>HG996488.1:0-10000000 GCA_905340225.1 Abrostola tripartita
ACAAGCACTAGACGCAAAGACGTGCGGGCTGCAAGTCCAGAAGGTTCGCAAGACCAAAAATCAAAAGGTGGTACTCAGCTTTGGCAATAAGGATGACTTGGATGAAATGACCAACAAATTAAAGAAGAACGGCACCCTTAAGGTAGAAGAGGCGAAGAATAAGGAGCCGCTAATAATAATTAAAGATCTGCTCACGTACAACACCGATGAGGACATAATTGCCGCACTCAAGTCCCAAAACACGGGAATACTTAAAGACTTGAGCGCAGATGACACTAACGCAACTGTCAGGTACCGCCGAAGAGCCAGAAACCCGCATGAGAATCATGTGGTCTTACAGGTGTCCCCCAAAATGTGGCAAAGGCTTACATCGGCAGGCAGAGTCCACATAGACCTGCAGTATGTTACAGTGCAAGACCAGACTCCCCTTACGCAGTGTACGCGTTGTCTTGGATATGGACATGGCAGAAAAACCTGTACTGAAACCACTAACCGTTGCAGCCACTGTGGAGACACACACTTGCGAGCAGATTGTCCTAGTTATGCTGCCGCAGAGACGCCAAGTTGCTGCAATTGTAAAGCTGCGAAGTACCGGGAGACAGCTCACAGCGCTTTCGCGCTAGACTGCCCGATACGCCGTAAGTGGGACAACATAGCGCGGTCCAGCGTCTCCTACTGTTAACGCCGAAGGCACCTCAACAATTGATAGTACACTTAAAATATATAGAGTAATGCAGACAAACCTTCAGCGGAAGAGGCTGGCGACTCAGGAACTCCACCTAGAAGCTGTAAAGAGAAACATAAGTATAGCACTAGTCCAGGAACCATATACCGGATCAACTGGTGAACTTAAACAATATCCTGGTACACGAGTCATACAATGTAGCTCAGATAAAAATAAACCTGTAAAATCAGCAATTATAATCTACGATAACAATATTCAATTACTAAATGACCCAACACTCACCACCCAAAATATAGCAGCTACACTTCTGAAAACCAATAAATGGACACTTGGTGTCATATCTGTGTATCTAGAGGGTAACATGCCATTGGAGCCTTACCTGTTCCAGCTGAAGACTGTACTGCAAAAGCTACCTACAAATAAGATAATTATAGGAGGAGATGTGAATGCTTGGAGTACGTGGTGGGGAAGCTCGGAGGAGGACACGCGAGGGGAGATACTTAGAGGATTTCTAGATGAAATAAATATGCATATCCTTAATCACGGGACTGATCCAACGTTCGATACCATCCGTGGAGAAAGAATATTAACGAGCCATGTCGATATAACTGTATGTTCCACAGACCTGCTAGACAGAATAGAAGACTGGAAAGTTGATAAGACCGCCACAAGTTCCGATCACAACGCCCTCACTTATACCATCCACCTCGAGCAGCCATCTGCGGAAAGACAGAAAAGTTCCACCCGTATTTACAACACCCGCAAGACAAAATGGAGTAGTTTCACCGAAAACATCAAAAAGTCGTTTGACGAACAAAATATTACACAAGATCACGTAAAACTTATACAAAATAAAGAAGATTTAGAACAAATGATAGAAAAATATATTAAATGCATAAAAGAAACTTGTGATAAAACAATACCAAAAACTAAAATAATTAATAATAAAAAATACTTACCATGGTGGTCCGAAGAACTGGAACGTCTTAAACGCGAAGTCAACACGAAGAGGCGTAGAGTGTCCGTCGCAGCTCCCTCACGAAGATCCCACGTAGTCGCCGAGTACCTGCAAATAAAGAAAACATATGAAGAAACAGCAAACCGAGCGCAAACAGAAAGCTGGAAGGAGTTTTGTTCTAAACAAGATAGAGAGAGTCTTTGGGACAGTATCTATCGCGTCATAAAGAACTCAGCCAGAAGGCAAGAAGACCAACTCCTTGTAGCTGATGGAGAAGTCCTTAATCCAGTAAAATCTGTAGAGTTGTTAACCGGAACTTTCTTCCCGGAAGATGATCCAAACACAGATGATAACACGCATTCTGAAATAAGAAAAGAAGTAGAAGAGATTAACAACTCCACACATACAGAAACGGAAGATCCACCTTTCACGGAAGCCGAGCTTAAAAGGGTAATTAAGAGCTTTAACCCAAAAAAGGCACCTGGCCCGGACGGTCTGACGGCGGATATATGTTGTGCGGTAATACACGCCCGAATGTCAGTTTTCCTAGAGATCGCCAATAAATGCCTTGCTTTCGCTTGTTTCCCTGTTCCTTGGAAGGAAGCGTCAGTAGTAATACTCAGAAAACCAGGAAAAACTGACTACACGCAGGCCAAGTCATACCGGCCAATTGGTCTGTTATCTGTGCTTGGCAAAGTGTTGGAGAAACTGATGATGAAGAGAGTTAAGTGGCACATACGTTCTGACATTAATCCGAATCAATACGGGTTCGTACAGCAGCGGTGTACAGAGGATGCGCTGTATGATCTCGTACAACGCATCAAGAACAAACTAGAGAAGAAGGAAATAATAATAATAGTGTCTCTTGACATCGAAGGCGCGTTTGACAGTGCATGGTGGCCAGCCATCAAATACCAGCTTGCCCAAAAAGGTTGCCCAACGAACATCAGACGTATGGTGTATAATTACTTCGAGGATAGGACAGTAGTAGTTCATTATGCGGGCGAATCATTCAGAAGATCGACTACAAAGGGCTGTGTCCAAGGATCAATAGGAGGTCCAACCTTTTGGAATCTCCTGTTGAACCCCCTTCTCGACGATCTAAGCAGGAGGGGCGTGCACTGTCAGGCGTTCGCTGACGACGTTGTTTTGATGTTCTCAGGTCTTGAAACAAGACGTATTGAGGAAGAAGCCAACAACGTACTTATGTATGTGCATAAATGGGGCATCGAGAACAAACTGAAATTCGCGCCGCAGAAGACTCAGGCGATGGTAATTACTAATAAGATAAAGTTCGATGTACCAAAAGTGCATATGGGCGGAAAGGACATCGAAATGGTAAAGGAAATGAAAATACTTGGCCTTACGATCGACTCAAAGCTCACATTCAACAGCCACGTTATCAATATTTGCAGGAAAACGGCCAATATTTTCAAGATGGTCTCTAGGACTGCAAAAATAAGCTGGGGTCTAAACCCCGAAATAGTCAGAACCATCTACATTTCAGTTATAGAACCAATCATACTATACGCCGCAAGTGCTTGGGCACCAGCGGCAAATAAGATCATGACGCAAAAACGGCTCAACACAATCCAGCGGGGATTCGCACAGAAAATATGTAAATCATATCGAACAATATCGCTTAATGCGGCACTAGTTCTTGCAGGACTGCTCCCCCTGGACCTACGCATACAGGAAGCTGCACAGCTGTACATAGCTAAGAGACCGGATTTAGCAGACGAGGATGATATCAGACTTACAGAGGACCGAATCTGCTATAAAGAAGCTCCACATCCGGCCCAAGATATAGACATCGACTATACAAGTCTAGGGGATATGCTGCCCGAAAACATTCAAGATTACCAACTTCCAGATGTCCAAATTTATACTGATGGCAGCAAGACAAACGGAAAAGTGGGCGCAGCATATTCCTGCTGGATAAGAGGGTCGGAGAAGCACACCAAGAAAATGAGACTGGAGTCGTACTGCACAGTCTTCCAGGCAGAGCTTTATGCGCTCCACCAAGCCACGGAGCTAGCGCATAAACTCAAGCAGAGTGTGGTGGCTGTGCTGAGCGATTCCAGGTCTGCATTAGACATCGTTAAAAACCCCGACACTTTCCACCCAATAGCTTTTAAAATAAGATCTAACTTAGCTACCTTGAAGAGAGCCGGATGTCACGTTGATCTGTTCTGGGTGAGGTCACATGTGGGCATCCCTGGTAACGAAAGGGCTGACGAACTAGCCAAGCAGGCAGCAGATTATAATCGAGTATCTGCATGCTATGACAGTCGTCCCATATCCCATATAAAAACAGAAATTCGTCAACAGTCAATACAAAAATGGCAAATAAGATACAATGAAGGACAGACTGCAGGGGTTACCAAATTATTCCTTCCAAACATAATATTGGCGTATAAAATAATAAGACAAACACAAATAAAACCGATAATGACGCAAGTAATAACGGGACACGGCGGGTTCTCCGCTTATTTGGCGCGCTTCAAGTGCAAAGAAGACCCGTCGTGTATATGTAATCAAGGAACAGACGAAACGATTGTACATCTCTTGACCGAATGTCCAAAATATGGAAATAAAAGATATGACTTTGAAACAAAAGCAGAAATGCAATTAACGACACAAAATCTACATGTACTATTTTCAAACAAAAAGACAAGACCACAGTTCATAAGATACTGTACTGAAATTGCGGAAGATGTAATAACTCGGAACAAGACAAGATAAGAAAATAGATTGAGATAAAGAAACATACCAACAAAAACAAATATCACTTAAAAACAAGACAATTAAAGAAGATGATAAACTGAAACCAAAACAAAGTCTCCGACTACCACATCGGAGGAGAAGAAAGAAAAACTTAATAAAAAAAAAAAAAAAAAAAAAAACCTAACCTAACCTAACCTAACCTAACCTAACCTAACCTAACCTAACCTAACCTAACCTAACCTTTTTTTTTTTTTTTTTTTTTGAGGCGGGGGAATCCTACATGGACACCCACCCACCCGGGGGAGTGAGCGGGTAGTGCCGGACTCTTACCGGCTAAACCACCCTCCGTGTTCCATCCTGCGCAGTGAGTGACTGGTGCGTGGAAATGCGTTGCAATACTTCACGCACCAGTCCTGCGTCAGCCGCCGGCCAATCAAGGCAAGCGGCATGCCTGTTTGCTCTTGCAGCAAAACACTATATTAGGCCGACATGTGTACGTCGACCTCAAACTCCTCCTGTAGGAGACGCGCCTGAACACCTGGTGCATCTCCTCGCCACGGGTCCCTGTAGCCGGACGGCAGACACCCCCGTGTCTGACGCCCAGGGATCCAGTTAGGGCGGAAGGTCGCGCTCATGCGCCGCCCTCCTGCGCCCAACTCTTCGCCTGCGGATCTGTGGAGCGTGAGGGTCGTTCTCCCGCTCCCTTTCCGCCGCCTCCTTTTGCGACATTACTGTCTCACAGTAAGTGGCCATCGCATCCCATGCTGTGCGGCTATTAACCATTGCGGCAATAACCGCCATCAGCGACAGCAGAGTTATGCCTCCAAGCGCCGTTTGAAGGTCGGCACGAGGCTCACTCCAAGCCGGACACGAAGCCAATGTGTGCAGCGCTGTGTCGTCATTGTGACCGCACTGGTGGCACGCAGTTGTTGTTTCGCGCCTGGCAACTCTGCACAAATAGTGGCCAAAGGCCCCGTGCCCGGTCAGCATTTGCGTGAGGCGGTAGGTCAAGGTTCCATGCCGCCTCTCCACCCACTGCTGAAGATGTGGGCGAATTGCCTCCACTGTAGAATGTCCGGCTGCAGGTCTCAGGAGCCGGAGCTCCCAATTCCTGTGGGCGACCAGGCGAGCCTGTCGCCGCCATACCTCCACCTGTCTATGCAGAGGGTGGATACCCCGGGACCGGAGTTCAGCCGCTCGATGATAGATGTCCGCAAGGACTTCGGCCTCCAGATCCCAGGGTGGTGTCCCTGCTAGGACGCACGCGGCCTCGTGACCGACCGTGCGGTACGCCCTAACTATTCGATTGGTCACAGCTCGTTGTGATCCAAGTAGTAGCGCCTTATTTTCAGGCGTTAAAGATCCAGCCCATATAGGGGCGCCGTAGAGGGCCATTGATCTAATGACCCCGGCGTACAGACGGCGGCACCCGATGTCGGGTCCACCAACGTTTGGCAAGAGTCTTCCGAGAGCTGCAGCGGCAGCCATGAGTTTCGGCGCCATCTGCTGGAAGTGGCCTCGAAAGCTCAGCCGCCCGTCCAGTACCAGACCCAGGTACTTCATGGAGTTGAGCACCGGGATCCGTACATCATCGACAGTCAAGTGGGCTCCAGCCGGTGGTCGACCACGAGGACCATAAAGATGTAGGGCCTCAGTCTTCCCTAGGGCGACCTCCAATCCTAGCATCCGGATGCGGCCGACAACGAGATTGACGCCGCACGTCGCTCGACGGATACACTCAGCAGAGTTAGTACCTCGGGCCAGAACAAGAGTGTCGTCCGCGTAACAAACGACACGTAGTCCAGCTAGTAGGGCGCCGCGTAGCACCCAGTCATAACCAATGTTCCACAGGAGCGGTCCGAGAACAGACCCCTGTGGAACACCGAGACCGGTCTCCTGCCGCTGCGGGCCAGTCGGTCCAGTGTAGATGATACTGCGGCCGCGGAGGTAGTCACTCACAACACGCTGCAGGTAGAGTGGCACTCCATGGTACCGGAGCGCAGACTCGATACACTGATGAGGCAGCGTGTTGAACGCATTGGCGATATCAAGGGAGACCGCCAATGCCATACCTCCTCGTGACACCGCTTCCGCGGTGAAGTCCTTTACCTGGCTCAGGGCGTCCAAGGTGGACCGGCCCGCCCTGAAGCCATATTGGGACTCGGAGAGATCTGGTCCTGTCGTAGTCAGGTACCGGACGATGCGGTTGGCAATGACGCGCTCAAAGAGCTTACCCGCCTCGTCCAGTAACACGATAGGCCTGTACCCGGATGGCGAATCGGCCGGACGTCCCTCCTTCCTTAGGAGGACGAGTTTCCCCGTCTTCCAAATAGCTGGGAATTGGCCCTTCTCGAGACAGGTGTTGTAAAGAGCACGTAGTCTGTTCTCGAGGGGGCCCAGAGCAACAGCAAGTGCCCGACCGGGTATACCGTCCGGCCCTGGGGCAGTCTTCTTGAGTCGGAGGCGGTCAATAGACGCCTCGAGCTCTCCTCTGGTGATGGCCGACAACTCCATCCTGGGTTCCGTGGTTCCCATCGTTGGTGGGTCGAAACTCAACCGAGGTGGGAACAAGGCAGGGATGATCGTTTGGAGCAGATGGGGCTCCATGGACTCCGTGATTGGGGCCGCCGTGGCGCGGAGCTTGTTCCTCGCCGCCAGATACGGACGACCCCATGCGTCCCTGTTGAGTTCTTCGAACATCTCCTGCCTGCCAGCCGCTTTAGCCTCCAAAATGGCTAAGCGGAGGTTTCTACGCGCCGCGCGATAAGCCTCATAGAGGAGCGCCTCTGTTGCCTCGTCTCTATGACGTGAGCGGTGGTAGGTGACCTCCCGCTGCGCGCTAATGCAAACTCTTCTTAGCCTGGCGATCTCCGGCGACCACCAATAGACCGCCCGTCTGGCAGGTCTCTTCCGGACTCGAGGCATCGCTGCGTCACAGATAGCTGTGACAGTGACGCGAAGTTGCAGTGCCTCGTCGTCAACCTCTACCGAAGAATCGGGGGGTCGAGTGAACCAGTCAGCGATGATGGCCGCCTCAATCAGCAGATCACGGTCGAGCTGCTTCAGCGCCCACCTGGGACTTGCGTTCGCCGAGGTGGTATGGCGAACGCTAGTGCCCCTGAGTGGGGAGACGCTGAACCGAATATAGCGGTGGTCGGAGAGCGTCTCCGCCTCCTCAACGACACGCCAGTTCGTGACTCGTCTGGCGATGGAAGGGGTACAAAACGAGACATCCACAATGGACCCCCCGTTCCACCGGACACAAGTGTGGGCTCGTCCTTGGTTTAAAAGGGTGAGGTCCAGACCGACCGCCCATTCCTCAACCAATTCGCCGCGTCGGTCCGTTGCCGGTTCACCCCATGCCACGCTCTTAGCATTCAGATCCCCGAGCAACAAAACCGGGCGAGGTGCCAGGCCTCGAATGGTAGCCTCTAGGTTTGCCATAAAAGTCTCAAAGTCTGATAGACCTCTGTTGGGAGAGAAGTAAACTCCCACGATAGCATACGGTCCTAACGACGCAGCGACGAAGCCCGAACCCCTACAGATGGTAGCGAGGGGCAGGGAGTTTGCGCCAGTTGCAGCGATGATGACAACAGAGCCGTCTATATCACCCACCCAGTTGGGCCGAGGGGGGACAAAATAGGGCTCTGCTGCAACCGCGACGTCTATCGACCACTCAGCCATTGCCTGCAGGAAAAGGTCCTGGGCACCAGCAGAGTGGTTGAGGTTACCCTGGAGGAAACAATGTGTTCGGACTTGGTCCATTATTCGACCAACATTGCCTCCTCGCAGGGCTTAGCCTGATCCGCGACCGGTGCGACAGGGGCCCTTCCTGCCGTTTCGGTCTGTTTCTTCCTTGAGGTGGGGGGAGCACATCCCCTACCTCCCATCACATGGCTGGACTTGCGACCTGCAGCTGCGCATATAACGCAGTTCTGCTTTGCCGTGCAGGCCGCTGCTTTGTGGCCCGACTGTCCACATCGGTAACAGAGATTGCTGCGGTCTGTTTCCGACGTGCAGCGGGCTTTCGTGTGGCCGACTTCGGAGCACCTATAGCACTTCATAGGGCGTGCTGTCAAAAGCACAACCCTAGCTGCCATCCAGCCTACAAGCAAACGCCCAGCTTTCCCAAGAGATTGCGCAGCTGCCACCGGGCACTGCACCCACGTAGCGCCATTACCACCAGGGCCATCCCTGATGTTGCCCACCTTGATGGAACTAGGTGGGCAGTGGCCCTGCTCCGCAACAGCGGCAAGGACCTCCTCCTTTGTGACAGAGTCATCCAGATAGGAGATCCGGAGCTCCGCACATTTTATGGGAACAGTGACCCGGGCATCTTCACCGAGTAGGCCCTTCAACTTCTCGGCAAGAAGATCAGCCTTGTCTTGACTGACATTCTTCGGTAGCTCTACCATTCGAGCACCAGTCGCCGTTTTGCGTAGCCTGATGGAGCTGACCGCAAGGTCTATCCCCACATCAGCTACATTTAACTGAGTGCGTGCCTTAGCCAGGACGTTGGCATAAGACACGCCTCTCTTCTCCGCCTCAGGGTCTAACGTTATGACGACGGCGGAAACATTGCGACCCGACCGTCGTTTGCCCTTCCTGTGTCTCTTCTTTTTCTTCTTTTTGGCCTGAGCCGGCGCCTGAGCTGATGTAGCCGTCGACGCCAAGGCCGGCAGAGGTTTTGCCGTCTTCTTCTTGGGCTTTCGCTTAGCCACGGTAGCCCATCCCTCATCAGTGGCTGACTCTTGAGTCGCTGCAGAGACCGCAGCGACCGCGACCGCATCAGCATTAGTAGCAGCAGGCGTTGTCACCGGAGCAGACTTGGCAGACTGCTTAGGCTTAGGTACGCTGGCTGCGGGAGTCTTGCTGACCGACATCTTCACCGTTTCAGCTTGGGCTCGCTTACGATCTGCCGCCAAAGGTGGTCGAATTATCTTTTCTGGCGGTAGTAATTCTTTAATCCCAGCCAACTTAGCATCCATCATGCTTCCTACAGACAGCATGATGGTGCGCTGGAAATCTTCAAGCAGGTTTGCTTCTGGGGCGATTTGCTTGCGCAGCGCCGCCATGTTTTTCTTGAGGTCCTCGACCTCCTCGCTGAGCCGCTTGTTCTCGGCCTGCAGCCTGCGTGTCTCGTCCGTTGTGGTACGTGCCGTCAGGGCATAAACGTCATCCTGGACGAACTCTACCGCGTCCTTGAGTCGTTTGACCCACTCGCCCTTGAGGTTCTTGGAGCGCTGGGCTACATCCAAGATGTCCAGGAGGTTACCCTCAATACGCTCCTTGATGGAAACTAGGTCCTGCGGCCGGTTGCCAGATCGCATGAGCTCTCTGACAGCTGCTCTAGCCTCCCTGGTCTTCCGGGCTTCCTCACGCTGCTCTTTGAGTTGTTGCTGCTCTTCCTGACTTAAGAGCAGCTCCGAATCCATATTAAGCTCCCTCAGGAGCTGTTGTTGCCGACTCACGCCAACATACCTGCCGTGCGTCTGCCGCCTTCGCCCCCGAGATTTCGACGACGTTGATGCGACAGACCCGTCGGTGTCGCAGTCCGAGATGGCTCGAGTACCTGACTCCAAAGAAGCGTCCCGTCTAGGACGCTTAGGGTCAGAACCCGTAACCGACTGTTCTAGCGGTCGACTGAACAACGTCGTCCGCTCCATCTCCACATCAACCTCCGCCCCGTCATCACAGCGGCCGGTGTTCGCCGCTTGATCCAGCGACGACAAAGGTCGATCAGAACATGTGTCCGAAAAAGCATCGGCCCACTTATCCTCGCCTTGTCTTGCAGCAACGGAGTCTACGGACTCTGTAGAACCGTCCCGCCTAGGCCTCTTCCTGTCCGGTGTACGGCTGGTGTTCGCCGTCCGGGTCAGTGCTATTCGCTCAATCAACACCACTGCCTCCTTGGCAGCTGGTGTCCTCTCCGAGCCCATCCTACTCTGCGAACGGGTCTCCCTCCTCTCAATTGTCGGGTCACAAGTTTCCTCGCTCCCCGTGACGATATCTTGCCGCACCTGATACGTCGGCTTGTACTCTACTGGAGAGCAGTGGGATTCTCCTTCGGCAGCGCCTCCGGTACCCACCAGATGTATTTGTTTTGGGATATTCGCCATCATGAAGTTTTTCCTTTTGTATTGAACAGGGGTCAGGTCCCCTGTGACGCCCTTGGGACGGGGTTCTCCCCCGCCATGCAGCCCACGGCCAGACGTCAGAACACGAGCTTCGGGTGATTTTAAAGTGTTGTCTTCACTCGGCCCCCAACCAGTGAAGGTAAGGGACCCCCGGCCCTGTTCTGAAAAGAACGGGGTTGCGGGTTCGGCCGACGTTAGCCAAAGCCACGTCTGGACTGGCACTTTCGCACCAGCCAGACACGCCGCCCGCGTTCGCCAACTCCTCCCCCTCCAGTATGAGAGAGAAGAGCGAACACCACGCCCGTCGCCGCTACTCAGAATATGTCTGAGACGCCGACGGGCACTTCGCCTCCTTGATAAGGAACACAAGGAGCGAACATCACGTCCGTCGCCGCTACTCAGAATATGTCTGAGACGCCGACGGACACTCCGCCTCCTTGATAAGCAACACAAGGAGCGGACCCCACGTGCAGCGGTGACCGAAGTCAAGATCCGCAGCACTGATCGCATCACCCACTCAAAACAGTGAGGAGCGATCCCACCCGCTGGTTTTGGTCCGCGCCGGTAAAACCGGTACCGCGCATATCTGCGCGGCGTTCCCCTATCCGCCACCTGGGGACGCGCCCGATCCGAGACCAGAAACTCGGCCAGCCGAAGCTGCGGGTAACCTAACCTAACCTAACCTAACCTAACCTAACCTAACCTAACCTAACCTAACCTAACCTAACCTAACCTAACCTAACCTAACCTAACCTAACCTAACCTAACCTAACCTAACCTAACCTAACCTAACCTAACCTAACCTAACCTAACCTAACCTAACCTAACCTAACCTAACCTAACCTAACCTAACCTAACCTAACCTAACCTAACCCAGTCACGCTCGAACCGCCGCGCTGAGAGCCACGTGTTTGACACGCTCCGCACTTAAAAATTCGCAAAATCGGCAAAAATAATGCTAGAAACCTGAAATTTGTGTTAAAACGTGTGTTTAAGTGTTGTGCATCTAGTGATATAGCGTCCAGGTCCTGGACGCTACCCTCCGAACCGGATTTGACCAAAAACCGGGTTTTTCGACCCGAAAAAGCAGTTTTTCGCTTGGCGCTCGGGTTTTTGATCAGCGACCCCAACTTTTTATTTACCCCTTAGAGGCACCCTAAGGGTCCCCTACCACCCACCGAGTTTGCCTTTCATCGGACCATAAATGACCGAAATTTTGGGACATTGAAAAAGTTGTTTACGTGGCTATCTCCGAAGCCAAGAGTGTGCGGCTGGTTCTGGAATCAATTTTGAGTGGATTATAGCACCATCACAGCCATTCAAGAAAAAATTTCAGCCGCAACCCCTAAAAACCGCCAAAACCTACACATTTGCGGTTTGACCTGCATGCACCAATAACTTTGCCGAAAATTTTGACCAACTTCCGATCGGGTAAAGTGACATTGTGGAAGTACCAGACCGAAGCCCACCTCAAGACGAAGAGACTCCAGCCGGTTCCAGATTTTTAAGATAAGTGGTTTACGAATAATAGAACTTTTTCTACATGTCAAAATTTTTCTTGTGATTTCACTTAACGTGGTTTTTGGTAAGCTGATGTAAATAACGTAAAATATATAATATAGACCATAGTTTTAATTACAATATTAGTTACTTTGTATCTATCTACTAAATTCAACAATTTTAAAACTTTTTAATATATTATTTTAACCACTTTTGGTATAATTCGAGCGCAACTAACTATTTATAAGTGTGATATTGACAATTGTTTTTAATACATATATTATTTAATTTTAGCGTGACAAAGTATTACATTATATAGAACTGTCTATTGACAATCCTTTATTGAGGAAAACATTGTTAGATTTACCCTTATTGGGGTGTAAAACACGATACTTAATTACTTATTGTAGCCGCAAAATTGATATAATTTATTAAATTTAATAAAAAATAGTTATATATACATTCCAAAAACTTCATCTATGAGAGCATATGTAAAATTAACCCAATAACATATTAAAATTATTTGTACAAAAATTCCTCAATAAACAAAGGGGCTGGAATTATTTTTGTAGTTGAACGAAAACCACCCCCTACGTTCTCGGTAATATATTTAATGAAGTTAGGGGTTGATCAGCTTGACACCTTAAGAAGAACTATTAAGCATTAGTCCAGGAACCCATAGAGCCCATAACCCCAACCCTACCCCTTATACTTTTGGAGAAGCAGGGGTTTATATAGAAGGGTGATCCGGTGACAAACCGCACAAACCTTTTTACCCTTGTTTCTCGAAAACTAAGGGTCGTAGACGAAATCTGACAAATTTTACCTGGTCCCCCCCCCTAAGAACCCCCCCCACGGTTTCTACCGGAGAGAAACCCTTTGGCCCCAAGCGCATCATTTGGAAGTATTTTCAACCCTCTACCCCTAAGTTTATCTTTTGATCAAAATATTCTAAGTGTCAAAACTTTAAGCAAAATTCTTGTATAGAACTAAATTACATTTTTGATCGCAGTAACTTTGTCAGCCCATTCAACCCTTAAACTCAACCCTTAAAAACAACCCCTATTCGACTAGTCTACTTAACGGCTTAGTTGTTCTAATTTAACTGATAAGATTAATAACTGTAATCACAGTTCTTAGCGACCAAAGGTGACGGGTACACATACTGGCGGCCATTTTGTCGGCCATTTTGAAAATACTAAAACGCGTATAACTTCGGCCCCTGTGGTCGTACAGAGCTGGGTCTTGTTTTATAAATAACCTTGTCACCTCCCACACGTGCTGGGATTAAACGCAAAAAATTGTTTTAAAATAATTTCTTTTTCTTTTTTTTTTTTTGAAAAGTTTTTCTCTTATTTTTATTACTACCTGTATACGCCTAGTGGTCCCTACATTGGAGTAATAAGTTAAAAAAAAAAAAAAAAAAAAAAAAAAAAAAAATTGAATCGCATAAAAAGAACTGTATGCATCGTAATTTCACAATATAAACACTTACAACGGGACTTATTACGATACTTTATTGTTATTAAATTACTTTTAAGACATTGTAAACATCCCGGCCTTTACACCGGTGATCTTGTTAATTGTACTAGATAATAGTTATCGACAACATTATGTTTGGCTTCAGAACCCCTGCGAAAAAGCCCTGCGAACCGGACTCGCAATCCCCGACACAGATTAGTACGCAAAGTCCGACTGTAACAAATAACGTGAGACGAAGTATCGGGGAATGGGAGTCCGGCAAACAGGTGACAAACCCCAATCCTTCTCCCCCAATGTCCAGCACTGCCCCGGCGGCCCCCTCGAAGCCAAAACCGAAACCTGTACAGCCCCAGGAAGGGAAAGCACCTACCCGAAGGGTCTCGGTAGAGGCCACAGGGAGCTCACCGAAAAATCTTCTGCCCGCAAACAGGTTAGACGAGGCAAGAGCGTGCCACAACAAGGCAAAGCTCTGCCTCTCGAACTCCAGGAACCTGAAAACAGATTTAAAGGAAGGCATAACACAAGCCGTTGAGCGATTATTTAAAATAATTAAAGAAGCTGAAGCGGATCTAACAAAGGAAAGGAAGGGGAAGGGGGGAGTTACAAAACAGAAAACAAAGGAGGAGGAAATTATCCCTGTGTCACAGAAAAGGACAGAAAATCAAATAGAGAGTCAAGTCATACTTGAAAAAATTGAGGAGCATACAAAACTATTAAAGGAGAATGGAAAGAGAATACAAGATCTGAAGGAAATAATAGAAAGCCAAAAGGAAGTTATGGAGAAAGTAACGTACGCGAGTGCAGTGACTGCGGGGCGGAGCGTGAGCCGGACTTCAGAGCCGACAGCGCTCCACTCCGTAGTCATAACATCCGCGAACGTAGAGGAAACGGGAGAGGACATCCTGGAAAAGGTGAGGAAAGCAGTGGACGCCAAAGAGGGATGGGTGCAAGTTGAACGAGTAAGAAAGGCAAAGGACAGAAAGGTAATTATGGGATGCAAAACTAAAGAGGAAAGAAGGAAGATCAGGGAAAGATTGGAGTCGGCAGGGCAAAACCTCGTCATCGAGGAAGTGAAAAACAAGGATCCGCTTCTGATTCTGAGGGACGTGTTGCTGATACACAGCGACGAGGAAATCCTCACAGCCCTCAGGAATCAGAATCGGAGCGTTTTTCACGGCCTCGAGGGCGAGGAGGACCAGGCGACTGTCAAGTACCGGAAGAAAGCCCGAAACCCCCATAGTAACCACATTGTCCTGAGTGTCTCCCCTATAATCTGGAGGAGGGCGGTCGACGCCGGCAAGCTGAGGATCGACCTCCAGAACGTGCACGTCTACGACCAATCGCCACTGGTACAGTGCACCCGATGCCTGGGGTACGGGCACAGCAAAAAGCACTGCATAGAATCTAACGATCTATGCAGTCATTGCGGTGGCCCGCACCTCAGGAACGAGTGTCCGAACCGACAGGCAGGCGAAATGCCAACATGCAATAACTGCTCACGCGCAAAACTGGAGGATAGCAAGCATAACGCTTTCAGTGTCGATTGCCCTGTTCGCAGAAGGTGGGACGCATTAGCTCGTGCTTCGATTGCTTACTGCTAAGGTTGTCTCCGAGAGTACCTCTCAGTACAAAATAGCGCAAGCCAACCTCCAGAGAAGCCAGTTAGCCACCAACGAATTACTACTGGCTGCTAAGCTATCAGGTATCTCTATAGCTTTGCTTCAGGAGCCCTATGTTGGTGCGGTGAGGAGAATGAAGAGTTACCAGGGCGTAAGGGTCTTCCAGAGCTCAGCGGTTGGAGAAGGGACTGTAAAAGCGGCAATAGCCGTCTTCGACCAAGAGCTCGATATAACGCAGTACCCGCAACTAACCACACACAACATCACTGTGGTAGGAGTCCAGACCAAGGCCTGGAAGATCACGCTGGTGTCATATTACTTCGAGCCGGATCAACCTATGGAGCTATACCTGGAACAGTTGAAGAATATAGAGACACAACTAGGACCGAACAGGCTGATCGTCGGAGGGGACGCGAACGCAAAAAGCACCTGGTGGGGCAGCAGTAGCGAAGATGCCAGGGGAGCTGAAATGTACGGGACCCTAGGCGAACTGGATATGCATATCCTAAATAACGGAGATACACCGACCTTTGACACCATAAGAGGCGGAAAGAGATACTGCAGCCACGTCGACGTTACTGCCTGCTCGATGGACATGCTGAACCTGGTGGAGGGCTGGCGAATAGACGAAAATCTCACGAGTTCGGACCACAACGGCATTATCTTTGGCATCAACCTGAAAAAATCGAAAGGAATAAAAATAGAAAGAACAACCCGGATATATAATACAAAAAAAGCGAATTGGAGTAAGTTTCATGAGAAACTGGCTCAAATTATGCCAGAAAATAAACTCACTATAAATCACTTAACAGAAATAACAAATAGAGATCACCTAGAGAAAACTATAAATAGATACACACAAACTATAACAGACGTATGTAAACATACAATACCTACAAAAAAGAAAACAGAAATACTTACCATGCCGTGGTGGACCGAAGAACTCGCAGAGATGAAGAGACTGGTCGCCACCAGGAGACGCAGAGTCAGGAACGCAGCGCCAATCCGGAGAGACCTCGTAGTCAGCCTGTACCTGAAACAAAAAGAAGAATATGAGTTAGCAGTAAAGAATGCCCAAGTTGAAAGTTGGAAGGAATTCTGCGGGAAACAGGACAAAGAAGGAGTCTGGGAAGGGATCTATAGAGTGTTGGGTAGAACAGTGCAGAGAGAGGAAGATCTGCCACTAGAAAAGGATGGTAGGATACTGGACGCAAAGGATTCGGTAAAATTGCTTGCCGAAACCTTTTATCCTGAGGATCGACGGGACGACGACAATATGGACCATCGCCAAACCAGGGAACAGGCGGAGAAGGTAAATGATTGGAACCATGATGAGCGACATGATCCACCATTTACCCTAAGTGAACTCATGAGGTCCATAAAGTCGTTCAACCCTAAAAAAGCTCCAGGAAGCGACGGCTTCACAGCCGAGATCTGCGCCCATGCCATTAATTGTGGCCCTGATTACGCTCTAGCTCTGCTGAATAAGTGCCTGGAGCACTGCTATTTTCCTGAGTGTTGGAAAGAAGCAACGGTAGTGGTGCTCAGGAAACCAGGGAAGGGCTCGTACACTGTACCCAAGTCATACAGGCCGATTGGGCTTTTGCCTGTCTTGGGGAAGGTGTATGAAAAGATGGTGGTTGCCCGCCTGAAATTTTACCTACTGCCTAGGATTAGTACTCGCCAATACGGCTTTATGCCCCAACGAAGTACCGAAGACGCCCTCTTTGTCCTCGTACAGCATATCCGCGCGAAATTAAAAGCGAAAAAGGTTGTTACTTTAGTGTCGCTGGACATTGAGGGGGCCTTCGACAGTGCGTGGTGGCCAGTTATCAAAGTACGATTGGCTGAGGAAAGGTGTCCAGTAAACTTGAGGCGGGTAATCAGCAGCTATCTTAGTGACAGAGTAGTCAGGGTGAGGTATGCCGGAGAGGAAGTGACAAGGAAGACTAGCAAGGGATGCGTCCAGGGATCGATAGGGGGACCGATTCTCTGGAATCTGTTACTGGACCCTCTCCTACAGCAGCTAGAGCGAAGGGGTGACTACTGCCAGGCGTTCGCTGATGATGTGGTGATGGTGTTCGACGGCGACTCAGCCCAAGAGATTGAGCGACGGGCCAATGCCGCTCTTGAACATGCTCGGACGTGGGGCATCAAAAATCGGCTAAAATTCGCACCGCACAAAACCTGTGCGATGGTACTTACGCGGAGGCTGAAATATGATGCGCCACGATTGAGCATGGGAGGGATCGGCATTGAAATGTCAGACAAAATAAAAATCCTTGGGCTTACAATTGACGCCAAACTCACCTTCAACGCTCATCTAGCGAGCGTCTGCAAAAAGGCAGTAGCCATCTATAAACAACTAGCCAGGACAGCTCGGGTTAGCTGGGGACTCCACCCGGAAGTCATAAGACTGATATACACCGCAGCAGTCGAACCAACAGTGCTGTACGCCGCCAGTGCATGGGCACCAGCAGCCAACAAAAAAGGGGCGCAGAGGAGTCTGGACATGGTGCAAAGGAGCTTCGCTCAAAAGCTGTGCAAAGCCTATCGCACAGTCTCCCTAAACTCAGCACTAGTGCTGGCTGGGATACTCCCCCTTGACCTCCGCATCCGTGAGATGGCTGCACTCTATGAGGCCAAGAAGGGACTACCCCAGCCAGTACTGGGAGACAGGGAGATAGAGCAAATGACCTCTGCGATAGAGGCCCCTCATCCAGCGGAGCAGACAGATTTGGAGTTCGGCTGCCTGATAGACGAGGAGCAATACAATAATCATAAAAACCTAGCAGTTCGCATCTTTACTGACGGCAGTAAGATTGAGGGCAAAGTCGGAGCGGCATTATCAGTATGGAATAGTGTCACCGAAACTAAAGCCCTCAAACTTACGTTGCCGTCACACAGTACCGTCTATCAGGCGGAACTACTTGCTCTTCAGAGAGCAACCAAGGAAGCCCTGAAACAAAAAGGTGCCACGATCGGCATTTTCAGTGACTCGATGGCTGCGCTCCAAACAGTCACAAACCTCAGTTCCACCCACCCCCTTGCCGTGGAAACAAGAGACACCATCAGACGCTGTAAGCTCCAGAGCAAGAGTGTCTCCTTGTTCTGGATCAAGGCCCACGCGGGTTTGGAGGGAAATGAGAGGGCAGATGAACTGGCAAAGGAGGCTGCCCTTCGGTCGAAGAAAAAGCCAGATTACGACAAATGTCCGATCTCATTCGCCAGGCGCCAGATTCGTCTTGAAACGCTTGGCGAATGGGATAGGAGGTACGTTTCTGGTGAAACAGCCTCCACGACCAAGTTCTTCTTCCCAAGTGCGGGCGCTGCGTACAGCACTGTGAGGAAAATAGAGCACACAAGCGTCACCACACAGATCCTGACGGGGCATGGTGGTTTCTCCGCATACTTGAATCGCTTCAAGTGTAAGGAGAGCCCATCATGCATGTGTAGCCCAGAAGCCGAAGAGACAATCCAGCATGTGCTACTGGATTGCCCAATGTTTCAAAAAGAGCGCTACGAGATAGAGCAGATTCTGGAGATGAAATTGGAAAAAGAAAGCATTCCGCTAATAATGAGAGGGAAAAAGCAAAAAACCTTCTTAGAATTCTCCAAAAGATTAGCAGAAATAGTAATAAAAAGAAATAAAAAAGAGGGATAGAAATACTTACCTACCTATGAATTATGAAAAACCACAAGAAGCCAAACAACATTGAATAACAATAGCCTTGACCACGTCAGGGGACGAAAGATGAATAAAAAAAAAAAAAAAAAAAAAAAAAAAAAAAAAAAAAAAAAAAAAAAAAAAAAAAACCTAACCTAACCTAACCTAACCTAACCTAACCTAACCTAACCTTTTTTTTTTTTTTTTTTCAGGCGGGGGAATCCTACATGGACACCCACCCACCTGGGGGAGTGAGCGGGTAGTGCCGGACTCTTACCGGCTAAACCACCCTCCGTGTTCCGTCCTGCGCAGTGAGCGACTGGTGCGTGGAAATGCGTTGCAATACTTCACGCACCAGTCCTGCGCCAGCCGCCGGCCAATCAAGGCAAGCGGCACGCCTGTTTGCTCTTGCAGCAAACACTGTATTAGGCCGACATGTGTACGTCGGCCTCGGACTCCTCCTGTTGGAGACACACCTGAACACCTGGTGCATCTCCTCGCCACGGGTCCCTGCAGTCGGACGGCAGACACCCCCGTGTCTGACGCCCAGGGATCCAGTTAGGGCGGAAGGTCGCGTTCATGCGCCGCCCTCCTGCGCCCAACTCTTCTTCTGCGGATCTGTGGAGCGTGAGGGTCATTCTCACGCTCTCTTTCCGCTGCCTCCTTCTGCGACAATACTGTGTCACAGAATGAGACCATGGCGTCCCACGCTGTGCGGCTGTTTACCATGGCGGCAACTACCGCCATCAGTGACAGCACATTTATGCCTCCAAGCGCCGATTGAAGCTCGGCGCGAGGCTCACTCCAAGCCGGACACGAGGCCAAGGTGTGCAGTGCCGTGTCGTCGGTGTGACCACACTGGTGGCATGCGGTTGTTGGTTCACGCCTGGCAACTTTGCACAAGTAGTGGCCAAAGGCCCCGTGCCCGGTCAGCATCTGCGTGAGGCGGTAGGTCAAGATACCATACCGCCTCTCCACCCATTGGTGAAAGTGTGGGCGGATTGCTTCCACTGTGTAGTGTCCAGCGGCAGGTCTCAGAAGCCGAAGCTCCCAATTCCTGTAGGCGACTAGTCGAGCTTGTCGCCGCCATGTCTCAACCTGCCTTTGCAGGGGCTGAGTATCCCGGGACCGGAGGTCGGTCATCCGGTTGTAGACGTCCGCAAGAACCTGGGCCTCCAAGTCCCAGGGCGGTGTACCTGCTAGGAGACACGCAGCTTCGTGTCCCACCGTGCGGTATGCTCTCACGATCCTGATGGCAACAGCACGCTGTGTACCAAGCAGGAGAGCCTTGTTTTCGGGCTTTAGAGCGTCAGCCCATATAGGGGCGCCGTACAGGGCCATCGATCTTATGACGCCTGCGTAGAGACGGCGGCATCCCACGTCAGGTCCACCGACGTTTGGCAAGAGCCTGCCTAGAGCAGCTGCGGCGGCCAGGAGTTTCGGCGCCATCTGCTCAAAATGAGTGCGGAAGCTCAGCCGCCCGTCTAAGACCAGACCCAGGTACTTCATTGACCCCACTGCGGGGATCCGTACACCTTCCACTGTCAGGTGAGTTCCAGTAGGGGGTCGACCACGAGGACCGTAGATGAGAAGGGCCTCCGTCTTCCCCAGGGCCACCTCCAGACCCAACGTACGAATCCGACTCACAACGAGGCTGACGCCACACGTTGCGCGACGGACGCACTCGTCGGAATTGGTACCTCGTGCCAGGACAAGGGTGTCATCAGCATAACAGATCACCCGCAGTCCTGCAAATAGGGCACCTCGCAGCACCCAGTCATACCCAATGTTCCACAGGAGCGGTCCAAGAACAGACCCCTGTGGAACACCGAGACCGGTCTCCTGCCGCTGCAGTCCAGTCTGTCCGATGTAGACTATGCTCCTTCCGCGAAGGTAGTCAACCACAATACGCTGCAAGTAGAGAGGCACTCCATGATACCGGAGCGCCGACTCAATACATTGATGCGGCAGCGTATTGAAGGCGTTGGCAATATCGAGTGAGACCGCCAACGCCATTCCCCCCTGTGACACCGATTCCGCGGCGAAGGCTTTAACCTGACTCAGGGCGTCCAAGGTGGAACGGCCCGCCCTGAAGCCATATTGGGACTCAGATAAGTCCGGCCCCGTCATACACAAGTACCTGACGATGCGGTTGGCGATAATGCGCTCTAGAAGTTTGCCCGCTTCGTCAAGTAGAACAATTGGCCTGTACCCGGATGGTGAGTCAGCCGGACGCCCTTCCTTTCTCAGGAGAACGAGTTTGCCCGTTTTCCAGATCGTCGGAAATTGGCCCCTCTCTAGACAAGTGTTGAATAGACCGCGCAGTCTATTCTTGAGGGGGCCCAGGGCTAAAGAGAGTGCCCGACCGGGTATACCATCCGGTCCAGGAGCAGTCTTCTTTGCTCGGAGACGGTCAATGCCCACTCCAAGCTCTCCTTCTCTGATCGCCTCTAGGTCGCTTTGAGGCACCGCAATTCCCATTATGGGGGGAGTGAAAGCCGTCCGAGGTGGGAACAGGGTGTTGATAATCCTCTGGAGCAGGTGCGGCTCCATGGACTCAGTCAGCGGGGGTGTAGCAACGCGGAGTTTATTCCTCGCTGCTAGATACGGTCGACCCCACGCATCCCGGTTTAGGTCGTCGTACATAGCCTGTCTCCCGGCGGCTTTCGCCTCCAAGATGGCCAAGCGAAGAGTCCTCCGAGCCGTACGGTAGGCCTCGTAGAGGATGGCCTCGGTCTCCTCGTCCCTATGTCGTGACCGATGGTAGGTGAGCTGTCGTTGCGCGTTGATGCAAGCCCACCGCAAACTGGCGATCTCTGGCGACCACCAATAAACCGCCCGTCTGGCAGGTCTGTTCCGAACGCGAGGCATCGCTGCGTCACAGATAGTTGTGACAGTGACGCGGAACTGCATTGCCTCGTCGTCGACCTCAACCGAGTGATCGGGAGGTCCAACAAACCATTCGCTGATGATGGCCGCCTCAATCAGCAGGTCGCGGTCCAGTTGCTTAAGAGCCCACCTAGGACTCAGATTCGCCGGGATGGAAGGGCGAATGCCAGTGCTTCTGAGTGGGGAGACGCTAAACCGGATATACCGGTGGTCGGATAGCGTCTCCGCCTCCTCGACAACGCGCCAGTTGGTGACTCGCCTCGCGACAGAAGGGGTGCAGAACGACAAGTCCACAATGGAACCCCCGTTCCACCGGACACAAGTGTGGGCTCGACCCCGGTTTAAAAGGGTGAGATCTAAACCGAGCGCCCATTCGACGACTAATTCGCCGCGCCGGTCTGTTGTCGGTTCACCCCATGCTGTGCTCTTAGCATTGAGATCCCCGAGTAACACGACCGGGCGAGGTGCCAAGCCCCGAACAGTGGCATCTAGTTGGGCCATGAAAGCCTCGAACTCACTGAGACCACGATTGGGAGAGAAATAGACCCCAATTATGACGTAAGGTCCCAACGACACAACGACGTAGCCCGAACCCCTACAGATGGTAGCGAGGGGCAGGGAGTTTGAGCCAGTTGCAGAGATGATGACGACAGAGCCGTCTATATCACCCACCCAATTGGGCCGGGGGGGGACAAAGTAGGGCTCTGCTGCAACCGCAACGTCAATCGACCATTCTGCCATTGCTTGCAGGAAAAGATCCTGAGCTCCGGCAGAGTGATTGAGGTTGCCCTGGAGAAAGCAATGAGTACGGACTTGGTCCATTATTCGACCAACATTGCCTCCTCGCAGGGCTTGTCCTGCGTCATAACCGGTGCGTCAGGGGCCCTTCCTGCCGACTTGGTTGCTTTCTTCTTAAGAGCGGGGGGAGCACATCCCCTGCCTCCCATCAAGTGGGCAGACTTGCGTCCAGCCGCGGCGCATATGCCGCACTTGACTTTCGCCGTACAAGTCGAAGATTTGTGGTCCGACTCTCCACAACGATAGCAGAGGCCGCTGCGGTCTATTTCTGACGTGCAGCGGGCTTTTGTGTGTCCGATTTCGAGACATCGGAAACACTTCATAGGCCGTACCGGCAACAGCACGACCCTGGCCGACATCCACCCGACAAGAAGTCGTCCAGCCTTTGCGAGTGCTTGCGCAGCCGCCTGCGGACATTGTACCCACGTGGCGCCGCTGCCGCCGGGGCCATCCCTGATATTGCCCACTTTGACAGAAGTAGGTGGGCAACGGCCTTGCTCTGCGACCGCGGCAAGGATATCTTCCTTAGTGACGGAGTCATCCAAATAGGAGATTCGGAGCTCCGCACTTTTGATGGGTACTGTGACCCGGGCATCTTCGGCGAGTATGCCTTTGAGCTTCTCAGCCATGAGTTCAGCCTTGTCCTGGCTGACGTTCTTGGGGAGCTCCACTACGCGAGCACCAGTTGCCGCCTTTCGCAGCCTGATGGAGCTGACCGCTAGGTCTATGCCCACATCAGCGACGTTCAGCTGGTGCAATGCCTTAGCCAGGACGTTGGCGTACGACACACCTCTCTGCTCAGCCTCAGGATCAAGTGTGATAACGACCGCGGTAGTGCGAACCGGACGTCGTCGCCTCCTCCTTGACCTTCGCTTCTTCTTCTTCGCCGGTTTGGCAGGTGCCTGAGCTGAAGCAGCCGTCGAAGTCGAGGCTGCAGCAGCAGGAGGTGCCTTCTTCTTCACTTTGTTGTTGGCCTTCCGTTTAGTCACGGTGGCCCATCCTTCTTCTGCTTCCGCCGCGACAAAAGTAATTGCCGAGGCGGCTGCAGCACGAACTGTTGCTGGTGTTGTTGCCGGTGCTGCTGCAGTTGCTGCTTTCGGTGCCGGTGCAGGAGCTTGTTTAGCCTTGGATGGAGTGGCTAAAGCCTTGTTTCCTGATGACGTAGCTGCCGCCGCTTCAGCGCGTTTCCGATCTACCGCTAGAGGCGGGCGGATCACCTTTTCAGGTGGCAGCAGATCCTTGAGTCCAGCCAGCTTGGCATCCATCATACCTCCCACTGACAGCATGATGGAGCGCTGGAACTCCTGTATCCAGTCGGTTTCGGGAGCAATCTGCTGACGCATAGCCTCCACGCTCTTCTTGAGATCTTCGATCTCCTTGCTAAGCCGTTTGTTTTCGGCTTGCAGTTTGTTCGTCTCTTCCGTGACGGTCTTCTTCGTTAGGCCAAGAACATCAAGCTGGATGAACTCAACCGCGTCCTTTAACCTTCTGACGAAGTCACCCTTCAGGTTTTTAGAGCGCTTTGCCACCTCCAAGATGGACGTAAGGTGGCCGTCGATGCGCTCTTTAATGGAAGCCGAGTCCTGAGGTAGGTTGCCCGAACGCAGCAGTTCCCTAACCGCCGCCCTGGCTTCCCTAGCGTCTCGAGCTTCCTCTGCCCTTATCTGTTGCTCACTGGTGTCAGAGAGCTGCTCAGTTTCCATATTGAGCTCTTTTAAGAGCTGTCTGTGGCGATGTACGCCAACATATCTGCCGTGCGTCTGTCGACCTCGTCCCCGAGACCGCGACGCCGTCGAAGCGACTGAGCAGTCCGTATCGCAGTCCGAGAGAGCCTGGGTCCCAGACTCCACGGAATCGTTCCTCCTAGGACGTTTAGGGTCGGAACCCGTCGTCAGCTGTTGAAGCTGTCGGCTCAAAGACGCTGTCCGCTCCATCTCTACGTCAACCTCCACCACGTCATCACAGCGGCTGGTGTTCGCCGCTTGTTCCAACGAAGACGAAGGTTGGTATCCGCCTGCCTCCGAAGAAGCATCGGTTCTATCTTCCATTAGGGGTCTCACGGTAATGGAATCCAGTGATTCTGTTGAACCATCTCGCCGTGGTCTCTTCCTATCCGGTGTACGGCTAATGGTCGCCGTCTGGGTAGCCATTCGCTCTATTAACACCAGCGCCTCCTTGACTGCTGGTGTTTTCTCCACGCCCATCCTGCTCTGAGAACGGGTCTCCCTCCTCTCAACTGTCGGGTCACGAGTTTCCTCGCTCCCCGTGACGATATCTTGCCGCACCTGATACGTCGGCTTGTACTCTACTGGAGAGCAGTGGGATTCTCCATCGGCAGCGCCTCCGGTACCCACCAGGTGTATTCGCTTTGGGATATTCGCCATTTTCATTTTTTGGTTTGTCCTTTTTATTGGACAGGGGTCAGGTCCCCTGTGACGCCCTTGGGACGGGGTTCTCCCCCGCCATGCAGCCCACGGCCAGACGTCAGAACACGAGCTTCGGGTGATGTTAAAGTGTTGTCTTCACTCGGCCCCCAACCAGTAAAGGTAAGGGACCCCCGGCCCTGTTCTAAAAAGAACGGGGTTGCGGGTTCGGCCGACGTTAGCCAAAGCCACGTCTGGACTGGCACTTTCGCACCAGCCAGACACGCCGCCCGCGTTCGCCAACTCCTCCCCCTCCAGTACGAGAGAGAAGAGCGAACACCACGCCCGTCGCCGCTACTCAGGATATGTCTGAGACGCCGACGGGCACTTCGCCTCCTTGATAAGGAACACAAGGAGCGAACATCACGTCCGTCGCCGCTACTCAGAATATGTCTGAGACGCCGACGGACACTCCGCCTCCTTGATAAGCAACACAAGGAGCGGACCCCACGTGCAGCGGTGACCGAAGTCAAGATCCGCCGCACTGATCGCATCACCCACTCAAAACAGTGAGGAGCGATCCCACCCGCTGGTTTTGGTCCGCGCCGGTAAAACCGGTACCGCGCATATCTGCACGGCATTCCCCTATCCGCCACCTGGGGACGCGCCCGGTCCGAGACCAGAAACTCGGCCAGCCGAAGCTGCGGGAACCTAACCTTTTTTTTTTTTTTTTTTGATTAAGGTGAGGGAAATGCGTTACGCATACCCCGCCGCTGGGAGGCGACGGGGTTATGTGGGACTCTCCTCCGTGGACCCACCCAGAAGCCGAAGCCGCTCGGTTGATCCTCGGAGGCATACCCACTAAAACCACTCACACAATGCCTGCTCGGCGCTTTGGATGACGGGGAGGCGGGATCGCTAAAGCACTCTACCGCCAACCCCGTCAGCGCTGTCCGCCCTGAAAAGGGCAGACCTTCGGTGTATGGCCCCCCCAGAGGGTGGAGGGGGGCTGCAGGACTTCGGCAAGGACCAGTGCAATGCGGAGGTGGGTCTCCCAACCCAGCCTCCGCTGGCCCCCGCACAGCGAGGAGTCAGCTAGTCTAACCCCTCGCCGTCTTCTCTTTGCGCGCAGCGCTCAATGTAGCGCGCGCCCACGGGCATAGGTGGCCCTGAGGCCTTTGTGCCTACGGGGGTTGGAGGAGGGCGTTGTCTGCCCTCCTCCTCCCCCTGGGTCGTCGTGCGCGGCTTGGGAGAGCGGGCGTGAGCTCCCGCTCTCTTTCAGCCGCCTCCTTGAGCGCCATCACCTCCCCACAAAACTCTGTGATGGCGCTCCAGGACCTCTCACTCCCTACCATCTCTTCGATGACAGCTGGAAGCGAGAGGTCCGACCCGATGAGTGCGGCGAGCGTTTGGCGCTGCACAGCCCAAGCCGGACAATGCTCGAGCGTGTGCTGCGCCGTGTCCTCGCCGCACGAACAATGGTGGCAGGAGTCATTCGGCTCCCTGCCAGCGATACGACACAGGTACTTGCCGAAGCAGCCGTGCCCCGACAGTACCTGCGTCGTTCGGAACGTCAAAGTTCCGTGGCGTCTCTTCAGCCACTCCGCGAGATGTGGACGGATAGCTTCAATGGTGCGGTGACCGGCCACTGGCCGGGTAAGCCTATCCGCCCACTGGTGTTGAAGAATCTCGCGGAGTTCTTCAATGCGTCGCTCGATGGCTCGAGGCGGAAGCCTTTCGCCGCGACTCTCCTGCTCCTTGCGCCAGTAATATGCGGCCGCAAGAGCTTTGGCGTCCAGGTCCCACGGCATCGACGAGGCCAGCAAACACGCTGCCTCGTATGAGATGGTCCGATAGCCGCGGATGACCCGGACTGCCATCGCGCGCTGCGGCCGCCGCAAGGAAGCAGCGCCGCGCGGCGTCAGACTGTCCGCCCAAACTGGCGCCCCGTAGAGCGCCATCGAGCGGGCAACCCCCATGAAGAGACGCCTTACACTAGTTTTGGGGCCGCCTAAATTGGGCAAGAGTCGCCCAAGGGCGGCGGCCGCTGCAGAGACTCTGGGCCCCAATCGCGCGAAGTGAGGGTCGAAGGTCCACCTGCCATCGAGCACTAGCCCGAGATAGCGCATGGTGGACCCGACGTTGATGGTGACCCCCCCGACGACGATGTGGGACCCAGCAGGTGGCGCTTTCCGAGGCCCGTGAAAGAAGAGAGCTTCGGACTTGGTCAGCGCCACCTCTAGCCCTAGCGCCTTGATGCGCCCGACCATATGTGCCACTCCGGCCGTGGCGAGGATCGCAGCTTCGCGGTGAGATCTCCCCCGGGAAAGGACAAGCGTGTCGTCAGCGTAGCAGACTACGCTGACACCCGGGAGAGTAGCGCCCCGAAGGGCCCAATCGTAGCCGATGTTCCACAGGAGAGGTCCAAGGACTGACCCCTGTGGAACACCGCAAGTGACGAGCTTCGTCTGTAGCCCGCCGCGACCCTCAAACTGCACTTCCCTGTTGGCCAGGTAGGCCCCAACTACGCGCTGCAGGTACATCGGTACTCCATGGAATTGGAGCGCCTCTGTTATGCAGCTCCATGGCAGGGTGTTGAAGGCATTGGCTATGTCAAGAGACACAGCCAACAACACCCCACTGCCCGATACTGCCTGGTCCGAGAGGGCCTTTACGCGCAAAATCGCGTCGACGGTAGAGCGACCCTCCCGGAAGCCGAATTGATGGTCCGACAGATCGGGCCCAACCCTCGTTAGGTGCTTGACGAGGCGGGCAGCAATGACGCGTTCGAAGAGTTTTG
Organism: Abrostola tripartita; assembly: GCA_905340225.1. Classification (NCBI taxonomy): domain Eukaryota; kingdom Metazoa; phylum Arthropoda; class Insecta; order Lepidoptera; family Noctuidae; genus Abrostola; species Abrostola tripartita. The sequence goes on from HG996488.1 coordinate 27,626, forward strand.
CCACCTCGCCAAGCAACACTATCGGCCGGTAGGAGGATGGAGCGTCAACAGGGCGCCCCTCCTTCCGCAGCAGCACCAGCCTGCCTGCCTTCCACAACTGTGGGAACTCTCCGCGCTGCAGGCAGGCGTCCAGCAAATCACGTAGTCGGGGCCCTAGGGCCTTCAGTGCCAGGGCCAGTGCACGGCCGGGCACACCATCCGGTCCTGGGGCGGTGTTCTTCGCCCTCATGCGAAGTTCAGCCGCCCCTAGCTCCGCAGCAGTTACTGCGGGCACTTCGCCCTCACCATCCTCCGCTGCACGCGAGTGCATCGGCGGGGGAATGTGGTGCGTCCTCGTCGGGAAGAGGGTCGTCGTCACGGTGTCCAGAAACTGGGGATCCAGGGTCTGGGTCAGCGGGGGCGCCCAAGGGCGGAGTTTGCCACGTACCCACTGGTACGGGCGCCCCCACGGGTCTGCGTCAAGGGTGGCCAGCTGCTCCTTTCGAGCCGCGTCCTTGGCCCGGCAGATCGCCTCTTGAAGGGCCAACGTGGCCTCTCGGTAGGCGGCGTAGAGCCGGGCCTCCAGATCGCGGTCCGTGGTGCGCCTCCTGCGCTGGCGCGTGTACGCACGCCTGTGTTGGGCGCACGCCACGCGCAGTTGTGACAGCTCAGCTGACCACCAATAGACCTGGCGTCGTGAGGGCCGCGACCTGGCCCGGGGCATTGCACTGTCACAGATGTTTGACATTGCGTCCCGGAACCAAGCCGCCTCCTCGTCTACCCCCACGAGCTCAGCTGTTGTGCCGACCCAGGCCTGAACGATGGCTGTCTCTTGCAGCACATCTTTATCCAGCTTCTGGAGCACCCAACGCGGGAAGATCGCGTGTGACGACGACGACGACGATGTAGGAGTGGAGACGTCGAATCGGATATATCGGTGGTCCGATAATGTCTCCACCCCCTCGAGGACTCTCCAGCCGGTGACCCTACGCGCGACAACTGGACTTGCGAGAGTGACGTCCACAATGGACCCGCCCAGCTGCCGCACGCAAGTGTGCACCGACCCCCGGTTGAGGACGCACAGTCCCACCTCCAACATCCACTCCTCCACGAGCTCGCCTCGTGCGTCGGTGGCGGGGGAACCCCAAGCCGTAGATTTGGCATTGAGATCCCCGAGAACGATGGTAGGAAGGGGGCGATTCTGCCCAATCAGGGCCCCTAGGTTGTTGAGAAAAGCCTCAAACTCTGCAAGGACCCTGTTGGGCGAGAAATATACCCCCACAACGAAGATGTTGTCCGCCACCGCTGCAACGCAGCCCGGACGCTTGGCGACGACCCGTAGAGGAGTCCGTGAGACGAGGGCGACGAGTGCCGCAGGATCACCCACCCAGTTGTCCCTGGGTGGGACAAAGTAGGGCTCCGCAACCGCCGCAATGTCTATCTCCCACTGCGCCATGCTTTGGACCAAAAGGTCTTGGGCCCCGGCGCAGTGGTTGATATTCGCCTGCAGGAATCGGTGGGCCATGTTAATCTGTGGTCATGGGTACCACCGACTCCCCGGCTTTCTCAGCCGAAGTTGGGACTGAGGGCGGCTGCGGAGCAGACCTCTTCCCTTTTCCCTTCCCCGTTTTGGACAGGCCACTCTTGCATTGCCTGGACCCAATGTAGTGCCCGGCATCGAGCCCTGCAGCCGCACAAGATGTGCAGTGCGGCTGTTGGGAGCACTGTTTATGCTCGTGGCCTGTCTGGCCGCAGCGGAAACACTCCTCGCTGCGGTCCACTGCATCGCGACAGTCGGACTTGATGTGCCCCATCTTGAGGCAACGGAAGCAGCGTTTCGGGCGTTCCTCGAGCAGCTTGACGTGCGCCGAGACCCACCCGACGAGGAGCCTGCCCCGCGTTACTTTGCGAGCCGCAGCGACAGGACAGCTCAGCCAGATGGTGCCCTCCCTCGACTCGGTATGGCGCACCTCTCCGGCCTTTATGTCGCTCGACTCACAGCCACCCGCTTTGGCGACAGCGGCGACGACCTCGGCAGTGGTGACCGAGTCATCTAGGCCTTTGATGCGCAGCTCGGCGCATTTGACGGGCCTGGACACTCGGACGTCTTCAGATCGGAAGGCCTCGCGGATTTTTGTGGCAAGGGCATCCGCCTTTCCACCGCTCGTAGCACCCGGGAGCTCAAAAACTCGAGCTCCCGATGCCGCCTTCCTGTATCTCACCGAGGTGATCCCCAGGTCAGCTAGCGGGACCTTTTCTTTCGCCTCCGCCAGCACCGCCGCGTATGACAAGCCACGCTCCTCCGCGCCTGGCTGCAGCGTGATTACCACAGCTGATGAGCCCGGAGAGCGTAGCTTCTTGTCCCTCTTCTTGTCCCTCTTTTTGGAACCCTTAGGACCTGCCTGGGGTTGTTGGGCAGGCGCCTTCGGCTTCTTCGCCTTCTTCACCACCGTGGTCCAGCCGTCGTCGTTGCTGGTACCAGCGGTGGGCTGTGAGGCAGTAGTGGGTGTGGCCTGTGCAGACTCCTCTGTCTTGCGCGCACCCTCTTTCTTTGCTTTCCCCTTCTTCTTCCCCTTGGCAGGGGTTGCAGGGGGGGGCTGCTTCACCGGCTGCACCTGCGACCTTGTTGCTGGAGCCGACGGTTTCAGCACCTCAGCTGGCGGCTTCAGTGCCTGCGCCGACTTTTTGGCGTCCGCAGCAAGTGGTGGGCGCAGGCGGACCTCCGGCAGCAACCGGTCGTCCAGTGCGTCCAACCTGGCGTTGACCATGGTCCCAACTTGGACCATGATTTTACGCACCAGCTCGTCTTGGTCGAGCTGTTGTCGGACCGGTTGCGCCTCCGCGATCAGAGTGACGGGAGCAGGAGGAGCGACAGGAGCTGCCATCTGCAGCTTCGCTTCTACCCGAAGCGCGTCAAACTCCTTACGGAGCTCGTGCATTTCCCGCTGCATGCGGGCGTTATCCGCCTGCAGACGGGCGCACTCCGCTTGCAGGAGCGCAGTCTCATCAGAGACGGAGCGAGTGCTCAGCGTCTCCACTACCTCCTTTAGGGAGGCCGCCGCTTGATTGAGGGCACCCTGGAAGGAGCCCTTTAGGTTGCGAGACTTCTTCACAACCTTAAGTATCGTCGCGATACTATCTTCTGCGCTGAGTTTGACAGCCGACGCTGTTTTGTCGCTCAGCTTGCCGGTGTCGTCTACTACCTTTTTTAGGTATGCCCTTGATTTTTGGGCGCGCTGAGCTGCCACAATCATCTCTTCCTCTTCAGAAAGCCTCAGCTCTCTCTCTTTTTCGGCGTTTAGTGCCGCTTGAGCAGCCGCCAAACCAACGTATTGGCCGGTGGTTGGTGGTCGTCCTCGTCCCCGCTTTGGGGTATTGCGCCCCGAAAGCGAAGATTTGGACGCCGGCCTAGCTTCATCTCCTGATGACGCCGACTCCCCAGACAGTGGCCGCTTGCGGAAAAACTTCCCGCAGTCGCCGCGAACCACCACCTCCATCTCACTCGATGCGGAGTCAGACTCCGCACCCTCCATAACGTCTTGGGTTTTTTGGGTTTTATTGATTGAAATATCCATAAGATTCCCACGAGTATGGGGGAAATATTCGGTCCACCCAGGCAGTGCCCCCTGTACCTGGGTAAGCGTATTACTACCAGAGAGGCCGCCGGTTCTCTGGAGTGTGTACGTTCGGAACTGAAGATCCCATCAGCCATCCATCAAGTCGCCACGTACAAGAGCTTGAGATTCGGGGATTTTTTATAGAGGTTTACTCCTCGCAGCCCGGGCAATTAAGCCAAGACCCTCGTTCCTGCCCAAGAGACTCGAACAGGTTTACGATTTGCACGACGTTGGCATTGCTGCCAGTCCGCCGGCCGCACACGCGGCCACCAGACCCGCCGACTCCGCGTCCGTAGACGCCCACGTCTAGTTTTTTATAGAGGTGCTTTCCTCGCAGCCCGTCCCGGCAAGCCGATGCGAGCCCCCGTTCCTCTCAGTGAGGCTTACGGTTTGTCCGACGGTGACCGAAGTCGCCGTCCGGCCAGTCAAAACGCGACTGACCGGAACCCGCCGCACCGATCGCTCCTCTCCGTGAGAAGCGATCCCACGTGTCTGGTTTTGGTCCGCGCCGGTAAAACCGGTACCGCGCATATCTGCGCGGCGTTCCCCTATCCGCCACCCGGGGGACGCGCCCGATACGAGACCAGCAACTCGTCCGGCAGGCCAAACTGACCCGCCGCGGGGCGGGAACCTAACCTAACCTAACCTAACCTAACCTAACCTAACCAGTTACAGTTATCGCCAAATTCAAACTAGGTCCATGCTGCACAGTCTTCCAATCGGAACTCTATGCTCTACACAAGGCTACTCAGATGGTTCAAAACACCAACGAACCATTAGTCTCCATCTTAAGTGACTCCAGGTCCTCCTTAGACCTGATAAAGAACCCAAAAGTTAGTCACCCATTAGTTAAAGCCATTAAAGATAGCATAGAAAAGATCAAAGAAGAGGGAAGGACAGTGCGACTATTTTGGCTGAGAGCCCACATAGGCACAGTGGGAAACGAAAGAGCGGACGAACTCGCGAAGGAAGCGGCTCTATCAACGGACACCCAGATAGACTACAACAAAGTACCCCTGTCCTACGTCAAAAGGAAAATAAGGGAGGAAACCATCCGCAAATGGCAGGATAGATACACCACCTCCACAACTGGTCAAGTCACAAAGACGTTCCTCCCGGACGTCAAAGAAGCCTATAAGATCGTTAGAGCCTCACGACTGAAACCGGTTCAAATTCAAGCCTTGACAGGACACGGGGGAATAGCGAGTTACCTGCATCGATTCCACCTGAAAGACAGCCCGGCGTGTGAGTGTGATCCAGGCGAAGAAGAAACCGTGTGGCATATCCTTCTGGACTGCCCACGTTTTGCGCCAGCACGCCAGGACTTGGAAATACAAACAAGGGAGAAACTGGGAATAAACACCTTCGAAAAAATACTAAAAGATCCGGCGAAGAGAGTGCTCTTCCTAGAGTTTGCAGAAGCCACTTTCAGGAAGGCAGCGATACGGAACAAGAGCACTGATACCACCACAACACCCACAACAATACCATCACAAACGCCTTCACAACCACCAATAATGACATCATCCCCTCCAACATCAACAACACCAATGCCAATGACAACAGCCATCACCCATAGTCCCTGCGCGCCCGGAATCACCGTGGAGCACAGCCCAAACACAATAACCATAGGGCGGCTGCTAGACCACGGAGAGAACGGGGACGCAGGAATAGCCATACGCGGAGTGGCACTGTTCATGAACACCAACAGTGAAAGACTGGGAATAGCCTTCTGTAACTCACACGCTAGCAAATGGGTCAGTATTTCACCGGGGCTCGCAGCCCTATTAAACGGCAGTACATCAAAAGCGAGCATGAGGCGAAAACTCTACGATGCCTTACCAGAGTCGGAGATAGCAAGCCAACGCTGCCGTTTATTGCGTTCGCGCAACAAAACGGTAGTACTTCTAGAAGGCAACGCTGAACTCAGTTGCTATGCTCAGGCATCCCAACTACTGACAGCCATCAGTAATGCCAATAACACCGGCGAAATAACCCCTAAAAAAATCAGTCTGGACGCCACAGTAGTCGGCCACGACAGAGGAGGAGCGGCGTGTTACATAGGTGTCATTAAAGCCTCGGAACACCACGAGATCGTAGCCTATGAAGACAGGGGAGATGACATCAGCTTCCTCAGAAAACACAAACCTCCCCCACCAGACGGTGCCGGCCCTTCGGGCATCCAAGAGAGCGGTTCAGAAAAACTGCAAAAGAGACTTGCTAAAGAAAGGGAAGCAAGAAACCTGCAAAACCGTGAAGAAAAGAAAAAGAAGGAAAAAGAGTCTGGTGGCAAACTGAGAGCAATAACATCAGCCCTCAATGCAGCCACCAAAGCCATACCAGGGACTCTACAATGTAAGGCTATACACAACATCTTTCAATGGCACTCGGCAAAGGACAAGGAGAGAAAGGCCAAACAAAACACCAAACCAAGCCAAGCTCAAATGGGAAGGGTAAAACAACCAGACCTACCCCACATCTCAAACACCCGAGATAGTCTCCTTAACGCATTCCGCGAATTCCTGGCGATCAATGAGGCTACAAAGCTGGTCAAACAGCGCAGTTGCGAAACCATCATGCAACTGTACCTCCAAGGGAACACGGAACTGCTAAAGGAAAAGCTAGAAGCAGCGGAAGCCGCCATATACGACAACGACACCCAAACAACCATCTACGGAAAAGAAGTTAGTCAGTGTATGGCGGCCTACAGCGCAACCGCGGGTTTTGTGGCAGGAGACAAAGGATGGGAGGAAAAAGACGTGGGACCGGCAAGATACAAGACGCCAACCGAAGACCCAATAGTAGTGGTTGCCAAGTGTACAAAAGTAATGCTGGAAGACAAGATCCGAGACAGAGCCAAGACCATTACCGGATCCAATGAAGACGGCAATACACTCTGTAACTGGGAGCACCCTAAAATCACATGGGTCAACGGAGTACCAGGATGTGGGAAGACGACATGGATTATAGCCAACTTTGACCATCGAAAGGACTCGGTACTGACAACCACGACGGAGGCAAAGATCGATCTCCAAGAGAAACTGGCGAACAGAGCGGGACAAGATGCAGCAGATAGAGTCCACACAATTGCTTCGATTCTAGTAAATGGCATGAGAGAGCGAGAAAGAAAAGACTGCTATCGACTGATAGTAGACGAAGCCCTCATGAACCACTTCGGAGCAATTGTCATGGCTGCACGGTTAGCAGAGGCGAAGGAAATCCTGCTGATTGGCGACGTAAACCAGCTTCCCTTCATCGACCGAGACAACCTCTTCCCCTTACACCACTGCCGCCCACATGACAAGGCCGTCGACAAGGAACTGCTGTGTACACACCGGAACCCGATGGATGTAGCATACGCCTTGAAATCGATCTACAATGGAATATACTCATCCAACAACACAGTTAAGTCCCTGGAATTGAAACCATTCACTGGCAGCCAGATACCTTCCAACTCTAAGAACACCCTATATATGGTACACACCCAAGCCGAGAAGAAGACTCTGATCGAGCAAGGATACGGTATAGGAGAAGGATCTAGCGTCTTGACGGTACACGAGTCACAGGGACTGACAAGGGAAACCGCCATTATAGTGAACACAGCAGCCAAAAAGACGGACATTCACCAAAGTGTCTCACACGCCGTAGTGGCAATATCACGTCACACAACAAGATGTGTATACTACACGGACATAAAGAGCGACGCGATAGGCAACCTCATCAGCCAAGCTGCAGCAGCGAGAGAAGACAAAATAATTGAATATAACCTAAAAATGGCCATGAAGATACGGGATGACACGGTAACTGACAAAATCCTGAAATACGGAACAGCGAAGTGAAAACGGAGCTCAAAGTACGTAAGGTTTTGTCAGCGCCACCAAGAAAGAAGACGACAACAGGAAGGAAGTGAACATCGAGATTGACAACTAAGTGACAAGGTTGGGGAAACAAAAAAAAAAAAAAAAAAAAAAAAAAAAAAAAAAAAAAAAAAAAAAAAAAAAAAAAAAAAAAAAAAAAAAAAAAAAAAACAAATGATACTAAAAAAAAAAAAAAAAATATATATATATAATTATAATAAAATATACATATAATAATAACAATAACAAAAAAAAAAAAAAAAAAAAAAAAAAAAAAAAAAAAAAAAAAAAAAAAAAAAAAAAAAAAAAAAAACGAAACGAAAGAGAAACAAAAGAAAAAAAAAACAAAATCAAAACCAACCTTGTCACATACTCACAAAGGGTATACCCACAACAGCGAAGCCAGTCCCCTCCCGTGCCTCGGAGAGCACGTTAAGCCGTCGGTCCTGCGCCCGATCCTTAGTCAGGGAACAGTGAACATCTGGTGAGCAAGCCTGCAACCAGTCCGGAGGAAGCCAGTGACATCGCTGTTGTGAGTAAATCCGGAAACAACAAACCACAAACCAAAATGTAAAAGTCGGTGACACAAGTGTGGTGCGGTCCTAAACGGCACCAACTTGTGGGAGAATGATGTGTTACAATGATAAATAAATAAAAATTAAAAATCAAGTTGAACCTAAAAAAGGCACGGACGAAAGGTCCGTGGAGTTGTAAAAGTTATTTATAAAAAAAAAAAAAAAAAAAACCAGTTACAGCCCAGCCATGGTTAAGAGCGGCATGAAATCCGACGTTTATCTTATTTTAACTTATTTTAAAAAAACTTTATTTACATTATTTTCGTTTCCAATTTATCTTTATCTACGTTTATCTAGTTAGGTTTTCCCTAGTTAGGTTTCATCGAGTTAGGTTTTTCCTAATAATAAGGTTTGTTAGAGTTATGTTAAAACTTGAACCTAGCATTTTCAAACCTAACTGCGTTATATGTCACTGTATAACCTTATATTGCGAGTTAGGTTTGATCGAGTTAGGTTTTTCCTAATTAGGTTTGTTCGAGTTATGTTAAAACTTGAACCTAACATTTTCATTTCAAACCTAACTGCGTTATATGTCACTGTAAAACCTTATATTGCGAGTTAGGTTTGATCGAGTTAGGTTTTTCCTAATTAGGTTTGTTCGAGTTATGTTAAAACTTGAACCTAACATTTTCAAACCTAACTGCGTTATATGTCACTGTATCACCTCATATTGCGAATTAGGTTTGCTCGAGTTAGGTTTTTCCTAGATAGGTTTTTTCGAGTTACGTTTAAACTTGAACCTAACATTTTCAAATCTAACTGCGTGATACTTCACTGTTTAAACCTCAAAACGAGGGTTAGGTTTGATCGGGTTACGTTTTTCATAATTAGGTTTGTTCGATTTTAAACCTGAACCTAACATTTTCAAACCTAACTGCGTTATATGTCACTGTATAACCTTATATTGCGAGTTAGGTTTGATCGAGTTAGGTTTTTCCTAATTAGGTTTGTTCGAGTTATGTTAAAACTTGAACCTAACATTTTCAAACCTAACTGCGTTATATGTCACTGTATAACCTTATATTGCGAGTTAGGTTTGATCGAGTTAGGTTTTTCCTAATTAGGTTTGTTCGAGTTATGTTAAAACTTGAACCTAACATTTTCATTTCAAACCTAACTGCGTTATATGTCACTGTATAACCTTATATTGCGAGTTAGGTTTGATCGAGTTAGGTTTTTTCTAATTAGGTTTGTTCGAGTTATGTTAAAACTTGAACCTAACATTTTCAAACCTAACTGCGTTATATGTCACTGTATCACCTCATATTGCGAATTAGGTTTGCTCGAGTTAGGTTTTTCCTAGATAGGTTTTTTCGAGTTACGTTTAAACTTGAACCTAACTTTTTTTTTTTTTTTTTTCAAATCTAACTGCGTGATACTTCACTGTTTTAACCTCAAAACGAGGGTTAGGTTTGATCGAGGTAGGTTTTCCCTAGTTAGGTTTGATCGGGTTAGGTTAAAACTTGAACCTTACATTTTCAAACCTAACTGCGTTATATGTCACTGTATAACCTTATATTGCGAGTTAGGTTTGATCGAGTTAGGTTTTTCCTAATTAGGTTTGTTCGAGTTATGTTAAAACTTGAACCTAACATTTTCAAACCTAACTGCGTTATATGTCACTGTATAACCTTATATTGCGAGTTAGGTTTGATCGAGTTAGGTTTTTCCTAATTGGTCGCTGGGGGGTGGGGAAGTTCGCTCCCGGTACGTGTCTGTTTTCAGACATGACTGTGGATGCGGACTGGCGACATGGCACGGGGATCGCGTCTTCGCGAGAGGACGCGATCGATGCAGCGGCGGGTCTGGTCAGGTGTTTTTGCCTGGCCGGGCTGCGACTTTTGTCGACGTCGTTAGAGTTCCGCTCCTCGTGGTTTTGCGAGGATGCGGAGTGCCCGTCGGCGTCTCGGACGTATTCCGAGTAGCGGCGATGGGCGTGGAGCTTGATCCCCTCTCTCATACTGGAGGGGGAGGCGGACGCAAGCGCGGGCGGCGGGTCCGGCTGCTCACGAGAGTGACAGTCGGGCATGGCAGTGGGCCACCGTCGGCCGAACCCGTACTCCTGTTCCTTTTGGGACAGGTACGGGGGTCTCTTGCCTTCATTGGCCGGGGACCAAGTGAAGAAAACACTATAACATCACCTCGAAGCTCGTGTTTTGACATCCGGCCGTGGGCTGCATGGCGGGGGAGCAACTCCGTCCCAAGGATGTCACAGGGGACCGTCCCCTGTACAAAAAAAAAAAAAAAAAAGGAAAAAACCTTATGAAATGGCAAATGATTTTACAGTATTACCCCAGGGAGGTACCAACCGCTCCGCGGTTGGAGAATCCTCTGCGGGCCCTTCGGGGTCCGTCTGCCCCTCGTATTCTGGGGGGGGCAACATCTGCCATCAGAGCCGAATGGGCTCTCGGACGAGCGTTGTGGCGTCGGATTACGACTCCGCAGCGAGCGTCAATAGTGACGGTGTGGTGAGCGGTAGGCCGCGCAAGCTCCTCCGCAAAAGGCCACGATCGACGGGGAATGCGGCTTCGGATTCTCCGTCGAGTGATGATGCCAGAAGGGCATCCGGGAGCAACACTCCCAAAAGAGGAAGGGGCCGGCCTCCTACAACTGGGGAGCACATGGGGCTCACCAAAAGTAAGGCCGCCCTTGCAGCTGCAAAAAGAGAGGAGTACCTCCGAAACTCCGAAGATGAGGTGGAAAGGTGTGCGAAGCGCGCTGACACCTCAAGGAAGGAGATGGAGAAGACCTTGGCTGGGAGTGATGAGCCCAAGTCAGCGATGGCAGTCAGCAACGCTGTCAAGGACTGCTTGAACGTCATCCACAAGGTTGCCACGAAATCTGGCAACCTGAAGGGGACGTTCGTTAGGGCGCTAAAAGAGTCTGTAGAGACCATCGAGAGGTCACTGCAGACTCTCCAGAAGCGGACGGTCTCAGAGGAGACAATCTTGCTGCAGGCAGCCAGCACCAGACTGGAGGCGGACAACTCCCGCCTTCAGAAGGAGCTTGCGGACCTGCGCAAGGATTTCGCTGGGCTCCAGGCTGAGGTGGTGAAACAGCGATCACTGCCAGCCGCCTCGGTCCCAGAAGCTCAGCCTCAGCCCTCGCTGAACAGTGAGGAGATGGTGCACAAGATCATGGTCCAAGTAGGGACCATGATGAACGCCAGACTTGAGGCGTACGAAGACCGGCTGCTGCCTGAAAAGCGTCTGCGACCTCCACTGGCCGCGGATGCTAAAAAGGCAGAAGCATCGAAGCAGCAAGAGAAGCAACAGCAAAGGCCGCAGCAGAAGCAGAAAACTGCGAGCTCCACTGTTGCTGCTCCCACTCCTCCTGCTGTACCTGCCTCTAAGAAGGGCAAAGGGAAGGGCAAGAAGGACAAGTTTCGCCCATCCCGGCCACTGTGACGGATATCACCTCGCCGACCGCTGATACCAGCGCCGCCGAGGAGGGCTGGACCGTAGTGGCCAAAAAGCCCAAGAAGAAAAAGAGTCCTGAGGGGTCTGGCGGTTCATCTAAGCCAAGCCCCAAAAAGGCAAAGAAGAAGAGGCAGGCCAAGAAACTGCGTCCTCCGCGCTCCTCCGCTGTCGTTATACAGCTGCAACCGGGGGCGGAGGAGCGAGGTTTGACCTACGCCTCTATCCTGACACAGGCAAGAGACAAAGTGCCCCTGTCTGACCTGGGCATTGCCAGTGTCAGGATAAAGAAGACGGCGACGGGGGCCCGAATCCTGGAGGTGCCGGGAGTCGCCAGCGGCGATAAAGCCGATGCCGTCGCCAACAGGATCCGGGAAGCCTTCAATGCGGTGTGTGTGCCTAGAGGGGGTGGAGACACTGTCCGATCACCGGTACATCCGGTTCGATGTTTCCACCCCTTCGTCGTCATCGTCGTCGAGTCCACACCCACCGGCATTTCCTCGGTGGGTGCTCACCAAACTCGATAGGGACATGGTGCGGGAGGCGGCCTTAGTCCAGGCCTGGGTTGGCTCACCGGCGTTCGTGGGGGTTGACCAGGAGGCGGCTCGGTTCCGGGATGCGTTGTCCACCATCTGCGACAGCGCGATGCCCCGGGCCAAGTCGCGGCCTTCACGACGTCAGGTTTATTGGTGGACGGCTGAAGTGGCGGAACTGCGCGTGGCGTGCTCGGCGCGCAGGCGCGAGTACGTGCGCCAGCGCCGAAGGCGCCCCGCTGACCGCGAGCTCGAGGCCCGGCTGTATGATGCCTACAGGGGGCAAAACTGTCCGGCGGGAGCAGCTGTCCACCCTCAACGCCGACCCATGGGGGCGCCCATACCAGTTGGTACGGGGCAAACTCCGCCCTTGGGCGCCTCCGCTGACACAGACGCTGGAGCCCATGTTCCTGGAGACGGTGACGACGACCCTCTTCCCGACGAGGACGCACCACATCCCCCCGCCGATGCTCTCGCGAGTGGCGGTGGACGACGGGGAGGTGCCCGCGGTTACCACCGCCGAACTTGGGGCGGCAGTACTTCGCCTCAAAGCGAGGAACACCGCCCCAGGACCTGATGGCGTGCCGGGCCGAGTACTGGCCCTGGCACTCAGGGCTCTAAGGCCCCGACTGCTGAAGATGCTCGACGCCTGCCTGCAACGCGGAGAGTTCCCACAGCTGTGGAAGGCAGGCAGGCTGGTACTGCTCCGGAAGGAGGGGCGCCCTATTGACGCTCCATCCGCATACCGGCCGATCGTGTTGCTTGATCATCGCCGCTCGCCTCGTCAAGCACCTGACCAGGGTAGGACCCGACCTGTCAGAACACCAGTTCGGTTTCCGGGGGGGTCGATCCACCATCGACGCAATCCTGCGCGTCAAGACCCTCTCGGACGAGACAGTGTCGGGCGGCGGGGTGTTGTTGGCTGTGTCTCTTGACATTGCCAACGCCTTCAACACTCTGCCGTGGAGTGTCATCGTCGCGGCGCTCCGATTTCACGGAGTGCCGGAGTACCTACGTCGAGTAGTCGGGGCCTATCTGGGCAACAGGGTGGTTGCCTACGAAGGTCGTGGCGGGCTGGTCACCAAGCAGGTGACGTGCGGTGTTCCACAGGGGTCAGTCCTCGGACCTCTCCTGTGGAACATCGGATACGATTGGGTCCTGCGGGGCGCGACTCTCCCGGGTGTCAGCCTGGTGTGTTACGCTGACGACACACTAGTGCTGGCCCGGGGGAAAACACACCGTGACGCGTCCCTGCTCGCCACGGCTGGAGTGGCCCACGTTGTGGGGCGCATACGCGCCCTTGGCCTAGAGGTGGCGCTACCAAAATCCGAGGCCCTGTTTTTCCACGGGCCCCGGAAAGCGCCACCTGCTGGGTCCCACATCGTCGTCGGGGGGGTTACTATTCACGTAAGGTCCACCATGCGGTACCTCGGGCTGGTGCTCGATGGCAGGTGGACCTTCGACCCCCACTTCGAGCGATTGGGGCCCAGAGTGGCCGCCGCGGCGGCCGCCTTGGGGCGGCTGCTGCCAAATTTGGGAGGGCCGAAGCAGAGTGTTCGACGTCTGTTCATGGGCGTAGCCCGGTCGATGGCGCTCTACGGAGCACCGATCTGGGCGGAATGTCTGACGCCGCGCGGCGCCATGTTTTTGCGGCGTCCGCAGCGCGTGATGGCTGTCCGGGTCATCCGCGGCTACCGCACGGTATCCGGCGAAGCAGCGTGCTTGCTAGCCGGATCCCTGCCGTGGGACCTGGACGCCAGAGCATTGGCGGACGCCTACCACTGGCGCAGAGAGCTGGTGGCACGCGGCGATGGGCCTCCGCCCAGAGCCGTGGAGCGGCGCATGAGGGAGCTCCGTAGAGCCCTCGTCCTGGAGTGGGCGGTCAGGCTGTCCCGCCCAACAGCGGGACATCGGACGATCCAAGCCGTCCGCCCACAAATATTCCAGTGGATGAACAGATGTCATGGAACACTCACGTTTCGGCTGACACAGGTACTGTCGGGGCATGGGTGCTTCGGCAGTTACCTGTGTCGAGTGGCTGGCAGGGAGGAGTCCACTTCCTGCCACCACTGCGATGGCAGCGAGGACACGGCGCAGCACACGCTCGAGCATTGTCCTGCTTGGGCTGTGCAGCGCCGGACACTCGTTGCTGAAGTGGGGTCGGACCTCTCGCTCCCAGCTATCATCGAAGAGATGGTAGGGAGTGAGGGGTCATGGAGCGCCGTCGCAGAGTTCTGCGAAGAAGTGATGGCGCTCAAAGAGGCTGCGGAAAGGGAGCGGGAACTCGACTCCGCTCTCCCAATCCGCGCCCGGCGGCCCCGGCGGCGGCGGAGGGCCGACATCGCCCTCTTCCAGCCGCCATAAGACTCGGCGGGGCTCAGGGCGGCAGACGCGGCTGAACTGCCGCCCGCTCAACAGAGGCCGAGTCGCGTGTGCGCAGATAAAGCGCACACCAAAGGTGCAGCAAGGGGCACACAACCGCCCCTTGCCACAGGAGGCCTGCGGAGTCCTGGGTTGGGAGACCCACCTCCGCACTGAATAGGCCTCCGCTGAAGTCCTGCAGCCCCCTCTCCAACAAGGGGGCACCGACGTAGATTCCGCCCCTCTTTACAGGGCGGATAGCGCCGGCGGTGTTGGCGGTAGAATGCTGCAGCGATCCCGCCTCCCCGCCATCAAAAGCGCAGAGCAGGCATGTGAGGTTTTAGTGGGTATGCCCCTGGATCTTATTGGGTTCGGGGGAGAGTCCCACATACCCTCGTCGTCTCCCAACGGCGGGGGATGCGTAATGCATTTCCTCACTTGAAAACAAAAAAAAAAAAGGTTTTTCCTAATTAGGTTTGTTCGAGTTATGTTAAAACTTGAACCTAACATTTTCAAATCTAACTGCGTGATATTTACGGTTTAAACCTCATAACGTGGGTAGGTTTGATCGAGTTAGGTTTTTTTTTTTTGTTTTAATAAAGCTTATAGTTCCCATAGTTCTATACCGTACGTCCAGAACGGTTTTATTATACACTTATTTAACAAGAGCTTATTTTCCATTGTGAGTTGACTATTTCTATTTAACAACCAGAACATTTTGCGTAATTGTTGTCCCATTGTTAGACGTTTGGTAAAGATGTGTATTTTCCAAGTTAGGCGTCGGTCCAGGTATATACCAAGATATTTATGTTATACGCCATTCAGTGTAACTGGTGGGCAAGTCTGTTGCCTGATAGAAAATGTGACTTAAACCGATTTTGTCTTGTTTGCTTACTGCTTACTAACTTGCTCACCGCCTTATGGATGAAATATTTCCTGATGAAGTATTCGGAGACTAAAGAAGAGAGTACCTCAGGATTTACTGTAAGAGGATATGTCACTGGATATATACCTCGCAAGCCGCTAGTATTATCAATGTGCAAATATTGCTGTATGTCTCCAAGAAAGATTGCAACGATTAAAAAAAAAAAAACGCTCAGCCGCGACATTGTCTTAAATAAGTGTTACTCGATCGGCTCAATGATAGGTATTGTTTTTGACTTTTTAAATAAATATCGCTTTAATTTTTTGCGTTGGGGGCTTTTTTAATTTAATTTTTTTTTAATTTAAAGGGATTTGAACCATTGAGGTATATATGTATGTATATGGAGGCGCCCTAATCTTCTATATAAACTTTTACTTATACAGATATTGATTTGAACCATTGAGGTATACTCGTCGTATATATGGAGGCGCCCTAATCTTCTATATAAACTTTTACTTATACAGATTGTTACGAAGAACTGTGCGTATTTATACTTATGTAGTACATACTAATCGTTTGACTATAACTTCATGCATGTCAAAGTAGAATAAGCAGTTGAGAATAAATCATTGAAGCAAACACACGTCTTAATTACTTAAAATACTGAGCCAAACGAAAGTGAACCTTAACATTCTAAACATATGGTCCTAACGAACCGGATCTGTGAAGTGATTTTAATATGTTATAAAAAACTGTCCGGCCGCTCGAATACAAAGGATTGCACATTCCTCAGCGATAAGAGACAACAAAAGGGTAATTAGTGGAAGATTTTATAAAATTACAAGTTATTACGTCGTCATAACTTAATACCTTTACGTGTATTTGGGTTAAAATCATCCGTTTAAAGTGGCTTAATACTAAAATGAGTACCTCAAGCAGTCAATTACTCAATCTTCTAGAAGAAACGGCTGGTAAAATACAGAAAGCCCAAGTTAATTTAAAGAAATGTCCAAAGGCACGGTTGACTAAGGGTTATATACAAGCAAGATTACAATGTATAGAAGAATATTGGCAGTCATTTAAATCAACACACGATGAACTTGTTAAGTGCACACCTAAAGATCAACGTGCGAATATACAGTACTTTGTTAACGAAGATTATTACGTTATTGAAGATTTGTTCATATGCTTACAAGGAGATTTAAAAGACATGATTTCTACATTGTCATCAACAGAAGTATGTAGTAATATGCCGCTGGTTAACCAAACTCAAGTGAAACTGCCGAGAATCCAGCTCCCTGAGTTTGGTGGCAATTACGATGATTGGCCCACTTATCACGACTTGTTTCAATCACTAGTTCATGACAACATGTCGCTAAGTTTGGTACAAAAGCTGCAATATCTTAAATCAAGTATCACCGGTGAAGCTGAAGCGTTGCTGAAACATATGAAGGTAACGGAAAATAACTACGAACAAGCGTGGAGTATATTGAGAAATCGCTTCGGGAATAAACGAGTGATAGTAAATACCTTGTTCAAACGACTAACCGGACAAAAGGCTATCAAAACACCGACTGCAAATCAAATAAAGTCATTATTAGACACTACGGCTGAATGTTTGAATAGTCTACAAAATCAGGATTTATCAATTGATAATTGGGACCCCATAATTATATTTTTAGTGGTTCAAAAATTAGACCCTGACACCCATAAAGATTGGGAGGAGCATACATACACTCAGGAGTTTAACGAGTTACCTACATTGAAAGATTTCTTTATGTTTTTGGAGTCAAAGTTCCGTACATTGGAGTTGGTGACACCTGGTACTTCTTCAGCTGTTTTAAGGGAGAAACCTATCAAAGATAAGTCATGCCATGTTTCTGCAACTACACCGGCAAAGACGTGTACAATGTGCAAAGAAAACCACACTCTTTGTCATTGTAAGGATTTTATAAAGCTTCAACCTATGGAGAGAAGTGAGTTTGTAAAGAAGAATAGTCTCTGCTACAATTGTCTGGCACCAGGGCATTCAGCCTGGAAATGTCGCGTACCTGTATTCTGCCGTCGATGCAATCGCCGGCACCACTCACTATTGCACCAACAAAAAGGTACAAATAAACAGTCAGACAACTCACAAACTCCACACAGTCACATCGAAGGAAAGGAACAAATTAAAGAAGATACTAAAGAAGACGTCTCCATCGCATCACACTTCACAACGAAGAAGTCGACAGCTTTGTTGGCTACAGCATTAGTTTATGTTCAAGATGCGAATGGATTAACGACTGTATTACGCGCCCTAATTGACCAAGGGTCACATGAAAGTTTCATTAGTGAAAGAGCAGCGCAAATATTAAAGATAAAACGCAAATCAAGCAGGGGAACAATCACAACAGTTGGAGAGAAACGGACACAAATTAATCACATCGTAGAATTTGATATTTTATCACGTTGTGAAGATAATTTCAAGATTCCTTTGAAGGCATACGTTATATGCAAGAACATAACCTCCAATTTACCGCCTAGATATTTCACCAACAAAATTGCTGACTGGCCGCATTTACAAGGCCTCACCCTGGCAGACCCCAGTTATAATCAACCAGGGAGAGTGGATCTTTTATTAGGTGTTCAAATCTATGACATCATTCTTAAGGGCGGCCTAGTTAAGGGTCCGTTAGGCTCACCAAGTGCACAAGATACACGCCTAGGATGGATTCTTTTTGGAAGGGTGGAAGAAAACACTTCCTCGGAAGATATAACTGTCATGCATCAACATATTGACATTGAAAATGTGCTGAAATCCTTTTGGGAAGTAGAAGATGACAGTAAGAAGAAACTAACAAAAGATGAAGAAAACTGTGAAAGAATATACAAGAACACATACAAACGAAATGTTGAAGGAAGATTCGTAGTGAAATTACCATTTAAAACAGAAAAACCTAAGTCATGTGAAGGTAGAACCAGAGATATAGCAATGAAAAGATACATGCAACTGGAAAAACGTTTTGAGAATGAGAAACATTTGAGGACAGAATACACAAGAGTAATGAACGAGTATATTGATATGAAACACATGGATATAGTTCCAATAAACGAGTTAGATAATTCAGCAGTATACTTACCACACCATCCAGTCCTGAAAGAATCAAGTGAAACCACAAAGATTAGAGTCGTCTTTGATGCGTCGTCTAAGGGTTGCAACAATATATCTCTGAATGAGGAACTGCTCATAGGACCTCAACTTCAGGAAGACATGAGATATCTAGTCATGAGGTGGAGAATGAAGCCTATCTGTTTTGTGTCTGACATCGAGAAAATGTACAGACAGGTGCTGGTTACAAAAGAGGACGCAGACTATCAGCGTATTGTTTGGCGTCAACAAGCAACTGAAACAATTAAAGATTATCGTCTGCTACGAGTCACATTCGGTACTGCTTCTGCCCCTTACCTTGCTGTGAAAACGCTGCAACAACTAGCAGAAGATGAAGGCAAAGACTATCCTATAGCTGCTGAAACAATCAAGCATGATTTTTATATGGATGATCTAATGTCTGGACAGGATACAGTAGAACAAGCTATAGAAGTAGCTAAGGATATTAACCATATCCTACTAAAAGGAGGTTTCAAACTGCAAAAGTGGGCATCTAACAGCAGCACATTTCTGAAACAAATTGATAGTGAACAACATAGTAAGCAAGTCAAAATAGACATGAAGTTGCATGGCACTATCAGAACACTGGGTTTAACCTGGAACATGGGTGAAGACACTATTCATTATCATCTCGATAACACCTTTATGACTGGAGTCACAACCAAGAGAAGGATTGTAGCTGAAATTCACCGGCTATTTGATCCACTGGGATGGCTGGCTCCTGCGATAGTACCTGCAAAAATATTAATTCAAGATTTGTGGTTGAAGCGTAGCGCCTGGGATGATGAAGTAGATCCTGCAACAGAAAAAGAATGGATTAATATAAGAGAAAGCTTATCAGAGAATATAAGGGATACTAAACTGCAGCGATGGTTACAATGCACAAGTCGAAGCATCAAGAATGCTTCTATTCATGGTTACTGTGATGCGTCCAACAAGGCATACGGGGCTGTTGCTTACCTGAGGGTGCTTGGTGAAGACGACCAATACAGAACCACCATAATTGCTGCCAAATCTAGAGTCGCGCCTGTTAAACCTATATCACTACCGCGACTCGAGCTATGTGGAGCAGTTTTACTTTCAAAATTATTAAGGCAAATAAGCGAAGCTATGCATATACCCACTAATCAAATATTTTCATGGACAGACTCAACAATCGTTTTATCATGGTTACAAGGAGATCCTACAAAATGGCAAACCTTTGTGAGGAATAGAATCGTTACGATAATCGATAACATCGGTAACAAATGGTTTCACGTAGCATCAAAGAAAAACCCAGCGGATATAGTGTCTCGAGGTATGCTGTTGTCAGAATTGAAGAACTGTAGATTATGGTGGGAAGGGCCTGAATGGCTTAAGGACAAGGAAATAATATTTAAAGGCATTAATACTTCAACGGACCTAGAATTGAGGAAGGGATTTAATGTAAACATGGTAACGGAACAACAAACAGTCGATGAAACAGATTGGTCAAACCACTTTGAGGTTTGTGATACACTAGCGGAGTTGCTGCGAACAGTGACGTACTGTAGACAATTCTTAAACCTGAAAAAAGAAAAAACAATTATTAGTATAAATACGGAAGAATTAGAAAGTTCATTACACAGATGTATACAAATAGTACAAAGAGAATGTTATGAAGAAGAAATTAAAGACCTGAAAGATAAGGATATAGTTAAAAATAGGAGTGTATTGAAGTCACTTAACCCGTATTTAGATCAAAAACATATACTCAGGGTGGGCGGTAGAATTCGACACGCCAATATAGACAAGGATAGAAAACACCCCATCATCTTAGATAATAAATCCTATTTGTCAAGACTGATTGTGGCCGATGCACATAAGGTAACGTTGCATGGAGGTGTACAGTTGATGTATAATTACATTCGATCTAAATACTGGATTGTGAAAGGAAAAAGTTTAGTGAAGGCTGAAGTACACAAATGTTTAATCTGTGCAAAACAGAGGGCATTAATAAGAAATCAGTTTATGGGTGACTTACCAAAAGAACGGGTGACACCTGCCCGAGCATTCCTACAATGTGGTGTTGACTTTGCTGGCCCATACCAGATCCTAATGTCCAAGGGAAGAGGCGCTAAAACTAACAAAGGATACATTTCATTGTTTATATGTATGGCAACTAAGGCCATACATTTAGAACTTGTTGGCGACTTAACATCTCAAGCATTTATTAGAGCGTTCAGAAGATTTGTGGCACGTCGAGGAAGATGCAATCACATGTGGAGTGATCAGGGCCGTAACTTTATCGGTGCTAATAAAGAGCTCGTCGAAGCCTGGAACGCAGCTAAGTTAGAATTTGAGGGTGAAATAGTAGATACGTTGGCCAAGGATGGAACCCAGTGGCATTTGATCCCAGGATACAGTCCGAACTTCGGTGGTCTATGGGAAGCTGGCATAAAATCTACTAAGTACCACCTGAAACGAATCTTAAACAGCCACATGACGTATGAAGAGTTGACTACACTTTTATGTCAGATCGAGGCTTGTCTAAATTCTCGACCGTTGTGCCCCATCGATGATTCAGACAAGGACGACATGGAGGTACTGACACCAGGACATTTCCTGATTGGAGAAGCACCAATTACCGTACCTTCACCAAGTTTGAAAGATGTTCCTGTTAGCAAGCTATCTCGATGGCAGCATACTCAAAAGCTATTAACCGACTTTTGGCAACGTTGGCAACATGAGTACTTAGCGAGACTACAGCAACGCCCGAAGTGGTTAAAGATAGTTCCAGACTTAGACATCGGTCAGATAGTGCTCGTAAAGACCGAAAATACTGCTCCAGGGAAATGGCCACTCGGACGCATTGTACATAAACACCCTGGTCAAGATGCCATTACTAGAGTGTATACTGTGAAAACCGGTAACAATATAGTTAAGCGATCAATTGGTAAATTATGTCTTCTACCTGTAGACACTAAGAGTTAAATTGTATGTAGATTCAATTATCGGTGTATGTATGTACTAAATAGGATTGATTACTGTGCATTATATTATTAGTTTACAGTTTGTTATAGTTATGACTATCTACAATTTTGTATCTAGTTTTAATTAATATGGTATGAGTCAGTATCAGTGTCATTTGTATTTATTTGTTTTAAAAGAGCTATAAGCTCTTTTGGTGGGCGGTATGTTACGAAGAACTGTGCGTATTTATACTTATGTAGTACATACTAATCGTTTGACTATAACTTCATGCATGTCAAAGTAGAATAAGCAGTTGAGAATAAATCATTGAAGCAAACACACGTCTTAATTACTTAAAATACTGAGCCAAACGAAAGTGAACCTTAACATTCTAAACACAGATATTGAGGGAATCGACATGGTAAAAACCAATTACTGTTTGTCTCTTTCTAACTAGTGAAGTTGTACATAAGAAAAGCGAAATGACATGTAGATTGCTTTTGCTAATTTTGGCAACATTTGAGCGGTGAAGTCACGATAATGTGCTAGGGTGCCGATTTCGTCGTGTTTTTTTATAGATTTATGGTATATTGGCTGTCAAGTGATTGCGTTATCGTATCTTTTTTGTGATTTTTATTACATTTGAAAACTAAGAGCTGAATCTAAGCTCCTTTTTGAAGTCTGGGCTTGAATTCCAAAATCCCTCAGTGTAGTATAATTCAGTGTAGCTCTCGTAAGAACGAAAATCGGCCTCTAATATTATTTTACAGGTTAGTGTTCGTTTTCATGAATTATTTGGTAAAATAATTACAAATGACTAATTATATTTATCACTACATACTCATATACACTGGTCATTAAGTTATATTAGTTACGTTTAGCTTAAAATTCGGTTTCTTCGGTTCTGCTAGTACTGTTTGTTGATATGTAAACAAACAAAAGTGACGCGAGTGCCACTTTGCTTTTATCGATATTGTCGATTAATATAATGTACATACATACATGAAGTCACGCCTATTTCCCAGAGGAGTTTAAATCCCGCTCGGTCCATATTTTTTCAAATTTCCTTTATCAATTTATACACACTAATCTAGTTCACCCTAATTAACTCTACAATTATGCCTAAATCTTGATTAATTTATTAAACAATTTTTATTTTAGGCGCAGAGCAAGGAAAAAACCGCTTTATTAAAAATCGTTATTGACGAATTGAAGAAAAATATAGAATTAATAATAAACAATCTCTGTTGCTTGAGGAGGCAAATCGCTAAGACCAAAGCATTATCCTTCTTGCTATGGTTTAGTAATATGGGGTAATTCTGTAGATGCTATTATAATATTCCGCGCCCAAAAAAGATGTATTAGATCACTATGCACTGCAGAGCACAGCCTCTAGATAGTTGTGTTCCACTTTTTAAAAATCTTAAGATTTTGCCTCTTCCAGCTCTATATATATTTGAAATATGTGTCTTCGTCCAGAAGTATTCTTATGTATTTGACAAGCAGAATGATATTGTTTCTAGACCAAGTAGCAGAATATACAAATTGCATATTCCTCAACAAAGACTTCATATGTACTCCACTAATGTTTATTGTATGGCCATCCGTATTTACAATAAGCTACCTGATTCCTTTAAATCTTTAAAATATACAATATTTAAAACAAAACTTTCCCAAATCCTAAATGAAAAGTGTTATTACTCAATTGACGACTATATAAATGACAAATTTTAAATGTTTATCGTAAAATATTTGTACGCTGGAAACAGCAGAATATTATGAACACTATATAATGTAACACCTCTTGTAACAATATTCTTTCAAATAAATAAATATTATTATTATTATTTCCTTTATTTAAATTATGTTCTTATAAATTACATTTTTAAATATCTATATAAAAATACAATATTTAAAAATATAAAAAATAGGGCCCAACCAGCAGCGGGAACAGGGTCCAAGCTACCGGTGGTTAGGGCTCCAGAGAGAGGAACCTCCTCACAATGCGTGCCGTGTCAAGGAGTACCGCTTTCTGCATCAAGCCCTTGACCCAACCGCCTAACGTGAGCCTCTTCAGGTGTTGGTCGAGACTCTTGGCCATGAGACCATTGGCCGAAACGACTATCGGTACAATGATTGCTGAGTCCACCTCCCACATGTCGACAACCTCGTGCGCCAGATCAAGATATTTAATTTGCTTATCTCTTTCGGCTTTCACGAGATTCTCGTCATGGGGGATCGTGATATCAACAATCATTGCGCGGCGTTCTAATCGATCTATCACCACTATATCAGGCTTATTGGCAACAATAGTCCTGTCAGTGATGATAGATCGATCCCAGTACAATGTGATATGATCATTTTCAAGAACTGGGTCGGGGACATACCTGTAGTATGGCATCTCAGAATCCACCAGTTTGTATTTCAAAGCAAGTTGCTGGTGGATAATCCTGGCTACTTGGTTATGTCTGTGTAAGTATTCGCCGTTAGCAAGACGAGAACAACCAGACATAATATGTCTTAAGGATTCACGCAGTTTACGCATCTCATGGTGTCCGGAATATAATTTATAAAAATCAGAAAATAATATCAGGCCTCTGTAATTACAACAAACGTCTTAGAGCATTATTATTTAAGCGCAATACACATTGAGCCCGCCGGGCCGCCGACATATGTCGGTAACTTTTTGACGGCGGTCTAGTTGGCGGCTTCACTTATTACAAGTCGGAAAATTTGGTAGGCGGCATGTCGGCGGCTTGAGATGAGAAATTTATTAGGCAGTCAAAAATACAAGCACGTCACTACAGGTCGAGCGATAATAATAATACCTACATAATTACACTTTCTCGTTGAATTTGATAACACTGATATCTATTTTATACTGAAAATAATGTCGAACATAATATAAATCACCGATTATTGGTCATTAGAAGTATTATATAGATTTAAGGTTCAGGTACCATGGAAAAAAAATAAACGATAAAGTGTCGCACCGAAGTTTTCTTATCCTAACATTATTCATTTCTATGAATAATGATTAAAGTTGTTTTGTTTATTAAATGATAACATATTTTGCCTTTTTTTTCTACTACCACTACAACTTAGGTACTTGTTTATATACATATAAGGGCAATGATTAAACCTAGTCGGTATAATACCTAACTATACAAAGTCTTCCGAGCCCTTGTCACAACTTACTTTTGTCGCTCTCCAGTCTAACCAAATTTGGCAATATATGAGTATTTTAGGTAGGGAGACTGCCATCAGACGCGTTTCACGTGCGCGCCTATTCGCAGACCAGCCGTGATAAGCTAACATTAAACCTGATAGTAGTAAATAAATTGCGGTCGACCTGTTTGGCTTTAACTTCGTAACGAGCTCCGCAAAAAAACTGGGTTAATTATAATAAATAACTATTTCAACTGGTTTCATTTTGCTGAAATTCTCTAGTGTTGAAGTATCTTTTGATTTCGTTGACTTAGAAGTTACATTTTGTACAGGTACGGATCCCTAAAAATATGTAAACTAACATGGAACATCCTTTTTAAAAGTTAATTCATAACATAAAATCGTTAAAAAAAAATTATCGATATCGATGACCTTTGACCATTCTATCTGGAGTATCCCTTATTTTGCGACATTTGCGACAGTAGGTAGGCACCCGTTTTTCGTAGGTATAACCGGTCCACATATTATATTCCTTTGTCTGAGATTTGAACACTCAGGGACCACTGACATTTGCTTGACATACGTCAAGTCACTAGCTATTTAGCTAATGACGTTGACGTATAGAACTTAGTTAATGTGTCAGTCATTGCTTGGTAATCTTGGTATTGACATTGGTGATTGTATACGTTTTGATAAAATTGTTCTTTGTGATATGTACAATGAAAATACGAATTCATTGTAAAAAAAATTTGTTTCATTTGCTTTAAAGCATTGTTAAAAATTTTGGTCGGGCGTTAACCGAAACAGTACGTGGCTAGATTGTTATATTTAATGGGTGTTTACATTTAATAAATATGGGAATATTTGGCAATTCTTCACCATTCGATCAAGATGTCGGTAAGTTTTTATAAGAAAACCATTGTAAATGCGTGTAACTATGGTAATTCTCAATAGTTGGAAACTAGTTTATTATAATTGATAACTAGATATTATGATGTTCGCTCTGTAGGTGAGGGTATAATAAATGAGTCATAACTTTATAGTTCAGCTACGCAGCATACATACAGCGTAATCATTCAAAATTGACTGCGCTATGATTTGCGCTTCACTAGTTTTGTGGTATTTGTTAAGAGCTGCTGTATTACAATTATACACCAATCTCTGGTTTAATGATTATCCTAAATGCACCTGTAGTGCTTTTCTGTTTGTGCTTTGAAGAGACTGTTGTGACCCAACATGAGTTTACTTCAATAGTCATATTAAAGTTAAATCATTAATTTCCTATTATAACCAACAGTTTGACACGGGCTTTAGTTACAGCACACTTCAAGTCCTGACTTGAAGAGGTAGGCAGAAGTCTGCTGTGATCATTATCTTTGGCTTCACTGTCCACATTACTCGCTGGAACTAAGTATGCAGTTTATAAGCTTATGTTTTTAAATTGTTGATTATAGTGAGGATTAATTATTGAAGCCCACCACATTTCTCATAAGATACCTCACCATGATCTCATTTTTTATCAAGAAGGGCTTAGAACCCATTCAACATTCTGAGTTTGCACTATTGAACTATTATTTATTATTTCTGTGATGCTTATTATAATTTACTACTAAATAAACCTATTATTAAATTATTTATAGTAGATATTATGAGAATAGGATATGGAGATTATATAAACTAACTTATATGTATACTAAAGTGTTGGTAAGTTAATAGGAACTATTATAATAAATATTTCTACCACCTGTCAAGTTCTAAATACCTTTACAAGATGCAGGTGTATTTGATTGTGATTGTGGTCTTTCTTACATCTTAGGCAACACAAAAAGAAAAATAAGAACCCGCATAAAAGAACATATTTATCTCTGATAAACACCGGCGTGCCAGAAAGTCTGCAATTTGTGACCATACTCTTGACCGAGACCAATTATAACTACTAACTAACATAAGCTATAAAAAAATGAAACTAATAAAAATTATAATTATAAAACACGACTGCTGTATTAAAAAATGAACTAAAAAGTAAAAAACAAGTTCCATCGCAGTTGGGCGACCTTTCTGTGGAACACTGTCTTATTAAAGATGTACCCCGACTGCAATGGAACTTGTTTTTTACTTTTTAGTTCGTATTTGGGCATGGCAGTTGTGTTTTATAATTAGATATAATTTTTATTCGTTCAAATCATATTTTTGTACCTTAATTATTGATCATTAATACATTGTTATTAGGAAAATCACTCTATTCACCTATGGTACTTTGTTGGTACTAATTATTTTTCAGTAACTCTCAGTTTTCAGCTTTTTTTTGTATATATGCTGGTTATCTTAATAAGAAATTATCACTACTACTAATAATATTACTTGATCAGAAATTATTTTTGTTTATAGAACGGGCGACAAGCGAGAATAACACCAGCGAGGAATGGGGGCTGATCATGGAGATCTGTGACCGCGCCGGCGCCTCCACGCAGAGCGCCAAGGAGTGCCTCCGCGCGGTCATGAGGCGCCTCGCGCACCCCGACCCGCACGTGCAGGTACACGCGGCCACGCTGCTGGACGCCTGCGTGGCCAACTGTGGCCGCGCCTTCCACCTCGAGGTGGCCTCGCGCGACTTCGAGACCGAGTTCCGTCGCCTCGTGGCGCGCGCGCAGCCCGCGGTGGCGACGCGCCTGCGCGGCCTGCTGCGCAAGTGGGCCGAGGGCGAGTTCCGCGACGACCCGCAGCTCGACCTCATCCCCTCGCTGCACGCCAAGCTGCGCGCCGAGGGCGGCGAGCCCGGGCCCGCGCGCCCCGCCGAGCCCGCCGCCGCCGCCGCCGCGCAGCGCGAGCAGGACGAGCTGGCGCGGGCCATCGCCCTGTCGCTGCGGGACGCGCCCGCCGCGCACGCCGCGCCCGCCGCGCACGCGCTGTACCCGCGCGTGGACGCGCCCGACGCGCCGCCGCCGCGCAAGGTGCGCGCCCTCTATGACTTCGAGGCGGCCGAGGACAACGAGCTCACGTTCCTGGCCGGCGAGATCGGTAGGTATCGCTCGGCCGGCCGACCCCCGGATCGCCGCGCCGCGCCTCTCACGTTCCTCTCGTAATGTTCGCAGTGCACGTGACCGACTCGAGCGACCCGAACTGGTGGAAAGGATACAACGAGCGAGGTGAGGGCCTGTTTCCCGCCAACTTCGTGACGGGCGACCTGGCGGAGCCGGTCGGGCGGACGCCGGAGCCGGCCGCCGGAGCCTCGGGCGCGGGGGGCGCGGGGGGCGCGGGCGCGGGGCAGGGCGGGGGCGGGCCCGGCGAGGCGCGCGACGAGCCGCCCTCCAGCATCGACGAGGCCACCATGGACGCGGCGCTGGGCTTGCTGCACGAGGCCGACCCGCGCGAGGCGGGCCCGGGCGCGGCCGAGGCGGAGCTGGCGCGGCTGGAGGCGCGCGCGCACGCGATGGGCGCGCTGGTGGACGCGGCGCTGGAGCGGGCCGACCGGCGCCACGCGCGCCTGACACAGCTGAGCGCGGAGCTGGTGGACGCGCTGAACCTGTACCACTCCCTGATGCGCGACCCGCTGAAGCCTCCGTTCGGTCACGCGCCGGCGCCGGGCCCCTACCCGCCGCACGGCTTCGCGCCGCCCGCGCTTCACCCCCCTCCCCCCAGGTAACTTCGCCGTCGTGTCGCCTCGCATCGACGCCTCGAGCTTCATTGCTTCAATGATTATCCTTGTTGATTTAGATTTACAGAAGTTACAATGATATACGCAGTGGTGGGATTGCCCCAATTAAATAAAAAAAAACAAATCGGTTCATAAATGACTGACTTACGAGGGAACATACATAAAAAAAAAAGATCCCAACGAATTGAGAACCTCCTCCTTTTTTTTGAAGTCTGTTAAAATACAGGACTGCCATGTCAAAAATCGAACTAAAAAGTAAATGACTACGATGGAACTTGTTTTTTACACGACTGCCCACAAAAAGGAAAAGCGCAGAGCAGGCATGTGAGGTTTTAGTGGGTATGCCCCTGGATCTTATTGGGTTCGGGGGAGAGTCCCACATACCCTCGTCGTCTCCCAACGGCGGGGGATGCGTAATGCATTTCCTCACTTGAAAAAAAGGGAGTAAACCCTGTTTCTGTATGTACACCTGTATTTAATGCAAAAGACCAAAATCCACTTACTCAGGATGGTTCTCTGTTTAAATACGCAAAAACGTATTCAGGTGTTTATTATTGTTACAAAGATGAATACAAGATAAAACTTAAAGTAGGTATATGCAATATACATCCATCACAACACAAATAAAAAATATATATAATTACATTTTTTAGTTCGATTTTTGACATGGCAGTCGTGTTTTTTAATTCTTCTTCATTATGTCTTTTCTTATACCCTATGTTACTCGCAATGCTGCAAATATTCTAAGGACACTCCATAATTCAAAATCGGTTCTGGCATGCACAAGTTATGGTGGAATAAATAAACTTACATACATACATACATGACCCCTGAAAACATTACGCTCCTTTTTTTGGGCAGTCGTGTCATAACAAAGACTCGCAACTTCATATGTGCGGATTTTTTTTTCGTGTTTATTCTGGGAAGTAGCCTAGATGTCCACCCTGAAGGTCCATTCTAATTCTAAATATTCGCGAAATTACACGTGATAAATAACGTAATAAGCCTTCTGAAATCAGGCCTTAATTTAAAACCGCGCAGGGACGTCAAACGAATTCAATCGCTTTCTCTTCATCACCTTCCTTTTAAAACTACAAAACAAAACCTACTTCTCGCGGCTAACTGATAAAGATTTGCTTATACCTATTATACCATTTTGATGGCACAGTAATGCTTTAGCAATCTATGAATGAATAAAACAATTAATGAAATATGAACTTGTTACCAAATTAGCCCTTACGTATAAAGGTCGATGCACACATATACCTAAACCCGGAAAGGGATCGTCACCGTATCAACTCGAGCCGAGCAGTATTCTTTGTATGAAACTCCCTACTGCAAAACACACTAATCGGAATTGTAACGTAATCGCTTCGCCTCGGGACCGGCGAGCCATAAGCGCGGCGTTGTCTAGCCATAGCCGAGTCGACGTATCGGAGCAGCTGATCCGCTTTAGTTTCGAGCTAACATAAGGTTGACGCCTGTTAAGGCCTGTTTGACGCGAGGCGAAAGGCGATACGGCTCCGATCCCTTTCTGATTTGATATGTGTGCTATGACCCTAACGTGTAACGTTTGTCGGCGTCAGGTGCTGATCCGAGGGCTCCGAGCGCGGCCGAGCTCCGCTGGGGCGAGATACTACGATTGCTGCGGACCCGAGCGTGGATGTTATCCTGATATTTTTTTACTTTTAGTGACTTTGTTATTGTTTTAAACAATATACGAAAATTGTATCATTCTGTAGCCAAATAAATTATTACCTAAATAAAATATCAACATCGAATTCTCTTTGGCTAACTATTAGTAAACATTTAGATAAACCCACGAAGTATTTAAACATTTTAATAACATTTTTTTTACCATAGTCATAATGTTGTGTGTTTTTATTTCATATAGGCAACAAAAGAGCACTTACAAAACGTCAAAACTAGTTGCTCGGTTCCAAATAGCCGTTTTTATGGAGAAGAACTGGCAAGAAACTCCATAGTTACTCTTTTAAAAATATGTTGTAGGTATGTTCAACTATCATTGAAAGTGCGAGAGAATAAAGAGCTACACAATATAACTAAATTGAGACTACGAGTATTACGTTTCTGTTAGGTACAATGTTTAAATACGTCGCACATAGGGCCCGAATGCAAATTTACGATGCCATAAATAAATTATAGATTTTTATTTAATTTCTGACTTAGTCATCATATACCTATTATATTTATAACTTTTAGATTGAACATAAATACCAACGTGGCAATTGGCAAGCCAATAATTACGTGGCATTAAGATATGCAGTAAAAGAAAAACTGGTCAAGGTGCGAGTTAAACTCGCGCACCGAGGGTTCCGTACAGAATTTAAATTATGTTTATATGATAATGCCATTAAAATCTAATAAAAAGATTAACCGGATTGATGAACAAACCCAGTACATTTAAGTCGGTAGTGGTTAGTTTACAAATAATGTATTCAAATTTTTTGGGAGACGTAACTACAAATTTACAGTTTTCAGATTATTTCCTTTACTTGTGCTGTAAGCCAATGCTTACCAAATTTCACGATTCTAGGTCAACGGGAAGTACCCTATAGGTTTTGAGGGTGAAAATTTTAAAGATAATCAATCATGATCATCATTCCTCGTAGCTTTTGATTGCGTTGACGTAGAAGTTTCATTTTTTCGCAGCTTCAAGGGCCAGCAGACCGCAATGATAGACGTGTTTAGTTTTAAATGGTCTATAATATACTCAATCCTTATGAGCTACGACACATGGTTATATGGAGGAGATGGGTCACACGCTACAAGACCCAAGTATTTGATATTAATCACAACTTTATACCTTCAAAAGGGGTTGACAGACCGACAGACTGACAGACAGACGAACAACAAAGTGATCCTATAAGGGTTTAGTTTTTCCTTTTCAGGTACGGAACCCTAAAAACGACATCTTTTATGGCAAAACAGTGTTTGCCTAATATTCCAAATTGCAAAAAAAACTTATACAACTCACACAATAGGTATACAATAAAGACATTAAACAACAAATCCAAAGCTAGTTGACGTCACTCTAAAGACGTAATTACTAAAAGGGAACTTGAAATTCGATGGGTGCGAGCAGCGACTATTTAATTACAACTTATAATATATACAAATTACAAACACTTAAATAATATTAGAATAAGCAAATAGGTATAGGAAATAATAGGCTTTTTATTATTATTTATAATTCTCAGTTGCGGCACGGAGTCTGGACCTGTGCCCGTTTGATGGCAATAGGCTCGCACCCTATTACATTGTGACCTATAACAGAACTGGCGAAATTTGGGTGTGATATTGTGCACCCCTACCTACCTCTTTTGGGAATACAGGCGTGAAGTTATGCAATGTTATGTTATGATTGAGTTAAGATATTAAACATTACTTAACACAATAACTAATTAAAGTTTCTAATAATATATGTAGGGGTTGTAATGCCCTACAATAATAATGTTGAATGTTTATTTGAGTTAAATGTTTGTTTGTGTTAAATGAGTAGACGACCAATTCAATGGATTATTTTATTGCTACTAAATTACGAATGTTTACAATAATGCTGATTATAGTTAAATTAATTATTACATTGTTAGCAAGATGTCAGTATGCTAAAAGGTCAATGTACAGCGTAGCTCGTACATCTTGCCCTCTCAAAAGAAATATGATCAACTAAAAATGTTATACAAATAATTTAGAGTGTATAGTAATCAATGTAAAAGTAAGCTGTATACAATAAAAACAATAAATATAAAGCATTACAATAACTCTTAAATATTTAGATTATGTTGAAACGTTTCGTAACGCACAGTCGGTGACGTTGCTTTCTCCAAAGAAATCGCATTTGATGATTGCAGTGTTTCCCTTGATGCGAGCATAGAATTTTCTTCCATGCTGACTGTTGATCTCCTCCGGGGTGCAGGGTCAGGAACAGGTAATGGCTCAGCACAGGTAATGGCGCTTTCTTATTGTTGAAACGGCGATTGAGTATTTCCCAACATACCGAATAGTTTTCCGAGCTAATCGTTAAGTGTTGTATTAGCCTATCCGCTTCTCCTTGCACTTTACTTTTCAAAAACTGCATCTTCTGCGCAGGTGAAAGAGATATATTGTTGTGTATCGCTTCAGTAAAGAGATCTTTAAATGACATCCACTGGTTGTATTTACCGTGGAATACTGGTATCTCTAACTTAGGCGTTGTTTTCTCTTGGTGAGTACTAGCCCACATCTTGGTGTTTAAAGCCCTTTTTAGGTCGTTAAATTGATTTTCATATCTTGTATAGCGTTCTTCATAAACTACCATCTTGTCGCCGTTGAGCTCGCACTCTATCTCCCAGTGAAGCTTATCTACCGCTGACCAACGCATTTGTAATGTTTGCAGAGCGTTTTCAAATTCCCACTTTTCTGCTATAAAATCAACCTGAATGTTAGCGACAGCTCTCATAAAAGCTTTAAAGTTTGCTGTTTGCTTACGTATCATGTCGTCCAGCTTACTATTGGACCCTATTTCCCGCTTCGTAAGGCTATGTTGTTGTTGACGAGAAGGAGATTTTTCTCTGTTGTTATTATCTTGATGTTCAGATGCACTGTTCATGTCACCCTCCTCCTCAGTTGCTTGTTTACCTTGTTCATCGGAAACACCTTCTTGCATTTGCTGAGAGGTGCTCGCTATCGGTGTTACTGATTTTCCAGCTGGAGACTGTAACTGCGACGAAAGTTGTTGGTGTTGTAAGATAATCAAATCTTTAACCTCTTTATAAATCTGACGTGTTTTGTTATACAAGTCAGATGTAAAATAAGGATGTGTTACGCTCTCTTCCGTCGTTAAACGGTCATGGTTAAATTGGAACTCACCCCATAAAGTTTCTAGCATCTGCATTCGCCGCTTGAAATAATCGGAGTTCTTCCTAGCCCAACCATCTTTCTTAATGTTGATTCCTACCTTCTGTATGTTTTCAGAGAGCTCCTTCTGGTTCTGATAAATGTCTGCTGACGACTCCATCTTGCACTGTTAACACTTCCCGTTTAATACGAAACGAATACTTCGGTTATCACTACAGACTTTCAGTCCACGCTTCTGATTCTTGTTATTGTGCAACCACTATCACTTACGATATTATGCGACTTCTCAATTGATTCCTGGTGAGACCCGCTTCTGGGAGGCCAGTACAATCGATACGCTATTGTAACTCAACAGTAGTTTACACAACTAAAATGGCTCGAAGGACCAAATGTAGGGGTTGTAATGCCCTACAATAATAATGTTGAATGTTTATTTGAGTTAAATGTTTGTTTGTGTTAAATGAGTAGACGACCAATTCAATGGATTATTTTATTGCTACTAAATTACGAATGTTTACAATAATGCTGATTATAGTTAAATTAATTATTACATTGTTAGCAAGATGTCAGTATGCTAAAAGGTCAATGTACAGCGTAGCTCGTACAATATAATTAATTCAATTATGATTTGAATGACACGTAGCGCCACCTAGCGTCCACTTTCGACGGTCAACGTCGAACGTCGAAAGTTAACGTTCTTTCTCTTGGAAACAGTTATTCTCCTTTTTGTAATGTGGGTATTTTATAACCTTCTCTTTACCCCCGACAACGTAAATTTTCATGATGACCGGTTCAATAGTTTAGGCGTTAAAAAGGTAAGAATTTTATACGTTTATTTATTTTAACATATCTATAGCTTTCTAGCATCCTGTGAAAAAATTAAACACATGGACGTCCGGTTAAATAAATTACTATGTGTTGAGTAAGTAGCAGTTCAGAAAACCCAAATTTTTAAATATTGGATGTAATAGTTTCCAAGATTACCCATTACAAACAAACCTATTTATAATATTAGTATATCATTAATACTTAGCATAATAATATGGTAATAATAAGTGTAACGTGAAGGCATTCTTCATAGGCTAGTGGCAGGTTCTTTAAATCAAACGCTTGATTTATTAAGTCTTACTCGGGTAGGCGGCGATACTCTTAGACGTCGAGCTGGTCGAGGGAATCAAGTGGTGAGTCTGGAGGTAGCAGCTCAGTGGAGGGCGACTCTCCGAAGCCGCTGTCGGCGTCGGCGGGCTCGTCGCAGTCGATGCGCAGAGCCGGCCGCAGCGCGCGCGGCCGCGCCGCCAGGTAGGCCTGCACCTCCGCCGCGCTCGGCCGCCGCTCCGCCTCGCGCTGCCAGCACAGCCGCGCCAGACCGCGCCTGCGCAGAACACCCTTGTCAGCTGCAGTCGGCAGGTGCGTACCGCTCACCTCCTGACAATACTCACGTCTGCGGCGTGGCGTCCAGCGGCAGCGGCGGGCGCCCGCCGGCCGCCACGTACTCCAGTACGCGCAGCGGTGACATCTTGCCGTAGGGCCGCGCGCCTAACGTGACTAGCTCTAGCACTAGCATGCCCAGCGCCCATACGTCCGTTGCGGCTGAGAACACGCCGTGCGCGAGGCTCTCCGGCGCCATCCACAGTACAGGGAACAGCCCGCGGCGCCGGCACGCGTATTCTGGCGCGCCGTCCGCCCCTGCGACTGTCTCGCGCGCCATACCGAAGTCCCCTAATTTTAGCGACCGCCGCGCGTCCACTAGGCAGTTAGCAGCTCGCACATCGCGATGCACAACGCCCCGCGTGCCTAGATAGGCCAACGCCGCCGCCGCCTCGCGCGCCAGTCGCGTCAGCGCCTCAGCTGATACGTGCACCGCCTCCTCAAATGCAGTGCACGCCTCCATGTCTACGCCCTCCGCGCCCTCCGCGAGATGTCGTCGAGCACGCAAATAACCTAGCAAGTCGCCGAAGAATGCCAGCTCCATAAGCACAAGCGGCGGCCCATCAGCGATGCACACGCCGACGAGGCGCACGACATGCTCGTGGTCGAGGGAAGCGATTGTACACGCCTCACGTAGAAATTCGCTTTCTTCGGCGGGTGCGGCGTTATCACGCAACTCTTTTGCTGCAACATAACGAGTTGTGTAAGCCGGCAAGCGAAGCAGTGCGAGGCGCACGCAGCCGAATCGACCTGAGCCAAGCTCCTCGCGTAACTCCAGCGCTTCGCGCTTCACCAGATATGCGGTTAACGTAGAGGCAACGTGTTGACGCCGCGCCAGAACTTCTATTTCCCGCGCCTGCAGGAGACGCGCGATGCGCCGCCGCAGCACACGGCGTGTGAGGAGCAGAGCAGCGGGCATCAGCGCCAGTACCAGCAGCATTGAGGCCCACGTGAAGTCGTAGCACTGCGGCTCGAAAGGATCGCCAGCGGCGGCGAGGCAGCCCGACGCGCCGTCGTCGCGTGGCAAGTCGGCGGGCCGCGTATAGTTCCCGCGCACGGCGGCGGCCAGTGTGGTCTCGCTCACGTTGACGCGCCACGCTGCTAGTCGAGTGAACGTATCGCCATGCCACATGTCCACGAACACGAAGGTCTCCTCGATGGACTGATTCTTGAAGTGCAGGAGCTGGTTGATGCCTGTGACCGGCGTCTTGGTAAGACTCGCATGGAGGGCCCTGCCATTAAATAAGATGCAATAAAAAAATGATATTGTAGGGACACAGTATGACCGGTGATGCAATATAAGCAAGAACGTATGTTAGCGTGATGTATGAATCAAGGGGCAGTTACTGCGCACTAGTCCGATTGAACGGTCGAATCGGGTCTAACGTGAAATATATCCGGTGAACAAACTCTGGTATTTCTCTTTGACCCTGCATATCTACTAGAAGAGGCAGTACCTACCCACTCAAATTAGGTATCGACTAAAACTTAACAGTGTAATACCGATACTTGAAGTGGTGACCCTGACATTATAAGCGACACTTAAAGTGGTGACCCCGATGTGATATCCCCATTCTTCTGTTTCTCTTTGACCCTGCACATTTACCTGAAGAGACTGTACTCAAAATATATATCGACTAAAACTTTCCAGTGTAATCACGGTTCCTAAACTATTCACTCTTTTTTTTATCAATACTGAAATACCGGTAGGTATTTCGGTATTTATTCGGTATTGATTGGCACATTTAGCAATAACATTTATGCTATAGAAATTGCAAAATTCTAACACTACTTTAGCTAAACTGGCCGTAGAGTTATTGCGTAAACGTGTGTTACAAAGGAGAACACCTTTGCCATCTATTCTGCAATATCTTCAAAACCCAGAAGCTTATTTTATTGATCATTGATACAAAATGAAAAATATGGTCTAACATGCACAATGAATAGCCAAGAAATGACTTCAGAGATGGTTTAACTCGTGGGGTGGATTTTTCGCGCCCCCCTATGTGGAGGTTAGATGGGGGGGGGGGGTTACAAGGCTTCGATGCAGAGGCCATGGCAATGCAGAGGTGGGTCTCCCAACCCAGCCTCCGCGGGCCTCTGCTTGGTGACGGGACAGTCCAGCGGACGCCAAAGGTTTAGTCAAGTCCGTTCCTTCACTGACCCTTTGGCGCATGAAGCGTATATTCATTGATGTCTCTGTGATCGGGAAGGTGAATGCCGGTAGCGATCATCGTATTGTCAGAGGCACGCTGTATATCAATCAAACAGATTCCACTTTTGACTTTCGTAATTTTTGAAGTGTCTGAAATCTCGACACTTGGCACTTTTTTATGATATGATTTTTTCTCGGAAAATTTTACCATATTCGTCTTACATACGTTCGGGGCCCAGGGGCCCCGTACCATTGGTACGGTTAATACGGCGGCAGCTACGCCCCTGGGAAGACACGAATATTTTCGTAGTACTGTGCGCATAATGTATGTTTGTCTCTCTGTTAAAACCTTATAATTTATATACAGTTGCTGAATAGGATATCTGAAAGGTTTAATCAAGCCTGGACTCTCCTAGGGCGCTGTAAAGCATTTTTAGGATATCTTCGTGAGCATATAGTCTTATTTTTTTGTAAATGAAGATAAGTTTCCTCGTCCTAGTTCGCCCAGATATTTTATTTAAGTGTGGCTTGTAGGAGAGACTAGAGTTAACCTGTAACCCAAGATATTTTACTACCGTAGCTCTTAGAGATGCGCAAATTACATCTTTTGAAGGAACAGAGATTTATAAATCTTTTCCGTCAAAAGATTTATATCACTCCTTTAAATCTTTAAATCCCAAATACATCAGTTAATCTTAGGATCAATTTCATGCGAAACATCAATACATCTTTACTTCAATCGGCTCTGAGCTTGATTTGATTTGTATTTTTGTTATTTTTATGAGATACGTATATCTACAAAACTTACATAACGTCATATGTATTTAAATAATAGATGTTTCTTATAACAATGTTTGATGCAAACCACAGAGAATGCAATTGCAAAGCCAACTGATTCTTTCGAAAGCATGCGCGAATGTTCCAATCATCTTCCGTCCCTTTTCGTTTCGAGTTATCCCGCAATAGACGTCTCAGTCTACATCTTTTGACGTACCAATCCCTTCATTCAACAACAAAACATAGAAAGTGAATCATAAGAGTTGAAGATTTAAAGATGTATTTGGGTATGGAGGGAGTTAAAGAGTGATTCGATGTTTTGTATGGATGTACATCTTTTTTACAAATCACTCCTGAGTTACCCATCTCTAGCTAGCTCTAGTTATAGAGAGATATTTGCATTGTACACCTTTGGCTGCACATGTACTTTTGCAGTGAATGAATTTTAAGGGGGTATTGCGTACAGTCTGGAGCCAAAAGTCTCAAAATTACTTTTGTCAAGGTTAAGGGTGAGACTGTTTTTAGCTAACCGGACCATTACGGTACTTAAGGCCGTTTCAGCATTCTCCCGAGCAGTGTTCCAATCTTTGCCGTAGTTTAGTATTGCCGTGACATCCGCATAGGCAGCTATACGAGTGGAGGGGAGACAGCTCTCAGAGTTCGTTAACGTATATTTAAAATAGCAAGGGGCTAAAGGAGACTACGTTGTGGAAGGACATATTCAAGGGTTCCTACTTTACTAATGTGTTCTCTTATTTTTACACATTGAGTTCGGCCAGATAAAAAACGTAAAAGAAACATTTAGCGTAATTCCATGTATCCCTACTTGTTCCAGCTTGTTTATCAATAACAAAAAATAAGTTTCTGGAAATCCATAGAAATTTAACGGCTAGGTAATAATTAAATTAAAAAAACCTATTCTAGCCCCTTCTTAATAATCTGTTGTGACCCCTTATGCTTTTAAGACTATTTGCTACAGCTCACTGTCGCGCTGTATCTTGAGCTAACTCTCCACTGTGGCCACAAAGGCACGACGTGTCTACGATTTTGTAATGATTTATAAACCAGAAAAAAAACGTTTTAATCTTAGGATTTAATGTATACTTTAGGAATATTAACCTTATCATTTGAGTGGAGTGCAGGTCCTGGCGTAACTCCGGGTGGCGGCGCAGCGCTTCAGCCACACCGGTGACCAGCGTGAGCACCGCGTCGGCCACGGCGTCGCCGCGCGCCGGCCACTTGCGGCCTTCATACTTCTGGCGCAGGGCAGTGCGCAGATCCCGCAGTCCCTCGCCACCGGAAATGCCCGGCTTGTCGCGACTCCAGAACGATACCGTTAACAGCGTCGTATTGGCCACGCTGCTCTTGGGTCGCAACTCGCGGAAGATCCACACGAAACCGTCCGCGTAGCTCATGCGGAGCTTTAGTGCTGCAGCGAAGATCACGGAGGCGACTTCAGGATCCGCGTTTACAAACACGATACGAGCGTTTGCGTCTCGTAACGACTGTAAAGATTGTGTTGCTTCCTGTTTTGATAGTGCCATCGGTATATGATAATCGCGAAGAGCGAAAGTAGCACCATCCTGAATTGCGGTGTAGTATTCTAAAGCCAGCTTGGTCCGCTGGGACAGCACGGCGAGGCGCGACCAGCCCGAGTCGCACACGAAGCGCTGCAGCGCGAGCGCTAGGTGTCGCGGGCGGCCTGTGACGCGCCACACGGGCGGCAGCGCTGAGGGCGGGTGCGCGGCGAACCCAAGCGGCTCCGGCGGCGCATCCACCAGAAACAGCGGCAGGTTGTGCCGTGAAGCCTGCTCCACCGCTTCGTCCGTGCCTGCTGTGCCCATCGACATCACGCCCACCAGCCGGGTCATGTCTATGTACCGCGCATGCTGGTTCATCATCTTGCTCCGGATGTAAACGTCATTACAATTTATGTAAAACGCTCTCATTTCGATACGAAAATCCAGTTGCATTGTTCGATTTTTTAATACATGTTTGTCGACTAGATTTAAAATTTCGAGATAATTAGCATTATCAGGATCACCTTCGCAAAAATATCCCTTAGCAGCATACGACGTTGTGTTATTATTCTGTCCTGCTATTTCTGATATGTCATGGTCATGTCTTAAAGCCCATGCGCATGCTGCTTCTTCTATATGTATACCGTTTCCTTCTTCTTCGAGTATCAGCCTCAAAGATACAGGAGAAGGCTTAAAGTCATAAATGATTTGTATGAGATGGGGCGCATACGTCTGTAAAATATCTACGTCAGCAACGCGCATCGCAATAAGGGGATCTAGTTCTTGATGGCAAATCGAGTCGGTGGAAATACAAGGAGGAGGTTCCACGACACGGACAGCGGACTCTCCGCTCCAGAAATCATAATCGAGAAATATAAATGAGTGATTGGCAGATCTTATATAGTTAGCGAGAGCGGCGCGGTCCACGGTCTGCGTGCGCAACGGCAGTGCGGCGGCTGCGATGCGGCGTTCCAGCTGGTTCAGCACGGCGCTGCAGTTGCCCACGCAGTACACCACACCCTTCATCGCGCAGTCGTCGTCGTCGCCGTTGCTAGCACTATAAATACATTAAGATCTATTTGTTAGTCTGCTTAGGAAAAATAACCAGCATGAAACGACCAAAAATACGTACTGTATGCGCGACTGTGTGCAGCGATCGAGAGGAGCTTCGAAGAAGCCACAGAGCGCCAGGAGCGTGGTGTTGGAATAGAAGGTCCAGTGCGCGTGGCCGCCGCACCAGTCCGCGTCGCGCGCGCCGGGCGCCAGGCGCGCGTGCAGGCGGCGGCCGGCGGGCACGGGGCTGCGGCCCATGTCCTGCAGGCGCGGCCCGGCCAGCCCGCAGCTCTCGCCCGTCTCCGGGGACCACGAGCGGTGCGCTCGCTTCTCCCACGGATCCCATCCCGTTGATATGCTCACCATCAAACTGCACGGGCCGAAATAAATGTTATGTATTAAGTAATACCAATTATATTATTATGTACTGTACGCTATGTCAGTCAATAATAACTACTTGCTGTAATCAGTACACATCATCAATACATATAAATAAAATTGGAGTGTGTGTTTGTAACATCAACATTATAATATTTGTAACTCCTTACTTAGGCTACTTTTAATTTTGAAAATATTCGGCTTCCGCGGGTTAAAATTATACTAACAAAAAATCTGATTCAAATAGGTAAATCCGTTTACTGCTGCTACGTACGTCGTACAGGATTTTTAATCGAAATCCACGGGGTCGAATTCACGAGCATAAGCAAGTGATCAATAGTAACTATATAGTAGTACATAGTTACTACTGATCACTTGGCAATATATTAAGCAGCAGTGCCGTAATTAGCCTCTCATGCGCCAAGAGCGAGCTTCTTTACTGGGCTCTTGAAATTTTTAAATGGTTTTTCGTACTTTTGCCATTCTTCTTATCGTATGGTTGATGAACAACCTGGTGTCAGAGTTTAAACCGCCTGTAGGCCTCTGACATGGCTTTACACGCCGTTGAAAAATCTCTCAGGTGTGCCGGTTTCCTCACGATGTTTTCCTTCACCGTTTTTAGCAACTGATAACTAATTTTTAGTACGCACATGAATTCGAAAAGACATTGGTGCGTGCCGGCATTTGAACTTACGACCTTTGACTTAGCAGTCCAACGGTCATACCACTCGGCTATCAGTGCCATCAAAATTTAATTCAAATGCTAGGTTTTACGAGACAGTCGGTAAATTTTAGTTCTGACAATACATCTATGAATACTCATAGATGTCATCAGTTCGGTCGCATCGCGCATCTGATACGGATGTGCCTCATCGCAGAGTGCATCGTACTGAAATTTTCAATTCGCGAACGGCGCCGCTATATGCCGCTGCCCGCTCCTGTTACTATGAGCTCAAAACTCATAGCCAACGAATTGTTGGCGTTTATTCAAAACGCCATCGATACTATGGAGTCTATGGACGAGGTTAGCATCTTACAAATCTGTAAGACTAACTTCAAAGAGGACCTCGTAAGCAGTGGCAAGAGGCTGCTGTACCAGAGCCTGGACAACCAGATGCCGTCTCGACGGAGGGACGGAACTGAGAAGAGCATCCAGGACATCATCACCTTGTTAAAGGTGACCGACCCGGACGACGCGACGTGACTGCTTTCGTGGCGAAGGTGCTGCACAAGCTGCCCCCCGTCACGTTTGACCACGTCGACGTCACCAGGCTTCTGAAGGACATCATCTCCCTAAAGACGAGCCTGACCGAAGTGCAGCCTAGATTGGAGGTCTCAGATGGGACCATTAAAGAACTGCGTGCTGAAGAAGAGTTACTACGTGACTCTATTTCTGGAACTAGGTCACCTGAGGTCTGTAAGGTCACACGACATATTTAACATCTCACCTGGCGTAAAAGAATGTAAATATTGTCGATATGTCATATCATGTACATGTCAATTTCAGTAAAGCTGACTTCAATCTAATATATAGTTGATTAGCTAAAAAGCTTGTAAAAAGTCACCTAGAATGTAATGCTGTGGTTTGGTCGCTAGATGAAACCAAATACAAATTAATGTTGGAA
Source organism: Abrostola tripartita (assembly GCA_905340225.1). Taxonomy (NCBI): domain Eukaryota; kingdom Metazoa; phylum Arthropoda; class Insecta; order Lepidoptera; family Noctuidae; genus Abrostola; species Abrostola tripartita. Next base: position 69,530 of record HG996488.1, read on the forward strand.
CGTGCCCAAAATAAATTTATCAAATTCATGTATTTAAAACAATATGGTGTGTACCCTGGATACCCACTGTATCCTACTCTTTATATTTTGGGCATGACGGGCTACTACAAGCTCGAAGTAAGAAGGGAACTAGCTACCGCCACTTACCTTTTTAAAGTGATTCGTGGAAAAATACACAACCCAGAGATCTAGCGGTTTATTGTTCCACGCTTAGGCGGTCCAAAATTTTACAACAACCAATTCGGTTTCACAGTAGGCAAATCTACCACTGACGCTGCCATTTCAGTTAGAAAGTTAGTACATTCGTCTGAACTCAAGAAGATACGTTTTAGGTATCTTTCTAGACATTTCCGTTGCCTTCGATAATGCATGGTGGCCAATGCTTCTACTAAAGTTTAAGGCGCGTGGGTGCTACAACAACATCTATAGTATTATTCACTCGTACTTTTTACATGGACCAGCTAAACTAAAACTTGGCCATCATTCGCTCCGTCCGTATCTATGGAATATAGGATTTGATGACTTTCTCGCGATACCACTTCCGTGCGGTTGTTCACTTACGGGCTATGCGGATGATGGCCTTTTGCTCATGCAATCTAATACAAGAGACGCACTTGAAAATCTAGCCGATACGTGTTTTTGATTAGTTTCTCAATGGGGTGTACGAAACCGCCTTAAGTTTGCTCTAAACAAAACCATTCAATTACTATTAAAAGGAAATCTTAAATCGTCACCCTCTATAAACATAACCGTTAAAAAAAGGGAACCCGTGTGTTATCTTGGTCTTGTACTAAAGAGAAATTTTACTTTAGTCGAACATATTAAAACAGTCGGTGAAAAAGCAAAGAAAAACTTCTATACCTTAACTCGTATATCAACGTCAACTTGGGGTCTCTCATTCAATACCTTAAAATCCATTTACGGGGCAACGTACCTAGGATGCATATGCTATGGTTCACCAGTATGGGCTGATAGAGCCACAATAGGCGCGACGTAAATTGCTTCAAAGTCAGCGGTTAGCGTTGATATTCTAGTGTAACGCCTATCGGACGGTCAGTACTGAAGCTCTGCCGGTACTAGCGGGCGTGCTACCTGTCGATCTCGAAGTACAACAACGTGCCGCGATGTACTTCACTACTTGAGAGGGTAAGAACACTGAATTACTAATACAACGGGACCGCGTTAAAATAATCAGGTTATTTAAATCCCAAACCGACGTCTATAGCGAGCTATTGGACGAATGGCAATCTAGATGGGATACTTCTATTAAGGGCCGCCACCTTTACCAGTATTTACAGTTCGCGAGCGGCTGGAGAAGACATGATTGGAGGTGGATCATTGCGTGGCTCAGTTCTTGACGGGTCATGGTAACTTTAAAGGTAAGCTTTTCTCATTTAAGCTTGTTGCTTCACCTCTGTGCCACTGCTCAACGCCAGATTGTGAAAATGAGCAAACTGCATATCATATCCTGTGGGAGTGTAGTCTATGGCAGAATGAACGTAATACCTTGTTAGACAACATACATGCTACGTCCGGTGTCCGGTAATCTATTATGAGGACCTTGTTGCGACCAGAACAAACTTCCGTGCTTTCAGACGTTTTTGCCATACCTACTACTGGAATCAAAATAACAGATAGGATCAATTAGTTTTAACTTTTATACCCGTGGTGCTTGGCGACTGGGCTTATCTCAGTTGTGGATCCCTTTTTTATGCTTCTGGCATACTAGTCTTTGTGTCTCCCGGAGGGAAGTGGGAACTAAATTAATATTCCTACTCCTCCTATATATTCTTTTATGATTAATTTCGTTGCGGGTTCCAAGACAGTCGAGTCATTTCTCTGGGACGGCTCGAGCTTCATTGCCTCAATGGTTCTTAATGGTTATCATTGTAGATCCTGGCTTACAGGAGTTGCAATGATGGGCATGAGTGGTGGGCTAGTCCCGTAAAAACAAACCCAGACGTCTAACGTACAATTGGGTTGTGTCATTGTGTGTCCCTGATGATTTGGTGGGGCGGCGGCGGCGACCGCCGCTGCTGTCTGTACCGCGCGCGCGTACCAACCTCCTGCAGCACGCGCCTATTACGAGAGCTCTTTGTACACTTAACACGGTGTCTCAGCAAACTGATTTATTTAACTGTGCTTTGAATGAATTCACACTGGCCGCATATTTTATGATATCTAGTTAAGTAGTTAGTAGGTAACGCTTGTTTGATTTAATAGCTTGTTATGTTTGTTTAGATCTAAGCAGTATTTAGTATTAGTACCTAACTAAGTACTAATAATTAGTTCCGTAGTTACTTGATTTTATGAATAAATCTCATTATTTAGAAACTACTAAGTATGCACACTTGAGACAAGAGCCCCAGACAGCGTCATAAGCTCATGAGTGGCCGAGGAAGATTTGTAGTAACTGTCGAAGCGGCGGCGATACGTACTTTGTGTACATGTTAGAGTTGTCGAAGTAAACGTTCTCAGCTAGGTCGGCGATGCGGTGCGGGCCGCGCTCGAGCTGGATGCGCCGGTAGTGCAGCACGTCCCGCAGCAGCACCAGCAGCAGCGCAGATGCGGCGCGCTCCGGCGCGCTGCCCCACTTCAGCGTCACGCTGCCCGCGCGCCCCTTCACCGACACAAACCGCTCGCCCCGGCGCGCCAATTCTGCCGACACGCCGGCCACGTCACATGAGGAGTGAGTTACATCAGAAGAATAATAGCTATGAAAGGTATAGATATAGTAGCTGAATTTTAGCTAGCCATTTTTGCTAGGACCCATTACGGTGCATCAGCAATACACATACAATTGAAGTGTCTGTTTGTAACATTCGCGTGAACTCCGCAACGGTTTGACGGATTTTGACGGGACTTTCACTGGCAGATAGCTGATGTTATAAGGAGTATCTAAAGCTACTTTTAATTTTGATAATATTTAAGGATCCGCGGGAAAAAATAAGAACTATAAAATTATAATAAAAATCGGATTCCATTTAGTCAATCTGCTTACTGCTGCTACGTACAAGTTTTTTAATCAAAATCCGCGAGAACGAAGTCCCGGGCATAGCCTCGTTGTATATAAATTTGAATATATGCAATCGTGTAGCCAAGTCGGGTCTAGTTTATTAGACGGTGTTGGTTACATAAGTCCGTACCTAATAACAGTTTTACTGCGGTGGGCACTGGTTGTACATGTACAAGCGAGTCTCGTGGAGCTAGTGCCTGAGGGAAGTTAAGTGGTACGCACTTGCGATGTAGCGACTCGCCAGGATGGCGCAGCTCCCGTTGGTGGCGGGCTTGGAGTCTGCAGCTTGCAGGATGGCAGGCACGCTCAGCAGTTGGGCTACGAGCGCAAGTGCAGCCAGTACAGCAGGCGACACGCCTGCGCACCGCATGTTCAATAAACTACACTACACTAACGCGTGGCGCGAGTACACAACACACGAGGTATGAACCATTAGTCAGCGCGCGTACTGGCTGCAGGGTTCTTGTCCACTCACTGTAGCTTCTCGAATAACAAATGCTTCGTTATTACAAGGTAAGTTGTGCCATAAATACAATACTGGAAAGATAAAGTATGTATACACACCATTTTCCTTATTAACTACGCCACATGATTACTATCGGTAACAAGCAACTCAAGTGAAGTTTTTGGACCGACAATATTTAAATATGCAAAAATAAATGAGTAATTAGGTATAACGTAGATATGTTGGAATGTGGTTTCATTACTTACTTTGCAAGCACCTAATAACAGCCTATAATTGTCCCAATGCAAGGCACAGAGCATGTTCTCTTATAGAAAAGGATTGAGCATCGATCTCCACGCTAGCTCACTGTGGGTTGGCGATTTCAGATAATTAAATGCAGGTTTCCTCCCGATGTTTTCCGTCATCGTTAGTCAGTGGTGTCATTGGTGTGTGTGACATTGAAAAGTCACAGTGATACTTGCCTGGGTTTGGACCTGGAACCTTGTGCATAAAAATATTTTATACGTAAGCTCCTAATAAAACATATTATTGTTTTGGGCTTTTCTTAACTGATTTGCTCTGAGAAGAAATCCCGAAACAAACTCAGGGCTCAGTCTACAGTCAATCACTCAGTCCAAATAAGGTAAATTTATGTGAGATCAACATTTGCGATGGTTTTGAAGAATAAACCACAGCAGGTTCGAGTTGACCTATCATCTGCAGAACATTTGGAGGGGCCATACAAACAGACACTCGAATTTTATTTGTGTGTATTGATTTTTTGAGTTGCCGTCATAACGTCAATTCTGGTGGAATAATTAGTAAAACGACTTATCTATTAGGTCTCACTACCACACTACCACCACGGTATCAAGGCAGCTGGGCACTTGGGCGGGATTGGAGCAGCTTTTTTCTTGTCCTTGCCGCTCTTGCTGGCTGTGGGGAGAGCGTCGGCCTATACTGTTGCTGCCTACTGACAGGTGAACAGACGCCATGTGTTGTGGGGCCGCGCATGTTTGGCAGAGGGCGCTGAGTGCTCGCATAATCACCAGCGTCCCTAAGCAATAGAGATACAAATACCTAGGCCGATGATGTGATTGCTCGTAACTTGTATATTTATGCATTTTACACATTCCTTTACAATGTACCTTAATACTCAAAGGAAACAAGCCCATCATTTATTTTGTCAAATAATAATAGTGATAATTCTAACTCAAATGTAATCAACCTGGTACACCAAAATATTCAAGGAATAAAGGGCAAAGACCTAGAAATAGAACTGTTTATGGGCTGTAATAGTATTGACATTCTATGTATTACAGAACATTGGCTTAAGAGTCACCAATTCATGTTCAATTTCAGTAACCACCAGGTGGGCAGTTCGTTCAGCAGAGAAAATGCTATTCATGGTGGTTCATTAATATTAGTTAGTAATAAACTTAAATTTAAAGAACGTAAAGACATTGTAAGCCTCTCGGTTGAGCGAACTATAGAAATAGCATGTGTAGAGTTAGAACTGTTTATTATATTAAGTGTATACCGACCTCCTTCAGCATTGTATGACAATTTTGAAAAGATCATGGATGATGTTTTGCATAAACTTTGTAGGTCGAGCAAGACTATCATCACATGTGGTGATTTTAATGTTAATATTTTAGAGAATATAGTTGTATGTAGTAAGATTAAAAGTCTTTTTAAGTCATACAATCTTGAAAACCTATTTCTGGAGCCTACTAGAATAACTCCTACTACAGCCACATGCCTAGATAATATCTATACAGACATTATACCCCATCATAAGCAAGTTATTAATTTATTAGAATCAGATCACTGTGGACAGTTAATTTCAATTCAGAATAGATGTAGGGAAGTGGCTGTAAAGAACATCACTGTTAACCCTAAAACTGCAGGTCGCTTGGAGAAATTTAAAACTAAATTAAGTGATAAATTACCTCACCTCACTACAGCTCACCCTATGGACTCAAATGATTGTATAATAATTTTTTTCAAGTATACTGTAAAGAATTTGACTCCACCTTTGTTCCTAAGACGATCGCGGTTAAGGGTAATGCTTCCTTTAGTGAATGGGCAACTGTTGGGATTCATGTTAGCCGGAAAAGACTGTATGAATTATATCATGAGAGGACTTATATTAATACTCCAGATTTTAGTGACTATGTTAAAAAATATTCAAAATTGTTTAAAAAGATTTGTGGTCTCGCCAAATCCCGTTATCTTAGCACGAAAATAAAAAACAGTAGTAACGTTGTTAAAATGACTTGGAGCATCATTAATAGTGAAACTGGAAGAGTCAAAAGTCGAGATAGTACCTACAGCCTTTCTATCGCCAACAGCAAAATTGAATCGGACATTGACGTCGCCACCGCATTCAAGAATTTTTACTAACATTCCAGTTTCTACCACCAAAAACCTAAATTCGTCACCTGCTATTGCAGAAACTTTATTGACGGAAAATGTTTGCCCCTGTCACGAACAATTCAAATTTTGTCACGTAAATTGCTTAGATATTAAGAGAACTTTTCGTAACTTAAATATAAAAAAGACTGCCGACTTGTGGGGTCATTCAATTGATGTGACTAAGTCAATTATTGACTTAGTAGCACCCGACTTAGCTTTTATTTTTAATCATTGTATAGAATCCGGTGAATTTCCTGATCTAATGAAATGTAGTAAGATTATTCCATTATTTAAATCGGGTAGCACTTCTGACCCTACAAATTTTAGACCAATTTCAGTGCTACCAACATTCAGTAAAATTTTTGAAAAACTTATTTTAGAACAAATGCTCAGATTCTTTAACAAAAATAACCTTCTTCATTCTAAACAATTTGGCTTTACAAAGGGTCGTTCAACTACTGATGCTGGTGTTGAATTACTAGGACATATTCTATAGTGCCTGGGAGGACTCACACGACGCGATGGGCGTTTTTTGTGACTTATCCTAGGCATTTGATTGTGTCCTTCACGAAACATTGATCAGAAAATTGTATTATTATGGTGTAAGAAACAACGCTCTGAATCTTCTTAGTTCTTATTTGAATAATAGGGTTCAGAGAGTTGATATCAATGGAAAAAGATGCTCTCTCTAAAGTGGTCCACTGGTTTAATGTTAATAATTTGCTTTTGAACGAGAATAAAACTAAATGTATTAAATTTACAACACCTAATGTCAGACAAGTGAAAACCAGTGTACAAATGAATGACGAAGAGTTGGAACTTGTGGATAACACAGTTTTTCTAGGCATAACTTTAGATGCTAAGTTACAATGGGGTCCGCATATACATAAGTTGTCCAAAAGGCTGAGCTCTGCAGCGTATGCTGTTATGAAAATAAGAAACTTAACCGATGTTGATACCGCTAGACTTGTTTATTTCAGTTATTTCCACAGTGTTATGTCGTATGGTATTCTTTTGTGGGGGAATGCTGCCGAGATACAGACAATATTTGTACTGCAGAAGCGGGCAGTTCGGGCAATTTATAAACTAAGTCCCAGACATTCGCTAAGGGAAAAGTTTAAAGAGATTGGTATTATGACTGTCCCATCACATTATATTTATGAGAACTTGCTTTACGCTCATAAAAATATTAATCTTTTTATTAGAAACAGTGATGTTCACAACATTAACACTAGGAATAAACACAAATTTGTTGTACCAGCCACTAGGCTTCAGAAAATTAGTAACTCATTCAAATGTCAATGCATACGTTTTTATAATAAAATCCCAAACGACATTCAAAATCTGAGTGTGAACAAATTTAAGTCGTTTATTAAGCACAAACTATGTAGAAAAGGTTACTATAAAGTGTCTGACTATCTGCTAGACAAAAATGCTTGGGCTTAAGCCACTTTACTTACCTATTGTTATATTGTTTAATTTTGACATTTAATTATTATATTATTATTTTTTTAACCCCTTTTTTACATTGTTTGATCATTTGATCTATTTTGTTTTTGATTTATTTATTTATTTTTTACAAACTGACATTATGTATTAATTTATCTTTATTAATGTGAAATTAATGTACAATGTAGGATTTATCCTTTTTATGTAGTTTTTTTTTTTGTCTGGCGCTTTGAGTATTTTTTATACAGCCTACCCAAATGTCCTGCAGATGGTACGAGACGGGGCGTCTGTCAGGACAGGTTGACTCAAATCTGCTTTGGCTTTCTCCAAAAGACCATCACAGACGACCTACATTGTACAAACAGACATGAAATTATATTATTTGTAAATGTGAGCATTGTGTAGGATTTGCTTTTTTTTTTAATAATTTTTCTTTCACGTGTCTGACGGTTTGAGTATTTCAAGCGTCCTACCCAAATGTCCTTCAGATGGTACGAGACGGGGCGTCTGTAAGGACAGGTCGACTCAAACTCGCCGTGGTACTTTCTTAAAAAGACCTCTTCTCAGACCACCTACACTGTTCTCACATACATTATTTTTTACCTGTCTGGACTTTAAAAGAGACATTGACCCCTGAGTTTGTTTCGGCGTTTCTTCTCAGAGGTAGTCAGTTAGGAAATGCCGACGCCATCTATCTAGTTTAAAAAAAAATGACGTGTAAAAGTGTTTTTTTAGACCTATTTACAGAAATAAAATCATTTTTCATTTATTTATCATTTACTATACATTACAAAATGTGAGCCCATTTTACTTCTGAAACTTTTGAAAAAGATCCGAAATACACTCTAGGTAATAAAACGAAGAGTATTAAAAAGTCATAATTTTATTAAATACTTAAGAGTTACTTACAAAAATATTAGAAAATTATTAATAGTAGGTACTACATTATGATACCTGCATTTTGACTAGAAAAAGTTGGAATGATTTACGATAAAGTCTAGACGTCGGTCGTAACGTGCTCGCCTGTGTGCCCGTGCCGCGAGTGCCGTGCGAGGCGAGCGACGTCACGGCAAGAAGGCGTCCGTGTCGACGGGCGGCGCGTCGGCGCTCAGGTACGTGGTGTCGGTCGCCGCCGAGGCCGGCGCGGCCCACGACACCCAGCGGGCCTGCAACACGCGGCGGGTCAGAGGGGGCAGCGGGGCCAGGCGGGGCGGGGGGGGGGGGTCGTTCTTACCTCCGCGCGGTCCCGCGACTCGCGCCAGGGGTCGGCGTCGCTCTCCAGCGGCAGCGCGTCCAGCGGCACGTCGAGGCACGGCGTGAGCAGGCGCGGCGAGTCCGCCAGGAAGGCCGCCACCTCCGCCGCGCACGGCCGCGCCTTGTGCTCCTGCTGCCAGCACGATTTGATCAACCCCTCCCTGCGCACAAACCGTCACATTTATTCTATATCGATGAGTACAAATGTTTACTTAAACAAGTGCCTTAACGTATCATCACGCTTGTATTCTTAGAAGGGGTAGGCAGAGTTGACTTCTGTAGTACCTACCTTTACCTACTATTTTGCCAGTTATCATCAATACACAGAAAAAAAGTAGGGTGTCTGTTTGTAACATCTATATAACAGCTTTTTACTCAGTGCATAACGTCATGTCATTTTTTTTTTCCGCGAAACCCTAAAAACATTGAAAATTCAAAGTAGCTTATATTAGACCTTGAACCATCAGCTATCTGCCAGTGAAAGTTCCGTCGTCAAAATCAGTCCAGCCGTTTCGGAGACTGTTTGGAACAAACAGACAGACGACTGATAAATTTTTTTAAATTGCATTTTTGTCATAATTATGTATCGTGTATACTAAGGAGATGGCCACGCACCAAAGACGTAAGACGAGGGCGCGTCACGGCAGCCGCGCCCCGCTTTCTGCATGTTTTGCGTACCGACGTTTCTATACATGGTATGAAAGTAAATCAGAAGTGCAAACGTCTGCGCCGCGTCCGTGAGGCGCCCTCGTCTTACATCTTTTCTGTGTGGCCATCGCCCTACGTCTTTTCTATGTGACCCTCGCATAACGTGTCCTGCAAGTGCATTGAGTAAAAGCTGTTATTTTGATGTTACAAATGGATACTCCAATTTGATTATACGTATAGAAGTTAAAGAAGAAGTAAGATGTATAGATAGATAAAGGAAATTCAAAAAATGATGGACCCAAGCGGGACTCAAACCCACGACCTTCGCCGATCCGTGGCGCAGCTCTGCCAAATGAGCTATCTGGTCGCTGCTTGCACCCATCGAATGTCAAGTTCTCTTTTAGTATGAACATCACGTATTGTATTCTTGTTTGGTCAGCAGTAGATGTTCATGTAATAAATATCATACAGAGTTAACAGGTCTTAACCGCGTACGTAATTAACGATATAAATACCTATTTTTCCGACATTTCGGCCGACTTGTAAAGGCCGAGGTTACGGGTTGACCACCAGTCAGACTCTAGTTGGTTCAGACAGGTAGATAGGTATTTATACCAATCATTACGTGCGCGGTTAAGACCCGTTAACTCTTATAGTATGATGTATACAAACCGCTGAAATCTAAAAACTTATACATTATGTAATAAATAATAACTTACAATTGGGGTTTTAAGCCAGGCGGTAGTTCCAGCGTATGACCGGCCTTGACGCGTGTGAGCACCTCCGCGTTGCTGAGGCCCTGGAAGGGCAGCGAGCCAAAGGTGACGATCTCGTAGAGCAGCACTCCGAAGGACCACACGTCGGAGGCAGGCGAGAACACGCCCAGGGCCAGGCTCTCGGGCGCCATCCAGCGCACCGGCAGCATGCCCTTGCGGCTGAAGCGGTAGTAGTCGTTCTCGAATACCAGCCGCGTCATGCCGAAGTCGGCCAGCTTTACCACGCGGTGCGCGCTCACGAGACAGTTGCGCGCGGCCACGTCCCGGTGCACGTAGCGCAGCTGCGCCAGGTAAGACAGCGCGCGCGCCGCGTCCAGCGCCATGCTGGTGAGGCGCGGCGCCGACACCTCGGCCAGCGCCTCGCCCGCCTCGCACGCCTCGCCGGCCGCTAGGTGCCGCCGCGCCAGCAGGTAGTTCTTCAGATCGCCGTACAGCATGAACTCCATCACTGTGCACACCGGCTCCGTCTTCGTCACCACCCCTAGTAGCCTCACCACATTCTTGTGGTCGAAGCGCTTCATCGCCTCCGCTTCGGATAAGAAATCTAGTTTCTCCTCTGTAGTGGCACCCGCCTTCAAGGTCTTGACGGCGACGGCGGACCAACCGCGGTCTTCTGCGAGCAGCGCGTGTCCTCCATAGACGGTGCCGAACGCTCCCGTACCGAGCTTACGGTTGATGACGACACGCTCGCGCGGGATCTCCCACCGATCGAGCCCGCCGGGCTTCGGATCGAGGCGCGTGAGGCCCAGCGCGGCCAGCCGCTCGTGGTAGTTGCGCTCGGCGCGGCGCTTGCAGTGCCACGCGGCCCCCGCTAGCGCCGCCACCAGCAGCGCCAGCAGCAGCGCGCCCAGTGCCATGAAGGCGGCGCGGCACTCCGCGTGCAGCAGGTCGGCCAGCGGCTGCAGCGCGCAGCGCTCGGCGCCGTCATCGGGCGCGGCGCCGTCGGGCGTGAGCCAGCGCGGCGCGTCGGGCCCGGGCCGGTAGCGGCCGGCGCGGTACCCGCCCACAGCGCGGCGCGTGCCGTTGTCCCACTGCAGCAGCACGAGCGGCGCCACGCGCGCGCGCGCCCCTCCACCTGCACCGCCTCCGCTCCATTCGAAGTCCCCCGTCAGCCCTCTGTAGTGGACGGTGGTCATGTCCTTTATAAGTGATCTGTAAACGATATTTTCATGTATTTAGTGTCACTGCAAACGTTCGTAAAGTAATTATTATAATTTTAAACAAACAGACAGATAGACAAAAAATGTTCTATTTCATTTTTGTTATGTGTATCGTGTCCACTATCGTATGCATTCAGTATAAAAATAGTAATTTATCCAACATGTAAGGAAAGTTCGTTTTTCCTATGAGTTTTGATTTTGAGTCTTGAGCGAACGAAGTATCCTGAGTAAGCGAAAGACTCAACAAAACGAATAGCAAATGAACTTGCTCACATGTTGCATACAAAACTTTTCACCACTCCCAGCAAGAAAGTATTCAGTCTGCCTTGCCTGATGTTTTTATGTTAAGTTTTAAAGATATTTTAAAAAATAATTAATTTTATACTTAAGAATTATTTTGATTTGCTGAATACTTTCTTGCTGGGAGTGGTGAAAAGTTTTGTAAGCAACTTGTGAGCAAGTTCATTTGCTATTCGTTTTGTTGAGTCTTTCGCTTACTCAGGATTGCAATTTATAATCACTCGCTGCGCTCGTGGTTCTATTTTTCAATCCTTCGTTCGCTCAAGACTCAAAATCAAAACTCATAGGAAAAACGAACTTTCCTCACATGTTGGATAAATAACTATTGATGTTACTAACGGACACTCCAATTTTATTTGTGTATTGATATTAATGATTACCTATACACCTACATAGATTGATTGCCGGCTTGGTGGTTTTTATTTAGTGGTTGCAAGGCGGTTTTTGAAGAATGAAACAATGCGACTTGGCTACCTGGCGATGGTCTTTTGGTGCAGGTTGTCAAGCGCGGCGCGACGCGCGCGCAGCAAGCGACGCAGCGCGGCGTCCCACATGCGCAGTGCGTCGTACAGAAGCGCGGCGTGCGCGGGCGGCCGCGCGCAGCTCCCGCGCCGCAGGCGTCGGCAGCGCTCCCGCCAGCGCTGGCGCCATGCGAGCTTCGCTTCGTGAGTTGAGTCGCGGGCGTCGGGCGTATCCTCATATTCGTCCCACTCTGCCAGCCAGGCCGGAGCCACGCTGAGGTGGCCGGCGGCAGCGGCGCGCAGTTGGGCGAGCGAACAGTTGTGAGTGTCGGTGGGGGCAGGTTGAAGCCAGTGCGGCGGCAGCGCGGCTGGCAGCAGCCACACGACACCGGCGCCGGGCACGAGGCCGGCAGCGTGCCCGGCGCACAGCGCGGCGCGCACCACCCGCGCGTCTTCCGCGCACACGTACAGTACCCGACCGTTCGCCGCCGCAGCGCGCTGAGCCCACTGCAATAGTTACATATATTTATATTATGTATTATGTGTACGGGCTGTATACTCGCACATATATTAAATGTTATAAAAAGTTAGTTAATGAGTAAAATAATACTCGTGTTATGTTGTGAGCATTTATTGACACACTGATCTTATACCTAAAAACATAATTATGTAAGTAACTCTTATAGTCTGTGTTATGTCATGGTTGGCTTAATAAACTGTCGTGCCAAAATTCGTTGTTCGAAAATAAAGCAAACCTAGGATCCTCATTTTTCATAAATATTTAAATATTTTATCTTACCTGCGACACTCTATCCACGTCGACGTCACTGTCGGCGGGCAGTTCCACGTGGACGAGGATGTCGGCGCCCAGGTTCGCGACGTCGAGCGTGGCCCGCGTTGCCAGCTCGCTGAGCACAGCGATGCGCCGCCAGTGCATGTGAGCAGCGAAGGCGGCCCACGCGTCCGTGTACAGCCGCGCGTCGCCGGCCACCAGCACGGTGAAGTCGGCGGCGGCAGCGGGTGGCGGCGCTTGCGCGGTGTAGCCCAGCACGGGCATGGCCAGCGTGGGACTCTGGCGTGCTACATCGGCGAACGCCGCGCCGCACGCCGGGCCCGCCACTCCCGACAGTGCGCCGAACTCTGCGCCAAGCGCGTCGGTCAAGTACTTAAACGCCAGCGTCGACGCGCACTGGTCGTCTAGTAGCTCAACCTTAAAGCTGACTGTACCGCTACCCGCGGAATCTTCCTCTTTGAGTAGTGCAGCGTCTTCCTCTGCGAGCAGCGCGGCGGCCCTGAGCGCACTCGCATCGTAAGCTTCTCTGCCGGTGGACACGGGTATCATGACCGCGGTGCGCACCTCACCGGGCGGGCCCGTCCAACTGGGGTGTCGCGAGAGCGTCTCGGCCACCGCCACTTGCGGACCGGATGTACGGTATCGTCGGACGAGATCTTGCAACTCTGTTTCGTTCAGGGTAAGCCGGCCTAGTATACTAAACGCGCTGGGCGATTGCATTTCTCGCGCGTTCATCACTTTGATAAGGCGATAGGGATCAAATGGGCACTCGTCATCAGCGTTGATACAGGGCGGAGGCCCTAAGACGGTTAGGCCAAGCTGCGCGATCGCGGCCCGGTCCAGATTTCGCGAGCACAGCAGCAGAGCGCGGGACTTCCGTGACAGCCTTTCTGCAAGCGCGGCCAGTGGAGCCGTTACCGTCACGACATGTACGAGTAACTTGTGGCGACGAATGACGTTAACAAGGACATGCGCCTCTGTCTCGTCATCCGTCAGTAAAGTTGAGCAAGTCGCGTTTGTCGTCGTACACCACTCGGGAAAGAATTCAAAGTGTGAGATGTTCATCGCCGAATAGGAGAATCTAAATTAAAATTTCATAATATGTATTAGATTAGTATTATAAAATAATTATACCGTTAGATGGATCATACAAGAAAATCATGCATGTAGTTTTATAAGTGCCACCGAAACTTACCTAATAGGATCCTTGAATTCCCCAGAGGCGATGTCTTCCAGTGGCACGTGGTACACTGCTGCTGCTGCTTTGTCGGCAAAGTCGAGCAGTGACCGTGGAGGGCACGCCGAGGTCGAGAAGGCAGAAAGCGAGGTGAAGCAAACGAGGCGCGCGGGTGGCACGGCATCACCCAGCTCTTCGATGCCGGCGTCTCGCAGCTGCAGCACGTGTGGCGGGCGTGCGGCCGGCACGGGCAGTAGAGCAGCGTGCGCGGCGCCACTCACCAGCGCGTGCAGCACGGCGTCGGGGCACTTGGCCGCCATGCCGCCCGTGACGCCGCGGCACGCGGCGGGCGCGCGCACGCTGGCGGCGCGCACGCCTCGCGCCTCCAGTGCCGCCACGACCAGCGCCGCCAGAGCGGCGTTGGTGTCTCCAGACCCGTCGAACGCTACGGCCATTACCGCTATAGTACGTGATTCCTCGTCTGCACCATCAATCAGAGTGAACACTTGTAAAATCAGAGATTAGGTATAAAGGCGTGTGGGCTGTGGGTGTGGACGCACCTGCAGTGTTCGGTCCAGTAGCGTTGTGCTGCGCCAGAGCGCACGCAACTATAGCGGCGCACACTGCTGCGCGCCGCAACCTGCAAACATGATTAACTATTTATAGGATGTGGGCGTTTTCGAAGGTTTTAGAGTTGTTGGTTTAAATGTTTAATATGGTGATTACTCTTAAAAAACCATCCGTACATCCGTCGGTTGATTCTGTAATCAAACCCAACTGACTAGCGAACAATGTGTACCGCTGCAGCGCTTCGTTTTCGAGTTAACCCCGGAACGTCATAAACATTGCTGATGAATTACAAACCTAATAGAAAAGGGATTTTATTTTACAATTTTTGGAAAACTTACAGCTAATTGATAATTATAACAAAGAAAGAAACATAAATAAGGCGAATTAAAAGTTTTCACTGATACAAACAAAAGAATATTTTAACAAAATGTGAGACTGTAGACAAAATATTGAGGTTATAGTATTTTATAGCAGTTACTTTAAAACAAAAAGTTATTTATCAAATAATATATCGTTTAGAAGGTTATTTAATTTCGGATCACCAGTAGGTATTACACAAATCAAGATCAACTCCTCGACACTCACAGTTAAACG
The DNA here is from genome assembly GCA_905340225.1 of Abrostola tripartita. NCBI lineage: Eukaryota > Metazoa > Arthropoda > Insecta > Lepidoptera > Noctuidae > Abrostola > Abrostola tripartita. Next base: position 84,591 of record HG996488.1, read on the forward strand.
CTCGACACGCCCTGACGTAACTATTTTGTACTATTTTGTCTATAAGTACTCCTAACCGTCGGTGTATGTAGTGTAGGAGGTGTGATCTCCTTGGGTAGGCAGATGCTATGCGGAGCACAATCTTGCCTACCACTCCGGAACGCCAATCGTCCCATTAAAGATTTTAAAGAGGAAAGATAGATCTGCTATCTTTCTTCGTTCATAAAGCAGGAATACGTGAATCTTTTTACAACGACTAGTGTAATCAGGAAGATAGATTTTTGAACAAAACTGAATGTACCTCATAAATCGTTTGGCCTCTTTTCGATTAATTTAAATAAAATAATTTGGGTTCCATACTTTATTTATTTAAGAAATACACCTATATAGAATTTTAGAGATATTTCGGTTGACAAATTTAGTATAAGTTCTTATATACATACAATTTAAAGGTGTACAGTATGACATTCGATTAAGAATAGTATTATGTGTTAATATAGTATACACATTTGAATTTTTAAGTGTAGGAATAGGGTACAGTGATTAGATACAAACTAGAGTTAGAAAAAGAAAGAAGACTGACATGTTACACAAGGGCGGATCCAGGGAGGGGGTCATTGGGGTCATGACCCCCCCTGGGCTGGGTCTAGGTCGACAACTGATTACATACTTGCGAGGCATATTCGAGGTGCTACGGACAAATGCACAATACAAAATTGTAATATTCTTAAAATCAGAAGATATCCTAAGAATAAATCCTAATGCCTTAAATGCTTTCGTGACAATATTGTTAGTGTGAATCAAAAAAAAGCTTAAAGTCAAAAGTTACCCCCAGATCCTTGATGACACTAACTCTGGCGACAGATGTGTGTAGAAGTTTGTAGTCGTGAAAAATAGGACTGGGTTTACGCGTAAATGTAAACACATAACACTTCGGTACTTCACTTCCATAAATTCGGTCAGGAGAACATTAGTAGCAGTACGGAGTCTGGATTCGTGCCTGGTTGATGGCAATAGGCTCGTGCGATATTGCATTGGGACCTATATCATAACCTGCGAACTATGGGTATGCTATTCGTACACCTCTGCCGAAAGTTCTAAGAAAAGATTTTTAAATATTGTAAGTTAATAATCGAGTACAACATACCAGTGAGGCGGCATGAGCAGGCCGGCGCGCGGGGCACGCGTGGGGCACGCGCGGGGGGCGGGCGCGGCCTGCCACCAACACGACGGTCGGACTGACTGCTGCAGACTGCAGACCTTCTCCGCTGGATTTGCTGTAATATTAAAGCGTTAGTTAAAAGACAAACAATACACATAAATAAAATTGGAATGTCTGTTTGTAACATCAAAATAACAGTTTTTTACTCAATACATACGATAGTATATACGATACACATATGGCTTCAATTATGTAGGAGAAACGTGTTACATCTCGACTCGACTACAGGAACACATACGTTGTATAAAGAGCATGAACAGCAACAGGTCGGCAGTTGCCGATTACACGGTGTCGGGTGCGGCTCACTTTATTCGTTTCGATAAGTCGTCCATAACAACGAGGGAGAAATACTTCGTGCCACAAAAAGTTCGTGAAGCTATCGAGATCAGCCGCCGTCCGAAATTTAATAGAGAACAAGGTTGGACACAGCCACCGATCTGGAAACCGGCCCTCAGTAAGACTTCATACAACAGTGGTACAAGTCTTGAGTGCGACTTAGTCAGTACGGTTTGTACCAACGTTCAGCCTTACGACGAAGACACGAACAGCGACAAGTCGCACGACAACACCCAGCGCTACCACACCACCACCATCGTCGCAGGCGCAGCGGTATGCGGTGCGCTGTGCGCGCAGTTCGGCTCGCGACTCTGCCGCGCAACCAGCTCATGAATAAGGTCGTAAAACAATTGTAGTAAAATAGATAATTAATAAATGGGTTTATTTCTATACTTTTTAATTCTTTTCATCAAAGTAACCACCCATGCAATCGATGCATCTCAGCCAACTTAGTGTTAGTTTATTGATTAGATCTTTCTTAGATTCTTAAAGAAATGAGCTGGACGGGAGGCAACAAATTCATCAAAAGCATTTTGTACTGCCTCTTGGGTATTAAATTTTGTTTCCGCCAAGAAGTTATCGAAAATCTGGAAAATTTGAAGTCTGTAGACGCAAGTTCTGGTGAATATGGCGGGCGGCTGAACATCAAAACTCACCATCACTTCGTCTGGTTCCACTTTCACCCCCTTGATGATGTCCACAAAATGACGAGAGTCTTTCACGAACGATGAAGTTTTGCCTACTAATGTTTGTGATACTTTGCCAATGTGTTTCGCCAAACCTTATGTTGGTGAATTAATTTGACTCACGCTTGGGCGCAAGGGTACATCCTTAGAAAATACGATGACCAAAAAGAAGGGATGCGCAGCCTGAAGTGAATAGAGTGCCAGTATGTCACCAGTATGTATGCCAGTTGGAACAGTACTGAAGAAATACTCCATCAAGACTGTATATAGTCTGCTCTCCAAGGTAGCAAGCCATCTACGTACACCGAAGGATGTCATTCCCTTCAAACGCCTAGGGTCTACGAGGTGGATTGCAGTTGTGGGAGTTCCTATATCGGACAGACTAAAAGAACAATCGCAGAAAGGGTCAAAGAAAATATCACAGCTGTGAAACACCGACAAGTCAACAAATCTGCTGTGGCCGAGCATTTGCTGGACGCTGGGCCTAACCACTGGATAGAACTACACAAACCACAGGTCCCACACCCAATCCACAGGTCTTATCCACCGATTGTCATTATTACTCCAGGATAGTACGAAAAGCGGTAGAAATTATTCAACCGAGAATATGGATACCGTTTATCGTCAACTTGGAATCCAGTCATTAGCAAATGCAATCGTCACCCCTGCGACTCAATTCGCCAGTGTACAGACGTCGTTAGAGTTGTGTGTAGAAGTACCGACCAATTAAATGCTAATAAAAGTGAAGTGAGGGTAGTGGCAGAAACCCGCACGACACGGAGACGTCGCTGAGCTGTCATCACTCATCAGTAAACCCGTGACCACGGCCTTTGCATTTCGGCCGAAACGTCGGCGTCGGGAAAATAGGTATTTATACCGTTAATTACGTACGCGGTTAAGACCCGTTAACTCTTATTGTATAAAACTACTATATTACAAAAATACTTACTTTAATGTCAGCATCGAAATCTAACAAATACACATTTCATTTTAAACAATTATGAACTTGCCTTAAGCCTTTACATTACCTTTTGAATGGATGCGATAGCGTGTATAGACACGTCGTCCCACCACATAGACCTTTTTTTTTTTTTTTTTTTTTTTTCAAGTGAGGAAATGCATTACGCATCCCCCGCCGTTGGGAGACGACGAGGGTATGTGGGACTCTCCCCCGAACCCAATAAGATCCAGGGGCATACCCACTAAAACCTCATATGCCTGCTCTGCGCTTTTGATGGCGGGGAGGCGGGATCGCTGCAGCATTCTACCGCCTACCCCGCCGGCGCTATCCGCCCTGTAAAGAGGGGCGGAATCTACGTCGGTGCCCCCTTGTTGATGAGGGGGCTGCAGGACTTCAGCGGAGGCCTATTCAGTGCGGAGGTGGGTCTCCCAACCCAGGACTCCGCAGGCCTCCTGTGGCAAGGGGCGGTTGTGTGCCCCTTGCTGCACCTTTGGTGTGCGCTTTATCTGCGCACACGCGACTCGGCCTCTGTTGAGTGGGCGGCAGTTCAGCCGCGTCTGCCGCCCTGAGGCCGAGTCTTATGGCGGCTGGAAGAGGGCGATGTCGGCCCTCCGCCGCCGCCGGGGCCGCCGGGCGCGGATTGGGAGAGCGGAGTCGAGTTCCCGCTCCCTTTCCGCAGCCTCTTTGAGCGCCATCACTTCTTCGCAGAACTCTGCGACGGCGCTCCATGACCCCTCACTCCCTACCATCTCTTCGATGATAGCTGGGAGCGAGAGGTCCGACCCCACTTCAGCAACGAGTGTCCGGCGCTGCACAGCCCAAGCAGGACAATGCTCGAGCGTGTGCTGCGCCGTGTCCTCGCTGCCATCGCAGTGGTGGCAGGAAGTGGACTCCTCCCTGCCAGCCACTCGACACAGGTAACTGCCGAAGCACCCATGCCCCGACAGTACCTGCGTCAGCCGAAACGTTAGTGTCCCGTGACGTCTGTCCATCCAGTCGCATATTTGTGGGCGGACGGCTTCGATCGTCCGATGTCCCGCTGTTGGGCGGGACAGCCTGACCGCCCACTCCACGACGAGGGCTCCACGGAGCTCCTTCATGCGCCGCTCCACGGCTCTGGGCGGAGGCCCATCGCCGCGCGCCACCAGCTCCTTCCGCCAGTGGTAGGCGTCCGCCAATGCTCTGGCGTCCAGGTCCCACGGCAGGGATCCGGCTAGCAGACACGCTGCTTCGCCGGATACCGTGCGGTAGCCGCGGATGACCCGGACAGCCATCACGCGCTGCGGACGCCGCAAGCACGCGGCGCCGCGCGGCGTCAGACACTCCGCCCAGACCGGTGCTCCGTAGAGCGCCATCGACCGGGCGACGCCCATGAACAGACGTCGGACACTTTGCTTCGGCCCTCCCAAATTCGGCAGCAGCCGCCCTAAGGCAGCCGCCGCGGCGGCCACTCTGGGCCCCAATCGCTCGAAGTGGGGGTTGAAGGTCCACCTGCCGTCGAGCACCAGCTCGAGGTACCGCATGGTGGACCCTACGTGAATTGTAACCCCCCCGACGACGATGTGGGACCCAGCAGGTGGCGCTTTCCGGGGCCCGTGGAAGAACAGGGCCTCGGACTTCGGTAGCGCCACCTCTAAGCCAAGGGCGCGGATGCGCCCCACAACGTGGGCCACTCCAGCCGTGGCGAGCAGGGACGCGTCTCGGTGTGTTTTCCCCCGGGCCAGCACTAGTGTGTCGTCAGCGTAACACACCAGGCTGACACCCGGGAGAGTCGCGCCCCGCAGGACCCAATCGTACCCGATGTTCCACAGGAGAGGTCCGAGGACTGACCCCTGTGGAACACCGCACGTCACCTGCTTGGTGACCAGCCCGCCACGACCTTCGTAGGCAACCACCCTGTTGCCCAGATAGGCCCCGACTACCCGACGAAGATACTCTGGCACTCCATGAAATTGGAGCGCCTGTACGATGACACTCCACGGCAGAGTGTTGAAGGCGTTGGCAATGTCAAGAGACACAGCCAGCAACACCCCGCCGCCCGACACTGCCTCGTCCGAGAGGGTCTTGACACGTAATATCGCGTCGATAGTGGATCGACCCCCCCGGAAACCGAACTGGTGTTCTGACAGGTCGGGTCCTACCCTGGTCAGGTGCTTGACGAGGCGGACGGCGACGATTCGCTCGAACAGCTTTCCCACCTCGCCAAGCAACACGATCGGCCGGTATGCGGATGGAGCGTCAATAGGGCGCCCCTCCTTCCGGAGCAGTACCAGCCTGCCTGCCTTCCACAGCTGTGGGAACTCTCCGCGTTGCAGGCAGGCGTCGAGTATCTTCATCAGTCGGGGCCCAAGGGCCTTTAGTGCCAGAGCCAAAACTCGGCCCGGCACGCCATCTGGTCCTGGGGCGGTGTTCTTCGCTTTGAGACGAAGAACCGCCGCCCCCAACTCCGCGGTGGAGACCGCGGGCACTTCCCCGTCGTCCGCAACTCGGGAGAGCATCGGCGGGGGGATGTGGTGCGTCCTCGTTGGGAAGAGGGTCGTCGTCACCGTCTCTAGGAACATGGGTTCCAGCGTCTGGGTCAGTGGAGGCGCCCAAGGGCGGAGTTTGCCCCGTACCAGCTGGTATGGGCGCCCCCATGGGTCGGCGTTAAGGGTGGACAGCTGCTCCCGCCGAGCCGCATCCTTGGCCCGACTGATGGCCGTTTGGAGGGACAGTTTTGCCCCCTGTAGGCATCATACAGCCGGACCTCGAGCTCGCGGTCAGCAGGACGCCTACGACGCTGGCGCACGTACTCGCGCCTGCGCGCCGAGCACGACACGCGCAGTCCTGCCACTTCAGCCGTCCACCAGTACACCTGACGTCGCGAAGGCCGCGACTTGGCCCGGGGCATCGCGCTGTCACAAATACTAGACATTGCATCCCGGAACCAAGCCGCCTCCTCTTCAACCCCCACGAACGCCGGTGAGCCGACCCAGGCCTGAACCAAGGCCGCTTCCAGCACCATGTTCCTGTCGAGCTTGGTGAGCACCCACCGAGGAAATGCCGGTGGGACCACATAGACCTACCATAACAACCTCTGTTCCCACCACTCGATAGAGACAGAAGATTTTCCATAAAATACTATTTTTTTAACTGTACTATATTTTTTTATAGCTTTGTTCGAAACATATACTATTTTGCGAAACAATATTGGCAACCCTACTATAACTGTGAGAACGACTTTCGTCGAGGCTTCAGGCTATTATTTTCAAAACTTTACATTACTTTACATTCCACATTTGGAAAGCTTAAGTTATCGGTTAAAAATATTAATTATTATCTATCTATTCGAATTTTAGTACCTACAGTAATTAAAATTAGTTATTTTTATGTATGAATTGTTTCTTAAACATGACATATTAGGTAGGTATGTCAATCGATTGAATAATTATCGTGTTAATAATGTAAGAGGAAATACTGAAGCCTGACTTTATTATTATGTAGTGCATTCTAATGTTGTTGTAAAAGTTCAAACACGCTGCAGTGAGCACTGAGCAGTTGGCAGTCGGCAGGTCTGGTCGGACCAGGCCGGCCAGCGCATGTGTCATAACACAATCATGTCGAGTGATAGGTTGACCGCGGAGGCGACTGGCGTCGAGTAGTATAATATCGCCCGTAGAAAGCTTGGGAAAATCAAGTGATGCGACAGTAGTACCCATATGTAATAACATGAATTTTGCTTAGATTTGACATTCATTAACGCAGATTACGTTTTCTAAACAAATAATAATATTTTGCACCAATTTTAGAAGAAACGGAGATTTGGCATACCTAGTTTAGTTGACCTAGACAACTACTGGGTAAACCTTAGTAATTAGTATGATTAAATGACAGGTAAACAAAACGAGAAATGTCATAAAACAATACCTGAGCGGTTAAACGTATGGCAACCGATGGAAGAAACACTCACGAGCGCCCCGGAGGTCGGTGGTTGGCTGGCTGCTGAATCCTCGTGCTACGATTGAGGGAGAGCATTACGCACCAATTCTATCGTGGAGGACAAGGAAAACTTGTAACAGTTCAGTTATTAGTTAGTAGAGCATTGCTTAGGTGGGACAGTTCGGCACATGGGACTTCACAAGAACAACATCCATACATGGGTGAGCACACTTTATAAACTCGCGGAAATAAGCGGCGCGCTCGGCTGCGGCGCCGCGGGCACGGGCGACTCGGGTGCGCACTGCTGGACTGCCGCGGGCTGACTGCGGTGCGCGGGCGCCGCGAGCATCGCCGCCGCCACCAGTGCGCGCCCGCGCACCTCGCGTTACAAGTAAACAAACTCATTAGGAGCGGGTTTCTCGGATCTTAATCAGCTAAACTTAAATACCTCCATCAAGACACAGTAACATGTTGTTTGGCTGATGCTCATCTCTAGTGAGCCATGTCGTCAAGCAGGTTTCCACAGTTCCCTGGGGAGGCGCCGGGTCGGAGAGTGGACCGGCCCCAGCCGCCACTGTCCCGGCGACGGCGGAGCGGATCCTAAGTAGGTATAAGATTTTGCAATCAAATAGTCGGGGTGGGAGGAGCCATTTTGACCGGAGTGTGACATCTGGTAGTCTGCGTCATAATTTTCTTGAAAGCCGTTTGTGAAGCAGCGAATAATTGACTGTTTATAATAAGTTATGCAATGAATGCGGACAAAGACACAGCAGCTACCGTCGTGTGTCGCTCAACTGTGTGTGTGTGGCTTCACATCCCATCCGATTGTCCGAGCATTACACGTGTGACGTGTGCTATGATAATTATTATGTTGATAGTTGAGGCTGATAACGGTATTACGCAGAATGAGTGATTAGATTCTCACAGGAATCTGTTAAAAGCGCTGCTAAACAACTTGATTAAGTTCAACAGCCATTAAGGTCATCTTCATCCTCTGCGACTGCTATGTGTCGTGAATATATTAGAGGACAACGATTTGAAACAAACTAAAAAGGTTACGATGACTACTATAAGCGCTGCGCTAACATAAGTGGTTCAAATGTGTCCAGGTGGCGCAGGGACAGGAGTCATGTTTGATAAAGAATCGGATATACGTTCTATTTGGTTTATAAATCCATTGACTACCTTTTAAAATAAGTATACATATCTGCTTGAAGCTGAAGAAGATTGAAGCAGCTCAGTATTGCCTTATTTCAAGGCACACCCGGTACCATCATACACCACAATATGTGAAAATGCTAATTTGAGGAAGGTCGTCGTTATATTCTAGGAAAATACCAAAAATTGAACCTTGTCCCATCGCAAACACCCCGAAGTTTAAAATCGCTGGTTATTTTTTATCTTTATCGGTAAGTAGGTATGGTATGTTATGAAAAAATAAGAAATGAGTGGAAATATAATGTTTTTAATTAGCTCACAATATGAAGGAAAAAGAACAATTGTGAAATCTGAAGTCAAAAATGATTGAGTCAAAGGTATAATTTTCGTAAACGTATTTGCCGTCTAGACAACGAGAACTGAAAGAAGAAGAAACGCTTGCTGAAGTCAGTGTATCGTGGTGGGGCTGGGAGTTGACTGTGTAGTTATTAGTTACATACAAGGTGCACCAGGGTAAGCGTTTCTCATACACCGGGGCGCTGGTAGCGTGAGCCCTGTGTGCGATGCTTGGCGAGGTAAGCTACTGAGCTTTCTCTTGTATCGAAGTACATAAGCAAAGGTGCCAAACATGTAAAATCGCGGCTGTTATACATTCCTGGCTTGAGGCCTGTTGCCCACACGCCAGAACTGACTTATTTACGTTATTTTTGTGTAATGTGCACTATGGAGGTGGGAAGTAATTGCCGAACGTTACCTGACCCCTTAGACAAGTGGCGAAACGCTTGACGAATAGAATGAAAAATGTATGGGGATGACATATGTCATCGATAACATAGCATATATTTTGCCACTAATTGTCCTCATGAGCAACACCGGGGCGGAACACTCCGCACATATACCTAACCAGAGTTTATCGTAGAGACTACTATTATTATACTATTCTCTATTATTATCTGTGTTATGTCAAGGTTGAATAAAAATCTCCTTTATTATGATTTTTTTATCTGCTCATCTTTCACGAATGCAAATATTATTCGATCTAATAACTTGGTATTTTTTCCAGTCAATATAAATAAAGTAGTATATCTAGATTTCAAAATGAACTACCGTCAATCGGGATGATAAGAGACAAAACTTTAAACAGGATTTTAAATAGCATCCTATGCAACAACCCTCAACAACGGACATTGATTCTGGCGTCGTGTCGTCCTTTCTATCAACACATTTAATCGGGATTTTACTTTTGCCTATTCTCAATAGTACAGCTCAATGCTGAGAGCTGTCTACAATGTCTACCGGCGCCGTCGGACTAAACCTCCACAGCATTACGGATCAGGTTAGGAGTTTAGTGCATTGCCACTACTAACATCGGATGGATAACAGAAGTTTATGTATTTGTCGGCGTCGCGCGTCGGACGTGTCACGTGGTAGTGACAGTCGGCCCACATTGTTCGTCACCGAGCGTGGACACAACACAAGTGTGTGCCGCCCGGCGCGCGCTAGCACCCGCTTGTCCACACAGCCCCCTTACACAAATGGCAAAACGCTTGACGAATAGAAATCGAATAGGATGAAAATTTATTATATGGGTTTGACATTTGTCATCGATAACATAGTCGAAACATAGTGTCATCCCCATACATTTATAATTCTATTCCATTCGATTCGATTTTTATTCGCCAAGCGTAATGCCACTTGTCTAGGGGAGCAGGTGTACACTTGTGGCGAACAGTGGCAGCGCGCGGCGACGCGGCTCGAGGCGTCGCTACTCATTTATTTAAAGAAACTTAAATACGTCGCGATGCGTGTAACAAACTAACTTGTCTCCACTGTCAGCGATTTGGCAACCCATATTGCACTATTTTTATAATAAGCTACCGAATGTTGTTTATTAAATATAGTATCTATTGTGTTATACCTACCAATCAGCACGTTGGCGTGTGTACTGCACACTATGTTTAGTACCTTTGGCTTCAGCCGTCCGCGTCGTGGCGTTGCTGCTGTGGTCCGGTACAAATAGCTGAAGATTTTCATAAACAATTGAAAGTACAAGCAAAATAATAAAACAAGAAGCTTTCGACAACAGTGCTCCTCCAGAAAAGTGAATGTTATATTATTATTATAAAACCACTGCATAACAATCCAGATAAGAAAAACATAATAAATGTAACATTGCTACCGGTACTACGTACAGTTTCTGAAAAAGGTATCGACACACAGGTTTTTCAGTTTATAATAAGTACAACAAAACATTAAAAGGATAACGACATTTATTTCATAATTTAAATCTAGACTGGCAAGTTGAATAGCTATGGCCTATGAGATCCGGCACTAGAACTTACTGCACACTATAAGTACCTAGCTAGACTTGACAAAATAATCTGTAACTCTGCTAAATCCAATCATTTTATTAATCAATTAGGTGTGCCACAAGGTAGTGAGCTGGGACCATGACTTTTCTTGCTATACCTACCTACATAAACGATGTAAAATACCAGAATATTGATCAACTTCTCAAGTTCTCTTTGGCAACGTTAGAAAATAGCAGATGAATAGGCGACGCGTGCACCCTACAGAACATATTGTAAATATGTCCTATGTCCGCGAGGTGTGGACTGATATGAATGTGTAAAAACTATACATAATGCCATTGGCTCACAAAATGTATTATTATACTCCATGAAGTAAGGAGATTAAAATCTTTTGTTCAAGTATTAAATAAAATAAAATAATGTTATCAAAATAAAACAACAATATCACGCCTGTATTAAAGGCGTCTGCAGAATATGTGTGTGGTACACCGACATCTCGGCAGTTATCTTACAGGGCCAATCCTATTGCCAGATTATATGCCATTAACCACCAGACTAGATATACAAAATATAACTATTAACTAGCTTATGCCCGGGACCACAGAATATATAATAGTACTGTGCCGGGACTTCGACCCCGCGGATTTCGATTAAAAACCCTTGTACGTAGCAGCAGTATAGCAATAAGCACCCTAAATATTTTCACGAAAAGTAGCCTTAGATTCTGCATATTACTATTTATGTTGTTATGTGTATCGAGTATACTATCGAAAGCAATGAGTAAAAAAAAAAATATTTTGATGTTACTAACAGACACTGGAATTTTATTTATAAGCATTGATAGTAAGATTTTTTATACTTAGTAAAAAATAAAACAGTTTGGCAATAATTTATTATATACCGACAAAGACACCTCATGAAGTTTGATAAAAGCTTTGCTCACTTATGAATGTTCATTGTTGTTATATCGGTTATGCCTTGTGAGCTAGTAGTAGTAGCTACTTGTGTTTTATCTGCGCTACTGTTCGTGTGGTCCTGGCCGCGGCCCCGAGTCCGGCTGGTCGAGCGACCCCTGGTTGGATGCGCCTGCCGCGTGAGGCTACACCGGATGGAGCACTTGGAACGATATCAAATATTTACAATTAAATAGCGCGACTGCGCTGTATGAAGGCGGGGGTGTTTTGTTCTCGTCATGTTTACCGCGAGCTACAGCTGTGTCACTAATCATTCTAACTAATTACTACCTCACCGCAGTCCGCGAGCCAGAGCCCAGAACATCGCGGCTCGCGCGCCGTGTGAGTAAGTGTATGCAGGTGTGTGCTGGTGTGCGGTGACAGGCGAGCGAGTTTCATGAGTTCAGTGCGACATGTTTTTAAATGAATTTAGAGTTAATGCAGCGGCCGCGTCCAGCGCCCCAACAAAACCTTGTCCAGTGAAAGTGTGGCCATAATGCGGATTTGGTTATGCTTTCGCGTATCTATACTCACGACACTACTTTTACTCTTACTACACTATTTTTGCAACAAGCTATGCTTGATCAGGTTATTCATAATATTGTGTAACATGTAACATACAAATCACATCCCCATTTCGCCAGTTATGTTTATAGCTCCCCTTGTAATAGAGAGCGTGCCTATTACCATCAACCGGGCACACAGACTTCGTCATCATCATCAGCCGGAAGACGTCCACTGTTGGACAAAGGCCTCCCCCCTAATGGGGGTGGGGGTGGGTTGCCATAATCCCCACGCTTGGCAAGCTGCTTGGGGATCGCAGTATTGGTGGTGAAGTTACAGAAGAAGACGCTGCTGCCCATCTTCTGGTTTTTTTCCCTTAGTCGCATTTTACGACACCCACGGGAGGAAAAAGGGTGGTGTATTCTAGGCCGGATACCATACGGCAGTCTTCGTGCTGCTACTGAATTATCGAACCCCAATACACTTTGCCCGACCCGGGATTTGAACCCAGGATCTCCTCTCAGCAGTCGCGCTGAGAGACTAATAGACCAACGAGGAACACCAGTGCTTAAGGATGATGATGATGAAATGATGTCATCAAAAGAACAGCAAGTGCGATTAAAACTTATCTTCTTAGTATCTACCATGGCTACCATATTGAAACACCGTTCATTGTGTATAAAATGATGATTAAGTTAATGAAATACTACTTATATAATTGCATATAATATTCCGTACTCAAACATACAAACACCGTCGCAGTACGCGCTACGGCTGCGTGCGTGTGCGCTTCACCTCAGGGCAAGCTTAGAGGCCGAGCGCCATTTCATTGCAATAATTAACGGTAACTGTTTCTACAAAATGTAGGACATAGTGACATTCCTCTGCTCCGGGGCTTGGCCACGGTTCAAGCCATCTTGCGACATACTCGCGGAGTGAGGACTGAGGACACTGCGCGAGAGTGCGCCGCAGGCCACCAGCACGACCGCGCGTACAGCCGGACCCGCGGCTCTAGGACTAGAGCCGCGGGTCCGGCTGTACGCTTCTTGCTCTAGCTTTCATCAACCACCATAGCCATCTCCTCCGCGAGTATAAAGCAACTAAACACACCAAGTGGTCGCCCTGCATTTTGGTTCGTACTGAAGTACCTTGCTTGGATCCTTTTCGATCTCCATTTGTAACATTTAGCCTTCCATTTGTATATAAGACGTAACATATTTATACCATTATACTATAAAACGGCGCGGAGGCAAGGAAAGCTCGGAAAAGATTCGATATCTTTTCTATTATGAAAATCCTATAGTTATACCACTTGGCTATCAGTGCTAACATAGTTATGTGACCAGCTTACTCTGCCAAACCATCTAGGTACCTTTATCAGGACATGAGCTACTAGGTATTATTGTAAATTGGAGAAATGAAACAATAAAATCAATCCCGATCGAATAACTCTAAAGCGGTATGTGGCAGCGATGACCCCCCCCCCTATCACCCCTCTCACCCCTCGCACTCCTGTCAGAGCTTACGAGTGGCCATGATCTTCGCCGACCGGTCACGGGGGACTGATAACACGTGAGAGAGGTATTTGTTGGGATAAAGCTCTCTGTCAATAGTGTGTTATCTTGTAATGAATGCATCTAATGTGAATCGAACAGACAACTGACTGATGCTGTAAACTGCAAGTGTACACTGCACATTTTGTGCTTTTCATACTGATTGCAGTTTTACTGATCCAGTCTTAAAGCTTACAAGGAGCTATATTGATAGTTTCTCCATCATTCATACGGTCATACCCCGTCGTCGAGGTACGTACTACTTATACCAACACCAAGTAATAAGTTGGTGTATGTATCGGTATCTAAATGATACAAGTTTCTAAATTGATAAAGGAAATTTGAAAAATGATGGACACGAGCGGGATTCGAACCCGCGACCTTCGCCGATCCGTGGCGCTGCTCTAACCAACTGAGCCACCGTGTCGCTGCTCGCATCCATCGAATTTCAAGTTCCCTTTTAGTATTTACGTCTTAAGGGTGACGTCAGGTATTATCTGTTGGAATCTATGATTACCAACTCAGTGTTATACCTTTACAGCTATAAATCACTGAAACGATAATACCAACCCAAATTTATATGACTTTTGGTGCCATTCCATTCCAACAGATAATACCTGACGTCACCCTTAAGACGTAAATACTAAAAGGGAACTTGAAATTCGATGGATGCGAGCAGCGACACGGTGGCTCAGTTGGTTAGAGCAGCGCCACGGATCGGCGAAGGTCGCGGGTTCGAATCCCGCTCGTGTCCATCATTTTTCAAATTTCCTTTATCAATTTAGATTCAAGCTTAGCATGGGCAACATGCTAAAATGGCACCAAAAGTGATACAAGTTTGTTAACAACATTACACAAAACCACTAGAGAGAGGCAATGAAGGAACAAATACGCGATTTGAGTGAAACTCTTGTTACTAGGAGAACGTAGAGACAGTAAGCACTCGCAGAATGTGTATACTTTAGCATAAATAATTGTTAAGTATTGTCTTATTTTGTGAGTTGGCAGCCTTGAATGGTCGCGGTCACTAGCTTCACGTCACCATTATAATGTTGTTTTCTTACAAACGTGAGTCTTATGCGTTATATCTTTACGACATAGGTACACTATACCTGAGACAACATGAGAATTCATGAATGTTAAAACAGTCGTTACAGTGGTCAAATATTGTACATTCACTGATCACTTTACATTACTAATATCTTCGCACACGAATCATCATCTTATTAGCCTCAGCCGGCATCTCTACTGGACAACTGGTCGACTGCTGAGGATATCCAACACATATTATAATGATTTAGGTAACTAGGTACATAGTGTACATAAATAACTATCCGTACTTAAACTACTTAATATAATAGATACCATTAACGAGTATGCACGGACTACGTCATAGCAACGCTGCTTTGTAACACAGTTCTTTAAACTTCATGCACATTAACTTGCGTCTTACGTTTAGTCTTTAAAAAAAGAGTGTTGTTTGATGTTCACCCACACGGTCCACACAGGACACATATAATAAGTAAGTATGTACAGGTTTATGCTATTACTAGACACTGGACGTGGACAGGTGAAGTATAACTTGCAGTGCAAGTGTTCTATCTAGTTCAGGGCTGTTGAGTTGAGGTTACATAATCAATGCGCCTGCGCTCACGTCAGTAATACTTTCGTCACAGTTTATTGTCATACGGATGCTTGTGGGGCCGTCGTACTAAACCTTTGACTGTGCATACCCGAAGCTTGCCCCTGGTGGGGCGCGCTTCAACGTTGGTCACGAGTTCTGTCATTCTGTGTGAGTCTTTGAGGTATGTACAGTCAACGTCCTTTTGACCGTGACCGTACTAAGTATGTCTTGCCTGACATTGCTGACTAAAGTGATAATTGTTGAATTATATAGGTATACTAGCGGCCCGCTAAGATTTAAGCATACATAGGGATATAGGGACAGAGAAAGCGACTTTGTTTTATACTATGTAGTGATACCTAGCCGGTGAATGAAAATGCATTAACACAGAAGTGACAATTGATATTTAAAACATCCCTTCAAATCCTTACAAATAATACATTTATTAAGTTATCTTAATTCTTAAACGTGTTTAATGTAATAGCACGTCTACGACATCATTTTAAGTTAAACAAGCATTAACATTCATGTGATGTTTTATTTTTAATGTAAAACGTATCTACTGGTCTCGAGGCATCATACTCCAAGTATTAGTTACCTTCTGCAGAGGTGCAGGGCCGGTGGTTGTTACCGGTGGAGGCGGTGGTCGGCAGGCGGCAACACTAGTCAGAACGCGTGTATTTCTTTTAAATAATATAACAATTTATTTCGCTCAAAAAGAAAAAAGTTACAATACTTTATTAAAATTAAATATTTAAATACAGCGTCTGCACTAGGTTCGACTGACGGATCTCCAGGCTCCCTCCCTCTATTAACGTACATTAGGAAGTAAGATATTAATACAGTGCAAAATGTCAACGACTTTAACTTTCACTTCAGAGTTGGTATTTCCACCGCTCTCTAACACAACAGGCGACAATAAATAGATACAGCTTTTATAACAAGTATGCAGGAATATCTAGCGATGCGAGTCGCGGGAGGGAGCTCGTTTTAGAACTAGGGACATTTAAACTAATTTATTGAATCTTACGAATAGGAATTTAGAATTAAATTTAGATTTAATCTTGGAAATGTAGGTTACGTATGTGTAACGTGTAACGAGTAATGACTTAGTTCCCGTAGTACGAGTACCTACCTACTTACTGATAAATGATGTTATTAGTTACACTTGTGTAGTGACAGATTATCCGAATTTGTTGAATGTTTTAGTAAATGTTTACGAATGGAGTCGCAAGCGCGCCACAGTGCCACAGTGGCCACAGTGGCACTGCGAGTGATCCAAGGTGACATTGACCGATAATGTGCGGTCACTCGGCTAGCACCGCCTCGCCTCTGCTGCTCACATTATGTTATGATAGGTATATGTACATATACATAGATGTATGTAATATAATAGAGACCGGCTTATATGTTTGCATACATATATATATATATATTTATATTATATTTATTGCTGATATTTTGGTCAAATAATCAGCATTTTCGGTTGACATCGGTGGGGATGAATATTATGATGCTATTTAAAGTTTTATCTTTGTAATTTGTGTTAGATTGGAGTTGTAAATAGTTGTAATTGAGGTTGTAATATATGTCGTGTATTAAATATATCTAATATAAAATTATATGTACTACCATAAGAGTTGGCGTAAAGCTTCCGGATATGTAATAAGAACACAGCACAAACACATTCAGTGAATACCTAGCGCTTGTCGACCTGTTTTCGTAGCTGCCAGCGCCAACACATGAGGCGCTGCTCGTAGGTATGTTGATACAGAATCGAATAATGAAACGGAATGGACTCAAATGAGTGTTACAATATAATCGTCAGCTGTTTACATCGAATTAAAATCGCCGATATGTTAATAGTGCGCACGAACTTGTATAAATACCGATTGTAATACCTACGTGCGCCGCCGCGCGCCGTACGCGGGTATACTTGTTGACGAACTTATCGCGGATATTTGCGCAACAGGCGCCCGCGACACCGGAGCACGTGATAGCGAGGATATGCGCGGCGCGGGCGCACAAGGCGCTATCAAACTCCAGTATCCGCGAATTCAGAAACAACTTAGACAAGCTCACTTGTAACTTACAATCTTAACATTGTAAGGATTAATATAATCTGAAAGCATGTTTAATAATGAACCTACTTCTATGAAGGATAATGACATTTTTGACAAAAAATCTGTTAATCAACTCAAATCTCAATCAACAGGTCGTATTTGATAGGTCGCGAAGTGACAGTGATGTGAGAACACACAATGTATGCTACGTAAGTGCGGCTATCTCAGGCATTATCAGCTCGTAATGACGTATCTCAAGCGGCTCGAGAACTCGCTCTATAATATCCCCTACTACCTACGAGCAGAAGGTGAACCCCCAGTAAGCCCCCACATAAACATTTCACACTGACTAATTAACACTAATAAAGCTGTCTTACTAAATGCAGTAGCGCATATTACACTATGACATACTGAAATTAGCTACGAGCCGCATCGCAGTCGCATTTAATGCGTTTCAATTCTGATAACAAATTCTCCAATAGGTACACGAATTACAAAATCAATTTTATACAAATCGGGTCTTTTTAACCGACTTCAAAAAAAGGAGGAGGTTCTCAATTCGTCGGAAACTTTTTGTTTTTATGTATGTGCCCTCATAACTCAGCCATTTATGAACCGATTTTTTTTCTCATTTTATTGGGTTTACTTTCCGATTGGTCCCCTAGAAATTTTGTAATTACCTGATGATGAACTTCGAAGATATGGAACGGAACTCCTCATAGGGTCACAGCAAAAAGCCCGTATCTTGATGATACGATAATGATATTGCTTAAGTAGTAGTCGATAACTGACCACTAACAAGGTCTTCCTTGTTGTTGTTAGTGGTTAGTTATCGACTACTACTCCCACGAGGGAGTGGGGGTGCGTTGACCTCCCTCCTATCACTTTCCTGGATTAAATATATCGTGTGAGGTATCGTTTAAAAGGGCTTTATATTTGTGTGTGAAAAGGATTTCAAATACTAGTCTCACAAAAGTCTGGGGCGGATGAATTCCATACACCACTAAAAATCGTGAAATATTATTTTTCACTTTTGAGTTTTTTGAAGGAGGTTTAAATTTTTTATTTAATTTTTTTTATTAAGTAATTGTGTATGTAAGAATCAATTAAGCAAAATTTATTTTCCGCTTATGTCTTTGCACACCCGAGACCGTCTCGATAAACCATCTTCAGTCTCTCCCAGTGTACCTAAATGGGCGTATTACTGAACAGGTATCATCAATAGTAGGTACCTACCTACCTGCTGCCATTGATACAGTAGAGGCAACTGAAGGCTCCTGCAAACCAGCGGCGGCATCGACATTGACAGTCGTTATGAGTGGACCTTCTGCATACATTGAGGTTGGACAATATACGGTGGCGGCGGCACCTTCACGCTTACAATAAACACGTCACGTCGTAGTTCTGAGAATTGCAGCATTCTCGCCATTCTTATGTGTTTTCTTGGTTAATAATAATAATAACCAAGAAAACACGACTAAAGTAATTTTATAACTAGGTAACTAAGTTGGTTAGTTATTTGTATGAAACTGTATGCGAGTAAAACGGATATAAAAAGTTGTCAGCATTGGAATGTATCCGTGAGAAAATAATGGGAAGTACTAGCAGTTACACGAAGTAAACCTTCGGCGTAATAACAGCGGCACGTGTAACATATTTCATAGCCGTAAAGTGACGTCACACTTACACAACAACTGAACGATATGCACTGAGGTGGTGTGGAGGTGAGCGGCCGCGCGCCGCGAGTCCCCGAGAGGCCGGCCTGAAGGTCGCGCGCCGCGCCCTGCTGCCAGAGGCACTTGCAGGAACCACTCATGTAGCTTCTTTATAGTGCGAATGCTATGCAAAGATGTCAGGCTACTCAAGATTTGTACTAGGTTGAGTTGTGCTGCTATCTGAAGCCGTACTCTGCTGACCTCTAACAGTGTACATTGCCCACAGCTCACCATCGACCACTTTCGCTTACCATCACCGAAGTGCCTGAACGTTACCGTGAGGAGTGCAACGCCGCGCGGCGTGGACCAGGCGGCCGAGGGCCGGCGGCTATTCCTGGCCGGGAGTAATGACACAGTAACTATAATGCTGTACTCGTTCTTCCATTATTAGACTTTCGCGACGCGACGGTCGTTTATCTCCGTGTGTGGCCACGAAGCCGCGAGCGGCGCGGGCGCGTGGGATTCTTCAGTCGTGGCACAGATTCTAAAGTACTTACAGTGTCCATGGCAGCTGGTAACGCTTCCTGAAATTCTCGCATGGGACTTATGGGTGTGTGCTTACTATAGAGGAAACTTCGAGGTTCAAGTCCCGCAGGGGCGCCCTTTGCCACATTTGCTTAAAGTTTTGTAATATAGCCTTGGTTGGAGGCTCTTGGGTCTCGTCAAAAAGCACGGTAAGCCTAGCCTTAGATAAAGCCTCCATGGGGCCGCCAGCGGCAGATCATATCTAAAAAAAGAAAAAACAGGTATAGAAAAAAAATTAGAAAATACTCTAATGACGTTAGTCATGAGTTCATGACACTTGAAACAATTGCGTTTTATTAAAACGTATTTCCCGGCGTTGTCGGCGCTCGCCTGTAGTCTTGTACGTGTGGCTATACGTATCAGTCAGTACACTCATTCATAGATTCATACTGATAGAAGGGCAGCAACAACTACACGGCCGCAATGTTTCCCTGGTCATTCGTACTACTGTCGTCTACAACATGGAGTAGAACAGCTGGCTGGTAGCGCTGGTATAGCTGGCCTCTTCAGGCCTTGCTGCGATCCCTGACCTCGCCTCCTCGAAGTCTCAACTTGGATGTGTTCTTCTAGGATACTTACTATTAAAATCAATTTTGTTACTGTAACTGCACATTTATTATACATCCGCAGGATACATTTATAGTTTTCTGTTTTTCCAGGATATCAATGGGGTTTTCACAGGACCAGCTTCGCGGAGACATCTAATATTTCAATAATAGTAATTTTAAATCTTTATTGATCGAAGCCGTATCGTTAACCCTGGCTTAGTTATCGCTCACGCTCACATACCTAACCGTGTTGCCTACATTCACGAGAGGTGTACAAAGGCACTACCAGCAATACACGTGCCCGCTGTACTTACCGCGCGACTGCGCGACACACACATACACACATTGTCTCTCTATTTGCTTACTGCAGCTTAGCTCGATATTAGATATGCATTAATTCTGCAAACTCTTGATAACATTAGAAAGGAAAACAAAGAAGACAGCGTATACTTTATTATACCTTTAATTGAATAAGAAAGAAATGCTGAAAGTGTGGTGCAAGTTGCAGCCTGAGGCACAACACACACTACACGTGTTTGTAAACATAAATACTATTTTACTATCTGCGAGTGACGTGTTTCGAAGCAGTTGCATATATTTTCATCAATGTTATGCTAATTTAGCATTCGGTAATTGTCACACATGTTGTCGGTGGATTGAGCGCTTCTGAACAAACAAGGTGCTTGAGTGGCACGCGCGCTGAGTGACGCATGCGCATGAGCTGACTGTAGAATAACAACAACAAGCACGCACACAGCGCTGCGCCTCGTGTGTGTGCACCTCGCTTGACAATGTGTGTGCAGCGCATTCTATCTATTTGTGCATCTGTATGTAGCAATTATATAATTATGTTGTGATGCCGCGATGATGCCGTGTGGAAACATGTTGACGCCGCGCGCCGGGGTTTGTATATAATATAGTACATATGTACGTAGTACTAGGAGGTAGGTATGTCGTACTACGTTTGTCTTCACGATCTCGATTACTGGTTTCAATGTAATTTGATGCGCAATTATAATCAATCGTTCTCGTGCTTCCATTGGTTGTTACATTATTTTATTAGATCTTACACATAATAGGGCTGTCACAATTCTTGAATTTTTTCGTCTTAATGGATTATATATATATTTAGATTATTTAGATAGTTCTGATCCAAATAAACACTTCACCATCCTTGGTAAACGTTGATAGAGGTCTTTCAACATTATACTTATACGTTACTCTAAAAAATCGTATGTTGGTAAATCCTAGATTTAATTAGTAAGTAAATCCACTGATTTACCAATGACAGTTGTCAAATGTTAGGATTTTTACGATTTTCGATGAATTTCCGGGGTTTTACTATGAGAATTTGTTAATTGCTAGGCGACCAAGGGCGATCAGTAAATGTTAGTTGTGGAGACTAAGTAGATGTGAAAAGGAATATTAATTTCTCGCTGCGCTTGCTCGGCTCGTGCGCTGCGACTTGTATAACCTAATCTAGCAGATTTCTAACAGTAACATGATGCCCATGTTATGCTTGAATCTAAATCTATGGGTTACGTGCATACGTAAGGTTGACAGTTGACACCTGTTTGACGACGTTTCCCTTTCCGGGTTGATTAAGGAGCTATGACCCATAAGGGTGACGTCTGGTATTATATTCTGTTGGAATCTATGATTCTGAATCTATTTTTTTTTCGTGATACTGTGTCAAATTATAGTAAAAGACAATGGGTAATTCGTTCGCAATGGATACATCGAAATTAGATGACATGAATCGTCATCGACAGTAATAAAACCTGGTTTCAATTACTCTGCCCCATAGGTGATAAACATTATAAATAATGCTCGGACGATTTGATTATTTCAATAATTATTATCATCCTGCCCTTTCATATTGGGCATTTTTCTAACTGCGCGGGCATTGATTACAATGCCCTATTAATCACTTGGTCCATAACATGTACCTACCTATATTAAATTACATATAAATTAATATATTTCGGTTATGTCGTATGTATCGCTAGCCGGCTCGCGACTCTGCCGCGTTACAAGCACATGAATTAGGGCTCCGTTCGAGTTCGAAACTAGTCAGGCGTTCTTCATACACACGTGAGTATAACCGGAATATATAGTAAATACTTAATATAAATAATAGTCACGAAAGTTATTTTCGTATGTATACTCATAATTTAGATCGATTTTATTATAAGTAGGTATATTTTCCAAAGTAAGTAATGAGCGCTAAATGCAGAGTGGACTAGAAGATCAGATTGTTACACAAGCGTGATAATCATGAAAGCACGCGAGAAATATACGTGTGCGCTTTGATGTCAATAATTAAAATCAGCGTGAATACTGCATACGTTGTCCTCGATTGACAATTTGTCCGGTGCAGCGGTGGCGGTCGTCGAGCGAGCGTTCAGAAGCGCGAGGCAAGTCCTCCGCCGCGGCTGTCAGCGTGCGAGGCGAGCGCGTCGGCGCGCTGCTGCACCACGTTCACGGCCGCGTAGGGCAGCGAGGCGTTGAGCGGCGCGGGGGGCAGCGCGGCGGGCGGGGGGGGCGCGCGCGCCGCCTCCAGCGCCAGCCGGCCGCCGGGCCGCACGGCCACGCGCGCGCGCTCCACGGCCCCGGCCGCGCCCTCCACCACCAGCGCCGCGCCCGCCTGCGCCAGCGCGCTCGACGACTCCGCGCCCACCACGTACCGCGTGCCTGTTTGACCATACGACTCGCACTGCAGACATCGTCGGTGACTAACTATGATCGGCCGAAACCGTCCGGACTAAACTGTACTAAAAGGACAGCTAACTTCGGAACGTTTATTTCATCCTTGTTATTTGTGTGCCATGGTTTTATAGAATAGCTATATATGGCAATTGGTATTTTAAGTTCGATACGATTTTATGCTGGGGCATTAACACTAGTTGAAGTGTCTCCACCCAAGGCGATCATTATAAGGCTATACTGGACATGATAATATGGCCATCAGCCTATGTGTTGAGCAAGCCCGTACCGCAGATGTGGTCGTCCAACAGCAGCGCGGGCGCGAGGTCGAGCGGAGCGGCGGGCTCGTCGCGCGTCCAGCCCGCGCCCGCCGCGGGGCCCGAGCCGAACGCCACCGACAGCCCCCTGCAACCACACTACATGCTCACTACCTCCAGCCACAACAAACACTTTTTTATCACCTTCTTTCTTATTTGGCGCGGGGCCGGACTAACTGAATATTCAAATAATAACTTGTAGTCCTGCTTTACTTGGCTATGGCAAGTTGTCGTGCTTCATGTCGTACCCTCGCATACCGTCCAGTCGTGGGGACCAATTCGACCCGGCCATTACCTTGGGCTTGCCACAAGATCCTAACTGAAGAGTATAGAACTATATGATATTATTACGTAATTAGTTTGGTGCCTCATGCCAATTATTCTAAAGGAAGTACAATCTGTTTGCAATGTGAATTATGTGAATCTTAAACATCCGAAGTAATATAACTCGTGGCCGAGTCACGGTGAGTCGAGTATCGCGTTCAATCGTTTCTATGTAATGTGTATATTTAGCTCTTCTATGTAATGTGACCGAGGGGTGTCAACTGTCATTACAGGCCGGATGTGTTACGAGAGGAGTGCGGGCTCACGTGACGAGCGCCACGTAGGTGTCGCGCTGGTCCACGGCAGCCAGCCCCGTGGCCACGCCGCCCCCCGCCGCCCCCGCCGCCCCCGACGGCTCCGCGCCCTCCTCGAGGGCCTCGCTTTGCAGCGACATCAGCACCCTGAGAGACATTCATTATTATAATATGTAATAATAATATTTTAATCTAATCAAATTAAATATCTTGATTTGGTGCACGAGGTTGTCGACTTGTGGGAAGTGGATTCGGCAATCATTGTTTTGTACCAATAGTCGTTTTAAAGCCTTGTCTCGACCAAGAGCAATACATAAAAAGGCTCACGTTAGGCGGTTGGGTCAAGGGCTTGATGCAGAAAGCGGTACTCCTCGACACGGCTCGCATTGTGAGGTTCCTCTTCTAGCCCTAACCACCGGTAGCTCAGACCCAGTTCCCGCTGCTGGTTGGGGCCAATTTTTATTTATATAGAGTTTATTACTCAATTATTACAACGCTACTGTATTAGGTTCGCCTATGAGGATAGCTGTATGTGGATAAATAAATATTTTAAAATGTTGTATTTTTGTAAACTTATATATATTTAAAAATGTAATTTATAAGTAAGTAGATGTTTAAAAAAGGAGATTATATTTTTATCTATAATCTTAATATTATTTGTCTTATAGATAATGTCTACTTCGTGCTTCGGAAGGCACGTTAAGCTGTTGGTCCTGCGCCTGATCTCTCTCCGGTCGTGTCGGTCTACCGTCCCATCGGAGTATGAGAGTGAGGGAATAGGGAGTGCACCTGTGTTTGCGCGCATACTTGTGCACTATAATATCTCCTGCGCAGATGGCTAGTCTCAGCTGAGACAGGCCGCCGTGACCGAAATTCGGTCAGGAGGACATTATTATTATTATTATTAATATCTACTATAATCCTACTGAATGTCAATCAAATTAATACGTAAAGCGAAAACTTCGAATCCCTTTTTAGGAATATTGCGCGGACTATATAGATATAATATGGAGACAAAGTGCAGAAAGCTACACTTTTTATCATAATTACGGTGTGTATTTATTAAAATCTACACTGTTTGTGGCCTGGCCTACAGGCCAGGACAGGTAGCGAAGATCCTGGTTAAATCAATATAATTGACAGCAGCTGCGTTACTTAACACACGACCAAGTAGTGAGAAAAAATCCACAAAGTTATGTTAAATATCTAGCTACTAGACTAGACTAGCGAGCTGGCCCGGCTTGGCTGGAGGATTTTAATCAGGCGGGATCAGGAGTCTGCAGCGGTTTCGGTTTGTAGCGCGGCATGTAGTCTGTGTTCCTGCTACGAGAGTCAGTAAATCCCCCCTAAGTTATCTGCGTCAAACGTGTGTGAACCGGATCCATAAGGAGCGATTTATTGACACTGACCGCGACTACCTATATGGCCCACTAAATATAGAAATATTGGGCTGCAGGCCCTTAGAGAAACGACAGAATGAACACAATACTCCGCAGTCGGTGTAAGTGAATGGTGGAAACGGCGGCCTTGCAGTGAGATGCTAATGCCTGACAGTGAGACTTTCACGCTTGAAAAGACCAGCGGTCGGTCTCTATCTCTACTGTTGGAGCTAGGCAGAGGGCAGGACCTGCGCTGCGCATCGTCGGGCGAGGCGGGCGGCGGCTGCAGCGCGGCGGCGAGCGCGCGCACGGCGGGCCCTGCGCGCGCGCCGCCCGCCAGCACGCGCCACGAGCCTGCGCGCCGCTCCAGCGGGGTCGTGCGCCGCACCAGCGACGTCCCGCCCCAGGCCGCCGATAGCTCTACCAATTACAATAATTATTACGAAAATCGTCTATTAAATAATTATATTGCATATTATGAAATCATATAATACGTAATTATATTATGAGAAGGTACATGTGCCATAATAGTACCAGCGCTGGTGTTGGTCTGCAGGGAGAGCAAGTAGTGCGCTAGCGCAGGCGCCGTGACGTTGGTGCCAGGGGGGCGCGTCCCGCCGCCCGCCGCTGACAAGCCCTCAGACACCAGGAAACCTTCACTGTAATGTAAACAGTAAAAAATTCTGTAAAACAGATTTGTTTTAAGTTCTTGTGGCTGTCCTGTGTGAGTCCATGTCTATCCCTTCCCTGCTACATTCTGCGCACGGTCATGCCTATCAGTTTCCTGTTCCTGACACGCAGTACTTTACTTCATCCAATTTCGTTTTTATAGTACAAAGTTATCAAATTCTCACAAGTTCATAACAAACCAATAACATAGTTAGAGTGAACTTCTGCCCGCTAGTGGACGTACTGTCTGGATGTGTGACTTGTGTGATCCATGATACTAGACCTGGCCAGACGAATGGCGGGCGCGAGCACCCGGTGCCAGGGCAGGGCGCCGAGCTGTGCATGCAGCGTGGCCAGCGCGGCCAGCAGCCGCGGCGCGCGCGGCCCGCGGCTCCCCTCCGACCCGGGGCCCCACTCGATCAGCTCGGGCGGCCGCGAGCGCGCCTCGCGGTATTCCCAATACACCATAGAGCCACTCCTGTCAGGTAACGTAGGAACTACTAAGTAATGTTCTTATGGCCCGTCAGAACCACACCATATGCATGCCAAGAAAATTTCATTATTTAGAGAAACGTTTATCATGTAGGTATGTAGTATGTCATAGATGTTATTACATTTTATAAGTAATAATAAACTGTTAAATTTATAGACACAATTTTAAATTATTAGGTGAAATATTAATTAAATTAAATTTTATGTTAAAATTTACGCATCGAGTGAAGTGCGGTGCGGCGCAAGCACAGCGAGGCAGAGCGCGGCGGCGGCGGCAGCGTCCAGCGCGCGCCCGCCGGCTTTCAGCGCGTCCGTGCCCGCGCGCGAGCACGCTGCCGCCGACGAAGACACGCTGCCGTGCGGCACCACCTGCGCACCACATGGACCACACCGTGACACCACGCTGCTGCACTCAGCCCCAGACGGGACCAAATATCGTCTGTGGTGATAAGTAGCAGCTCGGTGCATCAGTACACTGACTTACTCTAGGAAAGAGTACCAATAGGCGTTGGTATAAATTAAATTATTTCGGCACTCTTCATTCAAGTAAATTTTGTCAGACGAGATGGTAATTGCATAAAAATGAGTAAGTACTTGTAACACCAAGAGGTTATATATCAGATGAGGCAACATCGAGCCAGATCCCCACCGTGCTCAACAACACGCGTGGCGGTTGCAGTCAGCGGGAGTACCTCGAAGTCTCCGTAGTAGATCTGTGTGAGCAGAGCGAGCGTGATAGCGGCGGTGAGCGCGGCGAAGGCGGCGAGGATGAGCCGCGGCCCGCCAGCACAGCAACGAGGTGCGCGTGCGCTGCCGCCTGACTTCAGGGGCAGGTCCTCACGAAGTTCCACGCCTCCTGCGCATAAGCAAGGTACGCTACTTGGCTAATGGTCTCTTCTATTGTTATAATATATTAGTATAGGTAATTATAACGAGCTTCGGCATTATAGAGGCTTAGATTTTTGCGATTGTTGTGTTCCGTCGCACCGGGTGTGTGTACGGGCTTGCGTGTGTGTCGGGCTACCCACCGCTCGCGTGCTGGGCGTCGGGGCTGCTGCGGCTGCCCGGGCTGTGCATGGCTGTTGCCGAACACAAACCGGCGACAAGCTGCTATCCTGGAAGAACACCGTCGCAGTAACTGTATCAATTAAGCCCGTTGCAAATATCGGAGTAGATCCTTTTAGGATCTGGAACAAATATTAGTTAAAAAAAATAATTAGAGCGAATTAGCAAGTTAAAGTGGCAGAGGGCAGGTCACATCTGTCGCAGAACCAACAACCAATGGGGGAGACGTGTTCTGAAGTTCTTTTCAATGTTTATTCTTAGTTCATTTTTAGGCATGCGTCGATTCTGTCGGCACCTCATACATAAAGGCCAGCTCCGGTGTTCAGGGGTACGGTACAATAAAGAAACCCACATACACGCATGAACCCTGAAACATAACATTTCACTCCTTTGTCAGGTAGGTACCTACTATGAATTTGTGTTTTTATAAAGCGGCATTTGCATAAAGATTAATTCACACCGATCTACCAAACGATGTCACGCCCAGGCAATTGTTGAACAATGGTCAGTCCTGTCTTAATTTGACCAGCGATGATGGTCAGGGCAGTAAGATGATCAAACATGTTGTTAATGAATACTAGAAGCACAGTACAAGGTGCCACGCTGAGTGAAACATGACACCCATGTCAATACACAATGTTGGAGTTGTTTACAAACAAAGCCAGTCGCCAGTGCTGCGATTTCGTATTTAACATTTAAATCGTTTGTTTGTTGTTTAACAGTAACTATTGTGACTACACAATAGTTAAAAAACAGTTTCCATGTATCACATGTGGTGCACTACACAGGGAAGGTTCCAGCTATATATTGGGTCTTAGCATTCGTAATAAATGTTTCGATCAATTTAGTAATTACTTTTACAAGTATTTCTAATGACAAAACTCAGACAAGTATGTACGATTGTACGTGACGTATGAGTGTGTGTAGTGCCCTTAATATAAGCTCAAGATCAATACTGAGGTAAGTAGGTCCCCGAGTTGTATTCGAAACTATCACACTACCATGCGACTCATGATGTTGGTTGGTAGTTGGTATTCTGTGGACGCTATAGTGACGTGGTTATGTACCTGTAGCGCAGTGTACCCGTGCAGGCCGGCGCGAGCGGCGCGCGCCACAATTTCCACACTCACAGTTAGAATGCGTTCGTAATACAAGGACCGGGCCGGAGCTCCCGGCTAACAGCACGAGAACACGCGACACCAGCAACACTCACACGAGACGAGTCAGCGGGGACACACAACACATGGACACCAAACCAAAACAAATGCAGCGCAGGCGCATTCCTGTTTCGAGTCTCAGCGGCGCGCTTCAAGACAACACGTACTCACGTAGACGGCGCGACTAGTCGCGAGTGTCGGCGGAGTCCGCGACCAAGACTAACGGTGTGGTGGGGCCCGCCGGCGGGGGGCTGGCCACTCGCTCTGAGCAGTGAGCACCGCTCCTGACGTCATCGTAGCGATGCCCTCACCGCCGTGTCTGAGTCAGCATTTAAAGAATACGCGACTGTAAACACTAACACAGTTATAGCTCCAAGTAGTTCACACAAGTATAATAACTGCAACGTGGTGCGTGTGGAGCTAGAGAGCTAGTAGTGAACTCTTAATGGTACTATACGAGTTTGAAACTGTGTGCCTGAGGAACACCTGTACCAACCTACACAGGTGGCAAAAATTGACTTGGTAACGAAACGAGTATACCAATGTCAATCCACTTCAAACAACAAGCCTCTTTGTATGGAACCACACAAGTGGCACAACCCTATCTAGTTACCTACAGGTTACAAGTCATAGTCTCATAGAGCTCTAACAAAACGTCAAGTTGCTGTCTTGGAATTTGCAGTGTGCTCCCAGGATGGGCAGTGGCACGTGCAATCGGGTGACGTATTCGCGGTTGTGACGTGACGCCACGCACAGACCTAGCTGCGTCTTTCGCGCAGCATATGGGAGCGAGGGAGACGCACGCGTAGGTTATTGACCTTTGTATTAACGCAGCACGCTTGCGCCTGCGCCCAGCCATTGATTGATCTATCTACGTTCGACAATTAAACGCTTTTGTTTTATGTTACAGTTAAGGTTTTTAAGCAATCAACATTATGTGATCTGACCTGTCTGCACAAAATTTCTCGTCTACAGATATATTGTCCAATACATATAACTTATATGCACGCAATAGGCTTACAGATTAATCAAAATCGAATTAGCTAGATTAAAACATTAATATACGATGAGGGCTCATTATGTTGTCGGTCAGCATACTCATTCTTGACAGCTCCTGTTGATGTCTCACAAGTTTTATCTGAATGTGGTATCACGCATAGCGATCGATCCCTGCACAACAATAATAATAGAGAGACGGTGCGTGTGTGATTGCGACGGAGATTATTTCTAGCTCAGAGTATTTATAACCCGTTTGGAATACGTATCAAGGTCGCGGATCAAATCAAGGTGACGGGCGCGGGCGCGCGGCGTGCAGCGCACGTGAACAATGACCCGCCCGGCAGGAACTAACTTCAACCTTTAATTATGGCGGGGTATAAGTCCATTACCTAATTTGCCGCGAGGAGGATTAATGCTCGTTTGGCTGTCGATCAATACCTCGCCCTTCCGAACCTTGTCCCGGTTGTATCAGTTTCACTTACTTTACCTTCTTTACCCTGCAAAACACAAAAAGATAATATTTGTATCTGAAACATCCCTATTATTGGAGGTTTGGTTAATGTCTTGTACAGATTAATGGTCTACTGCGGGAACGGGTGGACCTCCTGCGACTTGTACCTCGTCTATAGCAGTCACTGTTAGTACCTATTTCACCATTATAACGACCACACGGAGGTATGCCTAAGTATTTAGGAGAATAGCCAGACGACGACACGACAGACTGACGACATGAAAATTGTTAACGATAGCTACTAGATACAAAAAACAAATTCATTATAATATGTTATTATAACATTTTATCCAACATTATGATTTTTTATTATCTTATATTATTAATCTGTCCGTTACCGTTTATACTCACATTATTTTAGTCCACGCTACGTTACTATAGCACAATTATAAAAATAAATGTCTTCATTACCTAATGAAATAGTTGTAATACCCATTAATTAGCCTTTCCATTGATTTCCTAAAATAAACAGTTTACTAATGAGATCATTAGAATAGTACACAGTTGACGTTACTATAATACACGAATAAGATTAATTTGAATACTGATATTATGTAGGGATTATGGCAACCTCCCGCCTTCTAAAAGGGGGGGGGCCTTCGTTCAATATTGGACGTCTTAGGACTAACTTTAATAGATCTTGAATGTTTAACTACCACCTGTCAAATGCCACATACCCTTACAAGATGCAGGCGTATACAAGCTCGGTTGCGATTGGAGTGATATATATGGAGTTTTTTGCTGGTTCTTCTCCATAGAAACGACACTTTGAACCAAGCAACTTGATTTGACGTTTTATAAGTGCCCTTATAAGCTTATGACTATTGTGGTCTCTCTTACATAGGCTAAACAAAACGGAAAACAAGGACCCGCGTAAAAGAACATATTTATCGCCGATATTAAACACCGCCGTACCAGGAAGGCTGCAATTTGTGACCATAGGCTTGACCAATCCCAACATTACATAAGATTTGATCAGCCACAATTCCTTGCCAAAGAAAGTCGATTCCTTCCTAGGATGATACGCGAGGTTATTAAAATTAAGAAACATCCATATTTCAATAGATAAGATGGCTGTCATACCTGGCTATTGGTTTAGTGGTTAATGGCCCTAACTGCTAAACCGGAGGTGGAGAGGAGGGTTCGATTCCCAACCAGGACAAATCTTGCAATCTTGTGTAATAATAATACGTTTAATTCAGATAAAAATCCATAATACAGATAAAATATACAATCTAGTCAGTCAAAAATACATTTTTTTTAAACATATGGCTAAAAATTACTGATGAGTAATGAGCTTATTCTTTTGTTCTATGTCTGGGTGTAATTTATTTATATTAAGTTTGCATTTAGAAATATATAAATATAAGTATGTTTATCAGTTGTCTAGTTGCCATAATAAATGCTCTGCCTAGTTTGGGATCAAATTACCGTGTGTACAGCGCAGCGCGCTGCTGACGAGCTGAGTCCAGAGCTAAGAAGTCTGATCCCATGATATTGTCCGCAAAGGTTCGGAAAATAACAAATATTAAGCCACGCCTTTTACCTCCCAGGGATAGGCAGATACTACTTAATACGATACGGTTCTGCAAATTGGTATATCATACACCATTTATTTTGCCACACACAATAGGGATACATAACATAATATAATATAGGTCCATAATGTGTGGCGAGGGATCCAGCTCAGTATACGCTGTGCGAAGGGCACAACACTGATCATGTCAACTATAATTATTATTTTCTACTTGCTATCACGTATTATAACAGCTATATCATGAATGAATTTAGTGAGATGCCATAACTACCATCATATTATTCAGGTTATCTATTATATTATCGTTATCACATTACACCTGAAAAACACTTTAAGAACGTAATTTGTTTGTAAACTTACGCAAGATCCCGCATAATTACATTAATTAATTAACAAATTAAAACCATCGTTACTAAGGTAGAAATCAAAGTCGTGCTGCGTAAAATTGTGCAAAATACACATGTTTAGAGAACATCTATATCATTTAACATGAGGCTGTACGGCAGATAGAGAGAAATGCCTAGTAAAATGATTTACAAAGTCGGTGTTGACATGGTAGAACAGTACCTGTTGGGACACGAACTCGAATTACACATACCTTACAAATGTAGGCTTTGTGTTTGAGCAAATAGTTTTTCCTACATAAGTACTCCTGTGTTAAGGCAATGAAGTATTTGTTTGGTAGAGCTCTCATTCCGGACGAGTGTCCATGTGGCCGCGCGCCCCCACATCCCCGTCCGCGTCACGCGACACGCTAATGAGCCAAACAAGATTACCGCGGCTCGGAAGCCTCGCAAACTAATAATCCCTTATATAACCCCAGCAGAGGCTCTGCGGGCGCAGTCTCTGCAGTGGACACTCCCAGTGTCACACGTCCTCGGCACATCCCGGCTCTCGGCAACCAGCAACATGGTGTACAACTTCAAAGTGTTTAAGAAGTGCGCCCCTAATGGCAAAATCACGCTGTACATGGCCAAGCGTGACTTCATTGACCACATATCGACCGTGGAGCCTATAGGTCTGTTTGACCTGTTGGTGTTATATATCTACAATGGGCATAACGTACCTATGACGTGTAGTGCAATTGTGATATATAGAAATAGATAAATAGCATTACAACCGGCGCGGGGGTCAATTGTTTCTGGGGATTAAAAAAATCAGGGGGTAGCATGAACTTTGCTTTCCAAAGTGAAACCGTGGCCTACTTAATATTCGGGAAATGTTGTCTGTTCAAAGAAACACAAAATAGCTAAATAGGGTAAAATATTATTTCGATTTCAGGAATAAAGTACAAAACAATGATTCTCAGTAAAACCTAATTATTCTTCGCTTGGTATGTAAGCCTGGGTAACTTCGTGATAGGATGACCCATAATCACGACAAGGGTCGCACTAGTTGTGATCTGCGGATCGTAATCTTGATTTAGAAATGTTGTCCATTCAGACGGTGTGGTTCTGCTGGACGAGGAGTACGTGCGCGGGCGCAAGGTGTTCGGCCAGTTGGTATGCACGTTCCGCTACGGTCGCGAGGAGGATGAGGTCATGGGGCTCAACTTCTACAAGGAGCTGTTCCTGGCCTCTGAACAGATCTACCCACCGCCGGAGAAGAAAAATTATGAACTTTCTCGCGTACAGGTACACTACTAGCCTATATTATGGTATGACTCGACAACAAATCAGTATTATTGCAAATTTTCGGGGATGCTGAGTGATAATTTTTATGTTTCTTTATTTGGTGTGATAATTTTTATGTTGTTTATAAGGTGAAATGTGGAAACAAAACATTCCCCCAAAAATGCAATATTTTACAAGATGCAAAAGGTTAATATTGTGCGTGTGTTAGGAGCGCTTGATGAAGAAACTGGGCGAGACAGCGGTGCCGTTCCGGTTGACGGTGCCGGCGGGCGCGCCGGGCTCCGTGACGCTGCAGCCCGGCCTCGAGGACGAGGGCGAGCCGTGCGGGGTGCAGTACTACGTCAAGATCTTCGTGGGAGACTCGGAGATTGACCGCTCGCACCGCAGGTTCCACCATCTCACCGATTAAAAATCAGTATTTGATTGCCTTATATATAGATCTTTCCAAGTATTTACTTAAATTTCCTTGTCCAGCTATGTCATTGTCAATCTAAATTAAGTAATAGTTATTATTTATATTATATATTTTTCGGCTTGACTTGGAAGTATATGACGACATTCTATACACCTAGGAGTACGGTGGCGCTGGGCATCCGTAAGGTGCAGTACGCGCCGGCCAAGCCAGGCCCGCAGCCCTGCACCGTCGTGCGCAAGGACTTCGTGCTGTCGCCGGGACAACTGGAGCTGGAGCTCACGCTTGATAAGCAGGTGCTACATGCGATATGCATTTTGAACTATTTCCCCATTATCACAGATTTGCTTAACAATTCGTTGGAAGGGTTTTGTGCCCAGTTTATGGCAACAGGCTCGGCTTCTATTAAATTGGGACCTTCATACTTATTCGAAAAGACTTAGCAGTCCAACGGTAATACATGTGAGTATTATAAATTAGTTATCAGTTTTTTAGCTAAAAACGGTGAAAGAAAACATTGTGAGGAAACCGGCACACCTGAGAAATTTTTTAACGGTTTGTAAAGCTATGTCAGATGTCTACAGACGGTTTAAACTCTCACCATCGTTTATTAACCATACTATAAGAAGAATAATATATCAATATTATTCAAGGCACCAGCAATACCTTTCGGGGAATATCGGCGTAATGTTCTTTATTAAAAGTGAAAACAAAGTTCATAAAAATAAGAGTACCAACAAAAGAATTTTTTGTACAGCTGTACATCCACGGCGAGACGGTGGCAGTAAACATGTGCGTGCGCAACCACAGCAACAAGGTGGTGAAGAAGATCAAGGCGTGCATCCAGCAGGGCGTGGATGTGGTGCTCTTCCAGAACGGACAGTACCGCAACGTGGTCGCCAGCATCGAGACGCAGTCAGTAGCATGATAAGAACCTGTATTAAAAACTCTCCGATGATTATAAATCAAGGCACATATATTATTAAAAAGATTTTAATAAAAATAATAATTGTAAACTTTAATTACTCAACTTTGAGGAGTATAGGCTTACGTGTGTATGTCCCAACTGATTTGGAAGTGATTGCATCAGGGACGGCTGCCCGCTGCAGCCCGGCTCGAGCCTGCAGAAGGTGCTGCACCTGACGCCCACGCTGTCCACCAACCGGGATAAGCGCGGCATAGCGCTGGACGGACAACTGAAGCGCTCCGACACTACGCTGGCCTCCACCACGTTGTGAGTATACCTCTATCTGAAACTGTAATATTGAAAGTATTGTATATATATATTATCTACCTAATACATTAATTGAATAAAACATACCATAAATGAGGTCAGACAGTTGTGGCGAGTGTGGTGACGAAAGCTTTTCTGTCACAGGCTGCTGGACCCCGACCAGCGCGACGCTTTCGGCATCGTGGTGAGCTACAGCGCCAAAGTCAAGTTGTACCTGGGAGCTATCAGCGGCGAGCTCGTCGCTGAGCTGCCTTTTATCCTCATGCATCCCAAGGTAACTGATCGCACTAACTTATCCTCTGGGCCATCCCGGCAAGGACCGCAAGGCTGACGCTGGCAATTGGTCAGTGTTCTGCCAAAGTTCTCCTGCTGATAATATATTGTCTCAGGGTCCCGCGGTGTACCAGTTCGTGTCCTCTGTCTGATGCAGGTGCGTATTTGTTCAGGTCATAAATATCATAATAACTGCAGAGTCTTTTCGTATCCTTCCCTTCTAGCACTGACTCTTCAACAAGGTTATTGCCACCTGGGTTTAAAGATTTGTTTTATTTAAAGGTAACTCGGTCGGAGTGAGGCATATAACACAATATAACAACTGCAAGCTGAATAAGTTTACTACATGTTATGTGTACTACATGTCCTGCCCTTGGGTTCAAGCTATCAACATCAAGACACTCAGTTCAGTTTACTTAGGAGCCAGAGTGTCGGTCACATTTCTGTTGATTTAATTAATAGTCGTGTGTGTAGGAGGGTCGCGCAAAGATGATCCACGCAGACAGCCAGGCGGACGTGGAGATGTTCCGCCAGGACACCGTGCACCACCAGGAGAGCGTCGAGGTGTACTAGCCCCTCGCCCCCTGCTGCGCTGGGACACAGTACACGACGCGATGCAGCGAGGGCCTGTCTCCACGCTATCCACAGTCCACACTGCGTCACCGAGCTGTCTTGTGTACTAATCACCCCTGCTAAGAGAGCAGCATTCAAATGATAGTCAACACCCTATTGTAACATCCTTGTTATCGTTTGAGCCCGACACTACATATCGCTTTATAAGTAAAATATCGCTGTATAGGTATTTCCATCGTATTATTAGGCTTAAGTTCCTACTTTACTCAGTAATGTGTTTGTCATGTATGTTAACTTATATTAAAGGAAATTAATGATTGATTAAACATTGGTTTGTTTTATGTTCATACACAATTAATACTTTCCAAAACTTACTTACAATTTTTTTCATAATTATTATGAACTAATTAATCAATTGACACAGACATGTGGAAGGACAGTAGGAGGCCTTTACCCTGCAGCGGGACATTATAGGCTCATAATAATAACAATGAATTAATGAAAAGGTTAATTGGATCAGTGTTCTGTCTGCTAAAATTTCAACCTTCTAGCTCCGGCTTAGGCTGGGTTCACACGGCATTGTCCCGCACGTTTTCTTTGTATTCGTTTTTTTAACGTACAATCACCCGGGTGTTCATACAGTAAATTTTCATTCGTGTAAAAAACGAATAGCAGCAGTCTTCACACAGTTGTCACAGTGAGTAGACGTCTGTGACGGATCCACGCTTAAATCTCTCCAAAAGACGCCAAGAGACTAAATGCTTGTTCGGTTGCTATTCGATGAAAATCGTATGAACATTGTGTCGTGTGAACGAGACAGAGCTATACTAAGTGCCACTGCAAGCCGAATACGTTAAAGTACGATTTGCTTGACAAGTCCGTTGAGTATTCGTTTAAACGCATAAACGGTGTACGATTTTTTGCAGTACAAACGACATGTGAATGGTTGTATGTACAATGTATGTGCCACTATTTATTCGTTAAGACGTATACTGCAAAAAAACGTGCAGGACAATGCCGTGTGAACCCAGCCTTAGGCTGTGCGATAATCGATCTCTCTGCTCAATATGATTATCAAGTGGAACAACGAACAATATCAAAAAATGGGTAAACATTTTAGTATTTATATTATATATCTCTGTTTCACCTATAAAACAGAGATGGGGAAGGTTTTATATAAATACATTCATACTATTAAAAGTACCTGGGTTCCGAGGTCAAAAGCAACGGGACTGGACAATCCAGTCTATCTGATATTTTTTTTATTTAACGCTAAGAAACAGTCATACTCCGTGGCTTGGGTACGTTGCAAGACAAATAAATATGGTTCAGTAAGAGATTCAGATTGCTCAGAAGTCTTGACAATATCGAAAACAAGTTCAATAATAAATACTGCACGCAGTATCGCGCGACCGATACGACGTTTATCACGCGATGTTTACAGTTTTGTGGAAATGTTTCCTGTTTACTTCATAACATGACGTCAGTCGAGTGAGAGCGATAAAACGATCATTAAGTTATAGTAAATCATTATTCAAGGACGCGGAGAGAGCTGGCCTAGCAAGAAGAACGCTGCACTGACCAACACCTGCGTGGTTGTCACTCAATCAGTCAATACCTTACCAACACTCACAGGCCCTTACCATGAACTCTTAAAGCAGGACAGTCTAAAATGTGGAAGCCAGACATCGCTACGTGCACTGTAATGCGGCCATCAATCAGTCAATGCAAACTCGCTTCCAAAACGTGAACTGCTCTGCTTTAATTAGAACTCATGGTAAGGGGACAGTACTACAGTATACAAGCGGGAAAACTATATTATGAAAGACTAGCTGCGCACCGCGAAGTTACCTGCTACATTTTATCGGAACAAAAAGTGGCCTATGTATTAATCCAGGGAGCCAGCTACCTCCATATCAAATTTTATCAAAATTGGTTACGTCGTTTGAGCCTGAAGAAGTAACAAACACATTAACACACACAAACTTTCGCCTTTATAATATTAGTGTGATGTAACATATGTACGTATGTACCTATATGCAATGCGTTGAAGTCTTTATCTAGGTAAATACTACACAGCAATGAGTACATAAAGCACTTCATCATCATCATCAGTCAAAAGGCGTCCACTGTTGAACATAGGCCTCCCCGTTTAAGCGGAGGGGTTTGCCATAATCCCCACGCTTGGCAAGCGGCTTGGGGATCGCAGTATTGGTGGTAGAGTTACAGAAGACGCTGCTGCCCATCTTCTGAATTTTCCCTTATTCGCCTCTTACGACACCCACGGGAAGAAAGGGGGTGGTCAATTCTAGGCCGGATACCACACGGCACAAGCACTTATGTAAGAATAAAGATTTTGTAAAATAGACTTCTTAGAATTGTTGTCAACTTTTAGTAGTTGTAGGTCAGCCAGCAGCCGCCTCGCTCATGGGGTGGAGCGGCTCGTGTCGGTGTTGGCGCGGGCTTCCGTCTTATTGCAGGCATTATCATTTTAATAAAAACTCGTCGTCGACACATCCCCGGCGCTAAGCCGCGCGTCTCACTCGCGACTCATTCCGACGCACCCCCGGGTGACAACCGTGCATACTGTGCAAGCTAAACTGAACTCTAACCCAATATTTAAGGTTGAAATTGTTGTAGTACGTTTGCAGGCAGCGCGTGGGTCACAGAGCCGCGAGCGCGACTTCTAATTCCACGATGATTACGTTGGCTTTCGGCGGACAACCATCAACGTTTATTATGCTCCTTTTATTCTGATCCTTTGACTCCCTGAATCCGTTATTCCGTTTCACACTGTTTATGATAAACCCCTACTTTGGGGCAATACAAAAATGGAAGATAAAAAGAAAATGGAAAGAAGTTTATTACTGCCCTCGCTTCTTAACTAATGTACTCACCACGGTATGTACTAGTCTCTATTATTTTATTAAATAACATATATTACACAATAACATACAGCAGCCCGTGTCGCTGTGAGAATGTTCCGCACGAGGCACTCGGTAACATCCCGCCTTATAAAGTTCTCAGTTGTTTAGACAAATTGCATGCGCTCTATTATGAGAGGCAACTCGTGGAGTTTCTGAGCGGCGGCGGAATGACGCGGCGCACGCCGAAGAAGGAACAAGGAAGGAAGAGCCGAGCAACTTCTGGCGCAGCGCCTTCCAACACCAGCTTGGAGGAGAGCCCGTGGTTGATATAATGAGCGTCTTACTTACTGTAGTGTACCTACATACCTTAAACACAGGTAAAGCCGGGCTACATATTATGTTACCCTAACCTTAAAGTATCTAATGATAACCTTTAAGCAAGTAAGTAAATCGAGGCCTTATGTCGCGTTATTCTCGTTGAGCAACTACTGTCGCTGTGCAGTTTATTACACGACTGCCCCAAAAAAAGGTTATGAACGTTCGAGTATTTAGACTTTCGATTTAAAGTGGTCGATCAATTGATATTCGATTACTTGACATTTGATTTGGTATAGTTAACCCATGTTTTCAGAGTTCATGTATGTGTTTCTTTATTCCACCATAACTTCTGAATGCCTAAACCAATTTTGATGTATGGAGTATCGTTAGAATCTTTGCAACATTGCGACTATCATAGGATTTATAAATATATATAAAAAAAAAAACAAATAAAAAAATGTAATTTCAAAAATAAAAAAACACGACTGCCATGTCAAAAATCGAGCGAAAAAGAAAAAAACAAGTTCCATCGCAGTCGGAAGACCGTCGATAGTCGTAGTCAAGTATGTAAGTAGTACATAAGTAAGTAATATTTACTTTATACGCCGGTTTTACTCGCGTGTGTATTCGATAATTCCCGACTAGTTTCGAACTCGAACGGAGCCCTTATTCATGAGCTGCTTACGCGGCAGCTCCTTAGAGTATATATGTTCTGTGCGCGGCAGAGCCGCGAGCCGAACTGATACAAACAAATAATATGGATAACATCCCCGAAAGTTATTATAGTAGAATAAGTAACTTATTTTGCCTTGACTTTCGCATGTCGCACGAGGCAAAATGTGTGGAATCAATTTTATAACATCTGTCTGTACCCATGTTTTAAGCGAATTAAATATTATTTGATTGTAAGTAATGTAAGTATAAGCAGTTAGATAAGTATAAATTATTATAAAATAATTATCCATGGAACCTTAACCTTATATTCCTAAGTAGTTCGTTATGTTACCTAAATGAAAATGAAGTTTATATCAAGGTCAGGCACACAGCGTGAGCAGGCGACCTTGACCGCTGAGGCAGTGGGGCCCGACGTGTGCTCATTACAAGTCTAATATTTAACGTAACTGTAGAACCACTCTCCCTATCATGTAAGTAAATTCGTTATCGTATTAATAACTTCCCTATCAGTAGGTATGATATCGGTAGAAATGCTTGTTGTGCGCGGCGCGGCGCGGCGCGGCGCGGCGCGGCATGTAGTACCTTCCTCAATGTTTATGAACTTGACAGCCTGCCCCCCAGACGA
This sequence comes from Abrostola tripartita, assembly GCA_905340225.1. NCBI lineage: Eukaryota > Metazoa > Arthropoda > Insecta > Lepidoptera > Noctuidae > Abrostola > Abrostola tripartita. Next base: position 124,669 of record HG996488.1, read on the forward strand.
GAGGCACGCTTGACGATTAGAAATCGAATAGAATGATAAATGTATGCGGATGACATAAAGTTTCGACTACTTTATCGATGACATAAATATGCCAAACCCATATGTTTTCATTCTATTCGATTTTTATTCGTCAAGCGTCTTGCCTCTTGTCTAGGGAGGATGATCAAAATAAACATAAAATGTATTTTATCGTAGACGTCGACGATCGAAGACACGAGATGCTTTTAGGGTTCTACATTTATCTATAAAACTTTTATATATATTACGCTTAAAATTTTATGTATTTCTGATAATTTTATTATACATTTATGAACAATTATGTAGAATCAAAAGTACGTAGCACTATGGTAGTACACACTGTATGTGTGCGAGTAGTGGGCGACACTAGCTCCACCGCACGGCGAGAGCTGAGAGCGGCAGCGGGGCGCGCGCGGCACGCTCGCCGCCGGCGGCAGCTGTCGATACTAGATGGCGCTTCTTCATGGTTGCCTACCACTTTCTCATGGCTGCGGAAGTAGAAACAAACTATAGACAAACTTTAATGTTTGTTTATAGAACAGATGAGTTTAGGGACTGTTGAAACGAAAAAAGTTAGTAAGAACGGCACTATTAATAAATAGTGCCGTTCTCGGCCATTAGAATATAGAGATCTCAGTAACCTAAGTGCCCTTGGCAGGTTTTGCTGGATATGTACACACGTACTGCCCCCTTACCATGAACTCTTAAAGCAGGACAGTTTAAGATGGGGAAACGGGACACCGCTACGTGCAGTGTAATGCGGCGTCTCGCTTCCACAACGTAAACTGTCCTGCTTTAAGAGTTCATGGTAAGGGGGCAGCACGGACGAGGTACAAATTACAATACACTATAATTCGTCTAACAAAGTATAACTATTAATATTAAGCGAATACTTGTTATGATTAATTTTTTGGAGGGCTAGTATCTAGAGGCCCTGCAGCTAGTGAACCTCGACACCGTCCTTGTTGACTGGCCTATCTCTGGATAGACATCGGCATGAGTTTGTTTCCGCATTACTTCTCAGAGGTACTATGTTAGGAAATGCCGTACCCATCCTGCAGTTCTCTTCTTGTTTTTTGAAATCTGACGTGTAAAAGTATTGCGCAAGCTTATTTACAGAAATAAATCATTTATTCATTTTATTTATGATTTGTTTCTTTATGACCATTATCGTGACTGTCATCAAGTGTGATGCCGAAACGATGAAAATCATAATAATCAGAATGATTTGTACTACTTACAAGAATGCAGCTACAGTCTACCTACTTACGTATGTCCTTTTTATAGGCAGTTACTTAAATATGTATAATAATATAATAAAACACAGAGCTACTTCCAAGACAACCTTTAATCTCGTTCAAAATAAATAATGTCAACAGTAGGGCGAACTCTTTGAGTTGTTTTAAACCTTTATAATAACAAATCACGTGTCGATGCGGGGCCACCCGGCCACCCGGCCACCTGGCCACCCGGCCACCCGGCCAACCGGCCGGTGCCGGCGTGTCCCGGCTCCGCTTACTTACAAATATTTACCTAGTGTTACTATCTACAACTTGAGGAGTGTCAGTCTGTCGAGACTGAACGTGACTGCATCTGGTATCCATTAACAATCATTACAATGGTTACACTGCTACCGTTACAGTGCTTCCGTTGGCAAGGGCTCTGAGCATGCGCCGCTCACCCGCGCCCCCCGCGACTCACGCGCCTACGATCTCGTCAAACACAAGAATACTACCTCACTAATACTATGATGTGTTTTTCATAGTCAGGGATATGTATGTGATACAACACCAGACGGAGCTAAAGACACTTCACTGGTAAACGATATGATTGTAATGTTAACCTTACTAATTCAATTCACGCTTCTGTGTAGGTAACTGTGTATGCTTTAATATACACAACTGTGAGCTCATTCAAGCTGTTCTGGTTATTTAAGTTAGTATTACTCTGATCCCCGGTCACAGGAGCTTTGCTAATAAGTAGTAGGCTATAAATATACAATCTATTTATTATGGGACCAAAGTAAATAACGATGGCGTGTGATGACGAGCTACTATTTAATTAGAGTCAGTTCCAATGTCCGACCTTTTTTAAACAAGGGATGACGAAACGATGATGTTGTTGTCATCAGCATCAATTAGCGACGACTCAACGCGTTGCGCGCGACATGCCTCGGCCTCCTTCGTCTCTCCAGTTAGCTTCGTGATTTCCATCTATTTCTAAGGCGCTGCACTTCATAAACAATTATTGTCAATATGTACCATAATTGTAAATATGTCATATGAGTACTTCAATTTGGTAATAACTAAGGGTAGGTTATGTTTCTATTTGGAATGATATGAACAACCAAATGTTGTGACCACTTTTCACTACACTAACTACACAATATCATAAACATTAATTGCTTCGATCATTAATTGATATGTATACCTGTTATTATGTATACCTACTAATTAAAATATACATTCATGTGATTGACGAAAACGTAAAGCGTGTAATAACTTTGACAGGTGCAATCAAATCAACAGAACCGAGTCCGTCTGCAGCAGCTTCCTTCAACGAGTGGTCCAGACAGTCCACTCGTCGTATGTAATTTATCGAATTCATTAATAAGTATTCCTGCACCACGCAGGATCTGTACAGTGTACAGTGGGATTTGGGACACCCACGATAAAACCTTAGAGCGAGTACAAACATTATTTACATAAAATCAGATTTTTATACAGATAACGATGAATAGATTTACCTATCGTACTTATTAACTGGTAAATTTATTATCTAATTTCGTAGACATGTAAAAAAGTGGCAAAGACTCAGTCGCTTATACTCTACTATTTACAATTACATTCAATAAAATTACAGATTTCACTAATTAGATTACAGGATTCCATGGAGAGACGGAGAGTGTCCGATTTCAAATAAGATTGTTACTAACTAGTCACCGCCATTATAGTAACGGTTACAGTAGCACGTTACAAGGGAGAAACTAAATAAATGAGCCTTTACAAAAACAATATTAAATACAAAAGTAATTTCTCTTATATGCAAATATCGCAATATTAATGTTCATCATGTTAGGTCCACAAGTGACTCTCGGCGGCGCGCCTCCGAATTACACTCAACTGTGACCCAACTAGGTATGAAGAGTTAAGTCGAAGTCGAAGTACGAAGTCGCGAGTATACTTCACGTAGCGGGACATTGAAATCGGACATTCTCCTCTAAAACAAATAATTGGGTATCTACTTAGAATCACACGTCATCACAGAATGACGGCACAGATGACACCGAGGAAACAATTGTAGCTACAACATTTACACTCTTAGGACAAGTTCATACGAGCCGCTCGCGCAGGCTCCTCGCACTCACACAGTTCAGCGTCTCACACCACGCTAGTTCAGAGCAGGACAGCTTACACAGCTCGCACTTGTCGCCTACTCGCATGCCTCACACTATTGTCACTCACTCATACGAGTTAAGTGTGCACTCCACTGGATCGTCACAAAGTTTGACCAATACAAAAGTTCCGAATGATTCTGAAATTGAAAATGGTGATTCAGATACCTACTCTAGTGGGTATCAAGTAGGTACGGCTCGCAACTATTCATATTAGTCCGCCGAGTGTAGGTCATATACTGGACGAGTACAGGTGCGTAGCATAGAGTGCTTTAGATCTGCGAGGGAAATCGTGCGCGATGGTGTTGGCAGGGCAGTGGCGCGCGGCGCGGGCTGGGCCACTACACGCAGGACTCCGGGATCCTGTGGTCCAGCAGCTTCTCCTTGATGGCGTCCACGTTGAGGTCGGGCGCGGCGCGCAGCGTGGCGGACGCGCTGCGGCCCAGCACGCGCTCGCCCGCCTCTGCGCCGCCCGCGCCCCCCGCCGCCCCCGCAGACCTCGCGCCCCACGTCCACGACGCGCCAGGACCGTTGCACGCCTGTACACAAGCCAACTATGAATATTTTAGTTCACGACGTATCTAAGTATTAGGGATCCTAAAATTATGCCAGGTATTTTCTTTAAACATGTGGGCACTGGGCAGTCTGCTTTTTTATACTGCAGTCATTAATAACCAACACTAATACCACGCGAAGTCGACATGTACCGTAGTATAATATGTACAGATACTGGTAATACACAGTCACATCATCGGTCAAAAAAATCGTGAGCAAACCGGCATAACTGAGAGATTTTTCAACGGTGTGTAAAGCCATGTCAGAGGCCTACAGGCGGTTTAAACTCTGACACCAGGTTGTTCATTAACCATACGATAAGAAGAAGAAGTCTTCATCGGTTGCCCTTTATTATTCAGCAAGTGCTCAAGCTGGTGATTTCCATAACAATAATAGATACCAATTGCTCCTAAAATGAAACTGTTTTTAATAAAGTAAGATGTCGTGTGCACTTAGATTATCTAGATGGAGTCTGGCGATACATTGAAACAAAAATCAACGTGCCATTTGTTTTTTTTTTTGCATGAGTGCGTGACAGCTACGTCTTACACAAGTATATAATTTATTTAACATACGGGTGATAGGATACATATTTATTAATATTCAATCGGCCTCTGTAATTTTTATACACCTTAATAGCTCATTTCACCATTTTTATTACGTTATTTTATGATAGAATAACAAGCGTCTCCATTGACAACACAATTGACACTGTTGGCGCCAAAAAGCTGTAGGGTAGGTTTTTAGTGAGGAATTGGTGAAAAAAAATCCCGACGCTGCCAGGGTCTTGAGCTTAAGTGTCCCATTCGGAAGGCCGACGAATGACACACTTATGTGAAGCTAATATAGTATAATAGCTCTGATCTAAATATATGATGATGTAGATCAGTAACTGGGCATAATACCACTCTCTCATATTCATATCACAGTGATAACATGAACCCCTTATTAATGCGCCCATGTGCGAATTAATGAACTATACACACGTAAAACAAAGACATCTTTGTTATAGTGGTAGCCAGCGAGCGAGGCGTACTCACGATGCAGTTAATACAAATTGATCTTGCAAAAAGCAAGTACGTACCATGATACAGAAAAAGTCTGGGTCATTAGGGGTGTTTTGTTATATTTATTAAGTGACAGTATAATAAATAGCGTTCAGTATGCCGCGTTGTAGAGAGCGGGTCTTCTATTCTTTGTTATGAGTGCACGCAATGTCCATCCAATCAGCGCGCTGTAATTACGCGAGCGTCGCGGCGTGCGTCCCACTGCGACGAATTACATTACATTAGCCGGTGTAATGACCGCTATCGCGCGACGCATCTCCGCTGAATTAGCCGCGCCATTGTCATGTCGCGATAACGCTAAATTAAAACTAATTCAAAACAGCGACACGCACTGAAGGGGTGCGAACGACGTCACGCGGCCGGCCAACGGTGATGCGACAAAAGAACGGGCTGATACAACTATCACGACTTAATTAAACCGTCCCTTGTTAGCGGTGAGCCCCCCCTGCCTCTCCCGCGGCCCCGCGACACCCTCCGGACAATGAGGCGCTTGCTACAACTTTGTACAGCTGTTATTCAGGTGAAAAGGATTTATTGCTCGCAGACACCTTTCTTTCTCGACTCTTCTTTGGGCCTCTCCTCTTCGGCATTTTTATTCAAAAAGGGATGTAAACATAGCGAAACTTACATTAATAATCATTTCACAATTATAAAAATGGGGACAGCAATGGCGTCAACAATTACCGGCCTATAGCTATACTACCTGCTATGTCTAAAATACTCGAACGTATCCTTAATAATAGACTTTTAGACTACCTAGAAAAGAACAACTTTCTCTCACAATCACAGTACGGTTTTCGGTCTGGTAAATCAACGTCTGATGCAGTGCACTAGTTCACAAACTATAATATTACAGACATAGACAGAGGACAAAAGGTCCTCGGCATATTTCTAGACCTCGCCAAGGCCTTTGACACGGTTTCTATACCCATCCTAATCGACAAAATGGAGAATATGGGAATTAGAGGAACACCACTCCAACTTTTCGAAGACTACCTAAGTGAGCGTGCTCAGTGTGTTAGGTTAGATAAGTTCATCAGTGATGAACGAACTGTTACATATGGCACTCCTCAGGGCAGTGTGCTCGGGCCCACCTTTTTCCTCATCTAACGACCTGGGCATGCTCACTCTCCCTAGAGGCAGAATTATCAGCTTTGCAGATGACACTGCCCTATTATTCAACGCTGACTCATGGCCTGTAGTTTACTCGTATACTCAGTCAGGATTCAACACTGTATCAAAGTGGCTTCTAAACGTTGTTCTTACCCTAAATGCTGACAAATCGATGTATATTACTTTTAAAGTTTAACCGACAGTGTAAAATACTTAGGAGTACTAATCGATAGCACCTTAAGATTTCAACTACATATAGATACACTCTGTACTAGATTACGGAAATTGATATATGTGTTTAAATCCCTAAGACAAGTAGCTGATGCCTAGTTAAAGAGATCTGTCTTATTCGCACTTGCCCAGTCACTACTTTGCTACTGCGTCACAATCTGGGGCGGGGCCCCAAAAACCACAATAATTGTACTAGAACGGGCCCAGAGAGCCATCCTTAAAGTTTCCGCATTTCTACCATATCGCCATCCCACAGAACTTCTTTATAAACAGTCGTAAGTACTAACGGTGCGTCAACTGTTTATACTTAGCACTGTTTTAAAACAACATTCGCTTCTCACCTACCAACCCTTATTGGCTGGAAATAGAAGGCGTTTCAATTCTGTAGATCGCCATAACATCTATCTCACAACTGTTTTCTCCAATCGCTTCTTTTGCCACCTAGGTGGATTTCTATATAATAAAATAAATGGAGTTATTTATTTACAACCTAAATAAGGCGGAGTCGCGAGCCGAACTCCGCCGCGTAACCAGCTCATGAATAAGGGCTCCGTTCGAGTTCGAAACTAGTCGGGCATTCCCGAATACACACGTGAGTATAACCGGGATATATAGTAAATAATATGGATAACACTCACGGAAGTTATTATAGTAAAAAAGCATATAATTTTATTAAAGCAATAATGGTTGAAGGATGGAGACCTGGTGACCTGAAATACAGGCCCTAAAAGCCTAGCTTAGGCACCAGTCTCCAACAATATACCTACTGAATTATTTTTATTGTGATGCTCTAATGTAATATAATGTGTATTGTGGTGAGAAATAAACTATTATTATTATTTATTATTGTTATAGGTAGGTAACAGTAGGGGCTAGCGCCCGTGTGTAAACGCGCTAAGCCGGGGTCGCCGGTAGCCGCCGATCATCCCGTGTCCGTTATCGACTCCGGAGCCGTAACGTAACTCATCGGCGCGGCGTGACGGGCGTCATATCCCACATTTGAGCCTGTAGAGATGTAGACGTAAAACGTTATCGAAAGGTAGAAATATTCGGAGCAAATGCTCATTGAGCATAGACGGGAGCGCCGTCGGCCGCACAAACTCTAAAATAGGAAGCACCAACCAAACTCATATTTCATTCGAGCCACCGGCTCCCGCGCCGCTTATGCGCCGGCGCGGACCGTGATGACTTTGTTTAATTAGATTTTATCTAGTTGCAGCCCGACTCGTTTAACATTAACCTTTAACTCGACTTTTGCCGGCGCTCGCTGACTTTCGTCAGTATTAAAATTCAACTCGTTCGTTACTTTATCGGTTCGTAATTCGGTTAGATGAACTTCCATGTTTCTGTTTGATGAGGACTCAGTAAAGTAAATTCTTGATGAAAGTTTTGTGTAAATACGACAAAGTTTAATGCCGTAGAGATCGCGCGCTGTTTTAATCTTAGGCGCGAAAATCGCGTTTGGGTCGTGGAGTTAAATATCGAATGGAGGCCCACGCCGCTCCACACGGCGTGCGGCAAGCCGCACCGCAACGGGGCTGACATCAAAAATGGGGGAGATTTGTGGCCAATGACCAAGCGAAGAAAATCGGACAGACTAGACTCCATAGATACCGCCGAACTTTTTGGGTATATAAAAGAGAGTATAGAAACACAGACATTGTAATATTCTTTATTAAATATTTTTAAAATTTTCCCTTAAGTTACACATTGTGACGGACGATCTCTGAGTAGGGCATGAGTGATGATGCGCAGTGAGCGGCCTGACTGAATGCGTCCCGCGAGGCCGGCCGCGCGATACCGTGCGACGCGGCGACGCGCGATAACCGCCGGCCAGGGAATATGTGCCCTTCACAAATATGACGCGCCATCTGAGATACGTCGTGTCGAGTCGCAGCCTATCATCATCCACCGTCGTCGTAAAGATAGGCCGCCCGCGCCGCCGCGCGCCGCACACTCGCTGTGTGACTCGCTCAACGATCACATAAAATAAACGACAACTTTAAGTAGATAAAATCGCGCTAAGTTGCACTTGTTCGGCTGAGGACGTGTTAACTTTATACGGTGCGGCTACTTTTACGAGCTCTTCGCACTTTACTGATGTGTGATTAAAGGAGGAAAAGTTAATGAAAAAATACTTAGCGCTAGCGTCCATCTGTTCGTTGAGGGTACAAGTGGACTGGTATAGCATAGTAAGGCAGTTTTAAGGCTTAATGGGAGCGGGCGGGACATGATAACTAGAAGGGATTCTGCTTGCGCAGTAGTACGGCGGGCGCAGTCTAGAATAAGAGGCTTTAACAGCATAGTTCAAGCTCGCAGTATTGAGTCGCAATTATTGGGGGCTCCAATTATTAAGCAAAATGTATCCCGCCATATTCTCTCTATTGCGTATTACTAATATTTAACGTTTGCCGAATTGAACCGACTACTTATTTTACTAGCCAGTTCGGTTCCGAATCAACATGGAAGTATGTATACAACCAGAGGCGATCGTAAATAGTATCTTTAGTTTCAAGTAGGTACTACATGCGGCCACGCTACTTAGTGATGAGGATTTCTATGTCGTTACAAGTAGTCTAAATATGTTTCATCATCATCATTTCAGCCCGGTGTCACCCACTGCTGGGTATAGGCCTCCCTTTTTCTCTGCCAATCGTCTCTATTTTGAGCATCTCTTGTCCAGCAGTCCAAGTGTTCTTGGCGAATTTATTTATGTAAAATGACCTCCCGGATATAATTAGTAACGCAGGGTGCTTACTTTTCGCGGACGATCTAAAGTTATATCTGCAAATTAAGTATGATTAAGATTGTGATCGGCTTCAAAGTGACATTGATCGTGTAATAGCATGGAGTGTACAAAACAAGTTACACTTTAATGTGTCGAAATGTAATGTATGTGGTTCACTCGTGCTTTAGTACCGCGACATTATGATTATAATATGGAAGGGCTTGTCATTTCACAGGTTGACACTGTGCGAGATCTTGGTGTGATATTCACTAAGGAATTGTTGTTCCGCACGCATGTTATAAATATTTGTAAAAAAGCTTTTAAAAATCTTGGATTCGTAATGCGTGAAACTAGAGATTTCAACAACATGTCAGCTGTGAAATCACTATATAATACGTTAGTTAGAAGCAATTTAGAAACAAGTGCTATCATCTGGAATCCTCACGAAACTAAATATTGTCTTATGATAGAAAAGATGCAAAATAAATTCACCCGTTACTTGTACCTCAAACAATATGGAATATACCCGTTTTATCCTCTTATGTATCCAACCTTATTTGTAATAGGGATGGTTGGATATTATAAACTGGAGGTTCGCCGGAATCTTGCACTTAGTAAATACGTTTTTCTAGTCTTTCGCGGTAAGCTCAATAACCCACAAATCCTGGAATCACTGGCTCTGCTTGTTCCTAACACCAGGCTGCGGCTGGGACCTAGAGGGAAGTTGTTCGACGTACCATTTGCGCGCACAAACATATTAAAATATGCTCCGATGGTTCGAGCTATTACGATTATTAACAGCGTTTCACGTAAGATAGATATATTTACATGTACATTGGCGGAATTCGAGAGAGTAACACTGGATGTTTTGTCAGTATCGTAATTCAACTGTCTTTATTTTTTGACTGTGGCTACATTGTTATATTGGGTGTAAACCTGTAAAAATGATGTATGTATGATAAATAAATAAATGTTCTCAACCCAACGTGATTTTAGCCGTCCTTGGTTTCTTTGACCCAACCATTCCTCCTTATAAATTGGGTACATGTTTTTCTTTATAAGAACACGCTGCACGCACCTCGCGTACTCGCGTCACGTGCCTCCGTTTCTTCCAAATGAGATCTTTCGGATTGATGGTGAGCCCTCCCACCCCTCGCCCCGCGATCGAGAACGGATCAGTTTGTTTATGAAGTGACTGACTGCTCCACACGCTACAGATTAATCTACGTTCCCACCACTACGTACGAATACGAATAAAATGTCTTATCATGGTTTACGGAGGGGAAGTCGACAATTCCAAATATTAAAAATACATATGTATGTCTGTGCCGATCATTTCTTCATTCTGAGCATTTTTAATATACATTGAAGTTGCATATATACATAATATAAATAAATAAATAATATTACAACACAGTGGTGTACATACCGGGGTGGAGAGCGGCGCTGGCGCAGTTCGGCCCGGCGACGACACCGCCAGGCTGGGCGCGCTGGCCGCCTCGCCTGCAACACACACGCGGCTAGTTACAATCAGTTGCTCGTGCGTGATGTATGTAGTAGGCCCAAACGCTGGTTAGTGGGCACTCTACCACAGCAGACCTCTGATGCCTGCTACTTCGGGGAACATAGGTGTCAAAGAGGAACTTTGTTCCATTGGTGATATTTTAAATTGGAATTGTTTTTGTATTCTAGTTTAATTCAAGGGTTATTTGAAGTCTGAGACAGGTGTATAACAATTAACTTGCCTTCGCAGGAACAAGTCATTGACGAAAGGGAGCAACAATCCCTTCTGCCGAGTTCTGCCTAACCATCCGGAGAACACAGTCGTAATGGCTCGATGAGCCGATTAAAGCAATTAGGAGTGGCTTGGTGGCCACAGTGTCGTGCGTGTCACGTGATCACGTCACTAAACATCAGTTTTTCAGCTGCGACCAAATTGAACAGCGCCTTGCCTCGCGCATTAATCCCAGCCTCCGGTAATGTAATCACAACTTCCTATTCATTGGAGCCTTCAGCTCAGATTCACCGTCACCACCACCACACGTTACCGGCAGAGAGGTCGATCTTAACAACGCATGAGTTAGGATTAATACACATTTTAGTGTTTTTACTTCGAGTTATTTTTATAACATTGTAAGTATGCTAGTTAGGTCTCACTAACTTTATATTGCTTACTGATAATGTATCTATACATTGTGTAATAACCTGCAAACTATATTTATAATAATATGTGAAAACCAAGGTATATGCAATTGAAAATATCATTAAGTTTGCTAAGAATGGATTAGAGAACTGATGAGATTAGAGTTAGTGTTAAAGTAACCTTGTGCTTACTGAAGCTCGCGCTGAAAGTCGAACCTGAAGAGACTGACGTATGTGGGGAGGTCAGTTCTCAGTGCAGCTGCGCTGGGAACTGACCCCTTAGACAAGTGGCAAAACGCTTGACGAATAGATATGGAATAGAATGAAAAATGTATGGGGATGACACATGTCATCGATAACATAGTCGAAACATGACGTCATCCCCATACATTTATCATTCTATTATATTTCTTGCCACTTGTCTAAAGGGGCTGAGCATCTAACTTTATATCTGTGTGTCACCAACTAATAGCGACAGGTACTCGCAATGGATCGTAACGTAACTGCCGAGCCGCTAATGTGATGACGGGGATTGATGGCGGTGGAGCTCCGCCGACCTGTGACGCGGACGTGAGATGTCATTGTGTTGTCATTTAGGTACTTGCATATTTGATATTAAAAAATTACGTTTATTTATTTATAGTAGGCAGCAATTTTAGTTGTAACTTCAATTATTTTACTACACAAATAATATTAATTGAAGGGTTACAGTAAGAGTGTCCTCACTCCAGGGTTATAGACTACACATACACAAAGCCCCAGGTCGTGGGTGCCGCAGTCTCCCAGCTCTACATAAACAACGCGGGATGGAGGCGTGAGGACCGCAGCCACGGATTTTCACCGCAACCGAGATTTATCCCGGCCGGAAAAACCTGATTAATCACTACATTCAAAGACGGAGGCGAGCGTAAGTCAGGACACAAGAAATAATTAATTGGTGCGCGCATCAAGCCCCCCCCCCCCCGCGCTGGCACCCTGCTCACCCCCCGGCCCCCGCTCCCCGGCCGCCACACCGTCTAATGTGCCCGAGTTTATTCAAATTGGCTTCATTAATAGGTTAGCTCGCGCACCTCCGCGGTCGGCTGCCGTAGTATTGACAATTCTCACACCTTGAGTGATGCAGAACTTACTTTCATTGCGGGTATGAACACCAGTGGCAAGGGTGTTCAGAGAGGGACCTTTATAGATCCGCGGGCACTGCTACTAATAATAGGGAAGCGGAACAGCGGGCGCACTTGAGTGACACCTGACGAAGAATGCTAAGTGATGGTCAGAAAATAAATGTATTCTGTTTTCCCTGCATTTTTATTAAAGGGGTATGTCGGTATGAAAGCGATTTGGTTTAGGACGTCGCTTAGTATTATATCTGCGAGCCGATCGTCGTTCAAAGCGTGGCAGCGTTCACATGAAGCTGTTGAAATCGGATCATCCCTTATTATCGTGCTAAGCCGAAGGTTTGAATTCATGCCGTGCGCTGCGCGTTTTACGTATTTATTAGGCACTTGGTTTTGCAGGAGCTCCATGGTTAGATGTAGTATAACATGTATCATAGTAGGTATGATTTTTGTAGTTCACCTTCGAAGCCATAAGTTCGTAAGTATCACGTCACATCAGGCGGTAGTTACGTTTTGATCATAGTACACACGGTAGACACGTGTCGCAGCTGCAGGGCCCGCTGTGCGCGCGGCGGGCGAGCTGGCCGCGCGCCGGGCGGAGGCGGCGCACTTTGCGGTATGTTTTCAATTGCGAGTGTCGCCGCGCTGAATATTCACGATGCTGCATCAATATTCATGAATATACCTAGGCCCTCCCCCCCGCGCCGCCTGCGTCTCCCCTCTTGCTCCGTGCGGGGATATTTTCAATATAGTTCTTGAATGGTTGTCACGACGTGATTGTATCGGCAGCGACTGCTACGCTCGCGTAGTGACGCTACGATATCAGCTACACGAGTTAACTAACCCGTGCTTACAGTACTATGAGCTACGCCTACGAGTTTGTAGCAGGCACACGTTAATATCGAGTAATCACTGGTTTTCATTATATAGCACTGATAGTCGGGTGGGATGACCGTTGGACTGCCAAGTCAAACGTCGCAAGTTTAAACCCAATGCACCAATGACTTTTCGAATGTATGTGCGTATTATAAATTAGTTATCAGTTGCTAAAACGGTGAAGGAAAACATCGTGATTAAACCGGCACACCTGAGAGATTTTTCAACGGTGTGTAAAGCCACGTCAGAGGCCTACAGGTGGTTTAAACTCTGACACGAGGTTGTTCATCAACCATACGATAAGAAGAAGACTGGATTTCATTCATGTTAAAATTTCCTAAATTAAACATAAGAAATGTTATATGATTTTTGGTGCCAATTTAGCATGTTGCCCATGCTAAGCTTGAATCTAAATTGATAAAGGAAATTTGAAAAATGATGGACACGAGCGGGATAACGATCCCGCTCGTGTCCATCATTTTTTAAATTTTCTTTGATAAGAAATGTTACATTATAAGTTTGGATTATCAAATATTATGTAAGCAGGTATAAAATAAGACAAATTAGTCATTCAGAACCGCTCTTAGGTCCTAGAATATAAACGTGAACAACAAGTATGTACTTCTGTATGTTATATGGCCTGCCAAGCTCCAGGCGGCACGAAGATGTATGAGACGTGCACCGCTACATGCGGCTGGTGTAGCTCGCGGGCTCAGTAAGCACGGCCTGTACTACATGCAATATTAATAACAATAAGCCGCGAGCCGGCGCCGGCGCCGCCGCGTGGCTGCTTTGTGAGGGAATCTAATAAATTCCCCGACCGGGAATCACTTCCGCTCCACTGATTGACCTCCTCTGCGTTTTCTTTATCAATTTAACGCTACATCACGTTTAGCAGGAAAATATTAATACCGAAATGCGACTGCCTCGTTGATCTAGTGGTCGCTAGGCGCGATTGCTGAGCAAGAGGTACTGGGTTCAAATCCCGGGTCGGGCAAAGGGTTACTGAGTTTTCCATTAGTTAATTCTCAGTAGCAGCACGGAGTCTGGATCTGTGCCCGGTTGATGGCAATAGGCTCGCCCCCTATTACATTGGGACTTACAACATAACTGGCGAAATGTGGGTGTACTACATGTACACCTCTGCCTACCCCTTCGAGGAATACAGGCGTGATGTTATGTTATGTTATGAAATGCCTTTTCGGTGTTTCGTGCATTGATACAAGGTATTTACTAGTTTTGAAATATCGTTATTGTCGTGTATTTGATCAGTTCGACTGATACTATAACGTAACTATTGTCTACACTGTGTTGATGGTAATTTAACATGCATTTTTGTTGCCAATAATATGTACTAGAAATACGACTCAGTGAGGCTCGCCTGGCAGCGAGAGAACGCCAGTGTTCGGTACCGCTTGGCGGTGGGTTCGAGGCTGACATAAATCCTGTATCAAATCGTGTAGGAGAGTTTTTATTGAGGCGAAAACGATTTTCATTACATCACAATTTATGGTATCTGGCCGAGGGCCACTCTCCCCCCCCCCCACACACCCGCTCCCCCCCCGCACCCCCGCATCCCTGGTGCGCCTCGAGCCCGCGCCAAACTCCATAACACGCTCATGAATACCGGATGAGTTTATTTACTATCAACCTCTGTGGATCATGTCCGCAAATATTCATATCCCGGGATATTGTTTCTAAAAATAACTGAACGTTAACAAAGAAACTATAATTATGAAATGCAAGAAGTAGGTGTGTATGTGTGTGTGTATGTCTCGGATGCCGCCACTGGGCCGGCTGTAGTGAGTTAGTGGCGGTGGTTTAGTGAGTGAGCCGTTAGTACTTGTGAGATACGTTTGTGCAACATAATGTGTATGACTGTACTACTATTTTAACTTCGTTCACATACAGCTTACAGCGCAACACGCGACTATAATGCTTTTTTATCGTCCATTTTGGGCTTTTGTTTGGTGTCGACGACGCGGAGTGGGCGTGACGCGTCGGTGGAGTTATGACAGCAATAATTCCCGCATAACGTATTATAATAATAGGAGAACCTCGTTCGGCAGCGGGCGGGCATTCAACTGATTTACAAGGCTTTTAATTGTTAACACGCTGGCAGTGATGCACCGCGCGGAGGTAGCGCTCTTGGAGACCTAATTAGCGTCGGTAATCACGGAGACTGTTAGGGGGGCATTATTTGAAGCTCTTCTATAGCTACATTTATTTTGACACGGTACTATCGGTGATCCTAATTAAACAATTTTAATTGTACAAATAGGACTAACAACTATCTTAAAGCAAATCAAGCGTATGAAAAATAATATGCAAGGTGCTTGGGACTTAGTATTGTCTTCACAAGTCACGACAGTTGCCTCCTCTAAGTAATCCGCAATTTCGGGAAGAAGTAAAGCAAATCTGTTTTGGGTAAGTTGCCATTCATCACGGAAGTATGTGCGAACTATGACAAGAGCCGGTTCGACGCCGGCTGGGAGTCGTTACCGCGGCAGAATATGCGGCGCGGGCACGAGTTCACTTGGATCGATGGCGGCTGGCTCCGCGACTCGTCGCTAACTAGTCGGGGAGTCGGAGCCACATTAGCTTTTAATTAGGGCCGTGTTCAGCGCACCGCCGCCGCGCGCCGCTCCTTTGAGGTGGTGACTGGGTCGTTTAAACCTACGGCGAATCAAACTGCCAATAAAGATAAGCTATTCGAATTGGGTTTTAAATATTAGATTGGTCGCTTGGGCGCAGGCACTCAGTTAACAGGTCCCATACTGAGCCTTGTCATGCATGCACAATTTTTTTTTCTTTTTTTTTAAATAAACGTCGCCCCGCACTAGGAATTTCTCCTGTATCGTGGGTGCGTTTCACAAACATGAAATATCACTTACACAAATACCCAGGCTCGGGACAATCAAATGTGGATCGCACAAATTTTTGCCCCTTGCGGGAATCGAACCCGCAACCCTTAGCGCAGCAGTCTAATCGCTTAGCCACTGCGCCAATTAGGTCGTCAATTATTGTAGGGACAGTGCGAACTCAACCTCCAGTGTAGCTTGGAAGCTGGATCTAATTTTAATAATAATCCATAGAGGAGAAGTTTTATTTGAAAACAGTCGTTGGTGACACTGAGACTTAATAATGGATTAGTAGTTGGTGCGCACAACACTACAACTGTCTCAAAACAGCTATTTATGACAAAACTATAACAAATGCATTGTTAGTCTAGTACTCGCACAGTGGGACTGCTGAGCCTGAGGTTCCGGGTTCATTTACCGGGTCGGGTAAAGTGTCGTTGAGTTCTTCCATTAAATCTAGTAGCAATACGGTGTTTGGGTTTTCCCGGCTTATATCAGTAGGTTCGCCCCCTATTTCGTAACTGGCCAAGATAACAACCCCTCTGCCTATCCAGTATATATTATGGGCGCGATGTTATGTTATGTACAACAAATGCAATTACACTGTGTCTCAGGAAACTAATCAGAAACACGTGCGAGTACACCGCCGCGCCGAAATAAGGCACTGCGACTGGAGGCTCACCGGCACAATATTAGTTCGGCCCTAACCGTGTCGCCGGGCTCCCTCCGCCTGCTCCTCCGACCCCAGTCCTGCTGCGCCCCGTGCACCTTTCCGGGTCACCTATTCACACCATTCATGGAGCACGCGGATGATGCAGTCCTACTGCGATCGATTTGATGGAGATACGTCCGCTTAGTGAAGTAAACAGTGCAACTGCACTAACATGTAGGCCATCTACGTCTATAAACCATGAAGTAGTGCTACCTGACTACCTCTGCACCCTGTCTCGTCCCGCGGAGCCGGGCTGCCGGCAGGCTGTAATGGCGGGCGAGGTAACGCGGGTCACGTGACCACCGCCGCACGTGGCCCAGGATTTTTATGTGCGCCGCTCATTGAATTTAAATGTGACTCAATTACATTTGAGCGAATAATTTTACATGACCCGCTCATTAAATGTTAACATGGAATGTACGGATGAAAGCGTTTGTATTCATATCTCTTGTTGTGTAGTAACACTGGTAACTTATCCTAGAACTTTTGTAATCCATGAATTGGTGCCAGTATTTTATTTTAAAAAGCTCTTCCTTCGATCTATATTTTACGAACAGGTCAAAATATCCAGCGGTGCCAGTGTTGTTGAGATAATTCACCATGGATACGTTACACGGAGTAATTTGTGTAGCGTTACATAAACAAAGTGCAGTGGTCTGTTAGTGGTAATACAGCTACGAAGTATGCTCTCAGCGGCGCGGGCGCGGCGGAAGCTCCTGACGACTAATTACGTTACGAGGACAAAGGCACCGGCCACCAGACGCGTGTTTACAAAATTCAAATGGTGGCGAGTGGGTAGCGTGACGTCACTGCAGCACCGCGTGTGTGTGTGCGCACCGAGGTGTCGTGTCCGGCTCTTCATCCCCGCGGACACTTCCAGCCGTATATTAAGCTTTTATGAGGATTGCCTTTTAAACCGCGCCGAGTGCCACCCCGCCCCTCCCCACGCCGCGCCTGGTACCTGACCCCTGCATCATCAGGACTCCGTTGTTCCTTGTTATGTGCTTAATTAATATGAATATTTGAACGTTTTGCGTATGATCTGCACTAGCAAGGCTAATGTTGATAGCGATCCCCACCGTAAAACAATTTTATTGAATGCTAAGTGCTAACAGGTATGTATATTATAGAAACATAACACCTTTTAGTTATGATGTGTTTGCTTCAGAACTAAACTTTGCTGTTTATAATGTTTAGGTTTATTGGTTCAAGGTTCAAGATATAAAACTATGCCACAAAAATAATTATGTTTGTGCCCGCCATCGCCACTTCAACTAGGCCATTAGGAATCAAAGGTCTTGTCCTACAAGGCCACCCTGTTTAACATTTAAAACTCCTCGAATTATTGTGTAATGTTTCTATTCCTCTGAAGGCATTAGAGCTTTTAACCTGTGTGGGTCACCACGACTGTATTCTCCGAAGGCTAATAGTGTTGGCAGATATGTGAAAGTAAGAATAAAAGTCACTTTGGTTTGTCTTTGAACTCCCAACCTGTACCAGTGTACATGTACCTGTTCCGTGAACTTTAGAGCCAGCACGACTCTTGGGGAGGTAGTATCAATAGCATGCGGAGGGCCCAGAGGTACTCACAGTAGTTGTTAGGTATGAGGTCGGGCTCGGTGTCGTCGTGGTCCTGCTTGGGCGGCGTGGCAGGCGCGGGCGGCGGCTTGGCGAGGCGCGGGCGACGGCGCTTACGCAGCCCTAGCGCGCATGCGCCTGCGACCAGTGCGCACACTGCGCCCGCGCCCGCGCCGAACGCTCCCACCACGCCGCTCACTCCAAGCTGCGCTTCCGTTGCTGTGTACAAAGACAAAAAATGTTTTTTATAAAATAATTACGAATAATATAAATAGTACTTCAGGCTTACGAATTCAGAATTATCATCTAGGTTGTGGAAGTGTTTTTAATAATAATTCTAAATTGTTATTAATAACAAATATTAAATAGGACTTCAATTTACGATAATAAGAACGAGACAAACATATATTTCCTGATATAGAATACCCATTGATTTAGTTGCGACTTCGTTACATTGAAGTAAATCTACATCAATATAGACAATGTGACGCGTCCAATAATTTACTTTACAGAGCCGTTATTTGAATTGTAGATAAAGTTCGGTATGATTTTTCCTCGTCCTTTCAAATTAAAAGTGCAAGTCGATATCCAATCGCGAGTCAGCCGGCGCGCTGCGCGGGATGGAATTAGCATTTTGTATAAAAAGACCGGCCGGAGCGTCCGTCGTTACCTTCATAACTTAATTGAAAGCGCCCCGCGCCCCCCGGGCCCCGCCGCTGCCACCCGCCCCCGCCCGAGCCCAGGCCACTGCACGGACATCTGGTGCGACGAGGAGATTGTATCGTGGACACTGGCTCCTAATGTACGTATCCTACTTCCTGTGACACGAGTACTTCACCCACATGTGGCACTTCTGTAGCCAGACGTTGATGCTTATCACCATGCTATTGAGCGCACTACGCTTACGGCGAAGAGTTTGAAACAGACTCAATGACTTTATCTCGTTTATATGCTTCAAGACAGAATACGATAATTCAATCAAGTATATATTCGAAACTCCTCGTGACCGAGTCACGGGCTCAAAGACAATCACGAAGTACCTAATTAAAATGAATGGAGCACAAGAATGCCCTTCTCCCGCCCGCCGCCCCGTGCGCACCCCCCCCCTGCGCCATGCTCGCTGAAGTACAAAGATGAACTTTCCCTGTGTTCTGGCTTCGACGACTCAACGACCAAACTCCTCGCTTTTTCGCTTTTGAAATTACTTCTAATTCTTACTATTAGATCGTTGAGAAAGGTAGTACTTCGTCATATAATCAAAGCGAGATAGTTCGACAAGTTATAAGATGTTATTCTGATCCTGAGCGACTAACATTGGTAGAACAGAACACTGTCCCGCAGTACTGTTAAGTCACCATAAACTTCCAATAATACTTAGCTAAACTACCACTGTTCTGACACCTGGCCTGCTCTTAACAACATCGTGGTGAAGTCTTGTAGACTAATTTTCAAAATCTTAAAAATACCGTAAACTAATCCTACAGAACTTAGTTATTTTCTATTGAACTTTATCTTCGGGAACCTTCCTAAGAAGATTGGCTTTCATTCCATAGTTATTCGAAATTAGCTTGTCTAAAATGAAATTGGCAAAGAATTGGCGCGTCCCAAACGACGCAGACGTAGCGGTACTATAAATCAACCGTTGTCTTTCTCTCAATCGATCATTGAAATTATAATCTGGACGTTATGTTCTCCAATTATATTAGTCCATTGTAGTTAGTTAACTAACTAACTAGTCCATTGGAAAGAATTATATATCCAAAGAATATATCTATAATGTTGTAGAGGAGGCGGTTCACTCATATATTAATGGAAAACCTGAGCTTGAAATTCCTTCATAATTAATCATATGTATCTTGTTGATATAGTTGTTTTTATTTTTATAAAATCTTCCCGGCCACATCCGTGTGTGTGTCAGCAGGCAGTGTGTGATGCGCGCCTATTTGTAACTTCAATAATTAATGAGGGGAGAGCTACGCAGGTGCGGCGCTGCGTGCGCTGGCTCCACGGGATTTGCTTCTACTTACATTTTTAACCATTATTCAAGGAGCTTGCCATCTTTCAAATCCTCTTTAAATTAATTTTCCATATTATTCATGTAACGGCCATATTATTTTTTTAATGTAGGCTGTAGGCCTCTGACATGGCTTTACAAACCGTTGAAAAATCTCTCAGGTGTGCCGGTTCCCTCACGATGTTTTCCTCAGGTTTTTGTATTTTACTTGACGCAGCGAGTACCTGTGGTCCGTTGGGCTCAAGTTATATATTTACGACGTGTAAACAATACTGTCGCCTGTGCGCCACCGCGTGCGGGACGCGGCGAGCTTGTGCCTATCTAAACACGATGGGCGCTGAAATAACTAATCCGTTGTGCGGCGCGCGCCACATTTTACACCACACTATAAAAACTCAAAAGGTATTCCGTTATTCAGGTGATCTCGCTTTAGTTTAGTTTCCATTTATTTTAGTGTTTACTATTGCCATTGTTTTGATAGATGGCTGCAAAACGTCGGCGCCGTGCAGTTAGTTCAATGGAAATCAACAAGAACAACTTTGTTCGTCAGTTGGTGTCGAGTCGCACCAACCAAACGTGTCACCCTGAAATATTAGCTTCATTCGACAGCGATGACAATATTTTAGGGTGACACCTTCCTTGCTGCTTATAATATTATTATTGCCATATTACCGTAATGGCTGCAAAAGAATTTGTTACATGATTTCTAGCCAATGATGTGATTGTCCAAGTGGTCAATGAAGATCATAAACAAAATCGATGGGAGATTCGTGTTATTCAAAAATCGAATGAACATATACTCACACATACACAACCTTACAAAATCTAAGGTATATTATTTCTCCAAATATAATATATTCCTCCCCTCCGAACCTATGCTAATTCAAAAAAATTATAAGTAAATACAGGCAACCTGCGATTTTTTACAAATAATCTCTTTGTATACTATGTAACTTTATTCAAACATAATTTAAAAAATATTAAAAAACACGACTGCCATGGCAAAAAACGAACTAAAAAGTGAAAAACAGACAGACAGACTCTTAGACAAGACAGTGTTCCACAGAACGGTCCCCTGACTGCGATGGAACTTGTTTTTACACGACTGCCCAAAAAAAGGAGGGTAATGTTTTTCACTTTTTAGTTCGTTTTTTGTCATGGCAGTCGTGTTTTTTAATTTTTTGAATTATTTTATTTAATTTGTTTCCTTTTTTTATAGCCTATGTTACTCGCGATAGTGTAAGGATGCTAACGACACTCCATACCTCAATATCGGTTAAGGCATTGAGAAGTTATGGTGGAAAAAAGAAACTCACATACATACATGAAACCTGAAAACATTACACTCCCTTTTTTGGGCAGTCGTGTAATTAGGTACGTTTTACATCATTAGTTGGATACGAAGTAATCCGCCGTTAATGAGTGAGTGGATCGAGTGAAGCTCACGAGTGTTCGCCGACGATAGCACGCGCCGAGTGCGGACTGCGGGACGGCACTAGCGGGCAGTGGGCGGCGGAGCGCACGCATCGCACGCGTCGGACAGGTGACGCGAGCCCGCGGTCTGCCTTTACGGGTTTAGTGCCTGGACTACGACCTTTGACAAATATAGGTTTTTCTTCATTACACGCGATTGGAGTCAAAAGTGACTAGTACAGTTACTAGTGTTAGTGATCGTGACTTGTGATAATATTTTCTTCCTTCTGTCGTCTACCTTTATTTCCCAGGAGCTGCATAATTAGTAATGGTGCACGCCGCCGATGGACCCGACTGTGTATACCGCATACTTCATAGTGGAAACATTTGATTTGGCACTTTTATTAAGTACCAATATCGAGCTTTGCAATCATATTCAATATAAATTCATACACTTGTTGACAAGGAGACCCGCGATATGAAACAGGAATGTTATATGTACGGTATCTACCACTAGAATATAATATATTACGTTATTGGTTTGTTAGTTTTATTCGTGTCTCGAGAGGGCGCACCGCTCGCCTGATATTTTCCCATGTAACAATGTACACGAGTGGCAAGAACTTTGTGTCAGCGGATATTATTCTTCACGACAAATAAGCTTCTTATTAAAATAACTGTAGACTACCCTCACGACACCCGGCGGTGTTTGAGCCCGGCAGGAAGCTCGGCTCGTGTTATCTGACGTCACATTCCTACCTTTTTATTTTTACTGTGTCATTATGTCCCGTGAGCCTAACTCACGGGACTTAATGAGTTTTGTCAGAACATCTGCAACTCTTTTTTACTTTGTATCAGTTGTGCAGCTCCATCTAAATAATGTTAAGTTGTTGCCAAACAGGCAGTTTGCATGAAATTAATGTGAATATTAATCATAAGGGCCGGTATTAATGATTAAAGTTAGCGCAGCGGCCCGGCCGGTGGCGCCCAATACTAATGTATTCGCGAGCGACGCGTGACTGTCGTGTCCGGAGCGGCGGAGCGCCCGACACAGCCGACACGACCGACACCACCGACACGACCGACGCGAGCGACAATACAAAATATTTGCGATACGCTCTATTGCAGTTGTTAGTTTGTTACGCGAAGATTATAACTTCCAAACTATTTAGAGCATGTGAGGCAATTGAAACTACGTGTTATTAGATGTTTGCTACGCTGTGAATGTATTACACTAAACTAAAATTTAATTCAGTAGTTGTCGAAATATTTACATTTTAATGTACCTAATGTGAAAGGTGAACGTGAAACGGAGACCGTCGATTAAAAAAATATAAACAACCCATACAGACATATATACTCGTATCTGTCACCATAGTAATAATTATGTATTTAAAATATATTATGACTTTGAGTATGCGTATCGGGCGGGTTCCTGATGTTTGAATGATTAGTGTTGTGCGGGGTGCGGAGTACGGGGTGTGGGGTGCGTGGTGCGTGGTGCGTGGTGCGGGGTGCGGGGTGCGTGGTGCGGGGGAGCGGAGTGCGGGGGTGCGGAGTGCGGCCGTCCGCTGCACTCGCCAATAAATCATCTGCGACGCCGCGCCGGCCGATTCGTAAAAACGACGACGAAATGAATAATCATTATTCATTGCACTATATCAATGATTTATTACAACGTTATTGTATTTTTCCACGCCTCGTAATAAATACGACAAATCTGATTCAAAATATTGAGGTTTTATTGCTGGCTAGTTCAATTTGATAATTTATAAGTTATTATTTAGTAAAAAAACTTAAAAACATGACTTCTATGGCATTACACGAACTAAAAAGTGAAAAACAAGGCAGTCGTGTTTTTTTTTTATTAATTTTTTTTTATTTGTTTCACTTTTTTATAGCCTATGTTACTTGCGATAGTGTAAGGATTCTAACGACACTCCATACATCAAAATCGGTTCAGGCATTCGGAAGTTATGGTGGAATAAAGAAACTCACATACATACATACTCGTACATGAACCCTGAAAACATTACACTCCGTTTTTTGGGCAGTCGTGTAAAAAAGAAACAGAAGGCTGAGTGCACATTACTGCACATTCAATACTAGTCTAGAGTATAATTACAACAATATAAACCGTACGGTTTACGTACAGGCAAATTGCTGACGCCGCGGTCTCCTTTTTGTTACTCGTTTTAGTTATCTTTATAATTATAATAATTAGTTGAGCAATAACTGCCGTAGCGCTATAACCGCGGATTAGCATCCAACGAAACATTCCTGTAACTTTTATGATTAAACTAAATTATAGTGAAGTCCGTGGTTTTCCTCAACTCACATCTAAAACTAAACTGTAAGTATCAATAACTAATAGGTACATTTAGAGTCATAAGTTCATGGTGCATAGTCATGAGCTTGCTTATAAATATTGCTTATCGTTACCATCGCCACGCCGCGCGCCGCCGGTTCACCACCACCTAGAGCAAAGCATGTCACCGCCTTCGATTCTCATTCGTGTTATTAAACATAAGCTTAGAAGGCGCACTCGGAACAGACAGAGAGCGAGCGGATTGGTCACGGAGGCCAATTTCAATTGAGACTAGACCACTTCGCAGGAAACATTAGGTATAAAGCACAAGTATATGCGCAAACACTGCTGCACACTTTAGCACATTAATTGCCAGCTGGGATTGTACCTGGGAGAGATCAGGTGGTAACTGTGTAGCTACGAGTGCTAGATCAGAATAAAATTAGTGTTGATCAGTTTTTCTGTCTTCCATGTGTCGTGGTCGCGCAGCTTTCACTTCATATTGTAGCGCACATAATATCTACATGTACTCGCCGTTTATTGTGGCGCATGAATAAAATTTCACCTTCCACACTTACAGAATAAATGCGGAAAACTTTGTAAAATTACTGTTAATGTCGCCATAAATTCTACGTAAAGCTCTATAAAACGGAAGAAAGTTGTCAATGTTGCACTCTGTCTGAATGTATCGACTCTTATAATGTAGTAACGTGGGATCGTGTCCGGAATACAAACACGAAGCCGACTCGACCAGCTCGCGGGCGGCGACAGACAGCTCCCTGTGAACACTGGCACGCTCGCCACTGTGGTGCCCACAGCCCTGGCGGTGGCGGCTCGCAGCCCTGAACCTACTGCACCGGTGCGGTGTACGTATAATGTTACAGTCTGTTGTCTAACGCATTCCAAACTTGGATTAACAACCTGGCTCCTCCACAAGACTAAACGATTTATTTCATATATTGTTAATTCTTATTACTGACTGAAAATTAATTTAATAATATTATATAATATTTAAGCGCTATTATGTAAGTGACAATATGTTTAGTGAGCCGGCTAGACTTCGGGCCGGGTGTAATGGTTCTAAAACAAAAGGCGGATTAGAGTGGCGCGCGATCATATTTCAGTGCGGGCAGGACGGCTCGAAGCGGTTGATTTATACGAGCTAGCGGCTCGACTCCACTGAATACGGCTCAAATAGCCGGCTAACAAATGACCGCTCCGGCCGAACGCCAACCAAATAAAAATGATATGTTTGCCGGCATAATTTTTGTCTAAATCTAACGTGCAAACGTGCTCTTTACTTCTCTGATTGAGCAATGTAACGTAAATGAATACAAATAATTACAAGATTTATTTGAAAGGTAAGACGCCGGGCACCGTAGGCTGGTAGAACACACATAGGTACGTCACGGGGGTCGCTCGTCAAAGGTACCATTATTATAATGAGAACAGACACGAGTCGCACAATATGTATCTCATATCTGTATATCGCTGGCTGGTGTTCACACGATTAGGAAACTAGGCGTTTCGGGGCTTCAGCCGGTGGGAACATCACCTCCTGGTGTATTTATGAGGACAGTCGACGCGTGCAGCTGTAAATCAATCATGAGTGCCGCGTCACACGACTCACGAGCCTTCGCGCGGCCTGTCGAGGCGCCCCCCGCACCTGAGCCTGCCCGGTGCACCTGCTATGCATGCCGAGACAGCTCCTCTTGTACCGAGCTGGGATGTGTCGGCCGGCTCGCACTCATTACTAGTTACAAACAGTTTGCAGGTCAACATCAACATGTTTCATAGATACATTTGATCAAAACTCTTTGTTTCATAATACACCAGTTGGATTTTGTTACTTTTGACGGTATTAGACATACATATCTACTTGTAGTCTCGAGCAGTGCTATTGAAAAAAAACAACATTGACAACATTTTCAATACAAAAATCGTTGGTTTTTATTTAAACTGATCACCGGCCGGACGTGCATATTCTTAAAAGTTAAGGTAGGAAATCTACGGATATATGAGGGGCAGAAAGTAAATAAATAATATTATCTATTAATTTTGTTATTTAAGAATTGACCAAGAGAATATTATCCGAGTTCTGTATAATTATATGTAAGAAGCCATCTCTTGTTATATATTATATCTATATTGTGTGTGTGTGTCCAACAAAACCAGATTAACATAAATCCTAGCTCAAACTGAACCGATTAGAACTAATCTGAATGTGATCCATCAGCCAGCGCTCGGTGGAGTCACTTCATAAATAATATTATAGATAATCTAAATTGGTTGTAGCACACAACCGGCCGCGTGGTCCGTCGTCCAGCGCCGCGGCTCCGGCCACTGTTGCTGTTTACTTTCAATTTCGTTATAAACTTATTGCCATGTGTTTGTGGGAGGCTGTCTTCTGTTACCGCCCCCCCCGCCCCCCGTCCCTTCCAGCTGAATATTGTCAGGGACAGTACCCGAGTCAAAAACCTACATGCGGTCGACTCGCTTGACGATCATTTCACTTAGCACTACAGTCTATTTAGGCCTTATGATTGATTAATTAAATAGAATATTTTAAACTTAATTCAAGATTGTGTATATAGCTGTATTAAATATTGATAGGCTTCGTGCTGACCGACGCGACGAGACCGCTTAGCAGGGGTCGACGTGTTTGTCAACGAAGATGAAAAGTCTACCACACAATAAACATTTGACGGCTGCGCATCCCGCAATGGTCGCTCATCGCCACCAACATATTCATTACGTGAGCGCCGTGACGTCACGCTAGTGAAAAACATAATGAATCGGTACCACGAGGGTTTGTGTTGTGTGTACCTTTATCACCGGTCCATCGACCGATCGCGAAAATGACATTTATAACTTGATTCTATCAAAAATTACCTGCGTATCACCGGCAAGCTGAAAGGGGTGAACTTTCCAAATCCTATCAATTTACGATAGCAAGACCCGGCAACGAATAAAATCAAACGGTCAATATTAAAAAAGCTTTGGCCGAGGTTCGGTCCTTCGAGGCGAGAAATTAAAGGTCCCACATGTCGACGTCGATAGCACGCGCATTAGTTTTTCCGCATCACTTCACGGCTCGAGTGATGGCCCACTTATTTCTGTCGAGTAACAGAAGATTTTTCACTGATGCCTTTCAATGTTCTACATGAACAAATAAGTAAATTGAGTTTGAATCGTCGACGGCAAATTGAGATACGCGACGTTAAATTGAATGTTGTTGACATTGATACCAATATGATAGTATATAACAGCAGCACGTGTTTCTTTTCACAAGCACCGGTACAACACTGCCTTAATATCATTAATCTCTTTGTGATGCTGCCGTAGGGCGCTGGTCGCATGCATTTTCTCACCACAACTAAGTGACTCGCAAACCTCACTACCTTTTAGGTATTTCCTGTGATCGTAGGGTTGGCAGAAAGGCGGGCCAGGCCGAGGCGACGCACACACGAGGCTTCCCAAAGAGAGCCTCTTGATTAATCTCACCGGTAAATCCGAGCGCGTTTAATTAAAATGGGATTATCTTGAGGTTGCAGAACGGTGCGGCCTACTTCTGCACCGATCGATGGCCGACACTGCCGGTGACGTGTCTTAGTGTTTGTTTGGATTTCAGGGTATGTATGGTGCATTACTACTTCAAATGTTCAACTCTATATATAACTGAGTTATATATAGTGATAGTTATTATGAAGTGTACAGTAGTAAAGAGCTGAGATAAGCGCCGCAGCCGGCAAAGCGCCGCAGCCGGCCGCCAGCTGCGCGTGCTGCGCTCGTCGGCAGCCTCTTCGTGACGTATATTTCCCGATGGCTAATGTTTTCCCTCGGCTAATAATTCGCGGAGGATAAAGGCCGCTCGGCCGCCACTTAGTGCGCCGCCGTCGGCCTCGGCTCCCCGGGGACACGCCCTTTACCCTCTAAATTGAGTTTCGCTGAGTGATTTAGAACAAAAACTAGTTATAGACGAGTGCCGCCGCTCGTATGTTTCAATGGCGAGTTAATGATTGTACTTAAATGTCGTGCCGGTATTCTATCCAAAGCTCTTTACAAATCTTCTCAGGGAAAACTTTACGTTCAAATTTCTACGATTTGAAATCTTTTCAATGATCGAGCATAGTGGCGTGGCGGTTCAAAGGGTCGTTTTGTTGAGGACGGATGTGAATCGAGCGAGCCGGACGGACGGCCGCGGAGGTCCAGGCTATATCAATAGGATAACAATATGTTGTCATAATCTCTCTGCCATGCCCTTTATATGATGTAGCGCTATGTAAGTGCATGACAGAACATTTCGGAGTAGGTATTTGATCGAATGATTCATATACAATATAGGATTCTTTATAATCTATATTCCACACTAGGATTTTTTAACCATGTATGTACTAGGTGGTGAGAGCAGTGAGTGGCTAGTGACTGACCTGTTCTCTTCTCGGGGTCCCGGAACAGCACGTCGTCCAGCTTGGCGGGCGGCGAGCGGCCCTTGGAGTTGTAGGCGGCGGCTACGAGCCTGAAGCGCACCTCCCACTCCAGCCCGCGCACCGTCCACGCCGGCTCGTCCGACGTCAGGTTCACTCTGCGGGCACATGTGCGGGGTCACTTCCAGCTGCACTTACACGGGCAACTAAAATTGGGAAATTCTTAGCAATTTGTATACTGCCATATATTGCTAGGTGTTGCCGGACCATCATTTTTGACCAAAATTGCCAATGATCACGCAATTAATTGCCCGTCTAAGCGCAACTTCAAACGTCTATGTCGTCTATAGATTGCGCACTTTGTTGATACGTTCGTTTTAAATAACGGCCGAGCATGACAAACAGCTACTGCTTTCTTCCATAAGTAAACATTTGTGTAGCGACACTAAATGACTCAATTGTTTTTTAAACTTTATTTTGTTTGATGTGTACACAATGTGCAATTTGTACACAGAATTTGTACATCGGGCTCGTAGACTGTCCCATACATTGTTTACGTTACAAACATACGATAACCACACACACACATCAGGCGCGGGCTGGACTGCTCTATCGGCGATAAGTCAGGGAGTGATACAAATATGCGACACGAGTCATGTAATAACGGTAGCCGCTGACGTCATGTAATTATTATTTGATACTTTATTGCACGTAAAAGTGTACACAGAGCCGATTTGGGTCCTAACAACAAGCACATTACGACGTCATAAAAGTGTGTGATATTTAAACATTTTCTCGTTATCCCGGCTTTATTGTTGCTAATGGCGAACTGAAAGCTATCATCTGTTACTCTTTATTGGAAAATATTTAGGTGCTTTAGTCCCCAGTAATTATAATGACGGCGCCGTGGCATGCGACATTTTCATTTTACGAGCCAGGCTTTGCATATTTTGCTGCGATTGTTTATTATGCAAAAGATGTGTATCTTACGGAGACCGTTCAGAGCCGGCGCCAGATTAAAGCTCCCTCGTCTACTCTCAGATCGAAGGGAGAGCGGCTACCGGTTTTTATTAGGAGCCGATTCACGATAACATAATGAATACGTAGCGATTATACTGTCACGGCGATAGCTTGGAGGGAAGAGCGCTGCTAGGAACATTAATGGCCTATTTCTAGGCATATTAAACGCTGAAATACATGAATACAAAATAAGACATTAGGTGTGCGTCGCGTAACGTGTTCTCTGGGAGGAGTGAGCTCCGGGACCGGCCGCCATGTTAATTCATAATTAACGTTGTTTCACCAACTTTAATGAGGCCCCAATGTTTACATGGGATTTCACTTCGGGATTTCTACCTGAGAGTGTGAGTATCACTCATTTTTATGCTAAGACGGAGAGCGGCCGCGGGTGAGGGGCGCGCCTGCCTTCTGAATGCTCCCGAACACTCGCAGTACTTACTTGGTAACTTAACAATGATGATTGTAGGTAACTGGATCTGAGTGTATCTACGTAATGGGTTCAGAATAAGGATTTCGTTGTTGGCAGATCCATAAAAATAATAAAACACCCGGGTCGCGCCGCTTTTCCATATCCATTACGGTTCCGATACACATTATTTCACTTAAGCCGGTGCGTTCGGGGAAATATAATAAAGGAATTTTGTAATAATACGGTGTCGTTAAGTCTGCGCACGTCACCGGGGGCGCAGCTTGAGAGGCCAGATTGCCTCTGTAATATTAAAAACAATGCTTGTGCCTTCGTCCCTCGCCGCGCGCCCCGCTCCCCCCGCTCCCCCCGCACCCCCGCACTCGCTAGTACTGCATGGCACTTCCTTGTTTGCGAGCTTAATGATAAGGTTTGACGTCAGATGTCATGCCAGCCGTAGTCAGCATAGTATTGCCCGCAGGTGTGAAAGTGCGCGAAGAGCCCACTGTGCTTATAAGACTCACGTGTTACTGGGTAATGTTATTTATCGGGCGGGTGTTGCCATCATATTTAGTACTTACAATACTCAGAAATTATCTAAAGGGAAGAAAAATACGTACTATCAAATTATGTTGCTAATATGACTAGGTTTAGAAGGATATTAAGAACAATTTGTGTCGTTGGTCTGGAACGTTTCCTACGCGTGAGGCTGCACGGGCTCACCTGGGCACGGCGCTGTCGGAGTACACCTCGAGCAGGAACCGCTGCGGCAGGCCGCCGTCGAAGCCCGGCACGCACGACACCTCCACCGAGTCCGCCGTCTGGTTCCACAGCGTGCAGTTGCGCGGCGCGTGCGGCTTGCCTGCACACGTGAGGGAGGTCCCTGTAGCTTGTCCACTGCTTATAACTTTAGTGAAGTCCATTAGGTATGAGATTTATAATTATCTATGGTGTGTGTGCAGCAGCAGTTGTGCTTTTTTAGCTGGTTACCATTAAGCTGAGGCTTGCCGTACTAATACGCACAACTTAAATATTAAACTGACTTTCCAATAAAGTGGACTTCTTGTTTTAATTGGCTTAGTCATCATCACCTGGAACAGCGTCTGGAAGATAGATCAGGACGACAACTAATGTATTAATCTCACCAGCGGCGACCATCTGGAACACGCAGGGCGTGAGCTGCGTGCCCACCTCGTTGGAGGCCGAGCACGACAGCGTGCCGTAGTCCAGGTCGGCCACCGGCGTGTACCTGCCAACACGAGCGAGGCCTTAGGATGACTTGGTATCGCAACAAAACACTATACACACTCGGTATTTAAAAACCAAAGGATTTATATGGAAAGTTATACTTGTTTCAACGAATATATTTTTCCTTTTATGAATAAGTATTTTGGCGTTAAGTTTCTCGTACAAAGTCTATTAATTAGAGCGTCTTTGGCGTTTGAGAAATGTACAAACTTGAGGCTGCTGGCGCTGCCGTTGGAGGTGTAGCGGTCGGCGGCCACGTCCAGCGTCTCCCCGGAGTTGTTGAACTTCCACTTGAAGACGGCGGCGGGCGGGTCGGCGTCCACCTCGCACACGATCACCACGGACTCGCCGCGCGCCGCGCCCACCACCGACACGCCGCTCGTGCGACACGACGGCGAGTCTGCAAACAATGCACGTCAACCTCCTCGACTATGTTTACAACGGGTTATTGGACAATTCGCACGGATTGAACTCGCACGAAATGGGCGAATCGACTACTTTTAATAACATTATTTTTTCTGTAGGCGATTCGCACAAAGTAAATTTACTAGCGTGCGAATCGACACCTCGAATAGAATGTAGTAGGCAATTGGCACACACATTGTTTTCTATGCAATACAGTTAAGATAAAGTACACTCAAGTACAGAAGTGTTAAGGGTAAAATATTTGTATTGATATGAAATGAGAATCGAATAAAAAATACCGTTTTATGAATTCAAATTATTGAATTCACACTTGGTATACTTTGAGTAGGAAAAATATTGTAATCGATAAGATCAAAATCTACTTCGCGATTTAAAACTGTAGTATGCTATCGAGTATCTTAAAAAAAATTGAGATCCGTTCAAACATAAATTAGCCCAACGCTGCCAGGTGTTTTTAGTCGTCGGGTATTAGGATATCAGAAGTTTAATAGAGATTACACAAGTCGTTTTAAGTTATCTAACTATTTATTAATTTAATTGTAAAATCCGCATTGTTTCAAAAATTTGCCCGCCGCAGTCGCGTGTTTTTGATTGTTGGGTACTAGGATATCAGAAGTCTTAGGAGTCTACAGTACAGCCGACGGTTCATATGATTAACAAATAAATTTGATTTGATTTGACTCCTATTAATCTTCTGATATCCAACGTCCAAAAACACGTGGGCGCGGTGAGCAAATTTTTTATATTTTGATGGAAACTCAATTTTTCAAGGTATGTTACTCGCAAGCGAACATAAATATTGTTTTCTCCCTCTTTTTGTTTTGTCGCCTGTCTATTATATTCAAACGTGCATAATTTCTCCACTTTTTAAGTTGAGAATTACTAATATAATGCCTTTCTTTCTAAGATCAACAAGTACAATATCTAAGATCTACTTCTATTAATTCTTCATATTATTTCCGAGACGTGTGGGCACGACTGTACATTTTATCATTTGTTCTTCAAAATGAAAAGTGTGCCAATTGCCTAATAAAATCATTTGGAGTTGTCGATTCGCACACCAATAAATTCACTTCGTGCGAATTGCCTACAGAAAAATTAATATTATTAAAAATTGTCGATTCGCACATTTCGTGCGAGTCCAATTCGTGCGAATCTTCCAATAACTCTTTACAACTGCTTAATTTATTGTTTTTGATACGATACAATCGTAATAAAGGATATACAAGAAGAAAACGAAAAACTCAATCCTGAGTTAAGCTCACCTGTGTACATGAAAGTTTAAATTGAATTTTACACTAAACAATTAAGAAAAAGAGCAAAAGATGGTCCTGATTAAACTGGGGCGTAAAAGCTTAGTCATCATCACCATATTAAAGTGTTTAATACCAAATTCATAAATTTGTAGATCCACACATTTTACCACTACCTGACTCAGCTGAGCCAGTAGGTTACTCAAGTAGAACATCCAACAGATTCACTTTTATCATGTCTAATCAATTTATAAGGGATTCTAGTTACCTAATAACAACAAATGGAGAGCCTCTCCTCTGTGAGGTAAAGTATGGCGGTCGTTTCTTTGAGTGGTGTTACAAATCTTGCGATCGATTGCGTCTGGAGCTCGTCGGTAATGTTAACTGGAGGACGGAGGCAGAGAGGAATCCATGTCTCTAGACAATCCTGTTGCTGTTATTTTGATTTGCATTAATGTTCAATATTCTAATTTATTGTTAACAACCTTCATAACTTTTATATTGGTAATCACACGTTTGTTTTGCTAACTCGTTAATCATGGGTATTGAAGTGAAACTGACTGCTAGGCCTATTATATTATAATTTTGGATAAACAGTTACTTTTATTAAAAGGCGATACAACAGTTAATTATTATGAGTCGTCCGAAGCAGCCGGACGCGTGCGGCGAGCCGCGATATCGCGCGACGTCGCGTTACACCGCGTCATTTGTAAAGCGCGCTAATTGGACGGCTGCAGCGGCGCGGGCTGGCGGGAAAGTGGTTTATAATGCCGATATTAAGTAAATCGCAATAAAACCAATTTACTGGCTATTATGTTGCCATACGACTAAAGCAAAATAAGTCAAACTATAATAATATATGTTGCATTTGAATCAAAACACGAGCAGCTGCAGACTGTCTTCCATTAAGTCATTAGCGCCTCACTTTCCCTATTTACTTAATGTTTATAAAGTGTCAGACAACTCAGACTACTGTGATAAATAGTGTGACAAATGACCCAGAGTGGAGGTGGCGAAAGTTGAAGGTCAGGGGTGTCGTTAGTGGGGCATTATGTGGCCGCGGGTGGCCGCGCACGGGCAGGCAGCCGCGCGGCCGACGGGACGAGCACACATCACGACATCACTCACTACCCAATACCAATTATTAACAATACAGCAAGAGTGAGCACAAGGTCACACCACAAGCAATAATTGTTTATTTGATAGTAATATATAGATAGACTGTAAAGCTGGTAGAACTGTTCAGCGTTAGTGAGCCTCAAAATAAAATGGCGCCGGGACACAGCTGCGATATTGAGACGTCGAAACAAACCGAGGCAAAACCTATTTAAATAGGTAATATCAAACGTAATAGGATAATCTGCCTGCGAATAGAATTGGTAAGTTATTTCAACAGAGACGCGTTCCAAGCCTAACGGCATCGGGGCATGAATACAATTGGCTCGATCGCAGTCAGCTATAATAACAACTTCATTACAAAACATTTTTTCTTTCGAAACAGAAAATTTATTGCGACATTACTCGCAGTTATGTTCGCCATTAAAAATTCCCATCTTATTTTGTCCGGGCCATATCTTACAATTGGCAAAATAGATCGACAGCCATTACCGGGGTGTGTGCGGGGGTGCGGCGCGGGACGGCGGGGAGAGGGGGCGGACGATTTTAAGCAACGAGCCGAGGAGTGGAGTGTCTCACCTGCGACTGAACAGCACTACACATACAGGCTGCCGCTTCTTGTTCTCATTTTATTGGAGAATCTACACCACGCGCTCCACCGGTACTATTCCTTAGCCACTCTACCGGGTTGCTATGATTGATCAGTTAAAACTAAGATCCTAATCTACTGTGTCTAGGTACTACACAAGTGAATTCTAACATGAAACATACAATGTTTCTATAATTTTATACCCATGTCTTTTTTTTGTTTGACTATTTCTCAAGTTCATGTAAAATGTGAAAAGCCAAAAAATAACGTCTCTCTTATTCGATACCACCGGGTCCGAGTTCGATTCCCGCAAGGGACGAAATTCCTAGGGAGGGGCGACACGGAGGTTTAAAAAAAAAAATTACGACGCAGTACAAAACAAATTGTAAAATTATAGCTCCTCATAGCGCTACTTCGTTTCATGTAAAGCGATTCAGGAGCTTTATCTTCAAGTCAGAAGATCGATCAGCGCGAGGTGTCACACCGCAGCCTCGCCCTGGATGTAGCGTCACATGTTTACATGCCGGATATAGCGTTTTATCATACGTATGTACATCTTACAGTACAAAGTGTGGCCCGCATAGCTACTCTCAACATATTCCAACTACAGACCTAAAATATTACTCCCTTAATAAAAATTGTGAATATCACAAAAAGGTCATCAAACTCTAATAGAAGGTACAGAATCCATTTTGTATCAAATCGCAAAACAAGTTGTTTATTCGTACAGTATCTTCTTTCAGAAGGCATCAAGCCAAACGTCGGAGAAAAAACAATTAGTCGGAAGTTTCCCGGTCGAGGGCAAGACTCGATAACACCGACGAAATACGAGGGCGGCGGCGAGCCGACGGTGGCTGACGCGACTAGACGCGGGCCTGTGCGACTAGCCGCGACCGTGCGACTCTGTGCGGCTCGGTGCGACTCTGTGCGGTGCGGGCCGACGGACGGCGAACAAACACCACGAGAATACATACAGAAGGCCGGCTTCGAATACTTTTACATATTTCAATGTTTAAAGTTTATACTTAGCCGATGATATGAAAGCCTGATCATTTATACACATAATGTATATTGTTATTTGCAAGAAGTAGGCTTGGCCTTGTTTAAATGTAGCATTTAAATATTCTAATAAATAACAAGTCAACAAAATCATCTGAATTCGAAATTCTTGTACGTGCGTTGTTCGTGCGCCGCTTGTGGTTTTACATACATAGTATGGAGTCGGTCTTCTGCAGCTGTATACTGTGTGACACAGCGCTGTGCGACCACAATGCTTCTTAATTTGTGGCGCCACAATGTGCGGACGTCGCGTCGCGATTAATTAATTCTGAGCAATGTAAGTGTGGGTTGGTGACTCACATTGTTCTAGATTTGTGCCGATTGTTTTGAATGAGCTTCGAGAGGTGCCGTAATGAGCCCAACCGGGGCCCCTTGACTAGTATTTAGCGCCTAACTCACTCTAGCACTTTAGTTGTTTTTTAGTTTGTTCCGGTGCCAAAATATTCTTTGAATACGTGCCAGACTGCACTGAAGAAAAAGGTTCAACCGATGAACCGCATCGGTTGAGGGAGCATATGTCAAGCCTCTTATCTTATGTATAGCCTATCGTCGACGTCTCCGTGGACAAAGGCTTGCGGTAACCACTCGCGGATGTGGAAGTGCTCACATTATTATTTAAAGGTCGAAGTTGAATCAGAGCATTAACTACTGGAAGGCTGCGGCGCGGGTCACGTCCGGCATCTGCCGACTAGTTCGCAACTTTTGATGAATTTCGATATGTGTGCTTTATCTTCTTGCATAATTCTGTTTGCAAAACGACAAGGCTCGAATGGCGCGTGAATATTGCATGAAACTGTCGAATCCTTCGGAGATTTAGTGAGCTAACACTGAATTCAAAATACTATCATTGAGATGAGAGAGGTTTCTTTAACATTTAGAAGGAATTTAAGCCATACAAAGGAATGAAGCCAAATAGTTTCGCCAAAATATTGTGCATTATCTCTTTGATAAATTTGGCTTAGAATACGTTCAAATATCTTGTTATGTTATATGTCATTCATTCCTTCTCTTAACAACTTGCCAAGAAATAAATGTGTGAAAATTAAGTTGTGTAGTGAAGAGCAACTTGTTCTAGTAGTACACTTGACACACACGGGCAGCGGGCATGGCATGTAGAAGTAAAGCTTACACTTGACTCTGAAGAGCAGCTCGTTGGAGACGGTCTCGCCCTCCGCGTTGAGCGCGGAGCAGGCGTAGCGGCCGCTGCTGTGGCGCGTCACCTTCTGCAGCACCAGGCTCTGGTTGCTGTGGAACACGCGCGCCGTCGCGTTGTGCGCCAGCGGCCGGTCCTGAAACACATAACACGTACGTCACTTCATAGCTCGAGCTGCGAAATTAATGACAGTGAAGCAATCATGACATCATCCACTTGACCATCTGCTTCCCTTTATCGCTAGTTACTGAAACTCATTTGGGTTTAGTTATGTATTGAATGAAAATTACATTTAATGATAGTAACATTATGTGTTGAGGAAACAATAATTTCCGTATTGTCTACTCTCACACATACGTGCGAATGATGGATGCCTGAGTATTCCATCATAAAGGATTACGACATAGTGGGTATACACAGAAGGTATCCTATCTCAAACAAGGGATAAAACCTAATATCGAGAGAGAAGGCAGGCGGCAGGCAGTAACATTTTACAATCCACGTCGATCACAGGCTAACGTAACACGAAAAAATATTCGTGCAATATTATGATGACGTAAATGTTCGTGAGGGGCTCGGCACGAGAGGTGGACGGCGCGCGGCGCGGGGGCACAATTACTAGAATATATTTACACAAAGGGTCCGCCCATTACGGCCCTACAAAAGGCGCCACTCCAGCGGACAAAGGTACTCGTTACGTAGTAGACGACTGATTATATTTTTTTGTTTCTAACAAAAAGATTTTAAGTATCAGAGGAGGCGTGATCCTCCGCCGCTGTGTGTGAGGACCGGAGTCAGCAGTACTGGTGCAGATTTCTTAGTTAAGTTTTGCTGTCTAGGTCTAGGACTCCGTATAAAAGAGATATATCTAAACAAACACATAGCACATGGTAAGATTTATTCAGGTATTCATACTAAGTTAAACCTAATCGTATAGTTTAGTCAGAACAGCAATGTGTATACTATACCTATACATTACTTAACTTAACCTATATCATAAATGTGTACATATATCTATTAGTATAAGCTGGTTAATAAACATTAATAGAATATCTGGTATAAATCATAAGTAGGTACGTAACGTAAGTAGTTACTTTACGTGAGAGGCCGTTACATCTTATCATTAAAATTCAAAATAAACCTCTTTTCGTCCTGAGACGGTGTGGGAAGTATTTTTTTTACAAATGAAGTCGATACAGACGAACATAAAAACCGCCCAGCCCGGTGACTCTGTTGTTTCCCAGTACAAATGGGGAAATTAAAAGAGACATTTGGAAAGCTGCGTGAAATTAGTACTACAGCCTGTTTGGTCCAGATGAAAAACATATAATCTGGCGTTACCTTTGTACCGCGGCCGTACAGCCGAGGGGTGCGTTGGTTTGTGAGGTCGTGGAAGCATTTGTAACGAGGATTGTTTGAACAATGAAGTCCAACTATAATGACGTTTGCTTAAATAATTTTAAATATCCGCTGGTTGTTGTGTGTCCAAGATTACATTTGTAACCTAGTTTTGAATTATGTTTATCCCTGTATTTTACAAGAAATTTAAAGGCTTTTATTAAATTATTTACTTATAATGTTGATAATAATTAATCCAATTTGAAATGGTTCACAAAATAATAACAATTTGATTTGGTTTTGGAATAAAGACACCGTTCGAAAGCTAATTGATATTATTTTCAAATAACCTTCATTTCTGTAAATAAGCGGTCAGTTCGGACGGTCGGTTGCATCGGTTGCTGGTGCTTGCGGAGGGTCACAACAGGTGAGGAGGACGTTTCATTACCGCCTGCTACGAATAGTATCAGCCGGGAGTTGAGCAGCAGTCACTTGTTTGTCTGGATATAGTCATTCAGTATTGCGTGTTATCTGTTATCTACGTTTTATGTCCATTCTGGATCGCAGAGGTACACATGCATATGTCCATTATCCATGTTCACACCTTGGATGTATATCAGACACTCGTAATAAAAAGGAAGCGAAATTAAATTAGCGATTTTAAAAGCTGTGCTATATTCGTAAACACATGAACTGAATGTGTCAAGTATTCAATTTACAACAAACGCAGCTTTGTAATTCAATCAAGTTAGTATTTTGTGAAATGGAATAGTAATTCTTATTAGATCTTTTCCTTTAGTTCATTTCCTTACTCTTTCGATGTAAGAAACATTTTATGGTTAATACCGATAAAGAGCTATCCGTTCAAAGATTTGCTGGGAGCTATAATGAAAGTCCAATCCTAGTGTCGGGCTTGAGATCTTTTAAATTGGAAAAGTTGAACGCTGTGGAGCTAACTTGTAGGCTTTCAACGTAACAGATTATCTTAGATGATTGATGAAGTCTTAGCAGGAGTGGAGGATAAGTATCCGTTGTGCCTCCCGGGCTGAGACTAACTCGGGAGAGATCATGGCGAGAAGAAAAGAACCTTGCCGGAGCATTAGATAATAAATGTTAATACACCAAAAGCTTTTTTGAATCTAGCCAATCAATACTATCATTTGAGATCTATTATTATAGTATACCCTAAAAAGCTGCTAATCCAACTGCCAAGAGTGACCTATTCAATACAAAAGGAATAAAATTTTGCGGTATTATGCGGCAACATTGACCGATCAGAACTCAGAAGGTCTGACATTATTTACGTGTTGAGGAATTGTGTTACACTTGCAATTCAAGTTTAGGGCTCTTCAAGGAAGTAAGTCACTAACCACTTCGCTATAGGTTACGTCAGATATTTTATTATGTTCTACATATGCCTTTTACAGTCTCAAGATTTGGAAAGACCCAGACTGCAGTCCTATTTAGAAGAAAGCTCAATAATATGTACCTGTATTTTGTGTGGGTCAATCTCGGTACAAATACATAATATGAAGTGTTCTTTTGTTTTTCGTTTTTACATCAGCCAATAGCCACATAGAAATAGGTCATGCCGTAGTGTAGAGATTGGTCAGCCAACGAGTATGGTAGCGAGGGTGACCATCCAGGATGCGCCGGACTTTCTTAAGTATCGGCACTCGTAAAGGATACTTGCATGCGAAGTCTTTTGTTCACATTATTTTATCTGAATTAAAAATAATATACATTTCGTTTCATTATAATATAAGAGCAGTAAACTATTGAGGAGCTACTTCTGTTAAGTGTTGAAGTCCTCCAGCGGGGACGTTCACCCTTCGTTGTAGAAACATATGTACGTTTCAATGACTTCCCTTGTTTTGTGATTACAATTACGTAAGGGTAAAATAAATATATGTAGACGGTGCAAGTACCTTTTTACCTACTTTGCATAGCGACATGCAAACATATAGCTGCCTATTTAGCATTATAATTGAATATAAATATATATTCGTATAATTGTTGATACTGAGTTTTCTATTCATATCACAGACGCTGGCCAGATATGTCACGATGTCAACATAAGAGAGATGTTTCAGTTTATGCCTGCGTTGAAGAACATAATATTTATGATGATTTTTAAGGCTCTGAGTTTTAATGATGATCCAATAAATCACAAATAATCAATGATGAAAGGTCATATAATCAACGAATCTTTGTATGCTGCATTTGCACAAGTATAATGTCATACACGGCTGAGTGAAGGAATGTGTGCGCTGCCTCAAACTTACACACGATACGTCTGTGTGCAGGCGATTTTCTCATCTACACTACAGGAAACGTTCCGAAAAATCTTGATCTCGGAATCCATCCCGCATGAATGGAGAGCGACTGATTCAATCAGGCTTGTCCATTATGAGGCAGACGAGTTTCATTGGAGCACAATCTCGTGGATGATCACGGGAGGTCGCGAGGGACCCCCCGCGCGCCGCGCACACCCGCGCCCCGCCGCTCCTCGGAAATAGCTGCCATTAACGAATAAAGAGAGGTATTTTCCACCTGATAACACTGTTTGCTTACGTTCGACGCAAGACGTTCAAGTGTTTTCTGTTATTGGATTCAATGTGAACGTTCCCGAGCGCTGAGCGGTGAGCGCTGCGCTCGTAACGTACATCACCAGCCGAGCGGTGCGCTGCGCAGTGCCTTTATGACGTCACGTATACTTAGAATGGTTGCATAAATAATAACAATATTACACTCGGGCGCCGCAGCCCGCCTGACATACCGTCAACCGATTGTAATATCGCTAAACATGCATTATGGAGTATGTTTTCGTGTCCAATGGGAAAATAACACTTGGTATCAATGTTTGTAGTCGCACAAATTGCCATTAGGTAAATACAAACTGTGAGTTACATGCAACACACGGCTGTGGTTAGAAAATGCTCCAACGTACACGCGATACTTTGCGATGGGTTGCTCGCATTACCGCAACTGTGTGCAGAAAAGAACTGCGTTCGTATGAGAAACGTTACGACACTTGTTGTTATCATCGGTGTGCTGTCTCGCATTTACCGCACACACACATGCAACGGAGCACTCGTTGTAAACTGTATCGTCGTAGTTTTGAAGTTGCCGATGTTGAAAGTGTCGCCTGCGCATAAATGAGCTTTAATCATATGCACATCATTTATAAGCATAAAATATTGTTTTCTAACCAAATAACAATATGCTCCTAACCGTAGAACTCATAAAACGCTGTTCATTTATATCACCACAATCTAATCAAATTGGAGGCGAGCGGCATTTAGTTTAAAATAACTCGGCGGCGCCTGCGCGGCCAGCCGGCAGTCAGTAGAGACGGTTTGTGTGCACGGCGGTAATGAGTCCACATCCTCACCTGTACACCCCCGCTCCCTCCTTCCCCTCAGTTGCACCTCTTTCTTCTTTTCATTCGCCTTAAACACTTTCTGCCACAGATAGTTAAGTAAGATATAAATTCCAAAGGAAATTCAAACACAGTTTTAGTGCTGCGCAAATTAAAGCGCCATTTCTTATTGGTGGCGCAACGGATTGCCTGCGCGGCCGGCGCTGGGTTTTCGGTGCTCTTGGACACCATGCCTACTTGATTCAGTATTTTTCTGAGACACTCACTGTCTTAAAATATAATTAACTGGTACAAGTATAGGTTACCAGGTTCGATAGTAATAATAAACTAATTTAATTACTTGGTTTGTACTTACATTGTACGCGTTTCTTGGAAACTTAGGAAGGCTGTGGCGCTGTTTCCCACAGATTTAAGTATTTTCACCTTTATTCCTTGTCAACTAAACGTGATTTATTGGAGGAAGATGTCTTGTGGTAAAAATAATGTATACCTACGTATAGTACTTATTATCTATGTACATGTAGACAGCTACATCTTGTCCCAGTAGTTAGGAGACCTTGAGGGCACGCATCGCAGATATAACGGTAACGAGAACGCAAGTCAAATTCTTAGAATAATCGTATCCAAATAACTTCTTCGTGACATTCCAATTGGACGGTTCGAATTACATTTGCTATTCTGTAGAACTTTATAGCTACTATTATGTAGTAATAACCATTTAAATGGGATTCGAAGTATTGAGACCGTGGCCGGGACCGGCGGAGTCGGTGCGACCGTACCGGGGGAGCAGCGGGCCGGGCGCGCGCCCTGCGCCGTGTATCATACTGTTTTCTCAATGTCAAGGGTCGCTTTTACGTTGACAGTATGCTAAAAGTTGAGTTAAATATGCTAATTTGTTATTATTTCAAATACAGCATGTTCGCTTAATTACGTGAAACGCAATTTATGAGAAATCGTTTGACGATAATAAAGGAAGGTTTCATTTTTTATTTATGTTTAACGTCCGGCAAACGTAAGGTGTTTAAATTTGTTGCATGCGGGTTGACTGGTTAGCATTGTTTGAGCAAGTGTACCTATCAAACTTAATCCATTAACAAGTCTCTGTCAATACTAAAAGGTACAAATATCATGTCAATCGAATAATGAAACCAATAGCCGCGTGTCAGCCCTAGGAAGAGAACTGGAGATCATGAAGCGGCCCGCCGCGCCGCGCGCCGCAGATCCATTAAACGGCTCTGTAGCTAAGAGTAGATATTAATTTAATAATCAGAATGAACTAATTCCGTTCCCCGGCTCCGGCGCTATATCTTGCACAATAAAATATGATTTTGCATTAACGAGGAGCGACGGCAGCTGGCCGCAGAGCGTCGGCGGCGGCGGGTATAAGTCATCGGCTCACCAACTCCGGCTGAGTAATTGTTCAGATTATAATATATATAAATTTGGCCGGAATTTATGATGGCTTAAGACATGAAATTTATGCGGCGTCTTATTATTGTGACAGCTCATCGGGCTTGTTAATAGAAGCGGGGGCCGGGGCAGAGCGGCTGAGAGGGGGGGGGGCATCGCGGGGTCACGGGCTCGTGTGGTAGTTCTATTGTAGGCTGAACATCCAGGAATGTTCTTCAGAGAGCCACCACGACCTGTCACAAAGAGTGGCCGTTGTAAAATATATAGCACCGCGTCCATCCATTACTGTGAGGTGCAGAACTTGTTTGCCCTCCGTGTCTTTGATGATTATCCAGTAACCGGAGGCTTACAGTGTGTATGTAGAACGTTGTGCACGACTAATCAGGTAATCAGCTCTCTACACACCACACTTAGCACAGTATCGTAGGCGTGCAATTGATTTATAACATGATGTACCTCGTCCAGGAACGAGTTGCGGTTCATTTCCCACCAAATGTATTTACTTCCAATTCCAAGTTGATTGCCGCGACGATGCGGGGCCGCCATCTTGATTTAAGTGGGATATTATAATACAGGTACTCGATATGCAAGGATATTGATACTCCAAATCTCCTGGCTGATTGAGCAACCACTTCGGAACCACAAGGTGGTCGGTAATTTAATATTACCTTCGGATATTAAACACTTGAGATGGCGAATTTACCTATATTTGTAAGCAATATTTGAGAATAAATTAATGTAGGTGGGTATAAGTATCTATACAATAGACTTATGACGGGATTCAACCAGTGTCGGACGTAGTAGATAGCTAGTAGATAGTTTTCAATTAAATGATGTAAGGTCACTAGAGTAAAGAACAAGATACAAAAATTCCAATATAAATACAAGCACTTGAATCGGTGACGGGTTTGGTTGACAACCGACACATCTAACATCTATAGTCTAGTACTGACATAACAGTCGTTTCCGACCTGTGGGCTTACTTTCCAATTCAATTCGACCAAATTGGATTGGAATTGTAAAGTTTTGGACTCTTAAACTTAACACTAGTGCCAAATTATTTCAATATGTTCATTGGGAGCAACTAACTGAGATAAAACTGGGAAGCGCTTTTTTTAATGAAACTGAATCATGTTTCCGTTAAATCAATGTTAATTCTGCATTGTCCTTGTATTAGAATTGAAATTAAAGTAAAGTTTTAGAGTAGGCCACCAGAAATTGATGAAGAA
Organism: Abrostola tripartita; assembly: GCA_905340225.1. Lineage (NCBI taxonomy): Eukaryota > Metazoa > Arthropoda > Insecta > Lepidoptera > Noctuidae > Abrostola > Abrostola tripartita. Next base: position 168,850 of record HG996488.1, read on the forward strand.
TAATGTTGTGCCATAAGTACATATTATATTATGCACATAATATGGTTTTGTTATTCTAGTGCCCGACACCGTCGCGCGACTGGCCGGCGTGCGGCGGGTGCGGCCGGGGAGCGGGGGGTCGAGCTCAACTTCTGAATGTTGGTATAACTTTATTTCCTGTCAGAATGGTATTAAACAAATCGGTCGCAAGGGACGGGATTTTTGCGTCATACATACGTTTGCTGTTATGACAATAATATGTTGTTGTTCAGTTAATTCAACTTTTACATTAATACTTATATTATTAAAGTAAAGGCAATTTAATAGTAACTATCTAAAAGTGATACTATTTGTATGCATGGATAACAGAATTTACTTTATTGATGTGCAAGCCCTGACTGCAGTAGGTAACGTTTCCTTACAAAAAACTTACATCCTTGATGTTCAGAGCCTACTCTTCAGTACACCGAGATAAGCGACATGTTTATTCATACTTGGGAATTATACGCTCCCACTTAGACTTACATATTATGTTTATTATATACTTATTACATACACTTCTACCTAACACACTCACGTGTGAGTACAGTGGGCTTTGTGATAATATTAGTTTAAATACGCTCTCATCTTGTTAATACACGCGCGGGAAACACACGGGCGCGCGGTGCGGCCGGACACGACCGGTCGACGGTTTGTGATGAACTAAGTCAATATTTTGAAAAGAGCTGACTATCCAAATCTACTTTTGTTGTTCCTTTTTAGACGTCAGTCATAAACGACCGCCGACAGCTAGCTTTTTAATTTTCATAATATTGTTAAGGAGTATTAATAGATTTTTGAAAAATCATGGTTAATATACACAACATCATCAACAGTAAACTATGAAATGTTTTTAAAACATTTAATTTGTGTAGCTTCGGAAGTGTTCTTATTATTCTTCCGTATGTGCTAGTATTTGAGGTTTTTGTTATACGAGTCCCGGGGGTCGCGGGGCACGCGGCGGTGCGCAGGGGGAGGGGGCGCTGCCCAGCGTGAGCCTTCATAATATACATTATAATGGACCTGGATATCGCTAACATCCGCAGGTACTGTTCTAAGTTGTCAGGTATTCGTACCGGTTATAGTAACAACCTCGTGTAGTTCTAGCTCGTTGGTATTGCTTTCATAAATTTAGTTAAATTTAGATTTGGAATGGAATATTGATGTGGGCATAAACGAGTACGTGGCAGTCTTAATAATAGTAGACCAAGTTCATATAAAATATAATGATAATCTCAGTACAGCGCTTCACTTCAAGTTTTAAAAAAAATTGATAATAAATACGAAACCATAGAATATTTGCAAACATATATTAATGTAGGTGGTTTCTCCTAATCGTTAGGGTAAGCTGTTACAGCGACACGACGTCAGGTCTCTGTGCCCGCGCACGTCGCGTGTCGAACAGTGGGGCGTGCGGACTGCTGACTGAACAATAAAGAACGCAGCTTGTATAAAGGAGTCGAGAGGGAGCAAACACCGCGCATGTGAGGATGCAGCGCGCCTGTTGAGTGGCCAGCGCCGTGTACATAGCCACACTTGTTTCTGTCTTATCTCTTGGCTGAAAGAATTTTAAGTATTGACTAGGAACATCATCTTTTAAGGCATTTTGTTTGGGACCAATGTCGATGGCGAAACTTACGAATTTATCTGACAAATAAATTTGGAGAAAATTCACTAATATTTTATGCCAGAAAGGTCGTCTACACTACTGACCTAGTAACCGCAAATAGCAAATACCGATAAATATCTGATCTCGCATCGATCCCGTATTGTGGTTCGAACAAAATTGACGTTTCCCCTAATTAGCATACATTGCGCGGCTAAACTCGCAACACATTTGCGCATCCATATTTTAATATTATGTACTTGTGTCCGGGTCCGTCGTCAATTTGCTTTTAATACGTTGGACAGTGTTAACGTTAATGATGAATAATTTAGGCGGTCCCGGGGCGCTCTCAGCCAGCGCCACGCACCATGCGTTAAGGAGAAGGTTTTGACGACCCGATTGGCGCAGTGGCTAAGCGATTGGACTGCTGCGCAAAGGGTTGCGGGTTCGATTCCCGCACGGGACAAAAATTTGTGCGATCCGCAGATATTTGTCCCGAGTCTGGGTGTTTGTGTATGTGATATTTCATGTTTGTGAAACCCCACCCACGATACAGGAGAAATTCCTAGTGTGGGGCGACGTTTTTTGTAAAAAGAAAAAGAAAAAAAAAAAAAAAAAAATTCTATTTTGCTCAAGAAAAAGCGCTCTTACTGGGAACCGAATGGTAAAAAAATGTGATACAATATCTGCAATTCTGCATACGTAGTTTTATGACTGGGACAGTTTTGAAGATTGACTTTTCTTATTTGTCTACGTTATGAGAATATATATTTATTCACAATATACATTTTCTGTATCGGCACTCCTAGTTCTATTATTATTATTACAAGCCTGTAATGTCCCACTGCAGGGCAAAGGCCTAACTAGTCCTAATTGAAGCTATTGATGTTAGGTGCCCGTACTGGGTTCAACCTAAGGTTAATAAAAATATAGGTGATGACATAGTGACATTTCAAAAAGAGTCCGGAAATCTTTAAAAACATCTATTTCTGAAATTCCCGGATAACTTTACAAGGATATCTTCTAAGTGATTGGACTATCATTATTGCGAATTTAATAAAAAGAGGTCTTTGGTATATGTTTAATATACATTTAAAAAAATGCTAATAGTCATGAGCCAACTAATGGTATCATGTCTTATGGTTGAGTCAAGTTGTTCACGTGATCCTTCTGTGCCTCTTCACATCGGCTCGAGGAGATGACCGCGCGCCATTAGCCCGCGCCCGCGCCGCGCTGCCATTACTGCGCCTCCCATATAAATTACAGGCGACAAAAATAGCCTCCGCCTCAAATACATATATATATAATATGTACATAACCCGCTAGCGAAGAGCCTCGCTTCTGGCAAAGATCTGGTCAGGCACAAAATGCTAGCCGGCGGATGGTTACTTGGTTATTACCAGACCCGACGTGACGTCGCTCTCGAGTCTGTATCCAGGTACTCACGGACCCTAGCGGGTGACTCTCTCATAAGTAGCACTGTAATGTAAGGCACTCCATCTCGTCTATTGAAGATGTGTAGCTTGAGGTTGGCAGTCACGCTTACTTTACTGATATCTCTTCTCGTATCATTAGCCTGTTATAAAGCCTGCAACTGTCTCCTGTGGGTTGTGTCATTCAATTGAAGCCAGCAGCTGCGTGAGTGGTAAATGAGCCACGTAGCAACAAGCAGAAAATAATACGCGTTATGTCTTGAAATGCATGTTGATACTTTAGAAGACGTAGGTACAATATGATAGTGTTAGCCTTGTTAATAAGTAATCATAAGTTACAATTATTTTTTTTAAACAGACTATTGCATGAATGCAAATGGAATATCATACGTGTTTCTTGTGTGCGTCCAACCAAAATATTTTCGATATGATTGTAAATGGTGATCGTAAAAATTCGTCGTATGCATGCGTCCGTCGTCACAAATGACCGCTGTAAATTATGCGCGTTTTAATTCGCGTGGCGGCGCTGCGTCCGCCATTTGTCAAAAACAATCACACATAAAACAATGACATCGCCGCGCGACAAATGGACGTGGCGTAACGCAACAAAAATCAGGCGAATAATACCGCGCGTCATACGTCACCGCGTCACTATGACGTGCGAAACACAGAACACTTTTATTTAATAGTCGCTGCCATCAAACAGCGTTGCTTAATGTATCCAAGATAATAATATATTCAGATGTGCTTTATTCTAAGATTGCTGCAGTGTGAAAATGTCTGGCTCTGTCCTTGCTCCACATGGTACTTTAAATTCCAGTTTAGATGCAACCTCCTAAATTGATACTCGACTGTTCTCGTCGTTCGGTTTTCTGAGAGATCTAGTCTGTTGTTCCCAAATATTTCCCAGGTGAAGTTAACCTCGTAAGTTACCTCATGCTTTGCCGAATATATTGAGCGCCTCAAAACTGCGGGTAGCTACGCCCTAATAATTTGTTCGTATGTGTTACGTAACATGATATTGTGTTTGAATATTCTCGTAGACTGCATTTAATTCCACATAACATCTATAAAATGTTTACTCAAATGTAGGTCGTCGCTAGGAGCGTACAAATTACGGAAATTGAAATGCGTATTTAATACGCAGCGTCCCTCGCATCAACGTAACTCAGATAAAACGTAACGTCAGAATCAGAAACAATCGCATTAGAATCGAGCGCGGGGCGACGCGACTCGATGCGTTACGGCGCGGCGCGGCGCGGTGCGGTGCGGGTGGATAAGTGGGTCGAGTCGCCACGCGCCGTGGAAACAATGCAGAGAAAAAAGCGGCGCGAGTGGAGGCGGGCGCGGTGATGCGTGTCGCGATCCGTGTAACAACGCGCGGCTGATTGCCCCTGAAAGGGTGAAGCGGAACAAAAAAAATGTGTGCCGCCCTGTCTGTATATTGCTGATTAAAACAGAGCAACACTGTACAAAGCGATTATCGGACCGTACATTGTCGTCTATTACTTTACCCCTGTGATCCACCTCCCCTCCCGACCCCCGCACCCTTACTCCCGCCACTCGTCACACAATCCTCTACACAATTGTTGTTTTTGCATTGACGTTGGATTAATACGCTGTCATTATATTTTTATTGGATCCCTGTAAGTAGGGTTTGCTACCGTTCCTGTATAATTTAACTTGATTCTATCAGATAATGGTGGCACAAAGTACTCCTACCTAAGGCGATATTAAGTTTGAGGTATTTTTTTAAACTTCTACGGTATAATATAGAGGGTTTATTGTTTCTTACTAATTTCATAATAAATTATCTTACTGTATGTCTGAAATCATGGTCCTGGATCTACGCCGTAGATACTGAATCGATATGCTACGGAACTACAAGCTACGCATGCGAAAAGTTTGCTACGCGCACTCTACGACGATTACAAATGATTGCTTGTACAAGTAGGGCGTTGTTTACAAGGATGATAACAGCTTAAGTAATGTTTGTAGTTGGTTTGTCCAGGTACAGTGAATAGTGTGATGGGTGTGCACTAGTGCAGTACTCACGTCGTGCAGCCAGGACAGTTTCCTGGCGGGCGGGTTGGCGCGCACGTGGCACTCGAAGTACACGTCGTCGCCCTCCTTGATGTCGCCGGCCGCCAGCGAGCTGCCCAGGCGCAGGCGCACCACCGGCGGGTCTGCAACACGCCGCGGGTTGTACACTCTACATAGCGACCGAAGACAGAGGCCAGGGAGTCTAACCTACACTTATACTGATCATGACATAATATGACCTTTACATGTGATACCTTTAGGCTTAAGTGCGAGGGGTGATTATCATTTAACGTTGCACTGTGGTGCTTTTTATTAATTTAATGTGTAATGTACCTACAAGTAATGTTATTTTGCCAATTTGCTGTAGAACGAGACTATACAATAGATACACTTTACCCTTCAAAGAGGTCTTGTGTGTCTCATTAACAAGTAGTCCTACGTTTAATAATTCTATTAATTTAACTTTAAACTATTAGGAATCCATGAGAAAAAAATAATATTTAAATGTAGTCGCCGAGCCTGCTTACATTTTAATTGTGGGAATTTGTAGCTGAGACCTTTCTATTGTGTTTAACTAGTCTAATTATAAACTAATACATACGTTCTTAATACCCTTTCAGGTAGTAACCGCGCACGAGAACAAATCCCAGAGCAGCACTAATATATGTCGGTGTTTCGAGGAATTTAATGTGTAAGAGATAAATATTTGGTGAAAGCTATAACATTTAAATAATGAAGTCGTTCTTTGGCTACACCATACTTGGGAGCCGATAAATTAAATGGCTGCGGCCGGTGCGGCGCGCCACGCTGCTCTGTGCGCCGAGAAAAACATATTATCTGCTGAGAGAACACTCGCTGAGGACATATTCATTAGTGGGGGCGTGGCCAAGCTCAACGACTTGTTCTTCACGTAATAGCTGCCAACTGCTTGAATGATTATTATAATATGTCTGCTGTCTGACTTTGCTGTGTCTGAGCGCAATAATTATGTGGAAACATTTCAATTTTATTATTCTTTACATGAACACCAGTATTCCTAGAAGGCGTTAACAAAGGTTTGTCGCACACACCACTCTTTATATTGAGCTCAAATAGCTAATCACCTACAACAAAAACACCTCCCCGCTCCCCTCAGCACGAAGTCACGTGACAATCGCATAAAGCATGTTAATGTTCCTCCTAACAAACAAACAAACTGAACTTTGCTTTATAAATAAGCATCACATTAAGCTGAGAGTAAAACTTGTAGTTATTAGTTTGGTAGTGGTTGCGCGGTGGATGCGCTGTCGACTGAGTGCGACTCGCAGGCTCATCCCGGCACACGGACATTAGACACACACGGCTTCCACGGAGGAAGCCGTGGAGCGGTCCTGGCGGGGCACGAGTGGTAGGGGATGGTGATGTCGAGCAGGTAAACGATTTCGTTAAATTGCAAGGTTTGACTGTTACCTGAATAGTGTCAACAGTTTGGTTGCCCACTTATGATTTGAACTAATGTTAATTAATATTAACCACAGAAACCGGGTGCTTATCCTTCATCCTGCATCAGGTTTAATTTGGCTTTATGACTAATTGTAGAAAATGCTATCAGTATTGATTTGTATATGATATGGTTCTATGGTATTTGTTAAGGTTCGCACTTCATGTCCTTTAACCTTGCAAAATGCAAGGAACCTAGCAGAGTTGAAGACCTTCATTTAGCTACATATGGAGCAAATAAACCAGACAAGGATGGGGCAGGTCGACTTACAGACGACGTTGATGGTCCAGGAGGTGTCCATGTTGAGCGTGGTGACGTTGGGGTTCTCTGCGCGGCACGTGAGCGGCTTGCCGTCGTCGTCCAGCGTGGGCACGAAGCTCATCACGCTCACCGTCAGGTTGTCGCGCAGCTCCTCCTGCAACAACGATAGGTATACGTTAGTTAACAACTAATATCCGAATATCGTATAGGAGTTTTGTGGATTTAGAGTTTTATAGGTTTCTCAAAAGCTCACTTTTATAAAGTCTGGATTAAACATGCAATAATTATACATTTTCAGTAAAATTACTAAAGGTATTATTTTCTCAATATGGTATATCATTATTATCTTCAAGATAATTAATAGGGATTAAACTCAAACTGTCTGAGTAGCCATCTGTGTAGCAGGATCAAGTTTTGGTGAAGCCATCAAATCTGAATAAAAGTGACGCAGATACGATAACTGAAAGGTTCTAAACTGTAAGCATCCTAGAATTCATTGTAGTTGAAGTGATATTAACCCTTCTGATGCTGTACTATAAACAACAAACATTTGTTATATTCGTATTGGGTGCAATTAAGCGTTTAATTTACGCCAGTTTGAGTGGCATAGCATGTGAATCTCAGCTAATTGCGTGCTTTTCACACTTCACCATTGAAATGGCGGGCAAAATTAGTAGCGGTATTTCCGTGTATTATGTGACACCTTTAAGTACCTATAACATCGCGTTAACCCTACAATCCGCGACCGCCGGCCCCGGTCCGGTGGGCTGCTGGCTCGCGCCGGTTACGAATCAATCGGCCGCCGACACCGACGTGCCGGACGGGTGCGTTGGCGCGCTGCTAATGCCACTATTTACGCTTCACATAACACGAATGATAAGAGGACTTTTTGATGGACTACAAATTACGTTTAATTGCCAAAACATGATATTATGAACCAACGAGAAAAGTTTTTTTGGTTTAATACAGCTGAGAAAAAATTCGGACTATGTTCCTATCTTGGCGGAAAGAAAACAGTGTTTATTGAAACTGTGCTATATTCAATGCAATTTTCTGCATGCATGTCTTTGTCAGCCGAGCATCCCGCGATCCCGTGACGTCACACATGTCATGACTCCAATTCTAAGCCGCGGCGGCAAGGCACTTGCGCACTGAATATTTTGTTTCCATTCAAATTCATTTATTCAGTTTAATCTCGTTACGAGCACTTAATGAACGTCGCTCTGATGAATAATGTATACCACCCACGCCACACGTACCAACAAAAGATTTCACTAAATTGATATGTGTAAGTGTCGGCACATCCCTAAGTGAACTTATTTGGGATCCCGTCTCATACATGTTAATAGAAACGAAAACTCTCTAGTCTCACACTTCACGGTAAAGTATTAAGTGGCGAAGAAAGCGACTTTAAAATGTTGTCGATCGAGAAAGTGTTGGCGGCTATGACACGGCGCGGGCGGGGGGTAGCTGCCGCTGTTGCCAGGCGAGGGTTGCTTGGTAATAAGCGCGCGAAGTGTTCAGTCAACACTAACCCGCCGCACCGTCTCGGTCCTGGCGACCGGCCCGCGGCGCGCCACCAAGAGCTCCGCATTTTTCATGCTGAGCGAGAAAAGCTCCCGCTCAGCGCTGAAAGGGTTATTGTTGAACGTTAACTTGACAACCGTTCGGAGAGATTAACTAGTGTTCCCCATTGTTTTACTAATTATAAACTGGTTTGAGTTCGACTAGTGTATTTGCCACCTTGTTTTAGGCTCCTTGTTTATTCAGTTAATTAATTTATGATTTTAGTACTCACATTTATAATTTATCTCTATTTTAATACATTTTAAATGTATTGTGTACTAGATGATATCCATTCGTCTTGCCAGCAGCAGTTTAAAAATTTCTTGGGGGCTTGGAACACGAAAAGGGAAAATATCAGAAGATCCTCTTTATTGAATAATTATATGTATTCGTAAGTAGCATGTTTTATATTTTGATGTGTTGTGCCGTCCTCTAACATTGTGTCCTACTTCATTATTGGCGCACTGCATCCTCGGAGTCTTCTCGTCGCTCCCTTGGGGGGCGCGAGGGAACACCATCGGCCCCTTGGGGGCCCTGGGTGTAGAAATCCCCGCGGTGCATGGCAATGCACCGGTTGTTGGGTGGCGCCACTGGCGCGTGGAGGTTGGTGGCACTAATAGAGTGCCACCATTTTGTGTAGTTATATTGTGTGCGAGTGGCGCTGCGAGCGCGGTGCGCATCTTCACGCCACCTCGGCGGTCTGACCCCGCCAGGTGAGACCTCCAGTTGCCTGGAGGAAGCCCAGCGAGAGTCTGACCAGCGACAGAGGTGGCGACTTAACGGCGCCACTCGACTAATCAGGAGTGTTAGCCCTCGCGTACAACGACATTCGAAGCTAGCCAAATGCGTTCCACGCGGAGGGCCGTGGTGTATGTTCAGAGTGACTTGTACTGTGTGTACGTCGCTCTGTGAGGGCGCTCGGCGCATGTACTCGTCCGCCCACGACATGCGTCTGTGGCGCACTGCATATGCCGCGCGCCGGTAACTTAGCCCCGCGGGTGTCGCGACAGTATTGCCGCGCGCGACACACCTTGGGTCACGTGTTGATAGGTTAACCCTGCGCACTCGCCGACGTCGCGGAGGTCTTAGTGCCCACTACCTCTTGCTACAACTCCTTATTATCCTCTACAAAGTTACCAGTTGTCATACTGTGTATCTAAATAACGGCTTGTTTAACTCTAAACACAATTATGCAAATATATATTTTTTCCTCCAATTTGATTTCAAAGTAAAGTTCCCGCTCCATTTGCGCGACTTCCCCGTCGCTTGATATTTTTCTTAGTGGCTTGTACCCACATTTTATATGAAGTGCCTTTAAGTAAAGTAGGATTACGTGAAGAGTTCAGGCAGTCGTAGTGTCGTGCGTGAGACTGTCGGGCGGCGAATGGAGGAGTTGTCTCAGTTGTTAATAAAGCGCTGTTTGTGGTACGTTATGAAGTAGTATAGTAATGTTGGCTACATAATGGCTACAAAACATGATAATTTAGAAGAATATAATACATATACCGAAGGACGGGAAAATAAGTAAACTAATCTCACAACAATGAACTATTGTAAGTGACTCGGATACTGTACAAATCGCTTACACCAAAGTTCCTGTTTGATTCAATAACGTCGTAGCACCGTAGCTCCGTAGCACGTAGACGCTAAATTATCGTAGCCGCATATTGGCTACGCAATAAAGCGTAATTCGTAATTCAGACTTCGCATATCTTAGAGAAAATGGTAGCAGTGGGTGGTTCCGCGGCGATGTGCAGGCGCGGTGTGATCACGTGTGCGCAATAAATCGCGTGCAGGACGCGCGTGCACGTGCGAGCCTCCATGGATGGTATAATGCTACGAATAATTCCGTATTTCTCTCTGCCACATTTATGCGACACTCGTTTTTGCTTATTGTTTTGAGTTTTGCGATTTACTTCTAAAAAACGTATGTGATGAAAATATAATTATTAATAAGGTACCGTACATTTGCCATTAATAAAATAATATACCTAAGCAAATCTTTTTACCTATTGGTAATTTCAATTATACTGCATTATGCATTAACCAGCTAGTAGTCTTATTTTGAACGTGAACGTAGTAGATTAGTAAGATATTGTAACAAATGAGAAATCTAAAGTTAAAAGCGCCCGTATAATGGCGCCGTGGACTGCGGCGGGAGAGGTATCACCGTCCACGTTATTACAGAGATAAGCTCTCTAAGACGTTGGAAACTAATTTCCTCAACGACGAAGTCATAAAAAAACAATTCGGAAGAAGGAAGCGGGTCGGGCCATTCGTTTGGAGGATAGCGGCACCAGCAGAAATCTTAATCACAGCGGAGTCGGCGTGTGTTGTGCAGTTTCATAAGTCGGTGCTGCTGGCGGCTGGCCAACCGGCCTGCTTAATAAGCTCAGCGATCACCGCGCATATTTACTCGCGACACACACAAACACACACACTACTGATTCACTGCGCTGACTCCGCGCACACATGCAAGTCTGCTTCGTGAGCTGAAAGTGCGCGAGATTTGTGGTACGTTACACCATAGCACAGTTATGTACAGAAGTACTGCTTGCTGCATAACACTGCAGAAAGACGCTTTTGATGTATGAAATAAACGTGTGTAGTCAGTAGTTCGTAACTGTGTCGCAGTGGACCAGATAATGTGTTATGTCACGCACCGCTTGTCGTTCCGACTGGTCCTTCTGTGTCAGGCTGCCGCGTGGCGTCGCGCGCTTGTGTGCTGGCGGTGCTGGGCCCTTGCCCCGTGTTCATGCCGGCGAGCATAATGCCACACTTTATGACGGTTGCAACCTTGTTGCATAAATGCACGCTCGCTGAGCTGGACTGTATTATGGCCAGTTTTAGGAGCCGCTCGTTTTAGGTTCGCCTGCATTATTTCACCAGACGCGTTACACAGGAAACTATAGGCGTTATATTATGCTCTGAAAATATGTCAAAGAGAATTCGTTTGTGTGTACTATTTTCGGCTTAATACAATACCTATGTGTGTTATAAAAGTGAAAAAATTGTGAACGATAATTATAATGATGTAGGTCATTTAATTTACGTAGAACAATAACGTTGCTTAAACGATTGATTGGATGTTAAAGCTACATGACTTCAACTCAACAATCACTCCCGCTTGTTGGCAGCCTCGCGACATCCAAACCCCTCCCACCTCATTTGATTTTCTTTAACTTTTTTAATCAAACTCCTCTTTTAAACACAGGCTGTCTGTTTCAGAAAATAAAATATTTGTAGGTATGTTACTTTAGATTTTTCCAATATTGTTTCATCTGCCTTTTATAGCAATATGAAATATAGAGCAGCGCGCGCTCGGTCACGTTTCAATTGATCAGTTTGAAAGGAATCGAAATTAAAATAATAATGGGTCAATAAGTTCGGTACGTGCTGCACTGTTACTGAGGCACGTTACTGTGCGGAGCTCGCTAGGGGGCTGGGCTACCCTGTGCACCAATTAAATACAATTAGTTAATTAGCATCCATTATGCAGTATCCTTTCTGTTTTAAGTGTAAGAGGATAAAGAAAGCACTAAATTTAGTGTACAGTGTAGTGGAGCGTCCGTGCCGTGACTGCTAACGCGAGGATCTGCAGCCGGAGTGACTTTGTACAGGCGTTAACGTTCACAGAAAGTCGAAGATCAGACATCGCCCTTACAATTTATTTTTATTCAGGATCGCTCTCCGACAAACAATGTTCTATGTTGAAAGTAGGTATTAGTTCTACAGTGTACCGTGTCCGGTTTCATAGTTTGGAATTTGAGAAGATTATCTTCAAACTTATACGTAAACTATACCGTTTATGACTGTCAATGATGGTCCATATGAAAAATATAAAAATAAATCCGATATAATAACAAGTAGGTGCACTTTTATTTAATAGTTACAACCTACATGGACTCATACTAAATGGTGCAGGAATTGATTAGAATACAAAGGTCCATAAGATGTGTTATCAAAAGATATTTCACTGAAAACGTTTCCTTACTGATTGATTATTGTTGTCGAGTAACATGTTTGCCTCATCGACGATGATAATATAGTTTGACAGATAGATAGAGATAGATGTTTAACAATAACAATTACTGATTACAAGTACCTGTATGAATAAGACCCGAACACAGCAGCTGTACTGGTCGGTACAACTCTAACGTAAATGAGAAAAACCTTAATATTAAACGTGTTTTGACATTTCCAGGACAAATACATCTTTGAGGGTTTTCTGCAGGCCTTTGAAGGAACATATTTCTCTCTTATTTTAGTATCCAGGTGAACTTAAAACCAGTACACGTTTAATGTCCGTTTAGGACTTTTCCCATGGCCAGGCTCTGTCTAGGAGGGAGCAGGCAGAGAGCGGTGCGGGGGGCGCGGGGCAAGCGGAGGTTACACTGAATATTTAAATAGCTAACTTATTTCAGCTGACCATAAATAATGAAGTCGGTGTGCCTTGTTGTGTTCTAAGCTTTTAATTCGTACAATCCTTTGCTTTAAATCCAATTGTATTAAATAACTAAGTGGCAACAAGTTAGGAAAGCTTTGTAAGTATTGTTTATTAATAAACATATCTGTGAACACGTCTTTCATCGTTTAAATAGATCATTTTGACGCCACCTAGACTGATAACAGCGGCGTGGGTATTTTTGACGCCACCTAGACTGATAACAGCGTCGTGGGTATTTTTGACGCCACCTAGACTGATAACAGCGTCGTGGGTATTTTTGACGCCACCTAGACTGATAACAGCGTCGTGGGTATTTTTGACGCCACCTAGACTGATAACAGCGTCGTGGGTATTTTTGACGCCACCTAGACTGATAACAGCGTCGTGGGTATATTTGACGCCACCTAGACTGATAACAGCGTCGTGGGTATTTTTGACGCCACCTAGACTGATAACAGCGTCGTGGGTATTTTTGACGCCACCTAGACTGATAACAGCGTCGTGGGTATTTTTAGGATTTAAAAATACCTAATTGTTTCGAGTCTTTCTAGAAATTCAGAACACAGAAGTCGCTATCACACTGACCACTTACAACGTAACACGTTTTACAGTGTCACTAGGCAATCTACTGAGAACATGGATGATATAATTTATGAGTCGTGTGCTGTAGTTCGGTTTAGTACCACAGATGTGACGCTCGGGCACACGACGATATCCATGATAGGCTTTGGGAGCCAGTTTCGCTACACAGTTTGAATTACTTAAACTAGAATTTGGTTTTTTTCTTACTTTTAGTACTTTTATGTTACAACTATATAATGTAAAGCGCTGTCTTATCTGTGCTACATACAAAATCTGCAAGTAATTACATCGTCTCTCGTTAAAGTCATAATTGAAGGGTATCTGCCGTCTGTCTGCGCGGCCTAACGCCTCGCCGTAATAGAAACTCATCAATTTCACGTAACTGACTCCAATAAGAGATCGCTCGTTTCGTCCTTCAACAAAAAAAGGCTGCGAAGGTAATGTCATTACAAATTGAAGCCAAGTCCGACCGGGGTCAGCCTGGGGCACGGACCCGGGGGTGAAGTGAGGGGGGGGGGGGGGCAGCGCCGTGTAGCCGAGGGGGGGGGCGTCGGGGACCATTAACGAATATCTCCGTTTAATTAGCGACGTTTCCGGACGGTAATTGCATTTTAAATTGTCGGGAGTGTTTGTTATGTCCGCTGCCGTTGATTACGTACGCGGCGCACATTTATCAATAGCGACATCGTCATCAATCTGGTCGCGGCCTTGCACGTGCAGCGCCGCGTGCGTCACCCTCGGGAGCTCCTCGGTAAACTCTGTGTCTATCTTATTTCCTAACGTTTACTACCATTTTAAGTGGTAATATAATAATTATAACTAGACCCACAACCATCAAGCGGGATTAAGTAACGAGCAAGCCGTAATGTCACGACCTTTACAACTTTCTTCATTAAGTGTTCTCACAAAACTTACTATGGTGAACGTTTTACAAGTAATTGGTAAAAGAATTAAAAAAATAACGTAAAATATACAGTAAAAACTTGTAATTAATCGTAAGGTTTTTACAATGTTTTAACAATAAAGCGTGTAATGAGGGATCTCGGTTGATGCGACCAGACAGTAGGGCGGGGGTTACTAACTCCGCTGCGTCTCTCGCGGACAGTAGCGCACATGTAAATACGTAACGCTAAGGTCACCGTATATACCGAGCGGGCTTGACACCCTGTAACTGATTACAAAGTCTGTAACTGACTGTGTTAGCCTCTGTACCCACTGCTTAGTAGAGATCTCTGCACGGAGAGACAAACACTTTGCTAACTGCGAGTTGACTTCGGACTACGCACGTCATGTGGTACGTCAAAATGTTTCAGTCAGTAAATTAAAACAGTTTATAAATGTAATTGTGTAGATTTGTATTAATATTGTTTGGAGGACAACAAGGAAATAGGATACATGAATATAAAATAAACAAAACAGAAACATTCAACACGCATGAATATCATGTCCAAAATAAATAGATACGGATGTTTATTGTAATATGTGGAGTAACAAAGTTTCCTTATTATTTTACGCTCGTTGTATTTAATACGGGTGGGGCGTCCCCCCGGACCGGCGCGCGGCGCGGGCGCTGTCCGGCCGCACCGGGATTACTGTTTGTTTGTTTATTTGTGGAAATGTGCACGTCCGCTGACTTTAGTCAACAGTACCGATATGTTGTGATTACTCATTAAGATGACCGAGTGATGCTGTGGCTAACTCTACTGACATTTAGATCATAAAATTATGAGACGAGGTGTTAAAGTTAAATCTATTTCAAGTAATGTATGTTGTTTGATATATACAATGTTATACACAGCTTGCAGTTGACACTCGACCTGCCACTAGACAGGAGACACTTCTCGGACTGTTGACACATATCCGAGCCCACTTGGTGACTGTAACTATATCGTAATTGAGCGTCGCTGGAGGGTTTGCTAAACACAAAGCTATCATAACGTTGTCGGCTGAGTGCTCGCCCAACAGTGCGTAGCCGGTGTTTGCGGCGCTCCATATGACGCGAGACGGTGCGGGGTGACGCGGGGTGACGCGTCTGATCACATACTGTACGCACACTTGACTAAGAATGCGTCGTCGCCTCATCGCTCATATTTACATCTAGGATACACAGGAGGACAACATATACTTGCGAACGCCCCTAGTTTTGTTTATTATTGTCTTTTACTAGTATCGGTGGCCTTTGTTGGCAATGAGAAGAAGCATATTCTCTGTTAGTAGGTATTAGTATTATTGCATATTGTAAGAAGAACACTGGGAAGGCCTTTGTTCAGCAGTTGATTTCGATGTAGGCTAGAAAATATTTTACCACTAAAGTAACAGGAATGCTGTGGACTGTCATGTATGGAAAATGTAATAGTAGCTTATAATGTCAATATTGCGTATTAGTGTACGTCTGGTGTCGTATGCTAAGTGTAGCTGTAATCTGTCCGGTGCGGTCCGGTGCGGCGCGGCGTTCAAACAGCCGTGTTTGTCCGTCACCGCCGCACCGCACGCTCGCTCGTGCGCAAACACCGCGTAATTGGTGGCCACACCTGAGGCCGCGGTCGTCTTAGCGACCCAAACCGCGAGTCGGCAACTGTTTGTTAATTATATCACACAATACATGTACTGTTTAGTTGAGAGAATCCTCGGAGCATCTGTGTGCAACGCTATACATAAATGTGCTCAGTACCTACCTACATGTAGTACAACTCAAACAGATGGGTAGATTAAATTTTAAAACGAATTTAAAATTTCTTTAAATGCCATTATTAAGGTGCAATGAAATCTTATTAATTTAGCAGCTAAGAGGAGGTCGACACCAAGGGGTTTGAGATCTCCTGTAAATCAATATTCGTGTAACACAATATTAGTAGTGAGTGTTTGTGTTACATTTGTGTACGGAGCGTGGACAACGGTAAACCTCTCGCCAGGTGAGTTTCAAAGCCAATATCTCTCGGCGGGTGTTTGTTTTAATTGACCTCTTTGAGCCTCAAGGCCTCACCACAACAAGTTAATAGTTCACCCTTCAGCCGACACAAGGGACCCACTCCACTGCACATATTGAATTTGACACATTTCATACCTGAATTAAACTTAACCCTTATTGTAAAGGTTTGTCTATGTTCTGTGGTATCAGTATTATGATCAGATCTCATCCATTCTGAGTCAATCGTCTTAACAACTGTGGCGAGCGAGAGGCACGTTCGGCCAATACCTACTGATTAAAAAACTTAAATGAACTTAGGAGATCAATGTCAATATTTGTATAGATGAACTATATAATTGTTTCTCCTAACATTATTGCTCGTCTTTGTCATAAATAGTATATAGACAGTATAGCCGCAGTCTTAGACTGACGTTGCCTGTAGCAAAATTAAAACACTATAGAGTTGCAATAATCCGCTTAAAATGAATATTTGACAACGGAAGACTGCATCCGAGTGCACGTTTAAATACATTATCTGATACAACGAAGGGTCATAATCTGAGCCAGCAGTAAATATCAAAAAAGCTCTTCTGCAAAGCTGGAGCACTACGACTTGTGATAAACAGACAGAAACTACAAGCTATAATAAATATATTAGCTTCAAGTCGGTTCCCGCTGGGTGCAACACCCAAAAACTTCACGTTCCCAGTAGCTACAGAAGTAGCAGCGTGAGTGCATAACACGCTAACTTTAAGCTAATCACACACACTGCGCCGATAATCGAGTTGTGTGAGGTCGCGGCGACTTGCTCGCAATCAGCGCTCATTGAGTGGCCGCCGCAGCACAGCCGCGCCGCTCCGGACCGCGCCGCTGCGGACCGCACCGCTCCGCACCGTGCCGCACAGCGACCGTCCCGCGTCGCCACATTCACATTCACTACGAAATCCAATCAGCAGGAAAGTAGTTTAGAAGAACTTGTGATCCCTTGGAACGTTTGCACAAGAAAATGTGGAAAATAGGTTAAAATTTATAACTCACTTGAACGCCGCGCCGAGTCGTTAGGTCACAATTTTCCTTTTTAAAAACCTGCACTATTTCCGAGTACATTTCTAATTGTTACAATAATATTGGACTAATTATTGAATACAGGAGAATAGAAAAATGATAAGTTTAAGCAAAGCTCTATAGATAGCAAAGACGTTTGAAGGCTGTGGTTATACGAGCGAAATTTTAGCTTGAGTGAGTGAGGCGGTTGTAATTATCGTACACTATGTAGTTAGCTAGTCTGCATAAGTAGCCACAAGTAAATCTTCACAATACCCCTCAGGTAAGCAGTGCTAGTAGACACTACGCTCACGTGACCCGCGCGGTGACGGCTCGCGCCCGCTCGCGACGAGGGCGACTGCTTCCCGTTTTATTGTCTAATTAGCCGTGTTTCATTGCGATTTATTGCGTTTTAAATTATGCACGAAGGTGCTTCATTTTATCTGGCCGCTCCAAATTGCGGCCGTTTTCATTAAGAGCCGGTGCTCGCAAATAAATATAATTTAATTAGGGCGCGTCTCACCGCGTCCCGCCACTAGTGCGGCTCAGACCTAGCGAGCTCCGCGCTTACTAAATGTTTGTTTTCGTTTGCCTTTTCCTTACCTAACATTGTTTCCAACATTTAAGATAAAGATGAAGTAAATATTTTATTGAATCAATATCATATTCTTGATGTTATCACACAGATTCGTTCAACTATTACCTGCTAATATTACAAATCAAAATTAAATTCATAACCAAAAAGCCTCCCTACTATTGTCACATACAATATGCACCAACTAGCGGGAGGGAGGCGGGAGGTAACTAACGTGTATAATATAGGCGGCCGTTAATTTTCACCTCCTCATACAACCCCATTAACCTGTTCGAGGAAGTCATAACTCCGTGCATACAGCGGTACCTACTGCGTGTAGCGGCGCGTCACTTGATTAGACGGACATTTGTTAAATACTTGCCACGAATACGGGCCCGCTGGCGGACTGCCAGTGCGACAGCCGCGTGCCTCTGACTATTAGTTACCTCGTGTAGTTACTTACATGCGACATAATTACATTATACCTTAGTCTCACCTAGCAAGAAGGACCTAAGTATGTCCTCGCTAAACTGATGGTATTATAAATTGATAAAGGAAATTTGAAAAATGATGGACACGAGCGGGATTCGAACCCGCGACCTTCGCCGATCCGTGGCGCTGCTCTAACCAACTGAGCCACCGTGTCGCTGCTCGCATCCATCGAATTTCAAGTTCCCTTTTAGTATTTACGTCTTAAGGGTGACGTCAGGTATTATCTGTTGGAATCTATGATTACCAACTCAGTGTTATACCTTTACAGCTATGAATCACTGAAACGATAATACCAACCCAAATTTATATGACTTTTGGTGCCATTTTAGCATGTTGCCCATGCACCCTTAAGACGTAAATACTAAAAGGGAACTTGAAATCATTTTTCAAATTTCCTTTATCAATTTAGATTCAAGCTTAGCATGGGCAACATGCTAAAATGGCACCAAAAGTCATATGATGGTATTATACTTCATACCTACTAATGTTTTAGTATCATAATAAAAAAAAATATTTTCCTTCTATAAATGGTAAATTGATCACCTATTAATGTACCCACACAGGTGATAATCTAAAGAATTAGGTACTAAATAGGAATCTATTCTCATTTCTAAGCTTTCATGCACGGCTTTTATCGCAAAATAAATTATCTAACAACAATGTAAAAAGCCCAACTCAATTAGGATTAGCGCTATACAGTGTACAGGTACTCGGCGTCCTCTCAGCTCCCCTCAACGCGAACAATACGAGCGAGCCTCCAGCCTCCGGTAAACCAACATCTGTCGAACATTGCAACTATCTTGTAATTACATTTTACAGCGCTATGAAAACTTAATTTTACTACCTTCGAAGGGTTCCTTCATGTCACTGTAGGAACTTCACCGTCATTTACTTTATGTCGATGTCGGAGATAGGATTGATCGGTGACGTCTGATCCTAGGGTATAAAATATTGAGCTACGAAGATGTAAAGTATACATAATGACAAAAATCACGGATTTTTTTATATTCGTACCTACAGACTTAAGTCTACCTACTTAAGTCTGTAGGTAATATGTAAGAAGAGAGAGAATGTTGAAACAGAAATAATTGTTTACTTAGACAATTTTTAATTACCATTTTTTCGTCATCGGATCATCGATACGACTACAAACTTAAGCAAATGATACAAGTTTCGACACTGAAGTACATATCTACTACCACGAGTAGTAGTACTCCGGGTTTTCCCCGCCACTTTGCGATTGAGGTCGTCATCATAAGACGAGCGTGTTCAAACACCTATCGGCGCCCCAAGACCCCCCCCCCCTCCCGGGTCATTCAGTCGCACTCACTTTATCACGTCGCCGGCTTCGTAAATAGAGTAGATGAAGTAAGAATATCTACACACTGACATAAACGCTGCATGGTCATTTTACAACCGTTTTTAATATATATCATTAAAACTACATCAATATGTAGTGTTTTAAGGAGAGCTTATCGTCCTGACATGGACAGGGTCAAAATAAGGAAAATGTCGTTATTTTTTTTAAGTCCACATAATACTTTGTACGCATCAGGCTAGTAAGATGCCTGTCTAAGCACAAAGCGACTGTAATAATGACAACAACGCATTAACCGGTCGACTTTGATCATTAACAGGTAAAGTGCTTCAGCACACTATATGGACTTTAATGCACGGGTAGTATTTATTCGGAAATCCTTATTAGCAGCGGCAGTGTGTAAGGGGCACCTGCGGCAGTGCGGTGCACGCTTGCACCGACTCGTTACGACGGGAGGGCATCCTAGAGGGCCCTCTTCCGACACTAGTGCTGCGGAATTAGCGGCACTCCTCACCGGAGGAGGGCGCGGCTCTCCGCACACGTGATTATATTGATGTGATCGAACGAGGCTTGCTCGGCTCTTAGTTGGATATAGTTATTTTATATACCAAATTGTTTTTTTTTAATTTCGTTTAAACCATTTGCAGGCGCTTATGAAACGCCAGTATAAATACAGGGGCATAATTTATGTAAATGATCTGCATTGGCACTCGTGGAGCTTGATTCGCAAATAATTTATGATGGCATGGTTTACAAACTTTCGATTGTTCCTGGTTCCCGAGCTACTTTTAGGGCAGTTCTATAGTCCATTTGCTACGCGCTCCTCCTAGCATAAGAACTTCAGCTGCATAATTTCTATTCCTTAATATTTTTTTCTTTTTTATTCCTTGGATGGCATTTAATAAAATCAATAGTTAAAAGTCATCTAATAAATGAAACGACAAACACATTATAACACGTCCATATAATCAAAATACCTGACAGACTCAAAGATGCCACATTTTTGTTAAAAGTTAAAACGTAACATAATACAGGCAATCAGGTCTTGAAAATGCAGCGGTTACAGGCGCTTCCAGACCTAAGACCATTAAACAAATGAAGAAATCCCCAGTGTTCTACTGAAATATAATAGGCTTTTTGTTCCATCCTAATTAAACAATATAAGGCAAAGTGGAAAGTGTTCAAATAGTGGCGGCGCGACGCGGCGCGGGGCGGGGCGGGGCGGGCGTCGGGGGAGCATTTAAAAATAAATATCAGACTCGGTTTTAATTTGCGCGGAGAGTTCCTGGAGCACTTGAGAGCTTGTAGGGCTGCCCCGAGCCTCTGACTCCGCAGGCTACTCTGCTAAGTTATTGAAACATAATACCTAAGTAGCTCTATTTCTTCAGGCGAAAACATTTTTGTTTTAAAGACTTATTTGAGACATTATGAACCTTTTTGATACGACTTTATATTTTTGTGATTGTTCATATTATTAGCCTTATTATGTAATTCTACCTACATATTATAAAGTGGATCTTAAACATTTGTAGAACAACGTGTCATATCTTTCCTTGAATAAACATTAAAGTTTAACTTTAATAAAACGTAACTTATTTTCCCTTTAGTTACTTCCCATCCGTCCATATTTCTTGCCAAAAAGGCCTTATCAATAAAACACATTTTCAAGTTGATAAAGAATGAGAATTCTCCATCAGAGGTAGCCCTTGAGTGGCGGCCCTCGTGTCCGAGTGGCGCTGCCTACTTGCACTATTGCGATGCTAACTGCGTATTAGTGCGAACTCTGCGCGGCGCGGCGCGGCTCGGCGCGGCGCGGCGCTCTAACCAATCCAGTGATGGGCACAAATACCACGTCGTTTCGTTACTAATCGCCTCATATTATAAACTGCACCAATAACTGGGCGCGTGTTGATTGGTTATCCACTCGATACCTATATATCTCGATCTCGATCCTCGATACCTTTAAATGGTACTAGGATTGAATTAGATTTTTACTGTGCCACATTATTTCTAAAATTAATTTATTGGTAACTGTAGCAACATAACAAATTATAACAGCACTAATAGTCCTAAAGATAAAATGGGCTCGACCGAGAATTTATTTAGAATTTTAATAAAATAAATAATTTACTATAAAATCTGGTATTAACAAACAAATTATTACGGAACACGATAAATTATATGATTGGTGTATCACCGCATAGTTTTAATTATGTGTAGAGTTTAATAGTAAATCACTCTCGTTTAAACACAAGCGTTGCAAAATTTAAATTAAATGCATAATTAAAATAAAATACTTGCCATTTTTACTATAACAATTACTATGCACTACGATTATAATAAAATTCAATTATTATTATGGAAAATTTACAAAACATAAATGAGAATTAAATTAGGACACAATCAAATTTGCTTTTCTCCCAATAATAAGAGCCATTTGTATGAACCTTACTATCTAGTAGGTACCTAGCTGCCGAGAGCGGCCGGTCGGCGGGCCCCGGCCGGTCTGTTTGTGCAGCTCGAGGGCCATCCATCCGGCTTGCATCCCGCACTGCACAGCTTAGGAAATTAACTTTATTGTGAGCTCTAGCTAGCTCGCCGCGAACGTGGGTCCTTGTTATAATGCTCTTTAAGCGTGGCTTTGAGAAGCAATTTGATAGATAGTGTTTGTAGTGACGGAATGTTGCAGAACGATCTCACTTATTACAAGAGTCTGCGGAGTGTGCAACTGAACTTTACATGCATTTGTTTAGATAACATGTTTAAATTTATCTGGAAATATAGTATCGCTTTATCAATTTACATTCCAAATACCATTATGTTTATGTTATCCGCTTTCGTCTTGAATTTGCAAAAATACTTTAATCGGATTACGATTGCAAAATAAATGGCGATACCTATTCGAAAGTTATAAATAAATTTTAATTAAAATAGGAGATTAAAAAAAAAAAGTATGCGATTAGAGTCGCAATGCTGCAAGCTGAAACGACTCGCTACATCGCGGGTCGGCGCCGGACCGCGCGGATCAAACCGCACGCCGCGCCGGACCGCACCGTACCGCGCCGGCTCGTCCCGCATCGTGCAGATAAAACACGCGGCAGAAGTTCCGAACAGCGCCGAAGACGCCCTGTGCACACTGTATATATTATTAACTGTGCAACATGCGAGATTTACTGCGTTCGCTAGTAAAGTTTTAAACGCTTTATCTCACAAAGGATTCGCTTTAGAGAACTAATTCAAAGATACGAATTCTTAGAGAAAGGAATGACTAGGAACCACTTTATTTTAACAACTAGGAAGCCATGCATTCATTAGTTTTATAACGCTACAGTGAAATACCTTTGGTTTATATCGAACAGAATAGTGCACACTGCGGTAGAAACTACTTAAAGTTTTAGTTTCCTTTATTTAAATAATAATCGTTTTTACTTACAAGTAGGAACTAAGCTAGGCTAATAACCATATCTGAGGATGAGGTTATGAGCAAAAAAGTAACTGCGAATTGGTATTATCCTGGAGAGCCAAGCTTAGGGCAGGGGGCGCTATGCTGTGCGGGCTCAGCTGCTGGCGCCGCGCCAGCCGAGCGGGGGCGGCGCGGCGCGGCTCGGGCCGGCGCGGGCGGCGAGGCTGAGCCGTAGAATGTCCAAATTACAAGCCGACACTCGCCGTAATCAACTTGGTTGGTTTAAGCGTGATTAGAATTTTGTAATTAGAACTATATAGAGTCCAGCCGCCGGCACAACTTTGCCGGCTGTCTGCGATAGATTTTACGGCGTTTTCAATTAAAACTGGGGACAGGAACTTCCGGCGAGTCGGTTAACGAAACTCTGCGCTCCTGCGTTCGTCTCAAAACAATCGACAGTTCGTTGAAGTTCGTTATGGGTTATGTTTTATTGCCTCCCCGCGGCGGCCGGCAGCCGGCGGGCGTACGGCAGGGACGCGGCCGGTCCGGCGTCGGACGGTGATAAATCTCACATCCCGACTACGAAGGAAACATTCATTTGTTTCTTTTTCGATTCACCTTTGTCGTGTTTACTCATTGTTTCATTTTCTGCCCTGAACTTTGAAATAACGATGGCTAATTCTAAATGTCACCGCTTACAAATAACAATGTGGATCATTTTCAATTTCATATATAATAAACGGAAAATGCAAAGTAGACGCATACGTAGGCACGAGTGTACCGGGAAATCGCATTTAGCTGCTTAATGAAACCGCATACCAAATTGCAAACCTTTGAAATCCTGTTAACAACTTCAGCAGTTTAGCGGAGGCACTTATCCTTGTATACCGGTCTAATATAGCTCAAACTAGTAAATTTCCTAAAGCCAAGCGAGTCCCGGCTTAAAAGCGGCCAATTTTGGAGTGAACTAAACTCGCAATAGAATAGCGACGACGACAGCCAGCGGGTGTGGGAGGGGGAGAGGGAAAGAGCGCGGCGGTACAGGGGGGGAGAGGGTTGTTAAACGCAAATATTTCAAGTTTGGCGAATCATATAACGAACGCATTACCTCGTCAGGTGCGTCAGGGCGGTTAATTAGCGAGCAGTCTGGCCGGCATCCAGCCTGCAGCTGCACTCTTCTCGTGGCCATGCACAATGTTTACGAAAGGCCCTACACTACATTAACCTATATGTATTGACATTTGAGTGCGTTACGGGAGAATTATGTATCGCCTATTTATTTGCACCGAATTCGCTCTCACAGTTTCACGGAAATGAAACACCTACACTAAAGGCAGAATAAAATGCTGTTAAGTGAAATGGGCAACCTTCTAGAATGTATCTAAAGAACCCCACGTATCGGCGGCTACGAAACCAACCAACATTGAACAAGTAATGTAAACATTCATGTAGGAATAAAATTGTCTCTGAACGACAGATTGTTTATGATTTTAAAAAATATATAGCTATCTCTCTCGCACGACGACGCCATATCTGTAGACAGTCTTCTTTTCCGCTGCTAATAAAAATTCGATTAAGTATAAAAAAAAGTGTTCTCATTTAGACCTCCCCTACATAATTCTCGTCCGGGATCGGAGGTCTAAGTGTACAATAATAATTGACGACGTATTACGAAGTAACGGGGCGCACGCATACGACGGCGTGCACCGGCCGGCATAACCTCCACACGACGTACAACGCGAGGTTTGGCGGTATTACTAAACTACGAATTCTACGGTCAATACAATGGCAGAGAGCAGCAAGCAGAACGAGGGAGCCACTACAACTAATTTGTGGCATACGATGGATTCCGTCCCAAAGTTCACCGGCGAAGACATGACATACTCGTCTGTAAAATGGTGCCAAGACGTCGATGACAATGCCGAGATATTCGGGTGGACTCCACAGCAAAAACTTATTATCGCTCGTCGATGTTTGTCCGGGACGGCAGAGCTCTGGATAAGGACGGAAAAGGCTTTCCGAACATACGAAGAATTAAAAACAGCGATCCACAAAGAATTTCCTGAGTCGGTTAATTGCAAACAAATGCATGAAGTTATGAGTGCGCGTAAAAAACAAGCTAACGAGACATTTTATCAATATATGCTAACAATGAAGGAACTCGGCAAGAGGGCTAAGTTTCCAGACTACGTGGCTATACAATATATCATTGATGGTATCCAAG
The DNA here is from genome assembly GCA_905340225.1 of Abrostola tripartita. Lineage (NCBI taxonomy): Eukaryota > Metazoa > Arthropoda > Insecta > Lepidoptera > Noctuidae > Abrostola > Abrostola tripartita. The sequence goes on from HG996488.1 coordinate 194,249, forward strand.
ATTATGAGTCAAATAAACTTCTGTTCTACGGGGTAAGCACCTATCCAGTGTTGAAAGAAAAATTGTTACAATACGAAAGTTTCAAGCAAAAGACTAGCAAGCACAAAAATGTTCCACAACGACGAGATGACAAAGAAAAGGCCCACAAGCAACCAAACGATGCGACGCGCCCCTCTCTGCGCTGCTTCAAATGTGGTGAGAAGGGCCACCCGGCGAGTAGCTGTAATAAAGGCGCTAAATGTTTTAGATGTAATGAGTTTGGGCATATCAGTGTGGAGTGCAAGAAAGTACAGGTGAACAAAGGTCATCAACATGGCGGTGGCAGTGTGAACGGAACGAAACAATCGTGTATGATGGCGGTGGCGACCGAATATTCTGGAAAAGATGGTGAACAAGAACGAATAAGTTCGGTGAATGAAGTAAGTCGCGATTATCATTCGATGGAATCAGTGAGCGAACAGTTGTCAAATGTAAGTACGTCAACTCCGCACATACGTCAATGTCAATCTCAGTGTCATTGTCAACATATTCTGAATGTAAACAAAGAAATGTGTCAGTCCGTAAATATATGCGTAAAAGATATTAAAATTGGTAATTTTGAGGTCAAATGTTTAATTGATACCGGTAGTGAGGTAAATTTAATAAGTTTTGAGTTGTTTACCAAATTGAAATGTGATTTCCTACCAGAAAAAATGTTACTGACTGGTTTAGGTTCTTGCAAAGTGTTTTCAATCGGGAAGTTTTCTGTCGATTTAGTTGTTGATCAACACCAATACTCTATTCGTTTTTATATAGTACCAGTTAACACCATACCATACAATGTAATATTGGGTCAGCCATTTTTGATAAACACTATAACAGTTATTAATAAAGGTTTTGTTGAAATAAGGCCTCAATGTTATGACAGTACATATTTGCAAAAGATTTGTTTATTTTCCAGCCTTAATGATGACCGCCCATTTGTTCAAGAAATAATAGATAGCTACAAACCTTTAAAGACCAAAGATGCACCCATTAAATTGAAGATAGTATTAAAAGATGATAACCCTGTAAGACAGCGTCCAAGAAGGTTGGCTTTAGCTGAAGAAGAAATAGTCAAAGAACAAATTGAAGAATGGTTGGCCAAGGGTATCATTCGTCCAAGCTTCTCAGAGTATGCAAGCCCACTGGTGTTGGTGAAGAAAAAAGATGGCGGGACCAGAGGGTGTGTGGATTATCGAAAAATAAATGAAAAAATGGTAAAAGATGAGTATCCACTTCCAGTGATCGATGATCATATTGATAAGTTGAGTAATGTGAAGATCTACAGTACTTTGGATTTAAAAAATGGTTTTTTTCATCTGCCTATAGAAGAAGATTCAGTGAAATATACTGCTTTTGTAACCAGTAGTCCAGAGGGACAATATGAGTTCTTGAAAGCTCCATTCGGTTTGTCCGTGTGCCCAAAATATTTTACCCGCTATATAAATATTATTTTTTCAGACTTGATTAGACGAGGGATAATACTGATATTTATCGATGACCTGATCATACTATCCAGTGATGAAAAAGAAGGCATTGAAAGACTTCAAGAAGTGTTAAAAGTGGCCTCTGAATATGGTTTGGAAATGAATTGGAAAAAGTCACAGATACTGCAAACTTCAGTTGAATATTTAGGCTATAACATTTCAAATGGAACGGTGAGACCTTCAACAGATAAAGTTAAGGCAGTTAAAACTTATCCTGTGCCAAAGAATCTCAAGGAAGTACACAGTTTTGTGGGTCTCACATCATACTTTAGAAAATTTATTCAGAATTATGCACTGATTGCAAAACCACTAACCGATTTACTCAAGAAGTCAGGTGAATTTCATTTTGAAGCAGAACATATGCAAGCTTTTGAAGAATTAAAAGAAAGATTGTGCTCTGAACCTGTTTTGAAAATTTTTGATGTACAATTGGAAACTGAACTGCACACAGACGCATCCAAATATGGCTATGCAGCAGTGTTGATGCAACGAGATTCTTATGATGGTAAACTACATCCTGTCCATTATATGAGTCGGAAGACTACAGAATCGCAACAGAAGTGCAGCAGCTATGAACTTGAAGCTCTAGCAGTCATTGAAGGCGTCAAAAAATTTAGAAGATACCTTATAGGAATAAAGTTCAAGATTGTAACAGATTGTGAAGCATTTCAGAAGACCATGAACAAGAGGGATGTGCCTGTTAAAGTTGCTCGTTGGGTACTTTACCTCCAGGATTTTGACTATTCTATAGAACACAGAGCTGGTGAGAAAATGAAGCACGTTGATGCCTTAAGCCGGTATGTATGCTTGGTAAATATAGAACTTCACGCAAGAATTAAGAGGGCACAAGCGGAAGATGAAAGATTAAAGATTATTAGAGAAATATTGAAAGAAAAAGAATATGAAGATTATTTCTTAGAAAATGAAGTAATTTATAAAGGTGTGGAAAAGAAGTTAGTTGTTCCAGAGGTTATGGATTTAGAAATCATTAAAAGAGCACATGGGATAGGACATTTTGGACATAAGAAGGTGAAAGACATCATAGAAAAGGAATATTTTGTCACCAAGTTAGATGTCAAGATTCAAAAAATTATATCTACCTGTGTACCTTGTATATTGGCAAGTAGAAAATTGGGCAAGAAGGAAGGCTTGTTAAATCCGATCTGTAAAGGAGAATTGCCATTGGATACATTACACTGTGATCACTTAGGACCTCTGGATGCTACAAAGAAAATGTATAATTACATACTTAGTGTTGTAGATGGTTTCACCAAATTTGTATGGATTTATCCAGTTAAAACAGTAACAGCTAAAGAAACTATTGAAAGGTTAAAACTACACCAGAAAGACTATGGTAACCCACGACGAATAATAACAGATAGAGGAACAGCTTTCACTGGAAAAGAGTTTGAAGAATATTGCCAGGAGGAACAGATTGAACACGTAACCATCACCACTGGAGTACCACGGGGAAACGGCCAGGTTGAGCGTATGAATCGGATTATCATTTCTACACTAACAAAGATGTGTATTGAGGAACCTGGTCACTGGTATAAGTATGTTGGCAAGCTTCAAAGAGTCATAAATGGTACATACCAGAGATCTATTAATACAACACCGTTTGAGCTTTTAACTGGAGTGAAGATAAAAATGAAAGAAGATATGCAGATTTTAGAATTTTTGGAAGAGGAGAACAGAAGGGAATTTTGTGAAAGGAGGGATGATGCAAGGAAAGAATCTAAAGCCCAAATATTAAGGATACAAGAAGAAAATAGAGTAACCTATAATAAGAAGCGAAAGGAAGGAGAGAAGTACAAACAGGGTGATCTGGTAGCTATCCAACGCACACAGTTTGGGAATGCTTTAAAGTTAAAGCCGAAATATTTTGGACCATATCAGGTGAAAAGGGCGCTAGGAAAAGACAGATATGAAGTGGAGAAACTAGACAGAAATACGGAAGGTCCCATTAATACATTTACAGCTACAGATTTCATGAAAAGATGGCCTTAGATTGATATTACCTTTGTCTTGTTTATCATATTACCTTTTGTTTATCAAGTATGGTGTTGTGTTAAATATTCATAGTCATTTCAGTATTCTTGTATGTTATAAAAAATCTAACATTCCTATGTAAAGATGTAAACTTAGTAGTATTATGTAGAATGGTAAATCTGTACTAAAGAGAACTTAGTCATGTGTAACATTGTTGACTAAAATATGTCATTAAGTTATTTTAAGGTTGAGTAAGATGTCCTTTTATCTAAAATTAAGAATAATTGTATTGTAAGAAACATGTAGTGCAGTCTGGGGTCAGACTGCTATGTAGGATAGCCGAGTTGTAGGAATAAAATTGTCTCTGAACGACAGATTGTTTATGATTTTAAAAAATATATAGCTATCTCTCTCGCACGACGACGCCATATCTGTAGACAGTCTTCTTTTCCGCTGCTAATAAAAATTCGATTAAGTATAAAAAAAAGTGTTCTCATTTAGACCTCCCCTACATTCATAAACAAACTTATAATTGCAACCAGACTCCGAAAACAATCCCAATGTGTATATTTTCAAACCAACCATCAATATTTGTGCAAAGTATAAGAACAACATTAGCATTAAGGATGCTCAAGCGTGGGAAACGCGAAACATTCCAATTAACATATTGGTTAGCGCGGTTGCGCGGTGTTTGTCCCCGCGGCACACCGGGAGTCCGGGACCCGTGCCCAGCGCCCGCTCCACTGGCGAGTATTGTTAAGCCAACAGCACGACATAAAGTTCACAAAACCTAATAACAAAGTGTTGGCTGTTTGCGTTAAGTGTCACGTCCGAGCTCGCTCCTTGGAAATAGTCGCGAGTTTTATTCGGACACTCGCGCGCTACACTCGCTCTTAATGTGTCATGTTGTATATTGAACCAGCTGTTGAAGCGTTTTGTGTGGTGACTGGAGTTTTATTTAATGACACCTTTCCAGGTTTAAATTGAAAAAGCGGTTTCTGTCTGTACCGGTCAGCTTAAATATAGGTACTGTAACTACATGGTTGGTACCATGTAGAATGAGAATGACGTTTGAGCAGACCATGTTGGATAAAGCATATTGTCAAAAAAACAATTACCTAATTGTTACATGCGCACCACTCCAGTTCGGAATCGATCAGTTTGACATTTAATCGTAAGTACTTTCACAGGCAAAAGGCAAGTGCATCAGAATAAAAGCTAAGAACATGAATGTACATTGTACAGTCGTGCTCGTAAACGCGATCCTTTAAGCGGGGCCTACGGGCGACAGCGCGGGCCTTATCCTTTTTGCAGCATGTGCAGCTCTTATACTGGACTCTATCAATAAGTAAATTATTATAACAACTTTTTTTTATCACAAATGGTTTTAATTTTCTGTGTTTTCTCGTTATTTAAAATATTGGCTTCACATATTTCATTTTATAGTTTACTTTCGTTAGTATAATAGGTGTACTGTTACTTTAATTACTTTTCATATACGGGAAGGATTGAGGTAAAAACTAACCAACCGCATTTTTGGCTAACAAGTTACATTACTTGAATAAGTTTTGCAAGTCATTGCCGCGTAATTCATCGAAGGCCTTATACTTGTATCAAATAAGTAAGAGTTATGTCGACGTCGGCGCCCTTCTTGAACAGTAGCCTGGCACCATTAGTGGTGGTCGCTTCACATGAAGGAACTAAGCGTACTAACGAGCCCACTGCCAGGTCGTTGACCCTAGTAAAGCAAGCTTTAGAAATTTAAACAAGAGAAACTCAAAAATAACAGTATCTTCAGTAGTCACAGTTGTATAAACATTCTTTTATTATCTAACATAAATTAAAAACAATAAAACAAATTATATTAGTCAAGGATTGTTATCAATTTAAAGTGGGAAAGTGTTATAGATACGCAATATTTTAGTGCTTTAAATGAATATTAGTATATTTATTGGTTTTCCATGCGTTCGTATCTCATCATCCAATTACGCTGAAAGTTTGGGCCTCTCAAAACAGTTATGTGCACACCCGCGATGGTATCTAACACACAAAATGCATCGCTATGCATACCGAGCTCTAAATGACATATATTTTGACACATGTCGTCACAAAGAGGCGGATTTACAATCGAACAAATGCAGAAAAAAAGTAAAACAATGCTATAGGTTAAATTAAATTTAATGTTTTGTTTTCTAGCAGGCATACTACATTACCGAATGCGGGCGGGGATTCGGCGGATTGAACGTGGAAATGGCGATACACTGTAAAATATTGGAAGGCTAAAAACTTTACGGGAAAGACATGGCCCGAAATGGCATTGGACAGGGTTTTGTGGAAGAATAAAATGGGAGGCCTTTGCTCAGCAGTGGGACACTGGACAGACTATTAAAAAAATCTTTACATTACTGTTGTAGGTTAGGTTAGAGACTAGGTAGCATACCGATTGTGGTCGAGTCACTGCATACTGGACTGTGAAAGAACCACAGCAGGGGCTGGCTGTCAAGCAGTATCACAACAGCTTCCTTATTATTTACAAATCTTCAATACATGTTTTAGAGGTTTTTGGCGTTAACTACGAAGAACATCATGACATGTAAAAAAACTAATATAAACACCGTGTTCGTAAGTCCAGTAAGGAATAGCCAGATATAAATCCCCTCTGCTGCTCACAACACAAACACGAGCAGCTTATACAAGTCTCCCTCTTGTAACAACAGGTCAGGAGTGAGCGCAGTGAGCGTCAGTGACGTCACTCCTAAGGTGTGATAAACGGGACGTGCGGATGCAGCCATAAAGAAGGCGGGGCGGGCGCGGGGCAGGGCAGCCCAATTTATCGCTACATCGGGTCCTCGCACGTCCCCCGGGTACGATTCGGGCCTGTTTTAATTTCTCCGGATTTTCCCTTGAATACAAAACCACTGTTATAATGACTTCTTTTGTTTTACTCCGAGAAAGAATAAAATACAATTATAATTATGTTTCGTGACGATTGTGTTTATTATTTCTCGTGAGCCTTGCCGGGTAGTGGAATCATTGATTTCCGAATTTTACTAGCTTTACAACTGTCTAATGTATGCCCGATATGCCCGTGTGTTCCCCGCCCGTGTAGTTTGCCTACTCACCTGTAGATATTGGGCAGCATCAAACAGCTCCAGATCATTAGCTCTAAGTGTTCCGTATTCAACACAATACAAATATGTGTATGTAACATACAAACCTAACCAAACACACACGCAGAGGTGATCTCATAGCGCTACAATCGCTATGAGATCACCTCTGCGTGTGTGTTTGATATTATAATAGTCTGCATTTTTTTTGTTCATTGCTTTCAAATGCTAGTTGTATTAATATTAAGGAAAATACAGTCTGTAAGAAAAATGGTGTTGCCTAAATTCAATTTTTCCCAAATGTTACAAGGCAAACATAATATTTAAATACTTTTATATAAAACGATTACGTCAGATTATTATGACGTCGCATCGTCTTTCATCAAAAGTTTTTATAAGCGCGCTAGAAGCGTATGAACCTAAACAAAGAGCGTTTAACACATTTGACAAGCCCGTCAAATGTGCCGATAAAAATATCGTAAACGTCAACAGCAGAGCATAGGCTCAAAGGTAGAACGCTACAACGCACTTTATTATCACACGGTGACTTACAACCCTGTCGAAATCCTGCAGGCAATACTACGACACCCACACAGTAGAAGAGAGCTTGTTTTGATAATAAACTCACAGCGAAACCAATAACAAGATAGTTCTTCTAAAATAAATGTTTGTGTGAAAAATATAGTTGGCGCGGCCGGCCAGTCACGAAGTTTGTCTTCGCTAGTTAAAAATTAAACCGCGCCGAGTGAACGGCTGACGAAACTATAGTTTATGTGTTCTAGGCTCGCTGGGCTCTGCGGCACGGTCGGTGGCCGCTCGCTACATATAATTATGTACATGCAAGTTGATAGTGAACTTTAAAGGCTTGGTTAATTTAACTGTTGATTGGTTAATTATGGGGGAGAACATAACCGCAGGTTGGTGATAATTTCTATTGAGAATGTATTAAAGAATTAACCTTAAATATTAAGCTGCGACTGCGAAGGATTGCATAAAGAGGTGACCTCGACACCATATTCTTTTCTGATAGTTTTGCGTCAATCGATAAGGCATGCTAGAAACCAATGACAAAATGCGTTATAGCCAAAAGCTTGCAACCTATAACTATCAAAGTTATCCGGTAGACATTAACGACGCTCTGCCATAACCACACAGTATTCGTATCACAAGAGTGTCAGTCTGTCAGTGTTACCGACCCCTCACTGAAACTCTGTCACTGCCCACCCTTACATAAACCGCATCTTTACCTAAACAACTTGTGATCTCTTTGAAACGGTCAGTTTAACTTAAACCTAGCTCTCTCTGTGCCATATACTGTACGTAACTATCTTTAACACAGAGGCAGTAGTGCGAACACACGAGTCTAAATAAAGATCCCATTTGAAACAAACTTCAAAATTGTCAAAAGGATAAATTGAGTGTTATAGTTCGGTGAGCTGGAACGATGAGTGAACGGCTCCAAGTGAAAAGGATTTATCGTGAGCTAGCGGACGTACTGCGCCGAGGACGATACACAAGCAGGTGAATATTGTAAGTTCTTATATCAGTCAGGGATAATTATAACCTTGCCAAAACTGTCATGTTGGTCTAGTGGTCACAAGACTGCTAAGAGTGTAATCCTGGGTTCGATTCTCGTGTCTGGCAAAAAGTTATTGGGATTTTCCGCATGAAAGTTCACAGGCACCGTAGCAAGAGGCGTATTGTTTTGTCAGTGTGTACCTATCTATCACTGCCTATATTTCCCGAAGGAGTAGACAGGGTTGTGATAGCTACAGAACCTGCATTTAAGTACCTAATTCTAAAACTTAGGAGTTGTCTCTGACCTCAATTAGCGTCACGTTATTACCTGAGTAATGAGTAGGTATGCTATTAATTCCCTATTAGGCCTGTCCGCCACTCACAATGGGTGACCATCCGAGATTTTGTATGATTGGTATCAAGTGCCGGTCGTGCCGGAGCGGGGCGTCGCGCCGCCAGCCGGACCGACACGAGTATGCTCTATGCAAATTCTAACAGCCTTCGGATAACACGTGTTAAGTTAAGGCATCGCATACACGTGTTCCACTCTATTAGCAACACGCCGGTGAATTGAATAGTGACATAATATATCTTACAGTTTTCAGCAATCATAGTATTTATTCCGATGCTTGCATAGTTTTACTGTTTATTTATTTACAATTAATCCCGTCTACTCTATTATCTTTGGCATTTGGCAAAGTATGTAATACCTACCTTTACATATGAAAGAGCGGCGTCTCCTAATACAGGCATTATTTGCTTAAAAGGAGGCGCCAATCACAAAACAATGTTAATATTCTTATGGTACCACAATAAAATATTTTTGTATTTTGTATTTGTAACCACTTTTGCCATTGTTGTGACGCTCATTTGTTAACACGGATTTCATATTAACGTCTTAGTAAATCCTCCTTATTATCCGGTTTTATCTACGATAATTATGAACAAACACTAAAGTAAGTTTGCTTTTATCACCACTTTATTTACTAGCTAACGCCTAGCAATTACTGATTCATTTGGGCCAGTGTGTCCGAGTCCTATAGCTGTAGGACTGCAAGCATCCTCCACGCGGCACATGTCTAGTCAGGGTGTATACAGGCGCTTATGTCACACGTGTTCTAAGTAGTGCGTCAATTGTTGTAGTTGATTGGGTATAAGGTGTTTATCCATCGATAGCCGCCAGCCCGCGCCGCGGTGTGGCGACTTACGGCGGTGTTAATAACGTACGGGCGAGCCGTGTCACCGAGCTTTGTAAGGCGCGGGGAAATGGCCGATTGGGTGCAGAAACGATAACACCTGTGTTGAATTTTGTGGGTCCAGTAACATGGTTAATGTTCCAAAAATAATAAGTTCTGAAAATATGTATATTAGATAAAAAGTCGGCAGTCTGAAAAGACAGCTGACCCAAAAAAAAGAATTACATACATTATACATAATAATATGAAATTGTTTCACCTCGCCTATCCAATATCCATACTTAATATTATAAACGTGAAAGTAACTCTGTCTGTCTGTTACGTCTTCACGTCTTAACCGCTGGACGGATTTTGATGAAATTTGGCACGTAGAAAGTTTAAGACCCAAGAACGGACATAGATAAGGCTACTTTTTATCTTTAATTCAACCCTCTATGGGGTTTAAATTGGGGTTACCGCGGGCAAAGAGGCGAGCTAAAGATATAATATATATAATACTAACCAACAATCTACATTAACGCGAGCGAAGCCGTGGGCAAAACCTACTTATATAATACTTTAGCACACAACCTACCAGTATCACCTAACCACTAACTCACAAGCCCTTCCGCTTACATCTTGCGTCCTATCCACACAAGGAGCGGGCGCACGCGCGCACGGCGAGGCGATCGGTTATTAATACGGCCGTGAATCACCGCCGGCCACCGAGCGGCGCTCATTACACAATTAACTCCGCGCGTGGACTCGGACAAAGGAGGGAACAACATGTTGCAGCGCGACGTGACCTGCCTGACCTTGTATTGGTAGAAAATTGTGAGATATACTGGAGCGAGTGAGGTGTAAGTAACGTGCGAGAACCGTGTGAGTTCGAGGTGGAGGTTCGGCTCTGTCGCAAAATGACCACTTCTCAAAATGACTACAGGTAGTAAAGTGTCCCTTTCTCAGAATGTCGAGGTGTCGTGCTGTCTTGCACTTTTCTTTTAATAAATTATTTCTAACTTTGTATTAAATTAAAAATATGTATTAAAAATATATTTTCATATTTAAATTACAACCGTGGTGCGTAGTTTATTAGGTATTTTAAATCACATACATGAATGATTATTAGAATGCCTAACTGACTGTACATAACTTTTTAATGCAAAGCAATGCCGTATTGAATTTAATTGAAGTCGCTACAACGATCCCAAAGATATATTACAAAGTTGACCGTCTGTCTAAAAGTGAAGTTTTTTACTGATGTAATAGAGTTATGACTTATGAGTCCAAACGATGCCAATGTTTGGGCACAGACGTGAAATATGTATCTGTAGCAAACTGCAGCGCGCATCACTCAGCCCGTAGCCGACGTACTCGTGGCTCATACGAGTGTATTGGCCTATTTCTTGGTGCGAGTGTCCTGCAGCGACGAGACAAAGTGGTTCCTTATGCAAATGTAATTTATTTACTGATCCATGTATATTGTAATAAATGGCCTCCGCTCCAATAAACGATAATCTACGGGTTTGGGATCGCACCGCAGTCACACTGGAGGTATTCTTAGTGTTCGTTGGTTTGCAGATTCGCAACTTATCACAAGGTGTTTCATTCTACTTTATTGGCCCAGTCGTAGCATACTTTTATTAACAGAAAAGCTATTATTGTGTTTTTTTTTCTGTTAGAGAATTCCTATAAAACGCAGGTGTGCCACAATGCCACATGTTTATATATGAAATTAATTAATTAAATATTAGTATTTTATATTATTAGTATTAGTGTCCATTTAAGTATTTAAACTATTTAAGAAATAGGCCACTTTACGTCACCGGCTTTAACCACATAATAATATGCAAACAAAACACAGTAAGAGCACTTAAAATAATGACATAGGTTATCGATAGAGCGGCGGACTGCTAGTTGCGGCCTGGCCTCATTAAGTGATTAAATATTGAGGCCAGGCCGCAGATACGGCCGCACGGATTCCGTACGATACGGTCCGGAGCGCCTAATGGATTAGAAAACAAGGCTTACCTCGTCTCACCGCCACTCAGAACTGCGTCTATCTGACGCCGAGACAAGTGCTCGCCGGTGGAGGTCGGTTCAGAGAGGAGCTGTCGGCATAGCTCCGTGAAGTAAGGACATGGGGGTAGCTAGCACGACTTCCAATGGTAGCAGAATACTTTATTACTGATGGACCAACTAATTCCGAGATAAACTTTGAAGTGGCAACCACTAGAGAATTGACTCATTCTTGAGTTATCAGTTTTTTCTTTTTATTTTCAGTTCATCAATACAAATGCAATAATGAAATTAAAATCTCACAAAAAAAAAGAACCTATACTTACCACAAATCTTAAGATAATTTGATCAAAAATAACGATGGCGACTTCAGCTCAGCTAACAATGAGGTACTACAACAGATCACAATTTCTACAATCTGTCAGTTAAACCAATAATAAATGTAATTATAAGAAAGCACGGAGCGTGGTCCGGACCGGTTGGCCGCTGTGCCCGCTGTACCCGCACCTCGGGCATCGCTTCTAGTCTAAAAATAGCTACGGAAATAGCTTCGTTACTTTAGTCTCTAAGGCTGCCCTTTATAAAGGGCTATCAATTGCAATTATAATACAGAAGCTTTAGACATTTCTAGAATAACAAATTACCCTTTAGTTAGTTGCTATCTTGAAATAAGTAGTGTAGCTCATATGAATGACTCATTTAAAGTGGGCGTTTCCTGAGTTGCGGTGTCAGTTAGTTCCTTACCGATGAATCACACTAAACTTGCCGTCAATGTTTGAAAAATTCTTGTCGATAACGCATCAAATCATTTTGTTACTGTAAATAATTTAGCATGTTTGTCAACATTTAATTTAGTTATTAAAAGTCTAAATGTTCGAGTGATTTCGTACCACAAATGATACATACGAGCAAATAGTTCACATAATTCGACACAAAGAGGTTTCCATTGAAAGCTATTTAAACAGACAGTCGACAATATTACAAAATTAATTAACATTTAAATGATATCGAGGATATGAATATAATGTTCATTAAACCTTATTTATCTATCGGGTATCAGTGGGAAGTCGGGAAGATAAATAGCGGAGGTAAATAGTACGGCGGGTGTGACACAAGGAGGCTGGCACGCGCCGCGCGCCGCCGCGTTGAGCCGGCGAGCGTTCTCTCCATTATTTGCTCCATGACAATTTATAATCTGCTCTTCTGCGGTCTCTGTTCCCAACAGATTACTATCAGACTTTCGTATTTACAAAGGGAGTCTAGTGAAGTAAAATGTTCTAGACCTTAATTGGTTTCTATTTTCTATGCATGATTGATGTAAAACATAGACTTTTGTTAAACCAGTGTATAGGTATAGGAGAACTCTGCCACAGTCAAAGATGTAGTTAATATTCATAAGACTTTAGGAACTTTCCAACTACTCATTGCATTCCATTATGTAGACGCGTTGCTATGCGAAATGGGTACAAAAAATACATAATACCCTGATAACTAGTTCCCATAAAAATAAAAATTAGATGAGAGAATCATGACATCACAGAAACTAGAGCTTCAAATAACGTAACTGAAATTTGATAATCACTATGATGAGATCCACGAGGGACGCGAGGGTAGCTTGTTCCCCCAGAGACTGACCTTAACCAATCGGTGACCTTGCGAGGAGCCAATTGTTTTCCACAAGGAAAATGTGTATTGTATACCGTAACTTTTGTTTATATTTCCGTGTTGGCGGCAAACAGAATTTCGCTGGGGAAAACTTGGTACATTTGATTGGAAAATATCAACGTTTCCATTGGATATTGGATGCAGAATGTACACACAAGCCAAGCTGTGCGATTTCACGTGTTTTTAATTAAACCAGTCCAAGAGAGTTAAGTGTAAGAGTGTATAGTACATGAATTGAAAACTAAAGATATAAAGGATTCAGCCAATCCAGTCGTTCAGTCAAGTCAATCCAGTCGTTAACTGATTTAAAGTTATACTGAACAGATTGTTTAAGCGTTAATACCTAAAAGGTTTGTTCTCATGACTCTTATCGAACATATATCAAAGCTTACATTATCTGATTGAAGCTAATATTTTAGGGATCCTAATAGAGCAACGTATAAGTTGCCGCTTACCTAATGAGTGCCTCGGCTAGATTACCGAGACTCCGGGTACCGGCGCGTCTCCGAGCCGCCGCCTGACGAGCCTGCTCAGTATGCGAGTGTTTAATGACAAGCTGCAGCATCCGCCACGGTGACGTCACGATCACGTCTTCACCCGGCGACTCTGCAGACCGCGGTGTTTGTGTTGCGAGTTGACACTAATTAACACCGCGGGCTGCTGCTTTAAATACTTTAACGAAGGAGGTGGTACGAGTGATCTTCACCCTCGCTGTTTTAATGTGTTCAAGGAAAATACTTCAAGGCGTTGGTTTTAGTTATCTAGTCAACATAAATACGCGTATCAGGTGGTCACAAGGTGTGTGTAAACTGAGCTTCACTATCCCTTAGCCAATATGTTACGCCGTTTATAATTAATGTTTTATTATCAGCAGCAAGCGCTAGTAATGCGACTCATATAAGCACGATGAGATTTTTCGTTTGTATACCTAACTATAAAGGAAACTCCTTGAAAAGTACTTCGAGTGTATGTACTGTATTCACAATTGGGCTGCCAATCAAATCGATGGTATTGTCCGAAATCAGTGCCTATAGCTCCTCAATAACTTGGTAACTGTAGCGGAACAATGGCTGCGTGAGCATTGTTCTTCGCTATCGACAGACTCAGGTGTTTTATCCGGGTCCCGCGTGCCGCCATACATCTGGCGACGTTTCCGCTTCCTGCGCGTTATCGATGGGTTGTCGCGGGATTGATGGCCGCTCCCGGGACTCCCGCTGACGTAAGCCGTCATTAGTTCACGCAACTCGACCGCCACTTTGTTTTAGTCTGCGGTCGGTTATTCTGTGTAAGATGAACGCATGCGCATAGGTTCGTGTGTGATAAATTTCCTGTTCAAATTAAATATGAACAAAATCTGTGTAGTGGTTTTCATATAAATCCCTCACATTAGAAAAAATCATTAACAGTTACAATGAGAGTAAGGAACTGGTACTGCTTCTCACCACACCATCTTCTTTATCGACGTATTCAGGTGAGATGTTGTCTAATAAGTCACGAAGCGTTAGGACTGAACATCAACAAACTTATTAAAATAAGTAGTTTAGGAGTAATGCCTATACTTGCGTATACTAATCTTTGACGCATCCCACAAAACTCTTACCAATAAGTAAATAAGTTTTAAATGAAAATTGTACAGTATGCCTTGACTCTTATCATTGGGAACCATACTGTAGCTTGTACTGTTTTCTAGGAATGAATATTAAAGGTGTAATAGACCATTATCACAGTAGTGTCTTATGTTAATATGTCGGGTCATTCAGCGGGGTGGGTCGAGGTGGGGCAGGCAGTGGGGCAGGAGAGGGGGGGGGAGCCCGGGGGAAATCGACAGCTGTCACAAAAGTTGGACACTTTGCGATGCGTCAGTGTGATTGTATTGTGTCAGTCTAGACGCGCCCTTAGCCGCGCTAACTAACACCAAGTAATGTGTCGTGTTCCACAACGTTACCAACAATAGAATATAATGAACAATAGCTGGTTAGTGGTACGTGCCCAGTTGTCAACGGTATTAGAATTACTAGATCGTACTAACAGCGGTATTATAATAAAATTATTGCTCGTGGTCACCGGTGGCCGAGTAACATAGCGGAGGGGTTGAAATGAGTGTAAATATCGCCACTAGAACCTAATGTTAAAAAAATACATAATATCTTGTCACGCAGCTGCGGAACAACTTCAAACTTATATTTGTTAGAGGCAGCATATTTTAAATAGTATTTATATCACGTACCCAGGTGAAGTAGCAAGTCGTCTAGGTCTGCAGGCACACTTGCGTCGCACATAAAGCCGCAGCCACACCAGCACACGACCTTAGGTGTCGGCTTTTTCGTCGCCTCATAGTTTGTTTTTAGGATGCCTCTCATGGATCCCTCGATAATACTCCCTATCCGGGTTTTTCCAACACACACGAGAGCGCACTGGGGCAGGCGAAAGTGTACATACGTGTATATATGTTATTTGTTCACATATAAATTCTATGAGAAATGTTTCGTTGATGTGTTACCTTCTTTGTTTGATGCCGAAAGGTTTAAGGCTCATCTACAGAACTTGACATTGACGAGAATCGTAAAGGTGACAATAGGGTGTGCAATATTTTTGTATTTCACGTGGTTGGTATGTATTTTTGCATCGTGCGGTCGACAAGCCTCATCATTCTTTCCCGAAATCAGTGATTAGTTATCACTATATCAATCGATGTTATGTATACCTATTGGCTTTATGTTTTCCTATAGCCTATCTTTTTGTCAATACTATATATGAAATACACACACCTGATACTAGTTATCCGTCTCTACAACACAATCACAATCTTAATGCTATGCAGGACGGAAATAATCCGATACAGACATGTAAATAGTATTCACAAAGTTACGACTATTACCCAGCATGTTACACGCTGGTCGGATCCAAGAGGATTACAATATTGAATCCCGACAAGTTTATTAGATTTCCATGCACTCCTTATACGGCGGAGTGTATTAATTCAATCACATCTCGACCGGGTCCGCTAGTTCGGACGAAATTCGGTAGTTATACAAGGGGCCACTACTGAGAACTAAGATGTTCTAACATGTACTATCGGTCAGTCGGCTTTAAGTTGGTCTGGCCTTCTTAGAGGATGGCATGTAGTTATCTTGCTGATTGGTTATGGTAGGAATTTAACTCCCATCGTAGGATGAAGGATGGAGTCAAGATGCTGCAACAAGTATATTTCAGTAAGGGAACAATATAAAGTACGAAGATTAAACAAGTTGCCGCAAAGTGTTACTATGCCTGATTATTGAATTAATTAAAAAAAGTAATACTGAATATTTCACGTTAGGGACATTATATTTATTTTAATTTAATTTTGAATAAAGATTACATATGTACTCTCCAAGTTTGAATTAGTTCGTAGTTTTGGAGTTGCAGTTTGGTGACGTACGCACACACACTCGTATGTGGCTTACATATGACGAAGTCCCCGTGTCACATCGCGACACCCGTGTAGGCGATCGTTGTGGATCTCATTGAAAGCAGGAAGTGACCTTCATTTGGACTTCACATAATTGGAATCAGACAAGTCACACAAAGATGATTTGTTAGTTTGCATGTGTGTGCGCTGAGTATCGTCTCGGGAGTGGCGAGCATGCAGGCTGGCTGCGGGCTGGCGGCCGGTGTCGTCGCCCCCGCTGGCGGCTCGCCAGGCGGCGCGCGGCACGTGCCCGCTCCGCTGCTGACAACTTCCTGATATAATCGATACCAGCCACACGTGCGCCAGCCATCACACCGCAGATTTGATTGGATTTTCAAAACTTTATCTTGTCTTATCGTACCTACTTTAAAAGATGTATGATAGGTGAATATATTTTGAATTTACGCTGTGAGTTTGATTTGTAGATTAAATATTTTGCGTATATAATTATGATACATTTCAGTAGTAATGAATAATACATTGAAAACCTACCCGTAAGGTAGGTTAAATACCTACCTTACCTTACAAGGAACACCCTTTATATTCCACACATCGTGGGGCCCAAAACTTGATGAACCGTTAAAAGTTTCAAATTAGGGTCATTTATTAGATTACAATATCAGCTTTAAGCTGCCTAAGTTTCAGTTTTTATATGTAATAATAACAGATAATTATGTGTTAAATATAACCTCATCTTAGCTGGAAGCTAGTTTATAATAAGACAATGGCTTTTGTATGAAGACTCTGTCATCTTTTTTAAATATTTCGCGGTTCAGTGCATGAACAAAAGACAATTCAAACACTGTAATAAATAATTTACATAATTTGCCACTGCTAAATTAGTTATTAAAAAAAAGGTTTTTTTCTTCTTTTTATAATGTCTGTAACACGTTGGGCTCAGTATTGGGTGTTCTCCTTTAATACAAATAAATGTGTAAAATTGGCGAGTTTAATATCTCATATAAAAATAAGCAAAACAATCTGACAGGAGTGGACATTAATAATTAAAGCTGTATATTAAAACACTGATATTCAGTACTGTACATATATATAGTTATTAAAAAACTACGGCTTTATTTACGGGTTTATCGCAGTGAGCGAGCGAGACGATAAAAGAAAATAATGACTTACAACCACTGCAGCACAGGATCAACTCGATTAGAAGCTACCCTTTAAATTAGTTCAATTCAAACAGATAATCTAATTTGTTGGTCATTTATGTGTTCCATAGAAAAACCCCTCCGGTCCTCAATTAAATGCTAAAGTGTTTATGCACACAATGTCTGTCCCTTATATCGGTGTGGTAACTTGTTACGTCTACATATAATTGGTATTTACGTTATTCATCGTCAATGTCACGGTCAATCGGTTAATCAGTAGGCCGGACATAACCCGCTTCCAATCGCCGGCTTCCTCTTTATTAATATGTGTCGCCAGTCCTAATACACCGGCTTACGATGGATGAGGGTTATCAAAAAAATGGACGTCAGGATTCAATGTATCGCCGGTGGTTGGCCCACGTCGCTTCATCAAATAATCTCATGACAGATCTCCGAGAGAGTGCGGTCGGGCTGGCCGGGGCAGGCCGCTGCCAGCCGGGCACGGCAGGGCACAACAGAGCACGCAGGAGCTCGCCGGGGCACACCGACCCGCTATTGTATGTGACAGATCTCGTTTCCCCGCGCGCACCACTAAATGGTTCGAGAAAAATGAAGATTAAAGTTCGTTGTCGCGTTTTTGTTGTTGTTGCTGCGGCGACTGTATACAAGAGGCACACAGGAAGATATGATGATGACCACTGTCTTTCCGCAATACATAATACGAGTAAACTTCTCTACTTAATAGTGATTTCTTCTAAATTAATTAAGGCAATTTGAAAAATGATGGACACGAGTGGTACTTGAGCTTGCGACCTTCGCCATACCGTGGCGCAGCTCTAACCAACTGAGCTATCTTGTCGCTGCTCGCACCCATTGAAGTTACCTTTTAGTATTTACGTCATAAGGGTGTTGCTTGAAAGACTTGTAACTAAACACATAATCGCCGCTGCAATTGGTTAGTCCTCTAGATCCACAACAAAGATGGGTATATGGTAAGACTGTCCTCAGGTTACCTAAAAGGCATTGACAAGTCAACTTCATCCGTCAACGCTGTTTATTAATGACTCAGGAAGTGCAACTCATCGGGCGGAGAGAGACGTCCGCACGTATTTTGTTCGGCCGATAAAAATAAACCATTGAACGGCGCTGAATAAGATAACACGTTGGCCTGAACTTTTTCTTGGAGCCTCATGAAATATTTCGCAGCTTCTGCATAATTCCTACATCGGCTATGGTGTCGAATTCGGGCGAAAGCGTGTGTGCTACGCACTCCGTAGCATGTTGCTACGGCGTAGCATGCTGAATTAAATTTAGTTTTAGAATGGATATTAGTGGTTATATTGTATACAATGTGATTTGTAAAATAACTAAGGAGTGATCGTATCAATGAATTGAAATGTTGATACAAAATAATAAAAAAGTGTTACTGGGGAGTTTAAATTGCACCACATTCATCAAGCAGTTTTGGTGACCATGTGGTTTCTAACAGGGTTAACCGCAATGTAAACGTTACAATGAGCGTCAAGATCAATGTATAAAAATATAAAGTGACTTTTATTATCAATGTAATGTAGATTAATTTCAAATCCGCATCACAAAAGTGCAAGTAAACAAACTTTTTGGATAAGATAAGAAGTCATGTCTCCTCGCTGTAGCTTATCACCGGCGCAGCCTCCCGCACGGGGGCGCGGGGGGCGTGCGCGGCCCGCGAGGGAGGGGGGCGCCGCGTCGGGTGAAGAGTTGCGACTCGCTGAGTAAATTATTTATTCGTCTATTTTCCTGTTTACTTTCATTTGCATTTAAGAAAGCAATTTCGGCAGTCATTTTGGGCGTCAACGAGTTGAGTTCCAGTGTGTAGGGGAAAATATTATTTGTACAGCGTTTCCCTGTTCGGTGAACTTGAAGTGTGCGTGTCAACTTTGATACTTTTATACGCTTTTTATAAATTTATACGCTGTTGAGCTCGTCACGTTGTACGTTTTTTGAGTTTCTGATAAGAACAGACCAGGACAAGTGATTTGTGTTGTTTGGGAGACGGCCATGGTGACCGAGCTACAATTATGATAACAGCTGAGTGAAAGTGCATCGGATGTTAATACGGTTGTACATATTACTATTGAGGCAGAAACTTTTTGTTGAAATGAGACGGAGATCAGAAAGTTAAAGTGTATTATATCTTTTACCCTTTCTTTACAATTTTATAGCAATGCTCTTGTGGGTGGAGCTACAATTGTTATAGGATTGTTTCCTGCCTTCTTTCTACCATTGGGCCAAAGGTGGTATTTACATGAGGTTTAAAATACCTCATGTAAATAAAACAATGTTCTTCTTTATAGCATCATTCGAGAGACCAAATCATACTTTACACTATAGATGCGCTTAGGCCTTTACTAGCGGACTTTTTTTATTATACAAAAAATATTAGAAATCTTTAATACTAACGTGGAGATTTACAAATTTTAAAATTATAATTATGTACTCAACAAATAATAAATATTTGGTATTTTAAATTAAGTCATCGTCCAAATGTAACTAATACAGACCACATACTGTGTACATAATACAAGGCACACTAATGAGTATCATCGACTGAATGCAGCCCAATGAATAACAATTCTGTTTAGTAACACTACTAATCATAACTAATTTAATTTTCAAATTGTTCGGCGGACAACGAGATACAATCAGGATTTAAATTATTTTGTATGTAAGTGCTCTGATTTCCTCAGGATCTTGTTAAACTATTTCCCTCTTATTTATAAACGATGAAAATGTATTTTATGTTAACCACTTCATAAGTCTATAGACATTTTTGCTCTTTGACATGCGAATGACTTTCACAGGAATAATTTAATCCATCTTTTAAAATTGTCATTTTTCATGAATAAGGGTATTAATGTTTATCTAAAACGTCTGTGAAACCCATAAATCATTGGAACCCATTGGGCTGAGCAAACTATCGGACCCTTTCACCATATCAGTGTGTCATGCACTCGCCTAATATTTGTTCAATTTTTCACCGAGTATCGACAGTATGTCCGGAGCGCACCGCACCGGACCGCAGCGCTACGGAGCGGGTCCAGGAACGTCTGTTTAACTTTACTCATAATAAAAAAGTATGTTGGGGATTAAAACAACTCTAAAATTTGCTAGTCTTCTTTTTACTCTCATATTTCTTTTAATATTTATCACGAGAAGATAATGATTTATTAATTTTATTACGATGGTAGATCTTCCAGGAAAACTTATCGACTCTACAGTGGGAGCTTCTAAGCTCTTAATTCTCGCCTAGGTAGGTAGTGGATCTGTGTCGATGTTAATTACAAAGTAATCTACAACACAGGCTTTTAGACATGAACAAAAATGTATTATGATTTTGTATACTTAGTTGTTGTTATTTGCCTTATATAAAAGGTACCATAAAAGTGAAGTATATTTTAGAAAAGCTTAATTTGGATAGTTAGATATTGTTTAAACGGGTATTATTAGTTTAGTGGCACGTAAATGTCAACTGTCCGCTCCGCTCCGCTCCGCACCGCAGCCGCGTCACTCGCACTGCGCGGGAATACCGCAAATATTGGCGCTGCGTTATCTAAATTGCTTCTATGAATAATGTGAAGCTCACAGAGTCCACTCCACGCTTGCTTATTAACTAACTTTATATAAAACACCGTAGATATTTTATTTACCTACTCATTTATTACCTACCTCTTGCTATTTTCGGGGACCATTTCCTAAAACACAGTTCGATACTGCTAATAACTTTCTAACAAATGCACCATAATTATAAAACTGAAGATCTGAGAATGTACGGGAAGACCTCGTCTTAATAATACCTTAAAGTAAACCACATATTCCTGAAGAAGTCTTAACGAATGAGGAAGTTAATTAAAAGATTAATTTAAATACGATTACATTTTTGACTAGCATTCAAAACTGGTAAGCAGTACCTCCTTGGTACCACAATATTCCGTGCTTTGGGCAACTTTACAGAGTACCTTTCTGTTTTTAATTTAATTTTTGTATTTACTTGTGGCTTTAAAACTTTGATTGACCCAGTTTTGGCCGTTATAAATGCCATAGTTTTGAAAATGTATTGTAACTATTTTAAGTACAATGACAGAACAAAGGAATTTAGTGCCATCAGAAATGTTATATCGCCTGTATATTAACCCAAACATAATACTACCCACATCGCTATTCCTCAGACACGCGACAAGTCCTCAATAGAACCCACTCGGTATAAGACATTGGTGTTTATTTACTCAGATATAGAGTGCGATCTCGGAGTTAACGCTATCACTCGTTTTTTATTGTCGTTCGCAACGATTTGGCTGCGAGATTAATAGGGGATAATTATCTGAGCGCTGGCTCGAAGCCAACCCGCCCCGCGTCCCGCACCCCCGCGCCCGCACCCCCGCCAGCCACGTCCAGGAAAAACTATCAGCTTACGTCTGCCGAGTGAACTTTAAGTCATTTGGAATTGAATGCAGTGTTTAGATTGCTACTAATTTGATCTGAATTTTCTGCGACATCCCTTATTGCTTAATATAATGCTAATGCATTGCATGCTTTTAGCATATACCATACCCATACTACCAACAGTACCGTCCACCAAAGAAGAAGATCATATACCATGTCACAAGCATGCAGTCACACACTTATTCAGAAACCGTAATGTATTCCTCATTCCTGACCGCTCGGCACAAGTGACTGGGACTGGTACTTAGCTAACTAGGTACCTCGACTCCGCAGGGACTTGCCAACTAATTGTTATACCTGAGGTATAGTTGAACACGATGCAACTATAACATTACGTATTCGAAGGTCACACGTGGTCCACGTGGATTTATTACAGTTGTGTACAAGACGGACTTCGAATTTATAATACATATCTTAAATAGGTACATAAATACATGCATAAAAATATCTATAATTTAGTGGAGATATACTATAAAAACGCCTCGAATACACAACCAAGGCCTTCTTTTTTGAAGTCGGTTATAAGATAAATATACCTAATAGCAATAATCGGATAAATGTGACAGACATTTTCCGGACAGTAATTAATGTAAACCCACGTGTTAGATAAATCCTCATTAAAACCAATTAGAAGATCAAAGAACAAGTTAATAGGGTTGAGGGCCGTAATTATTTTATACGTAGGTATTGAAAACATTATTAACAAACTCTTTCGACTTTTATATTTTATCAATACCAATGGTTTGGCATTTTATGTTAATTTGTATATGCTGGTTATTCATTTTCAGGTTGTTTTTTTGTAAGTTAATTCCATTTAAATGCTATGGTATTGAATGAAAAAAAAGATGATCTATACTTATTTTGTTTATGAGCAGGTTCATCGTCCTCAAGATAAATGTTAACTAACAAACATATGAGAACCTGTAGAGGCAGTACTAATCAAGAACTACCTGAACATAGGAACACAGGAAGGATCTAGAAACACTAGGTAGGTATAGATTTTCTATTGCTTAAGTCGGAGTAATTGAACAAATGGGTGTTTACCGAGAATGCTTCGTTAAATAGTTTTATTTGTGGAGCACAGAAATAAACACGAGTTATTTAATAAAACACCGTTACTAAAAGGAAATACACTTAGCAGTTGTTTAATTTTCTCGACAACTTTAGAGAATTGTTTGAAGTAGCGTCGGCGGGCGATAACTTGCGATTAGCTGCGAGCGAGGGTGGGTATAGTGTATATAGTGTAGTGTGGTACACACATGCGGCGTACTTCATTCAAAGGCTTATGATTAATGTAGAGTGCCCTCGTGAGTGGTTTTCAGGCCTGTTTGAAGTTGCTGTACCGCCGAACTACTGTCTGGTGTAGTATATTGTTCTTAACACAAAATACTAATGAAATAAATCGCTTTAAATAATGACAGCCATTACCAAGTTAAATAGGTACGAAACTCCACGTTCAAATAACAATCAGTACAACTGACTAGAATAGCGTTAAACGGTGCGCAATAATAATTAAAGTGAGGGTAATAATCATGAATACATTCGATTATTATAACGCAGCATTGAAGAAGCCTGGCGCGGTTCCAGCGCGGCTGTGCGGAAGCACGCGATCGCGACTAAATCGATAATCGATACGATAAAACTTTTATTCGATCCAATTTGAATAGAGTCGAGTGCCACGTGCGCCAGGTATGAGGGATATCTTAGACGCGCATCCATAGGTCATGCTCGAACAGATTGAATGGAAAACAGGTTTGAAGAGGCTTTCCGGGAAATTATTGGTTCATAATGGGATGTTAGTAGAAGGTGCTCCAGCTGCAGACCAGGCTGCGAGCGAATAATGCTCAAACAAGAGTTTAAGGATTCTAATATCAAACCGTATTCAGGCAAGTCACGCTATAATTCTTCATAAGTGTTCTGATAAATGGATGATAAATGATTTTATTTCTGCAAATTATTATTATTATTATTTAGCCATGATCCGGATGTCGGGTCACCGACAAAGCTCAAAGCATATGCAAGTTGAAGTGGCAATGGGCAGGCCATATCGCTCGAAGAACTGATAACCGCTGGGGAAGAAAGGTTCTCGAGTGGCGACCACGAACCGGAAGACGCAGCGTTGGCAGGCCTCCCACCAGGTGGACCGACGATATCGTCAGAGTTGCGGGCAACCGGTGGATGCAAACGGCAACTTGTCGTTCATTATGGCGTTCTAAGGGGGAGGCCTTTGTCCAGCAGTGGACGTCTTCCGGCTGATGATGATAGCCATGATCGTCCCACTGCAGGGCAAAGGCCTCCCTTTCCTTCCTCCATTCCATTCAAATAGGTCTTAAAAAACACTTTTACACGTAATTTGATAGATAGATGGCGTCGGCATTTCCTAACTGACTACCTCTGAGAAGAAACACCGAAACAAACTCAGGGGTCAAGGTCTCTTTTTCGTATTAAGTATTATTTTCTCATTTGACTCATGTTAACAAATCTAACTAACTATCCATCTGTGTATTGATATAACACACTAGAGATGCTAAGACCAAGTCATTGAAACCCAGTCTGAACACACACTTCATCAAAGTGAATGAAACAAAGCACCATTATTTTTAGGTTCAAGCAAAGCTGCTAACTGCGCGGCTCGTTATGATACATAGCGTGCAGATATAATCTGGAGTGATGAAGCCGGAATCAATGGCGCATGCGGCGGCATCATCGGCTTAAATCTCATAGTCGGTGAGTAACGGGCGCAGCGGGCCGGTGCGGGCCGGAGCGGGCCGGTGCAGGCCGGTACGGGCTGCCGTCTTTACGAGCCGCGCTTACGGCGGTAATTACCGGCCATGATGGACGTCCGGCGTCGCTGGCCGCCCTCCAACGGGCACTGTTGCCAACCGATCATACTGCTAATACAAGTTTTTGGGTTTTGTGAAGTTATAGACTACGGCGTAGCAGTTATGTGTGGCAAGACTCTGGCCAACTCTCATGTATTCAGATTAAAACAACGGTGATGTCATTATTTTGAGCCCGTGTACTCTGCAGGTATGCAGGCTGAATATGGTAGATAGGTACATTTACTGTATTTCAGTAAAGAGCTAGTTTAGCTAGTACTTTTATTAACGTTCAATTTATATCTGAATCCCACATCGGCCCTGAGTGATTATCGTGTTATAATTACATCGCCAATCCGCCATCAACAACAACAACTACCTACTTAGAGTCCCGTCTTATGTTTCGGGCGTGTGTCGGAACATCGATGCCGGACGAACTTTAGCCAAGAACTAGCCGAGTAACTGCCTATCGAGCGCTGCCAGCGCTGTACACAACAATACACGTAAGATGACGAACCGCTGCGCTGCCGCTGAGCGCTACACGGTATTAATTACACCGGTGATCATGTGCTGGGATCTGCTTCAAACTTTGATTCGCTGTTAGTGGGCCAAGGTTTTACATCTTACTCTCTGTATGTAGTGATGAGAAACAAGGAGTTTCAATGATGTTGGCTATCTGTTGTTTATAGTATTGTTATTTATGTAGTCAACAATTTAAAAAATATGTATTTGTAAATCCTAAAATCTGGACTAAAATCACAAGTCTATACTACTATAGCTGTTCATAAAGAATGAAATAAAAATATTTCCGTTGATCATCGTGATCGTGATACCAATCAACTATCAAATTAGTTTTTAAGAAAATTAATTCCGCCAGCAACGCCCGAGGAATTCCCAACAAACTGTGGAACTTGGCCGATTCTTTCTTCGCAAAACTTGGTGGAACTTGGTCGATATTTAGCTGCTCTATTAGTTGCGCCGTGATAAATCTGGGGTGGGCAGGATTAGCGGCATCTGCGCCAATTAGCAGGCGCTGCCGACCCGCCTATTGGTCAAAGTTTGCTTTACAAAAAAGTGATTTATTTAGCTCAAGGCGGGGATATTACAGGGGATTGTGGGATCAGTGTGTCGTTAGAGAGATTGGAAGCAGTAAACATAGTTATATGCGATTGTATCAATTATATTACGATGGTGAGGTCTTTATAGAGTGCATACATTTAGTTATAAACAATGCTTAATTTGCTTGATACAGTACAGCTTAACTAGTACAGACATGTACTAGTTAAGCTGTACTGTATCTGTAATCATGTTACAGTTATAGATAATTATATTTATTGTTACAAATATGGACAAACATTACAACTGGTTTATCGTCGATGATGAGTGAGTTATTTTTACATCTGTATGGTACATTTTTACATATGTCTTTTGTAATTCTAAATTCAATTCTAATTCAAGTTAGTTTGTAAATATAATAAATTGCATTGGAAATGTACGTGTATACTGTATATTATCGATTAAAGTAAGTACGTAACCGTTTCCTACAAGACCTTAGGAAAATATAATAAACATTCCCGAATAGTGTGAGAGTGATTAAAACCGGTTTATTAAGATAATAATAGACCTTAGGAAATCTGCAATTAAGTACTTCGTACCTCCCAATCTCGATGTATTACAAAACTCATCAAATACCCGCGGGACACGACAGTAACGTGGATACAACGCACACTAATGTGTGTAAGCCTGCAGTAATCCGATAATGCGGGCAGCTTCGGGAGTAACAGCTAGCAATTAGCGGCCAGTGATCCGTGGCGGAATGAGCTCCCGATTATCTGGAGAATACGATAGCCCGCTCAGTGCCCGGGCGCACGCGCGTGTCGTGCTAGTGGTAGCACTGTTCGCATATTTATTTAACGACATTAGGTTATTGCTAATAGGAAATCTCAATAGTCATTGGAAGCTAAAACGCTTGTGATATGGTCGGAGCGTCGACGTTGGTTTTAATCCGAGTTTTGATTGGTGCGAATATGTGCGCGCGCTGTTGACCTAAATAGACAGTCGGTGATAAAAGTATAAGCATACTAATTTGTAATAGTCGTTATTCACCCAAAAAGTCTTATCCGACTGCAATGTACCCAAATGTGGACTTTTATCGCCTAAAATGAACAAACGAATATCTTTGCACTAGTCGGCAAACAGTCGCGTGGCCTGTTTGCCGACTAGTGCAAAGAGCGAAGAAAACGAGCCAGCGTCCATGTCCATCTAAGATGCAGTACATTTCCTTTATAACTTCACAGTGAACTTAATATGCGTGCGGACTGACCGTGATCCTCTTGAGCTGCCGCTTGCCCTTGTACCACGTGACGAGCGCGGGCGGCCGACTGCCGGCCGACTCGCACGCCACCTCGTAGCGCCGCTCCGCCGTTAGCACCCCGCCCTCGCCAACCTCCGCCGGCTTCTTTATCTCCACTGTTAGAGGTCTCACTGCAAAAGACATAGGTACGTCATGATGGCTTCAATTCTCGTCAAACCATGAGCCGCGTCGTGCGTAGTCGGTTTTAAAGGGTCAGCAAGTACAATGGCGCGTTTCTCGACTCGGTGTTACCGGCTTGTGTCAGTGCGCCGGTCGTGAGAAGCCACCATTAGAGGGTTTCAGAATTGCCTTGATTTGTCACGAACGTAAGAATACAGATATGGTTAGATTAGAAAGCATGTTACAGTCAACAAGGGGTGATTGACACCTTACCACATGTACCAACAAATCTTCTTAAACTGTGGCTTCTTTATTAATATTTAGTAACTTCACTAATTTACACGTGTCGTGTATTTGTCGCTATGAAGGAAAACAACGTAAATTGAGTACGATCAACTCACGTTATTTTTGTGGATTTTTCTTTTAATGTTAAACATGAATACTAAGCCATATGTTTTTATTGTTCAGTCCTGTTATTTAGGAAGAAGAGTAGGTGGAGTTCTAAAAATACGGCCTAATTTTTTACCCAACTGTGTCAGAAAGAGTGTTATTTATATCAATATCTTATCCGATATAATTATAATTTTAATTGGCCCTAAGCGTTGTAGGTAGGTACATAAGCAACCACTTGCAACTGTTAGCTCAATCTATTAGAAATTAACTTCTTTCCTACAAGGAAATTATCCAGGCAAGCTACAAAATAAATTTTAGCTAATCTCAGCTTGATCACTTTGATATAAATCGTACCTACCTACTGTATTCAAATAAGTATTACTTTCAATAAATAGCTTTAAGGTAAGACCAATCGATGGGCTGACAATGTTACCCCAAAAGTCAGTCCGAAGGATCGTAAAGAAAGGTTCAGTAGTGTACTTACAGAACATGTCCAGCACTAGGGACAATTCTTTAGGCGGCACCAGATGCGAGTTGGTGGCTTGGCAGGTGAAGACGGCGGCGTAGTCGGCGCGGCGTATGGCGGGCCACAGCAGGCGGTTCTCGATGACGTCACCGGTGTTGTGCTCGTACTCCTCGTCCACCAGCACACCGTTCACCAGCCAGCGCACCGACGGCTCGGGCCGACCTGCGGAACAGAGGCAGTGCTGAAGTATACCATCATGATTTATCATGCAAAACATAATGTAAAGCTTTACGCCTTTATTTCACGTAAGGGTAGGCAACGATGTATGGTACACCCTGATTTGACCAGCTATGTAATAAGCTGTTTCCTTCTAAATGTAATAAGGGATGAGCCTATTGCCATAACCTGGCTGCAAGTCCTAACTCTATGCTACTATTGAAAATCACCCGATGGACAAACCCAATATCAGTTTGTTTTTTTTTTTAAACTAAAGCATGATCTCACGCTCCGTAGTGTGATGAAGTTAAAAACTCATGCAACAGAGCTTTATTCTATTTCAATATCATTTAGGTATTTACGTTCACTTATTAGAAAAAATAACAGTTTAGTAGGAATTTTGATATAATCTGACGGGCGCTAGACCTTTTACACGTAGTACTTCACAGACTAAATATTAGCTCTGACAAATGTGGTACACAGCTTTACTACTTAAATACATAATTTTATTTTACTAATACTGGTTGACAAGTTTCGTAAAATTCATGCACATTTTCTTCTTTTAACTTTTTCCTCGTATTTGTTAATAAACCAAGTTCGGGGAAAGTATATTTTATAGAAACAACCACAAGTCAAAGATTGTGTTCTGTTCGTTAAATGAAAGGATTTTCCATCGGGCATAATATAAATTGTGAACAGACAAACTACTCAGAGAAGATAAATGAAAGGGTTACAACTACAAACGTTACTCTCACAAGCTTCAAACAAGGCTTTGTGCTTAAAATAAAATGAAACATCTTAGAGGCACTCGTTTTACGTTTCGCAAACATAACGATTACAGAATGCCAAACGTAATTTCCAATGCTTTCATTGGTCCTCCGGTACGTAAATAAATTTCAGCGAAGGCATTCTCTTTCAGCGCACTGGCCCTTTGTCCTTTGTTTGCTTGTTTATTTGTCGAGTGTGTGCGCTTTTGTTCGGGCCCGGACACCGCGCTCCACTATCCTTGGATCCACTTTGGCCAAATTGAATTAGTTCACGTCTCGAGTACTGCACGAAGATCTAATTCGAAATGTCAATGGATTTAATCTGGATTTGTGTACTAAATACACGCTTGCTACACAGTTTTGGGGTGAGTCGTGAATTTGGGTGTTGAAAGGGAGCTCGTTGAAGTGCAGTGTACTCTGCTGAGCGCCCTCTAGGGGATTGGTTTGGATAAGATGAGCTCCCCGTAATACAGAACGTGGTGGGGCTGTGTGTGTCGCCGTGCATGGGCTCAGCGGAAATTAAAATCTGTGGGTGCGGTATATTGAAACAAGTGTTGGGCGTGCTCAGGCCGCGCTGTGCTCCTCCAGCTTTCCTTTAGATGGTGACTTGCTCTCTTACCAACCTTTTCACCGTACTGTGTGCAGAAAATTGATCTAGTTTTCAATCCACCTTTTCATAATTGCGGAACGGGGTCAGGAGGGCTATTGTGAGGGCCTCGGCCTAATTTATCGTGGGCTCGACGCTCGGCTGTACGTTTTCGAAATCAAAAGTCGTAGTGCGAGAGCTTCCGGTCGGCTTATTGTTTCGCTTGTTTTTCCCTTTGATAAACAACGTCGACGCTTCTTTGTATTGGATTTCGGTGTTTGCTGTACAAACGGAGCGCGCCGGTCGCCGCCCGTCAAGATTTATTAAGTAATCTGCTAATGTTGGAACTAGAATCGTTCGCAATGTTATTGTATCGGTGTTTATCGAGACTGTTGGGAACTTTCAATAAGTTCGATCAATAAAAGTCTGAACACAAAATGTATTTGTCGTTATTTACCAATTAACATCACTTAGCATTCACCCTCGTGACTGTCGCCCTTGTGTTGACGGAAGGTGTTCATAACGCCCGGCACATTGCCCGGAGCGCGGAGGTGAGGAGCAACAGGCTCGTCATGGCGCCCCTCGCGCCGTCACAAAACAAAGTCGGCCGTGAGCCCCCGTCATTAGAAAGATATCTGCGTTCACAAGAATTGAATATCTTTTTTCTCTCGTCCGTATTTTCAGGGAATACGCTTCAATCAATTTCTCGATTATGTAAATTCGGTGGCCTCCCGTCAATTCAAATTTCGTTCCATGACAGTATACGGTAATCTTTTGAAATCTATTTTGATTGGAATTGTGTAATTTTAACTTTGTGATTTTTAAATGATCATTAACGTATTTTTATTTAATTACGAGTAAATTAATAAATAAGAGGACATCTTTTATTTTAAAATAAGCTGTCAGAATTAACTGTGAAGTAAAGGGCCGTTATATTAATTAACTGTTTGCAACATTTGGCGATGTCAACCGTTTTATGTCTAATTTGTAAAGCTAATAATATTTTCTATTAATTCCCTTTAAAGCGAAAATAGCTCAACGTTTAAAGAAAGGAACAGCAGCTGATTTAAGGGAGAAATTTTACGTTACTTTAAACGAGTATACGTCTTATATAGGTAGATACTCTCAAATTTGTTTAGTTATGTCATATTGGTTTTAAACTAAACTTGACCTTATTATTAAAGTATTTATTTATGAATAATATAATTTATATAAGTTGGATATGTAGGTATAAGTAGGTAGTATATGTGGCATCATTACTGTGAGCCGTAAGCCCCTTGACACCATCTTACGTCCTTCAATCATCATCGGGTTCGGCACAAAGACTGAATGGCGGGCTCGTCGGATGCGGCCGTAATAACCCGCTCCGCAATATATTGATACGGCTTGACACGCCGCCGCGCCGCCGCCTGTATCCACAGAATCCTGTTTTGTCGGATAAAAGCGTTTCAGTGTCTGCAGTCGCAAGAGGGGAGGGAAAATATACCCTCCAGCTCACTGCAGGCACACAGACTTATGTGTATGAAGGGTCGAAGGAAAATGATGATGAGGTGTCTAACGTGATTGTTTACGCAAAATTAAAACATAATGTGGGCTCTCATTGAAAGAAAGGTAATATATGGAAGTACTTTGTATTAGATATGTCGGAGTAAATAGTATTTAGGCTTAGTTTCCCTTGAAAGTCTGAAAGTTAACAAAAAAGCTTCGTTAAAATATTTTGCACTAATTACTTGAATGCACTTGAAGCTCCTAATGGCATGACGTGCTATTATTGAGATGTAAAGCATTAAACGCTAAGTCCTGCCATACTAACATTCACCTGGCCATTTTATACTTTCAGGCAACCAGTAAGCGACTGTACAAACAATACCTGTTACCTATTTTGGGTAGGTAGGTAGTAGTTCTAGCAGAAAAAGAGTTTTATGCTTTGTTAAAAACTTAGTAAACTGTATTCGATGAAATTCAATCTAGAACAAGCTTAACATTCACAGAAGATCGCATACGTGGTTCAATCCAAAACCAATAATATCGTGAAATAAAATATTAACTTAATCCATGTTTACATTAATTTCCAAACTAGACTATTTACTGTTTTGGCAACTGCGGTATAATGTCATGTTTGTAGATTGTTAAGATTGTCGACAACTTATAAAATATCGAAAAGATTGGATAACATAGTGGCGATAAACAGAGTAAATAAACGGGAACTTAAATGAAACACTAAAACAACCAAAATCTAATCAATTCCAATGGATATATTAGCTACCCACGCAGTCTACATTCTTACTGCGAGAAACCAAGCATACCAAGTGCAACAAATTAAACATAGCACCAACAACATCTAACCAACTTAGAAAATGAAGTCGCGAAGATCGTGAAAGCGTGTCATTGTTCACTTAGCGCCAGTTTTATAAACGCGAGTAAAAAGCGGGGCCGAGCTGTAAAAGCCTTCTCATGTACTCAGCTGTAGAGCTGAGCAAACAACAGGGGCCTTGCGGAGTTTCGCCCCTTCGAGCCCCGCCGCTACACTGAATGTATCGATGAGACGGCCCTCATCAACGCAAACAGATTGTAAACAATAAATACCGCTGCAGTTGCTCTGCCTCAAAATTGTATTAGTTTCGTATGATGTTAAGTTAATTGATCAGTAGGATTTGCGAATAGATTTCAACCATAGAAATAGGTGTGTTTCTATATTATAGTATCGTGTACTTGTGTAGATATAATATATACAGACATGTACGAGTGCCCAATTTAAGTGTTAATAAACGCCCTGACTGGAAACATTTAAGTATCTGTGAATATCGATCCCATGCGAACCTGCATTCCGTAGAATGACCAACAATTCACCTATCAGGTCAGTTTCCAGATTCGAGTCACAAACTTTATATTCAATGCAGAAGAAAACAATAAGAAGAGCGTTTTTTGAAAGTCAAGCGTTGCTCACCGACGCCTCACAACTGAAACACTTCAGATATCTCGTTCCTGTTTATTCTCAGATTGAAATGAAAATTTGAACTCGCCTTGAGTGCTACTCACATATGCCCGGGTATTGTTCAGCCCATGCTCTTGGATCATAAAAACATCGCGCAGTTGATGGAGCGGGCTCGGCGCCACCACTGTTATTTTATTCAGCGCGCCAGATGAACATTATCGTGGCCTACAAATGTTACATTCAGAATTATTTTAAGTCTACTTTGAAATTTATTTGGAACCATAAAAGTGGCCGCTATAGATTGTTCTGCGGTCGAGTTTGGTTGGAGCCTGGTGGCTTGGTGGAAATAAAACACGACGAATAACAGAGTTGGACGTTATAGAATAATAAAGTTCTGTTCTGATTTAATTATTACTGTTGCGACTCTAAATATTATATTATTTGAAGAATTGGTTTCAACTAATCACCTTAAAAATGTAAAAGTACAGATTTGTTTTGTTAAATATTCAATTTTCCTTTTGTGACACTGAATAATACTTGCTTTAGTTGTTTATAAAACAGACTCAGGTCTAGTGGTATTGGTTTTTTCATTTAAAAGATTTGAAACGGGTTTTTTTATAATTCAAAGATATTGCCTGTTCGCTTATACCCCTCTCACTCCACGGTATCTACAATAGTAATAACAGTATGAGCGAGTCGCACGAGCACCTGCGCCGGCAACATGTGTCTGAGCCTCCCAAGTGCGCGTTCGTTCCCATCAGGTGTTAGGCGGAGCGTCACATTACGATCGCATAACCACCGGATATTTACAGCAATAGCCGAGACTGCGGTCATTCCGGATAATGGCCATTACGCAGACAATACAGTTATTGTAGAACCCGCACTGGTACATGTAACATGACGTCATGTCGGCACGACGCGCGACGTACTTACGAGAAGCATTGTGGTTGACGTCGTTATGTAAATTATACATCCACGAGATATGTTATTACGATTATTACGCGGAACGGGCTACACAAAACTACGGCTGTGCCGTTATGTTGTGTTAGGGGAACCGTGTTTGATAAAAGTAACCAGAAACTTGTACCTCGCTTTATGTGAGAGTGAGTGAGTTAGTTCATTGGATAGATAAGTGAAATTATAATAATTTTGACCAAATATGCTACTTTTAGTTTTATGAAACAACAAAGAATCTAACATAATATAGTATGTAGAAATATTTAGTTAAGAATAAACACTGTTCTCTTTGTATTAATTTTCTCTTATTTGGTGTGTTCGTGACCAAAACTAGTATGTACCATGTATTTAGGAAATATACACACTATACACTAAGAAACCAGTGAATTGCTTTGTACAAACAGTAGTGGAAGGTTCACAGTAACAAAAGCACGGCGGTACACAACCACGCCGCGGTGTACTGCTGGTGCGCGAGAGACGCCAGGCCCGACCCCAACCACCTGGTCCTTACAACAATTTATTAGGAATTCATCTCGCCGCCTCCAGGAGTCGGATACATTAATTCATCAGGCTAATCCATTGTGCGCGGATCATAATTTATTAGATCTGAGTAAATTTGTGAGACGCGAACTGATTGAAACTGCCGGTGGTCCAATACGGTAGGCCTCGTGCCTTGTTTGGATTAATTAAGATAATAAACAATGAGTTTAGATGGATACTGATTACTGAGCACAGATAGAGTTACGTTTCGTAGGGAGGGTTATGAAATGTTACTGGAGATTGTTATGGCTGAGGTTGTTGTACGAAACCTAATATTAGAGATATCGTGTTAACAGGACATAATTAATGTTGTGTTGAGCACGATGACGTCACACAACGGCGAGATCATTTTGGTCTTATATTAGCCGCTTTAAGAACCTCTGTTTGTAGTAGGCAGCTTTAGTCTTGTATGCATTCTACATAATTATATTGTGATTTTATAATATCTATAATATTATATTATGCTACATCAAAAGATCATAAAATGTATTATTTCCCTACCTCCGAGCACCCTGCAGGTGAGCAGCACGTCGTCGCCCTCCTCGTGCGGGCCCAGCGTGGTGGTGTTGATGACGCGCCCCCACCGGTCCACCACCACCGGCTTCTCTGGAGGCACTGAGAACAAGCACACCGTATATAAATATATAATGCAGAAATAAGCATTAAAGATTATACAAAAAAAATACATTAACAAAGAATTAATTCTAGATATTGGCAAACGGACGGCCAAAAGCACGTTGGGTTGACGACATAAATAAATTCGCTACGAACACCTGGACAAGAGACGCTCTACATAGAGAGAATTGGCGGAGAAAAAGGGAGGCCTATACCCAGCAGTGCGAGATACCGGGCTGGAATGATGATGATTGGCAAACTAAACATCAAGTATAGTCTACTTAGTAGGTATTACGTATTGAGTTTAAAAATAGAATAGTATAGTAGTATGCTGAATTCATTTGTTGAAGAAGATAACCTTTTTTATGAAATCCTTAGTTAAATAATAAATTGCTCAATTAAATATCAAAATCAGCAAAACAGACGGTAAGCTAAAAATCAATAACAATCAAGTCGGGTCCGTACAGCACTACAGCCCGTACCAAAACACAGCATTACTGTGATTCCTGGTTAATCGATATGCCCGCGCTCGAGGTCAGTATTCCAGTAGGGAACTAATCTTGCTTCGTTACCGACGCAGTCCCGCTGCCCCTGCTTGGGCGCCACAATCTGTACTTAAGTCTCTCTAAAGAGGGTTTATTCAGGTTCAACGCCACTCAAAGAACCACACACCGAGAACTTCCTTTGGGTTACATAAAAACGACTTCCACTTAAGTTAACATAAACAATTTAAGCTTGGATGCTAAAAGTTGTCAAACATGATTGAAGTTGATGTTCAACGTTTGAGGTTTATTATACTCGGTGACTTTATAGGTTTCGTGGTAGTACACCGGTGGTTATCCCATTTGAAATGGTTGTATCTTTTGTACCGATGCCGATAGGCAAAAGTGCTAATTGTTTTCCACAGTAAGTAACCGAAATCTAGCTAGTGTGATCATCCAATGGATACAGATTCATAATCCTGTCTAAATTGTGTTAATATAAATGACATCGTTGATATAAGTAATCATGTTTGTAAAGGTAAAGATTTCCATTAAATTTTATAAAGGTAAATAAAGTTGCTTTCTTTTCATAAAACGAAACACCGAATATAAAAACGTTCCCCAAACATTTCCCCGTATTATAATTAGCCATAGACCTTGATAACCCGAATTAGGACCAAACCATTTTTTTTTTTTTTTTTTTTTTTTTTTTTTTTTTTTTTTTTTTTTGTTGTGTCTCAGCTGTTGGCAGACGTGTTGTTATTTTAGTGCGAAGTATTGTTTTAACTCGGAACTATTAATTTTTGCTTAATTTTTCTATTTTATCGGACCCTCTCTTACTATCTTGTGTGAGGTGTCGTTTGCCATCCGCGCCATTTTAGAAGTTGTAGAGCGGTGTCCCTCTCACCCGGAGTGCCTCTGATAGTGCTTGTATTGGAGGTGGCAACGTTTTGTAAATTGAAAAAGTTGTGCGGACTGTGGGGTGCGAGCCGGCGGTCGTCCCGTGCAGCGTCGAGTGCAGGCGGCGGGCTGTGCCGCTGAGCCAACTGAGCGTGAGGTCATCGCGGCGAATTACTGCGCTGTTATCTACCACTTAGCGCCCTGCGTATTACCTGCAAGCTGACTTTATTAGCAAGACCTCTTGTTTTATTTTGAACGCTTTTTCTTTTACTTAACGCCATGTTACGCTCGCCGGATAATAAAAGCAAGTCCAATCCGGACTTACACTCAGATAATCGGGCAGGCACTAATGTTACGCAAAGAAAACGTAAGCAGCCGGAATGTGAGCTGACTCAAGCGATGGATGCGTTGTCCTCGGAATTGAAGAAGGCAATCTCTGATCTAAGTGTGGACATGAAAAACCAGTTCTCCAACATAAGTACTTCTATTAGTAGCCTTAAAGAAGAGGTAAACACATTAACGTCTGCTTCTTGTCAACTTCAGTGTGAGGTGAATGAATTGCGCGAGGAATATTCTAATGTGAGAAAAGAGTTGTCGGATTTAGGCGAGAAATATGTCGGACTCACGCAGGATATCACAGAGTTAAAATCTACAGCTAATTTTGACAGCGATAACTATGCCGAATGTAGTAAACGCATAAGGGAGTTGGATTTAAAGATTAATAGTTCTTCGACTTTAACCATCGAATCGCTTGAAAGAAAGATTGATACATTGGAGCAACAAGCAAGGCAATGCAATATTGAAATTTCAAATATGCCTGAAAAGCGCGGTGAGAACTTGATTGGTATATTGGAGTCTATTGGGTCGACAGTCAACATGTCAATAGCGTCAAGGGATATAATATCTATCCACCGTGTTCCACACGCGCATGCACAAAATAATCGGCCTAAAAATATTATTGTCAAGTTTACTTCTCGAATACTACGTGATAATCTATTGAACGCATATCGGCTCACTAAAGGACTGACCACTGACCGCGTAGGTCTCTCGGGAACTCCTTGTCGTTTCTACATGAACGAACACTTAACTCTTCGAAACAAAGAGTTGTTTCGTAAATGTCGCGAAGCAGCTAAAGCTAATAAATTTAAGTTCGTGTGGGTCAGAAACGCAACGGTCCTGGTCAGAGAATCAGAAGAATCTGCTACCTTTCCTATTCGCACTGAGGACGACATACCTATCAAGATTGTGTCGAAATCTCAGCCCAAGAACACGAATAATTAGACTCTATCTGACGTTTGACACCTTTTTTTTATATCTTAGATCTATGTTTTTAGTTACATTTGTCTGTTTGTATACTGCGGATTTGGGTTCTTCTATTGTTGTTTTTTTAGTTATACCCAAATCATCACACTTTTTAAATGTATATGCGTATTATATCCACACAATCCTGTTGATCTTTATATCTTTGATCTTTACACTTGGAAACTTGTACCTGACCTGTAATTTTTGTATACGAGCCACTTTTCTCAGCAATAAGAATCCGATTGCAAATTCTTTAATTCCATTACTTAAAGTCAACTCTATTGTATTTACTTGGTTCTACCATGGCTAATAATTTAACCATTTATTATCAGAACTGTCGAGGGATTAGGACCAAACTGAACAAATTGTACACTAACATATTGTCACAAGCTTACGATATCATAGTTTTAACCGAAACTTGGTTGACGCCTGATATTTCAGAAAATGAATTTATTGATCAACGTTATTTAGTTTTTAGATGTGATCGTAATCGTTCTGTCAGCCACAAAAAAGACGGCGGAGGCGTTCTAATAGCGGTGTCCAAAACCCTAAGACCATGCAATTTGACATTGTCACCTCCTTTATTTCTGCCTGAACATAATATAATTAAAATTCCCTCTCGTGATAATAAGTTTCTGCTTATTTGCGCTACTTATATTCCTCCTAATACTTCAGAAAAAATCTATATTGATTTTATTAACTCTCTATCATTATTAGTTGACAACCCCTGCGTGGAAAACATTGTTCTGATTGGCGATTTTAATCTGCCAGAAATTAAATGGATTAATTCAACATCTTACATGGCTTGTTCCACGGACAGTACTTATTCCAATATTAGTCGGCATTTATTAAATTTTTGCTCAGAACTTGATTTGAATCAATACAACAGCATTACTAATGGCAATAACCGTATTCTCGACTTATTTTTCTGCAACACACACGCAGTAACTCATAATGTTGATATTCCGCTTTTGCCTATTGATACCCATCATCCAGCCTTTTATGTAAAGATACCATTTGAAAATGTGACACAAACATCTAAACAAAAAAATCGAAACTCATTCAATTACTATAAAGCAAACTATTCTGAGATAAACGCTGGCATTGAGAACACTGACTGGCATCGCGTGCTGGATGATTTACCCCCTAGAGAAGCAGTCTCACTTTTTTATGAAACGATCTATAAAATAATTAAATTACACACACCAACGTACACACCCAAAGATCGTAACTTTCCCAATTGGTTTTCTAAAACTCTTTTATATACATACAAATTGAAAACACGTGCATGGACTAAGTGGAAAAAGTTTGGAAATATAAGCGACTACGAATTGTTTTCTATTTATAGAGCAAAATTTAAGAAAGAAGCTGACATGTGTTACAAAAGGTACATTAATACGGTGGAAGATAGCGTGGCTACCAATGTTAAAGCATTTTGGTCATATGTTTCGAGTCGTAAAGCCGCTAATAGCGTCCCCTCCTCAGTTTCCTATCTGCAACAGTCATCTAACGACCCATCTACTACTTGCAATTTATTTTCAAATTTCTTTCAATCGGTTTATGAACCGTCAACGTTCGACCCCACTTCATGGCAACCGCCGCCACCTAGCCCCGACAGCGACATAAATCTGACCAACATTTATTTTTCGATTCATGACATAAAGAGAGAACTAAAGTCATTAGATGCCTCCAAAGGACCTGGGCCTGACGGCATTCCCTCAATCTTTCTAAAAAATACTTGCAATACACTCTGTCTTCCTTTGTACATATTATTTAATAAATGTATTACAGAGGGAGTATTCCCGGAGGTGTGGAAATGCGCGAATATTGTTCCGATTCACAAGTGTGGTTCAAAAAATGATGTGTCTATGTACCGCCCAATCTCCTTATTGTCAGCACTCTCTAAACTTTTTGAAAAACTTGTGCATAACGAGGTATACCCTGTCATGCGCCGCGTCATTTCAAAAGAACAGCATGGTTTCGTAAAAGACAGGTCTTGCGTTAGTAACCTCCTCATTTTCACATCACATCTTTTTAAAAGCATTGATAATAGACATCAGATTGATGTGGTATACACTGACTTCCAGAAGGCATTTGATAAAGTGGATCATAGATTGCTTCTCGACAAGATTGCCTTCAACGGTATCAGAGGAGATCTACTCCGGTGGTTTGAATCTTATGTCACTAATAGGACTCAAAAGGTAGTGATTGAGGGTTATGAATCTAGGTCGATTGCCGTTACATCTGGCGTTCCGCAAGGATCCATTTTAGGACCTTTTTTATTTATTTTATTCATTAATGACATCACGGATTGCTTTCAAAATTCTAAATTTCTTCTGTACGCGGACGACTTAAAAATATATAAAAATATCTCGACTTTATCTGACTGTATTGATCTACAAATGGATCTTGACAGATTTTTGGATTATTGCACTTATAACAAACTTCACCTCAGCCTTTCCAAATGCCATAGTATCACATTTACCAAAAAGAAACGTGTTACCAAATTTAATTACAGTTTTGGCATGGCTGTTATAAATAACGCAACTTGTCTTCGTGATCTCGGTGTTCAGTTAGATGCTGAACTACATCTGGACGTGCACGTGGATAAAATTGTTAGTAAAGCTTATCAAATGTTTGGTTTTGTAATGCGGGCATCCAGAGAATTTCAGCGTCCTTCTACGTACTTACATTTATATAAGTCCATTATACGGCCGCAGTTAGAGTATGCAGTACCTATTTGGAATCCTCTTTACAATAAATATGTCGAAATAATAGAGTCAGTACAACGCAAATACCTACGTGCTATGCACTATAGATGTTTTCACAAAAAAAAATCCTATCAATCCCTACTGAAAACATATAACATTTTATCCCTGCAAGCGAGACGCACTTTGCTGGAAATGATGACTCTGTATAGTGTATGCCGCAACAAGTTTGATTGTATAGATCTTGTGAACAGTCTGTGTTACCTGGTCCCTCGCACAGTGCAAGGTCGGGAGGTTCGCTCGAGACATTTGTTTGCTACCGATTTCTGTCATACCAACTCTGGCGTTCGCTCACCGCTGCACAGATTAATTGATACATATAATAAGCAGTTTGGCTCAGTTGACATTATGTTTCTCAATAGACACGTTTTTAGAAATAAAATAATTTCAATTTTAAGTGATAGTCTTTGAAGGGATCACATGTGCATAACTATTTATTTAATAATGGATAGATATGAATATGTATTAGTTTAGTATTATTTTATCAAAATTTGTAAGTTTAGTAGTTTAGAGTTACAAATATCTATGTAGTATAAACATGTCTTTATTAACAGCTATTCAGTATTGTAATCTGCGGATAGCGTTGTGGGTAGTATATTTATAATTCTAGCAATTAAGTACTTCAACTGTAAACCCTAATATACTGCTGTTTGTTATCCCAATAAATAAATAAATAAATAAACCAACATTTCCAGAATTGTTTATATTATGAAATTCCTTAGGGAACCAACACAAAATGAGATACCCACGGTTCAACACGACAAAAAGTCACCAGACAGTTCCCCGAGTAAAAAATATGGGAGCATACTAGTAGAGTAACGGTTTTTGTATATTGTTCGTTCATGCCCGAAAAAGATAAGTCGATCGATCTTTTTAACGTTTATTCCCTTTGGAAGTGGTTCAGATAATTGTGCCTTAAATATTTAAAGGTATAAGATTAAAAAACCTTTAGCTCGACTTTGCGAAGCGGCGGCGCGCGGCGGTAACTCAAGTCTATGTATATATTTTTACACTCATTAACCACAATACTAAAATAATGTCCTCCTGAGACCGAGGACAAGAGAATCCTCTGGGCCAAAACTCTAGACATATCTGCAGTGAGTCATGTTAGCCAGACGCCACAAACACTTTACATGAAAAACCCATTCTGCTTAATCACCTTTTCTAAACATAGTGCCTGGATCCTTTTATTTTGTGTCCTAATACCATTACTGATTAATGATAAGCATGATGTAAAGAATTTGTATGTACATAATTATATACCTACTTTACTCTATAGCAAACTGTGTCTATTATGTATTTATTTAATATAAAAAATAAAAAATTACTCCATTAAAATTATTAATCCTTTATTTTTCAGACTAAAGGTGTTCTTTTGCTCACTTACGCTAAAATAATTGTAATAAAGGCCAATGCCTATAACCATTTATCATACAAAATCCCGGACTCCTGCTGAGAATTTCCTACCAAAACACCATTTTTTTTATGAACTTGGAACCCAATTCAACCACCGTAGGCACGTCTAGCGCGCCTCTAACACCAAGAATAATGAAGTAGTTACAAACTGTGACTTATTATTGATTTACGCAGTACTTTTGACCAACTTATTTAAGTTTCTGTCGTCTTAAGTTGGTACATTGTTTAAGTAACACATTGTTTCATTTACGTACAACATTAACATATATCTTCAGGCGTAAATTAATTAAATCAAACGTAAAACAATATCGGTGCCGAGAGCCGCCGGAACCAATAGCAATTAATCAGTTCAATACAACGCAGGTGATCGCTAACAGCTTCGTCCGATTAGCATCGGCCTACCCACACGGGGTCCTCACACTACTGCACTCCTGAAGCCTCCAGGCCCACACAATAAGGCCCAGCTTCGCTTGGCCGGCGCGCACAGAGAACGTGTCCATTCCGCCACGCTGGTGGGCTATTTCGGTCAGCGCCGTTTAAAGCATCAAAGCCCAATTGGGTTTTACATTCGACACAGCGGCCTCGTCCAATCTAACTTTAGCCTCTAATACTGGCCTGAACGGTTGACTCTGGTCAGTGAAAACAGTTGCCAGCTTTACAGGGTTTTTTGTTTGAATCCCCAACAAAATATGTAATTTAACGATCAGCCTGTGAGCTACAAGCTATCCATTAAATCCTCCAACAAAATTGCTCTTTTGTCCCAAACTTAGGTATACTTTACCCGCCAAACTTCATTGTGAAGAGATTAGGCGAAGCGTTAAATGGGAAAGTGATCAAGTAGTTAAGTCCACGAGTAGCAAATTAAAACGATAAGGCATCGAAATGTTTGAAATCAATTTAAACTGATAACGAAGAGTGAGACAATCTGCATTGAAATTCGTTCAACATCGTTCAAAAACGACGAAGGCTAATAGAAAGACAACAGTTTGTAATCAGATCTCGACCCTTGAGATCGGGGTCTTTCACAAAGTGATTTAAAGTTTAAAACTCGATTGTGAAGCGATCGCGCTCGATAACGAATGTAACACGTTTCGTACGAGAGCCGGACGGAGAAACAAGCCTGCTAAAGTTGCCGTGAAATGGAACTGGGCGGTGGCTGCCACACTGTGTGCCGGTCTTTTGTGGCTCATAGGGGCAGCGCGGCCGATACTAATACGACTCTCCAAATGAAACATGAAATGTGCCGTGAGCTTAACATTGTAAATGTTTGTAGTGCTTTATAGGGGAGCTACACGTTAGACGCTAGCATTCACTACAGCTTGTGCATTGGCATGTGACAGTTTGTTTCTCACTTGAGTTTTCTTTGTTAAATAGCTGGTCAACACATTTATTTTGACCAATTCGTGCTAAAGTATTCTATAAGATTAGCTTTCTTAAGCTATCATTTAAACCTACTTGGCTACGTGTATATAAGTTCCTTTAAAGTTTTTCTAAATTACGTAATAGTTCTTAAAGAGCAATGTTTCAGTATCATTGCTAACACAATTAGAACCATTATCCTACTTAAGAATCTTATTCATACAGCAGTGAATAAAAGGGTGAGTACCGTGTGATTGGTGTTCGATATCGGATAGAATCAGAACCAACTCGATTATAGTAATGAGAAACGTCGCGACGATGTTCAGGAGGGACCAATCGAATTACAGGGCGCCATATTTGGTGCGCAATTATATGCACTCCGCCGGGAGCATCCATACTCTACCCATTATATTTCGAGTCGAGGATGTGAAGCTTAAAGAGCTGAAAATGATTTATATCAGTAGAATAATTTCACTATTTAGTTTT
This sequence comes from Abrostola tripartita, assembly GCA_905340225.1. Taxonomy (NCBI): domain Eukaryota; kingdom Metazoa; phylum Arthropoda; class Insecta; order Lepidoptera; family Noctuidae; genus Abrostola; species Abrostola tripartita. The sequence continues at coordinate 237,746 of HG996488.1, forward strand.
TTTATTTTCATAGCATGTATTTTTGATTAGTAGATTTTTTAATTTAGAGGTGAGTTGTGGAGACTTTTGCAGGATTTAAATGAATTCCAAGAGATTAAGAATGGCAAGCAGAAGTGGGAATACAACCAAATTCTTGCCTTTAGAATTTGGTTGTATTCCCACTTCTGCTTGTTTGGATTCTGTCAGTTTGGATTTAATTTAATAAATATTCTTTCTATTCTAATTTGGTAAATCTACAAACATTTTGATCGTATCAGTACAACTAATTTATTACCCGATACTTTCTTGTGTCTTTTGTTAGCAAAAAAGTCCTTCACAACACATTTACAACTATGTATAAGGACCAACGAAAACAACAAAAACGAAGTCCACCGAGTAAATATATACTTATTACTTACCTACATGATATAAACATCATCTTAGGTTCAATAATTGTGATGTCAAAAGGTTCAATTGTACTCGTATTAAGTGTTGCGAACGGCGGAGGTATTGTATTACTCTGGTTTGCTCGTTTCTTTCCAGGTCGCTGAACTTAATTTGTCATAAATGTTTTTTGTACTGAGTAGACATCCTCTTTAGCGTCTTATTTTGTACAAGTATGCGCGATTGCTTTTGTTTTTAGATGTTCAATACAATACAAAATATCGTATTCTAGATAAAAAATATATGATCTGTCAATATTTTTCTTTGTTTCAGTCCTCAAAATTTCATAATGAATAATTTGAAGCTAAATAAATGAATTCTTTATCAGTCTTAACTTTTGCAGTCATTTTGAAGTAGGTTACTTGTACAAGTTGATACTTTAACATCTAAAACTGCCCAAAAGTGTATAAAATCTACATAATTGTTTGTCAAGAGGGCGATGTAAGATATTTGGGTAAGCTTAGGGCCTAGGAAACTGTCGTTTGGTGAGCGAATAGCCGTTATCTGAATGGCGAAGGGACAAAACTCATCCTATCATAATTACACACTTTATCTTGCAAAAGATGTTTTCCACTTTAATATTTTATAGCTTAGTTGACCGTAGAGTTCGACGTAATTGCTCTTGAAAATAAATTGCTTCATTTTGAGCCTTATATGAAAATGTTAGTGCAATACCTGCTGCTATGAAACGGGTCCATATACGATGGACCAATATAGCTGTCGACGTGTTAGCTAATATATTTATATCACGAAGACTCCTTTAACAAGGATAACAGCCAAACTGCAACTTTAGTGAAACTGACGTTTAATGGTCATATTTTTGGGGACATAAGGGCTACATGCGATGATTCCGGTAAGAGATACGTTTAAGTTAATCGCCGACATTCCCACAGCCAGGTCATAAACAAGCCGGCGCGGTGTGAGGAGCCTCAGGGTGTGAGCACCAGGCGCACATAAACACGGCTGACATTTTTACGCGAACCTCTCACCTTCAAGCGAGTAGGAATCGACGATTAGCATTTACATGGCATTTGTTAAGGTCACCGCTGTTTACCTACTGCGTGACAATTGCTTGTACACACGACTGCTTTTCACTGTGGCGTCGTGAGAAAACTTCAGTTATTTGACACGCAATATGTTACGCTCTGATGACTGGTTCTTTAGAATTGACTCCTTCAGGCATTAATTGCTTGCAGGAGTAAATACTACATATTCTAAATTCTACACATCATGTTCCTTCGTATGCTGCTAATTACCACCGTTATTTTATCAATATTCTTTAGCACTAGTTAGATACACTGCAAAAACAGAATTATGCTGATAATAATTTGCCAAATCTGGTCAGCTTTTCGAATCGATTAATGTTGGAATTTCTAAATGCATGTTTTCTTAGATTTGTTACTCGTTACATACACCACCGTGTAAACAACGGTTCGTTTCGGGGATCGGGGCCAATATTTAATTTCACATCAATTAAAATGTGTCTGCTGGCCATCTAAAATAAAACACTGACATAATAATCATAATAATTATCAACCTTGTTGTATTCAACCGAGTAACCCTAAAAATATTTAATCGAAAATTGCATGTGTTATATGACATCAACATCAAATTAAATGAAATCAGAGAGAACTCAAAGGAAAACATGATGTGAAAAGTGTGAAACTGTCGAAAACATTTCATACGGCCAAAATACATTACCGAAATTAAATGTCGCACGAAAAACAAACACAATATGAATGTCGATCATACTCGGTGATTTTGATCAACTCTTCATTCAGCGAATTTCAGTAAACATGTTTGCCTACGTTTAAACGAGTCAACTCTCACTCGATTGGAAAACTCAGTGTCACACATTGAAACAGTTGAGTGACGAGCGCTCTAATAGAATTAATAAATCGATTTAATTAACAGCGATGATGAAGCATCCCCGAACACTGAGAACATTAATTGAACATTCCAGAAGTTTGTCGACAATCGATTATTCGCTACGTCTTGGAGTTGTGCTGCAAAAAGTTTGGATACGCCGCGCGATCACCGATACCTTGCCTCCGCGCCGAGAACGCTATTCAAATATAATGTTCGATATTTAAATAATGACGTCTACGACAGATGTTATATGAAATACGTTGTTTACCATGTTGAACTGTGTCGTTGTAACTTCGTCCTTTTGTCGTGACGTGATTGCGATAATTTAAATGCATACAGCACTTACATTAAAATAATAAAAAAGACAGTTACAAAAAGTTTAAGCCAGTAAAAAGATTATTATTTAAAATGTACTTAGATACATTTTTTCTAGTAATTTGTATGATAAACAGAAAAAAGTATATTTATTAAATTAAACTATATGGATAATTGCATAAATAAACGTGAATTTGGGACTGTAGATAAGACTCAAGGTTTTTAGCAAAATTGTACGTTGAAACTGTTTCTGCGCTACCTCCCAGCCAGCCTACTACAATCCAGCGCGCAATTAAGCAGCATTAAGCCGCAGCCTCAAACATTAGAGTAGTATCGGGCATACATTAGTCACTGGCGCAGTGGCAATAAAGCCCGCAGTAAGTCTATCCCATAAGTCAGACACCTTACAGGCTCTCCTTGTTAGGAGCGCCGTATATCTGGCGAACAATGCCTCTCGCGTAAATTCCGCCACGAGCATCTCCCAGCTCCGGCTTGTAGCACGCACCGACCAGGCGACCACACCTAACAATTAAGCTGCACGGATACGTACTAAACAAGATCGGTTAATTGATAAACTACTGATTAATTGTTTGTTTTGATGTGCGTGAGCGATGCGGGGTTCATTAAATCCCGTATCAAATGAACTCATTACTCACTGGATGTGGATTGTACTCGTGTTAACCTATCGTGTTTGGTACAGAACGTACAGATCATGTTGTGGATGGGAGTCGAGCACAACATCTGATTAAATAGGAACGAATCGAACTTCGCTTGATTATTTATAAAATAATGTGGACATGACTTTATCTACTTTTAAATGACAAAAAATATCATTTCCTAAGTTGCAGTGTTAAAACATACCACTAAGGTGTCTTTTATAAACCTAGTATGTATCTCGGTGCATAATTAATTATGATATTACGGATTACTCGTCTATGAATGAGTGCCTGTTATACCTCGTATAGAGCAACGATCTTCGATTCTTTAAATAATTATGTTCATATACTTTTCTCTGGTGCATACTGAATTCCGAGCACTTACCGACGACGGTGAGGTTATATCTGAAGCTGGTGGTCTGTGTGTTGCGGAAGTCGACACGGCAGCGGTACACGCCCTCGTCGCGGCGCTTGACGTCGCGCACGAGCAGCGCGGCGGGCGGCGGGGAGGTGGCGAAGTGCGCGCGCGGCCCGAACACCTCGGGCGCCGACCAGTGCCGCGCTTCCGACAGGTGCTTGCCGCGCACGTCGAAGCTGCGACAATACAGAGATTCATTCATTACTATGAGCGAATAGGTTAATGAGCTACATACTAAATATACAGGCGTCAACCTGGGGATATTGTTAAATTACGTTTGAGGACAAGTTTCGATAAAACATAGTACACTGAAAAAAAAAGAAACCGGCTATTCTTAAACGTATCTGCGAGTACAAGTAAGTTAAATGTTTTAATTGTAATTTATACATTATTATTTTCTGCTATAAATAACAATCAGGCCAATATAATAAAGAAAATATAACAAGTTGGAAAACCAATAAACAGCCCGTGATGTAGCGATCACAATTCAAATCTAAAACACACACGATTACATTGAAAAGGCCTCACAGGGCCGCCTGGCGCGTACAATGGCCATCAATAAAGTTTCAGAGACACGTCGTCTCGTCACGCGGTATCTGGCGACGGCGACGTGTTCCGATAACGCGTGATGTATCGATGACGGACAGCGGCGGAGTCCATATAGGCTAGTGTGGCGATCCGACGCGTGGCGCTTTCTCATACGTTACTGATGTGGAAGGAGCTATTTTGAACATCATTAATAAAGTATAGGTCGTAGGACTAAGTGTAATATAAAGTAAGTCTATTGATGTACCACTTATAATTAACGTGAAAATTTGAAAAGTTTCAAAGACCCCATAGTCCAGGGCTATACAAAAATGTAATGTAAACAAATTTTTGTTCAATAAAGATATTTTTTAATTTTTTTAATTTTTATTTTTATAGTGCATATTCAGAAACCGAGTATTGTAGTTAAACCCATAGGTATTATTTCAGCATGGAGCGTACAACCTGTGAAACTAAATACAAAACTTATTGAAACGTTTTGTTTGACTAGAAACTCCGATATATCTCCAATTACAGAAAAACGCAGAGGTTGTTCAAACTACGCCGCAAATTGGAGCGAGTAATAGAAATAAATATGGCACATAAACGATCTTCAAGCATTGCATTAGCAGAATTGATAGCTTTGTGATGTTATGCTCGCCTGTCATGTAGTTTTGAACATTTAGTTGGTACACTTTGGTAGTGGTACAGTGCCACTCGTATTTAAACAAGATTGTGAGAATGGTGGCTAAATTAAATGATCGTAGCTAATGAAAATCTCGTCTCTGCCTACCCCTGTGGGAAACTGGCGTGACTTACCGTGGCTAGGTGTTTCGGAGGTACATATGTCAAAACACTCAGGTCATGGATTTAAATACAAGCATTAGTCGATGCGGATAGTAACCCGAATTCGAAACCATTGTGCAAATATCCATCGTCTAAATTGGAAGCAAATATTTGCCAGCAATATATCTCGTAAAATTACGATCTATCATTCGTTGCAGAAATAGTGCGGTTGGCGGCAGGCGCTGCGGTCTGCGGAGCGATGTCCGCGCCCGCGGTGCCTGCCTGCCGCTGACAAAAATATTCCCACATTTTTCCATTGAGCGTAAACACAAATAACTGGCGTTCGTTTCGGCCGTATTGATAGCATTGGGAGATATTGGGATTTTTACGAGCCTAGGTTTTAAGGCCTGTGATTCCTGCGAATCTAGATAGGAAATCTTGGGAAGTTCGTGCTACGCAATCAAAATATAACTGTCAAGCTCATGATTTCCCTAAGGGTGCGGCAGATTTGTATCGCCGCTACTAGCTGTTTGTCTTTAATGGTAATAAGTCCCATGCGATGGAAGGCGAGCTCATAGCCAATTACAGGATATAATTTTCTACATGGTTTATGGATAAAAACCTCGGTTTTCACATCTTATTTTCTACAAACAAAAACATCTCATGCACTACGAATCAATAATCCTAAAATGAATGTGATTTCCATGAGTGACTCCGACATCTTTGTTTGTTCAGAGCGGAACAGTGAAATGCAAATATTTTAATATTGCGGCTCAGATTACGTCATTCGAATCGGAAAAATCTAGTGGTGTAGGATAGTAGGTTTTATTGGCTGCCATAACCGGCACGAGATTAAACTATGCACGACTTGTTTTGTGCCGTTTTTAGCAAACTTTAAACTGACTGGGATCCGATGTGTTTCATAAAGAGCGGCATGTATGGAGCACCGGCTGTGTGAGGTTTTTTGTAGTACCTGAGTGTTGTGGTAACTTTAAAAGGGAAATGTGTAGTTAGATGCAAATGGTAAATGTGAGTAGCGCTTAAATAAAGTTTAGTGGTAGCTGACAGAGAAGTTGATGTTTTCATCATCTTATTCTCTATTTATTTAGCCTAGCTAAAAGCGCTTGCGTTCACCATGGTATTATTAAAACGACTGACGTTTAAACGTCAAGCGAAGCACATTAGAACAGGTAAATTATTAACCAAAAATAATTAATTTATCTTTTCTAATTTATCACTATTTTTCGGGACTAGCCCACCACTCGAGCCCATGTTTGTGACTCCTGTAAGCCAGGATCTACAATGATAACCATTTAGAACCATCGAGGCAATAAAGCTCGTGGCGTCCCAGAGAAATGACTCGACTGTCTTGGAACCCGCAACGAAATTAATCATAAAAGAATATAAGGAGGAGTAGGAATAAATATTTAGTTCCCATTTCCCTCCATAGCAAGCGGGAGACATAAAGACTAAATGCCAAAAGTATAATAAGGGACCCACATTTGAGATAAGACCAGTCGCCAATCACCATGGGTAAAAAAAAAAAAACCAAATGTAGGTATGGCAAAAACGCTAATTTATCACTATATTTTTTGCAAGTTTATTTAATATCATTCTGCTGACGACCGGACGGTGACAAACAATGGTGCTTGTGCCTTGAGTAAGTCCTGTCCCGTAAACGTAAACAACATTTTCATTATTTAAAATTATTATTAGCGTGTCTAAAAATCAATAAACAAAGTATTTAACACAAATAAAACGTTTTGCATGGTATATAAACAGCTCTCCAAAACAATCGAAGAACGGTTACCCATCGACAAATTGACTTAGAATTAGAATTGAAATTAACTTAGAAGACGTCATTTTAACTTTAACATAGATCAAAACGTACAGCACGGTAAACATTTAGCAAAGATTCCCTCAGCTCAACACTTAAGGAGCTTGAAGACTTAGCATCTTGCTCACTAAATCACAAACGTTAAAGATCTCACGGCTAAAAGAATATTAAATAACTCAAGACTTCCTAATTGTAATAAACTGCTGGTGCTTCGCTAACTCTAAGTGTCTTCAATTAATTCATGAAAGCGTTTGGAGATACATTGTAGAGCTACAAATCTTGAGAAAACCCAAGTGTTGTAAACTTAGTGACAAGATGCTGGGCAATATAGGTGTTGATCTTTAGCTGTTTCTATTGGAAATGCATTTTTTTCTCTGCAAATCCTTATGTCGGACTATGTTTTGTACCTTTTTGCTGTGATATACTTATGTTAATCAGCTGAGTGAGTAGAGACTGATACAAATACGTATGAAGTAGCTGTCGGTACAACATGGCTTTCATATTATGTAGGTATTTTAGTTCAAATAAAGTAGATCCTACGGGCGGCATACCTTGATATATGATTAAATATATGTATAATATGATATAAGGTGAGAGCCTGCAAAAACGTTTACAGATTTATGTACATTAATTTCGTTTCGTTTCAATAAACTGATCCGTTTTCGGCCTAACCCGCCTCGCTGGCCACGCAGGTACCGTATATGAAACGTTAAAGGTGCGTAACTAATTTAATAAATGAGAAATCACGTCCCGCCGCATTTTCACTGTAATATTTAGTTGTGTGCATGTATCTTTTATTATGCGTGTTTTTCTTTTGAATTTATAGCTACAACTATGTGGTTTAACTCCGTATAAATGAATGTCAGAGTTTCGTGGCTATAAAGTAACGTTGAAATGTCAACCATGTGTGTGTGGGTATTAGATAAAAACTCGCCTGAATGTACAGTTATTTAGGTTTGTATTGTGCGGGTCCGGCCGGCGCAGGGCGGCGCGGCGGTCGCATTATGTTTGCGAACATTAGAATAAACAAGGGCAGTATTAAGTGTCAGGAGCGGCCATTAATCATACGAAACCTCACATGCTCCATGATTTTAATGTGTAATCGCTTACGTGGAAAATTCAAAAGGGAAAGAAAAAATATAAAATGTAGCGAGAGGCTCTTTATTTATGCGTTGAAATATTATTATTGTACGTAATAACATTCTGGTAATTATTTTAATATTCAAATTGTCGCTTTTTTATGTTTGTGATAATTCATGTGTCGCGTAAACCGAATTGTTGAGTGGATAATTACACGTGGGGAATTAATTACGGAGCTGTTATGTTGTGGGGTGCTTGGTAATTAATTAAATTGTTTTAATGTATACGCGTTGGCGTGGTTCTCATAAGAATTATTATCTTATATTGACCAATTTTTTTTCTATAATTGTTTTTTTTTTAAGGAAAACGTCGTTTGTATTAATTATCAAACTTCATTTTAGTTTATAAACGAGAGTAATATTTCTCTGAATAAGGCAATTTATAGCAAAAAAACAATCATGACAACAATTGGATTATTCAGGAATCAAACGAATCCAGTTTTTACGAAGTCTACTTTTTTATTCACTTTTGATCAAAAAGATTATTCCAAAAAATCCTAATCAACATTGGCTCCCTCGCTCACTCACTTCCTAACCAGCCGATTGGCAGAAGCCGCTCATCTCGTATTCCGCTCACTGCGAAGTGGCGTTCAGTTGTGCTTTGTCACTCGCACCATTCAAGTCGTCACTATTCTAATATGGCTGCATGCGGCATTCCTCTCTTACAGACTTATACAATGTTTCTACGTCGCGTCGCCGTCGCGCGAGCACGGAGAGGTTTTAATGCTAAGCTTAATCTGACAAGCCTCGTGGATGAGTTGCGCGATCGATTCTGCATGAGTCAAAGTTCTTATCGTTAACATTTATGCTAGTCACCCGGTGTTATATTATTTTAACAAATATATTAATTAACTTCTATGGCTACAAAACAAGATGTAACAATGAGTGGAGTATATTTACCACACTAACATCTTTACCGATGACAGGGGCATGGATCGGTATTTATAAAGTGCATAGCATACGCATACTATTCTCTCAACTTAAAAAAATCTTATTAGGTTAAATAAAGTAAATTGAAAGTTTATAAATGCTACTTCCAGGCGAAACATAAAATGAAACAGTCAACATGAAAGTACACAGTTGGCATCCGTACGGAGCTAGGTACCAGGACGGCATAACTAGCGAGTAGCGAGCAATATCACGGCGCGTTGTGTGAATGCCGTGTGCCGGCAACTTGTGTGACGTCAGCCAGCGGCACATTAGGGCACGTATCACTGCCCGCATCTTGATATTTACCGGAGACGTGACTCTTGTTCGATATTGATATAGTACCTATAATAAATGTATGTAGTTTAAATAACAAGCTATCGTATTTGACGACTGTAAAATATACAAAGTGTATCTATTGAAGTATAATACACTTTATAAATAAAAAACGTCGCCCCACACTAGGAATTTCTCCTGTATCGTGGGTGTGTTTCACAAACATGAAATATCACATAAATAAACACCCAGACTCAGGACAATCAAATGCAGAGCGCACCAAATTTTGCCCCGTGCGGGAATCGAATCCGCACCCCTTAGCGCAGCAGTCTAATCGCTTAGCCACTATAAACTAGATTAACAAAGCTCATATTTAAAAATATAAGTTTTTAAGTACCGTTTGCGCATGTTAAACCTCATATTGTTAGCACCCATTAATACACTTCTGGACACATCTATTGGCCCACCTTGTATTTTCAGTTTCGTTTGGTCCTAGCTAAAATTTTATATTAGGTCGAGCAAAAAGTTTTTATGCAGTTTTGAACCTGGCACATTCACAATTTCATTCAATAGTCTTTTTTTGAATTTCGAACACAGAATTTAAAGAAACAAAAGACAATTTGGAGCCTGTTTGTTGATATCAAACAATCGAATACTAAGAAAACTTGGTTTTATTGGTTTACTTGGATTTAATTCTTGAAAAAGTGATTGATATCTTTGGTTTTGCAACAAACATTACTTATTCTTAACATTAAGGTGAGGTTCTATCAATAATCTATGGATACTTCACCTGAAGTCGCCGCCCAAGCTGTGGCACTTATTCAGGCCGGACACAGCCAAAGAAACGTGAGTGCTCAACTTAATTTAAGTCGATCTGCGGTCCGAAATGTTTATTAAAGCCAAGGAAGGCCACGATCTCGGGTCACAACTGAAAGGCAGGATCGATTCATCGTGACGACCAGCTTGAGAAATCGTCACCTTACCTTCATTGAGATACAAAACCAACTTCGCGACTTCCACGGAGTATCCGTGAGCGCTCGAACTGTTCGGAGAAGGTTAAAAGAACGCGATATGGTACCACACAAGCCAGCTAATGGGCCCAAACTAACGCGAGCCCACCGAACAGCGCGCCTTCATTTCGCACGCAGTCATTTAAATTGGACACAGCAAGATTGGAGCCGTGTACTCTTTTCTGATGAGTCTAAAATTGTTTTACATGGCAATGATGGAAGGAAGAAGGTCTACCGACGTAAGGGAGAGCGTTTCGCACAATGCTGCTTTGAAGAGAGGGTTGCTTATGGCGGTGGCTCATGGACTGTCTGGGGCGGTATATCCGCGAGCGGCAAAACTCAACTTGAGGTTGTTACAGGACCACGGCTGCCAACATTAAATGCTGAAAGGTACATTCGTGAGTGCTTAGAACCTCACGTGATACCATACGCGGACTATGTGGGCCCAAATTTCCTTTTTATGCATGATAATGCAAGAGCCCATGCGGCCGGCATCGTCAGGGAATATCTTCGGGATGTGAACATCACAGTTATGGACTGGCCAGCCAGAAGCCCAGACATGAACCCCATTGAGCACATGTGGGACGAGCTAAAAAGACGTGTTAGGGCTCGTCAGCCAGTTGCCCAGACGATGCAGGAGTTGAAAACTGCCATAGAAGAGGAATGGGAGATGATCCCTCAAAATTTCATAGAGCGATTGATAAACTCTATGCCTAATCGTATGAGAGCTGTGGTAGATGCCCATGGAGGCAACACGCGTTATTAAATTAAACCTTTATTTGAAAAAACATGTTTTTTATTCAAAAATCAATTGCCTTTAACAAGGCGCATATCCGACTTGTTAGGCGTAGCTCCATGTCGTATGGTATTCTGAATTCAAAAAAGGAAAAAATGTATCAGGTTTAAAACTGCATCAACAGTTTTGTTCAATCTAGCAATCATATTTCGGTAGGGGCCATCGAAACCTAAACTCTAAGGTGGGCCAATAGATGTGTCCAGAAGTGTAGAAGCGTCTGCGCCTACTATGAAATAAAAATCGACTTAACTATTATCAACAATTTCATAACGGACAAACAATTTACAGAATTTCAGGCCCTAGATTAAAATCAGAACAATTGATGTCCAAAAACTCTTCACTTGAGAATTTCATTTAGCTTTAGCTAGCAGGAAATCGGCTTACTTCTGCTCTGACGATTCTCTGAATAATAATATAATATCTTCATCATCTTTGCTAGGAAGCTTCCGCTAGCAGCTAATACTCCCGCCACTTGGTTCATTTATTACTGTAAAAGTTTGTCTAGCGCAGTACTCTGGCCTTTATTATATTATATGGCTGCAATATTTCTGGGTTAATCTATTTCAAATTAAATATGCAAAGTGTAATTTGCTGAACTATATTATCTATTCAGTATAGAAAAAATACGATACTTTAAGTTAATTAATCATTTTATTTATTATGAATAGTATCATAATATTTTAATTAGTAGGAACTAGATTGGGGTTAGCTTCAGGTTTTTTGGGATATTTTTTGTTAGTTTTCTTGTTTCGACTTGCTTTCACCTGTTTATCTAACTTATTACACTCTTCGAAGTTATAAATATTAACGCATCGATCACTTTGAGAATCGACGCTATTATTCAAAGAGCCCGGCCCCGCTGTTCTTCGTCTTCATATTTGTTTATCAAATATGGAAGGAGGTGTCACACTCGTAGTTAGGTGTCCTCGTTGAATTGCAAATTTAAACATGACAACCCGCGCCCCCCAGCCCCCTCCCCTCCGACTCCTAGGACCACACGCGCCTATTGTTTTCCTTCGTCTTATTAGATTTTTTAGTAATTCTCCGAGCACCGAGTTTTACTATGTTCTTTTGTCGTCTGAAATTTATGCACGAACGGTGGGTAATTCTTTCGCAACATCGTAAATAATGCGAGCGAGTCGTTTGAGTGAGAAGCCAAACAAACTTGTTTGTTCGGTAGTAAACATGAAAGGGATATTTGACAATGTTTTTGTCGCGGCTTGATGAAAGAATTTATGCAACGTTGGTACGATGTGTTACGACTTGTCATCAACAGCGTTGTTGGCGCTCGTAAGGTTTCTGCTCGTACGTCTTAAAAATGTATCTACTTTATTGTCTGGTCTGGCCTGTGGAGCAGATACGCAGCTATAACTCTGTCTTAAGATAACTTCCATGAAACCTGCTCACTCTTATTAACCCTGTTACTGATTAAGTCGTCTGATTGAGTGTACTTCTACAAATTAATGAGATATAATCTGTTAGTACAATTTAAATGGAAGAAAAGTATGAAACTGCTGTAAACATTATACTTACTCAAGTTTTTATTCCTTTAAAATACTCAGGAAGAGAGACGTGTCGCTAACTTTATGTAAATATTTTTTCTCCGCATTTAAACTGTAAAATGATTGCATGGGAATGCCTGACTAGTTCCGAGCTTGACTGAAGTTCTTAACTATAAGCTCTAGTTATATTGAAGATAGCAGTCTCAAAGTACGTGTGACTAGGACAACATAGATAGTAATCTAGGACCCGCTGGATACACTAAATCTGTTTACATTCGTGATTAAACGATAAACACAAACTTCATCATAGTTCTGCGGATAACGGTACATCGACGTGTCTACAGCTTGAATACCAGCTATGAATACCTATAGTAGATTGTAATTGAAGACGAAGGCATTTAATATTAAATTTAATTAATCAAATGTCTAAACCTTCTGTCTTATAATTAATTCATAATCTATTTATTCCAATCGATATTATTTCGTAAGATGATAGTCCATTAGTTATAATTAACGTACCACTGAAAAGGTGATTGGCAATCACACTTATATTATAAAAGTATATGCGAAAGTTTATGAGTGTGTTTGTATGTTTGTTACGTCTTCGCGCTCAAGCGGCTGCACCGTTTTTGCAAAACAATTGTATGGAGTTAGCTGATACCCTGAATTACCACAGAGGTTATTATTTCGAAAAAAAATAGCGGGTAACACCGCGGGGTGCAGCTAGTGTAAAATAAAAATAAGCCCTTCGTTAAATTATGGCTTACTTACTTAAAATAGATTAGAGTGATTTCAGAGATTAAATTATAAAATACCCTTGCTGGGATGGTTAAACAGAACGGAGTGTTGTTTACATTTATTGACTAGTCTACCTTAATTCTAAATCCTAATTCAACTTATTTTTAAGCTCGTCCAGGCAAACGAATGTGAAGCTTATTTATTATGTAATGTGTTCGTTAGAACTGCCACTGAATGATGGATGGACTCATTAATTTTTAACAATTCTCAAATATAACTTTACAATTACAACAATGAATGAATCGTTTAATCCGTACCAAGTGACGTCACTAGGCATGACGTCGCGCCCCGCACGAGCGTCTAGTCTGCGTTAATGCCGCGTCTGGCGTGTTATTATAAATGGCTGTGCGACAGGAACAAACGACCTTCAGATATGGATGCAAATGCGAAAAACTGCCGCCAGTTAGAGTCCCATGTTACGTGCCACGCAAGACAGTAGCTTGTGATGAATGTTCCGCTTGTAGCTGCCACCGTCGGAGGCTCTCGATACGGTTAACTCTACAATTAGGAAACGCGTAAGGTTTATATGGTTGCGTATTATGGCAAAGAAGGGTTTTATTGATGGGTTTATGAATTATTTATCTAAGTTCTTTAGATACTATCTTTGGCTTTGGTCGGATAGTAATCTCTTGGAGTCAAAATTTGGTCCCCAGAGGCGGCAGTACTAAAAGAAGTGCCTTTAGTGACCCATGGAGAGGGATTTCGATATAACACAATTCTACCATTAACTTTCAGGCATGTTCTCCATATAATATACCATGTATATTTATGTGCCGGTTTTACACACGTGAATACCTGAGTTTGTTTCGGCATTTCTTCTCAGAGGTAGTCAGTTAGGAAATGCCGACACCATCATTCAAACTAGTATATAAAAAATGACGTGTAAAAGTGTTTTTTTAAAACCTATTTGCAGAAATAAAGTCATTTATCATTTATCATTATTGGATAATGACCGACTACTTAGTTTCGGACTCAAATGGAGCCCCAATTTATGAGCAGGTGACGCTGTGGAGTCTGTTTAGTCAATTCGGCTCTTGGCCCTGCCGCAATACCTCCAAAACTAGTCGGTCATTCCTGAAGATTCGCGTGAGTAAAACCGACATATACATAGTGAATATAAACACAATTCTCATGCCCGCTACCTCTACACCTATGTGTTCCATGTTATTGTTGCGCCCCCACAAGCCAGGCGCATGATTCATAGCTTCCGCCGCCCGATGTCGCTGCTCGCAACATTTGCTTACAACCTCATACAACCTCCTTTTAATATGTTAATTGATATTTACATAAATATTAATGTTTGTTCGTGTTTGTTTGTGGCTGAATAGTGCATGTATTATGAGTTTAGGTTTGTTCTGCCTGTGTATATTGTATGGCGTAATATAGCATCTAGCTTTAAACGAGGGCTTGAGGTTAACAGAGCATTTTAGTGTTACCTCGTAACGAAATACGTTTGATTTAATAATAATTATAAAAAGTTGGATCAACTTTGTGAAAGCCAATGACTCTACTAGGCTGTATCAACTAGACTCTAAATTAAACACATTGTCAACGACCGTCGCCGCTCGCATGCACGACATGCACAGATCTGAAGAAACGTTTATTTGTTTTAAAGTCGTACTTTGTAGCCATTATCGTTCGCTACATTTCACGATTGTGACAGTTTTATCATGTATGTAAATAATCCCAGAATAAGTATTTATTTAACACGCGGTGCATCATATAAACGTCAATATTGTCACGCAGAATATTGCTGTAACTGTAATACGACAAGCAAATGACGTACATACTGTGACGAACAAGGATAATAAAATATTACAATATTTGCTGAACACTTTGAGGTTGAGAGAAATGATTCATTTTATTATTTGTTGATTTAATGAAAACGACGGTGGACCGCAATATTCAGGCTGTATGGGATCGGTAGTATAAAATTAAAAAAATATTTACATAAATATACGACATATGTACCATATTTTCGTAAAGCGTCGCGGTCACACTGATTTTTACTTTGCTACGGAGAGCAGACGGGAATGTTAAGTTGTAGGAAGGAATCACGCCCAGAAACATACATCAAAGATTGCATAAATTTCATAAAGGTACAGTTTAGAAAAAAGATTGTGCATAAAATGGCGACGAACAAATAAGCAATATTCACATTCTAAAACCTTTCAAGAACAATTTAAATAAAAAGCAAGCCTTTCCAAGCTAGTATTTCCATAATGAGCTGTTCCCGGGTATCTAGTGGTATCGATTGCGAGAGGGCTGGAGAAACAAACAGGTAATGACGCGTTCACTCCGCGACCGAGCGCGCGCCCGAATAACAAGCAGCTACTCCCAGCACTACATGTGGCTCTGCTCTGGAAAACCTCGGAGGAAATACTACAATACAACCTTGTTGCTATGCCAACAATATCTAACTATATGTTAACAAATAACTATCCATCGAACAATGATTGCTATTGTGTTCTGTGTAATTAATACTTACCCAGTTGCAAAGTTTTCTGGAAACACGATAGAAGCTTGTTTACATTTACTTAGTACCTAAACAAATAGATAACAGGATCTTGTATTGTGCAGTCACTAACAAACAAAACGAAATACTATCATCATCATCATCATCATCAGCCCGTTGCAGTCCACTGCTGGACATAGGCCTCTCCCAACGAAATACTATAATAATAGTCAACTGAAGATATCTTTTTACATGATGGTATAGTAAGTATAATTAGTTATTGTAATATGTCAGGTCAAAACACGTTTGTTATATTCTTAACTCCATTTTCATTGTCATATTTATAACGTCTAAGATAATGTACGGCCCATTTTTCTCTCACAACCTCTTCATCATCACTTATGACCCTGGAAAAACGGATGGGCTATCCTATGCTACATATGCTAAAGCCACAGATCAAATAACAAATCCTTCGGGTATTCTATTCATGTCAACTTGTACCCCGGCATAAAATATGGCTATAAAAATGTTATTTCTATTCAACAAAATATTTTGCGCGTGGCCGTGGAACCTAGATTACTGTCCTCGAGGCACTCCGCCCACGGCACTCAGCAGCTATCAATCTAAAATATAATCCTTGAGCGCCGTGTTGCACATTTACAAAGCCGGGTTTACACCTACATTCGCTTGATTCGCACGATGCTACACAACGCTCTTAAAACGTTTGCCGACAAAGCTTTTTGAAGCTTCGCTCCGCTGAAATTCTGTTGACATCGCAAACGTCCGTATCGGGTATTGAATGTGTTGAAGCTTAATCCGTCTGCCGGACAATGCATTCCGTGAAAAAATACTAAGAGAGAGATTTTATGCGACGAAATGTGGCTGTGCTTTTAGTGCTAATAGATCACGAGGTATTTGGTTTATCCTTTGTGAGACGTGTTTGTTTAGGAACTTTGTCAATTTAGTAATGTGTTTATTTAGCTGGTCGCTTGGGAAGTTGTTAGGTTTTATATTTTACTGTACTAAATAATCTTCTTAGATGTTATATAAAATGTAGCGTTTGGGCTTTTTGTGGAATTGAATATTCGTTGAAAGCTGAAATGAACGAAGTCTCCACTAAAAATAAGTCTTAACGCAATACATATTTCTATGTATGTACTCTACTTAAGTAATTCTTAGCAAATAAAAATTATTTCTTTCTTTCATACTCAGAATATCTTCTGTATATGTATGTATATATAGTATTGCCGTGAAAGTAGCACGCTGCTTTAGTTTCACCTAAAGTTCAGACTTGTTAATTTTAATTGTTCCCGTATATTTCTTAATTTGTATTAATTAATTTTAATTGAATTTATAATTTATGTCTTATTATTTTAATTGTTGCCTTGACATGTAAAAATGTTCGTTAATTCTAAAGTGCTGCATTTTGAATTGTTATTATTTTAATATTCTACTTGATTGTGCTATGTTTATGTTATAAAATGTCACTGACCTACTTAAAAATTATTGTATGCCATTATGGCGGGTCATAGCTGTGTACAATCTCGGAAACATGTAACAACTATTTGCTTACCTATGTACCACAATAAAGAATTTTGTATTGTATTGTATTGTATTTGTAGGGAGCACAAAATGCATAACACTGCAATATTATATAAATACTGAGTCAAAAATGTAGATTACACTTTAAGACATCAAGACCGACATAAAGTCCACACATCGGTTTCTCAATCTAAGTACATGAGGTTTTTGTAATCTATTTTCTCTTTTATCCCGAACCATTTGCTCTATCACGCTTCACCCATTATCATAAAGCAGCGAAATATTCCAATAACTTGCAAGTAATCTGCTGAAAGTGTTATTATCTTATAACAGTCGGTACGCACGATTCATTAGCAGGAGAGCATGTGAACAAATAACAGTCCATCTCCAGCTTTAACAGCGGCCAAACACGAGACGTCGCGGCGCGAGCCAAGAGCGGGCGCGGGTGCGGAACTAAGGACCAAAGCGATCAAGAAACCACGTATTTTTCATGATAGCCTTTATGAACCAGGCATAATTATCACCCCAGACTTGAATAGCCTAAATAAATTATTATTATTATAGCTAAATAAATAAATTATTATTTCATGATAGCCTTATTAAATTATGCATCACATACAGCAGTCACGTTGTGCAGAGCAAATAGGCACCAATTAGTGCAAATATCCAAGCACAATAGAAGATGCAATTTACATTCGATTCCATAATCTAAATTAAATACGTTAAATACGTTCGTGTTTACAAATATCCAATAACTGGCAAAAAGCTTCATTAATGTCATGGAACAATAAATAATTATTAGTCTGCTATAAATGATCAACGTAAAATAAAGTGCTAAATTAATGCAAAATCCTATTGAACAAAACCAATCAGATTTAAAATAAAACAAACATTGCAATGTGAATAACACTTCCTGAATACGTTCATAATGTAAAACCTGGAGATCACTGGTCCTTCTGTACGCACGTCCTAGTGTTAAATTATGTATGAAATAGCCCCAATCGATCTAGCGGTCGCCCCCCTATTGAATAGTGAGGGGACTAACCACTAGTTACTATGCGTCACCAATTACAACCATTCCGGGTCATATACCTTACGCTAACCACAGTGAATTGGGGATCAAATGGTACTACAGAGAGATGCAGATTTATTATGCTCCTGCCCTAGTAGAGTTACACTCATAGGTACCACTAGGAGCCCATGCTATAAAAGTGTTTGTTAAGATAAAACTTTGGAACAGCCTTTGAATTAATTCGTCGTGGTACTCAGTGAATGATGGCTAAGCGGATTCAAAAGTTTGGAGAATGAATGTGAAACATTGTATCATGGCTCAGAATAAAGGCAGTATATTTTTGTAATCCTGGAATTGTTACTAATGCATGTATGTACCTATTTTGACATTATATTTTTCTTAGCCTCCTCCCTCATCTCAGGGTTTCAATATTCAACAACTATGTTTGTAGATACGTTGAATGCTGTATTTAGGTACCCACCGACTATTAAAAGAGATGTGCGAACGGGAGACAGTGGCGAAGGGTGCATTTATATAATATTATGTAAATGTCCCTCAGCGATGAAGGTATTCGCTGCAACAGCTGAATATCTTAACTTAATCCGCAGCCAACTTCTTACTTGAATAAGTTGCATCTTGAAAATTATATTACCTGTGTGTTACTAAGAAATCAGACAGTCTTAGTTTATTATTACTATAGAGTTGCATCATTAGCAAATAAATAGTGTTAATGTTCTAGGTATATATTTTAAAGTATTTCTGGTTTAATACAGTAAGGGGACTAATTTTAGGAATAAGCGGCATAATACAACCATAAAATGTAGTGGTGAGAAGTTTATCTAGTACACATATGTTTCGGCTACTTAATAAAATAGTGAAAGCTACAAAATTGTGGGAGAATAAGTTTAAGCTTAACAACATAAAGGATTTAGACGACAGCCTCTCGAAACACAATATTAATATTACTATAACTCCGGCTCCTGACGTCTTAGATTGATTATTATGAAGAAAAAATAAAATAAGCAAAATAGGTATCTATTGATATTTTTTAAACTGTCATATTAAATGTCAAATAACAGTTCAGCCCCCTTACCATGAACTCTTAAAGCAGGACAGTTTACCACGTGGAAGCGAGACGCTGCATTACACAGCACGTAGCGGCGTCTCGCTTCCACATGGTAAACTGCCCTGCTTTAAGAGTTCATGGTAAGGGGGCTGACCTCTCCAGTCGCTAACTCATGTCCTATCCTAATAACTGGCCGCGGCCGCCCCGGCCTGGAGCGCAGCCTGCTTATCGCGCGACCGACGCGACATTAACCCACTTCCATCTACTCACTACTCACGAGATAACTCCCACACAATTGTTTTCATTGCGCAGCGAAAATACTTGTAATTGGAAGACTTTGTCTTGTTGACAAAGCTTGGCGGGCGTTGTCTCTTAAATGTTCATAGTTATAATATCATCATCATCATCATCATCAGCCGGAAGACGTCCACTGCTGGACAAAGGCCTCCCCCTTAGAACGCCATAATGAACGACAACTTGCCGTTTGCATCCACCGGTTGCCCGCAACTCTGACGATATCGTCGGTCCACCTGGTGGGAGGCCTGCCAACGCTGCGTCTTCCGGTTCGTGGTCGCCACTCGAGAACCTTTCTTCCCCAGCGGTTATCAGTTCTTCGAGCGATATGGCCTGCCCATTGCCACTTCAACTTGCATATGCTTTGAGCTATGTCGGTGACCCTAGTTCTTTGGCGAATTTCCGTATTCCGGATCCTGTCGCGCAAAGAAACTCCGAGCATAGCTCTCTCCATAGCTCGTTGAGTGACTCTGAGCCTCTCTAAAAGGCCAACCGTTAGCGACCACGTCTCAGAGCCATACGTCATCACTGGCAACACACACTGGTTGAAAACCTTCGTCTTCAGACACTGCGGAATTTTGGACGAGAAGATAACGCGTAGTTTCCCGAACGCTGCCCATCCGAGTTGGATTCTTCGGGCGACCTCTTTGTCGAAGTTGGACCTGCCTAACTGAACAGTTTGTCCAAGGTAGACATAGTGGTCAACAACCTCGAGAGTATCGTTCCCAACGATAACCGGTACGGGTGCGACATGGACATTTGACATGATCTTCGTCTTGTCCATGTTCATCTTAAGACCCACCTGTTGGGAAACGAGACTGAGGTCGCTGAGCATAGTATTGAGCTCCTCCAGCGATTCCGCCATGATAACTATATCATCGGCAAAACGAAGGTGAGTGATGTATTCGCCATTGATGTTGATGCCGGACCCGTTCCAGTCCAAGAGCTTGAAAACGTCCTCCAACGCATTTGTGAACAGTTTCGGAGAAATCACGTCTCCCTGTCTCACACCACGCTGCAGTTGGATTGGTTTCGTGCTCTCGTCCTGTAACTGGATCGACATGGTGGCGTTACTATACAAACACTTCAACACCTCGATATACCTATAGTCAATATGACATCGCTGAAGGGACTGCAACACAGCCCAGGTTTCGATTGAATCGAAGGCTTTTTCATAGTCCACAAACGCTAGACACAGTGGCCGATTATACTCCTCGGTCTTCTGTATAATCTGGCGGAGCGTGTGGATGTGGTCTATGGTGCTAAAGCCTTTTCGGAAGCCGGCTTGTTCGGGAGGCTGGAAGTCATCAAGCCTGCGTTCGAGACGGTTCGTAATGACTCTCGAAAACAGCTTATACACATGGCTCAGAAGCGAGATGGGTCTGTAATTCTTCAACAAGGTGTTGTCACCTTTTTTGAAGAAGAGCACCACCACACTCCTGTGCCATGCTTCTGGCGTAGTACCCTCGAGTATGACGGAATCGAATAGCTTCTGGAGGACTAAAAGTACCGGTTTTCCACCCGCTCTCAGAAGCTCCGTTGTAATTCCGTCATCACCCGGCGCCTTGTTGTTCTTAAGCTGTTTCAGAGCCACTCTAATCTCGTACAGGCTGATGTCTGGGATGTCCTCAGTGTAGTGTCGGGTCAGTTTAGCTCTAGAGTCCTGAGCTATCCTGACAACGGGTTCCCGTGTCGAGGTGTACAGCTGTCCGTAAAACCTCTCGAGCTCTCTCAATATTTCCGGTTTCGATGAGATGATACTGCCATCGTCGATCTTCAGCTTCGTCATTTGGCTTTTCCCAACAGACGAATTCCTCGCGAACACTTTGGAGCCCTGGTTCCGCTCAATTGCGTCCTTAATACGGGCAGTATTAAAGGAGCGCAAATCGTGACGCGTGGAGATAGAAATTCGCCTATTGAGTTGACCGTATTCCGACATGTCAGCTGAAGATTGCAGTCTCATCGCATTCCGGGCTTCCATTAACTTAATGGTTTTATTGGAGAGCTTCTGAGGTTTTCTGCGGCGTGGGGTTCTAAAGAACTGGGACCCCACTGCTTGGACAGCTTCCACCAACCCGTTGTTTATCTCGTCCGCTGTTTCGCATTCGGCTAGGCACTGGAAACGATTACGCAGCTCGAGTTGAAAGCTTTCGGGGTTCTGGATCTGGGCAGGACCAGGACGGAGCGTGGACTTCATCAGACGAGACCGTTCAAGCTTAACATGGATATTCAGTGTGCCTCTGACAATACGATGATCGCTACCGGTTTTCACCTTCCCGATCACAGAGACATCACTGAATATACGCTTCTTGGTCGTCATGATGAAGTCGATCTCATTTTTGGTTGAACCATCGGGGCTAATCCACGTCCACTTCCTGGATGGTCGCTTCTGGAAGAAGGAGTTCATCAAATAGAGTTCTTCCTTCTCCATGAAGTCGACCAGCCGCTGGCCCCTCTGGTTCCGCTGCCCATATCCAAACGACCCTACTCTCAACTCATCGCCATTCTGAGTGCCCACCTTAGCGTTGAAGTCCCCCATAACAACGGTGAAGTATGTTTTGGAGGTATGCATGGCTTCTGAGATCTCCTCATACATAGCCTCTACTTCATCGTCAGGGTGTGTCGAGGTCGGCGCATATACCTGGATGACCTTCAACGAATACCGATCGGTGATTCTGAGTATCAGGTAAGCTACCCTGCTCGACACACTATCGACTTTTACCACGTTATTAATGAGGGACTTACGGACGAGAAACCCAACACCACCCTGGGACTTTCGGTCTCCTTCCCGGAAGAAGAGCATGTTGCCGGAGTCAAGGATTATCGTATCCTGTCCCTCTCTTCGGATTTCAGATAATCCTATGATATAATATAATATAATAATGTAAAAGTGTGTAAAAGTTATAATATAATAATGATAAATTGAGACTGAGTGCCATGGTTCAATGAACGAGCTAATGTATCAGAGTCATAGCATTATTATCCTGTATTTATTAGCCAGGTTGTCAATCGCTAGCACCCCGTCGAACTGACCAGTTTTCGAATGAATCAGAAACAGTTTACAAGAAAAGTATTTTACCAATGTGAACGAGGACTAATCTCATGCATAAAGCCCATACTCCAACAAATATTTGTGGATAACATAATTACGTGCAGGGATTGTTCGCAGGAATATTGTGCAATTACTGAAATAAAAATATTTTCATCGACCTCAATCCAAACGCGTAATGAATCTAAATATACGCATTGCCCGCTCGGTAGGTGTTGGCAGCGCTCGGCTCGACTCGGACGCAGCCGACTGATTGCGAGCGGATTATCTTACGGGTGCATCGTATGTGTCACAATGGCGGGAGACAATCGGTCCATTGTGCCTGTAATAATATGCGTCCAGCTTATAATCGCATTACCTGGCTTTGTCTAATGATGTGTGCCTAATTGTATTGCGTTGTTTGCAATGTAGGAGGGTACGTCCTCCGCTTCACCCCGGGGATTATAGCTTTTATATTATAGGTTTACAGCTTATTTCATTTAATTAGAAAGTTAAGGTTATTTCTACAATTTAATAGATATACATTTGATAATGAGCCAATCCCGGATTAAGAATGTAACCTTCTGTCGCCAGGAAAGCGAGTCACAAGTTAAGAAAAAACTAGAGTTCTAAGCGAGTGCGTAATCTATAAGCTAGCCACCTATTACACGGGACTTGGGCCGGGTGGCGACACTTATGTCTACGACTTATGATAAAGGGGAAATCTTCCTATCCCTTAAGGGGTTCCAGACGTGTTAGTATGCGGGCACGTACCAAGCAAAGCTATAGGTATGCATTGTTGTAATGCAGAACAATACATTTTTCTTTATGCTGTGTGAAGATAACTGGCATGCAAGCTTCAAATAAGACTTTTAAATGACAATGATAAATACGCACAAGTAACTAGTAGTAATAGTATTCGCTTCATCAAGTAACGCTTTCAGAAGTTTTCCTTTAGTTGTATTGAATCTGTATTTTCCACACAACAATACTAGAAATAAGTTACAGAATTTCATATTCAGAGTGCAGTATATGGAAATACAGCTGGATTTAGTAAATCCCGCGCTTAGAACACAAAACTTCGCTTGGCTGATTCGCTCAAAACGATCAGATTGAGCGAAGCGCGGGCGACAGTGCAAAACTGTCCGGCGACTACTACGGGCGCTGAATTCACGTCGCGCCATTGTTGCCTCATTATCACTTGAGCGATTTAATCTAGTTACATTATTCTGTGAATTTTAGAGCCGTATCCGAGTTCTGTTGGTGTTCCTCGGCATAACATTGGCCTAACCTAACACAAGTTGAGCCGGAGTTCACAAGTTTCTGATTGAGTAACCAGCGGTACATACAAACTGTTCATACTTTAGAAAGGTCACCGTGTCGCTGCGCTGTAGTGAATTGTGTATTCATTCATTAATACATAAACATAATTTTGCGTGTTATAACATACGTAATCAAGTTCCAGGCCTTAAACCTGTTGCAAGTTGTTCTAGGGATCTCCTAAGACACCAAATGTTTGCTTACATGATTAAGTATGCTGATTGTTACTTTCGTTAGAGAAAGACTTATTTCCGGGCCATGTAAAGCTGATTCACTATACTGTAATAACCAACTTTAAGCATTTCTTATAAAATTAAATAAATAATATCATCATCAGCAATAGTTTAGATGACTTTTCAGAATAATTTATTCGAAACTCTTTACAATTCCCGCAATACAGGGATACAAAGTCCCGCATAACGAAGACAATAAGCGTACCGCGCGCGTCACGCCACAGCCGGCGGCGGCCGCGCGCCGCGACCGCGAGAGCTCGGCGAGTTCCCGTGGTACGGCCATAGAGAGGACGCTTTGTTATAGGCACTCCACGCGGGCGCAACTGCAAACTGGCTGAAACAAATCTCTGCAGAACTAGGTTATCCCTTCCTGTCGGACTGTCGGATATTTGTCCGATAGACGGGCGTTTTGCCTACGTCATACACACCATAACTTCGGTAACTGCGAAACATTTCGCTCAGGATATTAAGTTTTCAATATCGCTTGTCTGTTTATTCGTGACTACGGTAATAGGCGGTCAAGTTGTGTACGCTGTGGGAAGCTTTGATTGGTTTTATCTAAAGGTGTTCTGGAGTTAACAATTTTTCGGGCCATTTACAACTTGCTCGTGGTTCCCTTGAGGTTGAGAGTTCTAGTTTGAGGTACTTCTATTAAAATTAATGTCACGACAGTGCATGCTAAGTTTGAATCGCGGGTTCAAGTCTCGTTCAGGTCCATCGTTTTTTAAATTAATTTCCTTTATTAATTTAGATTAACTTTTTTTCTTCCAATAAATTGTAATTCTTCACCACTTGTTCAGGTTCAGGTTTTTACCACTTCAAGGAAATCGTAATTACAAAACACATTTTTTGTTCATAAATATTTTCGGAATTGTACAAAATCTTTTCAATTTCGGTTTCCGTTATGTTTGGTAGGTATATGTCATTTGGTAGGCAAAGACATGCCAACATGCTCCATTTTTAATTTGTCTAAGGGAAAGACGATAAAATGCTCGTAACATTGGTCCGTGGCCGCCATATTGGTCGGGTAGGGTCGGACCTCTACTGAATCGACGCATGACAGGACCCACGCTTTGCTGTTAACCACCGCAATCAAAATTATTGTATTTCAGGCATGTGGATATTCTTCGTTTATATATTTTCGTACAAAAATTGCAAATGCAAAGGTAAAGTATTAAAGAGGTTTAGAATTTTTGCTTGAAAGTAATTACTATCATTTATTTATTCACTTGAAATAGAACGGCCGATTGCCGTGTAATTGACACCATTTACACAAAAAACGAAACACAATAAGACAAAGTGAAACAAAATCATAATAAAGTAAGAAATAAAAACACAACACAATCATGACACAACGTGAACAGAAGAAGACCATATTACATGCGCAGTAAATATAGTAAACTGATGGCATCAGGGCTAGCGATGAAAGATTAGCATATCTCCAAGGGACCTCGTGCGACTGTACCTTGTCTCTGTAACTACAATAAATACAATTGAATCAAAAAACCTATTTTTCAAACCCTAGAGGTAATCGTTAATCAATTAATAACCGTAAATCCAACGGGCGGTCGAGCGATTACAGTGATTACGGCGCGTTTGAGCGTTCGGGCTGTGAGCTTGACCGCTGCGCGCTAGCCAGGGAGCTATGCCGATTGTTACGGTGAAACGCCGGTAATGTATTAGCTGCAACTAATATTATACCTTCTATTACAGTCGATGTAAATGGTAGTTCTTTTATTTGTGTGGGTTAAATTAGGCTGATTGGAGACTTGGCTGTTATCTTCATCCTTCAAGGCAGAATTTACTCAAGCCAATAATTTTGTTGGAACCTGCAAGTATTTCAACATCAACTTAAATTTCGTTCACCACAAAATCCTTATAATCTCTTATTGGCAGGTAAAGACATGAGCAATATCAACAGAGCGCTTAGAAGACCTTTGAAACATTATTGGCAAATAAATACGTCAAATTTATAGCAGGAAAAGATTTAGACTAGGTAGGTAGGTACATTACATTTCTAATGGAGAGGAATTGCCGGAAGTATGAAATATTATTCCCGTGGCCATAGACAGTTCTTCTGACGTGATCGATTGCTTTAAACTCGAAGTCAAAATGAATTTTACTAGCAGGGAATTTTAGGTAAGTTTCTTCGAATATAACTAAGGCTTTATAATTTCAGCAATCAGAATGTTCAAGAAAATAATTAAATATAAATTGGTTGCAAGGAGCAGCCATCAGCTATGCGACCACCCCAGCACCGACTAACTGTCGTCTCCACGTCTGGTCAGTGTTATCAAACCCTGTCTGTACATTTCAGTTTGTTGACAAGACTGCAGAGCCTTCTACTCTAAAAACTAAAAAGGCTTCTCTATCCCCCTCTCTGTGTGTGTGACTATAATTACACACAGGTATATAAATACTTGTAATATGAGTTTATTATTCAGCCGCCGAGGGGAGGGCTGCATCTGTCCGTGAAATGGAAATGTAATTTAATAAAAAGTGTCATGGCGATGAGAAAAGTGTGGCAAAAAACATTTTTTAATGTGTATTTAGGTCATGTTCGCTCACGTTGAAATTTTAAACATTATTTATGGAATTTATATGTTATTTTATAAAGTCCTATAGACATTATGTAAAACAAAAGGAAAGAAAGCAATCAACATTTCGTAAAGAGATTAAGGGCCGGTTTTTCAATCCCCAGATATTTTGTATCAGTAGAATTAATTTGACGTTTTAACACACTTTCTATAAATTAACTGTCAAAATAGTATTTTTATTCTTCGAATATAATTTAACTGCCGATTGAAGAATCGGCCTTAAGAAATGTTACTTAAAATGTTAAGCTAAGCTTATAAGGCTAAGCTTATAGCAGACTAAATCACAATCAGAGCAGGTCAGGGCGGTCCAATAATTCCCATACAATTTAAAACAAAGCTCCTAAACGTATAATCTAAATGGCGTGATTGTTCCAAGTTAGTTCGTAATTCGCCATGATTGTGGGCGCAAATCGACACATGTAAGCCTAAGTGAATTACTGAGCGGATTTAATTGTGGGGCGCGATTGAATAACCTCGCCGCGCCGCGCCGGCCGGCGGCTAATGTTGCCCAGGTCACCTTCCACAAACACGCGACTTTACTAAGGCTGGGCGCAGACGGGAACTCGGTAAAACTTGCGAAAGACTTGCGATACTTGTAATCCAGAAAATCTGAACGAGAAACTTTGGTAATTAAAAAATCGATAAAGTTATAGGTATTTTTTTTCTTTTATACTTATACTATAGTAGCTGACAGTATGCTTACAGCAACAGGTAGTACAATAATAAAATCGCAAGTAAAAACTTGACCCTTAGCAACTAGTAAAAAGTATAATTTTTAAGATTCATTATCATGTACTGCTCACGTTTATCGTTTTCAACAAACAAAAGTTGGTTGTTGTTATTATAGTAAAACAAAAGTAGCCATGATTAGGAAGATTTAGGATAAACTAAAACGTACAAGTTATTGTTTTAGTAACAGCACAAAACAACAATCTCTTTACAAGACGTTGAATATATTTGGTATGCGACAACAACACTAGTCCCTGAGCGCACCACTATCCGCACCGGGTCTAAGGGCCAGCGTTCACCTAGATACCTACTCGTACAGTTGAAGCCAAATGTAAATGGTAAAGGATAATGAGAACATTAATCCGTCTGCAGCTGCCCGAGGAGCTACGGAGCTCTGGTTTTTTAGTTCATTAGCGAACAAACTGGCGCAGTAGAGGTGAGCCGGACCTGGCGCGGTACTGGGCGTTTGTTACGCCGAAACTGAATAGTCCACTTTTTATGTGCAATATACGAGCCTGTGAGCAGGATGTGTTTTCTAAAACATTTGGGTTTAGGCGAACAATATTAATTCAACTGGGAAAGCATAATGAAGCAAACTTTTAGCGAGGGAAAATATATTTATTCATAATTATGTATGTGAATACTGTGTAAGAAGAACCTTTATACAAAATGGTACATAATAAACTAATTCCTTATTTTTCCAGTTATTTGTTTAACAACTTTCATACATACTAAACTGGCTGGCAGTAAATTTTCAATAAATAAAAATGAAGTGCAAACTTCTTTCTGAACAAATTTCAAATAGAGAATCTGTCAGCTGGCTGTGTTCCCACGCATGTTACAAGTTGCAGCACGCGCGCTTATGCAGAACTTGTGACGCTCGCAGTTTACGTCATGGATACTTACTTGTTCTGATATTTGTTGGAGTCGTCAGGGCAAGGCTACGCTAAAGTAGACTTCTCTTGTACGTGACTAACGGGAATCGAGGCTCTAACGATCGACAGATGGCGAAAGTAACAAACTTGTCTGCGTACAGCAGCCGAGTTCAATTTATCCGATCACCGAGAAATAGACACGATACTAAAATGCAAGAAAACATTAACCGACTACCGATAACCTTTTGTATTTCATATAGATCAAACAGAATGGACACTAGTTTCAGGGCTCTCGTTTATCATTTCCACAAAGCACTGGCATAAAGTCCATAGCCATGTTCATCATGCGTAGTACACAAGTGGAACGTTTTACGTATCGTCGTTTGATTCGGGCGCGTTTGGCAAGAAACGCCGGACACTCCATCGCTCTCAATCAGCTCGCCGGACCAATCAGCGGGGGTGTAATTTCGGCCATTACCGCCGCTGCTCCGGCCGAGCCCCACTCGACGTAACTAATACAAAGCCTGGCTGTCGCTCATTGTCATTCGTAAATTGTCGGGCGTCGTCTGAACCCGCCATAATGAGTGAACCGATCCACTAACTAGCTAACGTCGGTATTTTTACCTGCTTGTCTCTTCACTGACTGATGCTTCGTCTATATAATTATTTAACACATTAGATTTTGTTCAAGAATTCAATAAAATATGCAACGGCTGACGACTGATATAATTATTGACATCATTAATTATACTATGTAACTGTTGCAAGTTTAACACACGGTGTGAGTTACAAATAAAGTTAACTCAAAAATACGTACGAGTCTAATGTAACATCATTTGCACAAAGAAATACAACGAAACGCGTTTGTTAAATTTATTTATTATATGTTTATTTGAAATAAAGCGTGCATTTCCTTTACCGTATGTATACTTGACGGGTTATTATTTTACCCTTACGGGCGTTTATAATCACAGAGCTAGGAAGGCACAGAGCAGGCGCGCGTCGAGGTTCGGCCGCGCTCGGCGCTCGCGTGATGAACGGCCTCCCGGCACGACGCTCCCACCAATTTACTATTTTTTTATTACGCTTTTTAATTGAGATATTCCAAAATAGTGTTTAACTAAGCAATTTTGTGGTTTACGTGTGCTATTTGTGTCGCGTGATTCATCGCACCGAACAAATTTTTTAGTTACTTTATTTTGTGCGATAGGAATCTTGTGATTTTGTGAAGGTGCATTTATTAACAAGGACGGTAGCGTAAACGTTGAACTTCCGTATTCAGGGAACGTATCGCGGAAATAAAACAAGGGAAAGCTGGTCACGTCTGTCGCTCGCGTGGATCTGCGGGCCCCGGCTAGACGTACAAGTACGAGCGGTACAGCGATCCCTACTCAAGAGATTTACACCAAAAAGTTGCGGCTCTCGGTTCAAACTACTCTATGTATGGCAGCTCTCAGCGCAATGGAAGTGTTTTAACTATATATTTTTCTTTTGCTTCAAGTTTCTTATAATGAACTTTCCCGTTACCGTCTGGGGTGTGCAGCAATTTGAACTCGTATGCGAATAGTTGGCGGGTTGTTAGTTGCGCTGTCGGCGCACCCGAGCAGTGTCGCGCAGATTTATGCTAGAAAAAATAAGTCATAACCTGTTTCTTTGTTCATTTTCTAAATACAATTCAGCTGCACTTAAATGCGAATATGTTTTGTCTGAAACCGTGAGTAGAAAACGACTCTATTTTAGACTTAAGAAATTTGAGCACTTTTGCTCCACTATTAAGACTGCTCGAAAAAAGGTACCTACGTGTACCAAATTCACAAGGCTTTAAACAAACGTAAGTAAAACAAAGCTCCCTCATTGCACAATGGCAGTTACTTTGAAATCACGCCCTTAAGCAGATCCCTGTCGCTTTACTGTGATCCGTGTGCGTTACGTCATAACCGGTGCTAAGCCAGGCAGGGGCTGGCAGGCCTGTCCTTATCGCCCCCCCCCCCCCCCCCCCGCAGTCACTCGGAGATGTTTTGTTCTTTATCGCGATGTTGATGACTCTCGCCTTAACTCGGATGAAAAATCACTTTCGGCTTGTTGAACCGTTTTTTCCGCTACGTATTACGAGCTACGATATTCTATATTTTTTCTTTTTCCTTTATCTGTGCCGCTATATCAAAGGTGGTTCAGCCAAGCGTTCGCGTTTTGTTAACAATGTGTGTTCAGGATATGTATAGGTTTTTATGAATGCGTTATCGTTGGACTTCCATTACCCTTTTTATCGTTTTAAAGGTTGCGTAGGAATATTATTCTGCTAGTTTTTGCTGCGTTCGGTTCCTGAGCAATGAAAATCCAAAGCGACAGTGTTTTTGAACTCTATTGCTCGGCACACGAGTACATTTTTATGTACATTTCTTAAGAATAGAGACTACTAATATTATGGACCCGACCGACCTATCTTATGTATTAAAACTATCTAAGTATTTTAAGACATGATTTTTATTGTAGGGATGTAGTTTTGCCGCTTTGACCTACAATGAACGTAAGGTTCCAAGTTAACCAGTATATTGGTAGGTTCATACACTATATACCCACGTTTTTACATTTGGTAGGTCGTAAATACTCTCAATGGCGCGGCACGCACCTATATTGGAAACTTTAGTGGCTATATTTCTTAGTGCCAGTAAAGCGGGATTAGCAGAGAGAGCCGAGTGACACCTCCGCAGTCTACACCTCTATTACTGAGCCGCGCTGGGAAGAAACTGAGGGTAAGTGTCAATTCACGCTGTGGAGGCATCAGGCCGATAGCGCTATAGCCTCACTACATCAATATTATGGTGGGTTTAATACTTAATGATACGTTGCTGTAATAGTGAAGACATATTTTGTTCTACACAAGGTAGACGACGACCTGATTGGAGTAGTGGCGAAGGGATGGGACTGCTGCGTTAAAGGTTGCGGCTTCGACGCCCACACAAAAATTTGTGCGATCCGCAGATGTTTGTCCTGAGTCTGGGTGTGTATGTGATATTTCGTTTTTGCGAAACGCTCCCACGATACAGGAAAAATTTCTAGTGTTGGGCGACTTTAAAAAAAACAGAAAGTGTCTTTTCATTATAGTATTTATGTTATAGTTCACAGGATCACAGACAAAACCAAGTTAAGCCCCCATTACCTATTCTATTTGAAATAAAATAACAAACAACTTACCATTCATTTCAAAGTTGGTGTTTTATGCAAGAATGATGACTTGTGATATTAACAACTGGCAGTATTAGCCTAGACACGGAATTGAATAAATTAGCGCTTAATTGCCAAAACGATTTAATAAAGTCACGCTAGGCCGCGCGGATTCCTAAACTCATTAACCGGGTTCAGTACTGTCCTTATCTTAAAGACTTTATATGGCGTTTTTTATTATTCAGTAATTATATCTATTCTATTCTATTCAGTTAGGTTATAGAGGTGAACACATACAGTATAGTGATAGAACAATTTACTAATGGCACCGAGGTTCAATTATTGGCTTTCTGTGCTACGGATAGATCGTAAATTTTTTTCCGAAGGCGACGTCTAAAAAAGGAGGAGGTTCTCAATTCGGTTGTCCGATATTTTTATTTATTGTTCTGACACATTATTTCTTTTTTATGCGTCCTAGTAATACTTCATTGGTTTTTTACAAGTGGCATCAGCGGGTCGCTGAAAATCTGATTTGCAACCTATTTCGACATATCTTTTAGGAATATCATTATCAGTTTCAGACTACGTCAAGTACGGGATACTTGACGTTTTAGGGTGGTCAAGTCTACTAAAATGAATATTAGAATTAAATATAATCTATCAACTCTGTGCATACCATTAAGGAGTGTTCACCGTAACCTTTTCTCCTAGAAACAAAGCGTGCCTCAGTCTGGCAGGTAGGAATTGACCGTGCGCTTGCAACTTGCAAGTGAGGGAATCGGCGGTTTAATTTATACACTTATCTGTTTAAGATATTCAATAGCCTTTTATATGACGCCTATATTCTGGAGTGAATGATTTTATTAGCTTATTTTGTTTCCCACTGCCAGGCAAAGACCTCCTCTTTCTTCTTTCGAACCACTCTATAGTTTAACTTAATCAAGTTAAAATGTATAATTTTATAGTAGGACCAAAATGGTTTTATTTTCATTTGATAATATCGTAGCACGTCAATCTACTCTAATTGCACGGTTCACAAATTAATGATAACTGACCGTAGCAATACTTGGTCAACTCGCTGCGGACTTTCGTAAATTTCAATCTTTGCGTTTTTAAATAGGTAGAAAGGCTTTTTACTAAAAGATATTTAAAATTCATCCAGTCCCAAGGAGTCAGGGTCACGTAAAGTCGTACATAAGCATTAGAATATGAGGGCTTGGAAGGTAAAGTTGGGTACCTCACGCTCACGTCACACAATATGAACTGGTTGGTTGGCTCGGCTATTAATCTTTTAGTTACCAACAGTTTTTGAGCTTGTTTGCCGTGTGAAAAGTTTTCTTCAAACTTCTAAATCCTAAAATAGTAGCAGTAATTATACAGTTCACAATTATATAAACTATAGGTACAAGTATTATATTATAATCTGATCCTTTTTGTAGACAATATAATAGTATTTTAGGTAAGAGGCTTTATTATTAACAGTCTACTAAAGGCTTATCAGAGAGCAAAGATATCTTATATAATCTCGCTTGATTAGACAATGTTCTTGGCGAGAAATTTACCATGATTAGCTATCGTAGCTTTTCTATAACAAAATCACTTATAGGTAATTGATCAATCAAAATCAATCTATTTCGATACTTACCAATTCCTAACTCCTAATATTGAAACTAGTTATCAAAATAATGCGTTGAAGTAAATACCCGCGTATCAGGTAACAGGCTAGGCCTCAGAAGCTGCTACTAAGATTAGCATATAAATTAAACATTAAACTTAAATCAGTGTTCCTGAACATTAGCTAGTCAGGCCTGCTGTAAATCCCTAAAGCAAACTGTGAACGTTCGTAAAAGTAAGTAGGTAACGAACAAAATTGTTGAGAATATACATATTATGTATTTTTAGTAAAGTGGTTTTAATGCCTCTGTTACATACATATTAGAGGAAGCAGTTATTTTCAGGCCAGAAAGAGATCTATATCTACGATACAAAAGGGTACAATCACAGTTATAATACAAGTGTTTATCTTATAGTACACCTGAGGTGTGGGTACAGTCTCATACACAAACCTTACATCTACCGTACCATCTACCTCCATACCAAATTTTATCAAAATCGGTCCAGCCGTTTGAGCGTAAAGAGGTAACAAACATCCACACTCACAAACTGACGCCTTTTTAACATTAGTGTGTTGTTATGGTGTGTCCGGCACGCCCCGGAGATCGACTCTGGGACTAGTGTAGGCAGCTTGTTTTAGTCGTTGTGCAAGGGTGGTCGTCAAATAGCGATAAGCTATTCTAGAGGTATTATAGGTATCATTGTTATTGTGCTCGGTGAGCTGGCCAGCCGTTTGGAAACCACAGTCGTTACGGCGGGACCATTACGGCTGCGGTTCACAGACGGCTGGGCAGTGGGCACTGGGCTCTGGGCAGTCACCGGGCGCTGGCCGCTCATGACCATTACTGGGCTACTGTATTTTTATCTATTGCATAATGCAATTTAATCACCTATATCCACGAATATTTGTAAAGTGTAAAAATAGAACAGTTTAACATATTTCCTGGAAGTTTCGAAAATAGTGAAAAACGTTGTGGACTGCTGGGAGATTCTGAAAAGTGTCTTCTTACATGTGTTGTACGACTAAGGTTATGAACTAACAGAATACATAACTACATAGTTAACTAGTTGAAAAGAAAATTAAGCAGAGTGTTCATTATTCTAAAGAAATAATGTCACATAAAATAACTCTGAAAAATCAAAAATCTAGCTGCATTCCGATGAAAAAAATGCGTAACTCACCAAAAAAAAACATTCAAGAAACCTTTTTATAGTATTGATCTAAAGCCTGTACTCTGAGCACCCTCACCACACCACCCACTCACAATCTGAAGGCATTAGCAGAACCTATGCATACGATTAACATAATACGAGGTAACAAGACGGAAAATTAATTTTACTTTGTAGGTACCTGCCGCTGGCTTCACTGAGGCCATAGAAATGCCTGCAAAGTTCCCCGTTACACTATCAGAGGGAACTTTACTGTGTAACTCGAGATAACGACGATATTGATTTAAAATACTAGTTGTTTCCGCGCAGGTACGTGTCTACCTAATGAATCACATTATAATCTTTGCAGACTCAATGCGGTCGATGTTTATCAATGATTAAATGATTTTATAACAAAACTTTGATTGTTTTTTTGTGTGTACTCACAATGAAACCAAATAAAGACATACAACATGTTGTATTGTTCGTCGTTTTAAGCAGACAAGTGCCAAGAAATATTTTGTGACTAAAATATTACACTTTACACTTAGCAAAGAAAGCTACGCCATTTATAATACCTGTACTGGTTAAGGTAAGTAAATTTTATTCAACACGCAATAAATCCATTCTTAAGTTAGCATTAACTACCTATATTCCTACTAAGAGCCTAAGAAGCTTTATCTGAACAGTATCATCTCTATTACGTAAGTATGTGACGTCACCAGCACCTCCGGGTTGGTATGCGATATAAATCAGAAAGTTGGCGCCTATCGCAATAAAGTGTCTTTACGAGCCCCGCTAATATACCCGGCCCGCGCCCCGGAGCCGCCCGGAGACGCGGCCATCACAACTGTCACCGAGTTAGTCCACGACTTGTTACTTCAGATTAACTACGAGCTTAACTCACGTTGCGTGATCTGACGTTGGTACGTATTATTATTATAATTATGTTTTTTTCCACCTCTTAATAGAGCGGTTGCAATGCTTAAATTTTTACGTTAAGATGGTTTTTTAAATCTGCTGAAATTAAAGCCAGAGCATTACTCTGCTTATCTTAGGAGAATGCAGTCCCGGTAATATTATTATTTAACTTCATTCCTTCATTCTTTTTGTTTTATTTTCTTCACCTTGTACTAATGGCATCAGAGACTATTACTGGTTTCATAGCAAGTTCACTGTCCACTATATCTCCACCACATTTAGTACGTAACTGTTAATTAGTAACAGTAAAGTCGAAGACGTACGTGTGCTATCTTGTTTATAAATGAGTGCTGTGAGGTGGAACAAACTCCTCACACCTGTCTGAACCCTGCACGCTGTAAGTTATTGTTATTCTTGAGATTTCAACGAGTCTCTCATTCGTGACGCTACTTGTATGATGTAGTTTATAAATAACCAAGTTATATGACACGGGGATTACTTTTATGTAAGTATGTTTTTGTCGTATTTTAGCGGCCTTAGTGGCGTACCATAGCGGGCCTAGTGGCGTACCCTGGGGCAGGCCTAAGTCCAGCAGTGGACTGCAATTTGATGAAGTGATGTTACGTTGTAGTCGATAGAGTATACGGAGATGTCCTGTAGGTACTGTTGTGTGTGTGTTTGTACAATTCCGGACGCTGAAAAGTCTCATTTTGATAAATAGGTACATACGTAATTTACCCTTCACAACTAATTAGTCCGAACTTCCCTTGAGGATAATAAAATTATTACACAGTAATGTTGAACACATTGCTTTTAACCTAATGTAGTACCTCAATTTGGCAGCCTTAAAATGTAATGAGGCTGAGTGACTCAAATATAAAACATTAAAAAATTATAATTTATCTCATCACAAAAGTCCTCACAATTACAATCATAACTGAAGCAGTCGCCTCGCCTTGGCTGACTTCGTTAGGCGTTACGTACATATAAGTAGATACTTACTATATTGTTAATAGTAATGTTTGTAATATAGTTAATTACTCCTATGAGATCAGGAGTACTCACATTCAATTATAAACCTACAGTTTACATTACCGAATAGAGCGACATTTCTTATAAAATTATACAGAAAAACCAGCATGTTGCCACAACATTTAATTGGCACAAGTCTACAATTACGTGCGGCGTCCGCTGTCGTGTTCTACGTCATGACACAGCATAACCGCGCTGATAACGTTGGCATGAGACCAGCGCCTCCAACACATCGCACAAGATATCGGCTCACCGTTAAAACAACTTAAATGGCTACTTCGCCAAATTACGTGATAATTTTTTGGTTAGAATGTGCTAAACTGTGTAATTTGAAGGCTGTTATGACGTAGTAGTAAATGTTGATAGTTAATGTTATGTGGGCCGCCTGAATTATAATGGTGAGTGGGGATACAGCAGGATAGATCAGGTAAGAAGTTGGTAGAAGTTAAAATTGTCTTTCGTAACTTATGGAATGTAAAATTAGCACTTATACTCATAAGTATAATTGCTAATTTTACATTCCATAAGTGTTTAGAAAAAAATGACATACAGATACATTTGTGAGTAATCAAATTAATTTCTAAAAGACATTACAGAAAACCAGAAGTCACATAATATATGAGTATTATGTAATTTCCCATTCAAACCAGAATATTTCACACATTATGCAACTTTGAATTGTCCCATAGTTCGACAGATTTGCTCAATTCAAACGCGATTCAGTTGCGACTCAGTTGGACTGGAAATTATAGTAATTAGGGCCGCAGCACAGTGCGAGCAACTTTACCAATATCCCGTAACACCACCGGATGCCTGATTCATGTGCCATTGACTTCTATGGCCACTGCTCCTGCTGTGCAACTAATTTATAATACGTGAGTATTATAATAATATAAATTCATTCAAATATTTACAGTTCCATTATGCTGCTTAGCTAGTATATTTTAAACATAATAATGATAAAGAATTGACAGTACTACGGCGTAAAACATTTAGTGTTTTTTTTTAAACTTCATATTACTTTAGTACGTAATCTAACCTCTCCCCTCAGAGATAAACGCGCGCTGAACGGCTCAAGACAAGACCAAAGAAAAACTCACTTGTACCGTAGAGTTAGTGAACACGATAACATCAGCTGTACTACAAGTATTAAACCCAACTCCACCAAGTGGCTCAACAGCTCTATAAGAGAATAAATCAGATATTAGAAAACAATAAAAAGTAAATCGTTTGGTAGCGAGCCGTCTACTCCATGGCGGGCTCGTAAACCGGGTTTATAGCCATATCGAGATCTTACGATTTATGGCTCACTACATTATTGTAATCTCTTCTTATATACATATATAAGCGAGATTAGGCCTACATTCGAGCCCGAGATAAGCCTTTATAGGAATTTATATTGAAAACTTCGGGAGCGCCGTCAAAGAAACATTTTATGTGGAATTATCGTTGTAATCTCGCTTTTGAGTTGTATAATTACTGTACTGTTTTGTGGAATATACATACTGAAATCGATTTAACTGGCGTTTATATCGTACTTTTATCTAGCTGCTAAATCAAAGTTAATGTTTATCTAGATCAATATGTAAACGTGTATTAGAAATACATTGGTGTGCTCCTTTATATCTAGTAGTCTTCCTATTCTCGTGATGACCATTACTAATTTAGAAAATTGGTTGTGTGCCTGGTCTTCTTAGTATGCTCGAAGCAATTTTCAAGTCTTCCTCCATAACGGCTTACATAACCTCAACAAAGAGCCGACAGCGTCACACAAACCACATATTCCGGGCATAAATCTCCTTAATTTCCAAATGTGTAGCGCCACTCATAAAGCGTCCAATTAAACGTTCTCACAGTAAGTGCAGCAACTTTCAGCGGCATTCAGCAAACTTGTTGACGTCGCCTATCAAGTAAGACATCAGTTTGGAACTCGCTATAGTTTTCCGGTCGGTTAGAGGGGGGAGGTGAGGCTGGCTGGGGAGGGGGCGGTGCGGCGGGGGTGACAAGGAAACTTGCCAGGCGATAAATACTGGCAAGTTTGCGCCGACAGCCGACACGAAATATTGTGAGAGGTGCGCTGCGCCACACTTTTATGTTTTGATTTCAAATGATAACAGATTTCTGTTTGAATAACTATCAATTTTTCTTTTATTTAAGTTTACCTACTTTCTTTTTCGTCTAGATTTACACTTATTTTATGGATAAGAAATAAAGAGCGAGGCAAGAGATGGAATATTCATATTATTATCTTTCCGTAATATTAATTTATACATAAGTTTTAAGTAGTTTCAATCCTTCGGAGGATGTGTTTACAAACATATAACATACATAACATACAAACAAACATAACAAGACTTTACAAATCAGATAATTATGTTGCATGCGGAGATGAAACACTCTCGCGTTTGACTAAGATTATAGGTAGTTAATTTCACAAACATCCTCATCATCAGCCGG
Organism: Abrostola tripartita; assembly: GCA_905340225.1. Lineage (NCBI taxonomy): Eukaryota > Metazoa > Arthropoda > Insecta > Lepidoptera > Noctuidae > Abrostola > Abrostola tripartita. Next base: position 276,512 of record HG996488.1, read on the forward strand.
AAGACGTCCACTGCTGGACAAAGGCCTCTCCCTTAGAACGCCACAATGAACGAAAATTTCACAATACCGCCAATTAAATAGGGTTTTTGAATGTTCTGTAGTAACTCAACCCCACAGTTACCATCATAGCTCGCATCTTACTCTCCTAGCTACGCTTTCAAATGGATTGCCTTTTCATCAAATGCGGCTTTTGTATTTATGTAGGTATTATTCCTGCCTACTGTAGTCTAAATGTTATTTTAGTTAAAATTAACTGCGCAGTTATGCACAGGCACAACTGGTTTCCACGAAGCAGTTAGCGCAGTCCCGTACTAGCACAAAGTTACTTCCGCGGAACTTTTAACTGGGTTCCTCCGTATTGAAAAGATAATGCTCCTAATTAATTGTACTATTTTGTTTCAACAACTTTAAAGTGGAATGGCAGCGTCTACGTTGTTTTCATAGTCAGGAATATTCTTTAAAATGCTGAACAAATGTAATTTACTTTTAATGTGCTATTTACAAAGGCAAAAATAAACTAGATGAAGCTTTAATAAACAGGAGTAATATAGAATTTAAATGGTAGATTATGTGATTATTATTAACCAAACTATTTTGTAACAATTTGTTCCGCCAGTAATAACCAGGAAGAATAACTACAAACAGTCCTAAACATACTTGAAGACAATATCCAAACATTTAACCCTTCAGACTTCGCCTTGCAGGTCGAGGTCGCGTGTCCAAACAAACAGATCAAGTGAAAACAACCCTAAATCACAATTAAAACAATTAAAAAGATAACAACTTTCCGGCGCAACAATAATTAAGTTGTAATTTTTGTTTGTTTCGTTCCAGGCGCGCCGGTAATGGGATTGAGTCGTAAACTCGCTGTAGATGCTGAGTGACGAGCGACTGATAACACGCCGCGCCTCGTGACGCACATGATCCTATTCAGTTGTGGAATTAAAGGATTGAGACACTTTCTTTCTTTTTACTGCCTTTCAAGAAGCCTGTAGAAATCTTTAGCCGTATTTTACCCCCTGAATGCATATATTTTAGTATAGGTAATTGGTTTCAAATGTCAAATAAAACGATACTGTAGTTGCCAATTTTGTATCAAAAAGCAATGTTTTATATGTAGCGCGAAAAACAAAGGCTCTACTCTACAATATTGTAAGAAACTTGAAAGAAAAGTCACTGCGACGCCTACGAGGTCATTCAACTGAAAAATTCTGATATTTGATAAAGAGTAAAATTTCTCGAGTACCCTGGCCGCGGCGTTTCGTGGCCGTGATTCTAGCAAGGCTCCGACCTTACCAAATGTATTTCAGGGAAGTCTATCTCGGACCTGCGTAATATATTCATCACAACGCTGCACTTAGGAACAGCTTCACAAATCTGTCCGGCGCGGCGTCTCTCGCCGAGAACGCTTCTTGCGGAGATTGAATATTCTTGTTCAGAGAACCAGGCGGCCAAATGGATCTAAAACTAGCAAAGTTCGCTACACAAGCGTGTCTCCAACGGGGCTTTTACCGTAATTAACCGACATCTGGCACTATCACACCAACATGTAAGTTCGCAACAATCCCACCGCACGAGCAGCGACCAGTGAGCATTAAATATACGAGTCGCGACATTTCATTTCATTGTAACACTGGCATGGAAAATTCAAACAGCTGGACTCAAAAGTCTTAGCACGGAAAAATGAAGAGTTACTGGAGCGTATATTTTACCAAGTCTAATTTGAAACTGTATGCATTCAGCGGAATACAGGCAGTTATAGTTTTATGGATACGACTGAGGTTAACACGAGCCGGCTCCGATGCTTTATGGTTATAGTTATGCATCACGCCATCGGTGCAACTGTTCGCAGTTTTCCTGTTCGATCCCGTTTGGACAAGTAGAATATTTTAACGTTACCGTGGCACGATTGGGGCTGTTTGAATGGACACTTAAAACTTTTGAATGAAACTTTGGTTGCTTGATGCCAAACGGTACTCGTTTGAAAAGCGCCAATAAATGCGGTGTCATTAGCTCTAGGGAACTGTAATTACGATTTTATACGTTACCCAAGCCCTGATTTTGGCTTCAATTATACCCAAATGTAATTTTACGATCCTGTGTGTTACCCACTCGTCACTGAGCGCAAGTCACAAGAGATCATTGACTAGAATTAAATAGCGCGTGGCTGTGATTATATGTGGCGTGTATTTTATACGCATTACGATTCTAAATATATTTCGTAAAGTAACAATCGTAAGGGTTTAAACCATTTTTCACCGTAAAAAAAGCAACAACGACATCTGACACTTATTTCCAATACTATGTCTATCCAAGTGACCCGCTCCTCGCAGATACTAACAACCTGCGTGGGAACACATTCAGCTGACACCTCGTGTGTTTCTTTCTTCAGGTAAACTAGGAAATACATTTCTTTTATGGAGCCGAGCAAATCTGGATAACTCAACTTTTATCTACGTTTAAAATAAACGAGGCTCGTTAAAGTAAATCGTCTCGATTATTTACAAGCAAATTACCTGAGAACGAGTGTTATTTCTGTGTTCACATATTACGTACAAAATGCCGTCCTTACGGAATATGACCGACAAACAGATTATTATCTCACCACATTCTCAATAGAGGGCGCTAAACGAAACGCCATGTAATAAACCTAATCGCATTACGCGTAATCTTATTACACGGACTCAGAATTAAACTAGAGTCTCGCGCGTGTAATTGAGCGAAAGTTTTTGAATAGACTTTCCCCCCCGCGCCGCCTCTCCGCTGTAGATTTTAGTGCCTTGGACCCTTGAAGGGCGACATTTTATATCTTTTGTCTAAATTTTAGATGTTGTAACTGCGGGTTCAATTATACATTCGTAATATCAGGAAGCTTTATCAAAGGCCAGACCCTTTATTGCTACAATGTATTCTGTTTCCGAACTGTGTTTACTCTCGTATCTTTAATATATTCACGCGCATCATTCACAGCGCAGACAGGATAAACTTTCACCTTTATTTTCGTTTGTACATTCATCAAAACCGTCGCCACAAATGTCACATAGTAAAAAAATGCCACAAAATCGTGAGCTCAGGTGTTATGCGCTACATTCAAATTGTTAAGCTGCGGTTCCGATGTACGCGACAGATAAACCAACTGCGACAAAACGCAGCGCCACCGCCTGACTGCGATAAAACTCAAGCAGTATAGGAGCCATTTGATAAATCCTTCTCAGAACATGTGTTGTGTAATGTAAAGTTTTCAAGTCGTAAATAAGCCTTGCGTTATTTCGAATTTTGTTTCAACTACCACTGACTGTGACACCAACGACTTTGTATTTTTATTTCTTAAATCATTAAGATAGCTTAAAAGTATTAAGATAAATTAAAAATTATGAAGATAGCTTTTATTTGCTGCAAACCTACAGCAATGTTTTATTTGGCAGTTCAATAAAGCTAACAACTAATAAATACTTCATAGTGCTATAAGTCACGACTCTAAATATTAAGGGTAACAACGAGCCCGTCTGGAGCGCGCACACATCGCGTGTGCCAACCTTATCATTTGGCCACATATCAAGACATAAAACAGCGTACGTTCATAACACAACGTATCATCGACGTCTGAGTGTTGACGTCGTTTGTTTGGTCCGTCGTGTCTTGACGTCGGCGTCGCGTCGATCGCAGTGAGCGCAAATTTATTGTTCAACAAGTTACGAGACGTCTCTCGTTTGAAAGGATCATTACATTTTCATTTTGCTGAGTGCCGTTTTGAATGGCGTGTGCAGAAAGACGAATTCATTTTGGATGACTGTCGCAAATTGCTGCAAATTATAATATAGCGAGATTAAATGTGTCAGTTTCTGTGAAGTTCGTCCATGGAAGAGAAATATAATCGTCAGAACCACGAGAGGCTTACATTGAATGAATGTGAGCCGGAATATGTCAGTTTATGTGATACAACTTATGATAATACTGATCAGATTGGAGTTATCAGAGCTATTGATGTGGAGATATTTGTGAGTGCTGGCTTTTTGTTGGATTGTTCGCAAAACATACCTTAATAGACGTAGATATATTATAATTGAATACAACTAAACTGTGCTTTATGAATTGAGAATTGAGTGCTAAAGTTATTATTGAATGGCCACAAAACGCAATACCATAAATTATACTTTCAAATCAATCATTATTTTATGGGTTGCATAAATAATACTGTAATGATATTGGAGGTTTATAGGAGTTCACAGCTATATTGTCAATTTAGGTAATGTCAAAGCATCAGGTGGTCTACTTTTTATAATATGTGGGAACGTTAGCGGTGAAAGTCGTGCGTGAGACGGCACGAGTGATGTGCGGCGTGCGGCCGGGGTTATGTCAAACTAATAACATAAATGACGATACTATAATTATTCCACAAAACTAAAATAACATCATATACCAAACAAAAATAGATAAATTCCAAAACGTAGACTAGTAGACTGAAGCAGTAGAACTAGAATTCCTCAAAGTAATACACAAAGAAGAAATAATCCTCAATTAGGCAAATAGTGTTCTAGAAAATCTCATTTATCATGAAGGCCTATTTTAAAATCACGCACATTTTTGAACATCGTGTTACTGAAGATTTTCTAACAGAAAATAAATAATATTTGGCCTTTTATCTCAGACTACTTGACTCGTTAGTCGACCTTCGATGACTAACAATAAAAAGTTTATTATGATTTATAAACTCAAGATATTACAGCTCACAAAATTTGGTGTTATTTTGCGACATTTCTTACAGACATTTTGCGAGAAAAGTCGTACTTGAAGAGTGCTTAAGATTTAATAGAGATGTACCTAAATGTAATGTCATTGAAGACTTTTACGTTCTACGTAGCAGACATTATTTTCATAAGTAAACACAGTATTTATGATTTCGCCCTGAGGTAGGTACTGTTAATTTATTAAGTTTATAAATCTTTAACAAAGCTCAGTTTCAAATTTAAGTAATTAACTTAAGCATGTCGCGCATGCTAGGAATTTAAGTTACATCGTAAACACGAAAAGGAAAAATAAATCCAGAAATATGCAATACAGAAAAAAAACAATTTCCTCGTAAACGTCAGTCGTGTTATTTTATACCTAGTGTTACAACTCCTAGGTACTGCCATTAGGATTCGAAACCTAACTTAAAATTCTAAAAGTAACGACAAATATTATAGCCGGGTGCGTTGTGTAATAATTAGTATTAGGTACAGAGCACGATAAACTAGTTCTCTTTTTGCAACATACAACACATACATCTAGCGGCCGTAATCCTTTTACCCTATGAAACAATAGCCATGACGAAACCACTAAAAAATAGTTCCAATTGCGAGTTCAGAGGGCAAGGAAATAAAAGCGGGCGCTGAATCATTGCGAAAATTGAAAGTATAACGCGAGCACCGAGATGTGTGAAGCAAGGAATGTGCCAGTGTACCCTCGACGATCATTATATCATAAATCCTTGTGTTTATGGACTCTATGATGGTAGAAATAGAGTTAAAAATGAATTGTAATTTATTGCAATTGGCGAACGTATAAAAGTAGGAAGGATGAAGGAAGCCAAGCCTGCAAAGAAAAATCTAGAGGAAATGTAATCAAAGAAAAATATTGCAAGTAACTGTAAATATTGAATAGAAATGTTTGTAGATTTGTTTATGTGGGGCAATTAACTATAATTTTGCTGCGAAGTTGTAGAAATAAAATCAGCCGCTTTTAGCGAACGGTATATATGCTAATACTAGTTGTGTGATTAATGAACCTCTTTTGTTGGTGAAAATCCATTACCGTCACATGTAAAAGGGGATTTTAAATACATATTATTCATACATTTGCTTATAGTTTTAACGGTAGGTAACCCATATTTATAATTTTAAATCGAAAATATTCCTCGTGTAGACAAACTCCGACAGGACCAAATGGAGAGTCCGAGTGTCAAAAGTAACATGTGTATCGAGCGACTTTATTGTCCAGAAATAAAACCGAGCCGGGTTTACTAGTTCGTTGGCGTCCGTAATAAAAGGCGACTCGTCGGAGTCGGGGCGTCGTCGGAGGCGTGTGAATTTCCCACTTTCCCGCTGAAAAAGAGAATAAATTCGCTTAGGCAGGGCGTTTTCTTCACATGCAAATTATTATTATTGTGCCAGTTTCGGTATTAGCGGGGTTTTTATTGCGAAAGCAACCGAGTTTTCCCTCCTTTTTTACGGACCGATAGCGATGTATTTTTTCAGTGTGTGCGCTTCGTGGAATCTATGACGTGGAGCGATCAATCGGTTTCTGTTGTTGCCATCATAAAAGCAATCGTTCTCAATGTTCTGCAAATTGAAATTCTGAGAATAATTCCGGTATGAATGACGAAATGTCACAAAAGGGATTATGATGGAAATATTTTGGCTTCTGTTCTTTGTAGAATGGAAAGCTTTTTGTAGAATGCATTTGGTATTATGTCATATAATCTGTGTGTACATTTCAGGGAATGTTATGCATCATGAGAGAATCCTTCACATGTGCACAGCCGTATTAAGTTAGCCGAGGCAATCAGCATGACATACCGAACTTACCGGGGCGTGTGTAATTACCGCACGCAGTCACCTCGCGTGCTTGCGGCAGTGCAAGCTACAGGCGAGAAGCGGCCGCCCTATCATTATCCGCATTGCAGCGTTTTGGAGACTGGATTCAATACACTTTGATCCTTGGACATCGAAGCCTAGCACAGCGGTGGTAGTACCCTGGATTACATTACTCACAAATATAAATTAGATAGTAAAAATAAAAAAAAGAATAGTTGACAACCATAATTTTTTTACTATACTGCATGTTCACTGAGCTAGCTCAAAAAAGCCGGTGAATATTTGTATGAGTGGAAACCAATTGTTTTATTGACAGCTGCTTGCCAATTCCGCAGACAATATAGAAACCGCTCCAAACTATAGCTCGCGCCGTCAAAGTCCAACGCAAGTGAATTTCATTAGCGAAACATGGCGCAGTGGCGCGTGGCTAAAATTCGTCTAAACAATGTTGTCCAACAATCTGTTGCTGGCGGTTTTGGACGCTCGCCGCGCTGCCGCCGCCGCCGGCGTGCCCACCGCCTACGCACTAGGGCTGCTCGAACAAAGCTCGTAAAGTCAGATAATTAGCACTTGACATGCAGGTGGATGACAAAATATGAGGAAATTAAAAATTTACGAAAAATAGTCTAAATATCAGGTAATATAAACAGGGCTGAAAGCCATAGTCTTAGTCAAGACTAGCTACAGAAATTAAACATAAACAACTCATCATACTTTAATCGAAATAACGGGGCTGTGAAATAGTAATTGATAACGTTTTGTAAATGATACTAACAGCGTTGATTCCTCAATAAGAAATGAACATTAGATATCAGATTTCGTCTAAGCAGTGTAAACACGGGCGCCGCGCATCTCTCCCGGCAGCCCTGTCAGGCTCCATACAGCATTATGATATTTTGCTATTAATTAACGTATTGCGGCGTCACGTGACGCGCTTCTGTTTGCGCCGCGTGTTTGTCCAATTAAATATACACTCGTTTTCGACACTTTGATATATGCTTTATTGGATCAGTCGGTTTGTTGGCATCGAGCGCTTGGCACTGATTCATAGACGTTATTAACGTACGTGTGAATTAGCGATATAGTTTGTTAATTAGAGTAACGTTTACATTCCTTTGATCTAGGTATATCTGCAAAACTACTAACACTGTTTACTTTCGAGAATAAAATAATTTTTGCACGCAGCTGTTGTGTAATTTTATTTATAAAAAAAGAGATAAAAAAATATCAGTCAAAATAGTACCTATATTCGCTTATTTCAGTCTTTGATAATAGATTGTTGAGCCAAGTGTGGTATTCAGAATGTGGTTTTAGCTCATTAAGATAACTATACCCCAAATCATGTCACTATCTTCAGTTAAGGTCGCTATTATCAAAACAAATCACGAGCAATGACAAATGCGCTAATCCAAAACAGGAATACGCAAATGACGTGACATTTGCTTCACTCCTCGGCTAAGCGTCTTGGAGTGTATCGTGGATGGCCGTAATAGGGGTGAAGGCAGGTCTGAACAAAGCTCCGACTCATATTTCGAGACAATGGGTACGTTCTGGCGCGGACACGGCGGCCATTTGTCAAAGTCCCACGCCCCGCGGCCTCCCCGCGACTTCAGACTTCACTAGCCTTGAGACAACCCTAAACGTCCTTAAATTTTGGTAAGAATTTGGTCTTGGTTGTTAATCGACGCTATTAATTAACTGCAGGGCTGTGCCTTGAGGAAGTCTTACTATGTAAGTATAGGGTTTCTTCTAACGTAGGTACTTGATAAGTATGATAGGCATTTAATGTTTCCGTACAAATTACGTAACAGATTTATTTTATAGTCAATGGGATAGGACTAGGGGTAATCCCCCATACACTAAGATTTAAAAAAATAACTTATTCGCACCAACACTACCAACCATGTGCGTTTTATCAAGAGTATCATCATCACCATTAACTAAAATGTTATTTAAGTGAGTCTTAGCTGCAGATCCCTTACAATTCGCCACGTGTAAAATACCGGTAACAAGGTCACAGTGTTTCGAGTACCGCCTTACCTTTTCAGGTTGGCGTGGTACCTGATTCCAGGAAGGAGAGATGCACCCGATAAGTGAAGTTCGCTCGGTAATCGTTTCGAGGAAGTTGCACTAGCTTCTCGATTATAATATCAGTGGCGTGCACACCGCGCATCGGTATCAATACACGTTTGTATCTCAAGCAATGTAAATACTAGGTAATGAGTAAGCACAAAGAAACTATATGATGCTATTTATTTTAGTGTTAACAGCTTCTTCTTCTAAATTACAAATGCAAAATTCGTGATATCAGCTCTAGTACCCGTACGTTCACGTTTCAATATTCATCAAAATAATAGTAACTTTCAGACGCGCCGCTCTTCACAATGTGTACAAAATTATTTTAAGAGCAGTATATTTAACAGTGTTATAACGCAGCTCTCGAGTTTCGGGATCCAAAGGCGTACATAAAAGCTAGAGAGCTCGAGGGTACCGGCGTCCTCCACGAAACCATTTACCACAACCGGGAGACATGCCTGTTTCCGGACCCTACACTAAAACTCACAACAGAGCTCTAACTGTACGCCTAACACTTCATACATTGCGGCCCCACGACTAATTCGCATCACAGGCGCCGAGGTACAGCGAGTAATGGGCACCACACACATAACTACGGCCAACGTTATATTGTTAGTTTCGTAACGTTCCGAGTCTCATGAAGACGCCAGCTACTTACACGTCCCTCGACATTCTACACTATTGTTTTAAACAAACCACATTGCTCGTTCTGTGAGCATCCCGCCTCTTGCTACAATTGGTTGAGGAACAATGTACGTTGTTCGCGAAGAGAGCGGCTTAGTTTGTCGCTGTAGCGGCGCGAGTGACGCGCGGGATGAATGTCCCGTTTATCTATATGAGCTCCTTAGTGTTAATAATGGTGGTCACGTGTCAGTGGAGTGTAATTAAACGCACTTTTATTTCGTTTGGGTCTCTTCAGGAAGAGTTTACTGGACAAGGGGCAGACTTTAACGGTCCCATATAGCTCTAAACACTTGGCTTATCTCATCACATTACGTTATGTCGGACTTTATGTTTGGATACAGTATTGGACTTCAAGTTGAAGTTAAAATGTTACAATTGTGCCGTTTTTCAAAGTCATACAAAAAGCAATGCTGACAAAAGCTATAAGAAGCCATTAAATCAATAAACTTGTCCGCATAATGAGTCGGTTCACGCTGGCTGGATATAACTCACGGACCGACATCCGACTCAATTAGCACTCGTTTCCAGCCGACATCCGATCATCCGCACGGAATACATAAATTAACAGTTTTACTGGCCTCCGTAATGATCGACGACGCTTTGTTGCGAATATTACCTATTTCAACATTCAAGGCCGATTTGTCTTCAATTATGATGGATGTGCCAGTTTTGTCGACAATTAGGGCCTGGAAAATGGGCTGTCTTTTTTAGATATGAAAATAACCTAGAATAAGTAATTAAAATTTTTACGACTACCTAATTAAGGAAAAACTACACGAGAAATCTGTATTTGATTATTCTGCTGCAAGGTATAATATTAATTCATTAAGGTTTTATCGAATTTAAAATCTTTGATTTGTTTTTTCCCTATAAACACACTTGTATAGGTACACACTTGGATACGTCGAATCAGCGGGTATGTTTTAAATGAACTGTACAGATTTCTTCTAACACGATATTAGTCACTAGTAAAAATCCAGTTTATGTAGGTAAGGTACTTCACATCATTATGAAGAAATAAATATTATTGACTCCACAATTTGTATCGTTGTATTAAAAGCAAAGACTACAAGAAATTAATACATAGTTCGACAAATTGGTCGGTCGGTAAAACAAAGTGTAGCATTTATTTCAACTACGATTTTTTGTGAGCCGTGCCTCGATTGTGTCCAAACGTCGAGCGAGCTGCCAGAAATATTTGCCGATATTTCTTTATCTATTAATCGTATCGGCTTTAAACGATCGCGCGATATTGGGAATTGTAACAAAATACAGCTTGTTTTTACTTAAATTATTACGAAAAATTGGTATTGTTTTTAATCAATGTTCGCCAGTAAATAACTTCAACTCCTGCGGTTAGGGTCGTCAATAACGATGTGATGGAGGCGGACAGACACAGGAAACAGTAAATAACTCATGTTTACTTGTCGGGTTGTATTCCATATGCTCAGTTTTGTGGTCACTGTAACTCTTTGTAGAGCGTGTGATCAGAATTGTGAGCGTTTCAGTAATGGGTTGGCTTTAATGACGGCAAAAAGTGAACGCGAACGAGAGTAACACAATACTTGCTCTTAGCTGATTCTTACGGCTGCCGGCTGCCGGCTCACTACCATACATTAATGACTTTTCTTTTTATATTGTTCACTTTTCAAACATATGACTACATCTATACTTTAGAAACTGAACTTTCCCATCATGTCTAAAGCGTTGATAAACATTGATGACTATGATTACTTTCGAACTTCGTCAAACATTTGTATCAGTGAAGGCATTAATAATAACAGGTTGACAAATGTAAATATTAATTTAGTTTTCTCTGTAAACAGAGTCTCAGTAATGATTAAGAATGGCACCCTGCTGAAGTTGTCGGGAAATTATTTAATAACCTTTTGTCAAGTTTAACATAGAATTTTACAACTGTCGTGGACAAAGTCTAACTTTTAACTACTTAGCAATGAACAACAAACGAAAGCGTTTTAAACAATAATTACACTTTCGACTTTTTGTTTCCAGAAATAAGGAGCGCCTCTAAACGTGCTGGTTCTTAAGTATTGAACTCAAGCTATACTGTATCATTGCTCACAAAAAGAACTGCGTTTTTTATATGAACAAGTACTCCGATAAGTGTGCTAATCTAATGATAAAATTTGCAAAAAAGTCATACAGCATTGTAGTATCTAGCACACTACAAAATGTAATCGGTAACATATACCTGACTCGCCTACGCACCACCATATGTGACCAGGCTGACGGTCAATCCCAGACTAACTGGCTGACTAAATCGGGTCTATTTATATGGTGTCAATTGACCCCCACTCAATTTTTTTGTTTATTTTTGTCAATTAACAATGATGTACTCACATCTAGAACAAACATAATGAAATGGTAATCAAGCTAACCTGTACAACCTATACAGTGAAAGCTATAAAATATCGGGAAGTTGATTGGCGGTCCAGCTGTTTTCCCGCCGCATACGATAAATACATGTATTGTACGTCAAAACAAAGTATCAGCATGGCGGCGGATTGGGTAGGCGGCGCGCGCGGCACGCGTTCCCGACGTTTTTGCCAGTCCGTCACGTACGCTCGCCAAATATAAAAAAGGTTTACCACTTCGCACACTGATTGCGTACCGCGGCCATACTCCGCCTGTATGAATATCCCGCTATATCACATGTTTCTCGCGTGAGTTATAATATTTTCAAAGGCTTTCCTTGACTAAAAACCCGGTCACCTAATGGTCGGATAAAGCTCGCATAAAAGAGCGGATGATCTGTTTAGGCTGCTCCAAAAATGAATGTCACGTACTTGTGATGGAAAGATATATTTTACAAGTATATATCTACGATAAATACATTACATCCTTTAATAGGATAGTAGTCGAAGAGTTTATTATGCGATTAGCTTTTATATTATGATTGCTACCATAATATAATTAATTATTAGCGTCGTACTTATCACAACAATAATTATCGTGGAATATGTTGAACTAACCACATCAATGTTATTAAATAAGGTAATAAAACCGCTACTTACCACAATTAGCATTACCGTGACAAATTTAATTTTAAGGTGAACTCAATAACAAATTGGCAAACGTGATGGCTGTGCACTGTACATAATGTCTGTTACATCATAACTTTTGAAATATCCATCAAACTCCTGATGGATATTTCAAAAGCGTTTTATCAAAGTGTACTTCAGTCGTCACTGCCGCACAAGTGGCAAGTTAAATTAGCAATAATCGGATTACATTCGGAGGGCGTATAACAAGGTCTCTATCGCAACCCCGACGTTACAAATTATGTTCAAATATCGTAATAAACGAAGCCTAACGATCGAATTGAATTAATTGTTTAACTCGATGATATTATTGACAATTAATACGACAATAATAATAATGATGGTATTTAGAAAAATGATCTTATCAAATATTCAACTTTTTACTCTAGCATTCGTATTGTAACGTTAGGTAAAGTGTTAGTTGATAAGTTAGTAATTAACATAAATATTAGTTAACATATGAGTAAATTGATCACATTTTTTATAAATGAAAACTGAGTTAGATTACATAATAAAGTTTAAACAAATTGATATCGGTTTTTCAAGTAACGACATAAAAACCATAGCCCATGCCTCTTAGCTCCGAATCAAGAATGCTGTCTTTTTTAATCATGTTGTCAGTCCACAACACTGTTGGCTTTACAGTAATTGAAGCATTTTCCCGTGAAATTATAAAACAATGGTGTTTTGTCATAAATCTAAGTGTTTACTATTTCAATATTAACTTTCCGAAGTGACCCAGTAAGTCGGGCACGATGATTAATGGTCAGTATCAATCGTTCCAGTTAGAGGCCACGTGGAACTGGAATCAAATGCGTACAAATAGAGACTTGGTATTTCATGATTTAATGGAGAAATGCGTGCTCTGTGTCAAATGTTATGTCACCTTTTACCTTAGTTTGAGTCCTGTATATTATTATACATTTAGATGTTCTTATTTCCGTTATTGCATAGTATATAGTACATTATACACCTACTGTTCAATCGTGGTATGTATATCGTTAACCCGTTTCCAGACTTGTTCAGCTTTTTGTAAATTTAATGTTAGCAGAGTAATTAAATTCTTAGCTAAACAGGATTGTTCGTTAATAATATCATCAAAATTTTCAAATTGTTGTTTGAATAGACCTGTTACAAATAACTGTATTGAATTCCTTTTGAAAACAATTGGAATATTGTTATTATTATCTTGAGTGTAAAATTAAGGGTTTGACGTTGCTATCTTTTAAAGTTAAAGTTTTAATTGGATTGTCTGCAAGCTGTAAAGTGTTAGCTACGTCTAGTGATATACCTAGTGCTACGGCGAGACATACTCTCCATATGATTACGGTTGTAACAAGGTCCACAAGCCGGGCCCCAGCTCAGCCGAACACGTACGACATCCATGACTAATCGCCTCTATCGCTCACAGCTCCTACATAAGCGACTTTGAAAATTATATCAATCAAGTGGCTTGCTCGACAAGCTACTAATGTCAACAGTGTCCCACGTTTCCAAATTTCATTAATCGCTTGTCCCGTCCCGGTACGTGCAACGTCCCGCGTCCCGGGACGGCGCAATTATGCCTAATGGATGTGCTAAGCAGACGCGGTTTTGTACGTCCCCGTATAATAATGGATAGCCGGTTTATTAGCCCAATTATATGGAGAGGGAGGTTTTATACTGTCGCTATTGAAATTATTTAGTTAATGTGCGGCCTAGGTCATTAGTTTACTTTATGAAATACCGTATTCAGAATAAAAGACAATTTGTTACAAGTTTAGCATGACTAACTGATTTCAAACTTAAGCCGTGGCTTTTTTAATGCCTAAGTGGCTCTACACCCAAATTTTTGATTAATTATTTGTATTGTGTTCTATTTATACCCTCAACCTATGTTCTATGGTTGAAATATCACTAGAAGTAAACACACAAGGTATATTCTATGCATACATAGAATATACTACCTTATTTATTTATAGTTATGGTTTAAGTTTTCTAAGAAAGTCGAGAAAAGTTTTGTAAAACAACACCAGTGCTCTCCTCTCCACCTCTCTATACTGCTTCTGTAAAATATGCGAACTCACAAGAAGACCTTTGTAACTATTATGCTACTACAAGTTGTCGAGTGTGTTTGCCAACAAAGGATATTTATTTATAGATGTATTTTTCTTTCTGGTACATTCTAAGTAATATAAACTATGTTGTTGGTAACATAATTTTTACATTAGCACTAGGTAGGTACAATGAAAACATATTTTTCCCTATAAATACCGTCCTAGGTCTAATATAATTTGGAATCTACCAATCGGATTCAAACGTAAATACCACCACCGTAAATACCAATATTTTATTTTAAGTCAGTTCAAGTAGGTACCTAACTGGTAGTTATAGTATAGACTGACTAAGAATTTGCCATTTTACGGTTTCAAGTCGTACAACAGTCGCGACTTGTAATAACATTGAGTAGGTACATTCAGGTTCGAAAACCAGTGATTATAAATGTTGTGGAGTGCGGTGAGCCGTGAGGTGTACGACTGTACGTCATTGTGTTCAGCGGGTAGCTGGGTGCAGTTCGTAAGGTACCTACCTACTAGTTAAGGCGCGCCGGTAATTGAACGTCGCGACATAATAGAGCGGTCGCACCGCGCAAACGAAACACCGCCGAGCGCTCTCCAGTAATTGATTTTTATACGTAGCGAAATGTGCACGGATTTAATCCAAGTTATTATATTCCTTTGTATAAAGTTTCAATGGTTAGTTCCGAAGAGGATTAAAAAGAAAAACAATAATAAGTAAGAGGTAGGTACCTACTTAACATATTTACTTTCTTGAAGTGAGGTTGATTCGAAATCTTAAGCAAGACTTCTGTAATTTTTAAGAAATATATTAATAAGGCACACTATGTTTTTAGACGGTTTTATGTGATAAAAGAAAGCCTATGGCCCACATCCTAACAGACACACAGGACAAAACATTTTTTAACACAAAATTGCCAATACAAACAGCGGCCTTTATTCAATTCGTAACATTTATTTCCAGACACAAACAGCCCGACCACGCAACACGACACAACCTACACAAAACAATTTTTGTCCGGTCAAGCGGCAAAAAGTTTTTGGACATTCACCAACATTACGGTGTATTTCGGTCGGGTCCTGGAGGCGACCATTAAACCTGTTGTAGGCGCGGATCCGCTTAGCGAGCACTGGACGTGCGACCGCGCGGCCGAGCGACCGAGCAGCCGCGCGACCACGCAACCACGCGACCCCGCACTAGCCGGCGGCCGCTCGCCCGAAGGTCCGCTTCGGTAACAAGCGCTAGTCCCGCTAACAAGTTGCTCGCGTCGGGGCTGTTCTTGTTTGAAGGTTAACGCTTATACCGGTACTCGTTAGTCCACGTTTCCTTCTATACGTATAAAGGTACGTAATACCGTATACACATACAACATTCGTACATGCATGACGTCGATAGATGTTATAATCTTTCTATATTTTAATTTTCTCGCAGTTATTATATCGTTCAAACAACAATTTAATCTAAATAATGGTTAGTGTGGGAGTTTTCAGTAGATTAACAAAAAAATAATTTATAAAAATAATTATACATTGCATTACCTCTACATTAGTAGACAGTAAGTAGTCAAGCGTCACATGTGAACATAGTGAACTGTTCACTGCAGTGATGTTTAATTTATAAACGTTCAGCTTTACCTACCACAAGCAGTATTGAACTGTTGTGGTAAACTCGGGGCGACCGCAGGCCTGACTGTCGCAGCACCTTCCAATCCAAGGCCCTGTTTACCAACAGTCTATATAATAAAGGAATAATAGAAATACGTAAAAGCTATAGTTTCCAAAATTATTAATTTTGTTTAACATCTTAGGTTAGGTACAAGATAACCCTCGCCCACTGAACTGTTCTAAAACTAAGCCCAGTGTTGAACACATCGCCATAATTTTTCCGCAGCTCCGGCGCACCAGCGGCGCCTTCTCAAACGTATGTAAAGTGGTCGCCAGACGGGCGAGCGAGTGACGCAGCGTAATTGAAACCGTGCGCCGTAATAACTGCCGCTGCGGCCCGGGCTGCACGACGCACTGCTGAATTACTGCTAAATTACATACCTATTAGGAGCCGCGAAAGACACGAATGCTGCGCTGGATTTATTAAAATTCAGGGTTCAACGCCCCTCATTGTTTTTAAAAAATGTTACTTGTTGGTGTAAACTGTATTATATACGACGCTTGTTAAACCTTATTTCTTATAATTATTGTTGTTATGTACTGGCATGAAAACCGTTTTATAATATATCTTCATAATCCACTCAGTACCGCGAAGTAGTTTTTCCTGGAAAGCAATTTGCTCGTTGTCACGCGTGTTAATATATAACTTGGTATTAGCTCTCAGTAGCGCGGCCATAATTACAAAGTTGGAAGTTATTTCCGTATCCCGCTACACATTCGGTGTGTTGTGACTGCAGCAGCAGGCACAGCGGCCTGCATACATTTTTTATTACAAAGCATAGATTGCGTCTAATAGCACTCGTCGGCAACAGCAGTTTGCAAATGTTAAACACGGTCATTTTAAACAGTTACCAGTTAGTGGGGCGGCTCTAACTCGCCGCGGACATGCGAGCCGCGGCTCATAACACCAATTCACCCAAATTGTAGCCCTCTCGAGGGCCGCCGCGCCGTAGCCCGCATTCGTCGAATAACTGGACAGAACGTATGTAGCTAGAATGTTAATTTTTTCCTCCGCATCGTAATTGTACATCGTAAAGTATTCGTAGCGTTCTCGCATTACAGTGTAGTCTAAATAACAGATGATACGGTGCCAAAAAATATGGGAGCCGTTCCGTCCGCTTTGAATTTTAACGGCGACTCTGTCCTAATATATTGCTACTGGAATTTCAGCGTTTCATTGTTTGTTTCAAATCAATATGTAAACTTACTGTAGTATGTTTGCGACGTTTCGAAAATAATGTAGCCCCATACATCTGCAAAGATACGGAGTCTTCATCAACTTTCTTGTATTGATAGTACCTACTTATATTGTGATAATCAAGTATTACGTAAACGTAACACAAAGTTCAGTAGCAAATTAAATATATAACAAGTTGGTGTATACACGTCATGTCCTCCTCAAACTGACGAACGTAATTCCGTCAAGACGTGAGATGCTAATCTTGAATTCTTCCACAATTTAATTAGAACTCGTAACAAACGATCCGGACTTGAACATTCTTGGCATCTTGTTATTGTTGCCCCGGCAGATATGATTCATCTCATACGATTCCGGCTCTTTGTGATAAAGTTCAAAACAAGCAAAGTACAAAATTCCATGGATAGAGCTAATTCAGGCGGACAAAGAATAAAAATATTGTTTTGATAATGTCTTGCCGAATGAAACTTGAAATACATAACATTTATCATAAAAGTCCACATGTAAAAAACCTCATCAGTCAGTCCAATAAATTAGCAGAGCTTTAAACAAAATAATATCCATCAAAAGGTTCCCCGGTGCTTGCATAATCTCATCTCTCATTTATATAGGTAGGTACCTACTATTATATAGGCACGTACTATCATCAAAACTCATCAATCCTTAATATAAAATTTAGCCAAACTCAGGAAAATTTCAACAAAATTGAATCAGCGGTTTTGGAGAGATGTTACCTTTTACAAGTACAGATAAGGGAAGCTGGAGCCACAGGTATGACTTAGATCAGAGGGCTCTCAGCGTCGCTCTCTTTGAGTGGTCCCTTTTTAATTAGCTATGTAATAATTAGCAACATCACATTGTTTGAGTATAATAAGTATCTTTGCTGCAGATTCAATGGTGGCGCGGCCTTTCATTAAAACGCTTTTTATCTTTAATTATACATTTCTAAGAAAAATAATACGAGTGCTTCTTAATTATGTTGAGCAAGATGAATATAATAAAAGTTGATTTCCTTGGATAATGAAATACATTTTATAATTCATGAAATTATAATCTTGTGTAGAACAACTTTAGACGTTTAGGAAGGTAGATAAAATGTCTACTCGATGCGTGGATTATTAGACCGAGATACAATGTTATAGATAAGATCTAAAAAGCAGGCAATAGAAAGAACAAATAAAAAAAAAATGAACGAACACAGAATAGCCTCGTTACTTTATATGAAAAGCCTTGCTTATTGCAAAACTCTCCAGATTTCATCACAATGTTTATCTTCGCCGTTAGTCAGCTGCATCTTAGTATAAAGTAGAGAGACTTTTCTCTTCTAAGTACAGGGTAAAAACGTTATCTGCCTATAATAAGCTGTATGATATTTTATACCGCGATTGGTGTACAATTTAATGCTACAAAAATATATATTGAAAGCTTCATCTTTGAAACTCAACGAAATTACCGGCTCAATACATACGCGTTCGTCGAACCACTAAACATTGAACATGAAAATACGAAAAAAAAACCATAATCCTTGTCGCGACGTCAAGTAGCGAGCGGGAACAAAATTAAGTGTCAGAAGCAGTACATAAATCTTATCAGAGAGCACACGCTCTGTGATTTTAAACAATCATGTTGCGAAGCCGAATGCCGAAAAAAGTACGACCGCCACAATAGCTCCCGTCGGTTGGAAATATGAGTTATGGTGCGCCCGAGTGCGACCACTGTGCGGAAGGGGTGACAGCGTGGCGCGCCATGTTATTTGTGTTACATACACGTTATCGCTTAAGCTTTTTTCTTTTCGGCCTTTGATGTGACAAGCGTCAGTGATTGCGACAAGGTGAGCGTAACGTCACCGAGTCAAAGAGCGTGTTTGGTTTGTGGTCTGATTATATTCAAGGCGACGTGAACTCACCCGCCGCCGCGCTGGCGCCGAACTCATCACTCACGGGTAGTCGGATGCGAACACAATCTAAATAAACCGATAATGTTATTGTTATGTTCTATATATATTCGAATTTTCTATTACATAATTAAGTCTGTCATTAAACCACATTTAATTACACATCATTGTATTGGTTTTGATATCAAAACAGAGCATTTCAACGGCGGGCTGTGATTAACGTGGACTATTTGCGTCGGTCTGTGCTCGAAAAACAACAAACATTGCGCGCACACAATCATTGGTTTATTAATCAGTCGGTAACACAATTATCGTAATTACACGTCGGTGCTGCCCGTTCACTAATCACTGATCGGGATTATTTGCTAGCTGCTGCGGTGCTAATGTGCTAGCCATTGCCTAGGATTTAGCAGTAATAAGCGATATGTGCTGCCATCTAGGGATGTCCATAAAGACGAATAGTACGAATTTGATCTATGACGTCATACCATGCTTGCAACATGCATTGTACTCTAACAAAAATTTCCATTAATTTACTGAAAACTTAATAAAAAGTCGAATCGTGAAAACAAGAAAGCTAAAAGAGTTTAAATAATTGCCCAATTGAATTTGAATAGAGGAGAGGAGAGCTAGTGTACACTGTTAAACTTGAAACGGGAAAATAAAGCTAGTAACTTTAAACATGCATAACTATGAATACAGACTGGGACGTGAATGTCATCTGAAATCCAAGTGATGTTAGGATCACAAACGGCGAGGTGAGCTCATTGAGTTAGCGGGACTCGCGGAGTGGGGTGACGCGGCGGGGGGGGGGGGGGGGAGGAAGAAGACCTGCATCCTCACGACTATAATCGCTTAAAACAATAACATTTCCATTTCCTTCAGATGTTTGTCCTTCGTGTCGCGTTTCGACGTGGACAGAACACTAAACACAACTTACCTTTTCTTATCTTTGAAAAAGAAAAGCATTTCTGACAATACCTACTACATTTCAGAAAGGTGGTTTATTCAGTGGCTTAGTATTATGATGGCAATTTAATTCCAACTTATGAAAATTACAATACTGACAAGAATGTTCCGGATAATAAGTCGTTACCTGAACGTAAAATAATTTATTTGTGGTTCATCGATTATTCAACACAAATGGTCGAAGGCACGGCCGTGATATGAAATAATTAGTGACGGCTATTAATATTGATCGTCTTTGGAACGCCCATACATAATAATTATAAGCTTTGTTTCTGATTTTAGTAGCATTGTTTCATAGTTAGGAATTCCAAAATTGGTATTGCTTCACGAAATATATGATAGTTCTATCAAAAGGCTTCGATACTTTAATGATGTATACAGACTATTAAACTGTTAAAATAATAATAAATGACATACACGTCAGAGGCCATACAGTCAATTGATCATACTGAATATCCGTTTCAAGCTCCCAACAGTCTAAAAATCTATCCAACACAACCAACAGTTCGAGCAAAATGTTCTTTCATCTGTCATAAACATGCTTTGAAATTGAATTCAGTTTGAAAACCTCTTGAAACTCCCTGCGTAGAGTCTGGACTTTAGAGAGGCGGAGACAATACATAGGATGCTTAGCTTGACCTTGTTTCGAACCTCCTTGTTGGTGGCACAATGGTCGTTGTTCCTAGTTTCTTGCATGGCCGAACGTTCTACACTAATGAAATCGCACTTTCATGTTAGTTGAAGGTGAAGTGGTACTACACCAAGGCACCATTTTAGGTCCAAATGAGAATTTTACGTGTACATATTTTACAGGCGGTTGTTTGTAGTACCTGACTCTACGGCATTTATAGTAGTGTCTGCAGAGCTTAGCGTTACACGTGAACTAATACATAATACCACGAAGTACCTGACACAAAATATGTACCTACAGGTGCGTACGAAATAATTACCTAATCGGTATATTATGATTAGTTTTTAGTGATAAATCCAATACACCAATTATATTTAAATAATGTACCACAATTCATTGCATTTTTTTTATTATTTTTACAAGAAATATAATATAAACAGGCGTTAACACTGAAGCATTAATTTAATTCTCGCCTTCAATATTATATCCTGCTAGTTTGTAACAGACAATACGGACGGAGACTCACGGCAGAGAGAAATGTAGAAGTACTTGTGTTGTGGAAATATCCCATGAATTCACCAAACAGTAGAGTTATTTGTTTGGACAACAATGAAGTGTAAAATAAACAGTTCCTATACAATAATTGCAAATGAATGTATTAGTACTTAGCACATAAATTTAATACTATTGCTAATAGTTTTAATCTGTTCGCAGATGAACATTTAAGTTTTATAAGAGGTTAAATGATTCTCTCTAGTAATTGTAGTAATATTTCTGCGTTCATATTTGTACCGTAGGGACGCAGAGACGATACAATTCATTTCCTCGCGATATCTCGGGGCGCTGTAGAACGTAATAACGGCAGTTTGTAATGAAATAATAATTGAGTCTCAGCTGCGAGCACGCCTTAGTTTATTTATCAAAAGACAATATTAGGACTTTGAGCGATCCAACCGGGAATTATTACAAAATAATCCGCCAGATGACGCCGCTAGTTGTATCATTGAAAATTGGTTTTACAGGAAAATATTTGGAAAGAATGTTTATCATTAGGCCTGAAAGCTATTTATTCATTGTAGTCAACATTATCGTTTAATGGTTCCGACTTTCTCACCATAGAATTGACAATTATTTTATCTTCACCATAAAGTTACAATTATTTTATAAAATCTTCCTTGATTTCGTAAAAATATAACTAACTTAAGGAGCACTCAATATACAGGCACACGTTCTTCAGTTACAATTTTGTTTTAAAACTGGCATTGTTGATTGCATGTATATATTGAGTTATGAATTCAACATCAGTTTCTAAATGTATTTAAATTAAGGTATGGCTCTTTACCTATCAGTTACCCGATTACTGAAGTTCAGATAAAGTGTGTATTTAAATTACAGACTTACGTCTCTGATAAAAGTTTACTTCTTCATATAATTTCTCATCACATTTCTTCCGCCGTATAAAGATATGTTCTTCCATAACTCGCGGTGGCCTCGGCTCATGACTGTGTGAAACAGTCGCCATCAGTGTGTCGCTTACCTCGCTTATCGGCGCGGCGTCCACTGCCGCGTCACAATGATTAACGAGCCGCTAAACCGAGACAAAGCCGGCGTTGGGCCCGCACAATGCCCACTGGGCACAAAAATATATATTACACACTTGTCTTGCCACTATTGTACTTTGTCTGACTTTTGTTGGCTGTTTTATCAAACTGGCCGCTGGGGTGCAAAAGACGCTAGTTTTTACAGTTTTATGTGCGATGTTCGCGTTTGTTGCAAAATGTATCACTTTGGTTCAAGTTTTAAAGTAATGCATGTTTGCAGGCTGGATGCCACTTTATACATATTCGTAACTCTTTTACTACTTTAGTATGTAAATTGTAGGCGCAGCAACATGGGATAGATATCTAGATACCAACCAGTGGTCATAATAAATAATGTCGTAGCAGTCCCTTAATATTGTTTCCTAGAGCTTTGCGGGCGTGAGCCAATAGTGGTTACGCTTACTAAACTACTAAATAAGTATCGACTGAACTCCTTACCTAACTCCATCGTAAACGCAAAGTATACCTACCTATTATTAAACAGTCGAGCAGGAATGTCATGATTTAGAAAAATATTTTTATGGTAAAAACAAAATTTTCCTAAAAAAAATAACAACGTTGTAGCTAGTCGTAAACAATGCCTAAAATAATATATTTTATAAACTTAAAAAATACGAGGCTGCTAGCTATTGCGGTTAAGTTGAACACGAGCCAACTCAATAACATCGATAGCCATCGGCATACAAAGAACGGAATCCGCCAAAATGATCCGGTAATCCGTATAACATATAATCGAATATCTAAAAGGGCTTAGTCGTTCTAAATTAATGATCAGATTAATCGACAAAAGTGCCGTCGTCCACCGTCAGATATTCAGACGTACCAATCTTACGGCTATAACTTTCCGGATAAATTTTGAGCTTCATAATCCGAGATCGGAACTAATTTATGGAGTGGCCCATTTCTGGGTGACCTCTTAGTAAAATAACGCGCTGTACAATGGGGCTTATGTTATCGGCTATGGGAATCTGTGCGAGCGCGGCCCGCGGGAGGCGGGTCGTTAACACCGTTCCTTATGGGGTTGAATTACAACTTAGATTTATATTCAACTTTAATGATAATGGTAAGTGTAAGGCAGTCAACAGAAAGAACGAATACTTTAATGATACCAGATAGTTTTAAAGATAACAATCTGGTGATAACACAAACAAACCCAAGCTATCTGAATTTATTGAGATTTTATTTATTCATTGTATACCCGTTCTCAAAATAAACTAACTAGTAAACAATCAAATTATTTGTAATTCTTACTTGGGAATTGACATGGTAATATTCAAACTGTGGTAATATTATTTTATGATAGGTTTGACACAATTGTGTGCAATTGACTGAAGCACTTTAAATCTAAGAAACATTACTGAGTAGTTGAACACTGGATCAGTAATTTCAAACCATTTTGAAGAGTCTTGAGCGATTTCGAGATCCAAGGTCCACTTGGAAGTTGGTCTGTGCGCTCCCCCTTCACGAGCAGACGCCGTGATGGAAGCACTCTCCAGCTGCTGAAGTTTGATCTAGTTCACAATTTAAATGTAAAGAGAATTTAAATATCTATTCTGTCGTCCATGGCTATTGTTATGGTAGTCTGTGAGGAAGTTGGACAATGTATTGGTAAAAAATAATTATGTTGTGGGTTTTAGGTAAGGTTATTTTTTCTGAAAGTACACTATGTTTCTAATTAGGTACTTCTATTTTTATGTCATTTTTCTATGGTGTAGAGACACATTAATTTAAGATTTCGTAGCACGTCGGATTTAAAGTCATCAAACAGTTCTTAACAAATACTTA
This sequence comes from Abrostola tripartita, assembly GCA_905340225.1. Classification (NCBI taxonomy): domain Eukaryota; kingdom Metazoa; phylum Arthropoda; class Insecta; order Lepidoptera; family Noctuidae; genus Abrostola; species Abrostola tripartita. Next base: position 300,709 of record HG996488.1, read on the forward strand.
ATCATGGAACCATTAAAGATGAAGATTATCCAGGGCTTCATGTTAGAATTTTGGTAACAAAATGCCTAGTTATTGAGAGGATCAAATCTAAGAAATTTAATTTAATTTACAATATCTATCACAACCACGGATAGTGGTTAAAGTCTTATAAACAAAAGCACTAATAGAATTTGATTGAGATGAGACATTGAAATTCGTTAAACGAAATTATCTATTTAAATAAATACGTACCTAAGTATCGCATAAGGTTCAATATTTAAAAAATCTGCCGTTACCTTTTTCTAAGAAAACAAAGATTACATTATGGCAGTTATAAAGGACCTTGTTAATGTTAATATTTCCTAAAGCTAGATTATCTTTATATTAATAAACTCTGCCCAAAGTAAGGAAAATAATAGATTATTTTATGGTGAAATATAGACTGGCTTAGTGGAAGTACTAAGAAATATAATTATTGAAATTCCACAACACTCTTATTGTATTTATATTTAGTGTAAATAACAAACATACCTACATAATTAAAGCTTTTATTAAATAACTAACCAACCAATTGTCATTAATTTTTGTGTAGATAGTTCTTCTCACAGAGATGGACCATAAAGTCTAGACCGCTGTTGCTGCGCAAAAATACGAGTTAACACTATTTATTTTAGTATGTATAAACAGTACTACACGCTTAGAAATGATCAAACAGCTGATGTAGTTGTTTAAGAACAATCTCCATGTTCAAACAATTTAAATGTATTCCTACAAAAAAGCAACATTACCAGCAACCGGAAAATCTCTTACGTTTATACGCACAAATAAATGACAGGCAATTGAACTTATGCCTCACACAAATACAATAACCACATGTAAACCATCTTGATGTCGCGTACGAAGATGTTCCGAATATCAGATATTGAAAAATTGATTTTCGGTAAATTCGTATCAAGACGGAAGCCCTAGTGCAAATGAGAAACTCGTAAAGTTTTATTACTCCGCTAATAAAGTTGAAGTTCCGTGATGGTACCGAAGGAATTTCGATAGTAATTCGTTGTTCATATTCTGGGGCACGCGTCGGGAATGTTCATTAGGAATTATTACCGCCACTCAGATTTGTGTGGGCTTAGTTGCCTTTGATGACCTTTGACACTCTAATTTCTTGATTTTCGACGTTCGCTTTGATTAGGCTTCGTTAGCTTTCGAATTTATTTCTTGTTTATGAGGAGATAAAACGGAAACTTAGATTTTCTGCTGAAAAGTTTTGGTTTGGAACTGTCTCTGTGAACTTATGAAATGAGTTTTGATAAAGTCAGAAATAAGTCTTCTATATCCTTATATAGCCCATACTAGAGCAAAACCTGTAAAAATGTTTTCATGTTCTTCAACGAATATAGCAAGTTTAATGATTTTTTATCCATCTAAGATCTACGTTCAGTGGAGCTACGTTAAACAACGTGAAATATAAACATAGTCTTCAGTGGAACACGTTATCATGGCCGCCTCCTTACATAAATCATTCCTGTTTAAATTACTCCGGTTTCAAGCGAGATTGTGTGCGATATTTCATCGGTGGAGCTAAACCCTGCGAACACAACATTACGTAGGAATGCTGCTCAGCTAAGTAGGTTATCTCCTGAGGAGTTCAGGAGGCTGACCCGCGCCTCGCTGTTGTGCTAATGATACTAACACAGAATAAGTACCAAGAATTGCGCCAGTTACTGCCTCGGTAACACATATCTTATAACATCTTCACTCGCTACACGAGTTCCGTTTACAACCTACAATTTTTTCGTACGGAAAACGAATGACTGTAAAATTATCCTTTACGGAATTAACATTATCGTCTATCAAAACGTAGTTTTACTTTAGGATATTTATTAGATTCTACGGATGAATTTAAAATGTATTTATTACCTAATAGGTATGTATAATAATATGTATGTAGATAAGACAACATTGAATACATAACCACCGCATGACATGTCAACCTAACCTTACAACAACCTTAAAATATAATATTTTTATGTACTGTCTTACAAATCGAATGTAATTAAACGAAACACACATGAGTGAAGATCCTCATTACCAGCTGATTAGTGGTCGTCACGGGAGACAAAGTCGAGAGTTCCGCGGCGCGGGCGCTGCCGGTCAGATGTGTGCGCGCTTCCGCTCCGGGACGCGCCGCCATTATCAGCGCTCGCCGCTCGTTTCCGTCACTTCCTGTTGGCGACATCTAGCAATAACGGTAATCCTATACGTGTTAGTGCGACACCGTTTGTATCTTGTTGTTCGTAATTATTGGAAGCCAAATAAAAACCCTGGGAGTTACGTGTTTTCCTCTACTTAATGGGGTTATTATTTTTGCTGAGATAATGTTTACTGCTTATAAGTACGCGCTAAAGATATTAAAAGCCTACGCACGACATTGAGGGTCAAAGACCTAATTGTCTGATTAGAAAGAGAGCTAATGACACTTATTACAATAAATATTGATTGACATACATAGTTACCAAGTTAGATTTTCCCTCTGCAGAGACGTCTTGTAGAAAAACATGGCGATCAATTATCGACTCTACGCTAATACTCTCACCTCCTTATAATAATAAGATGACGCCTTTGCCTTGCAAGGAGGTCTCTTTTTTATGAAGTGAATGACAATTGGCATGTATTACCAATACTAATATTTTCCACCAAAATAATAACAAATAATATTAACATCGCCAGCTTCGTATGTTTAAGGGCCCCAATAACAAGGTAGTTATATTTAAGTGGTGAACTCGTTAACGAACACGGTCACAATCTTTGTTCAGGAACGCGCGAAACTCAATAATGTGTCCCCAAGTCCCGTGTTCCAATAGTGCGGCCATTATTATCCGATACGACGAAAATTTTCAATTTAAGTCCGAACAGTTTAATACCTGAGGAGCGAGGCTTTGTGCTGAGAACAATGCCTTGGATTACAGCGGAGTGGCTGAGTGTAACGCACACACGCCTTCCAGCTATGGAACCAATTAAATCAATAGTTATTGTGGAAGTTTCAACTGCTTGGGTTAGATAATACGCTGAGGAACTTAAGCACTGAGAAGATTCGGCCAACTAATGCCGTGAATACTACGCTCGTATATTATAGTTCATTAATAACAGCTGCCGAATATTAAGATTTTAATGCAGATAATGTTTAGGGAGAAAAATATGTTACAATAAAGTTAGAGGAAATCACAATTACTTTTAGGTATTTGTCGAAAATGTATAATGTTGTCTACGTACACACGCAGCACGCACACTATGATTACTTAATTATAGTACGATGTCAGACATAATAATATACCACTATAACATACGAACTGATTGTGACTATGAATAATTATTATGGTTAAATACATTTAACCTAATTAATATGAAGACTTCTGCACGGCGCACGTGGTGCTCGTCGCGGTTCTACAGCACCGCTCGCGTGGTGGCATTTAGATAATATTGCTATTAGTATCAAGTAGGTGTATATAACGCCGTATCAATATTTTATCTCAAGTTAAGTATAAAGTGCTATTTACAGTGATCCTATTCCTAACTCCGACAAAAGTAAGACATAAGTTATTCAATACACAAAACCGACAAACACTTCTAGCTCACGATAAATTGATGATTACCTACTTAATTCGGGCCGTGGTTGGTGGATATCAAATTGCGCGTCACTAGTAATCAGCGAGGCTCATTATTTTGAGCACACAGGCTCGGCGGGTGGCGGCCCGTCATAGCTCCCTACGTCACTAGCTCCCATCACGTCAGATTCGCGGACCGGTAACAAACGTGACGTCACAGTAGTTAAACTGGGATTCAAACTTAATCCGATTAACTGCAATCATTTGTTAAACAGAATACTAATGTAGAAATTCTGCATACTTCGTCAGTTAAATACTTGCTCAAAGTTACGGAACCAATTAGTTAGTGAATGCGCGTTGAAGAGATACAAAGCGAGTATTGTATGATACAACAACATAAAAACGTAGGTAATTGTGTTGTTTCAATAATAGTACCAGCCTGTATCTCCTGAAAACCTTAAATACTCTTACTGACAGTTGGCAACTCTTGTCTAATCAGAACAAATAAACTACCCAACTCTTTCACTACCCGGAAATATCGGTATAATATGTAGTACCTACGAAAACTTTGAGTGTCACTACCTCGATCACTGTTCCTCAACAAACATATTCAACGCAAAACATTTATAAACAACTATTACGAACGCTGTAGAAATAATATATTCATGTAACAGCCACCTTACACACCGGTTAACTAATAAAACCGCCTTAACAATAAATTTGAATCAAGGGCTGAGTGGAGTTACATTACTGATTATATAGGGAGGGGTGATCCCGCCCAGCCACTCGAGCCGGCAATGAATACTCGCTCGTGAGTAATGAACACTGAATAATGAACAATGCGATCGCGGCCAAACAACACGACATAATTCACGCAAACCTAATTCAATGGAGAACGCGTATTGAAACATTACCCTGTGAATATATTATTAATGTTGCATTAGTTTTGACGCTAATAACGTTGTAGTTTTTGGAAAATTCATTTCACAGTAGATTGAATTTATGCGTTAGTGCGAATTAGGTATTTATTTATTGGTATTGCGAGAAAAGCCTGATTAGTTGTTTGTAATTGATTACTGTTGAAACTGCTGTTATGATTTCGCAAATAATTAAATTCGACAGACACTCACATGCACTATGTAATCACCGATATATTAAAGGCGGCTACCACAGTCCTGCGAACACAGCTAAGACGCGGAAGCTACACACCTAAGAGTTTCTCGTTCTGCGTTAATTCCGAGCTAAGCCCGCGTTTTCCAATTAAACTTTGTACTGAACGCGAATATTTTAAATTAGCTAGCCTACCGCCGCCTACCGCCTGGCTGGGACCGGCATTTGAGTGAAAAATAGAGATTAAACCTGCCTCGGTGACACGAAAGTTTAGCTTAAGAACGAACAACCAGCTCTTCATTAGGAATATCTAAATTAGTGATTTTAAAATCATACTTACTGAATATAAAATCACGGTTAAGCTTGACAGATGTTACTCAAGTAGATAAAGATGATGGAAAATTAGATCGTCTTTTGTTTATTGTTCTTAATTTAACATGAGCTATTATAGCACTGATAACCGAGTGGTATGACCGTTGGACTGCCAAGTCAAAGGTCGCAAGTTCAAATCCCGGCACGCACCAATGTCTTTTCGAATTCATGTGCGTACCAAAAATTAGTTATCAGTTGCTAAAAACGGTGAAGGAAAACATCGTGAGGAAACCGGCACACCTGAGAGATTTTTCAACGGTGTGTAAAGCCATGTCAGAGGCCTACAGGCGGTTTAAACTCTGACACCAGGTTGTTCATCAACCATACGATAAGAAGAAGAACATGAGCTATTGATTAAATAAAATCAAAAAGCTTCCTAGACGTTGTTCGAATGTTAATAAAATAAAATAAAAAATAAAAATAAAAAAGCCTTTTATTTCCAGTTCACATAAAAACATTTAAAAAAAGATCCTTATCTAACTAACTTACTTAAAAAGATTTTTAACATATTAAACTGCGTAGAATTAATTTATTTCTTTGGAACCCCCCTCAGGTAAAGGCCTCCTCCAAAGTTTGCCATTTCATCCGGTCTTGGGCTATTTGTTGCCATTGCGGACCGGCGATTTTTTTAATATGTTCGAATGTTAGGTAATCTTAATTAGTTTCAACATGACAAGACAACATAACACTTAAACTATTTAATTATAAACAACAAAACGTTAGAAAAATACCAAATAAAAATAACATTTCCTAAGACAATTTCTTATTGAATTTGTCCAATATCTCGGAAGGCGCTACAAAGCGTTGAGATATTAAATACCTTACGTCAGACGTGTGTAAGGTCGTGTTCGTATCGAGTGGGGGACGGTGGCGCGGTCCACGGTAACTAATAACATTAGGAGCAGTTCTATCGGCAGGCGGTTCACAATTAGCTACTTGGGGAGCTGTTTAATTTAAAGCCGATAATACTGTTATAAGGGACGATAGAGACGCAGACACAGAACTAACGAAGTTGGCGATTGTCGAGCTACCGAAGGCCGACACCGATGAATCCAGATAATTAATCTGATTGTTACTGGGAACTAATATTAGGTGACATTCAAATTGCCTTTGACATAGAGAGTAATCAGATTAAGATTGAATTTATAACAATTGTTATTTAGAGCCTGTGTTTTTTTTAATAAAGTTGTGCATACAAGTATAGTTTATGATAACGAACACCTACCTTTAATTAGGTATATAACTACATGCAAGTCAAGAATAATAAATCGAATGTATTTCGAACTATATTATTTTTACAATGCATAGACAACCAACACCCAAACACCATCCCGGTATTTCCCAATGACCGCAAACCGTACATAAGGATGACGTCACCAAGCCCTCACTCGAGCACGACCTACAGGGTGTTCCTGGCCGCAGCCGATGATCGGAAGAGCGCCGCTCAGCCGCGGTTCCGGCCGACGGCACTCGATACGAGGCTGCCACTTAATGTGATATCCTGCATCAATAAGATTAATGTGGCTTCCGTGGATGTGGGCACATTCAAGTAAGGCAATCAGTATTTTTATTATGTCTGCGGAAAACGTTGTCTAAGGTATACCAGTAGTTCACCCACACTAAAGTAGGTACATGGACAAATAAACATACCTAAGTGTTTCGTTTAATTTAAACTATAGATACTAATAATAATGTTGTATAAGCAAAAGTTAAACCACGTTACACATGACAACTTACGAGCGTGCAGAGTGAAAGAAATATTTAGTGAGTTAATTAAAATGTGATATCGCTATAAATCTGTAGATAATCTAACTCTCAGCCCAGAGTCAGCCAATACGCCAACCGAACGACAGAACAAATACATTATATCCAAGACCAGCTAACAGTGGCACAAAGAAGGTTTATTCAGCTGTGAAATACTGTCCAATGTCCATGTCGTGCCGTCCTGTTGTTTATACAATAGAACAAAAACGGTACAGTGTAGTGATACGGATCGTAATGTGTTGCATCCAAAACAAAAGCCAATCACTTTTTATGTGCCACGTACTGAGCATGAGTTGCGATCGATGAAACGTCCAGCCGGAGCTATAATTTAGATAACTAGTGCAGCTTGCCATGGATACGTGATGCTGTAGTGATGGACCGCTTGGTGCAGTGACTAAGTTAGGTACGATCACAACATGGGGTGAAAGTAGAGAGCCTCCACGAGTGACGATACTTAAGTACGTCTGGGCACCCTGGACGGTCAACCTCGCTACATCCTTGTTGACCGACCAATTTCAACACCACGGCATGACCTATTCCATGTGGATATTGGCTCATGCCAATACGAAGAAGAAGAAGAATGGGACAAATGTTTGTGATCCACAAATGTTTACAGTCGCCAAGAATGGTGGTGAGGACTGCCTAAGGTGCGCCGGGCTCATTAGTTATCATCACTCGTGAATACTCTTTACGTATAAACAATATATGGTGCTTTGTTGCTGTAAAACACATCCTAGATACAAGGTATAACCGTGGGTATAACTGTCTGAGATTTTTCTCATATTGGCTCTGTTCTATTATTATTTGTACAAAGATAAGTCATAAAAGTCCGACAATTAAAACGTTCCTAACGGTTAAATATTATTTCTAATTTCAATCGTTGTCAAGATTTAATCACAGCAAATTTTCAACAGACCGCTTTACCGACGTAAAAAAAGAAAGCCAGTCAAAACTTTGCTATCTAAATCTGAAACGAGTTTATCGCTTCAAAACTATCTCGTATCAAATAAAACCGTCTGAAACCAACTTATTACGATAAAAACATCCCTAGCAAAAACCTTGTCCACTTTATAAGCGCCGTAAATAATTCCTGCCACAAACGAATTATTCGCATATTAATAACATACTCTATTACAACGTAATAAAGTTGATATCAGATTGTGAGCGTTTTAGCCAAAAGTCACGTGCGCCGTGTATCGGTTGGCCATAGTTTACGATAATTCGGGATGCTCGCTGATAGAGACACCACACGTAGTGAGTACTAACACTGGATCATGAACGGACCATTTATTTTTTGTGTATAGCTTGTCATAGTTTTTAATGGAAAAGGATAAACCTTTATTTCACTAGAGCTTGGACACATGTTTTACACAATACATGACACAGAATTAGCTCTCCATGTTTCTGTTTTAAATAACTTTACTGAGCATAGTTTCATTTTAATAATTATATTTATCTGTGTCAAATCATCATCGCTATCTAGGTTTCGTCCAATATGACTCCAGACCTTGTTGTTCTCAAAACATAAATATTAATTACATAATTATTCTGATCATCATCATCGTTTCAGCCCGGTATCACCCACTGCTGGGTATGGGCTTCCCTTCTTCTCTGCCAAACCTCTCTATATTATACTGATAATAATGAAAAATGTTTTGTACCCCTGATGAGACCGAGTTTTTGCTCTTTCAACTCCACAAATTGAAATCTTCGAATATCTCATATGTATCCTTCCAGTGAAGGTCTCTCGTTTGTCTCAGAAAATTAAAAGATAGATGTGTCTTCAGTGAACGATAGCCTGCTCGCTGTCTGTGTGACAAGTATTGTATTGCCTGTACTGTACTGCGGCTTGAAGATGTTAATATATGTACGTAAGGCATTTATCGTCTTTTAAATATTTATGTATTGTCCTAAATGTTTCATTTTGTATTTTTTGCAAAGAAACATATGTTATTTTGACCATTAAATATACTTACATAGATTGAAACTATGTTTAATAATACGTCTTAGATTTAAATTTACTACTATAATACCTACCTGTCTAAAGGGTTGCTGAAATGGCTGAAAAGCATAATTATGGCTTCTATATAGACCCTATGGTCGGTAACGGATCTTACATTAGATTTCCAAGTCGACCAATAAGAAATAAGTGTTGTTTTCTTGTCAGAAGAATCTCAGTGACAGATCAGACAGCATTAAGTATATGTGTAATGATAAGTCCAAGCTAGGCCGTTGTACAGAGTGATCCACATACCTATGTCGGTACAGTGGGGTCAATTAATTATCATACACACGATACATCTAAGGCATTTGAATATGCAAATTACACGTAACAGGCTAATAACATGAACATTTAGGTCATGTAACATCATAGTGTGTAAAATCAAGTATTTCTCATAAAACACAGTTAAAATAATGGCCACAGTACAATCGATTAAATAATCGCGCACGTGCGCACAATCCCTGATTTATGTGCGTCGTACGTCAGTGCGCTGCGATGTGCCTCCTACCTTCATTAGCTGGATCCACACGGCTTGGACGCACAAACCATGGTTTATCGCCTAATGTTGGTACTATAACTCGATACTAACAGTAATGGAAAACCACTGGCTTGCATTCAAAATACTAAACTCTATGAGGTAATTTTTTTTGTGCCCATCATTGTGACTCCTGTAAGCCAGGATCTACAATGATAACCAATGAGAACCATGGAGGCAATGAAGTTCGAGGCGTCCCAGAGAAATGACTCAACTTTCTTGGAACCCGCAACGAAATTAATCATAAAAGCATATATAGGAGGAGTAGGAATATAAATTTAGTTCCCACTTCCCTCCAAAGCAAGAATGGATAATGAAGAAATGTATGAGGTGATTGTATATACCTACATCATCATCATCCAAAAGACGTCCACTGTTGAACATAGGCCTCCCCGTTTAAGCGGAGGGGTTTGCCATAATCCCCACGCTTGGCAAGCGGCTTGGGGATCGCAGTGTTGGTCACACCACCAACACTGCGATGCGAGATGGGCAGCAGTGTCTTCTGTAACTCCACCGAGTTACAGAAGACACTTCTGCCCATCTTCTGATTTTTGCCTTATACGCCTCTTACGACACCCACGGGAGGAAACGGGGTGGTCAATTCTAGGCCGGATACCGCACGGCATACAACATTATGATTCAAGATAAAAGTTTCCATCACATCATATTCGGTGCGCGTCATGGAAATTTTATTCAAGCCTAATCGACAAGAGGTAGGTCGCGTTCATTAATCCTGAGCGTTCAGTAAGGTTAGTCGAACGTGCGCGCGGTACGTGCGACTTCGAAACGAAGCCAAAAGCTCTTAAAAGCATCTTAGGGTCGCGCGCGCGGATCCTAACCCTTCGCAACCCAAGGCGCGCTGAACCGTTGAAAAACGCCAAAATTCACCGCCAGAAATGAACCAACGAACGGTGAAATTACGGGCGCGGACGAGTTCGCTCGCGAGAAAAAAATAACCCCCAAAACGGGCGAAGCAATTTGTCTTAAGTGGCTAAAACAGTGAAATATTCGGGAACTTTTAAAGCGTATTAAAGTTTAGCCGGACCTTTTGTAGATGTGAGGAACGATAGGGACGGGACGGTTAGCCGCGATTTTCCAGAGGTGATGACGCGTTTCTACGCCTCGTTTTTAATTAATACGAAAAGTTACGCGTCCGGCGTCCCCGCCCGGCCCGCCTTATTGTGCGCTTTAATTATATAAATACACGGCTCCTAATGAACAGGAGGCGACACCTCAGCGCGCCGCGTCTCTTAATTCCGCCGAGGGTAACTTTTATAAATACGGGAAATATGGAATCATAAAGTTAGACAATGAGCTCGTTATGCGAATGAAATATTTCTGACTTGAATAAATTAAAAGGGACCGAGGAAAGCGGCTTATGTGCATGTTAGCTCGTGTTTTTCCTAAATTGTTTTATTGTGTATTTATTTCATAGCATAAATTAGTTACTTAATCCCAGTATGGTAGGTATAGCAGGTTGGACGCTGCCTCCGTGACGGATGAAGTTAGGGTAAAAGCTCGTAAAAATTTACTGTTATTACCTCCACGAGAGCATTTTATCAGTTGCGGCGCAGATGTGCCAAGTAACTATTTAAAATGTAAATGTACACAGAGAGGACCGACATATATCTGGAAACTTCGGAGATAGAACCAACTTATGGTACAATAGTTTTAACTACGTAGACAAAAACTTGACGGCATTCCATTACGGAGCTTATTTGCGGAGGTCGCGACTTGTCGCAACTGAGTCGCGAGTCGCGTGTCGCACCGGGACACGCCATGAATTAATTATAACGCTAGCAAAGCTCTTGTTTCTTTAGACATGGAGTTTTGTCGCGCGAGCTAAACTTGTGCACTTAGTGGCACAGATTCGGCGATGTAAATAAAACATGCGCCCGGAACTTCTAGTATTTATGACCACCCCAATTTTGTAAATAAACAAGGACTTTGTTGGAGTTAAATAATAACAGTTATTTTTGTGTGTTTACAGCGAAGAGGCGGTTTGTACGTAATTCAGAAAAGTCGTTAAAGAATGAGAGTTTGAATGGAGAATCGGTTTTAAATGTGTGCGTGAAAGTGATTTGAGAACGGATTCATAAAAAGGATGAGTGGTCTCAAGTAAATAATAGGCAGCCCTTTCCTTTTCACGGAGGTCTTAACGTACGGTAATGGCGGGAGAGTATGATGTATCCCGCTTTTTAATAGACTATAGTTGGTAATCCATACACTATAAACGTGGTCATATTTTATTAGTAACTATTAGCTCAATTACCTATTGAACAAAACATATGGACTACTTGAAATCCGCTTCCGCTTCCGCATCCGTAGTTCCACCGAGTATCGGCTAAATCTTGACTATAACATAAAAGCCGGGTCGCTCTTACAAATTGCTTAAACCGTACTCAGACTCTAATCGCATGTCTGCCTGCGAGTAACTTGTTACACTGCAATGACAAACTGAGCAATTAAATATGGTGCCTTTTTACTTTTAACAATTATATGTTGTGATTTAGTTTATAATAGCGCTAATAAAGTGACCGAATTTGACGACCTGCTTAGCGCAGTGGCTAAGCGATAAGACTGCTGCGCTAAGGGTTGCGGGTTCGATTCCCGCGCGGGACAAACATTTGTGCGATACGCGGATTATTGTCCCGAGTCTGGGTATTTCTGTATGTGATATTTCATGTTTGTGGAACACACCTACGATACTAGAGAAATTCCTAGTGTTTTTTTAGACGTTCCTAGTGTTAGGGGCGACCTTTTTAAAAAGAAAAAAGGGTGTATTCACTAAATGCGTGTTAAAACATTTACATCTGACAAACTTAATGTTGCTACTGAAACGAACAGGTGCTAAGGTGTTAATTAGTCACGCACGTAATGAAATAATAGGAATTCATAATAATATGTAGAGCTCTGTTACTAATTACTACGACACGAGTCGGTTAACGCGTGACATGCAGTCCCCGCATAACTGATTCGCTTGTTTGTTCTAAGTTGAGTAATAATATGTTAATTGATACCAGTCATGTGAGAGAGAATAAGATAACAAATACCTTACATGTATAATTACTCGAGGAGTCTTACAGTTTCCAATTCATTAAGCTGACATATCCTTCCATCATACATCTCTGATTCTGTGTGCAAAACTTGCAGTCCTTGCAAACTTGATCGCGTTCGGCAATTACTGCGGTAGCGAGCCCAATCGCGCTCGTTCCGACCAGAGACAAAATAGACCTACCCTACGTCAGTTTCCTTTTTTCGCGCCAACTTTTACGTGCTTACTTCTGATAAGAATACTTTCTTTAAAGATAGTTCCTTTGAAGACAAGATTGTGTCTGGAATTTTGAAGAGACTTGTTTATGAGAAAAATAAAGGTAGTTACTTTATGTAATGATGTTCTACTTTTAAAATAACTTGCAGGTGGTAGCTCCTCTTTGTTTTTAAAATCAATGAACCTAATACTTTTAAAGTTTAGAAAACAACAAAATTGCTCTGTCTTATCGTAACCAACAGCCTTACATCCATTATAAATCACTGAATCAGTCTTTGAGTCTTCGTTTCCTAGGAAGTATTCAATGGAACTTATGGCTTATCATTATAACTAGCCTCACCTGTATAGCGGGATGCCGGCGTCGTCCCTGAACCAGAACACCATGTAGACCTTGTCGTTGGCGGCAGTGCCGAGGTCGCAGGGGAACTGCGCCACCATCCCCTCCACCGCCTGCACGTCCACCGTCCTCACACCCGCTGGAAACAAGAGAAACGTTAGCACAGGTAAACATTTATAAATTTAAATAATGTCTTAGTGCTTTTTAATGAAGATTTAATATTCTTATCGCATGGTTGACACACAACCTAAACCACAGTTAAAACCTCCTGTAGACCTCTGACTTGGCTTTACACACCGTTGAAAAATCTCTTAGGTGTGCCGGTTTCCTCACGATGTTATCCTTCACCGTTTTTAGCAACTTGATAACTAATTTATAGTACGCACATGAATTAGAAAAGACATTGGTGCGTGCCGGGGTTTGAACTTGCGACCTTTGACTTGGCTGCCAAATATCAAACCACTCGGCTATCACTGCTGATTTAATGACCGATGAGCAAAAATTATTATAATTTTTTGTCCTGAACGGGGAATAAAAAATGGGTCAACACGTATAAACATCAAGATTTAAAACCTGCCTAGAAACCACCCCAATAGTCGAGGTTATAGGATTGTCTCAAATCTGCTCCCTTCAAAATCCCCAAACAAAATTAGCATAACCCAGTATAAACTAATCAGAGCACACGTGAGTGAAGCCAGCGTCTCATCTGATACAGTAACCCCGGAGCCGATCCCGGAGCGAACACCAACAATACAATAATGTACACTCCCAGAGAGTCCATTAGTATGATAACGAGATACGGAAGTCGACGGGGATCCAAGTTCGGAGCCCCGGAATTCGGCAGAACTTGGCGGTTCAACATTCCCACAATGATATGCGAGGCTCGTATATATGACTCGCTGTACTTACGTTACTTGCACACGTTAACTTTAAGGACAGACAAAGCCGAATCTTAGCGAATATTGGTCTTAGGCTAAGGTCTGTATCTACATGTATTAGATGGCACATTAAGTAGTATTGTTTTACTGCTTCGCAACACTTTCTAATTTTACAAAGATAAAACATATATGTACGTGCTACGAAAGCCGTTAAATCTCATTTTCAAGCATGCCTGATTTGGGTTTTATTTAGATTAAGTCAAGTTATTGAGCCCTTTACAGTTACACTTAAGATTTCCAGGTTTTATGAGTAACACATTGGGTGCCAATACATATTTTACGCTCTACTTCCTCACTGTTCTAAAAATATGGTGTGTCTATAATTAAGCATTGACGTCAAACGTTTTAAAAATAACTTACAAAACATTCAATAAACAATTCTGTTTACGTATCTGCTTTATTATTTCCTGCCTCCACAACATGTTTCGAAACTCCTTTAATTAGAACAGGAAAGATCCTTAATTGCTTCAACACCTTCCGAAGGACCAACTCCAGGTAGCAGCCGCACCTGCCAAATAAATCACTCGTCCTCTCGCCAGACGTTATAATTTAAACTCGCTCGGGTCACGAGTCCTTTCATTCAGTTATACATCTATACTACTATCCGGAGCCCGTGTGTTAAATCTATTCACAGTAATCCAACTGGAGCCATTGTGCCAGAACTCTGCAGACACCAGTCGCTTTGTACACCTAGGTTATTAATTATGTCTTCAGCATCTGTTTAGCCTGTCTGTCTAACCGATCCATTCAACAAACTTACCGGGACTGTTCCAATCTTTTGTCTTTATTATTCAGTTGCAGACGATTTGTGTTGTTCACGAGAACCTGATCACGCGCTCGCTATTGTTTGTATATCTAATTTATGTTTACGTGATGAGTTTTAAAATTAATTTCCACTAATTATTTTTGTTATCATTTTTATGTTCGTATTACGTACGCAAAGGTTTCCATTAGCAAGGAAATTACTAATTGTTTATATTAGAAAATCGTAAACAAGTAAAATTTAAATAGGCCGCCCGCACTGCTGTATAGACCCGACTTAAATTAACTTATGACTTGGGTCTAATATTAGAATTCAATTATGTTTTTTTTCCTAATAAATAATAATACCTACTTGATAGTAGGCTTTATTCTGCCTATGCCTATAGATTGAACTAATGAAGATGATGTGCCTGGTAATTAACTATCAAATGCCTGATTAATAAATCCTCCTGTAATTTTAAAGTAAACATATAAGCCAATGGCCGCAACAATACTGCAGTTGTCGGTGTGTTATGATCGGAAAGAAATGTAACACACGCTCATAAATTATATGTAGTAGGTATGTAGTTATAACAATGTATAAATATACTTGGCAAGAAAATAACAACTCTACAGTTTTCTTTGTGTAACAAGACGCGTCGCGTCGGTTTGTCACGAGTGCAGTGGTAGGGTTATCACTCTGTTATAGTATTAGTTTAATAAATAATACATAAGACCGGTCTTGTTCATATCTGTCACGTATTTATCTGTGGATGAATAAAACCGATCCTCGCGTTTCTATTCAGCTGATACAAACTGTTATTTGTTCATCTAAACTCGCCGAAATGTAATGAATACTTGTAGTTCAAACGTATAAATTATATTGAATTCACCAACATGAATACAAAATGTTTACATTGAGCTGAAAATCAATAAGAATTTCAAGTTTACAAAAAGGACAAAGAATACTATCACTTCAGCCTCTCAAAACAACAATGAAGAATTTTAAAACCGAACAAAAACCTTTTACCTTTGTCGACCTTTTGTTCTTATTCCGTGTCAATAAGTTCAAATCTGCAGAAACAAGAAACAATTATGTTGACATCGTGCGACAGCCCTATCTAGCATCGTAGTGAGCGATCGCCGAATTCGTTGCCCTAATGAGGAGGCTACAGGGGTGTCAGCTAGCGTTACGTCACGCCGTCTTGAGATGAATGAATTTTTAATCACCGACATTGAAACAGCCATTGAAGCCATTTGTATTATACGTCAATATTACAATGTCAGCCTGAAATTGGTTACTAGAATAAGGCAAATTGATTTTGGCTCATCAATTACAAAACTTTAGAAAGGTTGAGACCATTTTGTGAGACTATAAGTCTAGCGTCCTAGTTTTAAAGATAAGAGTGACTTCAGACAGTTGCTCGAGCCATGTGTTTGCAGTTATTTCTTACGTATTATAATAAGTAAGTGTTTACTTAGCAACACTTTTAATCTTATTGTAATATGTTTCAATATTTACTATGTTCCATGTTTTGTATATTGTATTGAGTTATTAAAAAAATTGGCATTATTTTGTTAAACTATGCAATACACAGTATGCCATGCATATAATTATTATTATTTTCGATTTCGTTTTGTATTAAATAAATGTATTGTTAAAAGAAATCGTATGTCTTTAAAAAATAATAATAATTTACCATGACAATGATGTAATTTAATTGACATTGTTCGGACAACCCTAGATTTCGGTAATTAAAATACAGTCGAGTATATACATAGAAGCAAAATGGCTGGCATCGGTTGCAAACGGAAGGCCTAAGATCTGATCCTAACGATACATAGAATCAATCAAACTCAGTTTTTTGAGTGTAGGCTTTTCAGAAATGCGATAATATTTATCGGGAAATGCTGGAAATGAAAAATATGGTTTACGACAATTTGTAAATTCCAATACGTGGGAATTAAAACAGCAAACAAAACATCAATTTATAACAGTGAACAAGTACGACACATTCTCATTAATAAATTAACGTCGAAAACATTCGTTCACAAAGTAGTGTTAATTATCGGAACCGGTCGGCGGGGCTGCGGTGCCGGAGAGCTGCCGGATTGTTGCCGTATGGCTGCCATGTCGACTGGCCCGCTGTTGACCAACATAGTGCCCATTAGCAAGCATTGCCGGAGGCTTTTAATTACTGACCCGATAATTGCTCACGATTCGCGGATTATAGGCCGCGTAAGCAGTAACTGTTGAATTAAAAATCAATTACTATTTTTAAGCTATGCGTACTTTTGGCGCCACTGTCAAAATGTGTTGTAGTGCGCAAAATCGAAGCCTCGTCGATAAAAATGTATCTTTACACTCCCTAACAGTTGTGAGGTGTGTACTGTATACACTGCAGTATAATTTATTTAATGGAAGTATAAATAATAGACAAGACCTAGAGCTAGTTAGCTAGCTCTAGCTCGGTCCACTGATTAGCTTACGGACATGAGTTTAGAGTAAGAAATAGTAATTAAACATATTTGTTTTACTTTTAGAAAAAGTCGCAATAATGTATACCAGGTTTCGTATACAACCTATATATACAAAGAACAAACCTATGCAGAACAACATTTTACTGTCGCGTGGAGACAATAATTGTGACGACCTCTTGCAGTAAGACGATCCTACCATCCGGATCATTCTAAAAATACTTCGGACGAGTACATCGAGCAGTTGTCACTAACTCACTACACGAGCAGAGCCGGGGCAGACTCGGTAAACTTTAATGTTGGAGTTAAATCCGGATCCGTAACCGCGCTGATAAAACACGACTCGTACCCCCTTGAATCAACACGATTTTAATGCCATAGAAGATTCTATTATAAATTGCTTGTAGTTGTGTAAATAACCATTTGGTTTGTATTAGCTTTCTTCTTGACATGAGCAAAAAAAGTAGCTTCAAGTAAGAAGTAATATTTATAATGTCATATACCTACTCGTAGTAATAGATCAGTTTGGAATACATACACACTTCACCCTCAATAATGATATTTTATAAATTTATTTATTGTTTAAAAAATATTAAACGTGTTTAGTACCCTAGGCTTGCCTTTGTCGTTAATAAATATACATAGAACATGCATCGTTTAGATGCACTCAAAGATAAATGCTCGATAATTGGATCGTCCGCTGTGCTCGAGTGTGCTCAGAGCTCAGACTGCAGGAACGCTCGTCTGAGCATAAGTACTGACTACTCATGCTTAACGTGCCATCAGTGTATGGAAAACAATTGTAATATTATTTCAGTCACAAAGTTTTACAAACTAATTCAGGTGTGATATTGTATGATGGCTATATGAGAAAATTATGATGTAAATAAATGGAAAATAAAAGTAGGACTTTTGTGTAGTTCGTAACAGCAGGGAGACTGGATATGTGCTCTATTAATGACAATAGCCTCGCCCACTATTTTATGGAACCTATAACTGGTGAAACGGGTGGTACAAAACACGTCTGCTTGAGGAATATAGACGTAAAGTTAGGAAACAGCAAGCATTGTTACTGCAACACTGGGCGATGGGAAACAAACACTTATACAAAAATCATATGGGGACAAGCTAAGGGTCGCCGTAACGGGTATGGGCCCTTCACAAACGAGGCTGTGTATCTTTGCGGGTTTCAATTAACAAATGGAGTGTGTCGGTGTGATGTGCGGCCTTCGTGCTTTTAATTACTGCCGAGTGGCGCTTTGTTGGGGGTTGACACCTCGGTCGCGCCCGATTGCGATTTAAATCACGCGGGCGACATACATTGCTGACTGGACACAGCGCGCAGCCAATGAATCTCAATTGCATCGAATCTCGGCAAGAGATGTATGTGGTGTACTGCGATAAATTCTACATTGAAGACGCAGTAGAGGTGCATGTGATCCAGATTGTCAGTGATACGTACTTAAAGGGTGAGTGTGACGCGATTTTATTGACTTTGATGAGACCGCAATTAATCGGTTCATTCCATTTCATTCATGTTAGTTGAAGAATTTATATGGAAATGCATTTCACCCTTAACATAAAATAACATTACGCCTGTGTTCCCTTAAGGAGTAGGCAGAGGTGCACATAATAATACCCTTATTTCGCCAGTTATGTTATAGGTCCGTGCTGCTACCGATAATTGCCTAATGGGAAAACCCAGTAGCACCTTGCCCACCCGAGGTTCGACCCGGGTCCTCATGCTCAAGAGTCGCGCTTAGCGACGACACGACCAACGTGGCAGATGCCTTCATCTTTAAGATAAATCTAAATCTTCAAACAGTGGCGGACAGTTTGTAATGGACCAGACAACCACAACCTTTGATCAGCATCAGTATAATATGTTATACGAATAAAAACTTCATAAAATTCATAGTATCATTAGGTGAGATACAGTACTCTAAAGATATTATGTAGGTAAAGTATAATACATATTAAAAGCACCCAATTCGGATCCTATTTAATTATCTCTGCAAACAAATCTGTGACGTAAGCTTGTGAGTAATATCTTGGCTATTAGCATTATTCATGCTAAAAATACTTGAGAATAACAAACAGCGGTATTAGGAAAGGTAATGTCATACTGCGTAATTAATTAGGTGCACGGCGGCACCGAGGAAGTTGAGGCAGAAGTCCCAATCCACGCGACACATGCTTTTCAAAATTATATTCTAAAATGTAACAGGTGACCTATAAACGTTTTAGTTCAACAATATTATACATCTAGACCGTTCGACTGCCTCGTTGGTCTATTGGTTGTTAAGCGCGACTTTTGAGAATAAGGTCCTGGGTTCGAATCCCGTGTCGGGCATTGTTATTGGTTTTTTCTATTAGGTAATTCTCAGCAGCAGCATGGAGTCTTGAATTTTGTCCGGTTGATGACGAACTAGCCAAATGTGGGTGTACTACACACCTACAACCTACTCCTTCGGCGTGACGTTATGTTAGACCATTCAGTCTCATAAAAATTATGAAAACTGATAATCAACTCGCTGACTCTTCATCTGTTTGTTTATGATCGTTACAAAACCATGTATTTTCCATTAACAGCTGCAATTTCTTCTGTAGATTTTACGTTCATCAGCCAGTATAGTATATTTTCTGAAGCTTGTTAGAAGTGGGCCTTCTGTTCCGCCTGCTGAGTGGGCCTGGTAGGGAGCAATCAATCACAAAATACCACGATTGTTTAAGAGTGAAATATGGTGATATTAGGGGGATGGCTTCTCCCGCCACGGACCAGATGAGGCGGCCTGTAATTTCGCTCCAATCATCCTCCCACATTCATCTTCATTAGTATTTTATAACAAAGTTGTTACAAAAAATCGATTTATGGAACAAGGAACATCCCTTGTACCCCGGTAGTCGCACGATTGTGGTGTGATTAGACCGATTACCGACGAAAAGTGATGGCTTTCAGTTCATTACTTGGGAGTAGGACTTAGAAGGCAAGTTGGTTAATAGAAAAACAAGTCGATTTGTGCTGCATGGAATCTGAATTTGCTTATACCTGCAGATCGAAGAAGAGATTTTACAATAGCTGAATTATTAATTATACTCCAGACTAGCTATTATTTACTTTCATTATTAAAAACTAGTCAATAATCTCACATGCACGAACGCCCAGACACGGAACAATTTTGTCCGTGAAAACATAAACTGTTAGCGATTTGTACAGCCAGTCATTTAGACCATCATGTAGCCAAACCATAATGTGTTTACTTTATCAGATCTGCACTGCAGCCTCCGCGGGCCTCTCCTAGCGTCGCAACTATTTTTAATTTAAATAACACCAGACTCAACATTGTATTTACAACAAAAGGCTTATCAACCGCGAACGCATCCGGCTGCGTGGGATAACCAGACACAATTCTTTAGCACTTTGAGAATTGGGGCATCTGCTTTTGTTTACCGGCGGGGCGGCTGCGTGGCGAGTGCGGGGCGACTGCGGGACGACTGCGGGGCGGCAGCGTACAGCGGACGTCGGCCCACCCTAATTAATATTCATAATCGCGTTAAAGAAACCGCAGTTTATCCGTCTTAACTGTTTTATATCGCAATTTTGTTCTTTCATAATTAATGGACAATGCTTTGTTCGGTACTTAATTGATTAACTTGTGTAATTTCGTTATTTTTACTGGCGTCTCGTAAAGATGGAAATTGTTGCAGTAAAAGAGAATATTTTGGATTGAATATTGTGCCTTACTTTGTGGCTTACCTAATAGCAACTGTAATATTTTAGTTTTTACGTTCGTATTTGTATAAAATACCTGTGAGATGGACTCTAGGAACCACGAAAAATACAGATATGATAAAAAGCAGATACAGGTAAGCACAGGTGTAGAACTAACCGTGTATTCCACATACAATCCACTTAACAAATTTCTTCTATGAGCCAACTCAAGAACCTAACAGATCTCCTGGTCCCGGCCTGGTTCCGCCCCAGCCACACTAAAGAGGTTGCTTTACTCTAATTATTTCAACAAACTGAAGCTTACAAACAAAATAGCAAAGCTAACAAACAGTCTGTTTGGCAAGCAGTTAGCTTAACACGTGTTTATGTGCAAGGTTTTAAAGGATTAGAGCGCTCTGCACGCTGGACGTGTTTATTTTTATACCCTAAACTTCATGGTTTCCTGGTACTCGGAGCTACAACAACTAACATTAGAACAAAAATATTGTAATAATGTGCTTAACTGCGTTGTCTGTCTGAAGAGGCAAACCGTGACTACGATGTCCTGGGGTTCAATTCCCAGTCAAGCTAAGTGTTATTACATTTTTCTATTACGCATATTTTTCTGAAGTAGCAAGGAGTATGTATTTATCAATTATACTGTATTGATGCAGTGTTTTTGTGTATTGATAACAAATCTGCTCGCGACCATATTAATACGGGCCTATATACTTGGGTTAATTTCAATGTACATACTATACCTCTTTTTAACTCTGTATATATTATATAAAGGCGTGATGATATTTTGGGACGGATAAAATCAATACGTACTAGGGATTTCCCATATTTAAAATGTAGGCTTCATATTAGGTTTGTACATAACAGACGTAGCAGAAACGCAAGCAATTAGGGCACTCTCATGAAACTGTTTAGAACATGGCGCGTGTTTAAGTAGCTCCGTAATAAATTCCGTGCCGGCCCGAACAGAAAGCCTATTGCGGCGGGTGTTTTATTTGGTGGTTATAAACCGACTGATAGACGGTACATGTTCTGTCATAAAACCATAATATTATTACTGAAATTGTGATAATGCTAAAGGCACTAACCGCCGAACTGACACTAAGTAAATATTTCCCAAAGAAAACCTTCACTTAGTGATAGTTTAAGTAATCATTAAATGTCTCTGAGTGCGGCGGTTAATCTATCTATTTAGGTAGGGGAAGATAGAAAAAGGATTCGTATCGGCATGAGCTAATTAGCTCAGCCCTTATGAACTCTTAAAGCAGGACATTTTCTGTTGTGGAAGCGAGACGCCGCACTACACTGCACGTAGCGGCGTCTCGCTTCCACCACGGAAAATGACTTGCTTCAGGAGTTTATTGTATCAGCTTTAAATGGTAACGGAGCCTGATAGAGATAAGCCAGTTTTAAGTATGGTAGCGACGATCTCAGTATTATAGTTATTATGTTGAACTTGGTAAAGAAATTTCACATAAGCAGAGAAATAAAGTGTATAACACGTAAATATTGAGTCCTATATACCTAGAGGTTTTTATGTACAGGTTGTGCGGGAAAACCGTTTATAAGTTCATTTAAAACGTAGGCTATTTAGGTATTTAAAGTTAAATTGAGCTATACTTTAATGTAGAAAGCCTTAATATGTGGAGTATTCACGTAGTCCGCTCGAAAGTCGTTAACATTTTAGTTCGGAATAGTTTGAGAGGCCGCCGGCCGGTATGATATATGGAATATGTTTTGTTTTTGGCTTCAGAAGCTTTATTAGCTACCTACGCTACTTACTCTTAATAGACCTATCCATCGTAACAAAAATGTTGGAACAGCCAACTTTAATAAATGCTTTAAGTTTAAGTACCTATTGGTTGAAATCCTTGTAGTAAAAAGTATTAAAATGTAATATTAACAACCTAGCTCTTTATTGCCACATAGGTTTGAAGAAAGGAGAAAATATTATGCTTATTGCAATCAAAAATCATAATTAAAAAAAAACATTACCTGCTTCTACATAACTGCATAGAATTAATAAAAGACACGAGGAACACTGGAGTCAATAAATCTACCAGCTCGGTTTGTTCATATATTAATATACTATTGTTTTAAATCAGTTAATTAGTACCTTATTAACATAATTACAGTATTACCTTCATGGGAAAGAAGCGTGTGTTAACACCCACTCAACATATCGTTAACTTTGCGAGTACACCTACAGGCGAGAGCGTTTATCAGCGAGCTATACAAATTTATGACGTGATCAGGGTATCGCGAGCATGGTAATACCCGGTAATACCGGTAATGAAGTGTTTCGAGACCTCCCGCCCCTCACCGGTAATTAGACACTACTTCATTACCACGTGTGTTGGTACTTAAATAAGAATGGGAAGATTCTTAACGGTGGCTTAAGATGAGACGTGATTGGTGCAGATAATCGGTCGAGTTATCTATGATATTGCGGGATTGTTACCTAACATGTACTTGACATAGGCATTCTATTACTTAGTAGTTAGCTGCCCAGCGTTTGAAGATACACTCTGTAAATTAATTTCTATTTATACATGATAATAATATAAGGGACAGCCACTTACAAGTTTACACAAAATGCACCTCTCAGCAACACCTTTCATACTACTTAAAGAATACAACTTTCAAGTTTCAAAATAAGTGGCTATTGAACCTTTAGTTTCACCATAACACCTAGCGCAAACTTTTTAATTTCGCTAACAGGAAATGTAGTCATACAATCTTAACGCCCCATCTTTGCTACATCTCTATCCGGCCTTAAATTGGGGTTATAAATGTTTATGGTGCTATACCGGCACCCCTGCGCTGAGTGGCCGAGTGACGAGTGTGCGCACGCACCGCGCACCGCGATACGGCACGCGCTAGGCTTTTGTTGCAAGGAACCATCCGCGCCTGCAATTAGGTCGCACGCATGCCAGCGATGTGGGAACAGGGAGATGGGTCACATCATCACATGCAATCTTTAAATATGAAGGTTTATGTGACCATAGAAGCGATGAACTCGGCTTGAGCCCGATAAATGGCAATAGGATAGTCTGTGAGAATTATTATAAGGGTGTAATGTAGGTCGATAAACTGCTGATTACAATTAAAAACACCTCCACTTACTAACTTGAGATTATAAGTGAAATTCTTGGTATGTAATAACACTATAATATAATACCTATAGATAATATCGTACATTTTGTAAACACTGAATGCAGTATCTGCTAAATTTTAACCAAATTATCAGTATGATAACTACATTCTGCAACAAACACACATCGATAGCCCCAACCACACTTAAAATGACAAAAAAAAACACTGCCATATCCAAAAAATGTAACATAAAACGTTAAGCAAAGACCTCCATTACAAATACGAGTGATCGAAAAACTCGAGTGGTGAGCGGCGCGCATTGTCCGCGGCACATCGATGGCGCACCACTTCAACTCTAACGCCTCTTGCCCTCAAAACCTGCTTTGTATAGCGCACGGGAGTATAGCGACTTGTTCGATGCCAGCGAACGGATTGTGTTTCGAATATTTTAGATCGAACCTTTCGGCTGGAGTGGTAATTTGCGAGGGGATAGTCAGCGCTTTGGTCCTGTCAACCTGGGTCCTGATTACGCTGTAATTATGGTATAGGTTTCTTTACTTCATATTGTATTTAAAAAAAAGTTCCGCTTGTGTTAATGAAATGATTTATTTAATCACATGACAAGGTAAGCCTAACGATCTATTAGCCAGTTAATAAGTCGTAATACTTGTCATTCCATAATTAGAACAAATCATGTTTCGTTAATTATTCATCCGTTACGTCTGTCAGTCTATTGAAAATGTTATTAGTCAGTAGAAGCTTAGATCCCGACCGCGATACTCACCCAGTTCGATCGATATGCCAAGAAGCCGTACAGCTACGTCTACACTACGTCGCTCACAAGACGCCATTCATTATAAATTTATCAATTCACTAACCCTTCACAACCCAATTAACTAACCTTGACAGGCCAATCAAAACCTCACCGACTGCATTATGTCTGAATAATCAGTCGTCGTAAAATGTGACGCAATTATTTATCATTTTGTTCGTAGCTACCGTTGGTTCGTCTCAATAAATAAACACAAAGGACTGTTGAAGACAAAGCGAACAATGCTATTGTTTCTATGTGCGCCGGACGTCGAGACCGCCTCGGTCGAGAGTACCGACCCTCGGAGCTCGCAGGGTTAGCTGGAGGCACAAATCAAGCCCTAAAAATGTCGGAATAGTTAATGTGATTGTGTGGCTGTTTCCGATATCGAATAAAATATTTACCGGAGCTAACTTGGGGAACCGGCCTAGTGTGGGACTGTGGGTGGGTAGTGTGTTGTTCTCTAGGGTACTCGTCAAAGTAAGATCTTATTTCAATAGTCCATTTTAAATGGGATCCACCGGAGGCTATACATTAAACGACCCGTTGGAGTGTGTAAGGGTATAAGTTAGGCTCTAATGACCGTAATGTTGTTACCTAATCGTTTCATCTGAATACGTAGTTCCATTGAATTTCCCAGGTTGACTCCTGAACTGAAGAAGTTTCAATTACAAGGTTTCTCCGGTTTGATCAGCGTGTACTTACTACCTAGTTAACCTTTACTTTTACCGCTGATTGCCATGAACTTAACGGTATCGGTCGGATAGCACATCGCAATATTATCAGTTGTCTATCAAATTGATTGACACGGGCCTCACCCAGAAAACGAAAAACAATATGGCGTCAAGCGGTTATTAAGATTGATAGCCGGAGTGATTCGCGGCCGGATGTGACCCAATGCTTTGCATTTAGCAAATATTGCATCGTCATTATTTGTTTTCCGCGATTTCTTCCACAATATAGAATATCAAACAATTTGGGAAAGTGCCTGTAAACATGCCAAGTTAATTGGAAGAAATCCGGATAACATTTTCATATTTTTGTGCAATACATTTTTCACTTTTGGATTAAACAAAAATCTGATTGTTGCTGCACCGCATACATTGTCGAGTTTGTACGAACAATTGAATCAGTTAAGCGCAGCTACCGGTATCAGGCCCGCCGTGGAATGAGTGCGCGCTAATAAACACAATTCGGTTGTCGTGCACCAAACCAGTCGGCATTTTTTACCGCGCCTAACAATACATTCTCCGTTTCCTGTTGGAGCATGGTCCAATCAGCTGTATTGTACTCATCATATACTGCAATCGAGGACGTAAAGGTTGGAGGCACCAGAATATCACGACTTCAATTGAATAATACAATTATTTATTTCTCGGAGATAATCGAGTTTTGTTGAAAATAGAATACAAGGTAATGAAAGGAAATGACGTAGGTATGTAGCTGCTTTATTTAAATATATTTGATTTGAAGGAAAAATAAGAGCTCATTTAAAACCGTATCCTGGAATATTTATTTTGTATTAGAAATTTCATTGAGCTTTAGAGAGTGCTATTTATACACACTTGTAAAGAAAAATATAATCTATTTAATCAACTTCAAAAAAGGAGGAGGTTCTATGTTCGTCAGTATGTATGTTTTTTATATTAATGTTATATTCTGAATGTCTAAGAGATACTTCAGCTGCAATAAGGACACTAATACGTCACGAAGACGGGTCTACAACCACCACTGTATAAGTCCGAGCATCATGTTCGTTGTACTCGAACATCAATAATCTTACATCAACATAAATACTGAAGAAAGACTATGTTATTACAGTTAGTTATTACAAAGAAAAATACGGAGTATAATATCAAGTCCTGAACGAATTCAAAGAGTTCCGTCATAAAGTAACTAGTTAGATTCCTAGCGGCGACGTTAACATAGTCCACAATGTTCTTTGTGACGGCGAACACTTAATAGACTCGACTAAAAGCTAATTGTGTAGATTATAATGTTTAATTTGTTTTGTGTCAAGGCAATGACGTCATTGTCTTAGCTGGTTATGTTATTGACGCTATACTTACTTTACTTGGGTATAGTGTAGAAGATACCACCACACGACTTAGCCACCGCTGTTGTAACCAATGAAAATTATAACAGATTTGCTAATATTTGCCTTTCGAGGCTCTATATAATATATACCTACTTTATAATATCATTATGTTTTAATTCCAACTAGTAATATAGTATAAGCATGCCTCACTAAAGTCCTTCTGAACTTAGATCCAGACAAACGGCAACTAGTATCTATAATAATTTAACTTCAATCCTAAGTTGTTAGTCTCTAAGAGGGGAGTACAAACTGGATAATTTGCGCCAGTCCCACAGCCAACAGCTCTCGAGACGTCCGGCTCGGAAATGCGGTAATAATATTAAATATCCGGGCCGTACCGGTGCCGAAAGCCGTGCCGCGCCGCACCGAACCGCACATAAACTTAGATGCCAAGATAACGGCACGTATCTGTCGGAAAAATTGTCCGAATAAGATCTAAAATGTTGTAGACTTATTTTAGAAAGTGTCATATGACCTAACAATGTGATTAACCTTGTGGTATTCTAAAGTAAAATACGCTAGAAATCCTGCATCAATTATGTATTGGAACAGTGAAGTTTTCGAGACTCAGTGCGAGCCTTTAATACTGACGTCACACGGAGACTACTAGAAACTTGTAGCAGAAACGTTACTGAGTGTGTATTTTTGGTGACAAACGAAGTAACGAGTATTACTAGAACTATTCTGTTCAGCCGACGAGTTTCGCGCTATTTGCGGACAGTTGTGACCTCATGAAACTTCGGGTTTGGACTCATTTTATTACGAGATACGAGCTTTATTACTGAGGAGGTTGCGTTTTAGTTTTTAATTATTCATACTGGTTATGTTTATATTTTAAACTTGGGAAGCCTGGGGCAGAATACAAGAACTTTTCATTTAGTAATTAACTGTGCGTGATTTTGCAAACTCCGGACTGTACTAGTCTTGAAACTCAACCATATCAAATAGGCACGTGCTTCTACAAATTTTACGACTTGTTTAAAGCCACGCTAGGGTTTGGTTTAAAGGTACAATATCTTATCGTAGAATCATTATAATATATGACTAGCTTAGACATTACAGGATTGTTACATCAACAGCTTTTAGTCTTTACATTTATTATATACCAAATCAAGTTAGAAGAAGATCATAATTCTTCATTCTTAATCACACTTCAGAAAAATGGATCTATAATGCCGTTTTCTGAATAAAACCATTCTTTCTCAACCAGTAATGACCCTCAAGCGATGCCTACAACACCCGCCGCCGTCGCGCGTCGACCACATACAACTTGTTTCACCCAACAGCTCTCGTATAATTTATTGGTGTCTCCGAATGGTTTTTCCTGGTTCCTCGTATCACCGCCAAGTTTCGTATGTTCAGCATCTTATCGACATAACCATAAATTGTTTGAGCATTTTAAGAGTACGGCCGACAGTACGTCGCGTTTCCGTACACTTTATTCAGGCGGAACGTTCCCGAGGGAAGGAGATGTTTTTCCCACATTTCCCGCAGAAAATTACACTTAGGACGTCCTTCCATTGAGTTGTGACGTCGAGCTGTTTGCTTGCTTTGTTATTGCACTCACATCGACACTGTGTTGTTTTTGTTGGTCTGCTGAAGTAATTGAGGGATATTAGGCACCGGTGTTATTTGCAGATGGAAAACTGTCGAATGGCAACGAATAAAGGACTTCTCAAAAGTCTGTGTCATATTAATGCATAGTAGTAGTCGATGTTTACGTAGCCGCCTCCCAATATACTAATAATGAAATATCAATTTTTACTTTAACTTGAACTTACTCGAGTGTCAATTAACTAACGATGCACGATGTTCTTAAAACTAGTACTTAGTTGTGAAATTTCTGTCGTATAGTTATCAACTTATATTTACACCAACAAGTAGCTATACGTTCTATCTGCATGATATTTTAACGAGCAATGCCTATGCACATACTTGTACACATTCCAAGTAATTATAAAGTGAACGAATCTAATAGTTCCGTAAAGCTGGTTATTCATGATTAGACAAAAAGGTCATAACGCTTTTAAGTAAAGTTTAACAAAAGTCGGTGCACTTTAAAGATGACACGAGACATGCTCGAGTGTCGTATTAAATCTTTGAACAATGCACACTTGAGTTAGTTTTCTAACAAGAAAAACCTTTGAAAAGCAAATCTGTATTTCACAGTTAACTAAATCCTCGCTATATTTCTTTTATCGTCGCATCCATAAATCAGAATATCTAGAAAGATCGCGCGCCATTTGTAAGCCGCGCCAATTCCTCATGTCACTGTCTACATGACATTGTATTTGACCCCGATGCGAAACGCCGAACTACAATAGCTCGGTATCCATTACTTCCCAATCCTTGATCATTCACTACACTGGGTTTCTCATCCGACATTTTGCACAAAATCGCACGACCGACGCGGACGCTGCAGTTTCATCCAATGAATGTCCAGCTTTAACTAGGGATGTTAACGCTACGGCCCACTGCGCTACGCTGCGCCTTTAAAATTGAGCTAAGCAATTATTTGACTCGCTCCGGTCATTTTATACTCGAGCAGAAAGTATAAATTAGTCTTTATTTATTTTGCGAACTCAAAGGTTTTGTGCATTGTTTGTTCTGCATGAATGTACAAAGGCTATTAATGCAATTTGTTTCTTCAGTAAGATTCTGTTGCTTGTTTTATTTTTATTTACGCTTGAGTGGCCTTTTATATCAATATTAAGGAGAATGAAGCTTGAAGTTATTATCATAATATACTTACGCACAACAATATTGTTACAGATCAAGTATCTTGTAAGCTTTCATTTTAAGAAGTACTAAGTACTTGTAGAGTATGAGTTTTAAACTAAATACCCATAACACCCACGTATTTATTGTATGAAGTACCAATGTAAAATGAGCCTGGTGGCAACAAATATTACAATAACTTTCGTCGGCCAATCTTCTGATAATTGCCCAACAATTGCCCCGCGCGAGCCGTCCGTACCTTAATAATTCATAACAATAACAATATCAGCGAACTCCGAACAAAGCCGGGATGTGGCCGCAACATCTCCAAACTTGATACTTTTCGCTTGCCTCATTACAGTGTGTCATTAGCGGTAACATAATGAGCGCAGACCTCGCAAACATTCCGTAAAGGATCATAATGTGTCTACACGGGGCACTTTGTGTGTGTTATGGCCGGAGCCAAGGTTACTCTGCGTTTTTTTGAGACCACATACATACATATTATGTTACAGTCTAGGAACCCTCAAAACGTCGGCTCCTCTATGTTGTCGATCTATTCTTACAAAGAATAAGCACTCTTATGACACCTGCCCCCTTACCATGAACTCTTAAAGCAGGACAGTACCTATACGTTGTGGAAGCGCAACACCGCATTACACTTCACGAAGCGGCGTCTCGCTTCCACATCGTAATTTATCCTGTTTTAAGAGTTCATGGTTAGGGGGCTGATGTTTTAAAGGTCCAGAATACAAAGTCCCAAAAAAAATTAAAGAAGAGTTTATACATCTATACATCAGTTACTCCTTATTTATTTGGCTATAATAAATAAAGAAGTAAGTTTCTTGCAAAATAAATTAATTTATTGCGGTATTTAATATCTATTCAATTCAGAACAAGTCAAAAAAAATACCAAATACCACCTAACTGGTTTATCGCGACCTGTGTATATGACAGCCATTAGAATAACACCGGTCTTAATTACCCCGCTCCAGGCCCCAGGCCGGCTCGGCGGGCACAAACGAAAGCCCTTTGGGCCGCAGTTTGAGTATCACTGTCGTAAGTGATACAAACCTAAGTGTCTAGATTAGTTAGGCGTTATTAAGGGCTGCGCCTACGTTATTTACGACCATTTGTCGGAGTGTTGTCTGACTTATAAATGTCTTGTTCTAGTTAACACTAAGTGCGTGCTCAAAGTTAAGACGATTATGAAGATGCTTGTTTTATTTGTTTACTTAATATGTTGCGCTCGCTACTTATATTGTTTATGTGTACATAGGTATAACAGTTAAGTAAAGTAGGAATACTAATTATATTTTTACAGTAAAAAAATACGTCTCTATGTGACGTCATTGCTGACTTACACTTACATTAAGTTTACATAAATTTTAAGTAATCCAACCTCTAACGTGGCACTAGTTTTATTTAATATTAAAAAAAAACAATGAAGTATCTCTATTCCGCTGTTCTGTACAGTTAAGTTAATATAAGTTATGGTGGGGCTGACTTGCTCTATAAAACGAAATCCCCGAAACAAAATAAAGAATTAATAAAAATCAAAGCGTCTGACATTTCTATTGGCAGTAATTGAACAATCGACATACAGAAGAATTGTTTTCTAGTTAGATAGACAGGGTTCAAATACCCTTTACCATAGAGTTCTGTATAATAATACATTTTCAGCAGAACTATATTGATTGTATTCGTGCGATATTCAGCGTAGGTATCAGTCTGAACGCGATATTATAAATATTATAGATATGGACCTCATTATGATGTCTGTATAAATTAATTTCATTATAATTCTATAGTACATTCGAATTACCACTTTAGGATGCAGTAACATTTACGTTGATATTTAAATTTACGCGTGTTACATCTTTTATGGGTAGATGTTCACCGCAGGTGCATAATTACCGTGTTACATATACAATTAATGAAGGATTTTATCGCTAAATTCCTTACGTACGTGACTGCACCGCACCGTACTATTCCTTTATATGTATATGCAGAAAAAATAATGTATTCTTAAAGACAGCAATGCCAAGCATTTAACTCACAAACTTGACGAAAACAAACACGAAAGGAAAAGAATTCATCATTTAGCTTTTAAATAAAATAGAATATTAATGCGCTTCCAAAAAGAATTGCTCGTCCACATTCAAATGAAATGAGTTTGCGCCTAGCGAGAACTGTGAACTGTTAAGTGTGTCTCGAGAGGACAAAAAATCTTCAAAAATACTTTTAAAATCTTAAAATAAACGCTTAAAACTAAATCGCGTTACTAAATTCAACGCAATCATGTGCTAGACGGGAGTGTATAATTACACGGCGTCGAAATTCACACGTCGTCGCGCAGGATTCGAACCCGGGCCGTCTGAGGGTGCAATTTGCTGGGCGCGGTAATTGCCGAGCTTTGTACGGATCGCGACCACTCGGAACACGTGATGTTAGTTAACCTCCGCTAGATTTATGAGCGCCTGGTATTTGAGTTCAAGTTATTAGAGCTATGTGGGAGTATTGTAGTCCTAACAACAGGGTTCTATAATCCATAGTGCCAAGCTTGGAAGAACACTAAGCCGTGTTCGCTTGAAGTAACATGTGTAGTTTGCCATATCGTTGTGTATGGATTTTTTTATAAACACTCGTACACATCTACTCAGTCAGTGTTTCTTTCTCCACAATAGAAAGCCGACCTATTTCAAGGCACTACTTATTACTATGCATTGTATCATAATATTATATCTCACTAGAATTTCTCCTCAGATAAACAAACTCAGACGAATAAAATATTTCTGAAAACCGTAATCGTATTTTGTTCATC
Source organism: Abrostola tripartita (assembly GCA_905340225.1). NCBI lineage: Eukaryota > Metazoa > Arthropoda > Insecta > Lepidoptera > Noctuidae > Abrostola > Abrostola tripartita. Next base: position 333,118 of record HG996488.1, read on the forward strand.
GCAATAAACGTTTTAATGGAATATTTGGAATTCTTTCATTGTCCAATACGATTTAATTACAAATTGTATTCAATACACTCGTTCAGAGTACGTAATATATACGTACCAACACTGTGTATGTACAAGTATGTTGATTGTATTTTCAGAAGGAATTAATCCCATTTGTGTATTTAAACAGTGAGTGTAGCTCTCAGAGACAAGCGTTCATCAGTCTAGCCTTTGTCTTATTATATTGGGGTCGTATTTGACTATACGATGTAATAACAATATTTTGCATGGAGTAGAAAGGACTGAAATCTGTACAACCATACCACTAGTAACGAATATCTGGATCACTTATGAGCTGTTAATCTAGATCAGTGATAGTAGTAGATTAGAATTAGCTAAATGTATTTGTCTGACATAGCTAAAGCATTATTCTTTGATAAAAAGAGACACTTGTCACCTTTCATGCAAGTGATGTAATTGTAAGTGTCGCAGATATCTGATTCCTATGCACAATGCAAAGAATATCTTATAGAAGAGGTGGTAACAGTGGTCAGGTTTTTTTGTTGAAATCAAAATTGAGACATAGATCTGACGGTGTCTCCAATTTATACTGAATCTATTACTAGAAGAGCTAGAATATAAGTTCCAAGTAAACAAGCCAAGAAATTGGAACCTTGTCGATTCCGTTACATGATTCATGTCGATACATTTTTACATCCAAAATATATAACATGGCCCAAAGGTGGCTAACTGATATGGTATTCTCAGCTGACAGCACAAAGTGCACAGACTGACATCCGAGATACCGGGCCAACGCTGTGGGACCCCGGGTGGGGGGGCAGCGCGAGGGGGGGAGGGAGTACTGCACGATTGTAATGTTATACTCCACATGCAACTGACTTAAATACAACATATGTAGCGATTTTTGAGAGAGAAACCTTTGCCTTTTGGTTTTCGATGATGTTTTGTGACAGTATACCTACATGTATACGTTCATATATTTTAGAGAAGTTGGAATCAAGTCTTTTAAGGAAGCTACTAAGGAAGTATACATTAGTTACAATTTTTATTTCAAATTACTACAACTCCAAATATTTTCAGAAAAGTGTGTGTGCTGAGTTACTTGTTGTAGGGTATACAATAAAAACCCATTAAAATCATATCAGTGATGCATTTCGGAGCGAAAGTAGTAATGCGTTTTAATAATATGAATGCGTACTAAAAATATACGACACAGATAAGCAACTCCAGAAGTACAACATCACCGCGTCTCCGAGATCTTGCTCATACGATATACTTAAAGCCTCATAAAAGCTTTATGACTTGCTAATTTACATTTAATGTTTAAAGTAATGGGTAACCGTGGATAGGTCATGCTAGACAGTTGACTGCTAGAGGCTGCGTAAAATTCGTGAAAAACAAATCTTACAGGCGGTTATTTCATTTAAATCTTTATTCAACACGTGACCACAACACCAGCCAGTGCTATTGACATGTAAAATAAAGAACTTTTAAAGAAGTTCAGTAGGGAATAATTGAATTATACAAATAATATTTTGGACGCTAAAACATTTTTTATATAATCGACAACGACTACCTTTTAATAGCACTGCCACCTAACTTGGTAAAAACAGGATTGTTATAAAATTATCCGGGTCGCTGTCAAAAGTAACATGATTATGACTCAATCAGACACTTAACTCTTAAATTACTTTATTTTAAAACATATTTAGGTGTTTTGTTAATTCATTCTGATTGGTGGGTTTTTGTCACGCGTCATTTGGAGTGAACCTTTCACAAATTGTTATGCGTTACTCTTATTAAGAGCTAATATCGCATTTACTTAAATAGCGGACGAGGAGCAAGCGACCAGCGATTAAAAGAATTTAAACTACAAACACTGATGATGGTCATGTCACCTATCAAATGTTTGTGGATTGCAATAATAACACCACTACATCATTTAGCTTATTCTTCTATACCTAAACATTTTAAATCTCAGAAACTAATCTAAAAGTTCCCGACATCCACTTTAAGTAGTTATCAGCAGTAATAGAAAATGACACAACCGGGTCTTTACTGAAGTTCTCGGTATTTGCTAGTCGACTCTCAAAGAACTTTATTAAAAGCCAGTTTATTCAAAACCGTATGTTTCGTAGTTCAGTATCAAGTGTGAGCTAAAATTTTGAGAGTTGCTTCACGTCAGAATGTTTGTTGGGACGACTCTATCTGATCCAGCAGCTACAAAAACTACGACCGATACACAGGTAATCAAGCAGATTGCACGGTGGGCTTGTTCACATAAATGTGGAGAAATGTTTATATTTTAAGTAACGATTTGACAATATAAATAAACTTTTAATACTATTCTAAATTGATAAAGGAAATTTGAAAAATGATGGACACGAGCGGGATTCGAACCCGCGACCTTCGCCGATCCGTGGCGCTGCTCTAACCAACTGAGCCACCGTGTCGCTGCTCGCATCCATCGAATTTCAAGTTCCCTTTTTTAGTATTTACGTCTTAAGGGTGACGTCAGGTATTATCTGTTGGAATCTATGATTACCAACTCAGTGTTACCTTTACAGCTATAAATCACTGAAACGATAATACCAACCCAAATTTATATGACTTTCTGTCGCGGGTTCGAATCCCGCTCGTGTCCACCATTTTTCAAATTTCCTTTATCAATTTAGATTCAAGCTTAGCATGGGCAACATGCTAAAATGGCACCAAAAGTCATTCTAATACTATTGCTTTAAACCATGAACAAGAGTATAATCCTGTAACGTATATTTAACAGACAAGAGAAAATTTACTCGCAATAGGTAACTTGCAATAGGGTACCTTTAGTAAAGCACCTGGTAATGAATATACATATTATGTAAGTTACAATATTTGAATCATAGATGGACTGAGTTAAGTAGTGCCTTATATTATAAAAGTCGATTCATACAAGGATGAGTAAATCTAAGTTGCATTTGCGCGAAGTGTGAGTATGAAGAAATAAAGTTCAACTAAAATTAAGTGTTTTTTGTCTTGGCGAAATAAGCACTGTGCAGTGTGCATATGGAATAATATTTTTACACTGCCGGTTATAGTAGTGCTTTTTTGTTTTTTACGGGTCCGTGTTAGTGTGAAAATATAATTTTCATCTGCAAGAGGGCAAGCGTTGTCCGTTCGGAATTATGTACGAAATGTCACACGAAATACAGTTCTTTGCAATTCTGCATTCGCATCTGCATAATAAATTCTGAGCAGGTGTTGCTATGCATTACGTTGCTCCCAATTTTGTCTAGTATTTGTGAATCATTTTGTATCTGGTATGCACGCCCAATTTATCTATCTACATCCCGTGCTGTGTGCTTATTATAGAGTATGAAATTCGTATTTAGGTCCAATCCAGTTTTAAATACTTCGAACGTGGAATGAACCCCTCAGTATCCTGAATTATATAATGTAAAGGCGGGAACGCAGAGGGGTATTGTTGCACACCCATACTTTGCTAGGTAGACGGCGAGCCTATCTACCTAGTAGGATCTTAATTTAAATTAAGAAAATATATCTAGAGGTCACTAAAAAAATCTGTAGTTTAAAAAGTTCTGCAAACAAGTCTCTCCCTCTGATCCAACAATATACAATCTAATACATAGTCATAATGTTTTTATTTTATATAGGCTACAAAAGACCACTTAAAAAACGTGATATCTAGCTGCGCACGTCACTATTAGTTTCTTATAAGTCATGGACGACATAAAACATTTTAAACGTTAATAAACTCAAAATTACTGTAAGATAATTCGCTGATAGCTCATTAATTGGTGTGTCGTATCACAAGCGGGTCGTTAGGGCCCTCAGTGACAGTGTAATAACGTTAACCAAGCGTCGCACTCGTGTCGTTCCCGTCGAGTGTAAAACTTTGCATAAGGGAGTCTCGGAGCTTTGTCACAGACGTCGTTAGCTGCCTTTTAATATCACGCTCTTAGCTCTTTTATGTTTACGGCTATTATTATACATCATGTACACAGTTTCTGTGTAAAATATATTACAAATGAACTTCGTTATAAATGAAAATCTGGCACTTTGTTTGTCAAAGTCTTGGTTTTCTTTTGTGCTTTGTGTAAAGAACATCAAGTATAGTTAGGTGGTTGTAAAGTTAGTTTGGAACAAAAGTGTTAATATTTCTTTTTTAACACGATTACTAGTTTAAAAGTATACATACTAAAACGCTTTCCAAATATCATACACTAACTCTATACACAAAAAATTGTTAAAAGTGATTTTCATCGGGTACAGTATGCATGTACAGGTACACTATCGGAAATTATGACGTGTTAGCAAAATCAGACACAACGTTGAACTACAGCTGTGCTATGATAATACGCTCAAGAACTAAATATACCTTCAACAAACTACTTACACAACACTAGCGTAATCATCTAACACTGAAGCAGGCGCAGGATGCTGCTGAGTACCAACATAAAACCTCATTACACAAATGCTACAACAAACAATACACGGAAGCAAGTATCAAGATGATTTAATAAGACGCTTGAGCGGCGTATACGTAAGATATTAATTAATTTGCGACAAAAGCGAAACACTGCCGCGCTAACGCTGAGTGACGTCACGTCACGTCACGCGGCCGCGCCGTCGCCGTCACTCGCGTGACATGTGCTCAGTATTTTTCTCACACAAGCGTATTCTCTAAGGAGTCGCGATCATAAGAAAATGTGACGTCACGCTTATAGAATGAAGTCGCTGTCAGAAAGTTGGCACCACTCTGAATTGTTGTGTTTTGTTGACAACTGTTTTGTATTAGCGTTTTTGTTTTTATGGAGAATATCATATTTGTATTACTCAAGGTTTTGGCAGTTTCTGGCATTATATTATGCCAATTGTTATACACCTAATTGATAAATACAATAGACAAATTATTATTGACGGTTAAAAAACAAAATAAAAATGTTGTCTACACTTTTTACTGTGATGTTTTTAAATCGTAATAAATTAAAATGCTAACTAAACGTAAAATAAACCTCAATGCCTTAAATGGCCGCACCAACATGCATCGCGAGGATGACATGCCCTCAGTTACGCTGCAGAACATCAGCACAATTTGCAGCTGCCTGAGCTAGATATTTCCAACACGGGGGAATTCAGTCATTGGTGACAGGATGACGTGACAGATAGACGAATACCGTAGGCCAGCATTTTAACAATGGCACTATTACCAACTACACTAAAATACGTCCAATAATAATGGTGAGCCCAGTAAATGACTATGGGCTTGTCCCCATATATCTTAGGAATTAAAAAATAAAATAAAATCACGCCTGTATTCCTCGACGGAGTAGGCAAAGGTGTACCTCTGTATAATACACCTACATTTCACTACTTATGTTATAAGTTGTATAATAGCGGGCGAGCCTATTGCCATTAACCGGGCATAAATCCAGACAACGTGCTGCTACCGAGAATTAGCTAATTGAAAAACCCAATAACATTTAGTCCGACCCGGCATTCGAACCTAGGACCTCGTGCTCAGCAGTCGTGTTTAGTGACCACTACTCCAACGAGGCAGTCTGAATGAGAATTATGATGATCAATATCGATATGTTGCCTTAATAAGGTAATGAGAACGTGCAATACGCATTTTATAACTTAAGTGCATAGCGAGGTTTTCGTAAGTTGTTATTATTGTAAAAATATCACGACGTTCGTGTTTACAAGATTGATGGATGAAGTTTTATCAGCATTCTAGAGCAAGACCATGTTATTATAACTAAATCTTCTACGTGCTACATTTTCCACAGATTAATCCATCAAATGTTTAGGTTAACAATAATAGTATTCTTAAAAAAAGTATTTAAAAGGATATTATTTTGTGTAATTCAAATAATCATGCTATAAGTTTAAAACAAAAGCTAACATGCAAAGAAGACTCTAGTTCCTAAACAAAACATCCTAGCTATTTGCGGTCTGCAGATATAGTGCATGAGAAAACGTATAACTGTCAAGTAACCGCGCGGCCCGCCCGTGTGAAACACCTTAACGTTATTTAGTGACGTCAGCGGCCACCGGTGTGGGGCGGCCTTATTGATGTGCATTGCAGACTAGTGTGTAATGAAGTTGCAAGTAAAGCAGCTGAGTAGCACTTTATGAAAATAGTTTGTGGAATATCTTAGCGATGTTTGTATGAGCTAAGTAAGTTCCACGATGTAATCGACTGAAGGTTTGAAGGGGTTCTCCTTGTTGGAGGGTGTGCTCTTCTCGTTACTTTCTTCAGAAGTAACATAATAATATAATGAGGCTGTGTAAGGTTTTCCAGGAAAAGACGTAGTAGCCGTTCTCTCCGTATTTAGGTTTTTTTGGATCTTTTCCTTTCGCTTCCATACAAGTTCTTGATTAGCGTTTAAAAGAATGCTTGCACACATTGTAAAATATAGTGATCGCTTGTACGTACGTTTTGACATTATTATGTGGTTGTTAACAAGTCATTTACCGTCCCTGTTACAAACGTATACCTAATACCTACATGGAAATTTTGTCTATTAGTTACTCCAAATACCCACGACCCACAGGCACAATAGACCCAATACAGATCCACCGACTCCTATACCAAGATTACAGGCACATCAATCAGTTGCCTCATAAAAAATAAACGGATTACCTTCCCTAATACGTGTCGATAACAAAGTGGTGGCCATGATTGACATCGCGGGGAAAGAAGAATAAATATCGCTGCTATAATTAAGATTGATACAGCCGGTAGGCAGGCCCGGCCCGGGCGCCTTTATGCAGACGATCTACTAAAAGCGGTGACGATGAGCGCTAAAATGTTGGTAAGTTAAATACGTCTGACAAAGGAAAGATTTGTGAGGATTCAGATAATTTATTGGTTAATATAATTTTGATAAGCTCTGGATTAATTCCTCAACCATATAATTATTGTAAGTAAAGTTTGAGACGATTAATATGTTTTTTGTTGTATGTAAGTAATATTAATGTTTTCTGCATTAGATTATAAAAACAATTGACTTGCGTAAAATAACTTAACATGGAGGTAAGTATATAGTTTCAAGCAATTTTAAAATTAAATCAAGGGTAATGTTCATTTCGTTAGATCTTCATTTGTTTTCGTTCCAATATTTCATCACAGATTTTATCCTGTATTTTTGTCACATGACAGCTATCTGCTAAAGCATTCTATATAAGTAATTGACAATTATGACACTGAAATCGTCTCACAAACTCTACGCTGTATAAAAATGTGTGTTTTGTTATTCAAGATTATTACTGCTGCCTTTGTGGGAGGGAAATGTATCCTTTTTATTATTAATAATAATACGAGGTTACGTGAGAGCTTCTAAGAACGAACGTGGGATGAACATATACATTTTCTTTTGTTGTAATAAATAGGTTATTGTAGCCGGAAATATGTGCTGTTACCGCGTATATTGAAGGGAGCACACAGAGTCAGTAGGGGAGCACAACATACAGATTTAAGGAACAAGTATTGACGGGAAAACATTGAATCACATTTAGCGGGAAAGCTCTGCTTGTATTTGTACCCTATTCTTTTTGTTTACGGGTGTGGTTAGGTTTAGGTGTATGTGAAATTCATGATTGAATCAATAATGAAAATAATCAATCAAGTAAGGTATTATTTAAAAATCCCTACTTTCTGGGCATTAGATAAAATGCATGTACATATATAATTATACGCTTTTTAAATTTGGAAACGTGTCTAGTTGACCGTCCTCACCTAGCTTTCGAGTTTATGGCCTCGAGTTCAATATCCGGGTCGGACGGTAAGAGTTGTTTGGCTTTTTATAACTACTCGACAATAACAGTTTATTGTTATAAATTGTACTTCTCTACCTTTTTTCAAAGCAATACAAACGAGAAAATATGCAAACTTTATCATATCTGATTAATGTTAGCTTTTCTTTTTGCTCGGTTTTTGCGTTACAATTTTCAAAATACAGAAATATTCTTAATCCAACTTTGAGAGAAATGTAATGAACCATAAGAACTGTATTATGAGAAATTCTGAGATATAATATCTTCAGAAAAAATACGTATTTATTCGTCTCAAAACAAAAATTATTGCCTATACTCAGATTACAAGACTGTTTTAAATAATTTTATATGTATTAAATTACTGTCTAGCAGCGAAATAAGCTTATTGAGACAATTCTATTATCTAGGGAATTAAAAACGGATTTGTGATAAAAAAATATTGTTTCGAAATTGCCCAGACATAATTAAATCAGTTTTAGACTAGATAATATCGAAGAAAATGAAGTCACGTGGAATATGATGATAAGATTGGAACTAAGATAATTAACAGGAATAAATCATGTGTAGATTTGTAGAAGGCGTATATCTCGTTCTAAATCTGAGGTGTTGGTTAAATGAAAACCCTTTGATTTCTATCACTTACGCGAATATTAGTCATTGAAATAAAACTATTTTTACGGATTTTATCGCGGTTTTAATTTTGTTTTTTGGTCCCGAGGTTTCGAATCCTTTATAGCATTCATGGTCACAGGATTCGAAACGACGGGACCAAAAAACAAAATTAAAACCGCGATAAAATCCGTAAAAATAGTTTTATTTCAATGAAAACCCTTTATCAAAATATTTACATAATATATATATATACAACATTTTCTCATAGGTATTATTAGTTTTGTGAAGGTAGTAGGACCTTCACAAAACTAGTAATACCTATATACATCATAACATACAAATAAATAAAAAATGCCACTTTAAATGGCAATGCTAATTCTTTGGCCGAAAAACAAGCCAGTCCTTTGGTTATCTGAAGAGTCGACCAACAGTTTAGATCTGAATAAAACGTATAAATTCACCGAAAGCTTCCTAATTAAGGACGAATAAAACATCCACATGTAACAACTACTCAGACACGCCTTGGAAAAATCAGTCACTAAATGAATAAATGATTTTTACACTAATGAAGCTAGATACACGTATAATTAAATCCTCTTGTTACTAATTAACTGTCTGATACTGATCTGCACTTGAATTAACACAAGTGATGTCATAACTGAGTATAATTATTGATCGTCAAACAGCCCGGGCGGTGTGGTTCACTACCAATCTGCTGACTGGCCTACAAATCATCGCGATGTTACAAGAAAACACTTGTATTTAATATTCAAGTTCAACTGTTTTAAACGACTGCATCTGTAGTCGAGTGGTCGCTGAGTGTGACTGCTGTTCGAATTCCGGACGTAGAGCTATTGGGTTTTTTGTTAGGTAACTCTCAGTAACAGCACGGAGTCTGGATTTTGCGACATTAATTAATTGGGACCTAAAACGTAACTGGCGAAATGTGGGAGTACTATGAACTTCTGCCTACCCCTTCGGAGAATACAGGCGTGATGTTATGTTTTTATTGTTTTAAATATCCACAATCATTTATTCAATATCTATGTTAGATACTCACGGTAATGGCACAGTCGGTTTGAACTTTGTTGCCGAAACAGAATGTATTTTCGCTTCACTTATTTTTATCTCAGGGAAGTAACATCCCACGCGTCAGATTTTAGAGCACACAGTGAATGCATATACTCGGATCTATTTTTTCTTGTGTTCCTCTATTTAGAGCTGCGGTCCCCGGCGACCGGCGAGCCACTCCGTCACGTCACTTCTTGTCGCTGAATAACAGATCGATGACGTCACTGCTGTGCCCTATAAATACTAACTTTAGCTGAATCTTTAGACGGATCAGGTTCGGCTGCACTTTGAATCTTGTTCCCGTTTAGTTTAGCTAACTGGGACAGATTTGAACGTCTTGCTCGTTGATGTTGTATGCATGGACAGTCGTTACTATTCGTTATAAGTACATAGTTAACTTACCCTATTTTACATAAATAGGGTAAGTTAACTATGTACTTCTTATATACAAAATTATAATGTGTTTTAATGCTCTTGTATTTTAACAGGAATGTTAGGATTGAGGTTTTTGACCTCACTGTATCAGCGAGAAAATGTACTAAATAATCAATGTTTTGATAAGTACCTATTAATTGAAATATCTAAAGGTGTATTTAGATTTTGCCCAAAGACCAAATGTCCCTTTGAGAAATACAAGACTGATGGTTTTTTATGAAATTATTTAGACAAAGTTATCTCAAACGATCCCCATCAAAATTAACAATTACACTCTGCTGTCATTCCTACTTTTTAACAAAAACTCAACGAGACGAATTTGAAGATGCAGTTTTTGTTTCTAAAGTTTTTTTTTATTAAAACGTCCGAGTTGATGGAATAAATTTACATGAAAAAGCCCCACGTAATTCTCAACGCTGGATATATTTTAAAAAAGAGAGAATGATTCTTTTGAATAATGACTATTAATAATACTGACAAGTTTTATCAAGATTAAGAAAATGAAAAAGTGTTTATTATTCATTTATCTACCTGATGTACGAGCAAGCGATGACCTTCGAAATCTAGATAAGTAAATTTTACGAAGTCGGCTGAGCACTGAGGCTAATAATATTAACCCTTTGTGATGAATAACTTTGAAGGTTAGACATATTAGCGAAGAAACCGTCGCGATTGGTTGTCTGAGTCGAATTTCTATCAATAAATGAAGACACATATTACTACAAAAGCCATTCTGTGGCTCATGGCTTCGGTACCCAATCGCAGAGCCGGCACAATGCTTCGTTGTATTCTGAAGCAATACAAAAAACTTTCTGAACTCATGCGTTTGGCTGTAGAAGAGAAGAACACTACATGCTACGCCGGACGTAGGCTACGGTGACCAATGCTACGCGTGATGCTACGCGTGATGCTACGAATTGGCAATGTAGGTGCTACGCCTTGCATCTAGGCAACATTCGTTTCGTTTTTATTTAGTGACAAATGATGCTGTTTACATTGTGCAGTGTGGTATCCGGCCTAGAATTGACCACCCCCTTTCCTCCCGTGAGTGTCGTAAGAGGGGACTAAGGGAAAATCCAGAAGATGGGCAGCAGCGTCTGTAACTTGACCACCAACATTGCGATCCCCAAGCCGCTTGCAAGCGTGTGAATTATGGAACCCCCCCCCCATTAAGGGGGAGGCCTTTGTCTAACAGTGGAGGTCTTCCGGCTGATGATGATGCTGTTTATATAAATTACGTCATCGTTTTACTGGTTACCGTTCGTTGTGTTAGTAATGTGATGTTTTTATAGGCATAGTTATGTGCACCGAGTGCTAGTGTTATGAATCAACCTTACGGGACATTACAATTTATGTCCAAAATGATGAGTTTATCCGGAAAACAGGCATTGTCCGGCCGACAGCGAACCGTGTCCGAGCCGTATGACCGCATTAGCAATGTAAATGAAAACAAGACGGATTCGTAAATTTACATAGTTTGTACAAAAGTCGAAACCTACTGACCGTATATAAGCGGACACAAATGTGTTAAAACTTTATTTGTGCTCAGAATTGCTTTAAATTACGGTATTTAATAATTTTATACACACGGCACCACTTGACAACAAAAAATTATAAATCGTTTCAGAACTCGTTGGGATTTAAAAAAAAGTTTTTTAAACATTGAAGCTGACAGAATGAGAGGCCTGCAGTATTTTCATCTCTTATAAAATATATAAATGATACCTTTAATATTTGTCAAAGGGTTGCTTTAATATTATTAGCAGTGGCCAGATGCTTACTATGTGTGGTATGAAAAAGCAAAAACTCATTAATATAATAAAACCTTATTCTCTCTACAGCAGGATACAATTAGCTAAAAAAAGAAAAAATGGGGTAAAAAGAGAGATTCTCTTTCCCCCCGGGGTAACACCTACCACTACGTAGAGTTTTACAAACCATCCTTATTTAGCCCGGTGTGTGTGCGGTATAAATAACGTCCACGTTCCCCGGGGCACCGCGGCGGCCGGCGAGCCCGCACAGGACACCGGCAGGGATATCTCTTTGTAATAATGCTCTGTTTATTACAACTATATTTAACTAGCAGCTCTACTGTATTATTTGCAGGACGTGTCTAAAGATAGGATCGCTCTGTGGACTGGTTTTATGTTGCTTTGATTAGATTTCGTTTGATATAAAATAGAGAACACAAGGTATAAGCCAGTTGATAGTAATACAACGTAGAAACGGGATTAAGATCATTTAGGCTGGTCTTATTATGATATTTTCCTCTAACGTAAGTCAGTGGTGCCATTTATAACATCTACAACACATAAAAGAAGCCTGAAATAAAAATAAATTGAAACAAAGAAACGAAATATCTCTGGACCTCATAACATACGACATTTAAATTCCGGTGTTCTGACATTTTCGCATAAATTGAATTTTGTATCCACGTATATTGCACCAAAAATCACCCAAAATTCTGCGATCCCCAACGAGATTTCCGTGGCATCACGATCCCCCTGCCCCAAAACAAGACTTTTTGGTCGTTCCTTGAACTGCAACAGCGAACCCAGTTTATCAGTTCGGTGGCGTGCGAGGCCTGTCGCGGTCCAATTTGCGTGTGTAATTGGCGGGGAGGCTTCGATGGGGAATCACTTCTCGGCATAATTAAACGACGCACGACGGCAGGGGGCGCCACGGACCGGCCGGACGTTAAATATAGACCGACATTGTGGACTCGGATTTCGATGTGAATTGTACTGTGTTAATTAAGGGTGGCGCGAGCTTAGCTGTGGTCGTTATAAGAGTAAGTACAGTTTAGTTTTAACACCAATTATATTATATGGACGACCTGATTTGCGCAGTGGCTAAGCGATTGGACTGCTGCGCTAGGTTGCGGGTTCGATTCCCGCACGGACAAAATTCTGTGTGATCCGCAATGTTTGTCTCGAGTCTGGGTGTTTATGTATGTGTTAATTCATGTTTGTGAAACGCACCCACGGTACAATAGTAATTCCTAGTGTTGGGCGACGTTTTATATTTAAAGAAATATGATGAGAAAGATGATCAATCGATCGATAGTTATTTCGAAGCCATAACACTTGCCGAGGTCAACTTGATTGTAGACAGCAAAAAGAATCTAACTAACTCGTGGCCTTGCTCGAACACAAGTATGTCTATACCACTGAAGCTTTATACTCGTGTTAATTAAAACACTCACAATTCAGGAGAGTTCGTAGAATAGAAGTAATAGAAGGCGCGCTGTTAATATGGATTAATTTATCAAGTGCCTTTTTGTTTCTCAGTTTAATGGGTATTCAATGTATTCGAATTAGCTTGTTTGTAATTTCCCAACACAAAAGGTAATGTAACAAAAGAAAACAACTTTTGTCGTCGGATCGAGTACAATTATTTATTCAATAGCGTTTACCCAAGTATCGGTGACGTCGGGTCAGGGGACAGGGCTTGTGAATTAAATGATCAATTTGTTTGAGCTACTTTCTTGTATTTTTTGTATACATTATTAACTACGATTAGAAACAACAAATTATAATTTGAAAAAATACGTGTTTGGAAGATATTTATTGTGTAATAATATTAGTGAGCTTTTGGTGATACCTGGTGATAAGTTACAGTATTAACCACTTATTTTACAGTAGATACTCAAAAATCTACCCATTTAGGCTTACACTATTTATCATTTATAAGAATTTAAATTATTCGATCAAAAATAAAATTGTAACAATTGTTATCATTCAAATATCAATTATACAGTCATAAGATAGAAATATTTACATTACATTTTGTCACGAATAAATTCGTCAATGATATAGTAGCTTAATTATTAATTAAACAGTCGATGGTTATTGAATCATGTTAAGTTTAAATCTTTTATGTCATTTGGCAGCTTATTGTATATATTTTTTTATACAAAAACTAATACAGATTACAAAATATGAGAGCATCGTTTGAGGCTGGTAATTCACCCAAAAACCCGGTTCATCTCGGCAATGCTGACACGTGGAATGGCTACACTAATCCTTTGGCCAAAAATTGCTAGAATCCTTGCATTGCTCGGTAAGAAATGTAGAATTTCCTTATCAAGGTCCTCTCAGCTACCACTACGGGAGAGGTCGTCGTTCCCTGAGGACCGCTGTCGGGTCAATGTGACCCGGTTTACTGGTGCGATGCCGGTGATTATACCGCCTTTCATTTTCAAGTATTTAGTTTATACGATATGTGTTTTGATATTCGGTATGACGAGTGTAGGTAATGACTACTAATTTCATTAAATAAAAACTTCTTTCTAAACTTTGCTATTCAAAATATTTTGCTAATATGTAGTTAAGAGTCATCATTACTTTGCAGATAAATGCTTATGTCTGGGCTTTTGAGGACGGTCAAATATTTGTGTGTTCAAAACGTATGTATAGTGTGGATTATATATATAAAAAATACCTAAACTTACAACTGTTTATATAATATAACATAGATACTATACAAAGCTTGGCTTATCAATATTGCTTGGTTTTCAACCGAAGGCGAACTAGAGCGTAATGAACAAATTGTCAGAGTAAATTAACTGAATTAGGTCACCGTAGAGCCGCACTGTCCACTGTTTGGGACTACTCATTATGTGTCAGATACCTACGCTTGGGCTTCGACACGTCACTTATTCTTCCAAACGTTGGACACAAAGGCCACGCATACGATACTTACTTTAACAAGCATTTAGGTGCCTCGTATGTATTAAGAATCTAATAAGACAAGTGAAGTGAAAATAGAAGTCAGTTATCTTGATAATCTTGGTCACCACTTGTCAAACTTATTAACCTCTGAACGGTTACTAAAAATTTTCTGAAGTAGTAGCCTATGTGTTAATCCAGGGCATCAGCTACCTCCATACCAAATTTTAGCAAAATAGGTCCAGCCGTTTGAGCTTAAAGAGGTAAGAAACATACAAACACACTCACAAACTTTCGCCTTTATAACATTAGCTTGAACGTAATATAATTAATTTTTTCTAATAAAAATAATATATTGATTTCTACTTTTTTATTGTGACAGAGTACATGTACCGACCACTAATCTACATTACTTTGTTAACAAAAGCAGTAATTACAACAAAACTATAACATTCAGTTACTTAACGCAATCATTTGACATTTACAATTCAACGTGAATGCGTGTTATTCTTCGTGTGTCATTTATTGTCGATATTAATTGCTCGGAACTATTAATGGGACGTGTCGGGCACTGTCGGGGTTTATCGAAACTTGTTTATAATCAATGTTGGGGACCACTGAGCCCACAACTGTACTGTGTGGTGGTATAATATAAAGAACTATTCTAATCGATCGATAAATTATAAAAAGGCCCGAGAAATAATGTAAAGGTGTTGATTTAATATATTAAATACAGTTTATGGCCGATCTGGTTTAATACTCGTTAACTCTACCAAAGGACATAGTTACAGATATTGACATATTTGTGTAGCTATGTAAATCAGGACAACTATGTAGGCAAGTTTAAAAAAATATATATTTCTACTTATGACATTACTAACAATAAATGCTTATAACTGAGTTTCAAGCTAATGGTCATAAGTTTGAACACGCAAAACAACAGCTTGTCGAGAAACTCCGAGCGTTGTTTAATCGTATTAAAAACAAAGCTCGCTATATCGCAGCAATATACATTTATAATGCCAGACACAAAGTAATAAAAAAATAATCGTCTCACAAACAAGCAATTTGTAAAAAACGAAATACGAGAAACGTTTTATCTTGTAATATCTACACCGGTAGGTATCCAGTACATGCAACACAAAGAGACGTCAACAGTGCAGCGGGGAGCGGGGAGCGGGGCGGGCGCGGGCCGCGGACCTCGGGCCCACGCCGCGACAATTCCTTCAAACGACAGAAAAACCCGATAAGTGGATAAAAATTCGCGAACAGAATAAATATCACCGAATACTTTTTGCTCCGTCCTCGATCGTTATTTATTATTTATGGAAATAGACCTGGAAACTCCATCGGGGGAAGGTCGTCATATTTTTCTTAAAAAAAAGTAATGTCCCCCGGTGCGGCGCGCGTTTGTCATGCAAATTTATGCGATCCGTTTTAGCGTTCGTTTTTAAACCGATAGCGATTTCTAGACGGAATATTCAATCGGATTGTGAATAAAAGAATGATTTTTGTACATTAACGGTCGGGGTTATATTTGGACGTCACGAAGGATGTTAAGGGGGTCGTAAATTAAAGTATGGATGGCTTTGGTTGTGTAATGAGTCGGAGTCGGCGCGGCGAAGCGGGCGCCCGGCCGGCTGGAGGCGCGGGCCGCGTGCGTGGGAGACGGCACTGCTGGTCACACACATGCATGCAGGGTTAAAGAAGCCTTGAAGTTTCAATTTAAAACAATTTCAAGACCGAAGGACTTATAATAACTAATAATACCACTTATCATAACCCCGTTGAAACCCACATTTAAATTAACACACGATAAATAAGAGCCTAGCTACAATTTACGCTAGTGAGATGAGAGACAAAATAAAACAATTAAATTTTACACTTAAGTATGATAACACGTAGTTACGACGCGGCGCGTCGCCGACACATGCGTCGACTTACTAATGTACGTAATTTACATTTGCATGAACCAATTTTAATGTAAGCCAGACATCGTGGGCCTCGTGTGGCGAGGCCAACCTCCCTGGACGCCAGTGACCAGGAATTTGGCAAATTTACAGAATGCCAACTTGCAACTTTGTCCTTTGATTTCAAGTTTAAAGTTTCGGTGAATTTAATTAAAGTAAGTTTATCTGCTCAACGTGAATGGGTTGTTTCAAGTTGGGGTCCTGTAAACATAACTTGATTATAATTAAGTTTACAATGAGAACAATGAGTGGCGCATTGTCTTAGCCCGGGTGAGATATCACCGAGGAGATCATGACGTCATCACCCGCTTTTGTAAACCAGCGCTGTGTTGATGCTCCTCCGTGCATGAACACAGCATTATGAGCGAGAGCAGTTTTGCGCGGAACTGATGCATATTGTCCCTTCATAAATGTATTTTCTGCGTTTTGTATTTTCTTTTCATTTTGTGTCATTTTTTTATCCGCGCAAAAAATGCCTTTTTTTCTCTTTATAAAGAATGATAAACAAGTCCTATTGATCTAACTAGGTTTTGCGCCTGCAACATTGTGTTCATGATTCTTGTTTGCTGTACACTGGGCTCTACAAATAATATTGATGCTCAAACATCACAAATAACATGAATTATCACGTATCGAAACATAAGTAAGAAATTCACGACAAAAAATATTAAATGACAAGACAAATAGCGAGAAAAATGTGTTGTCCTTGAAAAAACACGCTAGTACTAAGTGATTACTAAATGAAATAGGTCTATATACCAGAGGCAGATAAACGAATGAAAAATGAATGAAATAAAGTAATTGTAGTATTAGGTTTAGATACAGCTTCTAAGATTAATAATCCTTAGATTATTTTCGTAGTCTAAGTTTTGGGATAAATAAAGCCTTTTTAGGTGACTCACAGCCTTCAGCAGAATCATACCTGTTGCCGAATACTAAATTTGAGAGAAACCCAATTAGCGGAGTTAATTATAATCATCAAATTCCCCAACCATCTCATATTCGCATTTGAAATAACAGGAAGAGAGAGAAACAATGCCCTTTCCAAGAAATGTATATTTTCAGTGAGAAGCCATTTTTGATTGTTTCACGAAACCCCTTCAGATGTTATTATTTCATCAAGGAAAACTGGACCTTTTGCATTTACAATATAAGAGTGAAAGGAGAAAAGATGCGGCCTATATTTAGAGCAAGTTCCATCAAACGTATCGTTTACCACGTGGCTAGATTCATGGACGCTAACTTCTGGACGTGGGTCATCCCCCCCGGCCCCCCCTTCCCTCAGAGCCCGCGACCCATCCTAATGCGAGAATGAATGATGGCCCACCATAATAGCACTCGTTATTAAATCATTGCCCGCTGTTTGCGTTACAAAGTTCTTTAGCTCGATTTAGAGCGCTGTGAATTATGTGATGCTTGGTTTATTAAATCTAATTATTGTTGTACAAAGGACACTTTAGAAGTGTTGATTTTTATTTTTCGAAATATTAACTGTTAACTCCGCTTCCTCTAATATTATTATTTGTTGAAAGAGGTTATTTCTTTCCAATATAATTTATAATAATTTCTAATTATTTACTGCACCCATGAGAAAATTTGCATATTATTCGATTTAAAATTTGTCAATGAAAGCTGTTTTGGTATTAGTTTTTTACTCCCTATCCACTGACCCAATTAGTATGCCAGGTGTCAATAGATTTTCATCAAAAAAAGTAACACAGTAATATCCGTCCTATCTGTTGACTTTGATTTCTCTTTGAATCTCTCGTAAAACAATTCATGATTCTTTATAGAACATGAAAAGATCGCAGCAAACGTGTCCAGTATTACGAGTAAACCCCATTGCTCTAATAGTGGGCTTACAGACGTGCCCTCTAAAACATACGAATGGTTCTCAAAGGAGTTTGTTCATTTCACTCCCTCAATTTTCCATCCGAGGCTTATGGCCAACCAGAAAAATATAGAACTGATATTTCTATAAAATCATTGTTGGGACTTAGTTAGTAACTTTGTGAGCAAATCGGGGAAAATGTGGGATTATTGAGAAATGTCAATAGAGTTTTTTTTATTCATTTAAAAAAAACGTCGCCCCACACTAGGAATTTCTCCTATATCGCGGGTGCGTTCCACAAACATGAAACATGACATACACAAACACCCAGACTCGGGACAAACATCTGCGGATCACACAAAGTTTTGCCCCGTGCGGGAATCGAACCCGCAACCCTTAGCGCAGCAGTCTAATCGCTTAGCCAATGCGCCAATCAGGTCGTCAAAGTTTTCTTTAGATCATCGAAATCATCTTGAAAAAATATACTGTTCAGTACCTCACATCATATTTAACAAGGCTACTATCCTTCATACCGCATCTATTTATGCCAAGTGAAAGTGTACTTTGTTTACTTGTATCTATAATGTGAAACGTTTCTCCTATAGCCGCTGGAAATTCCCAGAAATAATAATACGGCACTATTATTGTATCGTCTAGTGTTTGATGTTTATTTAGGTGATTATCAACATAATGGTGTTCGTTTACGCTAGTTTTGTTAGCGTTGGGTTCGTGTTTTACTTGTTATATATGATGCTACCTATTTGTTAAGACAAATACCTATTGTTGCTATGTGGTTTTAGTTAAACCTCTTTAATGGGATGTTATGTTATAGTAATTAGCATACGAGATAAGCGGCTACGTTTTTCTGTGTGCTGATATCAACATTATGCAATCTTCAATTGGTTAACCATGCGTTGTGATTTATGATGATGCTACTTAGCTACATATTGGGACATGCTAGACGCAAGTTTTTAAATATAATATAATATATATAGATATATAATAATAATTATAATATCTTATGACAGCTCAAACACGGTCATCTAATCCCAAACTAGGCAGAGCCTGTAATATAGTAACCAGACAACTAATAAACATACTTATACATTTCTAAATACATACATAAGAAGAATAACATATATATAACAAGTTACTTGTAGTTGTTCTGTGGCCTGGTTTCTTGAGCGTTCGTATATCGTTCAATAAGTACTGTTCTAATAATTAAATTATAACAAATGTGTTTTTAACATTAACTTTGAACCAAAGACATTTTCAGCAGAATATTCTCATCTACAAGACCCACCAAGGCAGTCCATAAACGTCACATAAATCTGCAGTGAACCAGTGGTGTACACTTGTATACACGTGGCGTACACTCGCCTCACCTCCAGCCCCCCGCGGGGCCCCAAGAGGCAGCTACTCATAAAAATGTTCGTTTTGTAACACTTTAAATGGACCCCATGGCGATTCTGTTCGGGGACCTAGCTGTTCACATTCTTTATACGTCTGCAGGGATTTGTATGCTTGAATTTTTATGTTAAGAAAGGAATATATCGACACAATCAAAGTTTGATGACGTTCATTCGAAAGAGGTGAGGTTTAAATACTTACGTAGCTTTGCGGTTATAACATTATCTAGTTTCACTCTTACATATTGGAATAATATAAAGGATACATTTAATTAACCACTGTGCGCGTCTCTTATTTAAAGACATATCTTTTTTTTTTTTTTTTTCTTTTAAAAAAACGTCGCCCCACACTAGGAATTTCTCCTGTATCGTGGGTGCGTTTCACAAACATGAAATATCACATACACAAACACCCAGACTCGGGACAATCATCTGTGGATCACACAAATTTTTGTCCCGTGCGGGAATCGAACCCACAACCCCTAGCGCAGCAGTCCAATCGCTTAGCCACTGCGCCAATCAGGTAATATCTAAACGGTTGGTTGACTTTTCACGTGACCAAAGGTCTTGTTTGATTTTCGGCCAAAGAATTAACATTGCCATTCAACGTGGCAATGCCGCCAGCCTTTTGGGATACCAGTCAATAGTGATGAGGAGGAATATTTCGATGCATACATTTAGATGATTTTTGGTTGTATATTACTTTCAATGTTGGTAGTAAAAAAAATGGAGTATATTTATATAATGTAAATTAATTTTGTTAATAGTGTCTTGATGAAATAAACGCTAACTTTTTTATTGTTCATTAGTAATAAGTATTAGATTGAAGTTTTCTCAAATATAATTCCGAATGAATATCTTCCGATATTTTTTGAGTTTTATCTTCGTTCTTTGTTGCTAAGGCCTTTGTCAATGATATTAATATTGTTAATGTTAGTAGGAACAAGGTAAGTAGGTACATCAACACAATTTTCCAGAAACATAATCTGTCCCGAGGGAAATAACCTAAAACCTACCGAAGCCGAAAATTCTTTCCGTAATAATTTCCTAATAAGTAAAAATGTTTATGCGAAATTACTACTCATTAACCAAACATAACATAACATCCCGCCTGTATTCCCCAAAGGGGTAGGCAGAGGTGACTTTAAAGTACACCTACATTTCGCCACACTTATGTTGCACGTCGGAAGGTAATAGGGAGCGAGCCTATTGCCATCGACTGGGCACAAATCCTTAGTCCGCAAACCTACTGAGAATTACCCAGTAACACTTTGCCCAACCAGGGGTTTGAACCCGGGACCTCAAGCTCAGCAGTCACGTTTAATACCACTAGATCAACGAGGCAATCTATACTCATTAACTGAGTAACAAAAAAATATAGTGGAATATACAGAGGCATATTAACAAGATGATGGGCTATTTACGGTAATGACTTATGAGAGCAACGCAGCCATAACCCTCCAGAACACCGCGACATAAGGACGGTATAACGAGAAGGGATAAGGAAAAATAACACGCACATATTTCATACAATACTGTGATAATAAACTAGCTTTTATACCCGGACTCCATACGGTGGATACTTGTAAAAGGACCACGTCCAGTACATTTTAGTTTTAGCTTAAATAAAGTTTTATATACATTCAAAAATCTTCTTTATTCTACCATAAATATTTCGAATGAAAGCGGAAGTTGTTTAGTAATATTAAATAAAATAGGTACAAGATTGGTTTACATTAAAATTGGTTTAGTGAACACCTGTTAAAATTATGTATTAATTATAAATAAACAAATTCTATTCGTACTAGTAACTACCTATAACATTTCATTTATTTTTATGGAAGTTAAGAAGGTTTGGGAAGCCTACGTAGAAAAATTGAGCCCTACGCCGTAGACCCCTCTACGGCGTAGGGCTCCATTTTTCTACGCCTCCTTAAGTCAGAGGTAGTAATGATCAAATTGTTCAAAACTAATTATATTTATGGATATTCTACTCATTGCTTATTCTTATAATAATAACATAGCTTCCTCTGTATTTGCACTCCTAATATTCTAGGGCTAATGTTAACATTCAAATACACCGAAACTAGTCTAGGGCTTAAAAGAGCAATTCTGTTTTAGCAAACTACGACAATTTAATGTTTAGACATCTTTTCTAATGGGGCGTAAAACCTATAATATTATCAAGTAAGGACAAAATAAATACTGTGGATTATTATTACAACTCATTACATAAACCTGGAATATATATAGACTAGCGGAGAGGGGAAAATATGAGTGCATCAACGGCCGCAAAGTAAAGTAAACGGCTCAAATAAAAACATGTCACACATTAAACCTGTCACACTGTCATTAAAAATGAAATAGCGGTACCATTTATCAATATTTTCGTCCCTAATGCTTCAAACAGCACCAACATTAACTAAATGTTCCCCGTTCCTGGACGAGTGAGCGCCACGCGTTTATAACAACAAGCAAAAAAAAGTTGTCATATCAATTTTCATTACGTTAAAATGATACTGCTGTACGCTCTCGATAATTATTGTATTGTTGCTCCGTATTGAAAAGCCAATGTCGTTTACACAACGGCAATGCAGCTACCGGAATACACACTTACTTTTACCCTCACTCTAGATCTTAATCCGCGGAGATAAGGACCAGTTTCGTTTGTCCTAACTGCGAGGGGTAGGTATGTAAATGCTTAAAGCACAATAAAGGTAGCGTGACCGCGCATATATTAAAACACAAATACCAACATTTTACCGACACAGCTGGTCGCTACAGTCGCCAATTTATTGATACGACGTGATTAACATCGGAAGGATATCGCTCGCATTGTTATTACCTATTTAGCGGTCATTACATTCAATGAGATCAGTTTTTTGTTTTACAAAGTGGGTTAAACGGTGCGGTAACGAAGTTATTTAACAATGTTGTCGATATTTTTCTCGGTTCCATTCCTTCCCTACAAGTTAGTGGTGGTGTGGGGATTATATATTTGTAGTTTTCCGTATTTCGTGCCACTGGCCAGAGTCCAGTTTCCTTTTTAAAACCTTTTCCGTGTTGGGTTGGAATACCGGTATAACAATAAATTACTGATTTTATATTTTTGTACTTATTACCATAAAAAACGTTAAAAGTTTTATAATAAAAATGACCAATCCTTAGCCGTGAACTCATTTTGCATCATGAAGAAAATTTACAAGATCGAGTTGCCAAGAATATAAAAGAATTCAAACATAGCGAGGTACAAAACAACTGTAAAACGCACAAGTAACTCGACAATTGATATTGTGATATCTGGCATGCAGGATATAAAGTGGCAAGAGACGGCTACAGTAGCTAACTGCAGGACCCCGCACAATACGGGGAGGCACCGGAGACGTCACACGACACACAATTGGACGCAGGACTGACAAGGTATGACAACCGCTAATTTATTACGGAACGAAACACTTGTTACTTGTGTTCGTATGAACGAAATAAGAACCGGCTTGTTTAGGTGTTTATTTGAAAAAAAATACCGCATTTTTCTACATTTTAAGGGATCTCAAAAAAGAACTGACGACTAATGATAAGGTGCTATTGAAAACTTGACGCACCTTTTGTTCTGCTCATCCTGCACTGCCACCTACACCCTCCAGGACATGATGGAAGCCAACGCCTGGGCCATCCAGGACTTTTTGGTCGAAAAGTGACAGAAGAAGAAGATTGAAAACTATCATTGTCCTAAGACAACGACCAGTACCTCAATAATCATATTAGCTAATTCTGATGGAAAATACCTTACTGTAAAATTTAAAATTAGATAACAGGAATGAATTATTCAGACTTTTCTGACAAACTGGCTTTATACGTAATACAATAAATTCGAATGCTCCATTATACCAATTGTAACAAAGAACTGTAAAACTAATATATTTTTAAAGAAACCCAGGAGTAAGTAATCTCTATTCCGAAGAAGGGTGCAATTGAAAGACTCTTAATAATGTAATAGTAGGTAGTCCTTGACATCAATAGCACTGCAATCCGCTCGACTCGATTCCCGAAGAGGAAAGTAAACTATTTCTTTTCATTTCTGTAAGGAATGAAGCCGGTAATTTCAAAATAAAGTGATTAAAGAAGATTCTCTTGGGTGAACTGTTGAGGTAAGTATTGAAAGCGAAAAACAAATTATTTAATTGCTTTATATCTAAAAGTAATAAAAACTTAGTTTGTAGAGGAAACGACCACGGATGACTGAGGAAAATGTTCAGTTACAGCTAATAAACTATTCAAAATAATCTTCCTAGGTAACTTTGAAACATTCGATGGGTGTGAGCAGCGACACGATATGTGCCACGGATCAGCGAAAGTCCCGGGTTGAGTCCCGCTCATGTCCATCATTTTCCAAATTTCCTTTATCAATTTAAACTTTAAAACAGTTAATCGAACTCAAACTGAAATCATTTTGTATAGCAGCTTTTTTTTTTTAAAGACAGAAAATAGGTATTGCACTTGGAATGAAAAACACAACATAAGTAGTAGGTATAAGTGTCTTCTAAAACACAATTAATTTGTATGTGCGAGTTCTGGTTATTCTATTAATATTATTATAGGTTAGCAAAAATGTACTGTACTTAGTCATTATTAATAGGAAAATGAACTAGAATATTAAAAGGGCTTTAGCTATTCCTTTATATTACAGGTAACACAAGTACTGTATTTCTAGAAAACGTATTTATAAGTCCTACCTATCACTTTGTCCTATAGATTATTTTGTTGTATGGAAACTTTAAGAGTACTGACTCAGTCCAACTCTTTAGCTAAAGAGTGTTGCAAGTATACTCGCAGTTTGTTGTTCCCAACACATGTTAATACGGCGCAATACGTAAAGTTGGGACACCGTATGATTGATGAGGTCATTCACTTGCTGGTCTCGTAGTTACAAACTATAATCCAAAGATATTGGGTTCGATACTCACGTCCGTCTGTTAGTAGCAGCCTAGGGTTAAAACTATGCTTTACAAATAGTCTTACTTGTCGTGAAATACGAGCATATAACGTCGTCTCGAGCAATATCCAACATCCTACATGGACAATAATATTATACCTCTTAATTGAATTGTTGATATTTAAATCGTGTATAATAAAGTAAATTATAATCTAGTAGAGTTAGAAGTCTACGGTTTCAGTTAATTCAATCATTAGATTTTGTTTAATGTTTATTATTTTATTTGGTGTTATTGGCCTGTGGCCGTTCTAACTAATAAATAAATTGGTAAGCAACGCCAATGATTACGTAGTACGAGACAAGTAACAACCGCAAGCGATATATGTACAACAAATATACTATACAGCTATATAATTTACAGCACTAGCTTAAAATTGTATTCGATTAATAGGTTCGCTCCCTAATACTTTGAAGTAATAATCTCATATAACATATTGGTATACTAGCATATCTCTGCACAACTTATGGAAATTCTGTGGTGGTGTTACAAAACAAACAAAGCCAACGATCTAACACGTCACGTCTAACTCTAATGAAGTCGTGCTCTAAGCAGTGCAATCTGCATCTCAGTCTATCTCCTGGAGTTTATAGTGAACTTCTCACCGTACTGTGGATCGCAGGTGTGGCCGCCGCATGCAAATATGCGAGATAGTTGATCCTCGTCGACACGTGAACCTGACGCGAGCAGCCCTTAGCTCCAGCTGATCTAACCTGCGTCGAGCCGAGATTGGTTAACTCGAGCCTGCCTTGTTTGCCGACCCTGGTGTCCCTGGTTCATTGCTCTAACATTGCGTGCACGCTGCACACATTTAACTTGAACCTCGTGTTCGGTAATCTTAGTAAGTATATTGGATTTTGAGGTGACGTGTGATATTGAAGTCGTGTTGGACATTAACACTGTACTTTTTTTAATAATATTATTATTGCTTTGGGATTATTAAATGCAGTTCGTTGTGAAAATTGTATGCAAGCCAGATGATATTGAAACCTAGAGCATTAATTTGATAGGTATGTAAAATGTCATAACCAATAGGTACTTATAAAATATAGGAAAATAAATGAATAGTAGGTAGTCGTATACTTAGTACCTTGGAAACAATATCAGTTGCGCCACCGATAACAGCTTTCAATTTAAGGAAGAAGACTAACATCTTACGTAAAAGATAATCCTTTCCAAAATTCCCATTATATCCTGATAGCCGCCGTAACATCCACTAAAACGCTAACAGCACAAAGTGTAACGTAGTACTGAAATGCGGCGCACACAAATATTAAATTCAATTCTAAAAATATAACGTTGTAAACATTGAAAATAAAATCTCAAGTATACGAAACTAGAAATTGTGCTGTCGGCCACGATCTTGGCAGCGGAGTGTGCCGGCAGGCGGGCTGCAGCCTCCCCGCCTGCTCCGCGCCTGCCCCGAGCCAGCCCCGACTGAGCCGGGCTGTAGTGTCCCTCTCGCGTATTAAGCCCAGACAATATTGTTATACCATCTGTTTACTGTGTATTCATGGATGCCATCGGATCTTTTCGGGCAAATACGATTTATTATTTATTTGCGGACATTTGCACTGTAGCTAACAAATGTGACCGCTTTTGTTTCGACCGTTTTATGGTGTTAGGTTTTCAGGTAAATAATTTATCGGCGGGTCGCGTCCTTTTGCGCCACATTCTGTTGTACAGTCTAACAGCGTTTGTGTCCAAATTGTAACGTACATAATTGATGTGTTACTTCGCTAAAAATAAACGAGAAGTCCCCTTATCAAGTTAGTTTCGTACATTTTTAAAACGATCACCTGGTTTCGTTTCAAAGTGGTGTTAGAAAGGAGTTGGTGTACCAATAATAGATATGTCTGAGACTAAAACTCGAATAGGTAGCTGGAGTTACACTTCATGTCTTTTAAAAAATGACAAAGGATATTTTAAGAATATTTGACATAGCCTAAGCCTAACCAAAATACGATTATGTGACAACATAATGTACTATCATAAATATTCACACAAAAACATAAATGCCAAAACTATAACTCTTCTCAAATACTGCCATATTCAGTAAACAACAACTAAGTACATAATATATTATAATTACCGCTCAAAACGGGACGGCCCTTTGAATTCCCTACAGCCAAGTACGCCACACAACAGTATCAAAATATTAAAGTATTTCAATCAGGCACATTCTTCGTGTGCCGATCCTTAAATCAACAAATTATCCAAGAATCAAACCAACACAAACACAGTCTAAATAGCCCGAAGCGGTAAATAGCCCAAATAGCTTCCAGAGGGGACCAAACGTTGGCCGTTTCCGTCTCATCCGCTTTATCTTCACGACTACTTAAGTAAGTGGAGTGAAAAACTTCGGCCGGATTGAAAATCAATGTCTCATCTCGACGGTCGCAAATTACGAGTTGTTCGGGGAGAAACGATTCCAAGAATTCTTCGCTTGTTTAAAAAATAGTCAGAATTTTTAGTCTTTTTGTTCGGAGAAATTGGAAATTAGCTTTTAACTTTCTTATCAGGAAACTGTTACTGTTGATTAATTATTTATTGAAGCGTTATGAGGTAGTTGGTAGGTTAATGCACTGCTTGAGGTCAAGCTACGGTCATAAGGTACCATTCTGTACACACCGCGACCGCTGTGGCCAACGTCTTTACTGTTCGTGGCACGGAGGGCGCTCGCCGTGCCACGTGCATGTCAAGTCAAGCATCACAACTCGTTGCTTATTCCATGTAACCTTGACTAGTCTAACCTCATTCAAAGTTGTTCTTTTATTTTACAATGTACCACGACCTATCGCTAACCTTATTCGTCTCAAAGTGTCCCTTGACGACCCAGAAAATTATTATTGATACTTTTATCCCCTCTTCCCCCCGGACCGCCAACTGGTGTTAACGTGTGCACAACTGTATTACTACTTTATTTAAAATAGAAAATCAAATAAAATCTAGTCAGATAAATCCTGCATAAAAATAGGAGCGCATAAGTTGGAAGAGCCCTAGCGCGGATCTTGCGGCGCAACAACTATCGTGTCGTCGGTACTCCTAGCAGCCTGGTACATTACAAGCAACTCGACCACTCACCGGCGCGCGCGCAAAGTAACGACCTTGAAGACAGTGCATAACTCCACCCACCACTGCGTCATTGACCGTGAAGGACAAACCACCAAGCGGACCGCCGCTGTGTGCGTATACTACACATTACTCGAGCCTGCGCGTGAGTACTACTTACTTTCATACTCTCCTGGTACTTAGCGTAGTCGCATTAACCGCCGTGCGCCAAAGAAATTAACGTGCATCAAGTCTGAGTTTAACTGACTATCTTTATTATATTTTGTGTATTGCAAATGGAGGACATTAGCCACAAGTCTCTTTCTGATTCAAACCTCTCAGTACAAATTGAGCAAACCACCCCTCCAAACTACGTATATCAACGGAGAAATAAAAGGGCAAGAGAAAGTGACTATGAAGCTGACTTTTGCGCATTTAAAGAGGAGATTAAAACATTAATTTCATCCTTAATGTTACCACAACAGGAAGAGGTTAGGAAAATATCCCAGACACTTATAGAAATTAAAATTACCAATAGTAGCATTGAAACCTCTATGGCCTTATTATCGACACAGAACGATGAATTGAAACAAAAAATTGAGCAACTGGAAGTGCAATCCACTAAAGATAGAAACTATATTGCCATATTGGAGGATAAAATCGAGGACCTACAAAGAGGTAGCCGCAAGCCAAATATAGAGATAAAAAATGTCCCGAAAATAGCCAAAGAGACTAAAGAAGACCTAATAAAAATGACACTATGCTTGTCCAACGAAATCGGTGTTAATGTTACGAAAGCGGAAATAAGCGACATATATCGGGTACATACAAAACGTAGTAACGTTAAAAATTGTCCAATTATAGTTGAGATGACCTCGACTATTGTTAAAACCGACTTCTTGAAGAAGTCTAAAGACTTTAATAGAAAGCATAATGAAAAGTTATGTGCGAAACATCTTGGATTCCAGACAGAAGAATACACTCCAATTTATGTCTCAGAACAACTGACTACGAAGGGAGCCCGACTTCATTTTCTGGCACGTGACCTGGCAAAATCGAAGGACTATAAGTACTGTTGGACAGCATACGGAAAAGTACATATTAAGAAGGATGATAGCTCGCCTACTATTATAATAAAAAATGAGTCGCAGGTACATAATCTTTTACAGCTTAAATGACTAGTCACAATTGTACAAGAATACTATTGTAATAATTTGGATTTAGCAACCTTTTTAAAGCATTTAATATTATTTTATAGGTTTTTTGGAAGTTTAAAATTAATTAACACTAAGATAAAATTTGAGTTAAAACCCTCAGTTAATCTTAAACTATTATATAAGTTACTTATTAAGTTAAAATATGTTAAGCGACTGCGCGTCAATAAACGATTATTGTATCACACCCACAAACACATCATAAACGTAACACTTACACACAGCACCTCACATTTACTTACCCATACACTAAACAACACTCACACACTATTTTTCCATACAGTTGAGAATTACTGCCCACATAAAACTTATAATGGATAGTACCTTACAAACACTAAATTATATAGACAACTCATCAATAGCCCAAGTCGTTGACTGTGAAATCATTGACCTTATTAAGCATATGAATCCTAACACTCCCGGTTTTACCATTGTTTCGCAAAATATTAGATCAGTTTATACTAACTTCGACGACTTTCAACTCAGCTTACAAAGCCTTAAAACCGACATTGACCTCGCAATACTTACGGAATGCAGACTGAATTCTAATAAACAATTACCTCAATTAACCGATTACACCTCGTATCAAACAACTAATCACCTTAATAAAGCAGATGGAGTAGTCGCATACATTCGATGTATACATAAAACTAAAACAAGAGAAGTAAGACTATCTCATGCATCCTGCTTAGAGCTCTTTATTTCACCTGATCTTACTGTCATAGCAATCTATCGGTCCCCCTCAACTACAAACGCTGACGAATTCATTCACTCATTAAATAATCACCTTAGTACCATCGCGACACGTAAAAACATTATAATCACGGGTGACATAAACATTAACTTGATATATAATGAAAATGAAAAATCCCACGAGCGGGTAAATAGACTAACCTATCTTAACATGCTAGCAATGCACGGCCTTCTCCCTGGACATACGCTTCCCACGAGAGATAAAAATTGTCTGGATCATTTCATTTTAAAACTAAATCAATCTAATAATTCCGCAACTATTGCAATATTACACACAACTATTACTGATCATCTGATGACTTTTTTAAAAATCGGTTCTCATTCTTATGGAACAAAAAGTGTCAAAACTAAATCAGTATTTAACTTGGAGAAAGGTCTCGACTATCTAAATGCTAGCAATCTCCCTACCCTGATGAAATATACCGACCCTAATAAGCTCACTGACAATCTAATTGAAATAATACAAAATTGCATAAAGAGAAGTACTATAACCATGACTATCCCATTGAAAAATAGAATTTTAAAACAGTGGATGACTACTGGTCTCCTGCGTTGTATACACAACAGAAACCGCATGCAAAGGAGGCTAAAACTTGACCCGTTTAATAATGTACTAAGAATAACCTATAAAAGATACCGAAATTATTGTAACTGTATAATTAAAAAACAAAAACGAAAATATGACAGAGACCAACTAACTAAAGCATATAAAAATCCTAAAAAGACTTGGGAAGTCATTAACAACATTACACAACGCAAACCCGGGAAAACAAAGAACACAGAACTTCTAGATATAACCCCTACCCCACAAGAATCCGTAAACAAGGTTAATAGCTTCTTCTCTAACATTGGTAAGCTTCTTGCAGATAACATAACAACAGCACCCTCTACTTCAGTAAATAACATTAATACTAGCACATTAATAAACTACCCCACAGTCTCATCTTTTGCTCTACTTGAAACGGACGCTCGCGAAGTTCATGCCACTCTTATGAACCTGAAATCAGACAGCGCTGCGGGTTGGGACAATATACAAGTTAACTTTCTAAAAGCAGCACACCTGCAAATCGTCCCCATTATAACGTACTTAGTAAACCTATGTTTTGAGCAAGGAATTTTCCCAGAAGCTTTAAAAGTAGCCTTAATTACTCCCGTGTACAAAAGTGGTGACAGAAATGACCCGTCAAACTACAGGCCCATTTCAGTCCTACCGTCCATCTCGAAAATCCTTGAAAGACTCATAAACTCTCGCTTAATCAGATACCTAAATAAATATAAGATACTATCCCCATCGCAGTATGGTTTTAGGCAAGGTATGTCTACTGAAGACGCGATCCTGTCGCTTACCTCCGTCCTAGTAGACAATGTAGATAAAGGCAACAAGTGTGTAACAGTCTTTCTTGACCTTAAAAAGGCCTTCGATAC
This sequence comes from Abrostola tripartita, assembly GCA_905340225.1. NCBI lineage: Eukaryota > Metazoa > Arthropoda > Insecta > Lepidoptera > Noctuidae > Abrostola > Abrostola tripartita. The sequence goes on from HG996488.1 coordinate 364,344, forward strand.
GGTGTCTGTCCCCATTCTCTTAAACAGGCTCGAGAACATAGGGATAAGGGGTCCGCCTTTTGAATTATTCAAATCTTACCTAAATAAACGTAAACAATCGGTTAAATTGGGTACATACACTAGTTCAGAAATGACAGTGTCCTACGGTGTCGGGCAGGGAAGCGTACTTGGCCCGACACTCTTTCTAATCTATATTAACAACCTTTGTAACATGGAAATTGAGGGGGGTCACATATTCTCGTACGCAGATGATACCGCCATTGTCTTCACTCATAAGACTTGGTCCAATGTTAAAAAACTAGTCGAAAGTGGTCTCACAAAGATAGCTCACTGGCTTAACTGTAACCTCCTCACACTAAATGCTACTAAGTCTAACTACATCTGCTTTACTAAGTATAACAACACGCAGCCACCATCTGATTTCCAAATATATATCCACAGTTGCCACAACTCTCCAAATTCTAATTGTTCATGTGCTAAAATTGGCAGATTGCGACATACAAAATACTTAGGAGTCATGATCGATCAGCGGCTGTCCTGGCACATACATACGGAACTGGTTATGAAAAGAATTAGGAAAATGATATGGACTTTCAAGACACTGCGACACGTAGCTTCTAAGAACCTACTGCACCAAGTGTATGTAAGCCTTGCACAGTCAATCCTCACATATTGTATACCGTGTTGGGGAGGCACGACAAAAATAAAATTTCTGGAACTAGAAAGGGCGCAGAGAGCGCTACTGAAAGTCATGTATCTGAAACCCTATAGATTCCCTACCCAAAGTCTCTACCAAATAAACGACGTTCTATCAGTAAGAAAACTTTACCTACTACATACCATTCTAAGAACACACAAATCCCTTCCATACGATCCCACTAAATTAAATAATAGAAGGTACCACTCAGTAGCTCCAATTGTCTCCGTAAGATCAGCATTTGCTAAAAGACAGTACACAAAACGGTCATCTTATCTATACAACTTACTTAATAAAGAATTACGCATCTATGCTATGAAAACTCGAGACTGCAAAAAAGCTGTAGCTGACTGGCTAAAGACTAAAAACTACGATGATATCGAATCAATAATATCAACGTCTGAGTAGCTTTCTATTACTGGCCTCTGTATGGTATTTAAAGTTAGTGGAAAAAGCTGTGCTTAGCTTTTTCCGAACCCAAGACCGATGTCGTAGGGCTAACTACTACCTCCTAGTATACCCAACAAACAAAAATCCTTAAACACTACATACACGTCTTACTTCACCACCCACCCACTCACATACACCCACACACACACACACCACACACACTCATATACACCCACACACACACCACACACACTTGCATACACAAAACTGTATTGCGCTTGTTTGTACTTACCCCATAGTTTTATATAAATTGTTATAGATCATATTGTATACATAGCCTTCTTCAAAGGCAAAACTAAATCTTGTCTTATTTGATAAATATCTCAACTGCATATTATAAGATAATGTCTAAATTTAGAAGAGCGGAGTCTCCTATCACAAGCAATTTCTTGCTTAAAAGGAGATCTCCAAACCTAGTGTGTAACCGACCTTATGTAATTGAAATAAACTTTTTTTTTTTTTTTTTTTTTTTTTTTTTTTATCTCTCTTTCTCTTTTCTAATAGTATTTCTTAAATTCCCCGAACACTAAGAAATAACAAATTTAACAATTCATTGAATTTACTTTTTTTCATTGCGTTTTATCTTACGTGAAATTCGCAGAATTCTCCAACTATAAGTTCTATCGTCTGCAAAGCGTATCTTCACGTTGTGAACGACGGTATTAAAAGCCGAGTAGGTACCTATTAATAAAACTTCAAATTAACATCAGTCGGTTACAAACTTAGATACTTCCAGTGGCAGTCGGCTCGGAGTAAATTCTCAATTTGTAATGGAGTTAGTGTTCGGAACTGGTAAGTACCCACGTTCTAAATATAGGTAATTACCATCGTCGCTTCGTAACGCGCCTTTTGAGTCTAATTGGCTTTATGCGAAACGTCTTTTTTAATCCTTATTAAAATACAAAGGCTTCCTCGGTGTTCTTTCGAACTAACTACATGTGTTATTATTCAGTTCGCTTTAATTTTTAATAAGCTTCGCCTATTGAACGATCGCGCCTCTTTGTAGGGGTTCTTACTTGCTTGTGACATAAAATACTTTATTAATTTTCTTGGAATAAACTAGAATATTTTCGATTTCATACAATATTTTTTTTATGACCGGAACAGAATATAATATTGTATATTATTAAAGAGTCCAAATCAGAGGAACGGTTCCGCATAGCACAGAGCCACAATCCATAAACCGAGAGCGCACGCAGACGTATCCTACAATAAAACATAACATCGCTGGGAACCAAACCTCTCCGCAATGCAGAATATCTTCGTCCAAATTCCACTTTTGAAAATGAGAGCGCAACGAGACGAAATTCAAATTACAACTGGAGCATGAATCCGAACAAAATGACGTTTCAGCTCTAATAAAAAGTAATAATGTCAAATAATTGCGCCCAACCACGTGTAAGGCGGTTGAACACAATCAAAATGCAATTTCGTTAGGCAGGCGAGGTCGGGATTCCTAGCGGCCGACACTGCGCCCCGACATCCTCAGGGCTGCCCAATTTGCTCGAGGAAATCGTAATAGGCAATCTTGTTCAAAAAATGTGCCAGAGGGCGGGATGCATGCCGGCAGGTCTCTCTCTGCATGAACTGATTACTTGAAAGGAAATCTCGGAGCGGTGAATATCTCGGTTGCTTGTAATTCAAAAATACAAAGTTTTCAAATAAATTGTTCCAAAAAATGCAATCCATTACTCAAAGCCGGTAGCCCTGTCCCCGGGGCCCGCAATATGCATTGTCCGGGACAATTTCGTGCTCTTGCCCCTATTGTTGCCTTTTCAGTGATTGTAATCTGCGTGGAAACGTTCCGGGATCGCTTTGTTTTCAATTTATTAATGTCGCTATTTTTCTATTGAAAATGCATCAGACTCACGAAGAGCTTTGCATTTAACTATGGTAATCGAGTAATATTTTTCGTAATAGATGCCATTTTAAGCTCTGTCCGCATTGCTGCCATTTTGGATTTTATAACTATTGTGCAATAACTCGGTAAAATAGAATGAAATAACTTTAGCGGTTGGTTTTGCGGTGTGCATAACATTTTACAATGCCTGACGTTTCAAACATTTTAGCACCCATAGCCGCAGGTTGACTGACCATGACTGACTGTTTCAATTAACGAGTATATTCGCGTAAATGTCAGACCAAAGGGAAGCGGTTTGTGTTACGTGGCAGCTAAAGGCATCAAATCAAACCTTTTTCTATTTGTAGTTGTATTCATTTTCCCTCTCGCTTGGAATGCCTTTAATCTCCGAATCACAAAGCCATCAGGCGATTGGTAAACCCGCGCCTTTTCCGTGGGCAAAATAAAACACCTCGAGTAATTAAGATTGATACTGACAGCCGAGCTAGATGATTTGCAAAACAACACCTCTCTTCAGGAAGTTGGGATTTGTAGACATCAGTGGCTCGGCAAGTTGGAAGGACGCCTCGTTAGGTTTGCGACGTTTGTATTTATTACCAAAACTCTTTAACGCCAATTGGCAAGTATCGAACTTAATGAAGTGTATAATTATTGTAAAACGGACTGTTGATAAAATATATTTTTTTAAATAAAAAACAATGATAACCATCTCCCAGACATTTGCAAAACTAAATGTAAAGTATTCCATACCAATAGTTATACTACACGCGAAAGTCAGTACCTACCTATGTTATTTCAATAAAATGGTTGAATGGATTTATCTTAAAGTAGCACACGAGTGCGGGATAACTTAAAACCTTTAAACCAAAAGAGATCTTGCTGAAAAGGTTATCTATACATCTTTATATAAACAAAGATGAGCCAGCATAGTAATTGTTACTAACAAATATATAGACCAAGTCTGAAATAAACTTTTTTATTATTATAGTGATCAATGTTCCTTTTAAGAATATTTTGTCCTTGGTGAGCATAAATACAATCAGTCATTACTTTATTTTCTTTAGAAAGAGGGGCTGATTCGCCAAAATGTAATCCACGCAAACTGCAAGTAAACGCGAAAAGGCAAACAGATTAACTACAATCAAGGCAACTTGGCACTCGCAGTAATTACAGTCTGTAATCGACTCCTCGGCTAGTAATCAACAATTGCAAACTTTACGAAAACCACTTTACAAACTGTAATTTCAGTTGAGTAATTAATATTACAGTGTTTGTGCTTATTTAAAGTGAGATTACCGATGTTAAGTGAGTTCGCGTGTGTCATAATTATGTAATTTATTTATATGTTAAGTTTGGATCGAAGTGTATTGTTATTGGGTGGCGTCCTTACTGGAGCTAGCGAAACTAGTTATTAGATATTTTGGAACTATTACGATGTCGGGGGCAACTCGCTTATTATTAATTTATGATTAACTAAGGTTTGCAGCTATAGTACTTACTATGTCTGTTCACACGTGGCCTCTTTACATGATTTAAGTTGCGCTGTGCCGACAGTAATAACTGCACGTTAATACATGCGATTCTACAGAGACCTGTTTTATGTTTATATAAGGAAGTTTAACACTAAAAATCTTCTTTTATGACTACATAATATCACTCACCAACATTATTTATTACGTCGCCATAGTACGGGCGGTTTCCATGTGATTGACGACACGGCACGAAGGCGATTAAGTAAAATTAATAACTACTAAATTACGTTGATTTTAGTTCATGAAACAAAAATGAGAAATAAATAATACAATTATCAATAGCAACCCAATCCGTATTTAATAACAAGTTGTAGGTAATTCTTCACGTAGTCGTACGGCATTTACTTCAAACATTAACACATTCCTACAACGTGTAAGCAATTTATTTTGATAAATTGCTCTACACGTTTAATCGCTGAAGGAAAACATCGCAGGGAGCTCGCTTCTTTTGTGCTATACTAGTTGTGCTCGCGGCCTTCCTCGCGTTCAACGTTCTTTGTGCTTCGATGTAGTTGTGTCCGTGAACTTAGCAGATCATTTCCCAGCAGATCAAAATTTTACGAAAGTTCTATTGGCATGCAGTATAGTTCTATAGTTCCTGATACTTTAAAAAAATAGTTCTAGCGTTTTAACGACAAAAAACGGTATTGAAATAATGCTCTGCTAACTTCCCGTAGCGGATCATTTTTCAAAAAACCTATTTTTAACATGAGTTCTTTATACATGCAGCTTAGTTCTATAGTTCCTGATACTTTTTGAGAATAGTTCTGGCGTTTTTACAAAAATATTGTCGATTGAAGTACAATGATCTGCTAACTTCCTGCAAGAGATAATTATAAGGCCGACCTACATAAAAGGTGATTAGCTACGCATTTGGTGCCAAAATTCATTAAATTCTGATAGTTAATATACTAAGCTATGCTATAAAGCACAAAATATTCTTAGAACTCTGCCTATATCCCAGCACATCATGGGGTGAACCTTCGTAGTCTAACGAAAAATCACTCACATTTTCATGTGATTGTGACGGCCTAGTAAATGGCATGCCTTTATTCTGAGAACCTAGAACTCTTAGAATTCTGACGACTCATGTACTTAGCTACACATAAAAGTATATAACAAGCCTAGAACTCTGCGTATGTCCCAGCACATCGTGGGGTGAAACTTGTAATTCAAAGAAAAATAAGTCACAATTTTCATGTGAATGAGACGGCCTAGTAAATGACATTTATTTATTCTGAGAACATAGAACTCTTGGAATTCTTACGATTCATGTACTAAGCTACACATAAAAGTATATAACAAGCCTAGAACTCTGCCTATATCCCAGCATATCATGGGGTGAACCTTCGTAGTCTAACGAAAAATCACTCACATTTTGATGTGATTGTGACGGCCTAGTAAATGACATGCCTTTATTCCCAGAACCTAGAACTCTTGGAATTCTTACGATTCATATACTAAGCTACACAAAAAAGTATATAACAAGCCTAGAACTCTGCGTATATCCCAGCACATCATGGGGTGAACCTTCGTAGCCAAACGAAAAATCAGTCACATTTTCATGTGATTGTGACGGCCTAGTAAATGACATGCCTTTATTCTGAGAACCTAGAACTCTTAGAATTCTGACGACTCATGTACTTAGCTACACATAAAAGTATATAACAAGCCTAGAACTCTGCGTATGTCCCAGCACATCGTGGGGTGAAACTTGTAATTCAAAGAAAAATAAGTCACAATTTTCATGTGAATGAGACGGCCTAGTAAATGACATTTATTTATTCTGAGAACATAGAACTCTTGGAATTCTTACGATTCATGTACTAAGCTACACATAAAAGTATATAACAAGCCTAGAACTCTGCCTATATCCCAGCATATCATGGGGTGAACCTTCGTAGTCTAACGAAAAATCACTCACATTTTCATGTGATTGTGACGGCCTAGTAAATGACATGCCTTTATTCCCAGAACCTAGAACTCTTGGAATTCTTACGATTCATATACTAAGCTACACAAAAAAGTATATAACAAGCCTAGAACTCTGCGTATATCCCAGCACATCATGGGGTGAACCTTCGTAGTCAAACGAAAAATCAGTCACATTTTCATGTGATTGGGACAGCCTAGTTCATGACATTTCTTTATTCAGAGAGGCTAGAACTCTTAAAATTCTAAAATTTTATATACTGATCTATGCTATAAAGTATATAACAGGCCTAGAACTCTACCTATATCCCAGCACATCATGGGGTGAACCTTCATAGTCTAACGAAAAATCACTCACATTTTTATGTGATTGTGACGGCCTAGTAAATGACTTTTCTTTATTTTGAGAACATAAAACTCTCAAAATTCTGACGATTCATGTACTAAGCTACACATAAAAGTATATAACAAGCCTAGAACTCTGCCTATATCCCAGCATATCATGGGGTGAACCTTCGTAGTCTAACGAAAAATCACTCACATTTTGATGTGATTGTGACGGCCTAGTAAATGACATGCCTTTATTCCCAGAACCTAGAACTCTTAGAATTCTTACGATTCATATACTAAGCTACACAAAAGCGTATATAACAAGCCTAGAACTCTGCGTATATCCCAGCACATCATGGGGTGAACCTGCGTAGTCAAACGAAAAATAAGTCACATTTTCATGTGATTGTCACGGCCTAGTAAATGACATGCATTTTTTTTGAGAACCTAGAACTCTTTAGATTCTGACGACTCATGTACTTAGCTACACATAAAATTATATAACAAGCCTAGAACTCTGCGTATGTCCCAGCACATCGTGGGGTGAAACTTGTAATTCAACGAAAAATAAGTCACAACTTTCATGTGAATGAGACAGCCTAGTAAATGACATTTCTTTATTTTGAGAACATAGAACTCTTGAAATTCTTACGATTCATGTACTAAGCTACACATAAAAGTATATAACAAGCCTAGAACTCTGCCTATATCCCAGCATATCATGGGGTGAACCTTCGTAGTCTAACGAAAAATCACTCACATTTTGATGTGATTGTGACGGCCTAGTAAATGACATGCCTTTATTCTGAGAACCTAGAACTCTTGGAATTCTTACGATTCATATACTAAGCTACACAAAAAAGTATATAACAAGCCTAGAACTCTGCGTATATCCCAGCACATCATGGGGTGAACCTTCGTAGTCTAACGAAAAATCACTCACATTTTGATGTGATTGTGACGGCCTAGTAAATGACATGCCTTTATAATGAGAACCTAGAACACTCCAAATTCTTACGATTTATGTACTTAACTACACAAAAAAGTATATAACAAGCCTAGAACTCTGCGTATATCCCAGCACATCATGGGGTGAACCTTCGTAATCAAACGAAAAATCACTCACATTTTGATGTGATTGTGACGGCCTAGTAAATGACATGCCTTTATTCTGAGAACCTAGAACTCTTGGAATCCTGACGATTCATGTACTTAGCTTCATATTAAAGTATATAACAAGCCTAGAACTCTGCATATATCCCAGCACATCATGGGGTGAACCTTCGTAGTCTAACGAAAAATCACTCACATTTTGATGTGATTGTGACGGCCTAGAAAATGACATGCCTTTATTCTGAGAACCTAGAACTCTTGGAAACCTGACGATTTATGTACTTAGCTACACATAAAAGTATATAACAAGCCTAGAACTCTGCCTATATCCCAGCACATCATGGGGTGAACCTTCGTAGTCTAACGAAAAATCACTCACATTTTCATGTGATTGTGACGGCCTAGTAAATGACATGCCTTTATTCCCAGAACCTAGAACTCTTGGAATCCTGACGATTCATGTACTTAGCTTCATATTAAAGTATATAACAAGCCTAGAACTCTGCATATATCCCAGCACATCATGGGGTGAACCTTCGTAGTCTAACGAAAAATCACTCACATTTTGATGTGATTGTGACGGCCTAGAAAATGACATGCCTTTATTCTGAGAACCTAGAACTCTTGGAAACCTGACGATTTATGTACTTAGCTACACAAAAAAGTATATAACAAGCCTAGAACTCTGCGTATATCCCAGCACATCATGGGGTGAACCTTCGTAATCAAACGAAAAATCACTCACATTTTGATGTGATTGTGACGGCCTAGTAAATGACATGCCTTTATTCTGAGAACCTAGAACTCTTGGAATTCTGACGATTCATGTACTTAGCTACACATAAAAGTATATAACAAGCCTAGAACTCTGCATATATCCCAGCACATCATGGGGTGAACCTTCGTAGTCTAACGAAAAATCACTCACATTTTGATGTGATTGTGACGGCCTGGTAAATGACTTATCTTTATTTTGAGAACATAAAACTCTCAAAATTCTGACGATTCATGTACTAAGTTACACATAAAAGTATATAACAAGTCTAGAACTCTGCCTATATCCCAGCATATCATGGGGTGAACCTTCGTAGTCTAACAAAAAATCACTCACATTTTGATGTGATTGTGTCGGCCTAGTAAATGACATGCCTTTATTCTGAGAACCTAGAACTCTTGGAATTCTTACGATTTATATACTAAGCTAAACAAAAAAGTATATAACAAGCCTAGAACTCTGCGTATATCCCAGCACATCATGGGGTGAACCTTCGTAGTCTAACGAAAAATCACTCACATTTTGATGTGATTGTGACGGCCTAGTAAATGACATGCCTTTATTCTGAGAACATAGAACTCTCCAAATTCTTACGATTTATGTACTTAGCTACACAAAAAAGTATATAACAAGCCTAGAACTCTGCGTATATCCCAGCACATCATGGGGTGAACCTTCGTAATCAAACGAAAAATCACTCACATTTTGATGTGATTGTGACGGCCTAGTAAATGACATGCCTTTATTCTGAGAACCTAGAACTCTTGGAATCCTGACGATTCATGTACTTAGCTTCATATTAAAGTATATAACAAGCCTAGAACTCTGCATATATACCAGCACATCATGGGGTGAACCTTCGTAGTCTAACGAAAAATCACTCACATTTTGATGTGATTGTGACGGCCTAGAAAATGACATGCCTTTATTCTGAGAACCTAGAACTCTTGGAAACCTGACGATTTATGTACTTAGCTACACATAAAAGTATATAACAAGCCTAGAACTCTGCCTATATCCCAGCACATCATGGGGTGAACCTTCGTAGTCTAACGAAAAATCACTCACATTTTCATGTGATTGTGACGGCCTAGTAAATGACATGCCTTTATTCCCAGAACCTAGAACTCTTGGAATTCTTATGATTCATATACGTAGCTACTCATAAAAGTATATAACAAGCCTAGAACTCTGCCTATATCCCAGCACATCAGGGGGTGAACCTTCGTAGTCTAACGAAAATCACTCACATTTTTATGTGATTGTGACGGCCTAGTAAATGACATGCCTTTATTCTGAGAACATAGAACTCTCCAAATTCTTACGATTTATGTACTTAACTACACAAAAAACTATATAACAAGCCTAGAACTCTGCATATATCCCAGCACATCATGGGGTGAACCTTCGTAGTCTAACGAAAAATCACTCACATTTTCATGTGATTGTGACGGCCTAGTAAATGACCGTTCTAAAAGTTCTAGGCTTGTTATATACTTTTATGTGTAGCTTAGTATATGAATCGTAAGAATTCCGAGTGTTCTATGTTCTCAAAATAAAGAAAAGTCATTTACTAGGCCGTCATAATCACATCAAAATGTGAGTGATTTTTCGTTTGATTACGAAGGTTCACCCCATGATGTGCTGGGATATACGCAGAGTTCTAGGCTTGTTATATACTTTTTTGTGTAGCTAAGTACATAAATCGTAAGAATTTGGAGAGTTCTATGTTCACAGAATAAAGGCATGTCATTTACTAGGCCGTCACAATCACATCAAAATGTGAGTGATTTTTCGTTAGACTACGAAGGTTCACCCCATGATGTGCTGGGATATACGCAGAGTTCTAGGCTTGTTATATACTTTTTTGTTTAGCTTAGTATATAAATCGTAAGAATTCCAAGAGTTCTAGGTTCTCAGAATAAAGGCATGTCATTTACTAGGCCGACACAATCACATCAAAATGTGAGTGATTTTTCGTTAGACTACGAAGGTTCACCCCATGATATGCTGGGATATAGGCAGAGTTCTAGGCTTGTTATATACTTTTATGTGTAGCTTAGTATATGAATCGTAAGAATTCTAAGAGTTCTATGTTCTCAGAATAAAGAAATGTCATTTACTAGGCCGTCACAATCACATAAAAATGTGAGTGATTTTTCGTTAGACTATGAAGGTTCACCCCATGATGTGCTGGGATATAGGTAGAGTTCTAGGCCTGTTATATACTTTATAGCATAGATCAGTATATAAAATTTTAGAATTTTAAGAGTTCTCGCCTCTCTGAATAAAGAAATGTCATGAACTAGGCTGTCCCAATCACATGAAAATGTGACTGATTTTTCGTTTGACTACGAAGGTTCACCCCATGATGTGCTGGGATATACGCAGAGTTCTAGGCTTGTTATATACTTTTTTGTGTAGCTTAGTATATGAATCGTAAGAATTCTAAGAGTTCTATGTTCTCAGAATAAAGAAATGTCATTTACTAGGCCGTCACAATCACATTAAAATGTGAGTGATTTTTCGTTAGACTACGAAGGTTCACCCCATGATGTGCTGGGATATACGCAGAGTTCTAGGCTTGTTATATACTTTTATGTGAAGTTAAGTACATGAATCGTCAGGATTCCAAGAGTTCTAGGTTCTCAGAATAAAGGCATGTCATTTACTAGGCCGTCACAATCACATCAAAATGTGAGTGATTTTTCGTTAGACTACGAAGGTTCACCCCATGATGTGCTGGGATATACGCAGAGTTCTAGGCTTGTTATATACTTTTTTGTGTAGCTTAGTATATGAATCGTAAGAATTCTAAGAGTTCTAGGTTCTGGGAATAAAGGCATGTCATTTACTAGGCCGTCACAATCACATCAAAATGTGAGTGATTTTTCGTTAGACTACGAAGGTTCACCCCATGATATGCTGGGATATAGGCAGAGTTCTAGGCTTGTTATATACTTTTATGTGTAGCTTAGTACATGAATCGTCAGAATTTTGAGAGTTTTATGTTCTCAAAATAAAGAAAAGTCATTTACTAGGCCGTCACAATCACATAAAAATGTGAGTGATTTTTCGTTAGACTATGAAGGTTCACCCCATGATGTGCTGGGATATAGGTAGAGTTCTAGGCCTGTTATATACTTTATAGCATAGATCAGTATATAAAATTTTAGAATTTTAAGAGTTCTAGCCTCTCTGAATAAAGAAATGTCATGAACTAGGCTGTCCCAATCACATGAAAATGTGACTGATTTTTCGTTTGACTACGAAGGTTCACCCCATGATGTGCTGGGATATACGCAGAGTTCTAGGCTTGTTATATACTTTTTTGTGTAGCTTAGTATATGAATCGTAAGAATTCCAAGAGTTCTAGGTTCTGGGAATAAAGGCATGTCATTTACTAGGCCGTCACAATCACATGAAAATGTGAGTGATTTTTCGTTAGACTACGAAGGTTCACCCCATGATATGCTGGGATATAGGCAGAGTTCTAGGCTTGTTATATACTTTTATGTGTAGCTTAGTACATGAATCGTAAGAATTCCAAGAGTTCTATGTTCTCAGAATAAATAAATGTCATTTACTAGGCCGTCTCATTCACATGAAAATTGTGACTTATTTTTCTTTGAATTACAAGTTTCACCCCACGATGTGCTGGGACATACGCAGAGTTCTAGGCTTGTTATATACTTTTATGTGTAGCTAAGTACATGAGTCGTCAGAATTCTAAGAGTTCTAGGTTCTCAGAATAAAGGCATGTCATTTACTAGGCCGTCACAATCACATGAAAATGTGACTGATTTTTCGTTTGGCTACGAAGGTTCACCCCATGATGTGCTGGGATATACGCAGAGTTCTAGGCTTGTTATATACTTTTTTGTGTAGCTTAGTATATGAATCGTAAGAATTCCAAGAGTTCTAGGTTCTGGGAATAAAGGCATGTCATTTACTAGGCCGTCACAATCACATCAAAATGTGAGTGATTTTTCGTTAGACTACGAAGGTTCACCCCATGATATGCTGGGATATAGGCAGAGTTCTAGGCTTGTTATATACTTTTATGTGTAGCTTAGTACATGAATCGTAAGAATTCCAAGAGTTCTATGTTCTCAGAATAAATAAATGTCATTTACTAGGCCGTCTCATTCACATGAAAATTGTGACTTATTTTTCTTTGAATTACAAGTTTCACCCCACGATGTGCTGGGACATACGCAGAGTTCTAGGCTTGTTATATACTTTTATGTGTAGCTAAGTACATGAGTCGTCAGAATTCTAAGAGTTCTAGGTTCTCAGAATAAAGGCATGTCATTTACTAGGCCGTCACAATCACATGAAAATGTGAGTGATTTTTCGTTAGACTACGAAGGTTCACCCCATGATGTGCTGGGATATAGGCAGAGTTCTAAGAATATTTTGTGCTTTATAGCATAGCTTAGTATATTAACTATCAGAATTTAATGAATTTTGGCACCAAATGCGTAGCTAATCACCTTTTATGTAGGTCGGCCTTATAATTATCTCTTGCAGGAAGTTAGCAGATCATTGTACTTCAATCGACAATATTTTTGTAAAAACGCCAGAACTATTCTCAAAAAGTATCAGGAACTATAGAACTAAGCTGCATGTATAAAGAACTCATGTTAAAAATAGGTTTTTTGAAAAATGATCTGCTACGGGAAGTTAGCAGAGCATTATTTCAATACCGTTTTTTGTCGTTAAAACGCTAGAACTATTTTTTTAAAGTATCAGGAACTATAGAACTATACTGCATGCCAATAGAACTTTCGTAAAATTTTGATCTGCTGGGAAATGATCTGCTAAGTTCACGGACACGATGTAGTTCTACAAAATTTCGTAAAAAAGCTACAAATCATCAAACATATTGTATTGTAGCAACAAGAGTAACCTAAGTATTTTAAATAAAGATAATTTAGGACTTACTGTACTAAGCTTGCATTTCGTTCCTAGAAAGCATGCATCTTTCTTTTCTTTTTGCTTTCCACACTTATGTCAAATATTTAATTTTAGTTTTAATTTATTCTTATGTTGAAACGTGTGAAGAATTTGAATTGAACTTAACATACAAACCAGCGTTGGGTTGGTCTAGTGGTCGCCTAGCGCGTCTGCTGAGTATGGGCTGCTGGGTTCGGATCCCGGGTCGGGCAACGAGTTATTGGGTTTTTCCATTAGGTAATTCCCAGTAGGAGCATGGAGGCTGGATTTGTGCACGTTTGATGGCTATAGGCTCGCTCCCTTTTACATTGGGACGTATAACATAAATAGCGAAATGTGGATGTTACTGTACATATACAGTACGGGCGTGTTGTTATGCCATGTGTATTGTGTACGGGGTCTATAACCCAGAATTTCCTACAAATTTCCCGACTAATGAAAGGTGGTCGTTCGCGTGATTTAATTTAATTGCTTTAACGGCATATTTATTTAAATAAAGCGCAGTTACTGCACAATGCACTCTAATGGAGGGCCGGACTCGCACATGATGGTAATGACCTCCCGACGTGCTTTGAGTTGTGTCCCAAGAATTTTATAGCTGTTGCTATAAAATATATTTTATGTTTGTTATTTATGAAGTTATTACTTTAAACTCCGTTTGAAAGTGCTCCATTATGAAATTAAATCATATTATCAACTGGCAGTATCAGAGTAAAGAATTACGTTGTTTTCTGCAACATTGCTGCCATTTTTATGTTTCATGACTTACTTGGCAGTCATAAAATAATAAAGAGTAATTTCCTTCCTAGAACATTGTGTTCTATGACTATACTAATTTAAAATGTGACCTACGAATCTAGAATATCTTAAAAAAGAAATCGGCAAAACGTAAGATTTTTCCGGCAATGTGGAATAAACCACGCTGGGAGATAGTTTCCCTCCTCAAACTCCAATGCCAAGTAAAAGTGGCTTATCAACAACAAACCTACTTGCGAACGACCACAAAACCCGCCAACAAAGTCCCAACCACTTACAATAAAGCAAATCTTTCCACTCTATTGCCGCGAGCCCTAAACTGCGCGTCTTGACTATCAATTCAATTTTACTGCATATCGACTGCGAGCGCGGCGTCAGCAGAATAGCGGGTGTGTGGAGCCCTCGGTGGTGGAGATCATCGCGGCGGGTCATTCAGCCCGGGATGCCTGTGGCGACAAGTTTTGAGATTCCAATTATGTCAGCGGTTTCGTTAAGATTTGGATTTGCCTGCGGCCGCGCTGTGGGGGCTGGATGTTCGGCGTGTTATTGTGATTCGGATGTCGGGTCTATGGAATGTCGTGGTTTTCACTCGTTATTATAAACCACATTTATTGGTTACCGCTCCTCACTTGGGTTGAGCTTAACTTGAGAATTACATTGATTTTAGTTAAGTTTGTTTCATTCAAAACTTCGATTAGATATTAATGTGCTACTGGTATTGTTGTATTTTATTGACGTAAACTGATTAGTTTTGTTGGTTGTTCTCTGAGTTGGTTTCATGTTCTTCAAGTTACTTTGAAAAGACATTGAGTTGTTCTTTACATTTTTTATGTATCCTGAGCTCCGTTACTGACATCAATTTAAAATTCACAAATGCCTGAACTTAGAAAAAAACATTCTGAAGCTCGAATGGAAACCGCGACACTTAACTCCAATAACTTATTCATGTTAAGGTTTTTAAATATAAAAAAGATTTCAAGCCTATTAGTATCGAGAAAGTAAAATACACAAACAAAGAAGTCTCAATTCTCAAAGCAAATAACAACGCAGCGCATACATTTATCACCGTTTTAATTCTGTACACACTTTTCAAAGTACGCCAGGAATACTACAAAATGCAATGCAGTTTCCAACAGAAAAAGTAAAACTTTAAAACTTGGCATTGTGTGCAGTTTTTATCTGAAGGGAAACTTGCACACCTATTCTTCCATAAAAAAAGTATTGGAACTCGCTATCACCTAGTCGGGGTAGAAGTTCGTGAAATATGCACAATTTTACTTTTAAATCGACAAATGTAATCTGGTCGTCCTCTTTGTAGTCTCTTTATGTTTTATACTTCGTTCGGGTTGTTTATTTACGTCGGTTCTTTACGTGCAGCTTATTTGTACCGAATGCTGCGGCGATTGTAATGTCACGCTTGTGTTCTCCTATAAAGCAGGCCGTGTAGTGTTGAATTTATAATAAACACAGTACATGTGTTGTCCGAATTATTTTTATTCTTGCTCGGTAACTAAGCATTTATGAACTGTCAGGAGTTCGTTTGCAATGGTAATAGGTGATGTAGCTTAATGTCGTTAAATGTATGGACTCTTTTCTTGTAATAACGTAACACCATTTACCTATCTACATTTTTGCAACTTAAAACTTTGCTTACACTAGTGCAAAGAAAAACTTTGTGTGTACTAACAGTTATTAAAAAAACAAAATAAGTTTCATCCAAATTTTTACAAAGAAACTAATGATTGCACTTCGTAAAGTAAGTTGTGGAATTTAACACTCCGCTAGCGTGTCTAGCCGCGAGCTACACACACACACACACACACACACTTAGACTCACATACACACAAATACACACACACACGGCAACACGCTCGCCAGCACACAAGTTTGGCAATCATTCTGCCACTAAGTAGCAAGCGTGCGTGACTGCATACAATCAGACGGAAACATTAAAACCCTTATAAATATTCATTAACGCTAATTATTTTTTTAGTTTTCGTACGTTTGTATCCTTGTTTAGTAAAATGTGTTCGCTGTGATCATGATACCTCCCAATTTGAAAGAATTTCCTTTTTTTATTTAATTTACCAATTACAACTCCCTATGTATTGCTGAATTATTAGATTTTATACAATCGTAGTTGCTTTTAAAAGTTTTCACTATGTGTAACCTAAGTTAAATAATAATATTCGTGGTTGACATACCGGATTTGTATGCACAAAGTTGCAGGTTCAAACCCAGCTAAGTATCAATGTGACTTTTTCTATGTCATAAAACCTTTCTTAAATGTTCTTGGAACGACGCATAACATCGTGACAAAACCTGGATTTTATTATCTAAAATCGCCAACCCGCAGTGAGCTAGCGTTGTGATCATTGCTCATGCTCAATCCTTCTCTATACGAGAAGAGGCCTTTGCCGTGCAGTGGGGCAGTTATAGGCTGTTATTATTATTTCTCTTTAAATAAAAACGCGTAAAATGGTACGAGTGAATAAATTCAGAATATTTTTCTTTTTTTTTTTTCTTTTTAAAAAATTTGCAAAGCTTCCTTAATTTATATATACTATTTACAGGAAATAAAGTACAGCTACACTACATTACATTATACATATAATAATGTTATTATATTATCCTCTTCTAAATCGGAAACATTAAATAAAACTATGACTTAATTGCGTTTCTGTAACAATATAAGATTTATTTACAAACATGCTTATATTACAAGTAAAGTCAATATAAAAAATCACATTTACCTGTAACAATATAAGAAACAACATTTAAAGCCTATATTCTGGTCTTTAAAATAATAATTATTCTTTCTGAAACTAAAATTACTTATTTTAATAAATTTTGACATGTTCTCTCAAACTTAAAAATTATCAGTTTTTTTCTTTATTATGTGCCAGCTTGTAAGAAGGTTTACATACAAAATTAAATATAAAGAAAAGCACTAGATTTTCTTTACATCTCCCCCCCTGAAGAGAAACAATTTCAAGTGACATGCACTTAATTGTTTATTTTCAAACCGACACCGGAGACAATTTTGTGATGTGGTATAGGTTTGATTCTGCCTTCTTGTGTCCGGTATCAACTTCATAGATTGAATTGGAAATTTTCCTCAGAATTGTATAGGGTCCAATCCTCAATTCATCCATTTTCTTTCTGTTTAGACGATTTCCATTTTCCACGTACACTTTGTCACCTACTCCCATATTATATTCTTCCCTATGTAGGTCGAATCTTTTTTTATTGTTATTGTGAGATTTTATAGTGTTTATAAATGCCAGTTTTCTATCTCTTCTTAGATCTTCATTTGTACATCTTGCTTTCAATTCAAGTGGTAGGATATTCACATTTTCACCCTCTAAAAGGTACTTTGGAGCAAACTTCGTGACTGTGTGTTCCGTTTCATTATATTTTTCAACACATTTCCGTGCGATACTCGTCCATGCGGTTTTCTTATCATTTTCATTTATTTTACACCTGATTTTATTAACTAAAGTTTGATTAAGTCTTTCATTAAGTCCATTTGAAAATGGTGTATCAACAGCAGTGAAGACCAATTTTATATGTTTCTTTTTCAGAAATTCTTTGAATTCTTTAGAGTTAATGCCAGGATATTGATCCGTTAATATTATATCAATGTTGTAGTTCTGAGTCACATTGTTTACTAGTTTAATAAAATCATTGGAGCTTTGTTGTTTTGATGTATAAATATAAGCATATCGTGTAAAATGGTCAACTAGAAGGTGTAAGTATCTTTTTGTTGACCGTGATCCACCAAACCCTCCAATTGTATCAATAGATACAATTTCAAAAGGACGAGTTGCTGGACCCAAATGTGACATCAAACCATATTTCGACTTTCTCCTTGACTTGTTTTTTATGCAAATTTCACATTCGTCACAAACATGTTTAATGTTTGAGATAATATTCTTTGCCGTATAGAATGGTGTTATTTTATTTGTCATCTGGGTTCTTCCAATGTGGCAGTAAGTATCATGAACATTTTTTATTAGAGTTTTGCTAAGTTTTTCTGATAGTATAATCTTTTTCCTTCTATTATTATTTTTGTAGTAAATTCCATTCTCCAAAAACAGTTTTGTTTTATTATTCTGTAGGTCTAAATTTGTATGTTGATCATTTGTTATATCTTTTAGATTTATTAAATTTACTACTTTTAAAAAGTCATCAATATTATCATTCGGTTCTAGAACCGGATTTCTACTCAAACAATCTGCTTCTTGATTTGATTTCCCTGGATTATATTTTATTTTAAAATTATACTGGGATAAATAATATGTCAAATCACCAAGTTCTTCATCAGTTCTAACTTTGATGTTCATATTTTCTAATGGTTTATGATCTGAATACACCAAGAATTCTTTCCCCATAAGCCAGTGCTGCCAATATTTCACAGCTTCTTTTATAGCCAGACATTCTAGATATATTGCTTTCTTCTTTTTTTGAGATTCAGTTAATTTTTTTGAAAAATAAGCAACCGGTTTATTGTGTCCTCTTTGATCTTCTTGTTTCAACACCGCTCCCACTCCTTTGATATTAGCGTCTGTATAAATAGTTATTGGTAGTTCAGGATCAAAGATCTTTAGAATTGGTTCTGAGCATAGCAATGATTTTATTTTTTCGAACGATAGCTGACATTCTGCAGACCATACGAATTTCACATCTTTCCTTAATAAATTGTGCAACGGGTCCAGAATTATTGCACTGTTTGGTACGAACTTCTGATGAAAATTTATTTTTCCTAGGAATTGACGTATATTCTTTCTTGTTTCTGGAACCGGGAAGTTTTTGATAGCAGTTAAGTAATCTTTCAGTGGTTTGATGGAATTATTTTCTATTATGTGTCCTAAATATTTGGCATTAGTCTTTGCAAAAATACACTTTGAAAATTTTAGTCTAAAGCCTTCTGTTAATATTGCCTCCAGCAGTCTTGATAAATGTACTATAATATGTTCTTTAAAAGTTTTTGAAAAAATCAGGATGTCATCAATGAAATTTACTGCAAAATTAGAGAGTTTGTATTTTCTTATTATGTTGCTCAGTATTCTTTGAAAAATTGCTGGAGCTGTTTTCAGTCCAAACGGGAGACAGGTCCATTGGAAATGACCTTCTTGTGTTATAAATGCAGTTTTGTATCTATCTTCAATTTTCAAAGGTATCGACCAAAATGCAGAATTTATATCAAAGGTAGAAAAATAATTACAGTTTACTGTCTTCACCATCAAATCTTCAATCAGCGAAAAGGTTGCGACTGTGGGACGACAATCTTGTTTAATTCTCTGAAATCTATACATAATCTTGTTTTTCTATCATCTTCTTTCTTATATGCCAGTGTTACTGGGGCAGCAAAGGGACTGTAAGATTCTTCGATCAAATTCTTCTTTAATAACGATGATATCTGATTTTCTATTTCTCTTCTATCTTCAATTGTGCATCTGTAAGGACGTTTGCAACAGTATTTATCCACCATCAAGTCTATGTGAGCTTCATAATCACGTACAGTGCCGATATCATACTTATCCTTAGCAAAAACAGTATTATATTTTTTTATTAATTTATTTATTTCAGATTTTTGGTATAAATCTAGGTGGTCAATTGCTATATCAAATTCACCCGATTTTATATGTTCATTAAAATTTATTTGATGTTCCGTCAAGTGTATGTCTTGCTTTAAAACATCAAAATTTATGTCACCTAGTACATCAGGAATTTCGACATGAGTTATTTTCTTTTTTTCTGGATTTTTACATTGTATGATCTTTAATTCTTCATTTTGTATTAATTTGAAACTTTTAATACAATCCAAACCAATTAGAAAATCATAATTAAAATGTTCATTGTCTACAACAAAAATATCCAATATTTTTTCAATATTGTAGATCTTTATTTTAAGTGTTACCATGCCTTTTGTTTTCTTCTCACCATTAATAGTCTTTAAGTTTACTTTTTGCATATTATTTGTATTTTTTTGTTGTATCTTCAATAGTTTTGCATTTATCAATGACACATTTGAGCCTGAGTCATAAACTCCAGAAACTTCCAAAGTGTCATTTAATAGTAACTTTATTTTTATTAATGGTGGCACCTCTAGTTTTTTGGATTCTTCTCATCAGTTCAATTTCCAGTTCAGAGTTATTTACAGATTTTACAACCGCTTTTTGATATTTTTTACTAAACCAGCAATCCTCCTCTGGATGGTAACGTTTCCCTTTATTTTCGTTGATGCAGATTGAGCATGGCTTTTTTTCTACAATTTTTTTGGATTTGGTGTCAGTATTTATATTATTTCTTTTCCCATATTTATTCTTCTCAACAAAGTGTTCTAATTTCCCTAATTCATTGTAAAGATCTTCCGTTTTTTTCAAAGTTTCTCTGTCAATTTTATCAGTCACATAGTTAGGTAAACCATATGCTATAAGGTCTATAAGTGTACCTGTATCGATTGATTTTCTTACTTCCAGTAGCAATTTTTCCCTTTTTAAAGCATACTCGAGCAAGGTACCCTGTTGATATTTATAGGTAAGTGCATATCTAATGGGTGACCATCCTTTGTTCGCAAACGTCTCACAAAATGATTTCTCCCATTTATTCCATTCTGATTCCACTGTAAGTTTTATTAGCATGCAGCTGTACCAATTTAAACTAGAGCCTTCCAAAAAATGTTTTAAAATTTCAATTTTCATTTTGTCTTCGGCAATTTGAAAGCGTTCACATTCCTTATTAAAATCCTTAATCCACTGATAAGCATTTGAGTTTTTGTCCGTAAATTTCTCAATTATAAAATCCATTGCAATTTTTCCTAAATTTTTTTTTTCAGATTTATTATGTTTATCTTCAAGTAACTTTTCTAATAGTTTTTCCAACATTTGGTTTGATCCACCAGGTACAGATTCAGAATTACTTATTTCCTCTAATATCTCTTCTAAGTAAAAATCATTAAATTGTAAGTTTTGTTCTTCATCCAAGTATGTTTTTGATATACTATCTGTTAAAGTTATCCATATTTTCCTTGTTTGATGTCTTTTAGTAAATGATTTTTTTACCTTGATATAGTTGGGAGTATCTAAAATCGCTTGATGTAGATTTACAGGCTGGTATTCAGCTGGTATACTAAAAGTCTGTCCATTAGGTGTACATATTGAAGTTATACATACAACATTTGACTTTCCATCCGCTGATGATTTTACAGCAAAATCAAACCTCAACTTCTCCATGCTTGAAAAATTTGCAGAAAATGTTGTTTTATAATAATGTTATTATATTATCCTCTTCTAAATCGGAAACATTAAATAAAACTATGACTTAATTGCGTTTCTGTAACAATATAAGATTTATTTACAAACATGCTTATATTACAAGTAAAGTCAATATAAAAAATCACATTTACCTGTAACAATATAAGAAACAACATTTAAAGCCTATATTCTGGTCTTTAAAATAATAATTATTCTTTCTGAAACTAAAATTACTTATTTTAATAAATTTTGACATGTTCTCTCAAACTTAAAAATTATCAGTTTTTTTCTTTATTATGTGCCAGCTTGTAAGAAGGTTTACATACAAAATTAAATATAAAGAAAAGCACTAGATTTTCTTTACATACATATTAATGTCGGTTTATTAACTGCAAAATAAGTGAACAATCATGTATCTGTGCGTGTTTTAAAAGCCGTCTAAAGGATTACAACCGGATAATACCTAAGTGTTTCTTAATAACAGCTTGTCTATTATAGGGACTAATAACTGCTTGCAAGATATATATAAAATACGATGCATATTGATAGTACAAATGGGAAAGCGCTTGACTCTGTGCTACTAATAATTTCATCGAATTCAAAAGTGCGAAGGAACAACATTTAGTGATGAAATGATTAACGAGTATTTGTCTAAATGTTACCTAATTTTAACCGCATACATTACACAACAAAAATATTGTTTAGAGGATACACGATCAAATTTATCAAAAAAAAAAACTTGAGATTATAAAATTCATTAAATATTTAGAATTGCATAAAATTACTGCCTTATCAAAAAAGCATTTTTGTGATACACCCAACAAAACTTTTTAACATGAAGTATTCGTGCAATAGCTCCCGAGGCCCAATTAAACGTTTCGTATTGCATTTTAATTTCAAGTAATCAATTCAGCATAAATTCAATACACTTTACGCAGTGCACATATGATACTACACCTTTCTGTAAAAAGTACGGCAAAATTTTCCGTGCAAAAAGGAATCAGCATTCATCGGATTAATCTGGTTTCATCCGGTATTGACTAGCTGGAACCGGTTTTGCGTACCGAATAAGTCAAATTAGGCGGAGGTAATATAACTGACGCTATGGAAAGGCTCGTGAGTTGGGGTTTCCGAGTGGATTGATCGATATTCATTGACAGTCTGCATGACAAGCTCGTGACTTGGTTTCTGGTTTATGCAGACTATTTTAACACTTAAGTAAATCTAATAACCTTAGTATGCCTGGAACTGTCCCACAGCAGGGCGATGATCAGTTTTCATTATAAGTTGTAAACAAAGTGCATGACACTTCATTTAGTTTGAATTTGTCAATGTATAATTTATCTGTGAACTGGTTTTTATTCGATGGTCCGGTCGGTCATATTGAAGGACGGATACAGCATGCAAATGGAGGCTATGTTAAGTTAGACAAATAAGAATATTTTATTGTCATCTGAAGATTTAAATAATAGTAATTAATAAGAGCTGGTGTGAAACTATAGCTTTAAATGTTGTTTCTCTTTTCAGGTAAAAATTGTATTTTGATAAATTAATGTTTTGTAACAGTGTTAAAACTAGTAATAAAATATAACTCCACAATTTTCAGAGCAACACAATTTGGTTGTAGTTTTACTGTTCACGTGATAATTATAAATTACTACATTATAAGTAGGTATATATATTTTCAGACCTATTCAATCGAAATAGCAGTTATAAACCTATTCAATTAAAAGTTATCTTTAATTATTTTAGTATTATTCTTTCATAATAATGATAATAACAGCCTATAACTGTCCCACTGCAGGGCAAAGGCCTCTTCTCGTATAGAGAAGGATTGAGCATTGATCACCACGCTAGCTCACTGCGGGTTGGCGATTTCAGATAATTAAATCCAGATTTCCTTACGATGTTTTCCGTCACCGTTAGTCAGTGGTGTCTTAGAATATCTAAGAAAGTATTTATGACATTGAAAAAGTCACATTGATACTTGCCTGGGTTTGAACCTGCAACCTCGTGCATAGAAATCCGGTATGTCAACCACTAGGCCACCACGACTATTCATAATATCTATGTATTAATATATTTTTATTTTATTCTATATTTTTTTTTAAGTACGTCCGGTCGTCCGTGTGTCACTGTAGTGTGCCAACTGAAAACCAGCGCTGGGTGTTCTACACTCAGCATATGCTGAGTTGGCGACCTTTTCGGTATTGCATGTTTGATGGTACTACTTATAATATTTTCTTGTTGTTTTACCTTTTGTTTGTGCTGTCACATGTGATGTCGAATAAATGATCTTTGATTTGATTTGAATTGAAAAAAAATATTTCTGTAAAGTCTAATATAATTTACTATATATCCCGCGAGCCGAACTTCGCGACTCCGCCGCGTAACCAGCTCATGAATAAGGGCTCCGTTCGAGTTCGAAACTAGTCGGGCATTCCCGAATACACACGTGAGTATAACCGGGATATATAGTAAATAATATGGATAACACTCACGGAAGTTATTATAGTCTAAAATAGGCTAGTATGATAATCAGAAAATTTGATTCTACAATATGTGCTATGTTTTGTACTTAAGTACTGTATTATGCTTTTAATCATCTGAATATTCTGTAATATTCAGCAGCGGTGGCTCTCTGGAATAAAATTTTCTTTGTAATCGTTTTGATCTTGCACACCTGGGCTACAAATAAACTCAAGTCTTAACCTTATCTTAACCTACGAGTATATAAAGCCACGTTGTGACTCGATTCACCGCTCCACACATTTTCGTATGAACGATAAACATGATAGATTTGACGGATTACTTAAACGCCAAGACAGACCAAGCTGAAACATGATAGACTTAAGTTGATAGCTATTAAAATTAAAATGATCTCTCGTCACGCGACCGGATCGTTACCGCTCTGTTGCAGTAGCTATCTATCTAAATCTTCAACTAGAATAGTATTAAAAGCCATTTGTTAAAAAAACATTCAGACTTTAATATCGTTTTGAAAGGTTACCTTGGTGAGGAATAAAAACCTATTGTTTTCAGATACGACTAGGCATACATTTAATAAACGAAAGTCTTTTATTGGATTTCATTTTAAGTTTTTTTCATAAAAAGTCTTTGTTTCAATGTTACTCAATATCAGTGATTTCTAATAAATTGAATTTATAAATAATATATTGACGTAAACGATACGCAAAAGGTGATAGTTACTACTACCAACACTCCATTTTATTCAATTTCTTTCCTTTTTAAAAGGTATTGTTACAGACATAATTTTATGTCTATTTATAGAGCGTGTAATACCTTATAGATATAATAATAATATAGACCAAGTCTCACACTACAATGTACCAAAAAATGCTTCTAATGAATGTATTACATTTCTCCTTCAAGCAGCCTCTATTCTATTTAACGGACAACATTTACATTTGGGTACAGCAGGATTGTATTTGCTACTCGCCCGACTTCAATTGCGAACCCATCACCTGACGCTCGACGGGCAGTTGCAATAATTAGACTAATAAGCTCGTTAATTAATAGAACCCGTGGTATAATTACAATGCTCGTGGGGACCGCTTAATGTCATATTCTGCGTAACAATGTTCTAATTTGCACACCACGATCGTGTGTGATTTTAGTTTTATACGATTTATATAATTATAGCTATAGATTACCAAATTACAGGACAAGCAATCCCCAATACTTTATCCTTAACTAAACTTGTAAAATCGTAGAAACTGTGATAAATGAGTAGCAAATTCAAATCTGTCCGTAAAAATAATATTATACCCGAAAAAAGATTTCGAATCCTTTATGATGAGAACTGTACATTAATAATATCTAGTTTTTACGGAAGTATCATTTGATTTATCTGTAAAAATCAGGGAAAACACCAAAAAAACATTGGAGAGAAACCATCTATCTAATTAATATGCCTGCGAGAAATCCCTAAATTGTTTCCTTGCTCCCTCAAGGCCACCGTAACAGCAATCCATTGGCTTGAAAGATTGCAAGCGTACATAATTAATTATCAAAGGGTTGCCAGACCATCGGTTTTTACAGCTCTGCTCATCCCAAAGGGAAGAATACGCAATCTAATGAAAAAACAAACTTCGTCAATTTTTCATGAGGGCCGAGTTAAAAATTCGTTTATTTATTCAACGGGAAATAACCTAGAGCCCGTAATAATATCAGACGTTAATGCCTCGACGCTTGTAAAGTAATAAATTCAGTTTTTATAGCAAAATGAGCGGTGGTACAGAATACAATTGCAAATTTTAGAACATAGCCATGCTCGTAAAACGATCAGATTATTGCCGCAAACGCATTTGAATGCAATAAAACGGAACATTCGGAAATCGTATTTCAAGTTTTCAAATTTTTTTCCTCGCTGTGTGTTCTTTATGGCACGGAGTCACCATCTGCCATGTTCCCAGTTTAGAGGCCCGCCAGGGGCCGTAATAGCCTCTCAGAATTGCCCTCTCGGTGTTCTTTCAACAATTAATTTATCAGACTAGATTTGTTGGCGGTGTTTCACTCGAGAAAAATGACGGAGCTTTTACTTGAACTGAACTTGAAACATGGCTGTACAATTAATCAGATTCTGTGTTTATACAAAGGATTGAATTCGTTAGTAAAAAGTTAAAGACTTGATTTTTATTTCACAAATTAGTATAGCAAAAACTGAAAAATGTCACGTTCTATTTACAATAGCAGACATGCAAATAAAATTATAAATTATTAAGAATTCAATACCTCAGTGAGAATATAATTTACCAGTCGTTCTTAAAATCACCCTGAGTTAGTTTTGACGGACAAAAGAACATTGGCAAATCCCTTTAACTTTGTAGAGCCCATTAAAAAAGTAGAGATCAATTTTTTACGCCAATCCTAGATTACAAACAATTTACCAGCTAACCGAAAAAAATCAATGTTAATGTATCTGGCTGAACTTAATACCAGTCTCTCTTGTAGTCCCATAAAGCCAAATCTGATTCCAGAAAATTGTGGACAGTACTACAAGTGATGCATTTTTGTAATAAGGTACCTCTAAACTGTAGGCCCTGCATAATGTGCGTAACATCTTAATGGACGTAAGTAATCTATCATAGGGGCACGGCAGCATGGCAGGCATTCGGTCCCGAACGTCTGCTGCGACCTCGACATGTCTCGAATCTAAACAACTATTCGTTGCGTCGCGGGGGAATTGCAAAGTCGGCGCCTTACTAAAATATCTGAAAGGGGCAAAAAAGCTGGCAAATTGCATCCTCGCATGATATTCGCCATGATCACGCGTTATCCCCATAAGAGCATGTGAACGTGCTCAGAACGTCAACTACTAAACGTACGCATTCCAAATATATTTGGACGGACTTTTTGTTGTCTGGCGTCGCCACAAATATATGCGATACGGTTATTTGATATAACAATTTTTTGATCATTTGTGAAATCAGGTCAGTTTTCATTATCAAGTAAAGAGGGTTCCGATTCATAAAACGGTTTGTGGTTATCAACAAAGAAATATTATGTAAGAACAAGATAAATAATGGCATTGACACACCTTTGGACTACATGCGTTTAGGGTATTTTTAATATTGTGTAATTTTCAATTTACTTCATAGCATCTTTGTTTATATTGTAACTACAACATGTGAGCAAGTGGTTTTAATGTACAAGTTACGTACATATGTATATAGCGTAGCACTTGTAGTGACGGGCGGGACGCTTTGATCGCTCGTACGGAACCGACTGTAGCGACGACAGCCATTTTATGGCTTTTAAACACTTTTAGTCGGGATTAACTAACTTTTTAATATTAGAAGCGGCATTCAATTGGTCAACATCAAGTTTTGTTTGTGGATTGTTTAAACGTTGACATGCGTACGTAGTGTTTGTTTACCTACATCGTACATTTTCGCAGTTATAACCAAATCTAAGTGATAAGGTCATACAATTACGAGCAGTAACTATAACATTTCATTTAGCATATTTTTAAGCAGTATCTGTGCATCGTCCGCCGCAGAAGAACAAATCGTCTCCATTACGTTGCAAGCTAGAATAATTTTGTTTGACCTAATGAGATTTAAAAGCGCCTCAGTCCGTTCGGTTCCCTAGTCCCAATTCTGGGTGCATTACATGAACTTAATGTGCAACTCAAGTCGGGATTTGCGCATTCTGTAGGAGACAGTATGAATGTTTAGCGTAATTTTATGTGGCGACAAAGATTACTGCTCCTGGCATTTTATTCATGAAGCAAACAAGTTTCTCTGGATATGAATGTTGGATGCTACATAATTAGTTTCACCTTTCACCTGGGGTGAATAATGCTGGTGACGTTAGCTATAATTACTTCTTGGAAAACTGTCAACTTCAGGTTTACTTTTTCCTGAAAATTTTGTTTGTACTGTTGTTACTTGCTGTTACAATAAAATGTTCGACGAACGACTTAATAACTTTTGTCTGTAAAAAATAATTTATTCATAGTAAATACTCAAGTTATGGTAAGACTTACCAAGTTTATCCTGCAGCACGGTCTTGGTGTCGCAGTGGACGAGGCAGAGGATGAGGAAGAGTGCGACATGCGGCGCCATGGCGGTGGCGGGGCGCGGTCACGTGCGCGGAGAGCGGGAGGACGCCGCTCCGCTGCGCGCGAGGCGGTACATCCCTCGCCGTAACTGTAACACAAGGAGTTTATGTCATCGGTCTATTGCAGTCCCGTGAAAACAAAATTACAATCGAAACCTTCATCATTATTGGAACCTTCAGAAATACGTAATTAAAAGTTTATTTGTTATCAATGTACAAATGTTAAATACTATATTTCAATAATGACGCTTGTTTTTGTTAATTTTAGTAGGTACGTAATGGAAATTCGCTTTCACCTTTAAGAATAAAGCTATACCTTGTAGCCTTTCTGACACATCACTGCTTGTAGCGTTGTTTATAATTCTAAGAAGCTGTTGTTTTTTTAACGTAATTAATTTAAATTAGTCTCTACAAAAATACACGACTTCTTTTAAATCTTTTCTGTTATTTTGGACAAGTAGGTACACTAAAGATAATTGAATTCTTTTTTCGTAGAATCAATTTGGTTCACAAATAAGCTAGACATTTGATAGGCTGACAGATATAATTTATTAATACCTAGATTCAATATCGAGTTACATTTATTATAAAAATATACTAAAACTTTTAAATTCTAGCATAGAATCAATATTGGTATTCAATTTAACATTTTTGGAGCTAATAAAAAATGAACATTTGATTTAATTAAAACTTAAAATAAATAGTCTTTGAGAGTTGGCAAGTTTCGGATGATACCTACTAGCTTTTATTAATTTAAGCTTAACTTGAAGTTTTAAGTGAGTAACTTACAAAGTAGAATTAAGTCGATGCGGAGTTTATTCCGAGCTGACCTTTGGTGGTCCTGAGTTACGGTAACTGACAGCGTTATCCTCTACAATATCACGGGATTAATGAGCTTCTATTGCCACTTACAAAGTTTTAATACATTCAATAGCGTTTATTTTTATCTCATAGTAGTACTTTCAAATTCAAATTTAAAAATGTATTCGGAATAATATGGTGTACAATGGTGTTTGTACATATTTTATTGTTATTATTCTTATTGAAACTACTAGCAAACAAACGTAATCTACATCAAAATGATCCTGTTTGTAACGAAAACATTAATAAAACTTGTTGTAATAATCAAAGCAAATAGAATCAGTCTGAACATTTCGAACAAACTCCACTAGCACACTCTGCATCAAGGTCACATTAAACCTCCAAGTTCCATCCGCAGCAGAATTTCAAAAAGGAATTAACCTGGACTCTCCCTGGACACTACGACAGATTTTATTACCGCCATGAATAAATTCTGCCGTTGGGACCACCGCGTCGCACCTCGTAAATTATAACGACACTTTAAACCCTCGGACCGATTTACTGCGCCGCTTTAGTGCGCGATGGTATAAACATGTGGCGTACTCGAGCAGCGATGGATGTTGTGTTAAATTATATCGACGACGGGTGATTGGTTTTGTGGTACAGGATTATTTCGCTCGTTTAGGGTGAATTTTAAAGGCCTCGGAACATTGGCGTACAACGAAAGGAAGGCAAGTGGCTTGCGGTTTGTTATTTTTGTTTGGTTTTATATCAGTTTTTTTTTAAACCGAAAAGCTATAAACAAAAGTAACTTAAACAGACAATTTTCACATACACACAATCATCTTTCTTTAAACATACACCCAAAACACTGTGCTGCACTCTGAGAACTTCCTTCATTCATTACCCAAGGTTTGTGCAGCAAGCGACTGTCTCCCGGGCTTCATGCACTTCAAATTTGAATGCAACTGTCCATTCTTAGAAGTAAAGTTAGAACGAATTGTGCAACATTTTCAACTTAAGTTGGAACTTAAATAGTTTGCAGAGAACTCGTCGCTTCCAAAATTGGATCCTCTAAACATACTCCGCTAACAATGTCCGTATATTTGAAGCAGAAAACAACACCTTCTGCTTATGTTACTCATTTTATGACGTGATCTACCGTTTCCTGGTCCTTACGTACGAAACCTTGGCGCCAAGGACCAAATTTTATGGTTATTAAAAATTTTGCGACTGGCCTTATCTTTGATCATTAAAAAAGGGTTTTATTGTGCAAAAGAACGGCGCCGCTTGTGGTCCACTTAACTGGATGGTTTATTTCTAGAAATTCTGTAACTTGTATTTATTATTGCGTTTGAAAAACTCTTTTGATTTAATTATTTAAGTATCAGCAGGATTATTTAGCTTGTTTACCTTACCTTACTAAAAGCCCGATAATAAGATAAATAATAATTTTAGATTATAAGTGGTATAGCTTACGACAAATTTGTAATCCGTGTTTCTTTAGATTCACGAAACACGTATAATATATGATCCTATAATACAAGAATCAATTAATCAAAGAGTTAGTATTTCGATTGGCTAGTACGGTCATTTTATCTTTATTTATTTGATCACTTTTTAACTTTGTTTAACCATGTCCAAAGTAGATTTTAGAATATTAAACATTATAAGAGATTACAAGTGCTGAAGGAATAAGTCCTCCGAAAATATTATTACCAAATACAAACTAATTTAAATTTGTCTAAAAATCACAATTTATTTTTGTGCTTCAGGCATTTTCTCTTTATATTTGAATATAGATGTGCCCGCGACTCCGTCCGCGTGGAAATTCGGAAACAGCAAAAGTATTTTTAAATTGTTTTTAATATATTAGCTAAGTTTGAGCGAATTCGATTTAGTAGTTTTTACGCTATGCCGTAATATTTTATTACATGTATAGCTGTTGCCCGCGACTTCGTCCGCGTGTATTTCGGATAAAAGACCAGTAGTAAATTGAACTTTTAACAGAAAAAAATACCTACCATGCAGGCTTTTTTAAGTAGGTTAAAAATCTTTAAACCACTTATTTAACTAAGAATACTTTCCGGAATTTAAAAAAAAAACCGCAAAAATTGAACGGTAATTACGGAAGTTACAGAAAGTCTATTGAAAATAATATATAACTGAAGAAGAGAACATAAATAAATCCGTTTTGTGCGTTTCTGAGTTTCTGTACATTGAAACTGCTGTAGAAAAAAAAAATGCCAAGGATAAAAGACAACCGTGACGACCTGATTGGACCAATCAGGTCGTCACGGTTGTCTTTTATCCTTGGCATTTTTTTTGAGCGCGAGCGATTGGTTGTGGGTTCGATTCCCGCAAAAAAAGTGTGACCCGTAGATGTTTGTCCAAAAAAAACTAAACAAACTAATTATTATTATTATTTAATAATACCTACTTTAAACTTATATCTAAAAACTACGTATCTGTATTTTTAAAATCTAAACTGCGCTTATCCAAGGAACTTAATGCACTGATAGCCGAGTGGTATGACCGTTAGACTGTTAAGTCAGATGTCGCAAGTTCAAATCCCGGCACACACTAATGTCTTTTCGAAGTCATGTGCTTACTATAATATTACATATAGCGGGTGCAACCAATGCTGCTTATAGAAATCTTGTCAAACTACCCTCCATGCACGCTCCGGGTTGTCGTGTGTTGAGACACTTTGAAGAAATGCCTAACGGTCAAACACGTTATTGTGGCTAATTTATAAAAGATAGATATATACTATTAAAGACTTTTTTGTAGATCTTTTGGAGACCATCATCTTTGTAATACATACTTTTGGTGTATGATCAACGAATGCGAGGATAAGAGCTCGAAAGCGCATTTTCATCCGACTTGCTTCAAATTTATCATTACTGCTCAGCTCCTATGTGTTTTAGCGTTATGTTATATAGCCTATAACCTGCCCAGGAGTATGGACTACAATCGTACCAAGTTTGGTTAAAATCCCTTCAGTAGTTTTTGACCCATGCGTGCACATACAGACAGACAGACAGACAGACAGACAGACAGACGGACAGACAGACAGACAGACAAAAAATTTACTGATTGCATTTTTGGCATCAGTATCGATCACCAGTCATCCTCCAATAATAATTTTGAATATATATTCAATGTACAGAATTGACCTCTCTACAGTTTTATTATAAGTATAGATTAATTAGTCTGTAATAAATAGGTGTCTGTAAGCTTAAAACTGAGAATTTTATAAAATCACTCTGAAATTTAAAGTTTTGCAAAAGCTCTACAACACATTAGTTTCAGGCTTAGACAGCTTAAAAAGTTTTATTAAAAGCCTAAAGTAACGATTATTTAGCATACCCATTTTAAATTAGTTTAACTTTTACTGTGGTTTGTTTTATTATTAACTTGGCCATAATAATTATATTGTCTGGGATATTGTAATGTCATGTGAAGAGATATCATCATCATCACCTTTAATGTGACCCATTGTGTGCCCATAAGCCTCCTCCCCTTAACGCCACTGTTTCCTGCTTTGTCAAGAGATATACATGTGTTTAATGTAGTAGGTGTTAGAAGTCAAAATATAATAATTATTAACTATTTGTCTGCATTAACAAAAACGATGACTTTAAACCAATGTAGAAGTCTGCACTTTAATTCTCATTAATGTCATGACAGGAAATCCGGGCAGAGACCGAGATTTTGCTCTAACGACAAACTACGAGTTGTTTGGCAAACTCATACGTGTGGGACACGTGACTCGTGTTTATGGACGTGCCACTAGGGTTTAAGTCTAGTTTTTGTTACTATATTGAGCACAATAATTAATTTGTGTCCAAATTAGTCCTTACGTGCCGAAATAAGTGGTAGTTTGCGCTAATATATTGTGGAGACCGGAATGGGCATATTTTGATCAATATTCAATTAATTTGGCTGTCAACAATTATTTAAGTAAATTATTTAATTAAGCTACTTAGGAATCTTGTGATCTGATAAACGCTGGACAAAAATACATATTTAAATATGTAATAAATATTTCTTAGGTCACAAACCCACGACTATAAAATATCTAGAAGTCTAACAAATGTAGACAAACAAACAGCAGTAACAGTTGGTTTATGTTCCAGAGGCGAGCGTATTCTGTGCAGCCCACATGCTGGCCATGCTTAGCTTGAATCTAAATTGATAAAGGAAATTTGAAAAATGATGGACACGAGCAGGACTTGAACCTGCGACCTTCGCCGCAACGTGGCTATTAAGTTTATTATTTATTAAGTTTCTACAATTTAACATAAAAAATAACATAACATCACGCCTGCATTCCCCGAAGGGGTACGCAGAGGTGAACATATAGTACACCCACATTTCGCCAGATATGTTGTAAGTCCCAATGTAATAGGGGGCGAGCCTATTGCCATAAACCGGGCACAAATCCAGACTCCATGCTGCTACTGAGAATTACCTAATGAAAAACTCAGTATCCCTTTGCCAGACCCGGGATTTGAACCCAGGACCTCTTGCTCAGCAGTCGCGCTTAGCGACCACTAGACCAACGAGGCAGTCTTGTCAGAGTTTCTGCAATTTGGTAGTAAATTTGTTAATTACTAAACTAGTTCTAGCTGATTTAGATTTAGAATACCACCAATTTAAAGTGACATATTACGAAATTCAGCCCAATAATGTAACAGACCATACACCAAGTCCATACTAATCTTTAAAAGTGTCATATAAATATTTTCTATAATACATAGTATTTATAAAAAGGAGTGTACAAACAAATTTGTAATTTAATTAGAAAATTTTCTTTGACGACATAATAAACATTACTATTTGTCAAGAATTACTTCTTGACAAATAGTAATGTTTAACCATTGCTCCTAAAAAATGCCTAAAAATCTGATTCTGGAATGGAGAATACATGGGTCCAAAATCCACATCTCGATGATCTACACTCGAAATAAAACCACATTTATGTAACACAAGTGAGGTAGCCGCCGCCTCCGCGTCATTTACCAGCTGAGATAGTGGCAGTAATGTGTCGGCCGAGCGCTGCGTCACACGCTTTAATTAAACCGAAGCCGCGGCATGGACACGGCCGTCCAGAGAGCGTTTCGGTAACAAAGCTGATTTATAATTGAATGCCGATACGTTTAGGAACTGGCTTCCGTTCTGTATGCATGAGGCTATTTATTAAGGCCACGTTCTGAGACCGCCACGAAGATTATTGGTTTTGAATTGATTTCTACGGTAAGTTGCTCTCGTGGTAATCAAAACATTCGTTACGATAATCCATTTCATCATATCTGTATGAAAACCTAGTCAATTCGGTAGAATTTCATAATTGCTAGGTTTCTAGCCCAATCGCGTTGCTGTAGTTATCTCAAAGAGAGCAAAGTCCTAATCAACGATTTTTCTATACCGTTTGTTACACCAAAACGAACCGCAAACATTCATCACTGATCCCACGCGCAACAAATAGACTTAAAAAACGCCCGCCTCCTCCTATATCCCATCACCATTCAACAAACGCTTTCGTCAGCGTTTTTTCGTCCATAAACCACCCGTGTCGAGTCTACGGCCAAATGTACTCATGTGGACATTCGGCCGGCGTAATGGATTGTGACATTTATGGGCGAGACGCTCCCGATATTTGCTTCGACAGCGGCCAATCATTATAAATCACCAGCTGAAACTCTAATAAACTCGTCTGTTGTTAGTCTCAATGCAAATGCGATTGAAATTTTGATTAAACTGAAGCCACATGTTTGTGTTTATTGCGATCGTAGTTTGATATGGGTGGAAATATTCATTAGGTCAGTCACAGTAAGGTAGGGTTAGCAGTATTTTGATAAGAGGAATTTATAGGAAGTTCTTGTAACTGGGTACGTTGTGAGTCAATTTAATCTGCAATAAGAAGTTAATTGTGGTTTGAGATGCAAAAAGGAAAAATTAATTGTGCTCTATAAAATAGACCAAACTTTAAACTTTGTTTCATAGTACGAAAACTAAATCCGTAATTCCTCAAAAATACTCTGAATACAATAGCTGGGTTGAGCAACGTACACTTAAACTATTTCCCATTAAGCCAGTTGTAACATCGGTGCTGGCAGATCGAGAGCCAATGAAATTGTTCTAGAAATAATCGGAACAATCGCTTGTAGTGCCCTCTAGCGGTGAACGTGGCAAATTGGAGTGTGCACTGAACAATGCATGTTTTTGTTTGTACAGCGAATTTCTTTGTTTTGTGCATACACAATCTGGGAAATGGTTTTAAGTTCACGAATATCCGGTGGTTATAACTATTATCGAATTCACTTAGCGATGTATAAAACCACCAAAAGAATACCAATACAAATAAAATAACTTATTATATTAACCATCTAAATAGCGCTGATCGTAAGAATAAACCCTCAGATTCATCTCTTTTAACTTCCATAACGAAAGGAAAGTAACAAAACTCGAGTTTCATTTTAGACAGACTTCGTAGTAAAAATAATAAATAACGACTTTTTTTTTACTGGATTATTGCTGATAGGTTTGTACATATTTTGGCCAATCACACAGCTTTAGTGCGATCATTTCCATGTTCTTTTCTTAAAATACAAGTTGCCTTAAAAAGTTATTGGAAGTTTATCCTTGAGATAAATAAAACATAAAGCCTTTCATTAAAATGGTTAGGTACAGAAGAAAAGACCAAATTTTGTACTACCTGTAGTGACTGCTTTCCACCTCGTTAGCTAGCCAATCAAATTACAAGTGACGTGTTATACTCAGGAGCGTTCGCTAGCTTAATAAGCTGAGCGAAATAAACTCTACATCAATGTAAATTAGAACATATTGTTAAAGACATACGAGTCAGATTGCTTTACGTAGGTTGGTTAAGCCAAGTTTATATGATTACCTAAGCAATTGCAAGCTGTGATTTAAATAATTAGTTTGGTTCGGTTCAAAGGTTTAGATGGAGATTTTTTTTTTTTCAGAATAATTCAAATGTTCTAGAATATATAAATAGTGAAAAGCGTTTCTAACGGTTATTATTTATAACTGTTTCACAAGTAAGTACGTATTCTAACTACTTTTATTTTATTCAATGGATGATATAAATCCTAACTCCGCGTTTTACTTCAAAATTCATCTATCCACACTGTATATACATATTGTACCACTAACATTTTAATTTCGACCAAGTTTCTTGGTATTCTCAGTTTTTATCGCCAACTTCAACAGAATACAAAATCCAAAAACATGTTAAATTAAAAAACTGCGTAACAAGGCTACGCATTTAGGAACTTGAAGCGTTCAGGCATTATCCCGCAACTTTCTCCCGATCAGATTCATTAACAAACTGTTACAAAATCATTTCATACAAAAACTTGGTTAAACTTCAGCTATTACCTTTTACAGAATCTTTATGCGGCGTGAAAACGCGTAGATGGCAATATAAATCGCCATTGAATAGTATAAGTAATTCTTATCACGAACGGCGGGCTAATAACGAAATAAATCGGATTGATACAGAGGCTCATCGCGGGCTCGTTTATTAGCTGTTATTCAGCGTAGGTGGGCGGAGCGGGCCTTGACCCGCGCTCAGACGTATGGAGAGCTGATCTATGAGCCTTATATTGATGGCTGCGGCTGCGTACTAATTGTGTTCTAAGTGTTTTTATTACGATTAACCTTATAAGTTGAATAAATTTGGAAACCTACATACTCAGTTCACAATTTCTGTTAGTCGCAAATCTTAACCAATAGAATCGATAGTTGTGTACAACGAGTTTCTCCATTAAATTGTAAAGGAGATGGGAATTACCTCCGCATGTCTTGAATCCGCAAATAAGCCAACAAGTCATAAATAAATTACATGACATTTAGAGTAGTATACCTAGTATACTAGACGACAAAACTTCTTACGTAAAGCGGATAGATTGTGCTCTCAGGATCTATGATCTCGATACTATCTACAAAGCGATTTGAATGTATCCGCAGTCGAAGCTACCTTTGAACGTTGACCAGACAAACAATAGTCTTGGTACAAAGCAAGCCCGGGTTCGTGATCCACAAGAGGATGTATGCTATGTAATAGGTATATAAAGTATTAAAATACATCATGTTCCTTATAAACTTATAGAACATATTTAAAAAAATAACTTCATGCATGTAAAATGTAGAAATCAAATATGTCTGACGTTCTGCTTTTAAAAATTGACAACTGATTTTCTTATGGCTTTGTCTTGAATGAAATTGTTCAGTGATTAGGTCTGAAAGTGATTCTATTGTTCAAGCAAAAACTGTGTCACGGTCAACTTGACTTCATCCATTCATAGTCAGGGTGGGCAAATCCAAGTGGTTTCTTCCCCGACTAATTAACTTAATATCGCCATTATTCTCCCCGGCGATAAAAACAGCGCCGGTTATTATATAAACAATTATCGTGGTATGACAGCACTTTATTATGTGGAAGTGTCACTTGTCTGACACTTAATTGACACTGACAACTTATAATCGTTTACATGCGTCATACGCAGGTGATTATCAGCATTAGCGTTTATTTAGGCACATACACCTAACAGTTAAGTGTCAACGGATGGCCGTGATAATATGTGTCCATCCACGCGTAGTATATGAGGGAGGTTTTGGTAGTTGTGTTTCTACAACTACCAGCACCGCACTCAATCATCGGCTGCACAAGTTTATTCATCAATTTAATCAGCGATCTGATTGTACTCCGCTGGAGTGATATTTATAGATTTATTGATGTATTGGCAATTCTCAGTATAATCGAAGAAGGAAAAGTATTGAATACCCGCCGTGAGATATATAAGTTGGAAGCCATAGAACATTGTGGACAATAGAAAGACTGGGGTGATAAAAATATTTTCGGTGTGAAAGTGACACATTTAAGTTAGTAACATTTATGATTAAATGGCAACATTCATTTGTGGGATCATTCATCTCTTGGCGGGTATTGATGTAGAATTTCGAGTTCTTAATTTCTTATAATTGTTTATTTCTTTCAAAATCGTTTCGAGTGTCGAGTGAGTTGACGGATAAGGAAATCCCAGATTCAGGACAAATATAATAAAATACATAATCATGTAAGTTACTCATATATTATTAACTCCAAGCGGGATTCGAACCCACACCAGTCCACAGTAAACTGTCTTTTAAACATATTTTCCAGTTTTTTCAGAGTACATACAACCATGTTAACGTACTATAAAAACTAAGCATTTTACGTTGTTACTCTGTAATTTACCAATAATCACATGGTACGTATGAACACAAAAGTTTCGAAGAACTTCCGTCAGTGGCTTGCGAGGTGTTCTGCGTGCGTGCTCCTTCGTGACCGCCAACAAATTATAGCCAGTGGTCGGAGCAGGGATTGAGGTCAGGACCAGGGGAGCGGGGGGGGGAATCCAGAGGGAGGGGGCAGGGGGTAATATGGATACTTTGACTTTGAAAGTGGATTCTTCCACCATGTAGAATTGCGTCGGAACGAGAGACTCGTTTTATGTGTTACAAATCCAATGCATTACTAGATCTACGTCCTGTAGAGCGGTGAGTTTATGGCCTCGTTTGAATACATCATGTTCGTTGCGTTGAATTTAAGTAATATTTTGTTGTCATCTGAACAATACGCGGTTGAAATTGTCTTTTTCTTTTCGTGCCAGCGCTTAAAGGTCCAGTGCAAAATTTTAACAAGATTACAATCATAATTATATTTCTCACTCAACAAGGGAGTCTCAAGTGATTGAAACAAAAACCCAAGACCATCTAAATAAATTAGTTGTAAAATAACAACGCAATTACGTCCGACAGCATCGACCTTCAAACAGAAACGTAACAAGTACACTCCAAAAGTTTTAAGCATCTTATATTCTAATTATCTTGATTAAAATCGGGACTTCAAAGATCATGTAAGTTCGTTTATCCAACTGCTGCTTAGAAGACAACTTCTACTACTCTATAATCAAAGAATTAAACTTGAAGCACTTTAATCGCTTGGCTATTTGCAGATGGAAGGCAGCCAACCGCGCCTGGCCCTGACATCGCACGACTCAGATAAAAGCTACCGCTTCATATAACCAATGAAACTGTATCTTTTAAAATAATTAAAGTTGTGATAAAAAGCTCTGAAGATTTAAAAGGGTTCCCACGAAAGATAAAAAATGTAAGGACTCCAAATGCGGAACGCAAAGAGATTAATTTTTTTTTCAGAAATTAGTTTAATCAGGAATTCTCACGGGGGGAATCAGGGTGAGTAAAAAAAACTTCTTAAAAGGGGTTGAGCCCTTTTTGATTATTCTCATCACTTAAAAGGTAGTGGTTTTCGTCATATTTTTGCTAGTAGCTAGTACCAGAAACCGTAGTAAGTCAAGATTTACGGAGAGATAATATTAATATCTGTAATTTATTTTTTGGCCAAAATAAATATTGTTCTGGTTGCACACATAATTATATGATTTATGTTTATTTATTGAAGACCTAAACTCTTAATATGAATTAATAATGTTGCCATTTTGACATTATTTCAGTCAGTCTGAAACTTATATTATCAAACATATTTGTTTGTCATCCGTAGCAGTTTGGTAGTAGGTACTCCCTCACGTTCGTAATCAATAAGGGTCCATATTTGATTTGATAAATTGCTGAGCATATTACATAACTGGACAATCACGAACAAAGTCCTATGAGAAATTCCTAGTCGTTATTTGGAGATCCTAAATATCTATTGTATATTGGGCACATTGGCACGGCGAACCGCAAAACTGGAGTAAAATATCCATCCATCAGAGTGTCAGTACGAAGGTTGGGGACTAACTGGAATACTATGCGATGTTGTTGTACTTACTAGGTGTGTATACGTAGGGTAAGCTTGGTACCTCTTGAGGAATTCAAGATATTTGGCTGATATTGGAAGCGAACAAAAATTGAAAATACAGCGTTTTTTTATGTAGAGATAGAAAATACGTAAAGAGACTTATACATTGTGATAGCGATAATAATAAGGCTAAACTTAATATACCTACCTAAGGTTAAATATTTTTTGACCTACAAGTAAATGAACCTATTCTTTTGAGTCTGGTCTACTATAAAAGCAATTCACATAAGAGAAAAATATAAAGTTCTAACTCAAAGGCCGTTTGTAACACGCCTTGAACGTACCGATAATTACGACTAAACTTCAAACCCAAAGCCGAAACTAAGGTAAGACGAGCTTGAAGCAATTAACGGAGATCGATCCTAATTGATTAGCCGCAGTTGAGAAGATTTCATAAATTGTTTTATAAAGAATCTAATGGGCTACGAGGGTGGATTTGGCCCACTCGGCAAAGTTCAGAAGTCGTCTCAGTTCAATCTTAATTGTTTCATTTAAGTCGTTCAAGTTGATTTGATGGA
The DNA here is from genome assembly GCA_905340225.1 of Abrostola tripartita. Lineage (NCBI taxonomy): Eukaryota > Metazoa > Arthropoda > Insecta > Lepidoptera > Noctuidae > Abrostola > Abrostola tripartita. The sequence goes on from HG996488.1 coordinate 404,809, forward strand.
GATACTCGAGTCATGATCCCAATCCCGTAAGCGGGCATCAAATATTGAGCGAACCATTTTGCTGATCATCGTTTTTCTTAATATCGGATCGGATGTATGCTCCCGTTACGATGTTGACTATTGCTCCGGATAAGAGATAAATGCTATAACTATAAATCTCTTTGGGACCGACGTGTGTTCTATTGAGTGACAGTATACTAAAGTTATTGTACGAGAGGGTTTATAAATGAAGTGAACAAGTTTTCTGTAGATTAGTCAGATGGTTTCGTTGGTCACAAATCAATGTCTTACTGTTCAACCTAATTATGTTTCATCAATATTGATTCTAAAAGATCCTATGACCTCTGCATAGAGCCTTAGAGCAACCGGTGTTTAAGAAAAATATAATATTTTCCCATAATCCCAACTTTACCTAAACTTTAAACAAGGTGTTATTTTTTCCGAGATGAAAATTGAAACATGCTATTAGATATAGTGAGGGTAGCATCAAACATTCATCCAGAGTAACGAACCGGAGCTCAGCAGAAATATGAGCTCCCACCGCATCATGTAGAGCCGCATGCATGAATGATGCGCTGTTGTGAGATCGCAATGAGTTCATAACTTATTACTGTGCTTTACAATTTACTTTAAAATACTCGACGTGAGCTGGCTGCGGATCTACTAAACCAAATAAAAGTATCTTCTCTAGGAAGCCTGAACAAATGTATCCGCTTTATGTTTTGGATAAGTAAGACCTTAATCCTTATTATTTATTAATAATAACCGTAACAGTTAAGTAAGATAAGATTTAAAGTGAACTACCTATAAAACCAATGAAAATATTGAATAATACAAGATGATCCACCCCACAGTATCTAATCGTTTAGGTTGAGGTTGCTCATATCTGAATTCATCAAAATTGGAGGTTTATGTACAGCTTTTGGATAATAAAGGTTGTAAATGAATTACGCTATGACCTTGCTTATTTCTAGTTCATTGTTTGAGTTTAAAAAGTTGCCTGCAACTCGCCTGTAAAATAATCAACCATTAATTTGCTTATGGCTCCCACTTTAACAAACCTGTTAAACTAATAATTGTGCTAAGTAGAAGACATTATAAACTCTACTCCCATTAGTGCTTGTAAAACATCTCATTAGCAGCTCGGTACACTCTAAATAACTTGGAAAAATCGCGTTCAACTTACAAATAGGTATTACATTAAAACTTTTAACATTACCTACATTAAAAGTCAGTTTAGACATAAAGCGATCCAAACACGAAGTATTTGCGAAGCTCGCGTACCCCCCGACCCGCGCGCCTCCGCATCGCCCCCTCCCGGCCCCTTATCCGGGGCGAGTCCGAAACTTTGATGGTCCGATCCAGATTTTTCATCTCCCGACTTATTTGAAATTATAATTCGCCGCGAAGAAATCAAATCAAAATTCCATTTAAACTTGGGATTTCAATATTTGTTTGTTACGCAGATGTTCGTTATGGTAATCGTTTGCGGTGGTGCTTGACCGCCGCCGCACCGGGCCGGCCGCCGGACATCGGCCGTACGTGTGCTGTGCGGCGCCGGAGCCGGTGCTGCGACCGGCCGACGTTTTGCTACAATTTACCTCTGATTTACGAGGTGCTCTACGACTGGCTAAGGGTTGGTATGCACTGCCTTGGCTTATAGCGGCGTAGTTGATATTACAGAAATTTGTTTAATATGGCCTTTAGGCAAAATTGTAGAATATTATCAGCGTAGTAAATTCTAACCTTATTAGGTTTCAAAGCTGAATATGTTAAATTTAAGGTCTATACATTATATCTTTGCTAAAATTATGAATGGTAAAGTAAACTCAGTCTTCCTTTGTTAGGTTATAAGACTAATCTATTGAGGTAACTTTGATGAAGTTTGGTATGAAAATGGATTAATTTTAAGTATTGCACGTAAAAAAAAAACTGTGATTTTTTCCAGGTAAACAAGCCGCCGTCGGGTTGCATAAATTTTTCGTTGAAAAACAACTCAGAATTGGCTAGTTACTTAAAACAGCAGTAAGGGTAATACATAACGTTATTTATTTATTAATTGTTATTAAATGTTTTAAATAAAAAAAAACAATCTTAAAACTCGGTAGATACCAACCAATAAAATTTGAATTAATCTCACCCTAATGCACAGCGCCCTTCAAACCGCATGAAATCAGTTGCGTTATATAAGCAATAAAATGGGTATAATTGTTATTTGATTGTTTTTTTTCCACCCGACCTTGTCTGAGGTCACGTGACCCGTTGACCCTCTGTTACGTAGCACACGCAAAGCTACTGCTCGGTTAGCTGCTTCGGTTAGGTGTTCAAACGAGTCAAGGTCCCGTGACCTTGCCTTAATGCGATAAGAGCACGAGCTTAGAAATGGTTTGCAAAAGTATTGGATAAAGTTTATTTAGATTTAATATTATGTAGTTTATCATACCTGATACACAAGTATTGATAATACTGGATACAACAATGCCAATATTTAGTAGTTTATTGATACTACAATCCAGAGCCTCAGCAAACGTTTTCATATTCATGATAAATTCCCACAGATCCCTAAAGAATAAGTAAATCCTACAGACCTGGTCATATTTAAGAAATCGCTTTACGAATAGCATAATATCAATTTCTAAAAACTGAAATCAAGCCGTGAGAAATATTATGCCTACAAGTCGACCCAATATAGTTAGTAAAAACCAAATTAATGATACTCTAAATTATGGTAAGGCAGAAATCAAACATAATAATATTAGAGTCTGACTTTGACAAACACAAAAAGCAAATCATTGGCAGTGTCGATTTAATTCCAATCATAACTTCAAACAAACATAATCAAATATAAACCAATATACTTTCAAAGACCAGCAATATTATTAAAATCATGTTTAGAAATGTCATAATTTCCATTGAAGCGAACATTCAAAATGGACATTTCGATACAAATGCCTTTGAAGGCATCCAGTTCTCGTTTAATTGCGTCTGAACGAAACAAACAGAAAAGGTGGATGTAATTCTGTAAAATTGAAACAACATTAAAATCTGCGATGCCTTTGAAAAAGGCTTATAAAAGTATTACTCAAGAGAAATTATTTATATTTAAAATTTTCTCATTGATATCGCTGGAGTTTATTTGCGCGGAATCCGATCGCAACTCATTGAATGTTGTGATTTTAAAATCAGTGAATTGAAACTGTTTGTTGTGAATAATCTACATAACAGAGAATCAAACGATCTTTCATTTCCAGGTACGGATCAGGTCCGAATTAAGTCAAATATTTGTGCTTCCCTCGGGCTCTACATGTTGGTGTTCATGATTGTTTATGTAAGGTAAACCACATCACATATTCCTAATAAATGGACCAGGCGAACAGAACTTGTGATGTAGAATTTAGTCGTACCCCTGATTAAAATATTTCTGTCATATTTTGGAGGAATAGTTGACCGAATATAAACAATATGTATATTAATAATTAATGTACGTAATTATGTGATACTTTAGGTAAATTGTGTAGTGACACCTCGTCAACAAACTTGGGACTAAAGATAGCCGAAGTCGGAACGGGTTAAACTTTGGTTCAGTAAATCATGTCGTGGTTAACACAATTTAACATCTGGTTCCGACAAAGTATGTTCCAATTTCATGATTTGTTTGCCATCAACACAGATAAATTCATTCATAAATATATTTATACCAAATTGAGTAAACAAATCGAAAAAACATACACAAAAAATGTAGTTCCAAACATGATCCAAATAAATCCATTTAAAATGTAAAAGCCCGCTTGTCATTCAGCTGCAGCTGTTGAAACAATTTTACAACAAACAACAAACCCTGTGAATTAACAAGTCTTTAATTTTTTCGAATCTGTTCATAATAACAGATTTACGTCTAAAGACCTGAAGTCCATTCAAACGGTGGTCGTTTGAAATGTAAAAGTATAAAAGGATCTTTTCACAGTCCGCCATTACCGCGGTGGTTTTGTTTTAGTTGGCATCTGTAATTTTCTTAATTATACACTTGTCGCGAGGCGACGAATTGAAGCGCTCTCCCTATTCATGGCGTTATTTAATTTTTGCTGAGACCGGGACCGCCTGGGACTTCTAAATAAGCTAATGGCTGTGCACGAGGTTTAATAGGTTAACCGGAATTTAAAGGAGTTCGGATTAAAGAAAATGAGAAATATATCACATTTGTGCTGGTTTGAATAAGTTTACTTAAAGATAAATCTCTCAAGCTATAAAAAGCAAGATCTAGAACAAATTCAAGTTCTGAAAAATATTGGTATATTTTTTGTTTTCTTGCCTGCTGTATACTCAAACACGTTCAGTTAAAAAGTTTGATTTAATTCAAAGCAGCGCATAGATCGGCATATAATAAATAGGCAATTGAGAGGTTTAATAATAACAAGAATGTTTCGTTAAATAAATCTGTGGAAGTATACAGTTTGTTGGCAAACAAGTGACCAAAGTTTGGCCGAAAGCCGTTGTTAAGTTTAGCCAACAAACTATTACTTACTAAAGAATAAGTTAACGGCATAAATTGAACTTGGCTCCATGGGACATTGACTTTCGTTATCAAAAGTATCCTAACTTGTCCAATATTGAAAAAATATGTTAAACTATTAGAACACAGTTTACTTCTGTCTACTTTAAATGAAATTAAGTTTATAGTTTGTGCATGTTCTCTCAACTTTTCATTTTAAAGTAACATGCAAATAAAACAACAACACGAATAACTAGAAACATTAACAGTGAAGCACAAAACCAAATACTTACGTATACAACGGATTTTCTTTTTCTATGGCATACATATTACACTTAGATAATCTAAACATACAAGCATAAAATAAAAAATTGAAAGAACAACTTCATCCACGACATGCCCTAAACTGTTGAAGAAAATATATGACCCAATAAAATAAAGACAGAAACGAGGCAGCACCCCATTGTCCCATGCAATTGTTAATAATGATGGTGTTCGACGTACACAAGGAAAATAATAACAAAAATAACTCATAATAATGCTTAAGTACCGGAAAATATATAAGCCGGTCGAAGGAACGGAGAGACCGTCTTCTAACTTACATAACATTCTCTTACAACGGACAAATTTGTGAAGGTATGTCCACACTTGGGAGTTTTTGTTAGAAATTTAATCTTCTCGGAATTAATACGATCAATAATTGTTATAATTGACTTGTACGTATTTCTGTAAAACTGAACTTACGTTGGTAAGTAATATTTACTGTAAGTAGTCCTTATTAAGAAAATAATTTATGTTTTAGGTTTGTTGATAAAATATATCATTAAAATAATTGTAGAACCGTCTTCATGACAATTTTAGATCTCGATAATTTTTGAGGTCAGAAAAAGTTAGCCAAAAAGTAAATTATTGCAAGAACATTGTTAATGATTCTCAATATCATATGTTGAACTGTATCTTGCAGTGAACGAATTGAGTGTACACTTATCGCACAGACAGACGTTGAGATAGACTGGTAAATAAATGTGAAACTTGTACTCATACATATTACCAACGAGATGCGAATATTGAAATGGGATCTAAAAGTTAAGACCTAGAGTGAATCAACAGAGATGTTTGGTGGTGACAAACATCTTTCATGTTGCTGACATATAAATATTTATGTATATTTTAAATTGTGCGGGTGACATTTGTGTGGTTTTTGCTATTTCTATAGCTAACCAGGTATTGCTTGACACTTTTCAGTTTTTTTCTGTGTTGCGCATTAACATCTTAAAAAAATGTTATTCATAAAACAAAGCAATTTCATCTTAAATCAACAAAACAACTGTTACAAATAATACAAAAATACAAAAAAATACAAAATACAAAAATATTTTATTGTGGTACCATAAGAATATTAACAATGTTTTGTGATTGGCGCCTCCTTTTAAGCAAATAATGCCTGTATTAGGAGACGCCGCTCTTCCATATCTAAAGGTAGGTATTACATACTTTTGATACAACACTTTTGATACACAACTTTTAATAATGACATTAGCCAACGCCAAATTGAACAATCCGGAATTTTTCAACACTTCCCACCCTTTAGTGAAATATGCGGAGCTTGGAAGACAAAGAAAATAATTTTCATAAATCATGAGATGCTTCTCGGAGAAAACTTGCGATCGTCCTCGAGGGCAAGAGGGTAACAATCGATATTTTATTAACACTCTTCACAGCGCGTAGTACTCCGTAATAGTCACGATCTCTGAAGAGGACGACAAAATAAAGACTCCATTTTGAGACGGTCGACATAAAAAATGACTCTGACCTAAGTGTTTAGATAAGAATTTAAATTCTAAAAACGTTGCCGAAAAGGCATTAGTTTTATAAGATTGACCTGTATTCTAAACAGAATGAGCAATAGATGTACTTCAATACATTGAATGCTTATCTGTTACACCGAGAAAGAAATTCTGCGATAGGAATTGAATATTAAACAAAAGTACATTTTGAACAAGAGGTAAATAAGGAGAATCATCATAATATAATATTTTAATTAAAATATTAGACTTGTAACAGATAATGATTCTTGATTAAATAACTTTTCTTACAATCCCGAGACAAATAGGCGACACAAAACCTCTTCATAACTCAATTTTTGTTATCAAATGAAACACTTAATACCTTGTAACAAAGCGGAACTTATCTCCATTTTAATGGAGCCCAGCTTATCCACTCACTAACAAACTGTCGGAGAATGAATTAAGAATACAAACAAAGGGAAGATTGAAAACAAAAGGTGTCGGAGTAAAAAAATTATTTATACAGTTTAGATCCCAGGAGTCCTTCATGAATAACAAAATACCTACACTAAATAATTTAGTATCAATTTTGTATATATTTTTACTTTACTTTAATATTTCTTGGGTATTCTATAAAATGTTATTGATGAGGTGCCTAGTGAAGAATGTATATAGTAAATAGTTACTGATTACAATCAGTATGCATTCAATATTTTCCTAAAATGTCGGGAAAACAATGTCAGGATTCCCTGTATCATGTCGTCATGAAACGATAAGAAGAACTCATGCTGCGGAAGACAGACACATATCATGTCAAAGAAACCTAACCAACTTGGACTTGGAGATGTCAGACATTAAGTGCGTTGTGGTAATGCGTAGCATTGTCTAAGCAGAACCGTACGTATTATATAAGCACAACCAACAATAGTTATAAAGTAATCCCGAAGACCTTGTTACCTGAAGACGGTATCGCAACAGTACATCTTGCTATATCATGATCAGGGTCCTGGGGTCTAGATCTTTCAGCGGCAGCCGCTTGACTTGCCGCGCACGTACCGGGAGTCAACTAACTGAAATGGGTTATCAAGATACACAGGCGAAAGGTTAGCAACCTGTCACTGCTGGATTATTAACTTCTAAGTTCGTGATGTAAACGTGAAGGTGAGGAAAGACCAAAGACATGACTTTATATGTACCTATCGTTTCACCTAAATTTGCTGAATTCTCTGAAGAGGTATATATATAGCAGGAGAGTGGTATAGTTATAGCCAGTTTAGCCAGTCGTTTTATTTGGTCTTATGTGATAGGAGCCAATAACTTTTGAGCTGATTGGCGCAGTGGCTAAGCGATTGGACTGCTGCTCAAGTGATGCGGGTTCGATTCCCGCACGGGACAAATATTTGTGCGAACCGCAGATGTTTGTCCCAAGTCTGGGTGTTTGTGTATGTGATATTACATGTTTGTGAAACGCACCCACGGGAGAAATTCCTAGTATGGGGCGACGTTTTTAAAAAAAAAACCGGTTAACAATCATTTTTTCCACGTTAGGTGAAATTGAAAGGTGCACATTCAAAAGTGTTATGTAATGTGATCGTTGAAGTTCCGGTTAAAGAATGCGATAGTAAAGCTGACTGTTTATCGACTAAAAATGTCAATATTCCTGTGAATTTGCGAGATATGTATGTACCAAATATATTTAAACTAAACGGAAAAACGTGGAATTCTTTTAAAACCACCTAAAACGTGAACTTACAAGAATGCTTTGTGTGAAGTTTACGCGCTCACAGACAAGCGTTCTTACGAGGATCACATTCTTTGGTCTTCTCTGTTCGCAAGTGGGGCGAGCTACAGTATGATCAGTGCTGTTAGAGCTATCCGATATTATTACACTACAGTACATTTGTTGTATTGGTATTATTTATTTTAAAATATAAAAAGATTGTTCCAGAAATTCTCGTCTTTAATTCAGCAATGAGCATAAGTAATAACAATATTCCTGAGAAAATTTCCCCTCCCGCTGGACTTAAACGTGATAATATAGAAGGGACTGTATCTCCTAACTCCCAGGGAGAATCTCGACGGAGCCCCGTCAATGCCCACGTCGCCGTCGACGCGTACCTACATCAAACGCACGATATTTTAGTCCAACTTACTGCCATAAAAACTGGAAAGTTCCCACCTTTGCATAAATAGAAGGTACCTCCGTAATGTAGGGAGATGAACACGCCGGCTGATAGTGGGACCCTTATCGATGTTTATCTCTACCCTGGACAGTCTTTCGGGGTCGACGGATCGACTCGGTCCACCCGGAGGATTTGCCCACTTTTATCCCGAATTTATTGTTTGTCCTCTTTAATGGGATATGCGAGGATACTGACCGCCCCCGGGATTATGTTTGTTAATAGATGCTGGGCTTGTTACGTACAGATTTTGGAGCTTGAAATAGTAGAGATTTGGAAACGAAAGTATGTATTGTAAAGGACCCTATTAAAGGAATGAGAGGCAAATTAGTGCTTTAATTAATTTTATTAGACTGCGGCAACCGGGATTAGGGACAGGTGAAATAAGGGGAGAGAGGGATAAGTGGCTGTTTGTGATAACGTCATGTTAATCTATACACTTACAAGAGAGGTTTTAAAATTCCCTTGACGACATAACTTTCTACCTACGTTGACATTTCATTATATTAATGCTATAACATGATAAAACGTCAAAGACCCATTCAGTACCGCAATTCGATAGTTCTACTTGGTAACCCGGTCGCCGCCACTGCCACGTTTTTGAATATTATAAAATGTTATTACTACAGAAACATGTCTCTATACACGTATTTTTCAAATAAAATTCAATGTATATTCAAACTAAAATGCAGGACTATTTTCATTCGAATCAAATACAAAATGTGGAAGTCCGCGTAGGACCGGTCGCGTCGTCAATACAAGCGTGTTTGAACTTTTTGTTTAACTTTGTTGTTCGGAAATTCACAATTTGCATTCAACATGCCCGGATCAGCGACCTAATTGATACGGATGATTGGAAATCGTTGGAATTAACCCTGTGACCGGTGTGTAGAGAAATATTATATGGAGCGTCAGGCGGGTCAAATTTGTCCATTGGAATAAAATCCATAGCTTATCAAATTAAACTTATATTAAAGATTTCTATCGTATAACACAAATGAAAAGTTAATTCTTTAGAAGACTTTAGGCCTAATGAAGGCTGCCTACTTTATTTAATTTAGATTTGTTTAGTATGATAATACTGTAAATAACTCTCAGTGTAAACCCGTCTTAGAAATGACATTGCAAATTAATATCACCTATTACATACTCGTATACAAATTATACATAATCAATATGATCATCGATGTCTTAAAATGTATTAAACATATGTAGCATCTCATTGTACCCACACTAGCAGTCAATGGTTTGAATTAAACATACACATGGACTTGACGGAACTCGGCCAGTCGGTGTTATTTCTCGCTACGAAAGAATCTATAACCATCAAGCATCATGGTTCAACCATCTTAAGGTGCGCGCACACAGACGCGGCCTGCGGTGGTAGCCGCGGTGGCGGCCAGTTGTGTTAGTTCATTTACAAGAGAAGCATTCACACAGCGCCTGTGTGAATGTATATATGTAAATGTTTATACGCCCTCTTGACTATTTCTTTTTTTTTTTGTATAGTCATTATTGTAAAGGAGAATGGGCATTTTGTCCCCATCTTGGTGTCATACAATAAAATGAAGTTATTATTGTGACCTTTAAAATGACATAATTATGTCACAACTTGATACAGCCTGGGGACAGCGTCTGTACTGATTTGCCCATTCTCCTTTACGCGGTATTTTATTAAGTTATAAACTCCTTAGCACATTGAGACGATTATAATTTATAGAAGTAGGCTTTACACCTAAAGTTATCTTTAAAATTTATTGTTAGTAGTTTAAATAAGTTACTACTTACTGCTATGAAGAAGCGTAATGTTTGGTTAAAGGATGACATTTAAATTAAAATCTGTTATTAAGCTTGGTGTCAAGGTTCTAAGTAAAAACGAAGTTTTCATAAAAAAATAAAAATACCGAGTCTTTTTAACTTTTAATTTAATTTATTTCTTTATGTTTTTTAATACCGTACCCTAGTGCCAAGTTACGCCAGTGATACAGTATGATTGGATAGAAAGCTTGTAACGGGAGCGTGTTTGAGCTCAGCCGCGCACAAAGCAAGCCCACTCAATGCAGCTGTGAATATCGGCGGTGGCTGAATTGAATGGTTGGCGAACTGACTAGCTTTGTGGAGTTTTTTAAACGGACTAGTTTTTTTTATTGTTTTTCTAATGTTACATAAACGGTGGTAATGGCTTCAAGTTGTACGGGCGTTTTAATGGAAACTGTCCAGGTTGTTCATCAACCATACGATAGGAAGAAAAAGAACGGAAATATAGATTTTTGGGTGTTTATATTAGCTGTTATCAAAGCTGATTTCGGCTAGTGAAAACAATTACCTAACATTATATTTTAACTAGAAGAATAAAATTTAAATCTGTACCAGTAGGTCATCAATATTAAGTTCATAGATAGGTATTAAGCAGTATGAGTGATTTGCAAAAGGTTAAACTATTTCATATTCAATATAAATCTGATACCAATATACAGGAAATAAAATTAAATCATACTGGCAGTATCATAATAATACCTACTACAGATGCAATTTCACGAAGCACTCGTAAAAACGGGACTCTCAAATAATAAAACAGAATATGAAACACTCGTGTGTTCTCAATTCTCATCCAACATACCCGTACACAGTCAGCCGACAGTGCACGATACATTTCACCGAAGACAATAACATTGTTATACGATACTCCTGATGTTAAGCACTTTGTTCACGAAGGCGAATCACACACGAGTACGAAACACAAAAAAGATTCGACGTACGGCGTTAATGACGGTAACAAAGCAGAATCGATACAAAACTAATAAAGTCAATCGAGAACTAAACGATTGGGAGGCGATACGGCAAATAGGTCGCGGAATAAAGATACGCCACCTACGTGACCGGAGTCGATATACGGAGTCAATTCGATACTGACGAACGATCGCGGGGATCGATTTCGATAGGCGAAGTTTCGATTTTGAATTTGTAGGTTCACGCCCCAAACGGCACTTGATCGCAACCGTCTGATTTAGGTTGCACGGTATGGCTTAAAGTCCAGCAACACACGCCACGGAGCTAGCGTGACTCGGGCGAACAAACAGAGTCAGCTCTGTCGACATGTATTTGTATTACATCGGCATTTAAAGTATGCAAGTGATTATAGTGACATCAGGCAATTCAATCGATTACCCTTGTATAATATGCAAGTTTTATTCATACTGACGTATCAATAACAGTAGTTAATCAATGTCGAGTATAAAAATAGTTTGAAAAATTGGCAGTGCTATCAAATCACATTTTGGTATCACAGCGCCTCAAATAATATCGCAGACATTTTTACACAAGTTTATCATAAAACCTTTTGTCCCGGCTAAGACTTAGGCTTTTGTGATGAAGTTTTGATGTAAGCTGCTTCAGCAAAATAAATAAACACGCCGAACAACGTATCCGAAGCAAAGAAAATCCATTTTTATATATAAACTCGCAAATCAGATAATCCAAATTGGTTTTTAGACGTAAACTCAATTTTGACATGTATTTTACTTTATCGCGGAGGCAGATAAATTGAGTGAGATACCGTTCGAAATGTGGCGAAGTGTGAATGCTGCAGAATATGTATATCTAGGTACAAGTCAGGAAATTTGGTCGGTATATTAATAGCTCTTAACTTACCGATCGACATCTGTGGAAGATTCTACTGGAGTCGGGGAAATTGTGATGAGAGAATAATTTGTATCGATAAGTTTGAGCTTCAGTTTATTTTTCAAATTCTCCATTATATTCCGATAAATTCTACTAAAGCTTTTACAATAGTTAAACAATGTATACCTACTTGACTTTAATTAATTATTATTAAAAGTGTGCATTTATTAAGTAAGTGAGACCTAAAAAAGGCTACTGAGATAAATAAAATGGTATAAAGTACACATTAATAATATTTTAAAATTTAATCGTCACGTCCAAATCAAGTGCTGTTTTTATTGAACACTGTGTGGATCAAAAGTCGTAATGTAATAAAAAGATATTCGGTACAAAAACAAATTAAAATACAGAACCTTTTTGCGATAAAATTCTCAGAATCATTTATCATGCTAATAAAAATGGTAGCAGAAAAATACGTTTGGAAGAAATAATAGGCGACGTAGGTACTTTTGATAATACCCATTATCAACACGAGTGTGGAATAATTAAACCTCCATTTTGCCTCGCAAGACTTAGTCCAAACATAACTTCAAACAGTTGTGTATAAGGTATTACTATAATATTCTATACTTGAAGACTGCCTCGTTTCACTAGTGGTCGCTAAGCGTGACTGCTGAGCATGCAGTCCTGGGTTCGAATCCTGGGTCGGTAATAGAGTTACCTACTGGGTGGATATTATCAGTAGCAGCAGCCCGGTTGCTGGCAATAGGCTTGCCCCTTATATTGGGACTTATAACATAACTGGCAAAATGTGGGTGTAATATATGTACACTAGTGTAGGTAAACCTTTGCCTACCACTTCGGGGAACACAGGCGTGATAATTATTAAGTTATGTTTAAAGTTCTGGTAGATATGTGGTAGTATTACAAATATGGCAGTGCTACGTCCCTAATTTGATTAAAATAGTCATCATCATAATCATCATCAGCTGAAAGACGTCCGGTTGAACAAAGGCCTCCTCCTTTTTTAGAATCATAAAATGTTGCTATATTCCCCACGCTTGGCAAGCGGCTTGGGGATCGCAGTATTGGTGGTGAAGTTACAGAAGGCGCTGCTGCCCACCTTTGGATTTTCTCTTAGTCGCCTCTTACGACACCTACGGGAGGAAAGGGGGTGATAAATTCTACGTCGGATAACACACGGCTCGTCTCGGCTCGATTAAAATAGTAAGCCTTCTATTTTAGGTACTACTAACTGTTAATCTGTTTCAGTCGAATTCGTACAGATTAAGTGATGAGTGTCGAACTTAAAATACCAAGATAAAAATATAAAACTATTTGAGAATTTAGTGTGATCCATCAGGTATATGGGGCAGGGATTTTTAACTGTTAAAAAAGTTGTTTCAAGAAAGTACCCTAGTTAGGATAGACAGTACTGTATACGGACTAAGCTTATATAAATATCATAGGTGAGAATTTTTATAATATAAAGCACAACTTATTTATTATTACTCTCGTTGTTTTTCACAAATAAACCTACCTAATTATTTAGATACCAAGTCGGCTTTCAGACCATTCATTTGACATGATATAACATCACTCCTGTACGGTCCTGTTCACTTCCTACACTACATCTCCCGGCGGCGTTCTCCAAAATCTGAGATCAACAATCGTGACGTAATTTAGTACGCACAATGTATTGGATCAGACCTTATTTTAATAAATTCGAGTGAACAGCGCAGAAAAAGTAAAGAATTTGTTCACAAAACGTCGTCCTTGATAAGTGGGACAAAAGATAGCGAGTGGACAATCTATTCGGAGCCGGGCGAAATCGCTTCGATTGCTGTATCTGCGGACCTTAGGGGACGGTGTCTGTGACAGGAGAGCGGCGGGGCCTGGTTCTGGTGGTAATTAAGATCTGTTTTACCAATTACCCGGTGTGAATTATAAATATAAAACGATATAAGTATGTAAGGATATTAACTAGTTGGCGAATAATTAAAAAAAAAACCAGCAGCCGCCTCACCAGCAACCACTGAAACCTTTCAATAGTTTTAATTAAAATTTATTTTACATAAGAGAAGGGTTATAAATTGAAAATATTACATTTACTTCACAGATTTATATAAGCATAAATTGTTACACCAATGGTCCTCGGAGCGGTGGTGCACGCCAGGCGTTAAGCCCAGCTGACATCATGTTTGTCAAAGCACAGTTGCTGTGTAAGGCGGGCCAATTATTAGAAATAAATATATCAACAGCCTGACGGATTCTTTTCTAACCCGCGCCCGCTGCATCTAGTGCCTCAGTCCCCGGGACTCCGATCACCTTTTTATCAGGTCAACGGTTAGGTACGAGGGTCACGCAACGTGGGCCTAGCACGAAGATGTCGTCAATGTATTACATTATGTCCGCTCTGAACACGGACTGTCGAGACTGTTCGGACACTACACCGGGATTTTGTTACAGTTACATTCGAGAGACGCGCAGGGTTAAATTTCATATTTTATTGGATTTATATTTTATTAGTTGTTGCAGTTGAGTATTTATATGTATAAGGATATTGTATTGTTAGTAGTATGTTTGTGAGTAATTATAGTTATACGCAATTTTGTGGGTACGATCTATTTAGATGACGTGAAAAAATAAATTCCCTGCCTTAAACCAATTTGAAATTTTTGATAACTACATAGAATACGATACGAAAATACAGGTACCTACGGTCAAAAAAACTTGTCTAGAAATTCTAAAAATATTAATAATTTATATTACTTAACACAGTAGATACTCTATGAAAAGCACCTAACAATACAATATAATCCTAACACAGAGTCTCAATAGCACCAATATTAATGTATTCAAACAGATCAAAGTGAATCACATGTGCACACGCTGCAGGCAATCAGTCAAACATTACACGAGCGATTAGGTACCGGTCAATTCATTAGGGAGCAAGCACCGACTCCCGTCCTTCCGATGCGACCGATCAAACAAATCCCAATCCGTGTGCTATTGACTTCTGATCAAAAAGGTTTTATACTTAATCTGGAGTACAATAAAGATCCTCCGATCTCCGCTGATTTCCTCGATGCCTTTTAACGTTTGTTTTTCCAATTGACATTAAGAGTGCTCCTGGGTTGTTTATGTGCAGAAGTTAATTAGGTTAGTTAGGGCTATTAAGAGTGAAACTTAACGTACTAACACTTTTAGGAAAGTTAGAGTGTATATAGGCTGGAGTTTTATAAGCCTCTATAATTTAGTTCGCTTATAAGATACAAGTTATAAGATAATTAAGAATATCTAAGCTTTTATTTGGAAAATAATATAAGCCTGATGAACGTAATGGTTTTATTAGGCACTTCGAAACATTTGATTGAAACACAAAATCTCTTGATTGTAATTTATAGCTGATCGAATATTAAACTACAAATTTAAATTTAAAAGTGCGTAAATAACACCAAATAGTTATATTTATTAACCGCTGCACAGCTTATTATTTTATTGCATGGTTTGGATTATTAACTTTATTTATTTATTAGGTTATACAGTATAAAACACGTGTATAAAGTAGGTATGCGTTCCTTAAAATAATATGCATTCAAGTAAAAATGCAACACACTTCTTCTGTACGTTCAGAGTGTACAATATTTTGCAAAATAGCTCTCATAGCTTTCAATGTGACATTTACCGCAAAAATAATGTGTCGTTCGTTTTATTTTATGTTGCCAATATAAGGAACTAACAGCGCTTGCTTTTTTAATATATTTATTTAGAAAATGCCAAACGTTCGCAGCTTTGTGTGTAGCAAACAAAGTTCATTTAGAACAATGTGTATCCCTGAACATGCTCACTGCGCAGCTGTCCGCACCTGTAGCAGGAACATTGATTTAAGCAACCCACCCGAATATGGCACACAAATTAAATTATAAGCCCAAAGCCGGGCGCGCACGGATACTGAGGCAACGACTAGTGTCATTAATAACCCCAACTTTATTCATAAAATGTTTCGAATACTAATGAAACTCAGTTATTACTTATCCGCGACTATTAAATCCTGTTCTTGGAACTTTCCCATTCATAACTTGTTTAATTTCAGAGTGAAGATCACGGCTCGCTCGCGTAATATGTTCCAGGTGAATATTTTAGCCGGTGTGCCGGCAACGGGAACTTTTACCCTTTCTTTTTACCACTTGTTCAGGATAAGACGTGACTTTTAATATCGCAGGTGGCCTCGCTCGCAGCGCTCTCGCCGCTCGCTCCTACAGCTCGCAGTGCTTTAATTCTGACGACGGATAACGTTACATTCCAAACTTTTGATGTTTAGTTAGATCTCAAGTTTTTATATCAAATGCACGGCCAACTTGGGATATAGTTTGAATTGCCTAAGTTTAGAATTCAAGTTTATATTCAGATTATAATATAACGTTTTGGGATATATTATGATTATATTATCATGAATATAAGATAGCTCTTGATAAAACTTGTCAGTTCGTTCTTAGAAGTGGACTCTTTCGCAGAGTCTGCTAAATATATCTGAGTACCTTTTAAACGAGGTCCTCTTCCTATTAGTCCCGACTTGAAACGTGGCTCTCCGTAAATGAAGCATCTAAACAACATTGTTATTCATCCAGCCGAATTTACTTTTTAATAAGGCGCACTATATTTTATTTGGGAGACAAACGTCGTTGTCATTTCGGAGAAGAGGATGAAATCTCGTGGGCAAGCAAATAGGGAATTATGTCGTCCATCGAGTGCCCTAAGGGTTGGTAGGCCTGATTCGATTTGCGGGCCCACGGAGGGTTGTCCACATAAGTGTTTTAGACCCACGTCCTTAACTAAGGGCGTGCTTGAATATGCAATCACATCTGTCGATACTAATGTATGAGGCCTCCGGGGAGGACAGATTTGACGCGGAATCGCTCCTTCATAACTTGGTAATTGTTTCTATTTGATTGTGAGTTCCTTATCCGTTTCGACCCAGATATTAAATCATTAGGCTTTCATGTTCTTAGAATTATTAAAACTTTGTTAATTTATTCTGCTAATATTAACCGTGGTTTACGTGGTTACATCATTAGGATAAATAATCATAATTGTAAGTAAATTTTTGATACATATTTAATTGTCCCAAAAAGTCCCAAGTAACATCAACCAATATAGTTAAGTACAACAATCTCAGGTCACCAAGACAGATAGCCGAAGACTTTCCAGAGACGTTCGGAGCAAAAGCAGAGATCGGAAGGGAAGACAAATGACAGCGGAATTCCATTGAAACACACAGGAGTGGAACAAAGCATTGGCAGAGGGTTGAAGTAATTTATCATAGAATAATATTGGAGCTAGAGGTCGCTGGCGGCAGTCGACCGGCCCGACCACACTGGGCAGGAACTGTGGGGCTCGCTTACAGGAGCAAGGGATGAGCGCGGGGCTACGTACGAGTTAAGAGAGCCCCAACGAGTATTAATACTGAACTCATACTTCAAAATATGAAGTTATGCTGTCAGCTTTACCTTACATAGGATGCAAATAGTACAGACGTGACGTTGACATTTTTAATGTTGGGTAATTTTAGTACCTGGACATCGGGATTTATCAAGTTCAAAACAACCACGTTTTGAAAAAAAAGTCCCGCAATTTGCCAGGTAAAGCAAATTTTGATTATTGGCACATTCTCTCAAATGCATAATTTCCTTCTTCTTCTCCTTATCGTATGGTTGATAAACAACCTTGTGTCAGAGTTTTAGTTGTAGTAGCCGCCTGTAGGCCTCTGACATGGCTTTACACACCATTGAAAAATCTCTCAGGTGAACCGGTTTCCTCACGATGTTTTCCTTCACCTTTATTAGCAACTGATAACTAATTTGTAATACGCACATGAATTCGAAAAGACATTGGTACGTGCCGGGGTTTGAACATAATATCCTATTGATTAAGTTTATATCAACCCCGCTATTACCTCCAACTTGCGCCGCACTACAATTTGCTCCGCCGAAACTTGAAATAACACGGTATCGATGATCTTCAGAGCCCTTGCGCAGTAATACCGTCTTTATGTAGGCCAGGCCTCGCCGTACCGCTATGTATATGCTCCGTGCACCGAACAGACTCCTGTTATTACCGCTCCTGATACATTGGATTAGTTCCGAGCTCGGAGCGTATTCAGTGGCCGCCGCTCTTGTAATATTAATGTCGAACACTTGAAGGACTGAATCGCTTGGAATATTTTGATAGTTTAATATTTTCTATTGTATCTTTAACATTCTTGTTGACTTTTTATAAATTAAATATTTACTTATTTATTAACCAACTTTGACTAACACTAATATGTACCTTTTGTGGTTATAAACTATGATGTGTTTATTTATATTTTCATTTCAACAAAGAGATAGACGGTGTAGTACGTGTACTTATTTAGATCAGTAATACTATACTAGAATAATTCCAACCTATAACATGTCTTTAATAGACATCTTTTAATATAAAATGGGTGAAACATTAACCAGCTCACCCAACCCTAAAAGCTCAACCGAACAAGCGAACCATTCCTAGATTTTTCGTCAGACATTTTTATACACAGAGCTTATTATTCTAATCACGGAGGCGCTCTTTATTTCGTGTAGTTGGAGCCCGTTTAGAATAATGATAAAACAGAAAGTAGGCGTGAGTGAGGCCTGATCCGGCGTCCTACCGCTGGGAACTTTCTGACTCCAAATACTATTATCTGCTCTGTAATGTTGAGCTGAAGGACTGATAAGATTAGTTCGCCTTAAGAATTATGTAACAGTTACCTTTTTAACTTAGAAACTATTGAAATTATCGCCTATCTTATTTAGCTTGAGACGGAGTAATTTGATTGATATGTACTAGAAGCACTCCTACTTTATAAGAAATATTTTTTATCTTCTTATTATTGAAAATATCAACAAATAAATCAAAATAAAAGTGAAACATAACAGGTACCTATTTTAAGCGATGGAAAGTGGAAAGCATATTTCAGACACGTGGAATGGAACTTAAACCAATTAAAATTAATATCGTCAGACGGAAAATTAAAAGCAAAATAAAGACAAAAGTTACGCGATGCATTTTTGTTTCATAAAACGTCGCGTTTATATTTATATTGGCCTTCTGCCGTTTTAATTGGCACTCAATGTATGTTTATGTTATATGTATTCATCTGAGTGGGGATCATTTGGTTCAGTTGCTTTCAACGCTTAATGTTAGGGCAGAGTCGCGTGTTTGACTACGACGTATTAAAAAAATTCCTTGAAGGCATCTTAAAGTATGTACTGCCTGAAAAGTAAACCTGATGATCTGTTTTGAGTACATAAACACTATTATGTACGACACGCAGGAGAATTATAGAGAAAACATAACAAAAACTTAATTAACTAACAAACATATTATTATAGCACTACGAATTATCAAGTATAGTTATTTATATGAATTTATTTAAGATATTCATACAAAGTAGCCTGTACCAAACATGATGTTGGTTAATTATAAAATAATTGTGGTGTGACCACTTTATTATGCACTCCGAGCGAATTTCGAAATAATATAACAGGACGCGAATAGTTGGCTGCTAGAACTAATTAGTATACTGAAATATATTTTGATTAGCCTAGTTTTTACACCACAGCAATTCTGGGTTTTAATTCATGTTGTATTTTCTTTGCATATTCTTGTTACTCTCTATATATCTCCTGCAAATTGCAAAGTATGTATCACTATAGGAAACCCATCGGCGAAGTGTAAGTATATGTATGTCTTATCACCGAACTCAGAGATATTTAATGATTACTTAAGTATCACTAAGTAAAGATATCCTTTGTGAAAGCCTTACTTAGTGACAGTTTGAGTAATCATTAACGTAAGAGAGAAATATTGGATTTATTTATTACCATAATTATGGTCGAGTCACGTTAATTTCCAGCCGTAACTCATGAGTCATGAAAAAAAAATACAATGTAAAACATTTTTAAATGAAGAACTTTCAATTTATAGTTTTCCAAAACCTGTGCCCCATGTAGCGTACAGATTTCAGCGCAGTTATTAAAATAAAACCCTCAGTTATGAACACTGGCTTGTTTGCGTTATTATTTCAATATTTTAATTAGCTGGACAGTGGACAGTCGGGCGTTCTCTGCACGCCGCGGCGCGTCGCGCGTCCGTGGCAGATCGGACTACATGTGACCGCGGACGGGAAAGCCGGGATATCCGTGTCATTTTATTATGGGGATTATTTAGAATATTATTGCAGTTTATGCAGCATAGGATAATGCAGCTTTATAGTGATGAGTTTAATCTCTCGGGAGTATTGCCTGCATTTATCTAATTGAATGAATCTGGTAGTCGCATCAATTTCTTTGCCCAAACGTTAGACTAGGTCTTAATAATTATACAAAAAAGGTTTAGACTAAAGTAAAATAATGTTTAGTATCCAATGCAAAAACAAAATTGATTTCCGCAGAATAAAAATATTTGAGTGACTTGTCAATATTTATTTCACATAACGCCCGCGTGGTAATTATAAGACATAATTATAACATGTTATTTTTATTAATAAGTTAAGAACACATAACACAAGAAATCCTCACTATAGGCCTTTAAATTCCCAACCAATTACCAGTGATAAAACATTGAAACAAACTTAATACTATCCAATAAACTTATCACCTAACGTATGATAGTAAAATAGTCCACATGAACCCGTTACGGCGCTGATTTGCATTCATCGCCGGCAGAGCGTTGATACTATAACCCCGGTTCATCTCATTACGTCGCGATCCGCCGCGGGATGCGAGGGCTGCCTGAGATGACTTCTAATACAGGCCCATGTAAGCTCGCATCACACGATTTGGAGGAATAGATTGTGTAGGTACTAGGTATATTACTTTTGGAAGATTTGGAAGTTGTTTCTGTTGAAGCAAATTTTAAGGATAGGTATGACGGGTGTGGTTTTAAAATAAGCAACTAAAATAAGTAAGTCAGGTTGCGAATATAGGTAAATTTTTGTTGTACTATAGAAGCAAGCCTTTTATGCATTTAGGTATCTTTATTTGTTTTTGACAATCCCACTAATAATATAAACGCGAACTTTTGTGTGTTTGTAGGTGTCTTACTACTTTACAATTTTGTTAAAATCGGGTAAGAAGGTAGCTGACACCCTGGATTAACACATAGGCTACTTTTTAATCCTGAATCATGTAGTGGGTAACGCAGTGCAGCAAGTCATTATATAAACGTCATATTTTAAAACACGCCAAAAATATGCCAAGTATCTTAAAGTTTAATATTTAAAATGTGAAAGTTTCCATATCCCCTTGCGATTTTCAAGAGGATCTTAAGATGTCCTCAAACGCTATTGAAATGTCGCTATCAGTCTGGTCGAGGTTCGAGACTTCTCAGCTTCGCAAACTCAACGGTATAATAAAAAACTATATTTTTAAATGACTGGTATGACTGCCTCGTTGGACTAGTGGTCGCTAAGCGCGACTATTAAGCATGAGGTACCGGGTTTGAATCTCGGTGGTCGGGGAAAGGGTTACTGTGCTTTTTCAATTAGGTAATATAAGCGTGTACTCTACATTCAAAATACATACAGTAAAAGTAATAGCTATGAGGTCTTTGTTTTGACCCTAGGCTGACCATCAAATGTGGGTCAAATTGCAATAATTTCACTAACACCGTCGGGCAAAATTCGAACGTGAAATAATACCCTGCTTTCCCATCCGGGGAATACAGGCGTGATAATATACGTACAGAGTATATTTTAATATCTGAATATTTAGATTATTTGGTGTTCGTTACAGTCACGTTTTATGGCTAAGCGGGTTTGAATACAATGCTGTCTCAAGCTAGAATATACTTACCTTACATTAGAATATATTTCTAGCTATTTTATATCCCCTTACATTTGGATAACTTTAGGAAAATATCATTCTGACCTACTCATATACTTTGTGGGACTACTAAAGGGATGGGAACATACAGAAGTGCTTGGTTGTTATGTGGCGTTAGCTTCTTATCAAACTTAGTTATAAATGCGGTGATGAATTGCTTGGAGAAGTTCTACGCTGGAAGTGGCGGATTTGTTTCCCACGCTAGACAAACATTATATCAATATTAATTTCAGCAGATATTTAACAAAGTTCTAAGCGACCGTCTATAAATGAACGACAAGAAACTGGTGAGTAGAAGGCACTAGGCACTAAACTGAATACAGACTAGAAATAATAATATAATAATGATTGCTAGAATTATCATAATTCACGTCACACTGCATAAGTTTCCTGGTACTTAAGAAGTATAACAGCTTTATTTGTTCAGCCGTATAAAGTTGTATCGTTTTATTTATGTTCGCTGCAGCATTCTTAGTGTGATTGGCGAGAATTTTAATTAAAGTCTCCTGATTAATCGTGTAATTACTGCAGTGGTGCGATTTCCAATAATATCTGTGCAGTTATAAATTTAGTATACTTTTACGAGAAACGTTAAAAAAAGCTATAAAATTATTTTGTTTGTAAAAAAATCTGGGATATACGCAGTAAAAAGGTGTATGATAAATATGGTTCACCATCTTTTTTAGTTTTGAAATGTTATTTTACTGTTATGAAATCAATATCCAGTTAATGTAACCTATTTAAAAATTTCGTCAACTTCATTAATAAGCACACCGACTATTGCCGATGTCTTTTATTACCTTTAAGAAATCCCTTTTACACTCTGAGAAGCCTTCACTGTAGATCGAACTCCTAGACAAATAACACCATCTCCACTAAAAATGGCCGACTAAAAACCCTTTGCCTCGTCATCCTCGATTAACCACCCCACTTCAATCAGACTGTAAGCGCAATAATATTTTAGTTTCAAAGAACAATACATTGGCTTCCACTACTCGCACGCTCGCACACTCGCACACTCGCACGATCGATCGAGTTTTTCACTGAATAAATTTGTTTGGATATTTGGCAAAAAGCGGGATAAAGATGTGCCATTTACATCCCAAATGTGCGTGTACCGTAGTCGGTATGGTGATTGTGATCGATTACACCAACGAAATGCGTTTGACGTTTACTTTAAGTGAAGTATGTGTAATGATGTAGGCATTAGGCCCCTTGAACCACGAAAAACATGTGACTTGGAAACAATAAGTGTTCCTGAAGATGAATGTGCGGGGTGTATTTGTTTTTAGAAGGGTTACTTTCTCGTTTTCTACGTGGTGACAAACATTTGACCTTAGCAGGCGAATCCTTGAAATAGATTCGAAGATTCGATGTATGCGGAGTTTAATTTGTTACGCGTAAAAAACCCTAAAACCTTATCCACCAGGTGCATGTTTGTATACAACAAACTCAATATATATGTATTTGATTTAGACTGATTTCATTTAGCTGCTACAAACTTTGGGACAAAAAATTATGTGACAGAAAAAAGAACAATACTTTTAAGCTTACCATCCAATCCATCATTAATAATGTTCTTACTTAGTCACAACACAAAAACTGCGAACGAAACTAAGTATAAAATCTGACGTACGCATTTTACCTTTAAAGGTAAAATAAGGTAAAAAGTTATTTTCTCCAGAAGCGTTTGACCCTCGTCCAAAGAAAACTTTTACATAAAGTAATAACAGTGAATTTCAAATTGTAATAGGGTTCAAGTAGTGACAAGTCCACCGAGTTGAATTAAGTTGAATACTGAGGAACGTTGAGGGAGCAACAGTTGCGTAAAATTATACTCTGTTTGTGTTATTTTTTTAACAAACTAAACTTATTTCAATTTTTTTTCTGGGAATAAACTAGTTATGTTGTTCACAGTAAACATGATGATTAAAAATTGTTTGGTCATTACATTAACAGGGTGTACTTAACCGTTTTGTCAATCTTTTTGTAGAAAAAAAAGCCTAATTTTAGATTTTTAGAGAATTGAACTTTAAAAAAAAACGTCGCCCCACTCTAGGATTTTCTCCTGTATCGTGGGTGTTTCACAAACATGAAATATCACATACACAAACACCCAGACTCGGGACAAACTTCTGTACATCGCACAAATATTTGTCCTAAGCGGGAATCAAACCCGCAGCCCTCGAAGCGCGTAGCCACTGCGCCAATAAGGTTGTCAAAACTTGAATATACTTGCATACTAGTTGAAAACTCTTAGTTGGATTATAGGTAGCTTTTCCATTCTTTTTTCTAAACCCCCTAATACTCGTCTCACCTGCCCACACCTCTGCCAGCAATCGCGAGCATAATTAAATCACCCAATCACCATCGCTGCACGGTCCCCAACAAAGGCTCACACAATAAATAACGAAATTAATCCGCTAATTTGTTACGGGCGTCACTCGCTCGCTCCGCTCCGTCGGCTCCGATCGCTCGGATGGCCCCATTCGTACTATTTCCAACGTTTAAGCGAAACATTTGATTCGGTGATAGCACGCTTCAATTAGGCCGGGCAGGTGATTTTAGATTGTTTTAATTAAAGGTTTTAATAGACAGTGCGGAGTTGTGCGAAGCGCTATTGTCTCGTCTACAATTCTTGGATTGTTGTTTGTTTTAAGATGTTTGCTGACATATATACATATATACTTAGCTACTTAATAACAATAACCAAAATTTCAGACAGTGAAACACTAATCTGTAACATTTGCCAAATTGTTATACATAATATGATGTATTTTATATGTTATATACAGACCTAAATTGTGTATATAATTATGTTTATGTATAACGTTATTGTTAAGCACCTATTGAATATAAAAAATATTTTTGAGTAATGTAAGAGAATAATCTTCCAGCGGACAATAAGATGAAAGAGTATGTAAATAAAACGTGAAACTCACACCATATTCAGTAAAATGTTGTCCATCGAAACCTGAACCCCGTTAGTAACCAATCAAATCCCACATTCCAGATGGCGCCTACTGGTACCTGCTCGCAACATTCTGGAAGTATCTGGAAGTATCCGGAGACCTTGACCTCCATCAGGGGTCCGCACGGAATCCCAATGAGGCATGAGCACTGAGCACTGCCTATTTATCACGGCCCGCCAAGTCACGGCTCAGACCTTTTAATATGTCAAATAAAACTGCGAAGAACTTTCAAATATTCACCTCATAGAATATTCAATTTTTAATCGTATGTATAGCCTGCGTTTTTGCGTTTGCGAAAACGGATCGTATCGTATTGGTTTTATCAGTAACCAAAATATCGTCAATTTTTTATCTATGTACCAACTCGTAAGTACTGATGTTCATCTGTTAGAACTGTATAATATTATAAAATAGAGGATCAACGCTGAGCGTTCGAGCCGAGCCCGATTGTGTTTGAAAAGGACATCAATCGGCAACGAGCGCCCGAACTCGGCTTAATCTAACCCGATATTAACTAATCTCCTCATTGTGCATCTTTGATATTCAGAGTAAACTCGCTTTTATGCTAAAATCCTCTTTTCAATATCATAATCTTGTACATCATCGTTAGACGTGTATTAGTGACATTAAATACTACAGTGTTGCAAAGGTTACTACTACTTACCTACAATCGAACTATACGTTAAAATAGTAGATGAAGCAAAACACATGAACAATTTTTCTCTCACTTAAATAACTTTAATTACACCATAACAAAATGAACAACATTAAATTGTCATCCATTTGAATAGAAACTTCGCATCCCTAAGATTTTTTTATACTAAAAATACGATCAATCCACTGAACCGCTGACGGTAAAAATACACAGCAGCACTTTGAACAAATCGCACCTTCCGTCGACTAGAGCGTACAATTAGAACGCATCCCTAACCCGGACACAGCTGAACGCAGTGGAACTTGCACAAAAACCCAAAAGGATGACCGCGACCAACGGAACTCTTAAAACGATAAAACTTTTATTCGTACCTGCATAAAATGGCGATGGAATATTCAACGGGCATTGCTATTCCGCAAATCCGCGGTGAAATTAAAGAAGTTATGAAAAGGGAAGTTGGTACAAGGAGCGGCCTTAATTCCTGGGACCCCTCAAACGGTTTAATTAAGAGGATTGAAGTAGAAAGTGGCAGGACACGCCTCCAGGTGGATGGAACTAATTGGTTTTTAACTAATTGACTTTAGATGTGAAATGTTTCATGACTTTTTTCATGCATTACAGCAAGTGAAATCCTTATACAAAGTGCAATCATTATACTTAACTTTATATGTGGAGTTTGAAAAATATTTTAGATAATAAAATTATTAATACAGATACTATGAAATCCAATCTCGTTTATCTCATCTCTATCTAAAAACATTTTCCCTCTTATCTACACAAACACGTAGAAGCAGTAGCTGTCAACTGAGTCACATGGAAATAATGCCTTTTTAATAATATAATTCCAGCTCTAAAATAACTTGACGATGCAGCATCTTAAGTCGCATAAATCCAGAGTTCCGATTACACTGGTCGCTGAGCAAATGTTTCAGTACCCGCTATATCTAGACTTTACGACATGATTCATAAAATATAAGCTATTCGGGAAAGCTTCAAATATCTAAGCTTAACGATCGGCTCAGTAATAGCGTATAATAGTAACTACGTCTAGACGAAGCTGTTAATTTTTTATAGATCAACAGATTTTATTAATTTAATGCAAAACAAAATTACAGTATAAAATATTTTAATACCTATAGCCATAACAGTCAAATAGCTAAAATACTCTTAGAAATATACAACTCCGGTGATAATCCAACACGTCATCATAAATCACTTCGGTTTCTACCCAAAATTCTGTAAAAAGTACAGCGTTGGATAGACTATCTAAGCACATAAAATATGAATAAATAGTTTATGTTACACCTCGCACTAGGTATTATTATAATTATTAGTAAATTAAATTAGTACCTACTTTATTTACTTAACCGGAGTACTGGCCACTACTTATGCAAAGGAGAAAAAAGATTGGCGATCTTCTTTTTAAATATTTACTAGAAACACAAAGTTAGTAATTTTTCAAATAATCCTGGCATCATCTGCCTATATTGGTGTCGTGTCTCAAATGTTGGAAATACAAAGGCAAAATACGAAAATCAGAAAATTTCAATTACAAAACTTCATTAAAAAACAATGTGTACAAAAAGGGGTATTCAAAGCGTTATAAAACCAATACAATTACACAAAAACACAATATTGCAGCGCTGCACAAAAATGTTAATCCTCTGCAAATAAAATCGTTGGCCAAAACACAGATTGGCTATCAAATAACATAGTCGCAAATTCATAATATCAATATGAAGCTCGCTCTAAATTCTCCAAAAACTGACAAACGACCAATAAATATTTTTATCGTTGAGACACAACAATAAATTGTGGCTAAATTCGATAAATTGACGGATCGAATAAAAAACGGGTTTACGTCGGTCGGTTGCGACGCGCCGCAATATTTCCTCTGGTAGCAATTGATATGGTGTGACGTCACGAGTCACTCGCACCTGTAATTGTCAGCGTTAAATTCATCATCTCTGACGTTATTAAATAATACATTCGCGGCTGATACAAACGTCGTGGATGGCGTGGGTGGTGTTAATACTTCTGGGAAAATGTGGATCAAAATAAATATAAGATTCAATTTGTTTTCCATTCGAATTGAAATGTATGACGATTATAACAATGTTCTGCGCTAAAAACGTAATTCCTTGAAATACAATAAACTTCAATTGAATAAATGTTGTTTCAACAAGGTTTCGGCCTAACATTAAGCTTCCTACAAAAGTTTCCTTTTATATGCTTACTCGTAAGACATGAGTAGTCAACTTTGATGTAGAATTAAATATACTTCGGACATGAGCGATTCATATCTAAATATTTATTACAAGATTAATGAAAGGCCTAGTAAATAGTGCCAAGGCACAGTGGCCCGGGGGAG
The DNA here is from genome assembly GCA_905340225.1 of Abrostola tripartita. NCBI lineage: Eukaryota > Metazoa > Arthropoda > Insecta > Lepidoptera > Noctuidae > Abrostola > Abrostola tripartita. The sequence continues at coordinate 432,789 of HG996488.1, forward strand.
TAATGATCCAGATTCATATACACAAGGTTGCGGTTGCATAAATACTTTTCTTTCTTTCATACAAATTCAACAATTCCAATAAAATATGACAATCATTATCTGCTTTCTTGGCTAATTATTGGCTAACTCATAAAACAAATTAGTTAACTAATAAATGACAATAGCTTCACATAACATCATCACATCAGCCTATTGCAGTGCACTGGACGTAGGCCTCCCCCAGAGTACGCCAAAGGCCCGCTCCTCCGTTTTGCCATCCAATCACTACCAGCTACCCTCCTCATCGGTACATCTAGCCGGAGGGCATCCAATACTAAGTTTGCCAAGATGTGGCCTCCATTAGAGAACTCGTTTACTGCAGCGATCATCGGTTCTGGTTTGGTTTATTAATAACACGTATGTTGACCACTTGACACCTGACAGGCGTGTCTAAAACCGCCTAATATGAATTTATTCTGATGGCCTACCCTCTATCACTCCACGCCACATTAAAATTCGCCAACCCATTAACGGATCACGACAAGGGCGTAATATATTGTAATTTCATGAAAAAGGATGTCTCTGATTTATGGGAAAATGAAGGAGAGGTGAGGTCATGAAAGCTTTAAATTAAGTTATTTTATTATAACGAAAATTTCCCGTTAAGTTCAGCTGTTCAGCAGTTCAAAAATTTCTTACTACTATGATTATTATTTTAAAACATTTTTTTGCGGTTCTGTAAAATGTTTGTCATCATAATTTTCATACTAGCCAAATAATAGGTATACACTGAACACGTACGTCCAACGCCATAAAAACCTAAATATCTTCAGAGCTTGCGTCAATTACGACACCAGAGCGACGTCTCTTTCCTATATTTTGAGTGTCCATAACAGCGTGAGTTATGAATACTCAACATTTAAGTAAGGAAACAATATAATTACCGGAACGCGTAAAGTATATTAAATCTTTATTTCCCCGTAGATGGAGCCACGTGCGTTTGAGCTGTCGCCATTAAACCCGCAGAAACTTGGAGATAGGAATGATAACGACAATAACGCAACCGCGTATGATGTTTAATAAATTTCGCCGCGAGCTCCACTTGTACCTTGTTAATGCATCATTGAAATTTAGGCATTTCTTGTTATTTTCGGGACGGGAGTTGGACTCGTAGGGCTGCCCGGAATACCATTCTCACTAATTACTTTTATTTTTAAGCATCGGCATTTAAGTTCTTCATTATTTCTAATACACATGAGATGAGAATGTATTGCTGGTCTAGTTTATGAGAACATAATCATCACTGATATGAGCTTGGTCTTAGGAGTCATATTATAATCATATTTCGAGTCGAGAGAACTAGAAGTTGATCTATTGAATGGCCGTTAGACAACTTAAGACGACACAATATTATATAGTATTAATATTGTGTGACAGTATCAACAGTAGCATATTAAACCGGATACCTAAGTCCACCTAAGACTCATATACTCAAATGATATAATAAAATCATTGGCAGCCCTACAGGCGGGGGGAGGCGGGCAGCTCCCCTCGCGTTAGTATGCTCGTCGCGCCGAACGCGCCCGAAGCATATGGCGCCTTCGGGGACTTTCGCTGCATCGCCTAAGTACGCAACTAAACCCCGTTTTATATTGGCTTTGTACCATTAAACTTAAGCTTATCTTCATCCCATTATAATCATGCGAGTTCGCGTCTGCGAATAAATTTGGAGGCTTACAAAGTTCAATATGGGAGCCTATCTTACGTAACTCAGATGGAGAAATACGGATCTATTTCTAGCTCGCGACGTGGAAAGTTTGTTCAGAGCCGACGGGATCTGGAAGGTTGCGTCACTGGGAGTTCGCTTTTATTAATTTGTGACGTTTGATTATGGTGAAATACGGGCTTTGTGGCGTACATTGGGAGAGGCCTATGTCCAGCAGTTTACTGCAACGGGCTGATAATGATGATGATACCTGGACTATGTAACCGTGAGATTTATTAGTAAATATACCTACTTTAAAAAAAAAGTAACTATGGAGTTTCTTGCTGGATCTTCTCCATAGAAACGACACTTTTGAACCAAACAACTAGATTTGAGATTTTATAAGTGCCCTTATATAGCCTTTAGGTAATAAAAACCTTATGACTATGACTAGTTTCCGTAGTATCCTAGTCTATCCCAGTCCTAACCGTAGTACAGGTAAGAAGATTAAAATAAATAATATATTGTAGTGATAATGACGCAGTTAAGCATATAGGCATTTAGGATTATCACCCTGAACGCTTATGTGCGTTGATGTGTAAAAGCCCTTAATATTTTTTGCTGAGGATTATTGTTTTTTATAGGTGGTTGTATGTTGGTTGGTGACTAACCTACCGTTTTTAAATCAAAATTAATTATACAAGTATTCACTTTAGCAAACGAGGTTTGTTTGTTATAGACTATTTATTCCCTCGCATTAAAGCGGTACTATTTAGTAACAAAATCAACATACTGCTGACCTAATTCACGTAATAACTCTCGATGAACTGATTAGTTAAATTCCCAATATTACCACAGAAAACCGAGTTACAATAGTTATATATTAAATTAATTATTCTAATGATTTATATACATCGGAATGTGATCAAAATAATGTGTTTAGAATGCAGGTTCCGTATCAGAGATTGATGACAAATATTGTAATTTAAGTATCGTGGTTTTAAGTATGACAAATTATACAAACGAATATCTGGCGATCTTGACGACCCGATTGGCGCAGTGGCTAAGCAATTGGACTGCTGCGCTTAGGGTTGCGGGTTCGATTCCCGCACGGGACAATAATTTGTGCGATCCGCAGATGTTTGTCCCGAGTCTGGGTGTTTGTGTATGTGATATTTCATGTTTGTGAAACGCACCCACGATACAGGAGAAATTCCTAGTGTGGGGCGACATTAAAAAAAAAAAAAAAACTACCGTCCTACCAATATTATCCAAGCCGAATCACTAAGTATTAGAGTAATTTACATAAAAATAATTGTATTTATATTTTTTGTATCAACATTTTTTTAATAATAATACCTTTGGACAAGTCACACACGGTCATCTGATCCCAAACTAGGCAGAGCCTGTATTATGGTAACCAGACAACTGATAAACATACTTATATATTTTTAAATACAAACAAATTATAGATAAATTACACACAGACACAGAACAAATGATTATGCTCATTACCCAAAGATTTATCCTGGGTTCGAATCGAACCCACGACCTCTGTTCTAGCATTTAGGGTCACTAACCACTAGACCAGCAGGCCAGTCAGCCTGTCAATAAGTCTTTGTCCCTGTACTTAACCAACCCTAGGTGAGCAGCCCGCAGATTTAAAAATACAAAAATGATGCAACCATCGAAAGGTCTACAAATCAAGTTGAAAAGCCTTCCCTAATGGAGAAATGTAATAAGCTAGCATTAACAATAACATCACTGAACCTAGAAGGAAGCTGCGGATAATATAAAAAGATTTTTAAGTAAAATGTTTATTTTAAGTAAGACCTTGTTTTAATTTCAAAATGAAATGTTCTTCTCTGAACTATAAGACTAACAGCAAAACATGATTAGGACAACCAAAACAAAAGAAGATCCTACGACGAGGGATCGACAAAACATTTTCATTTATGCCACCGTACTTAGAAGCGAATAATAAAATGCGTAATAATGTTACAGCAAGAGACAATCAGCATTTCTCTGGAATAAGATACTTTACTTAACAGAATTAATTCTATGAAAATGTCACAATTATTATTATATTAGACAGACTTAAATGGGTCCTATTACGTGGTTAGAAAAGTTGCTACGCCGTAGCCATACAGTGTCGTAGCTAATAGACTACGCGCTACGTAGCATCGTAGCAGATACTACGCGCGTAGTGAAATCGTTACGCAAGCCGTGACGCTTGCAGATACAGTACGATATTGTTTATTACGATATTATTATACTGCACTACATAATACTGTGTAGTTTATTTACTTTTCACGACAATATTCCTAGAAGGAATGATAATAAAATCATCTAGCAGTGATGGCATAGTGGTATGACCGTTGGACTGCCGAATCAAAGGTCGCTAGTTCAGATCCCGGCACGCACCATTGTCTTTTCGAATTCATGAGCGTACTATAAATTAGTTAACAGTTGCTAATAGACAACATCGTGAGGAAACCGGCACTGCTGAGAGATTTTTCAACTATGTGTTAAGCCATATCAAAGGCCTACAGGCGGTTAACGTTAAAACCAGGTTGTACATGAAGAAGAATGTGATTATGTCAGGTCATCGACCTTCCAAATCCCCAAAACTTGAAACCCTCACCCCTCAACTAGAACGATCTCATCAGTGCTGTAACACAAACGCCGGTATACTGCGTAAAGTTATAGTGAGAGTGTATATTTTTTCTCATATATTATTCCCTTGGCCTACTCTCGACGTGTAGATAGGGTGACCAACTTGTATCCCACTTCTTTAGGTAGAAAATATTGTCTAAACTTAAATTATGTATAATGACTAATTAGTGCTTTGTGGATTATATGCACAATAAAGAGAAAAAAAACAGTTTTTATTTTTGAAATATGTCTTTGTCATAATACTAAAAATGCCCCATTATTACCTATCTATTAAAAAAATAATAATACTAAATTATTAGTCAGTCATCAACACAATTAAATATCAATGAGTATCTAATCTGAAACATATCCGTGATGTTAAAATAATTAAAGTACAATTGGCACTTCATTTAGCAAGTTACGGTAATTTTACGCGTAATTGGAGCGTTCAGAGTTCCGAAGTAAGAAGGAACTTAATATACCTAGCAGGGGTTGATTAAGATTAAGTACCACAAGTATGCACGAAACCCATTTCACGACTTACTGTTTGATAAGAGGTCATGTAGGACCTACGGAGCCACACGTCAGTATAAATAAATGGAAGTTTTAAAAAGACTGGGACGAGTACTAACGGATATATAGCAGAATCACACTGATATTAAAAAGGCGATAGTTTGTATGTTTGTTACCTCTTCACGCACAAACGGCGAGAACAAATTGAATAATATTTGGTCTGGAGGTACCTAACGCCCTAGATTTACACATAGGCTTTATATGAAAATTAAATGTCTAAAGGCTTTTTATTAAAAAAAATCTTAATTGCAAACAGTTATATGCAACTATATTTATAACGTAGCAGTCAATATTAAAGTGCCGCTATAGAGTAAGTTGTTCACACAATCATATAATGTAGTAGGTATTACAACACAATATTAATATAATTGATACATTCGGGGTTGATTTAAATCATGATAGGCATCAAAGTTTACTTACTGCGGCGTTATTCTACTTTTTAAAACGTACCTTCTAAAACAAAATACATTCACCTAAGCTGCTGAGCACGAGGTCTTGGTTTCAAATCCCGGGTCGGGAAAAGTGTTACTGACTTTTTCCATTAGGTAATTCTCAGTAGCAGCACAGAGACTGAATTTGTGCCTGGTTGAGGGCAATAGGCTCGCCCCCTATTACATTGGGACCTACAACATAACTGGCGAAATATGGGTGTACTATGTGTGCACCTCTGCCTAGCTCTGTGGGGAATACAGACGTGATATTATGTATTTTACATTTATCTAAAAAAATTAAATCTCTAAACAACATAATTTTTTGACTTATAAAAGAGTCTCACGTCGTCCACCATCATGGCCACCGTACCCTGCTCAATATCTGGCAAGTAGTGACGTAACATGCGAGCCGAAAATGTCCATAAGCCATAACCGAGGCAATAAAAGGCCGGCCGCTCGCGGGACGCCCAAATAAACTGATATATACCCACTACACCAATAATAATGACTTATATGTTCACGAGAATTATGTTAATATTTGGAGTAAGTAAGAATGTAGTGCTCAGTTATTTATTGCACGGCTGTAGTTTAAGGAGTCGGTGAAAAGCTAATGTTATGTAGCTCGTGCTAGCGCGGGTTTTAAATGTGAGTTATGGACTTACTATTAAGTTAATGTTTTAATGCTACGCCCTATTTGCGCAGGAGTTAGATGATTGGGTTAATGCGCTAGAGGTGGGTTATCCTTCTATAAGGTAATCTGTGCGATTCACAATAACGCATGAATATTTCATGTTAAACGCACATACAAAATATGACTTTCCTCGTTTTAAGCTGTGTAGTTTCAACCATCCTCATCATCATCAGCCGGAAGACGTCCACTGTGGAACAAAGGCCTCCCCCTTAGAACGCCACAATGAACGACCACTTGACATTTGCATTTGTTATTTAAATAGTTTGGTTTAATTAACTTTAAAAGATTTTTGAGCACACCATAAACACAATTTGAATTATATTTCTCTGCGGATTTTCGAATATATAATAAAACAAAACATTATTATACAATGCGAATAAATAAATAAAATAGATTTATTTTTGATGTAATAAAATATTTTCATACGAAAATAAAATTGCCTTATAATATTCAAATTCTTAGATATCCAGAGGCGTATGTTAAGGATTCTGACTAATACATAATTATGAGTATTTGGAAACTCACAGAATGTTACCAAACAATGAGTGTTTTTTGTTATTTATGAAAATGTTTCAAAAGTGAGTACGTAACAATTTAAAAGCGTATCGTTACTCCACTCGACGGCACGCGCTGCAAATAATACCGCTCCCCACTTTCAACATGCTTTCGCATGAGAGATTTTCATGTTGGAAAATATCCGTCATTTTTATTTAAATTCGTTACATTATATCGGCGGAGTTATTGACAGCAGTGGTTGTTCAACGATCAGTGATGGGTTTGATTTTAAGTTGAATGACAGCTTGTATATTAACTATTAAGATTTAAATAGCTTCTATAGTTAACTTATAATTATCACTTACTAGGAGAATACAGAAGTATATTGGTACCTTTGTCTTAAAAATAACATCTCATTGCTGGACAAAGGCACTTTAAATAAATACTTGAGATTTGAGACAAAATACATTTTTAGGAGGAAAACATTGAAATCGTTTATTCAAATGAGACTATTAATACAGTCGTTTTTTAAGTCAAGGACACGAAAGCAGCGCCCGGAACCTTCTCGTCGCTTCCTTGTGCTGTGTTAGCTGGAAAAAACAACTTGGCAACTATATATTTTTTTATAGCCTAGATTATTTCCCACTGCTGGGCAAAGGCCTCTCCCCTGGTTAACAATATCTTAGCTAAGTTTAATTTGTCCTGGGCCAATCATGACATCATTAATTGTTCTGTGTTTTTTTTAACCTGAATTGTTCACACAATAAATTTTAAGGGGTTTGCGCCCCCTACAGTGTAATAATTTTTTTTTTACGCACATACAAAATGTATACTTACACCGTGCTTTTCAGATATTTACCACAAGTCCGGGGTGTTCATGTGACATGCTCCCGCGAAACACTGTTTTTTTTAAGATTAAGGATTATCAATGAAGCCACCCTAACATAATTATAACAAACGACAAAACAATGTAGCTAAGGTGAAGGTACCTGTAACTCAAATTTAGCCATAATTTAACTCTTACTGAACAAAAGGTAACAAAAAACATTAGGCCAACGTGAACGGAAATTCCACGGTCATATATCAATTATTAAAGCCGGGCTTTAGACTTTCAACGATTGAATTATGTACGGGATTTGCGGCACATTTTTAATTATCGTCTACAGTAACTTGTTCTACAGGTAAAGAACATATAATTATTATATTATTATTATTTCGGTACCTGTACAGATGAATAGTAGATGAGAGAACTTGAGAGTAATGCTAGATGACGTGATAATAAGCCTGTCCGTCATCATAATGCTGATGATAATTTAATTAGTATTGTCTTTTCTAAAGTTAAATCACTTTTTATAATAAATTATGACATATACTTAAGTTTTTTTGTACAAATAAAGTCATTTTTAATTTGTTCACCTCTCCTGTATTCATAAATAATCATACCACTTCTAAAAACGAAAAAATAAATCGGTAGATGTCAATATTCCAAAACTTAAATTTAATATTCATAGCAGTCATGATGGAAGGACTAATGGAGCTGATATGCAGGGAAATACAAAGGTTTTCTTATTATTGAAAATTAACAACGGCTGGTTTCGTTATATTCTATAATTATATTATCTTCTTATTTCTTGACAAAACAATTTTACAATTTTAAACTAAGGATTAAATTATACCTGTCACGGTCGTTTGCCTATCAAAGAATAGTAATATATAATGTCAATAGACTTAATACGGGGTTTAGTTAATGCCGTATGATCCTCGTTTATCAATGAGAGGGATAAAGTTTAAGTACAAAACTATTTTCTTAAATACAACAACAAATTAGCACTGACCGACAGGTACTTATACTACTTGAAAAATGAGAATATTTTTCATAGCGTGCGATGATCTGACATGCCTCGGGAATTATGTGACGCGGCGGGTTGGGACCCTACAGATATGATTTACTTAGGGGTCGCCGACGTATCAGACGGTCTGATACGTTGAAGCGCGAATTTCTCGGAAGGTCTGATTCAGGCCTTCCGAGAATTTGCGCTTTTACACTGGACATGCTTTGGGGTCTGCACGTTTGTGACCTGAGTATATTTAATTTCGTAAATACATAGAATAATAATTTAATTATAGACACGGAACGTATTAAATAATTTATGTCTAAATAGTAAGTTGGTCTGAGTTAATCATATATGGCACCGAAGATATAGTCATTAAGTTATTATTGTCGGTAGTTCTAACAAGAACAGGCGTAGGTGTGCGCCTATTCCACCTGCGCAAGATCTATGGAGGTTTCCATTATTAAATTCCACATAAATAGTACACTATCAAATCGTCAAAGTCAGATTAAGTAACAAATATTATAATATCAATCAGGCTGTACTACACACACGCACGAGCTCCAGTGCGTGAGTAACAATAATAATAATTATTTCAATGCGACCATCTCCAAATCCAAGAGCCATTGGAAATAATCACCGTCAGTTATTCACGGTCCGGGTGCCGACTCCACCCGATTCCACGCACGTCTCACGTCGGCCGCGGACCTACACGTTCGCATTTCTTGCGAGGAGGCGCGGCCCGAGTGGCCACGCGTTATTATGTGTTTATTGCGACCCTCGCCTCCTCTATCTGATCACTTCAGACCTCGTAAGATGGAACGGCGCTGATATATGGCATTCATAAAGATATGCGAATGCCGGGGATTGATAAAAATAGAACGGTTGTTAGTTGGCTGTTAGCAATGGAGTTTTAGTAGTCAGGCTTGAGTATATTGTTGACTGTTTTAGTACATACATGTACTGGTATTCTTGTGTACAGTTTGTTTCTATAAATACCTATGTCGAAACCTCTGAACGCATAGTTAATCTATGAAAAACTTAGAAAGTTACACAAAAAAACTCTAGAGCCATAAAGTGTTTTTCGTAGTTTTTCCCTATTATATGATTTATAAAACATAACGTCACGCCTGTATTCCCAAAACGGATAGGCAGAGGTGTACCTATAGTACACCCACAGTTCGCAAGTTATGCTATTGGTCTCAATGTAATAGGGGGCGAGCCTACTGCCATGAACCAGGCACAAATCAAGTCTCCGAGCTGCTACTGAGAATGACCTAATGGAAAACTCCAATAACACTTTGCCCGGCCCAAGATTCAAACCCAGGACCTCGTTGTCAACAGTTACGATAAGGGACCGCTAGACTAACAAGGCAGTGAATGATTGATTTAATATACTTTTAAAAGATTTATATAAATACTGCATAAACAAGACAGAATGCAATTTAAAGTAAATAGTTAAATGAGGCTGCGTGTACCGCGCGGAAAGCGAACCCACGGCCCGCAATAAAAACCAAACGCTTTATAGGCTTCAAAAGTGACACAGCAATATTTCAAGCCTATGTTTTGTTTCATGTAGTGTGATATAAGGGTATGTTAATAACTAGCGAGCGAGGGTCGGCCCTCGGCCGGTCTCCGGAGGAACTATCCGAAAACACTTGCTGTAATTAATGTTTTAGATTATTTGCACATCCATACTTACTTCTAGATACGTCTGTGTATACTACAAATGACTGAAAATAATAATGTAAGAGATGGTACGCTTTTGAATTTTTTTTTGAGTACACAATTTTATAATAAGTATTAGTGTGAATAGAAACGCTTAATTAAGCTTTATTAAAAAGCCCAAGAGGTCCGTTAAATCTAAAAATGTATACCACCCTCCTAAATTTAGATAGTAGAACGAAATAAATACATTGACTATTAAATAACATAAATATTGTAAAAAGGTTTAAAAATAAACCGACTGCGCAACGTAGTTTAAAACTTTGAATAAATTTATGAATCCGTTCACTAAGCAAAACATACGAGTATCAAGCAGTATTTTATTTGGGTTCAGTTTCATTCGATAAACCAAACATACACAGCGTAACATTATACTGAGCACTGCGCCATTTTAAAATATACAGGCTGCTACAAAAATACGTAATTATATTCTCCGGTATCGATCAAAACTATTTTCATTTTTCGATTCGAGATTTTCTCGGAAGCTTATTTATTATCTGCTTTAATATACATATATATAATATGGACTACACTACATGACTGTGTTTTTTTATGTTTTATCAATAACAAATTATCTTGATGGGACTTTCTTAATGCCAATAATTTATTTCAAGAGACACCTGTCTAGATTATTTACTATACACGCCGGTTTTACTCACGTGTGTATTCGAGAATGCCTGACTAGTTTCGAACTCTAACGGAGCCCTTATTCATGAGTTGGTTACGCGGCAGTCACGAGTTCGGCTCGCGACTCTATATAGTATCGCGTATATAGTAAATAATATCGATAACACTCACGAAAGTTATTATAGTGGGACACCTGCCTAGGTTGATACCGGACTGTTTTATTGTTTACAGCCGATGAACTTAAAGTCTCCTCTGATTTGGAACTATTCTGTATAAAAACATTGGCTTTGAGACACAAGCTTTTTGCTTAATTTCAAAACAGATTTTTGACTTTAGTTATAGCCACTGCAGTACAACTTTATCATAAGACTACACTGTACTAACTGTTTTATGTGTATAAATAACAAATATTTATACAGTCTATTAAAATATATTGCCTAAAGCGAAATGCCCTATATTCATAAATTCTTAGTTCACGCGTAGGCAAAAAACTTACAGCAGAACAGACCAGTTAAAAAGATACAACATTTTCAGTAGGCACGTAATTATCAGCATCATTCGTCAAGATGTGTCAGCTTCCATTTTTAGAGTGGAACTTTAATTGGCTGCAGAAGTAGTGGGCAGTCGGCACGTGTCCAAGTTATGAAGGCCCGGACACCGGCGGCCATCGCTCATCTCACTAGTTACCACCGATGGAGAGACCGATGCGCGCCGATACATCAAACGCTCCGAACACGTGACTCTCTGCACGGTGTACAAAGGTGTGTGTGGGTTTTGTGGGTAGGTAGTAGGTTAATCGATTTACTTTTAAGTGGTGGTTTTATTGTTAATAAATTTGATAGTGCTTGCAGGTTTCAAGTATTAACGCATTGGTTCAAATTTCAAATCCTCATTTATCGCCAATATTGTATCAGTTTCAGAAATAGTCCTACACTTCATTGGACCGTTTCTCAAAGGTTCTAGTTTATCCATCTTTACTTTGGTGAATACAATAGGTAGCATTTAAAGCATCAGCTGCATTCGAATATTTTGAAAATTCTATAACAAATCCTACATAGTACCAGAAGAAACAGAGAGAAAAAACCTAAGCTTAAAAATGTCACGAAAGAAAACTGTAGGTAGATATAATATTCCATCAAATATAATGATTGACCTTCACATAACCTTATTACCCAAAAAAGAAAAAATAATTCAAACCCGGCCCGCTACACAAACATGTGCTAGTCCATTTCTCATTCCACTTGTTTCACTTCATGTATATAAAATACATTCTAGGAATAAAGCCTATTGAGAACAACAAAGAAACATAAGGATAGATCACATTATACACTAAACATACAATCCTATTTTGCTATTCTGACGCTAATGTAAAAAGAGCCTTTCAAAATTCGTATCGTTTTGTTGGCACTACTGTGAAGGGATATTTTACAAGTGATAGAATTGAAATTGTTACGTGATAGAGGACTGATTTTATAAAGCGATAAAGAGATATGTTTATAGTCCAGAAATAATCAAATAAGCCTTTTATTTAAAACTTGTGTATTTAATTCTTTGTACTCAAATTTTATTAGGCTGCAAAGAAAGTGTTGACTGAGTACGGATTATATTTAAAGACGAATTAGTTTTTTTAGAAATGGTACTATTCACATAAATACTTGCCGTGTGATAGCAAAGAGTCAAAATAAATGTATCATCTGATAATTTTATCTAAAATTAAAGTTTTATTGCCACAATACTATTCCACTAGTAGCATGTTCCTTATACGAGAGTTGAGACTATCAGTTGCACTAATCTTATAATAATTATACCTAACAGGAAACCATGTGTTAGAGTTTCCATAATATTTCTTTACTAAGACCCTTCAAGAAAAGCCTCCAAAAAAACCGTTCACAAGTTTAATGTGCGCTATAATTTACGAGCAGGATTCATAATGAGTTCATGTTGAGACGTTTTTAGTGTTGAAATATTCTACGCACTGTACAGGAGTGGGTCTCGGCCGATCTCCGCGCCTACAACAATGGACGGTCGCATGATTTATGCACGCGCCGTTGCTTCGCTAATTATCGCTAAACACCCTCTCATCCATTACAGCCTTTATATACCGTAAAACTGTCAAATTTCCTCCAAGTTTACGTCGGGGAACAAAGGATCGGGCGTGCAGTTCTCACCATGGATGTATTGCTGCGTAAGCCTAAGTGGGTGCTGCTGAGAACGGTATATAATTAGTTCTCGTTAAAATAGAATGGTACAAAGTTGCTTAACATAAACAAGGAAACTGTTTTGGGTTTTTCAGTGAAGAGCGGTGCGGTGTGTCGTCTATATAGTAGGTAAATATCCAAGTCATTTATTTTAATTTGTTTTTTTACACTAGTTTTTTTTTTTTTTTAAAAACGTCGCCCCACACTAGGAATTTCTCCTGTATCGTGGGTGCGTTTCACAAACATGAAATATCACATACACAAACACCCAGACTCGGGACAAACATGTGGATCGCACAAATTTTTGCCCCGTGCGGGAATCGAACCCGCAACCCTTAGCGCAGCAGTCTAATCGCTTAGCCACTACGCCAATCAGGTCGTCAGTTGTTAAATTGGACTTATATTTTGATTTGTTTTAATGAATGCTGTTGAAGTCGATGATATCACTAATCATGTTTCAATCTACGTCATATTTGTTTACATAAAGAATGACACAGCAAAAAAAAATGTTAGACTTAAATATAAAGTAGCATTTGTCACAAAAAAAATATAAACGAGGGGTATTTTTTATGTTTGCTTTAAATATTCGTATGCAGTTCTATGCCGTTTCCGGGTATCCGCTTGATATGTTTTTACGCGGAATATAGATTTTGATCACCAAGATGTGCTCAAAGGCAGATAAAACAAGCCGATCATAGTTAAGTCTGCACAAATATGTATAGGATAAATTTATTATTATAATACCTAATCGGCAATTAAGAAGGATGTTCTCCAAACCAAATATTGAAATCTACAAAATAAGTTCACATTCGAACAACAATGTAGCAAACAGGTTTCAAATTAAAAATATTCGTAAAAAGTACAGGAAATAAAGGAAGATAATACCGTCCAATCGATTGGCTCCGTTTTCCTCGTTCTCCTAAAGACATTCTCCGCCAAATACACATGTAAATACAACGGAATTAATTAAGAACATCCTGAACCTGATTAAATAAAAAGAAATGCAGTATCCGAGCGTGATAAGGTTACCGAAGGGCCCGTACATCCAAAAGGAAAGCAGAACTACTTAAGGAACGAAACGAGATGTGTTCAGTTAAATTAAAAATACCATCTTCCTAAAAAGCCCGAGAGAATACCGATATTAGAATATTTTGTGCACCTATTTACTTGTTAACATTCTCTTCAGATTCTTTTATCAGACAAACGCATTTTGTTCACTTCGGTTTATCTGTTTCTGTTGTAATATGGAAATGGACGAGAAGATCAAAGATATTCGTTTTGTTGCTTCGAGAACCAGCTGGCTTTTTATGCATTATATTTAAGCAATTGTAGAGTTGTTTGATTGGTATTAAAAACTTCAGTTGCTAGGTTACAAAGATAGCTACTTGAATAGTTTTAAAAGATACTTGTTAGCATTTATTTCTAATTCTACACGTTCTAAATGTGAAAATGATTGATCATTTCATTATTATTTATTTCATTATTACTGAAATGTGAAAATTTATTTTCACGTACAAATGAAAATTCATTTGGTAATATCCAAATGAATTTAAAAACTACACATTAAAATTACTTGAACTGTGCAACTAGCACAATTAATTGTGCTCTTAGAAACTCAGCAAAAATATTCAGAAAATACGTCTCAAATGCAAAGAGACGAAGAAAAAACGAAACAAGGAAATGAAACTCCACTAATGAGTCTTTAAGCCGTCGTATTTCCTCGCAAACGGGACTTATACATATTGAGCGAGTGCCACATCCCAATTAATGGCACCATGAAGTTATTCTCACGCCCCGATACCTGTACTTTTTCCCAATTAAAACTTGGCCAAGCGAAGTTATAACAAGTAAAATAATACATGAAACTGTACCGGACTTTAATTACGATGATACCTTAATTATTTGGGCCGAAACAAAGGAAGAATTTAATAATTACGTGTAAAACGTATTGTTATTAAATTAATTAAAGGTCTAATTAAACGATTTCTTGTAGACGAACAGTCTGCGTCTAACTTGTGTATTTGTGACGGAATGTGTTGACAATACGTATAGTAATTATAGAAATCTGAATATCATATTAATTAATTCCCAGAACATTTCATTTCTTAAGTGGTCTGAAGTAAAATGGATTTCAAATTATTCTTAATTTGTTTTATTGTCGAAGTAACTGTGTCATACATTTATTAGTTATTCGTTATTAATTACTTTCTTTCTCTGTTATAAATGTTGAATATCATCAGCTGGAAGACGTACACTGTTGAACGAAGGCCTCCCCATTTTAGATGGGGGGGGGGGGGGTTCCATATTCACCCGCTTGGCAAGCGGCTTGGGGATCGCAGTATTGGTGGTCAAGTTACTGAAGAAGCTACTGCCCGTCTTCTGAATTTTCCCTTAGTCGCCTCTTACGACACCCACGGGAGGAAAGGAGGTGGTCAATTCTAGGCCGGATACCACCCAACAAGTTATAAATGCTGTTAGAATTGTTTAATAATTACAATAGACTGCTTAACATGTTAGTCTTAAACAAATGAATGTTGCCTTACATTTTTGCATTTACATTGTTAGCTGGCCTGCTTCTTTGAGTCTCGTAAAAATATATCTTTGCAAACATAATGTTTTTTTAAAAACCATTCAAAGAATGCATAAATAAGAAGTTGGAGTAATAAGATAAGTAATTAAACTATCTAGCAACACCAATTAAAATTTCTTCGAAATAGACTAACTGAATATTCAAGAACTATTAATTAGTGTGCCATGCTAAGAAAATACATTTATCATATGTTAAGAAATAACAGAGTTCTTACATATTTAATACTAGGGTACCAGCTCGACTCACGAAAAACGTATTCAACGAATTAGACGGTTAGAAAAAGCACAATTTTCAAACGTCTTAAATATTTTAGCTCGCCACAACTTTAAATTAATCGATTTCAACAAAACATTACATAACGCCTGTAGGGATAGGCAGAGGTGTGAGTACACCCACATTTTGCCAGTTGTGTTACAAGTAGGTCCCAGAGTAATAGGGGACGAGCCTATTGCCATCAACCGGACACAAACCTAGACTCTTCGCTGCTACTGTGAATTACCTAATGAAAAAACCCAATAACAATTTGCCCGACCCGGGATTCGAACCCAGAACCTTGTGTGCTCAGCAGTTACGCTTAGTGATCACTAGACCAACGAGGCAGTCGAATTCATATCAAACTGAATTTAAAAATGAAGTTTACTTTATTAGATTCAGCATCTTTAACAACATCCTCAAGCGTCTTTAATTTATATTATTATAATACATTCAGGAGATCCCGGCAGACAATTTTAATTTCATCTCCTAAATTAAGTTCTAATTCCTCTCGTACAGCTGCAGCTTCACAACAAAGATCCTCATAATTACGTCAAGGATTGTTAATAATTCTTTTGAACGAGAACTGACTTGACTCTTAACTAACTTTTGTTGCCTTTCCCTTTGAAATTATGGAACGGTTTACGGGAAGTTTTAAAAAGATTTGTCTCACTTAGTTTTGTAAATGAGAGGGTAAACGAGCATCACGTGATGGAGAAGAATGGAGAAATAATATAAGAGCTTTTAACGGTGCCAGAAACATCAAGCTAAGAAGATTTTCCTACATTTTGAGTCAACCATGGGGCATTATCACTAGAGATCTACTGCTATAAAATACACTTATGTAAGCTTTGTAATGTCATGAGTGCTTAGCTATTAATGATAAAAATATTCATAATTCTACTACAAACGTGGAAAGTCAAATTCTATACTAGCATCACATAAATCAAATCGTATGCGCGACTGAGTTCAACAACACATCAAGCGATCGAATGGGAAGTCAACTGAAAATTCATCAGCTCATATTTCCAGGTATAAATGCGTTTGCGTATTCACAATACATAATGTACTTCACATAAAACGTAAACGCAGTAGTAGCGTTACACGAGGGAGATCGAAGCGTGAATAGAATCGTCGTGTTTGATAATAACAACATAATGTGATTACGTCGGCCGCCAGTCGGACGTGGCTATTAAGTTCTCATATTGTATTATAAGAACGAGATGGCGCCACCGTAGCCATAACATTGAGTTCTCGGCGAAGATATTTTATAAATGTGTTAAAAATATAATCAACTAGTTATTAACTACAAAAAGTGTCCTAAAGTGAACATAAACTTATCATCTTCGTTAACAAGTGTTATCTCAAGATTTCAAACAGAGCATAACGGAAATTCAACTAAAACTGTCAGACCTAAGTGATAGTGTAACAATAACAGTTAGCCAGTGAATATACATATACGCGGGTGTTTATTTAATAGCGCATACAAATAGAATTAAAAGCTGTGACATAAAATACCACAACAGTGAATACTTTGGTTCATAGAACTTAAAAATATAAATAGTGACAGTTATTTTTCACAGAATTTGAAATATCGATGGACCCTAGCGCTAATGCGGGCAATAGCTGTATTAAATTCAAAATTAGACTGGAATAGTGACATCTAGCGTCAAGTAGCAAAACTAACATTAAAAGTCAATATCAACCTTCTTGTAAACTTCTAGTAATAAAGATATAGGTGGCGTTATTACATCATAATAAAAACGATAAATGAATTAGTGTAAAACGGAACATTTACGGCAATATTTACATTGTAAAGGGTGTCTAATCAAGATACTTTAAAAATGGAGGAAGATCATGTGACACTACGTCGAAACAAAACGGCTGCAGTCTCGCTCGACTTATCTTTTGAATCGACGAGTTCTGAAGTTAGGAGATATAGCTTACAAGACCTGTCCACAGGATATGACAGTGACAAGGATGACTTGAGAACAGAAATACTAAAAATAAAAAGCGAATTAGAAAGTGCACACAGGGAAATAGAAAAACTTTGTGAAGAAAATATGTCGCTAAAAATTGCCCTAAATAAACAAGCAACCAAGTCTAAAAATCTTCAAAAAATATGTTCAGCACCTAAGAAAGAACTGAGTAATTCGTTGAGAAGCAAAAAAAAGAAACGCATCTCAAGTAACCTAGGATCGTCGTTTGATATGGATGCAAACACTAGCTGCAATGATCTCGGCTTAAATAATTATGCAGCCGAGATGACCACAGATGGCGCCACTGGTTGTTTCACCGAACCTGCTCAAAAAAATTTGGGGACATCATGCAGCACCAATGAAACATCAGATTGTAATAATACAGCATATGTCGATACCACAAATACAAAAATCAAAAACGGAAAAGATGATCCTACTAGCTTCTCATCTGGGTCGAGGTTTGGGAAACTTTGTATCATAAGTAGTAACCAAACAAATAAAATACTACCTATAGCACAAAATACATTCCTGTGTTATGATATCTGTCACTATATCTCAACAAACTGTGGCATAAAACAGCTCACTAATCAGCTTCACCAAAAACTCGTAAATTACACCAAACATGACTACTGTATAATCTTAATAGGTGAAAATGACTTCACGAAGTCCCGCAATTATTATGAAATAGTCACCAATCTGTGCAACAGCATGTCGACATTACAACACACAAATGTAATATTCTGCTTGCCTACTTATAAATTCAATGGTTATAGTGATATTTTCAATTCTAGAATAGAAAGTTTTAATAACTTATTCTATTATAACATAAATACTGCTCACGGTGCAATGATTTTTGACTGTAATTTGTACCTGAAATATGATGAAACAATGTTTTTTAGGCGCAGTGGAATAATTAATAATTATGGTATGAAAATAGTTTTTGAAAAATTAAAAAGCTACGTCACAGACCAAATTAGCCTTAATATAAATGTTGGTGAGTGTTCTATTGCTGCTACTAAATCACCTACCTATAGTGCTAAAAATGACCAGCTTTTTCTTGGTTAATACTACAAAAAACAGGACAACATCAATAAGAATTAAACCCGATTTTCATAGCATTCGAGTTTTACATCAAAATATAGCAGGCATTTTGAATAAACTACCCCTAATAGAAGTATGCTTAAATGAGTTTGCAGACAACAATAAAGCCATGCACATTTTGTGCTTTACAGAAACATTTGTCAAATCAAATAATGAAGTAAATGTACGTATTAATGACTTCACATTTGCTACCTCATACTCAAGAAAGAATGAAAATAGGGGGGGAGTGTGTATTTTAACAAAAAACTTTCTAGATTACAAAATATTACAAGAATGCCAAGAAACATCTGTGGATAAAATATTCGAATGTTGTGGGTTGGAGATACCATGTTATAATAGCATTGTTATATGTCTCTACAGGACACCTAGATCCAATGTAGCAGTATTCTTTAGTAAATTGGAATCTCTGCTTCATAGACTATGCAGTAGGAAAAATAAAAAGAAAATCATCCTAGTCGGTGATCTAAACATAAATACTTTGTCTACAAACAAGAACACTACTATGCTTAAGGGCATTCTGTCGAACTACAACCTAATATCACACATTAATACGCCAACTAGACAAACTACTTGTATTGATCACGTCATTAGTAACATAACAGATGCAATAGGAGAAACATGTGAATTGCACTTATCGGATCACAATACGGCACAAATTCTAACATTTACTTATCAATCATCTTTACGTTGTCACAAACCTGTGGAGTCAAACTGTTTCATATTGAAAAGAAGTTATACTCCTGAATACATGAAAAAATTCAGAGAATGTCTACTTAGCCTTAAGTGGCAAGATACCTATGATAGAATGGATCCAAATGAGGCTTTCAATGATTTTCACGACACTTTTGGTTTATTCTATAAGCTAAATTTTCCTTTACTAAGAATTAAAGTTAATAATAAAACATCCCCTCTCAGATGGATAACCAAGGGTATAAGAAATTCCTGTGTGTCGAAAAGATACCTTAAATCGAGATATCTTAAAAACAGGACATATGAAAGTAAAACGACATACAATAAATACTCTAAAATGTTGAAAAAATGCATTCAAGTGTCAAAAATACAAACTTCTAATAATTTCATAACCAAAGCCAAGAATAAATGTCAAGCTACTTGGAAATTAATAAATAATACATCTAATGGGAAAGATTCACGATATATACGATCTATCAATCTAAATGGTACTATGTTGGTGAAACCTGACCAAATAGCAGAGGCGTTCAATACCCACTTTATTAGTTCTACAAACATTGACTTAACTTCAAATAAAATTAATAGAACGAATAACATAAGAAGTATAGATAACAGTATATTTTTAGAACCCTGTACTACAATTGAAATAGGAAAAATTATTGCATCTTTAAATAACTCTAGATCTGTGGGATATGATGAGATCTCAACTCATGTATTAAAATCATGTTCCGATATATTGTCGCCTATTATAGCTCATCTGATTAACATTAGTTTCTTTTCCGAAGAGTACCCAAAAAAATTAAAATACTCAATAGTTAAGCCAATATATAAAAAAAGCTGTAAACAGGACTTAAACAACTTTCGCCCGGTGACTCTAATACCGATAATTTCAAAAATATTTGAGCGAGCCATGCATAAGCGAATAGTGTCATTCTTAGACAAATATCAAATATTAAGTAAAGAACAATATGGTTTTCAACGAAGAAAATCAACTGCTTTAGCTTGTTACCAACTCACAAAGTCAATCACGGAAAATATAGATAGGAAAATACCTACCACAGCAATATTCTTCGACATGAGCAAGGCGTTCGACTACGTCAAACATGACATCCTGTTAAAAAAATGTGAGATACTTGGAATCAGAGGTAAAGCGTTAAATTGGCTTAAAAGTTACCTAAATGATAGACAGCAATGTGTTGAAGTCTTAGGAATTAACGATAGCAAAGAAATAACAAAGTACAGGTCGCAATACGTATGTAATAAATTTGGTGTCCCACAAGGAAGTATTTTGGGCCCACTACTCTTTCTTCTTTATATCAATGATTTGCCTACCGTGATAGAGCACAAGTGCGTGCTTTTTGCGGACGATATCTCATTGGTTATAAATAAGGAAAAAAAAGATGAATTATACGAGACAAAAATAAATATTGCGGTAGAATCTGTATTGCAATGGCTGGAGGTAAATAACTTGAGTGTAAATATATCAAAAACAAAATTTATCAGATTTTCTAACTACAAAATGATAAATGAAGTACTCAATATAATTGGAAGAGATAAGATAATTGAAGAAGTAGATTCTACACGGTTCCTAGGAATAATGTTAGATAAAAACTGCAACTGGAAACATCACATTGAGAGTCTCTGTAATAAACTAAATAGCTTTGCATTTGCGTTAAGAAATCTAAAAAAAACAGTTGGAACTAATGCGGCCCTATTGGCTTATCACGGATATGTCGTGTCTGTACTAAGGTATGGAGTAATCATATGGGGGAACTCAACAGACAGTAATAGGGCGTTCGTTGTTCAAAAAAAGTGCATTAGGTCAATTTTTGGAGCGGGCCCACTAGAATCATGTAAACCATTATTTAGAGAAAATAAGTTATTAACGTTAGCATGCATATACATATTAGAAATGGGATTGTTTGTTAAGAAACATCCTAGTCTATTTGAAAAAGCAAATGAGACCACTTATAAAATTGGTAAAATATCAAGAGATCCGACTAAATTAGCCTTACCAATGTGCAATACGACTTATTGTCAGAAAAACAGTAGCATAATGGCAATAAAGATATACAACACAATCCCAAAAGAAATAAGAGAACTACCAACTAAATATTTCCAAAAGAAACTTAAAATATGGCTTATACAAAACGGTTTTTATACCATAAATGAATTTATAAATTATAAGCAAATGGATTTCCATTGAAATGAAATCAATATGTTAATTTGCTCTACTATTTGACCCATATGTACACTCTTTCTTATATTATTCATTGTACCTATTTGATTCTTTTGTATAATAATGACTGTACCTATTTCGACATTTGTATACGTAATAATTACTGTACTTTCTCGACATTGTTTAATCTTGCACTTAATTAAATTCATTGAAAGTTATATTGTAATTTTAAATTGGATAATATAATTATAATAACAAATGTAATATTTAATGTTGTAATAATCAATTGATTGTATTTGCATGCTGAATTTAGTAAGCGAAGTATGAGAAACGTATTGTTATAATTCACAAGATCTGTATACCATGTTTCAAGCAAATAAATAAATAAATAAATATTCCCCAAAGGATTATTTACTGCAGTGATATATTACGAGCCAATACATAGAGAATAACATGAAATAATGGATGGTCCGAATAAACACGATTGCGTTCTTGGATCCAGGAAAGTTTGTAACTACTTCTGTAGTGTATCATGTACGATAACCACTGACTAGCAATTACTTTAGACATGCTTTTACTCAACACAGATAATAAATCTGCATCAAGCTGGATATTACATATGACATAGTATCGTTTCCAAACAAATATCAAAACCGCTCCCAGATATTTCTCACGAAACACCCACTGCACCATTAAGGCCGCTAGTATAATCAAATGTTGGTTTAAACATTAAATGTAAACCAAATTACTTCTTTACAAATAATATCAGTGTTTTATGTGAAGTGTTTAACGAAAATAAAGATAAAACACCCAATGTGTAAAAGGCAACTTCATTAAGATTAATATCAAGTTTCTCTTGAGGCACTCGAAATAATCCGTGCAATTAATTGTAGGATAAGGGATTCCACATTAATTAAAGCAATAAAACTTTATCGCGAAAACAAAACGGCCTACCCGAGTCAAACAAGTGTTTGTGAGAATGGAACTCAACGTTCACTATTTTGTTAAAGTCACTATGATACTCGATGGGGTGAAATTACGACTTATTTTGGCAACATAATAATCGCAATACGAGTAAGTATAATTGATTTAAGTATGTAGATTTTACAGGCGAGCTCTTTAATTAAGTACTAATTAGGAAAGAAATGTTAAGATACTGTCATCCGATCATTGGATTAGGTAGTTACCTGCCTATCTGTAGGTGGTAGATAATTACACATTTAGAAAGAGACAGTACCTTTTTGTACTTTGTATCTCACGTTTTGTATATTTAGCAGACATAATAGGTAATCAATCGACACGTACCATATATGGCTCATCGGACTGGGAAAGGGTTAATTACGAAACAATCGTAAGCACGTCATAATAAATGCAATTTACAATTTTAATAGGAAACTTTGTTGTATGACTTGTAAACAGCATAATTAATGTTAGTTAGCCAATGAGTTGCCTTTCATGATAGGAAAAGTCGCAGCACACGCAAATTGGTTCAGCTGTTTGGTTCTCAAACTTTTGTATTTCAAACGCCATATTAGATTTGCAAAGTTTTCAACTAGTCGGTAGCATGCACACGTGGCAGTGAGTTTCAGTATTACCGCGAATAGCGTCAACTATATAAGCTGGTGGTAGGAACCTGATCCAACTGTGACGTCATTAGTTTTGGTATAAGTAGAGAGAGGATGACAGACAACATGATGAATATAATAAAATTCTGCTTAGTTGATCAATAAACTCTTTGGTATTCCGACCGCTTTCCTACTTATATTTCTTACCCATAGATAAAGTTGGTGTCTTTTGACTTCCACTCTAAGAGCTGTGTTTAATATAATTATTATGGTTTATTGTTTTTGAGGCATATGACACAGGTAATGTCATATGCCTCAAAAACAATAAAAGTTATGCGCCCTTTTGCGCAATGTGCCTCGAAACTGTGTGGCGACAAAAACCTTTTTACTTCTAAATGAAAAATAAAGAGTCATTAGGATAATTAATTGAGGATTTCTTAACAAATGCCAGATAAAAACAATTGGGCGACTTCAATCCATCTTGAATTTATCAACAAGTTGCTTCTGTTGTGTAGAGGGCCCTTCATATTACTGCCCGTGCTTAAGTATTGGCTTTTATTAGAGTTTCGTTTTGATAATCTTTGCTTGACAACCAGACTGTACTGAGGACCTGTTTTAAACGTAGATACCTTCACGACTGTGTGCCCTGATGGGGCAGACAAAAGTATGCTGTTTCATATCCGCATTTTGTCAAACAATATGTGCACAATATACTAAATGAGAGAGCAAGCAGATTTAATGGCAATTTAAGGGTTGACTAACAGTCCGAACTCCTAAAAGAACTAAAAAACTTGAACTTGAATACAGCCACCAACTTTTAGTTAACTTCTAGTTCACCACACGGATTTCACCAGTTACCTGTGCATAATATTATGTATCTGGTCTTCCTGCCGTGGACCAATTATGCGAATTTTATATTAAACGTGTCCTTGTTGAGAACCTTATTACGTTGACTACATGAGTACCACACATTATTTCGGCCTCCACAGGTCATTTAGTCTACCTGGAATCTTGTCTAAGACATCTCACGGTATAAATAAATAAAAAATGTTCATATTTAGTTTAAAAAAGGCGGTGAAATGTTAAAGATTATTTTTTATTTCATGAGTTCGTCGACCTAATTGACTAAGGGTAAAAGCAATGGTTATTAAAGTTGAAACAAAGTTTGTAAAGTATCTACAACACCACTTTACAAAACTAAAATACAAACAACATTTTAAATGAATATAAATGAAATATTAAATTAAAGCCGTATTCTTATTACACTTGAAAACTTTTATATGGTTTAGGTACCCGAAAATGACGCACTAAAAATGTCTGAAACAATTTTCTAAATTGTATTCAATACAATACACCAAAAATTATTTTTTAGATTCATACAAACATATTTCGAATCGAATGAAGATATTTGTTAAATATTCCGGTCGACTCGAGAGCGAAGTTCGGGATTCTAATATCAATGCAGAAATTATCGAGAACCCACAAGTTCGGTGTAAGTTGAATTTGGAAGTAATCGATGAGGTGCCACGGACGGGATCCTGTCGGCCCTCTCTCACTTTATATTCAGAAATACATACTACACGTATCACCTAAATATATTGGAAATGATACCGTATGTTGGTAGATCTTTGAGAGATTTGTTTTTGTATTTGTTATTAAAAGACGTTCTGTGACCATCAGTAAAATATAAGGTCAATATTCGTATTAAAATAAATTATTCAGTAAGGTTTTGGGGAGTAGACAGCTGCGGCATTTTCCTGTTATTTTGGGTCTTAGCAAAATATAAGACTCTTTTTGATTGTGCTTTAATCAGCGCTGAAACCAAATGGAGCTAGAAACGTGTCGGGCTCAAAGGTCATGGTTGCGAAACGTTCGCGACTAGACCGAGGGCGCAGTGCTGAGCAGTAGTCGTGAAACTCAAAATAAATTATTATGAACTTTAGAAATCAACGCTTAGAAGACTTAACAAGGCTTTATCTTAGAATTTGTTGTTACAGTTTAGTATGCAGTTTAACAAGTTTACGTTCATACATACTACGGTAATAGGTTCGCCCTCTATTTCATTGGGACCTATAACGTAACTGACGAAAAGTGGGTGTACTATATGTGCACCTCTGCCTACCCCTTCGGGGAATACAGGCGTGATGTTATGTTTTGTTATACTACAAGTAACTTGTCATTTTTATTAAGTAAACAGCAGTGAAATTGGTTTACAAATTGATTTCAATCTTCATCATCATCATCATTTCAGCCCGGTATCACCCACTGCTGGGTATAGGCCTCCCTTTTTCTCTGCCATTCTTCTTTGCTTTAGGCATCTCTCATCTATTTCAAACTTACATCTCATTTATTAATTCCATGCAAGTGCAAATATAAGTCGTTTGGTTCCCAACAGATTTGTACGGCCCCCCAAATGATGACGCCGCCGTGTTCATAACTGAACTGCGCAGTATTTTGCGAAATAACTTCACGTATGTAGGTTTCGTGTGTTCCCTGACTTCGACTAGTCAATATGAAGATGGCACCGCTGACCTATTTATAAGAGCCGGCAGAATACGCGGCACGTATCGAAGCAGATATGAAGCCTTTGGTGCAGCTCACTACTACTAAAAGTTTTAATGACGCGTTACCTTTTACAGATGTTTTACATTTTAATTATAGCTAGTCATTCGTATGTTATGTATTAATGTCGATGAAATAGATTCATAAGCACAAGTTAACAGGTTCAAATCCTAATCATACCGGACAAGTACCTAAAGATGTAACTTTACGATGGTATATATATACATATACATATATGTTAAGATCCCGCAACGCTACTGACTAGCTAGGAAAGCATAAAACCTGAAATCGTCTGATCGACGTAAGAATATTTTGCAGAGGTGAAGGTTTTACTAACCCAATCATTATCTAAGAAAATAAAACCGCAAACATCTTATGTTATTTTTTCCAGTGGGTCGGTATGCAAATTGTGATATATGTATTTCATTTCTTCAAAACGCATTCACAGAAGTTCAGAATGTTTAATGTCTCTTCTATTTCTTAGTAACTCTTTTAAAACGTATCGTATAGTCAAATGTGAAACAACAACCCATCACTCGCTATTAAATATGTAACGAAAAATGATTAATCGATCCCGTGTAAGCCAGTTAATAGTGTTGTCCATTAATTAAAACAGCAATCAATTATACCAACGGCAAAAATATACGGGAAACAAAAATAGTATTGACATCAATACTGTTTGGTATAATGTGGGTTGTGGACATGCTTGCAAATGGCAAGTTGCCGTTCATTGTGGCGTTCTAAGGGGGAGACCTTTGTTCAACAGTGGACGTCTTCCGGCTGGTGATGATGATAATGTCGGTATGCACACCTCGGCCTTTCGAGGAATGTAGGTATGTTCATCATCATCGTGATGATGATGAACATAAGTATGCAAAATCCTTTGCGTAATGCAATACTATATTCTAGTAATCACAATAAAGTAGCCCACTTCTCTACTTCACCTATAGTTAAGTAAGTATTCAATATTCGAAACCCCAACCCGTGTTACTTATAAAATAACATACAAGTCAGAAGTTAAAAAATAAATTAAACAGAACTTATTT
Source organism: Abrostola tripartita (assembly GCA_905340225.1). Taxonomy (NCBI): domain Eukaryota; kingdom Metazoa; phylum Arthropoda; class Insecta; order Lepidoptera; family Noctuidae; genus Abrostola; species Abrostola tripartita. The sequence continues at coordinate 459,664 of HG996488.1, forward strand.
GACTTCTTAGCTTAAATCAATGTTCTTTTCAATCACAGAAAATAAAGTAAACGAGCAAAAACAAATGTTAAAAGAAAAACATGTTTCTCTCTCCAATGCTACGACTTACGTATATTTTTGAAGTTACCAGTTGTTCTTTCGACGAAATTTCGATAATTTTCGGAAAACATTGAAATGAAGGTAAGTTCTGTCTCTTCTATACTCAATCTATTAAAAAATAACTATACCTACACTAGCTGTACAATGTACATGGCCTATGCATTACAATACCTTCTTTTTTATGGGCTCCTAGGATTTGCACACAATGTTTCATCGTTATCACAACAAACTAAATGGAAAGAGAGCGTCCAAGAGAGTCATAAAGAATGTTACACTTAACAGATAAGTAAGCTTAGAAAGAAAAATATATGTCATACAAATGTGTGTACATTATATTATTGTTCTGTTTCGCTAGTAAAGAGCTTAGCGTAATTAATTGCCAGTAGCGTTCCTACTCCGGTCTTCTAAATCTAGGCAATTCCCAATTAATGTAATCTTTTAAGAGCATATTCCTGTCGTAGTGAATCGGCGTCGCGTGTAATGGCGTCAAATGATTCGCTTATTAAACACATAACTGGAGACCCCTCGGAACTAGCGCTGCCTTCAGGCAAAACGTTCTAATTACACAGATTGCATTAAAAGCTCTTACTGGGACTTACTTAGGAAAGCTATGGATTTTTTTAATATTTCGTTTACGGATTTAAGATTTTGGCCATCACTTCTGGCCATATTTTTTTCTATTTAGGTATTTTATTATTATTATTTAGGTATTTCAATATATTTCCATAACATTATTTATCTCTTTAATTGTTCAATAAATACATTTATATGATGAACCACAGAATAGTTACGAACGTTACAAGCTTTCGAGAATTCTGGATACAAATCTTTCCTCGCACAAAAATGAACCATTGTACTCTCTAGGTGAAGCGGCTAAGTGTTCCTATTCAATCATTCATACAATGTTGGTAATACGCACTTACAAGACTTTTAAATCCCTAGTGTTCCTTTGTTTCTTCCAATATTATTAATACAAACAGACACTGTATGAAGACCTATTTTGTTTTACGAACGAGAAATGGAATGAATGGATTGTGAGAAGAGGGATCAACGAGTGAATGAATGCTGAGATGCCGAAGAGGGATGAATGAAAGAAAAATACGCCCTGCGTCGATTCCACATCATTGAGATCAGGGCGCGAAAGAGATGAAGATTTGAAGCGCGATTTATCTGACGACTGTTTAAGAAAACTTCTAACATTTTAATCTATAACTGAACACCAAGAAGTAAAGGCAATATTAATATAATATTAATATAAAAGCAACGTTAATATCATCCTTAACATAATGTTAGTCTAGAAAGTTCCGCTAACCTACTACCCCGGTCACATTTTTACATAAAACTGAAGTTCGGAACAACGCTGTACGCTCAAGAAAAAGTTGAGCGAAGTCATTGATCAAATATTTTAAAACACGTTACAAAGTTCAGTAATGATCGGAGTTCAAACTGCAGGCACGTAGATAAAGAGAATATTCACTGTACCAACAGCGAGTTAACAACCAAACGGTTATGCTTGGGAAATGAAATGGACAATGGTGTTCCTAGAAATGATTTTAGAACGCTCTAAATAAGCAAAAGATTGGCGCATGTTCAATCAAATAAACCCTTACCGAAGTTGATCAATTAAGATTTAAAAAAAAACATTCAATTAGAATAGTTAGTCGGGTATTCAAAAATAAACTTTAGTACCTACAAAAGTTAAACATAGTTATCTATTGGAAGGTCACACACGATCGATCTCTTTAAAATATAAATAATCTACTGATATTTATAAATTCTAGATAGGTAGATGAAATTCCGGGGTCTTCCGGCTGATGATGAGATGAAATTCAAACAAACTTTCAAATAAGCAGGTGATACAAAAACTGGCTGAATAAAATAAAAGTACTCGCTTAAGAGGTACAACTTTAGTTTCCGACTACCCGCAATGTCTAAAGTTTTATTAACTAATGCATTGTCATCTTTGTAACTTTACATACTTCAAACTATTATATTTAATAACTGCGACAGTATTTTAATTGTTAGGTATCTAAATCCTTTTATATATTCCCATTTATAAAATGGTTGGCATTTGAAGCGTAAGAAGTAGATGTGCTTTTGATGTTAAAGTACCTATTTTCTTCTAGAATGATGTGTACTGTTTAGTAAGAAACTTGATCGTATTCCACATTGCAGTTGCAAAACCATTCTTGTCTTCAAAGACCTTGTGCCTGAACAAATTGTATAGTATTACGCATATGATAAATTATATATATTTATCCTATGTTCATATACATCTTATACTTTAAAGTACATCATTGCGACAATTAATATACTTTTCCATACATAATGTTCAGATTTAGTACTAACTATAGAAGTATTTATGGTAAGTAGTGTGGACGCCTTGATACATTAAATGATCGTTGTAATACCATTTAACCTATTCCCCAAACGGTTATGCAGAAGTATTTTGTGACTCACATTTAGAGTCATATCAAAAGTAGAAGAAAACCATCGATGAGTATATTATGTCGTTAAAGAGTTAGTTGCATCTTTTCTTTTTCCCAACTATCATTAAGAAACGGTAAAGGGTGTTGAGTGATGTCTGATGTATGACGTAATATAGTACGTATTTAATATAAAATAATTTTTTCTCATACTAATTGGCTTTGTGCTTGAGTTTCTGAGTTAAGAATGGCAGGTTTGATTTCATAAGAAACCTCTTGGGACAAAATGCTTTTATCGAGATTGAGTTAGCTGGAAATTTTATCATACAATTAAGAATTTTAACAGACTTGTTTTGAATAAAATTATTTAGTAGACTCTTCTTTTATAATGAAATTTCTTAAAAAAAAACTAATAATCATTTCAGTGAAGTTTGTAATTATTTGCTAAAAGTTAGTTATTTTAATTATGTAAATTGTATAATACCCGTCGAACATCTCTAAAACTTTGATATTATCATTATTTTATCAAATATTAAAAGACACCAAACACTCTAAAACGGAATTATAAGAATAATAAACAACGTTCGAGAATTCTTTTCTCTGTTCCTAAATCCGTGAAGACGGAGAGAATTGAAGGGTAAGCTTACCCTCATAAAAAATCTAACGAAAATACCAAAAAGCTGAATTGAAAGCCAAATGTTGCAGCGAATACTTTGATAATTCGCTTAAACATTTAATGTGACCTGACTGACGATGTTCCGTACCTTTTTACGCACGTAATGTTAAAACACACGTAAAGGGTTTATTTACTCGATTATGAAGGCTTTTGTTGTTTAACAAGGCATTAGTTATAACGCATGCTCCAAAGTAATTTGTTTTTAAAAAGCTTTTATATTGTTAAGAGAATTACATTCTGTCATAACATACACCGGAAATATGTCTGCCTTTTAGCGAAACAACTCCCTTAAAGGTTTCATGTGGTGCCTTTTCGCAAAAAGTAATTGGCGCCCAACATGGGACCCCAAAGAAAATTGGCGCCCACCGCGGGACCGCACGTAGTTAACCCATACTCGCTATTTAAGTTAGTTTCCTTTCAAACGTACATGGTAAAAAATACGCATACTCATCGTGATATTTTAATAGGAAACCGCTGGCAATCGAGTTTCCATTACTTACGTATCATTACATTAGGCTTTTAACATTATTTTGCATAATCATAATTGTTATAATACCTTTTAATTTCAGATTAAATCTACACCTACCTGTGATACGAGATGCCGACACACTAAACTACTGGATTATGGAACACAATACCTTCAATCCACGTTTGTGATACACGTTAAACACAATGCATATCTAAATCCACTGACACATGCACTTTCACTGCGGTGTTGTTTTATTTTTTCGTTTCACAATTCACTCGCTGCGATATGCAGGCGATGTGTGGGAGCGCGCGGCACGTCCGCTCGGCACTAAGTCGCGGCGACTACTGGCAGGCGCCGCGCAAGCTTCTGCGGCCCGCGTCAAAGAGTATTTCGACCGTTCGGATTGGAAGAATTGTTAGATGATAGCGCACACTAATCATTTGCGATTTTTTTTAAGTTTTCTTACCTGTTCTTTTCTGCGCTGAGTCGTGGCAATGACTTGTGTTTCAAGTACTAGGTTTAATGCCTGACCTGAAAGCACAGATTTTATGTTAGGACTTGTATAAGCCTATAATTGTTAGTTTTTTTAGAAATATACATCTTTCTGATAACTTTTTGTAACATTATGATTTATGGGTATAATATTATATGGACTAAATTTGTTTCACTTTGTACAACAGTCTTGATAATTATGTTCAGTTTGATAAGATCTCTCCTGGCTGACTACTTGTAATGGGTCTAGATTGAAATGGTAATTCCGAGATATTATAAGATCAAAAGATTCTTCATGAAAATTACACAGTATTTGTACGAGTTATTTTCAGCAGCGGAGTAAGAATACCTAACAATAGTAAAATCTTAGTTGATTTTTATCTTCTAACTCAGGATTAGGTTCGTAATTATAGTAACAAAAGATTAAGTCAGCTTAGAATATAACGAGATACTTGCTTGTTAACTAAATAGCTTTTGGCATCCCAAAATCCTAGAGTGGGAATGATTAAAACAATAGCTAACATAAACAGTTTCCCACATGAACGGCTCGTCGTCGGCTGCGAGCCTGCTCTATGGCTCGGCCCCGTGCTTGCAGATTGACAAATGAAATTTTTATGACTGCACCCACGACTTGCTCCGCTCTAATGACGCTGTGTGCATTACGACAAAGCATCTCTCACCGACGCTTACATTAGCACACAAACACACGCGTAGGGTTCCCGCTCCAAACTTGATTAAAACGTTAAACAAATCCCAAATTCCAAAGAAACTCTGCGACATACGGAATACGTGATAAACATTCGAAAAAGCTTCATCGGGCGTGTGAAAGGAAGCTTGTAATTAGCGTCAGGGATCTTCACAAACGTCCCATTTCCCGGACACGGCGCCTAAAGTAGGCCAGTGGCAGCCCTGGTTGCGGCACGCGCACTGGTGCAGCGCGTACGTGCACACGCACACATGCACAGACGTCGCCCCGGCGAAGTTAGCACAGCAAACGTGTAAACGGAAAAGATAGGCTTTTCTTTGACTCCTTTTAACTGTCCGAGGGAGCTGTAAATAGGATGCAAACAGAGATACCGCTACCTGTCGGCGCGAATGAAAAATTAGTGTGTCTCGGCTGAGAGCCAGTTTACCTGTGCTTAGAATTGTTCGCACAAAGGAGGCGGGAGATCGCCGCTTTTAATGTCGATGGGATGACAAATGAGACAGAGACTTCAGACATAAACAACACTCGGAGGAGATTCGTTATGCCGACTGAATCACATTTTACTGATTGTCAGATGAATTCAACTTGGAGTAAAAACTTATGATAATCTTTACATATTTATCTATAACTGAAGCGAAAATTTCGGATATTCGAAGTGTTAGATTTGACCTACCTAGTTTAAATATATTTATAAAGAAGAAATGCACACAGCTAAAATGTATGCTAATTAGACAATCGAATTAGGACTAATTGGTGGGCACTATTATAAATAAACAAACATAATTATATCCAAATACAGTTGTGGTGGACATGTTTAGTAAAGGGAATTTTCTCTATAAATCACCTGAATTCGATACAAAGATAGCTAGGTATTTGAGTGTATACAATTGATAAGTTATCTTATAGATAAAACACACGATATCTATGACGTAATTAATTGTTGTCACCGCTAGGACCACTTTAGGCCTTAGGACCACCTGTGGATGGGACTGTTTGTTTTTTAAATAAGTTCCCCCTCACTAAAATGTAATTGTATCCACAGATAACACAACATGTATTCCGTGCCCGATCAAACTCGCAAACCGTAGCGCCATAGCACCGCAGCGCAGTAGCGCCGTAGCACCAGCTCTATGTACAGTTAACGCCACTTATAACCACTAAATAACAATTTTTCATACTATTTAGGGGTTCTATGTGGCATTCGATCCAATTATGACTAACATTTCATAAACACCGATACAGCGTAATCAATGCTCAAATTTGAATAGAAACAAGCTAAACCATTGAAACAGTGAGAAGTACAAGCGGCTGACATTCGCGTGCCCCGAGAGTTATGTCAAATAGTGATAAGGTCATCCGTCACTGTCCGGCGCTATAATCGGACGGCACGGCGCGGCGCCGGACGGCACCGGATTAAACTCCGATTTCAGCTTAAACGGGATTTTATTTAGGTTTTCAACTTATTGGGTTTAGAAATTACTTGGGATATGAGTTGACTCATCATCTTTTCAGTGAAAAAAAAAACCGGTTTTAGTTTTATTTTTTTACACGCAGCAATCCTACCTACGTTAATGCTATCGCGCAAGCTTGAATCACAAGATAATATGTTATAATCTGACTCCCCTGTTAGTCTAGTGGTCTTTAAACGCGACTGCTGAGCATGAGGTCCTGGGTTTGATTCCCGGGTCCAAGTGTCCCAGGCAAAGTGTTACTAGGTTTTTCCAGTAGCTAATTCTTAGTAAAGATAAGTCTGGATTTGACCCCATAGGCCATGTGTGGCCCCATAGGCCATTTTTAAAAGAGTAACTATGGAGTTTCTTCCCGGTTCTTCTCCATAGAAACGACTTTTTGGAACCGTGCAACTAGTTTGACGTTTTGTAAGTGCTCTTTTGTAGCCTATATGAAATAAAAACATTATGACTATGACTATGGCAATAGGCTCGCCCTCTATTACATTGGGATCAACATAACTGGCGACGTGTAGGTAGCTGTACCTATTACATACCTCAGCCTACCCCGAAGGGGTATACAGGCATGATGTCATGATATGTTAATTTCTTATAACTATTGTCTAAAAGCTAATTCTTGTCCAATACAATTATTTTTAGCACACAAGCAACCGTAACATTATTTTAGTTATATATTAAGGAATAGAGTATTACCGGAGCTACCTAATAATACATCTTCATTGGAATCCAAAGCCGACAGTACCGTGACCGAAGTTGATGTGTATCATAAATAGTGGGTTACGATCAGAAACTTTTTATGTTTGTTATGACTAGCGTGAGTATGTGAACAGCTCTATCCGTTGTCATGAATAACTCAATCATATCGTAACCCGAACTGATTCTCATAAAAGCACACAATTTTACCATACTAGGAACTTAATAAATCTGTTATGTATTCAAACTTGACGACCTGATTGGCGCAGTGGCTAAGCGATTGGACTGCTGCGCTAGGGGTTGTGGGTTCGATTCCCACACGGGACAAAAATTTGTGTGATCCACAGATGTTTGTCCCGAGTCTGGGTGTTTGTGTATGTGATATTTCATGTTTGTGAAACGCACCCACGATACAGAAGAAATTCCTAGTGTGGGGCGACGTTTTAAAAAAAAAAAAAAACTTATTTTAAAAATTAAACATCCATATATAAATAACGTCTACATATTTTTATAAAGTTAGTTTATAAAGTCTAAGTTTTAGTAAGCATCCAATGAATACTAAGATATTATTAATATAGAAGTTTTATTAACAATTATAAGTAATATGTTAAGGTTAAGTATTGTTAACATTTGTATAACTTGTCTGTCGCATTAGGTTAAGTGCACCTGTAATGATAGATTTAAGTAAGATAGTTACAAATAAATAAAAAAATATAGGTTCAAGGTCCAATTTTATATAATTAAATAAGCGTACTTCCATTTAGGCTTTTTTTAATGTCAATTACCATTTAAAAACAGCCATTATGAATGTGGATGTGGAGTCTACAACTTATAATTGTTAACCATAAAAATCAAAAACAATCCGTGTGTAAACTGGGAATGAAATATACGGTCCCACGACAGACAACCATTAGCAATATAAATTAAAAAAGCTAGTAGGAATTTCAGGTATTCAGTAACTGCATACATACTTTAACAAACTACATTATACATAAAACATAACATCACGACCGTATTCTCCAAAGGGGTAGGCAGAGGTGTATAGTAACACCCTCATCTCGCCAGTCATGTTTTGGTCCTAATGTAATAGGGGCTTATTGCCTCAACCGGGCACAAATCCAGACTCAGTGCTGCTACTGAGAATTTCAGTAACACTTTGCCCGACCTGGGATTCGAACCCAGGACCTCACTCAGCAGTCGCGCTTAGCGACCACTAGACCACATTAAACTTCATTATAAATTACTGGGAATCCTTTAAAATGGCTACGTGAAGCTATTTGCATGATACACAAGGAAGCTGGGGTATTCTGTATCCCGGCTGTTAGTGATGTAGCTATTAAACGAAACATTACAGCGGCGCACTTTACTATGGTATAACATTTTAAATCTGAAATATTCAGTTGAATGCAATATATTAACTCTAAAAACACGTGGAAAAAGCGTACATCAACAATTATTTATATATACAATGACACCTGTATTAGATAAGGGAGTATACAGAGGTGAGATCTTTTAACAGTTTACAGTTCCATTCCCTTTCTTGAGAATCTATTAAATATTATTATTTTTAATCAAAAGCCATTTTTATTGTTTCCTAACACGGTAATCAAATCTAGGTATTACAACTGGACAATCACAGTAAGCAAAATAACACAATATGAATTAAATGACTTGAATCTAAATTGATAAAGAAAATTTGAATATGAAATATGAATTGTTTATCATGAAGTAGCAAACTAACAAAGCATCCTCACTGATAAGTGATAGCAGTGTCCCATAACATGTGTCCACCTCGCTCGGAGTACGTCACACAGCTCAACGTCAGCTCTTGTCATAGACACGTCGCCACTGCTGGGACTAAGATATTACACTACGAGCTTTAGGTAGGTTTAGTTACTTCATCGTCTCCATAAACCTTGAAATCTGACAGTCCGACTACAACATGACACAGCGTTGCGTCACTTCTTAATATAGAGCGTGGTTAATAGGTATAAACTTCTCCCTACTCAAGCAGTAAGAAAATAATTATCACCTGATTATAAATAGGCTGCGTGGTTGATGACAACTTTTAATAACACTTGCAAAGTTTCAAGTCGATTGGTACCACCTTATGAATTTGGTATCTTGAATCTGATAACCACACAGGATATTCAATTGTCAGCGTTGGCAGATATCTGTAGTATGTGTGGCTGAATAATTAATGAGTAATTAGTGAACAATTACAGTTCAGTACCTAGATCAACTCATGGCATCAAGTCCGTCTTTGTGTTAAAATAAATAAATCAACCGAAAACAAGAAAAGGCTAAGATAGTTGTTTTACTAAATAATACATACATACAATCATGCCTGTTCTTATTTCGTTAGGAATAGGCAGAGAGGAAAGAAGAAACTTATCGACATTTATCGGGTTCATACAAGCCCTACGTTTTTCCGGCAATGGAACATAATTATTTATTACTTTAGCTAAACATGTGTTTGACTAATCCACACTATCAAAACTACCCTATAAACCATAAGAACATCCACGTAAAGCTATTTGATATATCCACGGGGGCGGTGAGAATATCTCAGTGTCCCGCGCGGGTCGGGCGTGCGTTCGCCGGCGGCCGCAAAAACAATGCACTTTATTGTTCACGTCGCAAATAAAAATGTTCTCGAGAGTAATGACCTCACAGCTTTGAGGGGACGCGTGACACAGCTGCATGCACGTGTGGATTAACATTCAGCAAAATGTTCGTGTCGTCAGAGGCACTGGAGCACGACTGTTGATTGGAAAGTTTTCATTTCCATGATAAGAAAACTGGTGGTTCAAAACATTTCGTTTTTTATTATAATTTGCTCGCTGTTTATTTCTTTTCTTAATTTTTCTGGTATCAAATTCTTTATTTTCTATATCTACCTACTTAAGTCTCCAAATCAGCAACCGCCTATCTTAATGTCCTGTCTTTCTGTCCATCCAAAGGTCGTCTGGAAGAGATCGCTTTTAGCGATAACACCGCCATTGTACTCTAATTATAAGTTAATGTTACTTGATATGTGTAACATCCTAATGATGTAAAATAAAAAATATTCTATCTATCTATTATCAGTAGGTACTAAGATTTTCACCTCTTTATTTTTAAAAGCCAAAACTTACAAAATGCATTTGTATGCCTGGAATGTAATAATATATATTATTATGTCGATAATATTAATTTCCAAGGAAAACACTGATAAGTTCCATAAAATCTATTTCATTTACTGAACATAACGTGTAAGTCACGTCACGCCTTATTTCGACACTGTCCTAAAATCCATCCGAGCAGGGAGCTCGATACTGCTCTGAATAATATATGGAAAGCACCCAGAACCGCTCACTACCGCAAGATACCTGTACTTGCGTGCGACAGCAAATTGATTTAGTTGGAAAATTATTTATAACTAGTTCTGTTGGGGATGTCTTGTCATTATTGTATTAGAGTACAAGTAAGAAGCCGCTTCGGTAGTTGGATTATTGATGTGATTACAAACTGAAATTGTAACTTGTCATCAACTAATCATAAAGTGTTCTGGGGTTATCGAGTGCAACAAGTTTGGTCCTTTAGGCATCCACATCAAAATTCGTTGGGTGATGATAATAGCGACAGTGTAATTGCTTTTCTGTTCATTTAAATTTATTGATGTATCATTAGACCAGGTACTCGTTTTGAAAATTGATTGAGTTATTATACCGTATTATGAAGTTACATGAGACAAACATGGTATGAAGATACATAAAAATGTAATGATTTGTTCCTTGTTACTTTGGCAGCATGTTCCTTTACATGTAGGACTTTCTTTGGAGAGGGGGAGAGGGGAGGTTTCAGTTCGTGTATTGATTGCTCACGGTCCCAAAGACCATAATTCAATCTATAACATTTATTATCTGATAAAGTTGGTGTGGCCAAACCTTATTCCAACAGCGAGTCGTAATTAATCATGAATGACATGTAATCATCAATCAGATCACATGTCATGATCACAGGCCGAGACGCCCATCAATACCGATTTGTCGCGGCTATTTAAATTGATTCAATTTTAATGAATTCATATTATTATTTAATTTATTTCTATGGGTTATCAAAAAAAAAAACTTTAAAGCTTACAAGACCTATAATTGTTGCAGGAAGGATCGTCGGTGTCGTCGGAGCAGGTCGGAGCAGAGGTGTCGACTTTGATTTTAATCAGTATTTTTTTAAACTTTGCATGTATCAGATAGAAAGATAAAAAAGAAGTGAAAAGTGTTATTATAACAAAGTAACTTCACAATACCAGATTACCTTAACCATTTTTTGTTTTCTCTTTAATTTTGTAGTTTTTTTTTGTAAACTTATTGTTATGTAACTGTCAAACTAGTTAGTTACCTAGTCTTTCAGTGAATGCTGTGGTCTCCTTTAACTGGAGGAGCACACCTGTAACTTACCTTTTCGTGTTGTATTTGTGAATGTAATTGTGTATCTTTCGTTGGAGATCCTAAATAAATAAATAAAAATAAATAAATCAGTAATCTAATACAAAACTCGGTATTGGTTAACAGACCCACAATAAACCCATACAACAAAACATATTGTATGGTTTTAATTTAAAAAATCAAATTTAAAATAAAACCAAAATACGTTGATATTCATGAAATCAAGTAAGTGTATCGGCCGGTGCTCGGCAGTGCATATTTGGGCACAACATTGCCTAGTAACATTCATCCCATGTTTCACGATAAAATGGTTTTTGTAGCATCCTGTAACATGGCTATAACATGTCATGTAGCATGTATACAGACGGGTGTACAACAGTTTTTGCCTGGCTGAATGAACGAATTTAGGTCGCATACTGGGTGACATGTTAAATACGTATCATATCGCGATACCCGTATGCCCGATATGTGGGAGTGAACTTTATTAAAAATATATATTCTATGATTCAGTTGATTGATACTTATACACAGCTCCACCTGTCTTTTCCCTTTCCCACGAGTCTGGAACTTTGAATATTGTTTTATACATCTGTCTTTCTGTGCCTTATGGTATCCGGCTTAGAATTGACCACCCCCTTTCCTCCCGTGGGTGTCGTAAGTGGCGACTAAGGGAAAATCCAGAAGATAGGCAGCAGCGTCTCCTGTGACTTGACCACCAACACTGCGATCCACAAGCCGCTTGCCAAGCGTGGGGATTATGGCAACCCCCCACCCCTTCTAAAAGCGGGAGGTCTTTGTTCAACAGTGGACGTCTTCCAGCTGATGATGATGACATCTGTCTTATAATTATTACCTAATATTCAATCAAACTAAGCTATACATACATACCTACTAGTGCCTACTGCGTCAGAGAATACAGGCATTTCCTAAAACAATGTACAAACCGCCTTCGGATATTTCGTCACGACTGAGTGGTTTACTTTGTGCATACAAGATGTGTTCGAACTAAACACACGATACAGGAGAAATCTTGTACGGGATATCGATTAAAATACTAATGAAAAGTTATGAAATGCTGTCTTTGAGTTTTTTCTGATTAAAAACATAATTGCTAAATATCTCATCAGCCTTAACGCAAGAGATGCAAAATACTGTTTTTTACTTTTTTTTTTTTAATCGTTTGTTTTTCTGCTTGTATGAAGTGGTTCCGTTTAACATTTATGGACCAGATTTTAAAATGGGTTTAAACTTAGGCGCGCGACAATGGCTATAGACAAGTTTTTGGACAACCTGATTAGCGCGGTGGCTAAGCGATTGGATCGCTGCGCTAAGGGTTTGATTCCCATCCAGGACAAAAATGTGTGTGATCTGCGGATGTTTGTGCCGAGTCTGGGTGTTTGTGTATGTGATATTTCATGTTTTTCGAACGCACCCACGACACATACACACCAAAAATGCTGTTCGCCTTAATTACCAAAATATCTGCATTGTACAATGACATATTAAAATGATAATAGTATGAATGATAGTCACGGTCTACGGCTTATCGTTCTGGCCCAAGTATGAAGAGGTTTTAGTATAGAAATGGATATGGATCCACAGACCAACCGTAGCAAGAGCAGCTTAACCTATCTATCGATTTATGAGGCCGTCACTAAGCCACGAGTTCCTCTAATACTCACTGTGGCACACAAAACAAAAATCACAAACAGATAGATGACCCATAAACGGATTTACATGGTCACTTTGTTAATCAGCTAATCCTGATTGACTGTCGCCACATAAGTGGGCTGTTAGCTGGTACATGTATTATGAGTAGTCACTAATAAGGCTTCTTAATTCCTCAGTGTCTTCATTTACATATCCTTTCGTGGTGACACAGTGGTTTAGGTATAAATCCGACAAAAAGCCGTACTCCACTTTAAATGAACTTCCAACATTTAATGAGAAATATAGGAGTAAACAAATAGGTACCTACGTAATAAGCTGCCGTCTTTCTCTGGCAATAAAATCAGTCGCCTATATTAAAATAATACCTATGTATTATTCCTATAAAATTACCAAACTAAAATCTTAATACGATTAATGCCATCAGTAGACAAGTTAGTTAAAACGACTAATTCTTTGCGAATATTAATTAAGTTACGTCTACGTCTCGTCTAATTACTAGCTAGGGCTTTGACTTTATTCACTTATTAATATTATTAATTTCATGTTTTTAGGGGCCCTTATCTTAGAAAAACTTGAAACAATTTTATCAGTAATTTTCCTTGTCCTTCCTTGAAGCTTCAATGTTTTGGTCCTTTGGTACATACATCTGTATGTATGTTAGGCTATTCTAGTCTCAGCACGGGCAAAATTATGTATATTAATATTGTAATCGACAGATATTTATTCATAATATAAGCATGCATATATTATGATATTTCAATTCAGGAAAATAAACATTAACAAGCATTTCATTTGAAATCACATTTAAAAAAACGTTTCCATCTAAATACAGCATTATACGAATACCAGTTTCCACATCAATAAAACACACTATTGAAACGCGGTGGGGTAATTGATATTTAAAACAACCCAGCAAACAGCAAAGATGAAAAATTACTCATTAACACAGCCGACATCATACATTCAAATGTACCGCGCAATATAATTTTCGCTAGCTTTTTTTCAATTTTGCATATCCTGGCTTAGGGATTAAACCTCTAAAATCCCGGTAACATAAAAAAAACGTTTCTTTTTACTGTGAAAAGGCCACAATTTAATTTTTCAGGATCAAATAAAATTTTAATGGGAGCGAAAACAATCGCAGAAATGTGTTGCTAACTTATCTTTTTTCCTTTTGCTTTCGTTTCAGTGTTTTTGTGTTCTTTTATAACGTACCGTGTAATATTAATGTTGAATTTAACATGTTTCTTTTGAAGTTTGGTCCTTAGGTACACGTTTTAGTTTTAATTATAAATCTATTGAATACATAATATTTATAATGTGTCCGTCTGACTCAATGTCCATAAGAAGCTCATATTGTGTAAATGCTTCTCCTTGTATTAAATATTAGCCTTTTTACAATCATCTATCAGCCTTAAAATCTACACTGCAGAATATAAGCCCTTGAGTGGGGATAAGAAAAGGGGTCGCTTCTAATCCTCTCGATAATATCCTTTGCCTTTTACTTCAGGAAATAAGAGAGCCTAATTTTTGCTGAGGATTGCACAACTTGATACTTCTTTTACGATTTATGTAATAATAGCTGCGCACCGCGGTGTTACCTGCGGCATTTTTTAAGGATATAAAGTATATGTGTTAATCCAGGGCGTCAGCCAACTCCATACCAAATTTTATCGGAATCAGTCCTACCGTTTGAGCGTGAAGAAGTAACAAATATACTAACACTCCCAAACTTTAGCTTTTATAATATTAGTATGATCTGGTAGTACTACAATATCTAATGTTTACAAGTTCTTGGTAGTACCGAAGTTACACTGACCAAATCCATAATTATGCACATTGTTGTAAAATCTAACCAAATACTGTCAAACGATAATATGGGCTTTCAAAAAGCACACTACCTTCGTAATATGAGGACAACTTGAAAACTAAAATTGCTTGTAAACTAGAATGTTTCCCTCAAAATATAATATAATACTTGCCCACGCCGCTGCATCTAATACCCACCAATATCCAAGCTTCAAAACTCTTAAGCGCATGCACTATGCAGGAGTGTGTAACGTATACAAAGTATCTGGAGATCGCGTTAATATCCCCGGAGGGATTTGGTCCGTGAAAAATGCTACGGTCAGATTCCGGGCCCGCCCGCCCTACCGATACACTGCGCCCGCCCTGTACGTTGACTATGCAACTATGTGAAACCGGACTTTTAATGTCAATGATTATAAATGAGTTACACAAACTATATTAAAAAACCTTGATAAAATAACACAAGCTTATTATATTATACAAATTACATTATATTATATAGAGGAAAAATTTGATTGTTTATAATAAATAAAATATAAAACAGTTTTTTGGGACTTTTTCACGCTAAATCATGCATCATGCAATATAATATATTTGATTCATATTGTTCTTAACAGCTAATAATGTAAGCACTTATGGTGATAATTCAGAGTAATAAAAGAGACAGACTATAACTTAATAACAGAAATTACTGACTGGTTTTTATTGGACTTGTTTGCAAAAATTATCAAATAATTCACAAACGGGAAAAGTAAAAATCAGCAAATATACAAATCCATGAGCAGAAAATGCTACTTTAAAGAATCTTTAGTCTCACGTTCCCCTCACTCCATAGTCACAGTAACAGGAACTCAGCGGAATTACGCATACCCAGGGAATAATGGTGTTATGTATGCCACTTGTATCGCTGCGAGTCAATTATTAATAGCAGCCGGCCTCCGGGATTATTACGCAGCTGACTTATTGCGTCCAATCTGTAGGTGTAGCAGAACAAAACAAAATTAAACTTAATAGCGGGAGAGAGTTGGGTCTGCGGGTCGCGACTGCCAAGCGCGAAGTTTGATACGAATTCCCAGGTTAGGCAAATGTTACTTGAGTGTTCCTGATGAAATACTTCTTTAGCCGTCTGCGGCAAACCTGTTAAGTGTTTTTCTTTTTTTTAAAAACCACACCCCACTCTAGGAAAATCTCCTGTATCGTGGGTGCGTTACACAAACATGTAATATGAAATACACAAACACCCAGACTCGGGACAAATATCTGCGGATCGCACAAATTTTTGTCCCGTGCGGGATTCGAAGCCACTGCGCCAATCGGGTCGTCGTTTGACCTGTATGTATGTCCGTACCTATGTTCATTAGTTTCGAAAAATATTTGTAAAGTCTGTGATAATGTGCAAATTGCATCTCAGCTTCTATATTCAGGGAATACAGTCATGACGATACACATCCATTTAATAGTGGAGCGAATACTGAAATTGCTTTAGCGGATTTATAATAAAGTTTTAATTTGAAATTCAGCATTAACGGTACTCTGGACGGCGGCAATTGATGCTATGAATATTAAAAATTATGTAGGCATTGAAATTCGCAGCACTGCGCCGTATAAATAGTCTGGCCACTTTGTAACCATAGGCCTGTGGCTCTCTTCCTTCATTTCGCTTTACTTTGACAGCTTTAAGATAGAATAAGTTCAGGCATTATTAATTATGGCTGCTTAATCTAAAGTGATTAATTTGTAAGAATAGAAAATAATTTTAATTAGTACTTCGTGTAAATAGCTGCTCGATCAATATCAAGCTAGAAATAAGAAGCAAAATTTAACAAAACTTAATGTAAGACGATATGTTGTTTAGTATCTACATGAGAACACAATTTATTTACGAATATTAATTATACTTACGTACATCTTATAACAGGTAGTGTAGTTAAATGTGAATTATTAAATACACTTGTACACACTTAGTATATTTAATATGCTGTTTTCTACAGAACTTGGTCTACTAAGCAGGATACTCATTAACCTGCAATTAACACACGATACTCATGACGTCATGACCTAAACAGTGTGATGCAGTTGGACTTCTTTAGGTGTGAAACCTAATCACTTATGTTTGTATCAGATTTGCGCACATTCAGGATGATTAACGTATTATATGTTTGTATTAAAGTGAGAGTATAAATACATGGGAAAAGTAATTGTATTTAACACAAAACATCAACCTATACGATATCATAGTGGCTGACACGAAAGCTAAACAAGCTTGGGATCAATTTTCAGATCACGCAATATTTTATTCTATTAATATTTTGCCAAAATTCTGCTCTGCACTTGTATAAAAGATTGCAATAGACTCCCGCTCTTTTACTTAGAAATCACAACTGTCTGAGAGTTTGGTGTTTTACCTTAGCGTAGACAAGTAACAGTAACGCATCTTCGATTCGAGTCATGGGGGTACAATTTTCACCAATGAAACATTATTTTAATAGAATTTGTATCACTGTCTAGAAATTTCTCCTTAACTCACTTTTGCGGATATTATATTGCCTTGCAGCCTTCAAATCCTTTAGCTTCGACGAATCGTATCGTCCAAATATTAATCTGGTTTTAACAATTGAACTCTCCAAACTCGCTTGACGTTCATAGAAACCCCATAGCTTACATAAGCACTGACGTAGCGATTCAGCTCAGTGGTCAGTGTGCACATAATAGATGTTTGGTGTATGACGAGCGCACGAATCGCCGCGACTATTCATCACGCAGACGGAAATGTGCGCCAGCGCCCGCTAGGGCTGCGAAGAGGGCGGGAGTATCGATATTCGATATATCGATAGAAAATATAGTGCAACTGTCCTATTGCATAGTCATAAAACCAACCCTGCAGCTGATAATCCTGTAGCATAGTTTTAAAATTAGGATTGGACAGCAAACTATTAAGAGTTTATTTCTATATTATCGTAGTTTGGACTTATTATCTAACTTATCTCATTATTAATTATACTTCTATCTTTTTTACCTAAGTTATGATTATACGCCTTAAATTAATAGGTACTATCAAATTAATTTAACGAATATCATGATCGTTTACATTTCATTGTTTATGCCTAATCTACAAACGTATATTGCTTCTAAGGGATTAAGTCTTAATAATGGATACTTGCTGAACCCAGATAATCTCTTAGACTATCTAAACAACACGCACAAATGCTTGTTTAGTCATAGATTGAAAATTAATAATTTTATTAATCAAACACGGTATATAGTTGGTATCGCGCCTGCGAATAGTATCTTCTCAGATTCAGTCACTAATTGGGAAAAGTATTAATTGATTAATTTACAACTACATTCTCAGTAGCAGCGCAAAGTTAGGAAATTTGTCCGGTAAACATCAATATAATATAACTCTTATGGGTTCTTGGGCAAAACTTGGAGGAGCAATAACATAACATTTAAGAATAGCTGATGTGTTAATCATATTGATAAATCAAATCACCGGTGGTATTCTCGGTTCGGCGTGCGAACGAGGTAGTCGCGTACGTAATTACCTATTTAAGTTTAGTGCGTCGTAGTGAGCGTTACCAGACTTCCGATCGCTTATCGCCGCGGGGATTCCGGCCCCGGCCGGCCGCTATAGTAGTGTGCAATGGACGATATTATTGAAGACGAGAGTGTGTATGGGAACAGGTTCAGGAGTAGTTCTGAGTCAGTAATTGAACGTGAGATGATAGCAGAGGATGTGGCGGAGGATAGTTGTGACCAGGAGACGTTGCACAGGGAGCACAGGGATAGTAAACAGCACAGACCATCTAAGAGAGAAAGGGAGGACGTTGAAGCAGAAATGTGGACGGTAGTTCAGAGAAAAGAAAAGAAATATAAAAGTGACGAAAAGATCGAAATTTATATTACATCCAACGACAAATTACCGAAACAGTTCTCTTTGGCAAAATTATTTAATAGTCAGGGTATTAGAGATATCGAAAGGGTGAGATACATTAACGCTTATAAGATTCGGGTAGATGTGTCAAACGAGTCTAGCGCAGAGAGGATAGAAAAATGCAGGGAACTGATTGAGAGGGGATGGAGAATGCAAAGGGCCATGGAGGTAAATTTCTCGTATGGAGTCATTAAGGACGTCGATGTAGACATGCATGAAGAGGAAATAAAAAACAGCATAATGTGTCCAGAACCCTGTGAATTGGTGTCAGTCAACAGACTCAGACGTAGAAATACAGAGGGCGAGGGATGGACACCCTGCGAGTCAGTACGTCTCTGTTTTAAAGGATCATTTCGACCGTCTTTTATATGTGTTAATGATTTACGCATTAGGGTTGAACCATTTATTTTTCCGGTATCACAATGCTCGCGTTGTTGGAGGTTGGGGCACACGGCAAAAAGATGCCCGTCTTTGAAAACTGTATGCCCTAAGTGTAGTGGCAACCACGCCAATTGTGACACTATAAGGTTTAAATGTGTGAACTGTAACGGCCACCATATGGCTTTAGTACGTTCTTGCCCAGCCTTCCAAAAGGAGAAGAGATTGAGGGAACTAATGGCGGAATATAATTGTACTTATCGACGTGCTCTGACCATATATGTCCCTATTAGTGAGCCTAAAGAGGAAGGCGAGCCAATAGATCTGGAACTAGAAAATATCATGCCGGTTACAACAACCACTAGAGACGATACATTTAAGTCTAAACAAAAGCCGTCATTTGCTGAGGTAGTAACTAAAGCGTCTGTGCATAGTTCAAGGGAACATCGGTCGGCCCATGTAAAGAAACAACAGCAAGTTAAAGGACAAGATAATATTATATATGAGTTCGAGGGGAAATGGAAGGATGACGTGATCACAAAGGAGAATTCGGGTGAAGAGGAAGAAAATCAAAGAGATGTAAAATTTAGTGAACTTATTCGTAGGTTAAGAGAGATCCTGTTTTTAAAAGGAGATTCGCTTCAGTCTAAGGTGCAAAGTATTATTAAGTGTTGTTTAGAATGGACAATTTTACTAGTTGTAGAAAATATATCGGACTGGCCAATACTCAAGTCACTACTAAGTTATTTTGTCAATGGGGGGCTCCAAACGTAAGATAATTAAAATTAATATTATGCAGTGGAACGCGCAAAGTGTTCGTCCTAAGTTATTAGCATTAGAGCAGATATTACATCAAGAGAAGATCCACATTGCAACACTCAGTGAAACATGGTTGGAACCGGATAGCCACATAAAGATAAATAACTATAATATTTTTCGCAAAGATAGGTTGGATTCATATGGGGGTGTGGCAATACTAGTCCATCACTCCATTAATGCCAGTTTGTATTGTTTGAACAGCATAAATGCAGGTATAGAATTGTTGACGATTAAAATTTACAACTGTGAACATATTGAGTATATAATGTCAATATATTGTGCACCGTCGGCGCATACCAGTCAATCCGACTGGGAACATATATTTAGTAGCGTGGATAGAAAAACAATAATATGTGGCGACTTTAACGGTCACCATATCAATTGGTCTTGCAAGACCGATACGCGAGGTGTTAAAATATACGACGCCCTTTCAGATAGTAAATTCGTCACGTTGAATGATAGCAGCTCTTCAACACGCATTAAATTGGTCAACAGTCAGTTACAAAAGGCTTCGCCAGATGTGTCATTAGCATCAACTGATATTGCGATCCGTTTTAACTGGCACACTATTAATGAAACGCTAGGTAGTGATCATGTAATTATTAAGATAACCACACACGTAGAGGAAAGT
Source organism: Abrostola tripartita (assembly GCA_905340225.1). NCBI lineage: Eukaryota > Metazoa > Arthropoda > Insecta > Lepidoptera > Noctuidae > Abrostola > Abrostola tripartita. Next base: position 480,366 of record HG996488.1, read on the forward strand.
AACGAATTTTATTCATCGCGTCGTAACTATAAGAGAGCTGATTGGAGATCTTATAAAGAGTTACTGGAGGGTATTTTTAATAATTTTTCTAGTTGTTCAGATGATCCTCAAAAATGGTATGACGAATTTATTCATTGCATTAACATAGCAGCAGACCGTTTTATTCCATATATTAAAATTAATCGTAATCCTAGTAGTAATTTTGTACCTAAACCGTATTGGCAGCCGTGCATATCAAAATTAGTTGGTGAACGCAGACTAGCCCTTGCCACATTCAGACGTAATCCAACCCCGCGCAATTTGGCAAAATTACAAGAAAAAATTCGCGACTCAAAAAGATTGATTAGGCAAGCACAGAACAAGTCATGGCAGGACTTTTGTTCATCCTTGGATGGTACTATTACGCAAAGTGAGATGTGGCGCAAAGTTAGGTGGTTAAAAGGCTACAAAGTGGCCAAAGCTCAAGTTAGCATAGAAGACGCCTATGAAATGTTACATAGTTTAACCCCGGACTACGTGTTACCTAGGAAGCCTCATTTTGCTATATGTAAAACTAGTATAGATACGCCAATTACTAAACAAGAATTAGACCGCTGTTTGTGGCGTAAGGACACATCTCCCGGGAGTGATAAAATATCATACTCCATGTTGACCCATCTACCTGACAACGGAAAAACTGTTTTATTAGAATTATTTAACACCTTTTACTTTCAAGGATTTGCTCCTACGCAATGGCGTAATATTTCAGTTATTCCGATACCTAAACCGGGACTCGACGCGCAATCGCCAAAGGCTCTGCGACCTATATCCATGATATCCTGTGTGTGTAAAACTTTTCACAGTATTTTAGTTAGACGTTGTGAGTGGTATATTGAGAATAATAACCTCATGTCTTGCTATACTACAGGGTTTAGAAGATATCGCTCGACTGTAGACAACTTGACAACATTAGTGTCAACAATACAAACCGGTTTCGTGCAGAATAAGATATCCATCGCAGTATTTATAGATATTCAAAGCGCATATAATAACGTTGACATAAACAGTTTGATTTATATTATGCAACAATTAGGCATTAGTTCTAATTTGTGTAGGTATTTGTGGAGTTTTTTGAAGGAACGTAATTTAAAAGTACAAATAAATTCACTAAACAGGTGCAGGAGCACATGTCGTGGTCTAGCACAAGGTGATCCTTTCTCCCCGCTACTCTTCAATATTGCTACAATAAACATTTGCAAAAATATAAATAATGTACTCATTTCACAATACGCCGATGATTTCGTTTTATATACAAATTGTGTCAGTTTAGAAGAAGGTAGGAACCGATTACAAATAGCTCTAAATAGTTTTGGACAATTACTGGATATCATTGGACTGGAAGTTTCACCAACAAAAAGCAAAGTATGTATTTTCAAAAAGGGATTTTTAAGAAATGTTAATTGTAATTTATTTGTAGGGGAAAGGGCATTGCAAGTGGCTGATCGCGTTAAATATTTAGGCGTGTGGGTAGATAGATCACTGCGCTGGGCGAAGCATATTAATGAGATGAAAGGTAGATGTTTAAAATTGGTTAATATATTTAAAGCGTTGGCTGGAACAGGTTGGGGTATGCATCCGAGTAATCTAAGACGTATTTACTTATCAATGATTCGCAGTAAATTAGATTACGCTAGCATATTATATGGAGACAGTTGTAAATCACATTTAGTAAAGCTTGATAGGATCCAAAACCAATGTATGCGCGTTATCGGGGGTTTTATAAAGAGTACAGCGATACACGTGATGGAAGTTGAGCTACATCTTCAACCGCTGAACATTCGGAGGTACTATCTTGCTGGTAAATACTGGCTAAAATGTAAATCCTTTACGGATAATAACATTATTACCCTGTTAGATAGATTGTGGGCATTTGGGGAACACAGTTATTGGAGGCGGCGTAATAAACCTTTATTATTGATGATGCATGATAACTTTAAAGATATATCTATCTACTCATGTAAAAAATTGGAAATGTTTTCTTTGAACTCATGGGTTAGCAGTGTGGATCTCTCTTCAGTGTTATATCCCGATATTAATGTTATTGATAAAGCCAAGAATCAGTATCATTCTCTCGATCTAAAACACATTTGTATTAGTTATGTGGATAGTAAGTATCCAGAATTTTATCAGGTTTACACGGACGGGTCGAAAGATAATGATGGGACCAGTGGCTTAGCCATTTTTGACCCCCAAACAAACAGCTATATTCAGTTAAGTACCGATGTCAATGTGTCTATTATGTATACAGAGTTGATCGCTATTGCAGAAGCTATTGCATATATTAATTCGTTTGGGTCTGGCAAGTACGTAATACTGACGGACTCAAAAAGTGCGATCTATCATTTGGCTCGGTGCACCTCGTCTATTCGAAGTAGCCCAGTAGCCTATGATATTATGGAATCGATAAGTAAATTGGCGAATAATAATAAAATTGTTAAAATACAGTGGGTTCCATCACACATTGGCATACCAGGTAATGAAGAAGCCGATCGCCTTGCTAAAGATGCGGTCAAAAATGGTATATCTTTCACATGTTTGCCCTTATTTACTGACCGCCTGTACCTAGTCAGAGAAAGGTGTATCATGATGTGGAAGGAATATTTTGACGAGAGGTCAATGACCAAAGGAATATGGTACAAGACGATACAGCCTAGTCTTACTGTTTCTCCATGGTTTGTAGGGTCCATCATGTCGAGATCGGAAATTGTGACTGCCTTAAGACTTAGGTCCGGACACATTCCACTGAATAAGTTCGCATTCTTAATGGGTAAGACTAGTTCCCCAAATTGCGCGGAGTGTAACACCGTAGAAGACGTGTATCATGTCTTGGTGGAGTGTGTCCGGAACGAAGTCGAGAGAGTACAGTTAATGTACTACAAAGGGATCGATTTACATGAAGTAGGTAAGTGTAATAGTATTTTGGCTCATCCTCAATCCGAAGAGGCCAGGATGCTATATAATTTAGTTAAGTTAGCAGTTAAGCGTAGAGTGTAAGTAGTGCGTGTGTATATTGTGAGGCCGATGAGGGTGGCATGATCTTGTTTGATCAAACCCTTGATTAAAATTAAATAAAGATTAAAAAAAAAAAAAAAAAATCACCGGTAAGTATGTCCCATCACTAGTCCAGTAGTGCGTCGTCACGGTTACTCCGTTGCGCCGGATATTTCGTATAAAAATCGTATTAGCGTTTGAAACGCAATCTTTTACCACAAATAGCTGGCTGTGTGTCTGTCAATTTACCCCGTCGGCGGCCGCGGTCTATTCTCCTTTACACGCTATGAATATTTAAATATTTATCCATCGTCTCATCGGTTGGCTTTCGATTTTGCTGCCGCTTTTGTGGTGTTGCGATCCGAGTACTACCCGAGTTTAGCATTTACTTGTTTAAATGATTGAATTGTTGCTATCGTTATTAAATTGTCAATTATATTAAAGCTGATAGATAGAATTTTACAGTGAGATATCAGTTTCAGACATTTCTCGAATATAATGTTTGATTAATTATCTTCTGGGAATAATGTTTCTTGCTACTGTGTAGGTGGCGCCTAAACCAATAATTTCTATTATAATAGTAATAATATAGGTTCAGTTACACAAGCTTTTCTCATACCGAGAATTAACAGATTCAATGAATAAACTATGCTTGTCTTTTGAGCACTAATAAAGTTTAATTAAAGTAGTTTAATTAAAATTAAATAATTTAATAAAAATCACAATCTATGAAAGTAAGTTTTATTTTTTGTATCTTTAAGCCCAAAGTTTAATAGTACATTGAATTAATTATAACAAGCTAGCAGCCTATTAATTAAATCATATTGTTATAGAAAACATAAGCCTTATCCTTCTAGAAATATTTTTGTAAAGAGTTGATGACTTATCATTTCATTATATCTAACTATAATTCTGTTTCGAATTCCAGTTTCAGTTTAGCGACTCGATAGAGAATATTATAACTAAGCATGCATTACTAACATTGGTAGTAACAACGTAAGTCACTTGAGACCGAACTCACAATAGTTCTCGAGGATTAGATTCCAACACAAGCCGAAGTTTGCCCATTGACTTGCTATCGCCTCGTACAAACGTGCTGATAATTTATGTTGGCTGAGATATGAGCTTTACAAACATATTAACACGTTTATTTTTGATTATCTCAAAGATATTTTGCAATGTAAATGTCCTTTAAGTAAAAATAACTAACTTTTTACTGAAAGACCGAGGTGTTTTTTTTATGTAAATAAATGACTTAGCTCCACTGATTGGTTGAGCTGACTGATATTGTATGAGATGAAGACGAAGTTTGATTTTTACTTACTTTACTTGGTCTCGTTTTACCCTTCTGTGCTGCTACTGCTGACTTTTTTTATTATAAGCCATATAAAATTCGTCGAAAAGTAAATTTCTTATTATTGTAGAAAAAATATCTACCAGAAAAACAACATGTCTTGTATCTCGCGTTCAATTCTAACCAATAAGTCCAGCGAGGTCCCCATATTATTTACTATATACATCAGTGTTATATATGCCCATATTCGGGACTGTAACAAATTCAGGGCATTAGTTAGCCCTTATCCATTCTGCAGGAACGTTGTATACCTATAATTCTGAAAACCTCCACATATACGTACATACAAAAATAAACATTTCAATCCAAACATAGCTGAAGCCTAACTGCCATAGGTATTTATGTAGCCGCCTGTAGATGAAACTATAAGTTTAGCCAACTCATCCACTTGATTGGTATCCTGCTCAACCCGTGTAAAAAGGCAAGCGTGTAAACATAAGAAAAATTACTCAACCATTGCTTATAAGCATAACATTTCGCTCAGAAAATAACTACGCTCATGTTATTACGGAACACACTTTTATTTTCCATGCCAGCAGCGAAAACTAGTTTTTCCTTTTACAGTATTTTCTACTACATTGTGTATCAAAATTTTAGAAAAAAAAACTATGTACACGCCTCGTTGAAACTAGGAAAAATGTTCTTTGTGAGTACAGTGATGTAAAGATGGATGATGTTATGGAAGAGGTAACACGATGTTGGCGGTAGAATGCTGCAGCGATCCCGTCTCCCCGCCATCAAAAGCGCAGAGCAGGCATGTGAGGATTTAGTGAGTATGCCCCTGGATCTTATTGGGTTCGGGGGAGAGTCCCACATACCCTCGTCGACTCCCAATGGCGGGGGATGCGTAATACATTTCCTCACTTGAAAAAAAAAGGGCGTAACACGGTGGGAATAGTTGATGTCAAATTCGTTCTATAAATCTCTTTACTTTATCAATATAATTCTGTACTTCCTTGAAGCGTTTTCAGACCGACTTTCAGGTTCCAATCAAAGCAAGTACCTACTAATGTGATGTTTTCAATTGCGTGTTCTTTCTAGGTTATTTTAATCTACCCCTGACTAATATTGGACTGTACCTTATTATTATAAAGAGGCGCCATGTAGGTTAGTAGGCACTAACTAAGGTTACAGCTACTACTATATGTATTTGAACAAATACTTCGCTCACGTCTTCAAGGAACACTGGCTTAATAATTCATGGCACCATGACTGCCTTCAGCTCACAAATAACATTTAGATATTTTGTTCGAAGTGACGAAAACACGTAAACGACAAAATAAAATGTTTAACCTCAAAATCCATAAAGCTACCGGAATATATAATTTAAGAGTGATTAGAGAAGTGGGTGTACAAAGGTACTCTACGGTTGTTCAGAGATCACAGACATTACGATCACTAATAAAATTAAATTACTTTCACAAAGAATATGACAAAAATAGGTGACTCTTGAGAGATAGAAGTATATTATATAAAAATCATTAAATAAAGGTCAGACTTGGAGCGTGTACGACACATTTAATTTGTTATTGTCTTCAGTTATATTTAGGGAGAGCGTGGGTTTGATGCTTGAAGATAGGTCATAGGGTTAAGTTACCTTTTTTTTTTTTAATAAAACGTCGCCCCACACTAGGAATTTCTCCTGTATCGTGGGTGCGTTTCACAAACATGAAATATCACATACACAAACTCCCAGACTCGGGGCAAACATCTGCGGTTCACACAATTTTTTGCCCCGTGCGGTAATCGAACCCGCAACCCTTAGCGCAGGAGTCCAATCGCTTAGCCGCTGTGCCAAACAGGTCGTCGAGTTCATCGTATACTTACCTTTGTATATTGTATATAGTAAAATCCCTTACCTACCCAAACACAGACATTTTTATATTACGTCATGTGCTGATTTCCACTCTCTTTATGATCATTGGTCTAACGCGCATATTAATTTAATGCATAATACAAAACCCGTTTACCCGAGGTACTCGATCATTAAAATAATTATGTATTCTGACGTTTTTAGTAACAGGTATTAGAGGAATAACGTTGATCAAAAGTACTCACACAGTAGGTAGGTATCACAAATATTAATCGTGTTAATTAAAATATAAATTTAGAATGTGAAATTTTAAATTATATTCTATTGATTTTCTCATCCATGAAGGAATTGTAGCCTTAAAAATAATTATAATACCAAGTTAAAAGCTAAATTATGTAGAGTACCAAAGGACCACAATAATGGTTCCTACTAGACTGAAAACATAAAACAAGAGTGTGAACGTAATCTAGAATTAGAACACTAGCACATCTAGTGAGACCTAAGGCTTCAGCTCTATTCATCTCCACACTGAGCGGTAAGTCAATGAGTGAAGTAAAAAACTAGCGCTCCGTCGCCTGTACAGCGACGATCAATCTTCTAAGACCTGAATTAATGCTGATCCCAACCTTCTAGAAATAAAATTACGTAGTTCTTGTTCGAGGACCGTACAATGTATGTAAGTGATTTATTTTGGGTGTTTTTCTTGGTAATGATCGTCTGGATCAAGGGACCATTTTGATTGCGTTGTTTACAATTGTTCTAAAGGTCACTGGAATCCGGTAAACTATTTCTATAATTAGTCTTCTATTAATAACCTATGCGATAGGCGATTGTAAGGGTTTATTTAGTCAACACAATACTGAAAAAGTATCCTATCAAAAAAGTACAAAACAAAGATATGCGAAATTAAGTAATAACGGAAAAGTATTGTGCGTAAATAAAGAAATAAGCACTCAAAACTGTTAAACAGTTTGCAAAACTCAGTGATCCATATCCTACACTACCTACCTCCATGATAGACGCGTAATAGCATGTATTATCTTATTAAAATACCGCTTAGATCTAAACAAACAAACACGACCCCGCGGACCATAAGACCACCATTCCCCGCTTAACGCCTTCTAAATCACGCAAAATGCAAAAGCAAACGCTTATTACGGCCTACACTAACATTTATTTAGGTATAATAAAAATGATCCAAATTATTGCAAAGGTCATGTACGGCCGCCCTGCGAGCCCGTCTCCCATTATCGTCCCACTCCAGCAAATTACATCGTATTTGCTATTCACAATGGTTCTGCCGGTGACCTATTTCGGTGCTGCGATGGTATTTTTGGACACAAATAGGTGGCGGCAACTGAACGTCTGTTTTGTGTGGCGGCCTACAAATATCGTTGATCGTTTGTGAAACTCAGCTTTTAGTACTTTGTGGTTTTTTGTACGGTAAAGCATAAAGCTCTGATTGTGAGCACGTTTCTCTATTGCAAACATGCTTTTAATTTCGACGGTTTGCCGTTGTTGATAGAAACTTCCATGATTCTTTAGAACGTATATTTCGAACAGTGTTAGTTTAGAGTGATAGAAAACAACTATTCTAACAGGCTTTGTTTAAGATGTGTATTTAGTCAGTTTTCAAATCATAACCAGGTCTTTACTTAGCTACAGCAGGGAACAAAATGCTTTTGGCACCTTAGAATCCGGTACGTAACCCACTATTGCTACAAAAAAAACAAACGCAAAACACGAAGTAACGAACCATTAAGAAAGTTCACACAAACACATTCGCAGTCGCAAGAAAAACTCAAATACGTAGGAAAAACATTCTCCGGCCTGATCTCTTAACTCTCCTCGAATCCCAAAGAGAAAAGTTACAAAAATTGTTCACATCAGCCGCGTTTAAACGCATAATTGTGTATAAAAGCCACTTTTCTGCTGACTTGTTGAGGACCAAACTTGGGAGACGAACGCACTGAATGTGGTTTTAATCAACACGCGCACAACTTAGGGATCTCTCGGTTTATAAGATTTTTGAGTTTGCGTCAGTTGGGAATATAATTTTGAGTATTACTTGTTCGAGTTTGTTTACTTTCGTCCTATTTCCTGCGTTGTATGATTTAATATATTGGTTTCGGAGTGAATTTGTTTAAATAAGCTCACCATGCTGTTTGTTTTGTTGTTGTTGATATACGAATTGAGATGCGGGAATTAAATGTATGTGTTATTTTTATTTAAATTATACTTTTGTGTTTACGCTTGAACTCGCAACCCGTGAGACCTCAGAGTAGATACTTTCTACCAATAGATATGTTTTATTTAATTTTAGTATATACAAAGGCGAAAACTGAATTAGACGTCCTAATTATATCAGTGGATACATTTTCCAGTCTATTTAGGTACCTAAAGTATACGGAGAGATTTGCAAAAGTTCTTCAAATCAGCAATAAAACTTGACACTTCAATATCTTTAAATTCAATCTCAAATCCTTTTGAGAAGCACGTTTGTATGATAAAACCACCTAGGTACATTTCAAACTTGTTTTGCGATAATTTATTTCGAAGCCATCATTTATCTTTCCACTACTTTCTCACACCCAACGACTACTACTTCATCAAACCTCGAGCCCCTCTTTCAGGGAACACCAATGAATCAACAATTCGATTACCATAACCTTTTACGGCGTACAGGAATTATCTCCATCACTCCGAGAACGATTCTACTGCCGATATAATCCGGTGTACACACTCTGCCGACCCTAAAGTATGAAAATGACGAGGTGAAGACCGCTAGTAAAATGAAATAAAGGTATACTTAATATAATTACAATTATAAACTATCGCGTTGCCGGAAAAGCGAATAAGAGTGGATGAAACCAGTGTGGGTAGAATGACAATAGGTTTGCAACATTAGATTTGAATTACGAATACTGATAAAGGATGACACAGTCAGTCTAACCCTTAAAAAGTATTTTACTTGAAAGGACTTATCTGTGAAATTTTTAAACTTTAAAATTATATACAAAAACACTTTAGCGTTTCTTATTATTATAATAAAGTACTTTTGAATAGTACCAGTGACAAAATGCGCGCTCTTTAACCCAATAAATACTTCAACTGCAAACATTTGAAGTGATATTATTGGTGCAAAGAGCCATTTGTTCTGGCTGGAGGCTGACAATAAAAGCGTTATCCGAGATCATTGCAAATACAATGGTAGAGATAAGACAGCCGCCGCAGCCGCCGGCGCAGACTTAATACCTCATATTCTTATTACCGTAAATTTGTTCGATGGAGTTAGTTGTACGCACTACTCGGCGCACGCACTCGGTGGGCTTACTGCTAGCAGAATGTTATATTTACGAATGACAAAGATACGTTACACAGGAAATTGTTAGACTATTTGTTTCTAGTGAATATTTTGTTTATACATTTTAATATTAATCTCCAGAGGAAAGTAAAAATATTGAAAGTTACCATCACAAATAATGTAATAAGTGTAATTTCCATAACTGATCTCGAAATGTCAAGTACAGCTTAATAACCTCTTTTTATAATCTAAAATTAATATGAACAGATAGATTCATCTAGTTCATAAATGTAGGTACCTATTTCACGTTCAAAAACTCAAATTCTAACGTACAGTTAGCAAAAAATGATCACAAAATTCTCCAACCGCCACATATATTTCTGACTGTACACAACGAACGCGCCGTGATTTGCAGAACTATGTAGAACCTCTCAGAGTCGACACCCCGCGTTAACGCCACTACTAATTGATTTCCTCATTGCGGAGGTGGGCCCTCACTGCCGCCCTGTAATTTATCCCATTACAGCTCCGGACTCCAGAGGGTCACGGGTACTCAATAAATCCTCCGCCGACAACCGAGTATTTTGACTAGTGCGAAACAGACAGGTAGCGAAGGGAAAATAGATAACGATACAAATGTTGGACTAAGACTTTTTGAAGAACAAAGTGGGAGCCTTGAGTAGCCCGCTTTGAAATTGAATTGATTAATGATAATATGATCAATAAAACATGGCAGCAAGACAATTAATTATTATTAAACGCAACAGAACAAAAAGAAAGCGGTGAATTTTTAACACCAAATTATTTTATGGAAACAATATGACAAATTCACATGACATAACTTCATGCCTGTATTCCCTGAAAGAGTAGGCAGAAGTGTGTATGACATCCATATTTCGCCAGTTATGATTTAGATCGCAATGTTATAGGGGGCGAGCCTATTGCCATTTATCGGGCACAATTCCAGACTCCATGCTGCTACTAAGAATCCTTATGGAAAAACCTTATAACACTTTGCCCAATCTGGGATTCGGGAATCACTTAGCGACGAATAGACTAACGAGGCAGTCAATACATAACTGGCAAAACAGAATGAATATAAAAAATTAATGAAATATTGTTTGGTGGTAGTAAACTTTTCTTTCTCAGGGATGACCCGCTAAAAGAAGCAGAGATAAATGATAAGACCTAGACGCCAGATTGATGCGTGTCACAATGTCGTTTTAGTTTCCCAGTGCGTATATCAGAAAGTATCAGGGAAGCGAAGATTTAAGAGCTCGCGGCAGTCCCAGGGGAGCCGCCAACAACTCGACGCGGCCGGTTTATGACCAGCTCTCTAACACTAGCGCTGATAACGGCGGCGCTCGTGGACACATCAGCCCCCACTCAACAGTACGTCTTAAAATGTGACGGATTTCAGGACACAATGACGTGACAATATTGGTATATTTTGGTATCTGTGTTGTGTGTAAAGCAGTTTTTGACGATGAAATGTTAACTATATTTATTATATATATATTAAGATAAGATAAGATAATTTTTATTTATTGAAAACATGAGTGTACCTACAATTTATGCAAGTGCATGCAGGATGGTATAGTTGTTAAGATTTCGTCATGTTTGCCATGTTACAGGCGTAGAAATTTTGTTAAATATAATTACAATATTAAAAAATATTTAATTAATAACAACATACTGAAATCTGTCTTTTTTTTCCAGTTGTCAGGAAGTTATTGTAGATAACTGGAGCCATGCAGAATACGCTATTGTAAACCATGGTTAGAATTTTCTTGCTTTATTTATGTTTTATTATTATTAAGAATCACACCTATATTCAATGGCGGGTCTAGACACAATTATTGTGTTATTTGCTTGTAAAAATGTCTTACAATTTTCGATTTTTCCATACTATTACTAACAACAACGACCCAATATTAATATAATCTGACAAGGGCACATTTATAAACACGCATTCACGTGAATCTTTGACATGTAAATGTCAATCAAGTCCTTTTATGTTTTGAACAGGATTGTGATATTATTTTATTCCTTTCTCTGTGACGCAAACAACAAAGGAGCAGCTATACAAATCCAATTGGTTTGCTTACTAACTAAGTACTGAGAATACAAAATGTTAGAGCTCTCAATCAACCTACCACTATAACATTCCTATTTTTAGACTTTAGGTAGGTACTTAAGATGAATTACGATCGAGAACCTTTCATCTTCTTCTTATCGTATGGTTGATGAACAACCTGATGTCAGAGTTTAAAGCGCCTGTATTCCTCTGACATGGCTTTACACACCGTTGAAAAATCTCTCAGGTGTGCCGGTTTCCTCACGATGTTTTCCTTCACCGTTTTTAGCAACTGTAACCACGCGGCTATCAGTGCCTGTGAGAACCTTTTATGTAATACATTATTGTCTCTATCTGCCATCTAACTGCAACGAGCGCGAATTAACACGTATAACGAATCCCTATTACCGGCATAGCAACCATTAATGTGAATAAATAGAACACTTCACTTTTTCCGACATCATCCAAGAGAAATCGTTATACTGATAATGCGTGAGTACTAGGCAACCATAGATCTGAGAGAGTCTCCCGGGGGACTCGCCAACAAGTCGACGCGGACAGTTTATGGCGCTCACACTCCGTTACAGCTAACTTAGATAGCGATGATCCGGTGGAAGTACTCTATTCCGAAAGCAGACAATGTGGGGAAAGTATATCAAAAATATATCTCGTCCAGTCCAAGAAAAATGATAAGTAAGCGAAGACCTGGTACTGGCTTAATTTAAAGAAACAAACTAGGAAACTTGGCTTTAAAGCTGTCGTTGTTTTTTTTTAACTTGCCGCGTATTGTGGTGCTTTTCAACGACTTACGCTTCAAATCGCAAAGGCGAAGGACGCTTTACACTGACAAAGAAAGTCGCAGGTGGATCTCGTTCGTGCACAAGTTCCTACGTTGAGGATAAAACCATTAACCATTATTTTCAATACATAGATTAAGATAAATCCACCAGTAACGTTATATAATAAAAATAACATTGTATAAAATCAAATGCCTTGAAATGGAAATTAAACAAAGATGTCTAAATATAAACTATATATTTGTAGGAAGCCGCCCTTACGTTGTAACTTAAGACCACAAATTGAAATCAATGACGTAGGCGTTCAAAGCAAATTGTTAGCTTTCCATCCACCATACTTGTTACGGCGAACTTTTTTCAAATATTTTCATAAGGCTTATAATATAACAAAATGTAGCCAAGAGCTAGAATAGTCTCACTCAGAACGGATACTTTAAATTTTACCCATAGCAACAGACGACATACTCCCACAGATTTACCCACCTGACTCTGTGTGCCTAGAAACATTATATTCTCTGTGTGAAGGCTGCCTTGGCCCTCATATGTTCCTGTCAGCTTAAAGTACAGCCATTAGTTATGGTAACCTCACAAATTATTGCCGTATGAGATAATTTATATTTCTAAGAATCCTCCAAGCACTATCCTCCTTACTCAAAAAAGTGTCAATGTTGTTATACCTGTCACTGTCGTTTGCATGTCAAAGAATAGAGATGTCAATAGATTTAAGAAGTGATTTACTTAAAAACACATTTTGAAATTGTTTATAAGTAAGAGGCTGTAAATCGTAGTTCATTCACGCTGTGCCCAACTTGAACACGATTCTTGGCGCAAAAACTAGTGTTTACCACACTGCCTCAAGAAATAAGCACGTAATGAAATATGTATATATCTGTGCAGACAATCAGCGTCTGCTATTTTTACGGGGCTCCAGCCCACCCAGATGTTACTTTGACAAAATTTACATACAGCCCCCCCATTTCATTTTCTACTCTGTTCAGGAGTTGCTTCGCCCTTTGATCCCTACGGAACCGAACCCTCCGTACAAATATTAATACGATTTTTTCGTTGTTCTTATTATGTTGATGCGGTTCGCTGGTTGTGTAAGATGGCCGGCTCGTATTAGTTGGGTTGTGATGTATCCTTCACGGGTCGGGTGCAAGGTATTGTATATATTCAATTTGTGGGCCCAATTGACCCAGTGGTCAATTGCCGACCTTGGGATTGTTTTGACGCAAGCTGGCCAAGTATTTATTCTGAATATAGGTACATTACAGATTTTGGAGCTCGTGGTAATACAGTTCAGTCACAGGTAATTTAAGATTGTGAGTTCGATCCCATTCAATTGTTTCTTTAAGTTATTTATTATCTCTATAAATTATTAAATCTTATCACATAAAAACAACTACCTACAATGAAAGTCGTTGTAAGCAACTCTAAAAATATACTTACACATATTATTAAAAATAGATACCTTCATAATTATAACATAATACATCAAATTCAAAATCATGTTCAGCCTATTTTCTCTAAAGCCTCAGCCATCAATGTCCATTATAATAAGGCCGAATCCTATCCTTTGTGAATGGTACCTAGCCAGGCGTACATACATAATAGCGACGTTTGAATTCAATTGTAACCCTAGCCTAACCAATGGGTTCATCATTTATGACCCAAATCTATAGGCGACCCTTAAAGTCCACGCACTACGGCTATTGTATATTTTGATCAATCAATCAATCGTTAATGTATTCACACAAAACTATAACAATGATGTAACTAGATATTCATTTGGTGAGGTATCTGTAAAGCCAGATTTGTAAGCTAATAATTATGTACCTACCTAGAACCGTCTGGTACTTTCTTCAATCTGTCAGAATTTCTGCCCAATTATTTAGAAAACTAAATAAAACTAGTAGGTTCCTACACTAATATTAAAAAATAAACATTTTAAAAAGTTAGAAAGAGAAAGAGATAATGCACACTCGTCAGTGAAGTCCATAAACATCCAAGACAGTAAATATACTGATTACAAGGTCACGTTAAAACTTGCTTGGTTTCAAACCCGACCCTAGCACATGAATCCGCTTCATAAACCATTAGGCTCCGCGACGCTGCATTAAAAGCATACAACAATGATAATACAGCGCACGAACCACGTCAATTAGGGAGGCTTTTAACAGCCATAAACATATTTATATCGAAGAATATTAAGTTATTTAGTAATTTGATAACCCAGAATTTACCCTCATACATGTTTCATACAGCTATACTCACGATTTGACAACATGAAAGGTAGACAGGTGACCTTATACGTCGAGTAAAAGCCTTTTAAGATTCAGGTGACTTAAGTATATTTTTCGTCGTTATAATGTTTCATAAATATCAAGGTATCAAAGTAGGTGTATATAACTTCAGCTCGTTCAGTCTGCACAGCCCATAGCCAAGTGGCAAAACGCTTGACGAGTAGAAATCATCGATAGTCATCGATAACATACTCGAAACATTATGTTATCTTCATACATTTATCATTCTAATCGATTTTTATTAGTCCGTCGTATGCAAAAGATACAGTATAAAGTACCTAATACAACTCTAGATGTGACTATTGTCAACTTGAAACTTCATTCAATTTAAATTCGTATTCCTTCTACAGTCGACTCGGCTCCTCGCACGGAAAACTTATCATATCAAGTAAGAGATTTAATTATGTAGTAACAGCGTTACCTCGCTCCGCCCTGATTCCGCTAATGAATCTTGTAGTAGGAACTAGGTAATTCCGTTTGAACACTAAGTTTCCAGTTGTAGGAGATTCGGAGAGGAAGTCAAATGATCTCACTTTTAAAACATCGATTATGAGTGTCCTATAACGTAGTCACACACAATAGATTTTGTCTTAAACATTTCCGTTATGATAGCAAGAAGTGAGTAATCTCTAAAAGCACGGTTCCATAGTGTCCCAATGCAAGAACCGGCAAGAAACTCCATGGGCACTCTTGTAATAGATTTTATCATAATGATAATATTAAGGTATCTTGCAATATTCACCAGCAGTAAGTGAATTTCGTCCGTCGTTGATGATGAAGGAGCCTTTCAACCGTTGCAAGCGGTAAAGGTTTCAGTAAGCTGAGTTACTACGCAAAGCTGATTAGTAAATATAATACTTACATGTAGATACATTATATACGTAGGTACATGCAAGCGATTCAAAACCCCTCTCCGTACGAATCAAACTCGCAATTAGCAGGCTGGTAGGCATTTTTCAATTTCCAGATCGCGGAATGGATTAATGAGCCAACTAATCATTAGTTTCGAATTCATATTGCGAAAAAGCGATAATTTCTCGATAATTGCGTACCTTCCTAAGGTCGATGACTCATTCGCTCAGGGCAAAGTGGTGATAACTGGCTAATTAATGTGAATAAAATTACTTATAATTGTATTATAATTTCAATGGAAACTTTTTAGGACTTTTCAATTGGTTTTAATTAAATTACGCTGATATTAATGACGTGTCTGGTTTTATATTATGTGTTTATGGACTTATAGATTACTCTTTATAAATGGAAATTGGAAATACCTAGTTAGTTGCCTACTTGTGTCAGAAACCTCCTGACCGAATTTAAGTTCAAGGCAAAGGCAATTCTTCAACGTGGGAGATTATATTAGCTTGCCCGAATACGGATTTACCCGACAAACTTTCGTCCCAACGTCAGTGGGATGAGCCGCTCTGTAGGTTGACACGGAAGCAATTAATTAATACGTCAATCAACACTACAGAGCGTGCGCGTTTGCTGGCTGTGGGTGAATGGGAGTCGGGTCTTTGGCTGCAAGCACTTCCGTCGTCCAGCATAGGAACGATGCTGGATGACAACACTTTCCGGATTGCCACCAGTTTGCGTCTAGGTACACCCTGTGTTGCTCCTCACCGGTGTCACTGTGGTGAAGCTGCACAGCTCGACAGCCTCGGACGCCATGGCCTGTCCTGCGCCAGGAGCGCTGGTCGCATACCGCGGCACGCAAATTTAAATGACATTATTCGTCGAGCTCTTGTCACCGCCGGCGTACCAGCTATATTAGAACCAAATGGCTTGGTACGTGACGATGGGAAGAGACCAGACGGTATGTCTTTGATGCCTTGGAAATTGGGTAGGCCTTTGGTGTGGGACGCAACGTGTGTCGACACCCTTGCGCCATCTCATGTTTCCAGTACATCGGTTTACTCTGGCGCTGCAGCTGCAGCTGCGGAGACTCTCAAGCGGCGGAAGTATAATAACTTAATTGGTAATTATATTTTTGAGCCGTTTGGGGTCGAAACACTCGGGTCATGGGGTCCGAGTGCGCGTCTCTTATTTAGAGACATATCTAAACGGTTGGTCGACTCTTCACGTGACCAAAGGGCTGGTTTGTTTTTCGGCCAAAGAATTAGCATTGCCATTCAACGTGGCAATGCCGCCAGCCTTTTGGGAACCCTGCCAGTCGACAGTGATGAGGAGGAATATTTTGATGCATAATTATTTGATGTTTTTTGTTTGTATATATTTTTAGTTTTAATAATAGAAGTATAGTATAGAAGGTAGTATAAAAACAATCGTGTGTGTATATAATGTAAATTGTTCGTTTGACAATAATTTCAGTTCAAAGTTAATAAATAAATTTTGGGAGATTATAATGCACAATTAGCACATTACCTCACGGATAGGGTTTGCAAGCCAAGGAATAGAAGAGATCAAAGGCAAGGCAAATGGCTTCAAAAGATGATTTTCTAATGTGGAAGCAATTTATCCGGTTACGTCCAATAAGACCCCCCTCGGGGTCGTCGACATAAACCATATCGAAAAAAAAAAAAATATGTGGAAGCAAGACGCCGCCACATACAGTGTAGTGCAGTGGCGTGCATCCCTTATAGGCAATTAGGCAGTGCCTACCTCATATAAATTCAACAATTCAATACATTATATTTACTAAATAAATAAAATAATTCGTCATACCAATTAATATAAAACAATAATTATACTTCAAAATATACTGCACAAATAAAATACTTTTAGTATCCATCACAAAAAATTATACTACGATCGTCCATTCATAGCATGACGCAATAGTACCTAGGCAGTCGTTCGAGCAGCCTACTAAATCCACGCACACTATAAAATATTTTGCGTATTCGTATACACACACACACTTCTTTAGAATAATACGACCGAAATAGAAATTCACTTTTTCCATACATATTACACTGACATTTGACATTCGCAAATTAGACGACCAAAGTAGGCTAGCCTACTTTGATCAATATTGGCTGCATTCATGCTGCAATCTAATGCATTACACTTCCGAGTCTCTTATTGGCTGTTATAGAGTAATAGTTCTTAAGCAAATCAGAAAGAGAGCAAGCATTCTTTATACTTTCTTCTCCGTCGAATGTTGGGCAATGTTGCCAAATTCATAAAAATCTCCCTGTTTGTATGTTACTTAGACAACATTAGACACTAATTTTTATTAAAAAATATGTTACTTCGTTAGATTTCGTACCATATTTTAGCCTATTCCTATTTTTTTTTTAAAGTAAAGTAAACTTTTATGTGTTATATTATAGTTCTTATGACAAAACGATTTTTATACAAAGTAAAATACGGATTTAAACCGTTTTAGTTCGGGTAAAAGGTTTTAAAAGTCTGGTAACCCTGCACAGTCGGCTATATGTCATTTACGCCCGCGATTTTTATTTTAGTGCAAACAATGTAAACAATTTCTTTCATTACGAGTGATATTTTAGGAAGTGTTACATAAATAATGGCTTTTTCATGAATTTAGATAAATTACAGTGTTTTGTTTGTGGTGAAATTGCAACATGTATTGATAAATTACATGCAAACAACTTTAGTAAGTTTTCGTTTGTTGACAAAATAATTAGATGTTTGTGGAGGTAAATAAAAGTTCAAGTGCCGATAAATTTGCCTAAAAATGTTAAGAGGAGATTCGTGGAGTTACAATTATGTGAGTAAATTATTGATTTAAACGTTTTTCGACGAATAGGTAGGTGCCTTAGTTTTGTTTACGTAAACAACGTCTTCACGAGCCTACGAACGTACTTATATCAAAATTATCAATTACGATAAGCCTATTTCCTTTTAAAACACTGTCTTTTATTCATTGTTGCTTTATTGTATGCGTTATTGCTTTAAGCCCATTCAGGTATTCACGATCGCGGTACAGTAATTACTTAGTATAAAATCAAATCTATTGTGTTACATAAATACAATAGAATTACTATCTTGTATATTTCAAGATAGTGTACCTAAGCACAATTGCGAGCTATATTGACCGTCCTATAGGCCAATTGCCTCTAGCCGGACACTCATACATTCTCTATTTACACGTTACCTTCACAGTGATAAAACAACTTATTTGTAAAGTTATTTAACTAACGTGGAGGTCAGAACATGCTGAACGTAGGTATAAAAAAACAATAATATAGTAAGGTACCTATAAAATCGATATTTTGGTTATTGAAGAGGGTATACCTATATATCTTTTTATGGATTCGGGAAGATAATTATGTGCCAATTCCGCAGTGTATGCTAAATAATCGCGTTTTACGTTAAAAAAAAACTCCCATTTGTGTAATGCCTACCTAGTCCGAAAACCAATGCACGCCACTGGTGTAGTGCGACATCTCACTTCTACACCGAAAAATGCCCTTCTTCATGAGTTATTGGTAAGGGCACTGGAATTTAATAAGGAGTGCAGCTTAACAATTCGAGTATACTGCGCCGCGCGTAGGGTATTTAGCTACAATACTAATAAACACTAAATATAAAACACATAACTCAATCATAAAAGCGCAATACCGCCTCGGAACTAAAAGGCAAGTGTAATTCGCCCTGTTATGTTGATAATCCAGCAATAATTAATAGTTAATGATTACATACATTAAATTTGATTCGTATGACTCCACTGCATACTGATCTGTTAACGCCAATTAGTTTAAAAGTGATTATTGAAACAATAATTCGTACATTTTAATATCGCTCATGTGAAATACGAGTGTTTTATCCCTGGATAAGTATAGTTTGCGTGCTGTAAATATTTAATATTTTTATTTCAATTAAGTCTTATTAACGCTAATTAATAACCCCGATGTTGATTTTGCAGTTGAAAAATTTAATAGCGATCGTCAAGAGGTACGAATAAGTGTGATAGGTGTGTATATGTATATATACTTTTATTAGTTATTAACCCCATATCACATATTGGAGTAATATACAGTCTAGAGAACGATGGGTATTAGGGCTCACCTCCACCTACTTCTTCGGGAAATCCAGACATTCACCAAAATAACAGAATACGAATCTACGCAAGACACTTCGGATAGAAATAATACATTAGTGTGTTATTTAAAAAAATAAAACCTAATAATTATCAATTTCAAATAATTTTTCAATGAAACCATACCCCTTCGGGAGATCCATACATACACCAATATAACAGAATACGAGTCTACGCAGTTCTCTGAAGTTATAAAATGAAACGAAGGAACCTCGCCACCGCAGAAACTCTTCAACCACATATCTTCAAGCCTTGAAGTATAAGCGAGGGTTGGCAGAACACCTGTAAATCACAACTATGTATAGAAGTTCAGAACAGTTTTAATTACTTATACTTTATCTAGAATACAGTTTCTATTTAAACTTAATGTTGGAAACTGGAAACCAGCTACACGGCTTTGGGTAACTAGCGTTAATTGGGCTAACAAACCTCAACCGAGAAGAGGTTAAATGTCTTTACAGCGTGTAGTTATCTACGTTTATAATAATATTGGAGCCATTATTTCCTAATGACAAAATCTGAGCTTTGGTCCATAGACTGTGACAATTAAAAACCATTTTGCTTCACAAAAACAATATTGTCATTATTAGCTAAAGGTTAGTTTAAATTCTTTCAACTCAAACAGCTAATGCTGCTAATCATTTAAAATTCCAATCTTAACACAGCGCAATACTTAAAAAGCACACTAACAAACAATAAGTCCATTCATTTCCAACTGTCGACAGTCGACCATTCGCAGCATCACAAATACTTTACATTTAAAAATAATACGCCAGTGAACATTCCCCAGTTTTCCGCAGCAAGTATTGCGATACAAATATTGATAAAAGCCGGTCGGTAAACGTCGCCGTGTCAAAACCTGGCGAGCGCCTGCAGCCTTTCATTACGTGACTGCACTGCTGACGACACAGACACACGACCGTTAAGAACGACCAACAACCGTAGAGTTGAAAAATGTTCATAAAATTTCAATTGAGACCAAAAATGATAGCTGTCAAAAATGTTAAAGTTTGTGTGTTTATTTATGGCAGAATGTGATTTATATAAGGCATTTACCCCCTTATAAAAATTGATATTGTTGAACAATCGGTTAAATTATACTTGTCACTGTCATTTGCATGTCAAAAAATAGAGATGCCAATAGACTTCACAAGTGGTTATCTTAAAACACATGTTAGCATCGTTTATAAGTAAGAGGGTTTAAGTATACCATACCATTATTTTTTTTAGATATCAATGGGTTCCATACTTGCCCAAAGGTTTGTGAAAGTAGCAAAGCTATTATTAGATATTTCAAAAACCGCATTTTAATAGGTATCTAAGTATTGGAATCAAAACTGTCCGGTGTGCCGTTTATGAGAAAAAAAGTAATGATAACAGTTTACATACATATGTACATATTTAGCTAGAGATTTAGCTAGATATTTTGTTGGCAAAAGGGATAAAAATAATAAAGAAATTTAATAAATCTTCAGCTTATCAAACTTTGCGACCGTACACCGCACGCAAAGCGTAGACGCAAAACGTCATGTCAGGTGCCGAAAGACTTGGTTGGATGCAGTCTAGACCGAGCGACGAAAATTAACACCTAACACCTGCTATACTAATTACTACAACTACATGTAGCGTTGACATCGTGTCAATTAACTTAATTGCATATATTATTAGGTGTGAAACGAGGTGGGGTAATAATCGTCCCGTTTCGGCAGCCGACATTATTTCATGCAGTCTGATGGGATATAGTCGCCGCAACATGACTGCTGCACTTAATGTGTGTGATGGGCGGTGAATGTCGGGTTTAAAATGGCTGGTTTTGAGTGATTTTAAATTATATTACATAAGCCAGTAAGCCTTCAAAAAGAAATATCGCATACAATTTTTATTCATAATTATTATGTTTGTACCTATTGCATAACCTTGTAGTCAGAGATTCTGTATGGTTTGCATTTGATATTTTATCTTTACATTAGAAGAAAAGGATTAAAATACAAAAAATATATAGTTTGCGGTCTATTTGAAGGTTTTGTGATACATTAGGGTAAAAACACTTTTTTCCCAAGAGTCCATTAACCTCCACGCCATACCTAGACACCGAAACCAATACAATAATGAAAGCTAACAATAATATGACCTTTAAAATAGAAGTCAAGAATTAAATTACATTTAGGTACTTGATAATTTGTTTCTTGAATAATATAATTATGTTTATTCAAAATCCAATAAATCATTGAACAGTTCACAATTTACGCACACATACAAAACGACATATTTATCATTGTGCGCACGTCATTGTTTTTTTATTTATCTTTCATACAAATTACCTTAATAACTCATTTATCTACCTTTTATGAAAGCTAATGTTTTAGCTTCAAAATTCATGTACAATATCTAGTGTATAATTGATTTTGTCTGAGACATAAAAGCCACTCACCGGAGCTTTAAAATGTTTAAAGCATGTGTCATTGTTAGCATTAAAACTAAAGAGTATATAATTTAATGTAAAAGCCTTAACAGCTAATACAAAATGCATTATTTGAGGAACCTTTTATAAAAATGTTTTGCCTAGATTTCTTTTGAAATCTAATTATTGAAATCTCTCAACTGCACAATCACTTCATCTTTCTAGACGTCAGCGGCCACCAGCGACATCGTAACCACTTCTCAACCCTCTCAGAACAAAGTACCACAAAAGTATCTTAAAAGCCTTTAAACACACTAACCAATCCATCTTGCGGCCGCTGTGTAAGCACAATACGTTTACCCAAACGTGGAGGATGATACTGCACCATCCATCATGCCCGCGATGTATTGACGGCGTGATAAATCTCCCGGTGTAAGCCAGCGATGTATACTGAGCTCGGCGAGGATATCGTCCGGACGTGTGGACGTGGGCTAGTTTTGGATTTAGGAGATTGTGCTTAATGTGATGGAATCTTATTTGACTATTGTTGTTGTATCTATGCATGGCTGGTTCTACTCGTTTATTTTCTAACAAAACCGCTGTAAAGTTGTGGGTCTGAAGATTAAGAACCAATTACATAGTTAGGTACTAATCTTAGTCTTAAACCTGTCAGGTATCAATGCTACTGTTTCAAAGATTGTCACAGTGTTTTATTATCTCTTTTGGACACATACTACTGAATACATGGTGCATCCTCCCCTCCTGCAACGGTACCTATTTAGTGTAGTAGATATACGTATTATATAAGCATGTACTCCATAGTTGTAAGCACTATATATTTGGCTACATCTTAAAAAGGAGTTAGTAGTATTCCATCAGTCCTGTGTTTAATTTATCATCCTTACAGGTACTTAAAGGTGTAATAACGCACCTCTCCCCAGCTCTACGTCTATAGGATATAGGTGTGATGGTAATTATAAATGCATACTAATAAAAATATAGTCTTATATCATATAATTGTGTCCTAACTTCCACTGCACCAATAGAGTCGAATTGTTTTTATTTTCCTCGACAATAGAAGATCGTTATCTGGTCTAAGACTGCCACGCTTAAACGCTTCCACTGCATTTGCATTTTTTCTATACATAATGAGTAGATTAAACGCAACGGTTTGCCTCCACGATTCTAAGGCAAACAGAACAAAACAAAGAAATCACTTTAAAAGTCGTTCTACGCTTGGTTTAAATTGTACATTATTTATAAATATATATACCTATCAGTATTTGACATATTGTGTATGACACACCAACATTGACCTTAGTTTGCCTTTGGCTAACCTTATATCTTGTCAAGAAATTCCATCTCCATTTACCTGAAGCATCAAAGTACTGCACGAATATTGATATATCTCTGACTAAATAAATGAAGAGAATATGTACAAAGGATTCTAGTCCTTATTGAATTCCATTGTACTAAACTCAATAGTTTAATATTCATGTTTCATTGTAGACAGCAGTTAAAAATTCTATGGCACCTAAGCTTAGACCTAAGTGATTGAACTGCTGCGCTATGAAGTGCGCACCCGAAATAAATATTTGTTTGATCCATAGATATTTTCAGTTCGATACTTCAAGTAAAATGTCCAACGATTGCCTCGATGGTTTTGCATCTAGATTGGACAACTGAGCAATGCATGAGGTCGATTCCTGAATCGGGGAGTAGTAGATATTGATTTTTTCCATTAGGTATGTATTTCTCAGCAGCAGCTTGGAATCTGAATTTGTGTCCAGTTAATGCAGTAGGCTAGAATTGTGAGTGTACTACACACTTTTTCCTTCGGATAAATCAGGCGTGATGTTGTGTTGTTACTTTAGTAAATAGAATTAATTTTTCCTACAAAAAAGCTAGAAGCCCACATTTAAACCTAGCCACGGAGCAAGGAGTTCCACTCAACCCTCGTTCGGCAGCAGCCTCCTGCGTGCCCTCCCCACGCCGGCCTATTCACGATGCAATACATATTCATGTTGTGTTTGTATTCATGAGGTTTTACGAATGATAGAAAAACACCTACCGACTGAATGTCAAAGCGTAAGAATCAACATAACGCTAGTTTTGTTTGGAGATCTCCTTTGTGCATATTTGGTATGAATTTTCTGTTTTTGTTGAATTAAGTTGGGATTATACGAGGAGTATTTGGAGATTTTGACGCCTTTTGTGTTATTGGTCAAAAGAAATGTACACTATTTGTTTGTTCAAATAAAAGATGCTAAACGGAAATCCTTCATAATTTTTATTTTTCTGTTTCAGTTTAATGTGAATATACACAAAATACTACTTGAAAATTCAAAGGCCATACACACAAAAATCAATAATTATCATCATCATAAATCACGCCTGTATTAACCAAAAAGTGGAGGTAGACCCTCAATTCACCAGTAATTTTAGATCCTATGTAATAAAACGCGAGTACATTTACTTTTATCACCATCATCATCATCAGCCAGAAGACGTCCACTGTTAAACAAAGGCCTCTCTCTTAGAACGCCACAATGAACAACAACTTGCCATTTACATCCACCGGTTGCCCGCAACTCTGACGATATCGTCGGTCCACCTGGTGGGAGGCCTGCCAATGCTGCGTCTTCCGGTTCGCGGTCGCCATTCGAGAACCTTTCTTCCCCAGCGGTTATCGGTTCTTCGAGTAATATGGCCTGCCTATTGCCACTTTACTTGCATATTTACACTGACATTAACCACAAATTCAAAAACAAATGATATCTGATTGATTGATAAAATTCGTGTTGCTTCTGAGAACCACCTAATGAATAAACCAATAATACTTTGCACAGCTTTGTGAAACAAGGCTTTCCGCTGAACAGTCGTGCTTTGCGCCCACTACACTAAAGGCATATACAATCAATGCGTCTATGTACTCACCAATATCCAGCATGATGTTCTTTCCGACACCATATCACCACCCTAGCAGACACATTCGCTGTCATCCTGTATCGCCCGCGTCGCTCAACGTATTCAGGCGACTTCTCACAATCGGATCAAGTGGACGCTGCAAAATGTTGTCGACGTATTCATATGACTCGGTATTGAAAGAGCATTGTGTGGTGATATGTGCTTCAGGGACAATTCTGAATAGAGCCTCGAATATCTGTATATTTGTCAAAGGCAGGCCGTAGCATAGCGTAGTTCTATGCGTGTAGTTTTAATAATTGCGCGTTTTTTGCTATTTTATCAAGCACAAGAAATGTTTACGAGAATTTTCAAGACTTTGCACTTCAAACTCCTATTCAACTGTCTATTAAAAATGCCTAAAATTATGTACACTGCTTATGACGTATTGCAGCTAACAGTAAAACGAGGGCTCATTCATGACATAGTGCATATATTATATACATTTTTATAAGCGTTTTTAGGTATAGTGTTTTTCTTTCCGGGTAATCTTTATAAATATCCTTATGAACAAATTTATAAACAGTCGAAACCAAAAGCATGTCATTAAAAGTGTCTGTAATTTGTTTGATTGTTATAAATATGCAGCTTAAGTCACTTACAAGGACAATAGAAGACTCACCAAGTTGGAAATTCCTCATTCTTATATCTGCAGCAAAAAGCAACGTTTTATTAACTTCCAAGCTCCTTTGACTAGCGGACGATTGTCACAAAAACAAGTCGGAAGCATCTCTATCTATTTTCATTTCACTTAAAATATTAAATGCACTATTGCAGCTCTCAGCTTGCGTGGAATTATTTTTCAATTACCCACTTATTCTCTGCCTAGTTCTTAAGTTAGTAAATGGTGATAGATACGCTGTCGCAACTTTAAGACAAATTAAATGTGTAAATATTAAATGTTATTTACCTTTTATGTTCCTTTAAGTAAGGAAAGTTTTTATTTAAAACTGAAACTTTAAACATTTTCCGCACATTTATTTCATTCGCGGTTTTATCCTTATATTTAACGATATAACAATTACATCGCACCCTATGTAATTGAATCCCTTTACCATCACAATTTGATAAATAAAATATAAATCTACACAAAAACAACAACAAGTCAACATCAATCACAAATGTCAAGTTGTTCCTAGGTACAAATCACTCACGCGCCTTTAGCAAAGTCTTCAGGCAGTGACAAGACCATAGATTAAATAAACATACCAAATACACATTAAGAATCAATTAACAACGAAGTCAAAAAAAAATTTTTAAGTACGTTTCACAACTTGTAGTTTTCTGTGTTAAAATTTATTTTCTATATTATGTACCAGGTACCTATAGTTATATGAATTGTAATTAAAATAATTATTATACCCTACGCTACGAGTCAGCATTCTTACGAGGGTTGCCATTGCTACGACGGTCAGTTTTGCTACAAGGTTCAGTACTGCTACGAGAGTCAGTAGTGCTACGCAGGCCGGTTTTACCACGAGGGTCAATTTTAGTACAAAGGCCATTTATACAACAAACGTAATTTTTTCTACCCTTTCATTCATCTTTAAAGTCTTGTTTCATTTTTAATGTTTCCAAGGTGTTACGAAATGTGTCACACGTTTAAACGTAGAGAGTGTCGTCTAAAATTACAGTTTTAGCCCCACTGAACCACTTCTGTAAGGAATTCTAACTTTGAAATTATCGCGTTGCATGATGATAAATGATAAATGATTTTATTTCAGCAAATAGGTTTTTAAAAAACACTTTTTCTCTTCACTTTTCACTTTAAAAATGACGTATTTTTTATATACGTATATACGTATTTTTTGAATGATGGTGTCGGCATTTCCTAACTGACTACCTCTGAGAAGAAATGCCGAAACAAACTCAGGGGTCAATGTCTCTTTTAAAGTCCAGACAAACGTAAGTTTGTGTGAGAACAATGTAGGTCGTCCGAGATGGTTTTTTTTTTTTAAGAAAAAAAATCCAATGCCGGCTTGAGTCGACCTGTCCTGACAGACGCCCCGTCTCCTACCATCTGCAGGACATTTGGGTAGGCCGTGTGAGATACTCAAACCGTCAGACATATAATATAGAGAAAAAGTTAAAAAAACCTACATTATTCTCACACTTACAAGTAAAGTTATAATATTAAATATAATTACATGTCAATATGTACAATGTAGGTAGGTAGATGATAATGGAATTAACGCGAACACAAGTTTTTAATTTTGGCTTGACGTTTCGACCGAGTTGCATCGGCCGTGGTCACAAGCAGAGAGAACACCTGCTTTAATTAATTATCTGTAAGGATTGGCTTATTTATCATATGAATAATAATCATATATTAGCTAGTTCTTAAAATAATAATTATTGAATACATGAACAAACTATGTAATTCTAAAAGAGGCGCAGGCGTAAATTATTCCTGCTTGGCACGAAGTAGTAAGTCATTTAGTAACTAACGTATTCTGCAAGGCTCTCAGCACTTCCTTAAACTTAGTAAACGACACAGCAACACCCAAAATAGCTACCTCTGAAATACACTTCAAAAATCCGTCTAAAAATATCTAAATCAGTTTGGTGTGCTCGACGCCTTAGGACGGACGGGCCGCCTCTTTGTGCAAATTTGGCGCCGACGGTGTAGCCCGGCTTTACACTGCGCAGTTTATTGGACTTCTCGCTTTCTTGTCACCTCTGCACCGGTGCTATCTAAAAAGGTGCTAAATGATCTGTCCTTCTTAAAGGATTTAAATACTTCTTTTTATGATTATAATCTTGTATTTTTTTTCTTGTACCAAAATAAGTTCCAGTATATATTTTATTACTAAGCATATTAATAAGTCTTTTAAAGCACTTCGGTGGTTGCCTTAAGAAGCTGCTTCGGTGCCATCCAATTTTTTGCCATGGCCGCATTAAGTTTAACTTACAAGCTGCAATGCTGCAAGAAGAATCCACAAACTTTTAGCTCAACTGATAAGTTTTTAACCCTCTCACTACAGGTCCGGCACTAAAAACAACATCACACTTAACCAGAATTCCATTACTTACCGTTACAATACTTCAAAGCTATCATAATACCCCATAACTGAAACTCCAGAACTGTACGGCTGAAAGACGCTTTTATCCGTCTAAAGCCAATGATACACTCGTAACGAGCAATTACAGTTTTCAAAGTTAGGGGTGGCGTGTTGCGCTACAGAGACGGGGGCAGGGGCAAGGCGCGGGGGGAGGACGGAGGGATCCGACGACGACACGGGAACGCTTCTAAGTTGAGCCACGTCACATGGCGATTTAGGTAATCGTTTGGACGCGTTTAGTGGTGCATTCGGCACGTACAGTCAGCGAGGCCTTATTGCGACCCGTGACGGGCTTACTTTAGTTTTTGCCGAGTTTAGCGACGTTCTGCTGTTTATTGCAGCATTCACTTTGCTCGTAGTGACGGTGAGTGCAACAGCCACTCACGGGTTAAGTGGTCGTATCTAGGGTTGTATGGAACAATAGGCAATAACTGATTATGGACGGTCTAGTTAGTATTGTAGTATATTTTTAACACCCCTATAACCCTTTGAACATTGCGTCACATGAGACAGCGATTTCAACAATATGCCACTGACATAAACGTGTCTAACAAAAGACCAACATTATTGCACAGTGCTCAGCACCATATTGTTAGGAGCCATCACTGTACCTAAGTATAATAAAGACGGGAAAGTAATTCTTGTGTACACTAACTATAAATCAAACAAAAAAGTTATATAACAGAACAGCATCCAAACGCCTGATGATCCCAAAGTAGAAAACCAAAATAATGAAATCTAAAAGTTACTACTAAAGCAAATTGCAAAAACAAATGCAGCGACAAACCCTTACAAGTATCCCAGAAACAAGGAACCTACTTCGCAACTTTCACAAATTGCTCCAAATAACAAATAGCCTCTACTGCCTTTATTTCTCTTTTCATTCCAATCATAATGGAAATCATTATCGCTTCCTCCACCTGGACCCTAAACGAATTTCCCTATATCACGACAACTCGCATCGTCATTCATCAATACATAATGCTCGCCAACAAACCCTGCTCCAATCGGATCATATGAAATGCGACGTAATACAAAAACGTGTCTTGGGAAAAGTTCAGTGTTAAGCGTTACCGACATTACAAGGGACATCTTAAAATGTTCTAAATAAGCAAGGGGTGAGCTAAAATACTATTTTTAAATTTGATACTGCATCTTGGATCTTGGATTCTTATACTCAAGATCTCGATCGATTATAACACGAAGAATAAACTGATTCCTTGGAGTGTATTGTTTAGTCTAACCGTGGTATTCCATTAAGTATAACTAATAACAAAACATTGTACTTTTTTGGAGCAATTAAATTTTATTTTTATTATTTTAAAAGGTTATGTTATTAAATCTGAGCATGTGAGGGACAAATGAGTGTGTTTCCACGAGCAATGGTCCCGCTGGAGCCACGCCGTCAGCTTGTGTAACTCCGTAACTAACTCAGGCGGGGGTCAAAAATAGGAGTTCACACTTACAAAGTGACTAATCGATACACATTTTAGAATCCCAAGAGTTTACAAATGGTATTTGTTAACTGCACTTTATTAAAAAGTTGCGATGCAATTTTTGACGAGTCAACACGTTTTGAGGATCATTCGTATAGATGAAACACGTGTCAAATATCAGCTTTTACGCTAGGCTTCTAATATTTTTTGGTAGCATAATTTTTGTTTGGAAATCATCTTTTATTAATTAATATTTATGTTTCTTTTAGGGACACTACATACGTCATACTATATTACAAACCGCTTAGATTTACTATATTTTGAAATGTCATATAGCATGCAAAACAGCTTCAACAACAGAAATATTCCTGTTACATTTATTGTTGATGCCAAATACTTCCAACCAGTTACGATCACTCTACTAAATCCGATTCAAAGTTTTAACAATAGGTGGGTGTTAATCGAGGTCGTTTCTTTCAGACAGTCTTGATTCCAGCATTAGGCACTCATCAGGCAAATCGCTTGAATTGCCAATTAATCGAGTCATTAGCCAAAACAATGGCGGACGAGAAGCAAGACGAATTAATCGCACATAAAAATTAAATTACTCGGTTTATGAATTTTGTAACAATAGAGAAAGGTTAAGAGCGTCTAAGGAGACTGACCTTTCTTATTTATAACCTGAAACTCCAACGTATTTGTGGAATGGCATATTGTGTGGCACCTGTAACCCAATCTTAATGTCTTCAAATAAAAAAGAATAAAAGTAACAATTTTAACCTAATAAATACCTTTGACTCAGTTTATAAGTAGAGTAATGTGTTTGGGTCAATTAGGTGTTTTGTAAGAGAATTCTAATAATGAAAAAATACTTTGTTCAGGTTTACCTAAAATAAAAAAGGTTCCTGAAATTTAGTGTCAAGTTTAATTAAAACTTAATAGATCCTGTCAAAATATAATCCCGTATTTAATTGCCCTGCACCTATTGTTCTTTTAAGATAGGTAACTCAAAAGCCAAACAAGATAAACTCTTTTAAAAGTAGGAACACAACAACAAAACAAGTATATAATGTATAAGAACATTATGTTAAAGGGTTTCCTTGGAGAGCCGACGTCCTGAGTCCAAGTCGCAAACCAAGTATGACTAAATCCACTACACAATGGAAGGATTTAAGGGTCCGACGTAAATAAAAACAGGATTTACTCCAATAAAACAAGAAAATACATATACATATATAAAGTTATATACAAACTGAAGATTCGTGCAAATCCCGCGGATGTTTCTGTGAAATTGTGAATTTGGGGATGATTTCTACATGATCTTAAAAGTCTCTGGGCCGCCTTTGTCTGGTATTTATTTATACAAACCTTTGAAACATTTAACGTTAATATTTTTTATGTTTTCCGTATTGTTTGTATAACTTATTATTTTATGTTTATAAAGTATTATACTGGTTTTTAATGTATAAACTATAGTTTGAACAACACGCTTGCCAAAGTGACATTTTGTATCAATATAATAATATCTAAAACCATACCTTTCTACTGTACGTAAAATACCTATAGGACCAGTTATTAAGTATTGCGGACCTAAGGATCATACGACTTATAAAAATGTTCTGATTTATTATGACTAACTGGAATTAGAATTTCTTTGTTCGCGTGTTTAAAACCATACCAAACCAATTATAGACCATACTTGTTTTTGAAGCATAATATATAATATAATAGTAGAGAGTAAAAATATTTATTTATCTGGAGTATCTTGTTCTTCTTTTTGATATAATTATATTTAATCTCTTTTAAAGGTATTCCAAGAAATGATAATTAAACAAGACCAGTTAGGAAGTAAAACAACAGAAAGGAAAATTATTTTTAAGAGATAAAGAAGTAGGTCATTGCCTTATAATGTTTTTTAAATACGTCGCCCCTCACTAGAATTTTCTCCCGTATCGTGGGTACATTTCACAAACATGAAATATAACATACATTAACACCCAGACTCGAGACAAACAGCTGCGGATCACACATTTTTTGTCCCGTGCGAAAATCGAACCCGTAACCTAAAGCGCAGCAGTTCAATCGTTTAGCCACTCCGCCAGTCAGCAACGACCAAAACTGAACAGATTATTACATAAATATCAAAATTCTAATATCAAACTTCTTCTTGTAACGCTTGGGCGATTAATCAAAGCTCCATCCTACAAGGTAATTACAATTTACATACAAAACTTATAAATAAATGATAGGGATGAAAGTAAGATCACTACAGGTTCACGCTCACTACAGGTACCTCGTTCACAGTGTATGATACATGGAGCGTAGCGAATGCTACTTTCTGCATTCACGCCCTCACTGTCGCCAACTTTTGATTTGTTGCAATAAACTCTCCTTCGCTGCGAGTATAGGGAGCCTAGCCTTACAGGAGGACAGTCTGTTCTGAATATTTACACGTGTATCCATTATACAGGTGATTTTTAATAAAGCCATACGCAAGGAAACTCCTAAACCATTCTTAAAGCTAGCGCCTGTGGATCCCACAAATACTTTGGGGAGTAAGAACCTCCACGTTTGGTGACATCTAAGGACGTTTAGCGTACACCTTGGGCAGTCAACCTCGCTACCATTCTTGTTGACTGGATATACTCCACACCACGCCATGAACCTGATGATGATGATGATACGACTTATGGTCGTAGATTAATACCTAAACACTCTAGTTGTCTTTAAGGTTATTACTGTTTACAGTAGGGGATGACAGCATTCAATATAGTAACCAATTTACAAAAATTTCCATCCCTTTTTCGAAACGTTTTACACACGTAAGCAGCCTGTCTCCGTACGTCACAGTAATGTAGCCCGTTAATGTGTGACCGACACGCACCTGACCGTTTATATGCTTTTTATGACGATGCACCATACAGCGATTTTATGAACATAATGAGTAAATATAGAATTATGGTCTATATTATAATGTACAAACAGCCGGTACTCGCTTGCGGCTACAGCTTTGTTAACGCGATAATCCTTTTCTGTCACTTTGTTATTACTCTGTGTTGTCATAATATGCATTTTTATTGTATGCTGTATCTCGTTGTTCTATGAATGAGATGTCTTTTATTCTGAAATACTAGATGTAGCCAACATTTCTGATTAAGTTATAAAATATAAGTTTAAAGGTTTCTAGCGCTTTTCTACTAAAAAGAACTAAGTTATTATATTCCGGTTTTTGCAAAATGACATGGACACAAATAAACAAAATTTTCTAAAACTAGAGAACACTTTACGAAAGGTCTTTTCTACACTAAGTAGCACGCTATGGGGGCTGGTAACTTACTCTACACCTGGTGATTACGTCATAACATTAACAAAGTATCTTCCCTAGCCAACGGCGCTAAGAGTGGCAAACCAACTTTGATTCATCCTTTAGCCTAAAATACAACTATTAAGACCAAGATAAAAATGTCAAAGTAAGAGAGTCCTCCGATCCGCGCGCAGTATGGCCGTATCAGCCCGGCC
Organism: Abrostola tripartita; assembly: GCA_905340225.1. NCBI lineage: Eukaryota > Metazoa > Arthropoda > Insecta > Lepidoptera > Noctuidae > Abrostola > Abrostola tripartita. The sequence continues at coordinate 513,452 of HG996488.1, forward strand.
GCGGCTCAAGCTTCGTATAAATCAGAACATTTTTCCACCCCGAGCTGAATCCAAAGAAGTTTAAAAGTTTCAAACAGTGTTGATACATGTGATGGGGATTACAAAGTTTAGCCGGTCCTCTTTGACGGGCCGCTTTTTATTTTACTTTTTATTTTAATCTCGCTAGTCTTAGCGGGGCTTTTCAGAATTACGCCAAATTGGACGCCGACCTAATATTGACCGTAACAACAGCTATTGGGGATACATTAGGAGAATTAGTTTTGGTTAAACTAGCTGTGCCCCTGAGCTTGCTTGTGTGTAAAGGGATAACAAAATTACTTTCAATACTGTTTCTTTTAACAAATCACACAAAGGAAAATGTGCCTTAAAATGCTTTTATTCTTTACGTAATGTAAAATCTTTGTATACGAACAGACAGTTTTGTAGGTTTCCCAGATCACTACATTTTATACAGTTTTACTGTCATCAATCACGACAGGTGGAAACCTAGTATAATTAATTAATGCAAACCTACTTGATATAGTGTATAGTGGCCTACTGACTGACTATTTTGACCGATACAAATTAGTGGCAATAGGCTTGCCCCCAATTAGGTACATAGTACGAAAACAGTCTGGCAAAATGTGAATGTATAACATCGCACATTCGGAAAATTCAGGCGTTATAAACACATAAATATTAAATTCCATTTCTGTTCTACAGTCACCCACAGCTATTCAATATCTCCTACATATCGTGAGTACAAGCTGGTGCTTACTGAGCAGCATAATTGCAGCATCCCAGCACACTGAGGCATCATAATTGCTGCGCTCCAAAAAAGTTGGGAGCTCCGTTACTGGAAATAAGTCAATATAGTACCGTCTCGTGAGCCTTTTAAGAGTTCTTGGAAATTGTATTAGGTCTTATTAACATGACTTTATTTTATTTGTGAATCATAGAATATAAGACGATAGAATAATAATACGATTGGCGCAGTGGCAAATGTGATTAAAATGCCCCGGTAAAGGTTGCAGGTTATATCCCCGTGTTAAATAATTACTCATAGATACCATACAGGTATGGGTCACTAGGTATTATTTCCACTTATGAAGACTCGCTAAATTTGGGTGTGACTGATGAGACAAACAATTATGTATCCACTCAAGGATTAAAGGCGAAACCATACCAAACCAAATAACTCACATAATCATCATTTCCACTGTCAGATACAATACTAAAAAATAAAAAGATCAAGAATCAAAGGCAAAACAAAACACGAAAGAAACACGCATCTTACACAAACGTTAGTAACAAACAGAAGTTCCTCAACAGTTACAACCTGAAGTTAAATTAATTAGGAACCTGACCGGCATTCGGATCCACCCCACCAAAAGATTACAGAAGACCCACTTCTGCGAGCGAGTTGGATCACATACATAATTAGTTCTATAGATCGGCTTAGACGCCGTCAAGTTTCATGGAAATTCAATTAGATTCTAGCTCACGTTTGTCAATTTAGTATCACCAGGTGTTACCGAACTGTGTGCTATAGATACGGAATAGGTGCTGAATAAACACGTGAATACAGCCGAAATTAATCATTAATACTATGACACTCACGATGTTATTGTACTGAAATAGGATTGAGCCGCATGAGTTTAAAACATTTGCGTGTCATCGTTGACCTGCCTAGTTGGTCTAATGGCCGCTAAGCACGAGGTCCTGGGTTCGAATCCTGGGTCGAGTTATGTACTACTGGGATTTTCCATTAGGTAATCTTCAGTAGCAGCAGTGAGTCTGGGTTTGTGCCCGGGGTTTGGACCTTTAGCATAACTGACAAAATGTGGGTGTACTATATGTGCATCTCTGCCTACCCCTTCGGGAAATATCTACAGGCGTGATGAAGGCGTAGAACCAATCATATAAGATAAGTTAAAGCACAAACATGATTGGTTGCTATGTTAAAAAGAAATGTAATATGAAGAAATAAAACAATCCAAAACGCTGGGAATAGTGGCTCCCCAAGGCACTACCTAATATCCTTCTTATTAACACCGACGAGTAAACGTCTCTCAACAAGCGTCTCTTAAATATATCCACCTCCCGAAAAATGTACATACCAACAACAGCGACAAGCGTAATTTAATCAATGATTAAAAAGTGTCAAATTTTATAAGAGTTGTCACTTTAAACTTTACTCATCCATTTAGTATTTCCCCCAACACACGTAGCGCCATCTAGTAGAAACATGACGAGCCTGCGACCGACTGATAAGCGGTATATTGATGCTCCCTTGGGTTGAGTGATTCTCGGCCAGACAGCCATTTTTATTATTAATATTAGATCACAATATTTACAGTGCCCTGAGGAGCGAAATTGAACAATATTTTGGGATCTCTGATCGCGGTGACGTAGTTTAGTGGAGACTGTAAATATCTGTACGTGTTATCTTGAAAGCTTCATATTTTCCCTCGTGGTGTTTTTCTTGTTGGAAGCTAAACATTACAAACAGTTTTGATAGGTTGATTTGTTACCAGCAATGATAGGTGAAAAATATTAGATATTTATCCTCTATAGATAATTTATTGATATATTCAAGTCGGAGAGGATTAGCAATGAAAAAGGGAGGCCTAAACACTGCAGTGGGTGATATCAGACTGATCTGATGATGATGATGACGTCATCTGCCTTTTTTCGTGTGTAAAACGTTAAATGCTCAATTTTATTTGCTCGTTGTTAGTGTGTTTAAACATCCATTAGTTTCAATCATACAATTCATCGTCCCAATAACGCGCAGGGCAAAAACATCTATCAAAATATTGTACAACGATTACATCAATACCACCAAACCAAGAACCCTTCAACAAAAACACTTACCAAACCACAAAACAGATTAAAAACAAAACAAAGCTAGGACCAATCCATCAGCGGCACACATCTCGGCACAATTAAAATCGGCTCTCGGAGCGTCGAGAAAGTCAAACCTCACACTAAGCCCGAGATAATTGCAGCAGATTGTCTCCAGCCGTAAGCCATTGCCAAAGTTTAAAGAATTGACTACAGTTATCTCTGTTCGGAATTGGCAAGGGTTAATGTGGGTAGGCAGTAATTAAAGTTGGTGATCCGACTCTCGTTTGTTCGAGGGAGCTAATGCCAGATACTGGTTGTTTTTACTGCTTGAGGAATCTCCGGGGGAATTGAAATCATATTAAGATTGCTATAGAGATTGCTTGTGGAGATTGGGCGTCAATGATAATTATGTAATGATGGTTTACTTGTTGCTGATAAGATTGGGGTTAAGCTATAGATTAATACCAGAGATAGGTACCCTTTCTGGAAGTCAGTAAGTGCGTCTTTAAATCTAATGGTCTGATATTTCACGGGATGGAATGCCTTCTCGATTAGATATGCTACATACTTATACTGGACTAGCATAGAAGTTACCGGAACTACACAATACTGCCTTTTTTTTCAGAGAATAAAGGTGTAAATATACATGACTGTGTACCAATGACTAGATTTTAAGAATCATAATTATTTGGAAATGAAACAACACTGCTCATTTAATTACATCCCAAAATAAATGGTAATTCTGATGAGCATTAAATTATACCGGTATAAACCCACCGATTTAAATAATTACGCAACAAATCAACTAAAGACAAAAGAAGCATCCTTCAAGCTGCGTTCAGACGGTTCAGATCAAAATTCTAAATACCAATACAAACTCATAATTCCATCACGCGGCAACGAAATTGTACTGCCAATAAAATTGTGTTTAACTGTGTTTTCAAACCAGAAGTAATTGGCGGGGACGGGGGCGGGCGGTGGGGGGTTTCTTATTGGTAATTACCGGGCGACGAGGCACGCAGTTAATTCTGACGTCTGCTTGGAAAACTCAAACAAAAGGGAAGAAGACTTCAAAGGATTCATTAAGTAGCTGCTCAAATAATGGCGGCTCATGGCTGGGTAAGGCGTGCTGTGACCTGCTTGTTTTGGCAACATTCATAAACGAAGCTCTTAATATCTCAGACAAAAGCTCCACTGTACTCGTTTTATGGACAAGTTATGAGGGCTGACGAATTTTGTGCTTGGACGATCCGGCCTTGTGGTTATAGAATTACTTTAATAGCAATACCCTGCTATACTTTGGTAAATCGTATTTAGTACCAATCATATTCCTAATTAAATAATGTTAATTTTGAGTCATAAATTAACAGATAAAAGATCAAAGACCAAGGTCTCCGACCGGTCACTGTAAACTGTATTTGTTATTGTATTATAACTAATACCTTATTTCACGCCCCAATAATCATGTTTCCGTAGTGTAGCGGTTATCACGTGTGCTTCACACGCACAAGGCCCCCGGTTCGATCCCGGGCGGAAACAGATATCTTTTTGGATATCTAACTGCAAATTACCATTTAATTACACTTATTTTTTTTTAATTTTTGCAACAATAAAATAATAATAACTGTTCATTCGCAAAGGCGGACACTTTAAATTCGAAGACGTAACAAATAGAATCAATCTGGTCCAAAAATAAACGACAATTGGACAAAATCAATGAACGTAAAGCGAATACACTGATTAAAAGTTTCCAAGGCCCAACTAACGTACGTGCCTAACGAATTGTTATTAATTGGGCTGGCCACCAAGTCCAAAGGTCACATTAGGTGAAGCACGACCCCAAAATTGACAAATTTCATACGCGCACTATGTAAATGTTGAGCAAACTTTAAAATCAAATTCGACGCGCACTGGAGGCAAGTTAATTGTTTTAAAAATCACCCAAACTGAATATTTTTCAGCGAATTGATTGCTCGTTAACTCTGGATTAAAATTGGGTGCTATTATCGTGGGTGCCGAACTATTGCGAGCGGAAATGGAAATATAAAGTGACTGTCTGTTTTACTGCATGGAAGTTGTGGGATGTGGATTTGGTCTTTGAACGCGAACGCTAAAGAATTGAAGCTCTTTGAGAACCGCAATAATTAACTTTAGCTAGTTATCATTTGAGTTTTAAGTTATTATAATCTAATTAAAGTTTAAAGCATAATAATTTGTTTTGTTAAGTTGTCGTTTATTGTGGCTTTTTAAGGGGGAGGCCTTTGTCCAGCAGTGGACGTCTTCCGGCTGATGATGATGATGAAAGTTTGTTTGCCACGCCGTTTATTTTCCGTTCTTATTAGCCTTAATTTCTAAGCCTAACAATTACTAGTATTTCTAGCCTTAATCTTGCGTACTTTTGTATCTACAGATTGCATCACTCAGAGGAAAAAACATAACCCTCCTTTTAGCGCAGTCGGGTAAAAAGGCCATTTGTTTAAAGAATGTTTTAAGCGGCGGACGCGCACGAAAAACGAGGATAAACGTGTATAAAAAATCCTGAAAAAATACGTAACGTTTTTACAACGACACGGAGGTAGTGCCTGTGGGTAGGTTACCTTTATTTAGTTACGCACTTGCCAACGTATAGGGAATGTATAGAAGTTCCATTTTAAATAATGTACCACAGGCAACCTGTACTTTAGGCGACTACTTAAGTGACAAATCTATTAATGGATGCGAGGTCTATTTCTCTTAACGTTTTTAATCGACCTATCCTTTTCTCAATTTTTTACCCGCTATTGCTGTTATCGTAAATTACTGTAATATAACCAATGTTGTGCTAAAGAACACCGCAAATTGCTTAAAAAGTTACATTAGCCAAGATTTGAACCAGCAATCTTGTAAATATGACATCAGTTATCTTATGAAATTTCGCAGCAGATCCAGTTTCTATACTAAATACGTCCATACGTTACAAAACTGTGCATCAATACACCGAATATAAACACTACGAACATTGCCTGGAATGTCCCTTCTGTTAGTTCCTACACAGTATTGTTGCGTAGATTTTAAACCCTTTGAATTTACTTGAGCTCGGCCGCCATGTCCCTGGGGTGCGGATTATACACACAAGTTTATTGTTTACTATGTTTTGTGGAACGACAGTGAAGACTGGGACAACACACACAAAGTGAAATGGTGATTTGAAAGGTTTTTTATTGTGGACCAGTTTTATACAGGACGGCGACATCGTGGGGTTTATAAACATTGGCGATTTATTTTTCTAGTGAATGGGTATACCATTGCAATGCTTTATAAAGCTTTATGAAAACAGATATCGTAATAATGTTAGATCAAAATTAACATCATTATCAAATACTAATTTGAAATCCGTATAAAAAATAATTCAAGAAGATGATGGCAAAGTTTTTTCATTCATCACGACTTCACGAGTCATTTCGCCGTTCATCATCTCATGTAATATGGCGATAGGCCTATTGCTTATTAGTTTAAACCAGGTCTCAGCCTACGACTAACTTTCCCGGCGACAGAACAGAACTATTCCGTCCCGCATACCGAATACATACATAAGAATGATATAAAACACCATTACTTAGTCATTTATTTGAAACTCTTCAGTAATGTTACATATGTTGTAACGTTGTATAATAGACAGATTGATCTAATCTAATATGGCGGCATGAAACAATTGCGCGCCAAATTGTACCGCTTTGCTGGCCATCGCGATCGAGCCTCGAGTAGGGATGTGTAAAGAACACGATTATTCGAGTAAATAATCGATTATTTAACTTAACTTTTATTGATTGAAAATGTGGATTTAAGGTGCAGTTTTGCTCGAGGGAATTTAATTAAGTGAAATACGCGTTTACACTATGCTGACTTATTTGTGACTGGTTTTAGTGAACATGTCTAGTAGTATAGGGCGACACACACACGCATACATACTGGTTTCACTCTTCCACACATGCAACATTACTCAACAGAAAATATTACGGACATACCGATCAACATGATACAAATAGTTCAAATGTAGATTTTGACCGTGTTTACTTTGTTTTAAAATGTTTGATCTTATTAAGCCTAGCCAGATTCAACAGTCTTTGAGTATTTTAAATAGAATTATGACATACCTCAAGCCCTTCAAGAAAAATACGCGTGGTGAGAATCTGTTTCCGATACCAAAATAAAATGGCAGCAGTAGGAAAATATACCTAATATTAATTTTCACTTACCATTCTCTACTTACAAAGCAACAAATACTCTTCCACATAAAACAATATAAACGATACTCACTATACTGATATTTTTAAAGTAAGACCAAAATAAAGCAGAAAACGAATCACAGTACAAAGAGTGAGTTAGCTGAAGAAAGTTAGTTGAAGGAACGAACACAGGTGTTTATGATGAATCGCTTCTACTTCATTACTGATCTTTGTTTACTATTGAAACAGATTTATTTCTCTCTTTAGTTGCTGTCGTTAATCAAGGAACTATTTTACCTCTGGCGTTCACTAGAAATTGTTCAAGTTGTGAAGAAATATTATAATTTTTCACACATAAATATGTCAAGGAAAATAATTGATAAATTATAAAATCGATTACTTTATTCGACAGGCAATCGATTCTGACACATGACACTCACATCACTTGTCCAAAACAAATGAATTGTATGCAAATGAAGGGGTGATTAGTGAGCAGCGGCGGTGAGCGATCGAATTATACTTAACGAGGCCCGCTGATTGTGGCGATGCGTTTCATGCCCAGCCGTGCCCACGGCCTATCCCGCCTCGCCCTGAGCTGGGCCCATTGTTTCTAATAGCATTGCAAATCACGAGACTCGTAAGAACCGCTCATTGTTTAATGCGTAACCCATGGAATCCTTCTGCAGCTTTGCGATTCTTCCCGGTTAATGAGAATAGAGTCCCCCTTTATACGAAACTTACACCATTATCAGCGGACTGCTGTGAACAGCCATACTCCAGTCTACCCCTTTAGGGTAACAAGCGAGATTTCACAACACCACTTTTAATTATATCAGCACCACAGTCTAAAAAACTATACCTATAGGCTACATAAATCGATTTAATTCCCCAAACATGATTCGAAATTCGATAGTACGACATAAGTAATAATTTGTACGTCACCGCAGGCGATAATAGCGAGATTACAGATAATATTATAATAACTGCAGATAATCAAGTGACGCCGCGCTAATAATCAAACAGCGCGTTGATTACATGGTCGTGTCGTTATGTATTTAATTAACTGGTTATTGCTACTCTGTGGCTACTGTGTTGTATGTTTACGTTTGTTGTGATCCGATAGTGATAAACGGGTTTATTTCAGAAATATGAAGCTTTTACTCAAATCTCGTTGGTGTTTAAAGGCCAACTCAAACCTAGACTTCCCAATATACCATGTAGGTTACATAAATATTCGGACAGTACCTATCGATGTAACCACAACCGCTTATTATGTAATTATAGTTACTACGAAGCTACTTGAGAATTATAGAGAAAGGCGATCGGTCTCTGTATTTTGTGTCAGTTTTAGTAAACTATTACCTCACCATGCCTTACAATACGATGTGTGTGTAATAGGTACATACCTACACGAATAATCGAACACCAAAATAAACATTTGTCCTATATATCATAAGTGAAAGACGTAACCCAAAATGTCAGGGATTTCAATATAATTCAATCGATTGGCTTCTCTAAACAATATTTTTTTATCGTTGCAGTAAAGCCAACAAAAAATATACATAAAATAAATAATTAATAGCAATACTTAATAATTCTAAATTAGAATAGGTTGTACTGAAGCTGTACAATATTTAAAAAAAAAACAAAAACATTCGCAGTCGGTAGGATTCGAACCTACGCTCCCAGAGGGAATCTGATTTCTAGTCAGACGCCTTAACCGCTCGGTCGCTAGTTTAAAATTCATGAGTAATTTGCAAAGAGAAAGTGTTGATATGAAATAATAATATATGTACGTAGTTATATACACAGATGACGTTGAACTTGAAACCTGTCATAAAACCACATTTTTTTATTAGACTTGTATATTATGATTTATGACTCTATCTATAAGTGGGTACTATTATTAGGTATCATATGAAATATCACTATTGTGTAGTAGCCAAGAAAACTTTTTACTTATCTAATGATTACGTGTCATATATTTAGGTACGATATATTCTGCATACACAAAACTACTATTAAAACCACAAGAACAAGAATTAACTCACAACGTGCACTCATTCAAGAACAATAAACACTACTTTATTTCTCCACGCAAACTTCATAGGGTTAAGCAGAAAGCCGAACGAATCGCATTAATAGAGCTGCTATAACCGCATGAGCCGGTCGGGCTATTACACGGAGCCGAACGATGGCTTCCTCCATCGAAATAATTGAGACGTCCTGCCGAGTCAGCGGCCGGTCGATTGGACCTGGCTATACGAGATCCGTGCTGAACGGCGGTGGAGGGTTACATTATAATGTCGAAGATACCCTTTGTAATTAGAAACTATTTTTTTTGTAATTGTCAGTCGTTTTTGTAATGACTATATCCTTGAACGCGTCAGGGATATTTGTAATTAGATTTTATTTTTTAAGTATTTTTACTCAAGTTAACTAATCGCTTTTTTCTGAGTTTCGATATCTTTTTGAGTGGCTACTTGGACTGTATATTTCCATAATATAGCACACACTGTGTAGAGATGAGCTAGGTGAAAAACCGTGGTGGAGCTGACTGCTCAGTGAACTCTAAGGTATTGTCGCCAGGGGAGATTCTACCCTTTCTACGTACCTGTTGAAATGAGCACACAACAGGCAGAAATTTCTTTACACCTTACCATTTACTACAAATCAACTTTGGAGTGATAGCGTATAATATGCATGAGGAACCCCACACATTCCATGCATTACACAAAGACGTACGTGGACCTCATTTAAAATTATTCCAAATAATATACAATGTCATCAACATAACTCCTCATTCAACATCTTCCCCGAATGCAGTTTCCTACAATCCCTGTATAAATCTTATGCATACAACTATTGTTTACCTACTGTGTGTGTTTTCCTATTTTTCTTTCAACGTCAATAATAAAATTCTATTAATACTTCGTCTCCTACTAATTCCACTTACATTCGTCTACGGGTCACTATTGTTAATCGCCTCTCAAACGGTTCTTAACGAATCACTAATCGTTTCAAGGAATTCATACTTGATTATTCCAGAAACGCTATTATATTGCTGTAATTCGTATAAAAATCCAGACATGGAGAGAGATACCGTCGATTATCGGGCTCAAGGCTTAGAAGAACTAAGACGAAACTTGAGATCATTTTCAGTTATATTAGACTTTTCTTGTACTTACGAGAGTACCTATACGTTTGTAAGTACAGTCGCTTTACCAATAAAACTCGAGTACAGAGAAACACAATAGAATTCGGACTGTAATTATATATAAAGTCCAGCACAAAACGTCCGCCCCCTGATTACATATAGCAGAAATGAAGCCAACCCTTTCGATTGTGAGTCTCCCAAAGAATTCTCTTTGGCGATTAGACTCACCGGTTCCTCGCATTTAGTGCGCGACTCAAAGCATACTTCGCCTCGATTTTATTATCTCCTGGTACTCGTTTTCAGTTCAAATGTGTCGTTATTTGCAATGTTGTTACTTTCTCGTTATTGTAGTCTTTGATGGCTTTGTATGAAGTTTGTAAGAGCTCTTGTGATGCGAGGAAGTGGATACAATAGTATCTTGTAGTATTTACTGTCGTCATAGATTTTGATGTACATATTGTCAAAGATAAGAAAAGGCTATTCAATTCAAAACTCGAATTGTTTAACCATAAAGTTCTACTATTCAAAAAGACACTAAAGATTGCTCTCTGTGTAACTTATTACAAAATTTCCTGGAATTTAAATCAAGAATATATTTTATAAGAATGATTTATTTATACACAGATTATGTCAATACATTAAATCAGCACTCGTCAAGTGGGCGTAGACAAACGATCACTCAGAGATTACATTAAGCATGTTTGTTTGTGAGTTTTATATCAGAGTGTCCCTGTCTTTATACCGACTGGTTCTGAAAACTGATCTGCTGAAGCTTCATGTTCCAATACGTAGTATTTAGGTCACTTTCATATTTATTTTATTCGCTGCGTTTATATTCGTTGTTTATTTCTGTAATCTATTTCAATGTATTATGGACTTAGCCTTTTGCTGATTGAAAATTCAATATTTCAGTGTTCATAAACTATTAACACATTGAATTTGTGTTTTTTCTAAGGCTTTGTGTTTTTGACAACCGGGATGTTACTTCAATTGTGGCTGTCAAAACTGGCTGACTGGTATAATAATAATAATTTAATTACGCCTGTGTTACAGTAATAGAAATGTGCTCTAACACAATAATTATTAATAAAATGTCATTGTTTTGACCAAATTACAGGAGATATTTTGTGTACAACTATACGCAGAAACACAGGTGCACTCCGTATTAGGTATAAATATTCTCTATAAGTCTGACGTTTTTTTTGTCAAAGTCGATAACTGTTAGACACTTATATGGAAAGATAGTAGGTACTAGGTATGTATACGCAAAGTATTCATATATAAGTTAAACTAGGTACGGTAATTAGTGTAAATGTTGACGCCGTCCTTTGCCTTTGAGACTATGTAAATATCAATAACGGGTGCTCCATGCATCAGCTGTTGTAATAAGACACAACTATTACTATAGTAGGTATGTACCTATAGTGTAATAATTATGTAAACAATGTGACTATAGATGAAGGTATGTTTGTTTATTTTAAGAACAAGTGTGTGGCAGTCGTGGCCGAGCGGTTAAGGCGTCTGACTAGAAATCAGATTCCCTCTGGGAGCGTAGGTTCGAATCCTACCGACTGCGAATTCTTTTTACCTATGTGTAAGCAGATAGAAAAATAATAATTGTTTACAGTACGTACTAGTTTCATAGTCTATGTGGGTGATTCGTGAGTAGAAACAATGTTGTTTGTTTAGATTCTAGTAGTCTGTTTTTTTATACTTGTATGAATCCTTCTTATCTCAGAAGGAAGAGACGGCTTAAATAAAAAATTGGAAGCACACCAAACACTCCATCTAATAAAGCAAAATAATAGTGTTAGGTACTACTTTTAGATCACATTGTGGTACGGTTTGATAGAAAATATTTTATGTGAATAATAATAATTGAAAGACGGCGATATTTTTTTTTCAAATTTCCGTCCGTTACTAGAAAAAAGTTGACTTCAAATAACATTATCCTACACAAAATTCTGAATAGGAATTCTATGAAAGCGCGGCCAAAAACAACGAAATCGCTTTCCATATTCCAATTTATGAATGACGGTATACTTCGAAATTCGAACCTAAACATAAAAGTAAAAAACAAAACAAATACGTCAAAATAAATATGACCCACCAACCAGATACCCGCAAAATATTGAAGTAATAACAACGAGCATTCAAAACCCAATCAACGCGTAACATCAATCGAGAAAATCTAGCTCTAAACTAATTAGTGCAGTCGTTGCGGTTGCAACATGTCAAATGTGACCGGAGAGTAAGAAGAACCACATTTTATGAGGCAGTAATGTGCTTCGGGTGTATTCAGGTCTTTTAGGTGACGTGCCGTAATTATGACTTTAGATGATACTTTGGTATTGTTTAGATGCACAACTGTGTGTTCAGATAAAGTTGAACGTAGTAATCGACTAATATATATTATGTAAAAGCCACATTTTGGTTGCACAAATAGCTATTTAAGCGTAGCAACTACATAGTTATGTCTAACACATATAATATATTATATAGCAGCGTATAACGTTTAGTAAAAGCCTTAGAGCTAAAGCTTTCGGTTATAATCGTAGGTAATCTAATTATCAATTCCTAAGATATAAATAGTAAGTATCACAGGTCCAGTGTCCAAAAACTCATTCATTGCCTGAATTCCAAATCCTGCAGCACATGATACCTACAACTGTCGAAAAATTTTGGACTTACGAAGACATACCGTATCCTTTGATTTGTAGGTTATCACTACACAAACATTAATAAAATAACTTTTCCATACATTCGATGTTATAAAACGAACACAATTCAACGTGCTACCTTTATTTAACCTTCTGCGCCTGTTTGCGTGGGTGTGGACTGGCTCGGAAGTAAACAGGCCACAATCAGAGTAAAACAAACGTAACAGACTGCCCACTGATTGCAACCTCATAAACTGATTTAGGTGCCTAATATTTCAGTTCGCTCCACCGATGGGCGAGAGTTAATCACTCCAGTGTGCCCACCTCTTACTATTCATATGAATTTGATATTTTGTGTTAAAACAATGAGTAATATTGGCCCCTCTGCAAACTCTACAATGTTTTGCGTAGGTATACCTATCGATCTACCCACTGGTCGAACCAGTAACGTATGTCAATTTTATTTTCCATTAATTGTATTGGTTGATCCGAGGCTCATGTTCAATAGTGACCGGTTATAGGTTAGTATTACGATTGGCCCCCGAAGGGTCATAAAGCTTATTGGGAGTGTGTACATTTGTACCGCTTGTCTCCCGGCCTACCTCTGGGTGACATAGACGAACAAACACAAAATTGTAGATGATTGATAGACGGATAAATTAACATAAATATCTGTAGGTTATGTACCGCGAATAACACCTGGATGAGAGACGCTTAGAGCAGAGAAGGATGGCAGAGAAAAAGGGAGGCCTATACCCAGCAGTGGGTGATACCGGGCTGAAATGATGATGATCTTTATGTAACTGGAATGATATTAGTCACTCTAGGAGGTCTACCTCGCTACAATTCTTGTTGACTGGCCGATCTCTACACAACAGCGTGGCTAATCTGCTTGTAACAATTAACTCATGCAGATAGAATAAAAAGGACTCTGGACCGGTCTACTGTCAAATTAAGGCATATTGTTGTAGTCTTGTACATAGCAGTAACAATTTATTGCTATAGTGTATGAGAACTCGCTGATGCCATATTCTTGTACAGTCGGCATCATAAGTAGCTTAACATGTTAAGAAACCAGTCAAATAATTGAAAGAAATAAACATCAATTCAAGTTATTGTTTCAAATTATGATCTGAGAACATTTAAGACTTTTTAATATTAAAGAAGTGGATTTTTAATTAATGGTATATTTAAAAAAAAATATTTTCGGCTACTTATGATGCTGACTGTACGTAGGCGTAGGCGTTACAATTTATTAATTACTATAAGTACTTGCTGAATATATTCATCGTGTGTTGACGTCATGAATTCACCTTTTATTTGTGTTTGAAAGTTATGAAAACTAGGTACCTATATAAAATTGGCAGTTTAAGTTACCCTGTTATAAATAGCAATAAGTTCGACCTTTACATAACACCTACTTTAGTACCAGTTGTAACGACAAGTGGGCGAGTATTACTGTATACTACTTCGGCCCACAATTTTAATTACGGGTGCTTACGTAGGAGTACCAATTCTAGTTGTATTACGCACAAAGCTTACAAGTTCTTAAAATAAAACTACCTATCAGATAGGTACTACACGTAACAAGTAACATGGAAAGTAATATTCCTTAGATAACTTTTGATTTAAAACCGTGCGTATATAAACATTAGTGTTGTCCCCATCAATGACAATCCTCATTCAGGAATGACATGTCATTGAGTACATATAGATACGTCACATGCTAACAAATAAAAGAGAAAAGTGTTCCGAACTGCACTAGTCTTTTGACAAATCGGACTATTGTACTACCCAAGACTACAATTGTCCCATTTTTGTGTCGCTTAAAGCAGGACAGTTTACGTTGTGGAACCGAGACGCCGCATTACACTGCACGTAGCAGCATCTCGCTTCCACATCTTAAATTGTCCTGATTTAAGAGTTCCATGGTAAGGGGTAAAATGAGCGCGCCAATAACACATCTGTACATTTATGAAATATCATTGTCATCTAGTATGCTTATACGTTATAAACAAATGCCCAAAAAAACCGGGGAACTACCCCGTCTCTTCAAGGTGGAAAATGAGCGGTACTCTCAGTTTACGTCATTCAAAGTGCGCAGGCGTAATGATATTCAGACATAGATAAAAATACTCTTTAAATATAACGTCGTTTGTGTAATAGGTTAAAATCCTCAAGAAGATCTGATAACTGTATCACGAGTTTGCAATAAAAAGTATGATAACGTTAATCCGCATAATCCAACGATGAATTGTTAATTATTTTAACTTTATATTTATGCATTTTAAACATGTCTAATTAAAATGTAACATTAAATATTAAATGAATAATGTTATTTTCTTAGGTAATAAACTTTTAACTAACAATATTTTTGTTAATAATAGATATTGCCTATATTATGTTTGTATGTACGTTTTAGTACATTCAGGTTAGTTCGAGACCTAACATAATTTAAAAAAGTGACTAATAATAACATTATTATAATTATGTCTGGACTGCCTCGTTGGTCTAGTGGTCGCTAAGCGCGACTGCTGAGCAAGAGGTCCTGGGTTCAAATCCCGGATGGGCAAAGTGTTACTGAGTTTTCCATTAGGTAATTCTCAGTAGCAGCACGGAGTCTGGATTTGTGCCCGGTTGATGGCAATAGGCTCGCCCCCTATTAAATTGGGACTTACAACATAACTGGCGAAATGTGGGTGTACTACATGTTCACCTCTGCCTACCCCTTCGGGGAATACAGGCGTGATGTTATGTTATTATAATTATGTAGGTATGCCAGCAGCTATAGTAGGAAATTACATCCCTAACTATTACGAAGAAACAGACAACGTGATAACAGTAAACACGTTATCTAAACATAATAGTAATTGGTAATAATAATCTATTATATAAACGTCAATACGTCTCCAATGGCCGGTTATTAAATAACACTAACATTATTACGGCTTCCTTCCCAAAACCTAAACCCATCGACTTTCAAACTCCTCCACTAAGTACCTCGATAAGTCACCTTAAGAAGTCTGGCCTTAAATTATCAACAACAAACTATAATAGAACTTACATTCTCTTTGACATACAATAAATTCGAATTGAGAACGACCTTGACACCGTTATTTTTCTTTTTATACCTACCTTTCACTACGACGCGAGCGCATGTAAACAAGTTTACAGTGAAAGTATTCCATATGTGATGTATACTGTTAATATAGCAGTCTTCTATATGGCAGTCGTGGCCGAGCGGTTAAGGCGTCTGACTAGAAATCAGATTCCCTCTGGGA
Source organism: Abrostola tripartita (assembly GCA_905340225.1). Lineage (NCBI taxonomy): Eukaryota > Metazoa > Arthropoda > Insecta > Lepidoptera > Noctuidae > Abrostola > Abrostola tripartita. The sequence goes on from HG996488.1 coordinate 529,584, forward strand.
GCGTAGGTTCGAATCCTACCGACTGCGAATTTCTTTTTGCTGTTTAGGAAGTTATGTTCGGTTATTTCTGTGTACTATTCCTGATTTATGCGAGTATATGTACATTAGTTTATACAAGATTTTAATACATAATGCCTACGCTTTTGCCATCTACTGTTATAATATAGAAACTTACCACCGTTTACTTAAATCTTTGAAATAAACAAAAGAGCTAAAATAATTTGCGTGGTTATTGTTTTACGAATAAATTCTAACACGGCCCGATTAGCAGTCTTTTACACAACAAAGGAATACCAGATAGATATAAAATTCGTGGCCAGAAAGTGAGATTATTAATCCCAAAAAAATCGCGGTCCTTTTCAATTCATAGATCGAATTTCTGTTGTGTCGAGCAGACAAGGGGAGCAAAGCTACGAGTAAATAATACCGTCATTTTTTGACTTATTTTCAGAATAATCTTGTTTGACATCTACACAATCCAAAAACATTCGCAGTCGGTAGGATTCGAACCTACGCTCCCAGAGGGAATCTGATTTCTAGTCAGACGCCTTAACCGCTCGGCCACGACTGCCGCTCGAAAGTTTTGCGTATTCGGACCACAGGCCCCGCGTTCAGCCATTTTTCCTTTATGTGCACTGTGTCCATCAACAATACGTACGCTCCCCCCTGCCGCCACTTTACACCCGCTTAATGTTGCTAGGTTAGGAACGGCAGTTACTACTTCTGGGGTAAATGACGATGTTTTGGGTATTGTTATTTTATGATTTCTATAAGAGGTTATTATATATATTTAATTTAAAAAAGATATATTATAATGCAATAGTTTGGAATTCTACCAATAAACATGATATGACATTACACCTGTATTTTTCTCAAATGGGTATTCTTATAAACTGTATTTCTTAAAGGCATTAGGTATCTAGTATACCCGCATTTCGTAATTTATGTTATAGGTCCTGGGACCAATAGGACAAATAAATGTAGGTGAGGTCAATACATTAAATAATATTAATAGCTTAATGCATATACGGAGTGCAGTCGCGTAATAGGGGGCGAGCCTATTGGCATGGGCTAGATACAATTCTAGACTCCGTATTGCTATCCAATGACAGTGCTCAAACTGGTAATCAAACTCAACACCTAACGCACACAAAAACATAGTTCGTTCTCCTTTTAGAAAATTGTGCAAAAATAAGTTAATAAAAAATCGTGGGGTAAACTCTCAACCAAATACTTGCAACACTGACAAAATGGCCGCTTGGTTTTATTTAACAATCACTACAATTAAAATTATTCAATATTTAAATAAAAGGACATATTTATGTGAAATGTACAAATTAAATATAATCCTAACATATTTTTGTATAATTCCGTCCGCAGTTTTGCACATTTGCATTACGCAGCTCGGCATAATTGAATTAAATGTGCAGCGTGTAAAACGTTCCAGCGATGCGCGCGATCTTTGTGAACTAAATGTCAAATCGTTCAATTACCCTACTTCGGCGTAATTGGTGTGGTGTCATTTTTGTGTGCGTTCACGGCTTCTGGTTTGTTCTGTATTCTGAGATTCGGACTTCTCTTTCACAAGGATTTAGGTGAGTGAAAGGCTGATGACGCATATATTCAAGTGTAATTGCGTAATAAGGTTATTATTACGTCGCAACTGCTCAAGTTCGACAACATCTTTGGACTGTAAAGACTTTGAATAAGATTAATTAATCACCTGATTGAATTATGTAGGTTATTTTAATAATGTTATATTTTTAGGTCGGTTTTTCAATTTTTTTAAGATTTTCCACTTATATATTTTTACCTACTTCTATAAATATTTTTTTGGTGTTTTTGTAAGAAGTCAATAATGCTTCAGTTTTTTACATCATCAACATTAAAAAAGTTAACCTCCAACCCTGGGTCAGCCAGAAAAATTAATACCAGGTGGAAATAGTGCGGCATAGCCCAAATAGTGATAAGTGAGGGTACACCGTCTCTTACGAGGCTATTACCCTGCCCGATACCCTCATTTGACTCATACAATATGCAAGCTCCACAAAATAGCGCTTTAGCTACGTTTTGTACGTCCTTCAAGTACAAAATTAAACTTAATATATAGTCCGGAATACTGAATAGCGTTTTAATTACGTTTAATTAAAATATTGTAAGTACTGGCTGGATATTCTGTTAGGTATTTATAGGGAAAAGTTTTTATGTCGTTTATTTATAAATAAGGTCATGGACGTACGGATTTTAATATGTTGGAAAATTGATATTTTTTGTTTGTATCAAATCTGTAGGTACGGTTGTGTTCCCCTGGGGGTTTTAAAAGGTGTGTTAATTAAAACTTTCTTTAACATTGTTGTTCTTTAACTTTAAGGCGGGTGTACCTCAGAATAACTAAATAAAAGTACTCTCACCATATACCTCATGCCATAGACCTCAGACTCATAACTCTTATGATTTCCTCCTTGTACATTTTCTTTATCCGTTTTCTCCGATACAATCAAATATTGTATTGACCGACAACCGTCAACTCGAACAATCTACAACTAGTTTCTTTGTTCCCCTCTTGTAACCGGATTAGTCAATTAGCCGGTCAAGCCGGGCGTCCGGCACCCGGGCCGTCCGGCCGACGTACAACACTACATCCGGGATCCGGAGCGACTTGATTCACAACACTCACCGAGCCGGATACCGGGAACAACGGTTGTAATCGATAATTGCGGAGTTAACCAAATATCAGCAGTGTATATATTTTTAATTGATTAGAAGTCAATAACGTAAGGGTTTTGTTGACTTTTCGTTTATACATGTGCTGCTGCATGACTGCTGAGCATGAGGTCCTGGGTTCGAATCCCGGGTCGGCCAGTGTCACTAGGTTATTCCATTAGGACATTCTCAGTAGCAGCACGCAGTCTGGATTTGTGCCCGGTTGATGGCTCGCCCCCTATTACATTGGGACCTATAACATAATTGGCGAAATGTGGGTGTCCTAAATATACACCTCTGCCTACCCCTTCGCGGAATACACGAGTCTTAGATTCGATTCCTAATTTGGGACCAGTTGGCTACTTGAAAATTATAGTAACAGCCTCAAGTTTGAATTGTAACTTATGACATGACACTTGTTCTTTGCAGAAAGTAGGCGTCCTTCTCTCGCATAATGATCTCGATACACATTACGTAAGTAAGAATAAAACCACAAAAAGCGACTCCAACCCGCCCTTAAGTAGAGCTAACAAAACAAAACCAACCCTTATCCTTATTACATCATCACGAGAATTATCCGGATTCATTAGTTTGTATTAGAAGGGTAGTTTACATCGCGTTACGATAAAATTGTAATAATCTGTGGAACGTCTGGAGTATCTAACGGCGGCAGTAAATAAGCTAAATAGGCCAGTTTGGCAAGCCCTGTATCAGAGCCGCTTAACTCTCGGCCCACGGAAGCCGCGGCCGAGGAGGTTGTGGTATTTTAAGGCCGTTTTCGTTTGATATTTTTTTTTATTTTTTTTATTTAGGGATAGCAAACAGCAATATATTAAAGCAGTACCTATATAAAAGTAGTTGTGTTTATTTGTAGGAAATGTAGAGTCATAGTTTGTAGCGGTTATTATAATGGCTTAGGGATGGGCTTCGCATGTAAAGGATCGAGAAAGAGGAAAGCTGTAATCGGATGACTATTTTCCTAAGTTTTTGTAAGCGTAAATAATGCAATTCATTTGTATATAAACGTAAACAAACACTCGGAGTTATATTAAATTCAGTAAAGAATTGAACTTACCCGATAGTGCAGGCTGACAAAAAAAGGCCGAATATGCTTCATTTTTAAGTTTAGTATCATACCTTTTTTGTTTTATCCTGAAAAGCTGTTTTCCTATTTTTAGCTGGAAAGCTTAATTAAGTCTTTGACTGCCACGTAGCAGAATACAATCAAAAAACTATTGATTGCGGTCACCGGTGACCGCGGTGGCGCTCAAGGGGTCAATTAATCATGTGTGTCCCTTAGTAGCGTGTTTCCTGGCCCCACACAAGTAGCGTCCTCTATTTAGAATTCGTATTTATTGTTTTAGTTTCACAGTCCTATTCCAAGATTTAACGTTGGCTTTGTTTAGCACAAACAGCGGCCACTTGCAGCTCTGCTCTTCACTTACAAATAATCCGTTTAGATTCATACTGAATGTACAGTCAGCATCATACGTAACTTAACATGTTAAGAAACCTTATGTTAAATAATTGAAAGAAACAAACATCAATTCAAGTTATTGTTTTAAATTATATAAGCGTCCAAATGATGATCTGTGAATATTTAAGACTTTTTACAATATAGGAAGTTGTTCTTTAAATAATGGGATGGTAAAATTCTTATTGTTCAGCTACTATATAATGCTGACTGTACCAATTATAGGATGAGGATTATTTATTGAGGCTGTACTCCAGATCCAGAGTGTCTCGTTGGTCTAGTGGTCGCTAAGCGCAACTGCTGAGCAAGAGGCTCTGGGTTCAAATCCCGGGTCGGGCAAAGTGTTACTGAGTTTTCCATTAGGTAATTCTAAGTAGCAGCACGGAGTCTGGATTTGGGCCCGGTTGATGGCAATAGGCTCGCCCCCTATTACATTGGGACTTACAACATAACTGGCGAAATGTGGGTGTACTATATGTACACCTCTGCCTACCCCTTCGGGGAATACAGGCGTGATGTTATGTTTATGTTATGTACTCCAGATGGCTCGTTACTGTACTCTGTTTAGATGTGTTAAGATTTTTGTGTATTAAATATATTGATGTTAATTATTCCAAACAAATATATTGATTTGTAAGGGATAACGGGAGGGCGGGCCATGTGGCGTACCCTGGGAGAGGCCTACCTCTAGCAGTGGACTGCAATAGGCTGTGATGATGATGATGATATTGTTTTGAAACTTTCATATGGTTTGGTGTTATTTATAGGTAAGGACAAATTGTATGCTATGATGTTACGTCTTAATGTGTAGGGGTAAACAGGTTGCTGAAAATTAAATTAAGTTTCTAGACATCCCCATCACACTTACAATGCGTGCCCTATATATGCCTGACAAATATCCTCAGACAAAAGCAATCACAAGTATATTATCAAAAACCTAACAAAAATATGTATCATCATCATCACCATCAGTTGAACAAAGGCCTCCCCCTTTTAGAAGAGGGGGTTTCCATAACCCGCGATCCCCAAGCCGCTTGCCGTGGTGGCTTGGGGATCGCAGTGTTGGTGGTCAAGGTACAGAAGACGCTGCTGCCCATCTTCTGGGTTTTCCCTTAGTCGCCTCTTACGACACCCACGGGAGGAAAGGGGGTGGTCAATTCTAGGCTATATACCACATGGCACGAAATAATAAAAAAAAAACAAAAAAATATGTATAAAGATACACAAACAATCCGTTTCATCTTAACATTATTATAAACATTCCAAACAAATATTGCTGTTATTACGTATTCCATTAATTCCACGAGGATGACTAAACACTTGTTAAAACAACAATTTGTAAAGCACACTCAATACATGTTTAAGTAATCGTGAAACGGGGAAAAACAGCGTGTGACGATTTCCGGCCCATTGGCCGTGGTTGCGGCCTGAATGCCGGCGTACCGGAAGTACGTAAGCGGTTGGTACGCCGACTTCCGGTCTCCGCGACAATCCCCAACTTTCCAAATAACTCCGTGACGTTGACGTGATAAAAGGGACGCTTTTTGTTGGACAGACAGCTTGTGTAATGTATATTGTATATAGTTACTACGTTCATGTACGGTTCTTTAGTGTTCCAGTTATTGAATGTGTTATGTACAGGTATCTACATAGTTTACTAACCGCCGCACACGTTAATGATTACTTAAACTATCACTAAGTGAAGCTTTCCGTTGTGAATTCTTAACTTCGGTCAGTTTAAGTAATCATAAAGGTCTCTGAGTGCGGCGGTAAGTTTTTGGTTTTAGTAGTGATTAATAATAATGATGACAACAGAACATAACATAACATCACGCCTGTATTCCCCGAAGGGGTAGGCAGAGGTGAACATATAGTACACCCACATTTCGCCAGTTATGTTGTAAGTCCCAATGTAATAGGGGGCGGGTCTATTGCCATCAACTGGGCATAAATCCAGATTCCGTGCTGCTACTGAGAATTACCTAATGGAAAACTCGGTAACACTTTGCCCGACCCGGGATTTGAACCCAGGACCTTTTGCTCAGCAGTCGCGCTTAGCGACCACTAGACCAACGACGTATGGATATATGTAATCATTATAATTACAATTTCTTGGAATAAGTCAAATTGTTTCTTTCTTAACAAATTTTTCACAACGATGCAGGTTCAAAACGAGCGAAAGTTATTTTTATTTAGGATACTAATGAGTTATAATTAAGAAGAACAGGGCATCCAGCGCATTTAATTAAAAATCGACAATTGGTTAGCGTTAAATCTACTCTGTACAACACAAGGTCATGAAAACTTTGCATCTACATTGGAAAAAACAGACAAAATTATTGATAAAAAAGCGGTATAAGACAAAAAATAAACCAATAAGAAATCCTATCCTTTCGGCATATATATTAATAATTTTGCTCGCGGCTTCGCTCGCGTTAAGCAGCCATCTATTGTCAACATTTAGAACTAAAAATTATTTTGTTCGTCTTAATTTATTCGTTCCATTAGGTACTGATAAGTTCAAACTAATACATTTACATCCTCCATCATCCCTTATTTTATCCCCATGGGGGTTAAATTTATCAAAATCCTATTTATGCGGACGTCTTCATCATAGTAGCTCCAATCTTTAATTTCAGTTAAATCAGTCGAAAATCTAAGAAGATTTATACAAACTTTCATCCCCTATTTTATCCCCTTAGGAGTGGAATTTATCAAAATCCTTTCTTAAGTCATGCCTACGTCATAGTAGCTTTATGCATGCAAAGTCTCAGCCCGATCGGTTTAAAATTGACATAGTTTCATACAAACTTTAATCCCCTATTTTATCCCCTTGGGGGTGGAATTTATCAAAATCCTTTCTTAGGAGATGCCTACGTCATAGTAGCTTTATGCATGCAAAATGTCTGCCCGATCGGTTTAAAATTGACAAAGTTTCATACAAACTTTCATCCCCTATTTTATCCCCTTGGGGGTAGCATTGATTAAAATCCTTTCTTAGCGGGTGCCTTCGTCATAACATCTACCTGCATGCCAAATTTCAGCCCGATCCGACCAGTGGTTTGTGCTGTGCGTTGATAGATCACTATGTCAGTCAGTCAGTCAGTCAGTCAGTCACCTTTGAGTTATATATATTTAGATATTCTACACAGTTCAGTATAGATAGACTGTATAGAACTATTGATTCTCTAAACTGACACTACATACAAACCTCGGTGAACAATATCTCCAGTATCCTCGCAGCACTCGTAGGTATTTCCAACAGCTTGACTCAGAAAATCAAAGCACAATTTCTTAATCCCAGCTCAAACCTCTCTCTACTCAAACTAATCCTTTGTCTAGCGGAATCCCCATTAACCCACAACTACAATAAATGTGTATAGTTTGACGCAAGTCGAAGTGTGTCGACATGCATCACAAACTGAGATAGTACGAATATGTCGAAGATTGGACACGTGTCCATTTTGTGTCCACTTTTTTATGCTCAATTTGTGCATAAAGATGGCAATGTGGAGTTTCTCTGCAATGTCTGTTTCTATCTTAGAGGTCTGTCTTAGATACAGAATATGAAATCACGAGTCTGAGGTGGGTGGGCTGAATAAAATTTAAAAATATTGACAGTTGCTACGAGAAACTGTGTGGAGATGTGGTGGAGATTTGAACTAGCAATTGAGAGGGTAATCTACGCAGAATTTAAATATATATATATTTCATTTATTAACCCCCCGTTTCTTCTCCTAAGGTTCATTCCAGGTACTGATTAGTAAAGCCGGCCAAGTATAGTCGGAAAACCAACAAAAGTGCACCGAGCGCAGTCACTGGCATACCTAGTATTTAATAAGTAATAGTGCTTTTTCTAGTGCGATTCTCAAGCTAGGTGAACGAATGAAATATAGTAGAATTTATACACAAAACAGCTGAGTGTCTTTGGTGACAACTAAATGAAGATGGAGCAGGTATAAGCACCTTGATGTACGAAGAACACGAACTGACTGTCACCCGTGACGGTCGCGTGTACTGATACAGTCTCGAAACACCTTCTTCTACAACCAATTTGACCTTAGCACTATTGGTAAAAAGTGCACAAGCAAATTGTCATCGTGGATGTGTTTGACAGGTATAAACGCATCTAGAACTTGACACAAATACATTGCAGATCACATAAAAATATATATGTAGGTGCGTACTTGTCATCAAACCCGCTACACCTACCGCAGCAGTCCAAACATTGCCAACCAATCTGTTCACCAAAAATAACATACTCGTAAGTACAAAATTAACATTGGCATGTCCTCCAATTTGTACATCCAGCCACAGAACAGTAAAATGCCCGTAGAAACACAAAACACAATTACAATAAAAGGTTTGAATGCACTGTTTGAGTCCAAAGTTTCCGAGCGCACAGAGACACTGATATTGTATTCGTTGGTAACAAACAACTGTCATTAGAGCGCCGACACTAATTGCAAGTTGTATTTTGTAGTGTATGGTTTATGGCGGATCAGATGCCGGGAAACTAATCTTGGAATGGACGGCGCTGTGGTACATGAGGCAGAGGAACGTGCAGAATGTCCACTCTTACGGTATGCGGAATAATATGAACATTTCTTTAAAGAAATTTAATTTGGCAGTACTTCATAATGTCGGCAGTTTTTTCGGAAGAGGTAGGTAAATTGGGCTGTGTAGGACAACCAATTTTGCAATCAGTCGAACATATTCCATGTAAAAAGGTGCAATTTTTTGGCACAGAAGCACAGTTTTAATCTTTTGTTTTCGATAATTAACTCCTAATATTTTAAAAACCAAAGTTAAGCTATTGCCCTGAAGTAATATAGTTATAAACTAAAATAATTATCTACATTATATTCACGTAAAACCCAACTTTATTAACCGCATCACCCACAAACAAATTCGATAACATGTGTAAGTAATCCGATAATAAAGCTCAGCGTGCACAGCGCTAGTTTTAAATACGTTAATGTTAGAACAGCGATCTGTGTGCGCTGTACCTTGAATTTGTCATACACATTTATAATGGAGTTATCGTGATAATACTGCCAAATGGTGGATGGGTACGGACGTGAATATTATAAGTTAATTATTTTGACTTCATTGTTCCTAATTAAATACGCAGCAACTACGCCTTGACGGTAATTTGTAACCTGAATTTAATAATACGCTAGTAAAATACGATTTAATTCAATCCGGCAAGCAGTGCCAATTAATATGAAAGTAATGAATGAAGCAATAGTATCGCTCACGCAAACCGAATCCAATAAGGAGGATATGTCTCCCACGGCAGTCGTGGCCGAGCGGTTAAGGCGTCTGACTAGAAATCAGATTCCCTCTGGGAGCGTAGGTTCGAATCCTACCGACTGCGAATGTTTTTGTTTGTTCTGGACATATTTGGAAACGGGAATTCGTACGACAATGTGTTATAAATTCACTAGGCCAAAATACTTTAATTCTTCTCTAAATCTTTTCACAACCTTTCAACTTTATAACATTTTACTACTACACAAAAATGAATTTCGTAAATATTTGCTTACATGTTTCGTTAAACATAAATTTATACGCAATAATTGAATTCTGAGCTATGCATAATTGCGTTGTGGTATTTTTGAAAGCTTTACTATGTGATATTGTTAAAATAATTCGATGATAAACATAATTTATTAATATTTCAATACCGCTAACGTGTCAATGTATAAAGCAAGAGTTTTAATGACTTAAAACTTTCAGTAGCTACCTACTGCTGATGTTTATTCGCGTAATACAAACTTAGAATAATGCCTTTCCAGCTTTCTATTTTCTCTTTATTTTCTATTACTAATAAGTTAGTCTTATGACCTTTCAAAAGTAAGTTTGGAATTATATGAATCGTAAAGTCTGTGGAGAGGGATGATTGCATACCTATTACCTATATTATTTCAGTATTAATATAATAATACATTTCAGTATATGACTGATGGTTATGGTCAAGGAGTACAACAAGTAACAAACGTGTGCTTAACACATGAATTTCGCTACTGACTTTGGTCTGAGGGTAAGACATTTTATCATGCACATACTTATTTTTCAGTGTAGTTTTAGATAGGCAATACAAAAAAGACTTCATTTGACACTTGTGTATAAAAAATCAAAAATAGCAATTTAGTCTAAATATTTCAACACAATATCCGATTTATATATATTTCCTTTTCCAATATAAAGAAGCAGCATGTCGAAGGTCGATGGGTATGTGGAAACATGCGATGTTAAACAATGGGGTTAATTTGACATTAACGGAGGAGACTCGTGTCAAAGGCAAGGGTTTTATTAAAAATACCTCAGATGCTATGGATGCCAGATTAATTTTTAGTAGCGGATTTGTGAGTTCTTTATGTTATGGGTTATGTTACATTATTGATGGAGTAAGCGACAATATAAGATTGTAAAATTTATAATCCGAGTCATGCTAAATTTCCTAATCTCCACTGTCCGCGAAGCAAGCTAATGGTGTGTGCTATGTACCGTATGTGTTTCACTGGCATGGGGAGGGTTAGTCTGTCAAGGACACGCTATAAATTATAAATGTTCGACCTACAAGGAGAAGATATTCAAACAACAATGTTAAAAGACATAAAAAAAAATACACGCGTCGACTTGGAAACTTCCTCCGTTTTTTGGTCGGTTAATAACATCATCTTGTCATATTTGCAATTTAAGAAAAAAATCTTCTGTAATCAATCTTAAGACATTTGAGCAGATACAATGTCAATTACTATACATCCAAACGCATCATTACGTTTCGATTTGCATTTGTTAAAACTACCAAAGCAATCAATAACCCTTTATTAAATCCGATATAGTATATTCACGTATGTTAAAATCGACCATGTGGCCCTCTGCATAATTAGCGGTTAGCTGTCAGGTCACCCTTCTATGACCCTTTGTTAGTCAAAATAAAAATAATTGAACGTAGACTATTAATATGTTTTATAGAAAGCTGCTACGAGCTTTCAGTCTAAATCATGAAACGTTAAAATAAACATAAGATTTAAATAAGAAAAATACCATAACTGATTTTTGTAGTTATAAACATGGTAGGGTAAACAAACAACCCCTTAGCTAAACTAAATACCTTAACACGGCCATACTATAAGAAAAAATCATCGCAAGTTCATCTAAATAATAAAATAAAAAGTTATTATTCAATTACTTAACTGTTTTAAAAACTTAATATTACCAAAAAAGATTTCGCAGCCGGTAGGATTCGAACCTACGCTCCCACTGGGAATCTGATTTCGAGTCAGACGCCTTAACCACTCGGCCACGACTGCTTGTTGCAACTTGTTTCAAAATTGCCTTCAGGTTCGATTGCGTTCGCTCAACAGGATGCAGATTTTTGCAATAAAATGTGCAATTTAGTGGTGATTGGAAAATAGTTTTGTATGCTACTTAAAGTTAAGAAATCGGGCTAAATTATGAAATAAAATTTGTTTACAATATTGGCAATATGGATCTCTTTTTGCATGTTCAATCATGGACTATTTAATTACTCAGGGGTGTGGTTTATACAGAAGGTTTAAGTCAGGATGACGTTATTAAACACTTTTGCTACAGTTACTATGTCTACTTACGATAATGTAAAAGTAGATAGTTTTTCTAAAAAAAGTATTTATGAGTTCATAACTGCTGAATTAGTAATACATGTTTACTTAATTGGCTTGAAATTGTATCTACGTTATAAATGACTGGCGCTCTAGTCCAGTAGTTATAAGCATGGCTTTTGAGCGTAAGGTTCTGAGATGAAGTTTTCTGAAAAAAAACTTTGTAATAAAATGATTGCATCTAACTAATTGATACTAATGTAACATAGCTTGTAGTAAAATATGTAGCTATATGACGTATCTTTAGATAATTTTGGTATTAAATTAAACGCTAAACGTTCCTTCCTACCTTCTTTGAAGTATTTTAGCGACATAATACAACCTACCTACTATAATTATTTATTTACTTAAAACGCCTTTAATTAACTCCAACCAACTTTATTGCAAACAATAATTAAAAGGCAACGAAAATTAAGTGCTTACTCCAACCTCAGTACTCTATTTAAGTACTTAACACTAAAATGCTAAACCGAACAGGTTCAAAAAGCAACTGGTAAATCCGGGCATTAGCATAGAGATCGATGGGGGATTTGGACCGGTCCGACAGCCCGGGATGTGGCCCGGGCATTCGCTAGCCATCTCCACAAAACACTCCATCCTTTACCTAAGTCTAAGTTTTGGAGATAAACCAGTTTGGAAATAGAAACTCGGATTTATTAACCTGTTCAGTGCTATGGGAGTGTGTTTGTTGAACTGTGCAAAATTGGATGGAAGATTTCAAGTTATTGCTTGTATAGGTTTAATCTCGTAGCTCAATTAAATAGAGTTTTCAGTATATAATGTAATAATGCTCTCCTGACCGAGTTTTGATCACGGCTGCCGATCTCTTCTAAAACTAGCCAACCACGCAGGAGATATTATAGTGCACAAGTATGCGCGCAAACACAGGTGCACTCCCTAACCCCTCACTCTTATAGTCCGATGGGACGGAAGACCATCACGACCGGAGAGGGATAAGGCGCAGGACCAACGGTTTAACGTACCTTCCGAAGCAAGGAGGGGTCTTGACATTCACGTAGCTAAGAATATGATGTAATTTGGGATTAAAACGTTGTAAACTTATAAGGTTTTGTTGATGCCACCAGATCTGTGTTACTTTGGCCAGCTGAGTTAAGAGTGCGTAGTCAAAAAGCTTAAACCGTCTTAACTTAAAAATTAACACTTATCGCACACGCCCTACGACACCTTAGCGAAAAACGGGCTTAATTATAATAAATATTACATAAAGGTTTGTTCTACTCGTATTAACAAACATTCTTAATACAACTAACCACTAAAGAAAAACAAGTAATCATACTTAGGTATGTACTTCTAGGAGATCATTAGGTAGGTCCTCATAGTTTCGCCACAAATAAATTGTACGTATTTCTAAGAGCTGGGAGTTAAATACGGTTCCTTCCTATAGGGCGCATATTTTCGCTAAGAACCACCCGCGACCTGCGAATAAAACGTTAGTTACCCCTAAATGAGTGTTATTGCAGCCATTTCGGACCCCTAATTCAGAGGTATAATTCAAAATTAAAAAGCCGGGTGAATTTGAGTTAGTATGAGCGTTTAGTGTTCCGCATGTTCTTAATAAAAGTACTAACTGCAGTCTTGAGAATAGTTGTGTTTTGTTGGTTTGTAGTGAAGGAGGGTAGACGGAAAAGTTGACATAGAATTACAAACTAAATGGACATGGGTTTCTGTAAATGCAAGACAATTTGGCTCTGAATTAAAACGTTTCAAAAGTGGTATTAACCTATCAACCAACTTAGCTTAGGAACTGCAATAGTGTTTGCCCCGAAATGTATCATCTTGTTCTATGTCGTAGAGGGGTTCCAAGTTTCTAAGGCGTCACCCTTAAGTCGTAAATACTAAAAGGGAACTTGAAATTTGATGGGTGCGAGCAGCGACAAGATAGCTCACTTGGAAGAGCTGCACCACGGATCGGCGAAGGTCGTGGGTTCGAGTCCCGCTCGTATCCATCATTTTTCTAGTTTCCTTAATCAATTAAGATTCAAGCTTAACATGGGCAACATGCTAAAATTACACCAAAAGTTTTATCAAGTCTCTTTCAAAACGACCCCATGATTCAGAAATTCAGAGACCGACCAATAAGTTGTGAGTTGGTATATTTATTGACAGTAAAAGCACGGCATTCAATCATATAATTTTATGTATTTCAGATGAATATGTAAATCCAAGTGGTAGTAAAATGGATCAATGGAAAGTACCGCGCAGGCACGAGTAGTTATTTAATCTGAATCGGTTCGCAGGAAATATTGGGTAAGTATTCTATTAATACATTTTAATAGACGACTGTTCTTGTGCCGCGGTCAAGGTCTTACCAAGCTTGTCCTTCGTTCATCTATTCATTATTTAGCCATTCAATACTTTTCCTTTACATAACAATTCAAATTATTTAATAATTCTATTCTTAAGGATATGAGACATAGTTATCTACTCTTAAAGTAGACTCTATGGCGTTATTTCATTTTCTACTTAATTAAGTATAAACAGTTTCACAACTATCCCCCTAACAACACTATGGTCAGGTAAACTGGTAAATTCTGAAAAAACGTTATTACAAAGTTCTTTTTTTAGAAACACCAGTGATAGAATTGTTGAGAGAATTCATGTTATAAGGATAATTATAATGTGGGCTCTGCGGAAAAGCGTAATGTCTAAGCTAAGCGAAGTAAGTATTAAGTTGTTATTTGGAAAGTATTAATAAAATGATGAACGATGCCAATCTAATTAGAAAATGATTGATATGCTAGTGTGCCTACCCAACAAAAAAAAGTATATTATTCGAGTCGATTTCCAGATATCCCTACAGTACACCAAAAGAGAATATTTAATATAATAAAAGGAGATTCCTGAGCCTTCCAAAAACGGTGTTATCTCACATTTCATTGGGTCCTTTATCTCAGGCCGTGACGTCACCCACGCTTATTATCCCCACCCCGATCGTAAGGGACCTCTGTAAATTTTCTTATATTCGCAAATTGTTCTAAAATATTGTTACGAAGATTTATGAAGTGATATTAAAAAAGGATTTAATTTTATTTTGGATAAGACTTCGAAGCTGTAGGTTAGAGCTATTAAGGTCGTAAGAGGCAGTATGAAGTACATACATACATAAAGTCACGCCTGTTTCCCAAAGGGGTAGGCAGAGGTCACGGATTGAAATGTTGGAATTCGTGAATGAGGAATTAACATTTCTAAGAGATGGATTTTTTACATTAATCGCTGACTTTTTGTTAGTATATTATGACTTAGGTATACGGTTTGCAAATGGCAAGTTGTCGTTCATTGAGGCGTTTTAAGGGGGAGACCTTTGTTTAACAGAGGACGTTTTTCGGCTGACCATGATTATGATAGGGTGCCGTACTCGGTATACTTCTGCCTTTCTCCTGGGAATGCAGGAACTCTATAAAATATAAACTCTTGACGTACTAGGTAACAACATTGACTTGTTATTTTTCTTCCTCGTTACTTTACTAGAAGCTATCCCCCTCCCCCTACCCGACGGCAACCCTAAGACTATAGTCCTGCCTTAAACCCTACGCGGTGCACTTTAGAAATAACTTGCTGCAATCCACCGTCGCCTAACCATGTCTACACTTCGTAATCCGACACTCAATACACCTATTGTATTAAAATTCTGCTTTCTTAAAAGTAAGTAATAAATCCTCTTATATAATATTGAAGTAGTATTAAAACACAAAAGCAGAAAGTATAAATATTGTATTGACCCTGTGATAAATGTTTGACGGTCAGTTTAAGAATAATCCATTGTATTTGACTTTTGTAGTTCAAAGAGAAAATCTTTTCAGATGTTAACTTCTATACCATCTTTGTCATCATTATCCATGAGAGAATAAGATCAGCTTACTTTCTCATACGAAAAAGATTCTATCTACAAAAATTTATAATCTAAAACCGATATAAAATTCACGACTAGATACGTCTAGCGCGATTGCGCTAAAAGGAAAACTGGACTACAGCTAGAATCGAAGTTACAGAACAGCGCAACAACTAAGTTATAACATACAGAACTCCTAATAGTGTACCTAAACAAAGGTAGAATAGCCGAGAATTCGTTAATTGCTTTCCAGCACAGATATCACAAATTAACCCTACAGCAAAGTACAATTAGATATACAGGGTGAAGTAAAATGCGCATCGCGGTCTGCGTTCGCGTGCGGTCTGCGCCGTATCGGGCCATCTACACCTATTACACGGGCCACGGGCCACGGGCGCCATCCGCGCGATCCTTACAACTCACTCGACAACTAATATATTATCACTATCTGTATATTCCACTGATAATTAATAGACCTCCAAAAGTTGCCAAACAAATGCGACCATTCAATCAGGTATAATCTCCAAAGGGTTCAATAGTGGCAATTAATGTCGGAAACTTTGTACCATTTTGAAGTAACTTAAATTGGGTTATGTAACCACAATTTTAGGTTAGGTATGCTAAAATGGTATAGCTTAAATACTTATTTGACTGGAAACATAAGTACAGTATGACTATATATTATTATTATTATGTAAAGCCTAGTGTGGTTTCATGTTTGCTAGTTACCATACTTTAAAACATATTGGAAAGTTCATTTTACCTACATACACCTGGAGTATTCAGGTCAAGATGTTCCTTTTAGATGCGAAGAAATAATATCTAATAAACAACAATTTTGCAGACTAAATAATAGCAGCTTACAGAAAACAAAATAATTGAAGCCGAAGAAAAACATTGTACTAACTATATCGGATACTTATCAAGCTGAAAGCAAAACATGATTAGTGCTTCATAATTTACAAACATTCGCGGAGGAAAATATAAATTAGAGCCAGTTTTGTAACAGCTAGCGGCGGTTTGATGAGTTCGAGACTCATCGTGTCCGCACCCACGCCGCCAGTCTGTAAGGAACACTGATTGTATCTGGAGCAACTTTTAAGGGCCGAACGACGAGCCATTGTGCTCAGGAATCACAGGCACACAGATTCACAAAGTTATGTAGGATTGTATTCATAGTGGCCGCAATTGGTGATCGTCTGCATCTCTGGTCGTCTAGTACGATCGTCTTTGATATGTCCTATGTTAGCATAAGGATCAAATAATAGCATAAGTCATCTTATCAGCCCGTCTATATCTATTGATACAGGAAATAATACATACGCCCTTAATGACTGCTATTATGAATAGTTAATGGGCGTAATATTGGGAACAATTATAAATTGTAGATGGATCAGTAATTACAGTCTGTTGTAGTACATAAGAAGAGACCATGAGCTAAATATTTAGAATTTTGTGTTGTGTATTAGTGTTCTAATCCTAATAAAACGGAAACTGAATCATAAATAGTAGCCACTCACATTGTAGAACATTAACCATCTAAACGGTTAAAGTATTCACACCAAATACGCAAATACAGAACAAACAACATAACAATATCGTCAAATCATGTTTAGCCCCAAACATTTTTGGCCCCCGTCGGCGCCGTCGTCGTATCTAAACGCGAATCAACATAAATCCCTACATTATGATTTCGCAATCCGAAGTCGTGAACGTGTGAGCCTCACGAGACGCGGACGAGTCCGGACTCGTGCGGACCGATGCGGACGCTTAGCATTTGTATGGCAAGCAGTTTGCCACGAATCCCGGCCCTAACAAACGATTGCTATGGCCGATAGGCTGCGAGAATGTGCGACCCTTCACTCCGACCTCCGATCGGTAAGGTCGGCAAATATTCGATTTGGACAAAGTGTTTTCTATGAGAGTTTATTTCATGCGGTGTTGATCAGCATTTTTTGTTTGTATATAGTTAGATAGCGTGAGAGGATTATAATATTGTGGCTGAAAACATTGCCTAGTTTCAAGGTGTAAATTGGATTCGTTAATCATAATTAACGAACTCCAAAGCGGGCATTGCGAAGTATTGCATCGTTGGATATCCTAGGAGTCAAATTACACAAACATCAAAGTAGTTCGTCGTATCTTGCTTCAAATTGAAAGCAACTTATATTATTTAGTTACTATAAATGTTCGATGAAAAGCGTCTCCTGAAGTAAGTTTTAACAAAATATAACATAATTATTTCTATAAAAAAACAACCTTGCATTACGCCTGTTTCCTTAAAGGGTAAGTAGAGGTGTATAGTACACCTTCATTCTCCAGATAAAAGGTATGGCAGCGGAAGAAGCTAGGAACCGTAACTCGGGAATAGAACACAGGACGCTTGTGATGACTTGACCAACGAGGCTGTCTCACTAGACATCAATAAAGTTGCACCCAGCTGTTCCGAGCGGGTTGTAGCATAGGTGTTAATAATAATGTGCAGGCTGAAGTTGCACCCGGCTCCCCTGAACGCGCTGAACATAGGTGCTCCGGGGGTAGCCCTCGTCTGCATAATGAGTGGTAACGAGATGCATTGTGGCCAACCGCCATTATTCATTCATACAGTCACCTTCGCCTCTTGTTTTCTCATTTGAGTAAATTTGTATTTCAATCTTTATCATTAAGTCAATTAGGTTGTTTATGACGTTGTCGCTAAGTGGTGGTTATGCTCCGTCTACTCCTTTTTAATTTTAACAGACATTCGAACTCAAATCCCATGTAGGTATATGTATTATGGGATGCACATGCAGATTATCAGGCGCATTTATTAGTTAACTGTGACTTCAAATTACTAACAAAACACCATACCCAATATAGTGCAGTATCATTTGAGACGAACCTAGAAATGAGGATTGGTATTAAAGTTTGAAGAAGGCAGGACATAAAATAATGAACTCTAGTTCTCATCACAAAGCAAGAAGAACTTATCCTGCAGGCAAACCCACAGGCCCAGCTAGTACTCAGTCAATACACAAATTCGCTACTAAAATCAGAAAGTAAGTTAGTTAGGTCCTGCGCGGTTTACTTTCCAATTAGTTATGTTTGATCAACAATTACTGGAATACTTCCAATTTGTTTTAGGAAGCGGCCACTTGGCGGTCGTTGGGGATTAAGTAATATTTGTGTTTATCGAAACTGTATCGATTATGTTGTTATGGCCTGACAAGCGATGAATGTACTGTATATTACGTTTTTACGAGTAAAAACAAATAATCTAGATATACATAGGTATATACAGTGGCGTGCATCCCATATAGGCAATTAGGCAGTGCCTACCTCATATAAATTCAACAATTCAATACATTATATTTACTAAATAAATAAAATAATTCGTCATACCAATTAATATAAAACAATAATTATACTTCAAAATATATACTGCACAAATAAAATACTTTTAGTATCCATCACAAAAATATACTACGATCGTCCATTCATAGCATGACGCAATAGTAGGCAGTCGTTCGAGCAGCCTACTAAATCCACACACACTATAAAATATTTAGCGTATTCGTATACACACACACACTTCTTTAGAATAATACGACCGAAATAGAAATCCACTTTTTCCATACGTATTACACTGACATTTGACATTCGCAAATTAGACGACCAAAGTAGGCAAGCCTACTTTGATCAATATTGGCTGCATTCATGCTGCAATCTAATGCATTACACTTCCGAGTCTCTTATTGGCTGTTATAGACTCATAGTTCTTAAGCAAATCAGAAAGAGAGCAAGCATTCTTTATACTTTCTTCTTCGTCGAATGTTGGGCAATGTTGCCAAATTCATAAAAATCTCCCTGTTTATATGTTACTTAGACAACATTAGACACTAATTTTTATTAAAAAATATATTTGTTCGTTAGATTTCGTAGCATATTTTAGCCTATTCCTATTTTTTTTTAAAGTAAAGTAACCTTTTATGTGTTATATTATAGTTCTTATGACAAAACGATTTTTATACAAAGTAAAATACGGATTTAAACCGTTTTAGTTCGGGTAAAAGGTTGTAAAAGTCTGGTAACCCTGCACAGTCGGCTATATGTCATTTACGCGCGCGATTTTTATTTTAGTGCAAACAATGTAAACAATTTCTTTCATTACGAGTGATATTTTAGGAAGTGTTACATAAATAATGGCTTTTTCATGAATTTAGATAAATTACAGTGTTTTGTTTGTGGTGAAATTGCAACATGTATTGATAAATTACATGCAAACAACTTAAGTAAGTTTTCGTTTGTTGACAAAATAATTAGATGTTTGTGGAGGTAAATAAAAGTCCAAGTGCCGATAAATTTGCCTAAAAATGTTAAGAGGAGATTCGTGGAGTTACAATTATGTGAGTAAATAATTGATTTAAACGTTTTTCGACGAATAGGTAGGTGCCTTAGTTTTGTTTACGTAAACAACGTCTTCACGAGCCTACGAACGTACTTATATCAAAATTATCAATTACGATAAGTCTATTTCCTTTTAAAACACTGTCTTTTATTCATTGTGTCGTAATCGAAATCTCAAAATCACTTTTTAAGTACTGAATGTGTAAGTATAAGCTTTAAGCCCATTGAGGTATTCACGATCGCGGTACAGTAATTACTTAGTATAAAATCAAATCTATTGTGTTACTTAAATACAATAAAATTACTATCTTGTATATTTCAAGATAGTGTAAGCACAATTGCGAGCTATATTGACCGTCCCATAGGCCAATTGCCTCTAGCCGGACACTCATACATTCTCTATTTACAAGTTACCTTCACAGTGATAAAACAACTTATTTGTAAATATATTTAACTAACGTGGAGGTCAGAACATGCTGAACGTAGGTATAAAAAAACAATAATATAGTAAGGTACCTATAAAATCGATATTTTGGTTATTGAAGAGGGTATACCTATATATCTTTTTATGGATTCGGGAAGATAATTATGTGCCAATTCCGCAGTGTATGGTAAATAATCGCGTTTCATGTAAAAAAAAACTCCCATTTGTGTAATGCCTACCTAGTCCGAAAACCAATGCACGCCACTGGGTATATACATACTTGGATGGACCGAATGGCGCGCTTGCTGAAGATAAGAACCAATTTGTAAATTAAATTGAAAGATTCACTTTATGTACCTACCTAAAATAATTTTAAACTTATTCATTTAGGGTAATAAACTAAATTCAGTTTCTAAATTCCCCTTTGCACGGTAAGGATTCTTTCACTTTGTGCAACTTTAGATTTTCAACAGTTTAGCAGAAATCTCACTTGCTCGTCTAAACTACGTTCATTTTAATAAGTTATCCTAAAAGTCTTATCCAAAATCTAGCTTAAAGTTCTTAACTATGACTAACTCTATCTACTCTATGAATCATGTCTCTCCCGATAAGATTGCTATATAACCCGACCACGCGCATGTTGCGTGCGCATCGCAATCAGTCGCATGTAATCGTCCGATCGCGGCCGGTATCGTCCGATCTCGCGCGATCGCGACCCGCTAATTATCGCGCTCGATGCTCACCTTGATAACGCGAGGTGTCGAAACGCCCACTCGTAACTTTCGCCATAAAATTATCCGCGAAGATATTACCTGTAATATCTGATTTGTAAATTAGGATGTATATTATCTGGCGACCTGATTGTAACATTGGCTAATTGAGTTGACTGCTGCTGCGCTTTGTGTTTTAATTCCCACACCGACACATTTGACTTAAAACATCGTGAAGAAACCAGCACCCCTGAGAGATTTTTCAATGGTGTGTAAAGCCATGTCAGAGGCCTACAGGCGGTTTAAACACTGACACCAGGTTGTTTTTCCATTTTTTACGAATATGGGAGTTTATGTACCTAGGTACATGGGATATTTCGTAGCCACGAGAGAATAGGAAAATCATAGCGAAAAAAAAAGATTGGAGTAAGAAATAAGAAACAGTTCTACCTACCATTACAAAAGGCAAAGCCTTTGTAGGTACTCTTAAAGGCAGTGAGGAATATTGCGCATATAACCGTGACACGACATAGCACACAATTTTAAATACCATTACTCTTGGTTCGAAGTTTACAGCCCCAGTAATACAGGCAGCCTCATAACCTAGTGTAATACCTACCTCCTGAGCCGGGCTTTAAGATTCAGTGCGCTCATTCGCGAGCCGCGGCGCCAACGCGCTTTGTATGTTAATAAGCTGGCGCACACGTGCATGCTTGAACCCGCATTGTGCTCCGATGTACCACCAGATAAACGCCGATATGGGATTTGGATATAAAGTACGTCATCGCACCTTTAGTTAAAAGGGAGGCTGGTGAATACAGGTACAGTATTCCACTTCTTCATAACATATGGTTGATGATCAACTTGGTGTCAGAGTGTAAACCTCCTATCCCTGACACACGGTAAAAAAAAATTCAGGTGTACCGCTTTCCTTTTGATTTTTTATTTTGTTTATTCTTGGTCTTTGGTGCGTGCCGGTGTTTGAACTTGCGACCTTAAACTTAGCAGCCCAACAGTCATACCACTCGGCTATTCGGCACAGGATTCAAACGAATGTCATAGTATAATTTTAACCATCTTTCATCTATTTTCTTGGACACTATACACTTCTAAATTGCACCTACAAAGGGCAATAGACTCGTCCCCTATTAGGTACATATTATTAGCCTAAAGTATCCCACTGCTGGGCAAAGGCCTCCCCGCTCTTTCCACATCTCCCTGTTATCAGCTGCAAACGACTAGTCTTGCATATACAAGTCGAGTTAGTCCCGGCATCTCCGTCTGGGTCTGCCTTGCTGTCGTCATATGAATGAAACTTAATACTAATGGAATGTTTGTTTGCCGAGTATCCCTTAGCTTCTGAAAATACAAGCAAAGTAATATAGTAAGTTAATAAAAAGTGTAACCACCTGAAAGAAAAAATTGTATCCGGCAAATGAGAATTAGATTGCGTATCTCGTGAAACTTGAAACTCTCGCAAAATCCAGTGAAATGTTGTTAACCCCGACCAACCCTTCGGAGAAGAAGCTAACAACATTGTTTTCTTATAAATGACCCTAAATAGAATATTTCACGCGAATTCTCTCAGATATCCGTTACTAAAATACCGTGAAAATCATTTTCCTAGTACTCGGTAATATAATTGTTATTATTCGAGCTAAAGGAAAGTTGTTATGCATAGGTTGCTGCGTGGAAAAATCTTTGCTTTATTTTGCAACCTTTAAAAGTAACACTTGTCTTTTTTTTTTAGTTTTAACCTACTTTCTTGAATTACTTACGCCTTAAAAATTCCTCTAACCCCCAAAAGGAACATAATTGAACATTATAAAACACTCAAGGTACTACAAACTCCAGGAATCCATTTTGTTTATGAATATTATAAATTCTAGTCGCGTTCCGCGCGAACATGGCGACGCGACGGTCAGACGATCCCGTCAGGTTAAGAAAGCGGTCCTTTTACACCTACATTTTAGATTTATATTAAAAATTCTTGCAGCCCACCGTAGCTTTCAGTAATACTATTTGTAAATGGTGGCTGCAACGGAATTATTTAGTGCTGTTATTTTGCTTCTTGTTTACAGCTAACTCATATACATCAAGTGTTTGTAAGTATACCTTATTTTACCTATTATATAAACGAAACAGGATATTACAGCACAAATTATGATTTTAATAAATGTTGAAAGAAAACACGATTCAGCTATAATCAACACCGGAATAATCGTCACAAAAGACCAAAAACATCGTTCAATACCAAAAATCAGATTTTTGTTATTCAAACCTCCATTACGTAACCATTGCATAAAAACCGATTGGAAGCAATGTTTGCAGGGCCGATAAACGTATCAGTTACAAAAAGGAACAGCGAAATTATTCCGGTAAGTCGAAAAGTATCTACAATACATACAAACAACGAAAGAGGCGAGGGGCGCTAACGCAAAAAGGCGGTTTGATTTCAACTTGATAACGATAGGCGGGGTTGGTCTTTCTACACAGTAAGCCCGCCACGAAGGACCAAAAAAATTGTTAATCTAATCCAATGCTTGCTAACTTAGGGACATCAACGAACAATTACGGAGGCAATCGGTAATGTATTTAGAATTGGAGGGAGTATCGTGTTAGTTGTTGGTCCCATGGTACGAGCAAGCCCGGAAAGCCAAAGGTAAACAGCAATGGTGTTGATTAATCATTGTGAAATAGTATCGCGCGCACAGATAGCAGTGTTACACAGATTTTTTGTTGAAATGTTAATTTATGTCAGGATGTTACCTGATTTGGATGCGTCAATATTGGGGTAATTGTTTTTGTAGAATAAATTTGATAGTTTTTTAAAACATAACATAACATAACATCACGCCTGTATTCCCCGAAGGGGTAGGCAGAGGTGTACATATAGTACACCCACATTTCGCCAGTTATGTTGTAAGTCCCAATGTAATAGGTGGCGAGCCTATTGCCATCAACCGGGCACAAATCCAGACTCCGTGCTGCTACTGAGAATTACCTAATGGAAAACTCAGTAACACTTTTGCCCGACCCGGGATTTGAACCCAGGACCTCTTGGTCAGCAGTCGCGCTTAGCGACCTCTAGACCAACGAGGCAGTCTAGTAGGTTTTTTTTTATTCATATTTACTTAAAAGTCAAATCTAATGCATTTTCTTAAATATATAATATTAAATATTACTTTTAAACTATAGTCAATTGTTCTTTACATATTATTATATATAAGATAGGTAAGTCATACGCCTATATAATCAAACATATATGGAGAGTCAGTTCCTTCCTGATTGCTGTAAACGACTTTCAGAGGTCCACACAACTATAAGGACCAACGCCTTTAGTTCAAAAATCAAAGTTTCCATCCCCTAGTGAAGCGGTCTGAACCGGATATTAACTCAGCCGTCCACCGGAAGTGGAAGTTTCTGTTAGTTAAATATCGCCTGCCATACTCGATGTTAAGTAACGGATGGCGTGATGTTGCCTCTACTTATACTGTATACTTCTAAACTACTCTCGGATGGTTTTTGTGTCATAAGTGTTATACACTAGGTACTACACAACTGTGTAGAAAAACATCCATACTGAAGTATTTGTCCAGGGCAATATTCTGATAAACCAAGTACCTACTGCGCCTTGTGGTATCCGGCCTAGAATTGACCACCCCCTTTCCTACCATGGGTGTCGTAAGAGGCAACTAAGGGAATATCCAGAAGATGGGCAGCAGCATCTTCTGTAACTTGACCACCAATACTGCGATCCCCAAGCCGCTTGCCAAGCGTGGGGATTATGGTAACCTCCCCCCCCCCATACTTAAACGGGGAGGCCTAAGTTCAACAGTGGACGTCTGTTTGGCTGATAATGTTCATGAAATACCTACTTCGAATAAAAAAGGACCATGTTTTCAATATAATTTATCTAGTATTTGCATGCATTGTATTCTGTTACGGAAAATCCTAATTTTCAAGTAGGTGAGAACTATAAATCTATCTTATAAAGTATCTGGGTATTTCAGACCACTTAACTAGTAAAATAGATTACTGCTTTACAGATATAGAATAGAAGACCTCATCCCTCCACTCAAGCTGTCAAAAAAAATACTACAGTTGATCCCAAGCATATGACCACAACAACACTAAACAGCTACAAAACGACAACCCATAAGTTTCCCAACAAAAGACACCGCCACAACAAAAGGACATAAAATTCAAATTAAAGTTAAAAATGTATCCGATGCCACTCTCGTTGACAATTTAAAGGGTCCGCAGTTAATTACAAAAGGGCGTGCACAACCTCTTCATTTCCTCTCTAGACTATTCAGAGGTGGATTTCGTCAGCGTACACTTTATTATTTCTGACTAGTAAATTAAAACCTTTGACCCGCGCCGGTCTCGGTATAAGTGCGCGACTGCAAAGACCTACCGAGTAAAATATTTACACTCAGCCACTAATTAATACTTCTCCGGCGAAATATAAAACGGCAGTCGGGACCCTTACTAATTAAAGAATCGTGATCGTGCATCTTCCTTTTGTTACGTTCAGAGCAAATGTTACTGCGGAGCTTTGAAATTGTAACTTTACAATTATATATTTTATTCAACACGTTTCTGATGATGCAGTTACTGTAATATTTATTACCATCGTTATGTAAGATGGAGTCATAAAATAAAACGTATAGATAAGAATAAATATATATACGTGTCTATAAAGCTTTGAATTTTCATTTATTTACATTACAATAAGATTACATCTTAAGAAGATTTCCAAAATGGTTCATCATCATCATCATCAGCCGGGAAAAGTCCACTGCTGGCCTAAAAGGCCTCCCTTAGAAAGCCTCAATGAAAAATTGCTGCACGAGTAAACTTAATAGGACGCCAATCGATAAGACAGATGAAGATAGATTGATTTTAAAACTGTACCAACTACAAAGCTTGTAAAATAACACTTACCTGTATACTTTTCTCATAATAATTTATACATATTTAAAACACTAATAACGGTCAACACCATTATTTACCTATTTATCTCACCCTGGATCGAACTTACCTAATTCAGCCACTCACAGCTCCACTACACGTCAAACATATCAACAAACTAGCGTGCGTATAAACTTGTATATTACGGTGTTGCTGGCAACCAGTGCTGGCGTACGCAAGTCCAACACAGGGCTGCTGTCAGGGAACTCCGTGGAGCAATTTCTAAGAGTTCAGCGGTGCATTATGATGTAAACTGTACACGTAGAGAAGTGACGTCTGGCTTCTAAGTAGGTAAGTCTAATGTTTGATATTACACGTGTATATTAAAGCAGGTAGGTAGGTTCTGGATGTGAAGTGGGGTTTTCAGTTAAGGATTTCTTTAAAGCAAGCAAGGGTTGTTAAATAAACAGTGATTTATAATATGGACTTTGACAAAATATGAGTGTAATATTGTAGTCTCCTATGAAAATTGTAGTAGTAATAGTCGCTTGCAGAGGTTTTTCAATCACTAGGTGCTAGCCTACCTGACGAAATTAAGTCATTTATAGTTACCAACGCATCGGTGCCAACAAGCCAACATTACCGTTGATGTATCTTCAAACCTTGACCATTTATTCCAATGTAAGTAGGTAGTACCTATACAAGTATACACCCATTAGTCAAAGGGCAGCCAAAAAAAATCTACCGCCTCCAAAACATAATAAACGTACTGATAGGCACGTACGAAGCGAACACCCAACAAGATACAACACTGAACCCAATTAGAAGTGGTGCGAAACAAGACAAACAACAATCTGTAACGAATGCAATCAGAACACCTTGTAACATGGCGCCCACTTAGCAGAACTTGCATCTGACCGCAAATCGTATCAAATTGTATCAATTGACCGGCCCTCACGCCGCCGCCCGCTTTCTTGGCAATTAAAGTTGCGCGGGGACAGAGCTAGGAGGCAGGGGAGGGGCGCGCGGGGAGCGGGGCCGGGGGATAGCGGACTCGCCGCAAACTTGGCCCGAACTTGGCCGAAGTTACCCGAAAGTTGTCCAGCTTTATCCGCCGTTACCCCGTACGAACTTACCCGCCTAACTATCCGATCGACTCTCACAAAAGCTTTACGAGTAATTTGTTTAACAAAAGTCGAACGTTTAGATTTACGACTTGCTGGGCTTAAAGGGAAACAGGAATAAGAGATAATGTTGCTTAGATTAATCTTTGATCTTAATTCTGCTGTTAATACTAAAGTCTAGCCCTAAGGTCTGAAGGGTATGTCTAAGTTGAAATATTATGTAATTTTACTGACTTAAATCCACTGTTATCAAAATAATATTTAGCTAAGTTGAGAGTAATAAATAAGTACCAAGAAAAACAATTCTGTAAATACAAAATTAAAATTCATTTTGGCAATGAATACTCCAACCGACGTAAGCCGCTGGGGTTGACGGATTAAAAAGATCTCTTCCCCTTTATCCGTTTAAAATAAACAAAAGACATTTCTCTAACAACGGGTTGTAAAAAGCAGAGTATTCGACAAGCGTTCCATCAATTAGTTGCGCGGACATAAAACAGAGATTGGAAGAGATTCCGCGGCCGGGAACAGAACCCTGCTGCTGATTTATTTTCTAATTCGTTTTATCGATAATGCTTTTTGTGCAGTTTGTGTGATTCTAAATTTCTTTACCGTTCCCTTTAATGGCGGCGATTTGTTCGGTCAGCACCAATCATTTGTTCGCATCAATGTTTTTGCTCCAGACGATATTAAATTTAAGTATATAAAATTGAAGACTTTGCTAAAACACAAGTGCCTTTTACGTGTGTACCTATTTCAAACTGGTATAGTATATTTCTTGCCAAGTATCAATTTTTATATTTAATTGGAATTCTTAACGCTTGTCTTTCAATACTTACAATATTAAAATCCTTATCTAATTCCTCAGAATTTACTAAGAGATATTATTATTATTAACAAGTCCTTTCACAAATAATATCTACCTTTACAAAATCCCTGCGAATAGCAACCCTTTGTTCCTTTCAATAAAATTACCGCGTACCTATAGCAACGGCCGCGCCAACTGGAGTGCTTTCCGAGATTCATCCGAAGAATAACTCATTTGATATTTAATGCAGAAATACTGTTACCCATTCCAAGTGATGCGAAAAACTTTTCCCTTTTCAAAAAGGAAAAAAGTATAGAATTCTCCCCAAGTCTTCGAAGTAGTCGGGAGTATGGCAACTTGTTACTTGTTAGCTGCATGAATATTCTGGAACTAATACATGGGAGACAACGTGGTCCCTTCTGAAACGGCTCTGATGTTCATCTCTTGCTATTTGCATTTTAAAAATATTTCCACTTGGAAACTTGTCTCAACTTGTGGACCGCACCTAACTACGCGGATGCTTATGAATGCATTTGATGTTCCGTTGGTACAATCTTTATGGTTGCATTATTCATTTGTACGTGTACAAGTTGCTTTGGAAACACACGATTATGTTATCGTATGCGAGCGTTGTTGCCAGGTTCTACATTTTTCTTGGAGCTAGGAGTACGCGTAGTATATGGAACGCGACTGAATTAGTTTTAGACAAGATCTTCGTGTTGGTCCTCGGTGAACTAATAATTTAAATGTAAACAACTTTTGTACGAAAACATTTCTTAGTATTTCACGAATTCCACTTAAATCTATAGTATCTTATTAGTAAGCACCTATTTATGCAACAAGTAAATAGTATAAGAAATAAGCACTATGTCAGTGCACTACGTAGTAAAAACTTTCAGTACGCTACGTTATATCACCCCTATATTTCCCGAAGTGGTAGGCAGAGGTGTACATATAGTACACCCACATATCGCCAGTTATGTTATAGGTCCCAATGTAATAGGGAGCGAGCCTATTGTCATCACCCGGGCACAAACCCAAACTCCGTGCCGCTACTCAGAATTACCTGATAGAAAAACCAAGTAACACTTTGCCCGACCCAGGATTCGAACCCAGGACCTCATGCTCAGCAGCCATGCTCAGCGACCGCTAGAGCAATGAGGCAGCCCGATGATGCTATTATACTTTATAGAACCATGTAGTATACAATCGAAAGTTTTTCATCAACACCTTTCAAACAATGGTATAAAAAACATCTATTTTCTTAACTATCCTAGCCTTTAAAACTGCTATTATTACATAATCTTGCTGTTTCGTCTTAATCAGTTGAACGTTGTAAATTAGGACGAGAATCGCCTTAAGATTTTGCCTCCACAATAGCGGCTGCCATTTTAGCAGGTTAACCATTTCTGAATAGAAATCCTCAATTACGTGTAACAAAACAGCCGAGACAAAGAGCCTGCTCCAAAGAATTATGAAATTGATTCTCCTAACGAACACGAGTTATCATGACAGAATGTTTTAGAATTAATAGATAACTAGATTAAGTTCACAAGTTATATTGAAAGAAAACAAAAGCTGTTGTTGTTTATTAGTTAGATTGCAAAATCAGGTAAAAAAGGTTGAGTATCTGTTCCTGGAGAGGTGGATGACACAGCATGCTAGCTTGGCACCTTTTTTTAAATAATTATTAAATTGTATCAATTAAATTAGTAATGTTTTGTACTGTTTATAATCATTGTCCTTATTGATGATAATTTTTAAATTCATTTTTCATTTCTATATATATTTTATGTGTAATTTGAGTGTGTCTTATATGGATTTAATAATCCGAAATAAATGATTTTATTATTATTATTATCTATTGTTAACGACTAGAGTATGATAAGTCTATCCTTGGGCAAACATACAAAGAATGCAACTCTCTTCTGACTGACGATGCAAAATACAAATACAGTACGGAATATACGTAATCGCCACCACCTAGGACCCTATATACTTACTTTATGTTTACACAATACTGTTAAATAATTAATCATTACACATGTTTAGAATGAATTATTAAGCTTGTATTCCTAAGAAAGCAGAGTAAGGCTGTCAATATTCATTAAGTAATCACCTCTTGCCATATTTCGAATCCTATTCCAAATAGCTCGCTAATTGGAATATCATTATTGGTATTGTTATTAATATGTGTCATCACAGCAACAGCAGTTGTAAATATTCGTTAAATACGTGTAATTGCTGCAAAATCTGAATTTTAAAAAAACCCTCAGAAATACAGGTGTAATGTTATGTTTTATCCGTGGTTTTATAGTGTACCCATATTTAGTAAACTCATTTCACCAGTTATGTTATAGGTCCTAAAAAAACTTAGCTTAATCTTAGAATAACTTGTAAAAGCCATAATGTGGTCTTGCTGTGGTTTGACCTGCGATCCAGTCACTTGACCTCAAAGCCACCACAACACTAAACCATGTTTGTATATTATAGCGCTTACTGCAGTAGTGGGAGCTGCAGGCTTATAGACCAGCTTCTTAAGTACTTAACCCAGTACAAAGTTGCGGGTTCGAAGCATGGCAGGGCAAGTTAATCTGAGACGCTCTGAGTTACGGGGAAGGAACACATCGGAGATCTGAATCCTAGGGTTTGTATGTGAATCTTAAATGCGCTAACATTTTGTCGGGAGGGAATAGGACCTCTATAAGCAAAGTGTTTAATCGCGGCTGCTCCACTGCACTTATCAGGATGCGTGTGACGCAATTCGCGAAAATGTCATGGATGTACCAATTTATGTATGTTATGTACCTAGAACCGTAGGTACTATATGCTAAAATTTGGTATGGAGTAGCTGTCATCCTGGATTAACACATAGGCTTTTTATCCGGAAAAATGCAGCGGGTAACACGGCGGGGCCGATAGTATAATAAAAGGAGGAAATCCTATTGTGTAACCCGATGGTAAGATCATGCAACTCATTCATTTTCATACTGTTGCAAAGAATTTCGTAACATAATAACTTTTTAGTCTGACTGAACGAAATTAAGATCTAAACCGTAGAGTAGTACTTAACATATTAATTATTTATTTCCATGGGAGAAGGCGGAGAGATCAAAGATTTTGATTTGCTACAAAATAATTAAACTGTTTTATCATCTCCATTTCCCTGTACTCACATTTCAGTTCCACCACAAATGTACCTAACAAACTTAGGCATTAAAAACTCCAGCATTACTCCTCTATTGCGTCATAAGTTTTAAATGAAATTATCGCCAAAACAAGCAGTGTCCAGTGGCAGGGCCGCCGGACGCCCGTGCCGGACGCCCCCGCCGGCGCCGGACGATGCGCAACGAATTAATTCTCACTAGCTGTTTGCTGATTTTAATTTTTCTGTAACCGTCCACGTTTTATGGACGGTACCGGTTACAAGCTATAGCGATATATTCATTTTATTCTTAATAAAACATCACGCCTGTAGTTCTCGAGTTTCTCAGGTCCTTTTTATTATTGTGGGTTTCCTTACTATCGCTAATAAATGCGAAAGTAAATCTCTCTGACTCTAAAACCACAACCTCATTATGCCTAAACGACTGAACCAATCGTAATATAATATCGATGTAAAGATAACTTGAGCCATTGAAAAGGACAGAGAGTACTTTTATTCATTTTTATGATCAACCAGCTGCACTGATTCACCTAATATGTTGTATGAAAATAGCTAGACTACCCTATTGACACAATTGGCATTGTATTCCAAGTGTGCGCTAGGGGTTGCGCATTTTATCACATGACAACTAAAGATGGTGTGACCAAAGTCACTGTTGGTGCAAAGCTAAAGCAAAAACCCACTCACGACAAAGGCAAAACCCTAGCATGGTGAAACGAACTTGACAAAAAAACAGCATAATTGATTTCCCAGATATCACTTGCTACCATAGATATACAAAGGCATATTATACACATGCACAAGTATACATTAACACTGAATACATATTTATAAAATGACTTGAAAAGATCGTATCGCTTGTCCCTCGCGCCTTATCGTGTAACATTAAAGTTTTTATTACAAACAAGACAAGAGCGGGCGTTGTTTAGTTCGAAAACTGCAATTAATACCGTCTGCTGTCCCCACGCTACTGGAAGCTGCTCAAAGGCGCTGCGACGAAATAGTCGCGCGATTGTCGTGCGACTGTCGCAAGGTCGCTAGCGAATATTAGTAAAAAAGCAAAATTTGGGTTTTGAAATAGGTTAAGAGTTGTGAATTTTAGTCATAACGATAACTTTAATCTTTTGCATCTGTTATAGTAATCATGATTTTATACTTCTTCTGTCTTTACAAAAAGGTAATGCTGAATTGTTGACATAGATAACAAAATGGTCAGGGTAAATAATTATTTAGGGATCAGAATCACTTTATGCCGAACCGTCCTACACATCTGACCTCCAAGATATCTATATCTTACATCATCAAAAGCCTTACAAGCCTCCTATTTCCGTAAAAGGCCACAACAGTTGACCCAATAAGAAACAAAAGCGAACAACAATAACACCCGCTATGACCCGCTATGACCCGTTATCACCCGCGGTCGCCAGTCACAGACAACGGAATGCGTTTTATCTCGTCGCTAATTAAGATTGTCCGTCCTTCCACTTTAATTGTTTTTCCAACACTTTAAACGGATTCCCGTGGTGCGTGATTCTACGGATCATCACGGCCGGCGACCACGGACAGTCACGCGCAGCACGTGCCGTGGGAAGCCAGGATAGATTCAAAGGAATTTTGTCATTCCAAAATGCTTAGTGGAAGAGAACTCGCACTTCGAGTGAAGTAACCGACTCGACGCAGATCGGACGCTCCATGGCCGACGTGTCTGCGCTATTTCGGACGATACTCTTCGCAGGGTGCGTCGCGTCGGTGCAGGCTAGTCTGCGTCCGTCCGCAATATCACGCATCGTGAAAATCCAGTATAATAAGATGTTTCAAATAATTATTGCCGGAGGTGTCTCCGGAAGTTTGGTAACAATGTAAGTTAATTGCACTTTATGTTTGCCGACGGTATTATGTGTAATTAAACGGTATTTGTGTTCCGTGGGGCAAAGCTTTTAGTGGAGAGGAATGAGTTTTGGTGCCAATTAGTGTTGTTAGCTTTGTGCTGATTTTACTTTGTATTTTGGATCTATAAAGTGTTAAACATGTTTTTCATTATAAGATGCACAATTTTGGACGCTTTTGGAGGTTAAACCTACTGTACGCCTACTCTATTTTCTATAGATAAGTTTCGTTCTTCGTGTTTATTACATATTTGCCAAATTTTAGCGTTGTCTGGCTTAGCAATTATATTCGAATCGAACTAATCGCGTAGCAGTTATTTCACCCCAAAATTCACCTTGTAGCAGTAGCAGTAGATCTAGGTATCTACAACAAGACTTACAAACTAGCAACCGAATGCTACAATATAATAGCTCTACCGCGATATCGCGTAGCGAAGATGCTACGAGGGCCACGTGCACTTGAATCTTGCGTAGCAGTGTTGTTGTTTTGCGTAGCATTCTTGCTAGCCAACGAGCAACTATTCCGTAGCAGTAGAACTGTCATGTCTGGACTATTACGACTTTATATATAATATCTAACAAAGATAAAATAAAATTATTGATAAAAAAAGATTATTAAAAGTTTTATTTTTAAATTTCACTTTTATTTATTTATTATTATATTTTATCACAAACTTACATGTACAAAATGTATGTATTATAAAGTGGGTAAACTTTTTAAAATAAATATATGAATTATTTTTTTATACATTAACAGGTCCTGTGTAACATTACATCCTTAATTATAAAAATCACAGTGGAAGAGGTTTATCTACTGAGTAGTCCATAAAATTTAGAATAATGAATCCACCCACAAGAGTTTAGAAAAAGAAAGTAATAATTTATTTCTTATACAAAAATAAACCAACTCCTTTGTAAATAAAACGCAGCCTTATATGCTTCCATCATCTCTCAACCTAACCTAACCCGAGTAAATAAATAAGAAGCCAAGATATAATCATATACACAATGTTTTCCACTTTAATATGTTTCGTTGCAGCGGTGAACTAGTCGACTCAAGAATGCACGCCGAGTGGTCCGCGAGGTGCGTTTATTGCATTTTTGAGTGCGCCCCTCCCGCGCCCCGCACACCGCCCGCCCTCACCCCCGGCCGCAATACTGTTTCCATATATTACAAAGCGTTGGGATACAATTTAATTGAATTGAAAAGGGGAAATACTAAAGTCACTCAACCAGTAAGGGGGAAGGGGTCTTTGAAAATGGATTCGGTGCGAAGAATTCTGAATTAGAGCTAAAGTGGAACTTTAGATGATGAAAACAGGAATGTAAGTGGCGGACATGTATGTGTAATTGTTACGGAACTCAGTAAACACACGATAACTTAGTTGGTAAGAGCTGCGCTACGTTTAGGCGAAGGTCACGGCTAAAATCACGTTCGCTTCCATCATTTTTCAAATTTCCTTTAACAGTTTGAACCTCGTGAACTTAGTAAAAAAAATAAAAATATATTATAATCTTGCCTAGAGATATGGCTGTAGACTTAAATTATAAGTGAAGAAGAACTAAGAGCAGCCTAAAAATTCCACACACATCATTATGCAAGTAAGACCTATGACGATGACGTCACGCAGACTATCCTCCTAACCGCTCAACTCCTGGTGACCGTACTCAACTAAAACTTGCAAAAGCAGTTGCGCCTAGCGAGTGCTTCTCGTTCGTTACTTGTTACTGTTCGGGGTCTCAGCAGTGATTACGCTCATTTTTAATCACTTTCTACACAAACATTTTCAGTTCTTTGGAAGTTTCGTTTGTAATGAAGATAGATATTTATTACACAACTAACTTGACATTTTAATTCCATTTTCTGACCAGAAACTTGGGTACTGGGAGTAAGCCTTTAATATTTAGACGGTGTTCTCAATAGTTTGTAAGAAAGTATAGTCAGTTTTAGTTTTACTTGAAAATATAGGTGGGTTAGATTAAGGAAGTGTCCCTTACACTTGAGTTTTTGCTTAAATTTGCATGTGTTGATACTTGGTGAGACAAGATTTTTTTTGTAAACTGCATAAATTTCTCTATTCACAGTCTGAGCCTTCATTGCACGAGTCATTTCTAAATCACAAAAGCGAAAACATCTCGTTTGATGTTCTTACAAATCTTCCCCAACCTTACATTTTCAATTCCTCCCGCAACGCTTACAGGCCGCAGTAAACACGTTACACTCAAAAATGAAATTCACGAAAAATATATTTGGAAGCGTCGACAATATTTTATTATCTGACACCCGAAACGTAACCATTAAAAAGTGTCGATGAAAAAATATTCGAATCGAAGATTGGACGCACCCTCGGAAGGAAACCAGTAACAGAGCAAAAGTTGATAATAAAATACGAGCAAGCTGAACGAGAAATGATGAATTGTTGAAATTCCAAAAGCGTGTAACAATTCCATAAGTCAATTTGGTCGATACGTACCTATGGGAAATTATCGGATGCTGATAGTCGCCGTGGGGAGCGCCGGCTAGGTAGGACTAGCAGTTGTCGTGGTTAGAACATCTTCGATGTAATAAGGGACGACACCTTTTGTGTTTTAAATGTAGGTTATTTCAAACTATAATACTGTTGGACTTCTACAAGAACTAAGTGATATTTATATCCCAAATGAGTAGACAGAGTGCATAGATTCTTAATATCTATTTAGTGTAACTAAATTGAGTATCCGAATCGTGTTAATCTCAAATACATTGGATTAATTCACATCCGACGTGCAATCAGATATGGGACCTCAATAGGACCAATGCTACCGATCTCACCAATGACAGGACAGCACAAAGATGCGCCCTTGCTCAAAACGTCTAAAACTTTTTTAATTTCACGCAAAAAATCATCCCTCAGGAATTTCGGCTGAATGGGGATGTTTCTCGTTAAAATTAACAATGAAATATTGGCGTTTGACTAATGGTTCTTCTCCGAAACGAATTTTAACTAAACTTATCAAAACCTTAACTAGATTTTTATTGCCTAAAGATAATTAGAATATTGATTAAGATTGATCCGATCAGAAATTAAATAGGGTCAAATAAGGGTTGCTACACACGCGCGAATGTTCGACTAGATTAACTGTTCCTCGTCGCGTCTCGAGCACCTTTTACAAGCTATAATATTTCCTTAAAATACTTGTCATGTAAATTAAGAGCATTGTTAAACATAAAGGTGCTTGAAATAATTGATTTATTACAACAATACGTAAACAGATTGTGAGCCATAGTAAAAAGAGAAAGAGAAACTAAACGATAAATACACCGGCAACTGCAACGATTACGAACTTTAAAAAAACAATAACACAAAATATGCCTCAAGGCGGTGCCTATTTAACTTCTGTTGTACCAAGGAAGTAGGTTTAGCTTTCACAAAACAATTCCAATCTTTACAAAGCCTTTAATTGAAAATTCTCTTTTTTAGCTTTTGTAGGGTTCCGCAACAAAATATTAAAAATGGTTCTCCTAGTAAATATTTCAAGATTTCCACGAAATGTCCGAGCTGGGGAAAAAAGGTGTCACGTTACAGAGAAAAACGAAACGATATGCCTAAAATATTTATGAAATTAATGACAAACAGGTATCTTCTGTTTTTTCTGGTCCCTGATTGTACTATCTTTGAAGGTATTAAACTCAAGTCGCGATGTTCTCTTACAATATTTGTAGTGATAAAAAATTTATATATTGATAGCATTACTTAAGGCCACAAGTTTGTAAGGTGAGTTTAGTTTTAGAACAAAAATCTTAAATATCTGCTACGTTCGTTTTACGCTACATAAGCTTAGAGCGTTAGCTAGGTTAGCTAGTACGTACAGATGTGATTAAAAGTGTATAAAAAAAAAAAAAGTATAAATGCCAATATTTGTCATCACGAGTTAAAAATCTATGCATGATAAAATTAGCATTAAAACGCCATGAAAATATGAATTGTCAATAAGCGATTCAATTTTATTTGAATACAATTCAAATGAGCGTACAAAAAATACGGCCAGCCCTGTCCAGCTACACAATTACAAACGTCAACAATTCACAAGGCAGCGCAACTCGGCAATCACTCGTGCGGTTCCCGGCGATTGTATTAAACGTACGCCGAATCTTTATTGATGGGGACACAACTGAATTTTTGAACTCGGTTTTATATCTATATCGGTATGTTTTCGAACCATTTTTCATGTACTTTTGGGCATAAAGATTTAAGGTTATTTTTAATTTTTTGTGAATGTTGGGCTAAGCGGTCACTATGTTGACTCTCAACTGAGACTAACCAACTAGGTAGGACATAATCTTCTATACTTATAATAAAACTGTAGAGAGGTCAATTCTGTACATTGAATATATATTCAAAATTATTATTGGAGGATGACTGGTGATCGATACTGATGCCAAAAATGCAATCAGTAAATTTTTTGTCTGTCTGTCTGTCTGTCCGTCTGTCTGTCTGTCTGTCTGTCTGTCTGTCTGTCTGTATGTGCACGCATGGGTCAAAAACTACTGAAGGGATTTTAACCAAACTTGGTACGATTGTAGTCCATACTCCTGGGCAGGTTATAGGCTATATAACATAACGCTAAAACACATAGGAGCTGAGCAGTAATGATAAATTTGAAGCAAGTCGGATGAAAATGCGCTTTCGAGCTCTTATCCTCGCATTCGTTGATCGTACACCAAAAGTATGTATTACAAAGATGATGGTCTCCAAAATATCTACAAAAAAGTCTTCAATAGTATATATCTATCTTTTATAAATTAGCCACAATAACGTGTTTGATCGTTAGGCATTTCTTCAAAGTGTCTCAACACACGACAACCCGGAGCGTGCATGGAGGGTAGTTTGACAAGATTTCTATAAGCAGCATTGGTTGCACCCGCTATATGTAATATTATAGTAAGCACATGACTTCGAAAAGACATTAGTGTGTGCCGGGATTTGAACTTGCGACATCTGACTTAACAGTCTAACGGTCATACCACTCGGCTATCAGTGCATTAAGTTCCTTGGAATAAGCGCACTTTAGATTTTAAAAATACAGATACGTAGTTTTTAGATATAAGTTTAAAGTAGGTATTATTAAATAATAATAATAATTAGTTTGTTTAGTTTTTTTTGGACAAACATCTACGGATCACACTTTTTTTGCGGGAATAGAACCCACAACCAATCGCTCGCGCTCAAAAAAAATGCCAAGGATAAAAGACAACCGTGACGACCTGATTGGCGCAGTGGCTACACTGCGCCAATCAGGTCGTCACGGTTGTCTTTTATCCTTGGCATTTTTTTTTTTCTACAGCAGTTTCAATGTACAGAAACTCAGAAACGCACAAAACGGATTTATTTATGTTCTCTTCTTCAGTTACATATTATTTTCAATAGACTTTCTGTAACTTCCGTAATTACCGTTCAATTTTTGCGGTTTTTTTTTAAATACCGGAAAGTATTCTTAGTTAAATAAGTGGTTTAAAGATTTTTAACCTACTTAAAAAAGCCTGCCTGGTAGGTATTTTTTTCTGTTAAAAGTTCAATTTACTACTGGTGTTTTATCCGAAATACACGCGGACGAAGTCGCGGGCAACAGCTATACATGTAATAAAATATTACGGCATGGCGTAAAAACTACTAAATCGAATTCGTTCAAACTTAGCTAATATATTAAAAACAATTTAAAAATACTTTTGCTGTTTCCGAATTTCCACGCGGACGGAGTCGCGGGCACATCTAGTTACATATAAGTATCACATCCACAATTATGTGTGCGCAAACACAGGCGCACTATAAATTTCCTAACAATGCTTCTGATGAAACGGCAAACAGATACGACCAGAGCAGATTGATCAGGCAAATCAAGTAAAGGACCTACAAATTAATACATTCGTCGAGGCACGGGGGGGTCCCAATGCCTGAAAAGCGATCACTTCAATTTTCCAACATATTTCACACAGTAAACATTCTTAATTAAACAAATCCTATTGATCCTTCTTTTTCATCCACTACCCTTTTCAAATTCAAATTTAAAACTAACACATTCACACAACAAATAATTACACAAAACGTAGCCCAACTCTTTATTTTTCACAATTAAAAATCCAATTCTATTTGATGGCTATAAAGTAAAACGTCCTCGTAGGTACTGGCAGCGGCCGTTAGGATAACAAGTGATCAGTCCACCATTATTTGTCAATAGAAAGGGATCAATTAAGGGTATACTCGTATTACCGCTCTTTGTTTGTGGATAAATGTTCATACTGTAGCTACAGCCTTTTGGTAACATGAGCCCTTGATGTGGTAATGAAATTTATAAAGTTTTATCCTCATTTATTTGGGAGCACGCGTATCTATTTTTGACATTGGACAAGGTCTTGACCGTTTTCACTCACCTGTTTTCGTATATATCTTTGACGTCATGAGCCGTACAAAAAATTGGTAATGGTTTGAAAATAAGTTCGTAGTTTTTGAAAACGACAGAGGTTTTGCCATATTTTGTCATTTTCATCTATTTAGAGTAAGTTTAGTGGTAAGACCTACTGCATTTAATCGGGTACAACTTTTTTAATTAGTCAGTTTTGCGTTATTCCTCTTAGAAGTCATACAAAACTTGAACTCACATCTTTTTGTTCGAATTAGATCCGTAACTACTAGGCTTCTACAAAATTCTCATTCACCACAGCCAACGAGACGTGTAACTGGTGTGAGTGTATTAATCTTGAATATATTATTGTTATCCGGCACACAATGATCCGACCATCGTTTCCACATCATTCGCCCGTTCATTACAAGTGCGACGGCATATAAAATTGTCGAGTTACTGCCGATCCGCCGCACCGATTGTGAGCCAGTGACGTGTTGTGATACATTGCTGTATCTGTTTCATTACTGATGCGGAGATACAATACACTCGTGATAATGTGTTGATGGAGCGTGTACAACATATTATAGGTATTACTCGAAAGGGTAAGAGGAGCTTTGCTATCGATTGCAGGGGATTCTTCTAAAAATCTAATCAGCTATCAAAAATTATCTACGAGAAAAAACCGAGGTACCTACAATCTCAGAGAACACAAAGTATTCAGCTATCAGTGCAATGATAAACCTACGAACTAATATGATAGCAAAAAAAAACACTCACAGCACTTACTTTCTTAAGCTCAAAAACAAAACCACTGATACTTCTACAGCCCCATTGATCCATCTCCTCCCGCGGTCTCGATTGTACCAACGAACACAAACCAACAACA
Source organism: Abrostola tripartita (assembly GCA_905340225.1). NCBI lineage: Eukaryota > Metazoa > Arthropoda > Insecta > Lepidoptera > Noctuidae > Abrostola > Abrostola tripartita. Next base: position 569,951 of record HG996488.1, read on the forward strand.
CTCAACAAAGCCCCTTATTCACTGCTCAATCTTGACACAGCGTCGCCTATTTCAAAATCAATTTTCAAAGCAAAATATATCCAGTATTTCAAACAAACAATATCTCCAGAAATTGTTTTTGCGGCGAACAATATTTCTGAAGGCGATCGGAACACCAATCATGGAGCTATCCTGAACAGCGGACGGGCAAATAAGAAAATGTACATGGAATATGCATTGGAGAATGAGGTCACGCCTCTAGTGCAATGTTTTTAATGAAAAGTAATGGGGGCACTCGCTAGCAGTCGCGTTTAAGTTTCATTTGACGGGCGTGCTGTGGAAGATTAATTTTATAGTCTTTGGAAATAGCTGATAGACTTGAATTTTGATATCAATATTTTTATCACTTTAGAGTTTATTTTATTTAAAAAATGTAGAGTAAAACATAAGAAAATTATTAGATTTTTATGAAGTTATTTGACAATTAATTTGTATGCGAGAACGGTACCTTATGAAAAGTAATTTTAGCATCTAAGAATGGAGCTATAACTGCATTTCAAGTACAGTTAAATAGTCTGTTATATTGAAACGTCACTTTAATTTAATTTACTTTGATTTCTGTTTCAATGGTAGGTCAATAATGTAATTGTCGAACTGAAAAGTCAAACTTTCCTACATTTCAATAAGAACAACTTCAGCCTGTATCTGGCCCACGCTACATTTATATAAATATGTATTACATTCATAAATTTGGCGATCGCTGAGACTAACAATAATATTGACTCTTTGGTTTTGATACTTTTCTCATGATACGTTTTTATAATAGTCTGTTTTTGTTAACTGGATGAATGTATAATTTCTTAAATTACACATTAATGGTATACTTTTTTATGTTATTAAAAAAATAAAAGTATTTGATGAACTAGCAAAGTTTTGTCTTGCGTTTATCATCTCGGCTGTATTCAAAAGGGAAGTTAACAGTCTTGCTATTGCAATGTCATATCTTTCCGGGCAGTTTAAATTTTAATCTAATAGAGGCGAGCTTTTATTTGTTTATGTTTTAATTTAAACCTGCAACGTTTTGCATATGAACACGACTAAACCTCTCAACAAAAAATCACGGAATTATTTATTGTATAAAAATTTAGAATGTCTATCAGAGAGTCTATTTGTCAGATAACGGATAAAAGACACACGCCAGTACGGCTGTATCATACTTATTATTTACCTCCATTTTGTTCAATAACCTAAGTGATAAATGTGTCTTGAATACTAATATCACACTGGGGATTCCAAGCCGATAGCAATGCCATTTGTGATCCGAGTAAGCAAACAATGATCTAATCAGAATATCTTGGAAAACGGTTAGCATTCCCGTTCCACCTGACTCAGGTCTAATCGCTTTCGAACAACAAAATTACTGACAAACACGAAGATAAGACACAAGTAAAAGTGTATCTATATCGATTCATAGTAGAATAGTTCAGAAATTGAAATACTGTTTAAATCCTTAGTGACGATTTAAAACATTTATATAAGGTTACGCAAGTAGAACCAACGCTTATAAAATAACTTTAAATGTATTTCTATTTTGTTGTAGATTTTTCTTCCTGGACCACCAAATTCAGGGTTGAAGAGTTAGGTACCGTTAAAGACCAATCAAATTAAACAATTAAGTGGGTACAATAGGCGCTACAAACGCTAAGATAAACGTTAATCTAAATACTGTTACCCAGCTTAATTGAATTCAATATCCAGGAACTAATTAGAAATAATAATCGGAATGCATATTCCAAAACGCAGTTCCACTCAAAATGAACAGAAGCCAATTATCATTACACGGACGAACCGATCCATTCACCAGCCGAAGAAAGGGGAGAACTTTTAACATTCTTAATGGTCACTGAAGCCTTTTCTTTTATCGTAATGCCGTTCCAAATGAAGAGCTTCTACGTTATTGAAATAACAAACTTAAAAACTACAACATACAACACTTTCACCCCTATTGTCATTAGCATAAGGTCCACGTGAACAGAATCTACAGCGACTAAATTGTTGAAGAAAATCAATCGGCTTTGGATGCGAGGTTTTTTAATCAAATGAACTATAAATGGACCCTAAAGTCGACCATTAAGTTAAACGAACCACCTTTTCCATATTTTCTTTTGTGATCGCTCAAGTAATTTGGGCATGCAATTAATCCATCCCAACAGTTTCGCCTCCCGTTTTTTTCTCATTAATTGGTTTCCTATAAAAGAACGGATAATTATTGACCATTTTAATGATCAAAATGGTCCGGGAATTATCGCTCTTTGTTTTAATTTAGATGCTATTTTAAGTGAAAAGGTTTTGGGGTGACAAATCTGGGATTGTTGAGGGTCTTTTAAGGTCAAGACGCCATCTAAAATATCTTTAAAAGATACTTCGTCATTATCTTTATCTATTTATTTCCACCAATGCCAATGTTGCTCCTGTAATATTCCAACATAATATAGGTAAATACTGATACATGTTTAAAGCTTACTCATAAAACTAAAAAGCGCTTGTAAGTTCTAGGGAAATCTAAAAACTTTATCAATCAGAGTCTGAATTTGAACTAGACGTGTACCAGTCTAATGACTGAAGACTAATCTGAATAGTTTATTTATCTTCAGGCACTCTCTCACAGGCACAGCCTTTAGCATGTAGACTACACACGAGTTTGCAAAGATTCTACAGAAAAAATATTTGAGCTTAAAACATGTCGTGTATCTTTACGAACTTAATAATTGTCTTGAAAATAATAACACAAAAGTTGGCCTAATTATTGTTTGGAGTTTCACAATTGTGTAATCTTTCAAAACTCGATATTAACAAATGTATATTTATAAATAACATTCTAAAATCGTTAACCAATCCATTTCAAATCGCTGTGACGTGTAACCTTAAAAACTTTCATTCAAAATTACGTACAAAAAATATTGGCGGCATTCCGAACTCGTGAGGCAATAACGGCCTAATAAAGCCATAGTCTACGATCAGGTGAATATTACGAAACACGAGGATATTTTGATCAATAACTAAGTACATACAGAGAGTCCACTCCTGACAATACTTAGAAGTAAAAAACATTTTCTTGAAGAAATTGACATTGTTCAGCATTTCTGCCTTGTGAGTAACAATAATGCTTAATATGAAAGGTGAAATTAAGTTTTCGATTCTCGTGTATCAGACAATTTATTTGATTGTCTAAAAACATGCAAAGTTAATCAAAAAATAAAATGGGAAGAGTAATAAAACCGCTTACTCGTGATACGGTTATTTGTCTCCTATTTCCTATTTACTCGTATCTGCACAAATCAAACCTTTCGATCTCCAGCGTAGAAAGCCAATCACTTAGCTGGCAGCACCAACGATTAGGTAAAACCAGGAAAAACGACAAAGACAGAAAGTCGTTGCCTTTTGGATCACAATCTTGGGTCTAATATAAATAGACTACAGAATAGAAGTATTAAAATATTTTTTTTAGACATTTTGTACAGTCAACAACAAAATCTTTGAAGAACAATTTGATACATTGTAAAGTCAAAAGTGTTCAATATTTCAGATCATGATTTTGACTATCATAATCTGATGCCAGAACTTCAATTGATGTATATTTCTTTCAATTATTTGACACTAGCTTTTGCCCACGGCTTCGCCCGCGTTAACCCATGGAGGGTTGAATTTTAAAAAAGTAGCCTATGTCCTTTCTCGGGTCTTAAACTTTCTATAGCCAAATTAGATCAACATCCGTCCAGCGATTTAGACGTGGAGATGTAACAAGCAGACAGACAGATAGACACAGTAACTTTCACATTTATAATATTAGTATGGATATGTATTAGGATTTTCAACTTCTCATGCTACTTCTGTTGCTGACTGTACATAAATGTTATTTCTTTGTTTAATGAACCTTCTGTCTTCACGTGTGACGTGTCAGTGTTCAATAAGTGGGGGAACGGGAGCGTGTTTATCATAATATATGACTGGTATTCCTGTATTGATGCTCTGCCGGCGCGACACGACCAAATAAAACGTAAGGATAATTGTGTTGTTATTTATTTATTGCTAGGACTTTGACACACACACGGTTTTGTAGACACGAATATATACATGTTAATGCAACTTGATGTAAGATAAGCTTACATTAGTCACGCCATAGTGAGGGGTAGGCAGAGGCTATAGTTTTCTACGTGCTGTAATTCTGGAATAATATTATTGCTTCATCAGTTCTCCTCTTTTATTTATCACAATTTCTACTATTCCTTCCAACTGCAATTCGCGCTATAACTGTTATCCCATCAAGCGTCTTATCTAAAGATAATGTTGTTGTAAACTGTGTGAGTGAGTTAAACCAAAAATAACAAGATAGATTTCAAACGATCGTTAAGAAACCTGTGCTCTGTAAGTGTTCATAATACTGTCCTGTTAGTGTCTCTGAAGCCAAGGCCTTTCTTATACCGACGAGGAACGAGCATTGCACCATTAAATCCAGCTGTATCGTATCGTAAGAAACGCTTATCTTGCGATGGTTTTCTTTACCTCTGGTTTGTGGTGACTTCGATTAATTAAGACACTATTGAGGTCACGTGTTTTGGTCCAGATTTTTTGAACGAATTTTAGTTAATTTATTTTATTTGTACAACAAATGCCTCTTTGTGGAACTTTTGCGAGACATTTTTTATATGTATGTCACAAGTTTACATTGTGTTTTTATAATCAACAAAAAAATACAAATACGTAATAATCCATATTTACAGGCTAACTGTCTTCAGACAAATCTTTAAGATCAATTATGATAATAATGTTTATAGTATTAACTCTGTTTACCTTAACTAATAAATGGAAGCATCAACTGATGTAGAAATGGATGCTTTTGGAAGATTTAATCCATTATTAGTCTGGTCCGAACCGAAAGGCATGACATGTGTTCTAAACCATATTTCTCAGTCCCAATCCACGCTGCTCGTACACCACAGTTAGCTATTCGAGCCAGTCGTACCTGCAAAGTGTAAGGGATGAAGGGCAGTGAACGTACAGTACACCACACATAACAATAAACATGATTTATGATACACTTGTTCGGACTTGCCGCAATTTCGGTAGTGTTCACATTATAGTATATTTTTTATAGAGTAAGAACTTTGAAGTTTCCTGCGGGTTCTTCTCCATACAAACCATTTTTTAACCAAGCAACTAGATTTAACGTTTGCTCTTTTGTAGCCTTTAAGAAATGAAAACGTTATAACTACTACTATATTTGTCATCATCATCTGAGCTCGTTGCAGTCTACCGCTGGACATAGGCCCCTCCCAATTTACGCCACAGAGCCCGGTCTACAGCCTTATATTTATATTGTACTAATATTTACAAGTCCAATGTCACAATCTAAAAATATTTGTTTACAGGTTACAGTTTTGTCTCGTTACATGCTATAGCGACAATAGTAAGATTTTTTGGTAATCGATTAGTCATGTATAAACACATTATTATTCAATGCAGTAACGTGTCCCATAAAAATACTAGACAACTGAAAGGCGGCTTGTGTGGGCTGTAGTAAGTATTATTTCTTTCTCTTTATCATCTTTATATTGTACCAGCAGCTGAAAAGCCTGAATAATAGCAAAGTAAAGATAAAATAGCCACAACTAGTGTCAGTTCTCTCGCCTACAACGACCACACCCCCTGTGGCACATCTTGCGCATTCCAAACAGCTAAGACTTGACTTAAATCAAGATTAGAGCGGCGTCTTAAACCAAATGTATTGAGTTTGTCCGAAATGAGGCGTAATCGAGAATTAACTGAAATAAATGGTTCCTAATCCAGATCTGATGTAGTTTTAGACTTTAGTTTGTTGTTCAGACTGTTTGGAGGCAGTTTGTTTATGTTATTGTTGTTCGCAATAATTTGGGTGAGTTGTTACACATTAACTGTTAATCGAGCGTCTAAATTGCACCAAAATTTTGAGGTTAAACGAAGGTTCTGGCTTACAAGTAATGTTGCTTACTTATCCAATTGTAGCCTTATATTTTAACTAACTAACAGTGGAAAATAGGGGCGTCTAGCATTATTACGGAAAATTGAGAAGTTATGAAAAAGAAAGCTGAATTGTGTTTCACCCTTATTATGTTTAAATAACTTTGCAGACACATAAAACACGCAACACTTAGTGCCAACACTTTTAAAGAACGACCTATTTTGTATTAACCATGTAGCCTTAACAGTATGATTCTAACCAAACCTCCGAACCTAATACTTAAATTAAAATACACTAAAGAATAACTGTACCGTGCTCTGCTATATATAATTTTCATTTGTGCATGCACAACAACTCTAGATCTATCCAATAAGATGACCAGTTGAAAAACGCTTAAACACACAACAAAACATATTTTTATAATTTTCGATTAAGTTAAATTTCGTGCGAACGCCAATATGGCCGCAGCCTTATCTACCTGCAGCTGATAGACGATAAACCGTGAGCCAAGTTCGCGCGACAGCTGATGACGCGTGCCGGCGACGCGGCTGCCGCACCGCGTCGGACCGCATTTCACACCGCTATGTACGTCGCGCTAATGTGGCTGCGGCCTGCGCTCTGACGGCTGGATAAACACCTTATTTCTGACGTGGAATTGGCAAAAGTAATTAAAAGACGGAGTAAAGTTTCTAAACTTATATAAACATTTCAAATTGTCCTTTAGGTTAGTCGTTTGTTCTTTTTCTGTAAGAGAAGAGGTTTTTTGCCCTGCGGTGGGACTGGTATAGGCTGGTAATATTTTTAGGTTAGGTTGTCGTCAAGTCAACCTAAGACTTTCTTTCTTTATATATGTAGGTTTTAGTTGAGGACTGAAATTCTAATAGACCTATTTCTTCAAAAAAAAATATGATAACTTATTAAACGAAAACTGCCTGAACCGTCGGGAATAACAAGCTTGTCATAACAGTCAGAGTAAACTCAAGGAAATATGTTCCCACAGACGATAACAGAATACCTGCATAAATGTGAGTGCTGTATCGAGATGTTTATGGTCACGGCGATATTGCTGCGGTGCCAACTCACCCCATACGGGGAAATGCCTGCCTGATATATTCCTCGGCATAAAATAACGAAAATTGCAAGTGTTCGCGTACTTTATGGTGTAGTGATCATTTTTTTACTTCTGTACAATCGGCGTTTTCTGTTTTCTTGTTAAGAGCTTGTTTAGTTCACACTACCACATTTTTTTGTTGTTTTAGCTTGGATACGATTATGTCCGAATTCGGGAAATGCTTTTGTAGTGTATGTGGTTTAGAGATACGTCATGAAACTAATCTAGAAAACACACGTGTATCGATTTAAATTCGTAAATAAGGCTTTTGCAGAAGGCTTAGCCATGATATTAGTCCGCTACTATGATAGTATGTTGTAATTGAATTAAAATCTGCAGATGATCGTGTTAATCTGAAGAGCTTGAAACAACTTATTATTATTATCAGGCTGTATTATCCCACTGCAGGGCAAAGGCCTCCCTTCCATCCATCCACTTGTCGCTGTCTACAGCTGCTTGACGCCAATCTTGAAACTTATAAGAAATTAATTTATACTCACATTTTTTCATAACCACAGTTTCATCGATAAAGGTAGAGATGTATCAACTAATTTTATAGTCACCTCAAATGTTTTAGTTTACTTTGAAGAGAGGTCCCTTATTAAAAAACCATAAGGACTTCTGACAAAATTAACCCATCACTATTGAGCTAAAAGTAACGAACTGAATCTGGTATTCAGTGCGTACACCAGAAATTATGAATAGTTTATCGAGAAAGTATCTTGAAACAAAGGGAACATTAGCCGGTACTGTTATCTGCACTGTTTAGGAACAGTTTCGGATATGGCGCGGATATTAATTTGCTATCTCGAATTGTTAGGGTTATGGCTTGTCAAATACGACTGTTTTTTCTCGTGTGTTCACCGTCGGATATTATGTGGTTGTGTTCGGATATTTTGCGGATATATTTAGGATTGAGAGTATGAAGTATTGATTCTACGAATGTTTTCAAATGATGTTCGTTGAAAAATGACGTAGCTTTTAATAAATTCTGTAAATTTATTTTATGGAACCTCGTCAGTTTTGTAAAATAGTATTTTTTATTATAGTTTATAGAGCTTTTCAAACTTCTGGGTATATACTAAAATTCTCAGTAGTAGTTACGGAATTTGGCTAGCACCAAGCAACTTATAAGTGTGTACTTATTTGATTTTAGTTTAGTGTAATTACATATATCCGTAAAAAGATTCGTTGACGCTAAACCATTAAATGAGTTGTACGAAATAAATATAGATCTAAGTCCGGCTGACATTTTAACCAGGATAATAAAAAATGATTGAAGGAAATAACTGACACCTTTACACAAAGAATCTTGACACAATTATTCAAATTCTACCTCTTTCGGATATTAAATATCCGAACACTCAGGCTCTCCCCCTTCGCAGGGAAACAAAGTTGGTAACAGTTGTCGATATTGAGCAGTAACGTCTCCTTTAACTACGCCGTTACTTTTAACGTTAACGCTACTCAATAACTGTGACCTGCTCCGTATATAGCTGCGAAAATAACTGCTATATGGTTACGTTATCTGTTACTGTTAATTGCTCGCGGTAATGATAGGGTTGGGTTCATTTTGTGTATTGGAAACTAAAGTTGTTAATTAGGTTGACAGAAGAGTACGTATTGAGTTACTAGTCATAGTCGAAGAAAATGAGGAAGAAATAAAAAAACACGTTAGTAGTAATGTTTATATAAATAACATAAATGTATTGATAAAATCCTACCTGAGATCTCACGGCCAAACACAATATCCTGAGACCTTTAGGCCTTGGTCACACAGTCAGCGAGTCAGCTTTAATAAACTTTTTCTGATAGCTTACTTAATTAGTCACAACGAGGTGGTAAGCCACCTCAGCTTTTCCATTCGTAGACATCTTTGTGTTAATTCCACCTTGATATCGAGTAAATACCTACATATATATGATATGATGAGTATTTAATATGATTTATCGAAATATCATACATAGTTAGTTATTAGGTTAATTTCATTGTTATTACTTAATAGTGTACCAATATTTTAACTTTTATTATTGTTATTTTTTGTTCTGTGTAGATCATTGATCAAAATTAAATGATGGCTTTCTGTGATCTCACTCGTATATACATATCCTGTTACCTGTCTTTATAATCTATGACTGAGTCTCTCGCTCGCAGTAGCACCAGTGGCTTACCTCAAAAACTATAAGGACAAAGAGTCGAACTTTTTATTTCAATATCTGTTGTTTCACGTACAACAATATTATCAAATTGAATTCGTTGTTTCGATACAAAGGAACGGTTGCACACGTAAATTTGTTCAAGTGGTTTCTGGAGCCGATAGCCGTCTGGGGAGCAATAACTGCGACACTCGCAGACTAATACAGGAAGCAGGGCTGCCGGGACAAGGTTGTGGCCACTGAAACATACTGACTGACATTTTAGTCAAGGCTTGCGCAATCTCAAAATACAATTGACCCTGGTTTTTAATTATATGTCTCCAAATAGATAAAGGAAATTTTAAAAACTGATGGACACGAGCGGTACCATCCGGCGGCAACCATCGCAGATCCGTGGCGTAGCTCTAGCTCGTGTCATAACATGTGTGTGTTATTGGTTTGTGTGTCTTCAACTTGGTATCGGTATGTCACTTGAAAACGCGTCATGCCGTGGATGCCAGGATCGTAGCGCGGTTGACAGCACGAGGAACAGCGACGTATGACACTCGTAGAAGCTCTACATACACCACTAGTCAATTTCAATGAAAAACTAGCTTCCGCCCGCGACTTCACCCGCGTGGATTTAGAATGTTTTATAGCCTTTCTCGATAAATGGACTATCTAAGACTGAAATAATTTTTAAATCGGACCAGCAGTTCCTGAGATTGGCGCGTTCAAGCAAACAAAGAAACACTTCAGCTTTATAATATTAGTATAGATAAGTTACTTCATGACAGCATACAGATTTAGATAAAAATAATATTTGCGTTGTACTAAAATAAAGTTAATATTTTATAGTTAATGTTTTCAATAACGCAGGTACTAATAGGTATTTCTACTAACTGACAAAATAAAGTGAAATAAAATAACTAATCCAGTTTAAAGCAGGCATCATAATTATCTTTAAATTAAACACGTAACACAACAGTTTCAAAAGGAAAGGTCTTCAAACATTACTTTAATTTCGTATAAAAATGGCGGTCACTACGCAACGTTGTACAGTTTCATTTAATTAGTCGCCGGATCTTTTGTTTTCATACCTTTATTTTAAATTACGCTAATGTCTACCGGTATGTTATTTTTTATATTATTACAATGTCTCGTGGCTATAATTAGTTTTGTATTCATCCTTACGGCCAGCATTGTCACGTATTGAAGACAATAATTCCACCCGACGTCGCAACCATTGTGTGAGGTGGGTAATTAGATTTAAACATACGTGAGCTCTTGTGTCTAATAAATAGATATTGGGCACAAATAGTGAGTCAACTCTACAGACCTATCTAATGATATGCACACTAAGAAATCTTCCTACGATTTGCTGACTGGCCAATTACCGCGAGACATTTCTATACCTAAGATATATATATTACCGGTGTTAGCACAAAAGTCATGCAACAGAAAATACCGGCCTAGCTTCGTTAAAAATGAAATCATGCTCTTATCTTTTCTTAAAATCTTGGTAAACGTAAACATTTCTTCGCCAGCCCTATGCCATATCGCAGAATATCAACCAATACTACATAACGTGACAGCCTCCACCGCCGGTCACGACTGTACGCTTCTTCTGTTTTTAATCTTCAGAATTTATCGCTGGAACCTGACAATCCGGCTCGTGTTAATGGTAAAGAAATTGTCTCACGGTTGCTAGCAGGTGTTATTAAACTCCCTTGTATTATTTTGTCGTCTTGTGTCTCTATGTCCTCGAATGTTAAAACAGTTTAATAGGAAGATGTACCACAAAATTCCACTGTTCGTGAAGTAAGTTGTTACGTACCTACATACAACACCCTATCTACACATTTTTAATGCAGTAGGTATTGTTACCTGCCCGTATTTCTATAGGAGGGAGTCTGTTCCTATAGGAGGTAAGCCTGTTGCCATTGGGTCCATACCAATTTCATCGCTTTTAACGACTCGACGACGGAATAAAATTGTTATCTTAATTTAAATGTTCAGTTCAAAGGCTAAATTAACAAAATAAATAAACTCTAACAATGCTCGCTCCAAACGAAGTTACTCCTGAGCATATAAATACGTATTTACCGATTCACCGAACAAGTATATAACACAATCAACAGTAAACCTATAAACCGTTCAATCAACTAAATCACTTAAAAGTCCACACAAACGAATAATGAATGAATCGAATGAATGAGTGAGTACATTAGCCATTCGGTGCGCGGCGCCCTTATCCTGCCTGGTTACACTCAGTTATACTCCGACGAGCGGGTCTCAGAAGGTGCATTCTGATCATCCTTCAAGTTGCTGACGTTACGGTAGGCTTAGAGACGAGCTTCCAAAAGCAAATAATTACGTGTTTGAGTCCTAACAAGTAATAATTAAAAGTAAATATAAACAACGTAAATATAAGCGACCTGATTGGCGTAGTGGCTAAGCGATTGGATTGCTGCGGTAACGGTTGCGGGTTCGATTCCCGCACGGGGCAAAAATTTATATAAACCGCAGATGTTTGTCCTAAGACTAGGTTAATGTTATATTTTATGTTTGTGAAACGGACCCACGATACTGAAGAAATTGCTAGAGTGGGTCGAAGATTTATAAGTTTCACACTTCTGTTTTACTAATGCCTAATGGATTTATATATTGAAATCACTTATAGATACGTACTCAAAAATTAATGTGATGATCATTACACACCCAATTCCTTTCCTGCTTTCATCGGGACCTTACATAACAATTTTCTTAGAAAACATTATGTATTTGTAGAATACATGAACATCGTACCTCTTACCATATAGAACTCAACATGTGGGCAAGGCGTGTCGAGGAAGACAAGCGTATTACGGCGTCTTCTTTGAAACTAATAACTAGAACTCTGTGCCAGCAAGCGAAAATGCACTTTAAAAGCATGCATGTATAAAGACAACTAAATAATTCATTCGACGGTGCTAACAAAGCAGTCATTATTTTTGCGACAACGCATCATGAAACCTAGTGGAAAGTCTAGGATGTAAATGTATATTGTACCAACTACGTGCACTACACGATTATACGAAAACCTATATTTTCATTCCAATTATTTTCATCTAGGTATCTATCGGCGTCCTACTGTAAACGTAAAAGCACTGATAGCCGAGTGGTATTACCGTTGGGTTCTGCGGCACGCACCTATGTCTTTTCGAACTCACGTGCGTTGCTAAAAACGGTGAAGGAAAATATCGTGAGGAAATCGGCACACCTGAGAGATTTTTCTACGGTGTGTAAAGCCACGTCAGAGGCCTACAGGCGGTTTAAACGGTTTGATAAGGAGAAGACTGTGAACGACTCTAAAATACGATAGGTACTCGTACAAACGAGCGTAAATAAATATTAAAGCCTACAACAAAATAAACCGGATATATCCGTTAATATTTTTATCATAATTTTTTAACCCCCAATCAATTCCTAGAAGGGCGAAGGATAATATCCTTATTAGTAATAATCCTTCTCAGAAACGAACCTTCTTAATTTTCCTTTACCGTGTCAGCACCGGTTATACCCGGCCCGCTAAGTAATTTATCCGGGATTCGACTTAACCACTCTACATCCAGGGATTTAAAATAAGGACACCATTAATATGCGTCGCGGAGAAAGCAAATAGCAACAAGCATGGCGGAGACTGGTGAGGCCGCAGACGGGAGAGTAGGCAGTAACGTGATGCTTGATCAGCGGGGTCAGAGGTCAAGGTTGGTCCCATGTTATGTAGGCAGGAAGGTCGGTTGAGGTAGTAAATTGGAACATACACAGCAATTCGAAGACTGCTTGGATCGCATTCGTGATATTACAAAATTTCCTAACGCTCATTATCGTCTCGTATCATGCCTGTGTGCTTGAAACAGTGGGAACTATCTGGAATTGCATGTTTAAAAAGCTTCGCTCGCTTCACTTCACTGCCCCTAGATAACGAACATTGATTTCAACAATTCAGTTATTTACTAGTGGCAACTTTGACTATCTGATTACCACCACACTATTTACATGGGATTTTTAATCAAACAATTTAAATATTAGCACACCCTAACGAACTTCGAAAAACAAATCCAAACACACCAGTATTTAATTCGCCAAATCTCCAATCACAAAGCGATAATATTAAAACCACACACGCACACACGCGCGCTCATTAGAACGTCACATAATTACATTACATCAAATAAGGGGGTAGGCAAACAAGTGTGTTTGTCTCCGCTCGCCTAGTCTGCGTGAAGACGTCGGCAGTAATTGTTTTATTGCCAGCACTAAAGGGCCGGAGTTGACTCGGCGCGGTAATCGCGCGATTCGCAAACAAAACTCGCGCGATCGTCGCGGCTTATCGCGACCGCTTCAGTTATAACTGTTAGATAACGTTTTGATGAATCGCATCTTTGGTAGTAGGTACTGTAATGGAAATTATAAAAGCAGAGTATTAAAAAACAAGCATTTCTTAACTCTTCGTCTTCGTATCGGCATGAGCTAAATCTCACTGTCATGCCGTGGTGTAGTGATTTGCAAGTCAACAACGATGGTGGCCAGGTTGATCGCACAAGATGAGTCACGGACGCAGATTTCTTGTCGGCTGTTGCTCCTTTATTTATTAACACGTGTCAGTCTTACTGAGACCCGAGACCGTCTCAACATTTGCAAGTGAGAGAGTGTGTTGATCGTATCAGGTGATGTTGAATTTAAATAAAATATGAAAAGGACATAATGTTACGTTCATCCCTGAAAAACCAAAGACTTTTAGGCGGACGTCCTCCAAACGTTAACATTCAAACTATAAATACTACCTAAATAATTCCAACATTATAATCGGTTAACAAACCAACGCACAATGTACAAAGCATGTCAGTCACGAGGCGGGAGGGTGCTAGGTAACACGACATCTTGAAAGCATTTTTAAGTACCGCCTGCTAATGTGGCTGGTACCTAATAAATCCAGGTGCTCGCATTATCCGCGGCTCCACGAGACTGCGCAGCTCTTTGTTATATTTCATAACATAACTCTATTTTATGAAGAGACGCGCTTATATGAATAATTCGAGGTAAATATTTAAGTTCACTATATTCATTAGTGAACAATGCATCTCTTACGTCACTGTTCAGAAATTTGTTTACGAATTTCAATTTCGGTTGCTATGTTGCTTGAGCTCATCTTTCTTATATGCTTTATAGTAAAAAACACTGGTTTTCATTAAAAAATATTGGCTATTGAATCTGAAACCATTCATTCTTTACACAACAGCTAATTATAACCCTCATATTAGTACATACATTTAAAAGATCACATCATGGTTTGAACTTATAATCTTGCTCATTTGAACCCGGTAAGAGCCGCCGCAACACAAGTAACGAACGACAAATAAATACCAAGAACGCTAACCCAGTCCGCAACGCAGCGGGAGTAATACAAAAACTAATTTATTCATATCCGTCGGCCATAATTCATTTTGTGAATAAAACATAAGCAATAGCTGTGAGTGTGAGGGCTTTATGAAAACTAATGATAACGGCTGAGTCTTGAGGCGTCGCGTGGGCTCGGTTTTAAATCCATTAGCGCAAGTAAAATATCTGCAGCCGTCGGCCGGCGCGGGCGGTGCACTGATATTGTTTGACGCTAGAATCTGGACGGGGACGGACTGAGGGAGGTAAGGATCAATGGATCTGTAGGTAACGATGCTCTATGCAGAAAAACGATGTAGCTAAAGAATTCGGCTTTATAAATTTGATGCTTCTTTGTTTAATTAAACATAAGTTGTAGTTAGCGTATCATTTAACACAGATGATTCAAATGAATATCTGTTCATAAACCTACTTCAATCAAACTTACCTCAATAAATAAGTAGTAATAAATGCACGCCAAACCCACTCCTACATTTTTATCTCTACCAACTTTAACGCTATAGCTTATCAAACACTAATATGTAATACTATATAGATACACCCTTATTTACCCTTTCATAAAACAATGCTCCTTTTTCTAAATCCAGCCCTGAACAACCGGCCGTCCCTCAGCATAATCTCCGCGCTCGCGATTAACGTTTCACTCCTGAGACCGTTAACTTTTACATCAGATAAGGATTACTATAATACCTACCGCAGAAGAATTACCGACTCAAGTGAACGACATTGATTTCTTGAATTGTTTCTTCAATTCCTAGCCGTAGCTACAACATTTAAGTTACGTATTTTGCCACAAGATAAAGTAAGTAATATATCTAATTAATTGATGATATCTATACTTATACTTATTACTAAAGCTGAAGAGTTTGTTTGTTTGCTTGAACGCGCTAATCTCAGGAACTACTGGTCCGATTTGAAAAATTCTTTCAGTGGTAGATAGCACATTTATCGACGAAGGCTATAAAACATTCGAAATGCGACGCGGGCGGAAGCTAGTTTAACTATACTTAGACTCATCCTTGTTTCAGCATCAGCTAATTGTGTCATAAAAACATGTTAAAACCTGGAGAAGAGATGACCCAGTCAAGAATGGTAGCGAAAGTAACTAGCCAAGGTGCGCTCTTCTTCACCCAGCCCCAATGATATTTCACTTCGGGTAGATATAGATACGTCAAAAACTAGTAAAATAAGTGACATTTTGAGGTTATATCGTTAATCAATCGACTGCATTTTTCTGCATTTTTGCAAATCAACTTTTGGACAGTAAGTTGTACTGAATTTACTCAACACAGAGAAGAACGGAAATAATTACTCACCTGTGTTATACTACGGCGCTGCCTGTCTCACAAGAAACACTGCGCGTGTAGCGTACGGTAGAAATGTCCCTTTGCCATGAACTCTTAAAGCAGGACAGTTTACGTTGTGGAAGCGAGACGCCGCATTACACTGCACGTAACAGCGTCTCGCTTCCACATCGTAAACTGTCCTGCTTTAAGTTCATGGTAAGGGGGCTGTTTTCATACACCCTCGGGCTCTTTGCCGTACTTGTTGCAATCGATAAAGGAACTTGTTATAGATACACTGATACACTACTATCGGATACTGAGGAGCCGATTGGTGCAATCGTTCAGCACTAGTTTTAGACGGAGTTCCCGCTATCCAACACGGTTTTAGCCAACGTTAAAATCACTTTAAATCGCAGGTGCTCAAAAAACTACATTAAAACTATAGTGAATAGGTACTAACCGACATGGTTAAGGGTGGACACACTGACTTAATTTTAACATGCGATTAAGACACAACTATTACCTACACTTAGGTCTTAGTGATATGCCTGTTTTATTTAATTTCCTTAGTAACTCCTTCATTATATAATAAGATTTAGATCAGTTACCTACCTAATATAAAGGAGGCTAACCGCCGAACTCAGAGACATTTAACGATTACTTAAACCATCATTAAGTAAAGGTGTTCTTTATAAAATCATTACTTAGTGTCAGTTAAGTAACCATTAACGTCTCTGAGTGCGGCGGTAAATGATCTATATCTTGATCAGCATGATCATTTAGAATAGTTCACTCGTAAACCTCATAGGGTTAACAATATTTCTTCTCCACAACAATCCTTCAATATGTAATACACAACACAAGCGTCATCATTGGTGTCGACCGGCGCACTTTTACGTCACTTGCGTAACTTCTGTCGTAAATAAATGTATCGTCAAAACGCTGGCTTTATTTAATATCAATAGGGTTTATGCCGCCATTGTTGCAAAAATTCACTTAAATCCTTCAAGTGAATTCTTGTTACAATGGCGGTAGGTATAATAAACCTTACGAGTTTAAGGAATGTTGGGGTTTTATATTATACAGAATGCTACAACTTCCCCGCGTTGAAGTATTTTAGGATGAAAAGAGCCTCACGAGTAACTTACTGTATTTGTTTGTCTTGTGGCTTTTGGCGCATCTTCGGCACTTAGCTAATACATGCAAATGTTTCGAGTTAATTTGCTAGTAATTATAATGTTCTAATTAATTATGGTAAGTTGATCGCAATGTGATATAAGTGCCATTAAGATAATTGCTGTAAAGATGTTTATAATTTGGAGTTGATAAGAGCATGTGGCGTGTTCGATTCTCGCACGGAATTAATATTTATGTAGCGTGTGAACAAACATTTTATTTTACTGTATGATACCTATTCAAAACCTAATACAAACCACGAAAAAATATTACCAATATCACAAATACAGTATTTTTATTTTATTTCTATGCACATTCCATCAATAGAGCTCACAATCTATTTCCATCAAAATATAAATAAAGTAATTTAGATGGGTATAACAAACATTATTTCGTCTTAGTAAATAATACATAGTTTTTTATTTTCTGGTTGAATGCTCGGTACGGTTCAGTAATTACGTAACGGTCTCCTTAATATCTCTGAATGAGACTCTATTGACAATCAACACCGTTTTAACGACACCTATTGTTAAAGTTTATTTACTCAGAAAACATCGTGATAAAAACAAACAGCACATTAATGAATTTGAGTTATTAAAATAACTAATATTTATATAGTTTGTGTTTTAAAAAACATGTAGAACAATCTCTATTTCATGTCTTTTTGCTGCACTTACCTAGCTAAAATTATTCTTCTCCGTTATATACGTAACAAAATCTCAATTTTTTTATTTTATTTTAATCATAACTCCTGCCCGATTGACTAACAACGTATCCTTAATAACTCACATATGATACGTATAAGAAATGACAAAAATGACAAACTTCCAAGAGAATGTAATAATACAATTAAGTTATGAAACAAAAGTGTGTAAAATTAAATTCTACTTTTTTACTAAAGAGTTGATTTTACTGGTGTCATATTTTAAATCAACCATGTTATCCTAAATGCTAACTAAATACTTAAACTATGAAGAGAAACCTAATTGATTATGCCGCGACATACGTTACAAAAATAAGACTTATCTTCGTCTTGAATCGCGGCGCGTTAAACTCGGCTAAGTCACACTCCTCAGTCCTCATGACTTACCACCTTAAGTAATGAGACCACACCCAGCGCATTACCACAAGCGCTGCAGCCTACACAATCAGAAACAGTTAACTGCTATCACAACTCAAGAAATGTTTTGTATTTTTCAGCCCACCTTAAGAGGATTACCGCGGGTGGCGGACGCAGAAATTCACAGCAGCCGTAATTTATCTTAGTAATGGTTGTAAACCCTGCCCGCCTCTTTGGGATCCTCGCATCAAGGCCGCGCCTTGAATTTAAAACAAGCGGCAATTTCTTTGGTTCTCAACGTTAATTTCCTAGGAACAACAGTGATTTAGTGCCAAATGATTATACGGTTGTACTTGACTTGCCTCTTTTTACTTAGTTCTAACGTCTTCATTTTTGTTTCGACCCTCTTGGTTAGGGTGAAAGGGTAGCCGAGTAAAATTACCTGCGTGGGTTTAAAGAACAAAAAATCATTATTTTATTTAAAATAATCCTAGACTTGTGTCATTTCATATGTGTGCTTTTATATTTTTTTCGCGTTCCCGTTCGTTCGTTTCCCGTGCGGGAATCGAACCCGCAACCCCCAGCGCAGCAGTCCAATCGCGTCAATCAGGTAGTCAATTTAATATAATATTATGTACTTAACTCCGAAACACACCAATATTAAACATAAATCATATTTCCAACAAATAAATAAAATCAAAACATTCCCAGGTAAAGAAGTATATCTACATAGATTACATCAAATTATTCGCGTCTAAATAATTTACCAAAGAGTATTCGGCTCAAAGAGTACCCATGTCTTATAATTAATACCTACACACAGAATTACGCAAGTGAACTAAAGGTATCCAGAGCAAATCCTAAAACCCGGGCTGGGTAATTGTAAAAACAAATGAATATAATTAGGAGTGGCTGGGCAAGTTGGACCTAAATCATATTGATACAAGACAAGGCTCCAAGTAAGCTCTAACAAGACCCCGTATGAGGTCCAAGGCGTAAGTGGACGGAGATTTTAACCCACCCTTTTTTAGACACCCATGGTTTTCCGTTGGATAATAAAGAATAGTAACGCGCTTTATGTTACTTTAATTTCTCCAAAGTTGAAAAGGACACTTGGTTGTTGTCTAGGATATAAGTGTAACTGATTAATGGCAGCAAAACACCTTTTAAAGGTAACTTTGTCTTACATTTTGAAGAATAACGACTAACCCAATGTATGGAATCTACCATTAAAAGGCTAACAGTGTGAATTTCTTGACCACTAACTTAACTGCTACTCCTGCGATTTTCTTCTGTTCATCTGTTAAACAAAAGACATACATGCAAATAGCATCAAACTCACATTATATGGAGGATCTGGTAATTTAATAAATAAAAAATGAACTACTTGACGTTTCATTTCTCATCCCTTACACCACCGCCTAGAAGATGTCTCTTCATTTTACACCAAAAATAAAATCTTTATCCGGGGATTAGGGACTGGGGTGGCTTGGGTCCGGGGTAGCGGCGCGGCGCGGGGGGGAGGCAACTATAATTTATCTCACTAATGGTTTTAAAGCTGACATCTGCCCTTTTAAGCGGCCCGTAAACAAGCTGCCCGCAGTTTATATCGGGGCAGTAAAATGCATTTTTCTTCTCCCGTTCGTGTATTTAGGAAACTGTTTTCTTCGGTATTGGGGGTTAAGTTTCCAATTATTAGGTACGGAACTTTGCTGCTGCTTCAACTTGTATTGCTAACTCCAACAAACACTACAATTTACAACTAAATGAATGGTAATTAATAGGTTCACCACCGGTCTTCAAGTAAAACATAAATAGGACTAAATAATAATTAGTAGCGAATTTTTTTTTTTTTTAAATAAATCGCCCCACACTAGGAATTTCTCCTGTATCGTGGGTGCGTTTCACAAACATGAAATATCACATACACAAACACCCAGACTCGGGACAAACATCTGTGGATCACACAAATTATTGTCCCGTGCGGGAATCGAACCCACAACCCCTAGCGCAGCAGTCCAATCGCTTAGCCACTGCGCCAATCAGGTCGTCAAATTGAATTGTGAGACTTATCCCCTTAACAATGTAAAAACATTGATTAAATTATAACTGTCACTGTTGTTTGTATGTCAAAGATTAGATTATTATGTCGATAGACTTAATGACCATGAAAGATGGTTAACTTAAAATACGTTTATAAGTAAGAGGGTAAGATGTAGAAAAAACCTCTAGCTACTCATTTAAGGAGTATCGTATTTTGTATGTATTGTGTAAAAAAATCCAGTCTATTAACGTCCATATGACCGAATCCTAATTTCAGCTTTCAATCCTGCCTACCCTTGTTTATAATAAGAGCTAAGTCATAAGTAAATCAAAGATGAGCCATATATAATATTAATGTCGGTCTGATCAACAAGATAGCCAAGTTTCGGCTACGAGTTAACTTATTTGCAAATTTACTTAGCACTTACTAACCCAAACTGGTTTAACTGTAAACTTTAACTGTAATCACTGTTACGCCATTATTATCCTTACGCTTCGATTACGCGGGGTGAGTAGAGGATTAGGTATTTGATTAAATTAATCCAAAAATACTTACTTTACTTTTTGAGTTGCAATATAATGATTCGCAATGTATATCACCTGTACAATTTAAAGGGATATGCAGAAATTATAGGATTGTATCGTATGTGACATACATACAAATAGAAATGTATTGGTATACTTTTAGATAAAATATGTCTATTAGCCACCGTGTGTATAAAGTTGTTAATACAGTAAAGTTATTACATATAAAACACATCCCTATTTGTCATATTTAAAATTAAATAAATATAAAATATGAGTTTTCAGAAACAAAGCTTTTTTCAAACCAATTATACCTCTGTATATTTTTATAAACTGTTCCGTAATTCAATGTTTACATTCGAGGATATATTACATAATAACTCAGTATCATTTATTATTTACAAACCAAATCATCAGCTAAAAGACCGTTCGGTGTGAACCAATTTAATTACACTGCAGTATGCAGAGCTAATCTAGTCCATAATTAATTTGGACACCTCAACACGGTAATGTCGACCCCAGCGTCAATTTACTGCTAAATTAATTGAGACATTAAGTCTGGATGCACCTTTAATAATAATATCACGCCTGTATTCCCCGAAGGATTAAGCAGAAGTGTAACTCTGGTGTTAATGCACCTCTGATTAACAATCATGATTTTAAGTAGTTTTAATTTTTTGTACCTAATAGGAGATGAATAATTAATGGTAACTAGAGCTAATTTAGATTAACCTAACGTAAAACTAAACATATAATATTTAAATGCGCAATAGTTCTTGGGGAGGTCTGAACCCGCAACCTTTTGTCTACTAATTCCTTAGGCCACCAACTGGAGAGACGAAACTAAACTTCAATACACAATACTCGACTACGATGCTAACAAAGTCATACATAAGTGAAGTGTTATGTTGAACTAATAGTTACTATAGGCTCCCACGATTTTCATATTACGATTAAAGTCTTTATGGGACTAAATACCAGTAAAGAACTCTCACTGCCGCACTCAGGGACATTAACGATTACCTAAACTGACACTAAGTATAAATTTCACGAAGAAAACCTTTACTTAGTGATAGTTAAACTAATCATTTAAAGTCTCTCGGCCTTATTACAAAAAGCGGTTTATCTAAAAACCAAGGTTTAAAAACTCTAAAAACCGCGGTTTATAGGAAAGTGTTATTACAAAAAGTGGTTTTGCGAAAAACCATTGTTCATTCTATGGTCTAACGCCAAACCTGGGCGGCCCCTAGTTTAAAGTAAAGAACTATGGTTTAAAATATCATATCTGTCAAATTTCGTCTTTTAGGTTATCATATATTGTTGTTGTTTTCACCTGAACATGGATATTATAATGGTCAATTTAATTGATATTGAGGATATTGAAGCCGATATAACAGATATTATTTGCTTTTGTTGGTTCATCATACAAAATTTAATAGAATACGATTCACAAGAGGAATTATTAGATCCTCTCGTCTGTGAGCCATACCGGCTCCCGGTATGACAATATATTCGCATATATTTCACTACAAATGCCGTTCTAACGCATTATTTATGTTTATCAATACATAAACTAGCATAAAACACATACTTTTGGTTTTAACATACTAAATTACGTCAACAAACATCTCATAAACAAATAAGTTCGAATTACGTCACGTTTCGTTACACGGATGTACTTAGTTGTATTACTAGCTAAAACAACAAGCTTCATTCAAAAGAAAACTACAGTTGACGATATAATTGATATTAAAATCTAAGCAAAATAATAATAGTCTCAATATTTTTAATACTTCTATAGAATATTTAATCATTAGTCTATTATTAAACTTTTTTCTTTTCTGGGCAAATGGAACGTTTTTGTAGAATGATAACATTATGAACGAACGATGTTTGTATTAATCTGTGGTTGATATACAAACAATGGTTCAAATGACAGTGCTAAGAAAACCACGGTTTTTATAACTTTTGTAATAAGGACAAATTTAGACCATGGTTCTTCAGATAAGCCTGGACTTGAAAGGCCAGGTTTAAACCGATGTTTATTTAGTTTTTTGTAATGAGACTGTCTGAGTTCGGCGGTTAAGTTAGGTTTTTATTTTAGTACTATTTCTTTAAGTTACCGACACCCAAAACAGACAACCAGACAAGCATAAACAGAAGCGCACATAAAACGAGACGACGCAATAAAACCGGTCCTCATCTAAGTAAGCCGAGACAATTGACGTCTGCTTAAAACCGACTTAAAATATAAATTAATAGCTAAATAATCTGCAGCCTGGCGGGAGAGATAGCTGGCTCATTGCAGCGTTGATGACCTGTGTCGCTTTATCTTCTAGCATAAACCTTTACTGTAGGACCCAGGGATTATCACAAGAGTACTGGTAATGAGTATTTGTACGCTAATTCGGATTAAGGATTGCTGTGTCAGTGTTCGGGTGGGCAGTTTTGCTCGGTTGCAGTTCGGGTCGGTGACTCGGTAGGAAATGTGGAAGGAGCTTGTAAAGATATGGTAAACCTCCGACATTAGGAATAGCGATGTTTGTTAGTCGGCCATAAATAATGTAGACTTCATCCCTCTTATTCATAAAAATGTCAAATTTAAACCAAGGATTAAACTTGTCACTTATACCTGTCACTTTCGTTTGTACGTCAAAGAATAGAGATGTCAATAGTCTTAATACGGGTTTAAGGTAATTCCGGTATGATCCTCGTTTATGAATTAGAGGGGTAGCGTATACTGTGATAGCCGTATTAATATTAAAAGTTGATCGATTTCGATTAAGTTTATGAATATAAAGTTCCAGACTATCTATTCCAACGTTTAATGGGATTGAGATAGAAAAGATTACCTATTACATACAAACAAACTTCGCCTCTTTACAATTTTAGTATAGGTAGATATTGAAATATAACTATTTAAACTATTTTATCGCGGTTTTATTTTGTTGTTTGGTCCCGATGCGACTTTTCGAATCCTTTACAGATCAAGTTGATCCTTACTAGGAAGAACATTCATTGGTTTATGAATCTGCTTGTGACTACAGTAATCTTGTGTAGATTTCACGTCAACCGCCAACCGACGATATAGGAACATAATACAAGCATTACCTAAAATCGAAAATTTCTGTTGTCCAAAAGAGATTATGCTTAAAAATAAAATATCTACGTAACAGCTTTTAATTCTACTTATTATAAAGCCTTAGTTTCAAAAACAGAACCACAACTAATCTCCCAAACACCTCAGTAGCGCGACTTAAAACTCCACTTAACTCCGTTGCACACCGGGAGAAACATTAAGCCGCGCGTTTTTCCCTTAAAATATAACGCGCGGCAACAAAAAATATAAAAATCGCTCGGACCGCGGCCGTTATAAATGGGCGGTAATTAGGGCACACACCGGCTCCTCGCCCCTCGAACACACCGCGCCGCGGATATTCACCCCTTAATAACCTCACGTGGCGGACTTTTAATCTATGTGAAACTTGCAAACTTCTGATAGTTAACTGGAGAAGTTTTTAGGTTCGGTTATCGATATCGTCCGATTCGAATGTTAAAGTTTTTGATGGTATCGATTTGTTTCGTTTTCTGGCTTGATTTAGTGTCTTTTAAGTTAAAATGTAAAGGCAGAAGAAAAAGTAAGTACCTGTAATAGAGATTTTCCCAGTAATAGGACAACATACAAAAATACTAACTAACTTTCCTTTGTTATACGAAACTCGAAAATATTTTTAAACAGATCTGTTTATTTTTTAGAGGTGTGATATTAAAATAATAAAGTTCCAAAGTTCAAAGCTCTAATCATCATAATACATTGTTACTTTACGCAACAAGCGCGCCGCTACAATGCAGCCGAACTATATCCCCCATTAAATATTTTTACGTCCTTCCCTCCGCAGCGCCTATAAACATCACTATTTGCGTTACGTACAAAATAACCTATTTAACACAGTCTAGCAAAACAACTGATACAAAATATTCAGGCGAAACTTTCACTAAAATATTCATACGGATACGTCGGCGCGGGCGGTGCGCGCGGTGCGGGCGGTGCGGCCGGCCCGGTGTGCCCCAGGGCTTTATTTTACAGTTTTTCCTATCCTGTTATATGGCTGTTACGTAGCGACTAGGCAACGACTTTTTGTGGATATTATCCTTTTAGCACCGAGTATTATAAGCGTTTGGTGAAAAACCTGCGTTCTCTCGGCCTCTTTATATTGCCATCGTTTTTTGTGACTCGCCACTTGGTTATTTACCTGTATTGTGGAGGTCGGATGTAGCTCACGAGCTCACCACGTTTTATGATCTAGTTTGTGAATAGTTCAGTTATTTTTAGACATTTTCAGACACTATAAAACACAAATTCACGACTTTTAAATCGCCAATCCACCGTCTGAATTATTGTGTTTCTGTAAATTATTACCTATTTGTCAAAACAGGACTAAAAAACGAAATCAAATCTTTTAAACATTTTTAATAACAACGTCCCTGAAAACTTTTAGTGACGTTCACATTTTTTGGGAAATTCAAAAGACTACATAACTTAAAAACAATAAAATTACTTGTATGTTTTACTAAAGCTAAACAGTGATCCATATATTCGATATATTCGATTCACCATGTAACCTACTTGAGGTTACACAGTTCTACTCACTCATACGGGACACGACCTTATAAAAGTCCAGCAACGTTTAATATTAACAAACAAATAAAGCACCGCACTAAAACATCCAATCCATCCCGCTATAATCCTCAATACGGGACACCGACACCGCAGCCGATGCAGATCTCAACTCATATTATGAATATTGCAGCTTACAGCTCCTTGCGACCAACCGAAAACCAAATGCGAGATGAAAATTTAATCTGAAATGATCACGCTGGTACATTCGTTGCGAATTATTCATACGGCCATAGCGACGCGGTAATAAGTAAAAACTAACAAAGAGAAGAAATATGAGTCGTCCGCCATTATAACAATAAATGTTCCCGCGCAAAAAGTGGACGCGAAGCGACGCGACGCTATTCTGTTTGTGTTTTCATTACACGTGTTAATTGTACAATCTACACGTGCCGTTTGTGTAATGGATTAATCAGGGCCCTAATTAGTGTGAATAGACTATCTAGTGCTGAATTGTTGGTTTACTTCCTAACGTTGTTTTGGAGAAGTTTTGATTCAATTGGCGATTGGCCTCTAGCTCTACACTTTTAAGTTATACGTAGTATGATATGTATATTAAAATGTATTGGGAATAATATTATCAGTCCATCTTGAACTTAGGTTCCAATATTTTACTTTGAGGTACAATCCCGAGTCTTACTTACCGCAAAATAACAAGCTTAAAACATCTATAAGTTATCTACAAACTGCAAAAAGCCCTAATACTTTAAACAGATTGAAGTATGACTGTATTGCCTAATTCAAACTTCTGAAGTAATTCAAAATTCATATTAAATGGCTATCCAAATAATATCCTTTTGAAATAATCACAAATTTATTAACAAGATTGATTGACAGTCAAAACAGCAATTAAAATTATATTTCAACACGGATTATAACTTAATAAGATTATTTTGACATGAGCGGCTATCGTATTTACTAAATAGTGAAAATTTAATATTATTTACCTTTCAAAGGTAAACTACACACAAAATCTCGCCTGTTTCCCAGAAGGGTAGGCAAAGACCACGAATTCCCATTTACAACGATCCTGGTATACCCTTTCGCCTCCTCAATTTCTTCACTCTTGCTTGTCGGGCACGGTACTCCTACCCTGCCATTTCTCCGGAACATCTCCAATCTAGTCAAAATTCGCTCCCCGAGGTTGATTAGTTTTTGTTGACTGTATAAGTACTAATATTAGGTACTACCAGATTTTATTTTATTTATTTATTGAATAATCATAATAAGTTTCTACAAATTAGTTATTTAATTCGTCTAACTGATCCCATTGTAGGGCTAATGCCTCTTCATATACTGCTTAGACGTTTGCAGTCTAATTAATAAATGAAACTTTAACTTTACAATGTCTCTATTAATTAGCCAGGTTTTAAATGTTGACTAAATTAATCTCGACTCTGGTTACCAAAACCAACATACGTAGGTATGGCCTTTTTTTGTAAATACTGCAAACATTTTCTGACTCATTACAGTGAACGTCATACTCGGACAGATCTTTAACTGTTTTTAATCAACTTTGGAATTTTATCTTATTTTTTAGGTACCTAACGAATCTGTAAAAAGAATGTTCCAGAATAGTCCCCTGTTGACACAGGAGTGTTCAAAGTAGCGGTGTGCACATATGCACTTGTTTTGTATTATTTCTCATCGTTCTTGTTCGCGCGCCCGTTTTATTCTACTGATATTTAATCCGAGTTGAAATTAAATTGTTTTACATTTGTACGAGAGGGATCGTTGCTTTTATCATTAGTTATTCTTGATAAAACACTTCAAAATGTATTGCCGTGATGCACTGTAGTTTGTCTAGAGACTAGGAAATAGGAACCTATTGGTATTTAGTAGTTACCATAGATGTAGTGTGGTACGTATATTGCTATCTCTACGTGGTATGAATTATTTAATATGACGACGAAAATTGTCGAGTCTTTACATCGCAGATATACTGTCAACTTTAAAAATCAGCAAACTGTATGAGTGACAGCAAATCTTCCGAACTTTACGTCATATAGGTACCTACAGTGATGATAAACTATTTTACAATTTAATATCGTTCATGAGTACATGTTTAGGTTTAAGATTTTTGAATAACTTTTAAAGAAAAAAGTTATTGGTTTTCTATCTCACAAGGTGACAGTATTACCTAAGACACACCATATATTTTGCCTCGGCTTACAGTTTCCATGACCACGGACAACAGAACCCTGTCCACGGTATGCGCTACTTTAAAATTCACCGCTAACAGCAATTCGCATGATAGTTACCTCGTAAAGATGTACATTACGGAATCAAATATGCGGTATTCAATATGAGCGCACAGTCCGAACTGAAATGCAATGCGCAATAGAGTATGAATCTGACAAACACTGGGTGGTTTAATATAAGGAATTTATCACATCTGTGAGGAGCCGGGTAACCTGCACCTGATCTCTCTCCCGCCATGTCTTACCATCCTGGACTATGAGTGTGAGAGAATACAGAGACTACTATAATATCTCTTGTAGCTAGATCTTACAAGACATCAACACGCAAAAACTTCATGTAGCGATACGCAATATTATGTTTGCCAATAACAAAACTCTTATGTCGCAAAATTATTTCTTCCATATGAAAAGCAATTTAATCAAGCAAGTTATTTTATGTAGTTATTTAGATACAGTACCATTTGTAAACAATAAATTAACAACTAGATATATCCTATCCCATGTTGTGGTTGAATATGTGGGTAAGTGGTAATTAATGTGCTTATATTCCATCTGTATTCATGTACCTACCTATGATCCACAATAAAGACTTTGAGTTTGAGTTGAGTTTGAGTTTGAATAGTTAGCATGGGGCATAAGTCTACGAACTTGACAAAGAAACTAAAATTTAGGTTAACAAAATTGAGGTACCTAGACCTATCAAGTCGAACAGAAAATGAAGATTGGATAATTATACCCTTGCGTAGAAGTTCGTTTTAAACTTCGCTGTATTAATACCCCGAAGGCATGAAACATCTTTCTACCTCAGTTTACTTCCCTCTCGGAAATACTTTGTATATAACTCGGGGCCCGCTTCAATGTGTTACAGATAATATAGAAATGGTTAGATTATGCAACGGTAATGCATATTACGAATAACTTAATAGAAGAGTCGCGTTATATCAAACCACTCAAAAATATTAGTTGATAAATGATGAAATATCATAAATAAATACTCTTGAACTGTTAAGGGTTAAGAGGCAGTAATACGAACATACATTGATAAATGTATAGATTTGTTGATAAAGCCGTTGTCCCTTAACCCTGAAATGCTACAAGTCGAATACAAGGCTTCACGAAAATTTAATTAAATTTACACCTGACTTATGGCGTCGATATATTGATACGGTCCGCCATAAACCCTTTGACATACACTTCTATATCAGTATCTATAGGTAGAGTTTAAACGTACGGTCCTTGCGTCAAAACATAATGTCGGTAATAACGTAGTGGGTCGCAGTAACCAGTCGTGTGGCGACGCCTTTATCTTTCCACTACATTTGTCGGGCTCGGGCGGCGCTGATCCGACAAAAATGTCGCCCTGTCCAATCACGGCCTTAACCGACGTCTGCCATTGTCAATGTGGACGAGAAACGTCCGGCTTTTTAGGTTAATTATTATGATAGCAGACTGGTTAGGTGGCATATGTTTTTGGTCATTTTTAGGCAGCCACAAGGTTTAGTATTAGATCTAACTAAGATTAGCTAATAAATAAGTTTATCTCTTATCGTTTTCTCTCGATTCAGTTCTATGTAGTACCTACGTAACCACTAGATAGTTTCTGTATTGTACGAATTTGACATATCGCTCACGCATCAATTTCATCATATTGTTCATACGTATCAACACACTGTTAACACTTGCTCGCCGGTTGTAATATGAATATATTCCCAAAATATATCTAATCATTACGATTTCCTGGAAAAGGTTCCAATCTAGTAATCATTACAAAAGTAATGATATTACAATTACTTTTGCTAAGTTTCGTAGAGCTGTAATGGGTAATTAAAATAGAGAAGGTAATAAGGTTTAGTATAACTGCTACCGTTCGTGTAAAAAAGCTAGACAAGCGCTTTATTAATGTGGTCTCACCTACTTTAATTACTGATATCTCTTACCGCACTTCATTCTATTACACTTTTGCAAATTGCTGGTGTTAAAATCTAGTTTTCAGATTTTAATAGGTAGATTCTATATTTCTTAGTTCATATTTGGTTTCTGATTATGATTAAAGGCCTCACGCCTGTAATATGTAAAGAGATAGGGCAGAGGTGTCGTCATAAGGCCATATACTCACAGTGCTTTTCTTTTGGTATGGAATT
Organism: Abrostola tripartita; assembly: GCA_905340225.1. Lineage (NCBI taxonomy): Eukaryota > Metazoa > Arthropoda > Insecta > Lepidoptera > Noctuidae > Abrostola > Abrostola tripartita. The sequence goes on from HG996488.1 coordinate 599,726, forward strand.
ACTATAAGCAGCGAAAGGTCTAAAAAAAAAGGAAAACATCTCAGGGGAATTACCCCCCGAGATTTGAGCTACGATTACATACATGCATATATATTATTTATATATAATAATTTTGGTTGTTCACCAATAAACAGAATAACAAAAGTGTTATATTCATTTATCATTTTAAATACAGTTTTAGATAGTAACAGAAACAATACATGAAACGAACTACGACTAAAGTAATTAATTCAGATTCGTACATGCGGTAAATTTCGTTAACAATGTTGATTTAGGCAGAATTGACTAAATACACATCTTTTGTTTTATCAACCATTGTTTTTATAGTAACCCACATACCAACTATGTGTATTGTGTTACTGGCTATAAAAATATTTGGCAAACTTCAATTGGAGATTTCGGAGAATACTAAATTTATCCAATCCAATCAAAATCGTAAACGTTGAAATACAATATGATATTTCTATGTAAATTTACATAAGGTAAGATTATCACCGTCCAAATATCAGATGATGCTATACCACCATACAGTCCTCTGACGTTCAGAGAAGGCGCAAGAATTGATGTTGTCTGATCATGTTTGTTTGATAGGTATGTCTTATCGTATACAAACGTAAAAATCCTAAAGGAGTAGCACAGACCACAGATTTCCATCTCCTACCATCCTGGCATCTCTTTTGCCTCATTAACTGTCATCAAATTCTTTATAATTGTGCTCGTCGGTTAGGGAACTCCTAATCTAGTTCTTCACTTCAACAGAACTCTGATCTTATTATAATGTTTGCTTAGTACGTAGCAGTAGGATGTAATCCTACGTATTGATTGGATTGAAACAGTACATCAAGCGGTCTTATTGATAAGTGATCTCTCTACAGATGACATACATACATAAAACCTCGCCTGTATTCCCCAAGGGGTAGGCAGAGGTGTATATAACAGCCACATTTTGCCACCTTTGTTATAGGTTCTAAGGTAATAGGGGTCAAGCCTATTGCCATCAACCAGGCCCAAATCTAGAATCAGTGCTGCTACCAAGACTTACCTAATAAAAAAGCCCAATAACACTGCGCGAGCCAGGATTCGAACCCAGGACCTCATGCTCAGCGTCCTTACCACCACCAACGAGGCAGTCTCTCTACATATAACTACGACATTTATTTTTTAATGATTTTCTGCAGTTTTACGTAGTGTTGGTAAAAGCATTACAGGCAATTTATGTTTGCAACTAATAAATTATAGCAATACACGTTGATAATTATTGAACAAAGCAAAAAGCTTTGTCAATATTGACGAGATATTCACAAACAGGGCTAATAAAACAAATGGAATGGCATATGTTTACAAATTAATACACACGAATAATATTATAACTTTACCTGAAAATGTGAACGTTGATTAAAGGTAATTTTATTTAATAATCAATATTATTTAGGGGCTCATCGCTAAACCCAGCAGCCTAAACTGACCGAAGGTTTAGCTGCATTTACCACGGTTCATCCGTTATTTTTCCAGTGCCCCGTGACATTAAGAAAAAAACAATGGTCGGCTGATTTAAATAATTTTAATTTCCAAGATCATAAGACACACAATAAACATATTAACGAAGGCAGAATAATTAAAAATTAAATTACCAAAACAAATAAAATTCAATTCTGACAGGCCACAATTAGTTCACAGGAGGAGGATTCGCAAATTAATTGCCGTAATGAAAGTAAAGTTCGCTACTAACGTGTTACGATCAACCCTCCATCGCTGCCTTAAATATGTTAATGTATGCCGGGTACCCCCGGCCACATGGCCAGAACAGAAAAAGATAAATTATCACACAGAATGCTATGTAATAATTTAAAAGCGTTTAATTTATTCTCTTTGAATTGCGCTAGCTGCAGCCCCGGAGCGAACTCTTTTTTATTTAATAATAGTATACAATTATCAATTCTATTGGACGTAAATGGAATATTCCAAGCGATACATTAAACTTATTAATGTATTTAGTATTCAATATTGAGCACCATCCTTTCATTAGTTAGTATAAACAAATTAATTGCAAACAAAGGCTATAATTTGCTAAAATAAATATTTGGCAATAGTGATTCTATTACCAATTTCAAAGCACAAAATATCTTTCAAGATATTACAAATGGCATGTAATGACAGGGCATGACAGCCCGACGAGCCCTGAGGGACCACAAACAGGGCTGCTGGCGTGCATAAATCATCAGATACCTATCCGACTGGCGAACGAGCCTAGTATAATTTAATATACTCTTGCCGCCCGAATTTAGCAAGTCAACCGAAATAAATAAAGATAAAGACACCGTTATTTGTTCAAACATGAGCTCACACACACTAGTATACAACAGTTATAGATATATGAACGATGAGTTTTGTAAATTTCCAAAGAACTTTCCGCAAAACTATAGATTAAAATTGTGAGATATTAAAACTGTAACCGCATACACATACTACCTCTATTTTAGGGTTGAATATTTGAAATATATAAACACATATTATTAGTAAAGAATGGTAGATAATTTACCTTTTTACTTTCAATAGGCATTTTAGCCAACAACATAATCACTGCAAAATATATTGTACCTCATAATTTGTGAAATTAAACTTTGTGGTAGGTTCTCTAACAAAAGGCTTTTGCTTTGGTTTTTAACAGACTGTATTACATTACCAATTACGTAACTCTACATACATTTATTATTTTTACGCGTGGGTTACAAATGTAAGTGGTGTTACACGCATGCGTACTTATAATTCTAACAGTTAGTGCGTCATAATTTTAATTTAATTAGTAGAATGGGTCGAGAATATTATTAAATTATACTATAGAACAGACAAAAGATGAAATGATCTTGGTATATTAAACATAATATCACAGGCTTTTGGGCAGTAGTGGCATCATACGCCCGGATTCGGCCGCGTGATCCAATTTTACGGCGTCTGAAAACTAATATAATATCTCCGACCCCTCCGGCTATAAACTAGTGCCAGGCTTTATAAATGTAGACTTTAATTTCCAGTGTTAGCAAATATATTTGAACACGAAGTAAATCTGGAAGCCATTACTCACCATAAGCCTCACCTCTTGTTGCGAGCATGACTGGAGTATAAACATAAAAGATAAATTGTCCGTTCACATAGACCCTCGTGGCCTTTTGCGGGTTAAGTAATAAATATGCAAAGTTTAGGAGCATTTCTAGACAAATCCGTACCTATAAGGGATGGGTGTTCAACTCACAAATTTTGCGAACAGGTGTGTTTAATACGAATTTTAGGCAAAGTATTGGTTTTATCCACCTTCGGCGTAGATAATAATGATTTAAGATATTCTCTGCGGAGACACTTCCCGTCTTGATTTAGTTCTCTATCGGTTCGTCGTCGATGCCAGACGAAAATAATATTAAAATATTCATGGACTGTTATTAATGTTGAAAGATCCAATAAAAGTTGTCAATTTATTATGACTATATGTCAAAGTTAATGTAAGAATTTTTGTAATCTTACGAAAGTGCGGCGTAAGATAATATTTTTAATAAGATCTTTGAGTTTGTGCCTACTTGTCAAGACTTATTGAAAATACTTCAAGACTTTATAGAGTTATAAGTTGCTGTGAATTCTCGTGGACGTAGGTGTTTTAATAAATTAAAATTAATAATCTAGAAAGCAAATCTTATCGTCGATGCTGAAGAATTTTTAGTTAAGATATTTAGGAATGTGAATAAATTAAGGCCGGAATAAATATTTTAGAGCTCGTAGACTTTACAACTTGCAAGTTATCGTGCCTTGTCCGTCACAAGGTGACTATAACTTTCAAGGAACCTTATACACTGACCCTCAGGTATCAAAACAGCTTCTTATGATGATTGCACTATACTAGCTTTTCACCAAAACTAAAAGCAGACAATTTGATTCTACGTAACGTAACCTACGTAAACATAGTGTCAATTGTATAAACAACTTGCATACCCGGCAGACGTCGTTCTACCCGGAAAAGCAGCGCCACCTACCGAGTCAAATTTTATTTTCAAATCATCCGGGAACCTATTGGAATATACACACAAAATTTCATCCGATACGGTCCAACCGTTTAGGAGGAGTTAAGTGACAAACACACGTACAGAAGAATTATATAAATTAAGATAAGAAAGAAACTATCTTCACAAATTAACATAAAATAGTTATCATACAAAATCATCCAATTCAGAAAAGAATTGGTTCTCGGTAGGACGTCAAACGCGCAGCCGCAATAGCGGAAGCGATTATCTACCGGAAGTTGAGTGCAATGAGTTTCCGTTCCTCTACGTTTGATGGCTGCCGTACCTGCGCCCCTGCCGCCACCATCCCGGTAAGTGGCGAGTTAATATTTGAATATCGCTTCATCGTTCTTTACTTTGAGTTTTTATGACTTTACGAAGAGCCAAAGTCAATAAGTTAGACGATTTGCCAATATGTATATTATGTTATTATTACGTTCAATTTGGGAATGAATTTCAGCGACGCTTGTATTTTATTCAGGGTGAGCAGAAGTATTGGAGTTCAACGACTATGCAGTAATTAGTATAATTGCTTAGTTGACATTTCATATCATGAGAAATTTCAACTAAGCAAAGTTTACTTAGTTTTGATAACTTGTAAGTTACGGGTTCAAATGCAGGCCACTATTGCATTTATCTTCATCATTACGTACCCTTATAATTTTTTTAATATACTTACCCCCGCACTCAGAGACATTTAATGATATTTAAACGATTACTAAGAAAAGGTTTTGTTCGTGAAATCTTACCTTAGTGTCAGTTTAAGGAATCATTAACGTCTCTGAGTGCGGTGGTTAACTACTGACTATTATAGAACTGCAAACAAAATATACGTGTATGTATCATACAACAACCGGATTTTTGTTTTATTATTTTATTAATTATTATTAACAAAGTGGTAAGTAAAACTTATAAATTAAGCCCCACAAAACCGGAGTAGTGGTTTGACTGTGGGGTCGGTGAGTCTATACACTTGTTTTTAAATTTGTAATTAAACTAATTATATTATTATTTTTATGTAGCACTTTAACGCGTTTCTAAATAATATCATTTTATTTTATTTTTAAAACTATTTTGTATATTTCTATCACTCCCCTCTATCACCAAGGATTATTCGCTTCACAAACTATTTGATAAACAAATGACTGTGTTTGAGTTCCCGATAGCATAAACTGCTATGCCCTGCTATCGATAAAAATAAAGGCTATCATCGACACAGCCGCTTGATACATGCCAAACAAACTATGTCATGTCGCTCTAATCCTTATACTCTACACACGAAAAACTGTAGAACCATACAATATTTTTTTTAAACTTCGCCCTACACTAGGAATTACTCCTGTATCGTGAATACGTTTCACAAACATGAAATATCACATACACAAACACCCAGACTTGGGACAAACATCTGCGAATCACACAAATTTTTGTCCCTTGTGGGATTCGAACACGCAACCTCTAGTGCAGTCCAATCGCTTATTACTACTACTACTAATCCGTATAGAATTCGAAGCTGGAGCATTGAAAAGATTCCCCTTACAGAGTTCTATGCACTAAACCCATAATAGAGCTTCATTTTTGTCGTTCTGACAATCTAAGAGCTCTCAGTTGACCAGACTCGGTAAAGTGCTAGAATAAATTCTAGGTTGAAATTGTGTCCGATAAAATAGTTTAGAAACGACTTAATAAAATCATTATTCTTCCTAATGCCATTCTGGCCAGTTGTTGCACTCCATTTGCCGATCTTCCTTTCATAGCTGTATTTTAGACTCGTTCAATGGTTCTGTGGAAAGGATTTAGATTTCTAGGTCTTTATAAATTATAATCGCTTATGTTTACTAGCGAAATTTAAAGTATGTCCAGGACTAAAATTGCTTCGTATCTTGCCTTTGTGTTGTGTACATTTTTACCAAGATATGTCATGGATTCCAAATCTGTTCTCTTCTACCCTTTCAGTTACATAATTATCCGACATAAGTGGTTGGGGATTGTTAATTCTTTATTGTACTCATAAAACCATAGATTTTAAAATTAAATTTTAACATGTAGTTTACAGAGGCGAGCTTAACTCAGATTTTTATCAATTGTTATAACAAAAATGAGTTTCAAAACAAATGAATAGTTGAAAACAAGAGTTTAGTTACTTATTAGTTTTACAGTTCAACCAGGGGAAGGTTTGATCCGAGGTGTTGATGACTCAGCAAATTAGAATTGCAGATACGTAGATTAAAATGAAGAGCAAAATAAATATGTATGATTTTCGAATATATAAAACTAGACACTGGTTTATTCACACATAAACATTCCCCGATCTGGCACACAAGCAACGAAACAATCGCTCCAATACTTCTCCATCCAACATCAGTATAAAACAATTGCCAGTAAAAGCAACCGAAACGAACAAAATTAAAGTATTTACGTCCAGACAGTGCACTACATAACCGTGCAGCTATAAATGTCTTGCGAAGAACAATCCAATTTCCCTTGCGAAGGTTCCTGAAGCACTCCCACCTATTTCAAGTCGGATTCAAAAGAGCCAGCCGTACGGAAACAAGTCTAAGGGTCATATAATTAAATAGTTGTCTCTATTTGATACCCCAGAGAGAGTAATTTCAGAAAATGCTCCGGGAAAGGCGAATATTAATTTGCTGTTGAGATTGAAGTGCAACTCTATTGGGTGTTTTATAGTGAAATGGTTGCGGAATTTTCTGAGGAGTTGTATTGCAATGTGTACATTTATTTTATTACTTAGAGCTGTCTATTTCTACTTTGAGTAGCTAGAAACATTACAATTGGTGTTTTAAGTATTTTAATAAACACTTGTATTCGAAGCTATATTCAATAGGTATGCCACTCCTAGCGCGTATAAATTGAATAATCTCTTAAAATATATTGTTCAAATTATAATAATAATACGAAAATCCTTTACTACCCATTTTAACGTTTCTCATATTATTAAATACAATATATTTTTAGTTTATAAAGGGGAAAAGTTTGAAACAACAATTTATCGGCTCCAGGTACTAACATTCTCGAAACTTGCTAAAACAATACAGAGACATATTAATTAAAAATATGGCAGCCATGTTGTTGTCTAGTGGTGGAATTAATTAAGCGCGGCGCGCGCGCTGCGGTCCGCGCCGAACCGCTACGATTTATTGCGAATTGCTATTGCCTTCTTTTACAAAGTTACCTATTTTAAAATGTTTATTAAGTTTATTGAAAAGTGCCGATTGGGCTCCAATTGATTTTATCTACCCTGGTATATTTTGTTGGTAATTAACTGTAGATTAATTGAATAATTTATTGGTTTTTGAAGAAAAACTACGATAATTGGTACTTTTACATAGTCTAAAACGTATTAAATTAGTTCTGCTGTAAAATAAAAATTGTACGATGTAGTTATTAGAGTTTATTATAGCATTTACAACTTAATAAGATGCTTATAATGTATTTTTTGTATCGTCTAACTTTGAGAACTTTACGCAAACGATCGGTTTGACTTCTAAAATAGCTTTCATTCTGATAATATTTATAAGCTAATTAAAAATTTGTTTTTCAACATTTTATTCATATTAATATTGTGCCTCCTAAACCATGTTTAAATTTCACCATTTTAAGAACTATACCTTTACAAACGCCATCAACGAATTCCATTAATTAGCAGTATATTCACCGCTTAAATACTCCCACAATGTTTCGCAAGCGCAAGTCAAAAAGTTCAATTAACGTTCTCCTGAAACAATCAATTAAGAAGTCTCAGCGTTAACGCGTTCGGAATTAAATTAAAATATTTTATGCAAGGCTGCAAGAGAAATAATTAAAGTGGCAAGCAATCCAGGCTTACCATAATCCAGCTGATTGCCGTCCGATTTCCATATCGTCAGTTACGGATTAGTTATCGTGGGTTTCATGGACTCCTTAATCTGCTGAGGAGCTGGATCGAGGTGTAACTAGCGTTGTTTATGTTCTAAGATAAACAGGTGTGAAATATTAAGGTGTGAGGGGAAAACTTGTTTTACATAGTTTTGAACTTGTCGTATAATTTAAGCATGTTTTGTAGATGTAGTGTTTTTGGGGAGGTCACTAGAGTTCATAACCGTCACCTAAGTCTAGGCACGTTTTTATAAGCGCATGTTTTAGGCTTTGTAAAAAAATGTGCTTTTGGAAGAAGGATGAATTATATTATAAGTCGAAAACATATTTCATATTTTAAGCATGGTATTTTGCCATCATTTAAAAATGTACCTAATAAGATAATTTATTTACGCATAGCATTGGTAAGCAGTAAAATCTTTAACTAAGATTTGCTGATTTTCATGACATCGTTAGTTTTGATCTTTATTGGAGATCGTAGCTTAGACAAGCACTAATGGAGAATTTAGTCCCTCAAAACAAATACTTTGACATCGTCGCACTAAAATTTTCGAAGTGTACATGATAAACGTAGCCCCCGTCCCAGCCGTCAGTACCAGGTGAATCCAGGTGTTAGCTATGTTCGGTTCACATTAATAATTCCCGCGCCGTGCAAAACGCGACGGGTACAAGACTGGTGCGCTCGCTTTGGGACCTAGTGTTGTGACCGGCTGACTGTCTCTAATAAATAAATACTGGCTAGTAGTAGTACCTACGTTGGTAGAGCGAGTTTATGTTGTTACCTTGTAAATTTTTGGAGTTAAAAATAAGAAATATAATTTTATTAAAATATTTTTTTTTGTGTTGCCTTGTTGGGTGGACAATGGATATGGGATACCGTGCTAGTCCGTCCATAGACATTCCATGTCCGCTCGCAAGACTCTCATAACGAACAACACAAGAGTGATTTATAGAATGAATAATACCATAAAAGGGTTTAAGTTTTATAGTTCATATAAACTCTACAAACATACGTACATTTCTGACTGGAGACAGGCCAGGCTCAAAATTGTTAGGACTTGTAAGGCTGGGAAACAAAGACCAAACTACAACATTTAGGGTTGGTAATTATCACAAAAATACTTAATATTTAATGAGTGTGTTTAATTATACATGGTGGTGGCATCCGGGAGCTAAGTTAAGTGTATCATCTGAGTAGCAGTCCCGTTGCAGCGTCAATACGAAGACCCAAGCATTTACCGAAGCCATCGGATGAAATTCTGGGCTAAATATGATGCCTCAATGCTGCCAAGTTACGCCAAACCATTAAGAGGTAGTGTGGTTATCTATCGATGTTTAATATTTTTAACTTGTACATTGTTCCAACCATGAATGCTGTAAAAGATTCAAAATGTCGGGACAAGTCCGCAATGAAATCCATGTAAATAGTTTTCAAATCAATCTGTCAGGACAGGTCGACTCAAAACTGTTTTGGTTCTTTCACCTAAAGTCCATTTGCGAATATCATTTTTCTAACATATTATTGTATCTAAATGAACTAAAAAAGAATGATCCCTGAGTTTGTTTCGACAGATGTAGGTATCTAGTCAATTAGGAAAAACACAGAAAATTAATAGGTAATTAAATATTAGTCCAGTTATTTTGAGACAGCTCGTTTGAGATTATGTTTATAACATACACTTCTAAAAGCATAACATATATATTTTTCAATTAAATGTCGTTGGTTTTCTGTTGACTAAAGCGTTATTCTAGGATAATTTAGCTGTAAGTCTTCCATGTATCTCAATTTATAAAAAATAACAATGAGGCCCTCTAACATTGATAACTTTGTATGAGCCTCTTAAATTTGTCTTCAAGAATGTTCACTACTTAATACAATGATGAGTCGAATGTAAATTCTACCTGCATCCGTCTCATCATTCAGTCAAAACACGGCGCCTGCACGACAAAGTTCGGATCGACTTCACGAAGAATTCTCACTCGAAAAGCAATAAAAATGCAAACAAAATTCTAGTTTATTCTAGTATTTAGTTCGAATACTACAGCTTTTACTGAACACTAAACTAAAAGTGGAACTATTTGTAGCTGGTGGTATGATGTAAACTTTCCCGGTAGACTGCAAGTACGTAAGATGGATCGATTAAGTTTTGAGATCAAACGTGTAGCTGTTACACATTATTTTTAAATAAACTTTATCCTTCATTTGGATTTTCTTCAGAATTTGTTGCACCTTGCATTTACATAAAGCTGGTGTTTATTGCCTAGGTTTGGAAGAACAACACGGCCTGTTCGCGAGATTTGTGCCTGCCTTCTGTGGGAACGGTTTGAATATTACTCAAGGCACACATATTATCTCAGATTTAAATATTATTTGTTTTGACTTTGGATGTTAAAGGTCTCCCTTGATACGTACAATATACAATAGTATACACTACAACATGCTAAAAATTAACTAACCACGCCAATCGTAAAATACAGCTCTACTGATCTACTTATAAAACCGCGTAAAGATAGAAACAAACAAAACAGTCTGAGCAAAAAAAAATCTACTCGAACAAGAAAAAAGTCTAAACTGATAAAACACAATTATTATTACAATGCTGACGTCAGACAGTGTTGGAACGTGCGCATTACACAATCAATAAAGTAGCACACACATAATCGATTGTGAGATGCGAACAAACGCTACATTTCACCACTCAGCTATGAGCATCGGTGGTTCAGTGGTAGAATGCTCGCCTGCCACGCGGGCGGCCCGGGTTCGATTCCCGGCCGATGCAATAACTTTTTGAATGTTTTTATAAATATTTTTTATGTTTTCCGGCCGTAAAATAATAATTAAATTGTTTGGATGTTATTTATAAGCTACACTTATCAAGATAGAAATAACATTTTAAGATTATGTAATTTCTTGAGAAAGGCAAAGTCGTTTTATTCATTGTACATAGTTACATTATAAATATCCATAATCTAAATTTAAAAATATATTATTAAAATGCTGAGAGAAAAAAAACAAATAGCGCTATTTCCATCGATTTGTATTCGTAGGTTAATCAAGAACGTACCGATCTTAAAATAACCTCAGAACCAGAAATCGTTGTCGTACATGAAGCATTATAATTTCTTGGAACTTCCGAACCGGTTCCATAACGGCAACATTCAATCATACGATAAGATAACACACCCAATAATTAGATTCGCGGTCCCACAATTTTCTCCATTACAAATCCAATCTACAATTCCTTTATTAATAGAAAATGCAGTGGAAAATGTAACGTTACATTAAGCCAGATAACTTATTGGCGACTTGTAATAATTTACAACCTGCCCCCATTCTCTTTGGAATCGAATAGCTATTACACGGATAACATATGCGACTTAAATCCTGTGAAATTCAATTGTATTATATTCGTATTAATTAATGGATAACGAACGTTCGGATAATGGCGCGGATTTAATTTATAAGTCCGTTCTAGAACTGTTGTTTGATGTACCGGGAGCGAATTATTAGAGGTTTCGATTGCACTGAGTATACTAGTTCCATGGTATTATAATAAAGCTTCTTTATGAATTTCCTTTTAGTTAGTTTAATGGAAATAACTGGCGAAATGTTGGTGTACTTTACTGACTACTTTCATCAACAATTTCAGCCGGAAGATGTCCACTGTTGAACAAAGGCCTCCCCCTTAGAAAGCCGCAATGAACGGCAACTTGCCATTTGCATTCACCGAACGAAACTCTGTCGGTCCACCTGGTGACTGACTAAGAAATAAAACGTAATCTTGTGTTATCAGCCGAGGACCCGACATCAGGAAGCGAGTCGCTACATTACACAGCATGTAGCGGCGTCTCGCTTCCACATGGTAAACTGTCCTGCTTTAAGAGTTCATGGTAAGGGGGCTGATTAATTCAACATTCGCTAGATTTCTAGATTCTTCTTCTTACCTACTCTCCTGTCGGTAAAGCAACTCCCATCTCCTACTGTCCTAACATAGGAACTCATCAGTAGACTCTTCACAATTACTATTTTATTTATAATTATAATAGTTATTTTTAGAACAACAACAATATACCTAAATTAACGAACAAGAACGCGAAGCAAAAAGGCCGCTAAATCAACACAAAAGTCAGGTAAACAACATACTTCACGAGAAACATAATAACGAAGATGCCTTTTGACACATTTTCCTGGTGCATAAAAGCATGTGTCAACAAGACAAGGACTAGCAAGACACGACGACTAATATAAATGTTGCCTTGCCTTGCCTTGCCTCGACGATCGTACACAATTTGCTTCAACATTTAAAATGTCTGCCGACAAACTCGTAAATTCGTTTTACATAAAAAAACTTTTATTGGCTCTCGTTCGTAAAATTTTGATAAAACATAAAATATAACACTTAAAATGTTTGATTCACTGCCCTCAGATAGAGTTGTAATTATACTCGTTTTATACTCTTAATAAAAGTCTACTTTCTTTGCTTCGTAAAATACTTGATGATGTTAGATTCGTCTTGTTTTTATGACTTTGTATATGATGTTCTTGAAATTGCGTGGTAGTTGATCGAATCTCCCTGATGATAAATCAATGTTACATTCAAAAGTTAGTGTTATTTACAGACTTGCAAAAGGTCCGTTTCTTTGGATCGAAAGACTTATCGCCGTAAGGCCATTTCGTCATTTAATAACTTTATTATTTGACCTACATCCCAGTAATTTAACCAATAGGCCTACCTCGTGCCTCTAGAGGCTTTTTTATTCAATATTATTTGGAGCCATTGTTCAAGTTTATAAAAGCATTTCTACAAATGTAAAAAACAGCCTTAAGAAAAGCCAACCCTTTCCAAGCAACAAACAAGACATTTATCCACGAGGCGCACTTCATGAAAACGCTATTAATTCGTATATAAAGGCATCAACCAATTTGGCGGCGGGATAATAACGGCGCCGTACTGTGCGGTGTGCCTTACCGTCGCTCATGTGTGCGGCTTAGCACGAGGATTACTGCACCACTAATGTAACCTAGGTGTATGACAGCCTTCTGCTGAAACTGAGCCCTGCTCAGGAACGTACTGCAGGAGACAGAACGATTTAAGTCGGTTTTGCGTCGGTGTTATGATACGCAAGGTAAGGTATTTAAGGCACTAAGTTGAGAACCTTATTAATTATGTATTCAATAGTAATCGCTTGTAATATTATGTACTTATGCTTGATGCAGGGCACGAGGTGATGAAAAGGATAGAGTAAGAATTTCAATTATTATAAAACATGGAGAAATGGAGATTTAGGCAACTAAAGTAAGTCGACTGCAATGTTCAATTCATAATAAATTTCACATATTCGAATTTGTACAATTAATCAAACATACATCATCATCGTGCCGTGCCGTGTGATATCCGGCCTAAATTGACCATCCCCTTTCCTCCCGTGGGTGTCGTAAGAAGCGACTAAGGGAAAATCTAGAAGTGGGTAGCAGCGTCTTCTGTTACTTGACCACCTTCACTGCGATCCCCAAGCCGCTTGCCAAGCGTGGGGACTATGCCACCCCCCCTCCTTTTTTAAAGGGAGAGGCCTTTGTTCAACAGTGGACGTCTATCTGCTGATGATGACATCATCATCGTTATCAGCCGGAAGACGTCCACTGTTGAACAAAGGCCTCCCCAAACACTTTAACACCTCGACATACCTACAGTCGATATGACATCGCCCAGGTTTCGATGAATCATAGTCCATAAATGCAAGACACAGTGGCCGATTATACTCTTCGGTCTTCTGTATAATCTGGCAGAGCGTGTGGATGTGGTCCATAGTGCTAAAGCATTTTTGGAAACCGGCTTGTTCGGGAGGCTGAGCTTGCGTTCGGGACGGTTCATAATGACGCTCAAAAACAGCTTGTACACATGGCACAGGAGCGAGATATCTCGTCTATAAACAAACATTAAGCCCTTTTAAAATTGTACTGCTACCAATCGCAACAATACTCTTCCATATCTCAAAATCATTAAGGCGCAAAAACAAACGCAAAGCGTATACTACAATAATGTGCATGTATATGTTATCATCACGCTCAAGTCATAACGCGGTGTAAGCCTTATCTGCTTCCGCGCTTATCTCTCATTAGCGATACAGACTCCCGTTATCCCGGCTACGGTCTAATAAAACTCCTTGATAAATTTTATTGGAGCTCTTCCCTCTACCAGATATCTCGTATCGAGATTTCAATGAGCATTGTAGGGTTTGGTTATAATATTATTTGATAGGTTACGTTTATGTCTGATTTGTGATTCGAAAGTTCTGGAGATTTGAGATTAGCACGGAGACTGTTTTAGGATCGGATTCGAGAGTTTAAGTGCGTTTTTATTGGTACTTAATTTTTGACTGTAGATATAATAGGGAGTTTCCTGTTATTATAACTGTAGGACTATAAGTAATTAATTAATCAAAGAAGTTTAGAGTTTAATGACATTTTTTGAACAAAATCGAACTTATAGTATTTATATTTTAAAGAAATCAAAGAAGTCGTATTGTGCACAGATACTGAACAATTTGGGCACCAAATGAAATAATTGAAAAATATGATTATGTTTAACCTCTAATACTACATTTAATTGGCTAGACTGACAATTCAGGGGACAGTTACAGTTACATACAGAGTACTTAGTTATTTTGGGATAAATATCTACCGAGAACGTTTTGAACATACCTCTGCTAACCTGTATATACAAAATCAATGTTTTCATGGTTCAAAGACTTCTTGCCAAGTATTCTAAAAGAAATGAGTAAGGAAGAATTTATTTGGGGCAAAACGAGGAGGTGAACAAAAACACTTCAGAAATAAAAATAAAAACCGACGTAAAACGATTATCCTCAGCTGCTCTTGTCTTACGCTAGCATTCAACTAAACCAACTGAAATAAGCTTAGGTTAAAACTAGACTAACACATCATAACATAAGCGGTGGTTCATCTCCAGTTTTTATAACCCCGTATATAAAATCCGGTCGTTAGCTAATCTCCTCGAGGCACCTAGATTATTATCCTTGCTCCATAGATACAGCCACAAACAACACACCACTATTTATATGCAAATAAAGCACACTCTTCTCACATCGCATTAAAAACGATAAACTGTCGAGCTTTATCCACCGCGCCATTAGAAGATCCCAAATAAAACTTTAAAAATAAAAGATGGCCGCTTTAAACTGGCGTTGCGTAGCTAATTGCCGTTTTTTGCCTTCTCGAAAATAATACATGCCGCCGAAATGGCTTGGTTTTTGCAGAAGTGGCCGACCTTTGTGCTTGAGTATTTATTATGTTCATATACGCTGGTTCCTAGTAAAAACTAACAATGGACGGATAAAAATACGAGAGGGCAATGAATGTAGCAGCTTAGCTGTGATTCGTGGCTGGTTGTTTGAAAATGTTTCATTCCTGTTCTGAACTGCCATTTTTTCAACCATTTTGAAATTGCTTTTGTGACCCTATAACAGTTAATAGAACAGCAGTTCACGAAACCAGGGGACGAAACTTTTATATCAGGCTTAATTCCAAAAATACCTTTTTTTTTTCAATACAGCCATTGTACAAGGTAAAAGATTCTTTCTCTTTTAACACTGACCACTACTAAAGCCTTTTACGTGCAAAAAATGCACATAGGAGCACACCTGGATAATTACCGCTGTTTTTACTTGTTATGTAACACATTGTATAACCTGTGGATAGTGGTAAAAGAAACAGCACTATGCAATATGGCGCTAATTACTTTTTAAACGTTTGTTATTTAATCAGCAGCATTGAGTTTCAGTCTCGTGGTCGCTAATGCGACAGCCGATCTAGATTCTCAATAGCAGTATGGGGTTTTGGCAAAATTGCCCGCTAAATACAATAACGGAAAATATTTTAGCTGTTTTAAAATAAATTAGTAGACCACATTTCATTACACATACCTACACTCACCCTCACAAATATACTTTCACACACACACACACACACACACACACACCATACATTACTCATTCACAGACATACCATTCACTACACAGTCGCAGATGTTTTAATTTTGTATGGTATTGGTATAGTTTTAGAGTTTACCTGTTTTAGTTTTTAAATATTCTTCTCTGTACGTGAAGGCCTTAAATGTGTTCAAATTAGTACTTAATAGTATTTTATAAGAGGGTGAGAGCCTGGAGATCTGTCATACAGGTCCTGAACCCACTATAGACTTCAGCTCTCACAAAGGTTACTAATCTGATTTGACTTAATATGACATGAACCAAAGTCTGTACCCTTTTGAGAGAAATAAATCATTATTATTATAATAGACCGCTTCCTAATACATTCGATTTTATTTCAGCAATATCAGCTCTTGTGATTTCTTTTTAAACGACTTTTAATGATCATCGATCAGGTGTTAAATGTAAGCCTAAACCCACTATGATGCGCCTTTACTTAGGTGGCAGACAGAAGTCACAACAGGGGCTTTCATAGCACACCGCCGAGAGTTTTGGGCAATAATCAAAAGGCATCCATAAAATAAGATCCCGTACATATATACAGCTTTTAAAGATTATCCCACTTCCATACTGACTGACTTTTTACGTCCTAATAGAAAAACTTATCCGTTCGCGCATTCAACCCAAAATCAGACGCCAGCGAAGCGATGCGTCGTCATAGTAATAAATATATAGGAATTGTACCCAAGTTCAACCAAGAATAAAGGTCTAACATCCTTTGTTATACGTTCAAAAGTTTATCTGAATATTTTCCATGTACGCAAGCACTATAGCACATAGTGAACATTGAACAAAAGGCGTGCGAAACTCCGCTTGATACAGGATGATTTAGATGGCGACTTTCTTTTTTTTTACTTTTTTTATCTTTCCGGGACATTTGGTGGCGCGGCCGACGTTCCCGGGGAATAATGTCGTAATACGTTATGGAATTTAATAAGGTTTGTTTTTTTTATCGATTTTATTGCGGTTTTGCGATTGGATAGTGAGGTGGCAAAGGCATTTAGATCTTGGTTGGTTTTTTGTTCTAGACGTTGAGTTAATCGAGTTCAAGACATTTTTTTCGAATGACAAAGCTTCGTTGTGTCGCTTGATAGACTTATTTTTGTTCAGATCTAGTACTTTATTTTAAACAACAGCTGCGTGCTAGTAAATTTCTAAAGAAAAATACAGTTTTAAAGTCTGAAAAGAATTAATCAAATTATGATTAAACAGTGACTCGAAAGTTTTATGAATGATCGAAAATAAGAAAACTAACTAGTCTTATTAATAAATTAAAACTTAGAAACTGTTTGTATTTATCTTCAAACAAAAGTTTATACCGACTTAATACTATAAACCTTTGAAATGTAGCTGATACTGGTTCATATAAAAGCCACATTTAACTAATGAACTCATCAAAAACTATAAAAGCACTAATAAACTACAAAGACATCAGTGTAACCAAACTTTTCTCCACAAAGATTATGCGGAGGAACGTTAAGCGGAGAACACATTAAACGCGCCGGCTTCAAGGCATAATTAAAGTCGGCGCCACTGGAAATGTTCAAAAACATTATTTCAGAAGCGCAACTAAGAATATTACATTAAAATCAAGCGAAGGAAGCAGCCTAAGTAAGTGCATTTCCGCGAGGAGTGCCGCGAGTTCCATCTCGCACAGATGGAACGCGGCCGGTCGCTCCGGCTGCGAACCGGAGCGGCGGCGCGCGGCGCAATGTACCGAGCGGTGTGGAGAAAAATGTCTCGATAGGGTTGGCGGGTCACTTAGCTTTTAAAATCGGTACTTAAGTATTGTTTGTGGCGTACATTGGGAGAAGCCTATGTCCAGCAGTGGACTGCTGCAACGGGCTGATGATGATGATGATGATGAAGTGATTGGTTTGACTTATAAATGTTGTATTTTCTTTTATATTTCGTGTGCTTTGTGTTTCTTATTTTATAAATTTAGTAATTTCCTTTTCACTTGCTATCTATTTTTTGTCCTGAATGATGTTAATATATTATTATTGTGGGATATTTATTTATCTATTTTGTCATAACCTTTTTAAAATTAATTTCTTTCAAGATATCTAAGGTACGATACTGGGTCAAAAGGCCCTGCCCAATTAGCTAACATGATCCCTTTATCTTATACGGCCCTCATGGGACTACAGAGAGATAGTGACCACACGACTCAGGCCAGCAACCACGTGGTACAGTCGGGACCAGAATAACATGCTCTTTAATTATTTTGGAGCATAGACTTGTCGGTAAAATAATATTCTCCGGTTTTAAAGTGGCTCTTTCATTATTTTTCAAAGCATTTTAAAGATAATAATAAATATTTTCTTCTATGGTGTGTTCATAATAGAAGAATAAAATCTGTTAAATAAATGCAAGCTGAAGTTTTAAACAATTTAGAAATCTTATAGTAAAATGTTTGTTAGGAAAAACTAAATGAAAACTGTTAAACTGGAGCTTGACAACCCTAAGAACGGCCCGTTACAAGTTCGAGGTGAATTAAAATAAATCGAATCGGCATCGAATAGTTGCCTTTCAGTGCCTTTACTGGCAGTCTGTTTAGAACAAATTATGTAATTGTTACGATTGTTAGACTTTCGTAACTTACGTTCTTAAGTAATGTTTAAGTTAAAAAATAATTGATGTTTATTGTTGTATGTTTAAATATGATAAGGGTAACAATTGTTTTTTTTTTCTTCTGTAAAATGTTATTTGTTTTTAAATGTAAGTGTTTTGGTCGTATGTACTGTGAACTTATATTATAGATTTAATAATTAATTATTTTCCTAAAAGCAATTGTTGAATGTTGAAAAAATGATAATTATGACGTCAATCTTGGATCTAAATAATTTAAAAGCTGGCTTCTTTGGGCAGAGATATGTTATTGCAAGCCCACGATCACGTTTAAAAGTTCATCATTTTTAATATACCTACATTTTACATACACTGCGCCATGAGATGCGAGTCCTCAACGCAGACAGATTACACCCCTGGTATGTTAACCAATATTGGCCGGTTTAGTAGATAATTAGGTTTAAGCGTAGTTTCAGCGCCCGGTGGGTAAAGCCATAAACTTCGCTTGTTCGACGTAACTGCTTGGGCCTTTTCGGTGTTTATGAATGGATGGTCAAGCTAATAACACTTACGTGTGTATTTTCACGCCTGTATTGCACAAATATGCAAGTAGAGGAATTTGAGATAAAACTTTTAAATTCAATTAGAGGCTTTGATTCGTTTTTCAACTATGTCAGCTTCGAACGTGTTTGTAGATTTTTTCCTCCTTGATACAGCTATGGTTTGTTTTAAATCCTGGTTAAATCACTCCTCCTGTGAGATACAAGAGGTCGAATCCACGAGCAATAGTATATAATACTGTATGAATTTTGTAGTTTTTCATCCACTTTAGAAATTATACCTTTCAAAACACTTAAAAAGATACCCAGGAAGATCGAACACTAGACGTCTGGCGTCACGTTAGGTCGCTCCTATAAAACACTAACGATAAATACGTTTATAAACTGCAAATACATCGTGCGACCCCCAACACCAGTAACATAGACCAATAATTTCGGCCGAGGCACGTCGGCGACGCTTAACAAGAACATATTTCCAACAGAAAGTCAATAAGTGCACTCTTACAGCCGTAAACATAACAGTTTGTGTGTGCAACTGACCGACGATGTGTTATTGCGAAAACTTGCTCTGTACTCTACGCTGAAGATGAAAATATGCGACTCTTTTCCGTGAGGTTTGTCAACAGTTGTTCGGACGAAAACCTAACGGTATATCAAAAGGTGTATGTCAATTGTTTTTATTTTTCTTCTTTTGTCTTCTGGTAACTTCCCATCTATGGTATTCTTAAGTGAAAATGCAAGTTAACTGTTTACCTGGATTAAGTGCAGATTGCCACATTGACACCATTCACTTTTTCAATTTATAGTCTAGTCAGTGCGCATACCCATCCAATGTATAGTTACTATACATGTAATATAGAATAGTAGTCGTAAATTAAAATGTTTTGATTGGTTATTATGTGAAAATAATACTAAAGAGCTCTGTAAAATGTAACAAAAGGCTTCTAGCTAGACAAACTCCATATTAAAATGAATACAAATATTTGGAATCTCCAACATTCGTCGTGTTATAACAAAACCAATGACGTAATAGTCTATCATAAAACCACATTACTTAGATTCTCCTTTTCATATATTTATCTTACCCATCTTCTAACTTGTAAACAGTTGTCTGACGAACTATAACCGAAGCGATCGGTACAAACATCATATTATTGTCGCTAGGCGGCGCCTCGGGCGAACTTCAGAGAACTTTTTATTTGTACGAGTGTTTGGCGTGAACGGGGGAATTAAGTTCGGCATGATTGTATTATAGTAAACTGTACGATATCTGATGGATTGGAAGCGATGTTTACTTAGGTAACTAGTCTGTAAATAGGCCGTGACATGTCGTTATGTAATAATAACACAAGCCTGTAACTGGAGGCCTTGTACCTTATACCGTTAGCAATGAAAAATAAAA
Organism: Abrostola tripartita; assembly: GCA_905340225.1. Classification (NCBI taxonomy): domain Eukaryota; kingdom Metazoa; phylum Arthropoda; class Insecta; order Lepidoptera; family Noctuidae; genus Abrostola; species Abrostola tripartita. Next base: position 620,191 of record HG996488.1, read on the forward strand.
ACAGATATAAATAGCGCATACTAACAACTTGTTAGCATGTGACTTATGTTCTGGATTTTAAGATTGTCCCTGGGATTATCTTATACTAGATACCTAAATGTCTTATGAATTTCATTGTCAATTTTTTAAGAATATCTTCTAATCTTTGGCAAGACAAATTGACGTGGTGAACATTAGATGGGGCACTACATTCGGAGAAGAAACGAGCACAGGAAGTAAACAAAAATAAACCACAGCGTACAAAAAAGACTCCTATGAATCCAGTTAATGTTTAAAACAACATTACACAAAAACGCAACTCTAATAGGATGAAGACTACTCGAAGGTGTAGCAGTATGGCCAATGTCTTTCCGCCCGCCTGCCCGTTCCTGCCCACGCCTGCCCGAGCCTGCCCGCGCCAGCCCGGGGCAGGATCTCGTGCTCGCGACTTCATGAATTATTCACAGTCCAGTTGTGCCAATTCCGTTGCAGTTAGAACAACTTGTTGCAGAAATAACTACTGACAGTTACTTGTATAGTGCTGTTGGTTTATGGTTTTTAAAATAGTTCCTAGTTGACATTTATGAGGGGGTTAAAGCCTGTTACGTTTGTAGTGGCCGGTCATGTTGAATTTGTATTTCTAGAACCTTCTCTTTTGTATTAATTTGAACTAATTGTCACTTGTCAAAAGTTCATGCCATGGTGTAGCGATTGCGACATACACAGTATATCTCTCGTGGATTTTCTCACCTGATTAGTTGGTTTCAAGATAAATTAAATATTGCTTAATTAATCTAATTTTGCCAGATTTGTGCCTGATTGGCAATAGGCTCGCCCCCTATTACATTGAGACCTATAACATAACTGACGAAATGTTGATGTCCTATTCACCTCTTCCTGTCCCTTCGGGGATTACAGGTGTGATGTAATGTTAAGTTTTTTGAAATATATTGAAGGAGTACCATATGAACCCGGTTAGTAAACCTACAACACCACGACATACCCCAATAATAATAAACTAATTATAGAACACGAAGTACCGTAATGTACGTTTGTTCGTCGTTTATTTATTGTTTCATCTAACTTTAGCGATAATGAACTAAAATCAGTTTATGGGACTAATAAATTCAGGTAGTTCGCCTGCGGCCGGTAACTTTCCCTGTTTGCTTACCGTACAAAATAAATAGCTGGCACTCGCGCACGGGATGCTGGATGAAAATTAAGATTAAATTACACTCTACTTTCAAATATTTACAATTAGACTCACAAAGGTATTCCGAACAATAATTTTTCAAAATATAATTGCTGGTGAAATATCATTGTTGCTGTTTTAATTAAGATTGCTTTGTTCCGGTTACATTTCTATCAATTTGAAAGCTTTTTTTTTATTTAATATTCATAGAACACTCTTTGGTCTCATAGTCGTTTTTGTAATTTAAAACTGCCAAGGGCGATGTTTTCGGCCTGTTTCCTTGGTTTCTCTGCCAGACTTTTATTAACAGTCATGGCTAGAAATGCAGGCTAGTTTTGTACAGGGTCCCTTTTGAAATGTAAATGTGACTACACACCTCTGCTTATGCCCTTCGGAGATATAAACGTGATAATATTAAACTTCTCTAACTATCAACTATATAAACTTTTAGTTACCCTAATATAAACCTATATCTAATAAAAATACTCTAACAACTTATTACACATTCCTAAAAGGATTAATTAACTAATGAAACACTTAACATAGCTGGGCCCACACAAGCCCCAACACTCGGTCGGGACCATTTAAAACAAAACCATTTATGTTAATAGTTCACAGCTAAAAACTAAACGAAAGATGAACAGTTTTACGTAGCGGAGTTAATCCAACGCGGTCGGCCACCAATGAATTATTTATACATCCAAACAAACATTATTTTACAACTCTATCAACGGAAAATAACCCCTATTACAACGCAATAAGAATTTGCAAATAGAAATTAGAAACGTCATGTATCAAACTCGAAGCGAAAATATTATAATACGGGTCGAAAGTGGAGTGTATCTTTTTATGACGTCAGAAATTGTAATAGAAATCCCGGGATTTCTTGTCGAGGATTTTTTTAGGTTTTTATTAAATGGACAGAATTATATGCACACGTTTTATTAGGGTTTGGTTCACAGTAAGTAATGCTATTATGTTAATGTACCAAAATACAGTACCTACAAGCTGTCATACAATCACGCTTGTAATCCCTGTAGGGGTAAACAAAACTGTTGCCTTTTTCAAGAATTTATAACTTGACTACCTGATTGGCGCAGTGGCTATGCGAATGTGATCTTTTTCAGACAATGTGATCTGAGAAACATAACACCTCATAAAGTGATGGCCTCACTACGTAGTCGTTAATATGACTATCAATAATGATATCAATAAAATCTAAGAGAGCACTCCCCAAGCCTTACGTGAGTCGAGGAATTGTAGAATACCTTCCACACTGTGCGCTTATAATTCTGAAAGTCCTATTTGAATATAATAAAAGCTAGTTAGTAAAATATAAACGTATATTATGTTGAATTGTTAAACTAACATACCTATAAAATATTGGTATAATAACTTGTTAGCAGAGATAATATAAATACATACCATAAACTCTTCAGCAAAATATTTATCATTTTCTGTCAGTTATCATTATCAGCTCATATCTTTTTCACTCAGTGATTGAACCCAGTACAATCACACAGAAAATTATCACCGAATCCACTGTGCCAATCAACAAAATTAATTACAATTTGAGCAAGCGCATACGTGTGCAATTGATAGTTTATTTTTATCGCCGCCATATCATATCGGGCGGAGTTTACGACTCTCCGCGTCACTGGACCCCGATACCCTGGTGTTATAGCCGTATTGGTAGCTATAGAAGGCTCACTTTGTTCAACTACGGTATCGGCAGCTGTGGTACTGACCACCAGTGTACACTGTACAGTGTACACTAATACGCATTTTTGTGTGTGAACGTCAGGCCTGTCTCCCAATGGCTGAGATGATTGCACTCCGACATTTCGTCGGACTGTAAAAGTCCGTAATAGAGAGCAAGGCTGCCGTTCATCGGGCAAAATAATTATGTAGTTTGATGAGTGTTTCAAATAATGAATCTACAAAGGACTAGATTTGTTTTTGGCATGCAGATTAAATCCGAGTAATTTGTGTGACCTGCAGATTTATGTAGACACGTCAACGTATAGTCAGTGGATTTACCAATAAATTATTGTAACACTTGTGAGCCATATTCATGGCTCACAAGTGTTACAATAATTAATTAATTGGTAACTCTTGTTGAAAAGCTTGCACGACCATTCGGTCGTGCAAGCTTTTCAACAAGAGTTTATCTCCAGTAAAAGGCAAAGCCTGCTTCTTATTCCTGCTTCAATGTCTGGCCGCGGCAAATGTAGGAGTATACTTATTGATAATGACAAATATTGTGCATTTCTTCCTTCCTGGGTATTTTTACTTATACGGTAACGGTGCGACCTTATCGCTTGTTTTATTGCCCCCAGCCTTCTGATACTTCTTATTTCGTGGCATTACGACCAGCCATATCTGAGGCATAAAACATATTTTTATGGACGTAAGAATTAGGTTAAATGGAGCTAAATGGATAGTCTAAAATTTTGTTGCAACTTTTTATGTGTACAGGTCACGAGTTCCCTTTGACAGATAAAACCCGGGAATTGTAGGTGTAATCAAAAAAAGGTTTTATTACCTAGGTTTGCTTGAGTGTTAACTTTTTTTTAACGTCGTCGGCACACGTCTGTTTCACAAATAAGCCGACCCTTTTTATTTTTTATTGAGCTGGTCTCTTACATCTAACGGACAGTTTCAAATAGGTACTTAGTTTATTTGAAGCCTGGCTGTTAGACAAGATACTGGCTGAAAGTGGAGTAAATGGATCAGAACATAAGGAAATAAATAAGTGTGCAGATCTTCTTCTTCTTATCGTATGGTTGATGAACAACCTGGTGTCAGAGTTTAAACCGCCTGTAGGCCTCTGACATGGCTTTACAGACCGTTGAAAAATCTCGCAGGTGTGCCGGCTTCCTCACGATGTTTTCCTTCACCGTTTTTAGCAAACTGATAACTAATTTATAGTACGCACATGAATTCAAAAAGACATTGGTGCGTGCCGGGTTTTGATCTTGCGACCTTTGACTTGGCAGTCCAACGATCATACCACTCGACTATCAGTGCTAGTATGCACAAGTTAATACATAGGACAAAATAATAGTTAGGAGCCGAAGATGGAACTCAAAAGCTTACCATAGGAAAGACAGTAGTCCAGCAGTAGAAGGAGATGGGCTGATGATTAGCATTTATCGTGTAATGTGGCTTCGCACAGTGCTCACTGTATCAATCTCAACATTGATATTGATAGTTCAAGCTTAATGCTATTTCAGGTGATTTGTACTATCGTGCTCTCATTAAGTGAGGAACTGACGATGTTAGGATAATCAGATACATGAGCGCAAGCTGTTGTAGTTTTATATAAGATAATGTTACCCCACACTGTTTACAAAGGTGACTACCCTGATGAGGTCTCGGGATTGATTTCCGGCTGTAGCAATGTTTATTGATATGCAGATGGCAGACAAGAAACTCGGATCTGAAGTTTTTTGCCCGAGAGCTAACTGGCTCCTGATGCTGGCTGCCTGCTACATAACAAATATGCATTGGAATTCTTCCTACCCCTTTAGAAAGTGCAGGCGTGATGTTACACACAAACACGACATATGATTAAATATTTAGTGTTCCCTAAAAAAGGCAACCTATCCTATCATCTTTCCTACCATAATCCAATAAAATGATATCCCACACACATTTTTCAAAAAGTTTTTCCATAAAAATATTCATTGGTCCAATCGAGCGAGGGACTGGAGTACATTATTTGAAGCTATTCGTTGGGACGTAAAAAATATTTAGTGCACTACGTATTCGATTACCGAGTTTACTTGAAAACACTCGTACGGTTGCGTTTATCGCTCACAACTATAAAACTGTTGACGGCGGGCTAGGGTTGCCGAAACATAATTGAAATTAGCTTGACATTTTCAGTTTGCGTCTAATTATTTCAAAGTTTTGCTGTTATTTATCTCATTGTTATAATTATATTTAATTGACGTTTAGCGAATACAGAAAATGCCATGCAAAAAGTAATAAAATAAAAATATGTGGCTAAATTCTTTTCTTAGCTGCTTTTTACAACTCTGATTCTGAACTCTGACTTACAACGCTTTTTAAAACATTGATAAATTACAAAATAATTTTACAGCTATTTACTAGTTGTAAGATACTTGGACTGTTTCGTCACGCCAAGCGCGCCACAATAGCGGGTAACAATGTAAGGCATCGTATGAAAATATAAAAAATACATGCATATTCCCAATTGAGAGTATACGACTGAATTATCATCATATAATGATTTATTTTGTAATTTATCAATGTTTTGTATTTTACAACTATTATAACATAAAATCTATATATTAGTAGTGAGCGTTGCGATTCAACTACTTTGAAATTCCCGCTTATTTGTGGCACTTTTTAATAATTATTTTCTTAATCAAAAACAAAATTATACAAAAAAATATCGATATAGGCTCTCAAAAAAAATGTTTGGCTCATATTTGAATCACATGCATATTCCTTTTTATTTGTCAGAAAGAAACATGCAACTTCATCTACTTAATCAACCAATATCCCTAAATAATGGTAAAAAATAACTTTTAAATCTAAATTTTAAGCAAAGTATCATGTTAGCTAGCAACCCTGCTCAGGGCGACTGTAAGACTTTTTACGATGATTTGCGCCGCGCCGCCCGCGCGACTAACGATGGCACAGCGCCATCTATCGCCTCCGCTTGTCACTACGCCCACGGAAGCACTAATGCTTTTTTTGTTAGCCTGTTGAGGTTTTTCGTTTTACCGATGCGGCAATGCGGTTTGCTGTTAGCTATAAGTAATTCTGAATAATGTTTGTTCTTATTTTTGTATATATTTTATGTTTGCAGTGTGTAAAGCATACCTTACACTTTAGTATTCCTTGATGGTGTGGATAGTAGCAACATGCTGTTGCAAATCTACATCATATAATCCAAAACAATATAAGTCTCACCATCCCATTAGGGGGGCCAGCTCGTAGCCATTATCACGCTTCATTTCTGTGCAGTGGTTAAGATAACCCAAAAGAAAAACGCAATAGCATTGAACCCCATGCGTCACGCTCAACAATCGTAACTTAAATATGCGACCACTTGTGTAAAGAATGTAATTTATATGATTCATAAAAGGCAAACAACCGAGCAAAACAAGCATACGACAGTCAACGTAATGCAGTGACGTCACAACGCAGCTCAGTGTAACAGTGACGTCACAACACGTCAAGCAACGTAATCTTGTTGCCGCGAGCACCAGTCTCACGACAACGACGGCTGACTCCTAGCAACAGCCACTTATCATAACAATTTATTTAACTAGAATTACTTTAAGCCAGAGGAAGTGTGGTAGTTATAGCTGAAATATAAATGTTTGTATACCAATTGGATACGATTGGCGTAGTGGCTAAGCGATTAGACTGCTGCGCTATTGGTTGCGGGTTCGATTCCCGCACGGGGCAAAAATTTGTGCGATCCACATTTGATTGTCCCGAGTCTGGGTGTTTGTGTATGCGATATTTCATGTTTGTGAAACGCACCCACGACACAGGAGAAATTCCTAGTGCGAGGCGACGTTTAAAAAAAAAAATTGGGGTCGTTGGTAATATTATGATTACTTGCCCATATGTCTATAAATGCCTTTACCTTGATATATTATATTTGGCTCAATATTTCAAGAGAATATTAATTATAATCAATACAAACTTCAACTATTAGTACAGGTTGTTCAACATGAAATGCACAAATAAGGAGATATAATTATTTAATTTGTATCAACATACCAAGTAAATTCAATTAAAATATTATGTTCACTATATTGTACTGCAATATGTAAGATAATTATTCTTATGCGAAACTTTCAAACAAACGTTTCGCAGAATTTTTTTATGGAATTCTCTATGCTTCCAAAAAAACACATACATTATTTTCATAGGTCATTGATCCATCAATGGCGAGTCTCCACAAAAATCCTCTCGAACAAACATGGCTAGATTGTTTTCATATAATATATATACAGCATCACGAGTTGATTCACGGGAGTGACACCCTGTTGTCTTTGCGTGGAGTTTGCTTATTTAGGACAATGAGTGCTGCCGACCGCTCAATCTGATCCCAGCTTAAATGCCAGATAGAATAAGGTGCGGTTCCGATGACTTTTACCAATTTGTTTTTTAAATGTCGCCTCAGACTAGGAACTTCTCCTGTATCGTGGGTGCGTTTCACAAACATGTAATATCACGTACACAAACAGCCAGACTCGGGACAAATATCTGCGGATCGCACGAATTTTTGTCCCGTGCGGGAATCGAACCCGCAACCCTCAACAGTCCAATCGCTTAGCCACTCATGATATCAAATTCATGACGACTTATGGTACCTACTACTGTAGTAAGCTAATATATGTAATTATTTCTTCAGGGGTGGGCTGAGGCGTCAGTGTTTATCAGGTAACTATCACACACCTTCATGTTTAGGTGCTCATCGTACCATGATATTATTTTAAAATGTCGTAAAATGTATGAATACTATGAATAGGAAAGCAATTTAAACTTAAACAGTAGAAACAATCCAGAAGTATGATTATGAACTCAGTAGAACCTCAGACATCAGCATAACGTGTAAGCAAACAGACATTTTGGCTAAACTGTACTTATAATGTATTACTGTATTAATAACACTGGTGAGTCCATGGACTGTGATGGCATGGTCGCCATGATAGAATACAGGGACATAGGCGGCACACAGATCCCCATCGTGATGCTCTTCAAACACGGTCTTGAGGAGGAAAAGTTTAGGTTTACAGCATAAGTTAAATAACTCATCATATTCCACTTCTAACACAGGCGCCTAAACTCATATCTTTTTTATTATTTATTTACAATATCATGTCAATCTGCGCATTGGCTAAACCGGCTTCTCCTATCACAAGGCTGAACAATTTTGTAATGTTAATAAATAAAATGTTGCATAAAAATAAATTTAAATAAAAAAATTTAAAAATAGGAACAAGCTTAAGATCCCGCATGAGACGTCACCTTAACAAAACGTGAGCATTTTTATAGGACACGCGACACTGGTGTAACTACAGCCTAATCTACTCAGGACTTAGTCTTTTGGCGGGAGACACCTACGCACGCCTTGTTGTATTCGACTTAACTTTTTGTATCTTTTTATTAAAGAAAAAATACAACGAAAAATACAAAGTGAGCGCGTCATGCCATCCACTTATTTTTTTTGGGTTTTTGATAGGGAATGTGCTGTGAATTAAATAACGCTCCTTTTGTGCCAAAACCTGATTGCTACCAAATTATATGCTAATTTTTTAATCAAAATTTCGAATTAAGTTGCAAGCACCTAAATAAACAAACTGTTAATTCAGTACCTTTGTAAATACACTAGTGAATAACACTATTCATTCATTTTCTTATTCATAGATATTACATAGCATTAGGTAGGTGTATATTATATTAAGACAAAAAATTATCTTTTAACTACACTCTCATTCGTTTATTCAAAGTTTAGTATTACCGAAATTAACATTACAATAGGCCTTATAGATATCCTAGAATAATAGGCCTGCATGAAAAACCTCTACGTGTGATACTGAATCGTAAGGCGCAGCCTGGGTAGCAACCAGATGAATCCCTTTCCGTATTCCGTAGAAAGCAGCTTCGTACAGCTCCGTATTATAAGGTTGAATATTTCAAGTAATCAAAAAAGCTTTCTTTCAAAACACCACTTAATAACTTTGACATATAACTTGAGATCAATACGCCTTCCTACCTACCGGCCTGCCTCATTAAGCTGCCAACTTTTCTCTTTAAAACTCTCGATTTTGCTTCTCAAGACAAACTTTTAATCGAAGTAGTCAAACACAACAATATTGGCAATTCGACAGTTAGCCGTAAATTGTTGCAAAGGGACTTAAACCAGTTGCCTATTACTGCTTACTTAGGACTAACCAAATCCAAGGGGCCCCAAACTTAACTGCTCTTTTAGACAAAACAAACTGGATCCGACTAATTAATGGATGATAAAGAGCCGATAATTTAGTGCTTTCGTAATCTTCGGCTTATTTATTTCAGTAGCGCGTTATTCTACTTTTGTTTGCCCGTGTGACTAACGAGTGTAAGTGAAGTAAGTACCTAGTAGTAGTGCTGGTAGAAATATGGTAAAATGGTAGAAAAATTGTGCCCACTTATAAATAACAGGCAAATTGTTAACAACATTGCATAACAGTTTATAACATCTAGGCATTAAGTTGTTTATGCCATATTTGTTTAAACACTAACTTATTGAATATCTGAATTCAAACGGGCATCATAGAGTAAAACTAATTAGTTCGTCAGACCTACACTGTCCATTAATTATAAACACATGTATGCCCATGTTATACGCCTTTTTGAACCAATATTTTGTACCTAAACGGCTACGTTATAATTGATACGATTTAAATTTACTACCATATTCATGTTATCATTAATATGTAGATAAATACATGAAAGTAAACAATGCTATGATTTAGGCTAAAAATAAAAAACATGACGAAAAAAGAAAAAAAAATCAAATCAATTCAAAAATAGAATTAAATACTCAAATGTTATTTTAACATTCCAAACTTCAAACGGATTGTTTTATAAAAAAAAATACTTTTTTATGCAAACAAGTGAAAATATTCGAAAATTGAAGCCATTGAATGTCGGTTAATAAAGGAACAAACATTTGGGTTAACATTTGTGGAAAAAAATCAACGCTTCACAAATTGGGCGCATTTGGGGCTGCACTACGTAATTGATTGGCAGACTCAACAGGTCAGGGGTGCGCTAACACTAACTATTGAGATCATGTTATAACGTGGCAAGGTAAAATGTTGATTGGGATGAATCAGGGAATCTGGGTCATGTCGGATTTTAATTTGATCCTGAAAAACCTCGGATTTATGATAAAATGTACTAATACACTAGAAACCAGCCTGCCCTAAGTGAAGTAGTAAATAAAAGATTTATAAGTAAGACTCAAGTTGGTTGGTTAGTGATTTTCTTACGACTTTACTCCAAAAACTGATTTTTATAAATTAAGTTACTATATAGCTAGCACCCTGGCACGCCCGGGTAAACCGGTTAAAAATATATACGCAGACGAAATCGCAGGCAAAAGATAATACATAAATAAAATATCCGTCTTTCTCAAATTTTGTATTAAAATAACGCGGTTAAGAAAGCCATTAGCATATGAAAACAAAACATACACTTAATACCCAAAAAAGTTGGTAAGTATATAAAAAGAAACACCCGCGATAGGGCACACACATTTCACGAAAACTCAGTATAAAAAGATAAAGACAAAAGACTAGAAAGCTCACAGGATTAAAAGAAAAACTCTCCACTTTTGTTTAGTTTCCCGATTAAAGCTGTGAGTTTGGGAGGGAACATGCTTTCAAGCTACATATCACTTTGTATACTATCCTTATATACCTTTATGAATATACTATATACATAGATGTCTTATTTACCGCAATGGCGTAGTGGCTAAGTGAATAAGCTGCTACGCTAAGGGACGCAGGTCCGATTCCAGCGTGGGCAAAATGTTGTCCAGTCGGCAAACATTTGCCCTGAATTATAGTGTTTGTGCATCAGATCAGTGATATCATGGTATCCTGGTCGTTGACCCACGACAGAGGATAAAGTCCTAGGTAAGGCTAAATTTTAACAAAAAATAATGTGTGATGATCGCAATACTTTTCCCGCATCGTTTTTATCTAGTTGTAACACCATTCACAATAATAAAAACAAGTCAAAGCTTCGTATTTTACATGTAAAAACTATTGACACTTCCATTATACAAAATGAAAGGCATAAAAACGTTGACTTTGCAACTGCGAAGAGATTCACGCTCGTTTTGAATAGCTCCAATAAAAATCTATTACGGCAGAATCGGGTGGCAAATGATATTTGCTGGGCAAAGCTGGCCCGGCCTAAGCAAACAGACCGCCTGCCCCGTTGCCCCACTGCCCAATAGAGCAATAGCTCGCGATAGTTTCTGACTCTTACGTACACTGGCGGCCACAAGTTTAGGAACGCGCGGAAAATTAATAAATATTCAAGCAAGACTAATAAAGTACGCCGTTAAAGTTTGAGGCATGCCTGGTCAGCGATAGGGGTGTATCAAGTTGAAGTTGTTAAGTTATCTTTGCCGTCCGGTAATACTCTATCCCCCTTATACATAAAAAAAAAACATTTTTAAACCAAGGATTAAATTATACCTCTCTGTCACTGTCGTTTGTATATCAAAGAACAGAGATGTTAATAGACTTAATACGGGGTTTAGTTAATTCCGGTATGATCCTCGTTTATGAATAAGAGGGCGAAGGTAGAGTGAATTGCGAATAAATACGCTAGCTATGTTATTAATTTAAAAGCCTTTTCCTTTGACATTTTTATTGTAACCCCATTTAGATCCGTTGTTTTTACCAAATACTCCCTGCAGATGTAACTCCAATCTGAAAATTCTATAATCAGTAGCGCCTAGGTGCCTAAATTCTCCGCTTTCATTAGGAACCATCTGAGATCATTTTTTGCACCTCTACTGTACCGTGCGGGTTCTCCCTTGGGCGCGCAGTGTTGTCCCCTGTAATACCAACGTTTTCTATTGCGCTGCGTAAACACGCCAATCGGATGATTGCGCTACACGGACAAACGAGCCAAGCAGGAGACTTAGAGGGTACGAACTTATTCGTTCTTTTGCTTGACATATTTTTATTATAATGATTACACACCATTAAAACTGGTTTTATGATTAAAGATTAGTTTAGTAGTATTAAAACGAATATGGAAATTGTAGACTGATGATGAAGATTGTGCAGTGCGAATTGCGATTTATTTTTTCCTCATAAAGATAATGTGTTATATTTAATTACTTATTAAGCGTTAGTTATAACGTGTTTTTCATTTTCTGGTCTGTGCCTATAGCAACAGTATGGTATTGTTCTTATTTGTTGAACCCACTGCATGCAATAAAAAAATTCACTATACCTACTGCATAAATATGCAACTTGTGCAGAATAATTACATTAACTTTTTCCTCCCCAGACAAGGAAGTCGTCTAACTTGAAGAATCAAATTATAAAATAATATTTAAGTCCTATTCAGAGAGGGGGTCGGGGGGTACAGGCAGGGGAAGAGGTTCCCTCATTTTTCCCCCGTTTTTCATCGTCACCTCCGGCGGACTGAATATTAATGAATGGAATTAATTGATTGAACGAACCCATCAATTATGCGGCCCATAATTTTATTTGCACACTGATAAAAGTTTACGATCGTGTACCATGCAGATTATTAAAAGTTTTTTAATTTGTATGATGATTTTGACTGCTGATGAGATTGGATCTGTTGGTAACTAACTATAAACGGTTTACATCTAGTTTTACCAGGAACAGCTCTGCCGCGAAAACCGCATTGTTCCTGAAAGGCAAATGTTGTTCTCAGAAAACTGGTAGCAAGCTCAAGTAACACCTTAATTGCCATGTTTTTCTACGAGCTTACTTTCTTTTCAACATAGATAATAGTTCATGCCGATAAAACAGAGAAAGTAAACACCAAACAGAAGCAAATCTGCATGATGCATTCTTCCATTCCGATATCAAAACAACACTTACGCACCACCAAATGCTTCCCCTGCATACATTTAGATACGGCAAATGGCTCTCACCTATATATTAGGATAGTTTCACGTGCGGCCGTATCTTCATAATGTTTTTATATTATGAGTTTGTGTCGGTCGTTGTCAGAGCAGCCCGTTATGGCGGGAACGGCCGCCATTACCGAGAAACTACTTCACTAAATAATAGGCTTGCCGGCGTTACAGCGTGTTGCACACTGCTATAAATTATAATACTAATGTTGGATCGGATGTGCACTATTTTTGGTTGGTTTAAGACGCTGCATGGCTGAGATATTGTGCTCGATGTTATTTCAATGGACTATATTTTAGGTAGTGTCTTGTTTTATCATATAGTGACTGCACTCAAAATCAAATGGGAAAAAGTGAAGCCGCGGTTACTCACCTACATCTGATAGCAATAAAATAACGTTAAGTGTTTGTTGTGTTTTTTAAATATATAGGATCGTTGTTTCTCAAGGACCTTGTAAGAGCTTCGCATTACTGACTTAAAACACACACTACGTCTTAAATCCTCTCAGCTAGTGAGATACAAGTATATTGCTAAAATAGTGCTTCTTGCTATGCCATATTCAACATCCAAGTATAATAAAAACAACTTTTCAACTCGTGATCACTATGAAGAAGTTTTCTAAATATCATTAAAATATTATTTCCAGTAAGAGATGCTAATCTAAACACAGACAGACATATATCAAACATCCACGTTGAAAGCAAAAACGTTTCACATTGAACGATCGTTTAAATAGGCAATATAAAACACAATACCCTACACCCAGATAATGAGCTTCTTAATTACACACCTATCCATTAATTAGATATCACATTAATATCCGTTAAGCATGTACATTTAAACTACTGGTACCCGGGGCACAAAGGGCTAAAGGGCACAATTTGCTCGCTCGTTACTAAACAAAGGCAACATTAGGGAATAATCTCGGCCTTGTCTCATTGTTGGCACTCGCGCTGCTAATGCGTCGGGCGGCACAGGGCTGCCTAATTCTGTGCCCGTCGGTGCCGAGTGACCACAGAGGCGTAGCTGACCGCGAGATCGTTAACAGCTTATTAGGTTGTTGAACTTTCTCGTCTTTTATTTACCTTTTCAATTATTATTGTACCAAAGAATGCCGGTAATTTTGAGAAACTAGTATACTTAACCTCACATCATGATGTTGGATCTTGCCAGGTGTTCACGAACCCTGAGGCGCATGAGAAGATGGCCCAGTTCATTATCAACCAGACGCTGCAAGTCGATAATTATGTACTCAACATATCTAAATGGATCTTTCAGATCGTTTATAAACGAGTACAGATAGGTTTAGTTTATAATAATATAATACAATAATCGTACAATTAAGTCAACGTATGTTGGTAGCCGACGTTAATCCCTTAGTTAAGGGGCAAGTGTACTATCAAAACAATCTTTACCCACGGAATTCAATAATCATTTACTCACACATAATCTTATAAAAAACATAACATCAGCCACACCACTCTAACGTGTTAAAATACACCAACAGCAATTTAAAAAAAACGACCTTTCTCCAATACTCCATTCGCTAAAGAACGCTGCACCGAAATACGTCACACTGTCATAGCGCACATATTGTCAGCCCTAGCGAGCGCACTCCGGGCACACTCCGGGCACATAATGAGCATATTACATAAAAGAGCTCACTCTATTCACGGGAATAAATTAGATTCGCACAATGAGTGCCGTCGTACTTCAGACGTCGCGTCGCGCTGCCAATAATTATTGTGTACAATAGCGGGATGGTAATTGCTCCTGTTGTGCGGTGTTCTGAACGGAATGGACCGCATTCTTCAAGGTTACGGTGATAGTTGGCCCTTTGGGGTCCCGTGTTTGGTGACCTCTGAATATGTTTTTTCGGTGGTACTAAAAGATTTTTGGATTTTCGCTTAAATAAGGAATTTCCGAAAAGATTGTTTTTTAAACGTCGCCCCACACTAGAAATGTCTGTATCGTGGGTATGTTACACAAACATGATATATAACATACACAAACACCCAGACTCGGGACAAACACAATACACAATTTTTGTCCCGTACGGATATTGAACCTGCAACCCTTAGCGCAGCAGTCCAATCCAAGTCTAGATGTATGACAAGTATCTGTGGATGTCATAAACCACCGGCGTATCACCCGCGGATCAGTACATTTACTTTCCCACTGTGTTACTTTAACCGTATTATTAAAACGTCTTTTGCATAAAAAAGCTAAATAATGTATTTTACCCGTAGCGACTACGGAGTTCGATTACGACCACGTAGCTTGCGTAGCGGTTACGACAGCTACGGCGTAGCTTCTACGCTTAATTGATTAAAAGGCATGGTTCTATACATACAAGCAATTTATTTATTAACTTATTTATTTGGCTATATTATAGTCTACAATAGACAATACCTTTAGAACATAAAGTAATCCCTCACAGGTACATTTATGGTTAATTAAATCCCAGCAATACTGATCTATGTTGATTAATGCAAATTAATTGCATTAGCAAATTCATTAACTAATAATCATGTCATTATCCATTTCAAAGGCCAAAACGACATAATCAGGCCGGCGCCATGACAACGACTGTTGGCTTTATAATTGTATCTATTGATTGAACGGTATTTTTAACAGTTATATAGAAATCAATATATTATCTAAGTGGGCGATAAATACTAGGGAGTATTATCGCCCACGTATGTACTAAAATAGGTACATTCTTAAAATAACCAACGTAAGAATTTAGTTTAATCATATTGACTGTATACGCTGTCAAGAAATCATTCAGAGTTTTAGTAAGAAATCGATAATTACTCATACGCAAATTTATATTTTAATAGTCAGTTGTATTGGGTCTTTGAAATGAATATGGAATATCTAGGTTAAAACTGCGCGATCATCGTTTGATTGTCTTCCCTTTTTAAACCCTCCCTAACTAATACCACAAGACGCAGGCGCGGATCTTGGCCTCTAAAAAGGTTGTGGTCACTGCCACCCAAAAATCGGCCAAATGCGAGTCGAAGTATGAACTCGCTTATGAAACGCTAACCTCGTAAATGTGTGTTCGTTTGCACATTTAGACTCTTAACTACTGATTCTTTTATTTTATTAACCTCTTCAATGGATCGTAGAAGTGTAACGTGACAAGTCTATTAGGGTTGTGAGCATGCCCATGGTGCCCACAACAGTGGAGCCGCTCTTGCCAAGACGCTTCTATTTCAACAAACAGCCAGACGCAGGTTCATCAATCAAAATTTGATATTGATAAAAACCGAGTGGAGTGTCTTGTCGAAACTCCGCTTCAATTAAATAATCGGAGATCACGTTAACTTGATTGATATTTTCACGAAAATAAGTTAGGGGGCTCTTAAAAATGATTAATGTACTTTAAATTCGGTGACACTTGCCCGTGGTAAAGTTCGCGGGGGTTTTTTTCTTATTTTGACACCTTGTTGGTCCGGGTTAAAGAACTTCTGTTTACCGACTGAATTAAACGTTTGAAATTTAAAGTTATGTGCATGATCCTTGCGTATTTCTATGCCAGTATTCTATCAGTTGGTTGGTGGAAGTTTGTTGTAGCATTCCCACATAATTATCTCCTGCCATTATAGTATGCAAAGAGTTTGCTGATTTGTTACTATTTTTGTACACAATTCAAAATGTGTCAGTAGATACTTAATTCAATGAAAAGTTGGGTTGAAAAACCACATGAAAACCGCAACATTGTGCATACGAATGTAGTTCTCAAACTTCAAGCTCTACAACAAACAATTAATTCATAACATGATGTGAAAACGCAAAAATATTGTACATAATAAATTATAGGAGTTACAATGAAAAGCACATCATACATAACATAAAACAACAACACGCCTGTACTCCCTTAAAGTGTAGGCAGAGGTATATAGTACACCCACATTTTGTCAGTTATGTAACAGATCCCAATGTAATAGGCTAATAGCATTCTGGCCCTCCCTAATCTGAGGAGGCCTGAATACTATACAGTTTAGTTAAATTAGCTATTAAGCAGAGGGAGATTGTGGGGCCGATGAGGCTGGCATGATCATGCTTGATTAAACCTTTATAAAATAATGATTTAAAAAATACCCAGGACCTCGTACTCAGTATTTGCGCTTAGCGACCACAAGACAAACGAGGCAGTCGAATGCATACAAAGAGACTTAAAAAACGTGCCTACAATCCGTGCATCAACCTCCGTTCAGATCGATCCAGTAGCTACCTACCTACCCACCTGCCGCGGAGGCCTGTTTACAATACACACACGTATTCCTCTCACGGCCACCAGCAGTACTAACGCAATATTATAATTGTGCCTGTAATGACACGGGGTAAGCACGTACCATTGTTTACCGTCGCATAATACATGCGATCGAGAATGTCGAGGGTAGGTTCATGTGGGAGCAGATACAGAAGTCCCGCGTTACATTTGTGTTTTACATATCTTTATATGTATTTAATACTTTTGTTATAAAGACTGCTGTGTTGGTATACCTAGTAGTCGCAAGCTTGACTGCTGAACATTGAAGGTTGTTTGATTCCCGGTTCGAACAGTGTCATTTTGCGTCATTCTCAATGAAAGCACTGAGTGTGGATTTTTGCCCAGTTAATGGCTCGCTCCTATTACATTACCATACATAAGCGCCGAAATGTCGAACTACTCACCTCTGCTGACCCCTGAGAGGTAAACAAGTGTGATAAGCAATGTTAATGTTATGTCTGAATGTAGTGAAACTTTTTTATATACCTTTATAACTGAGTTTTGCAAATCCGCAATCAATTAGTAGGGAGGTTAGCGCAAGCCTCGTGAGTCGCGGGCCGCGGTTCTTAGTAGCTTCATGTTCATGTTTCAAGCACATAGTCGGTGATATATAGATAGTATACAAGCGTATGAACCTGTTCTAAGATACCAGGAAACTGTTTACAGAAGACCGGAGTCATTTGCTATATCACGTAAAGTAAAAACTATTAGATAAAAACTAAAAATAAAATGGATTACATATAGAACAACTCTGTCTACACGTCAAGGAATATAGATGGGATGGTGTTATTATTATAGATAGATAACCTGCCTAGGTTGGTATCCGCAACCTATAGCATTTAATACCGACCTATTAACTTCCAAGGTCCAAGGATTTTTTTAAGTATTCTAACAGACACCTACTGACTATTTTATAATAGAGGCCGTTCTCACTTTTACGGAGTAAAAATTTCATTGAGTTAACGGCCTCCCTTCCGTAGAGAACAATTGTAATACACATACACACACCAGTCTACTACATACACATATAGTATGTACGAGTCTCTCTAATTCAATAGTGTAGCAGCAATTATATTGGTAAATGGAATTAGTCGGGCTCAGTGTGTTTATCGAATAGCTGTTGTTATATGCTAATGTATGTCTGCTGTGGGATGGGAATTGAACAAAAACAAAGCGTATCTCGTGATTATCTTACAGGTTTGTACTAATTCCAGGTATTGTTACTTTACATAACAATATACACGCCTTCTACTATAGTAACTTTCGTGAATGTTATCCATATTAATACCTTGTGAACGTTATGCGGAGGTCCACGGCCTCAGGTATAATTCTAATAAGAGTGAACTTTTAATATTTAAAGCCGGAACTAAACAATATAAATCTGTACCACCAATTACGCTTAACGGAACTGCAATAAAAGTAGTATCGGAATTTAAATACCTGGGGCACTGGGTCACCGCATCGCAGAAAGATGTCCTAGACATAGAAAGAGAACGTAGGGCGCTGGCGGTAAGGAGTAATATGTTGATTCGTAGGTTTGCAAAATGTACTAAACAGGATAAATTAACACTGTTTAGAGCCTATTGCCAAACGTTTTACACCTGCAGCCTATGGATCAACTATACTCAAAAAGCCTACAGCGCCCTACGGGTTCAATATAACAATGCGTTTAGGGCGCTGATGGGGCTGCCGCGACATTGCAGTGCGTCAGGAATGTTCGCGGAGACGCAAGTAGATGGTTTCCAAGCCATCATGCGTAAGAGAGCAAGCTCAATTATGCAGCGAATGCGCGACAGCACCAACAGCCTCCTAGCTATCGTATTAGAGCGGGCTGATAGCCCAATATTGAGGCATTGGACTGAGAAGCATGTCAGACCTCTTTACTATGCTTCTTAGTAGTTAAGTCTGATCCCTATAAATATTATTATTGATCTCGATTGGAATGTGTTTTTGTTTTAATATTTTATTTTATTAATTTTATTATGTAACTAGATTTATGTTTTGTAACTAAATATGGAGTTTCTCCGAAATAAACGATTATTATTATTATTATTATTATTTACTATATACGCCGGTTGTACTCACTTATATTCGTATTACTCTGCCGCGTAACCAGCTCATGAATAAGGGCTCCGTTCGAGTTCGAAACTAGTCGGGAATTATCGAATACACACGCGAGTAAAACCGGCGTATATAGTAAATAGTATAATATACACGCCTAACTCTGACTCACGACTTTGTCCGACCACATTTTACAACTGCTTTCTTGAAATAAAACCTAACATGACATGACGACACGCCTTTATTCCCCGAAGGGTTAGATAGATGTGTGTAGAACATCTACATTTGGCCAGTTATGTTACAGGTCCTAATGTAATAGGGGGCGAGCCTATTGCCATCAACTGGGCACAAATCCAGAAGCCGTGCTGCTACTGAGAATTACCTTATCGAACAACCAAGTAACCTTTTACCCAACCCGGGATTCGTAGTCACGACCTCATGCTGAGCAATCACACTTAACCACTAACCAGGCACTCGGAGAGTGTGCTAAAATATCACGAAGTTTACCAAACCCCGAGTTAAGTCCACCAATAGATTTCAATAATTCTAAAAGAGACTTGCAAATGAAGAATTCAGACATATTTAATACCCTAGCCTGTGGCTTGTGGCCCGCCTAAAATAATCTCTACATTACTTATGCACGATGACCTTTTATCTTTTATCGCTAGCAGACAACGTGGGCAGCACTTTATAATCTTTTCTTTTTTAATAAACATCAAAGATAAATCTAAGTGGGTAACGAGAATAAGGGACTGATTAAACAGGGTCTCATGTTGCAACACGTGTCCTGTTTACTCAGCACTGTGGTTCTCAACTGACGGCATACAGCTCAGGACATTCTATAGGGATATGTGCAGAGACATCTTTAAATACACACAAATACAAAAAACACACAGTTACAATATAGTTCCGATCTAGTCTCGATGTCATATGTGGCTCATTTATCATTAACGGGAAGCTATTTAGCGACTGCCTCATCCGTCTACAGGTGCTAAACGCGACAACTGAGCTTGAGGTCTTTAACTCGATTCCTGGCTCGGTAAAAGTGTACTTCGATTTTTCCATTAAATCATTGTCAGTAGCAGCACGGAGTCTGGATTTGTGCTCGGTTGATGGCAATATGTTCCCCTCTAATTACATGGGACGTATAACATAACGGGCGAAATGTAAGTTTACTATCAAAATATGCAAATGCTGCCTTCGACTTCTAAGAATACAGGCGAGATGCTAAGTTGTGTTATTATTAGATAATTTTCGAGTTTACATAAAAGCTAGCTGTTCAAACAAGACTCATTCAGTTAGTAACATTAATTACTAATAAGTAAATAATATTTTATGAGGCTTATGTCTGCCAAGAAGAAATAAACTTTCTGTTTCAGTAACTTAATACTGTATTACCATCTATAAATACCTTTCTATTAAACACAATAAAGCCTTTGAATAATTTCGTTGAACCAACATCAATAGCATTTTAATCTCATGAATTATGCTAATTATTTGCTTTAGTTAATTGGATTAGGTTTAAGTATTATCGCTGCTAGTAAGAAAACTCTTTGTACATTTATTTTGTTCGTAGGTGTGTTTACGAAAATAATATGAAAAGCAAACAATTTGTTACTGTTACTAACAAACCGACTTCACCGATCACTGGATTGAATTAGTCGACTTTAGGTAAAACCAAATTCTGGATTGTCCTACATTATTTGTTTTTACGTTATAGGGACAGACATCAGACTACTGATCACAAGATTGTTTGTCTAATACTGAGATCAAGTTCTAGCGCATTAGCCAATCGATTTTGTAAGCAATTATAGGTCGACAATTAGGTCTTCACTATTTTATAACGAAGGCACATCTTCCCTTCAGAAATCAACAAGGTAACAAAATAAACTACTACCTAACATCTAAGAGTCGCATCAGATCAATATAGAAACGTACGGCGGCGATGTCAATATTGAAACATCCCGACAAGCGAGCTAATCTTAGCTTCTGCGCGAGTGTCGGCGTGTTGGAGTGCCGGAGTGCCGGGGTACCAGCATTTTATCTTCGTTGCAACCCAAGGTGGAAAGCTTCGTATTTATTTTTAGGGATTCACATAGGGGTTGTCAATAACCCGTGACATTTGACGAGTGATGTGTACCTTAGTTATTCATAAGCTGGTTAGAAGCATGGGCGTGCTTTGGTATTCTTATCCAACTATAACTATACCAGTGGTCACCGATGAGGAAGAATTCTTTGATACTTTTTAGGTCTGTTTTATTTTTATGTATTTTTTTAAATACCGTTTTGATACTTAAGTTGTAAATAGTTATAGTATATACAGTATACTATAGCCTATAGTTTTATAATTTGCAATTAAAAAGTGGTCACCGTCCGCACAAGGGAGGTCACAGTTCCTTTTAAAAAGACCAGCTTTGAAGCACCCGTTGTGCTGCACCGGTAAGGCTCATTCCTGGAAAGACTGTAATGGTTCGAGCAGGAAAGGGAAAAGGGGTATCTTATTGCTATGAAAGCTTCTACTTTCATGTTGTTTTTTAACATTAGTCGAAAGTTTGTGTCTGAGAACAGACATGGATGAGAATTGAGAGGTAACATTTTCTAAATCTCGCGTGCAATTTGCGTTATATCATTCATTGCCATTCAACGTGGCAATACTGCCAGTCTTCTGGGCACGTTACCTTTTGTCAACGACGAGGAAGAATACTTTGATGCTTTTTAATTTTAATTTTATATTTAAGTTGTAAATAGTTTTAAAGTAGGTAGAATTTTAATGTGTTATATATATTTTAATGTATATAATTATAGAGAAATAAAAAAAATATATTTCATATAATTAATTCAATACTCAATATTTTATTGCATTTCAGAATAGTACATGGGTGGACTTATAATATAACAGATCATTATGGACCCTGTCAGGCACAGCAAAGCATTACTTCTTCCTCTCCAACTTAAATCTTGGGAAATAAAGACTATTCTGCCACCTTTACAAGTAACATACATACAAGTAACAATTATATATTTTCTATCAATCATCAGTCACGACGACAATGACGTCACAATTAGTGTAGTGTAAACTAATGATGTAAACAGATGTATCTATCGTGCATTGCTGGCCATTAATTAGTTGTATACGATTGACGGCGGCCGCCATTACCGGCGTGCAATTAGAAGGATCAGCGGTCATCAGAACTGCGCGTCATCTTAACACGATGATTAGTGGTACCTGGAGGTACCGATACCTTTAAATGTCAAGTATTATCTCAATGGAAAGAAGACAGACAATGCAAGTTTAGGCGTGTGTTTATAATAATAATAATATATTATATTTATTTTCTGCGAACTCTGGCCCATACGGGAACACATTAGTTGGAAGGGTAAGACCTAGACGAACGTATCTGAGAAGATCGTAGTTTCTAAACAAATATTATAATATAGATTGTCCAAAATGTTAGTCTCGTCCGGCATCGAAAATGCAACTATTGACGTAGTAGTCCACTTAGCCACTGTGCTAATTAGGTCAATTAAGATGCACGAAATAAAACTCTAATTGAGTCTAATAAAGCTACTAATTTCAATACAAATCTAAAGGTTTAACAGACACTTAGACAACATTGAGACTCAGCTATATAAGAAGTACCTACAGCTCTAAATTCGTTTCATCTTTCCAGTATTTCTCCTAGAGCATGTTTGTCCAACAACACTTGTTCATTCAGCGCACTATTATAATAACTCCTACTTAGTCTTCCGTATCGAAAATATGCTGCGCTAAAAATGGCGGCCACTGCCACGTAGCAGTGGTACTTTAATTCTACAGCGACGCGACTCCGTACAAACGACGCCGGCGTCCGTGTGCAAGCATGACCTTTTTGGTAGCATGTTCATACTTTTTCGGGATAGTTTCATTTGGCATTTATTTTACTATAATAATTAAAATACGGTGAGGCCTATGTCTAGCAGAGGACAGAGCGGCAGAGTCGCGAGCCGAACTCTGCCGCGTAACCAGCTCATGAATAAGGGCCCCGTCCGAGTTCGAAACTAGTCGGGCATTCTCGAATACACACGTGAGTAAAACCGGAAAATATAGTAAATAATATGGATAACAATCACGAAAGTTATTACAGTAAAATAATGTTATTATGTTTACTATATGGTCAGTTTTTTTTTTTAAGTTGTGAGTTTAGATATGATTTTTTGGTCCCTAGGTAGTAGGTACCTACATTTAAACCTTTAAAACACCGCAACAGTTCACCAGCGAGAGAACTAAAAGACTATTTTATTAAATACGACCCAAAAATCCTAAAACAGTTTACTAATTAAGACAAATACAACAAAAATTTAGGAACGACGCAAACATTCCATCATGGAATTGTAACTTTTACAATACGCATCCCATTCATCTCATTAAACCTTTACATAACGAACAGCCATTATAAATTGCTTTCACAATCAATGCCCTCAATCTCTTGAATAATTCAGCTTATCTTTATCGTATTATAAACCAGAAATAAATAACTTTTATCCGCGAGTTTATTCGCGTTAATGCTACATTTTATAATATTATACAATACATATAAATGGTCCTGTACATATCTGATACACCTTTTGTACTTACCTATTGATTTGTACATACCTTGTTATCTTATTTCTCAGACACTCAAGAGACTATTAAAAATATAAGACAGTTACCGTCCCACTGTAATGGTAAGGTTGTATTTAATGCAGTCTAAGACTTGATCACTATGCTAGCTTAGCGAATTGCGAAACTATATCAAAGGACCTCAAAGGATAAGAAGAGCTGCTTTTGAACATCATATGACTAAGATTCAGTCGATGAATCTGTGTTAGTAAGGTTGCCATTTGATGGACACAAATTATGCAGACTACGTAAAATTACTAACCTAGTAAATTTAACACTGAAAGCGTTACAAGACTGATTTTCAACTATGCACAGATAGGTTTGTAAACCCCAAACGGATTCACAACACATACAGACTCTTCTTTCAGCTACGCAAAGCCCGGTTAAGAAACAGAAAAACAATCAGCAAAAACGATCATCCTGCAAATTCCCGAACTGGGACCAGGCCACGCTGTAGCGCTGCAGCGGTGGCGAGCGCCACATAAATTATTTTTATGCTTCCTACAGGCCGCGGACAAGCCGGCGATGTTTTGTCTTAGTCGCAGAATTAACAACAGTACACACATGTATGTATGTGCTTTATGCAACGTTCCGCGCCCGCGAGTTCGCGCGTCGCTAAAAATTTAAAGTTATTGCCGAAAACAATGCTTGCCACGGGTAATAAAATTAACTGCAGTGAGATGTTAGGTTGTATGCTGGCTGCTTTTTACTGGAATTATATGTGCTTTGTAATAAAAGATACGGTTATGATTTTAAGGATCTTTTCAATGTAACGATTCCTTATTTTGCAAATATGACAATACATGCTCTTCTGTTAACCATAGCATTTCATTTGCAATTGCTATTTAACCCGGCCTTTTTAATCGTATCATAATTATGCAATGTTTTATTGAAGTCAGATCATGTTTTGGTTAATTACGTAGTTATTTATTAAAATTATAGAGCTACAAAATAAAATAAACTGTTGGCTATTTGTATTAAAATGGACATCCTAAACAAAAATCCTTGCGATGCCTTTGGCTAAAAGGTTAATAAATTAAGTTAAATCGCTGACAATAATTTATAGACATTCTGACATTTCTAAATGCTATCAGAATTCACCTTAATTAAGAATATAGACAGTTATATTGTTTAACGTCAATTAAAGCTAATTTAAAAGCTATTTCAGTTAATAAAGTTTATTAAAAAGGGGTACCTAAGTCTCTCTAATCATAAATTCCTAATACAACGCCGCACTAATCTGTGACCGAGTAAAGTCTTAAATCCTAAGAAAATGTAGAGCGAGCCGCAACTCAAACAAACTTTTGTTAGACGAACATTAATATTAATATGGTGCCACAAACTAATAACGAAAACTGGTAGAAGCTGAAAGAACCGCTTCCTCAGTGATAACTGGTCTCCGAGGTGAAACTGATAGAAATTCATAGACCGTAAGAGGTTACCGAGCGTGCAACCAGCGACGGCTAACGAGAATCAACCGATATTCATATTTGTTGGAGAATGGTGCTGCGAATATATCGACTACGTGACGACATCGAGTTGTAATCGATTTTTAAGCATATCGATTTTATGTCATGCCATTATACAGTCGAACACAAAATATTTAATCTTATAAGCCTTTTAATAAAACAATTGTATTCTTCCTCAAGTTACAATTGAATACACGTTTACCTATCCAGCTTATCGAATCAAGGAGAGTCAACTAAACACTACAAATGCAGCGCTGCAAACATTCAAGAGTATCTCGTTTCTCCGAATCCGCAAGCGATTCAAACGTTGAACATTGAATGATATATGAGAATCTGACACTGGATATGACTGGCAGAAGATACTCGTACGGAGATGAATATCGATTGGCCACGAATTCAAGCCACTGCTGCACGTAGATGGTCTATTTTCTGGCATCGTTCGATTCTACTGTCGAATATTTGGTTTGTTTTAACATAATGTGTTTTGTGTGTGTCCTTTTATACACAATCCTTATGTGAGAATTAAGATACAGCCCGAAACCCTTACTAAACGCAGGGTTAGTAGATCATGAAGCTTCTTTATAGTTTTGCATAAAATACTTAGACGAACCGTTGAATGAATGGACAGCATCTAACGTCGGACATTGTTAAAAAAGACCAAATTTGCGTTAACTTTGAACTTTATTTAAAATCGTTGAGTTACTGTGCCGGTACTTTAAACACAGAAAACCAATAATATCAATATTATATCATTACCGGAAAACGACGGAACAAAAATATTCTTAATGGCATTTGGAATATCTCCAAATGGTATTTTTATAACCCCTGAATATTTTACGTTTGAATTAAAATGGACTATAAATAAAAATTGACCTGGAATCAAACTCGACGAATATCACTGGTATGAAGTGATGAACCAGCCAGTTATCTACCATACGATCTAAAATACTGTTTCAGAATTCATAATAGCATTAACTATTTTTATTTATGCAAACCTTGATACGGCACCTTAGGATTAAACGATGTTCATTTTCGAAATAACGCATTTTCTGATTTCTCTCATCTTCGAGTACCTGTCATTATATTTAATAATATTATATATTGGTGGTCATGCTAGGTCTGTTAAAAAAGTTAAACCAGAGATTAAATTACATTTACATAACAACTTAATCCCTTCTCTTTTCTCTTCCATCTGTATTCTATTCTCCTGTAATCGATCAATTCGATTGCTCCAACCTCGAGCCTACCGCAGCCCTAGCCGCTGGAGCGAGTTGTCATATCGATACCGTTGGCGGCGCTCCATAACTGTGCCCAAGAGAAAAATACGCGCGCAATGACAACCAGCGCCGTTACTTATAATATAGGAGCAACCAAATTATTTATAACAGTATAAATCACGGTCGGTGCGTGCACTCGGTATTTTAATAAAATATTACAAATATCGCGCTTGTAGAACCTAAATGGAGAGGATGAGGTGCTTTTGAAATACGGTTTGATAATAAAGCACAATGGACTGCCTCGTTGGTCTTTTGATGTCCTGGGTTCGAATCCCGGGGTGGGCAAAGTTTTACTGGGTTATTCCATTAGGAGTTTCTCAGTAGCAGCACGAAGTGTGGATTTATGCCTGTTTGGTGGTAATAGGCTCGCCCCTATTACATTGGAACCTTCATAACTGGCGAAATGTGGGAGTACTATATGTGCACCTTTGCCTACCCCTTCGGGGAATACAGGCGTGATGTTATGAACGCTGATGTTCCTAATTTATGCCAAGGAAAAAATCGTGGTGAATTTAGCTTCTTATGATATGGTTGGTGGACAACCTGGTGAATTTAGCTTTCAAGCTTCAAATACCTTCTGACTGTTGTAGTAAGTATTGATCTTATGATATGAGGATATGGGGCGATATAGAAATAAGCTTCTATTTATCAGGCACATTTAAATATGCAATGTAGAAGTAAGTGTGTGCGCAAACACAGGTGCACTCCCATACCGATAGGACGGTAGACCGACACGACCGGGAGGGATCAGGTGCAAACGATCACCCTCTCAAGGACTGGCTGCAGCTAGCGCTACCAAGTAGCATTCAATATCAAGTATATCAGTATCTAGTAATATATATTATACACACTTAGCTATGTATGGTGTTTACAGTCATAAATAATTTATTTCATAACAATTTACATTGTGTTGAAAATATAAAAAACTAGCTGCTCCCCGCGGTGTGACCCGTTACATCTTTTCGGGATCAAAAGTAGCCTATGTGTTAATCCAGGGTGTCAGCTACCTCTATACCAATATCATAATCGGTGAAGCCGTTAGAGCTTAAAGAGGTAACAAACATACAAACACACTAACGCACTCACAATCTTTCGCCTTTAAAATAATAGTTTGATAACATACAAGTAAGATACGACTGGATGATAAAGCAGCAGACCTGGCTTTGTGGCGGACATTGGGAGAGGCCTGTGTCCAGCAGTGGACTGCAACGGGTTGATGATGATGATGATACAAGTATCGATACCGACACCATCATTCTAACTAGTTTATAAAAAATGACGTGTAAAAGTGTTTTTTAAAACCTATTTGCAGAAATAAAATCATTTATCATTTAAGAACACATATATACCAGAGTTATCGTTAAATGTATGATTAATAGTTTTAAATGGCAGCATGTGTAAAGTATGTTGCAAATAAGTTGAATATGAAAATAAAGTGAAAAATGAAAAACGTAAGTTTTTCTTTACAACTGAAGTTGGTGCAGCTCCAGTCTCTTTACATAGTTAGAACATAAATATTACTTGAACATAATAACATGCAGGTACGCTGTCTACTGCGTGTTTTAGTTTGTAGTCAGTTGAAAACTTGGTTATACCTCAAAATATTATGTGAGCGAGGCCCATTGGTATACACGTATGTATTTACTGAATTATTTAAAGACTATTGACTAATATTTGAGCTTTGAAAATGGCAATAGCCGGTATATAGGTAAGTATTATTTAAGTATTTTCCAAAGACCCTTGACTAATAATTGTGGCCTGAAAGTAGTAGGCTCGCCAGCCATTATAGGACTAATACAGCCTAGCAAAAGTGCCTTTGTTTTTGTTGTTGTTGACCCCAGGAAAACCCGAGAGACAACACAATTACGCGAATCGTCGAAATCGAAATCATAGCACAACATTCTTATCCAAAACACCTGCATCCAAAACGAGATATTTGGGAGAGCACACGTTTACGACGCCGAATGACATTCAATAACGCTTCCATCCGCCACCTTCCCGAATAATTCATGAATGTATTTGTATTATGCATACGGAACGCCATTGCGGTGCTCAGCGCCCAAATTCCACACTTTATAGGCAAAGTTCGCGGCACGACATCGTAAAGCACATAGTCCTTTATTACGTCATCACACAACCACATAGAAAAACATTACATTAGAATATAAATATCAAGTATCAATTCTTGAGATAACAGAACACATCAACATTTTTTTTATCCGGAAAGTTGGCATGAGGTATGGTGTGCGCTGTCTTGTGTGGTGTCCTTAGAGTAATTATTTTATGGGCATGTAGTTTGTAAGTGGTAGGCCAGAAACCTTTGGAACGTTACTGTTTATTATTTTTACACCTGTAAACGTACACTATATAAAATGACAACAGACACAGAATGCTTTACAAAAAATATTGCCTCACACTTAATCCGTGGTCTCTGCCTACCCCTCGTGGAAATAGGCGTGACTTTATGTATGTATGTATTGCCTCACACTTTTTTTATCAAATTCACTTGACCCTAAAATTACTCGCACAGTACTTTTTTATTTAAGGTGGAATGACAGCAAATATTTTTTAAGCTCACAGCCCTACCTACCCTACGTGTCTATCAACCTTGATACCAAAACACTGGTACAAACCTTACATCTCACTAACAAAATTCAATAACGAAAATTCTGCAAACTTTTGCTATGCCACGATACGTCTCAGAAACCTCAAGACGAAACAGACCTTAGAAGGTCGCCCTTATTCCTGAGCACATAAAGTTCAAGTTACCAGCACGTTGAACTTTGTGGTTATTTATTAAGAAACGTTAAACAAGGGTAGTACTCGTTGTGAATTTTACAAAGACGGTCCGAGGCCCACAAGTTAGATTAAAATAGTTGTAGTGAATTCTGGCCTATATGACACAGGCCTGGAGTTCTTGTGTTTATTAGCTTTGGGAGTTCAAAGGGTACTTGATAAGTGTGGCCACATACCAGAGGGGTTAAGCACTCTAGATGAGTGGTTTGTTTGGAACATTGAGAAGTTTCATCTTGAGGTCTACGATCACAATTGCCACTCTATTTGTACTATTAGAAAAACTTTAAAAGTGAGTGTTTTGATTTGGGACTTGTTTTCTACGATTTCTTTTTTATTTGAGTTACATTTTGTCTTATCATTAGTCCCATGGTGGCGCAGAATTGCCATTCATTGGATACACCAGGGTGTTCGCCTCTTTCGTCTTACGGAAGATAAAAGACGGAAGAGAATAGTACTCTTAACCTCTCCCACTCGGATATACATGCCGAACGTGACTTTTAACAGAGTGAAGCTCATCCACCTTGATTACACATTCGCCGTCAGTTAGCATTATAAAGGCGAAGCCCCAGGGACAGGCGACACCTCCACCGGATTAAGATATGCAAATGATATCGGCTCGGCGCAAACGTGCAGACAAAACAAGTCATTCGGCACACGCCTTGTATCTGCACGATTGGATCGTGTGTAAACGGCCTATCGGCAAATGTGTACAGTTCACAGATAAGCTTTAATTAACCGTATCATATTATTTTCTGATGTTCGGGAATTGAAGAAAAACATGGACTGTGAGGTCCCAGAATGTTCCGGAAAGCTATAAGTGTTTTGTCGATAATGATAACCCAGACATAAAAGAAGAATATACTCTGAGTACCTATATAATAACACCTAATTATACATTTTCACTTGATAAGTTTGCGGATGCTATTGAAGCAGTGCAACCTTTGAATTTGAAAAAGTAACTACTGCGCCTAGGGTTTCGGGCTCGATTCCCTCACGTGACTTTATCGGTAGCTAACTCAGAAATAACAACACAAAATACAAGAGAGGCATATGTCCAGCTGTGGACTGAGATAGGCTGATGACCAATGATAGTTTCTTTTATATGTGAGAAGAAACTTTTACTCTGTAGTGGGACTATTTTGTTTATGAGCATACACGGCCTATACTTCCCAAAATCCCATCGAAATTACTTTTGGTTACGCGATTATGTAATTTAACGAGGGAATTATGTTTTGAACAGTGTATACTAAAATACGCCACAAGCGTCTTCCATTAGCTGACACAAGGGTACTTTCCCACACCCAATAACACTATTATCACAACACAACGTCGGTGCAGAAGGTGCACTTACAACGAACACTGCTACTGCAATTACTGTGTATGGTTGTGGTATTTCAAATTATATTCTCTTACCCTAACCCTGTGAAATTAGAACCCTTAGCATGAACTCTTAAACTAGGAAATTCCGTTGTGGAAGAGAAGAGAGAAGAGTTTTCTTCTTCTTGTTCGTATCGGCATGACCGCATGAGCCTATAGCCACATGAAATCAGTCATACCGTGGTGTACAGATTGGTCAGTCAACAAGGATGGTATTGAGGTTGACTGTCCAGGGTGCACCGGACGTACTTAAGTATGTCACACGTAAAGGCTTTCTACTTGCACTCCCTTCCGTTTCTTACTTAGGCTGGAATCTAAAAAACTATTCTTACTAAAAAACTATTCTTCTTATCTTGGACTTATATTTTGATTTAAGTCAAATTCGAAATGGAGTTATTCATAAACCAAGCAAATGCGTAAGACCACATAATCGACGACTTACCAAATCAACGCGTTACAAGACTTTTTAATATTTCTTTGAAGGATAAAGATAAGTTTGAGTGAGCTTTACAGCCTTGGAGTAGGAGTGAGACTTCTAGGTCTAACTGTACCATGCATTTACCAAGTGGCGTAATATCCTCACAAGACAGGTGGAGACACTAACTCTGACGCCAACTTACGAGAGAACAAATGAGATATGATAATATTACGTATTTGTAGATCTAGTCAAGGCAGACGTGCCAGCGGTACTAGCTTTAGGTTAGCTTGAAAAGTATTATCTAATCTGTGGTTTAGGTACGGACCAGCATCATATGCACAAAGCAACGGTTTCCGGTACAGCCAAATGCAAACGTGTCTTCCATCTTATGAATTTTCTTAGATATTTTAAACCTGCCTCGTTGGTCAGGTGGTCGCTACACGCGACTGCTGAGCATGAGGTGTTGGGCTCTAATCCCGGGTTAGGCAGTGTTACTAGGTTTTTTCATTAAGTAATTCTCAGTAGCATCACGGAGTCTGGATATGGGCCCGGTTGATGGCAATAGGCTCGCCCCCTATTACATTGGGACTTACAACAAAACTGGCGAAATGAGGGTGTTACTATACACCACTGCCTACGCCTTTGGGGAATACAGGCGTGATGTTATGTTAAGCAAACTTAAAGCCAAAAAGACATTCAGAAAGTCACATTCTTAGTGTGGGACAACGATTTCGATAACGGTACATGAAGTACCTATACTTAAGTATAAGAAGTTCCTATTATTTAAAATAGAGTGAAAATAGGATTTATAGAGCTAAGTACCTATTTGGAGTGATTACCATTAAGACTGGCTGCATAATTTACTCAACGGATCTAGCCGGTAGTCAAAAGGGCAATGTGGGACCCTGACCGCCCGGATTTGCATAACTTAAATCCGATTGGGTTGCCCTTTGACAAAGAACACCCGAACTGCTTCAAGGATAATAAGGCTAGTTACACATCTACTGCTAGCTGCTCGTGATTACGATCGATATCGATTATTAATCAACTAAGAAAAGTTTAGTAAGTTTTTAATGCCGTTTAATCTGTTGCCTCTAATATTTATTTTACGTTATTATTTACCTACTAATCAATCATTTTAAGAGCACGTATTAAAGTATTATTTTAAATAACTTTTTTATTAACTAATATATATTCTCAGGATACTTTAGAGTTGAACACAAATTTTCAAAAACAAAAAAATGTTTCTTTGGAAAAGGAATGAGGAACACGTCATTATTACAATGTATTTGTAATACGATCAAGGACTTTGAAACAACGACGAGTATCTGTCTGACATTAAAATTTGTTATTTAGATATAAGTTACCCAATTATGTATCTATTGTCTGTAACCTAAAATATACAATACAGAGTGCTTTCCCAAGTAACGGTTTACCACAATAACGCTCCAAATATTGGCGAACTTGTTCTTAATTGAGTACCTAATGACCGAGTTCACAGGCTCAATATCGACAACAGTCTACACCGATAACCCAGAATCTAGTTATTAGCCGGCGAAGTCTCTATAGGTGAACGTTAATGATCACATTATCTAGAAACATCTCCGATACAATGGCTGTTTATAAACGGGAAAACATCGCCGTATCTCCGCGCCAGTTAAAAGATAATACTCGCGTAGTCTCCTAATAACATTTGCATATCTTAATGCGGAGCCCGCGGCGCGTGGCAACTCTCAGCCCGGCCGGTATAACACTGCCTAGCTGAACTGTTCCGATACTAGCTAATATTGGCTCAATAAACAACTACACAACAAACAAACCATAGGGAACGATTCGAGACTCGTAATTACAGATTTATCATGCATAGTGCTGTATAATTGTTGGAACATGTTAATTAAGGCGGTTTGTGGCGTATACAGAGTACAGAACAGAGTCTACGTTATTCTGTATTGAGAGCATTATTCTGAAAAACTGCATCCGGAAATTCGTGGAGACATCAAAGGATGGCCATTCACGTGGCGGACAATTGCGGCGTTCGCATGGAGGTGAATGGCCCGCGGTACGGCGCATGCTGGTGCGCGCTCGCGTTCCTATAAAATTCAAAAATGGAACTATGGACTATGGAAGAAAGCGCGGCTCGTACATTCTGAGAGTTTTGTCCCGACACAATGCCACCACTCTGTATAGGAATTCGTTCTAGTTTATTACGGAATACATGGCTTGTAAATCTTTTGTTGACACACTTATATATGCTGCTGTGCAATTGTTTGGATATTTTATTGTTATGTTAGTTGCCGGATTTATGCTAAGACGTAAATATTGTGTTCATTGTTGCTTCGTCGACATGCGAGAACATGTAAAGCAAAATATATAGGACCATATAATATTTGCGACCTCTCCATTAAGTCTCGCTCTATTCACCCCGCAGTGGTTTACCTCTTTGCTTTTTGCTCGAGAGCTACGCATTTAATATCCGCAAGAAATTTCAACGTTTATTTGAAATCTGAGGTCGTCGACTCAAGATCTTTGGGCTGCATCCATACGCATGAGATTGCGGGGCTGAAACCAGGCCGACCCCAAAGTATTTTTTATGGCTTTTTTACTTCCGATTTAAAATACCACTAGCCTACAGTAATTAATGGCTATCGCTTACATGTTTTGGCCCTAATTGGCAAAATCTGGGTAGAATATACTGGGTAGTTACTCTTAGACTTCCCTGGATACCCCTTCGAAGATAGGAACTAACGTATATCAAGGTATACCTATCCGTGATTTATTTATCATAATAATTAGCACTGCTGAAATTTAACAGTACAAGAGTAGATTCCAGGCCGGAATGTCCTTTGACTTGATAATGCCTCTTACGGGACAAACACCATGCTGCTTAAGTGTGTGCAAGACGTTTATTTACGTGACATCACACACTAAAGCGTAGAGCTATGTAGCCTTTTAATAATAACGCCATCTGTCAAGGTTTGTTAGAACTAAATAGGAAGCAAACAAGTTTAGTGATATACCGAGAGTTCGAACGGTAATGGCAGTCGAATAGGATTATTACTGGTACAAAAATAGCTATTTGAACACCTTGGAAAGTAATTTCTGCTTCATAGAATCAAGAATGTTACTTATAGAAAAGACTAGTTTGCTAGACACTGTAGAGATTTTTCTACTGGCAAGTACACTTCACCGTTTTCTCAATTGTTTGGATAATTTGGCCTACACACCAAAATATCGGAATAAAGTACCCTACAAGTAACCACTCCATGTGTAGCTGTGCTTTATAGACTATATCTCACGCAAGCACATACTTAAAGAACGGCAAGAAGGAATGAAGGTTAAAAAAGGTATTTTTTTATAAAAAAAACATCAATGACATTAAACATTTTATTCTGTCAGAAAACACTTGTGATACAAGCCTAGTGAACATAAACTAGTTGTACTTTGAGCTCTATGGCGAAGATATCTGCTCACAATGGCCACACTTTTACTTTATATTGTCTATTGTTTACAGAGGCCAATGGGCCATTACAGAACACTAAGTTAAGGTTTACAATAAACTAAAATAACACAGAAAATTTGATTAAACATTCTTAAAATTAGGATGAAATAATGAGATCCAATAAAAGTATCTTATAGATGATAATTATAATCTGTGCTCAGTGCACGATTTTGGGTGCGCTACATTTATATTTCTAGATCTAATATCTTAGATTAATTAATTTACGATAATGCATGAACCATGGCACTGATTAAGTAACTTAATGACAAACTTAATCTAGGTTACAATATTATACTTTTCATTTGTATATTTACTAAATTAAACAGTGTCATAAAATCGACTAAATCGGTGTAAAACTGACTAAAGAAAACTACTGTACTTATGTTAAAATATCGAGTATTATGTGCTTATATCTAAACTTGGACTAAGATAAACTAACTAATCTCACTTGGATGTGGATATAGGAGTCAGCTTCTGCCCAAATTATAAAAATTACTAACACTAAATATGAATCTTTGAAAGCTAACATTAAATCAAGAGTCGTAACCGTTAAGCGAATGTAATGTCGGGCCATTTTTATTTAGATAATGTTCATTCTTTGGCACAGAATATTGGTACGAGCTATTTTTGCTTTGCCAAGAGGATGATATGAAAAAGGCGTTTTATCATTAATATACATTGTAGACGACATCTGTATTCTGAATTTGGAATGATTTCTGTACATATTAAACCCAAAAAACTTATCAATCGTAAATAATAAAATATTCGCTTTACGTATTAATACATAGATTAAATGTCTCCATAAAGCAAAAATTTAAGGGCATACCTAACTCAGTCATAACCAAGTTTTAAAAACACTAACTGCTTTTTATATATAGATATAAACATGTATTACAATACATCTCAAGTTCAAGATGTAGTATAGAAACGAACATTATCGATTTCATAAATCGATTATTTCCAAGTCTATATAAGATTTCTTTTAAATGACCGATAAAACTTCAACTTCCTTTACCGATCAAATACACAACCATGCCTTCCTATATTGTGCGCGTGTTCCTACAAATTAATATATTACCTATTCTTACTACAAAACCAGTTTGAACCTATTTAAATGCAAATATTATTATAAAAAAAATAAGGTAACACAATATAATCACAGTTCCAAAATTATAAGCAGAATAAGTAGCCGATTTATTGAATAAATCGCCTAAAATAATCCCACAACACTATTTCATGTCAGTTTCCTACATCCACACCGGTACAACTCTACTACAGATACTAGTACAAAAGTGAGCAATTAGAGAATGGAGTGCTAAAGCGCGGGTACGGAGTGTTATGCTTCCACCAATGCGAATGCAGGAGATCTATGACGCGACTACAATTGTCCAATTATAGACGGTTTTACCTTCTCCATCCACCAAATTAGAGGATTTTGTTTCTAGGCGTTTTAGCACTCGAATTGTTTAATTGTTCTCTAATGTTACATACTAGTGCGTCTAGACAGCTGCTTTGTTGTCCTGCTCGTACTCAAGCAACTCTGCCAGGTTGCTGATCTCGATCTCTTGGATGCGATTGCCAGCAAACTGCATGTAGTCGTGGGGAGGGGCGTCGACCGCTCGCTTCCGAACTGAAATAGTAGACAACGGTTCTATAATTACATTAGAGAAATATTTGCATTTCAGACACTAAAAAGGACATTTTATAGTGTTATATGTAGTATGCTTTATCTTTGGTGGGTGTAGTTACTAACAAACATTTTCACTTTTAAACTATGCCATTCAAATATTTCTACAAATAAGTAACGTCAACTTGTAACTGAGGAAACTTAAATCGTCAAATTTTGACAAAATGCTAGCAGAATGTATTAGTAAGGCACTGACTGACGACGCCGCTGTCCTTCTGCAGGTGGTAGACGGGCTTGCCCCGACAGGCCTGCAGCGCGCGGGCGGGGGGCGCGGGCGCGGGCGGCAGGGAGGCGCGCAGGGAGCTGCGCACGCGCGACACGTCGAACTCGTCGCCGCGCTGCAGACCGAACACGAACAGCTCCGGCTGCAGCACCAGCGACGGGTCCAGCTCCATCGTGAAGCAGCGCTCCTCGTCCACGATGCCTGGAAACAATATTATTTCGGGCTCAGTGCAGCATGAGATAATTGTCATTTCATCCCATGGTATAGTGTCAGCCGGTTAACAAGAACGGTAGCTAAGTTGACCGCTGAGGGTGCTGCAGACGTACTTATGAATGCCATCAGTCTTGGAGATAAATACTTTACTTGCTCCCCAAAATGGGATAGGTCTATGCTGCAAAAGTCACAGTTAAAAATTTGCACACGAGCAAAATCGCAGCAAAGTTTTAAGACGCACTAAAAATACTGAACATTTTGATAAGATGTTTGTACACCAGAAATAGCTTCCTCTCCCGTCAAGCTTCGCATCAGTTTATTCGAATGTTTGTAAACAGTAAAATAAACTGTTCTGTAATTAGTACACTATCTAATATTACTGCGTATCGTCAATTTATTTTCATTGAATTGTTAAAAAGCCGATATCTCACGTTACATTAGTTACCTACAAGAGGGCTTCATTCAAGATTATGATAATCGATTTTCAGTTTCTTCTAAATAATATAGATACATTTCTATTAATTGACTCACCAGTGATGTTAGACTCAAAGTCATGAATGAAGCTGACAGGGTGTCCGTTGTTGAACACGGAGATTTTCTCCACAGAGTCGTCGATGTCGATGTCCAGCACCTCGCGCAGCAGGTCCAGCAAATGCTCTGGATCTTCGTCCAGAAGGCTCACCACCTGATATGATAGATCGCAATACCTATAGCACTCGAAAGTGGTGAAGGGGTTGTGGGCAGGGACTTGAAACGTTACTAAGAATTTTAGTTATTTTTGTTCGGAAAACGGTATTTAGTACTAGGAACGTTACAAAATAACGTTATCCGATCGTTCGTTATCCCTGGTTTTGGGTGCTGTCTTATGAATGACGATCTGAAAGTACTATTTTAAATAGTCCATTTATATCATTAAATACTTTTTTTTTTTTATACGCTACGCAGCAATGGTACAATGTATGTTTAACGCTCTATGTTCAATTATACACCCTTTGAAACTAACAAAAGCTATAGTCTGCACTGGAGCCTTGGACTCGAGACAGCCTATCTGATGGATGATAAATGGATACTTGGATAGATACCATTTTCTCTTAATGTAAGTATGTCTGACCAATGCTGTTACTGCCTAAGACTAAGAACAAGCGTTTCGCACGATGTGTGGCGAAGATCGGATATCGCATGTCACTTCCAATTATGCCTAAGCGTCATGCGACCTACTTTATATTCTAGGTAGGGTCAAAACAGGTCAACTACGTCAAAACTAGAACTCACTTCGTATACCACATAATTTCGAAGTCCAAAATTTTAATTCTAACTCTTGAAACTTTTGTAAGATCGGTAGAGTATAGGTTCTATATGTAGAGGTAAACTCCAAATGAATTTGCTGTTGCGCGGAAAGGTTTAGGTAGGCTTTGGTCTATAGCTGATTCTCAGGCACTGTTCCTATCCTTAGAGCCTGACAATAAATAAGATAGTACGTAGATAGATAGAGGTATTCTAAATGCAACTGAATAGGTAGATATGGGTTTGGTTTTCTATTCAAGTGCGTAAGTGGGTCTATAATATACCTGTACTTCTGGCTCCACGTGGCCAACATTGGGGGTGGTCTTCCATCGCAGCGGCATCTTACGCGACTCCAACATCTGTATGTCCTGGAACACCATCAAACATCCCGGTATTGAGGTATAACTAGTGTAGGTACTAGGTTTGTGATAGAAATACCGCAACATCTATACTAGTTTTAGTATAATCGAACGAAGGGTAAATAATACCGTTGTTTGTTACAAGATCAGTTTGATTTCCCTGTATGAGGTGGACAGCTTCAAAATACCTATTATGTTATCACTGCGCAGTTATGTCAACATAATATTTATATTAGGAATATAAACAGTCACAATTAATTTGGTAATTTCATGTACCTAAACATGAATGTTGATAATAAGGATATCGGAAGAGACTTTTTCTGAATGGTGATTAGTGAGGAGATTATGTATGTAATCAACTAATAATGATTTATTAACCCCCTGTCTCAGTATATCTACGGATCACGTAAATAAATAATCACTGCGGGAATCAGTTTCGGATCAACCACTCCAAGCGAATAGTCAAATATTTGAAAGTTTGTGCCATTCTGGGTAACTTTGGGATTTGCTCTTTGGCATAAAATGGTACCATATCTAAATTGATAAAGGAAATTTGAAAAATGATGGACACGAGCAGGACTTGATCCTGCGACCTTCGCCGTACCGTGGCGCTGCTCTAACCAACTGAGCCATCGTGTAGGGTACCATATAATATTATTGTCTCTCAGATGAAGCAACTGCAAACGAGATATCAATTGTAAGGAAATAACGCACTTCCCATACTATATCCAATTAAGGTGGGGGTCTTTATTGCAGGCCGGAGTCAACTGGGCAGGTCAATCAAATCATTTATGTACGAATGCCAACATAAAACGCGGTGTAGCGGCATTGAATGAGATCGCTGGAGCGATTACGTTACATACACAACCGACACATGGCCCAGGACCATCCGGTGTTTGTTCACTAGTATGGCGCGTGTGTAACACAAGCACACAGCTAATCTGAAATGTATGTACCCCGAGCACGAACAGAAATCATAGACTCAGAAAGGCCTCTATAAGATTAAGGTGCAATTTACACGCACTTTTTGGCAGACAGTATTCTTTCCATATAAATAAAATAGGGGAGAATATAGAAAGAATGCAGGATGGGTTTACACATCCGTCAGCTTGAAACTATTGTAAACGGAACTAAAACGCGACGCCTTTAGAGACTTGCACATTTTAGTATGTTAGGCAGACAACAACGTGTCTTTATACAATTTATACTAACACCCTGTTTCGTAATGAAATAGTTAACAGTTGCGACAGTTTTTCTAACTAATGTTACTGTTAACGCACAGTTAATATTGTAACCTCAATTAGTTCCGACAAATGATTTAGATTTTTGATTTTGAGTTACCAATGTTCGTTACGAACATGGGTGTTTGTGCTTTTGAAGTAGGGTTCGATTCCTGCGCAGGACAATTTTTTTGCGATCCACAGATGTTTGATCCAAGTCTGTGTGTTTGTGTATGTGATATTTCATGTTTGTGAAGCGCAACCACGATACAGGAGAAATCTCTACGTGTAAAACGACAATTTATAAAAAAAGTTATTTATTAAATACTTACCCTGGACAAGGGAATAGAGCAGAAGCCCTGGTAGTGGTTGTGCTGCGACACGTCAGTGGTCACCTGCTCGTAGATCTGCAGGGCTGTGATGACGCCCATCAGCACCAGCAGGAACACGGTGACCGCCATGCACAGGATGGCAGCCACGCCATGCCGCTTGCTCGCGCTCGACGTGTGCATCTCGATGATCTCCTGGTAAGTATCCCATGTTGTCAATAACAATGGCAATCGAGTAAATAGACAATATAAAATGATCTTCACTGATTGCCTAAAATAACTGCGTTGTTCTCAGAGTTCTAGAGATAAGACGAACTAAATAAAATCGGAGTACCTAAAATACCTCACACATTTCTACATAACCTATGGTTAAAAAATTTAAAATCCTTCGCAGATTGGAATCTGCAAAAAACAGTGGACAATCACAGATATATTTTGATCATTTTTACGTCGCGCGTCGTTCCCATAAATCGGCCTAAGCTGGTCTTAGAACCTAACTTACCTACTTATAAATTTATCCTCTGTCATCATTTTTCCATATCAATTTAATTATTATAAATTTAAGTTTGTAAGAGATTAGTTATACGATTCCCTTCCGAAGCGAATCGAAAAAGGCAAGGAACCAAGAGGATCGCCAGCGCCACCTAATCTAAGAATGAGCGAGGATTTACAATTTAACACCTGTATATATGTTTAAAACGACGACGATAACCATATCCAATAGAATAAAGAATGAGTTATGTCATAAATATATTTCTAGCAAATATTAAAATACAAAAAAAGATTGTTAGATTTGAATAAATTCCCGCGGTCAACATAACTACATAAATGTAAAGATTACTTTACAACGTTTCGCTATTATTTCAAAACATTGATTATTGTGTGACGAGGCAGAAACTAATATTCTTATGCATATTTTATCATACCGCCCGTAGTATTTTTAGCTACAAAGCCGAGGTGCGATTAACTGAAAATCGATAACTCCATAGCTGCAATCATGATTTATGTCGCATAACAGTTACCGCATTATAAATATGATGTTGATCCGTGGTAGCAACTTATTTTATTGGAAGATATACAATTAAATATGTATATGCCTTTAGTATCAAAGTTTAAATTATGTACTTGCCGAAAAAAATATCTTAAAATCGTAGATATGAGAAAAAATAATAGAATACTTACTTCATCGCAATGGCTTTCATCTATCAACGGGATTTTCTTGATAGTCAGGCTAGGCTTAGTTAACACAGTCATCGTAACAAGATTTCACGCCCGAGTTAAAACAAATTGTTTATTTTTTACTGAAACAACCTAAACTGCTGTTATGACTGCGACAAATGCGGAAGTACGTAAAATGAGAGAAAATTCATCAATCAATATTATCGCTAAGAATTACTAGACATAAAAATATATTTTATTTTAGTGGCAACACTAGTCCTTGTGATTTTCATTTCATTCGTAGTCGAATCAAAGAAGCACTCGAGTGGCGTAATTTGATTTGATTGTGTAAAAATATTGATGTTTGCAACATTGTGATGTAACTTGTCTATAGTTATTAGTTCAACCGAAAAAAAAAGAAAGAAAGAAATTTGAGGAGGAAACGGACGATTAGTTTCGTGGTGTAGAATATTCTGTGTTAAAAAGAGGTTATTGAATCCGCAACGCTTATAGTGTCGTTAAAACATGTTTGATTAGTTTTCTTCGTCATTATTTTAAGTTGATCCTTTGTTTCATTGTGTAATTACCACGTTTGTAACGAGACTGTGAGCACAAAAATAAAATGGCGACTGATCAAGTGAAGAACCGCATGCATGTTTTCAAGAACACTGGCAAAGATGTCGACGTAAGTATAAAAACGTAGTATAATGTCTTGTAATTGTGTCAATATTGCATGGATCATTTTTAATGTTGCAATGACGTTTCGCGTGTGATTTTTAGGAAATGCGCAGGCGAAGGAACGAAGTTACAGTAGAACTGAGAAAAAATAAACGGGAAGAAACTCTACAAAAACGCCGTAATGTGCCTGTTAGCTACTCGACCGACGAGGATGAGATCGAAAGGACCCTGGCGTCCACCGACCTCAAGGAGCTGGTGATGAACGCGGCGAATGGAGACAACCCTGAAGTGCAGCTAGCAGCCGTCCAGCAATGCAGGAAGCTCCTCTCATCGGACAAGAACCCGCCCATCGACGAGCTCATCGCCACGGGCATCCTTCCTATACTAGTGCAGTGCCTCTCGAGGGCCGACAATCCGACACTTCAGTTCGAAACTGCTTGGGCTATCACAAACATCGCGTCAGGCACCTCCGCACAGACTAACAAAGTGGTCCATGCTGGTGCTGTTCCAGTCTTCCTTCAGCTGCTCATGTCTCCCCATGAGAATGTGTGTGAGCAGGCTGTCTGGGCGTTGGGTAACATCATTGGTGATGGCCCAGTGCTCCGCGACTATGTTATCGAGCTGGGTGTGGTTAAGCCCCTGTTAAGCTTTATTAAGCCTGACATCCCTATCTCCTTCCTCCGCAATGTCACCTGGGTTATTGTGAACCTGTGCAGGAGTAAGGACCCACCTCCACCAGTAAAGACTATTCAAGAAATCCTTCCAGCACTCAATGCCCTCATCACACACAATGACACCAATGTAAGTACTACATTCTATAAGATTCTAAAAATATATCATGCTATGTAAATATTTGTAGCTTCCAAACAATTTGTACAAATTTATTTTGATGTGTCACTTTAAGGTCATTGATCTCCATGTAATAATTTAAAAAAATATCACACAAATATGTAGTTTATTCTAGAATATTAACATTTATTTACTTTGCAATAGCTCCAATTACTATAAATGTAGTAATATTTACATAAGTTTCTAGATAATAATTAAAAGCCATAAATGTGACAATGAGTCACCCAATTAAGTTGTCCATCTAATGCTTAATTCAATAAGTCATTAGTAAATATATCTAAGTAATTGCAGTTTTGAAGGTATGAACATCATTAATTTACTAAAGGTTGGTGACATGTTTTTGTTGTTTTCAAATTGTTTATCTTCTGTTTTAAACTGATAAAAAGTAATCTATAAGAGTAATCTTTAGTTTAGGTCACCCCTGTGAAACTTCTATATTTGTACTGTCTTTGTTATACTTACTTACTGAAAAATAGTACAATTAGGGGTGCATCTTTCACACAAATATCTAGTTTGTAATCATATATATAATAATAAAAAAGTTTGCAAAACGATAATTCATTGATCATTGTTGTTGAATTTTAATCTTTAGTCTCAACTACATAACACTGCCTACCTGACAGATAACATGATACAAAGAATGTAATCCGACACTATGTGGTGAATAACAAACTGCTGCAGTTTTATAACACTAATGACATTATTATGTTTTCTGTTTCAGATTATCGTAGACACAGTTTGGGCCACCAGCTACTTAACAGATGGCGGCAATGATCAGATTCAAATGGTTATAGAATCCGGTATAGTACCGAAGTTAATCCCGCTGCTGTCACACAAAGAAGTGAAGGTACAGACGGCGGCCCTGAGAGCAGTTGGCAACATAGTGACGGGCACGGATGAGCAAACACAAGTAGTCCTTAACTGCGACGCTCTCTCGCACTTGCCCGCGTTACTGTCCCATCAGGTAAAGCTAATCATGGTAGACTTAATTACATAATTAAAACTAGGATTCACATTAATCTAAAGAATGTTATTGATTGTCACTATGACTAATACATAACTTCTACTCTCATGAGATATAAATCACTGGCACTTTGTTTGTTTCAATATCTATTAGTCATAATTCCTGATCAGAGAATGCTCTGGCTACAGCATTCTCTATTTACAGTGTCTTAAAATTAGGGTGTAGTACAGGATTAAAGCATTATACCATAATATCTAAAGTTCAAAATCGAGTACAGGTAGGTGTGTTAGTATGTCTGGTGCATAGCCAAAATAATATATAAACATATTTATGTTTTGTGTAAAATTACCCAAACAAGTAAAATGACATGATATAAATATTATTAGAACATTGACTTGATTAGTTTACTGGTCATTGACTGATAATGAGATTAATATCATCAAACAACCAGTTTTATGAAATTTGTTTATTAGATTTTCTTTCAACAATCTCTTTGTTTTAACTAATATAGCAGTCTGCTACAATGTTTTAGATGTTTAGCTTTCTTTTTGCCTTATTCACTATTGTTTGTTACACAGACTTATTTACACTTTAAAAGCCTAAGTAAAAGGCATGTAGTTGTCGTCGTTTAAATTTGTTTCTTTACTATCCCAGATGTTGACTGGTAGAAAATACCACAATCTGGCTAGTTGCCTGACAACCAACACACTTTCCACCTATCTATATTTTGTGTCATGTAATTGTTTTATAAATTAAACATCTCACGATGTTTTGTTTAAATATTGTAAATGAAAAGCGAAGTGTTTTGGTCAAGTGAAGAATATAATTGAATATAAATTTCATTTGACTTCAATAAAAACTTTTTATTTTAGTATCTTTTTTATGACAACACTAATTGATACACATGACGGTAGATTTTACTAAATTAACTACTGTTCACTGCACCACA
This sequence comes from Abrostola tripartita, assembly GCA_905340225.1. Classification (NCBI taxonomy): domain Eukaryota; kingdom Metazoa; phylum Arthropoda; class Insecta; order Lepidoptera; family Noctuidae; genus Abrostola; species Abrostola tripartita. Next base: position 664,771 of record HG996488.1, read on the forward strand.
GACTGCTATTTTAGTACCCTACCTTAGCGCTAATCTTTCGTAATAAGTACCTACGCAATATATTTTTGATTTGTTATTATTAAGACCTAGTTGTTGTTCGATTCTGTTTCAAATTGCGTCTTTTTAATCGGATATGCGCCATACCACCAAATCATAATCAAGTAATTACTATGCAGGGAGTGTTGCAATTGGCAAAGGAACTCAAACATTTATAATGGGTCAGCTGGTAGAAATAATTAATGTGAATTTGCAATCAGCAATGATAAGGATTATTGTAAACACGCGCAGATGTTTTATTAATTACATAAGACTTTGTTTAAAAGTTTAACCTCACAGGATCAGTAAGATAAGAAAGAAATCAGTTGTTAGACTTGTGTGCAACATGAATTCGATTTCTGTACATCGGCATTCAAACATAAATAAAATGAAAAGTATAGTGCATAATTTAGTTCCACTGAAAATAATACTTGAAACTATTATTTACTTATGTATTGCGTTATTTGTTGTAAGAAAAATAAGCTGTGATATCTATAGTAACCTTGGTTTCAACATGAGTAGATAGTATTTTCTATTTTGAGGTTTAGCACATTTCTCTTACTGTCTCGATGAAAATAGAATACCTACTACGCGTGACGCAGTATGAATACGATACCGAACCTATGCGGGAGTCGCTTTGAATAGTCTCATTGAGATGTAACAAGAAAATAGTTATTTATTATTGTAATAACATTGTCCATAAATGATTTGTCAACAGAAAGAGAAGATCTGTAAAGAAGCTGTATGGTTCTTATCAAACATCACAGCTGGCAACAAGCAGCAGGTCCAAGCGGTGATAGACGCGAATCTGTTGCCGAAGATCGTGGACAACCTCACCAAGGGCGAGTTCCAGACACAGAAGGAAGCCGCCTGGGCGGTGTCCAACCTCAGCATCAGCGGGACTAAGGAGCAGGTGGCTGCGCTCATCAACTGCGGAGTTATACCACCCTTCTGCAAACTCCTTAGCTGCAAGGATACTCAAGTTATCAATGTTAGTACACTCTTCGTACATAATGTGGTGATTTAAAAGTGCAAAATGGTTTTTTATTTCATGTGCTTATGAAATATAATACCTTAGTTGTTGTTGACTACTCTTAGATTTATACAAATGGTCTTTATTATAATTATTAGGAGATGTGTAGAAGTATATTGTCTGTATCTTGCTATGTGTAGTTACCTATTGTCTTGTCAGTGTTCATAGAATTTTCTAAGAATGTTATTTTGTTACAGCAAGTGGCATTTGAATGTAGAAAACTTATTTGTTTATATACTTTTAAGATCTAGTTTTTACAACAGGGTAAAATATTTCAGCCCTAATGGATATAATATACTTAAGTTTAACTGCCGAACTCAGAGACCTTTAATGATTACTTAAACTGTCACTAAGTGAATGATTTTTTCGTGAAATCTATACTTAGTGTCAGTTTAAGTAATCATTAACGTCTCTTAAGTGCGGTGTCTGACATATCTGACCTCATTTTAAACCCTTTTTAACATAAAGTTGTAAATGGGTGTTGACTATCATTGTTTTCAAATTATTTTTCGTATAAATATAATCATTGTTGACTTCTGTAGGTTGTGCTCGATGGTTTAAGCAACATGCTCAAGATGGCCGGCGAAAACGCTGACCAGGTCGCGAACATGATCGAGGAGTGTGGCGGCATTGACAAGATTGAGGCGCTGCAGAGCCATGAGAAGGTGGAAATATACAAAATGGCCTATGACATCGTTGAGCAATACTTCGCAGGAGAGGTATGTACTAGTGTTAATAATATTACTGTGATTTTATTACCTCCGTGAAACACTACAAACAAGCATTAAAAAGCAACTAAACGCGCATTCTTTAGAATATATTAGAGTAAATAGCTGAATTAAACTAACAAAAGTCGAGAATAACTGCGTACCTAGTAACATCAGTTTCGAGCATCATAATATAAGGGTCAAGAACAACAAGAACTGAATCAAACCGGTTTTATTGCTTTGAACACGTTGTGAATAGGGACCTCACAATGACTAGTACAACCAGTAATTTATAAGCACATTTCTTTGTTCTTTTCTATTTGTCTATTTATAGTTAGTAAAGTATTGCAAATTGTATATTACCAGTTCCAGAGACCTTATAATTGCGCCATAATTAGATGGAATAGATATTTAAATAAATAATTAGTATAATAAATATACGCTTTAAAATTAGGAAATAGAAAAGGGTTAAGCACTGAGGTTTATTGTATTTCATAACATAATGTATTGTGTCGCAGGAGGAAGACGCGACGCTGGTACCAGCGGCGGCGGAGGCGGGATTCCAGTTCGAGGCGGCGGGCGGCGCGCCGCACGAGGGCTTCCGCTTCTAGGCCACCCGCCGCCCGCGCGCCTGCCCCGCCCGGCCCGAGCCTGCCCGGGCCCGCCCGGCCCGCCCGGCCTGCCCGGCCTGCCCGAGCCTGCCCGGCCTGCCCGGCCTGCCCGGCCTGTCCGAGCCAGCCCGAGCCCGGCTCGCCCGGCGGCAGCGGGCGGCGGCTCGTGTTCGTTGTACAATGCGCGTTGTGAAGCAGCCGCGCGCGCGACGCCGGTGTTGCGGCCTCCTTGTGATACAGCTCTATTGTGATGTTTGAAGTTTTTCATCTTTGTTTTTCGATTTCGTATTGTACCGAGTAACGGACGATGGACACGAAGTGGATAGCTTTAATGTTAAGTGCCGCGTACGCGACGTATGCGTTTAGTGTAATCTGCTTACCGATTTAATTGATGCTTTTGATATAACATAGTATTTATGTTTCGATTTTAACTCCGACACGATGATATAATTGCAGACTCAGAGATTCGGGACCGGAACGGCCGTGTCCCGATACATGAAATTATGTTGACTTCAGCCCATTTGTATTGTATCTATATACCAATAAATTCTGTCCAATATAATCATTATAGTTTTATTTTAACATACAGTCACACTTAATTTGAGTAAATAGAAGGCAACGAGTCTTGATGGATTTGCTTGTAGACACCATATTCATACTGTTTCTGAAACCAAAAGTTACGGGGTAAAGTTAGTAGTCAAAATAAAATAAAAATATTTCGTACTTTGATGATTTAGTAATTTGATCATTTATTTTAGACGCGGTACTTATAAAAGGCTATTTTTCATTAAATAAAGATATTTATTTAAAGGGATTCACGGTCAACTTACTTTTCTCATCTCGCAAGCGTAGCACTTGACGTTGTTGTAGCTCTCCTCGGACGGCTCGGGGAGCAGGGAGCGCGCTGTTATCTTACTGTTCAAAGACTCCACGTCGTAGAACAAGCCCACCTTTTGCTGGAAACTAAACAAATCGTCTGTTACCTTCTTCCTACCTTACATGACATAGATACATGAAGTCACGCCTATTTCCCAGAGGGGTAGGCGGAGACATAAGTAGCAGCGTTGTTCATAAGTTATGTTATTTTACACTATGACCTTATTCCTCCGTAGCCTAGATTGATACGCGCTCAGACTTCACTAAACAGATTATAAGAGTAGTTAATTTAAAAATATGTAAATTAGAAAAAAAAAATGTATGTTTTCCCTAACTTCAAGCTACATTATGTAGTGTAAGCAACGCAACTCCTAACTCACTTGGGCAGCGGCTTCGCCCAGTGGTTATCGAGGCGGTTGACCTTCATGATAGCGTTCAGCCGCTGCAGCAGGCTGTAGTTGTCGCTCTGTATCTTGTTCTTCCTGTCCAGTTCCCGCTGGTTCTTCTTCAGTTTGAGCGCCACGTGCGGGCGGGCGGGCGGCGCGCGGTCGTCGATCGCCGGCAATGCTGACTTTACCTCGGGGGCACAGTATTATATCATAAGCATTTTACCTAAAGTTTAGTCCATTGATAGTTACACGTTCAGTGCCTACTTTATTTTATAATTAATTTTTGTAATAAAAGTGATATCGTATTTTTGTGCAATCTGTTTTAAAACTACCTAGTTAAATAACTTACTTTGGTGCGATGATCTTTAAATCTTCGGTCCTCCCACGGTTGGATCAGTAGTTTATCTCGTCGCGATAACATTTTGATTAGTCGATCAGAACAAAACAAGCAACAGTCGAGTCCGTGATTGTTTTGTTTTTTAATGACTGTGTGATCAATACATGTTCGTTACTAAGAAACGGTTTGGTAACTAAGTTGGTGTGCTAGGGTAGTGCATGCATACGAATGAGAAATAAGGGGTTGTGTGACCTATAAAGTCATTTTATGAAAAGTTTGTGAAATAAAATATTATATTTATCATCAAAAATAAATCTTTCTCGTCAAATAAAATGTCTGAGTAAGTGTTGATGTCTTATAAAGCATGTAGCATGGTGTGCAGAATAGCAATATTTATTAGATTGGGGTTATATAATAAGCAAAATGTAACTGTATGGACTCCTGATAAAAGAGAAAACCCTACTGCCTCCTATATTCTTGTTATTAATTGATCAGGTAGGGAATAAACCAATAAAACAACAATTTGCAAATTAATAAATAAATTATTGTTAAATATTACATACTGCACTTACATTGGCTCGTTACATCGGATAATATACATTCACAAAAACGTACAAACAAACACAAATTCACAAATACAAATGATAAAATAATATACTTTGAGCAATATAAAAATAAAAAACCGAATCACTCTATAATCTATATCTAGTTATATACTATTAAAAACGTTTGATACAGTAATGTAGTTTAGTCGATTTCTGAAAAAACTGGTAGTGCGGTACTTTAGTACCGAATACTTATGTTTTAAGCTATTCATCGCAAGTGTTATTATAAAAAGCTTAGGAATGTAAAGTCAGCTTTAATTCCTGTCTAAGTTTGGCAATGTTTATTTAATAAAGCTTGTTAAAATTAGTGCACTAGTTTCCACCTTCGCAATCAAGTACCATTCGTTTGACATGGTGACAATTATTTATATCATGACTGCTCACGTCAATTTCTTAACAATTCAATATTTCCGTCTTAATGATTACCTCGTGCATTGGTCGCTACTGGCTTTGTGTTTGCATTTAATAAATGCGAGTTCAAATGCTTCGACGTTATAGGAAGACTTTGTTATACAGGGTGTACTTTGAACTTATGTTAGCTTTATCGAGATCATTATGTTTATGTATTTAATATGTAGCAATGTTTAAGGGGAAGGCATTACAGTGCACTGTACATATTTTATTGCATTTTTTTTCTTAGTATATAAAGTTTTTAGTTCAAACGTACACCGTGTATGTTGATGTAATTTTCCAATTATACGCATATAGCTGAGTACTGATTCAATTACGTTTTCATGTAAAAAAAAATCGCTCAAAACCTGCAGCGGCGGTACATTTTGCTATTTCTTTTTCCTAATAAATCTCTACACTGAGTTTGCCTCGCATTTTAATTCTAATTACATTATTGAGTATAAAACGTATTAAATACATCAAAAAGATCTAGTAACTTACGATCACTGCGTTTTGAGATATGACTTAGGTCGCACGAGTTAACACTAAGGACTTGATTGCATTGCTTGCTACCGTTTTTCAAGTTACGACCTCATTTGGAAGAATTGCGTGCTCATTCTGTTCATACTCCATATAGATCCGGTTGAGTATTTAGTTTCAGCGATAACCAAAGCTGATCATTCAATTATGTACAAACACATATTCTTAATAATTCATTCTATGCCCAAAATAATAATATTTTCGAAAGTTAGATAGTAAATTTATCGTCACAATTTTGTTTGTTTAACCAATTTATTTACCCAAAACATACAGATTGCATATACTTGAGTATATATAAATATTTATTTACAGCTTTGATTATCTCGCTCCAACCTTAGCCTGTGATTTAATCCCATTTATTAACTCTATTTTAATGTAGACGAAAGTTATATCTCAAAAGTATCACATGTAATTAATTTAGTGCGTCAACAATGTCCCGGAGACATCGGCGGTTCAAGGATGTTTTCCATTTAAATTATCTAAGAATATTTTGTCTAATTGATAATAATTAAAGCATATACTTACAGACGAACTCACAAGATTTACACAGCAACAAGCATAAATTTGGCATAATGCAACTGAGACCAGATAACTTTATATCATACGACAGTTTAATTACATTTTGAAAAGCCACGTGTAAACGTAAGTATTTAAGTCTGAATTTCAAATTAGTGGAGTCATATACACAGCATACAGAATGTGTTACTACATAATATAAATGCAAATAATATTCACACACGCGCCGAGACACAGCAGGCCGAGGAAAACACCCTCGATCATCTATCATACAGTGTTACATGTACCCTAATCTTAACGCTAAGTTTTTTGCATACAAAATGTCTACACTTGGTGCATCATCAACTGTCAATGTGTAAAATAAAAAGTCCATACAAAAATAAACGTTCCTGTTTAAAAGCTAATCACTTAAACTTGCCGTTGTGGATTATACCAAATGTTCCTGGACAAATACATCACATTAGGTATGCTACAAATGAAACGTCAAGGTTAACTTAAAAATAGTCGTTGACCGTGATTCGCATTTAAATTTATATATTGTTATCAACAAAACGAATATATTATAAACAATAATTACGTGTAAAACAACAAACAAGCTGCCTTTGTTATATTTTACACTCTGGTTCACGAGGAACGATTGCGGGCGGCGCGCGCGAAATGTTTGGGCCTCGCTATTTAATACTTACGATACAACCGATCATTTCACTTAATTATAATAATTCGAAATCACATATTGACACAACGTAGTAATACAATTATCGCCAAATTGATTACGGAGCGATTAAACCCGAATCAAACGTTACTCAAAGCTTACACTAATAAATAGTAAACAACTAAATTTTATATCTTTATACGTATATTTGTATGTTTAGGTTACATTGGTGTTTGTGACTGTGTTTAAATAGTTATTAACCGATAGTTACATGTCTTGCAGCCCTTAGTTTAGCCCCGAAACATTTCGCGCACACATGATTTACAAAGTAAATCTGAGAACTGTAACATAAAGTGAGAATTAATTGTGATGTCGACGTACAATATTGACTAGCGATTGTCACGTCAGTGGAAATCTACCCTTTGAGATTCCATGCCCACGACACCAGTACAAACTACATTGTCAAGTGTATTTGTAGATCATGTAGAAGAAGATTGAGAATTGTGTCCGCTAAATGGCAATAAGCTCGATCCCTACTTGGATATAATATCACCACTAGCGAACTGTGAATAAGTACTATTAGCACTTAGTTTTACAAAATGAATAATCTAGCTTCTAGCATACCTCTGTACCTTAACACGACAAGTAAAATATGTATCATACTTGCTCAACTTGCTAATATAAGTTTGAACTGGCGTCGTATCAACCAAACGTTACCTAATTCGTTGTCGTAAAGACTAAAACGTAGGAATAACGGTTATCAATGTAATATTTTGACTACGCGATCCACTATTCAGACTTATTCAGTTGGTGCTACCACGCGTTAAGAAACGACTCGGACGCGTGTTTATCTCAACACGGTTGCGATTGGCAATTCACTGGATTATATTATATTGTGTATTGAAGAATTAGAGATCATAATTTTAAAAATTTAATAATTTTAAAATCAGGCTCTGTCAATCTGATATTCTCAGACAAGATTAATCCACACCTAATAAAAAGTGAATAGATATTTCATGATAAAACGTGGATTAATAAATAAAAACCTCTGCCTGCCTACATTGAGGATAATGGCGTGTTAATATGATGATAGATAAAAAGAAGAAACAGTGGAAAAAATAGTTAATATATTAACGGAATGTTTGATTAATACTTTAGATTTTGATTTTGAGAGCTGCAAAGGCTCGAAATGATTTGAAGAAAATGATTGTGCGTACGATGATTACAGGAGGCGCTAGAGTTGATCACTAGACGGTGACATCATGAAGAACATGACAATATGAGTTTTTTAGTAAGGATATTTACAGTGATAACACTCATTTACAAAAATCATTACTTTTTGTATGACCAATTTTTTTTTATTATATGATTTATTTTATTAAATTGCAAAATTGTCACTGGACCACTGCGCTGGGTTGCACACACGATTGTCACTTGTGATAACTTTCATTTTGTATACGAATCAAGAGAAATTCATACTTGATATCCGTCTTCCTATATGGAAAACCTTTACTTTATAATCGAAAATCATACCTCACCAACAACTTGTCATAACTACATTGCCAATCGCAACCAAGTCCCACGGAGGTGCGCGACAGTTACCCTACACATTCCCACAGCACTCCATCTTACATTCCACGATATCCCCTGATCATGACTTACATTATATCTTACTTAGCCAAACATCACAACATATGCATTCCGTGTATACTCATCACATACGTCCACTATTCGTGATACGGTGACGAAATTATCCATTATAATATGCGTAAAACACTTTAATTAACTCATTATAAAAATTACACTATCCAACTTACCTAAAATAATATGATATAAAATGTTATACACTAATAGAGATAATGAAGCCAATTTTTGGTTTTGTTAATGTTGTTTACATAGGCGCTGGGTCGCGCCTCACTGAGCCGATAGGGGGCGCTACACGCTCAGGCTGAAGTTATCTACTTCGGCCACCTCGATAGTTCTTTCAGATAGGAATCGCGGTTTTTTAATACTAGACTTGATACACATTATTATTTTACTGACTATTTTTCCACATACTAAATATATCTGGATGACATTCTGACGGAAATTGTCAATTATTATTACTACTGACGCCTATAGATAAACATGAATTTGTTGCATTGAGCATTTTAAAAAGCTTATTGTATTACATATTGATGATTGATTGATTGATGATGAAGATTACATAATAAAATACTGTAGACTTAAAATGATAATGATTGGTTAAAAAAAACCGTTATTCCTGGCAACCCTAATCAGATTATCTGACATGCCAGACTGAGCGTATAACCCCCGTATAACCAGTAATGATCACGTTTCATAACAAACAGATTCCTCAGAACGATATTGTACTATAATAACTTTAGTAGGTCCGCATCGATTAACATCGGAATCTGTTCGACTCGATTATCGATAATCGACTACAATCGTGTAAAATCGTAACAACGGTGGCCTCGATCCATACGGTGCCGGATATAAATTTCGTATAAAATTGACATTGCATATACGGAAGCACATACCTAGTTTAACAAAGATCGGTCACCGGAGTACAAAACGTGAGGGGAACGCTAACGAAGGATATAAGACATTTGTACGGAACGATCGATATTGACGGTGATGTGTGTGCGGTGCGGGGCTCAGCAGGGCTGGTCGGCGCGGGGCAGCGGGCGCACGAGGTAGAGCTTCTCGCCCTGCTTGTTGGTGTAGATGGGCGCGCGCTGGTAGTGCGCCACCAGCTGCTCCAGCGCGGGGAACTTGCGCTGGCCGATGCAGTACAGGCTGCCCTCCACGTGCACGCGGAAGTGCTTGTTGCGGCCCGGGGCCTTCAGCGACACCGAGTAGTCGCCCACCTGCAACACGCAACTGTTAGCTCCGGAAGGATTGTCATACACAAACCTATGAAATTGTTCAACATGAATGACATCATTTTTTTACTTGTTTTTAATAAATATAATGTAAAACTTATTTTTTTTATATGGAATTTCACATTTGGCTTGTTTTTCTAGCATGAGAATTCAAGATTCGCAGTCCTGGTTATAATATTCACTTGGCCTGTCATTATGTAAAAATATCATTAATTTTTTAAACGTAGGTATTATTATGTGGTGTGTAAAAGCATGTTTTTACATGTTGGGTATAGTTAAGAGCCATTTCACAAAATTGTGACGTTCGAATTCTGTCAAAATTGTCATGTGTGCGTAGCGCACCCACACAAAAACAATGCAAACAGTGTAGCGAGAGTTTTGAGACGGACATAAAAATTTTGATCGTTATGACAATGTTTCTTATTCGAGATTTATGAAAATATTTTTATTTTTTTAGTAATTTATTTAGACAAATTATAATTTCTACAATAATAATTTATTCACCAAATATAAATAGATCATGTTTTGTAAAATTTATTTTAATAATAAATGTAAGCGATTGTATTTTTGGAGGATTATTACTCAATTACGCAAAAACGGTTAAAAGGACATAGAAAAAAAATTGCACATAGATAGTTTATAACCTTGATTAACATATTAAAGGCTACAAGCTACTTTTCATGCGTAAAAAAAATCCAAGTGGACCAAGTCGCGGACAAAAATAGTACAGTCAAGATTAAAGTAGCTGAATATTAATTTAATGAAATATCACAAACTAATAAAATAATATATTTTACTTGAATATAAACAAAACCGAATGAAAATAATACATAGAAAATGAAAACGTTGTGGTCGTAGTATAAACATGCGTTTGCAATACGAATTTTCGTAATTTGAAATTAGAAAAAAGTGACACAGATCCTACCTCTTTGGGCGCTCGGGCCCGACTGATCATTCTAGGTTTGTGCATCGTAATTTATTTTGATTTGGAGTGATATTGAAAATGATGTGATTTCTAATTAAATAAAGGAATTTTGAAAATCACTGTATTATTAGATTTCTTAAAGAGCATAGTTTATTATGACATGATTTTAAAATTAAAATATACCTTTATTCAAACCAAAAAGTCGCGATAAAATTATAGTATAAACCGTGAAAATAGGTTTCAGTTTTATTTTTTTTATCAATTAAAAGTGTAATTAATCGAAAATGTTGCACCGTAAGTTTCAATAAAAATATATGCCTAATGCTTACTGTATTTTTATCGTTTAAATTTGTGAATGTAATTGATAGAATTTGGAGCCCGAAATTGACTCTGCGATGATTTTTCAGAAAACGTGTTGCGGGAGATTGATCACCATATAGCAATTAAGTTATTTTTTGTAAATCTATTAGCTTATGTGTCAATGCGAAAGATTGGTCTACATTTTACATTTATATATCAATTCCTAAATACTACCTAAGATGGTAAATTAGGCGTCCGAAATCTTAGAAAACTGCGTAAAAATGTAAAATGGCTCTTAATGTTCTGTATAAAGTACAAATTTGATAAGAGGAGAGTATATGATATGGCGTGGCATACTGACGTTGGTCTCGGAGTCCCGGATGAGGAAGTCCCCGTCGTGCCCGTGCTGGTTGAGCAGCGCGTCGCAGTGCGTGCGCGTGATGGGCCCGTAGTACCACGCGCGGCCCGCGGGGCCCGCGGGGCCCGGGCCCGGCCGGGGGGCCGCGCCCGCCTCGCTGCGGGGGACACTTGTTAGGACAACTGTAGGTACTCACAATGCACATTAATTAACAAATAAAACCAGTAAGCCCTTCCGTCGTACATATAGCACGAGGCCCACGTGCCCGCGGCTGTCCCGGGCTCGGTACGTACCTGTAGGGCTGCGTGAGGTAGTCGGCCAGCTCCTGCAGGTAGTTGCGAGGCACGAGGCCCACGTGCCCGCGGCTGTCCCGGGCTCGGTAAGTACCTGTAGGGCTGCGTGAGGTAGTCGGCCAGCTCCTGCAGGTAGTTGCGAGGCACGAGGCCCACGTGCCCGCGGCTGTCCCGGGCTCGGTAAGTACCTGTAGGGCTGCGTGAGGTAGTCGGCCAGCTCCTGCAGGTAGTTGCGAGGCACGAGGCCCACGTGCCCGCGGCTGTCCCGGGCTCGGTACGTACCTGTAGGGCTGCGTGAGGTAGTCGGCCAGCTCCTGCAGGTAGTTGCGAGGCACGAGGCCCACGTGCCCGCGGCTGTCCCGGGCTCGGTAAGTACCTGTAGGGCTGCGTGAGGTAGTCGGCCAGCTCCTGCAGGTAGTTGCGAGGCACGAGGCCCACGTGCCCGCGGCTGTCCCGGGCTCGGTACGTACCTGTAGGGCTGCGTGAGGTAGTCGGCCAGCTCCTGCAGGTAGTTGCGAGGCACGAGGCCCACGTGCCCGCGGCTGTCCCGGGCTCGGTACGTACCTGTAGGGCTGCGTGAGGTAGTCGGCCAGCTCCTGCAGGTAGTTGCGAGGCACGAGGCCCACGTGCCCGCGGCTGTCCCGGGCTCGGTAAGTACCTGTAGGGCTGCGTGAGGTAGTCGGCCAGCTCCTGCAGGTAGTTGCGAGGCACGAGGCCCACGTGCCCGCGGCTGTCCCGGGCTCGGTACGTACCTGTAGGGCTGCGTGAGGTAGTCGGCCAGCTCCTGCAGGTAGTTGCGAGGCACGAGGCCCACGTGCCCGCGGCTGTCCCGGGCTCGGTACGTACCTGTAGGGCTGCGTGAGGTAGTCGGCCAGCTCCTGCAGGTAGTTGCGAGGCACGAGGCCCACGTGCCCGCGGCTGTCCCGGGCTCGGTAAGTACCTGTAGGGCTGCGTGAGGTAGTCGGCCAGCTCCTGCAGGTAGTTGCGAGGCACGAGGCCCACGTGCCCGCGGCTGTCCCGGGCTCGGTACGTACCTGTAGGGCTGCGTGAGGTAGTCGGCCAGCTCCTGCAGGTAGTTGCGAGGCACGAGGCCCACGTGCCCGCGGCTGTCCCGGGCTCGGTACGTACCTGTAGGGCTGCGTGAGGTAGTCGGCCAGCTCCTGCAGGTAGTTGCGAGGCACGAGGCCCACGTGCCCGCGGCTGTCCCGGGCTCGGTACCACTCGGGGTCTGAAGGCGGTCGCTCGATGATCTCGAGGCGGTCTCCCTTCTCGAAGGACAGCTCCTGCTCGTTGTTAGACGTGAAGGAGTACAGCGCCACCTGTGAGGACAGTGCGATGTACAAGAAGATATAATTAATGATATTACATACTAAGCGAGTGTGCACACACTGCCTTTGTCCCAGTTACACAGATTAGGTTCAACAACTACTCATGATAACGTCAATTCAAAGTTTATGGTCATACTAAAAAAAGATAAATTATAACATTTATTCATCAAACGGGGCAACAGTATTGCAAACATGCTGGTAATTCCTACTGGTAAAATTTAAAATATAATCTAAAAGACCGCTCATCTTAAAGAGCATATACCAAGTTGGATGAAACATTGTTGGTTTTTAAATAAATAAATTTCAAGATGTAGCCATCTCCTGGCTACCGCTAGACCCAACTACATATCCACACATTATCAATGCTCACCACAATGTCGAGAACGTTTTCCGCCATGGCATACGTGTGTACTGGGTCCTCATTGTCGCCTTCTTCACTAGTGTAGTTTGAAGGGAACCTGGTGAAAAGGGCATAATCAGTAGATATTGTGCTTGGTGCTGGTTAAATAGCTACTTCTTCATATTTTATTTACATAATTAACATACTATGATCGTATTTACAATTGAAGACAAAAAAATACTTTGTATATACATAAATGGGTATTGTATAAAATAATCAAAGCTAATTAAAACTTTTACGACATGAGTGTTTCACTCGGCCATACACAAATAACAAGGTAACATAGCCGCGTTAATTAAAATGTTTTCGTGTTAGCTAACAGTACGTGCTATAATTAAGGATAACACTAATTAAAGTGCATCGATAAAATGTGTTTATAGTGACGGCATCTTCTTTTGTAACTGTGATCGTGACACTGGATTTTAAATTTGGAGTTTTTAAGGGTGATCAACCAGACGAATTACGTGCATTTTTTTACCAAGTTTTACATTGCAAGGTACGAATATAATCTTGAATCAGCAATAAAATTTAATGACATAAAACGAAAGAGGATTTTTTTACTAGGCAATTCCTGATGGACTTTATGGGGTTAGCGTACAATGCACCTAATTCCTCGTCAGAAAATGGACGCTACATAAAAATGATAGTAAAAAAAAGTAGCGAGTCTCACCAGCCAGTGTGCCCCTGGTACTGCCCCCGCCACCAGCCGTCGTTGCTCTTCTCGAGGATGAGGATCCTGGTGCCCTTGGTGAGGGACAGCTCGTCGGGCTGCTGCGCCTGGTAGTTGTACTTCACCACGGCCGTGCCGAGCGCGTCGGCGGGCTCCACGCGGCGCGCGCCGCCCGCCTCGCCCGCCGCGCCCCCCGCGCCCCGCACGGGCGAGCTGTTCGACGGCAGCGTCTTGGAGCCCGAGCCCTTCTTCACCTTCTTCTTAATACTGGAAATGCGAGTTGGAGGAGCTTTACTCATTGTCAACTTCGATTCGGCAAGGGTCTTGATTTAACAACACGTCTTTTGGAAATCGGTGGTTTTATTTTCAGCCTTGTCAGTCAAACTGTATTGTTAGTTAAATTTTCGTTCGAGTTGATCAAAGCCGGTCATTTAAAAACTAGGTCCAACAGAGTGTTCGATCTTCAATCTTTTAAGCCTTGATAGTAGTAGAACGGACTAAGTCCACGTCAAGTCTGGTCCATCCGCAGCCGAGAGCAGAGAACAAGTGTGTTTAGTGTTATTATTTCCTCGCAAACTACATTGTTTAGTTTTATTATAAAGAGCATGTTTTCTCGCGATGTTTTCCCTCATTGTCCGTCGCCAGTGACACATACATTATACATTATAATATCTGAATGAAATACTCACAGTACAGGTTTTGAATTTAACTAGTTGAGACGAACAACTGACATTGTTCGTCTCGAATAGTTCTTGTTTTGTGTTATATTTGTATCAATTGAAGACTGACCAAGTTCACGGTTACTACGCACGCGTAAAGACGATTTTCTTTCCAACTAAACCATTTTCAATTACTTGGGTGGCAAGTGCTTCTCACCTTAAATGTGTTACTTTCCTTTTATATGGTAAAATGTTTTTTCCTAGCCAAAGTGGGAATATATTCTAAAATCTCGTTAGTTGGTTCAAAAGAGCATATTATTTAGGTCATGATCCGGCAAAGCAACTCGCCGCAGATAGAAATAGACCTCCTTAACGAATGGCAGGCAATAAATTACACCTTATGTTACTGCAATTCATTTGACAGTGCTAGATATTGGAAGTGAATTCTTACTGGTTGAGATTTGTCTACGCATGACGTCACCCGCTGAGAGTAAGACGGCAAGGGGCGTGCATATAACATAATATCATTTAAATAACACTTTTGTAAATATTGCTGATCTAACTTTTAACGACTGCTGAGCACGAGGTTCGAATCCCGGTCGGTCAGTGTTACTGGGTTTTCTCGGTTGCAGCACGAAATCTAGATTTGTGCCATTGGGACCTAAACTCAACTGGATAAAGGTGGGTGTTGTTCAAATATGCACCTCTGCCCAACCTTTTCGGGGAATACAGGCGTGATGTTAAGTTAAATTTAGTTATCTGTTTTCAGGTTTGACGGCCAGTGGTAGCTGCACAAAAAGCTTTAATGTCTGGGCGGTTGTGCTTGTTCTATGAAGCATTAAGCATTATATCAAGCACACGAAACCAAAAACCTTAGACCAAATCGGAGATGTTCTGCAAAAGGTTCAAGTGCAGAGTACCCTTAACCGACGAGCGTGTATGAGAAATGTGATGCGAGTGAATGAGGTGAAAGAAGTATGCCAGGATCGTAGGCAATGGAGATCCGTGGTCTCTGCTTACCCCTCTGGGAAACCGGCGTGTCTTTATGAATGTATGTATGTATGTATACCAGCGATAGAGAAAAAAATCGTAGAGGAGCATTTACTTTTAAAATAACAATTGTAATATGTTAATGTAGGTAACATTGACAGAAACATAATACCTGTACCACACATGCCTAGTAATGAATAATATTTTAAAATAAAATATAATAAAGGGGCGACACATGTGAAATAGTCCATTCCACCGACCATTGTAATATAATATGAAACAGTATGGCTTCGCGCATGCTTACACAACGCCTATAGTAATATTACGCGCACGCGCACTATGCTAGTAAACATCCATTGCCGGATATCAGCTGTTTCTCTTTCCTTACAAATTGTTTGATGCTAATACCGGTTATCAAACTGTAATGAGATAGTTTAGGTTATTCTGTTGTACATACACATTGAAACATGATTATTAAACTCGTGTTTTTATAATGAACTAGCTTCCGTCCGCGTGCATTTCGAATGTTGTATAGCCTTCCTCGATAAATGGGCTATCTAATACTGAAATGTTAAGTAGTTCCTGAGATTAGCGCGTTCAAGCGAACAAACAAACTCTTCAGCTTTATAATATTATAATTAATATAAGTATAGAAGATAAATCACTAACTCCTATAATTGTTCTACGTCTAAAAGTAAACAGTATGTTGTCCATCGTGCCTTGTATTCCCCGATGGGGTAGACAGAGGAGTATATTACCTACACCCACATTTCGCCAGTTATGTAATAAGGGGCAAACCTATTGTCATTAACCTGGCACAAATCCTGACGCCGCGCCTCTGCTACTAAGAAATAACTAATGGGAAAACATAGTAACACTGCCCGACCGGGATTCGCACCGAGGACCTTATGTTCAGCAGTCGTAAAAAACTTAGAATAGAAATATTTTACCAAAATATTATTTAAATAATATTGTGTTACAGCTATTATGGTACGAATGACTCAACATCACACTAATATTATAAAGGAGTTTTGCGTTTTTATATATTCTTAATTCTTTATTGTACACAAAACATATGATTACATATAACAATACGAAATATGATGTACAGAGGCGAGCTTAACTCATATATATTTAATTATATATAATATTTATATTTTATTTATCTATTTTATATATTATTTTTGAGTGTTTGTTACCTCTTCGCACTTAAACGGCTGAACCAATTTAGCTATATATCTATCCCGAAAAAATGTAGCGGGTAACACCGTGAGACGCAGCTAGTTAAGGTATAAATCGAACTCAATACGTTCTTATTTCACACAGATCAGTTACAGTTATGAAACTTCAATGGAACTGTAGTAGCACTTTGAATGCATGCTCATTTGTTTGCTCTTCGCCTTTATGTCACCCTAATAATATCGGTATTTATTCTGAACCCTTCCAGTCTAGACTATGTATGCTTTTGGGATAACGCCGAACACGTGTGGTTACTATTGATTATACTTCTGCTATCCTGGTACCCATGACGTGGGTACATTTTAGAACACAAAAAAAATTAGGCACAATTTGCTACTTTGGGTTACACAATCATATCGCAATTTTCACAAGGATCTCTAATTTTTTTGAAAATAAATTATATGCCCTATGTTACTTCCTGATAATTTAGCTTTCAATTGATGAAAAAATAGTTAAAATCCGTCCAGTAGTTTCGGAGCCTATTGGATACAAACAAAAAAATATTTCTTCTTTTTATGTAGATATGATGATCGGTACAGTCAACAATGTTATCTAAAGTTTATATACAGTACGTACTACAGACATATTTCGATGCATCTGTGACTTTTAATCACAATATCACATAGCTTATCGGTAGCTGCACCTTATTATGTGGAAAAATGTCTACATCTTCATTTGTAGGCATTGCTTTGCGTAGAACTTTGATGTCATCACACCTATGTTCTTCTACGGTGTAAGCAGAGGTGTTTTATTGCACTGTGTATGATGCATGTGGTCCATGAGATAGGTGAACCTATGGTCATTAATTTATTTATGCCGTGGAACGAAAAATAACCACCAGTCCACAGATTTATAATGGGGTTGATTGCCCGGGATGCGCCTAACGATTAGGTCATTTCAATGCAACCTTCTTCTGCACATAAATAATAATACTATCGATTAGTTATCAGTTGCTAAGAACATCGCGAGGAAACCGGCACACCTAAGAGATTTTTCAACGGTGTGTAAAGCCATGTCAGAGGCCTACAGGCGGTTTAAACTCTGAAACGATGAGAAGAAGATAATATTACTACGCATCTACAGGTTTAGGTCTAAAAATCTTAATTTAGTACCTACCATCTGTACCATACCCTACAAGAGTGGTGGTATTACAGTTACTAGTGAGTAACCTTTGGTTTATAAACCGACTGCATGCAATCATGTAGGTTAGTGTATCATAGCCTTGTATTGTGGTATAAAGTCGTTATAGGTATGTACCTACTTGTTATCATTATATTATTCAACTTGGGTTTTACACGCCCTTTATCAGATCAGTTTCTTGCCCGTTCCTCACGATATTAATGATATTTTGAACCCGTAACACGTTTTGTAAACAAGTAATATTTTGTAGTCTTTAAAAACTACTACTTTAATTTTTGTATACCTTTTTTTGTAATATATAAGTTGTAGATGCTTATTATCCCTTAATAAATAAAATAAAGCAATGAAAATCTTTAAATCGTTAACCTTAAAGTATAAACCGTATATTAAAAATAAACACATTGAATGATTGCGAGTCACTAATAGGGTAAGGCAGATGTGTACTATCGCTCTCCAAATATTGCTTAACAGTATGTTATCTGATAGGGTTGAACTACAAATATTTACATGTAGGTACAAATGAAATCATCGTCCGAAATATGTAGACCTTGCTGCGCCCCGCGGTGTTACCCTGCTACTGCCTATGTGTTAATCCAGGGTGTCAGCTACCTCTATACCAAGTTTCAGCAAAATCGGTCCATCCGTTGGAGCGTGAAGAGGTAACAAACAAACAGTTTTGCCTTTACAATATTAGTGATACTAGTACTGTTATTCTGCTGTTCTAAACAGTATTGACATGCACGTAATGTTAAAAAAATAATAAAAAGTTGTCAGCTTGTAACCGACTCAAGGCCAAACTTTGCCCTTGACACACGCCTTTTGCTTATAGACCAGTATCACGCGGCGGAGTCAACAATGATCATCACACTACCTGTTAATTGTGATGGCGTTTCCAGACTATCCACCATCTCGACGTGACTAAAATAACTTATATCTTAGGTATATGGATTATGGAAACTAGAAAATAATTTATATAATCAAACGGGAAATTCCGCGGTACAGAATTTTGGAGGGAACCCCTACAAATTAAACACTATGGCTCTTCAGATCCGTATGAATTCCGTGTGATCCGTATACGTTCTCCCCTCACCTGTCGAACAACGAGGGTTTCTCCTTCTTGACGTAGTTACTGGGCACGTAGCCTGACTGGCTGCGTGCGTTCTGCACCCGCCACCAGTGCTTCGAGTCATCGAGCAGCAGGTACCGCTCATTCTTGCGCAGGTCCAACTCCTGCGCACCCTGCGCCGCATAGTCGTACTTAGCTACCACGTAGCATACGTCGTCCTGGAAACAAGTTAAAATAATAACTTTATGGGCTTTTGTCTGGAACTTAGTGAATTATTTTTTAAACGAAAGGTAATTGTTGTTATTTAAGGTTAATGAATGGCAATAGACTAGCCACCATACTATAAAATGTGGAGATATTG
This sequence comes from Abrostola tripartita, assembly GCA_905340225.1. Lineage (NCBI taxonomy): Eukaryota > Metazoa > Arthropoda > Insecta > Lepidoptera > Noctuidae > Abrostola > Abrostola tripartita. The sequence continues at coordinate 684,077 of HG996488.1, forward strand.
ACTACTTATGGAGAACATATTTGTATACCTCTTCAGGGAATAGATGCATGCTTTTATGTATATATATAAATAAAAGTAACACAAAATAAAATTGAAGTAACAGTCAAAAATAATTAATACCTAAATGTGATATGATATATAACTAGGACAAAACACCCCCAAAGATCAGTTATGGTTGATTGTATACTGTAATTCATGGAAATATAAAAAATATTATCAAGTTTGCATTGCAAACTAAAGAGTTACAGATCATGTTTGTGTTTTATTTGTTTAAATGATGCTTTAAAGGGACGTAACGCTTAAGTTGGCGGCATGGGGTCTCTACATTTAACATTAGGTAAGTACCTATAATGATTGAAAACCATAATCTAAGATTTAATTTAATTGTTTTGAACTTTTAATTCATTGGGATTCTTAGAAAATCATCTTGTAGTCTTGCATTATGAATAATTAAATTGAATACATGACATTTCCTTGTAGTCCATTCAGCTTTATTAATTTATAGGTAACTTACTGTTAGTACTTAATTAACTTATAACAGAGGGCATTTACAGTACCTATTAAGCAAATACTGTCAATAATTATAAATTTAAAAAAATTGTTGGTTTGGTATCAGCCTTGCTAGCATATATATTTCAAGGACCTTCATATTTTAATTACTATAATTAACCTCTCACAAACAAAATTCATACAGCATACATCCACTCATGCTGCATTAAATAAAACTGATCATAATTAGACTTATACTGTACAGTCAAAATAAATAAATATGTAACAAAAGATAAGAAACATGTCACAAAAACCACAGTAATGGATACAAACAAATACTATAATTATCATTTTTATTGTGGAGTGTAGAATAAAATACAGTTGAATGCCTGGGATATGGATTAACCAATATTTTTTCCTGTTAAAGGAACATAACATGATGAGTAATAGGTATACAACAAAATAATATCATTTTAATGTTGAAATATATTACTGACATTTTAAGAGTATTGTTATATTTTAGGCTATGGCTATTGCTGCTGTACAGGGAAAGACCTGGATGCAAAAGGCCAACTGGACAGAGTGGCATTCAACGGAGGAGGTGACTGTGGGTCACCTAAATGCTGATGATGAGCCTATAGCTGCAGTGAAACCATCAATTCAATGTAAAGGATGTGGTTTTACATCTTTACAGGAAATAGGCAAAATCACAAAATTAACCTACTCATAACAGGAATGTTTTGAAAAATATTTATCAAAGGTAATTCACGAAATGTGTAAATTAGGCGAAATCATTACTTTTCTAGGAAACAGGATATAAATATTTAATACAATAATATTTTTAAATAAATGGGATTTTTATTACCGTAACTTGCTTGGATAACCCTGTGACTAATGTAATTGACTAGGCAAAGATAACAGACAAAGAGTTAATAAAATATTGCAAGCTTGAACTACGGTTTAATGGTACCAATTATATTTGTTTCTGATTTGATGTAAAAATTACTATGAAACCATAACTTTGTATTATATAAGTAGTAGTAGTACACCAAATTCTTTGTAGTAAAGTGATATATTTACAATAGAAAAGTACCCAATGTTAAAAAACTTAAAAAGTGGATTTTTGAAATCACCAGACTTCTTATAAATTAATCATAGTTTTGAAATATTATAAACAAGTTTAGTGAAACAAACTTTTTCTGATTATGTAAATTATAACGAAACTGCAAGCATGATTTCATTAATATAATGCAATATCTAGTATGGGTTACAAATTAAGAAATATATAGATGCTGTTGATCCTGTCAATACTTTGTTTACTAGATCTGTCATTTCTAATTTCCTTCAATATGAAACCTGCATGAGGCTGCCTCTTACCACCATCTAATACTAATTATTATTCACTATAATATGCAAGCAAGATGTATAAGTATATTCACTCTGATGTTTATCTAAAGATAGCTTAAAAAATAGTGAAAGTGGTAAATCATGAATAATAATGCACAATGCATAGCAACACTACAAGCAAAAAATACTAAAAATAACTACATAGTTAAGCTCATGAAATTTCACATCAATTAATTTCATACAGTAGCCGGCTAATTACTGGTGCTAAGGGCCAATTAGAATCAAATACAAGTTGCAACTAATTCATAATAAAACCATAATGCAACTTAAGTTGAAACTAGTTGGAAGAACTGTCCCTGTGGAACAGTACTTAGAGCTTAATCAGCTGGTCACTATTTAAATTTTTCTGGGGCACAGAACAGGATGCACCAAATTAAAATCATTAAGCAAGCTGATGATTATGCACAGCTGTGGGTGTAAAGTGAAGGTCTACCTGGGCGTTTTTTCCGTGCCTCGTGTTGGCCATGGCGTGAGGCGCCGGCAGCGGCTTGTTCGCCCACACCGAATCTGCGGCGCGCGCCGACCGCGTCTCCAGCATGACACCCCCAGCTACGGATCTCGTCGGTCACCGCAGTCGCCTTCACTGATACATTGCGAACACCACCAAAACCTCTGCACTGCACCACATACACTGCACTTATGCACAAACACCTCACAAATCGATCGATTCACAATGCAGCACCACTACAAAACCTAATGATTGTTTATTGAACGACGTGCGAAAATCTGATCGAAAGCCAGAGGCACCAAAAGAGCTTCCTATCAATCGACCCCTCAGATTATCCAAATAATTATTATTCTTCAAGAATAATTTATATTGATGTATCTTATATCATGTATAGTATTTTTGGTAGGAATTTCACACAGTTTAACATAAATTAACGATTAATTTAATGAAAAGTCTCACTTGTCGGTGGGGCAACGAACGACGAATCAATAGACAAACTTATTTTTTTAGAAAACCAGCGACAGCATAGACTAGTATAAAGATAGAGGCATATAAACAGAAGTGAATGGCGAGTTCATATCACTAAAATCAATTTTTATGTTTAGCCGGGGAATCTCTTGATGTTGATAGTCAATTGAAGATACTTACAAATAACTACGACTATCAACTCTTGTTTCTACTAGTAAAGTACGAAAGTGACAATGTCCAAAAATTACTAAAAATATTTTATAAGCTGGAATTTTAAGTTATCTGTAGTAATTAATGAAGTTGCCAACTAAATACTACCCTCAAATCGGGTAATCAGTGAAAATTTGGTAAAAATATTTTTTTTACCTAATAAAGAATTCTTTAGCATTTGATAATTTTGAATTGTTATATTGTTACTTATTATAAAACGAAAGTATTAATTCTAGCAAAAATATTACCCTTATAATTAGTACTACCTTTTATGGGGGAAAAAGGAAATTAAAATTTAGTCATGGTAAAACAAATCGTCTGTGACGTTTTGCTACGTATGGCGTGTTTTCGTTCAAATTATTTTTAATGGGTCAAAATCTTTGATTTCTACCCATAAAAAGCGACAATGTCTGATTCAGAAGCTAGTAATTATTCAGGGAGTGGGTCTGAGGCAGGCAGTGTTGTGTCCCGCCGCTCGCGGAGGAGCGCCGCGTCAAACCGTTCTGTGCGGTCACGTTCGGGCTCCCGGTCCCGATCAGGCGGCAGCAGGAGCCCTTCGCGTACTCCCTCCAGATCTCGTTCCAGGTCTAGGTCACGCTCACGATCTCGCTCCAGGTAATATTCATTGGTTGTTATAGTAACGAGTCGTCAATGTTTGATAACAGATAAATCGATTTGATAACAGTTACATCTAAACTGTTAGCTTTGCTTGTAGGTATTTCCTCGCTTGTTTATAATGTTTAGTTTATAGCGTATGGTTTTATAATTCGATGACTGTTCTGGTTATATAGAAATCGTCCTCTAACTCCATCCTAATTAAGTATTTTTATGAGCCCCAATTACATACCAATAAACAAAATCATTTTCCAACACAATTGATTCCTGCAGGCATTATCTACTATATATTATGCTTTTGAGATTGAGTCGTACTACGTTACTATACGTAAACATTACTTTGATGTTACATGCTTAGAATCAGAACTTTTATTTTCTATGAATTTAGGTTCAGATACCTATAAGATGTTGTACTTAAAATATTGTGCATAAAATAGACCTACATAATTACAATATTATCATCTCTTTGTCTGTCTTTGACATAGCCAACACATATGATAACTGTGACAGAGTTTATACTAGTATAGTTGTCAATGTAATCTCTTAAAAATGTGGATTCATTGCTATGATTTCGTACGTAGACTAAGAGGAATTCGTAATGTTAAGAGAGATAAATAAACTATTCTATTCTATATATATGTAATATATATTTGTAAATTCATTGATGGCTCTTGCCAGTATTTAGATCATACATACTCCAGTTTATTAAAAAAAATGTATCCACCATTTGCTTGCTGGGTCATTTAATGTAAATAAGTTCTTATCCTAATTAATCTGGTGCTACTGATCAGACTATGTCCCACCTGCTTGTATGCCCCATGTGCCCCTTTACTTGCACACTAGATGACTTGTACAAAGTATTAAATGCCTCTGTAAACCTAGCCAAAGATTGGGCAAAAAACTTTAACCATTTTTATACCGTCAATATAAAAAGAAGACGAATAATTGTATGTTACATGTTATTTGTTGTAGGAGCCGATCTGCGGGCTCTGAGGTCAGTCGCAACAGAGATGATGAGGCTAAAGAAGCATCTGGTGATGAAGAAGTTGAGGTAGATATGTAACAGTGGTATCCAACTGCATGTGATAGGAGTGGAAGCCAACATGAACACTTAACAACAACAGATTGATTTTGTTTCTTTTGCAGGATGAACAAGAGCCTGAGGGTGAGGACCTGGTGGACTCTGAAGAATATGAGGAAGATGAAGAAGAAGAAAGACTGAGGAAGAAGCGTAAAAAGGATAGCAGATATGGTGGATTTATTATTGACGAAGCTGAGGTGAATGCTTTGTTTATAATGATTTAGTGTTTATTTCAAATATGCTTTTAATAAAATGCTTATTACTTAATAAATTACTGATATGAATGCATACAATGCTGTGCATTCAGTGTTTATGCCGTATCTTGTTAGATTTAATATTTAATAGGATTTTTTAAATGTTACGAACATTTAACTCTATATTTTATTCTGTTGTAGGTGGATGATGAAGTTGACGAAGATGATGAATGGGAGGAAGGTGCCCAAGAGATGGGTATTGTTGGCAATGAGGTGGACGAGATTGGGCCCACAGCTAGGGAAATTGAAGGGAGAAGAAGAGGAACTAACCTGTGGGACTCTCAGAAGGAAGAGGAGATTGAAGAGTACCTGAGAAACAAGTATGCTGACGAATCCGCAGCATTGCGACACTTCGGTGAAGGTGGCGAAGAAATGTCTGATGAGATCACTCAGCAAACCCTTTTACCAGGCATCAAAGACCCCAACTTATGGATGGTCAAGTGCAGAATAGGCGAGGAAAAGGCAACAGTGCTGCTCCTCATGAGAAAATTCATCGCTTACCAGTTTTCTGAAGAACCATTCCAGATTAAGTCTGTAGTAGCCCCTGAAGGTGTGAAAGGATACATTTATATAGAAGCTTACAAACAGACCCATGTTAAAAATCTCATAAACAATGTAGGAACGTTAAGGATGGGTATATGGAAACAAGACATGGTACCTATTAAGGAAATGACTGATGTACTGCGAGTAGTTAAGGAACAATCTGGACTGAAGCCAAAGCAATGGGTGAGGTTAAAGAGAGGGTTATACAAAGATGATATTGCTCAGGTCGATTATGTAGATCTGGCCCAAAACCAGGTGCATCTTAAATTGTTACCTAGAATAGACTACACACGACTGAGAGGGGCTTTGAGAACTGTTCAGAGTGAGAGTGAAGCCGCCAAGAGAAAGAAGAAGCGACGCCCAGCTGCGAAACCGTTCGACCCTGAAGCTATCAGAGCTATCGGTGGTGAAGTCACTTCTGATGGTGATTTCTTAATATTTGAAGGCAACAGATATTCCCGTAAGGGTTTCTTGTATAAAAACTTTACTATGTCAGCTATCTTGGCTGAAGGTGTGAAACCTACATTGACTGAATTAGAAAGATTTGAAGAACAGCCTGAGGGCATTGACATAGAATTAGCAGCTCCTGCCAAAGATGACCCAACCAGCTTACATTCTTTCTCAATGGGAGATAATGTGGAAGTATGTTCAGGTGATCTGGCCAACTTACAAGCAAGGATTATAGCTATAGATGGTTCTATGATCACAGTGATGCCTAAACACGACGCTTTAAAAGATCCACTTGTGTTCAAACCTAATGAGTTGCGGAAGTACTTTAAACAGGGTGACCACGTTAAAGTGTTGGCGGGACGGTACGAGGGTGACACGGGTTTGATCGTGCGTGTGGAGCCGCACAGAGTGGTCCTGGTGTCTGACCTCACCATGCACGAGCTTGAAGTGTTGCCTCGCGACCTACAACTGTGCTCAGACATGGCCACCGGCGTGGACTCCCTGGGTCAGTTCCAATGGGGCGACATGGTCCAGCTCGACCCGCAGACTGTCGGCGTCATCGTGCGCCTTGAGAAAGAAAACTTCCATGTACTCGGCATGCAGGGTAAGGTGATCGAATGCAAGCCGCAGGCGTTACAGAAACGACGCGAGAATAGGTTCACTATGGCGCTCGACTCCGAACAGAATACTATTCAGAAGCGCGACATTGTGAAGGTTATCGACGGTCCTCACGCTGGACGGAATGGTGAGATCAAACATCTGTACAGAAACTTTGCGTTCCTCCAGTCACGAATGTATCTTGATAACGGTGGTATCTTCGTGTGTAAGACCCGCCACTTGCAGCTGGCCGGAGGGAACAAGAACTCCAATGCGTCCGCCGGCCTTTCGCTCGGCTTCATGTCGCCCAGAATACAGTCCCCGATGCACCCGTCGGGCCGCGGGGGCATGACGCCCCGCGGGAGGGGCGGGCGCGGAGGGCGCGGCGGGGGCGTGACGCGCGACCGCGAGCTTATCGGGCAGACAATCAAGATCACGGGCGGGCCCTACAAGGGCAACGTGGGCATCGTGAAGGACGCCACGGGCAGCACGGCCCGCGTGGAGCTGCACTCGGCCTGCCAGACCATCTCCGTGGACCGCTCGCACATCGCGGGCGCCGGCAACACGGCGCGGGACGGGGCCAGCTCCTTCTACACGCGCACGCCGGGCCGCACGCCCACGCTGGGCGCGCAGACGCCCACGTACCGCGACACGGGCATCAAGACGCCCATGCACGGCTCGGCCACGCCCATCTACGACGTGGGCGGGCGCACGCCGCACTACGGCTCGGCCACGCCGCTGCACGAGGGCGCGCGCACGCCCGCGCACGGCGCGTGGGACCCGGCCGCCGCCTGCACGCCCGCGCGCGCGCCCGACTTCGACTACGGCGCGCTGGACGACGCCGGGCCCTTCACGCCGCAGACGCCGGGCACCATGTACGGCTCGGACCACACGTACTCGCCCTACCGGCCCAGCCCGTCGCCCGCGGGCTACCCGGCCGGCTACCCGGGCACGCCCAGCCCGGGCGGCTACTCGCCGCGCTCGCCCTACGCCGCGCCCGACGCCGCGCCCGACTGGCACACCACGGAGGTGGAGGTGCGCGTGCGCGCGCCGCACGACGACGGCGCGCTGGCGGGGCAGACGGGCGTGCTGCGCGGGCTGTCGGCCGGCATGTGCGCCGTGTACCTGCCGCAGGAGGACCGCGTGGTCAACGTGCTGGCCGACCTGCTGGAGCCCGTCGTGCCGCAGTCCGGGGACCGCGTCAAGGTATGCACTATATATAACTCTTTTCAAAACTGGCTTATGCCCAGGACCTCGTCCCCGCGAATTTCGATTAAAAAACCTGTACGTAGCAGTTCTAAGCAGATTTACTAAATATAATCTATTTTTGTTATCAATTTTTCGTGTTTGTATTTTTTCCCGCAGAACCTTAAATATTTTCAAAATTAAAAGTAGCCTTAAATACTCCTTATAACATTCGCTATTTGCCAGTAAAAGTCCTGTCAAAATATCCAGCCGTCGCGGAAGAGCTGCATCCCGCGTTTTTCTAATTTTCCTGCGGAACCCTAAATATTTTTTACCCCGGACCATCAGCTATCGGCCAGTGTCATTTCCGTTAAAATCGGTCCAGCTGTTTTGGAGATTAGCCGAAACAAACAGACAGACAGACAAAAATTGTATTCAATTGCATCTTCGTTACTTAACATGTTGTAGACTTACTGTGTATCGTACATATCATGGTATGCAATGACTAAAAAAATAATAGTTTTATGTTACAAACAGACACTCAAACTTTATTTATGTCTATTGATCAGCTTAAAAATGTCATACTTATTAGCATTAAAACTTTTTTCTTTTGTCGTTGTTGTAACCTAACAAAATACAAAATTTATGAAATAACTATTTTTAAACTAATAAACTTTTTTGGATACAATTGATTATGACAAACTCACTACAGTAACAGTAATAATACGTATTAGTTTAAGAAAGAATAATTACTCTAAGAAAACTTGTTTTATTTTTGTTTCGCAGGTGATCGCCGGCGAGGACCGCGAGGCTGTAGGGCAACTCATCTCCATCGAAAACCAAGAAGGGGTCGTCAAATTCGGCACGGATGACATCAAGATCATGCAGTTGCGACACCTCTGCAAAATGAGCACCGCATAGACCGTGGACCAACTTAGCTAAATAGACTTACTTAGTGAATATGTTACTGTCAATGTTATGTTACTAAGTTTACTTCAACTAGATTTGTTTCACATTGCTCCATAGCTCTCAAAACTACTATTTTTCTAACATACCTTGCATCAAGTGCTTTAAGACCTCTGTATTTAAATTTTAAACTATGTTATAAGAGCGTTATGTTATTTACAAGAGTAAATAAACTATACAATGGCAATAACTAGTTTTTTTATTAACTACTTCGTTGGTTACTGGTTTCAAGTGCGACTGCCAAGTGTAAGAACCTAAATTCTTAGTAAGGTGCTCTTTCACCTAGAGCATTCAGGTGTAATGTAACATTTCTCATTTGATTCTGAGCATTACATTACAATACTGCCACCCTGACTTGACGAGCATTCGCCTGTAATGTAACATTTCAGTCTCAACTTTTTATCAAAATATTACACATTGTATCAACTTGCGCTCTGTAATGATCGGTTCTCCTCTCTCACTAATGTAATGTTCGAATTTGTAACGTTACATTACACGCGAATGCTGTAGGTGAGGGAGCACCTGTAGAAGCACGCATCCTTTGTTCCCGGTTAGTGGCAATGACTCGCCCCGTTGTAAATGCAGGTGTATTATACACCTCTGCCTACACCCCTTTCTGTATTATACATACCAAGTACACTGTAACCCTTTTAATAGCTCATCTCACCATTACTCGTAACTCCAAGCTCTTTATCGGTAACGTTGATCACCATTGCTTCCACGAAAGACGTTACCACACGATACTCGCTATCGAATCATTGTAGAGCTACGTACGCAGCTTGGTTTATCTAAAAAAAAACTGGATAACCTATGCTATAAAGCAATGCCTAATTAAGGGGTTTTGTGAATAAGTACGAGTTCCTCCTTGAATTATTTGCAGGTACAGTTGTATTATAGGTGGATTCATAGATCACACTTACTCAATATATTACATATTCCGAAGTGAATGGGGAGTAAAGAAAAAACAGCCAATAATGATTTTATTAACATTTATTCAATAAATAATACAAAATTGGTTTTCATTGCAATGCTTAAGAATTTCAAACGCAAGATAGTCACATAAACTGAACAAACGACCTACCAACAGTATACTGATGTTAGATTAAGAATGCTTCAATTTATTTCAATATGATTACTTCGAAAAATATAACGATACGTACGTAACACTCGAGTTCTCACATTTTAAATACATCAATGGAATTTTACGTTTGTTCAGGTAACATTGATTATATTAATTTAATTTTAAATTTTTATTATAAATGTATGTGTAAATGCTCAGCGAAATGCGGCCAGAAGGGTAAAATGCTGCAACATTGGAATTAATATTGACTAGCCTCGCCCACGGTTGGTATACAGACGCTAAACAATAACAGTAGCCATGATTTACAAAACAATAAAAACTAATCAACAATTTTATAATCCGACCTAATTATGTTGACACACACACATTTTTGTTCACTACATAAAATAACTGGACTACATAATGCTTATGTAGACGTACAAAGATAAAATCGTTACATGATATTCATAAAATATTTGATGAGGTTATTTAACATGTTTTAGACTTACTCGTAATCATGAATGTTTTATTATGCTTGTACTAATGCATCAAGTGTCAACATAATTGTATTATTACATTACATTAAAACATATCATTTGGCTAACATTATGCAACAAAATGAGCTCGCCCAACACTCATTTCTTAAATGAGTAATCATTATAATACAAATAAACAGATGAACAGAAATGTATTTATTGCAAAATTATTATTATTACATTGCAAACGCTATCCCCGATCCCCCTAAGTACTAATACAATTATCTTAGTCTAGCGATGTTTTGTCCCTACCGCGAAACATTTACTTTGTCTTTTAAAAACATGTAGGAACAAATCTATCGGTTTCACGGTAGGGACAATAGCTATCTACACTGGAGATGCTAGGCCAATATCTACACAATATCCGAGGAATTCTATAATAATGACGTAAAATTTACTTTTCAATCACGCACAGCGCATTCACGACATCAGATCTACATAATTTTAAATTTACACGAAGAATCTCATCAGAAACGTTTGACCAGTCAAACGATGTACTTACTTTTTTAATACATAAAGATCACCGATCATCCGTCCGCACGCGCTCAAGCGAAAATTTAGTATTACAATAATACACACTACGATATTTAGACGTAAGACACAAATATGTACACGACTTAACGAACCTAACCGTCGCCGCGCCTCACGACGCGTACATGCGCTTGATGTCCTCCTTGTAGCGCTCCTGGATGTCTTTCCGCTTGATCTTGAAGGCCGCCGTGACCAGCCCCATGTCGGGCGACCACACCTCCGTCACCAGCTTCACGGCCGCGGGCACCTCGAACTTCTCCAGGCCGGCCTTGCGCGCGTGCTCGGCCAGCTCGCGCAGCACGGCCTGCTCCACGGCGGGCTCCCGGCACAGGCGCTCGAAGTCCGCGCCGCGCAGGCCGGGCAGCCCCGCGCGCGCCGCCAGCTCCGCCAGGTGCAGCGGGTGCGGCACCAGCAGGCACACCGTGAAGCTCTTGGTGCTGTCGCCGTACACGCAGATGTTCTCCACGATGGGGCAGGTCTTCAGCTCGGCCTCCACCTTGCCGAGGGACACGTACTCGCCGGCTTGGAGCTTCACCAGGTCCTTTTTGCGATCTGTACAGATAAACGTTAATGAATTATACATACTCTGTACATATATTTTAAAGTCAGCCTTTCATTCCTCTGGGTAACCGGTGGATTTCCATTTGCTATAATCAGGTCAAGTCTCTTTCGCCTCATGCACTTATACATGCTCAAAGAATTGTTTGTTTCTGTCGAATACTATATGATATTGTTCAACTGATATGAGGTTTAAAGTTTTTTTTTTCTATAATTTCGACACAAATACCTGTCTTTTAATTTATATAAGGTGAATCAGTATATAAAGAGAGTAAGTACCGATAATTTTAATGCAACCGTCGTGATGTAGTTCCCCGATGTCTCCTGATTTGAACCAGCGTCTTCCCTCGGCGTCAATGAACTCTTCCTTGGTCTTCTCTGGGTTTTTGTAGTAGCCCTCTGCAACACAGTCGCCACCGATCACGATTTCACCCTGAAATTATATGTGTCATGTAGTTAAAAAATTTAACATTTGGCAAGAACAGACATTGTTCAATGAGAAGGAGTATATCTAAAATATTTAATTTACTTTTATAGTCTACTGATGTAGATGTAAAAACAGTTTGGACTGGAACATGATGGAGTTGGTAATTCGTAGTAGTCAAGGATGTTGTTGGTAGTAATGATGTTAGAATTTTAGAAAATTAAAATGATTTGAATGTAACTTTTTGTTAAAGTTCCTACAAATTATGCCGGTGGGTTTATGACGCGCGGGTATGCTGCTAGAAGCTGCAGAACATTATTTCAGTTGTGACAGTCAGGTTGGGACACAGTCGAATGCCGGGAGCGAACTGACGTTGACGTCCCGCTTCACCCGCCGGCACACCCGGCGGCCATGCCGGCGGCTCGTCTGTGCGGCAAGCCTAAGGCTCAATTATCCCGCCGGGTTTGTTGGCGGCATGCTCATGCAAGCATAGTGTGCTATGTCTATAGAGATTGTGTGTAGTTTCTATACGAGTATTATTAAATTGTATAGTATATTTAATGTTAGTATAGTTATTATTGTTTCCCAATAAACGCGATAATAACAATGAGGTTGTCGCCGCGGCCTACCTGCGGGAAGGGCTTGTTGTCGACGCGGTAGCCGCCCTCCTCCCAGTTGAGCAGGCGCACGTCGGTGCCGGCCGTGGGCGCGCCCACGCGGCCGGTGGAGCGGTCGTGCGGGTCCATGACGGTCGCGCACGAGGACGTCTCGGTGAGCCCGTAGCCCGCCACCACGTCGCAGCACAGACAGATGCGCACCTGCGCATGCGTGTCGGGCGACAGGGGCGCGCCGCCGCTGATCATCATGCGCACGCGCCCGCCCAGCAGCTGCCGGATGCGGGAGAACATCTGCGGACCGACACTAGCCACGTGAGTCGCCTACATACGATACTAAACAAATATTACATTTTACGAGATTCCTGTATCTTTACTACAAGTATATACCTTAACTACAAGTTTTGCATTCAAAAATGTTCAATCTTCATTCTTTAAATTTTTCAATAATTTTGGATTACTGTAATACATACTCATAACGAATTTAAAATGACGTCTATGTATTCTACTCACAAGCTTGTTAAGTAGAGGAGTGTCGTATCCGCGCTTCATCCAGGTCTGCTTGTACGTGTACGCCCACTTGAAGAACGCGCTCGCAAACTCCCCGCTGCGGGACACTTTGTCGGTGATGCCCTTGCTGATGCGGTCCATTATCAACTGATACAGACATAAATTAAGTTGTAGAACAAAATAATAAACAACAAAAGAACAAATTTTTCTTTGTATGTCACATGTATACAGTTGAATGAATTATGAATTTTTTTCCTTTGTCACCGACAAAGCAATTTATAAGAGGCAATAAACCTAAGCTTTTGTTTAACAGTGGACATCTTCCGAAGTGATGATGATGATGATAAGCCTAACATAGGAGAGCTCTATGTCCAGCAGTGGAAGGAGAAAGGCTGATGATGATGATGAACCTAATGGATAGCAATAGTCTCGCCACTTTATGACGAGCGGAGAATTAACGAGTTATATATTATTGTTTAGGCTAATGGTAAGAAAGAATACAACTGTCTATCTTATCCCTTCGAGGATCGGTAGTGTGGTTGTATGAATATCGGTGAAACTAGATACTTTTTAAATTTCTAGTATTTTATTCTAGTGACAGTAGTATTTAGGGACACTTTTAACTTACTGGTACGGTAGTGATGCAGGTAGGCTTCAGTATGGTGGCGTCTCCCATTGTTCCCTTCATGATTTTGCTTGATGTGTCCAACATGGTAAGTGGGGTCGAGTAGCCGATTGGTACCCCTGGAAATATAACACTACAATTATCATGTTGATAGGAATTAGTGTCAGAAGAAAACATTAATAGGTTATAACCATAATATAATCTTATCCTATACATATACCAGAATGAGTGACGAAATACTATTTAACAGTTAGTAGATTAAACAGTGCGTATAGTCTAAAGATCAAAGCTAGTTTAATTTGTAACATTGGCTTTTTGTATGTTTGTTACTTTTAAAAATACCCACAGATAGCATATACACATTGTTAACAGACAGAATAAAATGACAGTCATAAACTGTGAAGTATCTCATAAATAATATATTTACGATGCAATCTCTACGTTTGCGACAGACATAAATATAAGTTTGTTATGCCCCATCAATGCTGCACTTTGGTCAGCAAGGTTATTACACTTATGTCATAGATATCTGTCATAATTACATAATAATAAAGTGGTCAAAACATTATACAGTTCCTACCTTTTGAAAAGAAATAAAAATTGCGACACATTTATTCCAGGCACAAAAAAATGCCAAAAAATTAGTTGAAAGCAAGCTAAATTATTACCATTGATGTATGTCGGTTAATTGCGATATGCTCGCCTCCTATTACATTCGAATCTATACCATAACTAGGGAAATGTTGATGTACTATTGACTTCGACCTAACCCTTCAGGGTAAACAGATGTGATGTTTTATGTGTGTAAAATGATAATAACTTAGATATTATTTTGTCAACTCCAGGAAGATGAACTTATCTATGGATACGGACCTCCCATCATGCACAGGTTCTCGGCCAGCAGCTCGAACACGTGCGCGAGCGGCAGGAAGCCCATGAGGATGTCTCCGTCGTAGATGGGCATGGCGTCGGCGAAGGCCTTGAGCGTGGCCAGCATGTTGCGGTGCGACAGCACCACGCCCTTCGGCACGCCCGTCGAGCCCGACGTGTACATGATGATGGCCGTGTCCGACGGCGCGGGCGGGAGCGGCTCTGCGGGGAGGCTCGCTTGTTATACTACATTCCGCTAAGAAGACTCTATTGACTGATACATCAGTCGAGGAGACCATTGGGCGCAATCAACTCACTCTATTGTTGAGTCTTTACACAGAAAGCTAAATACTTCAGCTTCTTAATTACGTGAATTGCTCCTTGGATATTTGTTTCATATTCAAATTTGGGGTTTGTTCTTCTTTGAAATCTTGTACTAAACATAGGAAATATTGTATCTTTATAAACATAATTAAACAGGTATCAATGGCCACTAAGCACATCTAAATCCCACTCACCAATTTTAGACGAGGCTCCTTTAAGCACAACGTCTTTGTAGCCGATGATCTTGATACCGGGCTTGTAGCCGTCCTTGTCGATGGTCTTGAGCTGGTCCTCCATGTATATGATGGTGTGCACCTTGGGCGTCTTGGCCAGGATCTTCTTGAACTTCGGCAGCAGCTCGTGGGATGTGATCACGGTGGACACTTCGGTCTCGTTGATGCCGTGCGCTATCGCCTCGTCGCCGAGCGTCGCGTAGATTGTTACCACTGGAAGGTTGAGAAGAAGAAGTTAACAAAAAGAATAATATTATTTATTTGAAGAAAGCTATAGTTTAGATACAAAGGGCAGGCCATCAATTTGAGCTGACTTGACTGCATTTGAGAACGTTGAATTTAACAGGATAAGAAACTGCTTAGATTTTTTTCCGGTTATAAGAAGAGGCGGGTCGGGACCTATCAAGGGATGCGGTGTAGCGTACGCAGATCCCGCGTGCCTTGACCTAAGGTAGCTAGGAGGACACCCTGTAGTTATTAGCCGGTGGGAGTCCGGCATACTCTTTCGTCCGCCCCAGGACCGAGGAAGTCCTTAAAAGATTTCCCAAGTAAAAAAAGGGTCTTAAATTCTGCCAAAGCTCCACAAGTGCAGCACTGACCAGGAATGCTCTGCTTGAAGCAGCCGTGCGCGGCCACCATCCACTCGGCGCGCGTCTCCGCGAACATGACGACGTTCTGGCGCGGGAAGCAGCCCAGCTCGCGCAGCCCGGCGCCGAACTGCCGCGCCTCCTCCTCCACGTCGATGTATGTGCGCCACACGTAGTCACCCATGTTGAACTGTTACAACATATCATTTACATTACTTTCGATACGTTCCGTTTATTTCCTTGCAAAAAATGAGTAGATATGGAATAGGGGTCGCAACTCGCGAACTGGGAATCCGAATACCGTAAATACCTGAAAATTGGGAATATTCGGTATTCTAGATCCCAGTTTACGACTCCTGATAAGGATGAAACTCACATGGGCATGCAGCCTTAAATGACCTAATATTCATTGTAACGCTAGCGAAAAAAAATAACTAATATTGAAAATTGCGCTGGCAAAGGGAGACATCGATCCCTTCGGGGACGAGAATTCTAAAATGATTGTTTGATAGTTAGTATTTACATCATAACCTGATTTATATTAGGGCTAAAATACTATTGCTGCAAGCATTATGTAGCTGTAAATATATTTGTATGCTATAATAACCATATTATGTTGTATTCTAGTGTATTTTTATCTATTTCTAGAGTGGGAGTTAAAAATATTACAACATATTATCCGTATAGGTATAATGAGACTACCTACTCAGTTATTACACGTGCATGCAACCGAGGGAAAATGAGCACGTGCCGCACAATGGCAGAAGTCTAAACTACAAAATTGCACCTGAATGGTTATTGGTTAATGATAAATCATTTATCACTTGTGTGACGCGAGTTGGTTCTCACGTATTCAATGTCAAAACGATTGAAAAACAATCAATTGCGGACATCGATATAGCTGGTTATACATTTCTTTTGTTTAATTGAGCTCTTTTCTATTGGACAATTCAATATTGTACGAAAATGCTTTTTTTAACAAATTTTTGGTTTTAATAAAAGAATATATTGGGCTTGTTAGTCCACAAGGATCTTTACGAACTGCGTCAGTGCGTTACATATCTAATTAGGAAGGCAGTCTTGATTTGTATTGACACACTCAAGACAGAAAATCAGAAACTAGAGGATACACTTCTTATATAGGAACAGTCCAGATGATGGAGCCTTTAAAATGGAAACCTATCCCCTTCAACTCATGGTCCAATGGGACGGCATACCGTCACAACCGGACAGATAAAGCGCAGTTCTAAACGTCATAACGTGTGCCGAACCAGACTTGATTCTGTCTCAACATGTGAAAAACGGTCTTCCATCACAAGACTGACCTTGACGAGCACTGCTTAACCTTACAGATCGACATGTCCGCGCGGCAGCTACGCAACTACGAGCGTATATTGTTACCTGGTGTAATAAGTGCGTACCTTCTTGAAGACCCTCCCGTTGGGCTGCGGCTCGTCCTCCTCGCTGAGCACGGTGCGCGTGCCCAGGCAGGGCCGCTTGCCCCAGCGCGCGGCCGCGGCGCACAGCATGCTCTCCATGCTGGTCACGTTGTGGCGCACCAGGTGCAGGTGCAGGTCGCCCGGGGACGACACCGACCGGACTGTGATGCTGTTGCTTGTGCTCTGGATTATGCGAGCCTGAGGAAACAATTTAAAAAAGTTTTTGAGAAATTCATAAACTGTGACTATCGCTTAGAATATAAAAGAAAATTGTAGTGATACCAGCCCTTCTAGACAAATGAATGAAAAATATATGGGTTTCACATTAGGTCATCGATAACATAGTCGAAACATTATGTCATCCCCATTCTTTATAATCGATTTCTATTCGTCGTTTTGCAACTTGTTTAGGGGGCTGAGGATATCACTAACACACGAATACATGCGATAAATATGTAAACAAAAGTTAAGTGGCTTAAATATTAATGTATTGTAAAAGTATGTCTAAAGCCAAAATATTAAAATGTAACCTCAATATTAAACTTTAAATCTACTGACATCTACTTCTAAATCGACGACAGTACATCTTATACGATAACATATTTCCTATTTCTGTTGTACAAGACCTTAATAAAAATCGCAAAATTGTATAAACTCATCAAGACAAAGACCTTTACGCACTTTAATAACAATTTCGAGTTATCTCACATGTTTCTCATTATTGCCATTCTGTGGCGAACGCAACCGCCGTATTCAGACGTGGGCGTCGAAGAATTTTAAAACAGGTCAAACGAAAATAACGAATACAATAGTACTGTCCAAGAATACCGGGGTTTATGTAATACATACACTACATACAGGGAAGAGTATATAAGGTTCAATACGACTGTTACCTGGGCAGAAGTAAAAACATCGATAATCAAACTGGTATCTACGAATAAATCAAATTTTTGGCAACGAATCAAAAATATTTTTCTCGCAAGATAATTAATAAGGCCTTAATTATTTTAATCAAAGTTTTTCTCATTAAAAGTTTTGAATAATGAAAGGGCGTTCATTTTTTTTAATTGTTAGCAAACTTTAACTTCGGAACGTAGGTATAAGAAAAATCGGAAGTTTGGTCTCCAGTTGATCTTTGCTACGCGGGCTAGCCATGTAAGAGGTTGAGGATAGCAATATTTTCCCCGAGAATCTTGCAATAGATGACAGATGCAACAGGCAACATACAGTAGTCTTCTAAACTCAATAAGTGATGATTGAATAAAGTGTAATTGTCTTCTAAGCTCGATTATGCCTTTAATACCTTGGTAGCAATTAGGCCATATAATTACACTAAGATCGTAAAACAAAACGTCCATATTTAGATGGAGAAATCATTAAGGAGTTAAGGACCAATCGCCGCCGATTGGCCAAAAAATCAAGCAAGAATAGTTTCATACTCTTGAACCTTAACCTTACGTTAACTGGGCTTCCACAACATATCTCGTCCTGCTCATCCTAGTGCCGACGAATCAAAAGAGGCGAGACAAAGCTAGGTTGTAGAATCTCTATTTAACGTAGCTGTGTTACCTTAATTCTTCTGGAGAGCGCTCGTTTCCTCCACGGCCTCTGCATTATGAGGTGGACGGGGAAGGTGATTATGTCGAAGACCAGCGCGACCGCGCGGATGGTCTTCAGTACTGCCGACACCCACCATGACTCCGGCCTAAGAACAAAGCGAACATATGTAATTAATTTGCGTTACGTATAGCAGTAAGTATTACGTGAAGACTGCGGATCCTTTTTTCTCAAAGAACATTGCGCGCAGAATGGTGTGATATTTGGTATAGTTACTCTTACCGACCACTCTATGTTAATATAGTTCCAATTACAATAAAAAAACATAAGAGAGTTGTTTACAAATAGTTACAGCTAACGTAATTGTAGATACTTTAATAGGTAGACATATTGCATAACACACAATGAATCAAAAACATGTAAAGGACCTCATCTTATGTTCTACGATCTACTTTCAGAGCCAAGGATCCTAACCTCTGCAACCTCAGACGTGACTGCCGTATAATAATAAATATCATTTTTAATGCTCTGCGGTAAATCATGAAACCTTTATGTCTTGAGACCTAAGGCTGTTAAGGAAAAGTGCACAGACTTGCACGCCTATACTAGCAACATTACATTAACACTGCCAACAAAATAAATAAATTAAGATAAGATATTTTTATTTGTTGAGAACATACAATAGTGCATGTAACATGGTACAGTTTATGGCAAGATTGAAGGCAACTTATTATTATTAGATTAATAAATATACAAGAATATAATTAAGATCGTTTTGCTTTGCCCATTATCCATTTACGAGCGTTTAATTTTTACACTTAAGACCTCACACTAACTTGTTGCGGTTTAATTATATCCTATATTAAGCTGCGTGCAATTTTGAGTCCTATAACTACAGGGTAAGGTTAAAAATATCCCTGCGCAAGTGATGTTTATTTTAAGGTCAATTGCGTTCCATCGTTTACCATAAAAAGCCACGTATGTGAATGGAACAAGCTGTTTTTATAACGATTGCACACTCATCCATTTTAGTACAAGTTGTCCTTTATATGATAGAATGCAACTATAAGAGAAGTTTTATTGTACGATATAGCAACGACTAGTTTTATCGTATGATATAGCAAACATTGTTTTTTAATATTAATGTTATTTTTATGTTAACACTTGCAAATTGTCAATAAAACCTTGAACGCTGCTGAATTTAAAACTTTTTTAAGGTAAAGACACAATAATAATCTCCAATTATTCAGAAAGTAATGACACCAATTAATATAAAAAATAGCTGTAATGGTGATAAAATCCTTTCAGGTGTTTGAACTTTAAGTAGGTAATCACCGATTGTAGTTTTACGAACAAAGAGTAAGTCAGTCGCGCGTTATGTGCCTACCCCCCGAAGTAATCCTGAAAGTTAGTATTGTAATAACAGTCCTTCCAGTAACCAGAGCGTGGGTTGTTTTCATTTATTGAACAAAGAGAAACTTCTTACGCAGACGGTGTGTTGCCCTTTCTAATTGTTATTAATGTATTGTACACAAAGAGAATACCTAGTATCAGATCTGTGTCGATTGTAAACTAGACAGATTAGATAGTGTTATTAATGAAGTAAATAATGTTATGTAATAACTAAGTAGTACCAATTTCTACCGCATCAACTACGTATAAGTGGCGAATATTAATACGAGTATGTTTTCTTTGTGTTACAGTATTTTTTCTTGTCACATAAACGACTGCATCGCAATATAATAATTATAAAGATAACAACAAAACATTTCCCTTTGTGCGAAGATATTTCTGTTCGTCAAAAACGAGCAAGCAAGCAACGTATCATGAACGAGAGACAAGCGTAGTTATACAAACTATTTTTAGCTTATCTTATTCACAGTCAAAAACACGCTGAAAATACAGCCGAGTCTACGACGTCTACGAGTTCTACGACAATGTACATATAGCTGCGAAGAGAACTACCAATCACTCTAGATGAGCGTAACTGTGTTTAATTACCAAAATAATTGAAATGCATTAGAGATATACATGAATGGTGATCAAACAAACCAACTTTCCTCTCAATACATTATGATAGGAGGTCAGTGTCAGTAAGCGGATGCATCTGGGGCCGCTCGGCGCGGCCGGCGGCCGTGACCCCCGGCGCGCATGCGTGATAACATGGGGTGCATCCTACAGCATTCACCCTGGTACGTATGTACTTCATAATGTAAGCGCATGCCTGCTGCAAGCAAGGCTCGGATACCGGTTTATTTTTCGAAACGTTATCGTCTTAAATACCTAAAGAACGTTTTGTTTCGGTTACGTTCGAAATGAACATTATAAATAACGTTTTTGAAGAAGAACAAAATTAAATTGTTCTCGCTCAATAAAACGTTTTTAACCGTTTTTTTATTTCTTATTTAGGATTGTTCAAAACAAGTTTAGGAGAAGTAAGGGAGTACCTACCCCTTCGAAAAGGTCAGGTGAGAAGTACCCGAAACCGGCGTGCGTGTATGATCAGATGTATAGATGTGGAAGAAGCAAAAGAAATATGTCAGGATCGTAGCAGATAGCGTTTTGTAGTTTCTGCCTACCCCTATGGGAGAACGGCGTGAGTTTATGTATGTATGTAGGTATTAATTAAATATGTACTTACTCGTAGTTCTTATTGACATCCATCCATTTGACACTTGGATTTGTTTGTGTGATTATTGTATATGTAATATCATCATCATCATCATCATCAGCCGGAAGAGTCCACTGCTGGACAAAGGCTTAGGCTCTTAGAACGCCATAATGAACGACAACTTGCCGTTTGCATCCACCGGTTGCCCGCAACTCGACGATATCGTCGGTCCACCTGGTGGGAGGCCTGCCAACGCTGCGTCTTCCGGTTCGTGGTCGCCACTCGAGAACCTTTCTTCCCCAGCGGTTGTCAGTTCCTCGAGCGATATGGCCTGCCCATTGCCACTTCAACTTGCATATGCTTTGAGCTATGTCGGTGACCCTAGTTCTTTGGCGAATTTCCGTATTCCGGATCCTGTCGCGCAAAGAAACTCCGAGCATAGCTCTCTCCATAGCTCGTTGAGTGACTCTGAGCCTCTCTAAAAGGCCAACCGTTAGCGACCACGTCTCAGAGCCATACGTCATCACTGGCAACACACACTGGTTAAAAACCTTCGTCTTCAGACACAGCGGAATTTTGGACGAGAAGATGTCGCGTAGTTTCCCGAACGCTGCCCATCCGAGTTGGATTCTTCGGGCGACCTCTTTGTGTCGAAGTTGGACCTGCCTAACTGAACAGTTTGTCCAAGGTAGACATAGTGGTCAAGAACCTCGAGAGTATCGTTCCCAACGATAACCGGTACGGGTGCGACATGGACATTAGACATGATCTTCGTCTTGTCCATGTTCATTTTAAGACCCACCTGTAGGGAAACGAGACTGAGGTCGCTGAGCATAGTATTGAGCTCCTCCAGCGATTCCGCCATGATAACTATATCATCGGCAAAACGAAGGTGAGTGATGTATTCGCCATTGATGTTGATGCCGGACCCGTTCCAGTCTAAGAGCTTGAAAACGTCCTCCAACGCATTTGTGAACAGTTTCGGAGAAATCACGTCTCCCTGTCTCACACCACGCTGCAGTTGGATTGGTTTCGTGCTCTTGTCCTGTAACCGGATCGACATGGTGGCGTTACTATACAAACACTTCAACACCTTGATATACCTATAGTCAATATGACATCGCTGAAGGGACTGCAACACAGCACAGCCCAGGTTTCGATTGAATCGAAGGCTTTTTCATAGTCCACAAACGCTAGACACAGTGGCCGATAATACTCCTCGGTCTTCTGTATAATCTGGCGGAGCGTGTGGATGTGGTCTATGGTGCTAAAGCCTTTTCGGAAGCCGGCTTGTTCGGGAGGCTGGAAGTCATCAAGCCTGCGTTCGAGACGGTTCGTAATGACTCTCGAAAACAGCTTATACACATGGCTCAGGAGCGAGATGGGTCTATAATTCTTCAACAAAGTGTTGTCACCTTTTTAGAAGAAGAGCACCACCACACTCCTGTGCCATGCTTCTGGCGTAGTACCCTCGAGTATGACGGAATCGAATAGCTTCTGGAGGACTAAAAGTACCGGTTTTCCAACCGCTCTCAGATGCTCCGTTGTAATTCAGTCATCACCCGGCGCTTTGTTGTTCTTAAGCTGTTTCAGAGCCACTCTAATCTCGTACAGGCTGATGTCTGGGATGTCCTCAGTGTAGTGTTGGGTCAGTTTAGCTCTAGAGTCCTGAGCTACGCTGACAACGGGTTCCCGTGTCGAGGTGTACAGCTGTCCGTAAAACCTCTCGAGCTCTCTCAATATTTCCGGTTTCGATGAGATGATACTGCCATCGTCGATCTTCAGCTTCGTCATTTGGCTTTTCTCAACAGACGAATTCCTCGCGAACACTTTGGAGCCCTGATTCTGCTCAATTGCGTCCTTAATACGGGCAGTATTAAGTAGTAAGGAGCGCAAATCGTGACGCGTGGAGATAGAAATTCGCCTATTGAGTTGACCGTATTCCGACATGTCAGCTGAAGATTGCAGTCTCATCGCATTCCGGGCTTCCATTAACTTAATGGTTTTATTGGAGAGCTTCTGAGGTTTTCTGCGGCGTGGGGTTCTAAAGAACTGGGACCCCACTGCTTGGACAGCTTCCACCAACCCGTTGTTTATCTCGTCCGCTGTTTCGCATTCGGCTAGGCACTGGAAACGATTACGCAGCTCGAGTTGAAAGCTTTCGGGGTTCTGGATCTGGGCAGGACCAGGACGGAGCGTGGACTTCATCAGACGAGACCGTTTAAGCTTAACATGGATATTCAGTGTGCCTCTGACAATACGATGATCGCTACCGGTTTTCACCTTCCCGATCACAGAGACATCACTGAATATACGCTTCTTGGTCGTCATGATGAAGTTTATCTCATTTTTGGTTGAACCATCGGGGCTAATCCACGTCCACTTCCTGGATGGTCGCTTCTGGAAGAAGGAGTTCATCAAATAGAGTTCTTCCTTCTCCATGAAGTCGACCAGCCGCTGGCCCCTCTGGTTCCGCTGCCCATATCCAAACGACTCTACTCTCAACTCATCGCCATTCTGAGTTAGACCTTAGCGTTGAAGTCCCCCATAACAACGGTGAAGTATGTTTTGGAGGTATGCATGGCTTCTGAGATCTCCTCATACATAGCCTCTACTTCATCGTCAGGGTGTGTCGAGGTCGGCGCATATACCTGTATGACCTTCAACGAATACCGATCGGTGATTCTGAGTATCAGGTAAGCTACCCTGCTCGACACACTATCGACTTTTACCACGTTATTAATGAGGGACTTACGGACGAGAAACCCAACACCACCCTGGGACTTTCGGTCTCCTTCCCGGAAGAAGAGCATGTTGCCGGAGTCAAGGATTACCGTATCCTGTCCCTCTCGTCGGATTTCAGATAATCCCATGATGTCCCAACGCAACCTGCTCAATTCTTCCTCCAGCTCGACAATCTTCTCATCGGTCCGAAGCGTGCGGACGTTGTGCGTTGCCAGGGCCAAAGTCCGGTGGGGGTGGTAGCGAGGAATCAACCGGTGATTCTTAGCACCCCCTCCGTTATCTGGCCCGCTACCATAGCCAGGGATAGAGGAGCTGCCGGGTACTGGGGGCCGTGGCAAAATTGTGCGTTTCATTTGGGGGGGGGGGGGGGGGGGTTGCCATAATCCCCACGCTTGGCAAGCGGCTTGGGGATCGCAGTATTAGTGGTCAAGTTACAGAAGACGCTGCTGCCCATCTTCTGGTTTTTTTTCCCTTAGTCGCCTCTTACGACACCCACGGGAGGAAAGGGGGTGGTCAATTCTAGGCCGGATACCACACGGCAATATGTATAATGTAATATGAATAAATTATTTTTTTTCTTTTTCGTCCCATTTTCGCCCGAAGCAAAATTTACCGCCAATCAACTAATTTATTTTAATCACTCGCGAGTCGTAACAGTGACACTGTGACACAAGACACAACTGTGTTGAATGATGCAATGACGTAAATGCATGCGGCTTAGCTTAACTAAACAAGTTCATACTTGTCGCCGCACCGCCGTACGGTCCGCGCGGCACTGCCTTGCGGAATAAACCGGTTTTTGATACTTTTGAAAACGTTCTCATTTCGTTTTCCGTTCCGAACAAAATGTTGTATAAAGAACTGTTAAAAACGTTTTAAAAACGTTTTTTTAAATAACGTTTCCGAGCCCTGGCTGCAAGTCTGCAATTATTTTCTGGGAAACGTCGATGTGAGGCGAGCGAAGTGAAACGGTAAAAGAAATATCAGAAAGTCCAGTTTTTTGTTCAGATTAAAACTCATCATAAAGCATGTTTTATGACTATTCAGTTTATTAATTACTGTTGTTTAAAATTAACAAAACAACATCAATACCCGATAACAGGAAGGTGAATGTTTGAATGTCATTTGGATGTGACTTCCAGTTTAAACGTGTTACAATTAATATTACGATCTCTTCGTGACTGTTTTCGAGATAAATGAGCGAACAACAAAAAGTGTACGCACATTTAATAGCGCCCAAACATGATTACATCATGGCTATTTAAAATTGATTTGTACATTCAAATAAAAAACAGATGTGCATAAAAACAGGATCATCAATAAAAACTGATACCGATTTAGCTTTAATTTGTCTCAAGCTTCAGACTACTGCCAAAAGTTGTTTATTTTTTAAATACCAACACTGTAGAAAAACAACAACAAGCCTAAATATACAGTGCATCTTCTGGAAGGGAAATTGAATATGGCTAAAGCTGTGGTCTGTAATATAAAAGTATCAAATACCGGTTCTACCGACATATCGTGGCCGAAATCTTTGCAAAGGATTTAGTACAGTTCGGTATAGTTGGTGATCTTATTAGATCCTTTGCGGAGCCTCTCATAATATAGGGCTTTATTCCAAATGAACGAGTTCATAACGGAAGGGTTAACGGCCGTATTATTCCATTGAATACAAGGACGCGTTCAGGTACTAACGGTTTTAAATGTCTATGTTTTTTTGTAATTATTGAAATTGTTTTATATTTCGAAAGGACCCAAAATATGTACCTACATTTATCAAACAGCTGGTCAATATTTCCCTACTACTGAACAAGTCACATGCTCAAACATCAAGACTATTCAAGTCTAGGAACCTGCATACAGCTCGTAATAACAGGTGACGTAGGTAAACAGTCGTTACGTATTGAATTATGAGGGCAACATTGCGGTGTCACCTTGCGTCTATAAATAATATTAATGTAGGAAACATACGTCTTTACTCAATATCAAACTACAGCCTATCAGCACAGAATAAAAAAAGTATTGGTATCAGAATTATCGTGGCTTCTGCTACATTGAAATGGTCACGGAGCACTAAGTTGTAGTCATACCCCTATTTCGAATGTAAAATCGATTTATACTGGTACAATACGAAAAGGCAACTTGGTTCTAATTCATGCTAGATAGAACACAATAAATGACCACAACTAGTGTTGATTTGCCAAGAGTGGGTTCCAAAACGATGTTACAAATCTTAATGGAGTTTACAATGACTATCCAACAGTTGTCTTGAAAGACCATCTCAAACAATTGTTAGGAGATAACTTAGTACCTAAATATCCTTTAGATAATCCAGTGGAGAGCATTAAGTCTTGACTAACCAAAACAAACAAGTTGGAGACAAAGTGAGGCTGAAAACGTAAAAGCATTTTAAGTGCTCTCTAGGCAGTACTTATCAGGTTTTTGAAGTGGTGTGCGAAAATATAAAACCCTGTCGTGATTGACACATTTATCTGGTTCAAGCAGGTATTGAGTAAGTCTCAAGTGAAAAGCCTACCATTACATTGATCGATATAGATTGCAGATAAGATGTGAATATATCATGCGAAATAAAAGATAAAGCAACACTAGACTTTGGAACTATATCATAAGAAGTTTAAAAGTCCAAGGTATATGTTATCATGGAATTAGCTCTTAATTATTTAGTGATTAATATAGTAGTTTGACTAAACGAAGAGTCGTTAGTGAACGGAAATATAATATAGGTAGGTACTTTATTGATATGATAATATCATAAATATACATAGTTAAATTGTTAAAACACAGGATATTGTATATTGATTAGTTCCTAAAATATATGAATAGTTTACTAGTAATTACTAATAGTTATTCATAAATATGTGTGCAAGCGAGCAAAGATTAATTTTTTGCATGGAGATATTCTATCAAAACGCACGATTTTTTTGTGAGACACTGCGAGAGCAAAGGCTTGCATGCGTAAGGGGCAAAAGCAAGTTGCAAATATTAATACCAAACGAATTATTTAAATGCAATTAATAAGTCGTTGACTGTCTGGACATTCCCTTGCGTTCGAACAGATGTCAGTTCGATTGCCACAAGCCCCATAAGCCATAAGGAACACCACAACAGCCATACCGAATGATATTGCAATACACTGCACAGTCCCGTTATGAGTGAATCACTTACTTGTAATGTGCGCGTTGCCCAATACATTATGATGCATTACACTTACTAAAATAACGTATGCAATCTGGTACGAATGCCTTGTGCTGGCTTTGTAGGAGTTAAGATACTGTATCGTAGCTCAATCAAAATTTAGATATGAATCAAGCGAGTGTATTTTAAATTCGTCAAAATAGAGTACTTTTAAATGACACAACGATGAAAACTTGTCATAAATTATATATTGTTTAGTATAAGTATACTTCAATGATGTACTCGCAGTGGCATCGTTAACTTAATTAAATTGCTAAACGATCCAGTCTCAAATATTAGACATCAAAATTGGCTGATTAATAACGAAGTAGACAAAGGTAGACACGATCGGAGTTATGTAGACACAGCCTTATTGAGAATAATTTGGATTTCATTATGATGGCTATTTGTTAGCTATCATAATTAATCTTTAGGCTTTCATAGTAACATTCATAGTTCGCCCCTATCTTAAGTGATGATTGCCAGTATCTTGGCACGGGCCGAGGATAGAAATCAATAGATTTTTAAGCGTCATCTAAGTTCCACTTATCCTGTCTGGCGATTAGATTAAATTATTAAGCAATGACATCATAAAGCTAGCCTAGCCTTTTTCCTTCCTAGATTATTTAGCTATAATAAATTCCAAACTGCATGATTTTACGATTAGTAGAAACATTTTTGCTTTTGTCCGTAACTATAATATTAGAAAATAGTGCAAAAGTTTAATGGAATCGTCCTAAGCTTCAACGCTCTCGAAAACGCCTTTATAATATTACAGAAGCTCTCCAGATCGGAACAAAGCCTCGTCGACATTTCGTTATCGTATAGCGACCTTCATGATTTCTTGGTCTGTACTCTGTAACAAAACCTGACGTTGCTCTGTTTCCTTAGTAAACTGATACAGCGCCCTTGGAACATCGCCGCCTTGAAACAACTTCACGATACATTAAAACCGAAACGAATGTACTTAAGTACCCATAATTAAATTATGCTCGTGCCAAATGACGTATAGAGAATATAGTTTGCAATGTTAAACAAGGTTGATATACAATGAAAATATTAAGGAAAGCCTTACAATACGCATAACTATTAGGTTTTCAAATAAAAATTTCCCGAATATTATGATATCGTTAAAAGGAATTTATAACGGTACAAAATCCGCAAATCAAACGGTGCGTCATTTATCAAAACCCGTCAATAAAGTAGGGCTACCAGCAACGTCCGTACCTACTAAAATGATACCGATTTTATCTAGTTACTAGATGTGCCCGCGACTCCGTCCGCGTGGAAATTCGGAAACAGCAAAAGTATTTTTAAATTGTTTTTAATATATTAGCATTAGCTAAGATTGAGCGAATTAGATTTAGTAGTTTTTACGCCATGCCGTACTATTTTATTACATGTATAGCTGTTGCCCGCGACTTCGTCCGCTTGTATTTCGGATAAAACACCAGTAGTAAATTGAACTTTTAACAGAAAAAAATACCTACCAGGCAGGCTTTTTTAAGTAGGTTAAAAATCTTTAAACCACTTATTTAACTAAGAATACTTTCCGGTATTTAAAAAAAAACCGCAAAAATTGAACGGTAATTACGGAAGTTACAGAAAGTCTATTGAAAATAATATATAACTGAAGAAGAGAACATAAATAAATCCGTTTTGTGCGTTTCTGAGTTCCTGTACATTAAAACTACTGTAGAAAAAAAAATACCAAGGATAAAAGACAACCGTGACGACCTGATTGGCGCAGTGGCTAAGAGATTGGTTGTGGGTTCGATTCCCGCAAAAAAAGTGTGATCTGTAGATGTTTGTCCCGAGTCTGGGTGTTTGTGTAAGTGAAATTTCAAGTTTGTGAAACGCACCCACGATACAGGAGAAATTCCTAGTGTGGGGCGGCGTTTTAGAAACCTACAATACAACCCATTTCTATTATTTTGGATATTTTGTCTGCGTGTCGGTTTATTCGTAATTAAGTTAAAATAGGGAATCATTGCAGTTGACTCTTATAAAAAATAGTGTTATAAAACATACGACAACGACACGCTTGTATTCCGCGAAGGCGTAGGCAGAGGTGCACATATTGTACCTACTCCCACAATTTCGCTAGGTTTGGTGTAGATCCCAATGTATCAGTATCTCAACAGACAAAATTTATAGAGAACTCGTGACCTAAGAGTAAGCGTCGTACGATTGTGTGTGCGTGTAAGAAGCAGCTAAGTATTCGTAAGATTAAAGGCTACTTTAAGACTGCGTGAGTCAATGGTAATGGTTGATGTTGATGGTCATGGCGAAGCATAAGGCTGTACACTCGCCGAAATCGTTATACACAGGATAGAAAATCTATCTTGCTGCTAGAATGTCCGCCTCAATGATGTTACAGCTGAAGGATGCCTTTGAGCTAGAAGTCGTTAAATTACTTTGACAGAAATAAGTTCCGGAGAACCGTATGTGTTTCTTGCTGCGAGAATTACTATATTAATTGTATATGAGGTAATGAGAAAAAATCTATATCTATACATATAATAAAATCGTAAACGACCCGTGTCTTTACATTCAATTTTAAAAAAGAAAAACCATTTATACCGCCGTACCCATACTGGCGCGGCGAGATTTGGAAGTTTTATTTCATCTATATCTTATATACCGATTTCTTTTTTTTTTATAAAATAGATATTAAAGTGTACTTTTTGAATATTGCAGTTTGATAACGATATATCTATGTGAAATACAATATATTTATATATTTTATTAATACACTTGAAGAAGTGCCTAACGATTAAACACGTTATTGTGGCTAATTTATAAAAGATAGATATATACTATAAAAGACTTTTTTGTAGATCTTTTAGAGACCATCATTTTTGTAATACATACTTTTGGTGTATGATCGACGTATGCGAGGATAGGAGCTCGAAAGCGCATTTTCATCCGACTTGCTTCAAATTTATCGTTACTGCTCAGCTCCTATGTGTTTTAGCGTTATGTTATATAGCCTATAACCTGCCCAGGCGTATGGACTACAATCGTACCAAGTTTGGTTAAAATCCCTTCAGTAGTTTTTGACCCATGCGTGCACATACAGACAGACAGACAGACAGACAGACAGACAGACAAAAAATTTACTAATTGCATTTTTGGCATCAGTATCGATCACCAGTTATCCTCCAATAATAATTTTGAATATATATTCAATGTACAGAATTGACCTCTCTACAGTTTTATTATAAGTACTAGATGTGCCCGCGACTCCGTCCGCGTGGAAATTCGGAAACAGCAAAAGTATTTTTAAATTGTTTTCAATATATTAGCTAAGTTTGAGCGAATTCGATTTAGTAGTTTTTACGCCATGCCGTAATATTTTATTACATGTATAGCTGTTGCCTGCGACTTCGTCCGCGTGTATTTCGGATAAAAGACCAGTAGTAAATTGAACTTTTAACAGAAAAAAATACCTACCAGGCAGGCTTTTTTAAGTAGGTTAAAAATCTTTAAACCACTTATTTAACTAAGAATACTTTCCGGTATTTAAAAAAAAAACCGCAAAAATTGAACGGTAATTACGGAAGTTACAGAAAGTCTATTGAAAATAATATATAACTGAAGAAGAGAACATAAATAAATCCGTTTTGTGCGTTTCTGAGTTTCTGTACATTGAAACTACTGTAGAAAAAAAAATGCCAAGGATAAAAGACAACCGTGACGACCTGATTGGCGCAGTGGCTACACTGCGCCATCAGGTTGTCTTTTATCCTTGGCATTTTTTTTGAGCGCGAGCGATTGGTTGTGGGTTCGATTCCCGCAAAAAAAGTGTGATCCGTAGATGTTTGTCCAAAAAAAACTAAACAAACTAATTATTATTATTATTTAATAAAACCTACTTTAAACTTATATCTAAAAACTACGTATCTGTATTTTTAAAATCTAAAGTGCGCTTATTCCAAGGAACTTAATGCACTGATAGCCGAGTGGTATAAATGACTGTTAAGTCAGATGTCGCAAGTTCAAATCCCGGCACACACTAATGTCTTTTCGAAGTCATGTGCTTACTATAATATTACATATAGCGGGTGCAACCAATGCTGCTTATAGAAATCTTGTCAAACTACCCTCCATGCACGCTCCGGATTGTCGTGTGTTGAGACACTTTGAAGAAATGCCTAACGATCAAACACGTTATTGTGGCTAATTTATAAAAGATAGATATATACTATTGAAAACTTTTTTGTAGATCTTTTGGAGACCATCATCTTTGTAATACATACTTTTGGTGTATGATCAACGAATGCGAGGATAAGAGCTCGAAAGCGCATTTTCATCCGACTTGCTTCAAATTTATCATTACTGCTCAGCTCCTATGTGTTTTAGCGTTATGTTATATAGCCTATAACCTGCCCAGGAGTATGGACTACAATCGCACCAAGTTTGGTTAAAATCCCTTCAGTAGTTTTTGACCCATGCGTGCACATACAGACAGACAGACAAAAAATTTACTGATTGCATTTTTGGCATCAGTATCGATCACCAGTCATCCTCCAATAATAATTTTGAATATATATTCAATGTACAGAATTTACCTCTCTACAGTTTTATTATAAGTATAGATAGGAGCTAAACGTTAGCCGAACATAAGTGAGGTTTGCTACTGTGCTGTGTAGCTAGTAATCACCACTTAGACAAGTAAACACCAGTCCTTGACTTGATTGCCTTGGCGCGGCGACATGCACCGCGCGCACTGTTCCATAAAACACGGGACAAAACTGCAGTTAATTTTAAAGGTTTCAACTTTTCAACGTACAGATGAATTGTGTTCAACAAGCCGCTTCCAAACATACCCAAAATAATAAATCATCATCGTACGAACTGGAAGTTGGAACTAAACTCGATAGGGCTAAAAAGAATGCAAACTTTGTATATGGTGCCAGATGAGAAAAGAATAACGGCGTTAATCTAAGTAGACAATATAATTTTCCCAACTTTTCAACTAACAACTATTGACTACGTGGAAATGTAAACATTTTATCAAAAATGATATGAATCTAAGTAAATTGCAATGATTCATGTAGAAATTATGTTGAATCCCACGCCTTAATTAATGAGACATAATTAATCCCCAGGTAGCTACAACAATCAATTAATCACGTATTTATATTGTGGCAATTTCTACTAGTACGGTCGCGACATTCGTGTCACACATGACTCTGATAACGTTATCAACGAAAACAAATATCTTATAAACATGACTCTATAAATCTTGCAAGTAAAAAGAAAACTAGCTTGATAGTAGTTTTTTGACGCCTTCAATAATAATTAATTAATAATTTCAGATAGGTCGGTAACAAGGACGTAAAGATGGTTTTTTGGTTAGTTGTTTGTCTGTTGAAGCTTCCACGATAGAAGACTTGCAATAGAGCAAGGTAGGACTAAATATAAATGAATACTGATATTCTGAAACTTGGAATACAAGTCTACTTCAGTGGCTTCATAATACTTGATGCCTAGATTCAGGTTTCAATATAGTTAACGTCCTTTCGAGGTTTCGAGAATAAAGGCAAGAACTGCCAGCGTGGCTGATATGGTGGACAAAATTATAACTGGATAATTACCGAGACTAAACTATTATTAAGTAGCGTGTTGGATTGGTCAGTGAACTGAAAAACTCATCACGAGATTGAGGTAAAAGTTAAAAAGGCTTTTATTACTTACTTCTGTAATACTTCACATTTATTACCACTTAAAAACTTTTCTTTAAGTTCTCAGTTATTCAAAGGTTATGTAATCAATTTAGCTGTGAAACAAAAGGAACATAATATAAAACGATTATATAATAGGTAACCGGATAACACACTTATTTGCTACTTTAACCTTTATTAAGTGTTTAGACTTTAGACTGAGATGACTGTCACGTGTCATACGAACAGATAAGGCGTTCTATAAATATTTTGACATAAGAAATTATGCCGAGAACATTATATTGTACCTACAAAGAGTAATAACAAACGTTTTACATTAAAGAGTAATTTTTATTAAAACAACGAACACTGTGCGGAACAAACAATTGCTGAAGTATAAGAGCCTAATGGAATAAACTCATTGTTATGGAATTGAAAACAATATGGGAAAGCGACGAGATCTATCTGTAGACTTGACTCTCCCAGTTTCTTATTCATTGTGACCCGACTCCTTCACCGTAGAAAAAAATTAAGCTCTTTCACTAAGTGACAAAAATTTTGGAGATGATCGAATTCCGAAAATGTGTGTGCCTTCTAATTTCATCTTATGCTACACTTAAAGATAGTTCATAATTAAGGTAAGTATTATTCATCGGGAGCCAAGAATCACTATAAGTTAGCAGTTCTGTGGCCGAGGCTCAAGTTCCCAGGAGTTTGTTGAAGCGTGAAGCTCAGACAATTCGACCTGAATGCTTTCTAACAAAACAATTCAAAGTTGTATTAGTTCTTCAATAGTTTTAGTTTAATGGTTGCGATTGGACCATAATAAACAAAGTAATTAGGGTTAATTAGTTATGCTAGAAATAATTAAGGTTTTGGTTATATAGGACGATATAACTATATAGATAGCTGTCAGTAGGCTTGGTAGGTACCTACTTGTAGTAATTCGTTACAATGAATACTTAAATGAAAGTACTTTGTCAATTAAAAATAGAAGGTAATACCGAGAAATATTTTTTAACATTTGGTCGATGAAATTCCGACTGCTGGCTCTATTCTGTCTGTTATTGTAACGGATGATCGATCGAAAATGAAGGTTCCGCAAAATCCTGAGTGATATAGATTACCAATATTGCGTACCCAGTTAATGGAACAACGAAAGTTGAGTGCACCTAACTTTTGTAACAAGGATGGAGTGAGTGGGAAGGTACGGAAACGAGCTGCGGTGAAAGTTACAGCTAAATGAGAAGCAGAACCAGTTTGCCTTTGTTAGTGGGCCTGGTGGATCGCATGTTACTCGTGCAAAATCCTTGGGACACGGTATTGGCCCAACAAGAAACAGTACGATAAGTTAATACTGGGCTAATTTAATTTATTGCATACATCAATCAGACATTTTTATGACAATTTTTTATTATAAAACAACATGTTGAATTTTACTAAAAAGTTCACCAGTCGGTGGCGCGTTCATGGACTTAAATGTCACATGCTCAAAACCCTGTCTTGAACTTTTTGCACATACATACATGAATGTAATATTTATGGGTAGGTGTTTAGTTAATTCTGATTATATTTTTAGGATTGGTCAAGCAAACACACACATAACACGCAATACTATAGGTAGGGCTGGGAACAAATAATCGATCGAGGTTTTTAACCAAATAAGTAATGAATAAGCATTTACAAAAAGGCAATATAATTTTGCGGGGACATTCTCCAGACACGATTTAATATTAAATTGGATATAAAATAATTGAATGCTATAAAAACATTAAACCTATAATAAATTATATCCGAAAAACTGGCAGCAAAAAGATAAAAGAAATCACATTTTATAATGATTATAAAACAAAATAATCAAAGCTATACGCCGATAATCTTACAAGATTGGTGAAACGTTGACTAAGCATTACACCTCGAAATATCAGCTGATATCTAATGTATAGAATTCCTATAGGTAGTGTTGATAAAATACAAAAATCACAGAATGTAAGGCAATAAATAAGCGACACGTGTTAAAAAAGTAGGTAATTGATCGTCTCTTAAGAATCATAAGATAAAGTGCTAGAGTGGCTAGTTACTCAATGAATGAATGTGAAGGAAGCACTGAGACACCACTATGACGAGGTTATTAGCGTTGGGTTTTTATAGGTTCAATTCCGCGAGGAACACTCGTAACTGCAGATATCTCTTCCGAGTCATCAGTCTCTTCAGAAGAGCAATAGAAATGATGAATGATACCGGAATATTTTTCGATTTATTTCTAACGGAAGAAAATGCGAGTCTTTAAATGATGTGAGAACAATGCAAAAGCACAGCTATTCTAGCTCTGTCGGGGCATAAGTATAACAACCTATATCTGTCCCAATGCGCCCCAAAGGTTTCTTCCCTTATAGAGAAGGATTGAGCATCGATCACCACGCTAGCTCACTGCGGGTTGGCAAATGGATGTCGGGTCATACGAGTTTGGATTGACATCAATCATCGTCATCATTATACATATTGCTACATGTAACGAGAAGTTAGATACAGTAAGCCTCTACGACACAATGCTTGATGCATCCACCAAAAGCTAGTATTACTCCTATTTTTTTTACAGCTTCTTCTTTTCTTATCGACGGTAAAAAATGGTTAAATTTTTGTGCCCAGTACTTGGCTACGTTTACAGCGGCATTTGATGCTTTGTATAAGTCACCAAGTGTGCAAGTGAAGGGGCACATGGGACATTCAAGCAGGTGGAACATCGTCTGACCAGTAGCACCACACTCCCACTGATTATCCGAAAGATTGATGACTCCCCATTTTGCCAGGTTGTGTTTGCAGCGGCCCACCTGAGTTCGCAAACGATCGAGAGTTTTCCAAATAGGCCACTGCAAGTCACGACCCGGCAGTTGTTCTCGGCGTTCGAAATAGTTGGGAGGTGGTGGAAACTTCTCCTTCCAACGTAATTTTCCACAACCTTCCAAAGTAATTTTACAGCTGATATAATAGTGAAGAATCTTACAGCAATCGTTGTACTCTATGATTCTTGGTAAGTGGCGTGATGATATTAATGCACGTCCTTATAATAATTAAGCATGAAGGTTACTAGTCACGCGATGCGCGTGCGCCTGTTTTTAAATGCTACGGTGATTAAAGGTAAGAAAGATAGGCTTTCAAGATGACTTGAAATACTAGTTTGTTTCTGGTAAAATAAATGTCTACCAGTTAATTTTTAAATGTAAAGGAAACCCATCCGAATCGAGTCCTAAGATCGCACTGCTTGTTATTCACTTAAATACCTTGTAGGTTAGATGAAACCAGTGTTTATATAGCGCATTCTTCAAAAGTTATGCATAACAGCGTAAATCGTTGAGTACTGCTTTGTATCATAAATTGAAAATGTTTCTAATGTTCTTACCTACATGAGTTTACATAATAAACCTTTGTATACAGCTGTTTGCATTTCGCAATAATCAACAATGCTGCCGTGCAGTCTGTAAGAAAATTAACTAATATTTGAGATACGTTTTCACTACACTATCTACGTTTTGTCATAAATTCTGCGCCTGCGCAATTGTAGATATTATAGTTTAGAAACTTAATTGTGTTAAATACGTGTTTTTCAGTCCGACACTGACGTACCGAATCCGAACAAAAGCATTCAAACTGCTTAACATAAAACAATACACATCACTATGAATAAGATAAAAAAAACATGTTTGTCTACTCACTTCTTAGTATCAAGCATTCCTTATGAATGTATGCCACTTAATTCACTAACCCACAACGTACATACGTGTACGACTCACAGCGGTCAACTAAGTCAGGATTACGAGTGATAAACCTTATATGCAAGTATTATCAAGCAATACTATTAATAAGGCCGATACGTTATCTGATATAGAAATAGTGTGAGACGGATGTGTTGTGCCACAGATTAGTAAGCGCATGGAGTGCTCATATGATTATTGAAATAATTTAATATTACTGAATGTGAAATTTACACAGAAAATTGAATGCCACGGGGCTTTAAGTCATACCACCTTAATTTGTTTGGCATCTTACAATTTCCCATCATTTAATACGTTCACCCGAAAAACAGTTGAGGCATTAAACGCAGAGTCGTAGCTAAATCCTAGGCGCCACGCAAACGCACTCCATTTGTAAAACATTCTGTGGTCATCATAATATCGAGTACATTAATTAACTAATCAACAAAGATGTCTGGTTGTTAAATGGTGTATAATTGATTATGATTATACTAAACAGGAATGTGACCCAGGAAAATTCGCTACGCCTTAAAGTGTTTTTTATACGTTATTCAGCTAATGTAAGCGCATGTTTTAGAATAAATCTTATTAGGTGCAAGTGAACAGCTGTAGCAAATAATTCTTTTAAATTAGAATAAAAAATCACAGACTAAATGTGAAATTAATTATAGAGAATTAATACTTCCACAGGACACATCAACAATAACAGATGGTGTAAAGGATAAGCCCGAAACAAAAATGACTCATACTTGTTTTAATCAATATCGTTATTATGAAATTTCACTGAATCTGACTCACGTATTAATTATCACGGATTATAAATACATGATTATCGAGTACTTATTAGGTATGTAGTTAAAGTCTCTTTAATTTAGTTTTCCCTCCTTTTCGTCATACAATGCAAGTCCAAGTTGCATTGAGTTCAGTACATTCTGTTCAAAGAGAATTATTTCGATATTTATACAGTCTCCTCATAGCGTCAAGAGGGACGAACTAAAGACCAATTAGTTATGTACATAGGTATATCAAAATTCAAAGTCCAAAACCGACTCCAAAGACTTGTTTTATTTTCGAATCAGGTTTTAATAATTAAATTGTCTTATGTTTAAAGAACATCATATTTTAATTCTATTATATATATATATCTATCATCTTGTATCACTAACACTATAGTCATTGTCTTATAACTTGATTTTTTTTCATTTAATATTGCAGTTTTATTTTCCTTGGAGGAAAATGACGCAATTGTTTTTAGTGCATCGCATTATTTTTATCTTTTGAATCTTTGGTGGAATATTTAAAAGTATCTAACACAGAAAAATAAAGCATTTTCATTCTAGCCGGACACGCTTATACGGATACGAAGATATGTGTATCGTCTATCTATGTTAAGATTAGGTTTTAATTCATATCCTCTAATCGTGGTGACACTAAACCCGGACTAAAGCTAGATTATATCAAGCAAAAAGATTGCAAAAAGCGTCTGAACATTGAAGATCATGAATGGTATGAAGAGCGTGATTGTTTAAAATGATAATTTGGAACTGTAGGTAGGTTGTTTGGTAGACCGTGACCGAGATGGTATAGAGGAGGTTTGACACGCAATTGTATTTGTCTTTGTTTGAAGGATTTAGTACCTGGTCCGATGTGTGTGGTGCTGAAGTCCCCAGGGAGCATCAACAGTATATAAAGTACGGTTGGTATCAAATTGATTAACTCCCGACTATGAGATTATTGGCGACATAACGATTACCTACTCATTACTACCACGTTGGTTTTAGATCTAACGAAAATAAAAAGCTACAGACATATTGTAGTCGAATGACAAAGGAAGATTTTCAAAGATATACTCGTATCAGCAATTTCCTCTGTAAAACCTTCCGGCTGATATGATGTACAAAGAGAAAAGGTAATTTGAAGTTGTAACCTTGAGTTTTGTTCTCACAAGACGTTAGATCAGCACGTTAATGGCAGTTAAGCATAGAGCGTGTAGAGTAATAAATTAAGGAATATAATATTAGGGGTATGTTGCCATAATTATCACAACAACCAAAGTAATTTAAGCGCGGTTTGTTTTTATTAGCGCCGAGGTAGAGCTATCTCATACCCTTATTGTACTACCGATACAACGTTTTTATGTTATTGAGATATTCATATACTATCTGTTGGCGGTATCAGTATTGATATCACCTCGTTAGCAACCATGAAACATTAACCATAACAATGAAATATCTCTATCTAGCTTCGAAAATCGACATCAGTCGAGAGATCGATCGGCTGCTGTGTGCGTATCTGGCCGCAGAAACTTCAGACCAGCCCATAAACCTCTGCTATATGTCTACTCTGATCGACGGCCCCATTATTTTAGTGACAAATAGGGCTGTACAGTGTACAAGCTGACAGTGACGTCTTAGGGCCTTAAAATGTGGTAGCAGTCTAGTGTTTTGGAGTGTCCAACATAATTATTTCGATCAAAATAGCTCTCAATGACCAGGGACTTAGTACCACCTAAGAAATGTGATGACGGCTACAAACTACCTACCTTTACGACCAATACTATGTTTTATGCGCATAATAGACCGTTAGGTTAAGTTAAGGCTAGATATAGATGATAATAGCATCCATCGAAGCATCATAAATATGGAATCACGACTCCGAATACGCTCACTTGTCCCATAAACATTTAAGTAAGCGATATCTATTGCTATACAGCTTCGGTAGACAAATACTACTTGGCGAGTATCTCTTAAAGATAATCTCTTGTCAACGACCCG
This sequence comes from Abrostola tripartita, assembly GCA_905340225.1. Classification (NCBI taxonomy): domain Eukaryota; kingdom Metazoa; phylum Arthropoda; class Insecta; order Lepidoptera; family Noctuidae; genus Abrostola; species Abrostola tripartita. Next base: position 723,404 of record HG996488.1, read on the forward strand.
GGCATCGACACAATTATCTCAATGCTGCTATTGTGTACAAACAATAAAGAGGTATTGTTATAAAATACTAAACTTTTCCAGAGAAAATAAACCTCGTTAGTACTAAACCCTTTTAAATAAAGCTTGTCAATGACAGAGTTTTATTAGTTATTTAAATAACAGACAAAAATACATGGACTGCAGAAAAAACCTTCACAACGAAAATAAAAGTGGGATGGAATATTGAAACGTCTAGCCGTGTATTGGCATATAGCCAGCACCGTTAATATATAAGAAAAGTAGTAAATCTAAATGCAAGACTGCAAGATTAGCAGGCATATGAAAACAATATTTGTTATCAATGTATGCCGCCAATTAGCAGGAGAAATAGTGGTATATTGTGGTTATTATTACGAGGAAATGAATGAAAATAGGGCGTTTATTAACTTAAAAAGTCAATCACACGTATAAGTGTCCAAAATTTATGTTAACCATTAATTCAGTGCCGATGCTACTGTTCAGTTACGGCCAAAATAATGTATTGATGTTTTTATTGTACAACAGGAACATACAGTAATGATAGGATGAGTGCGTTTATTGATTAACCTGTTATATTGAATCCCTATCTACTATCTAGTGTGTGTTAATGCGTCCTGAATTTAATGACAGTGTTTATAATGAAGATTGCTTTTAGAACGCTGCACGGTTGGGATTGTCTATGTACCGTGCCGTAATTACCTTCATTGATTAGCAATCAAATTTGTGTTATAATTTAGTGCAATATTAACACACGGCTGAAGCTCGATAGAACGAAATTCTAAAGGCGCTAAATGACAAAAATAAATTAATTATTAAGTTGCCGCTCTAGTGTAGGTCAAATCGAGATTTTCAAGGAGACTGCGACCGCGATCTTCATCTTTAATTTAAAATTGAGATAAATGTATAAATAACACACGTGGGATCTTGGACTATAAATGACAATGTGACAGTTTATTAAATATTTAGATAAAAGATCGAAAAATGAGTCAAGCCGCTGATCAGATAATTCGCCAACAATTTTATGTGATATAAAAATATAGCGTAGACGGAATTTACAGTATTATTTGTGAAACAAAGCAAGTCTGTGAACATTTATTTCCGCACCGTGGAAGTCGACGACACGGAAGTTGTCACTTAGCCTGGCAATTGCGTTGCGTTCGCCTAGTTTTGTGTTTAGCAAACATTTTTGTATTGATATTTTCGTCAAGTATTATGACAAAAATGTCCCCTTAATGCAAACGTAACTTTGTCTATCTTTTTGTTACATTTTCATGCTAAAATGCTAAACAAATAGTGCTGAAATTACCAGGCATATATCTACAACTCAGAATACAGATTCCAGGAAATAGGAAGGTATGCTCTAAATAAAAGATGCAAATTTATAACTCTTAGAAAATTATTTACACTTATTTCATTAGAATAAGACTATAAAATTGATTCGTGCGTAGTTTGAATCAACCTGTACATGTTTGAGACCGGTATTAATGTTAGATAGTACATTATAGACTAGGGACTAACAGTGCTCGTTTCTGACAATCACGTTCTGATAAGCCGACTGCCAAATCATACAATTTAACAAGAGCTAATTAAAAGGTTTGACTGATATAACTTTAGTCAGGGATTTCTTATTAGGATTTCTTAGGGTAGAATGTCATTCAGGTACTTATTACGACTTCATAGGTAATCCTACTAAATACCATGTTATTTGTATTAATACAGTGTACGACATTTACCATCCAGTCATCAAAAGTACAAATAGATAATACCAGCTGCTATCCAGTATATACTTGAATCGTGTCTAGATTTCTGTATTGCTCAACTAATATGCTCCGCCGCTAAACCAACCGGTTAGAGTACCTACTTGCTAGACGTCTGGATTACTCAATATCGCGATTTAGAATGGATATGGTCCTTTGGTTACGTCTATACCGGCATGACTGGTAATACATTAGATACGTGCATCTAAAATGATTTCAATTAAACCAAATGTGATGTGTGACATGCGAAGTTCGATAACAGCGACATTAAATTAACCCTTTGACTGTCCAATGCATTACATAAATGTAACTCGTCAATTGTTTAACTATCGTGTCTACTTTACGGAGACGCAGCGTGTTAAAATTATTTTGAAGTCTCTCCCTGAGAGGATTAAGACCGAAATTCTCTTCTATTGTCAGGAAAGCGAATAGTCAGAGAATACGAACACAGTGTGTATCAGACGAATGGAAATAAGCTCACCGCTCATGTGGCATAAGATGTGCAGCTAAATGTGTGTGTATAATATACATATATAAGGAACACAGAATACCCTATGTATATTGACTTGGAGAAAAAAGGCAAGATTGTGTGTATTTATTGTCCTAATTGTATGTATTAAATTGATGTTTGCGACTGTTATAAAACCAACGCATATCCTAATAAATTCCTCTTTCTCATCATCATTATTGCATCTTTTATTCACACTAATCGTACCAAGAACGTATTAACGTATACGCCATTATCAAGGCATAGGGTAAGGTCAGCATATCCTTTTACGTCGTCCCCTTCAATTTCAAACACATGTAACTCCACTCCCCAATTTCATTTTAAATGGGTGTTGCCTAGTAAATTGCTTAACAATCACTAGGTGTAACGGGATCAAGGACAAACCTAATTAATCAGATGAAGGTCCTCATGTAACTACTACTCCGTATTAGTACGCTCAATATATTCTGCTTAATACTCAGATTTGTCACAATATCTTCAATCTTATTTAAAGAGCCTCCAGTCGTGTGCGAATGATATATCATTAAGTTTTAGTAATAGAACAGGGCCTAGATGTCCTTAGGCACTCTGAACTGGGCTTAGGGGCTTAAACTAACAGGGTAAGCTAGACGAAGCAAAGCTGGAAAACGACTATTTCTAGAAATAACAGGCTTGTTTTCTTCCCTCGGTAAAGATTTACCTAGATCTTAGACACAGAGAAAGGTTTCAATGCCGTTATGAAAAAACGTAGTATAAAAACTTAATATAAACAAAAACTTACGTCTCATTCTCGTCTATAAACATTTCTGTGTGCTTCAACCTGTAACAGAAAATATATTATAAGTATAAAATGATCAAATCATCCATCAAATAAATAATAGTACCTAAGAAGTGATATCACAGTTCAGTAAACAGACAAATGCAATCTGTTGGTGTTATATCGCATCGGGAATACGATCGGCAATAATGTAGTATGGACACTGAAGAAACCTATTAATCCTGTCGCCAAGATACGGACTATTCTAAAGATTTATTGAATAAATATTACAACTGCTAGGAATCTTTTGAAGCTGGAAATATAGGAAGGTGTTTGTAAAGATAAAATTAACAATAATAATTAATCAATGATAGAATAATGATTATAGCAGAACGTAGAGAAACAATGATATATTATTAAGATCCACTGGATCCAGTATGTCTTTGAGATTGCATCAATATTTGTTTATAAAGCTACTAACATTACAAATAATGATAATGTTCGGTGTAGGGTTAGATATGGCGAAACTTGGTCGAAAAATAAAAAAAAATTGAATTCCACCTTTTATTGTCACTCATGTCCAATCAGCTACCTAATTAATATAATTTGAAACAGATAGGGTTCAATTTCGTTTTTTAGATATTATTTTAATATATAATTTAGATTGACATAAGTTTAAAGCTATGTGTAAAACACGTGAACTACTTTGGTATCAAATCATATCGGTCGTACATCCGTTCTGTAGTGGCATGTCAGTCACAATTTTAATATTAAAATCACCTTCACGGTAGCTACATGTAAGTATTAAGTACATTATCTTATAAATATCGAACGTCCAATGTCCATAGAAAATCTCCGGGTCACCTGATAATTTGATATTTGTTTAAATTAGAGATAAATATCAATTTACGAAATCAAGATGTACTGAAGGGTTGTGATAAGTGCAAGTGAGTTACAAGGTTCACTTCGCGCTGATAAAGTGCGGATAACAACAGTATACTATGTAGGTATTCTGATATGCTGATTTCGCAAACATATGATTATAAAATTAGGTTACTAACAAATGTTAATACAAAAACTAGCTTACCAGCGAATACGAAGCGAATTACAATAGTAGGTAAGAGACTGAATACATAATAGCAACTGAAATAATTTACGAATTGGGCCGGTAATTAGTCAATTTCAACTATATTTCAGTGTTGAAACTAATATAATATACCAAAATCCTATTACAGCAACAACAAACAAGCTAACTCATCCGTGAGAACAAGTAGCCTTGTAACGAAAACTCAATTATGAACCGTAAATAAAAATAAACAAGGTTAATATTAGTGTAAACGGTGGCTCCGCGTCGGCGTCGAGCCCCCGCGGGGTACATTTAGTCGTCACCGCGTAAATAAATACTTTTGCGTATTGCTGACAGCAGGAATCTGGGTTGTAGCCTACAGAGGAAATTAAAGGATGAATAGAAAGAAAAATACGCATTGCGCTAACGGTAAATGCTTATATATAAAGCCTGATAAGAAAATAATATTGAATCCGATAGGGGTTAAGTATCCTCCCTGAGCAACAGTCTACTACGATGCTACGGTCGTGCAGAATGGTTAATTTCCATAGCCCGGTATGGCTATGGCAGTAATAAATAATAAAGTAAACGAAGGCAAGAAAATAGATTAGGACATAAAACAGAAACTTAAAGGCAACCTTTTTATGAATATCGCCCTGAATGAATGAATAGGTCCCTGAATTACGAAGCTAAGAACTCTTAACATCTGGCCTCAGACTAGCGTGTCATCTGGATTAGGAACACTTGTATTTTCAAAATCTGGCAAAATTATTCAGTTCTGTCTTTATTATAATGAAATTATTTAACGGTATGGAAATCTTACAAAATGGGATTTAAAATGCTCAGAAACCTTAACTAAACTGTAAATGAACTCGACGTGTAAACACATACACAGACATACAATACATTATAAAACCAAATTTCGGTCTAAATCCAGCCCGCAGGGTGACATCCGTCCGACCTCCAATATCTAAAAGTCTAGACGGTGATTATTCGCAATTTGCCTGAGAAAGTTTTGAGCATTCAAGTCTAAGGATCGCGTCGAGTATCGAGACAATGAGAAAAAACATGAACTTGACCGCGATGTTTATAAATACCAGCGTGGGAACGAATGCCTTATTAGGAATTGCATTTGTAATCAACAATTTGTCCAAAAGGATGCTGTTACGCAAGTTTAAATAGACATCTGATCAATGCTGTTGTCAAGTGCACTAGGAAAACAAAACCAATAATTTTATGGATCGAATATTCCAAAAACTTAATCTCATGTTTCAGATGAGCAAGTAGTAGTTTTTGAGGCCAATAAAAAAAGTATTTTAGAACTTGTGTCTAGATCGCATTCGGTATTTTAGAACAAGGGAAATTCGATTATAAACCTGACATGTTAATGACGAGTGCTCATTAAATCGAGATCAAGCAAAAGTGGTATATCATTCGACTGAAGTACAGTTCATCGATCACATTACAAAGGAATTATTTGATAAGATTATCAAGGCAAATAAAGACTGAATATAAATACTCTAATCAGCTCCATAAATCACATGAACACATAGATTTAATATGGCTTAAATGAAAGCAATAAACTAAAAGAAAATGAAGAAAGATAAGAGGAATCTTGTGTAACAATTGTGTCGCCCTTGATATATTAACCAAGACTTGATACATTGTGTAATACAACTAGACTTATTTCTAAGTAACACAAGCTAGGCTAGTAAATAAGAAAGAAATTCAGAACATGCTATATAATGTAAAGACGAATAATGTTCTCCAGCAGGAGAACAACTAGTCTAGTTTGGCAAAATAGATTTATTCTTTCTTCAAAATAGATTCTAGTTCGAATTTGATGTGTATAATAACAGTACGTTAGATAACACTGAAGTATAAAATACACTGCCTAAAACTAAAACTAATATTATTAGAAGACGTAGAACTAACTGAGCCTAGACTGACTAACTATACATTATTCACCATCTTCAAAAGTCATGGTAAGGTCGTTTGGTATGCAGTTCTATTGCAGTCGTGTCAACTGCATCCGAACTGCAATTTGCGGTTGGATTGCAGTTGAAATGCAGTCCGTCTGTCTAGAGCCTTAGATATGGAGCGCGAGACGTATCTACGATCAGTGTAATGCGGTGCCTCACTTCCACAACGTATACTGTCCTGCTTAAAGAGTTCATGGTAAAAGGGCTGTCTATCAGTCTACATACGATAGACCCAACTGAGAAATAACCCAACCACATGGATACGTCTTTTCCTGTCATGTATTGATTATAAAGCCCAACATAGTCATTTATTTTTGTCCTTCTAACGTGATATTATTGTCATATAAATAATTACATTACACAAAGTCATCGTGATAACTATTTCATAAATATTTTGCTTCGGTTGGGTTATTGTAGCATACAAAACCGAAAGTATTTATAAATGAATTTTCTGATATGTTTTATATTTTCCTGTATTTAATGATGTAATTGAGGCAAAGGTAAATAATAATATAATATTAATTGAATACGATTCATTTACCTTCCATAAATTGCAATAAAAAGTAAGTACTAATAAATGCAACGAATGAATGACTATAGTATTTAGCTAATAGTAACTTATTTGCATCAGAAACCTACTGAGAATTCATATCGTCGACGTCTAAAGTTCAATCGGTGTTCAAGCGGATATTTGGGAGCATCGGACTATAAGTTATAAAATATCTAATATGATAGTAAATTGAAATGATTTTACTTTAATTAATTGTTTTCTAGTTACTAGCTTTGTAGAGATTATTCCATTCTAATTAAGAGTAACATCGTAGTGCGAGGCTATACACGCTAACCGCATGTTACACAAACTTTGGAACAATATTACCACCCAGTGGGTGGAAACTAAGGGCGGTAGTCGGCAGGATAAGCTCGATAATTATAAAATACTATCCAACTAGCACAGAAATAAAAAACTTGATATTATAGAGTTGCCTCACAGTAGTACATTTTTGGGATTAAAATTTTAATTAATATTAAGTACCTACCAGTCTTAGGCGTAAGAAGAAAATCTTGTTATTAAAAAAGTACCTAACTCCAAAACAGAACCTACTAATCATCAAACTAAGATATATTTCGACAAGCATTACAACAATCCTTAATTAACCACTACAATGAAATAAGTTTAAGTCATTGACGACAACAATAAAGTTACTAATTTAAATTAATTTCAGTCAGTAACTATTAAACTTTTACCGCAATAGTTGTAAATTTAGAACCCTGGTATGTAGTGAGAAGTTTGTGGGTAAAATGGCTGCTTCAGCAGTGACGTCACAGCCTCAAGATAGACTAAGGAGCTTGATTAGTCCAATTAGTGGTAGAATGCATCGAGACGAATAGGTAAGATAATACTCCAATTATATTCTGCGCGCCTGGTAACTGATAATTATTTTAAATGGTAATATTTAGTAGATAAAACCAGGTAATTTGCCTAGATTATTGCGCGACTAATAAAATTTTTAAAGTCTTTATTACCTTACTAGCGGTGCCCGCGACTCCGTCCGCGTGGACATTCGGAAACAGCAAAATTGGATTCTATTTAGTAGTTTTTACGCCAAGCCCTACTGTTTTATTACATGTATGTAAAGATTGACGTAACTTCTTTGTTTGTGAACCGATTTAAATGAAACACACACTCAATGTTATGGAAAGTTTGCCAGAATACATCAGTGAAAACCGCATTCAAAGCGGTTCAGCCGTTTCTGAGATTAGCGCGTTCAAACGCACAGACAAACAGACAAACCGACAAACAGACAAAAATTTTAAAAACTGTATTATTGGCTTCGGTAACATAAATACAGAGTGTATAAATTGTTTTTCTTTTTTAATATTGATTGTACAGACACGGGTCATTCACGATTTTATTATATGTATGTATATATGTATGTATATGTAAAGATATAGTTATATTATTGATAGCTGTGCCCGCGACTCCGTTCGCGTGGACATTCGGACACAGCAAAATTGGATTCTATTTAGTAGTTTTTACGCCTAGCCATACTATTTTATTACATGTCTGTCTGTTGCCTGCGACTTCGTCCGCGTGTATTTCGGATAAAACACCAGTAGCACATTGAACTTTTAACTGAAAAAAATACCTACCAGGCTAGCTTTTTGAAGTAGGTTAAAAATCTTGAAAACACTTATTTACTCGTATCTACGAATACTTTCTGGTATTTTTTTAACAAAACCGCAAAATTTGAACGGTAAATACGGAAGTTACAAAAAGTCTATTGAAAATAATATATAACTGAAGAAGAGAACATAAATAAATCCATTGCGTGCGTTTTTGAGTTTCTGTACATTGAAACTACTGTAGAAAAAAAATGCCAGGGATAAAGACAACCTTGACGAACTGATTGGCACAGTGGCTAAGTGATTGGACTGCTGTGTTAGAGGTTGCGGGTTCGATTCCCGCACGGGACAAAAATTTGTGTGATCTGCAGATATTTGTCCCGAGTCTGGGTGTTCGTGTATGAGATATTTCAAGTTTGTGAAACGCACCCACGATTCTGCCGAAATTTAAGAAACGTTTTATTTAAGAAAAAATATACCTATACAATACAACCCATTTATATTATTTTGGATGTTTTGTCTGTTTGTCGGTTTATTCGTAATTTAGTTAAAATAGGGAACCATTGAAGTTAACTCTTATAAAAAAATATTGTTATAAAACATACCATAACGACACGCCTGTATTCCCCAAAGGCGTAGCCAGAGGTGCACATATTATACCTACTCCCACAATTTCGCTAATTAACGCCTATATTCTTCGGAGGAAGGCAGCAACATATTTAGTACCCCCTTAATGCGTTCGTATAAATTCTTTGTGATGGGGGCCTATAGTTACTATCCAAATGCAAATTTAGTTTCCGAATACCTTATCGTATGTATTTTGTAGAAAAACTAATTAAAAATTGAAATTAATTAAAACATAGTAAATAGTCCGAAATGTTATGTGAAAAGTATAAATAAAGGTCTATTATAATTATTGAAGTGCAAAAACATGCAAAAAGAAATGAAAGCTAATGCAAAAGAAAAACCTTTGCCAAGGATCGAACACTATACTAATCACACGCAGGGCGAACGCTGAACCGCCACGCTACGATGATATTTGACCATTGGTCCAAAATAGACGTTTCTATACATGTCATGATTTACTGCTGAGTTCCTTGTGATAGCGTGATGATTTCCAATTCAGAGGTTCATCTGTAACTAATCTACATATTTCAACTATTGGTTTTGTCTTTTATTAATTCTGCAGTGAATAGTAGACGAACAAAGATACAATGCAATATTGCTCATCCCCTTTTGCAAATACCGTGATAATATATAGCCTATGTTACCCGCCGGCCCTTAATGAATATATTTGCCAAGTTTGAGCAGATTCTATTAATATTTACGCCAAGCCGTACTGTTTTAATACTTGTATGTAAAGATTGACGTAACTTTTTTGTTTGTGAACCGATGTAAATGAAACAAACACTAAATGTTATGGGAAGCTTGCCACAATACATCAGTGAAAACCGCATTCAAATCGGTTCAGTCGTTTCTGAGATTAGCGCGTTCAAACGCACAGACAAACAGACAAACCGACAAACAGACAAAAATTTTAAATGCTATATTTTTGGCTTCGGTTACATAAATAGAGAGTGTATAAATTGGTTTTCTTTTTTAATATTGAATGTACAGACACGGGTCGTTTACGATTTTATTATATGTATAGATGGTGGTAATGTGTCTATGGGCAAACATTGGAAGTTTTCTGGTAAGAGACAATGAATAAGAAGGTACCGTATAATGTAAAAGATTTATTTTAATGAGAGTGAATGAGGCGAATTTTTCAGGGTCGTAAGAATCTATATATGTATGTGTTAACAATTTATTAACGTCACGTATTAACAAGGAAAAATTGGTAAATAAATCAGAAAATAACAACAATATCTTATTTAATTACAGCTTTTCCTGATCCATTGAAATACCCATTTAATTGGTCCTGATTTAGAAGACGGCAACTGAAGTACCGTTGAAACAGCTTATGCCGAATTGTTTCTAAGGAAAATATCAAGTGACGATACTGATTGTTTTCGAAATAAGGCCATAACTTTGGTAATTATAGGAAAGATTTTTTAAATTTCACACACATTACACGGGGCAATGTTCCTATTCCTATTATTTAATTTCTATTCCAAATAAAATGTAACTCTAGCTTTTTAGATGCTTTAAAAGTCTCAGTGCTATTAAGTTAAGTATTTAAACTGCTGCAATACGCACAGCTTGACAACTAAATATACCTACTGTACATAATAAACCCTCATTTGAGCAGCTCGAGAGCCGACAATTACTTAGCTTGTGGCCAGTCCCTAGAGCTCAGAATTTTCAGCTAGGGCTTTATCCCCGAAAGTAACATTAATATTTAAAGAGCAACTAGTGGGTGTAGTCGTTGTAAGAAATGTTAATTAAAAAGAATAGAGTTTAATTATTTCTCAGTACTTGAAATATTTAGATCAGCAATTCTCACAAGCGCTTGAGTTTGTTTTGTAAAAATGTTAAGACCGATTCTGCATACCGTTCGTTAAGATTTCCAAGAAGTGAAATGTTCCACGAAATACTGTCTCTTTTATTACCTACTTTATGTCGAAGTTTTACAGTAAAAATGCTACAGACAAGCACTGTGCCCATTTTACGTAAAATAAATATGTTAAAGAAAATTCCTCTAAAGGTGACTTCTGTAGTCTACATTTGTACAAGCTAACAAATGCAATTACAGAAGAACACAATTAAATTAACAACAAATGATTACCAACTTATCTTCATTATACGTCTAGCCAAGTGTAGGTGGCAACGATTAATTCTAATAAAACTCGAGCAGGTGACGTAATTAAAAATTTACCCCTAAGTACAAATAGGCTTAAATATTACTTAGATTTAATTGTTCTTTTATTTTCTAGCAATTTATGAACTGTTAGTTATGAGTTCAATAGTTTCGATAGTGACAGGTTTAAAAATTGCGCAGAAAGAATTTGAGCTATGGTACTCTTCGATTTCTTTAGAGTACATGCCTATAACACTTCTAGCACAAGTTTGAACATAATTTCAGCTTGTACAACGTCTAGAGGAAACCCGCCTACAGAAATTTCTTGCGTACACTACAGATTGTAGCAGTAACATTTAAAATACACCACATACACAAAATCATAATAGTTCTCATTTAAACCTCACATATAAAAACAAATGCATACTCACGTCATCGCGAACTACAATGACGTGTATGACAAATACGGACAGACAGACTGAACGCACGGGCTATCACGACGGCACACGACATGGGAATAAAAGCAGGCACGTGACAGTGCCCGAGCTGCCGGACCCGATTAAAGCCTCGTACAGAACGAACATAAACAAAACTTCCAACAAATTTCTACTAGAACAACTGTGGGCTATGAATAGTCCCGTGAATAAAATATTAGCAACTATTATTTACTGCAACGCGACAGTTAAATCGATATCCGCAACACCATTAATAATTGAATACTTCAAATACATAAACAACTTTTATACCCTAAATATCGATAAAAGAATTTTTCAATAAATATTTTTGTCATTTTCAGACTTGTTGGTTTTTTTTGTTGTTGTAAATATCGCAGCTATGCACTCGGCCTATAGCACGCGCGAGGTTTACACAATACAGTACGAAGTCCGCTCAAACAATTGTAACACAGCACCAGATTCGCCAGTGACATCATAACAAATTGATACCAAATAAAAACACGGACTTTGGACCTTAACAAAGACCGGGGACTTAGTAGTGTGAGACCATTTGAACGATAAACCTCATTCATGCGGTGAATGAACGTAGTACGTATTGTACTGTACAATCGAGATCGAGTTGGGAATCGATTAGAAGAACCGTGGAGGTTGTAATCGAGATTTATTCTCCTGGCTCTCGCTCGTACAGATGTTTATTCAGTGAACCGGTGCTATCGACGATGTTAGCACCCGTTGTATTTTGTTTTGGAGAATATGTTGCCTTATCTTACTTATTTCATACATCAACCTTGTCTAAGACGTGCGTGTCTAAGCAAGGTTTTAAGCAGTAATAAATAAAAATCATGTTATGCTAGCTAACCATAATCATTAACTCTACGACATTTTTACATAACAGTAATATAAAATTAATATAAATAAAATGCAAATGTGACTAGATTCCTAAGTGAGCAAGCCACTTAAACTGAATGGTCACAACAAACGCCAATTGACAAAACTGAAAGAGACAACATAAAATAATGTACGTGTTAAAATGTCAAGTCAATTACCATAATGAGGGGATGCCGTTGAACTTAGCGTTATTGTCTGCGGTGTGAGTCACTTCCAGATATGTACACGTCTTAAATTCACACGTAGGTGGGAAATATTGTACTCGTGCGAAATATTTGGAGGTTTGAACTCTATCACAGATAAACAGGATACATTTTTTGTGCTGTTTATTCATGGTTTATTACTTGTGGTATAAAAACGAACTAGTTTATTGCGATTTATAAAAACCTGTATAATTATCTAATTGTATACTGCTTGCTATTTCGGCTTACTTTAATAAAATATAGTAATATGTTATTATAGCTTTATTTATAGGGTCTTAACAATACAATCACACTAACTTAACAATAAATTAAACAACTACGTCAAAATACCAAGACAGTTTTGGATGATTTCAATAGTCAATTGTTTATGTATTTTTGCAAAAGGCTAGTAATTACTATAATTACAGTTGAGAATTATTTATTTAACCTATTTGCATCATTTCCATTTTAGTATCAAGACAGGTAGTTCTCAAATAGATTATAGGTTAGCTATTGTATATTTTTCGGGCGCTGTATGACGTACGCGTTTCTTTAAACGTCATTGTCAAGGCTTAATGCCACTTCCTCACAGTAGTCTGTGGATAATTCCATAGGTGATTTAATCGCGTATTAAAATTTAGCAGGCGCGTCTATTGAGCATGAGGTCTTAAAACTTTCAAGTGTTATCGGGTTTCGCTTTTGGTCTGTATGCGCAGATAAATGGCAAAAAGCCAACTTTAATGTATAATTATGTAGAATGTCCCTTCGTGTGTAAGTCCTGAAAATATCTGGCTACTCTTTTATATACAGGCGTGCTAATTGTGTGGAACTTCTTACAGTTGCAAACATTAGGTATTCGTAGTAGCTGACTTAATTTGTTCGATGATAATACCGAGCGTCAATGTCACGGCCGACTGCCACTTCCTTACTCCGAGTTCTAGTCCAAGGTTTATTTACCGTTTTACTGCTTGGTATCTTTGGAACTTATATTGTTGTTATAGACGCCGGTATAAGTATTGCTAATGCGGATTATTACTTTACTTTTGTAAGAGGACAGTCTCAAGCAGTACTTACTAGTAATTAACTAATATAAGTAATATCTCGTGTAGCTATTACATGTGAAGAACTGCTTTCATCAGAATGGCTCATAAATAAATCATGAGTAACAGTTACGCCAACTTTATTTCTCGGCACTACTGGTACACCACTAGTCCATTCCCTGTATCCTTAACTTAGTATTTCCAAAGTCCAGTAATATGTTTTGATTCTAAGAAGGAGTGTATAATGTACCAACTACCAACGAAGCAGAGAAATAACCAACCACAAGAGCAATGACCCAAGTACCGAGCCTAATGATTCCCAACATTCACGATAGCGGCTATATATAAGTAGAAATTACAAGACGACTTGTAGGGTAAAATGAATTTCCATTGAAATTGAAAGTTTTCGGCAAAGAAATAAGGACGAGGCATAATTTGCATACATATGAAAGCTTAAAGAAAATTTTGTATTCAGAGAAGACCTAGCAACGAGATGTCGAGTAAGTACAATATTACTGGCTATCCACTTAAATATAACGCGTGTTAGTACATTATGTATACACACTATGTATACATAAGGAGAGGCTAAATGGTTAGGTACAAAATGATACTCTGTTAGCATAACCTATTCTTGCCGCGGTCAATTGTTGGGTGGGTAACCGTTATTTATTCACCGAGACCCCTCCGTGCTTCGAAAAGCTGTTAGAACGAGTTTTATACAAGTACGGCTACTTGTAGGTATATTATACTGGTCCTTATTTGGATGGTATCTGGTATTGCCTTGTATACAGCAATATTCTGATTTCAGTAGCAGCGAGTGAGTCAAAGCTATAACTAAATTGAAAATACGACGAAGCGACATTTAAATATTGCGAACATTTCGCTCGATTCAATGCGCAGTAGATATTTGAATCGATACAGCACTACATACAGGCCCGGTTTCTAATATTGATATGAAATACGCGAGGTAGTTCGACGTAGGGGCCGATGCAACTGACCGCGTTACACAATTTAATGTTGCAGTAAACAAGACTCATAATTTCTTCGCCGTGTTGCGCTGTGCGATATGCATGACCACGGACCAATAAAACAGTGGATGCGCAATGAGATAACATTTTGTATCCTCTTTTTTAACCGACTTCAAAAAAAGGAGGAGGTTATCAATTCGACTGTATTTTTTTTTTTTTTTTATGTTTGTTCCCTCATAACTTGCGACTGGGTGAACCGATTTTCATGATTCTTTTTTTATTTGAAAGCTGGTGCTTCCCGTGTGGTCCCATTGTCACCATTTCAATACCTGATGATGGGATCTTGTAGAAATCGGGGGAACTCTTCAATAAATAACAGCAGATTAACCGCGATTGTTGCTATAGCATCTCTAAGCATTGTTTACGCCATCACACAACATAATATCACGCCTGTACTCACTACAAAGGTTATAAAAACAATTCCGAAAAAAAAAAGTTCAAGTTCACTTACAACGTTTTACAAAAAAAACGCAATACTGAAAAATAATTAGATGTTTGTTCTGATGAGATATTCGGTTATATGAACAAAACTCTTCAAATTTCATGCGTCCTAATTATGTAAGCTGATCCGTGATCGCGGTACTGTCCCTGGGTAACCGTGACCCTGGAACGTAAAGGGCTATTGAAGGAACACTGTGGATGAGTATGACAGTAGTATGACTGTCAGTACAAGTCTGACAGTCCCTCCACCCAGGGTGGGAGGACTCATTGGATGATTTTGCCTCGTAAATAAAAGGTGTATTATGACTTACTTATGTACTACTGACTTACTTATCTACCTTCATTATCGGAAGACAGATTTTGTAGTCTTGTCATTTCCTGCAACGATCTATCGTCGTGTGGTTTATTATATTTCACTAAATACCCATTTCACAAAACAAAATTTAAATCGCTAAAATGGTCATACAAATAGCAAAACCACATTAGCAGAAGCTAAAGCTAAAAAATCGTGAAATAAAAATTTTTAAATAAAAAATTATAACCTCCTTCAAAAAACTCAAAAGTGAAAAATAATATTTTATCACTTCACTTTACATAAGCGAAGTGGAAGTCGGCGCCAAATCCCAACATCCATTAAGCGATTCAGAAAAATAGTACTTATGAGAATGCTGCCATACGTGCGTGGTTCATAGTTTAAAAGCTAATACTATAAACTAAGCGAACGCATAGGATTTGGCGCCGACTTCCACTTCGCTTATGTAAAGTGAAGTGATAAAATATTATTTTTCACTTTTGAGTTTTTTGAAGGAGGTTATAATTTTTTATTTAAATTTTTTTATTCTATGGAGGCTTAGGTATGTACTGCATATTTATTTCTTTTCATGCTTTCACGTTTCAGGGTGAACGCAAAATCACAGGCAGTGCCCACGACATTAAACACGATAAAATCATCATGTTCGATCAACGAAAAGGAGCGATTCGTGTGCAATTCGTATATTGATAATATAAAGAGTCCACGATATATTGATATGCATTTATAATCTTAATAAGAAGCTAGCAACAGAGTTACAAAAACCAATCGGCATTTTCTTTTTATATGTATGACTGATACCAATTATAAATTCGAGTGCATACAAACATGTTTATAATCAATTTATCGATATCGATATCCGCCAAGAGACTGTTGTCCAAAGTGACCTTACGGCGCCTGTATCTGGGGGTTATCGCAGGGTTAACAACTTGATACCAGCCTGGCCACCTACAACCGGACGAACTGATAACCTCGAACAAGGGTCCAATAGCTCGAATCGTTACTTGATTATTCCATAGCGGAGAACATAAATGGACTTTGGAAGCTATTTTTCTTGATAGGCACTGGCGCGACATTTTAAATAATAAATGGTCGGCTCACTAGAAGGGTTAGGAAATTACAGGACGAGGTCCCTGCTGAGATAAATATTATGTCAAGTCGTTTGCAACCTGGTCGTAGAAGCTCTCCAGGTTACAAATTAACTAAAAGCTTTTTTGGTTTAAAGGTTCGACCTGCATGTTATTTATAAATACTTGCTTATCAAAAAAATATTTCGTATAAAAGGTGCTAACGCAAAATCAAATTTTCACACATAGAGGCCGTTGATACGTCAACTATCCTCTTGGCTTTCGGATAGCCCGGCTTATTATTGTAACCATAAATAAGGGAAATAACGGGTCATGTTATTATGCGCATGAGCAACATTATCCTGTAGCAGGCAAACATCATGTGACCTATGTTGTTGGCCTATGTTGTTATTGTTACCGTTCAACAATATGATAACAGCAGAATTGGCAGACCGGTGTTGTTGTTGTTCATCTATTGAGGTGATGACTTCACGTTCAATGCTCAAGGCAGAGGTTAAACTTCATTTGAAAATACAAAGACTACACTTATAATAAGGAAGGTGTTAAAGTTACACTTAGACTAAATTACATAATTGGTTGTCTCCATAATGTACTAAAATAGCAAAATATGGGTGACACATTTATGCTGCGTCTAATCAAGGTAATTTCGTACTCTATGAGGAAAATATCGTAGGTATATATTTTGGGCCTAGACACGAGCCTTACCTCAAAGTAAGTCGAAGAAGGTCATCTCTGGAATTCGCATCGTGAATTCAAAGTATCACACAGGTGATATTAAAATCCTATATGCAAAAAGAGTCAAACTAAACAGTACACATTAGTATTCTAATAAGGCAACGGAACTGTCTGCTACTTTACGTAATCTTCGTCACCAGCTCTTTTGAAAGGAACTGGGGTTCAAAATATTCTGTCTGCCACATTTACTATAGCGCTTATTTCCGTATGTCTATTTGTCGTTATCAAGGACGCGCTGTCAGTAATTTTCTTACTCAATTTGATTTGTAGAATGGCTAAAGTAGGTAAACATGTCAAGAGAAATTGCAAAGTGTAAGATGTGACAAAGGCAAAACGTTATATTTCTATAGGATAGAGTATGAAGCAAAACATTTTAATCAGTGGTAAAGAAAAGAACTTGACGCCAAGACAATGCAGGATCGGATCAACGAACTCTTCGCGTATTGGATGGCATACAGGCGTTCGTTGTTGATGAAACAGCTGTTACGCATCGAACAGGAAGTCACAGAAGATTCACTACCAATATAACGCTATGGCAAGGCCACACAATGCGATGGAGACATTAGTGCCAATAACACATGACTCAACTTATTTACAAACTGTATAGATTTGAAAACAGAAGCTAAGAGCTTATCTGTAGATATAAAGCAGGCAGAAGATATGAGGGAATCAAGTGCAAAATAAATTCCAATGAGATCAACTACTGTGAAATTATGTGGAACTTCTGTGTCTCATGTGTATTTAGTGTAGCACCACTCTTCATAATTACCGCGACCTGCGCTATGCCACCTCCTCGCGATCTCTTATCGCCTGGTACTTGTAGGTGCTTGCAATAACGCACTGTCCTCTTATCGTATGTGGCGTTTATTTCAATGATATGTATGATAATATTAAGTGTTTTGTACTTTATTACTACGAGATTTATTTACACTTCTTATCAAAACATAAGGTAATTGATTTATTAGTTAAAGTGCGGGCATAATTTAGATATCCTTGATATACATATTTATGTATTTGGTTTGTAGATATCGGAGTATAAAGTACTTTAAGTAGACACAGAATATAACTGCAGCCACTACGGTAACTGCATCTGTCTTTGTTGTATGGTCTATCTGCAATGTATAATGTATATGAAGTTGCGCACTCACTTTCTGCGCAATAGTTTGAGTGACATCGACGTAAGTTGCATGGTTGCAATATACTTAGACATGTGTTGCTGAAACAACGGGAAGGCAGACTGTTCAAACTAGTTTTAATTAAAGTTGCAGAGTGTGGAAGAGGACGGTGTGATACAAAAATAGGTTTGTTAGGTATATAGAAGATGTAAGGATTATAATACGAAGTTTTCTTAACTGTCTATGCAGATAGGAAAATGCGAACAGCAATTTATGAATTCTTTCTGAAATAAAAACGTTAAGTATGTTCAATGCTTTCCACGAAAACTAAGCTGACAATGCGACATAATTTAATGTCATCTTAGTGCTTTTTCTAAGGGTGGCTAGGTTTAGTTATCTGCACTTACATTTGTAGCATTAATTTTGATTCAGAACTACCTTTTTTCTATTCTATACCCCCTGTGCTATCACTATGCGACGCTATAACTAACTATGTATGTAACTTTTTGTACAATGCGATCTCATAACAACAATACCAACCTAAAGTAATATCAAAGATTATCAAGGGGAAAGAAGCGATGCTATTCAAATACTTTCGATATTAAACACACGAGTTTGTATAACATACCTAGTACATACATATTTGTGTATGTTACAAGGGGATGTTCCTGTGAATTCAGAGCCAAATTTAATTCTTTTTTAGATGTTTGCGCTTTGTAGAAACTTCTATTGATCTCAGTGTAGCAGTAATAAGTAGCAATTCACAAATGATTATTCATTATTTATGCCAGTGTGCGTACCCTGTACAAACGATACACATACAAACCTTGTACGAAATGAAAAACATCGATTACAAGAAAATATTTGCACCATTCGAATGTAAGATTGTCACGCATGAATTGTATTAGACAATCATAATAAACTGTTATTAGGAACAACCGTTCGATGGCATGCAATACTATTATTACCTATTAATTAACAATTACCTATACACCACGGACTATCTCAACCTATATACTTTAATATCCCTTATAACCTTCCTCTCATCTCAATTAATTTGTTTGTAACATCGTAACAATAAATCCCACTTTATAATTGTAAGGTTCTTATAATTAAACAGAATAAAATATAGGAACAATATACAGGTCTACAAATTAAATTAAACTAAAGGCAAACTTGGTAACACTAGATGCCTCGCAGGGTAATCCCCGAACATTGTGGGTTGCGGTCTCATTTTCCGTATGGTACTATAATATCTAACTATGTTGATAATATTTATTATTGTTTAGCCAACACATGCATATATTTTGTGTTTAAATCCGAGGTATGATCATCAAAATATGCTGTAACTTGACTCTATATAAATAGTCGTTTATAAGAGCTACGAATAGGTCTTTAAAGCAATACCTATGTTTTTTTTTTACAAATAATCTTAACATAACAATGTTGAAACTTTATCATCCTGTTGATGCAAACTGAATAAACAAGGGCAAAGTAACGACAATCAATTTTAAAAAGATTAACATTATCTCGTGTCATTAATGTCACGATTACGAAGTAAATGTGTCAGTCTCAAGCCTCATTAGTTACCGAACGATCGGCATCTGCGAAGAATATAAGGTAGACGATACAAAACATCTTGGTAGGGTACTATGTTACGTAAAATAATTACTTATTGACTATGAGCAGATGGGCAGAAAAAAGCTAGACGGTATCAATGTAGCTATAGATGGGATAAGTAAGAAAATAGTGGATGCTGAAATGATGAATAGAAGAATATAATGAAATAAAACATACGTTGACCCAATATACCTGAAAATACTTGGAAACGGCATTTGGCAATAAGTTCAAAGCAAAAATTTTGGATTGAATGTCATTATTTGAGGAAAGTAGGCAGCAAAATGAGAAACCAGAACCAAAAACAGAAAACCGGTTTTCGGTTTTCTGCAGATTAGGTGACCGGAACAAATATTAGTAATTTGGAGAAAAAATACCAACACTACTTATCAAATAACTGATCATCACAATTCATATCCATGACATTGCAAAACAATGCCAACCTTGTCAAGTGCATAGCAAATAACTAACATTACTGTTTTGGTAACGGTTGATTTGTTTATAAATATGGGTTCCATTTTATGTAGTAGTTTATTTATTTGTGAAGCCCCTAAATGTACAACAATAGAACATAGAGATGAGAACATACATTTCAAATAAAAAGATGAAACTATTGTTGTTGGAGAAAGGAGAAAACTGTAAACAAATTTAACAGCAATTCTGAAAATCAGTTATCTAAATATCTACGAAATACTAATATTCATCGCAAGAATCGGTTCTTATAGATATATAGACCATTGGAGCGTAAGATAACTGTTATATTAAAACCTAGAAAAAACCTCACGTTTTTGCAAGACAAAAAATTGCGCAAAACAAAAAATTGCAATTAATTTTAATGATAAACAAAATGATAACCCGATTGAGTGGTTATCATACTCACCTACATCAAACAATAATTTTGCTGGTAACTAAAACTGTAATTAATTTTAAGGCTTTTGAGCTAATGAGATTTATTTTATGTCCCAAGAGACAGGTAGTTTGAACTGACCTAGTATATGTAATACCTACGTCCTACATCCATTATAATATACACAGCACAAATCTTTCATTAACCTGTACTCTAAACAATTAATTAGTGTCGCTTTATAAGCAAGTTATTGACCTCGGAAGCCGAGGAAATGACAATGTCTCAAAATAAACTACACAATTATGTATTTATTATGTGACTAATAATTGTGGAATTATATATATTATGGTTATGTATGCAATGGAATATAGCTATTTAATATATTACAGTCGTTAATTTTAGGCATTTTTTTAGGTACTTACTTGTTTTTTTGAACAATCACAAATTCAGGGTCGGAATAAAAAAATGTTTAATATTTCATGTAAATAATAAGCTATTAAAATTTACACTATTAAATATTAACACATTCAAATGTAAACAATTAAATTAATTACCTAGTTTAAAAGTTTTCTGATATACCCACGAACATTTTGTGATTTCATAAGCGAAAATTAACTTTAATGGCTCGATGTGAAAGTTCTTTACTTACATAAAAGATTTAAAAAAAATTGGAACCAATCACCAGATTTCTTTGTAAACTTTTTGTTCAATTGAAATCCAAATCTGTTGCGAAGAATATGTTACTTATCTGAAAGTCATTTACTGTGAATTAATTATAATTGTGGTATGTTCGTAGTAGGTCATGATAACGTATCATTATTATGTACGAATATTATCTATGACACATCTCGTACGATGATGTATCTAAGAACCCCTAACCACCGGGTACATAAACATGTCTATCACGGGTTAACTATGTACTTTCGTGATTCTAATTCTAAATTATAATAAACTCACCGATTTGGCTGACACAAATAACTAGAACTATACAAAATATCACTTAACGACTATCACAGCCACACGATACAAGAGAATTTACAAAATAAGTATTTTTTTAAATGACGCTAGGCAAGCGCACGGTGTGTCCGACCGGCGCGGTGCGCGTTCAGAAACTGAGCCGAAACACGAAAACGAAAAGCAGCAGTGACGTGGAACCGGTGAAGGGCCTGTACCACGTGTAACAAACTCATCTCGTTTCTCGCGCAACGAGTAGCACACAAACATCTCGATTTGAAAGAACTAGTCACTTGGGGCAGGCTGAGATTGGGTTGAAAGTGAATCACGCACACATAGTAGACACAGTGGCGTGATCCGGCGAACACCACGTGGCCGTGAATGTTGATACATCATCCGGGAATACTACATTTTATGTGTCTATAATACAAGTAATTACCTATGTCACAACGTTTACAAACCACATGTTACCACAATATGGTGATCGATATCACCTTGGACTGATGGTATTCTTTTTGAAAACAATAAGTCGCGTTATGAAACAAGGTTAAGCTCATTATATATAATTGTCTAGACTGTACCGGTAGGCAAGTTCTCATGATTACCTGAGTTACAACAAGTCACAGTTCACATCATCATCAAGTTACGTAGCCACGACGCAAAACTAATGATAACAAAGGATACTGAAATAGTTTTCGTCGAACAAGCTTTTACTTCAATCAGAATGTTGCATGTGCGTAAGAAGAATGAGTTTGTTTTGTCTGCAGACGCGAAGGGGAAAGAGAAAACTGGTCGTGGACCATAATGGTCCCAGACCCCTGAGAATTTGTGCTATTAGATAGGGATAAACCTGTATAACTGTAAATGTAAATATTTTTAACTCTTCAAAGAATCTGTATCTGTGTGTAAAAGTAAATCCAGTCGAAATCCAAGTGAAACAAACACAAATGACTAACGCCATTGAACTAAATAGATAAGTCAGAAGTTCAGAACATAAATATCGAGAAAACTTAAACCAATCGTAGGCGATATCCCAACTAAAACATCTAAAAGGTCAGATGTACTGGTTCGACAAGCGTCAATACTTCCCGGTGAACACAAACATCTCTACGGGCCGGTGCATCTGCACTCGGCGAGGCGTCAAACCTGATTCCAATCAAACTTCCAACAAATTTACCACGTTGTGTTAGGTCGCGGCTCGCGGCGATGCCGATGAAACAGGGTGGAGGGAAACGTCCGTACTTATTTGACGATACGAATATGAAGCCGGAATACGACGGGCTTTGGAAGCATGCTTGGTATTAAAGCATCTAACATTATATTTACGCTTGCATCCATTGAAAAAGAATATTTGTGTGTGTAATCCACTCACTTTTCCTTGAACTCGGCAAAATTCTGTCATGTATAAGGGTAGTCTTATGAACATGCTCTTTGCGCTTAATCGGCCACATTTCTGTAAGGCGAACTTGTAATAAGAATTTCACTCTGAAATAATCCCATCACACTTTGTTCAACTGTTTGCTCATGCTTGAACTAGCGACGACAAGAACAGTGAAGCACGTAGGTATATTGTACAATAGTATACACTAAGAAGTTTGTTTAATATATACTGAAATTATATTCGGAGGAACAAGAAGACATAAATTGTGTGTTGTAATTAAAATATACTTCGCTTAAATTTGTGACGTCGACCGACGCCAGTCTTTAGTATTTTGATGAAGGAGTGCGGACCTACGTCTTTGAATAATTGCTATGCATAAACTTGCATTATAATCAGTTATAATAAAAAATAGTTCCTTAACGTTTTGGTTTATGAACGCTTAATGTCGCTAAAAGCGGAGTAAAATAGAATAATTATTCAAGTACCAGTAATAAAGTCAATACATGTGCCTCCTCTAGATAATTCAATTAAAAAACTGTAGCAAAACATAGACCTCTCTAAAATATGATGCCTAACTCCGTGCGCTACGCTACACATAGGAGCATCGTGATTTGATTACATTTTAACAGTGGGTGTCAGTCACCAGAATTATAAGCCCTCATTAAAATTCCAGTAAGTAGTAAGTATTGAGAGAGTCTTAAATAAGACATCTATCTATATTTAACGCTTTAAGAAATATGAGAAGAACTTTGGAAAATATTCGTTAAATTAATCTAAGAGCAATTGTAATAAAATTATGATAATATATACCCACTTGTTGGATTTCCAATGAAACAAAATACTCTGAAAATTTATTAATTTATTCTACAATATTACGCATTTATACTTCAAAGTTTGTGTAACTCTAGAGACAACAGCACGAAACTGAAACATAGTCAAATATTTCTTGAACACAAAGATGTGAAAATTTAATGAGCGAGTCGTTGTTATATCGAATCGTCTTCATTTGCTCTGGCCATTTCAATTTCCATCGTCGGCAGCACTTTCAGTCGCGTCTTTGTTTAGACATTATTACTAAGCACCATTATCTATTCTGTATACCTAAACACCTGGTACTTTTACGACATTTATTTTGTATTTTTTTCTGTCTCCTGTTCTTTATTGCCAGTACCGGGTTCACAATTTTTGTCATTAATGTCATTATTAAAACTAGATCGAAATCATTACACATTTGTAATGTTATGAAACTTCGAAGAGAAATGAGGATCCTAATTTTATGGATCCTTATTTCAGTTTCCTCAGCTCTGCTACTCGATGAATCCTAAACAGTCTGGGAGAACATTTTGCAAAACGAGCCCTGAGGAATTGGTGTTATTTTAAGACAAATTAAATTTCTTATTGGATTATTTTGTTGATAGAAATAACAAATCGAATTGCGCGTTTGTGTGTATTCTATTCTAAGGATTTTCAGTTCTGACAAATTATCAAAAACATTTTTTCACCAGAAATAATTCTAATATCTAGGTGAATCACTGAAAAGAGTCAGGGTTTTTCTTTATATGTAAAGCAATGACACATTCATATGATACTTCCTAATGATTAGGGATTGATAACATACTTCACAGAATAATGAGCTTAATAGAAACCGATTGTTTGTCGCCAGCGTCATAGAAGAACTGCGAATAGAATAATTCCTTAACAACAAATCGCCGCATCCTGCGGAAGGTGTCAAACTAAAATGGACTTTAACACGATGATATAAGAGCTAATAGTTTAGAGGATATATGACAATATTATTAGTTGTGTTCTTATAAAGACTCCTACACACGTGAGACAATGGGCACAACGTGCGGCGGAATGACCTAAGCACGCTCCGTGTGCAGCGACCATGATCCTTTGTTGTGTGGAGACTTTAGGACTTTGATCTTACTGATTTTATCTGTAACTTATTGTGACGCATTTGCATTATACTGTAATAAAAAAAACTAAGAGCTTGTGACTAAATGCTACTGAGGAACTTTTGTGTCGTAGTCACCTACCGCTGCAGTTTATAGAAATCACATACATATATACTTAGTTATACGTCTGTCAAACACTGAGTCCATTCTGACAGTAATTCCTGTTATTCCAGATCATGACCGAGCAAATCAAAATTCAACGGTAATACTATTCTGAGCATCGCTTTTAAAAAACAGTTGGGATGACTCAATAAAAATTACGTTTTTACATAGTTAATTTATATTTGGTAAATGGGTATGATAAAGGTGTACTTTGAAGAAACTTTGTAGAAATAAGTCATAGGAAATTGGTCTGCATTTACATCGCAGGCGGGTGAATGATTCGCGGAGATAAGGTGTCTGTGCCTGTGATACAACAATAAGGTAAATGTGAATAAATACTCGTCAGGTAAACGACATTTATAAATAAAAAAGTTTATTAAACAAAGAAATTCAAGTAACCCGGTCAGCGGCTCATGAATAGTAGAAGTTTATTCATAAAGCGAAGTTTTCTAATACCATAGGCGAGTAGGGAGCTCCTTACGAGTTCCCAGAGTTTGTCGTGGCGTCCTAAGTAAACCTATAACTTGCTGCTTGAAAACCGAGAACTCACAATTATTAACACACAAACGGACATAATGTCCGCACGCGCCCACAAAATACTTTAGGCAAAGTACAAAGACGAAAAGATAAATACAAAACGATTCGTTGTATTATGTTATTCTAAATTGTTATCTTAACAATGTCAAGAATTAACCAAGGTTGGCTTTACGATGACGAGTTTCCCATAGATATACAATAACCTTGTTAGCGATCACCGTTCATACGACGCTTATATACTTAGTACATATAGCTAAAGGAACTGATTATTTGAAAATCCAACTCAAACAAGCAAATAAACAGGATATAATGATCGAGGAAACGATCGTAAATATTAATGGCCGCGGTTTCTGAACGTCAATTACATAATAAAACTGCGGTCAAAGTTCGCCGTGCGCGCTGAACTGTTGGCGTTCAGGTTAATTACGACAACATTACATAAATACTATGTTGAAAATTCGGGTAATGTTTTTATCAACCTTCAAAATATCCTTCGGACAATAATACAATTCAACCGAGCCTCAACAAAAAATACTGTTCAAACGTTTGTACCTGTCTCGATGACACACGTGCGTTTTGGTCGCCCTACAAACGGATGGTACTCGCCGGAAAGCGACTCTCGCGCAGACGCGACGGGACGATGGGATAATGGCCGGGCTCGATTCTGGGGGCGAAGTCCGTACTCCCGGACGAGAATAGACGGGACGGGCGTTACTTCCAATGCAATCAAATATGGGTAGATTATTCACTCGTTTACATCCCCTACGCGATAATTTGAATGGCGTCAGCGTAATGTGGGCGTCCTGTTCATAGTCAAAGCTTTGAAGGTCGTCACGATATCCGTAATTGGGGTTGAACGATTGGGTACAGGAAATTGCTATCTAGCAAAACACTGTGGCAACACAAGGGCTTATGAACTCAAAGGCAGTATGAGATAAAGCGAAAATATTTGGGGTGGTCCGGGTGGTATTTATTATTTTAGATAGGCTTCGTTTTAAGAACACATTTACTTCCTAAATTTTTACGACCGACTAAAGTACCTAATTCCTTTCAAGAAACCAAACAAAAACACATCCGACCGATTAATCATGCGACAGCAATAATCGTTTATCTAAGATTACGCTTCCAACACAAACAACATGGCGGCAATGTCCACCCAGAGGGTACGGACTCCAAGGATTGATACTTTGAGTCCAGCTATCTATGTGTGTCAGTAAGCACGAGTGGTCACGTAACCGTGTCCTATTCATTCGGTGTCGGTCCAAAGTGTTCTTGTGATGCACGCGTGTCTTGTGAACTTTCGCCCCTTGACACAGTTCGCTGCAGCGGCGCGTGCTGAAAGACCTAGCTTAAACGAAGTAGAGTTCGCAATACAAGACACGCGACTGACTGACATTTAAGTTGGTTTGCGAGGTACAGAGCGATGCTAGATGTTATTCTATTATGTTTTATTGAGGAAAACGGTTGTATTTATGAGTAAGGTAAAGGGCAGGTGTACTTGACTTAAATATCGAAACTTCTTAGCGTTTGAAAAAAAAAAAAAACTCCGTCTTGACTGTATTGTTTCCTAATAGCTTTAATGCAAACTTTTCTTTTCAATGTTCAAATTCAAACCCTCAAACCACTACAGTAGGTAATAAATAACATAAAACGTACAGAGTTAACAGCAAAACAAATAATCAATAGAAATCATTACAAATATTATGATGAAATAGTTAAAACCTAGTAAACTTTGAACGGTGTCATATACCCATAGTCCCACACTCTGTATTGAAAAGGAACAAGCAGTAGTACGGGATCAATATTGACACGCGGCTGCGGGCAAAAGTTAATACAATAAGGGCAATTTAAACCACTGTAGGCCAAAAGGAGTAGCGTACCGGAATTGACGTTCTGATTGAGATCGACAACCCGCGCAGCTGTGATTTACTTTGTGATTGTTATACGGAA
Source organism: Abrostola tripartita (assembly GCA_905340225.1). Taxonomy (NCBI): domain Eukaryota; kingdom Metazoa; phylum Arthropoda; class Insecta; order Lepidoptera; family Noctuidae; genus Abrostola; species Abrostola tripartita. The sequence continues at coordinate 750,963 of HG996488.1, forward strand.
GTAGGGCTTTGATGTAATTCGTTGCAAAAAGGATGAGGAAAAGGTTAAAGTAGTCTAACGCTTGAGATGTAGTGGAAAATCATTAATAGGGAGTCAAACTCTATTGCCATTAATCGAACGCAATAAATTCTCAATGTTTTGAAAAAAAAAAAAAAAAAACTTGTCGCTTCTTAGTGCTAGACCGCTACTAGAGGAGAGAATAAATAAAGTTCAAATGACATTGAAAACGGCATACAGATACTTGTGCAGATTAACTCGAAACCTTGTTCGTATGACTTTAGTCTGAAGACCTAGGCCAGATCGCCATTATCCAGTCCCTATCCCTTGTATTAAACCGAGAAGATATGACAAAATCTAGTCTGGTCGCTTTGTAAGAAAAACCGCGTCGGTCCTCCCTTTTATTAACTTAGAAAACGTCCAATATCACGGGCATCTCTTAAATTAGGATCTTGGATATATTACTTACATAATAATATATGTGTATCCATCCAAACTTTAACTAAACAACGAGATAAACAGTACTCTCATATATTAAAATACCACAAGAATAAACATCATTTAGACTTTTCTAGAAAACTGTCGTTTCGCCCGAGTGGAAAATTCTACGTCTAGAAAAGGTCATTCTATAATTCATTTTTTCAATTCCATGACCTTATTTATCTACCTGATATAAGACTTCCATGCAACTTCTACATTATTTTAGTCTTCAGCTAATCACAACTCCAAGGCCCCAAGCATGTGACGCTTGTTCCAAACATGTGTAAGCAGAGAGCAAGGATTTCAGGCGCTACGATTTGCATACTTCTTTCGCCTCATTCACTCACATCACATTCCTCATACACACTCGTGGCCTAAACAAAAATGTCACTTCTATAAGTTTTATCTACGTTTCATACTAATATTCTTTCGTCTATTACAAACAACTTAATCGTCCATTCTTTCGCATAGAATAGGAGTAGTAACACATAATATAGTAGAGCATGCTTCACGTAGAACGGGTATTGACTGCATCGCGTTATTTATTAACTCAACTGCAACGGCGGTTTGTGTGCCTACGTAATTGTTGTATATTTGTATTGGGGCCGGCGAGTGTGAAATTGATTGGTTTTATGTAAAGGTATATTTTTCAAATAATATCGGTGCTTAGTGGACCATTTAATGTTAACAGCTTTAAAATGAAGCTGCACCAATTAATATAAAGCGAAAATCCAATATCTAAACACAATAAAGTTTATAGACATATTTGAAGTATGTACGTCAGTTTTTAAACTGGAATTCAGCCAGGACATATTTCAACAGTACCTAACTCAAATATTTGTTTTATGTCGCGAGAATGTGGAAAAAACATTCATACCAAAAATGACTAAGGCTAAAACGGAAACTGCTTTAAAATTACGAGAATTTCCTTTTTAAAACGCAGCAACAATTCTAAATATGTCTATGTTTCTAGTTTTGCGACACACAGAGAAACACCCAATAATCCTTGTTCACGTTAACCACAGATAATATTATATGATGTGTCAATAACGAACTGTAGACTATGGCAGCGATAACTATCGAAGGTCAAAATCTTATCGGGCGAATCGGAATAGTCGAGACAACCGGTGGCATGTTTACTGGAGATAGTGCTGTCTGCTGGACTGTGGACCCGACGGATATGCTTCTCATACGAACGATAAGCGCAACACTATCGAATATTTTAATAAAAAAGTGTCCACTTGAAATAAGTAGATCTTTCTTTCATCAGTGTTACTTTCACAGAAAGAATCACCACCAACACTCACGATCACGAAGTTCAGTTATTTAGATTGTTTACTCAAGTTAACAATTTTTAAGCGATTACTATGTAAAGATTTATATGACAGAGGTGGAGATATATAATAATTAGATTGACGTAGTTTATTAGAGAGATTAGTTTATGAGTGATAAACTTTTAATTCCAAGATATTATTATTTATAGAAGAATACAGGTCAACAACAAACTAAGCAGTACGTGTGTTCTTTATATGAACAGTAAAAAGATAAAAAGTAGTAAACACAACACAATGTACTTTAATCTTCAAACGACATTGTATTTACTTCGTTTCAGTCACAATGTTATCAGCCAGTTAACTCTGTAACAGCGGTGAGGGCATTTATCCGAGGGGGTCACAAATAGGACAAGTATTTCAAACAATAATATCTGTCTAACATGTCCTAAGTGCCTGCTACTTCAGGAAATAACAGTAGCTAAACAACTAAACATTTTTGCCATTGTAAATATCCGTTGGTAGTTATTTTTCCGATTACAAGTCTATTTATGAACAACAAACTCCGCGCGCGACTACAAATGCGTGAGTTTTTTTGGCAGTTTTATAAAAAGAAGAATGACAGCTTATATCGTTTCTCAGGGACCAAGCCTAATCTAATCGATCAATATCAAAATAAGTTCATTAAAACATTACAAACAGACTGAACGATATCATTACTTTCACACGTAATATCAGCGAGAATATCGGTCCAACGTCTATAGAATTTGTGAAAAGATTTCATTGTTACAATTCTTATTAATGGGTAACCTTAGATGAAGATAAAAGCTAGCTATGATGTGCGAGCGTCCTTTGTACTGAAGACAGAAGGACAGAGTCTTCTGGATAATAACAACGTTGTCGGTGACAGACAGCTTAAGATAATGACCTACTACTGTGTATTATCTTACGGACCTACTTACGTCCGAACTAAAGACGGCGTAAGTGTTCTACAAATAGAAAACAAGTAATAAAACCTTATTGGTATTGTAGTAGGAAATGAGACTGCTGGTTTAAATTGTGTTAAAACGAATCCCACATTTTTAAGGGTCTCCTCATCAGACTTTTCTAGAATCAGTTTGGGATTACCAAACGCGTCTAAGTACTGAAAACAGGATCAATCCTTATTACTTTTGATTTAGACTAATCAGAATGTTAGGCGAACATGTGGGTTTCAAACACCTGCTTTCCGTTTTTTTTTTGTACTAATAGGTAACTTCAAATTACATAAACAACACAATTATTATGTCTATGTTAACTGCTTACATTTTAATTTCAGTTTGATATCATTAAGTAACTATTTGTAATAAGATATGTTTGAAGTCGTGTGTATATTGTGAAACCGGAACTAGAAATGTAGGTATAGACAGAGAGGCAAACGGCCAACTCCATGAGAAAGCTTAGCCGATATATCGTATACGAATATACATAGTTATAGCAGACCAACGGCTATCGGTTAGTCTTCTTCTCCCTGTATTTTTGTGAAAAAATTGTTAACTGTACAAACACCCTCTAACTAATAAACAATGATAAGAATTACGATGTCTTTTAAACAAACAAAACACCTATTTAGTCCATTGAAATCTCTATTCTTTTATAAGCAAACGACAGTGACAGATATAATTTAATTAATTGTAACTTTTAACAATGTTTAAAACAGATATATGTCCATAAATACTACTACTGCTATATTTAACTTGGATACGGCCAACTTAGTGTGACAGATCTATCTGTATCATAAGATTGGCTTTCTCCGTGCCTACTTACTTACGTTGGTTTACGTAACCACCACAAAACGTTGAGACTCATGATTGCCGTCAATTTTTATAACGGAAAATAACAGTTGTGTTGTAATCAGGTAACAACAACTCTTGAGTTAACACAAGACAACAAAAATGTTTAAGAGGAAGCCTACACTCGATAGAGAAAGACAAAGCGTGGTGATCAATGCTAGTTTTATTTACAGACAACTTTAACTTAGAGTAGCTTGCAGAGAAAACATGGCGAGTTAAATTACAATTAATCACTAAATAACTTGATATGTGTCTTCAAATATTATTAAAGGCTGTTAACCAGACTAACATAATATGTATTTGAACCAAAACTGCTAACAACTCCCAAAAGACACCTTAATATTTCACGGGAATTAAAATACCAGCAAGAGTAAGGAAAAGTTAAGAAACTAGTCAGGTTGCAAGATTCTCATATCTCTATGAAAAAGAAAACAATACCTGCAACTATTACTATTTCATAAGTTTCATATGATAATGGCTTTCGTTTCATTGTTTCCTTGATTAAATAAATATGTGGCAGCGAAGTAGGGCAAGGTCTTGAACAAATAAATCTAAGTAAAGTAGGCCTATTGTGTAAAGAGATGTAGATGTTATAGACACTTATGGGATGTGAGAATGCCATTATTTAATGACTTGAGACATAACGCGACCTATAAAAGAGATCTTTTTAGTTTAGGATTTCTTGTTGGTCAACGACTTCCACTTGTCATAGTTTCCTGTCATCTGCCCTTTGTTTAACCTCCCGATATGACACGTTTCCTACGTTACCATTCTATTGTTGCTTATAGATTATTGTATGCTGAAAACAACCATGTTATTTGTTACCTTTAACACGATGGATGCCAAATTGAAGAATATTAAGTAATGTTCTAATGCATTGGAGAAAGGAATCGTGGATATGTTTAATTTTTAAATAAAGGACCCTAAACTCACAAGTTGATAGAAATAAGGCTTTAACTTTAACAAGCCCATCGAAACTGATCCTTTAAATATCTCCATTATAAGTCCAGCGCACCCCGATATAATTTTATTGTGTTCACGCAGTCTAGACAGCCAGAATTGTCGCCATAATGTTACAACCATATATTTACTAGGTGTATATAGAGTGCTGAAACGGGAATATCTTATTTCTAAACGAAATAAGACAATATAAAATAAGACGCAGTTACATGAGTCGCATACATTCAAAGCCTAGATTCAGAACCACTACTCATACCTTTAAGTAAAATACTACGACGACCAATAAAGACAAAAGAAGTCTTTACATTATTTTTTTTTAATTAAAAACCAGCTTCTAGATTCAAAGTCCAAGGCGGAAGTTTGCAAACTTTGGTAGCAAAAAGCGTTCGAGGATACCGACAGCCGGTCGACAGTCTTCAGAACCAGTACAGTTTATTTTATTTAACGCTTTACAAGACAACTAAATACTTGCAGTGAACCACAATTTGTCAGCGGTTTGTTATTTATTGCTTTATAGTTGAACTTACTTGACATTTTCAAGGGTAATGCAACTTTTTTTATTGCAATTTATTAACACTAAATATTTTGGACCAAACGTCTAGAAATCATAAATTCCTATAACTATACTGATTACTGAGGTTTATTATACTAAAAATAACACGATTATTTTAACAGCTTGTATATCATGGCTGATATATAACGTGCATTTTTAACCGACTTCAAAAAAAAAGGAGGAGTTTCTCAATTCGTCGGGATCTTTTTTTTATTTTTTATCTATGTTCCCTCATAACTCAGTCATTTATGAACCGATATGATTTTTTCTATAAAATATATTTAACTTAGTTTGCCACGACGATTACGCAGTTATAGTTTCAAGTACACTGAAATAAAGAACTTAATAAAAAAACATATGAAAAGAAAACCCCGCTTGTTGCTACAACTACAAGACTACAACCCGCATAATACAATCAAGTTCCATGTCCCCCGGTTAGGACCAGGTGCGATCTTCGCAACAGGAGCCGAGGGAGACACGTGCGCACACAACGCGTGATGATCGCGCAATTTGGGGGGGGGGGGGGGGCTTGAGTGGGAAGTGCAAAGTCCGCGGCCTTGCGTGACCCGCGCCGTGCGAACACGCAACCTCATAATATGTGTGTTAGCATTACAACTGTAACTATGTAAGGTACTTGTCAGGTAATAACGTGTTGCTTAAACAAAAAAAAAACAATATCGAATAACATTGAAGCCACTGCCCTGTCTGTGCTTATTATTTGACCCTAGAAATCCTAAATTTTCTAAATGAGTCCACAATTAACCTAAGATATATATCAGATAAGCAAATGCATTTGAAATCCCCAAAATAAATTACCAGTCATACAAATTAATATCAGCTGAAAGCTGAGCTCCCAACCATTAATGTTGAAAGATAATTACTTAGCCACTGCGCCATTCGGGCCACCGTACGGGTTTTTACATAAAGGTAATGGCAGAATAAAACTTATAAAATAGGTCTGTCTACATCATAGAAAATGTCAAGTCACTAAGATATAAGTAATCATATTTTGTGACCATAATATTGTTTCAATGGGCATATTTTCAACCTCTTAGTCTTAGACAAAGCCTGCTTTACATAATGTATTAAACAGTTATGTAATAGTAAACAGCATAGTTTATTACCCCTTGCCCTATTAACAACAATAATGGTATGTAAAATAATTGGAAGCATAAATAATTCAGCATTTACATGTAAAAACAGCAATGAAATATTCAAATAATTAGATAAAAGCAGTTTTTTTATGTGATCAATGTGAACAACAAGTTTTATACATAATTAACTAATTGATCTTTTGTTTGTAATTTTTTTGTTAGGAAGACAAATGATACATTAATAAGTGATCCTAAATATGGTAATAGGCTAGCAACCTGTTTCATAGGAATTATTATGGTGGGGAGCCGGAAGAGCTATTGTTCAACAAAGGTTAATTCATTGGAAATCTCCCAAAGTGCAGCAAATGGATGATTATGGGTATTCTCTGTGAACATGTATTGAGTTGAAACTTGGTCTTTGACACTTCAATAGTGTTCCAAGTTCGAAAAAAGGGTGCAGGCCTTAGGGTACAGTAATCAAGGAGTTTGAAACCTATGTCAAAATAATTGATATCACCCGGACAGCTGCAAGACTTAAGCGGGAATGAGCCAATTATGTCTGCCACATATGAGATTAGTTAAGGGGTTAAAGAACCGCTAAGACAGGCAGCAGATTAAGGCTTAGATTGAGAGACAAACTGGCTCACATTAGTGCAGAAGTGAGTAACTAGAAAACTTTGAATTGTTCCTGTTTAAATGAATATCTTTCAACAGTTAGATGTTAAAAATTATTCTTATTAATCAAATACAAGCAACTACCTGGTACCTACCTAATTTTAAATAGGGATGGTGTTTATTCACTTACAATTAATTAAGAATGATAAGTACCCCCAGTAAAGTAAAAATCATATGTTGGGGTATTCAACAACAAAGCGTACTTAATAGTCTTCAATTATCACAAATAGTATGTTCATGCTTAGCTATAAGTATTTTTAGATAAGATAATGTTATAAACAATAATAAGATACGAAAGATGCTACCATGGACAGAATATACGATGTACATTTAAGATGTTAAAATGTTGAATAAAAACAGTTAATATCCCAGTTTATTTATGGATAGTGGCATAGTAGCGATATATAATTAATTTTCATACGAATACCCCTCATAGAACCACTCCCGTAACATTGTAATCAACAAAGTAATGTGATGTACAAATTATTAGAAATTCCTAACGTGCGAGGGTATTTATAACAAAAGTAAGGGTTAAATTTGCGTTATAAAATCAGACGATTACCATTCCAATGTTAATTAATATGTTCCTCAATATGCTTTTTATTTGAAAGCAAAGAAAACAAAGAATTTCAAATAAGAAATCTCGCACAGAATTTTCTTTTAGGTTATGATTTTTACGATCCATGTAAGATTTCTATTCGTAATAAATTATTTATTATTAAAGCAAACTACTTACCTAGTGTCCTTACAGGCCCACTGCGTATATTACACTTGTAAATTATCACCAAATTTTCAAATAAATTCGAGGTAAACACTAGCGGGATTCGTAACGTCCAGCAAATCCGAACTAGTCAGTGCTGTCCTCTTCGCAATACAATTTGACAATCATTCGATTCTATCGAATATTAAGTTCTTTACGTATTTTAATGACCATTTAATCGCTGTTTATGACACTTATGTTCTGTAAGTCGAAGATAAAACATACGATAATTAATACACAAAGGTTTTTAAATATTAATGATACGCATTTTCAATTTATATATTATTCAAATCCACTTTATCTAGAACTAGAAATCGAGTTGGGAATCGATTCGGGCTCACAACACTAGACGTGTTGAATGTGTCGTATTTTTGTTTGGGGTGGGGGATTACTATATTTGACCAATCACAGCGCTAGAATAGACATGAAGAAGGTGGCGTGATCACTACGTCACACAATACACTGCCATAGAAAGCTATAGCACAAACTAATCAATAATGCCTCACAAAGAATATAATACAATGTGTACGGTAAATTACGCTTAATTATTTTACGGATGTGGTTGTAAAATGCATGGAATCATATGTGAAATAAGTCTTTTATCATAAATAATAATTTCCATATTCCGTTGTTTGTTTCAAAATTAAGTGCCATCTATTGGTATAGTTAAGAACTAAAAACACCTACGTTAGACTTTTCACGAATTATCGATTATTTTTATAGTTTTTAACTTATTATTTTAATCATTATTATCTTAATGAAAAACAATTGATAGTAAGGGTCAATGTTGATAGGTTAGTTAGAAATCTACTACCGATTAGGACTACAGGATAATTTTACGAGTCTAGTGTTAGTTACGGTTTCAATAGATGGCACTTTTTTAACTAAAACAGCTTCGCGCTGTTTGAACATGAGACCACAGGTAAGACCTTAAAGGATAATCGTATAGGAAATATGGAATTGGTTCCAAACGGTGGCACATGGTCGGCAATCCTAGTCTAAGTGCTCACTAAACCTTTTATGTTTATCTACTGTTATTGATTGTTTAGAAGACAGAAGAAAATCCGCAGAGGCGCGCACACGTCGATGAAGCCATCCGCTAGACTAGATCAAGGAACATTGCAGACTGTAGGTATTAGACGACGAAACCATCCAATATTCTTTGTGTATTTATATAAATACTAATGGTCTATGAAAAAAAACTAGACTTTATTATTTATGTCAAATTGACAAGAAGATTTATCAATATTTATTTACTTATATTTTTTAGTTTATTTTCACTATTTTTATTTCACGATAATTAAATTTCCAATTTAGTGAAAATGTTCAAGCATTATAAAGATTTATGTGATGTGGTTTCTCTTTTAGTGTATTGTCCTAGTGAGCGCTATTATCTCTTTACTAAAGAAGCGAGTGGGGAACTATGGATACCTTCAAGTAAATGCGAGAAGAATTGCTGGAAAATTACTGCCCATAAAATTAATTTTGAGGTGAGGGTGTAGAGAACTGTCATGCAATAGTAATGAATTAATGATCCATGCAAGATACCTAAAGAAACATTAGGTACTTAAATGAAAGCGGGGCAAAGCTTTCTTTTTTTTCTAATATTGTCCTAGTCGTACCGGGAAGTAGGTGAAATACCAAGTAAGTAGGAACGAAGGTTTGTTGGAGAATTACCTAAAGAAAAAGCACAACTTTGCCGACCCGGAAATCGGACACAGGAACTTACGCTTAGAAGTCGCGCTTTGAGACCACAAGACCAACCAGGCAGTCACCAAATAAAATAAACCTGTTCTTAGATTTAAATTATTTGCGGATTTTGCTGCCAAATTATTAGGTACCACTTCTTTAAACATATAGTCGGCATGAGCCAAACCTCTCAGTTTTCAGTATAACATGATATTTAATAGCGAAGACGAAACCTTGCTTAGATGTCTCTACTAGCTTCAAATGCTTTCTATCAAATACAGTTGTTTGGTATCGATGCCGGTGCGACCTGCCAACCGCTCCGTGTCTACAAGATCTGGCTGCCGAACCATCCACTGCAGTGCGTATACCACGCCGTTTACAAGGTCGCCATCAAAACAGATTTGAGGAAGCGGCTGAAGTTCAAATCAGTGAGTATTCCTGATAGCTCTTTAGGGACGATGCTATCGTTGAGAGCTTTTCCGATGATTGACGAAACGCCGATATAGAATCTTAGTCCAAACTTGGGTGAACCCTGAACCTGCCAAGTGATTTCAGAAAACACTTAGGTCCCGAAGCTTCGAAAATATTGGGGGATCCATTCGTTCAAATATTTAGGGTAGATAAGTAGCTGAACATGTTATATGAAACCTTATGTCGAAAAATTAATGGTGTGTTTAAATGTTTAGCTACATATGTATGTTATGCTGACTGTATCTAATATTTATGTTTAGACTTCACATAGTAGGTACCTTCCTACCCACGTAAAGACATGATACAGTTAGTAATAAATTATTTGCAACAATTCTGAGTTTCTACCAGGGCATGAGGAATCGGCTGCAGTGGTTCAACAGTGCGGACCTGGAGCGGCAGAGAGCCCACTCGAACCTCCGCAGTCCTGAGCTAGCAGTATTTGCAATGATGGCTACGGGCGAGCTGAAAGATCCCGATATTACGGTATTTCTTCTTCTTACCTTAAGGAATAAATATTAAGACATATCAACCTGTTTAGCTTCATGACCGGACTAGGTACTTTTTACGTTGAGAGTTCTTGAAGAATGACAAAGTTTCCGATATTTCTGTCATGTAAGTTCAAGTCACTAAACTACATCGTAAGTTAGCGTTTTTCTAAGCTCGTTTCAGCATTTCTTCTCAGAAGTAGAAAAGAGTCTCACGTCTGCTGGGTAATTTGTTGCGCCGTTTCCCCTACCCAGCTATAGCACTAGGAAGCGGTGACGAGTGGCGTTTTGGGGCTGCTTCATGTGACCAACTGCTGAACTCAGAGTCATTTAACGATTACTTAAACTATCACTAAGTACACTAAGTAAAGGTTTCCTTTGGGAAATCTTTATTTCGTGTCAGTTTAAATAATTATTAACGTCTCTGAGTACGGCAGTTATTTGACGTTTAAAAAAAACTTTTTAAGTCTATTTTGTATCAATTATTTTTATCTGTTGACATAAGAGCTTACCCTTCACACACTTACAATTTGAATACCTACTCTAGTACAATTTTCAGGAGTTAGAAACTGGTACGCTAATCGAAATCTGTGAAGAGCACGTGGTGATTGGATCGGATGTCGCCGGCGGGGCGGTGGCCATGGCGTCACCTAACCTGCAACTCTTGGTAGCTGCGGGCTACAGTAAAGAAGGTTTAACGACTTGTTACTACCATTTTTGTTGCTATAGTTTAGCATAATATGATGAAGATATTTCTACATGGTATGGATAACCACTTTTTTGGAAAAGACTCCTTTCCAATTCAGGCTATTCTTAGGGGTATCGTATTAGGACTATAGCCTGCCTCACCAGATATCGCATACATAAGCAAAATAATGTTCTGTATACCTTGGGAATAAAATGATCAGCGTCAGGAATAGAATCGATGATCGGTCCTATCTCAAGACTCTGGTATGTTTATCTGGTGATGATGCTGGCTTGACATAATGTAGGTCAGCCTGCTTACCATGAAGTTTTAAAACACGACAGATTACGATGCGGAAGCGAGACGCCGCATTACACTGCACGTAGCGGCGTCCCGCTTGCACATTTTAATTTGTCCTGCTATAAGAGTTCATAGTAAGGGGGCTTGTCAGCCCTTTTATTCGGATTCACGTAGTGAACCCGCGTTTTACGTGCGATACTTTTGAATTGTGCCTAAGTCTTTAGTTGGTTTTTGAAGAAAAACCAGCTCTAATAGCTTCTCAATATCCCATTATAGATCAGATCAGAATGTATCGGGAGTTCGTGTTGATGGTGTATCCTGCTATCTATATGAGTGTCAACGTGTTCTCGCAGTTTATGATTGACCTAGGCTGGCAGAGGGCACAGTGTCAAAGTCTCTTCAGGTACTACACTTACACATCTATTTTTTTTTTTTTTTTTTACAAACTGACATGAATAATTTTCAATGTGAGCATACTGTACAGTATAGGTGGACTGGCGGTTTGAGTCATTTTTTTACGGCCTACCCAAATGTCCTACAGATGGTACGAGACGGGGCGTCTGTCAGGACAGGTCGACTCAATCCGGCTTTGGTTATTTCATCAAAAAACCATCTCAGGCTACCTACATTGTACATATTGACATGTAATTATATTTAATGTTATAACTTTACTTATAAGTGTGAGAATAATGTAGGTTTTTTTTTTTTTTTAACTTTTTCTCTATATTATATGTCTGACGGTTTGAGTATCTCACACGGCCTACCCAAATGTCCTGCAGATGGTACGAGACGGGGCGTCTGTCAGGACAGGTCGACTCAAGCCAGCATTGGATTTTTTTCTTAAAAAAAAAACCATCTCGGACGACCTACATTGTTCTCACACAAACTTACGTTTGTCTGGACTTTAAAGGAGACATTGACCCCTGAGTTTGTTTCGGCATTTCTTCTCAGAGGTAGTCAGTTAGGAAATGCCGACACCATCATTCAAACTAGTATATAAAAAATGACGTGTAAAAGTGTTTTTTAAAAACCTATTAGCAGACTTAAAATCATATTTTATCATTTATCAGTACATCTACATTAAGAAATAGAAGTAAGTAAGTTGACAAATATTAGAAGCAAAAGAAATCTTTTAATTTTATGTGTCATTCGAAATATGAGTTTTATGAGTAAGAGAAATCACTTATCTATTGATACAAAAATGTGGGATACTATGTATATGATCACATATTCGTAGAGCGGCGGACGTAACAGGCAGAGGTGGGTTATCTTTTTTGGAGCTGATGCTGTGGACAGCTTCCCTGGAGCCCGCCACGCAGCACAGCGGCGTCCCAGCAGACATACGGTGCAGATACATATTTAGGTAAGTATTGACTTAAAAAACTGGATCTAGATACCTAAATGCTCTAAATGACAAGACTTAAATTTATTGTACAGCTCCCTTAAAATATCATCAGACATTTCTTCTTGTAAAGACATGGCACAATCATGTGGTAATTATATTCGTGTGTAGGTACAGAGCCTTGATATGAGACCGTAGCCCTGAAAAGGAAGGCAAAGGTGCGTACCATCACACCCGCATATCGCCAGACATTACAAGAATGATTTAATCTGACTTAACTCACACGGATTTAGGATCCTTAAATTCTAATAACATAACATCACGCCTGTATTCCCCAAGGGGTAGGCAGAGGTGAACATATAGTACACTCACATTTCGCCAGTTATGTTGTAAGTCCCAATGTAATAGGGCGCGAGCCTATTGCCATCAACCGGGCACAAATCCAGACTCTGTGCTGCTACTGGGAATTACCTAATGGAAAACTCAGTCACACTTTGCCCGACCCGGGATTTGAACCCAGGATCTCTTGCTCAGCAGTCGCGCTTAGAGACCACTAGACCAACGAACGAGGCAGTCTAATAAGGGGAGCAAGCCACGCCAATAATATGACAAATGGTCAGTACTATTTAAAAATAACCAGGGAAGTAAATGTGCCAATAAAAAAGTCACACTAGGTTGTCAGCACTTGTGTGCTAGTGCTAGCTGTTGTGCTGTGTGATTTCTCCTTATCCTTCAATAGGTACTTCGACAACAACCGTGATCTTAAGCTGGAGTACGTGGAGTTCAAGGAGTTGGTGGCGGCCGCCCGGGCCGCGCGTCAGCTGCCCATCGACGCCCTTAGTGTCGCGAGGGACGCAGACGTCTGTCTTAGGTACGAATAACATCTGAATATATAGATGGTTTTTTTTATTAGGCTATATTTTTCCCACTGATGGGCAAAGGCCTCCCCTTTCATACCACTCCAACCTTCTCAATTTTTTGACCACGTGTGTCCCCCGTATGTGGTCAGATCATCATACCACCTTCGTCCAGATGATTGCCATTGATAAATCGTTTCTTACCTACTGGAAATTGCAGGCAGTTAGGAATGCAGCCGAACTCTCAATTGCCGTTGTCAGAGTTCCTACGCGGCGTGAGTGAGCTTCGACTCAGAGGCACCAGCTCGTTGCTGCGGGCTCCGAGAAGTATCTCAGCCTATCTAGCGGATTTACAGTAAGACTTCCATTCTCATCAAGTCAGCTAGTAACAATCATAATTAGCAGACTGGAAGTATGGTAATATATGACACTAATATTATAATGGCGAAATTTTGTGTGTTTGTTACCTCTTCTCGATCAAACGGTTGGACCCATTTTGCTAAAAACAGTATGGAGGTAGCTGACACCCTGGATTAACATATAGGCATAACTTTTTATCCCGAAAACTGTAGTGCGTAACACCGCAGGGCGCAGCTAGCTTAAAGAATATCTTCAAATAGCTAATATCGTACACCCTACGGCCCTACCCGAAGTGTTCTTCATTATCAGAAATCTATAGATACTATAAGAGCCATGTAATACGTGCACTAGCCTATTGCAGCTCAATGGACCCATGACACGCTATTCTAGTGTAAGAATATGCATGCCTAATCCAAAAATGCCTAATACATGATAAAATAATGTATAGTACAGTCTCTTACATTAACTGTACTCATGAAACTTTTCAGGGAGCGAGACAGAGAAATATTGAGGACGTCGACATCATCAAATAAAATACAGAGCGCATCAGGTAGGTTATTAAAATATTATTACATACATAATTATGTAGGTATATATATACTTAAATAGGTACGTCAAGTTGCTGCTGAGGTCTTAATGTTATTGGCTTTTCAGTCCATACAATATCTTAGAAGTGCAAATGACAATTTAGTGGCGATTGGCGAATCTCTTGATAAATCTGTCCGTCAGGTGCTCCAGCATAATCCTATGTTATACAGTCAGTACACTACCTTTATCTATCGAGGGATCGCGCACCCCTCCCAGCTCTAGATGAAAAAAATTGATGAGGATTTTAGGTGTACCAGTAAGTATTCCAGTAAAGAAGACCTATCAAATTTTTACTTTTCATATTTAGACGATTACATATACGCAAACACCCAGAAACTGACTTACATCTACGGAAATCGAACCCGAAACCTTTAGCGCAGCTGTCCAATCACTTAGCCACTGATATACATTTAATGAAAATACCTCGAACCACAATGTCGTGGCTATTGTATTAATACAAGAGTCATCAGCGGTGGCGGTGGGCACGAGCACGCGCGCGACGGCGGACGGCACGCGCTCGTCGGGCGGCGGGGCCAGCGCGGGCCGCCGGGTCACGCGCCCCGACTACTGCGTGGCCGTCTACACCGTGCGCATGCGCAGGCGCCCGCCCAACGAGATGCTCGAACTCATCAATTTTGACGGTGGGTACTTAGAGGTTTCAAAGTCGAATTGTTTTCAGAATCAGCGTTACTTTTGTAGTCTTACTTTTGAACTCAAATATAAGATGTTTAGGATGGCTAACCACGTTAGGAGTGGGTACCCAAAACCGACGGGCATGTAAGAAAAATGTGATTAAGTAGAGTGAACGAGACAAAAGGCTAAAATGGTTCGCTTTACCTGCCCCTCTGGGTAACAGGCGTGACTATAGTATACGTAAGTATATTTTGTAAATTTTCGAAGAGAACTAAAAAAACTATTCTGTTGGTACCTACCTAGTTCCTTAGTACCTTAGTTCTGTCACGCCATCTATCAAGTCCACTGTAAACTGTGCATTCTTTCAGAGGATGCGGTCAGTCCGTCTACCGCCCGGCTCATGGTGGCCGCTGTACACTCATTCGACGTGCTGGGCCCCAGTTCGATCCCGGTCGAGGCTTTGGCGGCCGTGCACTACTTCGCCAGCACTATTGAGAAACCTCAAGTGAGTATTACACCTAGTTAGGCAAGAAGAGGAAGGTTTCCTACTCATTTAAGGTGAATGAGTATCAAAGAAACGTTTTGTACTACATCTGTCAATGTAACCGTGTGAATTTTTTTTTATCTTTATTTATTTAAATAGGGGATTTGTAACGCAGTGACTATGTCACCCTCGTAAAACTTATATCATATTAAACTAAACACTAAGAACTCAAATATTATAACTATAAGGAATACAACGGCACACATTTACAATACACTTGAGTATAGTTTGATATGCATTCTGGCCTCCGTTGATGCAGGGAAGGCCAAAAACCGTGCGATTGTGATTTTTGTTTTAGAATATTCAGGAAAACGTAGATGTGTTGAAAGCCACCTGAAGTTTTATTCATTTTCAAGCGGTGCATCTAAATCGCTTACACGGTTCTTAACATTTGTTGCAATAGTGCACTTTGTCGCCCACTTGAGTTGTGTTGATCGTAAACAGCTGGTGTACTGATGAAGGTACTAATATAATGAAGCTGGACAGATCAGTCTTTTACAACAGAGGCGGCCGTCGGGCGGCAGCTCGCTGCACACCAACAAGCCGGCGTGGTCGTGGACCTCGCCCGCCGAGGAGGCCGCCATGGGCTCGCTGCTGCTGCGCCTGGCCGAGGCCGTCAAGCCCATCTGCGCCAACGAGCCGCGGCTGTTGCGGCTTAGCTCCCCGGTGTATACCGTCGGTAAGTTATTTTGGAGCAAAGAGAATACTCCACTATTACACTAACATTCCCTTAATATTATATTCGAATATCGGGACGAGGAAGACCTTTGAGAACATACTTGGACCAGATTAGAGATGTTCTACAAAAGAGTCAAATGAGGGGTATCCTTAACCGACGAGCGTGTGAGGAATGTGATGCGAGTGTATGAGGCCAAAGAGGTATGCCAGGATCGTAGGAAATATAAATCTGTGGTCTCTGCATACCCCTCTGGGCAATAGGCGTGTCTTTATGTATGTATGTTGAGAATACTCGATAGAGTGGACGATGGATAATGTGTAGATTGTCTGAAGATGTTAACTTTATAATTCATAGCATAGCATTCCGTAACAGGGTAAGTATTCATTGTTTAAAGTCATACGGCACTGAAAGTGTTCGCTGCCATCTCGGTGTGATAAGAGCCTAAGCCCCTTGGCAGGCGACCTGCACGGCAACCTGAGCGCGCTGCTGTCCATGGAGGCGGCCCTGTGGCCGGGCGGCGCGGCGCTGGCGGCCGCCCGCGTGCTGTTCCTGGGGGACTACGTGGACCGCGGCGCGCACGGCACGGAGCTCATGGCCTACCTGCTGGCCACCAAGCTGCAGCGGCCCGACGCCGTGCACATGGTGCGCGGGAACCACGAGACCAGGGACATACAGAAGATGTTCACCTTCTATAAGTACGATCACTTCTACATTAACCTGCTGACGGTACTCATATAATGATGCTGGACAGATTTGTCTTCTACAATATAGCTTGATTTTAATGTGATGTGAAAGCGGTAGCCCAGCATTATAGGATGTGCAAATTCGTGGCATAAATGCCCATTTAGAAAATGGCGGCACTATAAGTGTAAGTAGGTATATCCACACAAGGAATGTAGTTAATATTCAAAGTCTCCCATTATTCACAGGCACACGTGCTTGTCAAGACGTAGATTCTTCACTGTAACGTTAATCGAGTCCAAATATATATTTGCTTTCGCAGTGAATGTATATCCAAGTACGGAGATTCGGAAGGCAATAAAATATGGACCGCAATCAACAATGTGTTCGACGTGCTTCCTCTAGCGGCTGTCGTCGATGACAAAGTACGACCTTACAAATTCACAGATTATTATTACGAGTCTCTGCTCCACTGCCGGACAAAGACATCTCCTTCCACATCTTTCTCCCAAGCGCTACATTTTTCCAGACCTTCATAAAATTTTCCATTCTTTTTGATCGACGCACCCTGAACAGTAGACCTCTTCAAAGTGTACACCCTTGTTAGAATGTTGCTGTGAAGCTACTAATTAGAACAATTTTATCTCACTCTCACTCGACGTAAATGTATGTACTTAGTAATAATAACGAAACAAAAATATCGCGGATATACGAGTACGAAAACCTCTTTTTTTCGGAGTTGGTTAAATAGTATCTATTGTTTGCTCCCCCGGCAGGTGTTCTGCTGCCACGGGGGCATCCCCCCGCCGTGGGTGTGTCCGCTCATATCGGCCATCGACAAGATCCCCGTGCCTCTGACCAGGCCCGCCGAACAGAGCTCCATCGCCTGGGAGCTGCTCTGGAACGATCCTATCAAGTACACGTGTGCCTAGTATAATCCTCTTCTAAACTGATATTTTAACAATGGTACTATGTAAAGGTTCTATAGTCATGTGATCGTGGGTCTGGGAAATTCGAGATTGATTCAAGAGGCGTATGGCTCAGATGATGATGATGACGACATGAACTTTATTATTACTCCAGAATCTCACCCAGAAAAAGACATAGAAGGCCCTAGCAAAGTTACTTGTTTATTTATTTTTTAAAGTTTCGGAGCGTCTTCTCTATAACAAAAAATATATGTATTTTTTATGTGGATCTAATCACATACCGATAAAAAAATATCTAATGAAGAATATGTTAGAATAAGGCGTTCGAAGGATGCCTTTGTTCAAAAGTCACTGGACATCTGGCTGATTATGATGATGCTAGAACATAGGTATTATTAGTAGTAATATAAGTCGTTGTGACGTAGGCCCAACAAGATGACGGCGACCCTGCAGCTGGAGCTGGCGTCCAACGAGGGCTTCGCGGCCAACGCCAAGCGCGGCACGGGCCACGTGTTCGACCAGACGGCGCTGGACCGCTTCCTGCTGGCCAACCAGCTGTCGCACGTGGTGCGCGCGCACGAGCTGCACCAGAACGGGTTCATGGTAACTGTTCTTTTGGATTATCATATACTTGTTGTTGTGTAATGGTTGAACAGGGTATTTGACACCACCAATTAATTGAAATACTTTTTACAAGCTGTCAAAACGCTATTTCGCCATATATTTTGTATGGCAATAGACTCACGTCTTTGACGTCACTAATTTGCGAGTCAATTGACTATTTATTATTTTCAAAGCAACAAAAAAAAATTAATCCTGCAGTTAATGAACTGCAACGGGCTGATGATGATGGTGCCGATTACGCTATTAAAATCAGGGCGATGACATTTTTCAATCTCCTTCCAGTGTCAGCTGCGCGGGCGACTGATATCCGTATTCTCGTCGTACCGGTACTGCGGCGGGAACAACGACTCCGGCGTCGCGCTGCTTGAAGGAGGGAAACTCAGACTGATGCGAGTCAATGCCGAGTGACATACTACACTAATGAGATAATGATTTTACCATTTTGACATTTACGGCACAAAAATTAGTCGATAATGGCACTGAGATTAGATCGGAACTATAATTTAATTATAGTAAATTGGAAATTTTTAGTGTTGATTGAACATTAATAGTTACTTTTCGAGACATTGGGAACCTATCGGTGGGGGAGTTGAGTTGTGAGTTTGCGTATTATAACACGTCTTCTAACATTCCAAGTACTTTACAACGGTAGTCCATAAATATATCTACCAAATAACAATAAATATAAAATAGGTAGATTGAAAATATTTGGATGTGTTGTATGGTAGTGTATTGAGCTGTGTACCTGTACGTGTAGAAATTCTTCAAATAACAGTTTAAGAAACATAAAAAATAAAAATAGGCGAAAGGATTTTAAATTGTTTTATTTATTATTCCATCACTTAAAAAACTTCGGATAACCTTTGCTGGCAAAACAAAATGTCTAATTTATAATTATATGAATTAAGTTAGTTTAACTTACATTTTTTATAATACAGAGAGATGCTTAATTCTAGGACTAAAGACTGTTTCCATGACAAAAATACAGAAAAGTTTACCAATCATAACCATAAATACACACGCGAATCCAAAACATAAAATTTAAGTTACCAAAAAAAATCGTTAACAACACCCCAGTGGTGTCGTTGACAATACACGAAACAATGACGCGTGTGTCTACTTTTTTATTCAAGAAGTAAAAGCTTGAGACGTGTTCATGTACCAGCATGTATGGTACGTTCCATGTTCACGCTATCTGGATCTAACTTAACGCAGGAGCACAGCAGATGACACATTTATCTAAGACATAAGCCTATACTTATAAACGACGATTAGACGTATTTTAAATGTAACTCGCGCTAGGCTGACGACAATCAATGATTAAATTCAATTCCTTATTTATAAGGGGGAGATATCTGCCATTTATATTTACATTTATCCGTTTTATTACAGATTTCTCCTGTGTGTCGCCAGTAAACGAAGCGGTTTCGCTACTAGAGTACTTATCAGTAGTCATTAATTTAGAATTCTATCAAGAAATCACTGGCGTTGATTTAACCTGTGACAAATTCCATCTTTGACGTAATCTCGACCCGTATCTTCGGGAATCGATGTCTATTACAAAGTAGTATACTCTTGACCGTCAAATCTTTCACTACACTCAAAATCTATTTCCATTTAATACATCTATCTACATACAACTTCCATACATCTTCATACATACATCGTTTACTCAAAAACATTCAATCATACGTAATTATCACAAAATTATTTTAAGATAGCATTTGTTCCAGTAGTTTTCTGTGTTTTTGTCATGGATAGTTGAATTATAAGCTAAATTAACATGAGAAATTATCCGACAAGTACGTGTAGTCGTTTTGACTGAGTACTTAATTATTAAGTTTATTTTTAAATACCGTTTAAGTTTACATTTTAAGAGTAACTGAACTTTAAAGTTTATTCAAAATATACATTTAATAACTGCGAAGACAAAAAAATATGCAAATAAGCACTTAATTATTTTAATTTAAAATGGATAACATAACATTCACGACAATTGCAACTCTGTAATCGGTTTTCGTAAAATAAAAACATTTTGGAATTGAATAAATTCAAAACTAGTCGGGAAAAGTATTTGTTGAACACGTTAAATATCTCCATAGGTATCAAGAAAATAAAACTTTACATTCAAGTTATCAGTTACTTTACACCATAAACCTAAACAGTACTTAAAGTTAGTGGAATTTGTGTTTATAAATAATAGAAACAGTATTAGAATCACCTGACTGACCAGGGCCCTTCCATGAACTCTTAAAGCAAGACATTTACCGGTGTTGAAGCGAGACACAGCTACTTGCAGTGTATTGTTGCATCTCGCTTCCTTAACGGAAGATGTTTGGCTTTAAGAGCTCACGGTAAGGGGGCAGTTAGGTAATCTTTTGAGTCATAGTTCTAATGAATCCGTATTCAGATTCTTACAAGTGGGAATGAAATATATTTTATTTACATTAAAGTTTATATCTACTGCGTTTACGCGAAGCTTTGTTTATCAATGAAGATAATTTATAAATTGATTTGGTCTACGACATTTTTACAATTTACCCAACAGACCAAGATCAGTCAATCGGGTTTCACTACAATTTCTTGATAATTGCAGATTAATAGAGTTAGTCCTGCTTCTTAATTATCAAAATTTATTTTCTCTGTAGATTTATAATCTATATAACGCTTCGCCTGAATCTCGTATACAAATACATTATTATTAAAATCTTCCTATTTTTTTAGTTCCATTGTTTTTGAAGCGATGCGCAAACGCATTGAAGGATGTCACATATGAAATGATGTTCTAAACTAAGATATAATTATAACGAAGTTTCTCACATACCTATATTAACAATCATTTCAGACTTAAAACTGACAACATGTCCATTTGTTATCGTAAAACTCCCATACCAGTTAGTGACCTATTTATTTTAACGATTCTTAAAATACTACATTTATAAACATTAAAATTTCTTCTACTTTTGTGAAAATTTACAGGCTCATGAAAGGTTATCTTATATCTTACTTGATTTCTATAAAATGTTTAAATTATTCATCTTTACAAATAGTAGTCAATCTCATGGAAGTTTTGAGAAATCTGCTCTACCATAGATTTTACAAGCACAAATTAACTAAACAAATATTTTCATCTGTGTTTGCGTTGTTTTCGGATAATACCCGTGACGTTACATGTTGCAAAACATAATACAACGTTTTCCACTGAGTGCTAACTCACTCGTACAAGCTTAGAGACGAGCATAAAGGTCATAGCACACATATCAACCCGGAAAGGGATCGTCATTGTGTCAACTCGAGCCGTGCATTATTCTTTGTATAAAACTCCTTACTGCAACGCATACTAATCGGAATCATAAAGTAATCGTCTTGCCTCGGGTTGACGCGTTCGATAGCGAGGCGAAAGGCGATACGCTGACGATCCCTTTCCGAGTTGATATGTGTGTTGTGACCTTAAGGGAGATTAAATATCATAGAGGGATTCAAAGTTTGGAGTGGTGTAAAGAGTAGAAGTAAACAAATAGATCAGTAACATGGTGTGCGGCCTATAGCAGCAGCCGGCCGGTGAGTATCTCGAGCGCAGCCTTGCGGCGCAGGTAGGGCATGTGCGCCTGCGTGAAGGTGTAGGGCGCGCCGCGGGACGAGAACTCCGCGAACGTGCACGCGAACATGCCGCAGTCGCTGCCGTTCATCTGCTGCGGGATGTCCTGCACACAAACATTATTCTAAATAACCTTACCTAATTAGGTTTCAACACGTTGCCTGTCCGCTAAGAAGACACTATAGTTAAACAATACTACGTGTACCATATGTGATGTACTGGATAGTGAAGGGGTTAAACAAGCAAGCTAATTAAACCGGAATATAAGTATTTGAATATTTATTAGATTTTTTATAATATGTATAAATACTGGATTATAAGAGGCCCATAGTTTAACATATCACTACACAAAATTCTATCAATATGTTCTCTGTTTCACCATAATATATGGTTTTTTGGAACAGATTGCCACAGGCATTAAGGCAGCCTATGTGAACTTTATTGTCACATGAAATGTATATGAATAAAATATAATAACAGAGCATACAGAGCTGGAATGACACTGTAAAGTTTTCCAGGAGGATTCAATCACGTTGGGGTAGGAAGTAACGAACCTTGAGGCACTCTGTCTTCCAGCCGCTGTCGTCGAAGGGCGCGGCCTTCTTGTCCAGATGCTCGTCGCGCAGGTACTGCAGCAGCGCGTCCAGGCAGGGCTGGTTGCGGCCGCCCATGCTGTCCAGGTAGCTGATGCGGCGCGCGCGCAGCTCCACCAGGCTCACGCACCAGTGCACGCCCAGGTGCACCGGCACCACCAGCAGGTCGTGCGCGAAGATGTCCACCTGACATGGGGTATTGGATGAACTTGTGAAACTATTATAATGAAGTGTACTGTAAGGGACAGGTCGACATGGCAATCGGGGTATGAGCTGAGGCGCGGAGGAAGAGACACCCCGCAAATCACCTGCGCCATCTTATTCTTAGTGCTGCACGAGTCCGCATCGACCACGTTTATCGATATCGATCTCGCTCACATAGTTCTTTGTAAGTTGTTGTTGTGTATTAAAATGACATCGGTCGCTTGCTCGTCAGGTATAAAAAAAAAAAACAATAGTTCGAACGAGAACTAGC
Organism: Abrostola tripartita; assembly: GCA_905340225.1. NCBI lineage: Eukaryota > Metazoa > Arthropoda > Insecta > Lepidoptera > Noctuidae > Abrostola > Abrostola tripartita. The sequence goes on from HG996488.1 coordinate 774,118, forward strand.
TAGAAAAGTATTAAAAAACTGTGACTTTGAACGGAAAACAATTATTAAAAATACCCAGTCAATCAGACATTGGATAGGGCTGCGATTTACACCGGCTAAACAATATCCATCGATCTACAAAAACTTTCGCATTTATAATATTAGGAAGATATTGTCATAGATAGTGTCGTACCTTCCTCGTCCACCTCCTGAGCCCAGCCTGGCCGCTCTGCATGAGCTTGGGGTAGAAGAATGTGTTCGTACAGTACACCTTGGGCAAGTCCTGCCTCTCCTCGCTCCTCTGCATCAAGAGGTTCATGTAGAAGTTTATCACTTCGTCATTCAGCCAGTTCAGACCCGACAGAGTTTGCAGGTCCCGCCTGGAAAATGACCGTAATTAGTCATGTAGATCACATGAGATTGCCAACTTGAGTTAACTTTCTTTTTACCCGACTGCGCCAGATAGAGGGTTATGTTTTTATATATCACTTTGCTTTACACTACGAATTGGTCATATCGTAACGTAAAATACGGAGTTTAGCCTAGACACTAATAAAATTTAATTAGCCACTGTATCAATGAGTTGTCAACTTCCTATCGATTCCTTAAAACGTAACCTTAACTATTAAAATCTAACTTTCATATCTTTACATAGTATAAAACAAAGTCGTTTCCCGCCGTCTGTCCCTCTGTATTTACCCTTGGATCTTTTAAACTAAGCAACAGATTCAATGCGGTTTTCATTTATAGGTAGAGTGATTCAAGAAGAAGGTTTATATCATAACATCACGCCTGTATTCCCCGAAGGGGTAGGCAGAGGTGAACATAATTATAGTACACCCACATTTCGCCAGTTATGTTGTAAGTCCCAATGTAATAGGGGGCGAGCCTATTGCCATCAACCGGGTACAAATCCAGACTCCGTGCTGCTACTGAGAATTACCTAATGGAAAACTCAGTAACACTTTGCCCGACCCGGGATTTGAACCCAGGACCTCTTGCTCAGCAGTCGCGCTTAGCGACCACTAGACCAACGAGGCAGTCAAGAAGAAGGTTTATACGTATTATTATAGTTTAATATCTTATAACTATTCAACATACCTGTGTATCCTTAAATTAAACTTCTCGACCAGCATCTGCCCGGGCGGGCCGGGCCCCAGCGCCCTGCTGACCAGCTGGTCCTGCTCGGGGGTAAGCGCGGGCAGCTCGGCCGTGGGCTGCGGCTCCTCGTAGATGCTCTCCGGTATGCTCAGCTCATACTTCAGCTTGTGCTCCAAGTGAGCTATCTTCTGCTCGCTGTTTACCTTCGATATGATGTCGGACTCCCGTCGAGCATCTTTCAGCTTCTCTTGCGTCTCTTGCCGCTTTTTCCTATACTTAGAATCTAACTTCGACAGCCAGTCTCCTGACGTGACCGCTTTGTCCCTGTATGAGTCCTTCAGTGTATTTATAGGATCAATCTTCATTGAAGATGTTGTGGACGACTCAGATGGAACTATTTCGACTTCGGAATCCGACGAGTTTATTGAAGCCACCGTGATAGGATCATACTCTTTAGATGCGTCATTATCTTTTTCAGCGAGCAGTCCTTTCTCCACTAGTTTTATTTCGTTTAGCGCGTTTTTCTGTGTTCTCTGGGTCATCCGGAACGACGCGGCATCCTCTACTAGATTAATATGATCAGAAGACTTCCCAAACGACATTGGTTTCATCGAATTAGCTACTCGCCGGATTAGTTCCTGATAATTTCTTTTTTCATCTAAATTAAATACTTCAGAAAGTGTGGACCTAGTATTACCATTGATACCTAAAAATCTATTTCTTGAAATTGATGAGAGATTTGATGACGTCGGTTTTGGAGTTTGCATCCATCTTGGTAAAGGTGTGGGTGCTTTTTTATATGATTTGGTAATACCAGGAGGTGCTTTAAATTTGGAATATGTTCTGGGGGACAGATTCAACATGCTCCGATCATTTGTTCTCCGACTTAACTTTAGATAGACAGGTTCTGTTGCAGGTTCTGCTGAGTCTGTTAGGTCGTGGCTGTTTTTAGCAATGAAGTATTTGTAGGGTTTGGTTGGTGGTGGTGTAGTGACCTTCTTCACGAAGATCACATCATCCTCCTGTAGGTGTTGTTCATTGTCATCATCATCCAAGTCTATGTACACTTTTGTTGGTTGTTTTGATGATTTTTCTGGTTTTGTCTCTACCCATGTTACCTTAAATTCAGATCACATATTTTCATTACTTTATATGAAATAGTATTTAAACTTATAATCAATATTTGCTGGAGTCAGTTAATGAAATCCTATCTAGGAAGTCACTTGAATAAGAGATTAGGTAGTGTTTCGCATTTTCGATGATGCCATTGCATGCATATTTGTTTCCTTTTGATTGGTAACAGAATTACGTGTAAATACGACGAAGATGTAATGCAAAGCAGCTTGATGAGTCAACATAAGTGCTACAGAGTGTAAACAAATAGCGTGGCTACTAATCTCATGATGACGTCACGACATGTGCGTATTATTGTGTTTTTGGTTTAAGGGGTGGGGTGCATCTATATTATGAATGGGAAGTAACTTTAGCAACCATTTGTTATGTGTTGCCATAGTTACTGAGTCTTCTTTGGAAGGTCATAGACCACCTAATATTATGAAAAAGCCCCTGTAAAGTTATCCATACAGATTTCAGGACCAAAAGTACATCCATACATAGAGTCACACCCGTTTTTCGCAAAGGGATAGGTAGAGTCCACAGATTTTCATGTCCAAAACTAGTATTCTGTTTGTTACATCACTGTTAGACATAGTAGTCAGTTGTAATACAATTAACTATTGTTTACAACTTAGTTTTCTAGTGGATGTTAAATTAATGTACAAAACTTTCGTAGCACTATCATCATCCAAAAAGTTAATTTCTAAAAGTCAAGACTAGGCATGTTTATTAAAAAGTAATAACAGCCTATAACTGTACCACTGCAGGGCAAAGACCTCTTCTTATATAGAGGATTGAGAAATGACCTTAAAACTTGTACTATTATCAGCACAGTGCATTTTAGTTATATTGTTACATAATTTAATATTATATCAGGGAAAGCATACCCACTGCAAGACAGAAGTCTTTCCTCATTCAAATAATGAAGCATTTTTTTTTTTTTTTAAAAACGTCGCCCCACACTAGGAATTTCTCCTGTATCGTAGGTGCGTTTCACAAACATGAAATATCACACACACAAACACCCAGACTCGGGACAATCAAATGTGGATCGCACAAATTATTGCCCCGTGCGGGAATCGAACCAGCAACCTTTAGCGCAGCAGTCTAATCACTTAGCCACTGCGCCAATCAGGTCGTCATCGTCAGGACGTCAGCATTGATTTTATCATAAGCATGATGATTGGACACTTCAATTATTTTGCATCACTATTATTTGGTAGTGTAATTTAGATGATCACATTTGACTAGCCTGTTGGTCTAGTGGTTAGTGATCCTGACTGCTATACCGAAGGTTGATTCCCACCCAGGACAAGGACAAATCTTTGTGTAATGAGCATAATCATTTGTACTGTGTCTAGGTAAAATTAATCTATAATATGTATGTATTGGGAAATATATAAGTACGTTTATAAGTTGTCTGGTTACCATAATACAGGCTCTACCTAGTTTGGGATCAGATGACTGTGAGTGAGTTGTCCCAAGATTTCATTATTTATCCTATATTCAAAAGCCACATTTAATATTCATTATACAAGTCCGAACCTGCTTACTTGTTCAGGGAGCTAAATACATTATTACCTTTGGGCTACCAACATTTTTTATTAATGGTTATTTAAATAACATTAGTTTGATCAATGTGTTGTTTATAATAATATATAGCTATAAAGGGTCAAATATGCAAGTAGGTGTAGAAAAATAGATTTTGATGGACACACTGTTTTAAAAAAAAAAAAAATTTTACGAACCATGTTTTTGGTTTTCTCACTACGTTTTTAATAATTTTCTTGTAACAATAATTTAGCCTGCTGCAGGACAAAAGCCTTTTCATATACAGAAAAAGGATGGGCAGTAAATTATATGTTAAATATCATAAAGTTAATTGTATCTTGTTTATGTACATAGGTATATAGTTTAGATTACTGATTTACTACAATTATAGTGGGTGCAGTTCTGATCGCCTGACTAGGATACTGTATAACCTGTTTAAAGGAGTGACAGTTTCAAATCCCCAATGAATTACAAGCATAATATGTATGTTTGAATTTTGGTTCTACTACATTATGGTACAATTAAAAGTAATATAAAAACAATACATCAACTTTAAGAATTTTTTTTTTTTTAAAGGATATCAGTAGCGATAATATGATTCACAGTTACAGTACTCACCTCTGGTTCATCATTATCATCATCTAACACTGCGTGTACCATCGGTCTCACAGGAGTATGCATCCTTGGTTTCCGCGAGGGTGTTGCAGGCCCATTCTCTGATAAACCCACGAGTTTGATAGGCACAGTCCTCACTCGGCTCTTGCTGGAATCATTTGGCGTGGACGTGCTTGCATGACCCTCAATTTGTATTGGCACATATCTAACATTCTTTGCACGTTTTTCATCTTTATCCCAATCATCTGTAAGACAAACTAATTAATTATCTAAATTATGGATCATAGATGTTTAAATTCAGATTAGAAATCAATCTTCTGGAGCCATTTACTAGTATTACAGTGATAGGATGTTGATGAATGTATCAGACATTAGACTAGGATACAAGTGACACAGCTTATTATTATAATTCACAATACAACACAAATTAGAGAAAAAACACAGATTCAAGTTTACATGGAAAACACAAATAGAAGGTTACTATACTAATAAGATGCATGTTTACATCAACAAGTTCGTATAGGTACCATTTGTGGCCATGATGTCAGGGAAATTAGTCCTCTTCAACTGTTTGAGTCTCTTGAGGGCCGGTGTTTCATCGTCGGACGAGAAATCATCGTCAGCCCTGGAAAACAATAAAAATGTGAACACCACGGCGTCGCAATGTTTTTTTCACTCATAGTAATCACTACCCACTTCCAAAACTTGGAAGCCACCCTTAGTGGCACGGTATACATTTTTAGTAGTGTATTCAATGCAATACGAACGATTTTACATCGACTTTGCCGCCATAACTAGTGTTGTAAACATGTAATGTCATACCTGTCGCGTTTGAAGCTTGTTCTTATCGGTGGAGTTTCATCACACCAACCTAGAAGATTACGGACATAAGCCACTACGGACTTCATTTTAAGTAAATTATGTTTCCATCACCTGTTTTGGTTGCCTTTTTAAAGAAAATTGCAACAAACGCTACTCAACCTCAATCTAAAGAAAAGACAACTGTGCAACACCATAAACAATAATCTTGAAGTTTATTTGAGCAATAGTGAAAGCGAAGCGACTTAAATTAGTTTTTAGGTTAAGATGTCCTGTTTAGTCTATGGAACTTTGAGTCGATTATTCGATACACTGGTCTATAAATATCATTTAAAAAGCTTTAATAAATATTCATAAATTTTGTTTTGACAAGCATTTAACCAAATGCTTAAAAATGCTAGTAAGTATCCTGACGATTATTTTACAAGGTATTCTCTAAAATTCTATAAATTAATGTTACTGTAGAAGTCAATGATTATTCACTTACGAGATGTTACTTTAAGAGTTTTAAATTTGAAATTATTCATATTCGATATTTGTTTTGTTATTGGGGATAAATTGTTCGTCTGACTTGCTAATTGCTATATTCTATATTCCCGCACTCTTAAACCGACACAAAGAGCATTTAAAAAATATGAAGTGACAACTGACAAGATCGGTCTGTCAAAAGTGTCAAAACAACGTGTTGTTTTGTACTAAAATTTAGCACTTCACTTTTATTTTAAATTTAAAATTAAAATTCCTTTACCTATTAACTTTCGTTCCCTTTTATGTAACTTCTGTCCTTCTATTATTAAAACACTCTCTAAATTTATCAGACAAAATAATATTAAATTGTAGCTCTTTAGGTTTTAATAACGATTAAATAAAAATAGACCCACAAAAATGTCTAACTGCAAACGTTGCAGTCTTAACTCGAATCTGGCAGAATAGTTGGAAGTCCGACTCAATTGCCACAAGAAGAAAAAAAAAAAAAAAAAAAAAAAAAAAAATTTAGCACTAGAATCATTGTACTATTAAAATAGTTCCAAAATCCAAATAAACCTTACAATACTAGAGTAATATCTTCATATAGCTACGTTCTGCAATCTGGACACATGTTATTCATACACAAATAAAGTTTTCTTAAAACAATATTATTATTTCAAGTGTACTAGAACCTAATCAATAAGAAAGAAAGATATAATTTATTTGTCTGAATATAGTACAATTTAGGTGTATATAATTACTATTATAAGAGTTAGTAACTATAATCTAAATAGATAAGCAATATAAATCGAAGCCGTTAGCTAAGTATCGTAGACAAGCCATTTATAAATATGCTGCAGCCAGTGATGCATGTTTTGAAGCGAAAGAATATAATTTTAGCAAGCGGATCACCGAGACGCAAAGAGCTAATTGAAAATATTGTAAGTTCGAAATTAATATCAGTAATGATATCAATTTTATGTTGAGGTCAACATTTTAGCACTATTATTCATAGTTGTAAAGTCCCTGATAGGAATAATTTTGTATTTACATTGCATGCACATATATTATTATAACATATTTAAAAAAAAAAGTTTAATAAATTATATTATTTATATACATTGATTTTAATATTAAACTTTATTTTTACAGGGTTTAAAGGTTGAGCTTTGTCCATCACATTTTGAGGAGAATCTTGATCCAGCAAACTTTAAAAGCTTCTCCGAATTTGTTGAAGAGACTGCATTGCAGAAAGTTTTGGAGGTTGAGAAGAGATTAAAGTTACTAGGTCAGTCTCCAGATGTGGTCATAGGAGCTGATACTATGGTCACATTGGGTAATGAAATGTTTGGTAAACCCACTAGTGAGGATGATGCCTTTGAAATTCTGTCACGGTGAGTTTTTGTTAATTATTTTATCTCAGCACTTTAAGAGGTTCATCGGCCAAATTGGCAGTACCATTATAAATCTGTGGGGTGCCCTGGGTAGACAGAGATTACTCTACACCTCAGTTTTTTTTAAACTGAGTCTTACAAGGAACACACTTATAATGTTTTTGTTGTTTCCAGTTTATCAGGTAGAGGTCACACTGTATACACTGGTGTGGTGGTCAAGGCATTAGACAAGGTTGTTAAGTTCACAGAAAAAACTGATGTTGTCTTTGGAAAACTGGATGAGCAGCAGATCAGAGGTTATATTGCTACTGGTGAACCTATGTAAGTTAATATTTACCTTATATTGAATTTAAAGAGACTGCTTTGACTTAAGTGCTTTATATTTTGTATGAGTTTTTAAATAAATTTATTTCCTGTCATGTTGGATTTTGGTTCCATCAGTTTGGATGTGAGGGATGCACCAACTATTGTTTTGTAACACCTCTTTATACTGTTTTAAACCATGCTTTTGGTGTTAAAATGGTCATTAAAAAAACAGGTTTGCTCAGTTTTATTATGATACAAGTTATAACATCAAATAATAATGTTTTTCAGGGATAAGGCTGGAGGGTATGGCATTCAAGGAGTCGGCGGCACATTTGTGGAGAGAGTGGATGGAGATTACTTCACTGTGGTTGGACTCCCGCTTTATAGACTGTGTTCTGTTATTTATGACATGTTCAAACATGAAGTATGATGATATTGTCTTTGGTGTTAGTTCAAATTTGTATAGGGAGGTTTATATTGTAAAATATACACTTACATCAATAAGATTGTTATTAAATAATAATAATAATAATTCTTTATTTGCATTAAACACGGTATAAAGTTGTTACAATAATATTCTATGTCCACATGTTTAGCTATATAATAATTGCATGCAAATTTTAATTAACTAATAAATTGGTACATTACATTCTAGCATTTAAAAAATCTTTTATATCATAATAATTACATTCATTCAGCCATTTATAAAGTTTCTTTTTAAATAACTTAGGACATTGTAATAGTTTTAGATCTTTTGGGATTTTATTATAAATACGGACACACATTGCAAGACAACTTTTATTATACTTGTCTGATTTAGGAATGTCTTTTATAACAAGTCTTTGCGCATCCCTTTTTAAACGAGAGTTGACTTTGTATGCCTTTTGGAACAGTCCCATATTACTGTGCACAAAATTAGAGATTTCAAAGATGTAAAGTGAAGGTAGTGGTAATATGCCTAAATTTTTAAAGAACGGTTTGCATGATTCATCCGGACGGATTCTGCAAATGGCCCTGATGCATTTTTTTTGTGCAATGAATGACCTATCTTTATCCGTACTGTTACCCCATAAAATAAGTCCGTAACGTAAAATGGACCCAATATATGCATGGTACGTTGTAAGAGTTGCTTCCTTATTTGTTACATCCTTTACTTGCTTAAGAGCATAAACAAATTTATTTATCCTATTGCACAAAATATCGACATGCATTTTCCAGTTCAAATCTTGATCTACAATTACTCCCAAAAATTTTGTATGCGTAACTTCTTTTATTTTGTTGATATTGAGTTTAAAGTTGTATTTTGTATGTTTGGATTTATTAAACTGTATAAAGTTAGATTTATCTAAATTAATTTTTAGTTTATTAGCTTGTAGCCAGCCTAAGATTTTATCAATAGTATTATTAATATCCATTTCATGATCAGATATTGAGTTTGACTTTTTATCAGATGTTACTAATATAGAAATGTCATCAGCAAACAGTACACATTTGTGATTTGTGATCAATGGCATGTCATTTATATATAAAATAAACAAGATGGGACCCAAAACACTTCCTTGAGGGACGCCGCGCTTGTTTTCTCTGTAATCGGATTCGTAAGATGTAAGTGTGTTGTCCAATATTTTATTTACAACAACACATTGTTTACGGTTGCTGATATAAGACGAAATCCACTGAAGTGCTATTCCTCTAATTCCGACATTTTCTAATTTTTTTAACAATATGTCATGTGCTACAAAGTCAAAAGCTTGTGATAAGTCGAAAAAAAGTCCGGTTGTTAGGTGATTATTATTAATGCTAGTCAAAACACTACTTACAAGAGAATATATTGCTAATGTTGTTGATTTGTGCTTTTGAAACCCAAATTGTTCGTTTGCTGTTATTTTATATGTGCTACAAAAATTTGCAAGTCTTTTAAGCATACATTTCTCGAATATTTTTGAAAATATTGGTATAAGAGTAATTGGCCTATAGTTTTTAATGTCATTTTTATCATTTTTTTTGTACAAAGGTTTTACAATTGATAACTTTAATGCTTCAGGAAAAGTTCCTGAAGAGAATGAGAGGTTAATTAAATATGTCAATACAGTAAGAAGTTCTGTTTTACATGATTTAATTATTTTCGTACAAATTCCATCATAACCTTCTGAATTTGTATTATTTAAAGTTAATATTTCCTTGCTCACTTCATCTTCAGTCATAGGACTGAGAAATATAGAATTAGGAATTGACATATTTTTAACGTCACTTTTATTATGTGAGTTATTCTGAGAGAAATTTGTAGATTCAATAAAATAATTATTAAAAGTATTCGCTATGTCAATGGGATTTGATATAAGGCCATTATCTAATTTTAACTCTCCAATATTATTATCAAGTTTTATATTTCCAATTTCACGGTTAATAATAGACCACGTTGCTTTACATTTATTTTTACTATTGTTAATGAAATTAATATTAGTATTTATTTTTGATTTATTTATACATTTTTTTAGAATCAATGAGTACTTAAAATACTTTTTTTTATTTGTTGAATTTTTATTTTTGTAGTAAAGATATCGCAAGAATCTTTTATTTTTGCAAGATTTTCTTAGACCTTTACTTATCCAATTATGTTTATTTGTAATCCCGGTGTGAATTTTAATTTTGATTTTTGGAAAGCATAAATTGTATAATAGACAGAAAAACTCGTAAAATCTATTAAACGCTTTATTAGCATCAGGTTCTATGTAAACTTCTGCCCATGATAGACTCTGAAGGAAATCTTTAAACTTTTGAACGTACTCTTCGCAAATGTCTCTTTTATACATATAATATGATTTCGGCAAGGAGCGTTTTTGATTTACCGGGAAGTATAATAATTGCGCTGTGTCGTGGTCGGATAAGTGAAGAGGTAATACGGTGGAAGAAGTTTCTTTAAATTAAAATCAATTATAATGTGCAAAAGTCAAAGAATCATTGTGATTATGTTTAGTGTTGTTTAGTTTTAAGTTTAATCTTTAATTTAAGTAGACAATCAGTGGGGAACTATGACAATTTAGTTCACTACATTTTTATGTAAGTCACTAAGGTACTTGCATAGATGGCTATCAACTAAAATCTTTGTGTAATTTACCTGGGTTATTACGTAAAATTAGTACGTACGTAAATTTTGGACATGCAGCTAGAGCATATTACCATTTTGCAACTACCTACTCGGTTGCAGTAGCTGGAAAATATTATATCTTAGTAATATTTAAAATATTTTAAAAAGGTCTTGTATTTTAAAGTTTATATTCCTTAGCTGTGACTGTGAATTATACATTTACTACTACTTTAAAAAGTGCCACTAATTAATTGACTTTATTACTATTGTCTAATAGGTACTGTAATTGTTAATAATCTTATAGCTTGTTGTTTGATAATAACAAATGTTTGTTGATTTAATCAATATAGTCTGGTTAGTAAAAAAGTATTTTATTTTATATTTATCATTTTAATTTTACAGTTCTTAAAGTAAGTCGCTGCGTTAAAAATGAGCATTTCAGAGCTTTGACTGTATCTATAAAACTTGAAAGGTAAGAGATTTTTGCTTCTAGACAAACACGTTATATAATAGTAATCATACCTACTACATATTACCAAAAATACTTATTTTGAGGCAAGTTTATTAGCCGAATATGTTTATACAGATCACCTAAAAACGCGGACATAATAGGAACGAACCGGCACTGCGACAAAAAAAAAATTGATACCAGTCAGTTTAAAAAGACCTGCAATAGTGAGCGAATAGTGATTCGAAGCTATAAACAACAATGTCCTAATGACCTAAGCTCTAGGCTAGACATCGAATTAATGTTTTTATCGTGTTCGATGCATTTAGTCACGCGATCGTTCATCGTTGGTTATGATCCGTTAGTAATTTTATATTATATAACACACATTCGGTTTTGTGGTATAATAGTTTAGAATATAAAATGTACAGTCAGCATCATAAATAGATTTACAAGTTGAAAAAATAATCATAAAAGTTTTACACCTACATCAATAAAGATTCTATTCAAGTTATCTACTATTATGACTTGGGTAAGATGTTTTCCATATTATTTACTATATATATATTACACCCGTGTATATTCGGGAATACGCGACTAGTTTCGGAATGAAACGGAGCCCCTATTCATGAGCAGGTGAAGGGGAAGCGACTCCGTCGTTTGTAAAACTGGCACATGAGTATAGGTAGTAATTATGTAAACTTATTTTTTTTTAAATATGCGATAGATATATTTATGTTTTTAGTATGATATATAATGCTGTGGGACAATACGGGCTTATAATAATAATAATAAGTCATCTAGTGATTGGCGAGTCACCGTCTGTCTGTTTATATACAATATTGTTGTTAAAAGGCAGACGCCGTTTTTATTCAATAATAAACTGATTTATGAATCCACGAAACATCGCAATACAATAGACCAAATTAAGTATTTTAGATTCCATATTTCACAATAGTCCTGCACCTCCTGGGGACTTTTCATGGCTGTTCTTATATAGAGCAGTTGTGTGATGTACCTAGCTGGAGTCCCATTCCCTTTAAGATTTAAGTTCTCTACGGGCCTCTGCGTGTTGGACCTGTGTCCCCACGTAAGCCTTTTAAAAGACCGGGTATCTTCCACACGGTGGATAGCCCGAGTAAAGAAGAAAGAGATACAATAATATAATGAAAAATTAAAAGCTGTTGATAAATTAAATTAAAATGTTTAGCTACTTTTGATGCTGATTGTACCTATAACGATTAAATAACCATACATCTTGCGAAATTGTTTTAACGTGCGTTATTACTGACATCGAGTGTCAATAAATAAATACTATATTTGAATCATCCGGTCATTTTAGATTTTCATGCACAAGGTTGCATCAGTAACAGTTGTATTTAAATTCGGGCAAGTAAGTCGGCTGTGTGTCGATTTTTAGTGGGTATAGGCACATATTAGATAAAAGTTTACAAGTATAATGTAGGTTCCATTGTTGGCCATATGTATTTTTCGGGTTTTTTTATGCCGGCGACGCCATACATATATCCTATTCGTGAAAATGTTTTACCATATATGTGTAAGCGGGTAGTCGTGTCCCAGACCCCAGTCGCATACATTTTCCACATCATAAAAAGAATCAACCATTAGCTGGAAGACGTCCCCTGTTGAACAAGACCTCTCCCTCAGGGGGGCTTGGCAAGCGGCTTGGGGATCGCAGTATTTATGGTGAAGTTACAAAAGACGCTGCTGCCCATCTTCTGGATTATCCCTTAGTCGCCTCCTACGACACCCACGGGACAAAATGGGGCGTAGCTATTCTTGCCCGGCACTCCACATATTCCCACTGAAGTCCATCAGTAATAAGAAACTAATTACCAATTGTTAGTTAGTTCTACAGAAGGCATCACCCAGTCGATCGAGTTTCTTTTTGCGAATAGAGCGGTGCAGACTACTTTCACGTGTGAAACTGTTAATACAATTACGTTTCATTTGTCTATCTATACATAACTCCCTCTCTCCTTTGTGACTTTTTTATGTCATAATCTTCTTTTTTCGATAATCTATATATATTGTATAGATACCTACTTATACACCCAAAGTCGGACAAACTTCTGCGATCGTACCTATATTTGTCCTTAGGATCGAACCCGTAACTCTTAGTAAGCACTAACAGTTACGGGTTCGATCCTCGGGACAAACTAACTAGTGTCCTAATTAGGTCGTTATGATAATTTATATATTTATTATTATCTATTTTTAACCAATAAATACTAATGCCGCATCTATCGTTCAGTTTGGTACTAATACCGCATCCAATTAAGCAAATGCTATTGCCATTCTAGGGTAACGGGACTGTTTGATTGCTCCTCTCCTTACAAACAGTAGACTAACAAGATATTACTGGCTGACAAGACAATACCGTCGTGGGCGCATAATTACGCAAGTTACAAGTACATATTATTTTCCCGGTTGGTTCGTGTTCCTTGTTCATTAGATGGTTTTCCGTGTACGCCATTGTGTCGCGATGTTCTCGTTTCGATTGCCGTGCTGTCATAATGCATGGGAGCGCGGAACTCTTACGTATCGACTATTAGAGATGTAGTCGATTTCTTTCTAGTTTTATCGATGATTAGAATCGTGTTTGTTTTGTGATTTGGGTTTAGGCTTGGGTTGTTACAACTTGGCAAAGGCTGAACTAGGCAATCAATCCTTCTCAGGGCGGCAGATGCGGCTGGACCAAAGATGCAGCAAGGGGCACACAACCGCCCTTTGCCACAGGTGGCCTGCGGAGTCCTGGGTTGGGAGACCCACCTCCGCACCGAATAGGCCTCCGCTGAAGTCCTGCAGCCCCCTCTCCAACAAGGGGGCACCGATGTTGTTTCCGCCCCTCTTTACAGGGCGGATAGCGCCGGCGGGGTTGGCGGTAGAATGCTGCAGCGATCCCGCCTCCCCGCCATCAAAAGCGCAAAGCAGGCATGTGAGGTTTTAGTGGGTAGGCCTCTGGATCTTATTGGGTTCGGGAGAGAGTCCCACATACCCTCGTCGTCTCCCAACGGCGGGGGATGCGTAATGCATTTCCTCACTTGAAAAAAAAAAAAGGCTATCAATCCTTATGTTAAGGTAAGCGTTGCGGGTTCAAATTCTACACGCAGTACTGGTGTGATTCTCTCCTCGGGTCTTTATGATTGATTACCCTGATTACATAGAACCAATATCATAACCATTTCTTCATAGAATACTTACAGGCGTTATATTTTGTGAAATTAGGACACTAGAATCTGACACAGAGTCCTATATATTAACGACGCTGAATGTCAATTGAAATCGCAGTATCCTATTCTAATAACAGTATATTTTATTTGCCAAACATCGGTACTTAGTCACTGACAATAAATAAACATCTGTCGATATATTCCAGTCGGACCATCACTAACCTCATTATTTTTTTTCGGCAGTGTGAGAGGCAAGATGCCACTTGTGCGTGTTCTATTATAGTAAAAAAATACTATTGTGATCTGTGGGAACTAGAGATTTGCCACCTGTGTTGCGAACACATTTTAAATTTCGAATAAATTCGTTTCTGGCGCATCGAATCACATCCATAGCATAGTGCAAAATGCAGTATTTTTCAAGGTGGTTTAGATACTTATCATTTATTTTTATTCGTTTTGTAGGTAACACCTACAACTGTATTGTATCATATCTACCAACTACGGTTTATTGATGGAATAGTATATTAAGGCATTGGTGAAAATAAGTTTTGTTGTATCGTGGGTGCGTTTCACAAACATGAAATAAATTATGCTACGTATCTTAAAGGCAAGGCTACCAAAATCTGGTGAGTGTTTAAATTATAATATCCAGAACCACAAGAGTGGTGCGATACCTATCCAACTAACTGTTCACAGGCTGTTGTTATACCTAGTTGTTATTTTATATACCTTCCTTACCCAGGTCCTCACTAGTTATTTAAAAAGATTAACCAATTTTTAATAAACCTCCGTTGTGTTTTCACCTCGGCTTTTGGAATGGTTGAATTAATTATGAGATATGAGCATGTGTTGATTACCTGTATAATATGTAAGAACACAGCAGTAGGTAGGTACCAACACTACCCACCTACGTGTAAAAAATACACATAATTCAATATTTTCTTCCTTTAAATCTTCAAGTTCCACCCAACTTCCGAATTTTAATAAAACAATCCCCAAAATTCCATTACATCCGTAATCAGAAAAAATCGGCGGGGGTGTGGGAATCGCGGGCAGATGCGCGTACGCACCGGATCTACGGCATGTGGCAGCACAATGCAGGCACAAAATAGATAGCGCCAGAAAGTCCACACTATAGCAGAAACATAATACTCGCACATTCCCGCTACACTAAATAACACTTATATAGAACACACTGACTGACATGAAACAGTAAGACCTAATTCAGTTATTCAAAAGCAAATTGTCATTTAATTGCTTACTTATATTTATGACGTTTCAGATTGATCTAGTTAACAGTGCGGGAATCGAACATTTAAAGCTGGGTAGGTACTCGGTAGTCTAGACTTCGCGAACCACGTACACACTATGATTGTTGGAAACAGTAATCTGCAACGGTTACAGTCACAGCTCGACGCGTACCCGGATTAATAGTATAGATATCTATACTACCTACTTACTATACTATGTATAGTGTGGGCGGATATCTATTAATTTACAACATTTTTATGTATACGAATATTATGTCGATTTAAAGAATTAAGAATTAGGTGCCCAGTATATTTTATTAATTTATAATTCAACTGCGCCATTGGTCACTAAGTAGCGCGATTACTGAGTGTGAGGTCGAATCGCGGGTCGGGCAAAGTGTAACTGGGTTTTCCGATTAGGTAACTCTCAGTAGCAGATCGGAGTCTGGATCTGTGACCGGTTTATAACAATAGGCTCGATCCAAATTGGAACCTAGAACATAACTGGCGAAAGGTGGGTTTACTTGCACCTCTGCCTACCCCTTCGGGGGATACAGGCTAGATGTTATGTTTTGTTTTTAACCTACATCCATCGCGTCTCCTTTAGAGTGAACCTTCTGCCCGTATTATCTAATATTCCTTACGAACTCGAAGATAATAGAGATCATCTGTGGCCAAGTCTGATCTACTCTCACCGGCTAAAAGCATCGGAGGAGGAAGAAGTTAATTAATTTAATTGGGGTATTTATCATAACCAATTTACGGTCATTATTAAGGCATGTAAACTTTACGCCTTTTTCCCATGTCAAAAGGTTTGGATTCAGTGCTGTTATTCCAGCGATCGTAAAATTATTGTACTCGACGGCATAGTACTTTGAATACCTATATATACATACTTGAGGGGCTCTTAGCTACGTGGCTACCGCGCAGATCAGTCAATTTGCGAGGTTAAGCCGTGCTTGCCGTGGTCAGTCTTGTGATGGGTGACCGTTATAACATGTCGAGACCCTTCCGTGCTTCGGAAGGCACGTTAAGCCGTTGGTCCTGCGCCTGATCTCTTTCCGGACGTGTCGGTCCTCCTTCCCATCGAGAGATATGAGAGTGAGGGAATAGGGAGTGCACTTGTGTTTGCACGCATACTTGTGCACTATAATATCTCCTGCGTAGTTGACTAGTCTCAGAAGAGATTGGCCGCCGTGACCGAAATTCGGTCAGGAGAACATTATACCTACTTATCAGTGGAACTTTGAAGACTGTATGATGATAAAAAATGAAAATGGTTAATATGCGCTACAAGAAGGTACTACTCCGCTTTGATTTTTCTGACCGCAGCGTTGGTCTAATGGTTAGTCAGTTTACAGAATTTTGCTGTAAGAGAACCAGAAACGGGAGCCGTCTCCTGTACGCTAAAGAGAGACTTTATAGTGTAGGTGATTTTGTTTGCCTCATATGCTTAGGCTAGACGTGTCCGGGCGGCGGGCCTTTAAGACTATTAGGAATTATGAGCATGTGTTGGTACTTGGTTCGCTGTTTGTATATTTAATTAGTACATCTGTGTGCGTATTTCGGCTTACTGTCAGTGCAACATTGTATCTGTTTACTTTAAAGCGGAAAGCCCAAGTTCATTACGAAATTAACTGTGGGTTAAATCGGTTTGTTTGTCGCTAACGTTCTTCGAAACAATGTTACCCCTTTGAAGGGCGGCCGTTTCCGGCGCGTTCGGGCGGCTTCCGGCGCAGGAATAGACAATGTCAAGTTCGCATGCGCGTGCGCAGCTTCACGCGCCATTGTCGTCGCGCACTGTTTACCTCAGACAGGGTTAACTTTACTGATTTAGGATTATAAGAAGTTTGTATGCAACAAGCAGGAATCAACCTCAGGGCTTTGCGTAGTTGGTTCTCTTGACTTCAAGGTTATACCATTAGGTAGGTAATAGATATATGTCGTAACGATTCAGATCGTAATAATTATAATATTATCATGCGTAAACCTATCTATCTCTTTTGATATCATACCATTCACAATGAAGTTTAAAAACATTATGCCTATTAGAATACACATAGTGTCTATTATACCTCTAGACCCTCTAGTAAACGTGTAATAATATTAATACTTTATAGCTATCCTTTCTCGGTCGCAACTCTTGGTGATAATAACATTACTACATTACTTATAGTACTTTCAGAACGCGAATCATGATATACTTAACTAATATACAATACATAATAGCTCCTAAAAATGCCCACCCTTCACCGTCTCCTAGTGCTATAGCTGGAAAAAAGAAACAGCGCAATAAACTCCTCAGTAGCAAAATCTGTCAGTATTTTACAAAGTTACTAACGATCCTATTAACATTTGTAGTTTAGGAAGCAAGGATTCTTTTACTTCAGCTCTGGGAGTATGGGCTACTCCAATCCGCAGGCGTCGAATGAACACTGAATTAAATATTACGTTAATTAGTACGTAATCATTCAAACGCGTAACTTTGAAAGGGAATTAAATCCCGCCCACTCGGCACCTGCTGTAGTGGGCGACTTCTAAGGCTATATGTGCCCATGTAGTACATGGATGTCCTAATGCTGACGCCCACGTTACAAGCCCTTTGACTGGTAAGCCTTCATGAATTAAGTAGGTATATGATGACTCTTGGGTAGGGACTGTTGGCTCAAAGTGTTCACCAAGATACCTCGACATTGCCGTAATTGTTTTCGTAAAGTTTAGCAGTAACGTTGTTTTTTTAATTTAATTTGATATAGCTTGTGTGTTGTGTTTCTAGTAAGCTCTATTTTACGCCGGGAAACTCAACAATTTATTCGTATTGTTGGGCAGTTTTGCTGACGAAAACCAGTAGAAATTCAGAATGAAAACGTTTTTTTAACTCTTGGGTGCCAATGCCAATTTAAGAGACAATTGCATAAAGTTCTGTGCCATCTAGGCAAAATTATTTGGAACACTTATTAACGGTCTTGTGAAAATGTTGTAACGGCTTTAGCTCCAGAGACTCTACCATTAGTTAGGTTAACGTCTGAAATGTTTCTATCACAGTATGTAGAACATACTGCGATAGAAACATTTCATAATAAGGGACTGTAAGTGTAAGTTACGCAAACGACAATCATGTCCAAGGGTTTTTATTCAGCCCACATAGCTGGGTGGGCGAGAATTAAGGCCATATGTAGCCATGTGTTATGTCTTGACCAATGTTATCGCCCACAGGAGACCCTTTGTCCTACGATACGTGGTGATTGCCAATTAATTTGTGACGTGTTGACACACGACGGTGTTTGTATGGAAGTAACTGATTATTTGATTGATGTCATATTTATTAGTTTGTTGCGCCTACGTGATGTAGTTGTTACGATAATTACGAGTGATCCTAGTGTCATAATCATAAGTATATACTCACTAGAGAAATGACAGGCATGAAAAATATAATGTAGAATCTAAAACACGGGCCAGAGACAAAATATCAATGGAACATACAAATATTAGGGAAGGGATTTAAACGGGAACCCGGCAAACAAGAAATAGAAAGAGAGGGCTAATATAAAATAGTTAATATTTTTGAAGACTAGTTGATAGCTATGAAGTATATTGTTTCCAAAAATATTAAATCAAAGTATTTATCTATATTAGGCAATCAAACTACTCTTCATGCCCATCGGTGGGCGTAGCGCCCACTTTTGACCCCGTTATGGTAAAATAGACAAATTCATATTCGATATCACCATTTCGGGAAGATTTCGTATATATTCCTGCATTTAATAGTTTTTGTCATTCACTGTATTATAAATAGGCAGTTATTTTCCGGTGTGATAACAAATTATGTTTTTTTCATTGAAATGAGTGATAAAAGTCTGTTTACATTGTGTTTATTAGGTAATAAACAAGATATTCAAATTTTCGTAAACCTCTGTTCTTCTATAAATTTTAGTTTTATTTATTTTTAGTATGGAGTTTGTTACTTTCGAGTTTCTAACATACTGTTTTGGGAAAACCGCTACTCAAGAAAGATTTCTATAAAAGCTTTCTATTGTTATAGCTGGAGGGAATTGAGAACCGGTGAAACAAATTTCCCTTAAAAAAAAAAAGTAATTTATTGTAGTTAATAACCCCACAACTTAAACGGTAGGTACCTCAAAAATAACTAGAGTCAATATGCCAAGGGTCCCTTCTTTTCTGGGTATATCTCTTAACCTGTCTCTTTATCTCTATAAGACTTTAATTAACTTCATTCGTTTGTAAAAAAAAAAACATTTTAACCCTGGCTACAAATAGTAGAAGCCACATCATCATCAACCTATCTCAGTCCACTGCTGGACATAAGCCTCTCCTATGGCACGCCACTGAGCTCGATCTTCGGCCTTCCGCGTCCAACCGCTGCCAGCCATTTTGCGTAGAAGCCTCATAACCCTTTAGAAAATAGGGTACTTTTTATACACCATGTATAAAAAGCGTCCGATGCACATGTACGTCATCTTGTACATTGCTCATTTAAAGATATCTTAGCTACCAACAGTCCTGTCATCAAAGGGCAAGCATCGAAGGTCGCGTAATGAACACGGGGGCGTCACTCGTGGTCATTGAGACCTATTTGGCGATGTTTACTCCGAACACCGACTTGTTTACGATATGTCGGTTAATTGGTAGCAAGGCGACTTCGTTTATACGTGTTAATGTCGCGAGAAAATGTTGCCTTGTTGCGAAATAGTGATTGGTATTTTAACGAATTTTGACAATTTGACATGATGTGGTATTTTTCGGTCTGGGATTTCATTCTATGGGCTGTAATGTTATTTGCATAGAAATTCTTAGTAACCGGTCTAAGCGTTGAATGACCATGAATTGCAATCGACCCTTTTAAGGATGAAGATAAAATGACAAGCTCGCTCTTTATCAAGTAATGAAGGTCTAATTATGATTATGTTGTAAAGTTTTTATCATAAACATAACATTACGCCTTTATTAACCGAAGGGGAAGGCAGAGGTGTACCTATAGTGTACCCACGTTTCGCCACACTAGCCTAAAGGCATTAACCGGACACATGTCTGACAGACTCCGTGCTGTTACTGAGAATTACCTAATGAAAAAGCCCAATAACACTTTGCCCATCATGTGATTCGAACCCAGGACCTCATGCTCAGCAGACACGTTTAGCGACCACTAGACCAACGAGGGAGTCATCATAAAAAGATGCAAGAATATTACAATTAGGTAAGGATGTAGGAAACGACTACGAGACAACTCTTAAGTTCTAAAGAGGTCAAAATGATAACAAATCCAGTGGCACCAGCAACAACAGCAAAGCCCTACAATTAAAGCCGTTATAACACAGCTCATTCGTTCCAAGAACGTGAATGAATGAACAAAAATCCATTGACAACCGCTATCCCACTATCTCTACGTTAACATCTAACTGAATGAAGTTAGAAAATAGACCTGATTCACTTTTTATCTCTTGGTACCAATAAACTGTTCGTTTCGCGTTACGTTACATGGAAGTGCGAGTGTGGGAGCGGTGTCAGGTTCGAGTCCCGCGCCGCACAATTACCAGATATATTGCTCAACGAGATACTGACTGTAGTCATTGTGGCGTTATGAATGATAAAAGGGCGATTGTGTTATCTTTATTATTGAACTTGATATTGCTTCTGCGAATTTTGGGGAGATGAATTAGCTAATTGGGTCTTGCAGTGTTCTGGTGGTTGCTAGGTCGATTCTAAGATGAAGCAGTGTTATTTAAGTGTACCTAAATGTACGGTTATGTTAGTTATGGTGTTAATTCGAATTAGGTCACAGGTTTTTTAAACTAGCAGCAATTGTAGTATTTAATTTTGTCTTAGAATTTAAAAAATCATTAAGTTAGCAGTAGGCTATCTAATTGTTATTGGAGTTACATTTCCATTTTCAAAATATTAACTTAGTGGTTTTAATTGATATAAATAAAGCTGTATCTATCTGTAAGCAGGTTTCACGTTATTTTACAGAACAATAACTTTGTGGTTTTCATTGATATAAGTGAAGCTGTATCATATCTGTAAACAGGTCTAAAATAATATGACACTTTATAACATAATGATATGGATATTTAGATAGCGGGCGCAAAATTAATGCCATTGCGTCTTTGCCCAACCCATTATAATATTATTTAATTAGTACAGCTACAGAGTGTATATATAATTATACCGTTGGTTTTCCACTGGGTACATTATTTATATTGACATCGCGTGGCTATACATAGCGTGACCTGCTGGTTTTGTTTATAAGCTCCACTTAATAAAGTGTAAAAAACGTGGGAGTCTTGCAGTAGGGATCAGCTTACATGGTAATAGATTAAGAAAGCTTCAGATGATTTATGGTAAGGAGGCTCACGTTAATATAGAGCAGATAAATCAATTTTCAAAGTTAAGCAACGTTTGCTTAGGTTTCTCCCTGGATGGGTGGGACTTGACTCATCTCAATCCCTCCTTACGTCGATAAGCTTGCTACACAGTTGATCCCGTATTTGCATCTGTCACCTATGTCATCGTTTCGGGTTTCAGCAGGCCAAGAAAGGTTGAGCATGAGGTGCTAAGTTCGAATTCCGGGTCAAGCAAAGTATTACTGGGTTTTTCCATTAAGCAATGCTCAGTAGCGGCTCGGAGTCGGGACTTGTGCTCGGTTAATGGCAATAGGCTCGGCCCCTATTCAATTGAATAGGAACATTTTATGTTATAGGTCCCAATTGGGACCTATAACATAAAATGTGGGTGAACTATTATGTCCACCTCTGCCTAGCCCTTCGGGGAATACAGGTGTGATGTGATGTAATAAACTCTATCAACCAACTACAAATGGTAAGCAGATTAAAGAAATAAATAAGGTAATATATAGGTAACCAGGAATGTTTTATAGCCTTCCTCGATAAATGGGCTATCTAACACTGAAAGAATTTTTCAAATCGGACCTAGTTCTTGAGATTAGCACGTTCAAACAAACAAACAAACTCTAAGCTTTATAATATTAGTATAGATTATTTAGGTAAATTAAATAATCCAAACATTAATTTGATGAAGTCATTTGGATAAATTGGATCACACTCACTTGTACAAATTAACTTGTTTTTACCTTATTCTCGGGTAAACATAGTAACGGTGCTTTTGTTTCGGTGCCGATACTAACAGTGGCTGCTGACCCACCTTCGGATAACTTAATTTGTTCAAACTCATTACAACTGAACATTACCCTACATCGCGGAGAGGTGGTCGCATTGAAAGCGAGTCGCGTTTTCTGATAAGTTCGAGTATGCAAATAATTTGTAAACTGGAAATACATTTTCATTAATTGTAAAAACGGCCTCATTTGTTTATACTTATTGCACATTTTTGTACAAAGGTGGACTTAATGCCATTGGTTTAGTGGAAAACGCGACTGCTGGGCCTTGGGTCCAATTCTCTTAACCAAAGGTTTTCCATAGCAACTAGGAACACGGGGTCCGAATTTTTGTTCGGTTAACAAATTATTTGGAACCTTATGAGTAGCGGCGAAAAGAATACCACAACTCACACCTCCATAAAAGATAGGAGGCTTAATTTTTACATCATCATCATTTCAGCCTGGTATCACCCACTGCTGGGTATAGGCCTCCCTTTTTCTCTGCCATCTTTGATCTATATCTGCTTTGAGCGTCTGTCATCCAGGTGATTTCTCATATCTTTTTGTATAAATACAATAAATGTTTGAAATGTACTACTGTATACATATCCAATAAATCACCATGAAGCTGTTGCAAGTTATTGTAGTAAGTTTTTGGAAAATTGCTTGTCCCCGCTTATAGTGTGACCATATCCCATCCACCAAGCGGTCCGTTTTTACCCGCGTGTCGCGGAAGCGGGTGATTCCCACGCATTGATTCTGCGACCTTCCAGCCTTCCTAACAATGGTATCTGGTGCCATCTAGCGGTTACAACTTATGACCGATATTTTTTACAACGCAAGGCTGTGAATGAAGCTTTTTGTTAGGAACTAGAGGTTCTTAATTAGGTTTTTAGGTGGTAAAATGTTTGTTTGAATTAGCGGTTACTTGTGGTTTTATGTACGTTTGGTCCGTGTTAATCTAGATTGTTGGCTGTTTTTATTGCATAGTGTCTAGCTTATCAATTGGAGATTTTTTTTAAGTCAGTACCTATGCTGTTAGGACATTTGTTTTCATTTGAAACATTTTGTCAACTCTAGCTTCAGAATTTGATATAAACTGCCATGTCGTTTCAGTGTTTTAGTTAACACTGAGTAGTTGAGGGTTTTGTCTAATATTTTATCCCAAGTTTTCTCAACAGAATTTGAAGTAAAGTTTAGTAACCACACAATGTCATATATACGTGTGTGATGTTATAAGATACACTTACAATTTCCTGTCAAGCTCCGTGTGCGTACATGCGATGACGCAGTCTAGCGGTTAACAAATCAATAGTAATAGTTCTGTCGCTGACACGGCTGTAAACATAACTCGTATACACGTAACTTTGTGTGAGCGTCAATCAATTGTGGTTGTGTCCATTACTTACAGTTTTGCAAGGTTGAGAGAATTATTAGTTTGTGGTGGTTTAGGTGTGAGGTAAGCAGGCCAATAGGCCTATCATCACGTTTTACCAAGAGCTTATTTTCCATTGTAATTCAGATTAGGTTCCGATTCGCAATACACAATTGAACTTATTTAATTTTGTGTTAGGGTCCGAGATACATATTCAGTAGGTAGGTACAGTTTAGAACATTTACTCTATTGCAATAAGAAGCATTGCTAGGACTACTGAATACAATACTGATTATATTTATGAAGATTGTTCCTTGCTAGTACTCGTCAACGATAACTGAATGATAAATGATATCCTAATTTGCGGTGTGGATATTGAATTCAAATTGGCCTCTTGCGCTAAAATTTCAGGCGTGATGTGGCACGGGGCAACTTGTATGATCCACAGATATTTGTTTTGTTTATGAGCATTTTATGGTCGTGATATTTCTTGCCTAGAGCAAAGTACATAAGATTAAATCCCTGCATTCAAGAAAAAGATACGCCGCGATTATCTATGTAACAACCTTCTTTTCGATTTGGGTATTAAACTATTGTAAGCTAATCTAAAGGTGTTAGTAGTACGAACGCCTTTTTACAGTTCTAGGTTTAGAGTTAGCTTTCTAGAATAGCGTGAACAATCTTTAAAGCATATTTATTCGCAACGCGTTATATAACAGGTCATCGTAACACGTTGCAACAGCTACGCCCTTTATGCATATTATTTAATACCAAAATCTACGCCTTGTCGATAAACTGTTGCTAAGTGGAACGGATGTTACATGAAAATATAAATACGTTTGACCACTCTTAAGTCAACGGAATAGAGTGCAATTTTGTGTGGTTTTATCAAAATTGAAGAGTGAAAGAAATGCAATAGATAATTGGTTGTTCTTAAACCAGATCATAGTATCGATTGGTGTGAGTTGAGCAAAGCTTTTCCGCCTGTTTCTAGTTAATTGTACTTAGGTATCAATTACGTCGTGTTTTATACTTGTTTGAATGGGTAATGGCCTAGTAACTGCTTATTATGAGATATTTATTTGCAACATTCAAAGTCAAAGTGCAAAGCTTTTAGTTCAATTAAGTAAATATAGTACAAGTTTACCTTGACCTCTTTGGAGATTATTGGCGAAATGATGATTTTATATGTATGTATCAAAATGGGCGTAAAGTATCAAGGTACTTTGATACTGTGTTGAATAAGTACTACCATTTTTATAGCAGTACTACCAAAACCAGGTGTCCAAGCTCAAGTACCAGCCTGTGTGCCACATTTTTACCATTACTTGACATATTAATCTCAAAATAGATACCAATATCACCATATATGGCTGGCACAGTGCTTAGCTACGTACATCCTTATTCCATAGAAAGATAGAACAGTATCCCATAAGAGCCATAACATAACGGCGCCTGCGCACAGCGTGTGACGAGGATGACGCGCTAAATATAGATACTCCACGGTATTGCGTAAGGAACTCACTATTAATGAGCCGAACAGTTAATCCAGTGAGCGACCGGTTTTGAACGCGAGACCGCCTGCGCGAGCGCATCGTGGCCGCATACACACCGTGAGGTAACATTATTGCGGTATGGTATAATAAAAGATGCGACTTAGAGTAACTGACTAGTGTAATATCGAACAATTGTCTCAATCATGTTCGATCTGCTTTGTCGTTTTTTACGAAATAATTAATGTTGGAAAGTATTTGTCTCTTCGGAATTCCAGTTCTTCGCAACATCGATAGAAACCATTAAATAAAGTATGTCTGAGACCTGTATGATTAACCAAAGCGGGCAGTTAACAATTTTGTAGATACGAAATACTCAAGCAAGAAATCACCAAAATTATATACCTATCACGTTTGCTGTCGGCCCTACGAACCCCTTCTTCCCCCTTCATCCTCATAATATCTATTTTTATTTTCGTTTTTCCTAGTATCTTAGGCCTAAACATTTTCTCAAGCGTTCGTAACCATGTGACGGTGTGACACACGCCCAGTTACGACCTCGCAAGGCCGCGCATCCGCCGCCCGAATAAGGCTCCGCCTTCCCGCCTGTTTTTACACCGCATAGCTTTTTATATCCCATTCCCACATACTACGAGAATTATCTAGCGGTACACTTATTATTTTATAGCAAGCAGGTGGGAATTATTTAATTGTTATTGTAAATTAACAAAGATTAGCGCTGCAAAAACCTTATTGAACACAGTTCAGAAATCAGAAGCTCAACGCAGAGGCTAAATATTTAGGCTATGTTCTTGCATTAAATAATAATTCTGTTCATAGAGATATATAGTTAATGGCCTTTTAGCTATGTAGGAACAACTAAAATAAACTTAAGAAGGAAGAATTTTTATGTTTTTAAAGATATACCTTTAAAAACATGAAAATAAATATAACGTTATGTTTAGTAATTTTTTTATGTCAAACAAAATTCTCGTGTTTATAAAAATAGTGCGAACCTAATAAAGTTCGCCAGCCGCGCCGACCATACTTGGTGGGAAGCTTGTCGAACAGCCGTAGTTTAAGAAATTTTGAGAGCGTTCTTGTTGTGTTCAAGATTACAAACGGGATATAGACCACCTGCTTGGTACAGGTGTTCATTTTGTTTGGTACAGTACCATAGGTCACCTGGTGGTCGAAGTTAATATGTAGGTAGTACCTACTATAATAAAATGTTTGGATACATATTATGAATTGTAATTATCCTACTGTCTCACTTCTACTTCTACTACTAACGAAATTGGAAATTACCTGTTACAGTTAGAAGTCTGAAGACTATAGGACCAATATCTAAGTTCGAAGTCTGTCCAGCCCCCTTAGACAAGTGGCGAAACGCTTGACGTCAAGCGTTTTGCCACTTGTTGAGCCAAAGGGGCAGTACTATGGCACAGAGATTTGCAGACTCTCCTTTAAATATCAATGCTCTAGAGATAGTTTAATGTTTGAGAAGTTTGTTTCGAGTGTCCCTGACATACGGAGTATTCAAAGGTCTTCCTGCGCTGATGATCTTGGTTTATTCGAGCAGTAATTGCCACTAACGATCAGTGCTGTCTACGTAGTATAAGAAATACATATATCTACTTATAAACTCATTATAGATCAGTTTGTGACATTAACAGCTTAATGTTGTGAAATATCCGCCTGTAATGAGTGAAAGTAGCAGTTTCTTATTTGGGTATAACTCAACATTGGTTGTCGTTACTTTTATGTTAGTAGACCACAAGTATAGACTCTATAGACACATCACACAATGCTGTGACCTTTTCAGACTGCTGTTACCACTTTTTAATAATTAATACGAGATCTCTAGCTTAAATGTGTACGTTCCCAAACTCATTCACACAATAAAATCGAAGACAGATCTTGCGAAGGATTAACGTGCTTTAAAAGGTACCAAAAATACTGGCGTGTGTAGTACCTATGACATTGATGTCCTAATAACCAGGTGTCGAATAATAGGTACACTAATGGTATCATTGTGAATTATAAACGCCATTTGTTTATACCACGACCTTGCTAACTTGTGTTGCCGGTTGCACAGCGCGGCTAATTCCACTATTGTCTATTTGTGGGAAACAGACCGAAATGTTCGACAGCTTGGAGTTAATTGGATACATTTTTGAATAAAATACATAGTTTTAGATGAAGATTTTTGTGTATTGTCCTATTAAGTTAATAGTCCCTTTTACTGATGACCGGCTGTGACATTGAGAAGCTTTAAAGGATAAACAAATCCAACTGCGACTTAAAATACCAAATGTAAACCATTTTCATAACTTTTTCTAAGAAGGTACATACACATCTATTGAGGTGAACGTACCGCTTTTGGCTAAACTTTATCACCACCTAGACCATCTAACACGGACGTTATTGTATAGTGGTATACCTTAATATTTGTATTTTCTTTCTGAGATGTATTTGGAAATATCATATGCGTCACTGCGAATAAATCAGTTTTTTTTTCAGTAATCACATGATGTCGGTAATGCATTTATTATAACTTAACAAACAGACTGTTTATTTAATTAAAAATCCCAAGCGGTGGTTATAGTTGTGTGGTGAAGCTTATTCTGATATCATCTCCATGTTGGAATATCGTTACATTACAAATATGTTTATTGTTAATCTTGCGCACCTTCCCACACTAATTGCAAAAGATAATTAAGTCTTAGTAACCACGATGGGTTGTTATTCTTAATTGTACGCGGATATTTCTAAATACGGGATGTTGCAGGTGATGTTTTAATGTCAATAAGAAAATTCCTATTTCCTTGATGGTCCTTTTCTTTGATTAGTGAGCTAATCATCAACTTATTTCCTACCTAAGCCACAGGTTACATAACCTAAGCTCTTATAATCACAAACCAATATGCTTTTAGAATATATTTTGGTACAGTGCAGTCCAAAAGCGATCAAAACTCCAAAAGGATTTTTTTTCAAACATTTGTGAGGTAAATAAAAATTTCAAGAGACTTCTTGCACGACATTTCTTGCTCAGATGACAAAAAAAAATAACATAATAATATTACTCTTTTAAATCCTTACAACTTTGTATCGATGGGGTATATTAAGTATGTCAGACGATACACTGAGTTAGTTACGCATGTAATGCAAGACGACCTCAAAGTATTATATTTCATGTTAAAACTCAAATTCGATTATCAAAACACGATCGAATTTAATAACATACTCGAGATGAATCAATTTACTAACAGAAGAGTTGGCTACCGCTTCATGAATAGCCAATGGGCATTGACCTCTCGTAACCGAATCTGATTCCCATGCGTCTTCTGGTGTCGTGTGACGCATTCCTCGTCACAGCCTTGTTGGCAGGTCATTGGTGCAAGGAGGTTCTCACTGGCGTTGGTAGGCGGTCTGCGAATATCTTCAAGTCAAACCAGGTTTTAGATTACTTTTTAAGTAACTCAATGACCTAATGACGAAAACGAATCTATAATATACAATAGCATCAAAAGAGCCTAGGCTTTGAGCTGGCATCCTTGTTTTGTACGCACAACGAGATCCACGCTCCTTAGGGACGTGATCCTTATCCTTCAGCAAATTTTTAACCCACAAATAGACATCAGCTGATCAGCTGAAAGTTGTTACGACTAAATGTCAGATTAACTACTGCTTTATTAAAAAGTAGTCTGATAGGTAAAAGGAAGATTAAAACATAATTATCATATCCATGAATGAATGGCTGATCTCACCACAACATTTAATGAATGTCGGCCTTTGGGATCGTGTGACGCATTCCTGGTCACAGTCCTGTTAACACGTAGCATGGGTGACCCGCTGAGGCTGGGTCCCACCGGTGTCGGTGATGAGACTGGTATCCCTTGTGTGGTGAACCGAGACGGTTGCTCCACTTAGCTCCATGCTAGTGCGCGCTGTTTTTAGAACACAATTATAATTGACACAGAATAGTCAACAATTATTTCGTTCATAATGGTTTTATTTTTAATTTTGAGTTTTTTTTTTGTAGTCATTTTGATCACATAACGTTACCTCCTGCAAGGTTAGAATGAATGTAAAAAAATATGTTTTTCATGCACCAGGTAATAAGCAAAAGCAATCAATTAATATGTTATTATTAGTGTTCTACAATTGTCTACAGTTAATGTTTGTAAGCATACTTAACTGCAACTAGTAAGTTACGCAAATAATTACAGCAGAAGCGTGATTCACAGTTCTGTAATGAGTACAGTCGTGTTCACACGCTGCAATACATTTGTGTATTGATAAATTACATCTGGCTTTAATAATTTTGTTATAATCACCTGTCTAACTACTACAAAAACATTTCTCCATTTTGTGAACTAATTGCTATGCAGCATTAACTAATCCAAGAAATCTTCCTAAAAGCATAAAGTTGTAATGCGAAATATTTGCTAGGTTTACATTTATTTTATTTTATTCAATAGTTACAGATACGGATAACAGATTAATTTAGTTAATTTCCTCCATTTCAGCTTCAGTTTCTTATAATTCGATTTATACTGGTTATTATGTATAACATTTATTAACTATAGAGTACATACATTAAAAATTAAGTTTAAAACAAAAAGGGTATTGAATGAGATGTCAATACAGAGTTATTTTATGAGTACCATATACCTACTAAAATCCGATAATTACTAAAAGTGGAATAGCAACAAATGGTGAGGCCGCAATAGGAACACAGCTCGCGGCGCAGGAACAGGTTGTCGCGGCTGCGGTCTACATTGCACCCAATTGTCGCTCCCACGGGCCCACCTTATTACATAAACATCGGATCGCTTACTTTTTATCCTTGATATTAAGAACAGCTATCATTACCGAAAATACTATATAATAGGGCCATTTGCGCGATGGTCTCCTAACCTACTTCGGTTTTTACAATTGCTTTTTTGTAACTCGTTGAAGAGTATTAGCACCTATTTACCAGAAGATACTGTAAATACAAACGCGGTTATTCGCGAAGGGCCTTCATCTCCTCTTCTCTTATAGAAATGAGCAATACATAGGATTCATGCTATGGATCATCAGTAGCAGGTTTGAAGCGGGGCTGGACGCCCAGCCGAGCCGTACGATCAATAAAATATCGTCACTCGTGAAGGCTCTTTTAACCCTTTAATGTATCCAACAAAACGACCACACGGCTATACGTCCATAATTGCAGTCTAACTGGCTAACCTATGATTTACGAAATGGCCTTTTATTAAGAAAAATATATGCAAGATTGTTTTTCGTCGGTCACATCGTGATTATAAAAACAATAGTGCATCTGACCCGGTCTCTACCTCACTAAAATACGTTGCATCACAAAGTTGCTGCTTTATTGTTGAGTTAGAGTATGCTCATGTGATTATCTTTAGATATTTTCACATAAGATGATCTTAATCAAGTCTGTGAGTTACATTATTGTTGATGCGATATGAAATTGTAAGTGCATCTGTTTGTGGACACTAATATCTTCTAACTATAGCAGCTATATTAATCAGCTGCGATAGAATCGTACTTTTTCTGAAT
Source organism: Abrostola tripartita (assembly GCA_905340225.1). NCBI lineage: Eukaryota > Metazoa > Arthropoda > Insecta > Lepidoptera > Noctuidae > Abrostola > Abrostola tripartita. The sequence goes on from HG996488.1 coordinate 805,021, forward strand.
GTGTTTCACATCTAAAATGCAAGTGTTAGGCCATAGGATAAAATTTATAAGGTGTTATATAGAGATTTGATTATTTTGAATACTTTATGCACATGTTAATGTACGTAGATACCTATATAGGATTACGGAGTGCACCTGTGATTGCGCGCATACTTCTGCACTATAATGGCTAGTCTCCTCTAGAAGATAGGCCGCTGTGACTGAAATTTGTGCCGTGTGGTATCTGGCCTAGAATTGACCACCCCCTTTCCTCCCGTGGGTATCGTAAGAGGCGACTAAGGGAAAATCCAGAAGATGGGCAGCAGCGGCTTCTGTTACTTGACCACCAATACTGCGATCCCCAAGCCGCTTGCCAAGCGTGGGGATTATGGCCACCCTGAAACGTGCGAACGAATTAAACGGGGAGGCCTATGTTCAACAGTGGACGTCTTTTGGCTGATGATGATGATGATAATGACTGAAATTTGGTCAGGAGAACATTACAATATACGTAAGCCGACTTTGGCATTTTCTACGAGCGACCATAAGATCCATCTAGACAAAACAAAGTAAAGTTTAAAAAAGAGATGTCTATATCAAAATAAAACCTACAAGCACACAATAGTTTCTATACTCATTGCTCACCTGTGTCTAATGCCACTCCAATCAATCCGGGTACCTTCAACCGCAACTCCACATACCGAAGCCATACGCTTGGTGTTCCCACACTCGTTTTGTTCTTACACGGCGCAGGCGCAGGTGTGAGGAATCAATTTTACGTTTACGAGTAAAAATTAACGCGCAGTATTCCCGTTACTGTCGCATTTGGCTTCCAGTTGCCAAATATGTTTACTCGGGTTTTTGATGTAGATTGGAAACATGGAAACTTGAATCAGAGTTTAAAATTACTTATTTATTATTATTACTTATATACGGTTGATGGCAATAGGCTCGCCCCCTATTACATTGGAACTTACAACATCACTGGCGAAATGTGGGTGTACTATATGTTCACCTCTGCCTACCCCTTCGGGGAATACAGGCGTGATATTATGTTATGTATGTATGTATTATTATTAGTAAGAAATACAGTTTAACAGAATATTACTGCAATTGAATAGTTATATTTTCATTTCATTTATAAGCTGATAAACATAATAAGCCAAATAGGTATCCAAGTATGGTGAACATTAGAATGGTCCTCGTTATTGGCCAGACCAATGACCAGAACTTTTCTGATGTAGTAGATGAATCTCGTATCTATCTCTATTAATGTAGTCGTTTAGAATTAGATCCACTAAATAACCTTTTAAATAAAATCGTAGCTAAATTTCTAAGGCCTTCCAAAAAAAGGTGTTATGTTGTTAGGATTAGTGAAAATGACTTTAATTACCTACATAATTATGTATATTTAGTACGTAATATTATAAATATATTATCAAGATAACCTATATTAGGATTCCGTATTTCTGTTTAAGGTACATCGGAGTTATTATGTCGTTCATCCGTGCACGTGGTTCCGTACGTGACGTCCGGTACGACAAGTGCGCAAGCGGCAAGCGAAGTCCAAAAACTAAGGGAGATTTACCTTTAGATATTCAATTATATTTGAACTTTATTGTTCATGGTATAGAGTTGAAATTACTTTAGATATTTTCAAAGGATTCGGATGTTTTGAATTGGTTGTATGATCAAAACAACGTATTTAAGGGTTAATTAAGTTGAATTAGAAACAATGTGGGAACTTAACTTATGATTGGTTAGTAATCATCGATTACTTTATGCAACAGCATATCTGGCAGATCATCCTTAAGGAAATACCTACTATAACATCAGTCAGTCTCGACATGCAAGGGAACCCGCACCTGGTCACGCCATCATCATTAATTATAATCTATTATCAAAAGTCACCCAAAACCCTTCTCCGCTAACCAAGCCCTAATTCTCGTTCCCAAATTTCGGAAATATTAATTAAAAATAACTGATTAATTTAACTTTTCGTTCCGGACTATCTATAATGTCTTCCTTCGCATCCACAGCGCCGGTAAAGCGGCACGAATTTAATGGAAGCCCTTCTCAAGCCCGGGGGGCCGTATGCTGAGAGAACTGACATAAACGTCAATTATCCTTCAAATTATGAAGTGTCAGATGCGTGAAATAGACAGAAATAGTCGCCATTTTAGTAAAGGGCGGTAAACAAAGTTAATATAGTGATTGAACGTGACTGCGCGCGCGCATGCTGCTGTGTATGAAGTATTACGAGTTTATTGTTTCCTGTGCTTCCGCTAGGGGGTTTAAGCGGCTAGGCTTTAAACAAAGTGCGGATATTTACTTAATATTTTATTGTTAGGGAGAGTTGGACTGCCAGCGGCAATTTTCAAAGGTTTAGTACCTTACTCAGTTCAAAGAGCCGAACACCTAGCGTATGTTATGTTTCGCTTTACGTACGATTACGTTATTTTCATAAAACGTTTACATGTATTGGATTGCAAAAAGAAAAAACATAAAGCCACAATTAATTTATGTTATTAAAGCAATGCTGCTTTTCAGTTTTATTTAGATGCTGTCAAAGAAAACACCATAAAAGTACTTAATAAACCTATGTTTCAATAGCACAAAATCCTAATAGTTACTAAATTTATATCCGCCCTAGTCCAGGTGGCGTTTTAAGAGTTTCGCGGTGCGTGTGCGCCGCTCTATTTTCAGAGCAATTAGGAAAGCGCGCGGATTCTACCGGTTCGAATTTCAAACGCATTCGGATTTCAATAACGTACGTTCCAAGCGGCCTGTTTGGCATTTTGTGTTATTATGTTCACGCCCATTTTTATATTTAGGAGGTTGGTAATAGTACAGCTGTGTATGCATTTTTGATATTTGATAAAATAAACTTAGCGATGAGAGTCAATTTTTCTGCATAAAAGGTCTTTATTCCCAATTAATTGGCTCGTGGCGCGCAAGTCTGAGACATCCAGTAATGGACAGAAGTAGCTTGTCCCTCGCGACACTCAAATAGGTAATATGACGTGATCAATCTGCTACTCTTTGCCTAGATGTCCTTGGGAGCTACACAGGTTCTATTCTTAGCTGTCGTAAAACACATGTACATCAATTACGTGTTTTCACGGAATTTTAATTATAGTTATTTAACACCTAGTTTTATGTGTAACAAATAAAAATATATATAAAAGTTATAGGTTTACGACGAAGTTCGGTAATCAAAGCAAGGCAGGACTATTTATTTTTATATAATACACGAGAATAACGTATGCGTATGGCCCAGCTAATCTCCGACAAATCAAAGCGTGCCACGATTGCACGGTACAGTTATGTTTTTTCAAAATAAGTAATACACAGAAGGTTTGCATCCACGTGCAATCACTTCTTAAAGACATTTTATTTCACATCATCATCATCATACCCAGCGCTAGGTGTTCTACACTCAGCATATGCTGAGTTGGCGACCTTTTCGGTATTGCATGTTTGATGGTACTACTTATTATATTTCCTTGTTGTTTTACCTTTTGTTTGTGCTGTCACATGTGATGTCGAATAAATGATCTTTGATTTGATTTGATTTGATCATCATCAGCCGGAAGACGTCCACTGCTGGACAAAGGCCTCCCCCTTAGAACGCCATAATGAACGACAACTTGCCGTTTGCATCCACCGGTTGCCCGCAACTCTGACGATATCGTCGGTCCACCTGGTGGGAGGCCTGCCAACGCTGCGTCTTCCGGTTCGGTTTTATTTCACAGTAATACTAAATTCAAAATCTGTTCCTATCCTATCCTAGTTGAGTTGCAGGTTATTATCTAATAATGATGGCAGCAGACGTTGAACTGTATTACAAAGTGCGAAGGTTACACACAGATCTGGAAAAGATATTGCTAGACGTTTGATAGGTTTTCAAAATATGGTTATGGCTCTGGAAAGTGTAAAGTAAGCAAAAATGCTTGTGACCTTGCTAAAATTGCATCGCTATTGTGTTCAAACATAATTAGTTCATTGTAAATTGTAATATAGCGGTTTAAAACAAGATTTAAAAAGCTACGATAATAATTAAAATAGTATCTACTTAATGTATAAAAATAATCGTGTGAAGTAAACCTTTTGTCCGTATCTGTTTGTTGGCAGTGTTTAAGTAATTAGTAATGAATAATATTATTATGTATTGTGTGCCGACAAGATTACCTTGACACGTGTTACTGTGAACATATGTTTGTATGTAATGTATTATAAGAAAGTTCGCTCGCGACAATTATAGGATGTCACCTTGAGATGATGAAGTTGACGCCGAAACTGAATACGGGTTTGTTTTGTAATATTCTGTTACTAGCTGCGCCCCACGGTTTTACTCGCTACATTTTTGAGGACAAAATCGATGTATTAATTTAAGGTGTCAGCTACCTCCAATACAAATTTTAGCAAAATCAGTCCATCGGTTTGGTTTTAGTCTTCTTCTTCTTCTTCGTTATCACTCTTGACAGAGTGGGCGTGGTCGTCACTTCAGGTCTTGGTGGCACGCTTTACGAGACGTCGCCATTTCTCTCTTGCAACTGCCTTCCTCGTGCATTCGTGCAAGGAACCCTCTATTGTTGTTAGTAGGTCTAAACAAATTTATAAGTATCCATTTAATATCATTTAGGCACCTTATGTTGTTTTCATGCATGGTCTGTTTTACTTCCCTTAACACTCAATATAAACATTGCCAATATGAGAACGTTGACCTAATCAGTTCCCTTTGGTACTTATTCACCTTTGCAGAAAAAATATTATTTCGGTATACCTAAAACTACATACGTAAAAAAATATACATATCACTACATAGTATAAAACAAAGTCGCTTTCTCTGTCCCTATATCCCTATGTATACTTTAATCTTCAAAACTACGCAACGGATTTTGATGCGGTTTTTTTTAATAGATAGAGTAATTAAAGAGGATGGTTTATATGTACAATAACATCCATTAAATAGTGGAGAAATACTTATAATATATATTTTATACCCGTGCGAAGCCGGAGCGGGCCGCTAGTTTACAAAATTTGTAAGTTTTAAAGTATTTTCGACAATCGTCCGGTTTGAAGTTTTCAAAAAAATTAAAAAAAAAAAAAAAAAACTTCCCTTTTCAAACAAATGTTGTCCAAGTTCACATGACTGGCACAAAAAGAACATTTAAAGAAAAACCACATAATTATGAGGACAGACAAAGGCCTGAAATAGCCTAAAGGGAATGCTTACCTTTACTAAAATGCGTGGGCTGAAACTTTACAGAAACTCACTATCCTGTGTTCCTAACTATTGGTCGAAGAAGGTATAGTTCCTATACCAGCAACTCCGTACTCGGTAGAAAGCTACAGCTAAGTCCAGGATGTTTTGCCCCACTCCGCTAAAAGTGTTTCCTTACACGTAAGAGTTTATTTCAGTTCGGTTGTTGTTCTAACACTTCCCGGCGTCGATACGTGTGGGTACCTACGCTTTGATCTACACCAGTGATTTATACTGTTTGAGGATCTCGAACTGCGGAGTCAAAACGTTTAGACTTGTTGATAGCCTTAATGTTGTACACCTGATACATGACTGGTAGTTTAATAGGCCTGTTAAGAACCCGTTTGATCATCAAATGAGACAGCTATCACATAAGTATCGATAGGTTATTTGTAGTAAATAATCGTTATTATTTTTGACTCGACTTTGCCTTCTTTCCAAGGATTCGATGAAGTCCAAAAAAAATTGCTTCAAATGATAAGACTAGTGTAAGCTTGACTTGTGTATGTCTATCATCATCATCATGAGCCGGAGGACGTCCACTGTTGAACAAAGGCCTTCCCCTTAGGACGGGGCGGGGGGGGTGAAATAATCCTCATGCTTGGCAAGCGGCTTGGGGATTGCAGTATCTTCTGGATTTTCCCTTAGTCGCCTCTTACGACGCTCACGGGAGGAAAGGGGGTGGTCAATTCTAGGCCGGATACCACACGGCAATCTAGTCTAGTCCAATCTATCAGTCTATGTCTATACAGACGCAAAACACAGATCAATGAACAAAGGCAATAAATTAACAAATAAAAACAATAGATGCCTCATAAAACGGCAACAACAAGAGTAAAGGTTTTTCAACTAATACACGTGGGTGCTAATGGCGCCATAATGTACAATTAAACTCTGCGTAGGAGTGACTCTCAGCTTTTAAGAGCCCATTGCTGTGCGAATACACAACACGTTTAATGCACTTCAAACATAACTCGTAATGTATTGAGTGCATTTGTTTATGCTCGTGGGTGGTGGAAAGCCATAGACTGATTGATAAGCGATAGTGTGAGCTCATGATTTATCTTTTGTTCGTATCGTAGTACCGTATTATGAAACAAAGAAAGGTGGGCAGTTAATAATAAGCTTTTTGTTAATAATTTTGTAGGACAAGTATTTATGAAGATAAACATTGGGAAAACGTTGTTATTTTTCGGTTCAAAGGAACGTAGTAGTATTGGTTTTGAACTAGGCGCTACTAATAATATTCTAAGTGCGGGGTGCCCACGGGCTGACTTTTGATATAATATTTTGTACGAAGATTTATTTGACGTAGACATTGGGCACCACAGATAACCCAGGAGGTTATCTGTATTGGGCACCTAAAACCTGGAACTGTCTAAAATCTTAAATGTATTGATTATAATAACGAAAGCTGCGAGGAGTCTAGCAAATCATGATTGGATCTAGCTTTGTCTAGAGCTACAAAAAGTAAATATATTGAAAATATAATTATAATATAACTTACGTCACCAAGAAATAATTCAATAGTTTGGAGCCACTTTCGAAACCTAAATAAGAAACTTAATTTACTCATCTCTGTTCATTGTTGGAAGCTAACGATTATTTTGACCAATCTCACTCACAATGCTCACTAACGAGTGACGCAAACACAAAAACCTCGTAAAATATAATTATAGCTGTAGTCAGGCCCAAACAATACTGAAATAAATAATGTTTTTTTATGTCAGCCGTGTTTTTATTAACACTACATCATTGTCATTAAGTACTTTGTTTTTTATTGTAAGTGGCTACATTTATTTATTCATTTTCCTTGGATCACTTTAATGGTGCTCGAAAAATATTAAGTTATCTGACCATGTCCTTAAGCATTTCAAAGTTAATCCTGCTATATATCCTTTAAGATTGATTTCGTTGCGGGTTCCAAAACAGTCAAATCTTTGGCACGACTCAAGCTTTGTTGCCTCTCTAGTAGGTTTTCAATGGTTATCATTGTGGCTTGCAGAAGTTACAATGATGAGAACGAGTGGTAGGATTCCAAAAAAAAAATTTCAATTTGGAAAGTTTTAAAGCCTTTTTAATAACTATGTCTCGTGAATTGGAGTGCTTCTAAGAAACTACTGTTTTACGGAAAAGGACGGAACCTAGAATTTTATGGTTAAAATTCGCGAGCACGTAGTGACCAAGTCAGCGTAGTGATCAATTTTCGTTGTCTCCGTAACAGAGGAGTTCGTTGATCTGCAGCGGGACAATTACAGGTGGGTTCAACTTATTTAAATAAAACATTTCAATGATAAGAACAAGAAGTTGTTAGGTATCTAAATTTTGCATTCCTTCTTTATTTAATGTTGCTGCGAACCGCAGAGTTCGAATTTTTACAAACCTTTAAAAATTATAGTGTTTCTCTCTTCCAAGCTTTCCTTGTTTTTTTCCTCCACTTTACCACGGACTTTACTATGTAAGGATGACATCTTTGAAGACCTGACTCAAAAAAGCGTATTGCATAAAAAAATATCATTAAGTAAACAAACTTACGGTATGATCATTATCTCGTTACTATTCTGCATTTTACACACGTAGGTATTAAAGAAACGCTATGAGATCAAAATCCTTGGGAATTAATTTACTAAGATCAGATCAGTTCAGGAAAACTGTAAGATTTACAACAATTCAATGACGCTCCACCATTGTACGCCATCTTGTGATATTATCACGCATGCGCAGTGGCGCGGATGATTCGATCGTATGAATAACAATTTAATTAATTTCCTTGCTAGATATTACACCGTTTTTGTTATGAAACAGTATATAGTTCGGTAATTTTGGTTGCGTTGCGCACTTATTGAACTTTTTTGGCTAATGCACTAGTTACGATGATGTCTATCAATGCTGATTGACGTGCAAATTACTTAGATTGGGGCCTCATGTAATGTGTGAGTAGCTACATACACCAGGAAGTTTCCGTTGGCCAATATAAGTTACTACTGTTTCAGCATGTTTGTGCTCTGTACTTAGGTAACTGAGCGTTCATAATGTAAAAATTAAGGTCTTAATCAAGTTCCATACTTATCAAGCACATGCACACACACACATTTAAGCATAGATCAGTGTGTGTGATCTGACATATGAAAATCATTCCTCTTCGGGTTCGCAAAGAAGATCTTATTTTAGGATAGTTTCCTAGAATCCTTGTTTGTTATTCAAAGGTGCAGGGACTATTATATCTAGGCTACATACTGTTGCGTAGCGCGAAATCATCCACTGGATTAAAATGTTTGTGATGTGATAAGAGGCTTTATGCAAGCGAGTATGTTCAAATAAAATATGAATATATAGTTAATACCGGCCTATATATAACTGGTGGGCTAAGCCCTCTTCTTATACAATATGGAATGAGCATTGATCACAACGTTTGCTCACTGCAATGTGGCGATTCCAGAATTTATCTTGGGACAGCTCACACACGGTCATCTGATCCCAAACTAGGCAGAGCCTGTATTATGGTAACCAGACAACTGATAAACATACTTATATATTTCTAAATACATACATAATATAGATAAATAACACCCATACACAGAACAAACGATTTTGATCATCACACAAAGATTTGTCCAGGATGGGAATCGAACCCATAACCTCCCGTTAAGCAGTCAGGGTCACTATCCACTAGACCAACAGGCCAGTCTAATACTAATTAAATTCTAATACTAATCCAGGTTTCTTCACGTTAGAATATAAGATAGTAGGTACATATAACTACAAAGTAATACATAGTATGAAGTAATTAGTAGACAGGTCGGAAAGAAAGATCTATTTACCATCCACCAACCCATCTGTTCCCTCTTAAATGGTATAAGATACTAACGACTCGATGTCTGAGGACGTTCTCGTCACAGTACAGCGCTCTGCCACTCCCACTTCACGCGTACTGCACACCGTAATGGTGATAGTGGTACAACGAGTCTGTGAGGAATACGTTCTGAGTAAAGTGACTTTTGGTTCGAGATCTATTCAGGTTTAATTTGAGAATCCGATTGGTGAAATCATGAAATATCCTTTACTGATCCCGAAAAGCTTTGGCAGAAGTGTGCTGTTCACTCTCACATTTAGCCGGTCATCATAAGTCCCAGGAAATTAACGATTTTCTTATAGCCAATCATCGAGCAAATGAGAGGTTCATCAAAAAATAAGTGCTCCCTCACTCCTAGGGAATGTTAGTTACGTTTATGTGTCTGCGTGTAAAGAACTTCACTGTAAATATTCTAACAGCTCTCTTCAGCTCTATATTATCGCGCAACCGGTAGAAGACAAGTCAGGAACTAAGTCCTTCGAACTAATTACTTGAAGAGTGCTCGCATTATCGACCAATAAAGCCCAGTCACGTGAGTTTTTACAGTAGCGCATCAGTTACGATGCCGACGTGCGTCGCGCGTTATTTTGCTTCTAAATTACACACAGTTTACGGCCGTACTTTGTTGTGTGTATCAAGTTCAAGGAAATCACTATAATCTCGCGCGATACTAGATGGAAACAACAGTCATAATTGCACCGTGAATTCTGCTCCGTGATTTTTTGATAATTTTGAATCGGACCGTAGCAGGTGAGATTTGACACACCTCTCACTTGAATGTAGGATATTATATAGGAACCATCAAACCCACAAATATGGCTGGTATCATTATAGATAGTTAATTAATCCTTATAGTAAACTAAACGTCCTTAAATACCCGATCAATTCCCACCGCTAATCCATGGTCCCATATTTAATACAAATTACTTCCGCCGTCGGTATTTAGTATCATTTAGGTTACGAATCACGCGTCTATGGGCATTTCCCCTTCCGAAACGAGCGGCCGACGACACGGGAAGTCCAGACCATTGGTAAGAGTTGATTAATATTTATTTATTTATATTAAAGCTCTGTGAGAATTAGGTTTTGATCCTTTCTCGAGCAGTGATAGGTTTGTGGAAGTCTAACGTATTACTGTGTAAACGTAATACGTTAGACTTCCACACACTTCTCCGTGTAAATGTGCAAATTATATTTCTTGATAATTTGTTTTATTCAGTAAATAACATACATATATTGGGTCTTATAGGAGAATTCATAGGCAAACGTTTATTGAATGGTGTCAGACACCAAAAGGCATTGAACAAGAAGATTTAAAAAAATACGACGGATTTGAGCAAAATAAATATGTTATAACCAATTAGGTATATTACAAGGATATAAAATGAGGTAGATGTTACTAGCGCGCTCATTTTGAAGACTCAAAATCATAATTGAATACGGACATCTTGTCAAGCAGTGATTGGCTGGCCTGAGTAACATTTGACATATGCGTGCAAGTGTCAAATACTTGATTATTCTTTTACCCTTATTGTTAAATAGTAATATAATACGCTATCTCTTTTACGTCTTTCTTAAGACGTACAAATAAGTATGTGTGCAGTTCGGAACACTTTTCTCGTCCGTTTTGTTAATATACTAACATATCTATACATTTCATATATCATTGGATGCAACACAATCGTATTTATACGAAATCAATGCAACTCATCCATTCATGTTTGGATTATCTGTAACAGGATTACGTCACCGATTCGTGCTGATCCACAATGGCGCGTAATCGATTTGATGGAGTTATGAAACGATTCACGGTGAAATGAGGCATTGTGGTGCCCTGAGTTAGTCATGCCTGGATACTTAGGGCATATACCTCTTTCCTCCATGTCGAGATGAAAAACAACGTTATGTGATAACAGTGTACCTGTTTTTGTAAAAAAGGTAGTTTTGATTATTGTGATTTAGGTACCTCTGGCTCCCCTACTACAATCATTACTTTCTTGATGTCACTTTCCTATTTTCGCAAAGGTTTTGTCCGGTATGACTCACTGTCTCGGATTAGCGCAAATAGAGCTGTTAATCCGAGAAAGTGCAATAGAATAATAAAAATAATAATATTAAACTGCACCTAGACCCACTGTCAGAACAACAAGCAGTGGAAGTTAAAATCATTTTAGACCCACTTATCTGTTTATATTCTTTGTCGTTGTAGGCATTGATAGCCGAGTGGTATGACCGTTGGACTGCAAAGTAAAAGGTCGCAAGTTCAAAACCCGGCATGCACCAATGTCTTTTCGAATTCATGTGCGTACTATAAATTAGTTATCAGTTGCTAAAAACGGTGAAGGAAAACATCGTGAGGAAACCGGCACACCTGAGATATTTTTCAACGGTGTGTAAAGCCATGTCAGAGGCCTACAGGCGGTTTAAACTCTGACACCAGGTTGTTAATCAACCATACGATAAGAAGAAGATTCGTTGTCAAGAAAAGCACAACTCTTGAGGCCAAAAGTAAAATATGGTTGACTTAAAGCTTACTAAAGGCGATTTAAACTCTAGACACTAGGTTGTTCATCAACCATACGACATGCAGAAGAAAGCTTAAACTCTCCATAAGTTTATTAATAAAGAATCCATAGTCCATTTAGAATTAATAATTCCAGAAACTGTCCACAGTTCAGACGAAATCTTGTGAAGAAATGTATCCGAATAAATACGAATGCCAGTCCCTCGAGGCACCAAAGCGAAGGCGCGTCGTCATACGCGAGTGCGCACGCACAAAAGGATTGCCGCGCACTACCAGCACGCGCATCTCATTTAAATGATCGTACCGTTTATAAATAAGGATGGAGGGTTCTAGAATATGGTTTTTAGATTTCGAATTCATATGGTTACATTTCTTCAAAAGATTTCGTCTGAGCTGTGGAGAGTTTCTGAAATACAATTGAAAAGATAGATTGACAAAGTTTAATAACAAGGAAAAGATAAAATCAAGACAGATTGTAGAACCAAAATATATTAAATAAAAACTCAGGTTTGATTTAAACCTAAATCGGTTGGGGAAAAACTATAGCTTTAGCCGGTTTGCTCAAATAGACTATGTTGCTAAAACATGATTACTGAATGATTTTCATTCAGTAATTATGTTTTAGCAACACATACAGATAAACAACGAAAACGAAGTCGGTTAAAAAACTGTTCAGCATTAAAAAATTGTGAACAGAACTTGAAAACAACAAATTAAACCAGAATACAAAAAGGATCAGTGAATAAATACATGTTAAAAATACAGAGACGCAAGGAAAACAATGCGGAGGTCAAACAGATGCGCGCAGGCGCAAATTTTCATACTTCGCCGCACATTGACGCAGTTCGCTTGTGGCTTATTATTCTGGCTTGTTGCTTTGGATTAAACAATAACATTGTTGGGATACAGTATAAAATTGAATCACAGATTTTTTTTTGAATAAAATTTTCTTTATGATCTGTTTTTTTAGATGCATCGAGCGTTCTGTTTATTTCAATTTATGTATGTATTATATTCGCATTTGTAATTATAATAGCCAGGTTTGGACGTTGAGTGGGGCTGGCGGGACTGGTGACCTGAAATACTGGGTATACCAATCTACAACAGGCACTAGCTAGCACTAGCACACACAATGCATTTATTTGTTGCCTAGCCCTCTAAACCTTTATCTATAGTCCGTTGTGAGGCAAATAACAAATAAATTGATTTTTTTTTCGGTAGGTATTCAGGTAGCAGTCTTTCTTCTCATTTCTAAATTTCTTCCGTAACACATAACAACTCCCCAAAATTTTACTTCTTTATCTTAAGTCTATCTTTATCGTAATCATCATTTCGAAACAAGACAGATTACATTAATGTTTGTGTAATATACAATAATAATCTTAAATCAATGTAATAAGCCTTTGTTATTTCGGTAAAATACGTTTACTCAAAATACAGTTTGAAGTCCCAGTTACCTACAAACCTATAGAACGTAACGATGGTTTCAATTAGCCAGGCACCACGAAATGGTACTGAATTGTTTTGAGACAATACCAAATTATCCGGTGTAGTCAGTTGCGACGGCTTTTAAGTACAGCTTGTGTGTGTAGTTTGAAGATTTCAGATAGAGATTCAAGTCTTTCAAGGTTTTCTGCGACTGAAAAAAGCAAGGGTTAAAATCGCTGACGTTTTTTTGCAAGTGCTTGGGCATTACATAGAAAGCTCATGCCATTGTGTAGAGATTAACCAGCCACTGCTAATCAGTAGAATCATAGTGAGGCTCATTGTCCAGAGAGCGACAGGCATACAATTAGGTTATGTAGCTCGTGGAGGCTCTATACTTGGACTTGCCCATAGATGTTCCGTTTTTCCATCATTATTAATGACAATTTTTCTACAATTTTTTGATATAGGTAGCACAATTTGCAAGTCATAGATTCTAATAAAGCTAACCCATCCGACGTCGTTGAGGAGTACTTATTTCTTGGTATTTATCTTTATTCAACCACAATGACAAAGTAAACATTAAACACGCAGCGGCGATACTACAAGTAGGTACTCGCACGTATAATAATCAAGTTTGGTGTGTTTATGTACTAAATAGACACGTAATGGAATTAACGCGGCCAGCACCGTGACCGCGTCAAGGATGGACATCCGAAATAATGCGCTATTAGGGTTCCTCGAGGTAATTATGGTGCTAAAACAATTACTGGCACAAATAAATCGAACTTTTAATACATTTTATCATAATAAAATAATACGAATCGAAAAGTCGGTTAAAATAGGCCATAGTTTATAAAAGGGAGGGTATGAGTAGTGAGACTGATAGGCCTGACAGCCCAGTGTGCGTTGGACGATCTCGAATTTGATTTGAGCGTGACTCTTTATTTTCTTTTCGATTTCAGTACGGGAAGAGAGACGACCTCTACCATAGGACATCTTCAAGCTAATGTTAATAATTTTATTACATCTGTACGGAATCATTACATAACGCGTAGCCAATCCGCCGGGTATCAAGCGAGGAAGTAAATATCCCGGAAGCCGCATTGATTTGATATTCATTGTTTTGCAATCACACTTTTTACACCTAATCCACTTGTTACTGGTATAGACAGAAAATATGGTGAAATTGCAAAGGATACGACGTCCATTTGAATTGATAATTATTAGAAACTGGAGTTGCAATAAGCGGTGGCGCAATGAATTGGCATGGAATGTGGAGTACGATTCCTTAAACAGCAATTTGGCGACGTATCAAGGAACTCTTAAAGCCTACCTTCACTAGATTTGAGTTATTTAGTGGTATCCACATCACATCATCTTGTAGATCTGTGTGTACGTACACTTTTTTAGGTATTTCTTGACATTTGTGGATGATATTGAAGTTGATTATCAGGCAGTCACTAATGTCACACAAATGGCAGTTATCATAAAACAACGGTACTTAATATAATAAAATATCCTTGAGTTAAATTATTGACTGATACATAATGTAATCTATCGACAGGCTAAAAGCTATTATATAATTATGTTATACATAATGTTCGTTAGTAACTCGTTAACCGTCACACTTCAGAAATCTGTTTCGGTTATTCGCTCATATGAGAGTTTCTGAACTGTGACGAGTATGATATAATAGCCTGAAATAACTGCAAGGTTAATTCAAGGTACTTATAGTAATGAGAAGCTTATTATAAAATATTCGGCTCCCTCAGATGTCTTAACGAAATGATGATCTATATGAAATAGAAGTTGCAATGTGACACTAGATAAATACGCAAAAATTGCTAAAAAGCTGGTCTTCAACAAAAACACGATAGCAGGGACACAGTTGCCGGATAGTTGCGCAACAAATGGTGAGACAGAAACGCTTAATGCCCACAAAAGTGTGACCGCTAAATTAGCTGAAATTGAAAATTTTGTGGCATCCGTATTTAACATGTCTGTTGTTCATAAGGTAGAGAGAATGCCACTAGTGCACACTAATATTTTACCAACCAAAAGAAACCTTACCTCTCCAGTAGAAGGCGCAAGAGCCTACTGCCGTCTGTCAAGATTATATTATTATAAGTTTGTTTATATAATTTATTATTGAAACCTCATATTCATAGGATCAGTGTCGTGTTATCTTAGACTTCTTAGCCGGTTCCAGGCAATTTGCTTAGCGCTAAACACAAGATTACCGTAATTAACGTTATTTTGCACTCCTAGTACAAAGAGAATAATTATGTTACAGTTTTTTGCGCGCGTTATTTTTGTCTGTGACCTCGTCGTCTGTTGGATGTGCTGTGTCGATCTTGTTTTTGTTTTCTTAGCGGCTTTTCAGAATTTGTTTTCCGTATTTTCTCTGTTCAGATTCTAATTCAGCTCTGATTTCATGTATGCTATTAAGTGTATCGTGACAATTGGTTTTGTCCGAGAATATAAATGTCTTTTCATAATCCATAACTATATCATGTTACTATTATAAAAATATTTTTATGACAGAAACATTATATTATATCGCAAGGCTTTTACTAGACGTTTCCCGTGAATTAGAAGTTTTGCTCTCGTTTGGTTAGTTACAGTATTTCACAATACAAGTGATTTCGATTGCCCTAAATGTTAATACAAAATACTTCTCTTGTAGTCACTGGTTTTTGTTTGGTGGTATATTGAATATTGAAGGTGAGCCACAGCCAGAGAACTTATGCAACAATGATATGTATAAGCTGCATAAGCTGATTAGTTAGACCATTACAATTTACTATCTAGGCCGGAAAACGGACTACTCACTAGGATGAATAGTTGTGGAGTGCAAATAATCGTCTATTTCTGTTCTATTGTATTTGCAGCACGTTGTGTTACATGTGAGTATGATGACGGGTCTGGGCGGATACATATGTCATGGTGCATTACTATATTGTCACTTATTGCGAAGCAATTCACTGACCGTGTCTGTTTGAAGGTTTAGCAATCTCGAGTTACCTAAAGGTACTTCAGAAAGAACTCTGGTCACTTGAAGATAAGTGGAACTTATTTTATCATGACTAGATTTATTAATTCATCTGTGTCTTACTGGTTCATTAGTGGTGCTTTAGCTACGTGGTGTCATTGTATAATCTTACAATAAGGTCTTTAGACTCGGCAAAAATCATCGTTAAAACTATTTAAATAGGCTACTTCAACCATTAGTACTTTTTCATGAGGAAAATTATTTTATTTGTTGCTGTATTTTCTCTATCCGTGTTTTTCTGGAGCACAAAAAAAAGAAAAAACAATTTTTATTTAATAATAAAGAAAACAAACTTGCACCCAATTCTTTATATTTTTATTACATCTAAATGAACGCCTGAATAGTCGAATCTAGATCAACAGCTAACTTACAAAAATCTTTGAACTTCTCAAATGATTATATTATTTACAGTAGTATTATTTGAACTATCATAGCTTCCTAGCTGTGATAGCTACTACACATTTAAAAAAAGTTTCATTTTATTTAACCAATAAGGAACTTGATTGCGTTGAAAATATTGAATTATGAAAAATTAATTCTCAAATCTTCCAATGAATTTCATCCAATTAGCATATGATTAAAATTTGTAGTAGATACCTAAGCAATCTACTCGCAAGCTTATTACAAAATTTGTAAATGTAGTAAAGGTTAGTTAAACTAATCAAGCTATCTTTAACAAAAAGTCTTTATGAGCAGGATTTCTGCATCATTGCATAAGTACGTAGCGTTAATACCGTGTGTCGGTGAATCAGAATTGGCGTAGCTGCTACGCCTGCGCAGTGTGCGTACGCGGCTAGAGTGCCACGAGAACATGCGTGGTACCTGATTGGAAGGAAATTTGAATAGGTTTTCTGCCACAATTAATTATTAAAATGCAATTCGTTGAGTTGCGTGCCATTAATTACTTAATTATTGTAAAAAAATATAATTATCAATTTTTAGTAATTAAAATTATTCTGTTCGTTAAGAAAAGATCGAGATTTGCTTATAATATTTAATTTATATATTCGGATTAAGATTTTTAGTAATTATTTCTGGCATTCAATTAAAAAAATCAATTATATTTATGTACACCACGGCAACGTCGTAAAACGTAGCGGTGAGTCAGCGTCACTGCATGCGCGTGCGCATTACTGTTGCTGCAGAATGGTGCTTGTTGACAGTTTTGTATAATATGATCGTTGCATATGGGGATGTTAAGTGGATGATGCATAAGTCTCAAATCCTTTAATTATACTTATATGACGTTATATTGTAATAATAATTATTAGTAAGAAGTAAGGAACTAGTCTAAAATGCAAGCAATGTAAATAAATGATAAAGGTATGCTTGTATAAAATTTTCCTTTTCTTGTCTCAAAAAATAAATACGTATATTACACATACCTATACCTACACTACAAAAAGCAATTAAAATCCAGACCATTTTAAACACTCTAAAATAAGAATATTTATAAATATTATAAATAAAATTATTATAATAAGAAACCAACTTCTCTAGCGGTCAGATATCAAAGATAAAAGACAACTGATTACGTCATAGTGCATTACAAGTTCAAGTTTCAATCGCAAGATGGCGGTGTATCCGGCAGCCTTTCCGGCGCCGGCGCACGCTTCAGTGGCGCAGTTTCAGCATACCACCGTATTGTTTAAAGGAGGCCATTGTTCGAACGACGTACTTCTGGGTGGGCTACAATTATGAAACTATTTAAACAACTGGCAATGATACAGTAGTGTCAACTGAACTTAATTTTATAACGGAAATTTTAATTATTTTGTCTTTATGCCGCTTCCTTTGCAGAAAATAGAATTAGTCACATGTTCTAGTTATAATTGTATAATTTTCGTCTGTACCTATATTTTTATTTAACACTATAATTATTGAAAATTTTCCGGTAAATGTGGGTGTAGAATATCATATCTCTACCTTCCCTTCAAATAAGTCGGCGTGCCGATATAGATGCATGATTATGCACCTATATCGTCACGCCGACTTTTAATCATACTTATCCAAAAAATATATAAAACTAATAAACTTTTGTTAAACCCCCACAAGTGCTAAAACTGTCAGTTTTACCTATCCTTTGACAATATTATCACTATTATGAATTTATAGACATAGGACTTAATGAATTGACATGATGATTGGTGAATTGTCGGATACATAGTACCCACGAGCATTTGCACACTACTTCGTCTGCGTGGAGAATGTTTCTCGTCTCTTCCGGGATTAAAGTAGCCTGTGTCCACGCGAAGTTCCATCCGAAATATTGGAGAAAGAATTCTAGAAATCAGAAAAAAATATTGAAAGATCACCCCTTACAAACCAATTTTACCTCTTTAGTAGATATAGGAAAGCATGATAACGTTTGTAATTATTTAAACAGAATTTCGAAGGTTGTTCAAAATAAAACAATAATAACGGCTCAACAGTTTTCAAACATTGACATAACCTGATACACGTAACTATGTCAAAGCAATAATAACGACAACATTCCTTAAAGTAACCACAATGGCCCAAAAGTGTTATTCAACTGAAAACAGTAGCTGTTTACATTGAACATGCAACGGTGAAGTCCACTCCTAACATACAAATGTGTGACTCATGGAAATGCTTACGTGAGCGCAAATAAAGGACGGCAGAAAACTAAGTTCTTGAGCTGACTCACTTTGGTTTGGACAAGAAAATTTGCTTGATCCCTTATTTATCTACTAGTATTAAATATGCGAGTTTCACAAGTTTTTTACTGGTATATAATTATTATACGCCAGTTTTACTCATGCAAATATTCGGGAATGCCCGACTTATTTTGGACTTAAACGGACCCCTTTATATGAGAAGGTGACGCGGTGGAATCGTAAGCCAAACCCTAAGTTCGCGACTCTACCGCATCACCGCCTGTTGCACCAAATAATATGGATAACACTCACAAAAGTTATTGTAGTGATGTTCACAAGTTTTGAGAAAAGGAGGCTCAGTGGCATAGGTCTTAATTTTGGTCCTTGAGGGACTCCAATTCCATAATTATGAAATTAAGTATTTTTTTATTGAATCTACCATATTATAGATGTAAGATTATAGTGAAATAAAATTAAATATAGTGTATCCTAACACATTTTAGTTAAAAGCCTTTGATCAAGTTAAAGGTAGATATTCTAAATATTTCAAGTCATCCGAATGCCAACTAGAAATTATAGCTCTGCGTTAGCTAAACGAGGTGACGTTAAAATTGATTGCAGCTCACGAGACGTGTGTTTATGTTTAATTATTTAATTTTATTGTTAAAGGGAAGTCGCGTGCGCACGCGCCGCGCCCTCGACGTTATCGCACCACGTGATCGCAGTTTGTGTAATCACTGGCTTTAACAATACCCTAACAATCACACCGATGTAAATATATTTTAATTTGTTGAATCCTGTTAGTTGGAAGTATTTTGACGGCTTATTTAACTTGAGATCGATTTGTATCACTATATGCTATTCAAACTCATTTAAGTTAAGACTTTAAGTTAGTTAATTTATAATTCATTTTAGTTTTATATTCTTTCTAGCACTTATCACTTATTTTGTGAATGCTGGTTAACCAGTAATTGGCGACTGTGTAAGTCTTAGACATAGTTATTAATATACATAAGCATTACTGTACACAGAAGCTGTTGGTAAACCTTAATAAATAAATAAATATGCTTCATGTGTGGCATAGTTACACGATTGGTACTTAACTCGAAAGAATGAAGAATACAAAATGTTTTAGTTGGTTTTTGTATCTTATGTGTTGTTTTTATCATAGAATAACTAGATTTCATTTCTTTATTATAATTAGTACAAGCTTTGCAAAAGCGGAAATATCATATATTTAATTAATTAAGAAAATAACATTATAAAGGAAACAAGGGATACATAAAACTTTCGTTGCAGCAATTAAGCTGAAAGTATGTGTGCACAGAGTCGCCGGCGCCGGCGCAGCATCAGGCTGTAACTGACGGCGGGAGGCGAAACCGCATTCCGCGCCGAACCTCCGCGCGCGACTCACGTGTCGCGACGCTCGTAGTACCGCGCGCGTACGATCGAAACATTGGTATACACGCTGTGCTTGTGACGTTACTTTTGATTTCTGTGCAATGTGCTATGGAGCTTATTTATGTGTGATGACCCTGTGAGGATTTTTTAATTAGTGTTCTCTTATTTTGGAAGTAAATTATCAGGTAAGTCTCATTTTCTCACATTATAGTGTACCAGGTTTATGGTCTATTGTGATTTCATCGCCTGGCGTTAAATTTGGTTGTGAAGCCGCATCGGATTGTACGATGGTATAGTTTCATTAACAAATAATTAAGGAAATTCTTGTATTTCTTAAATATTCACGAAACCTTGGATATGAATTGGCCTTTAAAATGGAGGTTATTGGAATCAGTAAAATGTTTCGTTTCATCCGTTTGTTGACATAACTATTTCTTACAATTACTATATTGTATTTACAAAACACTTATTTAACAAGCTCTTAACCAACTCTAGTCGCCGAGAGCCAAGAACAGTGTTTACACGCTTGACATCATCGATTGGTTTGTTTTCTTTGGTATTTTTAATATTTTTTGTTTTGTAATATGAACGTTTGTTGATTCTTTCTCCATTATTTTCCCACAATTGTTGACTTTCTTTATTGTTATGGTGTCATTCAAAATACTACGGTTTATTTCTTAATAAAAAAAGTGTGAATGATTCATCCACAAATTGCAGCAAAATTTTACTTTTTGTCAGTGAATCATTTTAATCAACATTCTTTAACCTTGTTATGCATGACACTGTTTAAAGAGTATGAATATAATCACTGTCGCAGCTTTGGACATAACGTTTGGGTTCTTTAAACCTTTTTTGTACGCATCCCTTTGCCGGAGCTCCCGAGCATTGTT
The DNA here is from genome assembly GCA_905340225.1 of Abrostola tripartita. Taxonomy (NCBI): domain Eukaryota; kingdom Metazoa; phylum Arthropoda; class Insecta; order Lepidoptera; family Noctuidae; genus Abrostola; species Abrostola tripartita. The sequence goes on from HG996488.1 coordinate 826,032, forward strand.
GACGGAGCCCCGTGTCAATATTAATTAGAAACATAAAAGAGAAGGCGTCGGGTGTGAATTCTAAGAAAGGCTTCTACACCATATAATTTATTAAGTCTTAATAGCTCACGCTAGCAGACTACATTTTTTTATTAAACTCACCAGCTTCTCAACAGTTCAAAATGTTTAACTAGCTTCATACTTTATTCAAGCAATACTTTCATCGTCAATTGTTTTAACTTTATTCCACTTAACACCATTAGTTTGAAAGCATCCACCTGAATTGGTTTTACCTAGTAAAATAATACAATTACCTCTTCTGATTGTATATTTTATTTAACGGCAAATTAAAACATGGGCTATGCAATTTGAGGTGGCATTTACGCTGTTAAAACAAATGGAAACAGTACAAATGATGCTCAGAACCCTAGAATTGGTATTTCGGTAGAATTGTTCGTTTGCCAAGACAATAAAGGAGTTAATGAAAAACAAGTTCCAGTAATTGTAGAATTGATTGCAGAGTGTATTGAATTATTCAGTGCAGTACTTAAGTTAAAAGTGGCAGTTTCGATAAGTCGAGTAAATATCTTGAATTGATTGCCAGCTTCTGGATCAACATGTTGATAATATTTAAATGTTTATGAGGTATGAGCGATAAATAAATTGATTGCACCTGCAATAGATTGTCTTGGTAGAAGTTCAGGGCCTCAAGTCTGCTATTACAATAGTGTCAGAATGGTCTATCATTGATTTCATAATTGTTGATTTTGACAAGTTTGGTAATCTATTAATACAAAAGCGTCACTATGACTTTCCAATGGTCAACCACTGACACTCCATTGAAAGAAATGGCATAGAATGGTAATCTCGTACGTACATAATGACAAATCAATGACAGATGTAGACGGTAATCTGCTAAAATTTTGACAGTTAACTCACAGACTACAATTTAATATGGTAAGGTATAAAACACAATTACTAAACTGTTTAATATTATTAAACTGTTTGCAAAACACGGACCACAACAAATAAAAACAGATTATCGTCAGACGTCAGTGAGCAGTAATGTCACATTTGACAGCAAAACATAAAATATTATTGAATTTCATCATGATTTTGCTATTTACGAACAAGATTGCATAGAACATTATTAAATAATATCATAGATAATATGCAGAAATATTTAAAAAAGAAATCTGGCATAATTAAATGTTCAAATTTAGTAGTAGTTTTTCGAAAATCATTTTTACCAACGGGTTTTATAATAATGGCAATACGATAATGTCATTCTACCACCATTCTATTACGAGACCATTGACAGACCAATGATCGACCATTATGAATTTAGCAGATTACTAACTTTTAGCAAAATGACAATGGGATGGGAATTGGATCGTGTTGGAATGACGAATTTATAAAAATAGCAGACTAGGGGCCCAGTAGATAAATCGGTTAAGTCCCGGATCTTCAGATGTTTAATGCATTGAGATCGCGCATTAGTCGTTGGGATTTCCGGATAAAGTCACTTATTTTAACACGACGATGATACGATTAAGAAACTGTAAACGGTAAACATTGGATTACGTACAATTAAATACAGTTAGTCTCGGAACAAGTTAAGGCTAAAAACTAAATTGCTCTAGTTGCCTCCGTAGCAAATTATAAATGAGCGCCTAAAACTTCCATAGTTCGTATTTTTTGTTGGCGCTTTTTGCTTTATACGCAAAATCCAATTCGATTAAGAGTTTACGATGTTATTATTTTTACAAACAATTTTTTCGTGTAAATGTAATAAAAAATACTCACCTCTATCTCAGACACTGGCACCTTTATCATTAGCAATGGTTATAAAGGATCTCTTAAGCGAACAACGAAGTTCAGTTACCAAAAAAAAGAATCTAGTTAATTAAGAAATATTCCTAGTTTAGAGTTTAATTTTATTAAGTCCTGAAGACTTTCAAGTATTGAGAAACCAGCCCAAGTTTCCATCTTTTTAAAATAAACACAATGTAAAAGATTAAAGAGCCAATGTTATAATTTCAGTGTTACTTTGTAATTTTGTACCGTATGTTTACGTTAACGAGTACAATACCTTCAGCCCGACGCAAGTTATCACTGTCATCTGACACCGTCCGTTATGATGTATAGAATTTCGTCAGGATAGCCTCTCGATGTTTACTTAGGATCAGAACGTGCTTACTAAAGAATGTTAATGTTTAAAATACAAACTGTGTGTTTTTCCGACGCCGTCCGACCATAATTCTGCCATTTTTGTGCTCAAACCAAATATTTTTTAATACCTCAGAATGTACCTTGACACATCCATTAGGTATAGAGAGAAGTAATTTTCTATCAATTATGTTAAAATTGTAGTGCGTTGCGCAAAGATCAACAATTCTCGCGATTTCTGCATTCTGTTCCAGTATAGATGGATGTTGCATATATTTTTATGTGGGAACCAGTTGGGACACAATGGTGCTCTGCAAAGGCTCTCACGTTCTATGTGGGTGGTTCTTGCCACATTCTGTTCTCGAAAGATTGTCAGCGGCTCGTATTGTCGCTGTAAATTGAACCTAGTTCAGGTGTTTAATTGATCACTTTTTGACGTTGGATATCAATTATGAATGACACCATAAATTGGATTGCCAATTTAGAAGTCAACGTATTAAACATTATTTACGATTGTTAAACTATTAGAATTTATTATGATGGTCAATATACTGACCCGTGGGCTTTAGTGTTCATTAATTTCTGCAGCAGTACTAAACACAGTAGTAACCTATTTTCCCCAGTCTAATAAAGGTAAGAAATTTGCTATCAGACATCGAAGCCTGCATCTAAAGTTTCACTTCAGTATAAAAAGCAGTCGTGAACTTTAACCGATCTACTTTGTTGTTTCTGAGAATTTATAACCACCATGAAGATCGATCAATGATTCACATCGTGATTCACCAATCGTCTTAATAGCGATTCAAGTTGATTTCTATGCCGTTCAGCTATAAATCCACTATAAACAATTATCCACTTCAGCATGAAATGTATGAAAAACCCACATGTGTATGTGACAAACGAAAGTGGCATAAACATCACTATTTGCACACTGATCGAATTATTCCAACACGCGATATAGCGTGAGCGGTCAGTTTAATATTCTGGAATGTAAAATCGCAATTTTGTTCATCGTTCATTGCTCGATTATTGTTTATTTATATCGTTATATTCACAAGTTTGTGGACGATGTATGCATGATTGACGTAGAATACCAGAATCTTGTCCAAAATCGAGATCTCCAATGTAGGCTTTAAAATATTTGTTTTTTGTTTCAACCGTGTTGACCCAACCGTGTGGTATTAAACACGCAAGCCTATCATATCTACCTTCGTAGGTCAGCAGGGCGCAGTCTTTCGCTTCAATTCTCATGACATACTTACGTCTCACAATCCACACATTATTCGTAAGACAGTAGTAAACGATGAACTTAATACACGGAATAACAATTATACTGCAACTACTATTGCAATCGTCCAAAGCTGCGTACAAGCTGTTATTTAATATGATTGTGTACGTAATTGCTATAATGACGGTCGTGCTCAAAACACCGTGAAATATCATAGAGGCTTCGAGATCTTCTAAGCATAATCGTTTATCATCAGAATGAATGAATTCAAATTCTTTATGTCGATGTACTTTTTATCAATTTAAATTCTTTTCCTAATCTAAAATGTTCTAAATGCAAGGCTCGTTTTATCGTTGATGCACAAAAAATGTTTGATCATTGTAAATATTGAAAGCCGCATTCCTCGTGGCTGTAGTCCGTGAAGCTACACCGGGGAGTTTGTTATCACCCGTATATTTGATATTAGAGTGACTTTGAACATTTTTTATTGCCTCAATGTCGAGGCGCCGGCTTCGCACCCGCTCTTCCGTTCGGACATTCCTATTCTGGACGTTGCCCTTTAAATTTGATCTATCATTTTCTCTTCCTGTAATCATCACTTTGAGTCCGTAGTTTTTTTTGTAATTTTACATTCCTACGCATCCGAGTTCCATTCATAAAAATGACAGTTTTGGAAGTTTAAATGCAGGCATAAGATAGTTTTCTGAAGTTAGAATAATGAACAATTTAGATTTCAGTGAAGTCTACTTTCATATCGGCGAGAACCTAATGTATTTTTACCAATTATATACAAGACAATAATAAAACAATAGTGTGCTTGAGGATTAATGAAACCTTGAGAAATTCTACCATTATCTATTACTAATTGGCTTCTATAACTATTTCAACAATGCGTTTAATCAAGGTTTTATTTTATATGGTTGTTTCATTCTAACTTGCATTGTTATGTATATGTCTTCGAAGTTTTATGCAATTAGGTTTTTGTAACTCTTCACATTTTTTGCCACAGACGGTAAACCTCACGTACAGAGGTCGGGCTTATTGCCATTTATTGACAAAATATTTTAACGGCTGACTGATTCTTCTCAGAATTGAATTGCATTTTGCACTAAGAAAATCCAACAGGTTACCAAAAAACGATTGGGAACAAAATATATAATTTCACCTGAAAAAGATTTGATTAATTTTTTTTCCGGCTTTTTTTCCTTCGACCATGCTATGTAGTAAGTTGAAGCCTCATTCTAGCAGCATCCGTTTGTAGTCAAGGCTAAACCAATGTTCAGATAACAGTATATTATTAGTTTCCCTGTTAAATAGATAAACGGCGTTGGTCAAACACCGAAATGGGTTAAACCCTTTAGTTAAATTTTGATAGCAGTCGTTTAGATAGTGGATAAGGAGTTGAATAGTAGCGTTAAGGTTGAAAACAGACTTTATTGAGCTTGAACATTTGAATGTAGGTACCTACTGCGAAACTGAACATAATGCGGAAATTCAAACAAAGAAACCACGATCGTAAATATATTGTTTTAAATTTTAATGAAAATATTGATCGTTCTAATGATTTACTTTTAAAACCAGATTATGAAACTTATAACTGCCATAATTCCTGCTTTTTAACAATTCCTATGCTTGCGATGACAAAAATCAGAATAATTTACTCTATTTACTATTTCCTTGCAATTCAATTATTACTAAAATTAGGAGCGCAACAAATAATCAGTGAAGTGTGAGTGGACAGTATTGGTAACATCTGTATTGCAGGCAAACCTACCTAATAAATGATCAAAAATAATTCAAAATATTTCTTACAATTGATTTCGGTTACTTGATTCTTCACAGTAGTTGTCTTAATTTAGTGTTAGTCTGCTTATTTCATCAGGTTCTTTAGCATAAGCCAGTTATACAATAGGTTTGCAAATCTGGACGGTGACACCAACTGATAGAGGTTACATCGGATAGTCACAGATTTACACAGTACTGTAGATTAAGACTGCCTGTGCTCTTTACTTGTAACTTATTCAATTTGTTCAAGCTTTGTAATGTTTTGCAATAAAGAATATTTTATTCAAATACTTCCCAAACCGCTTCGCACTTATTTTCCGTGGCCATTACTTCCAAAATGGTTACAAACGCAAATCATTATTTTTAAATTCATGAGCTAACAGAAACTTGACTTCAATTAAGGCTATCGTCGTCCATTTCATCGTTATCTTCAAAGCTATGAGTGTCTATCAGTGCTTGTAGATCTATACTTGAGTGGGTGAGTTTTGATACAGTTTACTTTGAACATACCCTAGAAATATTGGCCAATGTAGGGTAACCATTTGGGTCTTTAATCACTGCACTTGTTTAAATATCATCGAGAGTTGTCATCAATGTCAGAATGCAGGTTAGTTATTTAAATCTTCTATTTCCTTAAGATATTTACTCCGTTTCGTTAAATTAATAAAAAGTAGTGCTTAGTTTGAGAAGTAGTTGTCATCTCAGGGGTCACAATTGTCACCTCTTAAACAGCCAGATTGCATCTATAGTGGCCAATTAATTATAAACAGTTGAGTCACAATTTGCGCAGGTTTCAAGTAGCAGCTGCCTTATTCAATTAAAGTTTTAGCAAATATAGTTCAATGCGATGTGCCTTGGGACAATGATTTATAGTTTTAATCTGTAGAATGAAATAAATATAGACTATTTAAATTATCAATTACGCAGAAGTTTTAATTAAAACTTCCTTGTAATAAGAAACGGAATTATAACTAGATAATCATCATACGATGCGCCGCGTTCATTTGCGATGTGTGGGGCGACTCAAGCAAAACAGCTGTGGAGATCTCAGTTTTAATCGTCTGAATCCAACCCGGTCGTAATATTGTAGTAAGATAATCTAATGAATATAATTTGGCGGTCCTCGTATAAGGTGGTCCATATGATCCCTTAGATATTTAGTTAGATTAGTCATTAGATATTTAGTTCTATGAAGACGCATAATCAGTTAGCCAGTATACCTACATAAGAGATAAACAAATCATAATTCTAAATAAAGCTATTCAAGTACTGCAACACGATTCTGCGCAATAGTTCTTAGGTACATTCCTTATGAGCAGTGCTAGAGGGTCAGATAGCCATCGCTCGTGGCGCCGAGTTCATTTGTCTCAATTGGTAGCAGCTGCCAACCGACCCCACGGAGGAAGGATTCATTACTTAACGTCTTCCTATGCTGAGAGATTCCTCTGAGGTACGGCATGGTAATTTGATAATTGAGTGTGTCAGATTGTCAACCTGGGTTGAGGTAAGAAGAAATAGATGTACAAAAGAGGTTGTTTTTTCTCTACGAAGTTGGAGTGTTTCAGTTTTTTGCAGGTGAGATGACTTCTGATGATAACTTTAGTAAGTGAAGCACTTAATTTTTTGCGTAATTTTCCATGACTCTAGAAATTATTTATCGAATGTAATTCATTCAATGAAATTGTATCGGAGAGAGCCAAATGCCAAATCGTGACAGCGAATCTAAGAAAAAGTTAACACAATTTTAATCTGAAATTAATATCGAAACTAGTCCAAGGAAAAACGGATTAATTAATTACTATCTTCACGAATACACAATTGAAAAAGTAAGAAAGTTTAGACTGAAAAAGTATGATTAACATTTGCTACGCCATATATATCTTCAAGTGGAGTCCATAAATACCCCAGATAAAAAGCTAACGATCTATTTGTAAAACAGTGTGTATTGCGCATAAGTGCGGTCTGTTCAAGCGTTTACGCGTTGCATTCCCCACTACTTGCGTGACTTTTTACGATATAGATTTTCACTGTCGGTTTGGTATCTGCTATTCCGAATACGATGATTTAATTTGAAGTTATGTTATCGATGATCGGTGTATCTGTATGTATTTGTACCAATGTAAAATTGCCTATACTTGAGACTTATAAGGAATATTTTTTTGATATTCTAGTATTCGTTTTTAAACGTTATTTGGAAGGTAATAAAACAAGCAACCTATTTAGCGTGTTACTTGTAGATTAACTAATGACTTTTTCGATTGTAGGTGTTAAATAATTATCTAAAGAGTTAAAAGGAAGCGTTCGGGAGTGTTTAAAGAAATTCTTTCGTTTAATTAGTAATGTTACACCAGTGAATGATTATTATGACAGTCGTACTTTTCCTACAATCGGTCGAACTAAACTGTTATCTTATCATTTGGTTGGTAAACAAATAATTAAACTTTTTATCGTTGCTCCTCGTTGCACAACGCCTCACTATGATTTATTGGATTGTTTTTGTTTATTTGTTTGGTATCTTCGGACTTGGTTGGGGTACACGAGTTTCCTTTGATTTATTAATAGGTAAAGTATTATGAGAGCTGTTGTTTCTGGTACTCCTAAGAATATGCGGTTATTATTGTAGCAGGAATTCAGGTAGTTAAGTATCTACCTTCGGTTTATTCATAGGTTTAAATTAGAAATGACTGAATCATGTTTCGGTAATGTTTCTAGCAATATTTAGTAGACTTTCTGTGTATATCGATTTACAAGTATACCTATCTATTGTAAACTTAATATGCCAAATAAAGAGTGTCATTAGAATAAGGCAACTGTCTCAACAGCTACTGTCAGTGCTACAAGTGGTTGTTAATACAAAGACAACATGATTCTAACAACAGCAGCTTTTTAATTGGACCGAATTGGTCTGTTTGATGGTTCGCTAATATATACGCATTTTTTTTTACAATTAAAGTAGTAACATGAAGAAGCAAGACCAAATGTTGGCTTAAGAGGTCATTTCAGTTTGTCCCAGTGAACCTACCTTAAATACAAGGGAACTCTTGCAAACTGTAAAAAAGAAAACACATGAGGTACTTACATAGGAAGCATTATAATAAGTACGTAAAAGTAAGAATTTTCTTATCATATTATATTGGTAATTTAGTTTTGAATATTTCCTCTATAACAAGCTATGCACACTTTCCAACAAAACAGTAATTATATTTAAATAGAGAAAGTTGATTAACTTATAAGTATATCATACTATGTCGAATGATCTTTAAAACGCCGTGATACTGTCGCATGCGCAGCCTGAAACACGTTTTGGAGAATGCAAAAGAAAGATGGCGACACATTCCTTTATTTGCACCATGGGAAACAGAGCAAGGGTATATCGGTATTAATTAAAAAGTTTTGATAAAGATATTTACGGGTAAATAATGTGATTATTTTTTATCTACAGACATTATTGTGACAGGAATGTACGAGTATTTTAAGATTTCAAGTGTATATTTCTTTTTATAATTCATCATCAGTCATTTTTGTTTGGCACCATTTACAGACTACAAAGGGATACTGCATATGAAACAATTGACAGACTCTTGAGAGAAACATTTCCACAACATTTTGTTTTGACTTTAACATTTTTCCTGCATCGTAATTCGTAGGTGCATTATAGATAACCAAGATGACAAAACTGAAGAAACATCTGAAATATCGATTAGTCCCACACCATCTAATCATCGGGTTTATAATCAACATGTAACATCAATACCTTGCAAATAAACAATTACGGTTTAGTACAAAATATCGAAAACAAACATAATTAGTTAGATTTAGGTTATAGCGATACAGATGTGAGTATACGCGCGACACTATCGCGTGACAGACGGTAAGACAAACAGACAACGATTAGCTGTTACAACACTATAATATACGTAGAAAGTTAAACGGGGGGATTGCGACGTTTTGACTAAATTGTTCTCGTTCGTAGCTAAATGTTGTACTTAGGCGCAATTATAACGCTACCGTGACGTGAGCGAGTAAACACTGTAGCGTTCCGATTATTTGGTGCCCTTTTTTGGAATAAATGTAAAGAAAAAGTCTTCTGCCTTGTTGGTCTAGTGGTCGCTAATCGTGACTGCTGAAGCACGAGGCCCTGGATTTGAATCTCGGGTAGTGTTTTTGGGTTTTGGCATTTGGTAATTCTCAGTAGCACCATGGATTTTGGAATTGTGCCCGGCTGATGGCAATAGGCTCGCCCTCATTGGGATCTATGTCATAATTATGGAAATATGGGTGTATACACCAGCGCCTACCTCTTCGGGAAACACAGGCGTGAATACATGTTCTTAAAGACTTTTACGGAGAAATTCTAGCTGCAACGTAAAGCATACAAATAAATAGTACATTTACTTTTCTTATAAGACGAGGTAGCGTATAGCTCTTTCAAAACATGGACATTGAATATTAAACATATTAGTTACGACTAAAATAATTATAATTATACATTTATTAATAGAATGTACTAGTTATAAAACTGGAACTTAGCATATCGACACAACTAGGTAGACAGGAAACAATCTACATATTTGAAGTCCTATCGGTCTAGTCGGCAGCCTAGACATTGCTAGATGTTGAAATAGGCCGAACGACATACCAGATACTGTTACATACAGTGTTACGTAAATAGGTGTTTATTTATAAATATCTGGTATTTATGTCGTTCTGATAATGGTGACGTAATGACGTTACTATTGAACGGTGAGGAATGATATGGGACTCGATTCTGATTTATTTGTCATCTTCTGTCTGTCATCCTATAACTCCTCATAACTATAATAAACTAATTGATTTAATTAATAAGAAAGTTTTGCCAATATTGCAGTGCCAACCAAACAGTAAGGAATGAAACTTTTTGGCTACATGAGAGATTCAAACCGTTAAACATTTTTAGAAGATGACAACGTGTGTAAAACCAACATTCGAAATAGATGATGTATCATCAAGATAAATAATTTTCTTTCAATCCATAAAGATACTATAGGAATAATTAATTTGAAAACCTGACGTTTTTTAACGAAAACTAATAGCAGTTATATCAAACAAGCAGATTAAACAAAAGTAAGTACATAATATAAAGCTCTGAATTCTGTACGTACATTGTTATTAGTGACCGGGAATGGCTATAATAAAATACCAAGTACCAACCACGATGACAATACAAATGTTCCAGAATAAACCAGTGGAAGTTAATAAGTGAAAGTATCACATGGTCGTTGTTTGTGTAATTGATGTTACCGTCAACATGCGGGTGTGTTGGGAGCTCATTACAATGTGTTTGTATCAAGGACTGTTGACATTAGGAGTTTTTGGTATCAGTTTTATTGTTAAACGAGGTATTAATAGCGAGATTCCTGACAAAGAATAGGATAATGCTTTAGGAGCAATTTTGTTTTATTTATGCAAACTTTTTGTAAGCGATTAAGGACAATCAGGATCCGAAAACAAATGACGGAAAATGGGAAATAAACTAGAGTTTAAAGCCATAGAGCCATATAGGGGCTATCGAGAGCGATACTCTAGGCAGAGGAAACTGGTATATTGTGTAAAATGCAAAGGTGATTGATGGATGTTACAGTTTATGCTCTTACCATTTTTAAACAGTATGAAGTATAAAATTGTAATTGAACAATGTTTGGAATGGTCAGAAAACGTACAAGAATAGTTAAATAACCTGAAGAACGGCCATTGTCGGCCAGTAATCCATCTTCAAAGCACATTATTGTAATTGTATTAATCCGTTTAAGGTATGTACTAATGGCCGATTTAATTTCTTTACCCATGATTTAACGACACCACTTAATACGATATTGTTATTTTATGCCCACGTTGCCAGTTCCTTATGTGGCGTAGATATTTATGTGACAGCTCTGACATTTTATTGGCACGAAATATATCGTGAGAAAATTCTTTACTTCTAGTCCTTAAAGTAGATCTATATGTCTTCTAAGGTGCGTATGACGCGATGATTTCGCAATCTCCGGATCGAAATCTACGTGTATGATTGGCTGGAAATATTTTCGGTAATATTTGTACTCTGGTATTTTGCGTCGTTCCATCTCGCGACATCGCTGGCGATAATTCTGGTGTGCAATCTTTATTGCCTATAACTCGCGAAATATTTACGAGAATTGTTTTTTGATCGAAATTACAAAATGGTTTATGATTTTATTTTAATTGGTCATTTTTATTGCACATTCTTGGTTTTCTTTGTGTAACTATGGGAGTTTTAGTGAAGTCGTCTTTACAAAGCACTGTATCTTTATGATGTCATTATGTATTAATATATGCCAGAGTTTAGTTGTGCCTATTTTCTACATCATGGCCAGTCTTTAAATTATTACTTTATTTATATTTTATACGTTTTCCGCTAGTTTCCTGGAAGGTGAAGTTACGAGCTATAAAATAACTATTACGTGTATATTATGGGTTAAATTTAAACATTTTTTTACCGAATACAATAGGCGCACGTCCCTAATAAAAGATATAACAACTGCATCCTAAAATGAGTTTTATTCCCTTGAGATAACAGTTGAAATTTCTTTAAATCCATTTTTTAATGCTGAACAGAGAGATCGATGATATTTGCACGCGAGCTGAAAGCTAATATTTATCTTTTGCTGCGACAGTTACTAATAGCCTGATATACGTTGCGTGTTTTGTTACAGTAGAGTGATTTAGATTTAAGGTGAATCGGCAATGGGTAGCGAGAATTTTAGTATCGCATTACGTATGCTATTGGAGTTTGAAGGCGTCTAAGTATAATTGTTGGGACAGTGAACGAATCGTGTTGAGAATACTTAATAGGGATAGGAATTCCATAGGTTATAGTATATCATATTATGATATCACGATCCGTTTTATAACTTATTGTTGTATATTTATAGTTAATATGACCTTTTTATGCAATGCGAATTTGAATTTAATTTTGGAGTTCGGAATATTCCATGCCATTTCAGAAATTATTCGTCTATTGTTTTTCTGTTTATTCAAATTTCCACTACAGTAACCCACTAGGGGTTACTGTAGTGGAAAGAGATAAGATCTCTATAGTCCTGTCGATTAGTATGGGTACTCAAGTACCTACATTAAATTACCATTAATTAATTATTATTAGGTTTTATTTTGTTTTAACTCAAAAAATATTGACAGCCTCGTTGGTCTCTGTCGGACTTGGACTGCCTGGTGGTCACTAAGCGCGACTGCCGAGCATGAGGTTATTGGGTTTTTCTATTAAGTAATTTTCAGTAGCAGCACGGAATCTAGATGTTGTGGATCATTGGGGCCTATGAGATAACTGGCAAAATCTGGTTGTATATGACCACTATACCAGGCTATGGTATAATGGTCATTTAAAGCAAAAAATATTTCGAAACAACTTTCAAACTTCGTAAAGTGACTTAGGGTTTGTAAATGTAATAAAAAGATTTTCCTATAGTCTCTACTATCTGTTGTATTTTTAAACCTATTTTCTTTAGAACACCTTTATCAGTTACTTGAATCGATAAGTCCTTTGTACTTTGTGTATTTGTGTCAATGACTAAGCCTGCATAGGTTAGGTAATGTGATGAAGCAAATAGGTATTGCTACACTTTTTCCTCATGATTCAAGTAGATACCTGGTTTTGCTGATACCTATCTGACTCTTTGTTATACGTAACTAACAATAATATTTCTATTCATTGTATAATTGCGCGATTTTATTTTAAACGTTACACTTACACTGGGTATTGCATCTGCAAGCCCTGTGTTGCAGTGTTTTGGAGGCTTTTAGTATCAGATATACAGACTCCTAGATTCGGGGCTTATACTTGCAGATTACTTCTTCTTCTTCTTATCGTATGGTTGATGAACAACCTGGTGTCAGAGTTTAAACCACCTGTAGGCCACTGACATGGCTTTGCACACCGTTGAAAAATTATCTCAGGTGTGCCGGTTTCCTCACGATGTTTTCCTTCACCGTTTTAGCAACTGATAACTAATTTATAGTACGCACATGAATTTGAAAAGACATTGGTGCGTGCCGGGATTTGAACTGGCAACCTCTGACTTGGCAGTCTAACGGTCATACCACTCGGCTATCAGTGCTGTAAGATTACTCAAGTATCTATTCATATAATCACTCAACGTCTACACCAATAATGCCATCAATACCATCGTAACTCTATCCAACCATGGGTTTCTGTAATTTTTATTATACTCGTATCTATAGTCTTACCTGTGAAGTCCCTAGGTAGGTACCTAAGCATACCTACTAAGCTTGTTGGTATCATATGTCCTAAGTCCTCACCATGGAACAGGTCCACCATATTAACTTGCTACTCATCCCATAAAAGTCAGCCGTCGCTAATCAATCTCTCATTCGAGTCCCGTTCGCTGCGATTTGTATGATACACGTGCAAACCGTTTTTGCAAGGTGACATTCGGTCGACGAGACATCCGTTTCTACCGAGCGATTGAATTGACTATAGCTTTTATATTGTCAATCATATTGATCACGTACATTATAATATAAGTCTAGCTTCATAAGCTTCTTCCCTGAGGAGAGGTTAGAGCTTCTATACTGGCTTTCAAAATAACTCTTTGGTCCAAATATGACTAACAAGATTGTCCGTCTTTAAGTGGCTATCATCATCATCAGTGACAAAGTAGATCGTTTCTCTAAGATGCAAAATTCTTCGTGTCGTAATTACATTTCAACCATAATTCACTTTTAATTTTTCTAGAATGTTAATCAACTATCCAAATTACTTTTATCAATGTTTAAACAATTCAGTCTTCAACGATGACGTCATAATAAAGTGACCTTTGATTTCAAAACGATGTTATTCCAGACAAACGCAAAATAAGGTAAACAAATGAAAACCTATAACAATGAGTACCCTATAGTATTGTAAACAACTTTCATTCTACTGCGCTTCACAATGGGAGTCGCGTTACAGTCCAGTGTGCGCAGGGCTTTACGTATCGCGTGTCGAACAATGACCCATGCGCAGTAGCCATGGTTCATGATGATCGGCCTGTGGTTAAGGTATTTTCATATTATCGTCATGTTTGTTCCTCAATGGAAGGTGTACTGCAGATCTACACTTTGCAGTGACAGGGTGTGCTGTGACACAGTGTGTGTGTGGGACACGACCGTGATTCGAACGCGCGACCGTTGCCGATCCGTGACGGGCTCTTCTAACTGCGCTACCGTGTCGCTTAATGTTAAAGTAGTAAGTGTAAGTTGCACCAATAACTTGAATAAATTGGTTAGCGTTAAATATGGCCGCTTGTATAAGAATTTCCTAGTAAACTAACGTTGACGTACGGACTTAACGATAACAGACGATTTGTACAACCCACCCTAAGTATTTTAAACTGAAAGGGAAAATCAAAAATGTCAGGAGCATAGCAACTGCTTAAATATCTTTAGGAAACAATTACTTTATGTATATCTATACCTACAGCGAATAGAGTCTACATTTATAAACTATAGACTAATACATTCAAGTAATCCGGAAATGAAATCCAAAAGTTTTCCCGCCGTACGCCATACCACACATGTCTTGCATACAAATGCTGTGTGTCGCGTGTAAACGACCCCACAACTCATTGCCAAGGTTGTACGCACCTCATTCTATGGTAATACCACGCTAAATTCGGATACAATGGCTTATCTTATCTGCGAGGATTGTTTAGTGAATTTCTGGTTATTTGGAATGATTAGACAACATACGATAAGTAGCGTGCATGCACTCATGTTTGCAATCGTTCCGATGGGGTTCACGTTTATCAGAAGTTCATATCTACAACCAGATTTTCACCTCTACAACCAGATTTTCACCTCTACAACCAGATTTTCACCACTGCAGATCGTATGTAATAAGAGGAGAGCCTATTAGCTTTTATCGGGCCCATATTGGGTTCTTTGCTGTAAAGGTGTATCCAGAAGTCCAGATCAGGCAAATGCGCCGCTCGCGGGTTGCGACCTGCATGCGGTGCATTACATGTTTACATTTCATGAAATAAAATGGATTCTGAACTCACCTTTAGAGGCGAGTCACGACTGAATTACCTATCTGCCCTTCTGCAGTAACAATCTATTTAAAATGCTGCCTCTGCACTAAAGTTTTCTGAATGTCCGCTTTAGTTGTTCGATTCTATTGATCGATGGAAAAACCAGAAATAATCTCAAATGTTTATTATACTAATAGTAAAAAGTCAAGCTACATATACACAGCGCAATTAAACCGTCAAACTAATTAAACCTTCATTATCGATCTTTAGTCAAATCTAATCGAATGGTAAACTTGTACTTTACTCTCGTAGTACCAAAAAGGTTAACATTAACATCCTACAGTCATTAACAGCTTCCTTGGTGTATCATGATTGATTGGACCGATATAGATTACCTTTGAACGAAGGTCCGGATGCGGTAGCTACGATTTTGTAATCTTTGGTTACTAGTCTTTTATGACGTGTTAAAATATGTTAATGTTGGGATCGGAATCTGATGTTAATTAGATTATAGACTGTTGTTAAAAATAATTAGGCGCATCTGGTTTTTAGAAGCTTGCATTACAGTTATAAAGAATGATCATTTTTGAAGCATAGAACGACTTCCAATCCGTGTAAATGGTGAAGTAATAAGACAGATTACTGTGTATTAATTAGATTAAAAATGGAAACATAATTTCACAAAGATAGAAGAGAGAAATTTCAAAAGTACCAGTGATTAGTTGTAACAACAACATGCAATCAAACAGAAATTTTAAAAGTACCAGTGATTGATTAGTTGTAACAACAACATGCAATCAAACTAACACTCAATAGCGCCATAAACAAAGCTCTTTACTAGTTATAACATCATTATTCATAAGTAATCATAACACAATAATATTACCATAGAAATAAAACAGACGAAGATAATTTTCCGCTTAAGACGCATGCAAACATGCTACCAATCTTTTATCTGATTTGACTCCAGCTATAAAACAAGAAAACTGTAAGATAAAGAACGTATGACCTATTAATAGATACAGATGTGGCGATGTGCGATATGGTCTACGAAGTTCAAAGGTTGCAATCATGCATGCATCTAGTGAGTAATGGCTACTTCCGTGAATCAGTGACATTTTTATTAGTTGAGTCTAACCTACTACAAGGGCAAAATATATATGATTAGGATTACATGTAACGACATACAAAGGTTAAACAAAACTTAGTAATGGAAATATTTTTAAGTAAATTGTTAATAGGATACTAGCTTTCGCCTGCGACTTCGTCCGCGTGGATTTCGAATGTTTTTTACCCTATAGCCTTCCTTAATAAATGGACTAACCAACACATTTTTTTTTAATTCGAACCAGCAGTTCCTGTGATTTGCACGTTCAACCAAACAAACAAACTCTTCAGCTTTACTATATTTTTAAGTAAAGATATTCATCATCCGTCAGCTTTGCTATTCACTCCTGTAAAAATGGTTGGACGTAATTTATATGCCTTCCAACTCTGCTATAATCTTATATGGCTTCCAATAAACAGTAAACTTGCCCCTATGTCTAGACAACAAAGGCACATTGATCCGTTTACAGCGAAGCTTCCATCCATACATCTCACCATAACATCCGCACGGCATTTGACAAACGGTCCATCAAACATACAGAATCGCTCCTGTACATGAATCTACGGTAGAATTGCTTCACACTTTCAGATCACTTGGAAGCTTGGAACGATGTTAAAAGTGGTTCCACCTAGAATCGGAATGAGAGATGACAGTTATACATATAATTGTACAGTACCTTTTTGTATTTTTTAGAATAACTTTGATTTCTAGCAATGGTTATGGAAAAGTAAGATTATATATTTATGATTAAGAAATCGATCTTAAATCAATTTGAAGGTGTACACTGTACGCGTAGTGTACAGTATGCTTTGCTCACTCACACATACAAATAACCACAAATCGTTTGTTGATCGGTTCCGTGCGCGTGCGCATTCCGGCTTTAATTCCGCTAATGGTAAATTGGTCGGGTTTGTTTGGTAACACGTCAAAAACGAATTTATAGGACATGTTTATACTGTAAAGCTTTTGGTCCCCATTCTAGCCGGCAGTACTATCGAACAATTTATGGAGAATTGTTCCCGATTTATGTGAATGGATCAATATATGAATTTACGGTTGTTGTGGATTATGGACAGATATGGCAGCTTTGTATAAGTCCTGTTTACCTGTGTTCATTTCGGTTGTTGGAATTTGTGTACCTACGAGTATTTATTCGTAACTTTATTACGCTTCTATGTATTGTTAGTACTGCAGTGGGTTAAAAATACAATGTCTTCTTTAATACAATAAGCATTTCGGGGCTTACTGATATAATGAGTATTTTAATGTATTGCATGTAAATTATCTGGAAAATCGTGGAACTCTTATGGCTTGCATGTCAGTTATAGGTCGTGGAACTCTTTGAAATTGCTCGCAATTTATTGCATTTTATCCCAACGTGTCTCAGTTATTCTTTTCTCTCTTTAAATGAATATTATCTAGTCATATGAAATATCTCACGCTCGCCATTAGCTTTCTTTTACGAAAATAATGATGCCCCCAAATATCGACATTACAAAATAGTCGATAATTTCCAAACCGGAGTTTATATTTTAGGACCCCTGACCTTTTGGGCAATTTGCAGGTATTGTGTGGGTTAAGCAAACCTTTGTTTGGTTGGTGGCCAGCTGTGCTGCCAAATTGGGATCGATTACTATAATAGCATTAGCGTCCCACGTTCAGTTTATAGTATCGCGGTTATCGATTGGGCCAATGTTTGCGGTTCTGGGAGGTAGTACCTACTCTTATGCGTGATCTACTTTTGTTCTTTGCCCAATCGCTTCTACATTATTGGTACTAAAGTCTTGGACTTAAAAAGTAGTAAATGCATGTGAAGGAAATGTGGTTATAATTACTTAATTAGTTACATTAATAATATCTTAAGATGGCTTATCGATATCAGCTTACGTGAAAAATTGATGCATGTTACACGTTTGAATTCCAAACTCATCTAACTCTAAGGTACAAATTAGTATATTAGTTGCATCCGCTAATATATCTGTACATATAATATATTAATATTAGCTACTTTGAAGAATTTAAACAAAATTATTGGTTTCCGCAGACTGTCAAAAGATGAAAGATGCCTGATTAATTTTTAGAAACAAATGTTTGAACCAGCGTTGGACCAACGTTGGGGCAAGTAGGCGTTATTATTGTTTGCGATTAGGTAATAAAACTTATGCTAATATGTTGTCTTGCCAAAATGAGGAATTGTGTCGTTAATGTCATCATCAACTAATTTTATCGTACGATTATCGTTTCCAATACAATAATATTGTCTCTAGATTACAGTTTATAATTGCGAAGGTATCTTAATGACCTTGATAATTATAAATGTCCAAAACAGTGTCTAACCAGTTTCTGTCATAGAGTAATGACCATAATAATATGCGTGTGTATAAACACGAAAATTTCCCATAAACGCCGGAATCCAATGACATTGAGCCAAATTAAGTGAAGAAAATAAATAATTAGACAAATTAATTGATCCACATTCCTTGCTTAATAGCTTGGTGCGTTTCATCCGGTTAACGTTAGTTTTTACTGATCGGTTGCCGCAAGACTTCTAGTGAGCGATTGGCTGAAGTTAAGGCAAAGACGAATATGGTAGATGATAAAAATTATCTTTAGGTTATATATGTATTGTACAAAAATGGCTTCAATATTATTCAAATAAATAAATAAACATCATTATCATCAGCCTGTCTCCGTCCACAGCTGGACATAGGCTTCTCCTATGGCACGCCATAAATAAATTGAATACACGAACAATTATATTTTTAGAATTTGTTTTGATAATAATTTTTTTAATACACACATTATACATGACACACATAGATTAACAATAATGAATCGTATAGAAAATAAACAACCACACAGTAATAAATCACAACCAAATGGTGTTCTAATCTCCAAAATTTTGCATTCACTTATTTCATGAACATTTAAATAATGTCATTTTTAATAATCCATTACATTTCATGCTTCCACTTAAACCTCTAGTTAACATCAAAATCATACTCGATAATAAGGGAGCCATTAAAACGAAATTTAAATGCATGTCGGCGCAGCCAGGCAAGCGGTACGGAAGCGACCGCGACAACCAAATAAAGACAAGTCAATAACGCGTGTTGTCATATTTGTGTTTGGTGATTATTATTAAAATTGTTACAGTTTCTTTGATAATAATATCAGCAGTTACTGGCTTAAAATTATATTCCTTTTCTGGTTTAAGAATAAAATTGTAGCAATGTTTGTTAAGTTGTAAGTCATCATGTTCTTTATCGTAATTGAAAATCTTATCTTATGTTTGGAGTTTTCTTTTTTTACCTGGAGTCTTTGATTTGATCTCTTGATGATATCCCTCGACTCATACTTTCTCTTTGACATTTAGAAGGTGTTCGTTAGTATTATTTTTAGTACCTTTGACTTTTCAATTATTTCCAATCATACGCAGGTACGGATTGCTAATGATTGATTTAAAAGTAGCAATCGGGTTTATTATTAGAATTTGATGAATCGCTACATGATATTGATTGATAACAGTTGTAATTGTTGAGAAAAATTTTGGAGCGTACAAGTCTTCTACCATAAGGCGAAATAAAAAAAAACTTTTATTCTCAATCAGTGATTATAACTCTCGAACAAGATGCACTTAGAAAGCTGCATACTGTGGCTAGATCCCACAGCTTAAGATTTCCCCCGTCTTCTGAGAAGCTGGCAAAAACAATGGGTGCTCGCAAAAACTCGGGATTATTGTTCGACAGATGCCACGCCGCGGCGGATGCGCGTGCGACGGCCACGCCTGCAGTTTGTTTTACAATCATATTGTAAAGTAATGCAAGTCTGTTACGTTGTCCAAAAGATTAGCTCTTTGGCTTTTTCTTTTTGTATCTTTTTCAAATTCTCTTTATAATGTTAAGTAAATCTATGTTTTTTGTTTGGATAATACCTATGACTGCATCGTAGGATGCAATTTCATTCCTTTTCATTTGTTTCAATTGGTTTCCCTTATTAATTATGAGTTTAATCAAGCTTTTATTCTTGTGACATTGGTCTTCTGCACATATACCTACTTGTTGGTTGCACATGCTTCACAGAAGCGCTCAGGGCATTCACGATCTTATCCATAAGTCAGTAAAAACTTTACTGTCAATTGTATCCAAACTAAATTATAAAGTTATGTGTGTATTGTGCCTGCGTTCTCACGATGCATGAAATAGGCATGCACCACTTTAGTGACTGCAATAGTTGGGGCGAAATCTTAAGAATGTCTGAGTGCATTTGGGTGTTTGTTCTCAAAATTCTTATTGTTTTTAGCATATTTCATTATATTTTCCTGGATGTGATCGACTAATAACTTTGTCCTCTTCATTGCTACTTGAATTTCTTTACATGACGTATGTTCATGACAATTTATGACTCTTTGTCGAAACCTTTAGGATCCCACCATGGCTCGCTATCTTTTCTGGACTAGCCTCGGCAAGTCTTTTGAATATATTTTAATTGCCGATTTCGGATATAAGCCCATTCTCTTGAACACAATTATATTTTGGATTTAAGTTTATCTCTTGAATACTGATATGCCAAGTCTCACGACCTTTACTTGTGTTCAACGTAACTACGCATTAACAGATTGGGGTTAGCAGACGTAGAGCGCAATATTGTGAGATTATAAGGGCATTCTCACAACCTGATAACATGGTGAGATAATTGATGATTTGATGAATTATCAAGAGGAATTGAGGTTTATTGGTAAATATAATTATAATTGACGGATTGTTTCGATTTTATATCGCTCTGAGAGCAAGAATAGTTCACACAGTTCATAGTGTAAAGCAGTGTTTCAATTCTGGATATTTTTGTTCCGTGTAGGAGTTGGCAAAGGTGTATAAAAGCACATTCAGTTACCTCTAAAGGTGACCTGCCCCTCACATTATCGGGCAAATATATTACCGTTTATCGCCTTGTCAATTTCAAGTTCAATACACCCACAACACAAGAGAAATTCTTTGTGTGGGGTAACATTCACAAAAAGCTATTATCAAGTAGGAAGTCCTCATAAAAATAGAATAAAATCTCTTTTTTATTTCCTTGCTATTGAGGCCACGCCCCTTTTGCCATCCTCCGGGCAACACAATAGATCTTCAGGTACTTGTCACGTTCCAAGAGATACATCCGGCTATAAGGGATGCTGACATGTGCGTGCGCAAGTGTAATGCTAATACAATTAGTTTAGAATGCTTTGTCGCTGTCTCTCCAAAGTTTTAATAGGCTCGGCTCGTGTTTAATGTCTGGGTAATTGTTAGATCTTTTACTTTAGTCATTGATAAATGGAATTTATATTGTTGGTGTGAACATAACACTGTTATCGTATGTAACCATAAGTATGTAGACCACCAAGCCATTCTTTTCATTCAAAATATTCTGCGAAAAGGTTGGCAACGAAAAACTTCGCAAAATCATGAAATTTTCTTTAGTCCTAGTACAATTTCAAACCCACGACCGGCGTTTGGATTTTCGTTTCCAAAATCACCTATAGGCCCTGTTTAAAGTGTAATCAACCGTTTTTCAACATACCTTTGATGTAACCCAATGGCAATGACACTTATGACCAAAGATACAGCTTTACTTATCGGTTTAATTCTGTTTGTCCCAGGGCCCGGCATGCTGAAACACGTGGCGGTGTCGCCGCACCGTGCGCGCGCCGACTCCGTGAGTCTGGCCTCGTCGGCGTCCTGCTGCAGCCTCGGCAGCCTCGAGCACCGGCACGACTCCGTCACCGATCTGTCCCATAGAACGGTAAGTGGTCCCTACAGGCTAACATATAAGGGCGAAAGTCGAGCATCATGATACATCGAGCGAATACTTGCTTCTGAATTGGCTCGTATACACGCGAGTCCAGTACTGTATATATAATTAATATACGAAACACTCGCGCGAAGACGCGCCTGTAAGCTCGCCAATGCGCGAACTACAGATAACGCATCAATTTGGTTCGCGCCAACCGCTTGAACAAGCGCGTGGACACAGGTTCCCATCTACGCGCGTATTAGCGCCGATTATACGTCACATGTGTAAACGCCCTAAATATTGGAAGCATCACTTATGACATCGTTATGACATTTTAATAACCAATCGTGATCTCTTGGATCTAATGTATCTTGAAGCTTTTACTATCACTCCATGATTGCGATCATCCATCATCTGTCGTTCGACAATCCCTATAAAATTCTATAATCACATGTAAAACGACAGTGATACCATCTACGTGCGTGCGCATCATTATTCGATTTCACTTTCTTGGCAGTTAATGGCGGAATTTCCTATGTCTCCCATCAGATAATTACCACCATGGGAACCGTATGTAGTTGGTACTTTGTACAAAAATAACGACAGGAAACACTCTGTAGACTTAGATAGATACGTTATCAGTAATTGTATTTGAATATGTGTAAACGCTTCTGCGTTCCTGATTTCTTATTGAGTTTTCATGTTCTCAAGGTTTATGAGATTGCTTATTGATATTCATTTCAAATTGACGATCGATAGGTCTTCTATCACCAGTAACGAAAGAACGACCCTTGACGAAAGGCAGCCACCACGGATAGTAGATCATATTCGATACATAAGCACACTTTTGCGGTTTAAAAGTAGTAACGAAATACAAGGAGATTGATGTCTCGCAACGTTTATGACGTCCAGTTTGTAATGAGCAATCGCGACTAATTCTATGTCAATACATGCTTGAGTGAGTTAAGAAATCGGACGCCAATATTGCAAGATGTCATATTAATTAGCTCAAACTAGTACGACCTTACAATTATATTAATGTATAATTTTGCAAAATGAGTTGCGTATTTTTGTCCAAGGCATTTTTGACAAAGACATTCTTGTTACAAAAAATATTTTTTTCAATTGTTTATCGCGACAGATGGTCTGGCACAGCCTTTGTTAGGTGAGAACATTTCTGCATTCACCAAGGTCTAACTGTTTTGAGCAAGCAAACCAAAATTTTTCAACATATCTCCTGGGAACACGCTCACAATGGGACAATTTCGACATTGCGTTCAGTCATTACCACTCCTTCTTAATTAAGACCGACACTGACATTTTGATGGCCAATGAAGATAGAGAGATGATTTCTCGATTGTTTAGCGACATGTGAACTTAGGTTTAGGAGACGAACTGGTATTGTTTCATGGTCGGAGGAAAGTTCGCGAGCCGGGAAAGCACCGAAACTAGTTCTGACCGACATTTTATGATCATTACCGTCTTTGTTATGAGACTTATGATGTCGTTAAACGTTTGGGAGCTCATTGTGTGGAAACAGTATGTAATAAAGTGTAATTAGAGGAAATTAGAAGGTTTTTAAACGTTTTCGCATCTCAAACGAGTATTGTTCAGTTTAATGAACGTTTTAATACTTCTGACTGCCGCAAACCACAGTCACTTTATAGGTATTCTCAGAGCTTCTAGGCGTTGCATGGATTCGTCACTACTACTTAGGGTCAATCAATGATAAATAATAAATGACTTAAGTATGTATCATATATAATGATGACGTGTATAATTTTAAATAGATTACTGTCTATATTGACTGTTAAACCGAAAAGTACACTTCACGTGGGACTTACATAACTTGGGGAAAGAAACTTTCCAATTAATTTAAAAGGGAGTTTCCAACGTTATTGGTAATGTTTTAGTGCAATATACATATAACAGCCGGAAATTG
Organism: Abrostola tripartita; assembly: GCA_905340225.1. NCBI lineage: Eukaryota > Metazoa > Arthropoda > Insecta > Lepidoptera > Noctuidae > Abrostola > Abrostola tripartita. Next base: position 850,061 of record HG996488.1, read on the forward strand.
AACCGATAAGGAATATTATCTGCGTACCTGCGAGGTTCGTGGCATGTTCGCACATACATATTACGAATGCAGCAATGCGCATGCGTCATGCTCGTTGCATGCCCGACTGTGAATCCCATGGATTACTTCACTTCAAACATTTGACAATTTCTTTTTGAGTAGGTAATTAAAGGTAAAACGATGTTGTAATTTAATTTTTCGAATCTTGATTTATAGTGCCATGCTTCATTTGTTTTTCTATGGATTGTATTTGTTGTCTATGTCTAGTCGAGTCACTAGAGATGGCCTTTGGATATTAGTCGATTATTGGACTGCCAAGTCAAGGGTCACAAGTTCAAACACCGGCACGCACCAAAGTCTTTTCGAATTCATGTGCATATTATAAATTAGTTATCAGAGTTGATAAAAACAGTGAAGGAAAACATCGTGAGAAAACCGGCACACTTGAGAGATTTTTCAACGGTGTGTAAAGCCATGTCTGAGGCCTACAGGCGGCTTAAAATCTGACACCAGCCCCCTTACCATGAACTCTTAAAACAGGACAGTTTACTATGTGAAAGTGAGACGCCGCGCCGCTATGTGCAGTGTAATGCGGCGTCCCGCTTCCACAACGTAAACTGCCCTGCTTTAAGAGTTCAGGGTAAGGTTGCAGGTTCTTCATCAACAATACGATTAGAAGAAGATTAGTCACTTCTGTTTATTTCTTTACCCTCAATCCATACAAGTTTAATTACTTTTAATGTTTATTATCTATTATCCTCTGGCTGGGGACCATGTGTAGACTGTTATTACTGGTAACTAAAACTTTGTTGTAATTTATAATTAACACATGCTCCTAAATCCGTGTTTATGGTTTATGAGGTACTATTGCTTTACACATCACGTCAGCAGGCCATTAGGAATTGGATTTATTCTTTTTTAACAAGGTTATAACACATAACATCACGCTTGTATTCCCCGAAGGAGTAGGCAGGGGTACACATGTAGTACACGCCAGTTATGTTATAGGCCCTAATGTTATTGGGGGCGAGCCTATTGCCATCAACCGGGCACAAATTCAGACTCCAAACTGAGAATTACCGAATGCAAAAACTTAGTAACACTTTGCCCGGGGATTCGAATTTGGGCTATTTTGATAGCATTAAGAATAGGTTATAATACAGTTTATACGTATGTTTTTTTAATTATCAAGGTTTAAATCAAGATTGCACATGCTTTAGCTATAATAACATAATGCTCTAGAGTGCTAAGAACCTAGGAACGCTAATGATTTATTAGATGAATCATGGTATTACAAACTCTTATCTGTTTTACATACACTTTTAAAATCTATAGTATTATGTCTATTTTAATTACCTTGATCTACATTATTGCTATTTATATTAAATTAACACTAATCGCCTGAGTAATATTTAATCGATACACCTTCATACTTGCAGCATATTAAGTAGGTACATATTTATATGCGTATGCGCATCAAATCACTCTCTAACAGTGAATCCCGATGCGCCTGCATGTGAACTTGTGCATTGTGTTATAATTTCATACAACCCGGAACAATAGAGCAAGCATGGTTGGTAAACAGTAATATTGTTTTAAATAAACGTTGTTGATGCATTTTTATGTAACTCTCGGTTATTGTAGCTCTATGAATGGATACTAGATATGGCATCGATGACGTAGACTCTTGTGGTTTTCCTTATTTTTCCAACGTATAATCATAATTACGTAATTAATAATTATAATTGAATATATTGCAGAGAGTAATAATAATATTGCATTTATTCTATGCTGAATTCTTGACGCCACATTGAGATAAAAAAATCGCTTTATATTTGGAACAATGCACACTTGCATTCAGCCACACATGTCAACGGTCCGTGGGAACGCATGCGCACTGGCATGTTGCCGCTAATCATCCAGTTATTCACATAATGGATGGCACAGAAGGTTAACATGTACAATACTTGGTAACAATCTTACACAGATAGAAATGACATACAAAGCAATGTATTTTATAAGCATGAACTTGTACATAGTGCAATGTAATACAAATGTATTAGTTTATACAGTCACAGACCAGTATGGTTAGTTTAGACCCAGTATGGTTGGAAACAAACATTGTTTAAAGTGGCCCTTCTGTGCCTATCTTTGTATTGTGTCGTTATTAGTCTAAGTACGATTAAGACATCTTATAGTCGCGTCATAAAATATTTAGCGGGATATTGATGGCCGCCATGTTTGTTTAATTGCGCGTGAGACTATTACATGTCCCTAAAGCCAAGGGGTTTTTATGGTGAAATAACAGTTGGATATTTTAGCAGATTTTTTCGTCTCTCACAGCAGCTAACTCTAAGTATATAAAACATAACATACGTCACCCCTGTATTTCCTGACGCGGTAGGCAGAGCTGTACCTGTAGAACAGATTTTTTTTTTAACATCCACATTTTTTTTTTAATAAGTGGTGATAAGTGCAATGAAAATAAATGAATTAATATTAGATGAAATATCTGTTCTGGTGAAACGTTAGTGCATAATTGCATATGAGATTTTTATCTTAAACCCTTCTTAAACCTTATCTTGAACAAAGGATTAACAGAAATCACAAATGTAAAAAAATACCATGCAAGACATATTTTTATGCCACTATTAGCAATTTTTGCTGGTGACTGTACTTATCTATACATATTTTATTTTACGATTGGCACTTGTTTTTAAGATCGTATATCAGTAACCTAATTTCTGCAAGGGATGTTTATAACAACGAGTTTATTGTTATACCGCTTCTTTGAAGTCGGTCGACTTCGGTCAGGTTTATTAGTTTAATATGACGCGTTATTTATTGTGTCAGTACGTAGAGACGATGTGAAGAGTTATAGATTTGAGTTAAAATCCTGAAACTTTGTAGCAATTATTTTATTTGACTTATAGAGATGAACAACTATTAATAATGATTTAGACAAAACTTTTTAATGTGGAAACTGTTTAAAATTATGCATGGTTTACTTTGCATGTATTTTTGTTTTCTTTTAATGTAAGTAGGTACTAGGTACCTATATTTGTTTTCTAAATAAAAAATTGTTCCTAGTTCACGTTGATTCAACCGATCTACCTCGTCTCAGGTGGTCCGAAAATCTCCGGGTAATGTTCAATGTTCGTTTAATCCGTTCCATTAAGTCTTTCATTTTCGTTAATTCAAACCGAAGTAATTGTTAACAAAACAATCATAATTTACTTATCTCGAGTACTATCACGTAGATATCCGGTGGATTGCGCAAGCGCACTGGTAGGTCACACGTCTTGCCGTCACTTCCTGTCATTATAGGCTTTCTACCTGACAGTGAAACTGGCCTGGCCTCTAGGAGGTGCTACGATCTGGAATGTAGGTAGGTGGCCGAGGGTTGGTTAGGTTAGGAAATAGAATTGTGAAATGAAAATGTAACAAAAAGTTTTTGAAAGTCCTGTCATTTTAATCAAGGTAGAAGAAGACAATTTATATTATACATAGTTAGTTAGAAAATAAAGTAAAATACATATGTATAATTGTATACTTAAAATCTTTAGATAATGTTTAAAATCGCTGTTCTATGGTGCAATTAATGAGCTTCAGCAATAGATGAAGTACGAAAATTGATTATCTGTAGCAGTCGGGGTACTAAAACCTGGTGACTGCAAAAATATTACTACTATACCTATTCTATATTATACTTTTAAAACATATGAACAAGAACAGCATTAAATTTTCCCTTAGTGTATATATTATTCGTGACAGTATCTATTGTCGTTCACTCGAAGAATGTGAAAACAGGTGAACGATGCATCTCATCAATATCATTGGTCTCACTGTTTAGTACGATATCTACCCGGATGTACAGTGTTAAGTAGCTTAAAAATACTAAAAGCATCATACAGATTGGTCCAAACAAAAAAAAATGTTTTGACGGTGACTCTTAAAATTTCTAAATTATTATTGTTTATTTTTGAGGTTGTAACTAATAAGGTTTATCAGCCTCATCATAATATCCTGAGCGTCACCATCAGAACAATAAAGTTAATACTTTCATTTTCGAAGCAGACCTAATGGTCTACTTCTATGTAATGGCATGAGCCAATAGCCACATGGAAATAGGTCATACCGCGGTGTAGAGATTGGTCAGTCAACAAGGACGGTAGCGAGGTTGACCATCCAGGGTGCGCCGGACGTACTTAGGTATCGTCACTCGTGGAGACTCTCTACTTGCACCCCAAGTATTAGGTATGTACTTATAAAAAATAATAACTGCATCAGCCGGAAGACGGTCACTGCTGGACAAAGGCCTCCCTCGTAATTTTGCCATAGCCCGAACGATTATTGAACGATCGCAGTATTGGTGTCGATAGGTTATGAATGAATAAAAAACCCTTTCTCAAAGTCACTTCAAACTAAGATTTTCTGACTAGAAAAGATAACATCTGTCCTAAATGTTTCAGTTCATAGAAATACTTGTCACGTACGAGCATCGAATTTGCGACTACTAAAGCAGAACAGCCGGGCTCCAGCGCCGCCTTATCTCATGTTATCTATATTAATAAGATCAGATTCATAACACAAACATGACTGTATGATTAATAACAAAACTGCTCTAATATACCTAACAGAGTCACATTACATAAACAATAATGAAGCTTCCTATGTTCTTAGCGGATCGTTAGCTGTTATGATGAGATGCTGTAAGTTGAGATGGTGCGTAACTGCTGAGAAAGATGAGACTGTCTGTATGCTTGTAGGTAGCGATCGAGTTACTTGAGTGTAGGTGTTTGATTAAGATTAATGTGTTAGTTATGACTCGTTGTAATTAAGTGAAAGAGGGATTGAGAGGTGATGTGAAAGGATTAGTTAGCAGTGATGTTCCGACAGTTGTGGGTGATTTAGATGCATTATTGGACTTACAATAAGTTTCACAAATAGTTTCGCTGGAGACCCTTAGTGATATTCTTTGGTTTTATGAAGCAAACTGATAAGTTCTGACGTTTGATGCAACTTACGTATTCAGTAACTTAATTTTTTTCACTTAGTCAATTTTTATAATATCCAATGCTGACAGGGCAACTGCACAACAGATGAGACAAATAAAGCATTGTGTTCGTGCTTTTTGGTCATATTACTTATCTGTGTATAACAGGTGCTTATTATTAGGTATGCTCTAGAGGTACCAGGGTAACAAAGCGTCGCGACACTATACAGAACACAAACAAGCTGCTCCATATAGCCCTGTTATTGTCTAATGTCATTGAACCTTATTGTAAATTCAATCTCTCAACAGATCTAGAAACAAGGCATTTAGCATTCGCTTAGACGTTATAAACATCCTCGTATTTATCTAGATATGGACTAAAAATACCACAATGGTTGCAGTGCGATGCGCAGGCGTCGGACGTGACCTTTCTGAACAATATCTGCTGGTATGCGCGCGCGCAGAATTAATCGCGGCGACACGGATGCGGCAGGTGGGGTATGTTATGTGCGGTTTGTGTGGGATATTGATTTTTGAGTGTGCATGCGTGGGATACGTGTGTAGATGAAAAATAAGGCTACTATTGTGGATTTATGATCAATATTTAATAGGGTTACTTGTCTTTAGGCGTTAGGAACAGGATGACATTGAAGGAGCTAATAATGTCCACAAATATTAAAAAACAACTTATTAAAATTAAAATAATCTGCTTAAATCACATTAATGGTGATTCACCAATCAATTTAGGAAGATCGTATTTAGGTACCTACACCTAGGTAGTACAAAGTACTACCACATATTACAGCATATTTTACCACATGCTCAAGAGTCACGCAGTGATGTCACTCGTAGGGCACTGACGCATATTTACTGTTTGATTAATAATTGACTAGGATTGGCTTCTAAGAATTGTACTGTAGTGTCTGAGATGAATCTGTTTGTTAGTGGCTCATATGTTAAGCGACTCATATGTAAAAATTATGAATTCGATACAAATATTTACAGAGCACGTTTACGTTTGACCTCTGACATCGCATTTCTTAAGATCAAAACTTCCAATGGGCTTAATCCTATAGTTAAATATTATGATTTACAATAATTATATTAAGTAATTACTTGACAGAATATATCAGCACTAATAAGTTATTTTATTTACCCATTTATTTCAGGCATCAAGGCTATAATAATATAACTTAAAAACACCATAATTACATGCAACATTATATAACTACATAATAATAAACAGTAGGTACTACTTACGTATTATTGTTAGTATTTATAACACTTTTATCCACTTGCGAGAAAAGCCAGCCAAGTAATATGTAGTACCAATTATTAAATTAAACTGCATTGACCGCCAATAGATCGATAACCTGTGACTTGCGCTTACGCATGTTATGTTATGTAATGTTTTATCGATCCATTGTAGTGCCGACGCCGCGCCGTACAGAATCTGGGGCTAGAGATGGACTGCATAGTTGTCGATAAGTACCGTTGTTTTTATTGATGTAGTTTTGTATTGTATATCCTAAGTAAGTATGAGTACGTTGAACGTAATGTTCGTGGTTTGACAAATTAAATTAATAAATTATTCTTTTTAATTAGCCTGTTCTGTATTCTAGTGCTGGGCAAGGCCTTCATTTTTTTACACAACGTAACAAAAAAAAAATTATATTAAATTAATAATTGACAATGAAATCTATTAAAGGGTTGCTCAGCATCTACCTAAGATAATTTTGCCAATATCTAGAAGACGCTTAGGAAAGATAGTATACTCACTACGAAACGTACAACAATCTTCACAATGCACTGCAATTATTATACAGCCTTAATACTTACATAACTGTCCATCCTCATTGCTTAACACAGTAGAGTATACAGGATTATCTAACACGTTTCATGGTCAGTAGCCACACATCGGGAAACCACGCTTCATTCAACCTTTATCCATGGTCCATTGTGTAAACGGGGCTAAAGTTTGTCTGTCGTAATTGGCAAATTGTGTAACGTGGCCCATCACGGTGGATTTCTGTCCGATATGTTCTAACCGTGAAGGATTTAATCAAATATTGCGTGTAGTTTTTAGGTTGTTTTGTATGGTAATTATTATTAAGATGACGGTGTTAATTGTCATGGATGATTAATCACATCGTTTGAAAAGATACAGGGAAACATTTTGAGAAATACTACAAATATATTCGTGCTAATCATCTTCTTCGAAAAACCGTCATAATTATTTGTACGATTCCTATTCGATTTACGTCACATAAGTAGTTAAACCTTTATGTGTCACTTGATTTGTGATGTAACTTTATCGATATTTCCATTACATCTGCATGTCGCATCCCTCATCCCGGATACCGGACAAAGGGCAAGAGCCCTACTTTTCCCCGGGACCAATAGGGCCAATTGATCCCAATGAGTGGCAGGAAGTTGATCGTTGTATCCGGATATGCACTTGTTGCGTAGATCCGCGCGTGCGCATAAAACTTCACTACACTACCGTGAAATGTTAAGTGTTGTTATTATACTGTTTTTATAGAAATATAGTTCCGTTTTGTTGGCTTTGTTAGGGTATTATGGTTGAATTGGTTGGATGCGCTTTGTGTGTGAATAATTTATTGAATTTCCTTTTATGATGTTTGGGGAATAAATTTTATTATAATTGAGTCTGACTTCCGGATTTTTTGTGTAAATGAGGAATTAAACCCCTCATGTTAACTTTTTAAATTTAAAGTTAGTTACAGGAGTTATCAAGCATGAGGAGTAGCGTCTGATTCCTGGGGACATTGGATTTTGAATTTTAATATTAGCACATTAAGGTTACTATCAGATTAGTTAAGTTTATCATGTTAATAGCCTCATTAGATTTCGTTAAAACAAATATCTGCAGAACCCTAATTACAGGTGACATGACGTCATTGCTTACAATTTATCGAAGAAGTGCTACCAACAAAGCGCATGCGCCACACGCCACGTGCAGCTGATGAGTACATTAAATCATTCACGACTCCACACCGAACACTGACTCATGCAAACGCATAATATTGACATATTTTTCTCTAGGTACTCTTGACACCGATGGGTTTAACTTGCCGCTACACAATAGTGCACGCACTCGACGGCCTTGCTGCTCAAGTACCGGGAACCTGTCAGGTGGTCGCGTACGAAATATGCTGGTTACAGCTACATAACTGTATTTGGCGACAATATGGAATTTATAATTAAATAATCGCCTCGCGGTTCCACAGCTTGATTTAAATACTGCTCTCGTCTTAAGTTCGACTCCCAAGAACTGAGGGGTTCCATTTTCACTTTTTTTTTTCTTAAAAAAACGTCGCCCCACACTAGGAATTTCTCCTGTGTCGTGGTTGCGGTTCCACAAACATGAAATATCACATACACAAATACCCAGACTCGGGACAATCAAATGTGGATCGCACAATTTTTTGCCCCGTGCGGGAATCGAACCCGCAACCCTTAGCGCAGCAGTCTAATCGCTTAGCCACTGCGCCAATCAGGTCGTCAGTCGTCAGTCCCTTAAATGAAAATTATTAGAAGGCTCGTTTTTGCTACATAGATAGCACTATCATCTTTCGGAATTAGTTCAAGGAATGTTTGGAAATTGTTTATTGAAAGGTTATCAGTCATTTGAATTTAACTTTGCACTGATTTCAAAATGTAACAGCAGATCACAGATTTTTTTGTCCCACAAGAATGCAACCCGCAATCCCAAGCAGCGCAGTCCGATCACATAGTCACTGCATCATTAGCACTATCTTCTACAGAGGCTAATAATAATCAAAGCACACTTAAATATATATACGTTCCAAAATAGATCTAGTGATGATTGCTCCAACAGCTGAATAGCAATTCACACGCGCCAATGAATCCGTCAAATTACGAAGTCAATCCACTCAATCAACGGAGTTTACACGATTGGTTCCGTATTACGTACGCTTACATTGTTCTACAAAATAACAGGGAAGTGTTATTGTCACTTTCTTCCTTCCCTACTGAATGACGTCACAAGTTGCAACTAGAACAAATAACTAAACGCTGTGACGTCACTAGCCTTGTGTCTGTCCGTCTAGTATCCGTGTTTTATAGAACTCGGTGAAGGTACTTTCAGATTTGTTAATAGAATTGGAAAAACCTGCATTCGTTGGTATTTATGGGCCATTTGTAGAGATTGAAGGACCTGTTTGAAGCGCATAGCGAAGATGCATTATGAGCCCTACTATTAAAAAAAAAAAAACTTTGCATGTATCAAGTTGTTGCGCTCTATGCTTGATTTGAATGGGCTTCAAAAGTTACTTATAGATTCGTTAGTTACGTAGATACTATTCTCTTATTCTTCTTCGTATCGGCATGAGCCAAATATCACTCACAAGTAAACTGGTCATACCGTGGTGTAGAGATAGGATAGTCAACAAGGGTGGTTGCGAGACAGACCGTCCAGGATGCGCCTGGACGCTCTTTAATTGCACCCCTAGATTTGGTGATTTATTGTAATTGTACGGTTACATTTTAATTTAAAGTAAATAATATACAGACGCTTGTGTATACACATATCGCTGAAATGTTATACAGACACTATTAACAATCAACTCATTTTATTTGTTTTTTTTGTTTACTTTAAGCTACTTTATGCTAGCCTGTTTAAAATGACCTTGTAGGGCCTTAAGGTCTGTCCAGGTAAATATGGTAGCAAGTCGTGTGGCGCCTGCGTAGTGCGGACCTGATTTATAGCACAATTAATCCGAACACCGCAGCGGTTTGTTAGTTAGATTGTTAGATATTAATGTCCGTGGCTGACTGTTAGCTACTTTATACTCTTGGTTTTATTTAATGTTATTATTGCTTGTTAAGGTCTATGTTAACCTTTGTTTCGGATATAGTAAGGTAGTGTTGAATGGTATAGAACGATTTAAATTTGTTTGAAGCCAAATTTTGAGACTTCTTATAATGTCAATGTCAGTTTAAAGGTTAACATGCAAATGAATTGGAGATTGGAAAGTGGCTCTACGGGTAGGAAGACAATCCTTTATGGGACATTATTAAGTTTGTCATCGCCTAGGCAATTTGTTAGATGCCGTATTCATGAAACCTACCCACGATTCTGGAGAAATTCCTACGGCTGGCCAAAGTTATATTCAAAATGAAGCTACACTTTATGACACAAGACACACTCAAAATTAAACTTAATCGTCCATTTAAGATGTAACTAACCCCAACGTCTGTCAAGGAACAATTAAGGCGTTTTTGGCAAGCGATCTTATGATAACACATGGAGACTTTGGACACATGCAGTCCATGTGACTAATTGTCATGGTGTGTGACGTCATCGCTCCGATTTGTCTTTATTTAGTCAATCGACGTATAAGGAAGTTCGCGGATGACGCATACCATTCGGCCGGGTCACTGACTGGACTAAGGTCTAATGTGTTAAAACTGTGTCTTTTGTACTATGTGTGTAATCTTCTATCTTTGGTTGGTTGATTGTAATGATTTCTATCACTTACGCGAATCTTTGAAATAAAACTATTTTTACTGCTTTTGTCGCGGTTTTATAGTAATAAAGTATAATAGTGTAAAAGTAATAGTTTAATTTTGTTGGCGTTTTTTAAATCACTGTTGGTGTCAATTTGCTTGTTGTTGTATTCTTGGACGATTTACACGGGCTCCTGTGTCGTCTGTGAGGCAGACCGCGCACACCGTACAGTGCTATGAACAGTTTGTGGCAGAAAAAACATAGTTATCGGACTTTATCTAGCTGTATTTATTGTACGTTTAAGTAACTTGTCTGTGGAGAGATAGCGTAATAAAGTACTCGTGCACTCAATGTAGGTACACTCAGTTTTCCCATAAAAACAATGTTGAAAACCTCATGAATAATCTAGAAAAATATTTAACTGTATTGTTGGTCTAAATGAAATAAAAATGTCACTCTCATACACGCCTATACTCTGAACTAACAACTAATAGTACGTCGCAAAAGAACACATAAATTATGTATCGATTTCGATACATTAATCAATTCTCCGCTGCGCACGAGTTTCCGCGGCGCGGTTAGTGGCGACCTCTAAACGTCATTACTTCTCAGAACTATAGGAGCTGTCGCAAGCGCTCACCTCAAGAGTTTTAAGCGCATGATAATAGCTGTTCTGAGAATATTCCTAAATGTCGCCATTCTCAGGTATGGTAGTCATAGCAGTAGGAGGAAAAAAACAAATATTTTATTATCCTTCGTTAATTATTTCAATTAAAAATCTTTGAAGAAGACTTAATTACAATTAGTTTCTAGTGACGTCTCATAGGCGGAGCTACGCATGCGCTCACAGCATATCTATGTCTAGGTGACACAGGAGCAACCTTAATCGCTCTTCTGTAGTAAAAAAATATGACAATAAATTCGCAATTTGGGAATCATCTCATATTTTTCTAAAATGTGATACTTCATACTAGGACTTAAGTGTGAATGAATCAACTTTATAAAACCTCTAAAATAAATGCACACATCTTTGTATTGTACCTCAGATCGAAGCAGGAGCTCTCGAATGATCTTGCTCGTACAATAACAGGTACATTATATATTTATAACCATAATATATCTAAGTACGAGTCGTATTAAGATGGTATCCGACATGACTGGCGACGATGGCAACTAATAGACGCGATGCACAACATATTGTAATAGGACATTGTAAAGCTGGGTTTGATTTACGCGTAACAGATTGCGAATGTTCAGTGTTACATCTGTAACAAAATTAGTTTTGGTTTAAAAATCTTCAATTGACTACTTATTTAGGCAGAACGCTTACAAAGCGGAATCATGGATTCATCATCATCAGCCGAAAAACGTCCACTGTTGAACGAAGGCCTCCCCCTTTTAGAAGGGGGGTTGCCATAATCCCCACGCTTGGCAAGCGGCTTGGGGAACGCAGTATTGGTGGTCAAGTTACAGAAGACGCTGCTGCCCATCTTCAGAATTTTCCCTTAGTCGCCTCTTACGACACCCACGGGAGGAAAGGGGGTGGTTAATTCTAGGCCGGATACCACACGGCACCATCACACACCACCACACGGAATCACGGATTAAAATAGGTGAAAGATCCATTTAAGGTCTTCTGGACAGCTTTGAAACACAACACAAATTTTGATACTTATCTACTTTGTTCCTTCAATGTCTAAAGTAGGTACGTAGGTACTTAAATTGCGCATTTACTGTGGTTTTTGTGGCATCCACCTCATTAGCCGCTTTGAATGGTTTTATCTCTTTATCTGAATGGCTAATTATTTTGATGCATTAAAACAATTGCGATGTGAATAATGTCTTCTGGTTACAAGCTTAGTAAAGACATTATTATAAATACAAATTACTTTGTTCTCTTATTTATTATAATCGTACATTACAAAAACAATTCAAATAGCAGTAGGTAGGTAGTCTCTTACTTTTTGTAGCCGGAGACTGGTTTTTGTTGAAATGACGGGATTTTTGTGTTTTTCATCATAAGTAGAGTCATTACGATATTTTGTAATGAAGTTACTCATTGTTTGTCTAATTGACTAGTATTTTTGTATACAATTCGTATGGATTGTCAGATGAGTAAACAAAATATCAATATGGTTGTATGTGCCCTGAAATAAACTATAGGTACACACCAAGAAGACTAGCAAATAATCTTAGCTTTTAATAAAATAAATGACGCATTAAAAGAGTAATAATAAAAAATAAAGATGCGTAAAACAAACCTCTCCTTTACTACAATCCCATAAGCTACGTCCCCGACCGGTTCCGAAGGTTGCGCGGACCCTAAGTTCTACTTTAGCATAATTGGATGCTGCTGGTAATCACGTCTAACATGTACAATAATGTACTTGAAACGTGTTTTATACTTACGGTATATAACAGGGAATATCTTGAATACCTTGCCCAATATGGGAGAGAAAAAATATTGAATGCAGACTTGTGATGCATGAGTTAATTGAAGGAAATGAGCGAGTCGTTGTTAGGAGATTCGTGATTGGATGTGACTACTAATTGCTTATATTTATATCAATGTTACAGCAGATCTTCTTTTTCATCTTCATCGGAAGTGTTCTGTTAATTAGTGAGATAATAATCTCATAAACAGTTATATGACGTTGTTTTATCAGGGTTTTTTCTGTAATTCCTATCACAAGACCAGAAATCTAAACGACTATGTTATGTCCGTGGCTTTGAAAGAATAAGTCAACTGATATGTTATACCTTAGGTTAAATCGGTCGAAGATACGGTCTGAATGCTCTCAGGAATGTCTCAGGGCTTGCAGGGGGCGTGGTCTAACATATGTAGGGCATCCCTGATTGGCCAATAAATCTTGATTAATGAGATTATTGAATTGATGTATCAATGAATAGACAGCTGGATCAACCAACCCCAGTCTTTGACCTGTTTTGATTAAGAAAAAAAAGAAGATTGCGAAATAAATGCAAGTTGGCGATCAACAGAAACCATTGTATTGTAATGCCACAATCGCGTAATTTAAGGATAATAATGTTTCTCCATGTTTAACATTGGAGAGTACTTTATAAGTACCACAAGGAAAAGTCCTTCACGAAGATTTGTATCGGTAGTTATTTTTGAAGTGCTTTCGATAAACTCTCGATACACTTCACTTCATCTCTCTTACCATGAACTCTTAAAGCAGGACAGTTTAAGATGTGGAAGCGAGACGCCGTTACGTGCAGTGTAATGCGGCATCTCGTAACACCATCTTCCACAACGTAAACTGTCCTGCTTTAAGAGTTCATGGTAAAGGGGCAGTGTCAAGAACGTATTGAGAGGTAAAGAGAAAGATATTTTTATTTGTTATTAGGTAGAATAAAGATAAGACTTACGTGCTTACAGGATTTAAACAATAGGATTTGACGGGTGACATTTAAAGCCTATACAGGCAGTTGGCTCGTTAAAAAGAATAGGTTAAACTATAGCTGGGTATGCGCCTTCTGCTAACAAAGTTAGGCCTTTATTCACTATATATATTGTATAGGTTTGTAGAAAAACCAGGTATAATAAGTCATTTAAATGAAAATTAATTGATTAAGAAAAATTAAGGATTTACTTTTTCAGTTTACTAAGTAGGTATGTCCTAACAGTCATTACATGTGTCAGTGTGCTAGACAATTAGCAATATCAAGATCATATTAAACTATGGAATATTTCCATAATAAAGTAATTTCCTCAATCGATAACATAACAAGAAGGACCAAATGTTAAATACCACACAAAAGACCTCGGTTATGTATGTAGGCGCACCGTGGGCGCAAGGCTTGTATTATTGTTATTTATACAACATGTTCACGTCATTAAAGTTAAAAAGGAGTGTTTACTTTGTTATTCTTCTGATAATATCAACGAGGTTACGACAAATTGGTAGGACCATTTTGAGATTGAGCGAAATTTGGTCCTTTGAGGCGAAAAGTTATGATGCGGAAAAATAATACATATTTATGTTGTATTTACAGTAAAGATAAAACAGTCCACTTACTTTAAAAAAAGGTAAAGATAAATAAACTTTTTTTCGTTAAATCATTAATATCTGCCAGTTATATAATTAAAATCTTTCTTAATAAAACAAATAATTAGGACCACAATATAAAACTTTTAGAGTAAACCAGTTATCAAATAAGTTAAATGAAGCATTTACCATTCTGTCGTAACACTTTAAGCTCTACAGAGTAATTACACTTTCCAACAAAAGAAAACTAAGTTCATTCAAGTATAACTTACACTTCTGAACTTCAAAGTAACGCGGTCAAGGCCGGTTTTTGAAGCTAATCAAGTTCCATCTAAAACAAACCTGTTTTGTTAACCTTTATTTATTTTCTTCACGCCGCGCGCCGCTAGATTCCGAAGCTCGTGCTTTGTCGGCACTGCGGTGTATCCATCAGGCTGTATCCGTGATGGGGCGCTAGCATTGTATGCCAATGCTTAGAACTTATTGTGACGGCTAACTGGAGATTTTTACGCTTTGTAGGTTTATGTAGGGGGATAATTGTGTGTGTGTGTGTGTGTGTATACTGTATAGGTGTGTTGTGAAGATTTAATCAATACGTTTTGGCTGGATTTGTTCGTAATTTTTTGGGTGGGTTATGTAAAGTCATTGCAAAAACAAGTTTTGAAGTGAATATCCAAGACGACGAGATAAGACGTTTGAGATTAAAAGTTTTTAGATCAAATTTAGGATGTCCTAATTTGATCTAAAAACTTTTTTAAGGAAGGCCAGAATCTTACGGAATTGTAAACACCTCAAAATTAAAGAATGCATAAGTCGCGTATCATATTACAATGTAAACTTAAACGTAGATCGTTTAACAGACTATACTTGTAACATATGTTTTACATTAATATGGCCACTGGCTACAAACCGGGTCCCTGCGTATGCGCGGCGCACCCAGTGACGCGCATGCGCATCACACGCATAAGGAGACCATGCCAATGATCCATTGTTTTATGTCGGTTTGTGGGTGCTGCAAAATTAAGTGGTAACCGTTTTTTAAATACCATATTATATTCTAGTAACTTATCTCGTCTTTAAATCTTTTTTATAACAATTCATCAACTGCTAAAGTGACTGTCAATCGAGTAAGTTGTCAAGAGAAAGACGTAAGTTAACTGACAGTACCTACTTTGCGTTTGTACGATAGTTATTTTTTATTAACGATAGACGATGCTATAGTAAGTAGCATAATTAATTATAACTTGTATAAACACTGAGCGTAACAATAGGTAAAAATACATACGGCAAATACCTCTCACTTTTAACAAAACAGACATAACTACCCTAAAACAGACGCAGAAATCAATATTTAAGCGTTAATTAGCGAAGGAATTCATAAATGGAATGTTCGGTAAATAAAAAAACAAATAAGGCGCCACGGAAGGTCGGCATCCATTGAGAGGCGCACGGGCATGCAACACGACGCCGACGATGCACGATACAGAAATCATTATGAGGAGCAGGCCGCAGGGTGCAGTAATATGAGAACTATTTTACTGCTCAAAGACGGCCATTGTTGTTTGCTTATGAAGATCCTTAGGGTTGTCAAACATAATATTTTTCATTTATTGATACGTTAACAAATAATTTAGTTCTGGACCCTTACCATGAACTCTTGAAGCAGAACATTTTCCGTTGTGGAAGTGAGACACCACTTCGTGGATTGTAATGTGGCGTCTCGCTTCTTCAATGGAAAATGGCCTGATTTAAGAGATGATGGTAAGGGGCTTTAAAGTGATTTGAATATTAAAACATCCTAATATATTTGTGCAACGGTACGGAAAATATATGGATAAATTTAAGCCCTTAAATTGAGATCCTAAATACCTATAGCAGCATTTCTTTAATTGCACATCTCTAATGATAAGATAAATACACACTACAACTGCAGTGTCGTAATTATACACTTTTTATAAATTATTGCATTTAAAATCGAGAAGGCAGGAAACATAAAATCGATGCCGGATACTCGATCCCAAAATTATTGCAGCAACAACCGGTCAGTTAATGCCAAAAATCGCAATAGGAAACTATCATTCATTTTTTACTCAAAACCATAACTATGTTCACAGAGATTCACGTCAGAGAATCACGACCTTTCAATCGATTGACCGACACTTATGCCCATTAGTTAATGATTTGCCATAAAAAAGATTAATGGATACCATAAATTAACTAGAAGACGGTATTTAAAAAACAGTAACCATTTAATTACAAAGTATAGGTACTTACTTAACTAAATATTTTGGATTTGGTGTTCTAGGAGTTTTATAAGGACACTAATAAAATTGCTGATCTTTGATCATAGTTAAAACTTACAGTCGTTATGACATTATGATGTTTTGGCACTGACACAATACTTAGGGCTGATTTTTCCACCGTCAGATAATTTTTATATATTTTCCATACATTAACTGTCAAAATGATAATTTCATTCTTCGAATATAATTTATCTGACGGTTAAAAAATCAGCCTTTAATATTTCTTTTAGTTCATTTGTTGCTTTCACATTTACTCTCTATCCCAAAGCTGTCCCCTGCCAACCCTAACGCATACAGCGTGTGTTCAAAGCAACATAGCGGCCGCATGCACCGCTGTGACGTCAAAACCGACTTGGCCCCTACGACCTTTCTCGGAAGCTATGATTATTGCAGCACCCTGTTAATGATTTATCGCGGCATTTTACTAATGAAGGATACTTTGTAGCGATGAATGAGTGAGATGTGTTATGTATTAAACAACATTATTCAGACTCTAACATATTGTAGACAATGATTAACCCATTTCTTAATTCTTATTACTTATTACATCGAAAGTGACAGGTATCGATCGTATAACATTGTCAATGACTAAACCATTTTCGATTACTTATTAAACTTTCGGACAATTTTTCTACGCAAAAATGCAACAAATATAAACACAATTAAAGAACGACGGCAGCGACACGGTGGCTCAGTTGGTTAGAGCAGCGCCACGGATCGGCGAAGGTCGCGGGTTCGAATCCCGCTCGTGTCCATCATTTTTCAAATTTCCTTTATCAATTTAGACAATTAAAGAAGTTTAAATTAAACAACAAATCATGTACCTAAGGATTAAGACACTATTATCTTCTATACATAGACACAGGTTATAAGACAGGCGACAAGGAAGTCTCTAGTTAAACCAATAACGAACCGTGTGGTATAATGAGTTATTCCAAGTACTAGGTACTTACTACCTATGCAGGAGCAAAGTTTATAGTGAACGTTTACCTGAAGGTCAGTGGGTACCTGTCTCACTTGAACTTGCCTTAAAATATGCACTTATGTAGCAAAGGATTTGTTTCGAAATAAGACTATTCTCATATTAAAATAAAATTATTTTTACGGATTTTATCGCGAGTTTATATTGTTTTTTGGTCTAGACCGTAGATTCCGAATCATTTACAACATTCATGTCGTAACGTATCTATACAAATCCTGTGTTCGCAAGTATGATTTATTAAAAATGGTTGCTTTCATTCGATATGTAGTCTTTTGTTTTACTTGATGTGTCTAAAACTCCGTTTATATTATTTTTACTATCAGACACCTACAAACATCTCTTAAAAGATGCCAATTATCCTAAAGCCACGCGGGGACTGTACTGAAACCTTACAATGTATTACAGACAGAAATATTATCAGTAAAGAGCCGGTCCGTCTGTCGTGCGATAAGTTGAAAGTCGAATACAGTGAGTGATTGTTTTGTGAAAATTAGGTCTTTGTCAAAAAGTACACTTGAAAAATATCATTGTTCGAAATGGACGCACACTGATTAGATTGTCTTAATACTACATTGTTTAATCGACTGATCCTGATAGTACGGTTTGTTTTAGCTTATTATTATAACAGTTATAGTCAAAGTGTACTCAATAAAGTTTGTGTTCTTTTTCTTTTTTATGCTTAGGTGTTGCCACTTAAAAAATAAGATAAGATAACATTTATTTGTAAGAATATGGTACAGTTAAGATGTGACAAAAATTATGATCCAATATTCTGCCGTTTCCGGCGTACAAATATTTGAGTAGGTACAATTTATGTGAGAGTATTATATCAAAATACACATATTATATCACACACAAACTACAAGTGAATGAACGAGGACTGAGTTATGTACTAATTTCTATGTATGTAAGCCATGAAGCAAATAACGAAAGAGATACAGATAATTCTTCTGAAATATAATATAATAATAATACCCTAGGGGACTTTTCATCGCTGTTCTTTTATAGAGCAGTTGTGTGTCCCATTCTCTCTTAGATTAAAGTTCTCAACGGGCCTCTGCGTGTTGGACCTGTGTCCCCACGTAAGCCTTTTTAAAGACCAAGTATCTTCCGCATGGTTGATAGCCCGAGTAAAAAGACATAGATTTACCTTAACCTGTTCTGATTTCTCTCAAAAGGAAATGACACACATGTAAAGATTAATTATATAGGTCTCTTTTAACAGTGAGCCTATTACTATTTATATCACAAGCAATCCTTGGCTGCTGAGAATTTACTATCAGAAAAACCCAAGGTAAGGTCTCGGGTTTTTCTTAGGAAAACAAGACCGATGATTTATTTATTTCAGTCTTTATCGTATAGATTAAAAGGGTTATACGTAGAGAAATATGTTTAAAGATTATTCCATTAATCTTTCTTAGTTTACGTAACAGAACGTGAAGTACAGTTAATATTATAGATAATATGTAAGCAACTATTGCCAGAGTATTCTGGCTGGAGAGTTAATCAACCGCTAATTGTTGGTACAACAAACACAATCTTACCCGCACCGAGACAGAACCGGTCACGATCCAGACCCACACTAGTGTTGTGATGGTGTTTTAATTCGGTATTGCGTACCAAAAAATGGTATTTCATTATTTATATATTTTTTCAGTTTTTGTTCGAGTAAATAATAAATTATTTCAAATTATCTACTTATTAATTGTATGTGCAATATCATCATAAGCCGGAAGACGTCCACTGTTGAACTGCCTCCCCCTTAGGACGCCACAATGAACGACTCCTTGCCATTGGCATCCACCGGTTGCCCGCAACTCTATAGATATCTTCGGTCCACCCGGTGGGGCCTGCCCATTGCCCCTTCTTGCATATTTATTGAGCTATGTCGGTGACTCTAGTTCTTTGGCGAATTTCCGTATTCCTGTTGCGCAAATAAACTCCGAGCAATATAATACATCAAAATTCATAATTTCTTCATTAAAAAAAGTGGTAATTTAAAAGATTGTAGGTTAGGAGTTAAATATATTTTATTTGGTATCAAAATTATGAAGTCACTGTCCCAGCACTAGTTATCCGAAATCGATACACTGTTGCGCATACGCCGGCTTGGTGCGCTTGGCATGCGCGTGCGTCAATTAGCGCACATCTGTCAAGCCGTTGATCAAACATTGGGCTGCATACTCGCATCATTATTTAGTGGGTAGGTATTATATTATTTAAGTTTAACCTGAAGTATTGGCTTATCTAATTATTGTGCATTCAAAACTCTTGGTACCTGCCTGTTAATTTATGAGGAAAGGTAGAAGAACGTTTAATTCAAATAACTAAAAAGGTATGTCAATGATATTTCAAAAAAGTGCAGATATGTTACTAGCGCATATATATAATAGCTTATGTTGAGGACTCGAAAAGGGGACAATTGTAGTCTTGAGTAGTACAATGGTTGTGCGATTCGATAAAAGACTAGTGCAGTTCGGACTCAGAGTTCGGAACACTACTTTTCCCGTTCATTTTGTTATACTTTTTGACATATTATCATTCAACTTCCTCAACCCAAAGCTTAAGGAGTCAAGATTTCCCCACTTTTTCTCAAGGCGCTCCCAAAAACCAATTCTTCATGAATATTTCATATAAGTTTTATTTGAAGTACTTAAGTAAATCTTAATTACCAATATTAATACTCGCGTACCGCATTTCGGTCGCTGTAACATGTTTGTCCGCGATTGGGCGCGCTTTCAAACATCTGGTCCGACATCGCGCGACTAAAATGTCTCCTTAATTGCGTAAGTGTTCTGCAACCAATCTATAAACAGTTGCTGTAATTGTCCAGATACGTACAGTCAGCACCAAAAGTTGCTTAACATTTAAGTTTTTAAACATACCATTAATTAAAGAACAAGTTGTTACATTGTAAAAAGTCTGAAATATTCCTAGAATATTGTTTAGACTAGACGTCTTATAAATTGAGACTGTAACAAAAATTTGGATTTCTTTAAATTATTTGACGTTAAGTTTCTTAAACTGTAAAGCTACTTTTGTCGCTGACTGTACATCGTGGATGTGGAATGCTGTAGTGGAACTAAAGAGCTGTGTTCGAAGCTGACGGTCGTTTTTATATGTCGGCCATTATGTAGTCACGCTAGCGAAGTTCGCTCACTTATTTGCATAGATACGCATGGTAGATATTACTTGGGCCCGTGGCCCGCCAGCCGTATCGATTTGATTTGATACTTTTTGGAATAGTGTTATGACCCTACTTCTTTGAAAGGTTGATATTTAGTTCGCTCGTTATTTCTGATAATGTCTCACCAAAGGTATAAAAATTACACAAAACATTAAGATAATAAAACATTAAATACTGAAATTGCTTCCGTAGTGAATGAATTCACAAAAAGCTGACTTTTTAATCTGGATAATGATATCCCCAGAAAAAAAGCTTAAGATGGCACGCATCATTTCTTTCCTTCCGCTACCACGCCACGGCACGTTTTTTAACGCTTTCGTCTTTTTTTCTTACTAAATTGTTTAATGATCTCAGTCATTAGTAAATGGAAGTAGAATGACTGAAATAATTTACCAAAATCGAGCAACTAGGTACATCATTCAATTAAAATACTAACTAATAACCTCCTTTTTTAAATTCGATTAACAAAATAATTAATTGCTGAGCGTGTAGATCATCAATGACAGCTAAATTGAATCTGACAGTTCTAACAAACATAATCAATTACCACTGCACACACACGCAAAGGCATTCTTTCATACAGCCAATACTGCCAATACAGATAAAATTATATGGCCGACGCGGTGCAGCAGTCGTTACAATGGTAATAAATTGTAAGATCATTATGTCGTAATCAGATATAACGTCCAGTGTATGGCGATACGCTTAACAATAATGGTTTGACCAGATAACAACGTTTCGAAACTGGCCGGCCGTCAAATAAATTGTATTAAAATCTCGTAAATAAGTATCCGACGGATCCGCTTGGATATGGGTCGTGATGAAACTTTTTCATTGTATCTAATGAACTTAATTAGTTTAAATTAGAAGCCATAATAAGTAAAACAAACATTAGCCTTGTGTTTACCTGTTATAATGTAGTATTTATAGGCTTAATTTAAGTTAAAGATATTTTTTCATTTCGCTAAAAAAACATACAGTTGTTTGCAAATATGGCACAGTTCCTTATGTAGCTTTTAAAAGTAATTTGTAATTGTTAACTCTACCTTTATTAATGGGTAGGTAGATCGAATTCATTGCCACTTATTACACGTAGCTACACAACATAAATTAATTATTATTAAATATCCTAATCGATCCTATTATTTTCAAGTCCAGATATTTGCTATTATATGTATATCGTTATTTCTCAGAAGCTTTTCTTCTACATAAAAGTAGAGCGCACTAAAATGTTTGGTGTCATCCATTTTATTATTTTATTGCTGTTCTACTTTGGGCTGCAAAAACGTTTGTAGTTTTTGTAGAATTTTGTCCGATTTGTTATTAATATTTCGCCAGTTTTTTCTTGTTTTTGCCACCCAGCGGTAATCTTAGTAAGTAAACCGATGTTTTTTAATAAACTTCACGATAATAGTTTTATTATGAACAAAAACCTGAACAGTTCACTTAATAACACTAATGGGTTTCTAAATACTGCCTTATAACTCTATAGAAAGATAATATCTAGAAATTTAAGAAACACACGTTTCTTAAATTTCTAGATATTATCTTTGCCCCTCCATTCTTCAGACATTTTTGCTGTTATATGGGCCTGTGGGTTTTGTTGATATGAGCTATGTGGTAGAAAATATACAGCTTTCAAATAGTTATTACTCGTCATTTTTACATTTATTGTATTAGTAAAAAATTGGAATAAATGATCATTTTTATCTTTTTTTTTAAAGCTGTCTGACGGGATGTAGGAATGCAACAAATAATACTCCTCTGCCAACCGCTACGGTGATAATAATATAAATACATACATCAGTTATATTACAAACAATCCTTCTAAACTTAAGTTTTACTTACTTAACAAACCATTTATTATACGGCAATGGTATTTAAATCCGGCAACATGAGCTATTACGAACAGAAGCCCTGAGATTGTAGTGATCGTGCCCAAGAGCAGCTTCCTGCGCACCTGGCGCGTACGCACGTGCGCTGCTCCCGCGCACGCTCCGCGCTTTCGCGTTTTTTGCGCCCTCGTGTTGAACAAGAGCGGCTGCCTTTGAGAATAGGGTTGAACTTCTCAAATGTTTTTTCTGTAATTATTTATTCATAATAACATAAAAATTATTTTCAATTTAGTCATCTTATAATTATGACAACGATCCTATTATAAAAACGCTAACGTTTATGAAAATTGCTTGAAGCAACAAAATAAGTTTTGGCTGTTACACTAATTGTGCCGGAAATTATTTAAAATTAGATTGATAATAATCCAAGTTGTATCATGCAAGAAAAAAAATTAAAAACAGTCGTTCATTATAGTTATGCTGACCCCAAAAAACTAATATAATTTACGTTTCTCTATACACCGTTATAAATAAGTTCAAGTCAATGCAACTATTTTAAGTTCAAGTTCAACAAACAGTCAACCCTTCACCGCTTTTTATATTCGCTTTGTGGTTTAAGAGCTGTCAGCATATGGTGCGTAATAATGGTGTCTGAAAGACGCGCGCAGGTGAGACGCAGCTGAGAGCTCACTATAGACGCTTAGGACTTTGTGTCTAATGAAGGCTTTGCTTATAATTGTTGATGTACGATCTAAAGGAGGATGAGGGTTATGATATGCTGTGGCTGTCGCATCCTGTGATGACAATGTAGACGTAGTAAGGTGTTTTATTCTAATTTCAAAACTGGATTTTTTTTTGGCGTTACTATACGTAAATAGGTAACGAATGTTAGTTCAGAACAGCTTCACAATCAGGCAAGATTTGTGTTTACAGTGTCTGTTGAAGAGTTGTTGAGCACCAGTATTTTTACTAGGTGGTGGTAAACATTACATACCTACCATAGATACATACATAGTCATACATACAGATTGATATCAATTAAGTCAGGTTTGGCCTACGACCAAAATATTCTTGAAGAAATGTTGAAAAGCAACTAAACAGACAAACATTTTCACCCATCGTGTATCGAAAATTTACCACGTAAAACGTAACAAAAAGCCTCTAAACAATACGGCCACGAATTAAAAGTATTTTCAACACATAAACGTTATCGAATAAGCTCCACAACTCTGCCCATCTGTTTGGTCTTATTGCAGCAGTGATCATCAAAAGCTTCAGTTTACGATATTTACTGGAAGCCGCCGGTGGGTCCACACCTCAGTGTTGTTCCAGTTGTCACTCGTATGTGACTGACGAGCTATAAAACTTAAATAGAACACTTGTAGGATGGCCCCGTATATAAATAATGCAGAGAAGGTTAGATCTTAACTAAAACACTCTCACTTATATAAGCAATTAGGGATTTCAATATGAAAATTTGATGTCAATGTCATAATTTATTGCCTTTTAGAATTTTTATATGATTGTTTAAGGTAGTTGTTAAGTTTTTCCTAATCATGCAGACTGAAAAATCATGTTCCAGAAAATGATTAGGAAGAGGTGCATAGTAGGCAATGTGCCTTTGCCTTTTCCACAGCTAAAATCTTTGCAAGTAATATAAATAATAAATCTATCATAAATAAAGATCCTATATTATCATTTACTTAATTAATGAATTGAGCATTTAGCATATTTCAGTTTCAGAACAAAATCTGGCTTTCAATGAGCTCTTTCTACGTCTTGTGCAAAGTAATACTTCTGTGAC
This sequence comes from Abrostola tripartita, assembly GCA_905340225.1. Classification (NCBI taxonomy): domain Eukaryota; kingdom Metazoa; phylum Arthropoda; class Insecta; order Lepidoptera; family Noctuidae; genus Abrostola; species Abrostola tripartita. Next base: position 874,672 of record HG996488.1, read on the forward strand.
TTCTTTTATCAGCTCATAAGTTTAGGTCAGATAGATCTCAAGTGGTCCCTTCTATTTCTTGACGGCCTTTTATTTACAAATTCAATTGTTTTTATGATGCTACGCTAAATGTTTCGAAATACCGCAATTGGTTTAGCCGATTGTGTTTAAGAACTAGGGTAATGTGTTTTGCGTATGTTTCTGTTTTATTACTTAGATGTTTTAATAATGGATGGGCTCAAGTTGATCGTGAGTACCTATATCGTTTCATTTGGTTCGTGAGGGAAGTATGAACTGAGCTGAACACCTATTCGCTTATCTGAAGGATTGTCTGAAATAAGACACGACAACATTACATTTTGAAAACAAATTCTTTCAAGCTTTCGAAGATGTTAAATTTATCTTCTAAAATCTATAATGAACAGGAAAAATGGTGCCATATTAAAAGTTCGGTGCATCACCAGATAAAATTGATTTACTACTGCATCATCTTAACTAACGCTAATAGGATTAAAAGGATTACTACGGATTAGACGAGAGCATATCTAATCGCATTTTTAATCACGAATATTTTGTTACTGCGCCTGCGTGGCGACACGAAGCCAACAAGCAGTTTATATAACCCTTATTGTAAAGAAATAAGGTTTATAATGTTTGAGAGAGAGAGGTGACTTAATATCGTAGATGGGACACTGTTACGGGGGTTAAATGTCGGATGATGGCACTTAAGATTGCGTTTAGAATAGATTTTTTTCATAAAATGTGTAATGTTCTTTTGTTAGACATTTGTTCTATGACAATAGATTCACCGTGTAGTTTATTAGTCACTTTTTTTTAAACAGTAGGTCTTTGAAGTCTTTGTTTACTTATTCAACTGAAGCAATGTTATCAACAAGAGTCTAGAACGTAGAATAATTAGTTTTACTTACTTGAAGAGGACAACACTCTCATGATACCTACGTGTCACCGACATTTTTCTTTTGTTTTTAAAGACATCGAGATTTATTTACATTCTTTGCAATAATTATTATTCCAAGAAATAACGCACATGTACTTACACTGTACACACACAGAAACCCATCATTTATTAACCCGTACACTGATATTTACATACTTTTTACTATTCTCACTTGCAAACAACTAATAATATGTAAGTCTACTGCATGAAATTAAAATAAGTAAAACTTTTTAACTTGGCTGTCGAGCTAAGATTAGTGCAATTATGTCAGCTATACTTTAAAGCTTCGATATGATTGGCTAAGAAATCAAATAGTTTTTGTGGAGTGGTGATTAAGATAGCTTTTTGTATCGGCTGCGAAGTGGATTGAAGAAAATAATAACATAGCTCAGGCGGTTCAGGGCACTCCATTATGTAAGGTTCTTGACTTACCTATGTAAGTCTGGGTGTTTGTGCAAACCTATAGAACAAAGCTTTGATACATGAGGAATTTGAAGAGATTATTTTGAGCCTAAAATGTCGCACTGCAGAGTGAAGGTCGCTACTTTATACATTTTCCCTCGCAAAAGTGTTTTCTAGAGTTATTAACCCTTTTCCAGTCCGATGACCATTGCAACATGTCGATTGTTTACATGCGTCTGTTACGCGGACAGTCAAAGTGTTAAAATCCTTTACTGCCCGAAAATATCACACTGTAGGCCAAATATAGTTCCGCTTCACCATTTCTGTATCAAGGACCGCCGAACACTAGTCCTTTGTATACGTCCCATTCATACTGTCATACATTTCTCGAATTCGTAGGGTGGCAACAATAATGATTATTCCTAGGAGATTGAGAAGACCATATTCAAGCAATCTGCTAGTCTCATTATTTATACTTATCTAATGCACATTTTTGTACAAAGGCGGACTTAATACCAATAGGCATTATCAAAATGTCTGCATTAGCAACTTAACTAGCACTAATTTTAACAAGAAGGGCTTCGAGCCGTAACGTAAGTTAATAACTCAATACATACCAATAACGCATTCACTGCAATTATACATAATTACAACAAACAGATTCATAGAATTCTTTTCAAATCATATAACATGCTTTCACAGGGAGCACGCATGCACAATATAGAGGTAATTACCGCTACGCAACAATTACCCAGTTCCGTGTGTCCAACACTATTTACCGGTAATTTTTACCGTTGATTGTAATTATTGTTATGGCCTTGCCAATTTCCCGACACACCGATGGTGCTGAACGATATGTTTTAGAACACTTTCTACGTTTTATAACAATACTTATTATGAACGATTGTATAACCATGTTATTAGCATACAGCGTATGTGTTAATCGCCTCATCATTGTAGGGTTGTTATCTAGTATAAACTTAACCTGTATCCCTCGTTATTACACATTTAACTCACATACTACCAGACAAAACCGATCAGTTGTATGTACTTACCAAGCTGCGAGCCTTTTTCCATTTATCGGGAAATAATTTTAGAATAGAGGCTTCAAGATATAATACTAAGAGAATGACACATTATTCCTTGCATGGGTTTATGAACCTTACGTTGCTGACTGTACCAGACATCAGTAGAAACTGTAACGTGAGCACAGATAAGCTTAGGACATGAACTCGGGCCTACGAGCTAAATTTTATCCAATCATGACATGGTAAGAAGTTTCACCGGTCAGTACTCTTGGAAGGGTAATAAGGTGCGTTAGAATTATCGTTTGATGGGGTTTTAATCACTTGTAAGATTGCTTGTTGTAAAAAAGCCCTTTTATTAAAACTGGCTATTAGGTAACACGTGTAGATGTATGTAATGCCGTTATAAACATCCCACCTAGCTGTTTCTTAGGTAAGCTGTCAATCTAAGGATTTTGTATATCGATGTAGGAAGTGAATGTATGTATTTCCCGAAAGGGTAATCAGAGGTATGCTTCCCTGTGTGCAAACATTTAGACGGAAAAAATAATACAGATATGTCCTTTCATTTTCCATGAAGAAAATGCCAAATTGAAAGGAATCAGCTAGGTTTTTAACCTGCAATATTATGCATAAGCTTCGTTCCATAATTCCGAGCCACCAATTTTTTTTTACTATTACCGTGACTATATATACCTACCAAGATATATTATGTAGGTAGCCTAGTCTTAAAAGTAGGACAGTCAGTACTCTCATATCAACACTGTGATAGTACCTAAGTAATAACGTCTACAACAGTCTTTTTTATCATTTCTATGAACTATATCACGTAACTGTAGGGCTTCGGAATGTATTGCCACTTCATAATGTCGGGAGGCAATTGATAGAACTAGGTTAACTATGGTGCGCGTGGGCAGATCGCTATTAACCCACCACCGCCGCTGCGCTGTTATCACGTATTGCGGGAATTCACATTATAGCTGAAGTTTTACAGGTCATATCAACATTTTATGTTAAGAGTAGAGGGGTTACTGCTGTGGTTAATTTTTGTTTCAGAGTTTTCGTTTTAGAGAATCAGTTTCATACAGCTCTAAACACTTTTATTAGATGTTTCTTAGAAGTTAAGCTTACACATAGGTCTTCAAATTTATACCTACAAATGGATAATTTTTTTGATATTTTAATTCGATTATCGGACCTCAAACTGCTTTCGATTATTTATAACAAGGACCTAACCTGATCTCTGAAACGCTGCTACTCACAAACTTACAAATACAGTATTAGTGTAAGCGTAACACGTGTGCGTATTTCTCAGGAGATAAACTCTCATCAAACAAACTATGAAAACGCGAAACAAACCCATCAATCTCTCGCATCACCAATCCTCCCAAATCGGTCTAATCACGTTTAATTAGGTAAGAATCGGTCCGGAGCCGGCGCGGCGGATACAAGCGCCGGCCGCACGTTCTATAACCGGCCCGGACAGAAACCGTCACGATCGGCCGTGCTTCCCATTTCCTAATTTCCTGCTGTTAACGTCACACCTCATTCAACCCAATTTAGCGGCGTCCTGTGGCTGCCGGCACGAAGTTGGCGGCGGGTTGGAACGGGTCAAGTCTGTGTTTGAATGAAAGAATACAAATGCAAGGTAGGGGTAAGAAGCCTCAAAAGAATAAATTTGATAATATAAAAAACCAATTTTGCAATTTCTTATTGAACACAGTAAAGCTTTTAGTCTCACAAACCACACGTCAATAGTAAAAGATTATGTTAAAGCTATGTGACATTTGTTTTGACCTTAAACCTTAAAGTATGATCATGACATGATCCTAAGGTAGATCGAAGCTTTCAGGCGAATTGTAGGACTGTTATTTTACATTTCTATTTCTGTGATACCGTGATACGATTCCCTCTCAAATGCGACCCTTAGCTACCTATATTCAGATCCATTCATCCACATTTCTCAAACCTGCTATTTCCGTGGCCTCTCTCACACCATAACGTGCTACTGTGATGTTTTCAATAAAATTTAGCCGCCGCCTATCTACTTTATGATCACACAGACGGAGTAATGGACAGGAAAACATTTTAACCAATTCTCCACATTAGACTGTCAGAAATATTTAAGCGAACATATTTTAACGAAATTGCCCGACGACTTTAGCGTGGACCCTTTGATATTATTAAAAATACTACAAACTTCAATAAAAACAGTACTGCGAAGATATTTATAATTGATACGCGGGAATTATTTGATTTTTAATATTTCAGTACTGCCATTTTATTGGACACTTACATGTGTACCATTAAATAAATAACAGTGTCTAAGAAAATTTCTAGAATCGCTCCTCAATAAAATATTTTATCAAAAATTCAAAACATTTCACGTCTATTTTCGAACCTTAAATTGCCAGAAAAGTAAAATTAGTGGTTTCTCCGCGATAATTGAAGCGGCGACGCGGCGCGTGCGCGGCGCCCGTGCCCGTGCGCGCCAGCGCAGCGGATGTTTGCTCACTTGCCGCAGTAGCCATGTCAATTGGTCCGCTCAGTAATATTGAAATGTCCAACTTATGGGGTTAGTTTGAACTTAATCGGTGTGAATGACCTCTGTGAATGTTTGACGGTTAATCAGTTTGTCATTTATGAAATTTTTATCCACTTAGCTTTACTTAAGAGACAGAGAGAGAAAAACATGAAATCTGCAAAATAATATTTTTGTATCAAGATCATTACTGCAGCGTTTTTCATGATTAATATCCAGCAACGTTTGGTTTTAATAGAGTACTTACATACTTAATTTCACAAATTTTGAAAGAGAATGCGAAAGATCAATCCATTTTTTTCATAATCAATGCTTGAACATGTTTCGGCAGTAATAAATAAATTATTCTAAAATCTAAAAGTAACTAGTACCGAATTACTGCTAACGGTATTACGTATCATCCTGTTTAAAGAGGTTGTTGTTAGTCTAGTTTCAAATTATATCCACCGCGGCCGGAGGGTAGTGTACTCGCCACTATTTGGTACCGTTACCGATCGAAAAGTGGATCATCTGATAGCTAAGCTACTTACTACAATGTGGATTGTTGCAATTAGTACAATGTTGGATATTTTAGGTAATTGCTTTAGCAGAGCTTTTGGATTTAGTTGGCTTTCAATGAAACTGAGTGTGCGAACAACTTATTTGAAGTAAAACATTTAGACGATGACAGTGTGGCCAATTTATTTTTATTATTAATGATTTCGAACTTCATGATTCAACTGAATTCGCACTTATTTTGCCTCGTTAAGAATCACACAATGCAGTTTACTAGTTTCCAATAAAATGACTGATATCACAAAGTCTCCAAATTAATTAGCGATTTCAATCTTTGTTCTGTTGTCCATGTCATTGAGGTTTACCCTTATTTCTCCATACATTAACATCCAATAAAACACAAGGGCTGATTACCATTAAGCTAATCATTAACGAGAAGGCACTGTCCTGCGTCTTATGTAATTAGGTAATTAAATAGGTAATTCTGTTTCCACAGAAGCTATAATCAACGTACCACAATATTTCTACAAATGATAGAGCAAAGATAAACGCCTACTGCTGCAGGTGCTAACTATAAAGCTGCGCGTGGGCAGATCTGTTTGTTGTCGACACGTGTTGCTGTCACGAATAGTTACTGACATCATTATGGTGGTTATCGACCATTTTGTAATACAATTGCGATTGTGCGCAGCCTATATGGTTGTTACTGGTCTCTGTAGATTGCTCTTGAAAGGTCATGCATTTTAACAATATAGTTTCTCTTGGTGTTGGTCAAAAAGCTTTCAACACAATAAAAGTATGGTGCTAACTAAGGTATCTCGACAGTATTTTCGGTAAATTCTATTGCTATTTATGAGGCGCAGCTTGAGCTCCATACTGTTATTAACCTGGTGATAATTACAATCTGTTATTGTTTGTCTGACATAATAATTATGACTTCTATGCACAAGGCTGCAGGTTCAAACCCAGGCAAGTAGATATACCGAAGACTTAAGCACATCAGTTGCGTATTGCGACCATAAAATATACGAGATACTGAACCTGGTTATTAGGTACCAATTGAATTAATATCAAACAACTCCTGAAGTTCAATTTAAACATCATTTGCCTTTAACAGTCAATATCTATTAGCATAATACACTCCTATCAATTTAGACCAGGCAAGCGCCTATCAATACATCAATCTTCATTATACAAACAACGTCTACGCAACGCCATCTATGTCTACACATGCGTACTACGACAACAATGTAAAGTACCGCGCATGCGCCCGGACGCTGTTACATGCGCGGGAGTTAACGCTGCGGGCGATGCGGTCATATTATGAGCAATTTGAGGTAAAAGGACCGTCAGTGGTCTTTTCGGACTTATTGTTTTATAATGGGTTCTACCACGTGATTGTAGATTGATAGAGAGATTATCACATTTGAAGAGAAAATTATGTCTGCAGGCTAAATAACAGTAGCTTTTTACTCTAATATAATTTAGCACATCAAAATTCTCGATGTAAGACTTTAACATGTTGATGAAACTGATGAACCTTAATTTTGTTACAATGTTTTCTTTATTTCGTTTCTCCCGTCACCTCCGGCGATTGCTTTCGTATCAATAAACACCATACAAAAGATTTAAGCGGATGTTGTGACACGATCTCAAGTTGGAACGGAACAGGAGATTGGAACAGACTACTTATAAGACTGGCTTGTTTAAACTCAAGCATGCACTAACAAATGCCCATTGCCAACAACCTTGTGACAAGGATGTCCAATCCGTTGTATAAGACTTTTTATCAACGCATTTTCTAACCTGTCACAGACCAATATAACTTGGCACTGCATCGGCGCTAGTAGTCATTCTTCAAAACTTCATTCTCAAGGGCGTAATTAGTTCTAGCTTTTTGCCGCGGTTGGACTTACACTGGTCAGGTTTGGCTAGCTAGTACCGCATTCCTGGGCCGTCCGGTGACTGTTTTTGCGTTTCCTTCATCTTGTCACCAGTTCAAGTTCAGTGCCGACGAATGGTGACCACTTCTACCGGTGCTTTCCTTGCGACCGACTGTTTGAATAAATTTGATTCGACTGCTTTCAGACTGTGAGGCTTTCATTCATATGAATTCTTGTAGGTATTGTATGGTAATTTGTGTAGTTACTGGGAACCTACGACGCGACGTGACGTTAGAACAATAGTCGTTGGATTTGTACTGGAGTTCCAGATCGGTTAAATATTTTTTTGCAAGGTTAAGTAAGTAGTTTTTAATGTATTTTATAAACGTTTTTTGTGGGGTTTCTGTTTCATAAATTGTTGAGTAAAAATTAGAGAACAATTATTAAGATCATATTAATAATTATTTATGGGACAATATCAAACAAGTCGGCTTGTAATTTATCAAAATTACTTGCAAGACTTCTCACCGTAAATCCTCCTTAATAAATGTCGAAATCCAAGGACTCAAAAAACTCCCACGTCCACAATATCAGTTCTTGAACCACCTGGCCACTTGCAAATTGTGTTTAAAACATTCACACGGTACGTCAGCAATATTTCGAAGTTGTCAGTACAATCGATTGGCAGTGGGATCGGTTTCCGTGAGGGGACAGGTGTCTGCTTACCCTTTGTGTGGGGGCTGTGAGTTTCCGGCGCCGGTGAAGCTCCTGTTGCAACTCCTGTGTTTTAAATAACATTAGGTAACATTCATTGCGATTTTTTACGGCGTCACGAATTTTTTTTTTCTACCCAATTTTTTTTTGCCAGTACGAGATATTGTAGTAGGTATAGTTAAGTAATGAACGTTTGCATAATGCTTTCCATTTTACTTCTCAGTTTTGACTGATTCTTTCGATAAGGTTTCGTTTATCAATATCCAGGTATAATAAAAATCTGAACATTCCCGGGCCGTCTCCCGTTTTCAGGAAGTAAACGACAGATGCTTGCAATCTAACCCCCTGTAGAGTGTAAAGCCCAAGGCTTCCTCAGTGTCGCCCGCGCGTCGACCCGTACGCACGTGTCATGGCTGTGCCCGCGCCAGTCCCGGCCCCGCGCATGCGCCTTGCGCTGCACCCCCATAATATTCACGTAAGCGATTTATTAATTCATGTATTCTTTGTTATTTTATTGATATGATTAGATTTAAATTTCTATAGTATTTTTTGTAGAGGAAGTGTGTTTAAATTGTGTGTTGAGAACGGTCCGCGTGGGAACTGGATATTCTGCAATCTTTGCATTCTGTTACACTGAATAATACCTTTATTGGTGTTGGTTACCGTACTTGACTGTCTAGTTTTGTGGCCTGTAATTTGTTTTGTGATTCGTGTTTTGGCTTTCTAAAGATTTGGCTCTACCGATTTTACGGAACTGATACGAAATACATACCTACTTCAACGTAAACTAACTACTAAATAAATGCAGTGTTAGCGACGGATATTGAATAAAAGTGTAGTGATATCTTTACGTATTTAATGCTTCTTATATTTACCGTAGATAGTTCTTTTTTAATAATTTTTAAACGTCGCCCCACACTAGGAATTTTTCCTGTATCGTAGGTGCGATTCACAAACATGAAATATCACATACACAAACGTAGTACGATATTTCAAAATTATTTACTCAGACGTATTACCAGTTCAATCTACCATGTTCTACATATTTCTATGTATACAATTAGCATCTATCGCTTATTTGTACAAAGATAAAGTCAGCGAAGTTCGCTAACAGACAACTTCCTAAAAACGGAAGTCCGATATGTTTGCTCTACTTATCAAATACTGTTCAAAATTAGTTGTATGACCTATAATCTGAATTTTATCAGCGGCATTTTGAACTGAAAATGATTTATATAACTAAAGATATTAAAATAGAAATAAAGGTTTTATAAGCAGTCTATGTCATTTTCATTAATTTTATCGTTATCTTTCAAAGACTTGAGTTTGAGTACGTCTCCCTTAAACTGGTAATTAGTCGTAGTTTTCAGCCAATTTGATCCTCACTCATCTACCCATTTATAATACCGATATTATGAATAGCTACTTAAATATTCCCGATTTTAAAATTACTTAGTAAAGAATAAAAACAATGGGTAGGTAGGTAGGTAATAAAAGTAACTAACTGACAAAGTCCTTAACTGTTCGGACTACCCTATTATTAATAATGACAATAATGGGGTAGCTACAAAGCTATGGTCGACTGCCTCGTCAACTTTTACCCTATATGAAGGGCCCATTTAAAATAAATTAAAAGTGATTTGTATTGTCAAAAGATTTTTTCGTAAGATTCATTTGACCCGTTTTTACATTTCACCTGTTTCTTCATTGGAGGCCTACAGGCGGTGTGAACTCTGACACCAGTTTGTTCATCAATCATACGATGAGAAGAAGAAGACCAATATAAGTCCAAATTATAATTTTTATCTTTTCTAATAGCAAATCTGTATTTTGTCCACAGACAACAATAAAAGTTTACGCGCGTTGCCTACGACCGGACATCGAGTACAAAACCCTGTCTGTGACGTGGGGCACGTGCGCCCGGGAAGTGGTTGCGACACTTCTGGGCAAGTTCCGCATGAGGCACCGAGACCCGCGGCTGTTCTACCTCAGCATGGAGGTGCGCGTGCGCGCCGCGGGCCTCAGGACCACGCTGGTGCTGGATGACGATGCAAGGCCTGCAGCGCTACAGGCGTGCCACCCGAAAGGGTATTCCAAGTAAGTGTTTATTCACTTGTTTTGTTCCGTATTATGTCGTGTTATCCTTAAGTTTAGTTCAGGTGTCTAGGAAACTTTATTGCTGTCATTTTCCTCTACCACAAAAACAATTAATAACACCTTTTAACCGCGAAATCTAAGTAACCTAAATAAATAGAATGTACATTCTGTAAAACTCTTGACCCAAGTTCATGGGTATTCGGTATTTCACAATAAAACGAAATAAAATCAGCAAAAACACTTACTACGAATCGACTATTCTTAACCCACCATCGGTCAAACGAAAACCCTTCAATACCGCTGTCGTTCGTACCGTAGGACCACCGGCCGGTATACCGAAAAAGATCCACTTTTGTCCCTTCTTCCGGCACGGGCTATTTTCGTCTCGTAAACATGGAGGTAATAAAAATTATAAAAACTTTTAAAGAGTCCTCTTAGCTTTATTGACCATATGTATCGTGTTACTCTGTGTTGACAGTTTGAAGTAGATTGCTATGGGGATATAGTGTTGTTACTGGGTATTAAAGCACCGTTACGGTTGTTAGGGTAGTATACTTTTATGATTGTAAGAACCCTTTACTGTTTATAGCCTATTTTTGTTCGGGATTAGGGCTATGCTTTATTGTATATTCAGGGCCGACTGTTTTAGCCCCATTTTAATATCTATTATGCGTTCATTTTTATTTTTGTTATAATCCGTTGTTTGAGTTGAGAAAAATCAAATAATTTTGTAGGTGAAACAAAAATATAATTGGTCAATTTCTTTTTTAACCATTTATTTATGTAATCAAATGAAATTAATTTACCAATCTTAGAAATACTTAAATTATATTTTACTGACACTGAGCGTGTTTGCTCAACCGTCGACATTGTACAAGAATATGAATAGCGCGTTAGCCTTAGTTGCTTGATTATGACAAACCGTGGGAATAAAGTCTAAATCTATACCCACTGTGAACCACGAACCAACTATGAGAGTTGTTTGTTCAAAACTTGCAAATCCAACGGTGTTCTTGCAAATATTCCAAAGATTATTTACCTTCAGACTACGATATCCTACGTTAATAAAAGACGTTGGTTGCCAAAAATGAATTCTTACCTTATTGATTACTTAGGTACATAAATTATACTTGTTTTGATTTGAGATATCAATAGGTGTTTACGTTAAGAGACGTTTTGTCATCTCTTATTCATATGTAAGAGGGTTAGTTTAAATAATGTTGTCATAAATTCCTTACAGCAGATAGTATCATGGAAAAAAATTGATTTATTTTCAAAGCACGTTTTACTTATTATTTCGCTTTGTATTCCAGGTTCTCTCTGAAGATGCTCCCCGGCGGTCTGATCAAGATCTACGACTCAGCGCTCATGTCCTCCTCGCAGTACAAGTGCCTGCTGACCAGCGAGCGGACCACGGCGGACGAGGTGCTGGCCATCCTCCTCCACTGCTACGACTCCACCGAGAGTGTTGAGAGGTTCTCGCTCTATGAGGTTCGTATTTGAAGATTATGTGTGTATTTGTTTTGCTATGAACCGAGCACAAATTCAGACTCGGACATTACCTAATGAATATCACAATAATACTTTACCCAACTCTGGAATCGATCCAACGACCTTACGCTCAGCAATAGCCAGAGACCAGAGCAGCAGAATAATTAATAGAAAATGTAAATTTTTAACTAATAAAATTTCATCTTTTCAGGTTAGTCCCTCCCAGGAGTACGAGCGAAAGTTACACCCTGACGATCTCCCCCTGATGGTGCAGCGCTCCTGGCCCTCCGACACCGACTGTCACTTCAGAGTACGGAGGAACCCCAGAGCGCCGCCCCTGCCGCCCCGGACCCTGCCCACTCCTGAGGAGACCGTCTCCGAGGACGAGGAACCCTCACGAGCTCTCTCGGCTCTCTCCCTCGAAGCTGAAGGAGACAAGAGAAGATACAGCCCAGTCTACAAGTTCCCAAGCATCAGCTATTGTAGGGAAACCAAAAATGACTACCTTTACATCTGACTAGCCGTCAACTTAGCCAGGTTCAGAAGATTACGGTGCCGCGCCAAAGGCCGCAAGCACTTTGATGGGACAGTGAGAAAGAGACTCTTGTGAAGTGTAAATACAGTTCAATATTGTGCAAAGTGTAAATAATGGATTGGATTGTTGAGGAATTTCGGTGTGAGCTAAGAGCCCAGTCTGATGGAACAAGTGAAGCGTTAAGTTTTGGTATCCAAAATGTTACAGAAAGGACCAAATACGTGTTTACAAAAAAAAATATGTAAAGACCGTATTTTGTTATTGAGGAAATATAAATGTATAAAATTTGGCTAAAAATATCTAATTGATAATGGACGTAAAACACGAATTAACAATTGAAACAATTAGAATCTCCTTACATTTCAATCAGTTAGGGGTCTCAGTGAGTGTGAAACCAAAGAGTTGTTGCAATAATGCTTGTAATTTACATAAAGAGGCAGTTAAAGTTAAGTCACAGAACGATTCAGAATGTTCTTAGTATTCAAACATTGTAGAAACAAGGAGACAGGCTGAAGTAAAAACCAAACGAGCTAATCTTAAACGTTTTGTTTCAATTTCAAGAAGTCACACGTATAAACTGAATTCAAGTGTCATAACGTTTAGACATTACTGAAGTCAGGTTTATGAGGTTTACCTAATACACATTGGGTTATTATTTAAACGAGTCTTATAATTTAGTTTTGTTACCCATCTGAATGTATTCATAAGCATGGCTTGAGCTAGAACATGATCAGTGATCAGAACAGTGTTGTGTCTAGAAATTAGTAAAATGTTGACGGTAACTAATACTGTAGATGGCAGGTTTATATTATATAACAGTCTGTATCTAGTTTGGGCTACAAATGGAACAATTATAAACAATGTATAATCAATATCAAATGGCTATTGTCATACTATAATCAATTCCTTTGTATCGACACAATTTATTTAACCAGTCTATTTTGTCCCAAGAGGACTATGCCGCATAGCTTTGTTTTAGGCAGACATATTGTTTTAATATTAAAACTGAAACAAGACAGCATCACCTAAAACATTTTTTTAATCGCCCGCTATTTTATCTATGGTCAAGTGTCTTGTCAACAAAACCTGTTATAATCAAAAAGTGAATTTTGTAAGTAAAACCATAGCAATAATATTAATAAAAGGTGTGTTGCTTTGAGCGTCATTTCCAATATAAATTGTATAATATTAACGAAAATATAAAATGTATGAGAATGTATATAATTATTGTATTATTTAGCTAGTAGACACCAAAGAGGCACGCGAGCGATAATATTATGGAAAGAATTTGATTTATTTAATAACTGTTACGCGATTTAATGTTTAATTTATTAATGGCGGCAACACGTGGCGGTCGCCATCTTAACACGTTGAACGTCATCGAATTTATTTCAAACGTCTGTAATAAACTGCGATATGTTTTTCGATAATATTGGAAGTTTCATTTTTTTCCTATCCAACGAACTTTTTTCCAGGATTGTCTTTCTACGCGTCAGTACTGTCATTGCTTACGCTCAGTATTTCTTCAGCAGCTGGGTTGTGTCTGTTGGCCGGGTTTCATTCTTTTATATCTTGGGTGGCCTATTATAATAGAAACAAATGAAAGTTCAGCCGTCGATATAAAGTATTTTATTTACAAATGATTGCAACAATGAAGTACAGACGATGCAATATAATTACAGAGTATGTTCAAAAAATGGGAAACGGATAATATCTAACGGTACTAAACTTATCTCCCTCCCTCGTTCAGTATGTAAAATTTATACAATCGCCGCGAAATGCAGCGGCGCAGCGGTACGCAGTACGGCACGTGCTGCACGGTGGGCACGATGCGGCCTCAGCTAGCCCGGGCAGGCGTACGGCCAGCGCGTGCGGCCGCGAGGCCGGGCGGCCGGCCGTACGGCTGCAGCGGCGAGGTCGCACGGCACACACCGCGCGCGTCACTGGGCGCGCCCAAGCGCGGGGCGCGCGCGGCGGGGCGGCTACACAGCGTTGAGCGCGCGGCGCGATGGCCCGTAGTCGTCGGGCGGGTCGCGGTCGCGGCGCCGCTCGCGCTCGTCGCGCGCGTACTCGCGGCCGTACTCGTCGCGCGCGTACGCGTCGCGCGTGTAGTCGTGTCCGTACGCGTCGTGCGCCGCGGCCGCATGCGCCCCGTGCGGCCGCTCGCGCCCGTAGTCGCGGCCGTACTCGTGGTACTCGCGCGGGTACCGCTCGCCGCCGCGCGGGTAGTACTCCTCCTCCAGCCGCTCCGGCCGCGCCGCGCGGGACCTGCCGCCTGCGAGCGTTCAATCCGTGCGTCAAGTATTATTGATTAATTGTGCAGTCTAGATCTAAATACAACCTTCTAAAATCAACACGCACTCGAAAACAACAAACTCATAACTATTTGGGTCGATCACGGCCCTAGAAAACCTCCCGGCCGTCGCATCGACTAGGGTTTTAAGGACCAAAGAGCACACACAGCACACGGGGTCGACAGGACAGAGGGGAGCCGTCTGCCGGGGCGAGGGGAGGGGCACCCACACTTACGGCTACGACACAAGACTGAGGGACATCTGCCGGATGATCCCGCCGGAATTGCGCACTTTACCGGGCACCGGGATCACCACTTCTGCGGCGGCGAGCAGGGGAGAGCGCGACACTGCGGAACAGTGAGCTTCAGACTCTGCTGAATACAAGCCTGTCAAGCGGCTTCCTGGCTTTACACAGGTTTCCCTGCTTTGGTGAAAATGTCCTGCTTGATATTACTTGACAAATCTACGTGTTACAGCGAGACGGGTTGGAATGAGAGACACAGAGGGTTATATGAGACAGTCATGTAACTAAGGACACGAGGCAAATTCATAAAATCAAATAAATTTCAGTTAAGAGGTCATCAAACCCTGAATAGAAAAAATAAACTTAAGAACATCCTTGTAATATTGAACATCGTTCCAATATTAAAATCAAAAGTCATGCAGAGTTTGAAAGACACAAATATCTTTGCAATCAATTTCTAGGCACTTCAAATAATAAAATATAACGTTATTTCCGGGACTCTGCAGTAGAACCCTACAAAAGAATTTGTCTTCTCAAGACCCCAAACTTATTAAGGAACGCATCACAGTTAGCATCATTCTGAACTGCTGTTACGTGTTAGGGCGGTATCCAGACATCCAGCAGCTTTACCCAGCTGTTGAATCCCGAAGGGTTAGTGAAGCATCACCCTGAAGCGGTCAAGCGGTTAGAGGGATGGGGGCCACTAGAAATTGTATGCAACCTGGACGGGGGCCGGTGCGTTTGACTATAAACACCTGGAATTTAATCTTCGGCTCGGCATTAGTGTGCCTGTCCCGACGCTTGTACTGAAATGAATAGGGAGAGTCAGTCGTGACTGTGACAGTCGGTGACCACCGTGACCTCGAGTGAGAGGGACAACATCTATTGTCATCGTTCCTGACCGTTCTGAACTTGGATGTAAGTGAGGATTTGAAAAACGTGCACGAAAATATGTGCCTTCGATTCATAATAATGTCCTTAACTACAATATACCCCCTACATAAGCTTCTTTACTTACGTCAAATCCTGGTGCAGACTTATTCCCGTGTTCAGAGCGGCCTAAGACTTTGACACGGACGCATACAACATTTATGTCTTAATACTATAGGGTACAGTGACGGACATTGTTAAACAACCCGTGTTACTAATCAGTAATGAAATAGAGAATAAGTTAGCTAATTTTATTAAAGAAAACATTGTGTGAATTTCTGTCCGTTACTTAACCTTAGATATTAGTAGACATCTAAGATAAATTGATGATGACTTATGATATGTAATATTAGAAATTACTTACACGTTGATACGATAAAACATATAAAGAGATAAAAATAAACTAAGAATGATTTTATAGAACTAGTTATTCTAATAGAACACAGAGCCAGAGATTTAGCTACAATTAATATTTACAATCAATTCCATACAATTCTTAGACTACACATCTCAGATTTAGAATGTTTTGAGACTGCGTGAATTACTGCTACTGTCTCAGTAGGTGTATATCTGTATTCTGTGTCTGTGTATCTGTAACATAAAATTAATTGCCGAACCCAAGGACCAAAAATAATACTCTAGTAAAGTTTTTGGTCCTTTGGTACGACAATTTTTTTTATCTTATGAGATACACCTTGCTTTAATAAACTAATTTTAGTTATAATTTACCTCTTTCCCTCTCGTAGTTGTAAGAGTCGGACCTCTCGCGGTGCCCTCCAGTGTGAGCAGGGGGTTCAAAATATCGCAGTACACGGTTACACACCAATTATAAGTAATTATGTTATAGGTACATTAAATTGTATATATAAATACATTTTGTGGGAATTAGTCGTTTTTGAAATGCATGTTTCCTTGTTGAATTGAAGAAACTTCTTTTAAAGCTTCTAAAGCTTATTTTTTAATGTAAAGTAGCATTAAAATCAGTCATCATTGTTTTTTACAATGATGACTGATTTTTAACCTAATACGTGAATACTTAATACCTTTTCAAATATGCATTTGTGTTAGTTTCAGTGGTGTGTGTGTGCTGTGTGTGTGTGTTAAAACAACGTGATATTATGTACTGACTAATGACCGTACTTGATCACCCAGTAGGTATGTGTAGTGGAAATTTAAAATATTAAGTGTATGGGGCATTCCAAGTGACGCGGACAGGTAAAAATTATAATCTTACCGATTTTAGTAATTTTTGAGAAAAATCAACATTATTTACCTGTTTGATAACCCCGTATGTTAATAATGTAATATAGTAGCATTTTATTATAACATTGATGAGTGTGTGGCTGTGTGTGATTCATGGTGTGTGTGTGTGTGTGAGAAGTGTATGTGGGATGTGTATGGTGTCCTCACCGGGCTGCGCGTGGTGCTGGTGGTGCGACATGGGGCGCGCGATATGCGGCGCGGGCTCCTCGGGCTCCGGTGGGTGCGTGGCGCGCCAGTAAGCCTGCAACAGACATGAGGAAACTGTTAGAGGTGTGCTACTGATTCTTGATATATTACAAAATGTCTGAAGACAAATAAAAAGGTGAGTATTTACCGCAGACATGTATGCAGTGTTGAGTAACAAGCCATATTTGAGCATAAAATTATACCAGTGTATACTTTGAGTCGTTCTAAGTGATCCCAGCTGGAGTAGTATCATAATATATCCTCACCAATACCTCGCTCTTTCACCGCACTTAATGAGCTCTTGGATTACAATTAAACCTATTGGACTGCTAGACAGCTAGATGATGGATGGATGAAGATATTGTCAGTATCATATCAGAAGTATTAAACATTAAATTTTGCTTGTAATATTCTTCAATTATCTAATATAATAATATATTTATTTGGAACATAAACAGTATAAAACAGAAACGAAATCGAAACGATGGTAACTGCAAAAGTAACAAAACTGTGGCGCAGCTACCAACGCCCCTCTCCTGATAGGAAGGTAGTAGGTTCCAGACATAAAACAAAAGTTGTAGTTAACAAAATCAAAAAGAAAATGATTAAAATCAGAAAAGTGTGCGAGTATTCGTGTGTGTGTGCGTGTGTGTGTGTGTGTGTGTGTGTGTGTGGGTGGGTGCTGATTGTGTTTGTGTGTAGGTGCTGTGTGTGTTTGTGAATGAATGTATGAGAGTATAGTATCTTTTTGGGTACACGTGTTATTAAAGTGAAAAAATAAATAAAAATAAATGTACAAATTAAATTTTGCACGATAACATCACATGAAAATACTCCGGTAATTACTAATCAACTATCAAGCTAAACTGACCTCTAAATACTCAGAGATGTGTTCACAAGCGTCCTCCAGCTGGTTCTCATCAAGTATGACGTCGAACATGTCCGGCGGGCACTGCGACAGCTTCTCGGCCGCCACCATTTGTACCGACAAGTTCTTGCTTTGTCCCTTGCCACGGGATTTTATCAGTCGCTGTAACACCTGGAAAGCATGGTTGGAAGAGTTGGAACTATATTATATCAAAGGCGTTCCCGTGGAGTGCCGGGCCAGAATAGCACCAACCCATTTCATTCCGTGGGTGTCGTAGGAGGCGACTTTGGGAAATTTCAGAAGATAAGCAGCAACGTCTTCTGTAACCACACTACCAATACTACGATCCCCAAGCCGCTTTCCAAGCGTGGGATTATGGAACCCCCCCTAATTCCCAAAGGGGAAGGCCTTGGTTTAGCAGTGGATGTCTTCCGGCTGATGATGTTGGCAATTCAGAATGAATATGTGTGTGATCCAGTGAGATATTAGGAGCTGACAGCATAGTAGGCATTTTGCTAGTCACAATAATTTTTGAAGTTGTAAGGTAACGTGAAAATATACGAAATATTCTTTAGAACACTAAACACTAATCTTAATTATACTAGCCTAGAATATTTATCACTGTCACATCACCCAGCCAATATAAGTTTAATCCAAGGATTTTTTAATTATTTATTTAATAATTGTGTTATTGAGCTTCCTCATCCCATGGAAATGACAAGTTACATTTTTTTTATCAGCTTCTACTTTAATTCGTAATTATTTATATAATTCGTACTATAGTTATACGTATATATATACGTAATAGTTATATAATTCGTACCTTAGGACTGGATATCTTTAAGTAGACGATGGTGGGAGCGAGCGTTGTCTTGGCCAGCTGCGAGGGATGGTTGATGGTGTCGCAGTCTAACACCACTAGCTGCAGCGTCCGCGCCAAATCGAATATCCTTTCGACTTCCGTCTGTTTTTTTTAAATATTAATATAGTTTGGTCCACTCACATTTATTTTTCTAAAACTGCCACGCAGCAGACAGTCTATCTATATGCATTTACAGATGAGCTGCGTGGCTTAATAGGGTTAAATAAAAATCCACATTGATTGGTCAATTCAGTTCATTATGTCTTTTTGTATATTACAGTTAAATATTCTGTGGTTGCAGTTAGTCAGTTAGTATGTCGTGACCACAATTGCTCAAAAGTCTTTAAAGTACGGGGGTAAAACCAAAAAAAACAAATTATGCTACGTTTACTCGCTTGACGAGACAAACCTTGGCACACGTCCACAAGCTCATAGCCTTTACAAACGCTTGGATGCCATTTACACGCTTGCGAGTGCGTTAGTTCCAGTTTCCAACAGACAAGCTCACGCAAGCCAAGTCAAACACCCCGTTTACACGCTTGTGTTTGTGGACGCGTTTCGAGACTTGCCAAGCGTGTAAACGTAGTATTCAGTATTTATTACCTTCAGATACCTCCAAAATTCTATAAAACTTCCATGCGTCTCAATTGAAACACACTTTTTACATTAAAATCTAATCAAACCGCTAAACATTCAACATTAAGATCATCGAAATGTTTCTAATATAATCGTTAAAGCATATAACATTTAACAACATACTTATAACAAGACAGCCATTTGCCTAATCTGCCTTCATGCTGTTTAAATATATTACGAAACCTTACAAGGCAACATTCTCTAAACGTCAATAGTACGATTAATTAAACCACCAACTTTGTTTCTAGATATTGGCTAGGCTATGTGTTATACCGAACAGAGATGGAAACCAATAAATAATGTTATTAAAAAAGTTTAATCTACACTCCAACTCTACAGTCCAATGTTACATTACATTTGTGTCATGCAAATTTCTGTAATGTTTGACATACAACATTTTAATACGTCAGTATCTTCCGCTACGTAAATTATCAGAATTGGGTAGCTGTCACCATTAATCAATACCACAACTTCTCTAAAACAATGGTTTATTTTAGCCCTAAAAACCATAGACATGATTAATTATCTGTAAAATTAGATTTTTATTTGCTTTCAAATCAATAAATCGTTAGTCAACTGAGTTTGCGAACTAGTGATGTCACAGGTTCGTATTGCCATTCAAAATCTATGGACGAATAGTTTTGGCAGTTCATAAAATATGTCAATTGATTGGCGGTGTCAACTACCTAATTAGCCACATAATAAAGAAGACAAGTATTTAATTATTTTAAAAGTTTAACGGTAGAACATATTAGGCCTTTATCCAGCCAATACCTAGAAGCAAAGAGCTGCAAATTAATACTGTTTCAGCCACTTTTAACTATACTAACTCACTACATGCAGTCCACTTTCAAACAAATGCTACGTAGGTACACGTAAAACTGCGTATACCAAGTACACGTCAAACTACGTAAACATAAAACTGTGTTAACGTTCTACAAATATTCTTGGAAGGGGAAAAAAGGAATTGTAGCACAAGTTGCTGTTCTAAATAGGATCTCATCTTAGAAGACCTGAAAGATCAGGGCTATAAGTACGGTGTGTCAGCACTATACGTGTTCATAAGCAACGACACATATTATGGCAAAAGCATATTTAGATTAACTATGTTATTCGCATCTAGACAGATCATTCATTATTAAAAGATCATATTATCTGATCTTAGTCACCCATCTAATTACTCTTGAAACCCCAGGCAGTAGGATAGGTAGCATGAAAGCTTATAATTAGTTTACTCACTGTGGGAGTCTCCTAATATCGGAAGCATAAGCAATTGTCCTGGAGTTAAAATGTGGCGAAGGAAATCTGATTCTGGAGAGGGTATCTTAACAATTCGTTAGTTCTATTCAACTAGGTATTTGTTAAATACCATTATGAGCATGTTTGGATCGAGCGAACGAAACTCTAAATATTTTCTAAACTTTATGGCTAATTCTAGAGAAATGTAAGGATATTTTAGCTTAATTTTGTGTATAGCATGAAAATAAGCAAATCTTTACCACTATAGTGCTAAATGTAGCAAACAGGTTATATTGCTATTCTAAATTCACTCAAAAACTATTTATCGTTTTGCAGGTCATTATTCAGAAGTCAGGTGTGTTTTCTAATTTACTTTGCTTGTGTAAAATCTAACAGATATAGAGTATAGACCTAACTGAAACGGTCTATTTCAGCATCAATTTTCAAAATTTTTACTAATTTTTCTTTAAGTGACCGGGAAGCTTCCATAGGTTTTACATCCTAAAAGTTGGCATAAGGTCCGCTAAATAGTATCTAGGTGCTCAGAACTCTCCCTAATTTAAGTCCTAAAGATGTGGTCTTGATCTAGATCCACTCAATTCAAACACGCTCACGCGCGACACGTGCCAACAACATCACATCTACCTAATAATGAAATCGCACCTGGACCTCAGCTAAACAGTTGGTCCTGTTCCCGCCCCTTTCAACGAATGGTTTCTTTGGCGCGTTTTGTGTGCGCTTAGCCAAGGATATATCGGCCGTGACCCGCGTGATGATGATCCTGCAACACGTCATACCTGCACTTCAGCGAGGCAAGTGGAGCGCGAGTTGGAACGCTCCATGATGGCACGTTTCGATGGGTTGTTGAGGAGAGAGCGCTTCGCGAGAGATATGTCGGCCATCACGCGCGTTATTATTATCCTGCAATGTTAGTCCCGTTTGATATACTGTTAGTTGTTAGTAGGGTTAGCTTTTAGTCGGTGCCGGTCTCTGAAAGAAAGGGTTACAGGCAACCAGTGCGACGTTCTCTCAGAAGAATTTTTAGGTGTTTTTAAGTGCTAGTGTGATTTAGTTGCGGGTTTAATTTAGAAAAGTTTCTGTTGGGGATTTGTTTAAGGTAAATCTTGCAAATTTGTTTTCCGATGAATATGATGCGATTGAAGAGTTGAAAGGATTGAATAAGCCAATTAAATGCCGATATTCAGTACACAACATCCGTCAATCCGTAAGTCGATAAAAACGAAGATATCGCGACACGTCGAATTCAAATATTTCCATAAACGCATCGCGCGGAACATTGATAACAAATAAAAAGTTGTACCACCCTCACCTGCCTTCAAAGCGTCTTTTAAGAAAATCAAACAAGGCCTTCTGCATCATGTCGGTGACCTCGTACCCCTTGAGGCTGGGTCCCACTAGGACAACGGGCCGCATGGATGGCACCACGTCGTAGGGCGTGCTGGCCTCCGCCTTCTTGAAGAAAGGCTTGCGCTTCTCCTTGCCGCCCGCCGCCCCCGCGCCACGCCCCCGGCCCGCGCCGTCTGACTCTTCACCTGAGGAAAATAAAATACTAGAAAGTTGGTGCAATGTTTTATTGCTTTTGACAACCCTGGGGGCCCCGTGCACCCTATATAAGTCCAGTATAATAGTCGAAATAGTATAGCTATTCCGGTTAAGTGGTGAAAAAATTAACATTATCAATATAGACGTTTCCCAAGCATATTGATTGTGTTTTTTCCTTGCCTATTGTGGCTAAATTAATAGCTTTTTAGAGTCATCCAGCAATTGATTTAGAATATAACTCAAAGCTAAAACAAGAATATTTAAACCATAATATACTCACAGACATTTGATTGAACCCTTAGAGAATGTTTAAAGCTACCATGCTTTCATCTTGATATAAACAAAACTAAATTCTTGGTTAAGGAGCAAATTATAGGTATCATTCAAGGTACACAACACAAACTTGTATATATCTTCTACGATACGCAAAGACAACATCAAGATTTATATTTTAAAGACATCCTAGGTAACGAAGTAGAGGAAAAAACATATTTTTCAATGAAATTTATTCTCTAGTATAAAACTTTACCCCTTATGCTTGTTCAACTTTTTTAGTTTATCTTAATATGCAAACAAGACTAGTTTGACGTTTACTATAATAACTTTAGTGAGTGTTATCCATATTATTCACTATATACTCATGAACACCGCATTGGTAACATGATGTCTTGCTACGCCTTTGTTGATGGCGTAGGCGGTACTCACTTATTTTTCTTTTTTCGTATTTTCCTCTACTAAGTATTCTCACATGATTTTTACATATAAACACAAAGATCACCTTACAAACCTTGAACCACATACAAAAGCATCATCTCAAGTGACAAATTCTGCCCAAAAATAAATAAACAAATAATAAAAGATAGCTAAAACGTTCCTGTAATAAATACACCAAGACATTAAACAAAAATAATTATAATTAATAGAAGAAGATATTAATAAGAGGACTCATGCAGTAATGGATCGTGGGATGACAATGGCATACAGTTTCGAGCAAAGATACTAAGTTGACATGTTTGAAATATTCAACAGGTAGCAGAATACCAAAGGATTTAAAGAAAAATAAAAGATTCGAAATTATTTGAAACTACCATTAAAGAGAATTAAAAATATTGATGGGGTGACCATTCATTGGTCATTTCCCAGACATGAAAATAAATAAATAAAAGAGGATTTCTAATAAGCAAAAATATATTATAAGATATTATAAAGATATAAATCATTATAATACAGAACAGGGACTCATCAATATAATCAAAACAAAATAATGCGATATAGTTCGCAGGAAATAACTAGTAGTATTAAGAAAGGTGAAAATTTACGACATTTCCTGGTGTTGAACGATGAATGCGTGGGCTTACCTCGATCGAACGATGGCACATCTGAAAATGTGGCAAACGTGAGTGCGAAATACACATTATTCGATGTATCGACTATTGTGCTAATCGATTATTCGACTAGTTCGTTTACAGTCGATTAGACGTACGAGTTTCTTTATCAAAAGGTTAGTCGATTCGAACATTATACCGTCAAATTTTAAGTTGAATTTACTCTCAATGTATTTTTATGATTTAGAAATAGGTTATGTACTTGCTTTGTTTTAGTGAACGAATTGACTAACTGGAGATAGAAATAGTCGCCTAAATCGACTATTAGTCAATAATCGGTACAACACTATAGATAACCAGGAAATTCCAGCAAATTCCACCGAATTAATGAGTGATTGTGAAATGCTAGTACAAAGCAGTTATACATACCATATCAGATAGTAATATATTATCATTTTATTGTACGAGAATAACCAATTTTGTGCTGAAGATAATAGAAGGAAGTAATTAATTGTGTCAATATTTACTAAACTACAAGAGTTTAAATAAATACCTATGTATAAAATATTTAATATCGATCAAGTGTAGAGTAAAGAATTTTGATAGTATATTAAAAATAGTGGTCATAAAATAATCTGCAGCAATGTGCCAATTGATTGAATTGTTTTAGTAAATAATATAGTTACAATAAATGCATTGGACGGACTTAATAGGCCAATTGTAACACCGAAACACGTTCTACAAGTAAAACCGTCTTGCTTTTTTATTATTTTGTTAATTTTAGTAGAAATTTATTATAGGTAGCTTCTGTGAGCGAGTCCAAATGTTAGAAAGAGCAAGACGATGTAGAGAAAGAGAGACAAACAACTGCGTTGTACGTTATAGACACCAGATGAAAGGACATACATACAAATAATAATCATTCTTTAGACTTGGATTTAACCAAACTATACCTACTTATAACTTATGTAGTTATAGTTGCTAGTATAGTACTGACTATAGTTTTTGTAAGTTGCTTCGATAAAAACCACTTAAAAGTGCCCTTGCTTGTTTGTATCTAAGTAACAAGTATAGTTCAAACTTCAAAGCATAGCTTGCCTTAACAAAACATCTTAACCTTAGACCTCTTGCTAACCTAAATTATTTACGCGAGAATTTTCCCCTTTACTATTAGTATCGACAAGTAATAAGTTACTACTTAGGTATTTACTTAACTTTCGGATCAACGAAGAAAGAATATGTTATAGATATATTTATGTCCTTTTATCCAGTGTATGACAAAGCTTTAGGCAGGTCACTCTTGCTTCCAATATCCCAATGCGTAGATTAACAAGTAACTTGCTTATTTCAATATAATTGGAATATTTGTCATCAACAACGAATAGAATCACTATTTGAATTCAGCGTACATGCACCAGCATGAATACTAATCATACATTGTATGATGTAGGTATGATGAATGCAAATACTGCTTCCATTTCGTTTGTTTTAATAAGCAATCTATCCGCCATTATCGACTGGGTGTCTTACAGATTTTTAACCAAATCTAATGATATTTTATTATCACTGAATATATAAATAATTCGGTAACTTTGACCAACATATTGTCATAGCAAAACATCTGTAAGCTCCAATACCGATAGTCGCGAATGTATTGGAGCAGCGAGCAGCGACCAGCAGACAGCGAGCACGAGGAGCGTGCACTGCGCATGAGGTATGCATGACGTACCGGGCGTGGGGGGGGTGCTACCTCTGGAGAGGGGCGGCGCGTGCTGCGCGTGCGCGGCGCCCGAGGCCGGCCGCGGGTAGCGGCGCGCGCCCAGCCCCGAGCGCAGGGCCTCCAGCTTCATCGGCGACGGGATAAATCCCACGTCGCTGCCCTCCTTCACGAGGCGCCCGATCCACCAATTGTTGTCATACTTCTCCTGGAAATAGACGTTCTCATGACAGAGTTATGATGATGAGGATTGTGTAAATACTGCATACTATGTAAGATTGCCTTAGGTACAACAGTCCCACTAGTGGACAAAAGCTCTTCTCAGGTGGAAATGCTGATAAATAAACTAAAAGATATAGACATGGTGACGTTTAGAAACAATTTAAAGTCATAATTTGTTTTATATAGCTATCTTTATTTAAACTAATTTTTTTTGTTTGAATATTGATTACTAGCTCTGACTTCAAGTCACAAAGTTGACATACACAATTACACATTATTTAGTTAAAAGAACAATTTACATTATATACACACACGATTGTTTTTATACTACCTTCTATACTATACTTCTATTATTAAAACTAAAAATATATACAAACAAAAAACATCAAATAATTATGCATCAAAATATTCCTCCTCATCACTGTCGACTGGCAGGGTTCCCAAAAGGCTGGCGGCATTGCCACGTTGAATGGCAATGCTAATTCTTTGGCCGAAAAACAAACCAGCCCTTTGGTCACGTGAAGAGTCGACCAAATTACACATTAATTTACCCAAAAAAACAATCCACCATACAACATAATAAACAAGTTTTGATAATAAAAGTAAAAATCCCAAATTACCTTGATGTGGAGAAAGTCGCGCACCTCGAAGGAGATGGCGCTGCCGTGAACGGGCGAATCGTCGTCGATGGTGCCATCGTACGAGACATTTGTGCGCACCGCGAACGCCACAGGCTTCGTCTGAAAACAATGTGCAGCAACATCAAAGTATTACACAAAATGCTCTAGATGGAGGCTGTCCACTAAAAGACGGGAGTAATGGCGGCCAATACACAACAGCCCTCTTAAACAAGTTCAGACGATTAACAACCAACCATAGAAATATCAGTGAAACGTCAAAGATTGACATAAGCGTAGAACTGACACTTGAAATAAATAAAATATACATTTACTACACAACGCATGTTTCATATTCCGGTCACAGAAATAAAAAAAGCAACAACAATTAAAGATGAATGATCAGTTTCGCTAAACTTATAATTTGAACTTTTTGGGGTACCTATAACTTTAAAGTTTCACAACTATATACCCTCTAGAAAAATTGCGAAATCTAAGAATTTGTTGATTACAATCCATACTAATATTATCCATACTAAAATTATAAATGTCAAAGAAACTCTGTCTGTCTATTACACCTTCACGACTTAACCGCAAATAGGGGTTAGGCAGGCAAAGCCGCGGGCAAAAGCTAGTAAAAAAATAATAAATAATAATAACAGCCTATAACTGTCCCACTGCAGGGCAAAGGCCTCTTCTCGTATAGAGAAGGATTGAGCACTGATCACCACGCTAGCTCACTGCGGGTTGGCGATTTCAGATAATTAAATCCAGGTTTCCTTACGATGTTTTCCGTCACCGTCAGTCAGTGGTGTCTTAGAATATCTAAGAAAGTATTTATGACATTGAAAAAGTCACATTGATACTTGCCTGGGTTTGGACCTGCCACCTCGTGCATAGAAATCCGGTATGTCAACCACTAGGCCACCACAACTTTCAAAAGCTAGTATCGAATGTATTTTATATAAGATATTTTCTGCGCTTCTGTACCCAGTACAATTTTTGGGTAAGTACTAATAGTGCCCAATGCAGATATGAAGGACGACTGGATCCTGTCTTCAACTACGATATAACACACGTGCATAATATTATGTGTTGTATGAATTAGGTGAGTAATGTTCATTCAGCTGTATGCCTAAGAATAATTTCTATGTACCTCATAAGCCAGCAAAGACCGGCGCAAACACGATATTGTTAGCATTGAAGATCAGCGATTTAAATGTTGTTGAGGAGCATTGCGACCGCGCAATGCTTTAAAAAGCATCTAAATCAATATAGTACATAATGATAGTTATAAGATAAATTAATGCTGCTATTTATGACGTAATACCGTATATTAGACAAGAAAATCATGAATAGGATAGATCACTACTGTTTACATGAAGGTAAAGTAAAAAAGAGAAAAGTAAAGACATCACTGTTAACGATAAGATTACGCCAATTAGGTATATTACTTTGCTCTTTTGTTTCTTTTTTGTATTTTGCCGTACATATTATTGAATTTTTTATCCTACCACGATGGCTGGCACAAGACTGATGAAGGAGTTGCTATGCTTTAATCGTGTGTGCGCTGGACGTAACATAGTCTCATTGCCACACATATTGCTGCACCCACAGTAACATTTCAATGCACTAGTACTAATCCTGGCCACAGGAGCTCCCTTTTAGGACAGCCTCGTTTGTGTCTACATGTAGAGTGTGGACACATAATTATCTAACTAAATAGAGTACCTTTTCTTCCTCTTCTTCTTCACTCATTATTGGGAGAGCGTCACGGAGCTTCGCGTGCTCATTTAGACTGCTTGACTTCCCTTCATGTGGATCATGCTGTGTAGCAGAAAGCCGTCTTCAGATTCCTCACAAGGAACCGCTAGCCTAGTTATATTATATACATAACTGTGAAGCGATAAAGAAGACCTCCGCATCATACTTATTATGCGGGACTACCGTCAAATGTTTGCAGGAGTGACGAGAGTACGAGCGATATATCGTAGCAGGGTACTAATAAATGCATAAGTTTGATATATTTTGATTTCTGAGTGCCTTTTATAGAGCCTTGCAGAAAGACCAAACTGGTGTTAAGTTTCATAAACACACTCTGTATAAACTTTTCTCACGGTCAAAATAAATGATGGCTATGTCAGTTAACCTAAAGACGTGTTCCTGTCGTGACGCAGATGTTTTACAACAATACTACTTTGAAACGCCGAATTAGAAATGGCCGAGAGAAACAGCTTTGTTAGTATGATTGTCCCGAATTTTATGTGATCCCGTTATGAGTTTTTTCAGCTAAGTTTCCAGACACCATCCTGTAAGTTTACAGTTGTGTAGAGTTTACAACATGAGCTCCAAAGTTGGCTAGTGTTGACTCCTGAAGTTGGATCCTATTGAATCCTGAAGGGTTTCTGCTTACCCGCGCCTTATCCAGTTGTGAGATAGCCTGCGCTTCCTTCTCGCGGCGCAGGGCCTCCTTGTCTTCGTCAAGCGACAGCTCCGACGATGGATGGGAGTAGTTTGAATCTGCTGAGCCCTGGAAAGTACATAGTGGGATGTTAACAACATTGTAGGACATTGCAGATGAAACGTGATCATAGAAATGTATTGCTTTAAAAAATATTTATTGGACGTGGAGAAACTTTGTAATTTTTCATGTCTCCATTTTACTAAGCCTGTGGAAGAAAGATTTCTTGGCAATTGAAACTTGGCAGCAAAGATTATTTGGTCTCCGAGAGTTATTGGAACTACCAATGACTCAAATATCGAGCAGCCTATATATTTGGGGTGCAAGTAGAGTGCCTCCACGTGTGATAGTACCTGAGCACCTTGTACCTGGGCGATTAACTTCGCTACCATCTTTGTTGCTTGACCAATCTCAACACGACGGCATGAGCATGACCTGTTCCCTTAGACATAGCTCTTGCCGATAAGAAGAAGGTGAAGAATAAGCAGCCTATAAGACTATGCTTACCTATTGACCGCTAAATGACCAAACCTTTTGAAATTTAGGGTTTCTATAAAACTGCTATTTGCTACTATTTGGACAGTTTTTATTCTAATTAAAAGCGGAATCCGGATCTATCGTTTATTATTTAGTACATTGTGTTTTCACTTAAATGCTTCTCTGACCTGCAGCTCTATAGCTGGGCATTTTCAGGATAAGGAATCGTCCAAGGTCGTCACTTTTCTTAACGTTATGTAGGCCTACCCTAACACAGTAGCTGATCGTTACAGCCATCAACGCAGCTATTACTGTTTAACTTGTTGATGATTTATGTGTTAAAGTTTAATAGTAAACCCTTGGCAACAATGTTGTTAGAATCAACTTTGTATTCATCTATTATGTTAAGAATATTATTTCGGAAGTCTTGAAAATGATTTGCGATATTAGGTTGATTAGTTAAACTAAATTTTATGCTGGTGGAACATTTTTTATATTATGATCTGTCGGTAAATACTAACAAACCTTATCTATCTAAAATTATTAATTGTATAATAAAAATATATCGTTGGTGATAGTGCAAAATTGCGTAGCTAACAACAGACAATACCGCGTAAATTAGGTACCTGTGGCAAACTTTACAGGCGAGCCAAAAAAACTAAATATTTTGATCAAATTACTTAACATATAAATACGCATGCGGTTGCAAATCGTTGTGATTAGACATTTTTGAATGAGCGATGTACCGAAATGTCAAAATGATCCCTATCATGTTTGTTGTCTCACAAATTTGCTACTTTTGTACTTCCGCGGTATCATCTACTGTTAGTTACGCAGTTTTGCACTATCACCGACGATATGTAGATTCATAAACTATAGAGTATGTACCTGTACAACAACGTTACTGATACTTGTTTCCTATAATCTGCTTCAATAAAAACTATACAGTCACTTCTGTCATCAGAATATTTAACCTTACCGCATAATGATGATCCGATAGAGCTAAGATCACAAAAGATTAAAACAACACTCGCGGAAACACACTTACGTTTTCACTTTGTAAACTATCATCATACATATTACAGGTTCAGCTGGTACTTTTATCAATAAACTGCGATTAACAATTGCGTTCAGTCAAAACGCAGCGCCAGACACAAGCGTGTGGTATAATACTGGACTGGAACTATTTGGCGCGGGCATAAGTGAGGCGTACATTATCCTAGCTTTTTTTCTTTTTACTGTCAATGTTATTTCTGTGGTGGCAGCGATGCACACGATACAGTATAAGTATAAGTGTACAAGTATGTTAAAAAGACACGATTATTACAATAAATTGAGGAAAATAATATGCTATCCAGTTACATCTTTAGACGAGTACCGTCTGTCGCCAGGAAAGCAAGTCGTAATAAGCGAAATATCAGTGTGAGCCCACGTTTTATATTGGATCTATAATGTACAAGTGGGTGTATGGACGTAGTAGTACAAGTCACCTCTCAAATACTTAGACATAAGTCTAGATCAATTATGGTGAAGCGGAGTGCTTCTTTATCATGAGATCTGATTGAACGCCTACCTTTATTAATAAAAGGCGTGAATTTATGTGTTTCTTATGATTTTGTCAAGGATGAAAATAAGCAGTACTAAGAGATGCCTTAATGATACTTTTATTGAACTTTTTCAACTCCTTTTTGGGTCAAGCTCTTTGACCCTGACGTCAATTAGGGATAAGTGTTCTGGTGTTATGTATCTACCTATATGCTATCTATAGGAGGAGACGGTTAATACTCTCGTTTATTTTATATTTGTTTTTCATGAGTCACTGGAATGTGAATTTACGAAGACGTTAGGTTAATTCCGGCTTTATTATTATGCTAACCGAACTGCTACTGCTGAGTTATTCAACCAGCTTGGAGAAATTAAATGGTTTTTCGCTTATTTTTTTTTAAGATTGTTTAATAGGTATGTTTTGCAGACTAACTGATTTACTACAAAGAAAATACCATAATCTACAAAGATTTTATATTTCTAGTACCAACATTCAAAAGTAAACTCTGCTCATACGATTCTGTACGGCAAAATGTTGTAATTTTCTAGGGAACCCGATGTACAGAAATAGCCTTATCATGGAATTTTTGATGAATGTGGAAATGGGAGTGTATAGACTGTTTATAAAGGAACACTTCTGTCTATTTTATAGGCGTGATCGCGTGTAATCCTCGAACGCAAGTTTACAAACCAACTCCAACAAAGTTTACAAAAACAAAACTGTTTAGTTATCGTTGAACCAACAATCCATAAGTAGCGCAAATATTTTGGCACGAGCTGAGCACTGCGCGCGCATGGCCGCAGTGTTTCCTACCAGTGCAGTTCTTACCATCGTCTTACGGGTTAGTAAATGATGGGAAATTAAGACTGGTGGCATTGATATGTATTTAGATACTGTTAGGTAATTGTACTGTCTGCTAAAAAGTGACCGTAGTAAGAGCCACTTAATTTTGCAGATAGCGACTTTCGCCGTAGTTTGATAGAAATAAGAAAGTTGGCAAGCTAGCCCTTGTTTTTATTTCATTTAAAAAATGACGGTTGTTTCGAAATTCCGTTTCACAAACATGAAATTATCCCAAAACTTTATTAAACTGTGCTCCATAAAATGCTATATAAGTATATTGCTACAATAGTTAAATAGAAGATAGGCTTGATGTAGCAGCTAACGATATCGACGGGCTAGTTCGAACGGGAATCTTTAAATCTAATGGCAATAAGACGTATAATTGCAAGGCAAAACGAAGATACAAAATGGACTTATTTGTATATTTAGGACGACATATTGAAGCGGTTAGTTTTTTCTTTGATCTCTCGTCCATTGGGTGGTGGCGGAGAAGCGCCTGTCAATAAAGTTTAAAGCACATCTGCTATAACTTTAATTTCAAGGGTAAATCAGACGAAGTATATTGGTAGTTAGTTGACTAGTATCTCAAGCAACACCTGCATCATTTAAGATTATAATCCTACTGTTAAATGATAAAATAAATGATAAATGATTTTATTTCTGCAAAAAGGTTTTAAAAACACTTTTACACGTCTTTTTTTTAAACTAGTTAGATTAAAAAAAAAGACTGATTAAAAGCGATCGGGCGTTTTCTGGTACATTTTCTAGTACCCCTTTTCTCTCGCTCGTAATTCTAGGATAATGTCAGGCAGAATCATGCAATTCTGCTTCAAATATTGTAAAAAGCACATATAAAAATAACATTAAACAGCGTTAAATAAAAATAATACAGTTCTTACCAAGGGCTTGTAGCTAGTCATTGGTCGGTGGAGAGGAGAGCCGACTGCATGCAATGCGACACAAACAGACGTAAATCAGACAGACATGCTGGGAGCCGTGTACAGGCCACAGATTTAAATAATAACTCTATTATTATCAATATTAATACTAACGGTGATGATTACACAATACAATATTGTGCCTATCTATTACAAAATAATTCTCTTTTTGGTACTGACTAATTTCGAAAAAATTATGTATTTTTCAAGACTATCTTCATTATATTTTTTTTCATCTTTTATTATGATTTCTGAAACATACGACATTTTTTTTATTAATTTCATCGCGGTTTTTTGCTCTTTGCGATGTAGTTTTGGATCCTTTTATAGGATTACTGGTTACCGTAGAAATAGCCTAACCTATTTCAAAATCGTACGTAATTTATTAAATTTTTATTGTTTGGTGTATAGAGTTATTATTTAAACAAAGCTATCGTATTATTAGACTTGTGGCGCTGTCTGTACACAAAGTAAGGTCGGCACATAATCTAAAAAATAAAACAATTAGTTCATGCGTTACCCATGTATGTGAGTTTGTAGTAGTATGTTAGTGACACTTCAAAATTATGGTACTTTTCGTACAATTAGAAATTATGGTACTTTTTGGAAAATTAGAAATGTTTCAGGTATTTCCTTTAGAATCAAAGAATCGAATACATTTTAAGCCAATTTCATGTAAAAATAAAACATAATTTATAAAATTATATAATAAAATTAATATATATAAACTGATATTATGGTAAAATAATTTTACAAAACTAGCATTAAGAGCACATAACAGTAAATCAACAAACATAATTACCCATAGATTATAAAATAATATTTAAATAATTGTAGAATGTCATGACTGAATGAATGAATGTATGTATGTGAATCTATCTACAAATAAGATGAATCTACGAAACTCTAGCATAATTCCAGTTAAAAGCATCCAAATCAAACTGTACACTAAATACTACATACGACGCTCACCTTAGCCAAAGCTTCCAAAAATATAATAAAACAATAAAATCTTCGTCACACTTACAAACATTTTACATACAAACTACGAGACGATCGAACGAGCCGACAAAAGTAAGACCTTTGCGTAAAACCGAAAACCCTTCATTATTAAAAAATATGTTTAAGATTAGAACAGATTAAAATAAAACCGCGACAACTTTATTCAGGCTAAGGTATTATCCCATTCAGCCAGTATCTGGCCACGATT
Organism: Abrostola tripartita; assembly: GCA_905340225.1. Lineage (NCBI taxonomy): Eukaryota > Metazoa > Arthropoda > Insecta > Lepidoptera > Noctuidae > Abrostola > Abrostola tripartita. The sequence goes on from HG996488.1 coordinate 908,234, forward strand.
GATCAAGGCTGGTACAACACTGGCGTAGGTTTCGGCGGCAGTCTGACGGGTCGAAGGCGTGACGTCATTCCCTCCTCCCACCCCCACTGGCTCGATAACCCCACCGTGCATACTTTACGCCCTTGTTTTTGGGGCAGCGCCAGTAAATGGAACTTTTTTATTTATAACAACCACTGTTTTGGCTGGTTTTACTATGTAAGGCGTTTTTGTGTAGTTTTACTCTTACTTAGATATATAATTATCTCTGAAAGGAATAGGGTTAGAGTTAAGTCCCAATTCTCCAAGGATTTGTTAAGTCATTCTTATGTCTATTAAGCAATTCTGTTTACGACTCATCAATTACTCAGTCTACTTCCAACCAAGATATCTAAGTGATACGACCTCAATATATGATATTATTCTCATTCCGATGTTAACCGCATCTAATTCAGAACGAAGGAGGAATATGAATAATGCATTGTATGCCTCTATTTAGCCCATTTTCAGTTTTGATAAATATTATAATCACAACTCTTTAAAGAAAGATTGTAGTCGATTTATTAATGTTTAGTACCTCTAAGGAAATTGACTAAGTTCAGCTAAGACCTACCTCACTTTACCTAGCCTACGTCTTAGAATGTCACAACTCTAAATTTAAACAAATTACTAAGTAGTCCAAAGTTTGGTCTAGCTCAACGATATACCAACTGTGAAAAATAACAAAAATTATAACATGTCGCAAATTGCTGATTAAAATATTTTTAATTTTCCAATGTACATACAAACGTTAAACTAATTGACAGCTTTATTGTCTTATAGACTAAAGATAAACAATTAAAGCTTCGACGTTTAAATATTTAAAATAAATATGTTTTCATTTTCTTCTAAGGAATCTGGTCTTGGTTTAGCCTAGATAAATTCGTCTATCAAACAGACACTCTCAGGCGATCGGATGACGTACTTCACTATGGTAGTAACCAGTTTTTATTGGTCTATTTTTGTTTCAAATGGGTTGATTCGTGCCCAAGTGGACGCTGAGGACGGCAAAACAAATGCGGCAAATAGATATCAATATCACATGCCTGGTATATGAGTGTACGGATCACGAAAAAAAAATTAATCAGATGACACGATACTACTTTTACTAAAAGTTGTTTTCATTATTTCTCATAATATATGACCAGAAGATTGATCAGTTATATTGTCAGTAGATTAACCGGTTTATCCGATCCGTACAAATATCATAGTAAAAGAGTACCGACTCCTTATTTAGAGTACAATAATTTCTAACGATTTAATGGACTTGCATTGATGTAGAATTGTTAAAGGGCGTTTCTAATTCGCATGATTGTTTCACTTTTGTGAGCGAAGCTCACGGATCACAGAGATGGCTTGATCATTTTATAGTTTCTAAGGCAGCGGCGCCATCAGTACGAAAAGTGTTTGTCAAGTATGACGTAATGTGGTCGGATCACTTTCCGTTAATTATGGAGTGTAATCTAGGCATAGTGTCACCTAACATACCAGAATGTAAACTGACTGTAAATGATGCTATATGGGGGGAAAGAAGTGTAGATCAAGTTAGTCAATACATGACTGAATGTCATAGACACTTGAGACTTCTTGACTTTCCAGAGGAATTTGTAAAATGTGCGGATTATACTTGTAATATTTTGCAGCATAGACAAGCTATTGACAGTTTGTATGGCAAAATTGTAAAAATATTGAGAGAGGCAGCATTGTGTAGCAAGCATAATAAACATAAACGTAAGAAAAAGAAACCTGTTGTAGGGTGGAACTTACATGTTGGCGAGGCACACAGGGAAGCTAAGCAGAAATTTTATTTGTGGTGTTGGTATGGCAAACCAATTTCAGGTGCAATTTATAATGAGATGTGTGAGGCCAGGAAAATCTTTAAGAACCGACTGAAATGGTGTCAGAATCATGAAGAACAGGTAAAAATGGATATTTTGGCCTCTCATCACTCAAAAAACGACTTTCGATCTTTTTGGAACGCTACAAATAAACTTAATAGTAAACCAGCTACTCCTGTGTGTATCGACGGTGTAAGCGATGCCGGTGAAATAGCTGAACTGTTTCGTCAACATTTTACTGTCAAATCGCCATTGGGGTCCCCGCAGTCGGTGATCAATGTAAAGAATGGTGAAAAGATAGGTTTTAGATGTATAACTAGTGAAGTGAAGTGGATAATCAAATCAATGACTAGAGGCAAATCTCCCGGTCATGACGGGTTGAGTATTGAACATCTTCAGCATGCGGGACCCCACTTACCAAGATTGTTGGCAATGCTGTTTAACCTTTGTCTAAGCCACTCATATCTTCCTGAAGAGATGATTAAAACAGTTGTTATACCTATTATTAAAAATAAGACAGCTAATCTATCAGATAGGAACAATTACAGACCTATCTCTCTTGCCACAGTGATATCGAAGGTATTTGACAGCATGTTGAATACACAGCTGACCAAACACATTGAACTGCATGACAATCAGTTCGGCTTCCGGGGTGGACTATCCACTGAAAGTGCAGTTTTGTGTGTTAAGCATGCTGTCAAATACTATACAAGACGTCAAACTGCCGTTCACGCATGCTTTCTTGATCTTTCTAAAGCTTTTGACCTGGTTTCCTATGATATTTTATGGAAGAAGTTAGAAGGCACTAATTTACCAGTAGACCTCATCAACATCTGCAAGTACTGGTACGGAAATCAGGTCAATGGCGTGCGATGGTCGGGAAACATGTCGCAATCGTACAGGTTGGAGTGCGGGGTGAGGCAGGGGGGGTTGTCCTCGCCAACCCTATTTAACCTGTATATGAACGATTTAATTGTGGCACTCAGTAGCACTCGGATAGGTTGTCACATAGATGGAATTAATATAAACAACATAAGTTATGCTGATGACATGGTGCTACTGAGTGCATCGGTATGTGGTATTAAGAAACTGCTTACCATCTGTGAAGCATATGCCAAGCAACACGGATTAAAATATAATCCACTCAAAAGTGAAGTCATGGTCTTTGAGGACAGAGGAAACTGTAAACATAATGTATTTCCCAACATTACGCTTAATGGTACGGCTTTGCGTAGGGTGTCTAAATTTAAGTACTTAGGACATATACTGACCTCTGACCTCAAGGATAATGATGACATAGAAAGGGAACGGAGGGCGCTGGCAGTGCGAGCGAACATGATAGCCCGAAGGTTTGCACGTTGTTCAACCGAGGTAAAAATTACACTTTTCAGGTCTTATTGTACTTCGTTTTACACGTGCAGCCTGTGGGCTAACTATACTCAAAAGTCTTACAGTGCCCTCCGAGTCCAATTTAATAATGCGTTTAGGGTGCTGATGGGGCTGCGGCGATTCTGTAGTGCATCGGGGATGTTTGCTGAACATCGCGTCGATTGCTTTTACGCTACGATGCGTAAAAGATGCGCATCCCTGGTGCATAGAGTACGTAGCAGCGCCAACAGCATCCTTAGCATGATCGCTAGTCGGCTAGACTGTACGTACGTCAGTCACTGCGGCGCCATTTGTCATGGAATGGCGCAGCAGTGATTGATGAGTTACTGCCTTCTTGTTATGTTGTGCTATGGGTAGTTCTAAGTATTACTAACACTAGTCTATAAGAACCCTGTTACTAACAAAATGGACACCTGGTCTGAAATAAAGTATTTATTATTATTATTGTTTAGGTCTGCGCATGCTTAACGCCTGATCATGTTTGAATGGCAACGTCTCATTAGGATAATTGATAGCTATTAAGTTAGTATTAAGATTTTTATTTTTTAAGATCACCGCCACTTTTATAACTTTTTTTGGGAAGAACGAAAATACAGCTCTAAAATAGTTGGAAGCCTTTTTTAATTAAAAACCTTAAAATCCCCCAACATGGTCCTTCGAGCCGGATGTATTGAAGAAAAATACAAGGAGTAATCAGTGAAATATTCAAATTGCGGATTTCTATTGGGATCACAATTTATACAAGATTGGTCATTAACCTTGAACGTGGTACAAAGGTCATCGTGAACTTGGACGTAAAAATCAAGGATTATCTTCGACCCTGGACGGTTATTATTCAGTGTTCAGCGATAATAATCATTAGTGACACCCAGTACTCTAAATAAGGTTTATAATAAGGTAATATTTAAGTAATTTCCAGCAATTGTTAAGGTCAGTACCTGTCTACATTATTTATTTGATTGTTTTATGTTAGTTAATAGTATTTAAGGTGTATCTAGGTATAATTATTAATTAACTATCTCTGTAGTTAATAACTTAGTATACTTCTATTATTAAAACAATCTGTTAGACAGTTATTTGTTAATTTAAACTTTAACTTGTTGTATTTCAGTCATAAACCGCACTGTCATTGTCATACGTGCGTAACGGTAATAATTAATCATTACGTTAACAACATTATCCTTTTGTCAATTTGTTATATCGGTGTCTTTCAGTTAACTGCCGACTTCCCAGAATGGCCGAGAAGGAGGAGAAGGAATTAATTAAAAGACGGGCAAGTTATAAAGGGCGTTTGACCGCTTTCAATAATTATTTACATGATTTGGAAGATTCGTTAAATCCGTCACAGATAAACGAATTGCAATTGCGTACAGGTAAGATGGAAAACTTATTTACTCAATACGACGAGGTTCAGTTACGATTAGAGTGTTTAGTTGATGATATTAATAGTCAATTGTCAGAAAGAAACGAGTTTGAATCTACGTTTTATAAACTTGTTTCTAAGGCACAAGAATTACTTTCTAGTAATATTAAGTCACATGATGAGTGTTCAGTAAGTGGCAAAAGCTCATCACGAATGAGCAATCATCGGCTTATTAGATTGCCTACAATACAACTTCCTAAGGTTTGTGGTTCTTTTGATAACTGGCTCGAGTTTCGAGACACTTTTTCGAGTTTAATACATTCAAATGATGACATAGATGATGTAAACAAATTTCATTATCTTAGGGCTTCTCTCGAGGGTTCAGCTGCTGTGGTAATTCAGTCAATAGAATTTTCTTCTAGTAATTATCGTGGTGCATGGAAATTATTGTGTGACAGATTTGACAATAAGCGTCTTTTAATACAGAATCATGTCGCAGCGTTATTCAACATCGAGACTGTCCGGAAAGAAACATCTCTTACTTTAAAACGTGTCATTGATACTGTTAATAAAAACTTAAGAGCATTAGAAACCTTAGGTGAGCCAACTAAACACTGGGACACACTCTTAATTTATATAGTGACGTGTAAACTTGATCCTAAGACATTTCGTGAGTGGGAACAATTTAAAGGTGATATTGATCATGATAAATCAATAACATTAGAGTTTTTCTTAAAATTTATGCGTAATCGCGCAGATTTATTGGAAACGTTAGAAATGTCCCACAATATTTCATCTATTAATTCTAAGTCCAACAATAAAATTAGAACTATGGTATCCATCGCTCATTCATCAGGCAATAGACCTAATTGTGGTACTGGTTCAACTAAGCCGTGTCCAAAATGTCGTGGTGAACATAGTTTAAGTAACTGTTCACAATTTTTAGGCCTCAGCAATGAAGAGAGGTTAGAATTATTACCACAATTTAAAGTATGTTTTAATTGTCTCCGCGGTGGTCATTATGCAAATCATTGCAAATCGTCTGGTTGCAAAATATGCAAGAGAAAGCACAATACACTTGTACATGTTACGGATGTTAAGTCAAGGTCAACATTAAAGTCGTTAGCTTCCAATAGTGACCGCGATGTCATTAGCGATGCTACTGAGCAGTCTAGCAGTAACGTCACATTGTCAGCACAAGTTAATGCGTATGTACACAATAAAGGTCAAGTCCTCTTAGCCACATCATTGGTTAAATTATATGATAATAATAATTGTGAACACCTGGGTCGTGCTATTCTTGACACCGGTAGTACGTCTTGTCTTATCACGGAGAGATTATGCTACTTATTGAATTTACCGACCATTGAAGTTAATGAGTCATTAACCGGAATAAATAATTCTAAGTCCCCGTTAGGCAAAATGTGTTGCGTTCCAATTAAATCATTAAATGAAGAGTTTTGTACTAATATTTCTTGTTTTATATTACCTTCTATTACTGATGAAATTCCTTGTAGTTCATTAGACATAAATGATTTAAATATACCGAGTAACCTGTGTTTAGCTGATCCACATTTTGATACCCCTTCCCGCGTGGATTTAATTATAGGTGCAGATGTCTTCTGGGACCTTCTGGGAACACAGAGGATTAATTTAGGTTTCGGTAAGCCTGTACTGTTTGAAACTAGACTTGGCTGGATAGTTTCAGGTCCTATATCAAATAGCGACCAAGTACCTCATTATTTTCCAAAGTGTTGCAACTTAACAACTGTTGATAATCCTTCATCGAACAACTCGGATGCTGTTGATCTTCAAAACCTTTTAACGCGTTTTTGGCAACTTGAGGAGGTTCGCCATCAATCAACAGCATATTCTCGAGAAGAAAAGTTGTGCGAAGAACACTTTGTAAATAATACGACACGTTCTGAGGATGGTCGTTTTTGTGTTAGAATACCATTAAAGCAATCACAAGATTCATTAGGTGACTCTCATCAACGGGCTAAGCACTGTCTCCTGTCGTTAGAACGCAGGTTTAAGAGTCAACCGTCATTTAAAAAACGTTATTGTGAATTCATGAAAGAATACATTAGTTTAAAACATATGTCTCCATGTCCACCTGTTTTTCAGAAGGTCTCATACTTTATACCTCACCATGGTATTGTGCGCGAGAGCAGTTTAACCACTAAGCTCAGAGTAGTGTTTAATGCCAGTAGTCCCACTACTTCAGGAACATCACTTAATGATTTACAAATGATAGGGCCTACTGTGCAAGATGATTTAATGTCTATTCTACTCCGGTTTAGACAATATAAATATGTTATTTCTGCAGATGTTGAAAAAATGTACCGTCAGACGATTTTACACCCGAATGACCGGCATTTGCAACAAATTCTTTGGCGTGAAGATCCTAGGAAGCCTATGGTAGCATATCAGCTAAACACAGTTACATACGGTACGGCAAGTGCACCTTTCCTTGCTACCAGGTGTTTACGTCAAATAGGGCTTGATTGTATTGACAACAAAATTGCTACAATCATTAAACACGACTTTTATGTTGATGATTTGCTCTCGGGAGGGGATACAGTTGAAGACGTCCTTGAAATACGACGTAAGGTTACAGCTGAACTCGCGTCAGCTTGCATGCCACTGCGTAAATGGAAATCTAACTGTATCAGTGTTGTTTCTGACAATGAACATCATTCCTCACTTAATTTAAATATTGGTTGTAATGAGCCGTGCAAAACTTTAGGTTTAAGTTGGCACACAGAGATCGATAAATTATGTTTTTTCATAAATCAAAACCTTAGTAATACATTAACAAAACGTAGTATTCTGTCTACTGTATCTCAGATTTTTGATCCATTAGGACTTTTGGCTCCGTGTATTATTATAATGAAAATTATGATACAAAAATTATGGATATTAAAATTGGGATGGGATGATCCGTTGCCTCTTGATATTTCAAAAATGTGGGTGAATATATTGCGTAACTTACCAATTTTAAATGATTTACGTATTCCTCGTCTGGTCTTGTGTGATATGTACGATAATATAGATCTGCACATATTTAGTGATGCATCAGAGGTAGCATATGGTGCATGTGTATATGTTCGCAGCTCAAACCAAGGCTCTAACACATTGGTACGTTTACTTACAGCTAAAAGCCGAGTAGCACCAATAAAGCCAGTAACGATACCGAGACTGGAGCTGTGTGCGGTGTTGGTTGGAGTCCGTCTTTATGAAAAAGTAGTTGAATCACTTCGCGTTCAAGTCAGACGTGTCACCTTCTGGACTGACTCGATGGTAGTGTTGGGTTGGCTCAACATGTTACCTAGTAAATTGCAGCCTTTCGTGCGAAACCGTGTAGCAGAGATCATGGACAAGACAGGGTCATGTTCATGGAGGCACGTCCCAACTAATTTAAATCCCGCTGATCACATATCCCGTGGAATTGATGTAAGTCTTTTACATTCTTTGGACTTGTGGTGGTCAGGCCCTGAATTTTTAAGATGTGAACCCCCACATTGGCCTTGTACTCCATCAATGGTAGGTCACAAACTTCCTGATGTGCGTTCAGAGGTTTCGTTACTTGTCACATCAGTAAATGAGTCACAGTTAATAGATTTTAAAAGATTTTCTAATTTTTCCAGACTTAAGCGTACAGTGGCTTATGTTCTAAGATTCATAAATATTTGTAGAAAACAAACACCTAAGACTCAATATCTTAGTGATGATGAATTAAAATTGTCATTAAATGTACTTACAAAGTTTATGCAAAGAGATTCTTTCTCTGAGTATGAACTTCTACTTAATAAAAAACCATTGCCAAAAAAGAGTCCATTAATTAAATTTAATATATTCCTTGACGATCAAAATTTGATGCGTGTTGGTGGTCGTCTCGGAAATTCACAATTTTGTTATGATAAAAAGTTTCCATTATTGATACAGTCCACTCATTATGTTACAAAATTGTTATTTCGACATATGCATGTCAAACTGATGCATGCTGGGCCGCAACTTTTATTGGCGTCTATTAAAGAAACTTTTTGGCCCATCGGCGGACGCAATTTAGCTAAGGCGGTTTATCATAAGTGTGCAACTTGTTGTCGTATGAAAGGGCAAGTTGTCTCACCTCTCATGGGTAGTTTGCCACGGCAGCGCGTGAATCCTGGGGGTTATCCTTTTGAAACGGTTGGTGTCGACTATGCTGGACCTGTTATGTCAGCTAGTAGACAGGGACGTGGGTGTCGACTCACTAAAGTATATATTGTTTTATTTATATGTTTTACTACGAAATCTGTTCATATTGAGTTGGTAGGCGATTTAACAAGCAATAATTTTTTATCGGCTCTTCGTAGATTTGTGTCTCGTAGGGGAAAGCCTAAACACATCTACTCTGATAATGGGACCTCGTTCGTCGGAGCATATCACGAGATTGGCAAGTTTATTAAAGATAATTGCAATTCGTTGTCTAGTGATTTAGCAGAGGAAGAAATTAATTTTCATTTTATTCCTCCTTATGCTCCTCACTTCGGCGGTCTCTGGGAGGCCGGTATAAAGTCTACAAAATATCATTTAAAAAGAGTATTGGGAAATTGTAATTTTACCTTCGAAGAGCTGAACACTGTCTTAGTACAAATCGAAGCCCTACTAAACTCACGTCCTATTACCTCGCTTTCGTCGGACCCCAGCGATCTTCTGCCGCTCACACCCGGACATTTCCTCATCGGACGGCCGCTCACTGCATTGCCTGCGCCTAGTTATGGAGACTGCTCTATGAACCACTTGACCAGATATCAGAGAATTGAACAACTCCGGCAACATTTCTGGTCAAGGTGGAGTAAAGAATACATTTCAGAGCTGCAGCAACGAGTGAAATGGAGATCCAACACATCTTTACTGAAGATTGATTCTCTTGTTCTTATTAAAGAAGATAATCTCCCACCTTTGAAATGGCGACTTGGCAGAGTAACAGCATTACATCCTGGACACGATGGCATCACCAGAGTCGCTGACATAAGGACTGCGTGTGGAGTGGTTCGCCGTGCGTTCAGAAAAATCTGTCCATTACCTGAAGCTGAGGATTCTGGTTGAGAGGAAGCTCTCAACGCCCGGGGGTATGTTTAGGTCTGCGCATGCTTAACGCCTGATCATGTTTGAATGGCAACGTCTCATTAGGATAATTGATAGCTATTAAGTTAGTATTAAGATTTTTATTTTTTAAGATCACCGCCACTTTTATAACTTTTTTTGGGAAGAACGAAAATACAGCTCTAAAATAGTTGGAAGCCTTTTTTAATTAAAAACCTTAAAATCCCCCAACAATTATTATTAAACAATGACTTTGTTCAAATCGATAGAAGTGATTGTTGGAACTATACCTCAAACTAAGTACCTAGCTGAAATAAATAAGTAGGTATAATATTTATTTATTTTGCACTAATGTTATTTGAAGTTTAGTATACGTAATGGATGGTAACACTATAGATTTAAAAAACCAAATATTTATATCCGGTCTATGGGTAACACACCCTGTTGCACACAGCAAATAAAATGACTATTTGCTTTGAAAATATTTACGAACAATGAAAATCGATAAAACTAAAAATAGAATGGCATTCAATCGATTTTCAGACGCAAAGAAACGAATGCTTCTAACCGATTAAAAACGTTCAAAGTTAATCGATCAATCAAAACGCGTATTGATTAATTCCTGGAAATCTTATTTCATTGGTCAAATGGCCAATAAATGAACAAACGCTAGTCAGTGCTGTTTAATGGTACCAGTTTGACGATCTAGATCAAAAGCCACAATTACTGATTTTCAATCCTAAAAATAGATATAAATACCCAATGTCAAAGAGGAATTGGAAGCCCACGCCATAATCCGAACGAAATAATGAGTTGTTTATAGAAATTGCCAATATAACCACACAATGAAGACGACGGTGCTAACACAGGGCCACGTCTGCCTCCTTACCATGATCTCTTAAAACGACAGTTTACGTAGTGGAAGCGAGACGCCGCTATGTGCAGTGTAATGCGGCGTCTCGCTTCCACAACGTGAACTGACCTGTTTCAAGAGTTCATGGTAAGGGGGCCGTACGTTCTGCTGGAAGATTTAAGCTTTCGGAGAAAGTGTAGGTGAATTCCCCACCTATATTAACACCAAAGACATGGCATGACAATGGGTACGAGGCAAGTCTACTGCCATGTACAGTCAGCATCAAAAGTAGCTGAACATTGATTTTTTTTAACATACCATTAATTAAACAACAACTTCATAAATAGTATAAAGCCTTAAATATTCTCTGATCATAATTTGGACGTTTCTAACATGAAACAATAACTTGAATTGATATTTGTTTCTTTCAATTATTTGATATAAGGTTTCTTAACATGTTAAGCTATTTATGATGCTGACTGTACAAAACAGATTTCTAAACTTCCTTAGAATTATGTAATTTTATGTTTCGCAGTTACGTTTCGTGATTTGACAAAAAAGTGGTTTGAAAAGGAGCTGAATGCAGGATCAGGCATTAAACCGTTAGACAATTTGACTACTCGTATACTGCATATGTATCTATATTCTACATAATTCATTTTACCCATGACGGAACGCATAATTATGCGTGTAGGATGAGAGGTCAGTTTTGTGTGTGTGTGCGTGCACTCGCCTGCTGCTAGTAATGAACCTAAAGATCTACCAAATATTTCCTAACAGAAAAGGTAACTAAGACCGCATGATTACATTACAATTAAACTATTTGCGGGCAAATTAATTTGAATCACATGTTAAAAATAATTTAGTTTGTCCTTGCTTTTGTTAAATTGGCCAAATATTTACATGAAAGCCGATCAAAACTGTTTGTACAATAAAAACTGTTAAATACGATTCTGGGAATACCCGATAAAAGATTGGTACAGTACTGCTGGTATATAATGTAATACATCTGTTTTCCATGTAAACTATGACTGCTTTTCGGATATAGGAAATAACAATAAAATAAATAATAAAATTATTGTAACATGTAGTTAAAAATTTGTATGTGTTCATGTACATACATATGTTGAGTGTATTTATTTCGTGTGTATTTTGTAACGTCTTAAATTAATTAAATAAATAAACAATCTTAGATGTTCTTCTTCTTCTCATCGTATGGTTGATGAACAACCTGGTGTCAGAGTTTAAACCGCCTGCAGGCCTCTGAAATGGCTTTAAACACCCAAAAATTTCTCAGGTGTGCTGGTTTCCTCACGATGTTTTTCTTCACCGTTTTTAGCAACTGATAACTAATTTATCGTACGCACATGAATTCAAAAATACATTGAATTGGTGATTGTCGGGGTTTGAACTTGCGACCTTTGACAGCAGTCCGACGGTCATACCATTCGGCTGTTATTGCTGTTTTAGACGTTACTGGGGGCTTACCATGAACTTTCAAAATAATTGCCAAGTTCCGGGCAGTTTAACTTTGAAGGATAGCCTGACAGGTTTTCTATTTGTACCATGATCATTTCTATTAGAGCTGCAATGCATCGATTTCACATCTGCTGTATTGTCTCTGATCAGCAAAGTCTAATATCTTCATAATATAAACAAACGTTCGGAAATACTTATCCGCGACGTTACCGGTTTTACGGTTTAAAAAAATCGTATTAAAGTATTTGAATAACATTTTTTATTACGATGATAATAATTAAAACAATATGTTTTATTACTAAACATCGCATTAGACATGATTAAGATGCTAGAAACCTTTTCAACACTTAAAACAGATAATTTAGACAATTGATAAAATGATTACTATTTTCGAACGATGACAAGTACGTCATTTGGTATTGTTTAAGAAATGGAACTACCAGTCTACCACAAATTGAGTTGTTTAAATAAGAAACACTATGTTGATTTGTTTTTTAGAATCATAAGATAGCAATAAAAATCACCAATCCGTCATCTCGTTTGGTAGTAAGGGTATAAAACCTGAATAGTACGTACACTATTCAATAATATAGCTGATAGAAGTATACCTACCATTTAATAAATAATATTCTGGTCTTGTGGGGTAAAAATAAACACGTAGCATAATGTCACTAGATTTATTTTCGTAATCAACATCTTAATATAACCAATACTAAAGTTTTATTTAATGCCTCAAGATATAATTATGTTTTCTTGATACCGAGCCCAACATTATAAACCGCACTACAGCCATCACTACCCATACACCGGCCGATAGTTCTTCTGCCGATCCTCTACAGTAATAGTCACAATAAACGATCCAAGAAAATGACGATAGGTTGTTTTCAACTCGTTTAATTTATTTGGTTCAGATCGGTAGCTGATACGACCGTAGGCATGTCATGTACAAATTTCGTAGAAATCTTACAGCACAATGGACACCATGGCTTAGTCGAGTACTTGCTAATAACTTTAAGCAAAATACATTAAATATTATTTAGAAATCCACAACTATTGTCAAAAAGATTGTCAGTTTCAAACTGACATTATTTTCTCATTCCGTTTTACAGTAATTATAACTATGAAGTATTAACTTAAGTTTCATTCTTAGATAAAGGAGGTTTTATTTAAATGAAGATCTTCAAAATAAACGTAATATTATGTAATTTCATCGTTACACTTTTGTATAATATGCTAGTAGTACTTATACATGAAAAAACATGTATTTTATTTAAAATTTACCAAAACAGGTCAATAAAAGTTAGTTTTTCACACCGGTTTAATCTGACAGCAAAGTAGTTCAATTCTCGATGTTTGTATGTCAAAAATTGCTTCATGGTACGGATAGTTGCAGGCCAACTACTGTCACGTGATCGCTCGCCGGCTTAGATCACGTGACCGCTGGCTCGCCTATTGTTTTAAGTGATCATGGTACAAAATAACAGGACAGTTCATTTTTCGTCGAAAACAGTCCTGCTATAAGGGTTCATGGTAAGCCCCCTGTACAATTACAAAGCGAGTGAGCCGTTCTATAAGAGAGAACCAGCGTTCAACACTACTTGTGCTGACGTTAGCGATTTAGAAAAATATTTCTTAGATATACTCTGATGCCTATCTCGTTAGTCTAATAGTCGCAAAGTACATTTGGTAAGCATGAGGATCCTAGCTTTGATTCCCGGGTCGGGCAAAATTTTATTAAGTTTTTTATAAGATAATTCTTAATAGCACAAATCAACAAAGCTAATACACTAAGGATGGTCGGTATTAGCTGTGCTATGGCTTATCTGATAATTATATAGTACCTATCTTTATTGTATTTACTAAATAAATTAATTTAGATAATATAATAAATATTTTGTTAACTGCCTCGTTGGTCTAGTGCTCGCTGAGTGCGACCGCTGAGCATGGGGGACCTGGGTTCGAATCCTGGGAGGGGCAGAGTATTATTGGGTTTTTCATTTGGTAATTCTCAGTAGCACGGAGTCTAGATTTGTGCCTGGATGATGCCAATAGGCTCGCCCCCTATTACATTGGGACCTACCACATAACTGGCGAAATGTAGGTGTAGGTTCTATATGTGCACCTCTGCCTACCCCTTCGGGGGATACAGGCGTGAACTTATGTTATTATAAATATTTTAGTAAACAGCTTCCAGTAAGTTGCTTGCTGTTATAGATAGAAGACATTGATAATGACATCGTTAACGTAGAGTCTAAGTATTTACATTTCTGTGATTACTGCCGTCAAACTAATATGTTAGTATTGTTAAATAAGAAATTGTGAGAGACAGTTCTTTTAATAAAATCTCCAAACTACATAGAAGTCTTTACAGACAGATTGTAAGTTTGATACACATGATTAAAGTGTTTAAAAGTAGGATTTGGCGCCGACTTCCACTTCGCTTATGTAAAGTGAAGAGATAAAATATTATTTTTCACTTTTAAGTTGAGCACTGATAGCCGAGTGGTATGACCGTTGGACAGCCAAGTCAAAGGTCGCAAGTTCAAACCCCGGCACGCAGCAATGTCTTTTCGAATTCATGTGCGTATTATTAATTAGTTATCAATTGCTAAAAACGGTGAAGGAAAACATCGTGAGGAAACCGGAACACCTGAGAGATTTTTCAACGGTGTGTAAAGCCACGTCTGAGGCCTACAGGCGGTTTAAACTCTGACACCAGGTTGTTCATCCGCCATACGATAATAATAATACTTTTGAGTTTTTCGAAGGTTTTAATATTCTATTTACATTTTTATTAGTGGTATTAAAAGTCTGCCTCGGTTGACTGCCTCGTTGGTCTAGTGGTCGCTAAGCGCGACTGCTGAGCAAGAGGTCCTGGGTTCTAATCCCGGGTCGGGCAAAATGTTACTGAGTTTTCATTAGGTAATTCTCAGTAACAGCACGGAGTCTGGATTTGTGCCCGTTTGATGGCAATAGGCTCGCCCCCTATTACATTGGGACTTACAACATAACTGGCGAAATGTGGGTGTACTATATGTTCACCTCTGCCTACCCCTTCGGGGAATACAGGCGTGATGTTATGTTATGTTATTAAAAGTCAGTCTCTAACTCATTACACTTAACTTTCCGAAGATCACTTGATCATGACGTGCGATTTGTTCTTGGCTTATATAACTTCCGTAATATATTCCTAATTTTGTCAGACACATTGTAGTTTGTTGCGCCGTTTCTTCTATAGCACTAGGAAACGGCCAGCTATAGCACTAGGAAACGGTGACGGGCGGCCGTTTTAAGGGCTGTCTTTATGGAATTTGACGTTCAAAAAGTACTAATAATTGTAATTAGTCTAATTTGATGATTTTTTGGTATCTAATTTGATGATATTGAATTTGAAATAAATATCACGAATAATAATATCCGTGCAGTTTTAACAAAATGTCTAATAAGACGTGTGGGTATGAACCGCAGTCACAACTACGACCCAAGCGACACTGCGTCAATGGGGTAGTCGTTATCTGACGTCACCCCTAATTATCGTTATCAGGGCGCTTTACATACCATAATGGGCGTCTGCACCTAATAGCTGACATTTCTTCGGTCTCATTCTGTTTAATATTCAGACAATATGGCCTGTAATATTGCTTTTCATGTTAGCTCTCCCTATAACGATGTGTATAATGCTGTGTTGCTTCTATAAACCCTCTCACATGTATTGCTTCGAAAGGATTAACAGAAGTGTGCTATTTGCACGGCCACAGTTTACAAAACCGAGCATATCAGTCCTACGTAATAGGGGGCATGACTTTAAAAAATAATAATACAACATAAATGACCATATTTAATTAAAACCGATTTTAAACAGGTCCTATCTAAAAATACTTAAGTCTATACTCGCCTTAGGGTCTGAAATGTCATCTGCCTTTGCTTCAACTTATTTATAAAAAAAGTATCATGGAAACAACAAAACAAATATTTCTAGATCTAATGAGTTAGAATACCAAAACCTATCCAAGTATTCATGTAAAATCGATGTTTCGTTCCTATTATGGTCGAACAATAGCTTGAGTCATGGTCTCAATCAGTTATTTCAGTATGGCGTGTTGTCCTGACGTAGGTATAATTTAAAGTACCTTGTAATGTCTACTGTTATGCCTGAAACCTTCACATCCTAGTACCATTCTTTCAAAAGACGGTTAAAGGTCAAAGTTTTATGGGTTTTTATTTTTAATATGAAAAAAGCTTTTCTTGACAAATAAATATTTATGCTAAAGGAATATTCAGGACATAGTGAATATAGGAATATTTATAGCTAAGGAGTAGTGTAGACTGCAATGAGATTTAGTTTTATGTATAATTCAGATACATGAAACAAGCTTGTAAAATGCATCAGCGATACAGGAGAACTTAGATAGTGAAGGGCAACGTTTTGAAGAAATAAAATGGAAAAAGGATAAAGTCTCGCCTTATTTTCTAAGTAGCAGGAAATGCTCGGTTAACAGTACCTAGCAGTACACATTGAGGTATAGAGATAATACAATACACAGGTTCGTTTCCTCTTTCCTAAATCATGCGTGGTTCAATTGATTGTTTATTTACATCTACGATGGGTTACATTAAGCCTTCTCGATTGACATTACTCAATTGATTATACCACGCATCCTAGGTACATGAATCAGGCCCGCTCTCAACCTACTACTATACTTACTAGCTATATTATTGTTACTAAATAATCCAAATTCGACCTATCTATTCGACATCTCAGTACTCGTTCCCTCCTGCTCATAATTGTAGAGTATATCAAGATTAAGACGAATTGGATTTTGAGGGTTGTGAGGTTGGAATCTCGTCACAACGTGAATTTTAATTCTTTTGTGGTGAGAGTGCATACTGAGCATCTTTCAAAATTCACTTCTCCGGAATTTTGGCCGAAAGGCGTTATTTTCCGGCGATTTCGTGGCCGGATACCTGATACCGCGTGATATACGACGCCGACGTTGTGTTTGGTTTATATAGTATTTATATAGTTTAATTGTTTATGTATAGTATTTTATATTTTGTTATTTTTGTATAGTATTATTGTATTTTTAAATATGGGCCTTTGTTGCCTGAATCAAATAAATAAATAAAAATAATAATAATAATAATACTACCTTATAAACAATTCATTCACCTCTCTTCCCTAGAGCCTGAACGAAGCAAAATATTGAGCTGTAGTAATATAGGTCATTGATCTACTGGCCTGCAGAAGACCTGTCGATGTTCAATGACATGTCAATTATTGTGGTATAAATCACTACAATATATTGCAGTTAGTATTCATACACATACCTACAAAGGTACCTATATATATATATATATATAATAAAGCTTTCCTGCTTTTCAGAGTGGTAGTCAAGGATGTCGAATTTCTATGGGCCACGATTAAGCTTAAACTTTCAGTAAGCTTGGTTACCATCGGTTTCAGGTACTCTTGACCTGGTCTGCCTTCATACCGTCTATAATTTGATAACATTCCAAGAAGACTATATAAACAAACAATAATGAGTCTACATTAGTTTTCCTTCTCAAAACAATAACAGTTACACGTGCAACAGTAATTCAACCAGATTAAACATCACCACTCATTTGACAGACTAACAAACATTAGTTGTCGAAAATAGTCCGGTTCCAGGAACGAATGAGATAGATGTGCCCACTGTATTATACGAGACATTGTACATACACGCAGTGCATGTAATTACATATCAAACATTAATTAATAGCCTCTGTCAATATTTACGTGAACCAGGAAACTTACCTCAGACATTGCTGTGCTTCGACATTTCACTATTATGAAGCAAAATGCATGTAATATTTACATTTTCAGATATTATTCAATAGAATTACACGGCTTTAAATAGACGATCGTTACAGGGCAGGGCCCAAATAACACTGACACGAAATGCATCCGCCCGCTGTAGCAACTGGTAGGTCACCGCGCGCAGCTGGGGCGGGGGTGCCGGAGTGCAACTTCGGAACTAACGATCCGAACCAATGACGTATGTAAACAAACAAGCAGACTGATCAGCACAGCGTAAACATTACGCCATGGCGGCCCTTATCATCAACAAGCCACAAATCAACACTTAGTGAGGCAACAACACAACACAACACTCCTGCGCGCGCACCTGTGTAAACAACTTGTTGTACCCGTGGCCTTGGTTGTTGTACCCCATCATGTTACGACATGGCGGCAGGTGGTGGCCGCTGCGGACCACCAGAGGGATCGCGTCCTGGTCGGCCGTGGTGGCGGCACATCGAGGCAGCCGCACTACCGTCCAACGCGACGGCCGCGAGCGAACAAGCCCGAATATTTCCGAACTCCAAATCGCGAAGCCCCCCTCGGCTCGCGGTCTCCTCCCCCGCCGTTAGGTGAATGGGTGCGCGCGCACACTTCTACTCCGGTTGACGAACCGTGTTGGGAGCAAGATTAGGGATTACAGCAAGTGGGTCACCTCAGATAATGGAAGGGCCGATTGTTTCCAGCGCTGACAGTTGATGCGAGAACTTGAATGGAGTTTATAAAGTCAGGTCGCACTGAAAGGGTTGGCCGGTGAAGGTAATTAGTGCGGAAGCTGGGAGATTAATGTTCATTTCACACGTCATTGCTCCCGATGAAAACAAATACAAACAAGTACTTATTGAAAATAAGGATAGGGTTCTACATAATTATATTGAAATCACGTGGTTTTCAGGAATATTCAAATATGGCTATACTATGACTTACAATGACAATAAATATAGGATATGAATTATCATGTGCATATACTCCTATCACTAATCAACACATCTGATAAACGAAAAACAAACAACTATTTTCTCCTAATCAAAACTAAACTAAAATTCCAATACTAACCAGCAAACTATGCAATTCATGGTACATACTATTATATTCAGTGAGCCAGATATAAACGGTTGTCGCACGGGAATCAATAACATTGCGACGGCCTGTTCGCACTTCGCAGGGGCTTGCAGAAAACAAACGGAATGGAGACCGGTTTTCACCAAATGCCCCGTAAAGTATCAACAGAAAAAGTTTTGTTTTGACTTTAGAAGTATAGTTGTGCAATATCCGAAAATCCGTACGAAAACTTGTCATAGATAAATCTTCAAATTTATTTAAAAGAGGGAGTATTAAAGTACTACGTACTAGTACGTTCTAGATCTTACTACGTAGATAGAGGATAATATCTATAGACTAAACAAATATATAACAGACTAGGCAGAAAGTTAACAGGCTGGTCTAAGAGCCTATCAGGTAAACTTCTAATAAATTGTCGGGGAAGGACAATAACAACAGCAAAAAAAAGTGTATCGACTGCCAAAGTATATCATCCCTCGCCAAAACTCGTAAAGTAAGCTAATCGGGTGATAACTGATAACAATCATACTTCATTATCAAACGTTTATTACTTTGACATTATAGTCACGCAATATCATAACCGCTATGTTAACTACCCTTAAGCTGTAAGGGCTTCCATAGGCCCGTAACTCATATTTAAGGGTAATCAATACTTCAAATCGAATTCACTCGAGTTCAGACAAGTCAACAATGTTTGTACACGCTAATGTTACAGTAGCATCGATAAACAAATCGATTATTTACATGTGACGTCCTCAATGGCCAGTTTTTTATCTACATATAAAAATTAAAAATAGTATTTGTATGTTTTCCTCTGAAATCGCTAACCCGCAGTGAGCCAGCGTGGTGATCAATGCTCAATCCTTATCTATAGGAGAAGATGCCTATGCCTTGCCTTGCAATTGGCTAGTCATAGGCTGTTAATAATATTATATGTTTTCCTCTATGCGTTCTAAAACCAGTGATCGGGTTGTGATGAAACTTTGGCAGGGTCTTCTGAGGACGTCCGTCTGTATTTCAGGTCCAAAAAGTATTTTTTATCCAAAATATGCGCTGACGAAGTCGCAGGCATCAGCTAGTAATGAAATTTTTGGGTTGCGTTTCATTAACTGTAAAAAGTTGCGCAAACAACAGTTATTTGTATTTTGAAATTTCCATCCAGTAGCAGACTTTGTAAAGACGTAAGCCACCTGGTTGTATTTGTGGACAGAGAAAAAGAAACAAATAGGAGGAAAAGCCTAAAAATAGAATCAATGCTTTAATGTATCATCATCATCAGCCCGTTGCAGTCCACTGCTGGACATAGGCCTTTAATGTATACTTAAGTGTTTTTATTATTCAGTTAAAATAAAAATACTGTTTAAAATAACTGTTGCAACAAATACATTATTTTCACTCAGCCATTAACAAATGAGGTGAAAAAAGAGTCACACCTGAGAGATTTTTCAACGGTGTGTAAAGCCATGTCAGAGGCCTACAGGCGGTTTAAACTCTGACATCTGGTCGTTCATCAACTATACGATAAGAAGACTAAGCAAATTCCATAGGTCAAATTGATTTAAGCTGTATTTTATAGACTATTAAAATAGACCTAGATTTTATTCCAACAGCTTATTCAGCAAGGCTGGGCCATTAATGAGTGGACTCGACTAGGGACTGACGTTGCATTTTTCACAAGAGCTGACATCCATCACAAGCACTCTTGAACTTATAGAGTGGGCTGCCAAGATCACTAATGTAAACCTCACGCCACTCGATCTTTTACAGGCGTTTTATTATTGAGGCCAACGTCTCCCTGCACACTGCAACTCCTATGCTAAGATTCATACCGGGAAAAGGTAAATTAAAATAGCTGGAGTTCCTCTATTAGACCTTAATTTAAATCAAAAAGTAATTGGTTCTATTTTTATGCTACGAAGATCTGAATAATATGCAATAGAAATAAGGAACTACCATCGAAAAGGGAAATTTATTTAATGGTGGTTTAGCTACCTGAGATAGGGAAATAAACTTGCCTTGTATTAAAAAAACACTTAAACACAAACCTACCTTCCTCCTAAAAAAAAACAGACAAGGTGATATTAAAGGTTTTGCGCTAGTATTTTCTTTAAGAAGTATTATTGTAAGCTGGATTATCTACAGCAGTGTGATCCGCGGCACGAGGCGACACTGTGTATAAATATCCGTCGTCCATGCAAGACAACAATAACCCTGCAATAAATCGATTAAGCTACGAACAACCCTCGGCGAAAGGTCACAGCTGCGTCGCATTTGTTTTAGTTTACATTTAAAATGTTAAAAACATCGTAATATACTTTGTATAGTCTTTAATAAGAATGGAAATAGGCTCGTTTAAATTGGGACCAAAGCTGGCGAAATGTCAATGTACTATGCACCACTGCCTGAATTTTCGGGGAACACATGCGTTGTTAAAAGGTATAAGAGTACTGATGTGTCAATATACTCATATTAAGTACTTTCATATCTAACAAAAATTTGACTGATCCGCAGAGTTTTGTTCCGAATCTGCGTGTTAGTGTATGAGATATTTCATGTTTGTTGAATGCACCCACGATACAGAAGAAATTCCTTGCGTAAAAAGACGGTATTTTTTCTAAAATAAAAAAGAATATCACTCACTTCTATTAGGCTTAATAGGCGATATACGCTGTTAGCCTGCCTGTAGCGATCTAATTCAGGATTTGGTTCAACGTTTTAAGTCTAATAATATCGTCGAACTATCACCGTATTAGGAGTTAGTGCTAGGAAACAGAAGCAAGCCGTGGTTTGGAATTGTGCCAGAAAATGAGAATGGACTTGCTCCCTTTTACACGGTACTATGGTGTTCTATTAATTGGCGTAATTGGGTGTACAGCTGCACATATCCCTTTCACTTATAAACGACGCTAAAATGTGTTTTAAGTTAACCACTTCTTAAGTCTATTAAAATCTCTATTCTTTGACATGCAAACGACAGTGACATAAATAATTTAATCAAATCTTCTACATTCCCTGTTTGAGGAATAACTGAGATGATATCTATATGAATAATAACACATAATTATGATATTAGTTAAACATAATATTTTTTTCAGAAGAGTATGGCCTTTCTTGCTAATTCTTCTCTCTAAGAATTAAACTTTGGATTTGAGTATTCTCAGATTTGAAGGCTTATAATTTTATTTTGGTAATATTTAAGACTAACATCAACATGACTAACAATTTAAACAAACTTTAAACGACAACAATGCAGACTATTTGAACTTTACTTCAATTGGCAATACAATCGATAGATGCTCTCTTGTTTTCCTAGAAACGGTAGAAATTCCCGTTCGGTGCAAAATTAGAATGTTTCTTGAGAATCCTATTTCTGGTTTAACAAAGAATTTATTATTAAACGAATCGACAAATCGATTGACCCGAATCTTCCATTGTGGTGCATTCAATATAAAATGTATAGTCAATATAGCAGATATTTTTATTCTAGGAGTGCAAATCAAATGCTCTGAGACGTTGTCTTTTACACGACTGCGATGGAAAGAGGATTATGTATTTGGATAAAGGCTTCGTCCAAGTCCAAAACTAGTCGGGCGTTCCCGAATAAACACGTAGGTACAACCGAAGGATCCTACTAGTATCATAAGTTTTAGTGAGTGTGTTTGTTACTCCATAACGCAAAAACTTTCTGTCCTCTCAATCAAAATCTCTCATTTCTCAACACGATTTGCTCTACAGAAAGTCTTCGAGAAATGAGAGATTTTTAACTCAAATTAAGATAAGCTTGCCTCTGCACATCAAATGACATGTTGCAATTTTTTAATTATATGTTTTGTGTGTGCAGTAATGATTTAAAAAACATAAAATTTCGTGTTAAAGTTGCCTCTGTATATCAAATTACAATGCTGCGATTTTTAATTTATATGCTATGTGTGTACAATAAAGAAGATATCAATCGAAAACTCCAAAAAGTTTTGATACTAAGCTTTGCATTGACTTAAACAAAAGGCGGTCACATTAATTTCCCTCTCGATACCGACCTCGTCGCTCCAATACCGCTATAGATTCGTGTCGGGTCACAGCCGTACGTCAGAGCCATTAGAATTTTATGACGGGAATATGCTGGCCTACTAATGAAGAGCCCAAGGTTGGTGCCGCATGCATGCCTGACTCACTGCGGACATTGTCAGCTGTATGATGTGCTATTGACAATGTTATGGACTTTATTGAAGAGCTAAGGCCTTTGAGTCAACGATGCAATTTGCAAACACACAACTCAGCTCAGTAGGTACCTTTTTTTTAATTTGCTGAGCTATTAGAACAGGTGACGGGAAACAAAAATTGGCGACGAAAAATGTTGCTCGTGTCAATTATTTGTCAGTTCCTTAATAAAATCTGAAATATTTGGAGTGTTTGTGTTATTTTCTATTGTCTTTAGGCACTTTAAGCAATTAATTAAAATAGTTTCATTTAATCAAGGAAATAATAATCCAACACAAATTTGTCTGGATTCAAATCCGCAACCATTTCCACATTAATCCAGGGCTCAAGACGCGACTTGTTTCAAAATTAAAAGCTATAGCGGAGTTAATCAACTAATTCTATGTCAATACATATACGCCCACAAACCACAGCCTACGATGCTACGCACTCGTAGCATTTTCGTAGAGGTCGTAGCACTGTCGCAGTGACGTAGACCCGCATTTACGTGGGCATTTTGCCTGAAGGGAGAGATTGACCACAAAAATACGAACTTCTCGGGAATATAATTACTTAGAATAGATATCAAATGTGGGCGTTATCTTTGATATAAGCAGTGGTTCTAGTAGTGAAAAAATATTTCACCTTTTCATTAATTGTTATACATTGAATTTAAGGCAGACTTATTATTTTTTTCAGCTTAGAATCCAAAAAACTGATAAGTACTGGTCAATACAAGTTTAAACTATTGGGTCTGAATTAATGAAAATTTGTAGAGATATCGCTTTGATCTTACATAAATGTATAAGTAAGTCAAAATACACTTCAATTTTATCAAAGCTGAAATGCATATTTATTTCCGACAAAGTATATCATTTGAATTCTGAAACACAAAACGTATCGTCATTTTATCCTCAACAAAAGTTCACAGTAGCAAACTCGACTGTACCTTTACTTTTTACATAATTATCTGCACAAACTACGGCGAACGGTCATTCAATAATTCCACAATAAAATCACAATTTTAACCTCCCATTCACAACCTTAACGCCTTGTAATACGGAACAAAACGACCACAGCAAACTTGCATAGCCGAATTTAACCTCGGACCCATTAAAGGAAAATAAACTCTAAGTCTATGTAAGTAGGGGTTATGATAATTTTGCGGTCTAAGTTCGAAGTTGGCATGCGGTAAAAAGTTTTAATCAGCTCAAAAAGAAATGAACTTTGTGCGATTGTGAATACGGTTGTTATTGGTTTGTGGGTGTGTGCGCATGCGCGTCTGATGGATCGATGTACAGCGCCGCGCCGGCGACGTCTGTGACCTAGTTGCGGCAGACGTTCGCACTAGACGGTACACACGCTAAACTACAGTGCCACTTAACAGACGGGACACTGCTCGTGAGTTGTACATGGTATGGGTATTTACTAATATACAAATATACAATCTAATACAAGAAAATATGTGTGTACGTGAAATGTAGTTGCCATGTTAGTTATAGTGGCGTATAAAGTCATTGTTTTCGCAAAATTTGAATTTAAAAATTGTAATGCGAGTGAATGAGGCTTTAGAAGTATGTCAGGATCGTAGTGGTCTCTGCCTACTGCTCGTGGAAATAGGCGTGACTTTATGTGTGTATGTATGTAAAATGTTGATAGATTTAGAGAAATACTTCTACAATATATAAATTACTAGCAGCCCGCTCCGGCTTCGCACGGGTATAAAATATATATTATAAGTATTTCTCCACTATTTAATGGATGTTATTATACATATAAACCTTCCTCTTCAATCACTCTATCTATTAAAAAAAACCGCATCAAAATCCGTTGCGTAGTTTTAAAGATTTAAGCATACATAGGGATATAGGGACAGAGAAAGCGACTTTGTTTTATACCATGTAGTGATATTGCAGATATATTTCAATTTTTCCATGTAAATTACATTACATACACTTAGCGTAAAAATATAATCCATGTGCACACGTATCTCCTTACTATTCGATTTTCATAGACTACGTCATAATAATGCAAACAAATATGTAAAGCCCCTTTAAATACTAAATTCCACGTATTGACTTAAACCTGAATGGGATAAATGAACGTGTATTTACAACATGAATGAATAAAAAATAACCTACATCAATAAACATCCATCACATTCGTTTTTTATTTCTGTCAAAAACGCACGTTCTCGTCTTCTTATCGTATGGTTGATGAACAACCTGGTGTCAGAGTTTAAACCGCCTGTAGGCCTCTGACATGGAACTACCCCTCGTGGAAATAGGCGTGACTTTATGTGTGTATGTATGTACATACCGTTGAAAAATCTCTCAAGTGTGCCGGTTTCCTCACGATGTTTTCCTCCATCGTTTTAAGCAATTGATAACTAATTTATAGTACGCACGAACCAACGATGTTAAATAATTACAAAAAACACGATAAATTAAAGTGGACATGCTAACCAAGCTAATGGAATTCTTATGTAAATAGCGTTCACTTGTTTCCAACTTTATTAAAGTTTAAGCTTGTCAGTGTATCATTAATTTCACCGCACGTACAGATGTATATATTTCTTTTGGAATGAAATATTAATTTTGTTTTGTCAGACACGTTAATGGTAGATTCAATTTATTTGGGTTGTGCCGACAAACTTAGACGTCATTATGATATATTAAAGTTTATTTATACTACATACATACATAAAGTCACGCCCATTTCCACGAGGGGTAGGCAGAGACCACGGATTTCCATTTGCTACGATCCTGACATACTTCTTTTGCCTCATTCACTCGCATCACATTCCTCATACACGCTCGTCGGTTTATTTATACTGTTTATTGTTTTTACCATTTTCAAGTAAAATCCGCGTTTTTGTGGCGTACATTGGGAGAGGCCTATGCCCAGCAGTGGACTGCAACGGGCTGATAATGATGATGACGTAAAAACCACTGAGCTGTTCGTGGTTTTTGGTACGTACCTTGAGCCATGGTAAATGACATGGGGCTCTTTCTATCTCGGAAAAGCCGCGATAAGCATTCCACGCACTCTAAGTCACAGGGAAAAGCTAGTACATTTCCAAAAATAAATATTATTTTCAGTCGTATCTAATTTTAGACCCGAGAGAAACAGCAAAAGCATATTTATACTTATTAAAAGTAATTTGACTACACTAAACGTCTAAACCAATTAGCTAAGCAACAGAAGCTCGCACCGTAATCGCGCGCACACAGAACTTCCGGCACGCAACACAAACAGTGGCGCTCGCTCCATTACGCGGCCGGTTAGGGTCGACAACCGCTACGTTCACACTCACCCAGCTATGTAACCGTTCACTAACTCAACTATGTGTTTTCTCACGAAACTCGCTAGTGACAACGTAACATGTTTGTATGGCAAACTCTACAGCGCCTCTAACGGTTTCATTGGGAGTTATAGTTTACGTGAGAAAACTAAATACATAGTAATAAATAAATAGTAGTTTTGTGTCGCTGTCTGTATGTTGGAATTTAGGTAAAGTGAATAGGTAACGTCGTTCATTGTGGCGTTCTAAGGGGGAGGCCGTTGTCCAGCATTGGACGTCTTCCGACTGATGATGATGATGATGGTGAATAGGTAACGTATACACATGACATACCATACATATAATACCGACATACATTGCCAAGTTTTCCATTTAGGCGATAATATGACCTAATTGGCGTAGTGGCTAAGCGATTAGAATGCTGCGCTAAGGGTTGCGGGTTCGATTTCCAGACGGGGCAAATATTTGTGATGTTTCTCTTGAGTCTGGATGTTTGTGTATGTTATATTTCATGTTTGTTGAACGCACCCACTATACAGGAGAAATTGCTAGTGTAGGGCGAAAAAAAATCATTAATTAAATGTTTGTTTAGTTTAAACCTAGGTTTCACTAATACTATAAATTATAATTATATTTTAAGTTTTCCACACAATAATTCGCCGATCGCGTTGCTTCTATTTGGTTAGACGGTTAGACCTAAAAACATCTAGCAAAAGAAACACTGCTTATATACCAAAAAAATAAACCTGTAAATGTACCTTTACTGGAACATAACATCGTCAGATTTTACAGCCGCCATTGTTCCCACTGACTGTGTTTTCTTTTCTACGTATAACGCATACACACATAAAATATTATTCCTACAAGAAAAACAAAATGTCGTGACTATAACAATGAGAATGAAAGTTAAGGGAAATGGTTAGTGGAGTGTATTCGTAACAAAATATAGGTATATGTAATATGTATGTAAAATAGCAATTGTCTTGATACTATTTCTTTCAGAGGATTTATATTATGCAATTTATTTCTACTGAAAAGCAAAACTTACATGTTTTTTTTTAAGATATTGTATGTCAATATATCCAAATGATATGAATAATTTGACGACCTGATTGGCGTAGTGGCTAAGCGATTGGACTGCTGCGCTAGGGGTTGCGGGTTCGATTCCCGCACGGGACAAATATTTGTGCAATCCACAGATGTTTGTCCCGAGTCTGGGTGTTTGTGGATGTGATATTTCATGTTTGTGAAACGCAGCCACGATACAGGAGAAATTTCTAGTGTGAGGCGACGTTTAAAAAAAAAAACCTCATAAATTGCACGGAATCTATTATTGTTTTAAAAGTATTGCCTCGCTTGATGCCTTTATTAGGTCTCACCCAATGATAAACAGTCATATCTCTCCTTAGAAATCGCTATGAGTGATGTGAAACAGGCAAAAAAACGATAGCACGTTATAGTTTTTTTTTTAAAACTTCGCCCCACATTAGGAATTTCTCCTGTATCGTGGGTGCGTTTCACAAACATGAAATATCACATACACAAACAACCAGACTCGGGACAAACAAATGTGGATCGCACAAATTTTTGCCCCGTGCGGGAATCGAACCCGCAACCCTTAGCGCAGCAGTCTAATCGCTTAGCCACTACGCCAATCAGGTCGTCAAACTAGTTTAGACTAGCTTTGCAACGTCTCACCCAATGATAAACAGTGATATCTCTCCTTAAAGATCGCTATGAGAGACAACATTGCAAAAAAACGATCGTACGTAAGCCTTGCTTTGCGACATTGCGATAATAAACATAAAAAGAGACAATTTATAAAAGGTCATTAAAAATATAAAGCGGCTTAGAAAATAGCTTTATAGCGTAGCACAATCAAGTGGCTACGGCTGGTCGGGGATGCTATCTCGTAGGTCGTCACTGACAGCGATTTTATAGGCGAAAAGCGGCGGTTAACTGTGGTATAATAATAATATCTTGGGACAACTCACACACGGTCATCTGATCCCAAACTAGGCAGAGCCTGTATCATGGCAACCAGACAACTGATAAACATACTTGAACATTTCTAAATACATACATAATATAGATAAATTACACCCAGACACAGAACAAATCATTATGCTCATCACACAAAGATTTGCTCTAGGTGAGAATCGGACCCACGACCTCCGGTTTAGCAGTCAGGGCCACTAACCACTAGACTAAGACGCCAGTCAAAGGTATAAGGTACCTAAATTACATATCTTCGCAGACACAAGTCACACCTGTTTCCTTTTCGTAAAATCTAGTGATTTATCGTTGTTGTGCATATCATATTCTATTGCCAAGAATTTGCTCTTTTTTGGGCCATAACTACCTTATGACTAAATGCAAGCTGCTGCGATCAAACACACATCTTATATTTCTTCTGTGATTCACAGAATTTTGGTAACCAATTAATGTGAATGCTCTTGGTACGAAACAAGATCATGACTGAGCTCCTAAATATAAAATTCGACTAAACTATACGTTTACATTCCTCGCATATTGATATATTTAAAATCAACTTGCACCTGTACGAATGCTCAGATTAGATTCATCATCATCATCATCAGCCCGTTGCAGTCCACTGCTGGGCATAGGCTCTCCCGATGTACGCCACAAAGCCCGGTCTGCTGCTTTATGCATCCAGTCGTTACCTTAAGAAATTCCAAAGCCAAGAAAAAGTATCTAATTTTATTTGTACCGTCGAGAATAAAATCTAGCAAGACTTCAAAAAAACTTCGATTACGTTTCAGTCCATACATATACGTTATACATTTACCAGAGATTACAGTTTTCCTACTTGCTTTAGCTAACTTTTGCCTCAATCACTTTCATCAAATTCTTTATATACTAAGAAGTTGGTAAGAGGTACCTAGTTAGCCCTTCTCCTAAACATCTCTTGTATGCTAAGGTCGTGATGAACCTATTTGAAAATCTTATCCCACAATACAAGACAGAGTAAAACGAACGTTTAAGCAAAATTTTCTTTCACAAGCGATGTCTATATCATTTTCTTGTTTGGTAGTTTCCAGGTCGCGGTCACTGCGACCCCACAATCACAAAATCACTGGCTACCAAGATTCTTCAAGAGACGCTTGTTTGAGAACCTTCTCCGACCTTCGCGAACGATACAAAACATCTGAGGGCTTTTCAAATCATCGACAAGGTCCACTAGTGTTAGCGGAAGTGAAGAAGTCATTTGAAAAATATACATTGACAAAAGAAATTTTTAAGGTCACAATTAGATAAAAGTTAATTATTAGCCGATAAAGAATAGCAGACGTGTTTTCCCAAATTCCACTAAAGATCATGAGTCCAAATCTTGAATTGTCACAGACCCACCCTGGGTTTTATTTAAAGTTA
Source organism: Abrostola tripartita (assembly GCA_905340225.1). Classification (NCBI taxonomy): domain Eukaryota; kingdom Metazoa; phylum Arthropoda; class Insecta; order Lepidoptera; family Noctuidae; genus Abrostola; species Abrostola tripartita. The sequence continues at coordinate 938,057 of HG996488.1, forward strand.
ACTACTATACCAAGGTCGAAATTAATCGTGCCAAGGCATGGATGTAGAACCCTGTTCAGTTGACAGTGCCTCAACAAGCATTTAGCAACCTAGATATACTTCTGCCTCATCAGCTAGCCAACTGCCCAAAATTTTACAAATAAAGAAAAGTTCAAAAACGATAAGCTACAGGCTTGTTTTCGAATTTGCATTTACACATAGTTGTACAACTGTACACATGAGAAAACCTTCAACCGTTCGTTCACAACAAACCTCTCATTCAGTCGTATGTTTATGTTCGCGCGCATACGCTGCTACAACTGTGACGCACGCGCCATTCATTAAATGTGTTTTCCCCAAACTTAAGCGCAGTGATTGTTAACAAGATATTACGTGGCGCATTGTACTTTACCCTATTCAGTGTGTTTACTATGAGTTCACTCGGGCTTTTAAATGTCTTGAAAAGGGGCGTCTAACTACCCCAACGAAAAACGCAAATAGCGTTTACTTTGAAATACAAAAAGAGGCCTTACCAGCTTAGAGGACGTAGCGCATCCTATTGTGAAATTGAGCCCCATTTATATGGCACCACATGGCAAGCCTTGTAAACTCGAAACGGTTGCTTTGCTATGGACATTCTGTTTACACTGTAACGGCATACCGCATAAAGTAGTATTGTAATGCGCTCCTCCCAAAACCTTTGATTTGATTTCAGTATCGTTTGACTAGCAACTAGTTTTGGGTGTGAAAACTTACAATTTCAAATTCTATTGATTTTATTTATAAGGAATTTGACCATCCTTAAATATGGTAAGATATAGTCCATTATAATACAGTGGAGAGGAGTGCCAATTTCAAATCATCTCGATCGAGTTGCAATGGAGAGATTTGAAGTGTTTGCCTCAGCAGTGCATTGTATGTGGCCTTCATTGATTCGAGAATCATGCATGCAACCGACCTTGCTATACATACACTGTATACACTGGCGTCTACAGTGTATGTCTTAACCCTCGCCTGTCATAACGTGTATAAATACCAAAACAATAGTTGAGTGGTATTTCGAGAATTTTGATCTTGACCTAACGATACGCCAATGCTGAACAAATGTAATTAACAAGCAATTTAGGGGCTACGCCTTTATGTTTTAGACGAAATTATTGATGAAAAATGATCTTGTGAAAGGTATTTATGGCTGAGATATGATTAAGAAAGGGGATAGTTCGGGTATAGACGAATGAATTTCAAATGATTTGAAAAAGAAGATTGTACGCGCTGGTAGGTTAACGATATTGAATCGGTTGTTCTTCGATAGAACGCTATAAAACCTATTGCCAAACCACATACCTAGCAACAATCCACTCTGTTTTTTTAAAACTTCGCCCCACATTAGGAATTTCTCCTGTATCGTGGGTGCGTTTCACAAACATGAAATATCACATACACAAACAACCAGACTCGGGACAAACAAATGTGGATCGCACAAATTTTTGCCCCGTGCGGGAATCGAACCCGCAACCCTTAGCGCAGCAGTCTAATCGCTTAGCCACTACGCCAATCAGGTCGTCAAACTAGTTTAGACTAGCTTTACAACGTCTCACCCAATGATAAACAGTGATATCTCTCCTTAAAGATCGCTATGAGAGACAACATTGCAAAAAAACGATCGTACGTAAGCCTTGCTTTGCGACATTGCGATAATAAACATAAAAAGAGACAATTTATAAAAGGTCATTAAAAATATAAAGCGGCTTAGAAAATAGCTTTATAGCGTAGCACAATCAAGTGGCTACGGCTGGTCGGGGATGCTATCTCGTAGGTCGTCACTGACAGCGATTTTATAGGCGAAAAGCGGCGGTTAACTGTGGTATAATAATAATATCTTGGGACAACTCACACACGGTCATCTGATCCCAAACTAGGCAGAGCCTGTATCATGGCAACCAGACAACTGATAAACATACTTGAACATTTCTAAATACATACATAATATAGATAAATTACACCCAGACACAGAACAAATCATTATGCTCATCACACAAAGATTTGCTCTAGGTGAGAATCGGACCCACGACCTCCGGTTTAGCAGTCAGGGCCACTAACCACTAGACTAAGACGCCAGTCAAAGGTATAAGGTACCTAAATTACATATCTTCGCAGACACAAGTCACACCTGTTTCCTTTTCGTAAAATCTAGTGATTTATCGTTGTTGTGCATATCATATTCTATTGCCAAGAATTTGCTCTTTTTTGGGCCATAACTACCTTATGACTAAATGCAAGCTGCTGCGATCAAACACACATCTTATATTTCTTCTGTGATTCACAGAATTTTGGTAACCAATTAATGTGAATGCTCTTGGTACGAAACAAGATCATGACTGAGCTCCTAAATATAAAATTCGACTAAACTATACGTTTACATTCCTCGCATATTGATATATTTAAAATCAACTTGCACCTGTACGAATGCTCAGATTAGATTCATCATCATCATCATCAGCCCGTTGCAGTCCACTGCTGGGCATAGGCTCTCCCGATGTACGCCACAAAGCCCGGTCTGCTGCTTTATGCATCCAGTCGTTACCTTAAGAAATTCCAAAGCCAAGAAAAAGTATCTAATTTTATTTGTACCGTCGAGAATAAAATCTAGCAAGACTTCAAAAAAACTTCGATTACGTTTCAGTCCATACATATACGTTATACATTTACCAGAGATTACAGTTTTCCTACTTGCTTTAGCTAACTTTTGCCTCAATCACTTTCATCAAATTCTTTATATACTAAGAAGTTGGTAAGAGGTACCTAGTTAGCCCTTCTCCTAAACATCTCTTGTATGCTAAGGTCGTGATGAACCTATTTGAAAATCTTATCCCACAATACAAGACAGAGTAAAACGAACGTTTAAGCAAAATTTTCTTTCACAAGCGATGTCTATATCATTTTTTTGTTTGGTAGTTTCCAGGTCGCGGTCACTGCGACCCCACAATCACAAAATCACTGGCTACCAAGATTCTTCAAGAGACGCTTGTTTGAGAACCTTCTCCGACCTTCGCGAACGATACAAAACATCTGAGGGCTTTTCAAATCATCGACAAGGTCCACTAGTGTTAGCGGAAGTGAAGAAGTCATTTGAAAAATATACATTGACAAAAGAAATTTTTAAGGTCACAATTAGATAAAAGTTAATTATTAGCCGATAAAGAATAGCAGACGTGTTTTCCCAAATTCCACTAAAGATCATGAGTCCAAATCTTGAATTGTCACAGACCCACCCTGGGTTTTATTTAAAGTTAACTACTATACCAAGGTCGAAATTAATCGTGCCAAGGCATGGATGTAGAACCCTGTTCAGTTGACAGTGCCTCAACAAGCATTTAGCAACCTAGATATACTTCTGCCTCATCAGCTAGCCAACTGCCCAAAATTTTACAAATAAAGAAAAGTTCAAAAACGATAAGCTACAGGCTTGTTTTCGAATTTGCATTTACACATAGTTGTACAACTGTACACATGAGAAAACCTTCAACCGTTCGTTCACAACAAACCTCTCATTCAGTCGTATGTTTATGTTCGCGCGCATACGCTGCTACAACTGTGACGCACGCGCCATTCATTAAATGTGTTTTCCCCAAACTTAAGCGCAGTGATTGTTAACAAGATATTACGTGGCGCATTGTACTTTACCCTATTCAGTGTGTTTACTATGAGTTCACTCGGGCTTTTAAATGTCTTGAAAAGGGGCGTCTAACTACCCCAACGAAAAACGCAAATAGCGTTTACTTTGAAATACAAAAAGAGGCCTTACCAGCTTAGAGGACGTAGCGCATCCTATTGTGAAATTGAGCCCCATTTATATGGCACCACATGGCAAGCCTTGTAAACTCGAAACGGTTGCTTTGCTATGGACATTCTGTTTACACTGTAACGGCATACCGCATAAAGTAGTATTGTAATGCGCTCCTCCCAAAACCTTTGATTTGATTTCAGTATCGTTTGACTAGCAACTAGTTTTGGGTGTGAAAACTTACAATTTCAAATTCTATTGATTTTATTTATAAGGAATTTGACCATCCTTAAATATGGTAAGATATAGTCCATTATAATACAGTGGAGAGGAGTGCCAATTTCAAATCATCTCGATCGAGTTGCAATGGAGAGATTTGAAGTGTTTGCCTCAGCAGTGCATTGTATGTGGCCTTCATTGATTCGAGAATCATGCATGCAACCGACCTTGCTATACATACACTGTATACACTGGCGTCTACAGTGTATGTCTTAACCCTCGCCTGTCATAACGTGTATAAATACCAAAACAATAGTTGAGTGGTATTTCGAGAATTTTGATCTTGACCTAACGATACGCCAATGCTGAACAAATGTAATTAACAAGCAATTTAGGGGCTACGCCTTTATGTTTTAGACGAAATTATTGATGAAAAATGATCTTGTGAAAGGTATTTATGGCTGAGATATGATTAAGAAAGGGGATAGTTCGGGTATAGACGAATGAATTTCAAATGATTTGAAAAAGAAGATTGTACGCGCTGGTAGGTTAACGATATTGAATCGGTTGTTCTTCGATAGAACGCTATAAAACCTATTGCCAAACCACATACCTAGCAACAATCCACTCTGTCCGTATGATATAATAAATCCATCGCGACGTAATGCCCTAGACTTACACCCAATAATTAACGTTTATAAATTGGCAACACAACTTACACCTGGCAACATTTGTGAACACGTACACAGACTATTTATGACCAAACCTTTTAAAACACATAAAATATTTTTCCAAAAATCCAGTGTTTTTAGGACAGGACCTGAAAGATTGATAAAGGAGGGTTTGGGACTTGTTAATGAAATATAACCTAAAAAGATGGCAAGATTGTCAGTTTCGTACCCTTCGCAGCTTATACCGGGGTCGTCTCCTAAAGTGATCCATGGTAGTTGAGCCTTCGTCATAAAACGCACATTTCTCTGTATACACTTAACACTATCACTAAACTAAGTGTACATAATATTGTGTTGACGAACGCGCGCGCGGGACTGGTGCGGCTGTGCGCTAAAAATAATGGCGCGTATCGCGGGAGACTGGGATGAAAGCGATGTTTTCGGGTAGGTGGTGTACATTGAGTGTTGACTACTGCCAAATAGAGTACTATTCATGATAGAAGATTGTAACTTATGGAACGTTAGAGAAGAAAAAGCGAAAGACTCAATTTCTGGAGTCCAAAATTCTTTCTTCATTTATAAACCACTTGGAACCCCAGTTTAGTGAAGTTGGGTAGCTAGCTACCAATCTACCTAACTTTACTATGTAAATGATGACAAGAACAATTATTTTTTAAAGAAACCCCTTCCTAGAATAATTTCTAAATTCCTCCTGTATCGTGGGTGCCTTTCACAAACATGAAATATCATATACACAAACACCCAGACTCGGGACTAACATCTTCGTGACACACCAATTTTTGTCCCGTGCGAGAGTAGAACCCGTAACACTTAGTGCATCAGTCCAATCGCTAAGCCACTGCGCCTAACTTTTCTTTTAAATCATTTCATAGGTCGATTTTACATTCAAAAGCCTCAGGTTAACCTAAGGCTTCTATGCTACCAATCATCGTAGCTTAGTGACAAGGATTACGTATCTTATATTTCAAAATACACATCGCACTAAACATGTTTGTTTTTTTTTTTTTTAATTTAATTGTAGGTAACGTAACTAGCAATGAAAAACAAACACAACAATAACACCATACTCCCAAAACAATTTTCATATTACCAGAAAACCGCTAAACAAATTTAACCCTGCAATTACGGCGTACTTTAACACGACGGCAAAGAGTCCATATTTCTTTGTAAAATTGACGTAAATATCGTGGTAATCATAGAAGAGTTTTGTGAAGCCAGTGGTTCCGCTTCAATCGGCATTGATCTGTCAAGAGCAGCTGGCAACTGATGCTATTGTCTTATTATTTAATTACAACAAGGTAATTTTAATACATTTTGTTACTTACTATGTGAAACAAACGACATTCTTGGTTTTTAAATTTTGTTGTTTTTAACATAGTAGACGATCTCTTTTCTGATAAAAGAGTATGCTATTATTAAATGCTAAAATGAAAAACCGTGATTATAACAATTAATTCAATGGACAAGAAATGACTATAGTAAAATACCTAAAGGAGTTATAAGATTTTATTATAATGACGTGAATTCATTAGAAAGGGCATATCACTGGAAAGAGCTTATAATTCATACCTGGCTTTTTTATTAAAAATACTATAAAAGCTCTTACAAAAGCGCCACCTGTACAAATGAATAGAAAGCTCAGAAGAGTTTCCGAAAGTCTCCGTAGCGTAAGATTTAGGCCACTCCATCGCAAAGCTCTACACAAGCTTTCTGGCGCTCAATCTAGGTGGCGCTGTTAGTCGTGTTATTGTTTGTTCAGAGAAAAACTTGTAGATGGCGCTGCTATGAGCAAAAAATGCTGAAAACTTTTAAAAGATTTTCGAGATTGTGATTAACAGCAAATTAATAGATAGTGTTATACATCCCACATCATTTATTAGACTAATAAATAACATTGTACTATAGGCATAAACACTTGATTTGATAGAAATAAAGCGCGAATTAATGTTCATGAATCAACGTCCATCAATAAAATTTGGCTGATCGTTAATGAATGAACTGAAAATATTAAGTAAGTAGTTAGTTCCATTGGAGAGATGCCAGAGTATTATAAAGTGTTCACTCTGAGAAAATAGTAGGCGATGTGTTGTAGTAACATTTGCGCAATAGTAGCATAAATTAAATAATACGTGTGTCACGAGCAAAACAAAATAGTTTTTACACGTTTCGAATGTTGGCATTACGCCCAAACTACGTGAAATGGCGTCTGAATTGCAACGTTGATTGAATCCCCGAACATTATTTCAATGACCCATTTTAATAAGATTTTTTAATAATATTTTCCTGTAATATTTCATGTTGTTTACGCGGTCGCTGCTCATTAGAACGAAGCTTAATTTTATTATTATTTAGCGTTTATTGTTCGATTTTGTTTCAAGTGGCGCTTGGCGCTTGTTTTATGGTTGTTACGACACGAGTGAGATTAATGCTCCTCTAAATATCTAGAAGATAAGAATCAAGACGGAATGATGAGTATGTTTTTTTGGTATTTATCAAATGTAATGCCAATCAGGCGCATGTAAAAATCAGTCTGCCGCAACGGTGAAATAAATTAAATTATTAAATACATGTCTCATCGTTAAGACACTATGTACTTACTGCAACATTTTCACTAAGACTACCTAAAACTGTCAAAAATCAAAATTAATGTCGAGATTAAAACGCCTTCAGTAGCAAATGGAGCCGTGAAAAAAGCAGCATCAATTTAGTCATTTATACTATTAATCAGGGAATTGCTGATATTAATACTATAATAGCCAATGTATAGGGCACAGGCATCTAGTGGAGCGAGAATGAGCAACAAAATAATAATAAATATGTGCTTGTGTCTGCACCATCCTAAGGTTGACTGGGAGAAAATGCCAGTCCACCTCTGTACATTTTACTTGTGCATATACAAAAAATAGCTGCGCCCCGTGGCATTACCCGCTGAATTTTTTCGAGATAGAAGTAGTCTATATGTTAATCCAGGGTGTCAGCTATCTCCACACCAAATTTTATCAAAATTGGTCCAACCGTTTGAGCGTGAAGAGGTAACAAACATACAAACACACAAACGCAGAAACACACTCACAAACTTTTGCCTTTACAATATTAGAGTAATAAATATATAACTAATTCCTCAAAAAATTACCCACGAAGTAGCAAGTACCATCTCTGTTCATGTCACCAAAAAGATCACTAGGTACCGACTTATATCAAATAAAATAGATATATATAACCTCAGAGTTAACCAAATACGTCGGCGGGTGAACGACTCGCGTCTATTTCAGACTGTTAATAATTATATACGGCAAAAGGAATGAGTTGTCCTCGCGTCCTGCACTTGTGAATGGCTCCAATATTCACTGTTTTCATATTCCAGCCAGCTTAGTAGGCACTGGTATTGATTTTAATGTCAGTTGAAATGTTAGCGGTAGATTTAATGGTTTAAGGAATTCGACTTTAGATTTTCTAAGAAAACAGGCTGCTATGTATAGTTTTTTGGGCAGATTTTTTGGAACATACTGTCTCTTTTGATACAATTTTACTCTTCAGATTTGAAAAACTCCTTGGATATAAATTATCGAAATTTAGGGTCATATCCGTGCCGTATAGCCGTGTGGTATCCGGCCTAGAATTCACCACCCCCTTTCCTCCCGTGGGTGTCGTAAGGGGCAACTAAGGTAAAATCCAAAAGATCGGCAGCAGCGTCTTCTGTAACTTGACCACCAACACTGCGATCCCCAAGCCGCTTGCAAAGCGTGGGGATTATGGCAACCCCCCCCCCCTCTAAAAGAGGGAGGTCTTTGTTCAACAGTGGACATCTATCGGCTGTTGATGGTGTTGATGATACATCTAGACGGTTTGGCTGCATCGTTGGTCTATTGGTTGTTAAGCGCGACTGCTGAGATTGAGGTCCTGGGTTCAAATCCAGGGTCGAACAGTGTTATTGAGTTTTTTCATAAGATAATTCTCAGCAACAGCACGAAGTCTTCAATTTGGATAATGATGATGAGGTTCATATCTAAAGATGACAAAAACTGGTGGATGATCTTAACAGACGTCTCTGAGAAAGACCCTATATACCTTGAAGATATTGGATTATATTGGAATAGGCGTTTTCCACACCTATAAACTATATATATAAACTGGATAAACACCACCTGTTTACAATGAAAAGTATTACGCTTATGATAGTTTTGGATGGCGTGAGACATAACAACGCGAGTTGCGCACGCACAGGGCCAGTGCGCGGCGGGAAAAGCGGGTGCGTGGGCGCAAATAATTAACTGCATAGTAAAATTTTATTGTAAGAACAAGTATTGTATGTATTTTATTGTTATCAATTGTTATGGTGTGTTGAAACATGTAAGAATATTTTTGTAAGAAGTTTTTTGAATTTGATTGCATATGTATTTGATTGCGTATGTATGAATGGTGTTGAGACCAAAATAAGCGTCTCCCTCCCATAGGTGTCATTACTGGTGACGTAGTGATAATGTCAAGAGTTGGAACAGTGTCCTATGTCGTCAATATCTTGCGGTCGTTGATCTATTTCTAAATGTGTAGTAATGATTAAAATCGCTTTGTATTACGGCAAGAGGATTGACTGCTAAAGATTGCGGGTTAATTCCCGCTCGGGTCAAAAAAATTTGCGATCCGCAGATGTTTGTTTCGTGTCTGGGTGTTTGTGTATGTGATATTTGGTGTTTGTGAAACGCACCTACGATGCAAGAAAAAGTCCTAGTGTGGGGCTGACGTGACGCGATGTGTCAACTGTACAACAGCTTTAACCGCCCATAGAAAGAGTAGGAAAGAAATCTCAGTAAGACTATACACGACGTCTGACTTCTAAGGCGTGGACAGGTGAGCTAGGTAACATACGACACAGAAGATGATGTAGTTTGTTTTCATTTATGTCAAAACTAGCTGCGCCCTGCGGTGTTACCCACTACAATTTTCGAGATAAAAAGCCTATATGTTAATTCAGGGTTTCAGCTACCTCCACACCAAAGTTTAGCAAAATCGGTCCAGCTGTTTGAGCCTGAAGAGGTCCCAAACATACAAACACACTCACAAACTTTCACCTTTATAATATGTGTGATTTAAATAACATATCACGGCTGTTTTCCCGAAGAGTAGGCAGAGTTGGACCTATAGTAAACCCACATTTCGCCAGTTACGTTTTAGGTCCCAATGTAATAGGGGGCCAGCCTGTTGCCATTAACCGGGCACAAATCCACACTAGGTAACCTAATCGAAATACCTCTTTGCCTAACAAGATATTCAAACGCAGGACCTCATACTCAGCAGTCGCGTTTAGCAACCACAAGACTAACAAGGCAGTCAAAATTTACATATAATTTTTAAGGCAAAACTGTCAAGATCGGTTTAAATAAATATCCTAAATGAGGTAGGTATTTCTTTTTCTATTAAGGAATAGATACGACACTAGAAACTTGTCTATTATACAGCTTTAGTTAACATAATCCATCGTTTCAGGTAAAGTCTACACAAAATCCCGTCGCGTAGAAGAGTGAATTATCTCAACATTTGACCAGAATCAAACTTGTTATCCGCTCGTTACATCCTATCTATTAACATTTCCTCACGACAAGTGCCGCGCGAGGGCGACGCCATGACACCTCTATTTCGAGATCGCTGCAATAACAGTACCAATGGTATTTTTATTACTCACTCCAGTTTATTTCAGTTACAATTTGACAAAATAAAAATAAGAAGGGCCGGCGTTGGCGGCGTAATGCGACACTCTGGTTCACATACATCGACGGCTCACTGCGAAGTGTGAATTATGTTGTCGTATTAAAGTGGGGATGGATGGCGTTTTGGGTTTAAAACCAGTGGCCCTTTAATGAGAGTGCGTTCACCTCAAGTGGAGTAAATGCAGTGCGTTTTTGGAAACAGGAACGAGACGTTTCCGTGTTACAGATTTTCTTTCGTATGAGTGGAAGATTTCAATTTTATTTTTGTTTAATTTTAACTGTATGTGTTTATGTTGTTTTCGTTTTAGAACTGTCCTGGAAAATGGATTATACCATGAGATGCTTATGCTCTGTTTGGTTGTCTATTCTTGAAGTATATAAATAACTCTTTTAGGTACATATAATATAGATTTGTGCACATTCTATGATAGATTTGATGGGAAACCTTCATGATTCCTCATATTATGTTTTTTTGGAAAACAATCGACTATTTCCAAGCACCGAAGACGTGGGTAAAAGTGCTCAAACTATTTGCTCAATAATACAGTGAGAGGGTCCCTCTTTAAACCAATACACTAGTACCTATGTACTATTACCACGATAACAATTGACAATCCAACAGATAAAGCAGTTACAGGAACATTTAAAACAAGATATCGTGCTTCTTAATAGCCCATCGCACCCCGTGTCTACACTAAACAAAAAGTGAAAGAATCTAGGGAATTTTACATAAAATTAACATTTATGAGCGCAATAAAATGCCGAACCACCACTAAACAGCCGACGGAGGCGCTTCCACGATACTTAGAGCGATACAATCGCGCCAAGACATAAACACGCAAACTTGCCGACTTATAAATTTAACACCTGTCCGCCTGTCAAAACTATTCTTTATTACCCACGTACCTATACCAGTTTATCGCTGCTGCAACATACATTACCACTTCGGTTAATGGCACGACACTACGCTGTAAAACAAAATAAGCAACGTTGTGGTTTTTGGTGGCTGTCGTTTGGATCGCGTGGTGGTTGCTTGCACGCAAGTGGTACGGTGGCGACCGCACCTAGGCGCAGAAGTTATTTCCGCTAAATAATTGCCAGTCATCAAGAGTTTTCCAACTGTTCGCGTTACGTGGTGCGTAATGTTTCTATTTCTGTTTGATTGTTATTTGGGGCTCTTATATGAACGGTTGATGGGCTTCGATAGGCGGCTCCCTAAACTATAGGAACTTGTAGATGTTTAAAGTTCGCTTAGGTACACAAGACTTAACGTGAAACAAAAACCTCTCTTAACTCAACCACTTTTAATTCAATTGAAATTTCTATTCTTTGACATGCAAATAACTGTGAACAAGTATCTATTATTTTAAGTAAGGGGGTTACACAATTGTAACAAACAGATGCAATTACTACATCATCTATGTAAAATTAGAATAATGTTTATTTTCTTTGACATGAAAAAGATGACTGAAAAGCACTGAAATATTTGTCGTATGCACACGTTAGCTAACAAAGCCATAACACAAATGACTACACTACTATAATTATATTTAGAAATAGAAAAAAATTGTGCCCTTGTCAAAATAATAAATGATATTAACACAAGCATTCAACCAAATCAAGGAACGATATTTTGATTACTTTTTTATAAAATTTACGCACCCCTTCAAGACAATACATGCAAACAAATAATAATCATTAAAAATGAACAGTAATAACTATGAGTAAGCATAAGCTTCCTTTAAAGTAGGTGATGCCTCTGTCTGTTTCACACAATCCGCATTTTGCTACCAACAAGTCATGTAAGAATTGGGCGCACGCACTGTCTTGCAGTAGCCCCGTTTGATAGGCGCTAGTTACTGGCATACTAGCTACACGTCTCGTCCAATATTATACACTTGTATTGTATTCGAAGCAAAATCAAGCTTCTGTTTCGATTGTTAAGGCAGAAACTAAATGGTTACACTTTCTCCAAGCTTTTTTCATTATTACGTTTGTGTTTTATATTATTTTTGTAGTTGGCAAACCTTTGGTTTAAGATGCATGAAGAGGATCTCCCTGAGTAACTATACCTACTCACAACCTTATTGTACGTACCTACACTCGTACAGTGAAACATGGGTATCCAGATCCACCTTCTAGTTGACTCGCTAATCTTTACACCAAGGCATGAAAATGTCTATATGGAAAGAAACAAATGCCTTGCCTCACTTGCTTAGGACGAGAAGAAAATAATTTTCTAGTATTACAATGTCCTACAAATTATCCTATCGCCGTATACCCGCTAAAATGCCATCGAAAGATAAAATACACAAAAACAAACATTTAAAACGGCACCAGCGTATAACTAATCAATCCTAACTCATAATATCTGAAACATTCGAGAGAAAGCCCTATTCATCTTGTGTTGCAAACTTATGAAGAATTTTCCTTTGGCCCACATATTTAAAACACTTGGGAGTGTTCGTTTGTTTACTGAAGAGTTGTGCAGTTGCCAACTGTTTTTTGTTGATGATCACCGGTGAGTTCTTATTGTCTACTTGTTAGTAGTATGTACAACGTAGAGTTATATTTTCCTGTCTCATGTTCAGAAGATATTTGTTAGAATTTATCTGTGATACCTTCTTTGGTCTAGTGATGCGCGACTGCTGATCATGGTCTAGGGTCAGGCAGTATAATTGGGTTTTTCTTTTCTTAGCGTGCAAAATAAACGGTCCGTTTACTGTTTACTGGGCGAGTGTTCACTTACTCAGAAACAGGAAATAGACTAGTATGTGTCCTCGTACCTATTCTGATCTAGATTCTGTACTAACAAATTACTAACACCCTGTTATTTATATTTTTATGAGTTCTATTAACAACCTTACTAACGTTTCATTTGTTAAAAAATGTATGGACGTACATATGTCTGAAATAAAGATATATTATTATTATTTTATGTATTTAACAGCAGCACGGAGGATGCAGCGTGCAGCATGGATTTTTGTTTGATTTATGGCTATCGGTTCCCCCCTCTATTACATCAGAACCTATTAAATAACTGGCGAATTTTTAGTATACACCTCTGCCTACCTCTCCGAGGAATACTAGCATGATGTAATATTATGTTTCATTATATTATGTAGAGCCAGCAACTATCCTCAAAACATCGCCTAAACGCAGCACGGTGCGTAAGTTGTGTACAAAGTTAGGCAATTAGGGGTGCACGCGAGGCGGCGACGTCTCCACCACACGTGCCAAGTGGACGGCTTCTAGATGTTTCATTAATGTTTATGGTACTTTTGACACTGTAGTTCTCATGTAGTTCAGAACTATAATATTTATTATCGACCTGAAAAAACTTGAGTAGAATACCCTAAACTGCTACAGTATTTGGGTAGAGGAAAGTGAAATTGTTAAGTTTGGAGATGAGAGACTTATCTGCGCTTTGAGCAGCCAGGTTTATTTAATTTGAATTTATCATGAAGATCAATCGATCGGATATTCCTTCTATTTTGATGATTTACTAACTACCTTTAGGTAGGGCAATGCTTGGGGAAGTAAGATTCTCGAGTGGTGACTACGAACCGCAAGACGCAGCATTGACAGGCCTCCCACCAGGTGGACCCACGATATCGTCAAAGTTGCTGCAACCGATAGATGCAAATGGCAAGTTGTCGTTCATAGTGGAGTGGCGTTCTGAAAGTAGAGGCCTTTCACCAGTGAACGTCTTCCAACTGATGATGATGATAAAAACAACGCTTTGAAAAATAATACTTAAATGTGAACATAGCTCATATTTTTAACTCAAACACAACGCAAATACAATTTTAATTCAGCATGTATGTATATCATTCACCACCAATGTTTATTATATTTATACACAATTACTTCAATCCTCGACAAAATTACATTTAAATAATACCAATAACACTTGCGAACGCAATAATATATGTTTTCGCGCTCAATCATACACATAAAACCGTACAGCGCTTCGTACAACTGCGTAAGTTAATAAAAATGTGACAAATGTATGAATTACAAGAAATGTGCGCAAACACCGTATTTATAGATCGGTACACACGTTCTTTATAACTCATCAAGTCCTATAAAAATTACTGTAAAGTATGTGGAGTCAGTGTCTCGTTACTAAGAACGACTTTATTTTGCGCTAAAAATACATTTATTTCGTGGTACTGTGTACTCGCAAGGCGTAGGAACGGATGATTTGTAACTTTGTATTGGGCATTGTTCGTCTATAAGATAGTTTTTCACCTAATAATTCACGTCTACTAATATCGAAGCAGAATATTTGTATTACCCGCGACAGTTTCTTTGCAGCCCCTTTAGACAAGTGGCAAAACGCTTGACGAATAGTAATCGAATAGAATGACATAAGTCATCGATAACATAGTCGAAACATTATGACATCCCCATACATTTATCATTCTATTCGTCAAGCGCTTGTCTAAGGGGGCTGATACGCTACGCTACGCAGATGGCAATCAAGTAAATGGTTTTCGTTATTGACTTATTTAGTAAATAATAAAATAAATTTTCAGCCTAACTAGTTATTATTAACGTAAGCTTCCCAATGTAATTAAACACATCCCAAAATGGCTAAGCAACAACAGATAAAAATAAATTTTAATTAAACCCCTTGAGGTGTCCATTAAATGCTTACAATCAACTCGATTTTATATGATAGTGAGTAATTTGGCAAATATATAAATTGCGAGTAACACTGTATCTGTTATGTACAGCCATCAGCAGTGCTATTAAATGGCAATGTTCGATCAATCAAGTTTTTGTTTAATGGCGCCAATTAACTTGGTAACGGTACTCGCACTAAAACTTGCGATAAATGAACATTGTTGGATCATATTTATGTTTTGGTAGTTGTTGCGCCTGGGTTTGCCTGTCTTTTATATGCTAAACGGTGGTCCGAAGAAGTTTTAAATAATAAAGTTATAGTAGAATCTAATTAGGCTATTAAGTGCGTATATGTTTAGCGAATAAAGCGTTTTTGACTACTGATAAAGCTGTTTTATTTTTCTTATAATAAACGAACTAAATGATTAATTTCTTTTTTTATAATATACATTAGAAATATAGCTACTTGTACTGCAAAAAGTGTCTACTGTCCAGTGACTACAACAACTGAAGCATTAACAAAGACTTGCCTACTTTTATCCCGGAAAAGACGCAGTAGAAATTTCCACGTGAACGAAATCTACGTTCCATTAATCATAATTATAACAATCACGAAATATTAGTTTGCTAAAATATCCACAGATAACACAACTACACTACATACATATATTCAAATAGATACCTCCAAACACTAGTCTTATTTGGCGAAATTTACACGATTTGTCTCGGTGTTTTCGAGCAGCGCCTGCGCAATTCGCGAAATTATCATATCAATCAGCTTCATGTTATGGCTCGTACATTCAAATACGTTGGTTGTCCGTTAGAAAACTATTATTTTTAAGTTATTCAGTTATTAAAGTGTTTACTGTAAGTTTAATAGCTTGATAGATTGTTGTTAAACACGCTAATACATTGCTCTGATTCGTTTAGGTTGTTTTTATTTTTTAACGTTTTCCAAACGGACAATAACCGCTTAATCCTTCCTTACTATAAATGTGAACTGTGTGCTTTTTGTTTTACAGCTACTAAACTACTGAACCGATCGGAACAAAATTTGGTCTGCACATAGCTTGTATTTCGGAGAAGAATATGGACTGCTTATTGTTTTGGCAATGACACAGTAAACCTTTTTACGCAGACGCAGATGAAAGTGCGCTCAAAATTATTGATGTTAGCTTCTCCAATGCTGATATAATGTACTACCAACATAAGAAATCCATCTTAAAGGTGTATTAAAAGCGACAGCACTTTGCCTCGTCACAACAAACATTTTATTTTTACAATTACGTTGGTACGAGACGGGGTTATTTCTGTGGGTACCACCTAATCTGCCCACTCCCGTTCCAATCACGTAGCGCTGTGCTGGATTATATAAAGTGATTTCGGTAAATAGAGTTATTAAGCTTTCTTTGATGTTAGATACCATAGTTTTAAAAAAAATGCTGTTATACAGGTATGAAAATACTTTTTTTATAGTGTAGATGCTTTGACAATCATCTTTGCTTTCGCATGGTTGATTGGAGTAACAATGATTGCAGAAAATTGTTCAAGATATATATGTATCTTTATTGAAAACGAAGATATTCTTGTAAATAATTAAACCATTTCAAGGCGCACACACAGTGAAGTCAGTGAAGAATCTTGTTGGCTGATCAAACACACGATATTAAGAAACATTGATTTCATAAAACAAAGCACAAAATATTGGTAAGGCAGTTACAGGCTTAGATACCACAACTTTTTAAGGGTTAACGTAATCCTGTACAGCCTATTTTTAAGAGCCATAACATTTATACTGTTTGTCTCATCAAACAAATACATATTTAGGTATAACAATCACAACAATAACATAACAATCTATAGGCTTGGAATATAGAATTGCACAAACGGGCCAAAGAAAAACCTCATCTACATCAAACCTTATTACATCACCCCCATTAATAATTCTCAACAAAATGATTTTTATTTGAAAACGAGGCGCCATTGCCGTATCAAAGTCAAAGCATAGTGTTGTCCAATCCAGAGCCGGGTGTATATCGCTCAGCGGCCAGTGAATAATGCTAGAGACCAGATTAAACTTACAGAGACATTATAAAAACACGCCGATGTTTGGTGGCGAAGGGCCGGTATGGATGCGGCAGTTTTATCTAATACTGTTAGGTTAGGTTAGGTTAGAAATCGTGAAGGAACCTGATACTTAGAAATAATGAATTTGAAATCGTTTACATGGAGCTGAAGACGCTTAACTTGTGCTTATTTTTAGTTACTGCATTATACATAGTTTACATAAAAATGTCAAGTTTTCTACATGTCTCGATATACAATTAGTTCAAGCCCCGGCACGCATCAATGTCTTAATTAGTTATCAGTTGCTAAGAACGGTGAAGAAAAACATCCTGAGGAAATCGGTACACCTGAGAGATTATTTAAAGGTGTGTAAAGCCATGTCTTGACCTACAGGCGGTTTAAATTCTGATATCAGGTTGGTCATCAACCACACGATAAGAAGAAGAAGAACTGCCTGTGTAATTGTAATTCATGATCTGAAAGACTGTGATATTTTTGACAATGACACGTTCAATATCTAGAAAAACGAAGCCTCCTTAAATTTCAATGAGCACGTTAATTTACCTTTCTGCTAAGGAGAGCTAGACTAGCTTATCAATACCGCATCCAAATCGCCTACCGTATTCTTCACGCGTGAACGTGTCGAGTGCATCCCACCCACACATCTATGTATTATTTCGGTTGGCGACGCCGCGTTGCCTCACCGCCGTGAAATATGTACCAGCGGTCTACTTGCTGGACAGTTCTGATATGTTGGTACCTACGATCATAGGAAGGTAAGACGGAGAAAAATACATAAACAATTTAGGCTAATGCCTAGATCTAGCGAACATAAATTATCAATGATAATTTAATATATAATGTTGCTGATTGACAAGATTTAAAAGGATACCGCAAAAGAGCTACATCTACTTCGGTTTTTCGAAATAAATTTGTGATTATGGCTTATATGTTTACACCAAAATCCAATGATATAGATGATTTAGCCGTAAAAATGGAAGGAACAGTCAGATGAAAATTGTTACTATCGTTTTGATTTGCTAATCAATCATTCTTAATTCTAATTTACTAAGTAATTGGCTTGTGAAGATATAACAATGAATTACACAAAGCTTTCTTTTAACTGCAATGGCAATTGTAGAAACTACAAAATCACAGACGTGACACATCCAACCTTGTTTCTACGGTTCACGACTTACACCGAACATTTTGGACAGTAATTTTAACAAGATGGTGTATATTACGCCATATAAAACCTACATAGTATGTATGTATGTACTGTATTTACGACCGTATGTTACCATAGTAATGCTGACCATAAATCGATGGGATTTCGTATGCAAAGCCATTCTGAGTACAGTCGCGTTACAAATGCAAGTGTATTAATCTTGGAGATTATATCTTTGTGGGGATAGCACTGATGTTTATAATGTATCAATCAATGTCGTCGGTGAAGATTGTGTAGGTAGAGCAAACTAACATATGTTTTGCTTATACCCAACTCAAATAATTTGCTGTAAGAAAACGTAATTAAGGTAAAGATTGCTTCTGTACATCCATGTTAAAAAAAACCTATTTGTTCTACCTTTTATTACATACATGCCCCGCGATGTTACCACATTTTTTCGGGATAAAAAGGCCTATGTTAATCCAGCGTATCAGCTACCTCCATACCAAATTTTAGCAAAATCGGTTCAGCCGTTTGAGCGTGAAGAGGTAACAAATATACAAACACACACACAGAATATTGCTTTCATAATATTAGTGTGATATCATAGAGGATGAACGAAATCACAATAAATACTTAGGTAAAATCCACTACATAAAGTACAACCTCAAAAATCATACCCACTATAATTTATCCCTCCTTACTCAAACAAAATCAAACTACATATAAAAGAGGAAGAAAATAAAAAACAACAAAATAGCCACGTGCTCGCAGCGACGGAAACGTATATGTCCCCCTCCTCTCCCCCCTCCCTGTAAGTACATCCCCCCTCGCCACTCCGTAGTAGCTATTTCTAGTAGCAGAGACACTTCACTTGTACTTTACTGAATATCTCGATGTGACTTTTCTTGAGCGCAGAGTAAGGAAGAGTTTAGAGGGTACAAAAACATTTCAAGATTATTATTTTCTGAACATTGATCATAGGCACATCCTACAGCGAGTTTCTCGTTTTTGATTCGTTTACTTTCAAAAGTTTAAGAACTTTAGAAAAATATAAATCCCAAGGGAAATCCTTGGGATTTATTCTTTTTTTTCTTATCTTAATTTGTGTCCCACTGCTGGAAAAAGGCCTCAACTCGGAGCTTCTAAATCCCCTTATTTTTGACCAGCTCTGGCCAGTTGTCTGAAAGGCGTCTAAATCATCCCGCCTTCTATGAATTATCGCCTAAATTAATATGATTGCGCGAAATTATGTGCGCATTTTAATAAAAACGTTACAAATTAACAGCCTGTGCGATTGAATATAAAATCTTGTAAACATTAATTTTATTAAAGCATAATTAACTAAGAAAGCACAAAAAATGCCTAACCTAAATAATATTAATTAATCAGATGCGACATCTAACACTTTCTAAAGCTGTACTGTCGGCATGCGTGCGGTGCGCGCGCATCCGGATCGGCGCGCGACTCGCGACTCCTTATAAAAACAACGTCGCACGCGCACCCAACTGACTCATGTTTGCGATCACTTTTAGTTGGATTTGGCTTGTTTAATCACATCTGTTACCTATTCAACTTTTACGTTTATGAGCTTATATTAGTTAAACGTATTGAATTAAGAAAATACTGATTGATGCTGTTGATTTTGGTAAGCTTCAACACCTAATTGGTTCACAATAATTTCACACTGGCCTTAAAAATACCTTCAAAAGATCAGCTAACAATAAACGGGATTTATTATGGTCTAAAATAACTTATTTAGATACCTACTTTATTTACTTATGGTTTGAGATGAACAGTACAACGGAATTTTAAATTAATCAAATCCGCAATTTTATATACATATGCAACTGTCTACTATCCATGCGTCTACGCATCCGGAGCGGTGGCTACGATAGAAAACAACATCGCACGCGCACCTTACTGACTCACGTTTGTGAACACTTATAGCTTCTGTTGATTCCATTACAAATATTACAACAAGGTAATTTCACCTTCACACCTATACAGCCGTCGCAATGATAGGATGACGTATCTGTTAGTCATGCTTCAATTGCACCAATTGCGTGAGTAGCACACGGATACATTAAGTGGAATCTTGGTCTATGAGTAATTGTTTGAGATAATTGAAGATCTGACTGTTGTCGAATTTGACTGCCTCGTTGGTCTAGTGGTCGCTAAGCGCGACTGCTGAGCAAGAGGTCCTGGGTTCAAATCCCGGGTCGGGCAAAGTGTTACTGAGTTTTCCATTAGGTAATTCTCAGTAGCATCACGGAGTCTGGAATTGTGCCCGGTTGATGGCAATAGGCTCGCCCCCTATTACATTGGGACTTACAACATAACTGGCGAAATGTGGGTGCACTATATGTTCACCTCTGCCTACCCCTTCGGGGAATACAGGCGTGATGTTATGTTATGTAATTGAAGATCTGGGAACTTAAAGCATATGCATTTTTTGTAAGCAGTGGTAAAAAGAGGGTTGTCCTTTATTTAACTTTTGTTTTTATAGATCTTTTGTATTATTTGTTGGTGTACATAGAAATTAAGTACAATCACCAATCTTGTCACACGGCAGTGTGTCCACCAAGTTTGCGAAGCAAGAAGTCGTAATATGTCAGTGGGTTAAAATATTAACAAGAATATTCTAACGTAGTGTCGCATATAAAAAGCAATTTCTAGGTCTACCCTCTACCGTTTATATTATACACCGAGGGGTATAGAAAGGTAATTAAGATAAATAAATATACATGGTACGTGTTATAGGAGGGAAATCTCTTGCAATTCATCACGACGATTAGACAATTGGATGACCCGATCGGCGTAGTGGCTAAGCAATAGGACTGCTGCGCTTAGGGTTGTGGGTTCGATTCCCGCACGGGATAATAATTTGTGCGATCCGCAGATGTTTGTCCTGAGTCTGGGTGTTAGTGTATGTGATATTTCATGTTTGTGAAACGCACCCACGATACAGGAGAAATTCCTAGTGTGGGGCGACGTTTTTTTAAAAAAAACCGCTATTCTAGAATCCTCGGAACCCAGACAGCTACTAAGAATTAACGAAATCATCTCTTCAGTATGTTTTGGGATTTTTTGCAGAGCTCATAATAAATGAACACGTAACTTAGTTCAGATGACTGTACTCTTTGCACCGAAACTATTAACAGTTACTTCATACAGGAAATTATTGGACAATGACTGTCGCTGGTATTTATTATATTCGAGAGAATTTTACTAAAGCGATGACTACAATCTGTTCTTAATTAACAAGTCAGTTGTATGACCGCTCGACTTGTTGTTGGCTATTTAAAAATAAATGTAGATTTTTCCAAATTGTAGGTAGGTACTTTAAAAAATGCGGGAAGCGGGATTTGAAAAGTGTTGCTAGAAGAAAATCGAAGTAAAAGCAGTCTGAATTAATGAAAAGTAAATTAGTTTATTAGATAAAATAGAGAGATAAACGTTGTAGGTACTGGCCATACAGTTAGTTTCTAGCTAATGATAAGAATATACTAGGATAAATAATGCTGTAGTAGCTAAAGTTTCACAACTGAATAATTACATCGATTTCACTTTTTGGTGCAATTTGAATTATTAGTGGAAGGCCCATATCCTAGCTCATATTGGGCCTTCGTGCTCCCAGCTCAACGAAATCCAGCTTAAACGACAACGATGTCGTTGAGTACGTATTTCACCAGTGCTTTTTAAAACTATAGTGCGTGTTTATCGCTAAGCTTATCTTGTGGGCGTGGCCTTCAACTGTCAAAAACATACATTTCAAATTACAAATTAAAAATGTCTTGTTTTACAAATAGTAAAGCTTTTAACATATCAGAATCAGTTTACGCGATTAAAAATTTATAGTTATTGCATTAAGTTACATAGTTTAATTTATATTTATTATTGTCTATGTCCAGGAATAAGAGAACATGAGGTTTACGAGCTGTTTATGTATGTTGCGTAACAAAGTAGTAAAATTTTAAGAGAAAAATGGGTCATTAATGTTGTGGTAGACGGGCTAACGAATACACACGATTCACGACAACATTGTGATATTATTTCAAATACATTTTCTATTTTCTTTACCATCTAGCCTCTATATGCATACGCCGAAGATATAGGTACTGTTACTTAAACCGCCACACCTAAATATGGCTGATTTATTACCGAGATAATAGTGATAGTAAAAAGCTATCCTGATTAAGAATAACTTATAGTACATAACATCACGCCTGTATTCCCCGAAGGAGTAGGCTGAGGTGAGTAGTGCACCCACATTTCGCCAGTTATATTACAGATCTCAATGTAATAGGGGGCGAGCCTATTGCCATCAACCAGGCATAAATCCAAACTCCGTGCTGCTACTGAGAATTATCTAATGGAAATACCCAATAATACTTTGCTTGACCCGGGATTTGACTGACTGGCCTGTTTGTGTAGTGGTTAGTGGCCCTGACTGCTAAACTGGAGGTCGTGGGTTCGATTCCTACCTAGGACAAATCTTTGTGTGATGAGCATAATGATTTGTTCTGTGTCTGGGTGTTATTTATCTATATTATGTATGTATATAGAAATATATAAGTATGTTTATCAGTTGTCTGGTTGCCATAATACAGGGTCTGCCTAGTTTGGGATCAGATGACCGTGTGTGAGTTGTCCCAAGATATTATTATTATTTGAACCCTGAACCCCGTGCTCAGCAGTCGCACTTAGCGACCACTAGATCAACGACGCAGTCGGCTAGGAGAACATTATAATAATCTTCGTAACACGTAGTATAAGACAAAATATTACTTATTTATGCTCTTCCCAATATGGCCGACCATACTTACAATTAAAACTACCTGTTATCGTCCAAATAATTTACGTGAATACGAATTAACTTTGTATTATAATTCCGATTTAATGGCTCATTATTGAAAATAATTTGAGTCGGACATATTTATAGCCAGAATAAGGCTGGCCGTAAAAGATGTTTACGTTGTAAATGTTGTTAAAGCAATGAACTCTGCTTATCAACATCTTAGATCGGTATGTGATCTTAGTTATTCCGATTGCGGTCTACTGACAAAGTAACTAGTGTAGTACCAAACATACTGAATAGATTAGATACTTATTTCATTCGAAATCATTAAAATTTATGAAGAAATTTGAAAGGCGCGGGCGGCAACACGGTAGCTCTGTTGGAAGAGCAGCGCCACGGATCGTTGGAGGTTGCAGGGTCAGATCTAGGTTGTGAGAATCATTTTTCTAAGTTTTAATTCATCTAGGTCTGATCCGTAGCTTACTGAATATTACGTTCTCCTAAAAACTGTAAAATGTATAAAGATAGGCGCGGGTTGCAACACAGTAGCTCAATTGGAAGAGCAGCGCCACGGATCGGTGGAGGTTGCAGGTTAAAATCCCGCTTGTGTCAATCAGTTTTTCATAAATTCTAACTCATCTAAGTCTGATCCGTAGCTTACTGAATATTCCGTTCACCTAAAAATTGTTCATAGTAAATTACAAGCGGCGCAAAACATACCAAAAATTGTATTTTACTATTTAATGAATCTAACATTTTATGGCTATAACTGACACATCAAACGATAAAACCAAGTTATTTCAATATTTATTCATAACTCTCCGCGGCGTAGAAAGTACGCATTAAGGCCTTGTAGGCCAACGTATTGATGACAAATCAGACGATTCCGATGACAAGCCGCTTTTATGGCTTGTTAAGTGATGGGATATATGTACACATGATACACAACCTACTTACGTATACAGGGTTAAATTTTAAACACCGTTATTCTCTTTAGGGGTCATTGTACTCATCATTATGGACAACTTTTACTATGGGACCAAACCTAAAATCGAGAAAAAAATCAGCTGTTCCCCCTACATTTATGTTCGCATAACTCGTCAAAATGTAGGGGGAACAGCTGATATTTTTCTCGATTTTAGGTTTGGTCCCATAGTAAAAGTTGTCCATAATGATGAGTACAATGACCCCTAAAGAGGATAACGGTGTTTAAAATTTAACCCTGTATACAATAATAGATATATTACGCAGACAAATATGCCTACATGTGCAGGCTTCGTCTGCAGTCATTTTAAGACATAGTCGACTCGGTCTTTAACCCTTTGAGCGCCTTCGACCGCGAACAATAGTTTTCCTATTGTGTCTACTGCGTGGCAGGCAACGACTTAATGAATCCTCCCTATCTATAAAATGCGACTAATTACTAAATATTGAGCCCTAGACCTTTTGTTTTTCTTTATTTAATAGGCTTCATCGTGATAACGTAGAGGTACCACATGTCTGATTATGCAGAAACATTACAATTGTACTTAGAGTTAGCTGCGAAAGAATACAACAAAACTGTAGTATAAAATGGGGTTGCAAGCGCACTTTGCGTAGCCCTTCGAGAACGTGTAATGATAACTTGAGGTGCGCTTACGCGGGCAACTAAGATTGGCAATTTTTGGCAATTTCTATACAATTTTCGTATTTCCATACATTGCTAGGTGTTGCAGGAACATCATTTTTGACGAAAAATTGCCAATAATCGCGCAATAAATTGCCCGTGTAAGCGCACCTTTATAAACATAGGTACAAACATATTAAAATGTTGAAACCATATAACATAAAATTCTTGGTATTGAACTGTGGCCTGGTTTCCTACCAATTAATATTTAAACTGCGGATTAGCGAAATTATAGATAGACGATAGGCCGCCGCCCGCTGCGATCGAAATGTTCTGCAGTCAATTTGTTTTAATTATAATATATTAATGACAAGGCCGGGACACACGAGCGAGATGAAACCGACTAGACCTAGTAAAATGATAGCTAAAATATATCAATAATTAAAGTAATACCTAACTAGCAAAAAATTTAACCTACGTATTCCTAACTGTGTAATTTATTAGTTTGTACGCTGTCCCAAAAATAAAAACAAATAAAAATTATAAGTTAATACTGCCACGTTGGTCAAGTGGTTTATAAGCGCGACTACTAAGCACGAGGTCCTGGTTTCGGTGGTGGTTCGGGTCGACCAAATTTTCATACGGTTTTTTCATTAGGTAAATTTCAGTAGCAGGACGGAATCAGAATTTGTGCCCGGTGGATGGCGAGATAGTGTTTATTCTAAGGTAATATGTGTGGGTACTTAGGTAGGCTAAGAATTTATCAAGAAGAGTCAACGAAGCTGGTTTAGGTCCCAATAGACTCGCCATTTATGACATCGGTCTCGTTTTTAACGCGACGTTCGGAAATATAGAGTCCAGATAACAAGACACCGTAAAAAGACAAAAATCTTTTCAGGAAAAGCCGTTGAGGTTGATGAAGTTGTTTCTTGTTATCAGTGTTATACTATGACACGTTGCTTTGCACATAGTTACAATGTTTATTTGTTATGAGATTCTGTTTTTACTGTTTGGAAATCGTTAGTACCTATGTACCTAATCTTACAAAAACGGATTTTTTTAAATGAAGATAAAATTTTCGGCGAAACGTGGATGTTAACAGCACATTTCTGCTTTCATCTAAAAAGAAGAGGCGTGACGATACACATTATACTTCACGACCTGAGAACCGAACCAAGACCTCACCAACGCCGATAAGGTTTTATTATAATGTTATCTCAAGACAAGTAGGCTACATTCTAAAACATTTTACAGCCCATCAATTTGATGTTTATGAACGTTTTTATTAGACCAGAACTGTGTGAAAACGCTAAGAAACTTCCTAATTAATTTATGTAACAATAAACTTGTGATATATGCGATTATGTTAAAAGCGTTATTTTAAAAACCATTAGCGTTTACTGTTTATCACGTAAGACAAGATGCGCACGCGACTTCGCCCGCGCCGCGCTGTGAAGTAAAATCTCCAATTTGATTAACCTAATCCTAGACAAGGAGTTCTTAAATTGACACAGATTAATGCTGGATGCACAAGAATTTAAACGATAATGTTTACAAAAACCTCTACGCAAGAATGGAACCGCCTTACATGTGTTTTACTTACGAATACTTGTCTACAATCTATTTATTTTAGGAAACTACTGAAAACCTTTCAAACACTTAAATACGCTACCATCCACTATTTTAGCGATAACTATCCATCTGTACTAATCTAGCCTTATATTTATTAAAATACATCAATATACGAAACCCAATAACATCTAACACACACAATAATTACACCAAGAGCATTCACAGCAATGATGGTGATGAATTCGCATCTACGACCATGCAACACAACCCACCCCAATAAACACACAAACAACATAAAAGTACACAAACAAAAAAAGTACACAAACAAAAACACAAATAAAAAATAAAACGCAGGATATTATTTGTTTCTGGTCAAGCAATGACAATGAATGATGCCAATGTTCGATTTTTGAAATACTCACCTTTGACGAAAAAAGCGTCAATGTTGGCGATGACTCCTGTGAAAGAAACAATAAATATCCTGCTTTAATTGCCCAATTTTTATAGAAAAATAATAAAACTGAAATAAATAAAATAATTGCAATTTTTTAGAAAAAAACATTTTTTGCTGAAATGTTAGACAAAAGAATTATATGAGTAATTAAAAAACACATCATAGGAGAGATATTGGTACCTAATACATGTTCCGCTGGTCAGTGGAATAAGTTGTGGTTACCCACCAAAGCTCATTATCTAATTAAAATTAATATCTTACAAGAAATCTTAAACGAAATAATTCCAATAAGACTGCAGTTTTCACTCCAATATGCATACTGATCACAGTATTAACATTCCTAATGCCTAGTAAATAATGATACATCAAGAAGCCTAAGACATAAAAGTGGTATAACAAGACATTTACTCCAGTTTAGAAATCTATGCATAAATATCATATAAATAAACTATAAATTGTCCAGTTCGGATCGCGTTGTGAAACTGTAAAACGCGGCGAATTAATTTAACTCATTTATTTATTACTATTTGTATACATAACCGCGTATCCCTAACTATGACGTCGCAAAATGACAATTTTTACCATACCAATTTTTACTCGACACACCAGTAATTCTACTTGTATGACTCACGTAAATTCAAATTATTTCAACGAATAAAAGCTTCAGAAATTACAGATAGCAGGAAAAAGCTTTCAAACACGTCATCCCCTGGTTCCCCGTACTATACTTTTTATTCCTTGTTTTAATGCGAGCCAATTCGTGAGAACAATCCCGGACATTTTAACAATGCACTTATAAACTGTTTCCATAGAAATAGTCCCATTCTACCATTCCACATTCAAAATAAGAAAATAAAAAGTATTTTCCTACGACATTTATAATCTGTATGTTACTGAGTATACAAACTTTTTGGTATTTAAAAACCAGAGGTTTTGATTAAGTGTAATAAAATGTAATTGCAACGTTTATTACCGAACGTTGTATTTTTTACGTAATACACGTGTACAAATTACAAGTATCTATAACAAAATATGATTACAAGGTTTTATCCTTGTGTCAAAAAAACCGACACATAGGCTATCAACAAATTATTGCACGTCGATCCATGATTCCTAGCTTCAATAAAAAAACTCGGCGTAATTATACCAGAAACGAATCTTAAACGTTAATATTTATTACTTTAATACCTATTAAACGTATCATAGTTATTCGTAGTACAATGGTCGGCAAAAAAATATGCAAAAACAATGACAGACACTTGGGAATCGCATGCGCAGGCCGGCGATAAACAAAAAACTTAACCCACTCTTTCCTAAATTATCCTGTCACGCTCGCCTATAAAATGCAATTGGCTCAAAAAGCGAAATCGCCACGTTAGAATAAAGCGCGTTTACACTTGCCACTCGGAATAATAAAACGTATCGTGCGATTTAGTGCGATAACAAAACGTTTCTACAAAGTTTATAAGATCGTGGATAATAAGTTAGTGTACCTACTTAGTGAGAGATTTATATAAACCAGTAGTTCCCAAACTTATTTTTCTCGTGCACCACTTTCAAAATTAAACTGGTGTCGGTGGACCCCCTGCTGCTACATTCCTACCACATTGTTAAAGTCGACAAAAAATAAAAATTGTGTCGCTTCTGAGTTCCGTCCCTATATTCTGATAGGTTAAAATTTTAAATTTTAAATAAAAACGAAAAATGGTACATTTTATAACATTTTATTAATTAAAAGAAAAGAATTACAAAAAAATAATAATAAGGTAATACTTATAGGTTGTGGACATAATTTTAATTAATGGGAAGGATGTATTTGATGGAGTGTCAGCAAACGATCAATGTTTGGCTTTATTTTTGTGAGCAATAACCGCAAATCCCCCCGCTCTGTGATGTTTAGTTTGCTCCTTTTTTTTGTTAAGAGGTTTGTAACGGCACTAAAACTTCTTTCGACAAGGTATGATGAGGGAAAAGCTATCAAAAATTTCCTTGCGATTTCCCACAGTCCAGGATATTTTTCGTGTATTTCTGCTTGCAGCCAAAATGTTTGGTAGCCTTTTCTAAATTTCACCTTCAGCTCCTCATTGGTGCTTAGCTCAAGCAGCTCCTCTTGTAATAATACATTGGCCACTTCAGTTTCATCAAATGGATTTACGATCCATGGTGGTATATCCATCGTCAGCATATCTTCAAACCTGGTTTTGAAGTCATCATGCAGGGCACTTAAATGTTGACTGTAGGTATGGATATCCTCATCAATAGTTTCTACCTGCGACAAGTTTGGAAATTGAGATAATTCGCGCCGACTAATGTTTTGCTTCATAAATTTCAATTTCCCAAGAAAAGCCGAAATTATCCCCTTTGTTTTTATTAAATTCAGGCTGTCCCCTTGTAACTGCAAGTTAATATCATTAAATTTTTTAAACAAATCTGTCAAATACGCAATGTCTCCTTTGAATTTGATCAAGTTTTCTTTTAAATCTGGATCTCTACTTTCTAAGAACTCTAATACGGAATCGAAAACAGAGTAAAATCTCGTTAAGCATGCACCTTTCGACAACCAGCGTACTTCAGTATGTAAGAGCAGTCGTTGGAAGTCTTCGTCATTTTCGTCGCACAATTGAGCAAATAAACGCGTATTCAATGCATTGCTTCTAATTTTGTTGACAGCGTTTAT
This sequence comes from Abrostola tripartita, assembly GCA_905340225.1. Lineage (NCBI taxonomy): Eukaryota > Metazoa > Arthropoda > Insecta > Lepidoptera > Noctuidae > Abrostola > Abrostola tripartita. The sequence goes on from HG996488.1 coordinate 967,413, forward strand.
TATAAAATGAAGAGATTGGTTCAACCTGTCACTTAAATGTTTCGCCACAAGATGTTGTCGGTGGATTACGCAATGAATAGCTGTAAGTCCTGGTATAATTCTTTTGAGATGACTTATAAACCCACGATATCGCCCTACCATTGCAGGAGCTCCGTCTGTTGCCACTGAAATAATGTTTGTAAATGGAATCGATTTTTCCGTAAAAAAATTACTCAGGACATTAAATATTGATTCGCCTTTAGTGTCAGTCTCCAAAGTTCTGGCAAATAGCAATTCTTCGTGAATTTCTTCCTCCATGATAAATCGGACATATGCTAATAATAATGCTTCATTACCGGGTAACGTTGACTCGTCCAGTTGTATAGAAAAATGACTTTTTTGCAGATGATTGCACAAAAAACTTTCGATGTCAGAGCTCATTTCATCAATGCGTCTTTGTACAGTATTGTTACTTAATGGAATTCTTTTTAGTACGTCAAATGGAGATTTGTGCAAAACAGTTTTTAAAACCTCTTCAACAGCGGGTAAAATTAATTGTTCTCCGATAGTGTGCGGTTTTCCAGATTTTGCTATTAGTAATGAGATATTGTAAGATGCCCGCAAGCCATCATCGTTACTTTGAGATGTTGAAGCGAACATGCTGTGCATGGTGGGTCTCTTTTCATATTTTTCCTTCAATGTTTGAAAATATTTTAAATCTTTACCCATTTTATCAGTATGACACCTTTTTAGATGATCTTCGAGCTTTGATGGTTTCATAGAGTCATTGCTTAAAACTTTATTGCATATTAGGCACATGGGCAAGTGTTTATCTGCCTCTGATGGAACAAAACCATATTTCAAATAATCGACACTGTATTGTCGACATTTTTTCTTTGCTGTAGCCATGTTTTGTATCAGTTACCTTCCCTGTAAAAAAAAATGTTATAGTAACCAAGTTTTTATTTGAATATAGGTAGCACAACGCAGCCTTTGTCAGCTTTATATTATTATGATTATCATTATATTGAAAAAGTATTACGGCTTGTAAAGGGACCAACTAATAAACCGCTAAGACAAGTACAGACTTTTTCACGAAGCGATATCAATGTTAAATACCTAATTTACCACAATTTTTTAATAGTAGAAATAAAAATTAGTTTACTCAGTATCGAATATTGATCATATTTGTGTAGGAAAAAATAAAAGTCGAAATCCCAAATTGACCAAAAAAGTGACCATAAAAACAATAACTAAAATTTCATTAAATCAATGAGTTCACGCGCTAGTAGTTTTATAAAACAGTAATTGCTCTGCAATATTGATTTTTCGGCCTTTTTAGAGAGGCAGTCCTCTCGTGAAAAAACAATTGAATAAAACGTGCTGTGTTTGTCTTCAAATCGAAAGAGGACAATTAAAATATCTGTAAGTTACTAAGTTAGCTATATACAATGTGTCCGAGCGATAAGACCGCCCGGCGTTTTTTGAATATTTGTACGAAATCATTAATAATTATATTTACATTTGTGACTTAGCGGCCTTAGTGATTTTATATAAGTAATTTTTTTACTACATTTTAGTTTTGTCTAATGATTTTAATTGATAAATTATGATGTCGGCTAGTCAGTAAACAAAAATAATGGAAAAAGATGAACAAACTTAGGAAATATCGTAAAAAAACTGCAGCACGTCACGCGTCTTTACTTAATTTAATTTTGTACAAATATTCTAAATACGCCGGGCGGTCACTTATCCCTAGGACACATTGTATACAAGCATTTGTTATCAACCGACCAGTACACGAAACAAAATACTTAAGAACTAGGTACAACAAAAAAAAGGTACGTACTTACTTTTCTCCGGCACTAGGAACACTAATATAAATTTTCTCACACCTTCTTTTTCGAAATTCCGGAAACAAATAAATGAGCATGCCTTTGGCATCGAGTATTTATAGTCTTGATCAAGATCATGTCTAAACAAGCACTAAGCATTGTCGGACGGATTGCGCTTTGCAAGTCTGTACACGAAATTGTAATATCGAATACGCAAGTTTGGACAAGTAAGAGTCGCTTGCCAGATTAAAATGTTATCTGCTTAGTTAGGTACTTAAAACAATATAGGTAGGCCCTTATAAAAACTATATGCAGATAAATTTTCGTGGACCCCTATTAACATCTTATGGACCCCCATTTTTTATTGACGCCTACGTAGACCCCCAGCAAGGCTCCCGTGGACCCCTGGGGGTCCACCTGGACCACTTTGGGAATCACTGATATAAACCATTAATAAGAATCTAGAAATACAAGCGCTTTCGAGTAAGTACTTTGTGTTTTAAGAAATAAACGTCAAATATGTTTTATAAAAAGAGAGTTCAAAATATCACTTTCATTTATAACCATAGGCGGAATAAAAATTACAATCGATAAATCAAACCAAATCGATACAACTAAATAGAAATCTGATACCTAGATTTAATCTCCGAAATCAATAACCGTCCCGTGCCGGAACCGTGTATACAGCCTTAACATAATCCTTGCACGACAAAAAATTGATCTTAACAGCAAACCAACAAGGTTTGAATTAGAGCGTGTGGATCAAAAGGAGATTATGCCGTAGTCAGGTTGCGCGCAATAGGCGCACGCGCGTACCTGCGCAAGGTGACCTGCGCAAGGGCACGGGTTGTGCAAGGGCAGCCCGCGGCCCCCTCCCGGCGGTCCCGCGGGCACCGGCCGACACGCCATTACTGAAATGACCATTATGGGAGAATAGGGACGGCGAGGCGGACTAGTCCTTGTTTAGATTTTAGTGAAGCTTATCGATGAAATCAAATTTATATCGATAAACGTGCTCATGGAGTGCAGGAGCGTGGCAGAACAACGGGCACGGATTCTTAAGTGCCCAGCATCATTACCGGAACTCTGCAGCAACCTGAGGAGGCTGCTCGCCTTTTGGGACTGGCTGGGATGGCTAGAGTAAAAGGAGAAGAACAAAATCACGCACAATGGCCCAATCAAGTGGCTAAGTGCGGTAAATGCCCAGTAAAACTAACTATATAATATACATAAGTTTTCTTAATACAAAATCCTTAAATCGTATTCAGAAAATAAAACTGTTACTTTCCCTTCCTCCTAATGATACAATCTATCATCAGATCATCATAAAAATCATAAACGAATCACTAAAAGTATACAAGGTTTATAAATGAGAAGTTTTAGATTATAATAAAATATAGCGCGCCATAAAAATTAACTAAACTGTTTTATACTTGCCTCGTAAATGTATTGATAAGAGATTTACGCTGTGGTTAAGTGCCTGGTGTTAGGTTCGATTCACGCTTAAGACAATAATTTATTGTGTGTGTTACCTATTTATTAAAATACAGATAGACAAAAGAAAATTGGCGGTAGCGATAGTTCAGTTGATTATCAACAATTAAGCCATATAGAGAGAGACATTGAACCGATATATTTCCCATAGCGATAGGCACAGGTGTTTACTGTATAGTACACATATATTAATATCGCCAGTTATGTTCCAGGTTCCATGTTATAGGGCGGCGAGCCTATTGCCATAAAACACGAACAGTCTAATGGCACAAAAGAATAGCATCATCATCTTCAGCTTTTAAAATCAACTGCTGGACAATGGACATAGGCTCCCCTTCAACTGTGCCTTTCCAAAGATCAGCTGTCTCAGCCAGAGCTTTTTAGCAATTAATAACGATTACTATGAACAAATCGACGTCCACTAATGTCGTTGAACTTGGTAATTAATCGGAGTCCAGCTGGTGACGATTACGGCCACAGATTTAAAGTTTCATTTGTTTCAATTTGTATTAATAAGTAGAGCACTGGCTTACGGCGATGGCACGCGAAAAGTCATTACTAAGACCTCGCAGATCAATTTTAATTTAGATCCAAATCTTTGCTCTTTTGGATGTAAGTACTGCGCACTTTTCCTTTATGTTTTAGCTTGTGTCTTTTAAACAACACAGTTAGTTTATTTTATCGTAGATCCGGTAAATCGGGTTCGTTGCACAAGGTTGCATGACAGACATAACGCAGAACGTTGCAGGCCCAAATCCAGGCAAATACCAATATGTCACAGTTAGTTATTAAAAACACGAATTAATTGCTTTCGAATTCCGAAAGTATCGGAACTAAGTCTCTCTATTAAATTGGACTAAAACTGTCAGAAAACAAATAGTAGTAAGCCTTTGTCTAACGCTTAAATAGTAAATATATACGCTTTGACAATATTTCATAATGGGGCAAATAATAATGGTATTAGATTATTGATGCCGAAATAATTTTAATATATGAATCCATATCGATAATCGACATGACCCCATCACTAGAACTCGCTACAGCCAAAGGCAGACAAACGAAGCTTGCAGCGACAGGTGTTGAGACCGACGCTGCCCGAGTGTGCGCCAAACTTGCCGAATTAATGTTACCAACACAATGCCAGGCATTTTCCATGCTGGAAATAAACATACGAGGTATAAGGCTTATAGGCAAAAGATACAGGAGATTATTTTGGTCTAGTGATCGCAAAGCACGACTGCTTGAGTCAGGAGTGTTATTGGTTTTATCCATGATGTAATTTTCAGTAGTACGGAGTCTGAATTTGTGCCTCGTTAATGGCAGGCTCGCTCCCTATTACATTGAGGCCTATTTTATGCGAAATGTGGGTTTATTAAACACCTCCGCTTACACCTTCGGGGAATACAAGCGTCGAGTTATGTCATGATACAGGAGATTTTTAGTACAATCACTATATTTGCAGAAGTCAATCAGCACTTCATTTACTTTCTCAATAATACGCATAACCTACATTATTCAATAGCCAAAAAAGTGCAATGGAAACATCAGCAGAATTATAAGAAAGACAAACAATTATATCGATTTGACAATAATAGCGACACAATTCAAGTAGAAAGAAAACAACCATTACTATAAATTCAGAAAAGAAGAGCATAGAGGAAAAAAACATCTCAAATATCTTAAAAACAAAACTATATCATACACCAATAAAGGTACTATAATGTCAGATAATGAGTAATGTATGCAAAACAATCGGTCGGAAGTGCCGATGATTCACGAATAACACCGAAGTAACGATCGTGCAATGTTTTGCGAAGAAACTGCAGAGAACATTCTAGATTCATTGGTGATTGGAATGCGATCGTCTTTTATTTAGAATTTGTCGAGGTTACGGAGTATCTCGTATTTAGTCGAAAGCTATTTTTAAACAAAGTTTGCGTTAAACTTATTAGTCTTATAAAATCAGGAGTAACAATTTTTGTTTCTGTAACGGTTCCACTTCAGAACCGCCGAAAGCCTGAAAATGTATCTTATCAGGCTTTCAGGTCTTCGGGATTTTTGCATACCAAATATTCTATTTCGCCATCACTAAACTAGGATCAAAGCCTTATTAGAAATAATTTATTCTATTCGAACGAAATCATTTAAAAGCAACTACAATTGAGGAAACGATTTCGAAGAAAACAAAAATAGTTACCAAATCAATAATGGATAAAAACAACAATAAATCTACTCTTTTCCCATTGCCAATACAGCCATACATTCTGAAACATCACAAGCGAAAACAAAAGCGCAATGAAATTTTATTATTTCTAAAAAGTCGAATCCAAAACAAAAATATTACGGGAACGCGAAACGAATAAAATCCCCTCGTCCTATTTCTATCTATAACTGCACTTAATTTTTCACTATTAACCCACGGCCCACCTAATGGGGTAAGCTGTGACAAGTGCGATGGGTCGGGGGTGATAGGGGGCGTTGGGGGGTGGTGACAGCTCAGCTGACCCAGTTTTGGAAGCGCTTCCGGCCTTTCACTCAACGCTAAAACTAGTGAAAACCAACGACAGTGTAATTTAAATTCCCGTTTGTGCAGTAATTAGTTTTTAAAAGAGGTTATAGTTTCAGGTTATGTTTCGGAAAATTAATTTGTGTATAACCGACTTGAAGCCATAGCATTCATTCATTATACCTATTAATATTTAATTCAAAAGAATTTAATTATAAGAAAGTATAATGATAAGAAAATGTAAGAATAATAAATTATAATTATTTATAAACCCTACAAAATTAAAAAAATATGTATCGTAAAGTTCATGGCTCAAATAACAGATGGCGCTACGTAACGCTGAAACCATTATTTCTAACGATTAACAAACGTGAAAGATTATTTAGTAATAAACAATAATACGCATACTTTATAGACTATTAATAAAAATATGGTTTAAAACTAACTTAAAAAATCTAACTTTTATATGATCACAATCATAAATAAACTACATACACGTTCTGAATAAGGCAATTAATTGGTAATAAAAAAAACACAAAATGGCCTAAATTAAGTCAGCACATGCCAAATGTACAGACTGCACGGCAGGTGTCGGCGCTTCGGCGAATAAATCTGTTTTTGCAGACCGTAGAATGTATGATAAGTTATTTCTGAGCTGCTTTAGAAATAAAGGCATAATATTTTGGCAGTAGCCTGTCACAGGAAGATAACATTAGAATTATATGCTTTACTTATTATTTATTGGTGTATTATAATCATCAGTCGGAAAACGTCCACTATTGAACAAATGTCTCCCTCGTAATGGGATCCTGCCATAATCCCCACGCTTGGCAAGTGCCTTGGAGATCGCAGTATTGGTGTTGTGGTTACAGTAGACGCTGCTGACGCCATTACGGTAGACGCTCTTCTGAATTTTCCCGTAGTCGCCCCCTACGACACCCACGGACCAAAATGGGGAGGTGCTATTCTAGCCCGGCACTCCACGGGACGGATATATTATTTATGATACTCCTTAATACTAGAGATAGGTATAGCTTTTCCTCCGTTCGGCGCCTATACTCCCTCCAGCCGTGTCAGTTTACCGTTCCATCGGACTATAAGTGTGAGGGTATGGATAGTGCACCTGTGTTTACGAACATGATTGTGCACTATAATATCTCCAGCGCAGTGAATCTCAGATGAGATTGAAGGCCGTGACCGGAATTCTGTCAGGAGGGCATAATTAAAACGCCTGTGGTTCTCGAATGGGTAGATAAGAGTTATAAGAACTGTTGCTGACCTATATTTCGGTAAAGTCGGTGTGTATTATCTTAATTGGCTAGCCTATTTAAAACTCTTAACTGCTACTTAGAATAGATACGATGTAAAATTAATCTTCCTCTTTCTTTCAGCATGAGCCAATTGCCACATGTAAATAGATCATGCCGTAGTATAAAGAATCGTCAGTCAACGGGTTTTCAAGTTTCGGTCAAGAAATAGAGAAGGTCAAGGTAGAGAAATATAAAATGGTTTTACCCTATTTAAGCAAAATTACACTATTTAGATTTATGGCGTGGTTACATGACACTTTAGCGCTGATCATGGACTTCGTAATCAAATTATCAATAAATTGTTTATAGCACCATTCTATACATGTTTAATACCAGCATTAGGTATATAATATTTCATGTATAAAGATTAATATGACTGCTAGTTTTGAGGTCATACGTAATTGGCAGGTACAAATGGTCTACGAACATTTTTTACAACAAAAGTGTTATATTTATTCACATACATATAATTAATATGGATACTCACGAATTATTATATTATCAATGGGTAAAAAACTTGGATGCTGGCCCGCCGTTTGTTTATCAATTTGGTAAATTACATGGTTTCTGCTTGTTGGATTTTTAACTTGTTTGGATTATTGTTTTGTTATTTGTTTATTGCTAGTTACGTATCTACGAGCCACTCACTAACGGGTTAGGTTGTCATCACTTGATACTCGTGGTATTTGATACTTTAATAGTTGTTGACCTTTGCCCTGTATTAGAATTTTCTTTTGCATGAGAAAGTGAATATTTTGACTTTAACGTTCGCAGCCACACTTTACCATTTACCTTATTTTTTCGATTTGTTGTGTCTAACCCCCGCACTCAGAGACATTTAATGATAATAATTAAACTATTACGAAAGGTTTTGTTTGTGAAATGTTTCCTTAGTGTAAGTTTAAGTAATCATTAACGTCTCTGAGTGCGGCGGTTAGGAACTAAGGATTACTAAGACTCAGTAACAAGTAAGTAAGCAAAAAAGAACCCTATAAAATAATATCACCTAATACAATGCACTTAGTGACCTTTTTTAAGCCTGCAACTACAAACCTAATTAAATATATTCCAAAATAAAACCTCCCCAAAACTACAGACTTCATGCCACGAACTCAAAATAAATGCTCCGGCTCTAAACAATTTGTGTCTTCCCCCCCGCCCTCCCTCACCCCTTGCATCGTAAACCTACCCTATTAAATGTTTACAGCCTTCTAAAAGAACGAGGTGCAAGGGCGATAAAAACAGTTTTTATACGTACGAAGATTTTATATTATAAAATATTGTGTAGTTGGAATTGCTGTGAAGTGTGGACGCTTCGAAGGGTTGGGGCGAGAATGTTGTAAATTGTACTATCACCCCTTTATATCCAGTGCCGAATGAAAGTTGTCGTTACAGGTAGGTATTAAAATTTGGTACAATTTATCATTTTTCGAGAAGTAGTTATGACTGTTTCACTCAATAATTTTAAGTCAAGACACAAGTGTTCTGTTTTTCTATAACAAAAAAATAAAAAATTTCGTTTTAACAAGGTGGCTAGATATGTAGCTGTAGCTACATATGTAACTTGTTTGAACAACTGGTCATTAAATGCACAAACGACAAAGTCTTCTAGTTCAATTCCAAAAAGCCATTCGACATTAAAAAGATAAAAAAGAACACAATATTTCTAATTTCGAATCCCCAAAAATTTGCAACACCAAGTTATGGTCGGCGGCAACGGATCATAAGTTATACGGCCGGGTACTGCGAAGGACGCCCGGTACCCAATGTGACCCAATGTGCTATATATCGAGTGCACTCGCTCCATGCCACATTTGCTTAGTTAGTTTTTTGTGGCAGTCAAAGAAATTCGAAGTTTACATTTCAAAAATTTGTTCGAACCGATTTGAATTTCTGGGAAACATTGAATTAAGAACAAGGTTGAGAAGAAATAAGAAGATTCTAGATTATTTTAATGTGGAATGTGATAAACAGTTACAAAACAAATGAAGTCATCAATCTAGAGATAGTAAGAAAAAACAAGTTAAATACTTCCGTTTAACTCCATAACTATTTGGAATTTTAAAACAAACAGTGACCGCAATTTAACCCACAATCAATTCTGATAATTTTGCAAAATTGCGTCGTAAATATAATTGTTAACTTTCCAATACCGCTACACAATGCCTCACTATTCCACAGCCGTGATAAATATAGCCAAGAAATAAAAACATAAAAGCGTCGATCTAATGTAGCGTAAGAAATGACGTGATGGTGCAAGCAATCCCATATAATCCCCATTAGTGCACTTTGCGAAAGATCCTCAAATACATCCGTCCCGTTCACACACCGACAAAAAATAAGTACCTAATGCTGAGCGCAATCCGTTGCATTCCATACCTTCGCCATTACTGACCCATGCCCCCAACACACAAAAATGACCTTTATGTAGCTACAAATAAGAGCCAAAATAAACGTATCATTATTATTATTTTTTCAAACGCCAAGTGCTAAGGGCCCGGCAATTCTTAACTTAATATAAATAACAATAACAATTCGGCTCGGGTCGATCTTAAAAACCTTTTAAAAACATTAAACGGATTTGACAGATGAGGCTTTGTGCTGCATTGTCTTGGCTCGGAGTTTTGAATTTGGAATAACGCCTACGTTTGAAGGCGATACTTATGACACACTATCTTTGGCTTATTGTAATGAAATTATAATACATTTTATTTTGAAGATTTTATTTTAGATGTTTTAATGCTCGGCATCGGCATCGGCAACTTAGCACTACAACTTGTCATCATCGGTCGAGGATCCAGAGACAGACTTAAAATAAGGTAGAAAGCGAAGAGATGAAGAGAGTCAGGTCACTGAAGACAATGTAGCGATAAATGGAGGAAATTGATTCCCACACTTGGGGTTTATAATACCTAATTGAGAAATTTGGTAGCATGCTACACGACAATAAAATCTTGTAAAGTTCCATGTCATTAAGATTAAAGAAAGAAATATATTGAATCAAATGTCAAAGGTGAACGAGACTAATGCATCGCACGAATAATAATTCCCACCCACTGCGCTAGATGGCGTTGAACATTCTAACAAGTATTTCCATAAATATTTAAATCCATGTAACAAAATATCAAATAGAGCACATTGAACATAAAACCAAGATATATCGCAAGACCGTTAAAGATAAACATTTTTTGGAGAAATAATACTAAATCTGCGCCCGCGCCGCACAAGTATAATTTATAATGAACTCAACGTTTGAAATGTTGGAATTAGCATAAAATAAATATAATATTCTTACAATTGCTATGACACCGCAATCAAAATGGCCACGTATGGAAATTTTGGCCAATACATGTTATTTGTTCGGAGACTTAATACAGGTTGATTATAAATAATTGTGTAACGGATATCATATCTAGTGATGTCATCGTTTATGATTGTCATAATAATTCTATTTCTTTTTGTGTTAAATCCTTTTTTTTGAACGAATGAAAAGATTTATTTATATCACAGCTACAAATGAGTGTAAATACTCCCTTTTCCAACAAAATGCAAGGGTAAGGCATCTTGCCTGTATTTGCTAAAGTTTTGCCAGAATTGCAGGGTTGCGCACTGATATTTCGCCAAATATTTCCGTTGTGGAAGTGAGACGCCGCCGCTGCGTGCAGAGTGGTGTCTTGCTTCCACAACGAAAAATATCCTGCTTGAACCCTCCTATTCATAAACGAGGATCATACCGGCATTAACTAAACCCCGTATTAAGTCTATTGACATCTCTATTCTTTAATATGCAAAGGACATTGACAGGTATAATTTAATCTTTGGCTTAAAATTGTATTTTTTTATAAATTAGGGCGTAAGAGTTTATGGTAAGGCAGCAGTACCATGTAATAGAGGTATAAACGTCATACGCCATGCACTATTTTAAGTATATTATAATAAAAGACGAGCCTATTTATTTCTATTCTAGAAACCGGTATTCTAAAATAACTGGCCTTATATTATGATTTAAACGTGCATACTTTTGAATACGGTCCATAAACCACTAGAGCCATAAGACCACCACGATAAAACCAATATATTCATACAATGCTCAACGCTGTTAATAATATTACTTTACAAACACCATTATAAATTTAGAAGGCGAAATTATTTTTTTATATCGCCAATAAATTATAATTTTGACAAATATTATTTAAATTTTAACCGTTAGATTTAGGTGTTGCCCACTGCCACGAATGTTTGCAACACTTTGCAGAATACATTATTATATAACGGAGGTTCTTTATGCGATTCGTACTTATGTATAAGTAGGTATATTCATTTACATTAAGGAAAAACACAATATAGATATACCTATTTGCTTCGCGTGAGGTCTTGGGTGCTTTTAATATCCAGCCCTACTTATACGTGATCTGCACCCTACACTTTTTAACTTGACAAGTTTCCCGCAACTACTATAATGTGATGATAGTAATTTAAACATCTACATAGGACTACATCCAATTTATATAAGCTTAATATAATAAATAACATCTAGACATAATTAAGTAGAATGTAGACATATTAAGAGTTACGTAACACGCGTCTGACTGTCTGTGGCCGACGACGCGCCGACATCGGAAACGGATGAGCTGAATTTGATAGCCTTAGTTATTGAACAGCCTGCTAAAATGAAAATCGTTGAATAAAATATTATGCAAATTGACCCATTTATATATTTAAATACTAACTTTTAATAATGTCGTGTTTTTTACAATAATAAACATATATATCCAAGCCTTGATTAGTCAAAACACTTTATTAGGCATTACGCCATTTTATTTAGTATATGATTTTATTGCTTTTGCAGTAATATGTAAATTAACAAACAAATTAAATTAATGACACGAGTATGTCCCGTTAATATTATTATAATAAAACCTATATGATTTATATTCGAGACTCACATAATTAAAAGGCATACTTATAATAATTTTGTATAATTTCTACAATTTGACATAATATTTTTGTTATTTATGAAACGTAAGATCAATATGTAATCTCTGTCAAACATTTTACCCGGCCGGTACGATTTACATATTATTATAATGTTATAATTAAATCACCGATAATCACGCTATCCCCATCAGGTCGTAAATACGCCGAGGGAAATTATCTAGGTGTTAATGGTGATAGCAACCTCATTTCGTTTCAACAGCTTAATGTATTCTCCGATAGATAAGCTATATATGTATAAGGTTTTGAATAATTAGCCAAAACTGAAGATAATGACATCGTATTCCAAAAATTAAAACATTAAACAGTACATACAGCATAACAGTGTTTATTCAAGGTGAAACGAAAAATGATTTCGAAACGATATCTTTTAAACAATAATTTAATTGAGAGTGAGCAAAGGCAGGCCTAAGCTATCTTCTTCTTATCGTATGGTTGATGAATAACCTGGTGTCAGAGTTTAAACCGCCTGTAGGCCTCTGACATGGCTTTACACACCGTTGAAAAATCTCTCAGGTATGCCGGTTTCCTCACGATGTTTTCCTTTACCGTTTTTAGCAACTGATAACTAATTTTTAGTACGCACATGAATTTGAAAAGACATTGGTGCGTGCCGGGATTTGAACTTGCGACCTTTGATTTGGCAGTCCAACGGTCATACCACTCGGCTATCAGTGCTTATTAGTACAGCAATGCAACACACGAAAGACGAATGAGTTGACAGGTGACAGATTACTACTAATAGATTATTACTTTTTTTTAATCTTTGAACAGAGTAGCAATGCAGTACAACGAAAGACGGACTACATTGTATATTAAATCTCGAGGATGCAACATTGAAGTATAATGATATGTGAGGTACGAGTACGCACCCGTATAATGTCCGAAAATCCTGAAAGTTTTTTACCGCTGATCCATGTAAATCATCCAAACGACTATGACATACGAATCATACGATGTACAGTTTCAGAGCAATTAAACGCTTAACAAGATCAAAATATTTGTGCGACACAACAAAAGAATCAGATATTAAATGAACTCGACAAAGCCAAAGTTAACTCCGTCAATCAAGAGAAATCAAGTCACTAAAACGTCGCGTGCAAGTCCGCGTTCATCCGCGGCCATTGCGTTTACGTTATCACCGAACTTATCTACAATCATAACGCGAGTTTCACCTAAAAACGAGACATTTATGTCATTTCATAAATCTGTGCCGGCTCGTTTCCGGTGGATCGCTTTAATTAAATGTATCGGCTTCAACCGGACCTATTAGCATACTTGTCCGTACAATATGTACTTTACGTAAGACTCGGCCGGTCGATGAACGAGTTTTGTATTTTATATTCATCCTAATTTCGTACGCAGAGCAATATTGGATTTTGTTAATCAATGTTTTTTGTTTTTGATTACATGACTAGTTCTGATTGCGGTTAATGGTTTTCGTTTGGCGTGTTTGAGACAAAGAAATTGATTAACTGATACGTGTTTGTCTCTTCTTGATTAACTCGCGTTTTCTCTTTTGTCGTCAATAGATTTCTGAGGTCAAGTGCTAGTGACGCGTTGAGTTTGAAATCTTATGGAAATCATTATGTATCCTCCTTTTTCCATTATCTAGCCTTTGTAAGTTTGCCTGTATGTTTCTTGTCTCAGGACGTCCGAATCACTTAACCGATCGTTATGAAATTAAGGATAAGACATAGCTTTAATCCTCGGGCAGGTCCTTTTTTTTAACCCGTAAAAGAGGCGGCAAGCTTATCTACGTAACCCTAAAGTGCATACGGTTGGTTTGCCGTCCGTGTGAAAGAATAGAATAATGCGCACCTGTATTTGAGCGCACTCTTATGGGCTATAACTATCTACTGCATAGAAGTATCAGTTTAGGTTACCCGTCGTGACCGCAATTCAGAGGATTTTATTACATACTTGTCATTTCTTCACATCATTACAGAAAATTAAACCGCCTAAGTGTTTATATAAATGAGGTCCACGGTCCAACCTAATGTCAAACATTAATCATAATCTTACATGTTTATGACGAGAATACGTCACTTAAGTTACAGATAATATAGATATTATGATAATCAGATCGAGCTGTAATTAGATGATACGGTGATTATGTTACCACGAGATTTCGTCAATCGTTTGGTTATTAATGAGGTTTATATGAGATGAGCCAAACCTCCTTGTTGTGATTTTATAGCATTGCTACACCCGGCTTTATTGCGAATGATTGGTTTATTGTACATTTTTGTGGAGATGACGTCAGGTATGTGCAACTATTTAACCTTTACAAAGTAGGTAACTACATAAAAAACATAACATAACATCACGCCTGTATTCCCCGAAGGGGTAGGCAGAGGTGAACATATAGTGCACCCACATTTCGCCAGTTATGTTGTAAGTCCAAATGTAATAGGGGGCGAGCCTATGTATAGGTAACTACAATTTGTGTTATTACACACAAATTGTAGTTACAGGACATTTAATTTAAAGTATAATAAGGCATTGGTTTCATGGGCTGTGTGTGGCTGTCGAGCGTATGGTCCTAATTCAGACAATTATTTCATGAACGCACCCTACTAGCAGCCATGGTTAGACAACAGTACTGTAGTAGACAGTTTGTGTATTTTTTACAGGGCACTAGCTAAACTTCATATCTTTTTACAAGGTTCCAAAATCAAATCGAAAGTACTGGCAACCGAAAAGGTTCCAACCATTACCCACGAACACCAAAAACCTTCAAAAATCGAACGCTCGCTGGCGCCAAATCGCAATTAAAAAAACAACCATTATCGCACAGAGCACACAAAAAAAATGTAACTGGTTTTTTTTTTCAGAAGCAAACGCCCGCCGCATAGACAATGGCCGCCATTATTCGAGACAGTGCGCTCATTACCGTTTTTGCTGACAGTCCCGCAGCGCATTGTTCGCGCGCGTCTACCTGTGCTATCGGTACATCGCGTCGCACGTAATGATTTCGTATGCATTGTTTGGTGAAGAAATGCATTGATTTATTCACTTTTTTTGCATGCAGTACTTGTGTTGTTTATTGCAGTACAATTTTGTAGTTGATAAAGGGATGAGAAAGTTGGTGGTTTGTTAGGAATTTAGGGGCGGTTTAGACGATGCCGGCTTCGATTTTTTCAGCGATGGTATAAGTATTGTCTACTCTCTGGAATGGACCCGAAAAACATATTGATTAATAAGATATTAAATAAATTATATAAGAGCTGAAAAGTCTGATTAGTAGTTTAGAATTTCTCAGTTGCAACTTCCGACTTGCGTCTACTACCCCTACTATATGACCTTTTCTTTACCTAATTAGCATAACGAGTATGATTCTACTCCCGCAACCTTCGTAGAATACGGCCATGATGATACATACTATAAACCACAGGTAACTAAAAAATACAATTACAACCCTTCAACCGACTGAGAAGCGTAAAGAATAATATCAGTATCCAGTCAAGTAACCCACACACACACACTCACAAGTAGTACGTAATAAAATAAATTCCACATATAAATTCGGTTGGGTCTGTTTTTTTGTCAATTAAAAATTACAGTGGGGTCGCAAGCGCAGGTACTCGGTAATGCGGCGGTACCATGGTATGCCACCGTATATTACTGACTCTATCTTCACTTATATTGGTGTGAGATATCGGACGACTTTGATCATTTGAGTCATTTGTTTAATTTCGTCGAGTACTGTGATTTTATAAGTAAGCTTTATTATTTTTCTTCTCGCTTTGTCTGTGTTAAAGGATTTTGAGCTTTAAGTGTTAGACGAAAGCTGTGTTTTGCACTACATACATAGAATAAATATCAGCGGATTTTTTCTTTTTTTTTACAGCTGTAACACTAGAAAGCTGTGAGGTATAGACGATTAAGAATTGTCTTATAATCCTATTGACATTTAAAAAGTAGACCTTATTTTAATAAATAATTATTGAACTTAATTTCAAAGCCAGCCACGATTCAAGGGCATAAAGAGAGATTAAGACACATGTAAAAAGGAACAAATTTCAAGGAAGTGTTGAGCCGCCATGTGTGACGTATTACGATAAACAAAAATAATTTTTCACGTACCCTAGTAAGCTTTATCAGCCAATCAGCTTCTCTACCAACCTGTTGCCTGAAAATTTTTGACAAGGGTTTTCTTATTGAGTAGGTCATGTCGACAGGATAGAAGAAGTGTGCAGGAGTAGGTACCATATGCCTATAAGTGAACGAAGATTTTCCTTAGAAATTTATAGTTACTTTAAATTAAAAAATGATAATCCAATAGGTAAAATGTCTGACTCATACTCAAGCACCCAACTATAAACGACCTATCCATTATCCTTTTATTACTAACGATAGATATTTAGAACAGCCATCAAACAAAAACAAAAGTAAGGTAACAATACGCAAGCGCAAAGTATCAAACAATATTTTTTGTGAGTAATCCGGACCGACCTAACTCTGAACTGAGATCAGGTAGAAAAATGAACATTGAACATACGAAGGCAATTAACTTTCGGTACCTGCCAGAGTGCGAATGTGTGTGTGGACCACAGAGTAACGAAGGCAGAAGGATCACTCGGTTCGCGATAAGACATGGTTGGACGTGTGAAGTGCAAAACGAAGTAGAGAAATGCATTTGAGTCAACAAAGCCTGGATTCTTAGAAAGGGGATGCTTGTATGCAGTTAGCAGCCTAGTTAAGTTAAACTTCTAAATATGTGTGTAAGTAAATAGACAAAATAATAGACGACAATCAAATTGGCTGGCACCGTTGCTAAATCATTGGATTGATGCATGTAACGCATCGCATATGAAAATTCATGTCTAAATGAGCGCACCGCATAGAAAAATAAACATATGTACATAGATAGTAGATCTTTTAGGAGGAGCTCCTGCCGTTTTATACTGTATACAGTTACCAGATTAGTGGGACTTCTCGATTTTCTTATTCTATGATGCATGCGTACGCGCATGGCACGGCATTTCCTTGTGTTTGTGTGCAACACTTGCGCAAACATGGGGGTGTAACGCCTTTACGGGGTTCTAAAGATAAATCGGTGTGGTTTAATGGCATTCGGAATTTATGGTCGAGTTGAATTTGTTTTTAGGTTATATTGAGTGCGTACCAATTGTTGTTTATAAGCACAGCCCAAGGGATTTTAATATGTTTAAAGTGTTATCTGGATTTAAAATAATTTAGTGTTAATTAATAATGCGGGCTGGTAATTAAAAATAAGGTGTATTGTTTTTTTATAGAGGTTGAGAAATGAGGTACAGAAGCTCACGAGGTTAAGGGGGATAGAGGAAGCAACATGAATGTTTAATTTCTTTTAATTTCCTAATTTATCAATGCAAATTCATGTAGGTTATTTTGACAGAGAATTCACACTTTTCGAGAAGCATTCCCAATTAGAATTCAAAACTTCTAACATAAAATAGCACTTGCGAGACTAAGCTGTAATTAAAATCCCTGCAAAATAATCCATCCATACCCAAAATACTACCCGTTTCGACACCATGAGTAAGCAACACTACACAACCAGTCAACCATCTATCGTATACAGAGCTAAATAATATCCTAAACGCAGTTAAATTGACCGGACGAAAGTGCTCTCACTTGCAAACAATAGAACGACCAAAAAAATGGTTCCATGTTAGTCGCAAAAAATAATACAAAAAACTATATGTTGGTCAGTCTGTTCAATTTAAAGCATGTTGGGTTTAATGAGTTTTTAAATAATAAAGCTAATAATTTATGTGAACACGCATTAAAATGATTTCCTAGACTTAACATATCCTAGATATGGCAACGTCTTAGATATGGGAGAGTCTACGATGGTAGCAGAAAATCATATCTATTTTATTTTTCTCGGGCAGTAAATAAACGTTGCCCTACACTACGAATGTCTCCTGTATCGTGGTAGGGTTTCACAGACATGAAATCTCATACACAAACACACAGACGTCTACCGGCTGATGATGATGATGAAACACCCATACTCGGGACAAACATCGGCGGATCGTACAAGTATTTGTCCCGTGCAAGAATTGACCCGCAACCTTTAGCGCAGCAGTCCAATCGTTTAGTCACTGCGCCAATCAGGACATACATCTACATTTTCGTCAACTTTTATTTGACTCATGTCCTTAGTCCTCTCTTCAAAAATCTATGCTTGCAACATCGCCTATTATATACAAGCTTTTAAATAAACAAAAGTTAACCTCAAACGCATTGTCTTTCACCATGTGTTCGGTATTCGAAGTTATTACCGACCGGCAAAACGGTAATTATCGGGCGGAAGTCGCATGTTATTGGAAATCGTCATGTTAGCTCGTCGGCAGTAAATGGGGATAAGTAATGATTTACACACAAACACACGAATCTACAAATCAAACTTATTACAAATGTAACTCGTTGAAAGTTTTTTAAAGTCTGATCTTGTTATTTTGATTGACTGCATGTCGGACGCATCGGTTATGAAAGATTTAGGATTACGTCGCTGTTGTGTTTTGAAATATTAATCGCAATTCAATTAACGTTTAGCAAAAACAGCCTCAAGGAGTAGGCGGGCCATATAAACACCACAAAGTGCGAATTCGTTTGCAGTTTCAATTTAAATCTGCTTTTAACTTTCTTTCGTAATTACACTAATCTCATCATTTCAAACGCGTTATAACTCAATAAATTTCGCTTGAAATTCAGCGTTTAAAACTGCACCTCAATAATAACAGATCCATCACAATTGTCAGCAACAAATACAACTGCTCTACAATATTTCGAATCGATCTAAACAAGTGTGATTAGCCCGCAAACCACCCGCGGCGCACGCGCACCCGACGATACATCCAATTACCAGTCCCCCGAATTTATGCGAACTACAAATATTAGGGCGCCGTTACTGATTTACGAGCGAACACATTCTAAGAACACCACAAAGGTTGCCGGTAAAAAAATCTTACTTGTTTTAATATTATTGCGTGTGTTCAGTTCACATGAGTCATTTATAGTGTAATCGACATGATTCAAACGCTAGACGCGAAAAAAATTCAAAAACTTAAATTGTAGAAGGCCGTACGCGTCGTGTCAGTGCTTGCGGCAATTAAAAATAATTAGGGAACGAAGATGGCGTGTTCTTGGAAGGACGCGGCGGTACATTTACATATGGCGCTGGTCGGTCTAACGGGCGCGGCCGCAGCGGTAGCGGGGAGCGGAATCGTTTAAGTAAATTCGATTCTTAGATAATTTTTCGGTATAAAATATAATTTTAACCCATGTGGATTGATTGAGAGATGTTGATTGGGGTACCAAGAACTTTTATCAATGATAAGATAAAATAGTCTAGCTACAGCTAAAGTGCACAACACACAATCAACCCGATTCGTTATGTATTTTCAATACTGTAAGCTAGTCCAATAAAAATGATTTCTTCTTATGAATGAAATAGTAAACTTAAATCCAGGCAAAGGAATCAAGTTTTTATGCCAATATATTTGAGGTAAACTTACAAAGAGCCGATACATTTTGTTGTGACCAAAATAACATACAACATACTTTTTTCCATAGGTATACTATCTGTTATGTATTAAGCGTTCTTTCACAAACATACCTACAGTAAAACTTGAAGTCACTGCAGATTCAAGAGGTCTATTTGCATCCGCTCCTCGCCGCCAGTCGCACCACAGCGCACTTGTAAACTAAATCGAGCGCGATTAGGGCCAATAGTGATTGAAAAGGGTAAAGAAACCGACCTGTATTAATGTCCATCTTTTATTTGTTATTTTACGTCCAAATAACGCCGGCTCCATTTAATTTTATACTATAGATAGCTACATAATAATACTTGTGCACTACTTATTACGACTTATGTTCACGAACGACCAGATGCCATGCAATTTATATTGGTTTTCGGATTTAATATGTAAGTTAATGATTTAATACGTATTTAGATTCGTATCGTTCGGTTATGGAGACGAGAAAAGGAATTGCATATAAATTTATTTTGTTCCTTATTTCTTTAGACAGTATGAGTGTTAAAATTGTTTTTGATGAAGGACCTAGACTAAGCCAGGGATACCCAGGAAATTGGTCTATTAGTGAACACAAGATTCTTACCACTTTCATAGATAGGTTTAAATCTAAGATCAAACTCGTGCCTTCATTTCTATCGACGTCTTTAAAACAAAAAGACCTTGACCAAGTTCTTGAAGCACGATTTTCTACTCAGTTCTAAAAAGCGCTAGACGATGAAAAGGATGTTTAAAGAGCTATAAATGAATGGATGCCACAGGGATAAAAAAAATGTTTTACTCACAAAACACAAGATATCATAAGATATTATAGACTTTAAAACACATGAAAATAACTTTAACAGATTTAAAACAATTAAGTGAAATAATCGTTGGTTACGTTACATATAATCTTTGCAACACTTAACAATTTTTAGTATGGTAACACTATTCGGATTTAAATAAAGAATCAACATGCATTTAATACTATAAAAATTAAAATCTCGGGTAATGGCGACACTCCATTAAAATAAATCGATTTTGATCGATCAAGTGCTTTGATTTTATATGTTATTGAATGATCTACATGTAACGTTTTAGTAGTTTGTGTATTAATTTGCTCATCGCTGTTTAGTTCCGTGGTCACAATAATTTGTACATTTTGAAATGTTTCAAAATTATAATTATTGAGGAGACTGGAGACTTAATTGTTTTTCGTTTTCCTATGTTTATTCCCACCTATAATTTATTCCATGTAATCTAATTTTTACAAACTGTTTTTGATATATTCAAATGGTACAAAAGGCTAATGGATAATATGTACAAATCGTGTTTTGGAAGAGCGGAGTCCTAATACAGGCATTACTTGCTTACGAGGAGGCTTAAAATCACAAGTTGTGTAACCACAAAAACATTTAATATTATTATTATTGCTAATAGAGGAGCAGGATATGGCATTCTGTAAAATGGAAATGTCCATTATAATAAATTGTTTTCATGCAGAACTTCCACCTACTGCATGACCATCCATCCGTAACAGCATCTGACTCATTCGGCCACTGGGTCGGCTGCACGCTGCATTCTTACGGTAGAACTGGTTGCCCCTGCGCACCGCTCCATTCATCGCTGAGTTTTCCTCTTTCTTATCTCAAATCGAATTCCCGAACGCCGTAAAATCCAGAAATTTGCAATGAAATCCCAACTCTAAATACCTATCAGTAAGGCTGATTATTCAACTGAAATTCAAAGCAGTTGTGGTGGACTTATGTAAGTATGTGGTAGTAAGTTTCTGAGTAAGCTTACAGGTTTTAATTTTTATTTTTACTCCAATTACGTGACTGTGGGAAAGCTAGCCCTTATGATTCAGGCGATAGCAATTGATCGGTAAAAAGATACTTGTTCGGGAGACTGCGCGTGAGTGTGCGCACGATTGGTTTGCGCATGCGTCAACGCACGTACGTAAATCGCTTGCCTACGTTCACTGTCAGCTGTTTTGGCTTTTTCATTTAGGTATTAACAATATGTCACAACAATTTAATACGGGATTTACGTACCTAATTGTGTATTTGATTAGTTTTAGTATAAGTATTAATGTCAAATAATTATTCAAATATCGTGAAACATCATTAGTTTAAAAGAGCGATTTAACTTATCTCTCATTTTTATAACACAACCACGTTATGTTTAGTCGGCGTTAGAAACTTTGGTGAAAAAAACAGTTTCCTACAGTCTTTTCTTATCTTCTATATGGAACAAAAGTTACAATATTACCAAAAGATTTTAATCAGGAATGACCACAAAATGACTGCATAAGAGACAGAAATTATTTGAGATTAAAGTTTACAAATACAGTAAAAGTTCATGGAGACAAAAGTGACTAAAACTTTGTTCCATAGCGGAGGCAATCTTCCCAATATCTTATAGTATTCATAATGACATTAAAACCTATAGAATCCACATCGATGAACCAACGAAGCATATACATATAAACATCGAATATATTCTCCAGGCGAGTACACACGGCGCACAAGTCTAGATTTTCCGCCAAGTTGACACAGTCTGTTCCTGCAGCTTCGACATCAAAGGCTGGTGCAGACTCCTTTTATGTTGCAATTTGTGCTTTCAATCCAATGGAGACTCAGCTTTGATCGTGCCGTGCGAGATTATCTTTATTATTACGAATGCACTCGGTGTGTGTCTGGGTAGCGATTGTTTAGTTCTACGTATGGATGTGATGCGGTACTTTAGTCTTCTCTTGTGTTAATGTTTTGTCTTCTATTCATGCTTTGTCTTGTCTTGTATTTATGTTTAGTCTTTTACAACGGAACGTTGGGCTTTCTGTTGTATAATTTTTTTTCATAAAACTATTAGGGCATTTTTTAATCATTTTCTATAAACGACCATAATTGATTTGATAATTCTAGCAAAGGGCCTATAATCTAAAATATCGGGACATTTATACTCCTGTGCGATATTTGACTAAGATTTCCAGATTCAATTACGTGGACAATCTATAAATAAAGCTTAAACCTATATACCTAAACAATTTCAGTCTAATAATTTCAGACTTTAAGAGGATTTACAAAACACAAGAAATGAGGAAGAAACACAACAAGTTCAAGCAATACTATAAAACGAAGGTAACCGAATTTAACCTCAAATCCAATAAAAAATTACAATCTCTATTATTAGCATTGCACGAATCGTAGTAATCCTCCGACAATGCTGCTCCATTCATCCCTAACAATACAGATTAGAGTTGTAAATACAGTTACCATAGTAACAGCATTACGGGCATGGTATCAAAAGAGTAAAACCTTTTTACTTCGTCTGTGCTTAGGCTTTCACGTACATGTTTCCGGATGCCTGACTGGTTTTGTACTCAGCCGATCGTATATAATTATGATCTATTTAATTTTGAGAACGTAACGCAACATAGCTTTTTAATGTTAATTAGATTCTGATTATAATTAGGTACTAAAGTTTAACAGCTAATTGGTCTGCTGCGCTAGGGGTTGTGGCTTTGACCCGCCTGGGACAAAAATTTGTGTGATTTCAGATGATTGCCCGAGTCTGGGTTATTGTGAAACGGACCCACAATACAGGAGAAATTCCAAAAGTTTTGCGACGTTTTCTTTTTAACACAAATAAAATCGTACAATCCCAAACAGCCAATAGAAAACTGCTTTAGAAATTAAGTTTTTGAAATGGAAGTGTAGCATAGATTTTATTGAAATCTTCTTCTTATCGTATGGTTGATGAACAACTTGGTGTCAGAGTTTAAACCGCCTGTAGGCCTCTGAAATGGCTTTACACACCGTTGAAAACTCACTCAGGTATGCTGGTTTCGTCACAATGTTTTTCTTCACCGTTTTCAGCAACTAATAACCAAATTATAAATTATTGAAGTAAAAGAAACGATTCAACTATGATCCAAAAATGCATAGTTGTTTATTGTTCTAGTAGCCACAAGGTATGGTAAATACCAGACAGACACAAAAAAAGGAGTTATAAGCTGCGTTTAGCTGTTTAACCGACTGTGAAGCTTGCGGTGTAATGTGTTATCGATTGTGTTCTTATAGTTGCCGGCTCGATCATGTGTGACGGTTGCATTCACTGCGAAACCTTTGTGGAGGTTTCGTACTTATTATTTGTGGGTACGTTATATTATAATAGGGAGCAAAAATATGGTATTGTAATAATAAATATATATCTATTTAATATATAAGAAGTTGTTCGTTCTCCCTAAAACTCGAGAACGGCTCATTTTGGTTTTGAAATATTCGTGGAAGTCCATAGAAGATAAGATAAGGTTTAAACGGTGAGAAGTTCGCCGGATCAGCTAGCGTATAATAATATGCATGTGTCATTGGCAATAATGTTTTAAATGTAGGTATTTGATGTATAGGTAGGTACCTACACGGTTGCTTAATCTGAAGAAGTGTAAATGTGTGCTTGGCGACTTTTTGCGAAAGAAATGACTTGAAGATACTATTATGTAGTTAGGTCATATCGACTGTTTGCGAAACGTGTCGTAACGTATACGATACGTTATTTGCGAGGTAACCTAAGTTTGCCATAAGGATGAGCCTAGTGCTGCTTTTAAACCGGGAACTTAACTGAAACTTAAACTGCTGTTAAGATTATCCTAGTAATAGTAGTCGGATGTTCGGATAGTCACTTTAGTTTTTGTTTTAGACTTATTTAATCAGAAGTATGGACATTTAGTTCGTTCAGGATAATTTAGCGAACAGTTTCCTAAATACGCATTAAGTAATGTTTTCTCTACTTTTCATATATTTTGTAGGTTTCAGTCAAACTGTCTTATATTTCTACGTGTAAAAAACATTGATAGTTATGAATGTTCATACAAAAAAGGTATCTTACATACCTACATGTAAATAGGAACTTAGTACATTAAAATTCCGTATTGAAAACCCGTTCAGTGTTTAAAATTCAGACCATTATCAGCTGTCGAAGTATTGAAATAGGATCGTTTGTAAATTATAATGTACGGAGTACGTTAACCGCGAGTTTATTATTCTACAGTCTATGGTAATGATTGATAAAGGCTTGCAGAAAGTTCGGTAGTCTATCGATAATTCTGGGACATTTTTGTTTAAATTTGAGCTTGAATTAACTAACATCTTTTAGTCTATCGATAACTTTGTGAGTTTTACAAACCTTTTTCCGTTAGATCTAAATATTTTGATAACAATTTTTAGGAAATTAGCTTTTGCGCACCTAGATTTTTTTCTTGTCTAGCAAACGACAACTTCACGAATAAATGTTAGGTACCTGCTCTATGAAAAAAATACTATCGATAACAGTCCAGGAATTTTGGTCTACCCTAATCCAGCGCATGATTCCAGCCTAGGCTCAGTGCGGGTCATTGAACATACACCTACATCATTTGAAGTTCTGGATATTGTCCCCTTGTTTATGGCCAAATGGTAATGGGGTCATAAGGAATGGTAATGACTGCGGGAACTTGAAAAATAAGACATTGAAGCATTTAAACTTTATTTTATTTTCTTCAGGGCTGTGCTTGTACACGTGAAACAGCTACGACGATAATTTTTCTTGATACCTTGGTACCTAAGTATAAAGATAAATCAACATAGGTACCTATCTACCTATGATGTATTCCAATTTCACTTCTGAACGTCGTAACTCGCAGCCTATAACGTGACTACTTCGATTTGATTTCTATTCCCAGACCAGGAGACAGGAGATATGAAACATTAATTCCTACTTCAGGGTTAATTGTAGATAATATTAATGTACCTAATATTTATGCATCAGGCCTCGTGGGTCTCGACTCTCGCGACTGCTGAGCATGATCCTGGGTTTGAATCCCGGGTCGGGCAAAGTGTTATTTGGTTTTTCCATTAGACAATTCTTAGTAGCAGGACGGAGTATGGATTTGTACCCGGTTGTTGCAATAGGCTCGCCCCCTATTACATTGGGACCTATAACATAACTGGCGAAATTTGGGTGTACTACTATAGGTACACCTCTGCTTACCGCTTCGGGGAATACAGGCGTGATATTTTATATATCAAAGTAAAGAATAATACTAACCTATAACTGTCTGTACTCCTACACAGCATAAATATAACATACGAACTCCAAAGAATTTAAACATAATTAATAAACTCAAAAACCATTATTTTGTTTTTAAATTGTTTCCCATTTAGGACTGGCCTGTTGGTCTAGTGGTTAGTGACCCTGACTGCGACATCGGAGGTCGTGGGTTCAATTCTCACCCAGGACAAATCTTTGTGTGATGAGCATAATCATTTGTTCTGTGTCTGTGGGTGTAAATTATCTATATTATGTGTGTATTTAGAAGTATTTATTTATTTTATTAGTTTTCAGTTTACCTTCATACAAACTCTGCCTAGTTTGGGATCAGATGACCGTGTGTGAGTTGTCCCAAGATATTATTATATTATTTAGACCATTCCCAAAGTACTAAGCCCTATTACCATCGGATCTTAATGTATTTATTTATAGTATTTATCATATGGTAAGGCGCGATGAATTCAGAGAATATTTAGCAAGTATTATAATAATCAACGAGTAATCACGGCCAGTTTTGAATTGTATGAGGTTAAATGTATTAAAGTTTCATTAGGGAAATGTTGCTGTTTTGTTCTGTAAGTGTTATCATGTATATATATAATGTATATATATATAATATTCTATTTATTTACAACACATTACAATTATATAGAAATTTAAACTTAATTTTCTACTAACTATAAAACTATTTACAAATTAAATATCAAATTAAAAAGCATCAAAATATTCTTCCTCATCGTATAACATATATTAGTTACATATTTCTGTGCTAGAAATAAATTTAAAACATTTTAGTCAATAGTGAGTGTCCATTTATTACCGAAATCCGATTAGATTCAAAGTGATTCGAAATGCTTTTCATTTTGTGTCTCTACATTAAATATATAATAATATATACCCAGCTCTCTTTTTAATTGGATATCGCACCATAAGAATAAAGATTTTAAGTAATGTTTAACGATAAAGGAATAGAAAATGTATGAAAAACTCTCTAGTAAGAGCTTCCTGAAATTCGGATGTGGCGTACTGATCACGCGGGGAAACGGATTTAATGGTCTATCAAAGCTGATCAGTAAGTAAGAGTAATCGAGTTTCAGATAGCAGCTTCTTCCTCAACGCCTTTCTATATAATAACTAAAACGTTAGCATATCTGGTGAATTTATCGATACCATGATCAACTACCTCAACTTAAAAATCAGAGAGCGCAAGGAATGGCGATTAAATGTGGCTTGCCCGGTAGATTACTGTTCTTGGTCTAAATACTACACACACTTAGTCTTAAACTTAACTATTTAACTTGTTTTTGTTACATAATTATATAAAATCACACCTGTTTCCCACTATAGTAGAAAACAGGTGTGATGATAACAATTATGTAACTAAAACAAGTCAAAGTAAAAGACACTCGCTCAGAGGCTAGTTGATTTAGCATCAATTATATAGTCCATACATACATACATACATAAAGTCACGCCTATTTCCACGAGGGGTAGGCAGAGACCACGGATTTCCATTTGCTACGATCCTGACATACTTCTTTCGCCTCATTCACTCGCATCACATTCCTCATACACGCTCCATAGTCCATCTATAACACTAATATTATAAAGGTGACAGTTAGTGTTTGTGTTTGTATGATTTGATATCTATAAACGGTACGATGCTGAAGAAATGTCGGCCAGCGTATAAAAGGAACTAAATCACGTCGCAATTAAAACTGTGCCAATAATACGAACGAATACAGCCTCCTGCTCTCAATTCTCATCAATGCCATCTACTTGTACACGTTGACATGCACACAGGGCCTTTTGTCCGTAACTAGGTCGTTGCACAGTGGCACACTTCAGCCGCTTACGTCACAGCCTCAGTGTGGACCCTGAACGCTTCAGACGAGGGTTATAATGAAGGAGGGTTAAGTGGATTTTAATGGAGATGCGACTAATAGTTATAGTCTGGAAATATGTGTAGTGGCTTTAAAGATAAGTGACCTGGTTGGCGCAGTAGCTGAGTGATTAAACTGCTGCGTTAAGGCTTCACAGGAGATAAATTAAGCAATCCGCAGATGCAATCCGCAGATATTTGTCCGATTCTGTATGGGCGTTATTACTTATCAGTTGAACCAAACGCAGGAGAGTTGTGGCGTTGAGTTCAAAATAAAAATAATGGATGTCATCTACACAAAAACTTCCCATCCCGTGATATGACACGTAATTTAAAATTCCATTATTTACATGAACAATCCAAACAGTCTACCTGGATCGCACACAGCCTCAACAAATGTGGCACTCACCCTCTACTTTTTTAACAAAAACATTGTTTTTTCCTCCATACATTATCGCATAATAGTGTAACAAGGGCATATAATTGGGGTAAATATGCCAAATATCGGCGTTCGTCCTAAGCAAACAACTGCGCTACCTACCCGGTGACACTGGTGTATGCGCGTGTAGATCTTCGAATTGGATGCGTTATTATTTTTGTTAATGAGGTTCCTTTGAAATAAAAATATTAAGGTTTTTTGTCCGTTTTAAATTAAACTAGTAGTGTAGCCTTAATGTTGTACAAAGTATATAGACGCTCCAGCAATAAATTAGAAGACAGAACAGTGCAGACAGTGCTACACCAACAGGAGTCCAGTTTTAAAATCTATCATATATTCATTTTAAATCTATCAGCTGCTGACGCAGAAAGTATTTATTATTAACATAATCAACTTAATTTTCTTTACTCTCCTTTTTTATATATTTAACGGTGCAACCTGAAAAGGAGCCATATAATTTGAGCTACGACGACATCAGAGGACCTCACATGAATTTAAAAATAGTAATAGCCCAATTCTATTTTGATGCATGTAACTAATGCACCGAAGTTTTAAAACAACACCCCACACATTTCATGGCTGTAACCCCGGAACTCCGTAACTACAATCGATCTGCGCAAAAAACGCGACTTTTGCCCAGCAAATCGCAACAAAAAATCGCAATGTCCACATGTATTGCACACGTGCAATTCATGCGATCGCCAAGTGCGTCGCATTCTCACGTCTGAAGCGAATCTTACAAAAAGCGGAACGTGATTTATCGAGTTTAGAATCGACACCCCCGCACTTGTCGAGGGTGGCAGCCGAGAGCGATTCATCCTATGTGGATGAATTGTGAGATGCACGTGAAGTAAGTAAGCTAAGTGTTTAAAATGTGCCTCTATAAAGAAGGTACCTTTATATAGCATGACACTGTAATACTATGTAATTAATCTTTAAAAACGTATGTTTCTTTTTAGATGTGCTACAAGTTTTCTACTTACAAGATTGAATAAGAGACCGTTTTGTGCAAAATTGTTACTAGCTTTACCTACATATTTAGATAATTTGTCTAAAGATAAAGCGTTTAGCGTTTAAGTCCCGTTTACTCCAATTTTAATTATACTGAGAAATAAATTAGGTAGGTACATACGAACTGCCACGAGGAAAATTGAATTACGAAGGTTAATCGTCAATTCAAACAAATCCGATCAAATTTTGCTCGCAGAATTGAAACTCAATTGCATAATTACTAAGAAATACCAAAATACCACGATTTACTTGGGTAAAAAACCGCGATGAGACACCTACCTACCTACAAACAGTATCTAATGCTAAAGCATTAACGCGACTACCTGTGACACACCCTCGCGTTTTGTCGCGCAAAAAATAAACGCGGCATAATCGTAATCGCATTGTCGCGACTGACTCCGCAGGTCACTTTCCTTGATGCTGTATCAAAACATTCCCAACCTTATTCTGTAAAAGCTAAGATCTAAAATCGAGTAATATAGGAAGTTGTTTTTCACACAACGAGAAAAATTATGTAGCGTAAGAATCAGAATCGTTTGTTTGATAAAAGTATTATTATTTGTAATAAATTCTGTGGGTTTTGTAAGGATTTTTGACAGTGTAATTCTTAATGTTATTATTTCTTTTTATGTTGGCGTAATGTCACGAAATTCTATGACATTTATTCGTGGGAGAAACAGACAAAGTACTTCGGCGTCAACAATACGTGGAGCTAGCGTAATGCAACGATTAATGTTTATGCAGACTGCAAGCATATTTTGAACGTCATGAAGTTGACATGCAAATGGATAGAAATAAATTCTTGGGTAAAGAGCAAAAGCATAAAACGTCGCTAATTAAAATGAGAGAAAACGAAACAAATGTAGGTAGGTGTCTCATATAGGTAATGGTCATCACACCAAGTCCTTAATTGAAATTCAGATATTTACGAAGACTCTAAGAGTTTTAACATGTAAAATATATTCTGTCAACGCTATAACTACAGAGGGAAGTCCTAACATAAGGTAACACGATGTATTTAAGGAAAAAATACCAAAATTTAAATACATTAATTCTCGGTATAAACATTAAGAGAAAACAGTATGCTACACATCAAATTAATAAACGAATAAAATAAACAAGTTCCTTGTATTAGTTCGTTTCTAAAACAAATTCTTTGACATTATTCATAAGTACCTAACACAAAATACGGTAAATTGATCTAAAACATTTGCGGCGTACCTACAAGAACACTTCGCAAACGGTGTCCAGTTTTATGCCAAATATAAATAGTGTATTGAACTTTTGAACTCATAATCCGTGATACATAAAAAGACCATTGAACCGTTTTTAAATTATTTAAATTATATTTACCTATTGGCTGAGCCCGTGGCTCTGTCTATTAGGCTCGTAGATTTCTTATGCGCGTATATAGAGTATAATGTATCTTTAGCTATGTAGAGTTTTCTTAGATCATTTGTTACAAATGGATATTCACAATTGAATTATTAAAATAAATACGATTACATTTCACATTAACTCAAATTTGATATCATCAAAATGTATTTAGAATGACCAAAAATATCGGATGACATTATAGTTACGTTTAACAAACTCAGGACATTACACTTTGAGGTAAATTATCAAAAGGTCCTTGGACTCCGCTGTCCTCATCCATTTCGTGAAACATCCACACTATATTTAGCATAGTTTTAGGATATTACGCAAATATAGAAAGCTATGTTAATGCGTGCGCGACTGATTATGTTGGTAGGTACGAAATGAATCGTCTAATTAATTCAATTAAGTATGTTTAACGATCTTTATCTGATCCGTGAAGTCTATTGACGATATTGCAAAATACTTTTTAATTCGTTTATTTTCTTACTTATTAATTATAATTTTATCTTATGTTTATAACTAAATTGACAGACTAGGTTAGCTAGAGTAACAAATAAAAATATTTCCTCTGGATTTTTGGCCATTATTTATTTCAACCCTTACGCGTTACGTAACTTAAGTCCTCAATCAAAATAAGCTAAAGAAACATGGCGTTACATACCCAAAAACGCTAGATGACTTACTCCTTGAGAGAAATAGCTTTTCAAAAACAGGATAAAGAGTAATATTATTGACTGAAAAGTCCATATCAACTAGCTCTATAAAAATACACATCCTGGAATAATTCTACCGTTTCAAATATATTTAAAGTGTTATTTCCAGCACATTGAAGTAAGTACATAAATAATACATGTTGTAAGAGTGTTTTACGCCATTTGCTTGTTCGTAATCCGCTTATGTACTAACAAATTATCGGTAATGTCTCGAGTACTGCGGCGTTCTTTGACGTTCATATTAATGAAGTGTTTTCATTACAAGAAAATATTGCTGTACCTGAGAAATAATGCTAAATCCGTTAACTGCCGCAAAACGATGTTAGAATTTGTTAATATTTGTTAGAGAATAATTTTCTTGCATTTGCAATTTCTTCAGGGAAATGTTGACATCACAATTTGAAAATGAGCCTCATAAGTGGTAGGCATACCTCCTTCTATGGGACTGTAACATATCTCTGTTTACCGTTTCGTGATCTCTTTATCTAGGTATATGATAAATAATTTTCTCGCCTCAGTCAATTAGACGATAACTTCGACGCAATGCCGTCGATTTTCAACCCAGGACAATTTTTTGGTCCTTCGATCCTCAAATATTTAAACCTTTTTATTTTTCTATTTTAAACAGTATCGACTATGTGGATCGCACTATCGCCTAAAGAATATAGCAACAACGTGATATCCTTATAAAAAACACCTATAAAAACTACATTATCTACCTGCTTTGTTCAAATAGTGTTATGAATTTGAAATAATACCGGCATGTCGCAACGACCCGTGCTACGTCGTTAAATATTTTAAAAAAACACTACCTGTAACTTAGATTCAACTATTTTGACAATCGCAAAAAATAACAACTTCTAATTTAGACCTTATCAACATTTCGATTAAGATGATTTTCTAATGGCTACACTTCA
This sequence comes from Abrostola tripartita, assembly GCA_905340225.1. Taxonomy (NCBI): domain Eukaryota; kingdom Metazoa; phylum Arthropoda; class Insecta; order Lepidoptera; family Noctuidae; genus Abrostola; species Abrostola tripartita. The sequence continues at coordinate 999,472 of HG996488.1, forward strand.
CAAACTGCATTTTAGAGAATATTATAAAAAAGTTAACGTCCGATGCAATTGTAAGTTTTGAGTCATGTGTATTATGGAAATTAGTTTTTATATCAACGGGTTTAGGTTTGTTTTTGAATAGCATTCAGATAATATATGTGGCTAGACAGTGCCTTGATGTAAAACGTTTGAGATTGTAATTCAATATTGCGCACACGACTAGTTTAGAACTGCAAAAACAAAATGGATTCGATGGATGGAAAAGAAGTATTGTTGGAATTGTATCCTTTCGATTTCTCACTTTTTTGCCTTGATATGACAACTCATCCTAAAATTCACACAGTTCCAAAAGTTTTTTCGTTTTTCAATTCAAAAATACCTTCAATAAAAGCTTTGGTACGAAAAAAATTAAAAGCATTGCTCGACACTGCCCTTACCCGACTGCGGTGAAAAAAGTATGATTAATGATCTTGGAAATTAAATAATTCCAGCTCAGGTACAGAGTGGCGATTTTTTAGCTATTGTCCTTTGCGTTGCAGGACCTAACATCCATGTCTACCCAACATTTTTAAAATTATTTAGTGTGAAAGGATCGTGTGGTAAAATTTATTATAATTACATGCTTGAAACAGCTTTAGAAATTGCAGCGATAACTGAACTGACTCTCAAGTCATCGGAATCAATGTACGTGTGCCTACCGTAAATATATTAATTAGTAACTTTTGTACCTATGCACTATACTAATATATAAATACCATATTCTAGCAAATAAATAGTGACGTATACAAGATGAAAATGTTGTACTTTTTGTTTCTTACTAAGAATTGGCGGAACACACAAGCTACCCAAAGATCAATCTAGGCTCGGCATGATTGATTGCACTACACTAATAAGGCAGAACAAATCAAGCAAATGCCTAATACAGCTCTACCGTTTTTAATCAATTTCACCAAACCCACTGGCCAGCATTAGGTAAACTAGATAAAACTTTATAGTTCAATAATTGCATTTTTAATTAACAATCCGTGAATAAACGAAGTAAATACTGAGAATTTAAACATTACGAACGCAAGGCGAAAGGACCACGGATATAAAACGCTAACATTTTGCAATCAAAAATATGATTTTAGGAAAAAAACAAGTTGCAATATGTGTTGATGATAGCCAATCAACTTTAATTATAATAATTGACTATTGAAAATAACATTGCGGTATTGCGAACAACTACGGGTGAAAAAACTAGTATTAACGTTCACAGCACACACGACAACAAAGAAAAAAGAGGTATGCGGCTTATTTGATTTTGGCAATAGTGGTTCTGCATAACATTTTGGATACTTATCTATTGACTGAAATTTACTGAAATGGAAATGGGACAGTGAAAGCTTACGGCATAAGTAGTATAGAATTGTATGATTTGTAGAAAGTTATTTCTACAAGAAGACTTTAAATAAAAGGTTGATTGATTAAATGTTTAAATTTCTTTTCGTTACATTAGTAATACGGAACGACTAAGGAGCAAGCCGCGAACATTAGGACCAAAATCTGCGGACTTCTAAAAACACCGATAAAATACCAAGTATGTGCGTATAAAGAACACATGTTAATAAAAAGTGGTTCCAATAAGCTTTGGGGTATAAAGCTGAACAATTACCGGTAGACGAGGATTGTAAAATTTTACAATCTGTACGAATGATGGCCGAGTGTTGTTATTGTGATTACTAACGCCGAATACTAATGGCGGGTACCGGGATCCCAGTATGGTGGTGTTGTTTTATGTAAATTCTGTATTTGGTTTTTATTTTAATTGCCTTTTTTTTACTAAAATTTATTTCATCAGCTTCATATATGAAAAATTAAAGTTTATTGTTCCATGTTTGTGAATTTCTAGAACGCTTGTTATAAAAATTGTCAACATCAATGTTTTATGGATATCGCTCTGTATTCATAATATATATTACTTACAAGTAACTATACATATTATACCTACCAACAGACAAAAGTTGCAACATATGCCCGCTAAAGACAATTCGAGATTTATTAAAATAAACAAAAAAGTTTACCATCTTATTACCACTCATCCATATCAATAGGTATATCATTAAAACGTACATACATATCGATATTAAAACAAAAAGCATGTTTACGACACTCGGGTATCGTTGTAAAGTTCAAGACTATTCGGGGCTACAATTATATCTAGGTTTTTTGCAACAATTATCGCCAGTTATTACATTCGGTAAAGGTTACATTATTTTGGATTCGAGGAAACATAATATGCGAGTACGTCATTGTTTTTATTAGCCGGATATTATGAATCAATATTTGGGTACTTAAATAGATAATTATGTTCAATTAATTTTCTAATTACGTTCTGAGTTTTTGTTTATTCTCGATATCTAAAACCTACACAGTAAAGTGTTTATTTTGCTTTGCTTTTGCCTTACGTTGAACTTAGAGCTTAAACATTCGGAAGGACCAAGTAATTGCGGACACAAGGACCAAATAAAATTGTTCAAGCAAATTCGCATTACGATTCATAAACTATACATACCTACGAAGTTAGGTGTTATTAGTTTTGTAATAATGTCCTTAATCTTTACTTACTTATGGGATGAGATAACAATACTTCCTTGACACCACAGTGCACCAAACCCGGGTCGTAGGGAGAGCATGTAACTCGACCCGACATATGGCACGCTCCGCACTTCCGACAATTTTACAAAAAAAGGATGCTTGAAACCGACGCAAAAAATGTAAGGAGCTGAGTATGGCACACTTCTTGGGACTGAGGGGCCCGTATGGCTGGGTGAGTTTTATTTCAATGGTATTCAGTAATAAAACTTACATCTATTTCCAAAGAGTATATTGCAGATTTTAAAGTTCCTACCAGTTTATAGATAATCTGTCTGTATAATATCGGCATGCCTACATTGTCATTGCACATCCACATTTCCCTGGACAGTATTAATCCCATGTAAAAGGCTTGTTGCCAATAAACGGGCCTAAACTCCGAGTTGCTACTTCTTCTTAGCGAGTCAATGGCAAATTAGATTTTAGCGGTCCCAAAATTGAGCTTTGCGAACGTCAGCAGCCGTCATTCTAGCTACTGAAATAATCATTGTTATACATATTCGACGACCTGATTGGAGCAGTAGCTAAGCAATTGGACTGCTGCGCTAAGGGTGCGGGTTTGATTCTTCAACAGGACAAAATAATCTGTGATCCGCAGATGTTTATCCCGAGTCTGGGTTGTGGATGTGATATTTCATGTTTGTGAAACACACTCACGATACAGGAGAAATTCCTAGTGTGGGGTGACGTTTTTATAAAAAAAAGGAAAATTATACCTTGAACCTAAGACCCTCGGCACCAAAGTTTTTGACAACAAACTAAACAGGAGGTCATGGTCAAAGTAAATACTAGAAGGTTATATAATTAAAGTACACTTCCAAGGTCATTCAAAACAAATTGCAAGCCTTACCCAATTTATTCACGATCACCAGATTTAACTACGAGTGTCGTAACTAAGCGTTTAGATATTTAACTATTTGATAGGTATGCTAATTTAACAAGTCATACGCAAAGTTAGATACAACATAATTAACATTGCTTTGTTAATAAAATGTGAGAGATGTGTTAATGAATTCGTACTTTTTACGAGATTATTCTGCTTACTTGTGCACAATACAATAATATGTATTTTCCTAATTTTATTGGTAAAAGGAGGTTTAGCGAGGTCTATCAGATCTTACCATAGCATATTAAAGATGCTACACAAAATTATGTGATTGGAGAAGAATTTGTGCGGAAATAAGTGTCTACAGACCAAAATTAAATCAGTTGTGTAATAATTTACCGTTTTTCAGTGTGTTTATGAAACCCCAAAGCAGATCAAGTAAGAACGAGCAGCATACAAACTGCATGTGCGAAACATTTGTGCGCAAGCGCACAGCAATGCCGTCCATCTAGCATCTGTCTGTCACAAAAAATGTTTACTACCTACTTTTTTATAGTACAGGTTTAAGTAACCATTGCCTTGTCATGACGACAGCCCTTCATTATTTTAGGACTTATGTAGTTAATGACAATTTATTATGCATCGTCTGGTGATAGGAGTCAGCTTCTGTAGAAAACGATGTGAAAATGAAATGAAATTCGTTTAGTTGTAATCATGGCTAAATAAATGGGATGTTATGATTAGTTTAGCGTGTCGTTGCGTGTATGTCTATAATTATAGAAGTATAATAATTATATGACTAGCATGGGCAACATGCTAAAATGGCACAAAACCATTTTAGCATGTTGCCCATGCTAAGCTTGAATCAAAGTTGATAAAGGAAATTTGAAAAATGATGGACACGAGCGGGATTCGAACCCGCGACCTTCGCCGATCCCTTCAAATTTCCTTTATCAATTTAGTATAATAATTGATTAAATTCAAAACATTAAAAAATATTCATACATTTAAATCTCTCTCTCTCTTCCAAGCTAGTTATCCCACATGGTGGTAGCTTTCCTTACGTTCTTCTTCCACTTCGCTCTACCCTGGTCGTCGTCTTCGGTGACTTTGCACTCCATCATGTTTTTTAATTCTACACCTTCGCTTCGGGTTTTGGTAAAATTAAATGTGATTTGTTATTTAGTTATTCTAACATTAAACTGACTTAATTGGTATTGTTTGCCTTCTCGAAACTACCCCTGTCTAGCTCTTAACAAAATAAGGGCGTAACAGTAGGTACTAATACATAGATTGGTACATTATTGGTTTATTAGAAACCTACGTAACCAAGTAAGACAAATCCCTCGCCCACAACCTTTGCCATAATTATAATACCATTATTTATAGATTTGTCCTAATGAAATAGCTACTACCATAAAATCATTAATCATAATCGACAAACAACTGTTTAAGTTAAAAACCAGCAATATTATAATATTATCATAACTCGATCTCTACGACAAATATGTCGGTCAAAGATACAAGTAAGTTTAAAACTTTAAACGATTTAAAAATAAATACATAATTTAAACGCGACTGACCGAGGCTCATTCCACGAATATTAAAAAAATATCAAATATATTTTAATGAGCTCATACGGCCATGCCAACCGAATTGTAGGGAAAAGTACGGTTAGAAAACATTCAGAAAAAATGGAAGAATATAAATGATATAAATCTATCTGTGTTGCTTAATTAAAATCATTTAATCTGCAATCGGAATACATTATGGCAAGACGGAGCCAATAAACCACGATAATATGTGGAAACATACGGCAGCAAATTGCTAGCGTCGCAGCGACGTTCCTACTTTAAACACTAGTCGACTCCTTAGATTCTAAAGATAAATAAAAATCATACAATCAAAATGGACTATTTGAAATAATAATTTCTAATCCTCATATATCAAACAGCCCCTAAAAACGCCCACCCATCACCGTATCTTAGTGCTATAGCGAAGAAGAAACGGCGTAAAAACTCCCCAGCACAAAGACTTTCAATTATATTCGCCATTTACATTTTCAGAAGTATATAAAGTAAATACATAGTTTACGAACGACCCGTAATGTTAAATAAAAACACGTTTCGAATACAATTAGCTCTAAACAATTTAATGGCATCAAAGCGTTACTTTTATAGCCCTGAGAAATGCCTTTTTACCGTACAATCTATCTAGCTGCCGTACTTAAAAGTAATACATTTCCCGGGAGTAATTTATTTACATCTTCAGTGGGTATCGTCATTGCTGATAAAGAGCACTATGTAGTCGCCATTACTGCGTATATCCTGTGCCCTGACATGTCTATACTATTTAACATCTACTATAGGCATATTATAATGTGCACCTGATTAGTTAAGTGCAATTATGGTGAATAGTATGATAGGTATGGATAGAGAAGAGTGATGGTATGTTTTCGCAATACTGAGTTGTTTTGGTGGTTATCCATGATGTTTGAGCAAGTTAACCTAAAATAGGTGCTTAGATAAAATTCATACCTACCTATCGCCGCTCTATATTTATGCATTAAATTTATCACTACACCTCCGGCCCGTAGTAGGTATCCGCGCACGCACACAATAGACCCCCGTATAATTCTCCCGCGACATGTTGTTATACCGGTAATGTGTTCGTAATAGCCAAATGTTTCCGCCACTATACACAAATGGTGTCCCACGAATCACCATATAAATGAAACGTACATAATTTTATCAAATTCGAAAGTACCATATTGAACCGGAATCACGCTACCTCAGATTTACGCAATTAGTAAGAATTTTTAAGTTTAATTTATTTTATATTAATGGACGTCAGGCATGGGTTTATGGATTTCGCCCGCGGCGGTGTCCGTCTTCAGGTCGGCTGAGCTGAGCCGGGTTTAGCGAAAATGTTGGCTCTATATGCATAACTTAGAGATAGATTAATTGCTTTATTTTGTGGGGGTTTAATTAGGCCTAGATTTTCTCGTGAATATATGAGCTGGTATAAATTTAGTTGGTATGTACCTTTGTTAATATTTATCTAAACGGTAAAAGAAGCTGGTAAGCAACAATTTTAGGTTTGTAAAAGCAGTGTCTGGAAAACAAAGGCGCGCATAGATAATACTCGTAGGTATATAGGAGTATTAGGAGGTAACATATTACTTAAATATTGATAATTTTAAAACTTATGCATCCTCTTTCTGTTTTCTAATTTTACTAATATTTAGTCTGAAGTCGAAAGAGTAAAATTTCGATGAGCAGGTAGAGTCATTTAGTACGTGTGTTTAACTTAAGACGTAGTTACTTAATCATGATAAAAATCTATATTTACCAATTTAATTTTGGACTGAGATTTGACTTCACGATTACACTGGGTAACCACCTGTGAAAACTTAAACCGGTATCGAAGAAAAGGCAGCTGAAACCTCTTTTATGGTTCTAAATTAGCATGCAAACACGTGTTTCAAATAAAAAGCAATATAAACAGTAATATATTGTATACTTGTAACTAATAATTAAGGGTTAATTAGGTGGAATGGTGTCTTTTCTTAATTACTGTGATGTATTGCACCGATTTTTATAGCAAACACCAGTACGATCGCATTTAGAGTCAAAACGATGAATATTCACGAAGAAACAAGTGACAGTTAGGTAACATCACTACTTACTTGATACCAACTTCAGTTTGCCGGCCACAAAACGTTTGCCGCACGATTTTCAACTTTAGTGTCAAATGAATAAGTTTACATAATTTTATGGGGGGTGTCAAATAAATTTGTGCATAGGTCATCAGGCGGCAGATCAGTGTTTTAAAAAATGCCTTCAAATGGACATCGGCAGCTATTGAAGTGTTAAAAAACAATAAATCACGCACAACCGGGTGATTAATTTATAGAGCAACCAGTCTGAATGTACTTCTTAAGGAGTAGCTCATAATACTAAAACAATAAGATTGAAATTTGCTCAGCAAGGAATATCATAAAGGTCAGTGTATATTGGTTTCAATATTTTACGATTTAGTTTATGAGCGTGTTATAAAGGCCTTACAAGACAGTAAAATAGGAAAGTTTAGTGAAAGGTCGCCGAGATATATTGTCTCGCATTTGAAACACAATTTATTTGTATTTAATCAAGCGGACGTGGGTTTTGAACGTGTAAATGTATCCAAGAGATAGATACAGTACTATCACTTACCAATACTTTATTTAAAGATCAACTTTCATGAAGAGGTCGCGTTTTCATCCATTATACGTCAAATTGTATTCACATCCAGCGACTTTACTCTGCCTTACGGAAAGAATGGTTTAAAAGTAATATTTTTATATTCTATTTCTAAACAAATGTTAAACTTAATATAGAATTACATTGACAGGCCGGACTTCACAGTTCCCAGCTTCTATCAAGTTCAATATAACACCTATTGAGTCCAGGTACTCATTTTTGCGACATGTATACAGATAGTAAAGAGGCTGCCGAGTCTGAAGAAGAACCTCGTTATAAAATACCCCAGTAATAAAACATGTAAGCCCTAAAAACTTGCTCTGATCGGGCAGAAACATACAGGGTATATGCTAAGAAAGGCAACCATATTTGCAAAAGACCATGTTATCGTTCTGAACTTCAGACTTAACATTTCCTTAAGAAACTCCACGCCCCTTCATTTCTATGTTAAAAAGCACTGATAGCCAAGTGGTTTTATCGTTGGACGGCCAAGTCAAAGGTCGCATGTTCAAACCCCGGCTCGCACCAATGTCTTTTCGAATTCATGTGTGTACTATAAATTATTTATCAGTTGCGAAAAACGGTGAAGGAGAACGTCGTGAGGAAACCAACACATCTATAAGATTTTTCAACGGTGTGTAAAGTCATGTCAGAGGCCTACAGGCGGTTTAAACTCTGACACCAGGTTTTACATCAACCATACGATACTAAGAATTTCTAGTTCCTAAATAGAAATATCGTAAATAGAATGAGGTGACCACCTAATAACTAATTAAAGGCAAATCCCGTACCGGAGGAATCATTACCATTAGTCACATTAATACCTGAGGTTTAACAGCCACATCTGAAGCTATTCTTCGAGTGCCCTTAAATCACGCTACCATCTTTCAGTGCGACACCGCCCTAAAGCCACACGTCAACAACAAACAAATGGTTTCCACTAAAATCTCATTACTGCACAATAAATTAAAGTTCGCCTTAAGCAATGCACAACAAATGTTAAGCCGGCGACGATATTAATTGTAATTGAAACCGGTTCGGCCGAACAACTGGTAACAGCCGGTTATATCCGGATAATGGTCGTAAATAACAAAGATGTCCAGTGAATTTAATGCACGGATGACGCAATGCTTGGGTATGGAACATAGAAAAGCCATAATGTTACCAAAACTGGTTGCTCAAAGAAATGTAGCGGTGTCGGTGATGTTGACACGAAATAAATTGTAAAAAGGTTTATTTGCGTTGTTGTTTTATATAAAACAGTGATGAGCCAACTGCGCTAACGAATCAAATGCGATCTAAATTTTTGATATAGAGCTGATGTTCCTAAACTGTTAGGTTAACGGAAAACTCACCAAATACCTTTTATTTCGTGGAACCCCATACCAATATATTACAAATCAATGACACTTGGACAGTTCCCAATTGCAAATTAATAATTGTGGTATTAAATAATTTCGCGGAACCCTGGTGTCTTTTGTACGGAACCCCTAGATTCCACGAAACCCACTTTGGGAATAGGATCCAATGCAAAATGGGATTCTCTTAAATCTAGAGGATAGCTATGTAACACTTATTTATCACAGACTACAGCAACACAAAATCAACATAATATGCAAAAGGTTATGTAGTTAAACTAGAAAGCCTGCACAAGATATGCCACATGAGAAGGTATTCTCGGCACTATTTCAGCGGTTAATCTCACAACCATTCATTGACTAGCTAAGAATTTTGACGAACTTAGCGGAGACATCATCGTATGTCTAGTCGTACTAAAGCACCTAACCTTCCTATTTAGCTTCAGGATAGGCGTAATAAGGTCTAGTGGTTGCAAAGTGTGACAGCAAGCGGTTTTTTTTTTAAAACGTCACCCCACGGTAGGATCTTCACCTGTATCGTCGTTGCGTTACACAAACATGAAATATCACATACACAAACACCCGGACTCGGATGCGGATCACTCAATTTTTTGTCCCTTGCGGCAATCGAACCCGCAACTCCTAGCGCAGCAGTCCAATCGCTTAGCCACTGCGTCAATCAGGTCGTTAAAGTAAACTACACGATTGTGTAACACCACAATACACCGAAAAGTTCAAAAGACATAAATTCACATTTAATATTCCTCTCGAATTGCATGTCCATATGTAAGTAATATTATTCTCGATATTACATTAGCATTCACATAAACGGCCAGCCCACGGCCGCTCCAATTGTCTAACCATCTAGTTTTGTAACATAACAGTGACGTCATCTAGTATATGTATTTTGTCACTGTTTCCGAGGTATTTTATTGGGTTTTTACACTGGGATTTGGAGCTCGTATAACAAATAATAGTGCTTTGAATGGTGCAATAGTCTCTTGGGCTTGCTCTTGTCTCTTTTCAAAGGACATACTAAAGAATGTATCTAATAATTTAAGACCCTGGCTAGGTTCTTAAATTATTAAAATCAAGTTTCTTTAAAAGTCTTACGTTAGGACCGAATGTCAAAGAAAGGAATTATCTTAAATATTATGAAAGGTAGAGAGAGGTGAAGCCACTATTAAGGTCCAATAAGCCAATAAAGTGTTTGCCTGAATTCACTTTTCTGCATCGGCATTACTACTACAGACCACCGTTACCATTTTTCTTTTAGGAACCTTTATATAAACCCACAACCACCCAAAAATGCATAATACATCAAAAGAGCTTACGACTTGTTGCTTTAAGTGAAAATCAAACACAGAAGCCCAAGTTTTAAGCCTCTCAAACCGTTAATCAGCAAAATCAAGCATCTTTATTTTTTTTTATTTTTTTTTTATTAAAAAAAACGTCGCCCCACACTAGGAATTTGTCCTGTATCGTGGGTGCGTTTCACAAACATGAAATATCACATACACAAACACCCAGACTCGGGACAAATATCTGCGGATCGCACAAATTTTTGTCCCGTGCGGGAATCGAACCCGCAACCCGTTACGCAGCAGTCCAATCGCTTAGCCACTACGCCAATCGGGTAAAGCCAAAACTTCATACATATCAACTTCATACTCATAATAAAGTGTTATTTTTTAAAGACTAATTTTCGGACATAAAAATACCAGTTTTATGTATAAAAACAAGCAATAAAGTATCAAAATTGAAGATGTCAAGTATCCATGATACACAGAAATATTATTTACGTAATAATCACTATTGCGAAACTAATCACGACAATATTGGTAACACGTCACGCGGCAGTTCACATACTTGATCTTATAATGGTAATATAAACGTCCACGCAATCATGTAAATGAGATGATACTCGAATTTATATCGTTTCCGTAATTAGACTATGTTGGTGTGTATGTGGTGTATTGGTTTGTGAATATATTAGGCGTGGTGACATAAGGTGAAGTAAAAAGATATGGTACAGCTTTATTTACAGACATTCAGTAAAAAAAGGCAGCATATCTAGTACACGCTCATGACATCAAGTTGGAAAAGCTTCCATTCAACTCTAGCAGAGCAAATAGACTTATGACAGGCGAAAAATGGATCAGATACCAAAATGGGGGAAAAAGAGTATTTACAGTAGGTAGTCGTATAATAAGATTTACAAGCAAGTGAACCCGACAAATTATGCGACCTCTAAATCCTACTTATTATGAACAGACTGACAAAACAAATTATAATAGGTATATGTTTTCCTTTACAAATTTTTCTTAGTGAGATTTCCTTCCTAGCTACTAAAAACCGCAGAAACATCAAATATTGTGTATAATAAATATGAAGCAACAATGTCACCGCGACGATTCCCAGCACGTCGCATATCAATATATCAGAGGAAGCTTTCAATTCGTGTCTAATGACGACCAAATTTCATAATTAGATGTTACCAAACGGATGACGACATAACAAAGTATAGTTCAAGAATTACCTAATGTATACCCAGTTTCGTAGCACATTAACTCCAAGTTAAAATATTTGAAATTATACACCAATGTATAATATATTTTATATAGGAGACGTCAGATTCATTATGGCCGGCAATAAAAATCACTTAGTGACGTTTATTGAGCTTGTTTTTAATTAACATCGTGTCAAAATGAAGAAGAATCATTAGTGCATTTACGATGTACAAATTATAATTATACACTTTATTACGTTTAAAGGTAGGCACACACTGTGTGGTAGGACGTGTTACGTAACGCGCGGCGAGCCGGAGCTCGGAGGTGAAGGATATCAGTCAAAAATCGTCTTTCATTATGTCAGCTAAATTCTACTATCAGCCCCCCTATCATGAACTCTTAAAGCAGGACATTTTTCGTCGTAGAAACAAGACATTGCACTACACTGCACGTAGCAGCGGTCTTGCTTCCACAACGTAAAATGTCCTGCTAGAGCTCAAGGTAAGAGTGTTGTACTTTACGGATTCCATAGCAGTTATAGTGCACGAAACGTTGGCGGATAACACCGGCTACCCGAATCATCGTGCACATTACAGGATTAATATGCAACTGTCAGAAATCTTTATTATAATAATATTATTAACTTTTTAAATTTAAAATAAGATGCGGAGAGATTTATATAAAAATCTTTGAGGCAATGCAAAAATATCTAGATTTACAAATATATAGAGGCTATTATTTTTATTTCTAAGTTCGACGTCATCATTTCAAATACCCAGACTTACGACCTCTACTTAATAACTCACATTTACAAGCAATTTCTTTAAAGAAGCTATTCAAATCGCCCACGTAATGGTATGCGCCAATCCTCACGTTAATGTTATCTAATGCGGTGCGATTATTCCAAAACTGCAATTATGCTCGCAAAAGATCGTGGCATGCCCGCGAGGCACCGCAAGCGTTATTGAAACTGATCTTGGATTCCATTCACAAAGTGTAGTTTTAATTTAGAGGTAATATATCATGTTTTGAAGTATTAAAGATGTCTAAATTATGTGCTTAATTACTCGTATGTCTGGTTGTCGCGTATGTAATAGGTGTCTTTTTATTTCGAAATGAGATTATTGCTTGTGTTGTTGTGAAAATATTTGCTATTTATACATACAAGATTTTTTACCGATTGCTAATGATATAACTATGGCTACATACACATTTTTCGGATTTTCTTGACAGTGCTGAAGACGCGACGCACGAGTAGTGCCTATTTAATGTGATTAAATGCTAAGGTAACGATAAAGACCACTGTTAATAAAACCTAAAATGTCTGCTTTTTACCAAGAAGTTCAGATAATAATATCTGCTACCTTTTGTATAGAGTAGTATTGTATAAAATATGAGTGGTGTATGGTTCTGAAAAAATATTATCAGAAGCTTGACGTCACCGTGCAAATTAAACGCGCAACAAGATCTATAATCTAATTCACACTTACAAACATCAACTGGCGTGAGAACAAAACACCCGGCAATTACAATAAATTACAATTAAAATAAAACGTGAAAGTTTGATCAACTCACGATGTACTACCAACCTGCTAAGAACTGCTAACAAATTGCCGTTTCCTGTTTCCGATCCAAATACCGTGGTTAGTACACGACTATTCTTTATTGTAAACATGTAAATACAGTTATTAGTTATTACTCTTTAGATTTATTGGCTTTTAATTGATACGATATATGAGCTTATTCTATGCAATTTATGGGCTGGTTAACGTCAAGTATGCTTTATTTTCCCTTATGGATTGCTGCGATGGTCTGGTACCAAATTATACATCCACTTCGTATCAGCATGAGCCAATAACCACATGGAATAGGTCATACCGTGGTGTAAAGATTGTCAGTCAACAAGGATGATATCAAGGCTGACCGTTCAGGGTGCGCCGGACGTACTTGTATCGTCACTCGTGGAAGCTTATCCAACCAATTTATTCTTGGTCGATTTATTATTGCAAGATTTATTCCCAATAACTGTACAGTGTAGATATCCCTTAAGTGAAATAAGAATACCTAAGACTAGTAATGAGTATAGAAATGCAGTTTTTCTCTATAGCATGTGCAAGGCAATATGTTTTCAACTATATAATGTTATACGATTTTTCAAATATGCTACAAAAGAGCACTTTATCATCATCAGCCAGAAGACGTCAACTGTTGAACAAAGGCCTCCCCTTTAGAAAACTTGCTAAACTTTAAATCGCACGATTTATAGCACGTTTAAATATACTTATACCCGGTTTAAACGTGTTTTAACTAAATATTTACTTTATGCATATATACATATTTGCTACCCGATTATAATCAACACAGTACACAGAAACTTGCCATAAATCTCTACGAAAACTTTATCAACAATCTCCCTACTACCCAACATACAAATTAACTAAAAACATGTAACGAAACAAAACAAAGAGAACATCATTATATTAATTAGAAATATATTCATACTTGTTTAGAAGAAACTTATATTTGTAATGTGTACGTGTGTTACACCGACGCAATCAGCTAAGTGCGACCGGTTCAGAAGATTTGAATAATAAAGATATGGGATGATCGTAAACAAGCATATGCCACATACCCACTTATCAATTTCAATTCTAATGACGATAGAGATTAAGTAGCGATGTAGATGCACCGGTATTTGGTTCAGAGTTTTGTGGATAAATTTGTTAAGCCTCTGAGAGAAAAACATTACACTCCCGTAAATATTATTTACATGGATACCTAGGTGTAGTTTCATGTTCAGATTAATACAATAATAAGTTATTTAAAGCAAAATAGTATTGACTACAGAAAATACTTTTTTATGAAATGTTCTTGGTATGGAATTTCAATTTTTTATTCATATTAACTGGTGGCATATGTAAAGAGTAATCAAATAAAATAAGCCTTTTACACAGCTAACAATGAAAATAACAATCTAGTTACCAGTTCAATTTAAAAAAGTATTTACCCCAGATTTTTACTCCATCTTGGAGTAGTAAACATTAATTCACGTACACTAATAGAGCTCTTAATGACACCATAATATCATCTACTCTAAAGTTATAACTTCTTTACCCAACTGTATGTTCTTAAACTGATTTGAAGTTCCAAAAAAAATCTTAATCTATGTAAATTTTACCGTAGTAAGAGCTAAGATCAGCAATTGGTGTGTCGCAACCGGTAAATCATTACGTATTCATACAATAAAACAGAAATAACGAGATGTCCCACAAACTGTCGACATACATACATACATATGTACGTAGTTAACGAACAGGCTGAATAGATGGTGTTGTTGCCATTTTTATTTAAAAACATAAACATTCGACGCGGATTTGAACCTTTAGAATTTGATATTACTCGATTTTATTTACAAGACAAGTTTAGTTAACCTTATGAGCCGATTCATTTAAGTACCTTAGGTGTGTAAAGCCATGTCAGAGGCCTAAAGGCGGTTTAAACTCTGACACTAGGTTGTTAATCAACCATACGATAAGAAGAAGAAGTACCTAATTAGTTAAAATGTTTATTTTAACTAATTAGGTACTTCTTCTTCTTGTTCTTCTGCGTGTTTACGCAGAAGAAAATTAATTAAACGAACTACACTGAGTAACTGTAAAAGAAAACATTGCAAGTAAACCTGAAACTTTGTCTGAAGTCGCCAACGCAATAAGCCAGTTTGATGAACGAGAAGCAAACCTAACACTTGCGTGACAATTACTGGCTGGTTTGTGTATAAAACCGGCCGCGTGGTATCCGGCCTAGAATTGACCACCCCCTTTCCTCCCGTGGGTGTCGTAAGAGGCGACTAAGGGAAAATCCAGAAGATGGGCAGCAGCGTCTTCTGTGACTTGACCACCAACACTGCGATCCCCAAGCCGCTTGCCAAGCGAGGGGATTATGGCAACTTCCCCCCTTCTAAAAGGGGGAGGCCTTCGTTCAACAGTGGACGTTTTCAGGCTGATGATGATTGTGTATAAAATACTAGAAATAAGTAAAACAAACGAATGTTGTATAGATACTAAATTTAGAAACCTATTATTTAGGAAATCCGTGGTCTCTGCCTACTCCTCTGGGAAACAGGCGTGACTTTATATATGCATGATTGCATGTATATTATTTATGAGAATTAAGATCTACATGTTACAGCACACGACATTGTCTACGTATTATATACCTAAGTATATTATGTATATTATATATTATTAGTACTACATCTCAATTAGGTAAAAAAATACCCGTCCTTATTTGCATGCCAAATAGAGGTAGAAACACATATAAAACCGTATTATTTAGCAATTAAGCGAATATAAAAAGATAATTAGAATACGTGTACCTATGTCAAAATCATAAATGTAACTAAGACGAAAGCACACACACTAGTGTATCATCATATTATTATCGTAGAAACTTGTTATAATGACTACAAGTAAAGTTGTTAATGTAAAACAAGTCTCCATTTGTCCGAAATAATTAAAATAATTTTATATACATTCGGTAAAATTCCATGGAAGCGTCTAGAATGGTGTATGTTTGTTAGTATTCAAGTAATTATTGTGATTCCGTTAGGGAAACACGTTATGCGATTAAACAGAATATACAAAATTATGTTTTATCTTTAATAGATGACCGTCCTACGAGTTTGAAGGAGAATTATTCTGAGTGTAAGCAGTTGTGTGTGGGATTCGTGTTTCAAAACGCACTTTACGCGATTTGAACATTTTAAGTAGTTTTATGTCAGACCCCAGCTAAAAATCAGCTCTGCTGCTTGAAAGTGGTGGGTGTCTTTTTTTGGCTCGTACTATGCAACTTTTTTTATAGTTATATTGTTTCTTGTCGTATTGTCGAAACAAAAATAAGTCATTTTCTTTCTTTTACTTACGACATAATGGAAGATGTATGTGTGGGGTCAAGTTAATGTACTTAACTTAATTTATATTTATTCTTCTTTGCTTTATCGGTTTGGATTGGGTATATTCTGCAAAGAGTTCTTTCACTTATACATCTTTCCCTCAGGTCTACGATAGATATGTTATATGACACACTAGATATATTTACAGGCGGACTGCGCTTTTCATAGTATGGTCAGATGGTCGCTTACAATCTCGATCCACAAACTGGGTTAATATAACATAAAATCCTGAGACATTAACCAATTATCGCGCTCCATCGCAGCAGCTAGAGGTGACTAAGCGGGAAGCCGATAAAATATATCAGATGCATACTGCAACTCAAACATGTGTTCAATGTACACAAGCCCTAACTAACAAACGAGAAACGCGCCGCCCTATAAAACAATACCACCTCTGAATACCGGCCATCGGCCGTACACTTCACTCAGGCCATAAAACCAAATATTCCAAGATAAACATCTATCGCATCAGAATCATATAAAATGGTACTTTTATACCAGTTAATAACTTCTATAAACCGTGGATGAGCTGTTTACGATACAAATGGACGCCGCAACTAAAATCTGATAATAGACTGACGAATAAAAATTGTTTACCCGTAAATATACCAATAAAAGATGCTGGATGTGTGTTCATGTGTAATGCTTCAGGTTGGGTAATTAATTGGAAGCAATATCATAAAACAATGAAATACTAATCAACTCGGGTTATTTGTTTTGATGAGCTGTAAAGAAGTTTACTGTTAATGGCTTTGTTCAGGAATAGTGTCACGTGTAATTGTGAATACTATTCATTTCGCAAAAAAAGAATGTATAATAGGTCACTTTTTTCATAAGATTTTAACTTAGTATAACTCTCTTTAACAATTGTAAAATATATGTGTACAAAAGTACATCTAATTTTATACATCTACGGAAAATGTAATGTTATTAATTTAAGTTTACGTAAAAGAACAGCTATTTAATACTGTAACTTACAATTATTATCATACTTTTTGGTCTCACCGAGATTTAGGTACACTGCTAATATTAGACCCTATCGTCATTACCATATATATGATATTTATTACAAATCTAAGGACCAACACTAAACTTCACCAGTGACATTTTTCTTCCCTATATATTGTTCCTTCCAATATTACAATAATTTTAATACAGTGCAGCGGGTTCGAAATCAAAATCAACCACAACAATATCACTAATCGTTCGCTCCAATAATCCGGTATCTGAGCCGCCATATAACAGCTCTGAACACCAGTTGTAACGGCTACCCTCTCGTTCACCACGACATAAACCCCACAAGACATTTACGATCCTCTCAATACACTACAAAGTACCTATAACACGAATTTAATAGACCCAACTAATTAACCTTCTTAACTCGTTAAAACTTTAATAAAAATACGTAAGTATAAAATAGTCATAAATTGAACGTAAATAATATCTAACGGTATAGTTTAGTTTTTATTGTCAGCTGTAACTGTAAAGGAGGGTAGTCTGATATTGTTTGCCAAGATACCTGGAACAAAAGTTGTAAAACTATGACGGTTAATGATTTGGAAAATGTCGCATTAATTGTAAACTGAAAGTTGTTTTACGTTCGCCTGAAACTTCACCGGTATATTAGTTGTTTTATGAGGGTTAAACTACCCTCATATAAGGTTATAGTTTATTTCTTTGAAACATAGTTAGGAAATAAAATACCGTCTCATTCTTTCCTTAAAATAGAAAATTTATACTGTCAAAATAAATTCAGATTGATATTTTGAGATCAACTATTAATGCTATTCTTTCATTTGATTTGAAACGTCGACGGACCGCTATTTTATCTTATACGTGTTAATGCGAAAGCGGCACTGATCGTTTAATATAAGCTGTAAGAACATTATTCCTGTAAGAACATTATAACCAATTGAGAAATAAAAAGAGACTCCATCTCTTGAAAACTAAGGGAAAGTTAAAAACAAAAATCCTACAACAAGCAAAGAATAAAGCTGGGGTTGTAGTATTAAGAGCCTCAAACGAAGACAACAGTGGCAAATGCTCCATCGAGGAGAGCTAAACTCTTAAACCAGAAGAAGAAATTATGTAACAACCAATAAAACGTCAGGGAACATACGATTCTATTAGAAAAAAAAACCCTCAACACTTATTTTCTTCATTAGCCGTGCCCATAAAGTTACAATAATTTTAAATGATAAACAGTACGACTGTCGTCCGGAGCCCATCGTTGGTGGTCGACCAATTAAAGAGCTAACTAACATCCACGTATGTGTGTCTCTATCTCTGTAATTTATCTAGTGCAGTGCGCATGCGTTACATATTTATGTATGATTATTGAAATTTTCCTTAAAACTTTGTTGTGAACGAAATGGTGTTCTGACTTTGCTATGGTTTTGGGCGAAATTGTAAAGTGAAGTTAATTAAGCGATATTTATTTGGAATGATGTTAATTTCATGTTTACAAATTTAAAAAAAAAAACAGTTATTGAAGAATTTTTACTCATTGCGATTGTCGTTGTAGCCAAATACACATTGCAAAGAGTTTCAGATTAAGTTCCTGTAAAAAAATATTTTATAAGTCTGGATTTTCGTTTAGGCCTACAAGAAATCAACCACAGAAAAGCACATCAACAATAAGTAGGTGGTAGTACGTTCAATTCGCAACACTGCTAAATAATGCCCTAATATTTGTTCCAGCATACCTACATATAGATATATATAGACAGAGAGTTAAGTATGCAAGTATTTTCAACAGCATAAATAAGTTTACTACCTCTTCAGTGCCATGTGTTATGATTGACGTAACTAGATCAATGCCACGCGCTCCGTATTAACCAATACTTAGAAACATAACATTTAATGCTCATTCCAAAACAATACTTATTCTTCAGGCCATTTAATATCATCCTACAACAGATGGCCTTTAAACGTAAGCAAATAGGCCACAGTTACCGTCAAAAACAAAGAAACAACTGTACATTTTGACGAAACTGCTCACCAACAAAAGGCCGCCGCTCTACAGTTCTTACTTCGAAACTTAATATTTAATATATAATTAATCCTCAAAACTAAATTGCCATTGCGAGGCCGCTCCAAAACGCTCATAGACATAAATCATGTGTAACAAAAGCCGTGCGGTACACGGATTGCGAGGCCCATCGCTAATTGGGCGTCACCATAAACCGGGCCGCATTCGTAACAAAAGTCACTTCTCCCAACAAAGAACCTAAAAAAACCCGTGGGCCCACCGTGTAACACAATCTGGTACCGCGAAAGAACATAAAATTTGGTTGGCTATTAGATTCCGCGCCGTTCGGTACGACGAGCAAACGACATATTTATATTTTTAAGTGAACGGCCCGCGCCCGCGCACCTCACACACGCGCACACGCACACACACAGATGGCACAGGTATCAACAAAAATGTGCTAAGTAAAAAATATTATTATAGCATAATGCGCCATAAAACACGAGAGCGTCGGTGAGCGACGGCGGTTCTCAAACTGTTGACGTACTACGGTGTAGCGGTGCATCTCGTAGGCGCGCCGTAGCACCGTGGCTACGAGACTTTCATGGCACGTGAAAACATTCCGCGCAAAACTTTGTCGTAGGTAAGTAAAATTTTACATATTAAAAGTTTAAAAATACTTTAATGATTCTCAAAAGTTAAAATGATTATTTTCTTAATTTCATCATAATAATTGATAATTTTATTAAAAATATATAAAATACTAACATAGTTCATAAGTCATTGTAATTACTAACAAAAATATGGATAAAATAATGTCCGAAATAAATATATATTGAATTGAATTGAATTGAATTAAAACGTCTATTATGATGATTATGATTATCAAAAAAAAACACTTATAGAGAAAGTATTACATACAAAAACAAGTATTTTATTCCACCAGAAAACGAAATCAATAAATAAATTAGCTACCCAAATAAATAATACTCCAAAAACTTTGAACGCCACAGAAGCGGTACTTCGACATAAACAATGTCAATGATTTCTATTAAAATCGTTCGGCATTTGGATATACGAATTATATTAGAAGATCGTCTGGGAAATCTACGCAATGTGCAATAAATAAACCGAAGACTCCCACTGCTTTACCATTTAACTCTTAATTCAATAAAAATAGAGTATATTTTCGCATAACATTGATTTAGTAAAAGTAGATAATAAAAATTGTTAGGTTTTGGTACGAAGCATCAGATAATCAAAGTTTAAGGACGTAATAAACTTGATCTAATATTATAAACAAATGCAAATCGGTTTTCTGGTAAAGTAAAGATGGTATATAAATCACTAGTTTTAGAACAAGTTGTCATAAGCTTTTACTATATGACGGATATACTAATATGTGCTTTATGTAAAGTAGTTAGAGTTTATAATACTTTGAATTAGAGCCAGTGCCTTGCTTTTAAGAGAATTAGCCGTAATTGTCTTAGGGAAGTAAATACATACTATATAAATAATACTATAGAATTAAATTTAGTTTGAGCCATCGATTTTGTTTATGCACAAACATTTTAATATCACAAACCTACCAGCTTGCAACTGTAGACGAACCAGGGACGTTAAAAAGACGCTTAAGTAGAATTATATTAGGTTAATATGACTTATACCTACTGTAAAGGTCACAAAACTATCAATTTTATCATTTCAGCCCTGGTTGTCATCAGACAATTTGCTCATACCGATATGGAGAAGTCTCGCAGTTAATCTTTATTATTTCTATTTTAAAACAAGTCATATTTTGGTCTTCAAGATAATATGAATGATAACATTCCAGCGAATGTCTCTTGATTAAACAACTAGACGTAAATAATGTATTAATTAACGTGTTAATTACATTATAAAATAATGGTAAAACCTGCTCTTCCATTGCACATGAGATTATTACTGATAAGATAGCATTTAAAATGTTGTTTTGCTATGTAAGTTAAAAAGATTGTCATCAAAATATGATATTTCGTAATTTTCCATCAGTAAAATCAACTCTATTTATTTTTAGTTTGTTGTGTAAAAAATGCTTTTACGATAAGAGAAGTTATATTAAGATTTTAATGTACGACGGTACCTTCAAGTGGCTTAACATCGCCAAACAGTCTTTTACCAATCATGCCGGTCAATTCTATTTGATTTCGAACTAACTCTGAATAAATGATACTACGCTTTCAATCTAGTAATTTCCGTATACTTCTTTTGACTTACCTACATGATGGCTTTAAACTCATGATCAAGTTCTTCTATACCTGAAAAGTCCGATACATACATAATAGTGTGTATTGCAGTGTATACCTAAATACCTAGCACTACAAAGCTTATAAAGCCTCACACCTTGAATAGTTTTATCTAGCAGGGATCAACATTGTATACCTAACTACAAAACAAAAGCATAAACCTTGCACACAACAAGCCTCCTCATCAATACGGTCTCAAAAACATGGTTTACTCTGGGTCACTTCAAACTTCAATGCCTCAGTGGTTCTTCATGGGTATCATTGTAGATCCTGGTATACCTATACATAAGAGCTGTACACTGATGGGGACGAGTTCGAACGATGAGGGCTCGTCCTAAAAAAAGCAGGGGTCAACAATACGCACCCAGTAGGCGCGGAGGGTGGGCTGCAGCCGGCTCTGGATGTCAGGATCGGAGAGTGCGCCCCTGCCCAGCGACCCAGTCGACGACGCCGACAACCGCTTGCCACGCCCCGCGCGCGCCTCGCCTCCCGCGCCGCCCTGCGTACCAACCCCGTCATACCCTCGCACCGACAACACACTTCGATGGTCCACGCCTGGGTAGACTAGGTAACCTGGGTACACTGGGTAGAATAGGTAGTCTGGGTAGACTAGGTCACTAGGGTAGACTAGGTCACCTGGGTAGGCTAGATCACCTGGGTAGACTAGATTTCCTGGGTAGACTGGGTCGCCTGGATCTAATCTGTGGGTTAACTACGCTACACCTACGTACTGACCTGTGGTAGCTGGGGTCTAATCTAGGGCTACGCTATACCGTACTATGGGCTGCTGCAGTTTGGTAGGACTAGGTTTGTATTGAGTTGTGGTAGGTGTCATTGTGGAATGTGTGTTTTGTTTTAGATGGTGATAACAGGTTTAATTATACTCAAGATCAACTATAAATTAAGTCAGGAAGCACTAAACGCAAAAATATGTAAGTATTAAATTGTGAATCATCACTTCATTGAATTACGAAAAAAAGACTTTTATATTGGAAGATCTAAGAAAAGTAAAACAAAAACAATTACTCATGGTGCCCATTATAAGACCACCGTTAAGTCTAGATTACTTGTATTCAAAAACATTTAGCATAATCATTCGAATCAATTATTCATAAGAAACAAAACACTTATTGCAAAATGAATAATTCATTAATTTTTATTCTAACTGACAATTGAAACCAACTTGGCGTTCTATTTCGTATTTATTATTCGAACACTTTCAAAAGTCAAATTTCGAATAATAAATGCGTTACATTTTTAAATGGCTTCTTTTTTCTGACAATTCTAAGGAATGTTCTAGAACCATAAGATCTACCTACTATAAAGCCGTATGTGAATAGTGGTACATGCATAAGTCATAAATGAAGTATTAAAGGAAGAGATAGCCCAGTGCCCAGTTGTGGGAAGCATCGAAATGTGTGATCGTGTTGCGACTAAAAAGCATCTATTAGTTCTAAAGATTTGTGCAGACGACACGGTTCCAGTATTTTCAACTTTATTACCTCATATTAAGGCTTGAAATTAAATTGACTAATGAGTTAGTAAATACAATCTGCCATCAAACGTGCCAAAAGTTAGGGAAAAGGCACGTTTTATTAAAAGAATTATTTTTTAGATAATTACAGATTTTTGATATTTATATGGCAATGAAAACTACAATCGCGTCGTCTTCACACAACATAATAAGAATAGTTAGGAGGCAGCAAAATATATGGCTTCGTGCTACCACTAGGCAGTTTAGTGACGTAACGCCAATATATTTCACTTTCACCTCTTTTGTACACAAATAATACAATAAATTAACAAATAATTTAGTGTTTAATGTCACTTTCTCGTATATTTTTTATGGAAATCGTCAAAAAGTACCGAAAAATCGGATGTAAAGCAATATTATTGGTGTAAAGTCAAAGATCGTTATATTTATTCATATATACAGTGGACAACACTTATCTGGAGACTAGAACGACATTATCTCTGTTATTTTGTGATCTCTATCTTTTTCTGAGTGCATATTTAACAAACATTTAAATCGCGAATTATTAAGATTGTATCTGAGAAACCCAAGTTTTACAAGAATCTAAACGAATATTTCATGTCTTGTTAAGTCATAATTTGATAAAATATAACTGTCGACTGTTTTAGGTGATGCATTTGATGCACCTCTTGAAAACAAAATTCTACACAGGAATAGGTAGATCGAATTTACATATATCGCATTATATTGTTACATTTGTTTTGAAACAATTTTTTACAAGAAAAGCCTCGTCGAGTAATGTAATCTATATTAGTACGTCAGGTGCACCCTGGGCGGTCAACCTCGAACATACTTCTATGCCTCGAACCATTCTTGATATCTGATCAATCTGTCATGAGACCTTGCTCTTACGAAGATCTCTCAATTAAACAATATCCTTGTTTTCATTCAACCAAATAGGTACGCATCCATGACCGACTAGCTGCACAAAAAAGTTATATTATAAAGAAAATAATGAGTTCTTTTGTTTCAAATGAATACAGGTTTTAAAAGTTTATAATAGAAAGACAGACTTATCCAATGCACGTTGACATAATTTCTTGAATGTAGAGCAATATATTTGAGGTAACTCTATTCAGGGTATCGATCGGCCTGACCTATCTTAATTACTTAAATAGATAGTAGGCCACTCGCTAAAAACGGTCAACTTTTCACCATTATTGATTTAGTGGTAAAATTAATTATAGCTTGAAATGTGAAGTTATTCTTTTTGATACATATCTAATCACATCAATAGTAAATAAATAAGTCATAATTAAGATTTAACCAAAATTATGCGATATCCGAACACCCTTGTTAGTCTGATAAGACCGCCCATGTACTGTGGGCTTATGGGCTTATATATTTTTGATGTGCAATAAAGAGACATCTATCTATCCTTGATAGAGTCCAGTATAACCGCAATCTAACCCTAAAAATACGAAATAAAATACCACCCAAACAGAACGACTGTCTGTACTGTAACGCGATAGTTTAGAACAATAGCTGGCCAGTAAACATCAATCTATTGCACTTAAACGTCCGTTTGTTCTGTAATGGGGCAGTAAATCTACCATCGGCTCTTATACGACCCTTAGTTTCACAAACTATTTGTTTAAAGACGTCTCTTGTTTATGTTATACTGGTATATTTACGAATTTTTGCTTGCAATCCTTAAGGACGAGAATGCTGTTAGAATAGAACAGTGAAATGCCATTAAAAGGTCGCAAGTTAAAACGCCGGCACGCGACAATGTCTTTTCGAATTCATGTGCGAAATATATATGAGTTATCAGTTGCTAAAAACGGTAAAGGAAATATCGTGAGGAAACCGACACACCTGAGAGTTTTCAACGGTGTGTTAAGCCATGTCAGAGGCCTACAGGCGGTTTAAACTCTCACACCAGGTTGTTCATCAACCATACGATAAGAAGAAGATCATCTAAAAGCAGCATTAAGAACAGACAAGCCGCAGATAAGACAACTTACATTGAACGTCTCATCGTATGATAGTAAAATTGAAATTAAATAATGGTTTTACAATACCCATTATACATATTAAATTAGCTAAAATACTTCAAAGTTGTTTTTTAACAAAGCGGGAATTTTTTTATAGTGGTTCGGCAATAATTAGCAAGTTATAATTAAAGCTAAGTCCACTATAAAATTAGCATACACCAGTTAACATTTACCACGAATAATTAGCAAATAATTCGTATCTAAACACCCACGCTCATATAAATTACAAATCAATAAAAATGTGACCTTAATGATTAAACTCATATAGCCTTTCCACGCATTAGGACCGGTTTCAAAGGACCATCAATGAATCGCCCGGCCGTGCCAAATCCGATGAGATATGACCGGCTCATTGAATTGCTAGACGCGTGAGCTTCCGGTCTGGTAGGTACGCCATTCCGTCTCGAAGGAATTAAACTAAATTACCGTTAGAAATTGAAATTTATTTCGTTTATTACACTTACTATAATAATATTTTTTGCAATCAGCGAACGTGTCTTAAAGTAGACACTTTTTGATTTTAAGAAGTCTATAAAAAACTATGCAATGTTTTGCCATCTTCTAAGCTAAATTTTTTGTCATTTAGATAGCCAAACCCATGGCGTTTGCGATATAATACTGGTCGAATTTTAAGTGTCAAAAGTATAGACTTGCGAGCAAAAATTGGATTCATAATGCATTAAGCATCGTCACAAAATAGACATCGAATTTAATAGAAAATACAATAAAAGTATGCAAAGCAGATAATACAAGGCAGTGTGCCCCAAATACGGTCTTATTATTGTCACCAATGACGTCACCGTATCGTTAAAATCTAATATTACCTGTACATAAAAGTTTGCCTTATAAGAAGTTACACAGGTTTTCCCCAAATGGAATACACATACTAAGAATATCTTTACCTTAATGGTACTTGTATAAAGGTATTTAGGTCTCTTATTAGGTACCAAAATCAGGTGTGATTTAGTTTCCCTTCAAGTATTCCTGGAATCATAATTAGGCGGCATTTTATCACAACTAAGTGAGAAGCAGTTTCGAATTTATATTCAGAAACATTATGCTTAAGCCCTTGACCGTAGGGAGTAAAGCCAGCTTTTATAGAGAACTGATGTATTGATTAACATACAAAAAAAAATCTATGGAATTTTCATCAGATCTGGGCATCGCACTCATTACTATGGATGCATGAGGTAAGTCTGAGTAGTTTAAGCCCCAGAATTGGTCCGATGTCATATTGTGCAGTGTACAGGCTAAACATCAGAAAGTAAAGTCAAAGATCTTTAACAGAAGTAAAAACAAGTCGTGAATTTCTTTAAAAGTCCATGAGGTTCTATCGTATTTACAATGTTGCTATCATCGTTGCATCTTTCCCCTTAACTCTTTGTCTACATATCATTATCATTTATGATACGACCACAAAACCTTAACGTTAATGTAATGTAATAAACGCAAAAATAAGATGATCACAATTCTCATCCAATTTACCAGTCTAGCATATGGCCTCTTACCAAAAAATATACCTTCAAATTATATAACAATTTTACATGTGAACCGAACATACTCGAATGGAATTTAGCAATCTCCATTGTAATAAAAATAGTGATGTAATCCTATAAAATATACTCGACAATTACTTTTGTAGGTACATCGAAATTTGAGAAGATAGCGCTGTGGCGACATCGGATAAAACCGGTATGAAATACATAAATTTTATTTAAAAAAAGACGGGCCGTGCCCACACTTAGCCGAATTGGTTATTATCTCATTCCATAGGTACTCATGAGATTCATTACACACTTATTGGCTAGAGAACGAATAAAACCATTTTTGTAGCTAACTAGTGATGTGGTCAACGTCGATATTTGGATCCTAATGTGTCAGGTAAATATATCGATAGATCACAATGGGTATGTATTGAGTTTAGAAATGTCAGTGTTTTTACTAAACGTTTGATATACCTGCAACAGCTGCTAAAATGTTATTGAATGGTTGTTATAAATTGTAGCTGGGGCGAAAAAAAGTCTCAGAAAAATGCAATTATTAAGAATAAGAAAAATATTTATTGTATAAGATAATCATTGCATTGATTCCTGAAACTCACACTAGGATTCCCTGTGTCGTGAGTTCCAGGCTCCTTCGCTCCGTTTACATTCATATCCGTTACAATAATTTTCTAAATCTAATTTAATCGTAATCTAAAAAAAAGAAATACACAAATAAAAGTGAACAGTGCGTGCGTATTGGTGTTATAAAATACGAAAATTAGTGAGAGCTTGATTTCACGTTTTGAGGTGATCTATTGTAGATTATATGCATATTCTGGTATAGCAATTACCGTAATTTTAAATATTGAGACCTCCAGATCTTACTGAAAACCCAATTAAGCAGGTACTATACAAATAGTCGGAGCAACAGCAAACAATCGATATAAATGCACTCAACGAACCATACATCTCTATCACAAACCAGTTCGCGCGTTAATTGCGGTACCAAATTCGTATCAGAATCATTTGAATATCCGTAATTTATGACAACGGCCAACCGAGTATCATCTCAGTACAAACTATGTGTGTTAATGTTCGCATACATTATGTTGGCAATCCGTGTGTATACTTATTTTTATATTTCGTTGCTATACCAGCTAGTACTGTTAGCTGCAAGTATATCAACGTCTTCGTTCGTAGTGTTATCGTACCATATGACACCGACACTTTTAAGTTTAGAATTATCTTACTCTTAATTCTCTTTATCTGGTAGATCGTCTTCGTATTAAGAATTCAGTTTTAGCAGTCATATCTCTCCTAGGGTTTAATTCAAAAGACTAAATCGAAAAGCCATTATTGCATCCTTTGTAATATTTTTATTAAAAGAAATTGTGAATTATCTAATAGAGGTAATGTTCATAATATAATATATAATTTATGCTGTTTTAAGACTTGTTATAATAAAACCTATGTTCGCGATTATAGTAATAGTTATACCCATAATTATTAAATGTCATTTTTATAAAATAATTTAGTCATAAACATTTTTATTACATGTATCATATTCAAATTTTAATGGAGTTTTTCCCCTATTTGTCTCACAACTGTCATCGGTCTTGAGTCTACACTAAATCAACCTAAACAATATACTATCCCTATAAATCCTACATCCGTGAAAACAGGCTCAGGATAGCAATGAGTCAACAGAAACCAATTTAAAAGGGCGAGTTATTATTCCCGAACGTACAAGCTACGAGTTCATTCAAATTCAACAATTTGCAATTACCGACCTGTGACGTCACTGACGACGAACAGCGAAACCTGACGACCCCTGGAAAGTTTGTGGGGATTACACATTCAAATACCTATGGTATGAAGCATCAATGAAAATTATAGACAATTTCAAAAGATTTGAGAAAGTATGGATTATGGATTGTCAAACTGATGAACAAGATATTTTATAAAAACAACAGCAATCAGCTGTATGAATGAATTTCGCGAAATTAACGGATTGTTCATTTGTAGGCCGAAAAAGGCTCATAAAAGATGAATGGATTGATTATGTGAAATATGATAAGAAACTTACTCAAGATGGATAAAAGAATGCATGCGAAAAAGGTAGCTCATAGCGCTGATGCCAATCAAGGAATAGGATAAACAACGAAGCTTATATAGCCTAAGACACTTGAGGCTCTCCCCCACACAGGTGCGTTATTGCGATGATGGGTCCCGATTCCTTGCACACAACTGCGTTTTGATCGTCCGGTAATTCTAGAATCGCAGTTGTGTGCAAGGAATCGGTACGCAAAATATCGCAATAACGCACCTGCGTGCGGGAACTTTTAAGAGACTTTAACACCTATGAACTCCTGTCCCTATTCCAGCCGGAAATCACACGGCACATGAATATTGTAATACTAAATAATGCGACGTGAACTTGTTTCTTTATCTCCAAATCGTAAAATCGGTACCGGCCGTTCCATTTAAATTAAAAATAAATAATAAACACGAAAGCCGCCACTGGTCTAACAGACCCGTCAATGCCCCCGTTCGATATGATTGCTACATTTTGTCCACAACACATTAGCATAACATTCACTTTAATAATATATACAGAAACACGTTGCGTCCGTAGGTGAGGCTTATGGCAACACTGAATCTTCGTTTATGTACTTTTTCTAACTGTACCTGGTACAGACTGCGACATTCTTGGACATTTTATATCTAAACCGGTATAGGAGTTATGGTCGCTATGTATGTGAATTGTTAATGCATTGGTGCTTATTATAAAATTGTTTGGATGTTTCCGTGTTTTCCCACATTTGATAAGGTTAACTGTTTGGCACAGAAGTACTTACTACACATTAGTTACATTTTGATGACATTTTGAAATCTTATTATTTTTTCCATCAACGTTAAGTAGAATTTTAGAAAACTTAGTGTAAATGAGATATTTAGTCACTTGTTTGGCTTTTGAACAACTGAAGAGGGTATATTTGCAAAAAGATCTGTATTAGAATACATATAATACTAGTGCAGTGTCAGGTATAATTTTATCAAATGTTGAACTCATTTGATTCTATATTCACACGCAAATAACATTGTACGTGTAGTGATTGTTTTAATCCATCAACCATCTTATCAACAGTCTTCTATTTGTTACTAAGCACCTCCCTAAATATTGAAACGGATATAATTTACATTTTCTGAAATAGGGCATCTCATTTTACTTTAATTTTGAGTCTCACAGCACCAAAAAAATGAGATTTCTGTCTTACCTGTAACCTTCGATATCTTATAGTAATAACCGCATTTAGTTTCATACCTCTGCATGTATTTGTATTTAATTGTATTGAACTTGCCAAAAGATGCATTACCTCGTCACAATTTGAGCACAAGTCGTCCGCATGCACACAGACTGCGGAGCATTGAACAATCAATCAACCACAATCGTGATCCTGATCTCTCACTTGTTAAAAGAAGACAAATCTTTACTGACGGGAGGCCACACTTAAAGGAAAATTAGCTTGAAATAAGTGCCTAAATGACTCATACGTTAAAATTGCGAATATCATACGCCCTGCTTAGTTACGGTACGGTTTATTTTATTTACGATTCGGGGATAAGAACGATTGGTTTAAGGACGTACCTACCGAAATTTGCAATAAGTTTGAATGTTTAAGGTGTTTGCTTCAACGGAAGTATACAGAAGTTATGCAGGTACAAGTGCCCCTATAAGGTCAATTTAAAAAGGCAAGCTTCTTTTTTAAGATTAATGTAGAAGGTATATTGATCTGATACTCGTTTTTCTGAAGAACATAACAGGAAGGATCTTGCTAAAACCTCGCAGCAATGGTTATTTCAATTTTTTTTAGCCTGTGTTGTCCCACTGCATGGCAAAAGCCTACCTTTCATTCTTCCACTTTCTTCGGTCGTGTGCTAAAGTTGACCAGTCTATCCTGTAGGCAAGCAGCTCGTCATGCCACCGTGGTCTGGGTCTGCCGCGAATATACCCACTACGAATTACCATATATGTACTTTACTTATCCTTTACATCACCCAAAAGTCAAAACACAAAACCATAATTTTGAAAAAAAATATCTACCATACCAGTTCAAACCAATAGCATGATTCCAATTTCAAAAACACGCGAAACGGTCACAGCTTAAAAAAAAGATCCAACTTCACGTCACAAATCAAAACGGATTCCATTTTTAATTTCAATTTTTTTACGTCACTTCGAGTATCATCCGTAACTTTTTTTTACCGTATTTACGCTCAGGACAATGCATCGAATCATGACTTTAAAGATAAATGGAATATGAACTGAAAAAAAAGGTCCGTGATGTCCAATTTAAAGTGGATACAGAGGGTTTTATAAAAACGAAAGTGCATACAGGTATATTATTGTTGTGTGGAATTGAAGGCGTCGTGAAGCGGTGGACGTGGCATTGCCAGCATTTTTTTTATTTTGCTATTCTAAACGTTGCCTGCCAGAAAAGTGTTTGAGTTTTCGTCAATCAGTGTTATTTTACTGAAAATTAAATTTGATTTGTAATTTTAATGTCGGATTCTTTGGGCAAAATCTTGAATTTTCGGCTTTTCAGGTTTAGATTGATTTAGCTTAACAATGCAATACAATTCAGAACGGTCTGAAAATAGAATTAAAGCTGTCCAATAAAAATGTACTCAATCAGTTAAATCAGCCAAAATAAATCTGCCGCATCCAAAACATTCTACATCCACGCCTAAACTCTACAAAAGGTAGATTCGGTAACGAGATATGATATTATTTTTTGTGGTGTGTCGCGGGGGTGGCCTGCGAGCGGGGAGCGGGGGGAGCGCGCGGGGGTGCAGGGGGTACCGCAGGGGAGCAGGGGGGTGCAGTCAGGTGGATTCCACTTCGCAACGCATTGTATTGTTAACTTATCGCATACGATAATTTATGAAGGGTAAGGGCAAACGTGAGAATCTTGGTCCGTCGTGATTTCAATGTTGTTTAGTTAGGTGTGTTGAGGTGCCTTACGTGTTATGTATGTATGTAGAAGGTATCGGTTGGTTGCGCATGGTGTATCACAGGCATAAGCGTTTGTATGATCCTGAAGGTTCAAAAAAACTCTGATCAATCCTAGGTAACAAAGAGCGAATAATTGACCAAACTCCAAACCCTAGTTTACCGTTTACTAACTAACTTTTTACAGTACTATGAATGATCCAAAAATATTGGCGAATTTTTAATTTACCAGAAGACCGGACTCTGACTCGGCTCGACAGCCGTATTAAGCACCACGAGACTAACAAAGTTATTATTGCTACTGAATTCAATGATCAGTCAAACGTAAATATAAGTACAAAATACTGCAGTTTCGCTCATAATCCTGTAAAAGACTGAGAAGGTATTACTTGCTTGCCATACGGCCAGAGCGGACGGAAATAAATATATTGCAAGCAAAAGGAGCGCGGGCGTCGGATGACGGCCGCGCATGCGCGGAATCTTAATATAATATCAATTTCGATGCGTTCAACACACTTCAAATACACGTTTGTACAGGGTTGTCATAAAATTAATTGTTTATTAGGTCAGCTAGATTTGTTATCGTTTAGAAATCAGACAGAACTTCTTTTAGCACTTTTATCGAAGACCCTGACAGAAACCTTAAGGTCAGGGTCTCATACAGAGAAATACCTCTAAAGAGAAGAGTATCTTAAGATGAACTTCTTTAAAGGATCTTACGATCAGAAGACTTTAAAGTCTTCTTCTTCTTATCGTATGGTAAACAACCTGGTGTCAGAGTTTAAACCGACTGCATGCCTCCGACATGGCTTTACACACCGTTGGAAAACCTCTCAGGTGTGCCGGTTTCCTCACGATGTTTTCCTTCACCGTTTTTAGCAACTGATAACTAATTTATAGTACGCAAATGAATTCAAAAAGTCATTAGTGCGTGCTTGGGTTTGAACTTGCGACCTTTGACTTGGTAGTGCAACGGTCATGCCACGCAGCTATCAGTGCTTCTATAAGGTTATACTTTGAGGTTACTTATAGGTATATACCTTCGCATCTACTTTATTGTAATCTACGTACTGCTGTACACAGTGGTGTAAGAATAGTCAGTGGACTATCCTTACAATATCTTACATTTTGTCCTTCCAAAGGTTGCCTGGTAGATATCGCATTGAGCGATAAGGCCGCCATTGTACACACTGCATTAACCATGATGTAATAAATTAAGTTATGATACGTACTTTATGGTGTACAATAAAGCATATTCTATGTATCTATATACCTTATACTCTTAAGGGGATGTTTAAGATTTATTTTGACTGGCATTGAAATTAATTAGATTCTGCAGCTTTAAACCGACCTTCGTCATACACTCGCACGAATCTCTAAAAAATTTCGTAGATACCTAAGTCATAAACTGTCTTCAAAACTTTACTGTAAGCCAAAAGATAAAACCGCTAAAACGAAATCATTTAACGCAAAACCAAAAACAAAAGTGGACTAAATACGAGAACAAACAAAAACCATTACCGGAATATTTTTCACAGCGAACGCACTGCACAGCCCTACAGACACTCAGGTACCTCTTATCGCGCCATCTTTCCACTCGCATTGTTTATTTCCTCTACACTTGCACCAACATAAACTCCAAACCAAACCAACCAAAAATAACCCTTATTACTTTAACATTAAGGTTTGTAAGAAATGCTTGTTTAATTTGTTTTTTCAGTACAGAACTCCATCTCTGTCGCAGCGTGACGTTTCATTAGAGCTTTGAGATTAACTTATTAAAAGCATTTGTTTTTTTCCAAAATACTCTTTGAAGTATCAAATGCGCGCTCAAATGGACATTTTGAAGGAATTACGTCATCGTATGGGTTTATAAGTGTCGGTGCGTTTATTATCTGTGGCCAGTGTGTGGGAATGTGATTATGTTTAGGGACAGATAAGTTACCGATCTCATTTATTGATCCTTTTTTAAATTTGAATTTAGCGCTTTATTTTTTACGCTTAGGTACGGCTTAGTACCGAAAAGGTTTTATTTAGCCGGAGATGAAAAGGTTGACTTGTTGGACTAGTGGACGCAACTTCGCGATCGCAACTACAAAACTTGAGGTCACGGTTTGAATCCCGGTTCCGGCAGAATTATTGGGTTTTTGGGATAATTGATGGTTAGCAGAGTTATTGGGTTGAAATTTCGTGGTAGCCTAGTGATTGACAGGCCGGATTTTTAGCACATGTTTACAGGTTCAAACCCAATCAAGTATCAATGTGACTTTTCTAATTTTATTAATTCTTTCTTACATATTATATTATACTAAGAAGGCATTTACCAACGGTAACGGAAAACATCAGGAAACCTGGATTTAATTATCTGAAATCGCTAAATACAAATCGGTCGGTCTCATCGTAAACATTATGCAATATTAGTTACAATATTGGGCACATTTATAAAATAAACAAAGTCCGACTGTGATTTAGTATAAACAACGTAAATATCTCAAATTTAAATCTCCATGTATTGCTCAGTACAGGAAAATCCGTAAACTTACCAAAATATTGCGGTCGCGTACAAATATATTAGTTTTCCTTTTATATGAATCGTAAAATATTTAAACGTGTTTTTATTCATTTTATTGCGTTCAAAGTACTTGCGAAGCTTATGCATACACTAATTTGTTGTCAAAATATTTGTTTAAGTGGAAATAAACACTCCCCGTGATACATTTTCATTGTTATATTTTTCATGACGCAAGTTGTCGTTCACTGTGGCGTTCTAAAGAGGAGGCCTTTGCCCAGCAGTGGACATCTTCCGGGTGATGATGATGATTTTGGGACTACTGTTCAAGCGTTATTTGTTTGGGATTTACAATAACTTACATGTAAATTTCTCCTGTTATTTAGATACTATATACGCCGGGTATACTCACGTGTGTATTCGGGAATGCCCGATTAGTTTCGAACTCGAACGGTGCCCTTATATTATTATTATAGCGCAGTTCGGTTTGCGACTCTGCCGCGTAACTATCTCATTAATAAAGGCTCCGTTCAGTTCCTAACTAGTCGGGCATTCCCGAAAACACATGTGAGTAAAAATATAGAAAATAATATGGCTACCACTCACGAACGTTACTATAGTAGAATTTTTTTTTGACTGAATTCCGGTCACGGCGGCCTGTTTCAGCTGAGACTAGCCAAATACGCAGAAGACATTGTAGTGCATACTTGATGCGTGCAGACACAGGTGCACTCCCAATTCCCTCACTCTCATAGTCCGATGGGACGGTAGACCGACACGACCGGAGAGAGATGAGGCGCAGGACTAACGGCTTAACGTGCCTTCCGAAACACGGAGGAGACTCGACATGAGAAAAGAGTCACCTATCACAAGACTGACCGCGGCGAGCAAGGCTTAACCTTGCAGATTGCCTGATCTGTGCGGTAACCACGTGGCTACGAGCCCCTCAATACATTTACATAAGAAGAGATTTATAAAGATATCTCTTTGCAGGACCTAATTAGATAAAACCTGCGCTCATATTAGCCAACTGTCAATATTCCGAAAATCAAAGCTGCGCAAGCGCAAGAGTTGTTGCCCAATCTTTTGAGCATTCGCACCTGCCGCCGGCGAGTCTTTGATCGTTAATAATAACAATTATCGCGTGCGCCCGCGACGCGCCGGAAGGTGACCCCCGGCGAGACGGTGTTGCCAGGACTTTGGTAGTGGAATTGCCTTTTTTTAAAACATGTCATAATCGAAAGAGCCAAAACTTTAATATAATCATTAAAACATTGCTCTTAGTATGTTACTTTTATTTGAAGATAATGCAATAACAAGTTTATGTAAAATCTAATTAAGATATTTATGAGACTTGTATTATTTGTGTGGGATAATTAGTAAAATACATAATGCTAGGCAACAAATATTTGCTTACGCTTGCTTGCCTGCTAGTACAGTACAATACTCTATAGATAAAATGTTTTAGTTATATGCATTCAGCACAATATAGCAGACTAAAAACTCCCTACCAAACTGAAATCCAGTCACTTGGCAACACATCCAAAAATTCGCAATTGCTCCCCGCCGCCCATTGCCAAGGCCACGCTGGGCGGCGCGGGCGCAGCCGGTCTGTACTCTTTTTGTTTTACGCGCAAGCGCCCGCGCAAAGTCAAGGGCACGCTGACCCACTTCCTGCGCAGCCTTCGCCGCGCGAGCACGTGTCGGGAGCAGATGCTACACTTGTTTGTTTTTAAAATTATTTTATTATCCTGAGGGTTTTTTGAGTAAGACAGGTGCAGAATACTCTGTATGAATTTTTGATAAACAACGCTTATTTAAAAATGTTCATAATAATTTGCAGAATGTTCAATATGCGCATAAACTTGCAGACATCTGCTACTATCTAAAACGATTACATATTAAAAAATGTTTGAACCTGATACTCTTATCAGAAGCAACATTGAACATTGCTTGTTACTTAGATAATTCTAAGGAGTTAACAGCCTTCACTAAGACTTTGCTCCTGATCCACTCCGATATACATAAAAATATCCCATAAGTAGATCTCTAATAAAAAAAGCCCAGCAATTTTTCGAGTTTATATAAAGGCATAAAGATCTCAATAGAAACTTAAAGAACAATGCTACGTCCTATGCCTAAGCCAACCAAATTTCATTTTCTCAAGTCCTCAAAAGAAAATAATATTTATCATATATTAAAAAACTATTGTGCAGTATCGTGAACGTACCATGTTTTTTTAGCTATCGTTCACGTGTAATTACTGTACGGGACTCAAACTAAAATATACAAATGTATTACAAAATTTTAACAATTAAATCGCCGATATCAAAATTCTTAACAAGTCACAAACCTTACAAACAGAGACTAACTAGCCGCCAATCAACGTACACGGCACACAGCACTTCAAATCACACCTACATGGGAATAAAATTTTAACACTGCCATATAACATGCACATAAACCGATACAGAGAGGCTGTAGGCCATAATGCCTCTCACACGAGATTAACCACGTACTCCATCGTAAATATATAAAAACTAGCCTTCGCCCGCGCCGTCGGTTGCGTGGAAAATTTCGACGCATTTCTTTCGGGGTACTATTTCTGTCTACATAGACCTATTCTAATATATAATATGTCTGTCTGGTGAAAACTTATAATTGGCCTAATTTCACTAGTCTGTAGGACCTATCTGCGTCTTACCGCCGCACTCAGAGACGTTAATGATTACTTAAACTGACACTAAGAAAATATTTCACAAAGAAAACCTTTACTATTAGTGATCGTTTAAGTAAACATTACTTGTCTCTGAGTTCGGCGGTTAGCTGTTAATTTTCCAAATGAAATAAAATATTAAATAGCTTCAGTGTTAATAAAGGTTATTAACTATCTGTGTGCAGAATTTCATTGAAATCCTTTCAGCCGGAACTCGGAAACATTCACATTTATAATATAAGTAAGATTCAACAATAATGGCGTTTTATAATTAATTCGTTTTACTTTACAGTTTGTATAAGCTGATGTAATCCCCATTTAGTAGTTAAATGGATTTTTCTCTAAGTGCATAGATTTGTTATGTTATTTACCTTAATTAAAAACTGTAGAGATTAAATAGTTTTAGATGATCGTATGTTTAAAAAATGCAAATAATACGACTATTGATTTTTTAAGATTAAAGTCTTTTTAAGGCACCACTAAATAGTTCTTATCTGACTAACCCCGCTTACAGCCCTTCGTAAAAATACAGGCGTTATATATACATCGAATATGACTTTTGTGGTACAATATAACCAGTATACCGGTGCGGAATATCGACCGATTACTGACAGATTTTAAGTTATGACATCATTCTCATTTGCATATTGTAATGATTTTCATATCCAATTAGTTGCATCTACCATAATCTTACGTTAACTGAACAAAATATATAAAAACAAGACTCAATCTGTTCTCTACCATATACCTACTTTTGAAACCATGTGCTATAACAGAATACGACGATATAACCATTAACAAAACGCTATTCCATTCTAAATATGCTAATTAGGATACTACAACCTCATTCACAGAACTCGAAGATTAATCATAATCAACTCGCATCTTTTGGGCATTTGAAACTAAAATCCTCTTCAAACCGAACTATTATTGCGTAACTCTTCGCACAGAACCGAGTTATAATCGGCTTACTGCATATTTAAGTTGTATACACTTATAAATGTCTCAAGAGGAAATTTACAACGACTCCATTACTAGTATTGATTTCCAAATTCATAAATAACAACTGTTTGTAACGGGAAATCCAATAAACGCATAAGTCGCGATATGCTTATGTTGTGGCTTTAAAAACAGCGGCTTTTTGAGTGAAGGAAAAGTGTATTATTTAGTAGGGGACGAAGAATGGTACTGAAATTAAATATGAGAATAAAATAGGCAATACTAAATTAGCATGTTCCGTAGAGGAGTCGGTTGGGATGACGTTAAATGGACCATTCGCCTATAGTTTATATGATTTCACGACTACTTTTCCTGAAGGATATACGTTTATGTAATAAAGACTAATACACATTGGAGGTTAGTTAACCCCATATGACGTGTTAATCAATCAATCAATCAAATTCTCCATAAAATTCCTAATCGAAGACACAAGAAAAATACCGCAAAAGTTAAGTTACGATGAATGGATTTTTCAAGACTTTCAGTACACTTTACTCTATACATAGACTAAAAGAAATACAGTTGGGTACCTATCTTTGCAAAAGAGATCTCAATTGTTTGAAAATTCTCGCTATTCTTGCTTCACCCGCAGTTTCGATGGCCACGTTTACTTCATTTGAATAAAAAACAGTGCGACCAAAGTGATAGAACTATTTATATTATAATATATAATATGTTTCCTGTCCGGTGCGCGACTTTCTATTGTGCTCCGATAATTTATTTAATTCGACCATATCATTGCGTGTTGGGCCAACGTTGGGTGATGGTAGAGTTGTGACGTCATCTGGAGCAATATTTCACGTTCCTTGAGAAGAATTACACCACATTAGTATACCTATTTGTTTTTTGTCTATTTCATCCTTCTCAGTAAGTAGGCATCTATTATACCCTATTCAATGTCTCTCTGTCTCCCTGAGATAGGGCCTGTTTCACCATCTATGAATAATGTGTTAAATAGTTACTTCTTGATTAACGCTAATCGGCAAGTAAAAGTTACAAGTATCTTCTTCGTATCTTACTTACAGGCCAGTTTATCTCATGATTAATGTTACTCAGATATTGTGAAATTCGTATGAGTAGTTACGGGTGACTTTAAGTGGCGGTTAGTCTACTTGACACTTTACTTGTCGATAGTGAAACTGGCCCTGTCGCAGTGCAATCTTCTTAGCGTGACTCTCCTCGATCGATGATCCCTTGCGGGAAAGTGGTAGGCAGAACATATGAGGTGAAATATAGAGTATTTTCACTTCTGACCATTGCCAAAATGGGCATCAATCTGATGATATTAATTGCAATGGGGATGCCAAGGACAGATAATAAAGAAGAAAATAGTCGAGTAACATTCGTTAAGTTGTACTCTCTGATACCTATATGTAGGTATAATACGTCGTATTGTACTTTTGTAGCATTTTATTACAGTACACAATACATTATCTATCAATAGACGAGCATTTGATGTTAATTTGTGAAAAGTGTAAGCTTTTATTAAAGCCTCTTATAGTTCGCACGCCATTGTAACGTTTATTGCACAGTTTTATTTTATTGTAGTCACATTCATACTCTTTAAAGATGGACCTTCGACTCTGGAAGTGTTAAAGGGGAAGCTAAATTATAGACCGACTAATCTCTATAAGCTCGTTCAGGAAAGAAACTAGTGCACTGTACAGAAATTCGCTTTAAAAAGCGTAAAGTGCCAGTTTCAGGTATTATTAAAATAATTGTTTTGATTGCCGTCAGTCACTGAAAATGTTGTGTAATCAACTTTCTGGATGACTTCAAAATATTCAAAAACATCAACTAAACCCAGTCTAGAAACAGCTTTAAAGTATATTACGTCTCAAGGAAAATCTAACTAAAACCAAAAAGACAAGAATCTAATCATTATATCGCTCTACTTTCCTTAACGAGGCTCGAGACGTTTGCCACAAACATTGGCTGCGCTCAGACGGCCAACACCAACGCCAAACTCTTGAATAATTCATAAAACGCGAAACTTTAAACATATCTTGAAGTAAATTTCTGTGAGGGTAGACAAAATAACAACAGTTAAAATCAGTGTGCTGCTATTTAAAATTTATTTAAAATATTTGTATTATTAACTCACATGTTTTAATACACTTTTTGAGCACTTAACCACCCCTTACTTGCTGTCTATTGTTATCTAGTGTCTCAATCAATTTATGAAGATATTTGACACTATAGGACACTTATTTGAACTTTGACCCCATATAACTCCTTTGCTATGAACACTAAAACTGCAAGTCTTGAAGATCTGGAGCAGCTGTTTGCCTCTCGGATGCATGAGTATGAAGATAAGCTGCAGCAAGCCACTTCTGCCGCTACAGCATCAGGTCCGGCAAATATTCAACTCTCTACACTTGCAGCAGAGTTCACGGCGTTCAAGAGCTTTGTTTGGCAGGCTCTGAATCAGTTAAAAGAGCAGATTCAGGCGCTCTCCTCCATTGTTGATCGTCACGAGACATCCATGCGGAGGAAGGTCCTTCTTCTACATGGAGTCCCAGAGAAGAAGGACGAAAAGCTGCATACAACCATACTTGGTATATTGACAGGGCAAATGCAGCTGACCGATGGCAGTCTAGAAAACTCTATACATGTCTGCCATAGGCTTGGTTCGTCGCAACGTAAAACTCGACCCATCTTAGTCCGTTTCTTTAAGATGGAGCACCGGCAGCTGGTCTGGGACAGTAAGAAAGCGCTGAAGGGTTCAGGGATTACTGTGTCAGAATTTTTGACCCATACACGCCACCAGGTTTTCACTGCGGCGCGCAAACATTTCGGCTTAAACAATTGTTGGTCAATGGAGGGGAAGATTGTTGTCATCACGTCGGACAAGGTGCGGCGCAAACTGGAAACACTGGGTGAGCTTCGCCATCTTATTGCTCGCTTCCCAGTTGGTGCCGGCGATGCTGAAGACTCGGCACAATCGGAAGAACCCAATTCCCCGAAAGGAGTCGATGCTCCTGTCACCAAGGGAACAAGGAAGGCGCGCCGTCGCAACTGAGTAACTCGGTGGTTTGTTGTTACGACCATTTTTATCTGTGCTGTGTTCTTCGTCAACGGGTGCGTATACTATTTATTTTTCGTTGAATACCGACGACTAATTAATTAATTATATTTATTAATACTGTAGTTGAGGGTGGCGTTTTTAGATAAATTATATTTTGCAATTATGACACTTTGTCACAGCTGTCAACTACTTCTGTCTGTCAACTGTCAGTTGTCACCTGTTGACGTTGCGTTTTGTTATTGCTACTATAGTGTCGCAGCGTTAGTATTTGTGTTTTTCTTTTTCTTTTTTGGTTTAATGTTAGTTGCTTATATTCTAATGTCTCCTTTTTTTTTTAAACTTATAATGTTTACGTGACATATATTCAATAGCTCAGTAAGTTGGGGTGGTTATCAGTCCCTGTCTGTAATACTTGCGACTGACATCACCCAAGATTTGTTTTTTTTTGTGTTATTTGTATTTTATATAGTAGTATTTTATTGTATATATATTATACATATTTATGGATAATGACGCCTTAAGTCTTAATGACAGCTTCTTTTCTTGCTCTTCTTCTGAAGACAGTTTCGTCAGTGTTGACAGTGATGCTTCGCAACCTCTTACACTGCTTGATAAACTATCTTCTGCATTTTCCAGCAACCACAATACCTTACATATAGCCCACATTAACGCCCAGAGTGTTCCTGGCCACTATAACGATCTTCTGGCATCTATAACCTGTGAACATATTGATGCGTTGTTGATTAGCGAGTCTTTTCTGAAACCATCTCTTCCTTCTACTCAGTACGCTCTACCAGGCTTTGTCCTGATTCGTAATGATAGAACTGGCAGGGGTGGTGGCGGTGTGGCTATGTATCTGCGCGCCAATATTCCCAACCGAGTAGTCTATGCTTCTCCCAATCAGTATTCTGCTTCGGCTGAATATCTTTTTATAGAGATCTTAGTTAACCATACTAAAATTTTACTTGTGGTATTTTATTCTCCTAATCTGCACATCAATTATTTTGAATGTTTGGAGTCAGCTTTGAATGAGTACTGCCCCTCGTACGACCACATAATTATTATGGGTGACTTTAATACATGCTTACTAAAATGTGACTCGCGTTCTAGTAAATTACAATCTGTTTTGTCTTCCTTCAATCTTCATATCCTACCGTCTTCTGCCACCCATTACTCTCCAAATTGCACTCCTTCTCTTCTTGACCTCATTATTATCTCTTCTCCTAATAACGTTTGTGACCATGGACAACTTACGGCTCCTTTCTCTTATCATGATCTTATATATTTATCATATCGTATTCGACGTCCCAGGGTCAGGCCTCAATTTCTTCTTCTTAGAAGTTTTGGGAGCTTGGATCAGGAGGCATTAAGGGTTGATGCGGAAACCATCAATTGGGCATCAGTGATAACTTGCGAGAACATGGATGATATGGTGACAGCTTTTAATTCCAAGGTTCTTGAACTTTATGACAAGCACGCTCCAACCCGTCGGATCAAAGTTAAGCACAATCCTGCACCCTGGGTAACTTCTTCCATCAGAGAGTCTATGGGTCGTAGGGATAGAGCCAAAGCTAGATACAAGAGGAGACCATCTGAGCTGAATTTAATTTATTATAAATCCTTGCGCAATCGTTGCAACCGTCTGTGTCAAGATGCAAAGAGGCGCTACTTTCACGAATCTCTCGACAATCGTAACCCTTCCGATATTTGGAAATTTCTCAAGTCAGTCGGTATCGGTAAATCTCCTAATCATAACATTTGTAAAGATGTTAACCTTAATGACTTAAATTATCACTTTTCTCTTTCTCCTGTTACATTAGAATCTACCGTTAAAATGCGTACCTTGCTGGAACTGTCTAGCTTACCGGTACCGAACTGTTCTCCTTTCACTCTGAGTGCTGTTTCTGAGGAGGAAGTCAAAAAATCAATTTTAGCCATCTCTTCCTCTGCTATCGGTAATGACAATCTTTGCTCGAGGATGATAAAACCTATCTTATCACTACTACTTCCAGTTCTCACCTTTATCTTTAATTTCTCAATAACTTCCTGCTCCGTTCCTGCAGTTTGGAAACAAGCTCTCATCATACCCCTACCCAAATCATCTAATCCTTCATCTTCATCCCAGTTTAGACCAATTTCTATACTTCCTTTCCTTTCCAAAGTCCTCGAGCATATTGTGCACCGACAAGTATCTACCTTCTTACTCTCCAATTCTCTTCTCTCCCCTTTCCAATCTGGCTTCCGCCCGGGACACAGCACTGTCACTGCCCTGATTAATGTCACTGATGATATCCGCCTGGCGATGGAGAACAAGTGCCTCACGGTCCTTGTCCTACTTGACTTCAGCAGTGCCTTTAACTCAGTGGATTATGACGTTCTTTTGGGAATCCTTCACTCCATTAATTTCTGTTCTTCTTCCGTAGCCTGGTTTGATTCCTATCTTCGGGGCCGCTCGCAGCGTGTTAGCCAAGAAGATTCTTCTTCTGATTGGTGTGACCTCTCTA
The DNA here is from genome assembly GCA_905340225.1 of Abrostola tripartita. NCBI lineage: Eukaryota > Metazoa > Arthropoda > Insecta > Lepidoptera > Noctuidae > Abrostola > Abrostola tripartita. The sequence goes on from HG996488.1 coordinate 1,043,012, forward strand.
CGGGTGTGCCTCAGGGTGGCGTCCTCTCTCCTCTTCTATTTTCTATTTTCATTAACTCTGTCACTAGGGTGATTTCTTCCAACTTCCATCTGTATGCAGACGATTTGCAAGTGTATCGCCATTTTCTTTTAGCTGATGCTGATGCCGCTATTTCTGCCATGAATCGTGACCTGGCCTGCATAAGTGCATGGTCCAAGTGCTATGGCCTTCAAATTAACCCCGCCAAATCCCAGGCCATGATCATCGGCAGTCGGCACTTTAGTAATGCTACAAACCTAACATCTATTAATCCCTTATATCTGGACGGTGTCTCTATCCCCTACTCCAATACTGCCAAGAATCTAGGTGTCTTAATTGATTCCAACCTCAATTGGTGTGCTCATGTAAATGAGGTCAGTCGCAGGGTGCACTACTCATTTCACTCACTGAAATGTCTCCAAAGTTTTCTCCCACTCAAAACAAAGATCTCTCTTGCCCAAGCCTTAATCCAGCCTATCATAGACTATGCTGACGCCTGCTATTTAGATGCTACTGAGGAGCTACTGAACAAACTTGAGCGCTTGCAAAATCTGTGTATTCGTTTTGTTTTCGGCTTACGTAAATATGATCACGTTTCTAACTTTCGCAAGGATCTCAAGTGGCTCCCTATCCGCCTTCGCCGGAACACTCGGATATTATGTCTCCTCTTCAATATCCTTCACAATCCGCAATATCCCTCCTATCTACGTGAGCGTTTCTCCTATGTGAAACCTCCTAATGCTCCGTGCAGATCCCACCATAGAACCCTCCTAAAATTCCTGCCCCACAAAACGGATTACTTTTCGTATTCGTTCTCCGTGCATGCAGTTAGACTATGGAACTCACTGCCAACCGACATACGAAACTCACACACTGTCTCTGTCTTTAAGAGAAGAGTTAAAGATCACTATCTTTCCTCACTATGATATAGTTTATATTTATTTGTATTTATGTATGTATTATATTCATGTATTTTTATCTTAATTTTTTGCACTGTTGGTAATATTATTTATCCTACACACTGTCGTCTTCATTTCAAATGTATTTCTCCTTTCGCAGGACTGCTGGAAGAAATTTCTTAATGAAATAAGCAGTACCTTTGTACTATCTTACTCTATCTATATGTTCTCTCTTTTTATAATATTCCTTGTGTGTACATAAATTGTTAATAAATAAATAAATAAATAAATCTTGTTTTTATTGTTGGATGAATCTTACGTCCAACGCACCTGCCAACTATAGGCAAATATTACAATACGAATATAACATAGTATTAACATAAATACGAGTATGTATAAACGATTTGATTTTGAATGGAGCTTGCTGTTGTGTGAAATATGATGATGGTGGGAATTTATGACGTTCGTGAGTTGTCTAGATCGAGACCACCGTGGTATGAGACTATATACTAGACAGTAACGGTCGATATATAAAAGAGAGTATACTTTTCTTAACTGTCTATTTATTTATGGTAAAGAAGCATTATTTACGATATACATTTGTTATGGTTTCACATATGTGCAAATTATAACGCTTTTAACTTTTTGAATCGTTATATCTCTAAAACGATGGCTCTTACGAAAGAAGTATTAAGATATTTTTTTTAAAGATAGCTATCTGATCTACAATTTTTGTCGGGGCTAATTTTATGATAAAACTTACCGTTTTGCTGAATATCGCGAAATTCCCAATTTTGTGACCTTTGACCCCGAGTAATTTCTTTTCCAGGTGTCGAATCAATGAGGACTTTTCACATTTTATTTATAATAGTGTTTTTAACAATCCTACCAATTTTCAGCCACGTGTGAATTATTGTAATCTCACCCTTATTTTTTGGTCTAATTTGACCGGACTATAACCCTATCTACGCCTACGTAAGTACCAATACGGGTGGCCTATCACATACAATACAAAACAACGACAAGTACCAACAAAAACCAAAGAAGACAGCTTCTTAAACATGATCATAAACAAAACACTCGCACACCTTGCTATTATCAGGCAGCTCAAAGAAAGCTTTCCCGCTAACAAAAAAACAGTAACTGGTCCACGCAGGGTCCCGTTGCGTAGCGGGAGCTGGATCGGCGTCTACGCACCGACGCACGCGCACCCATACTTGTGTATAACGCAACTGGTTTCAGGGAGGATTTTAAACGGAGATTTTTTTATGCTGTCGCGATAACGTTTTGTTATGAAACTTGTTGGTCATTTTAGTCTCGGTATTTTTGATTTTATACTGGTTAAATGCGCTAAAAGTAACATGATGTTATTTCTAGTGCTTATAGTAAGATCTTACTGCTCAACTTAGTTAGCTTAAGCTAAGCTTAGCCTAAGCTTTTATAAACTATTTCATTGAACAACCCATAAAAAATTTAGAGTAGGATCCCAGGGCCACCAGACCTTACATCTGACATATAAAATGTGAACGATAGGGTAGTATTGGTACCTACTATAAACGTACGCATACCTGCTAGCTTTCACCGACACCTAATTTACAGGTACTAGGTGCTAAAGGTACGTGAAAACCTTACTAACTTTTCTAGGAACTTCCTTTTTTCTGAGATCTTGGACTATATGTTCTGCAGCTTCGTAGCAAGCTAAGAACTAAAAAGGCTATCGATGAGATGTTCAAGGAGTTATAATTCAATTACAATTAAAAAAAAAAACAATTTATAACCTACGATAATTATGTATGTACTACGAAAGTATTTGTTTGTTTACTTTCAGTATGCCTGTACAAGTGTACATATTACCTACAGCTACAACCAAAACATTTTAATTTTAGCACTTAACACCGAGATACGTAAGAAGTGTTCACCCACACCTGCTCACCCCAAAAGGCGTCTTATTAGCGATGTTTTAACACGCATGTTGCCGTAGCAACACCCACGGAGAAATAGATAAAAATAACTGTTAGCATTTATAAGACATGTTTTATTTTATCAAAAACAATGAAAATAAAAACAGCTCATGCTGCCTGCTTTCCACGAAGAGTAAGAAGAGATACTGATACTGATGTGGGTGTACTATACATGTATAGTACACCCACATTTCGCCAGTTATAATAATAATAATAAATTTCATTTATTGAAGTAACTATGACTCATATTTGTTAGTAACAATTTTGACTTAATAACTATGTTAGTAGGTACATACATATAAAGGACAAATACAAAAAGAATCTTAACCTAAGAAATTGCCTGCACCAAATCACCACTGCAGGCCTATCACCGAAGTGGAAAGTCTGCAGCAGCGGCTCATATACAGGCAGTCGAGTCTACTCGCGATACAGCATAGTAAGGTGTTGGGGCTGTCCCGCACACGGCGCACCAGCGACGCGCATCTTTATGTTATTAGCCGCGCCCTGCGGTGTTACCCGCTACATTTTTTCGGGATAAAAAGTAGCCTATGTGTTAATCCAGGGTCACCTACCTCCATACCAATATTTTTATCAAAATTTACCAGTCGTTTACGCGTGAAGAAGTAACAAACATACAAACACACACACTCGCAAATTTTCACCTTTATAATATTCGTGTGATTAGACAGTTCATATAGAGGATGAAGGACACTGGAGGATCTATTACATTTAAATAAAACCACGCCGTATCTCAAGTCTAAATGTAAGGTCATTGACCTCTGGCCTCTGGCTCAAATTCCAGGTTAGTCAAAGAGAAAATTAACTATAAGGACATCAACTTCTAACACAAAAAACAGTACTAAAAAGTGTCAATCTAAATCAAAAGTACCAAGCAAGTCCATACATAGACAAACGCAGTAATATACCGTCCATAAGTGTAAATTATAAATAGTCGGGCTCATTAAAACGGAGACTAAGGTTCGTATCCAATTAACTTCAAAGGCTGGAGTTAATGTGTCGGTGCAATTATGCGCATGTGCACTCTGACTGCCAAGCCACATGCTTTGCGAAAAATAACACGTGTAAAAAGTATGTGCTAAACTAAATGTTATTTTGATTTAGGTACTTTATAACTTAGCTCTTTATAATGCTAGCTTTTTTGAAACGTAAGGTTAACTAAAACTAGTAGCGGTCGGATAGTATTTTAACCAAAGCGAGCTTTTTTTGCAGTAGAATTAAAAGCATATATGTTATGATGTTGTCGTTCATTATGGCGTTCTAAGGGGGAGGCCTTTGTCCAGCAGTGGACGTCTTCTGGCTGATGATGATGATGATGTTATGATGTGAAAGAGTGTGTATACGTAAATTAATGAGGTCCTGTAATTTTATAGCAAACTTAGAACTGCAATAAGGTGTTAAAACAAAAGTTTTGGATACATATTGCGTGACGAAATACGTACCAAACACCAAACATTTTGGTACCATTCAAATACTGCCTCCTTAAAAATAAACAGCATTACAATGTGATCTGCCTATATCTACAATACCATATCTCAATTCATTTCATCATTCCCATTAACAAACACACGAGTAACAATAGCCATTGACTCACAAAAATCATTCACCAACCGACTACCAAATAGGATGAATCGACATTACTATATAATTTCGAATTCAAAACAAAATTATTAGAATAAAGGAAACTGTCAAAACATGTGTGAGTCACACACACGGACATACGACCATAAAGTTATTGGTTAAGAGTTCGAAGACCCCGCCATAAACAGACGTATTAGTAATTCGTAAGATAATTACTTTTAATTGGACACCTATGTGTTAGGTGTATGGATTTTGTGTTTTATTGAAGTTAAATATTGCAACGCGAAAATACGACTAATTGTCTCCGGTGACCTGTTGCTTTGCGCAAGACCTTATTTTTATTGACACACGCATAAATACTTTAATGGATATTTAACTTAATAAACCTTTGTTTAAAAACCATATATTTAGATAGTGAAAAATACGTTTCTTCTCAGGAGTAAGCTACGAGTAAATATGATGTTGCATGTCAACATTGCCAAGTGGTATTCAGCCTAAAATAGACCACCCCCTTTCCTCCCGTGGGTGTCGAAGATTGCCCATCTCCTGGATTTTCCCTTAGTCGCCTCTTAGCAGTCTTCTGTAACTTCACCAGCAATACTGCGATCCCCAAGCCGCTTGCCAAGCGTGGAGATTATGGCACCCCCCCCCCCTCCCCATAAGGGAGTGGCCTTTGTTCAGTAGTGGACGTCTGACGGCTGATGATATCAACATTTCGCCAGATAACTCAAGTTGCATGTGGAAGCGGATCTCTTACGATTTATTGGGCACAGTTCTGAATTATAATGCAGTCTGAAAACAACCAAAATTGCCAGATTTGCAACAACCTGGATATATCTGGACAATGACTACTTTACTCCCTCATACATAGAAGATTTTCATCATTATTATTTACCTGGTATACAACAATACATTTGTAAACAAATAGGTACATATGTATCTACATAAACAATAAATACAGCAGCTATTACTAAAAAAGGTATACTACAAAATCTATCTAGAATATCCGTAGATGTCAATAAACTTGGTTTACGACTGCGCAGGCGCAATAAAAGTATATTATAAAAACCAAGTGCAAAGAGATGTGATAAATTAATCGCAAATTTTAGTGTATCTTGTAAATTACCAAGCTAAATAATAAAGGATTAAATACCGAGACGACCGTTCTGAGAAGGACTGAGAAATCAATATTATTGTTAACTATTAAGACTGCTTTATTGGTGTAGTGTTTGTGGATAATGAGGCTTAAGTCCTAGGTTGAATTTCTTGGTAAAATATTATGTTATAAGGTCATCCTGTTAGTCGCTTGCAATTCCTGCCTAGGTCCTCGGAATTACGTCGGTTTATTTTAATTTTACTACATCAAATCAAATCCAATCATATATCCATAAAAATTAGAAGCACAAAACAATAAAAACATCTTAAATTATAAACTCTTAAATAAATCTTAAATTACTAATGTATAATTTAGCACAAAAGTGAACTTCAAAGAGCCATGTACATTTTGTCTGATTGATTTTGCAGGAATTTGTAAAAATACTCGTCCCTTATGTTATAATTATATAATGTAATGGTAAAAAGTGATTTAGGACCATTGAACAACTGTCTACCCGTTTAGACAAACGTGATAATAAACATACACACATAGGTATTATAATACCTACTTTGATAAAATCACCGAACACAATAAAATCCCAAGATATTTATGTGACTATAAATACTGGCAACACAAGTGTATCTGCACATCTCAATAACACGAGCAGTATGCGTCTGCGCATCTAAAGTCGTATAATTGTAATTAGCCATCTCAACGCTTACTAAAGTATAACTGGGTAAACTGTGGACTAGGCCTATAAAAGTAAAATGAAATCTGAAAAGTATTTGAAAAAAAAATTAAAAAGTATTTATTCTCAAAAGATATACATTTTTATGAGCAGTTTTTACTTCTGCCAAACTAAGGAGCAGTTTGTTGGCAGATGTAGCTCCTATAGAATAATATCAGTAAACACTTATTAATTACACTTCTCATTATATTAATTAATTACAATACAAAATTAAAATGTATGAATATCGGAATACACTTTGTATATCTGTACAATAATACCTGAGTATCACAAAACCTCGCCTGTTGTCTCCAAAGAGGTAGCAAGAGTCATCTTTTATCTGAAATCTACATTTTGAGTCTACAATCATCGTAAGTTCCCAATAGGCAGCAAACTTATAGCTCAGGGATGGCGAACTTTAATAGATCAACGTGCCATTTTTTTTTGCAGAAATGTTAAATTAGACCGTAGATGTACCAACAAATAATTTTATTTAGTGATTATTGAGAAATAATAAAACAAAATTACGAATTTTTTTATGACCTGATTGGCGCATTGGCTAAGCGATTGGACTGCTGCGCTAAGGATTGCGGGTTCGAGCGCGAAAATTTTGTGCGATCCGTAGATATTTGTTCCGAGTCTGGGTGTTTGTGTGTGTGATAAAAAAAACTTTAATCAAGACAAACTGAACGATCGGTAGCGTGCCCCAAGTATTTTGTCGCATGCCTTCTATAACACGCCATCCCTGCTATAGCTATTTATCTGACCCTTACCGGGCTTGTCGCGTCTGGCAATCCGCTTTTCCTGGCACCGTAAGGGAATATAATTCCTAACCAGTTTCCCTAGTTCTCAATAAAACAAAAACCAACCTGCCTAATGTTCACCCGCGTTCGAACTATCGGCCGGACCAATCGATGTACACAGCCATATGGTCATTACGCGTAAGTAACATTATTTATGGACCATAAATCTGCGCGAGCTCATTAGTCCGTGTGTGGGCACCTTTATGGCGCGCCCGATGAGCTGTTTACATTTTATATTTATTTGTAACTACTCTGGCACTGCAGCTATTTATGTACCAGATAACAATCTTTTTGGTCTATTCTTAATAGCGCTGTTTCGAAGTACCTATCTATTTTGTTTTCACTGCCTCGTTGGTTCGGTGGTTGCTAAGCACGACTGCTGAACACGAGGTCCTGGGTTCGAATCCCGGGTCAGGCAAAATGTAATTGGTTTTTTCCATTAGATCATTCTCAGTAGCGTACGAAGTCTGGAGTTGTGCCAGGTTGATAGCAATAGACTTGTCCCATATTACATTGGGACCTACCAATAACATATCTGGCAAAATGTAGGTGTTAATATAGGTACACCTCTGCCTACCCCTTCGGGGAATAAAGGCGTGATTATGTGTTGTTTTCAGAAACAATGTCTTTGGATTTACAACGATGCAGTGAAACATCGCATTGATGCACGATCGTAGCTCTATGACTGCACAAACTCTATTAATCATAGACGGTTTACATGATAAAATAATTTAATTGGATATGCTCTATACAAACAATGTAAGAAAAGAACAGACAATATTATACCTTGAACAGAAAACTCGATTAATAGATTGAGATTGCTTGTTCAGAGAACCATTGAAAATGTACCCTATACAAAGACAGAACGTCAGAAAACGTTTCCCTCTGTTATGAACCAAGTAATAGTCGTCATAGATAGACAAGTCTGTTGTATGATCAGCACCTTTTCAACACCCCTGTCTACCCAACGCAACCTTCTCTATACAATATCCAGTCATTCAGTTATCAATCAAACCGCGAAGTATAGAACCATGCGTCAGCGAACAATGAAAGCACCCAAACGAAGCGTTTTAATTACATTTTTAATGACAATTTCGCGTAGGCAGCGACAACACTCATACAGCCAAAAATTTCCCGCTTCAAATTACTGCGAGTTAAACTTTTTGCTTTCCAGCCATCAAGCCATTAGAATATTCAAATAATTTTTTGCACAAAAACGCCGAAATAGAAAACAATGTGAGCCCGTTTTGGCGCTGCGATTATCCGAACGTGTATTTCTTTTGAATAAGGAATCGCGAATATCCCGCTACATAGTATTATAATAACTGTTAGACATTTAAGGCGGAAGGGACAGTTGTCGGAACTACATCAGCGTTTAGTTCGGCAAAAGTTCACTAAGTTATGAACTTAATTTTAGTCGACTAGAGCCAGACGCACTTTACACTGTATTTATTGAACCTTAATTGTGAGTTCAGATGAGACGTGGTCTTTAGAGATCCAACGCGACTACGCAAAATATGGACGGACAAGAAGGTTAGAGGGTGCGAGGATATAATTGCACGTTATAACGTACAGTATTTAATGAAAATAGCTTAATACAAGCTTCTCTGATCATGTCAGGCACAATCAAAATTAAAGAAAGGTGCACAACTGCACTGTCAGAAAAAAGAAGTCTTCAAAACTAAACTCCATAGTCTCGATAACAGTGTCCGCCACCACAGTCGCCAAAAAATCAACAGCTGAGTCACCGCCATCTTGGGTCGTATTTAATTGACTTAGAAAAATGCCTGGAATAATGTTCGTTTTGTTGTGTCTCCAATGTCCACGTGAATCTCTTTGTTTCCGCGTGTATTGAGGTTGCGAGGAGGCTGTGGAGGTTACATGTATAGCGTGGTTATGTGCCGCGAGTTAGGTTTCGTTAGAGGCGGCAGTCAAAATATTAGGTTGGGTTAAAGATACAACTGTATAGTAGATCGATGAAGAGCTTCGATGATGATGTGGGTGTGTATTATTCTAATTGAAGAATAACTCTGTTTGCCTCTTCGGAAATTATGTGCTTAGCAGTAGAGTTCGTAAAGCCTACGCAGATGAATTATAACACAATGTGCGATAGCTCTAAACAGTAGGAAATCGGTATCAGAAACTGACACGGTTGATATTCATCCAAGTTCCGTGTCTTTCTGTACTTTCTAACGATATTAACAAAACAAATATCAAGTAAGAACTAACAAAGGGGGAGGCAACAGACACCAGAGGGGGCAAACATCCACAAGATCCACATTTGTTATGTACATATAAAAGGCAGGTCTATTTTTCTCCGAGGCCTGTGCCCCAAAACAATAGTCGGATTCGTAACTTTTTATTCGGCAAACCGTATGCCTTCGGAATGTAGGCAGTACCGCATAATGAGGGTCCGAAGCCCTAAATTTATTACGATGCCGCCAATGTTTCTCGGAAACTACTGAATTATTCGCGAGCGGCGCGGCTGCGAAGGTATGCGCCTTCGGTTCCCGGCAGGCACAGTTATGTACAACTTACGTAACCGGAGGAAAAACTTTGACAAAGTATCGGCTATCTAATTGGGTTATTATGTGCTTGGAGTTGGGATTGATATTTCTGGAACGTCCATATGAAACGTTCTTAGCGGGCTTCCTAGAAGATAGAGACGGCCAACATGTGAGAACATAATTAAACCGACAAACAAATGCATCGGAACGGTAAAAATAAACAAATGGACCTTGAGAGCCGACCCAGTTCTAACCTTATAGAAACTGAAAAAGTTCATCTCAAACTTCACACGACCTAAGCTTGATACAAAAAATAATCTTAAGATCCCGTAGCAATATTCCTGCGATCTAGAACCATATATAACCCGTATTACCTGAGGCCAGACAACGGAAAATTAGGCAACATTCATGTTTATACATTTCCTTAGCGGTCTCACGAGTTACACACACAACCAAGGACAACGAGTATACAGTACACCACATGAATACTAAAGTCCCTAAATTTACCACACGCACACACGCATAAAAAGTTTCGCATGGAATTGAAGAAGGATATTATAGGACTCATTCGATATCCAGTTAAAAATAACCGTGTAGGACAGGAATGTGTGTGTGTGCGTGCGTCGATACCCAGTTATAGGGAGTAAAGTATCTGTACTGTAATCTGTAGCCGCAGACAGCACACACAGACAGGCAGACAGACAACACAACAAAGAAATTATATCAGTGGGTCAGACGGCCTTGTGCGATTCACGGAACGGCGCGCGCGCATGATTCGCCACGCCCACCGCGCACCCGCCGCGCGGGAGAGGGGGAATGTTTTAATTAGCGTCAGTATACCCAAAAGCAAATGAACCTCTATTAATTGTTATAGATATAACTGGAATAGGACATAATAATACCATAAAATAATTTTTAATAACATTTGTGAGCATAGAAAACAATATATAATATGGGAAATGAATCATTGATTTTCGAAGCAGCTAAGATAGCAATCAGATACCTATAGTTGTGATTCATCATAAGCCCTGTAGTTCATTCACACCACGTAATACTAGTTCTGACCAGAACAAGTCATAACCAATCATCTTCTACCAAATAGATGCTGTATCGGACGTACTAAGACAAACTATTTGCGTAACCACAACATCAGTGGAGACACCATTCTCATGAGGTATAGGTACTCCCTTTTATTTATATCTATTACATTAGAAAGTTCTGATAACCAACTCTTTTAAATGCGATAACCTTATGAAACAATCTATAGTCGGTGATAACGATTATCGTGAGAAAGTCGTATAATAATAGTCACTGATTTCTAATTTTTACATCTTGCTCTAAAATTTACAAGATCGATGAAATCTGCATCATCAGCAGCCGGAAGACGTCCACTGCTGAACCAAGGGCTCTCTCTAAAAGGGGGGTTGCCATAATCCCGCTTGACAAGAGGCTTAGAAATCGCAATATTGGTGATTGAAGTTACAGTATACACAGAATTCATGCGACGTATCTTGGGTTATAATTAGGATTTAATTAGCATAGTATGTTACTGCTCAGATATTTGATCAAAGAAGGCTCTTATTCTTAAATCATACAAACATATCGTCAGAAAATAATCACACATTATTACTTCAATAAAATTACCTTTTTTAATCGCATGAAAATCTTTTGTGTAAAAAGTTTATAAAGGTAAAATAAATGATGTTATATATTACCACTGCTTTGAATCAAACGTGTCATACACAAGATATTACCCAAAATCCGCGCTGTGCAAGGATGCTGGCTAATTGCTCTTACGCAGAAATATGACGTGTTTGTTTATTCATTTTAATTGCACAAGAACTTTTGGCAAGTTCATCATAGACCTTCAACTCAGAATCAATGAAATTTGAACGATAATGTTTAACGGAAAATAAGCTTCTTTTTCTTCCCCGTTTAAGCCGTTTTAACGGGTTAAGCCCACTTCTAATAAGTTCTTGTCCAGATTAAAAAATTATCTAATAATTTTTATTTACAACTAGATTTGCTGCGACTTTCTGCATAATCAACGACTAATATATTACATATCTATAAAGCAAAAATAAATAAAAACAGTTTAACTGTTTTGCTTCGCACAATTTATATGAAATAAATTGAATTATTAGCAAATGTGCAAACAGCGACCCGTCTATTTGCTAATAGTATAACTGGGTTCTTGTTATTTATGGTTTTACTTGATAATATATTATTATTTACAAGACGACATGTCACAAATGCAACGATTTCTATATAAAGTTCTGAGATACAAAAATATGGTAATTTTATAACAATATATCATTGAAATGAGACTGGTTGGACATTAAATGATTTCGTATAAAATCTACTCGTGAAATATCGTTTTTAGATTATATAATTTAGTCACAAGAATACTGTGTGTGTTCTGAAAATCGAGCTTACATAAGGTACTATTAGCATTATTTTGCTTATTAGAACTTAGTTATTCATTATCAATTACCCTAGTATCTGTGACGGCAATATTGATTGAAGTACCTATAGACTATAGTATGCAGAAACGCAAACGCGAATGAATTAAATTCATAATTATCTGCAGATCAGTCAGAATGGAGATCTCTCGTACAAGAATCAGTCTTATTAATCAACCTTTTATTCTTTATCGTATTGCAACGCACAGTAGCTTATGCCGAGGATCGAGCCCGCACGCCTAGGAGACCCATCATCCTGGCGTGCGGGCTCGATCCTCACTTAGAACAAATACTAGTAAGAACCGCTGATAATTCACTCAGTATATGATCTGCAGTTGTGCTGATTATAATTTCATGTCTGTAAACTGCCTCTACGATAGAGAATGACTGTCTGCAGTGCAAGGTTTTATGTAAAAGGATAGTACCCACCTATTCATTGTTATTCAACCCAAGTTATAATACACAAGGAGATTTTTTTTATTAATTTCAATTTTCAATAAATTATAATTCATTAATAAATGACCTAAACCAATATCATGAAACTTGTCCTCACCGCAGCCGAACAGTGTGGGTGACACGAAACAACACCGGCGTTTACAGACGGCTATTCTAATTGTAAATCCGTTTGTTTGTAAATTAAAAGCAAACGGAACAGATTGATATCGCGTGCGCCGGCGCAATTTAGACATGCTGTTTGGTCGCTCGTGCCAATTCTAGGAACGCGTAGTGTAATAGATGTTCCTACTTTGAACAATGGATGGCCGTTACAAAAAATGGCGTAATTGCATTTATTTATTCTGATTGTTTGTTTGGCTAAGTTTGGCTTTATTTATTTTATTGACCTGCGTTTATTCACTACGTATACGTACTTGTATAACATAATGTTATCCTATAAATATTTGCTAGTGTATATAGTCTAAATTTTTAATAAGTAGGTAGCTCAGTACCATTAAGATGTTTTATTAGGTAGGTATATTACGCTGGAGAGTTACAGAAAGTCCTTATAGATAAGTGATTAATATTAGGAGTATTAACATTAGCATTATGTGTCACACAGTCTAGCTCCATACTGTTGTTCTGGAAGTTGTAAAATTATTTGTTTCAGTATTACTTTTTACACATTGACATTCCATAAACTGAATCAACATATAGTTAGGTACCATACAAGGAAAGATTAAGGGCCCGTTTCACCATCGACAAGTAAAGAATCAAGTAGACTAACCGCCACTTAGTCACCTGTAACTACTCATAATTTCACAATATCTGAGTAGCATTAATAAGGGGATAAACTGGCCTGTAACTAAGATACGATAGAAGATACTCGTAACTTTTACTTGCTGATTAGCGTTAATCAAGAAGTAACTATTCAACACTTTACTTGTAGATGGTGAAACAGGCCCTAAGACTTTAATAAAAAAAAATGTAAACTCTTTGTATTCTAAACAACAGTATGGTGAAGACCATGGTGTTACACTGTTACATGTAAAGTTACCTGTGGGTGGGTGCGGTGAGGGTGGCGCGGTGGGTCGCGGGGATCCGGCGCGCGCGCCGCGCTCATGCCTCAGCGCCGCCGGCGCATGCCCCCCACGGCACCGCCGCCGCTCTGCGCACGCAAATGTCTTGGAGTTAGTCTAGTGCTTAGCATAGTAATTTAGTTAGTTGAGTGATTTTGAGAAGGAATTTGCTACCTCCTACTGTCTCGTACGGAGTGAGTTTAACAAAGGTTTTAATGGGCAAATATTAAACTACTCGCTGCGTCACATTTTTTCGGGATAAATAACCTATGTGTTAATCCACGGTGTCAGCTACCTCCATACCAAATGTTATCAAAATTGGTCCAGCCGTTTGAGCTAGAAGAAGTAACAAACATACAAACTCACAAACTACCGCCTTTATAATATTAGTGTTATTGAACTCATAGGGTATGGATGAATATAGTGTGTTATATTGATACTATCATGACAACAACCACTCATCATTTCGACCTCATCTGTAATCGAGATTGCAAAAGTTACAGAAAGATTTGGGTGCTTTATTCTTTGCTGGATATTATTATTAAAGCATACATGCGCGGTATTTAACTATGTTAGTTACCCGGAATTGGATGATCAACAGCGATAATAGATTCAGAATAAAGTAACGCTATCGAATGGGCTGCGTTGGTGTCTAGTCGCGCGCCGTCAAATCTTTTTGGCGTCTACCGCCAATGAAACTTTCATTGTCATAAATCCATCCAATCAATCATCAAGAAATACGACACAGTCCTGCTACTTCAACGCAAACGTATTCCAAAACTATTATAATAATAAAAATCCATTATTTAAATGCAAATTATGCATGATTAGTGTTTTTGTTAGGTCTTAAATCGCATAAATTTGATCGAAAGCCTATAAAACACCATACCAGCCACTATGGATGCCTCTCGATGGACAAACTTTCTCGGCACACCCACGGTCCCACACTATTGCTAACTTTATTAAAAGAAAGTAAACATTTTAAACACGGAGGAAATAATTTATTGAACGTTATTCATTTGTGTGGAAGGTGAGAACACCCGATTTCGGCCTATTATAATACGTTTTTTATTTAACAGCTGTTCTGAATTAAGATAATTTTAAGTAATTAAGAATCATGGGGACATATTTACATGAAATATTAAACTTAGTAAGGTACAGACTAATTTTATTAGTTATGTTTTATGTATGCACTATAACATAGATTTTCCAAACCCTAATCATGATATAAAATTAACGTTAGATAATTTTTAAATCAAGAATAAAGCGCGAGATTTATTTAAATTTAAAAAAAGAATTGGTTATTATTTTTAATTTGTACGGCAGATAACTGTCACTGTCATCCTAAGCACAGCCTCCGTAGTGCGTAGCGTCCGCGGGGACAGAGGTCATAGACAACGCACTACGTTGGAAAGTTGTTTGTCCGCTCGTTCGTCCGATTGTCCCCACAATCGAGCCCGTAGGGTCAAACAATCCACGTTAATTTGAATTATATATTCCATTTACCGGGCCATTGATAACGGGCCCTTTAGGCCTTTGACCACAACAGATTTATTTATTAGTTACAACTTATTACATTTTTTTTTCTTTTCGATTTCCGTAAATTGATATCATCTCATCTCTTTAATAGACAGATAGCGGCACAATTTATGCAAAGTACCTATCATGTTTTTGTGAAACATATACCTTCGTCAAACTTAAAGAATATTTGAATACTTAATTAACTCTGACCAAAACACCAGTAGTACAAATATTATAAGATGTATAATAAACTGGCCACCCACATTCTAACTTCAAAATTATAATACATCGATTCTCTAATTAAATATTCAAAATGATCGTTCTATTTTCAAGTCCATCCTTTTCACACCCGCTGAGAGCTTTCAACTGTCACTTTGACAGCTTACGACGACCAGTGTTAAAAGATCTCCCCTGGTCTTGTAGGTTCTTAGTAAAGGCATTTTAAAGGCTAACTAGTAAGTTGGAAGGGGTCTAAATAAAATGGTCACGTTTGCAGCTACTGCAGCGCCTCCCGCAGGCTTTTATGTAAATTGGTCAAGGTCGGTTGAGGTGTTTCAAAATAGATGCTCTCAAAGGAGGGTGTCTAATTCAGTGTAAAAAAAATAAGGCCTACTTAGGTATTGATTATTCCTATTTCTGGAAAGGGTTGAGGAATGCTACAGGTTTAACAAAAAACTATACTGGGCGTTCACTTGTAATAAACGACTTACTTATTTTGACTGCATGAATAATTTAAGTAGACACTTACACCGTCTATATAGGTAGTCAAATAGACAGAAGACAAAAACAAAGTGAACGCGAACGTAATGCACTTGTAAACATAACATAATACATGTATTATATTGTATAGTATAGGAAATTAGTTTTAAGCCGAGAATAAAAAATAAACCTACCTTAAAATAGTCCTTTTATAATATAGTTGCACTAAAAAGCACGAACAACAACACGTATGACGCAAAGCAGTTGTGTTCTGAGCATGCGCCCCAGCGACGTCCCCGTAATTATATTAATTTCTTTTCTTAGACTCTATTTAACAGCCTTGTATGCAAGAAAACACACAGTTATGGAGAACGACGAATAATTCAATGATCTAATTATTCATCTGTCACAAACTACTCACAATTTTCGCTATTCAATACGCATTCGAAGGAGGCACTCTAGGGACCTGAACTACTTGACGCAATTTTCTTCAAATATAGGACTAACTATACAGAATTTTTATCTCAGATCGTTATTACAACGAGATGGAAGGTAAACCATAGCTCAGAGCAGCACAAACCTGGTGCATTCAACCAAAATAAGGATGGGACTACCTTCATGCAGTAATCTGTCAAATACTCACACAACACACAGTGTTACGCCCAGTTTTCACTAACAAAATCCACAATGTACTACGTACGCACAGTACAGTACAACACACGTTTGATAATTATGCACTTTTCTAATGAATTTTCACAGTTTTCAGGGAGGCCTGAAGGCTGCAGAGCCGTATCACAGTGACATTTGTCATGTGCGGCGCGCGCTCGGCATTGTTCGGCGCTCGTCGGGTGAGGTCGGCCAGTTCCGCCTTGGTTCGTGCGCAGTCGGCCGGTATTGATCGGGAGTTGTCGGCCGGCGCCCGGCCGCCGGTCGCCGGTGGCGCCCCCTCTCGGCGCTAATGAAAGCTGATGGCCATCCATTATTTAGCAGCCTCCAAGACTGTGCGGTACGCGAAAATTAATGGCGAATTTATTGATTTATTACAAGAGAAATTAAAGATTGATTGGTTAAGTGTGTTAGGCTCGTTTGATAACGATTGATCTGTTTGTAGTTAAACAGTTGTCACCCGCGCGGGTATATTGTTACGTACACAGATACCTATTGTTTAGTTCGTTATCCTGTGGTTACCATTACCGATAAGCGTTTAAGTGATTGATCAGGAACATTAGATAAACATATACTTTGTCACCGACATTTATGTTTGATTGAATCATAAGCACTGAGCTTTGCACGTAGCTGTGGGCAATGCAAATATTCCATATTAGTTTACGGGTATCAAACCCGAACCTTTACGCCCAGCCAAACCAACGTGTACCTAGATACGACGGTATGCCACTAATATTATTATTTATTAAAACTCACTAAAAAACTAACAAAAAATGTCAAATGTCAAATTGATAACATTATATATACTCTTAACTATTAACAAACAACTGAACAGCTACAAACTTAGCTTTTACCGCAAACAAGTTGCAAGTTTCTATTCCATATTCATGTGCGAACTATAAATTAACTAATTAATAGTTCGTACATGTATCAGTTGCTAAAAAACTGTGAAGGAAAACATCGTGAGGAAACGGCACACCTGAGAGATTTTTCAATGATGTTTAAAGCCATGTCAGAGGCCTGCAGGAGGTTTAAACTCTGACACCAGGATGGCCATCAACCATACGATAAGACGAAGACTCATATTTACACACAATACGCATACCACACCATTTGCCACAATAAACTATTTGTATACCTATTTACAATTCCATAACACAATCACTAATCAGTCTTGCATTATGTTTGGACGATACCCCACAAAATAACTTACAGAGCCCTTAGACCGCGCGTACTCAGTCAGTTCCAGAGCTCAGAGTATCCTCCCTCGCAGACAAAGTTTACCATTACCGCTAATGAATGTTCGTACACTTTTTTGTTAATAAGGAATTTAACTAATTAAAACTTCTCCGAGAACTCCAGACTGTATCGTTTGTACCACAAGTATGTGCAGACAACGCAGAAAGGTGCAAGGATCGAACTACCCACAACTTTTGTTATTATCTAGTAGTAACCCAATGATAATTAATGTAGCAGGGATACCTTATGATTTATCTATACTACTTACTAAATATTATGTAGGGGGTAACAGTTATAATTTTATGACGTTGGGATCATTTATGAGTCAGAACTGTCGGTTGTCTTACTTATTTTATACATTTATTTAATCGTAATTAAAGTCTTTTATGTCTCTCTGACACCTTAAAATCGAATATTTATTAGTACCTAAGTGCATGATAATAATTATTTTTTCTGAGTGCTATCGCATTTAATTTTCAAAAATCCTTTGACAAATTTTATATTACATTTTCAATAATAAAAAATAGGACCCTAACTATTTATATTTTTTGACATCGTAATATACCTTGATATAAAACCTAAAAGGAAATAACATTTAGTTCATACAAAAATGCCTACCCACGCCTTACAATCTAATAACGTAACATAAACAAACAAAATCAAATCCCATAAAAAATCAACTAAAGCAAAACAAAATCGCCTAATCGCATCCCTAGTACATCGGTGCGTTATCGATAAGTTACCGCTCCGTCGAAGTTGGCGGGCAGATCGAGTGCACTTGTTTTTCACTGTCTGTGGGGCTAATTGCGCCATTTTTCATTTGCGGCCCTTCCGCACGCCCCTCGGGCAAGGGGAGGGGGTGTCCACCCCGTGGCCAGACTTGGCTATTCTTGGATACTGCGTGTTTACTAAATGGATGCGTATAAAATTAAGCCCGGATTGGACGTTCAGTTGATTGACGTGATGAACTTTTGTCTTTGGAATTTCATTCATTTATGGACAGATAAATGATTGAGTTATGATTAAGAAATAATTTATTTGTTGATTTTAAACGTTGTTGTGATAGTTTGCGACTAATATTCTGAACTTCTGATATCGGTACTTATAGTAGTGTTTGCGAATATACTAGGAATAAGATACTACCTTTACATCTTATTAAAGGTAAATCATTAGTACAACTATACTATACTGAGCTGCAATATTAAACATACGTAGTAATTAAAAAACCTTAAAACATAATCTGATATGAAATTAAATAAATCACCAACTCGGTATACGAACATTAACAAGTCAACCTGACTAAAATGAAGGTGGTAATAATATCAAATAATTAAATAATTATTAAAACACGATTATTGCTGATAAAAGTTTGTTAATAAATAAAATATAAATACATTTCACGAGATGAGTGAACATTAAAATATGTAAATTAATTCAGCTGAACATAATTGACATTCGCTCTAAACTGCAGTGATGTTTTATGCTTAATGGACTATGAAATACCCATTGTAAGTTAAGCAAAATCGACTAATGCACATTCTTATTTGTTGGTATTATTACATTAATGATTTTTAGAAGTAGATTTGTAACTAGTGTATAAAATATTAATAAATAAAATGTATAATAAATATATAATAAATAAAAACAGATGATGTTTGTAAACATCATCTGTTTTATAATACCACTTATTTACAGACGTCATAATTATGCTACGAACAAGGCCCCGGAGCACATTGTTTTTTTAATAACGTCGCCCAACACTAGGAATTTTTCCTGTATCGTGAGTGCGTTTCACAAACATGAAATATCACATACACAAACACCTAGACTCGGGACCATCAAATTTGGATAGCACCCGCAACCCTTAGCGCAGCAGTCTAATCGCTTAGCCACTGCGCCAATCAGGTCGTCAAGTTTTATTACAATACGTACTATGTTCCTATAATTTTCACACGTTTATATACCAGTCGCGAGGACTATGCACCTGACCTGTCTTCCAGTTACCAACAAGGTCGTTGTAAGTCATGTCAGAGCTAGGGGAATGGCCACTAAAGCTAAGATCATTCGTTTTATTATTAGCTACTATCGTTCAAACTCATACCGATCGCCCATAAACAACAATATCCACGGTGCAATCTGACATAAATATAGCGTATTAAGATAAATGTATATTAGATTAGATAGTTAATAATTAGTAGCTCGATTCTTGGCGTTCACCTCATCAAGTAGCGACATTAAAATAATATAATGTTAATGAAACTGAACAAACCGCCAAACATATCGCACCGGATGCATATCTCAGCGTTTTATGTTTCGTCTAATATCGGTTGTGTAGTTAGGCCGGGAGCCAGCGGGATTACGAATGACCAATTGACCATTATATCTATATATTTGTATAATTGAAGCTATACTACCGGGACTGAGATTTTACTTTTGATAACGATTACGGCTTCAAATAACAAATTTACAGTTTATTGTACTTGCACAATAAGCTTTTGTTTGTTTATGTTACATCACTAGATTTCAATGCTTTTAGGGATTTATGTATACCAGTTTTTTAAGTTAGGATAGTAATTTTGTATCTTAGTGTGATAAAAAGTAACGATTTAGCAATTATAATCTGATTATTCTTTAGTAAAAAAGATTATTTTTCATCTGCAAATATTTAACAAAACAGTCTAAGATTGTATAACAAAGAGCCCACGGACGCCGTGATGATTTTCGCTCCGTTTCTTTGTACCATGATTGCCGTTAATGGCACTTTAGGGATTATAAGCCCTTTATAAAGTACTCAACAGAATGCGGTTTTAACGCAACTTTGTGAATCGAGATGATTCTTAAATTTAAATGTTTTATAACTTCAAAAAAAAATTAACAGTATAGTGGCTGCCAGTGGATCTCGTAGTAAGAAAGGTTTGCAAGATTTTAAATTAAACTTTCGTATAGACTCTTGTTTTTAGGGCAAACATCAACCCTAAGCCACACAGCGAAATGAAATCACAATATTACATAACCCTGCTGATGTAATATTTAATTTGTTTTGGCTTCATCAAAAATGATAAAGTATTGTAAGAGGCTACTGTCTTCTAGCCTACACGGCTTCACTTATCACTGTAAGGCACAGAACTGGGCCAGTCATGAATCGCGGCAACTTTCCAATATTGTGGAGAGTCCACTGTTAATGGGAATGTCCTGATTACTATTAATTAATGTCGTTAAATATATCGTTTAGGAGGCTCCTTGCACATAATATACGACTCGAGGACTCAACGAGGTAATACAATATTCCAGTTCAGTGATTAAGTGTATAAGCTTTAAGCAGGGTGCAGGCGAAATAGATATAGTTTGTAGTTCGTACGACAGCCGAGAGACTTACCATCTTTTAAGGCTTTACTGATGAACGCAATAAATGATTTACCGCTGTATTTTGATTGCGTTATATGTACATATGTATAAGTAATTAAATAGCACATGCTCAAACAGCTAGACATCGGGATCAATAAAACTATTTTTATACTAAAATTTTGAAATAAAACTATTTATATGAAAAAAATTATGGTCCTTTTTTTACTTAAACCTATTGTTAATTGTTGTCTCTTATTTTACTATCTGTGTTCAGTATTTCCAAATGATTACATTCAGTAGCCAGCTCCCGTCTCCGACGAGTACCGGTATCGGTAGCCTCGGTAACTTTCCAATAATGCGCAGGTAACGGTTGAATGGACATAATTAGTGACTTACCTGTTTCTATAGTTTTAACATGTTTAGGATTCCGTAGATGTTAGGCTTTTAAGTAGTGGGAGTATAGAAGTTTTATTTGCCTGTGGTGGTGAGTATCATTGTATTGCAAGTAATACTACAGATTTATATCTATTTTTATACTACAGACCACCAAACATTACGTAATTTAATAAATTTTGTGTAAAATTGGGTTAATATTAGCTAAACAATAACATAATAAACTTAAGTTATTTGCTGTGTCGCCGTGTGGTTTCCAGCCTAGAATTGACCACCTCTTTTCCTGCCATGGGTGTCGTAAGAAGCGACTAAGGGAACACGCAGAAGATGGGCAGCAGCGTCTTCTATAACTTGACCACCAACACTGCGATCCCCAAGCTGGCTGTTGATGATGATTTACTGTGTAGGTAAAACTACATTTTTACAAGTCTACAGAACCGAATAACACCCTGACACACACTTGACACGACAACAACGAGTAAAATCTGCTTAAAAAACTCATTTCGTTCATTTTAGTAATCAAAAGTAGATTTTTGAGATAACACACGTTACAGATCGTACCGAAGTTCCGGGTTCATACCCCATCACAGACATTTTCTCATGTCATAGGTATATACTTTTAGTTATGATAATACCTCGACTAGTAATATAATTGAGTCGAAATATAACGCCTTGACGAATAGAAATCGAAGAGAATGACAAATGTATGGGGATGACATTATGTTTCGACTATGTAATCGATGACATTTGTCAAGCCCATTTTCATCCTATTCGATTTCTATTAATAAACGCTGGTAATCGAAGCTCACCACTAACACGTGGAACTTACTCCAAAAGATAAACGAACTAGGAGTCATTACAATCAGGATTTAGTCTCGCCAACCGCTAATAAAGTATTCGATAATACTCGTATGTGTTTTAATACTTTATGCTACCTACTTAATCTCCAAAAACCAATGAATGAACGTCCCAAATACTATCGCGCCAACACAGCGATAGTTCGCGCTGTACGTAACAGATGGCGCTTTTTATTGCCAGCGGCTGAATTCCTTCAATAGATGTTAGATGACTCTCCCAAGGGATAAGGTTTGGCTGAGGCTTTACGTAAGAAACTTTGGTATTTATCGCCGACCGGCTCCTAATGAAACTCGACACGACCTGTCTTTGAGAATAAAAGTTTTCGTTTAAACTGATAAAGAAGTCTCCTGTTAGTAAGATTTTTTTAATAATCGTTGTTCGACATTTACTAGGATTTTTTTTAAATTTGATTATTTTATGTAACTAATTGTGGATAGGCGAACACATTCATAAACAATAAATACCCTGACTCAATTTAATAGGCATGGAGATCTAAACAAACTAACAAACCCCTAATCGAAACTGTGTGGGAATCGAAGCTGCGACCTGCCCTCATCGGGTGGGTCTACACAAATCTCTGAATAACAGATATCTGTTAGGAGTCAAGCATCCTTAATTACAGTCGGCAGACACAGACAAAGTATTAACTGTTATAAAAAACCAATCGAAGATGCAACAACATCAATTTCATGCAACTTTTTTTTTGCTCAGATCGTGAAATATGACGATAATATAACTGGGTAATTACCCATGTCGGCCAGGAGGTCAGACTAGCGACAATTCAAATTAAAATCATACCTACACATCAATTTCTAATTGCTTGGAAATCTATAGGAACCGGTCGCAAACGTATTGCAAATTCTTTAAAAATAACTGAAATTATTGATAATAATTAATGCAATAATTAAAAGAATAATGAGTTTTATTCGTGATAGTAATCGCAAAATATTGGATTTCTTGATTTTTTTGTTAGCCTGTTGAGGTCAGATATTAGATGCAGAGAATACGATTGGCGCAGTAATTATGCGCTTGACCACTGGCAGTCCACTTTGAGGGTTCCATTTTCCATATTTATCATAATCCTTTGTCCAAATACGTTGAAGTCGGTTTCTAGTACAAGATGAAGCTGAATATCACTTACCAGACTTGTACATAGACTGACTGCCTATTTTATTATTCACCAAATTTTCTGAGACTCTCTTACGAGATCTTACGAAACTGTTGAAGATCTGCTGTCACACGGTGAGGAAGCGGGAAAATGGGTGGTCGTCCAGCCACTTACTGACCGTGGCAAGCGTAGCTTTACCTTGATTAAACAATCTTTGGGGATATTACTTCACTAGTCGATTACGAGCCCTTATTTCCCATTATGACCAGTAACTAGCACTGCGTTTAGCGAACTGACTAAGTGATAGTCATGGTGGCCTAGAGGTTAACAGTCTGGTTTCGCACGCACAACGTCACGGGTTCAAACCAATGTTACAATTACAATGCCTTATGTTGGTATGTTCTTCTATACTTTCTACTATTACTACTTCTTATGCTCATAAATAGCAATAGTTCTAACGCCTAATACTTTGCACTATAACTCGCCGAAATGTTGGTGAACGAACAGCACACTTGTCTACCTCTACGAGGAGTACTGAATTCTGATATTTATTGATAATAATATGTAAAATAGTAAACACAGACTCGGCATTGTACTTAGGTTCATTCGTTATGCTGCAGGGCGCTGCCCTCGCGACTCTGACAACCGTTAGGGCAGTCACCGCTCCCTCCCCATTTTATTTGCACATTACTAATAGTACAGCCATAACTTAATTATGTTTTTATCAAACTGTGAATATTGGAATTCGAATTTATCTTTAAAATATAAATGATAGATTTCTATCAAATGCTATGGCTGAATTCAATTAGATGTTTTTTAAGATGCATTTATTTCTTTGATAAACAAAAATACAGCGAATCGTAAATATCATTTGAATAACATGACGACGTCAATTAAGTCACCCCCGCCCGAACTATATCAAAGCACTTAGCAAATAAAACATCGCGGCATCGCTCGGCAATAAGTCGGTAGATGCCGTGACGGCTCGGCATTACCGCCGAAGACAACGGTAGGTGCGGCCCGAGGCCTATTGACCGCGGTTTGCGCGTAAACACCACCGCGGAATACGAACCGCCATCGGAATAAACCCCCCACGGCCTATCGCATTACGCACCATCCATCGACCCCACACAAACGCGTCAGCTGCCTCGCACGCCTTCCGCGCGGCGATGGATATCAAAACCCACCAAACTACAGTCAATGAACTTTCGGTAAGCCGCAGGCTAACCTCTAGATGAGTGCGTACAAATCACGTTTCGCGCGAATCAATACTTAAGTTCAGGCGATCGCCCCCCCTGCAATAAACAGTGGGGGAGTAGTTGGGGGCGCAGGGGGTGCGGGGTGAGTTATCGACCGCCCTCCGCTGCGCCCACCTGACCGTCACTAATCAGGGCTCATCCCGCGGACACCTAGAGTAATTGTACGCACTTTATTGCTCGGATGTACTTTGTAGTGCTAGTGTGCGTGGGGTTTTTGTGTGTGACGGGCCACTTGCGCGTGTGTGCGTGCAGTACTACCGTCGACGTAAACATAGATATAGCGGCGGACGTCCGGAATGGTAATTTGCTTTATTGGGGCGGATTTGGATGACGATAATTAGGACTACGAGTCCTTGTTTTGTTAGTATAAACTTGCACAGCTCTGTATGTACCTATGTAAACAAATGGGTTTCCGCAACACAAACAGGGTTCATTGAGTCGGATGGTCCTTTTGCCCGCTTAGAGGACCAACAATATCATATAACTTTGTATCTTTGAATTGGTTTCAACTTATAACATGTTTATCAAAATGAGTAGCTCTAAGTTCAACGCTTTAATTAGAAGACTGCACAAATAATGCAGTCTGCATAAAGGGTAATAATTTGTAAAAGGAAGTAACTTACACATCAAAATGTAGACAATATGAAGACTTCACGGGCGGATATAAAGGTACAAATTGTAATACAAAATAATTTATTTTGTGACCAATGGGTGCGGGTAGGTCGCCTATCATTACCAAAACGCCATCAATTACCCTTAATCCCTCCAATTATTTTTGTAAATCAATCCTAAAGTCGGCATCGAATCAGTTCACCCCTAACCTTCAAACACACATACCCCTTCCTAATATATTTCTATCGTTGTAATTCTACGTGTAATTTAGTTGCGGAAGTAAGCAGGAGTCATGTCGGCCGTCACGCGAGCGACGCCGCGGCGCAGCGCTATGTACCGTATGCTTGTTACTTCTATAATTATAATTGACGAGGATTGGTGAGGGTTCTGTATACATGAGGACTTTGAGGTACATAGAATATTTTCACGGTAAGCTTCAGAAAATTAAGCGGGAGGATTGATTTTATCGTCTCCAGCGTCATAATGCAATTATTGTTTACTAGCCATACAGACCAACGAGGGTGTGTTTCTACAAATTAATACATTATTAGGTATTAAAAAAAGTAAGATTCACATTCCTCATTAGGAAGTGGAAATCGACTGACAAGTGTTTAAAGCTGTAACAGCACATTTTGATGGCTTATCATTTCCAAAAATATGACCATCTTGCCGGGCTCTAAATGCCTAGCATTAGATTAAACCAATCCAGGTTTGAACCCCAAAACGAACTACCCCTAGTTACGGTAAACACGAAGCAATTTACATTATTAGGGTAGGTAATTACCGCCGTACCACTGTAAGTGTTACCAGGGCAACCGTGTAAACGGACGGTGATATTTCGATAAATAATGCTGAAACTTGGAGGTCTTATGGTGCTGTAGATTGTGAAGTCAACAGTGGCATAAATCTAAAAGGACCAGCTAAAGTTGGTCCTAATATCCGCGCACAGGAAGACTGAGTGCAATAAATTGCACGATTAAAAATTACATGACCGAGCTGAGCCGACGTCGAATAACATAGACCACAAGGTTGACAGATTTTTTTACGATAAGGGATTAATAATAGCAATTTGCTGAACTTCACTTATTACTCATAATGCCAATGATTTCTCTAACATTGTTTAATGTCACCCTAAAGTCTAAATCTTGGTGTTTTAGATTCAAAATAAGGGGTAAAGTCACATCAGAATTAAAAACTAAATCATAAACTTGTCTCTGGATTAAGAAACAACATTTATACTCATAACTTTACGTTGTTTACGCTTCTGATGTCCAAAGGGGTAAACAAAGCGATTTGTCGCCGTTGCTGTAAACACCAGCTAATGTGCACTGGGACCATTTATTTGTTTCCCCTCCTAAATTAATATATCGGTTATAGATCCCACAAAGTTTAAGAAAAATGTTATCTGTTTTGTTAAGCTATTCAGTATAAATATAGTTAAACAAACTAGTTCTTAATTCGAAAAGTTCTGAGATTGAAATAGACGTAATATTCGATTCCATTTCTTCATAATTTACACCAACTTGCCCAAAAACTCGTGTTTTTTCCTTATTCTATTGTTTACTTCCTATAAAGACTTGCGTTTGTTCGTACAAAAACGGTTTCAAAGTACCTTATCTCCGACCCTGCGTTCCCTCAATGATTTTCTACTTGAGCACTTTTTTCCTTAAGAAATTTTCGTGTGGTTCTCTTATTTGTCCGAATGGAGATCTTAGTAAGAAACGCAAGACCTAGAGACTAAATTGAGGAAAAACCAGAAGTATACGGCGTAAAAAGGGAGATGTCTTGATGAAGAAGTTAAAAAAATATCTAGTACCTAAGGAGCATTCTTCATCTTCAAATTGATAAAGGAAATTCAAAAAATATTGGACACGTGCAGAATCTAAACACGTGGACTTCGTCAATTCGTGGCGCAACTCCGACACTACCGTACCGAGCAACCGTATCGCTGCTCGCAGTGACGTATTAACGGTGACGTCTTGTAGTATTTGTTAGAATCTACGATAACCAACTCAGTACACCTTTACAGCATCCTTCATCTACTTTTATAAACACTCCACATTGCTGTTGCTCCTCGCCCATTTTATTGAAGTGCAATAAACCTCTTTCTACATTTGTCACGTAGGCCATCCCCGAAGAGTTGTGCCGGTGTATTCTGTTACATCAAAGTTCATGTTTCCTCATATTAAGTCCCGCGAGGCACGAGCGCGTCTATATTATGTTTATTTTCCTTTGTATTGTATTTAGGAGTTTTCGGTTGATGTAGAACTGTAGCATCAATTACCTGGTCAATTTTACCTTTCCCTAATAAAAAACACTTATTATTTTAATAACAGTAGATTTTTATGTTTATAAAGATGGTGAAGAATGACTAGCTTTATTAAAAATGATCACACTATTATATAAAGGCGAAAATTTGTGACTGTGTTTGTATGTTTGTTACCCCTTCGTGCTCAAACGGCTGGACTGATTTAGCTAACATTTGGTATGGAGGTAGCTGACACGCTGGATTAACAGATAGGCTACTTTTAATCCCAAAAAATGTAGCGGGTAACACCGCGTGGCGCAGCTTGTTTCCAATAAAATTTCCGAAAAACTATCGGCACCAAGCTGCATAAAAGGCATTATAATAGAAGAAGCAATAGATCCTATTTTCGAAACCGTGGCACTTGTCGACCTACAATTTCTGCGAACCATACAATAGGGTGTGTTCATTATAGACGAGTCTATTTATGACTCTTAGTGACACGTGTACCCTTGCATTGCATGAGTGACAAGGCTCAATCCATTACATGTGCATTATTTATTGCAGCAGCTATCGATCATCTATACTTAGCTTCAACATTGCTCATCTACTTCGTTCTAGAAAATAATATGTCAATCATTCTTAGCGATCAAGTTTCAGAAATGGCGACTCAAAACTATAATTTATGCTTTTATAAATGTATCTATTATTGTCTTTTACGCATGTGTTATTATTGTTAAGGTGTATAGGTGATGAAACATGTCAAATACAAGATTTGGCAAATGGCAAATTGATGTTTGGCTGGTAAAAACATGATTAAGTTAAAAAAAAAATATTGACGAATTTGACTACCTGATTGGCGCAGTAGCTAAGCGATTGGAGTGCTGCGCTAGGGGTTGCGGGTTCAAAACCCGCACAGAAGAAAAAATTGTGTGATCCGCAGATGTTTGTCCCGAGTCTGTGTGTATGTGATATTTCATGTTTGTGAATCGAATTCGCATCCACGATACAGGAGAAAATCCTAGTTCCACACTAGGATTTTCTCCTGTATCGTGGATGCGTGGTTTAATAAAAGTTGGTACCTATGTGTAAATTTGAATTTTCCAGAACCAAGCCAGTCAGTGCAATTGTGCATGTAAGATTTATGTCTTGTAAGCGCACCCACGACGCGGGCTGTAGACACAAAACCTCTTTAGCGAGTTCGGTCTCTTTTACATTAACGTTTATATCTTGTTCATTAATTCTTTAAACTATAAAGAATAACACATATAGGTATTTATCTTATGGTAGAGCACGAAAACTGAAATAAAAATTCAGTATTCCATAAAAAAAAATTGTATCCAAAGTTATATCCAAATATTCGCGTACAAAGTTCGGTTCGTATAATTATATTATATATTCAGCAACTATACCTAAAAAATAACACGTTGAGTGCAAAATAACCAACCATATCTGAAGTACCTTTAGTACACACATCTAAAAAGATCGGCCACCACAGTGTGGGCCAAAATATTTAATAAACCCGATATCAAAAACTTATACGTAAACGTGCGTAGTCCGTCAGCCGCCCACACCGCCCGCCCAACGTGCCGGGGGGCGCACTCACGCACCGGAAGTACCCGTTCAGCCTTCTTGCTTCCTATTGATATAGAAAGGTTTTGTTTCGCTGTCTATCCGTTTACTAACATTGCTAGATGTATTGGTAAGTGTAAAATGGATTTTTTATAGAAAATAATGGGAATTTTAAGGTATTTGTGGATTTATTGAGAATGCAAATTCTTCTTTTTCTTTTAAACGTTGCCCCACGCTTGGAAATAGTCCTGTATCGTGGGTGCGTTTCACAAACATGAAATATGACATACACAAATCTGCGGATCACACAAATTTTTGTCCCGTGCGGAAATCGAACCCGCAACCCGTAGCGCAGCAGTCTACACGCGTACCCACAGCGCCAAATAGATCGTCAAATTGGATTTAAACTATAATGTTACCATTAGTTAGGGGCAAGATTACAAGTTCAACCGGCTATATGACTGGGCATTGATTTAATATACATTTTTTACAATAGACACTGAGAAGTTTTTGTCTAATCAACGCCAAAAAAATACAAGAAAAGTCCGTCCTATTTTATAATAATAATTTTTTTATTTAAATTGACTACATAGGTCCAATGGTTAGTAAATCTTAACAACTATGGATTAGTAAGTTTATAAAAACTATTTTTGTATACAATGAAAAATTGCTACGTAGATTTTCTAATCTTAGAACTTTACAAGCAACTTGGAACTTTAACTACTACGAACCTACAAAACAGTAAAGAAACGGAATCTAAAGTGAATACACAGCAGCCGAAACTCAATTTACAAATGAAAGGTTTGTCGGCGAACATTTATCGTAACGGACATTTTATCGATACTGTCGATAGAACGTTTACGCTTCGTGCACACACAACACTTTTAGCATCACTAACTATTATTCCTGCTGTTTTCATTTTCACGCATATTATTTACCCATACTATTGCTTAAATTGTTGTCGAATCTGGTATACGTATTTTATCAGCTTTCGACAGTTAACCAGGCTTTTAAACCAGTCGATGGCAACCTCAAAGCTCATCGGCCTCTTTTCAGTCTTCAGGGTTCACTTGTAAGGAGAGAAGTATTTGCAATGACGATAGAAGTCAATACTATCATAACTGTGTCCTAATTTAGTACATCTGAACTAACGTTGAAAATAACATGTAAAATACATGTATCTTTCAAACGGCCCTGTATTTTTCAATAAAATACAGTATCTTTCATTGCGGATCTTCGGTTGAATCTTTCGCAAGTTTAAGTTTTTGACATGTATTTTTGCATTAATACGTTACAATAGGGTAGTATTTTGAGAGTTTTATATTGATGTTAAATATACGTAATGAATAAAACTTGTATCATGTATTACTTCGTTGAATTAGCTAAATTGTCAAAAGTAGCTAAACAACATTACATTCAAAATCGATTATTAAATTGTTCAGTTAATAATAATAAGCAAGGTCTTTTCTCTTTGATTGTTAAATATGAAAGATACACAGAATAAAACGAGTATTAAACGTGTATATTTGTATTTTTCATACAAACGTCAGATTTGTTTTTTTCGAAAAATACATGTATTTTACAGGAAAGATACAAAGTTTCGTAAAAAACAAAATGTATCTTTCGCAATTTTCAACGCTAATCTGAACGCGACGTATTTTATTACGGGATTAAGTCTACGAGAAGCGAAACAGATCGCGATTAGCGACGCATTGCAAAAATATTAGATGTGACTGTTATTAGTAAGACCAATAACAACTGATATGGAAATCTAGGTATTGTTCCAAGCATCGTCTACGCGGCTAGGTCGATGGTACCCCGCCTTGATAACTTTGAATTTGCTGCACTGTCGGAATAGCGTTTGAACTGAAAATGCAAGTGCGAGATAGAGAAAGATGCGCGCGCTAGACAGGGATGACGACGTGGATGCTATCCTAGACTGATATAATTGAAGGGCAGTCGTATAGTGCTTGTATTTGTAGGTATGGATATCATCAAGCGTTCTTAGTAGACTAGGGTAGATAGAAGAGCGACTCTTGCAAACACACATTTTATTAGAAAGTACTAAATTCCGTGTAAAAGGCTTAAATATATATCCATTACCATTCAAAGATTTAATATTATACTCCTAGATTGAGAGCAATTGTTTTATTATAGAAAAAAAATCTTTATCCTATCCTAAAATAAGTGCAATTAAACTTATGAAGATTTATACAATACGGATCTCAACATTAGTCTTGACTATCGATGCCTTCCAGTAGTAGAAAGAACAAAGTGCAATAAAAAAATGCAAAACACAACATAAATTGGGTGTATTCCGCGATTAGTCGCTGCGTCTTATTTATTTATTTTAGAAATACACCATAAAGAAATTTATTTAGAGACATTTCGGTTAACAAATTTAGTACAAGTTCTTATATACATACAATTTAAAGGGTGTACATGACATTCGATTGAGAATAGTATTATGTGTTAATAATTACACATTAGT
The DNA here is from genome assembly GCA_905340225.1 of Abrostola tripartita. Taxonomy (NCBI): domain Eukaryota; kingdom Metazoa; phylum Arthropoda; class Insecta; order Lepidoptera; family Noctuidae; genus Abrostola; species Abrostola tripartita. The sequence goes on from HG996488.1 coordinate 1,074,606, forward strand.
ATACACATTTGAATTTTTAGGTTGTAGGAATAGGGTACAGTGATTAGATACAAACTAGAGTAAGAAAAAGAAAGAAGACTGACATGTTACAGTTAGAATGCGATAGCTCCTGCGATGCCGATTGAATACCGATAAACCTTTGTTTAACTTTATAAATATGCAGTATAAAATTAGACCTTACTAAAATGTTGATTCGTTGAATCAGAGATATTGTAGATACATTCTATTGCTACTGGAGAATTGACGGCATCGTATTTATTTTAGATGGTACTCCGATTAAAACTATAAAAATGAGGAAATATTTACTTTTAATATTCAAATTTTTTTCGGTGTTGAAATTAGTAAGTCCACCGAAAAACTTTTTTTTAAGTTCTCGTACTTTCTGAGGTTTGTAGCTTATGTATAAATTAAGCTATTATTCAGATTATATAAAGAAAACGAAGAATTATCCGAATATTTTTATGTAACCGTTGATAAAATGACTGCTTATATCACAAATAACTATGTATATTTTTTTTACTAAAAGGAATACCTTCTTAAAAACTTGCTTCATAAAACTAAAATGTAATAAACCGTACTTATATAGAGAGAGACCCTGAAGATTGGAGGTTTGCTGAATAAAGCCTTAGACGCAACGAGGATGACTCACAAATCGGGTTATTTCAAATATCAAATGATTCACTCATACACGCTAACTACGCTGTAATGTCATACAGGTATTGCGAACTTTTTGGTATTTAGTGACGTCACGAGATTACTGAATCATGGTAAATGGTAAATGAATATTTATTTATGTATGACTCACCACGGTAAATAAGGTCGACCGCAGATGTCAAAAAAAACATTAACAAAATAATTTATTATAGATTTTATCAACCCGAGATTCTAATACAGTTAGGCATTTTTCCTCTTAGATAATTACTTGTTGAATTTACTTAGAAATTTGCTAGAATCGACGACCTTATTATCTTGAATTTGACCGTTGTATTTTTTTTTACCTTCTTGGAACTTAGGTGCTAAATATTGTAGTACAAGAACAAGTTCCATATCTTTACCATTTCCTGACATACGCAGTTGAACTACAACCAATATGCGTAGATCATTTCATTATTCTTTTGTTCAATCAGCCAGCAGTAGTAACATTTCAACCCTATAAGGATTGTGGGGACCAACTAAAAATTATCAATGAACATCCAGCCTGTGAACATGTCAGTCTAACGTCCCAAAACGAATCTTTTTCTTCAAAAAGTCGTCACTATCTACAATAAATGCTAACCCTCCCAATACTACCCCATTGAATCCTTCTTCCCCGCAAAATAAACGGACGATATGAACAATACTATCTCATCATAACCACTACACATCAATAACATTTGCACAGGACCGGACCTCCCCCAGCCCCCGCCCCCCCTCGAGTGCGCACAACGGTTCGAATCAAAAGGTTCCCAGTAAACATCGGATGGTACTTCCGCGTTTGTTATAACACTTTCTATGTATGTTGCGATTTAAGGTTAAGCAATGTCGCTAAGTCTTGGAATTTGGTGGGCGTTTGGAGATGTTATGTCGAGTGACTTCCTGGATCTCAAGTGTTAAGCTACTGAGTCTTATTCCAGGTAAACTTGGACTTAGTAATAGGATTAGTGAAGAAGATGACCGATGTAATTACGTTTGCACAAAAAAGTTTGAACGTCGGTATCCTGATTATAATAATTGGTTAGCATTTTAGCAAATAGGTATAATCGATGCCATAATTTTAATCTTAGTATTTTACTTAATCAATAACATTTGTAAAGTAAGACAATAGCTATGCCTATTTTAGTTGATGCAGCAACTTAGGTACGTTCAAAAATATCTAATATCGTCTGATCTGAAAGTACACCGCCATAGTTCAAATCTAACCCGCAATAATAAAAGGATGTCAGTGTGACCCAACCGTTTGTCTTCCGATATGTGAGGGCCACAGAAATAGGTCAACGTGGCGCTCGTAGGCATCAACTTTGAGAACCAAGCCTGCATAACGTTCAGGTTTTAGCCGACTACAGAAAATTACACGTTCTATTTTTTATTCCAATAGATACTCATGCTTCAATACTGTCGAATTAGTTAAGAAAACTTTTCATTTGGATCTAATCATTGAAGATATTCAACGAAAAATCTTCTGGAATGCTTATTAATAAGTTTCTTTTCAGTACAAATGGATCTGGCTGGATTGAAATAAAGAATTTTGTTTTGGTTTTTAGGTAACATTTGAGATACCGTTATTTTGACATCACTGCGTTTGAGATGCAAAAACTTTGCAATCTTGATGGGTAGTTTTTCGAAAATAATTCGTTTTTAACACAGTCTGCTTATCTGAATATAAAGATTATCTTTTTCTAAATCGTTCATTTACTTTGATCATCTTTGCCAAATTTATCTGTTAATGTAATAATCTGCTGTAGTAGTAGAACTAGGTAGCAGATGATTATCCCATTATTCCCGCGTCTGTTAACTTCCATATAATTAGGTACCCCTTGGAGTTCCAAATGAATCATTCAGCTCTCCGTACCGCCGGGATCTGCGTGTCATCCAGCCGTACAAACCTGCAGCGAACGTAATGATGTGGCGAAGTAATCTTTTGTTAAAAAACATCATTAGCTCCCCCGCTCCCCCCAACTCGACCCCCGCATACGTGACACGTGGGGAAGGGGGTTCGACCCCAGACGTAGTAAGCTGTAATAAGCTTGGACTTTTCTCCGCCACTTTGTGAGTTTATGTGCAGTGTGTTGTTACGTTTAGATATTTATTTTCGGATTGTGACTGTATTTTTAGAATTTACTTTTCAGGAAAGCTGTTTGTGAAGATTTATATGCGAGATGAATACGATACGAGCGATATGTTTTACAGTAGTCTGTTTGAATGTTCCATATTCCGTATTTAAGTTTTATTTTTTTAAGTAGGATATAATTTAAGGTAAGCTTCCGTTTGGATAAGTGTAAAGATTATAAAATCTAGGTATGTGAAATATTGATGAGCATTTCTTCTCCAGAAAAGGTACCAGAAGTGTTCAGCCTACTTCAGAAATGTTACCTAGGAACCATAGAAAACTCGCAAAACAGCATAACATAAACAGGCAGCGTAAAAATATAGTAGACAATATTTTTCAACCAAAAATAACTAGCGCTAGAATCGAACACAACACAACCGGACATCGCATCATTAGGACCGAGGACGAAACGTAAAAATCGTTGCCAAAAAAATACCAATTTTAATATGTCCTCCGAATGAAGTAAAGCATTTGTCAACAGCAGCAGTCGCCGTGACGGATGAGCCGGCGATGACGACCGGGGGGTGGCGGGGGAGTGGGGTGCTCGCAGAGAACGGGGAGGGGGTCACGGGGGGAGGCACTCGTCTTGCACCCCCTCCTTGGAGTACGTGTGATGCAGTGCGGCCGCGTCAGCTGAACACTGGCCACTTCGGCAAAGATGAATTTATCAGTTTCTTTCGTTATTCTGAATTTAAATGTGATAATTTTAAATAAAGAATCGGCATTTGGGTGAAGCTGGGATTATAATTGGCTAAATTCTTCTGTTTTTAATACATTATCTCTTTGTTGGTCACCTTTCTGTGAATAGAAGATTTCGATCATAACCGGGGGGGAAGGAAGTCGTACGAACCTGGTATAGGCCTGATTAATGGCAATGGGCTCGCCACCTATTTAGAAGGTTTTAAATGACTAGCATACCTAATATGTATAGACATCCTGGCACAGAAAAACTCTTCTGCGTGTATTTTTCCATTTATTATTTTTCCGGGTTTCGAAGAAAGGAAGCTAAAGACGTCAAATGTATTACAGCCTGCCGTTTCACATTGAGATTGATATATACTCCAGACCCAATTCAGAACTTATCGCAAAATATAAAAGGTTGATCTAACTAGCACTCGTAACATGTGTGTCTTCAAACTCATAGGTAATAGTGCATTAGGTAAGGTTTTGCATTTTAACCAAAAGGTAAAATTCAATTCTACTGGCATTCGTAACCAACAACAAACCTATCAAACTGGGATTCTAACCCACTGCCTCTAAACTTCACCTCTCAACCGAGTTTTCCTGAACTATTGTCATTCAAAGCCGACATAGCCATAAGTAACAAAAGCCATTTTGTAGAAGGATATTGGAGTATAAACACACCGAAAATGCATAGAGCAAGGGTGCTGAACGTACCCTCCGACCCTCAGCCACCCTCGACTATTTGCGTCATAACAATTGAAGGGGATGATAATGGAAAATATACAGTTGATAGGATTCATCTGACCCCTTTTTTTCGTTTAGGCCAAAACACATGAGTCTTGCAATATAGAAATCACAAATTGGCGTTTATGACTAATTGCTGAACATTGGATCTTCCTCAAAGAACGACTAAACTATCGTATCTTGACCACACGACTATTAATAATGGTCACAGCAACTTCATACTTCCAAATATCCAACCCTCCAGTCCGCTCCACCAGCTAACCCTACCAAAACCGCGGCGGGTCCGAAGTCCACGAGAATCGCGCACCGCTCAGCGCATTTACGATTACACTACAACTATCATTACAAGCGCACTATTGATTCCTAATCCGCACTTCCGGATGTTACGTAACCCCCCGGCGGCGGGCCCCCTCGCCGCGCCCCGCCCCCCTCCCCCGCCTGCAAAGATTTACAACCGGCCGGGTAGCGTTTGACGAATGATTGGCCGGCCGTTCGCTTGTTACAGGAAGGCTTTACGGATTGTTTTGTTTTTCGGCCACGGATATGTATAAATATCATGAGGCTGGGGCCGAGCCGTGCGACTGTTGGACGGTAAACAAGCTGCGGTTTATTTTGATATTTGCTAGAAGTTGCAAAATTATGTCTACTAAAGGGTACAAGCTTAGAAAAAGCGATGACCCAGTTTCAATAAGACTTCTACTTCTTGTTATGGTACGTAACTGTTTGAGGGTCTACTGTTATGGTTTTTTATCAGAATACAGCGAGACAAGCAATTTACGAGAGATTATCTATAAGCTACTGAAATTTTTCTCTCGAGCATTACTGAGCAAATCTCTCTTATTAGCGAATTTTTAAAGCAATTATTTGAAACTCCTACTTCCAAAGTACAGATAAATATTGATATAGACTTAAATTCTGCTCTCCCCGTTGTGGTGCGGGCGTGAGGATAAGTCCGTTTATAGCCGGCGTGCGTAGGGTTGACTCCATATCTCATTTAGAATGTATTAACGGATGAACGCGCCAGCTCACTATACATTTAACACACGACATAGTTTATCGAAACGACGGTTTATCGACCTACAGTATTGTGATAGGCAATAGTCAAAAGATTCACGAGGACCACTCACACTTTAAAATCGCATATAAATACTTTATACGTTCAAGAGTGTAATGAATGTATGCTTGCACGTTTCATCATCATCATCAGTCTATCTCAGTCCACTGTTGGACAATAGCACGTTTACCTAAGCGCTAATCAATAACACTGGTAAAACTCACTTATTATTATTTATTACACGCGAAAATCAATCGGGAAACAAAACAATGCGTTATGCTTTTGTGAAAATAGGGCCATAAAATTTGTTTCTTCAATCCAAAACTTGGTAATTCCATTGATGGCATAACTGTTCTAAAGTATGCTGATCATTCCGAAACTCATATGCTCCAGCTGCAATGTAATGCTAGTACATTAAAAGTTCATATAAGAACTTAAACTAACGTAGGATTACGGTTAGGCACTAATGTGACAACTAGTACCTATCATCAGCCTTAGGTACACATTGGAAGATTGACTGAACTACAAGTCAACAAGTGGACGTGTCACAAAATGTATGATAAGAGCTGAAAAGATGGGATCACAAGTGTCCCTAAACCACACTTCTAATTTTTTCATAGCGGCCTTCGAAACCACGAAAGCTATTCATATCCGCAGCACATGGCAAATCGATTTTCACAGTAAAAACACTTAGTACAGGCACAATTTGTACAAAATATTTACGTAAAATAAAGATCAATTACACAGAAGTAACGCAACGTAAGATCAATCGATCACTCTTCACTCGTCAGCGCGCATTACACGTGTAACTATCGATATGAAACAAGAACATCACTAGCGTAAACTGGTGTTGAATGCGTAAATTGTAAATATTATTTGAGTATCAGTACGAATGTTGATGTGTTCTGAAACCGTGTTTTTATTGAACAGCGGATTTTTTAATGGTTTAATTGATTAAAATATTGGAATCGTAGGTTGATGTTGGTTCATATTCCGACATATCATCCCGAATACCTCAGAATACAGAACACCCTAATACATACAAAAATTGACAATTTTGAATCATTGATTACTTGTCATCATCGCACATTCATCATCATCGCATTGATATAATGAAACTATGTGAAATGAAAATTTAAAAACTTTCTTAACCCTTTTAAAACATATACACAAATTTTTAAACGGTTTTTAGAAACATTAAACAAAGAAGACTGAACTTGTAAATATAAAATCAAAATTCGTCGTTTAATTCGGCTACGTTTTTTTTCATTTAAAGTTAAGGCAACCGAACACGTCGTCGAGTCTGTACTCAATTTAGATGTAGCTAAAACAGTCGAGGGTTAGTTCACAGGCTACACCGAAACGCTTTTAGTTTGTGCATTTAGTTAGACCTACACCGTTCAATTATGAATATTGGATATGTTTGTTTGAAATAGTAATTAATTTACAATAGTAACAATTAATTTGTATAGAGTTCGAGCTCAGTGGCGTGCCATAGGAGAGGCATATGTCCAGCAATGGACTGAGATAGGCTGGTGATGATGATGATGATAAATAGTAGTAAACTGAAGAAAGGTCATTTTTGAACTAGGTGTCTTAAGCCGATGAACATGTACCATGAATGTGATGAAGATAAGAGTGTACCTTTAAGGCGAACGGGGTAAACAAAGGTCGTAGCAAATGGTATCACGTGGTCCGTGCCTAACCTTTTAGGAAATAGTTGTGACGTTATGCACGTATATTAGTGTTCCTAAAAGTTAGCATTTTTCATTGAAATTAAAATTGAACTCGCAACGGTGAAGGAAAAGCCGAAGATTGACTACTTTACCGGTACACACGTCATTATTCCCACTTCGTAAAGACAAGTAAAATGGCGGGATACACCGTCTAGCCCGATCCCGAGGGGGTCGGCAGACGCACAGCACCGTATATCTATCATACTCGTAGCCGGTATGTCGCGGAGGGGACGAACACATCTATATTAATTGTTGGCTGCCAGGCATTTGCGATTGAAAATGATTGTTGCGTACCTTGTACCGCATTGTTTCCACACTTTTAATTTTGATATTTTTGGATGAACGAGACAAGAATTGGTTTACTTACTTATTACTTATCGGATACGTCGCGCGTCGTGAGAAAGCGGCAATATGCTCGCTAAATCATAATTAATATTATAAAGGCGAGAATTTGCGAGTTTGTTTGTATGTTTGTTACTTCTTCACGCTCGGAGGTAGCTGACACCCCAGATTAACATATAGGCTACTTTTTATCCCGAAAAATGTAGCGGGCAACACCGCGGGCGCAGCTAGTGTTATAAAACAAATATGATTTACGGCAAAACGTAGAGAGAAGTAGAGTCTGGTCAAGAAGACCACTCCTGCCTGTGTTACGTTAGTCTAGTGGTCGTTAAGCGCGATTGCTGAGCATAAGGTCCTGGGTTCGAATCCTGGGTATGGCAAAGTGTTATTAGGTTCTTCCGTAATTCTCAGTAGCAGCACGGATTTGTACCTGGTTAATGGCAATAGACTCTCCCCATAATGTATTGGGACCTATAACATAACTGGCGAAATGTGGGTGCACAAATACTGCACCTTCGGAGAATACTGGGGTATTATTACATATACACTTATACAGTTATACACAGTACACTACGTATAACGTGCGACAGAGTCCATCATAAGTTTGTATATCTCTAATTCTCTATGTTCAAAGCCGATGCTGAGTTATATTCAAACTAGCTAGATCATTAGAATAATATTGATGTTTTGACTACTTGACAGCTATTCGATGGAAAAATCTGCTACAAATAAATTTATTCATTAGTTTCCATTAATATTCATACACTAATAATATCTATTTATTTTCACAGTTAACAGTTACCTAGTTAAACGTCGACTGTGATGTATCGTGGTCCTAATTGAGAAGTACTAACCTAGTAGGTGTAGGTTCATAATTTTTTTTAAAACATTGTCCAACAGGAATTTTCCCAATATCGTTGGAGCGTTTTGCTGATTTGTTTTAATAAATGCACAGATAAAGTTCGACACAATTAGGTCTCTGCAAACAGCACCAAATATTGTATGGGAGTAAATCGATCCCGCTACCCTTAACAAATAGAGAAGGACCTTGATATCGTACTCATGGTTCGCATATTTAATTTTAATAATCTTAAGCATAAGAATCACTGGGTATTTTGTCATACTTAGCAAAGTATGACAAAATACCCAGTGATTGAAGTTTAAGATAATTTTAACTCTTAAATAACTTATTATTATCCATGGTATCTACTCTGTTTAAGTATTTTATCCTACCCCTGTAGTATACCTATAGGTATCCTTATTCTTCAAATAAATGCTTCACCGTTCAGAAGTAGATAAAATAATGTTTCATCTATTTAGTTTCACTTGCAAATTGCTGTCTTGCAATAAAAATCACATCAAATACTGCAATAAAATGCGTAAGACCGAAATAAAACAGACAGGTCACACCTAACACATCCCCGCGTCACACAACGTGGCTCTTTGTATCGAAACAGAATCTACGGAGAATAATACCAATATTGTACCTACTGCCAGAGACTGCAGGAAACATTCACATTACAACCTCATTCGTGTAGACACCTACACAAATTTAGAATAAAACCGGATTTCATTAATGCGATTACAGAATGATCACTTGTCGACCAAATTAATTACCAAGATGTTCTCAGTGAATATGAGATTTTATTAAGCCTGTCCAATTTATTCACTAATCTTTTTATATCATTTATTTTAATGCTACTAAAGACGTAATAAATGATTGAACTAATTTCCTGTTGGGAACTTGTTTTGGATATAAAATTCAAGGGGAAGATGCGAAGTGTGTACATGCAAGCGAAAGTCTTCCACGAGCTAGTGCCGCAATAAATTGTTGGCGCACGCGTGATTAGGCGACGAGATGACACGCGTCGCAGTGCGATGACGGCCTGAAACGTCCATGTTTCATCGGCGGCCGGCGTCCGGCGCGCGTCCGGCACCGTCCACGCTCGGCGGCGCGCGTCCGGCAGCCGTGGGCGGCCGTTGTGGGCGTGCAGGCGCTGCACCGCCCCGCCCCCCGCGCGCCCCACGCTGTTTATTCTCGGCCCGACTGGCGGGGCGCGCGACAGTCGCCCGCGTGACGCGCACCCGAACGCACGCGTGCGTCAGGTAGATACCGGACACGGACGGACCGAGCGGTGCATCCTACACCGGACATCACAAAAAAATACAGTTGTCAACATTTTCGGATAAATTCGAGTTACCACGGTGACGGACACGCGAGAAGGGTGTAGGGCGGCGGAGTCGCGGAAAATGCATTTCCCGTGTGCATGGCGCAGGCGGTGCGGGCCGGGGGGTGGGTGCATGCGATGATGGACATCGTATTGATTTCTATCTGCCCGCTCCTCCCTTATTGTGGCGGTGCAGGGCGCGCCATCGATCGTTGCACCGGCCCTTTAAATTAACACCCCGCGATCTGCCGGACACACGATTTTTGGACTGTATTGTAAAGCGTTGCAGTGTCGTGTGCGTGGAATTTGTGTGAATTGAGTTTAACGTTGTATTGCGTCACGTGGATACCAGTACGTGAGTTACTTACAGTCAATTGCAATTAACGATAATTACTTATAAATGGGAATAGATATTAACTGTGTATTATATTAACGGTTAATTTGATTTGTTGTAGGTATTAGTCATTTAAATATTCGTACTGTAAGGTTCATTTATTGAATTGTTATGCATTTATGAATATTAAAATACCTGATGATTACAAATTTACAATTCTAATAAATAAATAATAAAATAAATAATTATGAAAGCAGTACTTAGTAACATACTTAAATTTAATTTAATCCGCACGCGAGCAAACTTTGGCTAGAAGTAAATTATAAATATTTATCATCGCTCTTCCACCCTTCTCGGCGCATACAAACATAAATTAAACACGAATTACATTAATTAATTAAACGGAGATGTCACCGCTCGATCCAGCCGGAACACTGTGCAATGTTTAATATCGTAATTAGAATTTATAAACTAACGTGTGTAAACAATTTTCAGAACAAAAACACATCCAACAATACGCAATACTCAAAAACAATCAAGCTTTAAACATAAACTTCCATTTTTTTTACTGACGAATAAATTCGTGTTGGTCGAGAACGAAGCGCAAGTCGTGCAGGGTGCACGGCTTACGATAACACGATAGTTTTGGGTACCAAGCTGTGCGGAAGGCATTACGGTGGCGGCGGCACTGGGCGCCCGGTTGGAATGCGCAGGATTGGATACGTTTAGCGCGCGCGCACGCCCCGACACGGTGCCGCCTTCAGAACACCCGGCCATGGCGACCGAGACCGGTGAGTACATATCACAATATTTACTAATTCTAATATAAACGATACGCCTTACGATACGAACTTAATTAATTAATTAAATTGGTACAATTTTAAACTAGTCTTTCAATATAAAAAATAGTAGCATTCTTATTTGAAATCGCAAGACGTGTCGAATGCATTATTAGAATCCTATGAAAATGTATGAGACATCCAAATGAACGATGAATGATATGATACTTTTCGACACACGAATTATAATTTTGTTATGAATTAGAGATCAATTTTTTTTAAACTTAATATTTCAATATCCTACCAAATATTATACATCTAGTCAGATTAAAGATTTTCTGCATGTAAATAGTGGATTCCATCTGCATGTAATTTTCTTCGGAGAGTTCGACGCTTCTAAATGATTTTTACATGAGCTGTTTAATGCGATTCTATTAGTTTAAAAATGTTATTCAAATATAGCAAAAATATTCATCGATAGAAACATTTAACAGATTTTACATAAAATGTCCGATTCAAATTCAAAATCTTTTCTTTTATGCGAAATCTAAATTATGCTTTAATATCTAACAATACGTAACTAACAGTAAAAATACTGACAGACACAAAGCTAAGCATTCCAAAACAATAGCAAACAAGTAGAAAAGTAATCGAGTTAATCAAATCCATAATCCTAAATGATAAACCCAATTGAACGCTTTATCCAAAACCAAAAAAACGCCAAACTAATTAATAACTTACACGCCAATTGCAATGAGACGCAATTGTTTACCAACAGAATGTATACTATGGTAGGTACGCGTGCCTACGTCACACGTACGTATGAGTTCGTTGATATTCGCCCACCCCGTCCTTCCCAGGATCGACCCCCGCAGGACCCGGGGGTTGGGGCGGCCGCTCTTGTTTAATGACGTCGCTTCACTCGAACCCGAGTTTTTCTTTTATTTGCGTCAAATGCATTTACAAATAATTGTTTGTGGTAAAATGTTTTTACTGATTCTTTTTGTATTTTGAAACTTCTTTTGACGTAGAAATGGTGTTTTAGAAAACAAATTGCTTGTTTGTCGTTTTATTATTTTTTTATGAGATTTCCAAGTGGAAGAATTATTATCTGGAAACATACAAGATATTTATTCATTTTAAGATCCACTTAGAATCTGTCTAACCGCATAAGAACATCGTCATTCCAATCTTATCGTGTAGGAACATTATTGTCGTTTAAATAACGAACTACTTATTTAAACAGCCCTTTTGACGTTCGCCGACGCGATTTTGGGACAGTTGATAGTCAATATCGCGCTGACTACAGATATAAGCGTCATAAATGCGCTCACTCCGCCGCCTTCGCCGTCTCACCCTTCTAGAGGGGTGGCACGGACAGGGGATCAAAAGCCGTGCATTCACACTCAAAATATATCATGACCTTTTTGATATGAACCTTTTATTAGCCAGTATGAAAGACGAATAGGGACTATAAAATGTATTGATTAATGTATCAACTATTAACTGATCATATTACCTATGTCAATTATGAACGATGGCCCAAAAAATATAAGAATATATTTCGGTACATTACTGATTATTTACCGTTATTCAAATGAAAACCGTACAACGCGTAGACAAATTTTATGAATTAGTAAAAACCAGCTTTAATTTAAATAACAAAAATCTCACAGATGAGACGTTGGCAGCAATCGATAAGACAACTTTATTAAAACAAAATCAGCAGGCAGTGTTGATGTTATTCATAGATTGCATTCGCAATACGTTAAGCTTCATTAAACAGCAATGTTTTAAATGCCGTCGTTTTATTTCCGCCTATAAATTGAACGCCATCTTAGTAATAAATTCAATCCTTCAGTGTGACTCCCGACCGGATATTCTAAGATTAATTAGATCCCTAAATCTTTGTAACAGGACCACGACAATCCCAACATTGCTGAGTTACAAACTTCCATTAAAATTTTAAACTTTGCTGATAGTACTGAAGAATTTTATATTAAATTAGTTTATAAAAATTCACAAGATTTTTGCAATTCATAGTTAAAAATGGCTTTCGATACAAAAGTTATAATTACAGCTAAACTTTATAACGATGTTAATGTATACCATGAAGCGAAGACATAATGAAAAATAATTTAGCACGAAAATGAACAAATATTAATTACGCTGATGAATAATAGTTGGATCGACTTCGTCTAACCATATATGTCTAATTTAAAATGAGCATATATTATAATAATAAGACTTTTCCGAAAAAAGAGTACACGGTATGTGAGCGTAGAAGCAAGCAGTAAACTATGGCCGCTGCCTAACTGTTAGGCAAACAAGCGTGACTTTTTAGGGAAAATGAACAGACAAATATGAAGTTATAGGCTTTTAACGATACGTGTAACATATCAGAATATGCTGGGGCAAAAAATGATAAGCATAAATATGTAAATCCACATAATTCAAAATAAAAATAAATAACATTGATCCAGTTTTTCAAAAACATCGAAAAAGAAATTACACTTGCAAAGTCAATGTCGGTGTTATTGACTCATGCAAAACATTTAGCATTAATAGTAAGCACAATACATTATTTATGTCGATCTGGCCACCGTAAAAGACGCCATTACAATTTAAAAAAACTCTCCCGTTGTTTCCAAGATATGATTGCGCGCGACCGTGCGCAAATTCCTAATGTATGGAATTATAAGAGCGAAGTTCAAACATCTGTCTTTTGAAATTGTTAACGTAATTTGAATTATGACGACGACAGAACATCCTCTTTTTTATTCAAATTGGTCTCATTTTAAATTTGTAATTTTAGCTTTACAGTATGTCATAGAAATCTGATTATTTATTCGCATCGCTTAAAATCACGAATGGCTTGATTGTTTAGTTCTCAAATTAATAACCAGTGTATATTTGTTTAATCTCATATCTGTCACGCCGATGTATTAAAAACCAATATATTGCGCTAAATTGTAATTTTCGAAGAACAATTACGTATCGAAGATTGCAAAACTTCATTAATAAAATTCCCCAAAACCAAGTACAAAAATCACTTAAAATTATCAGTGAAACCATATTTTGAGGAAAACCGTTCAATAGCATCATATTTTAATTTAACGCGTATGAAGTATTTAGTGTTAGTCACAATCACAACCTGTACTAAGATCCTTGACATTTCATATTATAAACTACCTGTGAGTGCTCATCTATTAAAGATATCATCAAGCCTTGTTTTTTTAGACGTTCTTGCCTTTGTTATAAACAAGTGGCGCAATAGAAATAAGTTTATTTTTAGGGGTCATGCCGCATATATTTCGATCCTTTATTCCTTTATTCTTGGTATTTGGATCCCTTTGCGCTTTTGAATACCATTGAGATTCCTTAGTGTTTAAAGTAAATGTGTTTTATCATCAATTTTACGGGTTATTCTGCTTTTTATGTATCAATTTTATCCTTCCGAATTTAAAGACAAACTTTTAGATTTTTGTGTGTGAAATGACGCCCGTTGTAGCTTAGTGAATACCTATTGACCAATCATTGTCTCACGAATGGTCTAATGGCGGATAATTGAACTTGAACGATAACTGCGTAATATATATACGTAAACTTGTTTTTGTTTTCGAATACAAATAAACTTTTGTTTAGTTGTTTTACTGCAAACATTTATTTTAATTGATACTACTTTTTTGTTTTACTTCGATGATATGATGGTTGTACCAAGCCGCATAATTATATTATTTGTAGATTCCTTGCTGGTCTTGTTTTTTCTCGAAATACAAGTCGCAAGACAATGTTGTACGTGTATGTTTTTCATGCGTAATTTAAATTTGAGCTCTTCGAGCTTATGGTGACATTTAAATACAATTTGCACGAGGTCAAAGTGCGTCATAAATTTGTACGTTTATAAAAACAAAACAATAAATTAGATATACCTTATGCAATTAAAAAATGGTTTTGGTTCCTATAACATGGATGAGAGATTATAAATTGCTAGCTATCGTATGGCAGTTTTTATTGCTATTTAGTATTACACAACGGATAAAAGATATTTATCAATAGATTATATTAAATATTCAGATTCTACGATGACCTACGTTGTGAAATGTGTTTTATGGAATGTGTGACCGCGTCTTAATTTTTTTTTTACTGGTAAATAAATCATCCGAATTACATGATCGTAAAAATATGATGCCAAAAACAATGTGACAATGCGACATTAAAAAAAGCTGACTATTGGCGCAATAATAATAGGCTGGATTCGAAACGCGACAGACTTTGCAACACCAAATTATGAATAAACCTCCAAATTCTTTCTAATTCCGATTTAAAGAATAAATTTTTCAGTACGCATTACTAAACTATTATGAGCCCAACAATAACGGTCTAGTGAAAGGCAGGATATTTACCTTGATTACATAAATACAGATGTAAGATGACACCCCAATTATCCAACTATTAGGAAGTGAAATATTGCCAACATATTTTAATTTCTTTATTAAATAATGATTACGCAATAAAATTTAGTTTTAATGTTTTACGAATATTTGACAACTTTCGATTGCATTAATTGACGTGGCCTATCGGTGCTACATTGGATGTGTACCTACTTAGTATGTTAATTATTACAAAATATATTGCTTCGAAAATCATCAAATGCTCTAGATGAATTATTCAGAAAATGAAATAAAATTTCGTAGCAGACGAGTTTTAGGAATATCTAACACGTTAATGTTAAAACCAACCCTCAAAATGCCTTTTTATTTTAAGCTTATTTAAAACTTAGATTAAGACACTCCTATACACTTATTTTACGACTAAAATAAATTTGTAAGGTACACTGACCGCTCTGTATGGCGCAGGCGGCGCCGCGGCCGGCGGCGAGCAACAATACTCTCTGCGGTGGAACGACTTCCACTCGTCTATGGTGTCGTCCTTCCGGCGCCTGCGCGACGAGGAGGACTTTGTTGATGTCACACTCGCTTGCGCCGGCGCCACCTTTACCGCGCACAAGGTAAGAATAAGAATCATTAATAGTCAAATTTATAGACACAATCAGCAATAAAAATTATAATACAGTGATATCTACGTATGACTACAATCTGTAATATTGCGAGAATGCCATCAATTCATCAAGTTCAATAGTTTATAAATATTAACATGACCAATACGCAGTAAGTACCACTATTCTGTGAAAGTTCAATTTACAATCATATTACAACATTGCAGTATTTCCAATAAATTATTAGCATACTTAAATCGTGGAAGTACGAGCCAACTAAATCGTCTGCCAATACTATGAGAATTGGGATCGATACTTTCATACGATTCTCTGAAACATCAAGAATGTGAATCACGAACATGGGACCCACGTTGGTGCCTTGAGGAACTTACCCAATTTATTTTGTGTTACAACTTTCACACGTAGTTTCTCGTAATGTTTGTTACTTATATTCTCTTTGTTCATCAGGTGGTGTTGTCAGCATGCAGTCCTTACTTCCGAAGGCTATTGAAGGCGAATCCCTGTCAACATCCGATAGTGATCCTTAGGGATGTTCACGACAAAGATATGGAGAGTCTACTAAGGTAACTTATCATTATTCAGCTATATCCCTGCCTACATACTTATGAGATTGTATTTATTTTAACGGCGTTTTTGCTATACAGGTTTATGTACCAAGGTGAGGTGCACATTGGCCAAGAGCAGCTAAAAGAGTTCCTGAGAGCAGCCCAACTGCTGCAAGTACGAGGGTTGACTGATGTACCGGCACCGGCGCCGATGACGACTTTAGATCAAAAGGCGTCACCAGTAAGTTTCTAAATCTTCATAACAACTAGTTAGGGCAGTCCCTGTTAGAGCGCCAATACATCGTGTTGGAGCCCAACGTGGGCTTGTGTAATACATAAAAAAAATGTTTGTACGTATTGTAATTTCCACTAGATAGGTAAATTTTCGCTATTTTAGTCTTAATTCAACAATATTTAGTTTTCATTACCTATTTTTGAGATCAAAGTTCATTATAATTTTATTAGTAACTACAATATTCTAATTAAATTAACTTAAAAACAGTCAGCGTCATCATGGACGGAGACTGGTAGCGGCGGTTCCCGCGAGGGTCGGGAGGGGCAACAGCGCGAGGGCAGGAGACCACGAAAGCCTGACGGAGACGCAGCCAACACACCACCACCTAAGCGAGCCAGGTCTTCGGACCTCTACCAGGCGCAATTGAAGTCCAGGTATTAAGGAGCATTCCATGATAATGTACACAAAATCAATTTGTACACATATGTACATTGTATTATTTTATGAATTTCATCAAACATCACCCTTAATTTTTCAGCATTAATCCGATACCTACTTAAGAATGTGATAGAATTATAATTTAATCATTTATTTTTGTGCCATATACAATTCTGCCTGTGAGCATTTTTAGCTAATTTTAATCAAAGCTATAAGACATTTTGGCACTTACACCCAATTCAATCCAGTCTGGTAGTTCCAAATACCTCCTACTTACATCATTAGCCTAACTTAACTTAGTCCACTGCTGGACATAGGCCTCTCCTATACCACACCACTGAGCTCGAACACTGACCTTTCGCTTCCAATCGAATCCTACTTACATAAACCAGACATACTTTTACAACATTTACACAGTACTTGGGTCCTGGAGGTAGTGGTATTTATGAGTGGTTCCCATTATTGGTGTAGGACGGAGCAGCTACTGGCGACGGGCAGCCCCGAGAGGCTGGGCACCAACGGCCACGAGCTGGCGCTCTTCAGCCAGGCCATGGACACGTCCCAGAACCCTCACCTGTCCGGAGTGTCCAACAACCTGGTGAGTCCCAGTTATGGCCGTGGTTTGTTTCATGTTTATTCCACAATCAGCTATCAGCATTTGAAATCTAAACCGACGTTCTACGAATTACAGAAGCTAGGAACGTACTCGTATATTATGTTTATTACCTACATAATATTCATAATCAGACAATGAATGGAGAGAATAAAATTGAAGCAATGCGCTGTTTTTAGTAGTCCGAGTAAATAATTTTATTAGACATGTATAGGTACCGTTGCTGTGTACCTACTTACAAACCACCTACTTTTTTAAATTCCGAAATAGTTAGTCATATTAAAGTATATCGTACTTTTTTTTACAAATATATAAACTTTTACTAGACATAGGTCAAGCTTCGTGTCAGCAATTTACAAATACGAGTAGTAATGTGTTTGTTATGTGCGCAGTCCGGCGACGGCGAGGAGTCGTCATCCGACGCGGGCGCCAGCGACACGGAGGGCGAGACCCGCGCCAAGCAGGAGCCGCTGGACTACGACGACCCCGCCACCATGGCCAACACCAACGGATCGCTGCCACACAACTTCCCCGGACTTCTCAACCTACCAGGTATTACACAACAACTAGGCTTCAACATCTTACCAAACTGCTTCAAACCCTCGAAGTTCGAAATATCTTGTGTTGCTCAGTGTTGATATTAATGTTCGTTAACATTTCCAGGCTTCCCCGGACTACCAGGCCCATCAGGAATCCCCGACAATTACGGTAAGTGCATTCCTACCTCACACTAATAACACTAACGATATATGACTCAATACCTCATCACAAACACAGTGGAATTATTCCAAATAATTAAAATCTATTAGAATAATTTCCAATCTACAATATTAATGACGTCTTATAGAACAAAGGAAACAAATCATATCATTAATTGTACATTATTGAGTCATGTACCTATTGCATGTAATAACACTAACAATCAAATAACGAGAACGACACCAAAGCGCTTAATTACTCTTTTAAATCGTTTCGATAAATACGTATTTCGCCCCCAAAACATAAGACGCAAACGCAATTAGGAGTATCTTGGCAACCGTGGAAGTTACCTAGCGACCGATCGTCATAGACGTGCCGTCGAAAGTCAGACGAGTACCGAGTAGGAGCGCGCATTGACGGAGACCTCGTCTGCCCCAGGAGCGACCTGGCCGGGCGGCGGGGACCGGCCCGCGCCCGACGAGCGGCCCGAGCGGCCCGCCTACCTGCCCAACGGTGAGCCCAGCAGGCCCGCGTGCCCCGAGTGCGGCAAGCTGTACAGCAACAATAGCAACCTCAAGCAGCACATCCTGAACGTGCACGCGGCGCACGAGCTCGCGCACTCGTGCCCCGTCTGCGGCAAGGCGTTCAAGACCCGCCAGTACATGCAGATACACATGAACTCGATACACGGCGTCAAACAGAGGAGGCGCGACCCCGCCCCGTCCGCGGACCGCTGCGACCGATACACTCACCATAGCGTTTAAACGATGTTGTACGGATCTGTGTCTAACCGCCGCCTCTGTGTTACAGGGGCGGCTCTCGCGGGCGGGGCGGCGATGGGCTACCGGCCGCAGTGTCCCCTGTGCGGCCGCGTGTACTCCTCCACGTCCAACCTGCGCCAGCATATGCTCAATGTGCACTCGCAGACCGACCGCGACCAGTGGTTCCCTTGCCAGCACTGCGGCAAGAAGTGCAAAACCAAGCACTACCTCATCAACCACCAGCTTCAAGCCCACGGCATTCGCCAGCGACAGAACTCTTAGAGACGGCGCGACGCCGAGCGACCCCCGCCCCCCGCGCCCGCACCACCGCCGCTCGGCTCGCTCAGCTCGCTCGCCGCCTGGTGGTGACCGCGCGAGACTATACAATAATAAGAATAGATGTGCCAATGGACCCATGTGAAGCGAAGTAAAGTCGGGACTGTATATCGTATATATTGTATTTAAATATGACGTAATATTTTTAGAGAGTTTATTGCGTTCGGAACGTTCCGGGGTCGGGTCCTAGGGTCGGGTTTGCCAACCGCTTTGCCCGTAGATAGTTGTGAGTAACATGGTGCTGTCGGCATTGCAGATGCCGCGGCGCGGGGCGCGTTGGCAAACCCGGCGGTAAGCGATACCGGCCCGAGTGAGGGGGAGGAGCGAGGGAACGAGTTGCTAAGGTACCTAGAGGAGAGCGAGTTCGTGAAGAAGGCGGTGTTCCGCGGGGAGCGGCTGCAGTGCCCGCTGTGCTGCGCGAGCCTGGCGTCGCTGGCGCAGGCACGGCGCCACCTGGAGGCGCACTACCCGCGCGACAGCCCCGTGTGCCCGGTGGCCAGCTGCGCGCGCTTCTTCGCGCACCCCAACTCCGTACGCAACCACATGCGGATCAAGCACCGCCGCCAGTGGGAGAAAATGAAAACTTTGAAGTGGAGTTGTGGCTGGGCCAACTGAAACCACTGCGATGGATTCAAGTAGCGACTCGTTCGATATTCGGCTTTCTAAAGTTAAAATTACTACGGCTGTGAAAAGGAACTAAGTCGAGTGGGGCTCGTAATTAAACCAGAGAATAATTATAATGATCTCCTGGATGCATTTTTCATATAATATAACGCTGTCATGTTCATAAAACATTGTATAAAGCAGTAGGTATAAATCGACTGAAAATTATTTTTGTAGTAGAATAGACTGATATTGTTTAAGTAAGGTTTATATTATAAGTGCATTATAACATGTGATGATTGGTGCCATTGATAGAATACGAAGTGCAACTAATGAATGTCGATCCTTCTGATGACTTCCTTAATGTCTGTAACTTCCATTGTTGCTTCTACAGTTACATCCATTCTGTTAAAAGCGTTGTCTGACGTGACGCACATACTGAAGTTATTCCTCGCTTATTGAAATATTTGTGCCTAGAAGTCAGGTTATACCTGCAAACACTACTTATTATTCGGTGGTCTTGAGCTTTGTATGGTAATCTAGTCAACATAATTATTAAACATACGCACAGCGGCCGCGAAAACATAAAAACGTTCTTAGCTTTTGTAGGTAATAGACGTGCCAATCATAAAGTCCAGTGTGACGTTACCCGGCGCATGCGTCCTACAGATCCTAAATATCTGCTAGTCCAGGCAACGCTTGTAATCGTATGGTGTTACTCCTTCGATTAGCTGTTTGTCTTAGGCTCAGGTGTCCTGGTAATTAAGTAGCGTTAGTTGGTTCGACTCACGATGGGTTCATCTTCTATAGACAGGACATCATTCTGCCCACCCACTTTTCCTAAACATGACTGGTACAATAGCTGAACCTATTTGGAAGTTTTATTTTTATGTTTGTTTGTAGTACATATATATTTATTTTTATTAAACATTTTTACTTTAAAAGTACGCAAACCAATAAATATTTAGGTGTGAAAAGACTTGTATTAAAGATAGCCATATTATATATTTTTAAGTAAACTATTGTACCAGTTTGTACTACTCCATAAATGTATACTTTTGACCATAGATAAGACAATACGAAATAGATTTAAACGAGAATGAATCTAATGCCTTTGAACGCAATAGTTAAGAATAAGTTCACTTCCAATCATAGAGAATTTATTTTCTAAATGATGTTTGTTCGTGATGCTCTGTACGCAAGTGCACAATCTAAAACATATCTAGTCAATGTAGACAACCGAAGGGATATAATTATTAATGTACATAAATAATCGTCGATTCCATTCGCATATATTTTTGTAAAGAAAAAGGGAAATACACCAAAAAAACTTATTCTGTTAATAAATATTGTTGAAATATTTTATAGCGCATGTGTTTAGCGCACAGCTAATGAACGAAACATAAAATGCCTTTGTTCAAATATTAGTGATACTGCCTACAGCGCGACGCTGCTGCCTGCCAAAGACAGACCTGGTCCTTACTGGACCTTAGCCTTTAAGAAAGCAATAAATACAATATACTCCAAATAGTAACATAATGCCTACAGATAGACATGCACAGTTTATACTTTACCCATGTGAACATACGTTGCCTTAGCATTAAAATATAAAGTAATTAGGAATGTTAATGTCCATTTCGTAAGCTCGTGTAAATATGAACGATGATGCCTTCAAAATATATGCGATGGAAGCGGATACATACATAGATCTCCAGAACGAAAAAAAAATTGGTTAAATTAGCGAGTAGATGAAATTGTTCCTGACGCCTGAGAGGCAATGACGTATATCTTAATATTGATAAAAAATAAAAAAAATAAAAAAAATATTTTTAAGCGTAATATTAGTCAACTCAATAACCAAATGTTCAATGTGAGTAAACGATTCTAGTTGCGAATGTATTAGTGATACGATATATACGTAATAACTTAATTTTTACCAGAAGAAAGTGTCTGCTTATATAAATACATAAACAATAAAACTACCAAGTAGAAAGGTTTCTTTTATTTGAACAAACCTGCAAACACTTAGATTTACGCGTGTGGAAATACATTCAAATAAATACATATTTTGTACTAACACAAATATCTACATTAAGAGAGGAAAAGGTAAGACTAGTCCAACATCACACGACTTTCGGTCCTAAGCACGTTACCTTAAGGTTGACTTTTCTTTCGCAGGAGGCTGTCGACGGACCCAGGACCTGCTGCGTGTACGAGCCACTGACCCGCGGCCCTGCCCCAAGTGCGGCAAGATCTACAGATCCGCTCACACTCTAAGGACGCACCTCGAAGATAAGCACACTGTCTGCCCTGGATATCGGTTAGTAATCACCTGTCTAACGGATATGTCACTACAACTATGAATAAAATTGGATGGCTCTGCTTTTTAAAATTAGGCACGTCTTGATGAGCGAAATTGGAATTGATCTTCGCTGATTGGTAAAACAAGAAGAAAGGGTAATAAAAGAAAAAATCTAGTTGACTATCTATCTTTCTCTTCATTAACATACTAATATGTTTCCCCACAGTTGCGTGCTGTGCGGTACGGTGGCGAAGTCTCGCAACTCCCTGCACTCGCACATGTCGCGGCAACACCGAGGCATATCCACCAAGGACCTGCCCGTTCTTCAGATGCCAACCAGATTCGACCCTGAACTCGCCAGCCAGTGAGTAAAATCATCAAAAATATTTTCTAAATTAATTAAGGTATAATGAATTGTATAAGCTAAAGCACAGACTCTGAACCCTTCCTTGGTCCGGTAATGTAACTCTTTGTAAACTAAATAAAGCTTCAATTTCAGGTTACTAGCAAAAGCCGGTGTAAAGGTGTCACCAGAACAGCTTCGGGCACGCGCCTCCCCCACGGGCCCGCGTCGCTCGGATATCAAGCTAGACGCCAAGTCGGCCGCCTCTGAAAGCAGTTCCATTTGTGGAGACAATGACAATGACGATCTCAGCCAATCTAGATATCAAGACAGCATACCCGTCTCTCCACCACGTAAGTTTAATACTAATCGGCCTAATTGTGTACATCCTTGACTATCTTATCACTGCTATGACTTGATTGCTGGAATATCTTAAGCTTAAAATCGATTTTTTCCTCAGATATAAACAACTTGGCAAACACGACGATCACTAAAGTGCCAGCAGTGCGAGCGGTGACAGCTAAGACCATGGAGAACCTTCCTCATGGACTCACCGCCGGTATGAAGCACGATGACTACCCACCAGGATACGGAGGCAGTTCAGCTTTGCTGGATACCTATCTGCAGTACATTGGAGAAAATATGTTTGGTGCGTAACCTCAAATATAAACCAAAATTGCTACGAAATGATAAAGTATGATTATAAATGAATTATTATTTGTTTTTTTGCTGCAGGCATGAACGCAAAACTGGCACAAATGAACGCTCTGCACATCGACAGGAAAGCTTACGAGGAACCGTCTCCACAAATGGGATCGCTCCCACCTCCACCAACGAACCTCGCCCACCAGCGCTTTCTCAAACAAATGCAGCGGCAGTACACTGAGAACATGAGCAAACCTGACATCATGCGCGACTCCGACGAACCCTTGGATCTCGGGAAAGAGAGGCAAAGGAATGACAGCATTAGCGACATGGATACTGACAAGCACGAGAGCGCAGACAAGGACAACGGCAAAGATTACTACAAAGATTATAACGACGACGACAGGAGAGTGAACTCCGAACAAGACACGGAGAACAACGGACAGGACGACGGCGACTACTCGGAGGACGAACACAACAAGAACTCATGAAATGAAGGCGTGTTAATTAGTGTGTTGAATTAGTCACGTGAGCCACGTGCAACACGGATAGGACAATGTTTTGTTGAAATTATCAAAAGGTGCTTGAGTGTTATGTTTTGTGGTCATTAGCTTGATTCGTTTTTTGTAATAACGGTTTTAATTGTTGACCCGTGGAATGTCTTTGGTGCCATTTCCGATATTAATGTAAATTTAAAGTTTTAGGGTTAATCGGTTGCAGCTAGGTTGAGTCTGGTTACTTTGCAAAGATAAACAAGTCTGGATTGCTGGTATTCTGTAATGAACAGATACGTGGTACGATAGTATGAATCTTTCAGTGGAATGATATGAGCGTTCCCCAGCATGACGTGCGGTTGACGTGGATGAGCGTGTAGCTGTGCGTTACGTTAGTATGTAACCTGTTCGTGAGACATTATTTTTATACCTGATGTGATAACACAGCCATAATTCACTTTAGCATTTACCTGACACATTAGTTCAGATCGTCGACTCGCCACAAGTTTGTGAGATTGTTTTAGTAGTTAATGAAACTAGTGAGTAGTGTTTTTTGTATTGTGTATGTAAAGGTCCCGGTCACGTAGTAGGACCTCTTACATAGTAATTCCATCCATCTACCTCAGCATTTGGGCCAATACGGCAAACGTTATAAAGTAAAAAATATCCACACAAATTGTGAAATTCCATCCATCTACCTCACTTCAATAGATTTTATTTAATATTTTATACAATTTATAGATATAAATGACTGTTGTTTTATGCATTTTGCAGATTGCATTTATATATATACTATATAGAGTATATCGTAGGTAAATATATGCAAGTCATTAGGTCATTGTTAGTGCTGCCCGTAGATACTCGTACGTATACCGTTTTTTTATAGAATATGCACTCACTAGAGGAACATTAGACTGTGTCACGATCGTAGCGAGTAATGAACATATACCTCTGATATCAATGAGCACACTAACTTTATACGATCAAATACTAAATACTGTATACGAACAAATACAACAGAGCTTAAAATCATACTATTATTAAAATAAATGTACATTTATGTGCGTATACTGAATCGCGGACGGCGAGATTATAACGCGATAATAACCATGTATAACGATTAAAACATATAAGGATGAATACGATATCGGCATAACTTTATATTGCAACTTGACTGTTTGGCAAGCCTGGGGCGAGGCTTGGGTTCTGTATGTTTAAGTGTGTGTTACTCGCAAGTGTTCTGCCCTACATTGTTACCTAAATCTTATGATCATCATCCTCCTTGAGACTGACTATCATCCAAGGGATGAACAGTTATCGCGTTATCATAACTGCGAGCGATTCGTCAAAAGTTCAAATTTGACATTTAACAATATATTATATTAAGACGATATTATGCATGTATATAAATTGAGGTGATATGTAAAGTACATAAATAAATAAATAGTAACAAAAAGCAATAAATAAAGTATACCTTAACGTTGCCTTCGAATTGTGTAAATACGTGGGTAGTGAACGGTTTGCGTTGGTATTGTGGACAAATATGAACCTTATGGTGTACAAGTGAAGGTTTATTTTGTAGTAATGATGTGGGCTCGTTACTTAAATAACAATTACTGTGATTACAATCTCATGTTAGCCTTCAATACTTATACATATTTTTTAGAGTACAATGTTATAGTTATTTAGTATATTGTAAGAGTATTCGTAAGCGAGTCACAAAATTATATTTACTTCCCGCCCCTGAACGATAGGATTCACGTTATTTAAGTATTTAGAGCAATAGGTAAAAGCATTTAACCTTTTATATGAGAGATATTAACATTTGTGAATTTATTGAGATATCTCACTTTGCCACCGGGGCTTGTAAAGCTGTCATTTTGACACTTGCGAAAGTGTGGACATCGCAAAAAAATTCATAAGTTATTACTAGGAATAAGTTCTACGGGTTGATTGAATAAATATTTTTGTTTAGTGTGTTAGTGAGAATTGATGATTTAAGTCAGTTTGGTTTGCGCAAATATAACCTTGTTGACATTTAACAGTGTTGCCATAGTGAGTAATAATTTTGGACTGTATATAAAATAAGTTTTGTTTGTTTAGGAAAATGAGTGCTTAATAATATTGATTATTATGGTATAGATGCAAGTATCTTTTATTTAGATTACTCTGATTACATTCTACTCATTATAGTTCTTTTAGATAAATAGAGTTGATGCACGCTGTATTTAACATTATACAATAGTCAGTTACCAGATTGTGATTAAGGAAAGTATATATATTTTTTCAACACATGCCACTTAAAATACAGATATAATAATTAATAAGGGGGATTTACATCGATACCTATGGGCTCTACATACTGATCAGGCAAACTCAACTGCTCATGTTTACTCGATCTGCGCATGCGCAACTTGCATTTTCTCGCGCAAACGCCGCCGACTGGTGTGTAGACCCATATACAAGACTCGCGAAGTCTAAAACTATAAACCGATGTACACCCCCCGCCGCACTGTACAGTTGTTGATTATGCAGAAAATTATATACCAGTGAAGAAATAATGAATACTTAGGACTATAAGTCATGATATGCTCTCGATATAATACTTACGTTTAGTTACCTTGTGAACTGGAAGTTCGATATTAGTTTTTCTTTATTTGTTTGGTTATACTAATATACCTCATTAGCATGACCTATCATGTAAAACATTTTTATTAGTTAAACGCACAGAGTAATGTTGATTTTTATCTGTTCGAGTACTGTGAAGCAATTTACGAAATCCGTAGAAGATAATAAAGCCACGCTACAAAGTACAAATAAGAATTGATGTAGTACCTACAGAAATATAATGTTCTTACAAAATGTTGTTTCAATGTTAATAGATGTGTATATTTTCGTGAATTGCTGCGTAC
Organism: Abrostola tripartita; assembly: GCA_905340225.1. NCBI lineage: Eukaryota > Metazoa > Arthropoda > Insecta > Lepidoptera > Noctuidae > Abrostola > Abrostola tripartita. Next base: position 1,101,199 of record HG996488.1, read on the forward strand.
TTAGTGGTCTCGAACGGATCTTAGACTACGTATGATAGAGCACAATATATATTTGTTCACTATGTGACAGTACCAAGTAGTTTACGTTCCACCTAATGTATCCCGTTTTGAAAGCGCAATTTGTTTACCAAGCATTGTTTTATCACAATTGTGTAATTACGAAATCAATGAAATGAGAATAGCATATTAAACTTATACCCAGTCGAAACTTTGTTGACTGAATCAGTCATTAGGCGTCAGACTTAGTATCCGTTCGCTGTTTCGTGTGACGTCGTTTATGGCGCAAAAAATACCTAGAGCTCAATTTCCAGGTTAGCCACAGATTTGGCTGGTTAAAATTCTGCCTATTAATGAACTTAAAGGAATGAATACTTTATCTTTAATGAAGTAAGCTTATCGTTTATTGATTTCGTCGTTACACTACTCGACATCACATTAAATTCGGTCCAAAATCGAGTTTCTATGATCTCGCAACCTTATTCAACAACTTTCGTTTCTGGTGGCGCCACTGTATACGACTGCTGAAAAAAGTCTTGCCACCATTCCTCCAAGTTAATTTCGCCTCTTTTTCTGTACTAATTAGGTGTATATTTCAAAATCATGGGACTTACGTAAATGATTAAGTATTTATGCAATAATTAATTAAGGTGTGATTGGGATGTCGACTACAAGCCGCCATATTGTATGATGACGTCACTCTTGTGTAAACGCGATGTGAAATGGACATTTCAGTATTGTTATGATTTTGATAGAGCGATATACCTAATTATGACAGAGGGGTTTATTTTATGTATATTTTTAAATTGGAACAAAATACACCGGAGCCATTGTACGTTAGAGTACTAGTTGTACGCTGCTTCATTACATTACTATATACAAGAATAATAAAAATAATTGTTTTGAATTTGTTGTTTTATTATCTTTTTGACGACATGTCTATATTATGTTTACTGGTGGTAATTCTTCCATGAAGAACTCCTCACATAGATTCAATTATCAAAAAAGGAACTGGTAAGCAAAGATATTTGTTACATACTTATTTATGCAGTCGGTATAATCATGTTGGGAGCACTGATGTTATATAAGTGTTCATCTGAGTATGAGCTAAACTACCAATGTGTAGGTGTTCCTTCAGAATCAAAGATATATACCACAACTTCATCATACAACCATATAAATTATACTATATAAATATATACATATAATAGGAGGGTCTCATAATATAAGAATATTTTAACCAAAACAAAAAGTGTATTTATTTAATGGAATCACATTAACAAACTTGTTACTCTTCTCGATATAATTATCATTTCTTACATATACAATAATGCCTAAAGCTAAGGAATAAATAAAGTATATATTAATTATTTATTATATTATTACATACATTTTACACTAACTACTGGCTAGTTTTACACTTAAAAAAACTATGCTACTTATTAAAAAACCACACAATATTCTTTTTAAATCTAAAAGCGTTTTGAAACCTTTTTAATTTTGGAACGAAATATAAAGATGAATTTGTACATACATAAATAAAAAAATAAATCTAAGCCGCGTGAGAGTTATTTTTTTAAGAATATCGTTTTAAATTCGCCTGCTAATCCTCTTTTAACTGCTTCTTCTTAGTGAAGAGGTAATGAGCGCCCAACAAAGCGTTCATTCTGCAACAATAGACACGATACCTATCAATAATTATGAAAACTATTGCTTATCACTATAAGATATTATATACCTACTGAAAATATGCCAATATATAACGCTGAAAACATAAAACCACCTTTAAAGTATCTGCCTACCATACTTATGATAACTTACGATAAATGAATTAAGCGCCCCTAAATTACCAATACACGGCATTTCAATTTGCGAGCCTATCAAAACTTGTCATTAGTCTGAACAGAACAAGAAACGTGATTGTTCGTTGTCTTCCATGCGCCGTCCCAGGTCCCAGGGTTAATCTTAGTGCCAGAAACATCAGAAAACATTGTACGCACGTCACATTTAAAATGGTAACGTGGAAAAGAGAACGTAAAACTCTTTCCCTACCCATGTATAACTCTCTTTGTCATGAGTAAGAGTCGAATAAGAGATTGGATCATGGATGAGTAGCATCTAAACAATGTGCATTCATTTGCCACCTCTCCCAAACAATGCTTAATTATTATAACCAAATCAACCACTAACGTTAGTAGTCTACAAGACTAAGGGCCTGTTTCACCATTGGCAAGTTAAGGATCAAGTAGACTAACCGCTACATGAAGTCACCTGTAACTACTCATACGAATTTCACAATATCTGAGTTGCATTAATCCAGGGATAAACTGGCCTGTAACTAAGATACGATAGAAGATACTCGTAACTTTTTAGCGTTAATCAAAAAGTAACTTATCAACACTTTACTTGTAGATGGTGAAACAGGCACTAATATATAAGTATGGGAGTAAGACGTTATTGCACGAATAACCTCAGTGAACAACATTAAGTGTGAGTTGCACCAACAACTTTGATATATTGGTTAGCGTTAAATATGGCCGCATGGTGACACTTTCCTACCGACTTAACGTTCACGTATGGAGTTAACGATAACAGACGATTGGTACAACCCACCCTAAGCAAATGATGATTATTGTCACACAACATTGACATTTTCATTTAAGGCAGGAACAAGCAAAGACAACAACAAATGTCTCCTTCACACGAAAAACACAGGGATCTTGTTATTCTTAGGTGATTCAAGCATTTCTTTACAATCATTATTTAATGGACAGACTTTAAAATCGAATTATTTTTTATTGTTAATTCCATGATAGATTAAAAATATAAATATCATTAGGGATAGAATAATTGTTCACCATTTACTGCATTATTAAGTATTTTTAAAGTTACTTAAACATTTACAACAATTGCTTTTATTGTCGCCTTTTCATGCGACAACGAACTATGCCACACAATGGATGTTATAAAACGTTTTAAAACGACTTTCACCAGTTGACGTGCGTGTTTTGTTTCATCGCGTGTCGATTACCTAAGAATACAGCTTTACTCGCAAACGAGACAGAGTTGCTATCGACGTTGAAAGTCATTTAGGGTACCTACGTACTGTTTTTAGTTAATATACAACAATATTGTGTAGGTACGGCGCTATAGAGGAAAATACTGTAAAATATTAATTTTGTTTGTTGGAAATAATTGGATAATTATACTAATTAATGATCAGATAAAAATTCATTCAAATAACATTGTTGAAGACAATCCCATTAAGCGTTTACTTTTGTTTTTAAACCGAGTAAGTGCTCACAATCGTACAGCGACCGGCGAATTAGTTTCAAGAGTCCTTGTGAAGTCCACTTCAATACGACTTAAGTATACTTAAAGCATAAAGATCTACGAGGCATCCATTCCGACAGAAACCGTTGGTCATGAATTATTTTCTTAAGAAATCCCTAAATAAAAATAATACATACCTACTGACGTTTTATTACAGCTATTTTAATATTGTAATATATGAGTAATGGTATATATATCCAATACTGTAATTAATACTACAACTTTTTGAAACGATTTATGACGTTACAACCAAATATAATAAGTAATGTTTTTAAAAATATCAGTGTTTAGGCAATAGTTTATTAACAGGTTGTCAGTTTCAGTTCTCTAGACATATACCATTTTGTATTAATATAATAATGAATATAGTAAGTCCCTAAACAGCATGCAGTATACGTAGACATGTACTTACAGTAGAGCCAAATGCTATTTCTTCTTAGCGAGCGCTATGCCGAGGCCGACGATGCCGCCGATGGCCAGCACCGCGCCGCTCGCCACCGCGATGCCGATCAGACCTTCCTTCTCCATACGCTTGTTGATTTGACGCTGGAATGGTAATCACACAATTGTCAATAAATTAGTTTCAATACCCTTATGATTTGATACAAGTCCGCCTTTAGTACAGGGCACAAGTCCAGACTTCAAGTTGTTACTCAGAATAACCTAATGGGAAAACCCAGTAACACAGTGCCCAACCAGGATTCGAACCCAGGACCTCATGCACAGCAATCACACTTAGCAACCACTAGACAAACGAGGCAGTCAGATTACTAATAATATTGCTTTATTGTGAGAGTAAAAAAGAATGATGCACACACAACAATCTGGGTCAACCAATGTATATGATTCCTACAAAAAAATAAGCTTTTACCTCTTAACTCTAACTGAAGACAAAGCAATAATGTCAGGAGAATAGATTTCAAAAGCACATTATCCAATACCCACATACGATATTCCCCGAAGGGGTAGGCAGAGGTGTACATGTAGTACACCCACATTTCGCCAGTTATGTTGTCAGTCCCAATGCAATAGGGGGCGAGCCTCTTGCCATCAACCGGGCACAGATCCAGACTCCTTGCTGCTACTGAGAATTATCTAATGGGAAAACTCAGTAACACTTTGCCCGACCCGGGATTTGAACCCAGGACCTCTTGCTCAGCAGTCGCGCTTAGCGACCACTAGACCAACGAGGCAATCAATACAATATTATAAGTTCATTACAATGACCTATGTTAAACAGTACCTACTTTAAAATTAAATATACACTAGTGATATCATACCTCTAAAGCCAAGACTTGTTGGTTGGCTGGCTCAATTTCGAGGAAGGACTTGATGTAATGAAGGGCTTTGTTGTACTCCTTGATTCTTGCATTGCCAATGGCAAGGTAGAACAGGTAGTCCCTCTTGCCCTCCGGATGAGAATTAAACAGCTCTTTGAGAAGGAGGATACCCTGGAAAATATAGTGTATTGATCAAAAATAAGTGTCCATAGTTGGGAGTGACACTAGAAAAAATCTTTCACTACATGAAATTGAAAAGTTTGGTCAAAGTAGGTACAGCATGAAAAAACCTCCACAAATTACCTAAACTGATTGAATTGTTGACATTGGGCAGGCAAACCCACTACCAAATTGATGGTCCATGCCACAAATAATTAAAACATTTAAATAGACTGTGGTCTCTACCTACCTCTCTGGAAAGCAGGGGAAACTTGTGTGATAAGTAAATGACCTATCCTATTACATTAATTAAAGTAATTAGTAACCAGAACCAGATAAGATTAGTTTTCATTTGTTTTTTAATTATCATAACATTTGTAGCTTTAACTTTAGCTACTAAAACATTTGTAGCTTCATTTGTACCTAATCATATATTTTTATGCCTATACAAACTAATGAAAAAGGCATAGAAGTGGTAAAATTTCTTACACACATACAAAAACAATAAAAAAATACCTGCATATTGTAAAGTAATAATATTGTTTTGATTTTGTTACTAGTCAATCTTAAGTTATCATTAGTTCAATGGTGTAAAAGAATCACAAATTAACACATCTGGATATTTCTGGATTTGAGGAATCGATTATCGAAAGTCCTCTTAGACCTTGAAGATTTTCGTACATTACAAGATTCTTTATATAGAAAGGATGACATTACATTTACTTTTCTGTTTATAAATAGATATAAAAATAATCAATCTCTCATCAGTGCACAACAATAAATAAGACAAAACACAGAAATGACGTCAATATCCTACCGGTCAGAAAATAATGCGACGTTTGTGAACAGTACCTTGCGTATGTCTGTCGGGTACTTGCTTCGCACTAAACACCATGCATACTCGAATTGTGCCTTGTGTGTCACCTTCCCTTGATGAAGCTGCTCGTGGAACACTTTCTCGAACTTCTAAACAATAAAATATCGAACAAATCAGTATAAAATCTAATGACTCACAAATACAACGTTGCACAAGTTTTACATTACTTGCAAATCTTCCGAAGATACTATTTCATCAAGAACATCCTCCATAGTGATTTGAGTATAGAATGCCGTGTATAATGAACCGTATTTCAAATTATATTCCGAAAGGTACAAATAACATTATTTTGCGTTATCAATGAATATTGAAAAATCAAAGTTTTGATTTTGACTGACTACTCGATGTCAGTCGTTGACACTATTGATTGAGATGTACGAAGTCCATCATTGTATTTTTAGTAAGCCCATTATTAGTCGAATATTCTTACGGCTTTTAGTTTTAGGTGCATCGATTTTTTTTGTACGAAATCATTATTTTTGTGTTGAAGTTTTGAACTATATTTTATTTATTGTTGAACTATATTTTATATATACCAACTTTGTAATGTACCATATCCTTCACAAATAAATTTCTTTATGTCTTTAGTTAACGTTGAAAATTTATTTATTCATATTTTCGAATCAATGGTATAGGTGGTACAGGGAACATGTCATATTATTCAAAGACATCAGTTTTCTTTTAAATCGACTATATACATTGTTATCTGTTACAACCTCGAAATATATTCGCTATCACAACGAGATAGTAAACCGAAACAGAACACTATCTGTCAATGTCATTGTGTCAAATTACTATTTGAAGTGGATTGCGAATCGCTGTTTCTTTTGTAAAGTTCGTACTCAATTTATCATTAATATATCGTAGATTTGTACTACAGCTCTCTGTTGAAGGTCTGTGAACCCACCGTGTTAAGATGCAGAGTATGATTAACACTGTTAAGGGGACTGCTCTGGGAGTCGCCGGGTATCTGACGCCGGTGTTAAAGGTACGTACTGAATATCGCTGATACTTGTATTAATCGTGTTATCAGTGTTTACTGTTTATGTTAATGTCGAGTAATATCGTAATTGTGATTGATACGCAGTAATTATAACTTGTTAGCATGTCATGCGTGAACTTGAAAAAATGATATTTTTTTACCCCAAATATTTCACCTGTAGTAGTAATTTTTAAAAAAAATTAATAGAAAAAATATATATCAGCTATAATTAACCATCTTCACCCAAAGTTGAGTAAGAATAAAACTTGGTCTCAACTTTAAATTTGAGAACTTGTTAAAATGAACTTTGAGTTATCAATTTATCATGCCATAGAATATGATTTTATGTAATGTAAACTTGTATTATGCACAACAAAGACCAATAAAGCATTTTTTATTATCCTCTGCAGTTTTTGCATATCAATGTTTACTTATTTACATATTATTTGTTCATGACTCGTCATTCAAGCAATCCAACTACATTTTACAAAATACAATTTTGTAAGCCCTAAATTGTATTTTGTAAAATGTAGTTGTATACCTATCAATAAATAAATAACTTGCTGTAATTTTTAATTTCATCTGATGTAGTAAGACAAAAATAGGATATAACATCAATCCTGTACTACCTGCGTTCATTATTGTAGATAAGTTATTTTTAAATCAATTTCTTTCATCAGGAGTCAAAGTTCCAAGAGACTGGTGTGCTTACACCTGAGGAGTTTGTGGCAGCTGGAGACCACCTGGTGCATCACTGTCCAACCTGGCAGTGGGCAAAGGGTGAAGAGGCCAAGATCAGGCCCTACCTGCCGGCTGATCGGCAGTTCCTTATCACCAGAAATGTACCTTGCTACAGGAGGTGCAAACAGGTACAATCCACTTCAGTACATGGCATTACATCAGCCTGTTGCAATCCACGTTAACTGAATTCTCACAGCTATACTTTTTTGTATGGTTGACTGTGCTAATCTCAAGAACTACTGGATCAAATTGAAAAATTCTTCTTGTGGTGAATAGTCCATTTATCAAGGAAAGGTTATATATAGGTTTTAAAACATGAAATCCACACGGATGACGTTGCGGGTGGAAGCTATGTATAATAATCCTGAATAAGTGTACTTTTTAATAAACAAGCTTAGAATATATGGTCTGTTTCTGTTCAGTTTGCTTTCAATAAACAGTAAAAACAGTTATTATGAATAAACACTTCTATTTGATATAAGACTTTATCATGAGAATTATGTTATACAAACACAAGCATGCATCTTATCATGTTCTTACATCTTATTGGGGATAAAATGTAGCCTTTGTGTTTTCTTTGGATTCAGTATCTGTCTTAAAGAGTAGCTGTACAACCATTAATAAGTCCTTGTGCTAAGAATAGTTTGTTTACTTTATGATAGTTAATACACAAATTAAATTGTATTTGCAGAGCACACTTTGTATAATATATAGTGTAAATACACTGAACAGATATGTACACATAGATTGATATTCTTGTGTATCCTTTTAATACTAATGCATGAGTTGTATTGTAACTAATCTTAACCAGGATGCTATACAATACACTCATAGCATTATTCTGTATTCCCCGATAGTAGGTGTATATCGTGAGGCCGATGAGGGTGGCATGATCACGTTTGATCAAACCCTCTGTAAATCTATATATATAATTGCTGTTCTTTAGTCTCCTTAAAACTCAAGATCGGCTGGACCGATTTGGCTGATTTTGATTTAGAAATATTTGTGAAAGGGAAAGTTTAAATAGCGGTACAAAGTTCGCCGGGTCAGGTAGTAATTAAATAAAGATTAACACGTTGACTGTCCTTTAAGTAAACAAAATAGATAAAAAATCGCTGTGTACCATAAATGTGTTACACAGAACAGTAAAAGGGTTAAATAAAATCTAATATTAACTTTGAAAACTGTTAGACTTGAACTCACTACTTCCATTGATCTAATACAACTGCTGTTTCAACTGAGTTACCATGTTGCTGCTTGCATCCATCAAATATCAAGTTTTCGACTGTTTTAATCGTAATTTGGTATAAATATACGAAGATAAGTAGGTATACACAAGGATAACATGGTTCATAAAATATTTAATTGCTGCCAGCCTGCATCTGAAATCGACTTATGGCAAACTGTTAGTGCTACCAGTTAGTAATAGTGTAAGTTGGTGTGATTCTAATATATAATTACACTAACTCACACTACCATTTTTTTATGATTAAGTGTTGATGGCGCGTTGTATTCCAGATAGAATACTGCGAGGACAAGGAGAAGATAATAGAGGATGAGCACGACGAAGACGGCGGCTGGGTCGACACGCACCACTATGACAACGCGGGCTCGCCCACTGTGGAGGAAAAGGTAACATTGGCTTATTACGTGTTGCAATCAAGTGAGTTTAATACATTGACTTATGTGGCAATCATGATGAAGAAACCTTTAAAAAAACTGGCATTTTAATTGAGCACAGACCTTATTTTGATACCTGTGAAGGGCGGATATTATAATTCCCATACGTTTCTGTAAAAGAGCTTGTTTGCTTCGGCATTTATTCTCAGAGGTAGTCAGTTACGAAATGCCGATGCCATCTAGTTCCTTGTTGATTAAAATCGGACGTGTAAAAGTGTGTGAAAACCTATTTACAGAAATAAATCATTTATTTATTTATTCAGAGTTGTAAACCTAGCTGTGAACCTAGTTTGCATATATAAAGTTACGCCTATTTAAGTGTTTAGTAGTGTAGTTAGACAGAGACCACGGATTTCCATTAGCGACGATCCTAGCCAACTTTTCTCGCCTCATTCACTCGCATCACATTCCTCTTACATGTCGTAAGAGAACTCCTAACCTGACCCTTTTGGTCCAGGTTAATGACAATAATCTTTCCACCTATTATGTACACAAGGCATAGCATAATAGGTAAACGACATAAAATGTGTGTTTGTAGAGTCCTAATAATATCATATCGATAACACTTGAACTACCCCTGCTGGGCTTACAGGCGTTTTTCTTATCATATGGTTGATGAAAAACCTGGTGTCAGAGTTTAAACAGCCTACAGGGTAGGGTTGAAAAATCTCTCAGGTGTGTCGATTTCCTTACGATGTTTCCCTTCACCGTTTTTAGTAACTAATAACAAGCACATGCATTGAACACGCACATGAATTCGAAAAGACATTGGTGCGTGCTGGGGTTTAAACTTGCGATCTTTTGACTTGGCAATCCAACGGTCATACTACTCGGCTATCACAATTTAGAGGCATGATATAGGAATTGTGGGTACATATTCGCTTCTCCATCAGGTCTGTGAAATGACGCTGGAGGCAGCTGACACAGGAGACAGTGATGGTGAAGGAGCGGCCGGCGACCGCGACGATGACGATGATGAAGATGAGGACGGCGAGGCCGAGGACATGGAGCAGTTCCAGGAGTCAGGGTTGCTGGATGAAGTGGACCCGGTGAGAACTTACTTTTTCACAATATTTAAATGATATGAAGTTCTTTATTAAATACATAAAATAACAATTATACTGAACTTTCAACATCCGCAGCCCAACTGCACCCACTGCTGGGCATAGGTATATCTTGTTTGTGTTTTTCCGCACGCTGTTAAGTCATACAAGACCCACCATGTCAATATTTGTCTATCCCATCATGAAGCTAGTAGAAAAATATTTTATAAAACCGACATCTTCAGTCAACAGACCTAGCGCAGCGCAAGGAGCCCAAACCGAAGTGTGAGAAGAAGTCCAAGTCGGTGGAGGGGGATGAGATCATCCGGACTCGAACCTACGACCTGCACATCACGTACGACAAGTACTACCAGACGCCCAGGCTCTGGCTCATCGGGTACGACGAGGTGTGTGTTTTTTTCTTTATAAAATAGGACTTTTTTTAAACTTAGTATGTTTTATAAGCTTTCATTTAGTTTCTTTGGTTAAATTACTAATAAACCATAAAGAACTTTGGAAACAATTTTTTCTCATAATAGTACAGTACGGCCGACGTATCTTGGCGGTCCTGAAGTTAGCCGACTGGTTGCGCAGTAGACAATTTCGTTCCTAAAATAACCATTGCGCAGCTAATTAGCCAACTTCAGGACCGCAAAGATACGTCGGCCTCAATACCTACTTGAAATTAATCACGTGACATGTATATAATCTTTATGTCACAAATCCAGCAGAGCACAATTTTATGCAATCCATTTAATACACGAAATACAACAATAATAGTATTATAGAGCAAGTGTGAGGTGTGTATCGGTCTAGCGCGCCCATTGTTCTTGCATTGCTAGAACGCTGCGGCATTATTGATAAGATAAAAGTTTGCACATAGCAGTGACGTTAAAAAGCAGTTGTGTTTTGATTTAGTAAACATATTTGTTATTCTGTAAACTCTACCTTTTTAGCTACCTTATTATAAACTCATTTTGCCAAAATCCATGTTGTTACTTATTTATGAAATAATAATATATAATGATAACGATCCCTCAAACACAGTGTGACTAATATTTATAATCTTAAATATTACTGTCACTTGTGCGAATACTAGACGTGGAAAGACATTTCATTTAATTTCAAAAATGTTACTTACAATGGAAATAAAAGTTACGTCAAAGGATCATATTAACTGTAAGTATTTGTACCAGGACCGCACTCTTCTAAGCGTGGAACAGATGTACGAGGACGTGTCTCAGGACCACGCCAAGAAGACCGTCACGATGGAGTCACACCCACACCTCTCCGGGCCCAGCATGGCCTCCGTACACCCGTGCCGGTGAGTCTTACTCGACTTATATACAATGTACAAACATAAATATTTATGAGCTAAATATTGATGGAGTATCAGGAAGGGGAGGACCTCACCGAACATACTCAGACAATAGGGTCAAGTGAGGAGTACCCTTAACCGACGAGCGTGTATGAAGAATGTGATGCGAGTGAATGAGGCGAAAGAAGTATGCCAGGATCGTAGGAAATAAAAATCCGTGGTATCTGCCTACCCCTGTTATGTATAAACAGTTTCCTCATTTGGCCTTTAGATTTATGTAATCTATTTCCCGTGTGGTATCCGGCCTAGAATTGACCACCCCCTTTCCTCCCGTGGGTGTCGTAAGAGGCGACTAAGGGAAAACCCAGAAGATGGGCAACAGCGTCTTCTGTAACTTGACCACCAACACTGCGATCCCCAAGCCGCTTGCCAAGCGTGGGGATTATGGCAAAACCCCCTTCTAAAAGGAGGAGGCCTTCGTTCAGCAGTGGACGCCTTACGGCTGATGATGATGATGATGATGAATCTATTTCCCACACGAGAAAGTTATTGACCTGATAATTTGCAGTCAAGACTTTTCAACATACTCATTTTTGCCTTAGATACATGTATTTTAAATGATATAACATACCTAATACAATGCTCTGATACATTTGTATTTAAAAGAGGTATCTGTAAACGCTTCAAGACGCTATTGGTGAAATTCTCGGTTAGCCTTTTAATCATATTTTTACGATTGGGATAAAGGTGCTCCCTCACCTAGAGCATTCGCGTGTAATGTACCATTTCAGATTCGATTGTGAGCATTACATTACAATACTGCCTCCCTGACTTGACGAGCATTCGCCTGTAATTTAACAATTCAGATTCGACTTTGTATCGAAATATAACACACTGTATCACGATGCGCGCTGTATTTTTCCCAGTCAAATTAAACTTTGCCTTTTTTCGAAGCTAGAACGGCTATGAAAAGAGGCAATGTTTAAAATCAATATAAACTTTCTAGGCACGCAGAGGTGATGAAGAAGATAATAGAGACAGTGACGGAAAGCGGCGGCGAGATGGGTGTGCACTCCTACCTCATAGTGTTCCTGAAGTTTGTGCAGACCGTCATCCCGACCATAGAGTACGACTTCACGCAGAACTTTGCCATCAACTAGACAACTCTAGCTTATCTTAGCTTTTTTATAAGGTGAGGCGGGGAAGCTGCTGTTAGGGTCTGTTTATATGTATTTAAATCTAATTATATATGTGTATAGTATAATTATATTAATGAAATATATAAAATGTACATTACTGCACAGTGGGCTGAATAATTAAATAATGGCATTTTTTTGTGATACTAAGGGATAGAATTACATATTACGAATTCTGTTTTTTGATCAGTTCCATATTATTATTTGTACAAAACAACTAATAGTAGCAATGTAATAAATGTGTTTTGCGATGTCATTATTGACTTATCTGCCAGCTGTCCGTCTGCGCAGGTTATACGACAGATCGAACCCCGCTGCGCCTGTTTATCATATTTTATATTATCGTAGCATAGGCCAGTCAATGTTTTTTCTATATTTTGCGAAATAAAATTATATAGAATATAAATAAAAGATGATGTTTTAATCTTATATAAATTATATAATATACATGTAAATTTTAAATACAGTAAAAATGAGCCAGTGCAATATCAATAGATATTTAAACTATAGCTTTAATTAAGCATTTCTTATTCTTACCAGGGACTCGAAACGTTACCCAAAATATCGTTATTTTTGTTCGGATAACGTTATTTAGTAACGTTGCAGGTACTATATAACGTTGTCCGAACAAAAATAACGAAACTTAAAAACGAGTTTTTAAGTCCCTGATTTTTACTGTTAAATACTTTAATTGAATCTTGAGGCTTGCTAACTATACCAATATTTTGTTTAATTGTATCATTCTTTATTATATGAAATTATATTAATTTAATATTAAAAATATGATAATTTGATACTCTATTTTCTAAAGTAATGTAATCCTCGTTTACTTATCATTTGAATGCAAGTTTTATTAAATTGTAATCATTTTGTATTTAATTTTATAAAAGTAGGCCGCGGCAGTTGAAGATGATCTATCTTACGAAGTCCGTTTCTCTCGCTGTAGTAGTAACGTGTATTGAGGAGCGCGCTTGTGTGTGTCGCGGTCGCCACCGTGACCGAGCGCTCTTCAAGTAACACTCACTACAACAATATGCATGTGTCAGACAACATTAGTAGACAAACGGACTTCGATATAGAACATCTATACGTTGCTATTATACAACTATATATAAATTCATAGTTACATAAATGAAGGTGACATGAAGAATGTTGTTATGATATTGATAATATTGAACATTTAATACAATAAATAACATTACTGCACTAAATAAACAATATAATAATATTATGTGATATCAAACAACCGCTTACACTCGCAGTGAGAATCTGCCATACTTACTCCGAGTCCAAGTGTTTCTGCATTTGATAGTTCATGACTAACATGGGACCCACGGTACAGAAGAAATTCAAAGTATGGGGTAACATTAAAAAAATAGTACAATACATTTCCTTTACATTAAAATAACTGGCACAAATAACTTTGTACAAAAGACATCAAGTCCAGAGACTTCTGTCCCCTTTCCATGAACTCTTAAAGCAGGACATTTTCCGACGTGTAAGCGAGACGCTGCGACGTGCAGTGTAATACGGTGTCTCGCTTCCACAACGTAAACTTTTTTAAGAGTTCGTGGGGAGGGGGCTATTCGGGACATTCCTAATATAGCGCCATATGTTTAGGGGGATATTTGATATTTAATTTGTGTTTGTAATGTAATGTGTTTGCTAATTGTACAGTACACTAATTTAAATATGTGGATAATCAATTGTTTATTGTATTTTCTTATTGTGAAATATGTCTTGCCGTATATCTTGCAGTCAGATACAAAGGAATATGAAAACGCAGCTTCGTAATAATTGTGTGAATTTAAAATACAACGAGACCTAAAATGGTGTTAAGTTTGTTGAATCTAAGAAAACAACAAATACTATTTTATTGTAAATTATTTCTTATTTGTCTTTTAATATTCCCTTGCCAAAAAAAAATCATAATTACTACATTTAATCATATCTCTTTGTAGTTGACTGTATCTATGCTTAATCTAATGGATCATGGAAGGGTATTCAGTGTAGTTCTTTGCCGTATTCCACCGAACAGGTAACATTCTCGCGCCAATATTGCCCCAATATCAATAAGTTTGCCAAATAAAATATTCAGGCATCTAGCTCTGTCTGTTGCACATTGCATTATAATTAATCTGTATCTCTTTCTAACAAACAAGAATAAAGGACGAAAAATAATCTCTAAATTCAAATTAGTCTGTTTACAACTAATTTTAATAGACATGTAGACGACGGGACTGTTATTTGTTATCATTATCTCTTGTTCTTTGTTAGAAAAAGATAAAGGAAATAAAATTGTTAAGAATGATTTATTCATATAGGATTATAGATATTCTAGATTGTTAACAATAGGAGCTATAGCAGTTCAGTTTTGTTCCAACTTTTCACAGACATTACAACGACCATACATTAAATAAGCCATAACATGACGTCTTTTTAGTTCACGCCATGAAGTTGGTTAACTTTTATATTTTAATTGATGTTTCTTGTAAACGTTAGTTTGTGGTATGTTTAGTGTTAAATAATCTTATGTTATACGATTACAAATATGTGCACAGTTTGGTTTATTTTAATATATACATTATTTTGCTACATTTGAGTTATTTTTACTGTCTCTACCTACCTCTCTAAGAAATTTTCAGGGTATGTCTATATAGATCTATGCCTAACGTTAAAATCTTTAAATTACTCACTTAGCGCAGGCGCCAGAAGTACTTGAGTTTGCAAAATATGAAGACCGCAGTCTGTAAATTGTTTTTAGCTCCGAAAAGCTGGAAGATTAAGAATCCGGAAGTTGCCGGTAAGAAAGAATAAAAAATTATTTATTCGTCAAACATGCGTTTACATAAACTGACTAATCAGACATGCCAGGTATTAAAGCCAATAACCGCGTACAAATTTTACATACATACATACATAGAGTCACGCCTATTTCCACGAGGGGTAGGCAGAGACCTCGGATTTCTATTTGCTACGATCCTGACATACTTCTTTCGCCTCATTCACTCGCATCACATTCCTCATACACGCTCGTCGGTTAAGGGTACTCCTCACTTGACCCTTTTGTAGAACATCTCCGATCTGGTCCAAGTATGTTCGCCGAGGTCTTCCCCTTCCCAAAACAAATTTTGTAGGAATATAAATTAAAAATTAAAGGTAAGATTATTGATCCACTTTTTTTATGCCCCATCCAAGGGGATGCTATGGAATATCACGTATATCGATTGAACAAATAGGAAGATAAGTGAACACAGATATAGATAAAACATTTTTTAACTCTTTAGATTTTTATTAAGAACTCACTCATAAGTATAGGTATATTAAATTACTGATAGGCAAAACAGGCTACAAAATGTTAATTTAATCAACATTTTGTATTTCTGTTCTGATTTAATGTTAATAAACTCCTTACTTCACGTCTTCATTTTCTCATGCCGCACAAGGCAAAATGTGTGGAATCTATTTTTTGACTTTTTATACCATCTGTCTGTGCACATGTTTTAAGCGAAATAAATATGATTAGATTTAAACCATCTCTGGTGCTTAAATAAAACAAAGTATAATATAAATTCTAATAATAATTTATTGATATCTATAACATACATTATGTACAAATCACCATGCTTTAATAAAATATAATCAGTACTATGCGACGAAGCCCTTTATAAACCTAACCTCCTAACTCTATTATACAAAATAATACAACTTTATCCGCAATTAAAACATACAAAAAGCCCATATTATTGTAATCTTCACTTTCCATGCGAATCACATTACACTGAAATTATTGATTTTACAAAGGAATAAGGTAATGCCGTTTAAATAATCCCTCTTTTAATGATTTCAAATTCAATTTATGAGGAATATTATAAACTGGCATCTTTCGTGTGGACTTAATCACTAAGTTTTGTAGTTACTTAATTAAAACTTAAAGCTGATACAAAAATATCTTTATCAGGGTAAGCAGTGAGGATGCTTAAGTAACAAATATCTGAATTAATCTAAAGGCCTATTTCATAGAGAAGTTACCATAGATTTCCGTCTAGTTATCTTTGTGTATTTAAAAAAATGATGCATAAAATTATCACTTGTCAAAACTTACCATTGTTTAAAGGGTAACCGTTTACAACTCATAAAACAGACCTTAGGTATTAAAATGGTCGAATTGTAACAAGATTTTCTGTCTCTACAGCAAATAGTACATAATTCAATACAGATTTCATATGAAATAGACTTCAGGTGGCCTACTCTCCGATTTCATTTCAATTCTAATACAAGGTCAAAGCAAAATTAATATTGATTTAAAGGAAACATGATTCAGAAATGCTGTCAATCTTTTGATCTGTTAGTTCCTCCCAATGGACACACTATATTGAAATAATTTGCCGTGTTAAGAGACCGAAACTTTACAATTCCAATCCAATTTGGTCGGAATTAAATTGGAGAGTACGCCCACAGGTAGGCAGATGACATTAAAACAATAAAATAAAACTAGAAGGCAATGATAATAAGTCAGCCACGCAACTTAACTCCTAACTGCATTCACAATGATCACAGAATATTCCCGCCTCTTATAACAAACTAACTAATGTGATGGAACATGGATTTGGTCGCAAATTAAAATTAAAGGTACATATTTAAGGGACAATGTCTATGGACGTGGGCAACGATTCCACTGACATAGTATTGTAGGATGTCTCTATCGTAAGGGTGCTTATATAAAGAAACAGGTTTCCAGTGCAGGCGAATCTACCTGCACCGATCGGTACCGACCCGAACGGACTCGGCTGTCTGTATACATGAACTTACCGAATTATTCTTGATACTAGCTCGTCTAGCGTTAATCATTATAATTCAAATTTTACATTGAAGTTTGTATCTCTATACGGCATTCATAGTCACGAGCGTACTGCTGTGTTAAACTTCTAGGTCAGTCTGCACGAGACCATGAATCTTTGACCAGAAACCGACAGACTTGAGAATGCCCAAAGGCATAAAATAACCAACAAAGACAGAGTTCTCAATATATTTACACTGGGCTGGTTCAGCAGAACTGTTGCCACACTATCTACTAGATATTGTCCCTGAGTGCTTATTAGCTGCATTAGTAGACCAACGCGAACACAACGAATATAACAGCTTCAGATGCTTTAAAAAGGTTAACAGTATGTTATATTCTCTCCCTCTACTTATCAGTGATTAGACCTTATTTATGACCTTATGAGGTCGAAAGCTGAATTAATTAATGCTTATGTATGTCAGTGACCTTCGCGTTGGTATACTGTAATGTTTAGCTGCCTACAGTATAAGTAATGTAACTAAAGGCATAATCATATTATCTAAATACAATTTTCTATCGGAGGAAAGTAAATAAACATTATTCCTCTGCAATAAAAACTGCAAATTAAAATTGAATCATCGAATCTGTTATAATTCTTCATATCATATAATTGTATTTACATTTCAAAAATCCGATTAATTGAAATGAATGTTAATGATTAATATTTCCACATTAAATTGTACTTTCTCTAAAAACACTGGATTATAATTGTTTCGATTATATAATTATCAACATGATAAGATAAGGGAATGCTAGAACGACAAGTTATTATTGTAGTTAATTAATATCATATTTTGTATAATTTATAAATTCATGAAATTTAATTTCCTAACTAAATTCTGTTGGTCTAAGCAACAATAAAAATTTACTAGGCAGCGTGAAAAATTCAAAATACAATAATATCATTTGCATCTCAATTTTAGGATATATAACACCTACGTTCAATCCAAACGTGCGCCTACGCAACCTCAGTACTAAAAATAATCTCTTTCTCATCCACATTAATATGAACAAGAGTTTTTAAACTCTTACATCTACTATACATTGAAGAATAATATACTCTTTGTTTCAATTTGGACTAATTTACATTTGTATGTATACATTTAGTAAAAACAGTAATTCTCTACACAATATAACTACAAATACACACCAAAGGCCATCTTCGTTTCAATAATATCTCCTACTTCCTTTTATTTCGATCCCCCAACCAATTATCAACTTTAACCCCTGATTGTAGAGTCCATTTTAAGTTTGATACAGGAATGTTTAATGTCGAATTACAAAATATTCCTTGGACAAAACTATATAATTGTAATATTTATAATTGTTGTTCAACTCGTGAGATTAAGCTGTTTGATAACCACAATATAATCGTACAATAATTCACTCAATTGTCGTTAGATGTCACTATTATAAGAGCACGTCGTGTCTTCGTTCGTCTCCGGTAAAATACATAAGTAATCATACCTATATTTTCTCTATGATAATATATTAAAAAATCATCAGTCAATAAAAATTGCGTCATTGTTTCTGTAAGTAAATTTCGACCCAAATGTTTGCGTAGGTTTTAATATCACTTATTGGGCATGATGTTAACGAAAATTCTTACTAAGTGAATTAAGACCTTAACACGTGTGTAATAAGGTCTAATATCTATTGTAAGGCCCGATGTTAACGAATAATCCCTACTAAGTGAATTTCGACCTTAATAGTAGTGTCATAAAGTTTATTATCACTTGTGTGGTACGATGGCGATGAATCGCCTTACAAAGTGAACTTCGACCCTAATAGTAGCGTGATAAGGTCTAATATCACTTGTGAGGTACAATAGCAACGAGTCTCAGTAGTACCAAGGAGAGCAGTTTGTCGAGTGGGTCGAGGGTCCCTCGTTGTAGCCACTTGGGGATGGTGGTGCGCGCGTGACTGAATCCCAGCTTCTGAAGGATGTAGTCCACGCCGTACGGCTCTATGGACTTACCCGCCCAGGATAGTAATCTGTTTGGAAATATATATATAAAGCTGATGCTAGACGACGTCCAGTATTGGACAAAGGCCTCCCCTAAGAACGCTACAATGAAAGGTAACTTGCCATTTGCATCCACCAATATTTTATAATGATCTTTTTTTTCTTCGCAATAGCAAGTCAGCGAAACTAACTGTATGATAAAATATAAGTAAGCTGGTGAAACCTCGTAGATGTAAAGTACCTATCATGTGTACTTATAATGAATGTGTGGTGCATGCTGACCTGACGGTGGGCTCCAGATGCCACGTGACGCAGCGGTAGTCCCGGTAGTCCTCGGGCCGCGCCCCCCGCGCTCCCCCGGCCGCGCCCCCCGCGGTCCCGGGCCCCCCGCCCCCCGCAGCCCCCGCACTCGCCTCGCCCCACGCAGCTCGCCCGACGCCCGGCATCTGATTTAAGACGTTTAACTAAATGTTATTTCATTTTTGGCATAGCAAAGCTTTTCAATTGACAATAACGTATTTCACATCGTTTAACAGAACAGCTTTTCTTCTCAAAACACGTCAACAATGTTGTTATTACAACTTCAAAAAGTGTACGACACTGCTTCTTTTGCATCAGCACTAAAAGAATATGCTAGTCAATAACGTGCCTGATTGCCATTTGGCTTTATAAAACTATTTTAAAATAATTGATACCTATTTAAACAAACTCACCACTCGGTCCTTCTCCTTGATGTAGGAAGATATGAGGTCGTGTAGGAACAGGAAAGCCTCGGCGTCCACCGACACAAAGATGTGGTCTTCAAACTCCGTGATGAAGCTGCACTCCACTACCGGCTTCTCATCTGAGGAGGAATGAAGAATTCATTAGTTATCATTTTCTTAAACTTTTCTATACTGAGGTCAGTTTTCAGTCTTAGCGGATGCAGTTGGGTTGTTTTAGTGTGGAATCTATATACCAAGTATATAATATGTACAATTTTGGTGATATAATTATATAGATATTGTATTATATTGTGTTGACGTGTTAGTTGTAAGACCATTATAATATTGTGATACCGTTCTCAGTGGGCGGCGTGTGCCCCTGCAGGTGGTGCGTGCGCACGTGCAGCTGCAGCGAGGGCAGCGCGAAGATCACCTCGCGCACGTGCTTGTCGCCCGCCGGCTTGTTGCGCTCCGTGCTGCGCTCGCGCTCGCCCGCCGCGCCGCCTGCGCCTGCGCCGCCCGCGCTGCCCGCGCCGCTAGGCTCGCGCTCCAAGGATGGGAACAACTCGATCGCTGCGAGGGTACATAAGGAGCTTAATAACGAGAAATTAAGTTTGTAATGCTACACTTTAAAATTAATAGAAAAATGGCATCTAGCAGTACTATTTAAAATAGTAAACTTGAAATTTAAAAAATGTATCTTTTTCGCATAGAATTTAATCAAACTAGATAATGAAGTGGTGTATACAATACTGACCATCAATCTCGCTGTTGGCAAAGGCGTAGTGGAACCACTCCTTGAGCGTCTTAAACTGCGGCGGGAACAGCAGCGCGCGCGTCATGCGGCACACGGTGGCCATGGACTGGTGCGCACGCGCAGTGCCCGCGCCTGCTGAGCCGCTCCCACCCAAGCTCGCCGTCAGGCTCTGCACCACGTGCACCTCTAACGCACCTAGAAAGAAAGAAAACAATCACCACCATAATATTAATTTGATTCTTTGCAAAAAAAAAAACTCCATACATATAACCATTTTGCTTAAAGTTAACAGAAGTGTTCATGTCACCCCTCACCAAAGTCCTATATGGTGAAAATTCATTCACAACTCATTTATGGGGCCAATAACGTCACGTCATCATTTTAGTTTTGATTCTACTTACGATTCACCTTTCTGATTACATATGCAAACTTCTTATTTTTTCCTCCCTACAGCAAAAACACTCGCATCATATACCTACTTGAGTCACAACAAAACAGAGTTTTCCTCACCATCATCGTTGGCGACTTGTTGCGCTTCCGTCGCGAAGCTGATGCAGGGGTCCTTGAGACTGAAGAGTGCCCACGATTTGGACTTGAAGCTGTTGCCATGAAAACAGGCCAGCGATATGTTCGTGCCGTGCAGCTCCATAGTGCCTCCGAGCACCGTGCCTGTAGGAATACCATGGTATTATAATTATGGCTCTAACACCATGCAAAATGAGGGTTAAACAGGTGGAAATAATTTTATAAATTAATTCCTTTCAGAAAACACTGGCTTGAAACTTGATTAGGTCTCATTGACAAACCCATAAGCTTTAAGAAGTAAAAAAAAGGTATAGGATATACACATTGCAAAAAGAATTGCGATTTCATCATCTTACCATACGAAACATAATCTTTTACATTATTATTGCTTTAAAGTTTATCGTGTGTTAACACTGCAGTGACGGACTTAA
Source organism: Abrostola tripartita (assembly GCA_905340225.1). Taxonomy (NCBI): domain Eukaryota; kingdom Metazoa; phylum Arthropoda; class Insecta; order Lepidoptera; family Noctuidae; genus Abrostola; species Abrostola tripartita. The sequence continues at coordinate 1,123,031 of HG996488.1, forward strand.
GGGTGTCAAATTAAACGAGTTATCTCACATAGAAGGTGCAGCGCGTCACACACCACAACACAATTGATGGGATCCAGAATGGAATAACAACGATAAGAAAAAATAACCATGCAGGATTTCACAAGTGTACACAAAAATTATCTAAATTGAATTTCTACCTACATTTATGGAATTAGTCTTACCGCGTCGATTAACACGGTCATATAATTTTATGTCTGTGAGAACTAAACAGGCTTCGGTAACATACCATTAGCCGGCAGCGGGGTGGGCAACGTGGACAGCTGCATGCCGGAGACCAGCTGCAGCACCTTCTGCCAGTGACGATGGTGGCGCAGCTCCTGGTGCTGCTGCGGCTGCTGCTGACCCTCGGCCGTGGCTGCCGGCGCCGGCGCTGAGGGGAGAAGAAAGCAATATTAGTGACGTATTAAACTAAAGAGTTTTAACAGATTTTCGAGTGATTTCTTATAGATTTTAATTTAAAATGCAAGTTTTATTTTGCGGAAATCTTTATTAGAAATTCTGCATTTTAAGAATTCTGTAATGTAGTGAACACAAAGGAGTCTAAACAAGTCTACTTACGTTCCCGTCGATCTCTTCTTGCGTTGGAATAGGTGGGACGTAACGAGCTAAAGACCCGCTTGCTGGACTTGAACTGCTGTGTGAAGAATTCTTCAAGCTTCAGCTGCATCTTCAGCAGGTCTGGGGTCGTGCTGCGGGACATCAGGATCTGCAGCTGGTGCCAGCTCAGCGTGCCGTGGGTCAGGATTATCGCCGGCCTGTGAGGGTGGAGATTTGAGTTAAGGCTAATGTCTGGACCATATCTTTAAAGGTATAGGTATAGGTGGAGGATATTATTAGGGAAAAGGTAAATTCTTGAATATTGTGAAGATGTTTGCGCAATTGTGATGGTGTGATAGATAATAGGCAAAGATAGGTGTGAAATGGCACCACCTGCTTAATGCTTTTGCTAAGTGGACGTGATTAAGTAGCAACCGGACGTGCCCTCGTAACAACAAGGGCATGGCCTCGTAGCAACACGAGCGTGCCCTCGTAGGAACATGGGCATGTCCTCGTAGAAACATGGGCTGCCCTCGTAGCGACAAGGATGTGTCCTCGTAGCAACACGGGCGTACCTTCATAGCAAAACCGTTGTGCCCTCGTAGCAACACGGGCGTGCCCTCGGTGCAACACGGTTGTGCTCTCGTAGTAACACGGGCCTGCCCTCGTAGCAACACGGGCTTGCCGTCGTAGCAATACAGGTATGCCCTCGTAGCAACACGAGCGTGCCCTCGTAGCAACACGGGCGTGCCCTCGTAGTAACACGGGCGTGCCCTCGTAGTCAACACGGGCGTGCCTTCTTCGTTTCACGGGCGTGCCCATGTACTGCAGGTGCAGCTGCAGCAGTGTAAGGTACCTGGAGGTGGGCGTGTGCGGGTGGTGTGCGGGCCGCCGAGCGCGCGCCAGCCACTCGTCTCGCAGGGCGGCGGCCAGGCGGGACACGCGCGCCAGTAATACCGGCGTGCCCATGTATTCTAGGCGCAGCTCTAGTGCTGCCAGACGGACGCCGCACACGTGACCAGGATTACAGCCCGCCTCTTCCTCGATGTGCACTACAAAATCAAAAACCAGTTAAATCCAAAACATACCCTTAAACTGGTACAAAATATCATCATCACCAGGGTACGTTGTGTCAACTCACCGTACGTGTCGATAGAAGACAGCGAGATGGCTCCGCCGACGATGCCGCCGCGCGCGTCCAGCTCGGAGCCGGCCAGCGCCACGCCAACTAACATGTTGCGGTGGCCCGTACTACCGATGCTCAGCCGACCAGTGCAGTTGAAATCACGACTTTGCCAGCTAACACGACACAAACGTTATATCAACTATTTTAGGTACTTGCTGAGGCAAGTAAAGCGTTCGAAATTTATCAAGCTTTCGGAAGCATAAACGTATTATTTTTGAAAGCACAATCAAAACTTACAAATATATTTATAAATGGACCCAAGACAGTACCCTGTAGAATCCCATTACATGAAAAACCTGGATTACCTAAAAGTTTAGAACTTTTAATAACAACAGACTGTGTTATTTTATACATTTAAATATTAAGGCTACATTTTCCATTATGACCCTGTAACTTCTATCATCTTAACGGTAAAATTTAAAATATTGTGAATTACTGTGTCGAAAGCTTGTGAAGGACCCATAAATATTCCTACAAATTTTATTAATAGCGTCTTTAATTGTAATGTTGCTACAGATACAGTATTAGACATTCTGAAGAACAGTGGACGATGTAGAGAAGGCATCCTTACCTGACATTGCCCATAACATTGCCCATGTTCATGTGCACGTTGAGCTTGGTAAAGTTGACGGCGAACAGCACCAGCGTCTCCCACGCGGCGCCCATCGCGGGCGTCGGGGTCTTACTATCTGCACACATAAAATCCACGTAAAACGATATACCTGTGGGAAGTAGGCAAGTGCACTCGCCCATGTAAATTCGGCAGACAAGAGGGTGCACTGGCCTATTCGCTACACCCACATATATCTACCGTAAACGTTTATTTCCTCATCTTCTTCTGTAACACGACGTTAACTTTCCCCATAAGTGTATTTGTGGTTAATTTATTAAGAGCGCAAACGAGTGATGATATTCAACTGATTTTATGGTGCTATCATTATTGCGCAGCTTACTATAATGATATATGATACATGATAGGAGAAAAATAACGTACGTTGTATGGTTAATGTAAGTGTGTGAGTAGCTGCGTCTGGAGTTGTGGGGTTAGGTAATCTATCTAAATCGATATTATGTATAAGTGTCTCTTCTTCATCTTACCTTTAGATTTTTGATGATCAACAGTCTTAGTTTTCTCTCTCTGTGGTAGTACGGGTGATACTGGAGGGTTGCTTGGTGCCCTGTTTGAAATCAAGGAGTAACTTTATCAAACGACTTAAAAACTCTTTGAAGTTTGGAGCAGCTTTAATGATAGTAAAAATATAATGATTATACATGAATGTGTTTGACGTTTGTCAATCATACATTGTTTATCAAACACAATACATACATCCGTGTATCTCGCTAAAAGATTCTGATTCTAACAATATTTTAAAGTTTCTTAAACTTGTTTAATCAAATATGACACTATTCCTGAGTCTAGGTCCAGCCTTAGCATGCGTATTGTGTGCATGTGTATTTACCCATGGTCCCGCGTGTCGTGCAGGCTGAGGTCTCCCAGGAACATGCGACGCACGATGGTGCGTCTGTACCAGGCTTTAGGGAACGCCAGGATCTCGCCCAGTCGCCTCATGTCGTATTTAAACCACGCTGAGCCGACGTCTACGATGGCTGTTACATTTTTTTTATTATTAATGTTGTCTTTGTCTCGCGTGAAGTTTAGTGTGTGGTTTAAAGTTCATTCTCTAGCAATGATTATTCTAACTTTTTACTATTTCTGTCAGGAAAATTATTCTATTTTTCTGACCGATAATAGTAATTCTGTTTTGAACACCCCAAGGTTTGAAGTCGGACCTGATAAATTGCCTTAAGGTTACCACAAATTACAAGGCACGATTAAATTCTAACTTTAGTTAATTGTAGGTCAAAAAAAGCAAATACATATTTTATGAAACAAAGAAATCAATACATTCCTATATAAGTCAATTTAAGTTTAAAAGACGAAAAAAGAGTTTTCCCTAATTTATAACGTAAATCAATGCTTTACTTACTTGAAAACCTAACAGTAGCCTTCGACTGGTCTTGGTCCGTCTGGAAGTCCAGTTTCCTGGACCTGGATAAATGGAACTTGACGAACTCGACGTTGATACTGAGCGAGTCTTTCCGCTCCGTGTCCGAGAGAGGCGACCACTGTGCTTCCTTCAGACTGGACTTCTTGCCGCCGTAAGGATGGAACATGTTCACTGAGAAGTCGGCGAGGCAACCCGTCACGCTTAAACCGCCCATAGCTACAGCTGGTTCTGCCATTTCTCTGTTGGATAAGATTTTTGGTGTTGTGTAAGCATTTAATTTTGGCGTTGATATTGTACTATTTAAACTTTACATAATTTTTATTACGATTATGGGCATTTCAACTTCATGACCAGAAGCAAATTCTATCAAACATAATATAAACGATTGAGTTAGTTGCATAAGGGCCAGCGCAGACCGAATTGCAAAATGCTCGCGCATGGTCGACCAAAATTTGCAGGCGGCATTCTCGACCATGCGCGAGCCATCTCTATTAAGTATGGTGTGGGTTCCATTCCGTGATAGTCATACGTCCGAACGGTTTTCTCGCTGCGGCAACACTGACTGCCAGGCGCGAGCGGCGCACCGCTGCTCGAGCGCGCTCGCGCATTTAGAATGCATACTCGAACACGCAGTCGGCTTGCGTGGACATGGTCGAGCATCCAATTTGGGCGTGTATTAAATTTTGCGAAGTATTATAATAATCATAAGATTATTTTTTCAATAATCTCAGAAAATGCTCTGCTCTGCTCTTGGTGTGCGCTGACCCTAAGTGTTATTTTTTATTTATTGTATAATATTATTATCTCCCTTCCCTCCTGGAAAAGATGGCGTGCCGAACTAGACGCCTACCTTAAGGACTGGCGTCGAGTGGCAGCAGACAGAGACAAGTGTATAATATTTCCTTATTAAAAATGACAAAGTTAAATTATTGAGGAAATTAAACCTGCCACTGTTGTTTGCATGTCAAAATAATTTAATCGTCGTTTATAAGTAAGGCACACTGTCTTTCACCTAGCTTCTGCTTCTTATGTAAAATTCTTCTCTATGAAGTCCTGTTCCGAACCTGAACAACTCACCACTATAACTAGACTAATACTCACTCATCACTGGCTCTCTTAGAGCTGAACACGATCTGCAAGCTAGGCAGCTGTAGCAGGCACTCGACGCGCGAGGCCGGGAGGCAGCTGAAGCGGAAGGTGCTGGGCTGCATGTGGAAGTGCACGATCACGTCCACCGGGAACGACGCGTACACGTACTGGCCGTACGACGCGCCCTCGGCCGAGCGGGACCGGGACCCAGTCTCGGCTTCTGTTTCATGAGAATCCAGGGTTTTTGGTATAGTTATAGTAAACACTTCTTCCTAGAGCTGATGTCAGTATCACCGATTGTATCTCCTTTTTTAAGCTACATCAAAAAGTAGGGGTTTTGTATTTGGGTTGTACCCGTTTCATTTTATTCGTAATGTACAGTGTGTATAAAGAGAACTTAGATAGAAGGTGGTAAATTGAAGAAAATAATTGTCTTTTTAAACATGGCACCAATAAAGTAGCTACTAAATAGCCACCTGTCGGTTAAAGTAAAGGTTTCTTATGTTATTGTCTTATCTATTTCATATTCCGCGTATCAATGCGTTCTCGACAACTTTTTATATCATCGGACCACCTCATTATCCTTCATTTTGATAGATCAAAATGAATAATTGACGTTAGGAGTACGGCTATCTCTTATAGACTACAGAAATAACGTTCATATACTGTGACAAAACTTACCCGGAGTCGGCGTTGAGAACGAAGCCTTAGTCGGTATTGGCTCTAGCGTCTGTTCCAAGAACTCCAGTATATGTGGGCTGATGATGGTCTCTTCAGGGATGCTCTGCAGCGTGATCCAGGCAAATAGGGCTGCCTTCTTAGTGCCCACCTTCCGAGCGCCCACGTTTAGAGGCGGGAGGGGCGGTACTGTTTGTGGGGAGACTGCTTCTTCTGGTAATGTTTTGGACTCGTAGTGGACCTGTTAGAGAGTTGTTATGGGTGCTGTATTTGTCTTATTTTCGTCGATAGGGGTGGTAACTTGGTAAGGTTAAGGTTGTACGTGAAAAAAAAACGCAAATAGTCATACATAACAATAAATAGTACAGAAATAATATACGCAGGTAATACCTAACTTAGATACATTATTTATATGAAATTATTTAAAACGGCTTCTGAAAATGGTCAGTAAGATGTCTTTGCTCTAGCTTTTATTATTCAAATTGGAATTTACCACCAGAATTTACAATTTATGTTTTAATAGCACAAATGCATTAAAAGATTTGTATTAATAGCGTACCTTGAGGTCGAGTCCAGGCACGCGGAACACGGTGAGGTCCAGCACGGGCTGGTGGCGCGCGTGCGGGGCCTTGCGCCGCCCCGCCGTGGGCGACGCGCTGCCCGGGCCCGGGCCCCCGCCCAGCCCGCCACCCAGCCCGCCCGGCCCGCCCGGCCCGCCCGGCCCGCGCGCAGGCCCGGCCGCGCCCAGCCCCGGGCCGCCCGCCACCCCGGCGGCGGCGGTGCCCTCACCTAACCCGCCAGATGCCGACCGACCCACGCGCATGCGCCCGCCGCTACGCAAACATAAAAATGATACACATACTCTTCCTTCAAAAAATATACGTTGAATATTCAACCAAGTGTTTCTAAATTGATTGTTAAATCACTAAAATTTTAAAAGAGGGACGATGAAGCTTACTCTACAATATTTTTTACAACGCATTTATGATTAAATAACTTGTTCTGTTAATGAAACAAAAATAAACCTGTACCTAAACTCACTAATATGATCAGAAAAAAGCGATATTTTAAACCTTTCATCTATGTTATAAAATCACACAAAAATTATAAAGGCGAAAGTTTGTGAGTGTGTTTATGCCTTTGTATGTTTGTTACCTCTTCATGTTCAAACGGCTGGGCCAATTTCGATGAAATTTGGTATGAAGGTAACTGACACCCTGGATTTACACATAGGCTACGTTTTATTCCGAAAGAATGTAGCGGGTAGCACCGCGAGACGCAGCTAGTGTATATACAAAACATTAAACTAAACCCTTATAATAATCTTATTAACATTATTAGTATTTTAAAGAATCGTCACTTACATCTTAAGCTCATCTTCCTTACTGGGCTCCTTAGTGTGCAGCACACACTTGCCGCTGTTGATGTACACCTTCACATCCAGCTCGAAGTCGATGTTAGGCTCAGCTGTCTTCGTCTTACTCGTCTTGTTCTCTGCGCTGGGGACCTCGGATTGGGGCACGCTACTGTTAACAAAGAAACACATGTTCTCATACACATTACATGTTTAATTCAGTTTTTATAGTAGCCTTAAAATAGAATTACTAATGATAACTTTGCATATGAAAACTAAAAGCTTACGTATTCTTCTTTTTCTTCTAGAGTCGATGGCAATAAAAATTTTTCGGCCCAGAAATTTTACTTTGAGAGATTAGAAATCATTTATGTGTTTCCTTTATGAACATTTATTTGTTTACTTATTTATTTAAGTATACTCAATGCAAACACGAAGCACTTAACATTTTCCACCAGTTCACCTTACGATTTGTAAACAAATGAGCATCCGCAGCAGCGATTTTCATACTTTAAATTATCATATAAATATAATATTAGTAGTGAATATATTTTTGGCATCTTCTGTATCTTGTTAATTCTCAAAATACATTTCAGTGTTGAATATCCTATTTCCCCCACATACCTGTGCTCATGTTTCCTCCTTAGCTCCACACCTTCAAGCTCGTCTGGCCAGTGGTCGGGGTGGGCAGGCAGCGAGCTCTGCCGCTGTACCCCGGGCGTCTGCAGCGGACGAGAGCTGGCTGTACCCGGACGGGGGCCGCGTAATGATGCTGAGCGGGACGGACCTGGGTATATATGACAAGTAAAGATAAAAACAAGAAAAATATGAACTTTTAAACTATAGCGTTGCATGTTGATAATTAAACTACAACACGGGAATTATCGCGAACACAATTTATTATTAGCCTTGCCGTTCGACCGTGGTCAGAAGCAGACTGACAGACTGCTATTCCATATAGAATACCAATAAAAAATTGTGTTAGCGTTAATTCCCGTATTGTAGTTTAATTAAGAAAAGTATGGTAATGTAGAAGATTTAATGGATTCCTTATTATGTAGTTAGTATTCTGCGCAAATCTAGAAGTAACGTCTGAAGTTTTCTACTATTGTATTGTGTATATTTGTTTTATCAATAAATCTTGTTTTTTTATTGACTGACCTGTGAGCGGCTCGCTCTCCATGGAGCTCCAGCTGCCTCCCTCGATGATGTCAGCCAGGCGGTTCTCCTCATCCCCCAGGAGTAGCGTCTCCCCGGAGTCACCGACTGTGCCCGAAGACATCACCAAGTTCGGCTCGCCCACACTGTTAAAGGTATAGCTCGTTATATAGCCATTTTAGTGACATGCCAGTCAAGATAATTTGGAAGCTTCGAATCTAGTTCCTAAATTAAAAGGTGTGTTATCCAGTTTTTATTAAGACTGAACATAACCTTCTTACATTGGATTGGGGTTGATAAACCTTTACTAAAAAAAACTGAAGTTGTGCTCACTAAATATAGATTTTTCAGTACTACTTTATTTGAGCATCACGGCATAAAATGTGAAAAGAATAATCCTCAAATTAAAAGAAATATCCGCTAACCACAAAATAATAAGTACCATACGGGAATCACCCCATCCTTATTAACATATCACACCGCGACACATCTACACAAGTTTATCATATAAGTCCAAAATAATTAAGCTACATTTCAAAGTCCTTCCTCTCCTGCGGCGGAGTGGGCACGACGAACGACTTGCTCCTGTTGGAGCCGAGCCCCAGCTTGCCCTTAGTGATGGAACTGGCGCGGACGCTTTGACGACGCAGCTTCTGTATCATGTCCCTGAAACAAGATAACAAATATATTTTGAATAAACCTATTTTTACAGATTTTATTTACATTTATGATATCCGGCGTTTGAAATCGTTTACAACGTTCATGGTCACGAGCAAACTATTTAAATAAAGAGATATTTGTTAGATCCTCTCTAACAAATATCTCTTTATTTATCCCTATGGTGATACCCAAACAATGAGAAATAAATCATGTTTAATTTTTAGTTCTGCTGCATTCCTCTCCTTATCGTATGGTCGATGAACAACCTGGTGTCAGAGTTTAAACCTTCTGTAGGCCTCTGACATGGCTTTACACACCGTTGAAAAATCTCTCAGGTGTGCCGGTTTGCTTACGATGTTTTCCTTCACCATTTTTAGCAACTGATAACTAATTTATAGTACACACATGAATTCGAAAGGACATTGGTGCGTGCCAGGATTTGAACTTACGACCTTTGACTTGGCAGTCCAACGGACATACCACTCGGCTATCAGTGCCTGATAGCATTCTAATATGATGAGATCAAACAACCAGTTCTGTCTGTATGTAATATGTTTAGCATGCATAACACAGTTTCGATATTGTTTGAGGATCTATCAAATTATCAAAACATACATCAGTAAGCACCCAAATCAAATATTGGGAATCCGTTTTACTTCGGTTTGTGATTGCCCAAGTTTTTGGGGGCTTTGCTGGAGTTGGGAGGGATGCTTATTTAATGCACCCACGTTTTGTAATACCTGTATATTATATAGCATACCTTCTGAAGTCCTTAAACACCAGTGCCTCCAGATCATGCAGGCGCTTCATCTCGTACTCTATCGTGGTGTGACTGGCACCCAGGGTCCGGAGGTCGTTGATGATCTTGGCCTGCTCGTTCATCTCCTTCTCAATGAGCTTGGACCTCTTCTTCGCGTCGATACTGGTGTCGAACACGAAGGCTGGCAGGTGGTCCGTGTATTTGCGACGGAGGATTATGCTCTCCTAGTAGGCAATATAATTTATAGTTAAAGAAAAAGTTGGTGTTTTTTTTTTGTCAAAAATAGTCAAATAATGTTTTGAAAGGAACAGTAAAAAGAGTGAAAGGTACAGTAATCGTACATAAGTGCGTGCGTACGCCGCATAATCGGCAACGGCAATGTATAATGAGATCAAAATGATATCAATTTCAAAACGTCATAAATTGGAAAAGTTTTGGATGTATAAAGTATTCAACACATAATATTTATTTGGATTCTAGATAGAGTTAAGATTTGTTTAAAGAACATACCTGTGAATCTTTACTATTATCAGCTTCGTCATCGATATCACTCTCATAGTCCATCTTCAGTGGATCTTCCTCTTCGTAACCTAACAAAAATAAATCGTTATATTTTGCTAACTAAACGATGGTCCATCCATCGTTTTATTCACATTTTACAAGAAGTACGCCGTGAATTCTGGTAAAAAGTATTTATAATGAATTGGTTTATGGAATTCACATAAATATATTTTAAAATAGAATGATATTTACCTGTCAGCATAGTGAGCGTGTGTCCTAAAGCGGATAGCTGTTTGCCTACGTTCACGTCCAGGTGGATATCTACACCTTCCATCTGCCACGACACGTTCAGGAACCACTTGGCGTTTTCTGAAACATTACTTATATATTCAAAACTTATAAAGTTATCTTCTTTGCATTTTAATGGTCTATTTTCCTGACATTAAAAAACAGAATAATCGACATAGTTAGGAAGAAGTACTGATTAATTTAAGGCATATAACTATAAAATGACACTCGTTTTCTTAGACAGATTGAAGTATAAGTATAGTCGCGGGCGCGGGCGCGTACCGTTGTGCTTGGCGGCGGTGGTGCGGCTGCACACCTCGTAGGTGCCCTCGGACACGCAGCACACGTTGAGGCTGGGCTCGTCGGGGCGCGGCTTCCAGTCGTCCAGCGAGGCCTCGAAGTCGTCGGCGAAGCGCAGGCACAGCCCCACGAAGCGGCCCTTGGACACCAGCGCGCCCGACGAGCAGGCGCCGATGTTGGTGGCGTCCAGCGTCACCACCACCGCGCCGCGCGCCTCGCCCTCGCCGCCCCACGCGCCCCACGCGCCCCACGCGCCGCGCCCCAGGCCCCAGCGCGCCTGCGGGACGATTACACTTTCATTACTGTGCCTCCAAAACATGTTTAACACTAAGAAGATATATTATCAGATATTGCGGTCACATTTAAATATGTACACAACATTTTCTAAAAAAGCCACATATTTTCTTTTTGTCTTCATAAAACAAAATTCACAATATTCATTTCAGTTTGTAACTATTATAATGAACATATTGAACTATATCTTACCATGGGCGGCTGGCTAAGAGGCAAACATATTCCAATATCGTCAACGTTCAGTTGAAGGAACAGCGTGCTTAAGTGCGGCGTCGTGATCTGCGACGTCAGTTGTACCTACACAATAAATTAAATTATAATAGACAATTATATTAAAATATATTTTCATTGCAAAAGTTTTAGCTCTCATCAGAAACACTCCACTAATACATAAAAACTTGTCCAAAATTTCTTCAGACACCTCGCGTGAATATGTCAAAATAAATATAAAAGATTAAGAAGAACATACAGTGTATATCATTACTACATTTTATATATTCGTACCTTCTCAAACACCTGCTGCGTAGCGGTCAGCACTTCCTTGTTGAGGTTAAGCCTCTTCTCGTTCCAGTACTCGTAGGCGTTCTTGTAGTTGAGCCACACGAGGATGGCCTTGTCCACGGCGACCGGCTGGATGTAGATGAGGGGCCGCTTCAGGGTGATGAGAACTACTTCCTTGTCGTCACCACACACCATCTCATCTTGGAAGGCGTTGCGCATCGCTGGGGACCGAGGAAGTTGTTTATACATAAATAGCGACATTTACATGACATAGGACGAACTACTATGCAAAAATGCTGTATATTTTTACGTATTTATCTGCCTAAATAAATACGTCAGTATATCAGGAAATTAGTTAACTAGTAATTATTAACTGCCTGAAAATTTTAACGAATTTCCTTTGGTGCGAATTATAATTATTATCTTAGAATAAGGTTGCAATAGTACTTTTAATTAAAAAAAACTCACATATCCTTGTATTAAAGAAAGCGTACTGCTGGAACTCTGGTTCTGCCTCCTCAAACATCGCGTTTCTGATGAGCTGGCCTAGACTCAAGTTGACGTCCACCTAAACAAGCAAGACAGAAAATTCTGTAGGTTTTTCATAACCAAATATAGAAATAAAGTACATTTCCAATTACTTATTCCAAAAAAAAATATTTTCCCAGATTTTAATCTGGAAAACGCACAGCCTGGTTTCGTTGTCAAATTAATGGAATTACATTGCAAGACTTTTTTGTATTATATAGTATAATACAATTTTTCCTGTACATCATGTTAGTGACTGATGATGATGATAAGAAACACCTACATTCAAAATATAGGTCCTAATATTAGTTACATACCTGTGCCCTCGCGAACAGTCTAACTTCATGTGGCTCTGTGGGCTGTTGTACGTTTTGCACCCGGTTCGATATCTCAAACTCCACCGCACCCGTCTCCAGTCGCACTGCTGAGTTGCTCGGAGTAGTCGCCGTCAGTTGTATACGCTAACGATTGATATTAGCTTGTTTAGAAGTCACTTAAGACGTAGGTTAAAGTTTTCATGCTATAAAGTATTCGAAATGTAGAGTTATGAATATCAAATAGACTGTGAATCGCTGACACGAAATTTTTTTTGACATAAATTTCGACTCGAATATCGTAATAACTTAATAAGTTATGTAGACATGATATTGAGTCAGTACTGTATCTTGAACAAAGTAAAACGTCTTCAAAAATGGTTATGTAAATTTCATGAAAATCGATATAGCGGAGGTGAACTGAACTCGTATATGAAGGACTGGATGACAGCCCTTGACAGAGATTTATGGAAAGCTATTACATATACAGGACAGAGGCGGGAGGCCTTTGCCCTGTATTGGGCCATTATAGGCTCATAATAATTATAAGTAAATTAGAGTTAACCATAACAAACCTTGATCCTAATAGTAAGAGAGAATAGTATCCTACTGAGCGCTGACGTTGAAACTTCGTCTTCATTCCACAGAGGTACAGGCTTCTCACCGCCGTAAACTTTTTGTACTACTTCGTTTACTTCCTAAAAACAATAATAAAGTATTAAATAAAACTACGATATATAAAAATATTATAGGGGTCGAGAATTTGACTCGCAATACTTAGTTTGTAGTCCAATAACTTAGCTATTACATTTACACATTCTATATAGCAAGTGTTGACAACAAACTAGATCTTTGCTTCATTCGATATCGGATGAAACTTTCTTAACGTAAAGTTTCAACAACTAAACAGTCAGAAATGAAAGTTTTAAAAGAGCAACAGTCAAAAAGCTATTTTCAAGTTTTGAAATTGCAAAAAAATAGTCAGCAGCTTTGAAAGAGCTACAAAGTACATAATTTTTGAAAGCCTTGTAAGTCAAAGCGCAGTCATCCAGCCCTCGCACAGTCAGCATAGCGCACCTTCATGAAGACCTTCTGCACGAACACGAGGTGGTTGAGCAGGTCGGTGGACAGCGTGTGCTCGAACAGGCCGATGTCTGCGGCGGCGGCCACGTACCGCCCGGGCCGCAGCAGCGCGCCGTCCCGCCGCGCCGCGCCGCGCTGCTCCAGCACGCGCCCCGACACGTGCACGCCCGGCAGCCACACCGCCGCCTCCGCCGGGATGTTGGCCTCCGACACCTGCCATGCCATGCCATGCGACACTCTCTTAACGTTGCATACACGGACCGTACGTCGAAACATAACGATTACAGAACATTTTTAACATGCGTTAAACATGAAGCGTTGTTTCATGGTATAAAATGGAATACACAAAGAAAAGTGAACAGTGCGAGCGTCCACTTTCACATACTTCAACATATTCCTACAGCAGAACTAAGGTCGAGCATTTAATTGTCGACATGTAGGGGATGTGGGACACTCAGAAACTACCAACTTTTTTACTTCGCGTACTTAATTTATCATCATTATTTTATTTTCATACTAGCGGCCCGCTCCGGCTTCGCACGGGTATAAAATATATATTATAAGTATTTCTCCACTATTTAATGGATCTTATTATACATATAAACTTTCCTCGTCAATCACTCTATCTATTAAAAAAACCGAATCAAAATCCGTTGCGTAGTTTTAAAGATTTAAGCATACATAGGGATATAGGGACAGAGAAAGCGACTTTGTTTTATACTATGTAGTGATGATATTTACTTATTTCATATATACTTCTGATAACAAATTCTTTATTATCAGTAATCGAAATTAATTTAAGAAAACGGAATATGTATCCAATAGCACAAACACTTAATGAAATGCAAAAATCTAGTACACCTCATAATTGGCTTACAAAAACACTAGTTTCCGAAGTCCTTGAAGCGACTAAGCTGAAAGTAATCAGCATTGTAATAATTTAAGTATACCTGCAGCTTGGTGACGAAGCTGAGCGAGTGCTGCTGCAGGTCGACGGTGAACTGCGCCTTGTTGCCCGTCACGCCGGAGCTCTGCACCTGCTCCATCTTGTACTGCGCCTGCAGGGACGGCAGCAGCGCCGCCGTGATGCTGAGGCTCTGGAAACGATACGACTTGTGTCATTTTTCTTCTTATCGTATGGTTAATGAACAACCTGGTGTCTGAGTTTAAACAACCTGTAGGCTGGCTATGGCTTTACACACCGTTTAAAAATTTCTTAGGTGTGCCGGTTTCCTCACGATGTTTTGACTGACGAATAATTTATAATACGCACATAAATTCGAAAAGAAATTGCTGCGTGCTGGAATGAAATGTTTCTATTGTTCAAATAAAAAAACCTTGTACAGATGTTTAATGTGACGAAAGTGGATTAAATTATCAGATTGACTTTCATACCTGTAGCACCACCGAGAAGTGCAGGTGCAGCGGGTTGAGGAGCGGGTGCGGGGCGGGGGGGCGCGGGGGGCGGGGCGGGCGCGGCGCGGGCGCGGGGGAACCCTCCGACGACGAGCCCGAGCCCGGCACCCCGCCCGCGCCCCCCGCCGCGCTGGACGCCCCGCCCCCGCCCGCGCGGGACAGGCGGGAAGACGTGCGGGTCACGCCTAATTCCTGCGATACAAGACAATTCAAAATACATAGTAATAAATAATGTAAAATAACGTCGATAAAATCTTTTCGTCTATAGTATTTTTTCGAGCATAATTGTTTTTGGCCACCTGAGTTAGACAAGCTAGTAAACGTAAAAAAAATGCTTTAACACCCTTAGAATAATATCACTGCAGAACATCTAAAACATAAGGAGAAGACAATAAACAGCGTAGACGTACAGCGCCTGCGACTTGCCCACGCCCACTCGGCCCACCGTCCTACATACTATACCTGCAGCGTGGAGGACAGCTGGCGGCTGGAGCGCGTCATGACGCCGTGCAGCGCGACGGGATGCTGCGGCAAGTCGACGCGCACGCCGCCCACGCTCAGCAGCGCCGTGGCCCCCTGCCTGCCCGCCTCCCAGCCGTACAGCGCCTGCGACTTGCCCACGCCCACTCGGCCCACCGTCCTACATACTATACCTGCAGCGTGGAGGACAGCTGGCGGCTGGAGCGCGTCATGACGCCGTGCAGCGCGACGGGATGCTGCGGCAAGTCGACGCGCACGCCGCCCACGCTCAACAGCGCCGTGGCCCCCTGCCTGCCCGCCTCCCAGCCGTACAGCGCCTGCGACTTGCCCACGCTCACTCGGACCACCGTCCTAGATCATCGAAAACATTGAATAGATGCTTCTTTTAAGTGACAATAAAGGGGGGACATGACCTATTTTTTCACCTTTATTTTCATCAAATTTATTTTTAACACATTTTTTCAGGTAATGGTAATCTAGTAACTTCACAACATTGGTAAAATAAAAAGACAAACATCTAAATCACAAAGACTCACTGTTGGTTAGGCGCGGCTCCCTCGAGCAGTACAATCATAGTCCTGCCCAGGTTCCCGCTGAGCGACCACTGCCGCGAGCGCGAGGCGGACAGCGACGCCTGCAGCGACGTGATCTCCGCCTCCAGCTTTAACCCCGAGAGGGAGGCCAGAAGGCGGGTGCGGTGGATCCTGGTGAAGACCAAGGAAGCTAGTAAAAGGAAGTGGCGCAAGGACTTAACACGGTGACTGTCCGCTATGTAGACACAATAGTTAAATAATCGCGGTGGGTGTGTGGTGCACTGGACAGTGAAAAGGTTAACATTATGTAAATGACCTCTAGAAAATCACTAGAGGGTTACGAAGGATTGGCGAAGCTAAATCATCTTTTGGAAAGGCACGTCCCAAAAAAACCTAATCGTTAAGTCTTCTGCTGTCCTTACTGTAAAGGTCGGTAAATCACATGTAAAGTACGCGCGTTCATTAAAAAATATTTTTTTATGGGAAAAAGCTGACGTTATTTGGAGTACCTAAGGCAACTTTTCATTTTGAAAATATTTAGGGTTCCGCGGGAAATAATAAAACCCATCTAACTGTTAACAAAATCCGATTCTATTCAATACATCTGCTTACAGCTGCTACGTACAGGTTTTTTTATCGAAATTCACGGGGCGTCACGTCCCGGAAATAAGCGGATTCATAGTAAATTTTAAAAAAAATGTGTCGTAAAAAGTGACGAGCGGAATGGCACCGTAGCTAAGCTATTGGACTGCTGCGCTAAGGGTTCGATTTCCGCACGGGGCAAAAAATTCTGTAAACCGCAGATGTTTGTCCCGAGTCTGGATGTTTGTGTATGTGTTATTTCATGTTTGTGAAACGCACCCACGACACAGGAAAAATTACTGTGTGGGGCGAGGTTTTTTTTTTAAATAATAATTAAGGGCAAATCACAAATATTTTCCCTATGAAAAATAATTATTTTATTATATATTTTTATTTCATAATATAGTGTTTGATTATATATTTCAAGTCCAGTTAAATAACCTGTTGTGACTCTTTTTACCTAGCGACGCCTAAAACGACGATGCCCATGTTGGCGGCGCTGGACGAAGAGTTGCTGGCGTTCTGCTCCCGCGAGCTCGGCCGCTGAGCCGTGCGGCTGTGGCGGTAATGTTCTGGGATGTCTGTTGATACCGAAAATCTAAAGGAGATAGGTATAAGTATTATTAGAAAGTGTAAAGATTTTCTTCCAAAAATCGTCATTTTAAAGATGATTACAATGGGTCGAAAATTTCAATATGTGACATAAATGTCACATGGGATTGAGAATATATTTTACAGTTTCCAGTCATATGGAATCAATATTTGGATATCAGTCAGGTTATTCTTTTTTTGCATTTTCTTGGATTCGATGCTATCATTTTGAAAGATATTTTTTAAGTCTTAGAACTGAAATAGTAAGACGATTGTTACTGTTGCATGATGGTCTCAGCGTCGGGCATGTTGGCGTAGAGGTCGAGCAGCAGGTACACGGTGCGCCAGCAGCGCGGGGCCAGCTTGCCGTCCGCGGCCTCGGCCGAGCCCGAGCGGGGCGACGCCGGGCCCGCGCCCGGGCTGGCCGCGCCCCCCGCGCCCGCCGCGCCCCCCGCGCCCGCCGCGCCCGGCCCGCTTGTGGCGCCGCCCGCGCCCGCGTACATCGGCGTGTGCGCGCCCTCATTCAATGAGCTGTAGCCTACAAAGATTATGACTTTTTTATAGTTTTTGAGTTTAAGTGTATTAATTTGACTGTTTTTTTAACGCGGACTGCATGAAAAAATAAGCAGCAGCCAATGTTATTAGTTACGTAATTGACTATACACGATTTTAACATGAACAATAGAACTTTTTGTGAAAATCTTTATTAAAATTAGGATTAATAAAAGGTTGACAAAAATCTTGCTATCCACACATATTCCACGCCAACAAAAAAAAATCTAATTGAAAAACATTAACAGCTATAACACCTTGGAATTCTGTATTACAGCTATCATTTACCTTAAAAATTATATTGTTTTTACTTACCCAACTTCCCCTTCACACTCTTCCCAGTAGACCTCAACTTCTGCGCGAAGGACTGTGGTCGCGGTCTAGTCGGCTGGCTCAACTTCTGCTGGCTCAAGGACTGGGGCACTGCTGCGGCCAGCTCGGGGCTCAACACCGGAGCCATAAGGTCCCATTTGGGCTCCAGAGTAGCATACTGCACTTCTTTCTCTAGTGATGACACACTTAATAGATTTTCTCTGAAGTCCGATACTGTGTAAAAATAAGAATGTCATTACAAGAAAATTTGGAATAAGTACTGTAAGTACGTAAATAACATTTAATGCAAGCATTTAACGATACGCCAACTCGTACAAAAGAAGCAAAATCATAACAAAAAATATATATTTTTAAATTTAACATGCTCTAGGACTGGAACGTAGAATTGGCGTTTAAATTTCAATAAAAACCATACAAAAATCTACATTACATTTGCATTTATTCTTTAAAGTTTGTCACAACATAAAGTAAAACAGTTTTTTTAAGTTACCTGATGATGAGGAATGTTTGTTCTGCCGATGCGATATCTTGGTCTGACTGCGCAGTTCTATCTGAGTGTCCTTTACATTCTGGTACATGTTGCTGATCTGATGCAGCAGTCGCAGTAGAGGCATGTTCACCTATATTAGATTTATCTGCTATAGTGTGTACAGAACTTCAATATTATGAGCATAGATTGAAAATAAATAAAAAAATTAAATTAAATCTTTTTATTTCAGACACTTGGCCCATAATATTGTTAGTAAATTACAACTTAAAAGCCATGTTAGTTATAAAATTAATTTAAGTATTTACCGCCTTCTGGGGCTCCAGGTACACGCACTTGTGCTTGAACCCAGTGCCCCAGAAGGGGACTGTCTATCTTCTGACTGAGCACGTTCAGGATGGTGTTGGGACTCCCACGCGTACGAAACATCAGCGAAGCGATACGGCGCCGCAGCACCGTGTGAAAACCGTCTGTGTGCGCGTGCGCAAACATCGCAGACGCACTACTTTAGATAGTGCTATAGATAAAACAACAACCCGTCAACAAACGTCAAGTGCTCACTACGTTTATAACTAACATACATAACTAGCAAAATGTGGGTGTACTATACACCGCTGCCGACTTTCAGGGAATTCCGATGGAGTCTGGTGGTGTTATATTACTAGGAACAGACCGTTATCGTGAAGACACGACATTGCAAACAGGACATTGTCTGTTGTGAAAGCGAGACGTTACGAGCAGTCTAGTGTGGCATCGCGCTTCTTCAACGGAAAATGTGCTGCTTTAAGGGTTCATGGAAAGGGGGCAGGACACTGTATTGCCACTAACCTGCTGCGAAATAAACCGTATGCTGATATTGAAGTTGAGCATAGTACTGATGTGCTTCTTGAGCTGTCCCCGGGATATATACAGGACGTTCTGTCTCTGAATCAGGTCGTCCACAGCCATGTCCGCCACCTTCTTAAGGTCTACGTCGATGGACACCTTCTCGCAGAGGAAGGCGGGCGTTTCCGACTGGATTGTGGCGTGGGTTTGGGTACCTGATTATTTTATATTATTGGTTAAGCAGATCTGGAGTGGGAAATATGATCCGAGAAGTATTTAATAATCAGTTTTAAATTATTTGACTAAGTCACCGTCTTCTAGCTTCTAGCACCTTGAAGTTTCTTCTTATTATAAAAAGCAGTCGCACGATATTGAGTACGGTAGACTAAATAAAATTCAATCAAACCATCAAGCCATTATATTTTTCTAAGTAGGTATTGGAACATAGAAAAAATAAACATTTGCAAATCGTACACGTACATAATTTTATCGTTCTAAAACTCACCTTTGCCTTTCCCAGTGTGTCGTCGGTCCCTCGCAGCGAGGTCGCTGACGACGATGTCGATGCGGAACATGTCCATCCACGCGATGAGCGACAGCTTGGACCCGAGCGAGTCCAGCGCGGGCGGACCGCCGCTGTTCACGCCGTCGCCGGACCCACTCTTGTTCTTAGACTCGCCTAGACATATTTATTTTATGGTCAAAGATTAAGCTTATTTTGTCATGCCCTATGTCTTGATCATGTACAAAATGTATGTATATTGGCAATTACTCTACCGACAAAAGATGAGCTCTTAACACGTTGACCGCCTCTAAGTAGAGACAATGGTTAAACAATCGCTGTGTACAATATGTGGTACACTGGACAAAATATGACAATGACTCTACGGTCAAAATCTAAATGGTATCCCTACCTCAGTCTAACCCTCAGGAAACGAAGTGTTATGTGTATTAACGAGAAGAATATACATTTTATAAGCAATGACATAGATTTAAAGCAATAATCGTGTCACCTACATCCAGGAATACCTCAAACTTCAATCTAACTTTATATTTTAACCATATAAGTTGAAGGCATATTACGACCACCACCGATAACAAAAACTGGTTCTCTCCATCAACTTACCCTGAGTAACTTGATGGGGGGACACTCCCAACGCAGCCAAGAACGGCTGGAACACGAGATGTGCGTCCAGCAGCATCAAGGACCCCTGCAGAGGGTACAGGCTGCAGGCCGGCATGGCCGCCGCGACCGCGCGAGGGTTCATCTTCGAAGGAGGGATTATTGGCTTCTTGTTCTTTGACTCCTGGGTTAGTAGAATTACGCGACGCTTGATTTTGACCATACAGACAATGAGTGTTGATTAATTGAGTTTGGTTAGTTTTCAACCAGGCGAGTTAATTACAATGGACATGCTTATGTGACGATATGGTTTCATGCTGGTGTAAAGTAGTATTTTTAAGTAACTTTATAAAACGGAGGTGCTTGTTGCAAATTTTAGCAAAATCGGTCCAGCAGTTTGAGCGTGATGGGGTTACAAACACACTCACAAACTTTCGCCTTTATAATATTAGCGTGATCATCAATAGTTTTGTCGTAATTATTAGCGATAACCTAGTCTAGCCTAGTATTTGATTTTTTCCCCATGTATTTGACACAAATCCACATGCACTATTGCTGACATAAACGGTAGAGAACATGCATAAAAGCGTGTATTTCTTTCAGTTTGAAACCCAATCCTAAAACAAAGCATACCTACCACATTTGGATACTATCAATGTACAATCAATTGTATTGGTGCATATGAAACATACTCAATTACTCAACCTACACAGAGTCCTCCATGCACCACGAGTTGCTTACCACTTTGATGGGCTCTTGTTTCGCCATCCATTGGTAGAGGTCTTCTCTGGCGCGGTCGTTCTTGATGTTCTCATCGCTTCCGTGAGGAGAATACAACGATGGGTTGGACCCGACTGTCGGCAGGTCTTCCTTCAAGGTTCCGTAATCTACTACACAATACCAATGTAAAGTTAGATTCAGTTTTAGAAATATATCAAGTGATTTGTGTACTAAATAATCTATATAAAATTATTATCATCAGTGAAAATACCTGCTTATTTTCGTTCCATGAAGTACAATACTTGTGTCAATACTATTAGTATTGATAGACAGTGGTTGTTATTGTATATATTTGAAATAAGTATTACATATTGACTTTTTTTATCATTTCAACCTTTGATTTTGTATACTAAGTAGTTTCTACTATTTCGAATGAGATTTCAACCATATTCCATATTCGATTAAACTTTTTAATAAATCACTTTTCTCTGGTATTTTCCAACCAATTTATACTCATTCTATGTATCATCCTATAAAACTTTCATTCCAAGTATCAGAAATATCTAAGCAATTTGATCATCATATACTTACCCTAAAACCTTTAAAAAGTAATAATACATACCATCCATCGCTGGTTTAAAGAACACATGGTAACAATAACTACAAACGAAACTAGCAATGGATCTACTCACTAGCAATGGCATCGTCGTTGAAAGCTGGTTTCCTTGTAGAGAATGGCAGCGAAGGGAACACGAGGCTCGCGCGGCTGCTGTGCGCGCCCCGCACTGCACACGACACGGGATTAGCACCATGGAAGGGGGGAGGTCAGTTGAAGATGAAGTGAAGGTAGGGTGAAGTATGTGCAAGGTGGTAGCTTGTGAAGTCACACCATAGTATAGTGGTAAAGTACAGACAGTCGAGGTTTGACATTGGAAATGTTTGTTTTTGATGTTTTGTGGATCGTTATTTCGTTAGTAAATGATTTAATTGAAATTGCCATATTTAAGTTAACTTATGTTCCTTATTTTAAGTAAAACTGTAGCAAATAATTTCATTACTAATGTATATATTGCTAATCCATTGTAGGAGGTATTTAATTAGGGTTGATTTTAGAATTTAAATATTCGTTATATTAACATATTATTTATATTGTAAATTTAAGAAATAACAGCTGCTTAGTACATGGATAATTGATATGCAGGCAATAATTTTGAAGTGAAATTGCAATGAAAATAGACGATAAATATGCAGCTTTCTTAAGCATAAGAATACTATAAGCAATACAGAAAGCGCATGTGAGTGGTGTTCGCAATTTATACAACAAAATAACTGGTTTGCAGCAAGGCTCAAAGACAAGGCTAATCTCGAAAAGAATCTCGTTTGTATTGGCCGAATGAGTGAATACCGTTGCACACCCACATTTTCCCGAGAAATTGCAATATCCTCCCTCTATACGTAAGCGAGATTATTGCCATATTTAAATAGGCTTGAAATAACCTAGCCATACTTAAAACCCAATGAAACATTGCAGAATGTAGGAACCTAACCAAAGCCTTTATAAAACACACATGTCAAAAATTTAAGATAGTCATAAAATATGACAAAATTATTATTATGTCCTTAAAGCTTTGTAAATTATTTTAACAACATGAGCTCAACGTATCGCATACATTAACATGTAAACATATTTAATTGATAAGCTGAACAGCAGCGAAGCGACATCCAATCTTTTGTATGATTATATTTGCACATGTAAATAGTATATGACTAAAACATATAAGGCATGACACATGCAAAATACATGATAGGATATCTATTGCGAACATAATATGATGTCGTAATAATGGAGATTATGGCATTGATCACTACATTTATTGGCAATTCGAGGCAATTATGTAGGTACGGATTTTTATTCTTATCTTGACCACGATCAATCAATGCATGTTTTTCGATACGACGAGGTTGGTCGTGGAAGTGGTCAAGTGAGTAGTTGACTAAAATCTATATGGGAATCATCATCATCATCATCAGCCGCAAGACATCCACTGTTGAACCCCCGCCCCTTTAATCTTTAAAGGGGGGGGGTTCAAGAGTGGAGGGGCTGCTGCCCATCTTCTGGATTTTCTCTTAGTCGGCTCAACGATACCCAATAGGACGAAATGGGGTTGAGCTATTCTGGCCTGACATCACACGGCAAGTATGTCGTATTCAATTCTATTTCATATTCAGTATAGGATTCTTAACAATTGTTTTCATATATAGACATTATTGATGTGTAAATAATAAGTGTGTGTGTATACTAAGACCTCACAAATGCATAGTTTAACATCACTCAAAATAAATGTATGAAAAGTCGATAAATCGATATTGAAATTATAGTGATTGAAAGAGATAGTACACATGTTATGAAAAGGAAATGGTCACACATATGGTCACACCATGCTGACTTTAAACAACTCTCAAGACAAACAACAACGCAAGACACACGTTTGAAGTCGTTTGAAAGAGAACATTGCGACGAAACGCATATTGCCACTTTTGGAAATATATTATATATTGTGCCCGAGAATGTCATTCACACTTGTCATATTGGAATCAATCGTTTTCTAAAGTTTGTATGCAGAAATAAACTTTTCAAACGACTCCAAACTTTTGGGATTTATGAACTCCTTATTATAAGACAACTCTTATAAATGAATAGAGAATCGACAAAATCGGATTATAAGTCGCAGTTTAGGAGAACCCATAGTTGACAGTTATAGTCTGAGTGAGACGATCAGTTAAATATTTGCTTTATGTTATCATTCGGATCCGATTTTAAAGCTTACTACGAGCAATGCTGACGAACGAGATGGAAAAAAGTAGTTTATCAGCCCCCTAGACAAGTGGCAAAACACTTGACGAATATAATAAAAAAAAAATTATGGGTTGGACATAATATGTCATCGATAACATAATCGAAACATTATGTCATCCCCATACATTGATCATTCTCTTCGATTTCTATTCGTCAAGCGTTTTGCCACTTGTCTGGGCCCAGTGCTTTTACTGATAGCCGAAAATCGAAAATAAGAAATGTTAGTTGAATTTCAACTCTGTTACAATGAGCATAAAGTTCACAAATCCCAATAGACGTTACAACACATAGTTTGGTGTACGAACCGGAGGGCGGCGTGGATGGGAACGAGTGCGGACGCGGACTAACCGCCACGCCGGACGCTTCACCCACAAATGACAACGGGTTAATATTATTATCACTTTCTATTATTATTACTGTCATACTCAATTTTAATGTATGTATGTCTTCTGAACAGAACACTATTGTATAGCATAATACTGGAAATTTCGAATAGTTCTCAATTGGGTAGTTAACTCTTTTAACCTCATTGGTTCCAAGACATTAAAATTAACATTTGAATGAACTAAAAAATAAAAATATAGTAGGTCAATAGAAAATTAGTAGGTCAATTGAATTTGCGAACTAGTGACGACACAAGTTCTTATTGCCATACAAAATTTAAATACGCGTTTGAACAGCTCATAAAAATAATGTCAATGGATTGGTGGTGTCAACTACCCGATTCTAGTTACAATTTTTGTTCTGCGGGTAGTTATCAATTGAGTATAATAACGAAATTGTGTATGACAGTGGTTTACTTTATATTTAAATCAATAATGTAGTTGTATGGATTATATAACCATACTTCTGCACCAGACGTTTTTTTTACGTCGAACCATTTGGTGCCTAGTCTAAAAAATACAGTTATATATAATCCATAAACTACCTTCAGTTTAATTCCTATCACCCACGGATTTGATGTTCGAATATCACTATCACACTTGCTTGATGAGCAAGCTATAGCATAATACATCTTTTAGCCACCGTGTGTCATAGCAATAACTTAAATCTCATTTACAAGCCAATTGTGAGATACTGTGGCTCAAGTACTTTTGCTTACTGTGAGAAAGATAAAAAATGTGATAGAAAACACAATTCTATAATATTTCAAATGGAAAGCCTTTTAGCCATTTTTTTATTATATATACCTAACTACACATACTTATTGGGCAAAACTATTAGTTATTGCAATTTTATTTAATTTAATGCACTTAATTTTTAAATATTTTTACAAAAGTCTAAAGAGATTGAAATTTAACTGTAGTTCTAAAACTCAGGTATAATAAATACCTACTATTTTCTCTCAATAACTTTTATCGATATATGCAAACTTACCAGGCAAGTTGACTTTATCTACATCCATATTCAACAGCAAACAGTTTTCATCCAACGCTTCCGTTTCCAATGGATACTCTTGCCAACCTTCCACTGAATCCTAAAAAAAAAAAAAACAAAGAAAAAATCGTGTACTGACATCATTTTTACTTTTACTATAAAAATATTATAGGCAGTTTCTCTTTGAAACATGCTAATATTTGATAAGACTTAAAAACAACCTTAATCACATAAGAATAGGCTTCAAAACTGATTGGATCAACATTAAGCATGCATTAGAGAGGTCTGCATACACTCAAATACCACTAAATAAATACAGTACACGCAAAAGTAGACCTTATATTGTTCAGAATGAAGTTTAAAATAGATTTCTGTTACCTCAAGTAGTTCAGGCAGTGCAAAGGTAACATTGAGCGGCTTCATCACTTTGCTCTTGTAGTTGTGCTCCAATAACAGCGGTGTATACAGGATGTTCTTCCATTGACGGCTCAGGACTATCACTCCCTGAAATTAAGTTTAATTAAATATAATTGACCTAAACACACTCGATTGTGCTTTTAATACATTCCTGTACTTAAATATTAATTATTCATATAAAAGTAGTAATCATAGTAAACCGACCATAGTCAAAATTCGTTCGCAATCAAATATATACATTTTCCTTATGACGTGAACAAAAAAATAGGGCAATAATATTCTTTAAAACAAAAACAGAGTTTTCAAAATCGGTTCTTAATTAACGGAGAAATTGCGCTACAAAAACTGTCGAATTGACAACCTCCTCCTTTTTAAAGTCTGTTAGAATTAATAAATACATACGAGCAATATACTAACAACGCGAACAGAGTTTTCTCTTTCAATAATAATATAATAATTTCCTTAATATTGATGTATCTTAGAAGCCGTTTCTATTTACCTGTCTGAGAGTGGACAATGATGGTAGATGTCTTTCGGCGAGGTCGGCCTGCACGGCGGCGGCGTCGGCCTGCAGCGCATAGCGGAGCAGTACAGCACACAGCTGGAGGGACGGCTCCTCACGAAGCTGCTTAGCCATCGGCGTGTGGCGGCCGTAGCGACTCTGTGGGGGTATTAAGGTACTTAATGTGTGATAGAGCGATGGAGGATAAATTAATGACGTATATTTACGCAGTAAGAGTAAGTAAGAGAATTTAACTGGACTTAATAGAAAAAAAAAATAACACCGTAATTTAGGGCTGGCACACATTAGGCGAAGCGCAGCGCAACAGTTAACGCTGCCAAACGAATATCAACCTATCGCTAATTGACATACAGTTGAAAATAAATGAACCAACCACTATTATTTTGTCCTCGGCCAGCTGTAAAACTCATTAGTGTTAATTTTTATTTTCGGCTTAATTTCAATGCAAATTAGGTTGATATTTCTTTAGTTGAGTAAAACTGATCTGCGCTGCGTTTCGCTTGATGTGTGCCGGACATTGCAGGTAACTTCAGAATACACAATTAACCCCCTTACTTACAAAAATTGACACTGTTGAACAATTGATTAAGCTGTAGCTGTCACTGTCGTTTGCATGTCAATAGGCTTAAGAAATGGTTCAGTTAAGAAAGGTTTTAACATCGTCTATAAGTAAGAGGATGAAAGTCCGTGTGGATATATGTACATGGTTCATTAACAACTTATCAAGTTTTTATCCAACTTTTATCTTGAACTACCCAAAATATTTTACCTTGGTTCAGTGTACATTTTCTATGACCAAAACTCTATAAGTACCAGCTTCCTCGCATTTATTTACATAACAGAACCTAAAAAAAGTCCTATAAAACTGGAAGACGAATGGATCTCTAACTGACCTTTGGCAATGTGTGATGAGGAGCCAGGTCGAGAGCAGCGGCCATGAGGCTGGCAGCTGTAGCAGTTAATCTTCTGGCGTAAGCGCGGTACAACGCGACCACGCGGATACCCAGACGGTTGCACGGGTTCATCCATGCATTGATGGCAGGAGACGCCGTGCTTAGCAGGTTCCAGTCCAATCTAAAAAGAAGATAAATTTTCATTAGGCATATGCATGTTATCTTGTTTTAATAAAACTTAGAATATTACCAACGTCCCAAAGCAGTAAAAAAAAGATGTAACCTAAATACCAAACAAATATTGATACTGTAGCATCTACCTAAATAAAACCTTAGATTAGTTATTGTATAAACCACCATAGTCACACAACATGGTAAGCATCTGAGACACTTTCGATTATATGATTTTTGCGACATACATAAACAAATTTTGGTGCAAAATATCAGTTATCATTCAAGGATTTACAGCTTACCTTGTGTAATCAATCTTCTTCGTGATCGGAGTGCGAGGAGGCGCGGCAAAGTTGAACCACACGACTTTCAAGTCAATGGCACAGGATGATGTGTTCCCGTTATCCTTCAGGGGTACAACTGTAGCAGTACTGTCGTTGTTCGAGGGCTCATCAGGTCCAGGAGTCAAAGGCTCTGGGGGAGGGGGCACGGGAGGGGGTTGGGCACTCCCTAAGTTCGGAGTACTGGGTTTTGAACTAGAGTCTCTCTTTCTGAACAGATCTTCGATTCCTGAAGTTCTGCTCTTAGTACTCCTTTCTTTATCGGGCTTCGTTTCTTCGGCCGATTTGACAGACTCCCGACAGCTCTCGTTGTCGGGTCTCAAAGGTTTCTTTTCATCATTCTGTGAGGGCTTGTGCGATTGCGAGTGTTTCGATACTTTAATCGAGATGCTTTCGAGTCCGCACTCGAACATGATGTAGCCGATGGGGTTATCTTTTTGAGTTTCAGCTGGCGTTCCATTTTGACAGCACTATAAATGACAATCACATGAGAGTTCTCCTTTTTATAATAAAGTTTGATTTATATAACGTATAATGTACCACTTACCATTGATTCGCAGCCTTTAGCAGAACTGTCAACTCTAATAAACTTAAATGACACTTTGGAGTGCTGACAAGGTATGCCTGTAATCGTCACGTCTTTCAATTGAGATGACTCGTTACGTATGCGACGCAGTTGACCGTGAACTTTACCTAAAACATAAAGGTTCATATAAAACATCCATTACAAATTATTATCATATTATTTCCTTGATGTTCTCATATTACTTACCGACATTCAAAGTTATAGTAGTATCCTCACACTGCTGCTGTGACGCTTCAATATAAACAGGCTCTCCTCTTTCCGGACCTCGTCTTTTCCCAGAAGACTGTGCAGAAATCAAAGCACGCGGACCCTTCATTATGCCAAACGACTTCTTACTTCCCAAAGCTCTGAGAGTAGGTCTATAGTACAGCTGTACAGATTCTAGATTCTTTTTCGCACTAACATATTTCGCAATGATATTTTCGACTGATACTCCGAACAAAGACACGCAAGTCAAGTCTTGGATATTGTCCAAAGCTGAGAAAGATATCATATCTTCGACCACAGAAGATTGGATGAAGATCATGTTGACTTTGGGAATGGTGACGGTAGCTTGAAGCTGCTCACAAATGCTTTCTTCGTATACATTTGAATGAGGTATAGTTGCAAGTTTACATTTGTCGTCTTTATCCGCCACTAGATTAGACTGGCTGCGGTCTTGCATCTGTGGTAGCCAATTCTGAACGTACTGTTTTTGTTTCAATACATTAGCTGTTGACACAGATGATATACAAAGCAGACGCAGGTGGTTTATCACAGTTATAGGGTGAATGTTAGCTAAAACCGGAGTTAGAGATTCGACGAATTTTTGTGTACTTTCCAAAACTAGAGGAGTCAACATGATGTCGATTTCGCCTCGCAGTTTGACGAATAGTCCGCTTTTGGAGTCACTTGTTGTTGTTACAGTTGACGTTGTGCTCTTCTCCGTTGTGTTTTCTTGGCTGTCCTGTACAGTTTGTTGCACATCCCACCACCCTTGAGGATAAGGATGAGCTTTGACTTGAGAGTTGAAATGCGGAGGTAAATTGGAGTACGGCCCATGCTGGTTTTGATTATTTACATCTTTCTTCGATATTAATCTTAGTATATTAACTACTCCGAGAGGCTCAAAGCTGGGTAGATATTTTTGCCCCACGTAAACCAAGGTGCCATCATCGGCCCTTTTGAAAAGTGGCAGCGTAAACACGTCACTGCCACTAGGCAACGAACAAGATGGCCAGTTAGTGCATTTGTATTGAGGCAAATTGTGCATATAACTAGCCATTAGAAGTGGTGAATCTACAATCGGTTTATTAGTTTGCATGTGTAGATTGACTAGCGTCATATCTTCTTGTGAGGAGATCGCAGAAATGAATGAAGTAGACGACACGGAACCACTTTCAGAGTCCGGTTGAACACCTGTGCTTAGATTACTTATAGTATCGGGTAGGTCCACTGCTTCTGATTTAGATATAGGGCTAGTCCATTTTTCGTTGGTAATGTCATTTATACCAAACGAACTTTTGTCTCTGGGATTGCTGTGACGACTGCCGAATGAATGCTTTAGGCTTGAAGAGCGGCTTGGGAACATGTCCTCATCAGCCGAGAAAAAGGCCTCTGAATGGTTTTCGCTTGTTATAGACATTGTTCTCTGCACTTCTTGAGGTAGAGTGTCTTCTGGTGGTACTTGAGAGTTTAAAGAATAATGTGACTCTGATATGGCTACACTTCTCGCAGGCACTTTTGGAACCACAAATGACTCCACTTCCGTAGTCACTGGTTTTTTGACAGTGGCGCTAGCATTATCTTTGACTCCACAACTCAGTGCTAACTTGGAATCAGAAACACTGCTTTCCATCTGAGGAACGTTCAGTATACTCTTGTTAAGTTTCGAATCACTGTCAATCTTCGTGCTTCCTAAAGGCACTGAGGAATCGACTAAACGAGCATAAGGAACATCACTTTTCGTACTAGATACTAACAGGTTATTGCTTCCTTTACTCATGCTTGTGTAAGAGAATCTCCTGGTAAGGCTTCGCCGTTCAGCGCTTTGTGGAGATTTGTTCAAGGTTTGTGGTAACGGCGATGGAATTAATGTGGCTACGTTTGTAGGCTGGAGACAGACGTTTAGACTATTATAAGGCGGCGTATGGAATACTAACTGCCCTGCATGTAACAAACTCTGACCGTATCCATACTCTCCGGGAGTAGTCTCTATTATATTAAACATAGCCACGTTGATCCCTTCGTTGAGGTCATTGGGACTAGGCTTCAAGAAATTAGGTCCGTTTCTATTGGAACCGAAGAACGCGCAGCCACCGGTACAGCCGCATTGCGAGCTCTTTCCTTCATCCGGCCATAAAAACCATAGTCTTTTCGTCTTATCATCGTGAAGCTTTAAGAACTTCTGTTGAACTAAATGTAGGTTTTTCGGTGTTTGGGGCAGTGAAGACGCTGCTTCAATAAGCAGTGGGCCTAAGGCAACTGACCCAACTCCAACCCAGTTATCACTTTCAGGAGGTTTATTGTGACTGTTGTTACTCCCATTTGAATGATGGTGAGTATTCGTTTGCATGTTTGTTTGTGTGTAGAGAGCTAGTTTTATATTTGGTAACAATCCAGTCACGCCGGTGCCAAATCCAGAACCATGTAAGTTGCAATAACTTAGCCGTACTGGAGATATCCAGGTCTGCAGTGTAGTGTTTGAGTCCGCGACATAAATATCAATGAGATCAATCGCAACTCGGATCATTTTGTATTTGATCTCGTTCGCTGTTGGGCACCTGTATTTTAACGTAAGGTCTGTTTCTGGACACATTATATTGTTCATGCCGTGATGGCATTGTTTCGCCGGGTTCGGCGGCACGAGTTCATTTTCGCTGTCACAAATTAGCAGCAAGAACGTTTCTAGCGATGAAATAATTTGGTATAACTGAGGCAGAGTAAGGCGACCCGTTAGTTGACCAAGTTGTAGTTCCATCTTCCACGCATATTCTACGGTATCTTCCTCGACCGTCCGATTGGTATCACTAAAGAAACCATTGCCTCGTAGTTGAAATGAAGAGAGCATCAAGTGGCCCTGATACAATGCCCCCGAGTTAGTTGGGTTAGTTCGCGATAAGTTATTAGCAGATACTAATATCGAAGGACTTAACAATAGTTGTAGTTTTGTTTCCCTAAAGCTTTTGTCCATTTCAAACCCAAATCGTTCGATCAGCACCACTGGACAGGGCGGTTCGTTTTCACTGCAATTCTTTACCAAGTGAGCTTGGATGTCGTGTATTATTATTGAAACAGTTACGTCTAGAGGCCGGTAGCGTCGAGGGTCAAATGGACCCTTACTAGAATCTGTGGAGTCGTCCATTGATATTTCTGTATGTTGGTTGACACTGGTTTTATCATTCCCTTTGGTGTTGTCGCTGGACCAGCTGAAAGTTTCCATATTTGGGGTTTTTTGCATGTCAGTAAATGTCTGGTCCTCGCCGAATATATTTTCTAGTAAATTCATAAAGCTTGTAATAATAGTCCCATAGGCCAGTAAGATAGAAGGTCCCACTTCAAGTTCAACACTCACTTTGTCTGGTGGCAGAGTTGTTCTGTCGAATTTGTTTCCATCTAGAGTCCAGTTGATTTGCGGCTGTTTTCTCATTCTAGGTATTCTCATTGGCGACAAAAGAATTTCTTCTTTTTCTGGTGTTGTTATGTCTGCTTGGGGTTCCGGGCCTAACGGAGGGATAGGGTGATAATTGTATCTTACACTCAGAGCCACAATAGGAACAGACCAACAATCAACCCAGCCTTGCGATTTTACACATTTTCTTCTCCATTTTGAAGCTTTTAGTCTGCAGGGGACCAACTTCATATTCTTATCAATAGACAGTAATAGCAGTTTTGAAGTGTTTACTTCGGGCAAGTACAGACTCATGTCGACTGCTTCGCCTTGAATCCATATCTTTAGCGGTATGACATCTGGCAAGAAATCAATGAAAGGCAAATCGAAAGACACATCAAGTAGGTCACCACAGAACGCGACGTGATTGTTCTCCTGATTAGTAGAGCTGCAGTCTATCCAGTTGTATTGATTGCTTACTGTCACCACCTCACATTCTTTTAGCAGTAGTGATATTTTCCAGGTGTAAGGTACAAAGTGTAGGATATCTGGGCGGGCTTTTGTAGACCAATCATTAATTAGATCTTGGAAGAAATCTATATGTGTGTAAACCAGATGTGTTGTAGCTTTACATCCTGTTAAACTTAGTTGCCAACATTGGTGGTGGTTCCACACGAGGGGGTAATGACATTTAACTGTGTACTCAAGTGTTTCACTTTCCGCCAAGCTCCTGTACTGGAGGCTCGTTGTTGCTTCTAAATGTAATAACTGTCCTGTAATTTTAGTTGTATACCCGTCCAGTAACACGATCCACGGGAGTGTTACTTCGAGGTACGAACCAGCACCGATGTTTATGTGAACAGCATTTGTTTCTTTATTTTTTGTAAACAGAATATCTATGGTAGCTTCATTTAACGTTGAGAGTCTGATGTCGAACGACTGTGTTTGTCTCCTGTCGCCAGGTTTTGGTTGTGGTGTTACTTCTAAATTTTTGTAATTTGGTGGGAAGAAGAATTTAAATAAATTGTCTCTTTGCCTATCCGCCCAGGGGCCATAACTGAAGTCTGTCCCCTTTCCACATTTGATATCTACACCCCAGATGGGAGGCGCCGACTCTACTATATCTCCATTGGCTAACTGTAGAAGTACAGGCTGTTCTGGAACTAGACCTGGCTCATCCATATAGAAGTATACTTCGATATAGTTCGAGCTCATAACTACAAACCCCTCTCCCATGTATCGCGGCGGCTCATCGACCATTGACGTATAATTAGGACTGGGAGCGAGCATCACTTTGCAGTTCTCTGCCTTCGCTTTCACAAAGTGCATGAGGTGATCTAAACTGGAGGCAGGTGGCTTCGTACTGTACACCAAGTGGGACTCTTCGATGTTTATCGACAACGTCGTTGGGACTAACCTGTTACCGAAAACCACTCTGCCTGAACAGATGTCGATCTTTATAACAGGGATGAGGTCCCGCCACGTGCGGGCCATGGCCGCCTCCGACCTGACCGTGTCCTGCGCGCGGCGTCGCTTCTCGTTCGCATCGTTCATGGCTTTGTCTCGGTCCGTGCCGTCGTCGTCATTCTGCTGTTTGATGACGGGCTCGAGGCCAAATATTTTTTCGAGTTCGTTGTATAAGTCGCATCTATTGTAGAAATGAAGCTCGAAACCGTTCAGCATGATAGACAGGCGAGTGTCCGAGTGTGATAAGTCTGTAAAAACAGTACATTAACGTGGTCATTTTCCTGTAGGTACAAGATGGACGCGCCGTCACCATAATGACATTGAGAACTAATAAATAATTCATGTCTACGACCAAATTAGTGTTTCTTTTAATCTCATTAAGTTGCTAATTATGATCATTTGGTGAAACCTTATAATGAACCTATTACACTGAGAAAAACTTATAGAGCTATTTAAGATCCTTTAAAGACAATCAATCAATAATTTTGTTTATGTTTATATAACTTAATAAAAATTTAAAAGTATTGCAAGCATAAATCTGTTTGTATTATTTAAAGCATAATCATATATTTGACTATATGTTAAAGGTCACAGATTTATCTGTCATTTGCTGATATTTATTTTTAGTCTGGATATTTGTGTTATTACATTCCAATTAAAACAAACCAGTTTATATCTTGGGTTCCAAATTAAAACCTCATAAAAATCTATATTACAAAGAATCAAATGTAAGCAATGAATATTACCCACCTTCTGAGACATCTTTGGGTACATAGGACCGCCACCACCTGAATATCAAGTAGCCGTCCTGTATCCGAAGAGTGTAGTCGTAGTTGATGTAGACTATGTCTCGGAACATTATCTTACCCGACAGGGCGTTTAGAGTGAAGGAACCTGAAAAGATATTTATAAGATACAGTATAACAATCACAAAATACTAGAAACCAAGTTACAAATGGGATGACACTATATTAACAACTTGTTGGTCTACCATGTATGCAAAGTGATTGACTGGACAGGGAAATTTTAAGGCATCCAATGACTTCAAACCCTCCGGTACTTGAAGTCAAAGGTTCTCGGTAACTCCTATAACTGTCTGCACCGAGACATGTGGTATTACTGTTGTCAGTATTACAGATTGTGGGCTTACAGTACATATTCATAAATATACTCCAGCTAAAAATGTAATTAATATTGAAACTAATAATTAGAATTCTCATATAGTTGAAGTTATAATGCATCCAAGTACGGACTTGTGTTTTTACATGTAATAATAATAATGTGTATTATGATATAAAGGATATTTGTTATACATTTCACTCCATAACTGTTTTCATAATGAAGTGTACCTAAGCATAAAAGCAAGGATAAGTTCTATTAATTTACTGAAAGGTACATATATGTTTATTATTATCCTTCAATATAGGTATAATTATTTTGTCCTTGTGACACTTGAAACAATAGATTAATGATGTAACATATGTAAGTATATTAATAATGTAATAATAATCCTTTACTGCACTGGTTAATTAATAAGTACCTATAAATGATTATCTATGATTCATTACATTCAACATTGGAGGGCCACTGATAATATTCTTTATTCAAAAATATAAAAATACTTGAATAAATTATAAACTTGAATATCAACTAATCATAGTTGTTTGTCAATTTAAAAGGGCATGGTAAGATTAAAATAGTTTATTTCTGTAAGAATTTTCTAACATAACTCTGACAGCCTGCTAAACAGAGTAATAATATAGTTAAACAATCTGTTGCATAGATTACATGGACAGAGAATGGGTTAAATACGTTCAATTTATAGATCAAGATATTTTTAGAGAAGTCTATAGGTAAAAAAAATTCGTTACAAAAATATCAATGAATACTATATTCATAGATTTATTTGATTACTGCCACAAAGTAAACACAATTAAATAATGATTGTTTACGGTTACATGGGGACTGTGCTTGCGTACAAAGTGTTAAGAACTAAGAATAAACTAAATTTATTTCAATTAGATCTACTACTAGTAGTAGTACAATAACTAAAAAGACTTCAATGCAACCTGTAGTAATTTCTGTGAGTTACTGTTTCTTAATAAACAAACATAATGGCTGGTGTAAACTGTTCACCCACTATCTCTGTATGTTACTGATAAAAATGTTGTTTTTTTTACTCATGATGTTATCAGTGTGATACCCAGATAATCTGCATTACCATGAAACATGACAACAGATTCTGTAAGCGCTAAGTCAATGCCAATACTAAAGGAAAAAACCAATAAAATACAATACTAATGAGGTAAAACTATAATACAACAAAAAATAGTATTCATACAAATTGTGGGAAATTATAATCACATTAAAACAACATGGTATCCACTAACAGCTAGAAGAATAAATGTGTTTGTGCGGACACTGAAGGACGCCTGACCTAGAAATCAAACATAGTATGTTCATGATCATGAACTAACAAATACAAATATAAATAAATGGGTCACTCACCTATTTTAAAATTGTCATCTTGGAAATAAAACTTGTTTATCAGCCTGGTCAAGATGTAGCCCAGTACTCGGCTGTTGTAGTACGTTATATAAACGATCCATAGTATCGCAGATATAAGGGACACAAGCAGGAGGGCAAAGTTTCTGTCCATTGTTAAGTCTGCGAAGTCTATCGACGACGAATTCCATCTTTGGGCCACCGGATCGTCCACAGACCCGGTGAAGTTATCCCTAAACACCATCATAACACATTTAAACACTCAAACAGTATTAAAACCTTCAAATCTTACTCTAAATACGAAAATAAACATCAGTTAATTACAACGATACGCAAATCGCGATAACTTACATGATTATGATTTAATTATTACTATCACACTTTTTACATTTTATACAACTAAACTGCCCTATAAAATCACTCATTAAACACATTTCTAATACTATTTTTTCCGTCTTTCTCCACAATATCATAAAAATCACCGAGTGCCCATCCGTGGTTCAGAGTTTTGACAGATACGGAAACGTTCCGTTTTTCCTTCTTGTAAACCATTTGGCGTTTTAATAAGTGAGTTCTATCATGTTTATGTGATGTCCATACGTATTTTGTTGATCGTTGTAAAAAAAAAATTTTTTTACTGTTTTAAATACACACAGGTATGCGTGTTAAAAAGTTATTTTTAATAATTCATTTCACCGTAATTTTACACTTCACTTAAAAAATACTGGAATATACACATTTTAATGAATAAATTGTTGCTTGGTAACGACGACATGTTTCTCTTTACTGTTACTGCTTTGAATTGAATAATATTAAACTTTTACAGTAGTAAAAAAAATATAACATGGCTACTGATTCAAGTGCTGATGAAGCCGACGAAGTAACTGAGCAATATGATCCTAAACCCAGGTACCTACATAGTACATATCTCTAGTCAATCATCACACCAGGCACTTTTCTTAATGTTGATGGTGTATGTTAGTAGGACAGCAGGCACGCACTGAACCTTACCGTTTCAATTCTTCAAGTCAGTCGTCTCTCGAGTCTGGCTCTTGCACATGTGTCTCCCTTCTCCTCCGGTGAACATAGAAGGGAACATACTCAATGCGAACTTTACTAAAGACTTAAATTGGGCTCTGCCTTCTAACTGAATCATAAAACCTGAGCGCTAAACAGGAAGCGCGAGGTATGGACTCTGAACTCGAAGGTTAAACTTACACAGCATATTATTGCATTTTCTTTTTACCACAATTTGACTCACACCTGCTAGGTTGACTGCTTTCATTATTGCTTTAAACATAGGGTAAAACCTAGATGCAGAAGGCACATAACAGAGGAGTGTGCCGTTTGGAATGAAGCTTAGGGATGGAGGCATTTTGTCCAACATTGGGTAATTTAAGAGCTGATAATGACTTAACT
This sequence comes from Abrostola tripartita, assembly GCA_905340225.1. Taxonomy (NCBI): domain Eukaryota; kingdom Metazoa; phylum Arthropoda; class Insecta; order Lepidoptera; family Noctuidae; genus Abrostola; species Abrostola tripartita. The sequence goes on from HG996488.1 coordinate 1,160,079, forward strand.
TTTCTCCCCCTATTGAATTCCTGATATTTGGTTTAGGTAGTAAGGTACCTACAGATGTTCTGCTTAACGTTCTTCTCACGTATCGTCTTGGCTTTCGATGTAGTTGTAAAGTTTACAGATAAGCGCGATTGTGGACAACATTCGTAGTGAAACTATAAAGATAGAAAAACTATACTAACTTGATAATGCGGCCCCTAAGACGAGCCACTGACCAAATGCACAGTTATGGATAATACTAAAAATATCTTTGTTTGTTTACTAAAGCCGGTATAGCTTGTTATAATATCAAAACCAAACTTAATTTTATGGTTGAAAATTTGGTTAGTAGTTAATTAAATCCTGTAATTAGCGATAATAATGAACACGGAAAACTGTACCCTTTCTATTATTTAATTAAGCCGTTATCAGCAATTTCTCGTCTCACGAAAACCGCTTATATAAATAAGCTTGATCGCAAATAAGCTTGATCGTCTTTAGACACGAAGTGTTTGTACCTACGTCAAAAATTACCGTAAAAGGAACGTCACAGCTTGTAATGACTAACAATCTAACAAAGTCCTGCGTGACTCATGTTTAGGGAGAAATAAGACTCGAGTTACTAATTGATAATTACTGCTTGATAACACCCGCTTGAAGTTGTGGGTATGGGCAATAAACAGAAATGCTGTATGGGACCACAGTTTGGTTGTCTATGTTTGGGGGCTATTACCCTATCAACTGTGGGTATAAAACTTAGGCACCTACCAACCTTTTATGTTATCTGAATACGGCAGTTACAGAAATATAATGTAGGTAAATAAAGAATATTATGAATGCAGTTAAGATTAAGGATAGTCGACACCGAAAAATGCGCAATGTAGTGCGTTTAAGCACGAGTTTCATTGTATCTTAAAAAGCTTTAAGATACAATGAAACATAATGTACCTACTCCATGACACGGTACACTCGAGTACCTACCTGATAGAGTATTTACTATTATTATTCGCTTTTAAACGTAGAGCTTTAGACATCTTTATCCAAGCCCTTGTTCAGCTAGTATTTTTTAAGACTTTTTTATTATTTCCAGATGGACGAACCCCGACTGCTTGGACCTAATGACATTCGTGGGGAAGGACATATTCGCCATAGCTAACGACATCTACATATTATTCTTTAACTTCCGGACCAATGCTGAGACTGTGTATGTGGCCAATGATAAGAAGAAAGGGGACGGAATCGACGCTCTAGCTGGTACTGTAAAACAAATCGTAATATCACGCCTGTTTTCCTCAAAGGGGTCGGCAGAGGTGTAAAGTGCATTCAGTTCGCCAATTACGTTATAGGTCCCAATATAACAGGGGGCGAGCCTATTGCTATTTAACGGGGATTTGTCAATAATAATAATAATACAATACGGCAATTAGTATACCTGTATTATATTAAATTGTTCTAGGGCATAAGTCCCCTCTGTTCGCCTTTGCTGAGAAGTACAAGAATCCTAGGATATTCATTGTGACTTACCCGAAGTTCAAAACATTGGCGGAGCTCAATGGTGAGGATTTATTTTAAATACGTTGTTCAGAGTCAAAAATTCAGAACCTTATTTTTGAACCTGTATAATTTTATAGTTAGATTTGCAAATTTTACCTAGGTTTCACAAATAATGAGTAGAAGAACAGAACAAGCAGTAGGCGTAGACCACAGTTCTCTATTTAGTACGATCTTGGCATAGCACCATAAAAGGGTTTATCCCAGTTTCACTCTAAAGCTTAATTTCTAGATGTCAACGTGAACAGATACAAGGCTCTGTGCATGATGGAGAGCGACCTGATCGTGGGGTTCAGTGGCTTCCCAAACTACCTGGGGACTGTGTGGTGTTGGCGCACCAACCAGCGACTCCTCAGCATCGAGACTGGCATTTTGAGACGCAAACAGCTGTATATGTAAGTATTAGATGATATAGATATTATGAACCTACTTTTATGGCATTATAAACTGTATTATTATTGGAAATAGCTCACGTCGCAATGTAGAGTGTTTTAGCTAGTCGGCAAGATCGTACCGGGGTTGATTTTATCGAAGGGTACCTGACCTAAAGAGTTAACGACTAAATATTATTCGGGATGCTATCCATTTAGAGTCTTACACCCTATCTTAATCAACTGTATACAGTTCATCTAGTACAATAATTTCGGTGCTCATATCCTTATCGTAGTCATCTTAAACCCAGAATTATATGGGGAACGTAATTTCATTTTTTTTACTTAGATGTCTTTGTTATGTTGTTTAGAATTCTAAACTTCGAACATTGCTTTTCTAGGGCCAGTCGCACGCATATGTTGGTGTGCGAGTGCTGGGGCCAAGGTTTAATCGTTTGGGAAGTGGCGCGATGTTACAAGAAGTGCTTCATGCTGCGGAGGGCTAAGGAGGAGGTGATCGCCTGGAAGGTGTCCGAGCCTCCCCTCGTCAGCATCTGCTGGAGCGTCGAAGGCCAGCTGTACGCTATCGACCCTAAGGCTAACTTATACAGTGTAAGTATTCCTAAAGGTTCCCATGGAAGTTTGGCTGGTGGGTCCACGAGTGTATTTATTTATTTGGTAATGGTATGGATTACAGAAAGCTAGGTAACGACAAAAAATACTAATTAATAATGCGCTTCCAAGTATTCAATCCAAAAGTTAACGCTTGGTGGTCTCGTTGGTGGAAGGTGTTTTCTCTACTTTCCGCCTTCCTAGTCTGTACCTAACCTGATCATAGCAAAACGTTAGATTAGTAAGCATCAGATATTATAGAAAAGTTGTATTATTTCCTTGTAGGTAACATCAGATGGTATTTCGATGGTGACTCAGATGGAGTGGTCAGACAACCTATCAGGAAACCAGAAACCTTGCATGTGTTCTTTTCTCACCGGCATACTAATCTACGGCCCCGATCAGTTTATAAGAGTGAGTACACCAAAAAATTTACTGATTTTGTATACCTACATACAAATATTGCACATGTTCATAGAATCGTAGTGGTAAATATCGTATTCACAGTTAAAGTCTTCTGTATTAAACGCAGAAGCCAATGATGTTATTGATTCAATAATTATGTAAAACCCACCACCAACCAGCTTGTTTCATCATAACTTTATTCTTCAGAGAATAAAGTTATGATGATACGAGCAGAAAGAAGAAAAATCCTACAATAAACTGGTTTATTCATTTATTTTAGTACATAAAGAAAGATGATAGGACCTGGAAAGTGTTGTGGAACTATATTCCTCATGATGTCGTGGTCCGTCTGGTCAGCAACTCCTTCTGTGACATGGCCACCATGTGGACAGTCAACGGCTTCGTGTTCAAGATCAGTGCAGACAACGAGGACAACATTGAAGTCAGCCTCTTTACTGTCAAACCGAGGTGAGAGGCAACACGTACCTATTCATAATTAAATTAAGGGCGATGTTATTCGCATTGTCTAGTTTGCTATTATATATAGGTATTGTATCAAACATTTCTAGAAACGTCACGAAGATTCAACTGATTGCACCAGACTACAAGTACGTAGCCATGATGAACGATACTGGCATTCTGAGCGTCTTCGAGGTGTCCAATGCGGAACTCGTGAGTACAAACATTTTTGTAATGTAGTATTTGTTGCTTGCGAAATCGGCCTTAGTACTACCTTCTTAAAGATCATATTACGAACCTTATTTTTCTTTTATATTGGTAAACGCGTGAATATTCACCCGCACCGGGATATGATATTATAAATTTTTTATGTTCTCATGTAAGTGACGATTGTCTTAATGGGAAATAAAGTTCTTTAAACCGAATATATTCCAGGTCCTGATGAAATTCGTGAAGGGCATTGACATCTCGTTCCAAGCGAGTCCCGTGGACCCACTCGTGGTGATCTTCGGCGAAGTAAACGGCAACTACGGCATTGTATTACTGACTATTGATTTAGAGGATGGATCTCAAAAAGTGGGCAGGATGAGCCTCACTCACCAGATCGTGTCGCTGGTCGCGTTTTCACCGAATGGCAGGTTTTTAGTCGCGGCGGCTATGTCTGCTGGACATATCTTTGTTTTCAAGGTTCGTATCAGAACAAAAAGTAGTTATTTAATAATAATAAATCATTTATTTGCTTGAAATATGGTTTTACATAAGGTGTTAACAATTATGTAAGTTGTAGTGTACAAAACATATTTCACCCGTATTACGGGTATGCAAAATATGGTTCTTTGAAGCTAATGGAATTATACAATATACTTATTATCTGTTAAATTAAAATATTAATTAATTAAATTAATTTTTAAATTAAATTATTTTCTATAAAAGAAGGTACGGCATTTAGTGGGCACCAAATCGACATGTACTTTTGTTGAGAAACTCTTTAACACTATAAAAACTCTCCTGAATTAGCCACTTTCGAAGGGCTGTACAGAACTTGTTGTACGGCAAATCAGTCATTCCTTTAGGCAGAGAATTATAAATTAATGGAGCCATATAGGCACAGTTTTTCCTAAAAAGCTCCAGCTTAGGTACAGGCATTTTTAAGGGAAGGCGATTAATTTTGCGTCTAAATGTGTTATCATTAGATATAAAAAGATAACTGTGGTTTTTAACAAATTTAGAAACTTCATATATGTATATGCAAGGTACGGTTAAGAGACTATGTGCCTTGAAGATAGGTTTACATGATTCTGTCCAGCTCATACCGTACAGTGCTCGAATGCACTTTTTCTGTGCTATAAATAATCTAGCAATGTCGCAAGAATTCCCCCATATCACGATGCCGTATCGAATTATAGAACATACGTAGGCATGGTATACCATAATCGAGGTATGGCGGCTCGTCACGTCTTTCACTTTTCTAAGTGCGAAAACGAACTTGTTAATTTTTACACATAAACTATTAACATGATCTTTCCATGAGAGATGTGTGTCAAGAATAATACCCAAAAATTTTGCACTATTTATTTGTTTGATATCTGTATTATTGTAGCTAATGTTTAGTTCAGTGTTTTTACCCTTATAAGTTTTAAAATTAATTAGTTTTGTTTTGTCTATATTTATTTTTAATTTGTTTATTTCTAGCCATTTTACTACATCTTCTAGTGTTTTATATATTTCTTCTTTGAAAGTGTCTACATTTTTACGGTCCAAGATTATGGTAGTATCGTCTGCAAATTGGACACAGTTATGTTTGAGGGCACGTGGGAGGTCGTTCACATATATAAGAAAAAGTAGAGGCCCTAGAATGCTTCCCTGCGGCACCCCAGAACAATTAGCTCTTTGGTACGAATCAAATTGCACCACATTATTTGTTCCAGTATCAAATTTTGTAATCCTGGCAAATTGTTTCCTGTTTTGCAAGTAGGACTGGAACCATTGCAAAGACGAACTCCTAATGCCATATTTCTCGAGTTTCGAGAGGAGAATTGAATGATCAACAAAATCAAAAGCTTTGCTGAGATCTAACAATAGTGCCAGAGTTGGAATTTTCTGATTGATATTATTAATGATGTTGTTTATTAAGGTAAAGGTAGCTAGTTGTGTTGATTTATATTTTCTGAAACCGAATTGTTCAGGTGCCAAAATGTCATATTTGTCGAGGAAATTGACTACTCTCTTGAGCATAATTCTTTCGAAGACCTTTGATATAACCGGAGTAAGGGCAATTGGTCTGTAATTATTTTTGTCTGATTTTGGTCCTTTTTTATGCAATGGTTTTATTATGGACAATTTAAGTTGATCTGGAAAACATCCTTCCTCAAAAGATAAATTTATAATATGAGTCAACGGTTCTGAGATGAATGGGGCAATACGTTTCAATAATTCAGTATTAATTTCATCGTAACCAGTTGACTTTGAGTTTTTTAGTGAAATTATTGTGTTAAAGACTTCTTTTGCATCCGTCGGTTCTATAAAAATACTGGAATTGTTGCTGTTTAGATTTGTGTACTGAGTCTCATTATGATCGGAAGAAGCAGAAGAAGCAGAAGACGCAGTATCTCTAGAACATTGAACTACATCTATAAAGAAATTATTAAAAATGTTTGCTATATCAGATCCAGATGTAATTGTACTGCCGTTATCCACAATACTTTCAATGAAAGCACCAGATCTGGGAGCAGCACAATCAACATAGCTTTTCACTACGTCCCAAGTTGCTTTACCTTTATTTTGCGAGTTTTTGATGTAGTTGTGGTTGCAGAGTGACTGAGTACTGTTTATACATTTACGTAGCAATCTGGAATATTTTAAATACGCTACTTTAGTACTATTACTTTTATTTATATAGTAATTGTATCTCAATGTTCTTTTGGTTCTACAGCTGCTTTTTATACCTTTCGTAATCCATGAGATTTTACCGGCTCTTAGATTATTTCTTCGTCTTATAATGGGAAAGCAAAGTTTAAGAAATAATGTCAATTCATCGTGAAATTCATTAAAGGCAACATTTGTATCTAATTTGTTAAAAATTTCGGAAAAAGATAAACTACTAATACACTCTACAAATCTGTTTAAGTTGCTTTTACTATAATCTCGCCCAGTGGTAAAATAATGTTTAAATATATTCAAATTTTTTTTGGTTTCAAATTCGATAGTTTGTGCTGTATCGTGATCTGATAGATAGAATTTGTGGGTTTTACCTACTGCTGTAGGAATATTACTAAGGATATTGTCTATGCATTTATCTAGGCGTGTTGGTTCCTTGATATGGTACTGTAGTCCATAATTCGCAATTAGTTCCATAAATTCAATACTGGCACTATCGCGGGCCAGTATATTGATATTAAAATCGCCGCATATTATTAGTTTGCTCTGTTTGTGGCGAAACTTCGACAGCGTTTCATTCATTTTTCTAAAGAATACATTTATATTGGAATTAGGAGTCCTATAAATACATAAAATAACCAGTTTTAATTGAGTAATTTCTAGACCGCAAATTTCAAATTCTTTTTCAATACTCATTCTGTTAATATCGCATAGTTTTAAGCCTTTGAAGTCATTACGCAATAGAATACAAGACCCCCCTCTCCGTTGATATTGACGCGAAAAAATAGAGGACACATGATAATTATTTAAATTTAAAAACTTTTCCTCACCTTCAATTATAAAGTGTTCGGTAAGACATACTGCGATAACACGTTTGTCAGACTCATGTAATTCATTGATGGCTAAATCTAAATCATTCATTTTATTGAGTGCGCCTGCAATATTTTGGTGCATGACACTACAGAGTAAAGACGGATTGTAGTTATTTACGAAAAAGCTGATCTTTGTTCACATTCGTGATTTTTACAGATTTATCTTTTTTTGTGATCGCAGGGAAATAATATGGTATTGTACCTTTACGAGAGTTAATTTTAGGTGGGGAAGTTTTAGTATTATAATCAATGTTTAGAATTGGATCATTAGAATCCTGGAGAATATAGTGCCTTAATGTGTCAAAAATAATTCTCATGCCATGTCCATTCAGTACTCCACTACGCTTATTAAACATTGAGCTGTCATAGTTTAAATCTTGGTTGGAATCACATAGTAAGGCATAGTTATATTTACAATTGTCTTGGTACAGCAAGTTATTGAAAATCTCAACCCTGGAGTTAAAAATATTATTATAACCATTAAATTTATAGGTAGGCAGACACATTACTACATTAGTGTGGGTAATAGACATTAAACTTTCTCGTATACTCACCACCAAATTATAATAATTTACAGTGGACTTAAAATCATTTTCGCCTATAAAAATTAAACAGTAGTCTTGTTTACCAAAGTTATACACTTTTTTGTTGACATTATCGAGTAATTGATTAATCCCACAGTTGGTTGAAATAAAATGGCATACTTCATAACTCGGAAAACAATTTTGTGCCAATGTGAGAATATTATTAACTCTATTGCTACTGATAATACACATTTTTTGACGTATACGATTTGACGCTAAAATCTGATCGGGATTTATTTGGGAGTATGAAGGTACTACTAGCGCCGATTGTAGCTCGTTGTTCACCACCTTTGGTTGTATAAATTGACGTGTCATATTATTCACCCGTGATGTCACGCTGGAGGGACTGGTGGCGCCATCTATTGTAGGGTCGCTGGTTGGCGTATTTTGTCCAAGATCAAAACAAGTGCTGTCTTCGTCGTCAAAAGTAAGCTTTATATTTCTTGTTACTTTGTTACTCGGCGTTAACGCTTTGGTCCCGGAGTCTGAACAAATGCTATGTATTTTTTGTGCTGTAAGCTTTTGTTTTAGTAATAAATTCTCTTCACTAAGTTTTAGTATTTCAAGGCGCGCACTTTCGAGTTCGCTCCTAAGCTGTGATAACTCTGACTTCAAGTCTTCTTTATCACTGAAGTATCCGGTAGACAAGTCTGGTAAGCTTTGTCCTCTTATCTCAGAATTTGTGGATTCAAAAGAGAGATTAAACGATTCATTTATCATTGTTTTATGTCGACGTATTGTTATATTTTCATCTGTCATTTTGTTAATTTTAATATAGTTGCAGGTGTACGAAAATTGAGTATTTATGTGTGATGGTGGCGACACCTGGCAATTACTGGAACAATTTGTTTGTTAATGTAATGTAGCTGTTCTGCTTCAATTCGATGTTTGTTAATAGATGTCGTTATATTGAAGAGTTTATTTGTAACCAAAAATGAATAAAAACATTTGGACCTCTGCGAGATTCGAACGTACGGACAGTGGCGCACGGTGAATTGCAATCGTCATGTGTAGCCTCTAGACCACGCCGTTGGTACTATTATAGTCGAAAATTATGGTTGTATTGTACGTTTTCTTTTAAGTTCGTTACTTATGACACAATTTGAATTTTGTAAACAATTGGCGTTCACGAATTTTTTCACTGGATATCACTTAATAGGCAATAGTTTATACACAGTTTACTTCTTATGCAACAGGTTAACGATTTTATTGCCGTAATTGTTATTAAACACTCAAAAGTTAGTTAATTTTTAGTTTTGTTTAAATCTGTAAGCACTGAGTTATTAGAACGTTCAAATGGCACTTATTCTTGATATTTAGCGTAGATAACACTTGTACACCTGAATTGGCACTTTAACTTCCTATATTACTACAAATTACAACTTTTAACGAGAGAAAACTATTTATTATTGTTTTAAATATGCGGAGCACAGAATTTTTAATGTTTACGTGGCTAGTGGCGCCATTTAAGAGTAGAAGAAAGTCCAAACGATAGACTTAAAACAACTGAACAGAAAAACAGAAGATCCATGTCAGTCTTCTATGCCTTTTCCAATGAAGCATTGTGACGACTTTTGTTCTACATCATGTGTTCCATTCACATAGGTCAGTGAAGACTACAAGTTAAACCTGATGCGGTATACGGAGCTGGGCCGAGGTCTTGCAGACTGTTTCCTTATGAAGGTCGGCGAGGATATGCGGTGCTTCAGTCTCGTACTTTTCTCTGAGAAGTATAACATAGGTATACAGTATGATAGATTTACTCCACTAACAATTTTAAGTGTTTTAAATAGCAAATCAATTAATTACCTACCCATAATTATTTATCTAACATTATTTATCTATTGGCAGGCGAGCGTATAATTTGCGTGAACGCAGAGACTGGCAAAGACAACAAGTTTGCTGGCAAGATGCAGGGGCCATACACAAGGCTGTTGCCTCTCAGCACCAAGGACACCATGCTGGCCATACCGCACCTCAGCAAGCAATTCCATATTCTCAAATTATCTGGAGACGTTAGAACTTCACTGTGCAATATGATCATAGATAGTCAGGATAAAGGCAGTATTAACGATGCCTAGCTAGCCATTTCTATAATAAGAACATGTGTCTGAACATTAATTTTCTGGCCTGATGATTAACAATAATTAATGGATCATTCACAAAAAGATACGAAAAAGAAGCTTATAACCTTTATTTTTATATATAAGCTTTATATGTTATGCAAAACTTGTTTAATGTACTTACAGAAAGGAATGACCGTATCTGTGAAGATGGGGCCCATAATAAATACTGGTCACGCCTTGAAGAAGTATGACGCCTTCAGAAACGAGCGCGCATTTCTCACGTTTGGCTACGACGGCTATATTACGCTGAGACCACCGAATGCACCTGACTATTTCGGTTAGATCAATGATTAAACAATTTACTCATTATCATGACGCTACTTATGTACGCTATTATGGAGATGTGCTCTTAAGATTTTTTCTATCAACAACAGATTGGAATCTTTTTTAACCGACTTCATAAAAGGTGGAGGTTCTATATACGTCTGCAACTATTTTTTTTTAATCTTTTTTTTTTACGTATTGTCTTCTTTTCGTTGTCTCTTTATAAAAAGTAATGTGCTTGTCTGAACATGCAGTTACCGTGAAAGACGAGAATCGGATTGTCATCTATACTTTTTAATCTTCAGAACTGAAAACTATCCTCACACATCGCTACGAAGACGGTATCAAGAGTGCCGTGATTGATGACAACAATAAATATATCGTTCACCTGGCGAACAACGGGACTGTAGCCTGCACGTTCTTGCATAAAAACGCTCATCAAGAACTGGTGGAACACGTGGCCCCAGACTTTAGTGTCTACGGGTTAGAGGAAGGCGTCAATAAAGTCAACATTATACACGATTCTGATAGTAAGTCTTTGGGGTTAATGCTTTGATTCCCATAAAAGCTGTCAAGATCTAACCGCCGCACTCTAAGACGTTAATGATTACTTATACTGACACTAAGTAAACATTTCACAAAGAAAACCTTTACTTATTGATAATTTAGGTAATCATTAAATGTCTCCGATTTCGGCGGTAAGAGTCATTCCAAAATAAATAACTGCAGCATAGTTACAAATACCTCGTATAAATAGTGAAACAAGTAGTAAGTACTACTAGTGAAATTAATTAAGATCTAGGTCATAGAATTGAATTTAACTGTATTTTATTATTGTTCTAGAAAACTACTTAGATTTGCAAGAAGACAAGAAAGTTCATGAAGAGGCGATGGATTACAAGCGTCAACGCGACGAAGTGGTCAAGACGTTTGAGTCGGTACAGGCGAAGCTTGTAGACTTGCTGGAAGAGAACTTAGCTGAGCGGCAGCTTCATCAGCTCTCGCTGTCAGAGTTCAATTTGCATCAAGAAGCCAAGAAGGAGAGGCTGAGGATGGTAAGATTAGTGTCATCATCACCGACGGAGACACAGGCATTTTCATAGAATATTCGTCAAAGTAGCTCTTTTCTCTCACACAGAAACTTTGATAATAATGTTGATCTATCGTTTGGCACAGCATATATTACTAGGTAATATTATGAGTTTTTATCACGCCAGTATTCCCTGAAGAGGTATATAGAGGAATTCCATAATCCCCACACTAACTCAAATTGTATAAAATTCCAGGCTGAAAAAGAGCGTGACGAGATCCGCCTGCAGACTGAAGCTCGCATACGCGCCCAGGACAAGGTGACGGCGTGGATCAAGCAGCAGTGCTGGGACACCGTGCTCTCACCAAGAGTCAAGCTCTTCTCCATATTCAGCCACTACCATGTAATCACTGATGAAGCGTTTAATTTAAATTTAGATAATTATGGCTCTCTACCTCCGACAAGTCTCCTAGAAAAAGTAGATCTCAGGCATACGCAGATTTCTTAAAATGACGCTTACTATTTATTTTAGGTGGAGAACTTCCCGATTCTACCATCCCAGCGTGAAAAATGGCCAGAACTGGAACAGATCGAGGCGCTGCGGACTATTGAGATGGAGAACGACCATGACCTGTTCCGGCCCTGGGTGGAAGAATACGAGGAGAAAGTCGTAGTCACAAAAGTCAAGACAGAACAAGAGTATAGTACTATTTACTGAGCACACGCATACGCTTACTCTTACGGGTTACGAGTAGTCTTAAAATGATCGACCGAGTCTGAACGAAACACTATCTATTTTATCGATTGAAGTCTGTTTATTTAAAATTGTAAAGCTCAATATATTCCAACTAAATGGTATCGCTGACGTATACTGTAAGTTTAGTATTATTTTCGCCATTGGCTGATCAAACGATTGACAACCTAATTGGCGCTGTGGCTAAGCGATTGGACTGCTGCTTTCGGGTTCAATTCCTGCACGGGACAAACATTTGTGGGAACCGCAGATGTTTGTTCCGAGTTTGGGTGTTTGTGTATGTGTTATTTCGTGTTTGTCAAACGCACCCACGATACAGGAGAAATACCTAGTGTGGGGCGACGTTTTGTTTTAGACAAAAAAAAGCTTTCTGCAGCTTGCAACAGTCGTAACCAGTAGTGTTGCAGGGCTGCGGGCTCTGCGGGCTCGTTCCGCTCCCCGCGGCGCAGCGCCGACAGCGGTGCGGACGTGGCCGTCGACGTGGTGGTGGAGCCCCACGTGCTGTCCGGCACCAGCGCGCACAAAATCGTCCCCATACCGAGCTACATGATCCCGCAGACGCTCGCATTCAGCTTCCTGCAGATGAACTGGCTATACCACATTGTTAAGGTATGAAAATTTCAGACATGCTTCTATTCCCTATAAGTACATCGTCTGATGTCAATGACATTTAAATCAAGACAGCGCTCGACGGACATAAGAGAACCAAGTCCCAAGTGGGTTATACGCATACTTAGTAATTCCTACTTGAGTTCATATATTTAAAATTGACCAACTGACCCGACAAACTTCGTTCCGACTTCCCACTATTTAAACCTTCCCTGCACTTCCACAAATATTTCGAGACCAAAATTAGCCAAATTGGGCCAGGGTCTAGCGGTTCTCGAGTTTTAGCCAGACTAACAAACATAAATTCATTTTTAATAATATACTAATGTTTCTTTATTAAAATATTGTAGGTCACCAATCAAAACGTGCGAATATGGTTCAACAAGCAATTCGATGAATTGGTGAACTTGAAGAAGAGAGAAGTGGGCCTCGTCGCCGAGAGGAACAGCAGACTCCGTTTTATTATTGAAGGTACGTTACATAATTTAGAAGGAATATGAAGTATAAGTATTATCGGTATGCCTTCTTCATGACTAAGGATAACAAAGAGTTGATAACGCCTTTAGCATGTCAGCCTAACATACCAAAATTATTGCTGTGATCATATATGCAGAAGGTTATACTTTAATAACTTATTCGCTGTAGCAATAAGATCGTCGATGTGATCAATATCGATTAATATCAGGATATTTATACATCACCAATAGAAACATCTTTATTATTGATCTTAAAACTAATTTACTTTATTGTATTATACTTACTGTGTATTACATCTATCATATAAAATATAACAAAGTAGCAATGTATAAAAATCTTTTAACATTTCAGAACTAAACAAACTGTCCGACTTGCGAGGCAGCTTCCACCATCTGAAGATAGTAATTAAAGACCCCGAGTGGCTTCAGGAGGAACAGCCTCTTAAACTCGTTAAGGTCGAACCTGAAGAGGTAAGGCTAGGCGTTAATATAGGGATGATGCTACTTTCACAATTTAAATCAGATCCAAATAATTTGTTGAAATGAAAACCAGAAAAACTGTATATTGGAGAAGCTTGTTTAGGATGAGAAAACGAAATGATTGCCTTGGTGTAACATTTTGTCATTCAATTCAAATCGAAATTAATCTAAAGATAACAAAATGGTCTCAAAATCAAGTATAGAGGACTAGAGGTAAGTACACTGGGAACACACACTTACACACACTGCCTTTTCAGGCGATGCAAGTTTAGGTTAAATAACATAATTGTAATAAGGTTGAATGAAAATGAAGCAAGACTAATATATAGTTTTATGTTGCACTAATTTGAACTCATTTCTGCGACAGTGTTCGATCGAGCCGTACATCAGCCCGAGCCAGATAGTCCTGGTGCCGCCCGACCCGGGGCCGAAGGACGACTTCCGCGAGCGAGCACTCATGGAGATGATGGACGGCGTGCTGGAGAAACTGTGGCATGAGGAGATCAAGAAGCCCATCCCGATGCCTCAGTGCATGGTCAGCTCATAACCACTAATCACTTTAGAAATAGCTTGCATTATTATTTTTGGCACATTACACTCTTTTGGCAGTTCTTGCTCACATGGGCCGCTGCTAGGAATTTTGTTAATCGTATTTTACTAATTTGTTAGCTTTTTAGCAAAAGCAATATAATATGTATTATTTTTATATTGGTTCCTCCCAAAAGAGCGATTTAACAATAATTTGCGATTTAAAAATAATTTATAAGAACGAAATAAAATTAAGTATAAGTCGAACATCCTTGGTGGCGGTCTTTTAAGACTTTCAACAAATTCTCAATGGAGCTTCTTAATGTTATAGCTGGACAAAGACCCGGAGAACTTCAACGAGGAAGACCTGCGGCAGGTGTTCGATTACGAAGCGAAGGTAGCGTTCAGGAACGAGGAGCGCGACAAGTACCGCAAGATGTTGCACGCCGAGTACGGCAAGCTGTCGCAGGTGCTCAACGAGGGCGTCGTCAAGTTTAACCAAAAGGTATTATAACGAGCAATGACACGGTAGCACAAAGTAGTTACGTATCTCCGGTACAATTCCTCTGGCAAGTCGAAATCAGTCTCGTACACCAGCCACCACACATTTCAGTCACGCGTTACATCCGTCTGTCACATCAAAGAAACAATACCTTATTACATTGTACAAGTAACAGAGAAACCCCTAAAATGCCTTAGATCGACAGAGGTCGTTGCTTAAATGACGCTAAGTCAAAGTTTTGGATTCAGAAGTAGATAGATTGCTACAGTAATACTGTAATCTGCTCTGGTAAGATTATACATATAAATATTCAATGTATAATAATAATGATTAAGTTTTTAAAGATCTTTTCTATCTGTAGGTGAGAGAAACCTGGCTGACTAAGCTAAGAGTGGACTCGATTATTGGACAAGAGAATCTCAATCTTATGCGCCTGCGCAGAACTAACCTTGATCGAGTGGAAATGTCTGAAAAACTGGAGAGCATGAGGTGGGCACAAACTAAACAATAGATAATTATCTTTTAGAATACCTACATAGTTATAGTTAATTATACATACATACATAAAGCCACGCCTATTTACACGGGGGGTAGGCAGAGACCGTGGATTTCCATTTGCTACGAGATTATGAAAAATGCTAGTAAAATGCTTACAGTGAAATCAACTTATTTTACACATCCAAACTTAAACTCAGTTCGGGAACATACAAAATATAACGAATATTGGGACGCTACTTTCATGCTAACTAAAAACTGAATAGGTACCTGATTGACACCGTGGTTAAGCGATTGGACTGCGGCGCTTCGGGTAGCGGATCAGAAATTTAACGGGTGAAAAAATTGTGTGATCCGCAGATGTTTGTCCCGAGTCTGGGTGTTTGTGTATGATATTTCATGTTTATGAATATTCACCCACGATACAGGAGAAAATTATAAAGCGGGGCGAGCTATCTAACTACAGCTACAAATAATTGTAGGTACCTATAATAATAAGAAGTTTCTTAGCTATTATAAATGTTGAAGAAAATAATATTTAGTCAGTTATTTTCATCGTATAATTCCTCGTGAATGTTTAAATATTTCCATAGAGATGAAATCGCCCTCTACGAAAGGCAAGTCGAAGAGCTGCTCGCCGAGTTCCAGGAAATACAGGAACAGAGTGTGGAGTGCCAGGCTGCTTACGAGGTGCTCGTGGCTAAGGACAGGCACATGGACAAGAGCTTCAAGAACCACTTCGCTGACCTCTCCCCCATCATTGTTGAACAGGCTTACAAGTTCTTCAAGTAGGTATTCCTTCATCCTCACTATTCTTCTTCTTATCGTATGGTTGATGAACAACCTGGTGTCAGAGGCACCTGTAGACCTGTAGGCCTCTGACATGACTTTACACACCGTTGAAAAATCTCACACGTGTGCCGGTTTTCGCACGATGTATGCCTTCACGTTTTTAGCAACTGATAACTAATTTATAATACGTTAATGAATTAGGAAAGACATTGATGTTAGCCGGGGTTATAAGGTGTGACCTTTGATTTGGCAGTCCAACGGTCATACCCCTCGGCTATCAGAGCCATTCTCACATTTCTCAGTATTGACTTAGGTATAGGTACGACCTAGGTAGGATCAACGTTTACAATCGTATATAATTTATTGTATATATTTATGACATTTATAGAAAACTACCATCAGGTCACTCACATTTTTGTATTACTCGCTTGTCTGTGCATATTTAATGAAGATATTTCACCACAATGACTCTGAAAGCTGCTAGTACCAAAGCTTAAATCCATATCAAATTGTCGAGTGCAATCTAGCCAGCAGTTACTATCTATTGATAAAAGGCTTAAATCGTTATTGATGAATAAGAAGTAGTAATAATAAGTGAGTTGTTTATTAAACTCACCTTCTCCATTCTTCTCACAGGAAGCGTCCGAAGTGGCACCAGCGCACGACATTAATCCCTGTAGTGCTGAACGACCTCGCTGTTGCTGTCGGCACAGGCATGCGGCCCATTCTTCTGCACTTTGACTGCATCGACTTCTTCAAATAGTATGCACAACTTCTTCTTCGAATGTATATTATCACTAATTAGTTGCTAAACTTGCTTAGTGCTCGAACCAGGCATGATGCTTATTTGGCTAAGAGAAGGAAAGGTTTGTAATTTATCCGCTACGAATCAAAGTCATGCGGGATCTTGCCGACGAATAATCTGGGCCGTTGCACGGTGTAATTACATAATTTGAAAATAATCTTCTCTTCATAACTCTCACACGCGGTTTGGTTTTTCTTTTTATCTTCTACTTACCTAATACTCAATTGGGATTAAGTTGTCACGATATTTCTAATTTGCATGCAGCATGGAACAGCTTGACCTGATTAGCAACATGCCCACGGTTATGGACGAGGGATTATGGACTACGATGTGCAAGCTGAGGCGGATCAAAACTGAGAACGAAATAAGAGTGAGTAATTCTCGAACCAACAGACTGGCCAATACTACCTTTTCATAACTATATTCAGAACAATTAGATTCCTGTAAATAAAAGCAAAAACGTACTCGGCGAGTCAATTCACTTGATAAAAAAAAATTGTTCTTTGCTATAGATGAGATCACTGTTACAAGAGATGGCATATGTGGATAATGGTATTAGCGTGTGGACTAAAGCTATACAAGCGCGACGCACGCATCTGACTCTCCTCCAAACCAGAATTATAGAGCATCGGGATATAGTCGAGAGAACTGCCAGGAACAAGACCATTCAGGTACGAGCTGTGGAAAAACTGTGTTATCCACGCCAAGCGCAAATACCTTTTTTCATACCAAGAAAAAAAATATTTTTATAATATATGTTTATTTGAACTTTACAAAAAGTCGTATTCTCGACGTGCCATGCCGTCGTCGGTGGCGTCGTGTGCACGGTTCAATTTGACTTGAATAGACGTCCGTCGCAGTCAAAAGGTTAAACTGACAGTTATGTAACGTTACATGTTTTACAGCTTTAATATATCCTCATTAGTGGACTAAATGAGCAATTAGTTTTCTTATGATGAAGATTAGTAATAAATATTTTTAATTAATACATTTAGCTCGTGCTACCTGCTGGCCAAGTAGAGATTATGACGACTGGACATATGGAAGACTTTGAGGATGCCACGCTGATACCCAAAGATGATATTGAAAAGATCAACAGACTCATTCTGGTAACAAATTTATTATATTCCATAAACGGTTTGAAGACTGCCAGGTTCAGGTAAAAAATTGGTAAATTCAATTAAATGAGGAATAAAGTGGTAGTTAATTATGAAAATATCACATTTTTTAATTCAAAAGTTTAATATCTTGGAACAGCTCACACACGGTCATTTGATTCCAAACCAGGCAGAGCCTGTATTATGGCAACCAGACAACTGATGAACATACATATATACTATACATTTCTAAATACTTACATAATATTGATAAATTACACCCAGACACAGAACAAATCAATATGCTCATCACACGAAGATTTGTCCTGGGTGGTAATCGTACCTACGACCTCTGGTTTAGCAGTCAGGGTCACTAACCACTAGACCAACAGGCCAGTCATTGTGTTGCAGTATGGGTTGCATAATACGTTATATATTTCAACACTACCACTGAGATAATCTTAGTACTGTGAGCATAGGTACTTAAAATGAAGCACTGGACTGGCGGTCATTAATTTTTTTCTACAAACTAACGAACACTAAACCTATAAAATACAGAAAGTAGGTGCCATGAAGTTGCGCATGATGCGCAAACAGATGGACTTCCGCAAGGGTATCTTGTCCAAGGAGTGGGAGCATACGCAGATGAAGATGAAGCTGCGGCACATGAAGCAAGAGCTGTACTCCTACAGGAGACTCAGGGTAATGTACTTGGGAAAACATCTTTTAAATAATGTATACATGTAGGCCCTAAGTACCTACTAGTGCCTACCGTAATCGTAATAATTTTTTTTTATCTAATCTGCAATTGATCTAGACACGCAGCAGCGTGTGCAGCCAAATTCAAAAAGGAACTGGCGGCACAGCTGCCTTCTGTAATATAACACGAACCATTTCGAGATATTTCTTTCAATAAAACTTCTTGTTCATCAGATCCCGAAAGAACTGCAATTGTTCCTGAAGAACAAAGAGTTGGGTTACACTGATGACCAAGACTATCTGCGCATGGAGAAGGAAATGGAAGCTTCGAAGGGAGCAGTAACTAAAATATTAAATGAACAGATACACAGGTGCACTGAACTTGAGGTGGGTATACCTGCTTCTTGACAACCAACTTTAGTCTTAAATCCATAACCCGTTGTCCTAGGTGAACGACAAACGCGATAATGCGACGCGACGCGACGCGATTCGACATGAGGCGAAAATATCAAGTAATCGTTGTATGTATTTGTGGCCCACGTTGTCTGCACTTGTGGCCTACTTTGTCGCCTTAATCAGACTGCGACGAGATGCGACGAACGTAATTCATAAGAAAAGAGAAAATGTTTTAGTTACCCCTTTTTTAACCGACTTCAAAAAAAGGCGGAGGTTCTCAATTCGTCGGGATCTTTTATTTTTTATGTATGTTCCCTCATAACTCAGTCATTAATGAACCGATATAATTTTTTTTGTAACTTATGCTTATATTTTTCAGCTGAAACTAGCATCTTTGGAGGCGCAGCGAAATAAAATAGAGAAGTTAATTGTTAAGCTTAACGTAAAGGTTTCTGAAAAGAGACTTAACGAGGATGCGCTGGAGCCGATTAGGATCCGACGAATATTTAAAAAGAGGTGAATTAAAAAGAAAAGTTCACGTTGCTGAAAAAGTACATATTTTCTTGTGAACCATTTTTTTGAATAATTTATTATAAAGGTAGATCTACATTTAATCTCCAAATCGCAAAAACGGTATTTTTTTAACTAGAACGTAAGCAGTTAATATTTAAAAAAAGTACAGGTAGAAAAATTGCTACTTAACAAATCAGTTTTTTTAGGTGTTGCCATTGTAAAGACCCAGTTATTTGAGTGGTAAGGTATTTTTAGGGTAGATACTGATTAATTGCTACGAATACACTTGTCTTATTTAATGGGATCTCGTAGGATGGAGACGCTGGTGACGCGCAGTAGGCTGATCCGCGAGGTGCAGGGGAACCACTCCACCATCGTGTTGCTGCAGACAGAGCTGGAGCTGCTGCGGCTCAAGACCTTCCCCACTCTGGCCAGCTTCCGCACTTACTAACTCTTGCTATTCCTATTCTAGTTGCTTTTTCTGATTTAGACCTACCACCAAAGTATCAAGACACCTAAAAACTGTTCCAGGTGTGTTTGTTGTCTTAGTAAGTACTTATTTATTAAGTGTTAAGTTATTCTTGTAATACGCATGTACAAACACATATATAAATATACCTTTTGGTGGGTAAATGGGGTGTAAGTAGATGTAAGAGCCCTGCCTTATTAGGACGCCATGGCTACGTCGCCGGCTAAACGACGTCGTATCCAAACATTTTTTTACACAACTGCCCAAAAAAAGGAGTGTAATGTTTTCAGGGTTCATGTATGTATGTATGTGAGTTTCTTTATTCCACCATAACTTCTGAATGCCTAAACCGATGTTTATGTATAACATAGGCTATAAAAAATTAAACATATAAAAAAAATAAAAAACACGACCGCCATGCCATGACAAGAAACAGACTAAAAAAAACAAGTTCGCAGTCGGACCATTCTGTGGAACACTGTCTTATCTAAGAGGTACCCAGACTGCGATGGAACTTGTTTTTCACCTTTTAGTTCGTTTTTTGTCATGGAAGTCGTGTTTTTTAATTACTTAAATTGAAAATGAAATATACTTAAAGTTGCGAAACCGTGGCCAAGTAAGTTAGGTACCATACATTTAAAAACAAACTGTTTTGATACGGTAAACAGGGACTTCGCTTTAGCGTCCTAATGAGGTAGGGCTCTAAGTTTCGAACGGCTGGTATAAGATATTGGTTCATTACCTAATTATGAATGTTCTTTGCTTTCAAAAATACTTAGAATACTGCTGTATTTTTATGCTTGCTTGCTGAGTGTCAATTATGATTGTGTTATTTAGATAATAAAGTATTAGACGATAAAACAGCGAGTTTGATTGCACCCCATTAGAGTAGCAGAGAAACATAAACACTTCTCAAAACTACAGACAAAAACTATCGCTCGAATACTGGACTCGGCAAAATTTCGGAAAGGGATATTCAAAAACAAAAGTCATAAGAAAACGCTGATTACAAAACTTTTTTATTTTCCATATACAAATCTACATTTGCTAATAAAATACATTCAATTAATTAATACCATTCAATGCGCATAATTGTAAAATATGCGTTCTTTCTAGCATTACAGAGGTCGCTAGCATCAGATGAATGCGGTATTCGAAGGTTTAGAAGACACTTCTTTGCGTATCTAGACTACTGTGTGATATGATGTAACAATATGTACTACAAACATTATTATGAAAGCTTGTCTTGTAGAACCAAACACGTCTAAGTAGAGAAATTATATTTTACAATTATGCGTTAAATACAGCTCAACATTTATAGAAAAAGTAAGAAATTTGCCTAGTAGTTGTGATTTGAACGAATACGTCCCTATTTCGATGATAGTTGTATCGGTAAAAGATTCAAATCACAAACATCTGTAAGTCATGGCTGCTAAGCCTGTTTATGCGCATACGCAGAACTAGGTACAGTTGTGCACAAACGCTAGCTTAGTCTATGGAGCTATACTCTTCTATTAGCTGTTTGATAGGTACAGTAAAAAACTACGGGATGCAAAAGATTTTAGAAAATTGGAAATATTTTATTTTTGGCGTCTGTACACAACTGTACTTTATGAAGTTATAAAAAGTTAGGCCACAATTTCGTTAAAAGTATCACACGAACCATCACAATTTCGCCAATATTCAAAATAAAAAATATACTTTTTGATTATATTAATTTTGACGTGATTTTCGAATCGTATTGTGAATGGCTTGAAAACATGAAATATTACGAAGAAAGTAATGCATTTCTTTTTCAGAAATAGATAGTTAGGTTCCCACCTAGGAATTACCTTAGGTTCCAATTAATTTTGCTAATGGAAATAGAGTCAGGCACGATGCCTTAATAGAAATTCCCTACATTGATTGAAGGTAATATAAGTAAAAAGAATATATATAAGACATAAGACATTTATTGTGTGCGTTAAATCAGACTTTTCTGTGGAACTTGTCTCAAAAAGCGTATTATCTTTTATCGAGATTTTCTGTTGGTGAAATATCTTACTTTCGCAGTAACACTCCAAGCTAATCACTTTTATAAGTTTTACATTTAATCTTGCGTCTAGACCAATCGAACAAAGAGTTGAATAAGAGCTAGAACATTTACGCCCTAAATAAAATTCCAGAATTTTCTCCAAGGATAGGTCTGTCGTTCTAACCAAGAGGTCTTGATAGGTACCTAACCTTTTGAAGCTCTTCTGCTCTTTCGCGAGCGCTTCAGTTGGTAGTTCTCTGTACACTTACGAAAGGGATAAATACTTTTTGCCCCACATTCATACTCTATGTTAATTTGATCTGTCCGCCACTGTGCGCTTTAAACTATGGCATATAACTATTAAGGTTACATTATAAAACTGCTATTATTACGTAGATATGTATGTAATGATGAGGGTTTGGGAGTTATTTATACTTGGAGTACCATTACACTAAGTTTTCTGTCCGTTCGAATATTCTACAAGCCCGTTATTTGATGGCAAACTCCAAAAAATAATAATTGTATTTTTAATTTGCCTTGCCACGAAATAAGGGTGCTTCTAGAACGTTATGGATATGTCTGATCCGGTATTATTTTATGCCTCATAAACACTGGTTAGTGATCTTCTTGAATTTCACGACAGCGAAAGATTGTCTCAAGCTACGCAAAGAGAATAATACTGTGCATTAGGTACATAAAATGTAAAAAAAAACAACAATTTGATATACACAAAGATAAGTGATTTTCTATGCACCTATGTTTACGCAGATCGTGTTTGTTTTTAATCTAAGTACAAAGACTGAATAAACAGTGAAGTTTGCGAGAGACTAGGAGATCCCTTAGACGTCTTTCGGAAGAAAAATGTACCGACAGATCGACAAAACTAAGTTGTGTAATTCGCTGTAATTCCTCTTAAAGTTCCGTGGTACTTATAATCAAGAAAAATCGCTCTAACTGAATGCCCTTGCCCAAACAAAAAAAAATCGATAACTGATGCTATCAAAAGAACTCTAAAAATTTGAGGCAAGCAATATCTTTGTCATAAGAGTTTAAGTAATCAGTACATTGACTAATGTTCCCATTTAAACCTGTATTCTCCTGATAAGCTTCCAAATTATTGTACAATTTCTTCAAGTCTTTATACGATGGTGAAGCTTAACGTTGTAACCACCACATATTAGGCTGTTTGTGCTAGAAGACTTTTCTAGGTAAAACCTTGCAGTAATACCTATTTTGTTTGTAAATATAATTGTCCTAGTTTTGTAACAAATTTATAATATAGCTCTATAAATCTGGTTACCTGAACCTTTAGACTTACTTCAGAAAAACAACAGTTATTTGTTATTTGGTCTTGCTTTTGGTTAAAGGAGGTCTTGTGAGATTTTGTCTTGTATAAAATGAGATTTCGTTTAAGAGATTACATCTTGTTTTAGATAATACCCATAGATAATATTGTCAAATTTTTCACGAGATTTTACCTTATCTTGGATGAGACACAATATCGTCTTGTTATAAACGAGATATTGTCTTGCTTTAGATGATATTGTCTTGTTTAGTGAGTATTTGTCTTGTTTAGCATATCTAAGTCCTTGTGCTATTTTGTTACTTCTGATGTTTATGTTGTTATTCTTTCAATATAACGATGACAAACCTACAGCACTGTTCTCTGGTCGTACACTATAACGGCGTCTGCATCGAAGAACTGGCTGTGTGACTTGCTAAGTGCGATGATGGCTGCGTGCTCACTGCGCATGCGGTTCTTGTATTTCTTGCTTAGATTCACCTGGAAAACATAAAAGTTCTGTAGGTTCTCTTACCGCTAAACTCAAGAGACATTTAATGATTACTCAAACTATCACTAAGTAAGGATTTTACAACAAAAACCTTTACATAGTGACAGTTTAAGTAATCATTAAACGTCTCTGAGTTTGGCGGTAAGTGTTTTAGAGATTTCTGATCGAATGTTAGGCTATTTAATTAATTTGACTACAACCCAGGATGTTTTATGTGTGGAAAGATTTTCAGCTACTTTCCCTTTTTCATGAGCCATAACTCATCACAAGCACATTGCCCATATAAGTTGTGAACGTCGACGTTAAGCATAATTAGTCAGGACAGACATTTCAACCATATTTTACTAAGAATATTCAATTATTATTATGTTTATGTCCAATAAAAAGTACGATCTCTAATCGAGACGTACCTTAGCGTAGAGTTGTTGCATGTCGCCCTCAGTGGACAGCGGTCTTGGTTTCGGCCTGAGGAACGCGGGTAACGACCTCGTCTTCAACGCATCGATGTTCGCTGCACTGTCTATTTCGTCCAACACTGCAAGGAGGTGAGAGGGCTTTGAGAAGATTATGTGGTATGATTTTTATAAAGAAGACAGATCTAAATTGATAAAGGAAACTTGAAAAATGATGGACACGAGCGGGATTCGAACCCGCGACCTTCGCCGATCCGTGGCGCTGCTCTAACCAACTGAGCCACCGTGTCGCTGCTCGCATCCATCGAATTTCAAGTTCCCTTTTAGTATTTACATACGTCTTAAGGGTGACGTCAGGTATAATCTGTTGGAATCTATGATTACCAACTCAGAGTTATACCTTTACAGCTATAAATCACTGAAACGATAATACCAACCCAAATTTATATGACTTTTGGTGCCATTTTAGCATGTTGCCCATGCTAAGCTTGAATCTAAATTGATAAAGGAAACATGAAAAATGATGGTTCGAATCCCGCTCGTGTCCATCATTTTTCAAGTTTCCTTTATCAATTTAGATTCAAGCTTAGCATGGGCAACATGCTAAAATGGCACCAAAAGTCATAAGAAGACAGATGTCACGACAAAATAAAATAGAGATTCTTGCATGGTTTGGGCCCTGTGTTAAAGGATCATAAATAAAGCACGAGGCGAGCTATAATAGGTCCGTTGACAAGAGACGGCTGTGGCCTGTGTCCCATAATGGAGGAATTGAAACCAAAATAATTACTTTTGTTGTTATCTCGAGGACTTTTATTATGGTGTTACAAAAACCAGGTTGGACTGTCTCTAATCATGTAACACGATTTGAAAATCACAACACACTGAATAAAATTTTCGATTTGTTGTTTACCACACCAGTTTGGGTAGAATATATTGGCCATAGCCTTTCACCACCATCAATTCCATATAACCTCGTCTTTACACAGCGTATATAAAAGGCTACCGAAGTACTGACTGCTGCTGGAGGCGTACTGCACGGCCTGATCCCTGGAGTCGGGCACGCGGTTGACGTAGCAGTGCGGAGCCCCGCGCGCGCCGCGCTCCCCGCGCCCCTCCCGCGCCTCCCGCGCCGCGCGGCCCTCCACGTCGCCCGCGTAGCTCACGGGCCGAGTGTGGCGTTGGATCTGCACCTAGAGAGTACGAATGAAAAGGTCTAAGGAAAAGGACAATGAAACGTATGTGCGCGTTGCGTGCCATATGAGAGGCCTATGTCCAGTAGTGGACAGAGATCAACTGATATTGATGCAGGTGTTTTATGTTATTTTATGTCTGTTACTCTGTCAGGCGTTTTATTTTATTGTATATCTGTTAATAATCATGCCTGTACTACACAAAGGAATGGATGTCGCTAAATTACTTTTCGCCTGTTATTAATAGAGCTGCATGTATTTGACAGAAAACGAACATTGCCTTTAAATCTGCCCTTGTGTGGTAAAAATTTTATTTTTACATAGTTGGTACCATGGTATTTTTTTTTATTCACCACATAAATTGCAATTTCTATGTAAGTACTTTTTTCACATTTTTGTCTAAACGTAAATAACGTACCTATCGCTTAGCTAATAAAAAAAGTCAAATAATTTATTACAAACTCCATCTGAATCGATTCTATCTGTAATCTCAGACATCCTTATTAATTATTATATTTTTATTGATGGTCATAACTTAGTAAACCCGATACTAGAATATAGAAAACCCAAAGTTTAAAAATTACACCAAAGGAGTAAGGACCTACCTCTCTGACTTCAGCATGTTTCATTCTATAATTTTCCTGACTAGAATATGCATGGTTTTCTTTGATAGCATAGTTTTCTTTGAGATATTGTTCATCTGGAAAATAAAAACATCTGGTCTATATCTGTATTTAGTTATAGCCACTGGTTTGTCCATTAAAATATTTATCATAAAATAACAAAATACTTTTAACAGAAAATCTTACCGAACGATTTCTGGTGACGCGGCATTAGGCGGCAGTAACAAATTATAACTAACAAAATAACAACTCCGCAAATACCTCCTACAAGCCAAGATAACCAAACAATTATAACACGACCCTGAAAATAAGCATTTTGGTTTAACCCCATGGTCCTTCAAAATATGTATTGATTAGACGGTCATTCATCTCACCTGCAGAAACATTTCAGTTATTAACACGAAAGCGATACACGCTTGTTTTTGTTCTCCTACTATAACGTTTTCTTAACATTTTTAAATACTTAGTTAATACAAATTCTACTTAAAACTAATAAAACTATTGTAAAATACTATGATACAATATTATCAAGTGGAAATGTCCATTTTTGAAATATTCGCGCCTGCGCGCTACGTCTTGCCTATTTTCGTCAAGAAATTTCTTGAATCAAAATGAATTAGAAAAATATTTCATTTTCAAACTGAAATAATAAAGTTAATTTTTACATCGCAATAATTATATGAGGTAAACATGAATAAATAACAATGATTTGGTATTTTCAATTTTATAGGAGAACATGGCACAAAGACAGAGAATACTTGCCTGTTTCAGAACGTTAATCGTTTATGTCAAATTTGATGTTTACGTTTCTACACTTTCTACGCTACAAGTATTTCGCAGTTTACTTCTATAATTGTAACCTGTGAAGTAATAATAAAACATTCAATCATCTAAATACATTAGAACATCATTAAAACAAAATATTGCGTAGAAAATAGATGTATTCGTAAGCTTTGTTATACTTACTAAGATTTTTAAACTTTTTGTATTTTCTCCGATCGCAGTACTTATCGTATTACGGCGCCTTATTGAGGGTAAGCTTGAAACGGAATGCTAAGTGCATAATATGCCTGATTATTATGTTGTGAGGTCGTGTAGTTCCTTGCGGCCGTGTTTGGCTTCATAACAAAGATCAAAACAATGTTGTTGACACGAACAGCCGCCAGCTGACTGTTTACGCGGATTTAAACTAGCGTTATCAGTTGTACGGTTACCCCCGCCAATTTCAAGTTATCATCGTGCGATCCCGCTACGTCACTGCACACCTCTTGAACTCTACTGGCGACTGCGGCAGTGTTCAGCCAATAGTTAAAAACATCGGCAGTGGTCCGACGCATCGTTAATTGCGTAAAGGCATTAATAAAACACAGGTTACGCTACGCAATTGTATTTTTAGTTCCAGTTTTTAAGGAAATGACGAGTATTAAAATAAGTTTTCTGATATTATTTATTTACGGTCTACTTGCGCAGAATTCTCTGGGTCTATCGCCTGTTATCCTCAGTGAGTATTGCTGTTGTTTATTGCTGATTTAGTTTTCTAGAAATTTCATACAGTTCAGTTAATAACTAATTATTTCTATCAGTCAAAACAAAGTTTAGAAATGGTTTTTACAAGTTTTTTTGAGTCCATCAATATCTAAAGTTATAAATTATCAGTGTATACACACTATTAAGTAGAGCTTTAAAATTGTCTTATGTATACATGAGTCAGGAAAAACTGATTTTGTTCTCAATTTCCCAGTAACAAAAAATGTTGTTTCAGGTGTTGTTTATTACCTTTGTTGAAATAAATTAAATGTTAATGAGTAAAGATAATTTGATGAGTCTGTGTGTTTGTCCAAATGACTTGCATAAATCTAACCCATTAACATCCACTGCTATATGACATGCTCTTCATATACATGCAACAAAATTAAAAAAAAAAATTGTAATGTTGATGCAAGAAATTTATGAATTATGAACTATTTATCCAACAGTCCCTGGTGATGGAGGAAGTCAACTCGAGGCACGATTAAACAAAAGCAATGTGGTCCACTACATCTGTGCCAAGACGTCACCGGACTACTTCAACATATGGCTGAACCTTGAACTCCTCGTCCCCTTCGTCATTGACTGTTGGGTGGACAATCTAAAGCTAGAATATGACAATGTCACGAGGACTACAAAAAATCCGGCCGGAGTGGACATCCGGATACCGGGCTGGGGTAATCCGGAGCCTGTGGAGTGGCTGGACCCATCACATCAGAGTAGTGGGGCATACTTCAACAGTATCGCTGATTTACTAGTCAAGAATGGGTACCAGAGGAACGTGTCCATCATCGGTGCTCCGTATGACTTTAGGAAGGCTCCAAGTAAGTGTACTTTACTTTGTTTTTATTATTACTTACACTACTAAGCCCGTAATTTTGTCCATTAATACCTAGATTCATATACCAAGAACTCTTAAAGCAGGACATTTAACAAGTGAGGTGTCTTGTTTCCTCTATGGAAAATCCTGCTTTAAGCGGTCAGGTAAGGGGGCAGGAATCTGTCTCACATTTTAACTTCATTAATAAAAATCATCAGTCAAGACGTTTTAATTCCAATACCTATAAAATTAAGGAAAATAAAGATAAAAAAAACTAAAGGTAACTTGTAATAATTTTATAAATGTGGGTAATTAGATATGGAAAGTATGACAAATATAATTATAAACAATGAAGAAACCCAAATGTATTTCTTTGGGTGTATGTTTGTGTGTATGTATTTATGTTTATACATCATTCATCACACACAACACACAGTGTGTAAAACTGCCATTGTTTTGACAAACAATTGACAGAACTCATCAACTTTCAATAGGGATGATGATCATTCAAAAATCTTGCAATATGTGTTATTATGACTCATGGAAGTGTGTAACAAGTAATATTCGAAGAAGTACCAATTTGGTTACAAATGGGCTAAATATCTGGTTTACGTTCCTAGATAACTTAGGCTGTTCTCTATTTTTCGGTTATTTTTTATTTATTTATTTATTTGATTCAGGCAACAAAGGCCCATATTAAAAAATACAATCAATAAGGTTAAGATACCGTATACAAAACCCTAATGGCCAACTCAACATTTTGTGTGTGATAGAATGCGGAGTACCTATGTTTCCACATACCTATGGCTTCCAAACATCGTCTCTCTTTCTATCTCTTTTTCATCAGGAAATATATACTTGAATGCACTTTATAGGTAATTACCACAGTGTAGGTATATCATGCTTAAGAAGCCTACGCAAATGCCGCGTGCCTCGACCTAAGGTAGTTAGGAGGACACCCCGGAGTTTTAGCTGGTAAGAGTCCGGCTTATATCCCCGGAGAATACCCCTCCGTCCAATGTTTTATAGTCCGAGATTTCCCCAGTAAAAAAGGCATCACAATTTCTGCCAAACAGAACCATGATGTATCTTACTCTTTTACCATTGACTGACTAACAAAAAAATTTCAGACGAGAACGAACACTTCTTCACTGACATGAAGGCATTAGTAGAACAGACGTATACAGCGAACAACAAGTCCTCGGTGACGCTGATAGTGCACAGCATGGGCGGTCTCATGGCGATGCACTTCTTGCGCCTGCAGCCGCAGAAGTGGAAAGACCAGTACATACGTCGTCTCATCTCCCTGTCTACACCCTGGGGAGGGTCTATGAAGGCTGTCAAAGTGTTCGCTATTGGTAAGTGGCATGAGTTTTATAAGTAGCATCATCATCATCGTCATTTCAGCCCGGTATCACCCACTGCTGGGTATAGGCCTGCCTTTTTCTCTGCCAATCCTCTATCTTGAGCGTCTCTTATCCAGGTTTTCGTAGCATAGTTATAAGTAGCATGGTCAGCATTATATGTTTACTTTGGGATTAAAGTTTTAAATATGAAAGCTGGAAGCTTTTTGTCTAACCGATTGACGAATAGTTTACCGATACTTTTTTCTAAAAGAAATTTACCTCTATTGGAATTACAAGAATGAAATAAAAACATTGAAACGCGACCCAGATTCGTGCTAATGTCTGTGAATCACAGAAATGACTAAATGCGTTACCAGGACGGTTCTTTCATATTCCATATTTTCCACTACGACGACAAATAAGCAAATAGTACATACTTGCACTATAACTTTAAAATTACATTGCGAAAGTTTATAAGCAAGGTTTACGTTTAACAATGTAATTATGCTATCATCCGATCAATAAGCGTTGCATTCCCCCAAAGTCTGACCATCAGCTACACATTAAAATGCTAAAAATACATACCTATTTTAAAATAAATTATCTGTTAAATGTAAATTTAAATAATTACAATTGTTTATGAGATAGTAGTTAAAATAAAGCCATAAATATAAGTTATGCGGACGATGCGTAGATATCGATAGGGAAGTATTTATTACTGAATAATACGAATATTACAAGAATATAAAAACAACGATAAAGACGTGTTGACCTACTTTTGTGACGTCACAAACATCCGACACGCGCTGATATAATTTGAACGGTAAATATCTTAATTCATTAAAATAGTTAAAGACATTTACTGCTGCTTTTCTACATTTTACCAAAGGATAAGTTGTATTATGTTCATGGTGTAGCGACTAGCGAGCCAAAAGCGAGGTTTATGAAAGCATTTTTTGTTGCCGGGACAGTTAGCGACGAAACTAAGGGCCTTCGGAATTATGAAGTTATGATAACCGTTGAAATGTGGGTGTTACAGAAGAACAGCTCTACGTATCACGCCCCCTTATCATGAATTCTTTAAGCACAGACAGTTTCCGTTTGGAAGCGAGATGCCACACTACACTGCACGTAGCGCCGTCTCGCTTTTACAGCGAAAAATTGCCTGCGTTAAGAGATCATGGTAAAGGGGCAGGTGTGATTATATCTGCTGATGCAGCCAACAGCGTGATAGTCTGTGCGTTTATGCATGAGATACAGTCTATAAACAATAAACTTACTTACATAACAGCGTTACAAATAACGTACTATAAACTACCGTACTACAGCAGAGTACCGTAGTAAACAACACAAACATGTCTCTCCAGGTCGCATCTTGTTTACAAAACAACGCATATTCACCATGTGTGGCTGACGCAGCGGATGCCCCAATCGGCAACAATCCAACAATATTGTCAGCCACTTTCCTGCAGCGCACGCTGATACTCGCGACCCTATCATAGCGAATCATCGGATATGAATGCATTACACGATTCTGATGAGATTTATTGTGAAATTGGAGGTTGATGCTGTTATGGTTGTCTCAAGCTAGGCATGTGTCCCGTGTAATATTACGCGCACGGGAAATCGGACCGTCCAGAAGTCGGGATGTCGAAAGAAGTACAAATAGGTACCTTATTGTCACACTAATTAATGCATTTTACCTAAATGATGGTTGCATCGGATTTCATTTTAATGTAGCTGATAAAATAAAAACTTAGTCGTGAGAAAATTTCCTTTCGTCATCGGAAAGGCGACCGGCGAGGCGACGATGAGGGATGGGTTCAATAATTGACATCACCAATAGGCTTTTACACAGGCATATTCTCCTGAATATCTACTTCTATATGTATTCCTATATACATATTACATACTATGTTATTTGACTATTGTTATAAGTAGTGGCTCAGTGGCCTTCTGTTAAAGGTCAGAGGTTATTTTCCCACGACAATATTATTTATATGATCTGTAGACATTGTTCCGGGTCTGAGCATATTGTGCATTATGGTTTATTCGGTTAAAGTACAGCGCTGGACAAAGGTATAGTGTAGCATATAAGCTTCATTGTTTTCACATTCAATTTGAGAACGAGATGGCCACCGCAGACGTGTAATACCAAAATATGGTGGGACGAATTGGACGCCTTCCAAAGTAACTGACCAGAGCTGGCCGAACATCATGGAGTTAAGGAAGAGACCTTTGCCTACCACTCGGCAGTAGGGAAGCCAAATAAAAATATGATAATTTGAGAGCTACAGTTCATGTTATGCAGTGATATATATGTAGATAGAAACTGTGTACGTTTACTTTTTAGTTCTTGTAGGTTATCCGCGACCTTCATCTTCGCTTTCCGTTTTATTTAATATTGTATGTCGATGTCGCGCATTCTGGAATGTCATAATATTCTATGTTTTATATATCAACGATTCTAAGTACCATCGCTGACTCAGCAGGTACGGCAATAACTTAATTGATTAACTACGTAGAATAGTAGTAGCTTCGGTTTTGTATATGAATGAAGTAGGTCATATTGTCATAAATTAGAATAGAATAGAAATTTATTTTGCAAATATGGGTAATATACAATAGTTTTTAAGATACAATAGAGCTCAGCCATATTTTTATAATTAAAATTTATCTCAACTACCTACCTGATTAACTTTACCTTAATGAATAATGTCCTCCTGACCAAATTTCGGTCACGGCGGCCTGTCTTAGCTGAGACTAGCCATCTGCGCAGGAGATATTATAGTGCACAAGTATGCGCGCAGACAGGTGCACGCCCTATTCCCTCACTCTCATAATCCGATGGGACGGTAGACCGACACGACCGGAGAGAGATCAGGCGCAGGACCAACGGCTTAACGTGCCTTCCGAAGCACGGTGGGGTCTCGACATGTGAAAACGGTCACCCATCACAAGACTGACCGCGGCGAGCACGGCTTAACCTCGCAGATCGACTGATCTGCCAGGTAGCCGCATAGCTACCTTAACTTTACCTTACCTAGATAAATAAACCGATATACGTGTTAACGAATTAAATATTTTGCCGACAAACTATTAAAATATTGCACAGGAAAACCTGAGTCAAACAAAAACATGGTTTGTAGTAATACCGTTTGAATTAATTAACATTAATTAATTTATTATAAAGTTAGCAGTTTGTTAATGCCAGAAGTCACAGATGTAATCCTTAAACCGATTTCAAAAAGGAGTAGGTTCCATTTTTGAGCTAAAATTATATTGACGCTTATAATTTTATGGTCCAGTGACTACCAAATCTTTTGGGATTCTAAATGATAACTTTTTAAAAGCAAAAAATACAGCCTAAAGAGTTAAACCGCTTCTGATATCATTTAGTTGTTGAATAGCTCGTTAAGTTAGCAGGCTTACTGCACCCACACCTACCCGCTTTAGACCCAACATGGCGAGATTTCTTGTCTTAACCTCTACCCCAACGAAACCCGGGTAATACTTTTTATTTTGGAAAAGCCTTGGTAATTCACTACAATACTCGTAATTTCAACTTTGAGATTTGGCATTATATTCTGGGGTAACAGCAGCGAAAGAGAAAGCATTTTCAAAGCCCAAAAACGCTGCATAAGATCAATTTTTAACTTGCAGGTTACAGACAGCTGTGTTCCTACATTTAAATTACATAAATTACTAACTTTTCCATGTTTGTATATTTTAGAAATAGCCATTTTTGTGAAAAATAACCCGCACCTGTTTACATCATTAAACGAAACACGAAATAGGACGCATTGTATTAGATCTCAGTATCAGAATTTATTGTATACAGGCGGCTATAAAACCACATTGTTAAAAAAAAGCGTCATATGTATGGCACCAATGGTATACAATAAGTTACCCAATAATCTTAAAGAACAACCATTAAAAATATTTAAAAAACGACTTACCAACTTATTGTTACAAAAATGTTACTACTCTATAACCCAATTTTTGAACGATGTGTTTGTGTGTGACGCTAGTAATTTTTTCCGCTGTTAAGCTGTTTAAGTCTCCAAATTATTTGTGTGTCAAAATAAAAACCTATATAATCTTGTGTCTACTTATATGTATATGTTTGTATGCCGAAAGGTAGAATGTACAAGGACTCTCGAACTTTTAACATCTTATTGTATTTTACCTACATTCTTTACAAATAAATTTTATTCTTTCTTTCTTTCTTCTTTCTTTCAAAGAATATAAATAGGGATTGCCTCGTTGGTCTAGTGGTCGCTAAGCGCGACTGCTAAGCATGAGGGTGTAGGTTCCAATCTTAGATTGGGCAAAGTGTTCATGGGATTTTCCATTAGGTCATTCTCAGCAGCAGCACGGAATCTGGATTTGTGCTCGGATGATGGCAATAGGCTCGTACCCTAGCTACATTGGGACCTATAACGTAACTGGCGAAATGTGGGTGTACTATAAATGTGCACCTCTACCTACCCCTTCGGGGTATACAGGCGTGATGTTATGTATATGTTTTAAATAGGTATATAAAAAGTAAAAATAAGCGTGTACTAGTGTTCCATGAGATGATGGATGATTGATGGATGAGGTATCAATGGTTGCAGTATTGTCAACATCAAGGATGCTTGTTATCGTTCATTCACTTACAGAACCAATAAATCGAACTACAATTGACGGTCAATTTCAATTACATTATATAAACACAAGTAGTTATGCGGGTTTAATTATAAAAATGTATTAATGATCGTATGATTTTTATCATCGACCTAACATCTGACCTGTCTAATTACTAGGTCGGTGAACTTAACGGTGTGGTAAAATACTAAAATGTATATATTTTTTAGTATGATATTATCTTATTTTTCTGGATTGGATTTGTGATATTTGGGATTTGAACCGGAACGAATTTCTAAATTGTCAACATCAACGTCAACATGAGCTACACAATAAGGAAGATTATACCAAAGTAAAAATATTTGTGAGTCAACAAGTTAGTAGCCGGACTGACTTCTAACTAAAGTGAGCTGTATGATTCATATATGATTTACAAAATGTGATGTACAATTGCGATCTACAAAATATATAACTTAGTAGCGGAACCGACCAACGTCGTCCTGCCCGGGAAATTAGCGCCACCTACCTGGTCCAATTGTGTTTTCAAACAATCCAGGAACCCATTGACATATATACACTGAAAATTTCATTCAAATCGATAAAGCCGTTTAGGAGCAATTAGGTGACAACACACGTACAGAAATATTATATATATTTAGATTTATTTACAAAGTTCGTGATATGTTTATGATTATCACTTAAGATATTTTCTTATACCAAGTTGCTTTAAAAAATATTAACGAGCGAACATTCCAATAGATTTTTTGTTTATAATCATTCTAGCATAACAGTGTTTTGGTTACAGGAGACGACCTGGGCAGCCTGATGCTGCGCGAGAGCATAATGCGCACGCAGCAGATCACGTGCCCGTCGCTGGCATGGCTGCTGCCCTCGCCGCTGTTCTGGAAGCCCGGCGAGGTGCTGGTGCAGACCGACAAATACAACTACACCATCAACGACTTCCACAAACTCTTCACGTTAGTATTACTTTAAATCACACATAGTTTTACCACCCTTGGTAAGGGCTTGTACGCTCATCTCGAATCAACTAGGTTTAGAAAACAATACCAAGAAAAACACCTGGATTACCTGCACCTGGAGGCATACACCTGGATGACTTGCACCTGGGAGATATACACCTGGATGACCTGCACCTGGGAGTCATACACCTGGATGACCTGCACCTGGGAAGCATACACCTGGATGACCTGCACCCGGAGGCATACACCTGGATGACTTGCACCTGGGAGATATACACCTGGATGACCTGCACCTGGGAGTCATACACCTGGATGACCTGCACCTGGGAAGCATACACCTGGATGACCTGCACCTGGAGGCATACACCTGGATGACTTGCACCTGGGAGATATACACCTGGATGACCTGCACCTAGAGGCATACACCTGGATGACCTGCACCTGGAGGCATACACCTGGATGACTTGCACCTGGGAGATATACACCTGGATGACCTGCACCTGGGAGTCATACACCTGGATGACCTGCACCTGGGAAGCATACACCTGGATGACTTGCACCTGGGAGATATACACCTGGATGACCTGCACCTGGGAAGCATACACCTGGATGACCTGCACCTGGAGGCATACACCTGGATGACTTGCACCTGGGAGATATACACCTTGATGACCTGCACCTGGGAGTCATACACCTGGATGACCTGCACCTGGGAAGCATACACCTGGATGACCTGCACCTGGAGGCATACACCTGGATGACTTGCACCTGGGAGTCATACACCTGGATGACCTGCACCTGGGAAGCATACACCTGGATGACCTGCACCTGGAGGCATACACCTGGATGACTTGCACCTGGGAGATATACACCTGGATGACCTGCACCTGGAGGCATACACCTGGATGACTTGCACCTGGGAAGCATTCACCTGGATGACCTGCACCTGGAGGCATACACCTGGATGACTTGCACCTGGGAGATATACACCTGGATGACCTGCACCTGGAGGCATACACCTGGATGACTTGCACCTGGGAAGCATACACCTGGATGACCTGCACCTGGAGGTATACACCTGGATGACTTGCACCTGGGAGTCATACACCTGGATGACCTGCACCTGGGAAGCATACACCTGGATGACTTGCACTTGGGAGATATACACCTGGATGACCTGCACCTGGGAATCATACACCTGGATGACCTGCACCTGGGAAGCATACACGTGGATGACCTGCACCTGGGAAGCATACACGTGGATGACCTGCACCTGGAGGCATACACCTGGATGACTTGCACCTGGGAGATATACACCTGGATGACCTGCACCTGGAGGCATACACCTGGATGACTTGCACCTGGGAGATATACACCTGGATGACCTGCACCTGGGAGTCATACACCTGGATGACCTGCACCTGGGAAGCATACACCTGGATGCTAGCACCTGAGGGACATACACCTGGAGGCATACTTAAACCAAATAGCACCTAGGTGATTAAAAATTTATATTCGCATTTGGAGAATATTTACGAATGTGAAAAATCCAATAATTGTTACAACACTAGTGCTAACGTGTCCTACTAATTTACAGAGACATGGAGCTGCCTGACGCGTGGGAGATGCGGAAAGATACGGAGAAGTACACGAAGGACTTCAGCGCGCCGGGCGTGGAGGTGCACTGTATATATGGATACAATATATCTACTGTCGAGAGGTATTGTAGCTTTTCAAATTGTCGCAAAATCCATAATTATTATAAAAATATAGATTCGGGTCGTATTTGCGCACGGATGTAATCAAGATATTATTTTGTCACAATAATACTTTAATAATTAACTAATTATAATCTGGGCCGTTAAATTGGCTCCGAAATGTTAGGCAATGGACCGGTATCGCCAACGTAGAAGAACTGTCTCGTCTGGCGAGGGACAAGAAGAGATATGCGGAGCTGACGGCCAGCCTTCAGTAGTGGAGAGGCACCGCAAGAAGCAGAAGAATCCGGGCCGTAATAAGATTCGAGTGTGAATTTATATTGTTTTTGATAGATTTATGATTTCTCATTGAACCTAGTGCCATCTATGTTTCTATGGCCCAATAAGCATAATACAATATATACAATTTGTCCAAACCCTTTCCAGACTGGTGTACAAGCCGGGCAGCTGGCTGGACGGCTACCCGTCGCTGTCCCCGGGCGACGGCGACGGCACGGTGAACCTGCGCTCGCTCAGCGCCTGCGAACACTGGCGCAAGCGCAGCTTCCGGAACAGGAACACGGTCAAGGCGCTCGCGCTGCCCGACGCTGAGCATCTCAAGATACTGCACGACCAGCGCGTGCTGGACTACGTCGAGCTCGTCATGAAGAACTGAGCGGAGGGACGGTGAGGCTTTGTTAAATGTAGGCAGTTGAATGTTCTTCCGCCAATACGGTGTTGCTCACGCGCAGTTCTGTAGTGCTTAAAAAGTTTTAATCTAGAGGCGTAGTTTATGATATTGAGGATAGGACAGCAAAAAAAAAAATTTATCATACTTACGATTATTATGAAGTAAAGTTTTTAAAATTTAAATTTAAAAGTAGATGATGTCCTCCAAACTTCTTACTCATAAACTTTTAGTCAAGTAATAATAAGCTTGCCGTGAGTATACCTGTATGATATGCATGTTAGGTGATAACTAGATGGTAAGTTATTGTTTGTTTGTAAAGGATTCAGTTCAATAATAGTGTTCCCTCTGTTTACAAGCAGACTGTACTCGGTTATTAAAAATCTCATATAACAGAGAGAAAATAATACATATCTTGAATTTGGAACTAGATTTCCTAGCAGAAACCATCTGTACAAGGTAATAAAAAAAAATCACTCTTGCCGTCATAGGGCGCTATTTCTGAACTGAATTACTTCACAAAATATTTGAAAGTTGTGGGTAGCTTTAAGTTTTATTATTAGTAGTTAAGTCAAAAAATCGCGTCACTAAAATAACGCAAATCCTTTATAACGTGAATACCTAAAATCAATAATAGTGCATTTAAAATATATATCGTCAATTTTTTTATTCTTTTTAAGTAGCCTGTTCAGTTTCCCACTGCTGGGCAAAGGCCTCCCCATTATTTTTCCACAAAACCCTGTCCAATCGTCAATTAGAGATATATATTTTTAGTAGATTAAGGATATTTTTCAATGGCCAGGTAACTTTTATCAGTAGAATAAAGACGTTTTACGACGACATATATTCCATACATTATCTGAGAAAATTAAAATTTTATCGTTCGAATAAAATTTTACTGATGGTTGAAAAATTGGTCCTCAATAATGATTGTATAAGGCTTTGCGGTATTTTAATTGTAAATAAGAGGAATATTATGAGAATATTATTAAAGTTATATTTAAGCATAAGTGTTTCATCTCTCCCATTGTTTCAATAGGTGAAAAATCGCAAAAAGAAGTGGGATTGAAAGTCTCATAATAGCTATTTACTAGTGGGATGTATGCATTTTTACACTTACTTGTGTTTATATAGGGATGTTACAGAAGTGATTTTATCGGAACCGAAACCGGAATCGCAACTGGAATCGAAATCGGATCAGTCGGGTTGTATGTCATAAAAATCAATTATAATTAGACTCAACAAATAACATTATTTAGTAAAAATGTGATGAAAGATGTTCCTTGCTGCTGTTTCTTCTCGCTCGAGGTTCGCAGTCACTGCGTTCTTTCAAGCTCCGATAGAACACCCGATTGAAAACTTTCGAAACCGAATGTGTAAAATCAAGGAAGTTTCGACCTTTCGGTATCGAAACCGAAGCTCCGTAACATCCCTAGTTATTGGTACTTCGTCATATGATTTTGTGTTTATACAGAGATAACTTATGAAACTGATAACCTATTTATAAATGGCCCTGATTCTCTTGCACTGAACAAACAACGATGTGGAAGGTCAATGTTCTAGGCTCTTGTTTTTTACGGGAAAATATGGGACGAAATCTATTATTTACGGGAAAATATGAGACAAAATCTATATTAGGGGTGGCGCAAACGTAGCCACTTTTTGTTACCGACAATGCACACCATCATAGAAAACCGGTAGTAGTAGTTGTGTCCTGTAGCGGCGATTTACAACCGCGCAGGGAGTGGCTGATTTCATACTGGTTATATAGAAATCAAATATTCATTGGTAGCTTGTATCCGACACAAGTGTCCACGCTTGCGCAGCACCTTAATATTGACTACATAAGTGATGTTGACTCATGTTGGTTGTAAAAAATTATTGTGCAATTAGTATTGTTTGGGACAGCAGAATCAGCGTCTATATTAACATGGAAGATGAATGTGCTTGTACAGTCAGCGACAAAGGACATTCGACAACGCATACCTACGACCAGGGCCGGTTTATCCATTAGGCAGAATAAGCAACTGCCTAGCGGCCCCAAGCGCCACGAGATATTTATATTTTTTTATTTATTTTTTCTGAGTGTAGTTCCTTATTTTAAAATTGGTGTGAAACAGACCATTAGTTTTCATAGAGGTACTACGACTAGCTTTCGCCTTCGAGAAGGCCTGAAAAGGGTAATGGGGTCCTGAGACGTGCATTGCCTAGCCCCAACATGGTTAATCCGGCCCTGTCTACGACTAACAGTAAATTATCATTTACAAGTACATTCATAATACAATGCCATTTAATTTTTAATCTTATATTGAAATTAAGTGGCTGTCTGTCACATGCAATTAAAATAAATAGAAAAAAGCTATAGACAGTTGTTAAGATATAAAGTGCTACTTGTCAGTTACCTTCTTATGCTTTATAATTACCAAAATAATGTCGACGAGATATCGCTCCACTGAATTTATATATAAGAACACGAGCCTTGAGCTTCATAGAATCTATCGTTAAGTAGAAAATTGAATCTTATTGCTATAGTAATAAGATCTATATTATAAAGGGATTATGTTTACAATACCCCTGTTTGATACTTCCTTGGTATAAATGCCTCATATGTTTAAGTGAGAAAGCCAGGCTTTTACGGCTGTGATAAACTTTTACGTATATTTTATTTATTTTCATATATTGTGCTACTTACCACGCGTCATATTCTGCATTTGCTAATTGTTTTATGTCAAAGACAACGGATTGTATGAATTAGTCAATCTGAAATTAATGCCATGAACTAGTCGAAAATAACTCTCTGAGGCGAGCGACCAACATTTATATGTGGTGACAAATGTTTGCTCAAATATTTTGATGTTACAATCACAGCTCGTAATTCGTAACGTTTATTTATATATTGTTTTTTTTATAACTTATTTATTTTTTGTAAAATGGTGCATTGACTTTAATTACTTACAAAAATCAGAAGATTAAATATTTCTTAAAAAAAAAAACCTACAAAATGAGGAAAGTTTTAACACTATCTATATTACCCACATTTTGTCAGTGTTTGAATGTGTAACATTACCTAATAGATTTAAGTAGTCCAAATTTGTTATTGTATTGTTTTTTACACCCTATTACTTGCAATCCATATAACTACGCTAAGCAAGAATTAGGTCATTATGTGGAAAATCTTTGTAATTTCAATAACAGTAATTTTACTTTAATATGCTAGTACTATAGGCGTATATTATTGCGTAACAATCGGTTAATTGAATGTAATATGGTAAATCAAATACATTGAATATTGTTTACTTAGGGCGAGTTGCTTCAATTCTGTTGTCTACTAGCAGCCCTAATAACGTTGACAACCAGTTTTTTATGTCATGAAACAACGCTTGATTTTTTACGTACGATAACCACCCTCACAGTCTTCTTCTTATTGAATGGTTGTAAACAATCTGGTGTCAGAGTTTAAACCGCCTGTAGGCCTCTGACATGGCTTAACACACTGTTGAAAAATCTCTCAGGTGTGCCGGTTTTCTCAGGATGTTTTCCGTCACCGTTTGCATATTCTGTAATTGCAGTTTTTTCGACATACGAATGTAACGCTAACTGTTTGTAAGAACCCGCCCAAACGTAAATAAGAATAGTTTTTACCACATAGACATTACCAATGATAAGCTTCACATTAGTTACCATTTACATGCTCAATCTAACCGGCGCAATTTTGTCAGTCAGTCTCGCTAATAAAATGCTGATTGGCTAATTAATTAAACTCATCATGTTAATAGCTAATCATTATTTACGTCTTTCGTAGGTAACCTAACCATACCATAATTATATTAAAATATATTTTGTTAAATGCATTATTTATAGGAACACGCAATATGACTGTTGAGTAAAATAAACAATAACCAATGGAAATATATATTTTATTTCTACATCCCAATATATTTTATAAGTACTATATAAACCATCACAGTTCCAACCCGTTATCGCGCCTTCTGTAATAAGGAAAACAAAAAAAATGCAATAGAAAATTCTCTTAAAAAATCTCATAATAATAAAAGCAATTTTATACCTTCGGAAGACATCACTGATGCATCTATGATAGCTGAGAAGCAGATAAGTCGCTAGCTGGACAGAATGGTTATTTCTTATTAATTTTATGTTCGTCAGTGATTGTAATGGATCTGTGTGCAAAATAGCTAGTTACGGGTTGGTCTTACTCTATGAAGGCAGATAGTTAATGCTCCCACGACTCTTTACTATAGGTGCATTCAAGCGCTAAACTATTGAAATCTTACAATTGTATACATCAATTACAACAATGATAGGCCCTCTGTCTTCAGGCCCTCGATTGCTTCCATTATTGTCTGAAATCTTGACATAACGCTATCTGCATAGACTTGTCACGACAGCGTATCTTCCTTGGCGAAATATACACCATATATTTAAAAAATTGCATCGGCCAAATCTGTAGTAATGTTAATAACACAGATTTAAGTCCAGTTTTCCTTAATATAAAGTGGGAATATATCTGCTCTACGAATAAAACACAGTGTTCAGTAATAAAATGTATTTAACTTCGCATTTCATCAACCAGCCGTATTGACCTACCAGGTAATTCTAATTCGTTAAGTCTATCCTACAGCGGTATGGTACAGTAGCCAGCAAAAATATGCACACACGTTGCAAAAAATTATGATTTAGTTAGGTTTAGGGTATATATTATTTGAATAGTAGGTATTTTGTATCGTGTATATATATTTTTATTAGCTGGGACCGCAAACGACTCAGGAAATAAATACACCTTACATAGCCCCTAATAAAGCTTAATACATAATACTAGGTATAGCGGCTGATTTAGTTAACATCTATAATAATAAAATTATATTTTTCAACATTTTAATAATCGACAAAATTACAATGTATTTATTTTTATATCATACATAATTAATTTGGAAAAGCTAATATTAATTTAATTAAATATTTTATTTTACTCAGAATAATACAGTAATTAGAAAGGACATTACCAAAGCAATAGCAATTACTTCCACGTAATAAAAACACCATCATTTTTGATAAAAATCAGCCGCTATTTTCTAAAGACATTATAACATAGTTCGTCATGCCTTTTTTAACACTTAATAATAACTTTTTTGACTTGCTCATCTGAGAATTTCGATGCCATACCCATTAAGATTCAAACAATCACATTCGCTTCAATTATTATAAACAACAACACTGCAAACAATATAAATAACGAAAATACATATAAG
Organism: Abrostola tripartita; assembly: GCA_905340225.1. Classification (NCBI taxonomy): domain Eukaryota; kingdom Metazoa; phylum Arthropoda; class Insecta; order Lepidoptera; family Noctuidae; genus Abrostola; species Abrostola tripartita. The sequence goes on from HG996488.1 coordinate 1,202,811, forward strand.
GATGTTATATACAAATTTTATTTACATGCGGAGTTTAGGTAAAATCTTATAGCACTGTGACTTACAAAGGTTTACATAAGATTGTTGATATTAGTACATTTTCAAAAGGAATAAAGAATATGGAAAATACCTTAGTTTCTTACAGCGGAGGTTACAAAAGTTGAAGCTATGTGAAATCAAGCGGTCAAAAGGAAGGCCACGTCTTTGTTCTTTAAAGTAATGGACACTAGTATCTAACAGTGGTGATTACTCCACAGACAAGAGCTGCTCTAAATAGAAGAAGAATTATTGAAATACAGTATCGGTTTAACATGTTGTCGTTAACACCTACTTCGACATTATCGACTCACAAAATGGATGTAATTCTGACAATTAATCATTGAAATATAGATCGGAATTTAATTGTCTTTGTCTTATGCACAAGCTAATGCTGGTACATAATTACTATACGCTATAAGATTTCACCCAAACATTGTGAAAACAACTTAGACATTACAGTACAGTCGGCCGCAAAATATTAATCACATTGACAATTAGATGACAACTAGCTTCATGAATTTAACTTAACAATGTTATTAATATTTTGCTATAACAAGAAAATATTTTAGGGGGTTATTATATTTTTTTGTTTTTACAATATTTTTCTCATTCCTACATTAAATAACCTTAACAAACATTATGTGTTCAGTTCTAGAGTGCGTACAATAACAATAAATAGTAAATGCTTAGATTCCTCTTAACGTCACAACCCAGCACCGTGTGGCGTGGTCGTGAGGATATACGAACTAGCGAGGAATGAACAATGTTAACCTAATATTAAAATTAAGGAAATATCACATTTTTCAACCAAAATCATGTACTGCACGCAAATGTAATAATTTACAGAAAATTTCAAACCATTTTGATTCCGACGTAAAACTTTATACTTGGGTGTCCTTTCATAAATGCCTCAAGTAAGCTTTAAATATTCAAAAATATACAATATAAATTGATAAAGTAAATTTGAGCCAACTGAGCTATCGTGTCAGTTGGCAGAGCTGCACTACGGATCGGCGAAGGTCGCGAGTTTATGTCCCGCTCGTGTCTATAATTTTTCAAATTTCCTTTATCACTTTAGATTTAAGCTCAGTACGGGCAACATGCTAGATTGACATAATAATCATATACATATATTATAAACAGAAGATTCAATAGCCACGAAATATACATACATAAATCTTTTATTACAAAATCCCTAAATAATAATTTGAATGGACACAGATCTTCAAATTATATTTTTATCGCCACTAACTGGTGCCGAGGCATTTACAAAACCCATTATCAAAACAATCCAAATCAACAAATTTAATATTTTAAATCACACATTCACAACTTTCCTCCTTATCATAGACAGTATAATTTATTTGTTCTCTTCAGTATTTACATTCCATACAATTTCCATACAAATGGTCTCATAAGATCTCGTATCCCCCACCCTCATTAAACCACTAGGTACTTTATATTAGAAGCGCATAGGTTTGTTATAGCATTATTTAGTTGACCATACAAAATGTATGAAAAAATAAATTGTGGTTAAAACTTCATAAAAATCTTATTAACTGGTCAACTGGTAAATGTTTCAAATTGCATCACTTATTCAAATATCTGTATGTAATTCACAGTGAATGTACATTTTATTGATTATCAAGAACAATTTAACATTCGCCAAGATTTAAAAATTCCATACATATTTATTTAAAGTGTAATATCGTGTTAAAGTTAGTCTAATAGAATTCGACTGCATTGGTTACATAGTACACTTACATTTGTTAGGCATCTTTTAAGTAAGTAAGTCTTATGCTACCCTACCGTCTTACTCATAATTAGCACATTTGACTCAACGCGTAAATAGTGTAATGATTAAAAAAAACAATGAACCTAATCAAAATATGAGGACAAAATCTGAACACGGGGTAACGAACAAAATCTTTACATATTTTTTGTATTTAAATGCTAAATTCTGTATAACTCATTGAATTTGAAACAAGAAACCACAGTACTACACAATCTATAAAACCCATAAAAAAATAAACATTCCTCGAACATTCACGGCAGGCAATGATTTTAGACAATTTGAGTGACGTCAACAAACCGAACACGTGTATTCTAGCAATTTTGCACACAGTTACGAACATTCAGCCAAACGGGCTAACCTTATACTATACACTTAATATGGACCGTTTAGGAACAGGGGTACACCTCTGACAATTTATCTCCTCTTTATTTTCCAATATAAATATGCTGTCTAGATCATCACGTGTTAAAAAACATGAACATTATAGAAGTCGACGATAAGAGAGAATGAAAGCAAAAAATATATTAGGAAGCATTCCATTTGAATACATCATTGCTGTTTATTCGGCAATACAAAGACAGCAATGTAAGCTGAATTACTACGACTAGCTTTCGCCTTCGAGAAGGCCTGAAAAGGGTAATGGGGTCCTGAGACGTGCATTGCCTAGCCCCAACATGGTTAATCCGGCCCTGTCTACGACTAACAGTAAATTATCATTTACAAGTACATTCATAATACAATGCCATTTAATTTTTAATCTTATATTGAAATTAAGTGGCTGTCTGTCACATGCAATTAAAATAAATAGAAAAAAGCTATAGACAGTTGTTAAGATATAAAGTGCTACTTGTCAGTTACCTTCTTATGCTTTATAATTACCAAAATAATGTCGACGAGATATCGCTCCACTGAATTTATATATAAGAACACGAGCCTTGAGCTTCATAGAATCTATCGTTAAGTAGAAAATTGAATCTTATTGCTATAGTAATAAGATCTATATTATAAAGGGATTATGTTTACAATACCCCTGTTTGATACTTCCTTGGTATAAATGCCTCATATGTTTAAGTGAGAAAGCCAGGCTTTTACGGCTGTGATAAACTTTTACGTATATTTTATTTATTTTCATATATTGTGCTACTTACCACGCGTCATATTCTGCATTTGCTAATTGTTTTATGTCAAAGACAACGGATTGTATGAATTAGTCAATCTGAAATTAATGCCATGAACTAGTCGAAAATAACTCTCTGAGGCGAGCGACCAACATTTATATGTGGTGACAAATGTTTGCTCAAATATTTTGATGTTACAATCACAGCTCGTAATTCGTAACGTTTATTTATATATTGTTTTTTTTATAACTTATTTATTTTTTGTAAAATGGTGCATTGACTTTAATTACTTACAAAAATCAGAAGATTAAATATTTCTTAAAAAAAAAAACCTACAAAATGAGGAAAGTTTTAACACTATCTATATTACCCACATTTTGTCAGTGTTTGAATGTGTAACATTACCTAATAGATTTAAGTAGTCCAAATTTGTTATTGTATTGTTTTTTACACCCTATTACTTGCAATCCATATAACTACGCTAAGCAAGAATTAGGTCATTATGTGGAAAATCTTTGTAATTTCAATAACAGTAATTTTACTTTGATATGCTAGTACTATAGGCGTATATTATTGCGTAACAATCGGTTAATTGAATGTAATATGGTAAATCAAATACATTGAATATTGTTTACTTAGGGCGAGTTGCTTCAATTCTGTTGTCTACTAGCAGCCCTAATAACGTTGACAACCAGTTTTTTATGTCATGAAACAACGCTTGATTTTTTACGTACGATAACCACACTCACAGTCTTCTTCTTATTGAATGGTTGTAAACAATCTGGTGTCAGAGTTTAAACCGCCTGTAGGCCTCTGACATGGCTTAACACACTGTTGAAAAATCTCTCAGGTGTGCCGGTTTTCTCAGGATGTTTTCCGTCACCGTTTGCATATTCTGTAATTGCTATTTTTTCGTCATACGAATGTAACGTTAACTGTTTGTAAGAACCCGCCCAAACGTAAATAACAATAGTTTTGACCACATAGACATTACCAATGTTATGCTTCACATTAGTTACCATTTACATGCTCAATCTAACCGGCGCAATTTTGTCAGTCAGTCTCGCTAATAAAATGCTGATTGGCTAATTAATTAAGCTCATCATGTTAATAGCTAATCATTATTTACGTCTTTCGTAGGTAACCTAACCATACCATAATTATATTAAAATATATTTTGTTAAATGCATTATTTATAGGAACACGCAATATGACTGTTGAGTAAAATAAACAATAACCAATGGAAATATATATTTTATTTCTACATCCCAATATATTCTATAAGTACTATATAAACCATCACAGTTCCAACCCGTTATCGCGCCTTCTGTAATAAGGAAAACAAAAAAAATGCAATAGAAAATTCTCTTAAAAAATCTCATAATAATAAAAGCAATTTTATACCTTCGGAAGACATCACTGATGCATCTATGATAGCTGAGAAGCAGATAAGTCGCTAGCTGGACAGAATGGTTAGACAAGCATGTTATAAGGGATCTGTGTGCAAAATAGCTAGTTACGGGTTGGTCTTACTCTATGAAGGCAGATAGTTAATGCTCCCACGACTCTTTACTATAGGTGCATTCAAGCGCTAAACTATTGAAATCTTACAATTGTATACATCAATTACAACAATGATAGGCCCTCTGTCTTCAGGCCCTCGATTGCTTCCATTATTGTCTGAAATCTTGACATAACGCTATCTGCATAGACTTGTCACGACAGCGTATCTTCCTTGGCGAAATATACACCATATATTTAAAAAAATTGCATCGGCCAAATCTGTAGTAATGTTAATAACACAGATTTAAGTCCAGTTTTCCTTAATATAAAGTGGGAATATATCTGCTCTACGAATAAAACACAGTGTTCAGTAATAAAATGTATTTAACTTTGCATTTCATCAACCAGCCGTATTGACCTACCAGGTAATTCTAATTCGTTAAGTCTATCCTACAGCGGTATGGTACAGTAGCCAGCAAAAATATGCACACACGTTGCAAAAAATTATGATTTAGTTAGGTTTAGGGTATATATTATTTGAATAGTAGGTATTTTGTATCGTGTATATATATTTTTATTAGCTGGGACCGCAAACGACTCAGGAAATAAATACACCTTACATAGCCCCTAATAAAGCTTAATACATAATACTAGGTATAGCGGCTGATTTAGTTAACATCTATAATAATAAAATTATATTTTTCAACATTTTAATAATCGACAAAATTACAATGTATTTATTTTTATATCATACATAATTAATTTGGAAAAGCTAATATTAATTTAATTAAATATTTTATTTTACTCAGGATAATACAATAATTAGAAGGACATTACCAAAGCAATAGCAATTACTTCCACGTAACACCATCATTTTTGATAAAAATCAGCCGCTATTTTCTAAAGACATTATAACATAGTTCGTCATGCCTTTTTTAACACTTAATATTAACAATTTTGACTTGCTCATCTGAGAATTTCGATGCCATACCCATTAAGATTCAAACAATCACATTCGCTTCAATTATTATAAACAACAACACTGCAAACAATATAAATAACGAAAATACATATAAGGATGTTATATACAAATTTTATTTACATGCGGAGTTTAGGTAAAATCTTATAGCACTGTGACTTACAAAGGTTTACATAAGATTGTTGATATTAGTACATTTTCAAAAGGAATAAAGAATATGGAAAATACCTTAGTTTCTTACAGCGGAGGTTACAAAAGTTGAAGCTATGTGAAATCAAGCGGTCAAAAGGAAGGCCACGTCTTTGTTCTTTAAAGTAATGGACACTAGTATCTAACAGTGGTGATTACTCCACAGACAAGAGCTGCTCTAAATAGAAGAAGAATGATTGAAATACAGTATCGGTTTAACATGTTGTCGTTAACACCTACTTCGACATTATCGACTCACAAAATGGATGTAATTCTGACAATTAATCATTGAAATATAGATCGGAATTTAATTGTCTTTGTCTTATGCAGAAGCTAATGCTGGTACATAATTACTATACGCTATAAGATTTCACCCAAACATTGTGAAAACAACTTAGACATTACAGTACAGTCGGCCGCAAAATATTAATCACATTGACAATTAGATGACAACTAGCTTCATGAATTTAACTTAACAATGTTATTAATATTTTGCTATAACAAGAAAATATTTTAGGGGGTTATTATATTTTTTTGTTTTTACAATATTTTTCTCATTCCTACATTAAATAACCTTAACAAACATTATGTGTTCAGTTCTAGAGTGCGTACAATAACAATAAATAGTAAATGCTTAGATTCCTCTTAACGTCACAACCCAGCACCGTGTGGCGTGGTCGTGAGGATATACGAACTAGCGAGGAATGAACAATGTTAACCTAATATTAAAATTAAGGAAATATCACATTTTTCAACCAAAATCATGTACTGCACGCAAAAGTAATAATTTACAGAAAATTTCAAACCATTTTCATTCCGACGTAAAACTTTATACTTGGGTGTCCTTTCATAAATGCCTCAAGTAAGCCTTTAAATATTCAAAAATATACAATATAAATTGATAAAGTAAATTTGAGCCAACTGAGCTATCGTGTCAGTTGGCAGAGCTACGCTACGGATCGGCGAAGGTCGCGAGTTTATGTCCCGATTGTGTCTATAATTTTTCAAATTTCCTTTATCACTTTAGATTTAAGCTCAGTACGGGCGACATGCTAGATTGACATAATAATCATATACATATATTATAAACAAAAGATTCAATAGCCACGAAATATACATACATAAATCTTTTATTACAAAATCCCTAAATAATAATTTGAATGGACACAGATCTTCAAATTATATTTTTATCGCCACTAACTGGTGCCGAGGACATTTACAAAACCCATTATCAAAACAATCCAAATCAACCAATTTAATATTTTCAATCACACATTCACAACTTTCCTCCTTATCATAGACAGTATAATTTATTTGTTCTCTTCAGTATTTACATTCCATACAATTTCCATACAAATGGTCTCATGAGACCCCCCATAGGACCCCCACCCTCTTTAAACCACTAGGTACTTTATATTAGAAGCGCATAGGTTTGTTATAGCATTATTTAGTTGACCATACAAAATGTATGAAAAAATAAATTGTGGTTAAAACTTCATAAAAATCTTATTAACTGGTAAATGTTTCAAATTGCATCACTTATTCAATGTACATTTTATTGATTATCAAGAACAATTTAACATTCGCCAAGATTTAAAAATTCCATACATATTTATTTAAAGTGTAATATCGTGTTAAAGTTAGTCTAATAGAATTCGACTGCATTGGTTACATAGTACACTTACATTATTTTGTAAGGCATCTTTTAAGTAAGTCTTATGCTACCCTACCGTCTTACTCATAATTAGCACATTTGACTCAACGCGTAAATAGTGTAATGATTAAAAAAAACAATGAACCTAATCAAAATATGAGGACAAAACCTGAACACGGGGTAACGAACAAAACCTTTACATATTTTTTGTATATAAATGCTAAATCCATTATAAGAACTTGAAACCTCAGGACTACACAATCTATAAAACCCATAAAAAAATAAACATTCCTCGAACATTCACGGCAGGCAATGATTTTAGACAATTTTGAGTGACGTCAACAAACCGAACACGTGTATTCTAGCAATTTTGCACACAGTTACGAACATTCAGCCAAACGGGCTAACCTTATACTATACACTTAATATGGACCGTTTAGGAACAGGGGTACACCTCTGACAATTTATCTCCTCTTTATTTTCCAATATAAATATGCTGTCTAGATCATCACGTGTTAAAAAACATGAACATTATAGAAATCGACGAGAGATTGAAAGCAAAAAATATGTTAGGAAGCATTCCATTTGAATACATCATTGCTGTTTATTCGGCAATACAAAGACAGCAATGTAAGCTTATATTTGTGTCTAATTTTATCTATGGTTTAATAAACAGTAAATAGGTCGTATTAACTGTCTGTATAGTTCCGAATATACAGATACACGAGAACTATACAGACGAAAAAGCAAGCCAGAAAAATAAAATTGTAATCAATGTCACAGAAAACTGTCTTAAGACCATTTACTTGAATTTATTGATAAGGATTTGGAGAAGAAACATTTACAAGTCGTACAAACTGTAAGAGGTATTCTCTGTACCGAAACATTCCACGCCATCATAATTATACGCACAATAAACACTAGCAAGCCGCGTCCCAACGGTTACACGAATACATCCCTTATGCCTAGCGCGTTAGACCCGATATTGGTCTAACATCAGTTTGTCCGCCGTCTCCAAGCCAATAAACGATGACACCCACACTGCCCAAGCACCATGCCTCATGAGAATATGTTCTATAAACTAGTCATTCAGACCACCACTTCTTTGTAAGATTTATATCAAAGTTCCTAATGTAAGCACAAGCATTTTGGTATTTTTGATTAGGTAGCATTTTAAAGTATTGACAAAGATTCTACGATGTTAACAGATAATAACCCACCCACCATGATATGAGTTCAATGAAACAATATGGATAAGTAACAACAGAATTTTTAAATCGAGCGTTTTGATTGGATAGTGATTCATATTTTTGTGATGGATAGTGACCACAGATTAAAAAGGAATTATGTAATATTAAGGATGATGTGAACCTTATTAAATGATTGCTAGAATATTCTATTACTTAATTACTCATTTAAGTGCTTGACGATATAAGCCTTAACAAAAGCATAATTGTATTATATTTAATTCTTTCGAGTTCGTATTTACTTGCAGCTTTTTTTTAATAAAAAGAGTACAAATAGGATAAGACCATAAGCTCAGGCATGAAATAAATAAGTTGCCAGCACTTGTATTAATTTCAAAGATTATTTTTGAAGCAACACTTCCATTTTTATACGAATTTTAAGAGAATCTACTATAGTTTAAAATTGAACTCTATGCCAACACTGTTAAGCGCTAAATTCACATGATTCTTATAATTACAGTATATATCTGATGACACCATTTTCAGCATTGTACATTGTTGTAATTAATTTGATGTATAATGATTTAACAACAAAGCAGGTTAGTTCATTAGTCGCGGCTAAGATTCTCGTCAGTGTGAGATGTCAACTATATGCTGTTAGGACTAGTTGGAAATTGTACGAGATCAAATAATTCAGGAACTCCAATAAGTTTTATTATAGGTAGTTTTTACAATGAGTTTATGTGGAAACATAAAAATGGAGTATTTAAATATTACAAACACATTTCGTTGGTTTATTGTGATGCTTATTACTCTCAAATTCTATAAAAAAAATATAAAATTACAATTTTTTAACCGGAAATGTATTAAGCCACAACCAGAATCGAATCATCCCCACATATTTCCACAAACAATCTCATACACAAATCAAATCGACAAATTTCCAACAGTCCTGCGCATGCGCGGCCGGGCCCTAGAGACGGAAGAAGACAAACTGATAAGCGTGGCGCTACCTGTTGAACAGCAGGTCGGGGCGGTAGTACACGTAGATGCCCAGCAGCACCGTGGCCGTGGCCAGCACGGCGCGGCGGGACAGAGGCACGCGGCGCAGCGCGGCCGGCACGCAGCGCGCCAGGCGGGCCGAGAGGGTCGCGCCCGCCCGGCTGTGCGCGGCGGCGCGGCGGCGCTTCATGCGCTCCTCGTCTGCGCGGCGCTGCTCCTCTCTGGTGAACGTGTTACATGGTTAATTCTCGCTAAAACTCGAGAACGGCTGGACCGATCAGGCTTATTTTGGTCTTGAAATCGTGGAAGTCTAGGGAAGGTTTAAATGGTGTGCATCTTCACACCATTTAAAAACGACGTACGAAATTCTGGGTCAGCTAGTAAAAAATAAACATTAATCTCCACAGGTCACGATATACAGTGGAGAGTTCAGCACGTCTTTAACAGTCCAAATGTCCTTATTTAAACCTCAAATATAGTGTTTAACATTACCTACTTCAACGAATTACTATGAAAAACAAGATTTTTGATCGAAAACTATTTTTATCTTAATATACTTGAACACAAAAATGTATAGATATTATATTTAAAATACGTGAAAATTAAACTCACTCTCTCCTCTCTAGCGCCGCGACTTCTGCTTCGAGATCAGTAGGGTCGTTTTCTTCGTATAGTGTCTTAGCGGTCACGAGAATATCTTCGAACGGTAAGTCATCCGGTAACTGTAATACATAATTTCAGTTCATTATTGAATGAACAGGTGTACGTCAACCGAACTACGAAAAATGAACGAATATAATATGACCAAATGAACTATGTACGATTGTACGAATGAATGAATCACAATAATACAACGGAAGAATGAAGTATATACGAACAACTACAGAAACTACTAATTCCTTCATCAATTTTTTCGTACGTAGTTCATTCGTTCATATCTATTCACTACAGAATGAACGATTGAATAACGAACCATAGATGTATGAGTATTTCACAAAGAACGGATGACACTTGCAATGCAATTCGTGTATGCTACGCATCTATTGCTGAAGTTAGCGTCAACTTATTGCGTCGCAATTATGTAAGGAGCCTGCCCGTACTTCTTACTGGTCTAACCTACTAACACTAAGTAAAGATTTCACAAAGAAAACCTTTACTTCGTGATAGTTTAAGTAATCATTACATGTCTCTGAGTTCGATGGTAAGCCTCTAAGCTATAATGAAGTACTCACCCTAGACAACAAACAATGCAGCATCGCCATATCACACTCGCAGTTGTAGACCTCGTCCGCTCTATACAGCACGATGGCGGCAGTGACGTACACGGGGAAGAGGGGGGGCGCGCACAGGAAGTAGTCGTACAGCCGCACCACGTCCGTGTACTTGTTGAGACTGTGGCCGAACCACGTCAGGTACCAGGGCAGCGCGAACATTGTGCCCACTTGAGCTCTGGAAGAAACGAAACCTTTTAAATGACGACTTTCTAGCGTCCTACTTAGCAGTTCCTGACTGGTCGTGTTCTTTGTATTAATTATGAGAACATTACATAGGTTAAATGTAGTTGGTACGATAAGTCATTTATTCAATTTAGATCATTCATCTTTACTTTTAATTAACCACAATTTATTATAACTTGGGTAAGTCGGACCCACGAATGATATTTATTTGGTAGATTTGCAAAACTCCCTACGTCGTAGGAGTTGCATGTATTTTTACACGACTGCCCAAAAGAAGGAGTGTAATGTTTTCAGGGTTCATGTCTGTATGTATGTATGTGAGTTTCTTTATTCCACCATAACTTCTGAATACCTAAACTGATTTTGATGTATGGAGTGTCGGTAGAATCCTTACATTATCGCGAGTAACATAGGCTATAAAAAAATGAAACAAGTCGGGGGACCGTTCTGTGGAACACTGTATTATCTAAGAGATACCCAGACTGCAATGGAACTTGTTTTTCACTTTTTAGTTCGTTTTTTGACATGGCCTTCATGACTTTTATTTTTTTATCGCCAACTACTACTAAACTAATAAAGTTTAGTAGTAGTTGGCGATCCCATTGCAATTTACGATGCCCTTTTTATTATTACTTACGCCCACATTTCGCCACTTAAGTGAACCTACTGCAATTTATCAGGACCATAATACACTTACTTGTCTAAGCACTCAGAGAGCTTCCTATCGGCCCTGCTGAGGACGGGCAGCATGTAGTTGAGCAGGTGCTGCGTGGGCTGCATGGTGACCTGCATGAAGGGAGCCAGCGGAGCCCCGGGCCCGTACGACAGCCGGCACAGCAACGGGAACGACGCGCGGTCGCCGCACACCAGGAGCAATGTGATCGCCACGTCGTGGTAGCCCTGCGAACAAATCAAATATTGTAAGAGGAGGAGTGGAGATTATGGCAGCCCCCCCCCCCCCCCCCCCGTGTTGCCATAATCTCCACTCTTCCCCTTTAAGGAGGAGGCCTTTGTTCAACTTTCCTCCTTTCCTTTGTGGACGTCTTCCACTGATCCACTTCCATGATCAGCATCATGAAGAGGAAGCGCAACAACTTAATTTCACTCCGAGTTTAAATTTTGAAAAGTGTACGAATCCCAGATCGGGTTGTGCTACTGGATTTTTCCATTAGATAATTCTCAGTAGCGGCACTGATTCAAGATTTGTGCACTGTTAAAGGCTCGCTCCCATTGAAACCTATAACATAACTGGCAAAATGTAGGTGTACTATAAGTACACCTTCAGGGAATGCAGGCTTAATGAGGTATGTTTTAAAATTGGAGACAAAATTTCTATTTTGTTGTATTTCCATTACCAATCGTTTCTATAATCGATATAGAGGTGTTTTTGGCGTTTGCTGCAGAGAATTAACTACATGATGGGAAGCAGGATTGCATCAACCGTGAGAGTAAGAAAGAGTGTGGTAGCCGCAGAAAACCTTATCACGAAAGCCTAGTTTATCCTAACCATCAAACCACCATTGTATGTACACAATTACACATACATTTAAGATGCAACAACCACAAGTGATCTGTGGCTCAAAGTAAGGCACATTTTTTTTTTTAAAAAAAACGTCGCCCCACACTAGGAATTTCTCCTGTATCGTGGGTGCGTTTCACAAACATGAAATATCACATACACAAACACCCAGACTCGGGACAAACAAATGTGGATCGCACAAATTTTTGCCCCGTGCAGGAATGCGAACGAACCCGCAACCCTTAGCGCAGCAGTCTAATCGCTTAGCCACTACGCCAATCAGGTCGTCGTGTTTAATGGTTCTGGATTTTCAAGAAGAACTCCACTACGTAATCTTATAACATTAGGACTCGAAAATTGTGATTCAATGACGAGTTTCGTGACTCAGATAATTGAAAACAGGACAGTAATTATCAGGTACGTGCGGTGTTTTAAAGTGGAAACAGTAAACAAGATTGGTATATGGATTCGGGAGCTAGTGTACACATGCCAAGTGACGCAAATAATGTTCGAAGATCCAATGCAACGAGTATTAAGGAGATTATTATAGGTAGCTTCAAATAAGTGAGCAGTATTATGCTCGGGGGATGTTGATATGGTGACGATTACTCCAAAACACAAATAAAGTTACAGTCAACAATGTACTGTGTGCCTAACCTTGCTACGAACTTGATAGCTGTTAGTAGACAGTAAATAGTACATAATACCGGTTGAAAATTCTGTTATTTAAAGATTCAGGTGCAAATAAGATTAAAAACCTTTAAAAATTGGATTTTCGTTAAAATCACTGGAAAAATAAATCTTTCGGGTGTAACGTTATGTGAATTTTCCGTACAAAAAATTTAAATAAAAAATTATAACCTCCTTCAAAAAACTCAAAAGTGAAAAATAATATTTTATCACTTCACTTTACATAAGCGAAGTGGAAGTCGGCGCCAAATCCTATGCGTTCGCTTAGTTTATAGTGTTAGCTTTTAAACTATGAACCACGCACGTATGGCAGCATTCTCATAAGTACTATTTTTCTGAATCGCTTAATGGATGTTGGGATTTGGCACCGACTTCTACTTCGCTTATGTAAAGTGAAGTGATAAAATATTATTTTTCACTTTTGAGTTTTTTGAAGGAGGTTATAATTTTTTATTTAAATTTTTTTATTTCACGATTTTTTGGCTTTAGATTCTGCTAATGTGGTTTTGCTATTTGTATGACCATTTAAGCGATTTAAATTTTGTTTTGTGAAATGGGTATTTAGTGAAATATAATAAACCACACGACGATAGATCGTTGCAGGAAATGAAAAGACTACGAAATCTGTCTTCCGATAATGAAGGTAGATAAGTAAGTCAGTAGTACATAAGTAAGTCATAATAAATCTTTTATTTACGAGGCGAAATTATCCAATGAGTCCTCCCACCCTGGGTGGAGGGACTGTCAGACTTGTACTGACAGTCATACTACTGTCATACTCATCCACAGTGTTCCTTCAATAGCCCTTTAAGTTCCAGGGTCACGGTTACCCAGGGACAGTACCGCGATCACGGATCAGCTTACGTAATTAGGACGCATGAAATTTGAAGAGTTTTGTTCTTATAACCGTATATCTCATCAGAACAAACATCTAATTATTTTTCAGTATTGCGTTTTTTTTGTAAAACGTTGTAAGTGACCTGGAACATTTTTTTTTCGAAATTGTTTTTATAACCTTTGTAGTGAGTACAGGCGTGATATTATGTTGTGTGATGGTGTAAACAATGCTTAGATATGCTATAGCAACAATCGCGGTTAATCTGCTGTTATTTATTGAAGAGTTCCCCCGATTTCTACAAGATCCCATCATCAGGTATTGAAATGGTGACAATGGGACCACACGGGAAGCACCAGCTTTCAAATAAAAAAAGAATCATGAAAATCGGTTCACCCAGTCGCAAGTTATGAGTGAACAAACATAAAAAAAAAAAAAAAAAAAATACAGTCGAATTGATAACCTCCTCCTTTTTTTGAAGTCGGTTAAAAAATAGATGGCAGTTTATAGTTCAATAAATAGGTATAATATGGACAGGCAGTACCATAGTAAATAGGTATACATAGATCAACTGCAGGCATTTGTTCAAATGGAAGTTATTCTCGACATCTTAGTCAGAGGTACCAGACCAGACCATCGGTTTTAGTCAAAAATACTTTCGACCGTTTTTGTAGTTTGAGGTATCATAAAATAAAATGAAGCTATGTCACAACTTGATAAACCGGTGGAGCCAAAACGTCCATTCTCCTTTGAATTATGTCCTAGAGACAACAACTTTCTAATAAAAAAAAGTAAGGCGGGCCGATTCTTTGGAGGCCAGTGTATTATCGACATTAAATATTTGTTAGGTCTGGACGTTGGTGCAGTATTCTATATCTGTGACACCAACTTCATTCACTACCGTTAATTACTAGACTGAAACAATGTTTTCTAAGCTACGTTTAGATCACTGTCCGTAAAAGTAACAAAAGCGTGACGACGTTACGGTGTGCCTTATTAACGTAGTTTGCATACGTAAATACCGTATATCTCACGGTGTCAAGAAACAACAGAATATGACACTGGTTGTGTCATCTTCTTCTTATCGTATGGTTGATGAACAGCCTGATGTCAGAGTTTAAACCGTCTGTAGGCCTCTGACATAGCTTTACACACCGTTGAAAAATCTCTTAGGTGTGCCGGCATTTTTTGTTCGCGTTTTCAATACTTATTACTTCCAAAACCTCGTCTCCGTAACTAGCTTCATCAACATCATCATCATCAGCCGGAATGAACGACAACTTGTCATTTGCATTGTAACTAGCTTACAATCGAGTTAACCCTCTTAATATAATTAATTAATTTCTCAAACCCAATGAACCAGAAAATGTTCTCGGTAACGAAGTCGTAAGTTTGTAACACAATACGAGTCAGTTGATCGATACGCATGCGCACGCCTGTAACACTACTGTGACTGTACTAGCGCGGCATACACATAACTACTGATTATGTACGAAGTTCATTCAATCAAGGTTAACGTAATCCATCCGCTTTCTTTAGTTTCACTTAGCGGAAGAATCCTAGGAGAGTTTGATACCATCCTAGGTTTCTAAAAATCATACCTCTTCCGACCCTTTTAGGAAATACGAGGTAATAATATCTCATGATAATAAAATATACTAGCTTCCGCCCGCGACTTCGTTCGCGCGGATTTCGAGTGTTTTATAGCTTTCCTCGATAAATGGATTATCCAACACAAAAATATATTTTCTATTCGATCCAGTAGTTCCCGAGATTAGCGCGTTCAAACAAACTTTTCAGCTTTATAATATTAGATAGTATAGATACTTTTGCGTATACCATAACAACAACGTAGATATAGAAAGATAGAACTCCCATAGATATAGTAGGTATATGTCACTCCTGTCGGTCGGTATACAATTCAATCAGCTAATTGAATCTACGCCATCAATATTCAGGTCACGTCAAACGAAATTCGGCTCTTCCCTATATGGTATCTGGGGGCACGGCAGTGCCCCCGCCAAGTCGAGCAATAAAGCGGCACGCGGCCGTACCATCCTTTTCTCGAAGCACTTCATCTATATTGACCCGAAAATACAGCACACGCTACGGTTAAAGATGTTTTAATATGGAGTAGCTATGACTTAGGAAAAACTGGTAAATCTATACTTATATCACAGATAACGAGAAAGTGCGAGTTTTGTGAGTTTTTAATTTGTATGCATGGAGGGTATACTCCAGTACGACTGCACGTATTTGAAAAAAAATCTCACTCTCTCTCTCTCGCATTATTCTAGATGCACACAGTACTTTGTAATATAATAGTAGTTACAATACAAACGTTATCTGTGGTTACCCTGATATTAGAACAGACTTGTTACTTGATATTTATGTTGAAAACATTGCGGTCAGTAGACAACGCAAACGCAAATGTAGTCCTAAAAATTTAGCTGTTACTATTGCATATGATGACCTGAACATGACGAAAGAGAAGTGGCTCCCAAAGATTCGCCTCTTGCGGGGATGGAATCACAACAACAAACTTTGACACTACACAAATCGATGTTTTTTGCCTTCAAAGTTTATACAAGTGTATATATATATACATCTATATATTGATGGCGTATGGATATATATATATATATACATCTGTATATAGCTCCATTTTGTCCTCAAATAATCCAATTTTTGATAGATATGTAGATTGTGCTGCTGAGTAGTGTGTTGCGCCGTTTCTTTTACCCAGCTATAGCACTAGGAAGCGGTGATGGGCGGGCGTTTTGGGGCTATCTTGTTGTAACTAAGTTGACGTTCAAAAGTACGTTTTAAGTCTATTTTGATTAAATGATTTTTATATTATCTTTTAATATTGACACGAAGTAAGCTAAATAAATAAATAAAGGATATCTAGTGCACTGTTCTAAGCACAATTCCCCGAATGTCTGTCCACAATAATACTGACATAACGCGTTTAAGCGACTATTTCCTGTTGATTGAAGACCCCTCCAGTCGTTTGATGTAACCTCCCAAATTGGACCGTCCGAGTTTCAATTCGTTTCTTATAATAAGCTTTAAAATTACTCATTTATTTTCTAAGATTGTTAAATGCCAATAATATAATTTCATAATTTGTGTTAATGACAATGTGAAGATGGTTGATTTCTTCACGAAAAAAATATATTAATTGGTAGATATAAAAAATATATCTACGAATTTCATGACATCTCATGCTTAAATGAGCATGAGATGTCTGTAACATAAAACAATAAAATCCTTTTAACTGGTACAAAGAGCCTCCACGAGTGACGATACTTAAGTACGTCCGGCGCACCCTGGACGGTCAACTCTCTACTATCCCTGTTGACTCACTAATCTCTCCACTACGGCATGCCCTTTTTCCAATCGTCTCATATCTCTGGGTGTTTGTGTATGTGATATTTCATGTTTGTGAAACGCACCCACGATACAGGAAAAATTCCTAGTGTGGGGCGACGTTTTAAAAAAAAAAAAATATCGATACGAAGGAGACTGGTACTGGCTAATTTAAATGATAAGTAAACTGGCTAATTCGCAAACTAACTCTGGGATCACTATACAGTACAGTCAATATTCGTTTATCATTATAAACGAATATTTCTAAAACTATATACAACATCTGACTTTTGGTGCCATTTTAGCATGTCGCCCATGCTAAGCTTGAATCTAAATTGATAAAGGAAATTTGAAAAATGATGGACACGAGCGGGATTCGAACCCGCGACCTTCGCCGATCCGTGGCGCTGCTCTAACCAACTGAGCCACCGTGTCGCTGCTCGCACCCATCGAATTTCAAGTTCCCTTTTAGTATTTACGTCTTAAGGGTGACGTCAGGTATTATCTGTTGGAATCTATGATTACCAACTCAGTGTTATACCTTTACAGCTATAAATCACTGAAACGATAATACCAACCCAAATTTATATGACTTTTGGTGCCATTTTAGCATGTTGCCCATGCTAAGCTTGAATCTAAATTGATAAAGGAAATTTGAAAAATGATGGACACGAGCGGGATTCGAACCCGCGACCTTCGCCGATCCGTGGCGCTGCTCTAACCAACTGAGCCACCGTGTCGCTGCTCGCACCCATCGAATTTCAAGTTCCCTTTTAGTATTTACGTCTTAAGGGTGACGTCAGGTATTATCTGTTGGAATCTATGATTACCAACTCAGTGTTATACCTTTACAGCTATAAATCACTGAAACGATAATACCAACCCAAATTTATATGACTTTTGGTGCCATTTTAGCATGTTGCCCATGCTAAGCTTGAATCTAAATTGATAAAGGAAATTTGAAAAATGATGGACACGAGCGGGATTCGAACCCGCGACCTTCGCCGATCCGTGGCGCTGCTCTAACCAACTGAGCCACCGTGTCGCTGCTCGCACCCATCGAATTTCAAGTTCCCTTTTAGTATTTACGTCTTAAGGGTGACGTCAGGTATTATCTGTTGGAATCTATGATTACCAACTCAGTGTTATACCTTTACAGCTATAAATCACTGAAACGATAATACCAACCCAAATTTATATGACTTTTGGTGCCATTTTAGCATGTTGCCCATGCTAAGCTTGAATCTAAATTGATAAAGGAAATTTGAAAAATGATGGACACGAGCGGGATTCGAACCCGCGACCTTCGCCGATCCGTGGCGCTGCTCTAACCAACTGAGCCACCGTGTCGCTGCTCGCACCCATCGAATTTCAAGTTCCCTTTTAGTATTTACGTCTTAAGGGTGACGTCAGGTATTATCTGTTGGAATCTATGATTACCAACTCAGTGTTATACCTTTACAGCTATAAATCACTGAAACGATAATACCAACCCAAATTTATATGACATTTGGTGCCATTTTAGCATGTTGCCCATGCTAAGCTTGAATCTAAATTGATAAAGGAAATTTGAAAAATGATGGACACGAGCGGGATTCGAACCCGCGACCTTCGCCGATCCGTGGCGCTGCTCTAACCAACGAGCCACCGTGTCGCTGCTCGCACCCATCGAATTTCAAGTTCCCTTTTAGTATTTACGTCTTAAGGGTGACGTCAGGTATTATCTGTTGGAATCTATGATTACCAACTCAGTGTTATACCTTTACAGCTATAAATCACTGAAACGATAATACCAACCCAAATTTATATGACATTTGGTGCCATTTTAGCATGTTGCCCATGCTAAGCTTGAATCTAAATTGATAAAGGAAATTTGAAAAATGATGGACACGAGCGGGATTCGAACCCGCGACCTTCGCCGATCCGTGGCGCTGCTCTAACCAACTGAGCCACCGTGTCGCTGCTCGCACCCATCGAATTTCAAGTTCCCTTTTAGTATTTACGTCTTAAGGGTGACGTCAGGTATTATCTGTTGGAATCTATGATTACCAACTCAGTGTTATACCTTTACAGCTATAAATCACTGAAACGATAATACCAACCCAAATTTATATGACATTTGGTGCCATTTTAGCATGTTGCCCATGCTAAGCTTGAATCTAAATTGATAAAGGAAATTTGAAAAATGATGGACACGAGCGGGATTCGAACCCGCGACCTTCGCCGATCCGTGGCGCTGCTCTAACCAACGAGCCACCGTGTCGCTGCTCGCACCCATCGAATTTCAAGTTCCCTTTTAGTATTTACGTCTTAAGGGTGACGTCAGGTATTATCTGTTGGAATCTATGATTACCAACTCAGTGTTATACCTTTACAGCTATAAATCACTGAAACGATAATACCAACCCAAATGGGCAACATGCTAAAATGGCACCAAAAGTCATATAAATTTGGGTTGGTATTATCGTTTCAGTGATTTATAGCTGTAAAGGTATAACACTGAGTTGGTAATCATAGATTCCAACAGATAATACCTGACGTCACCCTTAAGACGTAAATACTAAAAGGGAACTTGAAATTCGATGGGTGCGAGCAGCGACACGGTGGCTCGTTGGTTAGAGCAGCGCCACGGATCGGCGAAGGTCGCGGGTTCGAATCCCGCTCGTGTCCATCATTTTTCAAATTTCCTTTATCAATTTAGATTCAAGCTTAGCATGGGCAACATGCTAAAATGGCACCAAAAGTCATATAAATTTGGGTTGGTATTATCGTTTCAGTGATTTATAGCTGTAAAGGTATAACACTGAGTTGGTAATCATAGATTCCAACAGATAATACCTGACGTCACCCTTAAGACGTAAATACTAAAAGGGAACTTGAAATTCGATGGGTGCGAGCAGCGACACGGTGGCTCAGTTGGTTAGAGCAGCGCCACGGATCGGCGAAGGTCGCGGGTTCGAATCCCGCTCGTGTCCATCATTTTTCAAATTTCCTTTATCAATTTAGATTCAAGCTTAGCATGGGCAACATGCTAAAATGGCACCAAAAGTCATATAAATTTGGGTTGGTATTATCGTTTCAGTGATTTATAGCTGTAAAGGTATAACACTGAGTTGGTAATCATAGATTCCAACAGATAATACCTGACGTCACCCTTAAGACGTAAATACTAAAAGGGAACTTGAAATTCGATGGGTGCGAGCAGCGACACGGTGGCTCAGTTGGTTAGAGCAGCGCCACGGATCGGCGAAGGTCGCGGGTTCGAATCCCGCTCGTGTCCATCATTTTTCAAATTTCCTTTATCAATTTAGATTCAAGCTTAGCATGGGCAACATGCTAAAATGGCACCAAAAGTCATATAAATTTGGGTTGGTATTATCGTTTCAGTGATTATAGCTGTAAAGGTATAACACTGAGTTGGTAATCATAGATTCCAACAGATAATACCTGACGTCACCCTTAAGACGTAAATACTAAAAGGGAACTTGAAATTCGATGGGTGCGAGCAGCGACACGGTGGCTCAGTTGGTTAGAGCAGCGCCACGGATCGGCGAAGGTCGCGGGTTCGAATCCCGCTCGTGTCCATCATTTTTCAAATTTCCTTTATCAATTTAGATTCAAGCTTAGCATGGGCAACATGCTAAAATGGCACCAAAAGTCATATAAATTTGGGTTGGTATTATCGTTTCAGTGATTTATAGCTGTAAAGGTATAACACTGAGTTGGTAATCATAGATTCCAACAGATAATACCTGACGTCACCCTTAAGACGTAAATACTAAAAGGGAACTTGAAATTCGATGGGTGCGAGCAGCGACACGGTGGCTCAGTTGGTTAGAGCAGCGCCACGGATCGGCGAAGGTCGCGGGTTCGAATCCCGCTCGTGTCCATCATTTTTCAAATTTCCTTTATCAATTTATATACAACATCATTACTGACCTGATAGTACTTTAAATGCGGATACTTCATGATGACCCGCAGTATGAGCACGGTGAGCTGGTCCTGCAGCGCGACTCGCTGCTCGTACGGGATGCCGGGCGGAAACCGCTTCAACGAGCGGTTCACGTCTAAAACAACCTGAGGAACAAATTAACTTACATTACAATAACTTACTTTGTCACTAAATTTGATTCTTTTAAACGCATACTTGCAGCACTGATAGCCGTGTGGTATAAATGCATGACCGTTGGACTGCTAAGTAAAAAATCGCAAGTTCAAATCCCGGCACGCACCAATGGCTTTTACCACCACGCACCAATGGCTGTGCGTACTATAAATTAGTTGTCAGTTGCTTAAAACGGTAAAGGAAAACATCGTGAGGAAACCGGCACACTTGAGAGATTTTTCAATGGTGTGTAAAGCCATGTTAAAGGTCTCCAGACGGTTTAAACCCTGACATCAGGTCGGTCATCAACGATACGATAAGAAGAAGACATAAACGAAGTCTATTGATATCTCTATTCTTTACCATGCCAACATTGGACATTTTTCTAAGTTCTAGTAGTTTTTAAGACACTGTTATGGTAAACTGCTAAAACGTTTGACAAATTTAGATAGAATTTGGTAAGAAAAGTTTAAATCTTAGGGAAGATATAATGATAGAATATACATTATTGCACGCGAAGAAACAAATAATACAGAATGACCTTAAAAAAATAGTGCAAGCGGCGGTCTGTTTGCTAAAAGCTAAAGACATAGATTACTGTTTATTACGGTTGCTGTGTTTATTTAAAAAAGAGCAACTAAAATATTGATGTTTCATAAGCAACTGCAATTTGTCTACGTGAAATATAAACATGTTGAATTTGAGTCATGGGCACAAAAATAAATACATTAAAGAGGCCTTTAACATGATGAATCAATGTGTGTTGCTTGGCTCTGACATTGTAATCACATATCACTACTAATAACAACACATCTGAAGATAACACCTGCTACATTCATGCTAATTTTACTTCAGTTGATTACTGAGATATTGAAAAAAGCCACTTGAACAAGTAAATCGTCATATGAATCACAGTGGAATATTGCAATATATAGGATGTATGCAAACAATATAATAATACACAACAACAAACCTAAGGATTGATAACAAGTGCATTGTATTGTTTTCCTTGATAATACATGATGACCTGAATCAATACTTATTTATAAGCTAACCTCAAGATCCATTTTATACACTGTTTAGAAAATATTATATGTGTTTTATTTCAGTAATATTGTATAAAATTGACCTATACAATATGTACATAAACACATGTATAGTTGCTTAAGTAAATACATAACTGGTATGAAATATACCTTTGATACTATAATAATGACTTTATACTTAATTTTTACTGCTTGGTTGTATTCCCTAATTATAAGGACATTGATCTCACAATGTTAGTTTTGTATACCAATTATTGGCTTGTGCCATAGCATACTTTACCTATTTTAAGAACCTTTGTACCTATCTATGTTCTGCAAAATAATGTTTTTGGTTTGGTTTGAAACACACACACAAACACACACCCACTTATGGATACACCTTCAGCTTAAGCCTATTCAGCCTTTTTGGGAAAAACAATGTTTCTTATACAGAAAAATATATTAAAGGTATGAAGCTTTATCTGCCAAGCAACCAGTAAGCAATACTGAACAGCAGTAAACTTTAGTAAGGTAACATTGTCCCAAGATATTATTATTATTTTGACTTTAAAGGACTTAAATCTTTTTATATATTTTGTACCTATGGAGAGTGCATATAGCTGTGTGTGCTAATGAATAAGGGCCTATTTGAGTATGACATTAGTAGAATATTCCCAAAGATATATGTGACTAAAAAAGTTACCTGATTGTACTCAATGTGTGTTGATAGTTCGTCAAGAGACGGAGGTTCTGTCAGTTCTTCCTGTGTTACTCCTACTAACAGCGGCCAGATTTTTCTTCTGTAGTCATCTGTGTAGAAGACAGGAATGATAAGTTTGGAACATTGCATGGTACATGATTATTTTATTTATAATTTCTGCAGGCTAGTTACAGCTATTCTCAAGAGATTTTATTTATCCCTTTTGGAGAATTTAGTCTTTAAATTAGGTTGTCTTAAAGTTAAAGTTATATAGAGCTGAGAAATATTTGCTGCAGGTGGCTAGTAAAATGTAGGTACATTGAATTATAATTAATATTAGGTGAATATTAATTTGCCCATTTTTTTTTTAATATTTATAACCTAGACAGTACACAGATTGACACTGACATGTCACAATAGTAGATGGTATTTACTTTATAATATATTAAAATGTTAAAAGCTTTGTAAAAAGTGTAAGCAATACATAACAATGTTACAAGATCTGTAACAACATCACTAATCATAAATACAGTGGGACACCGTGACGACAGAAAGAGGCATTGTTCATAATTTACGACGTAAACAATTGATACTTTAACTTACCACTAATCAATCCCGCTTTGCCTTTTGCAAACCCTTGCCATTGTTCCAAATTCACACAGTCCAGGTTCTCTAAACATTTCTCTATTTCTTTCTTTTTCTCCTCAACTTCAGGGTCTTCGTGATCAGGTTCTAAACAAATTTGAATGACATTAAAAATATGCACCTGCGACTTTCACTCACATTTTCAACCTTGATGCATGGAAAGTTTACACTATAAAATCACTCATATAATTCACCGATATATCATGTATATAAACAGATAGGAAGTAATCAAATTGTCATGATTATTGTTTACAATACCTTCATCAAATTTTAACTCGGAAGGCGTAGAGATGTCATCAATATTTTTAGCGTTATTCAAGTCGAAAGATTGAGTGTTCGGTGTCGGTGAACAGTCGCCGTTTAAATTACACTTATCACCAACATCGGCGTTGGTATTATTAGATTCCATATTAGAAAGTTAAAAATTAATCGAGCGAAAACATTACACCATCCTTCCCCATAGGGCGATGTGATGACATTTGACAAAATGACATGTTCATAAACTCATTCACAGATTCATAAAAACTATCTGTATTTAAGTTTGATTACATTGTTTTTTGTTTATTTAACCACATTTTTTAAATAATACATATATTATCGTAAGTTTGATTTATTAAAGTATCTCATTGTTTTATCGCATTTAATATAATCTAGCTAGTCTAATGAATAAAACTGTTTGTGAACGCATCTATCATGACAGTGTATCATTCCGTTATATGCAAAAATAACAGATTCAATACTTTACTTGCCCCGTATCTATATCCATTTAATAAAATTAATGATTTATTAGTCACATGCCCTGGTCATAATATGAATTTTTTGTATGTTATATAATGCGTAGGTATATCTAACCATAATCTAACAAAAGAATATCAAAAGATTGACCAACAGAACTTAATGGGCTTAAAATTTCGCCAAACATTAATTGAATGTAAGATTTCTTTTTAAAAGTAAAAAATTAATAAGTTACTGTCAAAGTAAACCATCCTGATTGGATCAATAACATTATTAAAAATTTGTAAAATAATAAATGGCCAAAAATATTTTTTATAATGGATCTCAACGTTCATTCTCCGAATGAAAGTATTAGAAAAATTGAAGATATAATTGACATACAAAAAGCAAATGGAAATTTTAATGTCCGGCAAGTGGCCTTCAACCTCCCATCAGAGTCAGAAAGCACTGTCTCAGCTAATCTAGCTAAGAGCTTAGAATCTGGCTTGTTTAAAACTAAATCTGAAATTGACAACAAGAAGAAGTTCAAGAAATTGCGTTCTAAGCGCCAAAAGAGCCCTTTACCAGACGTTATATCGTGGCCGAGTGATTCGGACATAACGGTCCTTAGAATGAAGTTGTGCCTCACCAGTAGTGATTTAAAGGAAAAGGTCGGTAACCTTATTCCCGGGGATGGACTCCACCAACCCGACAGTTCTTCCATGATTAATTTGGCGACGTTGATTCGCCAGTCCCAGCCTCCATCTAAACATAGTTTTAACATAGAAGAATATCTGTTACCACTCACGTCTTGGGAGCGGGAGCAGGACCAAGACCAGGACCAGGAACCCGAGAAGGAAGAACCGATAGTTGAAGAGAAGCAGTCCGCTGAAAATGCTGGAAAGTATAAGCGGGAGTTTAATGTGTATGAGGCAATGTGCAGCCAGGAAATGAATGAGAACCTTAGTTCCAAAGACAGCCAGTCGGTGTACTCGAAGATCACAAGAAAGTCCAAACTAGCCAGATTCTTACGTCTGTATTTCTGCCCTTGTTGCACGTGCCTGTACAGACTGGAGAAAATGCGCGACGACCCATCAGTTTATTTTACGAAACGCAACGAAACGTAATTGGACGCGTTTGAAACAAATGTAATGATTATTTTTGCAAATTTATGTTTTGGCAAAGTATAATTGTGTCTTATTTACACTTGTTACTGTATCTAGATACATAACATAACGTAAGAAGATGGGTGCACATATTATGTACACAATCTCTTCGAGACAACACTTGTGATGGTAGATTGCTATTGTACATCTACAGGCGCACTTATTAGTGCCAACAATTCAATCATTCTGAGTTTTTTGTGAACTTTTGTTTTTAATAAGGTAAGGGTTTTAATAAAAACTAAAATCAGTGACAACCTTTGCCTTTCATAACAGCAGCAGTTTAGTAGCTACCTGCGATAATATCCCCACGATGTTCTACAAGACTGGACTGATACCAGCTCCGTAAAGTCACGTAAAACAATTTTGTAACAGTTTGCGCATTTCTTTCAAAATTAACACATAGTTTACGTGCTGTAATACAGCAGCTATTGACGCCAGTTTAAGATTACAATCTATTGCTATGAGTCTTACGTAAGTTTACTTACCACCGTACGACAAAATGAAATGGACAAAACCAATGACCCTTGACTTATATTGTGACGATTGGCAGTGTTTAAATTACATAGACCTAGTACAGCGCCTTGATGCCTCTCTACGAATCCTTCGACGAGCTAATCCTTTTTCAATGTATGGTATTGTAAACCATAACTAGTAACCATAGTATTCCTCGAAGGGGTAGGCAGTGGAGCCTTTTTACTTTACCAGACTAAACTTCATTTACTAAGGCGCCGCAAGCATATCGGGGTTACCGGGCACTATTTTAAGTTAATAGTATCATTCATACTTCAAAGGAAAAAAAAGGACATAAAAATGCGTATTATAGAAACTTCTCGAATAACTGGGTATTGCGATTTTTAACAAACCTCATTAGGTACGTAGTATTTAACTGTTAGTAAATCTGCGATCTTGATACTTGCCTGGATTTAATCCTTCGACCGTGATGCGTACGGGTCCCGTTTCCAAACTATTTAGGAACCACGTCATGGTCTTCGGTAAATGGACAACTGAAAGGCCTTCAGGGAGGCCGCCGCTCGGTTATGGGGTAGTAGGTAGTTGGTTTTCATTGATTCTACTGAATAATATTAGAGAGAGATACAGGACAAAAGTTACTTTTATCCCGGGAAACAGAACCTTAAGCAGGCAGATAATATCTCAAACTCATTTATTTATATGCAAGTAAACAATTTAATTTATGTAGTAAATACTGTGGTAATGGGCTGCCGTTTTATTGACGACTGAATAGCGCAAAATTTTATAAATCGTGATTAGAATTAAGATCGTGTGCAAACGCACGAAAAATGCATTGCATGCTTACTGAAGTGTTATTGTTATGTTTTTGGCAATTTGTTCATTTATTTAATAAACTTCCTGAACGTGAAACATTTGTAGTAACAACGAGGTATTAGTTTGAGGCCGTTATCAATTTTTTTTATAACGTTCCCCCCTCACTTGGAATTTCTCCTGTATCGTGAGTGCGTTTCACAAATATTAAATATATTATACACACACACCCAGACTAGGGACTAAGTTCTGCGGGTAACTTAATATTTTCCCTGCGGGTATCGAACCTGCAACCCCTAATTAAACAATTGAATTTGCTCGGTCCTCCTAACCATCATGTTAACTCCTTAAAGTTCCTAACATCGAATTAATGGTTTAGCCTCTAAACGTAACAAACAGTTAAGGTCAGAAAGTTACCTACAACCAATACAGATGATCTCGTCCTTGAAAATGAAAATGTCAAGGTTATATATAATCTGGGGTGGGTTGATCTTCTTTAAGCAAGCCATTATCAAAGCCCTCATTATCACATTAGTATGAATGATGAATAAATAACAAATGACTACAGTATGACCGTATCTTGTTTTGGAACAACCCACGCAAATCAGAACAATGAGTTAACTTTTAATAATTATTTTGGGCAAGGTCCTATTGCGTCCGCTTTATAATTAGCACTGGCCAAATATGAATGCTCTTAGCCTAATACCGAGTTCCATCATCACCAGCTGAAACTGACTAGATTATAATTTTTCTAGAATTTAATAAGCTATGGTGTCTTTCTTGACCGTTGGTCACGACGCCAGCGGTCAGTGTTAAATTTGCCAACTAAGTGCATATGATTAGATACAATAGATACTAAATTGCACATGTGTGTGCGTAATCCAGGTACATTCTTTTTTCCTCTCTCCCATACGCAATGGAACAGGAAACCGCTAAGACCTGAGGGAGACCAGTAACAACAGCTAACAGACTTTTTCGACTTCTCCAAGGTACCTAAACAAAGGTGGATTAATGTAACCGCTATACACAAGCGCGATGTACGAATATGAGAGCCAAACTTGGTCTTGGAGTCTGTAAAAAAATAATTCAAACGTGTCATTGTTATGAATCTTGAGGAACATATTGTGTAGTATTTGTTTTTTTTTGAAATTTATACTATTGCACTTGTAACACATATCTGCGATTTCTAGTGCAGCATTCTAACTCCCGACGACACGACCCAACTGGTGACAAATGGAGTCATAGATTAGAATTTAAGTAGGTACTTATACCTGCATAATAGTGGTTGTAACATTATTTTGCTTTGGTGCATCTCAGTGTAAAGTAAATAAAGGAGTGACGCAAAGGTGTGGGCATTGTCTGACGCAACAGCAATAGCTCGAAGGAACTCATTTATCTCAAGGTAAAAATAGAAATCTAGACAGCTTCACCAGTTTGTGATGGTCGTACAAGACTATTGTAGTCAGTAACTGCTTGCTTCCTCCAGAAGATTTAAAAAGCTATTTAATAGTTACCTACACATTACTTTTTAAGAAACGGCCTTGACCCAATAAGAGAGTTCCTACGATACTGGGTTATCGACAGAGCATTTTACAAGCATGAAATACCTATCATGTCAATATTATTTTGTCCTTAGTCGTCATTGAACATAGGTACACCCTTGGCGCTGCACTCCAATCATTTAAGTGCGTTAATGGTGTTGACAACTGTCTTCCAAAGAGGACTGTAACATCATAACTTGGGTACTACGGGGTAAATGATTGCCATTTAGGGTTCAATTCCAAGACCATCACAGCTATTATATAACATTACTTACCAATTTTCGACCGTGATTGAAGCCAAATATTTTCACCCTACTTCGTTGCATTTCCGACCACAAAACAAGAGACAGTCAAAAAGTTAGATATGATGTAACCATTATACAGTATTGACAACTCTCTGTAACGGTCTCGTCATGGTATGGAAATCAAGCGTGCATAAACCAATAAAAATTATTTATAATTTTGTAATGGTTTTATAGTTTTATTTTATGCAAGCCTCAGGCTTAAGCATTGCGTTCTAGTATTCTCTCCTATATTTTAGCGCCAGTTGCGAGTTAGATGGCCATTTTACAGACAAACTGTGACAATTAATTAAATGAGGTGAGCAATTAGGTTCTTCTTATAAATAGCAGCACAGTAGCGCAGTAAAGATACTCATTACTGTGACAGTAGGCTCCTAGCCTCTAATATGTAATAGATGCCTACCCACGTGATATGGTTAGAGCCAGTGATGTGGTTAGAGCATTCAGGATTCGAAAAAAATAATGATTTGCATTGACAAAAGAAGGATAGGCAAATAGTTAGAATAATCAATTTATGTAACGTAGAAAGATAAAATATAAGTTGACAAACTTTTCCCCGTAAAAGAAGTGCAATTTCACTTAATCAGCCTGTTCTATTTTACTTTTGTTGAAATAATTTTTCAATTTCATTGCGTTTTCGGTAGTTTCAAAACAGATCGATTAGAAAGTTTAATAAAATAAGAATTTGTTTAGTAAAATTGGATGTCTGAGGAGAGAGTGCGTCAAACAGTCACAAGTGTTTCTTCATGGAGAGTTGGTAGCCATTGCAAGTTGCAAGTCTTACTTTATCTTTTTACCTCTGAGAATCGTTGTACAGCAGACACTTGGACAGACTGTCAAAGATTTAATACGATTCTACGTTACATTTTAATTCGATGTGTCTCTTTTCGAACCATCTAGATAATATGTGCTATTGTTTTTGATAATAAGATCAGCTTGTTTATACTCATCAGGTAATGCGCATTTCAATGAAATAAGAGTATCTACCTATAGTCTCCGATACACATTTAAAAAGGGGAAACTAAACAAAAAAAAACGCAATATTTATAAGTATTCAACTGAACGAACGATGCCAAAGAGTCAAAGACAGCCTGATCTGATGACGAAGCATCCTTTTAACTGGTTATCAAACTGTTAGGTATGTATTATATAAAAATCTTACCTTAACAACAAGGCTCAACATACGAAACGCTATAGCAATTTACACAAGATTTAACAGACTTGATAAACAAGAAGAATTCGTAAAGTCACGGCAGCACCGGAAATTTTGCGACAGTATTTTCTTTAGCTGTGATACAACTTGCACTTTCGCATAAATGTTCCTATAACTCTGTAAGCAACATTGAAACATGTGTTATGACGTAAAAATACAAGAAACTGCTAACAGCACGTCAACAAATTAATTTATGTCTCGATCATAATTTATTTGTTGCACAACGAAGAATACGGCGGCAGTTGAAATTAAAAAGCAATAGCTAGCGTTAATTAAATTATTAAACATAAATGTGGTAATGATAATTTAGCCAGGTTTTGATAAAGGTAGAATCATAAAATCGTCATGCTAACTACCTATTGAACTATTGCATGTTTTCTGGAAATACAATGCTCTTTGGTTCCAATCGCTCATCACTATCCATCGCCCATCTCTGTCTAGCGCCCATACTACAAGTGCAGTTTTCTACATAAAATAACATCGCGCCTGTATTCCTCGAGAAGCATTCTTTTGCTACGGAAAAATAGAAAATATGCTTACATCATTCAAAATCTAGTCACATCTAATTAGAATGCATTTAACATAATAGGTATTAAAACATCTAAGATAAAATAGTTCGAAAAAAAATAACTTATGTCTTTAGGACTCCGTTTCAATAATTCCCCTATTTTTACAGCTATAAAACCAGGTTTAAGTACTGAAATTTTTTACAACACACCAAGTTTTATAAATCAATATCAGAGCCTGTTTCTTTACAAAGCAGGACATTGGCCTCTCTCAAATAACGCCTCTAACCGACGCTTGGCACCCAAGGGTTTTATTACTCGCAAAAAAAAACCGTCACCTCAATGGAAACCCAAAAAGTGAACTTTCAGTGCGTTGTTTAATTGCTTTACTCAATATGTTGTAGTCTTAAAGTGCTGAGAAGTAAAAGATTTACAGTCTTGTTGGTTATAATCAAGCTTTACGCCATAATTAATGATTCAGTTCGATGGTTACGCACAAGCCAAGACTCTTAAAGATTGCTTTTATTAATATTCTTTAAGTTTTTATAACTTTATTAAGTTATCTATTCTCTATTATTGAGGTATATTTAATACATATTATGGCGAATCATCGTAATAGCATCAGGTAAAACCTATTGCCGGCCACATCTTAACTCAAAGCACCAAGTGATTTGTCATCGGCGAAATTTTACTTAATTTCGGAGATATTATGTGATACTTTCGATGACGTAAGATTAAGAAAAATTGTGCCGCGAAATAAGTGAAATGAGTTCCTTTCTATAGATAGGGTTGGATAAAAACGATTTAATGCAATGAATACTTACATGCGGCCGAAAACAAGTTCGTTGAATAATAACCTGCCGGTAAAGGGTCAGCTCAAAGATATGAGGCCAGTGCAATTTTGGTAAAGAAATATTTTTTGCAGATACGAAAGCTGGCATAAGGAAAATATTTTATAATATTATTTGATGTATGAGGATTAAGGAGACAATTCCGGTCAATTCCCGGGAAAGCGAGTTCCAGGAGGCCATAACCTCTATGTGAGCCTGATGAAAGGAAAGACTCGCCACATAACATGGACTTGTGCGAAATGCACTTATGAAAATGAATGCTTACTCCTTTTAACCTTCGCATGTACAGACGGAAACCCTGTAGTCCCCTAAAAAGAAAGTATTAAATAAATGTTATAAATATGTTTGGTGCAAAATCTGAAAGTAGATAGCCGAAGATCTGTTTAGAATTCCAATAAAAAGCGACAGTGTAACTCTTCGGCTTCGATTCCGGCAATGTGCACACATTCGAAGCTTCCTGTTTAGATCTGACGAGATATTATTATGTGTTCCACTGTGACCACTGTCTTGTATAACCCTTTTTTCGCGGAAGTCTTCTTTGATCTTCAGGGAATGTAGGAGTCTCCTGCTACCATCTGCTCTGGAAGGACACCGGGATCGGGATCTTAAAAAGAAACTGATGCTTGAACTAAAGAAATAAAACTAATTATCTTAAGATATGGTAGTTCTGGTGGCGTACCTGTTTCATGTGAAGTAATATTCTCTTCATCTTGAGGATGGGATAATAAGCTCAAAACAAACACGGGCCCTTAGGATAGACGTTAGAAGCCTCTCGGTGCAAACATCTTTAAGATACATAGGTCCCCTTCAGATTCTATTTAATCAAGCCTCTTTCTTAACCATAGATAAAAACCGGAATTCGTACCTATAGAAAATGGTATTGACCCTTGACCTAACGCATACAATGGTGTCAAGCTATGCAGTAATGACTCTTTGTCAAGGACCAACGTTTGTTTATGTTTTTTGGGTTTTGATGCGGAAAAGCCTGTGAACCGGTCCTTAAAAACATAAAGCTCTTCTTTAGTAAATATTAATTAGGTATTAACAAATGTACAAATGTAGTCTTTGTGAGTCAAGAAAAACCGTTTCCAGATCAGAGAGTTTAGTGGACAATACAGTATGACCTAAGTTTTATTACAACACCCAATTTTCCAACAACCACAAAAAATATTCCTAGCTATAGGTACTTTAAGATCATTAGAATATCTGGTTTACCTTTAATTGCAAAGCTGCGCATTCTGTATAAAAAAAATGGATTAAAATCATTTTGTCCGTTTTTGCATGAATATTGAATTATTAAAATTCTTATGATTCAACAGTGCAACGCACTCTTTATTATTCTCTGATTACAAAATATTTGTGTATAAAACACGAAACACATTAGCGATGCGACGTCACGTGATTTAAACGCTTCCGAAACAAATCAATCGCTGAACTATTTCTAGGCAATATAAATTCGCATTTTACAGAATTTGTTAGTTTCGCGCACAATTGCCAAACGGTTTCATTTCTTCGGCCCCCCGTGCCTGGCAGGCGGCTGCAAGTTATAAAGCGCGGAGAAAGCACAGCGGTCGAACAGTCGCGCGCGTCCCGTCCCGCCATTGTTGCGTTCTGTCCGTTTCCCGCCCTTATTTGACGTGCAGTCAATTTAGTGTTGCAATTTTTTTTCGGATATTTTTATTTGTGTTCAACAATGGAAATGAGGTAAATATTCTTTTTATAATTTTTAAGTGGTGTTAAAAATATTTATCTTTAATTTTGGGACTTAATTTATTACAAATAATTATAAGCATCATAGTTTTTTTAATAAAAAAAAAAGAAAAGTACGTGCCTTTGAAAGAACATAAATCATGTTATTTCCAAAGGAATTGTTTTCTGATCGATATGTCAAGTCACTTAATTTCTAAGTAATCATGAGAAATCACTCGCTTTCTACTCGCATTGGCAGTAATAGACTAGAGGTAATGTTTTGTGCCTCACCTACGTGGTTAGCGTAATTTCTATAAACCATTATACTTACGGTCTCGTGATACAACACAGTGACTTGTAATTATTGCGTACACGCAGCTTTAGCAACGAGTTTTGATCATTGCGTTAAAAGCTAACAAATATTGAATAGTCAGGCAACACATTACATTTTGATAATTTCAAAATTTCAACGAGCCTTTGCTGAAAACAAGAACGGTCGTAGTTAGTTACTTCATTAAATTTAAATTATCTATTTTACTCTCTTCCATCCTATTTTTTCAAGAATATTTTGAACCTCTTGGAAGTTAGGGGGTCGTTAAAAAAATCTTAAATTATTTGAAAGCTCATAAAATTTCCAGTATTGCCTTACTTAATGAGGCAACTGAGATTATTATATATACATAAGTATTCTACTTTCTAATTATTTCCATGTTATCCGTAAGTCCATAATAAACGTAAAGATCGGATTAAATTAATATGCAAGAAGGTAATATGCTTAGCATAACGGACGATTTACACGTAACTAACAAATCTATTGATCTCCGTCGAATTAACCACGTAACCGGTTCCAGAACGATTATTTTTACAGATAAACCAAGTATTAGCATAAGAAAACAAAGTATGTAACAGAAGTGTAGCGTGTTTAGATGTAGACGTCTTAACATATCTAATGAAGACATAATGAAAAATAATATTTGTCTAAATCCATTTTGGACATTTTTACGTAAATTTACAAAGTTCATTCACTTGATCATTAACTGTAAGGTTACCATAAAGAAAATAGTTACTTTCTTCTCTGTTTAATTTTAAACATGAGAATTTCTAGCCATATTTCAAATCGTCGAAAATGCGTGTCGTTAACACCGACCAAAAATAATTAAGTAAACGTTTATTGGTATAGCCCTGAAAATAAATAAATCACAAAAAAACTTCAAATACTTTGGCTTTTATAAGTATTTATAAGTACAAATATTATAATAAGTACAAATCAATGACCTTTGCCACCTCGATAAAACCAGATTAGGCCGTATGCATAAATCGAATTGAATAAATGCAACAAAAGAACCTTTTGGGAAAGAGAAAAAAAGTGCCAGTAATAACATAAATTGAATCGGTATCGTAAATCTGAATAAAGAACAGAGAATTGCTGCATGCTTTTGACCATAGCAACACACGCAAAAAATATAAAAAAAGAAAAGAAAAAAAAGTAGAGACAATAATTCCTTTACATACTTATAAATTTTGGAGAAGCATTTCAAATGGGTTTTGGACCGAGAAATGCGTTATTTATCTCATGTATTTATGATGCAACGGCGGTCACGAGGCTTCGTGACTTCGGGCTTTGTTTGTGGTCGTCTACCTTACCACCGTTCAAGGATAATTCTTTGAACAATTTTGACTTCTAATAACCCTTAATAGAGCTTACGTAACAGTGTTGTAGTAATTTTTACGAACCTATTTTTAGGCCTTACGATTTTTTTTCATTGATTGAAAATCAAAAATAAATAAAAAGTAGAGTCAACATTTTTAATCAGGCAAGCGAAAAAAAAACAAAATTGTCAAAAAATTGGAAACACTACATTTCAGTAAGAAGTATTCACACATCACGGGCCACACTACAAAAAAAAGTATTTACACCTACGTTTAGTTATAATTACATACCTAGTTGATAAGTTCATTGATACGGGCTTTCTGCGTCTTCGCTTAACCCTCTAGTCTCTACCTAATGAGTTTCAACATTGTAATTGTGCATTAATAGCGAAAGGTGCATAACCTGTCGTTTGCGAACGCCATAATGGTTTAATCTCCCCAGCTAACTTAGCAGGAGAAAACGGCGGAAATAATGCTGAACAGAACAGATAAATTAAACAACCAAGATTAAGTTATGTACTTTATTCATATAGGAACATAAACATGGCACCTATTATGTTATCTCTACATCGCCGTATGGTCTAGTCCAGCATTACGTCTGTACGTGAACAAATTGTTGCATAAAATTTCAATGAACAAAACAACAGTAAATCCTTTTCGCATTTTCAGTATGACTATCTTTGACTAAGTATTACTGCTCTATCAAATAATAGTACCTAATCAAATGAGTGTCTTTTTAATAAGATTGAATAGAAAACGCCCAATAAAATATAAAGTGAAAGTATAAATTACTTATTAAAACTAGTAGGTCAGCTTTTGAACGTAAAATTCAGTTCTCCAACAAATCTATTGTGTATTATTAATTAACTTAAAGATATTGTAACAGTAATGCATCAATGCTTTTTTTAACAATACGACACAGCAGAACAATTTGCCGAAATATTGAGAAATGGATATTAGGCTTGAAATTCAGTAAAGTAGTAAAACTGTAACTTTAATTATTATTAGATGAATTAAAATTAATCAATTAGTCTACGTCTTACATAATTGGTTTGTGCTTTATTTCTGTAGAAACAAAATACTGGCTGTTTTATCAGTTTAGAAGTCAACTAGTCGCTAAATAGCCATATATTCCTGAAAAAGTGAAATGAGAAGGCAAATCTCAACTGGCGACGCGGGATGAAAATGACTTTGTCGAGGTATGCGGTGCAGAGTGCACGGATCCCGCATTCCTCGACTTCAGGTAATCAGGAGAGCAACCTGTAGTTTTAGCCGGTTGGAGTCCTGCATAGTTACCCCTCTGTCTGCCCTACGACGGAGAAAGTTTATGAGGATTGCTCAGAAAAAAAAGGACAAAATGGACTTCCTCCAAAATTGCCAAAAATTGGCTACCTCTAGGGTCAAACATCAAAAATAAATCATTAAGAATTATAAGAATATTAACTAACTATACTTATCAAAGTAACATACACAATTATACACGCATAGAATACAACGCTATATCTGTCCAAAACAGTACAAAAAAGTTAATTAAATAAACTAAAACCAGTGTCTAAATCGCTGCGCAAAAGTAGCCGCCTCCGTTGTTTACTATTCAATGGTCTGTCTGTAATGCTTCCAATGAAGAAAGCGTTTAGGTACGTAACACCGCATAACACTTAACAAGTTCAGCTTTGCATGTGTTTTGTATGCTAAACCTACGTGAGCTTGTTGCGTTGACTTCACACTGAACTGTGGGTCATTTGAAGCAATGATATTATTAGTAAAATGAGGTGAGTATAATGTATTTATTTATGCTTCATATACACATATGTATTATGACGTAATTAGTGTTATACATTACCTTCATCTTCTTACCTTCGCAGCATGCAGTACCTATATTTAAACGTCACATTACATTAATTGTCACGTGGAAGTAGTACGGCATATCATAATCGGGAGTGAAATAGAGATGAGCCACGTTCAAGTGTGCTAATTGGACTAAATTTAACGTGCCGCATTCAGATCGCGAATAACGTTTGTAGGTAACTACCTCTTTTTACTTATTGCCTATAAAATACTGTCTGGGTCGCACAGCTCACTTGAGTTTGAGTTTACCACGCTTGTCATCAGTGAAGGGCGTGAAATTTGTAACGATGGCGACGTCGCAAGAATTTAATGTTTAATTTTATACGCTGTTTAAGCAAATTAAGATTTTAGAGTTAATTCTGTTAGAATGTCACGGAAGAGTAAGCTGGATAAGTGGATAGCCGTTAAGATTTGTCACCTATTTTGTTGACATTTTAGGGTCATACAGCGTTTTATTAATTATGTACTGTGGAGTATAAGACCATATTGTCACATGTAGTTTTAATGCAGCCTAAAACGAATCTTACTTGCTTTGTTTAATTCACTTCTATTTATTAGTAAAGCCAAGATTTCATCAGTCATTAAGACACTGAGTCGAAATATGTTTGGTGCAAAATCTGAAAGTAGATAGCCGAAGATCTGTTTAGAATTCCAATAAAAAGCGACAGTGTAACTCTTCGGCTTCGATTCCGGCAATGTGCACACATTCGAAGCTTCCTGTTTAGATCTGACGAGATATTATTATGTGTTCCACTGTGACCACTGTCTTGTATAACCCTTTTTTCGCGGAAGTCTTCTTTGATCTTCAGGGAATGTAGGAGTCTCCTGCTACCATCTGCTCTGGAAGGACACCGGGATCGGGATCTTAAAAAGAAACTGATGCTTGAACTAAAGAAATAAAACTAATTATCTTAAGATATGGTAGTTCTGGTGGCGTACCTGTTTCATGTGAAGTAATATTCTCTTCATCTTGAGGATGGGATAATAAGCTCAAAACAAACACGGGCCCTTAGGATAGACGTTAGAAGCCTCTCGGTGCAAACATCTTTAAGATACATAGGTCCCCTTCAGATTCTATTTAATCAAGCCTCTTTCTTAACCATAGATAAAAACCGGAATTCGTACCTATAGAAAATGGTATTGACCCTTGACCTAACGCATACAATGGTGTCAAGCTATGCAGTAATGACTCTTTGTCAAGGACCAACGTTTGTTTATGTTTTTTGGGTTTTGATGCGGAAAAGCCTGTGAACCGGTCCTTAAAAACATAAAGCTCTTCTTTAGTAAATATTAATTAGGTATTAACAAATGTACAAATGTAGTCTTTGTGAGTCAAGAAAAACCGTTTCCAGATCAGAGAGTTTAGTGGACAATACAGTATGACCTAAGTTTTATTACAACACCCAATTTTCCAACAACCACAAAAAATATTCCTAGCTATAGGTACTTTAAGATCATTAGAATATCTGGTTTACCTTTAATTGCAAAGCTGCGCATTCTGTATAAAAAAAATGGATTAAAATCATTTTGTCCGTTTTTGCATGAATATTGAATTATTAAAATTCTTATGATTCAACAGTGCAACGCACTCTTTATTATTCTCTGATTACAAAATATTTGTGTATAAAACACGAAACACATTAGCGATGCGACGTCACGTGATTTAAACGCTTCCGAAACAAATCAATCGCTGAACTATTTCTAGGCAATATAAATTCGCATTTTACAGAATTTGTTAGTTTCGCGCACAATTGCCAAACGGTTTCATTTCTTCGGCCCCCCGTGCCTGGCAGGCGGCTGCAAGTTATAAAGCGCGGAGAAAGCACAGCGGTCGAACAGTCGCGCGCGTCCCGTCCCGCCATTGTTGCGTTCTGTCCGTTTCCCGCCCTTATTTGACGTGCAGTCAATTTAGTGTTGCAATTTTTTTTCGGATATTTTTATTTGTGTTCAACAATGGAAATGAGGTAAATATTCTTTTTATAATTTTTAAGTGGTGTTAAAAATATTTATCTTTAATTTTGGGACTTAATTTATTACAAATAATTATAAGCATCATAGTTTTTTTAATAAAAAAAAAAGAAAAGTACGTGCCTTTGAAAGAACATAAATCATGTTATTTCCAAAGGAATTGTTTTCTGATCGATATGTCAAGTCACTTAATTTCTAAGTAATCATGAGAAATCACTCGCTTTCTACTCGCATTGGCAGTAATAGACTAGAGGTAATGTTTTGTGCCTCACCTACGTGGTTAGCGTAATTTCTATAAACCATTATACTTACGGTCTCGTGATACAACACAGTGACTTGTAATTATTGCGTACACGCAGCTTTAGCAACGAGTTTTGATCATTGCGTTAAAAGCTAACAAATATTGAATAGTCAGGCAACACATTACATTTTGATAATTTCAAAATTTCAACGAGCCTTTGCTGAAAACAAGAACGGTCGTAGTTAGTTACTTCATTAAATTTAAATTATCTATTTTACTCTCTTCCATCCTATTTTTTCAAGAATATTTTGAACCTCTTGGAAGTTAGGGGGTCGTTAAAAAAATCTTAAATTATTTGAAAGCTCATAAAATTTCCAGTATTGCCTTACTTAATGAGGCAACTGAGATTATTATATATACATAAGTATTCTACTTTCTAATTATTTCCATGTTATCCGTAAGTCCATAATAAACGTAAAGATCGGATTAAATTAATATGCAAGAAGGTAATATGCTTAGCATAACGGACGATTTACACGTAACTAACAAATCTATTGATCTCCGTCGAATTAACCACGTAACCGGTTCCAGAACGATTATTTTTACAGATAAACCAAGTATTAGCATAAGAAAACAAAGTATGTAACAGAAGTGTAGCGTGTTTAGATGTAGACGTCTTAACATATCTAATGAAGACATAATGAAAAATAATATTTGTCTAAATCCATTTTGGACATTTTTACGTAAATTTACAAAGTTCATTCACTTGATCATTAACTGTAAGGTTACCATAAAGAAAATAGTTACTTTCTTCTCTGTTTAATTTTAAACATGAGAATTTCTAGCCATATTTCAAATCGTCGAAAATGCGTGTCGTTAACACCGACCAAAAATAATTAAGTAAACGTTTATTGGTATAGCCCTGAAAATAAATAAATCACAAAAAAACTTCAAATACTTTGGCTTTTATAAGTATTTATAAGTACAAATATTATAATAAGTACAAATCAATGACCTTTGCCACCTCGATAAAACCAGATTAGGCCGTATGCATAAATCGAATTGAATAAATGCAACAAAAGAACCTTTTGGGAAAGAGAAAAAAAGTGCCAGTAATAACATAAATTGAATCGGTATCGTAAATCTGAATAAAGAACAGAGAATTGCTGCATGCTTTTGACCATAGCAACACACGCAAAAAATATAAAAAAAGAAAAGAAAAAAAAGTAGAGACAATAATTCCTTTACATACTTATAAATTTTGGAGAAGCATTTCAAATGGGTTTTGGACCGAGAAATGCGTTATTTATCTCATGTATTTATGATGCAACGGCGGTCACGAGGCTTCGTGACTTCGGGCTTTGTTTGTGGTCGTCTACCTTACCACCGTTCAAGGATAATTCTTTGAACAATTTTGACTTCTAATAACCCTTAATAGAGCTTACGTAACAGTGTTGTAGTAATTTTTACGAACCTATTTTTAGGCCTTACGATTTTTTTTCATTGATTGAAAATCAAAAATAAATAAAAAGTAGAGTCAACATTTTTAATCAGGCAAGCGAAAAAAAAACAAAATTGTCAAAAAATTGGAAACACTACATTTCAGTAAGAAGTATTCACACATCACGGGCCACACTACAAAAAAAAGTATTTACACCTACGTTTAGTTATAATTACATACCTAGTTGATAAGTTCATTGATACGGGCTTTCTGCGTCTTCGCTTAACCCTCTAGTCTCTACCTAATGAGTTTCAACATTGTAATTGTGCATTAATAGCGAAAGGTGCATAACCTGTCGTTTGCGAACGCCATAATGGTTTAATCTCCCCAGCTAACTTAGCAGGAGAAAACGGCGGAAATAATGCTGAACAGAACAGATAAATTAAACAACCAAGATTAAGTTATGTACTTTATTCATATAGGAACATAAACATGGCACCTATTATGTTATCTCTACATCGCCGTATGGTCTAGTCCAGCATTACGTCTGTACGTGAACAAATTGTTGCATAAAATTTCAATGAACAAAACAACAGTAAATCCTTTTCGCATTTTCAGTATGACTATCTTTGACTAAGTATTACTGCTCTATCAAATAATAGTACCTAATCAAATGAGTGTCTTTTTAATAAGATTGAATAGAAAACGCCCAATAAAATATAAAGTGAAAGTATAAATTACTTATTAAAACTAGTAGGTCAGCTTTTGAACGTAAAATTCAGTTCTCCAACAAATCTATTGTGTATTATTAATTAACTTAAAGATATTGTAACAGTAATGCATCAATGCTTTTTTTAACAATACGACACAGCAGAACAATTTGCCGAAATATTGAGAAATGGATATTAGGCTTGAAATTCAGTAAAGTAGTAAAACTGTAACTTTAATTATTATTAGATGAATTAAAATTAATCAATTAGTCTACGTCTTACATAATTGGTTTGTGCTTTATTTCTGTAGAAACAAAATACTGGCTGTTTTATCAGTTTAGAAGTCAACTAGTCGCTAAATAGCCATATATTCCTGAAAAAGTGAAATGAGAAGGCAAATCTCAACTGGCGACGCGGGATGAAAATGACTTTGTCGAGGTATGCGGTGCAGAGTGCACGGATCCCGCATTCCTCGACTTCAGGTAATCAGGAGAGCAACCTGTAGTTTTAGCCGGTTGGAGTCCTGCATAGTTACCCCTCTGTCTGCCCTACGACGGAGAAAGTTTATGAGGATTGCTCAGAAAAAAAAGGACAAAATGGACTTCCTCCAAAATTGCCAAAAATTGGCTACCTCTAGGGTCAAACATCAAAAATAAATCATTAAGAATTATAAGAATATTAACTAACTATACTTATCAAAGTAACATACACAATTATACACGCATAGAATACAACGCTATATCTGTCCAAAACAGTACAAAAAAGTTAATTAAATAAACTAAAACCAGTGTCTAAATCGCTGCGCAAAAGTAGCCGCCTCCGTTGTTTACTATTCAATGGTCTGTCTGTAATGCTTCCAATGAAGAAAGCGTTTAGGTACGTAACACCGCATAACACTTAACAAGTTCAGCTTTGCATGTGTTTTGTATGCTAAACCTACGTGAGCTTGTTGCGTTGACTTCACACTGAACTGTGGGTCATTTGAAGCAATGATATTATTAGTAAAATGAGGTGAGTATAATGTATTTATTTATGCTTCATATACACATATGTATTATGACGTAATTAGTGTTATACATTACCTTCATCTTCTTACCTTCGCAGCATGCAGTACCTATATTTAAACGTCACATTACATTAATTGTCACGTGGAAGTAGTACGGCATATCATAATCGGGAGTGAAATAGAGATGAGCCACGTTCAAGTGTGCTAATTGGACTAAATTTAACGTGCCGCATTCAGATCGCGAATAACGTTTGTAGGTAACTACCTCTTTTTACTTATTGCCTATAAAATACTGTCTGGGTCGCACAGCTCACTTGAGTTTGAGTTTACCACGCTTGTCATCAGTGAAGGGCGTGAAATTTGTAACGATGGCGACGTCGCAAGAATTTAATGTTTAATTTTATACGCTGTTTAAGCAAATTAAGATTTTAGAGTTAATTCTGTTAGAATGTCACGGAAGAGTAAGCTGGATAAGTGGATAGCCGTTAAGATTTGTCACCTATTTTGTTGACATTTTAGGGTCATACAGCGTTTTATTAATTATGTACTGTGGAGTATAAGACCATATTGTCACATGTAGTTTTAATGCAGCCTAAAACGAATCTTACTTGCTTTGTTTAATTCACTTCTATTTATTAGTAAAGCCAAGATTTCATCAGTCATTAAGACACTGAGTCGAAATATGTTTGGTGCAAAATCTGAAAGTAGATAGCCGAAGATCTGTTTAGAATTCCAATAAAAAGCGACAGTGTAACTCTTCGGCTTCGATTCCGGCAATGTGCACACATTCGAAGCTTCCTGTTTAGATCTGACGAGATATTATTATGTGTTCCACTGTGACCACTGTCTTGTATAACCCTTTTTTCGCGGAAGTCTTCTTTGATCTTCAGGGAATGTAGGAGTCTCCTGCTACCATCTGCTCTGGAAGGACACCGGGATCGGGATCTTAAAAAGAAACTGATGCTTGAACTAAAGAAATAAAACTAATTATCTTAAGATATGGTAGTTCTGGTGGCGTACCTGTTTCATGTGAAGTAATATTCTCTTCATCTTGAGGATGGGATAATAAGCTCAAAACAAACACGGGCCCTTAGGATAGACGTTAGAAGCCTCTCGGTGCAAACATCTTTAAGATACATAGGTCCCCTTCAGATTCTATTTAATCAAGCCTCTTTCTTAACCATAGATAAAAACCGGAATTCGTACCTATAGAAAATGGTATTGACCCTTGACCTAACGCATACAATGGTGTCAAGCTATGCAGTAATGACTCTTTGTCAAGGACCAACGTTTGTTTATGTTTTTTGGGTTTTGATGCGGAAAAGCCTGTGAACCGGTCCTTAAAAACATAAAGCTCTTCTTTAGTAAATATTAATTAGGTATTAACAAATGTACAAATGTAGTCTTTGTGAGTCAAGAAAAACCGTTTCCAGATCAGAGAGTTTAGTGGACAATACAGTATGACCTAAGTTTTATTACAACACCCAATTTTCCAACAACCACAAAAAATATTCCTAGCTATAGGTACTTTAAGATCATTAGAATATCTGGTTTACCTTTAATTGCAAAGCTGCGCATTCTGTATAAAAAAAATGGATTAAAATCATTTTGTCCGTTTTTGCATGAATATTGAATTATTAAAATTCTTATGATTCAACAGTGCAACGCACTCTTTATTATTCTCTGATTACAAAATATTTGTGTATAAAACACGAAACACATTAGCGATGCGACGTCACGTGATTTAAACGCTTCCGAAACAAATCAATCGCTGAACTATTTCTAGGCAATATAAATTCGCATTTTACAGAATTTGTTAGTTTCGCGCACAATTGCCAAACGGTTTCATTTCTTCGGCCCCCCGTGCCTGGCAGGCGGCTGCAAGTTATAAAGCGCGGAGAAAGCACAGCGGTCGAACAGTCGCGCGCGTCCCGTCCCGCCATTGTTGCGTTCTGTCCGTTTCCCGCCCTTATTTGACGTGCAGTCAATTTAGTGTTGCAATTTTTTTTCGGATATTTTTATTTGTGTTCAACAATGGAAATGAGGTAAATATTCTTTTTATAATTTTTAAGTGGTGTTAAAAATATTTATCTTTAATTTTGGGACTTAATTTATTACAAATAATTATAAGCATCATAGTTTTTTTAATAAAAAAAAAAGAAAAGTACGTGCCTTTGAAAGAACATAAATCATGTTATTTCCAAAGGAATTGTTTTCTGATCGATATGTCAAGTCACTTAATTTCTAAGTAATCATGAGAAATCACTCGCTTTCTACTCGCATTGGCAGTAATAGACTAGAGGTAATGTTTTGTGCCTCACCTACGTGGTTAGCGTAATTTCTATAAACCATTATACTTACGGTCTCGTGATACAACACAGTGACTTGTAATTATTGCGTACACGCAGCTTTAGCAACGAGTTTTGATCATTGCGTTAAAAGCTAACAAATATTGAATAGTCAGGCAACACATTACATTTTGATAATTTCAAAATTTCAACGAGCCTTTGCTGAAAA
Organism: Abrostola tripartita; assembly: GCA_905340225.1. NCBI lineage: Eukaryota > Metazoa > Arthropoda > Insecta > Lepidoptera > Noctuidae > Abrostola > Abrostola tripartita. The sequence continues at coordinate 1,247,269 of HG996488.1, forward strand.
CAAGAACGGTCGTAGTTAGTTACTTCATTAAATTTAAATTATCTATTTTACTCTCTTCCATCCTATTTTTTCAAGAATATTTTGAACCTCTTGGAAGTTAGGGGGTCGTTAAAAAAATCTTAAATTATTTGAAAGCTCATAAAATTTCCAGTATTGCCTTACTTAATGAGGCAACTGAGATTATTATATATACATAAGTATTCTACTTTCTAATTATTTCCATGTTATCCGTAAGTCCATAATAAACGTAAAGATCGGATTAAATTAATATGCAAGAAGGTAATATGCTTAGCATAACGGACGATTTACACGTAACTAACAAATCTATTGATCTCCGTCGAATTAACCACGTAACCGGTTCCAGAACGATTATTTTTACAGATAAACCAAGTATTAGCATAAGAAAACAAAGTATGTAACAGAAGTGTAGCGTGTTTAGATGTAGACGTCTTAACATATCTAATGAAGACATAATGAAAAATAATATTTGTCTAAATCCATTTTGGACATTTTTACGTAAATTTACAAAGTTCATTCACTTGATCATTAACTGTAAGGTTACCATAAAGAAAATAGTTACTTTCTTCTCTGTTTAATTTTAAACATGAGAATTTCTAGCCATATTTCAAATCGTCGAAAATGCGTGTCGTTAACACCGACCAAAAATAATTAAGTAAACGTTTATTGGTATAGCCCTGAAAATAAATAAATCACAAAAAAACTTCAAATACTTTGGCTTTTATAAGTATTTATAAGTACAAATATTATAATAAGTACAAATCAATGACCTTTGCCACCTCGATAAAACCAGATTAGGCCGTATGCATAAATCGAATTGAATAAATGCAACAAAAGAACCTTTTGGGAAAGAGAAAAAAAGTGCCAGTAATAACATAAATTGAATCGGTATCGTAAATCTGAATAAAGAACAGAGAATTGCTGCATGCTTTTGACCATAGCAACACACGCAAAAAATATAAAAAAAGAAAAGAAAAAAAAGTAGAGACAATAATTCCTTTACATACTTATAAATTTTGGAGAAGCATTTCAAATGGGTTTTGGACCGAGAAATGCGTTATTTATCTCATGTATTTATGATGCAACGGCGGTCACGAGGCTTCGTGACTTCGGGCTTTGTTTGTGGTCGTCTACCTTACCACCGTTCAAGGATAATTCTTTGAACAATTTTGACTTCTAATAACCCTTAATAGAGCTTACGTAACAGTGTTGTAGTAATTTTTACGAACCTATTTTTAGGCCTTACGATTTTTTTTCATTGATTGAAAATCAAAAATAAATAAAAAGTAGAGTCAACATTTTTAATCAGGCAAGCGAAAAAAAAACAAAATTGTCAAAAAATTGGAAACACTACATTTCAGTAAGAAGTATTCACACATCACGGGCCACACTACAAAAAAAAGTATTTACACCTACGTTTAGTTATAATTACATACCTAGTTGATAAGTTCATTGATACGGGCTTTCTGCGTCTTCGCTTAACCCTCTAGTCTCTACCTAATGAGTTTCAACATTGTAATTGTGCATTAATAGCGAAAGGTGCATAACCTGTCGTTTGCGAACGCCATAATGGTTTAATCTCCCCAGCTAACTTAGCAGGAGAAAACGGCGGAAATAATGCTGAACAGAACAGATAAATTAAACAACCAAGATTAAGTTATGTACTTTATTCATATAGGAACATAAACATGGCACCTATTATGTTATCTCTACATCGCCGTATGGTCTAGTCCAGCATTACGTCTGTACGTGAACAAATTGTTGCATAAAATTTCAATGAACAAAACAACAGTAAATCCTTTTCGCATTTTCAGTATGACTATCTTTGACTAAGTATTACTGCTCTATCAAATAATAGTACCTAATCAAATGAGTGTCTTTTTAATAAGATTGAATAGAAAACGCCCAGTAAAATATAAAGTGAAAGTATAAATTACTTATTAAAACTAGTAGGTCAGCTTTTGAACGTAAAATTCAGTTCTCCAACAAATCTATTGTGTATTATTAATTAACTTAAAGATATTGTAACAGTAATGCATCAATGCTTTTTTTAACAATACGACACAGCAGAACAATTTGCCGAAATATTGAGAAATGGATATTAGGCTTGAAATTCAGTAAAGTAGTAAAACTGTAACTTTAATTATTATTAGATGAATTAAAATTAATCAATTAGTCTACGTCTTACATAATTGGTTTGTGCTTTATTTCTGTAGAAACAAAATACTGGCTGTTTTATCAGTTTAGAAGTCAACTAGTCGCTAAATAGCCATATATTCCTGAAAAAGTGAAATGAGAAGGCAAATCTCAACTGGCGACGCGGGATGAAAATGACTTTGTCGAGGTATGCGGTGCAGAGTGCACGGATCCCGCATTCCTCGACTTCAGGTAATCAGGAGAGCAACCTGTAGTTTTAGCCGGTTGGAGTCCTGCATAGTTACCCCTCTGTCTGCCCTACGACGGAGAAAGTTTATGAGGATTGCTCAGAAAAAAAAGGACAAAATGGACTTCCTCCAAAATTGCCAAAAATTGGCTACCTCTAGGGTCAAACATCAAAAATAAATCATTAAGAATTATAAGAATATTAACTAACTATACTTATCAAAGTAACATACACAATTATACACGCATAGAATACAACGCTATATCTGTCCAAAACAGTACAAAAAAGTTAATTAAATAAACTAAAACCAGTGTCTAAATCGCTGCGCAAAAGTAGCCGCCTCCGTTGTTTACTATTCAATGGTCTGTCTGTAATGCTTCCAATGAAGAAAGCGTTTAGGTACGTAACACCGCATAACACTTAACAAGTTCAGCTTTGCATGTGTTTTGTATGCTAAACCTACGTGAGCTTGTTGCGTTGACTTCACACTGAACTGTGGGTCATTTGAAGCAATGATATTATTAGTAAAATGAGGTGAGTATAATGTATTTATTTATGCTTCATATACACATATGTATTATGACGTAATTAGTGTTATACATTACCTTCATCTTCTTACCTTCGCAGCATGCAGTACCTATATTTAAACGTCACATTACATTAATTGTCACGTGGAAGTAGTACGGCATATCATAATCGGGAGTGAAATAGAGATGAGCCACGTTCAAGTGTGCTAATTGGACTAAATTTAACGTGCCGCATTCAGATCGCGAATAACGTTTGTAGGTAACTACCTCTTTTTACTTATTGCCTATAAAATACTGTCTGGGTCGCACAGCTCACTTGAGTTTGAGTTTACCACGCTTGTCATCAGTGAAGGGCGTGAAATTTGTAACGATGGCGACGTCGCAAGAATTTAATGTTTAATTTTATACGCTGTTTAAGCAAATTAAGATTTTAGAGTTAATTCTGTTAGAATGTCACGGAAGAGTAAGCTGGATAAGTGGATAGCCGTTAAGATTTGTCACCTATTTTGTTGACATTTTAGGGTCATACAGCGTTTTATTAATTATGTACTGTGGAGTATAAGACCATATTGTCACATGTAGTTTTAATGCAGCCTAAAACGAATCTTACTTGCTTTGTTTAATTCACTTCTATTTATTAGTAAAGCCAAGATTTCATCAGTCATTAAGACACTGAGTCGAATAATAGTCAGCCTGTAGGAGTCAAGTGAAGGACATGAATATTAAATTAATAGGACAATCGTGGGCAATTGTTTTCTTGCAACACGACTAGTTCATTCAGTAAAATATGAAAACTTCATAGAAAAGAGACTAGACATAAATTACTTTTATTTCTTTGCTACCCTCAAAGCGATCTTATAACAGTCGGTCGATCTTATAACAGTAGAGATCAAATCTCTAAGGCTCAAGAAGGGCTAAAAGCAAGATTAATAAAAAATCATTATCCTACCTTAAATCGCGCAGTCGGGTAAAAATGCTAAAGGGAATATTTTTGACGACCCGAATGGCGCAGTGGCTAAGCGATTGGACTGCTGCGCTAAGGGTTGCGGGTTCGATTCCCGCACGGGGCAAAAATTTGTGCGATCCACAGATATTTGTCCCGAGTCTGGGTGTTTGTGTGTGTGATATTATATGTTTGTGAAACGTACCCACGATACAGGAGAAATTCGTAGTGTGGGGCGACGTTTTACTAAAAAAATAAATATTCGAACATGGACAAGTGGAAGCATATAGTTTAGCAACCAACATTCAAATATTCTTTTAAACTGTATTCCACTTTTGAACGGCATTTTTTCGTCGTATTTTATGTATTCACGGCATGTGTACGGCCCTTAACATTTCTAGTATGTGGGCCACGTTCATCTATTGTCTGCTTCAACTTGTTTGCATGCTGTGATAATCTCATCTTAATGGAGCTGCCAGTATTTAAAACGTTGTTAGAACTCTGTTGCAACGAACTGCAACGATTGAAATGTTTTCTGCAATATTTTCTTTTCACACAATTTTTCAATATTTCGATGCATAATTTTCTGATTTTTTTTGGTTGTATATATTATTAGTTTTAATGTAGGTAGTATAAAAAATCGACTGTACCTATATTATTATTTTTTTGTTAAATAAAACACCTATTTTTCACGTTGTTTTTGCGCGCGGGTTCGAAGCTTCAAACTTAACATTAGATGACATGCAATAGACCATCAGACTTTTATTTACATTAACCTATTGTTGTTATTGTAAGGTTTAAGTCAAGTTAGCTCAGCAATAACTTTTTTGCAATTGACCGGTTTTATAACCAATGTACCAGATTTGATTAAAAATAAAAACAGTATCAATCAATTTGTCGTCAAAATGTACAGAGCAAATGATGTCCGTAAGATCTAAAAGGGAGAAAAAATAAGTCCTTTCACAAACCTTAAGCAGCTTTTAGAGAAGACACTGTTATTTCCCCAATGACATTTAACCAGGTCAAGGCGACTGAGTTACTGAAAGTCAACATTAAAGGGGTCTTAATCACTGGTCTTGAAACTAACTTGACTCGATCAATCTTAGAAGATCGACGAACCCTATTGTCCAATTGAGACCTCTCGATCTACTCTGGCTGCCAACAAAGAACTGTCGTGAGCATATCACGCGTAGTTCCTTCAAAGATAAACGATTAAATGTTACACAACCACTTAAATCGAGATGCAGCTCTTATCGATAAACTGATGAAATCGATTCAACGCGGGTCTTTTGCAGCTAAGTGCTAAGTTAAGGTCTTATTAGGCAGTATAACTAGATTAATGGGTTTAAAAAAAAACTAAGCAATTGGTCGTTGGAGTTTCGGGCAACCGGATGCAAACGGCAAGTTGTCGTTCATTGTGGCGTTCTAAGGGGGGACCTTTGTTCAACAGTGGACGTCTTCCGGCTGACGATGATGATGAAGCAATAGGTTTGTTTAGGAACAAACACAGGATTTTCCTTTAGTCACATACAAAAATTATAATAAAATTATTTGCAACTTAAGAAAAGAAAACAATCATGTAAACTATACCTACATGTGAAAAGTTTACTTACCTACGCTTTAAAATGAACGAGCAAATCTCTAGAAAAACCCACGCGGAAAATCGATAATACCTTAGAATAGATATCACCACATATTGAAATTAAAAAAGACCGGAATTTATTGTTACGTTTAAAATAATTAACTACTTACGGATAACACGCAAATGCCCGCACGATACGAATTAGGAAGTCCATTTAATTACGAATTATTACTTCACTTTGGTAATCGGTTTGAGCTATTATAATTAATTAGAATGAAAGTGATACCGATCGAATAACACGTGCTTAAATCAATTTAAAAGTCGGGGAAAACAGCGTTCCCGTTCTTTGAAGTTCGACAGTTCAGGGTTTTCTTATAAACTGGTCTACCTTCATCGGAGTAAGGAATGTGTCCAATGAATCATTTTTTCACTGTGGATGGTTCGCGATTCCAGCCTTGTGATATAGGACACTGGCTGATGAAATTTGGATGTGCCACAGTATATCTTTGCCTACCTCTTGTGTTATCTAGTGCTGACTACTCTACTACTGTATAGGGTAGTTATGTAGTAGGTCTTTGTAGGCGGTTGCGAATGTGCCCAAACTGCTCTATAAATGGATGAAATTGAACGAAATTGATGTGCCTCAATCTTTTCGTGGCTCTTATTCAAACATCGAATATAAATACTCTACTATTGTACAGGGCAGTTATGAGTGCTAGTAAGCTACGTAGCACAAATGTTGGGAGTAAATCAGCATTAATTATCTTAAAAACAGCATTAATAACTTAATTAAGTATACTTTAAATTAGTTTAATGACAACATTAAAATGTAAATGATAAAACTCTAACAAAATAAAAACATTATAACTAGCTTAAACAACAAGTAAACAAACTTATTATTATGACATTAGAGAAACCAACACTTTACTTTCATTATAATTAAGCTACATACATATTCAACCACCGTTACTGATTACCTTACAACAAGGCATAGCATATGAGTTATATCATTAATTTCATAATCTCATAGATTGCCTCGTTTGTCTAATAGTGAGATCCTAGTTTTAATATTCAGGTTAGAAAAAATATTATTGGTTGGGTTTGTCTAGGTAATTATTTATGGAGAATGAATGGGTGCTGGTTTGAAAGCAATAGCCCCCTATTGCATTTGGAACCAATAACATATTTGGCGAAATGTGGAAGTTCCTACTAACTCTACTGTGACACCTTTGCTACCCTTTGCATATGTTACGTATAACAACCAACAGTCATACCAAACTCTTATATCATTAATTTAAACCTCGTAAACAACGCTCTATAATGTTCATAGGCCGTATAAACCATAGCGGCCTCAGATGCGAGACGTTATGCAACGAGAACTGTGTGAAAATGAAAACCGACTGGCTTTACGACATCGCCAGTAGCTGGACCAGTCTAGATCGCGGCGATAAAAGTTAACTTGCTAGGTAAGCTTGTCTTTGGAATAGCAGTTCCGGAAAGAGGCTGTAAGATACAGTTATTGTTGAAGTTGAGATTCCTTTTTTTTGGATCGAACGGTTTTGGTTGGCTCAAAGTGTGCAAGACAAGTCTACGGACTTGCTTTCATGTCCCGTGAGGACTTAATGATTAAATGAACTGGTTAATAAAAGTAAAGAGCCAAAGTGTGGACTCTATCCATAGAATGGAAAAGACGAAAAAGACACATTGTCACAATAATTTATTAATTCTATATAGGTACCTGTGTCGTTATTTTTGATAGTTTAGCTATTCTAGCTTAAAAGCAATATACAATCAGTAGGTACCTTTAGTTTCGTCGTTGTTCATCTTATTTGTGATCTTTCAAATTAAAACAATACCTATCAATCAACTATTTTCTGTTCTTCAAGTATTTGGTAAACGTTTCTCAGACAATCAGATTGGTTGATTGGATACGCATTTCAAACAATAAATACTAATCTCTAAACATGACAAGCCGATTTCTAGCTTAAATCAACCTTCAATTACTGCATAATTATAAGGAAATCTTCACGCATTAGATACGCGTTGGAAATAGGACGCGAAACTGAATAGGCGGAAAAACGTTGGAAATCTCCTTCCGAAAATAAAACCTCGAGGATCGAAACCTCGACGGGTAATGAGGATGTTGGAGACACGCGAGCCTAGATAATTGAGTTGAGAAAACATTGGCCACCCTTGGGGCTTGCTTTGGAAATCTCAGGTTAACCCTGAGTCAGTTCCGACTGTTATAAACCACTGAGTGTCAGCTGAATATTTGGAATTACTCATTAGGGACCATTAGCCTCCTGTAAATGAGGATTAAAGTAGCTTTCTTAATATTTTTGCAAAGTATTACAATACTTTGCGATCAATGGTTTCAAATCCTTTACATTCTGAAGTAGACTACTGGTTGATAAGTACCTAATCTTCTCTGTCATTTGTTATTGATTTCTGACGGCAGCTGCAGCAGTGCAGCTTATCCTAAAAGCCATTGCAGATAATTAAAACAAGAGGACGTAGGCATTATCCATGGAATAGTTGCTTACGGTCTTACTTCTTACCACCTACGTACGAGTGATGGCGACTTTCACTATATACTTAGGTACCTTAAATCAATGCCATTAGACAAGTATGTAATTGCACCATATTATGATCTGACTAATCCTGTGACATTGGCAAGCGCATGAATCAAACTAACGAATTGGCCGATCAATTCATGGCCGGTTTCACAATGCACATGTGCCGTTAAAAACTAGGGCCGCATTTGTCAATTGTGATTAGTAGGGCTGGCTAACATGTAAGGCAGTTACATTTTATACAGGGTCGTGTCACTTAGGTACCTTTATAAAACACTAGTCTACTTGGTAGATACTATTTGTTTCTTGGAGGTATTAACAAGAGGATAAGTACAGAGGTTCGGATCTCATATTAAAATAGGATGTTATGACTTAATTAAAGCAGATAATACTACGTACACATATAGCAAAAACACACATATAAAGTCACACCTGTTGCTCTGAATAGGCAAATAGAAATGGCTATCGTTTTGTGAATGTCAACTGTCAAATTTAGACGTGGAATACTTTTTTAAAGACCTCGCTAACCCTGACGTTGGACATGCCAACCTGAGACGGTGTCGTGACGACACTGACACAGATGAACATGTCACAAATGTCCGAACAGGTCCAACTAGATCTTCAGTCGTCTTGTGTAAGTAATGATACGATTGTGCACAAACATTCGGTAATGGCTGCTAATTGATCATGATGTAAGTGTTGCGTTAAGGTATTGCGATCTTATATGGGTGGAGCCTGAACTTTAGCTTATTAAATACCGGTTATAATGTTTATAGGCCCGCTTATATCCACTAGTGATAGCTTCTCATCATCATTATCAATCTTTTTGGAAAATACATACTGTATTACAATAACATTACCTAATAGGATTAGGTGTACCTACCAAGGATTGAAAGAAGAGAGGCAAGGATGCTTGAACTTCTCAGAAGTCTACGCCCGCATTTTTCCGCTTATCTTAGGATGGTCTAGTCTCATGCTATAGGTGACAACTTTCTTGTAATTTAGGTAGATACCTAGCCTACACTTTATTGGAAATTCTTGTAGTGTTGTTCGTTATTTACTACTTGTTGTTCAGTTGTTTTTCTTTGTGTCAATTGCTAAAATAGCAGTTATAGATGGTAAAACTCATTTCGCCAGTAACCAGCAAGTGTGTTAACATACTATCTTGTATTTAATGCTTTTTACATAAGCTATTTAAACTGCATCTTTTGCAAATACGTAAATGCTCGTATATCAACTTACTCATCTATAGGATTATGTGCATTGAGTAATACTATAAATCGTACTCTCTTTATTGAGGGCAATCGGTAAAATGCTAATATGATGGGAGCGAGTTTCCCTGAGCCCGTCGTTACGTAAGCTGAAGTTGCAGATGAATGCAGAGAAAACGCTGAGCGATTCAATATGTATGCATTCATTTTTAGGTCGAAGAATTTATGTAGGACTAGCTGCGCCCCGCAGTACTACCCGCTACATTTTTCGGGGTAAAAATAGCCTATGTGTTAATTCAGGGCGTCAGCTACCTCCATACCAAATTTTAGCAAAATCGGTCCAGCCGTTTAAGCTTGAAGAAGTAACAGACAAACAAACACACTCACAATCTTTCGCCTTTATAATTTAAGTGTGATGGGGGAAAGAGTTGTGAAGTTCCTCCTTCTAAAAGGGAAGATCTTTTAAACCCGACGATAGTATAGGTATATTATAGGAACACACAAGAAAGACAGATTTTAGACAAGAAAACAATACGTAGAATTAAAATTGCGTCCCTTAGTTTGCCATTCTCAAACATAGAATCAACTCAATGAAAAGCTAAATTTACTGCTAACACGACATCATAATATAGGTGAATGTTTACATAAGCATTGCTTATTCCCTTACACACGCAAATCTTGATACCTTCCTAGTTTCTCTTAATAAATTGTAATCAACACTCGAGACTCCACCTTAAAATTAGTCTACATTAAACTAAGTTTAAGCTAGGTTTAACATTTCGCCAAACGCATTTAACCGCAAATTATTAGTCACTTATTAAGACTGAACATGTGCAATAGCCGTAATTATGCAAATACAATACACACAACATAGTAAATGTTAGCCTAGCCTAGGGTTGTCGAGGTTGATCTGTTTGAAAAAAATAATTGTTCTGAAAGAAGGAGAATTGAACAGAATTGTTCTGAATGTCATCCGTATTTTAAAGTACTTACTTACGTAAAGGTTCAAGACAATTTGTGTGTTTGTGCATGTTAAATAATACTTACATCTTGTCTGTAACGGAACTTACGTTCGTATTTATATACATTGCAGTGTATTAATAGAAGAATGAAGCTACTAATCAATGTTTATGTAAACGAATCTCAAGCTTAGGGAACCACGACTAAGTAGAGCTTAAAGTGATTATATCACCGTTACATGTTCCGATCTGCCCATTTATTGGAGCTAATGAAGCATCCTACGAGCACGGTATGCGCAGAATTCTTTGGTATTCATGTGAGGTAATATTGTTCATAAATACATACCTACATTTTGTAAAGTTGAAACCTGCTTACAGTTTTCAAACTGAGGCATCTTAAACGACATATTAAGTTATTTATATTATTACTTAAGTTGCGAAAATGTTTGAAGAAAATACGACCAAAACAAAAGACGATTAAATATACAAACATCGTTAAAGATGTTCGTACGAGTGTTAATGAGACTCTATACACGTCACGACCACGTCCGCGTAACATCACGTAACAATAACGTTACACACCAAATAACCAGTTACAGACAAAAACCGAACATTATATAATTTACAGAAACGTACAACCTTAATTTACCGGCCCTACACGTGCAACGTTCACACTCATGGGTGCGCCCGCGCATTCAACGCGTGGTAAATGGATCATATTAATGTCGTGATCTTGCGCACCGCGTGCGAGTTACGGGTCTACTAGGTACTAGTATTATGTCGTGTGTGAGTGTCATAGTCTGGCTAGATAACGTAATTAATCGAACTTTACTGATTAAATTTGTATATGCGTTCATTGCATCATTTTAGCGGAATGTAGAATGTTCCTAATTGACTCAGACTCCTAAACTGGATTAGCAAATTCTTGACAATCTGATTAATTGCTGAATGTGATCATTTGGTTTTTTATGACACGTGCAATATAACATATTTTTCGTAGGATGTAAAAGGTTAACTAAGCAAACCGGAGCAAATTAATTTTAATTAATTAATATATGAAAGCTTTTGCCTCACCTCTCAACCCTATAGAAAAAAGGTGTAATATTCTTACTCGCATATATAAAAAAAAAGGATATATTTCTCTAACATAATTGTTAATTAATAATTCACTGTACACACGACTCGCAAAATTATCTCAGGTAATACGAAGCATTTAATGTATTCTATAAAACGTATGTAGAATTAGATAATACGCTATACGCCCATGAATAATAAAGGCTATGTTAAAATATCACAAACATTAACACAAAATACGATAATGATACATTGTATCCGATTTTATTTGAAATGGTGTTCGGAATACGTCACACTGACAAATCGACAAAATTGATCAACCAATTAAATATTTAAAAAGTTATCTTATTATTCGCGAATGGTTTTGTTACATAATTTGAATTTGGAGTGTTATTTATTTTAACTGCATCTAATGGTTTCTGAAACTAGTTATTCACAATGAATTTAACTGTTATTTTATGATTGTTATTTGTTATGTAGGTAGCTTTTTTGTTCATAACATCTCGCCGTACATTCTTCGAAAGGTTAGCATAGGCGCAAGATGTTCTTGTCTAAAGAATACAGTGAATTAGAAATGCTGCGACTTATATAATTCTTTACAAACCCGTTGTACTGCTAGGTATGCAAATTAAGCTAGCTTTTAGTGCTTTATAACTTAATTGCTTAGTTTACTTGTCGATATCCTGATAGAGGAAGAATAGCTGATAAATCACTTTCGGTTTTAATTCTATAACAATTTTCACAATTTATATAAATTTTAATAAATTCTGTTACCTAGTTCATTTGCGTAGCTGAGTTAAGTTTAAACTAGTTATGATGAAGACTATTTATCTTTCTGTTACACTTTGTCAGGTTTTGATGACTAAACGTCGCCTTTAACAACTTGAAACTACTGGAACTAACGTATTACAGCCTTTAGTGTAGAGATTAAAACAAGCATAGTTTTAAATACAGGTTCTGTCACAATTATTCGATTGCAATCAAATATTTCCCTTCGTTAAGATACTTACAATATGCACATTTGCACATACTGTTAAAAAGATATTTATCACGACATGTGACATATATTTCTGCTTCTTAAGCAATTAAAAACATCGATATAATCTATAGCCTTCCCTTAGACTTGCGCTACTCTAATTCCACGCACGCAGTGGCTCCAAACCCTTCCGCGTACAACTGTCACTTTTCTTATAGACAGTAAAGTGTTAAACAAGGAGGTTATTACACAATCAAAAGTGAAATCCGTACAAAATGTCATATTACCACGCGATGCGAACATGACACGCTTCTGTTTAATCAACGTTGTATCGTAATCATGGGCAGTGACTGGGCTTTTTGATTTAAGGGCTAGCGGTCACGTACTATAAATATATCATGCGTTACTGCTATTTAGCAGTATTCAAATGCGATTTTGTTATAACGTTTGTATGAACTGTTGTTTAAAATGTACCTATTCAAAAATAAAATATGTTGTATAATAAGTACAAATAATTCGTGTCTCATAATTTCCAGTGCTTTTAAAGGAAACTGTATTGAACTAAAGACAAACTAATAGTTAAATATTCATGCATTCATTCAGTGAATCCATTCATTCACTGCCCTTGTATAACTGTCAAAGGTATTCTGAACTGATGTATATAAGCGAGCAAAAATTAATGAATACCTGTACCTACGGACATACAAGCATTCATTGAAATTGAATGAATGGGACCAATCCTGCAAACTCGTGTATAGTATTTGCATTTTAAAAGATTGATTGTGAATGAAATGAAAGAAGTATTCAGGATTGTAACACGTGGTGATACGGGCCAGCATCCCAACACGTAATAAGTGTTGCAGAAAGGAAGTTAGGTACTGCCCTATGTAATCTGTATTTTATTTAAGGAAAGATGAAAATGTCATTGACATTGAAGATGGTATTAATGTTGATTGGGATATAGTTACCTACTTACTGTAGGTGGTTAAATAGCACGGTGGTTTATTCGAGAACTCAGTTTTCTGCAGTACTTGTTTAAGTCATCATTTTTTTTAAATAAACCTCAATTTCTTTCACATAGCATCGTTGAAAACTGAACTCCAGTTGCTTGGTTATTAATAAATTAAAACTTAACCAAAGTTACAATTTCTATCTAATTAAATCAATAAACTTTTTAATTTTCTTTTACCCGACTGCGCCAAAAGAAGGGTTATTACGTAACAAGATCTACCTTGCAGACTAGAATATATCTAAGTAGTTATTATTATCGCAGCGTTAAGTAATTATAATTGAATGCATTTTTTTATAACGGAATATAAAATATAACTACCTTTCTTTTAATCACACGTATCATAGTATTGCTACCGTTCTAATTACTTTTTTTTATATAATTATCGATGTAACACATCGGCATCAATGCTGAGACAAGTTTGTTGCCCAAGTGTGTACACGCCTTAAAAATAAATGAGTTGCCATTCATTGTGTTGTAAGATTGTAACATTTATTTCCGTAATATTAAAAGCTGCCAATTTATATTTCGAAATTGGGCATTGGTTTAATTTTTTTATTCGTTGAATTAATTTTCCGCGCTAATCTGCGGGTTAAACGCTACCGGGTCGCGGTCAATGAACTTTTAATGTACCTACCTATCTATTTTTAGCTTTGTATTTAATTTAGCGAAGCCTCATAACACGGTTTCTTAATACCGGAAACGAAAACATCGAGATTTCCGCCAGTGCTTACATTTACACTATAATCGATGCTTGTGACTCGATTGGCGATTGGCTAAATACCTAAGTAACCAAAGTGATTATTATGTGATCCGCATAAAGATGTGTCCCGAGTCAGTGTGTTTGCGAATTTAATTTTTTTATGTAAAGTACACCCTCGATATTCCATACCCAATTATTTTGTTCATAAATCGTAAACTATGTATGTGAAGTACCCTCTATCTAATGTAATTTGTAACTTCGTGATATTTACCCCTATTTAGTACATCTTACATCCATGCTAATACATAGTTATAATTACCGTTTACAAACAATAGCATTGTTCTTACTACAATCTCCTATTGCTTCGACTACGACTGAATCAAAGATCGTGATCACTGCACTTAAAATTGCTCCAAATAGCTTATTTGCATAACGCGAAAAAAATATTTGCAAAAATAACGGAATTCGTTATAACTGCTGTCGTCACGAAACGTTGTTAATAATTACTGACGAAACGAATCTGTTACGTTATACTTGACAATGAAAGTGAGGCTGCGTCACGATACGCGCGTGAGTTTCATGAACCATAATAACCTATTAAATAAGCAGTTGTTGCTTGAACTGGAAAAGAGGTTTTTTTTCTAAAAGAAAATTATTTGAAGCCAGTAACACAACTCTATTTGGACACCTACAAAACTGACATTTCTAATAAAGGCCGAGTTTTTAAAATATTACTTAAAAGTTAAGAACATTATAATTTATACGACTATAAATAAGCAGTAAATATATGTACTCAAGGAATAAATTAACTTAAAAACTGCTAAATTAAAGTCTAATTTCTTTACTTACCTACGAAAAAATTTGGATGTGGAAGTAACTCCTTAATAACTGCCGATTGACAGCCCTAATTTAATACCAAAACAATGAGACAGCGTTCCTATTACACAAGATACCTAACTAATAAAGCTCGGAGATTTGACCTTCGATAGACGCATAATACAAGTGATAGTATTCTATTATTGTTTCACGAATTTGCTTTCAGGATAACAAAAGCTGAATACAATAAGCATAACAATGTACCTTTCATGTCTAAAGTCATCTGTCTGAATTACGGTGAAGGTTCATATGAAACCTGGACCAATTTGATCTTCAAGATGCAATATGCAAGCGTGGTGATCATCTTTGCGAAGAAGATTTTGCTTTTGTTTGATAATTACAGGGTGGTATAAATCACAAATGCTGTATCTATTTATCTTTAATTTTAAAACAAAAGTCCTTTGGCATCGCTGTTTTCCCTATGTCCTTAACGAACCATAAAAAGGATAATCCTCATTTGGGCTTATAATTAAAGCAATTAAGTTAGGCATTCGCAATCGTGAAGCAATTTGCTATAATGTCAATTATATGAATCAGCAAATTGTTTCAACCAAAACTACTAGTTTTATAACACGAATATTACGAGTTCCTCTGTGACGTTATCAAACCGATTGCACTCTGCATTCCGCGACACACAGAGGTGCATTAGCCAAATCTCGTCACGGACCAAATCACAGGCATTACCCATTGTTCGGTGGACATTTATTGCGCATGCGCTAAACGAGAGCCAAGTTACCGCCAATACGCAAGTTTCTATTTCACGTCTCGATGATTTTGATGGAGAAAGCAGTGTGTATACCTGATTGATAATAAAGACTTTTTGAAATATAACTTACCCAGTTGTTTAGTATTTTGTAACTTTGGTCAATGATAATTAAAATAAGTACAGATACACAAGATATGTTATATACAAGATATGTTACTAGCGCTCTCACTTTTGAAGAGTCGGTAAGGGGTCAATTGTAGTCGTAGGTGCTATAATTTTTGTCCGTTTTTACATTTGGTAAAGTCTGACGAGCTAATTGGCACAATGATCTATCGCCTGGCTGTTTGCGAAACGCTACATGTGTGGCTTATAATTTTTAAAATGTGTTTTCTAATTTATGGAACACATAACTTAAATTCAGGTTGGCGGGAGGTTCAATGACTGTACAATGTACATGAGTGACACTGTTGTCTCTCCATGTTCAAATCAGTCTCCTAGCTCTGAATCTTATAATAATGGTGTAAAGTTTTCTGGTCCTTGTTGTTCACGTTGCTCATAGGGACCTTGTGCTCACGTGATATAATATGCCCTAAAATGCATTCCGTGTTGTCGATCTAACCTAACGGCTCTAATGACAGCTTGTCAACACCTGATCCATAAAAATAAAGACAAAACTTATAACTAACTATAGTACGTTTATGAGGCTCATTTCTTGACATAAACATCAATTATGGTGGCCAATAAAATATATTGATAATTACTAAACGTGTTAAATGATGTAGTCGCAACAGGCAGCTTTTTTCCATCCAGTAAGAACGTGAGTCGCGTATTTTCTTAAATGACAAGTAGGTATTTTGTAAGATTATACAATTACATCAAACACTTCGACGTAATTTAGAATAGAATAGAATAGAATGGCATTTATTTCTCAGTATATGGTACATTGGTGTCTTACATTAAATACAGTTTCACATACACTACCATTGCTGGTGCAGAAATATTTTACAATTTAAAATTATGCATGCAAATCTTTAATACATAATCAAATTATTTACATATATCGCTGGCAATCACTCTAGATTTCGATTTAATTATTATTACTGCGGGTTTTTTTTTTAGTACAGAGATTTACCTGGTGAGTGTTAAATTAGATTTTAAAATGAAAACATATAATCATTATAACATATCTATTGCTAATATAGCAATTTCAATATATATCATTATAAACATAGGTAACAAACACCATCGATAATAATTACTTCAATGTCAGAATGCATGCTAAAAATAGATTAATAATAATATCTCATAATTACAATGTCAAAATTTTCTATTAAATAATTCATTAACAGAATAAAAACACATGTCTAAAAGCCAGGAAAATAGCTTATTTCTAAATTGATTAAATGGTAATATTCTTAATTTAATTGGTATTTTATTATAAATTTTAATTGCCATACAGTACGTGTTTTTGCTGTATAAGTGTAATCTTTGAGTAGGTACACGTAATTTGCCAGGATTTTTTGTAGCCAGTCTTACGGAAGCTTGCTCATGTAATGGAAATAAATAAGGATATTTTTTTACAAATATGCATACTTCTAATATGTACAGGCACGGAAGCGGCAATATCTTTAGTTGTTTAAATAGTGGCCTGCAATGGTCTATATATCCTGCTCCACATATAGCTCTTTATACGCCTACAGTAAGTTACCCAACATTGCAAATCACTTAGTGAAGTTAAAAGTTGTCCGTGGAAACTTTTACACGTTAACACTTTTTTTGGGTAGGACGAAGGGGTATGCTAGACTCTTACCTTAGGTCGAGGGACGCCGGCCTAACTACGTATATTATAGCTTCATATACTCCTTAGTATCGTTATATCCGACGAGACGACCAGAGAGAAATCAGGCTCCAAACTCTTAGAAGTTCGGACAGATCACGATTTTATTACCCATCTTAAAACGGAAAGTCCCATAAAGACTGCTGCAGTTACTCTCGTCTTGCTGATCCTACCTATCTCTTCTGTTTTGCTTTTTATGCATGCTCATTATTTATGCACGTAAATAACACGTCAGTATCTGCTTTAAGAAATTCATCATGGAAATCATCCGAATCAACAACAATCTGGCACAAAACAACCCAGAAGTAAAGAAAAACAAAACAATTGTTTCACGTTTCTGTCATAAATAAAAGGTCAAGTTCATGTCACTGCTAAATATAAAAGTAACATTGTTTCTTAGTTTCCTTATTGTCTCAATTTATTGTTATATTTATATTGAAATCATTCTGTATCTATATTTGCGAAATACGTCATTGCACAAGTGGGTAATAAACCGTAAAAATGAATTGCTTTTGTTTGTTCTGTAATTGGTCAGCGCTGCCGAAGTGTGGCAGTAGGTTTATGTTCTCGTTTAGTAGATGCATCTGATTATATAATGTTAGAAGATTTATATTAATTTGCTATTTTATGTATAGACATGTGACTTATTCGTAGATTGGTACAAAGAGTCATTGCATTCACTGTGTTATACTATTACGGGTCAAACCACATTATTATTTTCTTTCCAAAAACAGTTCTGTTAAGGTATGGATTAACTTCCATTTGTTACAACTTCATTTAAGTAGTTTACTATTTCTAAAATTTAATTAAGTATATCAAATCTCATAACTATGATCAACATGATGTCATGATGTGGTCCTTGTAACCAAAATTGGTCCTTTTGCCAAATGTAATACCTATATAACCTTCAATACAGGACAGTGTAGGAGTAGATTATTCTCTGTTTAGCAAATAATGTAATCGATTTCCGTAGTTTGTAGTGTCAAAATTACGACGAGTGATGAAACTTTATATACCTACTATACTGACACCAAAAATAATAAATTTTAGCAATGAACAACTTTCATCACACATAATTGCATAAATAAATACCGAAGGACCACACCTAAAAGTTACGCCAAAGTAATGCAACATTTAACTTGATATGTAAGACATATCAGACGGCCTACTAAAGGTTCGGACTTAAAGTTCCCTGTATGGGCAACAACGATTCTTTCTTCGGTTATAGACGTCTCGTTTTGGAGAATTATGCAATGAAGAATATTATGATCAGGTATTGACATGAAAGAACGAGATTACATTTTAATTGGCAGCTAATACATTTAAGGCAGGAATGTAGATAACTTGAGTATGGGAAGACATTAGTAATGCAAAATCGAAAGTAAACGCTGCATTAAGCTTCGTTAAAAAAATCGAAAGCTTATATTTTTTATTTTTTATAGCTGCAGTAAATGTCTTTCATGCTACATCCTAGAAATTTTTAACAACTCCGAAGCCAAGTTCTAACATAAATTAATTGCAACTTAAATTTTATTGGAATTCCCCAGCAATGCGAACCAGTTAGGACCACATTCTGTCAGCACCATAATTGTGTTCGTATTCCACTATTATCTTGTCAAGTGTGTCACTAAAATCTTCTATAATTTGGAGCGAATACGCAATAGCTTTGATCTCACACCTGCTTTATCAATGTGCGAACCAGTTCCGCTGTCATATGATAAAATCGGCGGGCGATCTTACACAACGTGCCCTCCGATGCAGCGTCCATTCGGTGAAATTGCCACCATTACGTAACAAACGGCCCGGCCTGCCGCACATGCTTTACACTTGATATTTACACAGACTTATAAATTTAATGAACGAAAGAGAAATTTAATTCAATTCAGTCTTCCGACAGAGATTGTTGCGCTGGCTAATTGTGAGATGTATAGATGTGTACAGGAAGTAACGAAACTGAAGTTGAATCGCAACCACGTGATTATACTTGTAGATTGAAGGAGCCGACGATTCGACACGCTTGTTTAAATAATAAATCATACACTTTCGAATAGGATGTATCTGTATAACCTAGAAGAGATAGTCTCAAAGACTGCTGTAGCTTACGTGAACATGCTAATATTACACTTAATTTAGTAGCTAGACTGGATAATTAGAACCGACTAAGCTAGTTACAAAACGATAAGTCTGCTTCACTATCCTTAGACCGGTAGACGTATTCAAATTTTGATTATCCATAATAGATTTTTCAACGGGTTGTAAGAAATGTTAGAGGCCTACAGGCCGCTTAAACTCTGACACCAGGTTGTTCATCAACCATACGATAAAAAAAATATTATCTATAAATATGTTATGTAAATAGGTATCGTTAACGTGTCCAAGGTTTTGACCAAGCTCTCCTTTGTTTCAGGTGGCGGTATTTATTGACGTTACTCGTGCTCGGCGTGGCGTTTGCTGCAGAAGACGAGGACAACATTCCTGACGCTGGAGTCGACGACAGTGATGAAGTGGGACTAAACCAGGAGGTGAGGATTGAAGTTTAATTATTTATGTAAGGAGTACAGAGGGCATGATTTGACTCAAGCCCATGTGTGGGTTAGTCCATTCTCCTCTCCATCCTAATAGATTTCCAAAAAACCCAGTAAAAGACGTAAATTGTTTTTAATTTTTGGATCGAGTTTGATATCGTTTAGCAGCACCCTGGGTAGTCAGCCCCGACTGCCAACCTAGTTTTTCCACGAGCTATTTTTATTTGTGTATATCTTACTTAGACGCGATAACAGATCTACAATTGTACATTCGTCTCAAGACAAGAGATAGTACTTTCCATTGAACTCCCCGATTGATTCCGGATCTAGAGAACGTTTCATTAAAAACGTTAAGATATCAATCACCGCTTGGCCGCCACGTTTTGTAATTAACAGCTGATCGAGGCGATCTATCTATCAGTACTTTGGCTCCATGCGGATTTCTGAGTCACGACTTAGCCTTGCTACCGTCGCTTTCTTTATCTAGAACTAAATCTTTATCTAAAACGAAATCTAATGACTCACTGCTGTACTTACTTAATTGAAGTAGAGTTCGAAGTGACTTTGAAGCTTTTGCGAAATATTTTCAATTAGGTCTAGTGTTTCGCGGTAAAGTGGCGAGAACATTAGCCATTAAAATGATGGATGACGGTAATCATTATCAAGATGCTGAAGTGCAATGCCTATTATTGCATGCGGTAAAAGTACGCATACATCGTTTTATGAGATGTTTCCCCATGCTTGAATTACTTAACATTTTGTGGGGGTGTTAATACCAAACATGTTCTGATCAAACGCATAACCTTCCAATAAATAAATGGCCAGATAATTTTTCGGCATTGCGAGATTAGAACACGCAGTAATAAAGCTGAGCATTTTCATACCACTTTTAAGTTCATATCAATTATTTTAATCTCTTTTGTATTGGTGCCTAGATTAAAACCGTGATTATTGAGATTACACGTTTTATTTAAATGCAGCTAGAATAAAAAGTGCAATGCTCATAATAATTGAAGTTGTTACATAAAAACTACAGCTTTGAAATTAAATCTTCTTACAACGCTAGTTATGCGCTGCACTAGATACAAATTCAATTTAAATTGAAACTCACACCGTAATAGCAATAAAAACCGACCAACTACTTATATCTACAACAACAAATCTATTTTCCCGGTAAAACGACAAGTCGTGACCGACCAGTGTTCCAATCGTGTAACACGATGCTATTTTTCTGATCTCCGTGTAGCAAGGCCGTTTAAGAAGTGAAAGTCGAAAGCGTCTCATTACTTTTTTCTTAATTTTTACCCTTTTTTCATACGTTTACGTTTCCTCATCATCTTGCTCTCCAAGTAATATTGTTTAAACATTCACTATTTCTTACTTAGGTTGTTAAATTTTGTTGGTAACTCTCAACAACTGGTATTCGCCTTAGACTTGGAAATGAACTCATGGTATAGAGATCCCATGACAAAGAGAGCTAGACTATTTATCAGGCTATTTATCTATTATCAACTAGAGCTATTTATCAGGACCAATATTCATAATCATCAGCCGGAAGACGTCAACTGTTGGACAAAGGCCTCCTCCTTAGAACGCTACAATGAACGACAACTTGTCATTTGCATCCACCGGTTGCCCGCAACTCCGACCAATATTAATTGAGTAAACCTTTCCATTACAGACGATTTGAATGAACCCTAGGTCTAGCTACCTGAACAGACGGGCTGAGAGTATAAGCAAAAGTGTAGTAATTGTGGCAAAAAGCAACTTAATATAATTAATAAACACGCCTAGTTCACACTGCATGGTTTAATGGTGCCGGAAACAAGTGTTAAATCCATCTTTTTGTATACTATTGAATAGGTACTTATATACTTCCACATTAGTCTTTTGTTTTGCGTAATTTCGTGAGAAAAATGTAACTAAGTGTACTAATTTGCTTTTACTTACAAATGCCTAGAGCGAGTGCTCTCCGGGGTAATCTATGAAAAAGTAATAATTGTAGAATTTAGAAAAGACGATATCTGTAAACACTTTCTCTTAACTCGAGAAAATACTGATCAATATGTCATACGAAGAAGTTTGATAATAGAAATTTAGTTGTCTAATAAACAGACGAGAAATTGCAGCGCCCGAAGCGAAGTCTGAAAGTTCTTTGCTGTCGCTTTAAGAAAATTAAAACCGTCCCCGGGCGATAAACTGTTATCAAGGAACATTAACGACCGCACGAACTCTAATTAACAAGTAAAGACCCTCTCACCCGGATCCGTCTACATGTAACAGTGATATAACACCCGATAGCAACATATTGTCGTCGTTTCGCACGATTGCACGTCTTCGCCGCCATTTTTTACCACCATGATATTATTACCGCGATGAAATTTGCACGCGTCGCCAAACGAAACTGTTTATAATACAAATTATCCGTCGGTAATTGCGTAAATTATGTAATTTAGCTGTTACTGCTATACTTACTTCCAGTTTTTTTGTGGATTGGGTTAAATAAAAACGGTAATGCAAGTTTAATTGTCCGGAAAAAATTACAAGTTATGCGAGTATCTTTACTTTTTATAAGCGTGTGAATGTATAGTCACTTTAATTATTTAATTACAACTTAAATAATTAAATACATTCACACGACGCGACGTTGGAAAATAAATGATTATGTAGTTATACGACATTATAAATACATCCAGTTACAGTCCAGTCCTAAGTTAGTCTAAGAAAATAAATGACACATTGAAAACGTCAAATTAGAGCTTGCATGGGATTTAACCCCAGAGCCTACCATAAAATCATATTTTTACGAAATTTCTATTTCTATTCATCCCATATTCATTCATTCATTATATTTCCAGGAGTCAAGAAACCTTAGGCCGCGAGCGTACACGCCCACAGCCTACAACGCCTTGCCCAGTGGTTTCCGGCCGACGCCTTCCCTGGCCGAGCTGGCTGGCTACCAGCGGCAGCAGGAGCAACAAGAGCAGCCGCAGTATGTCCTGCAACCCAGACCTACGCAGCAGCAGTACGTTGATGAGCCCAGACCCACTCAGAGAGCACCACACAGGAAGGTAAGACAAAATTAACGCGCATTATAAACACATTTAGGAACAAGAAGGAGTCAATTTTTTAAATAGTTCCGGTATTAGCAATTGGTCTAGTGGTCGCTAAGCGCGACTGCTGAGCAAGAGGTCCTGGGTTCAAATCCCGGGTCGGGCAGTGTTACTGAGTTTTCCATTAGGTAATTCTCAGTAGCAGCACGGAGTCTGGATTTGTGCCCGGTTGATGGCAATAGGCTCGCCCCCTATTACATTGGGACTTACAACATAACTGGCGAAATGTGGGTGTACTATATGTTCACCTCTGCCTACTACTACTGAATACAGGCGTGATGTTATGTTATGTTATTAGCAATATTTATGTTCTAATCATATAATAATCGTTATGATTTCCGTCGCTAGATTCACAAATTATCTTTGGGAAGACTGAAATTAGGTTAGTTGAATCTAAAACTGTACTACCTACATGGAACTATTTGCTAAATGCAATAGATTAATAAATATAAACGAAACGGTAATAATGATTAAGAACAATTGAAGATACTCAGGCCAGAATGGGGTCTCTGAAAAAGAAGCCCTATAATTTTAAACGGAAATATAGATTTATATAAAGCTAAACAAATCCTTATCCCATCTCCAGGACCAACGCCCCGCGCGACTCCAGCAGCAACCAATCCAAGATGTTGACGAGGAACTAGAGGAAGAGAAGGAAGAGCCTGACCGTCTGTCACAGCTGCTGCAGCAGTCCAAGTTCAACTGCGTCAGCAAGCCGAGCGGCTACTACGCGGACGAGGAGCTCAACTGCGAGGTGTTCCATTACTGCCAAGACAATGTTAAGCACTCCTGGATCTGCCCTGAAGGATTCACTTTCCACCAGGTAAACTAGAATTATGTATTATGCAACATTAACTTGTAGGAAAATTTCGCTAAGGAACCGTTCTTTATAAAAAATCTTTAGTGTGATCAGCTGATTCTTAAGAGAAGTTCAGTCCCTAATATTTATATATTAGTTCATAGTAACCTACTTCTACGACATTTATCACATATTCTAATCAAATCATCAAAATACATTCAGCGACTTTTATTGAAAGGAACCAGGAACTTATTTTCATGATACTCTTCATAGAAAAAAAAATCATTATGAAGTGTTTCAAACTCTGTTGGACGACAGAAATTTTTATGGGTTTATCATTAGCTAAGCTTAACGTTAAACAAAACCTCTTTTCCATAGGTCCACTTAATTTGCATGCCGCCCACGCACGACAATATTTGCCAGAGGTCCTCCAAGTACCACTTTGTGAATGAGTACCTATACCGACCCATCAACGAGGAGGAGGTTCAGAGGAAGCCCAACGTGTCCCTCAAGTACTCCGACAGATACTACCCCGCCGAGGTCTACAGGGACGACAGATACGACCAGGAAGACGAGGAAGAGGTAAGGGTTTTGTAGAACCATGACTAAACACATAAATCGACCAGCCAGAATATAATTAAACTAGCTTCCGCCCACGACTTTGCCCGTGTAGATTTCGAATGTTTTATAGCCTATAGCTTTCCCCGAAAAATGGGCGATCTAACACTGAAATAATTTTTCAAGTCGGACTAATAGTTACCGACATTAGCGCGTTCAAGCAAACAAACAAACCAACTCTTCAGCTTTATAATACTAGTATAGATTAAGGAGAGCCTAGAAGACAGTCACGAAAGTTATTATAGTAATATGTACGATTTAGATGAAGAAATGTAGACTATGGCAGACTATATTATCAAAATCGAAGTAACTGGTAAAACTACGGTACAGCTACATATGTATGTACATACATAAAGTCACGCCTATTTCCACAAGGGGTAGGTAGAGACCACGGATTTTCATTTGCTACGATCCTGACATACTTCTTTCGCCTCATTCACTCGCATCACAGCTAACTGTATTGAAATGCCAAATTTCGTTTAGTATCATGCAGATCAAAAATGTTAGCCTTATCTCGAAACTACGTAAGTTATTATTATATTATTATAAATCAAGTACATAATAATAAAATACATGATACCTTTAATTACAGGAGGAAGCTCCTCGTCGCCAGCCCGCCCCAGTCCAGCAACAAGCACGGCCAGCCCAGAGGCCACAGGTCCAGCCCCAGGTGTTCCGATCCGCCGAGGAGGTCAACATCCCCTTAGTACAGAGACGCCCGCAGCGCCCTTACGATTTTGACTTCTAAACCGCCTCTTTATTTAGAAGCCATTGTTCGTGTTAAGCTCCAGGTCTAATTTGCCAATAATCTTTACTTTAATTAGCCATTTCTATTCAGTGGTTGTTGACATTTAAATCTAAAGTATTTTGAGTTTTGCAATATGATGTCATCCAAAACAATTTAATAATTTTTTTGTTAGACAACTTCTTCAAATTATTTGTGTATATTTAAACGGGTATAATGCTTAGTTAAAGCTTATACTCTTAAGTCAATACCACTGATATGTGAACAAACCTGTGTTAGCGTTCGTGAGGTGCTATCTATTTAAACTGACTTTCTTCAATCGATTCTCGAATAATTTGTACCATCACATTTGTAAATTTAAGGTTAAGTTTTAATTAAACTTATTTATGTTTCTGTACAATAAGTCACAAATTAGTTGTAAGCTAGTCTTTGCGTAAACTAAAATAAATAAGTGTAATAAAAAATGTAAATTATCTTGGTTTTATTATTTTAAATGACACCCTTTATTTTGTTACAATTAACAATGATTGAATTTAAATAAGTTTCAGCAATTTATAATTGCATTACCTGGAACATAAATAACAAAAAATATAAACAGAAACACAAAAAAACCAGGAGATTTATCACCAGGAATCTTCTTAAGGTTTATTAATAAATACGTTTTTTTACCATGGAGTCAATTGCGACCTTTATCTTGCTACCTCATCATCTTGAATAAATTTGCTATTGAATGTTAATAATAATATCTGTAATTGTTTAGATCCTCTCCAGGTCCTAAAAAAATCAGAAACACGTTTATTTTCCATGATGTTATTATATTATTACTATATTACACAAGTCAATAATACAAACCTCCTGGCTTCTTCCTTCCCGGCGGCAGTTTTGTAATACAAGTTATGCAGTTGCAACTCTCATGATCACATATTGTTTCTTTATTAGCCAGTTCTTTTGCTACCATTCTTCCGAAATGGTTGTCTAGAAAGGCTTCGTATTCGGCGTCTACCATGCGTTGCTCCTGATACATTGAGCCGGAGGCCGAGTATTGTGAGTTACACTCAACACAAGCTTTAATACAGTCATCCGCTCCACTTGGTTGTGGTTCTTCCTCTTCCTCTTGACAACATGTCGTTGCTTCTTTTGTCTTCTTCTCCTTTTCACGGCAAGCCCCGTCGCAGGCAGGGTCATGAGATTCTACAGGCAATGAAGGGCATGCATCATTCAGAGCTCCCAATGAATGTTTACAATCAGGTTTTGTGCAAAATTTGTGGTCATTAGGCTCCATGGTTAGACTTAGACCTTGTTTTGGTTTAGAGGGACAATCGTTCCGAACTGGCCCAGAACATTGTGTGCTGCTGTGGTATTCGAGATATTCACAACCACTCCGACTTCGCGAAGATTTTTTTACATCCTCTAAAGATGATGTTCGACTGAAACAGTCTATCAATGACTGCAAAGAAGATTTTTTACACTGTCCAGAGCATGAATTGTTCTTACGAGGAGAATTTACGGATTGAGTAGAAGAATCGTATTTGCACCCAGTTACACATGGCTGAGGTGAATGTTTGCAGCATGGTGTAAAAGTAGTATTTTTACTGTTAGACAAGTTAGAGGAACTTTGGCTCTGTTGTACGGCAGATCTACAACGTGGCACTTGTACAGCAGATTCCTGGGAAGGACTTTTAAAGCAGAGTTTTGGACAAGAATTGTGTTTAGGGCATAGTTTTTCTGCAGGGCGTTTGAGTTTTAATGGACATTCTAACAATCCTTTAATATCGAAAATTCCTTTGGTACCGTTACTTTCGGTTTCGTTTGGGAGCGCATGTATACAGCATATTAGTTTTCCTGCTTTTACACAATGTGAGCAACAACTGTCCTTAGCTTGTTTGCAACTACTTTTGTTTAAGTTTTTATCTGATGATTGTGTTTTGCATGGTTGGCAACCACCTGTATTTAAATTTTCATCTGAGGACTTTTTTCTACAGGTTACCTGAGCTGCTTTGCAGCGTTGGCAGATGCTTTTGTTTAAGTTTTCATCTGATGATTGGGTTTTGCATGGTTGGCGACCACCTTTATTTAGGTTTCCGTCTGAGGATTGTCTTCTACAGGCTGCCTGAGCTGATTTGCATCGTTGGCAACTGCCTTTGTTTAAGTTATCATCGGATGATTGTCTCTTACAGCTCGGTTGAGATGTTCTGCAGGGTGGGCCACCATCTTTATTTAGGTATTCGTCTGTGGATTGGCTTCTACAGGCTGCCTGAGCTGATTTGCATCGTTGGCAACCGCCATTGTTTGAGATTTCAGTAGAAGTGCGCTTTGTAGACTCTGGCTGAGTTTTTGGTTTGCAGTGTTTGCCATTAGCTGAATTGATATGTTTGCAACAGACAGGCAAGCCTAGTTCCGTACAACGTTCACAACAACTTTTATTTTCAGAACGGAATGATTGAATGTATGACCACGCTCTTTGCAACATACTTTCTGTTTTAGAACTTGAAGGTTTCGAAGACGATTCCTTGGGATTAGGACTATTTTGCTTTTGCTTGCACCTTTCACATTTGATTTTGTGGTCCGAAGTTAGCTGTGCAAGATATGCCCGTGCTTGTTGAAATAAAGAGTCTTTGCACGCAGTAGAGTCTGAACTCTGATTAGAAGTAGTTGCATCCAAACTACAACTAGATCGTTTTCGATTGCAGCGAAGACAAGAATTTCTGTGCTCAGAAGTTATTTGGTTAAGGTAAATCAATACTTGATTTAATAGGGTATCTATGCAAATACTAGTAATACTAGCTGATCGCTGTCCTCTATTGCACTGTTTACAGCGATCATTACTCATAATTATCACACGTTTGTCAATTTTATTCTCTTTGCCTTCTGAACAACCGCATGTGTGGTTTGAAGACTTCTTTTTTGCTTCGGTTTCTAAAAACACTCCAGTATGCGCAGGTTTTATGTTTTTATCCTTCTTATTATTGTCAGTTGCTGCCGTTGGCGAACGTTTGCTACAGACTAATGGGTCCTTTCGCTGACAGTCACAGGAAGTTTTTTGATCAGATTTTACTTTTTGTAAAACATACACTCCAAATGAAGATTTGTTCAAAGTTCTATTTTCTTGATCGGTGTGCTTGTTACCTATATTGTTTTAAGAAATACTTGTAAAATATAACTATCTCCTACAACTAACCTGTTACTTGAATATCACAAATTGAATTGATAGTGTAGATTCACATCACTCAGATCAGGGATGTTACGGAAGTGGTTTTATCGGAACCGGAATCGGGATCGAATTTCTAGAACTTATTATATCGGAATCGGAACTGGAACCGAAATCGAACCCGAAACCGGATCGGTCGAATTTTTAGGGACAGTATGGAAAAAACAATTAGAATTGGACACAACAAATAACATTATTTAGTAAAAATGTGATGAAAGATTTATCTTGCTGCTGTTTCTTCTTTCTTGACGATCGTAGTCACTGAGTATTGCTTTCAAGTTCCGATTAAACATCCGATTGGAAACTTTTGGAACCGAAAGTTTAAAATCAATCTGATGTTTCGATTTTTCGGAATCAAAACTCGATCTCCATAACATCCCTAACTAAGATAGTATAATAGTACAAAGCAGACAATAGGTAGTGACCCCTGCCATTTGTCGAGGATGGTTGGAAATTTTAGTCAGTGGTATCTTTGAAGAGATTTTAAAATCTTAGGACCAACTACCAAAACACAGTAATAAATAGGCACGAAGTAATTTATTTATACCATTTAGTCTATGTTTATACTGAACCACTCATCTAAATAGAAAACTACTTGATTTCTTACCAGTAACGGCAGGATAAAATATTTAGCTAAGAGAGATGTGCTATTTTAGTCTTCTACTGGGCAAAGAATAGTCCAAATTTTCTTATCGTGTATTATATATTATATTATCTGATGTAAGATCAGCAACCACTCTAAACATTACCTAGTACCTAACTACCTACCAACATTTTAATAAACATGCAGTTACCAGATGGCCCAATTGGAGTTTGAATTTGTACTTCTTGTAGGACAGGACCTAGTTTTGTGGTTGAAGTAGCAATAATCTTGCCAATGGGCTTGTCAGCGTTTGTGAACACAATGCCAGGAGGCAAATGAGAAAGGAAACGTCTCCAAGAGATTTCTGTCGTCTGGCTGTTTTTATTGCCATGTTGCGAATTTTGTACAGTGTTGTTTACAGTCGAATACGATTCTGTTTTAATAACACACTCCTCTTTCTCCTCGTCAAAGAAATGTGTGTGTACCTTTTCTTCATTATTCATTATAGATAAACTATTAGAAGCTACAATTCTTTTTATTGTACCCATTAAAACCAAGCATTTTCAATTGAATTTCAATTTTATCCATGGTATTCGTATCGTTAGGGTCAAACAATTTCCGCTTTCTACTTAGACCACTCAAAGAAAGTGAATGAATAAGTTTAGTATCGTAATCCATGTCACTTGGTTTCAAAAGTATTTTTTTATCATCAGACGAGTTGACTGCAAATATAAGACAAAAACTAACGTAAAACATAGGTAATAACTACCTTAAACAACAAATTCCGTTGGAAGACAGGAACGATAAAGCATACTTACGAAACTTGGTGATTCGTATTACAATTTTACATATTGTAATAAAAGCATATTTAATCTTTTCTAAGAAATACCACAAGCAGTTTATTGTAAATAATTTTACGAGTTTAGTAAATTCATTTTTTGATGCTTTTTTAACACATTTATTCTGAAATAGGAAACAGCTTTAGATAACCATGATATTGTATTACGTAAAAATTTATACTTGTAGATTCTTACGTACCTTTTTATCATAACTAGAACTGTGAAAAAATTCTGTCTTATTTCCCGAGAACGCTAATAGTAAAATTAAATATAGAAATTGCAATAAATTATAGTACTGATAGCACGTCGAAATACCGAATTGAGTCAAGTTTACCACAAGGAAATGCGCTAGTGTATGCTGAAAAACTAGCGAGAGAATATATAGATAAGCAATGAAAGCACTTCCAATTATCAAAATAGATGCTTGATACGCAAAACTTCTACATAATGGTTTTAGGAAAAAACTTTTAGGCTTCCGATTTCCAACAATGTATTTTCGGGCAATCTGAATCTTTTTGTATAGTCTTTGCATTAAAAATTTGTTCCGATAGGAAATGAAGGAGTTATGTTAAATTGTATGGTTGCATCTTGCTTATTTATTGTATTTTATACGTTTCTTTTGGTACTGGTACCCCATGGTTAGGCATGATTTTGTACGTACGACATTTTGTGTCAATTTGATGTTAATTTTATAACAGTTGTAAAACGATATGAAAGATGAAGGTTTTGTTAGTCCATTACCTCATTTTTGTTTATATTGTTGGCCTGGGAAGTATTTATCGATGAACGCATGCTACGGTTGATTGTTGATTCTGTCAGTCTTAACAGCTGACATGACAAGTGACTGACATAAATATTGTTTTGGTTTTGAGGTTAAAACTTTAACGAAATAATCTTATTATATTCTGCTAAAATACTTATTGTAAAACTGCAAGCAACATTAAGTAGTTCTCCAAGTTGTTTATTTGTGTAACTTATATGTAAAATTACACATTCCTGGAATGATTCCAAATACAATATATCCTCATCTAAAGAAATATAACGTAAATTCGTTACAATTCAGTGTTCTACAATGAACGCTACGAAGTACAAGAAGTATCATGAATCTTTCATGCAGAATAACCATGGCTCTACAGCGATACATACATTTCTGTGTATATTTTTCACCGTACAGTGCACAACCATAGTCTCAATCAAACAAAGATTCCCATTATGCTGCCAATATATTCACGAATATTTAGTAATAGTGTTACCCATGATTATTGCTCATACCATACTTCCAGAGCACATATACATGTTGAACCTAATAGTGTCTTGTATTGTGATATTCAATCTTTTGTTTAGTTACCAAAATGTATACAAGAAGTTCATGGAAATAAATATCTTTCACAGTGACAGGTTACCTTTAATATCATGTATAAGAGGACTGACATATCTTATAACTGCATTGTGTATTCTAGCTGTTGACTTCCAAGACTTCCCCAGATATTTGGCTAAAACTGAAAGGTTTGGGTACAGCTTAATGGATACTGGGGTTGGGTTATTTGTTATAGTGAGTGGCTTAGTTCATAAAGACTTGAGTAAGGAAAGCCTTCACAAAATCATCAAAGGCAATTTAAAAATTATATCAATATTAGTTGTTCTTGGAGTAGGGAGATTTGTATCTGTTAAACAATTAGATTATCATGAACATGTTACAGAGTATGGTGTTCATTGGAACTTTTTCTTTACCATAGCTGTTTGTAAAACTATTTCAACAATAATGCTATATTTTTCAGACCGCACCCTCTTATTATGTATAACAACTTCAGTGATCCATGAATTAACCTTGTTCATTGGCCTCCAAGATTGGGTATTTGGTGATAGTCCACGTAACTCACTGATATCAGCTAACCGAGAAGGAATTTCCTCATCCTTAGGATATGTAGCCATATACCTGTATGGTGTCCATGTAAAATCAATATTACTGAACAAAAATGTAACTAAATGTGCAACTCAGTTGCAGCTTTTATATGAAACCGCAATAATATGGGTGTTGATGTACTTTGTAGATATAATACGACCAACTTCAAGGACCTTGGCTAATCTAGGATATGGTTTATATATTGACACTCTTCTCATAACAGTTACAGCTGCATTATACTTTGCTACAGTACTGTATGAACACCATGATACATATTTCCGAGTGCCAATTATTCTTACTCACATAAATACAAATGGTTTGTCATACTTTTTAATATGCAACTTGTTGACAGGTGCTGTGAATTTGTCTATCAGGACTTTACAAGTGCCTAGTATTGTTACTTTTGTAATATTAAATGTTTATATGGTAGTTTCATTGAGGGTTATAATGTGCCTCAAAGTGTTAGGTATCAAAATTTGATTACCTACAATCAAAACTCTCTTCACATTGTTTTATGTAGTTTGGTAAGGAAAATAGTGTACCTAAACTTAAGCAATACTATTTTTTTTGTACAGAGAAAATTAAAAATAATACATCAACAAATAAATCTTTAATAAAACTGTCAACCACAATTTACATACATCACATAATAATAACCAAAAGTCAAATACATTACAACACATAATAAAGTGTAGATAGTTGCCAAGAAGCCAGCATTTATTTTTCAATCAATTGTGGTGATCACTGGACAGACGCATAAATTATTAATTTAAATAAGAATACATGTAAACTATTTGTAAATAATTATTGTTAATAATAAATGGCAAGAAGCTCACCCTTCAGTACATAAGAGTTAAAACATTTTTATGGACATTCAGCAACAAAGGAAGCTTAACATTTCAGTTTTAATTGAAGAACAATTTGATGCATAAACAATATTAAATGATTCACAAATCTGCATTTGGATTTAGGCATTAGAAATTAAGTTTCTAAATGTTGTAAGCTTATATCGCTAACTGCCCCCTTACCATGAACTCTTAAAGCAGGACAGTTTACCATGTGGATGCGAGACGCCGCTATGTGCTGTGTAATGCAGCGTCTCGCTTCCACATGGTAAACTGTCTTGCTTTAAGAGTTCATGGTAAGGGGGCTGTACCACATAATATTGTACTTAGCTGCTTGTAGATTGGTAATGGTAGTATACTACAGTATATTAAGAATATCTATATTGGTATACATTACAAATTTTATTATAAACACATCTTGTATAAATATGTATACATCAATCTTAGCATATTTTCATTCGAGCAAAATTTGATCTCATAAACAATTCCCTGGACTTTTATTAGCATAATATAAGCTGTTGGCAAAGTTAATTCCTCAGTTTTTACTGTACCTAATAAATAATTCTAAATGTAGTATTTTTTCATTGTTATATGATGGGACCTTAGACTATTTAATAGTCTAAGGCTGGGACCTGGGACTGGTTAATTTATTTAAATTGCTTTGAAATGCGTTATGGTTAAATAATTAACTTACATTCCGAAGGTACCATGTTCTGTCTATATTTGTACATAAAATGTCAAAGTTCACAAAATATATTCTATTTTCTACTCACAGTCTTTGATATTATAGCACATTTTACCTCTTCCTGATAAAAATTAACTGCATATTTTTTCAAAATGAATATTTATCTGTTTGTAACAACAACAGCTAATATTTTCTTCTAGGTATGATTTTCATATAGGTACTTATTAAATTTAAAATCGTCATATACAACGGAGGTATACATGAATATCTTTTCTAAAAAACACATTGGCTTTATCACTGTGATTTAAAAATTAGTATATAAAAATTTTGAAGCGTAGGCACAGCAATACCAGAGATGACTTCTATCTTTCATCAGGAAGTGATAAAGGCTTATATTTGATACTTTGAGGGCAAGGTTCTACAGTAATAACTAACCTTACTACTAAAATTAAGTCACGCCCGATGATCAGAGTTGTGTCTTCATCATTCTTCCTACAAAATTGGTAAGAGATAAAGACGCAACACCGTCTTGACTTCGTTAGATAATACATGTATATTGTATAAGTAAGAGGGTAGAAGAATACTGTAGAGTGGAATGACGGCTTAACTAGAATAGATACCGGTAATCATCCTAAACCATTATTAGATTAGTTTAATATGTTGACTATGTCATTAGATACATAATAAATATTATGTTAATAAATTGTCATGGTAAAATTCCTGTTAATGCTTTCAAATCATGGTGATGCTAGACCCACTGTATATAACAGATTTTGAGAATTAATTAGGTAGTACCAACTGCATGGTCTAGATGAAGGTATAGTTTTAATAATAATTATAGTTAGCAATTAACAAAACTATTTCAGTTCATTTTCAGTGGTATTGCTGTTAAGGGTTATATTTAAAACCTAAGTACCGTGTTATATCATTATGCAGTTAAAAGCTAAAAATAAATTTGTACAAATATACTAAAATCTGTGATATACAGCAGGTCTTTTTAAAATATAAATAGTATTTAATTCCTTATTGTACTTTGTTAGTAAATTAAAGCTTTTATTTAAGTTTCTACTGTAATGTGATTTAGTAAAGATAATAATAGTATTTTTAGGCTTTCTGGGTGTATTAGGGCGATTGATTACTTTGTTAGCAATAAAGCACAGATTACAAACATTTACGAATATCAACATTTGTTAATAATTGTGTGTGTGTATTCGTTTAACTCGTGTTGCTTTGGGTTTCTTTGACAATTTTCAGTTGCATTTCGGACTTATCATGAAGCCGTCTAATAGGCTCAACTCAATCAAAGTTTACACACAAATGACTACAGAATCACGCACATTTTAAGTTATTCAAATCCACTAAATCATTTGTTAGTCAAATCCATAGTATAGATAATACTAATACCTAGTATTAAACAAAGGCTTGACAGTCTATACGATACGATTAGTAATTTTAATAGGTACTCGTTACAATCTCCAAAAACATTTTTACAATTATTATTATTATCAAAGTTAAATATCAAGCGAGAAGTCTTAGTTAATTTCCGCGATTTATTGCAATTCCTTTAAATAGTTAACCAATCGTTGTTAAGCTGTACGATTGAAGATTTTTCATGAAATCTAATTATCTGATTCCAAATCTCTTAAATGAGTCAAGATTTTCAGACATGAACAATTAGGTAGTTGACACCATTAACCAGTGATTCTAAGACACTATTTCTCTAAAAAATGCTTTATTTTATCCCAAAAAACCCTATAAATTTTAATTTACTGTAAAATTCGATTTATAATCAATAAATAGTTACTCAATTGAGTTTTTAAATTAGTGTCATCACAGGTTGCTATTGCCAAACAGAATCTTCGGAGGGATAGCGTTCTGACAGCTCATAAAAAGTAAGACAATTGATCGGTGGTGTCAAAAACCCAATTACAGACAGAAACGCCTCTTTATCATAATAAGCCAGTCTGCCTTACGTATGTTTTGTTATGTATACTAAATGCGTTCCAAGAGCGGGGACATATCAGCACTTTTTACCGTGTGTTTTGTGTGTCTGTGCAGAAGTCTAGCTACACAGAACACAAGGCAGTATATCAATAGAATGACGATTATGACTAAGTAAAGGCATAGATAGGGAAACCTCGTTGGTGACCAGAAGACGGTGTACCTCATGTGTTGATTGTTGTTCTCTGCAAAAATATAATATAGGATCTATTATTATACTTGTTTGTTGTACTAAGCCACAAATCGCGACTTATAAGCCTGCTCATGAAAGCTAAAAGCTAGTAATATTTACTGCCTATAGTTTCAGTATCCGTATAAGAGAACAACTTTACTAATGAGGCCAAGGACGTACCCAGAGGAGGGTGGCGGGGTGTCTCAACGACAATCGCAACACAGAGTACTTAGGTATTATCGCACACAGCAAATTATATCACTCGTCGCCACCGGCCGGCTATCAAACCTCACCGTATACAAATCTAATAAATAGCTATCTTGCGCCTCTTGCCCCGTCACATGCTCACCTGAGGACCTTATGACCGCCTCAGCAAGCGGAATTAGGGCCGCTAAATTTTGGGCCAAGCTAATATAATCTTGGCAAATGAATAATTATTATTATATAGTTAGTATTTACATACACATATTATAATTACCTATATATAATTTTTTTTTGCCATCGATTCGCTAAGAAGAAGAATAGCTATGTGAAAATTGATTTTCGAGCATCTTTTACAAGTCCATTTACGCGCGAAAAAACCTGGGTACGCGCTTGAATGAGGTAGTCCAAAAACTACTAATAACTTAAGAAGACAAAAATCTAAACTCACCAAGAACTGCAGCACCGTATCCAATATAACTGGTCCCCATTCGGTAAGAGCAGGTCGGGACGTACACCTCATAGCGGGACTCCTCGTCAAAGGACAGGCTGAGGATGGACTTTGGCATGGTAAACCAGTTGGTAACCCTGTCTGTAAGGTCCTTCTTCTGCTTCACGTATTTCGACTCGTGGTCGTGCGCGCAGAAGAATATGTTCGGACGAATTGCTTTGGACACCTGGTGGAGAAATTAAAGTTTGATGCTTACTATGGATCTTGAAGCTAATCTATGTAGTCTTTGAATTAGACAATCTGAATAATGGAACATGTTTTTTAATAAAAACGTCGCCCCACACAAAAAAATTCTCCTGTATCGTGGGTGCGTTTTACAAACATGAAATATCACATACACAAACTGTCAGACTCGGGACAAACATCTGCGGTTCGCACAAATTTTTACCCCGTGCGGGAATCGAACCCTTACCCACTGCGTCAATCAGGTCATCGAATCGACCATTTAAAAGCTTTAAACTCCGATGCTTAAAGGTGTTTTGAAACAAACATTATGTTAGGCAAAGAATTGGCTATCATTTATTCATTTTTTTAATTTTTTTATTAATTCTCTATCAATTAAATTAATTTAGTAATTTAATGTATATATTTTAGTAGAATACGTAATTTATACGTAAATTATTAAAATTTATACACATAAATTGGTTGCGTATTTTTGATGGAACTCCTAAAAACAAGCAAGGTTTATGTTAAAAAAGATGTCCAACAAACTAATGAAATATAACCTTATGACTATAAAAGTAGGATTTAAAATCATACCTGATGGCCAAACATTGTAGCCGAAGTAACAGGGTAATGGGAGACAACCATCCTGAAGTTCTTGTCTGTATCTTCATCATCATCAGTGTGCAGAGGGTATTTATGAGTGATAGCATTAACTTTGTAAAACGTAACATTCCCAAATGTTATGATGGACGGCTGCTCAAACACCTTCTCAAACTCTGCTACCTTATCATTGCGTATTGGCTCGTTTTCTCCTCCAATGTCATTGTCCCCTGGTACCCAGACTTGCTGCAAAACATGTCACAATTTTAAATATTTTTCTTAAAAAAATATATGTTTACTAGCGGACCCAGCAGACAGTCCTCAGAAAAGCAGCGCCAACTACCGGGTCTAATTGTGTTTATAAACCATCCGGGAACCCAATGAAATAATTATACACATAAAATATATACCCTCTCCCTCTTATTACTAAACCCCGTATAAAGTCTATTGACATCTTTATTCTTTGAAATGCAAACAACAGTGACAGGTATAATTTAATCCTCGTTTTAATTAAGGGGGTTTTTAATCCTCGTTTTCTTGATGATATTGGCAACTTAACAGGAATTCCTAATTGAAGATCTATTTGCCTAATGTCATGCCTCAGCCATGCTTGCTTATTCGGGGATTACACAGTACATAATGTTATACCACCTATTTATTTAACCCAATACTCAATTCATTATTGCATTCCATATGTAGGTATATGGAATGCAATAAAGAATTGAGTATTGAGCAACTTACCACCACAGGATAATCCCATTCAAATATATAGAAGAGTCTCTTGACATAGCTATGGAACTGCTCCATGGTGGCTATGGAGCCCTCATCCATGAGGTCACCCAAGTACACCAGAACATCAGGCTTGAAGTATTTAACCACAGCATCAAATGTGGATTTCAGGTAGCTGAAAAAAGGCACAATGTTTTTAGAATTTAGATTTAAATTCTTGTACAATCCTGAAAATGTTCTGCCTCTTCTACTAATCGAGGTAATGTGGTGACTACTTATTTAAGCTTTGTAGAAATGTATATAAAATATATTTGAAAGAACAAGACAAAATTATAGTAAAAAATTGCTTTTAGTTTAGTATAAACTAGCTGCGCCCCGCTGTGTTACCCACCTTATTTTTCGGGATACAAGTAGCCTATGTGTTAATTCAGGTTTGCAGCTATCTCCATACCAAATATTAACAAAATTCGTCCAGCCGTTTGAGCATGAAGAGGTAACAAACACACTCAAAAACCTTTATACAACCTTTATATACCTTTATACAAGCCTTTATAATATTACTGTCCTAGATTTTTATTTTTGTACATACCGGTCACTGTCCCAATTAAAGAGGTAGCTCAGAGGAGGTGAGACGGCTAGATCACCTTGTATCTGAGGATCAGCTACAAATAATATTTTGGTACAAAAGTCATCTTTTCTACACTCCAAGTCCACCCAGTACGAACGTTGGACGAGATAGATGCACCACTCGCAGTATATCACAGTCCCTAAGAACGCTGCTAATACGTACTTAACCGTCGTGCTATAAAAAATAAAGACAATGTAAATGTTTATAACTTTTCGAGATAAGAAATGAAATGGTTTAAATATAAAGCTTTTGAAGCTGTTTTAATTACGATTGATTCTCACCTTCTTCTTATAAA
Organism: Abrostola tripartita; assembly: GCA_905340225.1. Taxonomy (NCBI): domain Eukaryota; kingdom Metazoa; phylum Arthropoda; class Insecta; order Lepidoptera; family Noctuidae; genus Abrostola; species Abrostola tripartita. Next base: position 1,285,811 of record HG996488.1, read on the forward strand.
CATTTCAAACAATTACACCGTTTCTGTTTGATTTTATTAAATACAATCAAAACCTTACATTTCCATCTCAAAAATTAAAAACATCCTCCTTGGCTCTTTTGTCAAAATCAAAACATCACGTGTGCACTTCATTTTACGTAGTGTATACTCTGTGCCGATTCAAAAACGTCATTTAACACTTTATAGATCACTAAATTTGAGGAGTTGTGTTTTGTTAATAAAACTAAAACGAATTAAATAGAGCAATACTTCAGATAATAACTCCAGCGTGTAATAAATTAAAAAATAATAAATTTTATTATTAGGGTGAGGGCCAAACAACTGTAAGCTGTAACGGAACGTCACCGTTAAATGATTGTTGACATTTGTTTAGATGCAATCGCGATTAATTTAATGTGATTAAAATTATCAAATAAAATATTACGATTTTGAACTTTTATCCGAAATTATGATATACTAACCCTTTGTTTGAATAAAAAAGAAGATATGTTGAAATTATTGTCGTGTTGATATTCGCATTTGCCACAAAATTGGACGGCTTTATGATAAAAAATAAAACTTGAACGCTTCTCTATTGCGGCGATTTGACAGGTCAGCTTCGAGCCACTTTTTAGCTTTCCGAGTAGCGTATTTTCATTTTATTTTGTGTTATCCTTTCATTTACGCGTTATAAATAACATGTATGTAGTTGTAATAGTAGCGTGATTTGTTTATTAGACTATATATAAGTGCACTTACAGTGTTACATAAACAGTAGAGGGCTAATCGTTTCGGCAATCCCGATGCATATAACTACATAGTACGTCAGTGAACGAATGGTGGCATTAAGATAATGGATGTGGATGCTCCTAACATATTAAAGAGGTGCAGCAGTGCACCGTTAATCAATGAGGCAGCCTCTACGGCAGCCACATCGCCCACGACGAACGTAGCTCCCAGGTAAAGTAATATGAATTGAACACGCCTCCTACGGCAGTGATATGGTTGTTGCTACGCTGCTTACCTATTTTTGACAGCTGCTGAGGTCGTCAGTGGGTGCTGTGCCCGTATTTAGCGATGTTTGTGCATTATTCACAGTGTATACTATAATATTATCATTACTGGTAGATTGTATATTGTTATGGTAAAAGTGGTGTAGCTTGGCGTCATTTTTCAGTGTTGAGTTGCGGTGTATTGACAATGTGTAAGTACTGCACTTAATGCTGAGCTATCAACTTGATATTGTCCTATATATTTAGTGTGCTACATGCTTTTAAAACTTAGACAATATTCTTTTAAATTGCCTCATCTATTACTGTTATCAAGTAATTAATTTTTGTTTGTGATAAATTGCTTAGGCATTTATTTTATAATTATGTTCTGCTAAGTTTTTGATTGAAGGTACTGCTCAGTTTTTAACTTTGTAAGTAACATGCATAAAATAATATATCACAATACATTTTCTTTCTTACACTGAGTATCAACAAAAAATATCTTCTGCTGACAATGATAATTAGCATTTTTTAAGTAAACTCTATTCACATGATAATTACCATCACATTAAGTACTTATACATATTTAACTTTTTATTTTTGATAATAATTGAAACAGGTGACAGAATTGATAAGTATTGCTAATATTTTTTGTTGTTACATATTATTGTAATGCCTGTAACCTGTTAATATTTCAATTTAAACAGTAGTTCAAGTCAATAACCTGAAATTCATATTTTTATATGAATTAATGCTCATTATAACATATTATGGTAATCAGGCAGGTGATATAACCATTTATTATTTTTTTGATATCTAGGCATCTTAACTGTTTGTAACCCATTGTAATGAGGAATCATAGTTTTTTCTTTGAATGTTATATCTTGTTATGCCATCACAATAAACTATGATAAATGTTACATGATAAAGATGACAAGTAAATTTTTAAGAATGTGTGATATGAGCATCCTAAATTGTATGAACTTCATTATACAATCATACATCATAAAATAGCATAACTCCGTTTGAGGCCCATGGCAAATCAATCAGATAGAGCTGGTTCTTTGGAAGACTTCCTGGACCCTGTCAAACCGGGATCCCTCCTCCGGGCGAGGGGACTCCTCCAGCCCGGGGCTTGTGGCATTTTGCTGGCTTGCCACCCTAAACTTACGCCACTACCTGTTTCCCACAGGGTATGGCAGAGACCATGGATTTCCATTTAATGCAACATATTTTTTGATTTTATACTCTTTGCTGGTATTTAACAAACAAAATACATTAGTCTTGGTATAATCGGTTCTTTCGGTCGTTCTATCAAAAGTTTTGACTTCTACATCTTATAATTTTTTACTCAATATTTCTCTTCTGTTTACATTAAAAACTATTGCTTATTAAGCAAACAGTACTGATTAAGATTACACCTACAGGCTTCTAATGAACACCTATCTAGGCTTAGCACCTTGAACTTTATTATTAGGACAAACATATTGATTATACTTGTTAAGTGGTAAGTCATTTTTCAAATATTAAAGCATGTACTTAGCATCTTAGTGAATAATATAGTATTTGTAAATAAACCGTTTTACGGTTTCCAGAGCCTATGTTGTCCTTACAAACCATAGAAAGCAACAAAACTCCTTATATTTTTTGATATTCGTAAGCTGTAATATAGTTTGTTGGTTTTATGGACTGCCTATTTGATCGTTTTTGAGATTAGCTAACTGCACTTCCATCTTCCTTAGTAACCATACCATCCATTTTCGTACAGATAGTTTTCCTTGACCATTCTTCTGCCATAGAAAATCATTTAACATCAGCTTGAGTTGATAGAGGATGTATAACCAATATCTTAATACCATACAGTTATAATGTCCTAATCTAATTGTAGGAGAGCTCAAGTCAATAGTTGCGCCTTTATTTGCGGAACTCCATCCGAGTTCTTAGCCAAATACGTTTAGTTTTGAGGAACTCAGATGATCAAAAAGGGTCAGTTGTATCTTTTTTAAGTTAGCTGCTATGAAAAATATAGTTAAAGACACCTTACTTTTGAACCAACTAGTTTGGAACTAGAACTGTTAGCAATGCGTTTCGGCGAATAAACGGCTTTCTTGCAGCCTTGGAGAAAAAAGATTAATGATACAATCAATCTGCGTGTCTTCCAGCCTGAATCGCAGACACAGCGTGACTTCATGCATCGATACAAGTGTCTCTGCCATTCCAAGATCGTGACAGATAACATGTTCAATGATATAGATCAAATGGAATAGCATATTGTAAACACTGACTAATTGTTATTGCTGCACGCAAAACTGTCCGTGTTATTATTGTCCCACGTAGCGGTGTTATGGTATCGGAATATACGTGTTTAATAAGCACCTATTTTGTGGTACTGTTTATTCAAATCTAGTTGGAAAGCTGTATAAGGAGTTGTATAACGGATGCGGTTGCAGGAGACTTCGGCGTCATCAGTGGCGTAACTGTACTGTATGAGACTTGTGGCAAATTCTTCGCGCATTTGTTTGTGGCCTTCTTGGATCGTATCTCTTAGATCGGGGGCCTCCTTCGGCTGAGGACCCATGGCATTGTGCCGACTTACCACCCTATATTTACACACTGATCGCCATCCACCGACATGCTGGGTAAAAGCCTTTTTTATATGCCAGTCTTCACCCTTCCGTAACAACCTCATCTACCTAGTTTCAGTGGCTTAATTTCGAGATTACCAAGTTACCTGTTTAATATATTTACGCAAACACCCTGTCTTGTATTATTTATCAGCCCATACATACGTTTCGTGTTATCGCATAATGCCTAAGCGCATAAAACCAAGCCCTATTTCACTGCGCCTATCGGGTTGACATAATTCTTCATGTTAATGGTCGTCGTAAAAGATTCCATAAATATTATTCTAATTACATTTATAAGGTATGGTTTGTGACGCAGTGTGGTCGTGCCTGCTTTTATGTTACTCATAATCATTGTAGGTTCTTCAGCGTATCGTCGTAGCTCTTGTTCAAATGTTAAAATATCATGCGTCAATTAAAACTTATTTCCGTGGCCCGCTTGCAACGAAACCTCAATGGTCCTTGACAATAATATAGTCGTCCTGTCGTTCCTATATCTTTGTTTCGATGGTTTGTTGTATTTTGTCTATCACAACAGGCGAAATAAATGACAAACCCTTCGGGAAATACAGGAGTTATGTTATGTAGGCCGTAGTCCCATCAGACCCAAGGCCAACCTGTTGACTGCCGAATTCTTAATACAAAATTACTTATACCGAGCGAGTAACGGCTACTTTTAGGGGAATAAAATAGCTACGTAGAGCTCTGGTTATTCCAGTGGCCGCTTAAGGCTTGGAACTGATAAGTTATGCACCCTGTCGTAGTTTCATCGTTGTAGCCCCAATTGCTGCTAGCGGCTGCTTTAGCGACCCCCTCTATATGTACCTATATAATCTTACTTGTATTTTGTGCATACCTAAATAGAGTAGCAAAAAGCTCGGAGCGCGGTCTTTCCGCTTCATTTGTTTTTATTAGTTCCTGAAGGTTAAAAAGGTGTGAGACATTAAATGTTGTACTATTTTAGTTATGGCAATTATCTTCGTCGTTTCAGCTGTTAGGTGATCAGTTGGAAAGAAAATAGTAGATAATCATGACGTTTAAAACTCTAGTTCTTCTATAATATGTACGTGCAACTAGAGTTAATATTTCGTCAGTGCTTTTTACTGGACTATTTTAAATAAAAACTATTGAACTCAATTACCGTCCCTCACAAATATTTACGACATGAGAATTTGATTGTGGATTTCCGAGTGTTTGTGTCGGGAACATGAAGCAACATTTAGGGAGTGGAACCGAGCGTCCGGTACTTGTCAGTAACCGCGCAAAATGCAGTAACATGTTACCGCCGCAATTCTGAGACAAGTGAGAACATAATACATAGTACCTATACCCGGCTAGAACATTGTCCAGTTGTCAAACTATTGCTACGGCGTTGGGCATATAAAGGTCTTTATCTATCCCAGTGAAGGGTCAGAAACCTCTTTTCATGCAGAGCAGGATATTATTTGATTATTTTCTATTTGAGTTTAGGAAGCAGACTGAATACTTTTACCGCCAAAAGCACTCAAATCGTAATACAATATCTTAGATTATTTATTAGAATAAGCTCCTTAAATATAATTGTATAATTTTTAAGTTGTAAATAACTAGGTTAACCCTCTTCCTCTCCGCTTTTGCTATGCCCGACAGGGTCCATAATGATCTGTAATATTTTAAGTCTACCTATGTACTATTATAGAATGCAATAAAGTATTGAGCATTGACCACCACGTATGCTTGGCACCGTGTGAGTGAAAAAGCACACAGATAAAAGTATTATAACTTATCATAAGAAAGCTTTTTTTCTTTTAAGCCGCTTCATGTTAGTCTGTATCAAATTTTCAGCACAAAAAGCGCACTCGCTACATTCAGGTCACCCCAATACTTTATGGAATAATTCCGAGTTTCTTTATAAAAGTAAATCTTATACGCTTTATATTGCCCTAAGGGGTAATAAAAAAATTTAATCGAATGCCATAAAATGTATGAGCAGGATCCGCTTCGGATATTAAAACAAAGTTTAGCCCGGAACTTTGCCAAGTCTTGGCGTATAAAAAATACTATTATAGCTACATCTTGTACTCTGGCTTGGCCGGATACGATTTGAGTGCTTTCGGCGGTAAAAGTATTCAGTCTGCTTCCTAAACTCAAATAAATTACTTTTATAGTACTTAGTTGTAAAATAGTTCCTGCTGGAAAATAAATATTTCATATTTATAACATTAACTAGCGGCCCGCTCCGGCTTCGCACGGGTATAAAATATATATTATAAGTATTTCTCCACTATTTAATGGACGTTATTATACATATAAACCTTCCTCTTCAATCACTCTATCTATTAAAAAAAACCGCATCAAAATCCGTTGCGTAGTTTTAAAGATTTAAGCATACATAGATGGATATAGGGACAGAGAAAGCGACTTTGTTTTATACTATGTAGTGATTTGTCATAGACATTTAAAGAAAGAATTTTTGTGTCATATTTGTATAGAAAATTGTGTAGGTATCCCCCGTACAATGTACATAGCTTTCCTTATGCTATTGTAAAAGTAGTAGGTGCGTGTAGAGAAAGTAATGCCTCGTTGCGTCCAGTCTGCTTTCCACTTAGTCTTTTACCGTGTTAAACTCTAGAAAAGTTTTTTGTGTGGGCCTAGAATAGTCGACTAACCCATTTTGTTAAAAGAAGCAAAAGTATTGATGTATCGTATACTAGTAACTGTGTTATCTTGTGGCCAGCCTACTACAGTCGTTGGACTCATTTCTTAGAGTGAACGAAGCAAACTTATTGATATTTCACGTGTTGTCAAGATAGGAATACCATATAGATACTTCGTAAGATCTATTTGCCAAAGTCCGATGGCCGTCGTCCGCTCAAAGCACAGATCGCTGCTTTGTAATCTAATTGAGTGCCGCGTGGCTCAATTGTTGGCAATTCACTCAGACCGGTGGTGGCGTGCAAGATTGCACAAAATTACCCTTGATCAGTCGTTGTGATTGAGTACCGAACTGAATTGAGTGGTGTTCACACGGGACAGTTAAGATCGTTTATGGCATAGTAGCAATATGTTTCGTATTTTATTGTTATCTACGAGTGTTTAGCTACGACTACCCTCTTTTTCTTGTCATTTGGTCCTGCCAATCGTTTTTTGGCAGATATTGTTCCTAGATTAGATTGCCATCCAGTCTTTAAGTTAGAGTGATGTAAAAAACGTAAACAATTTTTGATGACTGCTTACTTTTAAATAATATACATACCTAACCAGCATGGTAACGTAACGTAATAGGTAAAGGAAAAGTTCATGATACGGGTATTTTATCAACCACTTCTCTGCCGCTTTCCGTGGAGTCTTAGGACCTGTTACCGGAATCGGAAAACTGGATCTGCACTCCACCAGGTTTCTTGGTGAGACCTGGAATTTATAGCATGTACCAGAAGAAAAATGTAAATTAATATCTGTGATACGTACGTTTGAACAAGTGAACATTTGATCAATTTATTGTTACAGAAACACGTCTATCTTCAGCATGTTCTCTAATAACAACCTGACGCGAACGCGCAGGCATAGCGGCACATTCGGACCCGTGACCTCACCAGTCAACGTAGCGGTGAGTACACTTCGAGATCATGACTTCCAGCTTCCTTCTATTCCTCCTATCATATTTGTTTCGTCGAGCCTTTATTTCAGTCCTAATTAGCTAACATACCCAACCAAAGTTTTACCCGTTACAAGTATACCTATACAATAATGGAGATTTTTACCTAAATGAAGGAAGCACTGCCTACTTGTGATGTGCCCCCATTTGTAGAAAATGTATGCATCGTTTAGAAAACCATATTGGGTACAGTACACAGTGTAGTATATTTGCATCTCAAAACACGCAAATAGCGCACTCCAATCTATTGAAATAATCAAACACAATCACGCTTGTATTTACTGAAAAAATTAGTGGAGATGTAGCACACTCACATTTTGTGCAAAAGGGGGCACCATTGTCGTTTACCGAGCTTAAAGTCCAGACTCCATGCTACTTTAATAACCTATAGGAGAAACCCAGAAACTTTCTGACTCATGAAGAGACTGTTAATTGTCAACACACTAAATCTGCACTTCGCCTCACACCCGGGAACTTGTTTACAAGATCTTTGATCTGGAGTTAGCACAAGTACCAACTTCTTTCAATTTTCATACAATGGTAATTGGTAACTGATCGAATCTTATGAAGATTGGCGTGAGTTTGCATAATATTGGTTGTATGTAGTTGTTTGTATCACTTGTATCGGTCGAATCCCAGACTAAGAACTGATACATAAACTGGTGGTTATTTACAGGCAGGTTAGGAGGCCATATGCAAGATTGTGTTTTTCCAAATTAACTTTTTATGAATCTTATTTATTTCTATATTACAAGGTCTTCTTAACATCAAATATAATTCAACATCTTTATTTAAAAAAATGAATCCCGGTTTCCCTTGATCACGCCATAACTTGAGAACGGCTGGACCGATTTGGCTAATTTTGTTTTTGAAATATTGGTGAAAGTCTTGGGAAGGTTTAAATGGTAAGGTGGCAGTACTAAGTTTGCCGGATCAGCTAGTTTCTAATAGAGTCAAGAAAGCATGATTTTTTAAGTACATATTCCATGTAACAGGTAATTATTTGTTGCACAGAGCTCGTGGGCGCGGATGGCGCCGCGAGTGGACCAGCTGCGCGCCGAGGAGTGCGCAGACATCAGCAACACGCGCGAGGTCGCGCACGAGAGGGAAATACACACAACCATGCAGATGGGCCAGTCTTGTGAAGATCTCACGCTCGTGGCGGGGCTAGCCAACTCCCCCACTAGGATACCTAGGTACTGATCACTCGTATAGCTATAATATTTACAAGGCATTGCAGTATTATGCTATGTTTATAAATATGATTTACTTTATCTCTTAGCACGTGAATAACAAATCTAATTATATAAGATATCTTGGTCGTTATGTGAAAGGCCTAAATACCTTCGTAGATTAAATCGATAGATACTTTCTGGCACGTCCAATTGAATGAATGTTTTCACTTGATGTCAATGTCAGATAACTTAACATTGTTTCATGTTCACTAGATAAGTGAATGGGACATTTCTCTAATGCGGGCTCTTAGTATGTACTGTGATAAGTGTTAATCAGATTGTAAAGTACCTACAACAACGGCAAAAGAATATATAAACTTAGTACAAATCAAGTAGATTATTAGATAGATATATTATTTTTTCAGATATTTCTTCTGTATTGTAGATGCAGATTAGAAACTAGAAAAAAAATGTCTGTGGGATATAATTCTGTGTTTTTGTTGCAAAGAAATTGTAACTTCTGTTAATAACTTGTTTTAGTTATTCTTGTGGTCTTATTTAGCAGTAGCATATAGGAGCTGATAGTGTTCTGATACAGTTTGCGTAATGTTTTTTTTCTGCAAAATAATCAAATTATAACATAACCGTGTTTATATTGCAGGTTTTCGCCTGTCGTGTCGCCGTCTCCGACGCGGAAGTACACGACGCGGCGGAGCCTGTCGCCCATAGCTATCCGCGCGTCGAGCTTCAGCCCGGTGAGCCGGCCCAGCATGCTCCCGGGCAAGCGGCGCTGCGACGAGGCCGACTCGCCGCTGTCCAAGCGCATGTGCACGTCGGACCGCCTCACCCCCTCCACGCCGGGCACGCCGGACTCCGACTCCCTGGAGTGCACGTTCCGGCCGGTGTCGCCGCGTGCGCAGCCCATGAACGAGTGCTCGCACGACGCGACTGATATCCAGGAAAATCACAAGTCGTCGAATCCTAGCTAATAGTGTGTCATTTGTTTCTCAAAGTTTGGAGTTGTGATTTTGCGTAAAGACGACTTTTGTTTAAGATTACGCTCTTGCCAACATTTCCGGATTTACAGTCCAGTGGACATAAATATTTTATAGCATCTAGACTTAGCATTTATACAATTACCATTTAAGATGTAATATTTGTCGTCGATACGTCTTTACGCAAAAGTTAACAACCACATTTTCTTTACTACAGGTTTTAATGGCTTTTCGATACTGAAGCATCTTTAAATAATGCATGTTTTAGTATAGCAAGCGATTACAAACCTAGTGTACTCTTCATAGGGTTCAAATTTCGTGTATTTGTTCCGATACAGTAGCCTACCACGTTGGTTCCTAACGAACTTGAAATTATTAACGTAGTTTAATAGGAATGAACTGTAAAGGTCGAATCAAGCGGCACTTGTTTTGCTGTTGAATTGCATAGAAACTGTGACGTCGTTAAAATAATATCCATGCCGAGAGGTCAAGACATAACTTCTAATTATAAGCATTGCTGCAACGTGTGTTGAATCTGTTTAGCTTTAAAACAAGTGTCGTGGGAGACGGTCTTACGCGAGTGCCCTATTGTTAGCCAAAGCATCCAAAACTTTATTGTAAATATATTTAGATGCGTTCGCTTGTATAGAGCGCGTAATGTATATAATTGTATGTAAGTTAGTGTAGTTACACTCGGAAGCGTGTAGGTATTATAGCAGGACGCGATATATTCGTATAGTTTCGTTGTAGTCATTGGTATTTAGGGCGATGGGTTCCGTATATGCTCCATAAAATTTATTAATGAACACATCTCTATTTTTTATTTGTAAAGGCTTTGATTTAATTTTGAATGTCAGTTTGTACAATATTGCATTTACGGCCTTACATATATGATTTTCCTTCTACCACGAAATGAATATGCACAACAAATAAATTTGTGCGATTCACAGACATTTGTTTGGCTGGCATTGAATATTAAATGTCTGTTAAACGCACCCACAAACGTAACCATTTATTCATATTCATTATTTTTCTTTTAATTAAAATAGTTAAGATAACTTTTAATTACAAAATGTAAAATAACACAATCGCAATGTGAAGAGAATACAAAATGTTATTGCATGTTTTACAAATTTAATTTTGATTTGATTTGCAATATGTGAATTCAGTAACTAAAATACGCAAGTTATTTATGTATAATAAAACATATACATAATTAGTGCAATAATAATAAGTATGAGCAGAATCGGAACGCATCACCTTGATGGCTTTTGTTCTCGTCGCGGCAATGTATGTGCTGCTCGATGCTGGAGGTCGAACGTGATTGGAGCTTTGTCGAATATTTCTGTGATTTAAGCGTTATTGTATGTGAAACGGCTGGCGTGGCTCTAGTCAAGGTTTAGTTTTACACAAAAATATTATAGTATAATTCGATACTTCAGTATGCTTTGCTTAGTAAACACATTCTGTCAAGCTGAATTCATATCAGATCATATCAGACAGCTGCATATAAGCCTTCTAAAAGATAAATAAGATTAAAAACATTGGATTTCTTTCATCAATACGAAACAGTCAAATAAGATGTTCCGGACTAGATAAAACCATAATCGAGATCTCTCGTACAAAATATACACGAAGTTTTTAAACTTAGCTAGAGTGTACGCGAGCCGCATTAGTAATGATTGAATTTATCCGCCGATTGTATTTTAAGTTTAACCAAATGTCGCAATTACTGACTAAGATGTGAACGATTTTCAGTTACTCTTACAGTCGCTGTAAGACAAGTCATGTACTAGTTACTTGAAGGCAGCCAAACCCGTTACGGTATACCAGAGATTCCTCGATCGACCAATACATCGTATGACTAAAAGTCCTTCGGGATATTTCCTTTTACTAAGTCACAATAAGTCGCGTTTTCTTATCAAACAATACGTTTGTTCTGGTGTTTAGAAGAGGTAATCTCCTTGAAAACCTGTTGGTCTCAGTATTTACTACTGACCTGTGTCAAACAAGACCTCGACTCTCAAAGCTAGAGTATTTTGTTATTTAAAAGTCGCCATTTTGTACAACTTTGTCCAATTTGTTATTTCCCTGAAGTATCGATGAAAGCGGAACACTTTCCCCTCAGTATTACAGCCAGGCCCACCAATTCAATGAAACCATTGATAATATCGCAGACTAAAGATCTCAGCTATTAAAATTAGGCCTTAGGCTACGATTAGCATATCAATAAGGTGGTCGGCTTCCAGACCTGTGCAGCTTTATAGAATTGCACAAACCCATGCACAGTTTTACCAGTTTACTTTTAGGGTTCAAACTGTCATATGAATTCGTCACTAACTACTTGTTTAGATTCTCGTATTTTTAGATTCCTTAAATTGTAGATAGATAATTTTATTTATTCTCGCAGGCTAGACCAGCCCTGAATTATTGTGCAATATGTACAGGCAACCCTCTGTGGTACATCTTAACGCGTATGGAAACTAATATTATGCCTTATCTGATTTTTCATAGGAAATGTGATCTACATATTTTAGCTATTAAATTATCTAACTTTTACATGTCTTAGATCTATGGGAATTGTAATGTAGGGTTAGGAGGGAGAAGGTAATAGGAACTGTTGTATTGTTAATCCGCACCGATGGTATCGCATCGTAGGGATAATAGTTTATTTGAGGATTCTATATTAATTTGCTGATTAAAATATAATTAGACCACTGGGCATTCAACTTACAGTTGATTTCGTAGTTATCCTAATGTTTTTATTTGACGGAGTTTTGGTGTCGGAAAGGTAGTATATGAGGTCCCAGTTTAATTTAGTGTTTGCAATATTTGTATGGTAAAATATAGTGTGTAAATAAACAATTTTCACGGTACAGTAAATACCGGTACATATTATTTTCAATTTCCACCTTCGGTGCGGATATGGCAAACAAAGCCAGTATACAATTCGTGAACTGCTTTTCTGAGTTTAATAAACCTTGTGATGTGTAATGAAGTCGTCGACCGATATTATTGTCGTCTACAAACAATTTGTCATCTCAATCATTGTAAATATGTTCGTTCAAAATTGATTGGCCTCGGCAACATGAAAACATATTGTGATAGATAATTGATGTATCATAATGTTATTTTTGTAAGACACAAATTTGCGATGAGATGAGAATTGAAAATGTTGACAGAAATTAATAAATTTCTCTTGGATTACCTCACGGTTGCTGTCGTAACCTGTTCATGCATTTTGTTAATGTAGTTTGTGCTATGTATGTAAGTTATACCGACGTTTATGCCCGACATCTTGTCTCACGAGCGTGTTTACCTATTGAAGTATAAGTAGGTATTGATTCGTAATTTTTTGTATGTATTAGTCAATACGTCAGGTTTGACTACTGGAAAAACCATTTTGTTTTCAAGTGTGATTAAATCACAACATGAATAATTTACGTTGTTTTATTTTGAATGTACTTTACAATAATATTGCGATATAAGTTACTACGAGCCTACGAACGAATTAAAGCAACCATAACGTTTTGTTAATTTACATTAGACAAAACATGATTGATCCTTCATGTACATACTGACGCTGTTAAGCTGAGTATATATAAAAGAACCACTTATTCCTATTCAAATAGAAATTCTAATGAGCAGTTAACAAACGTCAAAATTAAAAACTGATTACCAAACCAAAATCACTTTTATTTACACGTCAGTTTACATTATCCTTGTATAATTAGACGACAAATGCTATAAAGAAGAAAACAGTTTTCAAAGTGACAATTATTCTAAAACTTATTATTAAACGAACAACATTATTATAACATTCCAATATTTTGTACTCTTTAAAATGTGATAAATTACAAAACATATGACAAATGATGCGAATAATCTCACAATAATTACTATGTAAATTAATTATATTAAAACATTACAAAATCCATTAATAATAATTATAATTAAAAGAGTAGCAAAGCTTGCCAAGAATACATAATATTATGTATAAAAACGTTTACACATCCGGCGCTAGTTGAACCTATACAGCACTGTCGGGGACATAAGCATGTGATTACACAATATATACGGTTCTATCAAAGCTAAATTGACGTTTTAAAATATGATGATGAAATTGTAAATACGAAAAGTTAAATTCATTGTGAATATTGATTTTTTGGTTCACACTTATGATCGCGACTGTACAGTCAAGGTTTACCTAAAGATCCTACAAATCTTAGTCGTATAATAATTCTAAGTGTAGCATATTTATCGTAACAAGCGAAAGCGCTCATGTACTAAATATACACTTTGACGTCTTTAAATCAAGTTACGCGTTGAGAAATATAAATCTCGGTCCCGAACATTACTAATCAAAGTGTGTTATATTTGTACATTTCTGATAAATATACACATCAATACATTAGCCGATTTTAACCTATAATTCACTATAGGAAGACAGCATTATACTAATTAAATAATAAGCAGCAAGGCGGTTATAAAACAATATTGGAATGCGGATTTTAGGCATTGATTTTTGGTAAAAATTCTATTGAGGTCAGAAAGGACATGATGAGATTTTGGTTTAAGTCTTTATTGTAATTATTTAAACGCTTTTGTTTTGTGGAAACTTAGTTTCGCCGTTTAACTGGTGTTATTTATTGAGGCTTCATCCTCTAGTCAATACTTCCGAGTTTCGGTTTGTTGCCATAGCAGTATATGGCACTTATTTGACAAATAAATTAGTCAGGATATCCCGACTCTTAATTCGTACATGTCAACATACATTTCAGTCTTTATTATATTAATTTACCGAAATTAAATAAACTTCGCATAAACACTCGTACCATAGTTTATACACTTCAAAATTCGTGTACTCCACACAAATACTTAATTGATCTAGTTTTTATCACTACCTACACATTCATTTAATGGCAGTGTTATAACTCGGGTTGGTTAGCCCGAGCCAAATTGTCTAGATTAGTCATACTACTTACAAATACAATGTAGTACTAATGAGCCTGAGTGGCACCTTACATTTAATTTGTTTTCGGACAGCTGTCCCTTAAAGCTCGTCCATGGGTACATGGGTCCGATTCCTTGACACATATCTTTCATGTCTCGTGAACGAGCTCCACTTAACATTGCGATCGTTCACACCACATAAACCGGACACGCTTTACAAAATAATTAAGTAACACAAGCTATCGATTGCGATTCTTTTAGTCTACGGCAGCGCGAACCGAGTTCAGTCTGACGCAAGACAACTGGCGTTAATAATATGTGTAGATAAACATTAAGTCTAGTCATAAAATAATGTTAATTCAAAAATATTAATATTAAAGGCGCGTGTTTCGCCTTCATAAATTTCATAGACCTTTCCACTGAGACAATTAAAACTCTATTAAAATTATCCAGTTTTATTAAGAAAATACATTTACTATCACAAACGTAAAAAGTATAATACTAACAATGAAGAACAAGAGAATAATTTGCAGCAAAGCATGAAAATTAAACAACAACAAAAATTTATTACATAAATATGAAAACAGAAAAGCGTGAATTCTATATACATTGCAACTTGGGTCAGACATCTTTCGCCCGCTAGCCTCGAAATAATATACACACATCTTTACAAATTATTAAAAAATTTGGACCCACCTTAGTATATTCTGTACAGCATGTAAAGCGCCACTGGGTTTTCCTCAGCTGGAGAGAACCGCGTCGTCGATGAGAGGTACTTTGGCCACTTCGAAGAAGATCGTGTGCGAGTATTTGTTCCTGACTGTGCTGATTGCAGATTTTGGCTTCTTGTGTAGCGTCGCGTTCTGGGCAAGCGCGATGGGAAGGATGTCTTTGACATTGTATCCTGTATAGAAGGAATATTGTAGATTATATCGTCTCGTAGATTATATAATCTAAACAATACTATCTATCTAGCTGTATAAGTTAAGCCTGTAAACAATGTAACGGACCTGTATAATACTGTAGCGTGGGCGTCCAGTGGCCGATGGACTTCATCCTGAGCGCGAGGTACAGCGCGGCGGCGGCCATCTTGCTGTCCGAGTACTGCAGGAGGCTGTACTCTAGCAGGCACTGCTCCAGCACGAACCTGGCCAGAGTCAGCGTCGGCATCGACACTCTTGCGCACTTGAGGGATAAATCATTGTATATGAAACAAATTCATTGAGTTCTTTATAATGTATTTGCTTGGCTTTTTATTAGCTATCTAAGAGTTAGCTCAGTGTCTATCTTAATACATAATAGCAGTATTTATAACAGGTGTGTATCCAGAGAGGTCCCTGTATCAAATGACTGGCCACTGCACCAATCTACAGACAGATTTGAATTACTATACACTCCTATTATAATCGAATGTAATACAAGTTTTATAAAATGTCCTCACCCTAGCGTATCTCCTGAGGAAGCGGTACGACAGCGGTACACCGAGGTCGAAGTTTACGACGCGCAGGATGTTCATCTCCATCTTGAGAAGCTGGCTCAGCGTGTACGCGCCGTCGCAGATGTATAGGAAGTCGTCCACTAGGGGGGGAATACGCTCCTGTATGCAAAACCGTAACATTAGAGCCAGTAAGATCTTCAGGCACTTATCGAAGGTTCCAAATGGTCAATACTTTTAACAAAACGGGAGTTTTTAATCGCTGTTTTAGATACCCATAATTTGATTGACATTTATTCAATCTTTTCAGAACTACTGTAACGCGATCTCATCAAACCCACTAGTTTATATCATAATAATAGTCGAAAAAATTGAGGCACAGAAGGTTAGAAATGTATGTTTACTTACATCAAACTTAGAGGCAATGAACAATGCTGAAGCGCCTAGCAGCTGTAGTTCTTCCTTTGAGAGATGGTCTTCCTCTGGCTGTGTCTTAGTAGAGCGCGTCAGGAACAGATCTACCAGCTTCACAGCCAGGTATAGAGTCTCGTGGTTGAGCTCAAAGCTCTCCTGAACCTCCACCATCCAGTCCACTAAGAGTGCCCGCATCCAGGATGTGATCCCCTTCATCCGTTGAAGGTAGTCGTCGATGGGAAACTTGTGCTTAAATGGGAAGGTTACATTGTATTTCAAAATAGGCAAGCACAATGCGAAATGGCATCAGAGCAGGGCAGCATCTATATAAATACTATATTATATTAATATTATTTTTTGTATTTCGATCAAGTCACTATAAGAGCTTTTTTCACCTTTATGTTATTATTCACATATGACTCTAACCAGACATGATAGAGGGCAGCATTGAGTAATGATTACAGTTCCATACATTTTACAACACAGTTTAACTTTAAAATTTTGTTTACTAAATAGGTTTTATTGATTGACCACTGAGATACAAGAAGCATGTTTGAGGTATCATCAAATAAAAAAATGTTTATCATCGATAAATACTCACCTCTCTGCTCTTCAAATAATTGAATATGTCCATAGCGTAGTTGGAGACCTGGAATGTGTCATTCCAGTTCTCCTGGTCAAAGTCGGGGACATCAGTGGGTGGCTTGTGGGGCGTCTCAGTCTCTTCATCTAGAGACCGGATTGTGTCATCTAAGTTGACCTTGTCTAGCTTCTCACTTATTGTCTTGTATTCCTCCTTCGAGGTTTCTGAAGGGCTGCTGAAGATATGACCAGTAAAAATAATAATGTACATAAAAATTGATTATGATTTAAATATGTCAGTGTAATCAGTTGGTCTTCTTCTTCTTTTCGTATGGTTGATGAACAGTTGAGTTGGTAGTATTTCTTATTGCCCTACACTAAGAATTATTTCTGTATTGTGGGTATGTTTAACAGACAACAACTAAACTCAGTGCACTGCAAATATTGCCTTACAGGAATAAGTAACTAACTTACAGGGAGTTTAGTAACTTAGTGTCATTAAAAAATATAACTATGGATTTAACCATACAAGGTCTAATATTATAATATATTAATAATATATGTGATATTTCTAGTGATTGAGGGTGGCGAATCTAAGTGTTTATAAGAAGGAGGTAAGCAGGAGTAAGGAGCACCATTACCAGACTGCAAGGCGCCAACACGCAACTAAGAATATTCAGTGTAAATGAAACTAATAAATTAGACGAAACTACTTAATATGATGCAATAGATCAATGTTAGTGCTGTAAAAAAACTAAGCTACTATCCATCAAATAATTTATTTCTAGGCATCATTGATATGAATGGATGTCTAGAAATTGGGTTAGATTGGTGACAAAACCACAACATAAGTGATTGGTCTTGTTATTATGTGGGTCATTCAATTAGGAACACATTAAGGTAGTAAATAAAGTTGTTATGTAAATAATTGAGAATGTGGTTATTGCTGTATTTTTTTAAATGGTGGAAAAATTTGATATTCAATATAAAGGTACTTTATTATCTCTCTGGTATATTAGCATGTATAGACTGCCTCCTTATTTCTACAGCACTATATACTGATTTAAATAGAATTAAGGGTTGCTGATGGCATAGCAATCATAAACCAGAAATTGACTGGTTACTGATGGAAGATCAAATTGAAATATTCTATCACCCACAATGAACCTAATACTGAACTTACCTTATCATCCTTAGCTCATACTTTATATTTATACACTAACAAAGCTAAAACCAAATTTCCTGAACAACTATAATAATACAAAACAAAACAACTAACGTAGTTTCTAATGCTGTCATGTACAGTGATGGTTCAGAGACATCACTTCTAGCAGACTTTGCAGAACTCTGGCTTTGGTTCTGATTGATACTCTTGTCCTTCTTTGATTCAATGTTTTTGAGGATACCATTTTGAGCCCGTGTAGCTGTTGGCTTGGGAGGATCCTTGGCAAAGTGCTTCTGTACAGCATCTAAGGCACTTGTGGCAACTCTCTGGAAAGTCTTTGCTTTGGAGGTCTTACCGTTGAGTGTGGTCTGTGGTTTGATACTCTAAAATGTGAAGCTGTTGTTAATGAGGAGAATAGGATTGTGAGATAACTGTGTTGTTAAAAGTTAATCCTATATGGAGGACATTTTAATTAGATAGCTGTTTAGGTACCAATAACTAAACTGAAATTTATGAAGTTCATATTATGGTGATAAGTTAAATTAATTTAAATAATTGTATCCATAAATAAATGTATAACTGTACAACTATTTAAAACAGCAACATTAATTAAAGAATACAAAGAGATAAAGTTAAAAACTTTGTTATCTCTCTGTACAACATTGGTTAAGTATAAAGTAATGACCTTGGCCCACTTGGAGGTTCTTGCAAAGTTTTAATAATAATGGGCAAATTTTTAAGGAAGCTTCCATGAATTCATTACATATAGTAAAAAACCTACTAAAAGCACAAAACTAAAATTAAATACACTTGCAAAATAGACATATTCTGCAAGAAAAGTTTTTGGAGGGAAAGTTCATTGACCTATATTACATTTGCAAAATCTGTCCATGATCATCAGTAAGAAAAATCACATGTATTCTAAACTTAAAACCTTTGTAAAAGAACTTCATGTTAAATCTACTTTTAGAAGAAGTACCCTCGTATTCATTTGTGATAAAGAAAATTGGTCAAACCTTAACAGACGGGAGCATTTTACTCTCCACAGTAACCTTCTTTAGCCCCAAGACTTTATCTTTATCCTGGAGCGCGCTGGTCTTATTAAAAGCGTTTGTGATATCCCCAAACGCCGCCCGCTTTGCCGTAACATCTTTCAAAGGACTGTCGGCTTTCCTCTTATTTGGAACTTTTAAACTGTCCTTGTGTGTTTTCAGAGAAGCTAACTGCTTACTCCTTGTCGTGATCCCATGCCCCAGTAAACCGTTCAAGTTCTCATTGACGCCGATTGGCTTCGATGCCAACCTTGTTGGCGCCATTATGGAGGTACTGAAACAATCCCACTATTATCACGTGCACACATCTACGTGGTAAAAATCACACGATTAAACATTTATCTAACGCTCCTAAAAAGATAATTTTCATGTAAACGTAAACAAGCGTTTCAAAATCGTCACGTCTAACGACCGAAAATGGAGGCAAAACAAGCGAACATCGACACAGCGTCAAACGGTTATCTAACGTTTATTTTGTACTCACATTTAATAAACGGCGGCGGCCGTTTTGATTGAATAAGTGTTACTTTAGAAGATGCACGGCCTGATATTAAATACAAAATGATAATTTTTATCTAAATTTTAAGATAAAATTCAACAAGACACCGGACTGATGAAACGTCTTCAAAAACCGTTGAACTACTTTAAATTTTTATTGGTCCAACGGTAAACCAATGGGGAGGGAGATTGCAAAATTACACTCCATTCTACGTTATATTGCGTTTTAAAGTAGTAATATAAACTTTCGTACAATAGTTATTGAATATGGAAGTACGTATGGTAAATATTATTATTTCCTTTTTTTACTACGTATAATATTTGTCATTATAAAATGATATTTTAATTACAGATTTTATTGTGTCAATTTCTTGGGTTCACATGATGAAACAACGTTCAACGAAACGGAACAATATTGTCAAATCTCGACCAAAGCGTTTCAATCGTAAAACAAATTAAACTTTAAGCATAATACGACATAAGTTAAATAAAAATATATTGTAAAAATAACAATTATTAGTCATTAGAAATATTAAAACCATCATAGATTAAAACATTGAAATCAATTAAGAAAAATATATTTAAATATCAGTTTCATATTTGTTTTACATTAAATAAATAAATTGCTAAAGTAAATGAAGAAAGAGCGAAAAATGCCTGTGCTATATGC
This sequence comes from Abrostola tripartita, assembly GCA_905340225.1. Taxonomy (NCBI): domain Eukaryota; kingdom Metazoa; phylum Arthropoda; class Insecta; order Lepidoptera; family Noctuidae; genus Abrostola; species Abrostola tripartita. The sequence goes on from HG996488.1 coordinate 1,305,979, forward strand.
TTAAGAATACGCAATAGTCAATAATGCATTGAACCGCGAATGTAAAGTTGTGGTCATTGTACTTATTGTTTTGATTTTTAATAAAAAAGTAAATATAAAGTGGTGATAACAACCATATATACTATTCATTTACAATTCCCAATGCAGAGTTACAGTCCTTAAAACAAAAATGTTGGGCGGTGTAAAACTAAAGGTGACATATACCCATGAAAAGACTTGCTTCGCTTATATCAGTCCAAAGTACAGCACAAATAATGAACAGGTAAGAATTTCGGCAATGAAATGACAAAGCGTGAGTAAGGAGACGATTGTTGATAGTTCCATGTCATAATTATTGCCTAATTAACGCTATTTGTTGAGGTTAGAATGTTGTTTACATGAAAGTAAATAATTCCAGTTACATTATTGTGCGCCCGTAGCGAACAAAAATTGTTTATTCCGCAGCTGGAGGCACTTTTTATTTACTTATTAATCTTAGCTTATTAAGTATACAATTAAACGTTCAGTATTGCATATTCCTTACCACAAAATGTTGTAGGTACAAAATACATACATACATAAAGACCACGGATTTCCATTTGGAACGATCCTGGCATACCTTCGCCCCATTCACTCCCATAACCTTCTTCATAAACAAATATTTACACTAATTACTTTTTTTTCCAGACTCAATGTGTCCAAGTTCTAGCCAGAGACAAGCAGATTCTTCTATGGGTGGTGTTCAGCAGTGGCGTCCCAGAAGGCCATGTAGCCTGCAACCCCATATACAGCCGCATGGTGGGGCTCGAGGAGGGGGCTGATGTATTTGTATCACCATATTCTGACCTGAAGGTGCTACCGGAACTATATGTGGAGACTGACAGTCCTGATGATCAGGAGATTTTGGTAAGCATCCAAGATAGGCTGGAGAATTGATTTCTAGGTGTTTAGTTCTATACCCTTCACATTACATAATATTATACTACAATCTACAAGACCATTTAATTTTTTATAACTCAAATTCCCAAGATAAAGTCAAACAATGTGAATCTTTAACCATTCAAAAATAGATAAAGTATTGTTATGTTTAGATACCAGATAAAACAGGTAAAGTTTATGTTATATGTTATTTTATCTTTAGACACTTAATACTTGTGGCATTCAAGTGTGTGCCTCTTCTTTATATGGCTTAACAGCTTCAGGTTAATCTAATAATTAATTTTATTATCAATTATTTCAGGAACACAATGTAGAACTTCTACAAATGCGCATATTGGACCAACTGAGACTGGTAGTGGCCAATCAAAAGACTGTTGTTTGGATATCAGCATCATTACCTATAGTATTCACACCCAAACAGACAGGCATAATAGTCACCCACAGCCAAATCATAGTTAAAATGGATGCTTTTAACAGTTTACATAACTTCCCCACTACTCCTACAAGTGTGCCTAAAGAAAATGAACATTTTAAAAACATTGGTGCTATAAATAGAGGGATGCTAGCTCCATACCTAAATGTACCAAAGAAACTAGTCCTTAGAGCCATACCAATAGACAGTGATGGTAAAAAGAACTTGTTACATCCTTACACAGTATTCATCCATGAAGACTTTATTGATGAGAAATTTAAAGATCTAACAGTTATTTTATCTACAATGACAAGTATACCATCCATTCTGAGCGACAATGATGATGATGATAGTGAGAATAATAATAATACAATCAATGATGTCTGTGTGGAAATAGTTCCTATAGACAGTGTTATCTACAGAAGTCTATGCAGAGAAGTATATAATAGACATATACCATCTGTACTTATACCTAAATCTTTGAATGCCATTATTAATATTGAGAATGGAATGAGAATTATCTTCACTCTTATTGGTGAGAGCATTGACCAACCAGATCATATAGATATTGTTACATATTCAGACCAAATTCAAACAGAAACAGATGTGGTGGAGAAATTTAAGAACTGTGTTGTAAGTGGCACACATTCTGGCAAAAAGTTCCTTATAAACAATGAATTGATAAAACAGAATACAGAAATCAGCTGTGGCTTTATACAATTTAAATTGAGACCTGAAAAACTGAAATTCACAATGCTGAATTCAGAATCGTTTAGGAATTGTTCTATAGCTGCTAAGTGCCTGACTGACGCTGATATGACACTACCAAAACCTGTAGTTTCGAAGTTAGATTATGACTACAAAAATTATTGTAGGACAATGAAATCCATGGAATCGCTAATAGAGAAAATTTTGTCGCACGTTTACTTTGAGATACATAGAGAGGCGACGTTTATAGGTGCTTCTGAAATTAAAAGTAATGTTTTAGTTACTGGTAAGTTGTTTTTGTCTGTAAAAAGTTGTGTATTCTTCAATACTAATAAGCTCTCCCAAGCAGATGGCTAGCACTTACTCTCAGTATTATTGAAATATATAGTGGTATCCATAGCACACATAGCTGTCTTGTCTGCTTAGAAGACAGCTTTTAAATATATTCAAAATCTGCATAGGAAAGCCTGTCTGTAACATAACTTTAATCTAAATACAAAAAGTAAAAAAGTATTAAACCTTAACAGGTCTAAGTGGCTCAGGGAAATCATCATTCTGCCATATAATCCAAAAAGAACTGACTGTTTGGTCGCACATACTCCATTGTCGATCGCTAAAAGGCCGTAAAGATATTACCGAGGTGCTTGGTAAAGCAATATTGATGTGTCAGGAACATAGCCCAGCTGTGCTGATATGTGACGATGTGGATTCCCTCGTGCCCCCCAATGTTGAGGGTGCTTCGTCTCAAGATATAGCTTATTATCAAAGGTAAGAATGAGTTTAGATCTTGTGGGTTAAAAATCATTTCGACAACCTGATCGGTGCAGCGACTTTAGTAATTGGGAAATCAGTAGTTTTTGTTTAGTCTGTGTTATGATATTTCATGTCTGTAAACGCGTTATTGAAACAGCAGAAATTTCCTGTGAGGGGATAGTATATACAAAATAAAAACGGATAGATAGTTTTGCTTGTAGTGTTAACACTGAACTACTTCAAAAACATTTGAGACAGGGACTGTGTGTGTGTGTGTGTCTAGTAACAATATGCTTCAACCAAAAGTAAAACTACAAACCAGCTGCTTCCTAGTAATAGAGTATTTTTCTTGTAGACTAGCAGTAGTAATCAAGCAACTCCTACAGACATGTAGTGGTGTGTGTGTGCTAATGACGTCACTGGACATGAAGGCGCTTCACCCTACTTTGAGACAGTTCAGTGGGAAACCACTGTTCACGGCCCATTTCGATATACCGGAACTTGAAAAGGTAATATTTTGAATCACATTTATATTTTTCTTTTTGCCTTTTTGGAAAACTTTACTTTTGTGTAGATAAGTCTTAGAGCGGGCGTACACGGACTGCTCGAGCAGTTAACGGCTGACCGACGTACACGGACCGCTCGAGCGGTCGACAGCACGATGGAATTTCATCATGTAGTTGACGGCTTGAAGCGGTCGCGACTGCTCGAGCAGTCGTGTGTACGGCAGCGAATGAATGGCTATAGTTCACCGCGCGGTCGCGGCTTCAAGCAGTCGGTCATAACTGCTTGAAGCAGTCCGTGTACGGCTGGCCTTAAACATTATTACCGAAATAGTAAGAGGAATCGGTGACACATCACTTTAAATTAAAAAGTTGTTCTTAGTTACCAATCTTCAATATTGAAGTCTGAGAAAAGAGTAAGTGCGTTCACCGTTTCGTAACTTAAATGTTTAACTTAATTCCCAGGAAGAAAGAATGGAACTATTCAAGCATTTTCTGAACGACAAGATTCGTCAAGAGTTCGAAGTAGAGGATGATGACGTGTTAAAACTAGCGATGGACACCGCCGGGGCTACTATCAGAGATATCGCTGACTATCTTAACAAGAAGATATTTAAAGCTGTTAAGAAGAAAAGTAAGTTATTTTCTATATAAAGAACATGTGATCAATGCAATCTCTCAAACAAACCATCTTATTTTAATTTTTACCAATCATATCTACTTATTTATAGATTATATTATTATATATTCCGTATTTTCAGTCATAGCCTATATCTAGTATAAACCAGCTATCTCATTACTTTCAACGATTATGAAAAAAATATAACTTATGCATTTCCAGGACAATTTCTGCGTGTATCTAGTAAAAACTCTATTTTACAAGTAGATTGGTTTGGATTGACTCTCGATTTTAATTATTATCTGAATAAGATTTTTTATACAAATCAGAACATTAAATTTTTAGTTCACAGGATACACATCTTATTCATACACAATATATTACTATTTAGTATTTACATAGCACTAAAGAACATCATTGTTTTTAGAAGCCAACCCTGACGATCCGAAGCCCCGTCTCATAGAAGACATAACGAAGGATGAAGAGAAAGCGAACGAGTTTGACATCTGGGGGCCAGTTGGAGGCCTAGAAGACGTCAAGCAAGAACTCACGGAGTGTATATTTTGGCCCATCATGGTAAGGAAACTGGAGTATTGATAACCCGGTTTTAGCAGATGTTACTACTACTTATAGCACTATTCCTGCGTTTCTTCATTGTTATAAATATGGAGGCTTGTAATATGGTGGCTTTGCGATGTGAAGCAGTGGTCGCCGCGGTCAGTCTTGTGATGGGTGACCGTTTTCACATGTCGAACCCCTCCATGCTTTGGAAGGCACACTAAGCCGTTGGCCCTACGCCTAGACTATCATCGGCCGTGTCTGTCGTTCGTCCTATCTGATTATGAAAGTGAGATGTTTATTCATATTAAGCACACCCACATATCGTCAGTTAAATTATAGATCCCAAGGTGATAGAGGGAGAGTGTTATGCAATTATTAAGCCATAATTCCTGACTCAGTGCAGCCCCCTTAGACCAGTGGCTAAACGCTTGACGAATAGAAATCGAAGTTAATGATAAATGTATGGGGATGACATAATATTTCGACTTTATTATCGATGACATAATATGTCAAACCCATTATGATATTTTTCATTCTGTTCGTCAAGCGTTTTGCCACTTGTCTAGGAGGCTGTAGAGAAAGTTGACTGTGATTTTCCCAGTACCCAGCGCTGTTCCCATCCCAGTCATGTGGCATACTACTGTATGGACCTCCAGGGACGGGGAAGTCCCACATTGGCTCCTGCTTAGCCCGACTGACCAATATGAACATGATCACCGTGAAGGGGCCCGAACTGTTATCCAAATATATAGGACAGAGTGAGAAGGCTGTTAGAGATATATTCGACAAGTAAGTTGTAAATAAATATTGCTAAGAAGTCAAATTACGATTTCCTGTGTCGTGGAGACTCTGCCTAATTTTACCAAGGGGAAATTTTAATCTTTTTGTATTAGTTTCAAGAAGTGCATAGTTATGTTGTACTTTATCTGCCCCCCTAGACAACTGGCAAAACTATTGACGAATAGAAATCTAATAGAATGATAAATTTATGGGGATGACATAATGTTTTGACTTTGAGGGGGGCTGTAGTCTAAACGTCATGTGGTCGCATCCAATTCATCTCATGAGTAGGTTTGATGAAAAGAAAAAAAAAAAGTGTTTCCAAATGATTTCTTAGAAATAGAAAGACCTAAAAAATACCTAATAATGATTAAGTTTGTGTATGAAATGAAATATATTTTCGTGTAGGGCTGACATGAAGCGGCCATGCATCCTGTTCTTCGACGAGTTCGACAGCCTCGCGCCCAAGTAAGTGACTATTGTAAGTGTCAACATCGCTTCACAATACGGTATCAATCGGGAAACGAAATTTAAGCGTTTTCTTTCATTGTTATTCTAAATCTAGCGTCAATCTTAATGAAAAATTTCGTAATTCAATCTCATTCTCACTTTAACTTCTGTAAGTTCTGTTTAAAATCGTACCAGTACCATCATCATCAACAAGTTGATATCACCCCTACAAGGTAGTACTGCTTGAGCTTATCATTATTAGTGCCATCTTCATAGACTTGAACTTCGCCCTGAGGAAGACATAAGAACTTGCCGGACTCATACCTGCCAAAATCACCAGGTAGTTTCCATCGCCAGCGTATGCGACTCCAGTAGTAGATGGTTGCCTTTTACATCGTTTTGTATGTTTGTCTTGTTTCTGCTATGTGTTAGAGGCGTCCAGAAACACTGCGCGACTTGTGCAGTTCTCTCTGTGTGTGTGGTGGGGGGGTAATTTATGCAGCCTGAATTGGGTTCTACTCGCGATAGCATCAAATGCAATTATGTCACAGCCAAAAAACCGGGAAATCTTCCGTACAGACGGGGACACGATTCTACAGGCGTCACTGACCGCGTGGTAAACCAGCTGCTGGCGCGGCTGGACGGGGCCGAGGGCGGCGCGCGCGGGCCCGTGCTGGTGGCCACGTCGCGCCCCGACCTCGTGGACCCCGCGCTGCTGCGGGCCGGCCGCCTGCAGCGACACGTGTACTGCGCGCTGCCCGACACGGTAAGGTTACTGCATGGACCAACAGCTGCTGGCGCGGCTGGACGGGGCCGAGGGCGGCGCGCGCGGGCCCGTGCTGGTGGCCACGTCGCGCCCCGACCTCGTGGACCCCGCGCTGCTGCGGGCCGGCCGCCTGCAGCGACACGTGTACTGCGCGCTGCCCGACACGGTAAGGTTACTGCATGGACCAACAGCTGCTGGCGCGGCTGGACGGGGCCGAGGGCGGCGCGCGCGGGCCCGTGCTGGTGGCCACGTCGCGCCCCGACCTCGTGGACCCCGCGCTGCTGCGGGCCGGCCGCCTGCAGCGACACGTGTACTGCGCGCTGCCCGACACGGTAAGGTTACTGCATGGACCAACAGCTGCTGGCGCGGCTGGACGGGGCCGAGGGCGGCGCGCGCGGGCCCGTGCTGGTGGCCACGTCGCGCCCCGACCTCGTGGACCCCGCGCTGCTGCGGGCCGGCCGCCTGCAGCGACACGTGTACTGCGCGCTGCCCGACACGGTAAGGTTACTGCATGGACCAACAGCTGCTGGCGCGGCTGGACGGGGCCGAGGGCGGCGCGCGCGGGCCCGTGCTGGTGGCCACGTCGCGCCCCGACCTCGTGGACCCCGCGCTGCTGCGGGCCGGCCGCCTGCAGCGACACGTGTACTGCGCGCTGCCCGACACGGTAAGGTTACTGCATGGACCAACAGCTGCTGGCGCGGCTGGACGGGGCCGAGGGCGGCGCGCGCGGGCCCGTGCTGGTGGCCACGTCGCGCCCCGACCTCGTGGACCCCGCGCTGCTGCGGGCCGGCCGCCTGCAGCGACACGTGTACTGCGCGCTGCCCGACACGGTAAGGTTACTGCATGGACCAACAGCTGCTGGCGCGGCTGGACGGGGCCGAGGGCGGCGCGCGCGGGCCCGTGCTGGTGGCCACGTCGCGCCCCGACCTCGTGGACCCCGCGCTGCTGCGGGCCGGCCGCCTGCAGCGACACGTGTACTGCGCGCTGCCCGACACGGTAAGGTTACTGCATGGACCAACAGCTGCTGGCGCGGCTGGACGGGGCCGAGGGCGGCGCGCGCGGGCCCGTGCTGGTGGCCACGTCGCGCCCCGACCTCGTGGACCCCGCGCTGCTGCGGGCCGGCCGCCTGCAGCGACACGTGTACTGCGCGCTGCCCGACACGGTATTATGATCTTACGACACCTCATGCATTTACATCGGTTTAGGCATTCAGAAGAAATGGTGGAAGAAAAATGTATATGTTAAAACTGAGAGAGGTAAGACCCTAAGGTATTAACCGTCACCGGATAAAAGTGTTTCAATGGTCTTAACACATCTATCTATATACTTTACACTAATTTGAGGTTTATTCCAAACAAACAACAACATATTAATTATTTTATTCTTCATTCAACAGCACGGCCGGTACGAAGTCCTCCGAACATTGACAAAGAGTGTGCTGATGGATGAAGGAGTAGATCTTCAGGAGTTGGCAGAGAACACCGACGGGTACTCGCCGGCTGACCTCAAGTCTATACTCGTCACTGCTCAGCTCACGAGACTTGAGAAGCAGCTGGTAAGAGATTTCTCTTCTCCCTGTCTTTCTTAATTTGATGTTTTCCAGTAGCTATTTTGGTTAAAAGTGCACAAAAAAATTGACAATGTTTTTGCTTCGTTTTCTGACAAAGTTTTGACTTGTCTCTTCTATTTCAATTTATCAGATCAATTTCTAAACAAAAAAATCATTTTTTTATAATACTTAAGCTTTCTTGTAAGTATTGTAATCCCAATTATTTTGACAACGCGTGACCACTAACAAAATAGTACAACGACAAAATAGTTACGTTTTTTTGATTACTTCTCTTGTAATCATTCGTAGTCTATTAAAAAATTACCTCTTTTTTGTAGGCTGACAATGAGGACAAAACAATGGAGTCGGTGGTGGTCTATAAGGAAGACATAGAGAGTGCCTTAGAGGAGACGAAACCCTCGCTATCAAAACAACAGCGACTCTTCTATGATATGGTGTAAGTTTCATTTGACAGTGTATTATTGTACCTATTTGATGACATTGTTATGGCTCTCACTTGAAACCTGCGGTGAAACTATTTATTTGTCGTCTGAACAAAATTGGAAATATTCTTGCAGTTAATAAGTTATATTTACGTAACTTCCTTCCTTAATTGAACACTATTATAGAGCAACATAGATTGTCCATTGCGGTTGCTAAGGTCATGGCATGCCATTCCGAGTCTTGTCTTCAAGACAACCTTAGGGTATGCTAGAATGATTAGTGTGCCTATTAATTATGTTAATTACTGTTTTAGATACAAACGGTTCAGAGGTGAGAGTTTAACGCCAGAACAGAAGATGATAACAAGCATGCAGCAACAAAGAGTCACGTTGGCTTAGACAATAATAATAATAATAATGTTTTTCTATTTATTGTGCGCTTGCGCAGTAGTGCAGCAAGGTAGGGGCCTAGGTCCCAGTTGGGAAAGTGAAGAGGAAGACGGCTCAAATGGCTATGAATAATAAATAGGTTATGCACGAGTACAATTCAGCATTTTTTTGTTTTTTGGTCTGAAGTTGGCTTTATGCGATATTTTCGCAATTTAAATATAATACCAGAATATGACAGTCCCTCTGCACGCAAAGTTTCTTCTTCTACACATAACGAGCGAGCATTGATCTAAGATTTTAAAAAATGAACTAAAATACGTATTTTTATAAATTGAAGGTAATGCAGGAATTTTAACTAAAATATAAACATTATAACGGAATATATTCACTATATACAATGTGCAAGGCCATTCTTTACGTACTTACTTTAGTCTGATCAACTTAGAATGCACGTTTTGTATTCAGCTCGTTTGAATAGACAATACAGGTTTTGGATATAAATACTTATTTCCAATTATTAATTAATCTATACGTATTTTTTGTGTTTTATAATACAATTTAACACATCACTTATTGATTACGAAATACGCATAATGAAATCCTTTATCAGTTCTTTTAGTACAACATATTTTAACATTGTACTACCTATGTATCTAATCAGTGATGTTTTAGTTATAAATATTAAACTAGTCGCCAAGCTATACTAATGTATTACAAAAATTATCATGCCATATAAATAATTGCGAAGCTTTTAATATGAATTATTTAACAATTTACGTTTGTACATATTTTTTGCAGACTATGAATGTATTTTACCATGTTGAGTAATTGTTCAACAGAAAACACTAATTTAGTTTGAAAGAGTATTCGGAATATTACTCAGAAAAACATCCCTTTGAAATCATTTTAATCATGCCGTTCTACAGTGGAACAGTTGAATATAACCAGCAAAACAAAACTATATGCTAGACAGGCTGTATCATCATCATTATCAGCCGGAAGACGTCCACTGTTGAACAAAGGCCTCCCCTTTAGAACACCACTATGAACGACAACTTGCCATAATTATGCATCCACTGGTTACCCGCAACTCTGACAATGTCGTCACTCCACCTGGTGGGAGGCCTGCCAAGACAAACTGTAAACATTATTATATAATTTTATTGCTGTATGTATATTGTATACATGTATAAATGATCACACTATTGTCATCCGAAGTGGTATGGTAAGGCAAGGCACGCCCTCATTTCACCAGACACCAGTTCCATGATGTGATAGGAGACGAGCCTATTGCTTATTGTAATTATAGTGCTATAAGCTTACTGTGATGTTATATCTGTAATAAGCTAGTAATGTTAGTAGGTGCTAGGGTCAATACATAAGCGCACATACTTAAAATTGTTTTTATGAATTCTGCAAGTAGATTTTGTTAATAATAAAATTTTGCTAATGAGTATGGCATTTGTATGAGTAGACAGAAGTAATCCTTAAAAGGTTTGTTTGTATATTTTGTTGCGATTTTATTTTTATTTTATTTTATTAAATGTTACGGATAAAACGGTATTTTACATTTGGGTGTTTTATTACTTACCTACTCATAATATTCCTTATTTCTATTTATCTTTAGAAGATATCAAAATTAACCGTGATAAGAAAATATAGAATAAATAAACTACTTGGCTGGTAACATTAACTTTGTCAGAAGTCGACTAACTTTCTAGAATTAAATGACTAGTATTGTTATTTGATAAAGGATATTAATATAGTATCTATCACTATATATGTCACAAAAAATCTTTATCCTATCCTCGTACACTTTCAAATCCTCTAAAACCATGATCCTATATATCCCTTTTCTCACTAAAAACTCAATTTCAAGACGAGTATCACACTTCCCGCTTGAAATCTCTTGTGATACCAGCTAATTATGTTCGCAGTTGATGGGCAAACTTTTATCTAAGTACAGTTGCCAGCGCGAGTGTAAGCGGCTGTTAATTAGCCTCTCCGACTTGCCAGGAGATTGAATATTGATAATATCTAATTGATTGCACTTCGCATTGCTTGGTATTGGAACGCGATTAGTGGTGTAGCATCGTTTAGTCTTGATAGGTTAAAGATATCTAAGTGCACCTACCTAAAAGTTGTTAGAATTTGGTTTTTCTCAATTATATTAAGTAAGTACCTTAGCTGTCTATTAGTAGCTATTATAATTTTTGTGCTATTACTGATCCCAACGACATTTTTAAAACAAGCTAGTTTGTAATCGCGATCCAATCACTATTCTAGTAAGAGCCAAGAGGTGTGCTACAGATAATATTGACGTAGACACAATTGTTTTTAGTAGGTATCAAAATATCCTGGTACATAAAAAGTATTTCCTAACTTGTAACAGATGGCGTTACTATACTCTACGAATACGACTCTAAAAGTAGTGATTACCTGATTTATCTGACTCAGCATAAATATGTCTGAGGGTCGCGTGTTGTAGGAATCGTTGCACTAAAAGCGAGTCAGACGTCTTGCAATTGGTCTTTGGCATAGACTACTATATTATGATAGAGACTACTACATTATACCACTGGTCTTTGCCTACCCCACCGGGAAACAGGCATGTCTTTAACACTTTAAGTAATAAGCAGGTTACGGCACTAGTGTTGGAACATAATTAGCTAATAAGTATATACATTTATAATTAAAAACGTAAAAATAAAGTCGGATAATAAATATTACGTAGGCATAATTCCGTGTAAGAATACCTAAAGTAAGGATTATTTGGTTAAAACTTTTCTACACTATAATAAGCTGTTTACTTACCACAGCGTAAGATAAGCGTGTTTTATTGAAAAACTTAACTGCTGGCGCGCAGTTTTGATTAAGATTAGTTCGTAACTTGCACAATAATTTAGATTGAGCGGTGATTTGGAACGCGTAGCGCTCGCGGGTTGGCGCGAAATTTCGCGGTACACAGATTAAAAATGATTTTTCCTGGAAGTGGCAGCTATTTATGTTTTTTTTTAAATAAAATCTTACCTACTTGAATATCGATTTGATTATTTGACATTTACATTTTTTCTGGTAGTCGTGCAATGACTACCTAATCGTTATTATTTTACAATCTTGAACGATTGTGCATGTTTTAGGAACACGACTATTTTGTTTGTTCTTTGTCAAACTATTCCGTTGGGACATCTACTATATCATCAACAAATATATCTTCTAGATATGGTAGTAAATTGTAAGACGACTAAAAAACTTTTTAAAACATATCAACTTTTCTTAACATTGTAGTTAGGAATTTCTATATCCAGCCCAAACCACGCTCCACACCACAGCATCCGTGTAGCAACATCTTGTGAACTCTGAGCGTCGGTTAATAGCTTAATACGCGTTTGTAACGAGTTGTTTAATGAATTAAATCTGAATTTACTGGCTGCTGCCGAGATGATTATATTTTCACTTGCATACGCCTCCGCCACAGATAACGGAGGTTATAAATTGTTCTAACCGTTTAGTTTAAATAATTTTAATTGTGTATGTTATACATCATGCCTGTTTTTTGAAGTGCAGAGATGTGCAATGTTGATTCCGTTATTGACCGTGATTTAAGTAGGTAACTTAACATGTCCATGAAAATTTCTGAAAATACTTTCTTCATACTTGCTAAGCTGCTTAGGAACGCACTTTTTACTCGGATTGGGATGTCATCCCAATCCGAGTAAAAAGTGCGTCCCATTAAAAAAAAAAAGATAGGTAAAGTGGTGTAAGTAATCTAATAACCGATTACAAATACAACACCGGAAAGTCTTACTCCATAAATACAAGCACCATAGAAATCAGGATTCAGGAATCATTTCATAAATAAAAGAAAATAAAGCTTCTTTGTGAGAAGGTCCAAAGCAAGTCAGAAGAGGTGGCGAGGTGAAATTAGGGCCCTTGTCCGTGCTAAAGAAAGCACTTTTTATTCGGCTTAAAGTAATTATTGTGTTTTTGTGAAAGAGTTTGTTAGCGGACCATTCAGAGTCGAGGACACGGACGCTGTCTTCGTACAGGGGCGGATTTAGGCGCTAGACAAATAATAAATAAATGGTTTTACACACCGTGGAAAAATCTCTCAGGTGTGCCGGTTTCCTCACGATGTTTTACTTCACCGTTTTAAGCAACTGATTTATAGTTCGCACATGAATTCGAAAAGACATTGGTGCCTGCCGGGGTTTGAACTTGCGATCTTTGACTTGGCAGTCCAACGTTCATACCACTCGGCTATCAGTGCTGTTACTAATATATAGAAATACACAAATGCAATAGAACGATCTATGTGTTTGTTTGATACTGGTATTGACACGTTGAAAAAACCAAGTGTCAAAATAATTCGCGTAACTACTAGCTATCAGGTTGAAGGGCCTCGACAAACATAATTTGGCCATTGGATTGGGCTTGCGACCCCGCCGCGACACCTGCTCATAAATAGGGGCTCCGTTTGAGTCCGAAACTAGTAGGGCATTCCCGAATATTGTTGTGAGTAAAACCGGCAATATAATAAATAATATGGATAACACTCACAGAAGCTAATATAGTAAATTCGAGATGATGTAATAATTCTTCTGGTTATATTAGGTCGTAGGGAGTGTTAGCAAGTGGAAAGAAACTAGCGCCTTAATATGACGAAGTACAAAATAGCAAACAGACATAAATCCCTTATCTCTGCCAATATTATTGTAATTGTGTCTATTTACGCGTTCAGTGAAAATATTATATCAAGCAATATACAATTTATATAATATTTTCAGTGAACGCGTAAATAGACCCAATTACAATAATATTGGCAAAGATAAGGGTTTTATGTCTAAACATATTTTATGATGGCCATCTGTCTATTAGGTAAGTGATAATACCGTGCGTAAAAAGTGTTTCTCCAAGTGTTTGAGTGCCAATAAGTCATTTATAGAATCTTAAATCTTACTTTTAACCAAAACATAAAAAATACAGTCTATAATTGATTCACATCAGGTTATAGACCTCTTCTCACATATCAATGGAACGGGCATTAATCACCAAGCTTGTTCACTGCTAATTGATGGTCGGCAATTTGAGCCCACCAATCAAAATCAAAATTATGAAATCAGTTATCAGAACAAAATTTTTACGGTTACAAACTATACAACCCAAGTCCGTCCCCTTTCATTGCCCGGAATATTCTTGTTTTCCTCGAGTTTTCTCAGCTTTTCTCCGCGTTTTCTTTCGTTTGGTGCCTTAATTAGCTCATTCAGTGCCCCCTTCGCACCGCTCACCCCACCGCACCCCCTAAATTATCTTATTTATTGAAAGCACTTTTATATTACATTTTGACAACCCGAATGGTGTATTTAGTGAGCATTTAGGGATCGGTGGAGCGAATAAGGTGATATTTTATTATCTAGGGCGATGAACTTTATTCATATTTTTTTGAATAATCAAATATTTATAGGTTTTCAGTTTATGGTAACGTATCTGTGGTTCTCTGGCTTTTATTTTGTGTCGTTGAGATTGTGTGAGTTAAATGTGTTACGCTGTGCTCATATCATTATTATTAAAGCATACTCCTTGCCTGCTTTATAGTCGGCAGTGGTCTTTTATATGGGTCACTTTTCCCCTTTATAGTTTCACATAAAATATAACGTAAATTGATAAAGGAAATTTGAAAAATGATGGACACGAGCGGGATTCGAACCCGCGACCTTCGCCGATCCGTGGCGCTGCTATAACCAACTGAGCCACCGTGTCGCTGTGTGGCTCAGTTGGTTAGAGCAGCGCCACGGATCGGCGAAGGTCGCGGGTTCGAATCCCGCTCGTGTCCATCATTTTTCAAATTTCCTTTATCAATTTAGATTCAAGCTTAGCATGGGCAACATGCTAAAATGGCACCAAAAGTCATATAAATATAACGTACTTAAAAAAATTAAAAATATTTGTCATACGTTGATTACGGGTGTTTATGTCTTCGACTACATCTGTAGAGTTAGAGTATAATTTTTTGATAACATCTGGTCGTGTATAATAAAACGACTCCATGCGCTCGACAGAATTTTCAGCATACCTAACAGATGAAAGCCCTGAAACTGACCGGGCCTAGATACTAACATTAAAATAATGGCATGTATGTCTGCTATCTTTATCTTTTCGAAGCTTTATTTAAATTCCTTAATCGAGCTAATTGAACTTGACTCTTGATAAAAGTGTGATATATCTGTTCTTTACAGATAGTTACAAAACTTTAGAAAAGTAAAACAATTTTACGAAACAAAATAAACAGTCAATAAGCACATAAATTCACAATAAACAACACCTAAAAATTTAACTGAGATTCTGTGAAACTGAAACCACTATCTTCACCTGAGCCAGACGTGACCGTAAAAGAAAAAGGGGCGAAGTCTTGCAGGAAGTGTCGCTGATAAGCCCCCATAATGGCGGCCGCTGATAACGGCGCTCCCGCCTTTTTCTCCCGCCAAAACAGCGCGCCATTGTCACCACAGAATAGCGACACAAAGCCACTTCTCTACACAATGCGTCGCACTCACACTGTGAAGTAATAAATTTTTTGTAGTCTATTCACATTTTTATGCCAGTTTTATGGCTGGTTTAGGTGAATTTGATTTTCAGCCCGTATTAGGTTCGGTTAATAGATATTGAATGGTGTTAATTTTAAAGGTGAAGTTAGAACATTTAGTAGGATAGTTAACTAGTTTTTTTTTTTACTTGCAAGACGTCTACTTCTTTCCGGCAAGATTCCATAGACTGTAAAACTTCTAATAAAAAATAAATTCAAACTTTTTTACCAGAAACATTTTACAGTTTCGTTCGGTTAAGTCGAATTTCCATGCCTCCCTGTACCTTCTTTATTTTAACATCCTACCTAGCTACTTAATTATACATTCATATTTTATAATATTTTTTTAATAACTTGAGCGAGCAATATTATCCTATTTAGTAAATAAATAACAATTATTGTAGGCTCATACAATATTAAAATAATTATACTTAACGTAATTACTACGCATGAAAAGTAATTCTTAATTTTCTTGGAAAGAACATAATGAAGCTTTGAGATTATTAAAATATTAATATAGCCTTAACATACACACTCAAGTGCGTTCAATTTGTGGTTTTAATAAAATTTTAATTGACACGTATTAGGTTTTCAAGTAAATTATAAAGGAGGCAGAAGTGGCCGCTTTCCTTCGCCACTCCGCGAACATTAGCACCGGGGGTGGGTGCTGGGACAAATTTTTGTTTTTCACTCGCGTTAGAGACGGCGATAACGAAACCACACAGTGTAAGACAGAGACAACAGCAGGTGCACACATTGCCTTTGTTAAAGAGCAAAAATAATAGAGAGAACGGTCGTTTATCTCTTTTTATGGCGGGAACGCTATCTTCCCGCCGACGCTATTATGGAAGACAATTTTGGCGCGAAAGAAAACTGCTTATTACTTCTTATTCTTGGTGGCTGGTTTGGCAAATTTTTCTTTTTTTTTTAAACCTGGTGAGGTACAAGTGGTTCGTTTGAGTTCCGCTTTCTTGTCCCTGTTGTCTGCATCTGATTTAGTATTAGTAATTAGTGAAGTCGGTACCTTAGTTTATTTCAGAGTTAAGGGGTTATGGGATTATAAAGTACTAGCTTCCGCCTGCGGCTTCGCCCGCGTGGTGTGTTGATAAAAAGCAGCCTATTGGAAAAATAACAAAATCGAAGAATAAATAAGGTTCCGTCTTTTTTAAGGTTTACTTAAACGCTTTCAACCCTGTTGACCGGGATAAAAAGTAACTTATATGTTAATCCAGGGTATAACCTATCTACATACCAAATTTCAACCAAATCGGTCCAGCCGTTTTTGCGTGAAAGAGTAACAAACATCCACACATCCATTCTCACAAACTTTCACATTTATAATATTATATATTATATTATTATTATATTATATATTAATATTATATTATATATATTATTATAGTTAGATACTTAAATCAATGATAATGTTCTCGTTCCCTAAAACATGTGTATATATAATGCCTATTCATTTAGTATTATTAATTACGTAGAGCTTTTAATATCCACTACTAAAACTACTACGTAATTTACCGCCAACTTATTTTTACAGAAAATAAAACTGTTATGGCTACTGAAACGTCTTATTTTCTCTGAAAACAGATAATTATTTCCAATAGCTTTGTCTCATTCCAGTACGATGTTGGTTCTGTTCTCAATAAACCGAATTAATTGATCGCTGACACTTTTGTGGTTGGCGAACAATGGTTTAGGAGATTGATTGATCTTGATATTTTATCAATGATCTTAGTATTTATTGAGGATTGTTCTAAATCATAAATACCTACAGCAAGTACAACTAAAATGATATTGTGATTACAATAATACTAGAATATTATAGAAAATTACAAATGGCTGCAAACAATTGGATAGTAAATTATTATCTACTTATGATTAGAAACAGTTTGTGACACAGTAATGGACAGGACAAATGATTTACATAGCATGACACGACTCTCCATACGTCGAATTGACTAAAGAACTATTCGTAAATCAACCACTCAAGTATCAAAACCGCTTGCACTTCACTTACCGAGACCGCCCGTTCCATTGTCGCACCATTCTTCTCATTTCTTATATCTGTGAATTAGATCGGTCCCCGCAAATGGATTAAAACGTTAAGTATTTATTTATCGCGTTTAATCTGAGATCGTGGCGGTTACACAAACAGACAGTTAAATTATACGCTTTGTTAATGTTATAACGAGGGTTTACGCTTGATTTTGTTTGTCGATTTTTAAGTTTGTACAGCTAAGTGATAATGGGCGTAGTGTAATTGTGTGTTTATGGTAGGGGTTGGTTGTTAGTGTTGACGTAGGAACTAAGAATCTACGATATTTGGTTATTGTTTTACAAAGACTTCATTAAATAAAACATCATGAAGTAGGTAGGTACCTAGAGTTTAATTTAATT
Organism: Abrostola tripartita; assembly: GCA_905340225.1. Lineage (NCBI taxonomy): Eukaryota > Metazoa > Arthropoda > Insecta > Lepidoptera > Noctuidae > Abrostola > Abrostola tripartita. The sequence continues at coordinate 1,323,823 of HG996488.1, forward strand.
TCAATTGAGTAAAATTTTGGTCAGCAACGAAGCATGTTCTACCTATTTATCTCTTATTTGAATCCAGGGCGTTGAACGACACTTCCCAACAATGTGGGTGCGCGTTTCTAAAACATTTATAGCTAATTTTTGTCCTTCGACCATACAATATTAAAAAGAAAAACGTCTTATATGTTCAATACTTATCAACTAATCAGATGAATGAATTACAGCATCCTTTATTGCAGAAAAGCTGTAATTTCCATCATAATGTTGTCTAAACTCTAATACAACATCCTGAAATAGAAAACTTCGGCGCACCTAAATAAAAACCACGCAAAGAAATCGTGGCAATCATTGGAATTTTCCGTCGCTTAACTTTCATTCACTCAGCTTGTTGACACGACTCGGTCATTACAGTCGAATCGTTCACCAGCGAATTCTCGGATAATCGATTTTTTAATACTATGTATTACATTTGATTTTATTTGACACTTATCTAATTTGACACTTTACCCTTCGTTTTAAATTATATGTGTCGTTAATGATGTCGACTGTGCTGGTAAATAATGATTTAAGGCTGATTTTTAAATCGTCAGATAGTTATGCAGTAGAATAAATTTGACATTTTGACATATTTTCTATACCTACATTAACTGTCAAAATGACAATTATACTCTGCGAATATTGTTTTTATGAACATTGAAAAATGAAAGTTATTTTTGTTAAACCAGTGTTAAACATTAAATTAATTAACTATTATTATAGTAGGTAACGAACTTTTAGAGTAGATGCACTTATTAGATGGCGGATTTATGGGTTAATTCTTTGTAGCTGAAATTAATTAACTAGTTTTACTCTTATATTAAACGTTCGTTCGTTACACAAATATGTTGTATAAAGGTCTTAGTTTTAGAGATTTGCTTTTGTCGGTGTAGTTCATCATCACCATCATCAGCCGGAAGACGTCCACTGTTGAACAAAGGTCTCCCCCTTTTAGAAGGGGGGGGGGGCATAATCCCCAGGTCGGTGTAGTTATTCTATTTAAATCTTAAGTTAAGATCGATTTTCTATATGTATGTACTACAATGCTTTTTTATTTAGGTACTTGATTGATTTATCTATGAGACATAAACATGCTTAGGTACCTCTAAACGTACCTACATATGTAATTCAGATAGCCATCCGTAGAACTCCTTATGTAAGAAATAAATAAAATAACATTGTGTACACTTTACATGGCTAGATTAAATAAAGATTCGTCTGTTTACGGCTGCTAGGCATTTGGTTTCGGGCGGCGAGGTGTCAGATTGAAGTCAATTTAATTTGTACAAAATGGAAATACCCTGCTCAGTCTGGGAAGGGTGTTTTTTATTTAATCTTTTTTTTATATATAAGAAAATTTACTTGATATGGCTGTAGTCGCGTGTCTGAAGACTAGAACTCTTACTTTGTATGTTGAAATCGTTATACATACCTTTGGCTTTAAGGCTGTTTACGTAGGTACCTAAAAAAATCTACGCTTTACTATGTGCTACTTTAGTCATTTTTAGGTCTGAATAAACCTTCCTCTTTCCGTACCTTCCTCTTTAATCTTCTAAGATGACTAGGGTTTGTGGTACGCAGAGGTTCAAAAGAAAAGGACAACTAATCTTGGCAATATACCAGCTATATGAGAAAAATCAAAGCTGCTGTACCGTATTGAGAAATTTCATAAAAAATCATCATCAACCCAGCGACTATTCTACTTTTGTTAAGTATTATTTAATAATATGTGAAACGAAAATAAATTAAATGTAGATTGTGCCCGCGTGCTAATCCTGCCAAGTATAACTAAAGTCAGCAAATGTTAAATAATATGCAGGTGACTTACATTGACTTTGAGTCGTATGTAGAGCCGTTATTAGGGTAAGCAAGAATCCAAAATGTTATTTCCAGACTGCCTGTTTAAATCCTCTTTCTAAAAATATCTATTTATTCGACTCATGCGAAAACACACGAGACAGAGAATCGATCGAAGCGTAATGTAATTTATAAGAAAACCTCGGCGTCTCACCGTTTTATGAGAAAAGTAATGCCACATGGTGCATAGCAGCAGAAGATTCATTCTATTCAATAAACAATCGTAAAATTGTCCACTTAGGTACAGTAGGTACTTAGATACCATTAACTAAACTTAAGTAAGGGAATACAATGGAATTTATCACATTTGTGCTCTATAATAGGCACATCTTTGTAGCTACCATAACGCTTAATTAAGTCGACGTCATGCGCGATTATGAAAACAAACAAGCAGATCCGAACCACGAAACTATGAGTAGCAAATCAATAATTATATAATTTCAGTTTAGAACTAGCAAATCAATCATAACTGTTCACTTTGTATGTTGTGTTATTATTAGCCTGAAGTGTCCCACTGCTGGGCAAAGGCCTTCCCACTCTCTTTCCACATCTACTTGTTATCAGCTGCCAACGATCAACCTTGCATAATATACATGACAAATTCGTCCCGCCAACTCCGTCTGGGTCTTCCTCGCTGTCGTCTCCCTTGTTGAGGGATTCGTACAAATTTTAATGTGCTACGCATTAACACTTTGTCGAAATTCATGTAAAGAAAAGAACGAAGAAGAAGGCAGCTCCTGCTCAGCTTTTCTTCTTAAGGTTCCACAATAACCTTCTGTGTTACCTTATAATGTGGTAATGAGGTGTGCCGTCGGATCAGACTGAAATCGTCTTTATCACCACAATTGTGGTTCTATTTTGCGCACGATTCATTTGAATGTTACACCAAGCACCGCAATTCATAACGTGCGAACTTCATGAATTGAATTTAATACTTTTAGAGATTTCCACTTCAGTTGCATATTTCGTTTTTAACTTTGCCAAGTTGGATGGTACTTAAGTTAAGGATTTACATGTTAAATGTAGAATATATCAGCTTGAAAGAACTATTTGAATGATATTTGGTAACTGTAAATAATAATAGTAAGTCATGGTGTTCTAGATTACTACAGGCTTATTGCCGATATCTTCGCAATTGCTTGATCTCAGTTCAAAAACGAACACTCCTAAGTATCCGTATCCAAAATCAATCCTTTATAAATCATCCACAGTCCTATTAGTTTAAAAGAGTACACAACCTGCAAAGCAACTGATAAATTTAAAATAAAACCGTACATATAAAACTTAACTTGATTATATTATCAGTGTTTCATAACCGTATTCTGATGTAAACTAAACTGTGTCATCTAAAGACGACAGAATTACTAACAGACAGGACACAATTTAGCTAGACCAAGCGGCTGCCTCTAGCGAAATTAAATGACGCTGCATTCGCAAAGAAAATGCAATCACGGCCCCGGTATATTCCCCGATGCAAATCTCAATTTCCGAGTCAGTGTGCCCCGCTATTCCTTACGCTAATAAAACGTGCACCAAACTGAGATGCTGTTTCGCTCGCTGATGAACGCCAAATGACGTTATGACAGCGCACGCCGCCATTTAACGCCTATTTGGTTCCAATTTCAAATCTCCCGCGCTCCCCTGCGGTTCCGGACACGAACGAGGCATAATGCCGTTTTGTTTTATAAGTTTATATGTTTTTCGGCCAGTACTAAAGATGTAATATAATTGTTTGTAATTAAGATTCGACAAAGCGAACTAGATTTTTAATTAAAACTGTCCTCATCAAAGTTTGAAACATAAACCGCTTGCATAGGAGTTTTATCCAAATGAAATTTGGATAGACTGCAGTATGTGAATGGCGGAAAAATAGGAATAAAAATGGTTAGCTTTGGGTGGAAAAAGAAAATGAAAGAAATCAATATGGCCGAAACAGAGAGGGGTAAGCCGGGAGCTCTACGTCGTTCTGATACAAGTTATTTTCAGAAATTAAAATGAACTTACTTTGTTTTCAATGTTTATTTGAGTACTGTAAGCAAAGCGATTAATGACTTACATTTTTATAATATTTGTAAATGTGTGAACTTTAAGGAGTTCAGTAGAAGTCAACGATAAAATACATGTTAATGTTACTTAAACACTGATACAAATCAGTTCTTAGTTATTATGTAGGTTTATAGTAAAATAATAACTAGTTGGGTATATATTTTTAGGTTGCCTTTAATTTATTCGAAAGCAGACCAGTATAATAAAGTAGCATGGCTCCCTAAATGTAGTTTAAAATTTCTAGCAGCGCGCTTAATTAAAGAAAGTCAAGTCAAACTAGGATTTATTTCATTCATGGCAAAAATTATTATTTCTAATTTCAGTCCCACGTTGGGCGCCAATAGTTTTAAAAGATATTTTACTTTGGTCCCGATTTCTTATGTCAAAACAAACAAGTGAAGTGAGTCTCGGGGATTGAACCAAATCGAACATTGTCTATACCAATTTCTTTTATTCGTAGCGTCGGCATCGCATTCCGAATCCCGATACACGAATATCCGTTCTGCCATTTTGGCGCGCGGGCGGCCGGAAACCCGAGGATATAAAGTTTCGCGCGCCTTTCTACCCGCCATGACACTTTTCAATATTTTTACTCTTATTTACCGCTATTATTTATGTGCGCCATTCTTTGGCGGGGGAAACCGACCGTCTATATTGTCTGTTGACTGTTGTTGCTTTTCTATCGAGGAGTCTTAAATGTTTTGTTGTGATGACCTCTGTTATTTTTGTGTGGGTGGGTACTCGGAGAAATGTTATGAATAACTTCGTTTCAGTTTTTGTGGAAAGTTAATGCTTTCTCTCCTTTTGCTTTATGTAATTTCTTAAATATAGGTAAATTAGATTATAATTATTTAAATAGCTGCCACTTGGTAGGCATTGAAGTATGATACTATAGATTATTTTCATCATTTAGTCAGCTGTTCAATTCCAGTCTGAATGCGAGGTAAATAGCTTGATCGGCGGCGTAACCAAATCTCGATCCTAGCATTTAAATGAAAAAATTGTTATCTCTTTCAGTACAATAGCTATAACTTTTCATTTCAAGGCAAAGCCTTTTTAATAATTAATTAACTAGCTGGTCAAAGAAATGTTTGAGTTTTATTTCGCTAATCTTCGACGGTAATTAATATATCTTCATTTCTTGACAGTTAACAAGGGCACAACGCCTGGCGCCAACTGGCCACAAATCTAAATAAAGACATCTGTCAACTTGGCTTTAAAAGATTTCCTCACCATTCATACGTAATCGCATAGAGATTCAAAAAGCTAAGTTGCGTCCCTTCTAATCCAATACGTTTTTTATTCGTACAAAATGGCTCTTTTCACGTCCACCGCGGCGTAAGGTGGTCAGTTTGGGTTGTGTTCCCTAGATGTGGTAGGAGTGTACTGTAGATTATTCGTAAAGAAATAAAGGCTTATTAAGGCGAGTAAATTATCTATAGGAACCATACGACTAGATTAGATATTTCGTCATCCTAAAAAAATTAAAACTATAAACTGAATGAAAGAAAATAGATTAATCCTCTTGGATTACAGTGTAATTTGGTCTCAATAGAATATGGTATAAATAAAGTAACCAAGCGTTAAGCTCAAAGGTTTGGGGGCGCAAAAGGCGATTAAATTATGTATTTACACTGATTTTGGAATTTATCACTTTTCATAAGAGATGCTTTGCGATCTGTAGTTAGGCAATCTTTATATACATTTTGCCATATTTTTTTATCGGTTGGCGACGATTTCTCAACACAATAGTAGCCGGGTATATCGAAATCTCTACATCTTCGTCCGCAAGCAACGGAATATACAAATAGGAGTATGAGCACGGGACTTTTATACGCTCATCCGATTAGACTGCCGTATATGCTTATGAGCTCTTTGTCGTGCGTTTTTGTAGTCGCAGTTAATCGCAGCGATCGTGCGCACCCGTGCGGCAACGCTTACCAATCCTCAAAGCGATCACACAATGCGCGCTTTATATTATTTTGTATCGGGTTTTCAAGTGACGTCATTGGCGAAAAGTATTAGGAAATTGTGGAAATGTTTGAGGGATTTTGAGATTTTTTTTTTATGTTTTGTTCCTTGAGTGTGGAGTGGCAGACGTGCTTAAATATTTAAATATTTGCTTAATGTAAATTAGTTAGTTGAAACATTAATTCCCAATTAATGTAATTAATGATAGAATGACTACTAGGTATATTATTTGTTATGATTTGGATATCGTCGTTGATAGTCCAATTTACTTTCGCTAATTTCACATAAGGGCCACAAAACTTAGTTTCTAAAAAACTTATAACAAATATATTCCCAATAGTTTATTTTCAAACTATATTTTAGTTTTTTTGTACATTCGCGGTTTTGAATATTGTTAGTTACGCGGTATTGGACTATCAATGAGGACATATAGAAAAAAGTGTGACGCAATTTAAGTGTCTTTAAAATCACTTAGAATCAAATTGGTTGTTTTCAATAATGCCGTAGGTACAGAAAAATATAGGTAATATTTCCTTACACCTGCTAAAAATAAAATAACCTTTACTCTTTATGACTCGAATTCTTAGTCAATCAGACATACATGAACGGTAGGTATATCTTATACCTACCGTTCATGCAGATGTCTGATGAACCTAAAACACCGATATTAATTAAAACTGACATCATTTAAAATTCTCATCGCCGTCTTAACTCGGCTAATTAACCACATACCAACAAAATAAACAACGCAGAACCGAACTAACAAAACGTAGGCAGTAACTCAATTAATCGCCCACAATTCGTTATAAAAGAGCCTTTATCGAATTACAGAGCGTTTTGCACCCCGCCATTATGCGAAGAATCGTCACAAACGAAGCATTGTTAAGGACACTAGGTGCCATTGTCTGTGTTATCGCACCACGTCGGTTTTTGCCGTCTCTGTTCCGTTCGACTAGGATTTGGGGTGGAGATGTGGAAGTAGGCAGATTACTTATTTCATAAACAAAGTAATAAGTATAACAACAAATAGTACCCACAACGTATTACAGAATACTAGCATTTAGGGTATAATGTTTGTATTGGTTTAATAGGAACAAATATTCATGTAAATAACTGTTCTAAGTTGTTACCTATCTTGGCTTCGTAGGCTGGGATTATTTGTCTAGTGTTTATACCCTAAGTTCCAAATTTAAATGTGTTTTAACGGTTAACACTAATGCGCTAACCGTTACTTACCTAAAAACATAAAAATAACCCGAAATAATAAAAATAACCCTTTTACTAGAAGGTAGCGTACCGTAGAATATACGGAACAAGAGAGCTTTCCTCCTAGATGTTTTAATAATATAGGCAGAAACCTAAATACATCTAGCAGTCCCTTCACGAAATATTCTTAGTCATCATTGATTGTCGACCTCACGCCCTTACAAAACCTTATCATGACATTTGTAGAGTTTTTATTTTCACTACGATAGTACCTTTGCCAACATAACTTTGCACTTACAATGATTTTCAATAACCCTTATTGTAGTTTACTTAAGGTTGAATTTTGCGGGTGTTTTGTTGGGTACATAGAGGGGTAATGTGGGATTTTATAGGTAGAGTTGCAACGGAAATAAGCTTCTTTGTGTGACACTATCGTATCGGATCGTCAACCGCTTCCTTTCTGAAGATTATTGTAGACGCTAGCGCAAATAATACTTATCGGCCAGTGTTTGAATATTAGTTTTTTTTGGGTTCATTGAATGTTAGGTGTTTTCTTTTGTGTGTACAGCTGTGTACAGTTTTGTCTCTTGTTAGATGGTAGAGGTACGGTAATACCTAGTTATGCTGAGTACATTTACTTATTTATTTTATTTTTATTTATTTGTATTGTGTTCTATAATTACCTATTCAAAAATATTTTTAGGGTTGTTCCTAATCGATAATGTTCGTTACAAAAAAGGAACTTACAAACACATGTGAGTCCTAATAAGTATTAAAAAAACTGTGATTCTTTATACGCTTATGATGTAACTTTTGTGTCCGGGGAGGTAGAAAGGTAAGTACAAATATAATTTAAACTATAAGTAGATATTATGTTCTTGTTAGACTAACACCGTATATAACCGTAGGTACTTCCAAAGCCCACATCTAGTTATAACCATATCACAAAAATCTTCACAACTTTTCAAACTTAAACTATCCTAAACACATAGAGCGAATAATTTCGGCGTAACAATCGGGAGTCGAACCCCGAACCCTTTGATTCGCATTCCGTGAGTACGGGCCGCTCGGGGCACAAACAAATAACCCGACAAAGTGACTACAGAAATCGCTATGATTGAAAGCCGGTGGTTATTACGTGTCATTATATCATAGCGTTGTTGGCTATCAAGGTAGGGTGATATAATTTTTTTACAAGACGAGGACTAGCTTAGGTAAGGTGCGCTTTGTCTTCGTAAAGGAAATCAGAAAGGTCAGGCGTCAGCTACTCGATTTTAATCGCATTGAATGCATACAAATGGAATCCACGAAGTGATTAAATGTAAAGATGTAATCTTACAAATTATAAGGAGTTTTAATGAGGATATATTATTTAATATCTATCCAGGTTGTACTCACTTATCGGTAATGCCAGCCTAGTTTCAGACTCAAACGGAGCACTTAATTATTATGAGCGGAGTCAAGAGCCCAACTAAGCATGCACGTGCGTACCTACAATCGTAATAGGTACCTACTTATAGTAAAATACCTATCAAATCAATAGCAATAGCCACCGCTTGACAACCGAATATTTGGCCCCACCACGGGCTAAAATGCAGGTCACGCGCGCGACTGTCCAACACAAAGGCGTCAAATTTGCACGTCGGCGGCCGTTTACGCGACATCTCGCATTCATCGCTTTGACGCTGTGTATACGAAAAATTGCCATTATGCGCCCTCGCCGCCATGACACCCGGTGACGAAACTTTTTTGTCTGTATTTTTTTGGGTTGTGTTTTTAAACTTTGAATAAAGGCGTAAAGTTGGAGTGGTAACTAGGTTTAAAGGCCAGACGTAATTGGGGCCTTTTGTCGGTTTTCAGTTTTGGCGTCTGTATTTAATTTAGCGATTGCTTTATAATCCTTCTTTTTTCTGCCTTAGGTGCAGGTGAAAACGTAGACACTAAGCTGGTTTCTTAGCGTCTAAAAGCGTCACGCTTTTCTTTCTTCGGTTTCCTTACAGCTAGGTATTTCTTATAAAGAGGTTGCATAACCAACCTCTTTTGCTAATGGTCAATAACTCAGCCGTCACACTCAGATATCGACGAAGAAGTCTAGGTTACCTAGTGGTTAGAAGCATACTGACATGGTAAATGGCATTTAATCCAGAACTTTAAAATCTTGTCTCTTAAACTTGAAACTCTTGAAATTTTGAAGCTACAAAATCCAATCGCAACAACTATTCACGTATCAAATCTGTACAATTGAAATTCGTTTGGGATTCGCATCTATCACTTATACGTCATACAATTGGTTGAATTCAGTGGACGTGTACGTCGCCTCTGACTCCTGAATGTTCAGATAAACGGTCTCGGTGGCTCTCGGTGATCGGACAAATGACGGGCATTGCGACAATTGTCAGTACTTACCGTGTGTCCTACACTTGAGGGGACTAGGATTTTGATATCGGCTGATATGAACACAGATAAAGGTAGAAATAATATTATAATAGTTATTGTGTTACGTTGGATCAGTGTGTCAGTTTCTTCCAATGTGATTTTTGAGTCAGTCAGATCAATCAATTATAGGGACTATACTAACATTATAAGCGATAAAATTTGGAGGGTAAACTTCGAATTTTTTTATCAGATTTCCAAAATTCTTCTCTGAATATTCTGTATGAACTATAATCCCGGAAAATTTTGCATGCAGACTAATCGTAGGCAGAATATTATGCACTCAACGAGCAACGACCTAATTTAGCTTTAATTAATGTAGCTGATAAAGAGAAGGGGTGCATTAAAACCTAAACAAGTGACGATACTCGCATTCTAGGCAATTAGCTCTGCTACCAATTGGCTGATCTTTTGTGTAGCTGCGTCACGCTTTCGCGACGGTAGAATATGAAGATGTATGGCAATAGACCCGTTACCCCTTCTACAATTGTACAACTCTACTTACATTGTCTGTGTAGCTAGGAGTGATATATAAAACACAGAATATCATTCTCCTTGACTCTTTGTTAAGTAAAAATCTTAACCAACATTTTTAATCCAAAAATTCATGAATTTATTTTTATATGGTTTTCAATGACAAATACCTAGATATAAAAGCAATTCCGTTTCGTATCGTACAATTTTGTTTGATATAATTTTTCTTTAGTATAATTTTCAATCTGTCCGTCTGTGGCCGCCGGCGAATTGCATTTTGCTTCTAGTTTTATTTTTTAATCTCGACGGCTTAACTAAGTTTAAATATATTTATTTTATATGACGCGATCCGACAAGGAGGTTGATGTTTATTTAAAGTCTGCAGCCTGCTTGCTAGCGTAAACACAAACACAGGTTCTCTTTACTGGTAAAAGGTTTCCAAAATGCCAATAGAGTTGAAAGTTAGAAGTGTGGAGATAGAATATAAAATAAAAATAAGGCTTCTTGCTGAAAATCTTGAAGCACAGCTTTCACCTTAACCTCTTTAGCTGACTCACTCGAGATTCATAAAACACATGACCATACACCACACAAATGGTTGCATCTACATCTATAGCTATAGTGCACCTAAGACAGTCAGCCCCACAACTGTCTAATTGGCGGGTAATCTTTTTACCACGGCATGAGCTACTCAATGTAGAGCTCATTTTCTAAACTACTGCCTTACAACAATAGAGGTACGTATATACATATGCCAAATAGATACTTACTTATATAGGTTTCAAATGTGTAAACGTATATACAAACTGGGAACACATTCCCAAAGAAAACCTTATAATTCATCCATAAAAACTGAAGCTTAACAAATAATTTCTACAATATAACGAACGTATTTTGTCGCCACAAATCTACGATAACCATGATCTGGTAATACCGTGGATTTATGGTGAGTGTAATAGAGAGCGATCGTCGCCACCTCCGCAATTAGCAGCCAAAGGGTGTTTGTTTGTGGGGTCGGTAGGGTGGCCGTGGTTTTGTGGAAAGGAGGAGCTTTTAGTGGCTATTGAAATGGCTATCTCGTATGTCTATTGGCTACAGCCACTTTAGTTAATTTTAAAACAACGACAAGTCGGTTTATTACACTACAGTGTAATAAACCGACTTGTCGTTGTTTTAAAATTAAATAAATAATATTATTTGGCTTTCTAAAAACGTTAAACATTGGTAAATATTTGCCTTTTCGAATAAAAGTCTCCTCCTGCTTGTGATGGACGTAAGTTTAGCTAAGAGAAGTGTATTTAACGTTAAGCGCTATAAGATATAAGGTAGGACCATTATTTTCTTACGTAAAGCCATAAACTAATTTGAATTTTTTCATCCTTTTTCAGAGAATAAGTAAGTAAAAAATAAAGCACAAACACATAAAAGATACGTGTAATCTCAAAAGGGGTAAAAGATTTTCTCTTTTCGCAGTTTCATCATAAGCCCTAGCCTAAAGATGGCGTTCCTGACGCCGTGCACCATCTAGAGCTGATGAATTATGATTATGAAATTAGTGTAAACATAATCAAAATAAAAACTTTCCCATCAGCAGTCCCACTTAATGTAGTCACCCTACAACCAGTAGCCCAGTCGGCTACAGTGGCTACAGGCTACCCCCCGCCGACATCGCACCTCTAATCGCCCCCGGCCGATACATAAACTGCGATTATTGTCTTTTTATTGTACATGAATAAAATATTAATTGCTGATAAGTGAAATGCTCGCTCTATCGCACATCGATGATTTTAAAAGATTTTTATTACTTATTTTAGCAATATTGCTTGATGGGTGTTTTGGCAGTATAATTCGTTTATGTGTGATCTACATAAATATTATTATTACCTAGATGTGGACTTTAAGGTAACGTAGACATAATTTCTTTAAAGTACTTAAATGTTAGGTTCAACTATTTATTGGGTAATCTTCTATATTCAAATATTTATTATTGAGCGTTATGCTGTGAAAAGAATAGGCTAGTCAATAGCTCACTAATGTATGAATATGATTCTACCAGGGAACTAGCCAAACAAGCAATGGCAATTCATTATACCACCAAAAACTAAGTAAGTACTCATGATATTAAATAAATAATCACTTACCAAACTACTACATATTATTGTAGCTAACCCTGCAATTTTGTGCATAGAAGACTCATATGACCTCGGTATGTTAACCTCCAAGCCACATGACCTTCTATCGGGTATCTACTTAAAACTGCCTCCTTGATTTCACCATGATCTCTTAAAGCAGGACACTTTCGCTATAGAAACGAGACGCCGCTACTTGCAGTTTAGTGCGGCATCTCGTTTCCACAACGAAAAATGTCCTGATTTAAAAGTTCATGGTACGGGGGCTGAAGCCGATTCATTTATTCTGTAGCAACCAGTCAACATCTCACTTCGTAAACTAAATACCGTGAAATAATTCCCCGGTACCCCAGTGTTGCCATGTGTCCCCTTATTGTTCGCACTTGAGTGTTTATTCGCCGATAATTGAGTATGTACTGTATTTAATCTGGTGCCCCTCTGTTTTTCAAGAAATACACGCATCGGTGACTTTTTGAGTGGGACTGGGGGAACACATGGCGATCTGGATTTTAATCTTTTTGAAATTGTTTTGGGATGTTAATAAACAGTAGCATTTAGTTTGTAGGGATATGAGTGTTAGTTAACATAATTAATAAAAATAAAAAATAAGATTTTCTTGTAGAAAAAAGTTCTTTGACTTCTACTTTGTTGTCATAAATACTCTTGTGGGTTTGAATCTTGAGTATTAACACGTTGGACGCCACTCGGCTTAAGAAGGATATTTGGACTTTTTTGGACGATACCCGACCTTTTCAGTAGTAAACTAGTAGGTACAATTTTTACAAGACAGTGCTGTTTGCACATCTTTCCCGTCACCGGGACTTGCCACCACGAGGTAGTGGGGTTTCAATCTATCTTTTTTCAACTCGAAAAATCAAACGCACTCTTTTCTAATCCCTATCATATTTCCAATAATCCATCCAATTTGAATACCATTGGACTATAAAATGGTTTTGTGCTTCGAAAATAAAGGAAAAATAGATAGTCTTAATTAAGGAGCCTAAAAGGAGGTTTAAAAAATGGTCCACAGAAAAACATCCAAAGTATATATCGTGATGTATCGTTTATTATTCGTATCATATAAAAATCAAACATTCGTTACAACTAAAAACGTCGAGGAACATATAAAACTTAAACAACAATAACATAATATCAGTTCAACAATATGACATTTTGTAATATACAAACATTATCTTAAAACTAATAAATTATTCATTACGGTGGGTTATAAGGACATAGAACGAATATTATAACAATAATTTAATAGTTAATCCGAAGATGCAAAATGTCTTAGGGCAGTCTTCACTATCGACAAGTAAAGTGTTAAGCAGACTAACCGCCACTTAAAGTCACCCGTAACTACTCATACGAATTTCACAATATCTGAGTATCATTAATCAGGGGATAAACTGGCTTGTAACTAAGATACGATAGAAGATACTCGTAACTTTTACTTGCCGATTAGCGTCAATCAAGAAGTAACTATTCAACACTTTACTTGTAGGCCCTTAATGTTGAAAATTGCTTTCGTCACTTAGGCTCCTCTCCTTTTCGGTTAAGGGGCCCAAACTATAGTTTTTGCTAACCAATTCTCAAAATTATAGTTTTGGTTTAAAAGTGCTATATTTTCTCCGTCACAGCCAGTAAATTAAATTTTCTGACCGACGGAAAAACAATAGATGAACGTAAAATAAAATAGTTGTCATACAGTGCTCTCAAATAATAAAACAATTTGTAGGTTAACGATTAAACTATTAGAATACTTATCTTAGCTAATAACTTACAGGTTTCGGTTGGGATCGAGACAGACTTTACAAGTATCTATTAAAACAAAAACCCATCATGCTAAAAAGACGTATTGTGTGCCTACACTTTGCAACGAATCTTGAAATACAGCCACTGTAGTCTATATCTAGGTCTAAAACAGAAAGCTTTAATTGCAGAAAAATAACTGGACAATGGTGATCAAAATTAACTAAATAACCTAAAAGTCTTCAATAACAGAATAAAACCAAGTTACAAAGTACCTTACAGATATAAAAACAAAACGATTAATTAAAGTTTATTTACAAGTGATATTTACAATTTTAAAGTATTTACTTAAAACTTACACTACTAGTGCCGTATCGCACTTTAAACATTATTTTCTCCAAATCGAATACATATCGAATTGAGAGTCAAGTGTGATCGGCATAATAGTATAAATTGATTATCTATTCGAGTCGTGTCATCTTATGTTAAGTTTAATGTATATTTTAATATGAATTACATAGAACTTTATTGCACTACGGTTTATTAGTGATTACATTTTATGTATTAGAGTGGGGCTACATTTATCGACAGATCCGGTTTCAATACCAGAAACGTACATAACGAATTTTTTATACATAAATAATAACAATGTCGCAAAGTTATGATAAGAGATAAACAAAAACTGTTCTTAAAAAAATATTGATTTGTATTTAAATAAAATTATGTGACATTTTATGGTATCGGTAAAATCAAACCAGCATCATTTGATAATCATTGCACAAAAGTCTTTTTACAAAATTGACATAAATTCACCTAACTAACGTCTATAAATTACACCGTGGAAGAGTAAATTCTATGATATGTTGTCTATTCAAAGGGGTGCTCCTCACGAATCAAACGAAGATACATTGCACGTAAACATTGATTGATTGCACATTACATCAACGCTGAATATTCTCATCACGTTCAGCACCATTCCGTCTCTCAATTGAACTTTAGGTATGATTTTCTTGGGTTTTTCTCGTAACCCAAGATTTGTCTACAAATATTGATGATGCATTTTCACGAGCACAATTAAATGAGTTTCCACGTTCTATCACTGTTCACTATACAATTAGCCGAAACCAATTTAATGGCCAAATTGCTTGTCCCATCCCTATGTACGTTGTTTTTCCGTAAACAAATCCATTCAGTCTTAGACACTGTCAGGTGAGCTGGTTTCGCGCTCCTGTACGGAGGTGGAAGGTCGCTCCCAATGGGAGGGCCAGACCCTCGCCGGGAGCGCAACCGGCCTTCAGATGACGTGCTGAGGAGGTTCCTCGTCGCTCTTCATGAGGACGTAGGCGACGGGGCGCTTGACGTCGGCGGGGGGAGGCGACGGCGTCCGACGGGGAGGACAGCCGCAGGGGGATAGAGCGCTGCTATACAGCGCACTGCTGTATAAAGCACCGCCGTATAATGCCTGCGAAAAAAAGGTGGTGTTGAAAAACCATCTAAATTTTTGAGAGACTTTTGCTGTGCCCGACAGGGTCCATAATGATCTGTATTATTGTAAGCCCACCTATGTACTTTTATGGAATGCAATAAAGTATTGAGTATTGAGATATGGTCTACAGATAATTGTCTAACAATTGGTAAGCACAGCCCTGCGCAAACACTTAATTCTATCAAAGTTAGGGCCATTTGAACTACAATTACAGTTATTATAAGTATTAATTGTATGTTATTTTGAAATCAATACCTGATTGTAGATTACCTGCAAATGCGCCAATTCAGCAGCTAACTTCCCATCATCTGACGGTATCTTCGCGAAGGGGTAAAAGGGGTAAGGTAGCGGGGGGAACAGTGCTCTGCTGAGTTCCGGCTTGTCTGGCAACAAGTGATGGGGCATTGTGTGCAACTGTGGGTGCACAGGGTGCGGCACCGAAGGAGTCACCAGTCGTGGTACCGGCGCCATCAACCCGTTAATGCCGAAACCGAATTTTGGCTCCTTTTTCACAAGTGGTTTCGGCTTTCGTCGCGGCCGATATTTGTAGTCGGGGTGCTCTTTCATGTGTAATGCCCTGAGGAGGAAATAAACACTTATTAGATTTGTGTTTAAATTGTGTATTTGCAGCAGAGGAATATTTTATAGGAACGCCTTTAAGTAATAACAATACCAACTACTTTTGCTTCAACATAAATCAAGTTTCGTCTTTACTAAGAAACTCAGCACAATCAAAATATATTCCAGCTTTTTGCCGTTTCCACACATAATTCGAACACCCTATTTTTTTATAAACTTGATAGTCCACATCCTTCACATAACGATGTTAGTGCTCACGTCAACCTTCGCGTCCTCTCAGCTCTCATGAAAACATCAACACTTCAAGTATTATCAGCAAAAACAAACGCGGAAGATATCCGACATCGCGAAATCGAAAGCATAACTCAATTCGCACCACAATACTATAAGTTTAGCGTCAAAATGCCACAATGAAACGCCGCTGGGCGATATAACATTATTATTTATGCAATAAAGCGTGCAATTGTCGCGAACGCCTGGCCGCCCTTAAAACAACAATGTCGATTCAACAATGCGCGGATTATTGCATTGTCCCAGTCACAATCGGGCATCTGTTTATACGACGGCACTATGTGCATTCTGAGTGCACGCAACACTGTATTGTGTAGGCGTGGAATAGAGTTGAATTTGGAATGGGGAAGTGTGTGTTTATGACGTGAAGTGTTGCGAATGAGTCGACACAGCGTCCGATTATGCGAGCTTTGTGATAGAATCGCGATTGTCAGCGAGTCGATTGTAATTATTCGAGTGGACCACGCCAGCGAATGATAGTTCGTCATTGCGCTGAGGTTTTGAATGCGAATGTTTGTAAAGTCTGATTGTGTAGAGATTTAGCTTTATTTTTGTATTTGATTGGTACAAATGTTGCCGTTTACAGTTGTTTAATTGGTATTCCAGTGCTTTGATTAACATTATACTGAGATTACTTGCAGGATTCAATGTGAAGTCGAAAAGGCTTAATTGGTTTAGATAAACTCTAATCGTAATAATATATTCTGTCTAAAAGTGGTTAAAGACAGGAGAAAACAGACTTGAGAAAATATACATACGAACTGTAAATAATAATCGCATCATTATTAAAAGAAGCCACGCTACGAACTACGAAACATCAAAGTCTTTATACAAAACTCATGTTGATGTAATATTATGAATGTAGGTATTGGAATGCATTTACTTTAAAAAAGCTTAATAGTTCGTTAGTTTCATAGTGTTTGAGCTTTTATTAACCAAACTTTCATATTATTATCATAAAATAAACCAATACTAACGCTACATTCAACCTCCAACAAACCTTACCTGAGACTAGTAGCTACCTATTCACACCAAACATATTTATCAGCATTGACAGAAACGTCCTATCTTCGGAACCAAAAAACCGGGGTCGTCGAACCTTCACTATCATTTCTTTCATAGCTGTTTGTTAACCAAATAAACACGATATCGCTAAGGAAAATAACGAAATCTATGGTCAAGAAAAAATCTATCTACGTCTTTTTATCAAACATTGTGGCGTATTTTTTGTATGAAACTAATCGAATTCGGTAAATACATATATCGATATGATTCTCGATATCAACGATCGCTTTATGTGTATATTGAATTTGGAACGTCAATAAGAGTTATTGGTTTTTTATGAATGCATTTTTGGTATTACTAGTGTTGTAAGACTGGTAAGTTTTTTTTGATAACCGAGGTTATTTTATTTAGGGTTCATCCAGTTTTTTTTTTATATTGGTAACATTTGTTTGTTGGTTTAAGCTTAGGTTATACCTGCTGTAGATGTGTTATTCGGTGTATGACTGCTCAGGGCTACGAACTTTTAAAATTAAGGAGCTAAATGTGTTTGTAAGTTTATTGATTTGAAATTGTCAGATAAACTGCAGGCTTGCAATGTCATGTTTTTGAATAGATTTTTCTATAATAATATTTGTAAACACCAACACATGCGTTTAACGATATTGTATTAGTTGGGTACATTTCATCCTTCACACACGTTTAAATTTTCACGATGGTCTTTTGCCTCTTAAACAGATTAATCAAAAATTAATTGTAATATTATTATATTATCATAAGTTACTGTAAAAAGCGACAATGCCGAACCGCAACCAAAAAACCAATTTAAAAATCAACTGTATTGATCTAAATCTTGAAACATTTAAAACTGTACGGCGATAGTTCATGGTGTCTTGTTCCCATCGTTATCGGTCAGCACAATGGCAGTGAGCCGCGCCAGTGTTTACTTCCATACTTATTTTTATCGTCTGTTTGATCGGACGATATAATCGGAGGATTCAGTTACGGTCACCAAATAACACGTTCGATAGCGTTTGTCTGCCGTGAATTGGGCAATCACTTATCACGGATTGTATAACTTCCCGTGCAAGAATTAGGGATTACTGACAGCTAAACATTTGCCTCCAACATTATAAAATTGACAATTAATAATCTTTTAGATTATACCTGACACTTTCGTTTACAAGTCAAATAATTTAGATGTCAGGTTTCATGTGCGTATTATAAATTAGTTATCAGTTGCTAAAAACGGTGAAGGAAAACATCGTGAGGAAACCGGCACACCTGAGAGATTTTTCAACGGTGTGTACCTAAAGCCATGCTAGAGGCCTACGGGCGGTTTGAACTCTGACACTATATTGTTTATCAACCATACGATAAGAAGAAGATTTAGATGTCAATAGGCCTAAGAACGTTTTATTAATAAGACGGTTGTTGTTTTACCATTTCTTGATATTGTCTGACTAGTAAGAGACAAAACCATCGAAAAATAAACTTGAAATTATGAAGATGGCCTACTTCTTAGAGAGTGTAAGATAATAGGAGAAATTAAACTTATTATATTTGACCATTTGTTGGTCTTGTTTGAAATACCTAGCGTGTGAATACTATTTAGTTTGTTTGATCTTAGTTATAATAATTTTAAAGGTAATCATTTTGATAATAATCCTTAGGATTTAGGATCCTATTCCTGATACCGTGTGAAAATTAGTTAATAAAAAAGCCCATAGGAAGAAGAAGCAGTGTATCCATTAAGCCAAACACGTAGAAGGTTACAACACAAAATATTGTTATTATGAAACAAGAATCTGTGTACGAATATCGGAACTTTCGTCGCTGTTGTAGTATGCGTACAACTACCCATTTCTGTAGGATGTTCATTAGGATACTTATTCGCAAAAGATTAAAATGTAGCTTCTCAATGTAAGGTCAGAATAAAGTCACATAAGTCATCTGCAACCTTTAAGCCTGTGAATTCCCACGTCACGATACTTTATTACCTAGTATACGCTCTAAGGTACCCCTCAGACAACAAACAAATGATAACGTACGTTCCCCCAGCCCACGTGCAAATTAAACAATTCTTTACAATAACCTTACACATATTGTATCACTTACTTATCGATGACAAATAACTAAATAACACTAACGTACAATCTAGTATTGTAGTCACTGTAACGTCATCTACTATTGATTTTTCACAATAAAATCATTCAGTTGTCAGCTATCTTAAAAGTCAATGGTAAGTAAATGGTTATTTGAAGATATTTGCTATATTAATATAGGTTTAGTTCGTGTTTTTATTTTATTTTGTTATTCAATGTTACGATAAACATATTTACAGTGTCTCAAGAACAGGGTTGATTTAAGGTTATTTTTAATGATTCAATCTGGGTAACTAAGTACTACCAAGAATATTCCAACATCGAATACCAACTATTCGTTTTAAATAATTATATTAGGTCTTTCTTTCTGATGATAAGTCCAATCCCTAGATCTCCACTTATATGCTGTTCGCACATTTTGTTGGTCCGTCTTTGTGCTCGTATCTTTCACGATACAAGAGATATGCCTAGATTACGCCAAAGTTCTATTAAACTATGTGTGCTAAAACTCCATGTAATAAAGAGAGAGACATCCAAAAATCAACCCTTTTCACTTAACAAAAACACAAAGCGATGTGCGCCTTACAAATAGGCAACAAATCAATTTAATCTATCCACTAGAGGTCGGTGAGAGGCGACAATTATCTGTTATTCATTGTAATAATATCTTGCATTGTTGGGGGCCGCGTTATCGGGGGTCGCCAGGACCATAAAAATGAGCTTATGCCTCCAGTCTAACTCAGGGCACGGTTATATAGAGCTGCTGTTGCGAATCCCGGTGTAATTGGGCGTTTAGTTGCTGAAATTTGTTTATCAATGTTCCTTTTAAGGGTTTACCTTATGTCGTGTTGACATGAGGTATACAATAAGAATAGACGTGGATAAGATTGGCAAAATAATTGTTATAATTTCTTCGTTACTTCCTACACTTGATGAATTGTGGTTTTAATTTTTGTAATGGAATCCATTTATTCGGGAAGGAACTTACAATCAACATTTTTGATTGCTAGATCCTAGTGATGCAATCCGCTTATTTTGTTTTCTTGCATAGATTTAACGAGAAAAACTTGTCGGCGTCGCGTCGGCTCGGCACAACCGTCTTATTGCAAGTTTGAAGGGACAACCAGACAACATAAAAAATACTTTTGGTCAATCTCGATCTAATCACTTCGGAAAGATTTAGACGAATCAATTATTTATTTTCTTAAATATAAACACCTTCATCATCATCCCGTTGCAGTCCACTGCTAATGTACGTGTCACATGATGCCGGCTAATTGACTTATTCTCTAAGAATATTAAACCAACTGGAGGTTTCAATAATACAGGAATGTTACTCACACAAACTTTCACCCGCGTCGTATTAACAGTTCTATATAAGGCGGAACAGTAAGAATTAATTTGTAAGGGTTGAATTTATTAGCGGGACGTAGGTAAGGCCGCGCGCACGCTTCACGTCACAATTTATTTGTTATATCTTATTAGCGCGCTTATTGTGAGAGTTTAAACGAAATTTAATAAATATTCATAATCTCTGAGGGGTTCTTTATTGATTATTTATTTAAGTTTATTTTTAGTACTACATACGGAAAGAAAATTTGTGGGTCAACGTTTTCTCGTTAACAATATTATTAATATGAATGAATTGTATAGCATCATCTTTCCTACTTCTGAAAGGGAAGACAGAGTGTTGTTGTGTAAGCACACATTTTCCTAAAGAGAGCTTCATTCCTACTACTCGGTAGGTAGGTAATGAGCACTGATAGCCGAACTTCGACTTGGCAGTCCAACGGTCATACCACTCGAATGACCGTTGGACTGTCAAGTCGAAGTTCGCAAGTTCAAAACAATATGCACGCACCAATATCTTTTTGAATTCATGTGCGTATTATAAATTAGTTATCAGTTGCTATAAACGGCGAAGGAAAACATTGTGAGGAAACCGACACACCTGAGAGATTTTTAACGGTGTGTAAAGCCATGACGGAGGCCGAGGAGGAGGGGCGGTTTAAACTCTGACGCTAGGTTGTTCCTTAACCATACGATGAGAAGAAGACTCTTCAGTAGACTAAGTGTACTAGTAAGTATTGCTTGTAGGTATTTCTTTCAATTTATTTATTTTCCACATACAGCTACCTCACAGGCGAACCTAATAGCTTAGTTACAATAGCGTGATATCCCGAAATCTGGTTAGAATTTGGGCATCGCATAAATCTTGTAATTAGTTAGCCATCCAAATTGTACGTTCAGGATTGATATTTTTTCAGTCCGTGTGATATTTCCTTCCAAAGGTATAACAGGTGTAAACCTATCACAAACAAATACCGATTCGTTTCTTAGGACCATATTTCTTTTGCGGCATTTATTAAGACAAGCCGTTAATTGTTGTCTCACTAAACAAAACTCTTATTTCAATATAATGATTTCTGACGCGAATACTAGACATTGAAATAAAACTATTTCATTTTTTTTCCTTTTAATACACGTCTTGTCATGATGTCAACTTATTTAGATTTGTTTGACCATGGTTTTAAATCCATTGAAAAAAATAAGGTCAGCAGACTTATAACCCATCGACCCCTTCCAAATCCGTATCGCAATAGAATACCATTGAAAACTTTTGATTAGTTCTAGGATTTAAATTGTTTGAGGGCAAATAAACTATAATATATATAGTTTAACAGTTAGTGTATTAAAAACCTTGATATACCAAATGTTTACGATTTCATAATTATTTGGTCTTCTGGTAAAAATGAGAAGAAATCTAAATAATGGTCCTCTAAAATATTCTGATCCATTTCTGGACACTTGCAATATTAAAAAAATGTCTAAAGGATAGTGAAATGGGAAAAGGATGGAAGCATTTAACATTAGTAGCACTCCTAACACTGCAAAGTAAATCTATTTTCTTCAACAGTATAGTTTAAAGTAAAAATAAACCCCCTTATTCATGAAAAAGTATCCATTTTAAACCATGGATTAAATTATACCTTGCACTGTCGTTTGCACGTCAGAGAATCACGCCAGAAACTTCAGCGTTACTCTTTTTTTTTTTTAAAGTTTAAATGTAAAACATAAAATAACGTCTTCAATAAAAAGTCTCTTGTTTAAATTGAAAGAAAAATAATGGTTGCACCCTGATATCAAGCCCGTTGATAAGGTTGTCAAACATCCGGCGGCACTGTTGACACTTTTAATTGTATCGCTAAACGTTTGTGTGATTTTATATTATCTTCACAATCTAGTTTTTTCGATGACTTAATACACTAACATCTAATGAAAATCCTTTTCACGCAAAAAAGTCCCTTTCATGTTAACATTGCTTAAGACAACGTAATATTGGGTTAAGTTTTTTAATTAGAAGACTGCTTTATTAATAATCATTTCAAATTACAAGAACTGTTTAAAATTTGTATCACAGTACCAAATATTTAAAAAAACATACAACGAAGATATTGAATCTATCTTAACGTCAATGAATATGTACTTACTCCATACTAACTATAAAATAAGCTGATATACCTAACCTATACCTGCTTATTTTATTTACCTACTCTACATACAAAAACAGCTTCATAAAATACCAGAATATCAACACTGTAATTAAAACTATTAAATAAGACATAACAGCTTTCAGTAGTAGTAATAAGCCGATAACGATAACAGCTCCACTCAACGAGTACTTATAACAATATATCATTAAAGAAAGTTCTTCCAGATTAGTTAAAAATATGGCTTCTGTAAGCAAGTACTACCTGTAATTAGTATAAATAAATATAAACTAAGTAATTCCAAAACAATTAAAAGGCGTGCTGCACGGAGAACAGGCGTAGCTAAACAAATGAACTTTTTATTCCACAGATAACATGTACCAGGTGTGTGGCTTTTGTTTCGTGTTTGCCCACAGATATGAAATTAAAAAAGATAATGAACTAACAAAATTAAATAGTTTCGAGTTCTGTTTGTTTTAGGAATTAAGGTTGACTGTGTGGGTTCCTTCAGTTTTTTGGGAGAAGAAAAAGTCATTTAAATTGGGTTGATGTCAAATGTTTGCGTTGTTTCTAATTGTGGTGCGGAAGAATGTGGAATGAGATTTTTTATTTTTGTGGCTTATTAAGGAGTAGTCTTGCAGTCCTAAAGTACCTATGGTCCCAGTAAGATAAGAAACACAGCTTAATGTTTGTCAAGTAATTAAGCCAATCAGAACAAGAATTGCGAAAATATTACGAAAAATAGCTACGTAGCAATATAAATAAATACCTATATAGAAGTTGACTTTATAGTTAAAGCCTTAACTTCTAAAAGAAAAACATTGAATTCGTTTATACATAGAGTCAAAATTTGATAGGTACAAAGCACTTTATTAATTCACTTTTAATAACAAATCAGAAGATATATACTTATGTAATTTTGTTGTAATGTATAAGTGTCACTTGATTTTACCGACACTTTCCTACCATGGCCAACGAACCAAGCATATTGAGTATTATAAGTTGGACATAGCGTTGGCACTTTTTAAATCACGAACAAGGTCCGTGCAAAGACATGTCTATCCGTTGTTCCCATGCAGCAGCAAAAAGGAACAACTTAAAAACTAAAGAGCAACCTTTTCCCTATTTCTTCATGGGAAAAAGGACCCTTTGCATCCACAATATTGGCACGAAACCTGGAATACGGGCTTTTCTAGTTATCCTACTATTAATTTAAGATCTCACATTAATTATTAAACTTGTCTGACTTTAAAAGAGACCTTGATCCCTGAGTTTGTTTCGGCATTTTGTCTCAGAGATAGTCAATTAAAAATGTCGACGGCATCTAGTTCAAATAAAAAATACGGGTTAAAGTGTTTTGTAAAACCCTTTTGCAGAAATAAAGTCATTTATCATTAATTTACATATTCAAATAACTATGATCTTTTGCACCTATTACATGATTGCAAAATGAGCTAAGCAGTTCTGAGTGGGTATAATGTGTCTGAGCTTAGATGATTGAGAACCAATGTTGTATTGCATTTGATTAGCAATATCCGTTGCGGTTCAAACAATGCTTCAACAGTAATTAATGAAATATATTTTCTAGGTTCGTAGTGTTGAACGTTTGTAAGGTTTATTATGAGGAGGTATGAGATACGAATGGAAGCGGAAAAATTGAAAAGTGGAACCCTTGATAGATCACTTCTGCTATAGAATGTTGTTGAAAAGTTATGTGAGTAAACCGCGCAACCGGCTCACTTTAAATTATAACGTAAACGTAGGGAATATGCAACAGTACATAAATAAGACATTTTTTTATATCGTGCTACTGAAATGCTATTAAAAATGCCTAAGCAGATATCTAAAAACAGTTTCTTTTGATATTATATTAAATAATAATATAATAATAATATTTTGATGCATAATTATTTGATGTTTTTTGTTTGTATATATTTTTAGTTTTAATAATAGAAGTATAGTATAGAAGGTAGTATAAAAACAATCGTGTGTGTATATAATGTAAATTGTTTCTTTTGTAAATAGAACTTCTTAGATCTCAACCTTTTTGGTCCAACCTTCTATTAAAGGTATTTATGCCAGTTACTCTGCAAATAGGTTCCGAATTTAAACTCACCTCAGTCTCTTAGCTTCGTCGATGAACGGCCTCTTCTCCATTTCTGTGAGCAGCTTCCACTCCGCTCCTAGCCGCTTGGAGATCTCCGAATTGTGCATCTTCGGGTTATCCTGTGCCATCTTACGGCGCTGCCCTCGTGACCACACCATGAACGCGTTCATGGGCCGCTTTATGTGGTCATTGGGCTGTTTACCCATCGACATTGTTAGATCAATTTTGACGGATTTTAATAACAACTTTACAACAATTAATTTTCGCCACACCGTTTCTCCGCGCGCATTATTTTTTAATGTTAACTTGTGTTAGTTTTGTTTCAGTTCAGTTTATATTTTTCAATGTTTTTAATTTATGCGTTGCATACAAATATATCGCAAACCGATTAATTCCCGCACGCGTAGTGAAAAGCTCGTCGAAAGCTCAATGCGGCGCTTTTCTTGCTAGTGTCATGTTAACGGCGAACTCTGCCTTGTCCCCCTCGGTTTCCCCCCCTTTAAAGTAACTAGCCAATGATAGTCGGCCGTGGGCGGCCGCAGGGCGCTGATTGGCTGAGGAATCGTTTGTCTCGCGCGCGTCAACAGGTAGCCGTCGCGTTCGTGTTTGCGTGTTTATTAGCAAGATTAAATTTCTTTTTAAACCACAATCTTGGGGCAAAAAGAACGCGCCCGTTCGCAATCGAATGGTGATTCGATTTGGAGAGCGCGACCGGTGATTTGCACAAATTAATTGTTGACATTAGACCGAGTTCATACTGTATCGGGATCATAAACGGTTTTCGTTGAGCCGATGCTACATTGACGTCGGGAATTGGATTCCAAACATGCGAAAGTAATGAAATGTCTTTAATTTACGTAGGAATAGGAACATTATGTTGGAGTTTTTATTTAGTTTCCTTATTGATTTTTTTACCAATACAATTATAGATTTTTTTTTTTTTTTTAAAAAACGTCGCCCCACACTAGGAATTTCTCCTGTATCGTGGGTGCGTTTCACAAACATGAAATATCACATACACAAACACCCAGACTCGGGACAATCAAATGTGGATCGCACAAATTTTTGCCCCGTGCGGGAATCGAACCCGCAACCCTTAGCGCAGCAGTCTAATCGCTTAGCCACTGCGCCAATCAGGTTGTCAAATTAATTTAATTAGATTTATCTTAATTATTGCAATAGTTAATTAGTCCTACCAGCTATTAAGGTGGTAGAAAATATTATTTTAATGTTTTGGTTACATGTTTTTATTTTTAAAGTTAATTTGCTAAATACAGGGCCTTAACAAAATATTGACTTTTTTATCCAAGTCAAAGTTCTTTTAATTCGTATCTATAGTTTTCCTGTAAGAACGCACCCTTATTCTTGCTATTTATAACACTCTCCATTACTTGTGGAGACTTTCAATTTAAATAGCTCCTTATTACACTGGTTTATAGGTACCTACAGTATTACATCTAGTGATTAACTAAATAGCGGTAATGATTAATCAAATTATAGTCACTTAGTCTCTGTAACTGAACACTTTAGGGGCAACGGTTTTATGGCACATTTTAAGCAAAACTTTGACAGCAATCACCCAAATCGAATCCACGTCCTACGATTTCCTTGGTAGAAGAGTTATGACTTATGTAATATTTTATCTGTGCCGTGTGGTATCCGGCCTAGAATTGACCACCCCCTTTCCTCCCGTGGGTGTCGTAAGAAGCGACTAAGGGAAAATCCAGAAGATGGGCAGCAGCGTCTTCAGTAACTTGACCACCAACACTGCGATCCTCAAGCCGCTTGCCAAGCGTGGGGATTATGGCAACCCAACCCCCCTTCTAAAAGGGGGAGGCCTTTGTTCAACAGTGGACGTATTTCAGCTGATGATGATGAATATTTTATCTAGCTAAACGGTAGCTAAATTATTGTGTAGGCCTAGTGGTCGACATACCGGATTTGTATGCACAAGGTTACATGTTCTGATCCAGGCCAAGCATGAATGCGACTTTTCCAATGTCATAAATACTTACTTTAGAAATTCTAAGACACCACTGACTAACGGTGACAGAAAACATCGTGAGGAAACCTGGATTTAATAAACTGTAATCGCCAACCCGCAGTGAGCTAGCGTGGTGATCAATGCTCAATCCTTCTCAATACGAGAAGAGGCCTTTGCCCTGCAGTGGGCCAGTTATAGGCTGGTATTATTATTAAAAGGTAGTTACATTTTATATTAGGTAATACTAACTACTTGTACGGATCTTATATTTTTTCCATGGACCATGACGCTGCTTATTTACCATGCTTTTTCTATTTAGCATGAACTATGAACCTATAACATGTAATAATAAGTAGTTCATGCCTTGAAAAAAGAGTTGTCATGTTAGCAGGCTAACGTCTTTACTAAACTGTAACATTGTGAAAGTCACATTGAAAAGTAATTTTGTGTTACTTTTCACGTTAACGTTTACGTGTGAGTAAGCTGTGTAATGTATTATTTATTTATAATATCTCAATTGTTGGTAACCATAAATAAAATACTTTTTCTTTTATATATACATATATGTACATAGAGTCCTCCTTGTCGTTTTCGACAACGGCGACCCCTGAAATTACCTTCTTTGATGAGCCCTAATGTGGTTCACTAGAACGAACTTGGTTTTGAAATATACGGTCGCATGTACTGCAATAGAGTTGGCCCGAATAATTGTAAGTACACGTATAAGAGGTATTAGGTCTTTTGCTTTTACTGTTGCTTGAAACCAAAACACTACCAATCTGGTCTACCGAACACACTTACCCATTTAACGTCAAGTAAAACCAACCCTAAAATGCCATGTAGTAGGCATAACACACAATATACCCAACAGTAGCATCACACACTGCAGACGGTATCTAATTTGCATGAGACAGGCGACGGGCACAAACAATTCGCAGTTGAATGCTCACTAATGGCCACCTCTGTCCATATTTGTGGCCATACAGACGTGTGTACCTCAAACTATCTATTGATGTATGAATAGGGCTCTAGGTTTGTGTGACTTATGTCGTATGTTTAGGGTTGATGAGGACAGCTTTTGTTTTTTGAGGTAAGTCTAATTATTTGATTATTAGTTTACTAGATAACATAATAATTCAATGATTTTATAGTTAGCTTACTAGATAATAAAAACCCACACTGTTTTCCACGAAGAGGTTAGAAAAATAGCAGATGTTCGGAGTTTCGGACATATTAAATCACCTAAGATATTATGCACATGTAAGATAAGATGTGACTAGGTGAGATTTTTGTATGCCATTGACGGTAACCGACCTAAACAAGGTACATTTAATTAAAACGTCTTTTCCAGCCACAAAGGTACCTATTATATATTACGGTCTAAAAATAAATAATTTTGATTTTCTGATGAGCCTATAGCTATTTTATCAACAACAATTCTACCAAGGATAACTTGAATCATTTTCTAAATTGGTTTTTGCTTGATGTAGGTCCAAGAACTTGCACTTGGGTTTCAATTATGAAACGAATTGTATTGACAGTATGTACTAAAAACGTTCATCATCATCATCAGCCAAAAGACGTCCACTATTGAACATAGGCCTCCCCGTTTAAGCGGAGGGGTTGCCATAATCCCCACGCTTGGCAAGCGGCTTGGGGATCGCAGTATTGGTGGTGAAGTTACAGAAGACGCTGCTGCCCATCTTCTGGATTTTCCCTTAGTCGCCTCTTACGACACCCACGGGAGGAAAGGGGGTGGTCGATTCTAGGCCGGATACCACACGGCAAACTAAAACGTTAATAGGCTATAAAAACATTTGAATAGGTAGATGCAGTTCAGAAATATTTTTTGCGAAAACTTCAATGAGTAACACGACAATTAATGTTATGGAGTATTGCTATCCGTAGGAACATTACCGAATTGCCGTAAATGGATAGCTGAAGAGATCTTGAGTGTCATCGAGCAATTATGCCACCGGAAGAGCGTCGCTCTTAATATACACCTCGCAGAATTAACCAGCAGTCATGGCTTCAGACAACCATACTTACTCCCTGTTATTCTTGAAAGATGGTAATACCAGTTTAACTGAAACCCTAAGTTGAAGTTTATTGACATCTCTTCTTTGACATATAAAGGACAGAGACAGGTTTAATTTAATCCATGGTTTAAAGTTGTAATTTTTTATATATATGTGGAGATTGTTTATTTAAGACCTATCTGAAATATCCATTATTTTTTGCTTAAAAAAAAAAACGTCGGCCCACACTATTTTTTCTCCTGTATCGTGGGTGCATTTCACAAACATGAAATACCACATACACAAACACCCGGACTAGGGACAAACATTTGCGGATCACACAAATTTTGCCCCGTGCGGGAATCGAACCTGTGACACTTAGGGCAGCGGTCCAATCACTTAGCTACTGCACGAATCGGGTCGTCAATTTTATTGATTGGTGCCTTATAAAAAACATCTTGAAAGCCAGAGTCTTGGAACAGGTCCCGGTAATTGGCAATCGGCTGGCGAGTCATAAACGACCTATTAGTAGGTATTATGTTGTGGTTCGAACGTACGAGTCTTTGCACCCAAAGATAATAGTCATAATGTTTTTATTACATATAGGCTACAAAAGAGCACTTACAAAACTTGAAATCCAACTGCGCCAACATTTTCATATCTAATGTTTTTACCTGGAAATTTGGGATATGTATGGGAATGAATACCTCATGGAAATCCGTGGTATCTGCCTACCCCTCGTGGAAATAGGCGTGACTTTATGTATGTATATATGTCTGTTTTTACCTTACTGCTGAAAAACAAAATAACAAAGTTTTCACTGTAACGTGTTTATCTTATAAATTACAAAAATAATTCATGTGTTTAATATAATTTTACAGAATATAATTATGGCGGTGTCGGCCATTTGATTGGCAAGCGAACGTGAAATCGAAACAGTGCGGCCGACATGATTCGGTTACCGACAGGTCAGCGTACAGTCGGCCACACACGCGGTTATCTATCAAAAACAACATTACATAACATCGCGCTTGTAATACCCGAAGGGGTACAAGAAGGTGTATAGTACACCCACATTTTACCAGTTATGTTGTAGGACCCAATGTGATAGGGCGCGAGCCTATTGGGGCACAAATCCAGACTCCGTACCGTAACTACGAATTACCAAATTGAAAAACCCAATAACATTTTGGCCAATTCGGGAATCGAACTTAGAACTTTTCTCTCAGCGGTCTCGCTTTTCGACGACTAGACCAACAAGGCAATCAATTTGTGGCTACCAATATCGCGATGATGGGTAATACAATTCCGGCTTAATTTCATAAAATCATCTGTTGAGCCTTTTATCCAATAATATTACGGTCACCTTTATTTTTGACCGAATACAGCTAGAAACTAATATTTTACATAGCGATTGTCTATTTTGCCCCCATAACCCAGGTAATATTATATGATACGTTTTATTAAGGCAGACTTTCGGGGTTCTGACAACCCAAACGACTCCTAAGATCGAATAGAGACAGCTAAGATGCGGAGAAGTGTTATAATACAGGGATGAGGCATTGGTTACGCTAGTCTTGTGTAGTTCGCGAACGAACTAGTCCGTAAGAACGCTCCCACAGACGAACTACGCGAACTAGTTCTCAGATCTCTCGCTCTTATGCTCTTTAGTCCGTTTGTTGCGCGTCAAAAGTAAAGGTGAAAGTATAAAATGTAACAAAACATCGAACGAATGAGCGAGCGATCTGCCTTCCTCTGATCCGAGCTGGGAGCTGACGAACTAAAAGAGCGAACGAGTTCGTTTAGGAGCGGCAAACTAGACTGAGTGATTTCAGTTGCGAACAACTATGCGCAAGTCTAGGTCACGCATCTACGGATCGACCGCAGTAAGCGCATCTTAATCTTGATCGACCGTAATGGCTTTTACTTATCCACGTGCATCTTCTTCTTGTCTTAAAATACTTTCAATAAGTATATTTTGAGTAATTGTCATCCACGTAAACTCTTCTCCTTAAAATATAGTGGTAAGTGTTCTGTGTCGACGTGTACAGCTAACAATCCGGTGTGTCGCCCACAATATCGCGTTATGTACCGTTTTGCCGCGTGGCCGCGTCGCCGCCGCAGGGCTCAGACGTCCACCTACCCTCTGTTCTCCACAATAACGCCGCTTTATCGGCTGTGTTACGTAAATATGTATTTTGGTTAAGTTCACATTTTATGTGGTGTTTAGCGGGGATTTTGGACAGGTCACTAATCGAATTGAGACCTTTAGATAAAAATTATACTGTTTACATTATGTTAGTTTCTCTTTATACTCACAATCATGCCTATTAATCTCCTATGAGGTAGGCAGAGGTGTTATTTATTATTAATTCACACGTAATTTATGTAATAGCTTCAGAACTCCAGATTAGTCCGATGATATGCGGCGAATCTCCTATTCATCGGGTCAACTTTCCTTTCTTTCTCATGATGTCACAACTCTGCTTAGACAGGTCTTTCCTGGTACTAACACTACAAATAGCAGCAATATTGAATCCCACTCACACTAGAATATCTAACGCCATATATATTTCATTTGGGAATCAATTTAGCTTCCCACGTCTTCACGTCTAGCCAAGCGTAAACCACGAGATTTAGTATATAGAAAAATCATTGTAGGCATCCTACCTAGTTGCCAAAATACGACTACTGCGACTTCTTCGTATCGGTATGAGCCAATAGCCATCGAATAGGTCATGTCGTGGTAGAGGTTGACTGTCCAGGGTGCGCCGGACGTACTTAAGTATGTCCGGCGCACCCTGGACTAGACTAGACTACTTACTAGTGTAAGTAGCCGATCGGGGTGGCTACTTACATCTCTACTGCGTCTAGTGAGTTTAACCCTTAGAGCATTTATTTAAGATACGATAAGCCCTTGCGCCTTGAGACATGGGCTACATCTTATTCAAAAACGTTACGCCATTGTTTCCACAAGACTCTTATACCTAGTGACAAGTATATTGCAAGCATTAACTTGTCTGGACTTTAAAAGAGACCTTGACCCCTGAGTTGGTTTCGGCATTTCTTCTCAGAGGTTCTCAATTAGAAAATGCCGACGCCATCTAGCCTTTAAAAAAGAATGCTTGTAAAAGTGTTTCTTGTAAATCTATTTGCAAAATAAAAATCATTTATCATTAACCATCTTTGTCGAGATGAAGCGGTGTCGTTGTCGCCACGCCGCGCGCCGCCATGACGTCCAGGCATAATGTCGTTTGGTGCAGCGGCGCGCGACACCACACGACAATTTTGTTACGCGACACCCACGCTACCAAACATTACTAGATTTTCACCTGAAATTGGGAATAGGGTCAAATGGATAGGCTTATATTTGGAATTGAATGACAAATTAGACACGTTGATTGGTTCCTAGCTAATTACCCAAAAGCACGTGCATATTACTGTATATTATGCCCACCAAGGTTGCGTTTTGCGGTCGAACTAACATGATTTTCTTGAAGATTTTATTTTTATTTTAGTTTTTAGTACAGGCCCTATAAGAAAATCAGCGCTGCAGCTATCCAGCATCTGCATTATGCTAAGTTGGGGACCTATTTTCGATCCGCATCTTTTTGCTATTTTTATTACAAGCTTTTATTTATTATTTTACTTCGTTTTTATGCGTTGGGTCAAAACTAAAATATTTTCTGTCTTTCATTCAAAAGTCCACAAATCTTAATTCTACAAGAAATAGATACCTTTTTTCTGATGGAAAACCAACTGAATTCTTGCATTATTGATCCAACAATACATAATAGACAATAACACCACAGTTTCCTCCATAACTGCTTAGTATTGAACCTAAATACTTGAGTCAACTAGCCTAAGAAAGGGCAGTTGACACGTAAACAATTGAATGCTGGTCTGTCCGTGCGCCGCCGATATTGTGGCTTCGGGCTACGCCGCTACGCGCTGCGGGCTACGCCGCTACGTGTAGGCTACGCGGCTACGTGTTAATGGTTTTGATTGAGAGCTAGATTGTGTTATTGTGGTCTGAGTGGGACGATGGCGGTATGTTTAGTTTCCTTTAGCTATTTTTATCTTTTTATATGACGTCAACTTAAAGACGAGGATGCCTGAACTTGAAAAAAGAACTTGATACGATTCTGTTGAGACATCGGTTTAAAGGTTAAAATGGAATACATTTTTAAATAATAAATTTAATAAATCGTTTATTTTAAGCCTCTTTACCGACTTTAGTAAATATCGATTGTCTTAATTCAACTAATTAATTGTTACCTTTTTGTCAAAGCCAAAGCAGCATCGATATGGCAACATTGCCAATGATTAAAAAAATCATCAAAATCATGTGTGCTATGACCCTTATTTTTAAACTATTATACATTTTAGTTGTTTTCTTAATTACATATAGAGCTCTTTAAAGGCAGACAAAAGTTAAAGAAGGAAGAATTTTCTCTAGAGATTAGAATAAAGTAAAATGTACTGTAGTTTTATACCGTATGAAGTTTTCTATAATATTATGAAGTTGTATGTTAAACTTGTATTGTGTCAAGTCGAGCGGGTATTGAGCGGCTAGGAAATAAAAATATCGCATCAATAGCGACATAAAAGGGACCACTGGTGTCCGCTACACATGTGATGGGGATGCTTATTATCTTAAGATGAGAAAATATTAAGCGACATTTATTTAAATCTTTCCGTAGTGTTAATTGAAGTCTTAATCATTTTTTTTAAGTGCGTTTAATCTTGCCTTAGAATAAATAACCTTTTTGATATTGATGTCAGCCATTTTTGGTAAATTATTTTTGGTAGAGGACGTTGACACAACTATATTACATTGAATTCTAAAATAAGACCAGAATAGATAGTATTCTGGTAATATCGGAGATGTTTTGCAAAAGGGTCAAGTGAGGTGAGTGCAAGTGGATGAGGCACAAGAAGTTTGCCAGGATCGTAGCAATTGGAAATCCTTGGTATCTGCCTACTCCTCTGAGAAACAGGTGTGACTTTACGTATATATGTATCCAGTTGGTTCTTTAATTTACTTTCTACGGTTGAAAATGTATTATAAACTCTTTATCTATTAAAGTCTATTGCCACACACTCTGAACAATGGAAAGCAAGTGAGACAAGAAACATAAAATGAAACTTAAGTAACAATATCCCCCTTACAAAATGGTCAATGTAGAAAAATTGAATAAATTATACCTGTCACTTTCGTTTGCATGTCAAAGAATAGAGATGTCAATAGACTTAAGTGGTAAACTGAATACATTACTTAAACATTTATCTTTTTTCTTTCTTCTTAAAATCTATGCTTAAAACACAGTTATTCTTTTTCTTATCGTAAGGTTGATGAACAACCTGGTGTCAGAGTTTACACCCCCTGTAGGCCTCTGACATGGCTTTACACACCGTTGAAAAATCTCTCAGGTGTGCCGGTTTCCTCACGATGTTTTCCTTCACCGTTTTTAGCAACTGATAACTAATGTATATAACGCACATGAATTCTAAAAGACATTGTTGCGTGCCGGGGTTTGAACTTGCGACCTTTGATTTGGCAGTCCAACGGTCATACCACTCGGCTATCAGTCACAAAAACACAGTTTAGTATCGTTTATGCGTAAGACGGTAAGAGAGTCAATGTTCGACTGTATCGTCGGACGTATCCCGGGACTGTAATACCTCGCACACCTCACTCGGTCTATTATATAGGGCGGAGGAATAACATTTCACTCCTTTCTATTCGCCGGCATTATTTGTATTTGTTTGTTTGTCTGTCCGTGCCTCGAATGCCGTCCTCGCCGTCTTTATGTAAAAGATATTCTGGAGTAGTATGGGATTTTCCTACAGTCGGTTTTGGATCAGTTTAGTATGACAGAAGCGATTATAGATAGACATTCTCGTAGTCTGAAGTGAGATCTTTGTGTTTTGTATCATATTAGTGGAAGGTTGTTCCTATACTCATTGACGTGTGTCTAAACAATATATGTATTTGTAATCTCCCTGATTGAAAATGGGTTTAATGACGGTGAAATACCAAAAGACGTCATCGTTGGCCTATTGCGGAAAATGCTGATTCGGTTGATATGTACATATATGTGTATAGTATATACCTATGTACTGTATTGGGTTGGCTTCAATGAAGGGTACAAGCATGTAAAATAATTTTTAATAAGCGTCTTTTATTTAATTAAACTAATTTTTACAAACCAATTCAGTATTAAATCAACAACCCGCAATGAGCTATCGTGTTGATATATCCTTGTTCTTTCTCTATAAGAAGCGACCTTTGCCCAACAGCGGGACAGATCATCAGATCAATATAAAATATAACACCTATTACCGGCAAAACCTCCGAGCAAGGCCTGGTCGCCTACCCTGGCGGAAGCGTACGTCCTGTAAACTGCAATAAGCTGATGTGATGATTATGTGATTACTGGCAAACCCTATAAATGCGCATAGCCTCAAAAGTAATATCTGTGTTACAATAAGTACATAATAAAGCTTCAAAACAAACACGATCATAAACACAACAGCCATCTTATCGCATCGTCCACAAACTGACCGTTCATCATCATTAGCGCTCCGTTCACCTCAAGGCGTCATCTTCTTGGCTAGGCTCCAATAAATCTATATAAAGTAAATAGATGCAGGCCCGCCGATCCAGCACATAAAACTAAGGCTTAAAACTTGCAATAACAATAAGTTTAGACTAAAATGCTTGTTTATAGATCACGATTTTGAATCTTGAAGTCGGTACGACAAGTCGTGTGGTAAGTCTAGTAAAAAGTGATGATGTTATGAAATTGATATAAATTGGAGTGCAAATACTATAATACTGTAATATTAAACAAGATTCTCAAAAACTTTAAAACGTTAATGAATTAGTTTAGGTATATTTAAACGGAAGGCCGAAGATCGGGCTCAGTGGCGTACCATAGGAGAGGCCTATGTCCAGCAGTGGACTAAGATAGGCTGATGATGATATTTAAATGCTTAAAGGAGGAAAACTGACGGTGTAACTCGGTGTAGTGTGGGGTTAAACG
This sequence comes from Abrostola tripartita, assembly GCA_905340225.1. Classification (NCBI taxonomy): domain Eukaryota; kingdom Metazoa; phylum Arthropoda; class Insecta; order Lepidoptera; family Noctuidae; genus Abrostola; species Abrostola tripartita. Next base: position 1,359,827 of record HG996488.1, read on the forward strand.
ACAATGTGTGCCAAAACGTCGACTATTTAATTGACCTCAATTCAATTCGTTGGTCTCTACAAAATAATAGAGTTCTCTATTTAGTGCTGAGTTACTTCTGATAATTCAATGACATTAAATTTGAATGTAATACAGCAACAATGATCTACTTATAATCGTATCGTTTTTAATTTTTATTTATTAATCGGATCGTAGTCGCATCGTATCAACTAAACGTATTCTCGCCGCCCGCCTTACGACGGTCGGGGCGGGCGCTTTTTGTATTTTCCATTATGGCTCCAACGGTCTTATTATCATAAATATGGCGTTAAATACTCCCTTTATGTGTCGCGCGGTGATTTACAAAGTCGCATCCTGTCGGCAAGGGATTTAGTTATCTAAAGATATTGGACCACGTATTTATTTGTCTGAACGTTTTAAACGTTTTAATAACAGAATTATACCGAAGTACATGCATAATTTGTTATTACGCCTGTGTTTGACAGGGTTGAATTGAAGCTTATGTGATAGAAAGGCAATTGCAATTTGTCAAAAACAGTCACTAGTTCGTGGTATCTTAATTAGAATAATAATAATATGTTAGTAGAAGTCATATTGGTAGTTGCTTGGATGCTTAAGAATCTGGTTAATAAACTACAGAGCCGCCGCGACAGAACAGTTATAATGTTAAGATATGAATACATTTAATTTTGCCTCATGTATTTCAGAGGTGCAATAATTTTCACTATTACCTTTAAATATATACATGTTACACAAACAAATTCATTGAATTAAGCAAAATCATTACAAAGTATACACAGATTATTATTATAGTACTAAAACTTTTACCTATTCTTCTATTAATATAAAGTATGTATAAACTATCTCAATAACCGTTATGAAACTAACTCTTGACCGGCTACACTATAGTAATATTGAAAAAGTTCGGTACTTAGATGTCCTGTTTAAAAAGCCACCCTATAAATGTACGGGTAGCGTCATCTATGGCAAGCTTCGGAATTTAATGAAGCTTTGCTCTGCCTACCATCTATTAGCGGAATAAACATTATATAGCATAGCTCACTGATGTCGTAGTAGTTTAGATCTTTACTACTAGATGGCGTGCTATTAAACGTCATAAAAAGTTGGTGTTAAATAATATATTTAAAGTTTCGATAAAGAAAGAATATCGTCCATTAACAAATTTAGCACTCGTGAAACTTAACATTTTAGGGATTTTGGTCGAAAAATCGCGTTAGATAATGAATTGTTCCTGTCTTTATTAGGAAGAATGGACTCTACCTATACTTATTTGTGTTGCTGTAAAGTTATTTTGTTAATCTGAACATTCTTTGACTGTTTGCTAATTTCTACTACAAAGTACTGAACAAAACCTGTTATTTTGTACAACAAGAACATTGGTACTAATAGGTACTACACAATATTAAACCGTGCCTTTTGTAATCTATTCACGATAAAACGAGTTATACTGATCAATGGTGGCCATTATGTTGCAAGGATTAGCCGCTCCTAAAGTTCATTCTGAATCGTAACAATGCACAATCACACAACAACCGCTTGTCTATTCGCATTCGGTTGCAAAATCTAAGGTGTGGATGAAACATACTTACGTAGGGAGTAGCGACATCTACATAATATTTGTGATATTAATTGTAGCAAAACGTATCCTTGCAATAGTCCTTTGAGCCGCTGTCTCAGAATTTAAAACTGCAACACCTAGATGGCTTTGATTGGTGCTCGTAAATAAATAAGATAAGTTTTTTTAGCTTTTTTTAAATAAATGATTACAAAAGAACTAAGAAATATATTAAGAATATTAAAGAAAAGCGTGCACCTTACTCCTGTTATAACTTACGCCATAGGTCAGCGCCATCTGTTAGCTAGAATCGGAGTTATCATCTAGACAGGGTAGTGTAAAAAATGCTAACAGTGTTTTTTAAGTATACTTTTTAATAACATAATTATGTACTTAGTTGTGAAGAAAGGCAAGAGAAGAATATGTAGCTTTTTCAGGATTCTTACGGAACTCTGCTTTTTGACAAAATAGCAGGCGTTTTTAAATAACAAGTGGACTTCATTGTCCTTTGATGGGACCCTCATAGTTGCCTTTTATCTCACAACTATAAAGTGCACAGCTTTTCTAACCAAAATAAATGACAGAATCTTACACTTATATTGATTAAATTAATGTCCAGAATATTAATATTGATTTTACTGCGATAACAATAGTTACTTAACTAACCAGTTTCCAGCCTTCGCTATAAACGTATTTCTGGACCATGATCCGTATCTTACACTATCAAGCTCCATTCCCATAGCACCATACATTTAACACGTTTAATATTCGAAAAAATCAATTTAAACCGTCATTTTTGTACACCGTACAGTTAATAGACAGCGGGTGCGCAGGCGCGGCTTATACAAAACATCACCGAGTATCATTTGACAATTTGCGAGCAATCAATGCATTGTCACCGCTCTTTATTCAACTCCAAATAATACATGGAAAATTGTCCATTCCAATTGTGATCGGACCATTGTTGGTCTAATGACACGATTCAGGTTTAGCTCGCTTTGAAACCGACCATCAGTGCATGTTCGGACGTGTTAGAGATGAGTATCATAATGTTCTCAATTCTGTTTGGCATTTTAGACAGTTGCTTACCCATAAATTACAGTCAATGACATTGTTTAGTTAAGTGGTATACAGTGAAAAGACTTAATCTAAATGAAGCTACGAGAGCACAATTTCATAGAACCAAAAGTTTTTAGTACTAGGAGAGTGACAATTTGACCTCCATTGACCATCAAATCACTAAAACACGACAAATGACGTAACATCCATGGCATATCAACTGGAACAGCAGTCAACGAGACAGCCACCGAAGATATCGAGACACTCCAACCCTTACCACATAAAGAGACCCATGAATGCCTTTATGGTGTGGTCAAGGCTACAGCGGAAGAAAATATCCATGATGAATCCAAAACTACACAACTCAGAGATATCTAAACGTTTGGGACTGGAATGGAAAAGTTTGGATGAGACGGAGAAGAGGCCGTTCATCGACGAAGCGAAGAGGTTGAGGATAAAACACATGCAGGACTATCCCGACTACAAATACCGTCCAAGGAGGAAGAACCGGCTGGATTCAGCGGCGTTCGCTAACCCAGCGCTCTACACGACCAGAGAGACCTTCGTCGAGGTCGAACCACGTCAAGACGCTAATTATCAAGCGCTGCCATATCCTGACCAGTTCATGTATAATAATATGATCAGCTACACTGTTCCTTCAATACCTCAGCCCACCTTCGTACCAACATCCATTAGGCCTAAGGAGGAAACGTTGCCTAGTTTAGACCTGAGACCTCTGCCGTCGATCGAGAGCATATCTCCGCGGCCGTTCGCTGTGGTGAACCAGCAGATGATGGTGAAGGCGTACCAGGACCTACATTACGTGCCTGGTGACGTCACGAGGATCTCATACCATTACCCGTTTGGGGTGCAATAGAGGTGGTTAATTGTTGAAGTTTTTGAGGCCATAATATTACTTTTAAGTTGTAGTTAGAAATAAAGATAACTTAGTTGTTTCATATTTATTGAATACGTGTTTTATTTGGTGCCAGGTGAGCAATTATTATTGACTCTACTTTTTAAGTACTTTTGACAAATCTAAAACATTAAAGGATCCAATGTGTTACAGGTATAGTATGACAAATACACGAATTCATTTATAAATGTTTACCAAAGGTTAACGATAAATAATTAACCTCCATTTTTAGAATTGTATATATGTATAGTCCAGTCCCGTTAGCTTTTGACCTCGGAACCCAATCACTTTGAATGTAATAATATAAAAGCCTTTCTATCATGTTTAATAGGTCAAATAATAAAAAGTTTACCCATTTCTTGGCTTCGGACTGGACTATGTTAACATGTTTTTATCCTTACTCATTCAGAATATTCATCAATTAGGTCCACAAACAGCAAGCATCTGATACAAGTGATATTATTATCCACCCTTGTTTTCAATAACACTATGTTTCAGAAACATATACACGTGTAATTTACATAGATCTGATAATACCTCTATGTATTAAACGAATACAAGGTGTGCAATACAGTTGAATGATAGAAAAACTACAACATTTGCTCAGTGACAAGCGAATTTGTGTTATGTATGACTAGGATTTTTAGGTTATCCTGATCTTTATCTCCAAACCGGGTAGATAGATTATATTATAGATTGTTTTGGAGAACGAGTCGATGTTCCCAACTGTTTTTTTTTACCTATAAATAGGTAGGTATGTAGCAATTGTTATAATAACACTAACTAAGTCATAAACACAGGAATTAATAAGAAAGAGACAAACATGAAATATCGCATACACAAACACCCAGACTCGGGAACGCGCATCATTCCAATCGCTTAGCCACTGCGCCAATCTGGTCGTAAAATATAAATCTTTTTGGAGGACTTATGTTTTTCTGCATAACATCAGCATAATACGTCATCGTACACTGGTTCACACCCTTTCGTTGACTCAACAGCTGCCGTGCGATGTTTTCTTCCCAAAACCCACCCATCCATTTCCTTGTCACCACTGGATGGAGACATCGCGGAAGCTGTACCTATATAATGTGAGAATGACGCGACACTCCACTGATTGATGGTCTCGTCAAATAGGATAATTGATCCGTATGTTTGTTTGAGATGAGTATTTTTGAGCTACGATTTTGTCAATCATTGTGTTTTTGTCGATTTGTTTTCACCTGCTAATTGATTATTCGTGTTATAAGGATATTGGCAGAGGACTGTGTTATGACTGTTAGTTACGTAAGTAACTATAGCTACGCTCTTTTCTTCGACTTATGAACTATAAACATGAATAAAAAAATGTATCTTGTACTTTGTCCAATACTTTCCGTTTTAAGTTAAAAGTTTGTAAATTAAATAAAAGGGATCTTGTAATATTATATTTCTGTAGTATTCTGGTACGTAGAACTTCCAAGAGCTGAAATATTGTAAGAAATCTGAATGTGTTTAATCTTCAAATCCAAACTTAACTCAATGCTTTCGATACACGTGTCAGAATAATTGCTTTCTCAATATTAAATTCCATTTTAACAACATTACAAACAGCAATAAGCCCGCCAGTTGTAGACTACATACACTCTTATGTACATTTCTGTATATTTCCAATAACTTCGCCTAAACAAACAATGAAGCCAATCAGAAATTATCGAATTTCGATTTAGCGAGAAAGCGTATATTTTGAATATTATCGGGCAATTTAATCTACGTCGAAGAAAGATCCCTGGCTAATACAAAGGGGTGTTTAATTAAATTTATTATTGTGCGCCCCACCACTGTTGGGAGGGCGCAACGATTTTTCTATTAATAAGCTTTCCATTAATTGAAAACTTAATTGTTATGGAATTATATGAAGCTGTTATCGATATTAATACATTTATATGATCTGGATAAGCTTCTATGTCGAAAATATAAATGATTTCCTTAAATATAACAGAAAATTCAAAATGTCACCTTCAAAATATGTATAATGAAATAAAAATTCGTTATTGATCTATTTAACCTTTAGACAGCTACGAAACTATATAATAATCTTAGCAATGGATGGTCATTCATTTGTTACTTAGTTAAAAGACTATCATTGGGAAATAGATGTTTAAATCGCTTGAGGCATTTGAATTAGAAGGGTTTTAGCATTGAAAAAGATTTAAGACACCACTCTCTTGTACCAAGTACCTCTGAACAATGAGGATAACCACTTCCTGTAATCAGAAAGCTGGTGAATGACCTGCAATGCAAGCTCAAAATAACCCCGCTAAAGATGATAGATCAAAATGACGAAAGAACACATTTTGTTGCTAATAATCTTGATAGGATTTAACATGGTTGTATCAGCTCTATACCGAGCTAACCCTATGAAAACACTTCTGTTATAACTAAAATAGTAATTAAAGAAACCTCATCGGTTTACTTGTAAATTGACATTTTGTTTATACAATTTAACCCTACAAATACAACGTGCTACAAACATTCTGACGTTTCTTATGGATCAAACAAGCGAGTTGCTTAGACTTTTCTTATTTACTGTAAACTTAATACTGTTGTGGAACCACGTTGGTGAAATTGGCTGACATGGGGAAATTAATCAAAAGAGCCTCCAGGAGTCGATTTGATCGATCGTCCGGTGCAACTTGAGTCATCAGCCTTGCTAACAACCTGCTGATTAGTTCATCTTATTCACACAGTAAGAGCCATTTTAGTGTATACCTTATATCGACGTTTGACGTGGGAGGAGCACCTATTATTTACCTACGCGTAATTGCGTTGGACAGACAATAATAAGACTGCTGTCTTATGAGATTTGATCATTTAATTATCCTAGAGAATTTGCCAAATCATATCACATTACCATTTGATTTCGGTCGTTTTGTCTAACTATTCCATTTTCTTCTCTTCGTAACATTAACGTAATGTATGTACTTAGGAGGGACAAGATCGCAGCATCGTTACTTTGTTGAGCACTTGACAGTAATGTATCAGCTTTTGACATAAAAACTCCTCGTGCATCCCTTTCACACTGATCCCTTGTTCCCGACTAACATTCACATCTCCCGTCATTCAATATCATGCGACGCATTCATCCAAAACATCTCTGCAAGAGCCTTAAACAATGCTAGACAACTGTCTAACACCTATCTCACTGGGCTTAAGCACTAAGTGTATGTTTGCTGAGAATTTTCAACCTTATCACAATGGAACAAGGCTTGGTTTGGTGTAGGTAGATAGCGAGATGCAATCCTGAGGTATAACTGCTGCGTATTATCAAAGCTTCGTTACATTTATCAGTTCGTTTAAAAGGGATACGAACGTATTGTTACAACATTTAAATTTGGATTCTAAGAACAGAGACATAACGTTGAAACTCGAGTGGAGATTGACAGACTAGCAACGATCTAAAATTGAAACGTTCAACAAAACTGTTCAAAGCACAACAAACTTAGAACGTTGCATTGATAATCAAAAAACGCATTTATAACAAAAGGATTAAAGGTGTCGTCGACGGCAACAACCGTTGTCACACTGAAGCGAACGTCATAATCGTCACAGACGTCTTTCACACCGCACATGAAGAATGAATGATGGATGAATCACAGCATGAGAATCCAGCTTTTTCAAATGTATGGTGGATACGAATCGTCGTTTTCCGCTTGTAAAACGTGTTTCTGTGCTATATTGAGCCTTGTCGCTTTAAACTCAAGGTTTACTATGGAGTTATTAAGGTGACTCAATAAATTGGTACAGTAGATATCTGTGTATTCATACGAGTCACAAATGGGCCAAAAGTTCTGTACTGAATATGGGACGGACTGAGATGTAGAAAAGTTTAGCAAGAAATGATACGTCATCATTCATGAGTAACCTACAGTTTCTAAATGCTTTAAATGCTTGCTAGCGTGTAGGTGGGTGTGATTAATTGACGTACCCTTAGCTTACGTATATATTATACACAATATTATTAGGTATCTATCCATTGATTTAAAGATCTTACAGAAGAAAAAGGATTAAGAGACTCAGAAGTTTTGGAGACAGGTTCGTACGCTAAAAAACAGCTTCTAAATGACAATTATGATTAATATCACGGAATGTGGTATTAAACTTGAATATCGTGATGAAATTGACCCTAGTCCAGTTCCTTAAAATATAAAAAAATGCAGTGTAGATACAGATAATGCTTTCAAATTCAACACGTTCGAAACGACGATACTACAATACCTATGTCTAAAAATAGGTTGAAAAGTGATCCGAGGCTAGTTCAAATTGTAATGCCGATTCTAGAGTCTTAACTCTTCCATCGTGACATTTGGGCACCGTATATTCAACTTTGCAAGTTACACGGTATTTTTATTCGTTTGTCGCGTTAACAACTTCCCTTCGCGTTAGCACGCAGTAGCGTGAAGCGTTTTATACAATATAATTTGTGACGCTTTACGGGAATGTTTTCAGGGATTGTATGAGCAAGCCTTTTTCTCTGTTTTGTACGGAATGGTGTAGGTTTCACTAACGATTGTCTGACAAGCAAAAATGAACTCGGATTTTTCGAAAATTCTTGTTACGTGTCGTCCTATGTGGGCGAACAGCGTTCAAATGTGTTCCTACATTATTATGTAGAAGGCTTGTAAATGTGTTTGCAAATAAGGCATCATCATCATCATCAGCCTAGCTTAGTCCACTGCTGGACATAGGCCTCTCCTATGGCACACCTTGCTTGATTTCAAAACTTATTATTCTGACAGTTTCTATTATAATAATGTCCTCCTGACCGAATTTCGGTCACGGCGGCCTGTCTCAGCTGAGACTAGCCATCTGCGCAGGAGATATTATGGTGCACAAGTATGCCCGCAGACACAGGTGCACTCCCTATTCCCTCACTCTCATAATCCGATGGGACGGTAGAGCGACACGACCGGAGAGAGATCAGGCGCAGGACCAACGGCTTAACGTGCCTACCGAAGCACGGTGGGGTCTCGACATGTGAAAACGGTCACCCATCACAAGACTGACCGCGGCGAGCACGGCTTAACCTCGCGGATCGACTGATCTGCCGCGTAGCGTCATAGCTACGAGCCCCACAATCAAACAAATCTATTTTATTTTAATACTGCCTACCTAACTAAAAAGACAATAGAGTAGTGCTTTTTTAGACAATAATCGCTATATACTTGTTAGTCGAAGCTATTTCATGAATATTTTAAGCTATTTAACCTTATGCCGCTTTCGTAAATACTTTATTATTTTGTTATCTTTTGAGGTCAGATTCTTGGTTAGCTACAAATTCCTTTAGCAAATTCTAGCTGTATTATTATGGCAATCCGTTTCGTCAAATCCCGATTCAGTTCTGGCTAATAAACCATATACTTTACGTTTCTGTTTGCTCAAAATGTCAATGACCCTTCAAAGTGAACACACGACAATAATTTCATCCTTATTTGTCCTCTAAAAGCATCATCTCGAGCTGAACCTCCTAAAATCAATTTATTAACATAAACCATTAATAAAGGCACAATTGCTCCCGATATCTAAATAAGTCGCCAAATAAGCTGTAAGAGTATTATGTCCCCTTATAATAAGCGGTCTAATGCCCGCACAGTGCGCAGAAACGCGTCTGTTGTGAACAAAATGAATTGTGTACGGAAACGTATTAACGGCGTGTCAAATGACTCGGAACTAGGGTTGGGGATAGTGGCCCGGGATTTTTGGTGTTTTGGTTGCAGTTTTACTTTCATATTGTTTGGGTAGGTTTGGTCATAACTTGCTCTCAGAAGCTGTCGGCGGACTTGTGCTGAAGAATCTTGTTTCTTAGCGTTTTTTAGCACATGATGTGATCTTGACCTTTGATCTCGGACACATACGAGATCATTAACCCGACCTTGGGGGGCTTAGGGACATCTTCTTTAAGACCCACCAAGGTAATTCCTGTCTGGCGCGTCCACGTCGCGGGGGTGGGCACCGCTTGTTCTAGTAGGCCAGGACAAGATGGTGGCTAAGTTCGGATAGGGACCTAGTTCTGCGGGGTATAACGCGGACCCCTTGCCCAGGGTTACGGGTGAAGACCTTAACGGCTTTAACGGCGGAGATGGAATCCATCGGTACGGCAATAAAGGCGGAAGAGGCAAGTCACAAGGACTTACAACTTGGATCTTGGCAAAGGGCAGCAGCTTTGTTAATACTGGGTGGAGGCGGAAGAATTGAATTTCGGCACGGCTCTACTCCAGGCACTCACGTGCGCGGCTATAGTAGCATCACCGGACGTGAGGCTGCGGTGCGGAAAGCAAGGGGGAAACTACCGCACTAACTTCCTCATAAATGCAGCAATGGATAAAGGTTATAATCGTAATAGTTGTCTTGACAACGGGCTTCCGCGATGTAACATGCCGCGGCGGTTCGAGTCCGGCAGGGGCAGGAGCAAGGCTGCTTCGGTCGTCATCATGCGAAATCCTTGCAGGGTGGGCACATGGAACGTTCGCACAATGCTGGTGGAAGGAAAGCTAGAAGAGTTAAAATTTGAAATGGAAAGATTGAAATTAGACATATTGGGGCTCAGTGAGGTACGTTGGGAGGGAAGTGGCGATTATTGGAGTGGTAACTACAGAGTAATTTACACAGGTGACCAAAAGGGTAGAAATGGCACAGCCATTATTTTGAACAAGGAATGGGGAAGATTAGTAGAGAATACAATACATTTAAGTGATAGACTTACTGCAATTAAATTAAACACCAAAACTGTTAATGTTGTTATACTACAGGTTTACATGCCAACTGGAAGTTATACTGACACAGAAGTAGATGACGTATACGAACAAATAGATACAGTAATAGATACGGTAAAAAACAAAGACAATATAATATTGATGGGGGATTTCAACGCGGTTGTCGGAGAAGGTGCTGAAGAAGGAGTTGTGGGGAAGTATGGTTTGGGGAATCGGAATCAAAGAGGGGAAAAGTTGGTGCAATTTTGCAAAGAACATAGTCTCAGTATTTTAAACACAAAATTTAAGCAACCAAAACGTAGGCTTTACACATGGAAAATGCCAGGCGACATTGGGCGCTATCAGTTAAATTACATAATCATGAAAGATAAATTCCTCCAAAATGCCACCTCATTCAAGACCTTCCCTGGTGCTGACCTCAACACTGATCACAATTTGTTAGCCAGTAATATTAAATTAGAACCTAAGTTAAATATAAGGAAACATAGACCAAAAAGTATAGATCTCAGCAAAGTAAGAGTTAGACCTAATAAGTATCACGTGCAATATAGTAATAGTATAGGAGATAAAATAGTTGATTTTAAGAATAGTGAGGACTTTATGTCTAATATAGAAAATGTAAATTTGAGATGGAATAATTTAAAGGACTCAATAAAAACTAGCGCAGATAAATATTTAGGAAAAGAGAAAATAGTTCCTAGAAAACCATGGCTTAGCCAAGATATAATAGATGTAATGTTAGAAAGAAGAACTTATAGGAATAAAAATGACAGCAATAGTATAAACATGTATAAAAAATTAACTAATAGAATAACCTTAAAATGTAGAGAGCTCAGACAATTAGATATGGAAGAACATTGTAAGAAAATTGAGCACCACATTAAGAAAGGACAATCAGACAAAGCTTACAGAATCATAAAGGAACTGGGTAGAAGCAAGAAGAGACAAACTACAGTAATTCAAGATGAAGGTGGGCATCTTATTTTTGACAATAGAGAAATTTCGCAACGATGGAAAAGGTATATTGAAGAACTTTATAAGGGTGATGGACTATGTCATAACGATATAGAACTAGAACATGAAGTAGATCCTGACAACCTAGGACCGGAAATTTTGAGGAGTGAATTTGATGCAGCGCTAAACTCACTATAAAATAATAAAGCCCCGGGTATAGATACAATTCCCATAGAGTTGCTAAGAAATTCTAATGAGCTTGCAATAACTGAACTTTTTGAAATAACTACACAAATTTACCGATCAGGAAAAGTACCTACCGACTATTGCCAAAGTAAATTGATAACTCTACCCAAGAAAGCTAATACTCAGAAATGTGAAGAACACAGAACTCTTAGCCTTATAACTCATGCATCTAAAGTACTTTTAAAAAAAATACACAATAGAATTTACAGCAAAATAGATAACCTAATTGGTCCAGATCAGTACGGTTTCAGAAAAAACAAAGGCACAAGGGAAGCCATATTGGCGTTACGAATGCTTATAGACCGCAGACTAGACTTAGGACTTAACACTTACTTAGCATTCATAGATCTGGAAAAAGCCTTTGATAAAGTTAACTGGAATAAAATTATGATAACACTTAAAAACGCAGGAATAGATTACAGAGACAGACGCATAATATATGAAATTTACAACAACCAAGAAACGCTAATTGAAATAGGGGAGGAGAAAGCTATAGCCAAAATAAAACAGGGAGTTCGACAAGGCTGCACCCTATCCCCACTATTATTTAACATTTTCATTGAACAGGCAATAGCAAAAATAGCAGAACAACCTCTTGGAGGTGTTACATTCAATGGGCAAAGAGTTTTGTTTATAAGATTTGCAGATGATATAGCAGCGGTAGCTGAAGATCATATGCAACTAGAGACATTACTTAACTACATGGAAAGAGTTTTCACAGAATACCAATTAAAAATCAACGTCAACAAAACTAAAACGTTAATAACATCAAAACTAGCACCAATTTATAAGACCATCAAAATTAATAACACAGTAATAGAGCAAGTTCAAAGTTTTAAATATTTGGGAAGTAATATAACATATGATTCTAGGTGTTCCGCCGATATCAGATGCCGAATTGCAATGGCCAAACAAGCCTTCTACAGCAAAAAATATCTATTTAAGTCTAATATTAACAGAAACATCCGCAAGAATTTCATAAAAACATACATCTGGAGCATTGCGTTGTACGGTTGCGAAACTTGGACTTTAATTAAGCAGGATATAAGCAGACTAGAAGCCTTTGAGATGTGGTGCTGGAGGAGGATGGAGAGAATTAGCTGGAAAGATAAAATTACCAACGAAGAGGTACTAAACAGAGTAGGAACTAAGAGACAACTATTGCATAACATTGTGAACAGGAGAGGGAAAATGATGGGACACCTTATACGTCACGACGAGTACATTAAAAACATCGTGGAAGGGAAGGTCGAAGGAAAGAGGGGAAGGGGTCGTCCGAGGTATAGCTTTATCAGTCAAATTAAAGAGAAGGTGAAGGTTGTGACGTATAAGGAAGTTCAGGAATTGGCACTCGATAGGAGGAAATGGAGGGAGCTGCACCGACAAGAGCTAGGCTCTTAAATTAAAGAAGAAGATGTGAGAGTAATATTGTTTGCAAGTGGGTATATATTTATGTATCAATGTATGATAAATAGGCAAAGGTGCATTTATCATACATAGATACATAAATATATACCCATATAGGTGCATAGAAAGTGAATTTTATTTGAGCAGTATAAGCAGAGTCACTTTCCCATAAAAGGCAAGTTTGATATTTTTTTTGGTGATATGCATCGGACTATATTTCAGATTACCACCATTCGGAAACCAAGTACGGGATTTGAGATGAACCCCGTACAGGCGTACAGCCCTAACGAAAACTTATGTCGAGTGCCCGGAACCTTTGCATTACTTTTTGTTTACATGTTTGTGTCATCGCGTGGGGGTCGACTATGCTATTTATTGGACCTCTAAAAGGGTGGCACTGTTTTCTTCTTATATAACTTATGGTTCATGATCCGTGACGAATATTAAAGATGGTTTGAAGTTTGTAATATTATGGCAATGATGCGCCATAAATACTTCCGTAACTACTTTAGCGAAGACGTTACTGCTTTTGACAGCGGCGGATAAGTTTCAACACAATACTATGTCTGCTCCGTTGGCCTAGTGGTTGATAAAAAAAAGAAAATTATTTTGTCTCGACAACATAGGTAAAAAATACCAATAAAATCATAAATGATTTTATTTCTGCAAATAGGTTTTAAAAAACACTTTTACACGTCATTTTTTATATACTAGTTTGAATGATGGTGTCGGCATTTCCTAACTGACTACCTCTGAGAAGAAATGCCGAAACAAACTCAGGGGTCAAGGTCTCTTTTAAAGTCCAGACAAGTTCAATAATTTATTTGAGAACAGTGTAGGTGGTATCTTGGTTAATTAAAAAAGTTATTTATTACGACTTAGAAAGAAAAGGTCCCCAACTCAGCGTAATGCTGCTACTTTTAAATAGGTTGCTAGGGCGACTGCTGAGCTTACGGTCCTGGGTTCGAATACCGGGTCGGGCTGAAATAGTGCCCAGTTGATGGCAAGAGGCTCGCTCCTTATTACATTGGGATCCATAACATAACTGACGAAGTGTAGATATACTATACATCTCTGCCTGCTCTTTGGAGAATACAGGTGTGATGTTATGCTGTCTACGGGGCAGGTAAAAAGTAAAAGTACCTCTACAATGATGACACCTAAGGACTTTTAGGGCAAGTCTAAGCAACCTTGCTACCATCCTTGTTGTCTAGGTAACTAAACTCTATTCTACACTCTGCTACCCATATAATATCTTTGTTAATAAAGATTCTGAGAATCAGAGATGACATTAAATCATTATATTGTCATCTGCACGCATCGTTTGCCTTTTAATATTTTTCGTAATTACTTTTTAGTAGACAATTAGAGTTTAAATATCATTGCAGCATGTAGCTCACGCTCCGCTAAAATTCATAATGGACACGAGCATGGTTCGAACCCGCGACCTTCGCTGATCCGTGGCGCAGAGCGTCATTATCTCCATAATAATTTTCCTTTATGAATTTGAAGACAGACAGAGATTATATGTTCAAAATACTTATCATGCGATGTCGACTATAAATTCATACACGCGATCCTAAAGTTACCTTGCCGGATACCTACGAACGCTATATATTCTTTAAGGCAGCAATAAATAAGAACATCAAATCAAATACATTACTAAGAAGTGATTCAATCAAAACACCACATTACACTAACACCACAATAAACAAAAAACGCCCCACAACAATATTACAGGCGGACAATGAAATTTAAACACAGTGCGCGCAACGACAGATGTTCAAACATGGACAAAATCAACACTAATTCTATTGAGTTGCGTTCCGTATGCTTTCAATTAGCCCGTTTTAAATTATTTATTTCACACCACGCGATTGAGTGAAGCATTCGATTTGATGTGTAATGGTTTTTCAAGCGGCGAGGGTGAGTTCTGTATGCATAGGCAAATTAAAATATTTAGGTAATCGATTCGAAAAAATAGGCTGTTTTGTGTTTTTCTTTGGTTAAGTACATTATAAGTACCTATATTTTCTCCAAAAGTGGGCATACATAGTAAATTTAATTAAAAATTAGGTCAACCACCATTACTTATTGACAGTAAACAATAATAATAACTTACTAGCACGGTCTAGGCATTCTAAAGTGTATCATCTTACTGATAAAAAAAATCGAAATATTCAAGATTTAGCTGATACACATTTGTAGACTATTTTTTTATTAAAAAAGCTTTTTTTTTAATTTTCTTTCTTTACCCAAACTTTGCATTTAATTCTGCTTACCGATCACAGCAGTGATTACATCTCTACCCTTCAACAATAAACTTTAAACAGCACTGCACCCCTCACAAGACCGATAGACCCATTTGACCATCAATCGATTGGAAAATTGTATTATTTTTTCCAAATCATTACAGCGTTCGTCCCACTGGGCTTCAATTACTAATAGTTATTGCTAAATTACGTTCGCAAAGAAAAGTTTATTTATAATGGCATTTTGACTTTCGCTAGAATAATAAATAAGGTTAAACCCTCTGTAGCGTTGGCTTAATGGATCGCTTTATGTAAAATGGGATAATAAACAGTCAAAATGGCCGTAGTTTCGTAAATTATTGTCCTTATAATTCATATTTGTTAAGAAAGTTTGTTTGAAAGTAAAATGTTTTAGTTGCTCCCATTACGATTGTTATTGCCTGTTCTATTTTTTATATAGTTTGTTACTATGCGACTTGGCCTTTCAGTGATATTTAGCCACTTATATAATCGTGTCTTCGCTTACGGTTATAGTATTCAAAGTAGTACCTAATACTAGTAATAATTCTAGACATCTCTTTATTGTACACCAAAAATAAACATAAGTACTACGTCGAATAGTAATTATTATTAATCGACAGTTCATATTAGTCAAAGGGACGGTTCGTTGCAAAAATAGTATATACCTACTGAGATATTAAAAGGAGATTATAAGAAATTCTAGACCCAACCGTTGAAGGCCAGCAGTGAGCTACCTTAGAATGTGATCGTCTTCTTCTTCGTATTGGCATAAGGCAATAACCACATGGATTAAGTCATGACGTGGTGTAGAGATTGGTCAGTCAACAAAGATGGTGGCGAGGTTGACCATTCAGGATGTGCCGGCCGTAATTAAGTATCGTCACTCGTGGAGGCTTTCTATTTGCACCCCAATAGAGAGTGATAGAAATCACGTTTAGTTTAGTGAGCTTATTTTATTACAGTGTTTCATAATTGTTAATATTTTTTAGGACTTACTCAAAACTTTTTTCAGTAAGTATTCAACATAGTATTAACTCAATCCTAAAACACATTAAAAAGCTCTATCTTCCTATAAAGCGTCGAATAAAACCTAAGTCCCCTAACACTTATCTAAGTAAGTCAGACAAATGCATTCTATGTATAATGCAAATGTCCCTCTTGGGAGCACCGCGAGGCTAACAAAGTGCCTTCAGCTCCCTTACCATGAACTCTTAAAGTAGGAAAGTTTTCTGTGTGAAAGTGAGACGCCGCTACGTGTAGTGTAATGCGGCGTCTTGCTTCCACAACGTAAAGTCCTTCTTTAAGAGTTCACAGTAAGAGGGCTGGATATCTAGACGATAGACTAGATAAGATCATAGTCATGTTGTTATGAGCTGGCGTGGAATTTGTTAAAGTTCAAAATGATTAGATATTACGCTGAATAGAGTTGTGATATGTGGCCAAGTGAAATTATTGCAGGTGGGAGGAGGTTGTATCTCAGTGGCGGGAAAACAGAAAGAGACATGGCTCCAGTTTATGAGGCTGCAAATTTACAGAACTGATCAGGCCTTTTATTAAACATAACTTTTTTTTTGTTTTAATTTAGGTACATGTAAGGCACAGTTTATAAAACATTCGTTATTTATATGACTTTTGGTGCCATTTTAGCATGTTGCCCATGCTAAGCTTGAAATTGATAAAGGAAATTTGAAAAATAATGGTCACGAACGGGTCCCGTTCGAAATTTTTCAAATTTCCTTTATCAATTTACATTCGTTATTTGTTTTCTATCAACTCCTACCAGAAGGTTCTGAGTTTTCGGTGTTCCACCCGTATGTTTGTTTGCTTGTATGTCCGCAATTTTCTCAAAACTACTGATTCGATTTTTCTTAGTCCTAGCCACGATCAATGCAATTTAGTCGAAATGTCAGCTTGTCAAAGATCTTAGAGAAAACCTTCTAAAATGCAGCATTAAGCCAACCTTAAATCAGACATTTTTGGCATTAATTTGCATGTCAATACAAAAGTATCACACTATACTAAGGTCATAGAAACAAAGTAATTGAATTGGAAGAAGCAACTCTGTCTTAACCCATTCATTGTCCTTCACTACGATGCAGTAAAATGGACTTCAGACTGATGGACGGTTAAGAGGTTTCGATTTAAGTGATACAATGTGTAGTGCTAGTAAAATGTTAGTGCTACTTTATTGGGGCTTTATATCTGTGAGTGATGATTAGATTGAAAGGAGGTTTTAAGTAATTGTATTTTATGAGTGAATCATTGGTTGCTGCTAACGCTTACTTATTTTGAACTTTATATTTGGCTCTAGCAAGAATGTTGTGCAGTTGTACTCTTTTCGCTCAATTGTTCTTGTTATAATACTATTACAATCTAAGAGGTAAACCCTTTCACTGTCAATGTATCAGTATAATAATAATATAACAGATTATACATATAACTGTCTCACTGCAGGGCAAAGGTCTCTTAATGATAAATGATTTTTATTTTGCAAATAGGTTTACAAAAAATACTTTTACAAGTCATTAATTTTTTGAAGACTAGGTGGCATCGGCATTTCCTAATTGACTTCCTCTGAGAAGGAATGCAGAAACAAAGTCAGGGGTCAAGGTCAGGACAAAGGCCTTCTCAGTTCTCATAATATTATAGAGAAGAATTGAGCATCTTTTGCGTGCAATAATGATACACTGGCGGTAAAGCTGTTAAATACCTAAATGGTATGGTAGCTTATATTGTTACTGTTCCTCTACAGACAATTCAAAAGAAATTATGAATTGCTGTTAAATAATTAATAAATTTACTTAATTAAAACCACAACGATTCTATTTCTAACCTACGTACTATCTAAATAAATAATACTCAAACACTGCCAAAAATACAATGCAAGATCAATTGTTCTTTTGCTGAAGAAACACAGAAAATAGAAGCACAAAACCTCTTAGATACTAAACACAATATTAATGTGGGGGAACGCATTAGGGGCCGGAAATGGCGACGTACACATTCAGTATTGTGCTTGAGGAAAAATGATATAATAACATAACATCCTTTTATGACCATTACTGGGCTTGCCCGCCCTAACAAAGATGGTAGATGACAGATGTGCTGGATAGTAACTTGCAGTTTGTGCCTATTTTTCAACAACCTCTCTGAGTCTACGAGAAACTTGTGTTACTGTAGCTCTAGTGACGGTATTTAAATTACACGCTATAATTAAACACAAGTCTTTACTTTAAATAGTAATATTTTTTAATATACAGTGGGTACTAAGAAAAAATATAAAAGGGCCTTCTGAGTAATGAGGTACTCGAAATATAGCATACCGATTTACCGAATATGCGTATTTTATATTTTCTGCTTTGATGACACAATTACACTTTTATTTTTTTATTTTGTATGAGTTTAGATGTCAACATTATGTAATTTACCTGCAGATAGGTAATAACTTAAACTACAAAATACTACGCAAAATCCTATGTATAACCTGTCATATCGCATTCACTTATTCTTTGGCATCGCCGCCCTACACGAGACAAATCGTCCAGTTGGCCATTTGTCAAAAAACCTGCATCCGCCCAATGAAAGCGGTATTTGAAGACACCACAACGTTACCCATACATCTCGTAGCACGTTATCACAACCACATAAGGTTTAAAATACCATCATCATATTTATCATCAACGGTAAATGGTGTAAAAAAATACAATTTTTCTAAACAATTTACATGTGTCTTATTACAGTGTTATAGAGTTGATTTTAGCGTGATTGACAGTATTGTGACAGTATTTAATAAGAATCGTGAATGATAAAAAAGGTTTCTTTTTTGAAGTTTTCGGTTAAAAATGTGTGCGGGTGTGTCGGTCATTATGTTGGCTTTATGACCAGATTTATTGTGCCTGGAATTGTACTGTTATCATCCTTATAAATATGTTATTATAGGGACCTACTTACTATGTATTGTAATATGTTTATTTGCATTTTGTATCAAAGTGCTAAGTAACTTTATTTATCATCGTAGGAGATTTTCCAGAATCCATAAACAAACATATAAAGTTTAATACCAAGCTTACATAATGTCTTTTGATTTTTCAAGTGGGTCAACACCCGGTCTCAAAACTGGAATAAGACAAAAATCATGAAACTTCGTCAGTAAAAACACGTAAACGAAACATTGCTTCCACAATTTTGGCAGGCGTTTCAAAGTTTTATTCCTGTTTTACTTTATTGATTGGCTTTAAATACTTACTAGTAAACATCAACAGTATTTTTTTTTGTACTATTTTTCTTTAATTTACCATTTAATATAACCTTAGTTTATATTTAAATTACAATAGGAGGAATATTTTGATGCATAATTTTTTGATGTTTTTTTGTTTGTATATATTTTTAGTTTTAATAATAGAATAGGTATGTAGTATTAAAATTTAAATATCAACAGTATATAAACGAAATAAGATTTTAAATCTTTTCGGAAAAAAAACAATTGTTAATCTCGCCAAAATGAATTATGAAAATGAAAAACATTCATCCAACAACGCGTTATGGATATTAAACAATATTGCCCATCCCCCACTCCTAGGGGCTTGAATATACGCTGTTCGCAAAAGTTGGCTTATCTGTGACGTCACGATTTCGACGTCAACTATATCGCGTTCATTTCAGTTTCACCATCTTTCTGTTTCCGACGCATCCTTTTTGAATGACATTTTCATTTTTTTATTTCAATAAATTGTTTACTGTCAATGGTGGTGTCGCATTGAAACAGTTATTTAAAGTAGGATTTAGTTTGGATTTATGTGTTATTTAAGTGTTATTTTAAATTGGTTTTGTTTTATAGATTACGTAATAAGCAAGGGAGAGTTAATTAAGAGTTTGAAAGTAAATAAACGTAAATATTTTTCAAAGCGGTTGTTGTCACCTTTTAAAAAGATTATTTTTATTAAATTACATATCAAACACATATGTTTGAACATAAAAGGCTACAATATATATTAATTTTATATATTATAGCCTTTTAAGCAGTTTTCAAAGTTCTGAGAAAAACTAAAAACAAAAAAAGACTGCTGGTAAAAACAAACGACGATATTAATTACATTCCACAACAACTTGTCAATAAATCAACCCAAAAAAAAAAACTAAACAATTTCAATAACCATAATTCACAGACCAATAACCAAATCAAAATTCACACAAAGTCAATCATCTTAAATCACCCCTAATTAAATACCGTAGAGGTTCTCAATATCGTTGGCGCTTGAAATGGTACTTGACGGTACTAAGGGAACTTTTTTACCACTATGGTGACCGAAAACAATGGTACTGAATGAGGTGATCGAACAAAAAATTGGCGCGATTACATCTTTGAGTGGTCGAGTCGTGCGTGTTTCTCATGGGGCTATGTTTTGGTACTGTCGCTAGAGGGAGCCGCGGGGAATAGGGAGGATATGAAAACATGTTTTATAGGACATTCCTACGTTTCTGGGAATGGGATGTTAATATACTGATCTTGTACTTTAGGACATTTTATAGTGTTGTTAGGAATATGACATCGCAGTACAGCTCTCTCGTTTGTCGGGCCCTCATTATTAGAATAGATAACTTTGAATACAATCTACATGTTTCTGGAAATGTGATGTTGATATAAGTACCTATTAGGGTTTCATTTGTTAATTACTTGAGCTTGTTAAAAGTTACTTATTTCGAGTAAAGTTCGATGTTTTTTTATCATGCAGAGTACTTAAAATCATTTTTATAACTATACTTTTAATAACTTCAAGCTTAATGCTTTTAACACAAGGTTTATGGCGATTGCTAAATAATATATCGTGTTGTGACAAATAAACTGTCCATTTTATAATTGATAAACCATAAAAGTATTTTTTTCAGACTCACTAACATAATATAATAATTTATTTGCATACCAGCACCTTTAAATACAAGTCACACAATCAATCAAAAAAGCAATTTGTAGAGTAGGTTTAAATCAAAATAATTGTTTACCAATTACTGTTGAAGTCGTATTATAAATGCAGCTATAATGTACAGAAATTAACATAATTGCATTGACATACCACTTGTCATTTGTTTTATTGTTGAAAATAAATGTAACGGAGCGTGCATTACTATAACATTGTTTTCCCTAAAGTTATGTTAATATTACGGTATTTTAATGATAAGCACTTGACTGTTCAAGTAGTGTATCTTCAAGTGCGCTCTTATTCTTAATTTGTGAATGTTTTCTGTATTATTGTATGTGATTGTTTAATATTTTCCCACAGATTTAAACAAAAACTTAATAATTTATGCGAATACTAGACATTGTAATAAATTATGTATAAATTATACTATTTTTATGGATTTTATTTTGTTTTTTGGTGCCGACGTTTTGAATCCTTTACAGCATTCGTGGTCACAGGCAGACTTAGATGTTTAACGTATAATTTAAACAATTACTATTGACTACCTTACATTTTAACTTTTTTATAATTTTCGGTACTCTACACTATCTGATTTGGGACTGTCTCAGATCTCCCTGTATAATGGTCACACTACAAGCTGTGGACGTCTCGCGGCGTTTTCTCCCACGGGTGTGGCACCATGAATGAGTGCTCAATTTGGCGTCATGATTCGATTTGCTCCCGACTAAGAAGTCTTCTGACCGTAATGTAATTAGCTTGAAGTAGATGCTAACAGAGTTTTCCTTCTAAATGAAAACTTGATTACGATTAAAATCACATAAACATAGCAGCAGTAAACAGATTTACCTATTTGAATCTGATTTTGTTAACAACTTTATAGGATTTTAATTCTTTCCCGCGGAACCCTAAATATATTCAAAATTAAAAGTAGCTTAAATTACTCCTTATAAAATCAGCTGTTTTGCCGGTAAAAGTCCCGTCCAAGCCGTCCGGCCGGCGTGGAGCAGCTGGATCCCGCGAATTTCCCGCGTTTTTCAATTTTTCCTCGGAACCCATCTATGCTATCAACCGGGTACAAATCTAGACTCCGTGCTGCTACTGTGAATTACCTAATAGAACTCAATAACACTGCTCGACCCGGTATTCGAACCCAGGACCACGTGCTTAAAAGTCGCGCTTAGCAACCACTAGTCCAACAAGGCAGTTAAATTCATTCATGGAGAAAAAAAAACATTGTCCCTTCAAGATTTTTAATCCGCATCCATGAGTACAAGCTAATACGTAAGTTGACCTTCACAAAATTAGGTAATATTCATTTAATAAACAAACAACAATTTTCCAACATAACTGAGGTAATAATTACGAAGTATTATTTAATGATTAATAACATAATGTAATCGCAGTTTTGGCAACAAATTGTTTCATAACGAACAACTTTGAAGCCTTTGACAATGGCTTCTTTCTTTTTACTCCATTCATAATTCTTCCAACTTTTTCTTCGAAACATTCTACATTGTTTGTGCCATCTGAAAGGTTAGCTAGCGACCTTTTTCGTTAGTTCAAAGTCACAACAAGTTTTAAAGGGTAAATGTAAAAACAAGCAAAATTAATAAATCCATTCTTCTCGTATAGTTAATGAACAACCTGGTGCCAGAGTTTAAACCGCCTGGAGACCTGAAAAATCTCTCAGGTGTGCCGGTTTCCTCACGATGTTTTCCTTCACCGTTTTTAGGCAACTGATAACTAATTTATAATACGCACATGAATTTTAAAAGCCATTGGTGCGTGCCGGGATGCCAACTTAGCAATTCAACGGTCATACCATTCGGCTATCACTACTACAGACTTTACAGATTTCTAGAGGTATAAAAAAACCTATAATACCTACAACTTTAAATGTTTAGTGTACTCTGAATTATGTAACCTATAGTGAGTATTATGTTTATGTAAAGTATATGTATATATATAGCTATATTGTATGTATATACGTATGATATTAGTAATAAAGTAGTAAGTTAGTAGTTATAATACGTGTTAGTTTTCTCTTTTCGCACTCGTATATATGTATTTTGCCCTCTGTTTCCTGTCCTCTATCACTCAAAGGTTTGCTGGTAGAAAACTCAATACTGAGTTAAGCTCGCCTTTGTGCATACATTACATTCTTTTTTCAAATATTGTATTTGTGTACTTTATAATGTGCAATAAAGAATAAGAATAAGAAACTTTCTAACACAAGCTTAGGTTAAAGAAACGCGTAACATTTCTCTGGTAAAAGTTCTGCTTACCCCTTTTCTCTTTATCAAAGTAAACAACTTTCGTTTTACAAGTTTTAAAGAACTTTGAACAAACAAAACAAAATTTCGTTATTGTTACCTACTTTTATATAACCGTTAATTTTCCTCAACGATGTTCCTAATGGTTGTTAAAGGGAAATGCGGGTTAGCGATTACAGATAATTAAATCCAGGTTTCCTCACGATGTTTTCCGTCACCGTTAGTCAGTGTAGAATAACTAAGAAAGTATTTATGACATTGAAAAAGTCACATTAATACTTGTTTAAACCTGCAACCTCGTGCATGCAAATCCGGTATGCCAACCACTAGACCACCACGGCTTAGTTATACATACCAAAACATTACTGGCTATAACAAATGCTTATCGCAAAATCGCAAAACAAATAACATTAATTACTAAAGAAACCGACATTCAAAGGTATGTTATCATCGAATCTCAGCGCTTTTCAGACAAAGGGGATGAAAACAATATAAGCACAGTTCCCGTGCGTATTAGGGGTGAAAATGAAACGGTACTCGAGTCGAGAGCACTCGAGACCTGGATGTAATCGATATTACGATTATATCGACTTTTATGACTCATTTAATGTTCGGAGAAACAATCGAGAGTCGTGAATGAACGTGTAATGTTTGTGCGTGTGAGTTTTTATGGAATGCGGTTTTGAAGGTACTTAATGTTTCTATGGCTGCAACTGAGAAATACGAGAGAGGATAAAGGATACAGTTTTACATAAGACTTATTGATTCCGATGAATTATTTTAAGGGTATTGTTTGTAAAGGGTACTAATAAATATCTGAAAACGTGTCACGTGATAGATTTTATGAAACGAAAGCATCATCCAAAAGCATCTTATTGTCTTATGGCTAAGAAGCTAAGAAACACGCTGGAATTTATTTCATGCAACATATGGGACCGTAATTATAAAGATCTTTTCTCTTATTGATTATAAGAGTCTACTGCTGAATATTTTATTAATATCTACATTAAGACTTGATGATAAAGAACCCTTTATACAAATATTTTTGCCAAACAAACCTATTACTTAACATTGACTATAGTGCATTGTCTACAAACGATTTACGCCTACATGCGATCGAAACTCTTGCAGGATATTCGTAGCGATTGTAACCGCTACGTTCGTAGCTCGCGTAGTACTTAGTTAACATGTAAATTTAGGTGATATATCTTCCGTTTTCTTAGGTAACATTTTTGTTTTAATAATTTGAGTAGATATATTTTTACTTGTGTCTATAATGAGTGCCATTTTTATATAAAGTCTTAGTAAAACTTTTAAATAATTTGACTATGTAAAAATGGTCTAAATGCATTGTCTTACACTGAGCCATATTTATGAGAGAAGAGACTTTTACTCAGATCATGTAATTTCAATGTCGTCATTATAATATTCAAAATCGCTCTAAAAAACAAATCGTGTCCTTTTACACAACAAAACTATGCATAAAATAATCCACCCTACAAACCTCCTACTACCTACAAAAAAAAAACAAAGAAATATTAAAACAAACAAAAGAAGCGATTTAAAAACAGTAACGGGAAACCTGGCATTAGGCTTACCGCACACTGGCGACACAATGGCTGCCGAAACAAATGCGCGAGCTAATTTGAAACGACGCCGAATCTGATCACACGTCTGCACCGCAAGTAGCTATTTGTTGCGGCGTACGCCCACGGAGTGCGGGCCCCTTGTCACATGTAACACGATACGGGATTCTGAGGCTTAGGACATCTGTTTGAGGTATTCGATTTTTTGTTCTACGTCTTTTGTTTTAATAATATTGGCTTAGCGGTCGTAACTAGGCGGTGATTGTATTTTTTTCGTAGATTAATGTTTCCTGCACTGCATAGGTATTTTATAAAAAAATATTGCAGCGTTTGAAGATGATCTCGATGTAAGGTTTTTCTCAGTGTAGGTGACTACTCACTACAGAGCACAGATATATGTTTTGGGAGAGATTGTTGCCTAGTAATGAGTTGCGGACAGTAGAATAAAATATTCATATGAAACGCACAGCTGGAAACGATACCATGCCCAAAATACACTTTTACTACTCACATAATGTCCACTATTACATTTAATAGCAGCTAATCTATACGATGACTGTCATGAATTTATTTTAGCATTTTCCAACACTTAAAACAGTGCTATATGTTTTTTAGTTTTCTGCAACCAATATGCCACAAAATTATCGTTTTCAACCACAACACCGTGTTACAATGGAGCCACGCGCTCCTAAACATCGTTTACCAACATGTAATCATTAGCAGGCGCGTGTGAAAACAGCCAATTTTGTCGCAGCGTCGCGCGACTATTGTGTCGCGCGCGCTGTTTGATTCGTCGCCAATATTAGTCGATACGTTTGCGTTTGACTTACGTTTGCGAAATAATTGGCACTCTGTAATTACATATTGGCTATAGTTGTGATTAGGTTTTGGAAATGTCTGTTGATTTTAGTAAAGTTGCCTTTACTCATCTATCTATTTCTTTCGTTTAAGCCAATTAAAATTCCGTATGATATTTGAAAACGAGTAAAAGGACATAAAAATATTTTAAGTGTCGTACAAATTTTGTCCTGTTGACCACACAAAAATTACAATAGCTTTCAGACAGTGATCATTGTCTATATTTCAATAAAAAATCCACACCGCACCGCAGTAACACCTTAGCGACAAAACATACCAAAATAATTATATTATTTCATTAGCATTTAAAAAATTAGGACAAGTTCCTAGATAAATCAATTAATTTAAAATGTAACGAGGATTATCAAAATTTCTTGTATATCGCAAATTAGAGATTCATTAGCGTGTATAAATCATTCCTAATTATCCAGTATATTCTAGATATATCCAGTTAGCAAGTAATAGTCATGTCGCATACATGGTGCTATATGCCATAATTATTAGGGAGCACCAAATACGAGTGACGTAACTTCAGCAAAATCCAATATATCCAAACTAAACGGTGACCGCATTCATCCGTCCACTTGTCGGTGACAATGCATCCGCGATGTTGATCCACTAACCGGATTTGGGCGGCCCCAGCCGGATCCAGGCGGATCCGACCGGATTTTGACGGATTTTAGACCGGTTACATTTGGATTTCGCCTCGATAGATACGCGCGGTCAGCCGGTGTCCATCCACCGTGTATTTAGCTACATTTCTAAGCGTATCGCGTTAGAATTTCAAATATGTTTGCATACGGATTAGAAATTTGTAGTTGGATAGTATTCGATTTTGCATTAATGTTATGAGATGTTTTAGAAATGTATTTACCTTGATATCAAAGTTTGTTTGGTGCGTTGAATAAATTAGTGTGTTTATTTTGGGTGGATAATTCTTGAATAATTTTGCCGTTTGCTTAAGATTGCATTGCCGTAAAACATGGTTTCGTCAAAAATTTGAATTGCCGATATGGGTTGAGCCACAGTTATAATATATGTGACAATTTTGGTTGGAGATCTCACTATTCTGTTTGCTGTATGATGGTAGTTTGATGATCGTGAAACTTCCCGATTCCCACGGTGTCTTAAATGGTGATTTTCGTATCCACTCAATTATTTTAGATTGTTGTTGATGAGTTACGTCTGTGATTGACATAGGAGGATACCATAGCGTCATTTATTTTACTACAAACGATATTGAATATCTATACAACATAGGTACCTACTTCTAATTCTGTTTAAGAAAGAATCACTAACCTTTCGAGCGCCACGGCCATAGATAGAAAACAAGTTTTCGTGCCCTCCACGCCACGATTTAATTAAAAGACAATATCTAATCGTAACATTTATTACGATTATTGTTTGTTATTATATTACACAAATGTTACGATTACATATTGTCTTATAATAAAGTTATGGCGTGAAGAAAACGGAAACGTTTGTCTTTTATACAAGACGTGGCGCTCAAAAGGCTAATTAACCAGATGTCTAGTAGGTACCGTACCAAGCAAATGATACCTTACATAGCAACTAACAAATCGTCTTCATACTAACAGTTTCTCTTTCCCCTGCACTCAATAGTCTAACTTCCGAGTCCTCCACGCTGACCACTTTAGAATTAGTTCAAAGAACCCACCCTCATATTTCAATCCCTAATGAGTATTATAAAAACACAGTTGTGCCCATGAGCAAGGCGCGACACCGGAAGGGCTCAGGGCTGCGGCGAAAGAGTTGCCCGCCGGCGTACACTAATTGTCTAAGTGTATAATGAACTTGTTGGTGGCAACCCTAGAAGCCAACTTTGATATCAGGACGCAGCACACTGCGCTGACTTTGTTTTAATATCTTAGAGTTAAATTTTGTTTGACGAATTCTCTTGAGCGACAACCCCTTAACACCTTGCCCGCTACTCAAATTCTAACTCTATCTCTTCAATCTTAAAGCTTAATTTTGGATGTGAAATAATTTATTTATAATATTAAGGGGTATGCTAACGTTGTCACCCTCAGTCTTTCTGTACGTATGTGTCGCACTTCTATTGTTTCTCGGGTTAATTAGAAAATTGTGTCGCGCAAAAATGGCGGAGTTCAAAAGAGATGTAACTTCGATAGTTAGATTGAGAAAATATAAGTTTAGTGTTTTAATTAAAATATTTTACATGGACTTATCTCAAGTTGAGTTTAATTAGAAATGGCAAAGGTTTTGTGCGTTCAGTTCTTAATATACCTACTATACAATTTTTAC
Organism: Abrostola tripartita; assembly: GCA_905340225.1. NCBI lineage: Eukaryota > Metazoa > Arthropoda > Insecta > Lepidoptera > Noctuidae > Abrostola > Abrostola tripartita. Next base: position 1,387,931 of record HG996488.1, read on the forward strand.
TAATCGAAAATTAAATTATTAGGAATAAGAAAGGTACAGTATTTCGCTTAGAGCACTTGGAATTAGAGCATTCAATTTTGAGGCAATCAAAAAGGTTTATTTTCTCATTATTACATTACTTCTTTAGGTAACTTTACGCACGATTTTACTTGGTTAAATTTCACTTTACTTATTCAAAGAATACTTAATTTACAGTTAGTTATATTTTGTTTCATTTCATTGAATCTCTTAAGGTACTCAAGTCGGCTTTTTCAAACGAGATCGCAGTTATAACGTCTACCCAAAAACAATGTAACGTTCGGTTATTTCTCTTAGATCCATTTTAAACGAAATGTGACCTCTGGAACGAATCTACTAATACATTTTAAAAACAACAATTATGCAGTTATCATGATCATTGTTTGACTAAGGACATTCGTAGAATCGAACGGGCCGACAGCCGTCTTCACCGCTTCGTCACAAACAAGAAACGGTTGCTTTTTGTTTTGACATCTGACAAAATTCATTGTAATTTTATGACAATGCTCATTTTTAATTTTTTATGACAAAACTCTACCTTATACGGCGTATAGTAAAATTGTTTAATCTGTAAATATGATTTTGTTCTGCCAAACCGTTATTTGAAAACAAAAATGTTTATTGCGGTCATGAAGACATTTTGTTTTGTCGTTTGTCCGTCTGTTTGTCGGCGTTTATTGGCTTTAAAGGATTTGTCTTTGCCTATTGTGTATTGTTTGCTACTATTTATCTGATAATGTGGGTTATTTGAATGTTATTGTGTTCTTCGAAGACGTTTAGTCATATTTTAGTTTGAGTTTTATGACGTAAGTTATTGCTGGTGCACGCGTCTTCGTTAATGGTATTTAGATGTTTCTGTTTTGACATTCATTATGTCTCTTTTGGAAGGGCAAGCAGAGGTGCTCTTGATACGTAAGTTTTTCATATTTCAATATAACTAAAGAAATCAAATATTTTAAATGTATATTTCACTGTCTTTCTTGGCTACTACCAAACCTTCCTTCTACCAAAGCAAATATAAATATCGTGAATATTAAATCGACATACTTAGTTACATCAGTTTTAATTATCTTTAATTTCATATCAGATATTATGATCAAACGATACAGTATTATCTAATAGATTAGCCACACACATTAGTAAAAATTTAATCAGCCACACTATACCTACATTATTCTACAATAATGACTTAAAAATTCCTCCAAATAAGAAAAGGAATAACAAAAGAGATGAAACATACCGAGCTTTATAAAAACCAGACAGACAAAATTTAATCTCACAAAAAATATATCACCTCCAGTACATAATCCGAAAACCCTACACCGTTCATTAGTTTATTAAAAAACCTATCTATAAATGGATTTACTAGGCACAATGCTAGCACTATGGAGATTGCCTGCGCGGCGTAAGCTGCACAATAGACCATTATCATTGGTAGGTCATTAACTGAGAGCATTCTTGCTGAAAAATAATAGATTCTGCAAAAGTAACGTATAGGATATAGGATGCAGGAAGGGCCGGTGGTACAGGGTTAACGGTAGTTCGGATTCTGTATAATTTTTATTGGTAGCAACTGGTTATAGCAACGGCTTATGTCTACAAATGAAAGACAGTGGCGGCGAAAGACAGAGACGGTGTAAAGAGTGACTTAAATTTTAGTTGTGAGCAAATAATTTTGTTGATATAGCACTTTATAAACCTGAATTTTGGATGCTATCTGCTAATGAGAAAATTCGTAAGAATGCAATGTGGTTATGTGGTTTAACACGTTGTTGAAATTGTGTGTGATTTGCGAACATAGAAAAGATGAACGCGTGATAAAATTCGTAATTTCATCTTTACGATTAAACTAGTGTAAATAAAGAAACTTTGCACCAATCGTAACTGATTTATGTTGCATGTTATACCAACTTTATCAAGCACTTCCATAATAATCTTAATCTCCGATCAACCCGGTTAACCTTACGGTTACATGATCACCCGTCCTTTAAAAAAACAAACCATAATGGTATGTCGGGTGAAGTGTCATGGGAAATTTGCGTAAATTAAAATAGGAAGATGGGGCGAATAGGCATTAAGCCTATATTGTGCTCACCCTGCTTTTGTCACTATGCGAGGCTCGGCATTCGAAGACTAACTAGCTAATATACCCCTCTCGTTTCATTTTAATGAGATAGAGTAGGATGGAAGTATCCAGGTCATGTCTGGTGGCGGCATATTGTTGCGGTGTTGAGAAATAAGTAATTAGGTGCGATGTTTCTTTGTTAATATTTTTTTTATCACGTTATGTATTTTCCTTGTTGAGGTTTTTAATTAATGGTATGTATTAGGTACCTATGTGTCATTGGGGGAGTTTTGTAGCTGCAGCTGTAATGTTGATGTTATGATATCTTAATTATACGTTAATGGGAATTAATTAATCACATGTTCATAGATTGTATGTTTTATATTGTTTTGTAAATTAAGTGTGCCGGTAAAAAGTAGTAATTTAACGTTTTGTTAAATTTTCTTTTGTTTACTGAGCTATTATGTTTTTATAAACTGCCGAAACTTGAAATGCGTTAAATATTTCGGGTATTTCCTTTAATAAACCTAATCCCTTGAGAACAATTATTTTATAACTTACTAAGGGATTAAATCGTACCATATTTATTTATAATAATCCTATTTATATTGTTTTCTTAGTAGTCTAAATAAAAATAGCGAAACAAAGTACCTGAATTGTAAATAAGTAGTGACGGTAACTGCTAAAGTTTTTTATTTTAATATTTTTATGATTTTATTAAGGCGTTTTAACAAAATTATATTATGACTATAATCGTCAAACAAAATTGTAAAAATATCTCAGATGCTTTATTGTTTTTGACGCTTTGTTTTATTGTTTTCCTTTTTCATAATTTGTTTGACTCAAAAGAGTAATAAAATTAGACTCACTTTATTTTATTGGCTGTATTTAGAGTGATAGTTATTTTTTTAAATCTTTATAATAGGCTCGTGTTAGTTTTATGTTTCTACCTTCGTGAAGTAGCAAGCTTTTTAAGAGCTAGTGCTGGTTTTAGTTCAAGCAAAGTGCAAGAATTTTTATAAAATTATGGTTATTGTAGAGTCTGGTACAGTTTCTAAAAAAGGAAGTCTTCGACTGAAAATTCTGATTTTCACATAGGTACTAAAAGATTTTTTTTAATTATTATTAGGTATGGACGCCTCTGGTACAAATACTGAAAAAATGACGTCTTTATCTGATAAATCTGATTTTCACATACTCACTAAAAGTTGGTTAATACGAGATCAAATAAGTAATGAAGTAGGCAAGTATAGATCTTACACAGTAGTCAACATGCAGTGTATTTGATAACTATTAATTAATATATATGAAATAAATTTCTAACCTTTGTTCAACAGTGGACGTCTTCCGGCTGAGATGATGATAAATTAATAATTACATAAGCAAAGATTACGAAATATATAATTATCAAATTAACTTTACAAACAGACTATGAATAATCCATACCTACCTACAGGAAAACTGTAAAACCATCTGCTAGTAAACTAAGGACTTCTTTAGGTCGTCATTTACGCGTCTCACCGATAGATGGCGTTAGTAGTGTTCTGACGGCTAACTTCAGCATTGTAATGTATTGAGTCGTTGTTTTAATACTTTTACCATTTAGAACAATTTGAGTAAGTTGTTTGTGAGTAAATTTCGTATGATAGGTGTAATAATGTAAGTGAGTACGCGCTTTAGATATCTACTATGTTAACTTACGCTTACGGCTTAACCGACCTACAGTTTTTTTTTATAATTGTGTTTTTTTTTCAATTTAAAAATATGACGTATGCTTTGCCTGTGACACGTAAATATTCATTTACCTAGGTACTTATTAGGTAAATAGAATACCTACAATTTATACTTAAATATAGGTACCTAACTGTCTTGATAAAAAATGCTATTGTTTATTTATTTCCTCGAAAATAACTTCGTCAATAATTTTGCAAAATAACAGTATTAACTATAAAATAAAATTATGAAATGCCATTAACTGTTTAATTTAACGATTCAGCTGAATTACGGATACTTTGATCACTAATAAAGTTCGAACAATACCTCGAACAAACTAGTCTCTGCTATAAAATATAGAAATTACTCACATTCAAGCTTGTTATTATTTTATTATATTACTTTACTTCTTGGAAGTGCTTTCAGATCTTCGGTAAGACAAAAGACCATCCTGTATTTATAAGCAAGACAACGAAGATCAAACTTTATTGCGAAGAGTTAAAGTCGAGTTTTAAACAGCACGATGTAGAGATACGACTTAAAATTTTATACAGAGTGATAATGAAAAAGTCATTTTATGATTGTAGAGGTTTACGAGCGTGATCCTAGTTATGCTGAACAATATGCTGTCGCCATAACCCATTCCTATAAGACAATAGCACAAAGCGTATCCGATTCGCGCCGTGAAACGATTATTTTACGACTATCTTATAAAGAATCGATTTGAAGTTAAATCTGAGAGAAAGAAAGGTCCCTGTTTTATGTTATATAATAATATTGTGTGATTTATTACGAGTGCGGCGCTGGCGCATTCTATGCGTTGATTGAGTCAAGATTGGGTTTGTCTGTTTGGCGCTTGCTGAGGGATCCGAGATCGGAGATGATTTGGGATTTATACCTAGGTATAGCAGATTATATGATTTGTAAGTCTGTGTTGTTTATTTAGATCATTTTTGTTAGGGTCAAAGTTACAGAAAAATATTCAATTTAAAAAAATAGCTAGCTACGCATCACTCAATTTTGGGCCAAAGAATACTAAACAAGCGCACTGAGCTCTTGCACTGGCTGGGTCCACGTAGAGATGGGAGTAATGATAAACTTGTTGTTGGGTATAGTGGTATAGTGCCCGTATTATACGGATTACATGTATTATATACTAAGCTTACAGTACCTACTGCACTACGAATGATAGTTGTTTGTGTTTAGATGCTGTCCGATAATGGCCATAGGCTTCACAACTATAACACGGGACTTTCGAACATACCTAATAGACAAATGTGAGTGTGGAGGTATATATATATACGTATATTTATATTCTTACTGGAATTCTGTTTCGCTAAACCAATAAGACACTATTTTATTAATTCTGCGACGTACATATACATAGTAATAGGTACGTAGGTACTTAACCTACCCAAAAATGTTAAATGATCTAGGTAGAGTCGCATGGAAATATGTAATATTTTTAAATTTATTACAAGAGAAATTGAGACCTTTTTGACTGATCGGTTGAAGATAATGAAGGTAGGACCTACATGAATTAACTTTTATTTTGACAGACATTGACATAATCATAACATAACATAACATCACGCCTGTATTCCCCGAAGGGGTAGGCAGAGGTGAACATATAGTACACCCATATTTCGCCAGTTATGACAAATGTCAGTTGTGTTATGACATAATCAATGAGCTGCAAATACCGTACAAACTGTATAAAATAATTGTTCTAAAGTGTAGGAACCTACCTTTTCTGATGGCAACTAAAAAGAAAGAAATCAATTCTACACAAGTTGCTTAACCTTAAATTTCAGCAAGTACCTAAAAAATTAAAAAAAAACGTTGCCCGACACTAGGAACGCTCCTGTATCGTGGGTGTGTTTCACAAACATTATATATCACATACACAGTCCACTCGCGACAAACATCTGGGTTTGCAAATTTTTTTGTTCCGTGCGGGATTCAAACCCGTAACCCTTAGCGCAGCAATCCAATCGTTTAGCCACTGTGCCAATCAGGTCTAAGGTAAACATTAAAAAGAAAGAGATTAAAATTATATAAGTTATGAAAACCATACCCACTTATATTTGCTAATCTATGTATCTAATAAGGATGTGTACAGATAATTAATAATGTTCCTATAGTTTATTATACGACAATTCGACTCCACCATCAATGGATAATCTAATTCTCTACCAACCATATATTGCATAAAACAATATCGCTAATAGCCACACCTGTTTGTTTTCGGCAATGTGAACCTATGACCTGTGAAGTTAATTAGTCCCATTATATTACACCTAAATCGTGTAATAATAGCAATTAGTAATAACAAACTCTTTGTCCTTGGTTATATGTTCAATGGATGGCCGATTCATCCATTGAACTACACTATAATCTAAACTCAAGACTTCAAAGTTAAACAATAGGTATAATTTACGCCTGTATTTCCTAAAAGAGTAGGCACAGGTGTATCGTACTGTGTACACCTACATTTTGCCAGTTATGTTATAGGTCCCAATGTAATAGGGGGCGAGCCTATTGCCAATAACCGGGCACAAATCCAGACCCCGTGCTACGAAGAATTGCTTCATGGAAAAACTCAATAAAACTTTGCCGGACCTGAGTTGCGAGCCCAAGACCTCGTGCTCAGCGCTGTCCTATCACTAGACCAATGAAGCTATAGGTAGGTGACCTATAATGTATATTTTGAAAAGTGAAAAATTCGCTTTGTAACCAATATGCTTGAGGATCCTTATAACCTCAAAAATTCAAACTAATATAATAAGTGCAGATCAGCATCACGCTTGTATGTCTCGAAGACATCTTTGATCGTACCTAGTACTCCATACTTATCAAAACAGTTCTAAATAAAGACTGTGTAATATGTACCTACTATATTGTTACAATATGTTATTATTTTACATCAGTTTAATCGATATAAAAAGTTTGCTAATTGGACTACCTTGTTGACTGATAAATGAAGACGTGATTTTGCTATGGACTATCTCTGGGTATAGACAATTCATAATAATATATTTACTTTCTTAATATGAACTTATAAACTTAAAGATTTTTTAATCTTTACTGTTCTGTCACAAGATTACATTTGGATAGGACTTACGAAGCTACATCAAAGGGATTAAACTTCATAAGAAAGATTAAGTTGGTGTCTTCCAAACATTCAGCTTAAAAGCCAATAAAAAGTGTTTCGTATCATATTCCTTAAAAGCTAATACGTTTTATTAGTACGAAATATTATGTCGAAATTTTATACAAAAAAGGTGACATTCAAACGTTCACTCGTGGTCTATTTATATCACCATTTATTTGGTATACAACCAAATTCCACAATACAAGTGTGTAAAGTATTCTGTGACTACAGTTACATCATGCATTGAGCCGCATTCAGTCGCTGACATGGCTCCGAACAGCTGCACGCCTGTTCCGCGCCACGGCACGCCGCTCTATTGTCACGCCGGAAAGAGACCCACCGACACCCATTGTGGGAAGGAGCGAGACAGACATACGGCCAGAGGAGGGGCGCAGGCTGTACACGCCGGCCTCTCATTGGCGCGCGCCACGCCGCCCAGAAACCCCACCCCCCGCGCTCCGATACCCACAAGGCCCCGATACTAACTCGCCAGTCTATCGTCCGTCTTCGACGCGACACAATCACCTCCTCGTCTGTGCTCATTCACCGCATTGTGCCATACAACACTATAGAGCTAATGCTCTAACAGAACTTACGACTTAGTAATTAAAGTTCAATCATCATGTCGACATTGAGTCATCACCCGTACGCGTTCTCGATGCACCCGGGTATGCTGCCGGAGTACCCCAGCATGCCGCAGCCGCTGCCGGCGACGTCACCGCAGTCCGAGGGTCACATCAAGCGGCCCATGAACGCCTTTATGGTGTGGTCCAGGCTGCAGAGGCGCCAGATCGCTAAGGACAACCCTAAGATGCATAACTCAGAGATCTCCAAGAGGCTCGGTGCAGAGTGGAAGTTGCTGTCAGAGATGCAGAAACGGCCATTCATCGACGAAGCGAAGAGGCTGCGAGCTCTGCACATGAAGGAGCACCCGGACTACAAGTACAGGCCGCGCAGGAAGCCCAAGCCACCCACGCAGGGAGGAGCGCCCGGCGCCGGCGCCTTCGCCAGCTTCCCGCTGCCGTACTTTGCCGGGCCGGCCCCGGGAGTGGGCCACCTGGACGCGCTGTCCTACCCCGCCGTGCCACCGTACTTCCCACACCAGCTGGACCACCTGCAGTTCTCCAAGCTGATGGCGCCGACAGAGAAGCTGCCGACAGTGTCATCGTCGGCGGCGGCTGTGGTGTCGTCGTTCTACTCGTCGTTGTACACGTCGCCGGCGGCGCCCCCGAAGCCTTTCCACTCATCGCTGTTCCAGCAATACGGCGCCGCACCCTCGTCCCCCGTGTCCCCCGTCACCCCGACGCAGCACAGCCCCCACGATGACCAGCTCAGGCGGCCGGTGTCCGTCATATATTGAAGACCAACCTGCCTTCCTTGAAGGATGCCCGTCCTTCGAGGTTCGGCAACACCGCACGAGACGGATCCAGCAGTTTAAGTGCAACAGACTGTGAACAACAATGTATGAACATTATTTATTTCTAGAGTTACAATTGATGATGTAAAGTGCGTCTCATATCAAGTGGCTTGTAAATATGTTAAGGTAGACCCGAGATGGGGTGAATTGAGTTTAACTGTGATTTCTTTTGTTTTTGCGTCTATAAATATTTAAGGTAAAGTAGCGCCGGTTCGTTAGTTATGTGAAGTGAGATTGGTACCAAAAAGAGATTATTTTCTATAGGTGTCTCATGTAGCCGAATAGTTAAGTCGTGTATTGTCAACCCTGAGTTTTGTTTTAGTAATAACATAACGACAGTTTGTTGAGTTATTTGTTTCTTACCTGAGTCGACAGGGTTGTCTCGCTTTACTTTGTCCATGTATAATTTATTTATTGGTTCCAAGTGTAGATGTAAATTTAAGAACTAGTTGTCTTAATAATAAGTCATTAGAACATCTCAAAATGTATATAATAGTGTATTAATTGAATTATCGATGTCAGTACCAACGATGTATTATAGTATTTGAAAAAATAACTTTGTTAATTGCCATACAAAATAAACACTAAATTGTTTTTATTTTACTTTATCGTTTTAATTGATACCCCATTTTAATTTAACAATGAGAATTAGTAGAAAAATACAATGAAAAGTCTCTTAAATAAACAGATAAAAGAGAGCTTCGAATGATGAATTTACTCCAAAGTGGAAGAAAAAAAAACTTACTGTAGGCGCATTCAGAATCCCAATTCTGAACTTTTGAATTATTAAAATAAATGCTTCGTTTTTGGATGACCATTAATTTCTCTACTTTTTAATTTATTCAATCGCATTACTTTGATTATTTACGAGTATCTCGAATTCCTCACATGTTGAGATTTATTTTAATAATTCTTGATTATGTCATTCGTTATTTTGACAGGTTTAGTGTTAATTATGAGTGCTTGACTTCCGGGCACAAACTCTTTGAACTGTGATGTCGTTACATAATTAAATGACATTCAGTTCCTATTACCACTAATTGGTATCAACATGATTTCATTTTGATTATATTTTTCAATAAAGAACTGGTTGGTTGCTTTGTAAAGGCACATTCAATCAGACTACGATTGATTTGTGTTGACAGAATTACAATAACGTGACTAATTGGAGACAAATAGACATAGTAATTGGATATTAGGAAAACTGAAGTTTGAATTTATTGTATTGTGAGCACAAAGAAGAATTAGGTTTTTGCTAAGAAAGCACAATCATCAAAACAAACAAAAAATAGATTACTTACATAAATATATCTTTTATCTAAGTAGGTACTCATGAATTATAAAGAAATATTAAATTGAAAATAATTACAACAATGCAAAAAAATTAGTTAAATAAGTTGTATATACCTACTTACAGTACTTACGGCTTACCTACTCAAAATAGGAGTTGATGATATTGATTCCGACGGAAAATATATTCATGTCTTATGAAACAGTAAATTATTAAAACTCAATAAGTATTTAATAATAATAGATTATCTAGACAGTATGAAGGACATTACTAATTACTATTTAACGATAAAAAAAGTTTTTTGTATTTTTTTTAAATTTTACATAGGTTCATTTTTCTGGATACCATTTAATAATACATTATGCTGACTTTTGTACTATGTACGATCTTATTTACTTCTGAAGAGGATATATGTATTTAGATACTATCTAAATAACATTTACCGATACTTAAACTATATTATTTAGGCTATTGTTAGATTTAGCGATAAGGCGACTACATCCAAGACTTTGATCAAGGCTCGGTCAACAAAATTCAACAATGCAAGTTGTCCAGTCTACATTATTTATTTCCTACACATATTAAACTTAATAAAATGTTGAATTTATCAAATAAAAACGTAGAGTATTTTATTATTATCGACCATAGTAACTTTAATTATTCAATTAATTTGTCGATGATTTAATTATTTTTAGTTTAATTTTCTAACAGTTTTAGTCAGTCAATGGTAAACCTGTGTTCTGCAGAAATCAGGATAATCATTTTTTTTATTAAGAATAAAATTCCCATTCTTTACCCAGAAAGTGAATCGTACGATGCGTCAAACCCATTATCTACGGGTAATGGAAAAATATGCTTGCCGAAAGCGGTGAAGTGCGGCCGCGTAGACCATTGTCACAGGAGTACAACTCGGCCTTTAAGGATTATAAGTGTGATCATAATTATGTTTCTGTATGTAATGATTTTAAATTATTCTAGACGAGCAACCTGCATCTGCGTGTGTTTTCCGGAATAAAGTGGCCTAAGTTCTCCTAGTCCATTCTAAATATTGGTGAGTTTTGGAAATCGGAGTTTCAGTGATTCCCTGCAACGTATGATTTTTTTATAATATACCTTAGTTTGTACCTATAGATAGATAACGTGAAAAATAGCCTACCTATCTATACTATAACCACACCTACATAGTAAAGTATAAACACAGGCTTTTTCGTTACCTTGTACAAACAGATTGTGTCATTGCACTCCAAAATTAATCATGATTACGTTTATTTATTTTGGCCATTCAATATTATTTTAAAGATGAATTTAACACGTACAAACCGGCTTTGGGTTTTTCGACCAGTTCACAATTATTTTCGGTAAAGATCACACACAATAAGATTAATTACATTACAAAAGCTTTTATATTTTACATTTGTATGAAATATTATGTTATACGTTTTGTGACCAAAGTTGCATTTAAATCTTGTCAACATTGTTTATTAAAACAAAAAGAGTTTGTTTTGTGGGTATCATCACGCTTGTATCCTCTAAAGAGGTAGGCTAAGGCGGCACACTCGAATTTATCCAGAAATGACTATAATACGGGTAACGCCACTATTTATTGATCACAAGTAGATATTGATATCGTACAAATTACGTTACCAATTATCTAAAATTCGCAACTTTGTGCATATTAATGTATCAACCCTTAGAACGTTTTTTTTAAAGCAATAAGTTTAGTAAAGTGATAAGTTTAGGTATTAATTAGAGTATCTTATAAAGCTTACACAACTATAAATACGGGCCCGAAATGTCTTAGTTACCGCCACCCGATAGATGGCGCTAGGCAATCGCTTGAATAATCAGTTCGTAATATACCGTTTCCCGATCGGTAACTCGGCAGCTAGTTCCCTTATGTATTGAAAATCGTTAAAATTGTATTTATGAAAAACACCGTTCATTATCTAGGTAATAAACATACAGCTAAAAAGGTGAATGCTACCGTTTTTTTTTTATAAAAATATATTTAATCAAAGGTTGCTTACAATAAATAGCTTTAAAATTCTTTAGCTTAAACCAAGAAATCAGCCCAAAACATTAAGTTAAAATGTCACATTATCTACCAAAGGAAAGCTAAACCTATAGAGAGCTACAATAGTGTCGAATGCCAGAAGTAAGTGACTTTATAAAACTGCTCAACAACAAAGCAATAGATATTCCTATAGATAGATATAAAACACAAAGTAGGCACAAAAACATTGTCTAGATTAGTTTCTGTACAGAAGCCGGGAGCTATTCTGTCACCCCAACCCTCAATTGTGAGCATAAAACACGGTTTTCAATTTAATAATTACGCACCCTTTTATATACGAGGGCGTTTTTAGATCAATTGTTTTATTTTATACCGTCCTCAGCTTTTACTATGGAGCCGCTAGGAGAGCGGAGATTCGCGGAATCTTTGTAATTTGGGCATATTTTTACAGTGATTAACAAATGCCAATCTGCAGTAAAGCGTGGTGGTCAGTACTCGATTATTTTCTGTACGAGAAAGCAGTTGCACTAGAGTGGGATAGTTATCAGCTGGTAGGAGTTTTTATTTTGTGGGACTTCTGTCCGCCAATCGACCAACTTTTATGGGACTGAGGATGAGCGGCCTAATGTGAGTGTAAATATGTGTTTGAATTCTTGATAAATTAGATCATTTCTGTCAAATCTTTCGGGGATTACAAAATAGGTTTGTTATACATAAAAAAATTCTTCTAAAAACGAACCTGCAATCCTAAGCACAACCGTCCAATCACTTAGCTACTGCACTAATCAAAGCTCAAAGGCAGATGCTCATGTCATCTGGTAATCAGTTTTCCGTTTTTCCATATAAATTCGCTGGTTCCCTAGCCACAAATCGAAAGGAACCCAACGACTTCTGAATTAATCATTAGTTCTGTAGGTTATTCATTGTTTAGTCTTACGATCCTTAAAGGGTTTTGGCGATTTCACTGTCGAATTCGTCAAGTGGATTTATCTGTCAAAAAGTAAATTAATTTGTCAACTAATGAAAATTTTGTGTTAATTTCATAATTCAGGATGAATTGGAATGGATAAATTTCGGTATTCGAATGCTTCTTGGAGACTGTTGGTTGTTCGTCACTTTAGTAAGTTAAAATATTCCCGCAATTTGTTTATTCTTAGATCTTCTTTATCTTAGCTTCTATTCCTGTTTTATACTCGAAAACTCTTTTATGTCCATAAAATGTAACACACAAAAACAAAATAAATAAATCGTTAACATATTTAAGAGAGTTCTACAGAAACCGTGCATTATAATTGGTCGGTCGCCGACGAAAAATACCCAATAATATTCAAATTTTCAAAAATGGAATCTCGAATTAAGCCCGAGTGTTGCCAGCATTCGAGCATTTTCTCCCGTTCGAGTGTGCCCCATTTTCCCCATTCCCAGAGCGGGTATTGTAGTGAAAATATATTTTGTATGGAGACGGCATCACAATGAGAAGTCCGTGTTATTTATTTAGATGTATTTCATTGTGTGGACCCGAGTTCGATTCCGGCGTACTGCCAGACGGGAGGCAATCGAGTCAGGACCACTGTGCCCGTACAGGTAACGGATTGGCAAATAATTGAAATCTAGCCCCTGCTATTGTTAGAAAAATCTAACGAAAAATGTATTTGTGCGTTCTTGACTTAGAGCAGCTCAGTATACGAAGATGGAGTGCCGAGTATTAGGAGTGTGTATCGCCTCTGTTCAAGATGAAAACAACATTCTCTTAGTTTTTGTAATCATGAACCATACGCTTTAAAACCTAGTTGACTAAATTTTGCAAGCAGAAATAGCTTGTCCTTATAACTTTATGTCCACTGAAAAAATATCTATGCCTTTGAATTCAAACTTGTTTATTGTTGCGTGTGCATTCGGAGACATCAATTTCAGATGCACAAACGAAACACCTTTCTGAAAGCGTCACAATAATGAACATGCAATACGGTTCCGTGCCGGGATCGACCCGCATTCTCATCATAGAAAACTACAGCTCGAATGAAGACACACTTATCACAATCACAACGCGAAACCACAATAAAGGAAAATTAACCGATGGCCAAAGCTTTAACAAAAGCAAAGTACTTAACTGCAGAAGAACTACGCTAAAAATACTGAAAGAAATTCCCAATACGATTCTTAATTTTTGAGACGAGAATCAACACCGCACCAACAGTCATCAATCAACGATCTTACAGTCATCAATTCAATATAAAATCAACATCACCATTCTTAAATAATTCGCAAACATTTTCAGATGTCAATGCCACAAACAAAACGTCGTCAAGACAAAAGCTCTGATGGCCAGTGTTGCCAGTTATAAAATAAACAGCCATAATGGGTATTCTCGATCGTGATTCGGAAATTTCTCGCATCGATAGCTATTGAAAGTGATAAATGATATTTACATGTACAATGGCGTTGTCAAGATTAATTAAAGTTAGTGTTGCTCAAATAGTTAGTTAGGCAAAGACCGGGTAGCTTTTTGTGTTCTATTAAAAGAGGTTGCATAGCACAGGGCTTTTGTAGCGGGCTGGCATTTGTTTAAAATTGTTTACATTGTGGCTAATTGTGTTATGAAATTTTAAATTTGTACAGATTTATAATAAGGTGTATTCGAATGTAGAAATAGTTTGATACTTACTTCATTCACTACCTTTTATTAAGTTGTTGATGCGAATCAATGGTAACAGTACGTCATGAAGAAGTGGGTGTATGAATTTATCCTATTATGTATTTAATATTTGGAAATCTTCTGTAACAGTTATTCAGGGTTATTAATATGCTAATTTTGATTGCCTGTGTTGATTACGTTTTATTCATACCGTGTCGCTAGTTCATATCGCATTTTTTTTTCTCATACTCCATCAAACTCTACTTAAGTTTACGGCAGTATCAATAATACAGGGATGCCTGTAAATTATAACTTATTCCAACCCATATTAAAAATCAACCCCAAAATAGGATCACTTTGAGCAAACCATTCTTTAACATCTTTATTGTTGACCTTCTGAAAAGCTCTTGATATTCCTATCCCAATAAAACCCACACTATGACAAATACATATTCCGAATCAGTACCTACAAATAAAAAAACAATTCGCGAAACCATTGGAACTAATCCCACAAATAAAAAAGAAACATGTATTAACATTATTTTTCCAGAAGACGAACACTCAGATGCCGGATTACCTCCCCCTACGCTCGTACAAGAGAAAATAAAAATAAAATAGCTATTCAAAGTACATACAAATAAGACGTACGTAATATTGTATGTGCCAACCCTTATTTCGAGACTTCTGCTTTGAATTTAATACCATCGATTTTTCTTGAGACGTTATGCGTGTTTGATTTTGTCGTCTGAATGTGTAATGAAATTGAAGTGGTAGGCGTTTTTCTTAGAAGTATGTTATTATAGAATTGGCAAGTAACAATTTTTTTTTCCATCTTTGTTTATGGAAAACAGTCTTTTTTCATATTTGTGTGATCTGCAGATATATGTTCAGTTAGGTTATATTTGCATGTGATGTTTGATGATTATGGAGCTTACTCACAAAAAAAGTAAAGCTGCAAGAGTCTAAGTCAAAAAAGCTGACGATCAGGATGGAATTTTCAACCTGGGGCATAAATTAAAAAAAGAAACGAAAAATACGTATGTATGCTCTAGATTATAATGTTCTTCCTAAAACATGTGAATCAAATCCAGGATAAGAAGTAGGTATAGTCAGTTTAATATCAAGAACAAAACAGAAACAGAAAGAATAGAAGCCAGGCATGACATACGGTGTGACACAAACTGCTATAACAATCATCAAGGAAGTACGAAACAGGTAAGGCTATATAATTCTAATTAAAATGCATTATTCAATCAACATTTAAGCAAACCACAATAACAAATACATTGAGCGCAACAAAAAGCTTTTGTCGCCACGAACGATTAAACTGTCGCGAATCGCATTAGTGCCGCAAATGTGTCGCAATGAAAAATCGCAGTCGTATCATTGTGTACTACAATTATAATAATAAAAAGTGTACCAAACGCTTCCCTTGCTTACTTTTGACAAAGAAAAATCGCCCTAAAGTCTTCCGTTGTAAAACTCACCGTCCTTTTTCGTACCAAATTCAATTGACCTACCTTGAATTTGGACTCTGTCTGTAGCTTGTTTAAGTTCATATTCGCGTGTGCTTTGTTTTTTCGGCTACTGACCTTTGTATATGAATAAATTAATTTGTAGTGAGGACCATTGTGCTATAGTTTCTATTATTGGACGATGTTAATTGTTAAAGTTCTCAGCTGACAGTTACGCGTCGGGTTAATGGGTATGCGGTGTTTCAATGGTTATTTATCCCATTGTAACAATGTTTTAGGATGAATAGTATTCACCAAACTCGGGTCTAGAATGTTACAAACTTCATTCAGTGAGTGAGTGATTGACCCGGACTACTTTGATTTTGAAAGGCTCTTACGTGCATTTAACATTAACTGTTACAATGGTAGTGTTGTAATCAATATTGTGTTGATCTACAATTAGATTGGTGTTGTTTAAAGTTTTAATTGTGATTGTATTAGGATTTGCATAACGTTCGTATTGAGCTGGTATTTGTAAGTTTCGTTATTCAATCAAGATCTTTACCAAACACTTTACAACTGTTTGAATGATTTTGATGGAAAAAAAATTTGAAGAGATATGACAGTGTTAGTATTTAACATATCAACGATTAAATAAATATGGAAAAATACGATATGCTGTTTACTTTCCTCCATAAAATAAGGTAAACCTATTCCATTAACATCCGTAGTAATAAAATTAAATTTTTATTCTGTCACATATTATTCATGAATGCAAAAGAATGGCCAAATCATTGCAACAATAGCTAATAGCGAGATTTGTAACATAAAAACGTACCATTGTCATCGAATCAAATAAATATTGATAATTACCGCTAATGGTGGCAACACTGTTCAATTCATACAGGATGTATGACGTCACACGTGTCCACATCTCATAAACGTCACCACCGTGTCTTGTATGATTTATCTTTTCAACAATCATTTTTACATCGTTTCCCTCCTACCCCCCTTCACAGTGATTAATGATGGATGAATTCCTGAATAATTACCAAGACTTTTAATATTCAAGTGATTTCGTAACTTAAAAAACATGTGAAACTCAACTCTGGGTCGTTGGAATAAAATTGATTTTAGATCGTCAATTTTAGATGACCCTCCAGAAGATGCTTACTTCTGAAAGAGTATGTGTGTGTCATTGTATCAAATGAATTTGTTTAGTATAATGTGGGTGATAAAGTCTGTTTTCAATTGTTCACATTGTGAGTAACCAACAAAAAACGTGAATACCATTCAATGCAAATCTCACTCGAGTTTTAAGGGTAGTGTGCGTAATTTGTTATAATTGTCCCCCCATACTCATGTTTGTTCGCATGTGGCATTTTTATTGCGAATTAGTCGCAATCATTAATTTTGTTTTTCTTTTTAAAAAAGTTAATATATCGAGTGCTCTTATTGTGGTAAATATAATTAGAATGATTTTTATGATCGTGCATTGTGCGGCTCGTGAATGCGCTATCGTTTACAATGAGTTTCATTGTGGATTGTTTAGTGGCATTTTTGTATGAAATGCTGGGTATTTTACTGTAGTAGGTATTATGTTTAATGCTGGTATGAAAGCTTTTAGTATTTTTTTTGTAATTGAAATTATTAATTTCTTTTTTGACGCAGTTTCTTGGTTAAGTTGCCTATTGTTCTTTGTTCATAAAAACTTTTGGATCTGTAGCACGCGTTATTCAACTATATTTTAGTGTTGTTTTTGTGTATGAATCATTTAAGCTTTTTTCAATTGTACTCTTCCCGAAAAACATACTCAATAATATCATATTATTCTCTGAAATCTTTTATATAATTGCGAACATCCCTTTCCTCTTGAGAACCGGATACCATGGTTACTTTCTGCTCGGTTGGACCTCTATACGAGACCTCTAATATGCGCTGTATATCTTTTTAATAATATAATAAATACATGAATGATACCCAGCCAGGAACAAAGGGAGCCAACAATAACGATACCTATGTGTGGACGCTTCAAAATTCAATGGATTTTTGAGTGGTCTCGTTTGGTACCCATTGTGTCCTGTAAACGATATTGTGAATTAAATTATGAGTTTTTGAAGTGTTTTCTGTGACGGGTTGGGTTTTGAGCAAGTTATACCGTTCATTCATTGCATATAGCTTTGTCTGTGTTACGACGAAGTTTAGCAAACTTTTCTAGCCCTTGAAATTTTAAGGACAGATAAAAGTAGTTGGAGGCATGTAAAAATGTTTATCTTAGTTAATTAAGTTATAGTTTAACTAAAGTAAGCAGCAGATCAAAGAGTATTAAGTTTAACAAAAAATGAATCATTTATAGCTAAGTATTTACTTGTGGACATAGTGAACTTTGCTACAAGCACAAAATCACATGAACATAAATGAATCATAAAACATAATAATAATAATAACAGCCTATAACTGTCCCACTGCAGGGCAAAGGCCTCTTCTCGTATAGAGAAGGATTGAGCACTGATCACCACGCTAGCTCACTGCGGGTTGGCGATTTCAGATAATTAAATCCAGGTTTCCTTACGATGTTTTCCGTCACCGTTAGTCAGTGGTGTCTTAGAATATCTAAGACAGTATTTATGACATTGAAAAAGTCACATTGATACTTGCCTGGGTTTGAAACTGCAACCTCGTGCATAGAAATCCGGTATGTCAACCACTAGGCCACCACGACATAAAACATAATTTAAATGTATCCTTATATGTGCTGTACCATAAAAGCCCAACAATAACACATAAAGCCGTACATACAGGACCACATAGGCTCGTTATTCAGTGGCACTCCAGCGGGACACTTGGTGACAAGTCGTTCGTGAACAATTTGCGGTGTGCCCCCCTTCCATGGGTCGTTAGCGTGATGTTATGCGATGTAATGAAGCTACTTCGGTCAGGCATGAAATGGTCTAGAATTTGTACAAAGGCTTGAGGCTAACTTATACTTAAAAAACATATGCAACTATATTGAGAATAAAAAGCAGGTACGCTTGATTCAATTAACTCATGTATAATAATCCTTTGGTTAAGTAATTGTATTAGGCAAATTGGTGGTAATACGAAAAGTATACAAACAGGCAAGTATAAACCGAATCAACTATATTTGAAGAATGTGTATGTATAGAAAAAACAATAAGATTCTCCCTACACATCTTGTACAACCGTGATTTATCACGACACGCGTAGAAGATCAACCTTTCTGTGAATAAACAGATTCTATTTATCTGTAAACCAAAACGAAAATTTCCGAAACCAGAACTTTCTTTCATGCAGCACGAGCTTAATCTATAGATCATGAACCCTTGCAACAAGATAAAACATGTCATTTAATAACAAGCTATCGAGCAGCATCAATTATATGGTGGCAAATACAATTAAGCAAATAAACAGACGCTCACATATAGAAGCTGACAACGAGTCGCGATGGGGTCCACGATTCTTATGCAAATTGCTCAAACAGGGAGGGCCCCGTTGTGAGAATTGCAATAAAATTATTGCACGCTGAATTAATTTTGACGCATGTTGTTTAAGAAATTACTTGCGTTGATGACCATTTTTATGGGCATTCGTATTCCCTTTTGGGGAGATATCCGCCAATTAATGTAATTTGACGTTTACTTAATCGTGCTAAGGAAGATTGGATGCGATTAGCTGCAGTATTCGCAGAAGTTTTGCGTGGAGATACATTTTAAGGATGGGCAAGGGATTCTTTAACCAAAGAAGGCATGCTGAAAATAGTTAAACAAACGTTATACAATATAATAATTTAATTTTTCAGGGTAATTCAATAATTACTTTGTTTATTTAAGAAATATTTTTTATATAAGTTATTCCAACAATTTCTTGTATCAAGCTTATAGTCTAATACGCTCGGAAATATTCTTGCACCACGTAATTGTATTGTAAATCAAAGCGAATACAGTTGATTGTATGGTTTCCTCAAGTCTTGGCGTCGGGCTGCATACATTCGTCACGTGTGTGTAGGATTGATTAGGTTTCCTGAGTTGGGTCTGAATAGAAAACGTGTAATTGAGTGCTTTACGTATGGTTGACAGTCTTCTGTTCCCGGTGCTTGTTATAACTATGTGCTTTCGTAATGCATTTTACACCAGTATATACCTATTTATTTCCTTTAGTTATTTCAGCAAATCAATCATAAAACAAAACAATCTGGAGGCGCGAGTTCACGTTGCCTACATTGTTCCATTTGATTGAGTTAATTAACAAATTGAATAACGTTCGATACTCGCGATCCTCAGCCGGTGTCACTGTACTTTCGAATATCGATCTCAATGTTTCCTCGATAGCACCGTTAGGATACTTGTCTATACAAAGTACACACTCACCGTCCATCAGTTGGAAACTTAGCTCATCCAAACAATTCAGGAGTATCACAATGCTGATCCTAATCGAGGCTCACACCCTAACAATCTCCAACTATGCATTAAACGGTTCTGTACCCTGGAGACTGGACCGGCGTGACTTGCCCGTTTATCCCTAAAATCCGTGAGCACTATGCAAAAAGGGTCGTTCTGAAGATTGATTGTTTAACAGTTATATCAAGAGCTTATAGGGTTTCTTAAAAGCGTGCCTGGTCAGCGAGTTCGATTTACATTTTGAGTGGGTGTATTTGGTTGAATGTGCGAAGATTGTAAAGTCATGTTTGTTTTGCAAGCAAAAATGTGTATGCAAAGTGCTTTAGTATTTGCATCAAACTTGAAAACCTTTTTTGAAAATATCTGATTGAATAGGCGTTTATTTTTAAATAATTAATCTAGTGAAACAATACCACAATTTACCTTTATGAAAAAATAATGGAAGAGGAAGCGAAAAATAGTTAATTTTGCGATGACTGGAACAACAAAACAATGTGATAATATCAGTGTAACAATAGAAACACTAGTTTCTAAAATTCCAGTCACAACATTTCAATCCATTTCGAATTCCTAATACTACGCCGAAATTATAGTCTGCATACAAAATATGACAAACTATTGTTTTCTATTGTTGTCGACACGTATTTTGAAATGGAAAATAAATTTAAAAAATTGAGATGTCAAACGAAATAAACGGCGAGGCAACCTGGCCTCTAACAAAGTGGAAATTTGTTAAAAATTACAAAACTCCTCTGAAAGGTACCATTGTCGTCAAAAATATTGTATCCTTTGTGTAGACTACAAATGAGGTATACACGAACTGAAAAATCCACAAATATTATTCAGAAAAGCTAAACGCGGATGTCATAAAGCGCTCGACAATGACGCTCGTGTCAGCCGAGTTAGCGCACTAATTACAAACGAAGTACACCTTGACAACGTTAAATTTGCCGTCAATAATTTAGAAAAAGTCATTATCACAATCACATAAGGTTTAAATTATAAGATCAATGAGCTTGAATATTTGTAATTTGGTACAATATTTGACAAGCGTGTTCGACTATTTGTGACAAAAAATACGCTTGTTATTAATGTCGTTATTAGTGAAGTTACGTAAACTTGTGCCAGACGAATCGCCCCGCCATTGTCATGATTCGTATGTGTAGATAATCAGCTATTGAAAAATATCAGCGTTTGCAACTGATATCTTTATTGTTGTCGCGATTTTGAGGCAATTAAGCAAATGAGTCTGTCATACGATATGAGAAAACTCAATTATTAACAAAAACTCGTATGAGAAGATAATTTCCGAATATTATAAATACCCAATTCGCTTCAAAGACTTTGAAAACTTCGTAATTCGGTGTTTTCTTCAGGCAAGCTCATTATGAAAATTTCTTCTATATTTGTTTGATAAAATGCTGACTTGAGAAAACACAAATGAGATGAAAAGCAAAAGTTATTTTAATCCAAACAACATGAGAGATTTGATTTAAAGTTTCTCATAATTTCTTGAACTTAGTTCAATTAAAATATACTAATAATGATTTCTAACTATGTCAAATCACTTGTATGTTTCTAAGGATAATCACAGTATTATGAAGAATAATTAAAAGCATCTACATCCACAAGCGTGTCTATAGGCAACATTGTTATATGTTCACACGAGTACGCAATAGCACCTATTATTGCACAACAATTATTATTGTCGTCTATAGCACATAGTACCATAGTGTTAAACACATCGCCATGTGTTAATATGATAGAATTTTTAGCGCTTATTGTTAATCACCACGATAAGTAAATGTGACAATTTTTATTTTATTTCTAAAGGTCGCGGTTTCGTTTGGGAGATGTAGCGGATAAATTTTGGAGGTAGGTTATTTTTGAAGCAATGCTTGAACTGTAATTTTTTTTGTAAAGTAACTGGTAGCACTGGTCTAGCGAAAATAGCTATAATTTTCTCCTCGAAAATCATTTATTGGTCCTTTAACATTAGGAAAGAAAACACTACTTAGGTTCCGATTGATATTAGGATGAGCTTCAAAGCTTTAATATTTAATTTTTTCATCCAGTCTCCGCTGGTCTTTTCCACATTGCACCGTCACTTCAGTCGTGTCCACCGGAACCTTTGCTTTTATCCGTCGATTTGCATCGCTCGCGTTATAATGGGACTGTTTGCCACAAAAGCATACAGGGGACAATGTCATTTAGCGACACTCTACTAACAAGGTTGTCATTTTGTCAGAGTTATGTAAGATCGCGATTGTGAGGATAAAGGATTCATCTGTATGTAGCCGTATCAGATATGTCATGCTAATTCGGAAATTAAATTGTCATTTTATTCAATCACATGAAAAGTTTTGTCATTTAAAGTGTGTTCTATCTATTGAACTTTTTTTTATGGATAGAATATGGTAAGAGTTGTGGAATCGTTTTCGATTTAATCGAGTTTGGATTATATTTTCAGGAAATGTTAGTGGTATTAAATTACTAATAGACAATACGTATTCTGTAAGTGAATTTTCCGTGTTTTATCCGGCCTAGAATTGACCACCCCGTTTCCTCCCGTGGGTGTCGTAAGAGGCGACCAAGGGAAAATCCAGAAGATGGGCAGCAGCGTCTTCTGTAACTTGACCACCAACACTGCGATCCCCAAGCCGCTTGCCAAGCGTAGGGATTATGGCAACCCCCCTCCCCCCTTCTAACAGGGGGAGGCCTTTGTTCAGCAGTTGACGCCTTCCGGCTGATGATGAAGTAAATTTAATTATTGTAATTTAAATCAAATCAATTCTTTAGGGCAAATAACAACAATTGAAGTACATTAGCTAGTTGACTGAAAAAAAAATGCCCACGGCAATAAGTCCGCATTTATACATATATTTTTATTTATCTGCATGAAGATAAATAAATAAATAGTTATTTCATAAATGATTCATATTTTTCCTAAGATGAAACAAACTAATTAAGTAGTTTTATTTTTGCCAATTACGAAGCAACGGTGTAGGCACCTGTGTAAGCTACCAAAAGATGCTTATAATCCTGACATTACAGCTTCATCGCGTTTTAAGACCGTTACAAGAAACGATATTACGAAATAGAGTTTTTATACTCATTTAATAATCAATAAAACCTCCTGGTTGTGTCTTCAATGACAGCGGTTAGCGGGAAGAGTGCCCTGAATTAATATGTAATTGTATGTGTGAACCCATCTCCAATGTCCTACATGCAGACTGGCCGAAACATTGACGACAAAAAAAAGAAATAGGTCCCTCGTGTTGTGAGGTATCCGAATCGCCTCCTCGAATGTATGTTCCGGATATTTGATAGTTTCCAAGTTATGGTTTTTTTTTCTAAATATTTGAGAATTTTCGACCTGACCATATTTTTTTTGAAGTAGAAGACTTTTTCAAGATTCTCTTTTTGCCACTTAATTTAACAGTAACAGCATTTTTTTCATTTCTTACTAGTAGGTAACTTGGCAGAACAGTGAAGGTACGATCATATTATCATACTTTGGTCTGTCTAAGTAATCGGGCTTTCACATTACACCACCGCCCCACTGTTCGCTTTCATCGGGAACATAGTTAAATAGTTAACTTAGTGTATTTAATAACCATAAACTGCTTTTTATAGATATAACTCATCTTTAGTGCTGAGAATATTTTATGTGTTCTCACGTTTATTTTCAAAGCCAACAAACATTGATATGTGGACGTCTATTGTGGATTAAAGACCTCTGGACTACAAGAAAAGTCGAATAGAGTAATGCTAGTTAGCTGTTGTTGGTTACTGTTTATTTTGTCTTCATCGACTTTAATGCGATGATAAGAATTTTAGCGATGCGATGTTACCTACATTAGCTCGTTAATAGCAACATATAATAGTTGCAGCTATCTTACAGTTATACCAATCAGTAGTTCATTTTACGCTATCTAATTTCCAGAACTCTTTAACAATACCAACAAGGCTTTCTGTCTCACGTTGGATTTCGGAAGACAATCTATCGCTAACATTCTACTATAAAAGGATCAAAGGAGGCTCGAAACATTATTGTTAAGATTCTAAGTATAGAGATGGCGCCTGAGAACTGAAGCTTGATGCCAGCTTTTAGGGTCTAAAACCTTTCCAACACAGTAGGAAGTGGAGCCAAGCTTTACAATTACAATCCGAGGTCTCTATATATCACAAGCAGGCTACTATCTTAATAAGTATTCCGATCCATTACAATCGATCACTGATTGACGTGGGCACAAAGGGACACTCCTTGCTCCAAGCACGGTTATCAGCATCAAGATAACACTAGTTCCAACGAATGCTTTAACGACCGTATATTGCTGTTCGACAGGGGTCTTTTGTGTTCAGAATTTGGTTGTAGTTGGAGCTCTCGCGTTGGAGTTTAAGTGGTTTGTAGGTGTGAGCGTTTATGTCGATCTCAGCAGGGATGTAGTCAGGGTTAGTGTGGACTTTCATCTTGGCTGTTCGTGTATTAGTTTATTAGTAGAATTGTCGCTAGAATAAATAATATATGTTTGGTAAAGTTGTTAATATTCCTTGTTGCTATTGGAACTAATAGCCTAGGAGTCTAGAAAAAAGTATCACTATTACCACGCATACTAAATGGTTAAACTTAGGTATTGAAATTCCAATATTTCTTAGATTGAAACCATTCGGTCTTTAATTATTTTTTTTATTATATATTCATCAACAAAGGTTTATTGTTTGGTAGTAGGTAGGTAGTTACCTATTCTGAAGACATTCTTCATGATTTTTATACGAGGTACGTAATATTTCAAGTCCATCCCTGTGCGTATGACAAGTGATGGTCATCATTTTAAGACGGGTATCGCTTTAATGGCGATGTTTCATCTGATACGGTGATATTTTTTGTTTCTTGGCCTTTACCGAACAATGGCTGCCGATTATTCTGTTATTACGAGCTCCGTAGACTTGAGACCAACGATTATGACTGTTACGATATTACTTATTGTCTAAGTACCAGGTTATCAGCTGTTTATGGTAATACAGTGTGTTACGAAAACCTTGTCCAATCAAAAAGGAGATCATAGTCGAATACTGAACAACCTCCTTTTTGATCGGACAGGGTTTTCGTAACACACTGTATAATGTGTGTGTGTATTAATGATACTTGCATAAGATGTGGTCATATGACCGACTCTTTTTATCTTTTTATTACAATCTCAATAGATCGGAATAGTCCAAAACTTATAATGTTTCATTGTTCTCTATCAAGGCGAAAGAGTCAACGTAATCCTTATATTTTTACTTTCTCTATCTAATACAATCTAAGTCTCCCAACAGAATTAGTTCCAAAAAATCTTGTGGTCTATTAATTAAAATTCAATAACCAAGCGAAAGTGTAATCCAAACATCTAGTTAACTAGTGAAATAAACTTATCATGGTTAAATATGGGACAGGTGTTTGATAATCCCATGTAGGTACTATACGAAATAATCATTATGCTCATTTAATTATAAGATATGTTATTACCTACTGGTGAGTTTGTCTGAGCTTGACACCTGTAGGGCGAATACGACACTCGTTAAAATATCGTTAAGACCGTAGTATCTGTAGTGTAATGTTATGTGAGGATGTTAACAGTTTTATTAAGAGTTAACCTTCTCGCGTTATCCTCAAGTAGTTAACCAATCATCTTCTAGGCACCATTTACCTTATACGTGATAAAGACTTTTGTTTGTCAACAAAACTTCAATCTCAACACCTCACTGCCATTTTACGACTTTGCAATCCACATAACTAATATTAGCACTAATTAATCTAACCCTCATAACGCGACGCGAGGGTCTGTTAGACCGACAGTTTAATAAAAAATATAAAACCCAACCCTTAACACTGACGGGATAGAGGCGACATTAGATTGCGTGTATCTCACTGTTGGGTATAATGGACCATACAGTTAATATGAACTGCAAACAAATAGTTAAATATTTTTATGCCATATCGCTCGTAAAAGTTGATTGAAGGGATATTTAATGGGTTCGGCACAATGATAGGTCTTATTGGGACCTAAATGGGTGTTCTTTATGGTATGTGACAGCTATAAAGGTGGTTTTAATTGTAATAATAATGGTGGTTTATGGTGATTATGTTGGTTAATTAGAAAATGATAATTGGTAAACTAAACATCTTCTTCTTCCCTTAAAGCGTGATTAACTGACAATGTATCGTGAAACAGGCTGTAATTCGAAAGTACGTAATATGTTTGAAGTTTGAAAACTACTGTTATATCATTATTAATAATTTTAAGTACCTATATTTTTTAATTTATTTACAAGCAAATCGATAACGATTTTACGATTTGTACTAAATAACTATGGATATATGTCTACCATACTTAAGAAGAGTGAAACCACTGGTCAAGCTATCCAACCCACATAACATTTCACCTCATTCCGCCACCAACAAAACGAGCTGTCAATTCAAAGCTATTTAAAATCAAATTCACATAAACGCCACTCGCGTCATAACTTAAGAAAACACGTCACGATTATTTAGAATCAAAATGATTTACCCTACAAATCGATACCTTTGTTAGTACGGCCAGTAGCATGGGAATCTCAATCGGACATCCCTGAAACAGTTGCGAACAATGCACTGGGCCCCTTCAACTGGTTTTAAATAATACATGTTTAAAATACATGTGTCCGTCCGTATGTGTACACATTATTGATATTATATGATAGTTTATTTGAGTTACATTGTTGTTCAGAATGTCCGACGGGTCAGCGTTTGAGGGTTGAAAGAGTGGATATGCGGTCGGGCTTTCTTGGGACATATTGAACAGAATGACTGTATAATATGTTTGTTTAATGCTTGGACTCAGCAAAACATATTAAAGTACTAGTGAATATCAAGAAATAAATAGATAAAAATGATGGTTGTTAAAAAGCCCGTTACTTACCATCGAGTCAGAATTTTTTTCCAAAAAAATTGTCTTGATCTTTGATTGATATTGAGTTACATTGGGAAAGGCCTATGTCTAGCAATCGACTGCAAAGGGCTGATGATAATCTACAGTAGACTAACAAACATTCTACTTCCCAGATAACTAGACAGTAGTCATTATCCGCGGACATAGCGTTGACCAACAAACTCGTTGAACCATTTGGTCACCCTACGTCTTAGGGTTGCTTCTTTCACGAACTAATGCATTGTGACTGCACTCGCGACGTCGGCCTTGTGACGGACAAAACAAAGTAAGGGATTTTGGTCTACATAGTTAGTGTGGGTCATCGCGCCCGATGCGATTTTGGACAACTTTTGACGGGTACACGTCACTTATTATTATTTAAGTTGATTGACAACCCTAGTGACGAGTTTGGATTTGTTTTGTCAAGAGAAAATAAAAAGGTAGAATGCAGATATTGTTGGAATTGTATTAACAATGTACTCACACTTCTTTTCTTCGTATGGTGAAGGGGTAAGCGGCGGTGCTGCTAAGTCCCCGAATAGAGTAAGAGATTATCGTTTATTCCCAAATTCCAGTCTAACTCTAAGATGACGTAACGGAAAATCTTCTTCATTTCCTAGGTGCAACAAGATAATGCATCAATGTTGCTTGCGTTGTCAAAAACATGGCAGTTACTTGTTGTGTTTACATAGTTGCTCATAGTTTGACGCAAACTTAATTCTGTGTTCTTCTACTACCGTGACTACAGGAACATACGACCGTTTAGTCTAAGAATTACTGATTCGCGAATATATACTATACTGACCACAGAGTCTACAATTACCGATTTTTAAAATTTACTGATTCTATGAATTACTATGATGATATATAAATGACTATGAGTCTACTTATTATAGACTCTGTAGTCATTTCGCGAATCAGTCATTCCTAGACTAAACCCATTCGACACCTATAAATAAGAACAGCTCATGACAAAATCCCTTGTCCTAAAAAAACAATAAAACATTTTGTAAGTTTTTGGGTCTATCCGTTGATAGCATCATAAAATAAGTTACTCCTTCTTTCCACCAAACTAACTGTTCTCTAACAGCTTAACCCACAAACGGCCGTCACCTGAACCATTACATAACGAGTCACATTTAATTAATTGGAGTATTTAACTCTGACACAAAGTATCACGTTGCGTTAACGTGTACCTAGTATTGAAGCTCCTTTTGTAGCGTTTCAATAAACACTTTGTATTGTGTGCGTCTAAATCGGCCGTTAGTCGCCAGTTCAATTGGATGATGGCGATCGATCTATTTGTGTAGGCAATTGTTTTCTTTTAACATTGCATGGTAGAGGCAAAATATATTACATAAATTATGAGCGAGCTTAACTAGTCGAAGAATTTAAAATGACATTTAGGAAGCTCTTGTTTTAAGCCCAGAACACTTTACAGAGTTGGAAAAACCAGACTTGAAAGCTATGATGATCATAGTTGTTTCTTTGGTATGATCCTTTGGCTGTTCAGATATTTTTGGTTTCGTAGTCAAGCACCCATGGATACATGGATATTACCTATGTATTTTGTCGGTTTTTTTTTAAATTACTTCGCCCCATACTGGGTATATCTCTTGTATCGTGGGTGCGTTTCAAAAACATGATTAAAAAAAAATACACAAGCACCCAGAGTCGGGAAAATCAAATGTGAATCGCACAAATTTTTGCCCTGTGCGGGAATCGAACCCGCAACCCTTAGCGCAGCAGTATAATCGCATAGCCGCTGCGTTAATCAGGTCGTCGTTTTAGAGTTTACAAGAATTTGTACCCAATTGTTTTTTTTGTATCGGATTATAACTCTACTCTTTCTAAATACACAACAAAAACCAGCAAAGAACTTTCCACAGCTCTTACTCGTCATACAAAATTAAACTAACATATAAGAACCAACTCTTAACTAAAGCTAGCCAGCAATTATCCCTACATTGCTTCCAAAGTACAAACATTGCGAACAAAACCCACTTCATAGCTAGCAATGGATTTACGCCAATCAATGTTATCAGATCATAATGCATATTTCTCAACATGTTTCATACTCGATAGCCGAACAAAGCCGCATTTGTTTAGCCGTATTGACATTTGATGACATCTGTCTATTGGCTATCAGAAAATAGCCGTGGGAATGTGTGGGTAGGTTGTTGTAGTAATCTATTGTTGGAATGTAATTTGGATGGCGTTAAGGTGCGCTTACACGGACCACTAAAATTGGGCAATTCTCAGCAATTTTTTAGGTGTTCCCTGGACATCATTTTTAACCAAATTGCCAATAATAGCACAATTAATTGCCCGTGTAAGCGCACCTTTAGAAGTGGCTAGACGAAGTTATAGAATA
Organism: Abrostola tripartita; assembly: GCA_905340225.1. Lineage (NCBI taxonomy): Eukaryota > Metazoa > Arthropoda > Insecta > Lepidoptera > Noctuidae > Abrostola > Abrostola tripartita. Next base: position 1,417,437 of record HG996488.1, read on the forward strand.
AGAATGGCAAGAATTATTCAAAGTTCATTATGAAACTTGAGAACAAAGTAAAAATGTAATCAAGATGTATTGCCAATTTTTGCGTACTATCTGGTATTTTTAACTTGCTAAAAAAACTTATTTCAGTGTTTTACGGACTAACATACTTAACGGGATAACCAAATCTCCTTGAACAAGGTTACTTAAAACTTAACAAACTCCATCTTTAAACCACTCTCAATTTCACAAACTTCTAAGAAAGACAAAATTTCGAATAGAGGCTACCAATATTACACATGCGCGATCCAATTCATTGTTTGTTGGTCATATTAACACCGGTTGTTAAGGCATTATAAGGCAAACACGGGTGGCATGCTAGTCTTGTTCTTACTCGTGTTAAGTGGGTAGATAAAGAGTGGAATTAGATCTGGCGGAGTTAACGCTTGTTATTTGAGTGTTAGAATGCGTTGTGTTCATTTTTAGAGCTTTAACCCTTTGAGCGCCACGGTCTTGTATAGAAGACAACGCTTCCACGCCCTCCACGCCATAACTGTACCAGGAGACAATATCAAATGGTAAGATTTGTGTAATTTAATAACAAACAATAATCATAATAAATCTTATGATTAGATATAGTCTTCTAATAAAATCGAAAACGCTTGTCTTCCATACAAGACTGGCACTCAAAAGGTTAATACTTGGTCTTGTAGTTGCCAACAAGGTTGTTAAAGTGAGTTAGAGGTCGAAGTTCGGAGATAGTGCTAAATGTCGTGTTAGAAATTAGGTATGTCATTGATAATAAGTATGCTTTTCTACTGTAAGCCGTATAGACAAGACCTATATCTGACTAGAAGTTTGAGTCTGAAAATGTAGGAGAAAAGGCTAAGCTTCAACAGTAGCGGCAAGGTTAAAGTTGTGTTTTAGTACTAATGGAAATCGGCTAAATAAATATGAGGCTAACCGTCATTACATATTATTATTACATAGTGTTACAGGACGGTTGGCTCTTTCTGTAAAACAGTTAATGTGTAATGTATTTTCACTACCAATTGTCAAAAAGTAAAACCTACGTGGAAATATTATGGTTGCATATTTTAAGCACTACTCAACATTGTTAATTTCAATTTACCTTCATCACTATCCACAATACTCAACCGATTCAGCTTACTGACCATATAAGGGAACAACCCAAGGATTAGTAGCCACAAAAACTGGAACAAATAACTCCTAAAATACAGGAAACTGGGGTGAACCAGGGTATGGTTAAAAGTGTTAATTTGGTCAAATAATGATGATAACCCCATTTAGTGTCTGTGCGACGCTTCTCAGAAGGACACACGTTTACAGAATAAAGGACGACTTCTGTAGTACGCACCACCGAAACACGGACAGGGTTGTGGAGTCGCTTGTAAATATTTTTTGGTAATGATAAAGTTGTTTACTGAAATAAAAAATAGTTTTGTTCGTTTAATTTGTAATAAATAGATCTTTAGCAGTGGAATGGTCTACATGGTTCGTTATTATACACGTACTAGGTTGTATGCTAAAATAAGGGCAAGGACATTTGAGATTTAGAGGTTACAAGAGTTCTTTTGTAGCATACCTATATGAAATAAAATAAATGTCTATAAACATAGCCCATTTATCAATTTTACATTTACCCGGTAAATGGTTTTTTTAGTCCTCTAATTCATAATATATAATGATATCTACATTGTATTACCAAAAAATATAAGTAACAGCATCCCAGCCTCCTTCAAAGTACTTTAAAACTTTGAAACGTTATGCAAAAAACCAAGTTTTAAAATTTTGTTTGCGCCGTCTCCACACACGTAGCTGTCCTGTCAATGCTTCTGGCATAGTCCATTACTTAAACAAACCAGGGGTTTGTGTGTAGTGGCCACTTTACACCCATGTGGGCTGTTTGTCTGTCTGCACGTAGACTTGGGCCAAATGAGTAGCGCAGGCCATTGTCTTCATTATGCTTACGAGGCTTTAAAGTATCTTTGCTTTGTCTAGTCTGGTGTGCAAATATTTTCTGTATGATGAAATGGTGATGCATAATCTATTTCGAAATTTAAAGATCCAAGCCAGATTGTCTCTAAAAATCATAATTTACCGATCGCAAAAAGTACGCTTATCATGTATTGATAAACGTACTTCAAACGTTAAGTTTACTAACTAGGATGTAATTAATATAATTGTGGGATCATTACGACTATCAAAAGACCTTTTTGTATCAGTGATACATGGCTAACTGTCCATACCACATCATAAATGAACATCCTAACTTTCTGAACGACAAGTCATTGACATTGTGATCCACACACAGTTATTCCAATAATCTACATATATCATAAAGCTTCCGCCCGCGACTTCACCCGCATAGATTTCGAATGTTTTATAGCCTATAGCCTTTCTCGACTATCAAACACTGACGGAATTTTTCAAATCGGACCAGTAGATCCTGAGATTAGTTCCTGAGTAGAGATTGCGTTCAAGCAAACAAACAAACAAACTCAGCTTTATAATATTAGTATAGATACCACCGTTATATACATAGTTTCTAGTACATCTGGTGGTCAAAACTTGACCGTTTTTATATTATAAATTGTAGGATTCTGCACTGCGTCATATAAAGTTTAATTGTACCAAATATCAAAGTCCTCTTTGCATGTACACCTGAAAGGGGGTTCAAACATTTCTGTTCATATTTTAGTACGTTATAAACAGATATATATGTATATACTCGTTGGAAAGCAATATTTACAGGCGCTTGTTCAATATACATAAACGTTATTTAATCAGTATTTTTGACAGGAAACGTCATGTTTACATGCCAGTGCTGTGTCGGGAGATGTGCGGCGACGTCGGCGCTTAGGTCTCCTTCAAATATTATGATATTAGTTCACTGGGATTTTGGATGCTTATTAGGGCTGTAGGACAGTAAAGTTAAGCGATGAGCTGTAGCCATGCGATACTATCTTTTAGAAGTCGATCTCATTCTACTGTCCTTTAATTCTGAAGGTACAAAACCTTCAGAATTAAAGGACAGTAGAATGAGATCTTAATGAAGTATAGTTACAACTTTGGAAGGATTAGATAGATGTACAATGAATATATTATGATATGGAAATTGACATGTCTCTAAGTTGTCTAATATTAGGAAATAGAAAGTCCATTCAGAGTTTAGGGAGATCGGATGAGAAAAACAATATCTATCCATCCTAATCAAGTGAGTATCTAAAACTGCTATGTCAAGACACATAGGAGATTCTTACAGTAATAAAAATACACCTCATAACTAAATCTTCCTTTCAAAAACTTTCATAATAATCTTACATAATTATTTAAGACCTAATTTGGGCAGGGGCTAATCGATTGGACTGCTGCTGCGGGTTGCGGGTTTGTTTCCCGCATTGGACAATAATTTGTGCGATCCGCAAATGTTTGTCTCGAGTCTGGTTGGTGTATGTGGTATTTCATGTTTGTAAAACGCTCCGACGATACATGAGAAATACTAATTACACAAAATATCGTCAGTATCATAAAACGCATCGCTCCCTCTACTGACAAGCCTAAGCCAACTCATTGTCAAATCATAATGAAGTCTATAATACCACAATGCAACTTACTCCCTACCAGTGAAACTAGCACCAAAAAGGAAATCACGATATTACTTCCACGAGTGCAGTGTATTTGACACGTCTGTCTGTTCAATATCTTGTTTGTTGAACATGTTTCTACTTACACCTATTTAGAGATTAGTTATTTGGAAAAATATTTAGTGCGTTTCGATGAGAAATATAATGTAGAGCTTATTTTTGGAGACTTTTGGTTCTTGGAAGATTTGGCCAATTCTTGGATATCGTGATTAACTCTCGTCACATTGTCTGTTTATTTTCACCTAAACGCTGCTTATGCTGCAATCAGTGTATCTACATTCTATGCTCAAACTGTACGACTTAGTTCAATAATTAAAGTATCATCGAAATGAAAATAAGTAGACATGGCTTATATTATTTCGTTAGCAATAGTTGAGATTCCTTCATAGCCACTTGAATCCTCATTTAGACACGTTCGATCGTCTTTTTCTTGAGATTTACATACCGAATATTTGTAGTTGATATGACACGATCGAACATATTAAAATGTATGAGTGACAAACCATTATTTTTAACAAGTTGTTCTAGCACTAAGGCTATATTTTGATAGTCTGCCAAAAAAGTTATGTAGTTCCTTACAATGTTACCTTCAAGATAACAGCATCCACAATACTTCAGAGCACCTTCATAAACACGTTAAAATTGTAAAAATTAAAGACATCAAATGTACTCAACACACAGAGTAAAAACGAAAAAACTCCTAACTGACGCCCCAGACAGCTTGCCAGCACTAAAAACTTAATTCTCTCCGAAACCCTAAACAGTTTATAGGCTTTAAAGAGTTGTTAGGAAACTGACTCTGGGCCCATAAAGCGTTGTGTTTATGTGTGCCAAACAATGGCAGATAAATAATGAAACTTATCGAACGCATTGGTTAACAAACATGGAGGTTTGTTGTGGTAAGTTGGCGGTTGGAGGTTGGACGCAAATGTTGGTGATAGATGATATGAGGAACTGATGAAGATATTATTATGGGAATTCCTTTGTTGAAATATTGTTTGTACTTCCTTCCAGGTTACATAGAGGTGTACTATTCATAAATCGTTGCTGTATATTTATTAGAAGCATATTATATATAAATAAACAACGGTAGAGTTCATTAAAAATGGTACAAGATTATAAGTTACCTACTTGGTAACACAATTTTTTCGCGGCACGGAGTCGATCCCTGTCCTGAAGAAAAAATGTTTGTATGATCCGCTGTTATTCGTTCAGAGCTTTATTTAGCGTCTGTGTATGATTTTTCATGCCTGTATAATGCATCCACGATACTAGGAAACTTTATTGTATGGGGTAAATTTTTTATGGCCTGTACGAAGTAGTAGCCATGCATATCCTTTATATTTTGTTATTAGTATGTTTATGTTTTCCCATAAAATGTTACCAATTTACTATATGACATAAATCTGGTACTACCGATACTACGAAATGTAAAAAAGCCCTAATCATCATACACCCCATTCCACGCACAAACAAAACGCACAGCCATTTCAGATTTGCGAATTGAAACCCATTACCGGACAAATTAATGACATCGATCGCTTCGTTCTATTTACGGCTGAACGCTATTTATCCCCGTTTAAAGCTATTTAAGGCCATTTATCGGTATTTACGGCCACCTGACGTGGCTGGCCAGCATTGCCCGTGTTTATAAGTCCGTTCTCCGTGGACAAGCAACAATGCGCGTATGGATTTATGCTGGCATTCAGTGTTTTTCTTGGTACGGCGTGGTCGGTTGCACTGTAGTAAAAATATGATTTTGGTTTTAGGTTTATTCGAAGATTAGATTAGTCGACTTAATGACTTGGGTGCACTTAATAATTTAGCTGTGTAGTGGCTAAGTGTTTAACTCTATTAAGGGTTCGGGTCTTCATTAATTTGTTGTGTGACATAGGTTTGTGTGTAATTGTATGCCGATTGCAACATAATTAAAACCCCTAAAATGTTAGGATCACGGTATATTGTAAGCAGCTATAAATGCTATAAATAAAAATATTTTAAAATCGAAGCTAAATTTAGTCAATATTAAACTTAGTACATACTAATAATAGCCAAGTAAAACATTTTGTACAAATAAGACTGTCAACTTATAACCAACACTTAACCGTCGTTAACGTAACCGCCGTTTAACATTTCCTATCGATGTAGCCTTTCGTCACAAAATTTTTGTTTTACGCCCATCTCCCTTTGTGGAGGTATAAAGGCGAGTCCTGGGCAAGGGTTGTCACGGACGGATTAGCACTGATTTAGTACCCATTGGCACTGGACGGACCTTTGACGGTCTATAGCTTTCAGACCTTTTCGGTATTTATAGTTCAGCTGGTAGATTGAATGCGGTTTTTGGAATCGGTATGCTTTTTCGTTGCAAAGGATTTTTGGCGATTCAGCCTAAAGGATCTTGATTATTTTTGGGGTAAAGGTAGATTGTAATTGCCTTTGGTTATTGAAAGGGTGACCAAATTGGACCTAGGTTCATAGATGAGATCTTTTTTGTAAATACATAATATGTTATATTAGTAATAAACGATTGAGTTAAAGCTTCCAAGCTATAAACATGATAAGGGACTCCACTGCCAAACCTGACGACTTAAAACTGAACTGTCTACTATTGTGTCAACCAGCTATACAGTAAGATTAGCTTATAATGTGCTAATGCCATAGCAAAAAGGTTAAACAAGCGGCAAATGAACCTTTTTAACGAGCGTTGTTATAAGTTCAAAATCGTCCCAACTTGGCTCTGTTCCCACATTTCTCTGCTCCCACGTCGGCGCCACGCGTCAAACATTAATTAATTACAACATAAACATATCTGTAAGCTTCAAAACCTAATTACAAGTTCACAATCCGACACCACATTGGATCTATACCAACTGACAACGAGATAACCTCTCGTAAGCATATTGAAATATTGTGTCGTAAAAGTCGCGGTCCTCACCGGCTCGGTTGGGTTAACCGACCGACGCGAGATTGACGCTTTTGACGTATGGCTTCATTTGTCTGACTTCGATAAAGTTATGCAAACATGTATTGGTATCATCATAAATACTGACCAACCTTCTGCTGACAGCAAAAGGTTGAGATTCGTCTGACTTTAACTTTTCCAGTTTCGGAAAGTTTTGCAAATGGATGTTTTCGAGAGCATCTTTTTCGACCGCAACGTTATGAGATCTCTCTTAGTGCTTGAAAACAAAGATGCTTTTTGATGGGTGTATGTGATTTAGTGATTTGCGTTTCGTGTTATTTTCTGGTGAATTGCGAAACAAAGGTTTTAAGTATAATATTAAAAATATTATTTTGTGTTGTGCGTGAAATTTATATTGGAATTGCTTTTTCCTGGATGAATTTTTTGGAGATATTCGTTCAACCAAGTGGTGACGGTGCTTAGGATTGTATTTTTGTCTTAAGTTAAAGTTTAATAGAAAATAAAGGTTCTTGCTAGTTACTAAATGTGAAATAGAATTTTGTGTGTTCAATTGTGATGACAATAAAAGCAATGCAGTTATTTTATACGGTTACAATCTTCTAAGTTGTATGGTAATTTGGAGTTAAAAGAATATAAAGTTGGGTTTGAGTCTAATAACCACTAGCAGTTCAAAACCATTAGACTTTTTAGGAAGGAAAATACCCTTAGCCTACGCCTTTGTGATTACTGGAGTTCATCGCAGTATGCACCATTTCTTGCAATAAGGATTACACAAAAGTTATCCCTAACGAGCTTAACTGTAATTTGTCTGAAGACAAGTTCATTTACAGGAACACAATACATACTCCATTTTTAATAACCGTTTTTCTTCCTACTGCTCAATAAAGATCTCCGGATCCTATAAATGTTATACTCGTTGCAATATAATAATTATTTATTACATACTTACGTTGTTTTAATTTCCATTCAACAGTAACATAGATCCATTATAACACGTTTTAGCAAAGTCCCTTACCTCAGACAAACCCATTTCGGGACTCTTACCTCATATAAGTGATAAATTGTGCATTTATTAAAAGTTTTCTCGTAAAACTGACAGCAGAATTCTCTAAAGCAAATTCAAACTCTTCTCATATAGTCTCAAAGTCGATTTTTCTTTGTGCGTTTGTGGCAGAGATAAGATTTTTCATAATTGAGTTGGGGTCGTAATAAAGGGTAGAGTTAGTATTTTTCTGTTGGATTTATACTGACATGGCACGGGATTGCATTTTGTTGGGCCATTGTTGTGGAACAAGTGTATTTTAGTGTGGTTTTAGGTCTTCAATTGGTTAAATTATTGTTTTGTTACAGTATTGAGACGTTAAGGTGTTTCGGTTTAAATTATTTCCTTGCGGAATGTGAATTCCAATTTATAAGAGTTGGGATACTACTGTCAAATTATTTGAGGTTTTAATATAGGGTAAGCAAGATAAGAGACTCTTAGAGCAAAATTTTGTAAAGAAGAAACTCCATAAATTGTTTTTTCCTTTGTGATAAACTCAGTGCGTTTAAACGCACTCTCGTTTTACCATAGGTATATAGTAGTAATGTGATGGTCCATATAACTATCCCATCGTAGAGAGAGCCACCGCAGAAGACCAACAAACATTGATCACCACGCTTGTTTTCTGCAGGTTAGTAAGTTAGTTTGAACGTCAGTTTCAAGAAGAATAACTACAACGTGCATATAGCATGACTTTGAAAAGTTACATAGATAGATTCCTTCGACCCTGTAGCTTCACTATCATCTAAGCTTATCTCAGTCCACTGCTGGACATAGGCCTCTTCTATAGCACGCCACTGAGCTCGATCTTCGGCCTAGTAGCTTAATGCACACGAATGCGGCCAATCAACCACTCGGCCACCACCCTCGATGTAAATAAGTTAATTTAATTTGTACCGCTATAAATCTATTGAGTAGTGATACCAATAGACATGGTCTGCCATGATGCGTGCCTGGTATCACTATATCGCATGGTAATTCTCGCCGGAGGCTATCACGGGATCTTCTCGTAAATCCTCGCACGTTCCTTATCGAGAACGGCAGCCTGCTGCGCGCCTTAGGTTAGCAGCGAATGTTCTAGAAAAGTAGCTTAAATGTAATTTTATATAGGTACAGTGAAGGGCAATGACCTGCTTTAAATGCAATTGCAATGAAGGAATTATTTTCCCCGTAGTCAATAATCCTCTCAAGGTTTATATTTCAGAAAAGCCACAGAGCACTTATTTAACGTGAAATCCAGTTGAGCGGTTCAAAAGTATCGTTTCAATGGAGATTTTTTTTTTACTAAATGTGGCGCTTCACATTTCATAATAATGTCGATAGAGATCATTAGTTACAAGTGTAGGACGTCCACTGGTCTGGACATAGGCCTCTTGCATTGATCGTCAAGCACAATCATCCTGCGCTGTCGTGAAAAGAACGCTACGTTGTCAATCTTCTCTATTTAATGTAATATAATGTGTATTGTGGTGAGAAATACATAAAATATTATTATTATGTATCTCTTTCTTCTTTACTGGGGCTATCCACCGTGTGGAGATACCCGGTCTTTTTCTTCTTTTTATTACTATTATTTGAGCAGACGGAAGTAAGTACATCTGTTTACCATCCTAATCCTAGGACGTAAGTGATTATTCGGAGTTTACTTACGGAACTTAGTCGTGACGTTTACGTTAAGGTTGGATTAGCGCAAAGACTTGGATTTATAAGAGAATCTTGATTTGTAAATAGCAGCTTAAATATCAAGACAGCATTATTTGTATCCTAATTCTTTAAGGATAACTTAATTGGCGCAGTACGGGTTTGATTCCCGCCCGGGGCAAAAATTTGTGATTTGCAGATGTTTGTCCCGAGTCTGGGTGTTTGTGTATGTGATGCTTCGTGTTTGAGAAACGCACCCACGATACTGGAGAAATTCCCAGTGTGGGGAACGTTTCATCAAAAAAAAAAAAAGAAAAAACAACAAACAATGTTCATCAAGAAACAAAACACAATAATCTTTTATAAACATTTCGTTATAATCCCCTTTCATTTGCAAATCACGATAAAATTTACAAACAATAAACCAGTTTGATTTACATTGAGAATGATTTGATGAAACGATAAAGAATTAATCATACAAATCTTATTCACCCTAAAACACTGTAGTACAAAGGAAACAAACAGATATTTTGCCAAAACGCGGCTTATTTAAACTGGCACATTAGGGTACGTTACTAATATAACTTGACCTACGCACCCCTTATTTCATTGAAAAACCAGAGCTCTTATTATATTGGTAATTGACCAGTATAATTTGATCTGCACTGCACCCCAGTTTATTTCGCAATATGGAACTTTTAGATATTGAGGCAGAGGTCTTGTTAGTTTGGATGTGTTAGACCCCAAAGTTTGATTGCTTAATAATAATATAATGCACACAATCGTTTTGTAGGCGCCTGCGCATGTATGTTTCGCATATTTGATTTGCATAGAGTAGTGTTTTTTTTTATTTATTTGAAGTCTAATTTTTTTTTCATATTTAATTATATTTTAATTGAATTGAATTAAATTTTTTTTCTAGACTTTTTGAAACTTAGTTCACCTTATTAATTAATTACTTTTTCATTCATACAAAGTAAAGCTTTTTTAACCGACTTCATAAAAAAAGGAGTAGATTCTCAATTCGTCGGGATCTTTTTTTTTATGTACATAATATGTTCCCTCATAACTCAGTCATTATTATATTATATATTTAATTTACCTTCTATAATATATTACATGTTATTTAATATTCGTGGCAAAGATTTTGAAAGAACTTAATTCTACGGAGAATCAAAATAATTAGATTTAGCTGCATTCTGAAATCTGTTATCTTTGTAAATCCAAGGTGGTTTATATGGCTTTCCTAACAAAAATAGGCCGTAGGTTCCCCTTCATCTGTTAAAACATTTACTGTGATATCTCTACATGTTCTCTACTCTGTGTCCAAACAAATATGTGTACTAATACGTTCCCAACGATTGCGTCTGTCGGCCCGCGTTATGTCTCGCGCGGTATTAATTTTACATTCATGACGTCACGCCGACACTAGATACAGTAATCCTCTTCCCATGGTTGCAGGGTACCGACAGCAGGCCAAATATAAAACGTTCACACTGGCAATATTTTTTCTTATAAAGAGAAAATTTAAAAAGTTTGTAAGATCACTGTATTTTATTTTTTTGCTTTATCGTAGATAATTAATTCTTCTGTTTTTGTGGGTGAGTCACGTGTAAAACGTCACGCGTGTGGATTGCTTAGTGCGATAAGACAACCCATTGTACATTTTCCTTAGACTGCACTTATGCTTGTATTTGGTGTACAATGAAGAGAAGTCTGTCTAACTATCTATCACGTGTCCAAATACCGTTACCGTCCATATACCAAAACAAAAATTGCAATCACAAACATATTTGGACGTATCCGAATCGAGAATCAAATTCGCAACCCATAGAGTTCAGCCTAGTCGCTAAAACACTGCTACATTCGGGTAGTTTTTATTTTAATGGAAATTCAAAACAAGATCATAGAGGAACAATATAAAAAGAATGAAACAACTTATTAATTAAATAAGAAAATTTAATGCCTACCTAAATCAACATTGAACAGACTAGTAAATAGGTGATATTCATTAGTGGAAGGCTGACTATAAGTTTCGCCATCTACCAAACTAGTTGGACGCAAAAATGATGACTAAACGGCAATCATTATTACGAATCTTATGAATTTCAATGAAAACCAAATCATATACTTAATTAATATTCTGCCGACGCTACTTGAGACAGTTGCAATCACCCTTATCTGTGCACCTTTACATAAACAACACTATTCGTTGTATTGTTGCAAAACGGATACTTTAAGCGCATCCCTATTGTGGCCCGGTTTGAGTGACAGCTAAACACTGGCCCATTGTGTGCATGATCCAACGATCACGTTTGCACACAAATTAAACGGTGAATTATTGACGAAACAGCGAATTGACGGAAGATATAATTATTATTTTCTTCCAGCGTTAAAACATCCTGAAATTCATTTCCATTTTTTCATGGTACAATTAGCATAATTTTCAGTCACTCTTGACTGAAAACGTATCTCATCATATTTCATACCCGGGCACGCACCAATGTCTTTTCTAATCCATGTGCGTACTATAAATTAGTTATCAGTTGTTCAAAGCGGTGAAGGAAAACATCGTGAGGAAACCGGTACACCTGAGATATTTCTCCACGATGTGTAAAGCCATGTCAGAGACCTACTGGCGGTTTAAACTCTGATACCAGGTTGTTCATCAACCATACGATAAGAAGAACGGTGTCTCTAGCTATCTAGTAAGTATTCAAAAATTACAGTCTGTTCAACAATTTATTCATAACAGAAAGCTCAAAACCTTTAGCTTAAAGCTCCGAGGACTTGTTACTAATGAATAAGTTAATTTCACTTAAGACCAAACTAAACTGCCATAAAAGCTTTAAGATAAAGAAGAAAACAACAATGTTCTATTCGAAGCATCAAAACAATATCAAGCCAACAAAATCAAAATCGATAATACAAACAAAACAACACACAGGTGACATGAATACTAATGTACAGAACAAGTACATGCTAGAACATGTATTTTTAGAAACAATACCACTTATATTCATAACAAACAATGAAATGAGAATTGAGACGTCCATGAACAAAGTCACTCATTAATTTTCAAAGTCTGTAACAAGGATGTCGACGCTAACTCGAGTAGCTGGTGGAACAAAGCGACAAGAATCCGTTGCTCACAGTTGAGGAGTAACAGTAGATCAAGACTTAAACAATAATAAAAATAGAAAAAGCAATCCTAGAAAAAAAGGTACATCTAACATTTTAAAATAGAAAAATTTTTGGCAGTAAAAAAACATTGCAAAAGCTTACCTTTAAAATCAGTAAAAGAGTAAAAATTAATTCACAATTAATTTTGCAACAATACACAGTTATAAATTAAAATATTGACATAAATAGTCAGCAGTATAGCCTACAAGTATCATGAAATAATCCGAATTTATTTATTTCGGGGAAAACATAATACAGTTAACAATTTTGAATTGAATAAATTACAGATTGGATGTAATTGATTAAAAATCTGTGCCTTTTTCTAAATGTAATTGCTGTTTATAAACCAAATTATTTAAAACATAAAATAAACTTTTTAAATTGTTACGAATCGCTTTTGCGTAAGATAGCTCAGCTCGCTGTACCAGCCTATAAAATAAGGTTAGTAGCACTCGTTGCTAAATGTCTACTGTCCACTGCCTTAGGATTAACAGTACAAATATTTTGTTTCACGATAAAGTAGCTGTCTGTAAGATGTAACGCTGCTAATTATAGTATTAGGAATAAGATTAATACGCCACGTAATTTAAATCTTCTCGCCTCTCTACATTAAGTAAAATATAACAACTTCTGCCTATATGAATTAATCATAGATTTAAGATATACCTACTCAGTCTAGATAATTGTATTGATTTAGAGCGCATCCACGCCAAGCACTAGGCAACTTTCTTTGCTGACAAAAAGGAATAAAAACACATTCGCAGCAGCTAAAATCCAAAGCCTATACACGCTTCACCTGCTGTCTGCTCTCAACAGTGCCAAGTGATTGTAATGACAAAAGATAGCCGAGCTGAGCCGCGTTACACGCTCACACAAGCATTGTCATTCAGATATTATCGACACACCTGATGCTAATGTTGCACGTACAACACCGTGAAAGCCTTTTCTTGGTTCAATCAACTACTGCTGACCACCATTGTTGGCTGTGCTCCGATGAAACTGAATTTAGTGAGTCATACAGTGAAGACACGATTGTGGCCCGTTGGTGTTGGGAAATTGCTTTGTAGTGTTCTGGATTATGGGCCCGTTGTTGAACCAAATACAGATTAGTTATATGTAATTCTATAAAAGGAATTTACGTAGTTTTAGCTAGGAATCTTAATAAACACTTTAATTTACATAAACATTACGGTTGTATCTAATCATTGAAATGATTGCAATCATCCAGTATATTTTCTTATTTTCCCATTAAACTCAAATTTGAATAGAAGAAAAGCAAACGTTAACAGTGTGGTGCAGTAACTATTATTTAAATGATTAAAGTTAGATATTTTATTATAACATCGTTTAAAATGTTTTGGTATTTATATATTATTATTATTTCTGCTATTGTACTACCAATAACGATCACAAATCAATTGTGTTTTAATCACTTTCAATCAAAGAGACGAAATTGTGCAATACTATTTCCAAATCCACATTCATTTCCATAATTTCCATTGTAGCTTTCAAGTAATCTGGCCTTACAGCTACTTGGTCATTAAGACTGTATAATTAACTTAGAAAGAATACAAACTCGAAAACATTAGCCCTAAGTACGCTCCCATTATTTTGGAACGTTACCTCAAATTACTGACCGAAGTGGAACGAAGGGTCTTAAAAAAGTCGTTTGTCACACAAAAGGTTGGACACAATATGTGTCAAACTTCTGTTTCGGTAGTAAGTAGTGATCCAAACGGTAGAGCGGCAAGGTACTCTATATTGCGTATGTGAAAGACCAACATTTGTCATGACCATTGTTTTAACAGGTACATGACAGGTGCGTGCGACGTTTCAAGCAAACGATTTGTTCGGTCTGGTGAATAGATATTTTGGTTGGAGGTTTTACTTAAATTCAAGGTATTTTTGCTGGAGGTATAGAAGAAGGTACTTTCTAAGATTACATCACTCTGCGAAGATTCGTTGGCATTCACTTGTGAATGTTTCTTTGGAAGTTAGGATCCAATCGTTTCGTTAGAGCAGACTTCCATATACTCTACAAAACAGCGAGAGAATACGTTACCGCTTCCGAAGTAGAAGTTATATAGCTGGATAATCTCTTTATTTACTAAATTTGGATATTCAATTCTATATTGAAAAAAAGCTTTGACGACCTGATTGGCGAAGGCTAAGTGATGAGACTGCTGCGTTAAGGGTTGCGGGTTAGATTCCTGCACGGGAGATTAATTTGTGCGATCCGCAGATGTTTGTGCCGAGTCTGGGTGTTTGTAATATTATTACATGTTTGTGAAACGTACCTACGATACAGGCGAAATACCTAGGCTGGGGCGACGTTTTTTAAAAAAAAACCTACTATACAAAAAAACGAAAGCCTAAATCGTCGTTAAAAGAAAAAACACACAGACCTACATTATGAAAAAAGAGTCTTATCCTTGACCTTCAAAAACACTGACACAACAAAAAATCGATATGTTCCTCTCTACTATAATCGATTTTCAACAACCATAAGGGGCGTATCACACAGATATCGCTAGAGGACCATCGAAATCAGTTCCAATTGAATCTTCACCCCTTAAAACGGATTAATGCAACTCCCTTCTGGGAGCTATTGTGCTTGCGATTTTATTATCTGTGGATATCTTTTTGGTGGAGATACATTGCTGGTTTTGTATGAAATAAATTTTGTTAGAAATTTACATGAGAGGTCATCTTGGTTACGTTATAATCGGTTACATATATGATCGGTTGTGTTTGTTAGTCGATAATTTTTTTTTAAATTATGTAAGTGTCCTGTTATGTCATTTTCTGAAGAAGGGTTATGTTAAATTCTCTTCTGTTGTGTTTTCCAGTAATGGGTTCTTTCTTGTTAACTGTTTTATTACATTTTAATAAGCTTTTGACATGTCAAATCACCTACATAACTTTTGAAGTCAAATAAATTGATCTGATTTTGATTTGATTTGAGTCTAAACATACAATAGTCCTACTAGTATTTTAGTTACAATATCTAGTAGCGACCAGAACGATTTCCATACCAGACACCAATGTACACAAAACACAACGATAACGCCACATTGTATTCACAGACTACCCTTAATAAAGGGGGCCATACATTATTGATGGTAACTTAAGCCATGGGCGCAAACAATATGGTTCTAGGTTCGTTTAGCCCACGAGTGGGACCAGCAGAGAGGGTGGATTAGCGTGGTGATAACTGGCTTGTGAACGATTTGTTCGGAGCTTTTTAATTAATTCACGGAC
Source organism: Abrostola tripartita (assembly GCA_905340225.1). NCBI lineage: Eukaryota > Metazoa > Arthropoda > Insecta > Lepidoptera > Noctuidae > Abrostola > Abrostola tripartita. Next base: position 1,433,131 of record HG996488.1, read on the forward strand.
ATTGGTGTGTTGAGTTTTGTTTTAGTAAGATTAATTTCGGTAACTGAGATTTTGTACATACTTACGTGATAGATACAAGATAACCCGACTGGTTATTAATGATGACCCGATTGCCGTGTGGTATCCGGCCTAGAATTGACTACCCCCTTTCCTCCCGTGGGTGTCGTAAGAGGCGACTAAGGGAAAATTCAGAAGACGGGCAGCAACGACTTCTGTAACTTCACCACCACCCACCACCTTCACCATACTGCGATCCTCAAGCCGCTTGCCAATAGTGGGGATTATGGCAACACCGCCCCGCTTAAACGGGGAGGTCTGCGTTCAACAGTGAACGACTTTTATCTGATGATGATTATGATGATGACCCGATTGGTGCAGTGGTTAAGCGATTGGACTGCAGCGCTGAAGGTTGAGGGTTCGATTCCCGCACGGGAAGTTTGTGAGATCCGCCGATTTTTGTCCCATGTCTAGATGTATGTGATATTTCATTTTTGTTAAGTGCATCCACGATACAGGATCAATTATTAGTGTGGGGCGACGTTTAAAAATATACATATATCACGCCTATATTCCCCAGAGGGGTAGGCAGAGGTGCACATATATAGTACACCTATATTTCGCCAGTTGCGTTCTAGGTCCCAAATCCTAATGTAATAAGGGAAGAGCCTATTGCCATCAACCGGCCACAAATCCAGCCTCCATGCTGCTACTGAGAATGGCCTAATAGAAAATCCCAGTAAGTTTGTACGACCCGGGCTTCGAACCTCTTGTTAAGCAGTCGCGCTTAGCGACCACTAGACCAACGAGGATTTCGTGAATTATCACGTCTGTGGACTCCTTACGGGTAAAAAGTTAAGGCTAGCGCACATTATGGCGGGTAGCAACGCACTGCATCGCATAACAAAACCCTTCCTACATAATTTTCGTACATTTATATAAACTAACGCACACTACAGCACTATCGCAACAAAATGTACGAAAGTGATGCAAGAAGACTTCTGTATGCGATGCGGTGCGGTGCGGCCCGCCATGATGTGTGTTAGCCTTTTTACATAACGTTCTATGCACAGCTGCTTGTTGCCAGGTTGTTCCATCTCAGGGCTACAGCAGATATTATAGATTACAATAAAAATTTCTTTGAATTGGAAGTTGATTACGGAAAACTTTTTCAATGATTCAAATACAATGAAAAACAAAAGAAGCTCCATTCTCGGCTCCCTAAAACTTTATTCACAAGAAAAGCGACCTAACAATCGTAATACACCGATTAGGGTTACACTTCCACCAAATAAAATCACCCACACAATAAATAATAATACCTACCAGCAAACACCCACTTTACACGTCAATTTATAAAATGCAACGAGAAATCACCCTCGGCCCCAATAATACGCGATAATCCATCGCACTGTGTTTAATTTTATTTGCGATTTAATTGTCCGCTAGTGTACAGTGCGTGCCAAATAAACTGTCTCGTTGAGTCGAGAGCAGGCGTTGAATGTTTGAGTGTTTGTTGTTTTAATGAGATTAGATTTTAGGTATTTTTTCTGCGACTATGTGTAATTTTGTGTAGTGTAGTGCAAATAAATTGTACGTTTATTGTTGAGTACTGTGAGTGAATGAATGGGTTTTACTTTATAGATTGTTTGTTTTTTCCACGGTAGTGTGAAGGTGAATATAATGTACACTACAGTTAACTATAATAGCAGTTGCAGAAATCTATTTAGTTGAAGTAGGATTATTTCTAACAGTCGACCGTCACATGACTTTGTGACTGCTGACTGAGATAAGAAGAGCTCTGGATTATTTTTCTCCTAATTTATATGCATTGTAATATTACTCTATATTCTTAGTCTACAAAAAAACAGTTTGTGTTCTATTTAAAAGACCCCTCTTGTAACGGAAAATAATCTAAGAATAAGTAACAAACCCGAAGAAGTGAGCCTAATTAAAAATATTTAATAGTTGACAATCAATTTTAATTCACCGTACAATCGTGCACACAAGTGAAAAATACGCGTCATCATTCAGCCTAGATTACGTGCAAATAACACGACATCAACGGTTGTACAAAAATAGAAAAAAACTTAAAAAAAACAGTAAAATAAGTCACGGCAACAATACTTCGTTAGTTTACCCTTTATAAGCAAATGAATAGTTATTTATACACACAATGAGATAGAACGCATCCTTCCACTTACTGTCTCACGTTCGTGTTTACATATATAAATCATAGGAAAGTACAATTGTAACAAAATGCATGTGTCACCTCAGTAATAATATGTTAATTTATATGTAATATAATAAGTTCTTGTGTGAATGGTACAGGGCCAGCGTAAGGGCCTTCTATAAAACGTAGGGCGATTCAATTGCGTTAATCCATTTTATTGCGTGTCACGAGCAGTTGGTTTTTTAACTTAAATGTACAGTCGTAAAGTTTGGTGCTGGTTAAGTATGGATCAAACGATGCGGTTGAAGGGATGCCGCTGTGTCTGATTTTTGGAAAACATGCTTTTGTTGTTTGTTAGGTAAATATATATAAGTATTGTTAATCGAACGTGTACTTTATACGTGATATTAAAATGTTTTTTATTAAAAAAATACCTCAATAAGACTTGTCACGAAAGTTATGTCTTCTAAGTAACTTTAATTTATTGCGAAAAGAGTTCGCACTTAAACATACGGTTCGGAGGGAAACCAGATGAGAACATGTTGATTTGTATAACTTAAAAAACCTTTATTACTTAAAAAAGAAGCAGGGCTTCTTAAATTTCTCAAACACTTCCGACGTTGACTGTCCAAACTAGACATCACCTCTTCCTATCGCGGTCCACTAGCACAGAATTCCGGCCACCCTAAATCACTCTCAATTGTCCCCAAAAAAACCCCATGCAAATGCCATAAAGGCCTAGTTGAGATTAGTTCACTATGAATCGAGTAATTAGGGGATTTATATGCAAAGTCTTTTCTGTGGTGCACATTATTAGTTCATAAAAGGCTATGGTAACACGGCTTAATGTAATTTTGAGTACGCCATATTGTGGGATGAGGCGGTCACTCCCGTTGTCCCAAATTTATGATCCGTACTGATTTAATAACTGTATGATAACGGATAATATTTATGGCCTGGACGGTACCATTCCCAGGATAGACCGTTGGGTCAGCATCTCATTAAGATTGGAATTTTAAAGATTTTACGGAACTCACTCATCATTTAATACGATAACTCTTTGCTTGTATTTCCGTAATTAGCTCGAAATTACTGCGTTATTACCAATATTTCTTACTCGTCAGTTCTTGGAAGTAAATGCTACGTACTAATAGGTCGGTATTAAATACTCGGTAATCGACTAGGCAGATCCACTTTACAATGTCGGTATGGTAAGCACATGTCTGTAACTTCGTGTAAAATACAAATATTTATTCTGCTGCGATGTCATATCAGTTCACATTTAAGGAAAAGGCGGAAAGCTTGTAAATTATTGTTTTTGTGTCTTCTGCTGTATTAAAGAACTATGTATGTATCTTCGAAAGCAATGTGTTGTATCTCAAAGTAGCTTCATTTCGGTTCATGTTACTCTGGTTCGCAGGATACCAGTTCCTTATCTTGGTCATTGGCCTTTCTATTTAACTACTAAAGTTCATGAGGTCATTGTAATTATTTCAATTCATGTTCAAATCCTTTGGTTCTTTCTTTCAATTGTCACATTTATTTAGTCCGACATTATTTAACATTGTTCTTGTAATTTTTTATGTAAGTTGTCAAACAGAATTCGGAACCGTCACCTTTATTTCAATATCTTTGTTCCGAAGCGCGACACTTTCTTCTTCGACAATGGAAGGTCGCGTCTCCCTATTCTCAACAGAACGACCTATGAACCCATCTATTGTTGTATCTTCATACATTTCTATGGACGCGTCCACGTCAATCAAATGTTACCGTGTCAATTTTTTGCTAATGCGAGTTTGATATGAGATGCAAAATGTTGGGGGATTGTGAGAAGTTTGCCAAGATTGCTGGGGGAAGAATTAACGTGTATTCATGTTGTGTTGTATATACAATGATAGTAAAGTTTGTTTGTTATAGGTACTTTTTGTTTGGCTTTTCTAAGAGTGGGATCTTCTCGCTCAATCAAAAGTGTTCTTATGTTAAGTAAACACGACAAAGAAGATAATGCAGTTATGAAAATAAAGATTGATTACCTTTCATTTGCTAAAGTAGTAGATAATGAGAAAGTTAGGTGCAATTTAGTGAATTGATAAAAATTGCAATTCTTTAAAAACGCATCGCAAAAAAAGTTTTTCGAATCCATAAGATTAATTACGGCTACGGATCCAACCAATGTACAACCAACATGTAAGGATACTGTAAACCAACAAATTACTTGGAAGTCACATTTCAGTCGTTGCTTTAGTGCATCTTTGGCCGAGTATGGGCGCAGTCCGAGGCAGCTCCAACTCTCCACCGACCAAAACGAACATTAACGTAGTAGTAAGCTCTTTCTGGAGAACCAATCTGAAAGAATTGAAGCCTGCTCAACACAAACTTCTCGAACTTAAAGGGGCCCGATCGAAGTTCACGTTTCAGCAACTCGCCACAGTTCCAACGAAACCAATGTTTATACCGTAATTACTGTAAAAAAAAGTTGCTAACAAATAAACTGTTCGAACTCAGTTGAAAGTTTTTAAACTTCGTCGTTAGGGCTTCGCGATTGTTCCCGCACAAAATATCGGACTTTGGTTTCGAAATACTTCGTCTGAGTTTGGACAAAGGGTCCTACTTAAAATTAAAGGTATTGTCATGAGGTCACATTGTATCAGGCTCATCGCAAGACATGTGCCGTAAGCAGGCTGATATAATCTGGATCATTCAAATTATTTCTTGTGGGAAATAAATTTTGGTTCGTAAAAATCGAGAGATATCCGAATAAATTAACGATCTTTGTATCGATTTGACTGACTCTGCAATGGTGCTATATTTGACCGTTTGGCATTTGACTTTTATTGGCAGCTGACTTGATCCATTGCACATCTGGTCAAATAATGAACTAAGGTCGTTTTCAGATTATGTTATAAGGAGATAATAATAAAGAAATGCTTGTGTAAAAGTTAAACGTTTCGTATAATAGTACAGTCAAAATGAGCGTGGGCACAATTATCTTCATCAGCAAAATCAGTCTGTCTTTAATAATAATAGGAGTGGCTTGCTTGAGAACTTCAAACGTTAAGTCCTTCCATTAAAAAATTATCCTTGCTGCATCATTATCAATGATCAATCGATCTTCACAGTAGCTATTTAGCTTCAAGAACCTCAAATCCTCCACGATCAATACTCCATAAATATAATACGTCACTAACCAGTCGATGGACACGACAGGCGTACATACCTATTCTACGTCCTAACAACTTGAGCCCACACGCTAGACGAATCGAGACACATCAAACACTCAGTTTTCAGACCTCCTTTACACCACAATACCCTAGAACTGTTTGGTCAACGTGTCCAGTATAACATGACCCGCGTGTTTCTATGACAAGTCTCTTCCATCAGTTGTTAGTTAGTCGGGCGCGAGGGGGGTGACAGGCCATCTGTCAGTGGTGTTGTTGGTGTATTTGTCTTTGGGCTTAGACCGGCGTGCACGCTGTATCTGAGACAGGAAATTAGGTTTCGATGTTTGAATGTGGACGGGTATCTGGATGGTGTTATGTTGGAGTGAGAAAGTTTCGCTAATATTTATTATGATTGAGTTTGGTTAGTTGGAAAACTTGGATTCTATTCTATTAAAAGCAGCTTAGAAATCAGACATATACCTATGCCTAATTAAAAAATTTAATCTTTTGAAGTTATTGCATAATCCATCTTATGCAAGCAGGTAGAGTTTAAAAAGATTAAGCACCGATACTTAAAAAAATAATGTAATATATTTACATACGGGTGTCGGGTCGTGTTTCTTAAGCTATATACCTAATAACCCATCCCATTTCTGGCAACTATAATAAAAATATTAATAATTCTACTCCTATGATATAGGAATTCAGTTATTTTAACAGTGTTGGTAGCTGTTTATTAGGCAGGAGTAGAAGTAAATAACTTGATTCTAAAACACATACATATAATTATAAAAAATTACAATTTTAAACCAAGGATAAAAGTATACCTGTCACTATCGTTTGCATAGCATTGCAGCGTCAGGATGCATGAGAACCACTCCATCAGCCGCTCTAGAGTACCTGCTAAACCTGAAACCTCTACACCTTGTCATACAAGAGGAGGCACAGGCGGCAGCACTCAGACTGAGAGCCAACGGACTATGGAAACAAAACATATCGACAACGCACTCAACCGTCTTGAAGGACATCCTCAAGGAGGTTCCACTCCTCGAGGCGCCTATAGACAGAACGATGTGTCATCATGTTTTCGATAGAAGATACAATATCCAACTTACAGCAGAAATGCAGGATAACTCTGGCACAGGTGAAGTTAGGATATATACAGATGGCTCCAAAACCTCACAGGGAACCGGAGCGGGAGTCTTCTCGAACGACCTTAACATTAAAATCTCGACCACCCTAGGTAAACTTAATACTATATTCCAAGCTGAATGTATAGGCATCACCAAAGCAGCACAGGCGGTTGCAGCCAGAGACGTCAGAGGCTACAATATTAAAATTGTGTCAGACAGTGCATCCGTCCTTCAAGCTCTACAAAACAATACCATAACTTCTGTCCTAGTACTGGAATGTCACGACGCACTCCAGTCCATCGCAGACACAAACAGTGTAACTCTGCAATGGATTAAAGGACATAGCAACTCACTGGGCAATGACGCAGCCGACGAGCTGGCTAAAAGGGGATCAAGGACGACGGTATATGGACCGGAACCACTACTGCCGTTACCCCTGGGACAAGTCAGATCTTGGCTGCGGCTGAAAACAGAACAAAACCACCAAACAGAATGGAGGAACGGTGTAGGATGCAGGCAGACAAAGAATGCAATTCCGGTACTTTCGAAAAAGTTTGCCCGCAACCTCACCAGACTAAACAGGGACGAAATCCGTATAGTACTAGGTACAATAACCGGACACTGCCCTCTGAACAAACACCTTTTTACCATAGGTGTGACGGACAGCCCTCTATGCAGAGGCTGCATGGAGGCAGAAGAAACGCCACAGCACGTACTCATGGAGTGCGGAAGTGTGGACGACCAACGGGCACGCATTCTCCAGCGTCCAGCATCGCTACCGGAAGCTTGTAGCAGCCTGAAAAGGCTGCTCGCATTCTGGGACGAGCTGGGATGGCTGGAGTAGAAGAAAGAAACCCATCACGCACAATGGCCTATTCAAGCGGCTAAGTGCGGATAATGCCCAGCCAAACTAACTAACTAACTATCGTTTGCATATCAAAGAATAGAGATGTCAATAGATTTAATACGGGGTTTAGTTAATACCGGTATGATCCTCGTTTATGAATAAGATGGATGATGATTGCTTCTCTCTAACATGATGTCGGCCCGTCATTCCACATTCGTCGTCTTTCAGCACAACAATGTTTTTGGAGATAGTCGCGTCGGATCACACGTACATACATCAGTTCTATACGATTAGACAGACCTTTATTATAAGGTACCTAAAATTGATTTTCTATTGACGAAAAGATTTTCTATCTTGTAGGTAATAGGACTCCTCCACCTATTGCATTAAGGAACACAAGATAACACTCAAAAAATCTGTGCAATATCAGTTCTCTATTAATAAAAAAAAATTACACAAATCTAAGCTCATTTTTAATTAACGCCTACGAATATTTCAGCCATTATTGTAGCTATCTATAAAAAAATGGCGCTTACTCTGACGTTTTTAATAACGTTATAATTCGCGTGAAATTATGTATCGCCTGCTAATTATAGCCGGAATAACACATCAGAACAATGTAGCAATATCGCTGCGTCATCGACAAGCGGCATTTTACAGATACCTTTGCCTAACGAATGGTTTTTATGAGTTATGTTTTATTTATTTAATGGTGAGAATAAATTAATTCTATAATTTGCAAGGTAATATTGTTACCGTTTGGTAAAGAGGTTATAGGTTTCAGGTTAAAATGTTACACCTTCGTAATGTACATAGCAAGAATGTTTATTTCGGGGTAATCCAAAACAGTGCACAAACTAGAGCATCATGCAGTGAAAACACAAGTCATGATACAAGTAAATGAGTCGGTTCTCTAAGTTAATTTAACGGCTGAGTGTGGGGTGTGATTTGATGGGTGTGGGGTTTGTGGGGCAAATTAGGTTTGATGCGCGTTATTATACCTTGTAAACAAAGGTATCAATTATAGCCAGGGATGAGTTTCAACTTTTATTATACGAAGTATTACGTAGCTAAGACGAGGAGAACGTAAGGCAAGTTTACGACGGTAAAATTTCTATTGCCTAAAATGGTCCAAAACGATTAAATTTTTCACAAAAAAATAATGTCTAATGAATTTTAATATCGATCATAACTAACCATTTTTATGTGCTATTTTATGGAATGGGTATTTAATTAGCCATTTGTATTTAGTTATTTAAATTAATATACATATTATTTATACATAAATAAAATTTTAAGTAGAAACAGTCTACTTAAATGCCTATAAAAGATATTCACAAATGCTCAGTGATACGTATTAGAATATCACCCCAAATACACGGTTGCATTTATCACACTAATAACACCTCTAATTTCAAATTTGGCACTAGTGTTGTCCATTCGGCGTAAAACGACACTCGTCGGCAATCAACGGCCCCGCAGGGAGTCCCACGTGGACGCCTCGCCTCGCTACCGGGATGTACGCACTCACGCGAGACAATCCGCCGATTGTCAAGAATTCGACAACTACACACGAAAACAGACCCTATCCACCCCAAAATAAAGCCCATCCCAATCTGAACGCAACAATAATCGCTACGGAGATGAATGCACATCGCACAGAGTTTTCCGCTAATTATCATGCTAATACCCGCCTTGAGTACCCCGCTGAGCTGAATTTTAATTTAATGAAGATTACATATACTGTGTAAAATATTTGTATAAATTAGAATAACTTATACATTTCACAAAATAGAGTCATTACATTTTTTATGCGTATCTTAATAGCTTTTACCGAAATAGGTGTTCGACTATTATGGGCAAGAATAAAAGGAGTTCCCAAGCGTTTCTGCAAGTAACGCACCTAATAAACTAACTGATTACTATTTTCCTCATAATAAAGGGAGTACAATATAAAATAATCTTTAGTATAGAGGGGAGTGAAGAATGCTATTCACTGTACAATAGAAGCGTCTATCAGTCTCAAGCCTGCCGTTACAACAGAAGCAATCCAGATAATTCTCATTACACACATTTCACTGTTCGATGTTTCTAATACTCCATTATGTTTAGCCGCAGGAGGTCTCGATTGTGGCAATCGGCGTCTTTGTTGCACATCACTACCGAGTGAACGGATCCCGCTAAATTTTAAATGTCATCGTTCCAATTCGAAATTCAATTACGTGTAATTAATGCGGTGTGTTCCAGTGGCGGAACTGGATCTTTTACCGATTTGAAAACAATGGTTCGAACTTCGAACGTCGTCGGCGGCTCAAAGCTATAGATCGCAACTTAGTTTTTTTTTTCATTTAAGGCGATGATAGCTTTTATTATGATAAATGTGTAGGCGACTTTTTTGTGGCGCCTTTTTGTGCCAATATAAATCTCAATTTATTGAACTCTTTCATTATGTAAAATTATGTATTTCGATTCATAGTGTCGACGTTTTGCTATTTTACTTTTTGTAGATGTATACTCATTAATATTTAATTTGAATAGAAAATTAGGCATATTTTTTATTTGTCAGAACGCCATAAATAATTTATGGAGTTTTTAATAGATTACGTAAACCAAATAGTGTGCTTTGTGGATACATTAATTATTTTAGAGTTCAATTCTGGAATTAACAATTTACGTTATAATAACCCTGTTGCTATGCCAACGGTAGCCGGAAAAGTAATTATTCAACGGGCTCGGCCCGGAATAGAACTATTGAACAGAAGTTTAGTGTTGAAGACAATGATTCATTGTGTGGAACAGGTATTAGGTACGCGTCTCTACTTAGGATCACCATGTTACTTTTACACGTAGGATAATGAATATCAAATAATTACTTCCAAATATAGATGAAGTGTGATCATAAATTACCAGTCTTATCGAAAAAAAGAAAGAGAAACAAAGACATAAATCCTATCTCTTAATTACCATTTTTTGTAATACCAACAATGTAAGTCAGTTGTATAATTCAATTTTGCCTTTTTGGCTATATTATATGCAATCATTAACCCTTTTTTCAAAATTAGTTTAAAATGATTTAATTTATTCGAAGAGAATTCGCTGTATAGGTATACCTAACCTTACTTACGCTGTCAATATAAACTTTTGTTTGGTCAACAGTTTTCTGAATTCTGTACTTAAGTGCAAAGATAAAATCACTGCAAGAATTTTTAAGCTATCTCTAATTTCCTAAACCCATGGCTCCCCTAAGCGAGTAGGATCACGTATTCTAATAATTCCGTCCCGTGGGTGGAATACGTCGGTTAAAAGTGAACTGGTTGTGTTTAAAACTAAACAATTTGGGGGTGTGGCCGCTCCTACCACATCCGTCCGACTGCGAGGTGCTAAAACTATTGTTTGTGCTCTCTTTACTATGCCCGACACATTCATTATAATAATTTTGATGTTAGACGACCTTCTGAGTCCTGAATTTGACGGTAAACGGTAATATATTACCTTCTTGCCCGCGTCTTCACCCGCGTTAACTCCTATTTAAAAAAAAGTAGCCTACCTATGTCTTTTCTCGGGTCTTGAACTTTCTACATGCTAAATGTCATCAAAATCCGTTCAGCGGTTTACTCGTGAAGGTGTAACAGATAGACAGAAGGTCAGACAGACACAGTTACTTTTTCATTTATAATATTAGTATGGATAGTATGGTTAGTAAAACTGTAACCACTATGAGGCACAGGTTTCTTCTCATACACGGAATAGCATTGGAAAACGTTAATTCAGTAAGGATAGTAACATAATAACATAGCATAACATCACGCCTGTATTCCCCGAAGGGGTAGGCAGAGGTGAACATATAGTACACCCACATTTTGCCAGTTATGTTGTAAGTCCCAATGTAATAGGGGGCGAGCCTATTGCCATCAACCGGGCACAGATCCAGACTCCGTGCTGCTACTGAGAACTACCTAATGGAAAACTCAGTAACACTTTGCCCGACCCGGGATTTGAACCCAGGACCCCTTGCTCAGCAGTCGCGCTTAGCGACCACTTGACCAACGAGGCAGTAGTAAGGATAGTAACAAGACAAAAACCAAGTAAAATATAAAATAATAGAAGAAAGTAACATTGAACATATCGCTTGGGTTGGTTGCAGGCTATACAATTCTGGTTTCATCATGATGTTTTCCTTCAACATTGCTCTGTGTTAGAATATCTAAGGAAGAATCTTATGAACATAACAACATTGAAAAAATCACTTTTATATTCCGAGTTTGGGTCTTGACGCATACATTGTAAGGATAAAGTTTACGACACAACATGAGTGTAACAAAAACATATAATATGACATAGTCCCAACATTTTTGTCCATTTTAAGACATATAAATATTTAGAGAAAATAATTAAACTCGTAAACTAACTTATCATTATCTGCCAATGATGGACTCGAGTCCCATTTCTGGTTTCTGGATACAGTCCAAACCACAGAGTCTCAGTTGATACTGGCTAGCTGTCATCGCATCAGAAACTGTCAGTGTGACAGTTATCATGTTCTATTTGACGGTAATTTAAATTCTCGCCACCGCAAATTTCTTAATACTATTTAAGATACAGTCAATGAACGTTCGAAATATACCCCAAAGTCACATTGATCAGAACTGTCCTTTTAGATTGTCGAATACGAACTTTATATAATTGTTAATGTTTCCAATATTGTACTGTTGTAGACATTCTAAGACTTCGTCTAACAATTATAGGTTGTTTGACCTCATATGTCAACGTGTGTGGTGCTAAGGACCTGTCCTTGTGCGGTCAACCGTAGTTCATGTAGCACCGATTTCATGTACGCGAATTTAAACTTAAGTACTCGCCAATAACGGCGATTATTCCATGAATTATGTCCTGCATAGGTGTCCTGGGTGTATTCTATTATAAAGATGTTTGGTTTACAGGTGAAGTGACGTCGTTGTTCTAAGTTCACTTTCATTCATTAGTAGAACAAATGACCTAAGTTCATTGTTGGGTTAGTTGTATAGTCATAAAGCCTTACTATTTCAATTTCGTAACGTTAAGCTCTGTTATGTAACATAAAGAAAATTAACTAAAACAACACCTAGTAATGCAAGGTCTTATTTTCAAACGGTTGAGAAAGAAAATAATATGTTTATACAGTTGGCAAATCGAGACACAAAACTACCAAGTTAATAGTATTTCTGTTTCCTCTGTGAATAAGGATTATATAGTTTTAAAATCCCCAATTCCGATCAGGTTAAGCTTCAGTACCTACCATAACAGAACTCAGTGAAACGTCCAACAAAAAATACTTTAATTAGCTCTAAAAAGGCAAATCCCAAACTCACAACACCCCAAAAGAAAAACCTTTACATTCCACAAGATGCCGTGATAAAGCCAGGTCGACACTCTTCTTTCAACGTGCGAGTACGTAACACCTGCATCAAAGTGCCTTATTACGAGTTTAAGGGTAGTGTAGCTTATCAAGCTTTGAGGGTAAAAGGCTCGGTTTTAGTAAAAAAACATCAAAGCTGGTTTGGAATGTTTTCAGTCGGGCTTTCGCCTTTTTTCAATGGCAATTAGTTAGCGTTTCTGCCGACGCTTCCACCCGCGCCTTGCAATTATAGCGTGGAGTAGTTGGAGCACAGCGAGGTAGCGGGTAGTGGAGGCGGTACTGGGTAGCTTCGTGTTTTCGTCCTTACCTTATACTTTCAGAAATCACTGTAAAGTAACATGCCATTGTTGAGGTTCTTGGGTACCTTATTAAGGTCACTATACGGAGTAGAATTTTGTGTTCGCATTATCTCTCTTACTGTACCCAGTGACAAGCCAATCATAAAATATGAATGGTATCAAGCATAATATTATATTTTCTTCAAACTTAGGTACCTAATCAATTAAACTATCTTCATCTTACCTTTAAAACACAAGTAGATAGACTTGGATCAAATCTAGTTAAGTTCATATTTAGTGTACCGAAAGAAGATGACCCACGTCTAGGACCAAACCAATGCCAGCCATTTCAGCAATGACTTATTATTCATTTAAGGACATGATCCTTAAATAATAGGTTTCCCACAGGATATTTCTTCATTATTAAAGTAAACTTTCATATCCGAAATTGTGCCATTTTAGAAAGGTAAGAAGTTGAATATGACAATTCTTTAAAAACTAGAATTCAACCGTCTCCAGCAACAAAATATCTAGTAGTATTACCGCATCAAAATGATTAAAGTACGCACACACATCTTCATGGCTCTGTAATAGTAGAGAGGGTGTCTTAGACTAAAAAATTATTGATATTAAAACCTCACCGCGTTAATTAAGCTTTTCAGTCGTTTAATTTTTTACTCAGTTAACCACGGAGTTTTGGTTAGTGCTAATTTATTTAATTAATTAGCAATGGTTAGTTTTGATCGGCCAAGCGATGGGTATACAACAAATTATGTTTACTTTCAGGTTATTTATTGTTTCGGGGATTTGTTAGTAATAAAGAAAAGGGATGATAGAAAAAAAACGCAATTTTATAAATATTATCCTATATATACACGATTTTATAAAAATACAGTCATACTCTGGGTACAGTCAATACCTACACTAGCAAAATTAAACACACGCTGTGTGATTTCGTATACTTCATTGGATGGTAACACAATTAACGTGAACTCGTAACAAGCGCATTAAATTATGCAGTTATAACCTATGAATTACTTAGAAATCCTTAATGAGTTTACAGTCAATTGTAAGTTCATAATTTTTTAATTAATTAAGAATAAAAGAAAGCGTAATAATGTCGCGTATCAAAATCAGATAAAAAGAAAAATGTTTACAATTAAATTGTATCCGACACCATCGTACGAAGTTGTCTGCTTAAAATAAAGACCCAATTTTTTTTCAAAAGATAAAATCTCATTAAAATCCTACAATCTAACCATTAACTAATTGGTAAGGCCCTTGTATTATCCACGTCGGTAGAGACAGACATCTTTCCGAAGGGACTTCTAATTAAACAGGACACTTCTCAATTTGTTCTGTTATCTTCTACATCAAAGTTGTCAAGAAAATACTACAAAGGAAATTCAACTTAACATCTATAATCGTAGGTTATAATTTAGAAAATGATGTTGATAAAGCAGTTTTAAGAGTTTCGGCGAAGTGACATTGCATCGTCGGCTTCGAACAAAGGTGACTTGAAAAGGCAAATGAGCGTCTTCACAAAGTTGAAGCGATTAGCGTTTTAGCCGGGGAAGTTCGAGTCGTTGGTAACGGAGGGTGTAAAAACGAGGGTGTTATGAGTGTGTAATCAAACACCATAAATATAAGAAGACAAGGTAAAGTACTGGCGGAGAAAGTGAGAGAAATAATAAATAAAGAAAAGCGTTAAAGCGTTTTTTATAAAGTTGTTATATATGGGGAACACAACAATAAATATCCGTTGCTATTGGCGCACTGATGTGCATTTATTGCATTCACATAGATCAGATATTAGTACACAGAAAGTAGATAAAAAATAGACTTACATTAGGCTGTATGTTGCATACTTATGCCATACCTAACAAAAGTAACCTTTTTGGCAGGGGTGTATATTTTTAGAATTGAAATGGCATTGAGAATAAAATACTACATAACTCTAATTATGCTCAAACTCGAAGAAAATAATTCTTACTTAGAATTATTACCGGTAATGCGGCATTAGACGACCCGATTGGCGCAGTGGCTAAGCGGTTGGATTGCTGCGCTAAGGGGTTTGATTGCCGCATGCGAAAATAGTTGTGCGATCCGCAGATGTTTGTCCTGGATCTGGGTGTTAGTGTATGTGAGATTCCATGTTTGTGAAACGCACCCACGATACAGGAGAATTTCTTAGAGAGGGGCAACTAAAACAGAATTAGAGAACTGCGCCTTTGGATGTATAGTGATGATTGCCTGATGTATATCTTATCAGTTTAGTTGAGTCATAGCAAATGGCAAGTGTAGAAACGTTAAGTTCTTCCTTAAACATACAAAGATTCTCTTTTTTGTTAACTTATTCTTTATTTTAGCGTCTAAAACAATGAATTACACTAGAACAAAGAGCGCTAATGTTTTCGTTTGTCCGACCACTTATAATGTCTCTTCATTTTTAAGCAAACCATTGAAAAGCTGCTAAATGTCAGCGTTACCGACATTATAACTTTAACAATCATGATTAAAGCTTTGTTTGACAAAGAGTTGTGTAATTCAAAACAAAATACAGTGACATTTAACACCAGCATTGTTGACACTCAAATCATAAACAAAAACTTTTGATTCTTGTCGAATAAAGTTGCATAACTCACACTGAAGAAACAAAAACTTCTCTTTAGCAAAAATTACGAAATTCCCTGTAACTTGATACAATTATGTAATTAAAAAGTAAAATATTACCGCGGACTGTGTAATCTGCTCCGTTGAAAAATATGGTGGAACCGAACTTTTGTTTTCATAAAGGAGTTGCCAAAGAAAAGAGTTTTCGACTTTGTGATTAAGTCATACCAACTTGTTTATTCACAATAGGTTAGGTAATGTTTTTGATCTTTCAATAATATATTGTTTCTGGGTTTTGAAAAGAATTATTCGGAAGTTCAAAAGTATGATATTGAATAGAAGATTTATTTTTCAATTCGTTACCATAATTTTTCAAGCTGGCGTGTTATGAAATAGGTGGAATACTTGATATTACTTCAGAATTGCTATGACATAATAAGTTTATTGGAGAATCAACGTTTTAGAATAATACATTCTGGGATTCTGGCACACTTTATGTGGATAGTTCATATAGAAACGTATTTATTTATTATGGCTATATTTCATTCTTTTATAGTTATATAAATTGGGGAGAAAGCAGAAAAATATCTAACCGAAATTACCAAAAAAAATTAAGAAAACATTTTAAATGTCCTCGAGACCGTCCGAAACATAATAACGTCTTCATTTCTCAATCAAACAGTAATATAAGAGAAGCACAAAGAATGACTGTACATAATTCATTTATCCAGTCATGTATTCGAGCAGAAAGTGTTAGGAGCATTTACAATTTAACGGTACATCTTAAAAGAGACATGAATAACTATAATGATACGCGTAACTCTATGATTACACACCGGTCCGGGTTCTGTACGATCAGTCACAACCAATGAATAGGCAATTTACTTCTGTTTGCTGTCCGGCTTCACAGCCACCTTCCAATCTTAATTCCACTACATAAACCACACCAATCAACGTATTCAAAATGCCTTCAAAATACCAACCAGTGTGCTATGACTTCATTCACTACAAACCTAGGGCTGCTGTCCAAAAACAGAAAACGCCCAAACAAGTGTTTTAGAGAATGGCCCACGAAACAGAATGAGTAAGTTGGTGATAATGCAAGACGCGCCAATTCACAATGGGTACTGACAATTGAAAATTTATCGTTTATAAAAACATCAGACATCGTACATAGCTTGAATAGAAACGTCAATAGTAAAGAGCATCATTTGGAAGCGCGCGCGCAAACCGTACTCACAAACTTTTTTTTACTACTCTCTAACTGCAAATGAACTTTAATCCTTTATAGATAAAGTTCAAAATACTCCTGAATTAACTAGTCAAGTATGCAAATAATACAACATTCGCCTGTAACGGCTGATTTATGATGTGGTTCGGACACCCAAGGAACAAAAACTTGGTATCAATAGAACAAGAAACACAAATGAATGCCTGTTACAATACACACTGTAATTGTTTAGACAAAAGCATTAAGTTTGAACTTATTGTGCATAACTAACGGACTATTGTCAAATGACTCTCAACCTTAACTAAAGGTCATAGAGCCTTGTTTAAGGGAGGCTAGACAAGGACTTGAGACGTTACGGTGTTGGTAGAAAAGAAGTAATATCTTGAACCATCAAAGCTTTCGCCGATGGTTCTAAAGTTAATTTTTATGACATCTGTGCACAATAGAGGTACATTATGAAAGAAAAGACATTCCATAGCCGTGTCAACTATTCTTAACTGTTGTTTTAAGGTCCTTTGGTGTTTTCACTGTGTGCCTTTGAATTTTTTGGTGTCTACATTACTTCCCCTTTGTTTTCAACAAAGATGTTTGTGGACATATAATTATTCTTTCTTTAATTTTCTGTGTCCAAATTTTACGAGGTCACAGTGGACTGCGATTTTGGATTCCTTGCAGAGTAATTTGAGTGTTACTGTTTAAGGTTTTTGGGTTATTTTCTATTGAATTCCGGAAACTTCATGCTGTTTCGGAACCACAGTAATGAGTATTGAATACTTTTCAAGCGACATAATAGTGAGAATGGCTAATAGCATTTGTTTCTGGAAAATTTTACGGTTAGTCCCATTACCGTTGAATGTAATAAAAGTGTAGTTAGTTCGTTCTTTCTTTGGGAATTATTTATTGAAACCCGTAACCATTTATTTTCTTTGTTTTGTAAATATTTTTAGTGGCACCAGTATTAATTTTAAGAAACAACAATACCTTCGTATACCTATTGTCTTAGATTAATGTTTCCTAATAGTTTTCGTTCTTGAGTAAGGCAAGACCATTCTACAAGGTTATTTTTCTACAATTTGGTAAAACGAGAAGAATTCCTAAAAGAATAAAAAGATTCAGTTTAACAATTCGGTATGCTTAATCACCATACAGAAGCAAACTATAAGAAAAATCCAGACTAGAAAATATCAGATATAAGAAATCAACGATTTCTTAAAAAAAAATAGAATTCCAACTACAATTTATTAGCGCACAGACAACACACTGTTTTCATTTGCATATTTCCAATCTCGATTTAAATAGTTGAATTCCCAATCATAACTTTCCGAACGGACTGTGAAAGCGATTTTTAAATTTCCCGCCAAGACGGAGGGAGGAAAAAAAGAAAATAGAAAAAAAAAACAATCAATTAGGTGAACTGTCATCGGCAGTGGCAAGGGAAAATGATAAAAGTCCAAGTTTCGACAAAGATGTTCGTTATACCGGCGGCGATAACATTGATTATCGATTTGTTTGTTCAGTGTATTGTTGGTGTATGTTATGTGTATATAGCGTTATACATTTTGTGTAGTGGGTGTTTTTAAGGTTGTTGTAGATGAGGGCTTGTTCTTAGGGCTTTAAAACTAACTACTAATTTATATCGTATACAATTTTTTGGTTATATAATTTTTTTATGGTCCATAAAGTAGTTTGCAACAAAACAATAATTCATTACGTTATTGATTTTCTTTAGTGATTGGGTAAGAAATTGCAAATAAGTCTTGGTAAAATTTTGATATGCATAGCAAAAATAAAATTTAAAGCTTCTGTTACAGCTATTTTCCTCAATATTTTTAGTTTAAATTTACATGTTATTTTTTCAATTCCAATTATGTTAAAAGTGCATCGTTTTGTTACTTAAGCAGAGAAATCACTTAGATTTCTACAAAAATTCATTTAACACCCTTAACCCTATAGTTATAACTCAAAATCAATAACCGTCAATCTAAAAGGTACTTAAAACCGATCCTTAACGTTCATTCTACAAACAGTCACACTAAACTATCCGCTAATTGCACAAAACATGCCTCAATACACAAAACAAACACAGAAGAACACAAAAGACAGATTAGGGTCCGTCCAGATCGTATTTAAGATAAATGAGTATTTTCGCTAAGCGCGGCTTTAGATCGAAGATAAAGGGCAGATGTGTCCCGACCTTATGTGACGTCATGAGATGGTTTTGGGACTTTTTTGTGCTTTATACATAGTTTGATATAGATAGTTATAATTAGTAGATGTGGAGATTGATGAGATCTGGCTGTACGGTGTGGTAGACACAGTTGTTACAGGACATTTAGGAAATAGTTTTCTCTGCATCAATGTTCGCGTTCACATTAACGTCATAAGTTCATAACGCCGAATAGGTAATTACTTAACAAAAATTTTTGTAACTGTATGGGGTAGTTATAGTAATTTACGTATAAGTTGTTTTTGTCCCACTAGTCTAATTAAAATCATTTCAATTCCTGTATATGTGCTACTTAATCAATGCTTGCTGCAACATGCCCAATTATGATGCTTGTATCATTTCCTATCGTAGCAATACCTATCTTATCATTTACATTTGGATTATTCTCTGCTAAAAAACACACAGAACGAGGATTCGTAATCAAAATAAACGGCATATCAAACATGCGCTTAAATATAAATACAGACTTCCCTTTTCAGTGTAAACGTGGCGTACATAGGTATATAGAGTTCTCCTACGTAATACAATTACGTAAAGCAACATACGAAGTTCCAAACATGACCCAATTCCATATTCTTATAGAGTACAATACCCCAAACATTTATGTAGACACAATAAAACACAAATGCTCTTTATAATTGAGCTAACAATGCGACCAATAGGATTAAGTCTGTGCGATACACTTCACCTAATTGGTAACAATCGTCCGCCATTTTAGAATAGTAAACTTTAAATGTGGAGTTTTTTGTTTAAAGATGTAACGACTTTTACCGCGAATTTGTAGACGCATGATTTTTGTTTCATCTATAACTAATTATAGCCGCTTTTCTTGAAGTTTAAAAACAAGTTAATGCTGCTTATCCTTTGTAGAAGAGAAAATTACGTTTTACATATTCTAATATATATTCTTCTATAAACTTACACGAAATTAATTAAATTATCCTTGTGATGAGGTGTGAATTATTTTCTTTTTCTGTGTTGTCTAAAGAAGAGAAAATATGCCTATGACTTAAAACAGTATGTGTATATTACCGCTAGCTGAATCAAAGGTTGTGTCATGTCACTAGAGACCACTAAAATAACTTATGATGAACTAAAAGCAATAATTTAACAGTGTATTGAAGTGATAAATACACTTTTAACGTTGTTCACGCAGACGCATTAGTCTATTCATATCTGCATCACAATAAAAAGCCTTCACAAAATGGTGAAGCTATTGGGCACCATTATAAAATAATTTAACTTTCGCTCAAGGTACGTAAAGCGCTTTTCTATCGTGTATCATGAAAATCCGTGACCAAACAAATTATTGAGTCAAAAGTAGAATACGTATGGTCGGTATCGCTGTCTCTCTTCATCGTATACGTGCGTCTCTGTCATATACACTGGCGTACATTAAGGGTACACGTATAAGCTGCTTATTGTATTTTTATAGTTATTTTGATCGTCGCACAGAACGTTTATTGTGTGGATTATCCTATATGAATACGGGATGGGGTATTACATTTATTGTGTTTCAATGTACACAGCTGATGTTTGTCGAAACAATGGCGCGCCGTATTTGCGAATCGCCGGTAAAACCTTTTGTTCGTAGGTATTTTTCATTTTTTTAATAACTTGTAAATATGTTACATTTTTAATTGATAACATCTTTTGAATTGTAACAATGGTTTTATGTCAATAGAGTGTTATTGGAAGATTTGTAATGTACTGTTTGCTTCTAATTGTTTGTTTAGCATTTATATTATGTAGGTAATAGGATTACGACGTCGATTTGAGAAGGGTTAGTAACAAATATTTTTAATAGTTTATGTTAAATACAAAAATGCCGTGTGGTATCCGGCCTAGAATTGACCACCCCCTTTCCTCCCGTGGGTGTCGTAAGAGGCGACTAAGGGAAAACCCAGAAGATGGGCAGCAGCGTCTTCTGTAACTTGACCACCAACACTGCGATCCCCAAGCCGCTTGCCAAGCGTGGGGATTATGGCAACACCCCCTTCTAAAAGGAGGAGGCCTTCGTTCAACAGTGGACGTCTTCCGGCTGATGATGGAAATACAAAAATAATGATATAATTAATGATTGCAGTAACGAACTGAAATGTTTATTTGTACATGGAAACGAACACAAGTTATTTAATTTTGGCTTGACGTTTTGACCGAGTTACACCGGCCGCGGCCGTGATCACAAGACTAGTCAGCTTGTGACCATTGATTAGCCAAAATTAAAAAAGTGTTCGCGTTAATTCCCGTGTAGTAATTTAATATTATTACCATCATGCAACGCGATAGTTTAAAAGTTAGTTTATTTGTACCCCCTTTAAACATAGTAGGCGTACCGTTCGAAGCGTATTTATCAAACTAACAAAAAAACAGCAATCGATTTCGACTACCTTGTTGCATCATTCCAACCACTCTCCTACTGGACCATTGGGGTCCTAAACACATAGACATGCCCTAGAAGCAATAATATGATAAATAGACGAGCTTTTATAGATTTTAATATGTCACTAGATACAAATCCATGGCTAGCGAGTAAGAATTTAAAAAGTTTGATTTATTGAAATAAAACTATTTTTTCGGATTTTATCGCAGTTTTAATTTTGTTTTTTGGTCCCGACGTTTCGAATCCTTTACAGCATTCATGGTCACGGGCAAGTTTGTTTTAGTCAAGTTATATTTGTGATTTTCACTTTGATCTTGAAATAAATGCAGTCCAGAATTTCAAATATTCTCCACCTATCACTTCTCAAACCAATAAAAATATCGTCGAAACGCTAACACGTCTAGTGTGTAACTTTAAAAACCCTTTAGTGGCCATAAATCGAGCGCCATAAATGCCACTACCAACAATACCGAATTAAATGTAAACCCGCACGTAGGAATACAAAAAGTAATGGATAACGATACAAATAGAAATATTCTCTTTACACGCATTCAGCTATAGACAATTGGTCCCTATAAATCATAGAGTTGACAAGAAAACACGGCTGTACAACCTTATAAACGCACTTCTGAAACTAAATCCGAAACAATTTTCAATCTTATAGCTGAAGACATAAGGTTTATAAGTATTGTGAGTGAATGCAAAAACTCTACATGTACGCAACACGCATTCGCCGCCCTAGCGTTTAAAAACGACTTCAATCGAGTTTCGCGTAAATTATGGGACAACCCTGAACAATGCGAAGAAAAAACACCATTCGCTAATGGATTTTGTTCTCAAAAATTAATTTGGGGGTACTTGACAAAACTGCATACACCCAATCAGATGTCGCCCTAAGTTAGGGTTGAGCTTTTGTTGTTTTTGTGAAAGTTGAAAAGGTAAGGAAACTTGGTAAAAAGTATGTTTTTATATTATTTTGGCATCTGTACTTAGAATGGGATTTATTACGCTAATAAACAAGAGTACAATTTTAAAAAGTACCTACCAAATATCACTGCCACTGCTCTGCTAAACATTAGAGTTTTACATGCTGTAGAAGGAACCATTCTGATCCGAACTGACGATCAAGAATAGGTCGACAAAATTCAATATTTTTACCATAACTCGGTCCAAATTAATTATTAAACTAAATGGTCTTGATACGTGTTTTCTCATAGCCATGGAATCAATAAAAAACAAAAACAGAGCTCAAACCACTGAATTCGTTTCCATTAAGATTACAAAAGCGGCATTTCAATTTGGTTTTGGTTATGAAAAGATAAATAAAATCCCACAAAAGGATTTTCATTGGCCCTTTATTTATTGCAGGCATCCCCTTATTACCTAAGGGCGACAAAACTTAGATCAGGGTTACAGGGTGAAGTGGGATTGTTCGCAGCCCTAGCCCCAGCTAACTTTTTAATTTATTAACGAAGGGTTGCCACTCGTAAAAATTACTTTTATTGTTTGTAACGACGTCTCGGCCTACGTGATAACAATGTATATTAAATAGTTCTCTTTTAAATCGGTGCTGTTGGCTTCCAGAATTCCTTGAGCTGTGTCTTCGAACTCTTCGTTCCCAGTTCACGGTTTATGTAAGTGGTTGTTATTATTATAGGCTCCACGTGTGGCGTAGATATAATGTCAAGTGTGTTTTGTTATTAAGTTTATGTCCCGCTAAAGGTTGAGACAACGGCGCATGATGTGAGAAACCTGTTTCTTCAAATTGTTTATGTGATTTAGTACACTGGGAATGCGTTTTAGTGACGTTTATATGAAGTTAGACAATGATATGGTTATAAATTAAATTTAGGAGTATTTATAGGTGAGGTGGACTTGTTTGGGAATAGTTTTCGCAGCTAGTTATTATTAGTTATTACAGTAACTGTTGCGTTTAATTAGGTGTTTTAGAGAGTCATTGTGAAGTGCTTAGTTTAAAGTGCTAGATTATAATCTTAATGAAATGGAAATAACCATTTAACACTTCAGTTTGTAATATAGAATCGTGTAACAAATTACTTTAAATCATGAGCGTTTATATAAAATGTTTGTTGCTTTTCTTTTCACTAAAATATGAAACAATATTAAGACACTTAGACCGAAATTAGTGAAAATAATATAATTTTTCTACTAATCGTAGTATTCAGATTATCATGTAAATTTTTGATCAATTTAATACAAAGCCGCCACTGCTAAGCTAGATAGTGGACACAATGGTGTCAATTCATGGTGGCTATTAAGGTTTTAGGCTAACGAAATTGACAAAACGAAATACTGATGATGAAAATAAGAACATTACTCTTTATTTAAACCGTCTCGTTGCCATGCAAACAGTACCAACATTAACAAAGAAAAAAACTAAATAAAATTCCGGCGCACCCACAAACCCTTCACAAAATAACAATCTATAACTTTTACGGCGTTGAATTGAAAACGGGAACTTTGGTAAACCGAATTTGACTTCGTATTCAAACGGGTCTAAGAGGGGAAGACATTATCGACACGGCGACACCACTCCGTTGAGGCTCACTGTTGATTCTATCAAAAATCCACTCGAAATCATGCGGTCCTGGTAATGTATGGAGATTTGACGGGAAATAGTATTTGCGGGATATAGTAAAATGTAGTTCAAATGGCAGGCTGATGCGTCGCCTTGTGTAAAACTACTTGTTTCTGAAGCTCCAATATTTGGTTTAAAATAGTGTATGAACTTATTTTAGGAATTGGAATCTCCCTATTTTATGCATAGAAATGTATTGTAAATTTAAATGAACTAATGGGCCGACTAATTTGCGCTTATTGCCGTTTAGTCTGTGACTACAAATTGCGACAGGGGTCGGCTTTACCGACTAGTCGGGTACTAGTCGGCACGTCTCTGATAAGAATCTGTCAATTAACATAATTAGTTAAAACAAAATACAATTTATGGTTAAGTATCCAACACTATATCATTCACGGGAGTAAGGGTCATCTGGTCCCAAAAGTAAAGGTCTATTCGGAAAAAGGTCAGGTTGATGTGAAATATATTTTTATGTAAATGTCCTGCCGATGTCGGCACAATGTCTCTGTGGATCTCTTAGCGATGCCATACAAATATACAATATACACATAAATTGTATTTTCCTTAAAAGAGAAACCGTTAAAATATGGATGATTAAAATGAGACAAGGTCATGTCCTGATTAAAATTGTGTAGTTAACAGTTTTGTTAAAGCCAGTGCCTAAGTTGCACCATTATATACAGCACCAACACTTAAAGAGTATTTAAATGGGTTTTCATACTTCTTAATACTTGAGAATAAAGAGTAAGAAGTTTCGCAGTGCCACTCTGAAGTGTCTTCAACATTACGGTCTTTGCTGCCTATTTGACGATCCTTTCACTGCGATGTTTTGATGACGCTCTTCACTACCAGGCTTATAATGCACTGGGCAAAACCACAGTAGACAGAAGCAGTAGGAATAACATTTAAGGTAGTGTAGATGATCTCATCATAATATTAGATGAATGTTGCATCTAACCAGGTGCGAAAAGCATTTTAACAATATTATCTATAAAAATGCAATTACTGTATTAAGTCCACAACTCCAAAAATCCTATCATCGTACTCTCGACAGTTTTCTCAAGAGACGGCAGATATTTCGCAACAAATCGGCCGTTCGCAATTGTAAGAAAAACCTTGCCAGATGTAAATAACATAGGCAGAGCTAAGTCCAATTTAAATCGACATTCACTAGAGTACACTCTGAAGTAAGGTACAGGTCAAGTCGAGATGGTGGAACCACGGTATTATAATGCCCACTTTAGCTGATCTGAAAGATAGGGATAGGTGAACTGAACGTGGGGTCAAGATACATTGGACGGTGTACAGGGTACTTTGTGGTCGATATTTTATCCATGCTTGTTAAATTTCATTGTGCCAGTGAGATTTCGACGTGCTATTTATTCCTAAGGTAAAAGGTAAGGTTTTATTTATTTGTAGGTTTTATAAAGGGGTCTTTATAACGATTTTGACCGGATTTAATTAGATTATTACTGGTAAGTAAAACTAGTTAGAAGCTGTGCTTTTTACAAAGGTATTGCTAAAAATGAGTCATTTTATAAATATGAGACTGAACGTCGGTCAGTTAGGTGTAGAACCAGGCAATATTGCCCATTCTTTGCCGCCATCTTGCCAAAGATGTAAAATAACAAAATTCTAAGGCTGTTCTTTTTTTTCAAGTTTACTGAATACATGACTAAGATAGTCATATAGTATCTTACATATTACTTATTAAAATAAGTTCCATAGATATAAGTTTATAATTATTATGTTGTAAATAACTAGGTTAACCCTCTTCTTCTCTCCACTTTTGCTGTGCCCGACAGGGTCCATAATGATCTGTAATATTGTAAGTCCACCTATGTACTATTATGGAATGCAATAAAGTATTGAGTCCTTTTAAACAGGAATCCTTTTCCCCACAATTCAACGTACTTCGCAATATTCCCACAAAATCCGGAAATGCAACATACCGAAAAGAACGCACATAAATCACAACACAATGATCCACAAAAGCGAAACTGTCCAACATGTTGCGTACACCTTGGATCTGCGCGCGCGACTATTGTTGGACACTAATGTTGTAGATTCCTATTATTGAGGAAAATCACCTGCCTTGTTGTATAATTTTGGGAATTATGGTTAAAGGTGGTTGTAATAAATATGAGGCAAAAGATGATGCCTGTAATTTTTTTTTCTAGTGCCGTCAATATTATATTCCTTCCAAGGTATCACATAGGTTATGTAGTAGTACTAGTAGTCAAATTACATGAGAGTAAACCTTTAGCCATCGAAATTAATGGGGTTAGGCGTCTACTGGCCTGTCCAATTACGAAACCTTAAAGACAAACCTCTTTTTACATGGTGAATTTACTAGTTACTAGTAATATTATGGTACAGGTAATAAGAGCTGGTTAGAAAAGCGACCGTGACGATACATTTACAATAGTTCGGTTATCCAGACAATTTCAACACTGATGGTCAGACAAAAGCCAACTGTGACTCCTTTATCTTAACACAAACACTTCATGCGGTTACATGTCGTAAAAATTCAGTGACAATAGCATAAGAAAATCAGTAAAAATAGTTTACAATACAAATAATTTGTGACCAAAATCAACCCGCTGTGACGCCCGCATCTGATGGTGTAGGCCACAAAACTAAACACCGTAGGTTAGCGGAAGCCACCCTTTTGTACAACACAATGCGTTATTTTAGTATTACAAACGACACAAATCGCCGTATCCAGAAAATGTTCGCAAAACAATTGTTGAAGCACCCCGCGGATCTATCCGTAATGACTAGGAAAGGTGTGGAAAAATTACTGCATTTGCCGTCGGTTTCAAATACTGTTAAACTATTTTAAACCTTACTCGCTTACAATAGGAATGCAATGTGTGTTCATCGATATACATTTGAAAGTTAGACAACATTCGAAATTGTCAATGCAGTTTAGCAAGCGCACACAATAGAAATTGCGTTGTATTCGTCAGACATAGAGTTCCAAATTGAAAAGCTATAATGAAATATATCTGGAATAATGTTTTGTGTATTTATTTTTATTTCTTCACTTGTAAAGGATCATTACTGGCCATTGTTGGGTAATTTCACGCGTTTGGGCGACACTGCGGGTGTTTGGCGTGAATTTAGCGGGAATTTCATTATAAAGGTTTGCATGCGAAGGTAAGTATTGTCCACCATTTTTGTAAGCAGTGGCATTTGGTTACTGTGAAATTCACAAAAGTAAATGGAGTCATCATTGTGGTCTGTATGGAAATAGAGCACCTACTTCAATGGTTGAGTATGGTCATTTATACTGTAACATTATTATAAATGACAGTTGTTGATTGCGGTGAATTTTCTGATGCATTCATTAAACCTTCATATGAGATATTTTAGCCTGCTTCTTATGCGTTACATTGTAATACAATGTTTAAATTGTAAATACGTGTTAAGAGTGGTTTATGAAGTTCAATGAATACACAAATGCCATTTTACTTGTCCAAGGTCAAAATATATAGTCATGGCCACAAAGATTATGGTGGTGATGCCAACTTTTCTGTTGGTCTTGATGAAAAAAAAAACAGCTCGAAAATAATGTTCCATAATTATGATCAAATTAAGCACGATGAATGCTTTGTATTAAAGTTTGTATGATCTAGGGCATGATTTGGCACCAGGCAGGGTTTATTAAGAAAACTATAATAATTTCCATATTTTCCAGAAACGAACAAATTTTAGAGAATGGAACGTTAGGATGAAGACACCGAAAATTAATATCCATTCTAAAATTTTGACAAGCCTAAATTCAAAGATGATATTATTTAAGTTATTAGTCATAAAACCAAGTACATTTCACGAGTAAAGCTATAGGCACACCTTGTCAATAACATATTGTATGATGCAGTGACGGAAGACAATCATCTTAAGCATACTCCATATTTATGTCGACATGCCGAGACGGGAATTTTGCGTGTGAATGCATATTTATGCGAAATTCGCGTGGGTGAGTGTGTGCACACAATACCAGAGAAACTTATGAGGATTAATGTTTGAATTAGTAAGTTATTGGTCGTGCAATATTTTTGTGTTATAAATTTTATTGTGCGACTTAGACATGTGTGAAATTGATTTTGTCATCGTATTTTATTATACAGTGAAGCTATTGAAAATAAAAGTTTGTTGGTGGACCGTTAGTCGTATTGGGATTTAAAAAAATTAGTAAACACTTATTAAAATAATAAAAAATCATGATGTAATAAACGAAATAATCTGGAAACCAGAATAAAACAGAACTGATAAGAAGACCATAACTTCAAAACTATATAAGATTCTACGTTAACCACATGTGATTGTTATCAGTATTACACATACCACATATATTTATTGCCCAAAACAAAGCACCAATCGCGTAGCCGCCGTTATAAATTCAAACGCCGAACTGCCTCCCTGCCCGTGCGCATGTGTGTGTGCGGCGACAGTACGTCTGCGTGGTCGCGATGGAATGTGGTCCGGGGGGAGGGATCGAGTCCCGGCGTGAGGTGAGTAATGTCAACGATTTCCTAAA
This sequence comes from Abrostola tripartita, assembly GCA_905340225.1. Lineage (NCBI taxonomy): Eukaryota > Metazoa > Arthropoda > Insecta > Lepidoptera > Noctuidae > Abrostola > Abrostola tripartita. The sequence goes on from HG996488.1 coordinate 1,461,714, forward strand.
TGATTTTTTGTTTCGATACAGATGGGCCGATTTCGTTTGGATTATATGGCTTTATCTTATGCAGATCAAAGTTACTTTAAATTGAAGCTATTTTTTATCTTCTATTCTTTAAAACACCTGTTCGTGAGTTGACTTTAATGAAGAAGCAAAATTTGGACGAATATAAATGTTTCAAAATTTAGTTATGTACTGATTTGTCATTAGAGTTACAAAATATCATCAATGATCTCGGGAACAGTGACATTTTAGTTCCCACGTGAGCAAGCCAATATAAATAACATTTAATACTCATCATTTTATAAATACCCACAAAAGCTGAGTTTTCACCATTTGCTCCATACTTTATTAACATATAACCATCGAGGTCCCCAAATTAAATAATAATTCAACGTAACCCGACTACGGACACTTAGGAAATGATTATACTCTTTCAGAATTTCTCATAAGTAAATTATCTGCTTTGTGACGATGGTTAGGCGACATGCACGGCGTTTGAAAATCCTATGATACAACTTTAATCTTGGCTCGCACCACAAAATGTTTGTATAGATTAACTAATAAAGTTTAGGGTTCCTTACGGTAGCATCCACTTAGGAAGAAAAAATATTTCCAATTTTATAGCTGTCTGAAGGTTTGAAGGGATATTGTTAATGGAACTGTATTAATATCATGAGTCCTTACTTAGTCAATCAATGGAATTAATGGCTTCATGGTCATTATTATAACTGACAAATACAGTTTCGTATTCAATTCATTTTGACGTCCGTGCCATAATAGGATCTGGTTATAGCTTTATTATGTAACAATTTCAGTAACGACACTCCAAAAACACCCATATGTTGTTCATCCTTAATTTAATTTGTATCAAGCCATTTAATTCCATGAGACAAAAAAACCCAAAGAACGGATCCTAGGTAGCTACGATCATCCATTTTGTATCCTTAACATCCAGAACCCTGATAATCGAAATTTTCACAATTGACCGCTTTTATTACAATAAGAACTTTACGCTTGCTTCTCTACCAACAGAATAGGCTATGATCACCAGCCCACTCGTTCCAAAGCCTCGAATAATAACATTATCATGAGAACCACAACTTATAAGCCCTTCTAAAGCTCTTAAATAAAAAAGCCAATCAAAATTCAACTCTATGGCAATGAAAATAGAGCTACCAGCCTCCTCTATGGAGTGTAAATTAAAGTTGGTGTATTAGAGTACATTTTTAAGCGTCTTTGTCGTTTGATCACTGCCCGAAGTGCCACAATACTTACTATAGACGCATTCAACCTTTTTGGTAACAGTTCACCTTATAAAACCTCACAGTACAGTGAAAAGAAATAAAAGAAAATACCGAATCAAAAATGTTCGAAAACCGAATTTTAAACTTATTTGACCACAATAAGCATGTTTATTATGGCGTGGTTTCAATATAAAAGGGAGTTTATAAGATTTTTATGGGTTTAGATATGCTTTTAAGAAGTTTGTGTTAGACTGAATTATTTGCATACTAAAATATGAAACAACCGTTAACTGTATGGCGCTTCTATGTTGACATGTACCGATAGGTCGTTCCTTGTACAATAATTCTACTGAAATTGCCCAATTAAATGAAGTTAGCTGAAGACGTTAGATTACTCGGTATCTACTACAAATTAGTGTTATGATGAACTTATATGATCGATCCTAGATGTAGTATCCTATAGGTATATATGCTCTCAATCGTCTTTTTATTTGAAGTTCATACAACCAGTAAAAGTTACAGATTATAATCTTATACATAAATATCGTCTTGTTTCTCGAATTGAGCTTAAATTTTAAGCCGAATAACTATTTCCTATTGAGGCCGGTTTTCTCTTTATTCTATTTGACAGTCGATTCCTAAACATTGGTATACAAGGTATTTTACTAAAAGAAAGATATTAAACAAAAAGAAATGCGATAAGACCCTTTACCAACCATAAGATGCGTATAAAGGGTATCGATAAAACACATATTTTAACGAAACAATATGACACTAAACCGAGTCAATGTATTGATTCACAATTGTTTTGGAAAATAAAACCGATTGTCATTGCATAGTATCGGTTCATCTCACGACTGTCATAATCTCTGTGTTGCGATCGACGCAAAATATTTACGAAAATAATATATTGGTTGGGTTGGACGGTGCGATGTAGCGGGAACACTTTTGATCTTGTTAAGGTGTGGTTTCACTGCTGCGATTACCAAAAATATCTATCTATATTGGAAATGAAATAAATAGTTCGGTTGTGAGGCATCATCATGGACATAATAGTCATTCTGTAACAGCTAGACAACTAAATAAAATAAAGGCAACAGATTAACATAGGTGCATTAAAAAACTGCCAAGCAAAAGATGGAACACACAAAATCAGAATACCTAAAACTCAATTTATTGTAAAAAAATAAAGCGATTGCCTAGAAAATTCATTTCTTGACACCTTAAGGTTTCTGTTGGTTTGGTGAATAAGATGATTTATAAAAGCGCAGCCACAGAACCACACCTCATCGTATCCGTGATAGCGTTGATAACGCGACCGCTTAAGATTCACTTATTGTTCGATCAGCTTTTAAGATGGTCCTGATTACGCCCGATGTTGACAAAAGACGCGGCCGACCGCCGCTTCATCATAATTTAGGGATCCTTACGTTTGAAACAAGTTGGTTGTCGACTTTATGTCGACTGCAATGGTTAAGTTATTAGACAGCTGAGATGGTTCAAGTGAAGAAACGAAAATTATTTCTATCACTTACGCGAATATTAGACTATGAAATAAAACCATTTTTACGGATTTTATCGCGGTTTTTATTTGTTCTTTTGGTCCCGACGTTTCGAATCCTTTACAGCATTCATAGTCACGGACAGACTGAGGTGTTAAACGGATCAAAAAACCAAATAAAAACCGCGATAAAATCCGTAAAAATAGTTTTCTAATATTCGCGTAAGTGATAGAAATCATTTTGGTTTAACTGATTAAAAAAGAATAACCATGGAGTGTCTTGCTCGTTCTTGTCTATTGGAATGTCTTGGCTATTCACAAGCGGCTGGAAATGGTTTACGATGTATGAATAAAAACGTTTCTGATTGTTTCATTCCGTTCCATTACACACAGAACAAATATTTGCGCGATCCGCAAATTGGTATTTGAATATGCGATAATTCACGAACATAAAACGCACCTACGATTCAAATGTCAAAAGACAAAAGCGAGAAAGATATCTAAATCGTAAACTTGTAACAATAGTACCTGCAAAAATATGTCATAAATAGTGGTACTGCCAAATAAACTCAATTTTATGTTTGTTTTACCGGTAAATTATAAAGATCCTGCCAAATAAACTCAATTACCTTTATTTTACCGGTAAATTATTACCAGGCGGAACCCATCCGAGTGTATTGCTCAAGGCTTTGTCTTGCCAGCAGAGCACCGCGTCAGGCTAATATTTTACCGGACAGTATGAACATCTGATTTATACGTGTTTGTCATTGTTTTTATGCCTACTTCTGATTCGTTGCGGCTATTTGTTTTAACATACAACATAGTGCAACAAATATTTACAATAATAGACGCATTGTACATAATATTTATTTAAATTTTTCGTGTTTTTAATGATTGCTTTTTAATGGCCAATATGTAATGGTAATTTGTAGTGCTAGCTGAGTGGTATGACCGTTGGACTGCCAAGTCAAAGGTCGCAAGTTCATACCCCGGCACGCACCAATGTGTTTTCGAATTCATGTGCGTACTATAAATTAGTGATCAGATGTTCAAAATGGTGAGGGAAAACATCTTGAAGAAACCGTCACACCTGAGATATTTTTCAACGGTGTGTAAAGTCATTTCACAGGCCTACAGGCGGTTTAAACTCTGACACCAGGTGGTTCATCAACCATACGATAAGAAGAAGAAAGGCTAATTTTTTCTTGTAAATTGAATAACGAAACTAGGTATATTGTTTGAAGGAGCACAGCTGTTCAATAGACTGCCGGATGATATAAAATAATGTGATAACGTTACATAATGTATTTAAAAATAAACTTAAGAAATAAGTTAGTACACTATAACTTCTAATACTCTGGAGGTAAGTACTATTGTTTTAATATACTTTAAAAACATTGTATCTCATTATAAGTGGACTGTATTGTTCTTATGATAAATAAATTTCTTTAAACCGAAATATAATGAAGAGTAGTACAAGCTCTTAGTGGATTTATTGATTTGCAGTCGTTGACAATAAGCAACTTACGTTACATTTCACATTACATTAGCTTACGTTACAACAGGGATGTGTGTTTTTAATATCTCATGTAAATAAACTTATGAGCCAATACAAACTGATTGGAGAAAATAAAGCCTGGAAGAAATGGTACGAATTAATGTAGGTTTCATAGCAGTTTGTCTAGTAATTCGACTACAGAGCATGAGGCTCCACGTTTGAATCCCGTGTCGGGCAAAGTTACTGGATTTTCCATTACGTAATTCTCAGTATCAGCAAAGTCTTAATTTGTGCCCAGTTGATGGCATCTCTAGCCCTATACATTGGGACCAATCACATAACTGGCAAAATGTGAATGTTCTTTATAGTTCCCTCTGCCTACCCCTTCGGAGAATACAGGCGTGATATTATGTCTAGTAACTTCTGTGATAGTGTGAACTAATACTAATGCTACTATTACTACTAATTTTTTTAATATAATATTATATATATACTATAATATAACGAAATCTTTGTGTTTTTCTTTAATATAGTTTGTTAAAAATTCATCTCACTTTAACATCATATATTAGGTCTGATTTAAAAGGTTGTATTTGTCTTATCCTTTACCTGTTTCTTTTGTTTGTCATTAGTTTAATATCGTCACGGTTCCTTAAAGAAGTGGCGTAAGCAATATGTTACTTTGGTGTTTTTTGTTTAGTCCGTGTGAGCAATGGTTATTTTTTCTATAAAAACAGAGATATCATCAATTTCAGGTCGTTTAGATGTTCCAAAAAGTATAACAATATGTAAGAGAAATTGAAATAGATCCGTCACGCAATGGTTTCGAAATATATTGTATTACCTATGTAATAAAGAAATAGAGAAGAATCATACATTTATTCTCTATATCGTCTTTATTTCTCAAATTGGGAAAGTTGCATGAGAGCACATCTCTACGGACGGCAATAAGACGGGTTTAAGCACTGATAGCCGAGAGGTATGATCGTTGGACTGTCAAGTCAAAGGTCACAAGATCAAACCCCGGCACGCACCAATGTCTTTTCGAATTCATGTGCGTACTATAAATAAGTTATCAGTCGCTAAAATCAGTGAAGGAAAAAACCGCCTCTAGGCTTCTTTCATGGCTTTACACACCGTTGAATAATCTCTCAGGTGTGCCGGTTTCCTCACGAAGCATTCCATTCATTTCAGTATCATATACACCTAACAACCATATAATTAGCAATAACTCACGCGGCCCATCCAAAATCATTTCGACAACTAAAACATGTAAATCGTTTATCAAACGAAACTTAAAATGACAACCCTTTTCACGTTTTTTTTATTTTAACGCCAAAACAAACCACACTGCGCCCTTGAATCTTAATACCCACCGTTATAGTTTACTAGCGGTCCTCCCGGATGCGCCTGAGTTTATTTAGAACACAAAATAGAGCCTCATTGGTATCAAAGCTCTGAGCAGAATTTTATTCGAATCTGCGGTGCTATTCTAAAAACAACACTTACAAACTCGCTTCTAAGTCCGCGGTGAGATTCCACACTAGCGTATAGCAAGGTGACGTGCGGGATGACTTTTGGGCCGATGTTAGTGTTTAAGAATTAGTATACCTAGCTGAATTTGAATTGTTCGAATTTTAAACACCTACCATGAAAAGTATTGTTGCGATTGAAACTCAACTGTTCCTGCACTGTTTCACAGCGTCTTTTGTGAAGAGATTAGCCTACTGGGCCTGGGCAGTCAGCCCCGCTTGCTATTGTGACAATTAGGTAACGTCTACAAGACGACATAAGTTATTTACCAGTAATAAGCTATATTACATGCAACAAAGAGAAAACAATAAAAATCCATTCTCGTCTTGTTTAAAATAAATATTAAGATGATCGGAATTAATCCTCATATAATTTGAGAAGAATTCGTATCTTCCTTTATGGCCAGATTCTTGCCTTGTTATTAAATTTAATTACGTTAAACTGAGTCGAATGCGAATTTATTAATTTGCATTCGTTGTTGTAAGCTGCTTACGTTAAGTATGTTACAGGGACGTGTGTGTTGAAATACTTGTCTTATAAATTAAATAAATTATTATAAACTAAGTCACTACACACAGTAAATGTTATTGAATTATTGTTCACCACTGACTAGCTGCGGTGCTACATTTTTTCGGGATAAGAAATAGCCTAGGTATGTGTTAATCCAAAATTGGACCAGCCGTTTGAGCGTGAAGAAGTAACAAACAAACTCTCGCATTTATAAAGAAAAATTTAAGGGATTGACATAATTATATTTTGTCATTTTTTTAACATAAATATTCGAAACATGTCAAACCTCATACACTTATTATTCTATTCGACAAGTGTTTTGCCACGTGTCAAAGGTTTGAGTCTTACAGAACTAAAAAAGAAAAAAGATTATTAAGTCACAAACATTAAGGAAGCATTTTAGGTGTTAAAAAACACGAGTGAATAGAATATAAACTTTCGTTTGCCAGTAATGACCACAGGTTCATCATCATGATCGTCATCAGCTGGAAGGCGTCCACTGTTGAACAAAGGCCTCCCCCTTTTAGAAGGGGGGGGATGCCATAATTCCCACGCTTGGCAAGCGGCTTGGGGATCGCAGTGTTGGTGGTCAAGTCACAGAAGACTCTGCTGCCCATCTTCTGGATTTTCCCTTAGTCGCCACTTACGACACCCACGGGAGGAAAGGGGGTAGTCAATTCTAAGCCGGATAACAAACGGTGACTACAGGTTACAATTTTGGTATAGAACAGCGTGTCTTAGGGCTCATAGTAAAAATTAGAACCTTTTCAAAACATTCTGTATGTAAAACTATCTCTTAAATATCGTTAAAGACCTACTGACCTTAAAATTACTTAATCGAAACAATTGTATCGGTCTACCATCTGCATACCTAACATACTCTATGACATAATCGATTCGCCACACAAGTCATCGAGTATCGTATTCGGAATATGGCCGCTATTGACGGAATCGATACCGACTTTACCTAAGAGGTGTTATGCGAAGAATGTCGGATTGACTTCTTGTTACAATTAATTTTTATGTTAATAGGTATTTTATGTGTGACGCTTAATGTGCGGTTTCTGAGATATAAATCCGTGTTTTTAATTTAAATACATGTGTTTTTGTTTTTTTACTGGTTTATTGTTACTGGTTAGTTTTAGGTAACTTATAGTATTTTATTTTGCATAACTGGAATAGGACTATTCGTAGCCGTAATTTCAATAAAACCATTAATTTTTAAATATATTCCAAACAAATGTTGTAGCATTCTACACCAAAAACTTTGACCGACAGATATTTGATCTGAAATCTAATCGCGTGAATTTTTATATGTGAGCCTCGGTTTCCAGAGTATCTTGTTTAAATCTTTATCCCTTGGCAGCAACTGTTTCCAGTCGATATCAGACCACAGCTAACCAAAAATTAATATTACAACGTGTTCAATTTCTCCAAATTACAAATAAAAAAACCAACGCACTTAACACGATCATTTCAAATACACAGAAGCAAAACAGAACTTTGTTCTCTAAACCGAAGATCTTCAAATAAATTGGGCCCATAAAATAAGTGTTAGAAATACATAAGTGTTTCAACCAATACTCTAATTGGCTGGTATACATCGTAAACAGGTAAGCGATCATTGCTTTCAAAACGTTAATTAAAAACGGTTTACAACGCCAATAAATATGTCTGAATGATATAAATGTTTTGTACAGCTTTAGAAATGGACACGTTATATTATTGTTTATGTGTGTGTAAAGGATGTGCCGGACTAACAAATAGTTTTGCTGGAGTTTTCTTCGTTGCGTTTCTAGTAGAACTGGTAGCCTCTTTAGTGAGTTGATACCATCACTTTTTCATGTGATAGGCTAAAAGTGAGCAGGACAATAATTCCTTTGAATAAAATCATGCCTGCCGAAACAATAGTTAACACTGAAGTCCAATTAGGTATGTATGTACATCAATGTACGTTCAGGTATTTCAATCTTGACGTTTCCTCTCTACTTAGAACTTAAAAAGGTTTTTACCATGTAGTAGGACAGTTACTGGTCAGTATTTGATAGTTTTTCTCAATAGAAATGCTAAAATGAATCTGTAGAACAACTTTTTGCCTTTTTTTGCATCGTAAATAAAACCTTCGACTGCGACATTACTCTGAAACATCAGTCAGCAAAGTAAAATTAATATCTTCGTCAGAAAAAAACCAAAGTTTTTAGTAAATACCTACTCTACATATTCATAAGGCTGCAAGGGACCGCCGGTAGCCGTCATTAGAGCTGCCGCGAACTTACGACACCAATTAAATTGGTGTCTATATATCATTCTGTTCGGCGTCCGTCCGTACCGTTTTATTGTTGGCACAGTAGCCACTATAAACATGTGAAGCCATTGTTATTCATGTGTGTCGTAAACGAGATCTGTTGAAGTGTTCTGTTCATGTAACCGGTGCAGAAAATTGGTCGATGCTTTTTTGTTTACAGTAGAAGGATTAACGAGGTCTTTCGGAGAAATTTGATGAATTAATGTAACAAAACATGCCTGTATTTTCCGAAGGGGTACGCAAAGGTGACTCTAAGGTACACCCACATTTCGCCAGTTATTAATTATAGGTCTCAGTGAAATAGTGGACGAGCCTATTGCCATCAAAAAGGCACCAATCCAGACTCCATGCTGCCACTGAAAAGTACCTAATGTAAAAACCCAGTAACACTTTGCCCGACACAGGATTAAAACCCGGTACTGTATGCTCAGCCGCCGCGCTTAGCATCCAATAAGCTAACGAGGCAGTCCGAGATTATGTAATGTGGTCACAAAAAGTACTTCGGGCCTTATGTGACGTCATAAAACCTGTATCGAAAAAGAAGTCATTGCCATTCTTTCACGGAGAGGTACAAGGAACGTTTATTTCTATATAAATAGTTACGTTGATGCAGATGGTCTGTATATGTGTAGCCTAAAGACTGGTTGAGCAGTCATTTAACTCTTGTAATAAATAAGATTCAGAAACGCTATATTATTAGGCAACAGAATCACTTGCCCTACTAGAAGATCAATCCAGGAACACTTGACCAACGGATAAAGTTCTAAAGTTATGGACCAACCACCCGCTTTGACGTACTATAAATCCCATTGCGTTAAAATGCCATAAATACTTACTTCTAAACTAGTTAGCACGTACAGGACTTGATATTAAACTTCCCGGTACGAACTATCTAAATCTAAAGCATACGTTAATCTTTGCTAGAGAGGTCAGCTACATTCTCTTAGAATGCAGTGGCAAATTTTGGTTTTTGTAATTAAACTATTTTTACGGATTATTTGGTTTTTTGGTCCCGACGTTTCGAATCCTTAACAGCATTCATGGTCACGGGCAGACTGAGGTGTTAAATGTCTAATTTGAACAATTACTATCAACTACCTTACATTTTTAGTTATTACTGGCTACATCTTGAAGCGCGCTTCAATCAAAATTTACTTCAAGCCGCCGAAGAAGATTAGCCAGTTTCTACCACCTGTCAAGTGCCAAGTGTCTTATATTCGCGTAAGTGATAGAAATCATTACATTTTGGGTTCTACTCTATGATTTCCTGAACTATTTTTACCAGAAAATTGTTAATGAAAACCACAGTTGTTTGTTTTTAAATCATTTTCAGTACCATTTTGAATGCCTTTGGAAACAATCGACTGTAAACCGTCATCGCTCAAAGCTACACCTCGTTTGTTACACAATCATATTCTATCCGCTGCTTATCACCAAAACACATGAGTGTCAGAATTACGACATTGTCTGGCCGAACAAAACTTAAATACATGACCATAAAGCCTGTCGCACACTCGCGATAATGCAACTGACACAATGTCTTATTAAGAGATACCATCGGATTCGATTAACATTCCAAGATGGCTTCCGGAAGTGCCAGAGTGACGTAAATGTCAAAATGCCATTTTTGTGCCAGCTCAGGGGCGTGAGAGCTGTTGCCAGGTGGTCTGGCTGATTGGGATGTGATAATAAAGAGCATAAAGATTAAGAACTCGGTTTAGCTTATGCTAAAACAGCTGAGTATGATATTAAATCTTCCATCTCTTGTTATGGAGAGTTCCTCGGCTTTAGATGCAACGGATCGCTGGTTCGATCGATAATGTAGAGATGAATACCAATATGAGTGGTTTGGTTGGCTCGATTGTTGTACAAGGAAAGCAGGCTGAAAACAACACATAATTGGTTTATTGGTCTTATTATAATTTGATTGATTCTGAATATGAGCACTGGAGACGAGCTTGTGACTAATCCAAGAAACATGCTCAGAAAAGAAACATGTTGCTGCTTTTGAAAAATCCTTGTAGTAATTCCTTCTTTATATTATTTCTTGTAAACAGCCTACCACACGCCGCATTAAAATTGTCAAAATTATATATAACCCAATAAATTCCGACGTGACAGAACACTGGTCAGAAGCGGTTATTCTAAAAATGTCGCCGCGGATCCATTTTGTGATTAATCAACTCAAAGCCTTGCAAATTAAATTAGGTTTGAACACAAACTTACTATTACACTTGATGAGATCATTTTCAATCTTATTGGCATTGAAATAAGGTTTGTTTTAATTTCAGCATACGCGAATGGTAGTGCGGATTAAGTGTGAACTTTATTTTTGGTCTTAAGTAAAACAGATTTATGTCAAGCTAAGGTGTAACTTAGTAAAAATGTTGATTGCAAATAAAAGAGATTTTGATTACATTTTCTTGTTCGTGATCTTATTATATTGTTCATGTATACTTTTTAGTTCATTTTGAGTTTGTTCACACGGGTACTTCATAAAGCTGTTGAAAATGTTATATTGAAATGTAGTAAACTTGTTCACAAGCCACATGACATGATCTATTACAAAAGAATTCATCGATATTATAATACTAATTGAAAATAGCACAATTTTACAATCTGTTAGATTAGTTTACTATTTAGGTATTACAGGCGTGATGCAATAAAATTTAAACAATCGAAGACTATACATCACGATGACTTTCCTTTCTTTTCATACTGTACTGTTTAGTACCAATTGCAACAAAAAAGTTTTTCAAATCCAAGCACTTTTCATTGCAGTATCTTCCCCATTCTGTCACGTGCCAGTTTCTAGACTCCTGGACCTCCATATATTACTTGAGTTTTATCATTTTTCTCCATCAGTACCTTCCTCTCTTTCCCTCTATAATGTCCTTGATAAGTTCAATTACAATAAAGTTCTCTTCAATAAAATCCCTGTCGTTCCAGCCACCAGCTTCCAGCATGCTACCGTGTTGTCTGACGTCATGATCCCAGTAGGTTGCCTCAAGAACAACCCGCTAATATGTCCCTGTCTGCCGCTACGAATGATGCCAAACCGCATCATTAAGGACCATGCGTAAAAATATGTTATTTGGATATTATTGGCTAAGTAACATGCACACTGGCTGAGGAGGATAGAATAAATAGCAATGTTTTTTAAAGAAAAAATGTACTTTAGGGAATTTTCGTACTTTTTAATTGGGATTACTTTTAGGTAATTATAATGTTCTAAAACAATAACTTAGGTATCTATCGTCTTTAGTATGACGAAGTCACATGACTTTCGCTTGTAGCTTGGCTTTTATATTATAGTCCCTCAAAATCTTAGCTTCATCATTGCCAAGACGCGCTCGAAAATAATTTTCAATACCAGTAAAAACCCACCGCATAATAATAGTCCTTTTGTTTTAATTATGACAAAAATGAAACTAATGGAATTCTAATTTCGTACACAAAGAACAAAGTAAACAAATCCGTAAATCATCGTGGTGACGCCCTTTATTGCCACCATTGTAAACCAACATGTCATAACAGTTTAAAAACTAACCATTGTTTCAAATTTCCAAAAACATTATTTCCTAAGGTCCAAGCATTTCGCACTGGTCTGCGGCCTCCTTTACGCCCATACTTATTTTATTTGTCTCATAATGGCCCGTCCTAAGGCGAGGAGCCACGCGCAGCGGGGTGGCTGGAAACCACTATAACCGCATAAATTCAACATTTGTCACGGCATTAACACTCGAAAAAGGGTTTTTTAACATGTCACCCTCGTATCCGGTGATCTTGGTCTCATAATATGAATATTTTTGCTTTTAAAAATTCCTTTTGTTGTTTGCCGTGGAAAATGGTGATATATAAAGGTGAGGTAGCTGATATTTTTCTTTTTTGAGGAATTTATATTAATATGCGTTGCCTTGGTGTCTTTAACTGTTGAAAGGGAAAGGTTATATTTTATATATAGTTGGCAAGACTTATTGGCGCCGTAAGTCAGAGCTTGCTTTAAGGTTTGGATTTGGAATGTTGGCGAATTTAAAATTGTCCGTCCTTGCAGAGACGGATACACTAATCCCTGCCATAGCTGGGCAAGCCAATCGTGAGAGGCAAAGAACCTGGTATGGGCGCGATGAACACTAAAGACACACCATCGGAAACATGGGTACCTACTACGCATTGAGCCCTAGCAGTAATCTCCTGCTTAGGGCGAGTTGGTTCAGTTTCACTTGACACATACGTAAATGTTTAAAATGACATTACCAAATTTGTTGTCTACTACCAGCCCGCATTATAAAAGAGTTTGGTTTTCTATACATGGGACTTATGATGGGTCAAATTGTAGGAAAATTCCAAAAAAGGAGCTTTCTGCCTACCAACTTGCCAATATTTACATAGCATGCTATGTAAATATTATTTCGTAAACTGAATGTGGCGTGCCATAGGAGAGGTACATATATCCAGCAGTGGACTGAGATAGACTGATGATGATGATGAAACTGAAAGTTACATATAACGTTCTTTCATTCCTACACAGTTCCACGTGCAATTAAAAAACTTATCTCAAGCATAAATGACAAATAGTCACAGAGCACTACAGAAAACTTACAAAAATGTAACATTTAATAAACGTTCTGGATACTGATCATGATTTATAGGTATCGAGTAAACACCACTATTAGCGGCCATCTGTATAATAAAAATAATCGAGTTTACACGCCGGCAAACTGATATAAAGCTTAGTACAAGCAATATTATCTGTACAACAATGGAGTGAATGGACGCGTTAAAAATCGCGAAAAAAACTGTCGATTCGAGTAAAGAGCGATTGTTGTGCAAACTTATTCGATACGGTTAAATGGGGCGTTGGAAACGCGACGTCATTTACCCGCGCATGTGAACCATGCTTAATGATTTAGAAGTAATGTTCGTTGTTACTGTACTCGAATTTCAACTTTATTTGTTGAAAAATAAAATCGATAATTGATTAGCTCTATTTATGTTACTAAAATTATTAAATATGAAATCATAGTATTGTGCAAACGAAAAAAGAACAAATAACTAGTTTTTTGTAAATATCGGCGCTATTGATCGCTAAAATGCCTCAGAACGGTAGAGTCGGTCTCTTTGCGCAAATCCACTCATGCGCACACAAGTAGGGTATTTTGGAGTTATAGATCATAATAGTTTTAGGATATGATATGATATTTCCGTTTTATAAGTGGCGGTGCCTTTAGAAACATAATTATTTATTTCCTTTCTTGCAATATGAATATCGATTCTATGAGAAGAGCACTTGAATTTATAAAAGATAATCTCTTTAAACTGCCGCTTAGAAAAATAGATGATCCTATTCTACTATATTAGGCTTATATACCGAAAACGAGATTAAAAAAAAATACAGTTGCAAGCTGCCTCGTTATCTTAATTCTACAGTTACAAAACAATAGAATACCGAAACGCAGGTATCTATCCACATCTCAATAGACCAAGCCACAAAGCGGCTAACATTTCGGCTAACACTTTTAATTACTGAAACTGAACGAACGGAACAAAAAGACCAAGGTAATCCGTCTATTAAGTTCCATAACACGCATTTTATTGAGATACGATCGAACTACTATAGATACGACTGCATGCAATCAAAGGAATGCGCCGCAACACATGTATCGAATAAAAACAAAATAACATTAAGTAGACAGTAAAAAAACTTCATTGATCAGACGAGTGGACATCACTATTCTACAAATCCAACCGATCTTCCAAAACTAAACTTTATTAGAAACAAAATAAATTCGAAATTCCATTGTTATCGATAGTCGAAGCGGCATCTGACTTCGTTCGTACACCTGTTAAAAACCTTCAAATCCTTTACATATTTTTCTAACGCATTCTTTGAGGAGCATTCTTTGTGTTTATTTTAAAGATTTTTAAGGAGGGTAGGAATGATAAATAACTTATGATATTTGATTAAAATGACGCAGCAGTTTCGCGGTTTTACAATGGTGGGCTGAGCTTCCGAAATGGGGACTACAAAGAGCTTGATCATTTATATATACGTGAATTTCTTATTGAAGAAGGTATGATGGTAAGAATAATAGGTCTCGTAATGAATCTCCTCAGTCAACCATTGGTAGTTAAAGCATTCCTGTATTAGCTGTGACTAAACTATAAAATATTTATTTGTTGTATGAAGATCCATTGATGAAGATGAATTTTCGTTTGTAGGATTGGTGGCTAAACAAACTCAATCCGATGATTTTAATGAGACTGACTAGACTAATGAAGATTAAACCGACAAAACTCTGTGTGCTTTGTAAAGCTATAACCAACGTAACATTTAAAAAATAGGGAAGCTTTGACAGTTGAAAATCACACTAATATTATAAAGGCGAAAGTTTGTGGGTGTGTTTGTATGTTTGTTACCTCTTCAGTACTGCTGGACCGATTTTGCTAAAATTTGGTATGGAGGTAGCTGACACCCTGGATTAACACATAGGCTTTTTATGAGGCGCACTAGTTACTAATAAGGAAAAAATAAATTACTGCCTTTTAACAAACAAACGTCTAAAAGCAAGCATATAAAAACTATCATGACCTCAGAATTAATTAATCGATTCATCTCCAAAATAAAACAAGAATCAAATAATCGAAACCAATTCAAACACGCGGACGCTGTTATTCATAAAGTAAGACAAATGGCTTTAATTTTAAAAATAATGTTTGTATATTTAAGATAAAGTCCTTATCTTCCATAGAGATAAGTTGGATGCATCTTTCAATATCAAATAGAACTCACAAAAGAATCCCAGATAAATCTACTGTCCTATATGTAGTAGTACGAAAATAAAAGAAAAATCACGATTAGGAACATGCTATTTTGTCATACTTGCAATCTTTTATTTTCTTTTAATAACCTACTGTCCTTTTAATAGGACGACCAATTTTTTTCAATTATTGCTTATACTTTTCTAAGCTTTATAAGGGCCAATTTTACGGTCATCAGATAAATTTAAAGGATAAAATTGTCATTTTAATCTACGGAAAATATCTCAAAACTTCAAATGTATTCTACGGTTAAAAAATAACTCGCGGTTGAATTTTGGCCCTAAATCCTATAAAATAAAAAAATATCACCTTTAGAACATAACAATCTTCAGTTTTATCTGGATTAAACTGGGTATATCTATATTGGTCTTGGAATGTATCGTTGGCGTCGTCCAGTCTGCCTCGTTCGATACCTTTGTGTGGCTTCAATACGGTATGTTTTGTACTCGTACCCTTTGGGATATTCGGGTCTTTTTCTGTTGCCCCTCTAGAAGAGTCTAGTGACCCAATGCTAGCTGTTAATACTAATGTGTTGATTATGCTGTATATTGGGAAAATACGTAGATAATTAGTTTTGTAGTTCTTATGTCCTTACAACAAGCAATTTTATGTCTCTTGCGACATCTATCTTACTTATAGCTGTTATATTCTGTTTTCTTTATTGAATAAAACATTATAATAAATCAACATCACCATAATGAATAGATTACTTAACGTCCTAACACAATTACAGTTTTCACCACACAATTTACTCCCACTAATGAATCTCTTACGTCACATTTAAAATAAAACCAATTATTTCCTAAACACACTTTCAAAATACAAAGTCACGTCTTTAAAAAGATGAAAAACATATTCAAATTAAAATTCTGAACAGTAATTACTGACGGTGAATCCGAACAACCGATTTTTAGGTCGAAAATTTATCTGACATACTAAACGTTGAATTTAAATAACGCATCTTTCATCACAGATGCTGCCATTCTTTCTTAATCACCCCTTCTAGAATTTATATCAACGCCATAAAGTTCAAAATGTTATTTCAGATTGATAATTGGAATTTGGTTGGCTACTTTACAAGTAAAGATTTTTTCTACCAGAGACCATTAAACTGTAATGAGTGGACTATGAAGTGGTACTTTGCGTACCACGTGCCACTCACAATGTACCAAAGAAACCAACTACCGTTCGTTTTAATACAATAGTTAAAAATAATTGTACAATTAACGTCTTGGATTGTGAGCGGGTAGAGTTGTTAATGGCTCTTGAGACAGTCCCGTGTATGTATTTGGAAGTCAAGACCATTTTTCTTTGTGAAATATTAATTTAACTTTATGTTATAATAACTCTTTTAATGTCAAGATGTTATTGTGAAGGCATTTCGAACAAAGCTCGTATGAAATGCGTTTTATTATTATCGCCATTTTGACCAAGCTTGCCATACTCTGCTAGGATCACGATATGGCTACGATTCCTTTATTCCTAGTGCAGATGCCAATCATAATATAAAAATAAGTAGTAACATTTAAGTTTGTAAGATTCCTTACAAACAAATTATAGAAAATAAGTGTAGACTCTTCTTTAACTAAAACGTAGGTTTATTAAATTGAATAAATGGAATCTGATTTAAACAATATGCTACTTGACGGCCCTACCAACATGGGATCTCATCAGTACCCCCTACTAAAACCATGAAAGCAAAGTTAAAGTCCAAATTAAAATCCCATTCAGACCCCTTTGTTATCTGACCGCGATCGTAATAAGACAAGAGAAGCTAATTTTATAAAAGCAAAGGGTGTCATACAATAGATAAACGATAATAAAAAACAAACTCATCTTTTCACCCAATGAAGCGAAGATCCAAACGAAATCAAACCCTATGCAAACGAAATAAGAGATATTAGGAATTTTGATGAGTTGCAACTGCACTGCAAAGCAAAAATAATTCCGTATGTTTTGAGATATAGGATCAGTTAATTTTTCTAGTCTGATGCCTTTTCTGAATTGAATGTTATAGTTTCACACTAGGGGTAGCTGATTCTACGAACATTCTCACGGAGAATACTTTTCGATAAATAAACAACAGTATTTCTTATAATAATTATATAAAAGTACTTATTTTTTATTCACGCAATTCAATTTTTATATGAATTGGTAGTTCTATGGATTCATCATTTTGTAAATTCTTCCTTCACAAAGTATCCTTCCTTCCTTCATAAAGAATCAAGTGACAATTTGATTTCCAGAACTACATAATTGTAAATTCTGTACGAAATTCGGCTTTGATGAGGTAAAACTAAAATGTGAACTTCTAACAATACAGTCATGACTACTACAAGTGTAATAAGTAAATTTAAAGGTGATCATAAAATGGTGGCATACGTGGAAGCACACAAAACCAACAGCGTCATAATTGCTCATGTTTATATAACAGAAGCCATTCACAAACCTACAGAAGCCGAAAGGAGATTTTAAACAAACACACCTTAGAATTTCTTTACATGGCCGTCTGTACAAAGAATGCTTCAAGTGGCCAGACCGACCAGATACCACAATGGTGGCCAGCTCGTGGAGAAACTAAATATTATCACGCACAGCTTGACTCGAGGTTGTCGCAAACAATGACTGTAAACAGCTTTAGCCCAGTGATAATGTAAGGCACTTTATTAACGTTTGTCTTTGTAACAACGGTGCCATACAATTGGCCAATCATTTTTAAGGTCACGATTCCGAACATCTGCGTAAGACGAGAAAATTGTCCGCCCCAAGCGAACTTCGTTAGCGCACAGAGACAATTCCAGTTTCGCGAATTTCGATGGACACAATAAGACTCCAACAATTCCTTTTCGACAACAATAGAGTTATTGTCATAAAATAGCCAATAGGTACGAAAATGACGGGTTGCGAACGGCTTTGTGCGTACCGAACTTTCGGCTATTATGATGGATTCTTTGTTAGTGGATATCCTCGGGGAGACGCGAGACAACGTCCATAATACCACCGTGAAACGTATTTATAAACGTTATGATATGAATGGATAATATGCGAGACTCCATTGTGTTATTGTCGCGCGACAATGCTGGCAAATCGAGGCCTTGAGTTTGTACAATTATGAGATTAGACACTCGACGAGCAAGGATGCTGATTTGACACCAGATGTTTTAAGAATTGACCCCTTTGTGAGCTATCATCACAATGATGTACTAAGCGAATTCGCGCTAACATGATATTACAATGACGGTTAAAATAAGCAACCGTTGCATTGTAAGAAAATCATACCAGAATAACTTGTAAGTATAACTCCCCTGACAACTACAATGATCTTACTGAAGAACTGGACTCCGGCCGGCCCTGAGATCCTTGTTATAAATTAGTGCATGAGTGATTTAAAAGGTTTTAGTTTTACTTGATCTTTGCACTCATATCTGTATCAAGTTACCGTTACTGCATTCTGTTGGGAGACTGAAGGGAACAGAAAGTTTTTGGTAGCTTTTACACATTTATGTTTTATAAATGTGTAAAAGCTACCAAAAACTTTCTGTTCCCTAACTATAACAATTTTTTAGTTCGGTCTGGTAATAAAACTCAACGCCCTCCAAAAACAAAGTGAAAAACATAGGTAAGTAAAATACCACGGGCACAGCGCGCCGCCATTGTCCACAGAATAGAATAAAAGATAAAAGAAAAAGGTAAAAAAAGATTGTGTCGTTTCTGTTTGAACAATGACGCTTGTCAGAGGCAGCCATATTGGATTTGACGCGCGTGAGTCTGACAAACGGGATCGCATTTAAAATATAGATGCAGTAATTGTAAAATTTATTGTTGGTTGTTAAAATTGTTAATAGGTATTTTACTTTAATTATACTCAGCTGTCATCGCCGTGTTACCTAAAAATCTAACAAGCATGAATTGTACCTAACTAAGGTACTTATCTTACTATCTTGGACATTGCCAAAATAATAAGTTTTGTACCTTACTGTACCGTTGAAGTAAGTTGAACTAATGCAGTAATGTTTTTTTCTTTAAATCGTGTTTCGTATTTAACATCATTTTGCAAATCCTTTAAATTTTAAAGTGTCACTTTTTGGAGACTTGATGGTCTTACTATCGATTATTTTAAAATCTACCTTTTTATCTACATCGGAAGCTGTAGAGTAATAATCTATTTCTATATCTGTTAAATGGTTTTTTGCTGGTGTCACGTGCGATCAATGATATCATTTCGTTTCGTCTATTTTCTATTTTTCAATTTCACCTTTAACTTTTCATTACGTTTTCGAGGAAACTGCTGCATTTAATACAAAAACTAATATCACTAGTCATCTCGAATGTCATTGACAGCTGTTTTTATAACATGAAAATGTTATTGCTTTATTAGTGTTCGTTCTAAGCACAAGTTGTTTTGTTTTCTATCAGCGCAGCGTTCTCGTTGATGACGAAAAAAACCAAAGTATTTTACTTTAATAGGGATTCACCCTGAAACCGTGTATAATATTTTAAGTCCCAATGAAGGTTGTCGATTTGTCTCATATTGACCAAAGATGAGTACCTAAAATAGGAACAGGGATCCTTAAAATTGCTTATATGATACTTTTTTATCGTAAACAGATTAAATTACATTTATATAACAGTTCGCAATGATAATATCGTACAATACTGTAGAATCATAATTTACTTAATCTGTCATCAAAAGGATTTGCTATATTTTCATACAATATAATATTATGACTTGATGATGAATAAGTTTTATCTAACTTTGTCATATGTTCAAATTCGACAGAATTTTGAAAGCTATAAAGAGATTTGCACTTTTTGCAGAATACAAAAAACTGCGTTTTCAATATGAGATCTGTTTCGCTCGAACAGACAAATCAATGGGCGTGCTTCACAAATTTAACGAATGACGTTTAAATTTCCACTTCGTTAGGCGATTTCGCGAAAACTAATGTTGGTTGGACACGATTCCTGTGTTCTTTTCATGGTATGACATTTTAGTTTTACTGTGTTTGTGGAGATTTTAGCACGCGATGAATAGAATACCAGTTTATTTCATGGCGCGTTTTCCGCGCTCCGAATAAGTCACGCAATCTGCTGGCTGCTGGCTGTGTTCGGGATTATGTCTGTTTATTGATATAATATTATAATGCAATAACCCGGTTTCTGCTGTTTGAAAGTTCAGAAATGTTGCTAGAATGGAGAAATATAACGTTTGTTAACTGTGTTACCTTTGTTTATTCATTCATTTGATGTGATAGATATTATACATAGATTGGATCATCACAAAATATGCGCATCAAATAGTCATATTTCAAGAACCATTAGCGTTACCTGAGTTTAGACAGTAATTTTGAAAAAGGACAATGGTCATTAAGTCAATAATTATTTGGTCTTCTTTTTATCGTATGGTTGATGAACAACAAGTTGTCTAAGTAATTATTTGATAAAAGTGGTCGTCAACTGTAAGAAGGTAAGGTAATTCGGACATGATACCTTTCCTATACACCTATGTCAGATAAACTTAATAAATCTGATTTCCAAAGTACACACAAAAAAATCACAAGTGTAGTATGATTTTATTGGTTGCGTAGCTTATTGCAACAGTCAAACCCCATATTATTACAAGTGTAAACCCAGAAATCAATTTTGGAATACTGCAAAAACAGATGAATGCCTAATTCCGATTCTCACAGTAGCTTTTCTACCAAAAATAACTTACGACATTGTGTCGCCATATTGGATTCTTAGATTGCGTGCACAAGCCTTTGTAAGTTTTTTCTTTTTCTTTTTTTAGTGACAAAGAGATTTGATACGTCGTCGGATTTCAATGAATGGGTTTTTAGTTTTTTTCTTGACACCTGAGTTCTGACATCCCTTTTGGAGTAAACTGCTGATCAATTTTATCTCTTTTGTTAATAGATTGAAGGTTTTGTCCGGATACGAAGTTTTGGTTTCCAAATGACTATCATTCTATTGCCACTGTAGATGGTTAGTTCCAAAACTATCAATGGAATTTGAAATATAATTGGCACGTGATTGACGATCTACACTTGCAGGCAGACTTTTTAGGTCTTCGTTTTTCACCCTTTTTAATACTTTACAATAAAACTTATTACAAAAATAATACCTGGGAACAAAATTCACAAGCCTTTCTCACTTAAACATACAATTTAACTTATTTAACAACAAATTCATTACTTTAAGTCAACCCATTTTTCTCATGGGCACTCATTATTTTCTACTTAACTTGTAACTTGGCTTTTAAGCACTTCTGAGTGAGGTGTAACAATGCGTTACTGCCGAGTCTTCAATCTTCTCTGCGTGAAGATACGCCTACCGTAGGAGAGGCGTCGGGTTGGAAGTTGCAAGATTTAGTCAAAAATAGGGGACTCCCCGCTGACAGAACTTCAATGGGGATTGTTGCACATTATTAGAGTTTAATTTATCGTTTTAAGTGACGAATATATTAATATGATTAATAATAATTTTTGTGACACTTGCATGTTAGGTAAGCAGCCGTGTGAGGTCCGTTGGACACTTACTTTATTTAAGCCCATACAACTTTAGGTGTACTATCTGCTATGTACAGGACATAGTTAATATAGGTAATTATTTTTCTAAAAAGAAACCTAGAAACCTAATAGTATTAAGATCTAGATCTAAAAAAATAGTTTTGTAAATGTTTTCGTACATTGATTATTATAAAAAATCACTAAAATATATTATAATTAAAAAGATTAGTTGAATCCTTCCCTAACAAAAACTTGCTAAAGGTGTAACAAAAATCATACTAGAACTTTCCCTATCACAATATTTTCTCAGTCACCATGGGGACACACCCACCACCACAGGACACCATGGGACTGGTATCGAAGCCCACCAAAGTCCCATGGCAGTGCAGGAATGTTACCATGCGTCGGAGCGTGGAAGTAAGGCGGTACTGTTCACGCTGGGCGGTACGCCCATCTGCAACTATTACACAATTACATTCACACGATTAATGTTGAGAATTGTGGGATTTGGTAGTTTGACATTTTTTTTTGGCTAGTTTAATTTAAATAAAATGTCTCACGGTAGTTTAGAGGTGCGAGTTCGAATCATGCAGTGCTTTTTATATTGGAAATATCTGACCTAAAAGCACTCGTATTTATTCACACTTAGATTTAGATAAAATAATGTTACCCAGGTCACACCAAGTTCTACACTTATTAAAAAGTCGGCACTAAAAGCAAATATAACATACAAACAAGCTCACCTTGGAAAAATGAAAACAAAATTAATTCTTAATAAAAAACTACCACAAAAAGGATACGTCATAAAATGACAATCTAAATCAAATAATCCTGCTAATGCAATCACTCTGACACATTCAAGCCATTCAAATTCCCATACAAGACTCACTTACATACAAAAATTATACACCCCTTTGATATACACCATAAAATTACCATAAGGCATAATTAGCTGTATTATATCGTCGTTAGTACGGTGGGCAGTTATTGTAATTCAGGAATAGACAAAATGGGACACAAAGCTCTATGTTTACCTAGTGTATGAATGTATAATTAATAATGATGTATGGGTGTGGTCATGAGAAAATATAGTTTGAGGAGATTACACTCGGTTAAGTGCGTACAAGTGTTGTCACGCCCTTCCTGTGAGCTGAGAGCGCGTGGAAGCTGAAAAACGCACGAAATGTTAAACCTTGTTATACGGTATACTTGAAAATATATGATTTGAGTTGTAAGCTGATATGATACCATCCCTGCCCTGCTTTTAGAAAGTCATAGCGGGAGCACTGCCGTGCTTCCAGATTTAAAATGTCTAGGTAGTATGATGATATATAATGCGATCCCTGCCCTTCCTTTTTTAAGTCTTAGCGGGAGCACTGCCGTGCTTCCAGATTTAAAATGTCTGGTATACTGGTGTAAAAATGTGTAATCATACATCTAACTTTTTTTTCTGTATCATATCCAATAGCAAGGAATCCGAATTATATCTTTCTTTTTTTCTTTTGCCCTGAAATAGATATATGTGATATGCGTATTGAATTACAAAGGACAATGTTATGCCTTTTCGAGTCTTCAAAATAAACGCACCAGTAACATATCTGTAATTTTTTTAAATATCATTGACAGCAGCCTTTAATTTTGAAACAAAAGAATTCAGACGGATTATAAATGTGTAGGTATATATTATGCATCCCTCGATACAGTTGGTCAAAGTCCAACTAAGAGTCAAGAAAGAATTCAAAACGTGACCATTGTATTACGCAATAACTTTTAAAATGTTATGCACGTAAGTTTTTAAGATCTAAAGCTTGAAGCACCACAAAAACAAGTTTTACAAACAAATTTTTAAAACTTATGGACATCAAACGTTATCGTTTATTTGAATTAGCGACACCTTTACGCTTGTAGGTTGGTGACAATAGAGCTAAAGTTTCGCAGTGCAGCATCTTATATAACTTGATAATTCTGTTACGCAATATTGTCATTGGTGCTTATTTACTGTGCGAAAGATAATTATTTTTACTTTTCTTCTTTTGTCTTTTTTCTTCTGAAAAAGTGTTTTCCTTTATTTTGAAAATCTCACATTAAGGCAAGCCCATTCCCGTTAGTCAGGCTACCACCGAATTCACCGCATACGACTTGCATTTCCGAGAGACGGGTCTTCGATCTTCGAAGTACGAGTAAATAAAACATTATAACACTGCTCAAAATCAACGCTTACTAATTAAACCAACAAATATTAACTTAAATCAAACCACAATTTCGGTTATTTGTCATATACTTTCAGTCACATTTGGACTTCAACAAAAATAGTGACATTTTCAACATTTTATCAATAAGGTTACACTGAAACTGTGTTATACTTACAAGAATTATACAAGCATTAAAAACAAGAAAAGGCAACAAACGCAATCGTTTATTCCAATACGTCACACCTTCACGCCTTTGCAGTAAGAGTCCAAACAGCGGACACAATCCTGAATTATGTGCCACAGAGCATGCTTGCACAATGGATGATCAATAACAATTTGAAGACGAAGACGGCAAGTGATTTGTTGTTACACTAAAATGTTAAGAAGCGTACACACTGGCGACTTCATGACCTATCGACCTAGTAGGTAGCACCTTATCAGATCTTCTAGTTTTGTTATTGGCTAACTATCGAGGATGTGCGCTCTAGTAGAAACATGAATTAGCTTCTGTGTTTATATATTATGAAAATTGTTTGTTGTTGAATTCTTTGTCGATAGAGTGCGCTGATAAATACTGAGTGTAAATGACAAAACGTTAAGTAAAACATGATCAAATAGCTGAAATATCTAGCTTAAATGTATCTTAATGCGACTTTTTAATCGTTACTTTTCATGCGTTATTATTGTTTGTCTGTGGTTTTTGTCAGCGCACTCTGTCGACGAAACGGTGTAACTGTTCATCATCATCATCAGCCAAAGACGTCCACTGTTGAACATAGGCCTCCCCGTTTAAGCGGGGGGGGGGGGTTTGCCATAATCCCCACGCTTGGCAAGCGGCTTGGGGATCGCAGTATTGGTGGTGAAGTTACAGAAGACGCTGCTGCCCATCTTCTGGATTTTCCCTTAGTCGCCTCTTACGACACCCACGGGAGGAAAGGGGGTGGTCAATTCTAGGCTACCACACGGCACGGTGTAACTGTTCATCTTATTGTATTTAGTTTTACAAACGAAGTGGTTATAATAAAAATCATTTACGAGCCTTGCGTATACAAAAGCAATAGTCTAAAATGTGGTAAAAATTTGAAATGTTTAACAGCAACTAACAGAAATAATTTATTAAAAACTTGAACAGTGCCCTTTGATTTCACCTATCGTATGACTAATGTTTTGACCCAACTATAAACCGCTTACTCACTATACAGGTGTACATACAGCCTAGAACACAATCACAACCAACAATTCAACGTTAATAACCTCTCGATTCTCGAAAAAAATATCACTATACCACTACCAATTGAATTTACTCAAAAATCTCATTCAGCATCTCAAAGGCAAATCCCTAACAATACGTAAGCCTATAGATATTTACTTTACGGTCAATATTATTTATGTCCTGCCATTAATTGCCGTCGCATATATCAGACGCGACCAGTCAACGCACTTGACGTCACCGGCTTGCAACCAAAGTCGCCAGTGTGTGCGCGGCTTTAGGAATTGAAATTTAATTCTGCGTTATAAGCTATGATCCTATGTAAGGTGGAGTGCACATTTGGTATGTTGAAATAATTAGGGAACTTTAGATTTGGTAGCCTGGATATGCTTAAGGGATCAAATGAGATCATTTTTGAAGTTTAAGAAAAAATGCAACTATCCATTTAGTCACATATTTCGTGGTAGTATTTTACATCGAATTATTTCATCATCATCATCAGCCGGAAATCGTCCACTGTTGAATAAAGGGTTGCCCCTTAAGGGGGGAGAGGAGGGGGTGCTACAATCTCCACGCTTGCAAGCGGCAATTATTCAATACATAATTATATTGTACAATTTATTTCTTCATCACTTGATGCATGCCCAAGGCCCATCAAGAACTTAAAAGTAGATTACAAAATCAAAACCAAAATCTTCCTTGATCCGCATCCCTATGAAAAATACTTTTATTTTTTTATTGTTAACCTATACACCAATATGACGGCAATTTATAACAAAGCAAAGATAAACTAGGATCCATTCTATTAATTTATAATCTCGAATAAAAAACTTCCAATAGACTCAGAACGGAACATAAACTCCAGCAATTTTTTACACGGACTTACATATTTCTTTCCCATTTTATTTCCCATGTCAATATGAACACTACCGAGGAATATCACCGGCTATCTGGCGTACCTCAGTAAATCAGGATTAGCCCGCGTCCAAGCAGTCTCATTTGTGCGTTATTTATAAAGTAAATCCGCGGCACTGCGCTACAGGGTCACGGCGCGCGGAAAAATGAATAACTTGGAATTTTTACGATGCCTCTTCAATGCGGGTTTTGTTTTTGTAATTTAAATATGTTTTATTGGGTTTATCGAGTTTATTTTACTACTTATATGGTGTTTTGAGGTATTTGGAACGTTGGTTCAAGATCATTGCGTGTGGTAGACTTACTAGGTGCAAGCATTTCTTTGTGAGATATTTGTTGTATTTTTTCTTATTGTTTAAAATATTTTCATTATGAATAAGTCAGGCATGAAGTAATACCTCATAATAAAAACCGGGGAAAACACGAAAAGGATTTAATTTTTGAAAAGTGGTCATCGAGTCAATTTACGATTTTTAAAACCTTTATATTTTCTAAGATACTGAACAATGACCATATTCTGCAATAATATTCTTTCACACCATAATGATTAAATAATAACTGCTAATGTCTCTACTTTTTAGTTCAACATAATACAATTTGTAACAACACGAATGTTAACTTTGTATGAAATTGTTTTCTTTCACATCCATTTTATTACTTGTGTTACGAAAATAGGTTAAACAGAGAGAGCCCTAAGCGGGAATTAGTGAGACAAATAAACAACCATATGGCGTAAACATAATGCTGATACTTCATTTGTTTATTGTGTTTGCAAATTACTGTACAAACTATTGTCCAGTTATCGTGTATGGGATGTGTGTAGAGAGGGCAGCGATTGTAGAAAATGATAGTATGCATGTAGGCACTTGTCTTATGAGTGTCTAACTCTGGGCTCCCAAAGGTGTAACGAAGAATCTTATTTTGTTTTTCAGCCTGTGTTGTCCCTCTGCAAGGCAAAGGTCTTCCTTTCATTCTTTTGTGTGCCAAAGTGGACCAGACTCTCTTGTAGGCAAGCAGCTCGTCATTCCACCGTCGTCTGGGTCTGCAGTGATCACGCCGTGTATTGTTTTGGATCCAGTCGGTGCAAATATTTCTGATATTATTCTATAGTTTGAATTTCTTCTGTATCGTTGATGAGTTTTCTGCAATATCACAAAGGGCAGTATTATATATTTGCGTTATTATTACGCACACATTTTTGTATCAAGTCTCTGTGCAAAAGTCCAAAAGACGACGCCTGTGGTTTTTGGAATAAGCGTGTAATTGGCTACAAAACCACCTTCTCCTTTTCGCGTAAAATAGGAATTGAACCCACTTAATGTATGTCATACTTACGTAGGACTTAGGATAAAATCCCAATGCCATTTTCAGGTCCTTGTCCTTCAGTGGGACTGTTTAGGCCAGTTACTTTAGTTATTTGGTTTTATTATTATTTACAAACACGACAAGAAATCACTTTTACTAGAAGCCGCATTCGCTACCTCTTTACTCTTTGAACCACTGACTCACAGACGCCTGAAGCACTGCACATGGCCACTTTCAACGAATAATGCCTTTTTTCTTCGAACAATACACACAAACATACAAGCAAGGAGTTTTCTAGTAATTGTGTTAAATGTATTAAAAAATAAAGTCAAGTGAGAATTTATTGATGCGGATGGAAGTTGGAATGACGCTCTTAATTACCGTTATGACAAAAATACAATACACTTTACTTAATTGCAGGAAGAATAGGTCTTGAAATACCTACGTAATGTTTTTAACCTTACATATTCAAAGGGTTTTTAGATTGTTGGATGTCGTAAATTTTTATTAATAGGTACCTAATACACGAACCTGCTTGGCAATTATCTAAATAATAGTAATGATATTTTCTATCAATCTTAAGTCGATATGACAAAACTGACGGACGGATTCCTCATGCAGGATGTTAGAAGAATTTCATTTGACCAAACCAAACCGACTAGACTATGTCGTCAATGGTATGATCAAATTACTAGTACTAACCCATATTACACTTTTGTAATCACAGCAGTATAGTGGAGATCCATTTATACATATAGTATACCTACTGTTACAGACCATAACAATAATATTTACTATAATCATATACCGGTTTTTACTCAAGTCAATATTCGGGAATGCCCGACTAGTTATTGCTGTGAGTAAAAACCGGTATATATAGTAAATAATATGGATAACACTCATGAAAGTTATTATCATAAAAATAATGTTCCATATGAAGCAAATAATGATAACAAACCCACGCAGTCTAGAAAGTAAGCCAATAATGTTCGATGATCAACCCAAACCTTACTCACGAAAGCACTTACTAAAAAAGAAATTTCATTCATGCATTTCTTTCATAAACCAAACAAAAGTTATTCCCAAAAGAATAATCGATGCCGAATTTTGAAAATCATCTTTTGTAAAGTTAATGTCCAACAATTTGGCCATCGAGCCACGTTGAGCCCATATTTTGCGCATCTCTGCCCCTGTTTGGGCCCGGCGGGTGCAACGCCGATTCGCCTGAATTGTCGCATTGTCCTGCGACAAGTAGTTTCGGAAAAATATACCACCCCGTAACTGGCACTAATTTGTACAGGGACGAACTTTGGGAGGTTTAATTTGGTGCTTTATGTCGAAACTTCGAATTTTTGATAGGTTTATTGTAGTTATTCAAAGTAAATTGCGTATTTTTTACGTAAATGGGTAAAATAAGTTTTTTATGGAGCACATTTTCGTGTATTTAAATAGCACTTTGTCAAATTTTTTGGAAGCTTTTGTCGAAAACATGCAGAATGAGTTTAACCGAAGAATGAATTTAAAAGGAACATAATTCGTGTTAAACATGCTAGAACTGCGTTTCCTGAATCCGTCACTGCCCACCAAGGTGCAACCCGTTGCAAAAACGGGCAGAAATTGTCCAAAAATTCTAAACGTGATCAAGTCATTGTGTGCGCACACCCGCTACAATGGGACACAATGGCTATCCTTAGCCACTCTTTATACCCAACAATACTGCTTTTACTAACAATGAAAACCCATATAGATTCATAAAGTCATATGTCAATTCCAAATTCGTACAAAAATCGGCTTTTGAATTTAGGACATAGACTTGAATGTCGAGAATTTAGATTTCGATGTTTGCGATGTTTCAGAAGAGTTCCGCGTCCATCGCGTGTTTGCCATAGTTGTCATTGTTACCTACACCTTTTGTCTGATTGTTCGTGCATTATTGAATGGGATCAATGAGAAACATTTTAATATTACTAAATTATAAACGTCTTCCGTGATGTGATCCGCGCAGAGACGGCATGGAGTCGGCTGCATTGACCAAGTCTTTGGTAATTACCTTCCCTTTCCTGAACATAATATTGAAAAGTAGGTACACATCAGTGCAGTTAAGTATAATCAGTCGAAATGTTCTAAGGGGAAATAGAGCTATTTATAAAATCTGTATCTTACCGTGGCACATCTGAACAGGCTTTAGCGACGAATGTATGCAAGGACTATATTATTATAAAAAAGTAGTGGATCAAATACGGGTACGGCATGTCATTGTACAGCGTGCATTATCATTATACTACCAAAACCATTATTTCAAGATTCGGTTGATCGACAAAGTCGAATTCCTTTACAAATAAAAAAGTACTTAATTCTATCCCTAAAACCTCTCCATATATTTCCCTGTCCACCCACGCAAACAATTTATTGCAATACGACACTGTCCCCACATGCATTCAAACATCAACGGCTCTCACAAACACTATCCCCGCACGACACATCCGGACCATACAACACCATACACGTCATACAATATCCTTGCATCACCTTTATTCTATTTCAACACTTTGTTACAATTTTAATTGTCCATCTCACTTTTTATGTCCAAACAATTGTCACCATAACCTGCTTAAACTTAAGGCTCATATTCCCGTGCTTAAAAATCATCTTAATCATCATCCGGTCAATATTTCCACTGATTGCACAATTGAGCCATCTTCCACCGGAAGTTAAGTGGTTGATGATAAAAGCTATTTGTGTGCTCAATATGTCACTGATAAAGGAAATGGCAGTGTGGTTAAATTCTTTGAAATTAGCTCGTGTTTGTCGTGAACAGATGGTGTATAACAAGGTGCGTAAGAAGCGGTCACGAAAATAATAAAATAACACGTAACAATTCCTAGAACTGTAAATCTTGAAATGCACTTTTATGCCAATTATGTACAATTGTACATATATAGAAGTTATATATGAAATAAAGATACTTACAGCTATAGCTTATAGAGCTTAGCTTCTTTGGATAACAAATCACCCAGTAATAGGTTGGCAGCATGGCCAGCCCAGGGACTAAAATTAAATTACGACACGGGAATTAACGCGAACACAAGTTTTTAATTTTGGATTGACGTTTCGACCGAGTTGCACCGGCCGTGGTCACAAGCAGACAGTTAGTAAAGCCCAGAAACTGTAGTGGGTGGTGAATTAAACTCGAATAGAGAGCAAAATATATGGGATTGACATATTGTGTCATAGCATAGAATTTAAATACCAAGTATTTTGTTTGATTACACACTCGAAACATACCAATACATTTTACATTCTATTCAACAAGCATTTTACCACTTGTCTTAGGCCCCAGGGTGCGCCAGGCGATTAGACAGTATCGCAACTCATAGAGGCAATAAAATGCACTATAATCTTGATGTAATTACGTAAAATATTAACAGAAATTAATTTACCTATTCATAACGATCGCAGGACAAAAATGGGTCAGCAACTGTTGAAGTTAAACGTGGCAGCGAACCATATTTAGAAACAAACAAAGACTATTGATTATACAAATTAGAACTTTCTACTTTGATTTAGTTTTAAATGCTTCAATAAAAAAATTGTTTTGAATAGAGAATATTTATTCATTAAAATTGTTTACAGTTTGTTCTGGAAAATAAAAGTTGTTCCTTTCATAATTTTTTTTTTACATCAATTTATTAGGTTTCAGTTCACGACCTGTCGTTGACTTGTTTATTTGATAGTATGTATTAGTAAACTTTATCGTTAACTTAGTCAAGAACCCAAATGAAATCATTTTCGGAAATATTACCTATTCGTACCTCTAAAATCATACCAAAAACATGTACGAATTGAGAGTTACCGTATTTAAAGTAAACCTTGTCTAAGCATTGTGTAGTCATGACTTCATACTTAATGATAGAGATCACTATATAGAGATCAATATACAATTCAGAGGAATTGATCGTGTGGTCATTATCCAACAATCACCATATTACAAATAACATTATACTATATATTAGGTACTATTAATAGTCCAGGTGGTTACTGACATACCATTTTATGTAAGAAAAAAACACTTCTAGTCATGTGGCCAGCGAGATGCCCCATGTCTGTTATATTCATTGAGAAGTTCTTATCCTTACAAAAATTTGCAAACAATATTCGTACTCAGCATCTACCTTTCACTGCCAGATAAGCACGGAAATACTACCAAAGCCATCCGACAATAACAAGGAATTGCTACTTAGTCTTTTCAAGCAAACCCGAAGTTATTTAAGCCTTCCTCCACACTGTGAGCGGTCCATTTGAAGCACTAAAGATCGACTGGCCTTAAGACTTTCCTTATCGGAGTTTCATTCACAAATATTTACAAATGCAGCTTTAATTTGACAATACATGAGACCGTTCGGCGATTCATTCATAAAATTTCATTCATGTTTGACCAGGATCTAAGTGTTGCGTTCCTGTAATCCTGGTATTGTCCACTGGCTTGTAAGATCATTCATTGGAACTTGTATTTGGACCGGTCTATCTGTTTTTGAGATTTTATCTGCGATAACTGTAACCTCAAGATGAGAGATACGATCTTGCTTACTTCTAATTTTACGATAACAGCAAAAAAGTTTAAATACGTAATAAAACATATTTTTTACACCTCTCCGCATAACATTTACGATTAACTGACTATAAAATAGCAGAGATTTTAATAGCATTTCATATATGATTACCTATAACTATATCAAACCAGATTTAACTACCTATACATAATTAAGCATCATTAACATTAGTACCACGTGTACCGTTACATCTCCGAATGGACTTGTTATCCAGCGCTAAAGTACGGCACACATTCAAAACGTGCTACAATCGACACACATCGATTCAATTAATTACTAACAGAACTTAAATTTACAACTCATTCATTCAATTCAAATCTCTTTCCAAGGCATACCTTTCTTAGAACATCGTTCTGTTGAAGCACTCACTATTCAGTAGCAATTTTACACAAAACGTCTGTGGCCTCTATTCGTGTGTCTTCAGCATCAGACACAGCGGCACCGGGCTTATCTTCATTGTTGTTTGGAGTTTCATTAACATCCATGGGATATCTTTTTTATTACAAACCTTTATATATTTGTGTACGTTGAAGTGTAAACTTTGTATTGTGAGTAAAGTCGGATTAGGGAAGTCCGTTTGGTTGGGTTTTTTTTGGCTTGAACAAAACTTTGAACACTACAATCGGCGCCGATGGCATCTGAATGTAATGCACTTACTGGAAACCACACTCAAACATCATTACAATATAATTAAATATTAAAATATTATTCAGTGAAAAATATAATTATCTAGATTGTTCTAAGAATACATTATAAGCCTGTGCCGAAGCCATGAAAGTTGGTTATTAGATAACTACGCGATCTTTAGTACAATCTGTTTGAAATTTTGCGTATCTGTAACTGATAAAATTTTCTTACATTCGTTGTCAGCTGTACAATACATATTTTTCCAAAGATTCTTCCCTCATAACCATACACCCACAGATAAACTGCAGCTTGAAAGCGATTCCAACACTAGCTTACCGACATCCAATATAGAAACACTATCATTTTGTGTGACGTTATTGAAAACTGTCGATGCGCGACCAAGTCAGTCA
Organism: Abrostola tripartita; assembly: GCA_905340225.1. Classification (NCBI taxonomy): domain Eukaryota; kingdom Metazoa; phylum Arthropoda; class Insecta; order Lepidoptera; family Noctuidae; genus Abrostola; species Abrostola tripartita. The sequence continues at coordinate 1,494,902 of HG996488.1, forward strand.
AGTGACGAAATTAATTGGTTAAAGCCACAATAAAGTGCGTTATACACGAGAACAATTCGTCTATAGAAACCCGGATTAGCCGATCCCCGCTGCGACCAATTTTACGCTTGTGAGAACCCGGCTTTTAATTAGAGTCAAGGTTTCTTATTGGAGTGCATTTCTGGTTTTAATTAGGACTCTCAATCTATATACACATATATAAATGAATAGCTGTTCGTTACTTTCGCTAAAACTCGCGAAGCGCTGGACCGATTTGCCTAATTTTGGTCTTGAAATATTCGAGGAAGTTCAGGAAGTTTAGAGGTCCTCGAGGCTCCTAGTATCAAAGTTTCAACCCTATACAGGACGGCTCATACAAGGTGGCCAGTAAATTGGACAGTCACTTTAAGGTCGGTATCTCAAAGATTTTTATATATATATTGAACCTTATAAACGTTTCCGAGCCGCGATAAAGCACACTGGCCCGTCAACTGGCCAACATTCAGGATCGTCGCAGGTATGTTACCTGACTTGTGATATACATTTAACACGTATTATAACATGTGTAATTTTGTGATCTTGTAAAGGCTGCTTTAGTCAATGTTTTTGGCTTAAAGAAAGCCAGTCTGAAACGATGCATTCATTAATTGTTCATGTACTTCACATTTAACTATTTCAAGTTATGGTACTGACAGCAAAAAAAATTAAAACCAGTTTATTATTCCCACAAAATATATTTTATTAAGTACCAAATTTAACCATGATTTAGATCAAATGGTTGTCGTTTAAGCAACAATTGCAGAGCACATATTGTTGTTCAACATGCCACACGAGTCGAAACCTTCACCGCGTTGTACCCTGAAGTAGCCATGCTCGCCCCAGTAGTCCGCCCAGGAGTTTCTTACGATCCAATAGGGGTTGTTGTTCTCTGGAAATAGGCCAGCCGTTAATCAAAACTGCGTAGATCTTTTATGTAAGAAAAAAATAAAGGGCCTATATATAAAACATAAGAAAGGTATGGTACACCAACATTCAGCCAGTTGTATTATTTACATTATATTAGGTGGCTGGTCGTGTGGTATCCGGCCTAGAATTGACCACCCCCTTTCCTCCCGTGGGTGTCGTAAGAGGCGACTAAGGGAAAAAACCAGAAGATGGGCAACAGCGACTGTAACTTGACCACCAATACTGCAATCCCCAAACCGTGCCAAGCGTGGGGATTATGGCAACCCCCCCCCCTGTTTCTAAAGGGAAGGCCTTAGTCCAACAGAAGACGTCTTCCGGCTGATGATGACGATTAGGTGGGGAGCGTATTGCCATTATCCGAGCACAAACCCTGACTCCGTGCTGCTACTGAGAATTACCCTAATGGAAAAACCAAATAACACTTGGACCGATCCGGGAATCAAATCCAGGACCTTACGCTCTGTAGTTACTGGGTGTATTTAATAATTCATACCTATTCCATAACCCACGAGTACGACTGCATGATTTAAGTAGCCCTGGGAACACGCAGCGTCGCTTATGATCCCGCCTTTATACTTGTGCAGAGCTTGACCCTTGATACCTGGATGCAAATAAATAAGAGGAATATTGAAAATTACATCATTTACTTGTAATTAAATAGTACAAAATAAATAAAATAAACTAATTTGGGAATGGAATTATTTATACGAATTTAAGAGCAGTTTTTTTTCCGACGTTTGTAATCTTTTACAGCATTCATAATCACGGGCAGACTGAGATGTTAAAAGTCTGTAAGAAGGCTTGATTATAGTAGAAGAATAATATAAGTAGTAATAGTTTCTATAGTAATAGAAATCATTAATTATTAGTAATTCTCAAATGATAAAAAAAAATGTTTAAATTTGAGAACATAATTTCAAGCAAGCTATAGGTATACTATAATAATAAAAAAAATTAGCTGAATTTAAGTTTATTTGCGACTTTAGATTGTATGGAACTTACCAATAACGATGGGTCCGTTATGGAAAAGAAGTTGTTTCAGTTTTTCTTGGGATTTAAGATCAAATACGTGGCAATCAGTCACCTGAACCTTCACTTTCTTTTTATTAAACCTGCAGTTATCATTCATTGCCTCATACGGGTAATCGTCTTCACTCTCACAGCCCCCTTGTTTAATAAGCGACCTGTGAAAATAAATTAGATTGATATTCTTGATTTATGTTTTTTTTAATCAGCCTGTTTAATGTACAACTGAGCAAAGGCCTCCGTTTTATTTTTCCACATATTTCTATTAAATGCCATTTCCAGCCAAGAATTTCCAGCAAAATTGTATTATTAAAACAAGACGTTCTACATCTTGCTAGGTGATGATGTGAAGATTGTAAGACTAGAAATTTTGAGTCCTTTACCTAGGGATAAACTGAGAATTATTTTTTGGTTTACTAAAAAAAGTTGACTATAAACAAATACAAGTACTTACTCTATAGCTACACTCATGAGTCCTCCATTACAACCATAGTTACTCTTATCACAGTCCACAATCTGCTGCACAGATAATTCCAGTTGCTCCTTATGTTTGAGAGCATACTGGCCCTCGATGTTACCTGTAAGACATATATACTGTAATATAGACTCTTTACTCATGTATTGAGGGGTTCTTAGCTTCGTAGCTACCGTGCAGATCGGTTGATCTGCAAGGCTAAGCAGTGCTCGCCGCTGTCAGTCTTGTGATAGGTGACCGTTTCCACATGTCGACCAATGGCTTAACGTGGCTTTCCAGCACCAGAAGCACGGAAGACCCCTTCGTGCTTCGGAAGGCTCGTTAAGCCGTTGGTCCTACGCCTGATCTCTCTCCGGTAGTGTCGGTCTACCGTCCCATCAGACAATGAAAGTGAGGGAATTGGTAGGGATCACTATTAGTACATAATATCTCTTGCGCAGTTGGCTAGTCTCAGATGATACAGGCCGCCGCGACCGAAATTCGGAATAATTATTAAGACACGACCGGAGCGAGATCAGGCGCAGGACCAACGGCTTAACGTGCCTTCCAAAGCACGGAGGGGTCTCGACATGTGAACGGTCTCCCATCACAAGACTGACCGCGGCGAGCACGCTTAACCTCGCAAATCGACTGATCTGCGCGGTAGCCACGTAGCTACGAGCCTATGAAAGTGAGATAGGCATTCGAATCTTTCTCTCTCTTCCAAGCTAGTTATCCTACATTGTGGTGGGGTCAGCTTTCCTTATATTATTCTTCTACTTCGCTCTATCCTGAAAGTCGTCTTCGGTGACTTTACACTCCTTCATGTTCTTTAACACAACACCTTCCCATCTGGTTTTGGGTCGTTTTATGTAGAATATTAGTACTCGATTGCCTTTGGTAAATTCAACTGCATTTGGTCAGACTGGAAGGCAACTAGAATCATAAATAACAATTTGTGGTATATAAAAACTCACCAATTACAGCAAAAGCAAAACAACTTCCGCAGTCTTTTTGGTTTCTGGGGTGACCGACGACGCCGTGGTCCCGCCAATCAAAAGACTCTGGCGCATCGTCGTACTGTACGTCTCGATCGGTTAATGTGGTGCAACTGGATGCGAAGACAGAGCTATTGTATCTAAAACCAGTGTACATGCTCTGAAACTCCTCAAGTGTCATATCCATGAACTGCGAAATTCCTGAAAAAGATTACAATTTTATAACTTGTTATAAAAAGTACAGACTAAAAATAGTCGCCGAGGGTTCTATATCAAACCTTTGAGATCTCTTGCGGAGGAATTTTCTATCAGAAGAAGAAAGAATAACAAAATGAATGAAATGAACCAGTGCCGTAAATAGGGCGGGGATTGCGGCGCCCAGGCACAGGGCGCAGACCCTAGTGAGCGGCAGAAATGACCAGACCAGGACCAGAGACAATAAAAAAGGGTGCTGTTAAAGAAGCTTTCACTGGGCATTTAAAAGGCTAGTAACGGCACTGTTGAGAACCTCCTCCTGTTTTCAGGTTGCTTAAAGTAATACAGTAAAATATTAGCTATATACCAAAGTGAAATTAGTTGAAAACCTACCGTATTCAGCATGATCACTCATTTCGTTCAGTTGGTTAACATGTTCGAGATTCTCCTTGAATATCAGGAACCTTGCTTGCTTCTCGTATTCGTCAGCGTACTGTCGGTTGTGTTCTTCGATAAAGCGCTCGAAGTGTAGTTCCGCATTTTCGAGATCGTATGGAGGCACGATCCAGGCGGCTGTAAGGCCCAACACACACGCGAACAATAAACACAACCAGGGTGACATCTTCATTGCGAGCTTCTCAATGCACTGCCCTTAAACCATTCCGTATATAAATCCAATATTCCTGCATTCATGGAATATTTGCATTGTCTTGTTATTTCAATAATTTGTTAAAGAAATGTTTGGTATTATGTTTATTGTAGTTTTATTACTTTTCTTTCCTATCTATCTAATTAGGCACGTGTAAATTTAATCCACGTGGCTTTATGGAGGACCTTTTCTGTGTAAGCGTTTTACCAGCACCTCGGGAACGTATTGACAAATTGACGGGCTTCCTCAAACCACATAAAGTCAAATTAAGTAAGCTAAGTAAAAGTATAGTCTGGAGTACTTTATGGTAGAATCCTGGTCTTTAGTCAGTACTCCAGGAATATCTCCAAAATGACCTGCGTTTTTGAAAACTTCCCGTTAGTTACTTTTCACCTCGTATTCGTCGGCGTACTGTCGGTTGTGTTCTTCGTTGAAGCGCTTGAAGTGTAGCTCCGCATTTTCGAGGTCGTATGGAGGCACGATCCAGGCGGCTGTAAGGCCCAACACACAAGCCAACAATAAACACAACCAGGGTGACATTTTCAGATACTCTGGTCGTCATACTACTCTCTCTTTATAGATGCTTTGTAACATATGTTCCATATTGTATATTCATATATGCGTATCCTAGCTCATTGGAGAATAAGTCAACGGATGTAGAATCTACATTTTGGTTTTCCTATCAGGATTACGTTAGTTGTTTTGATTCATGCATCAAAAAGCTGATGAGGAATTAACGCTCAATCGAATTACCTGCATCGATCAGATCAGCCCCCTTACCATGAACTCTTAAAGCAGTACAGTTTACGTTGTAGAAGCGAGACACCGCATTACATTTCACGTAGCGGCGTCTCGGTTTCACATCGTAAACTGTTTTGTTTTAAGAGTTCATGGTAACGGGGCAGGCTCCGAATCATGAACTTTTAAGCAGGGAAGCATTTTCCGATGTGAAGGTGAGACGCCACAACACACTGCACATTTTAGACCCGTACAATCCGTACATACTTATATACAATAATAAGTATAGGTTATCACCTACTGGAGTCAGTCGTTGTCTTTTTTCTAAAAGAGTAATTGTAACAGGGCTGTAGTAAGTAGTGGTGTTCCACCAACAATTTCTTTTTTAAGCATCGTCCAGTCTTTTCTGAAAGTAAGTCCAACAGTTACTTAGCCTCATCATTCATCAAGGATTAAGTAAATAAGCAGATACTGCATGATACTAAATACATGTTATATTGGTACTTTAGGAACATGTTTCTAATTAGACGAGCCAACACGGAGAATATCATACTGGAAGTTTTTATTACATTGTCAATTTAGTGTTTTGTATGAACCGGCAGTATAATATTTATTGCTAGACAGAAGTTATCTTAAATGTTTTGGTGGACGGGTGGTTGATGGACCGGACTTGAATCGGAAAGGTTGTAAGTTCAAATCAACTTAATATAACATCGCGCCTGTATTCGTACACCCACATTTCGCCAATTATGTAATGGGGACGAACCTATTGCCATCAACGAGGCCAATACAGACGTTGTGCTGCTACTTAAAATTTGCTAATGGGAAAATCCAGTAACACTGCCTGAATCGCGATAAGAACCCAGGACCTCAGGCTCAGCAATCGCGCTTAGCAACCACTAGACTCACGAAGCAGTCAAATCAAAGGAAGCGCTAATCGCTTCATTGTTCTATTTTAAACAATCTACGAGACCGTTAAATTTTTGTGCTTTATGAGTAGCCATAGACTGGTCTCTCTATACAAATGCATGACTCATCATCATCATTATCATCCACAGCCTTTAATGTCGCACTGGTGCAGAGAGCCTCCACGAGTGTAGGTACTTAAGTACGTCCGGCGCACCCTGGACAGTCAACCTCGCTACCATCTTTGTTGACTGACCAATCTCTACACCATGGCATGACCTATTCTATGTGGCTATTGGCTCATTGATACGAAGAAAAGTATCCCACAGCTGGGCATAGGAGTCCCTTAAGCTATGCCATACGCCATTATGTTTGACTACTGTTCAGCAAAATGATGGCATGCAATAGCATATCTCTGCCTATCTATGCATTAGTTCCACGTCTCCAGCCATTGATGAATGTACTCGTACATAATCTCATACTTTGGAGATGTTCAACCATCAGGTGATACCAATTTTCGAAATGTCTGTAATGTTTTCCAAATTGAAAACTTTTCCCAATTAAATCCATATGATCATATCGAGGAAAAAAAACAAGTTACATTAAAATAATATTTATTATTATGTATTTTTTCATTTTAAACCACTGGAGACGAGAAATGTTGATTTTATTGTGCGATTTTTGGAACATGTTGGTTCCGGGCAAATGTATACATAACGTGATGAGCGTTTCAGGTTGAATTCAAAAACAAACATTAAGGAAAGGAATTATTACTAAAACAAAAAAAGGAATTTGTCAGAAATATTTTTATTTCCATTTCACTCAACATAAAATGGAAGACAAAATGAAATGCTTAAAACTATAAACTATACCTTACAAGAAACTGTTATAAACAGCAAAATGACAAAAAAAAATTTCTTTCAAAATTACCGAATATGAGTTTAATATACCAATGATGTTATAATTCATATTTTAACAATATAATTATATTAAGCAATGATCGCCGTCGACATTGCTGAGTTCATCATTGAACACGACTTTGCATTTTCTCCACGACGCATTCTGAAGTAGCCATGTTCACCCCATGAGGCGTTCCAAGAATTCTTAACGATCCAATAGGAATCATCGTTTTCTGTAAAATAACGTGTATTAATAAAGTTTAAGATACAAAATATAATATTGATCTCTCTCCAGTTGAGTTGGTTTACCGTCTCCTCGGACTATGAATGAGGGATTAGAGTGCATTTTGTATTACGCTTTTAATGACTGAATCGGTCACAGCGACCAACTTCGCAGGAGATACTGCTGCCTGCTGCTTAATTGGCCGATTCAGTAAGGCTATTATGGCTATTATAGTAATAAATTTGACTCATTGAAATCAAATGTGCAATGTTTTAGTCCATCAAAATGTACATAAAAGCATCCTTTTTTTGAACTAAGTGTAGTAAGTACATCTCGAAGTTTCAAAAAGTAAACTGGTTGAAGTCAATTAATTTACCAAAGACATATCCATTACCGAGCTGCAGGAAGTCCTACACTACGTTTACTGAGCCGCGATCCTCCAGAACACGTTGCCCCTGCGGTTGTCGGTTCTGCGACAAATGTGACTTGCCCACTGCCACATGCTAATCCTTTGGGCTATGTCGATTACTTTTGACGAAGATCGAGCTCAGTAGCGTGCCATAGGAGAGGCAGCCGTCCAGCAGTAAACTGAGATAGGCTGATGATGATGGAATCCGTTATTAAAACATATTATTATCTAACCTGAATCTACAATATTTCTATTATCATACCTTTTCCATATCCCACAAGTAGAACAGCATGATTAGCGTAACCATTATCACATAATTCATCACTGATTATTCCACCATGGTACCCAGATAAACTAGCAGACTGGATTGCTAAGAAAAAATAAAATATAATTAAATTATAAGATTGTTGACTACTTCAAGTAAGATGTAAATGCGCACTGCATGTAGCGGCAATTCGCTTTTACAGCTGAAATTGAACTGCAATGCAAGTTCATAGTAAGACACCTGCCGCCTTAGACAATTAGTGGCAAAACGCTTGAAGAATAGAAATGGAACAGAATGAAACATGTATGGGGATGACATAATGTTTCGACTATGTTATCGATGACATTTGTCATCCCCATACATTTTCCATTGCATTCCATTTGTCAAGCGTTTTGCCGCTTGTCTAAAGGGGCTAAACGCACAACGCGATCGCGTGACCGAACCTGAATCCGAACAATTTATTAATATTCAAACGCTTTGGATGGCAGAAGATACTTCTAGTATACTAACCAATAGAGATAGGGCCGGTTTTATAAAGCAGTTGCTTAACTTTCTCCTGTGATGATAGGTCGTATGCATGGCAGTCAATCACCTTTACTTTAATTTTGCTTGCATCAAATTGGCAATGTTGAGTTACTGCTTTGTATGGATAATCTTCTTCTCCTTCCAAACCTCCTTCCTCTATCAGCGATCTGACAAAAGAAAAAGAACTGTTATTTTAATAGTTTTGTTCCTCAATTCTCACTGTGCCATTGTATAGTACTTACGTAGGTCTTACATTTTTCTGCCATATTTTTTTTTATTTCGGAGTCTTTCATTATTCAAACTTATATACTACACTCTAACTACAACTAGAGTCAACACTCAAGTTGTATTTGAGAATGCTTGATTAGTTCCGAACTCGAACGGAGCCTCAATTTTTATAAATATAGGGTTAAGTTTCAGCTCATGACTGACACTAAACTCAATATTCTTTATTGATAATCTTAACTACTCGTATATGAAAGATATTACCTGAATGAAAGGGTCATCAATCCACCGTAACATCCAATACTCCTCTTATCGCAGTCAATAATCTGTTGCTCTGATAACGAAATCAGTTTCTTGTATTTAATAGCGTACTGGCCCTCGATGTTACCTATAGAATAATAGAGCACATGGAGAAGAAAGGGTAACAATTCTAATAAATCATCAAACTATAAAACGTTGATTCCTTCTACTTAATACTTTGCTGATGATATTGATTTCTAATTACTGCTCGGTTTTAGACACTTGCCCGAAAATTCAAAATCCGTTTCCCAAAAAATCGAAATGACGTTGTGAGTGCGATTCCTGGGTCGGGCCAAGTGTTTTCAAGTTTTTTTTCCTTTGGGTGATTTCCGAACTAAATATGTGATGTGACTAAATAGTGGCAGTAGGCACGTCTTATATCATACTCGTATTTTCGGGCAATATAGGCATATGTTATGAATAATGCTTAGCGAAAGCAGTGTACTAACCACTGGCGCTGAACGCATAACAACCTCCGCATTTCTTCTGATGCTTAACTGGCGTGACCACACCATGATCACGCCAATCAAATGTTTCCGGCGCATCTACGTCTTCAATGTCATTATCATATAATATGGAGCATTCTTTCTTAAAATCCGGGTCAAAATTTAAACCAGTGTAGAACTGCGTGAATTCGTCTTGTCTTAGATCCATAAATTGTGTAATTCCTGTAATAAATCTATTATTAATGGATGTTTACAAATACGAATGAGTGATTCCGCCATATATCATAATGATATTTATATAATATTTACTAAGCTTTGTTGTTGCGCCTACCATGTAATCTCTACACCACCTTAAGGTTGACTGGTGGAGAATGCCTCAGGCATTAAGTCCGCCTATGTACACACTTTTGTTACATGAAGTTTAAATAAATGAATAAAATTCTTGACACTAATGCGTGTTTTACAATAAACCTATTAAAGAACTTTAGGGGACTGAAACTAGCCTAAAGGAGGAACAACAAATATATAGAGAAGGAGATTAGATAGTCAAAAAAAAACTACCGAAAACTGCATGATCACTCTTCTTGTTAAAACGGTTAGCTTTTTCAAGGTTGTCCTTAAATATTAGGAACCTGGCTTGTTTCTCGTATTCTTCGGCGTACTGTCGGTTGTGCTCATCGATGAAGCGCTTGAAGTGTAGCTCTGCGTCTTCAAGGTCGTATAAAGGTACGGTCAAGGCGGCTGCGAGCCCCAAAGCACACGCCAACAATAGACACAACCTGGGTGACATCTTCAACGACTCTATGCAAGAGTCTGGTCAAGTCCCAAGCAATACCATTAATATATACAGTATATCTAAATATTTGGAATATTTGTGTTGGATTGACATATTACTGATAAATAATTTAGATGTTTGGAATTATGCTTATCGTGGTTTTATGACTTTTGTTCTACTGCTTTAGTTAACACGCGTGTAATTATCGTGAAGTCAACGTAGACTGACATAGGTGCACATTTTCTAAAAGGAAAGCCAAGGATAATGAATGGAAACCAATATTAGTCGGCTATCATTTGTAAATCTTTAACAATAGTTACTCGTAGTAAGGAGTTCAACACCGTTGTAACCTTAAGCGCATCAACATTCTACTCTCTCTCTGGAGTCACTGTAAATAAGCTATGAAGTTTCAAGGCTCGTTTGAAAATCGGTCGACGTACCCTAGACCTTATTCCTTTAAGGAACTTTGATAAAGCTACCGACCAAATTTTGCTTTCCCAATTATGTGTTATACTTACAACATACTTACCCATGACTTTGAGCCGAAGAGGTTTGCTTATAGATCTTATTTTAACATTTAGTTTATTTTCTCTAAAATATATGTCTGCCTAGTTGGTCAAGTGTCTCTAAGCGCAACCGTCGAAATTGTTTGAATCCCGAGTCGGGCAAAGTGTTACTGGGTTTTTTTTTCAGGTAATTCACAGTAGCATCACGGAGTCTGGATTTGTGCCCGGTTGATGGCAATAGGCTCGCCTCCTAGGACATTAGGACTTATAACATATCTGGTGAAATGTGCGTGTACTCTAAGTACACCTCTCACGGAATAACTATGTCAGCTACCTCCAAACCAAATTTTATTATAATTGGTACAGCCGTTAGATCATAAAGAAGTAACGAACATACAAACACACACATTCTCCAACTTTCGCATATCAGTGTGATGTGATAGTGTGATACTTGAACGATATAGGTATTATAATATAGCATAACACTTGAACACTTTATGCGCCTTGATCAATTTTATTACCATTAATGTCTGTTTTTACAGGCTGTGTATAATCCCACTATACTATAGCAAAGTGTTGCCTCCTATCACTAAAGAATTAAGTGTATATTACGTTAAGCAAAGGTATAATGAAGTTCCATACCTATTGGTACCAATCATTCGTTGTCATTTATCCAAAGTCCTCCTTGCTGGGTTTCTGGATCTTTGATAGTCATTTAAGCACGAAATTCCGAACTGGAGGGTTTTAAATAATGTAAAATAAGAGCCATATTCAAGTGCGTTAAAAATTTATTGGTGCAATATATATATTTTCCATAATCAGTCTTCCACTAAATACGAACTTATAGCAGTAGCAGTTTAAGATACAATTTATGTGAAGCATAGTCAAAGTACTTGATAACATTTAAGCAATAACCGATGTCGCCATTAGATCGTTCATCATTCCGCACGAATGAATGGATTCACCTCGTGACATTCTGAAGTATCCCTCTTCACACCAAGATCCTCCCCAAGAGTTTTTAACAATCCAGTATGGAACACCATTTTCTGAAAGCATTGAATTTGATTAAGTTCTTTTCTCGATTAAGAAGGTGGGCAATATTGGAGGTGGTTGGTGGTCTTTAATAGGTCAGCTTAAAAGTCAATTTGTATTACTTTATAGATATAGCAAAGTCTCGTATCAAATTCTCTGGGACCAAAGTGAATCCACTCAATGCAGCACTGAAAGATCACTATATGTTTTTTTCAATTATTATTATTTTTACTTATTTTAGTATTATAATGTTTTGCAGAACAGACAGATTTACGTCTTCCCTCACACTTGTGTTCATAATAATTAAACACAATATTTTTTTTATTCTTAAACGTCGTTGTTAATTATAAATAGTCTTTTAAACCTCACAATGTAGTTATAATATTACCGTTTCCATATCCGACAAGTAGAACTGCATGATTGATGTCACCTACATTGCAGGCAGCGTCGTCAATAATGCCTCCTGAGTAATATTGTAATCCTGCAGCCTGGATAGCTAGAAACAGAAAAAAATATAAATATTACGTATTTACTAGAACAATTTCATTTTTGTCATCTAAAATCCTTATCACACTAATATTAAATAGGCAAAAGTTTGTATGTTTGTTACTTCTTCACGCTCAAACGGCTGGACCAATTTTGATGACATTCGGTATGGAGGTAGCTGACACCCTGGATTAACACATAGACTAGACTTTTTAACCCGAAAAAGTAGCGGGTAACACTGGACCAGCTAGTGTTGTTTATAAGTAAGTGTAAGAAACGTCACAATAATTTCAGTATAGTCAAAACACTTACCGATAGAGATGGGTCCATTTTGATGCAAATGTTGTTTAACTTTTTCTTGGGAGGTAAGGTTAAATGAATGGCAGTCGGCTACTTTTACCCTTACTTTGTTGGCATCAAATTTGCATTCTCCTGATTGTGTAACGTAAGGGTAGTCGGCTTCGCTCTCTGACCCACCAGCTTCGACCAGTGAGCTGTAATAAAATAATGTTCTTAAACCAGGTTTTGTCAATCTCTTTTTCTTCATACATATGTACATCACAAGTTGTAATGAATAAAATGTTTTTTTTTTAAAGTTGAATAATTTTAACGGTAAATTTAATGCCTCGCCAGTTTATCAAATCCATTCGTATCCTTTAATGCCGTATCATGCCTCCCCATCTATTTCCTAATCTTTTCGAAAATGGCCTTTGTTCTATTTAGTTATTTTACATTTGAAACTTTGAAGAATATGAGGGGCTATGAGGTGTAAAATAGTTTACCGAAAAACGCTGGACATAAATCCGCCCGAACATGCCCAATTTCTTTTGTCGCAATCAACGATCTGTTGTTCAGATAAGTCCAAGTGCTCCTTGTACTTAATAGCGTACTGACTCTCGATATTTCCTGAAACAAATATTTTAAAGAGATTAATATTATGGACGTAACTGTACATTTATTTTAGTTTTTCCAAAAAAACATTCGCATCAGCCAGATTTTTCCGATAGTTATCAAGTCTAGGGCATGTTAACAAAACAATGTAACCAACCAATAGAACTAAATGCATAGCAACTTCCACAGTATTTTTGGTCCTTCACGGGAGTGACAGCATTAAGTTGACGCCAATCAAACGTCTCTGGAGCATCACCGTCAGGGATATCTGCATCAGTCATGTAGCTGCAGTCAGCGGTGTAATCTGAGACACCCACGTTCAGTCCCGTGTGAGATTTAAGAAACTCTTCTGTAGTCAGATCCATGAATTTGGTGATACCTGAAAAAAATATCACATTAATGTGTACTCAACTTCAAAAAACAAAGTCTATAGGGGTATATGATACGTGAAGCGAAAAGTTCAGATTCCTCAATAAAAATATTGTGAGCTGAGAGGGGCGTGAGATATGGCACAGTTAAATTTTATATGGAGAAGAATTGCATTGAACGAAATTTCCATTACGGTCGAATTTCAAACGCCCGGGCGATCACTAGTCTTAATTAAAATATAATTTATGTACCGAAGTCAGCAAGATCATGCTTCTCGTTCAGATGGTTAGCTTGTTCGAGATTGTCCTTGAATATTAGGAACCTGGCTTGCTTCTCGTATTCGTCGGCGTACATTCGGCTGTGTTCTTCTATGAAGCGCTCGAAGTGTAGCTCAGCATTTTCCAGGTCGAATAGCGGCTCAGACGAGACCGAGTACGATACCCAACTTGCGCATAAAACCCACAACAGTAGTGACATGATTGGCTTAAGTGACTTCAGTACTTACTGATCCCCCTTTTGTACGTTTTACATTTTGTTAGGAATTTGGTCTTATCAATCACGTGTCGAAAGTTTAAAGAAATTGTTTGGATTTCTAACCATATCGGACATGTATCGTCTGAATTATTTATTTTTATAACGCAACACTTGTTTTACAACTACGCTTACATTCATGCGTATTTTCCTCGATGGGTTAGCTATAAGTATGTACACTTCTTTTAGCCGAAAAACATATTATAGGAGGTAAGTTTTGTTTTAGGGGCAACTATCGCTTTATAAAGGATACAATAAATTATCAGTATTTTAAATAAATAACTATAAAATATTACAGTATTTTATTAAAATAAAGAAAGCAAATGCCAAACACTGCAATATCAGAGGCAAATATTTTGTGAGAATGACACAAATTATTCTAATCACCATTTTGATCGCTGACCTGAATGAGTTTATACCGACGACGCAATTTCTATTGAATATAATATAGAAATCAATTACGCTATGACAGACGATGCCATACAAACGTTCATCATTCTGCATGACACTGCATTTTCAACGAACTTAGCTAGCTATGCTTACCCCGGGCATCTTCCTAGGTTTTCATAACAAACTGATATAGCACAATACTCAATATTCTGAAATAAAGAATTAAAGGGAAAAATCATACTCTCAAAGAAATTTTATTGGTCTCGTAGTCTAGAGAGCAAATTAATTGTTTAGGGGATGATTTTCAAAAATACTTAGAGATCGTTTTTATTATGGCTACTTCAACAAAACCGCCACTCATCATTTTAGTTACATCTAACTGATTTTAGAATGGAAGTGGAGCCACGTTATTATCTAAAGAATTACATGCGCCGAAGTCTGGCAGTAACCGCGTCAATTGATAACGAAAAAGAAAAATGTATTAAAGAATGTTCGGTGAATTTTCTTTTTTTGTAAACTTTTCATATAAAAGCACAACAATCATGATCTCTTGAAATACAAAAGGAATACCAATATTAATCCATTGGTATTTCCAATAAAATTTCTTGTAAAGAGAACTTACTTAAATCTAATCTCAAAAATGTTACTGCTTGTGTTGTGTGTGTTGTTTGAGACGATATTCGCAACGCCTATGGATTATTATCCTCTCGAAAACGCCAAGTTTTATTTCGAGGAGTTCATAGTACGACACAACCGTAATTATGTTAACGAAGTCCAAAAACAAGAAAAGTTCGCAAATTTTCTTTACAATTTAAAGACGGCTAATAATTTGAATGCTATCAGTGGTTTCGCTGAATTCGGTAAATATGCATAGAAATTAAAAGGGTGTTTTTTGCTGGATACTTGTCAATTTCAAAATAGATTTAAAGCCCGCTAAATGGAATATGATATGAGTGTGATGCTGGGTCTATATCAATCTTCAATCGATTTAAATACACTTCTGGACACATCTATTGGCCCACCTTGTATTTTCAGTTTCGTTTGGTCCTAGCTAAAATTTTATATTAGGTCGAGCAAAAAGTTTTTATGCAGTTTTGAACCTGGCACATTCACAATTTCATTCAATAGTCTTTTTTTGAATTTCGAACACAGAATTTAAAGAAACAAAAGACAATTTGGAGCCTGTTTGTTGATATCAAACAATCGAATACTAAGAAAACTTGGTTTTATTGGTTTACTTGGATTTAATTCTTGAAAAAGTGATTGATATCTTTGGTTTTGCAACAAACATTACTTATTTTTAACATTAAGGTGAGGTTCTATCAATAATCTATGGATACTTCACCTGAAGTCGCCGCCCAAGCTGTGGCACTTATTCAGGCCGGACACAGCCAAAGAAACGTGAGTGCTCAACTTAATTTAAGTCGATCTGCGGTCCGAAATGTTTATCGGAGGTACCTAGAGACTGGCGGCTTTGTTCGTCGCCAAGGAAGGCCACGATCTCGGGTCACAACTGAAAGGCAGGATCGATTCATCGTGACGACCAGCTTGAGAAATCGTCACCTTACCTCCATTGAGATACAAAACCAACTTCGCGACTTCCACGGAGTATCTGTGAGCGCTCGAACTGTTCGGAGAAGGTTAAAAGAACGCGATATGGTACCACACAAGCCAGCTAATGGGCCCAAACTAACGCGAGCCCACCGAACAGCGCGCCTTCATTTCGCACGCAGTCATTTAAATTGGACACAGCAAGATTGGAGCCGTGTACTCTTTTCTGATAAGTCTAAAATTGTGTTACATGGCAATGATGGAAGGAAGAAGGTCTACCGACGTAAGGGAGAGCGTTTCGCACAATGCTGCTTTGAAGAGAGGGTTGCTTATGGCGGTGGCTCATGGACTGTCTGGGGCGGTATATCCGCGAGAGGCAAAACTCAACTTGAGGTTGTTACAGGACCACGGCTGCTAACATTAAATGCTGAAAGGTACATTCGTGAGTGCTTAGAACCTCACGTGATACCATACGCGGACTATATGGGCCCAAATTTCCTTTTTATGCATGATAATGCAAGAGCCCATGCGGCCGGCATCGTCAGGGAATATCTTCGGGATGTGAACATCACAGTTATGGACTGGCCAGCCAGAAGCCCAGACATTAACCCCATTGAGCACATGTGGGACGACCTAAAAAGACGTGTTAGGGCTCGTCAGCCAGTTGCCCAGACGATGCAGGAGTTGAAAACTGCCATAGAAGAGGAATGGGAGATGATCCCTCAAAATTTCATAGAGCGGTTGATAAACTCTATGCCTAATCGTATGAGAGCTGTGGTAGATGCCCATGGAGGCATTACGCGTTATTAAATTAAACCTTTATTTGATAAAACATGTTTTTTATTCAAAAATCAATTGCCTTTAACAAGGCCCATATCCGACTTGTTAGGCGTAGCTCCATGTCGTATGGTATTCTGAATTCAAATTTAAAACAATACGATCGAAAAAGATGGTAAAATGTATCAGGTTTAAAACTGCATCAACAGTTTTTGTTCAATCTAGCAATCATATTTCGGTAGGGGCCATCGAAACCTAAACTCTAAGGTGGGCCAATAGATGTGTCCAGAAGTGTATATTTGCGATTAAATGGAATTCTGAATTAATATAATATAATATTGTATTTTGATGACCTGATTATTATTGGTAAGCGAAAATTGGCTTCTTGAAAAAGAACATTAATCAATTTATTTCTTGTGACTATTTCAGGCATTACGAAATTAATGGACATGGATCATATGGAATTCGTCAGTATTTATTATCGTCCCCCTATCGATCCAAACGCCTGTCTTATCATTTCTGATTATGACGTCTCGTACATAAATGCGCCGGAGTCGTTCGATTGGCGTGATCACTACGGTAAAAAATCAAGGAAATTGTCAGTTGTTACGCATTTAGTGCAATTGGTACGTACTTACTATAACACATAAATCATCATAAGTGAAGAATTGGAAATATGTTCATTAATCTCGCTAATGTTATTTTTTATTATATACATTTTAATTCTTTGCCTTTATCTTGGATGTTTTCATTTATTTATACGCTGGTCTGAATGGTCGCTAAGCGTGACTGCTGAGTATGAGGTCTTGGGGTTAATTCTCGGGGTGGGCAGTGTTATTAAGTTATTCCATTAGGTGATCAGCAGCATCATGGAGTCTAGATATGTGCCCGGTTGATGGCAATAGGCTCGCCGCCTTTTACATTGGGACCTATAATATAACTGGCGAAATGTGGGAGTGCTACTATAGTAACATCTATGCCTAACTCGTCTAGAAATACAGGCATGATGTTATGTTAATTAGATATACAATCACACCTGAAATCTTCGAAGCGATAGACAAAGGTGTCTATTTAAATGTGTGAAAATATATTTTAGCTGCGACATCTGTTTGCAGGAAATATTGAGAGTCAGTTCGCTATCAAACACAAAGAAATGATTGATTTATCAACAACAGATAATTGACTGCGATCCAAGATCAAGCGGATGTAAAGGTGGATTCATGTCAGCAGCTTTCAAGTAATTAATTACGTTATCATTAAACAATTTAACTATTTTTCCGTGTAAAATGCCATTAGGAATAAATGTCCCTTTAATCACTCAGTAAAATATGAAAATAATAAAATTCGATGAAAGTTTGATACATGTAACCTTGTAACCTATTCCATTGGTGGATAGCTTCTTCTTAAAGGATGGATTATTTCTGCTATTTGATCCTTTACTTTTTATGAACTATCAACTTTATCTTTTATTCCAATAACTGAAATCAGACCACACCCCTCCTATTTCTGGCCGAAATCGTTGATTGAATCTGCAACCTCATCATTGACAGAACGCTTATAGAGCACGGTGGTGCTGTAACAGAAGCTGACTACCCATATAGTATGAAGAATGGCTTGTGTAAACTCTATGATGACTCACACAAGAAGGTTAAACTTGCTGGATGCTACTCTTTCCATATAACGTCTCAAGAAGCACTGAAGCAAATATTATACACCAATGGTCCTATTTCTGTTGGTAGGTAAAGTTCTTTATATTCTGGCTTATCACTTTCCATGGAACTCTGCGCAACTAGATTTGACGTTCGAAATAAAATCTCATGACTGTGACCATATGTGTGATGATACTTAGTTTTTGTAGTGTAATGTTAGTCCAAAAGACAAATTTTCTTCTATGCTAAAAATTAAGGCAATTAAGAGAGCCGGCCCTAAATCACAATTTAATAGATATTCGAATTTATTGGAATACATTTTCTTGTACATTTTCAGCCATTGAGTTAACGCCTTTTGTGACGTATAATGGAGGCATTATCACTGAAAACATATGTAGCAGAGGCGTTTTGCAACATGGTGTCCTACTAGTGGGCTATGGAACAGGTAACAATAACATTAATTACTTTAGCTACCCGAAGAACAATGAACTGTCTAAAAACCACCATAAATATTAAAACAAACAAGAACCTACATCAATTGTAAAATGGATATTTTTATTAGCGGTGTAAAGATTACATGACATCAGTTTTTCTTTTTACATAGGACATTTTCAGAGCCTAACTTAGGACGAGTGTTTTTGTCTTCGATTACTATAACTTAACATCCAAAAAGGTGATCACGTGTAATTAGTGTTTCTTTGGTAGCTAAGTTGTATTTTATTTCCAGAAAACGGCATGGGATCCTCAAGAACTCTTGGGGAGCGGATTGGGCAGAAGATGGATATTTCCGAATCCAAAGAGGCGAAGGCACAAATGCTTGTTCGATGATGAACACGTTTATGTCAACAGCAGTCCTTTTCCCGTTCCAGCACTTATTTAATGTTACAAACTAGCATTCAATAAACGATGGTACCTACTTGAACTTTCCATAACAGATCTAATAGTGCAGAAAATTGTCAATGAACTGTAAGAGGAAGGCGCCTGTGTCTGTAACACAGTTTATACTAGCACAGACGCAGGCGTTCACTCTGTGTCAAATAATACATCGCGTTGTACTTCATATAATACCGTTCTAATGTTTTGGTTGAGATGGACAAATTGTAATTTGGCTTTTTGATAAATAAACAAATTATTATTATAATACGTTTCGTACCTAAATTGTGTCAGCAAGAATTTTTTTCTAAAATTTGTATTATAAATCGTTCGTTTCGTTATTTGTTACTTCTGTGTATTATATTAATTTGCAGTAAAGCCACATTATTATTATTCGTTTTAGTTTTCTATATTCATCTTACTACAATTATTTAATTTAACAAATATAACATTTAAAAGTACCATTATATTTATCCTCATCGATGTCAACTGATAACGTGCAACATGCTGCGTGCATACAACTGGCAGCATTGCCACGTTGAATGGCATTGAGAATTTAGAATGTTATGTATAATTCTAAGTCCTAACATAATATGAAACAATAATTTTAATGATACAAAAATGCCATAAATAACACAATCACTTTAAATCCAACAAATGTGTAGCATTGCTCAAATAAGTCATCTATCATTAGAATTCCTTTTTGATAAGGAGCGAAAAATTTCATAGTTGTATATAAATGGCTTGAGTTAGAGTTGAAGCCATAAGTGGTGGTGCAATTCAGCGAAAATGGTATTGTCTGTGTCGTTAATAGTGAGTGCGTGTTTGTTTGCGGCAGTCGCTAATAGCGTGCCGTTCGAATCCGGCCCTTTTTATTACATTGAATATGCTGATGATTATTTCGAGTACTTCATGAATATACACAATAAAACGTACGCCAACGAACAAGAGAAGGAAGAAAGATTTCAAATTTTTAAGGATAACTTATTGAAAGCGAACGCTTTGAACGAAGAACATAATGGGGCCGAGTTCGGTAATGGGAACAATGTTAAAACTTGTTTAAATTTTTGATTTTGTATTTGTTACTAGTACCTACTGTTTACTACACCAGTAATTTGTCTTGTCACTAATATATAGGCTAGATATAAGCACTGATAGCCAAATGATATGACCAAATATATGGATATGGACTGCCAAATCAAAGGTTGCCAGTTCAAACCCCGGCACGCACCAATGTATTTTCGAATTCATCTGCGTACTATGAATTTGCTATCAGATGCTAAAAACGGTGAAGGAAAACATCGTGAGGAAACCGGCACACCTGAGACATTTTTCAACGGTGTGTAAAGCCATATCAGACAGGCTTACAGGCGGTTTTGACTATGATACATGGTTGTTCACCAACCATACGATAAGAAGAAGAAGACTAACACAATAGACATCAAAATTTCTTATTAAAGCAGTAATTATAGGCCTCAAAATTTAAAGACCTTCATATAAAGTTAATATTAAAATTACCTTCTTGTTGATTTAAATATATCTGTGTATTTTCATTATATCGCGGTTACCTTAAAATACCGTTGCCTGATAAAAGCAACCATTACTTAGCCTAAGAATTCGTCATCAACTTCTTTTTAGGAATCACCCAATTTTCGGATCTCACAGCAGAAGAGTTTGATAACACTTACACGTGCTTAGGAGGGCTTGGAGGTCTCGATGGTAACTTGACTTCCCTCGGATGTACTGACGTAAGTGACGCTGAGATCCCAGATGCGAATGCGCCGGAGTCGCACGACTGGCGTCAACACAATGTGCTCGGTCGGATTAAGAACCAAGGGTCGTGTGGAGGCTGTTATGCATTCAGCGCTGCTGGTTAGTATGTCTTACGGATGCCTTTTAAATTGGTATTTATTTTGATGGTTTCTTATGATATTATCTGTCACTAATCAATTTGGTTACTTTAATTAAGCTCTACTGAGACTTGCCAACTACGCCGAAGATATTATAGAGCACAAACGTGTCCGCAAACTCTGGTGCACTTTCTGATGTCTCATGCTTATGATCTTGTATGTGGATCGACAAAATAATGACCAAGAAGAGATCAGGCGTAGGACCAACAGTTTGAGTTCGGTTTCTCATACCAATAAGAAGATAATTTACCATTGTTTTTTAATACTGAAGTTAATAAATGTTATATAACGTTAAGTTTATACAACTTACTTTTCAGGTAACATCGCGAGTCACTACGCAATAAAAACCAAACAGCTGATAGAATTATCTGAACAACAGCTCATTGACTGCGATTCAAATTCACACGGATGTCAAGGCGGTTATATGACTACAGCATTCCGGTAAATATCTTTGAAGGTGATTTTCAGGGGAATGAAGAACGAGGACGAGGACATCGTAATTTGCATTTTTATTTTAATGTTGTCTGAAATATATATTGGCTCTAGTATAGTGTCAAACAATCATATGCTAGATCCAACACGTTTCCTAAAAACTAGCTCTATCGGAAATGTCAAAAAATGTAAAAGTGCATAACACACTTTTTTTTAAGCAAGGAATATATTGAAATACATAGTTAAACTTTGTCAACAGAACCGTAATACAGGAAGGCGGCATAGAAACAGAATCCAGCTATCCCTATGCTGGAACTCAACAGCCGTGTCATTTTGAGCCTGGCAAAGCTGCGGTAAGGGTCACAGGATGCTACTCGTATAATCTTCGGTCCCAAGAGAAGGTGAAGCAGGTCCTCTTCAGCAGCGGGCCTATCTCTATCGGTAAGTTGTGATGATATCATACGCTATTTAATTATTGAATTCGGTTAAATGTTTGTTGAATCTCTGAAAAGAACAGCCTGGATAAACCCCCATCTATCCATTAGCTAGTGATGGAGCTGGCTAGAGATTGAGCTCATTAGCGTACATTGTAACGTAGTCAGCTGTTGATGGTGACGATAAGACAAATCATTTACTTTGAAGGGCCTCTCGTTGCGACAGTATAATGTCTAAGGATTTTTCAGGCGTCAGGGCTTCAAACTTCCAACAATATCACCGAGGCATTATGCCCGACTACTTATGTGCTGGCGGCGCTGTCAATCACGCAGTTCTACTGGTGGGGTACGGAATAGGTAAGAGATCCTTTGAAGATAATACAAATTGAAAGATGATACGATAGATGAGGGGGCTCAGCACTTAAGTAGCTGAGCTGACAAATACTTTTGTGATTTGCACATATTTATCTAAGGTTCGGAAGTTTGTTCATATGATTTTTCATACTCTATGTCATGTTAGGGGCTAAATTCCTGCAAAAGATAATTTTAGTTAGAAAATATACATAATACGTCACGATAAATTCAATAAAAAATAAGGAAATAGAAGGAGTCTCTTGACACAGAGATTTGTTCACTTAGAGTATGTATGACAAAAGAAACGAAAATGTCCAAAAAAAGTATTTTATTCCAGAGAATGGACAAAAATATTGGATTGGCAAGAATTCCTGGGGTGAAATCTTTGGTGAAGGCGGCTATTTCAGGATGCAACGTGGTGAACGGGCTGGCTCTTGTGGAATGATGAACAACGGATTCATGTCTTCTTCTGTTGTAATGTAAAAATATATTATTGCTTAATTAAATAACTTGACTTAATTGTCATTCTATTTGAGATTTTTCCTACGATTTTGGTAAAACTTGAAACACTTCAATTTGATTTCCTATTTAAGTTTTAGTTTCTACATGTTTGTATTTTCGAGAAACGAGAAAGTCAAGAATTAGGTAGATCATTCTAACTATATTATTTTTAAGCTTTACTTAACCACAACTTAACCCATGCAAGTTGGTTAGTGTGTGGTTAATATCGCCATGCTTACCAAATACTCTATTCACAGCGAAGAGTTAGTAGCAGGCACATTTAATATACGTCATCATTCTTAGGTAGAAGTATTTAAAGGTAGAAATATAGTCTTCCTACTCGTCTTTTATTTTGTTCCCAGTCGCAATGGTCTATAATTAAATTGTACTCCAAACCTATAGGAATATTCTCATTTCTGTCAGAACTTTATATTTATCTCCATCCAGAGTTGACAAAGCAACGAAATCTAATATAATTTTCGATAGCTATTCAAATTATATCAAACGCACAGCATTATAGCAACACAAAGTTTAATTTAACTCACAATACATTTTCAAGTAACAAACGCCATTATTGGCTAAACATCGCCCAAAGAACCCGCTCTTGTGTCAGTTTCATTTGATATTTCCATTAAATTTCAATTTCGAGACTCATCTCCGCTTACAATGGGAGATTCTACAATGGATTCTGAGCGACTGCTACTGTTGCACCTATATTATTTGTCTTCAATGTAATGAGAGAGTGGTTACTTGGAAAGAGCAAATTTCACGGCGATCCATGTATGGTGTAAATCCTGGATTCTGAGCATCTTATTGTTGTTCATTGATGATTTTTTTATCTGCTCCGCCTTACCGGCCATTGTGGGCAGCATGGCGGCGGATACAAATACCGTCACTTCTTTAAGGTTCCGTGAGACAATGTTTGATTCCTCATAAAGTTTTAATGGATCGTTGCTGACATAAATAAAAGGCTTGTATTGGAAACACGACATAACATTTCAGTTGATGTGATAAAATGTATTTCTTTCTTTCTTTTTTCCTTACACGGAAGTTTTCTGCAAGCTGTTATTTATCAATCCATTGAATGACAAGTTCTGTGTGTTCTGTTTTCCACTATGTTACGATTTAAAATTATTATTATTTAACCATCTTTATCAAGTTATTTTAGAAAACTTAACAGATATAGAGGAGCCTATCTGTCCAAAAATAGATCGAAATAGACATGCGGAACCATCTTACACCTGAACCCTTACCCGCTGTGTTCTAACAATGGTATTCATTGTAACATTTGTATTTTAATACACACGACAAAATCAGTGTAGATAAATAATGCTTAGTTTTTTTGTCATTTGTTAAGCTTGAATGGTCGGTTCCAGAGAGTCTGGCCGCACCGCCGCGGCCATATTGACGTTCATTCATCATTACAACGTAGAATATATTCATCATATTATGTACCACAAAAGTCCTTTGTATCTAATTTATTGAGTCCATAAGTATTGTGGGTGTTTTTAGAAATTATTTTAGTTGAAAGACGAATTTTGAAAAGTAGTAACGTTTCTTGGTCTTAGTTTCTGCTATCGTGTAATGCAAGTGGGATTTAAGATGCAAGTACTTAGATGATATTGTGTCAAGTCTCACTCATCGTCTAATTAGATTTGCCAATCATCTTTTTTCTTCTTTTTTATTTAATATTGGGGCAAACTTTCAAATACCATATTTTGGGATCAGGTTCAAACAATATCTATAGGTGTTGTTTACCTATACAATCCCAAACTTTCTTCATAGGTCGTTACATATCACGTCACAAACATGCATAAACAGACCAATTACATGATATTATAAGCCTAGGTCAATCGTTTCCAGTTCTATTCTCGATGTCATAATTATTATCATACACATCCGGTGTCACCCACTCGACGAATTTGTAATGTTATCTATACATTACACACAATGTGTTACACTTTACGTTTTTTGTTCATTGTAAACCGATATTGTATGCGTTACTTTTTTAGCACGTGTTTAATCGGGAAATTGATTTAAAAAGGTAAAAAAAGTGTGGAGTTTTTTGTCTATTCTTCTTAATTGAAGCAAGCAACTAGCATGTCTTGAGTATTCGTAAATGCCTGCAAATGGTTTACATAAATAAATACTTTTTTGGTGATAAGCTATGCAGTTGAGTAATAAAGTTCATTTATTTTTTAATTCGAAGAGGTCATGGCAATTGAAGCTTTTAAATTTTTTACTATCTTAATTAATTAGTAACTCAGTTTCATCTTTCTTGTGCCTTTATTATTTTATGTTTGTAATAATATGGTGGGAATATTTTCGAAATATATTTTTATCTAACATAAATCAGGACGTGAGGATATAATTCAATGCTTCACATTTTGGCATAACAAAAAATCCTTTTGTTAACGTCACTAAGCAAACTTTGACTTCTAATAATACCCAGACAACGGAATCAAGTTTATTAAGAAAACAACGTTATACGTAAAAGGGTGTTTATCATATTTATCTATGTCTGCGCACCCCCCTTTAAGATAGGCGTCGGACCGTGTCAGATCCTAACCAAACTGCCCGCGGCGAAGATTAGGAAACGAGTTATATCTACCATCCTTCTCTTAGTCCTACAAAAAGAGAGAGACGGGTAGATCATGTGACAGGGTTTGAGCAGGTTTCGAAAAAATCCAATGTTACTCGTTCGACAGGTTATAACAAGGAACGTGGGTGCCATTGTGCATTTAGTACCCGATTGTTATGGACTTAAGGAATTGAGGGTCGCACTGAATGGAGAAGGACATTAGGAAGCCTCATGTGAATGTTACAAAAATTATTTGGTGTACGTGGATGACTTTCTGACCTTCGTGAGCTTCTTTATAGTAGATATTATAGGGAAGCTGCTTGTTGGAATGTTATGTTTGGATTTTGTTTCCGCGTTCACCTTGTAGACAGTGTTAATATAGAACTAATTTTCTAACTTTTCTAATCTGTGTCTCTGACTTTGAAATTATTGTCATTTACTAATGGTTCATGTCTACAATACATGACTTACCTCGTTAAATTATCCCCGAATCAAAAGTCAACACACAAAAAGAAAATCAACTTACCAATTCATCTTAATTGCAAGTATAAAAACAACCACCCTTTGAAGTTTACACCTTTATATTCGGCCGAGCGGCTCTATTAGACTGGACACCAACATCAAGAGCTCTTCACTCTTCATAGGTAAGGGAGCTTGTTCCAAACCCCATGGATTTTCCAAACAGATCAAAGCCTGTATGAAAAGCCACTTGGCTTTAAACGCCACTCACGAAGCTTTGATTTTCTGAATAGAGCCTATTATGGCAACGGTTATTCGTGTGTTATTCCAGATTGATCGTTTTGATCGCTTCACAAATGAAAA
This sequence comes from Abrostola tripartita, assembly GCA_905340225.1. Classification (NCBI taxonomy): domain Eukaryota; kingdom Metazoa; phylum Arthropoda; class Insecta; order Lepidoptera; family Noctuidae; genus Abrostola; species Abrostola tripartita. The sequence goes on from HG996488.1 coordinate 1,520,969, forward strand.
GGATCATTTTTGATCAAAGAATACTGAATTTTGGTTTACTTTTTGATTTTGTTATTCATAAACGTAGGTACTTTACGCTTATTATTAAGATAAATATACAGACTTCAGTTTTTGGCTGTTATAAACGGTGTTTGAAGTAAAAGTAGTATTATTATTAATTTTATAGTAATTTTCTTTTACATAACAAAGCTTATTTACATTATTAGGATTTCAACCTCGTTTAAACGTTTTTCTTGAAGGTATGTGGTACTAATTATCACACTAGCTGCTGTGTTCCCAGTAAGGACTACCGAGAAAAATAAACGTCACATTCAAATTTCAAAACATTATTAAAAAATTGCTTGGGCGGTTTAGTTTTTGGATTTCTTCAGTAGGTACAGGAGATTTTTTTTACGTACATTTTAATAAATTACGATGATTGAATATTCAAACCACGTTGACTTCACATTAATAGAAATTTGTGTGATCGTATCGATGGCAAACAGTGGCATATGGTGTGTGACGTCACGCCATTCAATTTGTAATTTGATTTGATTACACTTGTATTACATTAGGATGTCACTGTTTGAATTTGAAGGCACTGCGTGACAGTTGCAGTCACGCATGGCCGACAACAACGTAGACGATCCTACTTTCAAACCTACAAATTGTAAATGCGAAAGAATGTTGATTTGGTGACCCTTCTTTTTAGAATGAAAATTTACAAATAGTTTTTGAGCTTGAGTTCCTGTAGGACCGCGGGAGTATGGTCATGGACTAAATCTAACAGCCCGCATTTTGAGAAAGCTTGCAGACATGCTAGAAGACCATGTTCCGGTATCAGTTAATATAAAGGGATATTGTTTGTTAAATAAAGTTTCTTTATCATTATTATTAAAGTTAAGTTAATTAATCAAGAATATAAATAAAAATAATAAATTCGTTGAATCGAATGCCTAGGATTAATATTATTACCGCCAGATGATCTGTTTATCATTATCTGAATTTCCATAATAAAACAGAGTCTGTTGTCTTAACAGGTGTCAAAAACATTTTCTCCAAAATGCAGTTCTTTGAAATATATTTCATTCCAAACACTTGCATTACCAACCAATTAATAATATCATAGATAACACAAAAATAATCCAGAATTTAAACTCCGAATGCTGGTGCCGTCCTGTCTGCCGTGGCAGACGCTACGGCACCTACCTGGTATCCAATCCCTGTTCCATCTCATTCATACAAATGTAGTTTTAATACAATTGAGTGAGACAACACTACCTCATTCCTTTCATTTGAATGAGAAGGTGAAAAAAACATGGCGCGAGTACGATTTTGTTTGTTCTAGCCGCCCGAACTGACCCATGTCATTATAAAGTGTTATCTCAGATGAATATATTTTTAATGCAGGCCTTTTTTCTTTTTTAAATGTGTGAGGAATGATATTTTTAAGTATAGTGAGTGTAAAGTGTAGTATATGTGTGGTACCCAGAAGGAAACGACGCACATTCCTATATTTTTTCAACCGTAATAAGTAATCGCTTGCTACTAATCAGAAGCTACTTCTGTGTACAACTGTGAAAGTATTAAGGATAACATTATATTAACTGATCAATGTGATCTTGTAATTTTGAAGATTTTTTTTCATTGATGTTAAATGTAAACCTAAAAAGTTGTCTAGCAACTAATAGAAACTTAACATTAAAGTTAAGACTCTTCTGATGAAAAAAAAATGAAGGATGAAAGTTTATAACAAGTTTTAAATTATACTATTCTAGAGCTAATACACAGTGTTTTCATCCTTACATCAATTTAATTTACTGTAACATATTAGCAGTAAGCATCATATTTTATCTGACAATCATACATATTCTGCGGCCACCAGCGCCTGAGCATCACAGAGTGATCGAACTCCATTTTATTAAAGGTTTTATTAATGTACAAGGATGGTCGGAGGCATTTTTATATCCCTACCTTGCTCCCGAACGAGCCAGCGTGACGTGGGAACTGTGAGCGGTGACTTTTCATTTTTTTATATAATGTCGCGCTTTTAAATGTTCCTGCGGTTCGTAGTTGTGGTTCGGTTTGACATAAATCGGTAGAGTCGTTTTCTGTATTGGATAAATTGAAGGGATTATCGATGGGACATGTTCATTGATCGTATTTAGTTTCACAGTTCCTATCTGAAGAATTCTTCATAGCCTTATCTAAATTGGTATAACTAGGGAAAGTAGTAGTCGTTTCTTGATGATATTATGTTACCATTCAGGTCCTTGGATCAGAAAGATACCATTTTTAATTGCAAAATTTACAGTCTCCATCCATAGTAATCTAAGTACTTGTTATATCTGTATCTACATCGTATTTCGCATTACAGTTTAAAAAATCAATTTACTCCGAAAACTAAAATTACGCAATGATTTACACTTTCAAAAGAAACCTAGGGTTGTCACACAAGGGGCGGCACCGACCATGTCAAATTAAATTGCTTCACAAAGACACTACAGAATAATAAGGTAAACATTATTTATGGGCCGTGTTTTAAATCTTATTTTATGGGAAATGTGGTTGAGGAGCTTAACGGCAGCTTAGCAGGTGAAGGGGACGAATTTCTATGTCCGGTACTGTCCGGTGCCGCCGGTCCTGTCCGGTTTTCCTAGATTAATGATCGGGGGTCCTTTTTGCTAGGTCATTGTGTCGTTAGAATTAGTTATAGTTGGTATTGTAACTTTGTAGTGAGTTATTGTGCCCTTTGATTGAAGCAGTTATGCATTAGATGGAGGGGTGGTCTTTGTGCATGTTTCGCTCTTGCACAAGGAATTATTGCTGTTTTAGGTAACAAAGTAGTTTCGGACGCTTCTGAATCAGAGTCAGTTTTTGTGCTTATTTAATTTGGGCTCTTCTTGTCTCTATAGCTGTAGATTGAAGTCTTTTAGCGACGTAAGTACATGAGAGTATTCTTGATCGTTTAGGTGTATAGGTATTTATTTAATGAGACAAACAACTTTAAGTGAACTTACTTCTGATCCTTGTAATACTAAGGATACTTCAAACATCGGACCCTTTAAAATATGCACAGGGATATTATGAATACGGTAACAGATGGGAATGGAGACTTATCAGAAAATTACTCATTAGCTTCAATGCAATCTAAGTAGAATCCAAGTTAACAACGTATTGACGCAGTTACAGCTTAGTGATTGGATGCTGTAACCGCTGTTCCACTAGGTTGGGCCCTTAGGGGACAATGTGATTCAAAAATACAAAAAAAATATTTTTCCGTTTCTTCATTTCGTGTCTGTAAAGCTACGAAGAAATGTAAAGTTAACGAAACATGATTAATACTTTTACAAATTCAAATTTGGTTGAATGTATCGGTCCCACCGTCGAGTAGTGAACTTATAAATCTGATGAATTTTCTTTTCTTTTATTCGAAGAAACTTTGATGAATTCTTTAAAAAACAAGCAAAATTATTATGTGCAATGTAATAACTCAATAGTTCTTCAATACTTTACGCATGAATAACATCTAAACGTTTATTGATTAATGACTTACTGAATATCTTAATATTCAGTTTCATTGTCGAAATAAAAAGCATTATTTGTGATAAATATTTCATTCATGTTTGGTTCTTACAAATTGTTCGTTGCACATAAAAATCCAACAACTACCCATATCTTCCACTCGATTTATTAAAACTGACATTCAGTTACGCCCACTTAAACCCTAACGTGGTGCAAATTTACTAATAGTTACCCCTTTATGCTATTTTTATACTGCCAAACTGCCATCCTTGTCTAAGCGAAAGAATTGGAGAGAGAGGTCGATATCCCTAAAGGCAATAAAGTTGTCAGCATAGTCACAAATTTGACAGTTATTGCGAAATTATACAGGAATGCTTCCTATTAAGTTTTTGTTGATCTGTATTATTGATATAATACTTCGTTGTTATTTATGGTTAGTTCCTCGTGTTGTTATATTTTTATCGAACATTCTGTACAGGATAAGAACATTAAATCTTACACCGTGTTATGCATGTTACAGATTATTTGCATACAAGCGATACTACCTACCGCTTGGCCCCTCATCTTTTAATTTACATTAACAATTAGTTGTACCTACTGAAGAGGAACACGAAAAATAATTCATAAGTGCTAATGAACACACAAAAGACTGCTGCTGTAACCAAAACATTCATAAAGATGGCTGAAACTATCATGTGATACTAAAGAAGCCAAGCCAATAGACTCTGATAACAGTGATTACATACTTAATTGATCAGATAATTCGTTGCATGATTGTATGTGTGTTTGTTTACGTAGGAATAAAATAATGGAATAGTTTTTAGAAATTAAGATACGATTGCTGTGTTAATGGTTGTGGGTTCAACCCCCACAATGATAAACCGAAGATCGAGCTTAGTGGCGTGTTATACGAGAGGCCTATGTCCAGCCGTTGTGGCCAGCTGATGAATGATTTAAACGTTTGTAACACACAAATGTTAATCAAAGCGTAGCGGAGGTCAGCGCAGATATTTGTGCCAACTGTAGATAAAATACTTCATGCCAACCTTAATAAATTCTTAATACTTCTGTAATAAAATAGACGAACATATACAAATACTACCTAGTAAAATTAATAGTACAAGAGTCTATCCCCATAAACAGTATTCTACTAAACATGTAAAATATCGGATTAAGTTCGTCAAGAGCGGTCTAATAAAGAACAGGGTATACACAGAGGGTATTAGTAAACAAATTATATTAACCATTACAGTTAATACTGTCTTAAACTGAGATCGTTAACTTAACGTCACCGTAACTTGTGTTTAACTGGCACAGAATGAAGGTGTCAATAGGTCGCGACAAATATTTGTAAGACTAAAAAGGTTAGTAGTCGGTATTTTGGAAATATAGGTATAGGATTGTACCTCCTTTTATATAATTACAGGCAAAATCATTATTATATAAATGTAAGATAATTTATAAACAAAAAAAAAATTATCTACAGTTACTATGGGTGAATTCTCAGTCGCAGCACGGAGTCTGGATTTGTGCTCGGTTGATATTATTGATCGAAGAAATAGCCTTGCCCCCTATTCCATTGGGACCTAACAACTACTTAACAAAAAAGACCTAACAACATAATAGTCGAAATATGGGTGTAGGTACTAAAAATATGTGCAACTCTGCCTACTCCTTCGAAGAATACATGCGTGATGTTATGTGTGAATTGTACAGATATCATGTGATTTGCACAAAACCCCAACCGTGAACCAAACCTTGAGTTGCGACCAACAAAAACATATCTGACCAAATGCCAATAATTGGGCCGTCACTCTTGATACTACGATTCTGCGATATCTGCGAATATCACAAACTAAACATGCTTTGGCAAACTTTCTAAATAATAAAATCCTATTAATCAATTATTTTAATCATTTAAAACAAAGAATATTAACGACTTTCACTGATTCCAAATCAAAAGATTATCGAATCTAATGTATATTAATATAAATCTAATCTATCAGAGTAAATTGGGCTAAATAGGTAGCAGCGTTTTTAATATTCATTGAAAAATTAATATGACGATCGTTTTAATACATTTCTATAATATATGGGGCCGCTTATAAAACGGACTTATTTTTATTCATGTTATCTGTTAAAAGAAGGTCGAAAATAGATTGTGTGCGTCATAAAAGTTACGGCCTCGTTGTGGTATACATCGTAAGTTCATCAATTTGATTCCTAGGTTGATAAAGGTGTCTGGGTCTTTAGTTATACATATTAAATTTCTGAAGTCCAGGGCTTAGATATGGAACAGCTTAGACTCTTACTATCTACACGGTACTTATTTTTGTTAGGGGAAATCTGATATGACACACTTTAAAGCTTAAAATGTGTAGAATAAACTTAGCGATTCTGGAAATCCAGCTAATGTATCCATTTTTATCACCTATCTTTCCGGATTGTACCAGTAATTTAACCATTATAACTATCGTGAGTGTTATCCATAATATTTGGTTTTATTGAGGTGCAAGTAGAAAACCTCCATGAGTGACGACCGGCGCACCCTTGATGGTCGCTACCATCCTTGTTGACCGACCAATCTCTCCACCACGGCACAATCTTCCATGTGGCTATTGGTTGATACGAAGAAGAAGAACGGGTTTTACTAATAGTGTTCGGTAATGACCAACTAGTACCTAATAATACCAGTGCCAGCTATCGCGTACCGTCAATAATAAAAAACAACCAACCATCTAGACATCGAATCGCAGTTACTCCGATCACATACATAATCCTTAAGTCGAGCCTGTTCCACACTTTCGCTAACCGCCGTTAATTTCTCCAGCTTTAACGGCCACGAATAATCTTAAGTAAGCACGCAGCCTAATAACTTTTATGGCATATTAACGAGGCGACATAACTAAAGATTAGTGTTCAAGTTATTTAGGATTAACGGTCGTTTAATGAGGTATTAGTACTGATCCTTGTTTTGTGTTTTGTTTGTTGAAGTTTGAAATCGTTGCTTTCTACCTCTAGAGTGGGACTTGACATATTTTTAAGAGATTTTATTAAGTTATTGACGCGATGTGAATTCACATGTTTTAGCCGAAGGGCTCGGTAAATAAAATAAACACTATTAAAAGTATAGGTATTTGGGCAAGGCATGTTATGCCTTATGGCAAACCCACATTTCGCCACACTGTAATAAAATAGGTGAGTATTATTTAGTCCCGTTGTATAGCCTATTTAGTGCAATATACTCATCGGGCAAGTTATAAAATATTTTTTTCTTGTAGGTTGCTTGTGATAGATATCTCCTATTAGCAGCATCAGCTAGTACGTGTACAATACAGAAAGCCTACTGTTAAAACCGTTACAAATAAAGGGGCGTGAAAGATATTTTTATTAAAACCTCAATTCGTAACAGCTTGGTGATCAGAGTATGTTGTTATGACATACAATAGGATTCATCCCTTTCAAGACATCTAAAATTGTAAAAATCACCGAAATTGTCTTTCCCAATTCATCGATTTTCACAAACACAAAGGACAAATAAGGAATTGAGGACAGATGCAATTGTAAAACGAAGACCGACAAAAAAATCGCACAATCGCAAAGAATTCACAGTTCTTGTCATTGTATTCCCCCAATCGTAGTTATATTAAATTTAAAACCCTTTTTAAATACAATCGAATGATATTTATTGCGTTTTTTTTTCAATCGATTCGATTTCACCGAGTAATGCTCCAGATACTGACAATTGGTATAAAAAATCGCAAGGGTGCGTTATGGGTAACTTGAGGTCATACTTGCTCACACCCCTATACTTCCTGTTTGAGATTAGGCACAGGGTTGTCACAAACATCTCTGAAATATATTAATTAAAAAATGAAATACATTTTAAATAAAGTTTTAGGAAAATCTTTAAATATTTTTTTACTATCGGTGCATCGTTTTGTGATTGACTATTGGTTTTCAAATATTCAAGAGATCTGATATAAACTATATCTTTTTGTTGAAATATATTAGTTTTAATCTAAATGAGTTGTAGGTTTAGCATTATTACAAAGTAATCCTCTTATTCGAATACATAAGATAGATTCTATTAAAAAACACGTGATGACATAAACTCTTATTATTATTATACCTAATTTTACAAATCCAATTAATAACCTTCAAAAATAGGCCGCTTTACTTTTAATAACGACATTTAATAAAAAATGTAGTCGTAAAATATTTTACGATCTATCATTGTATCAATATTATTAAGTTTATTAGTGAAAACGAAATAAAACCAGTTTGACAGTAGAACACAGCATAAATCATAACAGCTTTGATTAAGTATTGTGGTGAATAACACATTCACTTTTGATATAAAAACGAATTTAAATATAAATAAGAAATTAAGCAAAAGTTTGTTTTGGGAAAACCGATTTCTATTCATAAAGAAACGGTTTAATTGTTTTAATAAGGTTACCCTAAAAGAAACTTGTTAATTAAACATTGGCGTCTTTGAAATAGAAGGTACTATTGATTAGGTTACAGATAATAACAAATGCACATTATTTTTTGATTTACCAATGGACACTATTCTACATTGCCTCTATTAGTAGTAGACATCTTCGATAAATAAATAAAAAAAAACTTATTTGACAAAATAACAAACGAAATTAAATGTGGAATAAAATTCGCCAACCCTAGCAAACGCATCGCAATTCGCAAGTACAGTAATTCCGCGACAGGTCACACCGATCGACAGCTCGTGAGAATGCGTGTGCGCAGCTGACGGAGACACCCGAAGCGAACCGATGACAGCCGGGCTGATGACACGCTTTGTTATATTTTAATAGTAATTTTGTTTATTTGGTAAATAGCTTTTGATTATTAAATGTTCGGCAATGTTTGGAGGATTATATCAATGGGTTGGTAATGAAAGAAAAATAGAGTTAAGATTGATCGTTATGTTATTAAAGGTAGTTTAAAAAAGGTTGGTATACGTGTTTGTCGAGCGATTTTTTTCAGTAATGTCCTGTTTCTTCCTCTTACAAACTTATTCTTAATGAATAAAGAACAAATAGTTAAAACAAAGAAATAATTCAAATCTTGTTTTTTTGTATGTTAGCAACAGCCTATCTGTCCCACTGCAAGGCTAAGGCCACTTCTCTTAAAGAGAAGAATTGCGCATTGATCACCAAGCTAGCTCACAGCGGGTGGGCGATTTTAGAAAATTAAATCCGGGTTTCCTCACGATGTTGTCGGTGGTACCTTAGAGTTATTAGGCAAGTATTTATGAAATTAAAAACTTCACATCGATACTTGCTTGGGATAGAATCTGCAACCTTGCATACATGTGCCTATACTAACCTCCTACCTACAACTTATTTTTTAAATAACATAACAACATAACATCACGCCTGTATTCCCCGAAGGGGTAGGCAGAGGAGAACATAATTATAGTACACCCACATTTCGCCAGTTATGTTGTAAGTCCCAATGTAATAGAGGGCGAGCCTATTGGCATCAACCGGGCACAAATCCAGACTCCGTGCTACTACTGAGAATTACCTAATGGAAAACTCAGTAACACTTTGCCCGACCCGGGATTTGAACCCAGGACCTCTTGCTCAGCAGTCGCGCTTAGCGACCACTAGACCAACGAGGCAGTCTTTTTTGGAGGACATTAAAAAAAAAGTTTTTTTTTTTAATGAGTCCTCCAAAAAAGAATGAATACGCCGATCTCTTTACCAGAACATACTAAATCCAAACATTAAAACATATACAGGGTGTCCCAAAACTCAACGTCAAGCCGAAACGGGGTGACAGGATTGATCATAACCATCACGAGAAAAATCTGAAAAAAAATCTATCCCATGCAGTTTAAAAATTATGGGCATTTTAAGAAAAACCTAGAAATTTGATCAAACTGTACCATTTTTCGCAATTGTGTCATTATTTTTTATTGGGATTCTAGAAATGTTATTTAGGATTACGTTTCTAAAGTTCAAATGAACAAAAATAAAAAAGAATAACCACAATAACCGAAAAATGGTACAGTTTGATCAAATTTCTAGGTTTTTCTTAAAATGCCCATAATTTTCAAACTGCATGGGATAGATTTTTTTTCAGATTTTTCTCGTGATGGTTATGATCAATCCTGTCACCCCGTTTCGGCTTGACGTTGAGTTTTGGGACACCCTGTACTTATGTATAATTGTATTTTGTTTCTAACATTTGTAACACCCACTGCGCATTTCTGTCCCTCAGAGGCTTACCTCAAACCTGACGTCCAACATTCTTAACACCATTATACACAACTCGACTAAATAACTATTTATAATATCTACTTACCCACTTCCGTTCGCGGCGTTATACTAATCACTTACAATGACTTTCTCGTTATTGCCCTTAAGTCTTCTAAAGAGTTTTTGACAACGAAAATTGCATTTTATGTGCTGGAAAATACAGTTCTATTTTCTTTGTATAGAAACTAGATCAGTTTTCTAAAATTGTCAAATGAATTAGTATTTTATTCCGTGTACAATAAAGTTGGATTTCGGTTGATATAAGATCAGGCTAAGAGACGGATGTCCGTTTTTTTTCAGTTTTCATATTTTTTCTGTGGTTGTTCGATTCAATTTGTATTTATATTAAGAATTAAGTGGTTCCATCAATACATTTTAATAAAGATGTAATTAAGGGCTTATCGTATTCAGTTGAATAACTCTACAATGGTTCAGTAATCGCCAACAGTGCATGTTTGGGGTTCAATCCTACGAGGATAAAAAAAAGGAAGAGTTACTTTGGTGGGATTTTAAAATTAACTTTAAATGATATGTTTTGTTTAAGTTGTTCAACAGTTAGATGACTTTCAGAACAAAATAAAACTAGGAAGAGGTAATTGAGAGGTATTTCATATTCGAAAATCCTAGTTTCCTTGTGATCCTATGTAAGGTAATATCACCTAATAACGTAGATACTTAAATTATCGTTACGTAGAGTTTGAATTAAAACACCTAGACGAAATACAAACAATAATAGGTACCTACCTACATTGTGTCTTATAGCTAAAGCTAGACTCCAAGAGACCTTATCTTCCACCTAGGTACCCTGGTATATAACTATGAAGTGAAAAATCACATTAAGAAAAGATTAAAGTCGGAACATGCCTACCTAATTATTTGAAGATAAATATTCACACACAATCGTCATACAAAAGTCTACCAGCTGTACATGCTGGTAACAATACGCAACACCATGTATACCGTCAAAGCTGCCGATACAAACAAAACCTATGGGAATCTTTAACGAAAATCGGACATCGATAATCCTCCCAATGAACGAGGACTTTAACCATCTTAATTTAGAAAAAATGTACTCGATATTCCACCCTATGTCCATTGTAACACAGTCTTCTTTCTCGCAGAGCTATCTTTGTACTACCAAAAGCTCAGCATAGTATTACAAACTTACATAATGCAGTTGTAAAAATAGTTTAAATTCGAAAACAAACTTTATGCTGACGCGATAAGAGCTACAGTATTTAATTTGAAAAAACATGAAATAAACCAGTAGTCGCCTGTCAATGAATGCAATCCCGCAAATCTGCATTCAAAATTAGATTGTTATCTGTTAATGTGGCCGGTTCCACAATATCCGGTTTGAACCGGTTATTGTCAGTAAATTCTTCTGTAAATAAAATCGGGATTAACCAAAGAAAGTGCTTACATTTCTATAATGAAGTACTTAATCTTCGGTTAATTGAATTGTGTGAGTTAAGTGGTGTCATCTGCCCCTTTCGGGCCATTCACCGTCCTACATAATAGCTGTAAGAGGTTACTTGAATAACATTCTGGAAGTCGGAAGTCCTGTTAACATACAAGAAAGACCTATTCATTAACATCTTGACAGATTTTATCTTGCTAAGGCAATCACACGCTTGGTTACCGCGTTTTGTGGTATTGAGCACTTAATTCCTCGGTTCAGACAAAAGTCTGCGACTAATCGGTGGTTGAATGGCGTTTATAAAGCTTCGGTAACTGGCCAATTTTGGGTTTTATGTTTATTATGGGAAATGGACAGATGGACAGTTTACTGGGAATTAATATTGAGGTCATGAGAAATGGCAACAAATAGCTGAATAGGTCCTAGAGTTTTATTATCTAGCATTGTGAAGTTTGTGAACGTATACATGTAGGTATAATAAAGTACACCCAAATTTATGTAGGTACACTGACAAAGCAATAGACCACTTTTTTTTTTAAACGATGCCCCACTTTATGAATTTCTCCTGTATCGTGCGTGCCGTTCGGTATCCGGCCTAGAATTGACCACCCCGTTTCCTCCCGTGGGTGTCGTAAGAGGCGACTAAGGGAAAATCCAGAAGATGGGCAGCAGCGTCTTCTGTAACTTGACCACCAACACTGCGATCCCCAAGCCGCTTGCCAAGCGAGGGGATTATGGCAACCCCCCCCTCTAAAATAGGGAGGCCTTTGTTCAACAGTGGACATCTATCGGCTGATAATGATGATGAAAAAAATAATGATGATCGTGGGTGCGTTTCACAAACATGAAATATCACATACACAAACACCCAGACTCGGGACAAACACATGTGGATCGCACAAATTTTTTATCCGAGCGGGAATCGAACCCGCAACCCTTAGCGCAGCAGTCTAATCGCTTAGCCACTACGCCAATCAGGTCGTCAAACATTAGACTAATGTTGATAGTAGGTATTTACTAAAGGCAGCCTCCGTAAAGATAACTTTCATTTTTCGATAGTTCCGGAAGAAGACAGGAACATAGGACAAACATGTACCTACCTATACGTATTCTTCAAAGGGGTAGGCAGAGGTGTAGGTAGGTATAGTACACCCACATTTCACCAGTTAAGTTAAATGTCCCAATGTGAGGAGTTGAGCCGGTAGCCATTAATCTGATACTGAAAATTACCTGATGAAAAAACCTGATAACACTTTGCCCGACACGGAATCGAACCCAGGGCCTTATGCCCGGCAGTCGCACTTAGAAACACTAGATTGACCAACAAGGCAGTCAGTTCTAAGATCAATTCGTTTAACCTAATTTATCACACACAGTGAATATAACACATGGTTAGCTACAATCAATTTAGTGGCGTCACTATGGTAACAATTCTAGTGTATTCTGCCCACTTACCACGAACTCTTAAAGCAGGACAGTTTAAGACGTGGAAGCGAGACGCAGTATTACACTGCTCGTAGCGGCGTCTCGCTTCCTCATCGTAAACTGTCCTGTTTTAAGAGTTCATGGTAAGGGGGCTGGTGTATTTGTTTCCGAGATCAGCATACACAGACATACAGGTATCGTTACCACCGTCATTTTATGGTGGATTTAACACGTCACAATAAAACACGTTCAGACTATTTGATTTTTATCATTACACCTAAACAAACAGGACGAACGATTTTCTTAACAGTACAAATCGATTTTGTGCTTTAGCCAGTCGTGTTTAGGTTTGGATTGGGGTGGGGTGTAGGAAAAGGTGAAAAAATATCTCATTATGTAGTTTATTAGCGGGGTAGACGTGTATTTGTATGTGGTCTAAGTTACAAACTGAAGCTGTTTCCAGTTTCTATTTAGTTGGATGACAAAATAGATGTACTTATAAGTGGATAAATAATACAATATAGGGATTGCACCAAGCAACGTTTCCATTAAAATTCCTGTATCACTCAAGCCCTGAATTGCAGTGATGCTGGCCAATCTACCAGCTACGTAATAAAAAAGATTTTTTGACACATTTCTCTTACATACATTTACAGCAATTACAAACAACATAACACTAATTGGTTTTACCTATAATAAAATCTACGACATGAGAATTAACGCGAACTCATGCATATACAGTCGTGGTGGCCTAGTGGTTACATACCGGATTTCTATGCACGAGGTTGCAGGTTCAAACCCAGGCAAGTATCAATGTGACTTTTTCAATGTCATAAATACTTTCTTAGATATTCTAAGACACCACTGACTAACGGTGACGGAAAACATTGTAAGGAAACCTGGATTTAATTATCTGAAATCGCCAACTCGCAGTGAGCTAGCGTGGTGATCAATGCTCAATCCTTCTCTATACGAGAAGAGGCCTTTGCCCTGCAGTGGGACAGTTATAGGCTGTTATTATTATTATGCATATACCTTTATTGGCTTGTCTTTTGGACCAGTTTGTACCGGCCGTGGTCGGAACCATAAGGTTTTACATAGCAAGCAAAAGTACGTGGCACTTCGCAATTTGACTGCTGAGTGCTGAGGTATGATGAATAAATCAATAGCATATTCCTATCGACCAGTATACATGAATAATCCACACTAGGAACCTAGAGATTCATCCAAAAACAAATGAAAGTTACACTACCCGCTCACCTCCCCCACATGCACCACACATCTCAATTTCGCACATCCAAATGATCAGCGCAGATTAAGTCCCAGGTCTTGCGCTCGATCGAGTGCGAATGCCCACAATGGCCATAATGCCCACTCGATCCAAGGGTCCCACAGCCCATTGTCATAGTAAAAACGTGATGTCAATACGAAACACGCTATTGTCTGTGCGGTGATCGAATTAGTGATGTGCAGTTGTGGGATTTCGGAGCGATTACTGGGAACGAAATGTGTATTGGATTACGTCAATGTCGTTTATTGGACTAGAGCACTGAAGCGGTTGCGTATTCCGTATTCATTTGTTTGTGACTTTATTCTGGAGAATCTGTGTGTACGATGCAATCATAAGCTGTTGTTAAAATAAACCCTACCTTTCTTCCATACTGTATGTAAGTAAATTAATATTATAGTAATATGTGGAGACGTTGTTGATTGTACGTTAACCCACTTTATTGTATACTTAGATGTAAGACAAAATGTACAATTGTTTGTTCTCCCTAATAAAATAAAATAAAATAAAATAAGCATTTTAAAGCTTGGATTTATTTAAAGATTCAGGGTTACGCTTGTGTGATATAATAGGGTGTGTGTGCATGATGCTGATTTATGTACCTTCATAATGATCGCACATCTAGGAATAAGAAAAAGTAGTTGTAACAGAATAAGAGACAAACAAACATTCTTGTACTTACCTGCCTATCTTGGTTGGACACTGCTCAGCAAAATTACCAGTTCATAAAAAAAAATATAAATTAAAAATCTAGTCAGTAGGTACTTACTTACAGTGTATAAGTAGTTAATTTACACATTTGATACAGTCCATATAAGATCCGTAAAAAAATATTTGTTCATAAACATTTCTCCATCATCCGCAGACATCGTGAATGTGACATAACAAGCAACACAACAGCAAATCAAACAATAAAAATTACCCCCAAAAAGACGAGTCGATGAGTACCATCAATCGAATCAATCAGACACACGTCCACTCGATATACCGAGTAATGCAGATAGGTAATCGATATTACTCGGTAACCGTGCACGGAGAGACGCGTATGAAACTGGAGTTACCTAGTAATTCTAGTTCATTAATTAAAGTCGAGGTAGTAATGTGGTTCTTCTTAGACATAATGGTATGCCTAAGCAGATAGTCAAATGGAAACAAGTCATACCGTCAGTGCGGATTTACCCTAAGTAAAAGTAGGCCCGGGCCTAGGGCGGCCAGATATTAGGGGCGGCCAATCGTGACAAAAAATTCACTGATGATAACAAGAAATAACTCAAAGTATTAAATACACGACTAAATTCCTTACGTAGTCTATATGATGGGTGTTGAGAAAGGGGCGGTTGCTACTTACGACATGGCATGGGGCCTAGGGCGGTTAAGACTGCAAATCCGCCACTGTATACTGTGGTGGTGCAGATATTGGCCAGCCAGGATTGAGATTTGATAGCCGAGGGTGCGCCAGACGTCATGACGGATATTTGTCAAAAGTTTACTTAGGTACTAGATTCATATGCACAATGTAAAGGATATGATATATGGCAAGAAATAAAAATTATCCAACCCAAAAACAGTAAATGGATAGTCCAAACAAATAGTAGATAGGTTTTTGAAATAAAACTATTTTTACGGATTTTATCGCTTTAATACCTCAGTCTGCCCGTGAACATGAATGCTGTAAAGAATTCGAAACGTCAGGACCAAAAAACAAAATTAAAACCGCGATAAAATCCGTAAAAATAGTTTTATTTCAATGACTGATATTCGCGTAAGTGATAGAAATCATTATAGTAGATAGGTTATCAAAATCATGTCCACTTGATGTATCTACAGATTTACGTAGGTACATAATCGAATAGAGCGTCATTCAATTACTTATGTTAAATGGAATTAAGTTGATTGTTTATTTAATATTTTATTTGTGTTTTTCTCTTTGCATACTATGGATGTTATATTATCTGAAAATATATATTTTTTATTATTATTATTATAATCAATATTACTTCATATTTGATGGAGAAAGATGAGAAGTGTAATTAACACTGGTCTTGTTTAATGAGCGTGACGTCACGTCGCGGTGTAGCCGCTTACAGACTACATTTATTTATTCGAACAAGTCAAACCAGTAGCACAGTCTATCTCTATGATACATATATTTAGATATTACCTACCTATACTATAAACTGTGCCTGTATCAAGTGGTACTTAGGTACCTCCTTAGTTAATTATAATAATGTACAGACTAATACGACCTGATTGGCGCAGTGGCTAAGTGATTGGACTGCTGCGCTAGCGGTTGCGGGTTCGATTCCCGCACGGGACAAAAATTTGTGTGATCCGTAGATGTTTGTCCCGAGTCTAGGTGTTTGTGTATGTGATATTTCATGTTAGTGAAACGCAACGTGGGGGGCGTGTGGGGCGACGTTTTATAAAAAAAAAAAATACCCGATGAAGAAATGGATCGGATGGATTTGGTGAATCTACCTCTGCCGTAGGTTTTGGGCAATACAATCGTCAATCGTGATATTCTAAGTAATCATCCTATTAAACGTTTGCACTGATCTTTTTCTGCTCCATTTCCAAGTCTTTGAAGTCGAAGTCTGAGTGACGAGAAAGTACAGTTTTATTCTAACAGGTTGGTATTGGTACCTAATGCCATCTCAATCATCTTAGTTTAAGGATAGAGTACATTGCTGTAAGTGATCATACCTAGTTTATGTTGTTCCGCAGTTACTGTGGCGTCTACTTAAAATTATAAATTAATGATAGAATTAGAAACGATCTTATTGTAACGAATGATCATGTTGTGACTAATGTAATAAGATATTACACACATCCTTAGATAGTAATTTTATTCTCATTTTCCCTTTGAACTCATATCAGAAGGAATACAAAATTGTATTCCAACTTTTGTTCCCTTACAAACGTCTTCAATTGATTTTGGCGTGATAATCCAATTTAACCGTATCACGCACTCATTTAAATATCAATAAATCAGTTGCAACTGTGGATCGATCATCTTGACAATCTCTACGACCCATAGGTACCAAACAGTAGGTACCATTTTGCATAAGAAAGCGTCATTCAATCAAAAGTACGAATTTAAAATAAACGTTACAAAATTCAAAAATAGAGCGATCCGTTCACGCCCATTCATGCACAAAGGAACCATCGTGCTATATCGATTTAAAAATTGTAAAAAAATATTAGCATGAAAATATCGATAAAACGGATCTGTCCGGTGTACAATGCGGAACAAATATGCGAAATTGTATCCCTTTGTAAGCCAAATGTATTAACATATGACATTGTGTCATGCGCATAGGTACACCGATATGCTAATGATATTTTATTGTGATCGGTGTGGTGAATCGGTTGCGCGTTCATACTATTTGTTATTACGCGATTTTACGGTAAATCTGATAGGTTTATGTCTGACACCGACTTCACTGGTATCGGTTTTATATACCAAGAAGTAAGTATTTCTTAGTAGTAAAAGCTTTAGTTGAAAATGTTATTTTTTTGTGAATAATGCAAAAAAATTGTCTACCTTAATTTGAAACAAAGTCGCAACAACGTTTTAAACAAATTATCATAATAGGTACTAGTAGAATAATTATTAATGATACGAAGAAGTATTTTAGTACCTACTAACTTCCACCCGCGACTCCGTCCGCGTGCTTTTCGAATGTTGTATAGACCCGCGACTCCGTCCGCGTGCTTTTCGAATGTTGTATAGCCTATAGCCTTCCTCGATAAATGGGCTATCTAACACAGAAATAATTTTTCAAATCGGACCAGTAGTCCCTGAGATTAGCGCGTTTAAGAAAACAAACTCTTCAGCTTTAATAATAAAAGTATAAGAAGTATAGATGTAATCATAGCTTGTGATACTATATGGTTTTTACGTAGTTTGAGCGAAAATAATGTTTTAGGCTACATATAACACTACTGAGATACCTATTATATACTTAATATAAAAGTGTTAACGGCATTGTGGAGTAAATCAATAAATTTTAGCAAATACCAAATAAAAATTTCATGCTTCAATAAAATTGCTCAAATGATTATAGGGTCCAACATAAAGTACCTATTATAAAAAAGGTTTCATTACTGGCCCATTTGCCTATCACTAAATTAAGTATTTATATCACTTCGCCAATAAACAAATTTGTAACGGTCTGTTGAGTTCCGTTGTGAATCCAACGATATAATTTAAATCACAGTAGCTGAAGCAATAAAAATAACAAAGCTACCTGCATTTACACATGTTACGAAATCTGCATACATGTTGTCGTGCCCCAGTCATATGTAAAAATCATTTATCGACATTTTAAAATCCTTTATCAACGGCACATGTACACTGCGTCGCGAATGGCTCAATAGATTTTTTATTGCCAATAAAATGTGTACGTACTTAATTTGCGTATGTTGCATTATAGACCGCACATTGTGCGTACACGTCACTCCGTCGCCGCCCTAAGGGCGCGACCCGCTGCCCTCGTGTCGCCAACATTTCACACAACGTTACAATTCAATTATCGAACGTTTTCATTGTAATATATTCATAATTTTAAATGGCCTTCTATTTGGGTGGCCATGTCGATTTCTAGACAAACCCTCATTTGAATTTGAAGTAAACGTATGACATTCCTAAATTTTTTACAGATTTGGTTAGGGACGTCTTGTATCACTTACGAATTTGCATGTAACTGTGTATTGTAGTGATATTGGATCATATCATACGTGATAGACATATGCTAATCCTTATAGAAATTATATCGATCCTTACCTTGGAGTTATTGCTTTCTTTAGTTCGAAAGAATGTTATTCTTTAATCTAGCTTCCGTTATGATTTCTATTCATGTTAAAATTTTACCATTATGTGTATCGATTCTTGACCTTAAAATATTCCAACGGATTTTTAACTTAGAAATCAATATGGTATTGTGTTTTTTAAGTAGATGTATCGTGTGAAATAAATGTTTTTATTGATTTGCAAATGGTGTCTTACGATATGTACGTTCTCAAGAACTTACAATTATCCTTATCCATTACCTAGTTCTATCAACGGAAATTTTTGGTATTAAATTCTAATTCTTCAAAAGCCATACCCAGTCAATGAATAAAAATTTTTTTTAAATGAATAATGACATTATTTTCCTCCGAATAATCTCGCAGAGCGATCGGTTACGGAAGCAGCACTGCTAGCTCAACGGCAAGTGCAATCGAAGAGGGTTTGATTCAAGCCATTCAAGTTCCAAGCATGGTAAGTCTGTGCGGGAGTTTGTTTTAGGTTTTTAGAATTTTTTGTTTTTGCAATGCCAGTTAAGAAGGATTATCTCAGTTTCTTAAGTTAAAATAGAGAGGGCGATATTGACAAGAGGAAGCTTTTTCCATTAGTTAGCTATAGGAACAGTTATAAATAAATCTGAAGCAAATATTTATGCAGGCCTTGGTCAAGAAGTTAGCTAGCTTCCTAAAGACTACAGAAGAAGCTAAAATGGTTTTCAGTCGGTTGGGCTAAATTAGTATCTCTAAGAGTCTGCAGACAGATATATGAGAATGTAAATTGAATGAAACTTATTGGTATTTGGTAACACTGTACCTATTGCACTATTCTTTATTATCAGAAAATAATATACATACCAACATTATCTACCTAGACCATAGGATTAGCAAGCTAAAGTGGCAGTGGACAGGTTACATCTGTCGCAGAACGGACAACCGTTGGGGGAAACGTAATCTGGAATGGAGGCCACGGGTCGGCAAACGTAGTGTAGGACGCCCTTCAGGTTGGAAGCGGAAAGCCGAAGATCGAGCTCAGTGGCGTGTCATAGGAGAGACCTATGTCCAGCTGTGGACCGAGATCAGCTGATGTTGACACATCCCTACTGCGCCTATAGGTATGTATCTATATCCCTGTATGATTAATTTCGTTGCGGGTTCCAAGACAGTCGAGTCATTTCTTTGGGACCCGAGCTTCATTGCCTCGATGGTTTTCTTAATGATAAATAATTGTAGATCCTGGCTTACAGGAGTTACAGTAATGGGCACCAGTGGTGGGCTTGTCCCATTTAAATAAAACATTCTACTTACACTGTCAACTATTCTAATAGGATGTAAAGAGTGCTAAGGTACCTATTTAATGGGTAGGTAGTAGGAATGGAAGGATACCTTTCAAATTTTTCTCTAAACAAATGACGCCGATACGTAGGTACCTACCTATAGGTAGATAGATACCAGTCATGGGCCGACTATGAGTTTTTTCAAATAGCCAACTAGTCGGTCGCAAAAATGTTGACTAGTCGGCAACTTATCGCCGAATACAAATACTTAATGCCGAATAGTCGGCCTTCCCGATAGTCGGTGGCAAAGTAGTCGCACATCTCTAATACCTACCTAGGTATATACCTACCTACATTTCATAAACCTCTAAAATATGATTATTGATGGATAACATAGGTATTTTGAATGTAGTCGCAATAATGTATTGACATAACCAATGTTATATCGTACGATAAATCAAGTTATTACGTTGAGGTATTCCTAAATATTTTTCGTAGTAAGTTATTAATTCATAATACAAATTAATGCCTATCTTTTCATAACGTGAACTAAGAAACATTTTTTTCTACTAAGACGTAAATCTTGTTTGATTTTACATCATTGTTTGTGTTGACCTATCTGATCAATTACCTTTCTATCGATATTATTTACGAGGTCTCGTGCTTGCCCCCTTCACTAGCTAATTTGTATAAATAGTAAATTATCCATAATTTATTAAATAGATGACATAAATTGTCGGTATTTTAACAATGCGTTTATTTTTAAACTGTCATCTGATTTAGAAATAAACTACCTATGGTAGGTAGGTAGGTACCTAATATCTGAGCTTAAAATCTTATTCTTATCTTAGGTATTATCTTTTGAGACAGTTTATTTACATGTATATCTGTGCCTACATCATACCTATAGCACGCTTTGTTTTCTCAATAAACGAAATAACGCTAAGTGGCTATCGAGTGTCTCAGGTGAGTCGCCCGCTGGCTGTCATACGAATTTATTCTTGTTTCATACACCAACTCATCATAAACAAAAAGACAACGCATCAGAGTGAGACCGCGGCACAGAGCGCGCGCAACCAATTTGCATTGTACGCCCGGCTAGTAAACGTTTAAAATTCTTATTTCGAACTGTTAGTCTCGTTCTGCATAATAACATCCGTAAGGCAATGGCAGTTGCTTCGCCAATGGCGGCACGCGGCGCGCACTCGTGGGCGTAGTGGAGCGCGCCGATTGGTCCGTGCGCTCGGGTTTATCACTCGATTTGTCGGTAGCGGCGTCACCGCAGTCGCGGCGCGCGATTGTCGATTGTCGCCATTGTGTCGAGCGAGCGACGGACGCGCGGAGCTCGTGCTCGTTTGATTCGCAACACGCGATACGATAACGCAAATCGAGTAAATCGATCGTGTAATAACAGTTACGTACACAATGACAACAGTTGTTAATTGATAATTATAATTTGTTTATATTTGCATTTGAGATTTGTGTGTGTAGTGCCGGCGGGACTGAGTTTTTTACACGTGATTACAAGGCTTCATCGTGGATCTGGAATTACACCAACGAGCCAGCGGTCACTTCATGAGGTAAACATCGTTGACTTGATACTTAGAAACTTTTTGTTGGGATTTGAATGGTCGATGGCATGCTGCAAGCTTGTGATCGAGCTCTGGCGATGGTCGATGAACTTGTAACGAATCGATTTGTTTTGCCGATTGTTCCACGACGACTGTAGTTTCCCATTTTTTTGTTGAGTAAAAATACCCTCGATCATTTTTTTAAGTAAAATGATGTCAAGGGCAGTAGAGTTCATTGTGATGGATGAAGAACTTAATTAGGCAGTAGATACAAGTATGGCAGTTTCGGTAATCAATTTAAATTCGTAACTTCCTAATTAATAAACCTACCTATTGATAGCATGCCATGCAATTCGTTGTAATTTAACTACTTACATGTAGGTAATGAAACTTGCTACATATTGTAATAAGTAGTTTATTTTCCTTGCGGTAGGCATTTGTTTTATTTGTTTAAATACCTACTTAATAATGAACAGCTGATAAAATATTTACGTAGGTAGAAGTTGGTCGATTGGTATGGTCCATTATTTTGTGGTCTATAAATGCCAACCCTTGTTTGCCGCATGATAATTTAATTTAAGGCGTGTCTATAGTTATTTATTTGATGGTTCATAAAATACTCACTTAACTATCTAAAACTTTAAGCAAATTGGTAGATATTTTGTTACATAACCAACTAAGTAGTACCTAAGTAGGCGTCCTGTTGGTATTTTAGGAATTTCATATCAATGAGTTGATATTTAAGTTCGTAGACAAATTATAGGTACCTACCTACTTACCTACCAACAAATCGATCGGCATTACAAATTATTTACGCAACTACTGTATCAAACTCGGTAAATGCACCTACTTATGTAAGTACGTATCCTATAGCAGTAGGAGAGCAAGTAGGTACCTATACCTACCTAATTTGTTTTTTCGGTTACACTTTCGGTACCGAACCCCGTATGGTTGATCTCCAAGCTCCAATATAGGTAGCAATCACTACATTATGGTACCTATAACCTAACTTGTGGGTACCCATACCTGACTTATCTCGCACCTCGGCCGACGGCCCCCGCTGTAGGTGGGTTACCTTAATGACAGTTGTCTGTGGCACAAGCAGCCTAAGTTCAACAACCGATTGGTTGGATTGGACATCTGTCTTACATAAGGTGTAAACAACAAGACGAGATCTTCTTCATCTCTTCAAATAGCAAATTCGGGAATTGTAGAAGAAATCTTATAAGATTACCTTTAGAAAACCCTGGTCCTCTGCATAGGTAACGGGCATTAGATAAACATCAGTTTTCTACGTCTACATTATTAAGTACTAGCGGCCCGCTCCGGCTTCACACGGGTATAAAATATATAGCCTATGTCATTCACTGAAAAAATGATTAAAATCGATCCAGTAGTTTTGATTTGTTCATTATTGCCCGTGGCCCGCACGCTACGTCCCGCAATTTTTAAATCTGTAATATCTTCGAAAATATTCATTTAAATCATATGTTGTAAAGGGCCATATAGATCTATATTAAATCAACAATGTATGGTATTTAATTAGATAAGGATTAATGCTGTATTGGTTAAAATCGCTTCGAAAATTAGCCATTATTTGTCGTAAAAAGTAAATGACGAAAAATTATATTGTGGGATATCCATAAGACATAGACATATACCATAGCGGAGTTTTCTGTATATCTTTTCAATGTGTACAATACTTAGTACATTATTTTGATAAATCTCGTGGGGTTCAACCTGCGTTTGCAATGTAAGCGGAAAAAATGTAATTATTTACGACATCACATTAGAAACCTCAAAAATAACAGTATTTTTCCACTATTTAATGGATGTTATTATACATATAAACCTTCCCCTTTAATCACTCTATCTATTGAAAAAAACCGCATCAAAATCCGTTGCGTAGTTTTAAAGATTTAAGCATACATAGGGATATAGGGACAGAGAAAGCGACTTTGTTTTATACTATGTAGTGATTTTTATTTCAGCAATGATGTCCCACGGCAGGGCAAAGGCCTTCCTTTCCTTCCCAATCCTCTTAGTTCTAAGCTGCGATTGTCCATTTATTTCATTCCATGCTTTTCATAATAGCATAATTTAAGTTAGGTACCTAGATACCTATGTTTATAATCCATTAACAGTAAGTCGGCATGTTTTCTGCCTAAGTATGTGTGTGCATCACAATACTGAACCTATACCAGTTGTACCTTCTTACATAAATGAATAGGCTTTAGAAACACAATGCGGATGTAGTTACGTCACACTTACATGCACACATAGTATTTTTATTGATCATTCTTTTGAACAAGTCATCTTTTTACTTAGCTAGGTACGTACTTTGACTTTTCTTCATAGGTAGGTACTGACATGGTTATATTGTTTTTTTTAAGAAAATAACGGATTTGTGAGAGAGGTTAGGAAAGATTAAAAAGATGGCGGGAGGTTCATGTCTTGTTCCCAATGCAGTGTGTAGTCGGTGTATTTTTTATTGCATTAGCTTTTAATAAGTACCTACCTATCTACCAAATATGGATGGATTGTTGATCATAAAAATGTGCCTTAGATATAGTATATTAG
The DNA here is from genome assembly GCA_905340225.1 of Abrostola tripartita. NCBI lineage: Eukaryota > Metazoa > Arthropoda > Insecta > Lepidoptera > Noctuidae > Abrostola > Abrostola tripartita. The sequence goes on from HG996488.1 coordinate 1,545,106, forward strand.
TAGGTACCTACCTAATATTAGGTAGGTAGATGTAATACATACCTATTATTAACATAACATAACATCACGCCTGTATTCCCCGAAGGGGTAGGCAGACACACCCACATTTCGCTAGTTATGTTGTAAGTCCCAATGTAATATGTAATGTAATAGGGGGCGAGCCTATTGCCATCAACCGGGCACAAATCCAGACTCCGTGCTGCTACTGAGAATTACCTAATGGAAAACTCAGTAACACTTTGCCCGACCCGGGATTTGAACCCAGGACCTCTTGCTCAGCAGTCGCGCTTAGCGACCACTAGACCAACCTAGTAATATTAGTACGTAACTAAGAACCTAGGTACGTATCGTAGTCAATGACTCTTCAGTCATTTTGGATCATTGCGTTTCTTCCTATCATAACGATGGTTTAGAGAATAACAACTTATAAGTAGTTATATGACGACCTGATTGGCACAGTGGCTAAGATATTGGACTGCTGCACTAGGGGTTGCGGGTTCGATTCTCGCACGGGACAAAGATTTTTGTGATCCGCATGTTTGTCCCGTGGATGGGTGCTTGTGTAAGTAGGTATGTGATAATTCATGTTTGTGACGCACCCACGATACAGGAGAAATTCCTAATGTCGGGCGAAGTTTAAAAAAAAAATTTTTAGACAAAACGCGAAGCAATTGTTTTACAGGTTCATTGTTTCTTTTTCATCTAAAGTTATAAAAAAAACGCTACATAATTACATAGGTATTTTCGAAATTAGCAGACCAGACACCTAAATGGATGAATTCTTGTGAATCAACTAAACGGAACGTTTGATTTTAATTGTCGATACTTAAACACAATGGCGCGGTCTCAAGCAAAAAACTGGCAAGCGTGAATTGTAATTTTATTGTAGGTTCTGTTCACTTCTTTATCATAAAATTATGGTCTTCTTATTGTATGGTTGATGAACAACCTGGTGTCGGAGTTTAAACCGCCTGTAGGCCTCTGACATGGCTTTACACACCGTTGAAAAGTCTCTCAGGTTCCTCACGTTTTCCTTCACCGTTTTTAGCAACTGATAACTAATTTATAGTACCTACGCACATAAATTCGAAAAGACATTGGTGCGTGCCGGGGTTTGAACTTGCGACCTTTGACTTGGCAGTCCAACGGTCATACCAGTCGGCTATCAGTGCTTTTTATTAAATTATAGTGAGAATAGAAAAGGATATCACCACTAGACAGCTATAGGTACCTACCTATGTTAGCATGACCTATTCCATGTGGCTCATGCTGATAGTACTAATAGGAAGACCTATGTTAGTAACATTGGTATCTAATAGGTACCTGTTTTGTGTTTATAACAGATGCAAGTACCTAGGTAGGTATCTACCTATATATATTATAATTTCAGCTGGGGCTCGTAGCTATGCGGCTACCCGGCAGATCAGTCGATCTGCGAGTTCGCGTTCAGTCTTGTGATGGGTGACCGTTTTCACATGACGAGACCCCACCGTGCTTACGCACGTTAAGCCGTTGGTCCTGCGCCTGATCTCTCTCCGGTCTTGTCGGTCTACCGTCCCATCGGATTATGAGAGTGAGGGAATAGGGAGTGCACCTGTGACTGCGCGCATACTTGTGCAATGTAATATCTCCTGCGCAGATGGCTAGTCTCAGCTGAGACAGGGCGCGGTGACCGAAAATCGGTCAGGAGGGCATTATAATTTCAGCTATGGTTTTCCCTCTTAAAATATACCTACGTATGTGTAAACAAAAATTCTTGTTGGGAACTTTTATTGCCGCTGACGACCCCGAGATGAGTCTTATTGGGCTTCACCGGACAAAAGGTGAGACTGACTTGAGCCTCCAGCCAGGATAAACTAAACCTATAAGAGTTTTAATTTTACTAGAATGATAAGAAGCAACTTGGTCTAATGAAGATGTATAAGAATGTGTTATAATTGACTTTTCTGTAAATTAAATCGCATTTTGTATAGCGATGCGATCGAGTAAACTAAGGCGATCTTATAAGTAAGTACTGAAGAACCTCATAAGACCTTACTCTACTTCTTAGATAGGTATATGAAAAAGAAAACTAATTGCCACACAGCTGGGATAGATAACAAATTAACAACTATTGCAAGTACACATAAAGTTTCAAATAACAAAAAGGGATTAAACTAAATAAACAGAAGTACAATACAATATTATTTATTGCGCACCATTAAACAGATTTTATACTTAAGTACAAGATAGATAACTTAAAGCTACCAAAGTAGCTACCTATGTGCCTAAAAATGCACTTCTCATGCCATATCCTTTAACAGAGCATAAACAATGAGTCAATACCTCAGAAAGACCTCATAACAAAAATACTCTCGACAACTGACCCCCGAGTTCCCAAATCGGCAATGTTTTATAAAACCAATTAGGCCCTGAACTGTTGGCCTAATGAATCCACAATCGCCTTACCTTTATAGCGGGGGTCATAAAGACCCCGTATTTACACATTTACAATGGTGATTAGCCTTTGTTGTCGACCGACCATTTTTATTCTGTTATGAGTTATTCGACTTGATACGTAGGTAGGTTTCTATATGGGGTGTTACTTGGTGCGTTGTTTTTTACTCAAAATTACAAGATTTAGAACCTTTTTGTTGCAGGGCTAAGTTACCTACATAAAAATTTAGACAAATTTTGGATATATAATGTTCTTCTGACCGAATTTCGGTCACGGCGGCCTGTCTCTATCTGAGACTAGCCAACTACGTAGAAGATATTATATTGCACGAGTATGAGCGCAAACACAGGTGCACTCCCTATTCCCTCACTCTCATAGACCGATGGGACGTCAGACCGACACGACCGGAGAGGAATCAGGCGCGGAACCAACAGCTTAACGTGCCTTCCGAAGCACGGAGGGGTCACGACATGTGAAAAAGGTCACCCATCACAAGACTGATCTGCGCGGTAGCCACGTAGCTATGAGCCCCTCATAGCATTGGATATATTCAAGGCTAGTCAAAGGGTCAACGATCTTAACGTAAGAAGCATCTTGATCCGCGTAGATATACCTAAAACTTACAAATATTCCTATAACCCGCTTGGCTAGTACCAGTGTGGTTACAATTATTCTTGGTACGGATACAGCACTAAAATTTCAGCACACGTTTCTTTAATAACATAAAGTTGAAATATGATTATAGGTACTTGGAACTGCTGGTAACATCACCAAACGATAACGGCAACGTCACAAGTAACTATTATATTCACAACATAATACATGTGTTGGTACCTACTTACCTATATCTGATGCATGCTACAAATAAGACCCCCATTGATTGCTGAAGTGGTAAATGGTATTTTACTAACTCATTCCTACAGGGGGTCAATTGGCGCGTTGCCTCGTGCTTCATAGACCCCCAATAGGAATGTCAAGTCGCAACATCACTTGAAAGTCTTTTGGCACGCCATTAAATACCCCGTGTAGGCATATTTTCAGTTCAAACAAAGACGTCTCCAACTTAATACCCATGTCCACCTCTAATGCTATTTACACCGCGTTACAGGCTTAGCTCGGTTACATTTAACATAAGCTTGTGTTCTCGCCGCCGCAAACAGTAGATCATGCGTGCGTTTGCGCATCAAATTAGTATGTCTCAACGAGCGCCGATTTCACTTAGGTGCTTGCTGACAGACGTTGTTTTTTATGAGACAAAAGATTGACGCTGTTGCTTTTAAGGTTAGGTTAGCATGTCAACTGTAGTTCTACGTCTTACAAAATGTCGTGAAATAATTTGTTGGTAGGTAGGTACATTACATACTTACGCATCATTTTAGGGTTAGAAGTATCTACGCTTTAAAAAATAAATGATTGCTGGTAATGATTTTAAGCTTAACATAGGCCAGTTGTTTCTGAAAGAAGGAGTCTTGAGTTCATTCACGATTAAAGCAGAAGCGAATTTTTTGAAAAATATGTATGACAAATTCCTTCCATAGCACTCACTGGAAGCTCTCGCTAAAAACCTGCTGAAAACCATTATATTATTTAAGCACAAAAATGGTCAGCCAATGATACACATTTTGTACTAATTATTTTGATCGCCTTAGAATATTCTACCTACATCCAAACCTCATCAGACCGATTCAGAAGGAAAGTAACTAGGTAGCAATAACTTCTAGACATTCCAAATAGTCTAAAACGAATTCTAAAGATGAGTCACATCCTAACAAAGACTAAAAAACCAACAGAACCCGCACGTCTCACAAAGAAAAGAATGTAAGTGCATTTTTCGATCCTACAAGCGAAAACTCAAAGTTTCGACGACGCAACGTTAATTGTTAAGACAAATTGACATGGTGTTTGTATCGGCGATGTCTTACGACCTCTAAGTAGTTTACAGTAGCATGTTTGTTCGGCGCCGTCGTGAAAATGGCTTGATGTTTCGACCGATAGGTTCAAGCGGGATTATGACTGAGTTCAATTGAACGCTGTGCTGCTAGAAAACTGAGCATCGTTGCGTCACCAGATCTTTCATAATTAATTATCTTTAAGAGCTTATTGTCTAACCCACTGCATTTAGTATCCCATTGTGTTTTAATCTTGTAACATAACGATAAATCCTACTGCAATTCGCAGCCCTGAAATTTAACCCGTACAATACTTAGGAAGCCTAATAATACCCCAAACAATAATTATAAAACCATTTTAAAACTAAAAAAACAAGCCGGTAGTCTCGTTAATTGCTGTAAAACCTAATAATGGTTCGAAGCATCCGTAGTCAAAGAACAACATCAAACATCAGGACTGGTAGCACTCGGCTGCATGGCGTCAAATATTGACACATTCCTCTGGCAAACACTGCTTTTTGACCCAAATACGTCCTTCCAGGAACGACTGGGCGCTGACATTAAAAGAAAAACTTGCGGTACTATGTATTCTATAATTACGCGTGTAATATAGGTGTGAGAGAACCACAGGTAGAATAAAATATTCTGTTTTGCACACCATTTTAAGACGCAAGTAAGTATTACGACGGTAGGTACAGCTGTTAGAAAAAAAATCATTCATTATTTTTACGTAGGTAGTTAAGGGTTAATCTTCTACCATTTTTTATAGAAATTTTCAACCAATCTTTGAGAAACACAGTTCTAATGTAACATCATCGTGTACTTTTATAAAAGTTATGTGTGTTTGTTGATCATAAATATTGCCGTTTTATAAGTACTGGTAGCTAATATTGCCCAGGCTGCGACTGCTAAGTCTCAAAGTATAAAGTAAAGCATTCATCATGCATCATTCATCATCATCAGCCAAAGACGTCCACTGTTAAACATAGGCCTCCCCGTTTAAGCGGGGGGGTTTGCCATAATCCCCACGCTTGGCAAGCGGCTTGGGGATCGCAGTATTGGTGGTGGAGTCACAGAAGACGCTGCTGCCCATCTTCTGAATTTTCCCTTAGTCGCCTCTTACGACACCCACGGGAGAAAAGGGGGTGGTCAATTCTAGGCCGGATACCACACGGCAGTAAAGCCTTTACTAAGTAAGAAAGTACCTAATAAGTTCCATTATGGAATCCAGCGTCTAAAATTAACCCTTGTCACGCGCACGTGTGCAAATATGCGTGTTAATACTCACACATGACTAAGCGCGTACTGTCGTTCTCCAAAGGTAACACTGTTATGTGACGACAATGTAGTGAAGGAAACGCAAATCAATAAATTGACACAGTGACAGTGTTTAGTTTATAATGTTAATTAAAAATACTATTTTGATTCTTTTCTTTACCTTTAATGGTTTTAAAGTTGTCTGTACATAATAATCTGTAAGTAGGGTTTGGGTCTCAGGACGTCTCGTGTCTCAAAGTCCCGGGACTTTTTGTAAATTTAGTTGACTCGGGTCCCGGGACTTTCAGGTCGCGAATCGAGACGAGACAGTTGTCGAAACTGTATTGTACCATTTTTTATTTTCAAGTAATATAGATAATTTAAAGTCTGTAGGTTAGTGTACAATACATTTAGTTTTATTGATCTGCTACTTACTGTATTTTACTACGTTAAACGATTTGTTTATAGTAATTGTAAATTAGCATCACCAATACACAAACATTGATCCACTTTACCCCATCACGCGTTTGGAAGGTTGACAATTAAAATACAGTACTTTCCTAGCGGTGTCAACCCTAACAGTAGGGTGACCATCATTAAATTTGTAACAAGTATTATGTTGCCAGGTAGCCAGTGTTGCCACACGTTTTGTCATATCTGCCTGTTTGTAATGATAGCCAGGAATTTGGCGGTAACCATATTTCTATGCCACTCCATAAATTAATTTGTCCGGTATTCTGTTTTGCGGTAACAGTTGGTTTATTAAAATTAGATGAAATAATAGTTGTGGTTGTTTTTGGAATGCTACAGCAATTGAGAATGTTATGGCATGTAGATTTTTATTATTCATGAGGTTTATCATCTCTCATATCATTTACAATTTACTCAAAAGTAAACTATTTTGTTTAAGTGCCTACCTACATAGCATATATATATATTCTTACTCATTATTAGCCTTCTCACAAAGAGTAACAAAAGGGCTTTAACGGATATAGGCAAGATTTGGCAGCCATTGAACTACCTATTATTGTTATTTTGTTAAGTAGACGCTGTAACATATCAATTTTAGAACGTATAAAATATTCTTTAAAATATTTTTATTCGTTCTAATATTGATGTGATACCTAATAAACAACATAATCCTCTTGTAAGCACCTCTTAACATATTACAAAGCTTTTATTCCTCCACTGCGCATTTCTCCAAACCGTCGTACTTAAGGAAACACCGTCTCGAGGGGACAGCCAATCAGGAGCGAGCTCTTTAAAACCATCCCCGCGTCATAAGCCATTATAACACCCTCCTTCATATTAATATTTTCCACATTTTTGGGCACGATAATTGTCAGCCATATTAAAAGTTACAATCGGTGCACGTGGTCCGTGTGTTGGGGTACTAAGAACCGTGTACCTACCTCCTTGTTACGTGAACTCGTTTATTAATTTTTTAGGGGTGTCACTTTATATTTTTGGATATTAATGATCGACATGATTGTGCAGTTATAGTGATATTAATTCGTGTGTGCCTAACAACATTTTTAAGTAGGTATACATACGGCTCTATACATACGGCTTGTGTTATTATATCATTATCGAATTAAGTCTAGTAACCGAAAAAAAATTGAATTAATAATTCAATTTCAAAAAGGTTTTGCTCATTAGCTCAAGGGGATAGACTGAGATGTAACATATTTCTGTTCATGTTTCCATCATAGGTCACGAGTGGTGAGCGTATGTATCAGGCCCACTCAAATAGATCTAGGTACCTATAAGTTGCTAGGTACCTAGTTAGCTAGTGGATTTGATCTGTTAAACCAATAATTCCATTGTCCCCAGTGCCGCTGGTGCGATGTGCGACCGGACCGGCTTCGGGACCACCATGGGCCATTTCCCCATGGGTCCCATGTCGGCGATGGGCGCCATCGGCTCCATGGGCTCAATCTCCGCGATGAACGGGCCCCAACAGAAGAAGGTGCAGGAGGAACACATCAAGCGACCAATGAACGCCTTCATGGTGTGGTCGAGGCTACAGAGGCGGAAGATCGCCCAGGATAACCCTAAGATGCACAACTCTGAGATTTCGAAGAGATTAGGTGAATTTTTGCTACCTAATCATTTATTATTCCGACCCAGGTCGGAGGAAATCGATGAAGATTTTCGCGGTAAAAAAGGGTATAGGTTTATTTGACCTCGTTCGGAAGGAGCTCGCGCTCTTTAAAATAAATACTGAAGAAGAATCAAATCAAATATTCGAATAGAATCGATAACTCATTTTTTGTTTTGTTGTTGTGTGTGTTTACTAAGTTCCCAATCGGAGTTCTGCTTCTGATATTCATGTCTGAAAAACGAACCTACCGTACCTTCACCTAATTTATTGACAGTCTTTATTAAAGATCATATATGCACTCAGATTTGTCATCTATATAATGTTCTAGCATATCTATAATTCTTCTTAGCGTGTTCTTACTTACTAAAAACCGTGCTTTACATTTCATCCTTTATGGAGTTAGTTTTCCAAAGCCATTGTAACTCAAATCTTTGAACAAAAACCCACCAAAAGTACCCAATCCCGAAAGCCACATTACCTACAAGTCACCGTTTCTAAATTAACGTAGTGAAGAACAAACCATCTCTGTTTAATAACTATTATAATATGTGATTACGATCCTCAAGATACCATTGTTACACCATCTATAGAATTTGGCACAAGTAAATTACTATTATGGTAAGCGCTGTCTCCCACTCTGGAGTTTCAAAGGGCTCATTTTGATTGCAAATTGATCATTCTGAGATCTCGTCTGGATTATGATTTATAGATTCAATTTAATAATAATATATGAGGCGGTTGTACCTATTTATAGTTGGATTAGCTGGTATTGTTTTGTTTATTTTCCTTTGTTGTTGTTATTGGTACCCACGATTTCGCCATCTTGAATTGTTCTCAGTCTCTCATTCGGATCTGGAACAGCTTTTCTTTCTTGTTACTATATGAGATAACTAACGACTAAATAAATAGTTTTGACGATATAATTAGTCTGCTTAGCGCGTCCATTAATGCATTTCGTCTGAAAAGCAATTCATAAACAAGTTAAACCCGAAATCCACTCCAACAGCCCGTCGCCTTTGCACCAAAACTCTATAAGCACAAATTAAAATAAAACCTGTCCAAAGACGAATAAAAAACCTTGCAATCAGCCAACAGAAGCTACACAGCGGGGGTATTCTCAAAAATAATCAACAGCTCAAATGTAAGCACAGTTTCGTATTCGAAATTTAAAAACGCCCAGAAATAGGGATGGGAGGACACGAGCGGAAGAGTATGGAAATACGAGCAAAACCGGCCAGGGCCATTCTGGCGGTGACGGCGAGAGGAAACGACATTTTCTATTTTTTCCCCCTCTCGGCTTTTTTCAACTCGGCCCGTGCGATGCGGTGTGTCCTCGGTTTTAGACACCTATTTGTTAATATTGAAGATGGGGATTTTTACGCGAGTGTTTGGCTTGTAAATGGAATATATTTTTATGTGATAACAATTAGGTCTTTGTTGGAGTTTTAATAAAGATACGAAATTGTACGCTCAACTTTTTCAGCGTAGATACTTTGGTAAATCCAGTGGCACGATGGGTCAATGACACTGGAAATGACTTAGGTCACGTAAGTTTTAAACTTCACAGACACACCAGTGCTTAAAAATATTGCCTATTGTTTCAATACTACCTTGCTACTTAATTTAGGTAATTATACTACCTATTTAGTATGCATGATATTGATGATTTGGGATTGGTAAGTCGAAGAAGTTTGAAATTAAAAAAATAATGATTTAGAAGAAGAAGGAATATTTTAGAAATTAAAAACATTTTATGCAACCTACTAATACCTATAGTGGAATTTATTCTTGATATTTTGTTCATTATCTATCTAGTTATTGTTATAAACAAACGTACGTAACGTTTTAAATATAATTTTATAAATTAAAAGTAATTTCAGTCAATCTATGCCAATCGATATAAATAAAAGCGTAAACCGTCCTCAAAGTTACCTCAGCGCACCGTACAAAAATCAACACCACAACCAACGCCATCTATTGTCACAAGAAAACAACGTGTCCAATATTAGTTTTTCCTTTTGCGGGGGAAGCGAGGGGCGACAAGGCCTTACGTAAAACTGGTATTGTCCCGTTCAAATACAGGCCATACATTATTCACACTAGTACGTTTTCTTGTATTTGTCCTGGTTGTTTGGGTATTAAAATCGAGGGAGGGTATTAAGGGCTGGAAGGCGATAAATGTGTTTACCTACTATTAAAAAGGTTTTCTAAAAATTCAATGCGATTTTGAAACATACCTAACATAAAAAAAAACAATGCGATTTTTTTCATGTAAATTTACGTGCTTTCGGAGTTGTCAATGACGCCTTTGCGGCAGTTTTTTTGCCATTTAGATCAGTAGTTCCCAAACTTATTTTTCTCGTGCACCACTTTCAAAATTAAACTGGTGTCGGTGGACCCCCTGCTGCTACATTCCTACCACATTGTTAAAGTCGACAAAAAATAAAAATTGTGTCGCTTCTGAGTTCCGTCCCTATATTCTGATAGGTTAAAATTTTAAATTTTAAATAAAAACGAAAAATGGTACATTTTATAACATTTTATTAATTAAAAGAAAAGAATTACAAAAAAATAATAATAAGGTAATACTTATAGGTTGTGGACATAATTTTAATTAATGGGAAGGATGTATTTGATGGAGTGTCAGCAAACGATCAATGTTTGGCTTTATTTTTGTGAGCAATAACCGCAAATCCCCCCGCTCTGTGATGTTTAGTTTGCTCCTTTTTTTTGTTAAGAGGTTTGTAACGGCACTAAAACTTCTTTCGACAAGGTATGATGAGGGAAAAGCTATCAAAAATTTCCTTGCGATTTCCCACAGTCCAGGATATTTTTCGTGTATTTCTGCTTGCAGCCAAAATGTTTGGTAGCCTTTTCTAAATTTCACCTTCAGCTCCTCATTGGTGCTTAGCTCAAGCAGCTCCTCTTGTAATAATACATTGGCCACTTCAGTTTCATCAAATGGATTTACGATCCATGGTGGTATATCCATCGTCAGCATATCTTCAAACCTGGTTTTGAAGTCATCATGCAGGGCACTTAAATGTTGACTGTAGGTATGGATATCCTCATCAATAGTTTCTACCTGCGACAAGTTTGGAAATTGAGATAATTCGCGCCGACTAATGTTTTGCTTCATAAATTTCAATTTCCCAAGAAAAGCCGAAATTATCCCCTTTGTTTTTATTAAATTCAGGCTGTCCCCTTGTAACTGCAAGTTAATATCATTAAATTTTTTAAACAAATCTGTCAAATACGCAATGTCTCCTTTGAATTTGATCAAGTTTTCTTTTAAATCTGGATCTCTACTTTCTAAGAACTCTAATACGGAATCGAAAACAGAGTAAAATCTCGTTAAGCATGCACCTTTCGACAACCAGCGTACTTCAGTATGTAAGAGCAGTCGTTGGAAGTCTTCGTCATTTTCGTCGCACAATTGAGCAAATAAACGCGTATTCAATGCATTGCTTCTAATTTTGTTGACAGCGTTTATTATAAAATGAAGAGATTGGTTCAACCTGTCACTTAAATGTTTCGCCACAAGATGTTGTCGGTGGATTACGCAATGAATAGCTGTAAGTCCTGGTATAATTCTTTTGAGATGACTTATAAACCCACGATATCGCCCTACCATTGCAGGAGCTCCGTCTGTTGCCACTGAAATAATGTTTGTAAATGGAATCGATTTTTCCGTAAAAAAATTACTCAGGACATTAAATATTGATTCGCCTTTAGTGTCAGTCTCCAAAGTTCTGGCAAATAGCAATTCTTCGTGAATTTCTTCCTCCATGATAAATCGGACATATGCTAATAATAATGCTTCATTACCGGGTAACGTTGACTCGTCCAGTTGTATAGAAAAATGACTTTTTTGCAGATGATTGCACAAAAAACTTTCGATGTCAGAGCTCATTTCATCAATGCGTCTTTGTACAGTATTGTTACTTAATGGAATTCTTTTTAGTACGTCAAATGGAGATTTGTGCAAAACAGTTTTTAAAACCTCTTCAACAGCGGGTAAAATTAATTGTTCTCCGATAGTGTGCGGTTTTCCAGATTTTGCTATTAGTAATGAGATATTGTAAGATGCCCGCAAGCCATCATCGTTACTTTGAGATGTTGAAGCGAACATGCTGTGCATGGTGGGTCTCTTTTCATATTTTTCCTTCAATGTTTGAAAATATTTTAAATCTTTACCCATTTTATCAGTATGACACCTTTTTAGATGATCTTCGAGCTTTGATGGTTTCATAGAGTCATTGCTTAAAACTTTATTGCATATTAGGCACATGGGCAAGTGTTTATCTGCCTCTGATGGAACAAAACCATATTTCAAATAATCGACACTGTATTGTCGACATTTTTTCTTTGCTGTAGCCATGTTTTGTATCAGTTACCTTCCCTGTAAAAAAAAATGTTATAGTAACCAAGTTTTTATTTGAATATAGGTAGCACAACGCAGCCTTTGTCAGCTTTATATTATTATGATTATCATTATATTGAAAAAGTATTACGGCTTGTAAAGGGACCAACTAATAAACCGCTAAGACAAGTACAGACTTTTTCACGAAGCGATATCAATGTTAAATACCTAATTTACCACAATTTTTTAATAGTAGAAATAAAAATTAGTTTACTCAGTATCGAATATTGATCATATTTGTGTAGGAAAAAATAAAAGTCGAAATCCCAAATTGACCAAAAAAGTGACCATAAAAACAATAACTAAAATTTCATTAAATCAATGAGTTCACGCGCTAGTAGTTTTATAAAACAGTAATTGCTCTGCAATATTGATTTTTCGGCCTTTTTAGAGAGGCAGTCCTCTCGTGAAAAAACAATTGAATAAAACGTGCTGTGTTTGTCTTCAAATCGAAAGAGGACAATTAAAATATCTGTAAGTTACTAAGTTAGCTATATACAATGTGTCCGAGCGATAAGACCGCCCGGCGTTTTTTGAATATTTGTACGAAATCATTAATAATTATATTTACATTTGTGACTTAGCGGCCTTAGTGATTTTATATAAGTAATTTTTTTACTACATTTTAGTTTTGTCTAATGATTTTAATTGATAAATTATGATGTCGGCTAGTCAGTAAACAAAAATAATGGAAAAAGATGAACAAACTTAGGAAATATCGTAAAAAAACTGCAGCACGTCACGCGTCTTTACTTAATTTAATTTTGTACAAATATTCTAAATACGCCGGGCGGTCACTTATCCCTAGGACACATTGTATACAAGCATTTGTTATCAACCGACCAGTACACGAAACAAAATACTTAAGAACTAGGTACAACAAAAAAAAGGTACGTACTTACTTTTCTCCGGCACTAGGAACACTAATATAAATTTTCTCACACCTTCTTTTTCGAAATTCCGGAAACAAATAAATGAGCATGCCTTTGGCATCGAGTATTTATAGTCTTGATCAAGATCATGTCTAAACAAGCACTAAGCATTGTCGGACGGATTGCGCTTTGCAAGTCTGTACACGAAATTGTAATATCGAATACGCAAGTTTGGACAAGTAAGAGTCGCTTGCCAGATTAAAATGTTATCTGCTTAGTTAGGTACTTAAAACAATATAGGTAGGCCCTTATAAAAACTATATGCAGATAAATTTTCGTGGACCCCTATTAACATCTTATGGACCCCCATTTTTTATTGACGCCTACGTAGACCCCCAGCAAGGCTCCCGTGGACCCCTGGGGGTCCACCTGGACCACTTTGGGAATCACTGATTTAGATATATGAAATCATAGAAAGCTAGGGTTTCTTAACAACACATAATCATATCTCTCATAAATAACTAGAGTAAATAAACTAGTAGATACCCACATCGATCCTATAGTATTTCACTAAATTATACCCTCAGCCTCAACAATTTTAATCAACGACCCTCTGTTTTATACAAAACTCTAAAACAAGATATCGTATTCCCTAAACATGTGTAAACGCATCTGTGCAACCTGCCACGCTTTGTTTAGCTATCGGCACAAATAAATGCGCGTTTTGTGAGCCAAATCAATCGTTATGTCGATCGACACAAAGGTAGGTAGCACAATGGCGCGAAACTTTGGTGTGTGATTCATTGCTTGATTGGTGTGGCCAGCTTGTTGGGTGCCAATGGGTTGCATGTTATAAAAGTTATGCAGATTATGGAAGCTTTGTCTTTGCAGTACTAATGTGTAAATAACTTATGAGTTAGGTAAATAATTGTCAACAACAAGGTGTCTAGATTTTTGCCCGGTTATTGGCTCGTCCGAATTGGGCTAATGACGGATGAAAGAAAGAAAGAAAGAAGAAAGAAAATACTTTTAATCACGTGAGTAAAACGCATATAACAAAAAAATATATACATACCGAGAAAAAAAAAAATAACATGAAGGGGGTATATGCGTCCCACGCACGTAATACGGCCCTCGCTCAGCATTAATGCTGAGACCCCGTGCAAGACAAAGTCTCAGCGCTGATTCTCAGCGATAGCCGATCCTAACATTGAAGTCAAGCAATATGGGCGTACTGTAACGTTCTTTTTAGTCGTACTTTATAATATATAGGTTCGATTTTTATCCTTCCTTCCTTAAGAACTACTCTGTCAGTCTGTTTATTAGTTATTCTATCTCGAACCTAAACTGGTTTTGGCGTAAAAACATCAAACTTAGTTATAGACCACACAAAATCCCTAGAAGAAGCGGTGGGCTTGGAAAACTAGTATAAAAAGAGTTATATAAATTACAGGAAAGAAACCATTTCAGTACATCCAAGTTACAAGCATTACAATTAGGTAATTTAAATACTTTATGGTACAAGTTTTTACAAAGGAGGCAGCTTCTACTACAAACCTTAGCGTAATGCAGAGCTAAAACAAAAAAAACAAAAAATAAAGTTCTGTTGCCGGCTTCAACTTTTATAACGTTTCTTTATAAAAAGAAATGTAGCCTTTTCATTACTCAGCGACTAAGTTGAATGGCAATAAGGGCAGGTAATTATGTAACTAGGAATTATATTTAGGTAGGTATAGGTACCATGAATGCTGTAACTGGATGCCATATCAATGTTGTACCTGCTGATAAATGCTTACTTTGAGAAGTCGCGGACCAAACTTTGAAGACCAGTGTTCTTTAGGCAACATGAAGAAAAGAAAAAGGCAACTGGATGTGATATTTTTTGTATGATTGTGAATTTTATCGAAGCCTTACCATAAACGCCATCTCCGTATAACTAACTTAGCAACATGTTCGATCGATTGTCTACCATCCTACACCCCCGTATGTCTCATATGTTTGTATTCATCAGTGTCTGATGCATACCCTTAATAGTTTACACGTAGGGGCGTTGCAACCCAGTTAATATTAATTAAGGTGGGGAGTGGGCCATTGTGGAATGTGTAATGGGGGACCAACTATCGCTGGGTGTCGTAGGAGAACTTGATCACAATGTAATGCATATTAATTGTATGGATTGTAAGTAATTTTCGTGCTGTTTGTAATTCTAATTTGCATTAGTTTTAGATCTATCATGGTTTCCTAAAGCGAGGGTTGTATGAAAAGTGAAGTAATATAATACTTGCTAGGATTAGGTACACTCAACATGAGACCACTGCTAGCACCTCTTAATGCGATCCGTTTTAGGCCCTAATCCGGAAAATCGCAATTTCGAGCACATCACATAAGCTTATCGTAGATTTGATGTTAACTGGTTCAACTTTCTCTAAAGCTAAAGCTGATAGATACAGAAGCATCTTAGGAGCGAACAAAAAAAAATTAACGAAAACTACTAAAGAACCCTTCTTTTCCACCAACTGTCATATAAATAACTGGTATAAATTAAAACTAATTTCGTTTACTCATCCATTAATTACAAGGACGTGTAAAGTATCGCCCTATTTTCGAAAACGTTTTCAAATAAAAACCACGACAGATGTCCATTGTATTACATAACAACAACACATACCTAGGTAATACCTAATTTACACCGATTTTCCTCGCTCCAACTATCGTAGGCGTATCGACGTTTTTTCGATGCTTTTTGCCCAACACTTTTTTGTTTTCTGTTCCATAGTAATTTTTTGTTCCATAGTAATTACCGACGTACAAAACGCCATTGGATATTTCAGAGCGACTTTAACAGGAATACGGCCAATAGTAGAAGCGTGACGAATGTCTACAAAGAATTCTCTTCTCATATAAAACTCGAGGTTTTTTACTCCCAACAGTGTATAGTCCGCACAAATAACCTGTGCACTGAATAAGGAATCTATTAAAGTGATACAATAGTGAATTCTGTTAGAATGACTCTTCCGTTTGTAGTCCGGGAGCTCATCTATTATAAGTAACTGATACAAATTGCATAATTAATACGTTTTTTTATTGAAAAAGGATGAGTTGTTAATGTCTCGACTGGTTTTGTGTTTAAATTGATTTAAAGGTTATTGTACTTTTGATGTCTGGTATTCAGGTCTTTAAATCTGATATGAGTGGCCGTGTTCTAATTAACTACTGGTATACCGGCTATGAATTGTGATTGTGTTAGATTTAGGTGATAATTATAATTTACGTCGTTTTTATTAGGATGTGTTTTTGTGTGTCAGTAACATTTTAATGTTAAAATGCATCTTTATTCACTTCGTTTTTATATTTAAATACCTACCTACTGTCTTCGTTTTTACTAAACGTTACGTTTTGAGAAGCGTTACAATTATTTTTTTCTTTTTCCGTGAGTTTTCCCACACATGTCGTGGATTTATCTCTTTCATATAGTAGGTAATATTATTTTTCTCAATTAGGAGCAACATACAGCGGCCTAAATATAAAGTCGTGAGTCCTATTGTCGATTAAATTTCGGATTAAATCTATTCATTGATGAGACATTTCATAATAGCTTTTTTACACCAATGTTGTATTCGCAAAGTATATCGGGAATAGTATCAGTGACACTAATAATAATATCTCTATTATGTTTGTCAGAGGCATTTGTCGTATTCCTTTTTATATTACAACACATTTTCCACTATAGAACCGTTCCTGTCAAGGGGTGCGGTGCAGCGTACGCAGATCCCGCGTTCTATGGTATCTCACTCGTATCAACTTTTAGGCCTGTGCCAAGTAGAAACTTTTTTTATTGGAATGGTTCCACTTAACAAGTTAATCAAATCCAAGGAGGTAATTACCTATTCGATAAAGTGTCAACCTGAATATCGATAACAATGTTTTCACCGCTAGGTACGTATCCCCACAGATGTTCAACCTTATCAATGAAAAAATCCCTTTCCATTCCAAGTAAGCTAAGCAGCAAAAGAATCACAATGTAGTTTCTATCCGCATTTATATTCCGCATACGAGGTCCCTCAACAATAAACATACTTTAGTCTAACCAGAGATTGATGTTACTTTAAAAACGTTCTAGTAAACGCAGCACATAGTTACCTATGTACTTGAAACGGGGCCGCTTATCGCTCCGTCGCAGGCACGTCGCCCTACCGGGGGTGTTGGCAACAAAAATACTGTTGTTTCCTTATTGTTGCCGTCTGTTGTCGCTTGTTGCTGACTGTTGTCGTTGTTGCCGGCAAGGGCTCCCGTTGTTTGCTGTTGTTTAATTACTAGCGTTTTTGTGACGCTGTGTAAACGATGTTATATTATTGTTGGGTGGCTCCGGGTCTAGGATTGAGTTGGTTGGTTATTTACCGTCTGCCTGGTGATGTTATTTTTATATCGTTATAAAGCTTATCTATATATTGTAGATAGGTATTTTGTTGCGGTGATGATAAATGCATACGGAAGTCCCCCTTCTATTTGCCTGGTTTCTAAGTTATAACGTACCAATACACAGTAACAAGAAAGTTATATCGTTCTTGGAAATGCGACATGTAGGTGAAAGACAAGTGACACGAAATATGGAACCTCAATCCAGAAACTACTAAGAACTTAAGCAATATCCTAACTTACACTGCAATAGTTACAAGAGTACCTATGTATCTGTATCGAAAAGCACAACCAACTATCGCCCATAATCCGCCCCAAACGACACTCCCAAAAAATCTATTAACATTTAATAAAATCATGACCTAAATAGCGTTTCTTACCATTTCAATTTTACGGACGAAAGGGTGGTGGGTGCTCCTTCGCCATGCGTCTTTGTGAACCTCCCCCTACCCGTCTGTACCCTCCCTCCTACCCCACCCCCCGTTTCACCATTGTCGCATGGCACACAAGCTTTCAGAGTAATGAAGAGCATTTTCGTCCGATTCTGAACACAATAGCCTCTTTAATACTACGCAGAGAGGAAACTTCTTTGTTGACAGGAGTATTGTACCTACCGTGTGTGTTTGGTGTACGCTTTGTTTTTTGTTATGTCTGTTTGTGTGATTGTTGGCGACAATACTGTTATGTATGATCTGTCTAAATGAGGTGTTTGATGTTTCGTGTGTTCTCGATGTGTTTCGTGTATCTCTACATTTTCTATACCTAGTTTAAAAGGAATAACAATTACGATTAACATGAAGCATCTACTCCGGTTTCGTATTTTCGACATTTGAAAACGGTTCTAAGGAAAGAGATCGACAAAATCGAATTGCGCCGTCAAAACTGTACCCTCGAATGATACTAGCCTTCCTCGATAAATGGGCTATCTAACACTGGAAAAAAAATTTCAAATCGGACCAGTGGTTCCTGATATTAGCGCGTTCAAGCAAACAAACTCTTCAGCTTAATAATATTAATAAGTATAGATTTTAATATATAATAGATACTATTATCCAGACAGAAATGCCTTTATCGAATATATTATGTGTTGATTGTGTGTGGCAAAATAAATGGTTAAGTAACAAATATACCACTGTCTAAGCAAAGTTATAATAAGTAGGTACCTAACATGTTGTAATCATACAGAATAAGTCTTATAATTATAACCATAGTAATGATGTACCCATAGATAGAATACCTAACTGTAATTCTCAAAGTCAAACTCCTTAAGTTCCCGTTACGAGCCCCAATTTATGCATCACCCAGACAGATCGGGGTGTCTAACTTATATCAATACGCAATACAACAAACGATATTCACAAGGACCTCTGACATACATTAATTGGAGCTTATATTTTTCTTAGAAAATGTAGGAGAAAATATTATCTTGGGAGGGAATATTACAAACGTTTCACTGGTAAGATATAGAGTGGGAAGCATCAATAAATATTGTATTTATTCGATGATTTAACAATACTTTAATATACATATATTATACTGTTTATTAAGGACAAAGGTTTTTTACAACATTACCTATCGTATTGAACATTTAAACACCTAGACCTTTTTACCCGACTGCGCGACGCAAAGAAAAGTAATGTGTTTATCACAGCCTATGTGTTTACCGAATTTCGGTCACTGCAGCCAACCATAACAGAGGCCACACAAATACAAACAAAACAGATAATATAAAGCACAATTATTGTGTCCAAACTTCTGTATCTATATTATTTAATCCTAAAACTCGTTGTCCGATAAGATAATGCACCGCATAAAAACGGCATACCTAACGTGCTCTCAAATACACTTAATATATTAACGTATCTACTCTTAATTCGAAACAGCACAACACTAATTTTAAAAAACAGGACAGTTTACGTTGAGGAAGCGAGACGCCGCATTACACTGCACGTAGCGGCGTCTCGCTTCCACAGCGTAAACTGCCCTGTTTTAAGAGTTCATGGTAAGGGAAGGGGGCAGTAGTTCCTGAGATTAGTTCAAAGTCAAACTCTTTAAGTTCCCCTTATGAGCACCAATTTATTCATCACCCAGACAGATCGGGGAGTCTAACTTATATCAATACGCAATACAACAAACGATATTCACATGAACCTTTGACATACATTAATTGGAGCTTATATTTTTCTTAGAAAATGTAGGAGAAAATATTACCTTGGGGAATATTACAAACGTTTCACTGGTAGGATATAGAGTGGGAAGCATCAATAAATATTGTATTTATTCGATGATTGAACAATACTTTATTATACATATATTATACTGTTTATTAAGGACAAAGGTTTTTTACAACATTACCTATTGTATTGAACATTTAAACACCTAGACCTTTTTACCCGACTGCGCGACGCAAAGAAAAGTAATGTGTTTATCACAGCCTATGTGTTTACCGAATTTCGGTCACTGCAGCCAACCATAACAGAGGCCACACAAATACAAACAAAACAGATAATATAAAGCACAATTATTGTGTCCAAACTTCTGTATCTATATTATTTAATCCTAAAACTCGTTTTCCGATAAGATAATGCACCGCATAAAAACGGCATACCTAACGTGCTCTCAAATACACTTAATATATTAACGTATCTACTCTTAATTCGAAACAGCACAACACTAATTTTAAAAAACAGGACAGTTTACGTTGAGGAAGCGAGACGCCGCATTACACTGCACGTAGCGGCGTCTCGCTTCCACAGCGTAAACTGCCCTGTTTTAAGAGTTCATGGTAAGGGAAGGGGGCAGTAGTTCCTGAGATTAGTTCAAAGTCAAACTCTTTAAGTTCCCCTTATGAGCACCAATTTATTCATCACCCAGACAGATCGGGGAGTCTAACTTATATCAATACGCAATACAACAAACGATATTCACATGAACCTTTGACATACATTAATTGGAGCTTATATTTTTCTTAGAAAATGTAGGAGAAAATATTACCTTGGGGAATATTACAAACGTTTCACTGGTAGGATATAGAGTGGGAAGCATCAATAAATATTGTATTTATTCGATGATTGAACAATACTTTAATATACATATATTATACTGTTTATTAAGGACAAAGGTTTTTTACCACATTACCTATTGTATTGAACATTTAAACACCTAGACCTTTTTACCCGACTGCGCGACGCAAAGAAAAGTAATGTGTTTATCACAGCCTATGTGTTTACCGAATTTCGGTCACTGCAGCCAATCATAACAGAGGCCACACAAATAAAAACAGATAATATAAAGCACAATTATTGTGTCCAAACTTCTGTATCTATATTATTTAATCCTAAAACTCGTTGTCCGATAAGATAATGCACCGCATAAAAACGGCATACCTAACGTGCTCTCAAATACACTTAATATATTAACGTATCTACTCTTAATTCGAAACAGCAGAACACTAATTTAAAAAAAAAAAACTAATAACTATATTAATACCTAATTCCACAACTGTGCACCGGACAATCATTGTTCAATGTTGCCATCCCATTGCTATTGTCTTCCCGTAACGAACGGGCGCTGTAGGAAATAATTATTGTGTAGTGGCAACACTTTAGTAGTATCGACACGTGCGTATTGTTGTGAGGATGGTTAGTGTTGCCGTTAATTAAGAATAAATAAATACCTGTAGGGTTGGTAGAGTGAAAATATGAGGGATCGAATGTAAAGGACATTGTAATGTAATATGATGTGTCTTTTGAGTTAAAAATTATGTTCAAATTATTTGCGACTAACAAAATAATTCTTAGGCATTAATAAGCCAATATGACATCTATTTTTGAACGAACCAAACATATTCGCATGCAAATCTCACTTACAATGCAAGCTCGTCAGAAAAACTTTCACGAAAACAAGAATTACGTGTCGAACAACAAAACATGCAGTAGCTATTAACATTATAATTTGCATTGTACTCAAAACAATAGCAAAGAAAAAAATCTTACGCTCCACAACTCCGAGACACAATGTGCACTGTGTAAGATTGTACAGAAATTGTGACACTTGTGTGCTCAAAATGTAAGGTGACAACCATACACACAGCTTGTTGGAAAGCGACCGATATTTACAAAAGTATTTGTTCTACTGTGTTGAAAGGTTTGTTTTTCGCTTTGTCGTATGCAAATGAATGATGTAGGCTGTAATTAGCTAATATTGAATGTGTGTTTTGCGTTCAAAACTGGTAGGCAATTGAATAAATATAGCATGGAATTTGTTATTGTTAGAACCTTGTGTTGAAAGGAAAATGGTCCATGTAATTAACAATGTCATGGTTGGTTTAACTTGGTTTGGCAAAGACGATGAAGGTTGCTACGAAAAAGGTTTTTAAGGAGTATGGCCAAGATCTGGTGGTGGCAGGCGGAGTAAGGTTCTTACAGAGTGGTGGCCCAGAGGATTCTTTAGAGATCCTGGCAAACCTCCAGCCAAGTGTACCGACGATGTTGTTGCTGAACAGGGAAATGCCTGGATGCAAAAGGCCCAAAACAGGAAACCGTGGCGTTCAAGGGAGGAGGTCAGGAGACTTATACCCAGCGGTGGGTCACATTAAATATGATGATGATGATGATGGGCTGCAAGATTCCGCATGATTAAACTGCGTCTTTATTAAGTTGAAAAGAGAGTTTTTCTACAATTAAGATTCGAGCCATTTTCACTTCAAATTTTGTTACGATTGCTTTAGTGATTTCGTCTGGATGATATAACAAATATGAAGATGTCTCTCATTCTTTATGATTAATATAAAAAATATTCCTAAACTAAAACCTTTCATAGAGTCGCTTGTATAATCCCCAAGCCTATTTGATTCTTAAATAATGAATACCAAATAACGATCACCTACTAATTGCAATTACGTCACTAGTAGCGAACTATAAACGATCACCAAACGAACTTTTTTTCAAACATTCTCGATTCAAAACTCGTGATAACCTATTCGATTCGAGCGCCGACAATGCCAGTGTTGGCCGGTCACAATCGAATAGTATCAATCATTGTTCTCGATGCTTTGTTTGAAGCCTAGTTAATCGACCTTTGCGAATTAAATTTAGAACAAGCTCGATCGCTTTGATGTCTTCTTTTATTCGAGATGGCGCGTCATGTATTATATCAGCCAATTGATTTGTATTTAGAACTTTGGTATTGTAGTGAAGTGATTACCTGAATCAGATTCCTAGAAGCTGTATGATTGTTTGGACTTCGAAGGGTTACATTTATTACGTTTATCAAGAAGGCCTCCATTGAGGTTTGATGCCAAAATTTACAACCTTCGAAATTATAGTTTTATAATTTACAGAGCTTTTTTGTAACGAAGACTTCGTATCGTACCTACTTGCTATTATAGGTACAGATGTTAGTTAGACTTCCATTTTAAGGTTAAACTTGACATAATAATGAAATAAAATACTGAACATAGGGCCACATCGGCTAGATTTTTTTAAATGACGCTCATAACTGAACCGAACCATTACAATTCAGGGAAAAGCTTTAAGCCAATTTTTCCCTAAACAATATTGAAACCGTCCACGTAATTTTAATAGAACATTAGTCTTTATACCATTGTCGTCTCTAAGCACACGATCCTATCATCCGCGCCGACAAAAGACACGAACCCACCCCAAAGTATCGACATAATAATGAGGAACCGGGAAAAACTTCTGTTGTGGAATGAAAAGCGCAAATTCGTCATTAGGCGGCGCTTTCCGCCATTGTTGTACCTATCTCTTTTACTCTGAGCAGCATTTACACGCGCGCGAGCGAGACTACCGCTGGTCCTCCGAGCCGGATTGTTCCTTTCTATGTTAGCGACATTGTTTTCGCTTTTATACCCGCCTGAATTGGGATTGTCTTGTCTGTTTGAATGGACGATGGCGCCCCTCCACGGTGGATGAATACAACCTTCTATAAATGGGGGGAAACAAAAGGGTTGGTCTCTTGAATCGCGCTGGGAGACAGGTCGTTGGTGCCTTCGATTATATTGTATCGATTCAATGCTATTGTTTCTGCAATGAAGGATGGTTAGGGCAAATTACTTTCTGTTTTTGTTCTTTGTTTTAATAGTTTATCCTTTGCTGTTTAGCAGTTTCAATTTAGTGTATTATTAGCTGTAGTTAGGTCGATAATAGAAGTAATGTCGTCAATTAGATTTGGTCACGTATCTATGCTTAGTGAGTGGCCAGATCTGAAATGCAGAAATAACCGATTTTAGGTTGACATTGGACATGCTAAGAATATTGGCATGAAATATCGATGTGACATGGATGAAGTAATAGGTGTAAAGTTACCTATAAGTGGGTATATTTAGCTTGTTACTGCTGCACAAACAACTAAAAAGTTTTTGTTTTTTCACCATGAATCGTATCAAGTTTAGTACTATTATTTATTTCAATACGCTTGATTCAATCTCTTATAGGTAGGTATAAAAGACAATCAAACAGATGATTCTAAGAAGCAGTTGGTGGTTCAGAAATGTTTCAATTAATGTCGGAATATTAAACTTTGTGGAGTACCTACCTAGTCATGGGACTTAGGTAGTATTGAGTTCAATATACTTGACGACCTGATTGGCGTAGTGGCTAAGCGATTAGACTGCTGCGCTAAGGGTTGCGGGTTCGATTCCCGCACGGGGCAAAAATTTGTGCGATCCACATTTGATTGTCCCGAGTCTGGGTGTTTGTGTATGTGATATTTCATGTTTGTAAAACGCACCCACGACACAGGAGAAATTCCTAGTGTGGGGCGACGTTTTTTTAAAAAGAAAAAAAAAAAAAAAAAGAAAGAAAAATATAAACGCTTCCTACGCTTGGTAAGAAAAACGTGTGATCATAAATATTATGATGTTAATGTATGAAAAAGTCAAACCAAAAGTAACAGGAATGACGCCTCAACCGTTTAAAAAAGAAAAACTATCAAAGACGCCTGCTATGATATTTCTGAACCAGCATTTAATCTTATAATGCCTTATGGTCAAAGAACTTAATAATATAGAAGATGAGCGCTAATGGCAATTTTAAACACTGTGATGTGAATTGAGCCATAAACGACAATGTTTCAGGGTTTAGTTATGTTTGTATAACAACCTACGTAGTTTATGTGAAATAAGATACCTACCTACCTATAGTAATTTCGGCTATCGAGATTTTGTATCTCGATATGATAAGAGAGAGATTGTTGGAATGATATCAAAGTGATTTAACTATAGCCACTAAGTAAAATACATTTCCTTTATCAATAATTTCCAAAATAGCTCATGCCGTGGAAAACTATATCATCCAGGGTGCGTGAAACTCCCGCCCTCCCATTCGCTTCAAAGCTCTGGGTTGGTGTTTGTGTATGCGATATTTCATGTTTGTGAAATGCACTCACGATACAGGAAAAATTCCTAGTGTAAAGCGAGGGTTAAAAAAAAGAATACATGCATTTATGTCCATCGTCCTGATAATAATTATTACCCAATTGACAAACACATCAGAAAGCACCTTTTAATGTTAAGGCATTCCCTTTAGTATAACTTTAATGTGTTCCTTAAATCTATAGCCAAACATTACTAACCATCCAAAACTCCTCAGGTGCTGAATGGAAGCTTCTGACAGAAGATGAAAAGCGACCATTCATCGACGAGGCCAAGCGCATCAGAGCCATGCACATGAAAGAACACCCAGACTACAAGTACCGGCCGCGGAGGAAGCCGAAGACCTTGAGGAAGGAGGGGTACCCGTACTCCATTCCGTACCCTAGTGTACCTATGGATGCGTTAAGAGCTGGTGAGTTTTATAAAGAAGTTTTTAACATAATTCCAGTCAAAAGACGTGTGGTGCTGGACAATGTGTTCGTTTTTATCATATTTTTAGACAAAAAACTGTCTACCGTTGGACGTGTTCCTTTTACCAATATTTCAGGCGAATGACGAATTGACCATTGGGCAATGTTTTTGGTTTCATCATAATTTCAGTCGAACGATATATACATACTGCTGAACAGAGTGTTCGTTTTCATCATAGTTTCAGACAAAAGACTGTTCATTTAGATAACGTTCTTGTTTTGACCATCATCGTATACAAAAAATAATGTTCTGTTAACCGAAAGACGTCTGTCTTCGGAAGTTTGGACATAGAACTCCCACAATTAACCTCCGCTGTCATATGGATGTTTACCGGATGATCTTTGGATACCCTGGGCTTTTCGAATCCATTTTTTATTTGACTGTTTTCGGTCTTGAGTTTTTTCTTTATTCCTCGTTTGACATGCCATAAGCTTATTTTCATACGTGCAATACTTACGGAGAGGGCATTTGCTAAGGCCAATAAATCATGATTAAAACATGAACTGTCCGCACTTTAAAAATCATTGCTTGTCCAGAAAACTGTCTTAATTATGAAGTTCTTTCACTACATGAAGTATACCCACTAATACCCGCTATCCAGTGAGCTACATTGTCACTAAAATCCCTGTAATCGTCATTGTGTTGAACAGAAGAGCAGTATTTTGTTGAAAGCTATCATTAAGCGCTGTAAACCATTGTTTATTGCGTTTTATTGTGCTCGCCTGATGGACGGATAACACGATTGTAACGCGATTTGGGAGGCTCGAACGTATTGTTTGTGATTAAAATGGTTTTGTAATCATTTTGTTGTACAACACCGTTGATATATCTTCGAAAATGCTTGTAATTTAAGCTCGATAAAGGTACAGGACTTATAATGATGGGGAAATATAAGTGTATAGACAAGGATAATAAAGGAGGTATTTTTACTCTTTGAAAATTACAGCTTTATTACCATGCTCGCAAATGTTCAGCTAAGCCTACCTAATCTGTGCCACCCTGATGGTAATATCTGAACAAATTAGAAGGCAAAGTACCAAGTTCGTTTGGTGTGAAAATTAAAATACACAGGCATCGAACTTTTATCTGAATGCTTTCAAACTGTTATGAAGATACATTTTCGATCACAACTAAAAAACTACCAGGAAAAACAGCTTAGTTTACGCAATATTTATCAAAAGTCAACAATACAAGGTAATTAATAGTAGATACATTATGAATTGAGACCTACCGCTGCCACAAAAACGACAATAGGTACGTACTTTAATTTTTTTCTTCCACCACTTTTCTTACCGACTGTCCTAAGTGTAAGTACCTTCGGTACTGTTACGCACTCATTTCATTTCACAACTAATTCAGTCAAAACACGTTCCGCCTCACTCCCCAATCCAATATCGTATTCCAATTCATTTTTTCGTACCGAAATAATTCTGTTGTACAGTAAATGTTATAAAAGTTTCTGTACAAATAGCTACATAGAAGTCTGGGCACAAAAGGGCCGGTTGTACTGGACGTTATCAGCCTATTCATTGGATGTCATCGAATCCGCTATAGTCGAATTGGGATTACACAATGCTGTGCCTCGTTTTGACGCTGGTGGGCAAAGAGACAGTGAGTTGTGAACATTTGGAGTGTTCTTTTTTGACATTAAATTTTTTGTAATTAGAGTTTATTTATATGGTATTTTAATATAGAAAGAAGGACAAGATGAGTTGCGTGTTCATATTGTCTAGTAGTATTGTTAAACAATTTCTTATAAAAAATTGCGACAAATGCAAACGTAGGAAGGGCCAGTGTTTAGCTTACCCTTAAATGGTGATCATACATAATCTCATACAAATCATATTAATAATTGAAAAGTGTATTATTATTATCATGAAATAGGATCTAGTGCTTTACAACCTTAACAATAACGTACTATATCGTAGGATTGTTATGATGTTAAATCTATCGGATTCTGTTTTACAAACAAAATGAGTTTTAAATTTTAAACTTACCAGTCAATTTTAACTTACTAAAGTTACAATAATCTTTCTTATTACCTACTTGCTAGCTTCCGCCGGCAACTTCATTAATTACGAATGTTTTATAGCCTTCCTCGAACCAACACAAAAAAAATTGAACTGTTGGTCAACTCTTCACGTGACCAAAGGGCTAGTTTGTTTTTCGGCCAAAGAAATGGCATTGCCATTCAACGTGGCAATGCCGCCAGCCTTTTGGGCACCCTACCAGTCGACAGTGATGAGGAGGAATATTTCGATGCATAATTATTTGACGTTTTTTGGTTATACTATCTTGTATAAAACATAAAAAAAAAATCCTAAGATTAGCAGCGCGTTCAACCAAACGAAACTTTTTTCATATTTTGTATACATACTAACTCTATACTATATCCATCCTTATACTATCTTCCAGTGTTATAACTAAATGAATACTGGCGCTAGTAACTGGCACAATGTAAACACGTCTAGCAGGCCGGTCGCTGTCCCCACAAAAAGTCCGCCCACCGTCACGATCATATCTCGTGACTCCTAAAATAAAACTGAGACGTAAAATTTTTACACGTAGGTATAATACATAAAACCTTTTTATATCAAACGCTATATACATCGCCTATGTACTAAAATACTAATATTATGTCCATATAAATATCTGAATTTATGACTACCTGCGATAGTTTTCGATTTGACGTCATTTAAAAGGTTTTATAGATGAAAGTTTTCATAAAAATGTTTTTTTTTGTCATCAAAACGTACACATATCAAATGTATGTCGTTGGAAGTATTGTAGTCATTACTGTGTCCGTATTTGGCTTTACTTGCTATGAGCTATGAAGTGTGGTGGCGATATAAGATGGTAACTTTTTATAGCAAGGATAAATGGTTATCTGGTTTTAATCAACGTTGTGTCTATGTATTGATGATCGTTATTATAAATTGATCAGGGTTTTGGTTTAGTAAGTAGATATATTTTATTGTACCAAATCAATCCAATACATTTGTCATGACAAATTGTGCCACGGAATCAGTTATGAGATACAAAAAGCTCGAACGATCGCTTGATAACGTCTGCGTAATCATAGCTAACGATAAAGAAAACGGCAGTTTAGTAAACAAAACCATTAAAAAACACGCCACACTTAAATAAAGCTCAGTTCACATAATCGAAAAAGCGCTTACATCGTCACATGAGCGCCCGCCGAGCGCTCAACAAAAGATTTCCAAATATGAAAAGCGAAAATGGAACGCATAGTTTAAACCGTCTTGGCTGCTTTTGACAGTTGACAGTTTTCACTGTCAATGTGAATGTGACAATGGGGTTAGTTGGGGTGCGTCAAGCCTCGTCCGCTTGGGGTTACCCCATTGACATGCGATTAAAATTATTGAAAGATTTCTCTTTTTAAGCGATATGCGTGGGTTGTTATTGAATTTAAAAGGTTGTTTTGTGGTTCTGTTTACTATTAAAGGGTTTCTTAAGTTAAGAATAAAGTTGGAACTAAACTTTTTGTTTACACTTTATTGGAGAAACTTCAAAGAAAAGAAATCAACGTGGCGAATCAACTTTTTGTTGATGTAAAGGTGTTAGTTGGGCTTAGGTAACTTCAACAAAAGCATATTTTTGAAGCCGTTTAAATTCAATATATATACTTAGGTAGAATAAAATAATAACACTAAATTAAAAAGGACTAGGTACTAAATATAACAAAAACATTGTCAATAATACGGCCTAAGATTTAAAAAACAAAAATATTTCGTAGAAAAGATAATTGTCAATTTTTTATTCATGATTTCCTAACTAATAAGCCACTCTCCCATCCATATTTTGACATACAAACACCACATATACAACCATTCGTAAATTACCTAATACCTACTCATTTTTTTACTAGCCGTCAACATTGCGGTCGGCAACTAAACGTAGGCGGAGTCGGCACGTGTGTCCTGACCCTTATTTAAGGGTCGCGCCATACTTTGCACTAACATGGCTTTTAAGTTAATTGCAGCAGTGAATTTATGTCGTGAAATAAAACGGGGGTGAATAATTACTTTCGCGAGTTCGAAATCATTTTTAATATGGCCGCGGATGTTTTAATTAGTAATATATTTTGTTTTTCTACTTTAATGTACTTTGTTCGTGTATTTTTAATGTTTATTGCCAGTACTAATTAAATATTTTAAATTTGATGAATTGTTAGGTGGTGGTTATTAGTCAAAACGGAATTATAACCTTTTTAAAAACGTATGTTTAAGTTTAACTTTATTACGGCACCAATTAGGTAATTTTCATTTTAATGATTCTTAAATTTCCTAATTTCATTGAGCATTGTACGTATTTATATTCTCTTGTGAACCTCTTTTGTGAAAATTTCATTAATAGAATGCGTCTTATAAAATAGAAATAGGTTTTATTTTGATCCGTGTTGCGAAAATTTTTGACTCATAGATCTTCAAAACTTTACACCTGAACAAAAACAAAACTAAACAAGCGCAATATCTATTCGCAAAAATAAAACTCATAAAATATATTTATCTACTAAAAGCCCTTTAACGTGTAAGTCACGTGGCCGCCACGTGACGTCACTGACATTAGGGTTCCGCACTTCGACGTAAGAGCTTGCGCACGCGCCGGGCCCGCCCATTATGGGTAATTTGACCAAATCTTAATAGGTTCATGTTAGTGATTTGGTCACAAATTGTAGCTAGTGGTCAGATATGTACAATTTAATTGGTTCAAAGGTTAAGAATCACGTGCTGGGTTCATAATTGTTTACCCAGATTAACTATTGAACCCAGGTTTACTTCTGGAGCAATTATTGTTTTCTAAAAATTCATATTTAAGATTTTCCATGTTGAAATTCAGTCACAGTTGAAATTTCTCATACCTACGGAGCAACGTTTTTCTTATAAATGTAGCTATCATCGGCGATGATATCACACTTTGAAATCAAGTTTATGAAGCTTAGATAATTTTTAAAGCAACATAAAGCTGTTTTTATTAACAGCGTTTATGACAAATCCGCCCCCTTACCATGACTTCTTAAAGCAGGACATTTATCGTTGTGGAAGCGAGATGCGGCTACATGCATTGCAGTGTGGCATCTCGCTTACACAACGGAAAACGCTCTGTTTTAGGTGTTCGTGGAAAGGGGGCTGTTTTATAACCCAACACGCTAGCTGGTAACTAACAAAGTGCCAACGAACAAGCGCTTACAATGATTGCAAAGCCAGTGATGTAGGTGCGAAAAGTAACGTTTGTCTACCACAGATAATATTACGATTTAGGATACTAATACATATAATTAGGTAGGTATATTATCACTGTGCTATTCGCTAGATTAAATAGTGAATATACCGTTACACTACGAACACGCTTGTGTTCGCCGAAACGTAGCAAGCAGTAATATGATGAACACATATTTTTAAGGTTTGGCTGGTAGAAACTACACTTTTGTATTAAGAATAAATAAAAAAATACAATTTAAACCATGTTAATTTTTAACTATGCGGGTGTGATATTCTAAGCCTCGAATTGCGACAGGAGGTTCTGTTATAACGTTAAAAAAATTGTGAAACCTAAAAATCCTAGTATCTCATACTTCGGCGAAGACATGTTAGCATACAGTTACACTATACCTACATACTATTATAATCCCAATCCATATACATCTACCAGTTTAAGTATACAAGTAAGTTGTACAAAACCCCATTCCACATTATTTTCAATCATAATCATACAATGTTCACAAGTACCAGAGGGATTCATTCCAGCGTCCATTGTCGTGGTGACAATACGAACAGAGCTCTGCACGAATTATGTTGGACACACAACGGTGGAATCTCTTGAACAAATAGTGTTGGGGCAGGGTCGCAGTGCTAGCGGGCAGCGGGGATGAAAGTGGCTTGCTGAATGAGAGAAAAAGAGATCCTTTTAAGAAAGGATGATGACATAAGGCGGACGACAAGAGCAAAGCTCTTAAAAAGTCTGTTATACTTAAGATTTATGAATGACTGTGTCTATGCAATAACTTGCTTCCATATAACACCTTATAGTTGACAATGGGTACAGATTACAGACATCTGCCCGCTTACCACAGGACAGTTTAATACGTGGAAGCGAGACGCCGCTTTACACTGCTCGTAGCGGCGTCTCACTTCCACATGGTAAACTGGCCTGTTTTAAGAGTTAATGGTAAGGGGGCTGAACGAAATACCACATAGTAAGGACAATTTAAATAAAAATATCAATGTCATGAAAATAAGGTTAATTATGACTTGTTAGTGTTTCGTTTAAATAATACATTTTCCGTTGGCTGGTTACCGTAAATGATAACGAATTAATATTCGAATAAAAACTGAAGCCTACTATCCCGCTAGCAGTGAGACCTCACCCTTATTAGAAACCTAAATTCGAGGACAATACAAACACGTGTTACAGATTATGTAAGGTATATTTTATTAATTAACTGAATTAGTTTTGAAACATTTAATTAAACTGTAAGAGAGATTAATTAAGGTACGTTATAATGGAATATTAGCATGTGTATTGTTTGTCACATATTAAATCAATTTTATTACAAATCTGGGTACCTAGTGTCTGGGTAAGGAGTTAAGCAGTCATTATAGAGGCTTAGACTTGGATGGTGACCGTTTTCATGAATTGTGTTGTCTCTGGTATTATATCGCTATAAAAATAAATTACGTGATTGTTTTGGAATGCCACTCCTTTAATGTAGTACTACTAATAGCTAACATAACCAGCTGTGTTTAATCAAATGAATAGTATCAGTGTATTATGGTATTGTGTGCTTATCAATGTTACAATAGCGAATGAATATGATAAAGAGCCCATTTATATCCATTATTTAAAAATTGTATTATTTCTTCTGAATCAGTAGGTAAATAAATAAATTATAGGTATGCCCGGAGTTTGATACAGATTTTCTTTTTTCGAAAGAGTCATTGAAAGAAATCTGCGGTGAAGTTATCCGACAGAGAACTAAACAGGATTGGGAAGCTGAAGTGGCAGTGCGCAGGTCACATCTGTCTCAGAATCGACAACCGTTGGAGAACGTGTTCTGAAGTAGAGACCACGGTTCAGCAAACGTAGTGTAGGGCGCCCTCTAGCTAGGTGTTGTGACGATACGAAAAAAGGCTGAAGGCCGAAGATCGAGCTCAATGGCGTGCAATAAGAAAGGCCTATGTCCAGCAGTGGACGGATATGGAGACAGGCTGATGATAACGCGTCCCGACTGGACATTTATAAAAACCTAGGAACCCAAATATTAACGCAAAACGCATACAAACAACCAATTGGGGAATCACATTATCTGCCGATATACGGTAGAAGATACCCTATTGCGAAAGTACAGGTTTAATAGATTAGTATAGAAATATCATTGGGTAAGACAAGAAACCAATCACCATTATCATCAGCTGGAAGACGACCACTATTGAACAAGGCCTCTCCTTTAGAACGCCGCAATGAACGGTAACTTCATAAACAGCCGATAGATGTCCACTGTTGAACAAAGGCCTCCCCCTTTTAGAAGAGGGGGAGTTGCCATAATCCCCACGCTTGGCAAGCGGCTTGGGGATCGCAGTGTTGGTGGTCAAGTTACAGAAGACGCTGCTGCCCATCTTCTGGATTTTCCCTTAGTCGCCTCTTACGACACCCACGGGAGGATAGGGGGTGGTCAATTCTAGGCCGGATACCACACGGCTAACGGTAACTTGCTAATAATTAAAAAAAAAAAAACTGAAATGAGAATCCTTTCTCTCACGTAGCTTTAAAGCACAAATTTGATTCAATCAGTCAGAGAGTGTTAGAAGTCACCTATATGTTGACTAGAGAGACTTAACAAGGCCGAAACTGGGTCTTAAATTTACGAGAACCTACAGTTTTTTTGCTAGTGTCTGAACCAAACTGTTACTAATCAATGCTGGATAGAGAACTCACATCACGTTGAATATTAACTGAGACAACCTATTGTCGCACGCAAACAAATACACATGTCATGACGAAACAGAATCGTCAATAATTCCTGACAAGCATTACTTTTCAAAGTTTATTTCAACAAGTGTATAACATTGTACCTAACATATGCATCATACAATTACTCCTTTGTATCGCAACGCCCATACATAAATATTTCATTATACCCACAAGTTAAACTATATTAATTGTTATGTAAATTTTATATACAATGCCATCTTTTCATACAACTCATGTATTCACATCAGTTATACATGTTTTTCTGTTACTGTTTCGTACACCTATTAATAATGCTAATATTAATTTTATTGACGCAGACATTCAATTGTTTTAATGTTGTCATATTTGTATTTGACGATTGTTTTTCTTGTTGTACGTAGGTTTTGTTACTGATTTAGCATCGAATGAGTCAAGCTTATGTGGCCCATATATTTTTCTCTCATTTATAAGAAAGTGTATCCTCTTTCTACACTTCTACTTATCGTATGGTTGATGGACAACCTGGTGTCAGTTTAAACCGCCTGTAGGCCTCTGACATGGCTTTACACACCTTTGAAAAATCACTCAGTAGTGACGGTTTCCTCGCGATGGTTTCCTTCACCGTTTTTAGCAACAGATAATTTATAATACGCACATGAATTCGAAAAGACATTGTTGCGTGCCGGGGTTGGAACTTGCAACCTATGACTTGGCACTCCTACGGTCATACCACTCAGCTATCAGTGCTCTTTCTACACTGAAAACTGATTTTAAATATGACTTCTTTCTCTTTTTTCATAATTACGTGACACTAACGCCCAGATTTGGCACAAATATCTGATCACACAAACATTTATCATGTGCGGGGGCCGTAGTCTAATAACTTATAGACAGTGACAATCGGGTCAACGAAAAAAATGTTTACTTAAATAAGAACTGACGGCAGAAATTGGATCATCATCAACCGTTAGACGTCCACTGTTGAATAAAGGCCCTTTTAAGGGAGGGTGTACCATAATCCCCACGCTTGGCAAGCGGCTTGGGGATCGCAGTATTGGTGAAGAAGTTACAGAAGACGCTGCTGCCCATCTTCTAGAATTCCTTCTGCAATTACTCCCTTTGTCGCCTAATACGATACCCACGGGACGAAATGAGGAGGTGCTATTCGGGCCCGGCACTTCACGGTAAAGAAATTGGTAAACACTTCAAATGTATTACGCCGCAGAACTTTAATCGAAAACCCAAGAAGGTATTAAAAAAAACAACAAACCAAAACTGTTATTCATTATAGTGTTGGCCAAATAAAGTACCTACCTACATCAACCGGAATTTTCTTGTTGTTTTTCTTTACACAAAAGTTTTTGTACCTAAATGAGGGCTACATTTTTTGCTCGCCAGTGTATTTTTGTACTAACAAAACTCGTTGTTTATTTAGTTAATGACACTGTATTATCCTTAGTTCGTTCACTTTTTGTGAAGAAAATTATGTGACTTCGTGTTTTCTTTCGCGATTGATGAATGTTTCAGGGAAAGATTCTGTCAAACGTCTGTAGGTAGCCTTAAACTGGTTTTAATATAATAAGTATAATTTTCAACAATAGGTCATTAAGACTAGACCGTTACTGTTATGTAGGTATGAGATTTGCCTAGGGTCTGGTCTAGATTTATTCATTCGTAGAAGAGATTCTCATTTAGTACAGTTGGGGTACAAAAAAGCTACTCAGTTGCGTTACGGTCAAATAATAAAATGACTGGTTAAAAGATACAAAAAGAATAACTGGTATACATTTGTAGGACCCTTAAGGCAGTTTTTTGTAACTTTTCTGTTGAAATTGTACTACTTACTATCATAACAGATCAGACATTAGAAATAACTAAAAGGTGATGGAATAATGTAATTTTAATTAGGTTTCATAGAAAAAATAATAAAGAAAATAACAAGAAAAAACGCTCTGAATAGAATTATAGTACAAGGGGAATCAATCTTACAATACAGTGGAGTTTGTGTTACAACATTTTAGAAAAGCCATTTTTGTTTATTGTACTGTAATGTTCCCGATATCGCCGAAAAAATCCAACTCCGTAATCCCCACTTACAGTCGAAACAGGCAACGTTAATCCGTACAATAATCCAATAAATTGCTTATTCACGATTAGCATATTATGTACCAGCAGTTTGTTACCGAACGGAAGTGTCCAATCGCGTGCGTCGCCGGAAGCCCCTCCCCCCCGCCAAACTGCTTCCGGTCACGTGACGTCATTTACATGACAGTTGAGCGCGGGTCTTTGGGGAGAAAGGACGTGTGGAGCGAGAAATTTTTGTTTATGGCTCTAGGAAATGACTTGCTGTTTTGTTTATATATTTTTCTTAGAGTTTTAGGGGTTTTTGGCACACTGATAGACGTTAGAACAATAAATGGTAGGTAATAGAAAACTAAAAACTCATTTAGACTTTAATTTTATCGATAATCAGTATAAAAAAATATATTGTTGTGCCTTACTTGAGTATAAAATTAGATACAAGGTATAAACACTAAAACGAACTCACATTTTATTATAAGATCTGGTAACATAACCATCTGTTTACATTACCAAGATAATCTAATAAAAAATTCCGTGTCACCAACTAAAATCTATAACTACAAACAAGCAGAAACGATGATGTGCACGAATTGTAGCTAATCTATCAATTTAACCACGGTTTGTTAAGTACGTCTGCGGACAACCCTCCCTACGCTATGAAACGGCGAAAATATACCCCTTGTCATTTGTTCCGATCGTTTTCGGAGGATAAATCGAACAGGCGAAGGTTGTTTTAGGGTTAGACGGGATTATGTTGTGATCTGATTTTATCTTTGATTCTGTATGTTTTGACAGGAAGACGTCTGAAACTTATCTTATAAAAAAAAACCTCTAAACTATATCATTGTTCGTTGATGACGTATGTAGGTACTCACTACTGCTAAAATAAAATATTTGATGCCGTTGTAAGGCTACCTAAGGGTAAATGAACTCTAAATAAGTACGAACAATTCTAAACCCAAAACTCGTTTCAACCGAAACTCCTGAAATAAGCCACACATTCAGCTATTGATACCATCTAAGGTCACTCTATAAATCACCTTAGCCACCTGACGGGACAGAAAATAAGCATTTTTCCGAGAAATTTAACACATTCAAATATAAAGAGTGGAATGAAAAAACGGGGCCATTGAAAAGGAAACCCGTACGAAAATCCCATTTACCCTGGTGTCCGACCTTCCGTCGATCTCCACAATGGCCGTCTATATTTACATATTCAGGGGTCGGTCGGAAGATGGTCATTATGAACGATATGGATTGTGACGGAGGTGAATCGTGTTTGAAATTACATCCATTGTGGGGTTGGTTTTAATGTTTTCGGATGGATTTCGAGTGAACTAATATGACTGAACTGTGGCCGAATGGTTACCGCCTTTATGATATTTTTAGAAGCTTCTGTGTAACAATGGACCCATTGGTGATTTAAAGGAAAATCTTTTATTGAAACAAAAATAAAACAGCATTTTGTAGTTTACGTTCAAAGGTATTGTTGAATAACAAGTTAACCCTTTGAGGGATTGTAAACTAAACTTTTTTTATGAGAGGTTTCGTTTTTTCTTCCGGAATCCTCTAAAATTATAAACAAAATGTGTTAAACTAAATTCATAAACATTTATGTATATAGCTACACTATTATATAGGTACCTTTTCTTTAACTTCCCCAACTTCCACGGGGCAACAAAGTCGGAACTCACTAAAATCGCCTATTTTAATAACCCTTTTGAAACCTTTGAAGTACTTTTTCAACTTCCTAACCAAGTTTCGAGTGAAAAAGTCCCACGTAACGACTCTTAAGGAAATTTTCGTTTGTTTTATTAATTTAAATTAGTCATTTACAGTTTTGATGTTGCATTTAAGCGGTTTCTGTATAAACCGGTGGTATGAATTAATTGGGTTTTTGTTGTCGGTCTTTTGGACCATCTGTGAGTTAATTTAGGGTTATGTGTGCAACCTTTGATGAATTTGTATAGGTTTGGTATGTTTGGAGGTGGGGTTTCCACGTGCGCTAAAATATCTACGAGTTTGCTGGCTTTTGTAGCCTTTTCTTAACTTGACTCGTTGAAAATGTAACCATTACTTGCTTCAAACTTGTGAAAAGGCGTATTAATATTGAGTTGTATAATTATATTAGCTAAAATTAACCGTAACAATTTATTGATCGTTTACTAGTGTACCTACATTGTCTGCTTCAAAAGAAATAAATCTTTTAGTGCAAATATAAAAACAAATAAATAAAGAATGAAAGCCTCAAAATTAAGGCCGCCCTGTCAATCCACGTCATTATTAGCCTGAATTCATTCATATTTTGTGAGAATTAAATGAGAACTTGGAAAACTTGAAATATAAAAATCCATCGGGCACACGCCAATACCAGGAGGCCAGATACCCAAAAGAGATGACAGGGAATTTAATTATAAATATAATAAAAAAATCTCGATCGTCCCTTTCTAAAAACCTTGACGTTCCTATTTGCGTTCGCGAATATAAACTCCCAAGCGATTTTGCACCTTATTGCTTCAACGGAGACCGTATTGTCCTTTTAATAAACCGCGTTGTAATTTTGCTGCGGTTTATAATATATTGTAGATTCGTCTGACGTCACCACAATAGGGGTGTCTCATATATTTTTTTATTTAAATTCTATATTCGAATATTTCACGCGAGACATGAAGTGTATTTCAATTTACCCATAATACCATTGCGAGTGGTTAGATTGTGCTGACATCCTAATTTGGTCGTATTATAAATATTTTTCGGCGCGAAATTTGACAGTTCTATTTTACCGCTCTGACATGGATTGCTGATGTAATTTATAGGTTTAATTTTAATCAAATATATTTATGCTGATCCTCATACATAAAACCTTGATATCAATATTCAAAATTGAATTTCATTGTGTGTTGCAACAATGTTTTATAGCCACATAGGTACTTACTTACAAAACCTGTAACACGTAGATCACTAAAAAACCGCATTAATATATTAATAAAACCAGATTAACTACCAATAAATCAATCGTTCTAAATTAAATTCCTAATCCGAATTCATTACTTATCAATAAGCGAGTAAACTACCCACAGTTGAGGCGTATTTAATAAACACGTCTAAGGAACTGACCGCTAGTTAATAGCACTCGAGGGCGGGATTATTCGAGCCACAATGAAATAATTAATTGGTGCTCGAATCAGAGTTCCCGGAGCGCTATTATGAGTGTGCGCTGGTCTATAGAGTACTGTCCATTACGGCGGCCACTTGCCGACTGGTGTGAATTAGACATTCCGTTCTAGCGTCTATGAATGTTTTGAATTTAGAACTGTTGTGGAATTTGTTTTGAATAGTTGAATGTAATTAGTTGGCTGTTACAAATGCCGGTTATCGCCTGGAATATAACATCATTTGTCATGTCTGTAGTTCATTTATTGAGTAACTTACCAAAAATTGCTGTCAGAGCCTATTTTATGAACAAAATAAAAAAAAACCTTATAAATAAAATTTAAGAGTAAAGTTGTTTTTTTTTTTTTGGAAAAACCGAACCTGTCTTACCGGAATATAATTTTAAAATCCACACTGTCTTTTCTCTGCTCAAAATCTTCTCACCTACAATGAAAGTATTTTTATTTTTGTTACTGTTGTGAAACGTTACTATAATCTTCATATTATTTCCCAGGTATGGCCGGTGGTGGTATGGGTCAAGCGATGGGAGGGTACTATGGCGCGGCGTACGGCCCGCTCGGGGCTAGCATGGCGGCGGCGGCCGCTGCGGCTGCGCAGCAGAACGCTATATCTGCTGCACTAACACCTAACCCACAGGTAAGGTCCCGAACTTTGTTTTGTTGCATCTGTATTTGTTAAAATGGTAGGAAGAACTGTTTAGAATCATGCTATGCTAAAACCAGACAGTCCGATACGTAGATATTCATAGGTCGTCATATCATCAATAGCTCAGTAAGCCACATGTGATGCCTATAACACATTTCGTTGGGTATCTTCGATTTCATCACCATCAGCCGGAAGACGTCCACTGTTCAACAAAGGGGGTTGCCATAATCCCCACGCTTGGCAAGCGACTTGGGTATCGCAGTATTGGTGGTGTGGTTTCAGAAGACTCTGCTGCCCATCTTCTGGAATTTCCCTTAGTCGCCTCCTACGACACCCACGGAATGAAATGGGATGTCCTATACTGGCCCGGCACTCCACGGGACTCTCCTCCTTCGATATCATATGATACCTTAATTACTTTAAAACCCAATTAGTCTGAAAGCTTCGGCTACCGTACTTACTCAATAAACAGCGAAGAAGATTCTCTCCGATAATCACCAAGCAACGCCCCATCCAGGCGATAATTATACTATCAAGCCAGTTAGACGAAGGCATGTAATCTTGAACGTTTTGCTTAAAACCATTAGCACCATGAAATAGGAACATCGTGCGAAAGAAATTTGACCAAAAAACGCCTTAAAAGCAAAAAAATGCTGATACATCGTTATTATAACCGTGTTAATATATCTAATTTTGGAAATTCGCTACTCGGTAAGTAGATGATAAAAATGCGTAATAAACAAGCGTATAATGAACCTTAGGATTGATAAACCATATGCTACGGTTTTGGAGAAATTGATGATTTTATGAACGACGAGAAATTTAATTTGTTAGGTGTGTTTTTGACACCTCTGAGGTAACGATCGATTATCCTCGTATTTTTGAAGCTAGGTTGAGTGCTGTCTACGGCCTACGTCGTAGCCAGATGAGGTGATTACGTAGCACCTACAGAAATAATAGTTTAGGACATTAAATAATTATTCTTAATTCTTAATTCTTTATTGCACACAATAAAATACATAAATATAATATTACAAGTAAGATGATGTACACAGGCGAGCTTAACTCAAAATTGAGTTCTCTAACAGCATTATGTAATTTTAACAGTAATTAATCACAGTCATTTCAATGAAATATAAAATAAATCTGTGTGAAGTATCATACATAGTTAGGTAGACCTTTTAACATTAAATACATTTTTAAAATGTGAGCTATAGGTAGGTATATACCAGATATCATCATTAGCCGGAAACGTCCAATGTTGAACAAAGGCCTCCCACTTAGAACGCCACAATGAACGACAACCAGATATACCTACTTATAGATACATATAATTTTCAAGATAAATCTCCAAGCGATCTATAATCACATTAAATCTAAGATATTAAAATTGATCATTCCCAAACCCCATATTACACAACTAACAGTTTTTGAGAGATGAGATACAAATAAGTAGGAATTTACTTGAACTTATGACAATAAATTAAACAAGATATTAATGCCTCACTCGAAAGGTCTTTAGTTGTCTCCTCACAATACAGCAGGTACGCAGATTAATAATATCACAATTGAATCAGATTCTTCCCATAACACCGTACTACCTCATGACGTAAGAGGCACCCCCCTGTAATGTAACAAAATAATTAGCGGCCGACCGCTATTCTGAAATGACAAGACATTTTCTATTATCGCGATACAAACATCAGTTGAATTACTAGACACAAAGTACATTTTTGGTTGATGACTTCTTTGAAAATCTTTACCACGGAATCTGTCGAATTTCTGCTTTAAGTTCGATCATGACAATAATGTATAGAGCTCCGTGGGTGAAGAAACTCAATTGTCTGTAAAACCCTGGGCGCTGCTGATGCTGACTGTCCTCATCCATAACCCAACTTAACTTACTTCTAGGTATAGGGCACTCTCT
Organism: Abrostola tripartita; assembly: GCA_905340225.1. NCBI lineage: Eukaryota > Metazoa > Arthropoda > Insecta > Lepidoptera > Noctuidae > Abrostola > Abrostola tripartita. The sequence continues at coordinate 1,586,170 of HG996488.1, forward strand.
ATTTGTGCCAGCCTCCACGCGTCTGTCTCTGTGCCAATCTCTTAGGTGCTTCTGTACCATTCTCACTCGGGTTTGTTGCCTGGTCCACGTGATTATACCAAACATAAGACCGTTAGTGCCAGACGAAAGTTTTTCCTTACCAATTCCAAATATCTGAGAGACGACCTGATTGGTGCAGCGGCTAACCGATTAGACTGCTGCGCTAAGGGTTGCGGGTTCGATTCCCGCACGGGGCTAGACTTTTTGCGATCCATATTTGATGGTCCCGAGTCTGGGTGTTTGTGTATGTGATATTTCATGTTTGTGAAATGCACCCACGATACAGGTGAATTTCCTAGTGTGGGGCGATGGGTTTTTTAAAAAGAAAAAAAAACTATATTCCAAGCGAAACCAAGATACACACACAAACATAGTCAATGAACACAACCCTTTTTCAATCACGTGAGTATAATAAAAGATTAGGTGCCAAGCGCCCTCTTGTTTGGCACATCTCATTGAATCACAATCTTTTACCCCATCTTAACCGGATAGTTGAAACTGAACACCCATCAAACGCAACCCGCGCTCCGGAACAAATTCTACCAGATTAAAGCACTACTTGACATGTACGGTCGCCGTCTAAAGTAGATTATGAACTTTGGAAATTTTGAATGAAAGAAGTTAAAACTACAGTTATTATCAATCAAGTTAGTATCAATAAAGTGTACATAAAAATAAATACATTTTATACATTTGTATTTTATTGGAAAATAAAATGATTGACGCCTTATACATTTTCAATCAAGGTATTATACAATTCCGATAGTCAGAAATTAGACTTCTTGATACTTACAGGTATTTGATGGTTGACGGTTTCTGTATGTAATTTGTAAACCGCTGAAAGTAATGTAGTTTCGAAGTATTTTCTATTTAAGTAGAAGTTATACAAACCAAAACAACTATAATCTCTATCATACCAACGTAAAATATCTGCTATATTGTTCCAACAACTTCACCAATTTCTCAATCTTCACTTTAATATGTTCATACCCTAATTCCCATAGCCCCTGGGACTCTGCCCTCCGATTTAAAAACTTCTTCCCTCCTCTATTTGACGTTTAATCTTGTGAAAGTGACGTCTATGTCGGAGGCGAGAGGGTGCCCGTTGTTTCAGCTTTATTGCATTATGTTGGGGATTATAAAATGATTTGTTTGTAAATATGTGGTAGGATTCAAGTGGGGAAAAATCGTGGGGCTTGAGGCCTGTTACGTGTTATTAAGATGTATTAACACGTATTGCATTATATAAAATTCTTCTGTATTGTGGGTTTTACAAACATGGTGGTATCACATCCACAGACGATCAAACTTGTGACAAATATTTGAAAATGAAATCGGGATGCATCAGAGTGACATTTTTTAAAATTTGACGATCACAATTCTAACTTCAGAGCATTTTGTTTGTCTTGAGAATCAATCTTTATCTCAATCGCGACTGTCGTCTGAGCTAGTAGCTCATAGGAAAACACTCAAATTCTTCGACACGTATAACATTTTGACAATAACGGTATCGAGTGAAAGTAGAGATGCTATTGATAAATTGCCAGAATCGAATTCAATTAGTTGATTACATTTACTGATAATGATCTGTGTTTAGGTTAATAGCTTACAGTTGAACTGCTTTCTTCGGAACAAAGTGATTGCTGTGTTTGTTGTGTGATTTGAAGGATTTTATGTATCCAAAGTGTAACTAGTTTTAGGCAAATGTAGAAAGGAATCGATTGCGAAAAAAATTGTGTCGATTTTACAGAATTTTGAGCAATACAGATCGGTAGATTATGCAAACGAAAAATCTACAGAGATTATCAAACATCCCACATATGTATCACACTAACTAAGAGGGGGATATATACAGTGGAATAAATAAGGGTTATAAAAATATAATAAAAACACCCGCACAACAAACCTAACAAAAACAGTTGTCCAACATCATAACTCACACGTCACATAAAAACCTAACCTTAAAACGCCAAGGTGTGACCAAAACATTTAATTAACCCTGCACCCGTCGGCATCGGTCTTCCGCACCCCCAACATTAATAGACCGACTATTAGATGATGCCGCGGTTTTCCGATCGGCGTGACGAATCCACACGTTACCGGTAGGAAACAATATAATCAGCTACCATTCATATCGAAAACTGCAACTTTACCTTGTAGTATTAAAAATGGTGATTGGGCGTTTTCAACTCATTAGGGTTGGCTGTTGGACATTATTAGACTTATTACGTGTTCTAGAGACAGTACGTATTGTTTGTAATGTTTAGTTTCTGGTCTTACATTTCTTGTATCATGTAGTTTACGTTGCCACACAATATTAGTAAAATGCTTTTATGTATGTAATTTCGCAACTTTACACTTGTCCACATAAGGTTACACTCTAGAAAAGAAAAAAGCTTTATTAGAACAAAAGAAAAATTACATATAGGTAGATAATTGAAAAAAAAAACAATTTACTTTACTGTATCGCATTTTGTCTCAAATTCACGCGAAATCAAACTCGGAAGAATCGACTTACTTTAGACGGTGGCAGCCCTGCCTTTTATAAATAATCTACCACCAAATGTCGAGTTCTTTAACGAACCATTGTGATTTCAGTATTCGATTATGTTGATAGATGATTTATCCATGGTTATCGACGGGTGATATGGGTTACTTTCACGGTTGCTGGCGGTTTGCGACTGATTAGCAACCTTGATTCACTGTGAAATCAGTTTCGGGACGATTTGCTACTTTACACAGAAAAAACATTGTAAACTTTTTCGATTACCAAAACAAGCGTTTTTAAAACAGATTCTGCGTGACTATATTGTCATTATTTATTTGCAAAAAATACATAGTTTAGTTCACTTCAAGTGTTCAGTTTCTGATCTAATCGCACCTTCAGTAGTATTACTGTATTCATACAAAATGCGTAAAAAGGAGATTTTTATGATATGATTTAAATATGTTTTCAATTTTCCTTACACAATTACTTACCTCCTACAGCCTCGGCATGCACTAACAAACAACTTCATTTCTAAACCAACCCAAACATACCTGTACAAAATCACCCTATTTTAACATTGATAAATGCAGCATAGTTTTCGAGAACAAAAAAACCCAGCTCGTATATAACTGGCTTGCAATAAAATAGCCGTAAGGGCGGGCAGTAAACTTGGTACATGATGCCTGGGCGTCGGACTAATCCTGATTTAGCGCTCTAGCTGTGACCGGCCGCCGTATGTTATGCGCAAACGCAAGCTACACACCGCTCTTAAAAACGGCCAGATTTTTTCATTTCACTGTAAATGCCTCACCTTTATAGCGTGTAATCAAAGGCAAAATATTACTGTACAATTCGACAGTATCACTTGTCGATGGCAAAAAATTGTAATACACGGTAACTTCAAAGTTTATACAGTTGCGATCTAGCAATGTCAATTGTTTAGTAGTCATTAATTTATACTCCTTTTTGAGGTGATGATACCTAGTAGCTACGAAGAAAAATATATATTTCAAACACCAGAGAGTTTATCAGCATTACAACATTTTATATGTCAAAAGTTTGAGTGATAGGTATAATTTCCCAAGAACATTGTCCATTCAAAAACAATTTCATTCGAATATCAATAAATTCAGTACTACTAAATCCGTCGTTGTCAGCTCTCAATCCCCTTAATCTGCAAAGCTTTGTTCGCCAAATGAAGTGTCCGTGTGTATTACGTCGAAGCGATATTTTCTACACAATATTGTGTACGGCTCACTTCATTAAAAAATTTAAAATTCGAAGCTTTATTCGATTCCATTGTTACGCGTGATTTGTGTGTCTGAGCGCGTAAAATACAGTACAGCATTACGTTTCGATACATCCGCACACAATTTTAAACCTTATGTTTTAGTTATAAAGTTGGATATTGATTGAGATTATTCCACATGTAAATGGTTAAAGAAAATTCATATTTAATTTTAGTTAAATTATGTTATTTGTGAGTAATTCTTGTTAAGATAGATTATAGTTTTCTTACAATGAGCTTATAAGAAATCACCTCGGTGTGCTGTTGACTTGTGAATGTTGGGCAATGCGTCGATTTATGATTTGTTTGCAACGCGTTTCATTATGCATTCGATATTCAATAGTTATCCGATATTTATGATTAAGATATTGAAATAAGTTTTTATTCATTTACAAGTTGCGTTTCACTTGATTTCTTTGACATGTTTCGATAAGGTCATCTTTCGGAGTCTTATTCGTTTTATGAATATGTTTAAATTGATAATACCAATATAATTGGCCACTTAAGACGTTTTTTTACTGAAGTAGCTGCATTCAATAAATTTAAATACCAACTGTTACTTTTTTATTTATCGAATAAAATAGAATGCCATGATATTGAGGCTCTTAAACTTAAGAGGGTATTATGTAAACGAGTTCCAAAAATAAAAGTTTACTAAGTAACCAATCCCTTGTTACAGGTTGGCTCATCAATGGACATGTCAAAGTACTCGATCGAGGCTGAAAAGTACCGCAGCTACGGTATGTACCACGACCCCTCGCGAGGCTACCTGGACTCCGCCGCGCTGTCCAAGGCCTACATGTACATGGACCAGCAACAACAGCGCTCCTACCCGGTAGACATCAGCAAGATGTACTCCGAAGCTTCAGCCGCGGCCATGGCGGGCTTAAGCTCCGTCAACTCGGCCCCATCGAGTCTCTCCCCGCGCTCCCCTGCCGAGTCCCCCGACATGACTCCCAAAGCTCAAGACAGGACTGAAGGTAGCTCATCCTCGGGATCTAATCCTTCCCCCTCCCTTCCTTACTACCAGGGGTCCTCAAGTATCCTCATGCCGCAGTACCCCGGCCAGTACCCTCAGAGCACTCAAGGGGGTTCGGAGTTCAGGCGACCCCTCACCGTCATCTTCTGACCTGAGACCTAGTTTGTTGTTGTTGATTTTTATTTATTTGATTATCTTTATAGTTTTCGACTGCGAATTATTTAGAGGTTAGATTTCTTATAAATCCCACGAAATTATTACGACGCAATTCGGTGAAAAATTATTTTGGGTGTAAATTTTAAAATATAAATTCTATTATAATAAAAGATTATTTTATTCAAAATTGATAAATGTTTTTAATGCGTTTTTGTTTGACCAAATTTCTATTGCATAAATAGTTTTGGTCTTTGAAACTAGTGTTGGTCTATTTTATTTTGTGCTCCAAAGTTCCTTCTTATTTCCTCTAATAGAAATTTAAGTTTATAGACATTACTATGTGTATAGTAAATGTACAATAAGTACGTTGTAAATATAGTTATTGTTAAAAATAGGTGTTGATTCTTTGTTGGTGACGTGAGATTCGTTGTAAATAAGTAGCACTAAGAACAGCGACACAAAATAATTTCAGTATTTTCGTTGTTCAAATCGACATATTTGAACGTAAATTAAATCAGCCGTGGAAAGACGTAGCAAACTACAAGATTGATTAAACTTACAGAAAAAAATACGGTTTATTCAGTGCATGTCTTCATAAAAAAAGACGTTAAAAAAGCGTCTAGATTTTTAAAAGCGCCAAATAATATTTTCAACGAAAACTCATTTATCGATAAAGAAATATTTTTATCAAAATAGTTGTAACAGTCACACTGAAATATCAAATGATATCTATTATTACGATTCAAACAAAAAATATCGATTAAAAGTGCGGCTTTTACAATAATTTATTGGAATTTAAAGTCCAAATTAAATTACAACGACTTTTGATATACTTGTAAATATAGTTACTTAATTGTTATATTTTTGACTTTAGATTCGTACGTGTCATTTGTAAAATTTAAATATAATGTTTGAATGTCAAAATTCCCATAAAATATTGAGGACTTTTCCAAAAAATAAGCAAATACTTTTTATTAAATTCCTGAAACTTCTTAAAGAGAGCGCATGTTCTTGTCTCTTTTAGATACAAAATAATATTTTTAGTCCCTAAAATTGTAATGCCGAAAATACCTTCAAGGTTTCCTGTAGTTTTTAAGACAGATTATTTTAAATAGTCTCTAGTTTAATCATATATTCCTGTTCATCTCTAATTATAATATTTTAACGTAATCTGTCGTTCAAACTATGGCGTTCAAAGTTTACATTCCACCTTCTGGTACCTAATCATTTTCAAAAATTCTATGATTTTAAATAATTGTATGATATAATTTTTTCTTTTTTCATGAAAAAGACTTTAATTTTTTTTTAATGAGTCTTTCAGCCATTTTTTTACATTGCATTTATAAGTTGCCATATGAAATAAAATTCAATTTGCATTTTTACAAAAATTTAAATTTTAAAATAATCCTGTAAGTTAAACCTACAAAATAACAATTTAATCATTATATTTAGTAACCTATTGTAATTTATGAGAAAACTAAGCGTATTTGTAAAAATATGTTGTAAATTTAGACGATTGTAATGACGGGACTATTATCTCGATTAAAAAATATTATACGTAATTAAAATGATTAGAAAATTTATTGATGACTTTAATTTTCTACTTGATTATACCCTTTTTGCCTTATTTGTACCTTTTTAATCTTTTTTTATAATTAACACTTGGTAGCTCGACGCCCAGATTGGCGCAGTAGCTAAGCGTTTGGACTGCGGCGCTAAGGGTTACGGGATCGATTCCCGCACGAGGCAAAAATTTGTGCGATCCGCAGATGTTTGTCTCGTGTCAGGGTGTTTGTGTAGGTATGTGACATTTAATGTTTGTGTAACGCACCCACGATACAGGAGGAAATCCTCCTGTGGTCGACGTGATTATAAAAAAAAGCTACAAATATTGAAAAAACCGTCCTTTGAATTCTAAAGGTATAAGGTACCTAATATTGCTAGGTAGGTCTGTGGTAGTCAGTCTTATAGGACAAAAGATCTGTAGGTCAATTCTCGTAACTTAAAACGTTACGGAGCAGTGCAATAACGATGTGCTTTCGATATAAACCAACGATTTTAGTAATAAGTTAATACGAAAATTGTGGGTTCTTATCCAAAGCACATCGCTATTGCACTGCTCGAGAGTTACGAGAATTGGTCTTCTAAAGGAAGTAAACTCATATGAAAAAGGCTTAATAAAAGTTTATCATTATTGTAAACATAACATAACATCACGCCTGTATTCCCCGAAGGGGTAGGCAAAGGTGAACATATAGTACACCCACATTTCGCCAGTTATGTTGTAAGTCCCAATGTAATAGGGGGCGAGCCTATTGCCATCAACTGGGCACAAATCCAGACTCCGTGCTGCTACTGAGAATTACCTAATAGAAAACTCAGTAACACTTTGCCCGACCCGGGATTTGCACCCAGGACCACTAGACCAACGAGGTAGTCCTATCATTATTGTAGTGGTCCTTAAATGTAGCCAGCATCAGCCATTGTGTACACTCCATCAGATATCCCACCCACTTCATACAAAATCAACATATCAATTTTTAAAGCATAATAATCTATTTATTCAGTTATTATCAATTCTCAGTAGGTACTCATTTAAAAATTCACTAAAATAATAAAATGCCCTTCGAACGATAAAATTATTTAAGAACAACCAAACTGGATTATCAACCTTAAATGCTACAGAATAAAGGATATTTTCGTGTGTTAATTTTTTGAACAGCAATGAATAATTGTCATACAAATTGTGTTGGCGTACTTCCCCTATGTTTTTTAATAAAATATGCGCACTTGATAGATATCATTGCGCCGTAGCACAAGGGTAGTGATTTGGCATAAAATAAACAACTGGGCTGTCTTTTGTGCGCCAAATACGATGGATAAACATAAACAATGGCCCCTCTGTAATGGGAAGGTGAAAATATACAGGGTGGTTTGAAATATTAAGTAATCATTTCATTCCCATTTTCAAAAATAAAAAGACATTTATTGCTACATCAAAACATAAAACAAATCAATTACACAGTAGCAAAAGGAAGTAGACTCAGCGAATGCTGTACCGGGACGAGCATGACTAGGTCCAGCGCTGAATTTCCACCACTCCTACTCCCTAGGTTCAGGAGTTAGGTGCCCGTGGCCATTTTGACCAATCTAACTTTTGAAGATATTTTTGTAGAGGATATATTAAATGAAATAAGTATTTACCGAGGTACTAAAAACTAGACTCCACCTGAAGGAATTAAAAAGGGGTAACCCAAAAGGGAAGGCAGAGATGGTTTACTTTTTACCCGACTGCGCCAGAAGGAGGGTTATGTTTTTGTACATACTCCCACACTTTGTGACTGTACCTACCATGCCTACTAATAAAAAAAAACTGTTATCACAGTACACGGTTTCATATATATAAATAGGTAGGTACAGCTGTATCTGATTAAATGATTGTAAAACATAAACCGTATTTTGTAACGTTCTTCTTAGCGTGTCGATGGCAAAAAATTTGTGTGTAAAAATAATATAATATATAATTATAATATATGTATATAAATACTAATTAAATAATCATAATTATCCATTTGCCAAGATTATATTAGCTTGGCCCAAAATTCAGCGGCGGCGGTGACAATGGGATGGCGGCAATGGGAGCAAGTTGAGAGGTGAGCCATTGTTTGCGGAGAGACGTCACATGCACACCGGAGATCTGACCCATCTATAAAACGTTAATCTAGGTAGATATATCTTTTAAATTTCTTGTAACACAAAATCACACGCTGTATATAACTAACTCCCCTGCCTACACCATTACGACAAAACGAAGGAAAATAAACAATCAACGCGTCGGATGCAGTACTCCTGCGATTGTTTTTAATATAAACAAAATCAGGACTACCGTACTATAGCTCTTATAGAAATATGTACCTAATACAAAAATCTCCCGCAGTAAAAGGGTACTACGGAAGTACCTATTTTGTTATTAATATGCTCACTTAAATTTTATAAACGTTATAATAATATAAGTGTTTAAAGTAGGTACGTATCATCATCATCACCATCAGCCGGAAGATGTCCACTGTTGAACAAGGGCCTCCCCCTTAGAGGGGGAGGGGGGTGCCATCATGCCCACGCTTGGCAAGCGGCTTGGGGATCGCAGTATTGGTGGTGAAGTTACAGAAGACGCTGCTGCCCATCTTCTGGATTTTCCCTTAGTCGCCTCTTACGACACCCACGGGAGGAAAGGGCGTGGTGAATTCTAGGCCGGATACCACACGGCACCAGGTATGCATACCCGAACTTAAAAATAAAATGACCTTTTTAATTTTTGGAGCAAACTATTACCTATTGTTTATTTGCTTTAGAAATAGTTCACAGGGTCTTTTATACTTAGGAGAAATAGAAATTCCTCCGATCTTAGTCTTTCAAAAAAACTGGTTGTAAATACATATTTTATATCGACCAAAACCAGTTAGTTTGACGAACAACATGTTACGTTATATAGACAAAGGTTACAATTAAAACATCCCAAACAAAAACAATTAAAATGCAATAACACACAACACGTGTTCTCTTCACACATTCACGTATGCCAACAGACTACATAATTGCAATAGATTAGAGAATATACATTAATTTCCTAACAATTACGTGCGATGTTACCGACTGAAACTCACTTTCGATACATTCTATAATTACAGGCATTTGGCTTCAAGTGTAAACTATAATTAAGTATCATCATACCTCTCTTCCTTGAAGTGTACAGACCGGTGTTGCGCTACGATGTTTTTCCAGAACTCATAGTCAAGTTATAGATTGCGAGCCTTATGCTAAACGACAATTTATGGAGCACACAAACAGTAGTTTTAGAAATAAGTAAGAAAGTTTAAGGGCCTGTTTCACCATTGACAAGTAAACTGTCAAGTAGGCTAACCGCCACTTAAACCCGTAACTACTCATACGAATTTTACAATATCTGAGTAGTCATCACATTAATCAAGAGATAAACTGGCCTGTAACTAAGATACGATAGAAGATATTCGTAACTTTTACATGCCGATTAGCTTTAATTAAGAAGTAACTATTTAAATTTTACTTGTATGTAGATGGTGAAATAGGCCCTAAGTATATTTTTTAAACATCGCCCCGCACTAGGAATTTCTCCTGTATCGCGGGTATGTTTCACAAACATGAAATGTCACATACACAAACACCCAAACTCGGGACAAACATCCGCGCAACACAAATTTCTGTCCAGTTCGGCAATTGAACCCGCCACCCTTAGCGCAGCAGTCCGCTCGTCCGTCCGTCGTTTAGCCGCTGCGCCGAACCTGTAACAGGATTCGATTCCCATGGCTAAAGCCCTACGTTAGTCCAAAAAGAAATGGGGCAGAACCACGTGAACTATACATTAACAATTTTCTTGTCACCACCGACCCCTGTGGTCAGAAGTCAATTTAAAGAACAATACGCTGACCATTCGCTCACTATTGTCAATTGTGACAGATCCTGATATGTCAAATCGGCACGTGTCGGCGCGTGCGTTTTAAAGTTTTATCGGATTTTGACAGGATTGTGTCAAAATGTAATCGTGTTTTGAATGGTGGGTGGCGGTGCGATATAATGATTTTGGTTTTGTTATGACTGTGGTGTGAAATATAATTTGGCAATATGCACAGATACGTTCAGAAAGTGGTTGTGACTAGTGTTGAATTATATTGTGTGCAGCTTTGTATGAATTGTTTGCATGAGAAAAGGCCTTTGCGCTGAAATTGAACAGTTACATGCAAAAATACTCTTTTTATTTTTGTGCTCAAATCTTTTTTTCGATGAGTTATTAAGTTTATAAATGAAATTGGCATAGGACATCTTTTATTCCGAAGACTTGACTTAAATCTACCATTTACAGAAAATTCTCGATAAAGAACAGATCCTATCTATTGAAACGTAACATTCGACCCCAAATATCGAGCTACACCTTATTAAAGCAAGCTTCCCGTATATTTTAAAAAAGCGTACACAATAAATCTATAAATCCGAAAGTTCTGTACAAGTTTTGGTACAAACACATAATTTAGGTGCCGTCTGACATGCATTGTGGACGCCCCTCTGTCACTCCGAAAAACATCCTTTGTACCCACCCTCCGAGGAGTTTAAAAAACCCTCTTTATACCTTAAAGATTGCCCCTCTTCGATTGTTATTGATTATGAGTGATATCAAGTATTGACGTGCATGCATTGTTCTTGTTTTCTTTTTAAAGTTTCGGCAGGGGTGTTTTTTAATTTGCCTCAAAAATCGGCTTGGCTTCTACTTTTGTCAGTGTTTTATTTTGTCAGTGGCTTGTTTAATGATGCAGTGAGATGCCTTCTATAAGTGGTTATATTTCTGGATGGTTGCGTTACGAGTATTATAGTTCTAATAGTGAAAAATAGAAACCACGCTGCTAGTTTTACGTCGAGTCGGTATTTTGCTGCGGAGTTTATTGCGCCACGCCGTTTCTTCTTTCCATCTTTTATCTATATAGCACTAGAAAGCTGTAAAATGTGTGTTTTTGGGTGCTGAAATTTAGGTTGACGTATTTAGGAATAGAATTGACCACCCCCTTTCCTCCCGTGGGTGTCGTAAGAGGCGACTAAGGGAAAACCCAGAAGATGGGCAGCAGCGTCTTCTGTAACTTGACCACCAATACTGCGATCCCCAAACGCTTGCCAAGCGTGGGGATTATGGCAACACACCTAAAAGGAGGAGGACTTCGTTCAACAGTGGACGCATTACGGCTGATGATGATTTAGGACGTTTGCTAAACTGAAAAACGTTACAGTAGCGGGTCTCTTCGTTGAGTGGATTCTCAAGACGCGTGCTTATTTGCTGCTCCTAAAACGTTTTTTTTTCTGTGCTGGCTAAACCGAACAGCGCATCTTCAATCATGTCTCCAGATTGTCAAAACCTTATGACATCATAATTATCTTCTAAAAATACTGTCAACCTACCGCCGCACTCAGAGACTTTAATGATTACTTAAACTTGATAGTTTAACTTCATAAAGAAAACTTTTACTTAGTACAGTTTAAGTAGGTAATCATTGTGTATCATGTCTCTGAGTTTGGCGGTTAGCAAAATAGGCGAATGTATTCACAAAAATCATTATCAACTCGTCACATTGTCTTCACGCACCAAGCACCCTCTTTACTCTACAAAATGGCCGCAGTACATTGTTGAACAGACACACGTACTATCTCCAACCGACAGGCTCGCTGATTGATATCTGTAACAATTGTTTAATTATTAAGGTTTTTATCACGGGGGTTAAAAGTGCCTTCATTTTATTGTGATTTTGACTGCTGACTTGTCTAGCTTGCTCATACCGGATTTGTATGCACAAGGTTGGAGGTACAAAACCAGGCAATCAATGTGACTTTTTCAATGTCATCAATACTTTCTTAATTCTAAGACACCGCTAACTGACGATGACGGGGAACATCGTGAGGAAACCTGGATTTAATTTTCTGAAATTGCCAACCCGCAGTGAGCTAGCGTGGTGATCAATGCTCAATCCTTCACTAAAAGAGAGGCCTTTGCCCTGCAGTGGGACAGTTATAGGCTGTTATTATTATCATATTTTTACTAGAAGGCTTTTAGGCAGGTACTATCTCATTCTGAAGTTCCTGAAAAAAATGCTGCGATCTAATAACCTCAAATCCAAAATGTAACGGTAACTATCTGTTGCATTTTCACCACGATACCAATGAGGTTGAACACAACCACTACATCATAAAGAATCATTTCTTTGCACTTGAAATTACATCGCTTATACCACAGCTAAAGCCTTTTTTATCACAGCATAAAAGCAACTTTAACTTAACCAGCGTAAAGTCCATTTTACCTCACGAAGCTGCAAACCAATGTCACCGGATTCCTTTATTGTGTCCCATATAGGACGCACCATTGTAGATGTTGTTATATGATACCTATTCACGTGAAATAGATTCAATGATGAGTTTGAAATGAAATAATATAATGATACTAGTAAAATGTTAGGTAGGTACCTATACTAAGATGGTCTAGCCGTAGAAGGTTGGATAAAAGATGATGACAAAGCAGGTAGATAGGTAAGTGGAGCAAGTGATAAAGTAGAAAAGAAAGTCACAATGGAGATGTCTGGAGTAAACTAGGTACCTATTATTGAGTTTCCATTTGGTAATTCTCAGTAACAGCACGGCGTCTAAATTTGTACCTGGTTGATGATAATAGGCTCGCCTCCTATTGCATCGGGACCTATAATAAACTGACGAAATGTGGGAAGAAAACCATAGATACACCTCTGCTTACCCCTTCGCGAATACAGGCGTCATGTTATGTATTTAGTTATAAGGATTATTAGCCGAAAGTCAATCCAAAACACCAAAAAACTATTTTCTTGTCAAAAAATAAGGTTTGTAAAAACTTCAACGAAAGCCTTCTTATCCCATTTTGAAACCTTGCCCGGCGGTGAAAACATTTGTCTTAGAAAAACTCAACAAAAATTATATTAACCTAGCATCAAATCGAAGCCTCGACAATTGAAGGGTTGAGTTCGACAATTCCGTCTAACCACGCAAGCAACGTGAGCAAACAAACCAACCACCGCTAAAACCATAGCACAAGAAAACCATTGAGCCAACCTATAATATAATATTTTTATCAAACCAATAGCCAATTAGGTGGAGTTCAGCGCAATTGTCGCCGCAAAACTTTGATTGGCTCCACTTGGGACCTGCACAGACCAATTATGTTCAATGGAGGCCAATTCAACGCTCCCAAGTTTTATTGTGGTGTACTGAACCCGGCGTCAGAACCAGGCCAGGGATCAATGAGGCAATAATTAAAACCGCAATGGAGATCGGCTTCTTCGTTCGAGAGATTTCGATTTTTAATTAATTTCTCAATTGTTTTAGTTGGTGGTTCTATAATTGAATTGGTTAAGCTTAGCTGTTGTTCTTGATACTTGGTAAGTAGCTACGAGTGTATCTATGTACCTACCGTTCTTTAAGTGTAAGATGAACATATTATTAAATAATTCACAAAAAAAATATTAATCTTCATCATCATCTTTATGGATGTTGGTAATAGTTTGTTTGGTATTTATTTTCTGGGGTAGTCAGGAAATGCCGACGCCCTTTAGTTTCTTGTTTTTATTGAAATCTGACGTGAAAAAGTGTTTGTGAAAACCATTTTACAGTTAAACAAAAGAAAATAAGAATTTTCTCGTTCATCGCCAAAAAAATAAGTGATGACGAGCACGATGTAGGCCCGATGTGGGGCGAAATGGGGCTCGTAGCTAAGCAGCTACCCGGCAGATCAGACGATCTGCAAGGTTAAGCCGTGCTCGCCGCGGTCAGTCTTGTGATGGGTGATCGATTTCACATGTCGAGACCCCACCGTGCTTCGGAAGTCACGTTAAGCCGTTGGTCCTGCGCCTGATCTCTCTCCGGTCGTGTCGGTCTACCGTCCCATCGGAATATGAGAGTGAGGGAATAGGGAGTGCACCTGTGTCTGCGCGCATACTTGTGCACTATAATATCTCCTGCGCAGATGGGTAGTCTCAGCTGAGACAGGCCGCCGTGACCGAAATTCGGTCAGGAGGACATTATTATAGGCCCGATGTCCCATTAAACTCGTATGCTTCAAGCGTTTTTATTCTGCAATGTAATTATTGAAATTTGTATGTATGTTTATATGTTACGCCTAACGTGTAGTATCCATAGTTAACCCTAATTTGTTCACTTCTAAAACGAACGTGATACCTACCTATACTATATTAAGCAGTTCAACTGTTGTATGACAATAGGCTGCAGTGTGGTATTCGGCCTAGAATTGACCACCCCCTTTCCTCCCGTGCGTGTCGTAAGAGGCGACTAAGGGAAAATCCAGAAGATTGGCAGCAGCGTCTTCTGTAACTTGACCACCAATATTGCGACCCCCATGCCGCTTGCCAAGCGTGGGGATTTTGGCAACCTTCTCCCTTTCTAAAAGGGGGTCTTTCAACAGTGGACGAATTCCGGCTGATGATAAGATGGCAATAGGCTCGCCCCGGTTACTTATTATTCCTTCAAAGTTAAGGTGAGCCATCACACCTCTGCCTCCTCTAACAGGGAATAGAAATGCAAGCGTTATTATATGTACCCATAGGTACCTATCCACCATTTACCCATCCAAAATCCCCCCAATTTCACCGTCATCTTATCAACTTTCCTTCAAGTAGTCAACAACTACAAATTCATGGGTTGCCATAAAAAAAGGTCATTGATGGGTAGTGGCGAGGAATCCCCGGCTCCCATGGAGTTTTTATGGTGTTGTGGCCGTAACTAAATGTCCTTGGGGCTCTGACTCAGCTATTAGTAGGTGCTATTATTTATTTTTTAAATAAAGTAGAAGGTACTTGTTGAAAATGTATTGTGAGGGTCGTTAGTGTTCATTCTATGTTTTAAAAGATTTAAAAAAAACTAGTTCGGTTCTTTTCCGTTTTTTTTTGTAAATGGAAAAAGTAGGTAATAAATTTAAGTAAGATTGTCATCTGATATGTTTTTTTTTTAATTATAATGAAATAAGGATGAATAATTTATTGCATTGACATTTAGGTATTTAACATTTTTTGTGCAGGTTTGTTAAGACATAAAGGTCCAAGTGACCAGGTCATTAAAATACAAAAAAAAAGCAGGTTTGTCGCAATTATTTTTGTCGCGTTTAGAAGTCAAACGAATTGTTACTATGCCAAAAGAGTCGTACAATTTAATGTTATTAATATATTATTTAATAACAAACTTAATAAATATGTGTACTTACAAATATTTTCATAATTTTAATTTATCAAACATTTATAATTTTAATTGCATTTAATTAAAACCAGCCAGTTACACCTGCTTAAAGATTCAGAGAACAAAATTCCAACGAAAAAAAAACAATGATCACCATTTCAAAATTTCGAACGCGAATCCCAAATCGTAAACCGAACTTTATGAATGAAAATTAAAAAAATAAAGTCAAGTCCAAGATGTTTTATGGTGTCAATTTCTAAGGGTTTTTTATCACTTCCTTTCCATTGAGTGAGGGTGTTTTTCGATACATTTATAGTGGATATAAAGACGCAGGTGCTAAGTTATAAAGTTGCACCCTTGCACCCAATGATTAGCCAAACGGTGGGCTGTTTGTCAATGCACCTCTTAAGTTGCCGCGGAGGGCATTGGAGCCGCCATGTTTTTTCTAACTACCGACCATTCACGTAAATCGGTTGTATTTTATAAAAGATTGATTATAGTGTTTTTATGTAGATTTAGAGTGTGCTTTGTGTTTATTTATATGTACGTTTATGTGTAAGTGGGGTACATAGTGTGTGTACTGTGTGTTTTTGCTTAGTGAATGAACGTGATGAACGTGCCAAGAAGTTGTATCTAAGTAAGTACCTACATATAATTTTCTTCTTATCGTATGGTTGATGAACAACCTGCCCTCTTACCATGAACTCTTAAAGCAGGACAGTTTACGTTGTGAAAACGAGACGCCGCATTACACTGCACGTAGCAGCGTCTCGCTTTTACATCTTAAACTGTCCTGCTTTAAAAGTTCATGGTAGGGCAGCTGGTGTCAGAGTTTAAGCCGCCTGAGGCCTGTGACTTTACACACCGTTGAAAAAACTTGAAAAATCTCTCAGGTGTGCCGGTTTCCTCTTGATGGTTTCCTTCACCGTTTTTAGCATCTAGTAACGGATTTATAGGTGTACTATAGGACACTATAGGTATACTTAATAGGTGACAAGATATTTGATGAAGTTATCCCCATAGCATCTTACATATTTCATTTTTGTAGTATAGCCTTGGCTGGAGGCTCTTGGGTCTCGCCAAAAAGTTCGGTAAAGCAGATAAAGCCACCCCGGGGCTGATTGCGGCAGACCATTTCTAACAAAACATAATTCACGTGAAAGGATTTTAATATTGGTACAAGTATAAACTTCTGCTTCGTTAGTCGCTCGTGATCGCTTCGAGGTCACTAAGCGCGTCTGCTGAGCATAAGGTCCTGGGTTCGAATACCGCGTCGGGCAGTGTTTTCCATTAGGTAATTCTTAGTAGCAGCTTACAGTCTGGGTTTGTGCCCGGTTTATGGTAAAAGGTTCGCCCCCTGTTAGATTGGGACCTACAACGTAACTGGCGTAATGTGGGTGGGCAACTCTCTCTCTCTCTCTCTGCCTACCCCTTCGGGGAATAAAGGCGTGATGTTATGTTATCCTCTGCCCATGTCTTCTTCAAACGTGATGATCTTTACTAAGTTTATACAGTATAGTTTTATCATGATTAATAAAATTAAATTTTGACGACCTCATTGGCGCAGTGGCTAAGCGATTGGACTGCTGCGCTAAGGGTTTGATTCCCGCACGGGGCATAAATTTGTGCGAACCGCTGATGTTTGTCCCGAGTCGGGGTGTTTGTGTATGTATTTCATGTTTGTGAAACACACCCACGATACAGGAGAAATTCGTAGTGTGGGGCGACGCTTTATTAAAAAGAAAAAAAAATACGACCCTGGAATTAACGCGAACAAAATATGTTTTTAATTTTGACTTGTCGTTTCGACCGGGTTGCACCACCCGGTGCAAAGTGATGATCTTTTCTAAAACAATACACACACAACATAAACATAAGACGCTGAAACAGCAATGGCGTAGCAATGGAAATTTTAAATTTAATTAATGGCAAGTGGCGTCAGACGATTATATTATTACGCGGCGGCATTGTGTGCCAGACGGGCCCGGTCTCCCCGCTAGGGTGACCACGTGGAGACAATGCGAAGGATAATTCCTTATCTAAGATTTCTATGACTGGAATTGTTAAATTTTATATAATGTTTTCCTGACCGAATTTCGGTCACGGCGGCCTGTCTCAGCTGAGACTAGCCATCTGCGCAGAAGATATTAGGTATAGTGCACAAGTATGCGCGCAGACACAGGTGCACTCCCTATTCCCTCACTCTCATAATCCGATGGGACGGTAGACCGACACTACCGGAGAGAGATCAGGCGCAGGACCAACGGCTTAACGTGCCTTCCGAAGCATGGTGGGGTCTCGACATGTGAAAACGGTCACTCATCACAAGACTGACCGCGGCGAGCACGGCTTAACCTCGCAGATCGACTGATCTGCCGGGTAGCCGCAAAGGTACGAGCCCCACAACATAATAAATTTTATATACCTAATGTAGTCAGTAATTCTGAGACACCACTGAAGATGGAAGAAATCACAAATCAGCGACAGCAAGCGAATAGGTATGTATATCACTACAACCCGTTACTATATCTATTTAACAGAAGTCAATCAAGACTCCAGTTACTGGAGTCTATTGATAGAAGGGTCTGGAGTACTAGTAGTACTGGAGCCTGTATAATTAAACCTAAGACTTCGGTACCTATATTTCGTTTTAGCCACATCCATGGTCACCGTAGCGCAGTTCGCCCCCACCCGAGACGCGTTAGGCGTCGCATTGTTGAGCAAATCCCAACCCAGCTTGAACTACCCTACAGCTTGGCTAAATTAATACCGCTGATAAGCGCTACCTGCCACCACGGTTGATACCAACACATGTGGTACGTACGTAGTGCTGGCAGAGGTTTCTTTATCAGTCAATGACCTAATTTCACTAACTTCTTCTTCTTATCGTATGGTTGATGAACAACCTGGTGTCAGAGTTTAAACCGCCTGTAGGCCTCTGATATGACTTTACACACCGTTTAAAAATCTCTCAGGTGTACCGGTTTCCTCACGATGTTTTCCTTCACCTTTTTTAGCAACTGATAATTAATTTATAATACGCACATGAATTCGAAAAGACATTGGTGCGTGCCGGGGTTTGAACTTGCGACCTTTGACTTGGCAGTCCAATGGTCATACCACTCGGCTTGTAAGTCTTAGGAAGCAAGTGAACCTACCCAAATAAAAAAAAAATTAAAATCATTACTAGACTGACTAATGCAAACAATTACCTAGATAGGAATTTCTGAATGTATAGTGTTAAGTTTTACCCATTGTAGTTAGGTAGGTAGTGACATCAATATTATCCTAGGTTTTCGTTTTTTGTTTTATAAAATGTCGCCCCACACTAGGAATTTCTCCTGTATAGCGTGCGTTTCACAAACAACAAATATCACATACACAAACACCCAGAATCGGAAAACATCTGCGGATCGCACACATTTTTGACCCGTGCGGTATCGCACCCGCGACCCTTAGCGAAGCAGTCCAATCGCTTAGCCACTGCGCCGATCAGCCCCATTTACGCCATCCTAACAGTACAGTTTACGATGTGGAAGCGACACTGCGAGACGCCACAACGTGCAGTGTAATGTGGCGTCTCGCTTCCACAACGTAAACTATCGTAAGGTAAAAACGCTTGACGAATAGAAATAGAAAAGAATGAAAAATGTATGGGAATGACACATGTCATCGATATCATAGTCGAAACATTATGTCATTCCCTTACATTTATCATTCTATTCTATTTCTATTCGTCCAGCGTTTTGCCGCTTGTCTAAGGGGGCTGTTCTAAGAGTTCATGGTAAAGGGGCATCTATTAAGTCCACATTTTATAAGCTGTGTCCTCGCGAGGCGACTGAACGGGAAAGTCGGACGGACGTCTGGGATCAAGGGACCTACCTACATCAATGTAACCAATATTATTATGAAGGAAATCTTGTCTCTTTCGTAGGGAACGTAATTTTGTCTTGATATTAGGTCTGGCATTGCCTGTTGCGACTATGTTAAGGAATAGACATAAGATTGATACAAAACGGATCTTATTTGAGAAATGCAGGTTTCCTTTTATTTAGCTTAAACTTTAAATTATGATGTTATGTATAATTTTACATCGGCCATTCTTTAACCTCTTGAGTGCCACGACTTCTATAGAAGACAAACGTTTCCGTGCTCTCCTCGCCATAACTTTATTCTTAGTCAATATCTTGTCAATCAACCTTGTGTGATGTAAAAACAAAACATAATCGTTATAAATGTTAGGATTAGAAAATGGTCTTTTAATAAAATCGTAGCGTGGAGGGCACGGAAACATAGTTTCTATATATGGCCGTGGCGCTCAAAAGGTTAAAACGAGATAAAATAAATTCTATCTCACACATGTTGTCGTGGTGGCCTAGTGGTTGACATACCGGATTTCTATGCACGAGGTTGCAGGTTCAAAAACAGGCAAGTATCAATGTGACTTTTTCAATGTCATAAATACTTTCTTAGATATTCTAAGACACCACTGACTAACGGTGACGGAAAACATCGTAAGGAAACCTGGATTTAATTATCTGAAATCGCAAACCCGCAGTGAGCTAAAGTGGTGATCAGTGCTCAATCCCTTCTCTATACGAGAAGAGGCCTTTGCCCTGCAGTGGGACAGATATAGGCTGTTATTATTATTATTATCACACATGTTCTAATCATAAAAAACTATTCTACTTATTTCTACTTATGAAACAATTACGACATCTCTATTTACTGCAAGCCAAGGCACCAATACTAAACTGACCTAAAACCCTACATTTTTACAAGTAACACAGACATGCCGCCGAAATTTCTATTAATCGATACACAACACAGGTGTACTGTTGTGGGGTAGGTATTATACCCATTGAACGTGTCACAATACCCCATAGTACCCCATAGTACCCGTTACCCCATAAACGGTGGAGCGTGCAAACTCTAACATTATTAATATTTCGTACGCACTTCAATGGAACTCAATAGGAACTGAATGCTGGACTAAAAAGGATTTTAATATAGTGACCTGTATATTGCAGTTTCGTGTCTTAATTCTATTACTAAAGACGTTTGTGCAATGGCAGCAAAAGCGTTTTTTTGTTTTTTAAAAAAACGTTGTCCCACACTAGGAATTTCTCCTGTATCGTGGGTGCGTTTCACAAACATGAAATATCACACACACAAACACCCAGACTCGGGACAAACATCTGCGGATCGCACAAATTATTATCCCGTGCGGGAATCGAACCCGCAACCCTAAGCGCAGCAGTCCTATTGCTTAGCCACTGCGGCCAATCGGGTTGGCGTAGAGAGATTTTTTAGATTTTTTTGTGAGGTCCCGAAATATTTGTCACACTTACTTATCTTTAAATGGTCCATACCTAATTATGGTTGAATGACAATCTAAATTCTAAATCTCCAAAGCCTTATTTAGGTACCTAGAAGTTATCTATAAATTATAAGGAAATTTCTATTGGGATACTTAGATATATGTATGTATCTACTGAAGATCTAGATGTGTAGTACCGGCGTACAAATCTCGTAAAGACTCTACGGCTCCAGCTAAGACTAGAATCTCTTATCAAAAAACAAATCGAAATGCATACCTATCCTATGAGTCATACTAACTGTACATCCTTTAGGATGTGAAAGGATACGATCTTACCGCCGAACTCAGAGACAGTTAATGATTACTTAAACTATCACTAAGTACCTAAAGGTTTTCTTTGTGTAATCTTTACTTAGTGTCAGTTTAAGTAATCATTAACGTCTCTGAGTGCGGCGGTTAGTTCGGCAACCTTAAAGAAACTGCAAACCTTAAAAATCCATTCTGACCTTAACTAAGAAGGTATTATCGTCAAAACTAATTCCTCTTCGAGGTTAAAACTAACGTTTTAACCAAGTAACGTACTATCATCCATATTATAACGCTGACAAAAGGTTAGGTAAGAGCAGAGTGTCAGCCAGACAATGATATCGATCGCACGGCCGGCCGGCGCCTCGCACGCCACTGCGTACACTTATGTTCCGTACTTATTGTGGTGTATTATAGTTTATACTAGCGGCCCGCTCCGGCTTCGCACGGGTAAAAATATAATTTATGTATTTCTCCACTATTTAATGGATGTTATTATCCATATAAACCTTCCTCTTCAATCACTGTATCGATTTAAAAAAACCACATCAAAATCCGTTGCGTAGTTTTAAAGATATAAGCATACATAGGGATATAGGGACAGAGAAAGCGACTTTGTTTTATACTATGTAGTGATAACTGCTATTATAAGATAAAGTATGTTAAGTAAGGAAAGAGAAAAATAAAGAGACATAAATAAGGATTACATCATTTTTTAGTTGACGGTAAATAACCTTAACATACGTACCTATCTAAATTGATAAAGGAAATTTGAAAAATGATGGACACGAGCGGGATTCGCACCCGCGACCTTCGCCGATCCGTGGCGCTGCTCTAACCAACTGAGCCACCGTGTTGTTGGTTAGAGCAGCGCCACGGATCGGCGAAGGTCGCCGGTTCGAATCCCGCTCGTGTCCATCATTTTTCAAGTTTCCTTTATCAATTTAGATTCAAGCTTAGCATGGGCAACATGCTAAAATGGCACCAAAAGTCATACCTACCTATGTTTTGTTTTGGTAAGAATCAAGCGTTAACTAATCTGAGTATAATTGGGTATTTAACACCACCAATCAATTGACTTCAGTATCTACTTTTAATGAGGTGTCAAACGCTATTCCTCCATAGATTTGGTATGGAAATAGGAACCTGTGACGTCAGTAATTTCCTCAATTGACATCGGTACTATGACTTGATTTCAAAGCAAATAAAAATTGAATTTTACAGTTCATTAAAAGTAGGAACTAGGTACATTTCCAGTAGTAGGCATATTCCCACTCCTATATACCTATCCTTTTATGATTAATTTCGTTGCGGGTTCTAAGACGGTTGAGGCATTTCTCTGGGACGCCTCCAGCTTCATTGCCTCGATGGTTCTTAACGGTTATCATTGTAGATCCTGGCTTACAGGAGCTACTATGATGGCCATGACTGGTGGGCTTGTTCCGTTAAAAAAGTTCATTAAAAATGTATAGGGTTTTTATGGCTTAAATACAGCGTTAAATATTGCGAACACGGAGAAGTGTGAGATTTGGCATAGGTACCAGTTAAAATGTTAACATAGCTTAAATCGTGAATTTAATTTGGACACTGCCAAGTGACGTGGTTAGGTTAGGCAGAGAACGTTGATTCTGGTACATTTTGCATGTCAGTAAAGTCTAATTCTTGTCATTGTACTCTCCCTATTGAAATATTGCATTCGCCCTAGGCCTAGACTTAGAAAGGATTTACCTATCACTGACTTGACTGTGTTAAGTTAACAAGCGTGTATGTACCATGCTTTTCTTATTCTTACACCTAAGCTAAGGGATTGTTATGTCTCTTTATATCAGTGTACCTATCTTAGTTGAAACAATAGGGGCGAAACCATCCCCTGGGAGGCCCCAAGACATTTTTTCTCAACACCAATCAAATTCCCCTGACTTTAGGTAATAAGGAAATTTCAGCACATATCACTCGCCCCGCCCCCCGTCTCTGTCTGCCAACCACACAATAGCCCAACAATACCCCACACAATGAACACAAAGGGACCAACTGTCATCCCATTGTCGGGAACAAAGACAGCCACGCCCACAACAAAGGCGGCATTGTTTCATCTCAAATACAAAGATTGTGATTGGAGGAGAAAACGGTCGTGTGTAGGCCACCCGCGGTCAAGAATGTTCGGAAAAAATATCGAGCGGTGCTACACACTTGGGTTTACACACATTTGAATTACAACCTTAGCTTTCAAAACATAAAGCTGGTATTCGTTTGTGATAAAACAACAGATGCTTTTAATCGACCAGAATTTGATCCGAATTAAATTGACAGCTCTCTATAAATAGTGTTTTTTTAATGCGTCGGCGTAGCCCTCAAGCGAATGTGAACTTTATACTTTGTGTTTACAGTACATTTTGGTTTGTGGGTGAAATTGAGTAGTTTTTTCAGTTTACGACTTGATGTGTCGGTAGTCAGTTGTTAGATTTTGATAGGAGATACGCCGGAGTTATAATTTATAGGTTAGGTAGAGCTTTTAATTAGTTAGAATAATTAAGTAGATAGGTACGTACTTAAAGATATAAGATACTCACCTTAGGACCTATATGTACCTACCAAGATAAAATAAAACCGATTTAGAGGTGACCCATTGCGCAACTCTACAAATTGATTTGCCATTTTATGCCCGCGTTTTTTGACGACCTGATTGGCGTAGTGGCTAAGCGATTAGACTGCTGCGCTAAGGGTTGCGGGTTCGATTCACGCACGGGGCAAAAATTTGTGCGATCCACATTTGTTTGTCCCGAGTCTGCGTGTTTGTGTAGGTATGTGATATTTCATGTTTGTGAAACACACCCACGATACAGGAGAAATTCCTAGTGTGGGGCGAAGTTTAAAAAAAAAAAAAAGAAGACTTAAGGTAGATTCTATCTGGTTCTTCTTCGATGGAATCAGAACCAGGATCTTAGTTCCTATGAATTGAATCAAGCTCACGTCCTTCTACCAGTCCACATAGAACAGGTGAAATTATACCTAGGTACCTACATTATGCGAGACGTGTAGGGAAGAACCCGGATAGAAGCCACACTTATTGAAATCATTTTATATTTCCCAGAATATTTCAGTATTTTGAAAACAGTTCTTTGGCTTTTTATCTAAAAAAATTTTTTTCTATTTTTTTTATATAAAAACGTCGCCCCACACTAGGAATATATCCTGTAACGTGGGTGAGTCTCACAAACATGTAATATCAGATACCTACACTAACCTTCAACCTTCTGCGGATCGCACAAATTTTTGTCCCGTGCGAATCGAACCTGCAACCCTTAGCGCAGCAGTCTACTTGCTTAGCCACTGCGCCAATCAGATCGTCAAAATTAGAAAGTGATAAGAAAAAGGACACTGCCTATCCCATCAGGGATTGACGCAGTGGTTATGTGATTAGAAAGTTCTGGGTTCGATCCTTACACTTGTTGTGATTCTTAGATATGAATACCTATCTCGTGACCTAGCGTTACTGCATCTGATAGGTATTTCAAGTCTGTACAACCCCTTAAAGATACAAGAGAAATTCTACATATATAAGTAGGTAGGTAAAAAGCACTGATAGCCGAGTGGTATGACCGTTGGACTGCCAAGTCAAAGGTCGCAAGTTCAAACGCCGGCACGCACCAATGTCTTCTCGAATTCGTGCGTAGGTATTTGAAATTACCAGTTGCTAAAAACGGTGAAAGAAAACATCGTGAGGAAACCGGCACACTGTGCACTGGAGAGATTTTTCAACAGTGTGTAAAGCCATGTCAGAGGCCTACAGGCGGTTTAAACTCTGATATCAGGTTGTTCATCAACCATACGATAAGAAAAAGAGTGGGTACCTAGCTAGGTACATGGAAAAAACGATAAAAAAAACATGAAACAACCATAAAACACCTAATTAATTAGCCATACCTTTCTAGCAGTAGATGCCCGAGTAATTAAAAGAAAAGCAATAAGGTACAAATCTTCCAAAATGTATCGCAAAAATAACTGAAAATCGTACACTCAAGGACATAAACGGCCGCCACTCGAGAATGGCAAAATTGCCAAGTTGTCGTTAAACGTCGAGGGCACGTACTAAGGGGCAAACACATTCGTCTAAGTGTTCCAGGGACTGGCAAATTGGCACTCAAGGCGGACGATGGTGCCAAGTCAATGGGTCGAGCTACCTAATGATTTTGGTCCGAAGTGTATTTGGGTTTGTTTGTGATGTAATCATTGTTAAGACTACATAGAGTCTTAACAGGTTAACCTAGAGCTTAGTAATCAAATCTTGAAAAAAATAACGTAGGTAGGTAGGTACCTATCAAAGAATCATAACTTTATTTAGGTAGGCAAGTAGGTACCTACTCTACCTACTTAGTAGTCAATTTGATTTTATACAAATAATAATTAAGATTTTTTACTTAGGAGCATAAGAAATAAAAAGACAAGAGGTTGCTCACTTCAAAATATTGCATTTCTATAAAGAAAAAATCGAAAGAAATTTCCCCTTTCGATACAAGAGGTTACCCAATACTACGGTAGATATTTTAATTCATGTTTTGTACCAAGTAAAAATTTAAATATCCTACATATTTGAATTTTTAGGTATTTGATCAGTTGATAAGTTCGAACGTAATTACCTACCTAATAAGAAGGTTACTGCTTATTTATTTATCTTACTTAGGTATTTATGTTTATTAACACTTTACTTAAGTAAATACTTACATATATCATTAAAGTTATAAAACCAAACAATAATGCCGTGTAAGCGGTGTAAGAAAGCATTCGAGTCGCATCAAAGATATTTCGGGATCGCCCTTGCAACTGGGAAAATCGTTGTCCTCGAACAATAGATGAACGTTTAGCGCCATCTATTAATGTAAATTGAAAACTACAACGCCACCTGTTGTCGTTTGTGTAAACTAGCTAAGTAGCTTACGTTCTACGTATTCATTTTGAGACGCGTAGTGTAGCGTGTTCGTACCACAATTATGACCTAGATGGCGCTGATTAAAAAAATAAATTTTGTTTAGGATAACCAATGAATTTAGTCAACAGTTCTTAATTTAACTTGAAAAAAAAGGATTATAACATAAATAATACTGTAAACTAAGCAGAGATCTGTCTGCTTAATCGATCTTTTAGCTTAGAGACTTGATAAAGGGTATAGTATATATTATTAAATAGTATTTAATTTTCATTATCTAATTACTTAAGGCAGAAACGCTCAACTAAGTTAAATTATTTATTTATAATAATAATTATAAATACCTAGCAGATACTTGATACAAGGTTTCCATATTTATTTCAGTGTTTATTTAATCACCTTTTTGTCAAAACTATTTCTGTGTTTGATATTGAATAACGACAAGAATGTATCAGAAAATATTAATTTAGTTTGTTTATTGAATACAAAATTAGTGATACGGATCGATTAAAATGGGAATACAATGTATAATTTTGTTCACTGCATCAAGGACCGTGTGGCCTAATGGATAAGGCGTCGGACTTCGGATCCGAAGATTGCAGGTTCGAGTCCTGTCACGGTCGCAAATTTACTTTTGTCAACAGTATATTTTTAATTTTGCTATCATTATGAATAACATGGTTATAACATTTACTTATTCAAGTAAATACAGTAGATTATTCATACATATTTTACATGCGTTTGCAACCGTAATTAAAATATGTTGATTACAGGATTTAAACATAATGTATTATTTATCAGGAAATCAACGATGAAATTAAAAGATCTAATGTATTTTAGTTAAGTACAATCATTATATTGATTATTTATATTTAGTCATCGCAGAATAACAATGTGTTTTATATTATTTAAAATAATAAAATAATGTTAATAATTTTAGATTGTATTAATAACGGAAATAAAACTGGAAATATTATCTTAATAATATAAAGAAAACTGATTTATTTGCAGTGATATGTTATGTTACCGCCATCTAGTAAAATCTATGCAAACTATTACGTAACATGGTTAGCTGATACGGAGGTCTTAATTCAAATAGTTTCACATTTACAATATAGATGACGTGCACATAAGATTCTTTGTTTTACGATTTGAAGTAAAATTATGTGGTAAATTTTGTGAGACCATTGTTTTTAAATTGGTTGGTTGTTTTTAATTGTTGCGTGACTAGTGACTGTTTGAATTCGGACTCTAAGAAAAATCCTAATCAGCTTCGGTCTATTTAGGCTCTAAGGATTAGGTAGGTGTGTCAAAATGTCTTACAGCTGTATGGACACAAAGGCCTTCCTGGAGTAATTAGATTACAAGTAATTTCCTATCTAAAATAATTAGGTATATTCCTACTCCTCCAATATATTCTTTTACGATTAATTTCGTTGCGGGTTCCGCGAAATTCGAGTCATTTCTCTGGGACACCTCAAGCTTTATTGCCTCGATGGTTCATGGAGCGTTATCATTGTAGATCCTGGCTTACAGGAGTTGCAATGATGGGCACGAGAGGTGGGCTTGTTCCGTATAAAAAAAAACCTACCTACTTACGTATAGACAAATGTAAGTAGCTACCTATTAAGAATGTATAGGTTCCTATAGTAAGTTTAAATAGACATCGTATGGGTTTATCTGCTTAGATACCTATTATCTTTTACTGAGGGCATCCATACAACCGTCTTCAATTCTCCAATATCTTCCATTACGTCGCAAAACACGTAATACATACCTACTTACTCACATCAGCATATTATACACGCAGGCAGGATATAAAGCGGCCGGTCAAAGGCCAGTTCTCATATCCGGGCTCTTATCCATAGCAGACGGCAGACAGCGCGATGCATTTACATAATGTCGGACATTGCTTTATATTCAGGGAAATTCGAAAGGCTACGATTCTATTGTTTAGATATAGGTACTATACTTACTTTTGACGTCATTTCGCGTATCCGATCCGTCATAGCGATCGCCTGAAACACAGGTTAACCCTAGTTCAGGCTGGCAGCAATTAAAATATTATGAACCTTATTATACTATTACCTACCAACTTAGGTGTAAAAATGTTATTTTAGTTAAGTCTTACACGTGTAACTTAAGTATTATTGGAACTTCTGTATTTATAAGATCTACTTTAAATCAAAATGTTCTACACTGTATCATATATTTGGTCAAATAAATAAATATTATTATTATTATTTCCTTTATTTAAATTATTTTTCTTATAAATTACATTTTTAAATATCTATATAAAAATACAATATTTAAAAATATAAAAAATAGGGCCCAACCAGCAGCGGGAACTTTGTCCAAGCTACCGGTGGTTAGGGCTCCAGAGAGAGGAACCTCCTCACAATGCGTGCCGTGTCAAGGAGTACCGCTTTCTGCATCAAGCCCTTGACCCAACCGCCTAACGTGAGCCTCTTCAGGTGTTGGTCGAGACTCTTGGCCATGAGACCATTGGCCGAAACGACTATCGGTACAATGATTGCTGAGTCCACCTCCCACATGTCGACAACCTCGTGCGCCAGATCAAGATATTTAATTTGCTTATCTCTTTCGGCTTTCACGAGATTCTCGTCATGGGGGATCGTGATATCAACAATCATTGCGCGGCGTTCTAATCGATCTATCACCACTATATCAGGCTTATTGGCAACAATAGTCCTGTCAGTGATGATAGATCGATCCCAGTACAATGTGATATGATCATTTTCAAGAACTGGGTCGGGGACATACTTGTAGTATGGCATCTCAGAATCCACCAGTTTGTATTTCAAAGCAAGTTGCTGGTGGATAATCCTGGCTACTTGGTTATGTCTGTGTAAGTATTCGCCGTTAGCAAGACGAGAACAACCAGACATAATATGTCTTAAGGATTCACCCGGACGGTGACATGCCCGACATATGTCAACCGTGCCATCCTATAAGATATATTTCCGGTAATTGTTCGTCATGATAACTTCATCCATAATTGCACAGACAAACCCTTCGGTTTCTCCAAAGAGATCACCGAAGCGTAGCCAGGAGACGGACGATAGGAAGTCTACGTTGGGCCCATGAAGAGCCTTGTAGAATCGTCCGTGTAGCTCCTTGCTTTGCCATACATCCCTGCGGTCGTTAACACTCAATACCACAGGTTTGCACCAGTTCTCTTTAGCCAGGAAGAGCGGAGTGAGTCCCTTGTCTACTGCAACTACCTCTCGGTGCATTCCCACTTCGGCTCGGAGGAAATATTCCCTGAGGCTACACACCTCACGATTGTGGAGTGTCTTGGCGTTTAAAAATCCTCGACCACCACACTTTCGTGGGATGTATAACCTCATTACCGACGAACGTGGGTGATGCATCCGATTTGAAGTTAGCAGCGTACGGACTCTCCTATCCAAGGCATCTAATTCGGTCTGAGTCCACTTGAGTATACCAAAGGAGTACATCAGGGTTGGCATAACCCAACCATTAAAGGCACGAACTTTGTTGCCACCTGACAAAAGACTTTTCAGTACTTTATTCAGGCGGCCAAAGAAACGTTCCTTCAATGATTGTTTCATGTCAACCACGTTGATGCCCAAAGCCTCTGACATACCCAAGTATTTGTAGGTTTCCGTTGCGGAGAGTGATCTAAGGTTTATAGAATCCGAGAGTTGAATTCCCTGGGATTCTATAATCCCTCCACGTTTCACATGCATGACGGCACATTTGTCAACACCAAATTCCATCCTGATAGAGTTACTAAAAGCTTCTGTAATCTTTAGTAGCTTTATCAGTTGGAATCTGCTGGGAGCAAACAATTTAAGGTCATCCATGTAAAGCAGGTGGGAGATTACCTGACTCCTTCTTCGCAACGAATAGCCTAACCCTGAATTCTCCAGTAATGTACTTAGAGGATTCAAGGCCAAACAGAACCACAAGGGGCTCAGACTATCGCCTTGGAATATTCCCCGCTCAATCCTAATTGGTTCACCGTCCTGTTGGATATCTCGACACCCTGGATAGTGAAGAACCGTTCTCCACTGCCTCATACATGACAATAAGAAAGTGCGTAGAGTTGTATCAATCTTGTACAACTCCAGCACCCTCATGAGCCATGTGTGAGGTACAGAGTCATAGGCCTTCTTATAATCTATCCAACATGTCGACAGATCTTTTTTTGAGCGGCGTACCTGTTGGCAAATGGTCATATCTATGAGGAGAAGCTCCTTCGTACCACTAGACCCGTTCTTACATCCATTTTGAGAAGCAGACATAATGTTGTTATCATCAATGTGTTTTGTGATCTTTGCCCTCAAAATGGATGTAAGGAGTTTATAGATGGTAGGTAAACAAGTTATGGGTCTAAAGTTTTTTGGGTCCGTGGTGCTACCAGTTTTGTGGAGCAGGTGGGTAGATCCTGTTGTTAGAAACTGGGGTAGCGATCCCACTTCTAGGGCTGATTGGAATTGAGACGCCAAGCAACCATGTGAACTACGTAGCCATTTAATCCAAAAGTTGTGCAGTCCGTCAGGTCCTGGTGATTTCCAATTGGACATTGGACGGACTGCACTAGCTACATCTTGGGGACTTATTGTAATCGTCCCCATTTCTGGTATGGATTCACATGACTGCTCGACGTCAAGCATCCAACTGCCTTCAGTGTGATTGACAGGCACCGACCAGATGCTGCGCCAAAATGCATTGGTAACATCATCATCGGGCAGGTGCCCATCACTCACACCTTGAGCTGATCGTTCCCAGTTTCTATATACCCACCTTTGATCCTGATTAAAGATACGATTCTGGGTAAATCTATCCACCCGGCGCTTATACCTACGTATACGACTTGCCCATGCATAAACTTTTTGTTTATAGAAGTCGATGCGCTCTGTGGCACGAGCTGCATATTCACGGGGATTAATATCAACCCCCGCAAATGCCCGCCTCACAAAGCGCATCACTCTAGGTCGTGTGTTTCCTTCTCTAAAGGCTATAAGTTTGCCTATAAGTGCTCTGGCCTCCGCAATACGACGCTCAATCCTGCACTGCCAGGCTGGTACGGCAGGTTTCGGTCGTGTAGCTGTACTGCTATCAAAACACTTCACATTTGCTACACGACATGCCGTAGCAGCCGCGCAATACAGAATCGAGTGTGTATCACAGAGATCTTCGCTGCCTTCAAAGTAAGTTGAAAGCAGCGAATCCAGAGCACCTATCATTGCCTTATTTTTATTATGCATAGGCAAGCGTGGTAGACGCGGTCTAAGTCCAAAGGGAGAGGCCCTATATTCCCGAATCGTATCTTCAAGGGTACTCCTCAATACATCATTGTACTGTGTACTTACAGTAGTAGCCCTGTCGTCTGCTTCCATATCACAAGACGGTTGTGGTGGGCCAATAGGCGGCACCACCACATGTACTGGCCTACAGGTGACAGGACTACTGTGTACTTCAGAGCGAAGCCGATCAAGCGTAGCGTCATCCAACCTGTGGTTCCGTAGGATAACGCGCACCTGATCCGAAAGCCGTTGTGCCGAGACGTTGACTGCTGGTTCAAGATCCTGAAACAGAGCAAGCATCCTATCTCGGTACGCTGTGAGGTTAGTTCCTCCCTCTGTTGACCCATAATATGCGCGCATGACGTTCTCATTTATTTGCTGAGACCATTTCATGCGCTGCACATAACCACCGGAAGCGGGGACCCGGTTCGGAGCCAGTTGGCCCCTGAGTCCCAAACTCGTCGGTGGCCGGCCTCTCCTCTGCCGACGTACAGGTGTTGGCGACGTCGGCGGGGAGAAATACTCGTCGCTGGAGCTCGACGCAACTGCAGATGCCGGAGAATGCAGCGCTTGCTGGTCCGGCAGCTGCGAGGCGGAGCGCGGCGACGAGTCCGGGGATGTTGACTGTGCGATCTTTGCTCTGCTACGTGTGATCATTTTTCTCCTTTTTTATATTATTTTTAACTATTTTTCGTTGTGACATGTTGTTGACGGGCCGGTGACATTAGCTTCTTAAATACCAAAGTATAAAAAAAACACATAACACCAGTAAAACTGTACAAAATATATGTATTTATAAATTAACTTTGAAACTGGATACTGATAAACGATTTAAAACTGTGTTACAAATGATTTTGGTAAAATTGAAATAAATATAATTAAAAGAGAAATATGTGCCCATTGTTGAGCAGTGTTGCTAGTATTATTATTATTTCCTTTATTTAAATTATTTTTCTTATAAATTACATTTTTAAATATCTATATAAAAATACAATATTTAAAAATATAAAAAATAGGGCCCAACCAGCAGCGGGAACAGGGTCCAAGCTACCGGTGGTTAGGGCTCCAGAGAGAGGAACCTCCTCACAATGCGTGCCGTGTCAAGGAGTACCGCTTTCTGCATCAAGCCCTTGACCCAACCGCCTAACGTGAGCCTCTTCAGGTGTTGGTCGAGACTCTTGGCCATGAGACCATTGGCCGAAACGACTATCGGTACAATGATTGCTGAGTCCACCCCCCACATGTCGACAACCTCGTGCGCCAGATCAAGATATTTAATTTGCTTATCTCTTTCGGCTTTCACGAGATTCTCGTCATGGGGGATCGTGATATCAACAATCATTGCGCGGCGTTCTAATCGATCTATCACCACTATATCAGGCTTATTGGCAACAATAGTCCTGTCAGTGATGATAGATCGATCCCAGTACAATGTGATATGATCATTTTCAAGAACTGGGTCGGGGACATACCTGTAGTATGGCATCTCAGAATCCACCAGTTTGTATTTCAAAGCAAGTTGCTGGTGGATAATCCTGGCTACTTGGTTATGTCTGTGTAAGTATTCGCCGTTAGCAAGACGAGAACAACCAGACATAATATGTCTTAAGGATTCACCCGGACGGTGACATGCCCGACATATGTCAACCGTGCCATCCTTTAAGATATATTTCCGGTAATTCTTCGTCATGATAACTTCATCCATAATTGCACAGACAAACCCTTCGGTTTCTCCAAAGAGATCACCGAAGCGTAGCCAGGAGACGGACGATAGGAGGTCTACGTTGGGCCCATGAAGAGCCTTGTAGAATCGTCCGTGTAGCTCCTTGCTTTGCCATACATCCCTGCGGTCGTTAACACTCAATACCACAGGTTTGCACCAGTTCTCTTTAGCCAGGAAGAGCGGAGTGAGTCCCTTGTCTACTGCAACTACCTCTCGGTGCATTCCCACTTCGGCTCGGAGGAAATATTCCCTGAGGCTACACACCTCACGATTGTGGAGTGTCTTGGCGTTTAAAAATCCTCGACCACCACACTTTCGTGGGATGTATAGCCTCATTACCGACGAACGTGGGTGATGCATCCGATTTGAAGTTAGCAGCGTACGGACTCTCCTATCCAAGGCATCTAATTCGGTCTGAGTCCACTTGAGTATACCAAAGGAGTACATCAGGGTTGGCATAACCCAACCATTAAAGGCACGAACTTTGTTGCCACCTGACAAAAGACTTTTCAGTACTTTATTCAGGCGGCCAAAGAAACGTTCCTTCAATGATTGTTTCATGTCAACCACGTTGATGCCCAAAGCCTCTGACATACCCAAGTATTTGTAGGTTTCCGTTGCGGAGAGTGATCTAAGGTTTATAGAATCCGAGAGTTGAATTCCCTGGGATTCTATAATCCCTCCACGTTTCACATGCATGACGGCACATTTGTCAACACCAAATTCCATCCTGATAGAGTTACTAAAAGCTTCTGTAATCTTTAGTAGCTTTATCAGTTGGAATCTGCTGGGAGCAAACAATTTAAGGTCATCCATGTAAAGCAGGTGGGAGATTACCTGACTCCTTCTTCGCAACGAATAGCCTAACCCTGAATTCTCCAGTAATGTACTTAGAGGATTCAAGGCCAAACAGAACCACAAGGGGCTCAGACTATCGCCTTGGAATATTCCCCGCTCAATCCTAATTGGTTCACCGTCCTGTTGGATATCTCGACACCCTGGATAGTGAAGAACCGTTCTCCACTGCCTCATACATGACAATAAGAAAGTGCGTAGAGTTGTATCAATCTTGTACAACTCCAGCACCCTCATGAGCCATGTGTGAGGTACAGAGTCATAGGCCTTCTTATAATCTATCCAACATGTCGACAGATCTTTTTTTGAGCGGCGTACCTGTTGGCAAATGGTCATATCTATGAGGAGAAGCTCCTTCGTACCACGGGACCCGTTCTTACATCCATTTTGAGAAGCAGACATAATGTTGTTATCATCAATGTGTTTTGTGATCTTTGCCCTCAAAATGGATGTAAGGAGTTTATAGATGGTAGGTAAACAAGTTATGGGTCTAAAGTTTTTTGGGTCCGTGGTGCTACCAGTTTTGTGGAGCAGGTGGGTAGATCCTGTTGTTAGAAACTGGGGTAGCGATCCCACTTCTATTACTGATTGGAATTGAGACGCCAAGCAACCATGTGAACTACGTAGCCATTTAATCCAAAAGTTGTGCAGTCCGTCAGGTCCTGGTGATTTCCAATTGGACATTGGACGGACTGCACTAGCTACATCTTGGGGACTTATTGTAATCGTCCCCATTTCTGGTATGGATTCACATGACTGCTCGACGTCAAGCATCCAACTGCCTTCAGTGTGATTGACAGGCACCGACCAGATGCTGCGCCAAAATGCATTGGTAACATCATCATCGGGCAGGTGCCCATCACTCACACCTTGAGCTGATCGTTCCCAATTTCTATATACCCACCTTTGATCCTGATTAAAAATACGATTCTGGGAGAACCTATCCACCCGGCGCTTATACCTACGTATACGACTTGCCCATGCATAAACTTTTTGTTTATAAAAGTCGATGCGCTCTGTGGCACGAGTTGCATATTCACGGGGATTAATATCAACCCCCGCAAATGCCCGCCTCACAAAGCGCATCACTCTAGGTCGTATGTTTCCTTCTCTAAAGGCTGTAAGTTTGCCTATAAGTGTTCTGGCCTCCGTAATACGACTCTCAATCCTGCACTGCCAGGCTGGTACAGCAGGTTTCGGTCGTGTAGCTGTACTGCTATCAAAACACTTTACATTTGCTACACGACATGCCGTAGCAGCCGCGCAATACAGAATCGAATGTGTATCACAGAGATCTTCGCTGCCTTCAAAGTAACTTGAAAGCAGCGAATCCAGAGCACTTATCATTGCCTTATTTTTATTATGCATAGGCAAGCGTGGTAGACGCGGTCTAAGTCCAGGGGGAGAGACCCTATATTCCCGAATCGTATCTTCAAGTGTACTCCTCAATATATTATTATTATTATTATTTGATGAAGTTTTAGTGGTAGGTCAGTACCTTACCATTATCTCTTAGATCATCGGAAAACCTGAAGCTGAAAATACCAGTGCATTCCACTAGATTCTTTGACCACTCATTTACTGTTCAGGCTGCTCGCCTATGGAACGAACTGCCGCTGTCTGTCAGACGTGCACAGTCTCTGGCTACATTTAAAAAAATGGTAAAAGAGTTTTACTTGGCAACTACTTAGGCTTAGAGGGATTGCTATTTTTTGCTTAGTATATTAATTTCTTACGTATATCATAATAATAATAAAGTTTTATAAATATAGGTATAAGTAAATAGTTAATTTTATATAATATGTTTTATATATAACTGTCGTCTTCATTTCAAATGTATTTCTCCTTTCGCAGGACTGCTGGAAGAAATTTCTTATTGAAATAAGCAGTACCTTTGTACTATCTTACTCTATCTATATGTTCTCTCTTTTTATAATATTCCTTGTGTGTACATAAATTGTTAATAATAAAATAATATGTTAAGTCATGTATGGTAACTAATGTACACCGTCATCTGCCCTATTCTTATTCTTTCGACATATCCATTAATGGTTGTCTGGAAGAAATTGCTTTAAGCAATAAGACCGCCACTTGCACTGTTTTTAGTTTTAAGGTTTCTCTGTAAACTGTGTTTATTGGTGTGCAATAAAGAGTATCTATCTATCTTATCATCATCATCATCAGCCGGAAGACGTCCACTGTTGGACAAAGGCCTCCCCCTTGATGGGGGGCGGGGGTTGCCATAATCCCCACGCTGGCAAGCGGCTTGGGGATCGCAGTGTTGGCGGTCAAGTCACAGGAGACGCTGCTGCCCATCTTCTGGAATTTCCCTTAGTACCTTATACTCAAACAATAAATCAATAAAACATCTCGTAGATTGCAATTAAGTGTAATTATTAGTTAGTGCAATATTAAGTGACCAATGATTGCGGGGATTGCAAGGAGCGCGGGGCTTCTTCCCTTTCTAATTGGGCTACGGCGAACCACCGCGCGCCTCGTAAAATCATTCTCCGATGGCTCGCAAACGCTACCAAACATTATTTGTACATTTTACGCAAATATGCCAAATTCTTCTATCGTGTGAGTCGCCTACTTTTATTCCCATGAACATGACCGTTCCCGTCAGAACTTTATGTACCTACCTACCTATGAAGCTTCTGTGAAGTAGCACGATCTTCTTATCGTATGGTTGATGAACAACCTGGTGTCAGAGTTTAAACCGCCTGTAGGCCTCTGACATGGCTTTACACACCGTTGAAAAATCTCTCAGGTGTGCTGGTTTCCTCACGATATTTCCTTTACCGTTTTTAGCAACTGATAACTAATGTATAGTACGCACATGAATTCGAAAAGACATTGGTGCGTGCCTGGGTTCGAACTTGCGACCTTTGACTTGGCAGTCCTACGGTCATACCACTCGGCTACTAGAGTAGCACGATGGCCCAGAAGGTAACCTATTAATTGCTCTCAAATACACACTTGTATCTACATATAGTTGCCATTCAAATCCCCGTTAGCCAAATCAATAATTATTCATTTATTCTGCCGTCTTTAACTATACTGAACTACTAACGTTTTGTAAATATTGAGAAAATAGAGTTTAAAATATTGTTTGTTTGTAAAATGGTGCAGTTTTGCCCGTTAAGCTTAAGGCTGTCTCTGTTTATTACACGACTGCCATGACAAAAACCGAACTAAAAAGTTCTGTGAGAAACAGAAATGATTAGGCCTTTTTTCCTGATTCCGAATATGTATCTATATAACGCAATTTCGAGAAAAATTTAGTTGTGCCGACGCACGGCAGTATTCTGCACAATAATCAGTAAAACCTAGCACACGAGGTAACTTCTACCTATCAATTCGAGGAAGACAGGCTATAATAATATGCTAGTGGATGTAGCTATAGGTAGTACGTAAAGTATTTTTGTATATTAAAAAAAAAACGTCGCCCCGCCCCACACTAGGAATTTCTCCTGTATCGTAGGTGCGTTTCACAAACATGAAATATCACACACACAAACACCCAGTGTCGGGACAATCAAATGTGGATCGCACAAATTATTGCCCCGTGCGGGAATCGAACCCGCAACCCTTAGCGCAGCAGTCTAATCGCTTAGCCACTGCGCCAATCAGGTCGTCGAAAGTTACTGAATGCCCTTTTTATCTTCCTCGAGTTATCAGAAGATTTCGTTGGAGTAACGTGGCAAAGTGATTTCTTGAGTAACTTCTTACAAAATCCCGTCTAAGCTCTAGCCATACAGTAAAAAGTAACTTGTTCTACGAAGCATCAAATTATTATTCAATAGACAGATATCGAGAGAAAATTCTATCACTTCTCCCTACTTATAAGAAACTATGATCCACGCAAATGATCCCAGCTTATAGAAGACTCGAAGACACATTATGCAAACAGTCTTCAACTTCTCAGCCAAACGAGACGCTAAAAATTTACGGCCAAAATAATACCTCACGAAACCGTACCTAAACTCACAGTATAACAAGAAATTTGTATGAAACTTTTTTATTCTGTGGCGCTGTGTAATTTTTTCCGTATCAACGCAGAGTTGAGAAATGGCGCGATTAGAAAATTGATGGCGGAGTCTTAAGGACGTTTATTGGTGAAACGATAACCGGGAAGCTTTTTGAAATATATTGAGATGATTTTTTCTGTAGAACTAGAGGGTTGGCGTGAGGTCGTGCTGCTGGGAAATACATTAGAATAACGCCATCTAGCGGAGAGTAGCTAAATTATCAGGCTCGAAAAATAATATTCATGCCATTTCGGAAAATAGTTAGTTGCAAATAACTGAACAGTTTAAAAAAGATAATTTAATTTGATTTTGGTTGCGTGGCAGAATTATTTACCTAGTAGGTACTACCGTACTAGGTACCTACCTACATCGTATTAAGATTTTATTTGTGAGACTGAAATAATGAATGTTGATGACCTGTGTCCACACTATTATTAAATAAGAATGAAAGATTTTTTTTAACAACCATATCTACTCGGGTATAAAATTACGTTAATTAATCCTATTACCAAACACTATTTTCCAAAATTCACCCAAAAACTCAAGTCGCGACACCAAGAATTAGGCGTGAAAGTTTTTCTATATAAAAGCGAAGGTATTACATTCGGCCGTCCCTTAAGGCGCCGGCCCTCATAATAAACTTTAAGAAATATTTACACGAAATTCCCTTGATATTATTTACACAAAAAGGTTTGAAACATAAAGAAATTTCGCACCATTTGTAAACAAATGAGGCTTGTGAAGCAGTTTCTTTCCGACTAGTGATAAAATGTCTAAAATATAGTTTCGCTTTTTTCCGTGTTGGTCTTTTGTATTTCGGTAAACGTGCGTATATCGTCGGCCGACGATATACGCAAAATGGCTGACAGCGGTTGGAAGTGGAAGGCCGAAGATCCATGTCCAGCAGTGGACTGAGATAGGCTGATAATGATGATTTTCTATTTACAGAGAAATAAAATCTTGGGACAACTCACACACGGTCATTTGATCCTAAACTAGGCAGATACTATATTATGTCCACCAGACAACTGATAAACATACTTAAATATTTCTAAATATAGATAAATTACACCCAGACACAGAACAAATGATTATGCTCATCTCTCAAAGATTTGTCCTGGATGGAAATCGAACCCACGACCTCCGGTTCAGCAGTCAGGGTCACTCACTACTAGACCAACATGCCAGTCTATTTATAGAGAAATATAGTTCAGTGTGTAACTACGTTTTCGTTGATCGTTCGCTAAGATTATAGCGGTCTAACTCAGTTTAAGTTATGCTCGCCTCTATTGATCTAACTACATGATGTGTTTATTTACTTAGAAGGCATAATTATTGTATGTTTTGTTAATTTATGGCACTCTAAAAGTTGGTGGGCTCAAAACAAGGTGAATTCCACCTAGTAACCGCTAGTGACGAAAGTTTCAGTACCTATCAAGTAAGTACTTATTTAATGACTAAGACAACACGAATTAGTAATTCTACCTATTGAAGGCTGACTTGCCTGCTATTACTTACTAAGGGTGGGTTGCACCAAACGTCTGTTAACGTTAAGTCCGTACGTCAACGTTAAGTTAGTAGGAAATTATCATACGAGCGGCCATATTTAACGTTAACCAATATATCAGTCAGTCAGTGGTCGTGCAACTCGACGTATGTAGGTACCTATGTTCGACGCAATGTGAGTTTTAACAACACCTCTATCTACAACCTTCTTTTGACCCCATACATTGACGATCTAATTGGCGCAGTGGTTAAGCGGTCAGACTGCTGCGCTAAGGGTTGCAAGTTCAAATCCTGCAAGGGTCTCAAAGATTTGTGTGACTCGCAGATGTTTACTCCGAGTCTGGGTGTTTGGTTAAGTGATGTTTCACGTTTGTGAAACGCACCCACGATACAGGAGAAATTCATAGTGTGTCGTCATTAAAAAACATAGGTCAAACATTAAAATAGTTTATCATTCCCAACCTTAACATACATAAACCTAACCCTTCATAATTCAGTGCGTCGAACATAAAATATAGTACTGAAATTAAAACCTCTCTATAACGGAATCGGCACACGACGTGATTTACGTAATATTTTCCCGGCCCCTATAATATGCTCGACCGGGCCGGCCGGATATGAGAGCCTTTTGATCGGCTCACGGATCACCCGGCAAGTTCACCTTGCCCGGGTATTGATGATGAACAGGGTTAGATCGATTTTATTTTAATGCTTAGAATTATCTTGTAACATATTTCGATGATTTTTGTCCGACGGTTTGAGTATTTTGTATGGCCTATCCGAATGTTTTACAGATGGTAGGTCAACTCGAACCTGCTTTTCTAAATCTTCAAAAGAATCGCAAATATTGATCTAACATAAATGTACCTTATTTGGACTGAGTGACTGACTGCGGTCTGAACCCTGAGTTTATTTCGGTATTTCTTCTCAGAGCCGGAGGATATTTTTTAATAGGTGCTTATAAAGTAAGTAACTGAACCACATTCCAATATAAATTAAATTTTAAATATAATTTTAAAATAAATTAAATTTGCGCATTTTAATATTGTCGGTACCAGAAACTTCACTTGTGTTGCTTGTTACCGATAGTAATCATGTGGCGTAGTTAATAAGGAAAATGGTGTGTATTCGTAGAGCTTATCTTCCCAGCATTGTATTTATGGCACAACTTACCTTGTAATAACGAAGCATTTGTTATTCTAGAAGCTACAGTGAAGTGGTCAAGAACCCTGCTGCCAGTGCGCGCTGGCTAGTGATTCCTACCTCGTGTTTTGTGTGTTGTGTACTCGTGCCCCAAGTTAGTGACCCAACATGCGGTGCGCAGGCGTGTCGCCTGCTGTACTGACTGCACTGCTCGTAGCGCTACTGCCGAGCGTGCCTGCCATCCCGCAAGCTGCAGACTCCAAGCCCGCTACCAACGGGAACTGCGCCATCTTGGCAAGTCGCTACAACGCAAGTGCGTACCACTTCACTTCCCTCAGGTACTAGTTCCACGAGACTCGCATAAAGCGCATAATGGCGCCACCAGTGTCCACCGCAGTTACACAGAGTGCGGTATAGCGTCTGAACGCCAGAAACTATTATTAGGTACGGTAGGTCTAATAAACTAGACCCGACCTGGCTACAAGATGCAGATTTTCACATTTATATACAGTTCACCGTAAGGTAAACGCACCTATCAACGACCTATCGAAAACCTGTAGGTATTACCGACCTATAAAAGTAATTCGTAATTTTTACGTTTCCAGAATTATTTTAGCTATAGCTAGGGGAAGCTACAAACGCGTTATTCCTTGAGCATGTTAAGCTTTTACTTGAGAGTGAGTGGCAGTGCAAAAAAGTGATAAAATACGTCAGCTACTGCAGGGCCAGCGTGGGCGCAGATGTCGTCACACTGGCCCTTGTTCCTTCAAGCAAGTACGTGACTTTTCTGCTTAAGACATTTATTTTATACAAAAAAGTGACGCCTTAATTATCTTGTATTAATTAATGTATTTATTTAAGTGTCAATTCATGAATTCGTACCACACTTTATTAAAAAAAAGTAATTTGAAACGTTAAAATATTAAATTAAAATGGGGCTTAATCGGTCTTATTCACTTTATAAATTATTTTTTACAAGATAATCCTTTATTTCAGTGCAATTGATTTAGTAAATACATTGATTATGACAACACTAGCATATAAAAAAAACAGTTAGTCTATTGCTCTGGTTCCACCTCCGTCTTAACACGCTAGTTAAGACGTTACGTAGATGTGGCCAACATTTTAACGTGTTAATTTAACGTTAACGTAGATGGAGTAGGAGCATAACGCCTTCGCCGGCGGGGTTGGCGGTAGAATGCTGCAGCGATCCCGCCTCCCCGCCATCAAAAGCGCAGAGCAGGCATGTGAGGTTTTAGTGGGTAGGCCCCTGGATCTTATTGGGTTCGGGGGAGAGTCCTACATACCCTCGTCGTCTCCCAACGGCGGGGGAGGCGTAACGCATTTCGTCACTTGAAAAAAAAAGGAGCGTAACGCCTTAACTAGCGCGTTAAGACGCTGGTGGAGCCGGAGCATAAGCGGGACTAGTATACTAAAAAACATGGTCGATTTTAAAATTGCCTGCCTGTACTTGCGTTTAATGGGTCCTAGCAAACATAGCTAACTAAAATAGTTAGCTACCATAGTTATTACTCTCCTGACGTAACTCTCACAGCTGTAGTTGTGCTCATGTGATGTGGCTTGCGTGTCGGCAGGCTGGGCGGGCCGGGACGAGCGGTTCGTGTCGGTGAACGGGTGCGCGGCCAACGTGACGCTGAAGTGGGGCAGCGCGCCAGCGCGCGCCGCATCCGCGCTGCTGCTGGTGCTGCTGCGGGACGTGTTACACTACCGCCGCATCCAGCTCGAACGCGGCCCGCACCGCACCGCCGACCTAGCTGAGAGCGTACCATTCGACCCCTCTATGCGGTACACAGAGTACGTATCGCCGCCGCTTCGACAGTTTCTACAAATCTTCCTTGGTCGCTCATGAGCTTATGACGCTGTCTGAGGATCTTGTAGCCCCTTCTTTAAAAGTGTGCATACTTGGTAGTTTCTAAATAATAATATTTATTATTTAAATTCAAGTAACTACTGAACGAAGTACCAATGAAACCATCTTATAATCTAACTAGCTTATGCCCGGGATTTCAGGCCATGGATTTGAATAATATTACCTGTAAGTAGCACCAGTGAGCAGGTTTACCTATCAGAATCTGATTTTCTTAACAATGTTATGTGTTCTTATTGCTTTTTGCAGAACCCTAAATATTTAAAAAATTTAAAGTAGCCTTAGTTACTCCTTATAATATCAGCTATATGCCAGTGAAAGTCCCATCAAAATCCGTTACAAACTAACACTCCAATTTTATTTATATGTATTGATTACGTGCAGTTTGATGGTGGCCATATCGACGGGATGGGATCCGTGGGAGAAGCGAGCGCAGCGCTCGTGGGCCCCGAGGTCAGGCGCGAACAGCGGGCTGGCCGGGCCGCGCCTGCAGGACATGGGCCGCAGCTCCGTGCCCGCCGGCCGCCGCCTGCACGCGCGCCTGGCGCCCGGCGCGCGCGACGCACACTGGTGCGGAGGCCACGCGCACTGGACCTTCTATTCCAACACCACGCTCCTGGCGCTCTGTGGCTTCTTCGAAGCACCTCTCGATCGCTGCACACACTCACGCATACAGTACGTATCATTGGTCGTTTCCTGTTGGTAATGTTTCCCAAGCAGATTGACAAATAGACGTTAATGTATTTATAGTGCTAGAAACAGCGAGGACGACGACTGCGCGACGAAGGGTGTGGTGTACTGTGTGGGAAACTGCAGCGCCGTGCTGAACCAGCTGGAACGCCGTGTCGCAGCCGCCGCACTGCCGCTGCGCACCCAGACCGTGGACCGCGCCGCTCTCACCCACTACATACGATCTGCCAATCACTCATTTCTATTTCTCGATTATGATTTCTGGAGCGGAGACTCCGCTGTCCGTGTCGTGGAACCTCCTCCTTGTATTCCCACCGACTCGATTTGCCATCAAGAACTAGATCCCCTTATTGCGATGCGCGTTGCTGACATATATCTTTTAAAGACGTATGCACCCCATCTCATACAAGTCATTTATGACTTTCAGCCTTCTCCTGTATCTTTGAGGCTGATACTCGAACAAGAGGCAAAAGCTACACATATAGAAGAAGCAGCATGCGCATGGGCATTAGAACATGACAGTCACATAAAGCAAAAAGTAAAACAGCATAACAAAACAGTGCGTTATGAGGCTTATTTATATTTATGCGAAGGTGATCCTGACAATGCAAATTATGTCGAAATTGTACAATTAGCCGGCAATCATGTTCGTGATCAAACTATACAAGTGCATTTTCTTATCAATGTGAGGGTGTACTACATAAATTGCAGTGACGTTTACGACCTGAGCATAAAGATGGACAACCGAACGCGGTACATAGCCATGAACCGGCTGGTGGGCGTGATGTCAATGGGCACGGTGGGCACGGAAAAAGCTATGGAGCAGGCCTTACTGCACCGCCTGCCGTTATTTCTGATGGATGCACCGCCGGAGCCGCTTGGGTTGTCCGCACACCCGCCCTCCGCGCTGCCACCCGTATGGCGCGTCACAGGCCGCCCGCGACACCTAGCGCTCGCGCTGCAGCGCTTCGTGTGCGACTCGGGCTGGTCGCGCCTCGCCATGCTGTCCCAGCGGACCAAGCTGGCTTTAGATTACTACACCGCAATTCAGGACGGTGTTACTTTCGCTCTTCGCGATTATCATTTACCGATGGCACTGTCAAAACTGGAAGCAGCACGATCATTACAGTCGTTAAAAGACGCAAACGCACGTATCGTGTTTGTAAACGCGGAACCTGAAGTCGCCTCCGTGATCCTCGCTGCAGCATTAAAGCTCCACATGAGCTACGCGGACGGTTTCGTGTGGATTTTCCGCGAGTGGCGGCCCAAGAGCAGCCTGGCTAATACGACGCTGTTAACGGTATCGTTCTGGAGTCGCGACAAGCCGGCCATCCCCGGTGGCGAGGGCCTGCGCACTAAACTACGCAAAAAGTATAAAGGCCGCGACTGGCCGGCGCGCGGCGACGCCCTGGCCGACGCGCTGCTCACGCTGGGCGCCGGTGTGGCTGACGCGTTGCGCCACCACCCGGATTTGCGCCAGGAC
This sequence comes from Abrostola tripartita, assembly GCA_905340225.1. Taxonomy (NCBI): domain Eukaryota; kingdom Metazoa; phylum Arthropoda; class Insecta; order Lepidoptera; family Noctuidae; genus Abrostola; species Abrostola tripartita. The sequence goes on from HG996488.1 coordinate 1,631,068, forward strand.
CTGCACTCCACTGAAATGATGAGGTTAACATTCCTATTTATTATTCCATTCGTTACTTTTCTGGTTTATAAATCGTTACAAAAAATTTACAAAATCGTAGACACGTCGACCCTTAGAAGTGAGATGTAGGTAGTTAGCCGGCGGATGCTTGACTCGAGCAGAAATTAACGCATAAAGCTTATTAATATTTCTGGCACTAATTTGCTCGCAACAAATAGCTCCAACCTTGGTGGCTATTTTTTTCGATTTGGCGCCGAGTCGTTTCATCTAGACATCTATTATCTAAGACGTATAGCATTTTTTTAATTTCTTATTATTTGATGGCAGGGCCCTCCATGACAGTCTTACCAAGACGCCGGTCAAAGGCATCAACCAGCTCTTGCACTTCAAGAACCAGTCCATCGAGGAGAACTTCGTGTTCGTGGACATGTGGTGCGGCGATACATTCACGCGACTAGCAGCGTGGCGCGTGAACGTGAGCGAGACCACACTGGCCGCGGCCGTGCGCGGGAACTATACGCGGCCCGCCGACTTGCCACGCGACGACGGCTCGTCTGGCTGCGTCGCCGTCGCTGGCGATCCTTTCGAGCCGCAGTGCTACGACTACGCGTGGGCCTCAACGCTGCTGGTACTGGCGCTGACGACCGTTGCTCTGCTCCTCACACGCCGAGTGCTGCGGCGGCGCATCGCGCGTCTCCTGCAGGCGCGGGAAATAGAAGTTCTGGCGCGGCGACAAAACGTCGCCTCTACGTTGACCGCATATCTGGTAAAGCGCGAAGCACTGGAGTTACGCGAGGAGCTCGGCTCAGGTCGTTTCGGCTGCGTGCGGCTCGCACTGCTTCGCTTGCCGACCCACACAACTCGTTATGTTGCCGCAAAAGAGTTGCGTGATAACGCCGCACCCGCCGAAGAAAGCGAATTTCTACGTGAGGCGTGCACAATCGCCTCTCTCGACCACGAGCATGTCGTGCGCCTCGTCGGCGTGTGCATCGCTGATGGGCCGCCTCTTGTACTTATGGAGCTGGCATTCTTCGGTGACTTGCTGGGTTATTTGCGCGCGCGGCAACATCTCGCGGAGGGTGCGGAGGGCGTGGATATGGAGTCATGCGCTTTATTTGAAGAGGCGGTGCATGTATCAGCTGAGGCGCTGACGCGACTGGCGCGCGAGGCGGCGGCGGCGTTGGCCTATCTAGGTACACGTGGTGTTGTGCATCGCGATGTGCGAGCTGCTAATTGCTTGGTGGACGCGCGGCGCTCGCTAAAATTGGGGGACTTCGGTATGGCGCGCGAGACAGTCGCGGGAGCGGATGGCGCGCCGGAGTACGCGTGCCGGCGCCGCGGGCTGTTCCCTGTACTGTGGATGGCGCCGGAGAGCCTCGCACACGGCGTGTTCTCAGCCGCAACAGACGTGTGGGCGCTGGGCATGCTAGTGCTAGAGCTGGTCACTTTGGGCGCGCGGCCCTACGGCAAGATGTCCCCGCTGCGCGTACTGGAGTACGTGGCGGCCGGCGGGCGCCCGCCGCTGCCGCTAGACGCCACGCCGCAGACGTGAGTATTGACACGAGGGGAGCGGTACGCACCCGCCAACGGCAGCTGACAAGGGTGTTCTGCGCAGGCGCGGTCTGGCGCGGCTGTGCTGGCAGCGCGAGGCGGAGCGGCGGCCGAGCGCGGCGGAGGTGCAGGCCTACCTGGCGGCGCGGCCGCGTGCGCTGCGGCCGGCGCTGCGCATCGACTGCGACGAGCCCGCCGACGCCGACAGCGGCTTCGGAGAGTCGCCCTCCACTGAGTTGCTGCCGCCGGGCTCACCTCTTGATTCCCTCGACCAGTTCGACGTCTAAGAGTATCGCCGCCTTCCCGCGTGAGACTTTGAAGTGAAGCCTTTGATTTAAAAAACCTGCCACCTGCCAACGTGGTTATTTTATAAATAGGGTCTAGCTAGCTAATCTTACTAACTCTATTTCACTTTCGGCCGTGAAAACTATTTTCGGTCGGACACCATAAAAATGTAAGGTAGCTGATAGTAATTGTTTAAATTTGACGTTTAACGTCTGCGTGGCCATAATACCTACTGTAAAGGTATCGAAACGTGACTGATCATAAGACCAAATAAAAACGTGATAAAAATCGTGTAAAATATAGTTTTATCAATTAAATAATAAATAAATATCGTAATGCGACTGATTTATAACAACCGCAAATAACGAAAAAAGTCGGCTCATATTACCAAACTTCCTACAAATAACAAAAAAATCTCTCTCTATTCTACCACATTAGACACCCTCTCTATTTGTACTATCCAAAGACTTTCATCTCTTATCCCAAACCCATTCATTCGATCATTCAATTCCAGTTCAGTACGAAAATCACAGCAAATATTCGTTCGATCCGTAATATAGGCCGCGTGATCTGTACATGGGAACCGTTGGAGGCGGTTTAAACCGCGGGAAAAGATTGGTACGGTTATTTACGACTTACGAGTTACTTACATTTTAGGGTAATGGTAAAATGTATTGGATTGAGACTGTTATGTTATTTATGGTACATTTTTGATATTTTGGTTAAACGTTACATCACGCTTGTACCACCCGTAGGGATAACAGATGTACACAACCGGCAAAATGTGGGTTTACTAGAGTACACCCACATTTCGCCAGTTATGTTTTAGGTCTCTGTAATAGGGGCCGAGCCTATTGCCATTAACCGGGCACAAATCCACTCCATGCAGCAACTAAAATTATCTAATAGTAAAACTGAATAACGCTTTGCATGACCCTGGATTGAAACCAGGACCTTATGCTCAGCAGTCGTGCTTGGCGACCACTCAAGAGATAGTCAAAGTTTAAAGAACTTTAAAGATCGATTTGTTTTTGTTTAAAAAAAAAACTGCACCCCACACTAGGAATTTCTTCTATATCGTGGGTGCGTTTCACAAACCTGAATTATCACATACACAAAAACCCAGACTAAATAATAAATGATTTTATTTCTGCAAATCGGTTTTAAAAAAACACTTCTACACGTCATTTTTATAAACTAGTTAGAATAACTACTAGACTCGGGACACACATCTGCGGATCACACAATTTTTTGTCACGTGCGGGAATCGAACACACAGCTTAGCACAGCAGTCCAATCGCTCAGCCACTGCACCAATCAGGTAGTCAAGGTTAAGTGTACTTTTAATAATGAGTTGGTTCTGTGTTTATAACTGAAGGACTGTAGGTATTTTCTGTGATAGTAATAAAATTTCCGATCGTTGTCAGAAGAGACAATGAAAACAACAATTATCGAACCTGCAATGTTGGTGATGCAGTCCATTTGCGCAGCCGCTACGCCAATCATGACGTCACTGATTTGCCTATTCAACCAACAACACGATAAACGTAAACCATTGGCAGCGTGTTCAATTTATATTGAAGCTGATATCACCCGACAAAAACCTGAAAAGACATTCGATATTTATGTAATTTAAAAACATAAACACGCCAGTTGTTCACTCACGAACGCTCTTACGTAATCGCCGCCACATAGATTAACATTATCAACAATCATAATTTTATTCATGAAGGACTCTGTTACACACAGGGGCCTCTGCTTCATATTATCATAGAAATTTCGGCGATACACAACCTTAGTACCACGGAAACGAATTTTACTCACATGTGTTCAAAAATCTCGTGTATTTTAGACAGGTGGGTAGAGACCATAAATTACTTTCTACAGCCTAGAGTTGATAGCACTGATAGAAAGTCGTGTGACCGTTGGACTGCCAAGTCAAAGATCGCAAGTCCAAAGCCCGTCACACACCAATGTCTTTTCGAACTCATGTGCGTATTATAAATTAGTTATCAGTCGCTAAAAACGGTAGAGGAAAACACCGTGAAGGAACCGGTATACTCGAGAGATTTTTAAACGGTGTGTAAAGCAATGTCAGAATCCTACAGGCGGTTTAAACTCTGACACTAGGTTATTTATCAACCATACGATAAGAAGAAGAAGACTTTCTAGAGCCTCACACTTTACAAGAAATTATTGTGTAAGACTGAAACAGCACTTGTTACGTTGTTGTTGACGCATTCTCCTTGACAACCCTATTTCCCAGTAGGCAGCAATCATTAATTTGATAAATGCCTTTATACCTACTTATTTTTCTTTGGGGGAAATATTTTTCCCAACAGATTATTGCTATGGAAGAGTGACAATAAAAAAAACATTTGAAATCGGAGAATTTTGTTCTGATAAAAAGAAATGATGGTCGAGTTTACTCGACAGACAAAACAATATTATTAACACCAATGCTTCTCACTTATTTTGCGCCTAATCTCGCTTTGGTTGTTGTCCCATCGGACTGCGAGCGATGGAATCATGGGATGTAATTTGTAGGTACCATTACATCATACTCTTTTGCACTATAATACTGTGCAGATTTTGAAAAAGCTTACTTAGTAGCAAAATTACAAATTTCCACGATCTAAATATCTGAAATGAGGACATATCTGCTGCGTAGTTAGCTAGTCTCCGTTAAAATTAGCCACCGCGACCGAATTCTTTTTAAGAGTAAACAACTCGCTTCTCGCTTACATTTAAAATCGAGTTCAAATCGAGTAACCGGAGTAGCTCCCAGTGTTCTCACGCCACGCGTCTGATGGTCCCCGAGTGGCCGTTGCGTGAAGCTCGCATAACTGAGCGATTATGATTTTATGTCGCTCAGTAAGTCAGTCGGTATAAAGTATATTATACTGTTGGTTATCCAACGCTTGTGTGGAGATGTCTTGACAATTTGATATAGAGACTTTATCGTTTTATTCGTTTTGTGGCAGTTTATCTTTTGTTTTTATACATAATAATTTTTGTCCCATGACTATAACACTTTATGTCGTGTAGCTGGTTAAGTAAAGGTAGAGTATACGAAAGATACGTATTAAATCCTGTAAAATTAGTTTCATCATCATCATCATCATCATCAGCCGCAGACGTCCACTGTTGAACATAGGCCTCCCCGTTTAAGCGGGGGGGTTTGCCATAATCCCCACGCTTGGCAAGCGGCTTGGGGATCGCAGTATTGGTGGTGGAGTTACAGAAGACGCTGCTGCCCATTTTCTGAATTTTCCCTTAGTCGCCTCTTACGACACCCACGGGAGGAAAGGGGGTGGTCAATTCTAGGCCGGATACCACACGGCACACAAAATTAGTTTATCTACTGGAATTATTTACCTATTATTATATAACTAAAATGGCCTATTAATATGCTTATGTGCCGACAAGACGTAGATATATACTACACAAACTTTTCAAATGAAGTTTCTCATGATATCTGCGTTTGATTCTCAGCTGGTTACTTCCATCGATAATGTTAATACTTTATTCCACTTTGTGACTGCTTGGGCTATTAAGCTCTGAAATCTAAAAGAAAATCTAGTATGTCTTTTGGTGCCATTTTAGCATGTTGCCCGTGCTAAGCTTGAAACTAAATTGATAAAGGAAATTTGAAAAATGATGGACACGAGCAGGGCTTGATCCTGCGACCTTTGCCGTACCGTGGCGCTACTCTAACCAACTGAGCCATCGCTTTAAGTACCCTTTTAGTATTTACGTCTTATGGGTGACGTCAAGAAGAAAACCTGTAAAACCCGTAAAATTCTACAAAAGCAAACTTAGCGATATCATCAAACAAAAAGTCAAGCTTCTCCCTTACTGAAATAAATACATATTATTCTATCCACCCTAAAATCTAGACAGCAATCGTGAGCATTCTCAAATAGCTGATACCTACCTTCAGTAACGAATCCTGAATAAATAGAGAACGTAAAAGCGGTTCAACACTCCAAATATCGCAAGAACATCGGTTATAGACCATATTACTGGTAGGCTGCGCCGTAACCCGAAATATTACTGAATTCGTTCACGTATCGACGAAAAATTCGCCTTTCTCAGATCAACAAGAGATCTGGCTAAAAATCATCAGTGCGGAAAAACTCACAGGATTCTGTGGTTGGCGTGTGGTTTAAGGGATGAGAAGGAGCGAGTTATATATTTAATTCTGTCTTAATTGAAGGATAAGGGTTCTAGGATCTTTGTAAGGTATATAAAAAGCTGTGACTTCTACGAGAATATAATTATTTAATCTAATCTTAATTTCTTTTGTACTGAAACTACTTTACTTAATTAACTTCGAAAGTGATATTAAAAGATATGAAAAATGAAATTAAAATAATTAGGAGTTACTTTTATTTTTTTCGTGCTGTGACTTTCTCAAATGCTATTGGTCTTTGTTCCTTGTCATGAACCAAACCACAAAATTTTGAATCCAGTACGTCCATCTTTGGCTAACATAGACTTCTACAATAATTTATTTCTGGTTTGCTTCTCGTAGCTTCATCTGAAAACCGCCCCCTTACCATGAACTCTTAAAACAGGACTATTAGAATGTGGAAGCGAGACGCCGCTAAGTGCAGTGTAATCGGGCGTCTCGCTTCCACAACGTTAACTGTCCTGCTTTAAGAGTTCATGGTAACGGGGCAGAGAATTCAAAAAAGGCCTTTAGTCAGGCCGTTTTGGAGATTGTATTTACAGAATTGGTGGAATTGATGGTATGTGTTATTGTGTAGTCTATTAAAAACATCAAACTAGTTAGACGCTTACATCTTAAACCACATTTCTATGATTCTTATCACGTCGGCAAAGGTATCCCAGTCAAAAAGTTAACTCGTGCGTTGTCGGCGCGGCCCTCGCAAACATTCCTTTGAGAAATCATGGTGCCTTATACTTACATACCGTCTGTTCACGAGGAGGGCGAAAAAAAGTGTTTTTTTGATGTTTATCCCCAGAATTGGGGTGAGGTGTGAATTTTAATAGGGATCGTTCGGTGAGTCCTGATTATGGGGGTTTAATTAAAAATTGTGAGGGTGTGTTACATCTTTCGCAAGACGTGAGGGTTAAAAAGATTTGCTTTGCAGATGTTTTACAGGTTGTGGAATAAAAGTGTGGTATGATGACATTGAAAATGCAAATTGATGAATAATTATGAAGTCTTTTTTATGTGTACCATTCTAAAGAATACATATTATAGAGGTTATGAATAGTTTGGAAAATATTGATGTAGTTAGATTTATTCGTTTTTCTAAATAATGCTCATGGTGAAGAAGAACATTGTATAAGCACTTTAGAAACAGCTATTGAGCATGCCTGGTGATTATTTGTTTCCTGTAGGAAAATCAAAGTGAGGGCTGGGGTAAAAAACTGCAACGGTGATTCTTCTTCAAAAGTATAACACTTTAATCAGGACAATATACTTAGTATAACATTTCGTTTGGAAATTACCTTATTTAATGACCTAACCTTTCTTATCCATAGCTACTGCTATTACGGACGTAACGAATGGATTTCAGCAACTTGAACATCCCAAATGCTTATATTGAAATCTTTCCTTTTACACAACTTTGGGACTTGCATGAAAAAATAGTAGCTAAGTGTACATTAGCTGCGTCGTTTTGTACATTCCAATGCTGGTTTTGCTCTTACGTATTTTGACATTGATTAATGATATTGCAGAGATGGCGCAATGGACTGTTAAACGATGCATGCAACTTTGTCGTATGATACTAAGTATTAAATTCTGGATTATTTCACATAGCTTTTTTGGTAGTTTAAATGAATTAGCACTGATAGCCGAGTGGTATGACCGTAGGACTGCCAAGTCAAAGGTCGCAAGTTCAAACCCATTCAACAATGTCTTTTCGAATTCATGTGCGTATTAAAAATTAGTTATCAGTTGCTAAAACGGTGAGGGAAAACATCGTGAGGAAACCGGCACACCTGAGAGATTTTTCAACGGTGTGTAAAGCCTTGTCAGAGGCCTACAGGCGGTTTAAACTCTAACACCAAGTTGTTCATCAACCATACGATAAGAAGATTGGTAGTTTATAAGACCTGTGTGAAATTTGCATGGTGTTACTTTGTCCGTTTAGCTTATTTTTATCATTGACTTTATCAATTGCCTAATGCCTTCCAGTTCATAAATTTTCTTTAACAGGTTCAACATCCCTTGCCAAATCCCTATATCCTCTAACTAAGGTAAATCGACCTGAACAACGCCGAAAAAATACAAGAACAAATCCTTTCGGACATCTAATTTAAAACGAGCAAGTCAACAAATGACGGTAGTCGAAATAACTAAGCTGTGCGGTCGCGCCCCACCACAAAACCCATCAGTCTCGAATCGACCGTCCTCGGGGCAAGACCTGCGGACTGTCGAATTAAAAATTAACTACCGTAAGGCGCTAGACGTGAAAATTTATCGGTCAGTCCACTTTGTTTATGGACGGTCCGACCTTTTAGGTGATTAGTTTTAGCTTTTAAGTGATATAATGCGGGTATGTTAGTTTAAAATATTACGTTTACCTTAAGTTCCTTAACTACAGGATTAAAGTTAACTGGGATACCCCTTTGTAGGTATTTATTGTTGAAATCACATAAATATTATCAATATTCAAGAACAACATCGACTTTTCTTTCAATCGAACCAAAAATCAAAACTTGTACGAATTGCTCGTTATTTGTTTGATAGCAGTAAACTTTAACGGCAAACAGTTAGAGAAGTCAAATAAACGAGCCCACACGCCCCAATTGAAGCGTATTCAATGTAGTAGCAAAGAAAATTGGACCTAATCTGTAACGCGCCGGTTTCAGCTGAAATACTACCCTGAAGTATCGTAAGCGCCGTAATCGACGCCCGCCGCACTTTGTTATACAGTTTTCTTCCAAAGACTGGTTAGGTGCAGACGGAGGGCTTTACACATGTTTCTAAATCATTAGCTTACTCGCATGTAAGTACTGTTTTGGTAATTAAAGAAGAAAATCGTGCGATTTTTTCTGTAACGACTCCGCCACATAGGTGCGTTATTGCGATAATAAGGCCCCGATTCCTTGCACTCAACTGCGTTGCTATCGTCCGGTTATTCTAGAATCGCAGTTGCATGCACGGGATTGGGACGCATTACCGCAATAACGCACCTGTGTGGGGGAGCCTTAATGGTTGCATGCAAATCAGAGTTAGCCCTACGAAATTTTGTAAATGTTAAAGAAAAATTTTTTTGCTCTTTCCAATTTAAAAGTAATAATATAATATTTAAGTTCTGTATCTTTGGGAAATAAAGATATTTATCATAACTATTAATATTTTAGTAACTGTGTTTTCATTTTGAAAATTCTGCCTGATTAGCCGATGTGTCAGGTAAGATCGGGTTGGCATTGAGCTGGAATTCTAATTCAATTTCCGATTGCTAGAGAATACAGGTAGGTATTCAAGTCTGGAATGTTAAAGAATACGTGTACAGGACCATCGTGTCTACATTTTAACGCTTTACTCTGTAGGGGATGGCGCAAAATGGTTAATATTCATGACAGTCTGCGGGCGGCGAGTGAAATTGCTTCACATTTTTTATGTCTACCACTCCAGCTAGAGTCAAACAAAAGTCTTCCCCTCTATTTTACGGGTTCCGTAGTTGCATATTGTCAATTTTGGTCTACTTTTTACGAGAAGGTGAGATGTGGCACTTATTAGGATTTTTGTTAGTTTTAGGGAAGGTTGTACGTTAGTTGCTAACTTCAAAATTTTGCTTTCTGGAGTAATACTAAAGAACACAATATTTTTATTAGTAAGATATTCTGTATAGTTCATATAAAGAGTGTATCATCCTATTTGGAATGTACTGGACAGAATTAATAATAATAATTGTTTATTTTTCACTACAAACCAAAGGTAACATTAGAACAGTAGGGACACTTAGCTAAGAGAACAAACACTGGTAGTGGATTCTGTAAGTAAGTATAATTGAAAAAGCACAACATCAGTGCTTTGTCAGTAGGAATCCATACCTACTCGTTTTTTAATTGGAAGCGAGACCTTGTCGTTCAAATGCCCAAACATAGTATGATCCTTTTCACCTCTTAGTACATAAATACAAGATGGTAAGCCATTAATTGTTTGCAGATTGGAATGGTCTACAAATATTAGTTTCGTGCGAAACCGTAACTCTTAGTGGAGTAACCAATAACTTCATTTCATCTACGCCAATTATTTTCATAAAATTAAGGAATACGATAAAAATATTTTAAAAGCTTAATCCTTTCTGCAGATCCCCGCAGAAAAACGGGAGTTTCACAGTGAAGTGGAATCCAAACATTAGTTTTCGATAACTTATCAATCGTATGACAGATTTGATGAAATTTCCGGTGCTCACTGGACGCTCCGAGCGGATATTACGTCCGCCGGTCCGATGTGGGTCACAGACCATTCAAATAGCCCATTCCAATGGACGCCCATCGATCTGTTGTGTTGGGAAAAATGTGTGGGAAAAACTATGAACGAGAATTCGATGCGTGTCGTGTTTTGGGAGAGACTGCATCGGCAGTAGGATATTTTAGGAGCGGGTCTGTGTTGATGTTAGTTAGTTGTGGGTAGTTGTGAATTTATCACTTATTTGATATTTTAATGTTTTTTGAAGTACAAGGTACCTAGTGCTATATACCTATATATTTAACTATACATAGCGTAACAAATACAAAATTATATATGAAGGGAAATTCTATTATGGCCAATAGGTTAATTGGTAGATGATTATCGCAAGCACTGAGGGTCTAACAAGCTTATTACTTTTACAATGGGGTGCAAATACAGAGCCTCCACGAGTGACTATACTTAAGTACGTCCAGCGCACCCTAGACGGTCAACCTCGCTACCGTCCTTGTTGACTGACTAATCTCTGCGCCACGGCATGACCTATTCCATGTGGCTATTGGCTCATGCCAATACGAATAAGAAGAAGAAGGCTTAAAGAATTCGTTCTCAAACACCCGTATCTTCATAAGCCAGGAAATCAATAACTATTAAGCCTTGGGTACTACGTCCATTTTAATGGGAATCCCATAATACTCTGCATAAACCTTGTTATTTGAATGTTAAAACATCAATCATGTTTTAGGAATACGTTACGTCAAAAATTCCGGATAACAACTATACACATAGTACGTACATATGTCAAGTATTGAAACGCAGGACATTTCAATCAATGAAATCGCACTAACGTCCGTTCAAACGCGCTGTGCCCACGGCGCGCGGCCTTTGAGAGACTTTTCAACTAATTGAGAAAAATTCTGTTTTGACTGTACCTGTATAGTGTCTATGTCTGAATATTATTCTAGGGTAGAAACACGAGCGTACGATTATTTTAACGACATAAAATTTGGTACTTTTTCATCTACCTACATATTTATTAAGGGGCTGTTGGCAAAGTAACAGCCCCGTGGGTCAGTTGATTTAGACCGAAGTTCTTCTGTGATTTTGTGTGATACCACATGATGCTTTCATCCTAGGCTTTCGAATATCGGCTTAAAAGACCTTTGAAAGTCGTTACAGGTAGTCAGAAGCTCTAAAGAACAGGGTCTTATCATGAAATATCGTTACTCAGTATCTGGGTAGTCATTTGGCTCCTTCAATGAAAACCGGCGCTGTATACTGCTTAAGTAGTACTGCAGCATTAATGCTGATTGAGGGTACCATTTGTTGGCGCAACGAATCTATAGTTTAAAGTTACTTTAAATATGTGAATGTTACACTTTGTCGTGCCAATAAACAATAGTAGTTGGTAGTAGACGTCAGAAAGGCAGGAATTATTCTTTCACATAGTGATTAACAATCGAATCTATGTTCTCAGAGGTTTAACTGACCAATTCATAAAGGAATATATCTTCTTTACAGCATAAAGTACTACGCCAGTTCCTAATTAGTTTCGTATTCAACATAATCGAGAAAAGGCAAGGTTTGTCCGTCAAAATGTGTGGGTGAGAGTGTCAGTACATTATAGCGATTCACGTATGCAAATTGTTCATCAGCTATTCAGTGTTTGGACATTCGTTATGCGCGTCCCACGTACGGCCTGTGTTACGCGCACACTGCGTGACTTTGTGGCCCAAAGAAAGAGTAACAGCGATGGTGGATCGTTTTATGTTTGTTTGAAGCTGCAGGCACAAATTATAAATAAAATTCTTTGTTGAAAAAGCACTCGTTTTCTCGCTTGTGAATGTTTTTATTAGGTAAGAGGACTTAAAGACGATGTAAGCCCGAATCATGGTAATTGGCTCGCCACATGTAAACTATGATGGTTGAAATGTGTGACCCCTAATGAAGGGACCTTCTTTGGGAGTACAGATGAGAAGTGACCTCGAGAAATACTGCAATAGTTTTTCTCCCAGATCCGCTACCCCGTTTACTTACCCCACAACCAATCCGGAGCACTCAAAACGGAATGTTTTATGTTCTGTGCGCCCAAATCGTGTACGGAACCATTTGATTGACAGATTTTATTTAGGTTGCAACCCCCATGTCAAGCTGCATTCTCTTTTTGCTAACAAAATTATTTTGGTCCAGAATTCTGTGGTTTGTGTTTTGTTTCTGTAGTATCCATCCGTCCATCTGTTATGTCTCTCTCTCAAAACTTTCTCTTGGATCAGATTTCCCTGGGATATTCATTTAAGCACTTTTTATTAAAACACATATAGCCAAAACTCTGGCTTCAAATGTCATTGGCATGATGATTCCTCTTTTAACTATCATAATCAAGCGTCAGACATCCAGGAAAGACCGGTTGCACCAATACTGACAAATCATATCGACTTCAACTAGGCATTGGCGCCCACAAAAATATATTTTTACTCACTAGTTAAACTCCAGAAGCCGTGTCATCACAAAAGATGATGACGATTTCTCAGTATCAGTATTCGGAAATCTGATTACAAGGTCCTTTACTAACGGATTGTTTTCCGAAAACAATTCAATTAGAAATCTGATCGGGTCATGTAATACAATTAGGATACTATCGCCTGTCCAATTATGTGAAAACGATTCCAGTTGATGTTGCCAGCTTGCCAGAAATGTCTCAACTTACTGTTGTCCAACTAGGGAGGTTCTAATTGCACTAAAATCTTTGTTGGCAACACAGGGTCTATTTTGCGATCAAAGATGCTTATCTTTTTGTACGTAATAACGTTGTTCTAGATTTGTCTAGTTACTGTTTAGCGAGAATATTGTTAGGAAATCTTCTTCCATACAACGAGCGTATAAATATATCCCACACATACATAAACATATGGTTTTTATTTGGAAATTCACATGATATAAAAGTATAGGCGCTTTTAAAGCGTTCATACGCTTTAAAAGCGCCTCTAGTTGATTGATACAGCTTAGGTACAATTGAAAGCACTCAGGAGTGATTACACAGGAATTTTATCAGATAAACACAAACAAAATAATAATGTTCAATTAACACATGTAAAAGTACATAATACATATTTTGAAATTGGAGTAATAAGTATTAAAATGCTAGTACTGGTACAGCAAATAGCTGTTAAAATACAATAAACTATTTAAACCAAATAGTATCCCCGCATTATATCTATTGTCTGTCTTCATGGGTGCGTTTAAAAACATAAATCTCATGCACAGACACCCATCTCAACAAGATTCGCTCCAAAACTTATTTGGAAGCGTCTACTAAAGCGTAGTACTTGCATCTCTGGCCACACCCATTTCGTGTAACTATGAACATGATATGGTCTCGAGTGGGTTGTTACTCCTCATAGAGTTATGGACTTGAATAACTTCAATCTGTTTTAATCTAATAATGTTAATAATGTATTATAATTATGTTTATACTAGCAGCGTCTATTTCCTGACAAGAAACAAGGAGGTTAGTGTAGTGATTTAATTATTTCGCAAACTGGTTACAAAATTAGAGCGCGTGTGATAAACGGTCACCCATTGCAATTTTAACCGCGGCGACGACAGTTTTACCATACAGTAGGATTGGAACACAAAACCTAAAGGATATTGTACTGTAATACTGGATATTGTAATAAAGTATTAGAACCTTGTAAGAACTAGGCTATTTGTAAAGGATAAACTTCTGAATCCTTATAGGTGGCTAACAATTTTTTTTCAATATTAAAACCATCTTAAAAATAATGGTCAAAGATAGCATCACTCTGGAATCGGTTGAAGATGTAGATAATACTAATACTGCACACAAATAAATCGACAATATCACTACTTTATCTAATAACCCTGTCAAAGAAAACAATACCCACTAAGCAACTGAAGAAATATCTAAATAAAAATACACCAAGTATCCTTCCAAACAGCTGAGAGAAGACTTAAGTAAATATACATCAATCAAAATAGAACTAAATAATCCTCAAAGCATTGAACCGCACTAACGCGTCAACTAACATCCAAAACTTGTATATTTCCCACATTAACCCAACATACAAGGTATCTTCGTAAATTTGTTCCATAACCCGTAGATTGCTCAACAAGGGTCGGGTCGCTAGTAAATAATAATCTTTTATTACATACATTAAAAGCAATGGTATCAGGTGATCCCAAACCGCGAAGCTGTTATAAAGGTGCAATTTGTGCGGCAGTAAATACATCAGCTGAGCGTATATTTATAGCGACGAACATTAAACTTACCCCAGCGACTAATGTAGCTTCTAATACTGTGGCTTCTACTCTGGAAACTCGCTTGATACTCGATGGCGAATTACGTAGTTTAAAATCTCACACGATCCCAAGACACCTCTTGTCTTCTTTCAAGTTTGAAGAAGGGTCATGTTTATAAATATTTTGTTGCACGGTAAAGGCAGAATTTTTCAATCTACAGTTTTGTGGGAATAGAGTATTGTGGATTATAATTCGGCCCTGATAATAACCGCACACAGTATTGGTATAACTGCTAAATTCATCGTTAAACTAACCATGATTTTTTCGACGAATTTAACATAAGTGGTGGCCATTTCTACTAAAGCTGCCATGCTTTCAATGTACCCATAGTAGAGTTACAAAAATATAAAATAAACAATGTTTACAATCGTTCAACACTAACCTCTTATGTTCAAAGGTGAGTTTCTATCGAGAACAAATAGTACGTCATCCTCGCGGTCAAATGCACAGCCAGCAGAACTATTCGGGAGAAGAGTTGCCCGTTTCACTTAAACGCTTTCATATATTGTTGCAGTCCAGTGCTGTGAGGATTGTGTTTCTGTGGTGATTACTGGCCATTGCTCGGATTAAGTTACTTGAATTCTAGTATCCAAAGGAGAATTATATTCCAATGATGGGACGAATATTGCAAAGACTATGTCTAATATAGTGTCGCGTTGAGATAATTTCAAAGATATAGAAGAATAAGACTAGTTTGTCAGCAGGTTAATAGTGGATGCGACTGTCTTAATACACCCATCAAACTGCGAGGACGAGGTATTCAGTTAAAGCTCCGTTTATATTTCTTTAGGTTTAAACGGCGTTAACCCATCGTCTGAAGTAGCCAGTTAGGATCAGGTATATGATTTTATCTACTTCATAGATACACACCATACTGTGTAGGAATACAGTATGCCAGTATTTTCTGGTTTCTCCTATTTTTTATTTAGTAACACAGTCTAATCGTTCATTGGGACTGCCCAAAGGTCTTATCGGTCTTATCGTCGTTCGTATCTCCCTACGACTGGTGTTTATACCCAAATATATTTTTGTGATGGGTTCACTACTGCACTGCATAAAGACAGAGGTAAGAAAAATAAACTTTTCGTACAAGAACTTGTTGGAACATATAAAACTGAAGAGAATACAATAAATTGTGCGCACATGCATCCAAGTTTCCGAAACGCCTCACATCCACAATGTACGACCGGTTTTATTAATTTCCAAGTTGAATCTAAAAATTAAGGCAATTTCTCGTTCGTCGCGTCCCGTCGTCGTGTCGCGTGTCGTCGCGATGTCGTCACGTGCACGTACCGCTCCAGTGACTTTGGAACACCTCACCCAGGTGTTCGGGAAATTTTCAGTTTTAACGTGCTATTTTCTATTTTCGGACTTTTATCATTTTGTTTGGGCTAAAATGTTTGAGCGATATAAAATGGGGCTTGGTAACGAAAATTATGTTGGAATCAGGTGCAGTTGTCTGCTGGGCTGTTATTATCTTTCTTTATCGTCTGGGAACGGATGTGGAAGAGTTGTTGCATTAGGTGTAGGGTTGGGAAGTGTGGCTACTTCTATGCCTCCTAGATTTGGCGACTGCTTGACTTGTACTAGATTCCAGTCCATGCATTTTTTACAAGAAGTTTTATGAATACTCTTAACAAATTAGGTCGAAAAGCAGACCCTGTTTAGTTAAAAAATTATATTCCTGATTCATTAGTGACTCATTACCTCACGCTATGTTGTGTGCATTCTGAATTTACGAGAATTTAGAGCCATAACTAGGTACACCATAGTGAGTCAGTTGATTGGTGGTGACCAATCAACTGACATACTTTTATGAGCTGTCAAAACGCTATTCCTCCATAGATATTGTATGGTAATAGCAATCTGTGACGTCACTGTCAAATACTCAATTGTGTCTGGTCTAAACGACTTTACTAGCCACAATTGTACGATCAAAACAATTGAGCATCTCGTTCCTCTTCATAACTTACTGTTCTATGTATGTTTGTATGTCTATGTACAAAAGGAACAGAAAACTAACACCTTACCTACTTACATGCCAAGAAAGAGCACGCGGGGCCATAAAACCATTGTTTTATTCTCATCCACGAACCCAAGCATTTATTCTTTCTAGCAGTTTCACGGTGGTGCAAAAGCGAATTTTCCGTAACATTAAGCTGACCTACGCTTGTTTTATGGCCACAACAAATGTGTTATACACAAAAATAAAGAACAAAGCTTGTATGTTTATATAGCGAATGGAATTTAGTTTTCGTTGTGAAGTCGAACGACAATTGACCTTGTGGACCAGTGGAGATTGGTGTCGTTGATGTTTTTTGCTTACGTGAGTTCGTTTTTTTGATTGGTACAAAATATTTTCTTGATCCAAAAAAGTTTGTCCGGAGTCAGGCGTTGTGCGGTTAATACCTACTTAACGTTATTAATTATATGCCATTTTTAAAATGGAAGTCATACTCCAAAATATTTAGTTTAAAATACATGGGATTCCGTGGTCTCTGTCTACCCCTCTGGGGAACAGGCCTATGTAAAATACGAACTTCCCTCTTTAACTCAAAAGTGCTAAATTTCCATCGTTTCCTTACTGAAAAAGCACATCTCAGACGACTTACACTGTTCTCACATAAAATTGTACTTTTCTGGACTTCAAATGAGACCTTGACCCCTGAGTTTGTTTCGGCATTTCTTCTCAGAGGTAGTCAATTAGGAAATGCTGACGCCATCTAGTATAAAAAAGAATGAAGTGTAAAAGTGATTCTTATAAAGGGTTTTGCAAAAAAAAAACATGAAAACCTCAAAATATCTACTTTTCTGTTTAGCTAACAGAGCTTCCTTCATCATTATTCCCAATAACTCAGTCTAGACGTTACACACCGGTGAATAAACGCGAAATTATAAATAGGGCGAAAACGTTTTTCGTATGCTAATGCCATTTTCATCCCATCTCTAGTTTAAACTTTACACCAGAGAAATAAAATATACACAATCAGTATAATACGTCGAACGCGATTACGACGACTGCATACTGGGACACTTTTAGTATTGTTGTCAACTGAAAAAGTAAGATATTGTTATGGGATTAAGGTATCTGCAATATACTTTTGTTATTAACGAAATAAAACATCTGTGACCTAAAATTTTGTATAGATTATTATAAATTGCAAACATGTCAATTGAAATCAAATTGAAACGGACTCATTGGACTTAATTCAGTATGTGAAAAAAACATAACGCAGTAGGTACACGCTTTTATTCCCTGCAGGGGTAGACAATTGTGTATTTTATTTCTAAATATCGATAAAGCTTATTTTACATTGCATCGATATAAAGCAACTACAAAACATTTCACAAAGGTTAAATGTTGCGCTACTCTCGCTTCATTGCGCCGCGTGTAGCCGGCCTAATACCGTGACGTGTACAATATGGGCGCGGAGAGCACGTTCTGAAACTTAGCCACTCACACAAACAACTTTCTTATTTGTGCACAGTTGGGGAAAGAAAGAGTAATCGCGAGTTAGATATTGTCGAGATAGCGGGATAGTTTTTTAAGCTTTCGTGGCTAACTTCAGTGTAGATTGATCGTGGTTTGAGTCTAACAATGTCTTTGATAAAAAACATTAAATTTGCCATCGCGCTTGAACTTTTACCGATAGGTAAGGGCAAAAATATTTCGCAAGGCAGCATTAATTATGTTTTAATTAAAACCAAGAGGTTCACCAATAATCTAAACAGCTATCCATAGTTACGTAGACTTTTGGTACAGTTTATTTATGACTAGGGTTTCTGTTTGAGATTTTTCGTATTAGGCGAATTTTTTTAATGAAATAAAAATTTCTCGGACGACTCGAGAAACTCGAGGAATCGGACACGAGAAGTTCCGGAGTCGAGAAATCAGAAACCCTATTTGTGACTATCATCCAAAATTAAAATGACTTATACAAAAACAACACTGGAAGCAAAGATTTCATGGTAGGTGTGATATTTCATGTTTGTGAAACGCACCCACGATACAGGAAATATTCCTAGTGTGGGGCGAAGTTAAAAAAAAAAAAAAAAAGATTCTCAATACTACTACAAGGAATCATTCTTATTGTCCGTTCAACAGATGACGGTAAATATAAGCATATGTAACAGCTTTAAATCTTATACATTTCTCCAGTATTTCCCTGTAACATCAAAAATGCTATATTTCTGTGGGACTGAGCGCTGGTATCTTAGGGACACCTCGCTTCGTCTTGTGCGGTAAGATTCCACTTTTTGAAATTTATAAATCGCTCCGTGCAGTTTTCATTGTGTTTTTGGTTTTATAAAAGGTGGGAAGCGGTTACAAGACCGAGACACTAAAAGTTTTTGGGTAAAAGAAGGTATATGTTAAGTCACAACTGATTTTCGCAAAGTGCAGTAGGTGCGTAGAAGTGTTTTGGTTCATCGGGACAAACTCACCGCCAGCCAGGATCTACAATGATAACCATCATCCAGGCAATGAAGCTCAAAGCGTCCCATAAAAATGATTTGTCTGGTGATGGTGGAGAAGTGTTGTTACAAGCCCACATTTAAAGGGAAAGATTTATTGCCATTTATTGGACGCCGTTCTAAATTAGTCTGATGAGTCTACATTTGAATACAATAAAAGTATTATTGAGTTACGTTTTCAACAACAGATGAAACTAGTCGATGGCGAAATTAATAACTAAGAAGCAACTTATTATTCTAAAACAATGATGACAAAACTCTCATTGAAACTTGCGTACAACTACACTCGCAACTCAGTGCATATAAATTTAATATTTAGAAAGCATTAAGTGCATGTCGTAGGAGGCGACATAGGGAAAATCCAGAATATGGGCAGCAGCGTCTTCTGTAACTTCACAAATCACCATCAATACTATGATCCTCAAGCTGCTTTCCAAGCGTATGGTTTATGGACCCTAATGGACCCCTCCCTTTAGAGGGAGGCCTTTGTTCAACAGTGGACGTCTTCCAGCTGACGATAATGATGATGAGACTACAGAATAACCCCGAAAAGATACCAAACATAATTCTATCTTATAAGACAACTCCTCAAATCAATTTCCAATCTCCATTGACCTGTGTGAAGCGGATGCCGGATATTTTAGTGTTGCCAAAGAAAGTAATTGAAGTGGCAACACCGAGTGGATTGTATCGTCCTGGAGTTGAAGTAGGAAGGATCGCCGGTTCGACCCCGACTCAACTGGGTCAAGGAATTTTCTGCAACATTATTTTTGGATTTTATTATCAAGTGTTTTGATGGTTGAGGATTTGAGTACTAAGCAGTACTGTAAAGCAGTAGCATATTGTATGAAGCTTACCGTTTTTTTTAAAGTCACCTCACACTTTGAAATTGACCCAGACTCGGGACAAACATTTGTGGATCGTACAGATTTTTGTCCCGTGCAGGAATCGGACCAGCAACCCTTAGCGCAGCTATCGCTTAGCCACTGCGCCAATCACGTCGTCCTTGCGGTAGTATATTGGACTCTATGGATGACGTGAGCATGAAGGTATGATAAATACAAAGATTAAACTGATCATCTCTTTGATTTGTTGCGTCTGCTGAGTAATGAAGAAAAATAATTCCTTCGTATCCAGGCTACTATGACATATTGGTACTTATTTCACTGATACAAAATGTGTTACTGTTTTATTATTACAAACATAGGTCCATGTTAGTAAAACTGCAAAATTCACTACGTCACTGTGCGCTCGTGGGGCCGCACATGACTAATGTATCTTCTTCTTATCGTATGGTTCATGAACAACCTGGTGTCAAAGTTTAAACCACCTGTAGGCCTCTGACATGGCTTTACACACCGTTAAAAAATCTCTCAGGTGTGCCGATTTCCTCACGATGTTTTCCTTCGCCGTTTTTAGCAACTGACAACTAATTTATAGTACGAACAGTCGCACATGAATTCGAAAAGACATTGGTGCGTGACGGGATTAGAACTTGCGACCTTTGACTTAGCAGTCCAACGGTCATACTACTCGGCTATCACTGCAGACTGTAATATATTAATCATTTTCTTAATTCCCATTTTCCGTTTCAGGCTGACCGATAAACGAATCGGCTGTGCCAGGTACCGCAAAGCAAATCTCCGGCAACACCTGCAAAAAAAAACAGGTATTAATGATCTTACATAAAATATTCATAAAGCACTTCTTAAACAAGAATGTTCGCAACTACTTAACATAAAGTAACAGTATGAAGCAGCAAAGTAAAAATAGCGCCGGTACTTTAAAAAAACCAACTATTACAGTCCATTTTGTTAACAAAGTGAAGTATTAGAGATTTTTCTGAAACACCCCCCTGTTGGGGGCGTTCATTAGCTATTAATTAAGGGTGGCCGCGCGCGAGCGATCTGTTCATTAATTCAAAGCATCGTCTGCGGCTAGTCTTAACAATGATTTTGGGAAACGCTGTCATAGGGATCGGTTACATTATTTTTTACTTTCGTTAGTGCATTAAAGTTTTTTGTTTTTGTTAGTCAATGTTTTATTTTTTACAAATAATGATTAGTCAATTTATTAGTATATCGTATTAAAATTACTCGAACAACGAAAAATCTAACAGTAGTTTTAAAAACCTATACCAGTGAAGATGCAAAATAAGAAGGATTTCCTTTCTAAAAAAATCCCAATGCTTTAAGTCTAAATAGATGTAAATGTCCAGCTGTGGACTGAGATAGGCTGATAACGATGACGATGATGAGATGTTAATGTCAAAAGAGGAGTAAAATAACATAAAGCTAAAGTTTAAAGTCCTCTAATGTATAGATTTATGACTAAACCTATATTTTTTCAAGTAAACTAATCCTTAAAAGTAAAAACAAAAGTCTCCAAGTCGTTTAGAGCACGTAAAACTTCGCACTTCTACTAAAGCTGCCACAAACTAGTGTAAACGAGTGGGATCCGGTAAAAACCGGTTGGATCCAGTGTCCGATGCTCCTATAAGATAATACGAAGCTCTCACTTAATCTTAAGATTTCATGACTTGCTCGTTCTGGCTTCGTACAATACTTGTACAAAGGCAGACATTAAAAACGATTTTAAACCATGGATTTACGTAAATACCTACCTTGGGATTCAGAGCTTTGTAGCAGTGGAGACGTCAAACGAAGTCACTGTAAAAAATAGTAATTACGGTTTAACTGAGAGATAATGAGAACGGTCTTTGTCTGATTGTGTGATTTAATTTTAATAATTTTTAACACTGTCATTTGGATTGTTAAATAGGCATGACGCTGATTGCGAATTAATTACTTGTGTGAGGATCCGATTTCAATAATAAAACGTAAAAAATATATATATTGAGGAATGGAATTTCCAAAAGCTGATTTATTTCAAAAAACAAGAAACATTCAGAAATCTTTTCTTTATTTAATCAACCTGTGAAATAGCCCTAAAATATTCAGCATATTTACCTAATCTGCAGCCTGTATTCTTAAGCATAGAATAGGTAAAAGTTTTGTACCTAACGGCATATCTGCGGAATTTCTAGGATCTTAGGTAAATACCTATTAAACTGTCAAAGGGAAGACATTAAAGGGAGTGTGAATAATCCGTATTAGAAATGGTTGAGGTGCTGTTTTTATGGGTAATTGATGGCCCTTTATTGCAGATTATGGTGAATTTTTATGGTGGTAATATGGGGTTGAAGATATATGGACCATCAACGCATCAGCTGAACATTTGGGTATATTTTTAAGTTTAAGCTGAACATAATATTTCTTTATGGGACTATTCTGACGTTATCTGCATCTTATTTTTAGTGGTGAGGTACTGGTATTTTTATATTTTCATCTGACTGGAAAGTATGACATTATTATTTGAACAATAGTACGATGTCTTTGATGTAAGAATTATAAACTAGTAGTCTGTAAATTACAGTGATAATCGTTATTTAAAACCACTTTCTTTTTTGAAGTCGGTTCTTAATGTTCGCAGTGCTAACGAATAAAAAAATTATATGATTTCAAAATAAATTATGATCGATTGTAATTTTTTTTTGGATTAGGTATATTACAAATTAACGTGTTACACTATTCGCATATTTTTAAGTTTAAGTAAGGTTAGCTTTCAGAGTTATTCTTTAGTCTTCAGCCCCCTTATAATAATGTCCTCCTGACCGAATTTCGGTCACGGCGGCCTGTCTCAGCTGAGACTAGCCATCTGCGCAGGAAATATTATAGTGCACAAATATGCGCGCAGACACAGGTGCACTCCCTATTCCCTCACTCTCATAATCCGATGGGACAGTAGACCGACACGATCGTTGAGAGATCAGGCGCAGGCCAACGGCTTAACGTACCTTCCGAAGCACGGTGGGGTCTCGACATGTGAAAACGGTCACCCATCACAAGACTGACCGCGGCGAGCACGGCTTAACCTCGCAGATCGACCTGATCTGCCGGGTAGCCGCATAGCTACGAGCCCCACGAAGCAGCCCCCTTAGACAAGTGGCAAAACGCTTGACGAATAGAAATCGTCATCATCATCAATAGAAATCGATAATAAAAAATATATATAAGGGTTTGACATATGTCATCAATAACGTAGTCGAAACATCATTATCATACATTTATCATTCTATTCGATTTCTATTAGTCATGCGTTTTGCCGCTTGTCTAGGGGGGCTAGTCTCAAAGAGAATTCAATAATTGTTGGAAGATCTGTTTGTGAAGTTTCCACTATTAATATTAGATCTCCAGTCCTTCGAGAAATAGGTGACTGTTCTCTCGAAGAATATTTCAGCAAAACTTAGGTCCGAAAAGGGAATACCTTGGGTGTGACGTTTCAGGAATTTTAGTTGGACTAAATAAGAGGTGGGTTTCATTAAAGTGACTTTTATTTTTTGATAACCTTTTTTAATACCTATGCTTGTTTATAACTTGCTTCCAGCAGTTGATTTATTTGAGTTTATATAAAATACATATTGCTGGCCCATCCTATAACTGTTATCGTTTTAAACTTAAAATCATACATAATACCGAAATTAAATACGGTGTACTATCTAATCTAGTAACATATACAAGTTTGAAATATTGGTTGATTTTTTTATTTGACATCTTTGTAACATCAACACACACAACGATAAGTGTCACGTGACACAAATTGTCACGTGACTCTTATCGTTAAAGGTTTCTCTATCTTGTTAGGAAGCTTAAGCAGTGTCTTTGAAAATAGATCAAAGTTGGTGTTACTAACTTTTTAACTATCGTGTTGCATGATTTCAATATAATTACGTGAAGAGAATTAACCCGAGCTCATGCCAAAAAAGGTAAATGCATGAGTTACGTAATATTATTAAATAGTAAGTGTTGTCTGATGAAAGTCTGCTGATGATGATGTCTACTTTTATATTGATATAAATCAATATAAAAGTAGAAGTACAATGATATTAATAAAATGACGTTAATAGCGCGCCTCATTTTGAAGATTCGAATATATCCTAATTGGGACGTTTCGTCTAGCTGGCAGCAATGATTGGCTAATCTGAGTGACGCTTGACGGGCGCAAGTGTCAAACACTTGCTTTATCTATTACTCTATTGATATAATAACAGTATCTATTTCAAATCTTTCTCAAATTGCATAATTATGTGTGTATGCAATTCGAAACACTTTACTTGATTTTGTTAGCATATCTATACTTTTTGACATTTTATCACAGTACGAGTATTCAGAGTTTAAATCGCCTGTAGGCCACTGACATGGCTTTACACACCGTTGAAAAATCTCTCAGGTGTGCCGGTTTCCTCACGATGTTTTCCTTCACCGTTTTTATCATGAATTCAAAAAGACATTGGTGCGTGCCAGGGTTTGAACTTGCGACCTTTGGCTTGATACTCCAACGGTCATACCACTCGGCTATCAGTGCTGAAGTACGAGTATTAAATAAATCGCAACAGTGAAACCCACCCTAAAAATAGCTACTTTTGTATTCTCGCACCGTTTCTAGCCGCACCGTCTAATGGCCGTGGTCGTCATAAGTATGTGGCCTTATCTTCTCGCCTCGTCCCTAGAGGGGTAATCCAGTACAGTGTGTGGAAACATTCGAACTACTTCTCGAGTAAAGAGATAAAAATTGTTGCAAACGATGTTTTTATTACCTACTCTTGTAATCTTGTAAGGGTAGAGTTTATTTTCTTCACGTTTGTTTAGTGTGGGGAAACAAAATAATCACTGCTGCACGTATTTATGCTTAAGGGACTCTACCGCCTTTAAAACAAGACAGTGTTAAGTATAAATATAAAGAAAATAAACTGAAGCCTGACTCTGAAATAGCTATTTATTTATTATTAGAACTTGTATAAAAGAACGTTACAAACCCTCAATAACAAATTGTATTTTTATGATGGTATCGTATTGTGACCAGCTTATGACTGTTTAAGAGATTATAGATTAAAACACAAAATTATCACTGTGTACACGTTTTTGTTAATAGTTTAGACGTTAGTGTTTACTATGAACTATGTTTATGGAACTGTACGATTATTTTAAGACAAGGTGCTATGTATATATGAAAAAATACAGGGAGTTTCTCTGTAAGAGAATTTTCAACACGTGTCTAGGATACAGTCAGTTAGAAGTTGTGTCTCAACTACCTTATTAATGGCAATAGGCTCGCCTATTGTTACATAAGCCTTTTATAAACTCTTCAATACTGTATAGTGATGTTGAACTTTGTCTATCTTTAGCAAAAATAATTTAGGTGTAATGTACATAGGTGATGTTTATACCAGTCTTAGTACGTGTAAGTTCACTTTTAAAACCTCATGGCACCTTCTACCCCTTCATTGTAACCTCTATCAACAATTAGAATAAAATGATTAAGCTCTAAATACCTTTGGGCGGTAGAAAATGATTTTTGCTAAAAGCTGCATGCTAAAAGCTAGCTCACTATATTAGCTTGCGGTTACGCTCTGACGTGCAGCAAAATATGTGCAGAAGGTTTAATTACGTTGATAACTCTGTTTCATTTTAAGTTTGATAAACAAAGAAGAAAAAGATAATAGCAAATAATAAGACGAAAAAAGAACCTCCTCCTTTTTTGAAGTCGGTTAAAAAACATACATACAGACGAACATAATAACCTTCACCTTTTTGAAGCCGGAAAATAGCAAAAGGCTTGTGCTAATGTTCTCGAATATAATATCGATGTTTTTTTTATTGTATATAGCTAGTTTAATTTATATTTTATTACATTTATAGAACTATATATTATATTAAAATTATATATATTTGTTTTAAAGCGTGGAGTACATTGTATTTTGTAAATTGATACTTACATACATGATTGTACATTGGTACTTGTTTTTTTTTTAAAGATAAATTCAACCCACCTGTTACGAAGAACTGTGCGTATTTATACTTATGTAGTACATACTAATCGTTTGACTATAACTTCATGCATGTCAAAGTAGAATAAGCAGTTGAGAATAAATCATTGAAGCAAACACACGTCTTAATTACTTAAAATACTGAGCCAAACGAAAGTGAACCTTAACATTCTAAACATATGGTCCTAACGAACCGGATCTGTGAAGTGATTTTAATATGTTATAAAAAACTGTCCGGACGCTCGAATACAAAGGATTGCACATTCCTCAGCGATAAGAGACAACAAAAGGGTAATTAGTGGAAGATTTTATAAAATTACAAGTTATTACGTCGTCATAACTTAATACCTTTACGTGTATTTGGGTTAAAATCATCCGTTTAAAGTGGCTTAATACTAAAATGAGTACCTCAAGCAGTCAATTACTCAATCTTCTAGAAGAAACGGCTGGTAAAATACAGAAAGCCCAAGTTAATTTAAAGAAATGTCCAAAGGCACGGTTGACTAAGGGTTATATACAAGCAAGATTACAATGTATAGAAGAATATTGGCAGTCATTTAAATCAACACACGATGAACTTGTTAAGTGCACACCTAAAGATCAACGTGCGTATATACAGTACTTTGTTAACGAAGATTATTACGTTATTGAAGATTTGTTCATATGCTTACAAGGAGATTTAAAAGACATGATTTCTACATTGTCATCAACAGAAGTATGTAGTAATATGCCGCTGGTTAACCAAACTCAAGTGAAACTGCCGAGAATCCAGCTCCCTGAGTTTGGTGGCAATTACGATGATTGGCCCACTTATCACGACTTGTTTCAATCACTAGTTCATGACAACATGTCGCTAAGTTTGGTACAAAAGCTGCAATATCTTAAATCAAGTATCACCGGTGAAGCTGAAGCGTTGCTGAAACATATGAAGGTAACGGAAAATAACTACGAACAAGCGTGGAGTATATTGAGAAATCGCTTCGGGAATAAACGAGTGATAGTAAATACCTTGTTCAAACGACTAACCGGACAAAAGGCTATCAAAACACCAACTGCAAATCAAATAAAGTCATTATTAGACACTACGGCTGAATGTTTGAATAGTCTACAAAATCAGGATTTATCAATTGATAATTGGGACCCCATAATTATATTTTTAGTGGTTCAAAAATTAGACCCTGACACCCATAAAGATTGGGAGGAGCATACATACACTCAGGAGTTTAACGAGTTACCTACATTGAAAGATTTCTTTATGTTTTTGGAGTCAAAGTTCCGTACATTGGAGTTGGTGACACCTGGTACTTCTTCAGCTGTTTTAAGGGAGAAACCTATCAAAGATAAGTCATGCCATGTTTCTGCAACTACACCGGCAAAGACGTGTACAATGTGCAAAGAAAACCACACTCTTTGCCATTGTAAGGATTTTATAAAGCTTCAACCTATGGAGAGAAGTGAGTTTGTAAAGAAGAATAGTCTCTGCTACAATTGTCTGGCACCAGGGCATTCAGCCTGGAAATGTCGCGTACCTGTATTCTGCCGTCGATGCAATCGCCGGCACCACTCACTATTGCACCAACAAAAAGGTACAAATAAACAGTCAGACAACTCACAAACTCCACACAGTCACATCGAAGGAAAGGAACAAATTAAAGAAGATACTAAAGAAGACGTCTCCATCGCATCACACTTCACAACGAAGAAGTCGACAGCTTTGTTGGCTACAGCATTAGTTTATGTTCAAGATGCGAATGGATTAACGACTGTATTACGCGCCCTAATTGACCAAGGGTCACATGAAAGTTTCATTAGTGAAAGAGCAGCGCAAATATTAAAGATAAAACGCAAATCAAGCAGGGGAACAATCACAACAGTTGGAGAGAAACGGACACAAATTAATCACATCGTAGAATTTGATATTTTATCACGTTGTGAAGATAATTTCAAGATTCCTTTGAAGGCATACGTTATATGCAAGAACATAACCTCCAATTTACCGCCTAGATATTTCACCAACAAAATTGCTGACTGGCCGCATTTACAAGGCCTCACCCTGGCAGACCCAAGTTATAATCAACCAGGGAGAGTGGATCTTTTATTAGGTGTTCAAATCTATGACATCATTCTTAAGGGCGGCCTAGTTAAGGGTCCGTTAGGCTCACCAAGTGCACAAGATACACGCCTAGGATGGATTCTTTTTGGAAGGGTGGAAGAAAACACTTCCTCGGAAGATATAACTGTCATGCATCAACATATTGACATTGAAAATGTGCTGAAATCCTTTTGGGAAGTAGAAGATGACAGTAAGAAGAAACTAACAAAAGATGAAGAAAACTGTGAAAGAATATACAAGAACACATACAAACGAAATGTTGAAGGAAGATTCGTAGTGAAATTACCATTTAAAACAGAAAAACCTAAGTCATGTGAAGGTAGAACCAGAGATATAGCAATGAAAAGATACATGCAACTGGAAAAACGTTTTGAGAATGATAAACATTTGAGGACAGAATACACAAGAGTAATGAACGAGTATATTGATATGAAACACATGGATATAGTTCCAATAAACGAGTTAGATAATTCAGCAGTATACTTACCACACCATCCAGTCCTGAAAGAATCAAGTGAAACCACAAAAATTAGAGTCGTCTTTGATGCGTCGTCTAAGGGTTGCAACAATATATCTCTGAATGAGGAACTGCTCATAGGACCTCAACTTCAGGAAGACATGAGATATCTAGTCATGAGGTGGAGAATGAAGCCTATCTGTTTTGTGTCTGACATCGAGAAAATGTACAGACAGGTGCTGGTTACAAAAGAGGACGCAGACTATCAGCGTATTGTTTGGCGTCAACAAGCAACTGAAACAATTAAAGATTATCGTCTGCTACGAGTCACATTCGGTACTGCTTCTGCCCCTTACCTTGCTGTGAAAACGCTGCAACAACTAGCAGAAGATGAAGGCAAAGACTATCCTATAGCTGCTGAAACAATCAAGCATGATTTTTATATGGATGATCTAATGTCTGGACAGGATACAGTAGAACAAGCTATAGAAGTAGCTAAGGATATTAACCATATCCTACTAAAAGGAGGTTTCAAACTGCAAAAGTGGGCATCTAACAGCAGCACATTTCTGAAACAAATTGATAGTGAACAACATAGTAAGCAAGTCAAAATAGACATGAAGTTGCATGGCACTATCAGAACACTGGGTTTAACCTGGAACATGGGTGAAGACACTATTCATTATCATCTCGATAACACCTTTATGACTGGAGTCACAACCAAGAGAAGGATTGTAGCTGAAATTCACCGGCTATTTGATCCACTGGGATGGCTGCCTCCTGCGATAGTACCTGCAAAAATATTAATTCAAGATTTGTGGTTGAAGCGTAGCGCCTGGGATGATGAAGTAGATCCTGCAACAGAAAAAGAATGGATTAATATAAGAGAAAGCTTATCAGAGAATATAAGGGATACTAAACTGCAGCGATGGTTACAATGCACAAGTCGAAGCATCAAGAATGCTTCTATTCATGGTTACTGTGATGCGTCCAACAAAGCATACGGGGCTGTTGCTTACCTGAGGGTGCTTGGTGAAGACGACCAATACAGAACCACCATAATTGCTGCCAAATCTAGAGTCGCGCCTGTTAAACCTATATCACTACCGCGACTCGAGCTATGTGGAGCAGTTTTACTTTCAAAATTATTAAGGCAAATAAGCGAAGCTATGCATATACCCACTAATCAAATATTTTCATGGACAGACTCAACAATCGTTTTATCATGGTTACAAGGAGATCCTACAAAATGGCAAACCTTTGTGAGGAATAGAATCGTTACGATAATCGATAACATCGGTAACAAATGGTTTCACGTAGCATCAAAGAAAAACCCAGCGGATATAGTGTCTCGAGGTATGCTGTTGTCAGAATTGAAGAATTGTAGATTATGGTGGGAAGGGCCTGAATGGCTTAAGGACAAGGAAATAATATTTAAAGGCATAAATACTTCAACGGACCTAGAATTGAGGAAGGGATTTAATGTAAACATGGTAACGGAACAACAAACAGTCGATGAAAAAGATTGGTCAAACCACTTTGAGGTTTGTGATACACTAGCGGAGTTGCTGCGAACAGTGACGTACTGTAGACAATTCTTAAACCTGAAAAAAGAAAAAACAATTATTAGTATAAATACGGAAGAATTAGAAAGTTCATTACACAGATGTATACAAATAGTACAAAGAGAATGTTATGAAGAAGAAATTAAAGACCTGAAAGATAAGGGTATAGTTAAAAATAGGAGTGTATTGAAGTCACTTAACCCGTATTTAGATCAAAAACATATACTCAGGGTGGGCGGTAGAATTCGACACGCCAATATAGACAAGGATAGAAAACACCCCATCATCTTAGATAATAAATCCTATTTGTCAAGACTGATTGTGGCCGATGCACATAAGGTAACATTGCATGGAGGTGTACAGTTGATGTATAATTACATTCGATCTAAATACTGGATTGTGAAAGGAAAAAGTTTAGTGAAGGCTGAAGTACACAAATGTTTAATCTGTGCAAAACAGAGGGCATTAATAAGAAATCAGTTTATGGGTGACTTACCAAAAGAACGGGTGACACCTGCCCGAGCATTGCTACAATGTGGTGTTGACTTTGCTGGCCCATACCAGATCCTAATGTCCAAGGGAAGAGGCGCTAAAACTAACAAAGGATACATTTCATTGTTTATATGTATGGCAACTAAGGCCATACATTTAGAACTTGTTGGCGACTTAACATCTCAAGCATTTATTGGAGCGTTCAGAAGATTTGTGGCACGTCGAGGAAGATGCAATCACATGTGGAGTGATCAGGGCCGTAACTTTATCGGTGCTAATAAAGAGCTCGTCGAAGCCTGGAACGCAGCTAAGTTAGAATTTGAGGGTGAAATAGTAGATACGTTGGCCAAGGATGGAACCCAGTGGCATTTGATCCCAGGATACAGTCCGAACTTCGGTGGTCTATGGGAAGCTGGCATAAAATCTACTAAGTACCACCTGAAACGAATCTTAAACAGCCACATGACGTATGAAGAGTTGACTACACTTTTATGTCAGATCGAGGCTTGTCTAAATTCTCGACCGTTGTGCCCCATCGATGATTCAGACAAGGACGACATGGAGGTACTGACACCAGGACATTTCCTGATTGGAGAAGCACCAATTACCGTACCTTCACCAAGTTTGAAAGATGTTCCTGTTAGCAAGCTATCTCGATGGCAGCATACTCAAAAGCTATTAACCGACTTTTGGCAACGTTGGCAACATGAGTACTTAGCGAGACTACAGCAACGCCCGAAGTGGTTAAAGATAGTTCCAGACTTAGACATCGGTCAGATAGTGCTCGTAAAGACCGAAAATACTGCTCCAGGGAAATGGCCACTCGGACGCATTGTACATAAACACCCTGGTCAAGATGCCATTACTAGAGTGTATACTGTGAAAACCGGTAACAATATAGTTAAGCGATCAATTGGTAAATTATGTCTTCTACCTGTAGACACTAAGAGTTAAATTGTATGTAGATTCAATTATCGGTGTATGTATGTACTAAATAGGATTGATTACTGTGCATTATATTATTAGTTTACAGTTTGTTATAGTTATGACTATCTACAATTTTGTATCTAGTTTTAATTAATATGGTATGAGTCAGTATCAGTGTCATTTGTATTTATTTGTTTTAAAAGAGCTATAAGCTCTTTTGGTGGGCGGTATGTTACGAAGAACTGTGCGTATTTATACTTATGTAGTACATACTAATCGTTTGACTATAACTTCATGCATGTCAAAGTAGAATAAGCAGTTGAGAATAAATCATTGAAGCAAACACACGTCTTAATTACTTAAAATACTGAGCCAAACGAAAGTGAACCTTAACATTCTAAACACCACCTTCGATCCAGGAGTTGGCCTTTTATATTTTTTTGTTCTGTGACGTTAGTGCACTTAAGTTTAGCTCAAAATGAGCTGTAATTTTTAAATTCTGTGTTCTCTTGTTCGTTGCTCGAGTTTTGGGATTGAAGTTTGTTTTAGTAGATTGCTTAGGTGATGCTTGGCTACTTTACATAGATAACCCTAGAATTATAATATTAATAACATAGCACCACGCCTGTTTGCCTGGAGGAATAGTATGATTTGTACGAAATTCCGACTAATTAAGAGATGGTGGCCCCAACACTGCTGAAGTATATATGTAATGTATATATAAAATACACAAAAAAATATAGTCTGTGTTTCTGAAGAAAAGTATCTTCATCTCGACATGAATTCGACGAACGATTTGGCGCGATGGCTAGGCGATTAGACTGCTGCGCCAGGGATTGCGGGATCGATTCCCGCACGGGACGAGAAATTGTGTGATCCGCAGATGTTTGTCTCGAGTCTGGGTGTTTGTGTCTGTGATATTTCTTATTCGTGAAACGCACGATACAGGAGAAATTCCTAGAAGGGCGTTGTTAACATTCATAAAATATTTGTCATAATTTTTAAGAAAACTGGTAATGCCTTGGTATAGGAATCCGAATAGGGCACTCAACAATTATGGTAGCGAGGCTAAGGTGCGTGGGACGTATTTAGGTGGCTTAGACGCTCACTACTTGCACCCTACATAACACACAATACAAACGTATCAAGATTAACGAATGACCTTTACTAGACACTAAACAAAAAAGCACTTGAGTCACAATGAAAGAGTAATGCCATGTGCATAATTGTGGTGTTGTGTGACGTCACACGTCCGCTGCCACCGTAACCCATTTGCACCGTTCCATAAATCATAACGCGCCGCCACGGATGCTGGGGACTTGGGGAATTACAAGGACTGAGACAGGAGATGATTTGGGTGTTGACGTATACAGATTGTTATGAAAGAAATCAAAATTATTTACACAGGTGCTACTGTCTATCAGTTTTAAACCTTTGAAGATTCTTCTTCTATATTTAGCTTATAAACGCGACTACTGAGCTTGAGGTCCCGGGTCAGAAATTTGTTAGATTTTTCCATTTGGTAATTCTCATTAGCTGCACGGAGTCTTGATTGTGCCCGGTGATAGCAATAGGCTTGCCCCCTATTACATTTGGACTTATAACATAACTGGCGAAATGCCATCTCAAGGGCCTACAGGCGGTTTAAACTTCGACACCAGGTTGTCCATCAACCTTGCGATAAGAAGAAGAAGACCGGCGAAATGTGGGTGTACTATATATGCACCTCTGCCTATCCCTTCGGGAAATACAGGCGTGATGTCAACCGACTCCGTGCTGCTACTGAGAATTACCTAATGAAAAAACCCAGTAACACTTTGCCCGACTTAGGATTCGAACCCAAAATCTCATGCTCAGCAGTCGCGCTTTGTGACCACTAGAACAATGAGGCAGTCCTGATAATGAATCTTAGTCAGAGATAATGAAGACGCTTCAAAAAAGTCCGAAGTTCCAACACACAGAGACCGCACCCAGCGGCGACAGATTTTAAAATGGATGACAAACATCGTTTCGCTTTGTGCCCGCAGTGAGTGACTATGCAATTTGGTGGTACTCTCCTTCGCTGTCATTCATTTGTGGATCTGTGTCGGGTGTGCTTATGCCCAGGTTTGTGTGCCCAAGTGAACGTTTTTGGCAGAAAATTTCGTTTTATGGGTAATGGAGATAGACTTTTAAGTTTCGGTGTATGTTATCATTGTTATCGTGACTTTTTTTTAAGGGATACTTGTCTTAGGTTAGACAGGACCCCTCTTACTTCTAATCAATGCTTACATGTGTTTTAAGATAACCACTTGTCAAGTCTATTGGCATCTCTATTTTTTGACATGCAAACGACAGTGACAGGTATAATTTAACTGATTGTTTAACAATGACAATTTTTATAAGTAAGGGGTCCGTGTGTTATAGGTGGTGAGCTTATTGAAGCTCATTGGGAACACGTTTAAGTTTATCAGTAACTAAGAAATACGTGACTGCCTCGTTGGTCTAGTGGTCGCTAAGCGCGACTGCTGAGGGTTCAAATCCCGGGTTGGGCAAAGTGTTACTGAGTTTTCCATTAGGTAATTCTCAGTAGCAGCACGGAGTCTGGATTTGTGCCCGGTTGATGGCAATAGGCTCGCCCCCTATTACATTGGGACTTACAACATAACTGGCGAAATGTGGGTGTACTATAAGTTCACCTCTGCCTACCCCTTCGGGGAATACAGGCGTGATGTTATGTATGTATGTGTGTAAGAAATACGTATGTTATGTATGCCTCGATCAACATTAAAAATACTGCAATAAAATGCCACTAAAATACAAATACCATCGGAAATTCGGACTAACAACGATATAGTATTGAATTCGTAACTCAGAGTTACCGCGATTGTCCTATCTAGCGCGTATCCTATTGTGTATCTATTTACTTAACAAACTTATCACCAATAGTGATTCCCTACTAATACACCTTAATTTGAAGTACTACCTGATACCTCCTACGTTGAAGCAAACTTGAGGGATCATTAAAGTAAATCGTGATATATACACACCTCAGAATATCAGGTAGGCTATTTCAGAAGCAGCTCAGAGTCTGAATTTGAACTCGCATAATGGCAATTACGTAGGTTAGGTCTCTATTAAAGAATCTATATATAATCTACATATACTAATATTATAAAGCTGAATTGCAGCACTGATAGCCGAGTGGTATGACCGTTGGACTGCCAAGTCAAAGGTCGCAAGTTCAAACCCCGGCACGCACCAATGTCTTTTCGAATTCATGTGTGTACTATAAATTAGTTATCAGTTGCTAAAAACGGTGAAGGAAAACATCGTGAGGAAACCGGCACACCTGAGAGATTTTTCAACGGTGTGTAAAGCCATGTCAGAGGCCTACAGGCGGTTTAAACTCTGACACCAGGTTGTTCATCAACCATACGATAAGAAGATAAAGCTGAA
Organism: Abrostola tripartita; assembly: GCA_905340225.1. Taxonomy (NCBI): domain Eukaryota; kingdom Metazoa; phylum Arthropoda; class Insecta; order Lepidoptera; family Noctuidae; genus Abrostola; species Abrostola tripartita. Next base: position 1,665,976 of record HG996488.1, read on the forward strand.
AAGTTTGTTTAGTTAAACGTGCTAATCTGAGTAACTACTGGTTCGAATGATTATTTATTATCATTATTACAGCTATAGACGTCCCATACATACATACATACATAAAATCACGCCTATTTCCACGAGGGGTAGGCAGACCCCACGAATTTCCATTTGCTACGATCCTGACATACTTCTTTCGCCTCATTCACTCGCATCCCATCATCATGACGTCCCACTGCATGGCAAAGGCCTCCCGTTCCTTCCTCGAATAGAAAAATATTATTGTGTTGGATAGTGCATTTATCGAGGAAGGCTATATAGGCTATAAAATATTTTGGTTCCACGCAGACGCAGTCGCGGGCGGTAGCTACATAACATAACATAACATCACGCCTGTATTCCCCGAAGGGGTAGGCAGAGGTGTACATATAGTACACCCACATTTCGCCAGTTATGTTGTAAATGCCAATGTAATAGGGGGCGAGCCTATTGCCATCAACCGGGCACAAATCCAGACTCCGTGCTGCTACTGAGAATTACCTAATGGAAAACTCAGTAACACTTTTCCCGACCCGGGATTTGAACCCAGGACCTCTTGCTCAGCAGTCGCGCTTAGCGACCACTAGACCAACGAGGCAGTCGGAAGGCGGGCGGAAGCTAATAATAGTATAACTGGTAAAATGTGGACGCACTATATTCTGCCTATTCCTTCCGCGAATACAAGCTTGATGTTACGTTTTTAATATAATGATTGATTTAACTAAAAAACATATTCCAAGATTTATATAATAATAATAATATAATAATAACAGCCTATAACTGTCCCACTGCAGGGCAAAGGCCTTTTCTCGTATAGAGATGAGCACTGATCACCACGCTAGCTCACTGCGGGTTGGCGATTTCAGATAATTAAATCCAGGTTTCCTTACGATGTTTTCCGTCACCGTTAGTCAGTGGTGTCTTAGAATATCTAAGAAAGTATTTATGACATTGAAAAAGTCACATTGATACTTGCCTGGGTTTGAACCTGCAACCTCGTGCATAGAAATCCGGTATGTCAACCACTCGGCCACCACAACATTTACTAAATAGTAAATACTTTTTTACGTAAATCCATTTTTGCTTTTGTAATGGGGTTATTTATAATAACCCCTAGTGTCAGTACATAATAGCTTCGGTAGACAAAGGCTTGTGAATGATATAGCATGCATGGCATTGCGGGGGATGGTGCAGTCTATACCTATTTACGAGAACACAAGGGTGTGAATTGACTTGTGCATTGTATAGCAGCTCGGGGCGACCGCAGTCTGACTGCGTTAGGGGGCCGCAACATTTTTATTGTTTAGTGTTTTAGGGTTAGAAATATGTTTAGAATGATAACAAAAGTTGTGTGAACTGTTACACTATGTAATACTAGCCGCGCCCCGCGGTGTTACCTGCTACATTTTTTCGGGATAAGCCTATGTATCAATCTAGGGTGTCGCTACCTCCATACAAAATTTTATCAAAATTGGTCCGGCCGTTTGAGCGTGAAGAGGGAACAAACACACAGACACTCACAAACTTTTGCCTTTATAATATTAGTGTGATGGGTAAAAATGTTTTAATTAATGAAAATGTTTAATAAGTTTATTGCTTAATTATTATATTTACACGTAAGATACAGATGTTTTTTAGAATGATTGCTACCAAAACTACTACAGGTAATCCCAACTATAACACTACAAAAAGCATTGTTTGGACGTTTTGGGGGGTTTCGGTTTCCATACTTTTATTCGTATTTTCACTAATTATTTGAACAGAACAAAAAAAAAATCAGTAAGACCTTTTTTCTTTTGACTTTTTAATGATTGGTAAAGCAAACAACCATTATCTATGTTTGTAGGTATGTGTATCTTAAGATCGACGTAAAATCATTTCCATTCTTCTAGCATTTTCAAATCAGCATAAAACGGTGCATTCATAAACATGCAAGAATTTATTGAGATGTGGCTGCATGATACAACCGCTGGGGGCGACGAATGTGTTTTGTTTTCTGCGAGATATTGAACACTAGTGGGCAAGTGTATTCGATGATTTTTGGATTACGAAAGAGAGATTACTAAAGCAATTGAGCATTGTAGTTTTGATTAGAAAAGTACTATAGACTATACCAAATTAGATTAGATTAATGACGAAATTTTTGACATTGGCTAACATCTGGATACAGTTTCGGGTCGTAGGTCATCCAATCCGTGCTTATGTAATATATGATAGTGATAAAATCTAATAGTAATTTTTGAAATAAAAATTAAAGTTGTTAGCAACGTATGTGTCTAAACTGCAAAGATGTTGGTATATGGAAGCCTGGAAGGTGTAATGAGCACACGGTTATAAAAACAATCGACTACGATATTTTTGCCTTCATTTTTTATTTTCGACCGTAACAATGAAACAAGATTGAAATATACATGATTTTATCTTTATTGTACACCAATTATACATACCTAGTACGTATACACTATACATGTATAATTTTTTTTAACGTAAGGGAGATCCGTTACGCCTCGTATGTGGGTCTCTCTCCCATAAACCCAACATGATCCCACTAATGAAAAACCTCACGATGCGTGCTCTGCGCATAGGTGACGCGGAGGATCGCTATCGCTAGGAGGGATCGCTATCGCATTATACCGCCAAATATATACCAACCTAAACCGTACACAATAATGACTTAATCAAAAACCAAAACCAAACAATACGCCGAATGTTATGCACCCCTGTCCTATGTCCAGTCACTTGACCATTCAAATTTATGGGTTGTCGCCGCCATCGGCTTACCACCCTTGTTTAAACTACACCATTATTGATTAACATATTATTTGTCGATGAATATTTATGATTTTGGACGTAGTGTGGCTTAGGAAATTAGTGTTGTTATAAGATCTAATTGTACTTAATGTATGTAAATGCTGATGATTAAAACTGCGCAACGATCGAATTTAATTAACTTGGTTAAAAAAGTCGCATTAATGCAGTAGAGATGCGGGCTTTGAGAAGTATGTGTGGTGTGACTTTGAGAGATAGAGTAGAAAATAAGGTGATAAGAGAAGATGGGGAGTGAATGTAGATGTAATTACAAAAATCGAGAAGAATATGCTTAGATGGTTTGGGCATGTAGAAAGGATGGATGAAAGAAGAGTGACAAAGCAAATATATGAGGCGAATGTTAGTGGAATATCGGGAAGGGGAAGACCTCGGCGAACATACTTGGACCAGATCGGAGTCGTTCTACAAAAGGGTAAAGTGAGGAGTACCCTTAACCGACGAGCGTGTATGAGGAATGTGATGCGAGTGAATGAGGCGAAAGAAGTATGTCAGGATCGTAGCAAATGGAAATCCGTGGTCTCTGCCTACCCCTCGTGGAAATAGGCGTGATTTTATGTATGTATGTATGTAAAAAAGTGTAGGTACTACTTGTGTTCGACAGATACGGATGGATATGAGATTAATGCTTGTACGACAGCTATACTGCATTTCACCGTTATTCTAGAATATTATAATACACCTATCAATTTATTTTTGAACTTCCATTTTCCGAACTAAGCTGTAGCAAATTTTAAAATAAAGTGTGCCAAAAAAGCCATCACCATCTCAGGAAAATACATTTCAGAGTGACTGTGAATCAGTTTCTTCAAATTTTTAAATGAGTACCTACACAATATTTATTTATAATTATTATACCATTATAATTATATACAATTCTTCACGATACATATACACAGGAGAAATTACTAGTGTGTGGAGCGGAAAGCTAATGTTAACGATCCTACGTGTTAAAACTATAGAACAGGCTTTTTTTTTTCAACACTTTAATTTATTCCTGCCAGTATTTTCAACTACAGCTTAATACGTAAATAAAGTATAAATGTTATGTAACTATCTCAACTAGGTGGCTCGCTAGGGTTGCCCTCAGTCCCGAGGCATCGAACTTTTAATTAGCTTTACTTTCAACCCTGTATTATGCAGGGTCCATGTTGTTACAAAAAATGGCTAAAGTTAGAACATTTTATATCGATATAATTAAACTGAGGCTAAGTTTATGAAACGACTTTTGGATTTTAAATTTCAGATTGTAGGTTTGATTTTTTTTTGTTTTCGTTGATGAGATATTTAATAAGTAGGACGAAAAAAACGTAATGAATATTTGACTTTAGAGACGCACTTAGATCCTTAGAACTATGTAGTATATGTAGGTACCTAATGTATGTTCTGTATTAATAATATAAGTAAAAGCAAAATAAAATAAAAATCATGCTTTTTATATAGTACCGAAAACAAATATTGCAGATAGGTGTTTTGACCTATACGCAAAATCCATTTCCATCTACGCGATTGCCGTAACCGTCTACGCGATGTCTACGTAAGTCTACGATAGTACGATTTCGCTACGGCCTACGCGGATGCTACACCATGTTGTTAGGGACAGGTCTACACTTTCACAGTTCCAGTATGACTTGAAAGCATTCATGTAAGAGTCATACCTTTCAGCTTACTCACATTTTGAGTCAAAACATCTTCCAAAAAAAAACATGTTACTGTTTAATTAATTATTTTTATAATAATATGATAATAATCATAGAGTATGTTAGGAATGAAAGTCCAGATGCGAACTTAGGCATAAAACTAAATACTAGGAAGTGTTGTTAAAGCCGGGAACGTTAATGCATCCATTAAAAGGATGCGAAAGTGATAAGCCCCAAAAATGTTTTAAAATGCTCTTTGAATTAACAAAAAGGTAATATGGAACAAGTTTTGTGAGATTTTCGTTTTAAAATGGAAATATTTAAAGTTTTTAATATAATGGAAATACATACATTTAATTAATTGTTTACCTGATTAGCGCAGCGGCTAGCGGGTTCGGTTCCCGCACGGGATAAAAATTTGTGCGATCCGCAGATGTTTGTCCCGAGTCTGGGTGTTTGTGTATGTGTTATTTCATGTTTGTGAAACGCACCCACGATACAGGAGAAATTCCTAGTGAGAAGGAGACGTTTAAAAAAGAAATGCAACTACATCAAGTTCCTTAGTTAGAGAACTAGTGTCAATGTTTGAATGTAGTCAAATAGTCATGTTACAAAAAAGATAGGCACGCGCGAAAATTGAACACACGATTTTCGCCGATCCGTGGCGATTTCTCTTCCAACTGAGCCATCGTGTTAATGGTGATCCCATCAGCACCAGGCGTTTTTTTTTTTAAAGAAAATTGTATCTGGAATAGGTTCTATGTAGGCACAAAGCATAGGAATTATTAGGCATAAATTTTTATGGTATGAAATCGACTATACGCACGAGTGATGATCAATGTTAATTTCGGAATCAGATGAGACTGGTTGATGTTTGAGACCATTTAATGTAATGTCCTCCTGACCGAATTTCGGTCACGGCGGCCTGTCTCAGCTGACACTAGCCATCTGCGCAGGAGATATTATAGTGCACAAGTATGCGCGCAGACACAGGTGCACTCCCTATTCCCTCACTGTCATAATCCGATGGGACGGTAGACCGACACGACCGGAGAGAGATAAGGCGCAGGACCAACAGCTTAAAGTGCCTTCCGAAGCACGGTGGGGTCTCGACATGTGAAAGCGGTCACCCATCACAAGACTGACCGCGGCGAGTACGGCTTAACCTCGCAGATCGACTGATCTGCCGGGTAGCGGCATAGCTATGAGCCCCACAAAAGACCATTTAGAATGTATCAAGCCAAGGTAGACGTCAGCTAGGGCATTTGTTGCGCCGTTTCTTCTTTCAAGCTTATAGCTAGGAAGCTCTAGTTTCTTGTTATGAAATCTGACGTGTAAAAGTGTTTGTGAAAACCTATTTACAGAAATAAATCATTTAGCATAAAAACTAACAATATATTTGTTCACCAATTTTATTGGTACGATACACACACAGCACTGATAGCCGAGTGGTATGACCGTTGGACTGCCAAGTCAAAGGTCGCAAGTTCAAATCCCGGCACGCACCAATGTCTTTTCGAATTCATGTGCGTACTATAAATTAGTTATCAGTTGCTAAAAACGGTGAAGGAAAACATCGTGAGGAAACCGGCACACCTGAGAGATTTTTCAACGGTGTGAAAAGCCATGTCAGAGGCCTACAGGCGGTTTAAACTCTGACACCAGGTTGTTCATCAACCATACGAAAAGAAGAAGAATTGGTACGATATAGAGATCATCTAAAATGTATACATAAGACCTTTATTGTAATACCTGTGTTCACAAGTAAAGATTGATTCATTGATTCATTACAGCTTTGACGGGTGGGCGTTTGTGGGGCTGTCATATGTACGACGATCAGATCGATCGATCGAAAGTTCTATTTAAAATAGTTGATTTTTGATCCTTATCTTTATCTTCATTGTATTTTAACTGTAACAATAGGTACGTACAATCACAAGAATTAATTGCTAAAGACATAAAATCCTTCAGTATGCAACACTGGATATATAACCCTTTTAGGTCAGCCAACTTTTGTATATACATATGTATAAGTACATAACACAATATTAAAGCCTCTACCAGCTATGTTACCGAAACATTGCACGGCAAAGTTGCACTTAAGTATATTAAAAATGTAATGTTAAGCTACGTTTGATAAGGACTTGTTTTAATGTTCCCTTTTTGGTAAAAGGGATTTTTAGGAGGTAATTCTCTTTTAACATGTAAAGGCGAGTTTCATCGGTTGGTACGAGTTAGCAGTGAAGTGTTTTCAAAATCTTTTGCTGAAAAGATTTGAGGATGTACTCTGCGTGGATGCTTTGCAATTAACCGATGATAAAAAAATGTCCTCCTGACCGAATTTCGGTCACGGCGGCTTGTCTCCTCGGACACTAGCCAATTATGCAGGAGATATTATAGTGCACAAGTATGCGCGCAAGCACAGGTGCACTCCCTATTCCCTCACTCTCACAGTCCGATGAGACGGTAGACCGTCACGACCGGAGGGAGATCAGGCGCAGGACCAATGGCTTAACGTGCCTTCCGAAGCACGGAGGGGTCTCGATGTGTGAAAACGGTCACCCATCACAAGACTGACCGCGGCGAGCACGGCTTAACCTCGTAGATCGACAGATCTCCGCGTTAGCCACGTAGCTACGAGCCACCTTGATCATATCATAATATAATAACCGATAATAATGGGTAAAAGTAAAAAGTGGTAGTTGTACGATATTTTTGCCGGTTTTACTAACGAGAAACTACTAGTATCGGTCTCTAATATCCCGCAGTCCCAGCGTTCCGTGTAGGTGAGTATACCTTCTATAAAAAGGTCTCCGAAGGTATTGAAATATTCATCAGATCTTTATCAAATTTCGATGGGACCACCTGTGATAAATACTTTTAAAAAACTGTTCACTATTAGGCCTCTAGTATCACTCCTTTTTAAGATAACCCTCCACAAACCTACTACTTTTTTGAGACGGTTAATTTGTATTTTATGCCTTAAACTTTGAAATAGTCTAAACTTCTGGCCTTTATATGCTCTGCCCCCTTATACTAATCTATCTCAATTTTAAACTATGGATTAAATTATACCTGTCACTGTCGTTTGCATGCCAGAGAATAGAGATGTCAATAAACTTTATACGGGTTTAAGTTAATACAGGTATTATTAAATAATTAAGCCTCGTTGGTCTAGTGGTCGCTAAGCGCGACTGCTGAGCAAGAGGTCCTGGGTTCAAATCCCGGGTCGGGCAAAGTGTTACTGAGTTTTCCATTAGGTAATTCTCAGTAGCAGCACGGAGTCTGGATTTGTGCCCGGTTGATGGCAATAGGCTCGCCCCCTATTACATTGGGACTTACAACATAACTGGCGAAATGTGGGAGTACTATATGTACACCTCTGCCTACCCCTTCGGGGAATACAGGCGTGATATTATGTATGTATGTTAAGAGGGATGTTGTTTTTTTAATGCATGCCAGTTGTTTATCAAGTTGTACTACTGATTCAACCTCTAAGTGGATGGACGAAATTTTCTTTAATTTTAATAAATTAATTAAATAAATGTAAATGTGGAACAAACCTTACTTCTTTCCAGTTTTAAATAACGTTATAAGTGAGACCTCCATTAAAATAAGTTTAGAAGGTAGCGTTTGCATTAGTAGTTTATAAAAGCATGTATTATACAATGTGTAGCTAACAGTTTTAATTCATACACGTAAAGGAATGTGGGCTTTTAGTACTTAGTTTATATGGAGTACGTGAGTGCAAGTTGTATGTGCTTAATGAAATATTATAAGGAAGGTTTTTACAGGAGTATAACAAATAAAATGTATATGACTTTTGGTGCCATTTTAGCATGTTGCCCATGCTAAGCTTGAATCTAAATTGATAAAGGAAATTTGAAAAATGATGGACACGAGCGGGATTCGAACCCGCGACCTTCGCCGATCCGTGGCGCTGCTCTAACCAACTGAGCCACCGTGTCGCTGCTCGCATCCATCGAATTTCAAGTTCCCTTTTAGTATTTACGTCTTGCGAGCAGCGACACGGTGGCTCAGTTGGTTAGAGCAGCGCCACGGATCGGCGAAGGTCGCGGGTTCGAATCCCGCTCGTGTCCATCATTTTTCAAATTTCCTTTATCAATTTAAATAAAATGTATATTAATTTTACTAAAATAACATAATGAGGTGTACCCTAGGATAATTATATTATTTGTTTAGCTTTCTTAGAAACATATGTAACGGAATATACCTTTGTTTTTTACGACACCTTTTTTAAGTAGGTAAGCTAATCATTGAAGACTTTTTTTAATTTTGTATCTAATAAAAAAAAATAGTAACATAATTTAAAATGCGAATGTTGTACTGCTTATGTCTGCGTTGAAATAAATATCTCACATCATCTAAACAGTATAACAATAATAATAAAATCTTCTATTACTCATACATAACATAAAAATAAAACAAAATCCTCTCGTATTAAAACAAGCAAGCTTTTATTCAACTAAAGGTAAAAATCTAAACATTTCACAGCAACCCATCTCACCCGAGGCGCAGAGATTAACAATACATTGTAACGAACATTTCGTTTAAAAAGGCAGATTTCGTTCATTGTCACCCGAATGCTTTATGCTGGGCCTTAGTATAAAAGAGAACGCCCACTTCTGGGCCCAGCGAGCTACAGAAATAATAAATAGTGGACAAAATTCTTTATTTCATGTTTAATTGAAATCTCAAAAAAATGGTATGCTACTTTTGTTGTTGACTGTACAATGTACCATAAGTTTGTTTTACCCTCGAACTCAGAGACATTTAATGATTACTTAAACCGTCACTAAGTAAAGGTTTTCTTTGTGAAATCTTTACTTAGTGTCAGTTTAAGTTATCATTAACGTTTCTGAGTTCGGCAGTAAGTCGTATAACATAATATCAAGTGTATTCGTGCCTTAAGACTGTTAAGGGGAATACAGCTTTAAGAATAAAGCGCTGCAAATATGTTTGGTGAAGCGCTTGTAGATACTGCCCCTTTACCATGCACTCTTTCTCTAAAGAAATTTTCCGCTGTAGGAGCGAGATGTCGCTACGTGCAGTGTAGTACGACGTCTCGCTTTCATAACGGAAAATATCCTGCTTTTAAAGTTCATGGTAAGGGGCTGTATCTACAAGCGCTTCACCAAACATATTTGCAGCGCTTTATTCTCAAAGCTGTATTCCCCTTAACAGTCTTAAGGCACGAATACTTATTATAACCCAGTTTCGTCCAAAAGTCGCCCTAATAAGTCGTAAGGCTGAATACACTTTTTATCTCACAGATATTGTGTAGAATAAGTCTCTTGCAGTGTAAGGTTAATGTCTCGTGGTGCAGTGGTCGCAAGGGCGACGGCTGAGCTTGAGGTCCTGAGTTCGATTTCTTGGTCAGGCAAAGTGTTAGCACGGAATAAAAGAATTTTTATTTACATGTTTCTATTAAAGCCAGGGCTCTGGTAATGGCAATAGGCTCTCCCCCTATTACATGATATCTATATCGTAACTGGTGAAATGTGGATGTAAGAACTATTCGGATTTCATGAATATGCAAGTGAGAGCCTCCACGAGTGACAATACATAAGTACGTCCAGCGCACCCTGGACGGTCAACCTCGCTACCATCCTTGTTGACTGACCAATCTCTACACCACGGCATGACCTATTCCATGTGGCTATTGGCTCATGTCAATCCGAAGAAGAAGAAGCAGATTCAGATGCGCTCAACATTTCAGTTTATTATTTTGTACAATTTCTATCCACATCCGGGTTGTTTTAAAACTAAGTGGGTTTTGTCGGCACCTTTTATCGTTAGGAAGTTTTGACACACTCTATTTATAAACTGGCCGCAAGCGCCTCATAAATGCGAATGTGTAGTGTCCTTCATTGCCTAAACCGGGTAACAATACCTTAAGTACTAAGTTTGCGGTTTTTACCATGTGAGGATAAAGAGGTAATGTGTTTGTCATTATATTTTCATAGGAAGTGGAGTGGTCTTATATCACATTTTTTTAACGGGGTGAGTTATCATATTTTGTTATGGTCGTAGGGGCATTTTAGCGTGACTAAAAACTAATGTTGTACTAAATTATGTTATATTTCACACACTTAGCCTTACCTTAAAAGGCACACTAATCACTTTCTCTGCGTTGTATACTCTTAAGTAGAATAGAATATTCTTTAATGTATCATACATAATTATTGTTGTTAATTTGTGGTTTCGTACCTGTTGTTGCACACTGGTTTATTTGAGTAAGAATGGTGGGACGCAGCACACACACACACATGCAAATAGTCTATTACACATAGGTGTAATAGACTATTTGCATGTGTGTGTGTGTAGACACTGTTGTATAGACAACAGTACCTAAATATTCAAAAAAAAAAGGAAAATGTACAATGGACAATCTTATCGCTAATACGGGTGTCTTCCAGACAACCTTTGGATTGATAGGTGACGGAACGAGAATGATAACGTACGAAACGTAGATAATTTATGTACATATTTGCACGTGTATTTTTCGCGGTTATACTCTAGCTATATCGAAATATGGTAAGTTATAGTTTAAAAAAAAAACCGGAGTTAAACTATAGCATACCATATACCACTTACGCAAATATTAGACATTGGTAAAACTATTTTTATGGATTGTATAGCTTTTTTAGAAACGGACGTAACTTGGGACTAAAAAAAACAAATTAAAACCGCGATAAAATCCGTAAAAATAGTTATATAGCATGCCATATTCGCCAGTCAGTACTATAACCAGTTATAAAAAGGAGCGATCCGATAACAATTAATCACTATTTTGAAGGCAAACTACTACCTACCATGGAAAAAATTCAGAAGCGAGTTGTGTTCAATTTCAGTTATTTATTTTATGTAGTGAGTAGTACGATATATTGCTAAAGCCTCATTACTACTTGAAAGAGCTATAACTCGCATCGAATCTTGTATTTCAGTCAGCGTTTGAAACAGCTTTCAATACTAATTATCATCTGAATTCACTGTCGTTACCCTGGTACCGATGTACTATGAAGATGTAAAGCTTAATAATCATAATATTATTATATTGGTGAATACTGTAAAATGCAAGCAGCGCAACAATACCGCTGATCAGCCATCGCTTAGCATTGTGCCGGGCGCAGGAGTCGGGCCACGATTATTATGTAAAGGAGCCAATTTGTCTTGGTGGGGGACACACAGATAAGAAATGTTATCAACAAGTTAATTAATTAATGCATATACATATATTTGATAACTATAAAAATAAGCGACTTCTTTAATACAGTTTTTTTTTATAAAATTAGTACCTATAGTTTACTTAAGTTTTTAAGACGTTTGAAAGATCGATAGTTAAGTAGGAAAAATTAATATGAGGTTTTATAGTTATTTTTCATTTGTGTATTGTGCGGATCTCGTGCGGATCGTGAAATTATATCCGCGAATCGCACACATTATTGACCCGTACGGCAATCGAACCCGCAACCCTTAGCGCAGCAGTCCAATCGCTGAGCCACTGCGCCAATCGGGTCGACTCTTTAAGCGCTAATTTTTTTTTCATTCTTTGTCGCCGTCTTCAATCTCCAACTTGCTGTCAAACCTATCAGCCCGTGTGTCCCTCAGCTACCTGTCCTCAACCATTGGATCCCTGAGTCCACGAAGCCTCTGCTTACAATGTCGTTCATTTGTTATCATTACTACTGATGCCATTCCGGCTTTAAGGTTTATATAAGGCTCGCTATTTCTCTTATGTATTTGTAAGCTTTGGCAGAGGTTAGGCAATGTTTGGTGATTTACTGTTGCGAAGCCTGTGGTCCCCGACGGGTTATACAGGGTTACTTCGTAGAGTAGTTAGTTCCTATAAACACTGGAAGTACCTTAAAATGGAAATCTACTTGATAAATATGTTAAGAATTATAATCATCACTCGCCTAGCCTTTTCTCTCCTATTTCCGTGTCTACTTCCAGACTTGGCAGCTGACTACTAATATTTTTTGACAACCTAATTGGCGTAGTGTCTAAGTGATTGGACTCCTGCGCTAGGGGTTGCGGGTTCGATTCCCGCACGGGACAAAATTTGTGTAACCCGCAGATGTTTGTATCGAGTCTGGGTGATACAGAAGAAATACTTAGTGAGGGGCGAGGATTATTTTAAAATCTTTATTTTAATTATTATCGGCTTGAGTGGTTTCAAACTACTTAACCACGTTAACACTACTAGGATTTTAGATTATTATTTGATGTTGATTTTTCACTGACTATAAACTCACTACAATTAACCTTGGTGACGTTGTATTCAAGAAACACGATTAAACGGCTACTGAGTATTAGATGTAGTCGAGCTTCGTTGTATATATGATTCATGCATGCGGTTAACTGAGAAGGATCAACGCATTGTGTGATCCGCAGGTATTTGTCCCGAGTCTAGTCGTTAGAGCATGCTATTTCATATATCTAAAACGATTTGATACATGGGAGAACGGTTTAGGAATGCGATTCCTTTTCGTCTGCAGAAAAGTAAGTAATGGTGTGGGATGAATGGAGATCTTTCTTATCATATGGTTGATCTTGTGCGTACTATAAATTAGTTATCAGTTGCTAAAAACGGTGAAGGAAAACATCGTGAGGGAACCGGCACACCTGAGAGATTTTTAAACGGTGTGTAAAGCCATGTCATAGTCGTACAGGCGGTATAAACTCTGACACCAGGTTGTTTATCAACCATACTATAAGAAGAAGATAAATAAGTAAATAGGAGATACTTATGAAAAGTTAATTTCATCGTCATCATCAATATCTGCCTATCTCACTCCATTGCTGGACATAGCCCTCTCCTATGGCACGCCACTGAGCTCGATCTTCGGCCTTCCGTTTCCAACCGCTGCTAGCCATTTTGCGTATATCGTTGTCCATCTAGCTGAAGGGCTATGTCAATTTAAGTTATATGAATTCAGAGTTTATTGTATGAAATAAAAATGATACTTCTGTCAAATTTTTCTTAAGAAGCCTTCTTGATACAAACACATTCACGAGTTAGATTCAATCACAATAAATATATCAATGCGATGTTATATCCCATACAGCCGTCGCAGCCATTTTGTTTTATTAGCGCGCGCCATTGAATCGGTATGGCGGTTGGTTTACGAATTTGATTTTCCGAGTCATATTTTCTTTGGTTCGTTTACAGTTTATTATGATTTAACTTATCTTAGGACTATTAAAAAAGCATTAAAAATATTCAGAATTATTCGTCTGCATCTAGGAAACTTTAATAATAAATAATAATAATAAAATCTTGGGACAGCTCACACACGGTCATCTCGGGATCTCATGGTGGAATGGCGACAGCGACTATCGCAACCCAGTGCTGGGCACGCCGTAATTATGGCGGTAAGTCCCCTCTTTGAGGAGTGGCTGGAAAGGCAACACGGCGTCCTTACCTTCCGCATGACGCAGGTCCTCACCGGACATGGTAAGTTCGGGAGGTTCCTGCACCGGATCCGTGCGGAAGAAACGCCCGGGTGTCACCATTGCGTGGACAGCCCGGAGGACACGGTGGAGCACACGTTGGAGGTGTGCCCCGCTTGGGAAGAGCATCGCTGTGTCCTCGTGGGGGCGATCGGCGGCGGTGATCTCTCGCGCCGGGCCTTGGTACAGGCCATGGTCCGGAGCGAGGAGGAGTGGCAGGCGGTCGCCTCCTTCTGCGAAGCAGTAATGCTAGCAAAGGAGGCGGCCGATCGCGTGAGGCAACGATCCTCACGCCCCAACCGCCGCCGGGATTCTGATCCCGATTTCCGGCCACCGTAGGCGCGGGCTTGCGGTCGGTGAGCAATGGGTGGCTCGCCGTCCGACCGTCCGGTAACCATCCGGACCGAGCCCAAGTCGTCGACGGCGCGTACTGTTTTACGCGCGCCTCAAGGAGATGTCAGCAACTGTAGGGGCCCATCAGGGTCGAAGCCTACTGGGGCCAAGGGTCTGATTCCGAAAGGAAGACTCGGCCCTGGTACGAAAGGCAACGAAGGAACAGGAGTGGGTTTTTAGTCAGTAAAAGTCTGACACTATCTCCCGCTCCGCCCAAGAGCGGGGGATGTCATAAGATGATTTTCCCACCGAAAAAAAAAAAATAAAACACATGGTCATCTGATCCCAAACTAGGAAGTGCCTGTATAATGGTAACCAGACAACTGATAAACTTACTTATATATTCCTAAATATATACTTAATATAGATAAATTACACCTAGACACAGAACAAATGATTATGCTCATCACACAAAGATCTGTCCTGGGTGGAAATCGAACCCACGACCTCCGGTTTCGCAGTCAGGGTCACTAATCAGTAGACCAACGGGCTAGTCAACTTAGAATATTTTAGTAAATATAGGTGCCTATAAAACATTAAAAAAGTCACATTGAGACTTGTTTGGTTTCGAACCTGCAATCTAATGCATATTAATCCGGTCCATCAACCGCTAGGCCACCAATCTGTCGACTGGCTGGTTTCTTTTTAGTAATAGTTTAAGTTTGTAGCTTAAATCGACAGAATATATAATATTATGTGAGTCTGAAAAGTGACTAACCGCCGCACTCAGAGACGTGAATGATTACTTAACCTGACACTAAGGAAAGATTTCACGAACAAAACCTTTACTAAGTAATAGTTTAAATATCATTAAATGTCTCTGAGTTCGGGGGTAAGACTCTTAAGTTTATTATTAATCTAGCCTAGTTTTCCAGCTGATTAAATAGGTAATGTCGTATCCTCGCAAACGTGAATTTATAGTATTAATTCGACTTTACCCACTTGTGGCCCAATCTTTTTTGTGCCGTTCTCCAGAACATACCACCATATTCAATCTCCTCTCCCACACTTGCACACATCTCTGCCGCGCCTACAGCCGGCATGTTAGCACAAAGTTCGTTAATCCATCAGTTCGCAGACTGCCGACTGATCATGTTCTAATTGTATGCGAATGCCTAATGCGAAATTATGCGAACTACAAACTCAGCGTTTATATTGGACCGTTAAATTTGAACCGAGTCGGATTTCTAATGTAAGGGTTTTGGTGGGGAAGTTATGGGTGTTTGAAGATCAACAAATATGGTGGGTAATAAGATAATTCTATTAGGTATTAATATCACACTGTCACTATTATTATAAAGGCTATAGTTTGTGAGGGTGTCTGTATGTTTGTTACTGCTTCACGCTCAAACGGCAGGACCGATTTTGACAAAATTAGGTATGGAGATAGCTGATACCCTGCATTAACATAATTTTTTATCGCGAAAAAATGTAGCAGGTAACACCGCCGGGCGCAGCTAGTGACAATTTAATTCAATAAAAAAAGATTATTGAGAAAGTGAAACATCGACGATATAAGTTGATACTTTGTATTAATTTAATTCTATTTGAATGCTGAGTATGAAGCCTTGGATTCGAACCCCGGGTCGGGCAAAGTGTTACTGGGTTTTTCATTAAGGAATTGTCATTAGCTGCATGGTGTCTGGATTTGTGCCCGGTTGATGGCAACGGGCTCGCCCCCTATTACATTGGGACCTATAACATAACTAGCGAAATGTGGGTGTACTGCACACCTCTGCCTACCCCTTGAAGGAATACAGGCGTGGAAGTAATGTATGCTTGTTTGTTTGTTAAAATAGGAATCAAATTCACGACCGGCATAAAAAGCCAAGCCAGTTACTACTACACTGTCTACTTATGCCAAACAATTCAATTAGTTTGATTCCTACTATTAAAACAGATTGAAAAATCAATTGATTGGTTTTAGAAAACGATGCTTTATTTATACAGGCTGTTGTTAAAACAAATATTTTTGAAGTAAACAACGCTGATAGTTTTCGCTATTAGCTTCAAATATTTAAATAGAATAGTTTGAATTTTTTCTGAACAAACATTAATTGTAAAACCGTTTGTGTGTATACCAAACTGAATTTTTGTTTGACTTTTGGTGCTATTTTAGCATGTTGCCCATGCTAAGCTTGAATCTAAATTGATAAAGGAAAGAAAAAAGATGGACACGAGCGGGCCTTGAACCCGTGACCCTCGCCGAACCGTGGCGCTGCTCTGACCAATTGAGCTGAATTTTTGTTGTTTTTTTTATTTGCGAAGTTCGTAATTTTTTTTTGTAGGGTTGGCTTTGATGACTTTGATATGTCATATGTGTATACAGGTTGTAACAGAATTAACGCAAGACTTGAAAGTAGATGGAGCATAATAGGCTTCTAAATCGAATTCCGTCAGTCATAATATATACTATATAATATGTAAATTTATCAGGAAATAATATTTCACATGACTTGAATTAAAAATATAACTTCATTATAAGTTAGTACAAACTTTAGTTGAGGAAAAGTTAAGCTTTAAAACAAAGGAATAAACGCTACCTTAAATGTACGACCAAATCTGAGTTCGGTCATAGCTATCCAGAGACAGACATAAACAACATCTATAATATGAAAAATGAGTTTCTTTTAACTAAATTAAATTATTATTTTAATCTTATAATTTAACAATCGGTTCCGTGCCATGTCGTGTGATATCCGGCCTAGAATGGACCACTCCCTTTCCTCTCGTGGGTGTCGTAGGAGGCGACTAAGGGAAAATCCAGAAGATGGGCAGCAGCGTCTTCTGTAACCGGACCACCAACACTGCGAACCCCAAGCCGCTTGCCAAGCGTGGGGATTATGGCACCCCCCCATTCTAAAAGGGGGAGGCCTTTGTACAACAGTGGACGTCTTACGGCTGATGATGACGATGATGAATTTAACCAACTAATTAGGGTGCCTGAGGTCTTGCGTTAAATTTGGGACATCTTGTATATGGGTTTTGAAACTGTTACAGTTTTAGGGTTAAAAATTGTGTTTGTCAAGGTTATGTTATACTATTCAATCAATGATTTAATTAATAAGAAAATACCAGTCTGAAGCTGTCCCACTGCAGGGCAAAGGCCTTTTCTCATAAAGTTTTTATTCCTATTCTAGCTTTAGCAATTTTGGTCACGGCGGCCGATCTCATCTGAGACTAGCCAACTACGCAGGAGATATTATAGTGCACAAGTATGCGCGCAAACACAAGTGCACTCCCTATTCCGTCACTCTCATAGTCCGATGGGACGGAATAACGACACGACCGGAGAGAAATCAGACGCAGGACCAACGGCTTAACGTGCCTTCCGAAGCACGGAAGGGTCTCGGCATGTTTAAACGGTCACCCATCACAAGACTGACCGCGGCATGCACGGCTTAACCTCGCAAATCGACGGATCTGCGCGGTAGCCACGTAGCTACGAGCCCCTCAAGTGGACCATAAAGCTCTTATCATGTACGAAATCGTACTATAAGAATCACAGTAAAAATTATATGTACCAGCACTACTCGTAAATAGCCGCCTTTAAATTTCTAGTTCCCTAGTCGAAGAACATAAAATTTCGATTTCCCGTTTAAACCACGTTATATTCTGCATCTAAGCACACTCTTATTTTATTGCGATAAGGTTGGATTTTCTTTGAGTGAGACGTAAATTAATTTTTTAACTTTACACTGTCTAGCAATTGAAAGTGCCAACTTTACGAGCGAACACTGTAATCGATCGATGACGTGACATGTGTACGAATGTTGGCGGCACGTGTAAATTTGATGGGTCGTTTATAATTCCATGAAGTGTAATGGACTAAGTCGTTATACATTGTTAGAAGGGATCGCGCGAAAGATATTTTTTTAACTTTAATGAAATTCCTGTTAATATTTTTCTTTTGAGCTTAATTTTCGTATTTATTCGGTTTTCTTCGAATACTTATAGAATGTTTGACAGAGATATTTTATTTTTAAAACCGTCGCCCTTCGCCCCACACTATGAATTTCTCCTATATCATATGTGCGTTTCACAAAAATTAAATATCACATACATAAACACCCAGACTCGGGACAATCAAATGTGGATCGCACAAAATGTTTGCCCCGTGCGGGAATCGAAACCATTACGCAGCCGCACAACCCTTAGCGCAGCAGTCTAATCGCTTAGCCACTGCGCCAATCAGGTCTTCATTTGTCATTCGTCAATTGTCACATGGAAACAGATCATGCCGTGGTGTGGAGATTGGCTTGTCAACAAGGAATACAGACAGGTAGCCAAACTATGCACTTAGATATTATTTAACAAAAAATATGGGATACAATTGTTATAAATAAACTTATTAGGAGCACTAAAATAACGGCTATTATGACCCTAAAAATAAGTTTGATTCGGTTAAATATCATAGTATTGGAAAATATTTACCTATGTCCCAAACTTCAATAGTTTTAAACCACCTCAATAAATGGATATCTCTAAGCTCCAAATCAAATGCCAGTTCCTATCATCATTTAATGATTCTAGTCATAACAACAAATCTAGTTGCAAATGAAAATACGATCAAACATATCAACTATATCGGATTACATCAAAATTAAACAGCAAATTCTGACAAACGAGCCATCGGCCCAACAATGTTTGAACAATTGTTTGTCCGTGTCATTTGGACGCGTCAAAGCCAACCCATGACAAGCCAACGTATAACAAATACACCAACCTGTATTTCCCATTCTTAAACACCTTATCACACAAAAGTAAACCTTAAGCCGCACACACAAAGTCCACTTTCCAATTGATTGGTTGTAGATTTATGTTGGCGTCAGTTAGCATATCTGTGCGGAAGTTTGCAATGCAGATTGGCCAGTTGTATGAAAATGCAAATAATGTACGGCCTGTGTACGGTACGGTTCGGTGCAGAAGTGATATCAATTCAATTTGTGTATTCAATGTACTGAAATTAAGATTTAACCGATGATCGATGGTAGTGGGGCGATTGGATGAGACTTGGGAGAGAAACTGTTTATTGGTTACGTTTATAACTTTAAAACATTTTGACAATCGAGTTTTAGATAATAAAGATTTCTGTTAGTAAATTGCAATATAATCTATATAATTGGGGATCTCTTGCTTAACATGATTTAATTAGATAAAGTATTGTAGGTACCTACTTGTAAAACTCTCCAGGGATATGGTTCCGGATTTGGTCTTTTTAGAGGTCCCGGGACTTGTTCGTGCAGATGGTGACCACCGGGGTGTTTGTAGTGAGGTAGAAATCATATCACCATAGGGGCAGGGTGCCTTTTCAAGATTTTTCTCCCGAAAACAAAAAAAAATGTCTACTTGTAAAATTAAGTTAAGATTTTTTTGTATTATCAATATTAAACTAAGCTTCCTATTCTACAATATTCCATCTTTACATTATTAAAAACAACATACCTATTTGTGTTAGTGTACTAATTACTAATAATTGAAAAGTAATTAAATATTACTGGTTCCGACTGTACTTCCATAAGATTAGCCCGGTGGTTTGTGTTAGTTAGGTCTTACGTATTAATTAATGTAAATATGTATGTAGAACAAAACAGCTCTATTTGAATTATGTAATGTTTAGTATAGAATAGTTATAATAAAAACTTAAAATATTCATGAAATCTCTGATCTTATAAAATTAATATAGGTAAAGTTGCCTTAAAATTTAATAGACACAGATTGAGTTCGTCGCTTCTTGCGAAAACACTTTCCTGGCGGTCACTGGTGGAGGTTTCGTGTACGTACCTAAATTTTATATTAAGTAGAAGAAAAGCATACATATTTTTTTGCCTAAGAAGTATGAATACATTCTAATCTAAACAAAGTAAAGAACAGATGCATGCATCATCATCAGCCGGAAGACGTCCACTGTTGAACAAAGGCCACCCCCTAAAACGCCACAATTAACGACAACTTGCCATTTTGCATCCACTGATTGCCCGCAACTCTGAAGATATCGCCGGTCCACCTGGTGGCCTACCAACGTTGCGTCTTCCGCATGCATGGTGAATACAAACCTATGTTTTACGTCTTTTACAGTCAACGTCCATATCATGTTGAAACCACCGGTTCTCGTTCGATCACCGAAGTTAAGCAACATAGGGCGCGGTCAGTACTTGGATGGGTGACCGCCTGGGAACACCGCGTTACGTTGGTTTTTGTTTCTTTTATATTTTTGTTATTGTAAAGCGTAAAAAATGTGATAGTTAAACCGTTTTCCTTGTTTCGAATACTTCGTTTTTCGTGAGTTTGGTTTTTATTGTTTTTTGCTCCAACGGTACTTGAAATGATGGGAATAAAAATGTTTTACGAGGCTTGAATATGTTTGCGGTATAAATTGTCGGTAAAAAGACATCCTCATTTATATTCTCTTTACTATTTCCTTTAAGACGTCAGTTATTATAGTAGACATTAATATTATAAGGAGTTATTTACCGTTAGTATTTGTAACATTACAGTGCAACAATTAAGTTGTAGGTACTAAAAATAATGTTTTTTTTTACAGGTACACCTTTACCTGTCGAGGAATGGCGTAACGGTATGTTATGTGTATTTTTTAAATTAATTTAAATAATTTTGTAAATCTAATTTTATAAGTTTATATTTTTTACTATTTAACTTCTTATCGGAATTCCCTAATTTTTCTGGCACATGTTTAGGGGCTTTAAATTTTGTTTATATTTATGAAAGGAAAATATAGATTTTAATTAACAATCATTTATTAGTTTATTTTTTTATAAAAACTTAGGATAATTTATTTTTTACTGTAGGACTGTCCTATTATAATTGGAACACTTAGTCATCGTAAGCTAGCTGACTAGTTTATAAATAACTTCCACCCGCTTCATCGTCCGCGTGGATTTCAAATGTATTATAGCCTATCCTTTTTCGATAAATGGACTATCAAACACTAACATATTTTTTCTTCTCAAACCCGCAGTTTCTGAGATTACCCCGAACATCCAAACTCACAAACTCCTCTTTATAATATTAGTATACATAGTTTGAAGATAATTCATGACGTCCATGTACCTGTATAGGATCACTTCGTTGTCCGTCTGTCTGTCTATCAACCCTTTTTTCTCAGAGCGCGTGAAGGTTTAAAGTTAAAATTAATATCAAATACTCGGGTCTACTGTTCCTTTAAGCTGTGAAAAAATGTTTTTTTTTTGTCAACGCAATCAAAAGATACGAGTATTTATGCTGATTATTTTTAGAATTTTCACACTCGGAACCTATAGGGTACTTCCCGTTGACCTAGAATCATAAAATTTGGCCAGAAGCATTGTCTTACAGCACAAGTAAAGGAAAAAATCTGAACTGTAAATTTGTAGTTGGATCACTTAAAAAATAAGTATTACGTTAGCAGTTGGTAAACTAACCGCTAATCCATAACTACTCGTATATCAAAGTATTGGGGCAACCATTTTCCAACGGCAAAGTTAAGTTTGTTCATCAATCCGGTTTACTTTTTCGTTAGAGCAATGTTATTATTATATAATTCGAGTCTGGGTGTTTGTGTATGTGATATTTCTTGTTTGTGAAACGCGACCACGATACAGGAGAAATTCCTAGTGTGGCGCGTTACGTTAAAAAAATATGTATATAATTTAAATTCTGTACGGAACCTCGGTTCGCGAGTCCAACTCGCACCTTGACCGGTTTTAACTTTGTGCTAGAACTTATACTAACTTCGATGAAGTTAAAAACTTTAAGAAAAGTATAGAACTATTCATCAAAATTGCCTCTTCAAATGCTAAAGATTATTACATAGATTAAGTATGTATTACATTTTGCTTTGTAACGTTATCAACGTCCATACCATGTACATTGAAACCACCGGTTCTCGTCTGATCACCGAAGTTAAGCAACATCGGGCGCGGTCAGTACTTGGAAGGGTGACCGCCTAGGAACACCGCGTGACGTTGACTTTTGTTTTTTTTTTATAGTTTTATAAAAGCATTAATAATTTTTATAATTTATTTACATTTTATGTTTTTGGAAAATAAAAGAAGCTTTTTTTTAGAATCAAAAAAATAATTAGCAAGTTATCAGACAAACATTAATTTATTAAACATCTTTGCGCAGATGGTCAAATAGGTTCTAACTTAACCACTGAGTGATAAAACATTATTTAAAGCGTTGTACCTAGAACGACTTAAAAGTACCTACCCTTCCCATATACCTCTATAGACGGATTTTGTTATAACAACACATTACATAAGCCAGTTTGCATTGCAGATTGCCGGTACTGCAATGCAAATACTAATAGATGCTGGCCATTGTACAGTGTACACTGCGGGACAAAAACATGTCGTCCATGGAAAATTGAATTTCCATAGATACGCCCCTGTGAGCGACAAGCGTGGGCGCGATGGGTTTACAATGAAACCTAATTTGTCTCTGTGTTCACCAAATAAGCTAGACTTTGGGTTATTAGTGGGTGGTATTCTGTGGCCTGAAGTGTATTGCTTTGTTGTCTAAGTCGTAGGTAATGCTTTTTATTGGTTTTTCCACATGAGACGTAGCTTACTTCAAATCGATAATAATTATTGTAGCTTATTTTTCTTTACCTGTTTTTAATAAAGGTACCTAACCTATCCAATTAAATACATAGGTACTTTTAAAACTTTTCTAGGGAAGCATAATTTCTTTACTAAATATTGTTTTAATTCTAAAAAGGTTTCTTTTAATTCCCAAAAACATAATATATAAATGAATTAGGTACTGATAAAAGATCAAAGCTTTTCTAAAACTGGACAACAAAAATCAACGTCACGCGGTGTTCCCAGGCGGTCACCCATCCAAGTACTGACCGCGCCCGATGTTGCTTAACTTCGGTGATCGGACGAGAACCGGTGGTTTCAACATGGTATGGACGTTGACGAATGTAAACGTTAAATATCGGTACTATAGGTAACGAATAAATTAATTTAAATATGGAATAAAATAGATTTTATTTTACTAGAGTAGTACCTACACCCACATTTAGTCAGCTATGTTATAGGTCTCAATGTATGTAATCTATGTGCTGTATATTGCTACTGGGAAAAATAACCTAATGAAAAAACCCAATTAAACTTTGCATTTGAACCCAGGACCACTAGACCAACGAGACAGTACGTAGGTACGTATGCATGTACTAATCTGCGTTACGTAATCTAAGTTACAGCATACAGTAATACTAAACCAACTGTTATCTGCTCAACATAATATTTAGCAGTAACTTCAGTTGTGACAAACAAACTCACAGTGACGTAACATTAACATGGTAATAACGCAACGAGTCTGATGGTACGCAGTAGTTAGGACCGCGCAACCCCTTTTAGTGGAGCGCTGGTCTTGAATAAGGGAGGTAGTGTACTTTATCAAGATATTTTTTTTGATGTCGTGGCTTGTGGCTTAGTGTAAGTATGTACTTACTTCTATGATATTGTAAAAAAGCTAGCGTTAATACGCTTTAAACTCATGCTTGCCAAAACTTATGTTTTAGAATATGTATGCTTTTAAAATCATAATAAGTAATGTAAGTATCTTTACAACATTACAATAATATACGACTCTGTATTCATAAGAGCTGATGACAAACACAGGCAGCTTCAACAGTCGGCATTGCTACAAAGCTGCTGAGTTATCATTTGGGCACGAAACAGTAGCATGTATTGTCATAACTGAAGTAAAAGACCGACTAGTTTAGTTAACACAAAAAAAACGCTTAACTTATTAAACATTAAAGAGTAAACTCTGAAGTTTCTTGCCGATTCTTGCCCATTATAAAAAGGTACATTATGGTTCTATTAACATTTCATAAGATTTATAAGGTTTTTTGGTTATAAATATATTCATAAATATAAATAAAGAATAATGATTTATTTATCAACAACTGTCTTAAAACATCACCTTTTTATATCTCGGTCTCTAAAACTCACGTACGCCGTCTTGTGCGACCACCGTCAGCAACATGGCGCACACCGCATGCAAGTTAACGATGTCATTAAAGCAGATGATTGCGTTACCTGCCACTGTTACGCATAGTGTTAATTACTGTTATGTTTACATCAAGTAATTGTTAAGTGTTAAGTGTTCCAGCTTATGAGAGTACAAGGGGCTATTGTCTTGTATTTTTTTTGTGTATGGGAGTGTATTGTTCATATTCCGTTTCCAATTCCGCTGGTTTTTATGTGTGTAAATTCAGCGAAATTGTCGCTTATTATTTTGAACTGCTAGTTATCATTTTGGATCAACTGTTATTGAGTTTCGAAAATATTATAGGAAAGCAAAAAGTTTCGTGTGTCGCCAACATTTAAAAAATACAAATGTTTTATCTCATAGTTCTTACCCATAATGTTAGGGGATGGTCCCTGATGGTGACTATTTGCGAGTAATGTTTTTCTTCAGACTCTTATAGGACCGACAATGATATTAGGTATTAGATTAATGACAATATCAATTTTAAGTTAGACTTTTATTTCGACGAATACAGTTTGTACATACAACATCTATATGTATTATTAAGTTACTGTACTAAATGCCTACACGCGTACATGCCCATTATACGGTACGTTATGGTAACGACGCCCATAAGTATAATATAAGCCTATATTCTACGGGTGTCGTAAGCAGCACTAGGGGATTAAACCAGAAGGATGGCACTTAGCCAGTCGTATTCACCTGTGAACTGATATAATCGTGCTGTAATCCTAGTATCATGTCTGTACGATTATGGCTTATTTAGGCATATTCTATGTGAAATTATTAGTAGCTTAAAGGTGGATTAAATAGAAATTAACCTGAAAAGTGATAAATGACAAAAACATAACATAACATCACGCCTGTAGGCCACCGAAGGGGTAGGCAGAGGTGAACATATAGTACACCCACATTTCGCCAGTTATGTTGTAAGTCCCAATGTAATAGGAGGCGAGCCTATTGCCATCAACCGGGCACAAATCCAGACTCCGTGCTGCTACTGAGAATTACCTAATGGAAAACTCAGTAACACTTTGCCCGACCCGGGATTTGAACCCAGGACCTCTTGCTCAGCAGTCGCGCTTAGCGACCACTAGACCAACGAGGCAGTCCCATTGATAAATGAAAGCACATGAAAAGTGATACCTGATATACAGGCTATTCACCTAGCCTACTTCCGATATCAGTAACTAATATTAAGGGATATTGTTTATTAAATAAAGATTTTATTACTACTATAAACGAGCACTGATAGCCGAGTGGTATCACCGTTGGACTGCAGTCAAAGGTCGCAAGTTCAAAACCCGGCACGCACCAATATCTTTTCAATTTCATGTGCGTTCTATAAATTAGTTATCAGTTGCTAAAAACGGTGAAGGAAAACATCGTGAGGAAACCGACACGCCTGAGAGATTTTTTAACGGTTTGTAAAGCCATGTCAGAGGCCTACAGGCGGTTTAAACTCCGACACCAGGTTGTTCATCAACCATACGATAAGAAGAAGAAGAGAAGATAAACCATGGTTTTTTAATAATATCTTTGGCCCACACTAGGAGTTTCTCCTGTATCGTGGGTGTGATTCACAAACATGAAATATGAGATACACAAACACCCAAACTCGACTGACTGACTCGAGCAAACATCTGCACACAAATTTTTGTCCCGTGCGGTAATTTATTTATTTGTTTAAATAATTAAATTACAACGGCATAAAACCAATTAATTATTAATGTTCTCCTGACCGAATTTCGGGCACGGCGGCCGATTTCTTCTGAGACTAGCCAACTACGCAGGAGATATTATAGCGCACAAGTATGAGCGCAAATACAAGTGCACTCCCTATTCCCTCACTCTCATAGTCCGATGGGACGGAAGACCGACACGACCGGAGAGAGATTAGGCGCAGGACCAACGGCTTAATGTGCCTTCCGAAGCACGGAGGGGTCTCGACATGTTATAAAGGTCACCCATGACAAGACTGACCGCGGCGAGAACGGCTTAACCTCGCAAATCGACTGATCTGCGCGGTGGCCACGTAGCTACGAGCCCCTCAGTAAATTAATTATTACCAAGTAATCAAACCCGCAACCCCTGGCGTAGCAGTTCAATCGCTTAGCCACTGCGCCAATCAGGTCAATCGTTTTTGTTTCAAACACAAATATTTTAGGAGGATCAAGACTATTATCATGATGATACAGTACAATATCAAGGATCAATAAAATAGGCACTCACATTATGACCTCTGTAATGACGTGTAATATTCGACACGCGGTAGTACCCGGTAATATCGGGTAATACCGGGTAATATTTTAACGGGACACTTGCGGTTGGACGGGTAATAAACCGATACCTAACAGATGCTTGCTTGAGGGTTGGCATAGACTAAGTTTTAAGTAGAGGTGACCCAGTATTAACATCGGTATCAAGTGAACTTGCCACAAACTTGGAGACTAGTCAAAATGAACTACCAGTAAGTATTAATTAAATCATTGAAAACTAACGTAGTATTCAGATCGGTATTGAATCTCTACAGCTTCGTAGCGGGAAACGTAGATGATAGGAAACCTCTAGGCGCCGCGCATGTAGACCGCCCCTGTAGCCTCGTAGACACTTGAATCTCGATCGTGACTTTCAGGTCGATTTCCAGAATGTGTAAACGTCATAGTACTTTCTGTTTGCTTGGGTTTTCTAGTAGCAGGTGCCTTATTATGAGCTTGCATCACACAGGTTATTTTTAGTTATGGAACTCCAAATTCTGAAGATCAGAATTGTACTAGTCAAAATACAATAAATTCGTCTCAATTTAGTTCAAAAATCCTATTTATTTCCATATATAAGTTCGTACAATTGAAGCAAACGTCTTAAGCAAAATTTAGACTACAACATATCTAAATACCTCCATAGGCAATAAAGCCGTCGCAATAAATGCATAGGCACCTAGCTCCTGTCGCGTCTGTATATCCAATAGTCTACGATAACCAATGTAGTCAAGAGCGTATGACAGATGGCAGCGAGTGCGGTTGAGCTGCGTGACAAATGCGGCCGCACTGCGACCGCGCGGCGTGACCGTGACGTGAGCGAGACGCGCGCCCAACTATTGTGACTGGATTGGTGGATATCGATGGAAACTAGCCGCGTTATTACTGGGTTTTAGTACGGTTACATTGATTTTAGATGATCTACTGAGTAAAGTACTGAGTAACGCGTACCTTACGTGTACTTAATGACGTAGCAGATAATATTGATATTTTTACTTGTTCTCTGAGTGAGTTCACAAAAACCGCTACGTACTTTTTAAGTTATAGTAATTAAAAAATGTGTTATTATGGCCACACTATTGAATTGGGAAATTACTGTAATGATAGTGATGATGTGTTAATAAATAAATTAATTAATTTTTCCTCAGCTATTGTTACCTGGTTAATATTGCTTAGAGTTTCGCGACGGTCTTTATAACTCTGGGACTCTTAGCTACATATTATTTACTATATATGCCGGTTATACTCACGTATGTATTCAGGAATGCCTGACTAGTTTCGAAGTCGAACGGAGCCCTTATTCGCGGCAGAGTCGCGGCCTGAAGTTGCGGGTGAAACCAGTTAGTATAAATTTCACGTTTTCATATCATAATAATACCTAAGTAGGTACCTACCTGTATACGTATTGTGTGTGTTTCAGAAATCAGGGTGAGGAGAATTCACCCTTTGGTGAGTGGCACAACAAAACCTGTCAGTCTAGGAATACCTGTAAACGAAATGATAATATTCATATTAATTTTTAGCATACCACGGCGACATTTTTATCGTCAAGCCATGTCATATCAGACAGCAGCACATAACTGCAATTCACTCACGCAGTCCAAAACCTAATAACATATTTAATTACGCTGCATTCAATCAACGTAACACCAACTATTTATCACGAAACTACAAGTGCTACGATATATTGTGGTTCGTAATTACGCCTCCCCTTCAAAGCCTGCCAGCGTCTCACATAATTGAATACGCCGCGAAAATTTATGGTTTTTGCACAATTTTTATAGCCTTCTGTGTTTAACGTGTCTGCTGCCAACGATTACGAACCGAGGTATGATGTCTGTCGCCCCCCGTGTGGTAGGGACACATCTGGTTGCCGTATATTAAAAGAGTTTGAAAAGTGTGACAGTGTATGATTTTGGTGTGACAGTGTAACGTGAAATATTGTTTTCATTATGATTCCACTTACGCGAATACACATTGAAATTAAACTATTTTTACGGAATTGGCACGGTTTTATTTTGCTTTTTTGGGCCCGACATTTCGTACCCTTTAGGTACAGCATTCATGGTCATGGGTAGACTGAGATGTAAAATGTCTAATTAGAACAATTACTGTGTCTTAGAACTTACTCTGTCATTCGGTCTTGTAATTCTACGCTAGGAAATAACTTTGATAGAATCTATGAAAGGGTTTCAAGCAGATGGTATGCTCTATTGAAATTTTTAAGTTTCTTAATTTCAAAAGCCTTGCATATAATCCAAGAAAGGATGGCACAAGAAAATTCATTCCTTTTCTTTCTTTGTCGTGTACTTACAAATAACACGTATAACAATAAACTTGTATTATTTATTTATTTAAACTTCATACACAACATGTACAGAGGCGGCCTTAATGTCAGGCATTTTTTACCAGCCAACCTTAGGATGGTGCAGAAACAAGATAGTTGTGTATTAACAGCTCTATAAACAAAAATGCCAACTACCCTCGCCGCATTACCGAGCGTACGCCGTCCATTATAAAAGCGGTATGAGAAACTTTACGTTATTTATATTAATATTAAATTATAGGGGGAGCAGCCCTTCAGTGTGTTAGTACGCCCGTGTTTACCATCATCTCGCACTTTTGAACGATTGAATTCAAGTAAGTGCTTGGTATCTTAGCGGGTAGGGAGGTATAAACTTCACAGGGATACATGCTCAAAATTACAAAAAGAAACACCTCTAGTCATCTTATACGCATCTCCTGTGTAGTCGGTCCTAAATTCCAAGTTAAAATCAAAGTTTTTTCTATAAGAATATATCTGCGGATCACACAAAGTTTGTTACCCAAAATAAACCTACGATATTGATCACGTCATCAAATACTATCCTAGTGTGGAGACCAGTGATTTATCTGATTGAAACTATGTATTTTCTGAACAATAAAGATTATTATTATTATTTTTGGAAACATCTTTTCTTCACGGCGAACCGGTTAAACTGATGGCACGGGCCTTGGCCATTATTATTATTATACCTCATCATTTTACTACCTGATTTTCAAACAGGCATTTCATGCACACAATTTTACCCACACACCAAAGTTTGTCTTTTAAAGCTATTTCGTCAACATGCATGAATTTTCCCAAGTACCGTCAGCCATCTTTATCACGCAGCCATGACCGTAAGGGCTATAAAGGGATCAAGACAACACAGAAATTCCCATCACATTTCCCATCTGTCCGCAGTAACCCATTTTCCTGTAGACTCTCAAATCTTATGCGGATGTGAGACAGTGGTTAAGTACTTACCTACTTTATAATGTACCTAGTTCATACTTAATATTATGCTTGTAATCCCCACAGGGTTAGGGAAAAGTATTTGGTATTTATTAGGTGGCCTGACATCACCAAACGCAATTTATCTTAAAACGTAAACTGAACAACCCTCTAGACAAGTCACAAAACGCTTGACGAATAGAATGATAAATGTTTATGGATGACATAATGTTTCGACTATGTTATCGATGACATATGTCAAACCTATAAATGTTTATTCTATTCGTCAAGCGTTTTGCTACTTGTCTAGAGGGGCTGAGCTACAATTGCGCACTATGACTTCATCTTAAATGCAAACCAACAATTCATAAGTATATCTAAACTAAATTGCTTTAGAAAAGGTGAAAGAAGGCCCACAGAACACAACTGCACTTTGCCGCTCACAATAAGTCAAATTACGTGTCAATTTAAGTTGCCATTAGGATTATTTACAAACATCTACTTATAAATATCAATTTTCTATTAAAAAAACAAAACCCTGATAATGATGCAATAAAATAAACATTCCTAGTAGAGTTTAAACTGTAAACACTCAGAGACAAGTAAGCACCTATATACCCTTATCGAGCAACAAAACAAGTCCGAAAGTACTGAACATTGGAAACGTCGAACAAACAGTCAACAATTTGAATAATAACATTACAGCAAACAACAGAGTTCTGCCGCTATAACTACAGAAGTATGATTTTATCGC
The DNA here is from genome assembly GCA_905340225.1 of Abrostola tripartita. Lineage (NCBI taxonomy): Eukaryota > Metazoa > Arthropoda > Insecta > Lepidoptera > Noctuidae > Abrostola > Abrostola tripartita. The sequence continues at coordinate 1,696,609 of HG996488.1, forward strand.
GATCGACGGCTCGAACCGAATCGTCTCCTAAGTGACCAAGTTTCGATAAGTTTTCGCATAAATTATATGAGATAAGCGAAAATATTGTCTTCGGCGGCATATTTTCGGTGTCCCCGATAATAAGTTGGGTAACAATTCTGAAGTTGTCAGTCTTGATATGTCACTGTTTAGTTGTTTGGATGTGTGGTAGGCCTGATTTTAAAGGCGCAAGATCACAGATGTCGTCCGAGTTGCGGGCAACCGGTGGATGCAAATGGCAAGTTGTCGTTCATTGTGGCGTTCTAAGGGGAAGGCCTTTGTTCAACAGTGGACGTAATCTGGCTGATGATGATGAGATCACAGATGTATCGTGTAGTTAATAGTAACTATATTATTTTTGTTGGTGTTACACTACATACAGATTTTGGTTTGTAGCTACGTACCTACTATGTAGCGATGACGGGACAATTTGGACACCTTTGCGGGCAAGACATGGCCCGAAATGGCTACAGACAGATGTTGAGGAGGAATAATGGGAAGGCCTTTGGCCAGCAGTGGGAACAGGTTATTTTTAAAAAAGCATCGTATATCTATGAAACGTGAAAACTTGTGAAAATAAGCAGTAAAATGGTATGAACTGTGCACAAAAAAAATCTAGTTTGGGCAGGTGAAATAAAATTATCACGATTGTTTCATGCAGAACGCTTTAACCAATTAAATATGACAGCAAGCAATATTAGATAAAATAAAAATATTGAAAAATATTTTATAAAAAAAATATTTGTGCAATATAAATTGCATAGAGTTATGCATCTAACAGAGGCGTCGCGACAGGCTGTCATCGCGTGTCCCCGCGGCGGGTCAGTTTGGCCTGCCGGACGAGTTTCTGGACTCGTATCGGGCGCGTCCCCCGGGTGGCGGATAGGGGAACGCCGCGCAGATATGCGCGGTACCGGTTTCGACCGGCGCGGACCAAAACCAGGCGTTGGGACCGCTCCTCATTATTGAGGACGCGGTCATAGTCGGTCGCTGGGGGGTTGGGGAAGTTCGCTCCAGGTACGTGTCCGTTTTCGGACATGACTGGGATGCGAACAAGCGACTGACTGTGTTGGGATCGCTTTTCTCGCGAGAAGCGATCATAGCGGCGGGTCTGGTCAGACGCCTTTTGTCTGGCCGGGCGTGACCTTTTGGTCACCGTCGTTGGTCCGCACCTTGCGGTTTTGCGAGGTGCGGAGAGCCGGTCGGCGTCTCGGACGTATTCCGAGCAGCGGCGACGGCGGAGTGCTTGTTTCCTCCTCTCCTTCTGGAGGGGGAGGTGGTTACGAGCGCGGGCGGCGGGTCCGGCTGTTCACGAGAGTGGGCAGTCGGGCATGGCAGTTGGCCACCGCCGGCCGAACCCGTAATCCTGTTCTTTTTGGGACAGGGATGGGGGTTCCTTGCCTTTATTGGCCGGGGGCTGCGTGAAGACAACACTATAAAATTACCCTAAGCTCGAGCTGGTGACGTCCGGCCGTGGGCTGAATGGCGGGGGCGAACCCCGTCCCGAGGATGTCCCAGGGGACCACACCCCTGGCACAAAAAAGGAACAAAATGATAATGGCACCTGGCAATAGAAAACTACCCCAGGGAGGTACCACCCGCTCCGCGGATGGACAATCCTCTGCGGGCCCTTCGGGGTCCGTCTGCCCCTCGTATTCTGGGGGGGGCACCCAGTGCCACTCATCTGCTCGCAAGAGCAGTTTGAGGAAGAGTCGGGAGGACTCTAGACGCTCCGGGACCGACGTGGAGCCGACTTCGGAAGGCAGCGCGTCGGGTTTCAGGAGCCCGGATGACCTAGTGGTCGGGGCGGTAGGCAAAACCTACCGGAAACGGCCACGGTCTGGCTCGTCGTCGCCTGAAGGCGGCTCGAGGCCATCGTCCGGATCGCGCTCGGGGAGCGCGTCAAAGCGAGGCAGGGGCCGACCGCCAACCACCGGCAAATATGTCGGTGTGGCCAAGGCCCAGGCCGAGTTGAAGGCCGCGCAAGCTCGGCAGCGGGAGCTAGACACGGAGGAAGAGCTCCTCCGTGAGGCAGAAGCTGTCGAGCAGCGGAACCAAGCTCGCCAGAGGGCGATAATGGAGGTCTCGGACTCTGACGACTTAGTGGCGTTGGAAAAGTTCGGCCTCCACGTCAAGGACAAGGTCAACGACGCTCTGTCGTTAGTGACGAAGGTGGCCAAGACGTCCAAAAATTTGAAGGGCGGATACGTGCGGGTACTCAACGAGGCCGTTGAGACCATCCGCGAGGATGTGGGGTTCCTCAGCGGTCGTTTCGTCAACGACGAGATGATAGCGCTGAGGGACGAAAACGCCAATCTGAAGGCGCATGGCCGCGCCCTCAGTAGCGAACTGAAGAGGCTTCGCCGTGAGGTCCGCTCCATGGCGAAGCGGCAGGGTGCGGCTGAAGCCGCGGCTGCTGCGGCGGCACGTCCACCGTCCTTGGACGTTGAGGAGTTGTCGCGCGCCATCATGGTCCAAGTCGGGACCATGGTGAACGCGCGGCTCGCCGCCCTTGACGACCGACTGCTGCCTGAGCAGCGGACCCGTCCACCCCTCGCGGCGGACAGGAGAAGGGCGGACTCTCTGGCTTCTGTCGAGAGTCTGCCGGCAGCAACGGAGCGGGTGCAGAAGGCGCCTGCCCCAAACGCTGCACCGCAGCAGACTGCTGCTTCGGACCCTCCCAAGGGAAAGAAGCAGCAGCCTAAGGGGAAGAGGGCCGCGGAGCCGCCGCGGCCTTCGACCTCTGCAGCGGCGACCGCCCCTGAGGCCACCACCTCTGCCAGCCCCGTCCTAACGGAGGAGGGCTGGACCACGGTGGCCAAGAAAAAGGGGCAAAAGAAGAGGCCCGAACAGCCCAAAACCAAGGGCTCGGGCGCCCCTGCAAAGGGGCAGAAGAAGACGGCGCCTAAGAAGGCGCCCAAGAAGAGGGCACCGAGGCTGCGCGTACCGCGCTCATCGGCTGTGGTGATTACGCTGCAGCCAGGCGCGGTTGAGCGCGGCCTCTCCTACGCGGCCGTCCTCACGACGGCCAAGGAAAAGGTGCCCCTTGCGGACCTCGGGATCACCGGCCTGCGATACAGGCAGGCGGTGACCGGGGCCCGCATATTTGAGTTGCCGGGGGCGAAGAGCGGCGAGAAGGCCGACGCCCTCGCGGCAAAGTTGAGAGAGGCACTGGGTGCCGAGGACGTCCGGGTCTCCAGGCCTATCAAGTGCGCAGAGATGCGCATTTCGGGCTTGGACGACTCCGCGACGTCCGAAAGTGTCGTCGCCGCAGTCGCCCGTACGGGTGGCTGCACGGCCGACGAGGTCAAGGCGGGGGAGGTACGTCACACCCCCTCCGGCCTTGGCAGCGTATGGGTGCGCTGCCCTGTGGCAGCCGCGCAAAAGGTGGCCCGAGGTAGGCTGCTGGTCGGATGGGTCTCGGCGCAGGTAAAACTGCTCGATGCCAGGCCCACCCGATGCTTCCGCTGCCTACTAAACGGGCACGTGCAGCACTTCTGCACGTCCGAGGAGGAACGCCGCACGCAGTGCTACCGCTGCGGCGAGGTCGGCCACCTGGCCAAGTCGTGCGCCAGGGATCCGCACTGCACAGTCTGTGCTGCTGCGGGTCGAAAGGCTGACCACCCGATCGGCACCAAGCCCTGTGGGGCTAGCGTGCCCCAAAAGGGTAAGGGGAAGACCGCAACCCTGCGGCCGACCCCTGCTCCAGCTGCCACTGGTGGGGAGGTGGTGCCCATGTCTGCCTGATGTGGCCCACCTCTCCCTCTGGTGACGCGCACCCATGCGCCAAAGGGTCAGTGAGGGGACGGAGCTTTCGTCCCTTCACTGAGCAGAGGCCCGCGGAGGCTGGGTTGGGAGACCCACCTCTGCATTGCACTGGCCTCTGCACCGAAGTCCTGTACCCCCCTACCTCTACATAGGGGGGAGCGAAGAATCCGCCCCACTTTACAGGGCGGATAGCGCTGGTGGGGTTGGCGGTAGAATGCTATAGCGATCCCGCCTCCCCGCCACTTATGCGCCGAAGCAGGCAACATGTGAGGTTTTTAGTGGGTAGGCCCTCGTGGATCTTATTGGGTTCATGGGGGAGAGTCCCACATATCCCCGTCGCCTCCCAGCGGCGGGGAATGCGTAACGCATTTCCCTCACGTTAAAAAAAAAAAAAAAAAAAAAAAAAAAAAAAAAAAAAAAAAAAAAAAAAAAAAAAAAAAAGGCTGTCATCGCGTGCGAGCATAAATCCAGATGCGCTCAGACCGTTTGCGCGTGAAATAGAAACTCCGCGCCATGTTGTGTTGCTTGTCACTTGCATAATATATTATTATTTACTGTTGGGCTTTTATTTGCATAAAAGTTTATTGAAAAATGAATTGTAAAATTATTATTGAACGTCCATTTTACGCATTGAAAAAATTGTGCTGATGATCTGCTTTGCTATTGTAAATAGCAGATACATGAAATCTGTACAATGTAAGATTCAAATACCAATACACAAGGCCAAGAATATTAACTAGTAACTAGCTTGAATGATAACACTTGTTAGTTGTGGTGTGGTTAGCTCTTACTATTTATACTTTTTAAAATTTATTTCACTGGTAATGGTAAATTAGGTTAGCCTTTAAGGCAAATTTTTTAATTTTAAATTAAATTTATCGATTTTACTGCTTTTGCTCACAAGGCAAATACAATAATAACTGAACGAGGACACAGTAACTTTTTTCTTACAAACCGCAAATACACATTGAAAATAATGGAGTTTAGTACGAGACAAGTGAAAAACTACAACATTTCCCTTGTTAAAACACACTATAACTCTAGCGGGTCGGGTCTGCATTTCCGCGTGAAGATGAGACCGCCGCCGCCGCGTCTAAGAGATTTATACGCCGCTTACGGAAATTGACTGGGTGAGCTAATACTTGGAGACATGTTTTATTATTAATTTTAGTTTTGAATTTGTATGTTTGTTTAGAAGATTATAGTAAGACCTATAATATAAGATGTTTTATGTAGATTTTTTTACATGTAACTATTATGTAACGGAAATAGCAGAAGCTACTCACTTTCGTATTTGGTTCTTGACTTCTTGGGCTAGGAAAAGAAAGCACTACGATAAATTAAAATGACTTTTTCAATTGAAAGACCTAATTACCCGATTGGAATGCTGCGCTAAGGGTTCGATGATCGGGACAAAAATTTGTGCGATCCGCAGATATTTTTCCAGAGTCTGGGCGTTTGTGTATGTGATATTACATGTTTGTGAAACACACCTACGATACAGGGGAAATTCGTGGTTTGGGGCGACGATTTTTTTCAAAAAGAAAAATGAATAGAGAAGGAATAGAATTAGATCTCTCTAGTAATAACATTATTAGATCTCTTTTTGGAGTAGCTATTTAAATTCCTAAAGTGGCCGACACAACAGCTGACACACTTTCACATTTAATCTCAGACATCCGAAATCTCTTAGCGCAGAACAATAAGCACTTAGTCTCAAAAAATATCATTTCTCCGGCGGTATAACAACGTTCGAGTTTATATAAAATGGCGGCCATTTCCACGGAATCGCCGCGGGACATTGACAAACAGTCTGTTGTGAATGAAAAAGATGTATTTTTCCACGATAAAATTCGGGGTGACGGCTGACTATAAATTTCTGTTCGAACTCCACCAAGGTGATTTTCGTACTAGTTTAATATAAGAAAATCGATTTAAGATGTAATTTGGTGTATTTGTCACGTTAATGAGGTCAGTTCTGTGCGTTTTTCGTACGTATTTGGAACGCGTCGTGAATTTTTGTTAGGATTGTACTTTTCGATATTATTCTGTAGGTAATTTATACATTTTACTTAACTCCATGGAATTGTTGAATACAATAAATGTGAAAACGGTTACCCATCACAAGACTGACCGCAGCTAGCATGGCTTAACCTCTCAGATCGACTGATATGCGTGGTAACCACGTAGCTACGAGCCTCTCAATTATATCTTTCTACTACGGCAGGAACTTACATCGCTCAACACATCAACATCAATACAATAATCACCCTGTATTGGCTCGCTCAGTGTAATAGGCAGAATGCAGACCACAATTTCAAATCCATACGCAATGAGGGTGCAAAATTCACATAACCGCAGTGCACCCCGAAGAAACTTAACGCCAAATTAAACCACAATTTGGTGTCGGCCAGGGTGAATAAATTTTCCTCCATATGTTGCTTGCGTAAGCTCTAAATAATGTTAGTTTAAATAGTTTTTAAACACTAGGTTGGTGTATGGACTGTGGCGATAGAAGTGTGGTGATTAGTGGTGGTATGTTTTTGAAGGGGTGGTGATAATATCGCCATGTGTACTCACAATTTTGAGTATGTGTAAATACCTTTATCTTTTTGACTAATTTTCTGTCCTGCGTTGGGCTTGTCATGATAAATTTATTTGCTAACAAAGAGCGTCAAAATATTACTCTTATATACTTTTCTTTAACATTTAATGTTATAAAGAACAGACGAATAATCATACGAAGTAGGTACCCTACTAAGGTACGTTCAAGCAAGAAATTGATTTAAAAAACTCATAATTAATTAAAAAGAATTATTTTAAAATAAATTATTTCATTTCATATGTTCTTTTTTTATATAAACACAAGCAAAATAAAAGCTACGGAAGCAAAACTAACAAACACTGCAGGCCAAAAAAATCGGACACTACATCAGCAACATTGTCCGTACACTGTCGAGCGAACGGGCCGCAATTTCAATTTACGAGTGGCGATGCTATAAAATTGGCACGTGATCGCGTCGAGACAAATAAGTGGATATCGCTTATATGTGTATTAGTAATATTGCTCGGCAGTGTAGGGCTGGCTTAGGGGCCAAGTGAAGGAATTGTACAGACGTGAAATTATGTGATGAATTTCTGCTTTTATAATGTACGTGTGGGCGTTATTTGTATTTTATATAAAAGACTATAAAAATACATATCTTACTAGCTAAAACGACAAAAATATGGATAATTATTTGTATGATGTCATTTGTGAAAATAGAATAATATAGAAAAAAAATCTGGACCACCATAGCTTCTTTCCAATACTTAGATACTACTAGTTGACCGGCGAACTTCGTACCACCTTCTCACCATTTATACCTACCCTGGACTTTCATGAATATTTGAAAACCAAAATTAGCCAAATAGGTCCAGCCATTCTCAAGTTATGGCGTGACCAAGGGAAACAGGGATTCATTTTTATGTGACTATTTATAAATTATTGATTGTTTTTATTCGTAAAGCATTGCGGTGGTTACACGGTATCAAATCATTATTTACTGGGGTCTATATCTAAGAACGACGCGAATACCTCTAAAATAAACAATTTTAGCGGATTTTCATATAAATATCGTTCAGAAAAATTTCTTCAATACGACAAAACCCTAACATAAACTGAAGAACTAAATTGCGTAACAAATAAAAATATGTAACATATTGGTACATTTCCCGAAATTGTGTCCTTTGTAACATTACATAAATAAAATATTATCACAAAATAATAATGGCATCTTATGTAAGTAATGTTGTAAAGTATTATTTGTTATTACACTGTGAACATCGATGTAATAAGCACTCCAATAAATTGTCAGAGGGGTAAATGGTACAATCGCCACGCTTTCGGACAATCGGATCCATGTTTTGTTATTAAAAATGGCGCTTCTGTTTTTCTCTTGATCTGTGGTTCACATAGTCACGTTTTTAGACTTAAAAGTTAGAATCTTTTATCGTTGAAATATCACAGAACAACACAAAAATCATGGAAAAATTTAAATATACATATTGCCCATTTTTGCGTCGCGGAGTCGTATAAAAAATCAGGAACCTCTGGAGATTGGTAACAGAAGCGTATGAAAAAATAATTATGATAAAAGTAACCGAAAGTCTTCGATTTCCGTATTTAAAACTGAATAAATAATTATGTGCTTCAAGACGAATTTAAAAAAATGTTATTGAGAAGGATAAATTACCTGAATTCTCATCGCAAATAATATAAAAATACTATTTACAACAAACATATTGCACAACACTCCTACAAATTATACCTACATCATCCATAAAACATTACAGCCATGAAATTGCATCTCAAACAGTCATACCCTTACATGACCTCTGCAATAAGGGCCCTTCAAAATCCATAACTTTTGTGCCCAGGGGCCGTACCCCTCACTTGAACAATACACAAATTGCAGTTCTAATGCTCAGTACAATTTACTGCTGGCTCCTTGTCTAGGAGCACAGAGTAGTTAAAGAACAGAGACAGCTTCTAAGTAAATACTGTATTAATGTCACCCTTGAGAATAGTAGAGTGTTTTGGTAAGTGTTTGTTTGTTGATTAATTTCATGCATTTTTTGTTGCTCTGTGGGGGATGGATCAATAATGCAATTGCCTTGAGACTCTGATAAAATGAGAGGTGTTTTGTGTGAATCGCCACTGTCGTACAATCGTCATGATGAGCGGTAAAACGTGAGTGAGGTAGAAAGCATGCTTTTCCATTAATAAAAATATTTAAACAATTGAAACAAATTCGTGGGTTGAGGTTATTTTTAATAGAGTTTTGATTGTATTTAAGAATTCCACAACTATGCTAAGCGGTGACTTACGTATTCCAAGTAGAAAAAATATTTACTAATAGTACAATTTAAATAAATAATTAATTTAGACTAACATCTATCTCTACCAATGCCTTACCAAAGATAGTAGTAGTAAAAATCGAGAATTTACGTATTCTTTTACCTACTCTGTGCAGACCTTGAGATAGTCCAAGAGCGCGGGTGCGAAACGTAACAGATGTTGTTAACGCAATTTAGATAATCGTTTGCGTAAATAAATAGCTGTCGAAACTCAATTAGGGTACCGTTAGTGTACGAGCCTCTCGTTCTGTGGGAAGCTAAGTTTGGCAAGCATCTGTTGTAATTTATATGTAATTTTATACCGAGATGTCCCTTGGTTGTGGCTGATAGATGGACGCTGAATATTGCTGTAATTCGTGGGACATTGGAAATTAAGTGAGAAATAAAGGGTTCATGGTCGCAGATGGGTGAGATGAGGTGCTAATCAATTATTTTTTTAATTATTAACAAACCGAAGGAACTCAGTATTAAATATTTTGTTGCCATAAATAGTTGAGGATTTCAACCGCCTTCTATTTTTTTCCTAAAAGTCAAATGGCCTTATTTGATAATGTTCAAATATCCTTTCAAGATTTAAAGCTGTTAATGTCAAAAACTAAACAAAAAATTACGAACTAAATGTAACTTTTAATATTAAATGAATAAGTTTTCACTCTAGCCGTTTTGGTTGTTTTTTTTTAATCTCGTAAATATGAAATCCTATCCTAGACAAAGCATTTTCCAGATTAATATACCCACGTACTACATAGGTACATGTTTTGAATTAGTTACAGAATGATATAGTGTTACATATAGCCTCATTGGTCGTGACCTTGGCAGCCAGGCAGCCATGAATAACTATGTTGACGTCATGTTAAGATTGTTTCATAAGTTACTCTCTTTGTATTAGTTTGATTATCTTTTATGGGAATTACAGGATAACAGGCTGTATAGAAACTATTGTGTAACTTGGGTGAGTTTGAGGCAAAGTTTTGCTATGAACTGGCAATTATATAATATAATAGAGTTATATATATAGGTATATTATTTTATACGTATGTAAGAAAGGTGAATTTATTTATGTTTATACTATATACTACCTACTATAAAACTATTTATAACTTAAACATCTAATAAAATGCATTAAAAAGTATATAGAACTAGAAATTGAAATGGATGTTTTTTACGCATCGAATCATTCTCCACCATCATTGTCAAAAGGTAACGTGCCCACAAGACTGGCAACATTGCCACGTTGAATGGCAATGCTAATTTTTTAAATTGAAAATTAACCAGCCCTTTAATCACGCGAATAGTCGACTAAACGTTTTGCTAGAAATAAGGCTCGAGCGCTCGGACCCCATGGCCCTAATGTGTCGACCCCAAACGGCTCAAAAATACAAATACATAATAAAGTAAGAATGATTTTGATTGCCTAATTAATTTTACCTACCTGCCTGCTAAATGTGAGGTACAGATTTTTAACTTTGCAGTTGGAATCTGAAAGTGCTTTCAACTCGGCTAGTTGACTTGACTCAATCATCGGCAATTCAAGCGGTGACTTTCAATATATGAGAGATCGAAATAAAGACAAGCCAGAAAAAACATTACTTTCAACAACCTTTATAAATACAATAGTTTTAAGAATCTGCACCTAAATTAAGTTTTCGTTTAGCTTTACGTGCGTCAGAAAATCCAACTTTTTTTAACATAATTAACTCGAACACACACGTCTTCACGCTAAAAACTCGAAATAACTACATATAGAGTTCAATTCATTTATTTTTCCGAACAGCAATCTATTAAGGGTGCGATAAGCGGGGGCTGCGTTAAAATAAATTGATTTTATTCAAATTTCTATTAAGGCACCGGCTCGCTGTGTTTCTTGAGATTGCTACGGGCTCAGTCTTGTTAACAAGGATCTCTGAAGATGGCAATGGATGTGGCTTCAATGTTGCCAAAGGATTTCTATGTAGTTTATAAATGTTTCCCTTGGTCACGACATAACTTGAGAACGGCTGCGCCGATTTGGCTAATTTTGATTTCGAAATATTTGTAAAAGTTCAGGAAAGGTTTTGATGGTAAGAAGGAGGTTCGAAGTTCGACGGGTCATCTAGTTATTAATATTTGGGGTTGGGCTAGAGTTATACAGATTAAAGCTGGACACAAGCTTGTACGCTTAATCTTAGTAATCACCAGTAACAATTTTAATGTCAAATCGAAACTACGTTCTCAGTTAGATATCCTTACGTCATTTGAAATCATTGACAATTTAAACTTGTCCTGTTTTACATCGGATTTATAATGTTTTTTGGTGTATGATGAGTGCATAGCACACGTTTGCCTACCATTACATGGAATGAATACTTCGTGGCACGTATTTTGTTTTCTCTTTACCTATGATTACTACCTAATATTCCGTCATATTTGAAGTGAGTGTCACAAGCTCATCAACCAAAAGCACCACCTCTACATAAATTCGCACATCCACCGCAGATTCCCACTCAAAGCTTGTAATTGAAAAGTTTGCCAGGAGAGATGTAAAGTGATTTATAAGACAGACGAAGAGTCGGTCCGGCGACCTTTTTATTTCAACGAAATCTTGTTACAATACTTAGGTGGATCTCCACAATGAATCGTGCGTCTTTATGAAACGCGCAATTTATTTAGGTACCATTGGACGTTTAAGAGAAATTTTTACTAGAAAGGTTCCAATATGCACTCTTTTGTGACGACTTTTCTGAACTTAGGTTACGAACGTAAAACCTCAAGTTCAGAAAGGTTGTCAAACGGCAAATGCGTTTTATTTTTTATCATTGAGTTTCTAGTTTAAAGTTCTACTTAAATAGTTGATATGGTTATGTAGTGGCTTAGAGATTGGACTGCTACGTTGGCGGTTGCAGAACTTTTTTTGTTTTGTTGGGCTATGTCTGCTGCCGGCATCCCCGGGGAGGTTTTATCTGCTTTACCCGACTTTTTTGACCTCTTAGATACAGGTATTAAACCTAGTATAGATGTCAGAGGTTTTTAACTTGGAACTCAAGTATATTAGTCATATTTAGTGAACAGAGTTAATGCAATTATTGTGAGATAAAGATTATTATTATTTTGGCGATACTCAAGAGCCTCCAGTCAAGGCTAATCATGTAAAAACTTTAAGCGACGTGTCAAAGGGCGCCCCCTGTGGGGTTCAAACAGTATTATATGTACCTAGGTATTCGCTCCGAATCTTAGTATTTATGCATGTGATATTTCATGCCTATAAAATCCTCCAACGATACAAGATAAATTCATATTGTGAGAGGCCACATGTTGCCAGTGTATAGAAATTAATAACCCTTCTCTGGATGACACAATCCATTCACGAAGACATCTTAATACCTTTAGCAACGTGACTAGTTGACTACGAGTCGAATGCATATCAAAATATACGAGTTTAACATACAAGGGTTATAGCTTGCTTGCTGATAAATTCAGTAACTACTCGTTGATAGATAATGCTTCATCATCATCAGCCGGAAGACGTCCACTGTTGAACAAAGACCTCCATTCAAATCTTAGAACGCAGCTTGGCATAATTGTGTCTGTCATGGGGAGGAGAGTTGCTATAATGGGGAAATTACAGAAGACGCTACTTGCTACCATCTACTGGATTTTCCCTTAGTCGCCTTATGCTGGGACGGATGGGAGGTGCTATTCTGGCCCGGCGTGCCCACAGGCGTTTGGCGAGATTGCTTACACAAGAAGAAAAACCACTGGAAAGTCTTGTCTAAAAATTAAATATTTACCACAAAGTCCAACAAGTCTACGCCAAACTATTTAGAATAACAAACTTTATCACTTTAATTAATTCTGTAACCAATCCTTGAACAGAAACATAATAACGCCAGTATATTTAAAACTGCATTTACAAACATTTAATATTCATTCTTAAGGAGTAAAGTTAGCAAGTTTTACGAAACTTAGGTGATAAATCACGAAGATCGACTTTATTAAAATAATTTATAATATAAAATTACGTTGAGTTTTAGGAACCACGGTAGGAATAAACATGACGAGTGTTATTGAAACAGGGTTTACTTAGCCGAGGTCCGAACCCTATCATGGGGGTGCCCTTAGTTGCGTAGTCGCTTAGTCTGTAGTGTTTAAGCCTGACTAATGGCCTTTTATTAGATCTTGCCAATAAACCGGTTAAACAGGCAAAGCTCCTTCAGAGTTTAGAGCAAGAGACAGTATCGAAAAAAAATTGAACAGGGTTTGATGATAGAAAACATGTAGGACGTGGTAGTCAATGGTACACAAGAAGAGGTGGTCTATAACTAATTAAATAGCAGTGGGATAACAAAGGCGATGACTGGTGTAGGTGCAGCTACTTCCAGCTTCGGGTTTGCATACAAACATCAATCTTTTAGCTAAGAATTACTTGTTAGAAGCTCAAACACGCACAAAGTGAACTTGAACGTCTTATACCTATAACTATATTATAAATTATGACAGAGTCACCTACTATTCGTTTTCAAACACGGTTTGACCATCTAATTTGCTCGTGGCACCTATTTCACCCTAAAATTGCCTTAAAAACAGCAGTACCATCAAACAAATTTATTAAAAGCGTTGTTGTGTTAATACAAATCAAAAAATACTCTTGTCTATTCGTCTTCTATGAAAATGTAATTAAAGAGATTTTCCTTAATTACTTAACGAATAAAAAAGCGTTTTATCAGAGCCAAAAATATCCGACAGCATCGACCTGTTGCTTTTTTCTAATTAATTCTCTTAGTTAAACTTGCTCAAGAGAGCTGGAAAAGAAATGGTGAAAAAAAAAATTGCGTGACGAAGGAATTACTTTTTACGGGCCGTCGAGCCTGGGGCCTTTAGCCGGACTTGTAATGATTTATTACCGGCCCAGAGCTCTGGGCAACGACTGTTGCTATCCATCATCGCTAGTACAGTAACCAAGTTTGGGCGGGTTTCAAATTAGAATCGTCTGGATATTTGAAACTGGAATTTAGAGCGTTTTGATTACAGCTTTCAAAAGTATTTTTTTTGGTAAAACCATTGATTGAATCGCTAGCTGATTGGTAAACTTATTTTGGTTCGAGGTGAGAAGGGCCTATTTATCGTTTCAAATAATTAAATATTTTTAGCATTGTTTGCGTTGGTTTGCAATGGTAAATTGCAATAAAATATTTTGCTGGAAAGAACCTTTGTAAGTGCACACCTAACTTGCCCCAAAGTTTCATCAAAATAATAGTACTTATATAAATAGTACCAAAACGAATACAAAAGAGTTAACAAATTGTTATTATACTTATTGGATACTAACTCAAGAATACCTCTAATTAGTCACATATAAATGATACAGCCCATTGCCACTTCAACCTTCTAACGTTCAGAGCTATGTCGGTCACCTAGGTTCTCTGACGGATCACTTCGTTCCGAATTTTTCCTTCAGAGGGACAGCGAGCATAGCTCTTACCATAGCACGTTGAAGGGACAGCGAGCATAGCTCTTACCATAGCACGTTGAAGGGACAGCGAGCATAGCTCTTTCCATAGCACGTTGAGCGACTTTGAGTGACTTTGTGCGACTTTGAGCTTATGGATTGGCCCCACAGTCAGTACCTATATATGCCATATACTTATAACATCTTAATATGGAACAGAAAGAAAGCAGGTAAATACGTAACATAATAAGTGTGGAGATAATCCATCTTATTCTGTACCCATGGTCCCTCTACACAGGCTGTTTCCTTAATTAATATAAATTACATTATTGTTGCAATGATTAATCGTATTAACAATGAATTTATTGTTATTGCAAACAATTGTTTTGTTTCGCAATTATTAAGCTGTATTCGTTGTTAGCTAATTAACTAATATATTATTATTTATTGCGATTAGCTTAATGAGATGTGTACCTACAGAAACGGTTCGGTCTTTCAGTTATTTAGTTTTAGGTTCTGAATAGGAACTATAATGGAAATCTGTAGTATGGCATGGGTGGAACACTGTCTGTCGGGGATGACAATTCTCAGGTATAATTATAGTTAGGTACTTGCCAAACCCTTTGTACATTGGCGCAGCAACATTTAAACATAAAAATACATACATTTATTAATTTTTCAGGCAATGACCATTGACCACGCTTGTGAAAATTATTTCACCTTGATCACATTCTTAATGCAATATTTTTAGGTAATCCTCATCGGGAACTTATCTACGACGTCTAGATTGTTGTCATTTATGGGGAAAAATGTGTAAAGAAGAGGTATCTGCAGTTGAAACACTGTTTGTTGTCGTCTCCGACACAGAAACCTGCTCCATAATTATTCCTCGAATTACAACATTTCGTTAATTCCTTTCAAAACACGGATATTTCCCCTTGCGTGTCCAAAATAATTGCTTTTGATGTACCACAGCATCCTAAATTAATAAGCACGCGCTGCTTATAAAGATAACTGTGAAAATGGACCAAGAATATGGGATCAAAAGGTAACCTTTTCTTCATAAAAGGTCCACAGATAAAATATGCGTACAATCTCACGGTAATCTGAACCCACAGATGATAAAATGCTCACAATCTGACCATAAGTAATTGGGATGAAATTAGTTGGGTTTATTTTGAAAATCGGAAATGTTATTAACGTGTTTATCAAAGGACATTGAGTTGGATTTGTGATAGGGTCCAGTCTCTTATCGTATGGTTGATGAACAACCTGGCATCAGAGTTTAATGTCTATACACAGGGTTCAGGTATAACGTTGCGCGAAAAGAACGTCGTTCTTTTATTTCTCCGTAAATGATGGAATGAAGTAATTGTCTCCTAAGAACAGTAGTGCCGTTGTGTAGATTGGCCAGTCAACAAGAGTGGCTGGTACCTTACTATGAGCTAGCATTGCAGATCACTTTTCTTCTTCTTATCGTATGGCTGATGAACAACCTGGTGTCAGAGTTTAAACCGCCTGTAGGCTTCTGACACGGTTTTACACACCGTTGAGAAATCTCTCAGGTGTGTCGGTTTCCTAAAGATGACTTCCTTTATCGTTTTTAGCAAGTGATAACTAATTTATAATACGCATATGAATTCGAAAAGACATTGGTGCATGGATTTAAACTTGCGACCTTTGACTTGACAGTCCCACGGTCATACCACTCGGCTATTAATGCTTTTTCAGTCTGGCCTACTGCAGGACGAACCCTTTTCTTACAGAGATGGAACAACTTATCACGACTATCGACTAACCGGTTCGATCTTCACATTAGGTAATTATTAGGCTTGTATGAAAGGCGTACTAAATTCGGAAACTTTAAGGACATAATTATTATCTCAATACTGTTACGAAATATATTACGATTTCCTTGATATCCAAATACAAATCTTTGAACATTAAATAAACACCATAAGCCCGTGCTATTTACACGGAATTGCGACTCCATCCCTTATCAAACGACAAAATACCCAGAACAAGCATAAATATACACGATTTTGGAATTCTAAAACTCGCTAATACGACTAAATAAGGACTATTTTCGCTTGGATTTTTAGTGTTATCATAGTATATGTTTTGTGGCGGTTTAGATAAAAGACGTATACAATTTGTCGTATGACGAAGCCTTGTTAGTCTGACACGGGTGTGACGTCACCATCATCGGCTAAACCAACAAACATATTGGTTGGTATTCAAATCCAGTGGCCTTACGATGAAAATTACGAGAGCGACGGTTGCGCAGTCTTTGTATTGCAATATTGTTGGTTCATATTTGGTTTGTTCGAAGGATCAAAACGAAGCTTTGGTGTAGCAAGATTTTATTTTCTTTAGATATTACTCAGTGATTATCTTTAGACTAGGACTATCACTGAGGAATATAAATTTTCAATAAAAGCTAAATTAGATCCTACCATCTGCTTTTATTTGTTTATTCTAAAATGTGGTGGAATATTTTTAGATTTTTAACAATGCCAAAACCCTAATTATGTTTATAGTAATTTTACACAGCTAAGTTCATTTAACAAATTAGCTTAGGTTAATTTTAGCACGAAATAAATCTTTATTGTCTTTGTCGAATAACACTAACCGTAGCGAATACAATTTTCTTCAGAAATTTCCAGCAACCACTCGCAATTGCTAAATACACAATAGCGTCAAGCACAAGCTGTGTTACGATTTGTGAGGTTTTCGGCTAATGATATATCATGGTGTTTATAATAGGGTTGAGTAACAAGAGGATTTACAAATAAGGGTGTATGTTTGCGAGATTTATTTGTCAAATTATTACTGGTGGCATGTTGCATCAATATCTAACGTAGGTACGTACATGATGCCTGGCTTTTAGTACCGGAGGATTGTGGTGCTAGGCAATAAACGCAAGCAGCCTAAATCCTGCTGAAACGATGACGGCAAAGCACGCTTGTAATCCACTAAGGAGAAGAAAGGTGTCCTTTCTCAGCAGTTTATACCACACATCAAATTTTCAATGCTAATAAGTCCTATGTAAGTTGACGAGCCCATTGCCATTAATAGAGCTGATCAAAATCCTTTTTTTTAAGGAGTTTTTGCTAGTTCTTCTCCGTAGAACTGTCATTACTTTAGTAAGTTAGAACTGTGGATAGTGTTTACGTTAAATAACCACCAATTAGTTGTTGAAATTATCTGATCCGGATCTAGTTTTCATTTCATCACAGTATTTTTGTTTAGTAATTAGAGTTTTTTATCTTCCATAAAGAATTTACTCTTATGTATCTTCTTTAATATTTTACCTCATTCATTATACTTCTTTTTGAAGCCTAAAATATAAAATAAACAAGAAAAAACAGTAACCCAAATTCTAAATCCGAAAATACCGGTATAGAATTATTTTATTTCTCGAGCTGTAATGAAGATTCAATTAGAACGAGATTCTTTATATACTCCGAAGCGTGAATGGACCGCGTTGAAAGGACGAGGCTCGTGTAAAAATAACGTAAAACATAAATAAAAAAAACCTGCTAACAAACTTACATTTGCACCTACAACAACCAAGTAAGCTCCCTAAAATTTGAGACGTAGAGTCGAAATTTGATGCAGACGATCTTTCCGGATGCCAGGTTAAGTTTGCAGATTTGTGAGGAAGGAGGGACTGGCACAAAGGCGTCCGAGTCCATATTCATGCAAGTCCGGATGAAAAAGTTGGTACAATACGAGTCGCGTCATTAGGGAGTGAGTGCTTGAGTGTGGCTAAGTGGCAAGTTACTAGGCTTGCTGGGTACTCTGCTCTTTCGAGTTTCGACAAGGAATTTCGCATTCGAATTCGAGTCTACATCTTGAATACGGTTTCTTTCTATAGGGGCGCAGGATTATGGAGCTATGTTATCAGGACTATCAAATAGGTATCTTTCCTTAATCCTATCCTCCAGTTTTAACTCAACGATAGAAGACTCATAGCTAGAGATCCATTTTCGTTATACTTTCATCATCATCATAATCATCCGGAAGACGTCCACTGTTGGGCCTCTCTCTTTGAACGCCACAATGAACGACAAAAAAACAAGTTTAATTACTTTGGTTCCATCCGTATGTTGTTAGTTCATTGTGATCCTCGTTTATTTATGTTAGAGCCTCTGCCCAGTAGTGAAACAGTTAATGGCTGATTTTCACATAGCCATAAAACACACACCAATCAAAATACATCATACCATACAAATTCAAATAAAAACATTCTACCTGTAAAATACATTCCGTCTTCTTTTTTCGCGAACTTATTTTCGCCAAGCACCTTCCCAGAGACACGGGATCTAACAGGGGCACTGAGTACCATTGAAGGTTCGTCTCGCTTTAAAAAAGCCCTCGAACTCTCCGAAGGGCGTCGATCTTGCCTGTTTCGTTTGGTCTTGCACTCGATTCAAACGATTTCGGCTTAGGGATGCGATCCCGTAACCGGAGTATCCGTATTATACGCCGAATTTGATTTTATGCGGATATTTTTGCTAAGGCATATACAGTTTATTATATTATTTATATTTGAATACATATTACTTATTAAAACTGTTTATAAAATACAATAACTTTTAATGACTTAATTTTTATCTCACTCAGAAGCACTTTTCATCAAAACTAATGTGATGTGAAGTAAAAACGTTAATTGTAACTAGACAAGTTACGATCGTTTTTGCTTTCTGTTTAGAAATTTCTTCAATTACTTAAGTAACAATATGTTATGACACATTCAAATTTTTGATCTTACCAATATATGATAAAAAAAAGAAAGATTGACCATCAGTTTTCTTATATGCCGTAATTTTAATCGTATTAAAATTGCTACAATTTTTATCAAAATATCCGAAATATCCGCACTGGACAACAATCACATCACTATATTTATTTAAATTCAAAGAAACACCTTTACGTGGAGATCGTTTGATGTGTTGAGGGAACAATTTTGATTTGCCGATATCAATATCAAGTTTATACATACAAATATGATTCACAGGAATTGGGAGGAAAGGTATTCGAGAAAATGTATGGAATATTGTTGGGAATACAGATGCTTACTTATTATAATTGTGTACTTGGTATTACTAGGTAATGTAGTCCTTTTAAAGTTTCCTTTTTGAGCTCAAAAAATACTTAAAGCTAAACTGCTTGGAAAGTATAAATAAATCAGTTTTCAATGATAAATGATTTTTATTTTTGCAAATAGGTTTATAGAAAACACTTTCACAGGTCATTTCCTAATTGACTACCTCTGAAGAAATGCCGAAACAAACTTGCAAAGCATTTTAATTGTGACCTAGCCTAGCATTATTCATTTGAATTTACCAAAACATAATGAACTCCCCCAAGAGTCAAACACCGTCAGTGATATGCAGCCAAATATCAAAACAGCAAACAACTCCGAATGACGTCACTCCTGTCAGTGACGTCATGTGCCTGCCAGCGATATTATGACACGGGTTTTCAGCCAAATACTTATGAAGAACTGTAAAGTTAGAGAGCATCAGTTATCCTAATACCAACCTTATTCTGTAGTAACAAAGTCCGTTTTTTATTAACCATTTTTACTGCACAAATTATATTCAAATAGGAAAAATCTAGGGTTGCCATCTGCGAAATGACTGAGGATATGAGTTTTGAAGCTTTAATATTTTAATTTAAATTCGCATGTTTTTTAGCTGTGGTGCGGATATTTTCATGTTGAATTTTTAAACTTGATTAAACGTCAAAAATTGTGTTTTTTTCCTTTCGTGATTGAAAACACTTTACGCGATGGTTACTGGCAGAGTCTCTAGTGTACTAACAAATGACGGTCGTTAGGAATATTATACGAGTATTTTCGGACTCTGAAACAAAGCGACCAGACATTGCATGGTTTTGATCGTGACATCTTGCACTTTTTATGCAGACGGCAACTGCAAATTTTCGCATGCTCGTAACCATAATAGGTAGTGTATCTACTGAGTGTAAGGCATTTTCTCAGATATGTCTCCACCTGTCTTAACAAAGTAATAAAAATATCAATGTAATTATATTATTTAATTACCGGTAGCCCTACCAACACCAGAAGTAGGTTACCCTGACAGGTAGTATTTTCAGTTAATTAGTACGATTTGAATTTTTTTTACTCCCACTTACAAAAAAAACTACCGAGCTTTGCACCGAGTGAGCGATGTTGAAATTTCGCGGCTTATTTACTTTAAAATTCAGTATATTTATGAGTTTCAACTTTCAACTGATTTTCTGAGTGAGTTTTACGTTTCATTAAAACTGTTTTAACATTTGGGGTGTAATAAGGACTGTATACAGAGCGTTGCAAAACATTTTGCAATTATATATTGAGACCGAGTGATTCATTAAATTGGAATGATTTAATGTAGATGTATTAATTGAGCTATGGATTTTGTGTGGAGTTGTGCGATATAAGGTCATACTAATATTTTCCTTTACTACCTTTACTTAACGTAAGATTGTTATTTTTTATAATTATAAAGATCATGTCTTCACAGAGCCCGGTCTGTCGCTGCCTGCCCTCTTATGCAAGACGTCCCGTCATCTTAGGAGAGGTTTATGTCCAGCAGAGGACTGAAACAGGCTGAGAATGATGATGATGATGTCTTCACAGCAGTTGATGCCTACGTTACGTACCTAATTGTCGATTCTGTAGATAACCTTGTGGTTGTGATAAAACACAACAACAATGCTAAAGATCATCTTTGTCTCTATCGTGGCTTTAAAGCCAGTCGTGGCAAGTTGCTAAGAAATTGCCAACACGGACTAGATTTTTGTTTATAATTTGGATAAAATGACATTGTGAAATATCTCTAGTTAGATAACTAACAGAAGATATTATACACGACAATTATAATCATAACGTTATTTGTATCATGTAAGCAACACGAAAAAACCCTAAATGTATCAGTTAACCTACTCCTCAAATGAATGAAAAAATTAACGAATTATTTATCTTGTCTCAAGAAAGACGACCTGATTAGCGCAGTGGCTAAGCGATTGGACTGCTGCGCTAGGGGTTGCGGGTTCGATTCCCGCACGCGAAAATAAATTGTATGACCCGCAGATGTTTGTCCCGAGTCTAGGTGTTTGTGTATGTGATATTTCAAGTTTGTGAAACGCACCCACGATACAGGAGAAAATCCTCGATTGGAGCGACGTTTACAAAACAAAAGATTAAAATTAAATAAATAAATCCACCCACATAAATAAACTTCATTAAATATACATTCCGCTTATTGGGCGCACTTTTAAACCCACTAGCAAGCCCGGTGGTTATAGCAAACTACACTTAGTATAAAATCTAAATGAGCTGAAAACTTGCGGAATATTAAAAAGTAAGTGAAGAATAGACCGTGGCTGCTCACAGCGGAGTTAAAGAACACTGTACTGCCTTCGGGAAACCAGGGTTTAGGCTTAATGGAAGTGGTAAAGATGTTCTTGTTAATGTTACTCAACCCGCTTTAAAATTCAGCGATCAAGTAACAGGCTCATTTTTAGAGGCTGACTAAATAGGTACAAATTATGAGACGACTTAGGTTTTCATACCATTCTACTAACTGGCAGAAAATCTTTCCCACATAAGGTACAAATATTTTTCAAGATGGAGTCGAAAATGTTAACAGTAACATTAGTAACAGATAAACATAACCTTGTCATTTAAACAAAATAAATGATGACTTACTTAATTTGCCAGTGCCAGCTAGTCACCTCAAAATATTTAAGGTAGCTTATGATACAGTTTAAGTAACGTTTTGTTGTTGGAGTCCTTTATTTTCATTTAACACCTGAAAAAAAAATGTTTACTAGTAACAATACTGTCGCAACGGTTATCTTTATATCCACAGCCTCCCTCAAACTTTAAAGGGGAGTAGTTAAGATTTTTCTTTTTAAAAAAGCTGCTCCACCAACTCAAAACCCTCTAATGGAGGCAACCATTAAGCATTCATCGATTCCTAATTTATCTTACTTCTTTAATTGTTTTTTCTTTCCAAATCGATAAGTTACTCGAGAACTTTTTTATTCGATTACAATCGATTTGGAAGTCGGTAAATGTCGTAAGTCTTTGCGATAATAATACCGTAGAAAATTTTCAAGTTAGATTATCGTATTGATGGTGACTTAATGACTTTTTGGGGCAAAGTATTTTTATTTAAAAATGTTAAAAGGGTTTTGACTTGTTACAAATCTTTTGCAGAGTTTTGAAAAAGAGTAATGAGTTTTTCTTTATGTTTAAGTGAGTTTGGTACTTATAGCAAGAGAGGTTCCGACTATTATTTTTCGTTGGCTAGAAGTGAAACGCTTTATGGTGATTTTTATTTATTTATTTATAATTCTTAGGGAAACTAACAGCTAAAAAATTTATCCTTATTGCTTCACAGAGCCATTAGTTAGTTTCCACAGATAGAATCATTTTTTTTAATACACAAGAACCCTTAATAAATATAATACAAAAAGAAAGAAACCTGTTTTATACTAATATTAGGCCAGATTGTCAGCTATATAGGTATGTCGTATAATGAGGATTTTTTTAAATTAGCTACGTTGCTTGTGACTGTGATATTTAATTATGCATGAGCCATTTTATTAACTGTGCTATCAAGTTGCCTAACACTTTGTTTCATTACCATTTTTCTCAAAGCACGGGGACTCGTGACATTTCGATTTTCGTACATAACCTACCAACCTTTTTCTTCAAATCACGAATCACTACCAAGCCAAAAGAGTTTCAAACAAAAAAGACAAAAATTGACAGTGACAGCATCCAAATGAAAAATACTAAAAATTATTTGTGATTTTTTTGTATTACCTGGTGCTGAGTTGTTAATGGTTGATGGAAGGTTATGGTTACCCATATCCCCCGCCGTTCCCTCCGATGCGTCCCCCCGAAGGAGAGTACCCTGACCATGGGGATGGCTTTGGCGAGTATTATGGACTCGGCACCTTGAATGATGATCGCGAGAGAGGGAGGTAAGAACTAGTCTTTTCACACTAAAATACCAATAGACTCCGGTCTTTTCCATCTGCTGAGCCTCATCTGATCTTGGTATTAGAGTACTTTGACAGAAGGGTGGACTCTACCTTCATTTGATTGATTAGACTTCAGTCATTATTAATTTGAGAGATGACATTGGCTTCCACTGTAGCCGTTTTAAGTTAAAGAATTTATTGGAATGAGACCTGTCGTTTTTTATTAGCTCTACAGCTGCTGGCAAATCACTAAGGTAATCTTGTTACTTACCAAGTAAATTGGTTATTGCTGTGTAATGATCTTCAGAATATTATAGATGGAAGAAACGAAATCCAGAATTTTAGTTATATATTATAAAGCATAAGTTTTATATACATTTCAGGCGGAGTCGATCAAAACAACGAAAGCGTAAATCCAGGGAAACAAAACGCTCTCGGACACGAAGCGCTAGTTTGCGTGTAAAGTCACGGTCGCGGTCGAAATCTCGTTCCAGGTCTCGTTCGAAGACGCGGACGAGGACTCGGTCGAGGTCCCGGTCCCGCACAAGGACTAGAAGTCACAGTCGAAGCCACACTTGCTCTGGCACACGTCAGCGCGAACTGAACTATAAAGAACCAGGCTTTCTGGATGCATTCAGAGTGCTCTATCTTTCTCGTAAGTGATACCTGACATGTCAAAATAATTTTTTTCTTTATAGACAGTGTATAAATAGTATCTACACACATATTTTGCCATTTATGTTATATGCCCCACGTAATAATAGGATGAGCATAGGCCTGGATCTGTGCCCGGTTGATGGCACTATTGCCATCAGATCAGGCTCCGTGCTGATACCGAGTATTGTCTCTTTAAAAACTTACACTTTGACCAATCCGGGCATTGACCCCAAAAGCACATGATCAGCAGCTAGGTGCTTTAAAAATAATGGTCATATAACTTATTTACAAGTATTTTGCAGCAAGTAAACACAAGAAGAATCCTTCAAAATATTTGGCGACAAAAAAACGACAAGATCGCATTCAGGAAATACTAAAAAGCGATGGGCTGGGGTCTAAGAGATGGATGTTTTACCCAAGGATCAAGAACAAAAGTGACCCTGCTGTCGGCACCGTCGCAGGGACGAGGGATAATGTCGATCAGAGAGTTAAAGTACGATATACACTTATGATTTTTTTCCATTAAAGATAGTTTGTAAAGAGTCCAGATAAAAAGAATAGACTCATGTTTCATAGGTACACAGAAGATGTTAAGTTGGTTCAACTCTAAAAAATACTGCTTTTTTGCTCTTACTCTCCTGTTTACGAGATATTTAACTTAACATACATATGTATATCTATTACTGTATGTAGTACAGTAATAGCTCGCAAATTGACTTGGAATGGTCTGGAAAGGTTGTATCACGGGGATTTTAGAAAATGGGGTTAAAAAACCCACACTGTACTTGTCTGTTTCATCCATCCCATGTTCGTTTCTCCTATCAACTATTTCTAAAAAACTTATGTCTGACTCACAGGTAGATGCCGACTTCTTTAGGAAATATAAAAGAAGCAAGAAAATAGACAGTGACGCCCCCATAGCAAAACTCAAGCGATGGGAACTGATATTTTATAAGAAGTTGGGCTTTATACAAGCCGTCTGACTTGGTTTTTTTGTGGCTTTAGCTCAATATACTTAGACTTTTGGTTTGGTAATTTCGCTTATTGTAGAATATACATTATAATTTGTACTGATAATTAATTAACTAATAGAACATGCAAAACTGAACAATTATGTCTCTTTATTTTAAGTAGAAACTTTTTACGATTAAATATTGCTTTGCTTTCGACTGCTCGTTAACTATTAGACCATTATCGTCATGCTTTCCGTTACCGTCAAGAATAAGGATTGTAACCCACTACCTTGTGCGTATAAAGCTAGCCATTTGACCTCTATTTTACAGAATATGTCCACAACTTTACTATCAAGAACTACATAGACGGCCCATTTTTCCCCTGGCGCGTCAATTTTCCGCGCGATATCTCCGCGATTCGGTACCTAATTTAAAACTTTCGCTGTGTTTTAGACGAGCCATTAGTTCCCCCACTCAGCCTGTATCCAGTCGGATTATGGCTAAATTTATGGTCCCTTGCGAATGTTGGTTATGTGGGTGATCGATGGGTTTCCTTGACAATGTTGCAACTATAAGTCTATATCTATATTCGGCATGGCTGTCATGCTCTAATAGTTGTCTTGGATCTCTTAATCAATAGAAGCAAGACCTGGTCTATTTGAATGTAGCCAGTATTTTGGAATTTTGGGCTATCTTACACAACATATTAAAGCTCTAGAATTTTTGAACTAGTGTATAAACATTAAATCATCTCACAAATGTAACTTACAAATAACAAATACATAATTTTCAATGTTCAAACCAAACTGCAGAAAATAATAGTTATTAGCTTCGATACTACCAATTTAATTTTACCTTCTCAAAAAATAGTTACATTATCTGTAATCCTAGTATATTTCAGTTTAAAAAGTAAAAAACTTTACCGAATATTTTCTATAGTACAAACCGTTTATCAATTCAAATCGTGTTGCCAATATTCCAAACTAGTCTTACCACACCCTATTATAAAAAATAAATGTTTCCGTTTATGACGCCCTTTCCGTTCAATTCACAATAAAGTTTCAATAGAGTTTAGTCACGCGAACTTTTTATATTTCCTCTATAAATATTTGTATTGGGGTGTTGGCGTTCGTGAATTATAATATCAACTATAATTAAGCTCGTTTATTTGTGTTAAAAACTCCATTTTTGTATTTAATTGAGAATAATGATCTGGTAAGCATTAGAGTCGCTGTTTTGTGACTTTTGTGCTATACATCTAACATCAAAATAATCAATTGAAGATGGACCTTGTGAATTAATTTAACATGAGCCAAAGTGACTTCTGATTTGATCGTGAATCCACGTTAAGCGTCTCACAGACAGCCGTCGCTTGCGGTGGCGATCAGTTCTGTTAATTCGGATAGGTATCAACATGGGAAATAATATTAGTAAGACGAACTCCGAATTCCCGATGCAACCCGGACATTCGAAAGTAATGATTGGCTTGGCAGACACGTCACCGTTTTTGCGTTTAAAATAGTGTGAGTAGGCTATCGAAACTTTGAAAAAATATCCAGTTATATACATCTTATTCAGATTCTTATAATAATAAAATACTTATACAATCTGTCTTCTGTAAACTTTAAATTTGTTTCGGATACAAACTTAATGTCCGATATTCGCCATTTTATATACGTTTTCAGTTTTTTATTGACCACACAGTCATGTGTGTACACTTCATAGTATCGGCATGAACCAATGACCACATGGAATAGGTCATGCTGTGGTGTGGAGATTGGTCAGTCAACAAGGATGGTAGCGAAGTTGACCGTTGAGGGTGCGCCGGACGGACTTAAGTATCGTCAATCGTGGAGGCTCCCTAGTTGCACCCCACTGTGTACACTACCTGCGGCCTGGACCGCGATTTCAAACGTCACAGCTGACCGCGGTTCTACTATAAGCTTTAAAAATGACAGGGTTAGTCTTCAGTTCGTGGGTGGTCTTATCCGAGCCTATTCTTAAATTATTTCTAAAAATAAAAATCAATACTCAAACGAGTTCCATTAAAAACCACTCCTACTGCAGCAGTAAGATACCACATAAAAATTCCTTCCGCGGCATAATTCACAAGAAATCAAATACTTTACATACATATAAGTGGTGGTACTCGTTATAATTTTAATTCATCCCCACGTTTACCCAAGGGACGTTGGGGTAGCGGGCCTGCTTTTTATTTGCTTTCCACTCCAGCTAGGCCCCTAGCTTGCGTTTTAAAGTAATTGCTAGCATTTTATTATGATGTAAATACGGAGTACTTCGAGTTCAATTATCTAAGGTTGATTTTGTTTTGTGAGCTATGTCTTGTTTTTGATAATGAACAAGTTAGTTTTTAAAACGCCAGTGGTTAATTATTTAGTTTGACTCATATCGCGAATGATCCAACCATGTGTGTGCAAGCTTTTGATGATGTAATTAATTAATTATTAGTTGTAAGAAGTAAAGAAAAAGAAATTTCTAGAGTGAGGCGACGTTTTTTTTTTAAAAAGGATGGGGTTCATAGAACATAATTAATAAAATGAAAGTACCAATGTTCTTTATGAGGCGTTTTACTGAAGTGTTTTCAATATAAACATTATTTACGTTAATAATAAAAAAATGTTTTTTTTTATTATTATGATTTTTTACAAAATCTGTAACTGTAGCAAAAAGTCAACGTCACGCGGTGTTCCCAGGCGGTCACCCATCCAAGTACTGACCGCGCCCGATGTTGCTTAACTTCGGTGATCGGACGAGAACCGGTGTTTTCAACGTAGTATGGACGTTGACGAATGTTAAGGCAAATTGTAGGTAGGTACACATACTATTCTTCAATAACAGATAGATACATTATTTTACAATCTTCGAAATCGAGCGACATTTAATTTGAAACACGTCCCAAGTGCCACAAATTAAGGCTGACTCCAATTCCTCCCATGCCATTAGACGAAACGGTTGGCAGAAAAAAAAGTATTAAAGCCGTATTCGAAATTCAAATCAATTACGATAAAGATTTAAAGCTAACATCTGCCAAAACGTCGCAAAATGCCGCTTGATTTTGCCAAATTAATGCCGCCCAGCGCTGCGAGACCCGTTACGAGCTTGGATCACAAAATGTGGATAAGAATTGAAAGCTGAGGTACCTTTATTGTCCGGTTGTAACGTTTAAGTATATTTTATACCTAATTATCTCATTTGTTAATTTATTGAATTTATAGTCTTTTCTCGATAACCTACATTTTAATAATGAGAAGTTTTTGAAGTAGGTAACTTAACAACAGTTGTCCAAGATTAACTGTTTTGTGCAGATTGCTCAGACCAATAAAATGTTTTAGATAGGTTTTTTTTATTTATTTATATGAGTAGAAGCAAAAAGTCAACGGCACGCGGTGTTCCCAGGCGGTCACCCATCCAGGTACTGACGCGCCCGATGTTGCTTAACTTATGTAATAGGTATGTTATGTACAGTTTAAGTAACATATTTAACTTTGGAGTCAGCAGAACACAATCTTTTGTGCATGATCTTTCATTATGTCAATTTAGGTACAATACGTATAACGAATGAGAAACAGGTAATCTTTCAAAGAGACATAAACAAATTATCCCAGAACATAATAAAACAAATAATCTCGCGCTTCGTTTTTTAATAAAACCATGCATACAAAGGTAAGTAATACTAATAATACTCACGTATGAATGTCCAGCATTTTGCATTCCTAGCGTGTGACCCTCCAAATGGTGCAAATAAAAACATTAGATATTTACACTTGATCAGTTTTGCGCCCTTTCGCCTAATGCATTTAGTTTAATGACCCTAAAAATCGTTAAAAAGGTCCCCGGGACAGGACAAAGTGTTCGGGAAATTAATGTGTTTGTTTCAATTTGAGGGAATCCCCGTCGCGCGATTTAAAGGTAGCGTGAACCTTGCATGTTGGATAAATTAGTGATTAACATAATGACAGTAAAAAGAAAATTTAAAAAGTAGGTAAGTAATTGAGTAAAACTGCTTTAATGCATAAAAGTTTTTTTGGTAATGCTCCAAAAATATACAATAAGCTTAACACAAATTTTTTACATGGTCGGGACCATGTAAAAAATTTGCCCTTATATAAATTCAAAAAAATATTGTTTAAACTACTAGTCGAAAAATGTTATTACACACTAGAAGATTTTTTCAATGATAAGCTGTAATACACATTACCAGTTTCTAGAAAAATGGTTATATTTTCAAGTTTAATGTTGTTTATATTTGTATGTCATTATGATAAAACATAGCGTGCCATATTATATTTAAGACCCAAATCTACTACCTATGTTTAACAAATAAATTTGATTTGATTTGATTTGATTTGAGGCATAAAACTGATTGCCTACTTAAACCCAAAGTATGAAAAACGCTTATTTAAATTTTCCTATAACTAAAACCTCTAACAATTTATTTAATTACCATTATTATAATTAATAATTTATCCAACATGTATCTTTGGTTAAAATATATTATGAGAGTTACACGCTTTGGTTTACCTATTTTATATGTGTATTCTAGCTTACCTAATAGGTAAATAGTCTAGTTAAAAAAATGCTGGTCACTAATTCTGTTTCTTTCGCAAAACTCCAATTTAAAAAAGTTATAGATTTAAATGTCCGTCTTTCTTATTTCAAAGGCAACCGTTTGCGCCTGCCAATGTTTTAAAAGCAAAAATACTCTACAGCTTATTGCTCAATACTTTCAACAGGTACCTAACGAAACCTTTCTGTATTTTACCACACTAGGAAATACAGGGACCCTTAACTATAACGATCAAAGAAATTCGTATCGTTTGAAACAATAGTAAATTAGATAATGTTGTATGTGGGCTTTTGTACTCCTTTTAGAGTTATGGTTACAAATATAAGTGAAGCTGGATGTGTTTCAATATTTTGACCGTGTTTTTTACTATATGACATTATATAAAAAGCAAATACTTAAAAAAACTTACATTTATTTTGTAATGTGACTTTAAAATTCAGAAGTCTTTAGTCAACACTCGTAGAAAGTTTACTCTATTCCAAATTCCAAAGTGGTTTCATGGTTATAGAATAAATATATCTACCTAGTATAAAGATGATTTAGAACGTATCTTTTTCATCATTTTCTTACGTCTATCACTAGGTATGTATAAAGGTTACAAGATTTTAGGATCAACTCTCCAACACGACAGAAGCGTATCTTTTAACAGACAAAACTAACCAGTATTAGCTCTAAATCGATCAAGGTTAAGAATGAAATCCAACTCAAAACTCCTGCGAACTTAGGCAGGCCGTTTCCATTCACCCAATGTCCTCAACCCTTGTCTGTTGGTTATTCCCTCAGGTAATTTGGATGCAGAGTAGCAGGAAGAAGTTTTGCATGCTGGGGGAACTATTTCAAATGTTGTGTACGCTGCTTGTATACCATTATAGCCACCTTGAGGCTATGAGGGAATGAGTAATTCCGAATGTCGATGGAAGGGCGAAGAATTGCTAGGATTAAAGATTTACGCGAATTACGGTATCAGTGGGGGTCGCATTTGGATTCAAAGCATTGTTTGAATGTCTTTGTGTATTAATTAACCGTTTTATTTATGGTTTGTTTGATGATTCTGTTTGTTTGGTCGTGGGGGGAGTTAATTATAATTATGCTTGTGTTTTAGAATGCTAGTGTAATGTTTCGTTTGACATTGTTTTGATCTTTCCGTAAATGTTTATGTATCCATTTTAGGTTATAAAGAAGACTGCCAGACAAGGCCTTAGTGCAATTTTATTTTTAATGTACCTTGTGTTTTAGTGTTGTGTAGTACAGACCTACGCGTACTTAGTTTGTACGCGTACGGTGACGATACTCGGCCCTATACGAAAAGAAACGTTACCGAACGCGAAACTGTTAATCTGATAATCGGACTATTCGTAAATCGTCCGAGAATAAACAAACCTATAAGGGACAAATTCTTATCTTAGATTAGTTTAACAGTACGTTTTTATAGATAATGACTATATTTCTGAATACTTTTAGGTTTCCTAGTACTGCGTGAAGTGTCCGATTTGGCACAAGATTGACGACCAGCCCTTTACTATGAACTCTAAAAGCAGGACAGTTTAAGATGTGGAAGCGAAACACCGCTAGTGTAGTAATGCGGCGTGAGTGTAATGCGGCGTCTTGCTTCCACAACGTAAACTGTTCTGCTTTATAAGTTCATGGTAAGGGGCCTGATTGGTGTAGCGGTTCGACTCCCGCACGGGACAAAAATTGTGCGATCGGCAGATATTTGTCCTGAGCCTGGGTGTTTGTGTATGTGATATTTTATGTTACGATTGTGTTACGTAAACAGTTTTTTAATTATTTATCTCGGTGGCGGTTGATTATTTAGTTGTTATTATTTTGTATTCTCATGTAAGTGGCTTTATTGTCTTTTTGGGAATAAATGATTTAAACCTTATATTTCATGTTTGTGAAACGCACCCACGATACAAGAGAAATTCCTAATGGGGGGCGACGGTTACAAAAAAAACTGTTGTGTTTTAGTTGTTTGCTGTAAATATATTATTTATGCAGAAACAAAGTACCTACATAAGTACCTAAACACCTGATTTACCTTGGAGTTTCCACTCGTTCTACTGATCAAAGCATATTTATAATCCTAAGCCGTCTTTGTTTATTTGATTGAACCCTTTGTGTCTAGAAATATAGTCGTTACACAGATT
Organism: Abrostola tripartita; assembly: GCA_905340225.1. Classification (NCBI taxonomy): domain Eukaryota; kingdom Metazoa; phylum Arthropoda; class Insecta; order Lepidoptera; family Noctuidae; genus Abrostola; species Abrostola tripartita. The sequence goes on from HG996488.1 coordinate 1,728,076, forward strand.
CTTAATCATTGTTTCGCACTTAATTTAAATGATAACTTAGTCCGAAGTTTAATTAAATCACTTTTCTAAGTTACCTTCTTAATTATTCGCTTAATAAGCATAGTAAGTGACAGGACGTTTATAATACTCTTAAGACACTATTACGAAAATATTTAAATAGGTAGTTACATTTACTGTTGTATTCTTAATTTATTAATAACAAAGTTTTCAATAATTTAATGATTTAAAGAAACCAGGACCTTAATGGCTTTAAAAATTGAGGACCATGATCCATAATATACTTGAATTATTAATTGAATTTTAAACCGCTTTTTTATCCAATTTAAGGTCGGACGGACTATCATCACGCTTGAGTTATTTTATACCTAGCAGACTGTTATTTAGAAACAAAAGAATTACGATGTTAATTTTGTTTTGATTAATTTTGTTATGAGGGAACATACATAAAAAAAGCCTCCGACGAATTAAGAACCTCCTTCTTTTTTTAAGTGGGTTAACAAAACTCCTGTAATTTTCGCATAGCTGACAGGGATTTTTAATGTCTCCAATCAATAATCGTACTTAATGCGGTTCACAAACAAAATATTACATACAAAACCAGTTTCGTGGCGTGTAAGGTTTGATAAGCGTAAGGGAAAACACACATATTAACATAATATATTTGTGCTCAAAGCCAAATCCCCTTCAGCAACTAGAAAGATCTCCAAATATGTCTACCCACATTAACAATTTTAATTTGAAATACCATGGACCATCAACATGGCTTCCCTTGCCCCATTTATCATCAGACCGAAACTCGGCATTATGTGGGATCACAACAATTCCAACCAATTCACTAAGCCCGTCTTGACACCAAAGGGGAGCTGTGTGCATATTATTAAGATACCACCGTTTATTTATGGGAATTAGAGTGGAATCATCAATCATGACTACTGGTAATCGTCTATTTGAATAATATTAACAAAATATTACGATTTTATTAGTTTAATTTACTTCAGGCGACAAAATTACAGACAAAAGATAGTCCTAAACTAAACCACGGTCAACTAGCTTTAAATCATCATCATCATCAGTCGGAAGACTTCCACTGTTGAAAAAAGGCCTCCCTCTTTTAGAAGGTGGGTTATAATCCCCACGCTTGGCAAGCGGCTTGGGGGTCGCAGTGTTGGTGGTCAAGTTACAGAAGGCGCTGCTGCCCATCGTCTAGATTTTCCTTTAGTCGCCTCTCACGACACCCACGGGAGGAAAGGGGGTGGTCAATTCTAGGCCGGATACCACACGGCAGCTTTCAATACTTAAGATGATATTAAGCTACCTCGATAAGTTGTTGTTTTTGGAATTCAATAACTTTTGTTTTGGATATTGTATAATGATACTCGTTATATACAAAAGGACTGGCCATCATGACGTGAAGGTTGTAATTCAAATTAAAGAAAGAAAGTATATTTTATTTGGTCACAAACTCACGAGACAGCAAAACTAAACACAAAATTAACAACGAATAATATATGATTAAGTATAACAATAAAAAATAAAATAAGTCTGAAAACTAAATTACTAACTAAAATAATAATACAGTTTGAGCAGCGTGTCTTATTAATTAGTTATTTATTATTAGGTTTATATTAATTAGGTATTTCCTCCTTTATTGAAACCGAAAGAAAAAGTGTTTTTCCTGTCATAATATTCCGTTAATTCTTCAGAATCGGAGACAGAAATGATAAGAAAATACCGCTAAACGAAGCCGTAGTATTAAAAATCTAATCAAATTGAATGACTCAAAAACAATTCGCATTACTTCTCTTTGTGTAGGTAACCGGAGCGTGATATATGAAAATATCCCATAATGTGTTACCGTCCCAACTATAGTTCAGGTACATTGCGTAACATATTTGACCCTACCCTTACATTCAGGTCTTTAGTAACCCTAAAACATATTTGACCTTGCCCCTACGTCCATGCCAGACACCCTGCCCTACGAACCCAATTATCAAAATATAAGAAAAAAGGAAAAATCGCCGACACGCCCGATCAGTCTCCCTGTCGAAGGCCAAGCCTGCTCAATACTGCCCATATTGGATTATATGGATAAAAAATCTATTTGTAAGCTCTCCAATTGGTTAGAGACCCTTAAAGTGTCCAGTGCAACTTATAGGGGCAATTCACGGCAGATAACTCAATGTCAAAAGGGGACAGACAGAGGCGTACTCGTGGAGTGTGGAAAAAGTTAATACAGTATCATTTATTGTGTCTTGAGATGCGATGAATTGTGTAGATTTTTTGCCAATTAATCGTGTTTTTGGTGGTAATGTTGATATTAATTTCGGACTCGTTTTGGTTTTTATACCAACTATATTTTGATATTTCGTATCATCAAATCTAGGCAAGGTATTATATTCAAAGCTTTTTACATACCTATTTGTATTAGCTTATTATAGTGACCTGAACATAGACATTAAGATACTTTAATTACTAACAATATGAGACGGATTATAATTAATGGGAAACCTGATAATGAGGAACCAATACCAATAGCTCTCTACCGTAATATTATAGCGCATTTGAAAGACACAGAGTAAGCATGAATTGTAGATTTCCACTAACTTATGTCTAGCAAGTTTTGTGCCTCGTATTTCTTCTATCGAACGCAACTTAGAGGAGTTTTCTTGAATAAAACAAAATATTTAATTAAAACAGTCGCAGCTTGAGACCTCAGAGAAATTTAAATGTCAGATTAAGGATTTGTTTGTACGAAATGAAATACTACAAGAGTTTGAGTGGATTCATTAACATACATAATAATTCCATCGAGTTTATATTGGTTTTTAATAAATTAATCTTGACTTTTACCCCTTTATGTGGTAATAATTTTATGTATACAGACAGACGGACGGATAGCGGAGTCTTAGTAATAGGGTCCCGTTTTACCCTTTAGGCACGGAACTCTAAAAAATACTTTTTAAGGTTAAAAAGCTTAAAAAAATCATTTTTATTAAAATTAAATTATGTGTTCCACACGAGTCCGTCCCACTCCGTATAAAAGACGTATCATCGCAGTTTTGAGTAAACCATCAATAAAAAGTCCCCTACTCCGAACAGAGTGAATTGACGGAAATAAATCGGAACAGTATAATTCCGTCGTTCTTTACAAATCAATCAGCTGTCCGATTATCCTGTAGAAAGCAATTTCCAGATGCGTTTAAGTGTAATCATTAAATTGGTTGATTTATTAACTGATAAGGCTTTTAATTTGATAATTGTGTGCTTTCGGCTTTCTTTCTTTTATAGTACTAGATTTTTTTCTTAAATTCAAATAGGCTGTCAATTGGATTATGTGGTATCACTTGGTGTTTTGGATGGGTGACCGTTCTTAACACATCCTGATATTTCCGGGATTGGGTAGCCATTGATTCGGCGCCTTACCTCTTCGGTCGTGCTGCTTGACCGTCCGTCCACTTGATAGTACATAGTTAAAGGCCGCGATTACAATAACAACCTCACGTAGGTTGTTACTACATGGATCTGGCTCAGTATCGTATTCGTCTTATTCACTCATTTTCTATCCTTCGCCTAATCATGGAAATGCAATGAGCCCTTACGGTTTAGCGCAGACGTACAACTTTTTATCAAACAACTTTTTAAATGCTCGTCGAAGAGTATGAGAGCGTATGAAGAGCATACTATCAACTCTTTTGAAGATACAACTTTATCAACATACCCTTTTTGACATCACACACATTGAATCGATTAAAAGTTCTATGTATGCGCTAAGCCAAAGGCGTGCACAGTTTTAATAGTCAAAACGAATATACAATTTACAACACGTGCTAGCCGCTATTCTAAAATAAAACTTACTCTACTATCGATTATTGATATCTACTGCATGTTACGGTCAAAACGGAGTTCCCCTGCCAAAGACAAACAAACTGGATGCATGACTACAAGTTGCATACATGGCTCCCGGGAGACCACATAAAGAGCTACCCTTCGCAAGAAATTCGGGGGAAATTTCCTCACTGAACCAAGTTACCCTATCCTCCCCTCACCATTTTGTACCTGCACTTCCTACAATCCTTATTACTGTCGGATAAGGTATAATTTTGAATGATTAGCTTGCTTTATAAGGTTGTTGTGAGTACATGCTCCGTACGTCACAATAGGGGTAAGTAATTTAATTGATGACGTGTTCGATTTAGGAGAATGGATGGTGCGCACTAAAATGAAAAAAAAATGTCCCCTTTACGAGTGCTGACGTATTTTAAGTGTACATTTTGGTATAACAAGACTGAATACTTTGGTTGAATATGTAATCTTATAAAATTCGCAAAAACTATCTTCAATTTATTTTTTATTTTTTTTATAAATATCGCCCCACACTAGGAATTTCTCCTGTATCGTGGGTGCGTTTCACAAACATGAAATATCACATACACAAACACCCAGACTCGGGACAAACATCTGTGGATCACACAAATTTTTGTCCCGTGCGGGAATCGAACCCACAACCCCTAGCGCAGCAGTCCAATCGCTTAGCCACTGCGCCAACCAGGTCGTCAATACAATAAAATGCCTCAAAAAATATAAACAGCAATTGGCAAAAAAAAACTTACTGTGACACTATAAACTCATTTAAATGGTGTTCGTAATAAATAACTAAGTTTTCAAGAAAGTTAGGAAATAACTGCACAAAGTGCAGATCGACATAAATATTATGTCGATTAAAACTCTACGTACGTTTTAAACGTTTTGTGTAATTAACATTAATACCGGACATAATATTAATCTCATTGCTCCTTCAATTGTAACCAACAAGAAAGGAAAAAGTTACAGACATAATAAATAGTAGAAACAATTCTTTATCATTAAAATCAGAGAATATCATTGATTAAGAATTTTCGAAAATTGTCGAGTTCATGAATTTTACATAACTACTTGGTATAGGATACCTCAGAAATGATAACAACAGCGTGACTTGCAGAACTGATTTATTATACACTTGCACAGTTGTCCCCCGAATACCCTCGCGTTACAAACTTAATAATCTTTCTAATTGCTTTACGATCCAACAACCTTTTGGTAGAAGCTTCCAGGCTAGAGAGGCCAGAGGTGCCTCTGTCCTCTTACCATCCGCTTTCCCCCACCAAGATACCCACTTCCCGATCCAAAACTTAGTCAGTGTGACCAGTGTAAGAATTTTTGTCAATATCTTTAAATCAATAAAATAAATACAAGCTTACAAAATTAAGGTTTAAATTATTAAAACCTTACATTGGTAATAATTTTAGAGTAAAATGTTCAAAAAGGTTAAAGTGATACAGACTTTATACAAAAAAGTCATCTTCAAAATATAAAATTGCTTCGAGCTATGATGAGATTAATATTAATTATTAATTAATTGAGATTATGTTAGAGATATATCTTCATTTTGCCATTGCCAATCAAACTGAAACTAAGGCAGCTTAATGTTGATATTATTATCTAACAAATGACTCGGATTTCACGTCTAATTCTTACCGTCTTTATCTCAATAAAAATAAGGTAAATATTAGTCTGCCTTGCTATTAATGTTGGTATTTATTTAAGAACGTAATAATTGGATTATTACGGCCCACTGGCGGTTCCGGTAGCGTCTCAATTAGAACCGAATCTTCCGTAATATAATAAAATAACTGTTGTTTGGAATATTATACAAAACAATAACGTTTTATTGTTATTATAACATCGCGTTCTTGTCACTTTAGGGAGTAAGTAGAACTTAGTTTGTTACAAGAACTTAAGTAAATCTAGTAGATACCTACACCATTCGTCACAGCCAGAAAATCACGCAGCGCACCGGCTGTCAAGAATTGTTGATGATCTGATTGGACTGCGGTGCTATGAATTGCGGATTAAATTCCAGCAAGGAACAAAAATTGGTGTGATCCGCAGATCTTTGTCCCGAGTCAGGGTGTTTGTGTATGTAATATTTCATGTTTGTGAAACCACGATACAGGAGAAATGTCTTGTGGGGCGCGACGTTTTAAACAATTGTAAGTTAACGGCCGCAAATAATAAGGTATAAATCTAAACAACCCCATTCTTGTGTACTTACTACATATCAACAAGGAAACCGACGTAATATAACAGTTACACTCACCCACTCACGCAACGGTGACGTCACTCAAGACAGAAGTAGGTAAGGTGAAATGAAAAATATAATTGACGCGACCGACGCGACCCCAATAGTACACGCAAGTAGCTAGAAACACAGGGTGTGCAATAAACTTGTTCTGTTTATCGTTCCCCTGGGCGAACACCCCCTATGCGTATCACGCAACTGTTTTACAGCGGCTGTAAACTGGCGCTATGAGTCATTGGGAATTTTAAATAGTATGAATATTTACTACTTTATATGGTAGGTAAGTAGGTATATATAGTTCGGTTTTTAAGTAAACACAGTACGATAGGGTGTTTCAATGTCAAACCCCCGACTGGTATGGCAAATGTTATGGTGATGCAGGCTACTTTTGATGCCAAAACTACGGTAGCGAATCAAAAAGAAAATAGTAGTCACAATGCTTATGAGACAGTAATAAAAAAAAGATTCCGACGAATTGAGAATCTCCTCCTTTTTATTAATAATGACTGAATTTCCCGAACGGCAGGTCAAAGTTCACCCACAGGTAGGCATAATGCCATAAACTGGGCACACACCAAGCCTGAATACTTCGATAGAATTACTTGATGGGAAAAGCCAATAACTGGGTACTGAATCTAGAACCTCATGTCCAGCAGTCGCTCTTGCCACTACACCAATTAGGCGGTAAAACACAAAGCACTAGTCGAACATTAATTTGATTAGAAACCTTCACAGAAACCTCACGCCAATCCAACAACGGTTTCACGATAAATCATACCGAACAAATATCACAACAGCGATAAAAACCGATGAAATTCACAAATTTAGGTCCAACATGTCATCCGTCACGGTCGACCCGTCCTGTTAGCTTTCGCATTATAAAGGGTTAAAAATCACTTCGCATAAATCTGCGCTATCTGTCTAAATGACCCGCGGTGGTATTCTGCGGGTTGGACCGAGATGATAAGAGGTACAGAAGGTCCATTTAGTGTAACCTTAGTACCTTAAACTTATTACATGATAATGGGTTAAGAATTACAGTTTAAATACGTTAAAAGCTTTTTCATACTTATGTTAATCATATACATAGTTGAGATGCCGATGAAGTAGTAGGTACACATAGAAGTAATTTTTTAATGTGGATTTTTCGATGAGTGATGATTAAAGAGATCATTCAGTCATCGTATGATATACCACCTTCAAAAGAATTTAATAAATAATGTTTAACTCGAAAGACCTAAAACCACTCAATCTACTAGCAACATCGTGTAATGAAACCAAAAAATATAATTACGTAAATCGTAAAATGATCGCTTAGTATTTTAAGTTTCCAATACACGACAGTCAGGATGGTCCTTCTGTACAAATTTTCTCATCTTTGACCGAAATCTGAACTGTCAAATGTAGTTTTTCATCACCGGTTAATAGATGGCGGTGTTTACAAATCAGTTGTTCAGTTTGGTGTTTAATCTCATTTGACAAGCGTTAGGCACCGGGTTTTAGGACCGTTTTAGTTAAGGAAACTGCACCGTTATGTTTGCTGCTTTTAATAAATTTAGTACAACGTAGCTACTTTATTAGAAAAAAAATCTAATTGGTTTAATGATCAGTCTAGTATTCCTCTCATGACTCCAAGAAACGAAGTCTTGATACAAAAAATGCAATTAAATCAGACAAGAGACGATCCACTAGTTTTCTCCAATTTCAAGTGTAGTTATCAGATTCACAGGCGCCCTCTGTCCCGGCAAATGAAAAACTAATCCTCATTTGCATCTATTAAGAATTCATTTAAAATCACAATGTTCCCATCTCTTCGGACTCAAAGCCGTCTTTGCTTTCTGAAACAAATCGAGCCTGTCTGAACGGAAGTCGGCGGCTTTAATTTCCGACTTCAACTGTTTTTTGCAGTCATTTTAAAGAGATTAGACTTTTGTTGCGACTTGTTGAGATTTAAATGGAATCGAAAATGCTTCCAGCGCCAATAATGTGCGAATTAGAGTTTTGAATGTATTTTTGTAATCAATTTTAGAAAGAAGAAAATGTCTTTGTAAGTGTAATTCAATTTTTCCTATAAAAGTCAACTCAATATGACGAGGTGTGGGTTTAATTGAGGGGGATTGGAGTGGACTATGATGGGTTTTGCATGTTTGAAATTGTATTATTGATGGTAGTGTGGTCGTGCTAATTAAAGAAAAAGGTGTCTTCTCATACAGAAGGACGATGAGAACGGACATGGATCATCACACTTGTTCGCTGCGGGTTAATGATTTCTGAATATAGGATCTAGGTTTTATCACGATCTATAGTATAGATAGTATTCTAAAAAGTACTTTAAAATATGGCGTTGAAAGTTGATAATTATTTACCTGGCAGACGAATTTGTTTCATTAAGTACCTAGGCCACAAACTACTGAGATCAGTTTTTTCTACATAGCATGCATCCGAACTCCTTAGTGAGCAAACCTATTTCGTTATAAAAACTAGATAGTTAAAACAATCAGAAGTCGTGCTATTAAAAGGTCCAATATTCTGGACCTCTACGAAAACCACTATTGCCAGCGATTTAGTACTAAATGGGGGAGGGGAAGGATCCTCTTAAACTGGTAAGTTGACTATAACTTTCGTCGCTCGAAGCCATCAAGATAATTGATTAATTAAAGCGCTGCAGCGTCCTCTGGTGGTCTTTTTCTTCTTGTTGTAAAATGGCATTTTTATGAGGAAGACGGTTGGTTGAGGAAGCTTGGGTTTTGCTGCTATATAAAACACACTTACCTGTAGACTGGTTGTCTGTGAAAAATCATAAAAGAACCACCGAAGGTTTTCAATGCGGAAAATAAGCCGAGGTACTTGCTATAAGGCATAATTCAAAATTAACTATCGAATATTGGGCATGCCTACTTTAAATCTAAAAATTCGAAGAAGGAAATAATTTAGTCAATTTATAATTTAATACCTAACTAAATAATAAAATTTTACTTAACTATAATTATTTAAAGAATATATATAGAAAGATAAATGTTGGTGGTTAATAAGACTATTTTTGCAAAAAAATCTCCTTTTATGGATTTATTGATATATTCTAGTGGTATATAACATCACCTAATTTACAGCTTAACGTCCGTAATATAAGATACATTCATTAGAATCGCAGCGTCACGTAATTTACCGATTCATGTGTCAACCACCGTACCATAGCAAAACCATAAAATTTTTGCCATGTCATTGGTTATTCCTAATTTTAGTTCAATTTTGGCACAAGCGACGAACTGACGAAGACAAATCTGTACCTTCAGTGAAAAGTGATATAAGTCAAAAATCATAGTTTTGAGTAATTTAAGGTTAAAGATTTAAAAAAATCTCGTTATTTTTCTATTGTTCTAAAATAAAAAACGATATGTGGTACGTGTAGATAATATTATAAAGATTATAAAGAGCTTGGTTTGAATATATTATTTTGCACGGAATTTAAGTAATTAATAAAAATAGCCAGTTATATCACCGTACACTATAGTTTTCTTTGCTTATTTTTGTGTATTTAAATCTATAATGAAATGAATTATTTTACACATTTAGTTACCGTTTTGTGTGAAATGTTATAAGGCTTGTGTTTTGGCATGTTTTGCCTGCAAATAGTTGTTGTGAGAAAAAGTCGTAAAACTAATATGATCATTTTGATTATCAGCAACCTTTTTTCATTGTTTTATTTAAAATTCCTACATAAATATTCAATTGTACCCCTAAACACCAATGTATTTTTCAAACTAGTAAGTGATTAATGCTACAAGGTAGAATTTATTGTGATACATTTTGTTTACATCGAAGTGTTTATTGATACAAGTAATAAGCTTTTGTCACAGAAAGGGTAAAACTATGTTAATATCATAATAAAATAATAACTAAATTAAAAAAGCGTTTCTTTAATAAAGAATTCTTGAATAAACACTTTTTTATGAATTACAAGTAGTAGCAAAACAATAAAACATTTCTATAAATCAAACATAAAACATAACTTTTAGACCTAAGTAGGTATTTATCGTTAATCTGATTGTCAGAGTAGGTATCGTTAGTCTTTAAACATATTAAAACAAGCTCAATAAATCAAACAACAGATTTTTGTTGTAGCACTTCAACTATTCGCTATATAAAACAATATAATTAACATCCTTATAAAAAAACATAACTTTTAAACCTCTTTAGTATTAATCTTGAACAGTCTTAAAGCGTATTTAATCAGTCTCAAAAAATCAAATAACAGATGTGTTGTACATGTAGCACTTCAACTATTCGCTATACAATACAATACAACGTCGGTTTAGAGGTAAAATTCATTAAATGCAAAAAACTATTATGGTTATCATCATCATCATCATCAGCCGGAAGACGTCCACTGCTGGACAAAGGCCTCCCCCTTAGAACGCCATAATGAACGACAACTTGCCGTTTGCATCCACCGGTTGCCCGCAACTCTGACGATATCTGTTTATAAGCGATATTAATTATTTTTTGCAAAAGATTGCATTTTGCTCATAGTTCTTAAATGCAATCCTATTAAGTTTGATTTTGTTTTTAGATTATTAGGTTGCTGTTGTAACTGCTTTGTTTTTTAGAATTATAGTTGGTAGATTTTTATATTTAAAAAAAATATGTTTTAATGAGTTTTACCTCTTTTGAATTTCTGCTTATATAAGTCAGATAATGAACTGTCATTCTTAAATAAAAAATCTGTAAGAAAATTAAAAGTCCTTTTATTAAAATTTTGCTTTGCATACAAATAAAAAAACATAAATCTCTCATAGAGCGAAAGTTTAGATGTTGATCAAACCATGAATTAGACATAAAACGAATTATTAGGGCAACTGTAATTATTTTTAAAAGTCATCCTTTTCATCTTCTAGTTCGAAAATATCATTTTCTCTTAAACTGCCATTGACCGGTAAGTTCTTATACCAGTCATGTAACTCGTCAGGGATAAGCCCACTTCGGCACAGTTTTACAAGGTCATTTTTTTTTGCATAGAGATAGGCAGAACGGGGTTATACGCCTGTTTTAGTTCAACATTCTGTGTAATGCGGTTTCGATGGCTACGCTGCTGTATTATATCAATTTTTTTATATTCTGAAGAGCGGTCATACTGATAGAAAATTGCATTTGGGTGGGCTTTTTCAAATTTGAGGCACTTTATTTTAAGCCAATTTACTTTTTCGCCGTTTTCGTCCGTATTTTTATTTTTTAGTGTACTTGTGGCCAACGCCTGTAAGTCCCACACGTCTTTATATTTAAGCTCCATCACTTGATAGGGCGGTTTATCTTTATTTTTCCCACGATTTGAACGTGCAGCTTTGAATACATTAAGCCAATCGTTCATCATAAAACAGGCCCTATTCTTTCGCGCATTTTCGATGCTGGAGTGCATTGAGTCACACTCCATGTGTGAATGACCGGATTCCAAAAATTTTTGCTCAATGACAGTCAAATGCGTATTTTGCACTGCATACAAGAGGGCTGCAGCAACTTGCTGGTTTCTGTTTTGGCCACTACAGGTGTCCGAAAACAATGATAGGTGTGTAATCTCTTCTTTTAATGTCTGGATGTATCTAAGTATACTACTACCTATCTCATTACTGCCTCGTTTACCATTTAATTCGTTCCATACATAGCAATAGGCATTTTTACCATCACCTTCGTAAAAAGTCAGATTGTAGACGCATACCTTTCTACTATAGTAAAACTGTGAGACGGAAGAGAATGGCAACTGTAAGACACTCTGTAAATCAAAGGTAGCTGTTTGAAATGAAGGGTCTGTCAGAGATCTTTGTTTATCTGAATCTTTAGCTTCATTACATTCATTTTTCCTTATAATGTGCATTGAATATTCAAGCTCCATCTCTTTTTTCTGGTTTGCACCTGCTGATAAGTATTTATTGCATGAAGGACACTGATCTTTTTTTGGCTTATGGAAAGACAAATTGAAAGATGTGCTGAAAATGCGTCTGTATGTCGGTTCACTCACTGCATTGACTTGCTTTTCTGCACATAATTCTTTGTACATTGAATACATTTTTAAGATCGACAAATTGGGATCAAGATACTTTTTTTGACTAGATTGTCTAACGTAATGAGCTTTAATGCAAGGGAAACTCTGAATGTGTTCTTTAACTAAAGCCACTTGTTCATCATTTATTTTATTTCCTGGAGACTTCTTTCCTCGAAGATCAACTCCTTCATAGCACCCAATATGATACTTACCCTCTATAGCAGTGTTTATGTTTATATATATAAACATTTAAAAAACAAAATTGTTACATAATTCGTGTAAAATGATACAAGTTTTACCTTACGCATGGTAGTTGTGTGCTGTAACGCACGACGCACCTGTCCTGACGCACGCCCGTGACTAAGAATCCCGCGTCGCCTGCGCTCTTTCCATGCGTCCCGCGGAGAAGTAGGGAGTGGGGTGCGTAAGAGCTGCGCGACTTGTATCACTGTGTACTACGTATTTTTTTGCTAATTTAGTTCTAAAACGCAATGCAGTTTTGATTCTACTATATTAGTATCATTATTCACGTAATCATAATATGATTTCCCTTATGTTCTTACTAATAGAATTAATATTAAATTTGTAATCACATCAAAATTGGCTACATAAATTACGTGTAAATTGTTTGATTAGCAGTTGTATCATTAGTCACACATTTTTATGAAAATAAATTAGTGTTTGTATGGTTCATGTACAAATGTAACACTTTTCACTAGAATGTATTGTTTCAATTTTTTAATGTTTTGTGATAGGATTTCATTTGTATCACTTTGGATTAATTGAAGTAAAAGCTTTCGGTTCGCGTAAGATGTGGTAACTCGAGTCGTATTAAAATACATTTTAGAAATATAAAGATCGGTTCGGAGCACTTTGGTATGAATCAAAAAGTATTATTTTACACAATAATTTCAATAAAAAATTGCTTACTTATATCAATGTGCACAAAAAAATCTCATTCATTTTTAATCTTATAACAACGGGGATAAGATAGAAATTAAGTTAATTTTTTTTTAATAAGTTTAATCAGAGAATATAGAAACCGCTCTAGGTCGACATGTATCACTTTTCACTGAAGGTACAGAAATATACTTATTATTATTAGCAAACACTAAGTAAGCAGCTTGAAAAATGTTATTATTGACTAGAGAATAGTATCTTATAATTATGTCATCCCGCTTGTTGTTACCATCGGCTCAAAATTGTGAATTTTTAAAGCGTAAATAATACGAATAATAAGTTTAGTTTTTTTTACCAAATAGTGATGTGATCATAATATTTTTTGTATACAGTTTCGCCGAAAAATCTATCCACAGAACTTTTACAAACTAGTTCTTGTTCTAAAATTAAACGAATTCTTTGTCAACCCGCTGTCACTTGTATCTTCAACGGGGTCTAACCGTCCTCACACCGTCCATAACTCAGTGTTCCGAACGATTAACCGAACTCAAATGTAGTGAGAGAGGGTTAATGAAGTACGTGCGATAGCTTCCAATGGTAGCAGCAGAACGGCTAGCTTGATTGAGCTATCAACCTATCACTGCTGATATGTGTAGCGCTTGTCTGGCTTTCGTAAGAGAAAAGTAAAGTGAAACATGTCCGGACATGGCGTTTTTGATGGACCAATTTTCATAGCTGAGCTGAGCAAATGTTGTCGGAAAGTATTATTTTTAACAGTGTCAGTGGCCACATATTGAAAAATAATGTGTAATACATTTATCCTGTGAAACAAGTGGGTCTGGAAAGTCGTTGAAATCCACAAATGTATATAGTTTAAAATATCAAAGTCATTTAAACTGGGTAGTCAAACATAACTTTATAATTTAACAACTTACTGAACTATCAATAATTATATTTGATAAAAACTACATCGATAAACCGATTTTAATGAAACAATTAATAACCTCATAATCTTCTGTATCGAATTAAAATTGCAAATGTAAGCGCGATGTCAATTAAAACAAAAACAGTGCGGGACATCGTTTATTCGCCGAAAGCCGACTGCCGACGGCCGAAAGCTGACGATCCGATTAGTGCGTCCAATAAACAAAGAGCAGGAGCCGTTATTAATTTTCGATTGGTGCAGACGTCGCGAATGTTCCACGATTTAAATTTGAATTGGGAATTGAGGATTATGATTGTTTGGAATCAGAGGTGTGAAGATTATCTCATCGGTTGTTTGCGTTCAAGGGGTTAAACACAATAGGTACATAGTCAAAGTATTCAAACCCGTTATTTTGGATTTGATTGGACGATTTATCTCAACTATCTATAATTTTAGATAAATTGTGTTCGGGATTTGGGTTTTATATTTATTTTTGTTTTAATATTTGTGTTTCACTTATCATAGATTGCGTCGGTGCTTCAGTCCCATCGGTTTTAGTTATCCCATTTTAATTTTTAGGAGGACTTTTTATAGTTGGCACAGATAGGACATTCTTAATAGGTACATAACTCATCAAAGTCAAGCAATAAACTATAGGTATACATTTTCTTAGGCTTCGCAAAAAGTCGGATTAGGTATAACTTTTTCTGGCAAAATAACACTGTTTTAGTTATGTACAAACATTTGTTGGGGAGACTTAAATTCCAATATCGTACCGTTTTAAATTTTTATTTTATTTAGAGAAAGAAAGCTCAGTTTATACAATTTAGTTTTAGCTAGAAAATGTTGGTCAGCCCTGTCCAGGGACTCTTCTTATTTTCTCTTTTGTGTTTCTCTGTGTGTGTATTCCGCTTATACCTACCTACCTCTATACTTTTATGTAGTATTTACTAAGCTACAGAACTACACAATCTATCAAAATGTTTAAAGCCACTGTTGACTCATGAGCATTTGTTTTTGATGAAAATTGGATAAGACAGAACACAATTACGCTAAAATAAAAATAAAATATACTGTTTAATCGCAGTACCTAATAACAACGAAAGTAGAAGACATTATATCAATTTAGCAGACGGCTACCAAATCTTTGAACTAGCACAGTTTACTACATCATCTATTATGAGGAAAATAATAAACTGAACAACAAAAGTTCTAACGTCACACACAAGTCACATGTACAAATAAGTATAGAAGCACGGAAAACAACAATCCGCGACCCACGATATATTTTATCAAAACATCGCCACGGTCCCAGAAGACGCGACTGCAAGCAAGATGATTCGCTTTATCTAACGAACGCCTGCGGCTGTGTGTCTCTCTCCTCCATAATTAAATAATATGACACAACACAGAACACGCCTTAGGATAGCAGCAAAAGATTAGGAAAAGGTTGTGTCAAGGATCGCGATGCATTCCTTCTAAAAGTTATTGTTCATTTGAGTAAGTGCAAGTCTGTAAGGGTTTGATGTTTATGGTTAGGTTTGATCGGCTCGGCTTTTTGGTGCTCGGAGGTCATTATCTCGACGTAGTTTATTCTCTTCTGTACAATAGGCTCGCCAGTCACTTAAGAATCTATTACATAACTGGCTTAATATGCATGTATGTGTTTAACTGTAGATTTAGGAGAGGAAAGAAGTGAACCGTTAGACTGTTACTACTTATAACATTTACCCATGTTTTTAAATCATCGATTTCAAATGTAAAAAAAATATCACTGAAATGTGAAAGAAGTAAGAATAATCATCAGATAGATTTTCTTGGAAACATTCAATTAATCCTATCTAGTACAGAAAACTAAACTAATCGTATTTCTGTGTTGGATGGCTTTGGAGATCATTGAACCGATTCTGCCATTAAACCAGGTCAGTGGCTCAAAATAATATTCAATGCTCACGGATTTTTCTAACTGTTTCCATAATATTTAATGCAATATTGCAAGTGTCATATGTTTGAATAACTGTAGAACATAGAATAACTGGAATAAGTCAAGCGCAACGCGACTGCGCGTAACATTCTCATTAAACTAAGCAATATCAACAGGGTGCAAGTAGAGAGCCGATATCTAAGTACGTCCGACGCATTTTGGGGGTCTCACTACACTTCCATCCATGTTGACTGGCTACGGCTGAATTTTTTCCATGTAACAATAAGATATGTTTTCCATGTAGTTATATACAGGGTTGCCTAAAGATACACGTAAATAAAACAGGCATAGGTACTTAAATAACAATTAGATCATTCCAAAACAAAGAAGATTTTCTAAACTGTCATCCATTTGTAAGTAGGGTAGTAGTAGTCGGTAGGGATTACATTGACACTGTAGTGCCCATCATTTAATTAAAATACCAACAAAGTAGGTTCCAAATATAGTTACATTGGAACTAATAGTTTTGGCAACACTGTTATTTTATTGACCGTTGCAACTAAACGTGTATTTAGATTGCTTGACGGGTAATTAGAGGGTTTAGATTCAATAAGACCTTCATTTAATTTTGTTTGCAACTTTGACATACAGCTTTGGAGATGAGAATTTTATTGACTTCTGCATTATAAAAGACAACCAATTCCTAATATTAGAAACACTTACTTTTTCAAAATTAAGAAGTTTGATAACCTCTTAGCTAGATGGGAGTTTAAAACAGAACCTATATTTGGTCATTGTGATAATTAAGAATACGACATAAGAGCTGTAGCAGATAAAACATAATATATAGACCAGTGCAATCAGTCAGATTAGCAATATCTGATGGATATATGAAACCGCGATCAACAAAGTACTGATCAAACACCACAAACAGAATTTGCGCTTCCTGAACATAACAAGCCCCAAAAACACGCCAAGATAATAAGATGAACACAATCATCCATATTAACCACCTTCTAACTCAATTTCAACCAAAAGGGAACAAAGAGCCAACTTGCAAACTCTAAAAAGGATTCGTAATCAAATTCTTAGTTGGTATAATTGAAAATAGAGATGTCTCCGTCACGTAGTAGAAATGTTTTAGAGACGTATAACAGGTCGCTTCAGAAGTTCTAATAGAACTTTGTGCTGTCTTTAGCTGATGGATAGATGACTAGCGCGATGAATGTTCAATTTCTACAGATCTTTAGATTAAATTATAGAATAAAAATCTGTTTTTTTTCTGTATTAATGCTGATGCGTTTGCCTCTTTTCCGGTTTTGATATCATTTTTATTCTCAACCGGCTCTTGTTAACTTACACTAACTGTGATATTTAATCCTTTAGCGTTTAGACATACATGAAAGATAATTTCAATATATTAGGAGTTATTTAGTTTTCATCAATCTCATATATGTAATTAGTGTCCTTTAAAGTGTATCAAGAGTTAGTGGTAGTGGTTTTTCTGAGTGAGTGGGTTCTCTGAATCGTTTTTCGATGCGAAGGCTTTTACATGTCTAATGTTTGTATCGGAACTTAAAACGGAGTTTAGGAGGAATGTAGCGCAACTTCACCGATAGGCTTGTCTCTATGTTGGGGAGCTATTACGTAAAGATGAGATTATTAACTGATAGGAATTGGAGTTCCTTAAAGGTGTTTACTTTTTTAGAATTATATTTTTCGATGATCGATCATAATTATTAGGTTTACTCATAGAAATAGTACAAAGCAAAGGTTAAAGAGAAAATTATAAAGTATAAATGGCCACCGAATCGCCATTCAAAGCTAAAAAAATTCAAGAACTTCGACTATCTTATTTTACGTCTCCCTTTTCGTCTTCATATGGAGAACAGATTTGGTTTATTTTAAACCAGCTGGTCATTCCGCAGTGTGGTTGATCACCCAGGGTGCGCAGGACTGAAATATCAACTAACTATTATCAATACTCACTAATGGAAGCTCGTTCTTTTAACCATGAATCTACAAAGAGGTGCTTTAAAAATTGATTGGAAACCAATGAATTCCCATCAGATTCCATACGTAATACAATACAGTCGGTAACCCGTTCGTTCGTTAGTAAGACACAACTCGGGCCGAAGCTTTTAATTCAGTTAAACACGAAGTTGTTGCAATAGCAACCGTAAGTGACGCGTTCGCTGCTTATTCACCATTCGGTACTGTGTCACCGTGTAACGAGATTCAAAGAACTTGTTTTGTTTAGAGACTTTTGTTTGAGATTTGAACCTTAACAACATGATTTGTGACGTCTGAAATCAAAAATTTGGTTGTGTTGGTTTACAATCTCGTTTCGTTTAAATGCTGCATGATGTTGGAGTTGAGAAACTATTTGGAATGGTCATAATTATTAAGTGCCGTGTGGTATCCGGCCTAGAATTGACCACCCCCTTTCCTCCCGTGGGTGTCGTAAGAAGCGACTAAGGGAAAATTCAGAAGATGGGCAGCAGCGTCTTCTGTAACTTCACCACCAATACTGCAATCCCCGAGCCGCTTGCCAAGCGTGGGGATTATGGCAAACCCCCCCGCTTAAACGGGGAGGCCTATGTTCCACAGTGGACGTCTTTGGCTGATAATGATAATGATTAAGAAGATAATCGCTAATTGCACAAAGAATGGATATTTCATATTTATAGGTGAAAACATAAACTTCGAATAGGTTAAAAAATAATGAGAAAAACAATTATACTACTCTACTAGTATTTTAGTACACTGTGTGTACGTATATTTATATTATTATACAGCTTCGTTAATCTAGTAGCCGCTAAGTGCGACTGCTAAGCATGAGGTCCCGGATTTTTTCTCAATAGCAGAACGGAGTCTGGATTTCCGCCCGGTTGATGGCAATAGGCTCGCCCCCTATTACATTGGAACCCGTTACATAACTGGCGATATGCGGGTGCAGTTTACAGTCACCTCTGCCTACCCCTTCGTAGAATACAGGCGTAATGTTATGTTTTTATTATGATATATTATAATAAAATATTTGCTCCACACTACAATTTTATCGTAAAAGCATTGTTGCAACAATCGCTGCATTCTCAACTCATTTTAGATTCACACAAACTTCAGAGTAATACGATTCCAATATTTTCACGAGCGCATTCAGAATATTTGCCAGATATCAGAATATCTTTCTACGAGTACTCATAGCTATTTATCATCGTAAAAGTCGAGGTTAGACCGTATCATCGTTGTCATGTCTGTCAGGGTGAAAAATGATGGGCAAATATTAACAGGGCCCTTGGACTTAGAAGGACATGGAGCATATAGACTGGGGTTGGTTTATGGAAGATCGAAATGGAAAATTAAGATGAATTACAATCTTATTCAACTCTATAAGGGTAAATTAAGAGATTGAAATGTTTATGAGGTCAGTTGAGGTGAGAAGGTTGCAGGTTCAAACCCACAGAATTTAGACACTAATGAGTTTCTTCACGTCATTATAAGTTTTGCGATCTTTTATATAATTTAACACACCTCTGACTCATAGATTTGTGCCTTATAAATGGAGGCAGTCGGACATCAAACTCACTTAAAAATATACTGTTTGGCAAAAAACGGGAAAGCAATAATACCTTTGCCAACAATTTTTGATAACACCAACAAAATGATGATACACTCAAAGATAAAGAAAAATTCAATACAAAAACACATACAACAAAAACAAAAAAAAAATAAGGCCGTAATAACACTATCGAACACACTCTAACCCGACAATTTAAAAATCGTCAATACCTACTCATATGAGGGATTGAACGAACGAGTAATGTGATAAAGCTTGTCCGCAGTTGCATGCGATTGGCAATTTGCCACAGGGCTGCCACCTGCACGCCTTGCCGGCTTGATCGTGTGCAAACACCCTTATTTGAGGTCCTTATGTTCCATCCGCGTTATGATGTGACGACCGATATGGAAATGTGGAAAAAGGTTTGTTGCGTGTTCTGTGTTCAGCTGCGCTGTGCATTTAATGGTTACAGTGCAGGTAACATGTGCGTTAGTGTGATTAAACTTGTTGAATTTATGATCTGCCTCCTTACCATGATCTTTTAAAGTAAGACATTTTCCGCTGTGGAAGCGAGACGCAACACTATACCATACTTTGCGGCGTCACGCACACACCATTCCACAACGAAGTCCTGCTTTAAGAGTTCTAAAGGGGACTGTAGTAGAATTGTTAGATAAGGGTAAAATACTATAGGTAAGTGTACATGTGCACATTGCACGAAAAGGCATATTATTCTCAAGCGGTGATTAATGCTAGTTAACACTTACTGTTAAGGCAGGTGGCATCCATAAGTTGACCGTAAATATGACTTCTATATCCGAAACAATCGACATAGCCTTAAATCATGACCGATTCTTTGAGGGCTGTAATTAATTTATGACGCAGCTGATAAGACCTTGAATACCACCATACTATATTCTGATATAACTACTTACATAATTACTAAAAGATCAATCATTCAAATTCAGACAATTTTATTTGACAAGGTGCAAAACATACCACGTTTAGCGGCGGATGGCGTGGCATTGGAAATTTGCCACGTGGCACCTGCAAGCGGTAGTTACTGCGTTTTGATTTGATTGCGTGTAAACATCTTTATTTTGAAGTGTTTATTATGCATTATTATGCAAGTAGCATACTTTTTAAAGGAGGCATTAATGAAAATGACTAAACAAAGATTAAGTTTTGTCAACTGAAAAACTGCAATTCTAGCAATGAGTGACGAGAGTTAATATTGATCCTTCCAATGGCTTCTTAATCAAAATCTGGCTTAATATCACCTGCACACAATATTATATTAAATAAAAGACAAGCAGATTTTCCTACAAAGATTACACGAACACAAACAAAGCCAGCAATAAAATCTATGAAACGTTAAACAATATGATCGACATCCCAAAATAGGCTTTGACGAAAATAACCCTTCCTTCGTAAACTCGAAAGAGACTCCGAAATTCGTTAATAACACTTGCAAGTTTATCACTGATTACAGAGCGGGGACAAACGAATCAACTCGTCGAGTGAGTTAATAAAGATTCCTTAAAACTGTTTTCGTTACTTTAATTGCGAAAACTCCCGAACGGTGCGCGTTAACTTTCGGGAGAGCTCGGCAAAGTTCGGTAAAGTTCGGCTGAGTTCGCCTGATTACGGATAAACTTTATTTTTCTTACATATTTACGATGCAGATTTGTAATGAGGAACTTACATCACAGTTTTGCTAACTTAACACCGTGCACTAAATGGTGTGGATCCTTACAGGGCGGGCCAACATGTTCTATTGTATGTTAATATTATATTTTGTCGAATAAAATAAAAATCCGATGCAATAGAACAAAAATCTCACAATTTGCGTTGCATTGCGTTCGTAGGAAGTTTAGTGCAAAAGCGGAATTAGTGTGCACTATCAGTTTTCTTTGGCGTTTTTGTGTATCTGTTCTGTATAGGATTCTGTATGTGTATTCTGCCATAGGCATATGTTTTCAGGTATCAGGTGAATAGGTGTGCATCACTGCATAGCCTAAAGTCAAGTCTATATAATGTGTTTTAATTCGTCCATTACAAAAAAACAACTAAAATTACAAAAAGTTACGCAAACAAATGTATTATTACATAATATTACAGCTTTAAAACAAAGCCTTAGAAGCATAAAAGGAGATATTAAAATTTATGTGCCAAAAATGACATATAACGATCTATTATTTCATACATTTTATTGTCATGGTCGGAACAAACATAAAAGACTTGCTTGCTATAAAACTGCAAAATTTGTCTCCATCGCATACAGTTACGGGGGACAGAAAGTCATATTAACGGCACTAAACATTTTAAAGGCTGGTTAAAAGTAGCTATATGTATTCGATACACCGATGGTTAACCACTGATCTCCGGCGCGCACTACTTGATTCTTTTTCTTCTTATCGTTATGGTTGATGAACAACCTGGTGTCATAGTTTAAACCGCCTGTAGGCCTCTGACATGGTTTTACATACGTTGAAAAATCTTTCAGGTGTGCCGGTTTCCTCACGATGTTTTCTTTCACCGTTTTTAGCAACTGATAACTAATTTATAGTACGCACATGAATTCGAAAAGACATTGGTGCTTGCTTGCGACCTTCGACTTGGCAGTCAAACCAAAAATCATTTCTCTAAGAGGTGAAAGCTATGTGACCATGCAAGTGAAGAATATAACGTTGAATGTAGGTACTAGCAGAGGAAGACACGAAGACATTTAGATTTCGTGGAAAATTATTTAATTCTAGCTGACTCTACGAACTTTGTATCGCCATCTTACCGTTTAAACATTCCCTAAGTTCCACAAATTTTTAAAAACCAAAATTAGCCAAACCGGTCTAGCCGTTCTCAAGTTAAAGCGTGACCAAGGGAAACAGGGAGACATTTTTATTTAAATTACTAAAGATAGATGGACAAGCGGTATAAATCAAAACCCCTATAAAATACCCCATAAAACAGCATTTAGCTTTTCGTATTAAAAAATAATCGTTCGATTAAAATAGACTCGCCGTTTATTATGATAAAGGTCCTTCGAAGATCACAGGTGTGATAGTATTTATGTTTGACTTTTCACTATAACTTAAAATTAAGCAGATTTTAATAATTATAAGAATATTAAATTGACTCTCTAAAATTAATATTAATTTAGTGCAAGAACGGTATAATTAAAAGTTGAAACATATTTTATCATTTAATTATAATCTGATTCTTGGAACACGTTAACACGTTGCCTTTAAGGAGGTATTCTTAATATCAAACGACTTTAATTTTGAATGTGAATAAAGTACCTACAGTAATTTCAATTAAAAATGATTTTATGTTAATATATGAAATGTTACTTTGGAGATTTCGAATAAATTTGCCTATGAATGTCTACAACTGTTGAAAGATACTTGCTTCATCTATAACCTAATAGAGTATGCAAGCCAATAATTCTTTTGTTTTTGGCAGACCCCAAGTTCCAACAATGATCCGCGGACCCCAAAAAATAAAATTGCTTTGATATCATAACAATAGATTTATTAGTATTCTTAAGGTATGCTTTTAATAGTCAAGCTATTTTTTTTAATCTTGAGCAAGTGACAAAATAGATCGGCAATCTTTGATATTGTCGCCCGACAGGGGCAGCAGTATCACACTTCGAGATTTAAAAAAAGTTACCATTTGAAGCATTTCTGTTAGAGGTAGCCAATTCGAGAATTAATATGTATGTATGTTATAAAAATGTATAAAGTATTAGTTACACCTATACAGAAAAAAACACATTTATAATTTAAGAGATACAGCATCATTTAAGAATAATCCTACCAAATCACATCACAGTGTGACAGGAACAAATTGTTTCATGTTCTCGGCAACGGATAGCGGTCGTATTCATAATGCACGGGACAAAGTTTTTATCGCCTCTGCCGGCAGTTTTCTAACGGTGAAATAAAGATGGCGGAATCAGCCGAAGGTCACCGAAGTGTGCTGAAAGATTATGTTCTACCAATCGTTTGTGATTGGTAATTCTGATGTCGAAATGACATAGGAAACTAAAAAAAAATATTTCTAATATATTTAAAAATAACGCAGAAATTGAGTATGATTTAAAAATATATAGAAAAAGAAGGCTTGGGAATATTTTAAATATTTACTTATTTTCTTTCTTTTAATTCCCCATCAAAGGATTCGTGTTTAACCATATAACATCGTTCTACAAACTTTCACAAGGTAAATTGGAGCTTATATTTGGAACAGTTCTTTATACTTTCATTTATCAAAAGTCCAAAAAGTCTACTCCTAAAAGCAATGCGCGAAAATGTTAGCCCGTCATCAGGGCCTCAGCAAAACTTTTATTTATTCCGAAACTTGTTTCATTTTTCTTTCGGCGCATTTAAAAGAATAAAGCCGAGTGTACACCGCAGCCAGACATAAATAACACCGCATAAAAAATGTATGAAGGCAGGTCCACTTCAAGAATTATTCATCAGAGGTGGGTCTGCGGAAATCTTTGGATTTTTTCTACCCTTTTAACCTATTCCGTGTCGTGTAAGATTAAAAAAGGTGAACTTAAAACTACGCGTTTTACGGGTTAAAGAGGAATTTATTCGTGTTGTTGAAAAGTTTTGTCGAAATTGTGTTATGTTTTAATACTTTTCGAGTTTGAGTGAGGTTTGTTGGGGTTTTTGTTTTATCTCTTTTTGTTTAAGCGATTTTATAGCATTAGAAGGTTATTCGTTTTATTATTTATTTATAATTATAATCACGATGAACTTAGTAACTTCATTATCTAACCGAGAGTTTATTTGAATGCTTAGTAATAGATCCTTTTATCTTGTATTAAGTTTAATTACAAAAGTAATTGATGCTTGCACCTAATTTGATATTAAAAGATAGCAAACTTTTCATAAATATATTATTGGGAATGTTAGGTTTTTTGTGAATTAAAAATATAATAAAATCACAAAGAAAGTGTACAACAAGGCAAGTGGCAACAAGTAGAGAATTATGACAATACATCAGTGAGCATAATTGTGTATAATTGGCGATCTCTATAAATCCTATTTTAAATCTTTAGTAGAACAATTATAATTTAACACCAATAACTTGTGTAACAAAAAATATAAAAAGAAGGCAAACAAGGGATCTAGGATTACCAAACACAACGAAGTAACTTTTTCGTCCATTCCTCCCTATGTAAGTAGACGAGCGGTCCGCGACTACAGTTCCATTGGTTCTTTTCATTTTCTTTAACTTTCCTCTTAATTCCAAATGGAGCGATCGGTTACAAAAGGAATAAATCCTTTAAACTCAAAACTAAACTTTCATTTTAAATCTGGCCGATAAAAACAAATCTACATTGGAATTTAGAACAGTACTTTAAAAGTCAGAAAAAAACGTCGCACAAAAGTCCCAGAAATCTTTGTACGAAAAATTCAACTATTTCAATTAAGAGTCTTCTAGCGTTCCATTTTCGAAACTTTGTTTTAAATTGCAGCGCCAGAAGTCGAGTTCCGAAGTCATTCCGAGCGTCCCATTCGACGTTCCACCGGTAATAAGGTTCCGACACGTCCCGACCTTTTACGATCTTTAACGAAGTAATCGCCCCTGATCGGTGATAGGAAAAGTGTGCAATTATCCTATAATGCCTTTTTTGTGGTAAAAGTCGACTCGTTTTCGGCTGTAAGTTAGATTATCCAGTATCACTTGAAAGTTTTTTACTCCCGGTAATGTATTTCTCAAAGCGTATTTGTTATATTATTCACTTGACGACGTTGTTTAATATTTTCTGTTCTGTCCCATAAGTTTATTGAAATATCATAAATTAATAATTACCTTCTTGCTTTATAAGTCAAATTAGATTTTCCAAGACTGTAATCTAATTTCTGGGAATTTAACATAAATATTTATAATTTCAGAATATGATTTGACTGAATGAACAATTCAAATTCTGCTCTGCTATTGGCCCCTGCCTCGCCTGCGGCTACAACATGTGCGCCATCTACCGTATAAGAAATAAGTCATATACCGCGCATGACTGACGTCACACGTCAACACAAAATAAAGACATATTTAATAAAATCATAATTTTAAAAGTTTAACCGTAGCGTCACATGAACTACATGCGATAGTGATATCACATTAGTAGGTACCCTATGGAATTGTGTGTTGTGGAGTGTTTGTGACCTTTAACCAACCAAGCATCGAGCACGTGGAGCGTAAAGCAGTCGCTGAGGAATTGAAGGTAGGCTTACACCATAAGGCTGTGAACTGGATGGCAGCGGGCAGTGGGGCGGTGGCGATAGCGGCGCCGCAGGTACCGCTCGTACGCCGCTCCCCGCAACGCTGCCATCGAGAACACTTTAATACAAATTAATGCATTTTAATGCGCCGCACCCCGCGCCGCTGCCGCCACCACCCCGCTGTCCACTGTCATCCAGTTTACGGCCTTACAATAACACACACAGTCCGCAATTCGAGTACGTTTCGATGTAATAATAAACCTTTTTATGAAGTTACCAATTAAATGATAAGTAAAAAGAGGTAGGTATGTTACAAGTAAATTCAATTCTACATTCGAATTTAGAACAGTACTTTAAAAGTAAAAAAAAAATGTCACAAACGCATCGTTCGATATTTAAAAACAGTACACAATAATGAAACGTCACACTACATTATATGACACGTGGAAGTAGGATAGCATGCGTAATTATCGAGAGTTAGAAAGAAATGATCTAATTAGTTTAGTCCTAACTTCAAATGTGCCACTTTCAGAGAGCCTATCTTCCAGTTTTTTTTTAGTATCACCAACAAACAGACAACGCAACATATTTATACAGCATTATACATATCTAAATACCCATTCTTTTTGACGGCCGACAGCTTTCGCAGAAGTTATATTTTATGCAAAAACTTATTTCATATTTCTTATTCAAAGTTTTGCGGTACAGAAAAAGGAGCTACTATCATTATAATGCGAAGTAACTTAGCTCTACATGTGGAGTGTGGGTAGTTGAAAAAAAATCCTATTAAAACTCCCGAGATTGATCAACGCTTAACTTTTTGCGTGAGGGTTTTTTAACCTACTTAAATTACTTTGCTTTAGGCTTTTAATATACAAGCCATCGCATCCCGACTTTGGCAATGTGGTGAAATTTTCTCTTTAGTAAAGTTAACCATGTTTTCACTCTGACCTCAAGCTATTATTATCTATAAATAATTTAATCCTTCAGTTCATTCAAAGCCGTTCAAACTGCCCAGGGTGCTGGATATTCAGTTCGGTTATACTGCTTTGGAAAGCTCTTTATAATGTGCGTTCAGCGGTTCAACCATAATATCTTAACATAGGGAGGATCCACTTCCATATTTCCAAAATTTCGATGATTTTTTTTCACACTTTCTCGTACAAATGTACTTTTTTACCTTTAAGTAGTACAATTAGCTGGTTACCCAACCTTTTAACTAAATATTAGCTTTCTAAGTATCTCAACCTTTTAGGAAGGGGGAATTAACGCGAATTCACCTTCACCTTTGTATTTTCTGAAGTTTCAAGAGAATTTCTCTGAACATAACACCTTTGTTTCTTCAGTGTAGCAGAGATTTTAACTAGTTCTCGTACCGTATTATGACATGAATCTTGTGACTCAAATTAGTCTGAAACTATTGAGATTATAAATGGTTAAGTATTTTTTAAGTTTATGAACTTAGAATCTTAACTTGTATTGTATCTTTGGTATCAGTACCTACTGTATATAAGTAGTACAATAAGGCCAAGTATCTTTATAAAGTAAAATTACTAACGACAAAAAAAATCGTGCCTGTGTGCCAACTTTTAAAAGTAACGGGGTAAAACTGTATAATTATGGCCGTTAATCCAGACAACATGGAAGATTTGATTTTGCAGCAAGTAAATTTTAGAAGTAAATTTTTGCAGAAAGTTTAGACGAAATAAATCATTTAGATTCTTTATAAAAATGTATGCAGGTTGGCAGCGGGGCCCGGTGGACGAAGCATTGAGTATCGTCTACATGATTGTCATCAGACGGAAAACGTCCACTGTTGAACAAAGGCCTCCCGCTTATAACCCCACAATGAACGGCAACTTTCCATTTGCATCCACCGCTTGCCTGAAACACTGAAGATATCGTCGGTCCACCTGGTGGGAGGCCTGTCAACGCTGCGTCTTTCGTCTCTATCATCACTCGTGGCCTTAAATTGCCTTTCTTTAATGCAATTAATCTTACCGCATAAGGTGACAATCAAACATCTACAAACAACGATATCCCATTTGATTGCTTCCCAGCTGTTTTACCAAGTTCAAAGCAAAATAGATTAGTATGCGATTTCCGTACTGTAGAACTTTCCAAGTTATCCATTGGACCGACTTTGTGTTCGAACAGAACCGAAGCACTTTATACGTATTTTGAAAACAAAGTGCTTACCGATATTTTTTCCAATACCGTTTTCTCTAGTAGTCTTTACAGAAAAGTTTTGCTTACAGAAGTTCTTGTTTCTAGTAGTAGATATATTGTGTTGTGTATTTTATTATACTTATGACAATATGAACTTTCTTGGTATATAGATTGTTGTCCAGTTCAACAAATACTTTTTTGGATATATCGTCGCCTTTGTCTAGGAGCACAAAGAGAACGGACTCCGCGGCTATATCTTAAGAGGTAAAGAAATAAAGTGTGCATGTTTACATAGGTTACCTAAAACTGAGGTCTTTTATATCACACTTTTATTTTTCATGGAAGTAGATAAAAATTTCCAAAGAATTGGGCAACAGTGTAACGCTGTACTATTTCAAGGTGACCCTTGTCAAAAATTACGCCCAATTACGAAACCAAGTCCTCTTCTCCTTAAAAGTGCAAACAACGCACTGGTCTTCTGGTATCTCAGGTATGCCGTTTCCTCACGATGTTTCTCTTCACCGTATTTAGCAACTGAACTAACTTAACGAACTTATTTATAATACGCACATGAATTCGAAAAGACATTGGTGCGTGCCGGGGTTTATACTTGCGACCTTTGACTTGGCAGTCCACTACTTATACTACTCGACTATCAGTGCTCTATTTTTAGCTCTACAATTGCGTTACCAAATGAACCGGGTTTTATTCAAAGCACTCAAAAAACTACATTATGTAAACCCAAAGTACTATGTACTTAAGGACCGCATGAATATTTTTTCTCCAGTAGGTACCTACCTATTCCTATTCTTTGTCAGTTTACCAAACAGTTGGAGTGGTCAAGATCAAATATTTGAAGTCGATGACAAAACAAATAGACTTTTAAACACGGTTTTGGTTTTCCGTCAATGGTATTGAATTACTTACTGTGACGGTGTTATTTAATTGGGATAATGGAACCGTTATGTGATTACGCATGTGGGGTAATGGAACCGTTACAGGTGTGATGAGTAGGCATGGAGAAATTTGCGGTGCAAGTATTGTAGCTGTTATGGTGGGCCAGTGAATGACGAATCATTTGTGAAACGTTTCTGGCTTAAACTTAGACAGGTGTCAATATTTTTTATTTAAAAAAAAAACGTCGCCCCACACTAGGAATTTCTCCTGTATCGTGGGTGCGTTTCACAAACATGAAATATCACATACACAAACACCCAGACTCGGGACAAACAAATGTGGATTGCACAAATTTTTGCCCCGTGTGGGAATCGAACCCGCAACCCTTCGCGCAGCAGTCCAATCGCTTAGCCACTATGCCAATCAGGTCGTCCTTGCCAATATGCCTTTTATTGACACATCTTCTTTCTTAGTTGTTTTAAAACAACACATATTATTAGTAAAGAAAGTATGAATGAAGGTGGACCGCCCAGGGTACACCAGAAGTCGTTACGTAGGTATCATCACTCTCACATAGGATGGTTCCGGAGTTGGTCTTTTCAGCGGTCCCATGACTTCCCTTTTTCAAGCAGATGGTGACTACTGGCGTTGTTTTAGTAAGATAGAAATTTTAAACTCTCCGTTCCTTACCCCCTGGGGTCCATATGCCTTTGGAAGGTATTCCCCTTAAATAAAAAAAGGTTTCATTACTCGTGGTACTCCTCATCTATGCTTGGTAACTGACGACCAAAATTTAATTTTAAAAAAGCTTATAACCCTTAAGTAAATAATCCCTCTAACATTTAAATCGTTTATTTTTTTAATTCAAAAAATTTCATCGAAGGAATTAATCAAATAAAGTTTATTCAAATTATTACATTGCCTATGTACATTTTGATAATCTATTTAATTTCACATCGTTCAAGATTAATCTATAAAGAAATTGTCCAGATAAGGCGAAGGAGATATTGTTAGCTGCATTATAATCGATCTTAAATTAAAATAACTACTTAAAAAACAATATGAAAGTAAGTTGCGGATTTTAAATTAAATTTCGATTATACCATACTACAATTACACTCATAAAATCCAATTTGTCTACCGATTTAGTTTGATAAACCTAAACTTTTTGAAGGAAAAAACACTGAAGTTTAAGTAGTTATAAGTATGATTCTGAACATTTTAGAAAACACAAGGAATCTCGTTTCACAAACGTAAAATATCACAGACAGAAACACTCACACACTCGGGACAAACATCTGCGGAGCACACAATTTTTTTTTCCGTGTGGGAATTGAACCCGTAACTCTTAGCGCAGCAGTCCAAAGGCTTAGCCACTTTGCCAATCAGGTCGTCATTACGTCTACATTGTTAATTGTATTATTCTTAATTACACTCATATTCTTTTTTCTGATAGGAAATTACCAAACAAAGATTTTATCTGCAGCAACAAAAAATATAGCGTGATGTTTAGTGGATCACAAACCTCTCTGTGTCAAACCGTTTTGTTTATCTTAGCCAAAACCGACCCCTTGACCCCTGAACGTATTCAATCAATCTCTTATTAAAATATCAGGGCATCGATAGTTTTTCTTTTTAAATTTTATGTAAATGTAAAGAAATTGTTTTTCTATTACTATTACTTTTAGACCTTTAATAAAAATGTTGTATAGCCGTAATTTTAATTTTTTACGTTATTTTTATATGGTAATCTTAAATATGTTCATTCTGGGTAAATGCCTACACCAGATTTGATTTTACTTAATTTATTCTGCAATTTTTTAAACTTTATTTTATTCTTTCTAATCTTCTGTCGAGATCCGATAGCGAACTAAAAACCAAGATGTTGGAAAGCACTTGACGGAATCGAATTGGAGTTGGGCCGAACACCGAGCTAAGAGAGGTGACGACAGGTGGAGTAAAGCGATGACAGAACGGTGGCCAAGAACGGGAAAGCGAAGCGTAGGTCGACCAGCAGTGAGATGGGTCGACGATATTGCAAGGGGCGCACCTGGATAAGATTGGCACAGGACCAATACCAGGCTCCCTTAAACTATGCCATCTACCTAGATGGCATAGTTTAAGGGAGGCCTATACCCAGCAGTGGGATATTGAAGGCTGTGGATGATGATGAAGAACCTGTGAAACCTAAATCATCAAATTCTGCGTTGCGCCTTCAGTTTCTCTCAGAGAATGCCAAGAAATACCTAGACAAACTCTTCATAACTTTGAGAGCAGTGTAAAAGCTGCCTCCAACATCAAATAAAACTATGATAGCAATATAAAATGTATATTAAAATTCATATGATAATAAAATGGCATAAAACTGACATAAAACTGCGGGAGCATTTATACTGGGATAAACATATTCGATATCATATTACTATTCATTATAATATTTGTACTGCGAGGTGGGTGTATTGTATGAAATTATACTTTGAATGTTATTACTGTGTTTAAGTGACTTTAAAATTGTTCATAAAACCATAAAACGCAATATTATCCATTCTATATTAACTCGTGTATACCTTACAATTATAATACTTGGAATAGTACATAGATTATTATGATTCGTAAGGTTTGATGCTATAGAGGTGTAGGTACCTAAATAACTAGTTAGTTACCTAGTCTTTCAGTGAATGCTGTGGTCTCCTTTAACTGGAGCAGCATACCTGTAATTCACCTTTTCGTGTTGTATTTGTGAATGTAATTGTGTATCCTCCGTTGGAGATCCTATTAAGTTAAATAAATTAATTAAAATATATATCTAGGAGGTATCTACCTGGTCGTCGACAACCAGGTAAAATCAATTCGATGCAAGAAAATTAATTGCCGTACTTACATAATTTACGCGTGATTAAAATCTTTTAGTAAAATTGTAATCCAGATATTGATTTGAATGACTAAAAATAATATGTATGATTCATACAAATATGATAGGAAGTGCATTGATAATTTTAAGTACATAGGCAAACAAACCTTTACCGACAAAAATATATTATTCCAATATTTGTTTAGGTACCTATCGTATTGAGAGCACCGCGTTGTAATGTCACGTACGATGTGTCCACTATATTTGTATTGGGATGTAGTTTTTAATGTTCAAATTACTCTACATTTAGTGTGGTTTTTGTATCGAGTAATAGTCTCCCTCATAATGATTTATTTCTGTTATAAACTTTTTCGATCAGCCAGTTATTGTTATTTTTTTTTATTAAATGAGTTATTTTAGAGTTTAAATAAATTTATATTACACCTCGTATATTATTTTTTTGTTTATCATCATCATCAGCCGGAAGACGTCTACTGTTGAATAGAGGCCTCCCCCTTATAGGGGGTGCCATAATCACCAAGCTTGTCAAACGACTTGGGGATCGCAGTATTGGTGGTGTGGTTACAGAAGACGCTGCCGCCCATCTTCTAGATTTTCTCTTAGTCGCCTCCTACGACACCCACGGGACGAAATGGGGAGGTGCTATTCTGGCCCTGTACTCCTCTAGACCTTTTTTTTTGTGAACTACAGAGAAATTCTCTATAGATATGCTACCCAAATCGAACACGCATCTCCAGACTACACGAATAGAAAATTCGACAGCGTTATTAACACTGGGGTAGTTGCCGAGGCTCCTGCGTCTCTGACTAGGGTGGCAAAGCAAGTGTCTAATTTAACTGAGACTCTCTAAGTTTGTTCATTAACTCTAACAAGATTTTGTTGCGTCACCCTTTGAGGCTGCGCACAACGTTGAAATATTAAGAGCAATTTTTTAAAAGGTATATTTTGACGTAATTGCTTTTGCTTGGAGAATTTTTTTAGTGTACACTATCTTTTATAGTCCAGTTTTGTGCTTTATTGAGGTTTTTATGTATGAGCGACTGAGCGTTTTAGGAAATGTCTGGAAAATGCTCCTATGAAGAAGATACAGAAGAAATTCATAGTAAAGCGTTCTTCTTCTTCTTTATATGGGCATGAGCGAAGAGCCACATGGAATAGGTCATGCCGTGGTGTAGAGATTGGTCAGTCAATAAGGATTCTAGCGAAGCTGACCGTCCAAGGTGCGCCTTCAAAGGGTTAAGAATTGATCTTGTAGTGCAGTAAAATATAGATTTTAATGGCCTTTAATCTTAAATCCATATGTATTACAGGGTATTAAAACATGTTTCAGTCGTATACGTAAGTGCTGTTCAGATTTTGTGGATGAATGAGATAATCTGAATTGGAAATGTTCTCAAGACTAAGCTGTCAAATAAATTGAAGTCATATTTTTATTTAAAATTTAAAATTGTTCTTTAGATTAAAATGTAAATAGGCTGCTTATCTTGTTCACTTATTCTTTAGGTTGCAAATAGAAGAAATTAAAGTCGTTTTTATTATTAAAACTTTAAATAATTTGTGAGGTAGAATAACCATATTTTATGTAGCACATCTAAAACAAACTTAAAAATGTACACCATTAATTAGGTATATTTAGGTCCAACAAAAACTTAGTCGATTAAATCCAAAAACTTAGCCTGTTTACTTAGGTATGTAGGTGTTAACTTAACGAACAACTTGGAGTCAGTTCCAAAATTTTCGCCACATTGCCTCCAGCGAAAGGTTTCATTTATTTAATGTCCAAAGGTGGCGCTTTAAAGTTTGCTTTAGAAAATATAAAATACACAAAGCAGTTCCGAACTATCGGCCGAACAATATCCTTACGATGGAACTCTTAAAAAATATTGAGAGCGGAAATATTTAATTGCATTAGTTTACAAGAAAACTTGCCAAAGAAATGTTTTGTGTCCGACAGACTTTGTGGACGCAGTAACCGCTCAAAGAACCCAAAGGGAATATAAGAAAAAATGTTTTAAATTGTTACCGGCCATTGTAATTGGTGTCCGTTTTAAAAAGAAAATGGTTTTAAACGTTTAAAATTGGAATTTCCATCGAAATTCGATGTTCCGTGTTGTTTTAATTTTTGCCACTGGTTTTTTTTAATATAGGAAAGTTATGGTTTTAATTACTTAGTGATTTAAATAACCCTGTTTAAATAATCATTTAATTGCAAAAGTTAGTTTGTTGACTTGCTCGTTTTTCATACTGCACACAATACTAAGCAACGGATAGAAAATAATAGTTTATGAGCTGAAGAGGTAATTTGCTTTTTGTCCTTAAAAAAATTCATGGTTTCAATAGGACTGTAAGAGTGAAGTTAGATGCAAAGGCTAGCGTCTAAAAATACCATTACAGTTATCAAAGTCAAAGTAATCTGACTTCTGAACCGAATTTAGTTCGCCTCTCCTGTAGTTACCACTTACCCCTTTAATGCATCTCCGATAGATCGTTGGCTTTGAATTCACGCCGTCAAACTGACGGTACAGTGTGCAGTGGTCCCAAAAGGGGTACATATAGGTCAAGAATGCATTGTCGATGTGTGTCTTAGTATACATAGTGTGCAACATGTGTGCCAGTTTCCCTGGTAGCTTGGGAATTACTCGGAAATGTAGGGTTAAATTCCTTTCAAGATACATGTGTTGGTTAGTTGGAGACTCCACTAAGTACTTTCGAATAATTTTGCCAGCGTATTTGGTTTTCGAACGCATAAAACATTATAGAACAAAATTAATTTATGTCGAACAGACTGAATTCTAACCTAACCACAAAGCTATTATCGCATCTGTTGGATATTCAAAACCACACTTTTAACCACTCCAAAATCGTTTGTGCATAATAAAATTATTTTAACTATTCGCCTTTACAAGCAATCGAATTTAAAACGAATTTCGCGAGCGCAATGGGTGGAAATCAATTTAAAAATTGCTTTATTGAAAAATTTCTATCCCATCTTATGATGTTGGTTGATCAACCGTGAAATATTGGTCTACGGCAACCCTGTAATTATTCCCAACCATCCACACATGTTGTCTGGATAAAGAGATATGGTTTCAAAATTTAAAAGCAGTAGAATTTCAACTTTATTAGTGAGTAGTTAAAGTTTGTTATGACTTGGTGGGGTGGTTTCAACCAAAAATTGGTCTCGGTGAATGGACAATACATCGAGGCTGCGAATTGTTCGAATATTAAAAATCATTGGAGCATTATTGAATTGCTCTTTGCTATTAATTCGATGTTGAGTTCTAGTGTTAGCGGTGAGCGATTAGCGGAGCGAATAGAGATGATAATATTTATTCAATAAAACATACATGATTCTTCAAAGTTTTAATGCTAGAATATTAAAACTAGTGTGTTCTCAAAGCCTGTTAGCTGGAAAGCTAACTACTACTGCTAAACATATTTGACTGTCGAGGATGCACCAAAAACATGTAGTTATTGTCGATCTAAAACATCCGTCTGTGTACCAACTTAGGCGGGGTCTCACTTTCCTAGTAATTAAATTCAATAGGTTGTCTGTAAGAGATTGCTTAGTGCAATAAGACCGCCTATTGTATGTACATTCGGTGGACAATAAAGATAAATCTATCTATAAACATTCTTAGATTCGAATATGAAGCTAATCCTGTGAAAGATGCTGAAGTACCGCTGCTTGTAGCTTCATGACGTTGACAACAAAACCTTTTTCGATAAAACCGTTCAGCCAGTCAAAAATAAATCTGATACGAATATACCTTTAACCTTATTGAAGAAGCTAGGCTGCTTTTTATCCTACAGGATCTCCGTCAAAAGCACTAGCCTTGGAACTAGCCTAATGAGTCTCGCTGTCACAGCGACCCCACCTCACAGCGCTGCTCTGAAGTTTCGCATAGAGTGGCCCCGTTCGAACGATAATGGTTTTTAAAAAGGACTGCTATTTGTTTTGCCAAACTTTTGTGGCGGCGTCGCTCTCTTTGTTTAATTAAAGACTCGTTAGGATTTTTACTTATGTATAGTCAGCATCATAAGTAGCTGAACATGTAATTTTATAAACATACCATTAATTGAAGAACAACTAATTACACACTTAAAAGTCTTAAATATTCTAAGATCATCGTTTGGACGCTCCTATAATTTGAAACAAAAACTTGAATTGGTTTTTGTTTTTTTCCATTATTTGACATAAGGTTTCGTAACATGTTAATCTACTTATGATGCTGACTGTACATCTGTTTGATATTATGGCAATCGTTTATTTTCAAACACTAATATTATTTGCCCTACTATTTACCTTGCCTACCCGTTAAGAGAATACTGGGATGTAAAAATTATAAGAATGGTACTTATATTTGCTTGAAATAATAGTGTTTACAGATAAAGTTTTTGTAAAAGTAATTGCACACATTTCGTCTACTTTTATCGACATGCAAAAATAAAATACATATTAAAATTAAGTTAAGGAACATACAAGCGTAATTATATGTTTTAATACTTTTCAAGACAAGAAGCTTCAATATCTAGATGCTACATTGTGAGCACGTTAATAAAAACGCTTTTGGTGTAACTCACAGGTGTGCGACGCGCCTTAATTGCAGCGCTCATTATTAACTTTGTGCCACTGTGCAGCGTGCCTTTACGAGATTTAGTAACTTGCACAGTGGGGCACTGTGACGCCTCTTTATCCCTGTTCCCCTTGAGTTGGTTGTAGGTTGTATACTAGATGTGTCATGGCAAAAGTAATTAAAATATGCTCGGATTGTGCTTTAAGCCGTGGGCCCTGCCGTGATCTCCGGTCTACCATCCTGTCATGTATACACTCTTGTGCACTAGAATATCGCCTGAGCTGTAGGAATTAACGATTTGGACGAAAACATTTTTCGTAATACCTGCGCCGTCGGTGTTACCTGCTACATGTTTTCAGGATAAAAAGTAGCCTATTGGTGATCCAGGGTGTCAGCTACGTCCATACAAAATTTTAGCAAGATCGGTCTAGCCGTTTGTGCGTGAAGAGGTAACAAACAAACAAACACACTCACAAACTTTCGCTTTTGTAATAATAGTGTTATAACGGTATTATTATAACGTGCACAAATAAATTTGTTTCTATTTTAAAATACATAAGAAAAAAAATTACATCACCAGTAGGAGGCGACACGCTTAAAGTATCTAAGATAGAGCAATAAGAGCAATCTCTGCCCACCTGTTAGAAAATTACAAACGTTGGGATAGGCAAGTTAAAGTAACAATATAAAAAAAAAACAGTGAAAAATGATAATTTAATATACCTATATCACCCACAATAAATCATAGAGTTCAGAAATAATACAGCAAATTATTGTTTTAAGATAATTGGTAGGAATTACAGAAATATTCCCGAAATTGGAGTCTGCCCCGGGCAACAAGTTCATTATACGGGCATTCGGTGTAGAACCGACCGCCTTTAGAACTTTTAACTTGGTTAAACTGTTAGTAACGACGTCCAGAATGGCGCAGTAGTTGGAAATTCGGATTGCGGAATAAGGGTTGGACGGATGAAACTAGTTTTGTGTGATCCGCAAATATTTCCGTACCAACTATGTAAACTTTATGGTACGCAATAAAGAATTGAAAAAAAAAATTGGGGTGCAAGCAAATTATGATTATATTGACATAGGCAAATCATTATGTAATAAGTTCATAAAATGAATTTGTTTCTTAGAAAAAAGTCTTACATGATTTTTCTAGGAATGGTAATTTTTTTTTGGTAATCGTAAGTTCAAGATGTCCTTTACTGTGGCGTTCTAAGGGGAGGCCTTTGTCCAGCAGTGGACGTCTTACGGCTGATGATGAAATCGTAAGTTCTTCTTGAATAAATTAGTTCTGCCATAGTGTTTCACAAACGTGTCGATGATAAAATTATAGTTAGATTAAATACAACATTGCCGTCTCTACAAATTATGAAGTCTGCAGACAAAATGGTGGGTTCAAAAGAGTGATCCCATCAATTTGAATCCATCATTTTAAATATATCAATTACGTCATTCATACGGGTTATAATTAATCATTGTTTTTTAAATAATGGGTTTATGATGTTAACATTTTTGTGATTATCCCCAAACGTTTATTTTACATGGACGAGAATATAGTTGTGAAGCTTAGCATACGTGATGGTCTTTTAAAAGGATTCTTCACATTTTTAGTAATAATTATATTATTCTTTAGTTATGGCGTATAATGCATACATAGCGTCGGTGTACAAAAGCAATAAATTTCATTTTATCTACAAACTATCTTTAATCTCGAAAGAAGTAAAATCAGATAAATAATAATTTTGCAATCCATCCATCTAAAATCTAATTTAGGAAAAGACAATCTAAGAACTGATTGGATATCT
Organism: Abrostola tripartita; assembly: GCA_905340225.1. Taxonomy (NCBI): domain Eukaryota; kingdom Metazoa; phylum Arthropoda; class Insecta; order Lepidoptera; family Noctuidae; genus Abrostola; species Abrostola tripartita. The sequence goes on from HG996488.1 coordinate 1,766,101, forward strand.
ATAAATATATTTTTATTTTTTTCTAATAAATAAACTATATATAGGTAACTTTATTAAAACTATTCGCAATTTAAATCTATTAACAGTCTGTTTAATTTTCAAGACAAATTTAATGTCTGAATTTAGTCTAGACATCCAAGGAATACATTTCTTTGAGTGTCTTGCCTTCTGTAAATTGAATTGGCTGCCATCGTGCCATCCCTTTGAAATTGCTAAATTACTGGCAGACAGACAAATATGAAAAGTATCAAATAGATGAAATAATTATTGTTGGCGAATGGAGAGATGATTGGGTGCTCAAAGTTAGCTGACTTAAATTCAGTTTTAACATAACTTAACATCACGCCTTTAACTCTAACGGGGTAGGCAGAGGTGTACAATTGTACATTTATAATACATCAACATTTCTTAAGTTATGTTATAGTTTCCAACATAATAGGTGGCGAGCCTATTGCTATCAACCGGGCACAAAGCCGGACTCCGTACTACTACTGAGAATTAAGTAATGGAAAAACTCAATAAGACTTTTCCCAACCCAGGATTCGAACTCAGGACCTCATGCTCAGCAGCCACTAGCCCAACGCGGCAGTTAGCATTACAGTACATTAATATATAACTATACATGTAGGTACATGGTCATACAATGTACATACAATAACGCCTGTAATTCTCAGAGGAGTAGGCAGAGCTGTTGCTCTTGCTGATCGTTGATCACGAAATTTTATTAACTATGCTTTTCACAGACAAAATCCTAAGACTATGTAGCACATTACTCTATTGTATGATTGATAGATGTCTCTTTATTGTACACGAAATACAAGCTTAAGTACAGTCTATGGAAAATGAATAATGGGCGGTCTTATCGCAATCTCTTACAGACGACCTTAGGATGGACAGAGTCGTATTAACAAGAAGGCAAGGGTAGTGTGCGGTTGATCTTCTGGTAGGTATATATCACTTAAAAAGTTGACATTTTCGACACAGTCATTACAACCACTAGCCATAATTCCCTATCCGTTGCTTTAAAAAAAAATCAAATCGGTTCATAAATGACTGAGTTATGAGGGAACATACATAAAAAAAAGATCCCGACGAATTGAGAACCTCCTCCTTTTTTGAAGTCGGTTAAAAAAGACAGCATACAGCCAGGCTTTTTTTAACTTATGGTAGCTGGCTACACAGCCACAACTGTCAAACATAAATTCTTTAAAAACACGCATTAATAAAGGTGAAACTATAAAGGGAACATCCCCCGCAGCTATCCTTTTTTTTAGTTTAAAATAATTTATGTTTTGGGAACATATTGTTATCAAAGCAAGGATCAGATTATTATCGTGTAAATGTCATTTTCTATTAGGTAAACTTTTTTATAGATAAGTGAATTAAAGCGGTTAATTAATTGGACATTAATTTTATGTTTATTTTGTTACGGCTGGTTTAATTATTCAGGAATTTAGAAAGGACAATAGAATGAATTGAAATTGTGTGTAGTGTGTGTTTTGTTATTCAATTGGCTTTTTCGCCGCAATTTATAATTAATGCGTTTCATGCAGGACATGAACGAACGTTTTGATTATAAAATGTATTTGATAATTGCATAATAGGGTATAACACCTTATTTTAAACTGTTTTACATCAATCCTGAGGTCGCAATGAACCAGTATTTTTTTTATTTTATAAACCCGTGAAATGCCTTACAATTCTATTATTATTTATGAGTTTGAAGTTTCGCAAAAACGCTTACCACCATGCTTTTCGGCTCGTGACGTCACTCGGTAAGTGAACAATATGGCGGAACATAAATAACCTGACAGGTTAGTGCCATCGGAGTGACGATTGCATGACGTTGGCATCAATATGGCGGATGGCGTTTAAGACATTTTGCAAAACAGATTAAAAAGGACGATTTTTAAAATCGAATTATTAAATTTAAATTGCATTTTTATTAATTGATACCGACGTTTCTCGTTTACTTTTTACGAAATCTATCATAATCATGAATTGTTATATTTTTTCTTGGTCAAATGCGTAAAACAACAGCCTACATTGTTAAAATACAAAATCAGGCCATGTATTGTAACTACCTATAAAATGAAATAGCACAGACAGAAATTAAAAAAGCAAATAAAATTCGTCCAATCTGTTATCCAATATTTATTTTATATTATTATTGAAATTTAATTACACGAATAGCTTCGTTAGCATAACAACGGTTAACATTTCGACAAAAGGTTTTTTAACCATCGTTCATTCGTTCACGAACTCCTGAAATCTTATATTTTTTAATTGAGTAGTATTTTTGTAAAAGAGTTACGCTCAATTTGTACATTTTTCTCTTATAAAAATATCGGTGGCTTGTATAACATTTTTTTTTATCGTGCGTGCTTTTACCTGATCTTAAATATATTTTAAGCTTAGACTAGTGACAAATCAGCTGATCACATAAATATTTGTCTTGTGCGGGTTCGAGCACGCAACCCTCACTACGTGTGGTTGTTAAAAAATTATCTATTCTACTAATTTGCCGAGAAGACAGAGAACACAGGTACGACGGGTACAAGTGTATTTTTTCAAACAAAAAAGTTAGACAAATAAGGAATCGTATGCCAATAACATCGAAATATAAGTACGTACAACAATACTAACGGATATACATATATAGATATATATGTGAGAGGACTTCATTGGTACATGCTGCGGATTTTAATCTGCAAGACAGCTGTAAGGGGGTGGCCCAAGTTACAGAACTTGACGGTTTAGTATTTATGGTCACGAATAAATTAAAGAGAATCTTAAGAACTTGGCAGCGCAGTAACTAAGCAATTAGATGAATGTTCTTGATGAAAGTGACATTATCATCATCAGCCTATCTCTGTCCACCGCTGGACATAGGCCTCTCCTATAGCACGCCACTGAGTTCGATCTTTAGAAGTGACATAAACATACTAACTGACAGAATTTGAGTGAGTGAATGTAGGCAAAACTTTAGACAATTTTAATACCTAAGTGAGAATCCTATATGGAATAAAAATATTATGATTATGGCTTACACACACTCTCACTCACTCACACACACACACACACACCCTCACACTCACTATTTTATGAATTTTCCCTAAGTTTGTTGTATAAGTTTAAGTTTTGTTATGAGTATTGGCCAATGCATAAGAAATGAGGCGTGGCTTTATTGAAATAATTTTGCAAATAGGTACCACCATCTGTCACGATGCATTTTAAACATTCTTACGTAGTACGATAAAATCTTTACCTTAATACCAACACACTGCAGGAATCATGATTATAATCAGCATCATAATTATCTTCCCAAAGTTATTAGAAAAACGAAATAACAGACACAATGCTTCATTTCAAAAACTTAAAACCACTCCCGCTACCTCTCACACCTTACACAGCTCAACACAGACGGTCCTATGGCGAAAGTAGACGATAAATCTTACCATTGTCACAGGCAGATGGCGCTCGTGTCCAGGTTTTTACTGCTATAACTTGGTAACAAAGAGGGACCGCTTTTTGTGCCACCTGTCTTTATGGGATAGTTCGGCAGTTTAGGCTTCGTATGCAGTCAGTTCCCGGAATAGAAATGGATGCAAGTAAATAGTATGGGTTTTAAAATCCGAGGTGTGCTGTTTTGATGCTTAAAATTTATTATAAAAACAAACCCTAGGAATGTCTTCTGTATCGTGGGTACGTTTTACAAATATAAAATATCGTATACAACCCAGTCTAATGACAAACATTTGTGGTTCACGCAAATATTGACCCGTGCGGAAATCGAACGCGTAAAACTCTTTAGCGCGGCAGTCCAATCACTTTGCCACTGCACTGCAGATCTTTTAAGTTTACTGTTATTTGTTTATTGCGAATAAGTTTAATATTTCTATGTGTTCTTGAAAAAATAACGTAGGTAAGTCCGAACTGTATACCTTTTATCGACATAGTTAAATTGTGTTTTTACATACACTGAAGGTTATCTCAGTATTTTATCTTTTGAGAACAAGGATTTTAGTATGTTCATTAAAACTCTTATCTTGATATCAAATAGGATTGTCATTAGGTAACGTATCAACGGGTGGTCCAATTAGTAAATCTATACACATTGTGGTTTTAATCCCTCTCTTTAAATATCTGTTTTTCTTTTTTCAAATCAGGACAGCTGTTGTTCTTTGTAATGCAGTCAAGTCAAGTAAAGTGATCACTAGTTCTTTATAGAATTTCTGGTCGCGAATTACTGGTCTAATTAAGCACATTTTTTCGTAAAAAGTTGGAATTTATCAGCATCACAACCAATGTTAACACAGTTTAGCTATAATATGTAGAATATTCATCTCCGTGATGTTGTATGCGCGATAACAGCTGTCACAGATATGAACAATCGTGAATTGACTACCAGCTGTATTATAAATAACCTTACCCAGCACCAACCAAGGCATGAGTGATTTAGACTTGACGCTTTAGTAGTACTAACAGACTAAAGCAGTAAAAATTTAGATCCAAAATCGAAAATAAATAAAGCAAAACCCTGAATCCACCAAAAATAATACAATAAATGAAGCAAACCTCAAACCAACATATATCTGAGCAGAGGTAAGTAACATTTTTACAAAATATGTAGCTTAAGTCAGGCGAGACCTAGTTCCTGTGGAAGCGTTAATGAACCCATTCAAAAGGTTCGCAACCCCGCCTAGTTTCTCCCATTTATTATGAGGAAAATAACTATTTTGTCGTGGAAATGCTTGCGGGAATAATCTTAGGGATGGAGGCTTTTTCGGAATACCACAAGCAGAGTCAAATGGCAGAGAGCGCGGCTGTGGTACTATTCGTACCTATTTGTTCGTTATTTTCATACTCTTCGTTTTGGGATTTACAACATTTAATTTTTGTGTGAGTGCCATTTTGAGTCATTAGGCGTAGATCAATCCGTAAATTGATTATCATATTTTATTTTCCCAGTGTAGTGCTCTAGACAGACACACACAGGTCAGGTTTCCGAAGACGACGTCCTCAGCAGAGCAGAGTGTAAAGCTGAACCCACCACCTTAATATGGGATTTATGGCTAGTAAGAAAGAGAGAGAGTGTTTTTCAGTTTACCTACTCGTATTTCACCTAAGTATAAGGGACGGTCATACATCTACTACGAGTTATCGAATGGTACTAGAACCATCAAACTTGAAATCAACTTCGTTTGTTACGCGTGTCGCCTGTTGTTTCATTCGTTTCAAGTTGCGATTTCTTTGACATGGTGTTGACATATTTTCCTTTCAATAATTTTCTCATTGTTGAGCCACTACTGTTGCTTTTACTAGGTTAGTTGGCGAATCTAATATTTTATGATTGTGAAGTGTACCCACAAACGAGTCGTTCAATGATTCCAGGAGAACTGGGCCGATTGATATCTTTAGTTATTTTTTCATATAAGTCACAAATATAATATTTATCCAAGTAGTTATTTATTTTCAAAAGAGGTATAAAGACCTAGGTACTTCATAATCGTAGCAATAAACGCATAACACCGCAAGCTAAACAGTCAATAATGTATATGTCTTTTGGTGCCATTTTAAATTAACCATTTTTAATACAAAATAGGAAAATGAACCTATATTTGATAACAATTTTAAATGCGTTTGGAATGTTATAACGTTTAAGTACTTACGACAAAAAGCGTCGCCCCCGGGTGGGCTCGAACCACCAACCTTTCGGTTAACAGCCGAACGCGCTAGCCAATTGCGCCACGGAGGCGATGATGGGGTGGGTGAAATAGGCCTTGGGTATGGAGGTCCGTCCCATGACGAAGGGTTGTAAAGGAAAGTGTCAGAGAAATTGATTTTGTCGTAATATACTTTGAATAAGTACTTTGGATAATGTCGATATCATAACAATAATCATTATAGGTAGCTGGTATGTTAAACACTATGAAACAGATAAATACAATAATTATTGTATTAAGCGACCAAAATGTGATAATATTGTGTGAAGCCGTAAACACACTATTAATTTATTACAAGCTTTTTGCATCAACAATGGATTGGAAGACAAAAGAGCCTTCTTAACTCGCAGATGACTCAGATTACTAATCTATCATCGTCCCAAACGAAAATCTTCATTACTACCCTATTACATAAACTCAATAACTAAGACTGCACCAATAATTTCATCAGGAAATGCACGTGCTCTCAACAATAATATAATGTTTATCATCTCTATTAAATTCATGAACATCTATCGGCTTTGCAACAGCCAGAGCATCAAGCAACAGCTGGTTATCATAATTAATTACTGAATTATGAGCAGCATAGTGTTGCATAAGAGGTAATTATGGAGTTTTAATGTGCGTAATAAAATTCAACACCGTTGCAGTCATTATGTGTAACGTGCATGTTAATTATAAATAACAGTTTAGGGTTGATTCTTTGTTGCATTTAGATATTTTAGGGTTAATTGCCATTTTTATTATTTACTATAAATATAGTTTGCTCACGTTTATGAGAGAATGCCCGACTAGTTTCAGACTCAAACTGAGGCGGAGTTGCAAGCCGAACTGTTCGAACGATAACACTCACTTGGGGTGTCAGTCAGAAAGCCTCCTAGTGGCGCACCCCGGGCAACGGCAACACCAAATGCCCACCCGCCTGCGGGTGGACATCTGGGTTTGACGGCTAAGGTTCTACACTGATAAGGGTTCGATTCGGTCACTGAGCATCCCAGATGGGCGGTGAAGGAATCGGGCCCAGCACTCGGTGTGGAACTTCCCGCCCGCCGAGTGATCTCCCCACCCTCGCAACCTGCCCAACCCCTATCTCCTCGTTTTCCACTCTCCCACCTACTCCTCCATCACCCATCCATCCATCCCACGCTTAAACCACATCCCATCTATACCTCCTATCCTACCCCTACTCGACATCCATCCCACCCACCCCATCCCATCCATACCCATATCCACACCCATACTGCCGAGGGCCAGAGCAGTGTGGGTTACCAAAAAATTTTCTTCTGCCCAAAACGACGACAATGGAGGCACAATTTGAAATAGAACTACCCCAGGAGGGTACCACGCGTAGTGGAGAATCCCTCACCGAGCACAGCTCGGTCTGTTCCTCGTATTCTGGGGGGAACAACAAATCGTGCGTGGAGCCAGGTTCGAGCCTGGACCTAAGTACTCTTGCTGAGGCTATGCCGGAAACATCAGCAAAACAACCTACACACAACACCACCAGCATGACTACATGGAGCCTAGTCACCCACAAGAGCTCTTGCAAAAGAGCCGCTGTTAGGGAGGCGACAGCTCCAGCAGACACTAGGTTGAAGGGTCAACCAGAACGCAGTCGCCCTAACGAGCGCGCGAGACGGAAGGCCCCTAAACCAAACAAACGCAAAACCACACCCACCGAGCACACACGCGCAGCAGCGGCAACGCAGCGCGACCCTGCGCCATCTACCTCGAAAGAGGAAAAGAGGGTGCACAAAGACTCGGCACCACCACCACCTCAACAACCCAACCAGCCCAAACAGCGACGAGCCCCAAGAGGCAATCGTGGCCGGCGGACTGCTGCGGCGGCGACCCCAGCCCCTGAAAAGGAGCAACTTGAGCACGGGTGTAGTCTGGCAGAGCGCGCTTCAACGAAGCGTGCACGCCTGGACGACACCCGATCGCCCAGGGGGGAAGCCAAACGCGCGAAAACCGACGCGAAGCCTAAGCGGGCAGTTAGCTATGCAGATGCGAGTCAATCGCATCTGAAAGTAGCGGTCATAACTGTCCCGCCAAGGGATCTCTCGCAGAGCCAGGCAGAGCAGCTTAGAGAAGCTATTGATGATAGCATCGTACAAGCTGTTCTGTCTCCTTTGTCTCCGAGCGTGCAGGCTCCATCTTTCCGCGGACGCCCCTTCCATAAGGATGGGGTACTAGCGATGTGGTGTGAGGACGCAAACGCTCTAGGCTGGCTGGAGAAAGCGGTAACCACCATCCCATCACCAATACCCGGCACCAGTCTGGCTGTCATAAGGCAGTCGGAACTGAAGAAGCGCGTCAAGGCGGGACTTCTACTGCACACCCGCATCACCGACGCCGGAACGCTGCAGAGGATACTTTGTGCCCAGAACCCCTGGTACAAGGTAGACTCCTGGCAGTGTTACGTCATGACGGTGGACGACAAGGCCGGGGACGAACAATCGAGGGAAAAGGTTGTCCACCTGGTCCTAGGAATTCCCGAGGACCAGAAGCAGGGCATCATAGACCGAGACCGTCGCGTAGCCCACATATCTGGGAGCGAATACATCCGCTTCTTCGATGTGGAGGAGGAAGCGACGGTCGAAAACAAACCAGCAGAGACGGGTGAGACCACGGCAAAGGAGACATCCACCCCGAAGCCGTCCACCTCAGCTCCCCAACAGGGTCCGAGCGAGGTTGCGTCGAACCCGCCACTGGTAATGGGAGAGGAGACTAGCGACGAGGACAATGTTCTCCGCAGTCCCTGACTCCCAGCTTAACATCATCCAGACCAACCTCCAGCACAAACAAATAGCGGCGGCAACCTTACGCAGAGTGCTGGAGGGAAACAACAAGACCGCCGCTCTAATCCAAGAGCCCTGGATCAGAGACAATAGAATCTGCGGTCTGAACAACCTTGGAGGTAAGCTACTGTTAGACACCTCCATAGAAAAACCAAGAACTTGCATCTTCATGCCCAAAACCATAAAAACTACCTTGCTTAACCAATTCTGTTCTAGAGACCTCACGGCAGTGAAAATCATTACAGATAGACAAACAGCCCTTGTGTTAGCCTCAGTGTACATGCCAACCGAAGGTGAAGTTCCTCCCAAGGAACTCGCAGAGCTGGTGCAACACTGTGACATCCACGCCTGGGAGCTGATCATCTCCGCAGACTGCAATGCGCATCACCCGCTGTGGGGAAGTAAGGATACAAACAAAAGGGGTGAGTTACTAACTGAATACCTTTTTCAAACAAACCTCATCATCATGAACAGAGGTACGGAGGCTACTTTCGTTAGCTCTAGATACCAAACGATCATCGACATAACATTGGCGACGAGTGCGGCGGCGAAACTAATAAAGGGATGGCACGTATCCAACGAACCATCCTTCGCGGACCACCGCCGAGTATGTTTCCAGATAATATACAAACAAACAAACCCGGTTCTATATCGCAACCCCCGCAAAACCGATATAACCAGGTACACAAACCAACTCACCAAAACACTAAGTGACTTACAGTTGCCAGACACAACACTTAGTACAAGCAACATAGAAACAAACGTACATAATTTAACCACCGCTCTTGTAAACTGTTACGAACTGGCATGTCCGACTGTAACACCTAAAGATCCGGGCAAGAGTTCCTGGTGGGGGCCAGAACTGGAACGCTTACGGAGAAAATTAAGGGCGCTGTTCAATCGAGCGAAAAACACCAGAGCCGAAGAAGACTGGGACAACTATAAAATAGCACAAAAACACTACAAGAAACGTATCAGATTCCGCAGCAGCGAAAGCTGGCACAATTTCTGTAGCAGCATTAACTCAACGAACCAAGCCGCGAGAATAAAGAAAATTCTCGGCAAGGGAAACCTGGACCTTATGGGCTCCCTTAAAAAGGCTGACGACACCTACACAAACACAGGAGTCGAAACCAATGCACTACTGCTCGAAACACATTTTCCCGGATGTCAAATCACGACAGAATCCGGATGGCCAGACGAGCACCACAGCAAACCCACACCCCAGGAATGGGAAATAGCGGCCAAGGTAGTAACTGCAGATAAGGTGGCATGGGCCCTGAAAAGCTTCAAGCCCTTTAAATCTGCAGGACTGGATGGAATTTTCCCAGGACTACTACAATGGCAAACAAATCTGACAACGAAGTACCTTACACCAATATACAGGGCATGCATAGCCTTCAAATATATACCTAAAATATGGAGGGAAGCGAAAGTAGTATTCCTACCAAAACCTGGTAAAGATGACTACACACAAGCAAAATCCTTCAGACCTATCAGCCTAACGTCTTTTCCACTAAAAACACTGGAAAGACTAGTGGATCGACACTTACGGGATGGAGTTCTAAAAACCGAACCACTACATCCCCAACAACACGCCTATAGGAAAGGTAGATCAACAGAATCGGCTTTGCACCTGGTGGTGCACAAAATCGAATCCGCCGTTAACAATAAATCATCAACTCTCGCAGCGTTCATAGACATAGAGGGAGCTTTTGATAAAACCACACACAACAGCATCAACCATGCCCTACAAAGATACAAAGTAGAACCAGTAATAGCAGACTGGATCACCGAACTAGTCAGCAAGAGGGCTGTCCAAATAGAAGTGAACACCACAACAAGGGCTAAAGTGGCCAGAGGATGCCCACAAGGGGGTGTCCTATCACCACTTCTATGGAATATGGTAGCGGACAGCCTTCTGAGAAGACTAAACGATCAAGGCTATACCACCATTGGGTACGCAGACGACCTAACCATACTGATAAGTGGGAACGCAGAGAACATCCTGTGCGAAGTAATGCGTTCCGCTCTTCGCATTGTAGAAGACTGGTGTGACGAACACCAGCTGTCAGTTAACCCAAAGAAAACAGAACTTATCCTTTTCACCAACAAAAGGAAGTTACCAGAACTCCAACTACCAAAGTTATTTAATACCAAACTCTCCCTATCAACTCAAGTAAAATATCTGGGCGTCATACTTGATAGTAAACTAAACTGGGCGAGTCACATCATGGAAAAAACAAAGAAGGCCTGCATAACGTTCTACCAGTGTAAGAGACTAGTTGGTAAAAGATGGGGTCTCAACCCGAAGATAACACTTTGGCTGTACACTGCAGTTATCAGACCCTCTCTGACCTACGGGTCAGTGGTATGGTGGCCCAGAACACAACTTACCACAGTAAAAATGAAACTCCAAAGCCTGCAACGCCTTGCAAGCATTGCAGCGTCAGGATGCATGAGAACCACTCCATCAGCCGCTCTAGAGTACCTGCTAAACCTGAAACCTCTACACCTTGTCATACAAGAGGAGGCACAGGCGGCAGCACTCAGACTGAGAGCCAACGGACTATGGAAACAAAACATATCGACAACGCACTCAACCGTCTTGAAGGACATCCTCAAGGAGGTTCCACTCCTTGAGGCGCCTATAGACAGAACGATGTGTCATCATGTTTTCGATAGAAGATACAATATCCAACTTATAGCAGAAATGCAGGATAACTCTGGCACAGGTGAAGTTAGGATATATACAGATGGCTCCAAAACCTCACAGGGAACCGGAGCGGGAGTCTTCTCGAACGACCTTAACATTAAAATCTCGACCACCCTAGGTAAACTTAATACTATATTCCAAGCAGAATGTATAGGCATCACCAAAGCAGCACAGGCGGTTGCAGCCAGAGACGTCAGAGGCTACAATATTAAAATTGTGTCAGACAGTGCATCCGTCCTTCAAGCTCTACAAAACAATACCATAACTTCTGTCCTAGTACTGGAATGTCACGACGCACTCCAGTCCATCGCAGACACAAACAGTGTAACCCTGCAATGGATTAAAGGACATAGCAACTCACTGGGCAATGACGCAGCCGACGAGCTGGCTAAAAGGGGATCAAGGACGACGGTATATGGACCGGAACCACTACTGCCGTTACCCCTGGGACAAGTCAGATCTTGGCTGCGGCTGAAAACAGAACAAAACCACCAAACAGAATGGAGGAAAGGTGTAGGATGCAGGCAGACAAAGAATGCAATTCCGGTACTTTCGAAAAAGTTTTCCCGCAACCTCACCAGACTAAACAGGGACGAAATCCGTATAGTACTAGGTACAATAACCGGACACTGCCCTCTGAACAAACACCTTTTTACCATAGGTGTGACGGACAGCCCTCTATGCAGAGGCTGCATGGAGGCAGAAGAAACGCCACAGCACGTACTCATGGAGTGCGGAAGTGTGGACGACCAACGGGCACGCATTCTCCAGCGTCCAGCATCGCTACCGAAAGCTTGTAGCAGCCTGAAAAGGCTGCTCGCTTTCTGGGACGAGCTGGGATGGCTGGAGTAGAAGAAAGAAACCCATCACGCACAATGGCCCATTCAAGCGGCTAAGTGCGGATAATGCCCAGCCAAACTAACTAACTAACTAACTAACACTCACGAAACTTATATAATCAAATTCGGGGTTCATTCTTGGCTTAAAAATATATTTATGGAACATTTTGGCTCTCTTTTCAGGGTGAACTTAAGGCATGATTTCACCATAATACACCAAATAGTCGTATCGTAGAAAATATATGTAAGTCAGGAGTTTAGCATTTACGCGTTTAATAGAATGTTTGTACAATGTCATCGTGAAATACGGTCTACCCAAAAGTTCTGCTGGTACGAGGCAGAGTCTGATAGGACTGGTCACTTTTAACCTGATTTGGTTCTTTCTCCAAAAGACCGTCTCACACGATTTACATTGTTCACACATAAAACTAAAAAAGTTTAACACTTTCCCCAGAGGCTTTAAAAAAACTTTGTACCCTGATTTTGTATTGGCATTTCTTCTCAGGGTTATCAATTAGAAAATGCCGACGTCAATGAATTATTTTGGGTAAAAGTAAAACCTTTTTATAATCTCATTTGCAATCGTGTTACAGACACTGTCAGGTAATAATCAACAATGAATTAATCTAGTCCTAATGAGTCATGTATCGCTATTTTCTCCATGTATCTGAAGACGTGTTCTTAGAACCACGCGCCCAATGACTGTCCAATTTATTTATTGCTTCGTGAATGAGCCTCTAAATCATCTGTGAGTAAGCGTTTTGGTAAAAGATTGCTTGGATTTTATGTGCCTGGACTGTTATTAAAATGTTTGAAAATCCTTAGAATTTTTGGAATAATTTATTTTACTAATAAAGGGTTATTTTGATACATTCTCTGTTTAGGGTTATCAAAAAATAATAACGTTAGGTCAGTCTCGTCCATATGTCTTGCTGCCTTATTTTCCCCATCTATAACATTGTTTGCATCGAGAGACAATAAAAAGTTGTATGTATTTTATACTAAGATTTATCACGAAAAAAATCAAAGCTAAACGAATGAAATACCTAGCCTCATCGACTCTGTCAATTTCAACTAAATTACTTAGATTGAAAATAAAGTCCGATTGTTTTCTAACTACTGACATCCTTATCCAAAATCAAGCAATCGAAGCGCAGTCCTTACCTGTGATTTGCGCAAATCATTCCTCGTTGATTTATTTGAAACACCCACGTTGCTCGTTGAATCATATTTATATTTATTCAAAACTAGTTCCAGGAAATGCTTATCGACAAAGAATTTTATTGCGGAATTTAAACGCATCAATTAACTATTCGCACTTTTAATAAGATTGTTTGTAAAATGTATCAAAACGACACTATTACTGGCATGTAGATTGTGGAAGACTTTTCGTAGATTAGCAGATTTTAAATATTTTTTCATAAATTAGAGTAGGTATGGCTGAAGGTTACCCACATTTAGAATATTATTATTATTATAAGCCCGTATTGTCCCACTGCAGGGCAAAGGCCGCCCTTCCCTCCTTCCACTTGTACTTGTCTGCTGCCACTCGACGCCAGTCCTTAAGGTAGACGTCTAGTTCGTCACACCATCTTTTTCTCGGCCTGCCACGAAGTCGTTTGCTGCTGTTTGGGACCCAATGCGCGGTTGTTTTCGCCCATAGCTCCTCCGACATGCGGCAAACGTGACCAGCCCAGTTCCACTTTAGGTTGGCAGCTGTTGTGTCGGCAATTTGCGTTTAGGAGCGCAATATCGAGTTCCGAATGCGGTCATTAAGTGTGACTCCTAAAATACTGCGCTCCATTGCCCGTTGGCAAACATTTAGAATAAATCAATTATAATACAGTGACTCAATCATAAATAAACTGATCGGCTGAACAAGATTTTCTCAAAGAAAGGCATCTTGAAAAGGCATTATTTGGAAGCCATTCATCATTACGATCTGAAGGCAGGTAAACCGCAAATATATGTTCAAACTAACATTGCAAATTGAGCAAGCAGCTCCGCAATCAAAATCGGCTCCAAACTTGGATTGGTCCCAACTTGGCTGAGTTATAGCCAACGACGCTGGGTCCCCAATAAAATAGTTGGAATCCCCTTCGAATCCGTTCACTCCAGACCTCTATGATTCTACAGTTTTTGACATTTTCATACAACTTTATGAAGCTTTTACGCTGGTAATGCATGAGCTCGGATTTCAATTTGACTTGAAGATTCTTCCCCGCTTTGCTGTTGGAAGTTCTGTTTTGATTAGTATTTTAGATTGTGTATTGGTGGTGGTAAGAATACTCGCGGCGTTTTTTATCAAACTATATATTCCAAAAACAATAATTTAATAGTTTTAAATCACCTTTTAAATTGAGACATCTCTGAAGCTGGCCGAAAAATTGGACTCAGGATCATAACTTGACAACCACATAAATAGCACTTACTTGCCCTATCTAGATCAGAAATAGGTAACTAATATTTAACTAAAAATCAACAATTTCTAATATTACTACTAGAACACGGAGAGTCAGTGTCTGAGTATCTTTTGGTGTCAAAAATAAATACTATTTCTTTGGAAGTTAAAAAAATGTCTTACAGACATTTTGAATATTCTAAGCATGTTTAACGTCGATCCACTTCAGTAGGCTAACCTAAATATTAATTGGTATAGAAAATAGGTCTGCTTGAAATAAATATAAAAATACTGTTAGCTTTCTTTTTGGTGTAGGCGTTGGCCTATAATGTCTGACAGTAAATCAGATTAGTGTGCCAAAAGTAAAGATCGAGAAGACTAGTTTTTGGTTTTTATCAAACACAGGTTAACAAAAAAGTGTGATAGTGAATTACCCACAAGAGGTTGAAAATAGAACTAACTTATCACATTTAAACAAGACATTTCCTAAACTGATCTGAACTGAAAGATTGTTTTTTAAATTTAATTAAAAAACCTTGACTATTTCTTAAAATATTCTACTATCACCTTTTCTTTACAATTTTAAATCCCCCAAAAGCTCCGATACACTAAAGAGGGTACAGTAACAACAAAGTATCCCTCAGTCGATTAAGGCCATTCTTTCCTCAGACGTCGGATAAAATAAATACGAACAATAATAAAAAAAGGGAAATATTTATTACGGCCTCGTTGAGACCAATCGCGTTATGACAGGTGACGGGGCTCAAAGCCGAGAAACGGCCAGTCATCGCCAAATGATTATCGGCCTCTTTGGATGTCAGGTCACTTTGCGTTATTGGCCACGATTGAAAAAAGAATACCTTTTTCAACTGTTTTCTTTTTTATTTAAGGTTATTCTATGGATGTTTGAAGAGTATCTGCATGAATGCACCATAATTTTGGAATTACACCAGTATTTTTTGTATGTGTTCATGGTAATTGAATTATTAATTAAATCTTTGTAAATCATATTTCTATCAAAAAAATTGTGTCAGATCTCATCTCTATCCTTATAAAGAATATATCATTTGACTTGTAAATTGAGTTGCGTATTTATTTCTAAACGTCCAACCAAAAAATAGAAACGTTAGCGCTAAAATACTGACATAAATAATTCATATTAAAACATTAACGAAACTTCTTAATTAAGTCTAAGTTATAATAGTGTACGCTGTAAAAACAGGCTGTCCTCATAAATCAAATTAAGTCCAATGCCTTACAAAGCAAAACAATTTAGTTAATGATCATAACTGATTAAAACAAAATGAATACGCTTAATTAAAATCCGTTGGCCTTTCAAAATTTTCCATTGTAGCTCTTATTTACACCTCAAGACGGTAATAAGGACGCCCTGCTAGCGATAATACCTTTGTGAAACCCCCTATTGTGCTGCCGAGCCCCTAAATCTTTACAGGCGTAATAGAAAATATTGTTGGCGAAATTAAGTTATTCTGAGCAAAGGATAATTTAAAGAAAGTTTTTGGTGTTATTAAAATTAATGATTTTCGCCCCTGTATAATAAAGTGTTGCAGTCTGTTAAAAAGGTTCAACAATGATATCTTTAGTGAACGACCTTTATCTTTTGTTTATATTTTTTTAATTGTTGCTTATTTTTATCTTTTTTGGATGCTTGCAGATCAAATTGCTTTTTGACATTTGCTCTGTTTCAAGTGTTAAGTTTTCTGCTAGTTATAAAATATTTTTGATAAGACATCAAATTCTTTAAAATTGTTTAGTTTAAATTTGCTTTGTTATATAAGCGTACAACATTTCACTATGGAATAATTTCATTCGCAATACATTTAAATGGATTCAGGTTTAATTTTTGTTAACAAAACATGATTATTATTATTACATTTAGTAAATTTTCATGCCGGAAAATTAAACATTTTACACGACGGTGCCGCGGGCGTAGTTGATACTGAAATATTACTTCATGGCATGAGTTCGACATTTATGTACTTGTAAGTACAATTTGTTAACTGAAATTCCTAACGAGAGTCTCTTTAGTTCAACCTTTTTTCATTCTGCATTGTTACTAGTAACAACCTCGTCTATCAAAGTAATTAATGTTCTCCTTCCCTACTATTAGTCATCTTAGCTCACAATGCGTTTTTATTCATATCAACCCTTACAGAATTAACTTATCATTTCGTTAGCCTCCCCTAGTCTTATTAAATTTTTGTTAATGTTATTTTTTTTAATTTTTTTCGAGAGCGTTGATGAATTAAACTAATAAACTATTAATATCTACAACTGACCAAATGCTAGCATGGCAATGCTAGTGATATTGAACAAAAACATTATTCATTGATCTCAATAAGAATTAAAAATAATTTAGTTAAAAAAGCTATAAAGAAGAGAGTAGATTCCTAAAGACAATTGATTTCGCATAGTAAAACTTGAGTTTTATGAAAAAGTAACATCTTCAGTATGTCAGTGACTTTGGTCGGTGCGCTGGGGTAGTTCGGACGATCCTTATTGGAAAACTTTTCGCTTTCAGATGTTATCCGAACGAATCAGATATAATAGTAATCGTTCCTCTTGAACGTAGTTTGATTTTGGTCCAATATTGGCTTTAAGATGGAGATATTAAGGTATTAGAACAGACTGGTAGCAAAGAATATTTTGGAGATTAGGACTCCAGGTAATATGTTGGAAAAGTAATAGAAAAGTATTATTTTATTCCTCTTGAATATAATGAAATATTTCGGAATCCGACGATGGACCAACGTCACATGGTGACAGTTCCCTAAATAAGCCAGAAAAGGACGTTTGGATAGCAGGTGAGGCAGGACAAGAAATAGATCGAAAGAACAAGAGGTACCAAAGCATTCGCGTCAGACCAACACGTGGTTTGTTATATTGAGGGGATTGCGAGAAAGACTTGTATGCGATTAGCACATACCAGAGAAAATTGCTAAAAGGGAGGGAAGACTCATCAGTGGGTTGATCCAGGCTGATGATGAAAATTATATATTTTGTAGACTAGAGTATATGTGTGTTTCCTAATCACCCATAGCATTTTCCGGGACAAAATGTTCATTGATCTATAATGCGTAAAAATTATTACCTATGTACCAATTATAAGTTAACGCGTCCACGACGAACTATCTGATTAGATATTTTGGAAAACGTAGGTTACTTTATTTGAACCCTGTAATTGGTTTATATAAAGCATCTAAATATCATTTCAACTTGAACTTTAACCTTGAGACATAAAGTTCTTTCTTTATTTTCTGTACACTGTCATCGCATCGAAGGTGCATTGGATTGAGAACAAACAGCATTGTTCAATCAGTCTGATACCATCAATTGATCTCTATATTGTTCTGAAATATTATCGTTTAATGATGTTGCATTTTCTGACCAAATGGGAGATCAGTTAGGCATGTCAAACTGTTTACATTAAACTATTATTCTGTTTCAATTATTGAACGGTCAAAAAAGTATTGAACTATTTGGAGTATAAGTAACTTAGTAAAACTGGAGATGTGATCGTATTATCAAATTGGAAAGTTCAAAGCCACTTTGCTAATATTATTATAAGTTTATAGTAATAATAAAAATGTTCTCTTGACCAAATTTCGGTCACAGCGACCTGTCTCATCGGAGACTAGCCAACTACGTTGGAGATATTATGTATGCGCGCAAACACAGGTGCGTCCCTATTCCATCACTCTTATAGTCCGATGGGACGGTAGACCGACACGAGTGAAGAGAGATCAGGCCCAGGACCAACGGCTTAACGTGCTTTCCAAAGCATGGAGATTGGAGGGGTCTCGACTCGCAGATTGACTGATCTGCACGGTAGTCGCGTAGGTACACGTTATAGTGAATATTGGCAAGCTCTGTATCTACCTATTAAATCCAAAGAAAAGCCTTCATACCTAAACTGTGTCCACCCCTCAGTGTTAACAGTGTAACAAAGATAAATAGTTCTAAAATGATATTCATCTCAGTACCTACTGGTGACATTTTTATAATGTATATATTTATACATAGGGTGCAATGACATCTTAATTTAAAGGGGTAGCCGATGATTAATGTTCGCTTACGTTTAATGATCATTGTGATCTACTGAGCGTAGAGTATCAAGTTTGAGTCCTTAGTTAAGCCTTGTCTAACTATGGCTTTTTTATCGATTCTTAATCAGTTATACTCATAGAATCCGACCAAGCGTGACGAATCCGAATAATTTATTCTTAAGGATAATACATTAGTTTTTTTTTTAAACAGCTAGCAACACATAGGTTATTTTTTTCTAAATGTAATTAATATTTACGCAGTATCAGAGCTTTGTTTTGAAGAACATTCAGTCATTAATCTTACTTTAACATCTAGACAGCGAATAAATATAATTAGTTGTACAAACATTGGTCTGTGAGATATGAAACTAAAATATGTATCTAATTTAGCCTTGAGACTTACACAAAAAAATAAGTTTTGTTATTGCAGTGTGTTGGTTTAAGAGCGACTTAAATTAATTAATTATATTATGGTGGACCTATAACCTCTCCACTGTTCACTGTAAATAGGATGCCAAATGCCCATAGATCACGAATCTAGATTCTTAGAAATATTTGATGGAAAAACCGAATTACAATGTGCCTTACCCGGGCATTGAACCCAGGACCTGACGCTCAGCAGTCAGCATTTGTGATTTGAGACAATTAGACTAACGAGGCGGTCATCATAATTATGTAATTTTTTTTATTGTGTCTTGTATTTATATACTTGTATTTGTGTCAAAAAAAGTATTAATTCTTTCGTAAAAAGATGTAAAGAACCCTCCTTCTGACGCTGTCGGGTAAAAATGTCCTTTTTTATATTTCTAGAACACGGTCCAAAATATACGAATATCACATTCAAAACAACCAAAGAAAAACACCCCGATGTTAATTCAAAAATATTTCCGCGTCACATCCTCATTCCAGTGATTAAGACCCTTACAGCAATGACTTGTTTTAGATCCCCTCCGAGATACAAGAGATACAGCTGATAAGCTCCTACACACCAGGTCCAGTTAATTGACTACGTGAGTAATCGAATTCTTTCTAACAAGACGACTCCTTGATTAAAAGTCATTTATTTTTGAATAGAATTGTTTGGTTATGTTGATGATGTTTGAATGTGTTCATTGCGGCTTGGGGGCTCGAAGCTCTGTGGCTACAGCACTGATCAGTAGATCTGCATGTTTCATCAGTGCTCGCCGCGGTCAGTCTTGTGATGGGTGACCGTTTTCACATGTCGTGACCGCTCCGTGCTTCGGAAAGCACGTTTTACAGCAAGGTCCAATACTTTGATTTGAGTGATAATAAAGCCTTTTGTAATCTTTATCGTTATTATTATTTTTTAACTCATATGTGTCTTGAATATCTTGATCATAAACAACTATTAGTACTGATCTTATGATGATAAGACCTGCGATCGCAGAGACCCAAGATTATCAACACTCACTATAATACCCCACGGGGCACAAAATCCCGTGCCCCCTAAACATCTTTTAATAAAACAAACACTGCGAAGTGGTAAATAAACGACATCCCCATTGTAGCTTGGCCAAGCCACAATGTGACTTAAGGGCTTCGTACTGCATAATCCCCAATGAAAGCAGGCTCTGTACCCGGTCTTTATTTTATTTGTTGTACGAACATTTGGGGTAACTTCGTAAAGTATATAAATAGAGAATTTAAAAGGTAGAAGTAAGTGCAAGATAAATCATTTGGGAAACCTTTTATTTATGGTCATCAACATAATAATACAGTTCTGGAAATTCCATTACACCTACCATTAGAAAATGTGCTCCTGACCGAATTTCGGTCACGGCTGCCTGTCTCAGACTAGCCAACACACACACATCAGCCTATTGCAGTCCACAGCTGGACGTAGGCCTCCAGTCACTACCAGTTACCTGAAATAATATATAGCACTGATAGCCGAGTGGTATGACCGTAGGATTGCCAAGTCAAAGGTCGCAAGTTTAAACCCCGGCACGCACCAATGTGTTTTCGGGTGAGAAAAAACATCGTGAGGAAACCGACACACATGAAAGATTTTTCAACGGTGTGTAAAGCCATGTCAGAGTCCTACAAGCGGTTTAGACTCTGACACCAGGTTGTTCATCAACCATACGATAAGAAGAAGATCTGGATTAGTAAGGCGACCGGGGCGTGGGAACCGTGGGAGCGTTTACTTTGGTTACTCTTCATGGGAAATTTTGCCCATAGTCACTACGCTGGGCAGGCGTATTGGCAACCATCACTAAATATTTTTATTGACAGGATTCTTGCAGATCATATTTCATTATTGCTCACGCTGTGACGGAGGGGAACAAGATTGACAATATTGCATATAACTACAAGATATCATTTAATAATGTTGGTTTAAAAGAAAACTGAGAGTGTGTAAGCTTTCTCGATGTTTATGATATGGGGTACATTTGAGCAATATTTTTAAGGAATAGTACACTAGCCAGGTATTTTATAGACCTTATTTGATACCTATTTAGTTTACAAGATACTCTTTCAAGTTTTTATTATTAGTTAACAGAGAGGCAACTAAAAAAATCAGGAATTTAGAAAATTGCACTGCTATTATTTTTATTTTTACAGCTAACCCCTTAGCTTAACCTCCCTTAGCCTAAGCTTACTCAGGTACAATAGATTACAACATTAAAATGAATTTTTAATTTGAGCCCACAATAATTTCATGCATAAACCAATAATTTAGTGAGTATCCCAATCTGATCAAAACTAATGCCACCATAACGAAATGCCGGCAGTTACTGCAATCAGTAAAAATAATAATATTACGTACTTTTAAAGACAGCGTCGAGTAACTATAAACCCCAGTATTTCGATAAAACCTGAGTCTCAAGTGTGAGTTTTCTTAGCTAAACTAACTAACGCGTATGAATTGTTCTTTTGTTCTTCTGTCGTTTAATAAAAGAGAGCACAATCTCGGTAGTTATGTAATAAAACACGAAACGCCCACCAATCTGCAGAGAGCAAGCATGGTAAGCAATGCTTGTTCATTCTCTGCGTGAGATGAGGCCTTTTCCATCATCATCATCATCATCAGCCCATTGCAGTCCACTGCTGGCCTCTCCCAATGTACGCCACAAAGCCTGATCTGCTGCTTTATGCATCCAGTCATTGCCTGCCCTCTCATGTAAGTCATCCCGCCATCTGGCCAGAGAACGACCCACGCTACGTTTACCAAAACGCGGTCTCCACTCCAGAACACGCTTACTTCAGCGGTTATCGGTTCTGCGACATTCAGAACTATGTCGGTCACTTTAGTTCTCTGACGGATCACTTCGTTCCGAATAAATCGAAACATGATTTGGGTGATTGGTTTTTCCTTCAAAGAGACTCCGAGCATAGCTCTTTCCATAGCACGTGCCTTTTCCATGCAGTGGGACAATTATATGCTGATAATTGGTATTATTAGCCTAAACATTACGTATTGTTGTGTGTACAAGTATTTGAGAGAGACTCTATTGTGCCCAAACGAACGTGTTCTACATAGTTATTGCTCGTCAAAATCCACAATAGTGCTTTTGAGGTCGGGGGCTTATTCTGGTAGCTTCAACATAAGGTGCAGCCAATTGTGAACCCTTTCACTTGATCAATTTTCAGAAACGAAAGTGTGAAATGTGACGACCCGATTGGCGCAGTGGCTAAGCATTGACTCTTGCGCCAAGGGTTGCGGGTTCGATTCCCGCACGGGACAAAAATTTGTGCGATTCGTAGATGTTTGTCCCGAGTCTGGGTGTTTGTATATGTGATATTTCATGTTTGTGAAACGCACCTACGATACAGGAGAAATTTCTAGTGTGGGGCGACGTTTAAAAAAACAAATGATGACGTAGTTTGATGCAATGCTAAAGGTTTTTGACAAAAATGTTGTTACTGACACATCTAAGCTTCGAGTAGATCGATATCACCCAAATCATGTTTCGATTTATTCCAATTACTGAAATATGCTCCTATGATTTATAACTTTTGCTTACGACAAATAACATTTCCAAATCATAAAACATGATATTTTTTATTATTAAAATATAAATACAGTTGCAGAAACCTAAGTTCAAGGACATAGGCAAGTGATCACTGACTTAATTGTCCTTGATTAAAAATAATAGGCTCTCCCAGTGGTAATATAACTGTCTGGCGAAAAATAGCTGTGCAGATAATTATACACCCGCTTTCTCCTCTTCTGAAACATAAAAGGTAAACACAAGTTAATAATATAATATTCTGTAATATATATTTACATACGTTTGAATAAACTTACTTGTAATAAATAATTAAAGAAAAAATCGTAAAGATTTTGTTTGTGGCTTATGTTCGACATGTTCACCCGAGGCCTTTCTTTGCGACCAACATGTCACTGTGAGACCTAGTACAGTAACGATATCTTTTTTCTTTTTACAAACAAAATAAAAATAATTTACGAAAATGTTAATTCTGCTTCTTTTATTTCTCTTTTTTCTCTTTAGTTTATACCTCGCCCCTTTTCTGACCTCTTAAGGATCTGTCATCACCCCGCTCTTGTAGGGATATTTGCTGAATTGCGTATTGATTGTTTCTTTGGAACAATGCGAAAAAAATGCGAATCCTTGGTGAGCAGGATGCTGGCCAGCTCCAACAGCATCCTGGGTATGATTGCCACTAGGCTTGTCTGCGGTATAATGAATCGTTTCTCCAGAATTTCGGCTGAAGCAATTATTAATAATTTCTAATTTGAATATTATTTAAATTACATAATTAACATTAAGTCATTTATGTTACTTACACTAATATGAGTCCTGGATACTCGAAATAAAGACTTATTATTATTATTAGCGATACTTTTTTTCTGTGTGACTTGTACTCATTTTTTTTGTAAAAATTTGCCCAAACTGGGTAGAGTTCAATCCAGGCGATTTTTGATTATTTTTGCGTAACTAAAGGATTTAAGTATTGTCTTAAAACTAGCAAGAACAAGTAGTCGGAAAATTTAATTTATGGGGAGAAAAGATCTCCTCATAAGAATAAAGGTCAGTATTGCTTAAACATAGAACCTCTATTGCCATGAATTTTCGGAATAGGGCCTTAGGTTTCTGTTTAGGATCTGGCCCATGTCCGGCATGTTCGCCCGAGGCTTCGCTTTTGCGGACAACACGGCTGTGTCGTTGTGTCGTTGCCGCAGATAATACAATACAGCTTAAAGGAATTTGTGTTGACGATAACGATCGATAAAATGTTCCACGTGAACATCGCTGGGCTTAGAATTGTTTAGGATCTTCGTTGATTTATGGCCTAAAGCTGGCTTTATCGCACTTTGATTGGGAGTTTTGAGTTATGATAATGCTGATATTTTATGGTTTTCACCTTTGGGGTTTGAGGTATCGTGTCTAGAGTTGTGATGTAGCTACAGAATATGATAAATCTTGGGATAAATCATACTCAGTGTAATGCAAAAATGTATTTACATAATTTGTTTCTATATATACAGATAGAAATATTTTAAAAACATGCAATATACTCCAAGTATAAAAGTTAAAGGAATCGCGGAGAATCTCAAAGCTAGACGACGACACCGATAAAATTCGCGAGTAAAGGTACCTCGCGGCGGTCCGATTTCCAACTTGCTAACCAGAATTTTGACCGCGTCATGGACAATGCATTGAAAACGCCACCTACAAAGAAAAAGAAAATAGATTTAAAAAAAAAACCAAACAGTGAAATTTATTCTAATTTAATGAGTTCAGATCATTTTTCAACAATTGATTATTTTCATTATCATATTGGATGTCCAAAATAATGACACATACCAAAAGAGCGAGACAGCCCCAACACAAGTATTTTCAATTACTTACTGGGGTTGACTCATTTATAAAACATGTAACTGTTTTGAGACAAATAAAACATTTTCATTTTCATTTTCAAAAGAGGCTCCACATACGCCATGCCCAGCAGTGGGATGACAAGGCCTGTAGATAAAAATACAGACAGTGAATTCTAGAAAAGTATTGATTTGACATTTAGCATTTAATAAAACAAGATCTTAAAATGACTAGCAATTAATTAATCGCCTCCAAACATTGTTGTTACCGTCTTTCTTTGTTCACTCTAATTATAATTTGCAAGATGACTGACAGTTAATTTACTTTACGTTTTACTTCAGCAGTTTGGCGTTGGAAATAATTATTTCAAACTTAAGAAAATAAAGAACCATTTATCAAAAGCAAATCCCAAGAAGAGTGTTCAAAAGTTGGAATTGGTGCTACAACTGTGAAAAAAAGAAAACTCAATAATTTTCCGCTAAATGACTTTGTACCAGTAACAGTCGGAGATTTTTTGTTTGTCCGTTTGTGTGTACCGGAAAATAGATTAAAATGGCCCCGAGCTGAAAGGAGCCACGTTGTGAAGGCATGCAGATTAAAAACAGTGGAAAAACTTGGATTTTTTTAAACAAAAGTACACAATCCGGTAGAGCGCCTTTACCAGTCTGAATCAGAGGCTTCGTTTATCCTTTGAATCGTATAATGAATACGCATTTTTTGTATTTAGACTGAATGCCTTACGTTATTTTGGAGTTCACCAAGGACAAGTTAATTAGTCACCATATTTTTTGTAATCATCATTATGTTTTATAATACCGTTTTAGTGTTAACTAATAATCAATTAAAGCTATTAAATGATAAATGATTTTATTTTTGCAAATAGGTCTTAAAAAAAACACTTTTACACATCATTTTTTTTAAACTAGATAGATGGCGTCGGCATTTCCTAACTGACTACCTCTGAGAAGAAACGCCGAAACAAACTCAGGGTTTTCGTATTTTATGTAGATTATAAGAACTAGATTATAATATATATAAATTAGGACATTATTCTTTTCAATGATTTCCTCTTTTGATTATTTATTATAAATCAATCAAAATATTATTTTAGGTTTTGTAAATAGCCGCACCATTATTGTCGGTTTCATCGATGCCTCTAAACCTCACGACGCAAGTCGCTGATCACCATAAAAATAATTTAAAATTCCAGTGCTCATCTCTCATCGATTCCCTAACTATCGACGCTACCAAATTGTCCAGGTCCACTGGGGTCGCTTGGGCCATCGATTTCGCACCATCGCAGGGTTAACACGGGGTTAACCGAAACGTTTCGTGGGAACGAGCAAAGCGATCTTATTCTCACGACACAACAGCAATGCATTCATTTGCATTCGACCGAACAACAATAATATCGGCCGATCTCCAGCGTATACTGTTTCAAGAGTTATTCAAATTAAGCAACGGGTTTCTGGTTTTACTCTAAATGGATGGCCTGAATCTGGAGCGGAGTTAGTCGGGTGTCGGAGTCTGGTGAACAGACAATGAATTATAAGTGCAGATAGGTTAGGGTTTGTTGGAACAGACGTAAGAAAAAATATTACGTAGTATATTACAGTCTTATCTAATATTAAAGTTAGTTATCTACAAAAAAGTACATAATTTGTAGAGACTGCTTCAATGATTTTATGAAAGAGCTGCTAACTGTCACGTATTTTGGTATCGGCTGACATCTCAGTTTGCCCGTTACTATCGATTTTGTATAAGATTTGAATCATCACGTCACGCGTTGGATACTTAATAAATTAATATCAAATAAAACACGATTCTATCCGTGAAAATATTTTTATTTTTCAATACGAATAATTCCATAAAAATCTCAGCTCATAAAAAGCCTCCTGTATCAGGAATATACCAATATATTTTTGCAAATAAGATAACCCTAACAAGCTTCAGGTTTCCCTTTCAACAAACTCAGCCATTACTTTCCATTCTTAGTGTTAAAAATCAAACGCGGGCAACTGTCATCGGCAAGTGAACCGGGTACGGGGCGACATTCGGTATTCATCCCGCGGGTTCATCCCACGGGTTCATCCGTGTCACCTCACTCAACCCTGAATACAAAGAAAAGATTCATCGACTATAGTTGAAGATAGGACGCCGATACGCTATCACAAAAAATAATTAAAGTCAATGTCAAGCAAAAATATTATGAAAATAGATTAAAAGTAAAACATGGTATATATTTTAGTTTTTCTCATTAGATTACTATTATTTTTTTCAAAGGAATATCTTTTTCTTTACATGTTTTATTACCAAAAGTCTTTGAACGTGTGACAAAACCGGCAATTCGTAATATAAAAACAATAAGGTTTAATCAAATAAATTCATTTAAACTAAATAGAAAATAAACATAACTTTAGAAATAATTAAACAATCTTAAAAGATCTTTAAGTTTCGTTTATCTCTTGTTAAGATAAGAATTAACTTAAAACTGCTCTTGTAAACTGATAATCCAAAAGTAAGTTTCTACCTAACGCCACAGCTTGCCAGCCGTGGAATCCGTTTTCATCGCGACACTCGGTAACTTTACGCCCTGAGGGCAACAAAAGCCCTTCCTCAAACTTCTTACGAAATTATTTGAACAAGACTTCCTACCCGACCCTCTAAAGCGACCAAACTATAAGATACTCCCACACAAAACTAGCCCCTAGGGCCTAACAGTTGAAGTTTGCCCCTATGATGAATTACATACGATTGATAAAGTCTGTTTTTGCGTGCACATGATTCAGAATAGAAATAAAATTTTTGGTTAAATTACCAGTGGTTACAGCGACTGTTGGAATATGTGAGGCAAATAACAAGTGTGAAGTTGGGGTTCAAACTTAAGATTCTTGTTATTTTTTTACCACCGTGTCAGATTTTTCTATAGGCGGTGTGATTAAAGTTATTTAGTACTAATATTTAGATTTAATTATCTTATTTAGTTAGTCGCGGGAACACAGCTCCATATAAGATCTAAATAAATGCCATTTTTGGCACCTTATTTTAAACTTTTCGAATTCTACCAGCCAACCAACAAAAACCTTTGATTAACTCTCCCATTACTTTATTGTAAAGAAATTATTAAGAAACAAAAAATCTAAATTCTTTATTCTGTTTTACACATTGATGAATAGGTTTATTGTAAAACAAAATGTTAAAAGCATAATGCGCAACTCACAAAATTAAAAACCTAACAATAAACAGATACGACTGCAGTGAGTGCAATAATTAATTAGTAAAAATACTCTCAGTAATTAAAAGAAAGTGCAGCGTATATCGTACAACATTTCTACTATTAAATTATTTCACGTACACCACGTTTGTAAAATTCATTAGATTCAAGATTAAACTCAAGTGAGGTATGTATCATATACTTGTTGCTCATATTATATTACGTTGAACGTGTGTAAGATGCCGTTGTAGAACGAGATTGTCAAAGCTTTTTTGGGTGCCGACGATGGTAGACGAGATGAAATAGAACTACGATACTATCTGTGACGTGGTAGCTGTTTGACGGCGTGAAGGTGAATGCGAAGTCATGTAGGTGTACAAATTGCTATTTGATTTTATCTTAATGATTACGCTCAGTTTCTCATCCGCAAAAGCTACGTCAATTAAAATATATGACTAAAATCGGTGTTTACACATAATAAATTACGCTTTAAGTTACTTTATGAAAGTCAATTTAAGTGAAATTTTCAAATGTAAATAAAATATTTTCATACTATTTTGTAAAACTTACAAGCATGCATGGTCTAGCGTGAACTCGCTTTATTACTGCAGCGCTTAGGTTATCTCTGTTCCACGTTAACTTTCTTTAACCTTTAAATAATTCCAATCATTTAAATATAAATTCTGCCTCTCGATATGTATATTATTAACCTACTGATTAGGCCAATAACATTCCACGTTAAGGTAAGAAATTATAACTTTCATTTTACCATTACAAACAAAAATATATCATAACATCAATATACAACACCAATTACAAACGCCCAAACATGGTTAACTAAATATCTGATTATCGCCTAAGCTTTCGATAACGTGAAGCATACAGAAAAAGGATAAACAAAAAAATCTTAGTAACAAATTCATTACGAACACAACACGATACCAATTCTATTCACAGCTGGGCTATAACGAGGCTATTTACGTGCGTATATGTAAAATGTCCCACCGTCCGACCTGGTGTCCCGCAGGGCTATCTTCTCGGTCCCCTGTTTTTTAATGTGAAAATATGGAGTAATGACACATAATAAAATTCCTTTTAGACCGGACACAGGCGGCTCGGTTTTATAAATTGGTCTGAAATTTCAAGCGTGTACTTCATTCTTTTTTATTGTAATTTGTACGTTTTATTTAAGTGTGTTCTTGAATGGGTTAGGTAAAGGATTTCTTTATTTTGTAGAATAAGTGGTTATTACGTGAAAAAAACTAAGTTTTTTATTTAATTTGATAGGTAGAATTATTCATTCATAATCCCGAAATAAACTTCATAATTAATTAAGTAGTTGTAATGATGTCTAATGAAGCTAACAGTAATTAAGCGACCATGGTAATTATCAGAAAAGATACAACTATCGATAGTTTCTCAGAACAAATCTCGCAAATAGATAGGAAATTATGAATGATGTCCCCTCCTTTGTCATGTAAGGTCCCATGTGGTGTTAATTAGGCGACGAACATAAAAACACCGGTAGTATGCGTGCGCACACTAATACCAGGAAGATTGTTCTTCCAATAATAAAATAAACAGAAATTATGAATGATTTTTGCTTGTATCATGTTTAACACAGTCCAGGTGAAATCCATAAACAGAAATACGAGTATATTTTAATCCCAGAACCATTTAAAAGATTTCATTTAATGAAATCATACTAGTAAGGTATTGCATCTTTAGGGAAACTGTTTAAATCAAAATTAAGGTTAGAATACGATAAACTAATCGTACTAATTCTATACCTTATATATAGAAGTTTTGGCTAGTACTATTCCATAGAATTTGGCATCTTAGGAGCTTTACAATTTTAATTGTAATGTTCTTTAAGGGTCTTTAATCAGTATAAAAAACACTTGAGTATTTTTAATAATATAACAAAATTGCATTAACTTATAACAACATTAATTCTCTTATTCGTAATAAACTTGCGGGTAAAGTACGAAAGACAAACGCTGTCAAAATGATTTATCGTTCTGAAAATAGATGTAACTAAATAAAAGTTAAACTATAGAATAATTATATTTGCAAACGAAATAAAGTTGTACCCAACAATGTTTGAAATAAATTAAGTAGCAGACTGAAAGGTAAACAGTTTGTGCTAACGGAATGATGAATTGCAGAAGATTGGATCTTCAACGAGATTATTTTATTTTTATAGATTCTAAAACAAAGGATCTCATTTATTTGTATGTATGTAGTTGCATGTCGCGGACAAAGGTAATATATTACTTTTTATTCAACAAGGTCATTGAAACAAAGCCCGGCAAGGATCAATGTGATATGATGTGATAATCGTGAAGAAAATCATTGTAAAAACATCTGAAGGGATTATTTACTATACACGCCGGTTATACTCAGGTGTGTATTCGGGAATGCCCGACTAGTTTCGAACTCGAACGGAGCCCTTATTCATGAGCTGGTTACGCAGCAGAGTCACGAGCCGAGTTATTATAGTAGAACATCCGAAGGTTTCAAACTTTGACTAAACTTAGTGGTTAATGCTAGTTCTTCTTTTTTATAAGAAGACTGGTGCAACAACATGATTTTTTTCTTTGTACAGCGTCATAATTTTATGAATTTTCGTAAGGCTTACTTTACAAAAACAAACTTTTATTTAAAACACATTCAGAACTATGTGCCGTAGCTAGCTCTAAATCAACTTATTATTGAAGCTCAAAATTGTCTGAACTCCATACAGTGAGTAGTCAGCCATACTTGTCAACATCTCAAATTAGATACCGACAAATAGTGGAGATATCCCGTCTTACTAATTAACGCTGCATTGTTGATCAAGACGAATAATATTTAATGTATACTGGATAGTTGAACAAAGGATTTTGTAACTTGGTCTTTTATTTTATTTAGTTAGAGGATGTCTTAAATATTTGTCAACCGAGGGAGGTTTTAAATGAGTGTCTGTATGCTAAGCATAATTAATTTAGTCAATATTTCGCCCTCATTGTTTATCTTTATTTTCCGTAGATTGATGATTCAGATACTCTTCAACTGAGATATTAGTACTTTGAATGAAGAGTATATTATCGAACATAAAGTATTAGGTTCGATTGTCAAGTTTGTAGCAATCTTTTTTTTTAATTTTGCTTTGTCCGTTTGCCCTTTTTACAAACGATCATGTCTATGAAATGATACAATGGTATGTTTGGCATAATAATTATTTGTCAACCTATTTAGATAATACAGGTGTAGGTATGATATCCGATTGACTCAATATTACCCTGTTAAGTTACAACTAATTCTTCTTTGCTAACTGTCAAACTATCGCGTTGCATGATGGTACCAAAATTAAATTACAACACAGGAATTAACGCGAACACAAGTTATTTTAATTTTGGCTTGACGTTTCGAGTTGCACCGGCCTTGGTCACAATGGCGTTAATTCCCGTGTTGTAATTTAATTTAATTATCATTCTTCTTTATTTTTTTATCATCTATACTTCTTGCCTATAACTTTTTAGTCACAAAATATCTAAAAACAAAAGCCGATGATACTTCATTAATTGAAACTTTATAATCGTCAAAACAATTTTTGGATTGGACAACTAACCTTTCGAATAAATCATAGCTGTCAGACACAGGAACCGCTTGTCAACAAGGATATCTGTCTCGGTCTTTAATTAGCTACAGAAGGATTTACTATGCGACGTGCGACGCCCTAATACTTTGAGTGGCTAGTTGTCTGGCTATAATTATATGATTGATGAAGACGCTATTGTGTGGATTAAGTTGAACGGATTGGATGTAATCGTGTACATGCATTTTATATGTACGTGATTATAACAAATCTCAACTATTAATAAATAATAATAGTAATTATAACTGTCCCACTGCAGGGCAAAGGCCTCTTCTCGGATAGAGCATTCATCGAAGCGATTTTAGATAATTCAATCCAGGTTTCCTCACGATGTTTTCCGTCACCGATAGTCAGTGGTGTCTCAGAATATGTAAGTAAGTATTTATGACATTGAAAAGGGCACATTGATACTCGCCTGGGTTTGAACCTGCAACCTTGTGCAAACAAATCCGGTTTGTCAACCACTCGGCCACCACCATGTCTTAATCTAATATTGAAATGTATGTAGACCTGTTCGTTGTTATTGTTACATTCCCACAAATATTGAAACAGCCCATCTAATAGGTAACGAGTCTTTAGCCATTTATTACACACATTGGGATCACATCATCGGTGTATTTGATAAACAATGGAATTTTCTTGTCGTCTCGTCAGTCACAATGAGCACTTACCATTTTTAAATAAACGTCCAAAATTCCCCGAAAAGTTACCTACGACTACCTACCATAAAAATGTTACTGACTCAGTTTAAGAAGATTCCAAAAGATTAAATGCTTGGTCCATTGTCTTCGGAACTGCCTAAAATAAAAGTAGGTGTGGCTTCAAAGTAACAACTTATGCGGAACTCCGTATGATTGATGATTAAACACGCCCTAATGCATTAACAGGTCAGCCCTCTTACTATAAGACTCTTAAAACAGGACAGTTTACGTTGTGGAAGCGAGCCGCCGCGTTACACTGCAAGTAGCGGCGTCACGCTTCCAAATCGTATACTGCCCTGTTTTAAGAGTTCATGGTACGGGGGCAGATCTTTTCAAAACCATTTTTTTACTAGCTTCCGTAATAATTAGTAGTCAGTTAAACAAATATTCTAAAACGCTATAGGTAATTATTACCTATATTTTATTGACTGAATATTTCAAAGCATTTCATATACCTACTACACTACTGCAAATTTCCTGAAATGACTAGCATAGAAAGATAACAAAAATCAGAAATGTCAGATCATTAAAACTAATTAAAGGTCCAGTAAATTAAAAAAGAACTTGAAATTTAATCATTTAGGTCAAAGGACAGTCATAAAATTAGCCTTTACTGTAATCAATTAAAAATCCAAATTCCTGACCGGAGCGTTGCGGCTCCTAGCGGCGCCCCGTAGAGCTCCAATCCTTATTTACGACACATCACTCGACTACCAGATGTATATCTGTAAATAAATTAAGCCGCGGACACTAGCGGGATTACTTTTTAATGTGGAACCAATTGTTTGTGGAATGTGCTGAGGTGTTAGATACCCCATTGTAGTAGTATAACGTGTATAAGACGAAAATGGTGGTAATTTATTCATTAATAAAAGTCGATAAGTTTGGATCATAAATCTATTGTAAATTTACACTACCAATGTACCTAAGTATTCATAATAAAATCGTATATAGCTCAGATGAATTCAAAAGTCGTTCAAGATCTACATTTTAAAATGGACACTAACCTATATATTAGAACAAAATTTTCAAGTCCATGGAACGTAAATCTCGGTGCGGTTACAACTGCTCTATATTCAAATCATTGTCCATACTTTGTCATAGACTATCAATAACATTTTAACCGAAGAGGTATGATAATGCACCATGTATTACCAGCATTCACCATTTGTAAGCATCATTAGTGCCACAAAAAACAAAATGAGCATCGATGTTGGAATCCAAATTTGAAATGTGTTGGATTAATTTTTTGTTGGTGTCGGAATTGATATTAGATTCATTGTACTCATGAGAGTATGTTTCTTTTTGTACAGCAGTGTAACAAGAAAATGATTAGTAAAACACAAAACCAACACATAGCTTGACGAGTAGTCTTAATTTTATATATCATGTAGAGCGGGCAGTAGGCTCACGAGATCTTCTTTTATTTTGATTGCCAAATATAGTGTAACATCTATACTAGAAGTGTGTTCATCAATGTACTACCTTCAAGTGAGGACTTTCACGTAAAAAATAAAAATATTTGAGTAAGTAGTTAGTAGAAGTTTCAAAATTGAAAATAAAATATAGCCTAAAATGAATAGAGAGAAAATTCTTAAAGAATATGATACAATATTGAAAGATACTAAGTAATAAAAATGAGATTTACATGATCCGTCATAACAAGTCTTCAAAGTTTCCACTACAAGACAGAATATATTCAACTGGCGCTGTCGTTATACTTTTTATTGCGTACATAAAACCGTAAGGAGGGTTTACACTCCCAACATTGACGTCATTACAATGTAACATACAGTAACGTTACTATGTATTCGTTGTTAATGACTTAACGCTCGTTTTAGACGCTGAAAAGATTGTTGGAGGCAGTTTTATTAGAGGGATTACCGAGTAATAGGTTTTTAAGACTTTTGTGCTTTACGTTTCCTTACTGTGGTGATTCGCGTTACTGTCATAATTAAAAGACTTGCTTCTTTATCATCATGCTTATCACCCATAAAATTAGAATATTTACTACCTATTACTACATCTAAGTATTGACAAGTTGACTTACAATGACAAAGAAAAACATAGTATTGAAATATGGATTTAATGGTACAAATCGTTAACCTGACGTGTGCTGGTGAATAATGCACTTTTCTTCTGTATGACAACTCTTTTAAGTTCGTCTAGTACAGTCTAGGCTGTCATTTCGCTACCATCTTTGTTGACAGTCCAATCTCAACACCATGGCATGACGTTTTTCCGTGATAAATATTTACATGGCGACACGAACGAAATTTTTGAATATTCTCTTCCTCTCTTTTGGGTTACCAAAAAGCGTCCATATTTAGATTGTTAAATCGACCAAAAAACCCTTTTGTACGTTGTTAGGTACATGTCCATAGCCACATACGGTAGTATCGCCACGATTCATTACAGCTCTCACCGAACACTTGATACCAATTAAATTTGTTACTACCGTGCCCGCTTTCCATGCATTTTTACGTTTTCATTGAATGCGTGGACAAATATAAAGCAATCGAATAAAAAGCCGTTTCGTTATAAAACAAGGGGAGCGTATTTCGTTTCGTTTAAAAATTCGATTTTGTCCAAATGTGATTTTTAGTAAAAACTGAATACTGGTGCTGGAATAATAGTGCGATTGCTGTTAAATTGATTTGTGTTCTTCGTTACATTTGTAATTGTATGTTTTGTTTTGTTGATTGTTCCGTTAATAATTGGTATTGATTTGATTTAACGCTTATTGGTTTTGTTTTTCATTTATTTATCACTATGGGAGGTTGTTGGTCCTTTTCTATGGGAGCCTGAGTATACGCATGGCATCACAGTTGGTTTTCTTATTCTTGTGTTTCTGGTTCACATACACCAGATCCCCGTTTTATTGCAATAACATATTCAACACATACATAATTATACCTATTTACAAATCTCTTTCTTAATTTAAATGTAAAACATGTGTAAATTTTAAAATACCCTTAATTAAGTCTCTCCCCCCAAACCTGCAATTATTTAACACCCTATACACATAACCCTATACATGCGAACCCTACATAAAATAAACAAAAAAATCCAACCTACATCTTAAACCGGTTGGATCTACATTAGATATTCACAACACAATATAACTAAAGTCGTGGCCGACGACTCAATTAAGCACAGTTGTCCCGTGTGCGGCTGCCCTAACCGCTGCCATTCGTCCGAAACGGATGGCTCCCTTGGGTGCGGATCTATTTGCGCAGTGTGCGATGCCCTTGCCGTGAGACGTTACTGACATAAACCCAAATACAGTTTGGTATGCAGGGTGCACGCGATGGTTAACATGAAGTTTTTATTAAAAATGTTTTTGACAACCCTGTTTATACACGGTGTTTTATATTTATGTTATTGCGTCGGTTCTCCGTATAGGGTAGGTTGAAGTGTGCTGCTGCACCCATATTTTGACAGACAGATATTTACTCCAAGTATTAAGGGTCAAGCCAGTGGTCTAAATATTTCTAAATATTGTCAGGATTATCAACGATGTTTAACAAAAACACCTATGCTTAGTTCTTTGAAACCCTAACGCCATGTTCAATTAATGAGCGAATAACACTGTAAGTATTTCTATGTTATCAACTTATTTATATTATTTGTATAATAGTAATACCTAAAAGTATAATAATGTTTGATAATGGTATTTTTTTGCACTATCCGTCTTTATATGGATGGGTAAGGTTTCTATACGCAACACTATCCCGTATCAAAGTGATTGTATTCAATGAAAATGACACTATAATAATTAACACAGACTGCTATAGCCTGGTTTTCTAAAGGTTCCTAATGCCTCCCCGGGGTTCCAGTCTATTTGGCAAGACCCAGTGCCCTTACTGTGGGAAACTAACGGACATAAACCGTAATAATAGAGTTTGTTGTGTTGGAACATCGCGTGTAATACCCTTATTATTAATTAATCTTGTTTTGACAACCCTATTTATACAAGGTGTTTTTAAACTACAAAATTTGACGTTTTATTTAAAGTCTTTTGATACCATTTTTTAACAGTTATAATTTTATGTACAAATAACAAAATAAATAACGTGTACCCAATTTATTGTAAATAAAGTAAGGTACCTACATAGATTTTAGTAAAAAGTCTAAAAACGGTGGAACATATTTAGAATTTTTGTGTGAATTTTTAAGAACAAGTGGCTAATCAAAATAAATGGAATATTTTTTATTTATTTGAGAGTGACTTTGATTAAATTACCATATAAAAATTATCTATTTATCAAGTTAGTACAAGGATTAAGTAGTTTTAATTTAAAGCATTACCTTTTGTATTAAAACCAACGAAAAACAATGTTATAAGATGCATAGTATTATTATATTCAAAACATCACTCACCGTCAATTGTAAATAAATGCACAAACTCATAATATTCACTCATATTATTTTAATGAGCAAAAATGGTGATAACTATTATTATAGTTTGTAATTAATTATTACAAATTGCATTTATTTGATAAATCCTCGATGTGAATTGCCGTGGCCGTTGTGTAGCGATTGTCATTTAATTACCGACCAATTATCATATATGTATGAAATTAATTAATTCCCGTTTCCATTTCAGTGGGAGAATTGATGGGATTCCCACTTTTGTATATTAACTTGAATGACACTTTTTGTTTACACAATTGGTGTCACGGAAGAAAATTCAATAATAAGTACGTTATAAAATTGAGGGAAAAGTCTGTCAAAGAAACTATTGCATCAGAGCGACAATTAGGCTTTATATATTTAGAAAACACATTTTTGGTAAAGTGAGTAGCTTGAGCACCACTATAGTTTAATAATGGACTACATAATTGCAGTAGGCTGGTCTCCTATCACCTACACATGGGAATACTGCCTGGCGAGTGACAAAGGGCTTTGTGGCGTACATTGGGAGATACCTATGTATGTATGTCCAGCAGTGGACTGCAACGGGCTGATGATGATGATGAGGGACAATCCAATTGATCGGCCGGCACATGACGACAGCCCTAGCTTTTAATAAAATAAAAAAAGTAGTTAAATGTTACTATTCTTCAGATTTTACTCACACGTTCAAAAATGCCCGATTATATTAGAAAAATCCCGATTTTTTTAAATAATTATTATGGATTATTTATCACCACTTACAAAATATTCTTAATAGTAAAATGATTTTGCGTTTGTTAGAAATTCATTAAAAATATAGTTAAATACCTATTCAAAATTATGCGAGGAAAACTCTTTTGTTCTTACGAAAGTGTCCGCCAGTGTCTCACAAAAATAATTGTAATTTTATAGCTACAATAATTTACTGTAAATTACGTTCGGTACGGCTCCACGTAAGTACAGTGGAAGGAATATGAGCACACTTATCTTGCGCACGTCAAGTGAATATTAAACAGACATTTTCGCCTTCTTCTGTAACTAGGTTTTATATTTAGGTTCGGATTTTTATAACATGTACTCATGTACCAAGTAACCGTATCTTTATATCTTAGTAGTTACCGTAAAGCGAAGAGCATTAAATGCAACGTTCGTATTTAAAAACAAGCAGGTATTTTTTGTAAAAATATAGTTTAGCTGTTTTAATTAAAAAAATTATCTAACCCGTAGCAATAGCACTAGTATTTAAACCATCATGCCTGTGTAAATAGAGACGTTATTTTTACATCTGACATTATGAATTTATTCATATGTGGAAGGCAAGCCTATTGCCATGTATCGTGCATAATAGAAATAGCATCATTATTATCTAGGTATAGTATACACAAATTCAGTATACAGCATAAAAGACATTTCCTCGTTAACAATGATATCTCAAAAGTAAAGATACGTCATATGCTAACAAAATTAACGAGAAAACTGTTCCGAACTCTGAGTCCGAACTGCACTAGTCTTATGTCAAAGCGGACAACAATTCGACTACCCAAGACTACAATTGTCTCCTTTTTGAGTCTTGAAAATGAGCGCGCTAGTAACATATCTGTACTTTTTTTTAAATATCATTGCTTGCTAATGATTGTCTTAGCAATTCCCCCCTGAGATTTTAAATTCACTATACCTACAATAAACACTTATTAATAATATATAAATGAAGGTACGTAAACCTTAATTATTTGTCTTCAATTTTGGCTTATAAAATATTAATATTAATTTAAAAAGCAAACATTCGTCAGAAACATTGTTCCAACCCCTTGCCAAAGGGTGAGTATTATTTGTGGGCAGACGGTCAATTTAAATTTTATATCAACCATGATTAGGTGGTGTATTGGACGACGTGTTAGGATTAATTGATAGGGGTGGATTTGTTGTGACTTATATTGTACGGGTACGGTCAGCAACATAAATGATAAATGATTTTATTTCTGCAAATAGGTATTAAAAAAACACTTTTACACGTCATTTTTCATAAACCAGTTAGAATGATGGTGTCGCCATTTCCTAACTGACTACCTCTGAGAAGAAATGCCGAAAGAAACTCAGGGGTCAAGAAGTATTAAGCCACTTCTGTCAAATAATTGAAAGAAATTCACATCAATTCTCAAAAAACAGGTGAATCTAAATGATTATCTAAAAAGATTGAAGACTTTTTTCTTATGTAACAAACTG
This sequence comes from Abrostola tripartita, assembly GCA_905340225.1. Lineage (NCBI taxonomy): Eukaryota > Metazoa > Arthropoda > Insecta > Lepidoptera > Noctuidae > Abrostola > Abrostola tripartita. The sequence goes on from HG996488.1 coordinate 1,804,634, forward strand.
TTCTTCTAATAGTAAATTTTAGCTACTTTTGTTGTTGACTGTACCTTTGTATGAATTAAAAAAGGTCGAAGTCTACAAATTGGCCGGTTAACGATGGTACAGAGGTTGTCCGCCGCCTACAGTGCGTTGGACGAACTTAGATAATATTTCATTATTCGTGGAAGCTCTACCCTTCCTTTGAAGTTGATAATTATATAAAAAATATTATGAGTTATCGTTACTATGACAATACTTGACAAGCATCAACCAGCGCAACGAGCCCTGAACCTAACATCAGGACTTAATCACCTACCTATAAGAAGAGAGGCAAAAACCATACGACGACCGACCGACCGACTTGACGACCCGATTGGCGCAGTGGCTAAGCGGTTGGACTGCTGCACTAAGGGCTGCGGTTTGGAATCCAACTCTCTTCCAACTGGTTTCGACAAAAATTTGTGCGATCCGCAGTTATTTGTCCTGAGCCTGGGTGTTTGTGTATGTGATATTACATTTTTGTAAAACGCACTCACGATACAGGAGCAATTCCTAGTGTGGTGCGACGTTTTTTTTATAATAGCAAAAGCATACTACATTACACTAAGATGATTAAACGAACTTACTCATACCGTAAAGATTTACCTCCAAAAAAGCCTGAACTAATAGCAATTATTGAAGACTAGCTTTTGCCCGCGGCTTCGCTCGCGTTAATTTAGATTGTTGGTTATTGTTATAGGTATACCTATATATAGCTTTAGCCCGCGGCTTTACGCGTAAAACCTATTTAAACGCCTTAGTGTTGAATTTTAAAAAAAGTAGCCTATGTCCTTTCTCGGGGTTTAAACTATATTAATACCAAATTGCATTAAAATCCGTCCAGCGGTTTAATCGTGAAGGTGTAACAGACAGACAGAGTTACTTTCACATTTATAATATTAGTATGGAGTATGGATCAGAAACACTAGTCCCCGTGGGTCACAAGTACCAGAATAAAAAAAAACGTCTAACTAACTTAAAACGATTTTAACTAACCCAACGTTTGCTTGCACTGCATGGCGTATAACGAGCAGTTAATATTTAAACTTGGTCTTTAAACTTTTACAATTAACAGTCTTTCTTCGACTCCTCTTTGGTTCCATTCAGCGCATTCAGCGTTTATTACGGCCGACGTTGAAAAAACTGTCCAACTTATCTTTACATGTTGTTTTACTGAACAAATTTCTCGCATAGAACCTTAGGTGCATAAACCTTTGTACTGAAAATCTGATTCAATGTATGCCCCTCACAGAATTCGACACACGTCAGTCATGCCAAGGACCTGATTGTGCAATGTGCATTACGCTTAAACATAACATAACATAACATCACGCCTGTATTCCCCGAAGGGGTAGGAAGAGGTGAACATATAGTACACCCACATTTCGCCAGTTATGTTGTAAGTGCCAATGTAATAGGGGGCGAGCCTATTGCCATCAACCGGGCACAAATCCAGACTCCGTGCTGCTACTGAGAATTACCTAATGGAAAACTCAGTAACACTTTGCCCGACCCGGGATTTGACCAGGACCTCTTGCTCAGCAGTCGCGATTAGCGACCACTAGACCAACGAGGCATTAAGCTTAATAAAAATTAATCTCCATCATCGACTTATTATTATATCTATGGAAACTAGAATCGTGATTTTGATACGTCAGAGGTTTGACTTTATTGGTCAAGTTAGGGTAAAAGTTGACGACCCGATTGGCGCAATGGCTAAGCGATTGGACTGCTGCGCAAAATTTTTGACAAAAATTTGTGCAATCCGCAAATATTTGTCCCGAGTCTGGGTCCCGAGTCAGTCTTGTGAAACGCACCCACGATACAGGAGAAATATCTAGTGTGGAGCAAACTATTTAAAAAAAAAGTTTATTCACAAAGGATAGATAAATCAATGTTCGTAGCAATATCGTCTTTAAGGTGCCTTGACAATCTTCTTCCATAAGGATGATAATGTTACCTACCATTTTGAAAGAACTCACGGCATGAGCTACTTTAGTTTCAGTAGCGACGAACAAGTCCAAAATCCATTACAATTCAAAAAAATGTCATTTAATTAATTAATTTGTCCATCTTATCCTTCCAATACAAGTCTTGAAGCGTCAGAGGATCTACAATAACATCTACAACAGTAACAAAGCGTTCGATGAGCAAAAACCATGTTACTGCGCTGCCTCGCCATTGCAATTAAACTTTTTACTCCTCTCACTGCGACAATGGCTACCCGTCTTCAGTTGAATGATTAAAAAAGTTTAAACTGTTGAAGAAAGTGTGGAAAACAATGTTTGTGTTGGTCGTTTTAGACCATTGTGGGTGAGGAACTCGCTTTGTGAGGCTTTTATGATGTGTTGAGCACAGTTAAAGAGACATTAAACACAAGCATTTAAGAAAAGGAGCTTTTTGCTTCAAGTACTGTTTACTCAATAGGTACGAGAAGAGGCCTTTGCCGTCGTGCAGTGGGGCATTTATAGTTATTTTCTTTATTTTAAGGTATATAAAATGTTTAAAAATATAAAAAATAGGGCCTTGTCCTAATAAAATTATTTATTTATTCATTTTTTTCGTGTGGTTCGATGATGACGAATGGATAAAAAAATAAATAGCTGAATTTTGTTGCATAAATGTATAATTTTTTTAAAGTTCCTGGTATTTATAAACTTTATATTACATTAATCATCAAAACAAGCACCGCTTCCGTAATCATTTTTTCACGACACACTCAAAAATTCTTCTAATAATACATGCCTATATTAAAAGTACACTTAAAATAGTCAAAGTAAATTATAATCTATAAGAAATGTTGAATACATAGTAAAATTAAGAGGGCAAGCTTCCAATGAGTTACCTGAACTGTTAGATAAATCATTATTCCAAGTTAATATAAAATACTGAAGGAACTAAAGGACCCGCACTGAATCGAAAGCTTACCAGTTTAGTGTGGATTAGCATTAGCATAAAAACTTAAATAGTGGCAATAACCGATGCGACGCCTGGGTTTTACCATTGCGTAATTCTCAGTAGCAGCACGGAAGCTGGATTTGTGCCCGATTGATGGCAATAGGCTCGCCCCCTATTACATTGGGACCTATAACATTACTGGCAAAATGTACTATATGTGCACCCCTGCTTATCCCTTCAGGGAATACATGCGTGATGTTATGTAATTATTAGGTAAATGTAAGACAAATAGGATAATTCTTCGTATATATGTACATGGGCTACTGTGCACAATGCAATCAGAATAGTCTCGGACTTATTTTTTTAAATTGTTATTTTTTAACTTTTAGGTATTAAAGAATGTGAAATTACGGTATTGTTTAAGTTAGAGTAATTTTCTAGAATAATATTCAAACTGCGAGAACACATTCTTAAAGCGTAGGCTAATTGCACTCGGTCCCTTTATTTGCACACGGGGTAATTTTTTGTATTATCATATTGATTGGATGACATTTATGCCCCGAGGATATTTGTGTATACAATAATTATTTTATTCATTTGTATTTCTTGCAAGATTCAGTAGAAACTTCTACTCGTAAACATAACAATTTTGAGATTTTTGAGTTTTCAACATTTTTACAGTGTCGTTCAGAATAGACTGAATTATACAACCTCTACTTGATCTAAACAGGGTTTAACGAACCTAACCCTCAAACAGCTTGTACAGAATATAAAATAAAAAAGATCGATAAAAAATAAAACTGTTATTCTATCTTTACTTATTACACGTGAAGACACGACGTAATTCAATTTTATCATAGTGATATTAAGTGTCGTAACATCTCCACACAACATCTATTCGTAGCACGTTCTTCGTATCGAAAAGTTTTCTTTAACATTTTTTTAGTAAAAAAGAAAATACGATTACAGTAAAAAAATAGATTTTTTAAACGGATTTGTCTGGTGAATAAATTTGAATTTCGAATTAAATTTGATTGTAGAATACAAATGCTGGTGACTGATTGGTACAATTTGTTAGTGATATTATTATAAAAATACATGACCAAATTTTTACATTTTCTCGCCCAATTTATTGAGTTATTTTTGCAGTGTTTTTCAGAACATTAATCGTTTTTATAACGTAAACCGCACCGGCGCCGGCCTTCAATTATATTCATCTAGGCATGAATCCTGGCTAATTATATCTTTTCATCTTGACACAAATAAATACGAATAAATATGTGCAGATTTTGTGGCATAAAGTATCTTTAACATTTTCTTTCTGGCCTACCAATAACTATTTCTGTAAAAAAATTATGCCTTCTCGTAGCTGTGTGGCTGCATGAATGAAAAGCAAACCAACACACATGTTCACATTTATAATATTAGCTGGATATATTCACAGTTACCTGTACACCGAACGTACATTTACCTACATTGAAAAACGAACAAACATAAAACCCTGCGACTGCCGTCTCGCTTTTTAATTTGTACTACGAATGTTAAAACGTAGTTTCCCTCGCAAACGATACAAATAAAAAAAGTACGGAGAAGAGCAATATACGACTAAGAGTAATTAAATTAATTAAAGTCGACGCGACTGACGGACTCGTCGTGTCCTTTTCTTGTTTTAAGACGTCATTTTATTTAATTGGTGGGGACTTTTTAACCCGCGACCGCGGGGGGTGGGTTTGACAACTAATTGGTTGTCACAGGAAGATTTTATCTGTGCTAATGTCATGGGATTTAATAGCATATGTTACATACAAACATTTCTCAGAATATTAAAAAATATCGTGTATCATTCAGAGTTTTTGTCGGTATAATAATAATGTCACAATTCATTACCTAAATTGTTACCATGTCATCGCGGACTGCGGTTTTTTTGACTGACTTAAAATTTAAAATTACTTTACGTTGTAAAATAATTATGTATATTTAAATAATAATATTTAATAATGTCCTTTATTATACTCTATTTAACCCGTCAAAGCCAACAGTGTAATCAGTGCATACAATAAAAGTCCTCAATATCATCATAACCGCAACATACTGTCTTCAAATATTAAAAAGGAATTCACTTAAATTACAGTTCCGCTACAATTGCTAGGACAATAGCTCGTAATTTATATTTCTGCAATCCCCTTTATAATATTTCACGCTTCTCGAACAGTGTACAATTTGCGGTTTTAAATCATTCGTAACTGAACAGATGCGTTTGCGCACCTGTTGCAGTGAGGGGTTAAGTCGAGTGGCAAACGACTGTATTTAACATTGCATGCAACTTGTGTTTACGAACATAAAGATGTAATAACAGATTTGGAAGTTATTATGCATCTTGATACGGATATTTTTTAAGGACCAAGATGAATACTATAATATTTATATGAGAATCCACATTTTTTATGGTTGAATTTGGAAAGCTTGGGTTATAGATTGCGTATTTATAATCGGGTGTGTGAAGTTATGTGGAGAAGTTTTTTTTGTAAAGTTTTCATTAAAGAGATCATTGGTATGATCTATTTTTAAGGTTTGTTGATCATACGAAGAAACAGACTTTATAAACTTCAAAGCATACGTATCCGATGTAAAACTACCCTAACTTCAAGCGCCTACCATCTGTTAAAAAAGTCACCAAGCGTTTTTCGAAATCCGACGTTCAATTTGCATTAAAATAGCCTTTTATAATCTGGTTCTTTTGAATGCTATTTTTGGTTTTTGTAGTCCATAATTACTTCTTTTGTGATCTCAATCTTTTGTTTTTGGACTTTCAAAGTGGTTGAGGATAGGAGGAGCAGTTTTGTTTTGCTTGTTATCTTGCAATATCCCATGAATTTTAAGATTGCAGATTTTAAGCGTGCCGTCTTTTTACAGACAGTTTTTTAACGTGTTGTTCATAGCTTAATGGAGCAAGTGAAGTGATAGTGAAAGAGAAAAATACTATTTCTGCATAAGCTCTAGAGTCACTTTAAAACCTAATCGAATGTTATTGGATTTGAAGGAGAGAATTGTGTAAAGAAAACTTAAGTTAATAATAATAACAGCCTATAACTGTCCCACTGCAGGGCAAAGGCCTCTTCTCGTATAGAGAAGGATTGAGCACTGATCACCACGCTAGCTCACTGCGGGTTGGCGATTTCAGATAATTAAATCCAGGTTTCCTTACGATGTTTTCCGTCACCGTTAGTCAGTGGTGTCTTAGAATATCTAAGAAAGTATTTATGACATTGAAAAAGTCACATTGATACTTGCCTGGGTTTGAACCTGCAACCTCGTGCATAGAAATCCGGTATGTCAACCACTAGGCCACCAGGACTCGTAAGTTAAAGATAAAAAAAATCGTACCATACATTCTTGACTTTTACAGGCATTCCCAAACAAATTCCCTCGACCCTAACCTAAAAAAGACGAACTAAATAAAGAAACATTTTACCACCGCTTAACAGCAATCACCTACTAACAGAATACCCAAGACGCCACAAAATCACATTTTATTCACTAAACAAACGGCGCTCTTGTGTACGATAATGTTCGTCTAAGGTTGGACGATGACTCTCCAAGGAGTTTGGATGTCCATAAACAACTGCAGGCGTGTTCGGGATTTGAAGGTTGAATGCTATTTATTGGGAGCACGTTGGAAAAAGAAAGCGTGTCAGTTAAATATATAGGGAGCAAATTCTATGGTTAGTAGTAGGTAGATAGGTACCTACACTAGTATGTATTTTCGTTTAGATAATTTTCTCTAACTTCCTAGCTTGGTTTACATACTTATAATAAAATAACAACATCACGCCTGTTTTCTTCATAAGGGTAGAAAGAGGTGTATAGAACACCCGCATTTTACCAGTTTTATTCCGTGTAATAGGGGACTGGGAACTGGCCATAAATACAGACTCCATGATGCAACTAAGACCAATGCAAAAACCCAAATAACAGTGTGCGGACCCGAGAATCGAACCCAGGACCACACGCTCAGCAGTCGCGCATTGGAACCACCAACAAAGCAGTCTCATATATTAGGTATAAATTTTTGTGTATTAGATCCGGATTTCAAGACCTAATCTTGTTATGCTTGTTTAGGAGGTTCATTAGAACATTGGAAATAAATTGTTTGACAGATATCCGCTTTAGGTTTACAACGAATAAATTACATTCGTAGTGTAGTATAGTGTCTTGTAAACACTTTGTCATAGAATGAACTACACAGATTGATGTTCTCTGAGGATGTTCTAATGATTGCATTTTCCGCTCTTTCAATTCGCTCCCATGGTAATACCCTGAAACTCCAACTGTACCTAGGCAAAACTATCCCTTTTGGTAAAAACAAAGTTCCAAAGATACCCAAGCTTAGTATTTTACAAAAGTAATTCTAAACGTTTAGTGGTGTTGTAAATGTTATTTATCGTTTAATGATTATATAGCCCACATATGGTGGTGTTATGTGGACCTAATCGATTTTTATAGTCCGTTTTACGACTTGATTGAACTTGCCTTACCTTTATGTGAGAGATTGACATGCTATAGTTTCTGGTCCTATGTTATTTGACATTTATATTCGAACTTGTGTTTATTTTTACAGCTTTCTCAGTGGTTTGACGTATTTATTTTCGAAAGCATTACATATTGTTATTGTTTTATTGCTCACCTGTAGAATGTTATTTAAAATACTTCTTTGACAACGGTGCTTCGATATATTTAAGAGGCTAAGTTACTTTTACCCGATTAGCGCAAAAAAAAACAGAAAAGGGTTATGTTTTTAACAGTCTATATTATATGTCGGTATGTTCATCTGTTCCCTCGTAACTCAAAAAGCAGGTGCTTATCGTAGTTCAGAGAATGATTACCTACTATAATCACAGTCGGCAGCCCAAACTTTTTACACGCCTGCTAAAGAAAAGGAGTGTAATGTTTTCAAGGTATTTTCTTCTCTGTGTTTTCTTTGCCTGCATTTTTACATGTGATCCCTTTTATTAGGGAAAGGTACTTTTTCTTCCATTAAAAGAAGAAAATGCAGTACTTTTTAACTGCAAACAGTGCAAAAGCCATAACTACAGTAGCACTGTACCATAAATTAGAAACACGATCACCTCCAGTAATCTACCAACTGTAGTTACTAGAGAGGTATTTTAAAAACGCAAACATAAATCATCTACTAATAATAACTGGCGAGTATTACAACGCGTTGCCGCCACGCTTAAGGGAATTTGCCTTAAGAATCGCCGCAGGGCTTAAGAGGAAGTCTATTGGTTTCAATAAATTACGATATCAATGAAAATATTATGATTTTTCTGTTCAATATGTTTCTTATAGAAAAAGCAATCCATAGAAGGAGCAACGTGTGTTTTTATTTAGTACGCTTTCAGTGACTGGATCGCATTCGAAAGTGTGAAAAACAAGTTTAGCTGTTTACTAAACCCTTGTTGTGTCATCAGACAATCGTGTCTCGTCACTATACACTGCACAGAGTGGCGTCTCGCTTTCACATCTGAAAATGTCCTGCTTTAAGTGTTCATGGTAAGGGAGCCCGGGGTAGATTGGTATCCTAACAGTGAATTTCAATTTAAAAAATGTACATTTCATTGTTCGCATAGAGTAAAGAATCATCTTCTATTCGCTTTTCTTATACGTTTTTTTACCAGGTTGTAGGTAGCTCGTCTATTTTTGGGACGTAGATACCTAGCCTTTACCAAAAGCCTTATGTTCGACTTTTGAAATTGAAAGGTGTCCTTCCCCTTAATCGTATGATTCTGTTTTACAATCAACCGTCTGCAAGCGTCCTATTTATGGCGCACAAATTAGGGTGATTACACCAATTATTGTCCCTTGCCCAGTGGGAATGGCCTCAAAAGTCATGGCTCTTTTGTTTTTGCAACATTGTCGTCGATAATATAGGATAATTGTAACAACAATTATATAGATATGATCGATAATTGGTAAAGTAATACTTTTCTCATTAGATTTTACAAATATTATTTTAACGTTATTTTTAATAACTTCATACCAGTGACATGCCATTTTATTAAAAACTTTTTTTTAATTTGTATAACCTATACCTACCTGTTACGTATGTGTATCTCTTTTTGATTTACTAATAATTAGGCGATTGTCAATAGTATGTACCAAATATGAGAATAATATGGCTACTAAAAATCATTAAGGCTGAAAGCTAAAAAGGTTATCATAATCAGTCATGCAATTATTATTTAAGCTGATATTATGACACAACAATTACCATTCACCACTAAACCCCAACTAGACCACACACACACACACACACAATCGATCATACAAATTAAAAGCCTACCGCAAAGACGAATCGCCGCTCATAATTCCAATTTCGAACGCTGATAAAATACAAAATGGCCGCGCGCAACCGGCATTTATTAACCCTACGAGATCCCGTGTCCACGGTGATAAATACAGGGTGCTTCCCTTAACTTTTACCCGTGACTCATTATGGCATTTAAATAATTCGTGCCAGAGTTGGTTTTGATTTATGATACGGCTTGTGACACGGGTTTAATCTGTGCGTTCAACTTCTATGACAGTTGTGTGCGTAGAGTTTATCTTGATCGCAAATGCGCGTGAAGGGTTGGTTTTTGTCGAGCGATTTACGAGTATGTATGAGTATTTAGTAAGTAATATTACATGTTATGTGTTGCGAAGTGTAGTTGTAATTGTCGTCTTGTAATTGGAAATTATTGCCTTTGTCAGGTCAACTATAATAATTATCCAAAGGTACTTATATATCACTGGCCGGTAAACATAGGTACCATCGCTATTGAGTTGCCAATCTCGTCGTCATGACCGGTTTATATGAGATGTTTAATTACCTCATGCCGATACGAAGAAGTAGTATAAATATCAGCATCTGTTAAATAAAGTTGTTAAGAATTTAAAAAAGAAAACTCAGACTACAGCACCCCACATCCGATGCTACAAAAGTGCAGACCTAAAAACCCTTAAATAAGGCTGCGCGAATCTAAAACACGTGTAGATGTGAGAATCAGCTAGCACCTGCTTCCATTGACGGCTCGGTACCGTTAGCACCCACGTCACGTCGCACAAGATGTGTGGTGTAGCAAACGTTGCACCTCAGGACACTATTTTTATCTAACAGTTGGTAGTACACCGGTGGTGCGCCTTGAATCTATTCGCAGGGATGCGATCGTGCGCTCTGGATAGAGATCACATGGAGTGGATGAGGCAGTTTGTTTTAATATTTATTCAGGTTAGGGCCTGATTAGGAGTACGATAAACCGTCGAGTCTGTTTCAGGAATGTGATGAGAGTGAATGAGACGAAAGAAGAATGAATGATAAATGGAAAATGGAAATCTGTGGCCTCTACCTACTCCTCTGGGAATCAAGCATGACTCTATGTATATTGTATAATTAAATTGATCTGTATTGGTACACACGAGATATTACTACTAAATAAAGGAACTTTTGAATATATAGGTGTGACATTTAAAACATAGCAGTTCATGTTTTATTAGTATTATTTATAAATTACACGACATACTTTATAACTACATACCTATTTACAACTAAAATCTAACACAAATTGAAAACGATACATACAAAAACAAACATTAATTACAGCTTCAGTTTATTATTCTACCTGCATTTCTCTACGTTTTCTATTCTTACGGTTGCTGACAATGATTTTTCACGGTCCAATTTTTCCCATAATCATATTGAAGGCACAATGAACAGTTTAAAAAAAATCAGCACGCAAAATCATTCCGATTGTCAAATGTTTCATAAAATCATAAATCATTTATTTGTTAAACATAGGTCATATAAAGATGATAAATTTATAATATATAGTGCGCTATGTTTTGCCAATAATGACTTGCAAATTAATATAAATCAATGTTTCGTACATCCATAAACAACAACACATTGTCACCTCCACGGTTTCGACGCGCACTCGGTTGCACTGCAAAGGACTGCGGCGGGACGTGATCGCCATGTCTATTGCACTTATTTACCCGATACTTCTCGATTCCGCTTGTCGATTATCGATGTTCGGCGAAAGCGGGGGAGGTGCAGCACTAGTCGATCTGTGTAATTTAGTTGGAATTGTTGCTTGATTTATCTTATTTGCATTCTGTTTAACGCGGTCATTTTTGTGATGGGTAATAATAATGGTAATAATGTACAGCACATCGGGTTTCTCACCATTAGCTACTGAGCCTACGTGTCTACTGTCTGTAGCTAATTACTGTCAGTGTGAAAAGTCAGAATTCAGAATCGGACTTAATTTATACTTTTTAATTATGGTCTTCATTCATAGCTTTTCCGTGTAAAGTATTACTTAGTAGTTAAATATTTTAGTTCTACTGACTGGCGACATTAATAAGATAATTTTTGGCCCTAGTTATGTAGCTAGACAAGCAATCCACTGGATTAACACTATCCTAACCTCAACAAAGTATTCCTCATTACATAATATATTAACGATTTATAGCACTGATAGCCGAGTGGTATGACCGTTGGACTGCCAAGTCAAAGGTCGCAAGTTCAAATCCCGGCACGCACCAATGTCTTGTCGCATTTATATGCGTACTATGAATTAGTTATCAGTTGCTAAAAACCGTGAACGAAAACATCGTGAGGAAACCGGCACACCTGAGAGATTTTTCAACCGTGTGTAAAGGCATGTCAGAGGCCTACAGGCGGTTTAAACTCCGACACCAGGTTGTTCATCAACCATACGATAAGAAGAAGAACGATTTATGTGTTTGGCATTTAATGATTCAAGGTCTTTTAAGAGATGATTAATCAGGAGGTGATTATCGTAATTACGTGCTAGAGGGATCCTTAGATTCTATTTTGACCGTAATCCAAAAGTTTTTCACATAAAAGCAAGTTTGGTCGAGTGTCACACAAACATTACGCGTTAAAAAATGGTCAACGATGAACAAATAAATTAACCTGACACACACAAAAGTTTGTGGAGAGCTTTTAAAAATATTTCACCTCACTTTATACCCGGCCTAACCAAACAAAACTTTAAATAAATTTATAAATCAAACGCCAATCGAGGGTTAAAAAAAGGCAGAAAAAATATTCGTGGGCCGGTTCAAACTGGTTTGTAACCCCCAAACGCTGTGCTTATTGAGATATCAAATAAAAATCAGCAGTCTCGCGCGGAGGGGCTAACAAGGCCCTCCTTCAACAATGCTCCTTGATTTAGCTCAAGTTTATTGTGCAACTTTATTTATACGTCTGTGTTCCCTACTAGACGCTATCCGATATTACGCTCACTGCTACTACACAACGTAACCCAAACCTCTATCCATTCTAATATCAACTTTAGTTGCGTACTTACAAAGTCCATTTTACTTTGTCTGAATGTGGTTTTTACATCAGTATTCAAACTAGGTAAAATTTACCAACGCATTTTATTAAGAATCGTGAATGTGTATGTCGGTTTCTGTGTGGTTTGATTGGAAATATGCTTACGGTTGTTCCATTGGATTACGTCTGCAATGGCTGATTGCAATGAACAACGTTTAAGGAGTTCGTTTGAGTAGAATTTATGTGGGCACGTATTTATGATATTTGTAAATATGATTGTTTGATTATTTTATATTTTGTCTACCAAAATATTTCTTAGATTTTTCTGTAACTTTATTTAGGTGCTGTACCTGGCTAGGTTTTTAATTGCTGGTATAATGAAGGCTAATATTGATTAGTAACATTGTAGTAATCACTGGACAATTAAATGTGAAACATTTTTTGATACAATAAGTCATTTTTCACGGAACCAAACGGTTGAAATTTGATGGTAAAGAGATTACCATGAACGTGCAGTATCCATGCAGATGCAATCAACTTACCTTTGTATTTGTTAAATGAATAAAAAACCATTTTAATTTTCAGCCATGTCTCAATTTCATATGACCATTAAGCGATGGTGTCCATCAATCAGAATGAAACGGTGGACAGGAGAATGGAATCGAATTAACTGCTTTTATGACATTAAAAGTAACCAACCACTCGCAGTTTAGGGTTACCATGCAGTAGGACATATATCGGATTTTTATAAATTTAATTTTTAACAACTTGTCATCGGTCTTATATTAAATATTATTATTTATTATAGTATGTATCCCATGCTAAATAGACTTGTTTCGTTTTGCCAATTCGTGATACTCTGATTTCAGATGTTACAGTCAATAATTATAACACGATCTGACATTTCTAACTTCTTAATTATATTTATTACACGAGGTCAACTAGTCAAAATTATGCAAAGGACTGAAATAAGATGCTATTTTAAGCATTATTCCAGCAAAAATGTAACTTAGAAAACTATTGTACTTACTCATTTATTTTCTCTAAGCCATACAAATACGTACAGACATACATACAAATCCATTATTTTTAAATTCCTTGGAGCAGTTTATTTAAAATATATTTCAACATGGTAACCCTTAACTCCACAACTTTTTGCAAACAACATTGTCTGTACTGTCACTAACAAAAGTGCCACTGGCTCTGTGTCTATTATTAATTAAAAACCAAAAACGTTCCAGTTAAGCCCGTGAGTGTACCAAAATCGAATCAAAGGAGTAATTCGAATGGAATCGCCGAATGAATTGATCGAATCGGCTGTAGTGCAACACTGTTATTTGTAAGCAATTTTAAATCTTATTCGTACCATTTTAGGGTTAAATTTAAATCGCTACGCAGTTATGCAAATTTTGATGATGGTTTATGGAATTTTCAGTTTTAAGTCAATAGGATAGGGTATAGTTTTAAGTTTTTATGCTATTGTAAATTTTGATGTAGCAAACCCAGTTACGTGTGTAAAAGAGTCGTGTTCGCAGGATTGTCGGTCGATATAATTCGGTTAAGAGATGTTCTAGGGACGTCGTAGTATTTTTGTAATTGCCAAAATCCATTCAATTTTTTGTATTTTTATTTTGAGAATAATCCGCTCTACGCAAATTGGACAGCATAGTGACTAAATGATACTTGAACGAACCATCTGGACACACAAACCTTACACGATAAATATAAGAAATTTTGTGACCTCGGAAGTATGGTTAATCGATCAGATTTACGGCACAACGGATTTGAATGAAATTTGACACACAGGTAGGTCATAACTTTATCTACTTAGAATCAGTAAAGTAGAAGTGGTTTAAGTTAGGTCTCTCTCACTACTAAAAATTAATAATAATAACACCTTAAATAACTGTCCCTCGGCAAACCAAGGACCTCTTTTCGTATAGAAAAGGATTGAGCATTGATCACCATGCTCGCTCATTAAGGGTTGGCAATTTCATATAATTAAATCCAGGTTTCTTCAGGACGTTTTTTGTCACCGTTAGTTAGGTTTCTAAGATTAAACTAGTAAATGTACACTATATTAAAGACTACCCTTGCTTCATCAACACGCTTCTTTGCTTCAATACGTGACAGTCCGAAAATTTCAATTTTCACGGCACTACATTACTGATGCAAAGAGGCGTAATAGTATCGACGGCACTAAAGAAACAGCTGTTAGGCGTATGGCTGTCTTGCCTAATGACTGCAGGTTAGCTCTCCACACAAGACCAGAGCCATTCGTGTGACACACAGATAAAATGATTTGTTCTGAATTAAGCCGTTTGTGCTTGCTTATTGAATATACAGACATGAATAATTAAGCGATTCCTGCTTGCTTTAAGGAAACATTGACTCAGTGAGATTGATTCTGCTCCATCTTCATGCCTATACATGTGTGGTGTTTAGCTCGTTAAGCGATTTGGATAAATGATTGCTAGTTATTTTAGGGTACACCATACGAGGTCTTGCACCATGTAGCTTTGGATGTTAATCTGAGTGCTTGACACAACATACAAAATTCGTTGTTTAAAGAAAAAAATTGTGAAGGAAGAGATGAATTGCCTGGTGCGGCAATAACGGACAGTCCCATGAAAAAGTAGACACAAAACACAAAAGGAGTCACAAATATACAAACGATATGATTATATACGTCCTAAGTCATCCAAATGAACTCCTAAAGCTTTCATAGTATTAGTTCCAAAACTAATTTTTTTCGCATTAATTTCATGATGCAGGTAAACATTTTCATCTTAATAATTATTTTAGTAGCTCTACAAAAATAAGGTACGTAAGAAAAAGTTCAACGATTCCTTATCACAATATTGCATTAAGCAGCAGAACCTTTGCAATATCTTTCATATCACTCCAATAAATACTTGTTCAGAGAATATCTTTTGTTTTTTCTTTCCCCACGTTATCATAGGTATGTCGGTATGCGTTGAGTTCCAATTGGTATTCATGAACAGCAAATCTGTGAAGATACGTTCCGAATTTTATTTTGGCTTCGGATTTTTGTATAAAATTCACGAGATTCGAGAAAATATTACATGCATCTCTATAGTTTTGTCTTTTTATTGTTTCTGGTGAAAAAATTGGATGTGTCCCCAAAATGGGTATACTTGTCGAGGTCACAATATGTTTATTGGAGATTTTGACAGGGGTTTTTTTGATTGCATGGATGGAAGCTCTTTTGTTTATCAGGTCTACGGGTGGAGAGGCTGCTGAAATAGTCGAGCTTGGTTTGAGACTGAGATTGTAAAGAATTTACCGTAGTAAG
This sequence comes from Abrostola tripartita, assembly GCA_905340225.1. Classification (NCBI taxonomy): domain Eukaryota; kingdom Metazoa; phylum Arthropoda; class Insecta; order Lepidoptera; family Noctuidae; genus Abrostola; species Abrostola tripartita. The sequence continues at coordinate 1,820,209 of HG996488.1, forward strand.
TTCTACCAGTCGACTGTAACAGGGATCTGAAGAAAACCTATACTGTGTGAAGAAAATCATCTGCAGTGTTGAGTTATTTTACGGTATTATTTTAAATCATTTCTCCATTCATTTTGTCCATACCATTTCTCTATAAGCTTATACACAACATACATACATACGAACATATTTTTGCATTTAAAATATTTCTAAATTCCGATCAAAAGTATCCATGAAACCCAACATTACACCGTAAAATAGTTAATAGAGCTATAAGATGGAAAACTAGTTGAATACAGTTCCCCTCCAATGATTTACATGGATCGCATTTTCAAAGTAAGTTGCTTATCGCCGGGCACAAGTTAATGCAAGTTGTCAGCTACAACCCATTCCAACTTGTTTTGGGACTCGCGCCGTGCAATTAACATTAAAGGGTTAATTTAATTTGATATTAGCTGTTGCTAGTTATTATGAATAGTTCTAGCTTTGTTGGAATCAGAATGGAAGTGTTTTTATGTTTGGGTTTTTCTACTAGGTTTTTTTTAGAAACAGCGCGGAGTTCAGACTTGTCCCCGATTGATGAAAAAAGGCTCGCCGCCTATTACAATGAGACCGCGACCTATCACATGGTCAAATGTAGGTGTACACGTCTGCCTAATTCTTCAGTGAATACACGCGTGATGTTATGTTTGTCAGAATAGCCATATAATATTCTAAATAATATAATTGTGAATCTCAATCATTATTTTTGAATTTGAGTTTGTTTATCAATAAATTAAACTTGACCAAGACATCTTATACAACCTAAAATTCCAAACAAAACGCCGCCCTTCGTCTTAGATCATCTCTAACTAATTTGAAATTCATACAAGGATTTACATTAGTTAAATACGGACTCAAACATCTGCCTTCGGGGAACACAGGCGTGATGATGAACATACAAACAAATTATTATGCGTGACTTACCTACAAATGCGTTTCAAAATTGCGTGTTACTTAATACCCGAAACGCTAAATCTCGGGGCGGTATCCCATCCATTTTTTCCTCAACATATTTAGGCTATACAGCGTTAGTTGGATGTATAAGCAGCGTGAAGATGTATTTCATGGAGCAGGAAACGAGGCATGTTCCTGCCACAGCGAGGCCGCCCACAAGGCTTGGTGTGTTCTACTTAGCACTGGTGGATTGGTTCCACTAGGGAATTATAATGTTGAAGAGTATTCAGATTATCTATTTATAATATTTTACTAGAGTATATTTTTTAATACCTAGGTACTATACCATACTTATTAGGTACAAAATTATATTTATGTCATGAAATTAATTATTTTCAAAAAAAATATTTACTCAGGTGTAGGAAATGTGAATTTCAAGTTAAAATAAGGGTATTTATTAATAGCAGCATTGTCATAAACGTTGTTATGGGATTATACAATTTTAAACCTATCCTTAAATCTATATTTTCTAAGAAAAATATATTATACCTGAAAAAACATACCTTTAAAGAAATACAAAACGTACTCCTACAAACTGCATCTGGACCTAATCTTGAAACCATAAACGGACACCACCTAAGAATCTTGGTGCGGCAAGCTTTTAAATATTTCCCCGTCCTTGATTTATCGTTCGCCTTATAAAAGCCTCCCGCAGGGCGATATAGCCTTCCACGGAGCGCTTTTCGGCATTTTTTGCTTTAATAAAAATCGCGTCTTCAGTTCGCTACAGGGGAATTTTAATTTTTCTGTCTAATATTCTTGTTAGAACATTTTCATTCGGAAGATCGGCCAGTGTGAAATTAAAGAGGAACGACTATGACGGCTGTAAGTGGAAGTCATCAAAATATTAATTTCAGTGATTTAGCACCAAAGAAAAAAAAAGCAAACCAATATATAATACTTTATTATGAATATATGAAGACTGCACCAACTGCTTGACGCCTCAAACAAGGTGTGGTGAGATATTATGAATAAAATTCAGATTATGTTGATTATGTTACTTTACCAACCTATCATAATTCAGTAGTGGCCCCAAGTAATTATTGTTTGTCACGGGACAGTCATTTTAAAGATTCTAAACTTATTACCACGATCATCGAGTTCGAGGCTTTTATTTGCTTTTTCATCTTTAATGGACAAAGTTAGTCATCATTCCGAGTTTTCGTTGTAGTTATCAACACAAGATTATAAAGTCATATCTGCTGCATATTACTCACTGCCTTTATTAAATACATTATAAAAGACGGTTAAAAACGCAGGCAACATAATTAAAATCCTATTACACCAGCCACATAGGAATAACTATAAAGTCATCAACATAAACAAAACCGATCTGAAATCTCTATTATATCATACAACATCCTCCTTATACTAATGAATACCATTAAAATAGACTGTAGAGTTAGAGACAAAGAGTTGTCGCAATATAGCTGTCGTCCGTACTGAGCGACCCTCGTCTTACGCTACACTATTAATCACAGTTGGCTTTAGGTCTGCCGAGAGTCGAGATTGTTGGATGTGGTACTTTACTTTTATGCTTACGTAGCCATTTCTTAAGTAATTATTTTGACATAATTTTTTGGTCATTCGGGAATGTTCTACTACGTTCGACTCGATACCTTCTTAATACCTAAAGATGATCTAACTTCTTAACAGATCAATAGCAATATAAATGGATTTAATTTGAAACTTAGCAAGGTATTTTACGCTATCAGTTTGTGTCGCAATTATTTATTTTATAAATATATTGTATAAATTACATAGAATGTATGCGATTAAAACTATGCCTGGGGAGTTTTAATTTTTGCACCTGCTATGGCCATGTTTCAAGTAACAAAGTCCATATGTAAAGTAAGTCATAACATAAAACAACCTTCTCCAAATATTGTGTCTCCATGTTGAACAAACTTAAGGGCACTTAAACACTTATTTAAGTTACTTAACACACTGTAAATTACGATCTGACTACACATTTATAGAAATCGAGCCCGTTTGTAACTTGCCTAATCCTATTTTGGTTAACTTGTAAATAATAGTTGCTTGAAGTTAGAATTACGTGTTTTAGCATCTTAGAGCAAAATGGGTGCTGCAGTGTTTTTGGAAGGAATAATCGCATTTACTCTGGTTGCATAGTTCTAAGAAAATGTGTTGTAAGTACTTTGTGAAAATAAATAATGTTGAAAACTCCGCAGTATATTTTCTTCGCAACTTGTCATACTTTACGCAAGTTAATAAGAACCTTCATATTACTATTTATAAATAACCTTAAGTGGAGAGCATTTCTAAGTAAATCAGGCAGGTACTTTATTTGCATTTAATTTACTACATAAGTAATTTATTTATTTCTATTTTATGCTGAAGACTATTTACTTTGCCTGAACATACTATAGTACTGAGTCAATAATCCAGTAGGACTCAAAATTTTAAATAGGTATAGATAATTCACATTCTAGGTTTATTAATTTAAATTCCAAAGTCTGTGGTGGATTAGAATAACTGAGAAAGTGCCTAATTATGACATAACGATGACTTTCATAGTTTCCCAATTTGGATTGACAACCTAACACATTCAAATCCAATATGCAAGCCAACATGTTCTAATATAACATTTTGATATTTACGTATAGATTCTTTTCGTTTTCTTTTGAAGTATATTATAAGGACAATTTAATGATTCATTATCCTTAATTACTTCAATGTCTAATATAATTAATACTATATTCATGAATAACTATTCATAATCAAAATATCTTTACTAGGTAAGTGTCCGCTGAAATAATTTATAATGATCAGAATAGGGGATGGAAGCTTGCTCGATTTCAAATATAAAGCAATTTTGGACAATTACTACATAAAATCTTCTACTCAGTCTATTTTCACTTTGTTCATTTTAAAGGAACCTTTGCTTTGAGTCTTGGAAAGATACCATAATTCGTTGTACTTTTTTTAACGAATAATGAAAATAATTTTTACTAAAACCCATAAACTTGACAAACGTCACGCCTTCAATCGATTTTTATGACGTCATCATAGTTCTATTGGGATTTTTGGAGCATTCGATAGGAGGATTTCAGTTAGGTTGCTGTGTTTGGTTGATTTAGGTCTGATGATGTCATCCCTTATTTTGCAAATTTTATTCATAGGGTGCTGTAAATCAGTAGCATCAGAATTGAGAAGGACTGGAAAGTAAAAAAAGCCTGTTAGAAATAAGCTAAGTCGAGTGTACTTCCGAAAAACAAGCAGGATTGATATTCACAACTTATTAGTTTTCATAATTGAGAATGATAAAGCAACTTCTCGTGAGGAACTACGTTTAGTTTTTGTAGGAAGCAATAAATAGGAGTTTTTTAAGTAACTTGAATGTTAACCCCCTCATGCGCGAAAGGTTCGATACCGTCAACGGTATAAAATCCCAAAATTACGAATACATTTGGGCCCATTCGTAAACCTAATGCTGGAAACCAACGATACGTACACATAGGTTCATTGTACCAGATAATGTGCGTCGCCTTAGCCTGTTTACGGCATTGTTAAGGCGAGCCATTCACGTTGCGACCGTGTGGCGTGTCTTGTGGTCTAAGATCAACCGCATAATGGCGCCACCAGACACGACGCAGGCATGTACATAGGTACAATAAGATAATCCTACTCCAGCGTATGTGTATTGTGTAGTAGGTATTCATGCCGGTTACAAAATCAAGGTATGTGTGCCTATTGTTTATTGTGTATTTAAAGCTCGCATTGGTGTTGGTGAAGACAAACTTTTTTATACTGACAAGATTTTTGAGAAACACGTAAATTATGATATGTTATGATTTCATTGTATAATTGATAACTTTCGAATAGGGAAATCTTAAGACGTAAATAAGAGAATTTGAATTTGATGAGTGCGAGCAGCAAAACGATAGTTCAGTTGGCAGTGTTGCGCCACGGATCGGTAAAGGTTGCAGGATCGAGTCCCTCTCGTGTCCATCAATTTTCAAATTTCTCTTATCAATTTCGAAAAAAATGTTTTGAAAATCAATATTGAATCTATATTTAGAAGAGATAATATATGACAAAAGTCACATAGTTAACCTAACAACACCGAGCGAATAAATCAGTAAGCTTCTAGAACTCACTTCACTAACCTTCATATCATATTTATGAAATACGCGAACATGTGACTGTTGTAATCATCACTGCCATATTTCCTACAATTAAGACGAGACGCCACGAATGGGCTGTTTAACTGAATATTTTATCAACCTTTGAATTTCTAAAGCGAAACTTTGATAGTTGCTTTGTATTTATGAGGGTATTATTAGGCTTTCATTAAAATGGCCGCTTGCGAGTGCGTAATGGAAACTTGAAATGGTGTTAGTGACGCCATGAGACTATGGTTTGTGCATGTTTGATGCTTATTACTGTGCACCAGTGTTTCAGTTTGAAGTGGGTAACATAGATAAAGCGTGTATAAGTAGTGTGTGGATCATGCAAACATTCAGATTCGGGAGAAACATCTGCGGATTGAACAATTCTTTGTCCCGTGCGGGAATCGAACCCGCAGCCAGGTTTGCCTGGTCCAGCCCCCTAGCGCAGCAGTCCAATCGCTTAACCATGATTGCGCCAATCAGGTCGTCAAACAGATCTATGTAGCAAGGTTCAATTCTCTTGACATTTATAGAGCACCATTTGCAAACCTACCTACTATACCTAAATACTTTATTTCTAACGTTATAATTAATTAAAAATGTATTTTATTGTACCATAATTTTCGGAAGTCGCTAGCACGCAGTTCATACCGATATTGGATCGTAAATAACACGATTTTAAAACCCATAAAATCGTTTTGTTAGAACATAAAAATGTTTGAAGTCGTGAAAAATGTAAATTCCCGACGAATTGAATGATCTACGGGCTAATTAGTGGGTGGGGTATTATTTATATCCTCCTTTGAAATGCCGAAGGCGACGCGAGTCAGTCCCGGGACGAAAGATAGATATTTAAACTATGGGAAGGGTACTCAAATTGTAGTGCCACCCTTTCACAAAGTTACAGTAACTGGTACAAGTAGAGTAAGGTATTATTTTACGAAATTTTGAGATGAATTGCGGTAGTGATGATGAAGTCTGCAGTCAGCTAAGAAACTAACCTAATGAGATGCGATAAAGAAGACGAGGAAAAAATATACATTATAGAACACGACGACCTGATTGGCGCAGTGGGTAAGCGATTAGACTGCTGCGCTAAGGGTTGCGGGTTCGATTCCCGCACGGGGCAAAAATTTGTGCGATCCACATTTGATTGTCCCGAGTCTGGGTGTTTGTGTATGTGATATTTCATGTTTGTGAAACGCACCCACGATACAGGAGAAATTCCTAGTGTGGGGCAACGTTTTTTTTAAAAAGGAAAAAGAAAGAAGAACATTGTTAATTTAGACTTTTATGTAAATATTACAGACGGGTAATTTTTCTTTTTGTTGTTAAAGTAATGAAAATGGAACAGCCAGTTATTACCTGTTGTCATTACATTAACATTAAAAGAAAACTTAGCCGTCTGCACTATCTTCGAGATTGGTCTGATAAAATAATTTAGCATCGAACTTTCCAAAAACCTGAAACTGTTTTCACAATTCTCAACCAATGCATTTTTCACATCCCAAAACTAGACATTGAGAACCGCTGCCCAGCTAGACAGGGATAAATTGATGTCAAAACACCATGATGGAAAGGGACGAATGATGGCGGTCTCCTTGGTGTTTATCGGTACTGACGCGGTGCAGATTAAGCCTAGGGCAGACAGGAGCGTTGCTTAAATTAGATCACGTCCTCCGTTACATGTAAACGCGGTTTAGTAACGATGAAATATTACTTTATTTTCTGTTATGTTTCGGTATTCGTGAAGAATGAGGTTATAGGGCTATGAAAAGTTTACGTGTGAGATAAAGTGGGTGTTTCATAGTGTAGAAGGTAGTATTGTAGTTACTTTGTTGCCTTGTCTTTTGAACTATTTCATTGATAGTGTGCAGCTTGTCTTTTAGATTGTGAATCTTATCTTAACCTTTTATCCGTCTATTATCACATAATTCTGATTCAAGATTATTAATTTAAGTATTGGTTACTTTTATTAAGCCTGTGTCTGCTTTACGAATATTTGTCCTTGCAAACATAAATAGATCATCTGCCCATGTCTATGAATCCTAAAAATTCAAAATTAAGGGACAAATATGAAATAAAATGCGATGAAGTTTGTAAAGGAGTTCCATTTCCATTTTTAAAAATATTGTTTTCTTTCCTTCTATAATCACAATACTCACATTTAACACGTATTGTATGCGTGTATTCTTAGAAAAAATTAAAGTAACTAGTATACTGTTCTACCAGCAAGAAGTTTGTATCTTACACCATGATACTTATGTATCTCATGCGCTCTGACAGTTGACAGATGAGTAAGATGTCCCCGCCGGCTCGCCTCACTGTCTGTCCAATGTTTTGTTGGCGTGAAGATATCGTGATACGTGAACGCGACTTTTCGAGGTCAGAAATGAAATTGACGATATTCAGGGAAATATCCACCGTTGATTGTTGAAAGATGAAGTTGCTATATTATTGTTCGTTTTAGAACATTTTTTCTCACCCAAGAAGTTCACCTGTTTTTTGAGCGAATTCTACATGTGAAAATCGATAAGGACCAAGATAGACTGGGAATAAATTGGTACATGTAAATTACGAATATGTTTCGCGATATAATATAATTAGTGAAAGTCACAATAAGCCAATGCACTCACTAGGCCGTCAAACAAAGTTAAAATATATTATTTTATTAAAACGGTCTAAAATCAACGAAATCCAAAAAGCTTTATCTTTCATTAGACATTCAAATACACCATTTTTAAACCCCTGAATTGTACAAGTACCTGGTAGATCGAGCCACAAGTTATCCATAATTAAGCAATAAGTTCAGGAAACAGAACTGTTGAGGTACCTGAGCTTACTACTACTGCCTCAATCGTTACATTATATACAGTGCATGCCTTGAGTGCCATCAATTCACTCCTTAAATAATACGTGAACCAATACAACTGTCTCTTTATTTATTTCGTATCATTTTTCGTCACAGCACAAACGGAATAGACAGAAATATAAGAAATATCGTTTCTGCTTGATACAATATCTTATTCACATTCGTGTGTCATACTGGCTATTTCTCCATGTCTGCTTCAGATTTATAGGTCTGTTGTACGTGTAAATGTTTGTGTAATGCTTTTGAATGTATCTTTGTTTTAATGTAAACCTTGGGTGTAATGAACTCGTTTTCTGGTAAAATACAAAAATATTGTGTCCTGTTAAAAGATAGTCTTTATATTGAGAGAGTTCAGAGTAGGATCTAAAAATATCAATAGTGAAACTGAACTGAACAAAAGCAATTGAAAAGGATAACATCGTCGTTTATATTTGCGTATGAGCAATTTTATGGACCATACAAAATAAACTTTAATGAAAATTTAACGACCAGTACAAAAGTTTTATAAATGAAATTCAACAAAAGGCATTATTTGAGGTTGACGATCAGGGACTTAAAAATATTAAAAAGCTAGTACTCTTGTATCATACGAGGCTCCGTGAAAGCTGCACCAAATTTCACGGGAACACAAAACGTTTCAGATATGAGACTCCAAACTGAAGCCCCAAGACATATGAGTCATGTCTGCGAAGAATTTAATATCTAACGTTTGCACATAAGAACATAGCTACCATCGATATTTTGGAACTGTATATTTGAACTTTTTGAGCAGTTTTTTAATGTATTTTAAGGAATTTCGAAATATATGTTTGAAGTATATGGGAATAAGGGTGGTTTGGATTTTGGTTTTCGTTAGACGTTGTTATTTTGTCTAATAACTCTTCTCTTTTTGTGAAGTAATCTAGATAAACTCATTACTTTTTAATGTCTATTCAATCACATCCATTATGTGTTTACTTTTTTTTCGTTCGAGTGTGTACTGGTTTTATGATGATTTGTTCTCTGTTCCTTCCATAATTATCCATAAACAACAAATCGGTTTTGAGTGTTTGACAAAAAATAAATTTAATTTAGAAAAACACATTAAATTCAAACACAAATCATGTCGAATGTTTCGAAGTTAAAAACGTTTTGAAAATTGAAACTTAACTTAGCAAGTTAAATCCGCAGTTTATCCTTGCTTAATACGAGTAGCAATCAACTGAATTTATGGTCACTTAAATAAAATAAGCGTATTTAGGTATAGGCAAAACCAAACCACTTAGCTTTATACTGGCTTACCAGCTTTCGACAATGAATCACCTTCTTACAATTTTTCCACGACAATTATTTCAAAGTGCCTCAACATGCAAATCTCTTTGTATACCAATAGCTGGTTGTATTTTATCCGGGGTTTCAACCGTAAATCGGGTGAACCTTGATTGGAGCCGTGAAGGTACATTAGGCCTCGATGCCCGGACATTTGTTTGGTATTGACAAGGGCGACTGATTGGAATCACCTGTTTTGTGGCACAACATGCCTTTAGAAAGGTCGGTGACTTACTAGGGCTGCTAAGATATTAAACGTTTATTTTCTTCAAAGATCATAAAATCATTTAGACACATACATACAAAAATACATAAAATCACGCCTATTTTCCAGATGGCCAGGGAGCGGCCACATTTTTCCATTTGCTACGGTTTTGGCATACTACTTTCGCCTCATTCACTCGCATCACATTCCTCATACACGCTCATCGGTAAGCCTACTTGACTTTTTTGCAAAACATCTCCGATCTGGTCCAAAAAGTTATTTGGACATAAAAATCATATTTCTAGGCAAACAGATAGCCCTTATTATAATTGCAGGGTTATCACTTAATGGAATAGATTTAGTAAGTAATTCGTACCACATTATAGTGCCTTATTAGATGACGCACCGGACTTTTATACACTAGATTTCAGGTTAAAGAAAAGTAAGTTACTTTTAACAATTGTGACGTTTTTATTATTCATTTTGTGATATTTGTACTATCTTGCTTCATAGGACACATAAAATTAAATTTATTTGGCTTGAATAATAGCATTTCAGAGGCATATTGTCTGGTGCAAGGTGGCCGTACACCACCTCCCCCTTATATGCCAACAAGCATAATGCCATACTTTATAAACGATTACATACCTAAAGCTATTTATATAAATTGAAAACGACCAAGTCCTCGGCACATAACGAGGCCAAGAGAATATCCCACAATTTCTCATCGAAACACAATCAAATACCTCCATTAACTGGGCCAAGCGAACGTAAAACCAACCTGATGTATATCAGTTAGCAAAACTTTTTTCGGCGCCATTCTTTCGCGGACTTTTTCCTTTCTTTCTTTCATTCCTTTGAACGGCTGGTGACAGGCCACTAATGGAACGATACTATGGATCCGCTACGTACTTACGTTCTGAAATGAAATAGTGGGGTCTCTTTTGTTTCGCCTTTTTTTGTACTTCAGAAAGCGGTTTTTGTTTATTGAGAAACATTATTAGTGCTCGGTTTTTTATTGGGCGAACAAAAGAATGATAATGTTTGTTGTGTACGTGTTTGTAGTAATACATTTTTCGAGGGCAATATTAGCTTTTCACTTGTTTTTCGAAACCGTATAGGAAATATTGACGCTGTTTTCTATATGGTAATGTTGTTGGTTTGTAAGCTAAGTCAGTGTGGGTTTATAAGGTATTCGGAATTGAATTGTTAAAGTCTCTACGCCATAACAACTAACAGTAATTTTCTTTTTTATCCTCATATTTCAATTCTAAAAAAGTACTTTATCTCATCGACCTACTCAATATAGCAGAAATAGGTCAAAGCCAAGTTCTTTAATAAATTAGTAGGCAAATTTGTTTCTTAAATGTTGTTTGCCCTATTGTGTTTAAAATAAATTACTCACGAGCCCAAACAATCATTGCCTAAACGCGTTACTAAATTACCTTTAGCAGGAATCAAACCCGCGACCCTCATTGTCTAAAGTAAGGCAAGCAGTCACTGTGCCAAATCCGTCGCCTTCCATCCCTCCTTACAAACTTTGAACCCTTCATTTTACGTAACAGTCACACAAGTAAAACCCTTGCAGATGTTCACGATTCCAACTTAACCGTTTATTTTTTTAAACGAAAAAAAAGAACAATTATTTCAGCACTTTTAGTTTCTGCAATTTGCAACTGCAAGTTCTAGCTTCGAGTCAGTCCATGCCCGCCCGCCCTACAGTGCGCACGTTGGGCGGGAACGTAACTACGTAACGAGTAACGTAAACGTTTACGTTTTTGCGACAGTTTTGACCTTGTGTTGTGCTGTGTGGACTGAGAGGTTTTGAGAAGAATTTGAATGTATGTATTAGGATTAAGTATGTTTGTTAAATATTAATACGATACGTAAAAGGGATACATTTTAATGCATTGTAGGAAATATTTAAATTCAGATTGCCCTTATCAATGATACTTATATTATTACATCTAAAACCATATTTTTTATAGTCGATATTTATGTTTGAAACCCTATTTGATATAAATATCATATTATTATAACTTTACGAGGTCTAAAGTCGACTTTTCGTAAGTGCCATTTACAAGACTATGTTTTGTTACCTAATTGTGTTTACATAGGTTTGCTTTAGATTACTCTCAAAGTAAATCTGTAATGTGGTTCATGTAAATTAAGAGCTAGTGACTTTCAAGTGGACTTGAAATCAAAGTTCATTTAATTTTATCAGAATGACTTAATTTTTAAAGACGAGCGAATATTTATTAGGTGACAACATATTGAAATAGTATGCGCTTTTGTTATCAGCTGTTTTATGTTTAAAAAGGACAAATGAAAATTATGATGCTATATAAATTTTAACCAAGCTTTTGACGATTAAGGTAATGTTTTTAGTATACTTTTATATGCTTGGTATTGAATATTATGGAAAAAACCGAAAGTGGATTTTTATTTATTTCATTTTCTAGATAATGTTGAATTACAAAGTTTAATAGAGACAATTAAAGGCCGTGACTTCAATAAAGACAAAAGTTAATATGCAGTAGACAAAATAAAAATTCTTATTGTTGCATATGAGATTCACGATCACGCAATCCAACTTTGATTATTATGGTAGGTCAGTAACTTAGGGTGATACAAGAAATGTGTAAATTAGAAAATTTACATTGATACTATCAGCAACATTAAAATAAAAAATCCTTGTATCGTTTAAAAAGTTGTTAAGTTGTGTTTATACGGCTTTAATTACGTACTTTATTCATTAATATTTTTCTTAGCTACTACGAATGAAGTACCTACCTACATATTATGTATTAGTTAAAAGTCTACCCGGCTATTATTATTTAACCTATGTTTGATTGAATAGCCTTAAATCATCTGTAATAGACGCTAAGGTCAAATATGAGATAATGATGATGTAGACTAAGATGCTCACTCTCACAACGTCTGTAATATTAAAATAAAATGTAAAATAAATTCCGTAGGCTAATTGATTGAGTCATAGTATGAAATTGAACGGTCACCCATCTACGGATAGGCGGCAATTGTGGCTTAACCTTAATCGTTTAACATGCGGATTGATTTAGCCACGAGCCCCGAATATCTAACATAAAGATGATTGAAATAACTAACATAACTATGTAAATACAATTCGTGAATAACAAAACAATATTTCGCATTAAACTGACTTCGAAAATATTCAAATTATTTTTATTTAGCGAGAATAGTTGGTTAATAAATATTGTCAAATTGATTTAGTGATGTATGGCATTTAACATAAATGTGTATTATAATGATTAATAAATGCTTTAAATAGTATAAATGTTTACAGTTACCAGGGAGAGGCTGAAAACTAAATACCTCGTGCTACAATACTATTAATTATGCTATATTAGAATACTCAAACACACAAATTCTTAACTGGGTAATTCCGAAGGTACATATGGGTGTTCTCCTTATACTATAGGTACATGTATTATAGTTTTATTGTATTAGTATTTATTTTATTTTCTTGCACTTACTATTTTTCCTACACATTCTCGTCTTAATTTCTAATGTATTTCTCCTTTCGCAGGTCTGCTGGAAGAGATTTCTTAATGAAATAAGCAGTACCTTTGTACTATATTACTTTTAATGTTCTTTTTTGTATGTACATAAATAATAAATAAAATAAATACATCTCTGTCTAGCAATTTGGTGAATACAGATGTGATGTTATGTTTTATATCTAATACCAATTGTCACGTGGAAACGGGTCACGACGGTCGACAAGAATCATAACGAGATTGACAAACCAAGGTACGCTGGACGTACTTAGATATCGTCACTCGTGAAGGCTTTCTACTTGCACCCTATTGTTCACTATACAATAAACTAAACAAAAGCTTATTTCCTGCCATACCTAAAACAGGGCGAAAGAATCATAAAATTTTAATTACGCATCAAAATTGGGAGCCTAATCAAAATTGAAATGAAAATCGTTTGATGTCAAACAAACCAAATGCAAACTAATCAAAATTTCATTATTGTTAATTAGTGACCTTAATTGAGAGTGTTTACACAATCTGTCACTAGATGGCAGTGAGGCAATAAACGCTGGTATTTAATTAATTTTTTATTTAATCGTTTAGAAGGTTTATTGAAACGTTCGCCGTCAGTAAAGGTTAGAATTATGACCGTCTTTCATTATATTGTTTGACGGGATGGGTGTCTAAAAACGGTTCTTTTGATTACACCGAATTTTACATTTGTTTTTTTAAATGTGACTAAATAAAATAATTATTAACGTCATCATCAGCTAAGGCTTTTAGTAACTGGTTGTTAGACTTTTGGGTTTCTGACTACCCGTATCGACTGTCAACGAAGGGCCGAGGATTTCACATTTTCTAAGGTCGGAGGGATGGTATACAGTAGATGGTCACCCATCCAAAACCCAACAGTAGCATGCGCAGTTTTACCTTAACGGATCGCTTCGTGAGGCTGTTATTTAACCACAAAACTTTCAGTTGATCTAAAGATGATTAGCATGTAGATAGTAATCAGAGATTCCTAAAGAAAACTTTTTGAAAATGGATAAAAAAAAAACAAAAGATTATATCGAAGAAAATAAATATATCGCAGTACTATAGCAGAGTCAAGCTAGCACCTGTAGTACGTACATTTATTCTGTCCAAAGCTTAGTAAATGTAACTTTTCCCGTCCCATATAATGCAGGTACTTGATGAAGATAAGGCGCCAGTGCGATAAGCCAGCGCTGAGCCAGCGTAACCTAATTAGTTGAAGCCTTTAAATATCGGCCTTTTGATAATTAGGAAAATAGAGGGGCGAGGCAATGGCCTTGAAGGGATCGGAGGCCGAAAAGGGACTCTCGCAGTTTACTTGTAGGGAGAGGTTGGAGAAGAAATAGTGTCTGGAATTTTTAACATCAGTTTTTCTACTTTGTGTGGGATGTATTTTTTTTTCGTCAATTTATTTCATGCAGTGATATTTTCCTTTAAGGATTGTCTGACTATGTTTTACTTATTGATGTCTAAATTATTTTCTTAGTTGTAACTCGGTTTTTCGTTGTGTAGACACTATGATTTTGTATATAAAAATTCATGGGAATAAACCATTAATAGGTATTATTTATTTATTTATTTGGATCTCCAACAAAGAAAGTACACAATAAATCACATAATACATGATGTACATTTTAAGGTTAGTGTACTCCTTCAATTACAGGAGACCACATCATGCACAATAATAGTTATCATATTACATAAAATAGCTTAACAAAAGTGGTTACTTAAATACTAGAATTACATTCTTTTTGTTAAAATATTATATAATAAAACATAATTATTATATCTTGAAGCAAGCGTGTAGGGTTCAGTTTGTATTTTTATCGCCACATATCAAAATAAAGCTTTCTCATGAGTCTTAATTTTTTGGTTATACTGACTCCACTGACTTATAGTTTGAAGCTGAAGAGGGGCTGGTAAAACATGGGTATAAACACAACTCTATTGACCCCTCAAGCAATACAGGTACAATACAATGTTAATAGATGTCTTTCAAAGTTAACAAAAGCGTTGGTGACCCGATATTTGAGTAACCTGACCCAATTAAATACACGATGGTCGATGATGGACGAGTCCCTTGGGCCACTTTTGCACACCTGTATACGTCTATGCAACTTATGTTACAATACTATAATATCGATTGGTCACTTATAAAAGTGTGATTAATGAGTATTATTTAAGAGTGGATAGTTATGGGACCTTAGTTGAGTTTGGTAGAGGTTTTTTTTATGAAAAGTATTTCCATTGTACACAAGCTGTGTGTTTTAAAATCACATAATAAGTATTATTCACGTGAAATAGCAATAATAACGTAAAGTAACGTATGTTCAGTAAAGAGGCGATTAGCCTCCTAGCCATTGCGCTTATCAACCAAACTCCATGATGCCGTTTGGAAAAACAAGGGAAAAAAAAATATTAAGCGACATTTAGTGAATGCACTCTGTGCAATATTGACATCTATAACCAAATTTTAAAATGTCAGTCAGCCACTGTGAATCAGGCACAGTGGCTAAGCGATTGGACTGCTGCGCTAAGGGTTGCGGGTTCGATTCCCGCACGGGCCAAATTTGTGGGATCCGCAGATGTTTGTCTCGAGTCTATGAAACGCACCCACGATACAGGAGAAATTTCTAGTGTGAGGCGACGTTTTTTTTTAAAGTTATATAAGCTATATAACTTTTGCAAATATTTCTTCTTATCTCCCAAAACATCATTTCACTCCAAACTGAAAATTTCGATAAAATTCACATAACCTTTCCCTCAATAATTTTAGGCCACTGGAAGTGTGAACGGTACTCTTGGGGCCAATCATTGGACATTGGCGTTCGTAATTGTGTTATTGGGCAGACAGACACGGGCGTTATCAGATAAACCACCGCTGTTAACATGTGCTGCCAATATTGGCCAAACTTGGTTTGGTTAGGGTTTTAGGTCAGTGGGTGGTTTAAGGATGCGTTATTGATTCCTGCGTGTTCTATAATCCAAGTATAGGCAGAGGATAGAAACAAGAAGGTAGGAATATCAAATTAAATCGTCTTAGAATGGTACGTGGTGAACATTTTTTGTTTAAGGAGAACCTAAAAAAGTTGCCTGCCCTTCGAGATTGAACCTTTTGGAATTTTTACCAACCTTTAACTACCCCGGTAGTCCCTCATTTAGGTAACTGATTCACCTTTAGTTTACCACTATTTTTGTATTATCCGGGTTCTATTCTGCAGATGTTCGTGTCCGCCACTATTTGATTCAGATTGCACCCACGATACAAAACTCATTAATCATTTTATTTTTCAGGTAAGTCATGGGTCTCCATTGATAAGGTGACTAGAAGTAAGTAAAAATCTAATAACTAATAGAACTTTTTTATTAAAAAAAAAATAGGAAGTATTTAGTATGTTTTTATTGGTTCATCTTTAGATAGGTAAGAAAAAAAATTTGGCTGTCTCTAGCTATATTCTATATGACCAAAAGCCCACTTTTAAAAATATATCCGAGTTATATAATTGTCCAATTATTATATAAAGGTTGCCGCAAACGACGTCTCCATAAACAAAAACCTCTCAGATGTATTGAGTTTCATAATTACTGACGTAAATAATATTTTCCTATTGACCTAAATTAAGTTTTTTTTTGGTATAGGTAGGTACTATAAGACTCTTAAGCAGTGCTATAAAAGAAAAAAAAAATTACATTTTATTTTAGCATCACTTTACAATCTTAACTCGTGAAGCTTTTCAAAAGAATAAAATAAACTAGTCAAAAGTTTGCTATTAAAACCATAAAAATATGCACCTTAATTTTAAAATAGTAATTTGCAGTTCACAACAGCCGAGTAACATAAAAAAATTGTTTAAGATGACATTAACTGTCAAATCTTTATGCAGCCTATTCCAGTTTTATCTTAGTCATTTGCTAGACATAACTCAATTTTAAAGGCCTTTCATCTCAGAATGACTTAACGTTATCTTTTAAGAATTTGTCAAACTTTTAGTAATAAAAAATATTTTATATTTTTAAGGTCTTGAAAATATCTGGTCGTACTCAAATTAGGCAGTAAATCAAAAGCAACGAATTATCTTTAATCACTGATAAAAAGTTTCGAAAAGTAGCCATATTTCATGTGGACCGTGTAACCGCAACTCGTCACAAGGTACATGCACCAGTTGTTGTCATGTAGCCCCGGATTGGCACGGCGCTTGTCACACGTCAAACTTGATGTACGAGTGGAATAAAATATAGGCGGAGGGTGTGACGGAAAAGGTGACATCATTCGTCAATGGACTGTCACTTTTTGCGACCGCTACCCTAGTTGTTCCATTTTCGAAATTGTTTTTTAAACTGAGTTCTTTTTTTGTTTCGTTTTCGTGCAGTTTTAGGCCATTGTTTGAGTTTATTTTTATTTTGACGAACTGGCAGTTTGAAATTAACATTTTCAATTTGAGAGTTCGTGTTCTAGTAATTAAGCGAATGAGGAAATAAAGCGAGGGTGACTTCTTTGAGTCGCTTTAAATTGTCTGTCTTCTATTGTCCAGTTAATAATTATGCTCGTGGCTCCCTACTTGTGAAACGTACGTTGTTAAACTTTAAAAAAACATTAACATAAAGTTTAGCCTTTTATAAAGATCTATATAAAATACGTGTATAGCTTTTCGAGAAACGCGCGTCTACTAGGTATATAAATCAACACAAATATATTTTTAAAAATACCCCAACCTCAACCAAAGACAGAATAGTAACAATGTTCCCACACGCATATCAAATGACGCATTTCGCACAATTTCCACTAACCCTCCGCTGCAGTGGGTATAAATAACCCTTGCTATAATAAAACGCTAAGCCAACGAGTTTAATCACAGTGATAAAAATTTTACAGATATATTTACAGGCGAGTTTTACACCGGGCCGTCGTCAAAATGGCCGTATGGAAAATTATTGCTCCTCATTAATAATTAAGGGAGGGATTTTTATTACGGCCCTAATTATAGTTATAAATAAGCCAGTTGTGGAGGTTATGACAACCTGTTACCGCGGTTTACGGGGCGTTAAGGATGACGTCTTTTACGTACGTTATAAAAATGTTTGAAGGAGGCATTTAGCAAGATTTGTTTTTTTTTCAGATCTTTTTATAATTATGTATTTATACTATTTGTACATGTTCTTCCTCTTATCGTATGGTTGATAAACAACCTGGTGTCAGAGTTTGAACCGCAGTCTCTGACATAGTTTTACACACCGTTGAAAAATCTCTCAGGTGTGCCGTTTTACTCACGATGTTTTCCTTCACCGTTTATAGCAACTGATAACTAATTAATACTACGCACATGAATTCGAAAAGACATTGGTTCGTGCCGGGGTTTGAACTTGCGACCTTTGACTTGGCAGTCGAACGGTCATACCAGTCGGCGATCACTGCTTACCCTTATACATGTTGAAAAATGTAATGGCCCACCTGTAAGGTACTAAGAATAACCTAGTAGACCAAACCAATTAGCACCTCAAGGCAGCTTGACTTTTATTTTTTCATTGTTTGTTTATTATTATACTAAAATATTGCAAGCATGCAAGTGGTCTACGTAATATGGCTGTAATATTGTACTCAGTATCTACTTATAATGTTACCGCTAACATCAGATAAGCTTTAAAACTTTTCGAAGCCATAAAATTACTTTCCAAATCAAAACATAAATATCTCCAAGAAAATTGAAACAATTTTTATCCACGCACTAAATCGCGCCTTTTTATATTTCGAATAAAGAACATAAAAATAAAATTGAAAAACGAACGTTAACAGCACGTTAACCCTACGACGGCGCGCAAGAAAATGAAAAGCCTCCACTTAAGGGCCTCTTACATATGCGATAGATCGTTTCGATAAATCGTAAGGAAATGGTGATATTTAATCGCGAAGAGCCATACACTGTCAATCAATCGTAACGATTTTCAAGATTGTATTTTTGTTGCAATCTCCGATATAATCCTTTTTATCAGGATCTTTTATCACTGATGACCCCGAGAGAGGTCTTATTGGGCGTCACCAGAACAATCCGACATCTTCCGTAAGTAAAATTCACATATTATATATATGTACATATATATTACTTCGTGAAGTGAGTCTCTGTCCGTGAAGCGACAGATCGTACCATCTAATGGGCCCAAAGAGCAACCAGTACGCATTGCAAGGGTTAATTTTATTACACTGCTCTAACTATAACTCTGTTCCCGTGTTAGTTAAACTTAATCCAATGTTTGTAATTGCTTTATCCCCTATCTGAAGGCTGTATTTGTGTGTATCTGCTTTTGTATCGATTACATAACATAGTGCGATGAAGAAACAAGAAGTTTTGGGTTAAGGTAATGTAACTGTTTGCTGCTCAGTTAGCCGTTGAAAGGATGTTAAGTGATTGAGTTTAAACATTGATTAAGACGAAATAAAATACCGTTACATACAGAAGAATGTTAAAGAGTATTTAACCTAAGTACACGCATATCTATTTGAAATTATGTGATTAACTTTCGTAACTTTCGTAGTTAGGGAATGGAATTGAATTTCGACGATAGAAATCGGAGGTAGTTCTTTAAAAAAAATCGACGAATTGAGAACCTCTCCTTTTTAGAGTCGGTTTAAAAAAAGGTGCTTTATTAGTGTAATAGCTGAAAAAAACAGATGTCAAAGCCTGTCCATATTTGTTTCACTACCTGATGATGCTCACGTGCTGTTTACAAAAATAGAAGATGCAATTATTAAGATAACGTAGGCCGCTACGCGCTACGATTATCCCGTAGCCCGTAGCGGCGTGAAATTGCTGCTTCGCTCTGAGGAAAATACGCAGTACCTATGTTATTTTATTCATCCTAGTTTCAAAAAGTGGCATCTTAATGTTAGGTTTGTTGCTATAACTTTACAGAAACACAGATAAATATGGAATTAAACTAGATTCAACATGCGACTTTGTCTGCGCGGAAAATCCTGTAGCCAATTGCTACACGACGTGACCGTCGAAAGTTATTGTTTTTTTCTTTGGGGTCAGTACATTTTTCTGACTGACTCTAGGCCTCTAGGGCAGTTTTTGTACCCTTGACAACGCAAAATTTCACGATGATCGATTGTGTAAATAACAAACAAACTTACCTTCGCATTTATATTCTTTTCTTTCTTAAAAAAAAACGTCGCCCCACACTAAGAATTTCCCTTGTATCGTGGGTTCGTTTCACAAACATGAAATATCACATCACAGTACAAACATCTGCGTTTCACACAAATTTTTGCCCCGAGCGGGAATCAAACCCGCAACCCTTAGCGCAGCAGTCCAATCCCTTAGCCACTGCGCGAATCAAGTCGTCGTATTATTAAGGTAGGATAAATTCATAAACAATCACAGCTATAAAAGCGGTCTTAAATTATTAATCTGCAGTAACATAAAAATCAAAGATGGCGGTTCCGTACTGGCCGCAGCGGTCTTGATCCATAAAATTTTAATCTAAACAACAGTTTACACAGGAACGTTATTCAACTCTTCCACTTAATGAAAAAAAAAATCTAAAAATAACTCTATTATAGCGTTATGAAAGAACGCTTCAATTAGCTGTACTCCGTCGGGGTAATACAAAATACACTCGAATATAGACTTAATTGACTTATGAATAAGGTGCAATATTCTGTATGTGTTAAGGTGTATGAAGGGGTAAGTAATGAGTCACTTTAGTTTCAAATTGACTCTGGTGGGGTGCGCAGTGGTTGCCTTTCCTATTTGGTTTTAAAAATGAACGAAATTTTTGATTGGATTTTTTGATTAATTAGGCGCGATGATGTTTTCACGTGCGGTTACATTGTTAATTAAAATGTTATTATTTATGATGTAGGTGTGTTTATAAATATCTAGCTTACATTAATATGTGCATTGTGCATTAATTATTTATTGATTATTATCCGTCTAGCAGTAAAATTTTCTCATTTTATATACATATATACACTATGAAATTATGATAGCGTTACCGTGCTATAAAGGTGTCTACGTCGTGTATAAAAAATGTTCGCCCAAAGATTATGTTAGACAAAGCACGTGGTGCAATAACAACTCTCAATAAACAACTATTTTTCTTCGTATACGACACGTACAATGGCCCAATCAAGTGGCTAAGTGCGGAAAATGCCCAACTAAGCATGAGTGTGGAAACATGGCATGTCGTAGTGTACAGATTGACCAGTCAACACAGATAGTAGTTAGGTATACCACCCTAGGTGCGCCGGACGTACGTAGGTATCATCACTTGTGGAGGCTACTTGCACCCCTAATATAAAACCACTTAATATTCTTAACACACGCCACTAAATTAGATGACAAAACGACCCCTCATTTGCCTACCTTGTTAAACTAACACAATGCACTCAAAACGAAACCTGCGTAGGCAAATAATTCCAAATTCAATTCGTCCATTAGCCAACATATTTACAAAGAGCAACCATAATAATAAAGGTCCACTTAGACGGACCCGCGTTCAACTTGTCGATTTAAAGGGTCCAGCATAATTTTCGGAAATCTACATAAGATAAAACAAAGGCAGACCTCTGATGTGAATGATAACGGAAAACGCCTATTTCCTATTAGACGGAGGGAGTGGGCCGCAAAATTTTGAAACGGACCAATTTGCATGTTAACACGGACTTCGACAATGCGATAATTGAATACTTGGAGTACCGCGTACTTGAGCTTTCAATGTAGAATCTATTCTGTGCTGATCCGTCGTTTGTTTTTAATTTGTTCAGGTATTGTTTTAAATACTTAAGGACTCCTTGCTTTTCTCTACGCTGTTTCACAATAGGCAATTCTGATTTGTAAATAAAAAAAAAAGATTTTGATTGATCTAATTAAATGTGTCCGGAAATAATGGTATTTATTTTGAAACTTGGTAAGACTTTCACAACTCCTACCTACTGATTAAATGTAGACAATAATCGCGTAGTTTGACGACAACATAATCGTATTGTTCAATAGATGGGAGAGGGATTCGCCTCTTTTTTTAAATGACACAATCAAATCAAAAATGAAAAGAAAAATTATTAATACCTGAACTGAAAAATTTCAAACTGATCGACTACCCAACATGGATACAGACATCAGGATCTCATGTTAGCAAGCAGCACTGAAGCTTACTGCGCTAAAACAAGCATTATCATTTGGATTAGCAGTATAAATGTAAATGGAACTAATAATAGCCTCGAATGGCATTATCGTATTATGTGATACGTTTTAGGATCGTGTACGAATAATCATTGTCCGGCTAGGGAAATTTGAGACTAATTCTAGGTTTAGCAATACTGCTATCAATGCGAATCAGCAATTATTTACATATATTTAATGGATTATGATGCTTTGTAAAGCTAGATTGTATCTAGCACTTACAATGTGCTTATACCTTAACTATTAACCCATTCCTGGACTCAAAACCAGACTGTGACGTGTTTGCGAGTATGAGAGGATTATTCTTGTCGGAATGTTTGAAGTTCTGTGAGAGAGTTTAATGAAAGGGTTATTATGTATATTATTGAAATTCTTATTGTTAAATTTTTTATGTATTATTCTAAGACATTGTTCTTGTTATGAATAGTGTAATTGGTTAACCGTTCTATTCAAATAAATAAATAAATAATGTCTTATAATATGTTTGTACTTAGATACAACTCTGATTGTGTCTTTATTTTAACCTTTTCTACTTTAATAGCCTTTTAAACGTATAGCGTTCCTGATGCGGCGAATACGCGACAGCTCCAACAGTTTTGTCGCAATTGTGGCCAGTAGGGTTGATAGCCCTATCATGTGGCACTGGATGACGACTCATAGAGCGTCATTCAATTATGTTAAATAGGATTAAGTTGATTGTTTATTAAATATTTTATTTGTGTTTTTCTCTTTGCGTACCATGGATGTTATATCTGAAAATAAAGTTTTATTATTATTTCCTTTATTTAAAACTTTTACTTATAAATTACATTTTCAAATATATATTATGTACAAAAACAGCAAAATAAAAATAAAATATATTTAAAAATATAAAAAATAGTCGCCAACCGGCAACGGGATCAGGGTCCTAGCTGCCGGCGGTTAGGGCTCCAGAGAGAGGAACCTCCTGACTATGCGCGCCGTGTTATTGTTATTATTAAACGTGGTCTGTTATGGTGAAATAAAACCACGTAATTTCCCTAGGTCTCAACCAAAACGTTATGGGACTAAAAATAGTTACACAACCCGACGACTTGATTGGCGCAGTGGCTAAGCGATTGGACTGCTGCGCTAAGGGATGCGGGTTCGATTCCCGCACGGGGCAACATTTGTGTGAAACTTAGATGATACTCCTGAGTTAGGGTGTTTGTGTATGTGATATTGCATGTATGTGAAATGCACTCACGACACAGAAAAAAATACTTGTGTGGGTAACGTTGTTTTTTTAAAGAAAGAAAGATACCATTTTATTTAAATGCAGAAATTTCTACAACAGAACGACCAATTCACTTATTGATTTACTTACAAAATCCCCATCATTTACAAACTAAACTTACGGCCAGTTATAGATTACCATTAAACTTTCCACACTTCTACTTTAGTTGTCTCTTGTCCTAAGTGTAACTCAATACAAATAAAACTTATACATGTTATACATATGCGTACACCGGTGAACACAAAACGCGCAGTCCCGATACTGTGGCTAATTCAATTAATTACACAACCTGTGTCGAACTTCGTTGTTTGAGTTAGGGCAGGATTATGTGGGTATCAGCCGACGGATACCAGTTAGGGATCCTTATTTGGTGACCTCTTGGGTTTTAATAAAAGGGTGTCGTGTCGCGTGTGAAGTGTAAAGAAAAATATTGTTATAATAACATTGTGTTTTTGAAGGGCAGGCCGAGGTATATTTGCTTACTGCTGGACCTAAAACGCTAAATTTAAGAACGGCATTTTAAAGGAAACATTGGCGTTCCCTAGGATTTTTTATTGTTTGCGTTCTTGAGGTATAAAGTAATACTCACACAAAAACCCAGCCTTAGGACATATGTGAACAAAAATGTTCCCGTAACTGGACAGCTGCGGTTCTCTTACCAGTGGAAAAAATGTCCATTGACGAACATCAAATAGAACAAACCTTTTCTTAGCTCTACGGCGGCGCCTAGTCTTCTAACGGTAGCTTCTGACGGCGCTTTATAACTTGAACCGCGCCGCCTAAAACCGAGCTTTATGAGCCAGCAAGAACCACCAATGAGCCATTGCTTACGATGCGTTGCTCGGCTCGGCGCGGCCCGTATTACGCACCGTGAGACGCTTAACAAAAAGAAGAAATTCATGCTACAAAACTGACATTAAATAGCGATCAATATGCTTTCTTTCCAAAGCATTACATCACTTTACTACATACATGTAATCTGTAATCAAAGTGAAAACACGTAAACTCAAAATATACTTCTTGAAGTTTGGACGTGTCGAGGAGCGTTCACAAGCTGCGCTCTGATTTATTGGCGTTCGCAGACGGTGTGAGACGACGCCCCTCGGCCGGCATTGTAGCTGGAATTCATTATAGAAAAGTATTTCAGACAATGAGGTTTAGTATGTTAGCACGCCTGCTAAGTGTGAGCGTTTCGGTTCGATCCCCTTCTTTTACTGGTGAAATTCAAATGGATTTTTGGAGGGATATGAGAGACTCTTACCGACTAAAACCCCAAGGTGTTCTCCTGATTACCTTAGGTCGAGGAACACGGATTCTGCACCGCATTTGGGTTCGATCAGTCGATCGAGATCATTAGCATTCATAAACATTATTTGTATTTCATAAATCTGATGTTATGTTATTAGATTTAGATAGTAAAAAAAAGTATACCTACGAGTCTAAAGGGGTAATAACCTTTTTATAATAAAATGTTTTCGTAAAAAGTAGAAATCAAAGAATACGTATTGTTAAACCCTTGACATTAGCCCATGCGAATACACAAACTAACATACAATATCAAAATAACTTTGACTAACGTGCTTGTTAAAACTTCACAGTATTTGTATTCCCAAGAATCCTTTAAATAAAATATGCAAAATTCTTTTTAATAAGCAGTTCAGTAACCACCCGTGGCTAGCTCGTGGCTAGTCAATGACACAGGACCTAAGGCATCGCTGTCTAGTGGTTACTCTTTGTGAACTATTTTATTATTTGCGCCATCATCATCATCGTCAGCCCGTTGCAGTCCACTGCTGGACATAGGCCTCTCCCAATGTACGCCACAAAGCCAAAAGTTTATTTGCGCCAATAAACTTTTAATATTAAGGTACTAGCTGACCCGGCGAACTTCGTACCGCCTTCTCACCACTTATACCTTCCCTGTACCACAAATATTTCTGAACCAAAATTAACCAAATCCGTCCATCCGTTCTCGAGTTTTAGCGAGACTAACGAACAGCAATTCATTTTTATTTATAAGTATAATAGAAGAATTTAATTAAAGATTACATTCAGATGTTTTATGTGTTGCATTTTTTTTATTGTATCTATTTTCTTGCCACTTCTCTATTGAAACATTCGAGAACGGATCAAATAGATTTGGCGTTTATTACAAGAGCCATAATTACAGTATACTAGTATAGTAATTAAGAAGTATTTCTCCAACTCTCTTCTGTTTTGTGTTTAAATAAAAGCTAGATCTTATACATTACCTACACGGCCCACACCACCTAGTTTATCTGTAGCTTGTAATGAATAAACATGTCTATTCACATCTGTGTACAACTTATTCATGTCAACTTTACTCAGTAAAGTGTATTCAAATGTCTGCGAGTATATTCGTCATAAATACTGATGAAAATATTCTCCAATTCATCATGTAGATGGTTCGTGCTATTGTTTGTGTCTACACTATTTTCTAGCTTAGGTACGCTATGAATGTATTTGTAACAGACCTCAAAACAAGTTTTGTTGTTATCCGTAGTTTATCGTATAAGTAAGTATGCGATCAACTTCATTAATTTTAGTATTACTGTTGTTTTTGACTATTATATCCATTATTATATCCACATTTGTTGAGGGATTGAGTTTCAAGGTATGTTGCTGAAATAATTTACGAATCTTACTGCGCATAGGTACTATAAAGCTACATTTTAAATTCCAACACCGAGACAAAGGCTTCCTTTAATCTATTGGAAGAGAAGTCAGCGGGAATTCGAAAACAAATCGAAGCTTATGATACTACTAGCTGCGCTACATTTTCACGGGATAAAAAGTATGCCTATATGTTAATCCAGGTCGTCAGCTACCTCCATACCAAATTTTAGCAATATCGGTCCAGCTGTTTGTGCGTGACGAGGTAACAAACATACAAACACACACACTCACAAAATTTCGCCTTAATAATAGTAGTGTGAAGTGTGTTATCCATCTCGAAATGTGGCGATAAACATTATTCCTTTGTAATTTACGTCTGTTCTCTCAAAAACAAATCCCAAATCAATGTGCGTATACATTTCTATATCATAAAACATTAAAACCGCCGCAACCTACCGTCTCCAACAAATCGTGGAGTATCTCTACATACATAAAACAGATAGAGGTGCGGAATCCTGGCACGTCCTTCTACCTGCTCTATGGTAGAGTATAAAAGTCACTACGTATAGGGGTCGACGCGAATAATTCTCTCGGTGAAGACAAACTACCCGTGTTTAAGGGCATGCTACTGTTTTGGTTATAAAAATATGCTGAGAATTATTATGGGGATGTCGTACTTTATGGCTTCGTGGTTTATAAGATTATGTTCTAGCCCAAATTTTTGTAAGCGTTTGTATGTTGCACTTACAAATCAGCATTGATTTTGTATAATCATTATTCATAGACTGTTTCTACGTACTGTTGGCGTGAATGGCTCTTTTTTATGCAAGACCCACTTGTTCTTTTTAAATTTGATCCAGGTTTGGCATAGAATTTT
The DNA here is from genome assembly GCA_905340225.1 of Abrostola tripartita. NCBI lineage: Eukaryota > Metazoa > Arthropoda > Insecta > Lepidoptera > Noctuidae > Abrostola > Abrostola tripartita. The sequence goes on from HG996488.1 coordinate 1,847,204, forward strand.
ATAAACATCTTCGAACAATTGTAATTTAACGGACCCAATATCTTACATCACTTATTTAACCCTGCAATTTTAAGTATAGCTCAACAGATCATGTGGGCTAGTACATGCCCTTAAAGGAAGAATTTTAGACCTCCTAAACTATGCCTTGATGAGGGCTTGAAGGCTAATTAATAATTATTCCACTTCGCATATGAGCCGTCAACAAATCATTATGTATGTAATATTAATTGGATTCCTCGACAATTACTACTGCGAACTATCTGTACCTATCATTATGCCTGTGTTTCTGGAGATGAATCAGATGATGCAGTTGCTTCACCTACAATACGGGGTACTGTACGGGAACACATTTTCTCTTCTTGACAATATACAATTATACATATATTATTAGTGAAAAAACTACATACGACGCAACCGCATAAGCAAACGCATAAGGATTTGGTAGCCACTACGAGCCTACAAAATAATCTGCTTTTTGCTAATATAAAATTTCGACTGGCCTGTTGGTTTAGTGGTTAGTGGCCCTGACTGCTAAACCGAAGGTCGTGGGTTCGATTCCCACCCAGGACAAATCTTTGTGTGATGAGCATAATGATTTGTTCTGTGTCTGGGTGTAATTTATCTATATTATGTATGTATTTAAAAATATTTAAGTATGTTTATCAGTTGTCCGGTTGCCATAATACAGGCTCTGCCTAGTTTGGGATCAGATGACCGTGTGTGAGTTGTCCCAAGATATTATTATCATTGTTATTAAAAAAAAGTGTGTTTGCGTAACTCTATCACGCAAATGTCTAAACGGGATTTAGATGAAATTTGACACACAGATGGCCACTGAATTAATACAATAAAGAATATTTTCATCCCAATAAATGACATAGCTTAACGACTTTTATTAATAATTCTGAACTCAACTCGAAGTCCTTGCAGACGAAGTGTCGGACAGATGCTAGTTTTTTTTTCCGGGATAAGACAACTTTCTCTCTCTCTTTCTCGTGTCCAACCTTGTAACTCCTGTTAGCCAGGATCTACAATGATAACTATTAAGAACTATCGAAGCAATTAAAAGCTAGAGGCGTTCCAGAGAAATGATTCGACAGTCTATATAGGAGGAGTAGTAATATAACATTTAGTTCCCACTTTAGATGGATCACTATGATGCAAGTAAATAGAATACGTGCTTTCCTATGAGATGTTCCGGCCACAATAGCACCTCCCTGTTTCGTTCCGTGGGTGTCGTAGGAGGCGACTAAGGGAAATTCCAGAAGATGGGCAGCAGCTTCACCACCAATACTGCAATCCCCAAGCCACTTTCCAAGCGTAGGGATTGTGGCTACACCCCTCTTTTAAAAGGTGTAGGCCTTTGTTCAACAGTGGACGTCATCCGACTGATGATGATGTTGAGATGTTCCTGTGACTATGGCATGGGAGCGAAGTCGCGGGCAAACGCTAGTCTATCCATAAACTCGATATAACCTCCTTCTATAGATTCTACTACATGAGTATTTAATTAAGCGTGTTATTTTTGGAGGCAGTTTGTGTTTCTGTCTTATTGATGGAATAGCTAAAATAAATCGGAAAGACGAGATTATTTTTGTTAGGTGTGGGACATTTTTATGTAATGTTGCTTTTAGGTTAGGTTTTAGATTTAATATTGGTCGTTAAATAAAACTATGGTAAAAAATATTAAAAAAATATATTTTTACCATAGTGGTTTAAAACGAATTTACTAAATTTTATATATCAGTAGATATAATAAAGAATAACGTGATTGAAAAACACAATAACGCTTTTCCCGTCCCGGGATTCGAGCGTAGGACCTCATGCACAGCAGTCGCGCTTAGCAACCATTATCTAGACCAGCGAAGCATTCTGGACACACTTCACAACACAGGTTAGGATCTTTGCACTATTATAATGTCCTGCGTAATTGGCTGGTCCCCATCATTGAGCGTTGTGCCAGAAATTTGGTCAAGAGAACAGTATTACTGTTACATCGCCACCCCCAGACAGACCTATATCTGAGTTAGACAGCTACAAGACTATCTCAGTATTCGGTCGAAGTCAGCGGTAACTCCCTAGGGCGCACTTCATCACAACCAACCCTGCTGATACCGGCTCTCATTAGCATTTAAATTAATTTTATTTCATTTTAATATCGCCCTTGTAGTCTGCTACGTACGGTATTGCTAACTGGAATAATGCAATTATTGTGTTTTATTAGATTAGGGGAGGAATCTTGATAAATGATAGAGAAAACTTGGTAAATGAATAATATGCGTTTGATTTTGTGAATACGAATCTGCAAACTAGATATAATTTACTAAGGTGTTATATTTTCTCTTCTCCCTTATGATATTAAGCCTAATTTAACAAGAAAGCAATTTCTATCAACGCTGACATTTATTTCCCTCATCCGCGTATCCAATTTACCATCAATTCACAAATCTGACCTTATCTTAATAAAAATATACGTACGCACGAGACCAGAATCCGGAAAATTATTGGCAAAAATAAGAAATTATCTCACAATTTAAGGGCACATGCTAATTCTGCTGTAGATACCAAAACTTTGGAGAGTAAAATAAATGAAATATAATTTAGACTTTATTCGCCAATAAAGAACAGGAGATAGGACGGACGAAGTTTGCTTTATTTCCTAAATTAAAATGGAAATAATAAGGCATTTGGCATGTTTCTTGGAAGGAGCCATAAACGTTTTGTTGAGCCTAGCAGTGGTGATTAATCTCTGAACTAAGATAACGTGGCTCTGGATAATCTTTTACCAAATATTAATGTAGGAGCTGACAGTAACTGAGATATTGTGTATGACAGTGAAATATTAAAGGCTTAGGGACTCGGAAGTCATGCAGACATAAATGTTTGGGAGAGGAGAATTATACGATGTTTGAAGTAATGCCTTCGGACAGTCCGATGTTATTTTCTTATCTTTGCGTTTTGCTGAGGAATTCTTTCCTACTCTGGTTTAGTAAATCATTATTTTGTTAATAATGTCTATCGTACAATACGACTCTTCATGATGAATCTAGCCACTGGTCGTTTAAGACACGTCACGATGATTCAATAAGTGCAAGAGCTCGCACGATATATCTGTTCAGAATATTAGATTCTACTTACAAAATGTATTAAACGGAAAAACAAACTTATTTCTTCTTTGGGTTTATCGACGATGAAAATCGTTTCAGTAAAACTTTAAAATACACTGCACTTGTCCAAAATAGACGCGATCTATTCAAAACCAGTTAATAAGATCCCTGAAGCTCTTATTATAATACGCATAGAATCACAAACGGAGATCTAATAACACTGGTGAACGAACTTCTAGATACCATCGCCTTTTGAATATGCAAACAATGAGCACTTGAGAGACCCGTTCGATAAACTGAAACCTCGCCTGTTTTGAATACACTGCTGATTAAACAGCAACGCTTGAATTATGTGTATAATAAAACTGGCAATGTATTTAAAGAAGGTTGAATGAATGAAAGAGATAACGATCAGTGATTATTCATGGTAGAGGGTGCAATTGTAAATTTTAAATAATTGGACAATAGTGTGAAATGGCGTGTCGCAGCCACTAAAGGAAATCACGCGGTGATTTCATTATGGCTAAAGCATTATTTGGCCCATCTACTTTTATACAATGTAATAGTTTGAATGGTTAGTTAAATACCATTACTTCCACGCTAGCGAAGGCACGAAAGGATGCTTATCTGACCTCTGAATTGGTTGTTATTTAAGAATATTAGTAAGAAAATAATACTCTATTACGGTAAAATAATTCGTGTTGTCGTCGTTATACTTGAAGACGGCTTGAAGATTATGTGGGAATTGAATAGCTGATTGTAAGTTACGTACATAGCACTGATATTTCTGATAAATATATTTCTGAGATAGCCAAGTTGTTATAATGTCGACAGGAACGACCAATTTTGGGTACAGCCATTATTGTCTGATAATTCTTTCATCATTTATTTACCAAATTGAATTTTGTGTTAGATTATTTCATTCTATGGCGCTTTTTGGACAGTCATTGACTTTGTAAACCATTTTGCTGCCTTTTTTGATCTGTGTTTCTTTAGTAATCAGTAATGTAATGTAATAACTAGTTTAGCTATGAATAATGTCATAATATGCTTTATTTTTCCTTTAAATCAGTAACCTAACCTAATCTTTTCTACCATTTATTTAACCACCATGAACTTTACTGAATCTCTCATCAGCACATCAATAAAATTTCCCAATCACACGACAGCGGTAAAGGTTATCATTGTCACGTTAAATCACTATGATCTAGAGATCCGAATGAATCGTGTACTCTTCGATAGCGTTACGTAAATTATTTTGATGGAGGAATTTGTACAATAGGTACGATGGCTTCAAAAGATACGTTGACAAATGTGGTATTTTGTGATCGTATTAGGATTTTATTGAATGTTGATTAATCTTATGGTTATATTGATTTATCCTTAAGATTTATTGATTAGAATATTTTTAAGTTTCTATTACCTTCATACCTATTTAATTGTGTGACATCGACAGTATTAAAAGTTTCACTTTATAAGTCATTGTGACTACTTTTACCGCATTTATCTTTAGCCAAAATACTTTAATAGATTTTATAAAGTAATGAATTACAGGTTTTCGGATTCTAATAAACATTTAATTAAATCGAAAGTTAACGGTTGGATCAAACTATATGTATTAGTTTTATTGACTATCTAAATTGGTAACTGAATTTAGACTCAAAAAGGAAAAAGCAGCTTAAAATGAGTCTATGTTTAGGTACACGTACTTACATTATGAAAGAAAGAAAGAAAAAGCATTTATTCGCAGTAATGATGCATATAGGACACAAATAGACAAATATACATAGGTATATACTTACAAAACAAAAGAACATGGTAAAACAAAAGAACAAAGTAGGAAAAAAAAAAGCGTCACAAGCCCGCGAAATGGCCCTCGCTCAGCATATGCAGCGACCCTATGCGAGACAGTGTCGCGGTACTGATTTTCAGCGATGACCGACACTAACATGTTGACGTCAATCGGTGTTTAAGCTAAACTAAATAAATAAGATTATCTGAAGTTCAAACTGTTACTAAAAATAATTCAAAACTTAAAGTCACCGTAGTAAACAGCTTTAAAGCAATCAATAATACCCAATCATGGCGGCCAGGACAAACAGTCACACACAAAACCATGGAGCATTCTGGTAGAATTATGCTAAAATAACACAAACAGTATATTCAATGGAACATTGATTTTTCGAAAGCGCAATTCCATGAGGGGCCTATAATTTCCTAGGGCGTAACAGAAAGCCAATTGACCCACTTCTCAAAGTGTTACGAAAGTACTTACAGGTTATATTTCACGTTTTTACATACAAACGAAACGTGTGCCGCATTGCAAGTACTCGTTAGGTATTTCTTAATTTAATTTAAGCTGAATTTTTGTGTAGCAAGAGTGGCATATTACAATATTACGTGGTTGTAATTATAATGAGAGGAATGCTTTTAAGGCTTAAGATGGCGTGTGGTTTATTTGTGACAATCGCTTGTAAATCAATATAAATTGGGTCTTGCGAATAAATGATTTGAAAATGATTACCCCTTTCAAAGGGAACTACATAAAATAAACGAACTGGTATTTACTAGGTATTATCCTAACAAGTCGTATCATTTGATTCCTAATGTATTTCAAGCCAGGAAATCAAGTTCACAGTAAAGACTAACCGCGGACAATGGTCCAACAGTTTTCTTTGACAGATGAAAATAAGCTTTTGTTTTTGTTTTGTTTCTGTCTGTTACCGGCTTTAGGGGTGGTATACATTGACCTATACTTTGTTTAAATAAATTACACCTAATTACCTACACCAAAAAAAAATCCTTTCATTAAATTTTTTTAGATAAAATAATTTGTTGTATTAAAATTGTTCAAATCGGTAGATACCAAAGTAATTTGATATCATTACTTACATTTGTTTATGCCAGTTTCAGTTGGGACAAAAACAACATACATTTTAAGATAATTCAATTGTTAGACATTAAAAACAAAACACACACCATCACCGAAAACTAAGTTATCAGGAATATTTTCTTCGTACATGTGCTGTAATTCCGAACCACCTAACAGACAAGGATTCTCAGCCACACCTCACGACCACTAAATCCGAACGATGGCATTAATGACCATTGAGCCTATTGAGGAATGTCTCCTGTGACGTGTGACGGGCACTGACAGCTGCAGCGGAAACTAGCTGGAGAATACTCAAGAGAATCTGCACATAAGGGCGAGAATTGCGTGAGTTGGACCTTGTTGATAGGTGTGTCATCTGATTGGCTATTGGAGCAAGCGATTCGAAGTAAGAATGTTGCTTAGTAATTGCGGCAGAATATATTTTGCATTATTTTATGATTATTAATGCCTATCGTCATCTGTCCTCCCTGATATAGAAGATCTTTCAACGCGCATCCCCTTTTTGCATCGACGGTAACTAATTTTAATCTGTTTAATTTCAGTAAAATTTAAAAGTCTGGCTCATCAACCACAGATCCCACATGTCCCACAAAACTTTCGTATCCATGTCATAGCAAATCACACAGTAATTTCTGAAGCCAAATATTTCAAAAACAAAAGATAGTCCGTAGCCTGTAGCTACAAATTGTTAAAGCGTGCCCCCAGTGCAAACAGACAAGGTGTAATCATTCCTTGCAGTAAATTATTGGTGCGGGCTCAGTACCGTTGCGATTTTAGAGGTTATAACAGTGAAGTCTTTATGTAAAAAGGTTATGGTGCTGTGTTGTGTTTACATTATGAGAGAACTGATATTCAACAACCCAATCCGCTGGACTGCCTGCACGAGGTCCTGGGCTCTAATCCCGGGTCGAACAAAATGTTATTAAGTTTTTTCATCAGGTCTGGGATTAGAAAACTGGATTTGTGCCCGCTTAATGGCAAAAGGCTCGCCCCCTGTTTCACTGGGACCTATAACGTACCTGGTATATAATTTTAAATGACATTGATTACCTACCTACTTTATTGCCGCAAATTCTTTAAGTGTTAGAAGTCAAGTCCAGGTGAAAACGGTTTTAATATAATGCAGTACACAGGAAGGCGCGTTGTACTGGAATGAATGAACAATAGAAGCGGGGAGTGAGCTGGCCAGTGAGTGAAATCGGGACGCAAGATAAGAGCTTATGACGTCATGGAATATGCTGTAACATGGATCCCTTAACTGACCAAATGTAGGTGAATTATACTACCTTGGGCCCTTTGAACAATACAGGCCTAATGTTCTTCTGCATTTTCTTCAAATCATTCTTAGGGCTTTTCTTCAGTCAATCTGCAAGGTTAAGCATCCCATACTGCGAAATATCCTTGGAACGGTTAATAAATAACTAGTCTCAATTGTGATTGGCGCGACCAAAATTCAAGTAAGAGGTCATAATTCCATGTCAGTAAAACGCACCCAAGATTCCGTAGGACCTTTAGGTTTTTTTTTAATAAGAGAAGGGTTTGGTAGTGGAATGCTTTTGCGACTACGCCTCCGTACCATCAGCGCTACGCAGGCCTTATGAGGTTTGTAGTGGGTAAGACTCTGTGGATCTAATTAGGTTCATGGGGGAGACTCCTTCATATCCCCATCGTCCCCCAGCTGTGGGGGATACATAATGAAATTTCCTTACTTCAAAAAAAAGTATAGGTACCTCATTAAGTAATCTTATAACTTGCACCAATCACTAAAGTAGCCCCTAGAGGCTAAGATAACCATTTAGCAGTTGCAGCAAACCTGCCTATTACGCCCGTACCGCCATTGTTTTCTACTAAAATAATAACCCAGGCAAAAATTGCTCGCGTATGCTCCGGGCATAAAAACAAGACTGAAATAAAACGTTTTGTGAATTAAGAGAACGTTCCCTTAGTTGAATATGCGTTGAGTTAGGTTTAAATGGGGATTTTTATGGCAGAACTCGGCACACGTTTGAGGACCACGCAAAACAATTGTCTCGTGCGGCGATCAAATCAGCTACCCATGGAACAGCAGTCCAGTTGGTTGCACTGCACTAATTGAATCGTCAGCACCTACTTTTTATACAGTAAATTTAAGATCATAATCGACAATTCAAGTTAATTTTATGTGCTCTAATGTTATACCTCTTATCTATGTCATATCTCTCTCGAAGAAAAATATATGTATTATCAAAAAAATAAGAATATATTTCTGTATGACCGCGATTTTCTTCAAAACTCCGGATCCGATTTGGATAGTCTTTTTATAATTAGGTACCTACCATGGATAGATAAATAGACTATAATGGACGGCAAATCATTGATGTCTATTATAGTTTACTTAGAGAATAAATGGCGTAAAAAGAGCAAAAAAATAACATCACCTCAGAGTAATCTGTACCCAAACTTTGAAATGCCGCGTATAATTCTAAGCGCAGGCATCGTAACGCCACGGGAACAATTCAAGTCAATAACTCTTGCTACAACTCTGTACGAACTATCCCAACTTTTACAGGCACAAAGCCGGGTTGAATCGAATACAGTACAGGCATTCGAGGTTCCCGTTCCGGGATTTATTAGCTATATTGTGATGCTTGATATCTGTGTTAACTGTGGCTAGAACAACTCTTCGGTGTTCATGAATCAAATGAACGAAACATGGTGACATATTGAAACTCTTGGTTAAAAACACGTTTAGTAATACCTTGTGAGAGAGACCAAAAAACCATTATTGATAATATTAAAGCTGAAGGTGGTAATATTTTTTTTTTCAGAATCCTTTTTTTTTTCATATCTCCAAAATTTTGCCAGAATGTTCGTATAGAAGCGGGCCTATAACCATGTTTTGGCAATAAGATTAATAAAGAAGAACTACCCTACAGGGAAACTCTTCCACAGACTTAGCCTAAACCGCAATCAATCTAATCAAAGCTACTAATCAATTAACAAAAGAATTCAAACCCAATGCTCTAAGTTCTTAGGTATCAGCGAAACTTGGTCACTCAAGCACTAAGTGTTCTTGTCCTGAAACAATTTATTAACAGCAGTATCTTGTGAGCAGTTGTTTAGAGATCTATGTGCCAAGTTGTGCTGGCCACAGGAATATGTCGAAGTTTCGAGTATCGGCCACGGTCCACGGTTCGTGTACGGCGGAGTACATAGTAGTTAGCTAAAGCTTTGATCAAATAAAAGCGGCTGGACTGCTCAATCCACCAGTGTACCCGGTCACTTTATTGGTTTAGAAGTTGCAGACGACAGACAAATTGGTGATGATTTATTTATTAATGGCGATCGAACAAAATTCAAGTGATCATAGTCCTGCGAGCAATATTCTACTAATGCCAATGTAATAGACGTTTAATTCTTGTGATTTACACTTTAATTTAAGTTAATTACCATAAAATACCTGGTGTATTAATATTGTACCTACCTTTATACCATAGCCAAGAGTTTCTAAAAAGCTAAAATCAGAGACTCAACGAAACATACGCATCATAACTTTAATCTTATTTTGAAACGTAGGTATACTTTTGCATCGACAAGACCAACCTGGAAATTTAGAGGAATTTGGTTAAAGAAACCAAATTTCTGTAATTTTCCATACATATCGTGAACAAATCTACTGATCAACCTTTCTAAACATTTATCTAAACAAAACAAAACCATCTTTCATATACGGAGCACCCCGATGTTATTACCAAGTCTCACTAACTATTGCCGCGAATTCGAAATCTCAGGCGTTTCTGGTTGTCTAGATATGGGTCCAAAGTCTTTGGCCTAACATCGTCGGCTGCTTTTGAAAGCGGGAGCACAACCCCGCATTTAGTTATTTAAACTTAGGTAGTTGGTAGTTTGGCAGTCTTTGGCTTAGGATATACATATCTGTTTCTAGCGTGTCGGATAATGTTTTTAGTAGTGTGTAGATACGAAACGTCAAAAACTTTTTACTGGTTAAAGAATTAACAGATTCGATGCTGCTGTTACTGTATAACAGAAACCAAATGAAAAATCGGAAGGGAATCCTGGATATCCCTTGCGTGGTTGGATTGTTTTGATATATCGTGGTAATGGAATGATTTTTATAAAAATGCGAAAGCGAGTTTTTTACCTCTTTCCGCGTAACCACTGAACTTATTCCGAACTGATATTTTGGATATAGGTTGTATACCGATAAAAGTACTGTTCCTGAGGGAAAATACTATAACTTTCATCGTTTACAAATGCTATAAGACGCTAGATGGCGCTACGGGTCTTAAACACGAAAAAAAATTCGCGCAGACGTAGTCGCGGGTGAAATCCAGTTTATAATAGAACCTCCTCCTTTTTTTGAAGGCGGTTAATTACTTTAAAATATTACTTGAATAGATTATTTCCCTTTGGTGCACATCTTAACGAAACATTTTTTACAAGCAATCAAGCAATCATATCTACAGCAACATAATACTATGTCTGTTGTAAGCAGTGTATTACATGGTTGGATACGTCAACGGCGTTAAGATGAGAGATTACCAGTGGCTGTGTCGTATTTCATTTAGTAACGATTTATAGCTAGGGTCGGGTTCTACGAATGTGAAGCCAGAATACATCCACTATGACTTACTGTTTGGAAATATTTTATGACAACAGTGTAAGTTGAAACGGTTAAAGATTTTTAGAATAGAATAGGATAGCATACATAACATGTATGCTATCCTATTCTATTCTAAAAAAAATTAAATAGTATAGAATAACATTTATTGGACACAACACGTATGACAGCACAGAGAAATGATAAAAACAAGGCAAGAAATAAATAAGTAATTAGTAGTACTGTCAAAGAAATCGCAACACACTCGCTGTGGTTCTCTCTTCAAAAGTTCTCTCATAAATGTATTTTACTTGTCTGGACTTTAAAAGAGACTTCCCTAAGTTTGTTTAGGCCTTTCTTCATTTCTCTAAATCTTTTATCATTTATCATTATCAAGCAGTACCGAAAAGGTCGCCATCTCAGCATAATATGCTGCGTGTAGAACACCCAGCGCTGGTTTTCAGTTGGCACGTTTCTGACGTAGGTCCAACACACACTAACAATAACCTCATAATATTATTACATCTCGCCTGTATTCCCAGGAAAGGTCGGTAGAGATGTTATAACACCCCCATATTTCATCAGGCGAACCGGAAGACGCAGCGTTGGCAGGCCTCCCACCAGGTGGACCGACGATATCGTCAGAGTTGCGGGCAACCGGTGGATGCAAACGGCAAGTTGTCGTTCATTATGGCGTTCTAAGGGGGAGGCCTTTGTCCAGCAGTGGACGTCTTCCGGCTGATGATGATTTCATCAGGCATTGTTTGTCCATGCCAAGATAGTGGGTGAACCAATTGCCATTTTGGGTACCTTTTTTAATCCGAAGTGATCAAAATGTTAGACTGAAAACGTCTCACAACTATTCTAGGCTCTTACAAAGTTAAGCAAATTCTTACAAGAAAGAAACGAAAAATACCAATGATTATTATTCTTAGAAATATACGTAGAATGTTTCATTTAGGCGCCACAAAATAGATTCTCTTAAACTGATATATAAAAATAAAGACATTGTTGAAGTGGCAGAAACAAAATCCAATAAAGAATGTGCCGAACCAAAAACAAAAGAAACGCTCAGAAATTTTAAAAGAAAAAAGGAAAGTTAACATTTAGCAAGTATAGCGATTATTAAGAATGTAAACGCAAATTAAGAGGAGCGCCGGCCGGCTGTTGACTCGGATTCCAATTTAATTTTGTACACTTTATCTGGAGAATACCAAATAGACGGACGTACTTGTGACCTTTGGATAGCAGTAAGCATATTGGAGCAAGGAACTAAATGAATTTGCAGTCATACTTTATTTTATGCTTAATTTTTTATGGAGTTACAGTAGCTTTTCGTGTAAGTAAGCATGGAGAATATAGCCTGATGTGTATAATAAATAGCTTACAGATTTGCCGCTTATGTACATATATGATTAAAATCCATATTTATACTTCCATACTAATATTATAAATGTGAAAGTAACTCTGTCTGTCTGTCTGTTACGCCTTCACGACTAAACCGCTGGACGGATTTTGATGAAATTTGGCATGTATAAAGTTTAGGACCCGAGAAAGAACATAGAATACTTTTTTTTTAATTCAACCCTCTATGTGGTTTAAATAAAAGCCGCGGGTAAAAGCTAGTACTACTATAAATTCGAGCTCGTACCAACTTTTTCCGATCTGACTGTCCCACTAAGGGCAAAGGAGTAGGAACATTGATCATCATGCCCGACCACTGCAAGATGGTGATGACAGACTCTAAAATCCAGGTTTTATTGTACCCTAATTTCCTTCAAATTTAGTCAGTGGTGTTTTCAAATATGTAGGAAACTATGAATTATTGTTGCAATTTTAACTCTTTCTCATGTCAAGTCCCCTCCTTGCTTCAGAAGGCACGTTAAGCCGTTGGTCTTGCACCTGATCACCCTCCGGTCGTGTCCATCTACCGTACCGTCGGATTATGCGAGTAAGGGAATAGGAAGTGCACCTGTGTTTGCACGCATACTTGTGCACTATAATATCTCCTGCATAGTTGGCTATTCTCAAATGATATGGGCCGCTGTGACCGAAATTTGGTCAGGAGAACATTATTATTATTGCGTACCTCCGTTCTGTCTCTGCAGTCTTTTCCTCCCCAGTTTTTCTACAAATTTAATTATTCAAATTCTCGGTGTGTAAATTGGATTTGCAAATTCAGTTTGCACTTTAATTCTTGATTGGTTGCGTCTAATCGTCTTTGCCGTTCGTATTGTCTCGACTCAAATCAGCCACCCTTTGTTTGATCACTCTTTTTATGTGCTCATTTACCTACTTTTCCGGTATTTCTATTTTTATGACTTCCTCTGATTTTTTAATAGATAAAATTTTGTAAATTTAGGATTTGCTTGCTTTTTCATAGTTCAAGTTTATTAAAAGTAGGTGCTTAACTGCATTACGCTAGATTAGACAAGTAGCCCAACGCTAGCCGAATATGATATGACGAAAATGATAAATGTATGGAGATTATTGGAGATATATAATAAACGTTACCCCATACTAGAAATTTCTGCTGTATCTTTCTCCACTCCCGTGGGTGCGTTTCACAAACATGAAATATCTAATAAACACACCCAGATTCGGGACGAACATCTGCGGATCGCGCAAGTTCTTGTCCCGTGCGGGAATCAAACCTGCAGCCCTTAGTGCAGCAGTCCAATCGCTTAGCCACTACGCCAATTAGGTCGTAATGTTTTGACTATCTATTTGTCTAGTGCTAACATTAGCATAGGCTCCAGAATACGATTCACCTTATTTAATGCCTGGTTATACCCAACTGAGATGAGGCAGCGTAAAGCCATAGGATCACTTAAATCCTAAAAATCATAAATTACTTAATAGTTGGTAAATTTCATAACATAAAATCACGCTTATATTCCTTGAAGGGTAGGCAGAGATGTATAGTTCAAACACAATTCGCTAGATATGGTAATCCCAATGTAATAGGAGCCTATTGCTAATAACCCCGCACAAATCCAGACATCGTGCTGCTACTTAGCTTCTTGCTACTTAACACTTTGCTCGACCTGGGAGTTGAACCTAGGAGCTCATGCTCGGCAGTCGCGCTTCGAGACCACTAAACCAACGAGGCAGTCTAGTACTGTGGTGAATTTTAAAAGACCTCTAAATTATAGTTCCCGTTAAGTAATAAGAACGCTGGCCGTAAATTTCTTTAATTCCAGTCTGTTACAAGTGGTTATGTAACTAGTAAAGTATGTATAATGATTCTACAATAAAACAATTACACTTATTGTAAACCACATTAGCCTAGGACCATGGGAAGCGACTATATCCCAGTGCAAGTACAGTCGCTGACAGTCGCTCAGCGTTCTTCTTACGTGACGGGAATTATACCTATATCAGTCTATCTAGACATTAAGCTTTGCAAAACATAGCCAAAACTCGAGTGAAGTCAAATATTTTATCAAGTAAAAGCATGGATATACATATACCGCCATGTCTGTTTGCCCTAAGAGATTGCAGAAATGTGTTTCAAATAGGACGCGAGTTCGGTGCTCAGCTAAGGTTTCTTTTAGTTTTGTAAATATGGGATGCAATGTAAATAGTTGAGTATTATTTTAGTGCGTGATACTGAGATATTTTAACTTCGGTTTGGTGGAAACCAATTTTAGTTTGCAGGAAGGTTGCAATAACATATCATCTCGCCTGTATTCTCCGAAGAGAAGGTATACAGGGTTGTATATACCTACTCACATAGTGACCCTGACTGCTAAACCGGAGGTCTTGGGTTCGATTCCCACCCAGGACAAGTCTATGTGTCATGCGCATAATCGTTTGTTCTGTGTCTGGGTGTAATTTATCAATATTCTATGACAAGGGTAACACACTAGTTAACGGCGTAAATACGTGATGAATTGAACGGTTTCATAGCAAAAATAACGTACAAAATGGCTGTTACAAAAACTCCAATTATGCTCAGCTAAATAAGCTTACCAAAGAATAGTATTATCTTAATTAAAATCTGATTAATTGTCTATCATCCCAAAAGAAAACCAATATTAGCCTGAATTGGACAAGATTCAGGTGATCTAAATAACTTTGAGTAAGCTAGTATTTTTATTACCAACATATTAAAGATAGGTTTGTGTTGCGACTTAATCCTTTGAATGCCTTTCAATAACAAAACCAAACGCAATATCACACCTGCATCCCCCGAAAGGGTAGGCAGGGGTGTGAGAAGTACACCCACATTTCGCCAGTTATGTTATAGGTCCCAATGTAATAGGGGGCAAGCCTATTGTTAAATAAATAGGAAGTTTATAACCAAACAAAAAACTATCTAAACTATCGAGTGACATATAAATTCTACCATCAAATTTAATCTAACAAATAATTAATAATCCGTAACAAATTCATTAAATTGTTATCTTTCACATTTATGTACATCAGCAAATGGTCTCATTTGTTTTACAATTTTGAGAAGTAAAAATAATTAATTTTATCGTGGACTTAGAATAATTTATTCGATTTAATTATTCAGTTTGATAAGAGAATTTAAAGGGGAGATTAAATCTAAATGTATGTATAAAAATTGTATTACATTATTTGGAATGTTTGGAGATTACATAGACTGTTGCATCGTATGGAGATATGTATATTATTTATTTATTCAGTAACAATAAACATTGTGTATGAATGTAGAAAGTAACATGTAACATAATAGCATGCAAAACGAATTTTAAATTACAATACACATAAGAATATAATAATTACAAATCATCTATTGAATACAGACATCTGTCCAATAGGAATGCCTTTAACCTTGATTTGAATGAGCCTGTATACAGTGTGCTTTTTAATTCTAATGGCAACTTATTAAATATTTTAACAGCCTGATATTGCGGACCATGTTTAAAAATGTTAAATTGTGGAATGATTTTACTTTCAAAGTCCTTTCTTCTCGTATTTTCCCTAATCAGTCTGTCCTATCTTATACCCTAAAAGGGTAGGCCAAATGCGTTGCACCCACATTTTATGGTATAGGTCTCAATGTAATAAGAGGCGAGCATATTGCCATTAACCGGGCACAAATCCAGACTCAGTGCTGCTACTGAGAATGAACTGGAAAACCCAGTAACACTTTGCCCGACCTGAAATTCGAACCTAGGACCTCATGCTCAGCAGATGTACATAGCGACCACTAGACCAACGGGGCAGTCTTCGATCGCAGTTCTTAAATAAGCTACTTACATACCTTTCAGTAACCACCTAATAGACGACCCAATTGACGCAGTGGCTAAGCGATTGGACTGCTGGGCTATGGGCGGATTCGATTCCCACACGGGACAAAAATTTGTGCGAACCGCAGATGTTTGTCCGAGTCTGGGTGACCTACGATACAGGAGAAATTCCTAGTGTAGGGCAAAGTTTAAAAAAATAAATAAATAATCAAATGATATTATTTCCGCTTCATGCTTCAGAAACACGTATAGATCTGATAACTATGAAGTATAAACGTTTGGAAGGAGTGTATGCAGGAGGCGTGAACTGGCGCACGCGTCGTGTTCGCGCTCGACCGTGCCGCCGCGCGCCGGCGCCGGTCGATGGGTGCAACAATATAATTTTAGCCTTAATAATTCTCGCGCTGGACTATGACGTCAGTGCTATTTAAAAAAAAGAACGAAACATCACGCCTGTATGCCCCGGGGGCTAGGCAGAGGTGGAAATATAGTAAACCCACATAACGCCAATTATGCTACCTATTGGTCCAAATGTAATAGGGGGCGAGCCTTTTACCATCAACCGGGCTCGAATCCAGACTCCATCCTGCTACTGAGAATTACCTAATGGAAAAACCCAGTAATACTTTGCCCGACCCGGGATTCAACCAGCTAAGCAGGTAGGAAACAGTCGAGTTGCAGTCGAATTTAAATACTAACTTTCAAACAATCACGTTGTATGATGATACTTAAAATTAATAACAACACGGGAATGATCGAAACACAAGATTTTTTAACTTTGGCTTGACGTTTCGACCGAGTTCTACCGGCCGTGGTGACAAGCAGACAGTCTGCTTGTGACCACGAATTTAAATACTTTTTCTTCAAGTCAGGAACATCAGAATAGCCCCAATCTTGCGCAACTAAATACATTAATCGGGTTATAATGCAGTACACAGTCATGAATCATAGCTCCCGACAGGGTCGGATAAGGCAGGGGAGATGTGACCACAGATACAAGAGTATTAGCATAACGAAGAGGTAGGTCATGCGTGCCGGCTTATCTGGGGTTCGGGGTTCCCTCCCAGTTAGGGTACGTCCGCGTTTAGGAATGGTACACTGTGATGGAGATTTTGAGTAAGAAAATGTACCTACCTATTCCCTTAATTAAAACAATTAACATGCTTAATCAATAACCTAATTTAACTATTTCTTCTGTTCTTTACTTGTATATTATATTACTAATATTATAAAACTGTAGAGTTTGTTAGTTTATTTGGTTGATTGCGCTAATGTCAAAAACTACTAGTTATGCCGTGTGGTATCCGGCCTAGAATTGACCACCCCCTTTCCTCCCGTGGGTGTCGTAAGAGGCGACTAACGGAAAATCCAGAAGATGGGCAGCAGCGTCTTCTGTGACTTCACCACCATCACTGCGATCCCCAAGCCGCTTACCAAGCGTGGGGATTATGGCACCCCCCCCCCCCTTCTAAAAGGGGCAGGCCTTTGTTCAACAGTGGACGTCTTCCGGTTGATGATGATGATGATAATAACTAGTTCGAATAAAAAATATATACTTATTTAAGTTAGGTAGTCAAAGTATCGAGGCAGGCCATAAGCTATAAAACATTCGACGCGGTGATGATTCGATTATATATCCACGCGGACGAAGTCGCAGGTCGAAGCTAGACGTCAATAATTATTGTAAATAATGAAATTAGAAAATGACCTACTATCATCATTATTTCAGCCCGGTATCACCTACTGCTGGGTATAGGCCTCCCTTTTTCTAACTATACCTGTCACTATTGTTTTTATGTAAATGTCTAGGGATATCACACAATATACTGAACAGGTGTTTCAGTTAATAGTCGCTATATCATCGTTTATATATTTGACTGCCTGCTGAGCACGAGGTGCTGACTTCGAATCCCGGGTCGGGCAAAGTGTAATTGGGTTTTCCCATTAGGTAATTCTCAATAGCAGCATGGAGTCTCGATTTGAGTCCAGATTGGAACAGGCTTGCCCACTTTCATATTGGGACTTAAAACATGACTGGCAAAATGTGGGTATATTAAATGTATACCCTCGCCTACTCCTTTGGGAAATACGGACGTGATTTTATGTTATGTAATAAACAAATAATTCATCTATATTTATACAGCTTAATTTTGAAACAATATGTAGCGCTATCAACACAAGTAATTCTTAAATCAGCTATAAAATTAGCATGCTACGGATAATATGCAAAAAAAATCTAGCATGCTTTTTTATGTTAAAGCATCTCATCTAGGATATTTTTTAGTATACCGCACTACATGCTTTTTCCATTGCCCTCGCAGTAATCAGGCATAAGTACCTCAAAATTAAACAGTAGCATCGTTAAATAACTAGGAAGTTCACATGACATTGATAAGGTCGCACAGGGTCCTTACCGTGAACTCTTAAAGCAGGACATTTTCCGTCGTGGAAGCGAGATGTAAAGCACATAGATTATCTGCTCTAAATACGCTATTACTGGATGCTGAGCGATGGTGCAGTTAAGTGCGATGTGCTATTTAGGTACTACTATAAATACTTTTCATGCTAACATATAGCACCAATTGCGATTCAAAATAGCATGTGCTAGCCGTTGAGTATGAATCGCATGCTTTGCTATGGTGCTATATTAACCATCACTATTTTGGTATACACAACACGAGCAGGCTATCTACGTGAGACCACAGACCTACACGGCTGTCACCCTCAGCTCGCCAATTGTAAACCAGCTTTAAAACACATAAAAAAAAGAGTTGAGCTCGCTCACCGAGGGTTCCGTACAAACTTTTAATTATGTTTTTGATTATATTAATTTGTCCATTGAAAACACGATTTTACATTCATTCATACATTCGTGTCTTTTAAACTAGACCCGGTGGAGTCTGTGTATTAAGAGCCAGTTCCTCCGTATTTAACACTGTAATATCAACGATACAAACAATAAAAAGAATAAGTTTTTGAGGAAAAAGGGGTAGACAAACAGACAGATGAAAAACGAATTAGTGATCTCGTAAGCGATCTGTTATTGATCTTATAAGGGTTCTGTTTTTCTCTTGAGGTACGGAACCCTAAAAATCATTACACCATGCCTGTATTACCTGAAGAAGGCAGTGTATAATAAACCCATATTTTGCTAGTTATGTTACCGATCCTATTGTATTAGTGGGCGAGCCTACAGTCATTAACCGGGCACAAGTCCAGGATCCGCGCCCCTATTACGAATTACCTCATGAGAAAACCCATACTTTGCTCAAACCGGGAATCGAACCCAGAACCAAGCTCAGCAGTGGCGCTAAGCGACAACAGCACAACCAAATCTTCGAGATTATTAAAAAGTTGTGCCATTTGATTATGGTCCTCCAGGAATAACTCTAATTAATTAGTATTATTAAGTAACATGGTAAAAAGGTACAACGGGGCTGACATATATTTGATAAAAGCCCCGAAACTAAATTAGATTAAAATAATATTATGTTACACCAAGATACCAGGCGCAGGATCAACGGTGAAAGCGCTGTTAGACACGGAGAGATCTTGAAGAGTTTAAAACGGTCACCTATTCAAAATCAGACCGTTGAATGCATTGTTTTACCTTGCAAATCAACTTCTTGTTAGCTGAATGGGAAAGATTGCGAGCTAGTAATGCAGTGTAAACGACGTAACTTACCTAAGATTAAATATGATATAAATAGAACAAGAACTGTGCCCAGAACAATGTGGATCTAGCAGAAAACACTCTTTTCGGCGTACGAACATACATAATTCATTTTTATTGCGAACGAAGTATGAGGTACGGTCTCGTAAGAGTTACATTGGTACCGACGTGTTAGAGCTATGGTAAAGTGGAACCGTAGGGTAGTAGTACCGTGAAAGTTAAGTATGCTGAGAGAACTATTTATTTTTACACGACTGCTCAAAAAAGGAGTGTAATGTTTTCAGGGTTCATGTAGGTATGTATGTATGTGAGTTTCTTTATTCCACCATAACTTCTGAATGCCTGAACCGATTTTGATGTATGAAGTGTCGTTAGAATCCGTTCTGTGAACACTGTCTTATCTATGAGGTACCTAGACTGCGATGGAACTTGTTTTTCACTTTTTAGATCGTTTTTTGTCACGACAGTCGTGTTTTTTAATTTATTTAATTAGATTTTTTATATTGTTTGTGGCTCTGTGCACTATGCGATGTTCCTTTTTAGCCTACTACTAAGTGTGTAATGGCGGCTATTAGTTTTATAACAATACAGTTTCGAGTAACTCCGCATATTTATTGAAGGTTAACATCAATGTTCTATTTATTCACCACCTGCAGTTGTAGCTACACTCCCATCGCTGCCACCTCCACCGTCGGACCCGCCCTCTCCGCCGTCACCACCTGTCGTGCTATCTATCGTGCTTTCAGTTTCATTTGTCACTGCACTAGTGAAATCGTATTGTGTAGTTTCCTCGTAGTCCATAAGATTGTGGAAATCGGACGCTTTTGCTCTTACAGAGAATATACATGTAGACACACATTCGTACTCGTCTTTGAACATGTTAACGTTGGGAAGACAGCCTCGCCACATGCCTACCTCGCACCTTGATCCTAGTTTCCAGTAGTACATAACTGGTTCAGGCGTTCTTCCACAGTCATCCCATCTGAAGTTAGCAAAACATGCTTGTGGGGGTACTGTGAAAAACAAACAAATATTAACTTATGTCTCTTGCCATAACTCATTGGTTCATAGTGACATTCACACCCGTTACCACGACAATAGCGTGAGTATACAATTGGGAATATGCATGTATTTTTTTTTCATACGACACCTAACATGTAAAACAATAACTGTAAAAAAACAGCGCCAAATAACGAAAATGTATATATATATCAGCCTAAACTTTAAACGCCCGCCATTTTGGTGCGCTTGGCATGTCGTAAAAGCCCAGTATCAAACAATTAGTAAATAGCTGTTAAATTATTGTGCTCTGTAATTTATCAATGTTTTGTATTTTACAACTATAATAACATAAAACCTACATATATGTACTGTAAAGTATATACAAAGTAAGTTAAAGTACATAAATGTAAAATACACTTTCGATATCTAGTACTTTGACGTCACATTACATCTGACAGTTAGCGTTAAGTTTCAACTACTTTGAATTACCCGCTCATTTGTGGCAAATTTAATGATTATTTTTTTAATCAAAAATAAATTATTTCAAACAAATATTGATAAAGGTATAATAAAATTCAGCAAAAGAATTTATAAAAAAACAATATTTGGCTCATATTTGAATCACATGTATATTTGCCTATTGCTCGAACAAAGTGCCAAAAAATTATTCATCAACAATACCACAGTAGAAAACATAACAAAGCAACATAATTTACATACATCCATCAATACAGTTTACTGCGTTTGTTCATAATATAATAATGTGAGCACTGATAGCCGAGTGGTATGACCGTTGGGCTGCCAAGTCAAAGGTTGCAAGTTCAAACCCCGGCACGCACCAATATCTTTTCGAACTCATGTGCGTATTATAAATTAATTGTCAGTTGCTTAAAACGGTGAAGGAAAACATCGTGAGGAAACCGGCACACCTGAGAGATTTTTCAACGATGTGTAAAGCCATGTCAGAGGCCTACAGGCGGTTTAAACTCTGACACGAGCACGACAGTTTAAGATGTGGAAGCGAGACACCGCTACGTGCAGTGTAATGCGCCGTCTCGCTTACACATGTTAAACTGCCCTGCTTTAAGAGTTCATGGTAAGGGGCAGGTTGTTCATCAACCATACGATAAGAGAATATAATATTACAATAATTATATACATATATGTCGCATCTCCTGCCTCGTTGGTCTAGTGGTACTGCTGAGCAACAGGTCCTGGGTTCAAATCCCGAGTCGGGCAAAGTGTTACTGAGTTTTCCATTAGGTAATTCTCAGTAGCAGCACGGAGTCTGGATTTGTGCCCGGTTGATGGCAATAGGCTCGCCCCCTATTACATTGGGACTTACAACATAACTGGCGAAATGTGGGTGTACTATATGTTCACCTCTGCCTACCCCTTCGGGGAATACAGGCGTGATGTTATGTTACGTTATGTCGCATCTTGGGTGGCCGAGATGTGATACATCGGATCCGCTTCATGATCCGACATATTTTTCGGTAGATGAAGGCACTGTCGTGGGCACCCGAGTGGTAAAAAAGATAATTTAAAACAAACCAACTCAAGAAATAAACACGTGGCCAATTTTGATGATTCTTACGACAAAACGAAGACCCCATTATGTGAAAAAGATAATACGAAAGATGACGAACTATGCTTACAGTATCATTGAACAGGGATTTTAAAATCACAGCTATTATTATAGCTATAGTTATCTTGACTCGCTAAAATTTTCTCAATTATGGCTGCCGACTGTTCATTAGTCGCAATGTATTACTTAAGATAATCCTAGACTACCTATGTTTATTTTTATTTTTAGCTTTAATATTAGTCCGGTTTATTTGTTATTAAAAAAAAATAATTCTTAAGTCATTATAGTAAAAATATAACATAACCACGCCCCTGTATTCCCAGATGGGGAAGGCAGAGGGGCACATATAGTACACCCATATTTCACCAGTTATGTTTTAGGTCCTAATGTAATGGAGGCCGAGCCGATTGCCATGAACTGGGCACAAAACCGAGCTGCTACTGAGAATTACCATATGGGGAGACCAAATAACACTTTGCCCGACACGGGATTCGAACCCAGGACCTTACTACTAGACCAATGAGACAAGCCAAGACATCTAACAATATTATTTGATAAAAATGATAACTTACATGCATTAACTAGGTCCGCATAAAGAACAAGGCCTATGGTCGCCACAAGGGCTTCCATTTCGAGGTATCGTTCTAAAGTGAGTACATTTGGTAATAATTATACAGGTATATTTGTATAATGTAAACTCGCCAGGTAGTTTAGATAGTGTTAATAGATTTCCGCTTGAGTGCAAAATAATGAGGCAAACGTAATACCCAGTTATTTTATTGTTAGGGATATTGCATTTACCTAATCGCAAGTGGTTTGTTTACCTCTACATCACGCCTGAATTCCTCTAAGGGATAAACAGAGGTGTTTAAATAGTACACCCACATTCCGCCAATAATGTAATAATACTTCTTTTTATCGTATGTTTGATGAACAACCTGGTGTCAGAGTTTTAGCCGCCTGTAGGCCTCTAACATGGCTTAACACACCGTTGAAAAATCTCTCAGGTGTGCCGGTTTCCTCACGATGTTTTTCTTCACCGTTTTAAGCAACTGATAACTAATTTATAGTTCGCTCATGAATTCAAAAGAAATTGGTGCGTGTCGGGGTTTGATCTTACGACCTTTGAATTGGCAGTCCAATGGTCATACCACTCGGCTATCGGTGCTGTATCTGTGCAATAATACTTACTGATAGACGGAAAGCGAGTGCTTACCCACTTTTTGCAACGACGACATTTATATTTGATATAAGCATTGAATAATACAAATGCTGATATGCACGCCCATTATAATGTTACAATGGCGATACCAATTCTGTTTTCTTCTAGCAGCCTAAATAACGAAAATGTTTTGTTTTCTACTTGCGGCCCTAATAACGTTGTTAACCGGGTTATTTATGCCATGAAAAACGCTTCATATTTTACGTGCGTTATCCATCTTTTGAAATACCTGGTCTTTTAAAAGGCTTACGTGGGGACACAGTTCCAACACGCAGAGGCTCGTTAAGAACCTTAATCTAATAGGGACACCAGCTAGGGACAACACACAACTGCTCTATAAAAGAACAGCCATGAAAAGTCCCTAATATCTAATAAATTGCAGGACTATTGTGAAATATGGAAACTAAAATAGTTAAATTGGTCTATTGTATTGGGATGTTTCTTGGATTTATATAAAACAGTTTTTTATTAAATAAAAACGGCGTCAGCCTTTTAAAAATACATATTATTATATATATAATTAGACAGACGGTGACTCGCCACTCACTAGATGGGTCCTCTTTACTTATTTATATATTTATTTAATGATTGTCATTAGTTATTACATCATTTTATATCAACACGTACATGCTAAATGCATAACTACTAACGTCTTACAGGCAAACACCGCGTGATAAAAAAGACTTACAACAATATATAAAAAAAAACAAAATTTTACAGATCGAAGTGATTTTTTTGTTAAACAACTCAAAGCCGCTTCAGGAACTTATCCTTTAGGTCATTTCTAACTGGAATAGTGCTAGAATTAGATACGGTGGCCACTACAGGCAACAAGGAAGAAACACTGTTATTATTACTTTGCATTTATAATAATAGGAAGAATTGAAGAGCCCTGTTCTTGATGTAGGCACAAACGTCGTTGTTTTCAATCATGTGCCTTCAGAGAGTAAATCTGGGGTTTCTTGACATGGGACAAATCCAGCTTCCTCTATCACTTGTTGTATAAAATTCTTTCTTAGTCTTCTCCTTCCTCTCTTTCCTTCGCATCAAGGAGCCAATCATCTTTCCTCTCCTATTATCTATCGTTCTTAACATATATGGATATTGATAACGAATTTTTAAAGTAATTTCTGAAAAAGGATTTCAAATTATCATGTAAACTGTAAACACAAACTGTATACGGTAAATATTGACAAAGTTATAAGCATTGAAAATTGACAATTGTAT
This sequence comes from Abrostola tripartita, assembly GCA_905340225.1. Lineage (NCBI taxonomy): Eukaryota > Metazoa > Arthropoda > Insecta > Lepidoptera > Noctuidae > Abrostola > Abrostola tripartita. Next base: position 1,871,738 of record HG996488.1, read on the forward strand.
ACAGAGGAGGCACTATAGGATGGTGACGTCAATGGTCTTTAGTAGCACTTAACATCAACTCGTACATTTTGCGCAAGAAAGATAGAGAACGCCCCCTCTTTAAACTTAAAACCTTACTTTCCATAAATTTTATCTATTTTCCATCCAGTTGTCGTTTTTCAAACGCTCTTCAGATTTCAATTAATTCTAACGTAATGTAGACAACATTTCTATTAGTTTTCTTCGTTATCCATTAATAAATATGTCCTTAATGTCGTGATTCGTGACCGTATAAAACTCCGTGCTATTTTGTAATATTACATTTATTTATTTATTATGGGAAACAAACAGATTTTATAAGTAATATTACCAACTAATGATGCTAAACAATATCCAGAAACAGTTTCCACAGATAAACAAAACTTATAGGTAACAATGGAATACTTAATTACTTACTTATAGGTTGGCCTAACAAAGGTTTAATATTTAATCTAAATGCCGTCGATAAAAAAGCGAAGAACTAGTAAATACCAAAAAAGTTTTCAACTCAGTCAAATATCTTTTAAGCTTCTAACAAATCATAATTGTACAAGAGTTCAAACCCCTGATGGAAGATAAAACAATTGGAAAACTAGGAAACAGAGCCGCCGTCGTCAAACCAATTGGAAAATAATTTCCGCTTACATTGAACGGCGCGCGTAATCTCGTTAGTTGACGAATCGGAATCCGAACAGCAATGGAGGGCAAATAATGCCGCTCAATTAATTTTCCGAGTATTACCAAGTTAAGATCTATGTTTTGTATGCTTGTAGTGGATAGGAGACCAGTTTATTAAGTCAATCATCGCAAAAGTCAATAGCGTATAGTTTAAAAATTAAATTAAAAATGTAAAAAACCCCCAACGCAAAATTGAAAAGCGATAATTCAAAAGTCAAAAATAATACCTATAATTTAGCCATCAAATCCGATCGAGTAACTCCTATTTAAGACAATGTGGCGGGGTACCGACTTTATCGTACTAATAGATAGTACTCAAACTCCATCAAATTAAGGGTCTGACTTACATAACACTAATATTATAAAGCCAAAAGTTTGTGAGTGTGTTTGTGTATGTGCGTGAGTAAAACCGGCTTATATATTAAACTAGCTTTTGCCCGCGGCTCCGTCCACGTTAATCCCTATATAAACCCCTTAGAGGGTAAAATTTTAAAAAAGTAGCCTATGTCCTTTCTCGGGTCTTAAACTTTCTATAAGCCAAATTTCATCAAAATCCGTCCAGCGGTTTAATCGTGAAGGTGTAACAGACCGACAGATAGAGTAACTTTCACATTTATAATGTTACTAGCGGCCCGCTCCGGCTTTGCAGGGGTATAAAATATATATTATAAGTATTTCTCCACTATTTAATGGATGTTATTATACATATAAACCTTCCTCTTCAATCACTCTATCTATTAAAAAAAACCGCATCAAAATCCATTGCGTAGTTTTAAAGATTTAAGCATACATAGGGATATAGGGACAGAGAAAGCGACTTTGTTTTATACTATGTAGTGATGAAGTATAGATAATATCCAATACAGTATGTTCCTGATGCAGCAATATATAATTCTAACTACACTACTCTAGTTAGTTTAGAATTGTGCCGCTTATTAGTCGGCTGTCGAAGTTTTCATTATCCTACATTCCTACCCAACACTGGGAGTTGCGGAATATTCTGTCACTCTCTATAACAGCTACCTATGTGCAATGTATAGCCGAACCATCGCAATTATGACCACTCAACAGATAATTTGTTTGCTTCCGTCAAAAACGATAAATCTTGTTATGACACCTAGATTTATTGCAATAGATTTTATTATGATGTTTAAATGTATAACACAAAATAACGTTATTAAAGCAGATCGATAAATAGAATAGTTAAATAATAAATAAAAAACCCCACACTATGAGTTTCAAAAATATGAAATAAAATATCACATACACAAAGACCCAGACTCGGTACAAACATCTGCGGATCGATAAAATTGTTTTTCAAAGTTTTCATTCATTCATACAAGGTGTATTTATGAAATGCAATCAATATCTTTTCATTCATTAAATTATTGACAAAAGCATACAAAAGTTCTCATTCAAAAAGAATTTCATGAATAAACTTAAATGCAATAAACCGATTTTTAAATTTACGCAATCAATAAAAGTGAGTTGCGTTAAATAACTTACCAATACATTCAAAATATAAACCGTATTTACGAAAGCTGGCCTTTGACCAGCGTAAAAGTCGGTCTAAATGAAACGAAATGTCTCAAGTTTTAAATGTCAGTGAAATTTGGCACCGTTCGTATTCAATCAGGTTGTAAAGGTTAGTGAACTAAGGTCTTGTGTGATCATAAAGTTATGAATACAGCTAACAGCTATTGTAACATAATAATTTAAAAAGAATCGTTTATAAATATATATTTGCATAGGACGGAAACACGCCCTTTACCAAATTGTCCTGAGGTTTTATCTCATGTCTCGGAATACCTAAACCCGAAATATCCAAATATACATTTATAACAAATCTTAATTTAGGTCACAATCAAGTACCTGTAAGTATGATTTCATCCAACACCGTTCATTCGACAAGGTGTGATTAAATAATAAAAACGCAAACTCAATTGTTTTATCAATTTTCTACTATTGATTTTTACATAAAAATATATTGCATCAGTACGGTAGGAAGAAAAATTAAAGCTGCTGCTAGTCAAGATTACCATGGCACTGCTATTCCATCTTATTCATAAAAAATTACAATTTTACATAATAATAAGTTATTGATTTCCATTAAAAGATGGTACAATGTGTCACATTAGATTACACAAGTTGAATAGCTAGTTAAACAATTGGTGTAACATAAAATGGCATCTTGTCAACAGTATAAATATTTGTGGCATCTTTCTGTATTCAACTTTATTATAGATATGTGCGAATATGTGTGTGTGTGTAATTTTAAGCCATGGATTCAATTATACCTGTCGCTCTCATTTTTGTGTTTAAGAATAGAGATGTCAACTGACTTTAACAGTGTATAAGTGCAGCAATTTCAATATGCAAGATGCGCAAACACAATACCTAAAAGTATTTGGAGTTAAAATATCTGTATCTAAAACAACAACTCTATTACGTAATTGTTTATTCTCTATTATTCCCAAGCGCGTTATAGACGACAGCTGATTCAAACTAAATTAAACTTTAAATTGTTCTGTAATGAACACTCCTGTTCCTAACACTTTGTTTTCTGTTGATTTATTTACTTTGATACAACTAGATTTACTATTTATCTTTTCGCAGCATCGATCAACAATATCCTACTATATATAATAAATATCCTACTATGTATAATAATAGTTCAGAAAATAGACTAAACAACTTCTAAAAAGTCTTTACACACAGATTATAATTAAACTTGCTATCCAAGGTAGGATGTCTTGTTGTGTCAAGAATGGGTATACATGGGCATAGTTTTTAGGCATAAAATTGCGCTCACGGAGAGTGCAGAGATTCTATGAGAAAGTCTAAAACGAAAGCTAAAATTTATCGTAGTTTCCAACTATACGGTGCACTGATAGCAGTGGTATGACCGTTGGACTGCCAAGTCAAAGGTCGCAAGTCAAACCCCGGCACGCATCAATGTCTTTTCGAATTCATGTGCGTATTATGAATTAGTTTTTTAAACTATCGTTGTATGATGATATTAAAATTACAACAGGAATTAACGCGAACACAAGATTTTAATTTTGGCCAAAATAAAAAGTTGGATTCGCGTTAATGTTATCATGCTGGACAGACTGAACTTCTTCTGTATATAGAATCCTAATAAAAACTTATGTAATACAATAAAACATACAGTTCTCATAACATACACACAATCGCATGCACGCTCACTCACACCACAACACACAGCAAACACCATACAACACCACACAGAACCTCTTACACACCGGACACATACATTCCCATACCACACAAATAAGAGGCCACGCATGCAAACACTACACAAACTATTATATACATTTTATTTTTTATTTTTCTCTCTTTAATACCTAAGTAAAGTTAATACATTATAAATTGTTAAATTGATTATGTACAAGATACAAACGAAATCATGTTAATAGCTATTATATATGTATAATAATCGATGGGTTTGGCGCTGATAACCGAAATACAGGCTCTGCCTAGTTCGGCTACAGATGACTACACCACTTAATCTGACCTAAATTAGCCTGTTAAAATATTTTGTAATCTATGTCTAAGTTTCCTTAAATAAACATTACTATTACCATTACTATATGCCTATGTTGCCTAAAGTGGTAGGCAGTGGTGTATAGTACACCAGTTATGTTATAGTTCCCAATGTATTAGAGGGCGAGCCATATCAGATCATAATCCAACACATTCACAGAGAGAAGCTCAAACAGCTTTACTGACAGATGAAAAATATCACAGTTCTTTTCAAAGTAACATCTGGTACTTGCTCTGCTGCTCGGAAGTTCTGAAGAGAATCCTTTATGTATTTCTTATGTAGTTGGTTATGTAGCTATGTGGTTGGTTCATTATTCATTTTATGTTGGACTGGTTGATATATTGATAACAATTTATTTGTCGCATTAGGTTGAAAACCTGTAATGATGATTGTAAGTGAGAGTGTAAATAAATATATATATATATTTTTGAATGCTTCGCCTCGCATACGTTTGAAAGACATAATGGTAAAGTCATTATGAATCGACGACCCGATTGGCGCAGTGGCTAAACGATTGGATTTCTGCGATAAGGGTTGCGGGTTCGATTCCCGCACGGGGCAAAAATTTGTGCGATCCGCAGATATTTGTCCCGTATATAATATAATACCAGTCAAATGTGCTGCTCGATCGATTATACCCAACAATTCTGCAGAGGCGCTTATAGCCACGAGCCCCTCTACTTTTCTAGCAGCCAGTGTCAGATTTCTTTACAACGTATAAAAGTGATCCTCATAGTTTTTCTCGTCTCCCATAATAAATATTGGAGTTAGTACATCAGTGTTTCAACCCTCGACAAATAGGTATATACACTCGTTGGAAAGACGTGCAATTTATATAAGCTGGTTAGACGATTTAGAATCCTATTGTGCTGTGATGTATTAAATGTGGAAGTAATAAATTGTGTTGAACATTCACTATTGTAGATGAGAGTGGGGCTCGTAGCTATGCGACTACCCGGCAGATCAGTCGATCTGCGAGGTTAAGCCTTGCTTGCCGCGGTCAGTCTTGTGATGGGTGACCGTTTTCACATGTCGAGACCCCACCGTGCTTCGGAAGGCACGTTAAGCCGTTGGTCCTGCGCCTGATCTCTCTCCGGTCGTGTCGGTCTACCGTCCCATCGGATTATGAGAATGAGGGAATAGGGAGTGCACCTGTGTCTGCGCGCATACTTATGCACTATAATATCTCCTGCGCAGATGGCTCAGCTGAGACAGGCCGCCGAGATCGAAATTCGGTCAGGAGGACATTATTATTATTGTAGATGGAAACGTGTTAGGTTGCATTCTCCTTTTTGTTTGGTTTTAGCTACAATTTGTGGAACAGATAGATATTGAAGAATTTTTTTAGAATTAACAAAATCTCTTGATTTTTTGCTCATCCAAAAGTGAAAAGCTTCTCTGATCCGGTCATACTCGATCGAAGATCAAGGACACTTCGAATGCAACCTGTTCAATAAATGCCTAGGAATTATACAGTACGCAAGTGTAATCATCATTTTAGCCCGGTATCACCCACTGCTGGGTATAAGTGGTGGCTTCCCTTGTTCTTTGCTTATCTTCTCTATCTTGAGCGTCTCTTCCTCCCTAGACAAGTGGCAAAACGCTTGACGAATAGAACGAAAAATATATGGGTTTGACATAATAAGTCATCGATAACATAGTCGAAACATTATTTCATCCCCATACATTCATCATTCTATTCGACTTATATTCGTCAAGCGTCTAGGGTGGCTTGTCCGCAAATGTAATAAGATCTCCAAATGCCGTACCTGTACTGAGATAATATTCCCTTAATCTCAAGTCACATTGAAACGTCAAAATGAGGATTCGATTACAAAAAAACCAAAATCTGTCACCGCCACGAATTTATTTAAAGTTATAGGTCAAGGTACAGTGGTCCGATCACAAAATTTTGCCATAACAATAAAGTTTGGTTTGACCCAAGATAAGATTGATTGCTGGTGTGTAAAGTAGTGTTTGCGGTGTCGCTTAACGTTGGGCAAAATAAGTATCTGTTTGTAAATTTTTCCACTACAATGTTGGAACTTTCTACTTTGTACCCGGTTAACATCGCGCCTGTATGCCCTGAAACAGAAAGCAGAGGTGTAAATATAGCTGCACCTACACCCATATTTCGCCAGTTATGTTAAATAATAGAGGGCGAGCCTATCCACACATTTAATAACATAATTATACACACATACAGTTAACAAAATATTTATTTATATTCCTACTCCTCCTATTTATCTTTTTAAGATTAATTTCGTTGCGGGTTCCAAGACAGTCGAGTCATTTCTCTGGGACGCCTCGAGCTTCATTGCCTCGATGGTTCTTAATAGTTATCATTGTAGATCCTGGCTTACAGGAGTTGGAATGATAGGCACGAGTGGAGGGCTTGTCTCGATTAAAAAAATAACAAAATATGTAATAACAGCATTAGGTAACTAATACTTTTTTATTCAGTTTTAATTAAACTCACAACCTAAGCAAACGAATCCGGTACGCAAATAATATCAGGATATTGTAGAAAATATTATTCAAATGAAAGAAAAAATCTTATATTTTGTTTCAGATCGAGTGCAGTTTTGATACCTACAGCTTCATGAACTTATTAAGGTAAAGTAGTAAATAAATTAAGTCCAGATTCTGTGCTGATAAAAATTATCTCACGAAAAAATCCCATAGCACTTGCCCGACCTGGGAACGGAATCCAGGACCTCAAGCTCCGTAGTCTCTCTTGCGACCACTAGATCATCAAGCCAGTCTATCCAAGCCGGCATGGTTGAACACGAAACTATAACCTATCGCTCGCTTCACTCTCACGACTTAGTCCATACAATCCCAAAGGCAGGAAGATTAAAATTTCTATGTACATTGTTTCATAAGCGAAGGGGCTCAGCAGCATCTGTGCCCTGACAAGGGTACAGGGTCAGTCGGCGCTGACGGATGGCGTTGTCCTATTTTTGTATGTAAATCTTTTATATAATTCCTCTATAGTGTTGGTATTGGATTTGCTATCCTTTCGAGGTGTTTTATTTCACCTGTCGTGTTTTGTTTTGGTTGTTGTGAAACTTACTGTAGACACTAGGGATTAACTTTTATACACGGTGTCAGTTCGACTGCATGCAACATTGAAGGTTTGTTTAGTATCAACGTTAAAAGTTCCATCATCATCATCAGCCGGAAGACGTCCACCGCTGGACAAAGACCTCCCCCTTAGGACGCCACAATGACAACTTGCATTTGCATCCACCGGTTGCCTGCAACAAGTAAAAAGTTTATGATCAATAAATTATTACAGTCCTGAAAATATTATGTTCTATTTGCAGAAATGATTTTATTAAAAAATGTAAAACGAAGATAAGGACGAGTGAAATGATTTTTTTCACTAACCGGATTTAACCGTTAAAAATGTGCAGCCAACTTCAGCTGACCCCTCTAGGGACCACCGACGTGACGATATACTCGTACATACTAAAGATACAGAGACAGAACCCCAAGATCTATTATTAAAATCTCCATAAATTATACTTCCAAGTACACTTGAGAATTCACCAACTGAGCCACATTACGCCGTAGCCCGAAAACCTGAATTTAAAACGATGGAGTTCATAAAACCTCTTTTATATCTTTTTGCCGTCACAGACGCGAAGTTGTGAACGAGTTAACCCTTCTAACAGCTAATGGTTAGTGGCCAGCCCGGAGTGTTTCCGTCGACCTTTTAGGGAGAGAAAGTTGCGCGACATAATGTGGAGGGTTACGTTACGAATGCACGAGCCCTTATTTCGTCGGTACATTTTGCGTGACGAATAACTGTCATTATTTCCGCAAGTTGTCGCTACATTTTGCATTATTATCGCATAGTTTTAGGTGGTATCACTTATATTCTTTAGAAGCAAGTAAAACTTCTGCCTATCTACCCTCGTCTCATAATAGGCAAGACGTTTTAACCTACCTTACCAAAAAAATAGAGGCCCATTCCCAACAGTTGTAAAATCAGGCTGTGAATTCTGATGATGAAATAAACTCTAGTATCAATTGAGACTTTTACTTGTCCATGTTATAGGAAAACATCGCAGAAAAATTCTCTAAAGAGACGGTAATGATAATGTTGTTGCACTCCCAGATTTTTCCTAAAGTACTAGTGCCTTAAAAAGCCTACCTCTCATCAATCATAATTATTAAGTAATGTAAAAAGAAGGTCTCTACCAAATTATGTGTATTTCCAGACAAGCAACACGGATTTAACTATGTTCTGATCATTCATCCAGTTTATATACTATGATAACTTTCGGTCACTACGACATTATATGCTGATATTTATTAATAGGTATACCATGAGCATCCCGCGACCTGTCATATCCGAGATTAGAGTAGTCCATTCTAAACATGGGTGAAAAAAATTTTGGAAACCGCATATCGTAGAATACCCTCTACATACAAATACCTCTTTATAATACTATTAGAAAGAACAGACACATTATAAGTACGATAAGCCTACTAACTTCTCGAGAACATTTGCCCACCATGTACCCAAACAGTTATTATTTAAAGTAAATCCAAGACATTGATTCACTGCTGGCTAGTGACTTAACCGATGGATTAATGGCATAATGGCGACTGGCTCTGTCCATTGTTGGCTACAATACGCATTCAGCGGAGCGGACTTAGCTATGGTAGGACTTAGTGGTACAAGACAGGAGCAAAGCGACTTGAAGCAGTAATTATTTAAAGTATTTCTAATTATTATTGAAATGCTTTGACTTTTGACGCAGCAATAGGGAGCAATCGATATTGCAAAGAGTCATTATGGGCCTCTCCGTGACTTAAGCGGTAGGTGACTTGTGATTTTTTCAAACCTTGACAGTTAATGAGTTATGCTAATAGTTAAAAATATATTTTGTTTTAAGCCAAGAGCACAAACTGCCTTCACTCGTGGACATTTAAAGAAATACATTCGAATTAAACTAACTATGGGTTTTTATTTACCTGATGGCTATTGACTAGATACTACAAAAAGAATTTGATTGACAAGTGAAGTGATTTTTTTAACACTTGTTATGTATGGGCTATTAAAGATAAGCAGCAAAGAATAAGCTATCAGGTTTATTAATAGTAAAAGAAAAAAGTTTATAGTAAAATCTATATTCATGTTAAGAAATAAAGAAACGATTCACAAATCCTTTAAAGATAGGAAAATACATAAAATATTATAAAAACAGGCCATAATAAAATAATTAAAATAGTACTTTCTGATCATCATTTATTAGACGGCCCTCCGAAAATGGCCACCAAAGAGTCTTTATCAATGCAAATCTCTTTTGCATTGTGCCACATCTAGCTTAATGGTCTCCTGTCCACACTTTCCACCGTGTTCTCACTGCTCAATAAACACATTGAGATAAATCTACGTTAGATAATATTATGTTAGCACTGCACCAGTGATCACGGATTAGTTTCACGCGCATGTTACCATCAGGAATGTTTGCTTGATAATTTGGATGTAGTTTGTGGGCTTTGTTTATTAATTCTAGTTATCTTTTGGTTAGTCTATCAGAAATCAGAAATCAATTATTGGTCAAACACAGGTAGAATTACAAATTTTGGTCTTGTGTGGTTAACAAATGAGTGCGTTGTGTTTTGCCTTAAAGGCATACTAATATACACAAACAAAATTTTACATATTAGTTAAATAAATAATCGCAATAATTAATCAACAGAGAAATTCAATTGTTATATTGTAGAAATAACTTGGAATGTCATAAAAAAAAGTTAAATTGTCAAGCATCTATATAAATCAAGTTACGTTTTATACTGTTGATAGGTTTTAATGAATTTTAATCTCTTAAGTTTAGATTCGAATGTTCTGCAGTCTATTTATTTGTTTTATGATTGAGTCAGTTACATAAGTATTAAGTAGCCGGCCGCTAAGCTCCGAGTATTTAGCTACCGAGATATAAAAATTTGATTCTAGTTTTAAAAAAATGAAGTAATTATAGGATTTTTATCCGTATAATTGATTCTTCTCTGTAAGAGGAGATTCATCCGTCCTACGGTAATTAAACAGTGGTATTATTTTTATAAATGTTGAACACACAAACGCTATAAGTATATAATTTAGTGTCTGCTTTTCCAGACATCTGTTTCCTTGGTTCTTTTATCATCACACGTGGAGAAGTTTTTAATGCACCCCAGGACATGGATAGAAAGTTACCAGTATAGAATTTGCAGCACATATGCAAATGCGCAGTTAATTCGTTCTACAAAAGATTTATTGTAATTAGCTAAATAAAATATAACAACGCCCATACGATAATTCAATAGCCCCCTTTTTATTGCCATACCCCAGGATTAACAATGTGCATTAACGTTCATATAATGTTATCCTCTTAACTTTCAGAATTATAATATTGGCACAGTGTGACATTTTGACAATGTCGCCATGGGAGGTCGAAAATTTGAGTGATTCTTAATTTGAGGGTCGCCTAATGGCATCCTGAGTGTTCCGACAGTAAATAGATTTTGGTTTGAATTTGACTTTCGTATTAAAAAAAATCATAATATAAATATTTGAATTGAGTACGTAAATTAAAAGCGTATTTTCTTTTGTAGATTTTTTAATTACACTGGCAATTAAATAAATTATTAATGTGTAAAAAATAATAATATTATTAATGTGTTCTTAAATTATATAAACTTAAATATTAAATAATATTGTTTAAGGACCTCCCTAGGGTTTATTTATAAACACAATTATCGAGTTCTTTTCTACGTTCCTCCTTCTTCATTTCCTATTGACGGTAGGTACGCTAGATTTTTTAATTGCCAGTATAATATTATTAATGTGTTCTCAAATAATATAAACTTTAATGTTAAAAATACTATTGTTTAGGGACCTTGCCTAGGGTTTATTTATAAACACAATTATAAAGTCCTTAACTACATTCCTACTTCTTCATTTCCTATTGACGGTACGCTTATATTTTGTGTGCCCAGTTTATAGTGGTAAAAGGTCACATGGGACATTCAAGCAAGTGGGACGTATATTCCTGCAATGCAACTTAAGAAAATATTCACTTCCTCCAAATATTATGAGGATATAAAACCTCATCAAACAGTGGCCTAGATTATCTCATTTTGGTTGATGCAAACGGATGCGGTTATGACTGGCAAAATATTCGAATTGCCCAATAAAACGATCAGAAACACATAAACTGTATGAATATTAACATAAACGATACACTGAGAACACATGTGGAGCGGAATGGAATTAAATACACAATTTTAACTATAACTGCCTTGTTGATCTTGACTGCCTCATGGGTCCAGTGGGCGCAAATTGCGACTGCTTTACGTGAGGTCCTAGCTTCGATTCACGGGTTGGGAAAAGTGTTAAGGCAATAGACTGGCCTCCTATTACATTGGTAACTATAACATAACCGGAAAAATGTGGGCTTTCTACACAGGAACCACTATACATCAAGAACCAAGGTATAACGATCGACAAAGCAGTCTTTTTACCCAAACCGCAAGAATTATTGTTTTCTCTTATCCTTATTAGGAATTTTCTATTCTCTTTTCTTCGATACCAGTGCGACTCGATAAAAGTCGTCGACGCTAAACACACTTACCGATAGCGTTGTTTCCCCGTACGTCTATCCTGTAACATTATTTATTGATAAACTTGTTACCTTGTGTACTGAGCGCCCCGTGAGATCTCTTTGTTGCCAACGTAGATAGTTCCGTGTAATTTTTATGACGTAAGCATCTAGTATAACTAGATGTCGACGCTTTTAAAGAAGATGTGAAGGCAACTTTAAAGGAATTGGTAATAAGATAGTTGAGAAATCCTGGAACTAAAATTGCTTTAGTTGTTCTAAGTTAAGCTCGTGAAATTTGAGATGCACATAATTGTAAATAATACGTAAGAAAATTTGGGGACCATTTGGAGAAATTACACTATCACACTAGTTTTATAAAAACAAAAGTTTGTCAGTGTGTGTGTTTGTATGTTTGTACGTTTGTTACCTCTTCAAGCTCAAACGGCTGAACTGATTTTGATATGATTTGGTATGGAGGTAGCTGACACCCTGTATTCATACCATGGAATACATAGGTTACTTGTTACCCCTAAAAATGCGGGTAACATCGCTAGGCGCAGCTAGTCTGGAAGAAAACAATCTCTTAAAATTATCAAACATTCGTAGAGAACGACTTGCCATAGAAATACATACGAACTTCTTTTTAAAAATTAGTTGGAGAGGCATTTAGAAAACAAAGAAAGAACAAATCTTGAAATCTTGGATCTTATCTGGCCAATCGTTATAGTCGCCCTACGCTAATCATATAATTTTCTTCCTTTTCTAATACTATTCGCTTCAGGAGCAAATGATACTATTTTTTATTCAGTATAGATACTATCAGCTATTTTACGGTACTCTTTTCTTACTTACCTTACCTGAGGGCAATCCTTCTTGCTCTACCAACAACGATCCATAAAATCAATATTAAATTCGATTAGCAGATAAATTTGTCTTACAGTGTCTGAGAATCTCAGGAGGCCACAAACATTTTCGGTAATAGTAAATCCATGTACCAATTCGATGGTAAAACCATTGGTTACCAGTTTCACAACCGTGAACGTATAGTAAAATTAAATTTTCCATACGTTTTCATTACGCTCCGGTATGGCTAAGTTATGATGCCAAAAGTAACAAGGTAAGTTACTATTTGGATGTAAGAAGGATGATTTTGTATCTTTTTTCACTAAAAAGTCCTTTAACGATAGCAATCCTCCAATATTTTTTTCCTTTAATTATTTAGGTCTTTTGGGAGGCCTTTGTTCAACAGTGGACGTCTTACGGCTGATGATGACGATTGCAACCACTCAAATACTAATTCGTTTGGTCTTTAAATTATACTTATAACTGTATGTTTGGCTGCCTAGGCTTTGTTTTTTATTGTGTGCTGTGCTGTGGGGATTATTATAATAAAACAAACAGTACGGTGGACCACCCACCACCACACACTACCCAAGATACGAGCATTGCATAGTTTGGGAGTCGTTAAAAGCCTATGTACAAACACCTTACAAATAATGTGAATCTTATTCTATAATTATGTACTCTTTGGAAGAATACATTATTTATTATTATTATATTTAATATACCTATTTTCTGACAGGTCAAATTCATATAATTGCATCCATAGATGTACGCCTGTGTTACCCCAAGAGGTAGGTGTGTGAGTAGTGAATATTTAAAAAAATGTACACTGCATCTTAAGTAGATGAAAGCATCTTTGATGACCTCAGCATATACACGTTGTATATTGACAAGACAAATAAAAGATTAAAAAAAATAAACATCATATCTTGAAGGCGGACAAAGGACCATATTTAGTAACAAACGAACAAATGAATGAAATTCCATTAGTGAAAACATAAGGATAAATAGTGAATTACTCATCCAGCAAATATAATTCGTCAGTACCGACATTCTTTAGCTTCTTCAGCTCTTAACCCAATATTTACGATGTCGGCGCCGTAACCGTTGCCGCGATTTATTGCCTTAAATAAAAAGATTTATCGAAGGAATAGTGACTAAGTTTTTAGCATACACTAATGACTAGCATGAATTACGACATTTATTTCTATCACTTTGATTTATTAGGGTTAAGAGATTAGTATCGGAGGCAGTGATTAACGTTTTTCTTTGACTTGTTCTGCTAAGCCATAACATTGCACAGTGGTCATTTTTTATGGCTTGGATAATATTTTGCGGTTAATTCTAAGTAACAACGAAAAAGTATAATTGGAAATACTGAATTTTTTTAAGTACGATGTAAATATAAAATGTAGCCAGTGAGATGTTATTACTATGTTTAATTTAATACTGTAATTAATATGCTCTTGATTTTCTACGTTTTTACTGCTGACCTTACGTTATGTCAGTGCAGTCGAAAAATACTTTAATACGATTCCATATTTTATACTAAATTCTCACTCCTTTTACACATCAAAATGTTACAATGAGCAACATTCAAACAGACAACATACAATTTAAAATATCCTTCATATTTCATTACAAGCCCTGCACAGTGCGCCAAAGTTCTTTAAAAACAGAAAAAGTAAGGCGGTAAATTATAGTTTGTCAAATAGGAACGCCTAGAGCCCAATAATTATAGCTGGACGTGAATAAGTGTATCACAGTTGGAAATTACCACTTTTATTTTAATACCCGTATTCCAGTTTAAGGATGAGGCCTCACTTCAAGGTGTCTTTTATTGTTTTTAAACTCCCTTGAACGGTTTATAAAATTTTTAGCGCGTTGCGTTGTTACTTTTTTTCTAACTAAATGTTTATTTACGTTGGGAAAAAAATATTATTAATTTGGATACACAGTACATACATACATATCACGCCAAAGTATTTACGCAAAAGTCGATACATTTTCATTTCACCAAACCTAATAATACCGTGTGCGCCGTGTGGTATCCGGCCTAGAATTGACCACCCCCTTTCCTCCCGACAAAGGGAAAATCCAGAAGATGGGCAGCAGCTTCTTCTGTAACTTGACCACCAGTACTGCGATTCCCCAGCCCCTTCTTCCGGTTGATGATGATGAATAATACCCATATAATAGTGGTTCATTTAGTGTTCTTTCAGGCCCTAGCTAAAAACCAGCGCTGCTGCTTTCGAGCAGCTGCATTAAATTGAGTTTGGGATCTTTTTTTGCCTCGTACTATGTAACTTTTTTATTCTTTTATGTTATTTTGTATTCGAGACAAAAATAAATATTTTTCTACCCAAGGAATACATAAGCAGTAAAAATGGTCTTCAATACCGCTTTTTGTTAATTTTTCTCTCTCTTACACTGAAGACCTACCCTCTTCGCTGTAAAGTCGACTTTGTGATTAAGTTGTCCTGTCTGAGGGATCTACTAATCACATGTATGAACGATCGAAGGCAGTTTTTATTTGAAACGATTCTATCCAGCCAATGTTTATTATGAATGTATGAAGTCTTAGGTCTGTGTGGAATCGACTTGTGTATTAGTGTCATGTTAGTTTATTAGACTGACATTAAACGTTATAGTTACTCTCGATTTAGAAACTTTTAGGTATCGTAGGTTCTTTTCAAATTCCCATAATTAGGCAAAAATATTTGAGAGTGGGGATTATAGCAATAGCCTTTGTTTAACAATGGTCGTCTAGCTGATGATGATGATGATTTGAGGGTAGTAGAATCATTGAGTCTGATAAACTTTACCTGTTTTAATTTTAGATATTTATTCAAATAAATAAATTATAAATAGGAGAACAAACTAGTCTTGTAAAATCTGCAACTTAACTTTGTTTTTTATAAAACTTCGCATCACACTAGACATTTCTCCTGTATCGTGGGTGTGTTTCACAAACATGAAATATCACATACATAAAACACCCATACTCGGGAAAAACATCTGCGGATCACACACATGTTTATCCTCTACGGGAATCGAACACGCAACTCTTAACTTAGCAGTCCAATGGCTTAGTCACTGCGCCAATCAAGTCGTCAAATGATCTTATCAAAGGTATTAGTGTTTCCATAGCTTGTTGGCTTGGTAACCAACTATCAGATACGTCATAAAATCTCAGTGAATAACTAAAGACAGTGCTACTCACCAAATATATACTAAAAACATGACGAATATTGTATCCAGAAATTCATCTTTTCACTTTCTTTGTCCCATTTATTAGATAGTATAGTTGAAACTTTGCAAACTCAGCTGAAACAAAAACAATAGCGTCTTAAGAGATTGTCTGCTCTTCCAGTTCTTACACACTTTTACAGGTATCTCTGAAAACTTGAAGAGTTCCGCTTCCTTTTGCTATAATTCGCGTAGTATTACAATAGTTCGGATGTTGTAACGGTCATTGCTGGGGAACTTTAGCTGGATTCTTTTGTTCTAAACAGTAGACATCTCGAGCAAATAGCCTTATATGTATTTGCATTGGAAATTTGTACTCGAATTTAGTTATTCTAGTGGCATTTTGCGGAATTTTTGCAGTGTTTTTGTTGCCCGCATTTTAAGTTGGTTTTCTTGTTATTTGTTTTAAAATGCACTTATATTTTAGTCCGCATAGTATCTGTGCACGGATCAGATGTTATTATCGGTCTCGACTGTCAAAGATTTTCGACAATCTTTACAGGTATTCAAAAGCCCGAAAGTCTGACATTCAGTCCTACTAAGTTTTATTATATTATCAAGCAGTTGGGTAAAAGTCCGCAAGACAGTCGCTTTTTGTAGAACATTGGCATACAGCTGCATTTGATTAGGCTAGGAATTGAACCCAACACAGTGGAAAAATTTGGCAGACCACGACAACTTAAGTGAATAATTTCATGGTGTTTCAGACATGATTTCGTTTTTATTTCCAAATTTGTAATTTTAAAACACTGCAAAAAATACCTTTAGCAAGGCAAATAACATTTTTTTATTATTGAATTAACATTGCCCTACTTTCCAGCAACGGTCACCAACTGTGCAATTTAAATAAAAAAGTTAAATAAAAAATTTAATTTAACAAAAACAGGACAAAAAAATTGTGAACTATAAAAATGATTTCGTAAAAGCAAACTGTTGTTTTAACTAAACCGATTTGGGTTCGTTGTGTCGTGCGGATTTTTGCGATACCATATGCTGTGTCAATAAATTTTATAAACTCACAACCTTCCTGTCGATTTTATTAATAATACTTTTACAGTTTTATGTTCATTTTGGAAATCACCGTGCAAGCTACACTTTTTGTTGTTAATTAGGAAAGATAATAATAAGCTGTGAAGATCTTAGTCAGTTTAGCAATCTATTGTAAAGAAGTTCGATTGCCGTCTAACATTTGAATCATTTTACATTTATTAAGCTCTGCGTAATTTAGAATGATAGATAGATTTAAGTAATTAAGCATCTTATTATTTGGGAATTAATTATACCTTCCGTTATACATAATACAGCGATACCATCACGCCAAAACATAAACAAGCTGAACAGAATTAATCGAAACATTAAAAAACGCAATGAAAAAACGCCAGTGTTTCCTCTTTGAGATTCCGGTAATTGTCATTTAATTACCTAGTGAGGGGAGAGGGGTACAAAAAAATAAAGCTTAGAGCCTCTTAATGGCCACCAATTTTCCGGTCTGTGGTCCCGAAACCATTTTAGTCTGAAACATTGTTTTATCAAGTATTCGTTTAAAAAGTGAAAATAAAAATATTTCTTTTTGGCCACACGAAAAATATTTGCAGCCAGTGTGCTGTAAAAATCAAGTTTTAAAAATGGAATATTTATTATCGTTGTTTTTGTTTAATGGTTTGTGTTGCGGGTGAAAATAGGAGTGAAATGAATAATTACCAGTTTGTGTAGGCGTAGATTCTTTCGGGAAAATGTTTGGTTTGTCAGTTTAGGTGCGTTAGAAATAGGTTTACCACAATAGCTTAGTAGTGATACGAGTCTAATCCCCAACGCCTGTCCAACAGGTGTTATTCGCCGCTCCACATTTATTTTGAATTCAAACCTTTATATAGGTCGTGGAGCGGTATAAAGGGAGCATGTGGTTTTCGGATTATTTTAAACAAGAGGTCGTCATACTAGGAATTACTATTGTATTGTTGGTTCACATAAAAATAAAATGTCACGATCAAGTCGATCCACGGATCACACAAATATTTGTTACACGTACTATGGTGACGGTTACCTAAGGACATGGGATCCGAAATCAGACTTCGACTGTTAATAATTTTATACATCAGGATCTCTCTCTAACCTCAGAAAATAAGATATGCCGTTGGTAGTACTCGTAGTAGGTAGGTATATGGCAATTCTCAGTAGCAGCACGGAGTCTGGATTTGTGCCTGGTTAATGGCAATAGGGTCTCCCCTATTTGGTACATTAGGAGTCGGGATCTATAATTTAAGTGGTGAAATGTGGGTGTACTATTCCTCTGGCTATCTGCCCCCTTACCATGAGCTCTTAAAGCAAGACAGTTTAAGATGTGGAAGCGAGACGCTGCTACATGCAGTGTAATGCGGCGTCTCGCTTCCACAACGTTAACTGTCCTGCTTTAAGAGTTCATGGTATGGGGGCTGTTCGGAGAATACAGGTGTGCTGTAATGTTTATGGCAGCAGGTAATTTAGTGAACGAATGACTCAACACATCCAATCTAATAACCTAAAAAGAACATCAAACAATATGAGACACATAAAACTACACACTAAAAATAAACTGTAGCAATAAACTTAAGTATCGAGTTTCTCTTAAAATTAAAACATTTCAATATGGTTTGATGGCGCATTTGATGAGTCGAGCTTCGTTAGAATAGCGTTATAAACAATGGATGATGTGTTAAAGAAGGTTTAACTTTCATACCGATTTACATTTATATGTACTTGTACAGTGCTGCCGACGTATCTTGGCGGTCCTGAAGTTAGCCGATTAGCTGCGCAGTAGACAATTTCATTCCTAAAAGATCCATTGCGCAGCTAATCGGCTAACTTCAGGACTGCCGAGAACGTCGGCCGGACAGTAGTTATTATCTTCAGATATCTGCCTACCTGTTACCTACATTGCCTACATTTCGCCAGTTATGGTAAAGGTTACCATCAAGGCCCAAATCCAGACTCTATGCTGCTATTAGGAACTACCTACTGAAAAAACCCAGTAACACTTTGTCTGACCCGGAATTCGAACCAAGGACCTCATGCTCATGGCGTTTAGCCACTACACCAGCAAAGCAGTCACGGAGTGTTACTTTCTTACTTACATTAAAAATAGTTGTTCTGTCTTCATTTCTCATTTGCATTATTTAATAGTGCCGTGTGGTATCCGGCCTAGAATTGACCACCCTCTTTCCTCCCGTGGGTGTCGTAAGAGGCGACTAAGGGAAAACTCAGAAGATGGGCAGCAGCGTCTTCTGTAACTTTACCACCAATACTGCGATCCCCAAGCCGCTTGCCAAGCGTGGGGATTATGGCAAACCCCCCCGCTTAAACGGGGAGGCCTATGTTCAACAGTGGACGTCTTTTGGCTGATGATGATGATGATGAATAGTGAAGCGAATCACCACATGGGATTTGATGAGCAGCAACATGTCTGAGTTGCACACTGTCTGGTTTGTTTAGTGGTTGTGAGCGTGAAGTCCTGGGTCCGATGTCCGAGTCGGACAAATGATATTGGGTTTTCTTAATAGGTAATTCTCAGTTTTAACGCATTGATAAAAATGTGCCCGGTTAATGACAATAGGCTCGCCCACTATTTCATAGGGCTTTTCATAACTGGCCAAATATGGGTCCACACACTACACTTGTCTGCATGCCTCTTTAAGGAAAACAGCGTGATATTATGCCATGCAAAACAGAACATAGCTAACATAGTTAGGTGTGTGTTTCTTACGCTGCGCTAATGAGCTGCAGTTTTGAATTGTGAGACACGTCGTGTCAGACGTTAAGTTACAACTAAACCTCGCGATGCACGAAAATAAATGAATTGTATGGATGACCTAAGTGAGGTGTCGTAGACAATAATAGACGAATAGAATGAAAAATATACCTAGTGGATTGTCATACCTATGGCACTGAAATCGAACAGAATGAGAAGCATATGGAAAAACGTTATGTAGATCATAGATTACACAGTCCTTTCGATTCTTTTACATTTATCATTCTATTCGATTTCTATTCCCACTTGTCCAGTTGTGTTGGAGCCCCTGGTAAGTAGGTAGGTATACCGTCTTCCGTCTTATGTCATGGTCGAAACACTGTTGAAGATCTACTCTGTTTCATCAGAGAACAAACACACAGACCGGTCATTAAGACCTAATATTGTTTTTATGCCTACACAAATATAAGTTCAATTTCAATCAAGGTGCCTTCAGTGTCGCTAACCTAATTTGTTAAGTACCTATCCTAAATGTAACAAATAACGATCATAATCGACTCGTCTGCGAAATTAACCCAAACACAGCGACTGGTGGTTTAAATGTGAAAAAAATACGAAATCATAAGTTGAAAAATGTTAATCGGTGAACAGATGTCGGTAGCAGTTGCTGGGTTTATTTTTAAGCTTTTAACTCTGAACGAATGTTTTTTTGAGTAATTATGATCTCATCTAACGAGAGAATTGATATGTTTGCTAAATGAAGAGTAAAATATGAATGTAGGCTAAGTGTTTAAAAGGTTTGCTGTTGCAGTATCATATTTATTGCAAAATGCAATTATAAAAAATAATCATGGAGTTCTTGCCGGCTCTTCTCTACACTTTGGAATCATGCAAGAAGATTTTCAGGTTTTGAAATACTCTTTTATGCCATATAAAAACTGCTGTACTGTTACGACTTTTAAAATTTTCAAACTCAAGCAAGCTTTTTTGTTGTAGTTATGTTATACTAGCTGTTCCCCGCGGTTTCACTCGCGTTATATTGCCATTTGTGTATCTGTTATCCTGGTACCCATGATGTGAGCTAGATATTTAAAAAAAAGGGTTAGGTGACAGTTTTATTTTTTCTGGTGTTTTTTTTTTTATATTTTAATAATTATTCTGCTATTCGGGGCGGAGATGAATCCAACAAATCAGAGATTAATAAAATCGGACCAGCAGTTCTCGAGGTATGGGTTCTTACAAACTCGACTTTGCTTTATATAAATAAGATATAGGTTCGGCCGTTAAGGCTTTTTTAAACTTAATAATGACATTACCATAGTAAACAGTATTACCAAGAGACAACACTTAAAACAACACAAATGCGAGCAAAAATACACAAAGTCAAAACATTCCGAGCTAGGTACGTGTGAAACAATATGTCTGACTCCATGGCGGCACTGATGAGCGCTTGAGCTAATGAGGGGGTAAGCAGACAAAGCAGTGTAACACAAAACCCAACTAGAACTGTCAACAAATGAGTCGCTTGAAAGTTAACTGGGAAAATAGTGAAGTGTTTTAGTATTTAGACGGCTACAGAAGTGGCTGTATGTCTTTGACCTAAAGAGAGTATGTATTCAATGGGTTCAGAAATTTCCCTAATTAATGGGTTTAATTAAATGTTTGTAATTATGAACCTAATATGCTGGGGAGATAAAAAAGATTATGCAACGAGAGTAGACTTTTGAAAAGTATTTTTTGTACTAGTTTTTATTTCAGATAGGCTATTTCAAATTAAAAGGTTATAGGTCCCAATGTATTACGGGACGAACCTATTGCCAATTAACTGGGCCCAAATCCAGGCTCCGTGCTGCTACTGAGAATACCTACTAATGGAAAAACCCAATAACACTATGCCCCAACCAGGATTCGAACCCAGGACCTCATGCTCAGCATTCGCGCTTAGCGACCACTAGACCAACGAGGCAGCCGCGTATATAATGTGTAAATCAAAAACAATAACTTCGGTTGCATCTCAACCAAACGATGCGGTATTACTGCATATATTCACGCTTCCTTATTGTAAGGGGCTGGCCAGGGAGCTATGAATTTGCCTTATGGATCTGATAAGTACCGTTCACAATGTTAGAAGTCCGTGACCGACTGGAAAAGATAGGATTAACAATATGCAATAAACTGTGCGAAGAATTGATTCAAATTATAGATAGGGGCATCTGTTACGCTTCGTAATACTTGCGAGGGATTTAGTAAGACTATGTTACCAGTCTTAAGTATGGAAATTCAGTAGTATGACTGTTACCATGATAGCAAGCTCGTACGTTTGACTCTGCAACTAGTTGGCTATTCCCGAAAATACACGTAAACTGGCATTAAAATTATATCAGATGATATTTGTTTTTTATTTTATTTAGAGCGCATTTTTTTACGGCACATCGTCTTATGGAATTTTGCATAGAGTATGGAAGCTTGCGTCAAATGTTGTCTGTAAATCGCACTTAGGGTAACGTTTAATTAACTTATACGAAAAAAACTGTGTAATTATATCGGTAATTAAATGTATTGAATAGACTACTTATATACCATTTAGATATTATCTACAAATACGTCGCTGCATTGGTGTGCATTTAGAAAGAATGCCTACAGTAATTGTGTTAATTTTGGAGCTGATAAAATACCTTGCTTTTACAGCGTATTAAGTATCCATTTACGATATCATCAGGACAAAAATCCTTGGCAATCAACGAAGATGCAAATGCGTCGCACTTAGAACACACATAAAATTGCATCCCACAAAATTACACATTCGCCTTAACGTAGTCAAAATAAAGTTTAAATTAACACGGCTTTTAAATTATGAACCGTAAATGTAAATAAGTATTACAATAATAAGAAAACAAAAAGAGTATGAGTACAGTTAAAAAAAACAATACCGTTCTTATATTTATTGCCGTTAGGCTTAAATTCGAATGTATCTAATTAAAACAAATGCAGCATAAGTTTGTCTGTACTTTTGTCCCTAGGGCGAATTAGTAGTCGAGTGTTCACAGTGCATGCTTTGAAATAAGACTATCTAGATAGAAAATGCAAATCTCCGTAAGTTTATGCACTGCGTAGGAACTGCCACGGGCGAACGCTAGCTTGATTACGCATTGAATTTCTGTAGCCTATATTTTGTTATAATGTATTCATTACAATTTGAGGTAAATTTAAAAATATTTAGGTAATTAGAGGGTTGCCAAATAAGGCAATTGTCAAAATAATAATTAAAGCAAAACAAGTTAATTTCGGAGCTACGTGACAAAAGAATCGTTTCAATTGCTAAATCTGCTAAAATAAGTTGACTTTTAAAATTCAGAAAGCAGATATTAGACAACTGGAAAGCAACTAGACTGCTGCGCTAGGAGTTGCGGGTTCCATTTCCGCACGGGACAAAAAATTGTGCCATCCGCAAATGTTTGTCCCGAGTCTGGGTGTTTGTGTATGTGATATTTCATGTTTGTGAAACGCACCCGCGATACAGGAGAGACTTCTAGTGTGGGGCGACGATTTTTGAAATGACGTATATAGGTATACCGCCGAAAAGCAACATCCTGTACCAGGAATTAATAATCACATGTGACAGCTTATCATATGTCACACGTAATTGGTTTACCAATTGCCATTCAAGGCCCAGAAGATCATCGTCTTGAAATGATTGGTTTGCTGCAAAAGACATAGATTTTCATGCCTTTTAAACGTAAGATACTTCATCGATAGGAGTGCAGTTCACTCCTATTGATGAAGTATCTTCCCTTTCTTTCCATGCTAGTGTCATGACATGTTCCTACGTTTTCCCTTACAATACCATTCATAATTATTATCTTGGATCATATAAAATATTGCTATCTTACTACAGCTTCCACAACGTTGTTCAAGGTAGTCGGACCAGTCAGGTCTCCGGGATATGAAGACAGCTGCACTTCCTCCGTTTATATCTGATACATTGCCACAAAACTAGTTACCAGCTGAGCGAGTATCGCCTCAGGATGCGTAAGTTTATAATGTTAAATTGCTAATAAATTGTAACTACTATTGGAGATAGTTGGCGAGATATGAGCGACAAAATAGATATTTCTTTTTTTTTAAAAACGTCACCTCACACTAGGAATTTCTCCTGTATCGTGGGTGCGTTTCACAAACATGCAATATCACATACATAAACACCCAAACTCGGGACAAATATCTGCGGATCGCACAACTTTTTGTCCCGTGCGGGTATCGAAACCCTTAGCGCAGCAGTCCACTGATAGCCGACTCTACTGACTCACCGCTCCGAGCACCGATAGCCGAGTGGTATGACCGTTGGACTGCTAAGTCAAAGGTCACAAGTTCGAACCCCGGCACGCACGAATGTCTTTTCGAATTCATGTGCGTATTATAAATTAGTTATAAATAGGTATATTAGTTGCTAAAAAAGGGGAAGGAAAACATCGTGAGGAAACCGGCACTCCTTAGAGATTTTTCAACGGTGTGTAAAGCCATGTCAGAGGCCTACAGGCAGTTTAAACTCTGACACCAGGTTGTTCATCAACCATACGATAAGAAGAGTAGTCCAATCGCTAAGCCACTGCACCAATCGGGTCGTCAATACCAATATGCCAACGAAGAAGTTCTGTAAGAAAATTAATCTTCACATTAAGCCTTTTTTAAGTCAAAGGCCTATAATAACAATTAAAATTAATATTCTTATTGTTACTGTCCGCCTGTAGGCTTGCAGTATTCCACTGCAGGTTAAAATAGGGTTTAGGGTCCTACTTCCATACCCTCCTTACACTTTTGCCGGCCTTTGACATTTATTGACTAATCTTTTAATCAGAAGCTCACACATGAACATACTTGTACCTATATTTTGAAAGTCTCGACCAATTTAAGACTTTGGTGACGTTAAGGAATTGCCAGCTGAAATGGAACAAGTCAGGTAGTCTTAAATAAGCACACGAGAAACTACAACAGGAGAATAGAAAACAATATACTTCAGTTATGCATCCTATATTTGATTGACGTAGCAGTTTACTCGCTAGGATCCAGGCACCTCCTCATTCTGGTATACAGAACCCAAAAATAACAAAACTTGCATAGCTCCAGCGAACAAAGCATAAAGTTTTCATGTAACCTGCCTTCCATTGCATGACAAGCCACAATCCACAGTACACCTCCAAAACACAGGAGCTAGAGTCTACGTACAGTATAGAGCAAGTTTTATTCCAACTATAAAATTCACTGAGAATACGAAGGCACACCCGCCGTATTAAGCCGTGACATACGCTGAGAAACGAAACACCTACTATTGGCGGTTTACCGAATTGTGAGTTTCAAGTGAAACGTTTAGCGGAGTGGACTCACGATAAACTCATTACCGTCGCTATCAACAGTGAAATATTCTTTGAAATGGGAACGCAGGGGTGTACTTTTGCATACCTACTAGCGTTTTGCCACATAGAAGTCGTCCATGTAATAAGTGATTTACTGTTGACCGTTCCCATTTTAGGAACCGAATATCTGATGTACGACATAAAATAGCCACTTCAAGCCTACCCGGAAAATATAAGATTTCTCATCTGCACCAAGAAAACAAGCAGTTAGACGGCAATTTGACTGCACGATCAGCAGTAATTTAAGTATAATAACAGTATCACAGAAAACTCTTTGGAACCCAATCAGTACATATGTACGTATATATTTATGTGTATGAGAGTATAAGGTGTGTCAAGTCCCACCAAAACTGATACAACAGATCCGTAGTAGTGTCTCGACAATACGTTAGAAATATCATCATTTCGTCTTCAAACTAGCTGTTAAAAGCTCCCCACACCTGCAGTACGGCTCCCGGGAGAACACCGCGCACGACTAAATTTTAGAACTTCTATCTATATGACCACGTTTTGGACTCGAAATAACCCTTTGTTGAGAAACGGCACTGTGTTAAGTATTTTATTCGAGTTTGCATCGTTTATTGCTTGGATTTCCTTGTCATGTTTTTGAAGTAAGGAGATTTTTTTTAAGTATGTTTATTGGTCCATCATCAGTTGTACCATGATTGCTTGTAAGCATCAATCATAAAACGGAGACAATTTGGCGCAAACAAATGCAAGCAACAGTTTTATTAAAATTAAGGAAACAAATTAACAGACAAAGAAAATTTCTTCATTTTCGTTTCAAAGAAAACAGTGTACAATATTTTTTATCAACGTGTGCACAAAATGTCGATGTTACACGAAACTGTTCTGTAACTTACACAAGAAATATTCCCTTATCGTGCGTACAGGTATAATTTTCACATTCGCAAACACACCCGGAATTGGAGCAAACGTGTGTATGTCTCTATACAAATGGTTGTATCTATAACTGTGAGTAACAAAATTGCATCGAAAACAAAGGGTCTTACTTACAATTGTTTTTTTCTGCTGATCCGATGAATTTTTGTCTTATTAAAATCTTTTTCTGAATCTCGAGTCTATATGCCATTCAAACCATCTTTATCATTTCAGCCTCTTCATACCTACAAGACCGTTTAACGTTGTCTCTCAGTCATGTTATCAGATTCATTGCATTTCAATACTGACTTTGTGTTGGTTTAGGGGTTAGAAGCACTGCTTTTAATCATACGAAATGAATTAAGAATGAAGGATGGGAGGAAGCGTGGTATCTTTAAATATTGCCCCATGCTAGGGATTCCTACTATATCGTGGGTGCGTTTCAGAAATATCACACAAACACGCAGACTCGTCGGGATACATACATAAGCATCTGCGGATCACGCAAATTTGTCAAACTTTCGTCTAATCGCCTAGCTACTGCGCCACACAGTTGGCAAAATATTTAAGCCATCAACCACCAAGCAATCCCATTTGACAATAAACTTGATAGTATCAATAATTCAGTAGGTTTTTTTTAATTTTAAGACACGAACGTAAAAAGTCTTGACGTAACAATTAAAATATAACTTAAAAATAAACGCGGGACACATTCCAGTTGAATAGCGAGCATCGACAATAACATACCAATTTCCACGGAGGCAATGTACGTACTTTGCCAAGTTTCAAATGTACAAAAAGCGTAATTTGCGACCTGCCAAACCGCACTAACCGTTGCCGGCAGCTGCCGCTACGCCAATTCTTTTGTGCGAATGTACCAGTGTATTAAACTTCTGTATTAAGTTTTGTAGTACTTTCTGGAGTAATCGAGACGCAGGGTGTACTGTATACCTATTGTATAGGATGTATAGTGGAGAGCTAAGTTTTTGGGTATCGATAAGTTCGTGTATTGTTTCTTCGCATTTGTGTCTCTCATGTTACGAAGCTGTTGCAATGGCTTTCAAGATTATGGATCAAACTTGCTGCGCCCTGCGGTGTTACCCGCAACATTTTTTTGGAATAAAAGATAGCCTATGTGTCAAGGCGGGGTGTCAGCTACCTCCATACCAAATTTTAGCAATATCAGTCTAGCCGTTTAAGCGTGGAGAGGTGACAAACATACAAACACACTCACAATCTTTCGTCTTTACCATTTTAGTGTGATTCACATGTACAAAGATATAAAACTTATTTTAAATTTCATGAGTACTTGTTTATCTTTTCTTTCTTATATATACCATTTACAACACTCAGACATATTAATTTATTCTCACCTATATTAAGGTGGATCTAGGTCTTGACCAGAAACTTGAAAGCCTAAATGCCATTGTTATATCAAAACCCATAATTATCCTACCTTGATTAGACAAACAGTGGTCGTTTTTAATGAAATAGGAATAGATGTATGAAACTTTAAAAAATATGTAAATCAGAATGTATTATACCTATAACATAACATAATTTCACGCCTGTATTCCCCGCAGGGGTAGGCAGAGGTGAACATATAGTACACCCACATTTCGCCAGTTATGTTTTAAGTCCCAATGTAATAGGGGTGAGCCTATTGCCATCAACCGGGTACAAATCCAGACTCCGTGCTGCTGCTGAGAATTACCTAATGGAAAACTTAGTAACACTTTGCCCGACCCGGGATTTTAACCCAGGACCTCTTGCTTAGCAGTCGCGCTTAGCGACCACTAGACCAACGAGGCAGTACAGTACCTATATTATGTAACAAGGCAGAATGCAGTGTATTTAAAAAACGTGATGGTCGATATTCCAGTAAAGAAAATATCGATATGGAACGACTACGACTGGTACTGATTCGATTTCAGTAAAGTGCTCATAAAGCAAAGAGCGCCGATCCAGCGTCTTTACATTATTTTTTATTGTTTACATTGAAAGATACTGTGCTTTATTCAGTAAACTACTTAGGGATCCTATTGTTCAAGAACTCAATAAGAATGTCAAAGCAGCATGCTTAGGACAGGAGTAATATTTCTTAGCCTTGAGAAATATGGTCGTGAAAAACGAAAGTACTAAACGGTAAATTATAGTAAGAAATACGTATGGACAGTGCGAAAAACAGTATTCTAGCTTTATGTAATGAGACGAATTTAATCCTAATTGAATAGCGAAGGCAACAAGGTGGATGGATTAATAGTAATTAAAAAGTACACTATATTCCGCAAGGAGTAAGTCTCTTTCAAAAGTTACTTAAAAAAAAATACGACCGGTTCCGGCATTCAAAAGTTATGCTGGAATAAAGAAACGCACAAACATACATACATGATCCCTGAAAACATTACACTCCTTTTTTTGGGCAGTCGTGTAAAAACGTCGCCCCACACTAGGAATTTCTCCTGTATCGTGGGTGCATTACACAAACTTGTAAACCCTACCTTCCTACTAACTTCCTCTTTGTTCAAAACGTTATCACCAATTGGCTGTTAATCACATACACAAACACCCATACTCGGACAACTATCTGCGGACCGCACAAATCTTTGTCTCGTGTGGGAATTGAACCCGCAATCCTTAGCGCAGCAGTCCCCTCACTTAGCCACTGCGCCAATCGGGTCATCAGAAAATAAAACAAAAAAAAGTTGTAAATAAATCAAAATATCTGCAATGTATTTACTTTTGAAACCAAAGTAATAAAAAGAACCTAAATCTTGTGTATTGTCTATTATATACATACTTGCACTCTAGTTGTAAATAAAATACCGTTAATTTGAGTAAAATGTTTGTCAAAGCGATAAAGCAAGGTACAGGGTAGTAGTATTAAATCTGGGCTCTCGAAATCCGCTTAGCCAAGCATCTTCCGCACCGCAATGGCCAGTCATTAAACACTAAATTCCTTCCGAAGTATTGTGGCCATGATGCTAGCTAGTCGACATTTATTCATGGGAAAACACACTGCACCTTATTTAAATGTAATTGCGCTCAAATATGTTAATTTCATCTACTTGTATTTAAATAAAAATTTTATCCTACTGAATGATGATTTCATAAAATCTGGTAGCGATTGGTGTGGATTGAAATGTTCTCCTGGCCGATTTTCGGTCACGGTGGCCAATTCTGACTGAGACTGACAAGGGTGGTTAGGTAGCTAGACAAGAGATATTGTAGTTACAAGTGTTTACGTAAATGCATGTTCACTCTATATTCCCTAACCCTCATAGTCCGAGTCAGAGAGTTTACTTGAATCATAATCATTTATAATATATATGTAGTAGCCTGATATTTTATTTTATGTCATGGTTGCACCATGACGTAAAATGAAATATCTGGCCGCTTCAACAATTCTAGTAAATACTGCAAAGTTTTCAGTTCCAAATTCTTCAATACCGACCCTGTTGAACTTGTCCGCTTATACCGTAACCTGAGGACCTCCTACCTGAGGCCCGTCTACCTCAGAGAGGCCCTTTGAGCCGGTTGCACGGATGCACTGAATACCCACTACCCACCTCGAGACCCCTTAAACCGCTCTCATTCCGAAGCTTTAAGTAATAAACTTTAAGTGAAAGGCGAAATTTCTGGATCGCTATGTTTTGAGCATTGAAACTTGGGACCGCAAAAAATAAGTGTATCAAAAGTTTGGAATTTTTGTATTTTCATATGTTCAAAACAATCGTTTGTGTTGGGTTTTGGAGAGCAGGTTCAGAAGTTGTGCTACTAAAGTTTGTTGTTTATGTATTACTTCGGGGTAGGTAAGCTTGCTTACTTTAACTTGAATGAGTGTTTACAATCCATTTTAGTTACTTCTCTATATTTGTATAGTTGCTAAATAATTTCAAATGTAAAAGTTAACAATTCCAGCGGTCCAGAGAAAAAATGGGAACGAGGTAAATTTTGAAAAAAGGCTGGGTTCAGAGAACCTACCATAAATCGTTGAGAAGAAGTAATAATCTATGCAAATGAAAATTCGTGGAGTCAGCCTATCTCTCTGGGAAACAAGCGTGCCTTTATGTATGGACAACAAAACCTTTGCATGCGACATCGATTATCCAATAACAAACTAAGAACCAGTTCATAACAATAGCCAATAAAATACTTATGAACTATCGCTTACTTTGTCATTCGACCTAAAAATACCTTTATAAGTTGGTATCTTGTACATTAGAGATCCGTAGGCACACGATACAATTAGGTAGCTGTTGCATCTAGTTTCAATTAAATGAGAACATAATATTTCCAAAACTTTGAATTAGCAGGCACTTAAGAGTAAGTAAAGTTAATTTACCGAGAAGGTAGAATTGCAAATTGAAATGACTTTAGTTCTATACCTAATCCAAAATACGTTGCAACCATAATCCAAAAGATGATTACTCTGGAATATTAAAAACCTCTTTGATAAAGTTTATTCAAAATCTTTCCCATAAACTATTCACTTGAGGAAATTAGCCAGTAGTTCTTGGAAAAGCGAACGGAAGGAATGGCATTAAGGTGCTTCAGAGAAAGGGCGCCTGGACTTTGTCTAACTAAAATTAATGACTAAAGCTCTTTCCTTGCTAACCCGGCAACTTTTGCAACCTCATTTTTTCGGTTTTGTTGTTCGTATTTATGATAAGTGAAACTACAGCACTTTGGTATTTATTTGAATAATAATAATAATAATAATATATTTATTTATTTATAATAATAATAATAATATATTTATTTGCTTGAAACATGGTAAGTACATGGTAGTTCAATACATATATGGTTGGTCAGCATGTTTCGCCGTCGCAGCGGCATGCAAAATACTTAAGACTATTTATTAAAATGATACAATTACATAATAAAAACAACTCTTAATATGACTCCAAACATCCTTACTATTATAAATTAGTTAAAAGTATGAATTATTCTTTAATTAGGGCCTATATTTAGATGCGAGGTCAAGAGTGAAAAATTTACATGGATATTTGTGTAAGAATTCATTAATGGAATAGAAACTTTCCTGTAACAACCATTTCCGCAATTCAAAACAGAATTTTTTATAGGGAAGCTGCGTAATGGACTTGGGCAAAGCGTTATAGACCAGAGGAGCCATGTAGACACAACTCTTTCGGAAAATTTCCAATCTGGGAAGCGGCATTTCATAAGCTAAATGTGCAACTTTCCTTTTATTTGTATTGTCTTTTGGTTGGAAAAGCATAGGATAAGTCCTTAAGAACCTAGCAACCTCATAAATATAAATGCAGGGCACCGTTAAAAGTCTATTAGTCTTGAATACAGGCCTGCAAGATTCAGACCATTCAATATTAAAAATTGTCCGAATACATTTTTTCTGGGCAATGAAAATTCTGTCAATATCGGAAGAGTTTCCCCATACTACGATACCATAACGAATCACTGAGCAGATGTAGGCGTGGTACACCATCAAAGAGGTATGCTGAGACGTAACATCTTTTACTTTTCTTAGTGCAAAAACGAATTGGTTTATTTTCTTAGAAATGATTTCAATATGATTCTTCCATGTCAAACATTCATCCAGTGTAACCCCAAGAAATTTTGTAGTATGAACTTGATTAATATTACTATTATTATAAAAGACATTGAAGCATACAGGTTTACTTTTCCAGGTTTTAAAATGAAGCAAGTTAGTTTTGGAAATATTTATTTTTAGTTTATTAATATCTAGCCATTGTATTAAGTCGTTGAGTGTTTGATTAATTTCTATATCATAGTTTTGTTGATTATCAAATTTAATTATTATTGTAGTGTCATCAGCAAACAGGACACATTGATGCTTTATTGACTTCGGCAGGTCGTTGATATACAGAAGGAACAATAAAGGTCCCAAGATACTGCCTTGCGGAACGCCACAGTCTATAGTGCCCGTTTTAGAATCAAAATTTTCTAAACTGTTAGTCAATTGGTTAAATTTTGTTATTCTTGTTATCTGTTTTCGATTACATAAAAACGATTGAAACCATTCCTTGGCTGGGCCCCTGATGCCGTATTTTTCAATTTTTTCTATAAGTCTGTCATGGTTAACTAGATCGAAAGCCTTGCTTAAGTCTAAAAATAAAGCACAGGTAGGTATTTTATCATTTATATTGCTAACTATTGTTTTTACTAATGTATAGATCGCTAGAGTAGTAGATTTGTTTTGCCTGAAACCATACTGTTGACTGACTAGTGTATCATGTTTATTCAAAAAATTTAGAACACGCTTGTACATGATTTTTTCAAATATTTTTGAGAGTACGGGAGTCAGTGCTATAGGTCTATAGTTATCTACGTTTAATTTGGAACCTTTCTTGTGCAGTGGTTTAACCAATGTTGAATAAGTGATTTTGTTATCTTGCTTTAAGCATTTTGATTGGTCAAAAATAACATGACTGATTAGCCCCTTAGGAGAAGACTTAAGTAATGTTTATAACTCACAGTTTTTGATAAAAGTGAAATAAGTACCTGCATCCTTATACTTATTTCACCTTTGTCAAAATAAAATGGACATTTCCACAACTGTGGACTTCTACTTTACGTATACCAAAATGCTCAAAACCACTTTTCGATCGATCTTGGAATCACAACAAAATGTCTAGAAACGGCAAACGCAGGCAACAAAATAGTTTACGCATTTTAAATTTAATAACATCTTAGCTTAGCTCTTAGATTCGTGGCCACTAGCATTATTTCCTCAGTATTCTACAGAACCCACTAGTTTAGAACAGCAATGTATTTGTCACGACACAGCACTGTACGTTGTCACTGCGACGTGACGTATTACTATGATAAACAATGTATTGAGAATGTTATTGTAACCGATGAACTGTTATAGGTCCGTTACTTAAACATATTGTTGGATAGGTAGCAATGCAGCAATATCAAAACGAGTATATTGTTATCTTACTACAGGTTTATCAGTGTTTTATGTTGAAACAGAAAATAGATTTACTAAAAACAAATACCAACCAACAACCAATACACTGTAGAGCAAAAATCTCATCTTCAAATTCCATAAAAGGCCAAACTCGGAAGGTACACACTTAAGATTTGGACCTCGTTGGCTGTCCAAATCTAAATTTTAATGAATACCCAAGATAATGTAGTTACATTCAAAACAAAAGTCATGAAGATAAAACGCAGCAGGGCTATTCAAGAACACTCGTAAATAACTTAGCAGGCCCGTGGAAGTTTTTGCGAATAAATGCAAACAGCACTACGCAGATACTGCTTCCATAGGTTTTCTGTTTTGTAGATAAGTCTTGTTTACTTTTACTTCTATCGAATCGAGAAGAGCTATAATTATAAATGTTCCGCAGAAAAAAAGAGCCAATCAGCTGGTTGGTAAAAAAAGCTGTCCGCGTAAGTATGATCTATATTTAATGTGAATGTAATATACTATGGATGTCTGTAAAAAAAACTATAAATTATTTATTATTTATTTATTTATTAAGTATATATATA
The DNA here is from genome assembly GCA_905340225.1 of Abrostola tripartita. Classification (NCBI taxonomy): domain Eukaryota; kingdom Metazoa; phylum Arthropoda; class Insecta; order Lepidoptera; family Noctuidae; genus Abrostola; species Abrostola tripartita. The sequence goes on from HG996488.1 coordinate 1,905,215, forward strand.
TAAAACTTATATACTAATACAATGCCCCACAAAACCGTTTACACAGTTTGTCTGTGGGTATGTAGGGTTATACAATCAAATTAGAAACTTAAATACTAAATATGTACGTACTACCGTACAGTACGGGTGGGTAAGCTATACAATTCATTGTTCTAAATGAATTGTATTGGTATGTCTATATTATGTTTTATAGGCTGATAATTGTTTGTTTTCGTAAGAGTAAATTTCCCTATTCACTACCGAACTAGTAACACACCTAATTTTAATACCCAGCTTTCTAATAAATCCGTTAATCAGCCAAACGTGGCGACCCTATCCAAAGGTGAACCCTTTCTCCGAGACAAAAGATAAACTTGTTAATTTATTGCTAAGAAACAAGTAGCTGAAAAAATGTTGTCACAATGGACTGACGTTCGCCTTTCCTGCGCAATTTATTCATGAAATAAAATAAAGGATATATTGTTTGGTTGGAAAGAATTCTAATTGTGTAAGGAGTATTGCTGGTTGTAGCATGGTCACAATACTTGCTAGTTTGTTCATAGCTGTTGTTAAAATATTACTTCTGAGTTGATTATTGCTGTACTCACAGATAGTGGAGTAACTTCAACTTGCAACTTCCTTTTACTGGAGTCTTGCCAGTGACAGATATTGTCTGTACTTCTCACGTTTCAGATTAAGTACATTGAACAGCTGCTCGGTTTTTCTTAACTATTCTTACCCCACATCTTGCTTTAGGTATATAAAACAGTAGGTCAGGATCAGAAAACCGCCATTATCATCTGTGATGTTCTTCTTTCTTAGAAAGATAATACGCTCCTGTTCGAAAACCTTCTAATTCCAAGGAAACCAAAAACTTGACATTCAATATGGTAATGCTGCGGAATTAAGGAACTTTCCAAAAACTTCTACGCGATTTTCAAATAAAAATGGAAAAAAAAAACAGACAACCTAAACACGAATACAAATAAAATACACATGTTTATTGCTTTGATAAACAGTATTTATCTACCTTTCGTAAAAATGCGTGTCTCGGTAATTCTTTTGGACAAAAACAAAAAGGTATGGGTTTTTGTGATCACCCCAGCAGGTAAGGGTCGAACGATTTTGAATTAAAATGCGTTAATTTGTATAACATTTTGTCGGTTGGAGTTTTTGTGTGCGTATTGTTCGAAGGGATTTCTATTAAGGGATGTTAATAACTATGATTTGACGTGAGCGGTGTTTAAATAAGGATTTGAAGGAGCCCGTTTTATTATTTATTTAAGTTTGATTGCATTTAAGGTGTTTTGGTTTTTTGTTGCGTTATGTGGTGCATTTCAATGGGATTGATGAGAAGAGTTAGGAAGTCAAAAAGTGTAAGTATGTAACATCTGACTCTTATCAAATAAAACATTTGTTTTTGACTTCGTTGTTGTTTGTTTGCTTGCTTATTTTAATATTACCTTTTATCGGAATCATGTATGGCATCTCATTCATATTCATAAAGTATATTATAGGCGTTAACTAACTATATGAAGGAAGCCAGTCATTTAATAGAGTATGGTTGGCCTCTGGATACTAAACCTACGTACTCAGATTGGCTACCTGTCTACATCTATAAAGAATTCTAGGTTCAGAAATATTTGGACACCATTTTTGTCGTCATCCTTTGTATAACTCTTGTCCCATTGTGCATTGTTTAGTCTGTACTATCATCATCATAACATCACGCCTGTATTCCCCGAAGGGGTAGGCAGAGGTGTACGTCATATAGTACACCCACATTTCGCCAGTTATGTTGTAAGTCCCAATGTAATAGTGGGCGAGCCTATTGCCATCAACCGGGCACAAATCCAGACTCCGTGCTGCTACTGAGAATTACCTAATGGAAAACTCAGTAACACTTTGCCCGACCCGGGATTTGAACCCAGGACCTCTTGCTCAGCAGTCGCGCTTAGCGACCACTAGACCAACGAGGCAGTCTGTACTATAACTATAATTATGTTGTCTACTTTTATTTTTGGTGTACAATAAAGAGTTTAATAAATAATAAATAAATAAAATTCTGAACCCGAGTAGGTATATCACACTTCACACTAATATTATAAAAGCGAAAGTTTGTGAGTTTGTGTTTGCATGTTTGTTCCTTCTTCACGCTTGGACGGCTGGACCAATTTTGCTAGAATTTAGTATGGAGGTAGCTGACACCCTGGATTAACATATAAGCTACATTTTTATCCCGTGAAAATGTAGCGGGTAACACCGCTGGGCGCAGCTAGTAATTGGATACAACTAAGCATCAGAAGACCGAACAATGTCTGTCGCGTTTATTGTGCAATAGCAAACCGTGAAGGAGACGTGTCTAGTACAACAAGCTACTACTACAATGATTGATGTATTAGGAACTTCTGCTGCAATATTAACACAGTGTGGTCGAAGAGGTCTCAGGTAAAATCCCTGGTCGGACAATGTGTTTCTAGGTTTTTCCATTAGATAATTCTCAGTAGCAGTACCGTCTGGATTTGTGCCCGATTGATGGCAATAGGCACGCTCCCTATTACGCATTGGGACCTATAACATAACGAGCGCAATGTAGGTGTACTATACGTCTATGCGTTTCCTTTCGGTGGATGACATCCCTAACATATAATAATGCGTTTTTTATTATTACTTAAAAATGTTAATGTATGTTGTTAGAAAAATAAGCTCATTTTGATCGTAGTTTGCGCGGTGTACGCACATTAGTTTGCCAACGCCGTCTTAGAACATAATACCTGTAAACGGGCCATGAAAATGGCGGGGATACGCATCAAACGTATGTGCAAACAGTATTATCTAAACGACTGTTTTGACTGTTCTTATGTTGTCTAGAAATATTATTTCTGAATTATTTCTCAGACTAATTGTATTTTTAAAATAGGTACCTTTTCTTCTATTAGGTGCATTCAAATCATACAAATCGAGGTCCTCGCAAGATTAAAATTTCTGACATATGTAGAAAGAATACGATTAAAAAGAAAATAGTCACTTTTAATATTTATCATGTTTTCATACTTTGACTTTCTTGGGATAAAAAACCTTAGTTTTCTCCTTATTCTGATAAAATGTAAAATACAAAAATTAAATTCCTTCGAATTTATTTATACCTCGGTACAAAATTCTTGTTTCTTATAGCCCCAACCGAAAACTGTGTCACTCACAGACGCAAAGCCTTTCTGCAAGATTACTTTCAGCGATATCTAGATACTGCGTACCGACAGCAACGCAGGCAGGGTTGTTACGGCGCAGCACTACGATACAAGAAACTGTAAGTAGACAAGATAAGAATAAAACTACGAAACAAGAATTACAATAAAGCTTAGCAAGACACTAATAAATAATAATTATATTGTCTTGCAAATTTGTATCCTTTTTTTCTGCCGATTATCTTTTGATTATAAAGTCACAAAACCAATATATTATATACAAATATAAACAACTACCTAGTAACTTTTATTGAGGAAACTTATAAATAAAGGATATAATAAAAGTATTATTCGTGAAACTTCTGACCGGTTTAGTTGTGTCGGGTTTTGTAAAGAAATGAGAAGATTTTATTCCAAGATAAACAGTTTACTTATTAAAAAAATACATAGACTTACTTCATCATTTTTTCTTTTTACTTTATCGCAACTTTAATAATTACTACGAATTGTAATAAACTTTGATACGGCTTAAACCCCAAAGAATATAGTCTAGTATTTATCTCGGAAAATAAATGAAAATAGAGAGTGATAGCAAGTATTATTTATATTTCAAGGAGCCCAGAATTTTATTATTTTCTTGGCACTTAAACCTATCATCTATGGTTAACGCCCTAAATGTCGTTTGCTTTTACACTAAATGGTATATTGCAATTCTTGTAATGTTTTGCGAATATTGTATCGACTTTTGAGTAACTGCTTTTTCAGCCGTCTACGTCTTGTTATTCATAATATTTATTACTTGTATAACTAAATGTTTGAAATTAACGTTATTGGCTCGATCATTTGCTAAAGGTTTGCCATTTACTTGACTTGCCAAGAGCAAAAACTGTGAGTTTTAGGGGGCTCTACGGGAGTTACAGGAGTGATAGCGCGAGTAGGTATGTACATACATCCAAAATGTAGGTTATACTTGTGTAAATAGACCTGATGATGTTATCAATGTTTTTGTTTATGCATTTGTTTTATGAGTTCATTCATTGTCGAATTGTAGTAACAAAATCGTGTTTCCTTAATCTTATTCGATCTTATAAGTCTAGTTCCAAACAAATTTTTGAGTGAGAATTGTTAAACGTGTTTTTTTTGGTAGCCCTACAAGCCATGTGATGAGGAATAGCCTATAAGCAACCTAAGGAAAAATTTAAGCGACGTGTCTCATAAAGAATTTAGCAGTAAAACAAAACGGAGACATATTTTTTACCTGATTGAATCCTGCGCGGCAAAAATAATAAAAAACTTTAAGACTTTTAGGATATTTGAAGTCAATATCAAGCTGAATGAGTTTTCAATAATAAAACGTCATGTATGAGCTTCCTGAGGCAGGTAGAGAAAATACTCGTACTTTCACACTAATTTCGCCAATTTCAATTTAGTCTGAACTTTTATGAAGCCCGATTACCCAGTAATTGAATCAGCCCCCTTACCATGAACTCTTAAAGCAGGACAGTTTACGTTGTAGAAGCGAGACGCCGCATTACACTGCATGTAGCGGTGTCTTGCTTCCACATCTTAACCTGTCCTGCTTTAAGAGTTCATGGTAAGGGGGCTGCAGTGTCTTAGAATCACTAAGAAGAACATGTGACAACAATAAGTTAAAGTGCTAGTTCAAACCCAGACAAGAACTACTATCAATTGGCTTAGTTTGACATTGCCACATTTTTGCGCGTGAATCTGCTCCACAAAACGTCAGAGCAAATTCTCTTTTTGACTCCCTAGTAGGGTCAAAAAAATAACTAGATTGTCAAGCTTAGATCCCACAGTGACGTAATCCCTTCCAATAGGGTTGTGTCTTGCAAAAACGTGTTAGTATATTGTAACTGCTAATAGAGGCTTCAAGGGACGCGTTAGGGGAAAAGTGAAGGGTGAGGTAACGCACCTGAGCCTGTAAGTGGGTGTATTGAGAAAACAATGATCTAAGAGGTTTTGGTTTATCAAATAGTTCTTTTGGTAAATTGGAGTGATGCTGACAGGGTTCGTTATTTAGGATCTGTTGATAACCATATTTAGCTCTTAGATTGGTTAGATTGGAGCTTATGTGATCGTCAGCCATAAACCCGATATATTTTTATTAAGACCTCACCTTTATTGGATGCAATGAGAAAGTTTCTATGAATGATTAGAATATCTAAGTACGTCTGAGGCACACGAGTAGTCCACCTTAATAACATCGACTCCATGGTATGATCTTCCCATGAGGCAATAAGCCCATGCCGATAGAAAGAAGAAGAACCTTCTTAGGCGAAGGCAGTGCAGCAGCAGAAAACCGGGGCTTGATGGTGTATCATGAGAGAATGCAAAAATAATAATTTCCTGACATATCGAACTAAAAGCTAAAGTTTTTCAAGTCGTGAGCACATTAGTGCAGTCTGCACTCAGAATTACTATTGTCATAAGCCGTAAAAGCTGTTCGTCTAAGATTTATTCTAAAACCTAATTCCGATAACCGCCAAACAACACGTCGTAAAAGACTGCAGATATATCTTTCAAGCAAGATAATACTCGGCGGGGATAATTTAGAAGTTTAATGACGTCATTTTTCGTCACCCGCGCCTGGTTTATCGGCTTATTAAAGCAAAACGCGGCTATTACATAAATATCGCGTCATTTACGGTCGGTCGCGGCGGTGTAGACGTGGCCCTAATACTTTGGCAGTGTGGTTTTGATTAAATTGTTTGTAACCTTAACAGTACTAAACCATTGAACCGATTGAATAAAAGATATCGAGATAGAAGAAGAAGGACGTAACGAGGAAGAGCCTTACCTTACATCACGCCTGTATTCCCCTAAAGAGTAGGCAGAAGCACATATAGAACACCCACATTTCGCCATAGGACCCACTGTAATAGGGGACGAGCCTATTGCCATCAAATGGGCAAAAATCCAGATTCCGTGCTGCTACTGAGAATTACCAAATGGAAAAACCCAGTAACACTTTGCCCGACCCAGTATTCAAACCCAGGACCTCATGCTCAGCAGTCGCGCTTAGCAACCACTAGACCAACGAGGGCGTAGCCTACTCCGAAAAATACCGCGACGTTCAAGTATATGAAATCTCTCAATCAAATCAAGAAGCGAAATTAGCTCTTAATCGCTCACATTGCGCCAAATGACGTGAGGCTCTTGCAGTAATTTACAATCCCAAAATCTTGGCGGAACCTGATACTCTGAAAAAATAATATTTTAGTCCAAGAATAAGACTCTTATGGCCGGGTGCCTTTTGAAGGTTTCTCCCCGAAAATAGGGTACGGGTAAAAAGAATATTCCAGCCCCCTTACCATGAACTCTTAAAGCAGGACAGTTTAGGTTGTGAAAGCGAGACACCGCATTACACTGCACGTAGCGGTATCTCGCTTCCACTTAAACCGTCTTGCCTTAAGAGTTCATGGTAATGAGGCAGATAATCACATAACAAGCATGATACACAACTACAACATAAATAATTCTGGCATACCAAATAATGGACTATAACCTACATGAATCAGGGACTCCATCAACACATCCCCATTGCCCCCAAAACCAGTGCTCCCCTTATATAATTAACGACACTTAGAAAACTAAGTTAAATTTACCAATTAAGCATTCAAGCGCAGGCGTTGACGAAGGTCGCGTTATGTTCGCACGAGGTGACACCGATTATAAGGAAATTACCTATAAATCATCCCTCCGGCCATTCTGACCTAGACCGTGATTCATATTGTGACTTGAATTTACTGAAGCACCACGAGTATATTGAGGCGTTTCTCCAAGATATGGTATTAGAATGTCACCTGAATAATCTTTTTCTAAAATGCTCTTTATCAAATTTGGGTAAAGAACTTTGTGTTACTGATTTATCATTATATCCTCGTCCTCTGGAGATTATGTGAGCTATGCAATGGATGTCACCAGTGCTGTGGAATAATAGGCCAATCAGTTCTACAAAGGAAGCTAGTCAGCTGATCGCCTGGCTCAACCTTAGCAGTCAATCCTGCTTCCAAACTGCAGACTGGATGTGGTAAACGGATCGGCCAGTCAGCTTTACGAGTGACAATATTCAATTGATCATCTGGTATACCATAGGCAGTACGATTCCATAAAAACCTGCTGATTGGCTATTCTTTCCTCCGCACTAAGAACTCTGCTTCTTTTTATTGTATGGTTGATCAACAACCTGGTGTGAGCGTTAAAACCGCCTGTGGGCTTCTGGCATGGACATCACACAGTTCAAAATCCTCAGGTGTGCCGGTTTCCTCACGTTGTTTTCAAATACTGAGCCATAGCCATACCATGAGCTAGGTGGTCATATGAGAACAAAAATCTAGCCTCAATAACTTATCAACCTACCAAACCTTACAAAATAGCAAATTATTTTACGTACTCAATTAAAATATCCTGTATGTCCCGCAAACATAGCTTATAAAGTGATTACGTATTAACAATAAACGGCCCACCAGGTCGCCGGGTTAAAAGCATCGTTAGACCTCTGCCTCTATCGACCCCTTGTTACTTGCCATAATTATTTACATAATTACTAGCGGTTGAATAGGACCGCATAGGTAAGCTACAGTAACATTGTTAGAACGGAGACTATCTTTAGAATATATCACATGCTATACCAGAATAGTCACGTTGCTGTTCTAGGAATTTAAGTGTGCTGATTGTGATGTTTGCTAATAAATGTGTCGTCCTTTGACTTGTTTGAATACCTATTTGTTATAATTAAAATCGAGAACGTCGTATTGAAGTGGTGATTTTTGGTAAGGTTAGTAAGTCACACATAACTAGTAGTAGGTACTCGTATGTATGGCTTCAACGTGAATAGATAAATGTTTATCACACTTCACACTATATTAATATTTTAAAGGCGACAGTTTGAGTGTTTTTGTATGTTTATTACCTCTTCACCCCTAAACGGCTGGACCGATTTTGCTAAAATTTGGTATGGAGGTAGCTGTCACCCTGGATTAATGTGTAGGCTAGATACTTCTTATCCAGTAAAAATGTAGCGGGTAACATAGCTAAGTCTAAGTCTAAGTCATAACTAAGATGACTATAATTATTTTTCTGATTTCCATAAGTCACTTTAACTACAGTATAAATAAACCTACCTTTACCAAAAATTTCAAGTGATATCAAACAGGTCTACTGATTAATTATGCCTTTTGTTTACCATCCATCACTTGTCTTTGGGTCCCTTGTTTGTCCAATGAAGACAGTCTCAAGACCCTGACCCCATAACTCGCCTCACCACTACATCCCATCACCGAATCCTCATTAAGTAAACTGTCTCCTAAAATGTGACGATGTATAATCAACGTTAGAGGTCGATTTGACCCTACATAACCGTTACATGCTTAATGACGGGTACAAATGTCCGGCGCGGTATAAAACATTTAACTAATCTAAGGTCCGTATTGTCTTTTGTCAGGCAAAGGAAGGATATGTTTGTTAGTTGCATAATAGATAAATGACTGGGTTAAAATACCCAAATTGTAAATGAGAGAATAACCGATCTATATTAATATTTTTTATTTGACTTTGATGCTACTCGTATTCTCATTTTAGGTATATTGTGTAGCTCATTATTCTCTCATACTTGAAATGATTGTTAAACATTCCTACAACATATTTTTAAAAGAGTAACTATGGAGTTTTTTGCCGGTTCTTCTCCATAGAAACGACTTTTTGGAACCGTGCAACTAGTTTGACGTTTTGTAAGTTCTCTTTTGTAGCCTATATGAAATAAAAACATTATGACTATGACTAATAATTCGTTTTTAGCCTCTAAAACATTTGTTTGGTTATATGGCGGAATGGTTCTACAAAATGACTTGCTGACGTCAATAGTAATAATCTCATTAAGTGCATAGAGGCCTTGTTAGGAGATGACTTTCAAAGAAAACTTTGGTTGTTATCGCATAGGGCAAAGTGCAATTGACGCGAAGAATTTTAGGAGCATGGAAATACTGGGATCGTGTTAATGAGATAGGTATTGGTCAACGCAAAGTGGGTACCAAATAGCAAGCCTGCAAAACTACAGTATCTAAATGTCAAAAAAAATCCTAGCTAACCAGCCTGCAATTTTTTTCTGATTGCATATCTTTACACCATGTTACGATACAAGCTTTGATCATTAATATACTTATTATTGTTATTTATAAAGTGTATTGTTGATTGAAGAGTACAAGCTAATTATATTATGTTACATAACTCATGACAACAAAGAAATTGAGAAGTTTTACTTTGCTATATACAAATAAGATACTAGTCGTTGTAGACAAAATATAACCTAATGTTAGAGGCCAAACGAAGGTCGTAAAATACCATTTGAAGGTTTTTTACGAACACGCGACCGCAGAATGATGTCATTTGTTAAAACTAATGCCAATAGCATTGTTTCATTTCCTTCGTCGATACATTAGCATATTATTTTAGTCAGAACTAGATCCTACGATAGTATCTTTAAGTATACCGACGCGCGACGGACCGTTTGATTGCTGTATATGGATGAGTGGTGTTTTGTTATAGCTTGTAAATAGACTGATAGATGGTTGCTGATTGATTCCGTATTGCGATCTAAAGTTGAACTGTTTTATCGGATTTTAAAAGGAGAAGGTGTTATTTCGATTGACTTTTACGCAATGCACTAGGTTTTTTTTGTTACATTCCAAAACAGAAGTTCAAATCTGGAAGATATAGCAAAAATATTATCTTATTTAGCATAAACATAATAAAGGTTACCGACTAGTTTCTAAATTAAACTCGTATGAAAGGCGCTAGCTACTACAAACGAAAAATATTTTGAATATCTAATATACTTGAACCACACACAATTAGAACAAATCTAAAAATAAAGATTCAGAATATTTTAGATTGATCTCGAATTCAAATAACACGTACACACTCAAATAAAGAACTTCCACTTTTGAATTCGTTTAAGAAGATTTTCCGCAGAGTTTTATAGCCAAATGAGGTTCGTCTCAAACGTTTTTATATTCCCTAGTTTAGTATTTCCTGCAGTACCTCCGTCAGTCGCCATAATATTTTACAGCACACGCCCAGCAACTGAGCAGTGCTTAGTTACGAAACTCCTGGCTGCGAAGCCGGCAACACGTACGTTTTTGATAGGGCACCGCCCCAAGGGAACATTCTAGATCGCCGGCGCTTTTGAGGTGAGTTAAAGTTTGAGGTTTACCAAGGTCTAACTTGAGGCAAGGATTAATTTAATTATTTATAGTTACAGTTGGTGAAATAAGACTTCAGTTGCTATACGATGATAAATGGTTCAAAATATAGTTCATCACCTAATAACCTCTAGTGAATTTTTACTGTGGCAAAGATAGAGATTGTTCTACTCACTGAGTGGGAATGTTGATAAAAGGGATAAATGCTAAAATATCCTAAAAGACTATGCTATGACAGGAAGATGAACGCTATGAAACTCAATTTGTTTTTAAGAATGATAAATAACATAAATGTTTTGCAAATCATATTTTTACCCATACATGGGCAAAAAATATGGCAGCTACTTTCCCTCAACTTATAACCAACCTCTACAGCAGAAATACCTTTACTGCGCGAAAAAACAAGTTCCTTATAGTGCCTCATTCACCGGACGCACCTGTTGTTAAAACCAATAAACCTGCTGTAGAACTTTAAACAAGTTATCGTAAAATGTACTTTATTGCCGTTGCATAAGATCCACAGAATTCATAGTGACAGTTTTACTAACTGCAAATTAGGGTTCTATATTTTAGTTCATAAATTAATAGGGTTACTATTCAAAATTGATTCTTAAGAACATTCATGTAGGGTTAAAAATATAACGTAGTGCATAAAAAAGTATAAAGAATTACCGATGCTTTGTTTAACAGCATTGTGTAAATTGAAATTTGATTCTATTATGAATGGACTGGACTTTGTGAAATAGAGAATAGAGTCACAATTTAAAGGTTAACAACAATTTAAACTGGATCTTGTATGTGAAAATATAATTATAGAAAGGTCGAAACGCATAATTTAATTTCCCAACTATTTAAATAGGCTGTAATTAATTAAACCTTTCTAATAATATTTGAAAAGTTCTGGAGTCACGCCCAAACCGATGGAAACTCGTTGGTTTGGTTCATGACCGTAAGTTACGCACATACATTGCCACCTCCGTGACTTTTAATCTATGGCCTTTCAGTCTATGGTTAGCATGTGAATTTGTTAGGCCTGTATTTGTATAACATATAATTATACTGTGCCTGTACCGACTCATTCTTCGGTCGTGTCGGATTGCGGTTCTTTTTGGCCCATGACGAGGGAGTAGAGAGTGCACTTGTATTTGCGGTTGTACTTGTGCAGAATAATATCTCCTGCGTTGTCTAAGTCGATAGTTACCACGGTCAATGGCCTTTGACTTTAAGGAAAGCCGCATCATTATTCTAAAGTTCACAAACCAAACTGTTAAGCATTAGATATTTGCTAGATTCTCAGCTCCGAAAATAGTGTTCGGAATGTCGGGAAATAGGATGACATAGGACTAAACCTATCTTTGACTAAGAGCTAACTAAGAAAAATAAAAAGCGAGCAGTGTTCTAAGTAGAGTACTGATAGCCGAGTGGTATGACCGTTGGACTGCCAAGTCAAAGGTCACAAATTCAAACCCCGGCACGCACCAATGTCTTTTGGAATTCATGTGCGTACTGTAAATTAGTTATCAAATGCTAAAAACGTTGAAGGAAAACATCGTGAGGAAACCGGCACACCTGAGCGATGTTTCAGCCGTGTGTAAAGCCATGTCAGAGGCCTATAACAGGCTGACACCAGGTTGTTCATCAACCATACGATAAGAAGAAGTGAACTAAGTATAATACATTTAATTTGAGGTAGTAAAATAATAATTAAAATTCCAAAAGAGCGTCCAGAAAGTATCCATTTAGTACAATACCTAACAAAAGTTAATGTGCATGAGTATACATACGACTGGTTCAGTAATTTTGATAATGAAGTACATTAAGTAGACAAATGGGTTTATTTCGAGACTTGCCCGTCTAGACATCTTTTTATACTTAATTCATTAGTTGAGGCAAAACGCATTTAAGTAGTACGTGTTTTAGAATTAAACCATTAACTTCACTTACTTATAGAATTAATTCATGAATGTTTAAATCTGGTTATAACAGTGTTTTGTCACTGCCATCTATCTATGTGACCTCTTATTTCTTTTTAGTAACTAGAAGACGACATGTTCATTTTATAATGGTAAACCTTGATTACTTTAGACAATATTTTCTATTTGTCTTATAAAGTTTAACCAAAATCAGATTTTTGTTTTTTATTGATAGACACGACGCTTCTTTTCTAAAAAGCTATTTTTGAAAAATGTTATGATTCTCGAGTGTGTGTAGCCCTGCTTCACCCACAGCCAGACTGTTTTTATTTGAGTCCTCTTCTATGACCACTCAACGTTAAATAATTCTACTGTTTAACACTCCTTGTGCCCTAAGGTGTTAGAACAAATCGTTCTTTGCCACAATGCTTGCAAATCTCGGAATGATAACATTATTCAGCTTACAACCGCAAAGAGCGAAGATTTTCCTCTAAAAACACTGACTTAAATTCCCAGGTATTTCTTTCATGTTACTTAAAGAACAAAGAAGTTTCGTCGCGAGCGAGATTTGCCAGCAGATCCAAAATAAAGCCCAAAAATTCGATAACTGCATTTCGCACACCCATCCATCAAGCTTCACGTATCTAACTCCAATATCAGAACATCACACGCCATGCTGCAGCGTTCGCTACAATTTATTGGCAACGTAAACATGTTGTAGATTAAATTCCAAAATATATAACTTTCAATCAACGTCTCACGTACACCAGGCTGAACTTTTAAAATTTGAAATATTACTCAGCTCTGCGATTTAGGAGGTGGCGTGAATTTCAGGAGACTGCGGGGAATCTATAGATCAAAATTTAAATTCTCGACTTTTTTTATATTTTCTATTTTATTGTTCTATCTTCAATGTCCCAAATGTTATATTAGTATATTAATTGCAGTCATTTTTGTAAATTGGCTTTATGATGACGAGTGATGCAATATTTAATGCACACTTAAAAGTGTTTACTTTCAAGCAGCATGTACTTAAGCATTTTCCTGTCAAGGTCGTTGGAAAATCATATAATATATCAATATGAGCACCATTACATAACCATTTTTCCGTCCAGATTATAGCAACCAGTACACGGTTATTGTTTAATTTACGTCTCATCATCAGCCGATAGACGTCCACTGTTGAACAGAGGCCTCCCTCTTTTAGAAGGGGGGAGGGAGTTGCCATAATCCCAACGCTTGGCAAGCGGCTTGGGCGATTGCAGTGTTGGTGCTCAAGTTATAGAAGACGCTGCTGCCCATCTTCTGGATTTTCCCTTAGTCGCCTCTTACGACACCCAGTGGAGAAAAAGGGGTGGTCAATTCCAGGCCGGATACGACACGGCACGGCAGTAATTTACGTCTATTTCTTCTTTAAACGTCAATATCAGTTGTGTGCAGTATGGTGCATTCCATTCCCTAACAATCGTCCTCTTACATCTTCCACCAAACCATAAACCCGTTGCGAGAATCTCTCATATCGAGCCGAAGCATCGATGGCCGAGGATCATCCCCAGTTTTACGAGCGTCCGAAGTCGAATATAGAACGAAAAAACCCGGGATATATTCGGACATAATATCGGGAAATATGATCTATAACCGATGAATTAAACTCGCGGACTGATTTGCTTGGAAACTGTTTTGAAACGTTGAGTGTATAATAAAAGCTCTTAATAACAAATTAATTACACTTGCACTTGTCCTTTACAACCTTTATCTAGTATTTATAATGTATTTATCATACACGCGATATATCTATAGTGTTTGACGTCACATTAATCTTAATCCTTACTCACAAGTGATTTTTTATTTCAGGTACAACCAGCACTTTTAATCATCGATCAAATCTTACCTAAGGTTAGCAAAAAGTTCACTATAAATATTGTACTTACACAATTAACCTAGTGTAATTAACCCATAAAATGATGACCTATTGATATTAATATCTTTACAACCCAGATTTATGAGTGCAATCGTGCAGATTACTGGATAAAATGCAGGCAGGAAGTTATAATCTAGTAAATTATTGACTTATTAGAAATTACATATTTTGATACCCAGCAAATCGTGGTAGCTGCATCCCCTATAAAATCGCTTGCATCCAGTGATAAAATTGATAATATCTCCATATTATATTTTTAACCAATGTCAAAACAATGATTTCTTTTGTGAAAAAGGGTTTTTGTACTTCTTCTATTTCCTTGAAATAAAAGATCTAACGTACTATATAACTTGTCGGCTTCACCGCGTTCATATACAACGGACATAAATGTCACTGGCAGAGTTGTAACTTTGCCGTTTAATACAATGTCTGGTTGTTAGAATTCATTCGGATTAAAGTATGTTTCCTTTGTTCTTTTCCGCTTGCGAAGTCGTTATTGTTGTTCAGTGAATGAGCAAAAACTGTGTTATTGGCTGTGTGTCTGTTCTGGACAAGTTAGGGTTAGAAACAATCGAAGATCTGTACTTGTACCGTCACATACACACTACGCACATGACTGTTTAAATTACGATCAAATGCAATAAGAAACTATGCACTTTTATTTTATCATCAGCTTTCGTGGGACCAATACCAACAAAATACGCTAATAGGTATTACATAGGTACTGATTCAATTCCTTTACTTTAATATTGTTTCCTTTTTGATACCAATATTCCTTAAAGATGGGGAGGTAAGAAATACGACGTTGGAGTTCCATTTAACCGCAACCATGAGAAAATAAACAAATCAACATAATAATATTTTGTACTGCGGTATACTCTAAATCTCCAAGACAACATCAAGGTAATATTTGTCAACCTGTGAACTGTAATACAACACCCTTATTTCGTCTTAATAAGGTCTAATTTACAACAAATTAGCGCTATCATAACACTGTGCAACTGTGTCGAGCAATTGACACCTCAAAAGCCCATGAGATTCGGCCATGCAAGATACACGCGTAACTTTGCGGTTATCAGACCAGTTCGTGACACTTAACGTCACAGCAATAAGGTTGACATCCCAATGGATTTCAGTTATGCGATATCGTGCTTAAATTGGTAGGTATCTGCATGAATTTAACTTTGACAAGTTAAACCTCCTCAGTTGATACATGGAGTGGGTCCGTAAGTAGAAGAGCATTTGACCCACTTCGCTAGGAATGCCGGTGGGAAATTTTAGTGTTTAAAGTACAAGACACATTTTCGTAGTGTAGGTGTATAAATTACTTTACCACAAACGGTACGGACCTACCGAGAACTAAGGAACCACTATGTTTCGAACAACCGCCGAATTCTCGATGTTAAATCGATTTCGCGGTAACGTGAATAAAGCGCGTCGTCGGCAGAGTACTATTTATTTTACATTATTTAGGTTCGTCATCATGGAATGCCTATCTATCTTTAAAATTGAAAGCAAGCTTAATGAAAGCATAAAGTTATTTAGCCTTTATGACAATCACGTGCTAATAAATACTGATCAGAAGCAAAACGCCAAATATGCATTCAGTAATTGCGGACTCATTGCTGCATTCTTAACCCTCACGTCTCATGAACAATTTTTAATTTAGACAGGGTTTGATTAATATGCTCAATCCTTCTCTATTCGAGAAGAGGCCTTTGTCCTGCAGAGGGACAGTTATAGGCTGTTATTATATATACATTTATTAATAAACCCCTGACCAGACATCTACCTACCCTCTACGAAATGGACCCACCAGCCAATACGCAAGCTCAGTAGTTTTCCCTTGAAGAACTTAAATTGCCTGTTAGTTGCTTTTATCTTGTTAAGTTAAAACGTACTTGCTAAGCTCCGCTCTTTCGATCAGCCACGATGCAGTTGCTAAAGTTGTAGGTAGTTGTAGGCACTATTTGCCGAATCGGATAAACGTATCGATTTGTCCATTCTGTGTGACTACCATGAGTTTTAATGCAGACTTTCTTTGGACTTCGCTACCCTTGGGCCTTGGCAAAAGGGTTACCCAACAAAGGCTCATAAAAAACAATATGAATCATTTTGCTGTAGTGGATTAGAACCTTCCGAATAACATTCAAAGACCAGTTATAAATGTTATAATATATCATTTTATTTTTAAATATTTAATGCAAACTAACTTTGTTGCTGGTTTAAGTCTTACAACGTCCGAAGGTAGCTCCCGATTATAGCCTGCTAACACACTAAAACAGAGCATCACTCACAAAACATATTATAATAAAGTAATTAAAACAGTCTACATTAAAATGAGATACAAAATAATGTTTAACGAACAACCACGAATAAATTCGTTAAAAACGTCGCAAATGGACTATAATAATATAAATACTACAGTAGATATACTAGTGAAGCGAATTAATGAAATATGAAATTGCCGATTGCGGTCGAAACATATTTAAATCGATTCGTCCACAATAATTCCCGTTGATGATATGAATCGGCTGTGCCATTTACCTATAGACCGCATTTGTTTGAGATTTCAATTAATGCTGTTTATCAATGCTGTTTGCGTAGAAATTATGTGTTTATCCACTTATGTTGTGTGTATCTGTGTTGTTAGCACAATGTGCCTGATTGTGGTACCTAAATGGTTGGACATAGATGTACCTACAGTAGATCGTTTCTGGGACATCAAATGATATAACCATTAGTTGGAATCAATAGTTTATAGATGTTTAATTACTAACGCTTTATTAACATAGCTTTGCTTGTTATCAACGTGGCAATGAAACCGAACACTAGCTGACTTGTAGTTATGCTTGTCGAGGCTTGAGGCAAAGGTGCTTTTATAAGGAGTCTACAAACCTTTATTTTGCAACTCATCATACATTACTTTATAATTCCCATGTCATCTCCACTAAATAAATATAATGGCAGGCACAAAAAATACCTATATTACTATTGGGTCTACGTTAGGTTCATCACCTCGTAAGACTAGCTCCCTAGCGACTGAACAGAGTACCTCCCTGATCAGCACATATAAATGAAGAAAAAAATATTTATTAATATCTAATTAATAACTGGCATTTATGGCGACCTGATTGGCGCAGTGGCTAAGCAATTGGACTTCTGGGGGTTGCGGGTTCGATTCCCGCACGGGACGAAAATTTTGTGCGATCCACAGTTGTTTGTCCCGAGTCTGGGTGTTTGTGTTTGTGATATTTCATGCTTGTCCAACAACACTGGAGAAATTCCTAGTGTGGGGAGACGTTTTTTTCAAAAAAAAAATCTCAGCAACTACCTACATGAAAAAATTAATAAAAACCTATGTAAGAGGCCTAAAATAAATACAGGGTTGGTTTTACGATAATGCCTGCTTAACTAAAACCTGTATTAGAATCGCTTGCAGGATTAAGTGTAGTTATGTAAAACTATAGAATGTGAATGCATCAGCAAATAATTCAACTATTAGTCATGTATACTACTTGAATAATTCATTTATGAGCACATCACCATATTTAATTAAGATAATAGCCATCTTAATGTTGAGTAATACTCTGATAAATACGAACGGATCTCGTGCGTCGAAAATACGATCTATATTCGATTACTATTGACGCCCCTTTAAAAAGTTTAGTTGAGCACTTTTGTAACATCCATTTTTAAAAGAACGTTTCCAATTCAGCAGGTTTATCAAGTCATCAAGATCAAAATGTTACATTGGAATGCATGCCTAGATGTCCTCGTAATCCTCAACTCGTGTCTCGCAAACATAGTGTATTACATACAGTGAATTTTAATCTTTTAATCACATTCTTTGAAAACCTTTAATCACTTTATTTGTGAGGAATACATAAACATTTCTATATCCGTGAAAACGAATCGTAAGAAGCCTGATGGGAGCCCGATAGATCGCTCACCACCGAAACATGCGACTAGACGCGCGTTTATAGTCCTGGATATAGAAGTCACCTTTTCATTTTTTATAGTCTATTTACCTCTTGCTTTATATATATTTTATAAGACGAATCAAATCAAAATAGAAATAGGTATGGTGACGTCAAGTTTATATAACAAGCACAATCAATCGTATTGTGGTCACAAAGTATGTTTGCCACAATAATATCAAATTACCACAGCATAAATTCCGAAGGTATACAGGTTCATTCCCTAAGTCCCACACGTACGATCCCGCTTCGGTTGACCCTGCCAGTATATCTGGCAAAACTTGGCAGAGCTCGGTTATGACAGGCGGATTTATATCCTCGACGATTTTATATGGACTTATTTCGAGTTTAAAATAGTCTTCAAGTTTTGTACGTAGAAATTGTGAATTATAGAGATTCGACGTGCGAGTTCAGAAACATGTTGGAGTGTTTATTTTTCTGATATTATTGTTATGGTTACGTTGTTTTCTTTGCGTGTACTTAACTGTATCATCGAATGAACATTCTACTTATTAGGAATACGTATACAAGCAAATGTCATAGTACATATTTGACGCATACAATTCACAAATTCAAATTCAAATTAATTTATTTGCAAGAATACAGGTATACAAGTAGTAGGTATACAAGTATGGTCTTAAATACAAGTATGATTCAACAGATATAGTTAGATATAAGAAGTTTCTAAAACTGGTATTCTCATCGGTGCTAAGAACCTTGTCAGGCGAATCAGAATTTTGTATTCTATTAGCCATCACGACCTCATCTAATATCACACGAAAACTTTTCTCTTACGTTCTAAATCATGACAGATCAAAGTACTAACTTCATCAAGGCTTACTAACGCTCCTCTCCATCAAATTGAAAACCAATCTCGTAAAAACCGACGTGTAACGTGTACAGTAAACCTTAAAAAAAGTAAACCCATATATACATATATCAAATTGAAACTCCAAAGCCAGACGATCATGCAGGTGCTCTAGGAAATGAAAAGCAAACTGCGGTGCCTGCACATCTCATTATCACCGCCTAATCCTAGAGACGGGAACGTAAAATATTCATTTATTCGAAGCACAGATCACACAGAAATAGATACGTCAGAATTGAATTTCAACTATCGATTTTGGGATTGATTCGAGTGACAGACAAAGTACAAATGTTAAAGGTTTTGGAAGGAATTGCTTCCTGGTAATTTTTAATAATTGCTGGCCTAAAGTCATAAAAAAACCAAAGGTTCCAAAGGTTGTCTGGTAGACATCGCTTTTAGTGATAAGACCACCATTGTACCCTTTAATTATAACACGATGTTATATTAGTTCTGTAACAATTTTGGTGAACAATAAAAGTATATTCTATCTATCTATTATAAAGACATACTTCTTGTTCTTATGACATAAGTACAAGTAATTTTCTTCAATTTTTCCGTTCCTGGCAAAACTAATTTGACAGTTTATGTTACAGAATACTTTTGATTACATTATACAAAAGCATCCATTGACTTCACTCTTCTTAATAAAATTTACAGTTCTCCTTCCAGAATTTACAATATTTATCTATCTTTGTCAATCACCTTTTATTAATCCTCTCCACGTGATCAAATCATCGAAGCAATCTAGGCTTGTTTTTGTTACTAATAACTGCATTAAAATACAACACACGGGCTTGATAGTCCCACAAAATATGTATTTTACCTACTAATGTCTTGTAAATAAATAAACTTGTATTTTGTATAAACGCTACAGATTTTGTATCATTTCTTCAAATCCTCAACAAAGACTTTCAGACTGCAACTCGGTCGATGGCGCATAAAGTTTAATTACAATTTCACCGCAATTAATACAAGTACGATTCAATAATAGAAACTTCCCATGTTGCCTCCAAACTCCCTCTGCAATTTATAAATCTTTGGCAAATTCAACTTCTTGGGAATGGGAAATTCCCATTCGCCCCCGACCCGATTGTATTGCTAATGAAGATGTGATTCTACCGACGTTTTATGCACAAATTGAAAATGTTCAGAATCGCTTACGCGGAACTCGATTAGTAAGATTAATTGAACTGGATTATTCGATTGGTCTGGACATTTTTATTTAATTTTCAAGATTTTATGATTCTATTATACGTTTGCATAAATATTTATTTTCTTAATGGGATTCTTTGATGTGATAGAGTGATTCCGCGGATGTCATGTTAATGAGTTGATTACCTTACAAAAGGTTTAATTCACAAGTGAATATCATATTTTCTGCCTCATGATATGATTTATTAACGACAGTTACAGCATATTATTTGTTTGCCAGACATATGATTGGTTTCGAAAGGCCTGAAAAAATTCTTAGATTTAAATAGAAAAAGAAATTGAGATTTCTAAACACTACATTGTTTTACTTTAATAGAAAACTATCTTATGATAAATAAAAAACTATTTTGATGACTTTTCACCAACAGTTGCTCTATACTGCATCCAATAACGCTTCATAATGCGTCTGTGTGTATCTTAATGAAACGATCAAGTACTATAAGGCCCATAAAGCCTACCAACCATGCGACAAATAGACGTACAAAACAATATAATTCTCCATACACCACAGAAAATTTTACCGTTTCCAACACTGTATCAATCTAAGTTAGTAACAAGAAATCGTAGCTCACGACTATCGACCACTGCCGCAGGGAGCGACGGAATTAGTTTCAATGTTGCATAAATCTCATAGGTTTGTGTATAGCAATTTCCAAGATGTGGTGTCGTGATGAACAAATGCGCGACTTCAAGGGACGATGCAGGGCGTTATTGGGGCTACACGATCGCCGCGGGCTGAAACGAGAGACAACGGTCTGTGTCCATTGTTGTTAGGGCATTTGCGGGTAGCAAGGACATGTAGAGTTGAGAATAACATCGATAATGCAGGTCATATCATGGTAAAATTTGAAGGAGGTAGCCTCAATTTGAAAGCAAATCATAATAATATATTAATTATCATTATGATGTCCCACAACAGAATGTTAGATACCTATTTAAGACCAATTCAAAAACGTTATAAAAATTAGTTTATCAAAGTACACCAAAAATTCAAATTCAAAACGGAGAATTAAAAAAAGCGCAGATTAAAGTGATAATTTTTTTTCTCATTATATTATATATTTCAGGACTTGCCACCGTGTTAATTGCTAAAGAACAACGGCTTTGTTTGAGTTCGAAACTAGTCAAAGAAATTTGTTCTCTAACTTTTACACAAGCTCCCCCGTTTGATTATTTTGCAAAATACCAAAATATCGTGAGTCATTGGACGCGGTGGCCTCCCATAGCGGGTAGCGTCACATTGCATTGTCGCCGCCGGCGGAACTCGCGTCCCCAGGCTGGCACGTCTGCCCTATGCAAATATGCGACCCCTAAATTGATGATAATCCTGGCCGTACAATATTGTGACCTTTGCAATTGGATACGGAAGAAGACCTTACGTTAATACGTCTCACATGTCAATTTGCATGTCTGGGGAATTGTAGGTTTTGTTTAGAAAGTTCCGAGATAGATTTGTGTTTGCATGTATATTTACTGCGAAGCACGCTAATTAAAATTTAACTGTGCAAAAGTTAAAGTTAGATTATAGACCTACTGCAGGGTTGGCGCAATAGCTAAGCGTTTGGACTGCTGAGCTAACGGTTGTGTTCAAATCCCGTACGTGACAATAATTTGTGTGATCTGCAGATGTCTGCAGCAACTGAAAGTGTTGCTTGTTGTCGGAAAAATAGTAATACCTTACTGTAGTGTATTCATATAAAGTAAATGATGAAATAGATGCTTATTTCATTTATTATTATAGTAACAGCCTAATAGGAGGCTACTCATATATTAAAAATACTTATTTACTCATTAACGTCACGAATATGTCTTTGTAATATAATGAAATAGCAAGTACAGAGGTACACCCACAGAGTCTTGTAGACAATGTCACGCTAATTATGTCCATGTTATGTTTTGTTGGAACTCCCTTGGTTTGGGTAATATCCAGAAATAACTAAAGACCCTTTATTAGGTAGATGAAAGAGATTCTTGTTTCATATCATATTATGGAGATCATATGACATGAAAGTGACTGAGATAGGCTAATAAATTAATTAGATAATAATGATGACATGAAGTAATCATTATATCCAAGAGGATTAATAATAATAGACACTGTCTATCTGGCACTGATAGCCCGTGATAAGCACGTTGGACTGCCAAGTCAAAGGTCACAAGTTCAAACCCATTCACGCACCGTTTTTTCGAATTTAAGTGCGTATTATAACTTAGTTATCAGTTGAAAAACGGTGAAGGAAAACATCGTGAGGAAACCGGCACACCTGATACATTTTTGAACAGTGTGTAAAGGCATGTTAGAGGCCTGCAGGCGGTTTTAACTCTAACACTAGCATGTTCATCAACCATACGTTAAAGAAAAAAAGAAGTATGTATGTGCTTTTTCAGATTACTAAAACATTTACTGCTTAGTGTACGAGGTGTAGGGGCTCGTAGCTACGTGGCTACCCCGCAGATCAGTTGATTGCGAGGTTAAGCCGTGCTCGCCGCGGTCAGTCTTGTGATGGGTGACCGTTTTAACATGTCGAGACCCCTCCGTGCTTCGGAATGCACGTTAAGCCGTTGATCCTACGCCTGTTTTCTCTCCGGTCGTGTCGGTCTTCCGTCCCATCGGACTTTAAAAGAGGGATTAGGGAGTGCACTTGTGTTTGCGCGCGTATTTGTGCACTATAATATCTCCTGCGTAGTTGGCTAGTCTCAAAAGAGATCGGCCGCCGTGACCAAAATTCGGTCAGGAGAACATTATTATTGTAGGTACACTTCTACCTCTCTGCTAGAAAACAAAGACATAATGATACACATACGTCTATAAATTAACTCTCCAATAATAACAGCCTATACTGTCCCACTGCAGGTAAAAGGCTTCTTCTCGTATAGAGAAGGATTCAGCATTGATCACCACGCTAGCTCACTGCGGGCTGGCAAAACTTATTTTAAGGTCTAGTAATATTTAACGCTCAACTGAGAGAGTTTCCATTCATGACTGTGTAAGTCAAACCTCATTTTAAAAAGCTTAACAAGTTCCACACTGGTATATGTAGGTATATAATACCATATTAAAGGAGCCTTAAGAATATAACTCACAACCTTTATTCAAGCATACAGCGAAGCCTTTTGATAGATCCAACAATGTAACTGAAAATACACATTCGCCTATAAATACTAAATTGTAAAAGCTATTACTCAACTATGTAGGTGTACTGGGGTTGCGTTTTAAAGTCTTAACACGCCACAAACCCGTGTTAAGTTGGATTACAACCGCAACGATTTAACTTTAAATCATTTCAAATTAAGTGCAAGAAAGTTCTCGAAATTAATTGATTTTGAACAATGGACAGTTGTGTTCGTATTGTAAGTTTTGGAGCTTTTAACACAAGGATTTTTCTGGTTCGTAGTTTATTTTTTTCAATCATAGTTTCTACTATAAACCGCCATACTATATGGATCGACCATAAATATCTTACAGTATCAATGTCTTTTTTGTATGTCGCCACACTTTAGGAATTTCTCCTGTAACATGGAATATCACAAACAAAACAAATCACGTCATTTTGAAAAGACCTATATAAAATTACTATTTTACATAACATCATAACATCACGCATGTATTCCGCGAAGGGGTAGGCATAGGTGTGCATGTAGTACACCCACATTTCGCCAGTTATGTTGTAAGTCCCAATGTAATAGGGGGCGAGCCTATTGCCATCAACTGGGCACAGATCCAGACTCCGTGCTGCTACTGAGAATTACCTAATGGAAAACTCAGTAACACTTTGCCCGACCCGGGATTTAAGACCAGGACCTCTTGCTCAGCAGTCGCGCTTAGCGACCACTAGACCAACGAGGCAGACGCAATTACTAATTTATGATCTATATACACAGTTTAACTAAATGTAGATACAAATGCAAATGCCATTGCTCCCCGCAATATGTTCCTAGCTCACCCGTTTTGGACGGAAAAGATGTTCAATGATTCATACAAAATGTATGAAGGGAATTCACGCGATTTTTCCGATTCAATCCGAGTCGGTTACATACGAGTAACGGCTGGAAAGAGTACTGCACTGTATAAATATCTCTTACATATTATGCTGCGCCCCACGGTATTACACGCTACATTTTTTCGGGATAAAAGTAGCCTATGACTGTGTTAATCCAGGATGTCAGCTACCTTTATGTCACATTTTGTCAAAATTTGTCCAGCCGTTTGAGCGCGAAGAAGAAACACACTCACAACTCTCGCATTTATAATATTAGTGTGATGATTCTCTAATTGAACTGTATTGAAGAGGTTATGAAGATGCACGATTAAAACAATTCATAAGTCTTTAAATTAAGACTACAATTTCGTAGGTACCATGATTTTTCCAGTTGAGTTGTCTTGTCTTTATAAAATGTGGCCACACACTAGGGAATTTCTCCTGTATCGTAGGTACGTTTCAAAAACATGAAACATCACATACATAAACATGAAATATCGATAACACCCAGACTCGGGACAAACATCAACTCACAACAATGAATTGCGGATCACACAAATTTATGTCCGGTGCGGGAATCGAACCCGCAACCCTTAGCGCAGCACTCCTAGAACAGTCAGAACTTAAGTCTTTATAAATAACTTTCACGAAAGGCTAATCATTTTCTCTCTTAATTTTTCTTTTATCATTTTTATAATGAATTTTGCTTATCAAATCAGAAAAGAAATCCACATGTTTAATTTAAAATATCGCACTAATATATGTACATAGAATGGCTGCTTTAATAAATCTCTACCATCATTCTTTTCATCTTCTCAGGTAGACATTTTTTTCTCAAGGACATTTCAATCTTTTATATTCTGTCAAAGTTTTATAGCACCGTTTGAATCAGTGTAAAGGGTATCAGCAGTGATCTTATCTGGAGATTAAAGGGCAGCTTTCACACTGTTCGTTTTACGATAAGGCACTTGGTGTCAATGTCTTACAAGATTTTCTTTTGTCCTGTATTTAAGATTAGATTGCAAATTGTTATCTTGCTTGAAGATTAACATATTTTTAAGTAACAAATTGTAAGAACTTCGGCAGTTAAACCGGTACACATTTATATTGTTTTTATTATTGTTAAACACAATCCCTCTTACTTATAAACCATGGTACTATATATCTTAGCTTAAACACCGAACTCTGAAATCTATTGACATCTCTATTTTTTGACTTGTAATCGATAGTGACAGGTATAATTTGAACAATTGTTAGTGTTTTTAAGTAAGGGGGATATTTGACTTAAAATTTTTCGTCAGATGACGCCCAAAGATTGCTATGAAAAAAACTATGATATAGATAACACAGTACACTGCCCAAAATGAGTAAACGAAGTAAAAACAAGAACTTTCTGCGTCCTAAATACTGCAGAGTAAAAACAAAAGAATCGCGAATAGCTTGTTTAGAATACTGCAGCTTTGTGCCGGGAAGGGGTACACGATAAGCGCAGCTAATTAAAACTTAACAAGGTTACATGTTAACAAACTTCCTAATCTCGGCACTTCCTATCGATAAGTTCACAAATTAAAGTCTATTTTGTACACGTGTTCCTTTGTGAATTAACAGGGAGATGGGGCTAAAAGGCTCTATTGTTCCGTAAAGACAGGTACACGAAGACTCTGTGCCGTGTCCTCTTACCTTTTTTGTAGGAGTCTGCGAGTTGAGAGAATTGGAGTCGGGGATTTCCGATTTTTGTGTATCGAGCACTGATTGATTTAGAGTGATTTTATGTTTACTTACATGACAGATATCAAGAACTTATTTTGTTATAATTATTATGACCGCCTCGTTGATTTAGTTGTTGTAAAGAGCGACTGCTGTAACTGGTGAAAATGCGGGCGTATTCGGGGAATAGAGACTTGATAGCTCCCACACAAGCCCTCTATGCAGAGGCTGCATGGAGGCAGAAGAAACGCCACAGCACGTACTCATGGAGTGCGGAAGTGTGGACGATCAACGGGCACGCATTCTCCAGCGTCCAGCATCACTACCGGAAGCTTGCAGCAACCTGAAAAGGCTGCTAGCTTTCTGGGACGAGTTGGGATGGCTGGAGTACAAGAAAGAAACCCATCACGCACAATGGCTCACTCAAGCGGCTAAGTGCGGACAATGCCCAGCCAAACTAGCTTCCACACATAACTGCGAATTCGCAAACGCATCGCAAATATCTGCGAGCTGCAGCGAGCAAATTCATACATCATGCTCGCGTGTATCTGTGGGAGCCCAAAAGGTTGATCATTGCAGATATTTTTGTCACGAGCTAATTATCGGTGTACCACAAAATAAGTTATAACTTCACAACCAAGATATTACTAGCAAAACCTCAGAGTTATTGTGTATTGTTTTCTTGCTGGACCATACCATTGTAATAATAATCCTTATCTTTTAGAAAGAGATAATAAAAGTTTAATAAAGGGTGTTAAAATATGCACATTTTCTGCTATCATAAAACTATTATCGCTGTCTGAATAGCAGGTAACGAAGCTATTATCGGTGTGAGACCAACGTTTTGAAAACGTAATTGTTTATTACCACTATTATTACTATTTGATAACGCTGAGTAAAAGGTGTATTAAAGATTTATTATTATTAACGCTACGTAATACCTTCAAGTACACACACATCAACACAGAGATACATTATTAAAATTGTTCAATCCAAGTTAACTACCTGTGGACACATGTTGATTTGATAGGCGCGCCCTAAGAATAAAATTTCGTGTCTTACTTCAAGACTTTTTTCATATTAGGAGGCAAATATAAAATTTAACTACATGTAAAAGAGATTAAATCTAATATACAAGCTTTAAAAGGATTAAAGGGTATTATTATCATATATTGTATTTGAAGAAGAAACACCACTACGAACGAGTATTTGAAAAGAAAGCTCAGCATCACCCATGTGACCCATATAATTTGAAGCCGGAGTAACGTCATTTCGTAACATGGCGTTCTATACAGCGATAATGGGGGCATTCAAGACATGACTCCATTAATGTTACACACTTACTGCTTCAATAGCTAAATTATGTGTTCACTCCTATTTGTACGAATGTCTTAGAGTTTCTTCCATAGACTGGAAAGATCTTACGTCATTGTGCACACATCTTTCTTATGTTATATGTAGTGTACACAACTGCTTAATTCACCTTTACTTGCATATTTGTGCTCACTTTCCCTAAGCACATACTCTTCCAATATTTTTTAAAGTCCCTGCACGCTACGAATTACTTCGGTAACGTGTGCGCGTTTTACAGACGTATTACAACGTAGACGTAGTACGTATTTACAAAAACACCCAAAATCAGAACTAACATCTGCATCTGGATAGAAGAAAAATATTTTTCGCATGCAGGGATCGAATTGCGGCAGTTAGGTCGACGAACTTCTCTTGTTCTTATCGTATGGTTGATGAGCAACCTGGTGTCAGAGTTTAAACCACCTGTAGGCCTCTGACATGACTTTACACACCGTTGAAAAATCGCTCGGGTGTGTTGGTTTCCTCACGATTTTTTCTTTCACCGTTTTTTAACTTATAACTCATTTATAATACCCGCATAAATTCGAAAAAACATTGGTGCGTGCTGGGGTAAGAACTTGCGGTATTTGACTTGGCAGTCCAACGGTCATACCACTCGGTTAACAGTGCCAGCCCATAAACTGATGAGAACAAGAAAAATAAATTCATAAAGTAAAGCTAGTAAGTTAATAAAAGATGTTACGTTTATCTGAATGTTATGGCCCCTAAAATTACCTTTCCAGCTTCAAAAGAAGGTGAGAATAGGCCATTTCTCGGAACCACGGATTACACGCCACATACATAATGTATGGTAAATTACGACACTACAAGCATAACCTTAACTTGACTATTTGCATAGTAATACATATGTACGCACGAACTCATTACTCATACATAATTATCAACTCCGTGTCAGTTTGTCTACCTTGTACATCGTTACGTATTTATGTGTCTGTAAAACGCCGCACTTCGTAAATTATAAGGTATTTATCATATCTCTTGTGTTACATCAATAAAATAGGTTTACCTATCTCTCCTTTTGCAAACAAAAATCCATCTAGCCCGATGTTCCATAAAATGGCGAAAATCTATATCGCTATGTCATAGGGCACTATTTCCAACTGTACTGAATGTTTCTCTATAAAAAAACCCTGAAGCTATATAGTCTATAAAAGTTCAGGATTGTGTGCAAACTAGAGAGATCAAAACGAACAACACTTTTGCACTCAATAATCAAAACCTCTACTTTTCTAATTACAAAAATGTATAACACTATGACTAACGGCAGAATAAGTATACCTACTAAAGACATATTTTATCCAGCACTACGCTGTACAGCCATTCAAAAAACAAAGAGGAACAATAAACACTGCACCTGAACTAGCGTCCAACTTCCATATCAGCCCGCAAAATTAATAGGTCCAAAGAAAACAATATAAATCATAGCACAGCATTAAACGCCACAACAGCCAACGATAACCAGTTTAATGAACAACTCCACATTGTTCGGCCAGTAAGTTTGTTCGATCGTGCTTTGTGCGATCTTGCTGCCTCTATTATCTGATTACAGGACGTCAATGTTCATGAAGATGTATATATGCGCGTTGTGTTCGCCGGAGGTGTAGGTAGAGGATGTTGGTGTCTCATGTTTCATACTCAAATTTCGCGAGACGTTCGCCTTTAAACTATGACGATAACTAAAAAGCCACGATACAGACTTTATTTTTACCTTTGAATAGCAATGCAACTTTATAACATGTATAAAGGTCAATACGGAAATTATGTTGCAAATTACAGTCAGTTGTAATCCTAAAGTGGTTGGTAGAGGTCTTTTATTTACCAGAAGTCCTATTCGCCCACATTTACGTAGTAAGTCTAGGTATCAAGTTTCTGTATAACTAAAGCGAGACTATTGGCATTTATCGGGCCCCAGTTACCTCTAAATAGACATAATTCAAGACACACACAACAAATAAAACTTTCTAAGCAGAAGTTTTCGACGACCTAATCTCAGTGAGAGATCAAGCAATTCATCATGCCGCGAACCTTCACAATAATACCGAAACAAAATGTGTTTCTTTCTGCAGTTATACCTACTTAAAAAAACACGAATAATGGACGTTGGATCGCGGCAGCCCTAATGGATTCCCTCGCTGGATGTTTTTTTTCCGCTATAGTAATCCAAAGTAGAATGGGTAGCGTTTCTATAGATGCCAGTGTTTTGAAATTTTTTGAGAGCACTGTAATACCTAACTGTTAAGCTCATTCGTTATACCTTGTGTGAGCTCATACAAAGCTGTATGTGAGGATGTGGTGATTTTTTATTACCTGTTCTATAAAAGGGCGAAAATTCTGGGTATAGTATACTGTTACTGATGTTTGAAATCGTTTAGTGACTCACTGTATCAATACGAACATTTTTGGAAATCACAGTTTTGTGTCTTTTGTTTTTAGCTTGTGATGTTTTATGTCTGGAACCAAGTCCTTAAATAATGATTTTTTTAAATGTCTAGATGCAGAAGAAGGCACAAATGTCTTCCAGGGTCTTTCTGAAACAGAAGAATAAAAGTCAGGCATTTAATATGTTTATAATTTATCAAATGAAAATAGAGCTGTGTGCCTACACCACACGACCTTCAACCAGCGCCAGGAATAACAAAACAACGATAAAGGTGGAACTCACGCAAACAACAGTGGCGAGTGATTTGTTGTTGGCGAAAATAAACAATATGACATTACAAACAAGCTACGTAAATCACAGAACGTACACTCTATAAAAAGTGTCCTTTTAGCCGAAAACAATTGATGAAGTAAAATAATATCACACTGAACTTTAGAGTGCAGTACTAGTGACCGAAGGATAGTAGGTCACTGTCTATTCTTTTTAATTCTATGGTTACCAATAGTGCACGATTATTGGACCAAAAATAAAATGACTCACTCAAACTGTGCATAAAGTTTTAATCAAGCTTACTTCACTGTGGCTTATCTTAATTTTAAACTAGCTTTTGCCTGCAGCTTTGCTCACAGCTAGTCAGCATTTTTAATGGAAAAAACATCGGAAATCAATCGGGAAAACATCGTGAGGAAACCGGCATACCTGAGAGATTTTTCAACGGTGTGTAAAGCCATGTCAGAGGCCTACAAGCGGTTTAAACTCTGACAGCAGGTTGTTCATCAACCATACTATAAGAAGAAGAAGATGGAAAAAACCACCAGAGATAGTAGGTAGTCAAAATGTTGCTCCCTGGCGCATGAAGTCTCTGTTTGCAAAAACATCGCAGTGTAAAAAAGTTACTTGCAATATTAACAAAGATATTGTATATTTATGCCATTATCGAAGAATTATGGGTTATTTATTATTATTATAAAATAATATATAATTTAAACACCTTCAGCAAGAGAAAGTCGTAAACATATATGCCCATGCGCATAATATGCAATAAATCATCTATTTTTATAGCTTCCGCTCTTTTCCACGCGTGTTAAGTAACAGCTCCTTACAACATATTATAAGTAACCAACGGTAACATATTAGCTTACAAAGTAATAAATAATTTATAATGTGGTCATAACAGATTACAAACACCGTTACGTAATGTTTCTCTTTCTCAATTACGGGGAAATA
Organism: Abrostola tripartita; assembly: GCA_905340225.1. NCBI lineage: Eukaryota > Metazoa > Arthropoda > Insecta > Lepidoptera > Noctuidae > Abrostola > Abrostola tripartita. The sequence continues at coordinate 1,936,161 of HG996488.1, forward strand.
TGAGACTTTGGAGTTACCGAGGCTAGTTTCAAGTTCTGAGAAAAGGAAATACATTTGAAATCCGTTAATTTACTCAAAAGCTCCTCAAAGTAGTAACACAGTGTAAGCCTGTAGATATACATTGCAAAAAACTAAGGACTTATTATTTGTATGCTTAGATTGTCACCTTCAATATTTGAACGATTCCTGCTCCCAATTAAAACGATAGCTTAGTGGGGAAATAAAACAAATACAAATTCCAAGATAAATCCATTTCGCACGCAAAAGAATTCGAGAGAGCTTTACAATGTAAAAGGAGCTAACAGCGTACAGTCAGATCGAATAAAATGAAATCTATAAAACTTTAGGAAATCCTCTCAATGGTAATTGTCTCGAAAGCATCTCGCTGGCACGTCCTTCAAGTTGAGTGTCCTGTACAAAAGGCGGACAAATTAATAGCGCGCTAAAGATGCGCTGGAACTTAGTCGAATCCTTTCTTAAACTCCGAATGAGCGAAATGTACTATTGAAATAAATTTTCACAAGGGAACCAAGAACAGAATGAAATTGTGCGATTCTCTTTTTTTGAGAATAAAACTGGTGTCTCGCTGCTCTTTTGTGGTGGCTACACACAGACCCTTTGGAGCGACGAACGTAAAGCTTTGGTCATCTGTAAGTAAATTAACGCTTCATCGCCTTGTTTGGTATTGGCTGGAATTGACAAATTTTAATAGAATTAAGTAATGCAAAAGACGTAGATCTGCTTTTCTTTATTTCATCAGTGCCTGCCCTTGGAAAAATGACCGCAAAATTAAACTCGTATACGCTTACTGATTATATAGCTAGTCTAAATGAGTGTGTTGTATGCTCTATCCATCTAATAAATTCAGTACGAGCCATTATGAGCTCGACGTGTTACTATGTGCAATAAAATGTCTTATGAGTATGACCTAACTGCTTGTGAATGTCTTACGATGCTACGATAGGTAGAAATTGTGATGACGTATTGCTCTGATTAGTTAAACTTGTGATAAATTATCGGAATCTTTGGTAGTCTGGTTTTGGTTGTTGAATCATCTGATATAGATGCCACTATATTCATATTAAGACAAGTGGCTCGCTAACGGTCAATAAGAACAGTTATAACTAGCCAAACAGAATCACAGCTATTATCCTCGAATGGTTAGTCAGAGATCATAAATGGAGCTGAATATAGATAGTGGTTGATTTACTATTTAATTAATGGCATTTGCTATGTACCTACACGGCAAGGGGATAGTTATTTTTTTTTAATATCTATGTATTTAAAGATCTAGTTTGAATCCTTGATGTTCGAGTACTATTTGCATGTTTGTTACCTCATGAAGACTAAACTAAGATTGGCAACTTTTAACCGTATAAAAGATGCGCCAAACTCTCAGACGATAGACAGATAATAATTATTTTCTTTATAGCTTTCTTCGACATTTTGTTTGCCATGATGTTAGAATTAACACTAATACAGGAGTTTTGCAGCCAATTAGTACCTTTAATATTTTATGTTTAATAATGCCAGCAAAAGCTGAGCGAAAAATTAAAAAGTTTGAGATATTCATTACATAATCCTGTTTTCCGACAATTTGGACAAACACAAGTTCGTACTTAAAGAAACTAGTGTAATATTTAACACACATTAGTCACACTAGTTATAAATACATTTTCTCGTTACAATACAGTGCGATTTCAGCAGGAGATACTGGCAGCGTGCCACGGAAACTATTGAGTAGTTTGTGTATTACAATTATTTAAGTTTTACCTGTTTGTTCATATTGTGAAACTACGTTCATATTCTACGGTTTATTTTTAAAAAACGTCGCCCTGCACTAGGAATTTCTCCTGTATCGTGGGTGCGTTTCACAAACATGAAATATCTGATACACAAACACCCAGACTCAGGACAAACATTTTCGGATCGTACAAAATTTGTCCCGTACAGAAATCGAACCCACAACCGTACAGCAGCAGCAGCAGATTTGACCTCGCTCTTGCCCTTTGGCTAAACTGTGGTCAAAGGCAAGCTCATAAGGAGCAAATGCGAATAGAAAAAAGTATTTCATAAAACAAAGATTTCGAAATTGTTAGAATGTATCATACATTATTTTCTGCAATGCCGAATTTATTACGATTTCTTAACGGAAAATCAATTCAGTAGTAGAACTGGATTGACACTGTTATTATACGTTACGATAATGTACACCTCAAAGTTCAAGAGAGTAATAATGTAAATCGATATCAATATCGATTCCACATGGGAGATATCCGATAGCGAGCCGATATCATCGAGTACTAAATGTGAATTGACTTCATTTTTTTCGTCATGTTTAAACCCAAGTATGCTCCAGAGATCGTTAAATGTTCATCGTTCTAGTTCACCGAACATTAAGCCAGTGTATCTCATGCATAATAGCGGTTTTCTCATCTCGATATTCATCTGCCTTTCCTTTTATATCAGCGTTCTGTTTCGATTTTACGAGTTCCGTCCGAGAGCCGCGCAGCGTCAATGAGCGGGATATAAACCGTTCGCATATCTATCAAAAATCGATGTCAAACAATATTCAACCATATTCCATGGTGCTAGGGATTGTTATGAAAAATTGAGGAGTAATCGTAAGTTGGTCGATCCACAATAAGTCTTGTTTTGGCATTAAACCGCGATTTTGACTCAAAAGGGTCGGTGAATGGCTGGTTCCCTTTGATTTTGACATCCGGTGCACGTGAACGATTATTTCTCCGTAGCCTTCAAATAGCAATAAAAATATTGAATTTTCAAACGCAGGGAGCGAGATTAATATCGTCTGCACCATTGTCTTGAGGGCCTTTCGGTTTTATCGAAACTTTTTTTATAAATTTAAATGTGTTTCGTTTGTTCGGCCACGGAGATTGATCGTCTTTCAATCGGGGAAGCCATTTCTGTTTTTGAATTGCCTATTTATGTGAGCATGTTTAAATGAAGCTGTTGACAGCTGTGTAATTGGTATGCAAATTGAATTAATATAGCCGGTATTACGTTTCAGTATGTAAAGTTTACACACATAATTAGGTATTTAGAACTACTTGATGTTTGCCGTGTAGTATCCGGCCTAGAATTGACCACCCCTTCCCGCATGTGTCGTAAGAGGCGACTATGGGAAAATCCAGAAGATGAGCAGCAGCGTCTTCTGTAACTTGACGACCAATACTGCGAGCGAGGAGATTATGCCCCCCTCCCCTCCGAAGGGGGAGGCCTTTGTTCAACTGTGGACGTTTTCCGGCTGATGATGATGATGTAACTGTAAGTTCAAATGATAACATTAAACGATTATGAGCTACACAGTTTTTAGAGGTTAGTTATAATGAAAACGCATCAGACCAATCTTAAGATCGACTTAAACATCCACGTCTTAAAACAAATTTGGTAGATGAAACAATAGACGCATATAAAAATCTACCTAAAACCACTATGACTAATAACAAATAAGCCCGGTAAAGAAATCACGTTGGCCACAACACGATTTCTTCTATAACTAATCAATTGCCGTTCTTGGGAGTTCAAAACAAATTCGCTGCGATAAATAATGTTGTTGAAGCCGTAATAATTCTTAGAACAACAGCCGGAAATACAGAGCACGTAGAGGTCCAAACAGTAACAATTTGTTAGATTTATAACATGGCCAACACGCCTATAATGCCTGAAGTTGTAGCCGAGCACACTGTCGTGCACTTACAGACGGTATAGGCATTAGATTCCAAAATGATAGGACCAGCGTGCTACCATTAATCTGGTACGGTTGTAATTCTAAGGTCAGATATTGCTAACTTAGGTTTGTACGAACATCTATGTACGTGTGGTTTTGTCTTGTGTTAATGATTCTTTTAATTGTGATCTTAATTACCATGTAAGTATGGAAGGATGATGATTTTGCTTTAATTACTCTTTTTCACAATATAAGCTTGTGTCGACCTAAGGTTGGGTATAGGACTATTCTCACTTGCGCTAAAATATTCTGGTCTATTCTAATTACATTCATATCTTCTGCTCAAGGATGTACAACTGTTTAAAAATGTTCATGAGTTATGTTCAGTATTATTTGCAGTAACTGATGCAAGAAGATATTTGATTTAAAATGGACTCTTTCAATAAAATTTATTAATTACCTTGAAATCAATTAAGCATAGAAACAACATCAACACGCAGTTCTATTAACTAACACCTCACGAAGTAATCAGCCGCATTCCAAAATTTCCCTTTCACTCGCCGATGTAAAAACAACAAAATAATTAGTACTACGAATCGATCACCGGTTCGTTCCAGAAGACACTTTGACTACAGCAAATAATTTAGGTGTAATCGAAAAAATAAAAACAATACAAACTTCTTTTTATCTCGGAACAAAAGTAAAAGCAATCGAACTAGCCTCGAAAGAAATTGAAGGAGAAAGTACATTACACGAGCGAACACAGAAATTGTTCGCTTTGATTAAAATACTTTTACAGTAACAGTGAACGAAGACTCCTTATCAATCGAGGCGAGTATGTAAAAAAAGATGGCTGAAAACCGGTCGAGTAATGGAAATTGATTTCGAAATACTGTAGAAAATGTTTAGCTTACGCGCGTTTTATTTATTACTTAAAGAAGGAGCGAGTTTATACTTACTTTTTTTTGGTTTCAACTGTATTTTGTGCTGATTTGTCACTATATGTCGGTTGATGAATCATAAATTGCCGATGCTGCGTCATGAAGGTATTGTCTCGCATTTTTTAAAATCATCATCATCATCCACAGCTTGCAATATCCCACTGCTGGGTATAATCCTCCCTTAAACAAAGCCATCTGCCACTATTTAAGTTTTTATAATAATACAATTATTTAATATACTTAATTTGTTGATTAATACATTTTGAAAGCTTTAATATGCTTGTGTTTTGCAGGTTGGTAGGTATATGACTAAATTAATTCATTTATCGAACACATTTGACATTTAAAAGTATTAAGCAATGCAACAAACATAAAAGTATGACTTAAATCGACGTATAATATGTAATTACGAGTAGCCGCATGTGCCTATAATTATCTCCACCGAATATTTCGTAAGTAATCCATGCCACAAGATCAACCCACTTGTAATTTAAAGAGCAACATTATAAGATTAATTCCTCTTAATTCGTATGAATTCAATCAAGTGAATACATCGATAAATAGTAACCGGTAACCCGAAGTTACGCTTAATGATAATCAAAACTGGTGTCCTAGAAACGTCACTGGCTTTTTGAATCACATAAATACCAACAGTCGTTTGGTCAATCAGCACGTTGCCGACTGTATTGTAACTAAGTATAAATGCTAATTTGAACTTTATTGTGACGTGAATAAGGTTAATTTTTGTTGAGTGTGTACTGACAACATCAAGATCTGCGGGGGCACACAAAAGCATATTTCAGATGTAGCATTATTATTGATCTTTATCTCGGTATACGGGGCACAACAATTCGACATGCATTATTTATGCTCGAAGGGAGACCGTTTATTGAAATCGTAGGATACAAATGTAAGTATGACGCTTTCCTCGCTATCGCCTCTGATCTAAACATTTCCGTAATGTCCCATTAAAATTTTGTACGATGCGGGCCGTGGATATGTAGGTGAACTGTTCATTGTTGAGAATGCTTGAATTATGCTTGGCACATTTTAGGCAGATTCGTTGAGTATTCCGTTCACTAATACACAATTTATTATTAGCGACGTAATTATGATGGTTATTTTAAGAGACGTGGCTATTATTTCATTCTTTGGCTTAAAACTATAAATATTTTTAACAATGTCGTTTATATCCAATCTAAAATATTCTCATTTATACACGAAAAGTATTTTTTTATCCCTGACTGTTATTTATAAACTGCGCTATTCTACTCAATAGCTCGGTACATGTTTCGAATAACATGCCCTCTGGCTCTCGAAACAAATTCATTAACGTTAAAAAGTTTAAAAACATCTATATTAAAAGCGATCAAACGGAATGGAGCCATTGAGTCGTGTTTTTGCTATTCGTCGTTGGATTCACTTAAGGGTGGGCTCAAAGCTTACTTAAAGCCAAGTTAAATATAAAATATTAGAAAATGTAGCAACGTCCAACGGTCAGTCATAGCTTGGAACCATTCCAAAAACATACTACTATTTGGAATTAGAAATCTTTATGATCTAAATAAGATCCGAAAATGATCGTCAAAATATTATGCCATAACCTTTTCAAGTACAACGGTACAACGTACAGCGATCGATGCTCTTAAATAAAGATAACATAGACTACATCAGTTGCATAACGTCTTACACAAAATATATGGGTCAGCTGTGAGAAATTGGTCACGTCATGCTCGCAGGCGATAGAGATGCAAACTTATTTACCATCGCAGTCTTCGAATTTAATAAGTCTTCGTGTTGAGACTACCTAAAGCTAACTTACCGAAAAAATATCTATATTCTACATAATATAATTTGTAAGTAAGCTTTAATAGGATAAAATTACTGTATAAATCATGGTGTCTAACAATATTGGTAACAACGCGACGTATGGCTATCCAATCAATCAATATTTGACTAGTAATGTATTTATTTATACCAAGCATGATTTTATGTTGGCTTTCAGTCAATTCCGCCAGATCTCAACATCGATGTTTTATCAAAACTATTACCTGCAGAAAAAGATTTTCATCAGCTAGAATTTCCAATTTTTCATTAAATCCAAGCATGTTACGTAAAATCTGGAATCAAGAAGATGAAAAGTCCAAAAAAATGATTGAACTTTTTTCTCGTTCAACACATCATGTTGAACGAACTTTGAAAACAAAACCGTCGCCTCCAGATATTCCAACCGAAACTGTTGTAAAAGAACAAATCGCTCCAACTTGTGTGTTTGGCATAATAATTTCATCGAACGATAACCTGGGGATTCGTAGTGCTGCGAAAAATGAACGTTTTTATGGTGAACGAGAATTAGCTTGTTACGGATATAGGCCATGCGAGATCAGATTGTTATGATATATTTTTATGGTGTATATAAAAGTTAACATAAAGGTCTATGCTGATACCGTGTTGGCTGTATCGCGTCTTTTGCTTGATGACGTTGTGAGTTTGAATGTGTTGCCTTTTGTTGTTAAGGTTTATTTTAAATGAATACGGTTTAATAGCCTTATTTTTTCTTTTATGACAACATTCTCGTTTATTTTACTCACATTCTTCAGATTATAACAAAATAAAGCAAAATAAGTGATGATGCTTAGTGAAGAATATTTATTATCATTCTGACGAATTGGATCAAGAATTCTAAAATGCCAACTGTATCGCAGTCTCAGGTTCTCTGAATATTTAAATCACAATTACTAGTTTGATTGCTATTAAAGCTCGCACTTGCACAGTTTCAGATTAACTACAGATAGTGAACCGGAGTAGTAAACCAGATTTAGTTGTCGTATATAAACCTGCTTATGCACTTATGTGAATCAGTATAAAATATCATACGTTCAGTGATTCAGAATCTGCCAACTAGGTAATGACTCGTGGAGGCCCTTCAAAAGAAAAATATGGCAAAAAGTGCATTAGCAAATAATGGATTCTCATCTTCGAAAATTATCCTTCTTCATAATTGGTTTTTGAATGGTTATGAAGAAACCAGTTTTAGTAATCAGCAGCTTGAATACTGGGATTCTTAGTATTGAGATTGAGTACCTAATTGCAGTCCGTGGGTACTTAATTCGATTAGTACACTTTTTTTTTTGTTTGGCACTTTTTCTAACTAAATCATCTGATATATCAATATAGTTTATAAACTGTGCAATTTTAGTTTCTAAAACCATTTCACATCATCGTTATACATATTGTAGGTATAATTATAGTGAACATACATAGACAGTTAAAATACTAGGACTTTTTATTAGTTTTTTAACCATTGTCTGGTAAAACACAACACAAATTGTTGTAAAATAAACTATATCGTAAGTATAAGTACTTATGGTACATAATTTACGATGCAAGGATACGTTGCTGAATTATTTATTTATCATTCCACTGCCCACAACAATCCAGCTTTCTACACAGCATAAAAATGTACCAAAAACCCTGCCACGGTCTCTGATATATCGAAAAGCAAATGTGTTGTGTTTGTAAATATAATATGACGTGAACAACAATGGACGCCAATAAATCACTCACGGTGCCGTGGACACAATCGCGATCGGAAGATGCCGGAACTACACTGATGAATTCCAAACCTCACCACCGCCATGCCATTGTTGGGAGTTGGGAAAATATAATGGTCTGTACGAGGTGTCTCGTTCATACGTTGTGCAAGATAGGTACACACGAAATGAATGATGATAGGAATAGTTATGTTGATATTGATATGCGTATCGTTTTTGAAGAAGATATGAATGAAGATTTCAAATTTCTTAACAACAACAAATTTCTGGTAGTTTACAAATTTAGTTTATATGTGGGAATTTAAGGCAAACTAGGCAGCCAAGCGCTCAGTGATGTGAGTACTGGAATACTAAGTCATATATTGCGGTTAATGAAGTTTACATGAAATTTTCTACTATTTTTTATAAGATTCATCACGTTTATTGTATAATACTAACCAAATCATCACAGTGATAATAAGTTTGCTGGAAGATTACTGCGGATAACGGCAAAGAAAATAAAATATTATTTTGGAATTCTTGGATTGTTTGATAGATCAAATTTAATTTATCCGATTACTTTCGTAGTAAACAAAGTTTATTCTCCTTAGCAACTTCTAAGTGTCTTAGTAAGACAATATTATTGTAATAGTTTCCATTTACGTAGTAAAATAGCTCCTCGTGGCGTTCAAACAATAACTTTAGCGTTGTGGTTCAATGCCGATGAACCTGAAAATCATTTCACGGTCGATGGCAAACAATATAGCACTTACCTAGTTTGCCCTGGCCTAAACCAATCTACCTAAACTAACTTTAGACTTTACTACTCCGTTTAATTTTAAATCTTGACCTATGGGTACAGCTCTAAGTAAATTTATAAATTTTCGCGTTTGAAACTAGAAATTGGATTTTGTTTAATTGAAAATTCTACTCGTTTTGCAAGTTAAAGTGATTTAGATTCAGGTTCTACACTTTTGTATCTTTGTTAACTCTACTAATTACTTTCTAAGCCCAAAATATGCACGCAATAGACTCCTAGGTTTCAAAATGCACGTACGTCTCTAAAACGGACGACTTTCGCAATATTCAACAATTCAAATTATACGTCCACATCTAAATACTAAGACTAAAACTATCACCAACTTTAGTATTTTCTAACCGTTTTTTGTCAGTAAGGCTGCACTTCCTAATCCCATCGTGTCAACAATAACTCCAACAATGACCAACGATGATGAATCTGTAAGCCATTTACAGTTTGTGACAAATTGCCACTGTACCTTTTATTGAAGCGTGCATAATAAAATTGGTTGAATGCGCTCGCTCGCAATCTTGATGTCGCCGTATCCGGTGGACAAAAAATATTTGGGGACAATAAAGGAAGCATAGTACTAAATCTATAATATAAAAATGAATCGCAAAATGTGTTGGTAAGCGCATAACTCAACAACGCCTGGACCAATTTGGCCAAATCTTTTTTTAAAATGTTCGTTGAAGTTCAAGGATGGTTTTTACGGCGAGAAAAATTAGAATTATTGCTGGAAAAACCCTAAAAATAGCCCTTCTTTTTCCCATACAAATGATTTGTTAATAATATGTATTAAGGTTTGAAACTCCGAAATTGACAGGTCACGTCATGAGTACCAGGATAACAGAAGGAAGTATTTGTGAAATCAATCGTAGGGGATTTTTGTTTGGGGGTTCGCAATGTTGTAAAATTACCCACTGCGGCCGTATTTTTGAATGTTGGGTACTAGGATATCAGAATGAAGACAAATAAGGAATACACAAATGCAAATGAAACAGATAAAACCGCGGGGTAAATTTTCCGCAATTGATAGCACATGTCATGAGTACCAGGATAACAGAAATATAGGTAAATATAGGGAAGTATGTGTTTTTTACCTAGCTCCTAAACGTGGGACCGAATTGGATGAAATTTCATGTGTATATTTCAATGGGTTCTTGGATGGTTTGAAAACACAATCCGATCCAGTACGTGGCGCTGCTTTTCCGGGGCAGAACAACGTCAGCCGGGTCCGCTATAATATTATAAAACTGAAGAGTTTGTTTGCTTGAACGCGCTAATCTCAGGAACTACTGGTCCGATTTGAAAAATTATTTCAGTGTTAGATAGCCCATTTATCGAGGAAGGTTATAGGCTGTAAAACATTCGAAATCTACGCGGGCGAAGTCGCGGGCGGAAGCTAGTGTATAATAAATATGATTCAAAGTTAATTTGATTGGAGTTGTTTTGTCAGCCAAGGCTAGTTTTGAAAATTGATAACAATTAAATATTCAATTTCGTTTCTATGTTAAAAGGGCCAATTTTGTCCAAAATATTGTATCCGACATTTGCTTACCCCAAAATATTAGATTTGGCCTTGTGCATGAACGTAATTATAACCACTGCACCACAATATTATAAAGGTAGGATGTTTTTGGTAGTGAGTAAAACATTTTCAGCACCTGGATTTACTTCTAAAATTTTAATACGAACTTTGAAAGCTACCTTGTTACCAAAATACAATAAATTTATCACCAGAAACTTCGTATTAGGAACGTTACTCGATATTCGAAGTTTAGTTTCGCAGTAGGCTTCGAGAAGCCTCTGACTAGATGTCTTTGTCTGAGTTCACAACCGGCACCGATGTTACCGTGCCCTTCGATGAATAGAGACGTTTAAATTTACATACTACTAAATCGGTCACCAATCCCAGGACAATACTTGACGTGTCTTAACCTCAAAAACAGTCTTTGAGGATTACTTTAACCAAAGTTACGAGAAAATATTCAGGTCAATAAAATACTACAAAATATAAACCGAAATTCGATAAAAAAGCGACTGCAAGAATAACAATTTATCAATTTCTCACACACAAAATCATGATAGTATTTTACACGATCATACATCAAAGGGACGTACTTACAAATATTGATAAATGATTCGTGAAAAATAAATAACGGCCCGTTTGGTTAACTTAACTTATGACATGGGTTTCATTTATATGCATGTAAATATATATATTTATATTGTTATTTATATTCACTTGAATCGGTAATTAGGATAAATGTGAACTCATTTGTTTTCTTGTTGATTCTCAGACGTGAAGCAAAGAAACGGGCTTCTCACATTCAGTCACTCATACCGCATTGGCTTTAAACGTTACCCATGATCCGTGATCTGGTTAAACTGCTTTAGCATACTGCACTGCTTACCCCATAATCTTTCTTACGTCGCTCGTGATCGTAAAATCTGACCGACCGTAAAATATAGCTCCGGGCGAAATACCGTTTCGTAACATTCAGTGCAAAATTGCAATTTTCAGACTAAATATGTATGTATTTTGAGGACATATTTCAACGAGAAGTGAAACTAGATCAAAATGAAATGATTAATTATAAACTAAAACCTGTATAAAACCGACACAAGTTTCAAACTCTACATAACACTATTACCACAAGTATTTAGTTTGAAACTATTGTTCTCACCCACTAATGTAACAAAAACTCATACTTTCATCGCCTATAGTTTTAAATCATGCGTAAAAAACGTCGCTCTGATGTCATCCCGCCATTGTCATATTACAAAAAGACCTTTCAAAACTCAATGAGCTTGCCGACAGCAGGTAAAGAGACACCCAAGTTGTCAAACCAGTAAAACTTAACTTTCCTAATCGTTTGCCGCTGGACTATACTTAAGTACGAAACAGGACCGATTTAATGCAAAATGAAACCAAAAACAGCAGCAGCGTGATTAATAACACTTATTTCGGGCTACAAGAGGGTTTGCCAGGATCACGCTAGTCGGGACTCGGATGCGCCCTATGCGTTCGCTCAAGCTAGACGGCCATTCGTTCAACGCTCGTCTCCCGAGCCATTCCCTCAGTCGGTCGACCGCCTGCGTCGCGAACGGACGTATTGCGCGCCACGAATTCCGCTCTACACGTAATCTTCGTAATAACCAACAAAAAATAAAATAAACTGTGACTGGTCTGTGTTCACGTAACGTCCTCTCGTAAAGGGAAATACGGCTTTAGCTAACTGGATACACGTCGGCTTTACAACGTTTATTGTTTTTAGTTGGCAAGTGCAAAATGTGATGTTATGTGTGCTCAACGAGCGTACCGTCCTGTGTAACGTTGCCTCAAAGTGAACTACATGGATGTAATGTGCTTTTAAAATTGGAAACTCATAATCTTCGTACTCCGCAACCGGATTTTAATTGAGGTTGGTAAAACATTCTAGCAATAATATTACGCACAACTAAGTATGTTCAGATAAGATTATAGTGTAGGTGTTTGTGCTAAGGATAAATAATATAAGTGACGAATAAAGTCAAGGTGAGCGCTATACAAACACAAATTAATTCTAACGTCTATTACACATTTGGTGAACATAAGCGCGAATCAACTGAACCTAACACAGCAATAAAATTAGACCGGTTCTCAGAATTGTATGGCTACAAAACATTCGTACTCGGTAGAGTTTATAGACTGGACGATGATTCAACTGATGTTAGAGAAATAAGGAAATGTAAAAATTGCTTTACCTCGACTGAAAGGGTCTATGTTTAGGTATAACAAAGAAGGATCTCGCTAGGAATTTATATTGCGCTCCATTTCGCAAATGAAGGTCAATTGCATCGTGGACGACTCATCGAAATGGTCAATAAAGAGTTGGAATATAAAATAAATAACGATATACATTCGGATTTCCAGTTATCTGATCATTTTGGCACAATCCCAAGCACTGGTGGAATTATACTTAGTATACAATACTTAACACTTCCATGTTTGCTAATATGACTATTTATTGCATCGTCAAGAATGCAGACCGGTTAAGAATTTTCCTTAACAGTATACCTACTTGTATTATTACTTTATATTTTATCAGATGTGATTTCAATTGCAAGCTATTTAGTTTTACGGAGAAATACTATTACAGATGAAGCTAAACTTGTAGGAATATCATTCGGTTTTCTTTTTAAAGCGATATCGTTTGCAATGTGATTACTTTTATCGGTGCTCAGAATTTATTTGGTTAAATCATTTTGCTTTTCAACAAGTCGATCTTCAATAGCTTTTTCTGTGTACTTCAACCTGTTCACCAGTATTTATAAAACGTTTCATCAATCAATGTATAATATTTTTTTTGTTTAAGTTCGACGCCTCGATCGTTGATAAAACAAACATTCACTAATGTTTCTTAAAAAGAGTTTATCTGCGTGGACGTTTAGTAGAAAATATTGTGTAAACACATGTAATAGTACACCGTTAGTCCGTGTGTTTGTTTATCATACTGTTTCTAAGAACGCAGTGTCAATGTGACCGGGCGGCGTATTCATTAACTGAAACGCGATAAATGTAAACATGACCACACTTGCGCAATAGTAATCTTAGGCGTCGCTGAGGAGTGGTTTATAAATGTGTGCATTGTTATAGAATTCATGATTAATTTGTTTAGAAGTACGCCCCTATAGAATAATAAGTTGAAATATGAATAGTAGGTAATTGTAATGTAGCGTCTGTAGAGATTGCCGACATGCCAGTAAGTAGGTACTACAATAAGTGTTAAAAACAACCTTTGTAGGTATTATTTTATTTGTCAACGAATATTATTTTCATTAACGTTATCGTTGCAAGTCGTATTAGATTTTTCTTCAGAACTAGTATAAGTCGAATTATTTCTGGATTTTCCTAGGAATGATTTTACAATAAAAGGAAAAACACTTCTACGTTTTAATAAAGATTTTTATGAATTTAACTAAAAATCCCTTTTGTGGAATAGAATTATCAGGAAAGATTTAACGCCATAACTTTTGATTTAAGAAAGATAAAATTCTTCCTCTAGATTTTCATTCAGGATATTTTATTAATCCGAGGGTTTTTTCGATGGGAATTAAAAAAGGTTATGAATTAAATATTCAAAATCATCAAAACCCATTGTCTGCATCAGTTCAACATAATTAATCAACAATTCATTTAAAAATTGATTTCATACTTCTCGATAAAACCTGACTTGGTAGAAACATTTCTACCTCCCATTTTGATAACCAATACTATCATTGTTTGCAACAAATAACGAACAGTATTATTTTGGTAATTAACTTTTAGATTTAAGCTGGTAATAGAACACAAAAGCAATATAGTTAGACATACAACCAGCCTAGATTCTCGTGTCTAGCCTTCGGTGACCTAAATACAATTACACAATTACCTCGTTTGTGCATTTGCAGAATCCATTCAATTTCTAGTTGCTGGAGAACAAACTAACAAATAATTTTGGTGCAAGAGGTCGCTTTAACAATGGACATGTAAATTTTGATTTAATAATTCATGAAATAGAAACATTTTTAAATAGAGATGATACGGTAAATTCTGCTCTTGAAATTACTTAAGCTGGCTCGAGGATGAGAACTGGAATACAAATGAAAATATACACGAAACGACAACTAGATGCAATTCTCAAATATTCTATAGAAACGCTCATAACTAAATGTATGTAGATAATAGTAAAAATCCAGCTACGTGAAATCCACTTTGTTCACATTAAATTCATCTTCATCACATCTCAAATAATAGGTAAGTCAGTAACTAAGTATAAACTATATAATAAATATGTTGAAATTTAAAATCATATTAATTAGGATTACAGATACAATAAATTAAACCAATTCAACATTATGACGTTGTCCTAAAGTCTAATGAATTATTTCTGACTTAATCGTGATGATATTTTAAACACGGCTTAACATTTCAAAACGGCTGTCTGTCGTAAAAATAAAATTAAATATGACTGAACTTAAGTTGCTCAAGGTAACATCTTTCCATAATATATGCGAGACGTGTACCTACATGTACGGATTACGTAACATCTTCATTACTGTAATCATTTTACATGTATTCATATTCAATTTGTTGTTGTACAATCTTGTTGGTACTCCTAATATGAACGAGATGTTTGCTCAAAATTAGAAAAGCAAGTTGAAAGCAAATTGTACCTGTGAGTGGAATAAAGAAGAATTTAATATCTATTAAAGCCCTTGTCATAAGTTCAAGAATTATAACTTTTTCAAAATTAAAAGTCATAAAATTTAAACTTTAACTATCATCATTTAAAGAAATGATATAAAGTAACCAGTCTGGTCTATAACCAAGACAATGACTTGAGTCTTTGAGTGCATATCGTATTAATTTAAGTAATATTAAAGTTAGTAAAGTATTTATGTTAGTTTAAAGTTCAAAGTTGACGTTTAAAACCGACATTGGCTTAACTAGATTCTAGAATATCTAAGTTTTTACAACCTTAACTTTAGTTTTTATGCATTGTAATTAAAATTATTCAAGTCCACTTCATTTTTATTTTATTGTATAATATTGTAGTTCGTCATCATTATCACATCGCGTTTTGTTTGTTTTTAATAATATTAAATTCTCGGTGTCAAATAACGTTATAGTGGGTCAGTCAAAATCTTCGACAAACGTTATCAAGCGCCGTAGGTCATCAGTTCATTAGAGACAGTTATTTCACAAACCAATATTTATTAAATATTATGGAGCATTATTCTTGGATATTGTTGGTCATCACAACTGCAAAATAAGTCGAAATTTAGTTTAACAGCACTGATAGCCGAATGGTATGACCGTAGGACTGCCAAAACAAAGGTCAATTTATGTGCTTATTATAAATTAGTTATCAGCTGCTAACAACGGAGAAGGAAAACGTCGTGAGGAAACCGGCACCGCTGAGAGATTTTTCAACGGTGTGTAAAGCCATGTCAGTGGCCTACAGGCGGTTTAAACTCTGACACTAGGTCGTTAATCATCCGTACGATAAGAAGAAGAAGAATAATTCATACTTAGCATCACCAAATTATTAACTACGATTGGCGATTGCAGAAGATACAATGAAACACAAGAAATCTCAGTTATCAAGTTATGTCCAGAAAAAGCTGGCAGTACTCAGTCCCTTCAGATAATACGTTCGCGATAATACACCGAGATTTACGAATTACGCAAATACGAAATTCGTCTGGATATGAAACTCAGAAGCTAAATTCTCTGATTAAACATTCATCTACATGTATGAGACCAAGGTTGTGCCTATTTGAAGTTTTAATGTCACAACCGTTCTGTCGCAAGCCTCACGTGCGGTTAAATTAGTACGTTTCGCTTTCTAGGCTTTGCTCGTAATATTCGAATTTATGAAGAACCGAATAATTTAACTTGGAAATTATGATCTAGAACATTTGCGGCTGGATAAAATATGCCATTTTGATAATTTTCTTTTAAATTTTAGAAATATATTCGTAATTTAAAATGATTGTATGAATATGGATATAGGTTTTACGCTTCAATTATTCAGTACAAGGGTTTTCAGATATTATAACAAGCTGAGACTTTTATATCACTGATCGGTATATGAACGATATATGAATATATGAATGAAGACAGAACAAAAGAAGCACTTTACTAAATCACAGATTAATTTAAAATGGAAACAGAATAACTCTTCTATTTATAAACAAATAAATTAGTAAATGGTAGATAATTTGAGTCAACAGCACTAAAATAGAACAGCTAACGACGTTGACATTGAACAGAATTCTCCAGAAGTACTTACCGTAGAAGCTGCAGCCACTTCCAACTCCGTATTCTCCGGGGATTGAGGATAAAGTATTACTCAATCGGACCTCAGTGGATCTAAGTATAATTGTGTTCGAAGTTGGAATACATGTGGTTTGGACTTGCTTGAATTATGTTACAAAATGAATATTTGAAATTTCTCATCCCTTTCGTTTGTGCGCGTGGCTTCGTAAGAATGTATGTTATTTATGCCTACTTTAGTAACATTGTTCACACGTGTCGTGTTCTGCGATTGATCGCAGAATGAAAATATTATATTTATCCTTCAGATATGTTTATCATGTCCTAATATTTTAAAGTGCCTTCATAAATATGTGTTCGAAATGTGGAGGTAGATACAGAATTAACACTGCCGTCGGAAATTGTAATATTTTCAAAAGAATTGAATTGGAATCGAAATACGCCTCGTCCCCTATCGCTAGGGACCTAATTGCGTCATAGTCGAACTTTGCGTGCACGACAGCACGACTCTACCTAGCCCTTAGGGATTGGCAGGCATGGTTATTACTTTTTTGGACGGTAACCTTGTTTTTATCGAATTTAAAAGTATGCATTACTTGCCCTTATTAATTCCCGCTGTAACTACAGCCGACGGTCCTTCCAATCTATTATTAGCGTCATTACAGCAATAACATGGTTATAAAAAATTAACGAGCTAATATTATGAACATGTTTCTCACAGAACACCGTGTTAGGGTTTACGCACACGAGTTAAGACTCATCGATTAAAAATATGAATGAACTCTGCCTTATGTAATTCCTTGGCAAATATCCAAAGACCAAATTAAGCAAGCAATTCTGCTAACATAAGAAACATACCACCTTTAAAGTACACAAGTAAGATACAATCGATGAATTGAATCGATTTAGTTTTGATTTAATTACAAACGATACTTAAATCGTCACGTAACATGACTCTTCTCAACAAAACTGTCGAATCGATGATAAAGCGACGCTCACCATGTTCGAGCATCGAGTGTATTTCGAGAAACACTTTTTAAGTTGTGTGAGCCCTAACGATCTTGACAGAGACTATAAAAACTTGGTAAACATTAAAGCCGGGGCCAAGATCAGCCAACTCTTATGCAAATCTATCCGAAGGCCCGTAGGATTGGGTATACTTATGAATTTGTTATGGCTTTATTTAAAATAGACTTTATTGTATTGGGTTTTATGGGCGTTTTATTTATAAATGGCTTAGATATTTATTTTTATACGTAATGAATATCTGAATGTATTGATTTATGTACTACTGCATTAAGTATAATGAATATTATGGAGTAAACGAGATAACTACTTATGTGACCTTACTGACATACGAACTTGTGGGGTTCTAGTATTATTATGCTTAATAAGTGAAATGAAATAAATGATCCTAAATTATCCATGTATTGCATCGGATAGAATAAGAAATTCGATTCCCCGAATTGACAACACAGCTCTGTAGACGTTGGAAAACAAATGGCTCAAAATAAAAATGTGTAAAAACAAAAAAAGTAATAACAACCTCATTACGTAATTTTTAAATTCAAACACTTGTTATAAACAATTAAGTACAACAAAATAATAAATAAGCAGTTGACTATCTCATAGAAATCGTTGTTAATGTACTTTTTAATCTGTTCGTCGGCCATAATACTATCTTCGCTCATCTGAGAACATACAAAACCTTTTTGTCTGTAGAATGCGTTATCTGTTGCTTCAAGTGGCTATATTTCACTTTGAGGATAAACTTTACCTCTGGCACGGTACTTTTCAGATCTGGGGATCTTAATATTATATAATGTCCATACGACAGTCACAGCATTAACCTTTATTTCCCCCTTTCGCTTGTCGAGGCAGAAGCTTTTACTAGTAAATAAGTAAGATCTAACCAGCTGTCTAGCTTTATCAAAGAAACATCCTTCTTCTCACATACCAAACATTTATTGATTTTATCACGTACTAAATTTATTTATCCACTTTAGTCATCATCACAATTCATTAAAACAGTTTGAAATTAAGCATATTTAACGTTGCCTCTAATATAGTCGTGCATACATCAAATTTCCTGGACCAATCTTGATGGGACCGCATTAAAAACGTACGTCATAAAACATTCCCGCATACTGTTATATTTTTTAGGGCTGAATACAAAAGCGTTTTTGTGGCATTCTTATTCTATATCTACACATTTATAATTTTTAACTATGTAATAGAATATAAAAAACTAAAGGTTTGATATTTTTTATTAAGCAAATGTCCAAAAATTAAGGTTTGAGTCGATGGGAATGAAGGCTAAAAATCTTTAAAAGATTTTGAGTTAAGGAGACTAAAATTACACAAATACAGTAATATTATAAAGTATATGAATTTGAACATAACTTCAGTTCTAATAACGATGCTTATGGTGAAAAAGATGAATATTTTTTAAACGTTGGCAGATCAATACCGCTTAAAATTAATAAGGACGGCAAATGAACGGATATTTGCAAACATACAACACTTAGAATATAAAGAGAAATAATGGGCGTGCCATCTGCCCTACGACATACACGATGTGATTGCAATCGTGAAACCTAATACGCTGTTTGATAAGCACTGCCGTAAGTGCTATTAGCAAGCTTCACTTTGGGTTCAGTTGTCAACTGTTTACTCTGGGAATGGAAGTATAAAAATAAATAATGTTTGTAAGGAATTATCTGGTAGGAATTATCGTTTTCGAGTCGTATCGTACTTTGCAAAGGAGCTATTAAATTAAATGTAGGTTTAAAATGTATGATTCTGTTTGATGTCATTTTTTTATATTCAATACTTTTTTTGGAAATATAACAAGTTAACAACACAAAACATTTTTTTTAACTTTTTCCTTTTTTAACCGTCTTGCAGCAGGTGTCTTATAAAAACTAAAGCCACAACTTCGACTTTAAATTGACCGTCACGAGATCATGAGTTGATTCTTTCTTTTTGTTGCTGCTTGGTTTTTTATAGGTTTTTTTGTATTAACACGTGCTAGCTTTGGGTAAACATTGGCGGCAGTAAATGTAAAGGTGTTCCCAAATACAGCTGACGGTAACATACGAGCGACTGTTTGAAATAATGTGAATGCTCTTAGTGTATATTTAACTTCGTTTAAAGGTTCTATAAAAAAATACTGCGGCATTGCTTCAAAGGAGTCTTTGGAAACCTGTAAATGTATGTTTTTTGAGCATTATAATTATAGAAAACACGATTTTGTATGTTTATTTACAACGTATACTTTTGGTACATTAATATTTTAAAGTCAGTGCATTTAAAATTATTTCATATTAGTCCTAATAAGCTCTTAACAAATAATACAAACAACTTAAATTATACTGACAATTTCCGATTCCCAAATATCGTTTATAACGAAAACACAGGCCCGATGCTGACGTCATCCATTACCTCTGAACACACCCTAATCTATTTCATGCTCAATTTATTAGTTGCCGATACACGACGGCAGCCTAACAAACAAATTAACAGTCCGTAACTAAACACACGTAACATAATTGTTATAAAAACCTATTAACATTGTAAAACATTGTTAAATTGTTATTTTCAACGGTCCATTTGCTGTTCCGCGCGCTTTTTAAACAGTAATGGCCACCAGACAGCTGTCATGGCGGTGTCAGGTCTAAATTTAAAATAAACATTTCATTTTTATTCCTTTTATGAGTTGGTTGGGTTAGGTTAGTTTTAATGTTGGTAGTTTGGTCAAATATAAGTCTATATTTGAACGTAAAGAACTTTATGAACTCCCGTTTATTGATCATAAAACATTTATATGTGACTTTTTAATTTGGTTTTACCTAGGATAGTTTTATTCGTTCTCCTTAGTATAATTTAATTTTTGTCGCTTTACAGTACAGGCCTCTTGATAAACCCTATTTATTTTCCAGCAAAGTTTCAAATGATTGTCACGTAAATGCCTTTGGAATCCCTTCAGCATTTGTTTAGTGACACGCTTACATTTTGTTCATCGCTCAAACAGTACTTTAAAAATCCTTCCCCTAGGGCCGTTGCCTGTCTGGGGGATACAGCTTCTCGGCTGTCATTCTTGTCACGGATAAGACTGAAGAAAACCACACGTAAGTCTAGCCTAAGATCCGACTTTGATATATTGTTCCAGAAATTTCTTGAGCCTCAAATCCGACTCAATATAGGAGAGTGAATGCATTTTGCATGTCTTACACGATGATTATTTAATAGAATGTAAGGCTGTTGATATCGCCGACGGTTTTCCTTGAATTCATATCACCTTCAAAGCAACTTTCTAAGCGCATTTACCAATTTAACAACTCACATCCTTGCCTCCAATCAATAGTACAAAGAGACCCGTTAAATGTCGCACCTCAATCATGTCGTCACGCCAAACACACCTGCGGGATAAGCCTGTCCCTTTTCCTTACATAGTGTCGAATAGAGAGGGAAGCTAGAACGCGCAATGTCTCATGAAGACGTTAATTCATAGAACTGATTGATGTAAATATCAATTATTAGTCTTAAGTAACGTGATGTTGAGTGGGAAATTGTAAAGGCTTTACACGCTTCGCTTTCTTCGGTATAATGAAGGGAAATCGAACCTGAAAGTACGTTAGAAGTTTTGTGAGTATTCAAGAAATTTAACATTTGAACTACGCCTCATGAGAAAGAAATAAGTAAACATTGTGCCTATAACGAATTGAGTTCATCACTTTGACAAATATGCAACATAAAATTATTTTTACTTGGATTCCAACTCCACAACTTCTAGGACCTTAAAAAGTTAAAACAAATGACAGACAGGTATAAAATTACTTTTTCCTCCAAAAAACTTCCAATATTCCACAAACAACGCGACTCGTATAGCCATTTGCAAACTTATAAAGAACACGCCTTCCCACTGGCATATTTCAATAGGTAGGCTTTCCGCACATTTACACGCCAAAAATTCCCAAAAAAAGTTAAGAAACCTCTTCAACTCCATATGTGAAGGAACAAGGCGCCAAAGTAGGTACTAATCGAAGTCGGGTCATGCAAATATCGGGGCTCACGTTGCGACAACTTATCAATATGGTGCGCGTGACGTGGATTATAAGAAAATGGCGGTAAAAATGTTGGGAGTAGAAGCGACCTTGTTGGGAAAATGAAAAATGTTTCGGCTTGTTCACAATGCTTCGTGATAAGCTTCAACGTATTTTCAATAGCAGCTAAATTCATATACCTAAGTGATTAATATGATATTCTCTGAAGTAGGGTGAACCTGGATGATAGTAGACTGCAGTGAATGACAAAGTTTCAGGAAGGCACCTAGCAGCAGGAAATTGGAGGCTATAGCTAAAGAATGTACATTTTAATGTTGTTCTGTTGGTTAATGATTGAAAAACGAATAATATTTGAAAAGTTTTTAACTTAAACCCTGATGGCAGCATCCGAGGGAAAAGGTAATATTTTGCCATTGAATTCTAAGAATGTTTTGTGTTACATTGTTGTCGAATAGTATTTCCAAGAAACATTTAGTTACATATCTTTTACGAGCTAGGGTTACAGGGTTAAAAGTGAAACTTACAAAAAATCAGTATTTTTATTTTTTTATTAAAATACTTGGACTCAAATTTGTATTGTCAAGAGAAAATAATGATTTGTGTATCCAAGACTGCTATCATTGATTTATTTCCAAACTTATTATATATGCTAGCAAATATTCAAACCAGATATGACATAATTATTAACAAAGTAATAACCTAAGAATTAATACACGCCGTGGAATGGGGACAAGATTTGCATAAGGACCGCATGACATTAAAATTCATTACAATAAGTTCCTGTTCATTCACTGCGACACGAAGTAATCACATTCATGAAAGACGCGTCTTTTTTCTTTTCTTTTTCTTGTCCTTATAGACGAAAAGAAAAGACAGCTCTCATACTGGATAAAATATTTGTATTATTCAGTACAGGAATCTAAGAGTCCGCCAGACAATCTTCCATATTGTTTTCTCGTGTAAGAGTGCATTTATCATGTACGTTAGAACACCAACGTTATTTTGGTTGCCTTTGTTATGAATGTACTGGAAATGCTTCACTAAAAACGACTATCAAAATATCTTCAAATACAAAGCTGCAATTTTTTCCTTACCTTAAACATAAAATTCATCTTCTGCTTTCTTTGACATAATCCAAAGTTTAGCACTTCACAACCACACCAAAACACAATAACTCATAATATTTGATCAGTGAAACAGTACAATTCGTATAATAATTATATACATCAAAACGTTATCAAGGATTGCCGTCAGCATAATTAATAAGTGCGATAACTGTCGAATAATAATCAGCTTCCTAATTACTTTTAATAAAACCATTTCTTAATTAATATTCTATTCGTATAATTAGCTCCCATGGTAATCTATGACAGGGAGACGCATTAAGAATGTCAAATGTTTATCTTTTCGAGGTTTTCAACACAAATGATAGATTTGGGTTATGGTGTTATAAGAGAAATATGCTCGAAATATCATTAATAATTAAAATTACTGATTTAGAGCACTTATTTTCCGGCACTTCGGTAAGAGCTAATTTAATATTGAGGCCAGCCTTGATCCAGTACTTAATTAAGCTAATCAAAACCTTTGAAACGACACGGTCAAAATACCTAATTGATCTGTATTTTACATCGACAGCTGACGGTATCAAATCAAAAAAGAAAAACAATCAATTAGTGGATGGTCTGCCTTAAAAGATTTATAGATATTAACCAACACAACTGTCATCCCAAGTTCATAGCATCTGACAGCGTGATGAATGCGAACGATAGCACCCAAATTATAATTAACATAATTATTTCTATAGTTTTATTACTGTTGCCGTTAAATTTTAATTACAACTGGTTTTATCTTCATTTCGTTAAGTTGGGTAATAAGGGCTTTTCCGGTGGGAGTTGGGAGATTACGACTGGTGCATTCCCAAGCTGATGGTGTTACGTGAAGAGGCTTCTTTAGTGATGAGACGAGATAATAAAATATTTTACGGACTTCGACACGACCAGTGAATACAGTAGCTCCCTGATAATTAATAGCTTTCTTAAAAACTACATCTTTTCCTTTTGGCTTCTTCTTCTTATCGTATGATTGATGAACAACCTGTATTTTCTTTTGGCTAATTAACAATATCAATTGTGTATTATTTTTACTTCCTAATCCGAAATGGAATATCCTCGAAAGTCACATTCTTGTTCACAAAAGCAACGACTAAAGCAAAGGAAACCATGCCGCAAGCTCCAAAAACTTTAACGGCTAGATCAAAGGCAAAAATGAATTTATGTCATCAGCAACTACTTTAATCTTCCTTCGTTCCAATTCTGGACTGCCACGGAAATCACTCTTAGCAAGGTATTAAAATTAAATTGAAAGCATCCAACTATCTTTTATCACAAAGTTGAAAGTCACTTTCAATAAAACGGTCGGTTATGACGAAGATTAATTACTGAAGAAATTTCAGCATCGATTTTATGAAATTTAATTATTACAGGTTTAACGAAATTAAGGATTTTGGGGACCTTTAGCTTAGTCAAGATTATGGCGCAGATTTTCGGATGAAATTGGCCATTTTTAATGCCGTTAGTAAATCCGTAATCATTAGCAATGTTTCATTTAGAATCACGGGCGGGGCTCAAAGGTTTCAAAAAGAACGTAATAAACTCTTAATGGTGGTACGTTGTAATGTAGCGGGATGGTTGCTAAAAATACGTAGGTGGTATATTTTCAGGTAGTTTGGAATAAAGCACTTTGTAGTGCAATCATTATATTTTAGTTTCTAAGTCTATTTAAGTGATACCAAATACGTTACTAATGCATGAAAGTAAAATAAAACAACATTAATTAATTCGTGATATAAATCTTAACAATGCTTGTGATTGCGACCTGAGTTTTTCTTTTATACAAAGCAACACACATCTGCCGTAATTGCAGCCATCGAAACACGAATATTTTTCTCCCATACTAAATCAAAAAGCATTCACACTGATACAAAATCTTAATCATTCTCATTCAATGTCCGTGATTGTATTATGAAGTAATTATTTAGTAGCGGGACTACGGAAATAGATAAAACTTGATATATACCGGCTGATAACTTTTAATTAAGTTTACACCCGGTTCCCGAATAATGTTTATTCATTTCAACAATTAATTATTACGAAACGTTGAAAGCTTTCGAAGCTTCTGTTCTTACATTAGTGTCGAAAAATTGGACCGGTCTTTATCATTTTTGATGTTTAATTCTATTCAAGCTACCTATTAAGTTTAAAGTGACTTGATGAAATCGGTTGGATACCGAAGTGAAATTGGATTATTACATTCGAACTGCCTTACCTAATATTATCTGATATCTTTATTCCTTCAGCGTGTCTTCTAATCTTTGTTAGTTAAAAGCTTAGAGATCGAGACTTACCATCAAAATAATCTATGCATATTTGAATTTGAATATCGAAATCACTTAACCAAATCCAAAAGGGTTAAACATCTGACCACTCAGAATGAACAATTTAAAAAACCGTTCGAAATTCGTTAAGAAAACAAAACATTCCATTCCGAATTTAAAAAGACTGGACAAAGAGCTGTCACTCAAACGAAGAACCGACACGCCCATGAAAGGTTCAATCAGAGACCTCTTACATTCGTAATTACTCATGATTCTTGGTCAGTTCCGGCGTAATGACAGGGTACGGTTTGATGATGCATTCTCTAAGGTCATAGAATATAAAAAGAAGACGTGAGTGTGTGATTAGGATGATAGTATTCATTACTATTTAATTTAGTCCGGTCATCGTCGGCGTTTCTTCATATTATCATTATTTCGGCCATGGTCACTGCAGGGCAAAGACTTCTCTTTCCTTCTTCCACTTATCTAGATTATGATCTTTTATATTCCACGCGATGTATTTTAAATCAAGCTCATCATGCCTTGTTCATAATTACGTTAAAATTATGTTTTCAGTAGTTAATGTATATTTACGCCTTCCATGACGTAGAATAATCCTGTCTTAAAGTTAATTATTATTTCCTACAAATGTCTTTAAATATTCACTGAGGTACTATCAACTAACATTAAGCCGGCTTTGCTCTTTACTTTGAATAGGAAATTGATGGGAAAATGGTTGAGCTAAACTTAGTTAAATTGCTTTGGAATACGTAAAGGATTTCACAACAAAAGAGTTGTATCTCATGTGCCAAGGTAGTTGAAGTTTTGCTTTTTAATTTTTGAAGGCAATGGAAAAAATTGAAGGCTGCAATACAAGCTGAATTTTGGGTGAAAGTTTTAAAAAGTCCGTTATCATTTCGGTACTTTAGGTCGCCATACGAGTGAAAAGGTACGGATCTCGCAGTGAATAGGCTTTGATCAGAAGTGATGTATCTTATTTTCTCGACATGTATCATGGTCAAAACAGAGCGCTACTATAACCATGATAGATTAACAAAACTGTTTGCAAAGGCATAAAAAAACAACGCAAGGTAATCGCAATTAATTGGATTACTCCTATTACCAGCTTTATCATAACCACCCATGAATCAGAACCAATATTAGCACCTCTGCGTACTTGATCTATGACTCAGAAGGAAGCGATAATTCGTAGGTACAAACGTACGGAACTGTGTCAATCGCGTTGAGCGCGTTACATTGCGCGCCGCAGCGGGGTGTGCCGCGTCGCGATTGAATATTTAATTGAATGTGGAGCGCACATGGCGAGGTTAACGACCACGTTGTTTGACCAGCGATGGACACGTTAGGTGATAAGATATATTTAAATGGCACACCCCTACTGGTGAAATGGTGTGCTGTGCTATGTGAGTTTTTTTTGCCTTCATTAATTTTAAGGTTGATATGAATAGTGTAATTCCAGTTTCGAATGGATGGTAAGACACCGCTATTGATCATAGTTCTCAAAAAAATTACATCGGACTTTCCTATTTTATTTAAGTCTAACTAATAACATTTTTCAATTAATCTATAGTCTGCTGTTATCGATTTCAATTATCATATTCAATAGACGTACCTACCCGTCACACAAAAAATAAATTAAAAACCAATTGATCCTTATAAGATATAAGGGTACTACATAATCAAGATCGTTATGTAAATTATAATCGTAATTCGTACATCATTATCAACCCTCTCTTGCGAGCGGGCGGTCTCGGAGACCCATTGCAATATTCGACGCAGATTTTGACACAGTGAAATAGATGCGTCAGCTGCTCTGACACAATGCTGTGATCCAATTTTAACGTACATCTGCCGCAAATGTCAAAGCTTATAGAATAATCGCAATTTCGGTGACTTGCAATTCAACGTGTTTGGTTTAAATCAAATATTTGAAGCTGTTATTGTTCTTTAATTAAATGTGATGGTAATTCGGATACAGAATTTTTAATCGCTTGCTACATGTAGATTTTGTTTTTGCCTAAAGCTCATAGTTAAGAACTCATTATTTGTTTATGTAGATAATAATGGGTACCAATCCTTAAATCTCAATTTATAACTCATATAGTATATGTAATATTCTATTTCATTTTACAGATTTTGAACAGACTAACAGAAAGCTAATACCCAGCCTAATTAATGCTAGTTTTTGTGCTACGGACTATAAAAACAAAGGATTCGTAATTGGTAGACCATGTTTTTTTAAATAAACATGTTATTCTTCACCCGTTCAGCGTAGAAGGTTATCAAAATTTTTTGTAATTTAATTCAAAGGAAAATATTAACTGAAATTTGAATGATATATACAAAGGTCAGACTTTAAATCTACTTTCAACTGAGCAAAGAAAAACCCATTATAATAGGTATAATTGGTTGATTCAATTTTGTATGAGTTGGATCGAAGTAGTAAGTGCCAATACCATAATAAATTATGCAGACAAATATGTCTGGCATTCAATATTTTTCTGACTTTCAAAGACCCTCTAGGAAGTCACCCCATTCATATTAGCTGAGGTTTAGGTTACTACAGGAAAATCATCTTTATAATACTTAAAAAATGTCTTTCATCCATTATGTATTTCTATTATACTTATTCTATACCGAAATCGCTCCTCTGGACCAAGTCCCTTCACGCCGGGTGTCACAAAATGGCGACAAAATCTAACGCGCGTGAATAATTTTTGGGACACAAATGCAACCGTTGTTGACTTTACGCTCCCTATTATTACTTTTTACGGTTTAACAAGCTCGTATTTTTACTTATCTCGTTGTGTGAATTGTTATTATACATTTTTTTTTGTAAGGGGTCACAACCCTAACTCTGGATCTGCCAATCCGTAGGGCTGATGCTATTGTGGTCGCTTATATCAACGGCGTGCATTGTGACGTTTTTTTAAACGCAAAACTTTTTTATTAGATGTCTTTTTTACAACTCTGCGTAGGTTTGAGGAGTTTGATGAGCGATCTGAGCTCGAAAAATTTAGAGGCCGTCGTCAGATCTTAACATAAGTAAAAGTTATGACCGGCTTTGAAAAATTGTTTTTCTTTCACAGAAGTAATTTTTAAGTTGCTTTGTTTAACGAATTTTGAAGCATTACAGGCAAAAGTGTTTCAAAATTATAAAACATGATTTGGCACTATTATTTTGTTCTAAAAACAAAAAAATTGTGAAAGTTGTAGATAAAACTTCACATTTTAAATGAACTAACCAAGTAGTTACACAAAAACAATTATAATATCAAAACACGATCACCCACAAGCTGACAACACGCCCGATCCGATCAACCCGTACGTTACAGCCTAAACAGAAAACAATAGAGCGACCTTTCAATAATAGAACATCAGATACGAACACGATACCAATTATGTTACGTCGATACTGGAAATTTTCAAATTGATATCGAATTATATTAAAAGTTTATTAGCTGTACGCTCAGTGTTTGATTGTGCTTTTTGTTTGCGCTTTGCAGGATAATTGGTATCGATTCTTGTAATGTTTTCAACGCTCAAAGTAAATGTTAGTCATTTGTAGATGTTATCAGATAACATGAATAAAGTGTTATTCTATTTATATAAGCGTCAGTTACGATAGTGATTACAACATTAAGCAAATTATATTTTCCTTAAGGTTGAACGTTGGCATTTATATTATTTGCTCAATATGAAGTAGAATCAGTATAAACGGTTGTTACATAATAAGTAATAAAGTTTCACTCGCTCAAACACAGAAAGCAATTAAACCGTCAAGCCATTACTGCAGCCAAAACATCGCTCTAGTAGTTATCAATGTGAACGATGCAAGTCACAAAATTCACGACGGCATTTTCATTGTACGACAGACTGCCAGAATTGCCAGCGTGAAGGCAATATTCATTCGGTTTTTTTAAGCACTGTAACGGAACTATTAACCTGTGTCAAGCAAAGCACAAAGCGTCGGTTCGAGTGACCACGTTTTAACAACAATTTTACCGTACAAAGACCAATTACGATACCTCGGGTCGATCAAACGGGTATCGCTGAAAAATGGGTATCGCCTGGACCAGCGGCGAGCGGCGGAAGGGTTGGGACCGTTTGCGAGAAATTTTGCCGCGTGATCGATGTTTTCGTGGACATTTTCCGGGTAAAATCCTGTGGGCATAAATAGACGATCATTGGTGATTCCGTTGAAATTGGTCAAGTGTGTATTTGGCGAATAAATAGGATTTATTTTCTAAAATCTCTTTGGTTTCGTTTGTTATCAAGCGGTTTTCGGTTATGACTGAAAATAAATATTGCCTTTACTATCTTTGAGATTTTTGGGAATCATATTTTGTAGCTCAATGGACATTTTACATCAATCATAGGCTAAATAATCGTAACTCGAAGTATTCAGCAAAAGAATTTGGAGATACAAAAAATATCTTTACCGTTTACTCTTATTGAGTAAAAGTATATTTTATGTTTGACTAACAAATATTACCTACAGGAATGGTGGTATCACATTCACGAGTTACTTGAAAGAGGTACTTTCAACTTATTATTAGGCATACACGAAATATTCCGATCACGAAACTGTTCTTGAGGAGAATAAATTTAATTTGTTCTACTCCACCCGTTACCGTTTTTCATAACCTGATATAAAGAATTCCAATTTTATCGTCGAAATTGTTATTTTACTACATATTATTTGACATTTTATATAGCATTTATTTTTATACATACAGAAAAGACGTGAGGATACAACAAAAAAATATATATTATGCCGTAGTGGCGCACAGATTGCTTGGCCGGATTCCTGGTCAGAAGATGTTCAGGTTAGAACATTCAAATGTCATACATTATTACAACTTTCTAGCCATTCTAAAACAGCAGTACATAATATGTACACAACTAAATAGCAATAAGCTCGCTCTCAATTTGAGCCTACACTGCCTGACGAAATGCAATTGCAAGAACACATTTCAATAGCTACTTGCACAATTTGCCGTAACAAACAATGTAATAACGCAATGCACCCGCCAACCGCCGATCAGGAGCCTACACACCTACGCTTCACCGCTCATCATTAGTCCGATTGAAAAGTGGCCAGCCTTAGATGTTCTCCTGACCAGCCTATCTCATCTGAGACTAGCCAACTACACAGGATATATTACAGTGCACAAGTATGCGCGCAAACACAGTTGCACTCCTTACCCCTCACTCTCATAGTCCGATGTGACGGTAGACCGACACGACTGGAGGGAATCAGGCGCAGGAACAACGGCTCCACGTGCCTTCCGAATCACGGAGGGGTCTCGACATATTGCGATAACGGTCACCGATCACAAGACAAGCCGCGGCGAGCACAGCTTAACCTCGCACATTGACTGATCTGCGCGGTAGCCACGTAGCTACGAGCTCCTTAATCATCGGGATCACATGGGGTGCATCGCCTTTTTCCCTTTCCCGATACGTGCCAAGTGTCAACCATTCACGAAATTCATAATAATTTGCATTCTTATTTACTCATACGTATCAAGTCTACATAAATACAAGTATTCAACCGTCTTTGCTATCTTCGTTTCCTTATAAGCTACATATCTGGCACCGACTTCACATTAAATAGAGCAACAATGTGCTGGATTTAAAAATAACGGTAGCGCGAAACTTTGAGAAATTGCAAGAATCCACTAGGAAAGCGTTCCTCCCGTAAGATGTTACAACTTATGCGAGATGATAAATAGTCGGCGTTTCTGTTTCTTTCTCTTTATATTTTATTTCTCTTTTACTAGAATTGTTTTGTATTTACCACGTTTTGCGGTGAAGAAATTTCTTGGTTTATGTAGAATGTGGTGTATTTGAAAACGAAATAACACTGCCAAATTAACGAATTGAAATCAACGTCTGTGCTGGGGTGTAAGTAGAGTGCCTTGGTATTTTTCGCTTGTATTCGTAGAAGCAGTTAATTGATTGCCTAGATGCTATGGCTATACTACTCTTGAGTTCGTGGATGTTAGGTATAGTTGTTGTTGGTCTATTTAAGTGTGCGGAGGGACTGGAGGGCAAAATCGTTACTCTTATTCCATTTCTCCCTCTCGACCTACCTACAATCTAGTCTAGTCCATGCGACAAGAATAAATGTTCTGTATGAAAACACAAACTCGCATAAAATAATATAACCAGAAGTCCCGTTAAATAAATATAATTGTAAATCACAATGAAGTCTCACTCTTGAACTTTACGCGCTATACTTCATCACAAATCAAACTAATTATTACATTGGAACACGTTTCTGATTGTTACTGACACATATTCCACGTCCTATAAACGCGTGCTATCAACATTTATCACTCGATTTGTCGTAAATTACTCGGTGAATACACAAGAATCGCATCACTAATTATAGGATCGGCCATCTGTCGATTGTGTGAGTAACAATCGATATTGAGAGGTGGTGAACGAGTATTGTGAATCGAGTTAGTGTTCGATTTGTGATTGATGTTATAAATATTGGTGTTGATGATTCATTTAGTGGAAATGCAGCAATGCCAAGGGCTCGATACTACCGAGTTAGTATTATGACTTATCACGTTATTTTTATATTTCGATTTTGACAATATTTTCAGTAATCTGTTTCCAGCCAGTTCTTGATCTGAAAAATCATTTTTAGAATACCGAATTAGAAAATTGTTTCGTAACGATTATAAATTATCTTTTTTTATTGCAAAATATAACACAATGCACCCTGTATGTTATAATTAACGCTATTAAGGTAACTAATAAATAATAATAACATGTTTTTGTAGCACACTACTAAACACCAATCATTTCACCCCTAGCATCAGTTTCATAATACGAGACAATAATCCGGTTACTTCTGAAAATAACCAGTTATTACCAGCTCTAACTAGCTATTGGCTCGACTCGTAAATTTAGCATGTACCAATAACGTCGATCTGCATGTGACATAGCCCATGTTCGCCTAAATTGGACACTACACAGAATCCAACGTCGATTGGTTACGCAAATAGACAATTGTTTTGTTTTTCATTTGTTACTAATTGAAGCTTGGTTACTTTTAACTGTTCGTGGAAAATATTGATAATACAGTGTTATTAGGTAACATTTTATTACCCATAACAGTTAGTTTATTAATTTAGAAATAATACCTATAATATTACGATGGTGATTGATTACATCGTCATAAACTTATTTCTTGTTTAAAACATCGCCACACACTAGCAATTTCTCCAGTATCATGGGTGCAGTCCGCCACCATGAAAAATCACATTCACAAATACCCAGACTCGGAACCAACATCTGCGGATCACACAATTTTTTGTCCCGTGTGGAAATCATACCCGCAACTCTTAACGCAGCTGTCCGATTGCTTAACCACAGCGCCAATCAACCTTCAACTTCACCAGTCTTCTTCACATTTCTTTCAGCGAACATCCCAAAAAATATGACAACATAAACAATTCAGTTCCAGCATACTTCAATAGGAATATTCAATTCAACAAAATTTTGTCAAACAAAATCACGAACGCACATATAACAGTCTAAAATACTAATATAAACAGGTTTGCTTTAGAAAAGATTTATGCTAGTACTTTCTGCGCTGCCTGCATGCATACACATGCATACAATGGAACACAAAGCCGCCTGTAAAGCAGTATTATCGGTATTTTATAGAGAATGCATTGCCTTTGAACACGACTGAAGCAGGTTTTATTTAAAGTAACTTAGATTTAAAAGTACCTGGTTTCTTTTTGACGCCAAAACTGTCGTTTGTGTCGTTTTGTAAGCGTATTGTGTGTACAGCTTAATAGATTTAAAATGTGCTGTGATAACATGATCTTGAGAATTTGTTCGTAGCGCAAAAGAATTACCTGCTGTAATACGTTTTAAATTTGCCACTTTATCGTTTCTTGTTAGAATTATAATTGCATTTCGATGTTGAATACATACATACTTAAGTACCTATGATCCGTCAAGTAATTCTGAAGTCTGTAACACGAAACTGGCATAAAGAACGTGTTTTATAATTTTCTTCTTCTTCCTATCGGCATGAGCCAATAACCACATAGAATAAGTCATACCGTGGTGTAGAGATAGGTCAGTCTAAGAGGATGGTAGCGAGGTTCACCATCCAGGGTGCACCGAACGTACTTAAGTATCGTCACTCGTGAAGGCTCTCTACTTTCACCCTTAACTCTTATTAATTAGATAGTATGCAAACTTCATTTTATTTGATAAATAAATAAAAAACCGGTCGTAGCATTTAATCAAGCTTAAAATCATTCAAATAGATACAGCACTCGCAAACTCAAGAACTTTAATTAAACTCAATCAAGCTTCTCTAATAGCGAGCATTAAATATTTATACACGAAGTCGCAATCGCCAACATCAAAGTATAATACAACAATTTTAACTTGCTCCTATCTATCTGGCACGAATCGTAGACGTCGTCGACCGATACGTGTCGATAACGTACCGATAACGTGTCGATAACGTCCCGATAGCGTGCCGATATCGTGTTGAACACACAATGAGTGTCACTGTTGCGAAAGTTTCGATGAATAATTTAAAAGTGCTGTTTGTGCAGCGTATGTCTGTGTATGACTTTGTACAGCGGCTTGCAGTGGGGGGTTAACTTGATTGATCGATTTGACTTTTATATTTTAGTTTTTTTTTGTACGCTTTACCTGTATCGTCAATTAGAGGTGTGCTGTTTCACACCCGCATGTCACCCGCACAGGTCGTGTTGTTACTGTTGTAAGGTAGAAGATAACCTTATTGCCACATTGTCTGGCAAAATACTAATTAAAAAGCGTATGTTACATGGGTTCCTTCCTGGGTGTTAGCTCTAAGTCACGTTGCTACACAAAAGCAAAGTTATTACATTTATAAGGTAGGAACTTAACGAAACTATTGGCTTTTTATTGATACATTCGTATAGGCAGTAAGTATTTAAAGTATGACGACCGTAAAGTATGCCCCTTGGGCTTGTTCCCTTTGGTAAATTATATCTAACATCTAACACACTTGGATAAACTTTCCTCAATTACAAATTGGTATGAGATTCTGAATCGAACTGAATCCTTATTATTTTAATATTCCATTAATTAATAATATTATAATTATGGAATGTAAACAAAAAGAACGTCATCCGAAAATTCAAAAATAATCCAACAAAGACATAACTAACATTCCAAAATTATAATTTTTGAAATTGCTGGTCATAATAAAAGCACAGTCATGTTAAAAATGGAATCTTTAATAAAATGTTAAGGTGAATACACTCAAGAGCCGAATTATAATAGTTAATGGCGTTATCTTGGGACGCGGCGAGAATCACAATGAACAATTAGAACGTGAGAATAACAGAATAACTAGACGCTAACAGAAAGCTTACTCCTAACAGAAAGATAAAGTAGGTATAATACTCCTAGTTTCTTTACCTTTTTCTTTCGCATTTATAAACTCTTCCTAGTGATGACTGCTTGACTAAGTATTTTCGGACATACCACAAGTATTAAATTTATTCATAAACGTTTATTTTAATAATATTAAAATTGTATACTCTGTGGTCGATGACATTTATTTATATTTTTTTTACATTTATACTCTGTAGTTTTCATTTTACTTTTGCCAAAATCACACAAAATTTTCCAGAAAGTGCTAGCTTACGGTATTTATTGCCTAACAAAGAACCTTTGCGAGGTCTTATTAAAAAATGAGCCATGCTTTCACCAGTGCGTGTAGTAAAAGGGTGTTTCCATATTGTCATGTTTTGCGAAACTATTTGAAAGTCTTATAAGTCCCATAATTACTAAATTCTTAGATAACAAATTTTCAGATAATCAACACGGATTTCGAGTCGGACGATCCACGGAAACCAATCTTGTCAAATATATATCAGATATTTCTGGGGCATTAGATAAAAGACAAGAAGTCGATGCTATATATACAGACTTCAGCAGCGCTTTCGATAAAGTCAGTCATCCTCTCCTCGTTGCTAAGCTCCAATTTAGTGGCGTACATGGTTCACTATTGAGGTGGTTTTCATCATATCTGGAAAAACGTTCCCAATTTGTAGCGGTCAATGGCTTTATTTCAAAAGAATTTCATGCGCGCTCTGGAGTTCCGCAAGGCTCTCATCTTGGACCAGTGTTGTTTCTTTTGTTTGTGAACGACATTGTTGGCAGGATCACGCATAGTCAATGCTTGCTTTTTGCAGACGATTTAAAAATCTACAAGACGATCTCAACAAATGAAGATACTTTACTTTTACAAAAGGACCTACATGTTATAGAAAACTGGTGCAATGCAAACAATATGAACCTCAATCCAAAAAAGTGTTTCCATATTCGTTTTACCAAAAAAAAGGCTTCTTCCCCGATCCACTACATGTTATGCAGTACAAAGTTAGAAAAAGTAAAAGAAATTCGTGATCTTGGCGTGATGGTCGACGATGTGCTAAGCTTTAAACCACATGTGAATAATGTTGTAAAAAAGGCTGCCCAAATGTTGGGATTTATCAAGCGTAATGCACGGGGCTTCCAGCTACCTAAAACTAGAATAATATTGTACAATGCTTTAGTACGGAGTCAACTTGAATACGCAAGTGTAGTTTGGAATCCCCTATATGCTGTCCATTCGCAAAAACTTGAAAGCATACAAAGAGCATTTACCAGACATCTCGCTTACTTTTCCCCAGATATTAGTTACCGATATCCGTATGCGGAGCGTCTGTGCCATTTTAATATGAAATCTCTTAGAGACCGTCGCCAATCAAGTGACCTCGTATTTTTATTTAAAATCGTAAATGGTATCACACAATGCAGTGCCCTGGTCGAAAACATAATGTACTCGGTTCCATCAAGAATTCCCAGGCATCCAATAATTCACATGTTTCACATACCGCGCCGCAATACAAACCTGGGCCTTACTGCTCCACTTCTTCGAATATGCAGGACGTACAACGCCCTTGGGGACAAATCGCGTAACATTGATATACACGCTGATTCTTTGAATAAATACTTAGAAAAAGTAACAGTGGATGGGTAACATGCGTACTATAATGCAATAGGTAGATTTAAGTATATCATAGCAGTTCAGTTTACAGTAATATTTGATTGCTACCAGCCTGTTACTACATTGTTCCCTATATTAAAGTTAACTGTCAAGTTATAATTTAACTATAGTTGATTGTTTTTAACTTCAATTTTAAAAATTTTTTTAGTGCTAGTTATAATATAATTTTGTTTTTGTATCCTCTAGATTTGATAGACGACTATTGTTTTGTTTTTATATTTTTGGAGACCAAAGTGTATTTAATTTTGTTTTTATTACGTTTAGATTTTATCTTTTCTTTTTAATAGATTTAAAAGTGATTCTTAATAGTAGACTTATGTTGTGAATGCTGTGTGTACCTATAATAGGCATGCATATAAGAAATGTTGTCATTACTGTTTTAATTTTGTACACAATATATGTAATGCTGTTGGTATACCTAATAAATAAATAAATAAATAAATTTAGCAGTTTTCTCTTGTCACCGATTATCGACCTGCGTGCAATGTATGGTGATCGAGGCAATTTGCCAACTATCCTGTTATTGGGACACTCGAGCTTATGTTTAGCATTCGATGTTAGAGAGCTGATAGAAGTAAACTAAACATGCTAACCATTACTTCTACGATTATTAAATGTTGATGCGAAAAAGTCCCTAAAAATGCTGTTTTTAGTGACTGAAAATTGTATAAGCGCAGAACTAAAAAGACTAGCAAAAAAATCTTCTAATTATTTTTCCATTAACTGAAATTTTGATAGTGTGGATCTTCTGCATTATTCTACTCTGTGGTATCTATAGAGTAATCACTAGATATTACGTGTGAAGCCGTTAATTAGGGACCCTGTCTCGAATATGTAATATTTGAGTTATTAAACTACAAGGATTTGTGTTTTAAGTATGTTTGAGCTCCAAATGGAAGATTAATATAAATCTGTCTGGAAAATTTGGAAGGGTTTAATATTTAATTCTAGCTTTTAATACTATTAATTATAAGCAACGTAATATTTAAATAGGGGCTCATTTATCTCGAGCTAGGAATAATGAAGAACAGGTAAATTTAAGTTAATAGCACAAGGTTTTTAGTTAAACTTACATTTCTATCTTAACTTAGTTTAGGCTGTAAGAATATTTGTAATTGATACCCAGTTTCTTCATTATTATTTCTATATTAAATTAAGACCAGAATATGACTGTCTCCGGATCATAAGGAGGAAAGACGAGTATTAATCACCACAATTATACAAGAAAATATATATTTTAACCCGCACTGTACTCTTTATAACTACTGGCATCATAGGTCCTCGTGACTGACGCGACAATCGAGAATGTAGTCTGAGTTCAATCCTTAGGGCTGACAAGAAGAGATTTTTTTATTTGAGATATTTTAGTGACAATCAGGGCCTTTACTGCGGAAAAAAGATACCGCTACGTGCAGTGTATTTTGGTGTCCCACTTCCTCAACGGAAAATGTCCTGCTATAAGTCTTCATGGTAAGGGGGCGGTTGTTTAAAATGCCCGATAAATGAATATAGGCTAGCCTTATACTGTTATAGTCTTCGCGCGTAAAATGGGTGCGCATAAGAACGTCCACACGCCTTTGCCAGTCTTTCAGTTTGCATACATAATTAGTTACTACATACATTTAGTCCACGCTAATAGCCAACCCGCAGTGACCAGTGAGCTAGTAAGGTGATCAATGCTCAATCCTTCTCTATACGAAAAAGAGGCATTTGCCCTGCAGTGGGACATGTAGTAGGCTCTCATTAAACATACATTTTGCTCCTAAACAATATACAATTATTTAAAAAAAATTAAACTTACAGGAAAATATCCTAGTGTGGGGACACTAGGATATTTTC
Organism: Abrostola tripartita; assembly: GCA_905340225.1. Classification (NCBI taxonomy): domain Eukaryota; kingdom Metazoa; phylum Arthropoda; class Insecta; order Lepidoptera; family Noctuidae; genus Abrostola; species Abrostola tripartita. Next base: position 1,974,329 of record HG996488.1, read on the forward strand.
CTGTATCGTGGATGCGTTTACAAACATGAAATATCACATTCACAAACACCCAGACTCAGGACAATCGAATGTGGATCGCACAAATTTTTGCCCCGTGCGGGAATCGAACCCACAACCCTTAGTGCAGCAGTCTAATCGCTTAGCCACTCCGCCAATCAGGTCGTCGTTCAAGACATTCCTTGAAGAAATCTTAAACAAAGCAGACAGTGTAAGTTCCCGTTGTTATTTGCCCATCCGTTTCACACGGTGTTCCGTATCCTGCGTTACGCCCATCTAATGTACACAGGGGTTTATCTGGTGCCGATAGACAGACTACCTTTATATCGGATATGTTTGTATTATCATGGAGGTAACGTCTTGTGGGCTGTGAACCTGGTTGTCTGGATATTCTATCACACTATTATAAAGGCGAAAGTTTGTGAGTGTGTTTGTTAAAATGTAGCTGGTAACCGCGGGGCGCAGCTAGTTACTTTTAAAGTATTTCAAATATTTTGTTATGTTCTGGATTTGCGAGGTTGACGTGAAATTGCGAACCAGAGAGTGTCATAGAAGAAGAAAAGGAAACCTTTGCCCAATAGTGGAACATAAAAAAGGCTTTAAAATGTGATGTAGAGTCTAAAATATGGTCCTGTCTAGATAAACTTTTAAAGACTTGTTCTTGATTTTCTTGCCTTATACTCGTCTGTTTCAATAACATAGCTGTAGGTATCTTTGATTACTGAAATAATACACAATCATAGTCTTAACAGAATGAGTGAGTGCATTGACCTTCAGCTTTAGCTACGTATCAATTTAAAACATTGCATACCTAAGAATCTAAAATACCAAACGATTACACAACAAAATAAAAAGTGTAAAGAAATTCAATTCCGTTAAGTACCTTACAAATCCCAAAGTATCATTATTATCAAATTATCATAGTTTATATGAAATAAACACCGAAACATTACCCCCCCTCCGGTCCACAGTCGGGTATCTACGTAGGTAATCATAACCCGATATGTTTCATAACACCCAAAATGGCTGTTTAACGCGACGTCGAATAAAAATGTGCGTTATTATAGATAATAAGTTGTTATTTATAACTTAAACGTGTAGAGACATTATGGGAGGGCGTAGCTAAGAGGTACAATCAAAACCTGATAAGGTTGTCACACTTAAATAAATCACGGTGTATGACACCGTTGAGATACTAACGAGATAGTACTCTCTAGTTTCCTACTAAAATTGGCAATGTTTAACTAATTTAGAAACTGATTAAATTACACCCGTCACTATCGTTTGCATTATACATAATAGTGATGTCAATAAAGAGGTGTTTTAAAAATCGGACATCGCGTTTGATCTATTGCATTACCCTTCTTTGTGTCGCGCAGTCGGGTAATTAAAAGATGTTTTAACATCGTTAAAACAGTAGTAAGAGAGTATATCTATAGTTGCAAAACAATTGAATACTTGCTACCTTGTGAAGGCAGAGTTTAAGTAATAGTCGTTTTTCGCTAAGAGCCACTTTAGTTGACTATGTTACAAAATAATTTTGTATAATTAATGAAGTGTTATTATTTGTTACAGGTACATTACATCATATTTGAGACTCTAATAAAGGAAAGGAATGGACAATTTCAAGGTATACCTCATACGCTTTTCTTCGAACGTATTTTCACCAAATTTTGGCTTTGTAGATACTGCTTAGACTCCTGATAATACATAAAAAAAATTAACTTTATTCAAATTTGCATTTAATGTACGCGTTTAAAAGAAAAATTTGAAAGGACCTAATACAGAAGCCATTAAAACCGATAAAAACGATTATATTAACTCAGGCAGTATCAACGTACTACGCGATTGCAATTTAACAAATCTATTCCGGAAATAAAATATTTATAAAACCTTTTAACCTAAAATAAATTGTAGCTTAGTAAAGCTAAAGTTAAGTAAAGCTAGAGTTTTATTTAAAACACAGATATTCTATGTCAAGTTTGGACTGATATCAGGTTGTGTTCGAAAATCATAGTGTAGTTTTGTATCTAAATGTTTTTTTTTTTCAGGAGTTTATCAGCTCTAACCAAGTCACAAATAATTGTGATTTGTTTAGAGCTGATAACTCCTGATAGACGACGATCATACAAATATTATAAATGCGAAAGTTTGTGATTGTGCGCGTTTATTTGTTTGTTACTTTTTTACACTTAAACGGCTGGGCCAATTTTGTTAAAATTTGGTATGGAGGTAGCTGCCACCCTGGATTAACACATAGGCTACTTTTAATATCGAAAAAATGTAGCGGGGCGCAGTTAGTTAAGTATAATTTACCTACTTGATAAACTTTTCGAATCACGTTCAAGCAATACACAATATACCCAAGCTCTATGCTTATATTGTGTACTCCTGTGTGTTGTCGACCGTGTCATGTAGGATTCAATTCTCAATAGAACTTGACCACCAATTTCAACATAAATGCTAAACTCAACCAGCATTGTCAGCCCTATAAGAATAGGCCAGTGACAACTGACAGCTATTGCCCTAATTCAGTGAGATTTCTCCAATTAGTGTGTTTCCTATCAAATTAATAGCCCATAGCCACAATAAATGTTCGGTGTCCGGATTTTGGTAATTCAAATTCAAATTCAAATTCAAATAATTTATTTCAGACATGTGTCCATAGTGTTAGTATACAAAATAACTTAAAGACTAGTGTTAGTAATACATAATTAAAATCGATAATTTGTGTGGATCCTCACCCAGTGGCGCAGCAGAGGGGAGTCCCACCGATCTGAAAACACGTTCAGGAGACCGTTGGTGGCGGCGCGCAGCCGGCCATTCATGGAGGCGGCCCTTTTTCTTATTATGGCGTAAAAATCGTCTGTGTGCGCCTCCGCAAACATACCGGACGCACTACAACGCCACGCCCGCCCCAACAGTATCCTGAACGCATTATTATATTGGACACGCAGATCACTGTATGCTCTCTGCGTAAAACTGGTCCAAAGACTGCACGTGTAAAAAGACTGGCAGAAGGCTTTAAAAAGAGTTATTTTGACTTCATTAGTACAACGTGCAAATCTTCGAACCAGCATACTACATCGAACAGCCAGCGACCTGCGTTCCCTCTCTATATCTGTGTTATCCTTGAGGTCATCAGTGACCCAGTGACCCAAGTACTTGAACTTCGTAACCCAGGCTAAGGGAGCGCCACAGAGTGACACACTGGGGACATCAGAATAATTAAACGCACTCGCTTTAAACATCATAAGTTCGCTCTTTTTGACATTGTACTTGAGCCCATGGGCCACTGCAAAGGACTCACAGATCGCAACAAGTGTCCTCAAAGCGCCGATCGATGGGCTCAGCAGCACCATATCATCTGCATAACTAATATTATTCATACAGATGTCATCAATATGACATCCAACTCTGGTACTGCTGAGCTCACTAATCAGCCGGTTTATGTACAAGTTGAAGAGGCGGGGTGAGCTCAACCCCCCCTGCCTCACCCCGCACTCCAGCCGGTACACATCCGAATGAGCCTCCGCCCATCTAACACAATTTCTCTGGTTATCGTACCAGTAACGAAACAAGGATGTTACTTCATTCGGTAGTTCCGTATCGCTCTGCAATTTATCCCACAGCACGTCATAGGACACAAGGTCAAACGCCTTTGACAGGTCCAAAAAACAAGCAAAAACAGGTGTTTTTCGGGCAGTATAGTATTGGACAGTTTGCTTAAGGCACAGAATGGCACTCTCCGTAGATAGACCGGGTTTGAAACCAAATTGCGCATCATGGAGTTCAATGTGTTTAGCCAACTGTTTATCAAGCAAACTGTCCAGGATCTTGGCGACTATCGTGGCCAACGAAATAGGCCTGTAATTGGACACGTCAGAGGCGTCCCCCGTCCTGTCCTTAATAATCGGCACTACCACCGTGTGCATAAGGTCCTGCGGTAAATAATGATGACTGAGGCACAAATTAAAAAGTAAAGCGAGAACCCTATGCAGATGTAGCCCAGCATGCTTTAGGTGCTCGATGCTGAGGCCGTCGTGGCCTGGCGACTTACCTCTTGTCATTCTTTTTATAATGGCCGCAACCTGTTTAGCTGTAAACATTATGGCAAGTTCACCAGAACCCGAACACCCCCCCCCATCGGACACCCGCCGCCCTGTTTGCAAGAGAGACTGAACTCTAAAATGATTTTGAAAAAGGTTGGCGATGTCTTTATAAATTAGATTTTACTGTAGATGTTAGGTTGGCTACTAGCGCTGCGTTTTGTTGACAAGTTTTATGTTTTCGTGGGAAGATTTGTCAAGATAACTTGTTTGGTGAACTGGCAGTGATTACAGAGGTATAAATAAACAGCTTTTTGTATAATGATTATTTAATGAGGAACTTATCTACTCTTAGATATATATTTTTATGTGATGTCATAAATTTTATGAATCGACAAAAATAGTGAACACGCATAACAATTTTAAAGAGGGCAAAGAAATGGCAAGAGCTAAAAATTGCTTCATCAACAAGAACTAATTTATTGTAAGAAAGAAAAGTTCCTATACTATAAAGGGTTTTCATTTATAATATTCTGTCGCTACTCATTTTTTACTTACTATGGCTATTTCTAGCATTCATTATTACATCATCACCATACAGTGAACGAAACACAATTCACCTCTGTCCTCCATTCTTATACTTCAACTAAAGATTGTACGTCCATTTACATATCCCTAACTCAAATCAGTATATAAATCCCATTATAAAGATTATTACGGCTCATTTATTTAACCATTTAGAAGGCCATTCACGATTGCATAAGTCCACGCGACAGTATTGACACCGTGATAAAAAGTCCAAATTTATGCCCGAAGACTGGTAACTGTGTTAAAAGGGAAAGCCACCATAGCCCACCAGTCTGGTGGGCTATGGCAGTATGGCCATAGGTTGGAGTCAATCATGATTTATGATCAATATTACACTAAATATGGGGGGGGGGATTATGTAGTCAAACGTTCAATCAACTCCTCAAACTTCGACGTTTATAAACGTCTTAGCCAGCCATATAAAATATAGGCACCAGTTTCTGTAATTTACATACATATCTGTAATCCCTAGGAGTTGTTGGATGTATTGTAAATTATTAAGAGTCAGCACATCTACATTTTGCCACAAGCCTTAAGTTCCAACGTTCAAGAATACTTTCGTAATAAAAAAGTACAGTAAAAAAATATTGTCCAAAAAATTTTCAACTGACCGCGTTTTTGCAAACTTCTCAGTATTTTATTACCTGTCACTCATGGTTAAACAAATAACATGTAATGTCTCCAATTAATTAGATACAATCACGATGAAATTTCAGAAATTTCAATTTGCAAAATCAACATTTTTTAAAGACAATGTTGGAGTGCCTTAGCTAAATAAATAAATAAACATCTTTCATCGATCACAAAAATCTTCATAGTTTAACAAAGTTTACAAACCATTCGTTTAATTAATTAAAATGATAAATAGTTTATTAACAAAAAAGTTACTGTCTCTCAAGTCGCCTGAAGACGTGGCGCAGGCCTTGCACCCTTAAAATAAATACACTTAGATCCTCGAAAACTCATTAAAACTTGCATACAGAGTTCTAAGTAATTATTAAAACCGTACCCAGTAGTTTTCAAGATTAACATACAGACAAATAGATGGTCGGAATACTCCTCGTTTATAGTAGATATGCCTGCGGTACCGCTTGCAAGAATACTTTGTAGTTTTTCGAAATTAAATGTAGACATCCCACTACTCCTATAACCCTGGTACACGTTTATATTTTATGAGAATCTTATTACTAAGTAATATTGCTTTAATATCTGTTGCCCTATGTAAATGATAGGGGCTTTCTTGTAAATGTGTTTTCTCAATACAATATTATGTAAGTACATCATAATAAATAACCACCGCCTGAATTCTCTGAAAGAGGCAGATTGTTCTCCATCATCAGAAATCTATACAAATCTACACACGCACATCACATAATATTTCGCCAGTTGATAAAAGTCATAATAATATGTAATAGGTTGATTCATCATTCATCCGACACACCAGTTTCGATACTACTTACAACTTTAATCGCTTACTCAGCGATCGTAATGAATAGGAATGATATTGTATTATTCATCCGATTACCCACTTCTATGAATTATTATGTATACTTAAGAACTAATATAATATCCGTTCCCTAATCTTTATCAAGAACACAGTGTTTTTTTCGCTTCAATATCCCTTCAGCCTTTATAACACCTTTATCCCCGCGACTTCGTCTGCATTAGAATATATCTTGACTTTTTTCGGAGTTAATGTAGCTTTTGTGTGGACATATAGTCCAAACCGAAAAGTCCATTCCTACAAATCAGATGGATAGTTTTAACGATTATCCTAGGACATACAAACATTAAAACTTTACCTCTGTATAATATTAGTATGGACAATTAGTATTTTAGTATAGATACAATACTTTATTCCCACTAATATTCCTTCAGTGTTCCACTCCACACAATAACACTTAAATATCTTAATATTCACTGTACTTGATAGTGACGTTCAGTCAGAATAAATATAAGGTATAAACCGAACTGAAATTGTAAGAATGAGGTTTGCAGGCGAGCGCTCGAGTAACACATCACGAAATATTCATACAAGGAAGGAACATCTAAAGATTCCGAGTATGCAAATATTGCTTTGCCAACGTTTGACGTGTGGTGCGAGTGATGACGGAGAGCGATTTGAAAGGTTTACTTATTTGACTTAATTTTATTTTAAGATTTGATTAGATTACTTGAATTAAAAGTGTTAATATTAGGCTTTAGTGATAATCACATACATCATATTGTTTACTTACTTCATTCACTTTTTAGCAGACTTTTATAGTATTTAATTGTGCAATTGTTTTGATTAACGCTTAATATTATGTTATAGTTATTAATCTATTGAAAGTAGTAAATTCAAAAAGATATGATACAGTTTTAAAAATTTATAAACGGAAAAATATTATCAGCACCACAATTAATACATGCTACAGACAAATTGATTACAATCATAGATAAAGGTTTTTCTAACCTTACAAAAAACTACGATCATGCATTTATGCAACCAGGGTCACTTAACCCCGCAATTCAGTTTACCTACTACAGATATAATTTATTTAATTCATTTTATACACACACGATTGTTTTTATACTACCTATTCTATTATTAAAACTAAAAATATATACAAACAAAAAACATCAAAAAATTATGCAATTACCTACTTAGATATACAACTATATATCTCAAAGTTTTCCACTTGTCCGTTTTCAAAGAGACCTCACCCCATTAAGACAGAAAACCCAGCCCGCTTACACTGGGACCAAGCCTCACAGCAGTATATATCTGCAAGTACTCCGGCTGCGTTTACTACCGCGACAATGCCAAGTCTTTATTACGAATTATTGGACTTTTTTACTTACTCTACCATACGGTTTTAAATTTAGCGTGGTTGAGTTCCAAGACTTGTATGAACTATTTTGTTTATAGGTATAGGAGTTGATGTTTATTTCTGGCTTATTGGTATAATCAAGGTGATGAGCATGAAGTTTTGGGTACGATTCTTGAGTCAGGCAAAGTGTTATTAGGTGTATCTTTGAGGTGATTTGCAGTAGTAGCACGATTCTAACTTTGTGCTAAATGGGCTCATCTCCTTATCATCTATAACATTACTAAAACATGTGGGTGTACTTATACCTCTGCTTTCTGCGTTCTGGGAATATAGAGGTTATATTATATATACTATTTGAAGTCGAAGGCTTAGGCGTTGAGTGATGATCGAGAGGTCGTAGGGACCCCTACGCTAGTGACCCGTGTTGACCCCAGTTGACCATCTGGAGACTTGCTTTGCTTCGGCAAAGTGCTTAGCGATAAAATGATGTGATTTTGCGAATAAAACTGATATTGCAAACTAAGCAAGGAACGTTTGACATACTTTTAGTTTGCATTGTTTTTTTTTACTGATGTATGAACATCTGAATCTATGTTTGTACCTGCTTGTGTGATTCCATGAAGGAACGCTTTCTTTTTTGTAATTTCGAGAAAGTTTTACTTCCATTTCCTTATTCATAAAAACTTGCAAAGCAACATCTTTGTTCTAAACATGTTAATAAAAAAGACAGGACAAACAATTTTATCAGTTCACTTTTTTCGGTGACTAAACAGCCCAATTTTAGACCGACAGATACAAATAGGTACTACTTATCGCTAACAATAATCTACTTACATATTCAAAGTAATCAAATCATCGAACTGCTTCTAATCTCAGGAATTCTCACAAAAACAAAGCAAAAAGGTGCTTAATACGCTCCATGGCTGTTATTCCTACATGCATACCCCATAAGGCATGGTGGAATGAAGCAATAAAGGGTTTGTGGTAGCGAAACGGCAGATGCATGCGGTTTATGATGATTGCACGTCAAGAAACAATAGCCGCTTATTGTATAGAGGCCTGAAATGTTTGAGAGTTAGAGGGCTGGATACGGTCCGTGAAACGTGTACGTGCGTGTGGTTTTGGTGGGTTGTGCTGGATTAAGGCTGTAGGAAACTCGGACTGGTTTCTATAAATTGAATTGTGATGACGCCTTGGTATTTACGTTTTTATTTACTATATATACGCCGGTTTTACTCCGTGTGTATTCGGGAATGCCCGACCAGTTCCGAACTCGAAAGGAGCCCTTATTCATGAGCTGGTTACGCGGCAAAGTCGCGTGCCGAACCAGTTCACATGGATAACTACGTTTTTGCAAGACAATGACGGAGAAATCTTACTTATAATCGTTGTATCAAGTTATTATTTCAAGTAAAGTGACAAATTTTTGTTCGCAATTTTTATAATTCGATGGGCATTTTAATGTTTACAACTTTATCATTCACAGTGCTACAAGGTTACCAAGAGTGCTATTTCAAAGATATTAGTCGCAAGGCATTTGCGGTGAATTAAACATCAAACTTACTGCTAATTATCCGACTCATTTCCATTCCTAGCACTACTTCTGAGTATCACTATCACTCAATATCACTTTGACGACGCTGGATATCATAAGACATAATTCTCGACTGTGCCGTTCACTGCCTTGAAACCATTGATGCATGTTAACGCAACTAAGAGCCTCAAATACCTCGACTTCGGGTCACCAAGATTTGCGCTAGTCATGCATTACATACAGTTCATCCATGGTAACTCGAGAATAATCTCTTGACATCTGAATCCCTTTTTAATAAATCGTGAAGATACATAGTTCGCCATTTTAGAAATAAGTACGATTAGCAACAAAAGTAGCTTTACAAGTCAAAAACTAACCCTCTTACTTATAAACGATGCTAACATGAGTTTTTAGATAACCATTTGTTCAGTCTATTGGCATCTCTATTTTTTGACATGCAAACGACAGTGACAGGTATAATTTTACCGATTGTTCAACAATGACAATTTTTATAAGTAAGGCGGTTAGTGTCAAATCTTTGGAAGGACACATTAAGTAAGAGCGTCCAAAGTTGATCTGAGAATATTTAACACATTTTACTTTGGCGTTCTAAGGGGGAGACCTTTGTTCAACAGTGGACGTCTTTCGGCTGATGAAGAATTTGTAACAAATTGTTTTTCAATTAATGTTATGTTTAAATTACCCTCTACTTATAAACGATGCTGAAATGTGTTTTAAGTTAACCACTTCTTGAGTCTATTGACATCTCTATTCTTTGACATGTAAACGACAGTGACAGGTATAATTTAATCAGCACTAACAAATTTTGTAAGTAAGAGAGTAATGTTCATCTACTTTCGTTGTTGACTGTACTCAGATGTTAGTGAAAGTTTTATTTCAAAGGATAAGATCTCCGCTGTAACGAAACAAATTGAACTGACTACGTTTTTATTATGTTTAAGATAACAGATTTGTATTTTATAGAAAGCAGGTATGTTGTAAGTTGCTTTATGTTAGCTTATAAAATCTTTCATACTCTACTTTTTATTAGAATTACCTTAATTCGCGTGTTTTGTTTGTGCTACTACGTTATTACTTTTATACTCATCTAATATTAAAGCTGACTGAAACTGTACTACTTAAACTAGATCCATGTTATCCGTGTAGTTTTAGTGTACTAGAAATAATTACGTGTAAAATAAATACCTGGCCACATAGAAAGTTTAATTCAATGTTTAAAATAGGTAAGTATTCTGTTTCAATAACTATCGTAGATATTTTCATTCCATTTTCAAAATGCTTCATTTTAATCGTTGCTGTCGTAGAATCATCATCGTACCAGATTAAAAAATCTTTCAGTCTTAGAATTTTCAAAAGTTTATTCCATTATTTTTTTCTTCTCTTGTAATGTCGTCAATTATTTCAGTTATTCGGCCGCCATTTCCATTCGGCTTGTATCTCGGGCGATACTTTCTTGTTGTTCTCGATATCATTGGTCGACATCGGCATGGCCGTCACGTTTCAACCCCCACTAACGACGCAGTTTTATCAACAGCCACCGGACACAGTTGAAAGAGTTACACGGACGGGTTTATGTGAAGGTAGGAAGTTGGGAAAATTGTAGGAAACTTGAGCTATGGGTGATTTAGAGATAGGCAGAGAGAGTGCTGAAATGAATGATGGTTTTTATAAAAAACAATACACTGGTTAATGTTTTTATTATTAAATCTTGTGAGCTTTTTTAATCGGTCATTAGCGTCTTACGAAATGGACTGGAAGTATGGAACAGAAACTACATAATTATTAATTATAATAGGAGGTGTGATGTACGTATAACTAATAGGGATAGGGATGTACATACCTTACTCGTCCCTTAGACCTATCCGAGATAATTTTTTACCAACTACGTTCATTTTTTTATTTAGTTAATAAAAAAATGAACGTAGTTGGTAAAAAATTATTCAAGTAAATATTTATTAAAACAAAAACAAACAAAACAAATGCTAAAATATTAATGGTTGTTAAAAAAAACAGCATTTCTTCCACCACAGAGTAAAGTCGAAAAAAGTAAAACAATTCGGATTTTTTCATTCGTAACACGAACCGAAGTGGATCTTTTATTGACTAGTGGCGTAACCCGACGCCGCACGTCTACGCGAATCTCCGCGGAGCGTATGAAATCTGCGCCACAGAATATAATATTACACTTTGTCAATGATGTGAAATATGGAGGGAAATGTAACAATATTGTGCCTACATGTGCAGGCGAAACTTCATAAACGGGCGTTTTTAGTAAAAAAAATATAACTTATCCATAGTCAAATTCATTTGTTAAGTTGTCAAATAAATACTTATCTATACTATATTTTTTTATTTGGCAACTGAGCCGTTGTCGACTATAAATACTAATAGAAAAGCTAAAGAGTTTGTTTGTTTGACAGAATTCAATTTGACAGATACAAATCAGACAATTGACAGCTTAAACTGACAGATTGTGTTGTCTAATAAAAACAAGAGTAGGTTACAGATAACGGTTGCAGAATATATGCACATTTCTTCTTATCTTTAGCCTGATTCAAATTAAACTGGAGCATTGTTGATTAGTACAAGACCTGGTTTCTTGTTGTATGAATAATAAACAGGTTTAATCACTAATTTGCCCTTTAATAGAAAACAACTAGGTATTTGTGATTGAGTAAGAGAATAAACTGCGGTTGCGAGAAGTTTTCACGCCCCTAGATCCACGTTGATTAATCAAGGTTATTTAGGTTCGTTTAGTAACTAACAACTCAGTTTATTCAGTTCAAGTTAACAATTGATTATTTTTTGTTCTTAATAAAATTCAAATTACTACACGGGAATTAACGCGAATACAAGTTTAATTTTAGCTTGACGTCACGACCGAGTTGCACTGGCCCTGGTCACAAGCAGAAATTTTCAGGCAGAATTGTATTTTAGTATCATCATGTCTTATCTTACGAAAAACTAAACAAAAATATACCTAATAATAATTTATATTGTTTATAGAATGTCCAACAAATTATAATTGTATAGATTAATTTACTTTATAAGATTATCACAAAAAATTAAGCCAAACATTCTGTCGCCTCTGTATCTTACTTACTCTGTGTACACTCAGGACCAGATGAAAGCGGAGCGCGGTCGCTACTCCCGTCTCGTCCCTTCTGACATTCTGAACTATCTCTGTATTATAACTAGGAACTACAGAAAGTATTCCGTGTTATCCTAGCGACAAGCTAGTCTACTTAGTTATAATAATACTGCTTGTCTTCAAGCTAGGACACGGAAATTCAGAGATATAATGTGGCAGCAAAATACGCTGCCATATATGTTTAGCTTAGCTACTATATTACCTTGTATTTGTTTGTTTACCAACTGGATTTAGGTTGCAAGTTTCAGTAATTTTGAATTAGCTTGTACAGACTGAGTTGGTTTAGAGAACTTACAATATTGCATTAATAGTTGTATATTAACAGAAGCTGACGCTGTATGCTGCTAGGTTTTGAACACGCAATAAAACATCTAACCAGACATTCAACATTTTAAAAATCAAACAAATTAAAACAAGCAATGACACATCTGACAAAGTTTTCTAAATTACTCTTTGCGCGAACAATGAAAGCGGAGTGTGGCCGGGTATCGGCGCCGCTTGGTCCCTGCTGACGCCCCGTATCGTGTTACTTGAAGCGAGGTGACGCTCATGCCTCGGTTTGCACGCATCTGTGATGGTTTGTAAACAAATTTCAGTAACATGATAGTTGGTTTGAAGATAACAATGGTTATGGTGTAGGCATTTTATGGACGAGTGATTTAATTGACGGGGAATCTACACTAATATCATAATCTATGTCTGTCTGTTTGTAGCGTTTCAACTTCTAAACCGTAATACCGATATTGACGGATTTAGTATGATGCTATACAGAAGAATGATAGACTATACGACAAAACGAGGTAGCACTTTCATATGACCGACCAAGACTACTTAAAAATATTTCTAGGGTAAATTATGATGTATCTATTGAAAGCATTGTTTCTACCTTATTAAATAAATTTTCCTTACTACTTAGCTAAATTAGAATTGTGTAGCAGGCATTCAGGATAATAAGTCCAAAGTTGGTGTCACCCTTCGTGCGGCTTCGTGTCGGCGTTCGGATCGGCGCTCGGCGCGCCTAAACTCCCGCGTTTCGAGACAAACACCGTTCCAAAACTAGGTACGCGGCGGGCGACGAGCGCCCGCCGCCGGTCGGCGCGCTGCGCCGTCCGCCAGTCCACGAGAGTTCGTTACCTGCACAGTACGCGCGCGCAGCCGCGCGCCGGTCCGTACCCGCGAGTTTCCAAAAAGCCTATCCGTATCTGCAAGTCCTAAAATGTATATTGTTAATAGACTTAAGACTTATAGTGATTATATTAATTATTATTAAGACGTCGTTTTAATCAACCACTATAACTGGCAGCCCAACGTAACGCAAGAACAAAAACAGTGAAATTAGTGACAGTTTTGTGTAGTAATGTAATAACAATCAGTTTTAGCATTAAAAACAGTTAAATCAGTGTTTAAAAGTACTCTTTTCGTAAACAATATCGTAATACCTAAACACCTAGTTCGGGAAGTATAATTGTCATTACCTACGTACGCCGAGGGGGCGTGTCCGTAGTGCTCTGCTTTCGCCTTATTACCTTATATGGTTACGAATTTCGTGCGCGATCGAACTATTTTCTAGAAATTGCGTGTTGTTTACGTTGACAAACTAAATGCGTGGATAGTGTTAGGTACTTTTTTACGTGCGGTAGTAAGTTATATCGTCACGGTACCTACTCGGGACTATTATTTAGCTTACCTGTGAACCTAAATAGTGTTAATAAGCTAGGGTAACTAAACTCGTGTTAGTGCATCGTACGCTCTGTGGACTCAATTAGGTACTAGTTGCGTACTGTGTGATATTCAGTACGGTACCTGTGCGAACTTTAGTGTACTTGTTATGCCTAGGTAGTGTAAGCGACCTAGGGTACCTAAGGAACGTTTGTTAGTACTCCGTTCGGTACTTGTTTTCGTACTGCCGTGTATGTCAGTACGGTACCAACGTGAACTGTTGTTTAGTGTACTTGTGAGCCTAGGTATCATAGCCTAGGGTACCTAAATGACCTAGAAGAGTTTGTGAACTTTTCTCTTATTGTTCGGTACATGTTTTCGTACTGCCGCGTACGTCGGTAAGGTACCGACCTGTGTTTAGTGTACTTGTAAGCCTAGGTATCATAACCTAGGGTACCTAAATAACTTAAAGTGATTTTTGTGGACTTGTTTCGGTGTTTTGCACTGTGGTGTTTATTGGACTGAATAATGGTGCTAACAAGATCGCGTGCAGCGAGCCCGGCTTCCGCTGCTGCCCAGTCTGACGACCCGGCGCCGCCGTTAGCGCCCGCGCTGGACTCTGTTCCGCGTGGCGCTGCGCCTGCGGTCATGGCGAACGCGCAAGACGTTGCTGGTTCTGCTTCGGTGGCTATGACCACTGACCAGCTGCTGCTGCTCATCGAGAGGCTAAGTAGTCGTCGCGAACCTGTGAGTACACCCATTTATTCTGGCCACTTCGCCAAATGTACGGCGCGGTTTGATGGTGAAAAATCAAGCGATATTTTAGCATTTATCGATGCTGTTGAAACATATAAAGAATGCGTGCGTGTAGACGACAGTAATGCCCTGCGGGGGCTACCAATGTTACTTACCGGTCTTGCCGCTACCTGGTGGCAAGGAGTTAAGGATGCTACATACACGTGGCATGAAGCCGTCGAAGCCCTAAAGCTTACTTTCGGACCGAGACTACCGCCACACAAAATCTATAGAAGAATCTTTGAGCGGGAGCAGCGCCCCGACGAGTCAACAGACTTATTTGTGTGCCACATAAGGGCACTGATAGCCCAGTTACCACTGTCATCCCTGTCTGAGGTGGTACAGCTGGATATGGTTTACGGACTGCTGCAGCGTCGGATCCGAGAAAAAGTAGCCCGTACCAGTTTCTGTACGTTTACGGAATTAGTTGCGGAAGCGCGCCGTGTTGAGGACATTCTTGACGAGGGTCGGACGCGCTCCGCTGCTGCTGATGTTAAGCCAGTGATACCTTCCGCCGCCTCATCTTCTTTTACTCGATCCGCGACTGGTGCGAGTAAGCACCGGCCTCATTGTAATTATTGCAAGCAGTTCGGCCATTTAAAAGAGGCCTGTCATAAATTGGCCAAGCAGAAAGCGGCCAGTGATGGTAAAGAGAACGCGTCACCTGCACCTGCGCTTTCGCCTTCGGTAACGTGTTTCGGGTGTGGAGCACCCGGCGTCATACGCTCGAACTGTCTGACGTGCAAAGCAAAGAAAAGTGTTGTGTCGTCAGTGTTTCAGTCAGTGTCCGCGAGTGATACGCGTATAGATTCGCGAGTGCGTCCTATGTTAAACGTAGAAATTTATGGCGTTACCGGTAAAGTCTTGTTGGACACCGGCGCCAAGCATTGTATTGGTAGTATTTCATTAAGAGCACATTTGGCTAATAATGGTCATTTATTTACCACTGTATTCACGGAGTTGAAATATGCGGATGGTAGGGTTTGTGCGCAAAATGTTGAAATGGCGCACGTAATTATTACTGTGCGTGGGGTGACACTAACTGTTTGTTTTCTTATGTTACCGAATGCTACAGATAGTTTGTTAGGAATGAATTTCATTCAGGATGCTGGCATGGTGTTAGATTTTCATCGTGGGGAATGGTCTTTGCGAGATAATAGGGACCCTCAGCCGATTCTTTATGAATCGAGGTCGTTATCTCTTACTTGTTCGTCTGTGGGTCTCCGCGAGGACGAGGGATCACATCTTGTCGCGACCGAGCGAGAGCGACTGTCTGACCTCCTGAATGTCAATGAAGACATTTTTGCTCCAGGGGGAGGACCGACCCAATTCGCCATCCACCGCATCGATACAGGAGATGCCGCACCTATTGCTAGCCCACCATATCGTGTCTCTCCTTCTAAGAAGAAGATCATCAAAAGGGAGATTGAGAAGATGCTTGAAGATGATATAATTGAAGATGCAGAGTCAGAATGGGCTTCACCGGTTGTGCTGATACCGAAAAAAAACGGCGATATCAGGTTCTGTGTTGACTATCGGAAGCTCAACAGCGTCACACGCACCGATAAATATCCGCTACCAGTAATTGATGAGTTACTCCAGAGTACTAAGCCTAACTGTGTCATGTCTACGATAGATCTTAAGGCAGGCTACTGGCAAACAATCGTAGCTCCAGAAGATCGAGACAAGACGGCATTTACGACCCCGTTCGGAACATTTCAATTCCGTCGTATACCGTTCGGCCTGAAAAACGCTCCGGCCACGTTTCAGCGTTTAATCGACCGGATGCGAGCCGGTTTAAATGACGTCTGCGTTCTGGCGTATCTAGATGATTTATTAATCATATCACCAAACTTAGAGCACCATTTGACGGACCTACAGCAGGTTTTTGATCGTCTTCGAGTTTTCAACCTAAGAGCGAACCGGAGTAAGTGCGTTTTCGCAAGAGATAGGGTCACTTACTTGGGACATGTCGTATCTTCTCTGGGTATTGAGCCTGATCCGGTAAAGGTCCAGGCGGTGATGAACATGAAGCCACCAACTAACCTAAAGGAGTTAAAGACCTTTTTACAAACATGTTCCTGGTTTCGGAAATTTATTCCGAAATTTTCTGAGGTTGCACGATTTTTAACCGATCTTACCAAGAAAGAACGACGTTGGCACTGGGGGGAGTCCGAACAGAACGCGTTTGAGGAACTGAAGGTGCGCCTTTCTACCAGTCCCATTCTCCGCCAGCCAAATTTTGACGAACCATTCGTACTGAGGACAGACGCTAGTGCTTATGCTGTTGGAGCGGTACTCATGCAAGGCGAAACGGCTCAAGAAGAACGGCCGATTGAATACGCCAGCAGGCTGCTTACTCCTGCTGAGCGAAATTACCACACAACGGAACGCGAAGCTCTAGCGGTGGTTTGGGCTCTTGATAAGTTTCGTGGATATATCGAAGGATCTCAAGTTCGAGTCGCTACCGACCACCAACCATTAAAGTGGCTCCTGTCCTTAAAAACGCCTAGCGGTCGTTTGGCCCGGTGGGCTATGAAAATACAATCATATAACCTGGACATTCAGTATACACCGGGAAAGGTCAATGTCATAGCGGACACCCTAAGCCGCCCTGTTACAAGTGACTCCGGTGAATCGAGTTCCAACCCTTGTAGCATTTGTCCGGTGATTGTCGACCTCCCTCAGAGGAGCCCAGAGGATATACGAGGTGCGCAGTTAAACGACCCTGATGTCAATAAAATCGTTGGGGATTTTGAGAACCCCGATAGTCCTGAATCAGCCGTGCGCTGGACTGATCGTGGTTACTATCTTTCCCAAGGTGTACTCTATCGCTGTGATCCGGATGCTGAGTCCGAAGAACCTCAATTGGTAGTTCCAGAGTCTTTGAAGGCAGAGCTTATGCAAGAGCTTCACGATGCGCCCACTGCTGGACATTTAGGTTTAGAGCGTACCCTAAGGAAGATCAAAGAAAAATATTATTTTAAGAACATGAAGACTTACGTGGCTCAGTATTTAAAGTCCTGTGAACAGTGTCAGAAGTACAAAGCCACCAATTTGAAGCCTGCTGGTCTGTTGCAAACACCTGTTCCGCAGCAACGTTTCGAAGTCCTCGCCATGGATTTGTTCGGCCCCTTGCCTGAGGGAGAACAAGGCGAGAAGTGGATTTTTCTTGTCGAAGATACCGCAAGCAGATGGGTGGAACTGTTCCCATTGACTGAAGCCAATTCCGAAAATTGTGCCAAGATTCTCATTGAAGAGATATTCATGCGTTATGGTTTCCCGCGTCGAGTGGTTTCTGATAACGGAGTTCAGTTCGTGTCAGCTGTGATGCAAAAAGTAATGCACGTTCTTGGTATCAAGCAAAACCTAACTCCTGTATACCATCCAGAAGCGAATCCTGCTGAACGAAAGAACAGGGAAATGAAGCAAATGCTGGCGATGTTAATTGATCCTGAACACCGCCGATGGCCTGAGGTGTTACCTGCCGTGCGTTTCGCACTTAACACTGCTTCAAACCAAGGCACTGGTCATTCAGCAGCTTACCTTACCTTTGCGCGTGAGTTTCGTTCTCCAGTAGATGTATCTCATGACTTACGTACCATAATTGATAGCGAGAATTACGTTCCTCAGATTACTCCATATCTCCGCAGTTTTCTGCAACACCTTCAAGAAGTAAGAGAGCGAGTAGAACGTCAACAAGACATCCGTAAAAATGCCGCGGATAAAGATCGTCGAACGGGTACGCGTTACGAGGTTGGTGACCTCGTCCTCGTGGAGAGCCATCGCCTAAGTCAGGCCGCTAAGGGTTTTAGTAGTAAATTTGCTCCCAGACGCGAAGGTCCGTATAGAATTAAGAGTATTGTTTCTCCAACGACCTATGAAGTTGTAGATAGGAACGATTTGCCGCGGGGTAGATACCATGCCAGTCTCCTGACCCCTTTCGTTGGCAGTAGTGAGGCTGTCGTTCATTCTCGTAAGAGGGGGAGACCACGTAAGAATGGTGCCAAGTCAGCTCCATTATCTTCCACTGACTTGGAGGGGGAGGATGTAGCAGGCATTCAGGATAATAAGTCCAAAGTTGGTGTCACCCTTCGTGCGGCTTCGTGTCGGCGTTCGGATCGGCGCTCGGCGCGCCTAAACTCCCGCGTTTCGAGACAAACACCGTTCCAAAACTAGGTACGCGGCGGGCGACGAGCGCCCGCCGCCGGTCGGCGCGCTGCGCCGTCCGCCAGTCCACGAGAGTTCGTTACCTGCACAGTACGCGCGCGCAGCCGCGCGCCGGTCCGTACCCGCGAGTTTCCAAAAAGCCTATCCGTATCTGCAAGTCCTAAAATGTATATTGTTAATAGACTTAAGACTTATAGTGATTATATTAATTATTATTAAGACGTCGTTTTAATCAACCACTATAATTGTTTATATATCCGCCTGTTTCAAGTGCCTAGAAATTCCTAGAATTAAAATGAACATTCAACCACCTACCTTCCCTTTAAGTACCGAGGTATATTGTAATATTATGTATGTATGTATCAAGCTCTGATTAATTAAATCAGCGTTATTCTTCGAAACATTTAAATCAGCCGAGATAATTAAAAGGAATAATAATAAAATCATAATGTACAATGTGGTCTTATCAAGATTCTATACACTCACATTTTGGATTAGTGTCTTGTGTGGTAAGCTTATTGCCATGGTGCTCCTGAGATTGAATAAACATGTACTTTTTAACTGGTTATTGTAACTGTATTAAAACAAATCGGCATTATAACCGAAACTCAGGACGCATTCTCACCTCATCTGTTACCAATCACTATTACAATAGTAAAAATCAATAATCACACCGGTAATCCGCAAAGAGTTATGCCCCCTTACCATGAACTCATAAAGCAGGATAGTTTAAGACGTGTAAGCGAGACGCCGCATTACACTGCTCGTAGCGGCGTCTCGTTTCCTTTTCCTCATCGTAAACTGTCCTGTTTTAAGAGCTCATGGTAAGGGGGCTGATATTGTCCTTTATCATGAGAACCTATCTTAAATATAGGTAGATATAATAATGCAACAACCCACAAACTCCCAATACATCAGGGTCCAAAAACGGGTCCATTTCGCTACCAATCACTAGTAACAATTTACCTATCTCGCGTCCCAGTCCAAACGGCTACCCAATAAAACATAGCCGCACATAGCCGGCACTAAATCTGCCACAAAGTACCGCTGTTTATTCGCTCAAACTGAATACTACAGTTCCATTTCAAAAGTTCCGTCGGCCCTGAATCTGAGAGTCTTTCTCGTAAATGGAGGCCTATTTTTAGGTGCTACTCACTTCTCTGGTCAAGTAAGAAGAGATAGGAGATATAAGGTACCTATACTATGGTCCTATCTTGAGGATAAAGGTTTGATTAGATTAAGCATAACGAAGTATCGTAGAATTGATCATAATTAGATTCCGATCGCACCTGTAATAATTTATGAGTAATGTAGAGTAAATATAACAATACAAGTCATAGACTAGAAAGAAATATTGAATAAAATGACCACAAATACGTTGCCTAACTCAGAAATCAAAATCTAAATCCAGCACTTGTAAGTTGTAATCCATATTGGTTCACTTTTAATAAAAGTATTTATACAAAAGCATTACTATACGTTTAGCTTCGTATCATAATCTTGCCATAAACAAATAATTATGTAGCCATGAATATAAGTATGAATTTGTATAATTTTATACAAGAAAATCGTTTACATTAAGTTTTAATGTACTACTCGTTCTTGTTTCTTAAACCTGTAATTGCTGCTTATTTTAGCTAACGGCACTCCTATGCTACCCGTTCTTATTCTGCAATCACAGACAAAAGGGTTGTTTTGAAATCATTTCGTTTTTCGAGGTACTAGGCTCGGTTTTCCTTTAACGAAGTAAGATGCCTGGTAGGCCGCCGATGCCAAGTTATTCATGTCCAGTTACGAGTGTTTAGCGATAAAGTTGACGTGATAGCCCTGGGCTTACACAATAGGAATATGGTTTTAATTTTACATAGAACCTTTGTGGTATAGTTTTTTATGTCTGGATCAAAGGACCAGTTTTTGTGTCGATTCGTCTATCAGCATCCGTGATAGAAACCAAATCATTATTTTGATTGATAACAATTTATTGGGTATTCTAATATGGTTCCTACAGTGTGTTCTTTTTACCGAAAATCATAAAAACTGCCCTACCGTCTCACATTTAGTAAATGTTTACAAACTGTGTGTTATCTTTTACCTACATACCAATATATCAGTTTTTGATATGTTTATGTTTTGTATGTAGAATGTTAAGAATCACTCCCAGGCCTACACTAACGGTGTTAAAATGAAGAAGGGACAATAAAACCCTCTCCCCGCCCTTTCTCAACACTCGCACCCCACAATATTTTGACCTCGCGCATACGAGTGCCTGAAAGCCGCTTTTTGCATGAACGATGAGGGCTTTACATTTTTTTTTATAAAGAAATGTGGTATGAATAGGAAACCCACTTATTGCGCCCTAAGCAAAGTCTGTACATCGTCTAATGTATGAATGTCTGTCGTTTGCAGGTGAGTCCTGTTTCAAGAACATTCGTAAGTACAAACTTGTATTTATTTGCAGTTATATCAAGTAAAGTGAACTTGAAATTGTTGTAGTAGTTTCAAAGGACTTGAGATCTTAACATACATAATTACATATATAATTTTATTCTATATTATACATACTTCGACACACGGTGATTTCAAACCCAATACCGTTGGAAAGACATCGCTTTATATTAATTAATATCTACCTATACCAAGTATAGATGACAACAGAGAAATCTTTCTATTACTGTGTATTTGAAACAAAAGAAGAATTGGATAAAATTGGTTCAGATCGAAAAAAACAAGGCCTAACTTTAGTAAAACTCTTTTAATGTAAAATAGCCACACTTTACTAACTCGATACAAATAATATTCCTATCACAGTTTTACAAATCATGTTGTTTTGTCATTTGCAAATTATTAGGTTCCTTTTACGAAGTCGATGCCATAATTTAGTTCTATTTGACAAGCAAATCATACACTAGGATCTCAGTATTGTACACGGAGACTTGGTAGCCAATAAAGGCAGCAAGCCGATCGGTTGTTCCGTACTCGGACACTGAACATGGGGTATCACATCGGATTATGCGATAGCTCTACTATCCAGTTATCCGCAGATAAACCAAAACTTCAACTTGGCTTCGATGTCAAGCAAACAGAAACTTCTATTGGAGTGGGAACTTAATTTTGATAACTGATTTAATGCTGTGCTGATTCCAAAGCTAACAAGCCTTTTTCTGGGACACTCCAAGCTTCAATACCTTGACTGTTTCTGATTATCGTTCCTTGCTATAGGTGATACCATTACAGGGTTGCCCTGATAAAAAAACCAGGAACTTCACAAGGTTTTGTGCCAATAATTGTAGTCCATTTGGTTGTCCATTAGCTCCACAATCATCATAATATTTCTCCTCCTCAATCATAATATTTCTGCTCCTAAATCATACATATTTCTACTACGCATCTGACCTCTATAAGGTCACTTCCAATTAATTCAGTCTAAGTCCTTCAAACCGTCCTTAAACTTGTACTCCGTAGTTACATACTTCACATACTCTCTGAATAATTATAATTTCAGGTAGACACAAGTTGGTTATGCGAATACCGTATAACTTATGTACAAAAATAGCTCTTAATAACTCTATATCATAATTATTACATAATATAACCTACACAGAGGTAACTGTAAAGACACCTACATTTCACCAGATATGTTATACATCTCAATGTGATAGCGGGCAAGCCTATTCCTATCAAATGGAAAAATCCAGTAAAACTTTGCCTGACTCGGGATTTGAACCCGGGATCTCATGTTCAGCAGTCGTGCTTAGTGACCACCAGACCAACCATGCAGTTTATAATAAGTGTTATGTGAAGGGTCTGGCTTAAATTAAAATGTAGACTTTTGCATGTTCGTGCTGTGACAATGAATTTGCAAACTGGGTTATTTATCGAATAGGAAAGGGGCTCAATGTAGCGTACTAGTAAAACATCCTACTATAATTGGGTAAGGATCCATTCTGTAGGCAACAAGGGTAGTTTATACATTTAGTCTATGACCGTCAGAAATAAATTGGCCTATTCTTTGAGACTTAAAAGGGAAATTAACCCTGAGAACTCAACTATTGAATGTGGCTGTCTTACTATTCAACTCTTCATTCTGAACAAACTTTGTTTACTCAAATTAAACGTAGCCGCTTCTATGTCCAATCCAATTTTCTGAGCACAACCGAAAGGGATTGCTGCTAAATTACGATTTCAGTCTAAATAAACACTCTTTTTGAACATTTAATTATATGCGAGAAGTGATCTAAACATAAAAATTGGGTTAGTTGATTACCGAGTAAAAGGACCAAAATCGACTATTATTTTGGTCCTTTTCTTCGGTTGCTGGTAACTACTTGAAACTTATAATGCAAGGTGGCGGGTTAAGATCTGTTTCTGACATAAAATCGAGTCACGCAATCCGTTCAATTTCAGTCGTAACTTGCGAGACATTTCATCGACGTAAGCGCAAGGCGATGAATTTTATATCGCAAAGTGAAATTCTAGTTGCACTTATTTTTAAATAAATAATATGAAAGTAAGTAAATAAAAACGGTCACATATTCGATTAACGTTTTATTACAGCATTTCATTGCTATCCTCATCTTCTTTGGCCTTTGTGTCATTTAAATTTTTAATAGTCAAAAATCGTTAAATAGTTCATCATTTCAATAGTGTCATCTGTGAGGTAGGCACTTTTTGGTGTCAAAATTGGTTATAGTGTTTTAAAATTATTTCGGAAAACTTAATTTCATATAAATAACCTTGTAATAAAATATCTACCATTTTGATACACGTGTAAACGTTTTATACATGAGCGGTTTAAGTTCAATGTTCATTTGAATAATATGTTTAGAAGAAACTAATTTTGATATTCATAAGTTTCATATAAACCGATGTTGAACAGACTCTCATCATTTTCATCCCCTCAAATATAACCTTTCCGACGTGATGTCATCAGTCACCATCAATCACCCTAAGGAAATTATATCGAAGATTAATAAAGCCATTAAAGTCGACATTTCAACTCGTGACCTCATTGGTTTTCAAAATGGCGATCAGTTAGAACTTGACAGTCAATATTTTATGATACGTAAATATATATTATGCATTTGTTCACAAAAATATGGCTTTTTTAACACAAATTAAATTTTGATTATAAAAAAAAATACTAATTACGAAAAAGCGATAAGTTTTTTAAAGCCCTTTTTAACTTATTCGACCACCACCGCGCAATAAATGAATCGTAATATAATTTCCGACCAAAAAAAGACCAACACACTAATTGCCGGATTTGCTTTAAAACTTTAAACAAATCCTACGCAACGTAAACTAAACTTTCACAATTCAACTTTGGCATTAAATTAACAAAACTCAATGTTAATTGAACAAAGGATATTGCACCTTAAAGTGAAAGAAATACGATCGATTTAACTGTAAGGGTAAGTTTGTGAATTGAAACCCTTGTTTTGACAACTCATTATTGGTATGTTCCTAATTGGGCAGTTCGTTTTGTACTCGGCTATCGGCTTGATACGACCGAATTCGGTACGCATTCCGTCTGTTTATGTTTGCTGAAGATATTTTCGCGTTTGTACAGCTGATTGCGTGCGATGAGGTCACCCCGCGAATCTAAATTGGATGATGTAAACTCAATTCTGATTCATCCATGAATGAATTTTTAAAAGTGCATACAATATTCTAGCTTGGTATTTAGAATAATTTTACTTTGGACACTAACTTTCTAACACCAGTTATTTATATTGAAATTTAAACCTATACATATAAATTAAAAAAAAAGGCAATAATATCTGCCACCAAAGATTTTGTTTAAATCAAAGCCATTTTTAAAACGAATTGTTAAATGTTGGCAATCTGAACCCAAATTATTTCCAACACAATATCACATTCCATCCGACGTCCTTATTAACGTGACATATTAAAATCGTACCTAAAACAACAGCGCAGCGCCACCAAAAATAAATCGCGTACCCTTGACTGCCTTAAGCGGGAGCCGCTTAATTTTGTCAAACAGACCTCTACATTTTGACGTATACATACGTACGGGAGCAGAATAACGAATTGTGACGTTCGCTGAATAACTGATTAGGAACGAACCGCACCTGTTGTCAGTTTATTGTACGCTGTTTTTTGTTCATTAAATGTTTGCGTTGTTAACATGTGGTGATTGGAGTTCTGAATGGATATGGAAAGTGAGGTTTTAATTTGAGGGACGAGAAAATGAAAGTTGGTTGAATGCGGATGAAAGGACCAGGTTTTTATTACTGTTTAAAAGATATGATAATCTATTAACAATACGGTTTTTGGTTCAACTTAAAGTGATTCACGATTTCAAAATGAATCTTATGTAATACAAAACAGTTACAAACTGAACCAAAACCGATTCACATTAAAATACTCTATTTTTCTTTACCCTCAATACTGATAGCTCATATCCTACATCATTATATCCAACACCTGAATGCAACTACATAACAATTTTTCCAAACCATAAAATAAACTACATTGCGGATCAAAAAACCGAGTCGGTTTATTTAAGCTTAAAAGCGAAATAATAGTATTTTCATCATCATCAAAACGATATCACACGTATATCAGGGCACGAGCGCAAAGCGCGCAACAACAATGGCGAACGACGCCAACCAAGTTTCGCAAACAATTTATTCCACACATAACCATCCCGAAAATTATGTAAATCTCCACGACTAACAAATGGATGTAAACATTGAAAATGTTGACGGCAATAATTGCAACACGATTATTCAATTTGACGTTTTGCAATCAGCGGGCACAAACGAGCAAACACTCGTAATCAAACATGCCCGAATCGATTATCAACTCGATTCAATTCGGCTGATAACGCGGTGTGTCCGACTCGATACGAATTTATATCGTTCAGTCGTGTAATGATTGAGTTTTATAATCGATTCTGTTTGTTTCAATGTATTGATGTTTAGATAGTTGATGTAATGTCAATTTGTTGGTGTTCATTGCGAGCGTTATTTGGCTTAACAGTAAAAACACGGATCAGATAAGCCTTTAACCTGATCATAAAAATGTCTTAACAGTCCTAGGTACTTACTATAAATGTAAATACGATTCACAAAGCTATATTATTGCTAAATATTATCTTCGCATAAAGCTACACCGAAACCAATTACGGAAAGTTCCAAACTGTGCCAAAACTACCAATTTCCTATGCCTAAAAACTTTAAATAACCAACAAGAGAATCAAACTTCCAAAGCGAAATTAATGCCGAATATTATAATAATAAATGCGACTCGCAGGATTTAGAGCTGCTCGGTACCGTAACGAAAAGCATATATATAATATAACTATATAAAGCAGATAGTAAAACTAGTTCCACTATTAATCCCGGGAGTGTGAAACTGTAGTGATGTGCAACGGAACACGATATGAAAGACGAAGTTTTGAAGTGTTCCGAGATGTTCGAGTTTGAATATAGCTGTGAATAAGAATTAGTGAGGCAACTGTTTTAATGTTTGACAAGTGTTTCTCTTTATGTATATTTTATTTAAAGTACGGTAAATGCTTCGAGTTGAGGATATTTATCATGTTTGATTAAATTTTGTCTAAGGTAGTAAGTAAGGATCAATATCTAGCAAAAATGATTTCGAACATTTTGCCGAAACAAATGTAGGTAGTCGAAAATTTGATACGCAAGTATAGCGATCGTTCCTTTTCTGTATGAGAAAATGCGTGTTTCTTACCGTGGAATAATCAAAGGCTAAATATAATTTATACCTGAAGATCATGATTACGTCCCCGATATAATTCTTAAAATGTAAGTACTCGCTTGCGACCTAAAGTTTTATTCGTATGACATTTTATGTGAAAATTATTAACATCCAAAAGACATTTTAAAGATCGGTAATTGTTACAGAAAATGAAAAAATTCATGGCTCAACATAGTTTAATAACAGCAGAGACATCACTACAACACGACTCTATTCTCTTGTGCCTCGTAACTTATTCTCCTTTTATGACACTATAGAATATTTTAAGTGCATTAAAGCGTCCGAAACGTAAAGGGGGCTTAAAGGGGCGCGGGGAGGGGAGAAACAGAATTGATGATATAGATTAAAGGATGCCAGTCTTAGACAATACATACCGCGTCTCTATAAAGCGAAGAGCTGAAAATTGAATCATATATTTAAAGAGGTTTGTAAACGGCAATTTCACTCTGACAGCCAACGTTACGTTAGATCTCCGGTTTGATTGATAGACGTTGATTGTTCGTGCTTTGTGTTACGTAGCGAAAACGCTTGATTGAAATTAAAACCATTGACAAGTGCCTTTGCCAAGGAAACGAAGTACATAATTAAAATTCTAAATAATAAAATTAAGGTAAATAGACCTTTAGTTTCAGCTATAATAAATACGTAAACAACATCAAATATTGTTTTAGGATTTCTAAATAGCAGAAAAATAAACCAACCTCAAACGAAATGTTTTGATAAAATAACAGTGCGAGACCTAAAAAACAACCTATTTTACATTATCCCTCAAATAAACACAATGTCTAACACATTGAAATTCAAATTCCAAACGCCAAACATTTAGCATCCCAAGTTATACCAAAATACATTCCTTGGAGCAAGGAGAACCTAAATGATCCCCCTATTGTGCGGAACACAAATCGTCGATGCAGATTACAAAGGACCCTAGGGAGTGAACAGTCGCTCCGAGGAAAGCCCTCCGATCCCATTGTGATGAGCTCTTTGTCTTATTGGATAAGGTTCAAGTGATGAATGACAGCGAAGGTATCACAGTAAACGATCCTTTTATTGAGGAAAAAGAAACGTTAGAATTTGTTGATGACAAACATAAAGACGTTCAATTACTTTAAAAGGTTGAAGATGAATTAGCTGTCGATGTCGAAGAATTTGGAATGGTTGTTAGTTTTTAAAACAGATGTCGCCTTTGTCGCTGAATGTAACAGGTTTAAATTAAATTTCAATTTTAATATGGATTTCTTTGTATTCCTCTGAAACATAACTAATCTTAATAATAACGCAAAATATTCAATTTAAATAAAGCAAATCTACCTCAATGTAAAGCTTCAGAGTTTTTTTTAAACTTAGTAATCTTTGGAATCCCAGCATGAAAGTTTCGAGCTTAGACTAACATTATCCTAAACCGCTTTATCTCATTGTTTGATTTATAGTTAGCAACTTTACAGAGCGTTTCAGTTGCTGAACAAATTGAATCAGCCTAAGTTTTGAGAACATTAACTAGCTACCTTAAATGCATTGTATTTCGAATTGTTGGTTTCGGGATTTTTGCAGTTGGCGTGGTCAAACTGTAACGGAATTCTAAATTAAGTTTTTAATTCAGCTTTCCGAGAATTGTTTGCCATTGCTATATTATGGTTAGATGGTTTGTATATTCGTTTAGGTATTTTTCTCTGAGTCTCCATAATGACGTATACATAAAATATGTTAAGAAGATTATGGTTCTCTTTACTCCAATTTCATTAATCTTTATTGCTTTCAGTGAAACGATAGGTATTGTCTTAATAGTTTTTAATTAAAAACAGTTTTCTCTCAAGTGTAGAACGAAACGTAAGCTGTCATCTACCATCCAATCTGTAGCACGCAATCCTACTATTACTAACTGAATTCAGAGCGAGCTGCACAATTCTAGCCCAAACTGCGCATTGAGCTGCGAGCATACTTCGTTGGCCGGTTCTAACCTCGTTCAAAAACAATGCAAATACACACATACGTAAATTCTACGAAAACGAAATCGCGGTTGGACCTATTTACACCAATTTCCTTTGCAAGACGGATGCAGCTCATTCTCAGGAACAAATTAACTCACAGGGCCATTTTAATAGGATAATACCATGCTTCATACAGTTTGAGCTTTATTGAATGACTGGCCACTTAATTGTGGACTTGCATTGTCACTCTTGTGTTGATAAGATCTTTGTCGAGATACGAAACTTAAATTTAAATTTTTAATTGTCAATTGGAGCGACAATGCTTGAGTTGAGAGCACTTTACGTCAGTGCATGGTCTTTATTACGATCTCTAATGGGCCACATCCTTAGTAAGAAACAAATTTTCCTACATACATACCTATACTCGTATTAGAGAATCCAAAGAGTACAGAGCACCAGATACCTATGCTATATGCTTAAATGATAAATGATTTTTATTTGCAAATAGGTTTACAAGAAAACCTTTTACACGTCATTCTTTTTTTTTAAACTATGATGTCGGCATTTCCTAATTGACCAATTGTCGAAACAAACTCAGGGGCAGCAAACATTAAATTACCGTACCGATTTCAGATAGCAAAACGTATTCATACACCGTACGCAATCACGGTCCCAATACATCACCTACAAAAAGATCCTATTACTAAGTTCTGGGCTCACACTATTGTGATAGTCTTCAATTGTCTAAAACAAATATAATACATCGTTTGTTTTGTCTGGAGCATCAATATTACGTCAGACGAGTCCAAAACGCCCACCTTGACTTCATACTGCCAAAATTAGCGCCACAAACTCCCTAACAACACCATAATATCTGTCTAAAGGCTCACTGAGTGTAAATGTATCATTGAGATCTATAAGGAAAACCTTTGTCATCAATAGTGATCCATCTGCTTTTGAAAATAATTATACGTCTTGCTAGCAATTAATGGTTGAATGAATGGCGCAGTTTCCAATAAAACAGTTCCTAGAAATCTTATTAATTAATTAAATAATTATCTATAAATTAACTGTATTTTTAGTGGAAGTTTGCAGCTTGACTTTTTTTTTACTTTTTGCAATGTAGGTTTAGTCGACGTATTGCCAGTTTTCTTAACGTACACGTCATTTAAGCAAATCTTATTAGTAACTAAGTATAAATTGAACCGTTTCGGTTCAAAAGGCTAAGCCTTTTGCAATGCGCCATCGAATGGTTACATTCAGTTAATTAAGATGATAGTCAGATTACATACGAGTGTAAGGTTATTCATAATTAAATCTCACTTTATTCCACTTCTGAATAGATTTGCAACAAAACCTATCCAATTTATTTACTGATAATAATTTATAGATTAACAGTACCTAACTGTGTTTAAATAGGTAAGTAAGTATACCAATGTGTTCGGCTCATCCAACCCTATCTTAATTAGTACGAAAGTATATGTTACAGTTAGTGTGAGTTGCACCAACAACTTTGACGTATTGGTTAGCGTTAAATATGGCCGCATGTATGAGAACCTTTCCTACTAACTTAACGTTGACATACTGACTTAACGTTAACAGACGATTGGTGCAATCCACCCTTACCCCCGCACTCAGAGACATTTAATGATATTTAAACTATCACTAAGTAAAGGTTTTACATAACTGGCGAAATGAGTAGTATACACCTCTGCCTATCATTTCGGGGAATACAGGTATGACGTTATGTTTACGTAATAGTTTATAATCTAGACTTTTTGTCCAAATATGCAAGGATTCTGTAAGATAAGACTTGTGAAGTGAGGCCGCGGGGAAAAACTAGTTCAGTATAAACTTTACCGATTACAAACAAACAATACCGTGACTGACAAGCAACATGTCAGAAAGTTATAAAACACGTGTTCAATCCCACTAAAACATCGTAACATGTGCGACATATGAGCATTGAGCGGACATTTTTTATTTACTTTTGGGCCAATCGACTTTGTTATACTTCGATGATGATTTTTCGTCTTTTTATTAATATTACTCCATTCTTCATCTATCTATATATATGACATTTATTATATATTTTTCCGTGCTTCGGAAGGCACGTTAAGCCGTTGGTCCTGCGCCTGATCTCTCTCCGGTCGTGTCGGTCTTCCGTCCCATCAGAGTATGAGAGTGAGGGAATAGGGGGTGCACCTGTGTTTGCGCGCATACTTGTGCACTATAATATCTCCTGCGTTGGCTAGTCTCAGATGAGATCGGCCGCCGTGACCGAAATTCGGTCGAACCAAATTTATAAAATGAATTGACGTTCGTTAGTCTCTCTAAACTCGAGAACAACTGGACCGATTTGGATAATTTTGGTCTTGAAATATTCATAGAAGTCCAGGAAAGGCTTAAATGGTGGTACGAAGTTCGCCAGGTCAGCTAGTAGGTAATCTTATGATGGTTTTCTTTTAAAAAGCAACGACGAAAGATATTGTCAAGATATAGGAATTGGTCAAGCCGTGGTGATATTTCTTTCAGTCCCATCTTACCAGGCGTAAAGCTAATATTATGTGTTCTATATTTAGGAGATTTTCTTTTCATTATACATAATATTACTTCTGCTCTGAAAATCAAACCCGTACTCATGAACTCTAGACTAATTAAGGTAATTAAATATTAACATATTTAATGAGTATATTCATTCATTCGCTCCCTACTCATCTCTCGCTCATTTTAAGCTCGGTTCTCACAAGATCAACATCATTCACTCAAAGAGTGTCGTAATAAAGTAATTCGAGTTTGTGACCGTTAAAAAATGAATAAATCACTAATGTGGTGTGAACACGACCTCAAGTTTTAAGGTAGTGTCACAAGATGACGGTTCTGTCAATTAGAAAGTTACTTACAGTTACATGTTCTAAATGGATTATAATTATATACTTAGGTGTAGAAAATTTTATACACTAGCAAATTTTCTTTGTATCCACAGCTATTATTTGTGATTGGACTGGACTTAAGCCAATCCGATTATGTTATATTTTTAATTTATTAAGTTACAAAATATTATTATTTAAATTGATAAGTCCACCTTAAATATAACTTCTTCATGACCCATGCAATCGTTAAGAATTAAAATATTTGCACGACACAACACATTCGCAAATAATGTTGCTTTTAGATTATTCTAAGTTCTAACAACCAATAAATTCGACCAAATGAAATAACCTAAAACAATAATCGTTCTAACTTTTAAATTATCGCGTTGCTTGATTATTATAAAATTATTTATAGTTTATTTAAATATTTTATAGTTTTTATTTTTGGCTTGACGTTTCGAGCGGGTTGTATCACTGGCCGTGGTCATAAGCAGACTGCTTGTAACCAACGACCACAGCCAAGCATGAATTTTCAATAATCTGCTTCTATGTTAGTAGTACATTTCTATTGACACTTCAGTAATAACGTAAAGGAACTTAGCTTCACAATCAACATCATCCGTATTGAGCTATTGTCGGTATCACCCGTCAAACGATTAACGCCGTGAACCGTGTAAACGCCTTATAACAACGTGACGCGAACGAAAGCGTTATTTAATGCCATTATAATGCCCACCATTTGTGAGAGCGTGGGCTCTGATGGTATCACATGGTGATAAGTGGAAGAATCGTCACACTCCCACATCTCACTATTAGTTGCTTAACTTGTGTAATTGCCTGATGGATGTACGGATTGAACGGTTCGTTGTTCCGCTAGTAAGCTTTTTGAGTTGCACTCAAAGCTTCTGCCAATGTCCGTCGAAACTTATATTTTTTGGTGAAAAGCAAAGCTTTAAGCATTTGCCTGAAGTTCACTATGTATGTGTAGATAAGCGAAAGTCATTGTCAAATAAAATCAAAACACCACCAAATGTAGACACACAAAATTCTCTAAATTCATTTTACACAAACGAAATTCGTGCGATTTTTCGGCCCAAAATCACAAGGTGGCCCGATAAACCCCTTCAAAGCGTTTGAAAAGCGAAAATTGTAGTTAAAACCGAATATTCTGTGTAAAATCCTTAAAGGTTTTAATTATACTAAGTGGCGACTGAAGCGAAGGGAGACCGACATCAATCTATTTAATGTGAGATAGCTATACCACCTGCTTGGTACAAAAAGCGATGTATCCGTTTGCCACACCATTCATTACCGGGCTAACGAGAGTTTAGTAACGATATTTGAAGCTGGAAACGTCGATAAAACGCGAACAAGCTGCAATTTTCGGTTCGCAATTTGGCACTGGAATGAGATCGATGTTTTGCCATTGCAGGACGTCAACAGTGCAATTGGCATGCCAAGTGATTTGAATGGGGAATGAGGCTATATCTTGATCTTGATTGAGAAAATATGGATGCTTTTCTTTTTTTATTTTGTACTGTAAAAAAGTTGGGAAGTGGATTGACTATGTGTGACAATTTACAAGTTAGGTCTGTGAACATATAATTTATTAATTCCTTTTCATTTTATGGGTTTTTTCGTGTAGGTAACATATTATTCAAAAGATGAGTTTCTTCAGTACAGCAAGTACTGACTTGAAACAAAATAAGCTTACAAGGAACTTTAACTTCAGAACATAAACGAATGCAAATGCGAAATATGAACATTGAACAAGCGCTAAACGTTAAGTGCTTCATATTGATTAATGAATTCGTTCAAGCAACTCTTACTTATGATTAGCATGCACTTGCATACTAATTGCTGTAGCCCAAAGACTTTCACAACTATATCGCTAATGACGTTCCCCATCGCCGCTTTTATCAGTGCCTGCGTCTAATTAAATACAACATGAAACGCGATGTACCATAAATAAATTCAAAGAGGTAACCCCTAAATAGGGCGGTCAATGCGCCCTCACGCGCTCTCAAGACGCTACCCGGCAGATTTGAGAAGTGTCTCCTCCAGTCTTCTCTGTCAAATTAAGTAGACTTTTTCAGTTGGCCGGATGAATTTTAAATTAGATTAAGCCCCAGGCCGATCGTGACGGCGCAAAGAGTATGAATGATGACTTAAAATATACGTACATTGTACGAAATGTATATCAAAAAGCAGCCAATTTAGGTAGAGCTGTCGAGGTTTTGAATTCTATTGATGGTTAGGGTAAAGATGAATGGTTGGTTGATAGTTACACAATCATTATGGAATTGAAGCAATGTACACTTTCCGGTGGTGATATAATTGTATGTTTGTGTGTGGGGTCCCGTTAGGCGCATCGCTGCAACGGTACGTGAATTACAAACGGATTTCCAGGGTTTGGTTCTCGAGCAAGAGTGGAATTTTTAGCGGTAGATAGCCTGGCGACTGGTTTTTGTTTCGAAACGTTGATACTGCAATGGACTGACTGGTTTAATTTATTGGAGTCCTGGTAGTAGTGGCTAAGTCAGCAAGGATAGAACCTCTGAAATCTGCTTTAGCTTAAATTACCATAAAAATCTTACCTTACTCTCATCATAAGTGATGGTAGTGGTATGCCTTTTACCATTCATCGAGCTTACAACTTGCTTACTATAAAACGACATTATATTATAAACCTATCAAAAGCTACCTACCAAAGAGCTTTAAGAATCTGAATCATTAATAGAAGTGATGAACTTCCTAATCAACTGTTCCATGTAGATTTGCTTAACGTTTGCGTTTGGCGTGTTTTCAGCAAGTTATGGATATATCCGCCACACGCTACAAATTTATGGTCTTAATTAAATTGTAAGTGAATAGAGTTGGATTGTGCCCAAGACTCGCCCTCTATGACTTATCATAGACTTAGTGCCGTCATTAGAGAACTGTTTGTGACATCTCTAGCTGACTCTTAGAGCAATGGATAAAGAAGATGATGATGTCGTGATCCCGGTGAAAGGCAATAGATTCCCAACTGCATAGGATATTATATTATGATGAGTGGCAAAATATAGCAGATGATTCCTGATAAAGAACCTTCGCCTACCATTTTTGAGATTATAGCTGTAGTTGTACGTATTGTCGTACAGGGCCAGGGGTTCACAGACCAAATTCAGCTCAAGGTTGCAAATCTAAATCCAGAATACTGGATGACTGTTATTTCGACCGACTTTTTTATGTTTCTAATTTGCGATTGTGTGCACCAATGGAAATAGGCTCGAGTCATTACCGGTACCATAGAAGTTATACCATTTAGAAAGATCTGGGTCTCAAAGCCTCTAACCCTTTTGGTCAATACTAAAGTCATCTTTGACATTATATACTTAACTTACACAATCTCCTTAGTTTTAAATAATACATTTCTGAAGTGTTAACCCCAAAATGCCAATGAAATGGAATAGAAGCTAAAACTTCGCTTGAACTCAGTTTGGATAACTTCCAAATTGTGTGACAATGATCCTGTTAGCGCAGCCGTCAAAAATGGAGTTTAATAAAAATGTCGAGCTGCCATGGGGTTAGTTATGATACACATTCGTATTATTGCTTCCAGTATTTGTTGTTTTCAATACAGGGTGGTATATTTTATACTGTTTGTTTGTATCTAAAATCTTAATCCCTTAAGTGTAACGACCATAGATTTGTCGATCTTTTATTTCACTTTTTCATATCACATCCTTTTCCTTACTCAAAAACCATTATTATAGTTGCACGATTCTCTTTGGACACAGAATGTAGGCTATTTCCCAAGCAACATTAAACTGCCGACTATTTGGTTAGGTGTGTTCGTACCACGAATTCCACGAGCCACGTGTCCCTACAAAGTATTGGGGTCAAAAAATTGCAGCAGCAGTGACAGGTTAGTGCCCTACAAATGCCAGCCTGACCCATTTACCCCATTGGCATTTATACCGCGTAGGGTTATAGCCAGGTACTGCGCTATAATTAGAGGGTTGGATTAACAGTTATATTATTTCTGTTCTTATAATATTATAGTGGGTTGTGGTAGGCAAAGTTAGGGAGGATACAAAAGTTAGTTTTGTGTTGGTACACACCAAACACT
Source organism: Abrostola tripartita (assembly GCA_905340225.1). NCBI lineage: Eukaryota > Metazoa > Arthropoda > Insecta > Lepidoptera > Noctuidae > Abrostola > Abrostola tripartita. The sequence goes on from HG996488.1 coordinate 2,009,770, forward strand.
CAGCTACGCATGTACTTAGGTACCTTCCAAAGGTTGCTTGTAAAACTTACTTGAAAAATTTGTGTTTGTAAAACGCAACTCTACTGTTGATAGTAACCTACCAATATGTTATTAGGAGAGGCCCTCTAATAATTAATTTATATAATTTAATCACAATCAGTGCTAAGCTACCATTTCCAGTCACAAATCCAAAAGCCCACTCATATTGTTCTACCTTTCAAAAATAAAAATAAACAATCGAATAACCACAAACTTAAAAGAGCAATACAAAAAATAAAATCAAAGTTAAATGCACGAATTGCAATACACGTGCCAAATAGCGATAGGTGTATCAATTGGCAATATTGGCAGACATCCCAGTCGAAACCGCGATAGTCCCACAACCAATAGTTATGATATCAGTATCATTACATAATCGTCTGAACATGAAACAAACCACGGCACTCGTACCGCTTAATTCGCTCCATTAGGACCCGTATCACAGATTAAATACATCCGTACCCGTCTTTGTGGAGCGATTGTAGGGACACAGATGCTCATCGCTCATGGGAGGAAGCAATTAACTGCTTTGTTGCTAAATGTTGCTGATAGATGGAGAACTGGTGGAAATATATGGTTGAAAAATAAAGATCAAATTTTGTATGACCCGTGGCATAACACATACTGATCAAACGCTTACTTAGTTGAGACAATTTTCAAGACCCATCCCTATGAAAAAGGGATTGTCATTGCCCATTTGTAAAACAGGTATAAAACCAAATGATTTTCTATAATTGTCATAGTGCCTTAACCAAGCGATTGGTGACGGAGTTCTTAATGATATAGTCTCCAACACAAAGTATGTTAACGTATTGATCAATACTTATTCCGTCTTTATAAGAAGCCTTACAAATTCTTCTTCCAAACGTAAAGAGATCCAAAGTCGTAAGTGCTAACATTTCCCAAGCTTTGTCTCAGTATTTTACAAGTTCGCAGTTCTTGCTGTCGTTAACATCACTTTAAACCATGCCTCCCTCGTTAGACAAGCGTGAAGATGCAGCTAGTTGTCTCACACATAAAGTTAGTTCGTTCAAAGTTCCTGTCATCCGTAGTTTCATAACTAACAAACTTATGTCTGTGGCATAATTAAAATTTGTTCGGTTTATATGATAGTACCTCTGCTGATATCTAGATAACTTTTACTTTGTATAAGAGGTGGTATTAGTGGATAAGTATTACATTTAACTATGATTTAAATACACAGGTATTTAGGAATCCCACCAATTGATTATTTGAGCTTTTTAACATAAGTATGTAGTTTATTGATAATTTCTTAACTAAAATTTTAGATTAGTTAACCTGGAGATGAATTTGCTAGTGCGAATTTAAGTTTAATATAACCTAGCTTCGTCGAGTCGTTGCAAACACTACTAAAGTTTTGAGTTCGATTCTCAAGTTCAGGAAAAATTTTCAGAATTTGAAATTGTGCTTGTTATCGTAATATATTTATTCCTACAGGCAAAAATACACGACACTACTGTCTTCTAAAACAAATTTATGAAAATACTACTTTAAAATTAATTTCTATAAAAAGCTAAAAGTAATACAACGTAACGATGGAGAACGATCAATTGGATATGAAAAAAAAACTTTTTTCGGAGGATTACAAGAGTCCCCAGAGCGCAGTAGCGGTACCACGCTAGCATCAAATAAAAAGTAAGCTGCGGTGATTAAATTAAACGGGTACATTAAAAGAAAATGTAGTTGTTAGAAAAAAGGAAATTAAAGCCATAAAACAGAATTTCCATGTTGTTAGCTTGTTGATTTAGGACTTTATTAGCGTCGCTATTTCGGGGTTCAATCTAAATATTTCTAGACATGCTATCTTGCTGAACAGATACCTACGAGATCGGTCTCGTGTTGTTGATAAACATATGTTCTTTTAGAATAAGTTTTTGATCTTTATCCATATGAAAGAATTGTATGTCTAAAAAAACTTTTATTTTAAGTCGAAATAACAGATTTTGACTTATATTGCTGTTGTAAGTGACATGTCGCCTATCACAATTTATAATAAGTCATCTCAAATATTAAGGATTTTTAAGGATATAGAAAATGTCTCCAACTATATTTCTTTCACTTACATAAATATGTACCTAGATATAACGTAACAATGGACCATACACTGTCGGGGACCACGTGTGTGACGGATTGGTCACATGTCCTTGAGCCAACATGTTCGATAACTTGAGATCTAAAAATAGCTCGTTCACCACTTGCATAGTCTTTTGTTTTAGTACTCAGATACAGTTTCTACGTTCACGAACAAACGCACACAACATCACGCCTGGATTGCCCAAACGGGTGAGCAGACATTTATAAGGATATAAAGGTTCCAATGTCATAGTAGATAGGCCCAGGTGGAGATAAAAGCGGACTGTATTTCAAGGGTATATATTAGGTCTTGTACAATGGTCAAAAATTATAACTAAAAATCGTGCGATCGTGGTCGCGTTGTTGTAAAGAGTGTCGAGGGCGCGCGGGTCGTCGCCGAGCCGCCGCTACCACGCCGCCCGCTCCCCTCTGCTTGATGATGCATGTGTGTATCGGAGGTGTTAACGTGTGCGTTAACATATTCCCGGGCCACCATGGAAAGGCCAGCCCAGCTGATGCTGATGATGACGATGATGATGTATGATATATGGTCAGTCCGATGGTCTATCCAGTAATGGGCATAATTTATGAAAAGCCCGTCTGATTGTCCCGGTCTTTATTTTGATGTCCGCTACCCGAGCTTCTCCGTCATGTCCCGGATACAGCTTCACGATACGTCCCAACGGCCACTGAGCCACCGGTAGCGCCTCGTCCTTCACGATGACCAATGAGCCCTCTGTGAGCGCGCCGTGTGAGCGCTGCCAGCGCGTTCTTTGGTGCAACTGGGAAATATATTCCTTATTAAAGCGTCTCCAGAAATGTTGACGTAGAAGTTCGACTCGTTGATGACGCGGCAGCCGTGCCGAGTCGCAGTCGGACATCTGTGGGAGAGGTAGAACAGTTAGAGTACGACCAATTAAAAAATGAAAGGGAGTGAGAGCTGAGAGATCAGATGGATCGGATGAAAGAGGTGTAAGAGGCCTTGAATTAAGAATGCCTTCTATTTGGACTAGCAATGTGTACATTTCCTCATAAGTTAGGTGTGCCATCCCTAGTACTCTTTTGAGATGATGTTTCACTGATTTAACATTGCTTTCCCATAGGCCCCCGAAGTGGGGTGAATATGGGGGAATGAAGTGGAAATTTACACCTTGTTCTGCAGCGCAACTGTAAATTGACTCGCTGTGATTTTTGAAAAAGTTGGTGATCACAGGCGCAGCACCTACCAGATTTTTCCCATTGTCTGAATAAACATTATTTGGTTTACCTCTGCGAGAAATGAACCTGTTAATTGCTGCTATGTAAGACTCTGTCGTCAGATCTGTAACCAACTCCAAATGCACAGCTTTAACTACAAAACAGATGAAAATACAAATGTAAGATTTAATAAGTACACTTCCACGCCCCTTGCGGTTGCTGATCATAATTGGCCCTGCGTAGTCGACACCTACGTCACTGAATACAAAGTTTGCGTGCAGTCTCTGTTCAGGTAATTGTCCCATGATAGGCGTTACAGTTTTACCTTTAAACCGTTTGCATGTAACACATGATTGTGTAGTTTTCCTAGCCAGGTTTCGACCAGAAATTGGCCAGAAAGCTTGACGTATGTGGGACAACAACAGTTGTGGGCCAGCGTGTAGAAGTGTGATGTGATAAGTTGAGAATATGATTTGAGTAATGTGATGAGCTGGATGCAAAAGGATAGGAAACTTTCTATCGTAGTTGTATGGCGATTGTGCTAACCTTCCGCCCACACGAATGAGGTGATTATCCCCTACAAAAGGATTAAGTGAATTTAATTTATGTGAAGTAGGTAACTGCTTGTTATTTAATAATAGTTGATATTCCTCAAAAAAGAAATCTAATTGTACTATCTTCGCTAATTGGTATCTAGCTGAATTAAGTTCCGTAGTAGATAAAGGCATGACGTCACCTATGCACACCTGTTGGCATTTTTTTGTACTAATGTTGTTTGATTGTTTATGTTTGCAGTGATGAATGAACCGAAGTATGTAAGCTACAATGCGTGTAAGTTTGTTAAAATTTGAATATTTGTAAATAAATGAATTGTTATCAATTATATGTTTGTGCGTGAGATGTGTTTGGGCCCGGACTTCTGGAAGGTCAGATACGCTGAGATGCCCTGGTTGTTCAGGCCAGCTACGATTATCATCATTCCTTAAAAAGTCAGGTCCTGAAAACCATAAAGGTGTATGAAGTAATTGTTGTGCAGTGGTACACTTTGTAATTATGTCAGCTGGATTTTGTTTAGTTGGTACATAATACCATGACTGTGGTTCAGTATGTTTGAGAATGTCCGTGACTTTGTGTTTGACGAATGTTTGTAATTTGTGTGTCGGTGAATTTATCCAGGATAAAACAATTATTGAGTCACTCCAATAATAACACCTACAGTTGTTTATATTGCGAAGTGAGTTTAAAACTTTATTTCTTAAATTAACACCGGTAAATGCGGCACATAATTCAAGTCGCGGTATGGTAAGTGTTTTTAAAGGAGCCACCCGTCCCTTGGCAACTAACAGTTGAACACTGGTATTGCCGCCTGGTGTACATGTACGTATGTATGCGCACGCACCATACGCCTGTTGTGAGGCGTCGCAAAAAATATGCAGTTCAATGTTATCGCGTAATGAGTCATGGAATGCTCGCCGAGGAATAGATAAATGATTTATAAAAGATAACGATTCTACGAACTTCGCCCATTGTTGTTGCATTGAAACCGGTATTTCACCGTCCCAGCTGATGTTATTTATCCACATCTGTTGCATAATTAGTTTAGCTTCGAGTACGCAAGGGCTAATGAGTCCTAGTGGGTCGAAAATATGACCTATAGTGGATAAAATGGTGCGTTTTGTGATTTGTTTTTGTGATACAAATTCTGAATGTACTGTGTATGTAATTGTATCTTTGTTGATGTTCCAATAAATGCCTAGTGTTTTTGATGGATCATTTGAACTAAGATTAAATGTTGTGTTGTCTGAATCATTGAAACCTAGTTTTTTTAGAACAGCGGGACAGTTAGACTGCCATTTTCTAAGTGGAAATTGATATTTTTGTAATTCGGAAAATACGCCTTTGGCAATTTCCAATAGTACCGCCTCATCATCTGTCCCTGTCAAAAGGTCATCGCAATAATAATCATGCAAGATGATCTCGGAGACCAGTTTGTGATCATAGCTTTCTGAATGATTTTGTGTGTTTTGACAATCTAGGCCTATTTGTTTTATGCAGCGTGTTGCTAAAAACGGCGCCGATGCCGTGCCATATGTAACCGTGTTGAGCGTGTATGTTTGCAGAGGTTCCGAAGGATTGTATCGCCATATGATTTGTTGTAGTGGGCGCTGATGTTCCACCACTGTTATTTGGCGAAACATTTTTTCAATATCCGCTGATATTATGTACTTATGTTGACGAAATCGTATGAGTATGGAAATAAGATCGTCTTGTACGACAGGTCCTACTAACTGAATATCGTTGAGTGCTAGTTTTGAGGATGTCTTTGCGGAACCATCGAATACTGCTCTGAATTTTGTAGTATTGCTTGACTCGCGTATAATACCGTGATGTGGAAGATAGTATACTGGTGAGTGCTGTATGTTTGTGTTAGTGCTGTTTGCACTTGACTGTATGATTGATGTATTATGTTCTGATTGAATGTATGTATTTTTATGTGAATGTTTGTTTAATGTCATGTGACCTAGTTGTATGTACTCTGTTATGAAGTTTGAGTACTGTTGTTTGTATGTGTGATTTGAATTCATGCGGTTTTCTATTGCATAAAACCGTTTTTTGGCTTGATAGTATGAGTCACCTAAGCAATTAGGTGATTTTTTAAATGGAATTTTAACAACAAATCTGCCATCAGTTTGTCTCGTGGTTGTTTGAGTAAAAATTATCTCGCATGCATCTGAGTCGGAGGGATCGTTTATTTGTGATTTAGATAAACTATCCAGCTCCCAAAAGCGTGATAACTGATCTGAGTTGTTGTTATTGAAAAAACAACTGTTTGTGTGTTTGTCGGTGTTTGTTGTACATCCGGAAACTAGCCAGCCTAATTCAGTTTCTTGTAGTGTAGGCTGTTGTTTACCTAACTGAATGTGACCGCTGCTAAGTATTTGCCAGAATATGTCCGCGCCTAGCAATATGTCAATAGGGGCGGGTTCATAGAACTGAGGGTCGGCTAGTTTTAAATGTTTAGGTATATTTAAACCTTGTGTATTGATGCGCATGTGAGGTAATGAGTGTGCTATTGTATGAATTACCAAACATGACAAATTGACTGTGAATGAACCATGTAATGATTTTATCAGAACATTTGTGCGATGAAAAATATTTGTATGTTGCTGATTTATGCCTGAAACTGTGCCGCGAATGGGTTCGAATGTGAGATTGAGCTTTGTACTCAGACTGTTTGTGATATAACAGGAGGTACTTCCACTGTCCAGCAAAACCCTCGCCAAGTGTGGTGTTCCATCACTGGCGATGACATGTACTAAGGCAGTGGAAAGTAGAACTGATGTGTGTTGTGAGCTACTGTTACTAGCGAATGTGGTGTGCGCAGTGTCCCTGGTCGGTTCCTTATGTATGTGTAGCATTGTGTTATGCTTCTGTTGACAATATTTACATGCTCCGCCACGGCAAGACTTTGTTTCGTGACCGTTATGCAAGCAGTTAGCACAGAAGTTGAGAAACTTGGAAACCTTTTCTATCCTCCTTTCCACAGTCATTTGTTTGAATTGTGGACAAGCGAATAGAAAATGTTGACCTTTACATAAGGGACAAGGAATGCGAGATTGTTTATCTTTATTGTCTGATTTTGATGAATGTGTTTTTGAATCTGTTTGTTGTATGTTTTTAGTGTCTTCAAGATTTTGTAAAAGCATGAAACGATCACTGAGATATGTTTTAAAATCTTGAAGTGTGGGCTTTTCTACCGTGTTGTTTTTGCTTGATTCTTTCCAATATCTGAGTGTTGTGAAATCTAATTTGGAGGTAATAAGATAAATTAACATTGTATCTACTGTGGGTTCACCTAAATTATTAAGTGCTCTGAGATTTTTGTTTACTGTGTCTAGTAAGAATCTGAGTGATGTTGCGGATTCTTTTTCAATGTTTTGTATGCTGAATAATGCGTGAAGGTGATTGTGGATCAGTTGATGTGTGTTATTATATCTATCCGTTATAAGTTCCCAAGCTACCCGGTAATTGTTTGATGACATTTCTAACGATTTAATAATATCGGAAGCTTCACCTTGCAGAGATGCACGCAAATAGTGAAACTTTTGAATGTTATCTATTGATTTATTATTGTGTATGAGGGATTCAAAAGTGTCTCTGTATTCGAGCCAATTTTGATATTCCCCTGAGAAGTGTGGAAGGTCAATAGTGGGTAATTTAATGTATGCTTTTGTTGCTGTGTCACCTGCAGTTGGAGTTGGTACAGACCCGTCGACGCAGGCAGTTTCATTTTCACGCAGCAGATGGATGCCGAGCGCAAGTTGATATTGGTATTCCATTTCGAATTGCTCCCGCTCCTTCAGCTGTTCATCTGAAACGCCAGTAATGTCGTCGATGAGGGTTTGATTTTTATCGAACTCGTTTGCAAGGGACTTGCAAACAAAAAAAGCCCGATGAATATGACATTCCTCAGCTCAATACATACAAAAAGAGGAGATCAAGTCATAAAGGAAAGGTCACGGTATTTAAAAATTATCTTGAGTCATTATTAAAATCCAAAAAGCCATTGTCTGATTTAGATATTATACAGCTAAGCAATCGATTAGAGTCCTACTAATCGATTGCTTAGCTGTATAATATCTAAATCAGACAATGGCTTTTTGGATTTTAATAATGACTCAAGATAATTTTTAAATACCGTGACCTTTCCTTTATGACTTGATCTCCTCTTTTTGTATGTATTGAGCTGAGGAATGTCATATTCATCGGGCTTATTTGAAGTTTGAGCTGATTTAGAATCAGTCATGATTGAAATTTAATTAAAGTAATGTACTTAATTGAAACGTTACTTAAATTGGATTGGGAATGTGGCAGGCACAGCGCAATGATCACGTAACCTTACCAAATTACCCTCCGTGTGATATAACTCGGTACGGTACGCTGAGAACAAGGCGATGTGAGCTGTTTAAGAAAAAAAAGTATTACAAATTGATACGATAATGAAAAAGAAGTGGTTGGTGATTGGAAAGAATCGAAATTATAAGAAATGTTACAAGAAAATTGAGAAAAGAAATAATTATGTAGGTAGGTGATGACTGGAAAAAATCTGATGCAATAATTGCTTATGTGAATAATTAAGTGTAAAAATGGACAAACTATGGATGAATTTATGCTTGGAAATGGGAATGGAAGGCAATTAAGCAAGTTAACTGAATATTTGATGACTTTTAATGACTTTAAAAGAATGAATTAATTGGTCGGACTCACGAAACCGCTGCTACCAAACCCTTTTTTCGTCCTTAGCGACTGATGTGGCCAACGCTGCTTGTATGGCTACTTCCAAATGCTGGTAGGCTGAGTTCACTGATGCTATGTCCTCTGTTTGACCTCCAGCTGATTTCCGGACGCGTTTTGTGATGGCGTGGCTTGTGATCGCGACGCGATTTTTAGATTAACTTGACCGAAACCTCGAAGGACCATAGATAGGCCCAGGTGGAGATAAAAGCGGACTGTATTTCAAGGGTATATATTAGGTCTTGTACAATGGTCAAAAATTATAACTAAAAATCGTGCGATCGTGGTCGCGTTGTTGTAAAGAGTGTCGAGGGCGCGCGGGTCGTCGCCGAGCCGCCGCTACCACGCCGCCCGCTCCCCTCTGCTTGATGATGCATGTGTGTATCGGAGGTGTTAACGTGTGCGTTAACACATAGGGAATGAGCATATTGCCATTACCTAGGCACAAATCTAAACTCCGTGCTGATACTGAGTATTACCTATCGGTAAAACCTAATAGCGCTTTTCCCGACTCGGTGAACTAACACAGGACGTCATGCTCAAGAATAATAAGGGAATCGCTTGTTCAAAAAAATACGCTCTAACAAAGTTTTTCCCGACTAGAACATTTTGATAGAACCTAACCATTTATTTTGCGAAAATAGATAACCTTTCTTGCACATATAAAAGTTTATCCTATTTTATACACGTTATTACACACTACACCGCACATAAACTGCAAAAAATACCCTATAAAAAACCATAACATTCCCGCCAACTTTAGGAGCACGGAAATGTTAAATGGAATATTCAAAAAAGTATCTTTCAACCTATCTAAAAGTACAACAGAATCTATTGATTAATTATCAGATGTAAGATCTGATACTACAAACTGTTTTTTCAGCCTTAAAAGTGAAAACACTCGTTGAAAATGTTTTGTCATCTCTCATCCAAAAACCTTAAAATGTTAATTCCTAATTGCCAATCAAGGGTACCGTACAAAATGTGTACCGGATCCCGAATAAATACCCAAATCCCGGCGGGCCGGGATCGGACACGGGACTAATGTCGCGGGCAGCCGGACAAATAGAGCGCTGGATTAGAGACGCCTTGATTAACTAAGCCCAATGTCAGCCTGTTTTGTTATGCACCCCTGGTACTTTCGAAGGATTGGATGACTTTCTCCTATGATATTATCGCTGTGTTATGACCAGTGCAGTTGAGTCCAGCAAAAAAAATTACGATGTAGATGTCTGTCACACTAGATAAAGCTGATAGTAGAATGAGTTGACACGTGCGTTATTTTATTAAGCATTTGAACACTCTAGTAGCACTTGCGATCAATCGAGTTTATTAATAAACATATCATTTGTTGACCGCCATAACTTAAAAGTTAAGTCGAAACATTTGGGCCATGGGGTCCGAGCGCCCGAGCCTTATTTAAAGATCTTTCAAAACGTTTAGTCGATGCTTCGCGTGATCAGAGGGCTGGTTTGTTTTTAGGTCAAAGAATCAGTATTGCCATTCAACGTGGCAATGCTGCCAGTCTTCTGGGCACGTTACCTTTTGACAACGATAAGGAAGAATACTTCGATGCTTTTTAATTTTATATTTAAGTTGTAAATAGTTTTTAAAGGAGGTAGAATTTAAATGTGTATATGTATATAATTATTTCTCTTATAATAAACGAATTTTTATTAGAAAAAAAAAAAAAAGTTTTATTAAATTGCAAATGTTTTGATTTAAATCCGTTTACTTTAACTACCATATTATGTCCATAAATCTTAAAAACTGAAGAAAACCAAAAAGCTTCTATCGATGTCACACCGGTAGACCAAGAATAAACATTTAGGTAGGTAGGTACTTCGAAAATGAAACCGTGTGAAAATGAAAACAGTTGTCTTATTAAGATTAGAGCCTAAGTGTTCATGGACCTGTTTAAAATATTCCGAATGCTAATCCCGGAAACCAAGGATCAGGAGTTGGCGATCCCGGCTGAATCCCCTATCCCAAGAGGGCTGGCCGGACAAGGGAGTAATGTCGCGGCCTCCCGAACAAATAGGATGTTGGATTAGCAACGCGCTGATTAACTAAGCTATGTCAGCCTGCTTTTATATGCACCCCTGGTATCTTGCGAGATTGTATTTTTATATTTCCTCCATAATTAAGATTGTTTTTGTCTATGGCGGAGAAATTGTCAATCCATGGAAATTTGGTGATCGAACAAATATTTTTCTTTAAGTTTTTTTGTAATGCATAAAGTACTTCTTTGCATCAATGTCTAAATTATTGTAAGTCACCAAAATTAAGGTTGATAATAAAACCATCAATAAGTAGGTAATATAGGAAGGTTTCAATAAGAAATATTTTCGAAATGCAGTAACAAAATATATTTCACGTTGTTTACACACCAAGTAATTACTTTACAGAATATTGGAGGCAGCTACATTATAAATATCATTCCCCTCGAATATTATCACTTTCATTAACGTAATGTAAAATCCCTGCTTGCTCACCTGGTGCTTTATTGCATAACTTGCGGCGCGCGAGACCCCGCATAATGCCGTCCAGACATTGCATTAGCAATTTGCGTTCGCCGGAGTAATGACATGCGATGCGCCGTAATTAATGCGTGTCCCCGCATACGACGCATGCGGTTCGATTATTCCCGAAAATGTATTAACTAATTTAGTATCGGAAACTAGTGAGGGAACTGTAACAAAGTTGTTGTGCTAATTCTTTGGGAAATAGGCTATGCTGCGGGCCCTGAACTAATGACCTAAATTAACGAGCACTTGAACAATATTAGTTTGTAATATTAACTTTTAGTTAGTTGAAAACTAGTCTTATATCCGTCATCCAGTGCTGCATTGGAATTCAAATTTCTTAGTCGATTAGGTATTTGTAACATGCAATATACAAATCAGTCATCATTATCATCAGCTGGAAGACGTCCACTGTTGAACGAAGGCCTCCCCTTTTTAAAAGGGGGGAGGTTGCCATAATCCCCACGCTTGGCAAGCGGCTTGGAGATCGCAGTGTTGGTGGTCAAGTTACAGAAGACGCTGCTGCCCATCTTCTGGATTTTCCCTTAGTTGCTTCTTACGACACCCACGGGAGGGATGGGGGTGGTCAATTCTAGGTCGGATACCACACAGCAAAAAAATCAGTACGTTTATATTAATGCTTGCTTGCAGACACACCTAACAACAAAATCGTGTGACGTGTAGTGTATAACGTTTGAAATAACCTTGGTCCTTACGACATTCCGTGCCCTCTACAGCTCATTCAACATGAAATGATATCATCATTATAATGATACCATAAATTAAACAACAACAACAACGGTGTCACATTTAACTATTGCGAAACACACCTTTGTCGTGTTATAAAAACGCACGCAATAAAATATGACATGTTTTTAATGCGTTCACACGCATACATAGCGTGACGGATAAAATTATAGATTATAAATGTAATAATTAATTAACAAATTGAAAACCATTTATATAAACAAGACAGATGTTGTCATTTACTTTTATTCGCAATTAATATGCTAATAGTTAATGAGTGCAGTATAAATTGCCGACTCGAATAATGCGGAATGGCAAACTGTTCATTTTATTATAAATTCTTTGTAATGAATGGTGAAGTTGCTGACATTGTTTGAAACATTATAAATAGCGAGCTATCGAAAATAGCTCTTTCATACACAAATGTATCGATACTCAGAACTATAACGTATAATGCTGCTTAAATATTACTCGATATGCAAACGTTTGTCAAACATATTGATAATTTTATGAGAATAGTCTACCTCTAAGGAGCTCTCATATCCACATAATTATACGATCATACTGATCATAATATTGATCATTATCATTACAGCCTAGTATCACTCACTGCTGGGTATATGCCTCCCTTTTTCCCTACCTTCTCTACTTTGAGCGTCTTCCATTCAGGTGATCTTCGCATTTTTTTAAATGTCGTCAACCCAAAGTGCTTATGGGTCAAAATAATATATTAGAATGTTCATTAAAGTTCTTTGCGTATTTAGTGTGATAGAATCCCGTTAATCCAACTCTAAGCCCCTGTATAATTCTTGTCAAAATGTTATTTTGCAATCGGTCGCCCGAAGACACTGGCCTTTTGAGCTCCCAATACAATAAGGTGATTAATAGCAATCTTTTGTCTTGCAAGCGTGGGTAGCACTACGAAAACAATAAAGATAACTTCAGAAGCTTCATTCCATACACAATGTGCTAACAAGCTCATACATACAAGCCATACATGGATAGCGAACGGATAACGTGTCGATAAAGCGTGCAAACGCCCTATCATACAATTACCGAACAGCTTTTAGCCGTTGTCGTTTTGCGCTAAGGATCTCTGAAACTCTTCGATATCTTTACGATATATGTATAATTGATTATCTATTTTCAAATGCAATAGTTATTGCGTTAATTTTCCAGTTTATGTTAAGTCAATGTAAATAATGGTGAATAGTAAAAAATAAGGTAACTAACAAGCTACACGTTTAGAACGATAGGTAAAACATTTTGTAGAAATCTATTATGAATCTATTCATACCTCTAAACAATATTTCTTTCTTGCAAATATTTTATTTTGTTAAACAGTAATTATATTGACTTTCTTTAGTTGTTCTAAGATATATGTAATTGCATATAACTTCCTTTTTCATTCCTCTTCAAGATTATAAACGAAATCTCGAAGTCTAGCACTGGCAAAAAATTATATCCTATATTTGTCATTTCACAACGCAGTTTTGAGTAGGTTTTCTGAATCACTTTGTTCAGTGGCAACACACGCTAAGAAGACAGGCTGTATACCTATTACCTACCGCTTTGTTTACTTAGGAGCCGATGATGTCATTCAAGTAACGTAGACTAACACGACATGATTCATGTGATTTTAAAGAGTATGGTTATAAAACATGAGATTTATTTGCTTGATCGCACTTTTGTGTTTTAATCTAAACTTATTGATGCAGCTAATGAAGTAGGCTTTTATTTATTTATTATTGTAAGTTTTTTTTTAATTCTTTACAAGGAATACTATTGTTATTTTAAAAGTTAAAAAAAATCGTTTAATCGTAGTATTTGTTTGTGGTGTTCTAGGTGTTCTAGATGAAGAATATTTAAGTACTTTTTTACAAAAAAATAATAGGTACTTTGTAATATGCCTGATGATCCTGATCATTCTGCATTGTTAGGAAATCCCTTTTTCAGGTCATAGAAGGTCTATGAAGTTCTTATATTAGATATTAAATCAAATCAAATATTCTTGTACGTAATTTTTTCTATAAGACCACTTTATATGATTATTGTACATACAATATACCACGCAACCTGCTTCGGACTGATTTGAATATGATTGTGTATTTTCTACATAAAATAATCGTTGCACTGATAGCCGAGTGGTATGAGCGTTGGGCTGCCAAGTCAAAGATCCCAAGTTCAAACCCCGGCACGCACCAATGTCTTTTCAAATTCATGTGCGTATTATAAATTAGTTATCAGTTGCTGAAACGGTGAACGAAAACATCGTGAGGAAACCGGCACACCTTAGAGATTTTTTAACGGTGTGTAAAACCATGTCAGAGGCCTACTGGCGGTTTAAACTCTGAGACCAGGTTGTTCATCAACCATACGATATGAAAAAGAATACATAAAATAATGTATATTTATTTATTAACAAAACATTTTCTATTGTTACAGATAAGGGGATGTCCGTTGTTCCTCTAAGACAAGTTTCCTGGTGAGTACTCTATTTACTAATCGTACACGTTTGAAAGTAGTTCACACACAAAAAGAAACAGTCGTAATGGCATCCACAGTCCTAACCCGGGGGGCAAATACTCCGACACTCCGCCAATGAGGTCGTTTAGAACAAATGTGTGTCAAATTCCTTGCATCGCATTTAGAACTCACTCACCTAGTACTAAGGAACTCGGCGAGGAAGCACGACACAAGATAAAGAACACTATCGCACAAAACGTTCCACTTTCAACCCCTATTTAAAACTAGAACGCCATAATAGGGTAATAGGGTGCATAATCTTTACGAAATCTCGTACGGTGCACATAAAACGATAGTCGAGACATTTCTCGTTATCTGGCGTTCGTTCGGCGGGCGTTCGACGCAAACGATTCGGAAAATCGAACGGAGCCGGCCCGTGTCGACTTCCATTACCGGTATTAGAGTGTCGAACGTTCGTCGCGATCGCTATCGGCTTGTGCCCGATAGACCCCGTTTCGATCGCGGTTCGGAGATATTTATTCGAAGATTGACGCGCATCTGATGTGATTTGAATGTTCGATTGTGGTGGGAAGATTGTTGTGCTTAGCTGTTTGAAAAAAGAAACAACGTTCTTTATTTAAATGACTACGATAGCCAAGTTTTGACGCAACTAAAGAGCTTTTAGGTTTTGGTGAATCAATATTGGCCTTGGTACACTGACAGTAAAATAATTAGTTTAAACAGGGGAACGCCCTCAACACAGAAAATACCCATTCAAAAAAGCTGAATGCAATCAAGCTGTATTCTCATATAAACAAAACATAGACTCCAAACAAAAGGACAATTACACTGGACAGATTTAACTCAATAATATCAGGCTGAAAAAAACTCCCCAAATATCGGCCGGAAATATTTCCCGATGCACGGCGAATTGCTCGTGGCACCGTTGATAGATGCTGCGATACGAGCTAGTCACCCCAAACTTGTTAAACAGGGGTCTCATATCGCTTTATAGGAGACAATAGGAAATACAGAATTCGGGATTTTGTTTCCGACCCCTGAGAATAGGGGAACAAATTTGATTTTTTATTTTAAAAGATTTTCGAAAATTGTTTTTATTTCCTGGATATTTACTTAATCTGGTTAATTGATCGAATTCAGTTAAATGGATGTATAAAGAAAACAAAGAATACGTTCTTAATCTGCAGGTAGAAAGCGCTTCTAATAATATCACTGTATTGATGCTTGTTCTGGGAAAAAATCTAGATTATGGCCCGGAGACCCTGCACGACAAGCATGCCTAAAGAATGTGATGAGAAAATGAAAATAAGTGAGGGAAAGGGGGGAGGGACTATTAGGATCGCAGCAAATGGAAATCTGATGATTCCACGACTTCTCTTTTCGAATGATATGATATAATTATTATCGAATAAATTCGTAACTCTATGAACTACAGAATTAATGAATCGATTTAATGAATAACGGCCCTCGTCATATACCTACAACCGTTTCATACAACAGACTAATTTGCCACAAATTCCTTATTATTGCGGTCAACTGATAAACAGCAAAATAAACTTAAACTTAGGTAGATACTTCAGAATCATTACTCACTTGAACGTTTTACTGAATGAAAAGTACAGGCTATTTATTATCATTTTAATTACTTTAATTAAAATTAGTGGCAGTACCTAATTGTTACTTAGCACCTTCCCAAATTAACTTTCATCTTCCATTCATCTTTGGAGAATCCTCCCATGATGCAAGAAAGATTCATCATCATTTTAACCAATCACTGTCCACTGCTGATAGTAGACCTATAACATTATTACCAACATCATCAGATCATACAAAATTATAGCTAAACGGGTCTCATACTATATATAGGCCGGCAGCACACGTTGGTCCCAACGCTCGTACCAACGTTGGGTTGTCCATGTCCAAATGTAGGTTTTAAATGTTTTGATCCACAGTACAATTAGCATTGGGGCCAAAGCTGGTGCCAAAGTGTGACGGCTATAAAAAGATATCCTAATAGTTTTAATACTAATATCCAATCCTTATTATATCGCCGAATAGATTATATCGCCACAAACCACGGCTCCCTTTCCACGGCTAGTTATTAAACAATAGTGTATTGTCTTGTCTATCCGTGTCCCATCATCGAACCTTTTGTTAAGCCACTCGGTGACAAATTCGGATCGCTCGTGAGATCGATTTTTTAATATTTATAGAGCTAGATTGTTTGCCAGAAGAGTTTTGTTAGTTTACTATTTTAAACCGAGATCTCTAAAGCGATCTAAGACTCAATCATAGCTCGGAAAATTAAAATGTGTAGTACAGTTTATTTGGTTGGCTTATAGTATAAGTTCTTAGTGAAGATTTTTATGGACACACAAAATTGCATAATAAATATTTTTTTACTAAATTTAAGTGAGCTTGTTAGGTAAATCTGAGATAAGTGTAATTAAGCTTTACAGATCGCAGCCTTACTGTGTTATCTATTCGGCCACAATCACTGGTCTTACGAGAACGCCGTAATGACTGGGTGAGGCTGGACGCTCGCCTATCCGTCGCCCGCAGTGATCTTATGTTGCTGCTACCCATCCTTTAATTATAGTGCCTAAGTGTCGTATTATCGTGAATAAGGGGTTAGATATCCTCAATCAATAACAACACGTTGCGACGTAGAATGAGGAAAATGTGGTATTTTCTTGTTTTAATGAGTCAAATTACATTACCTTTTATCCATTTTAAATGTCAATGTTATAAGGTATTAAGGAAATCTATATAAATATGATGGAATATAATTATTATTGCATACTTTGCAATATTTCAATTACCAGAAACAACGTGCTCTTGTTCGAATTAGAAAAAAATTATACAGCTTACAATATTTTTCTAACTGCCAACATAAAAATTATTTTTATTAAGTATAAAATAAAAAACACATTTAATCAAGTGGACATGTCACGATTAAATACATTTAATCGTGACATGTCCACTTGATTACAATAGTTGTTACGAAAATAAATAAAACTAAACATTCGATGCTATTTCATTTTAATCGAATAAAAACAAGACGTCTTAATAAGCTCGGCATGCCGTAACGAAACGCGAACAGTTTTTTTCGTATAAACGTCAACTTGACGTTTGACATTCCGAATCGAGAACTCGATTTAACAAAAACTCGTATTCGATGTCTCGTTACGTGTTAAAGAGAATTTATTACGTAATTCCTGTCCATTGATCGCGAGTCTACAAGCGATGTTTACGAGAATTAAATGGCATGTGTGTTGCGAAAAAATAATCGATCATTATTCGATTTACGCTCGGTATTCTCGTACGACAGGTGTTATTTTAAAGTGATTGTGCTACTTGAAGATTTGTAATCGTTGATTATTTTGGGTCCACAGAAATGCTACATTATTTTAATTTATAATCTTGTTGAAATGATTTGCGCAATGCAGTGTCATATTAAGATGATAGTGTCGGAAAAAGGTTAATTTCGTTGCTAAGGAACGTGAATGTTTGTATAGTTAGAAGCATTTTCGTGCTTGCTAGTATAACCCGGTATAACCCTATAATTTCCCAGTTAGAACAAGGGGGAATTATCGTGATAATACCAGGGCAGCCCAAGATATATTTTTATTACTACACGATAAGAACAAAGTTATCGCAGTTATTAAATATTAGTTGTAGTAAATGAGGTATATGGAATGATTATGGTACCTTTCACTGTTTTAGGTCCACCTAGATACCTGATTAAAATGTTTTTATTTCTCATTATTTTGTTAATGAAATATGAACGGGTTAAACTTTAAAACGGGTTATTTGTTTCGAAATTAATTTGTTATTTATAAGATACATTAAAAATACCTAGCACCTATCCATCATACCAATCGGTTCAACTTAAAAATAATAATATATGCTCAACAATAAAGCTTAAAAACAAATACAATGGTCGCCATCTTGACTCATAAATTAAACTAATCTGACAGCGCGCTGATCAGTCATGGTGTCAGCGCGGCCACTGCGCATGCGCCTCGCGTGCTAACTATCATCGTTTGCGATCACCAGCCTATCACACGCAACCCGCCCCTGTGAAATGTTCCTTTTATATTTTATTTTACATCCTTTGAGTTTACAGGCGGGTCAAACAAGGAAACGGAACTTAAGCTAAATTATTTGATTGTGTTGTTGTTGAAAACCTTCACGCTTGAATTCATTGGACGACCTGATTGGCGCAGTGGCCTGCTACGCTAGAGGTTGTGGGTTTGATTCCCGCACGGGACAAAAAATTGTGTGATCCGCAGATGTTTGTCTAGGTTTTTGTGTATGTGATATTTCATGGCTGTCAAACGCATCCACAATGCGGGAGAAATCCCTAGGGTAAGGCGACGTTTTTCACATACAAAAAAAATTACCAAGCTCTGTGGAGTAAGTGGTAGGTAAAATGTTTTGTGACATTTTAGTATTAGTCCTTATAGCCTAGGACGATACTCAACCAAAGTTGGCAAATGAAAAAACATAGGTGACACACATCTTGTAGGTGAGTTGAATTCTTACTGACCACAACATTTATGTTTGTAACAGCATCGACTCGGCAACCCTTAGCATACGAAACCCTTAGATCCCAATGGCTATAATAAAATAAAATAAAATTTTGTCCCAATAAAGTCACTTACAATAATAACTCATTATTTTTTATTTTATTTTTTGTTAAAAATTATATATTTTTTGAACAAAACAATCTAATACCCTACTTATACCAGTCATGTATTTTTCATAAATGCTATAGTATGACTAAAACTTATCAGTTCTTACTCATATATATACACGCAAAAGCTAGTCTATGCAGAGTTATTATAGGTTAGGTGATTCATACAAATTGCCTAGCTGAATCACAGATTGGTAATTTACAGATAGATTAATAGCTTCACGCTATACGTGTCTCGTTACTCGTTTTAATTACGAGTCGTAGATTAATTAGTAAAATCCTTTGGTACTTATTTCCTGCAGTTCTGCCAACGTGCAATGTTTAATGTAGTCTTCTAGGCAATCAAACCCACATTTTGCCAGTTATGTTTAAAGTCTCAATGTAATATGGGGCGAGTCTAATGCCAATAACCGGCACAAATCCAAACTCCGTGCTCCTACTAAAATTGCTTAGCAATGAAGCCCAATAACAATTTGACTGACTTGGGATACGAACCAGGACCTCGTGCTCAATAGTCGCGCTAAACAACCACGAGACTGGTAGCTAACAATGAGTCAGTCAAAGTCTATGTACTGAACATTGGTACTATTGAGCACGAGGTCCTGGGCTATAAAATAAAAGTAAATAAATGCAAGTAAAAGTTCTTCTTTGTCCAACATTTTGCTGCAAATACCCACTTTGAAGTTTTTTCGCAAATTCCGTCCGCGAACTTCAAACAAGTGAATTACTTTAAGAAAATAGTACGTTTCACTCACCCCACTTTACGCTTGCATTGTCGCGTACCCGGCAATTTTTGTCCGATCTCCTACTATGGTAAGTCGACTGTAAATAAAGTCGAAAACGTGAAAATGTGAGTTAAAAATTCACTCAAAAGGTACTTGACGAGTTTTGTCTTTAGAATATAACAAGTAGTTTAAGAAGCATCTCGAAATATTTATATTTCGGTTTCCTTTTTATATAATTAATTAGTGTATCAAAAAAAACTTTACAAAATGAAAGTAACATAATATTATAGTAACAAAAAACTATTTGCAGTTTCAGTTATGTAAAAATATATTTTCATGAAACTCAAAAGAATGCTTCATCATCATCACATCAGCCTATTGCAGTCCACTGCTGGACGTAGGCCTTCCCCAGAGTACTCCACAAGGCCCGCTCTTACGTTTTCACCACCCAGTCACTACAAGTTACCTGTAAAATGCTTACCTATGTTAAATTCCATTAGACACCGATCAAGAATTTCCCATAATAAAAAATACTACCTAGTATTATCATTGAATCTCATAACAAATTTCGATGAGAACATCTTCACACAAGAAACGTTCACTTTTTTACTCATCATTTCACCAATATTGCTTTCAAGTTCGTAGTAGGGGTGAATTAAGAAGTCAAGACACGCGCTACCAACTTCTTTTGGTGTTCGTATCACCCTCGCCTAGTTACTTCTGAAGGGGCACTGTTGCCGTCGTCCGTATCGATAAATGCGTATTACATTGTTGTTTTACAGTCAAAACTTGTTTCATCTTGTGTAAGAAACGGCAATAGATCACAAATATTATTTGAGACCGACGTACGTAGAATCATGATCTGAGGTTTGGGTTAGATGAAAATAGTTCGTCAGCTGTTAATCACCGTATAAGTTGTGGGTCAAGTGATTGAGATGGGTTGCCATGGGGTCGGGACCTGTCTGTCGTGCAGTGTTGTGAATTAAACCGAGCTCCACTTAAATGGGAATAGTGAAGGCTAGTTCTGGCTGGCTAAAATTTGCTCGTCGAACATTGAGTGGGAGCAGCAAAGGTAATACAAAGTCAAATAGTTTTAATTTGAGTATGGACTCGGCCAGAATCTTGAGTAGTTTCTCCAAATTTGTGTGGCTCCTACGATCTATTTGTGATTTTATTCCAGATATTCTTTTATAAAATTCCGTCAACTTATTTGAAGCTAAAGACTCGATCTGATCAAACATTTTACAGTATTTTCTCGTTCTAGTGATCAATACTTAACTGTAACTACTTTCTTTCAAATAAAGCTACTTAGCCCTTACAAAGCTTTACTTAATTAAATGTACCGAACTTAATCCTAATACATGCCCGTCTCATTTACTTTCAAGTTTAAATCCTACAATCCGTATTCAGATACATTCCTTAACTTTGTTGAAAAACCTTAGTGTATACTTTGCTGAAGGATTAATTCATGAAAACAAAGATGAAAAAATCAAACTTTTTTCTAGATAACAATGTAATTTTATTACAGATAATGACGAATCTTGATCTTAACTCGATAACATTTGAAGCTTAATTGGTGCAGGGCAAGGGCAGGGGTAATCAAGGCAAGCTTAAAAAGGGTTTCTTTATAAGATTTTCTAGTTTTCATTGATGTCTTAGTTAATTAAGTCCCGAGATTTTTTTCCAGCTTTCTAGTTGAGGTCGAATAAGATTTTCATTAGTTCAGTTAAACAGATTAGAAGCTAAATGACTAAGAAACGTATCAATAAAAATCATTTGATTCTTTGAAGCCTGTATAGTGCTGAGGAGAAAAACCGAAATCTACAAAAGAAGATGATCAAAGTTTCTAAGGTTAACAGGAGGTTGTCTTAAATACGTTATTGGTTTTTACGAAACAATACAATGTTTGTTACATATGTACATACATAACATTACGCCTGTATTCCCCGAAGGGGTAGGCAGAGGTGAACATATAGTACACCCACATTTCGCCAGTTATGTTGTAAGTCCCAATGTAATAGGGGGCGAGCCTATTGCCATCAACCGGGCACAAATCCAGACTCCGTGCTGCTACTGGGAATTACCTAATGGAAAACTCAGTAACACTTTGCCCGACACGGGATTTGAACCCAGGACCTCTTACTCAGCAGTCGCACTTAGCGACCACTAGACCAACGAGTGTTATTCCCAAACAAGAACCTTCATCATGAGGTCATCATGGTGATCAGATTAAGGACCACTATTTCTACGTTCATAGAGGAATGGATTCCTGATTCTAATCCAATATGAACTCTCAATCAATTAATCAAATAGTTATTGTTGAGAATCCTTTTAGGTTTGTGTGTATACCGAAATAAAACAAGATATCCCCAAGGTTAAAAATATAAACACCACCGTCCAAATAAATTACCAGTAGTAATCACAATAATGTAATAATTCAAACCAATAACACAGACCGAACCGCCCACTAATCAGAGACAAAAGCGATCCTATTTAAAGAGGTATTTGAGACCCAATGATGATTTATGATACTTTTGGTTTCCAACTACCACAAAGTTAATTTAATAATGTTTTTCAAGGGAAGGAAGGAAGCCTTAAATCAATTCCTATCGATAACGTTCAAGATAAATTCAGTAAAATTTAATTAGAAAATCATGACAATTTCTCGATTTCTCGAATCACAATTTTCGATACAAGATTTTCAATTATACAAGGAAATTGACCCTTATAAACGTAATGACATCTTCTAGATATAAGAAAATCTTTTACGAGAAAATCTTATTATTCTGAGTCTTGAAAAATCACGGAATGATGATACGGTAGTCCGCATAAACTGGACACATTATAAGAAATATCTTTGATTAATAACAACCTTTGAAGGACGCTCATTACTGAACCAATGACACGTAGGAAACGCCAAGAGTAATAAGGCAGAAGACCTATTATGATTAATATGTGAGCGTCGACGTGAGCTCTCCACGATTCACTAATGAAGAATGCCCCGCCCCGCCCCTGTCGCCTGCTTATATACCACCCTCACCCGCGACCCGTGTGATTGATGACGTAGCCACAACGTCACTGCTATCCTACTGGCTATACGAGTGATGTGGGTGCGATCATTTATTTAATAACAGCTGTTGTATAAATGTATAAAAGATTATCGTTTTTGGGTCAGAATAGGACAATATTAATATGGAACCACGGTATTGTTACCGATTTTTCCCAAGATTTATTTCTGATATTAGCAGCTTCATTGCTTCTATCAGAGTTCCGTATTTATCTTCAATTATGGAAATAACTTAGCGTTATTTATAAATATTAACTTCCATTTCCTTACAGCTTTATTTTTAACAACTCTCTTGCTTCCGTCTCTTCGGAAATGAAAAGTGAAAAAAGCAGTACTAAACGGGAAATGAAAATAATTGTTTTTCTCCCCTTGCAAATTGCTATAAAGTACACAAGACAGATAATCTGCATCAATCAAACGCAAAAGTAATTAAGACAAGAAACAAAATAACGAACGTTTGAGTTGCAGGAAATGAAACGAACGGTACCTACAAACTTTAATCTTGTAAAAGAATGGTTTAATTTTAGTATTTTTTTTAGTTTAGTCGTAACTACAATGCTTTTTAACTAAAATCAAAGCACAGATGAACAGAATCCAATAGTTAATAACAATAAAAAACACGCAATACCACAACTCGTGTGTTCCATATTCAAAAACATATTTTTAAATTTCAAATATTCAAATCAAATCTAAAAAACTCGGTGTTGCCATCCTTGTAGGCAACAAAACGTCGCACCCAAACCAGGCGAACGAGCCTGTCGCTTTGATTAATAAGTGCTGTTGACATTTTAATTAACCCGGCTAAAAGTCGGGCTATGCTTTGTTTCAGCTGAATGGGGACGCTGAAATGCCCCAGAGAATACTAGGTGTACGAATAGGCTTTTATTTACGCAATGCCCGATGACTGGGTTAGATAATTTAGTGGTGGCGTGGTGTTGAAGGTTTTTGGTCGCTTCGCTTGTGATGCCGACTATCTGCTTGTATATACCTAACGTTATTTACTACGTATACGTATCATATATTATATTTTACACCATTAATGTGACTTGTAGAAGATACAAGCAATTTTGCGGCCTATTTATAAGTGTTATCCTAATGTCAAATTACTTAATGATTGTCAGAACATGGGCTTCAAACATAAGCTTTATAGAAATAAGCTTTTAGTAAGAATTTTCATAAAATTGTGTCTTTTAACATTTACGTCAAATCTTTGAACTGTTTTCTAAACATAATCCTCTTTCGTTTTCATGTTTTGTAGAAAATATATAAGTAATATTCAAAAATAGAACAACCTACTCAATGTTTCATAAAACAAAAATCCGGTAGCACTACCCTTAAACTTAATTATATTGTACACATCGCCTAAGTCTTCTAAAAACTAGTGTGCCTTAGTTAAAATGCCTTAATTAACTTATAAATATTTTACCGAAGGCAAAGCCTTTTTCTTTCGTGTTAAAAATATTTCCATACCGAATATTCTAGGAAAGTTAATTTTAACTCCACGAAAGCTTACTTCATAATAAAGCCACAATTGAAACAAAAAAGGTCTAGTTTTAATAACGCACGACCAGAACAAAGTACACAAAGAAGAAAGTTAATTTCGTGCCGAGAAAAATATCGCGGGACAAACATGGCGGCTGCATAGTGTAGCACGCACACGATTTTACAGTAATTTACATTTTTACGAGCCGGACGCTTGTTTTTTTTGTCGACGAAACAAAAGAATCAGTGACCACGGGCCAGACCTAACTGACTTTATTAAATCGCGATTCAATGCAGTCCATATACAAGGGTTGTGTATTCTTGTTAATGACTCTTAATATTACTGATTAGCTTGTAGCTTAATGGTTTAGCTTTAGCATGTTACTGCAGTAATGGTTTGTTTCATATCAGTATGTATGCCACCATGTCACAAATCATGTTAATTATTACATCCACATGAAATAAACCCACAAAAGAACGTCATAACTTACTACAGCGAGCAATGTGTCCACAAAATAAATAAATATACTTCTTACACAGCTGTTTGGTTCGACCAATTTCGTCTTCTATTTTTTATATAACGTATCAAATAAATATGTCACTGTCAGACCAAAATGGTCGTCGCACTAAACAATATTACCTTCATAGCGAAAAGGATTTTCAATTTCCACATTGCCGTCAGTAATATGGAAGTTTTTGAGGATATCAATCAAATTTTTATCGAGGTAGCACTAATTCCCATTCGATTTGTCAGACTAACTACCTTTATATGGATTCTCGTATATAGTAAAACAGGAAATTTGAACGCTATACCATTAATGTAGAGTTGAAATTCTATTGGAGTCGTCAGCATAAATCTTGCCAGCCGCATTGCAATTTAATGACAAGCCCAGATCGAGTCAGACGGCAAAAAATTGTCGCGTCTGCGGTGATGTCATATTAGATTCATAAAAGGAATGCGTTGAATAGATATTTATAGACAGATAAACGCACGGAATAGTATCAGTAGGTACTTACTCTGCCATTATATTTTAAAACTATATTTCTTCTTCTACATTTTGCAAAGCATACAAAATTATTTAATTATTTTGTATTGCAATTAAATACTACGATACGCACCATCCATTAATGGAATAATAGGCGAAAACTTAACCGACAGATAAAATATGGGGGCTTATTATATAATAAAGCAACACGAATGCCTATAAACAAAACTGAACGAAGCAAAGTCACATAACTCAATATGAATAGTGTTCAAATAACACGCGACTCGATCGCAAACTATTCGAAGATCGGTACGATGCTCAATTCGATTGCAATCACCGGGAACAACACTAATCCGATGACGTCATCGCCTGGTGGGCGAGTAAAGACAATTTTAATTCGATAATAGAAGCGTTTCTTTGTGTCTTTTTAAGTAGACTATTAGGCTTCCTTTTTAGTAGTATTGAAAAAAATTACACATTATGCCCAAACTGATGAAATTGTCCAGTTTCGTCAAATGCTTATGTAGTTTAATTAATATAAACATATTTATTTACAAAACACAGAACTGGAACCAAAACTCAAATGAAAACCATAACCAAACTAACACGCGCCAAAAATTCCCTGCATGATTCACAAGCAAATCCGTACAGCACAAACTGCACAGAAATAAACTTAACTTACTACTGGCATTAACAATACTCAGTTTATGCGTTATATTTCTCAGAAGAACGTGTGCAGTTCGCTTAATGGCACAAACAAAGGTGCATTGCCTATCGGGTCACGTTGCACATTGCACTCGGAGTAAACATTAAGAGTATGACGTCATAGCACCAGCGTGGGCATGGATGTACGTACGTGAAAATGCATCTACATTATGTCTAGGCTTGCTATTTTCACTTGCTTATCCATTGTTTTGTTTCGATTTTTGTAAACGAATCCCAAGTACGTAGGACGGAATACTTTTTAATTTATTTGCGCGTTTTGCTCACGTGAATATCGGGAATGCCCGACTAGTTTCGGACTCAAACGGAGGCCCTATTCATGAGAAGGTGACGCAGCGGAGTCGTGAGCTAAACGGTTCATAATATCTTCATCGATAACAATCATAACTACACTTAATACTCCTGTAACTTTACTATTATAATATTGGCGAGCGTTATGCTTACCTAACATTCACTAATTTTCTGGTTTTACTTATATTTTTATTCGGGAATGCCCGACTAATTTTGGACTAAGACTGAGTCCTTATTCATCCTTCCGGGACTACCAAAGAGCCAGTCTATACCTACATTTGGCCGCTTATAATGAACCCTATGTTGAGCCCATGAAATAGATAATTTTTGCCTTTCATAACACTTACACACCTGTTTTCGGGCCTGATATTTTGCACATCAGTCTGACTTCTTGAGCCTTTAAACTCCATTCAAAATCTACTTTCCATTCTACAAGAATCATATCCTGTTTCCATTCACAGTGCTGCCTTATCGCTTAAGCACTGGTTAATCTCTCCCTGATCTTACACGTCCATCCAAAGGCTGTATGAGATCGCTGTGTGCGACAAGACCGCCCATTGTGCATTATCTCGATTAAAGTGGTATTTTCTCTGTTATTTTTTGTATCCAATTGTTTGTTTAATATAATAGATGGTGTGAGGTTCTTGTGGCCTAGCACGGTTGCCAGACTAGCATTGTGAATTTGACAATGTTGCATGGACTTTATTAGATGTTTTAGAAACCACTGGTTAACGGAAAGGGAAAACATCGTGATGAATCCTGGATTGAATGGTCTAAAATCGCCAACACGCAGTCAGCTTGCATGTTTTTCAATGCAACGACGATTGATGAATAAGCTAACTCACAGCTGTATGAGAAGAGGATTTTTTATGCGGTGTTGGCAGTTAAAGTCTGGTATAATTATAGTGTGAGTCGTTTAAAAGATATGACGGAAAAAACATGGTTACAAGAATTACTTATTAAACCTTTACGTTTTATTCCGTGATCAACATGTAAATTAAAGCATGTATATCCTCTTAATCAGCTACATATTCATGAGTGTCTGTCTACATTATGTAACTAGGTTGTATGTTGTCCGCCATTTTTTCCCTAACGAGGGAAGCAAAACTTCGAGTGATTTAAGTGGAAGAATGTGCCTGTTTAGGAACTGTATGTATGTGAGAAATTGCTAAAGGATCTACATGGCTATATAGACTAATAATATCCATGTGAGTTATGTCGAGATATTGATAGTAATTCATACACCTACCTGTCCTACGTGGAAACGCAAATTGGGGAAATTGTAGGTTATGACAAAAAAATAATTCAAACGAGGTTTATTTAGAAACACTGCATCAGTGTAGTAATTATACAATAGCTACCATAATTATGCTATTGCTAAACGCGATCGAAATCTATATGCAACAATAAATCGAATTCAAATAAAAGTCAATATTTACCCATTTGCTTGGAGGAGGCACAAAAAACGCAAAAAAACACGTAAGAAGGTCTTTTTATTTCCTATAATCAATAATAATATAATATATTAGTAAATAGACAACTCAGTTCAAAACTAAACGATAAATCTCCAACATACACGTCCAGAATTCATTACCTTTCATACTCCGTGCCCCTAAGATTATTATATATGAAACCAATAGTAAATTACCTATATTCAGTTTAGGCTGAACTATCTTGTTGCTGCGTCTTTCACTTGTTTCCTTCCTCTTCGATGCTTCATCGTCTTCTGTGGTGTAAGTCATGAACAAAATATCGAAAAAAGTAGCCAGTAGAATCCTATAGAAAGTACACAGGGAAAGGCAATTGGGTATTTTCTTTCTTACTTTTAATAATATTAGTATTACATTTACTTCTTGGTAAATTTTCAAAGTCATTTTCAGATCAAACCAATCAAGTATTTTGTTATTTACCTGATATTTCTTGAAGGCCGAATGTTCAACGTTTTTATATCGAATATCTTCCCAAGTTGTCATTGCCGTGAAGACAATATCTCTTATCTCATAAAATCTCTAGAAACCCACGTGTATCAAACGTGGCTTTAAAAAACAATAATCTCTTATAGATAGATTACCGTATCTAGCTGTGATTATAAGGTTACCGATTTGCTAGAAACCTGATGTACGATTTACATTACTAGGAGTGCCTTGTTCTATGTGATTTATGCATATTGCAATTGCATTCAAATTTAAGTTAACAGAAGTTATGGTTGCATTATAATACTGTCTTTATTATTACAACAGACGTTCAACTTGCGCTAAAGGACGAGTTAAGTGTTATAATTTGTAGAAGTACAGATCTACCCAGTTAATTTAAAAATGTTTAAACTTTCGTTATTTAAGTTGGAATAACGAAATTGTAGATTACTCCTTCCGCGCTGACCGCCCGAAATATATCTCCACAATGCACCATAAACATAATAAAGGGTTCTATTATCAAAATAACAATGAAGAAAAATTCTCTACATTTTTAATTAGCCAGAACGCATGGCGGTATAAATCTCCCACAAGTACCCGCTCACGCAGGCGCTCGTAAATTAAACGCTCACAAAGATTGTTCTAGAAAAGTCCGAAATAACGCGATTAAGCGAATGAAAGGGCCCAAAAATGAACAAAGCAAATGTGATTACCGCGTTGCCAGCTAAAAGAAATAGGTAATATTTCTTTTGTGGATTTGCTGGTAGCTGTATTTTTTTAATTCGCCCTCTGGCTATCCGTTTCCCTTTATCCTATTCCTTTATTCATTGATAGTCGCAGACAATGGCAGTTTTTAATCAAAATGGCCAATGGAAATTTATAAATACAGTTTTCGTAGGAGGCATTTGTGAATTGATTTTCTTTCATCATAGTTGTAATACATGTCAACATTATTATGAAATTTTATTGAAGAACTTGGAATGTCTATAGGAAAACAAATCCTACCCAAATAACTCTATCTACTGTTATGGGTTTATAGACCTAAGAGCCAAAGCGAAACTAACAGAAAAGTCAAATCATAAGCTTGCTTTATAAAGTAATTTTCTAAAAACACTATTCAGAACTATCCTAACGTAGTACACCTTCTGAAAAAACTCAGAGAATACAGGCGAGTCCATAAACTAGTAAAAAACTTTGTATTACTTAACTTACCTACTAGTCCATGAAACGAATGACCCTAAATATAAAAAACCTAAGGTAATACGCACGTCCAAGTTGTAAAACTTTCATTACGACTTATGACTGACAATGTGACGAAGGATTTCAGTTAAAGCTTCAATGAAAAGAGTTACTGACGAAGTTTTCTTAAAAAGAAAAAAATTTGATTGCGTAGAATAATGAATGGAATATGATTACTGCTCGCGTTCTTCTTTCGTAATCATTATTTCCTATGTTAGATTTCTATGGAGTGCTGAGTGAGTTATTTGGAAGAGTTCGTAGTTCTGAGTTCTGACACAATTGTTACCAGATAAGCCGATATATTATGAATGAAGTCATGTGATGCCAAGCAGCGAATTCCTTATATTAATAATACGCGTTTGTGAACAAATATTGCCTAACCAGTACTTTTGGCAACCACACAGATAGTTTCGCTTTTTAAACGGCTAGACAACTGCAATAGCACACCATTTGGCAGCAAATTGTTTAGCTTTGAATGCTCACATTTTTCAATGGGAAAACCAACTATAATCTCTTGATAAGAAACTGATTCATAGTATTATATCATAGAAACTAGTCGCATTAATCATACTCCTTTGTTATCTCTAACCAAGTGCCAATATGGAAGGAAAACATGTCAACATTTCCTTTCATTCCCTGCGTACTTATGACATATCTTAACCAACCATGAACTAATATGACAAAGCCTCAAACACAACGTTCGTTACACTCGACGACACGACGACGCGACGGCGACGTGCCACAGGGAACTGACAAATTGTCGTCTGCCAACTCGCGCCCCCGCGCGGATATTGCCGTAACTGAGGCAAACATGGGGGAAAGTTTATATTTAATCTGAGACTTGGGAGTGTCGCAAAAAGCGCAATCCAACTTCGACTTGCTTCGTGCTTTTGTTTTTAGAATGGCGTTTGTCTCGCGAATTGGCATCAGTAAAAAAATAAGCGTTCGGGAGGAATAAATGAAATAGTTTTAAGGACTTTATTTCTGAACTTTTACAGCCACGGTATGAGTTGGAAAGTTTGAGTACTATATCAATATAAGTACTATAAGCTTAATATGTTTAAATCTAACCGATGTTGAAGGTTATGCCCAATTTTGTTTTACCTAGCTACTTTTTTTCACAAAGCACGCATCTGAACACGATCCACAGAGCCTAACCAACCGCACTCCAGACGTCGTCGGTACCGTGTCGAACGCAAATCTGCGGGAGCGCTAATTATTTTTAATCGCCTCCAACTTTGCATATCTGAGCGTTTTTATCCCAGATAGGGTTAAACACCGTACTAAGCTACTCGAGCGACCGGTGGTTATCGCTAAACTCTAAATTGCCTCCTAAGGGTCCAAATGACAGTGAAGAGGAATAACGTCTGATAGTACCAGCCCGGTCGGCGAGATATTGAGATTTGCATAAAATGAGCTCTTTAAACATAGTAGGTTCAAAATGTAAAGTAAATACGACGAGTTTTATTAAGAGTTACGCAGGAGATAAGTAATTGTACGACAGTCTGCGTTGATGTCCGTCAGAGATGGACAAGACAAAAATTCGGAATTTTCTAGAGTATTGTAAATATTTATAACTAAACTATCGTCGAATTTATACTTGTTACAGGAAGGATAGGTGGTAACCAAAATTATCTAGGATTATTTAACAATAATCCTAGATAATTTTGGTTATAACTAACCAAAGGTAAAAAATAATTCTCCACGTATATCTGTAAAATCTGAAGTAGAAACATTTAAGGCGAAACCAAACGAAGAAAAACAAACATTTGAACAAAATATGCTTGCTGCTATTTTCCGAGTTCTTCAAAAACAATTCAGAAACGTAATAAACGAAACTGCGACTCGCGATAAATTCATTACGTACAGTACTCTTCGCAAAAATATTATTCTCGACCACATCTGGACCCGGGTTAATGCTAACATAATTGTATATATAACTTGTATAATAATAAGTTATATAATCGTATGTATAAACTTAAGGAGATAAGACCTTTCGGAGTTGTGGCGTTAGTGAATTATGTTTGTTGTTATAACAACTGTTAGAATGAAATGTTGCTACATTTTCGGTAATATCGTTATTGTCAGTCTGAGTTTCATTAGGTATTAGTCTTTAATGTTTACTGTACCGAGCTAGTATTATTTTCTTAAGAAATAAAGGTCAATAACAAATAAGGAAAATGTGTCTTTAATATAAGTGCTGTCATAAACTGTAGGCATAATTACAAGGACATAATGTACGAAAACATTTTGGTTAAATAAAATAATTAAGCCGATTGCGTATGTAAGTAAGACGCAATTGGCTTAAGTTTAACACGCAATAATAGTCATAAAATAAATGGCTGGTGTGTTCTACTAAATTATAATTAACTAAAAATTCCTTAAAACTTACCTGATACATTTGCTTTAACTTAAAAATGTCCCCAAAATCTAAAAACGATGATTTTGAACCAGGATAACAAAATGTAGAGCTAACATTTACCCCAAATAACAGGTTTCATCCCTCGAAAGTCGGCCAGAAAGTACGTGACTAACGCGGGCCAATCATCGTGCGAGTAATTAAAACTTTAGCTGAACTAGTGGAGGGTAACTCGCGCCACCTCCGAATGCATCAACTTATACTAATTAGTGAGGAATTCTTTCGTAGTAACGCCCCGCCAAGATTTGGAAGTTTGTACCAACTTTGACGGCCCGAGTGTCTCAGCTTTTAATTGGGAATCTTCAGGAATTCGCTTTGTCAAGGAATTCGCTGAACAAACTGTGACTCTGTTGATAATTTGTAAGTTTTCCTTCTTGTTGAACGATGGTAAACACTTCTAATTCCGTACGGAAACTCATAAAATGTTTGAGTTAATGTTGCGGATACTCTGAGCCTAAGGTTTTCGCAAATAACATGACACGTGCCAAAAAAGTGTTCCACTTTACGACATGTTTCGGGACCCACCAGCAAAATAACAGAAAATTGGCACATTCACAATGCCTGTTTATTATGTTCGAAATATGCCGTAACAAACGTGTATTCGGAACTATGTGTTCAAGGAGTACCTATAATTGGGAACGGCGACGCGTTTACGTGGAAATAATACGCAAAGGAAAGGCACACAAGACGAAGTTACGGCACGCCGAAGGCACGGAGCCGGCGCGAGCGGCAGGCGCGTTAATTAAGCAAGAATTTACTGTATTCAAACGCAAACTTTAAGTCAAACCCACCAAGTTGGGCACCGAATTTGTTTTCGCGTATACGTACGTATCTTCATTAACTTTACGAGTAGAAACTTATTACGTATGTTTGACTGGGGACGCATTAGTGCTGCGGTGGCGGTACACACTCCTAATCCGGCCAATGTTCGAATTTCGACTAATTTCCAGACGCATAAGGCACCCGAATTCGACCCAATTATAAAGCCGGGTCGACTCAAATTTGGACCAATTAGATGAGCCAACGAGCTGTGTCGCACTCGGGAGCAGTTTTGTCGGCAATATAATTTATTAGGGCGGCTCAAAGTCGAAGGCTTTAACCCTTAAAGACTCGAGTCAAATTTGATTACGGACGTTTTAAACGTGTCCCCCTCGGCCGCACTCGAAGTTTTAAACGAATAGTCGGAGTTACCGGTGGTGTGGACACAATGATTGAGATAAAATGCTGGAAGCCCAGTTGTATGGACCTTAAAAAATTCCCTTTTCGGCATACGGTGCGCCCCACGGTGGGACTCTGTTAATCTTGTTTGAGAGAGACAAACGAGTTTAATATAAACTGAGCGACTGCTGATGTGAATTGTCAAATCATTTGTATCAATTTCCACCCTGATATTAACATATCCGTTTCCTAAAGTGGGGTGCGTCAGTTAAGAAAGTTTATGTCACTCGCACACTGGCAACAACAACTGACAAGAAAATTAACTTATTTCCTTATGCAATAAAATACTTTTTTGTAGTTGTAAAGTAAATCTTTTACCAGACAAGTCAGTATTCTTTTTTATTACGTTTATAATAAGCAAGGGTATTGCTCTTTATAGGGTCCCAAAAAAGAGGTTGTCTTTGTTAACAATTAAATTCTTTTGGCAATCTTCTCGTCTTGATTATTTTTTTTTGGGCCTGTTTTACTGAAACAATAGAACTTAATCATTTATTCAAATTGCACTAGAACCTTTTGTATCATAAAATCTGAATTCGTTTTGTAATTGTCTTTAACCACTTTGTTTGAATTGGAGACTTAACGTCAACGAAGCAGTAAAAGATCCGAGGTAAAGTTCTTTATGTTAGTGCTTGATTAGAAGTGGTTCGTAATTTTAATAATTATTAAAATTCTTACTATTTTCAACAGATTTTCGAGACCCACGAAAACTTAACCCTTATTTTGGCGCACTTTTTAGTAAAAATGCACGATAAAGACTGACTTCATTTGCCTGTATTTACTACAAACAGTGACAAAAGATATTTCCAATATTAATGGCAAAGACTGAAAACCACACTATTATAACTAGGTAATTTTCTAGATGTAAAATTTAAGAGAAGAAAATATAACCCGCCACTAAACGGTGCTCTTGTCGGGGCATCAAAAAGGCCAAAAAAGCCTCAGACCCAATCGTCTTACCTCCCTAGTCTACGAATGCCAATTAAACGTTTTGAAATTGATTCAACGAAATTCACGGGCTTTGTAAACGTTCTTATTGACATTACGTATCGGTCGATCGCCGTTTGGTGTCTGTGCAGAGTCTTAATCGCCTTTTATTTTGTGTTACTCTTTGTGATTCTCCAGTCTTAGTCATTACGGAAGGCAACAAACAAATGAGTGGGTAAACAGTTTGATAAATCATTGTCGTTTAAGGAACTCGGTGAGTTTACTTTAAATTGCAACTGTTTGTGGCAAAGTAAAGGATATTATCAAAATGCTTTAAGGTAAGATAGAGTTACGAGTCAACCAAGCTCTATTTAGCAAAGTAATTGATAGTATAAATAGGTGTTAGATTTAAAATACCTGCTTCAAAACTATAACTCGATCCAAATTACCTGAAACGAGAATTCACCTAGACCTGCCGTTAATTTAAACGAAACGCTATTACTTTCCCAACTTTTCTGCCATATCACTTCTAAACTACGATTAATTTAAGAACTGTATGTATAGCTGAAGTAATAAATCATTAAAATTACTCTGAAACGAACGTCTGATTAATCAATTAATCACTTGGGATTGGTCGCTCGTAGACTCACCGATAGGGCCTGAAAGACCCGCCGTGCGCAGCGGAAGGGTTGATTTATGAGAAAATAATGTTCCATTGGGAAATTTAAAGTGTTAACTAGAACTTAAATTGTTTCGCGAATTTCATATTAGGTAATTTGATTCGTAGCAGCTGTTAGCTTTGAGTGGCTTGTGTGAGCTAAGTTTAGAGCGAGTTAGGATAAGTTTACTGAGCAATTACTTAGGCTGTTAAATAAAATTAAACTTTAGCTAATACAAAATTTAATATAGCAAAACGGAAAAACCTTCATTTTTCATTCCTTTAGGCAAGTAATAAAAAAAATTAGTAATGACAATAGAAAGATGTCTTTAACCTTTTTTTTTTCAATCTACACTATAAGCCTTATAATGTCTTACGATGATAAGACGACATCGGAAGATAACATCCATAATCGTATTAACATAATTAACTACTTTAACAAGTGGTTTCGCACTAACTCTAATTAAATGCTGCAAACTGTCAACTTTGCCTAGCAAGAAAATAGATACGAAAAACTAGTGATAAAAGTTTTACTTCAGTACGATCATAAAAGAGCCAAGGTCAAGGATGAAGAACGAAGCACCCTGCGACCAGTCGTAACTGTTTCATTGCTACATAAATCTAATACACTAAACAACTATAAAGGGAGGCTTGATCGTTAATCCTCTGGGAGCTAATTATTCATTCGGTATACAAGGAAAATTAAGTGGATGTATGTTGTGTCCTTATATGTGTCTCGTTCTTACGTCTTAAGTTTGGGACTGGCTTTAGAAGCTGTGAGGAAGACGGCAGTTCTTTTCCCAAGTTAGTCTTGTTGGTGGATATTTCACCACATCATCATCATCATCAGCCGGACTATATTTCACCACAGCTGGTTCATACTGACTCAGATGATGATTTGCTGCTAATCCGTGTTTCTGTTATTGCAAAAGCTATGAACACAAACCTTAATAGTATGATGTGTATATAGGGTGTTATTTTCCTCTATCGCCCATAGTTGTCTCACTGCAGAGCAGAAGCCTCTTCAAGAACGGGCGACAAGAGTCTACTATCCCATAAATACAAAACATAGGCTCTCAGTAATTCTCAGTCATCAAAGCCATCAATACGACTTCACGAAGTTATGGCTATTGAATGAAAGACACGAAATAATAAACAGAGTAGATGACTTAAGTAGGTCACAACATAAAAAACTTGATCGTCTCACTCACAACAGAATTACAGAATGAACTTAGTCCATTGAAGTCGAGACGCGAGCACATTAAACACGTTATGTTCTCAAAGAATCGCAACAAATCACAATAACTGCGCGACTATTGTTGTTATGTCTTTTATGAGCCGTGTCACCATATGCCCGGGGCTCGTGGGATATGTCCCAGATTTGTACTAACATTTTTTTTTTCTTTGATGCAATTATACAGTGAGAGAAGTGTTTTATTTTGATGTTTTCATTTTTAATTACTAACTTAATGGGCTGCACTCAAGTTACTATAGACCACTCAAAACAGCGTGGCAGGTGAGGAATGAACTAGAATCCCTATGAAGCAGACGGTCTGATATAATTAGCAACCTCCGAGATCCCAAGGAATGGAAAGCACACTGTAGCGGGATACTTCAAACTCTTAATAAAACGAAATCGAAATACGCCTATAATGTTTCGTGTTACTACACAAACAAATGTCATTTCCTTAATAAACTTTTCTACAATCAACAGTTTTCAACAAATTCGATAAATGTTATTGCTTGTAATATCCGCCTTGCTTACAAACAAGCTGCCACTAAATCATACAACGCTAAATCAAGTAAAAGTTATTTGGAGAGCACTACATCACGGCGCGGATATCCTGCTGATCGTTAAGACTACCATAAAGACTTGCCGTACACATAGCTTGTTTAATACCCATAATTTATCAATATTGCCTATTATCCCATGCTTCTGTGGTGAATCGCACAATATGGACAGTTAACCCGGTTTCCAG
Source organism: Abrostola tripartita (assembly GCA_905340225.1). Lineage (NCBI taxonomy): Eukaryota > Metazoa > Arthropoda > Insecta > Lepidoptera > Noctuidae > Abrostola > Abrostola tripartita. Next base: position 2,046,477 of record HG996488.1, read on the forward strand.
ATGTAGGTCAAAAGTAGTGGAGCATTTCATTGTTTGGTCGTATCTCTTTTGTGTAAATTCGTTGTGACGTCTGTTTAATTAATTCTAGCAGTCTTGATGCCATTTGAAAGACTTTTTGTGTCAGCTTTGTTTACAAATTAACTTATGTATTTAGAAATGAAACATAATGTTATAGTTTTTTAATCCATCTGACAAATCATTTAAGCTTTAAGATATGGCATTATTCTTGCATGACAAGCGTAAACAAGGTTGAACGTACAAGAAGTGGTCTCATCATAATTGGACGACGAGTGAACCTCGAAGCCCGGAGTGGGTATTCAACTTGAATAAAAAAATCGGAGTCCACCGATATTATTATGTTTTTTCTTCTTCGCTATTGCCCCATACATAACATGATAGTACGAAGCATCCATGTTTTTTGGCAAAGCTTTTTCCTTATTCGCCCTATTTATAACAGAATCTAATATTACAATCGCTTTTGACGTAACACCTTAGATAAGATTATCGCTTCAGTCAGTGTGCCTATTTGGTCCTATTTTCTTTAACTGCGCGGTACAAATTGGGTACGAGACAGCTTTGGTTTAGATCAGAGTAGTGTCCAATTACTCGATATACTGTTCTGCAAAAAAGGAACGAGGATTTTATTGTTCAACGTTTTCTTGTTTGCCCCGATAACTGGCGATTATCGTATATTTTCTTTTGCATTGTCCTAAATTAACACGCTTCTCCTTTTTTCGAGGTCTTAGACATGAAACCTGTGTACTATATTATGTAGTATAAAATAGGTATTATAATGTTTGTGTCGCTCATGTTTTGCACGCTAATATAAGCTGAAGTTTAGTACTGATATAAAGTTGGCCAGAACCGCTTCAAGCCATTTATAATAAACGCAATAAATACAGATATCGCATGTTTATCTTGTAGTAATACGAGTTTATAGTACTTGTTTGGGACTGTAACTTGCTCGCTATTGTGTCTATCAACTCGATACATTGTTTAGGCAATCAATTCTGTCGCTTTGTGTTCTGTGTGCACTACGGTATAAACTGTTTGGTAACTGGATCTGAGGCCTAAAATCGATAATACCTAACGCTTGACCCGATTGGCGCTGCGAATTATCACGTGACTTTAGGTATGTCACAGCTGCATTTCTCAAAATCGAATCATATTTTGACTAAATCTAGGTATCTCGAAATCTCACAGAAAAAGGTTTCCTTAAGAAAATAAATAAAAATAAGAGACAACAATGCGTAAGAATGCGTGCACATACCATTAAAATTATTTGTAATAAAACGCTTTTATCAAATTACGTTCGCCCAAAATGATTTTACGCACGGTATTTGCAAGTGTCAAATCATATTTATTTATGACGGATTTGCTTCCCGCAACACCTGCGTGTAGGGTGGCCCGCTTAATCCTTATCATCGGGATAATTCCCTTTGTGAACGCGATTATGGTTCGTTGTATAATTCACATAATTCATGCGTCTAGCTTATTATAAAAGGAAAATTATGTTGTAATGTTTTAAATTGAGGTTGTATATTATATGACCCGATGGTTTGAGGGTTGAATAAAATGTATAGTGTATTACTGTATACGTTGTAAACTGTAAAATATTGCCGAAAATGGGTTATGACAATGTAGAGGACGTTAGTAGATGTTGTGCTTACAAGCCATAACCGTTTATGCACTACCGCATTTTTATGTCAGCTATCGTTATTTTTGACGTTACAGCGTACCTTCTTTGTAGCATATATCGCTTAGAACGTTATTGCAGCCATATAAAATACTAACAAGGGTACTGCTGCGGCCGATAGGTATTTTATTATGTACATACTTGCATGTTTAATATCGTGGTAGCTTGACATGTGTGGACTAGTATCTTAAACAATAATAATTTATAAGTGCCATTCTAATGTATCTTGTTTATATTGACATCTTGTGATCCAAAAACGTATTGATCATACTGCCTTATAGACAAAAAATCACAAATACCTGAACTAATTTTTTTATTACAAAGTGTAGATGCGTGGTAATAAATTCTCAATTATCTTTCGGTTCGGTTTCTGTCAAAAACTATAGTCTGTAGTCTCGAGTTATCTCGTAGTTTATAACACTATTAATTATATTAATAGCATCGATAAAGACACCAAAAAATCCGAGCCCAGAATAGGCTTAAAAGAAAATCTCCTTATCTCGTATCACCTATCTCAAAACGTAGCCGTAGGTACTTGGGCTACTTATAAATATCAAGCAAGCACTACAAATAGCCTCTCCGCAAGTGGCTCAGGACTATCACGACTAAGCAGGTCTCAATTATTGTCGCCCCACCCTCGGAGACAAGCGATATAATCCGCTTACCGCGGCTGACGCGAAACATTAAGCGATAAATATTAATAGCGGCCTGTAATAACTGGACGACCTTGTTTATACTGTTTTTGTGCCTAACTTGTAAGAATTAGCAATTGTATCAACAGATTTATCAAAGACTTTCTTTTAATCATAAATAAACAATCGTCTTCACTATACTAAAACACCTCTCCCGTTATATTAAATTATGATAAAATTATTCAGAAAAGCGTGGAAGTTAAAAAAAGTCAGCTTTTAGGTTGATCATTATTATTCACAAGCTAACGACGTTATTCTAGCCAAGGTAGAATATTCTTCTTTCGTAGTCCCTAGACACTATTTCGAGGGATGATAAATTGAATAAAATCTTCTATCTAATGAAATAATTTAATCATCGTGTCCCGGCACTATGACTACGATAAAGACTATCTAGATACATACTCAGCACATAATAGATAATGTTGAAATAAAAAAAAATCAAAGAAAATAGCCTTTTTTCAACTGTGAAGAAAATAATGGAGCTATCAATTTTGAAATACATTAACAAACTCGACATTTAAAAAAAGTATTTCCCTTTCCGCTACATAAATAATAAACACCCAAATGCAAGGAGGAGAAAGAATATTTGAAGTCTGTAATAACGGCGCCCTTGTCTAATGAAATGGGAAGAAAAATCCCGCCGAAATACCTTGTCACCCGCGCTTGATGCGCGTCAACACAGATTAGTTGATACCGTCGGCGTTTTCGTGCGTTCACTAACTTCGTCCGACGATACTTCGTCCCTTTTTTATTAAAAATAATGTGATTTTATCACTGAACGCGTCGGGTAAGCTTCAATCCTTCTTTTTGTTTTCCATTGATTTGTTGTTTGCTTTATTGTACTTCCGTTCTTAGAATAATCCACGTATTACCACAAATAGCAACAAATTTAGACAGACTCTCAGACGGTTTATGCTTATTAATAAACAGTTATCGCATCTTTTATAAAACGTAGATATTATGACACAATTGTCACTTTCTCATGAAATATTTATTCAAATATCTTCGGTATTGTTTGCTCAGTTACTAGTTGATTCGTTCTGTACCGATAACATTTTTTATCGACATTCGTTCGTTCCAATTACATTGTTCACGGAGATTCCCGTGCCGTGTGATGCTATAAAAACTGAAACCCTCACGGGAAAATCTAGTGAGAGTCTTCAATAGATCTTTTGGAATGAAGAATTAAAAATACTGCTGAATTTAAAGTTGATTGAGAACGTCTTACTAAAGTTTATTTAAATACGTACATTTCTTTTCAAATAAAGAATTAAGACTGGCAGATAAGATCACTAGATCCATTTTGTATTTGAAATCTCAAATATAGTAGGTATTTCCTATTCTGAGACCAGTCGTGTATCTAATTTATAGAATAGCTCCAATAGAGAACTAGAATACCTCTAACAGCATCGGAATCTCAAGCATCTATAAATAATGCGACGTCTTTATACCATGATCCGTAATTCTGTGCACGAGAAGACGAAACTAGTCTAGTATACTCAGAATTAAGGCACCAAATTCACAAATCAGTTTCGTGACAGATTCGATTCGCACACAGCCGTAACATGCAAAACGGAGTCGATCTTTACAGAATACTATATTCGCTGCCTTTGCACGATTCCAACTTTTATCCCTGCCAACTTGTTTCCCGGGCTTGTTTTTAGATAAAATTCGAAATAGATGCAATCTCTCGCTTGTCTGAAACGCAGAATCGAAAAATCTTTCAAATACCTGAATGCGAGGCTAGAATGATTGCTATCTCTATATAGTCATAGTGAGGGCTTATTTTCGATTGTCTTGCGAAACAAACGGAAAGGTATTTTGAAATGTCGTTTTAAGAATGTCAATAAAGAATTGGAGTTTGCGTTGTTATGTTTATTGAAGATGCTTGGGATATCAGGGTGTTCGAGGTGGATCCAGGTTTGATTAACTTTATCATTTTGTGATTAAAGTCACATTCAATCGTTACTGAAAGGTCAAGCGGCCCTCTTCATAATTGAAATTCTTTTTCTCGGCGTGCCTTGATTTGAGGTAGGTGTTTGTGTTTTCTCTTCAACGGTTATTTGTCTAACTAAATTTAGAAAGATACCTATGACTCCATAGCACAAGATCATATAACGTTGGTATATTTTGTTTGTTATTTAAATAGTAAACAATAAGGTTATGTAATTGAATTGTAATTTATTTTGTATTACATGACTAGTTAAAAGGTCAAGTTAAGACGATTTTTTCCAAACCTGCTTATTCATCCCACAAAGTGACCTTATTTTTATTAATCAACCATATTCAAGCAAAGCAAGCCGTTATCTTCGGCACTTTCCATAACTGCGGCGCACCATGCATTTCCATAGCTTATAATGAGCCTATCACTCTCTCATTACCACACCATAGAACATAATTGCAGTACAGAGTTCCCGTTAGGCGACCTGCGCGTGCGTCGTGAACTAACGCTAATTATAGACCGACGACTGCGTTGAGCGATAAATAGGCGGTCCTTAAAAGGAGCAGGAAGGTCGCTGATTCTATGTTATGTCGAAGACTTGCTGTTGTCAGGACATAAATTAGGAGGATTTGTTTGTGCAGTTACGGAAAAGGATGAGTCTGCGACTATTTTATGTTGCGGTGTTTGCCAAGTCTAAGCATACTAACTCTGTACTTTATTGAAAAGCCAGACGTTTCGCATTGTGGAAATGTAGAACTTTACTTACGTTAGTTTGTGTCTCGTGTCATCATTATCATCATCAGCCGGAAGACGTCCACTGCTGGACAAAGGCCTCCCCCTTAGAACGCCATAATGAACGACAACTTGCCATTTGTCATCATCATAATTAACAGCACTGATAGCCGAGTGGTATGACCGTTGGACTGCCATGTCAAAGGTCGCAAGTTCAAATCCCGGCACTCACCAATGTCTTTTCGAATTCATGTGCGTACTAAAAATTAGTTATCAGTTGCTAAAAACGGTGAAGGAAAACATCGTGAGGAAACCGGCATACCTGAGAGATTTTTCAACGGTGTGTAAAGCCATGTCAGAGGCCTACAGGCGGTTTAAACTCTGACACCAGGTTGTTCATCAACCATACGATAAGAAGAAGATCATCATAATTATTCTAAAATATAATTTCACGAAAAACGTTGTTGATATTACCAAAACAAGATCATGCTCTATCATCGTGATTTGATTTGATTGATGATTCATATAATTAAATCTTCTCACTCTACATTACAAAAAGGTTCATTTTTGTATGTGCAAACACAGATTCAATGGAATGAAATCATCAGTTAATCATACATTACAGATACCAATAAACAAACCTTCATACTACAATTCCTGCTCAGAAGAAAATATCACACAAAATCCATTACAAATAATGAACATTAATTTATTCCAGCCATCGATACAGCGAATAATTTTAATTACGACCGGTCTGACGGCGGTGTCTGTCATCTGCATTTGTGCGGAAACGTCAGTCATGGGCGACACGGCTCAAGCCACTTGAGCCGTGTCGACGCAGCGCTGTGCCTGCTATATAGAACGCTATTCAAATGCGTTTTATACTGAACTAATCAGCTGGGTATACTGGGAACATTTCTGTATACGTATTTTAGGTAAAAAAGTGTCTACAAAGGGAGTAAGACTAGAGAGATCGAGATATTATATGACTAGGTATATTGAAAAATAAAAATATTTTTTTAAATATCTATATTTCACGGATATCAAAATAAAAGCAATTACAACTTCTTCTTCTTCTTTTCGTATGGTTGATGAACAACCTGGTATCAGAGTTTAAACCGCCTGTTATAGGCCTCTGACATGGCTTTACATACCGTTGAAAAATCTTTCAGGTGTGCCGGTTTTCTCACGATGTTTTCCTTCACCGTTTTTAGCAACCGATAACTAATTTATGTTACGCTTACAACAAATCTATTAGCTAACTACAGTTGCACATTCCAAATTATTTTTCTTGTAGAGATTAATGGCCAAGAACTGTGTAAGAAGCTTGCAGATATTTACCGTTACAATCCACACTATTCAAAGACGATAAGTTCCATATAAAAGGTGATATTACATTCTCCGATCATTAATCCATTTGCCTAGCATGGTGGTTATGCTAATGTTCACGAATGTCAACTCAAGCGGCTAACGGGAGGTCTACGTCCATCCTTCAACATTTACCAACAGACACGAACATACACGAACACACACGAGTGTTGATACAACTTGTAGACTCATTAAGTATTAATACTTCATTAACTCCACGACATTTACATACCACCATAATGCCAATTAACTTGTAAACTCGATTACCATAAAAATTAACATTAACATGCGCATGATTACCAAACACCAATATTGACCCCCTTCCAAAATTCTCACATACAAATTTGAAAATGGAACGTTAAAATCAATGCTTACCGATCAAGTTCTGTGGCATGCCAGTTCGCATGAATGAAGTTATATTTAAACGTTTGTAAGAAAAAAAGGAAAACGTGGAGAACAAGTATGGCGGCATAATTTAGTGGTACAGCAATGAGTTGCCGCCAGGTGGCCCGCGACGGTGCGTCTGCGCATGCAACCGGTTCGCTCGTGAAACAAGTTGTGAAGAAACAGCGTCTGTGGAAAATAAAGGAACGAAACAAAATTACTTACAAGGGTTTAAGTAAAAGCTTTTTTGCGTTACTCCTTAGCTTAGCTCGTATAAAATATTTCTTGTTAATTATACCAAATTTAATTAAATAAATGATGGCACAATAATAAATTGATAAAGGGCTGATTTTTCAATCGCTATATTATGTTTTATAAGTAGAATTGTGAGGTTTTTACATGATTTTCATGAATTAACTGTCAAAATTTTAATTTTTTCCATTGGATATAATTTATCTGACGATTGAAAAATTGGCCCTAAATAAAAAAAAAGAATGAAGTAAATTGACAAGAATCTTGATATAATATGTGTAACATACCTAATCTAAAATATATATTTAATACCTTTTCCAGCAACTCTTACATGGTAGATGATTAGAAACTAGTAATTAGATATTGTTTGAACTACAATTAGCTTGACAAAGAACATTTTTAAGCTCGGTAAAGCAGCAAAACTTAAGCATAAACTTTTCCAAGTAAACTCGCAGGAATAAGCTAGTTTCCTATAACTTGTACCATACAACAATGTCAACTTGTCAGTAAGTTAAGATCAAGATAAAACGCAATGATTTGTGGATCCCGCTCAAGCTGCGTGTATCATTTGACTAACGCACGCTGTTTTATAGATGCAACCATTCATATTTTAGTTTATTATTTCTGTCTTAAACATGTTGATATATTTCTTGTTGGTATGAACATACAGATAAATTCTTATAATTACATCTAGTAGCTTGTTAGTATGCGTTCTATGACATAGGCTTCGAACCTGCATGGCTCATATATAATATTTTCTATTGATAATTTAATTCTTATGTGTGTTTTTCATTTACTTATGTTCGAATAAAATTACTTCTTGCTCCTTGATTGCACTTACATATATAGCAATTTATGCAAAAATCTCAATGCATGTATCGTGGATTATTGAAAATGCAGAAGACAAACTTGACATAGATACTTATACTTGAGTGAAGAATTTTAGTAAGTCAACTCTGAGTTTCTCAGTTCTCATGCTATATAAAAAACAGAAAGCAAGTCTAGCTACTTTTAGAATATCATTTAAAAATTAAAATGATGAAACAATGTTAAAAAACCTTTTTTTGGAAAACACGCAACGATCTGACGTTTGTTACGTCACAGAGTGACACAACGCAACCGTTTTTGACAATATTGCGCTCCCAACATTCGCTTATATTTGACAGATAAATAATAATTAGACAGTAATAACCCCTATTTCACGGAACACAGACCAACGTAACGTTATTTCTTTTAACAATTCAGAAAAATAATTCAACTCTCATTAAACTGTTTTACCAGAGGCGTTTGGCTAAAATATAAGGCATTATTTATTGCCAGCTTTTGTGCTAAATAAATGTCCTTATTAAGGTATTTAGTATTAAGGAATTCATATTATAATTGTTATAGATTGAAATCTAAACTATGGCTTTAAATATTCAGCTTTAGCAATGATCTGCTTAAACAGAAGCTACACAGATTTTGGAACTATGTAAGTTGCAAAATCAATAATATAATCAGCATAATTCTTCAATTCGTTAAAATGCTATAAACCAAGTCAGTGTTATTCATAAATATTTTGACGTCGTAAAATAATTTAATCAATTTACCAAAATGTCCGATGTCGATAAATGAGATATGATGTGAGGCAACATGTGTCGTAAACCATGGAAAACGGTGTCGATGGCTTTCTCATGGTGTGGTTTCCCTTTTAAGCTTACATTTTGTTGTTAAAATATTCATAAATACGGTTTGTTTTGTATAGTTTCACGTTATGCAAGATGATTTGCTTAATTCGAAAGTAAAGCTCTAAAGCGTTGCTATAAAAATTTTGATTACTACCTATAATAAAACGTGTTAAGTTAATATTGTGTTAATTGACTCTCAATTAGGTATATAAGTATATAATTGAGAACCAGCAATGAAATGTGTGCACGTTTTTATACAATGGAAATTCTACAACTATACCTCTAAGGCACTTCGGTCATAACCTCAAATAGGTATATCTTCACCTGCTTCTAAAACGTTGGTCTTTGCCGCCTATGCCACTAGTACCTACCTACGCCTTGATAAATTATTTTATTTCTGCAATAGCATTTCTGCATTTTTTTTAAACTAGATAGATGGCGTCGGCATTTCCTAACTGACTACATGTGAGAATAAATACTGAAACAAACTCAGGGGTCAATTTCTCTTTTAAAGTCCAGACAAGTTCAATCATTTATGTGAGAACAGTGTAGGTGGTCTGAGAAAAGGTCTTTTTAGGAAAGAACCACGGCGGGTTTGACTCGACCTGTCCTTACAGACGTCCCGTCTCGTACCATCTGAAGGACATTTGGGTAGGCCGCATGAAGTACTCAAACCGTCAAATACGTAAAAGAAAAACAAGTAAAAAAAACAAAATCAAAACCTACACAATGCTCACATTTACATATAATATAATTTCATGTCGGTTTGTACATGAAAGATAAAACTAAATAAATACAGAGAAAAAATTACCCTAAAATATTATAACCCAAAAATACGCCAACATTAACGTAGCTGAGTTAACCCAACACTCCTTCAAACGCATTATCCTGAGTAGGTACTCCATAATATTTTCACCAACGCGCTCCCGAGCTATTTTGTGCGTACGTCCAAACTCACGCAACTCACTAATTACCGCCCATCATTTGTAGCCTAAACTCTTGGAGCACGACAAACTTCCACTAAATACTATGAAAGGATAGGATAAGGTCATAAGGCGAGATGAGCGGGGAATAATGATGGGCGAAAAAAATAGACGAGGAGACAGAGCTTCAATCAAATAGTTGAATATTTCGAGCGAATATAACGTTTGAAGTGTAGGGGACTTTTTATGTATGTAGCTTTTCTTGTAAGGAAGAAAAAGACAGTGAGAAAATAAAGTAATATAATGCGCTTTAAATAACCGTTAAATCACAAGTCCATCTTATTTGAAAGTTCATACGATGTCCTCGTTTTAAAATTTAAATACTTTTCATTCGGTGCATTAAACTTCAATTTAACATAACGACACAATAAATAGCCCTTTCAATTAAAATGTAGCGAAGCGAGAAATGAGTCCTCTCCGCTCTTGCTAAAGCCTCGTATCGTAGGACCAGAGGACCGAAGGACCGGAGGGCTGCTAACCCTCTGTTGCGTGAGAAACGAAACTTAGTATTGTTCGCAAGAATGTGCGGTCGGACCGACACGGTTAATGTTCTGTTCCTAACTCGAGACTGTTTAGGACTTCGTAGATCATTGTATCTACTTAAAATAGTTACATGTTTGACATCTTATAGATACTATTAACTTCATTCAACGGTATTCTAGACTTTATCACAAGTATTTAGTTAAGTTGACTGCTATTTCTTGGCTTGGTTTCTGACTGGCATTTGCATGTCAGCTAAAGTACCAAGGCAGAAAATAAACACTATTGAAGACGATGTAGTTCACAGCAAGGCAAAAAAAATTAATGTTCGGACAGAAAATCTAATTACACGAAGGACCAAAATCCCAAGGCATCAAAGACGACATCTACATAAGATAAGGGCTTTATGAGACAGTTATGAGAACAGGAATGTCAGCCTTATGACAAAGAATACTCAAAACCGATTTTTAATCAAAATGTCACAACGTTTGAAGCCTTCTCAAGGTTAAGTTTGGTTCTTGCACCATCGTTGAAGTAGATTGGTTACGCACGTCCGAATTCAAGTTAGTTGCGGTACTCTAGTGATCTTACCATGATAGGCAGGTACTTCGAATCTTATAACAAGGTTATTCAAGGCTTGTTTTATTTTAGAGATACTAATTGAGTATAATTATACAAGAATTATATTTGATATCTTTGTAATCATTCGTTAGAGGCTACGTAGTTATTTTAGACATGTCTATGAAAACGAAAACAAATGAGAATCGATTCTTGGAAACAGTGGAACTCTACTATAAATATCTCGTGAACCAAAAAATTATCAAACAAAACTTATTAATAAATTAAGTCTAAGTTGCCTTAATACAGGGTGCTAAAATATTCAAAGACGAGAAAAAAAACGCATTGACTAAAATAAAAATAAATGTTTTTTCTTTTAGTACATCCATAAATTGAGGCAGCCTCGGTAAGTTACAAAAGTACTTGTGTTGGGGCTGTCTCGCTTCTTCCATACATAGTATTACAATGTTGAGACTGATTTTAAATGTATTAATCTTAGAACTAGATACTGTTTCAGGAATGAGAAGTAAAAATAAATAAGTTTGTTTCCATCAGTTATAAATAAATACCATTGCAAGCACTCAAAACACTTCAACACTAACAAAATAAAGAAATAAACGCCGTACCAACAAACTTAACACAAGACTTACACTATATGTATGTACAAGAATAATGAGATTAACGAATGCAATCCCCGGATTAAATTTATTATGCGTGAAAGAACGGGGGAAGAATACTAATCTACCAGGGAGGTTTCAACGCAGGGTTGCCGAACTCTATGTTTATTTGGCATACGGTGTTAGAAATGGATACGATAGAACTTACAACTTAAGATAATTGTAATCCGATCTAAACCCGATCTCCAAACCGTACAATTTTGTAATAGTTTTAATTTTGACGCGACACTTGCTGAAATTAGTTGAAAGAATTGTCAAATTGCCATATAAAAAAAAATCCACCCTTAGTCGTGTCCCAGAAAACTTCTCAATCAGCTTACTGAAAGTCAGTTAGAAACACGAAGTTTCTTTTATCTCTCTATGTTGCATTATAAACACTATCATTTTGATTGTACTACAGTATACTTTGTCATTATCAAAGTACGTTAACAGCATTCTATTCTTAATTTTCTTTTCTTTAAAAAAAAACGTCGCCCCACACTAGGAATTTCCCTGTATCGTGGGTGCGTTTCACAAACATGAAATATCACAAACACCCAGACACGGGACAAACATCTGCGGATCGCACAAATTTTTGTCCCGTGCGGGAGTCGAACCCGCAACCCTTAGCGCAGCAGTCCAATCGCCTAGCCACTGCGCCAATCAGGTCATCTATTGACAGTATTATATTATAATATATTTCTATAATAATATTTCTATTAAATCATAAGGGCAGGATAAAGTGGGATCCAACGGACAAGAATCATTATCCATCTACATAGATGAAGTTTTTATATGACCGTTTCTGTTTCTGAACACGGTTTCTTCTCTTTGCCATCCCTGTTCCAAGGCGACGAACCCAGCCGAAGCTGGTAGCGGCTCTTTGTATAGAATTCCGCTTGAATTACGAGTACCCTCTTGAAAGTATTACTTACTGTTCACGCTCGTTCTGCCTCTGGGGTGAGTTGGACTTCAAACGGAATCAATATGAGTTTGGAGCCACATGCCCCGTTGAAAAAGGCAAGATACAATTATGTTTTCCATTTCAGGCGGTTTGTAAACCCATATTTTGTGTGAAATTATATTAATAACCATTATGATATGAAATTTAACTTTAAATGGCGTTTATGGCGTATAGCTGATCTATTATTTGAGTTTACTAGAACCGTAATAATATCCTGTGGATGTATAATGACTACTTTGCCCCTCTTATTAATATCAATATTGATCCTTCTCTTATTTTCGTCTTCTTAGAGCTTAACACAAATGACAGCACTTCGATTTCTTGGACTTTAATAATTTTTACCTACGCATACAGTGATACAGTCATACTTGATGCTCTAAACTCTTAAGTTTGCCAAACATATTATTATTTAACATAACATCACGCCTGTTTTCCCCATAGGTCCTATTATAATAGGGGGCGAGCCTATTGCCATCAACCAGGTACAAATCCAGACTCCTACTAAGAATTACCTAATGGTAAAACCCAGTTAAATCTTGCTCGACCCGGGATCTGAACCCAGGACCTCATACTCAGCATTTGCGCGACCACTAGACCAATGAGGCAGTCAAATTATTTACATTCAATGAAAACCAAACTTTGATTACTTACTTCATTCAATCGTTGAAACTTATTTACAACACTTAAATGAACTGAGTCGAATGATCGCTAATTATAAAGTCACTTAATGTCCTCCTGACCGAATTTCGGTCACGGCCTGTCTCAGCTGAGACTAGCCAACTACGCAGGAGATATTATAGTGCACAAGTATGCGCGCAAACACAGGTGCACTCCCTATTCCCTCACTCTCATAATCCGATGGGACGGTAGACCGACACGGCCGGAGAGAGATCAGGCGCAGGACCAACGGCTTAACGTGCCTTCGGAAGCACGGTGGGGTCTCTGGGGATATGTGAAAACGGTCACCCATCACAAGACTGACCGCGGCGAGCACGGCTTAACCTTACAGATCGACTGATCTGCGGGGTAGCCACATAGCTGCGAGCCCAACAAAATGAAGTCAATTAAAAAGTGCACGTGACCGTAATATTTGCTGAGTACTATTATTTGTTGGGATTGTGTTGCTAACAGTAAGTACAGACTGATATAATCCATGAAGACGCGTCATTAAGTAGAAGCTTATGAACTGCGATAAATAGAATATTATGTTATTTAGGTAAAGTTTAATTTTGTACGTCGGAGGTGGACGAAAACTTAAAGAGAGGCTCGAGAGACTAGCTACGTGGCTACCGTGCGTTTATGCATACAATCAAGCCTGCTATCACCAAAAATATGCAGAAGTAGGTACACTTCGGTACGTATAGTATGTAAGAAATAATATTAAGGAGTCTATATACAAATTTTGCCACTTTAACTTAACTTAAACTCCCGCGATGGTAAGCCAAATCATCATTTTCATGGGTTAATCGGGCCCATACGCGCTTGTCACTTCTTACAACTCACTTTTCCAGATTGGAATGGAATTATATTCTTAATCCATCCCTCTGCGGATATAAACACCCGCGTCATTCCACATTTAACGTTACGAACCTTTTATCCTCAAGCAAAATTGAATCTCATCACCTAAATGCGCTTCCCGGAGCATGTCACACATAATTACATGACTTGCATTTATTCATTCACTTGTTTATCTGCTATCCCTTTACGGGGAGCCATTAACCTCGGGTTCATTAGCAAATCCAAAATAAAGCGTGCAATATAAAAGAATGAGTCGGCAGTTTGACAACCCTATTCATCACGGTAAATATTGCCAGGGGCGGGCTGAAATATACGCAAATTGAACTTTTCCCAGTTAGGCCTGAATGGGATTTTGCCGATACTGAAAAAGTGGGGTTGTGATAGCGCTCGTAATAGGTGTTTGAGTGGTTTCGAAGATATAGCTTTATCGAGGTATTTTGCGTGTTTACATAAAGGAATAAATAGGAACAAGGCTCCTAAAGAAATAACGATAGCTACCTGAAAAATGTTCTCTCAAATATATAAGACATACCTACGACACGCAAATAAATAAAAAACGAAAACCATGATCGTAGAAAACTTACTATACATAAACGGTATACCTTTCTGTATACCGTGTATTATAATTATTAATGTATTCGTAATTTAAGGCATATTAATTTGTTACCAGATTTAACCGGATTCTCTCTTTATTTCCAGATCGTTGTGCTGTGGTATGAGACGAAGACCAGTACGGATATGTGAGGTGATTAATTTTGTTTCTATTTTAGTCACGCGCGTATAGAACGTGCGTTCTTTAATTAGTAAGCGGCGATGACTGGGTAATTTACTGAAAACTATTGGGTCCGCAGTAACAGAAACTGTTTTACTTACATCTAATTTATAAAGATGTAGATGGAATGAGTAATTTAAAAAGCGTTTGTTCTATACTTATAATCTTTGTAGAGTTGTGTAAGTGAGACAGTGCGTTAATTGAAACTTGACTTTAATTAAAGAGCAATACGTTTTAATAATCCCGATATTATGCCATAATCATAAAATATAAAAATAGTCATAAACTGCATAGAAAAATAGGGCACATAAGCATCATAATATTACAGATACAGAACTAATGCAGACGAGAGACACTGTTGGTCTAAAATCAACCTGTTTCCGTCCCTGACCTAATTAACACGCTTTTAAACTTATCTCGTTTCGATCGCTCTCAGATTTTATTTTTAATTGTGCTATTGTAACGCCGCCAATGCTGATCATAAATTATTGGTACATGAAAATTTTGATGCTTCTGACTCCCGCACTTGTGTTATGCTGTTAAAGGAAATCACGGGCTTATGTCCTCGTCATCAAAATCAAAGTTTAATTAATCTATATTCATATTATAAAAAAGAGATAAAGTTTGTATGTAAAGGGTAAAAATAAAGACTATCCATCAGATTTCCAAAATTGATTATCATATTTATATGGTCCTTCAGGGTGGGTCGTAGGTAGTGCCGTATAAGGGCGGTGCCAGCGGTGCCTGTGGACGCAGAATTGACCAGACCAGGACTAGAGACAATAAAAACGGGCGCTGTTAAAGAATCTCGCACCAGGCGCATTAAAGGCTTCTTACAGTAGTACTCATAAGCCACTTTAATCCACAAAACGCATGAAAAAATTTACACGCCGACGAAGTCACTGGCTATATCTAGTAAGATAATAATTAAGAAAACAAGATAAATAAAAGTTTAAAGCTCTGCCTTTGCATAGTTTTACTAAAATCACCCATATTCTACTTCAACTTTCTACAAACATACGTACAGCTCCACAAAATGTACTCCGGAATCCATAACGTATGAATAAAACCTGTCGGACCGTCCGTTCATTGATACAAAATCCTTTCCTAAAACACTCGGCATAATGTTATTCCAAATATATGCTGTTGCTTCTTCTCTGCATTGAATAAAATTACCATTCGTACCCCGAGGTGTGTTTAAAGTGACCCTCTTGGTGAAATAAAGTGTTTTCTTGTATAAAACTATGGCCGACACAAATGTATTCGTATGAGCTACCGCTGTAAATATATATTGTGCGTTTGTCTGCTACTGTTTAGATAATATACGATTTTTGGGACTCTTTCAATCAACTGGTGTACGTTTGAAGAATTCCGTCGTGTTTTCTGCAATTTATACTTTAAGACGGTCCCTATATTTTTCTGCCTGAGTTAACACGAAGTTTCATTTAAGATTAATAATGTAGGATCAACATAAATACACGCTCTATTATCGAAATTGCTTGATAATTCTTCGGTTTTTCTTACGGCAGTACCAAAGACCAAAATAGCTTTTACTATGGCTTAAAAAACTACTAGATAATTATTATCAAGAATCTTTTCGGAATATGTAGTCTGATGATTGTGGATGATTTAAAAACACGAGGGTTTCGGCACACTTTCGTTCCCAAATAAAACTTAAAAATATTTCACACATGACTCATCATACAAAAGTGTTTCAAAAGTTCTTTTGCTTAAATCTGGTTGACCAACCGTTACATTACCAATAAAATATCGGCGCACGACTTTACCGCGAGATTGGGAGTCAGCATGCAAGTTGAAAGGTCGCTTCGGAATATATTAGCTTGCCATGCAACAATTAACAGAAGGTAAACTTGTTAGGACGCATGAAATTTTCCTGACACTGCTTTATTATACAAGACGTGTCAACGAATTTGAAGACTGAAAAATTACACTCTTTTTTGTGGGCAGTCGCGTAAGGACAACAATTACTGTTAGATATTACATATTATTAGTTTCTAGACTTGTTGTTACTAAGCCAATTTCTGAGAAACAGATATGGCTATCATATATATATTTCTATATTAATATGCATCTCAAATTCCTGCGGTTCATACATGGAGTTACCGGTGTAGTCTTATCTAGACTAATACTATAAATAGGTATTTGTTTGTTTGTATATAGGGGGTTATTTCTAGAACTGTTCAATATCTATAATGTAACTTTGAGATGGACATAGCTTCTTTAATTCTGGAAAAGACGATTTTTTTTTAAATATAATAAAAATTCGTATATCCCTAAAACTAGTTTAGGAAGTCATTGCTTACCGTATAGCTATTATTACTGCCTGCGTTTATAGAGTGAACCTTCTGCAATGCTTTGTGTGTTACATAATATACATTACACTGTATATTAGCATACGAGTTGGGGCTGCAACGTGCGTGCGCGCAGAGCGGCGCATTGGACGCGGGCACGCGCGGGTAGGGGCTGCATGACGCATGAGAGGTTTATGGGACAGCTTATGAGCCTTTGTACATTATTTGTTTATACAGAACTTTTAGTTGGAGGCATATTTTTCCACATATGCGCTAAAAAGGGATTGAGGCTCTCAAAGCTTGGTCACTAAGTGTGCCTTGTATTTTTTCTATATTACTATAACATTTTTACATAACCCTAACTCAGAACAATCACCTGTCGTTCTCACAAAATTTCCAGTGCGGAAATCACAGGAAAATTCCAATCCTTAGCGCAGCAGATGAGGTGTCCAATCACTTGGCAATTGTTTTTTTTTTCGAACTGTCCCCTTACCATGAACTCTTAAAGCAGGACAGTTTAACACGTGGAAGCGAGACACTGCTACGTGCAGTGTAATGCGGCGTCTTGCTTCCATAACGTAAACTGTCCAACAATTGTTATTGCCAAGAGCTTAAATCAATTACACTGGCAACAAAATACTTTTTTCATAAACATACCTAAAAGTCTCTAATTTCAATTGTCAACTCTTGGCCTCACTACTCGCGGCGCTAATCTGTGCGCTTGCGCAGTATGCGCGGCGCGTCGCACGCGCAGCCGCAGCGGAATGCAAGATGACCGATTATGTTTTTTGCCACAGAGTACCACACTACCTTTTATGTCGAGACGGAAGGCTTACGCTGTTAATTAAACATTGTTCAGTTTTATTAATTTATTATATTAATGTGGCACTTAATCTACGTAGGTATATGGTATTAGAAAGGAATAAATAAATTTTACAAATAACTCCAGCCGATTATTGTGGTCTGTATTTCAACTAAACATTAAATTAAATATAGTAAATCTAAAAATATTGAAAGTCAGTTTTAAGCGAAATGGTTAAGCGTGTTGATTTCTGCACTAAGGGTTCGAAGAAATGAATCAAAAGGAGCCTAACCTAATTTCATTATCTAATATTTTTCCACGAAACAAATGAACTAACTCTGTAAAAAGCAAAAAATCATGGCTACCCTTTACGCTATTATTGCTTAGCAGAAGAAAAAGTCGGAAAGTAATACAAGTACATAAAAAACGACATGAAATAATAAATGTTATTTTCACGACATAATAAAACCTGAAACTTATTGCTATAAAGGTCAAACCATTTGAAACATTATTTCCACCGAGCAAGCATGAATTAATATTTAATTTGATAATCGTATTCCATTCTACTTTTATACATAGTAATTTATTATTTATATCAAAATTTAGAATTGTAATAAAATGTTTGAATATTCTCTTTATGTCTGATGAAATAATTGAATAGGACATAACAACTGACAACACTATTTACTCTTTTAGGACCTAATAACGTAGTTAGGTACCTATTTAGAGCTTATATGTATAGTGAATTGGATGACCGATCGTGTTTTCTTACTTTTAATATTGCTGTGACCCATTAGGCTTGCCACTTTTTACCTAGTAAGTAGGCTAGTCATCTTAGTCAAAATTAGTTAAGTATCTCGGAATTTGATATACCCAGCTATAAACTTAAAAAAAATTACTTTGACATCCTAAAAGTTGCCTCAAACCTACATATGGTAGTACGCGACTATTAAAATCAAAGGTCAAAGGTCACAAAAATATTTAAAAAGTTAAAATTCAAATCAAATTTCGATGTAAAGTTACTAACATTACTGGACTATATAACTTTTTGATAGTTTATCCTACTATTTTTATTATGTCCTGATGTAAATACCATATTTGTATACCGTAAACGGTGAGACACAGTGTTCATATAATGTTTAAAAAAAATAAGATCTGTACCCTACCTATGTTTATACAAATAAAGATTTTGATTTTGACTATAGATGATACTTACGGCTAGCAGAAAAACGTAGGTCTATGTCCCGTCAAAAAGGTTTCCCTTGCATGCCTATCGCTTCGGAAATTATAGACGTGATTGTTTCCATGTCGTATTTAATTTACCATGCATGAACATAAAATGCCAAGTTAAATTGATAAAGGAAATTTGAAATTGATGGACACATCGAATTTCACAGGTTCAGTTGGTTAGAGCAGCACCACGGATCGGCGAAGGTCGCGGGTTCGAATCCCGCTCGTGTCCATCATTTTTCAAATTTCCTTTATCAATTTAGATTCAAGCTTAGCATGGGCAACATGCTAAAATGGCACCAAAAGTCATATAAATTTGGGTTGGTATTATCGTTTCAGTGATTTATAGCTGTAAAGGTATAACACTGAGTTGGTATTCACAGATTCCAACAGATAATACCTGACGTCACCCTTAAGACGTAAATACTAAAAGGGAACTTGAAATTCGATGGATGCGAGCAGCGACACGGTGGCTCAGTTGGTTAGAGCAGCGCCACGGATCGGCGAAGGTCGCGGGTTCGAATCCCGCTCGTGTCCATCATTTTCAAATTTCCTTTATCAATTTAGATTCAAGCTTAGCATGGGCAACATGCTAAAATGGCACCAAAAGTCATATAAATGCCAAGTTTTTCATCAACGAAATAGAAAGGTGTTTTTTTTAATCTACACTATAATATCACTCAAATTACAACTAGCACTGATAGCCGAGTGGTATGACCGTTGGACTGCCAAGTCAAAGGTCGCAAGTTCAAACCCCGGATCGCACCAATGTCTTTTAGAATTTATGTGCGTTTTATAAATTAGCTATCAGTTGCTAAAAACGGTGAAGGAAAACATCGTGAGGAAACCGGCACACCTGAGAGATTTTTCAACGGTGTGTAAAGCCATGTCAGAGGCCTACCTACAGGCGATTTAAGCTCTGACATCAGGTTGTTCATCAACCAAACGATAAGATTCTAGACTCAAATTACAAGGTGTCTTAAACTATTACGCACTTACAAATATAATAGAAAATGCTTATAGGTAGGTCTTTAGCCACTTTGGCCCCAAATAACTCTGAAAACCATAAACGAAGACGTAATAGATTCTGGCTAAAGTAGGGAAGTCTGTTACACCTACAAGTGCGATAGCGTTAAAGTAAACAAGAATGGCCAGCACCGAACCGCAGTGCATACGTGATGTGTACGGTGGAGTCGATACACCTGTGTAAAGTTGCATTTATTTATGCGCCACGATGCGTCCATTGTGTGAGGGACGTGGTCTAAGATGGGGGAGGTAGCGGGAAGATATTCTATCGACAATAACATAAATTGAACAATAAGCACTGTTCTTATGGTTATAAATAGCCTATATAGCAAGCTAGGCACAATAGCAAGTGGAAAGACATGCCTGACGTGCCTAAGTGGCAAAGATAAATATCAGGCGTAATTAGTATTCCTAGGAAAAACAAATTACAAGAGGGTATTGTTTTCAAAGCACCTATTATAATATATATACTGTTTAGAGAACATTATAGACAAGCAAGAATCTCTATATAGTCTATAAGCTTTAAAATATTCTTCAGACTGATTAACATTAAAAAGACGCATGCGCATTATTTTAGTTAGTTATTATAAAATCAGCATTAAGTAAACATTTAAGTAATCAAAGACCTCTGCCGTAAAGCGGCATCGCTGTAGTTCATGACTTAAATTCATTGTCCCCACACTCCCATCTACAGAGTAGTATCTCAGCATTGCTTAGCATAACACAAAGTGCACACTAGCGACCTTTCACGCGGTGGGAACCGGCGCAAGCGCATTCTATTTGAATATTTGCGCACGACAGTGCGGACCCAGCTTTATTCCAGTGTTAATATTTCATGAACTGAAAATTTTAATTTGAAATTCAACAGTGTGTGGTCGCCGGTATTCTTTTGTTCCCTATTGTGTGCACTGTATCTAAGTTTATGGTAAAACACGGCACCTGAATGGATTATCATACTTCACGAATGCCTCACCAGCCAGTAGCTGTGTTTATTTTCAACAGACCATTAGATAAATTATTTTTCTCACTATATATTCAAACTTGAAAAAACAAATTGATTGAACAAAAAGTAATGGAGTCCGATGCAAACGATAAATATTGACTAAACATGCACACAGCCGTGAGATTGGCGCGTCCATTTTTAATTTATAGCTCGACAAACGAACGAATATCCACACTAATAGTTTTCTATAATTGAGATTCAAATTAAGTTTCCCACGACTAGAGAGCGAATTGATCGACAAATATATCGAGAGGTTGATTAATGGAATCAATATTTAGGCGGCACTATGCGAGTTTGTTTAGTGATGTGCACTCGTTGCTCCGTGACTAATCGATGGATCAACTTTAAATATTATATATATGCAACGTGAATTTTTAAGTCATTCATGTCTATCACTGCCCGCCATCGTATCATTGACTGCCTCGTTGGTCTAGTGGTCGCTAAGCCCGACTGCTGAGCACGTGGTCCTGGGTTTGAATCCCGGGTCGAGCAAAAGTGTTATTGGGTTTTTCCTTTAGCTAATTATCAGTAGCAGCACGAAGTCTGGATTAGAGCCCGGTTGATGGCATTAGTTTCGCCCTCTATAACATTGGGACCCACAACATCACTGGCGAAATGCGGGTGTACCATATGTGCACCTCTGCCCACCCCTTCGGGAAATACAGGTGTGATGTTATGTCATGTCTATCAAGGTGTGTTACTATTCTATAATAAAGTCGTAAAGTACTTCGTAAATATAATTACCTATGTTTTTAAATGCCGGCTGTGTTCAATATAAAAAGTAACGTTTTCTATTTAATTTTAAGATGACTAACCGCCGCACTCAAGAGACATTAATGATTACTTAATTGGTCACTAAGTAAATGTTTTCTTCGTGAAATCCTTACTTAGTGCCAGTTTAAGTAATCATAAATTAGGATAAGTCTAATCCGTAATTTTACGTAACTAACAACTAACTTTCAAACTGGTGTCATGTCTTAATCGAAAACCCCTTAAACCTACTTAAATAGACAAACAACTACGTTTGATTAGTTATAATTTAAATATGCTAATAGCTCAATGTCAAGGGCTTGAACTAAATTAAAAGTAAATCAAAAGCAAATCTATTTACTTTTGAACAAAAGCAAAGAGAACAGTTTTGAATAAACATTAATTAAGTCAAACTGTTTAACAACATAAATAATTGTTACTAATTGAACTGAAAAGTAACAGAGAGTACTTTCACGAAGAAAACCTTTAGTTAGTGACTAATTAAGTAATCATTCATCTACATGAAGTTACAATAGGGTTTAATACTAAGCAAAATAATATTTTGTAAAAGCGTTTTAGCACATTGTAGTTCTAAATCTCTTTAAACAAATAAATTGTAATTTTTCATTCATTACTTAGTACAAAACCAAACATTGGCATAATCATAGAAAATTACAATTTTAAACCAAGGATTAAATGATACCTGTCGCTGTCGTTTGCATATCAAAGAATAGAGACGTCAATAGACTTAATACGGGGTTTAGTTAATGCCCGTATGATCCTCGTTTATGAGTACTCATACTTAATGTGTGTTTTTGTTTCGCAGAATTACGATAAGAAATTATTTCAAAAATAAAAATAAACTATTCTAACAGATGTTAGGATAAAGATATACTGCTAGTTTACTGAAAAGTAGATACTTTTCAGTAAACTAGCAGTATTTGTGTAAGGCCAGACATATATGTTTTAAAAACTAAATATTAGAATAAGTCCAAAGAATTGTTTGCATTTTTTATGATTTATTTAAATTGTATTTGTTCAACTAACTTTTAAATTAACCTTAACTTTGCAATTAATATATTAAGTAAACAAAGCCTTGTAAAAGTATTGAGAAGCATATCGTTATTTTCTTAGTCCTCTGCAAACAGAAATTTGTTTGATCTCATTCATAATATTTTTAATAACTAATTCGTTGAAATCTCTTAATTGGAATTATGGATATTATAGTAGTTATTAGTATTCACCATAACATCTTACTTTTTTTATAAAACATAAAAAAGATTAAACTAATATCATAATTATATTAATGACCAGTGGCTAAGCGATTGCTGCGCTAAGGGTTGCGGGTTCGATTCCAGCACGGGACAAAAAAGTCTAGGTGTTTGTGTATGATGTCATATTTCATGTTTGTAAAACGCACCATTACTAGTATGAAATAAACGAATGTCATCTTTCTAACTAGTTTATAAGAAAATGACGTGTAAAAGTGTTTTTTTAAAACCTATTTGCTGAAATGAAATCATTTATCATTTAATGTCACCAAAATTCCACTAATAACAGGATTCAATTTTTTTTGTTAACTAGTATATTTCTATCGACATAGCGACATCACTACAGCTCAATAATGTGATAACACAAATTGTGCGCGGCGCCATTAATCTTGCGCGGTGTATAAGAATTTACTGTGTTGGCACTCAGGCAGATGTAGGGCTACAATTTATAGCTTAGCTTCGAACTAGTTCGTGTTAATCAAATGATGCATTAACCGGTAAACTTTGCTTACTAATTGTATCAATTTGACTAATAATTGCGTAGGAATACAGTGCAAAAAACTGGTAACTGTTTGAAAGGCTGACGATATTTTGGTGATCCGCAGATATTTTTTGTTACAAGTCTGGGGTTTTAGTATGTGATGTTTCATATCTGTAAAATACATTACTCTTCATTACACTCACAATACACGAGAATATGTTAGTGAGGGGCAACGTTTTAAAAAAATAGGTTGGACCGTAATTTTGAAAAACGTTGCCCAACACTAAAAAAGTTCTTGTGCCTATTGTGAGTACAACTTTGATGAGATGGTTTCCCATTCTCGAGTATTCCCGAATAAAGACTTGAATACAGTAAAGCTGTTACAAGTTCTGAATCAAGCGCTTTACAGCGGCTGGTAACAATTCATCTTGTTCAGTTTGGAGACTAGTATGCCAAAACGTCGCACGAACGACCACCCATCCACTTCCTCGATAGACCCACTCACAGGCCCACGCTAACAATCAGGCACTCTCATTTGAGCTTAATATCATGCAATAGAATGCCAGCGTCTGAATCTGCAACGAAATAGATCTTCATTCTTGCATAACACTGTAAAGGTCTGCGTACATTTGTCGCCGACTGATTTTCGTATATTATATGGAAGTGTTTGTGGCGAACGTGCTCACACTTTTTTTAATATCAATCTAAGTAGAATGGTATATAAAGTATATTTTTTAATGAAATATGCTAAATTGACACCTTTCAAGTAGTAATTCGTCAATGTTTAAAAAAATTAAGTTTACTATTTGTTATACAGGCGACATTTTTTGCAACATTATCGATGCTGTAAAAATATGGGTAGGTTGGTACTTGTTTTTACAGCAAATGTAATGGAGTGAACAGATGGACAAAAATTTGTATTAAAAACTTATCACAAGTCAATATTAATCAGCGTCACAAATGAGTGCATTTAATTCTATTTCCAACAAAACGTCATTCGTTCGCATCAGAAACGCGCGGCGGCGTACCGTATCAACTAGTGAATGCACACCCTTACCTGCAGTCTATTCGTAGGCGGTAAGGTCGCGCTGACACCCACAGACCTATTATAAACAGAATAGTGAAAATTACATTAGAAATGCATTATTTGAGAATAGACTGGTTCGACACTATTGTTTGTGGGTTAAACTTTCGACATGTTTTATGGATACGCCAATAAAAACTGTTGAAGAGAAAACAATAATGTTTGATTTAAATTTCGATAAATCTTTATCAGTAAATCTTTGCTAGGTAATGCCGCATAAATACAGTTATTTATGCGGCTGTTAGTATAATGTAAGCTAACGCGTAGGTATGTAGCGATAGACCTTAACTAAGCGTTTTTTTTTAATAAAAAAAATATGTCTTAGCCTTAGATGTCAAATTTTAACAAATTCACCGGCAATTTTTTATATAGCGCTATGACGTAGGTAATCAATATTAACGATGCTAAAATATGTTTACCATTTTTTTAGTTTATTGACCTCTCTATTCCCATCTCTATTATTTAACATGAAAACGACAGTGACAGGTATAGTTTGATAAATTGTTCAACATTGTTTTTATTCTTTAGAGGTTCGTTATAACCCGTGTCTTTTGCAAAATATGCGGGCTGCATATTATGCAAATAAAAAACTAAGAAGCACCTACATCAGCCACCGCTGGTCCCATACCTAAAACAATGCAAAGATTTACTATTCAGCATCTAGTCAAAGTTGGAAAAGGCTATGGCTGATGGCATTCAGGAACTTTTAAAAGCAAGTGCATTCAATAGTGCTGTTAAAACCACTACACACGTTCACAGCGCAATTTCTGTGCGCGAGCTTACACGACCTACTTCAAGCGAATCGATTGATACTCCAACACTCGATAACTCGCGTAATTACAATGTATGTGGAAAATTACCTGCTAACTGTATGCGACATGGAAGTTTTCTTCGTGACTGTACCGTGCACTTGATGGGAAAAGCTTAAGTGATTGTTGGCTTTGCATGTTGTATTTGAAGGTACTTTTGTAGTAAAAAAATCTCCTTCGACTATCCTTTCATTAGTTGGCTTGAAGGGGGTTTTTATATTATGTAGGTACAAATCTTGCAGCGTGTAGTTATCTCATCTTTTTCCGAACAGAGAATAATCAAGTCAATTTATGATGGTAGAAAAGTACGTTTTTGCTTTTTCTGATGGAAATACATATTAAATGTATTAGTCGGCTACATCGAGGAAACGGACAAAAATCACGTACGCACAGGGAATCATAGTACGTGAGACCTCGCACGCGTCTAGTAAAACATTCGCCTTTATTTCCACATCACAAAGAAGTTGATGTTACGTAAGTAGATACATCATTCTAACTTAAGTCGAACGTCTAAAAAAATATCAAAATGTTTATTTTTCTGTATACAGCACGCATTTTTGTAAGGCACAATAATAAAACGAATTAAATGTGTACGATCCTCGTGTGTTATAAATTCATTTTTACGAACATTTGGATTCAAAATTCGAATTTATAACAATAAAAGAACTCGAAATGCAAACTGACACTGGCACACTAAACACGGACCAATTACACCCAAAAGCAGAATTCTGTAACACCTTAGAAAACATTCCATTTACACATTTAAAAACACGAGTTCCAATTTCAAAAACAAAGCCTGCGAATTCTTCCGTACGAGCGTTTACACAGCGAGTGCAGTAGACAGCACTACACGAAAATAAGCGCGCCATGTAAAACGGAACGGGCGGGCGTTTCGTCGCGCGGCAAAACGCGGCGCGGCCCCGGTACGCGATTATTGCAGCTCCAATGGTGCGATTAACCCTCCACTAGCGTGCTTTCGTCGTCTAAAATGTACTTTTTATACCGACTTAATAGCATCGACAACGTTCTCGACAACGCTCGTGTCCTACTTTACAACATTATAAAAATCTTTATTCCAAAACTTTAAAACGCTTACAGAAAAACGTAGTTATAGATATACATGCATAGTTAGCGACAAAAAGTCACCGAGCCACGGCTCGTTGCGGTTTCGTTCAACTGTTCCAAATCCAATTGCACCATTAACCCGTAACTGCCGCGGCAAAACACGGGCACCGCAATAAAATCAATGGGACACTTACACCGCCTATTTTCATTCAAATAAATTCGCTCAATAGGCTCAAGTTCGCGGATAAACTAGATATAACCGGTATTAATCGAGATCGGGTTCGATCGATAGTTACAGACGTGTACGGCCGATATCTGAGATTTGTTTTAGAATAAAAGCTTGCTGTCTGTAACTGCTGGCGCTTCATTTTCGTATATAATTACTTATGGCTAGAGGTTGATAAAAAGGCTTCTCATGTAATATATCGAATCTTTTATCCTTCGCTAGTCTAGGCATAGGACTGGCTGGGCGCCAATTTTTTCATGTTTCTAGAGTTCCATTGTATATGATCGAAAACCCTGTTGCTTTTATTGGCGGTAAATCGAAATTCTAGGTCTATTGCTAAATCATAGTATGCATCTTGGCCATATATTTGTAGCATAGTAAATTGCAATTTATATTCCACTGGTTTAGAATTAAAGGTAAAGTCGCAGGTATAGTTAAACATTTTAAAACTTTTGCTGTATATGTAGTCATGAATATGTCTCTTGATCAGCAGTCGCTTCTAATTATATAGCCTTTTTCTGATCCCGAGCCACTCATATTTACCTAATCAAAGACCTCTTCAGATTACAGTTCGGATGTTTCAATCACTACCAAAGCAAGTACACGCTGCTGATACTTACAATTCCGTTCACGGCATCAAAACAATCTCAAACATAAGAGCCAAATCCACCCAATACATCTTCCATTTCACAAAAAGCTGCAGAACCCGGAGTACACATCAGTACACACGCATTCACTTAGTCCTCAACATTCGAGACACGGATGCAAGGAAACAACTACCCACTTTATTGGTACATGCTGTCTCGAACACAACTTGTTTATAGTGAGACTAGACGCGCCCCGCGGCGCCGGTTCAGATTCCTTTACTCATTGTAACCGTACAGATTTAGTTGGGATGAAGGTTTGTGTTCTGTCGAGGAATTACATAAATCGTGCCGATAGTTAGTACTAACTTACTAGAACTTGAGCAAGGAATACAGTCTTGTGAGTTGTTTAATCGGAATTTATGTAAAACAAAGCGCATTACACGTTCCAATAATGGTATTTCGAAAAAGTATTGATTTCATTTTATCATTGTATGTAGTTTACGGCTAGAAAATTTTGAATCGATGCTATGTTATAGCAAAATCATAAATTTGTACTGAGAAAAATTATATTACTAAATAACTTACTCACAGAAAACACCAGAAATCTCTTCACTTCACAATTTCAGACGTATCTCATTAACTCTGATGCTCTCCGCATCGCGTGTTAAACTCTCCGTGCCGAAGTAAAAGGCCACACTTTGTGAATAAAACAAACAAACAGACAGACTCCCATACGTTAAGCTCAGCAACACCGGGAAGAGATTGCCAGCTAAGATAATATTTTAATGGTTCATTAAACGACTCCATCTAACTTTCTAAGCCCAGAGAGAGCCGGCATTTGCGTGCCTGTATTATTTATTAGAAAAACGACTCAGCGAAGTATGCGTGATGGACAAACGGACACGGAAAACTTGCGTGTTCCAGAAAATATTCTTGAAGAAATGTTTTAAGCATATTTTGCGGCATCTGGCGTTAGAGATTTGTATTTTAATAAAGTTTTGTCAAATGTAGGGTTTTGTGTTTGTGTTCCAATACTTAATTTTGAATTGTGCCACTGTTATACCAACTATATTATTTATTTAACGTTTCTACAAAAACTTCAGCGACATTCGTGAAAATTTTGATGTTTTCTATAAGTTACAAAAAGTACGGCTACAGAGAGACCTACATCGGCGCCCTCAACTAAATCAGTTACAAAGACAACAGAACATTGTGAATGAAGAATAAGAAGTAGGCTAGTTGGTCATCATTTATTTGCATATATACGATCCGCACGCGTTTCCCTCCCTTCTCATTACTTAATGCAAATACGCAATACATCACAGAACAAACATGTTTCCGATAAATAAAACATAAACAAAATCGCAACAACAACAAAAGACGATCGGACAATAATATGTCGTTCTACGAAGTAAGACAAATCCATCTACCGAAAAACGCATCTGTAAGCAAACGACCAATTACTCGGCGACTCTTGCGCAGGCATTTGTACGAGGCGTACGAGCGTTGTATTTGTACGTGCATTTACATAATCAGATGTTTTCATCGCAGCGGAAGGGTTAGCACAACTATTATGACCACTGGAAATGACATGTTTGCTTTGTTCCGTGTTTGTGGAAGACTGGTTTTTGAACGCGGGCCCGCTTGTTGCTTTTGTGGTTTCTTTGTTACATAATGAAGTACTAAATGATGGAAAGTTTGCTTGTTCCCTCAAAATTATGCCTTTCTGTGGATAGGGTTAAAGGTTGTTATGCAAATGTGTCATAAAATATCTATTTTACTTGTTTTTTTTTTGTTCTTTCTTTCGACCTTAGCTTTTCTTATAATGTGAGGTTCTGTATTCGATTTCAGGGTCCGGAAAAGTGTTATTGAGTTTTTCCATTAGGTAGTTTTCAGAAGTAGTACAGTCGGGATTTGTTCCCGGTTACTGGTATTAGTCTCGCGCCCTATTACATTGGTATCCATAACATAGCCAGCGAAATGTGGATTGACTATACACTTCTGCCTACTAAGGCGTTTTGTCATGTTTATGTGCAGTTATTCCACTGCGGAAAATATAATTGGCATTAACCAAGAAAGACAATTTGCCAGTACCGATTGTCAGAACCTTGTTCGATAAATCCGGTTATTTTCCTAATCAGGCCTTCGGATGGCACCGGAGAAAATCACAGGCCATCTACCTCGATGCAAATGTGGGCATACCACGAACGCTCAAGCGGATGGAACTATGCCAAGTGTTATAAATATTTGATTTTATGTTACAGACTATTTGATTTCATTTGATTTGAGATTCAGTCAAAGTCTACGAATTTCCCCAGTTAAGATTGCCTTTTGTGAGAGTGCCAAATTAGTTTGAAGCGGGTTTTCGAACGTTTAGGAAGATTTGTTAGTTTTATATGAGTTTTCTTTGCTTTATCTACGTGTTATGTCAGGTTATAAGATTTAGGAAATAAAAGGACGTGGTTTCTGTTGTCAAGTCTTTACATACCACACCATAATAATGATGGGCTGTTCGTATATAAGACGTGGTATAAATATATTAGGTACCGTGACAGACACAACAACGATGGTACAATCCAAGTGCTCGTTGCGCTAACTCTGTAGTATTGACACTTACATAATTATAGGTCTTACAAAACAGTTTACTCTTTATCAAATATAATGCTCCAATCATATCAGAGGACATCCAATGACTTGATAGCTATGCTCTAGGCACTACGTCATATTAGTCCGAGCTACTAATATGTATGTGTGGCTATTTCCTTAGGAGTAGCTAGTACAGTAGATAATTGTAGCCTAAAGCAGCGCTGCGAAATAAACAACATGACGTTTTCCAATTACCAGTGAACTGTTAGTAGCAAATAAAACAAAAGAAATTCGACGCGCAGTAAAGTAAACACATTGTATTGGAAAGACTTAATCGCGGCCCATTACACTCGATACTCAATGAACAACTACTTAAGAACAGTGATGATGATTACTTTTGTATATAGCTCTCTCGCTCTTTACAGTTCAATAAAGTTTGGTGCGTTTCCCTTTTAGTTGAACACTCGCAAGCGGTCCAACGACTGTCGCACGCCATTTCCAGCCAAATGAGTTTAGAAATCGCCCAAATTCTGCGGCTTGATTATTTCGGAATGGAATAAAATGACCTATATAAAAATTGATGTTATTGCAAATATGTAAAGAGGTCGGGTATAAATGTCGGAGGGGTTTCGTTCGACCAGTGTTTGCTTAATATAGCTTATAATAATACAGAAACAGTTCTCTGTAACAGTTATGTTGTCGCAGCTACTCAAATCAGTCGTTTATCAAGAGCTTATAAAACGGGATCTGTCATCGAGACAGCATTTGATGTAGTGTAGGCGACAAACGACTTATATTCTATGGTGTTACATAGTCGTATCTATATTTAAATTTAATTATATTTAAAGAGGTTTGTTTACCTATGCGCTCTATTTGACTGTAGTTGAAGTTGTAAATAGTTTGTACTCAAAAATTTGAATAATGATTAATAAGTATCGCTCCATTACTCTCATGGTAATCCCGTGAGATGGTTGATTGAATTGCCAGGTAGAATAAAACGTGTTACTGTGTGATTCTGTTTATAGTTCTCCTAAACAGTCTAGACAAAACAAAATAAAACGATGTCTCTAAAACAATAGTCATAATATTCATTCCGATATTTATAAGCATACTAGCTGCGCCCCGTGGAGTGACCCGCTACATTTTTTCGGAATAGAAAGTAGCCTATGTGTTAATCCAGGGTGTCACCTACCTCGATACCAAATTTTATCAAAATTGGTCTAGCCGTTTGAGCATGACGAGGTAACAAACACACAAACACTCACAAACTTTCGCCTAGATATAATTATATATTATAGATAAAATAAAAAGGTCTTGATGTGTTCGGGATGTTTGCACACCTAAATCATTCCTTCAGATATATATAAAAGAGACAATTGGAAGACATCACAAAAAGTCTACATACCTAACAAGCTACATTCGATGCCATTACAGTGTAGCACGAAGTTTGGATCGACAAAAAATCTGAGAGAATATTTAGAACACCAACGATGCTAATTTGCCTATATGTACCTATTCTTTATCTTCAAGTTTTTCTGCCTTTACAAATACTGGCCTCGTTTTTTATGCTATTTTCGTCCGTTTTAGGTAATGTATTACACGAGTTGTATGTATTACAAAAACATGGTACTTTTGTATGTTAATTTAGGAATTGAAACATGGTTTCTGAACAATCTTTGTGTCAGATCTTTTGTACTATTTTTCTGAATAGTACCTACCTGTGTACGTATAGTCTAGTTACATCTAAAGGCTCTTCCAAATAATTGTATTGATTGTTAGTCAAACTCTTAGCCTATAAATACGTGTGTATGTCAGTCGACTGCTAATACCAAAATTGTAACTCAAAAACTTTTATCTACACACTCAGTCGATAGTTTTATATCCAGTGCGAGATGACATCTCGGCAGTTTGAAAAATTGCAAAATATCTAACAATATATCGTAAATAGTGTTGTGCAAAAATACACAACAGTTGCATGTGTAATATCGATAGTACCATTAAGAAGAGGCGAAGATTTGTAGCGATGTGTCTGTTTAGATTGATATTATTCAAACAGTCGGAGTTTTGTATGCGAATAAGAATAAGACAGCGCTGTTTTACATAATACTCTAGATTCTCAACAAAGATAGGAGTAACTAATGTTATTTTACGACGCTCTTGTATTATCTTAGTCAACTTTACTACTTCTGACGAGAATCCCAATAACTTTCTAAATGTAAAATGCGAGGGAGACGCCGCTTTATGTCACAGATTTTGCAAACGAACCGCAAGAATTGTAAATTTATCGATAAAATTTATCGACTAGTTAGTACGTGGGCATCACTATCTGTGAAGGTCGCGTTGATTTATAGTGACGTGCAACATGAGTTATCGATACCGGTGTCTCGATTCGATCGGCTGACAGGTTTTGTTTGAATATTTTATCGTTTTATTTAGTAGTGCCGTTTAAAATTCTGAATATAATTTGCTTCGGGTCTAATACAGTGGTTTTCTTACATATGTTATTTTTAAAAGTAACTAAAAACTAGTTGGTACAGTTTGTATTTAATAAAAGATCGTGGACAGTAAGTTAACGTAGACTGAGTTTAATTAGCTCACATAATAACTTTAAGGTACTTAGCAATTAAAGAATAATTAAAAAAATGCATACATAATGTCTTATATCGTTTTCCAACAAAAAAATCAATTTCAGCACCAAAATCTGAAGCCAGATGAGAGCTACATAACAATTTCGCCAATAAAAACCTCGAACGTCTTAGACACTAAATGCGCAGTTCCCACAGACGTATCCCAAGTCAAGTCGGGATTTATAGATTAGTTTGGTAACCAACCATTATACCCCACTTACCCGGGGGCCGGCAGAGAAGGGGCTTATTCCACGTCCTGCACAATAGCTTCGAGAACCCAGCTTTTGAGATTAGTGGGCAAAGCACAGACTTTATCATCAGTTACCCTGTTTTGAGATGCCACAAGGCATTGGCTCTGCCCTTTGTATGTAATTAAATTTTACTAAGCCAAAGATCGCTGCTTATGCCGCGGGAGATACGGTTTGTGTATGTATTGTTTTGGTATTCTAGTCAGAAAGTTACATAGACACCGTGGGTAGGTAGTTAGGTACATTAGGTAGCGGTCTTCTTCTTATCGTATGGTTGATGAACAATTGGTGTTAGAGTTTAAACCGCGCCTGTAGGCCTCTGACATGGCTTGACACACCGTTGAAAAATCTCGCTGGTGTGCCGGTTTTTTCACGATGTTTTCCTTCACCGTTTTTATCAACCGCTAACTAATTTGTAGCACGCACATGAATTCGAAAAGACATAGGTGCGTGTCGGGGTTCGAACTTGCGACCTTTGACTTGAAAATCAAACGGTAATACCACTTGGCTATCAGTGCTCAACTGCTCATTAGGTAGAGATATGAAGTACTTGAATTAAATAATGCTATTTTCCATAATAAGTCATCATCACAGGCTCCCACAATAAAATAATGGTTTTTATTTATTTTATGCTAATTGTATAATACAAATGTTGTGGTGAGGAAATAAACATGAAATAGGTTTTACTCAATCAAATTGAAAACTTTAGCAAGTCATACTATCTTTATCTAAAAATCGAACCAGTATTCTCACCAACGCCAGCATGATCCAGCTCAACAAATACCTGGTCTAAGTCAATCAACACATATATACAACTACTAAGTGTGCGGGTTTCCTGTCAAATGGCACATGAACATAAGAAAAACGCAAACGTTACCGTTTAATTTTCAACCAACAAAGCTTACTCTAAACGCTCTGTTTAAAGCAAGACGCAGATGTATTGAACATTACAAGACAACGGTCCCCTCCCTACATAAACATACCACACAAACGTTAAACACAGGTGTAAATTACTGACATAACTCAGTACTACGTGAGTTTATACTTGACTCCAGATAACGTTAGTAATAAGTTGTTCTATATAAATAACTGTCTGGTTCCATGTTATCTGTTAGACGTGCTTAGCTGAATTAAGAATTTGCACTATAAATGTACGAAGGATGAATGGCGCCATTTGTCTAGGAGTGACTGCGGGCAAAGTGGAACGTAATTATTATAAGCTGTTTTTATGCTGGGCAAATAACGCAGATTAAATGGAAGTGAGTTAGCATATTCTATGGTAGTTGTATTCGAATATAAATGGTTACTTGCAATTGGATTGTGGAAAACAAAAGACTAACGCCAGTACTTCTTTCGGATTTTCATTTCGCCGTTTGCTGGCGAATACAGTTTTACATTTATATAAGCGTTTTGCTTTGGGTAAGCAAAAACTATTACCGTCCAGAAAATATAGTGGTGACATTTTGAAGTCCAATGCAACAGGTTTTTAATTTTAAGACACTTTTAAATACTCCATTAGGCAGAGAAGTGAGGTCGTTAGCATACAATTTAAGAAAGTGAAATACTGCTACATATTTTCTTAAGTGAAAACTTTTTTTATGAAGTATAATATCATTAACTAGATAATAGTCAATCTACACTAAATTGAATAACTTCGACACGGTACTGTACGTTAGAAATTAGAATATAACGATTATTTTCATTGGTGGCGAGGACCCTAAATATAGTATTTAAGAAAAGTGCAGGTGATTAGTTTAAAGTCAAAACAATTTGCGACTAGACATAATTTCATGGTCTAAAAATACTTAGGCTACGACTACTGAAAAACAGGCACAACAGTATGAATATAAAAATAAAAATAATATTTAAGGTCTTTTCACAGCTTATGCTTACTAATTTCTATATTTAAACTTACTTAGGTATCTAAGGCTCACGCACTAGTCAATTACGGGCTAACCAACATTCCCCAAAACAAGCTACTATACATTGTATATGATTTTATGATTATTTTTGTATGCAGTTTTCATTTACGTGTTTAATACGCCTAAGATATTAATTATAGCCTAATAAAAAGTCTTCTACGTATAAAATACTCAAGTATTGCCGAAGCTTTATCCCAGCAAAGGTCAACACGATCTCAATTACCTTTGCGAAACTTAATCATCTCGAATATAGGTACTCGTTTATATCTTCCAAACCAAACATATTTTCTACAAGATCTTTATTAAAAGCGTTAGTTTAATAACGTGTAAACATATTTGGAGCTAAGAGAAACGAAAATATAGTAAATTATTGTTTTGTGACAATAAAGCCACATTACAATAAAGACTATTTGTATTTACTGTGACTTTTTTGTGCCAGAAACTTGGTCACTTATTCTAAGACATGAATGCCTAAGAATATTAGGCCTGATAAGTCGTAATAGGCTTGCTTCTGTCAAAGACATATAAATTCAATCAATCAAAAACTTTACTATGAGACAAAGAGTTTATAGTTACATAAGTATGACATTAATCTTATGGGTTTGCACCAGCACACATATGTCTCTTCTACACAGGCATAATGAACATATTTTTTCTACAAATTGAACCATTAACTCGCACTAAGCGACATCTCGTCCGCCCACACGACTCATAAATGCTATTACCGATGCTGGCTCATCCCGTCGGACACAACAATCGTAATATATTCTTCATCTCCGAATATATTATATCTTCATTAGGTTTTATTGTGTTACTGACTCATTAGTATAATTTATTGTTACAGCGAGTCGTTCCACAACGTTTGCCGCAGCATCAGTGTCATACATTCATTATTTCTTCTCGCTGGTTTTATCTCGCTTATTGCCCAACTTCGTTACGATCATGTGAAACTGTTCTTACTTGGTAGTAATGATAAACTTGGATTTTGGTAAACAATAAGCTCTATTATCGTTATTGTATGATGCTATCGTTTATCCTCCTACTATGGTAGTTATATGATTCTACTGTTTCATCAAAGTAGATTGTAATACCTTGTACTTACTATCAAGTAATATTACGTAATACTTTTAAACCGTTAATGTTTTTATTTGGAACGATTCTGGGTCGAACGTGACTGGAATTAAGTTTTGCGTCGTTTACAACAAATAGTTGAATCGCGGATACTAATATTTAACATGCAATCACCGTAGGACAATGACAAAGCAAAACTCCGTAATCGAGCTTCTATAAAGAAACACTGAACGGTCGAACGCCTCTCAAGATATCCGCAAATACAAACTTTCTGCTTTCTGGACGGTGACAAGGAAATATTTGACTAAAAGGTTCTCGTCATCGATAAAAATTATCCGTATATTTACATATAATAAAACAAACTCGAGTGCGGGCGAACCGAAAAAACACATTAAGAATATTCTACCGATTGGATAGATCAATAAAATTGAGACGAAGAAAGGAAAATATTATGCAAAGGAAACCCTCGGTGAAATAAAGTGAAGTGAGACGCGCGAGTGAATACTCTCCGCGCGGAAATGTTCAGGTATTTTGATTTATATCTGGCGTGCACTAGCGATTAGGTGATGGGAACACAAAGTTAGTGCTTTACCTGAAACATATTTTTATTATATATACGAGTGTATGTTAATACAGTGAGCAACATAAGTAGCAGAAAATTTAAATTTCTAAACATAAATACCATTAATTGCAGTACCGCTTACTATATAGTAGAAAGTCTTAAATATTCTCAGATCTTCATTTGGACGCTTCTATGATTTGAAACAATATTTTGAATTGTTATTTCTTTCTTTCAATTATTTGACATAAGGTTTCTTAACATGTTGCTGACTGTATCTTCTCATGTTTAGACAGAACACAATCTATGATGGATATTGATTTATTTGAAATACTTTAATACATTGATGAATAAATCTCTTAGGTAGTTGTTACTACGAGATACCTTAGCCTTATATACCTTTCCTATTCACAAATTATGAATAGCACAAAAAACCGAGATGATACTTTAGAAATGAAAAACTCCCCATTAACCTAATAGCTTGATGTACACAAAGGTGCGGGAGGAAACGCATTTCATATTTAAAGAGTAGAATTCTTGCGATTTAAAGTCGCGTACACACGAGAGTGCCGGCTATCAGATAGCAGACCCGCCCCAGTTCTCACCTGCCTGACAATTTTAATATAATAATATTTTCCTTGCGCCATCTCACTCGCGATATTAAAGTGGGAGGCCGCCATCCTGCCGCACAGTTTTTATTCAAATTATGATTATGCTTTGTGGCTTTTATAATGAGTTGGATCTAGTTGTTTTTATGAATTACGCGGTCTTTAAATGCTTTATGATTCTGGAATGTTTATGAACGGAAAATGTTATTTGATGGACCTCCCTCATTTTTTTTTTGTTTTTTTTTTGTTACTTTAGGCACGGTAACATGTTTCCAAAAATAACACTAAATGTTTTCCAATTATGAATGCCAGCGACCTGAGGGTCAATAAAAATAGCGTTTCAAATGTAGCTATATTTATTCAACAGTAGATACTATGACTTTACTTTTCACTCTTCGCTAAAACTAAGCAAATAGGACGGGATAATACTGTTGCTTCCGCTTCCGGAATTTTTAATTTACGCGCCGATACGATGCTTCAATATCCGGCCATCGCGATCGTTCACCGAATCGAGGGAGCTAGATTTTTTATTAAAAAATTCGCACCACTTTTTGCGATATTCATAAAACAAAGCGTTGGTTATTTCTCCCCCGCTCTCCCCGCCTATTAGCAAAATGGCGAATCCTTTAAGTACCATTAAAGGTTAACGCTACAACAAGCATTCAATTCGGCCAAACCGTTTATTGCTTTAAATAAAAGTGCAATGGAAATCATATTATTTTAAAAAGCTCTCGATCATTCAGTGGGACTGTCACTGTCGTACATTGTAGGCTGTGAATGGTGGCTTTTGAATGGGATTTCAGGTGAAACGTCAAATGGTTACGGTCACACGAAAGTTGTAAAGTCAACAAAGTATTATTATGGCAGATTCTATAATGTATGGAATGTTATTTTCCTCACTCACGACCGTACTTAACAATAAAAGTACAAAGTATTGTGAAAGGGACTATTACCAAACAGATAATTATTTTAGTAAGAAAACTCATCATTTCTTTAGATCACAGTTAAGAATTTACACTGGTTATTGACGATAGGTATACCTACTAAACTTATCAGTACATAAAAATCGAGTAGATATGCAGTCAGTATGCAAATTTCACATATTTAAAGAGCCATATAATCGTAGAGCTACGAAAATTTTATGCATAACACATCAGACGAATTCGGTGTCGAACGCAGACCATCCTATATTCAGACTATGTTCGTACCCTTGACAGCTTATAAGCGAAATAGCGTAATGGAGAAATCAATCGGGAGGATGGAAACGGTCGATTGATACCGTGCTGAATTTATGCTGGATTTGTATAGACTTCGTATAGGCAAATACTTTGTATTACTTACATAGAAGTGTTTGTCATTTTGAAAAGTTTATTAAACCATTTTTCGGTGATCTATATCGCAACTGACCACGTAAGACTTATATATAAGTCTTACGTGGTCAGTTGCGACGCTATTGCCATAAATCGAGCTAACGCTTTGTATCATTACGAAGTATGCCTTCAAATATGTAGGAGCTATGGGATACATCAGGTTAATTATGGAGATTGTATACAAAAACAGGTGACTCAAAAGTTTCATTTAATTCATTTCTTAATCGAATTAGGTATAAAAATGATAACGTGCGAGAGACGAGAAATGAAAAACTTGACGTAAAAATTCTCATCACGCTCAAGTTTATTTTAACAACAGAACTCTATTTTGTTCTAGGTTTAATGTGTTTCCATATTCCATCATAGAGGCAGCTAAACAGGGCCGTCTACAGTCTATTTCAAAGCCCTAAACCGAGTGAAACGGACTTAAATAAACATAGACAACCATAAATCAAATGAAACGGACTGTTCTCGTCACACACCGATACCGCGTACAAAGAAATGACTGGAAGACTATGTTTAGGATTCATAACTTTGCTGAGAAAGTGCTTGTGTATTTTGTAGGAGAAATGGTTATTCACTAGACAATATTGTTGAACCGTAAAGTTATTTTTGTCGTGCTAAATTATACGCGGTTTGTAAATGACATAACATACTGGATTTAGTAAGATATTTTAACAATTCATTTCTATCCACAACTTTATAAAATTCTTTCACAGTCATGTCAACAATATTGTTGTAGCGACATCTAGATCTAAAATATCATAATATTAATTCCTGGTCTGCCATACCAGCGCAAGCAGGATTTATGTCTGCAAACGAACCAGGCATAGGAGGGAATCCTAAAAAGAAGTGACATCTTTTTAGCAATAAAAGAAAAATGCAACGAAATTTTGTTTCGGAGAACTAGTAATACCAGTGAAACTAGACTGAAAAACATCGAAAATTCAGTCCAAAATTGGGGAGTAGCAATCTTGCTATAGCTACCTACACATACATACGTACGTTAGATCGTGTCACTCGTATTAGTACTGTGATATTTATAGCTCAGCATCGAACCTGCTAATCCGGGGCGAGCCGGATTGCATACGCATTGGGTGACAAACTACCGCGACGCGGATATGCTGATTGTTAGAACCAGTTTGTTTGATTGAAGATGTTATTTTGATATTTAGAATGGAATGAATATTCATACACACAATTAGTATGGCAATCCTAGAGTCGTAGACAAAGGATCTCATCTTTATCAGCCAATGATGGAAAATTAAATGAACATTTTTTTATGGGACTTTGCCAGTAACGAATACAGAAACTAAAACTAATATAATGTTTTTTGATATCCATCATTAAGAGTTACTCACCGCCGAACTCAGAGACATAAATAATTACCTAAACTCACACTAGTAAATCACACTAAGTAATCATTAAATGCCTCTGAGTTCGCCGATAAGCTATACAGACAGTGGTCAAATCTGTTCAGCTTCACTCACAACTGCATGCGTACTAGAGATAGCACAGAATCCGTCATCCCCCGCTGCAACACTGTAAAGATGTCGCCGGTCATTACTCGTCTCTTTGTCCCTCCCCTTTGTTCTTCGCCAATTAGTCCTAAGTTCCCTCCACCGCACCTTCAACTCCCAACCAGCTATAATCGCTTAATAGATTATGGCTGAGCTCCGCGCAACTCGCTTTTGTCCCAACATCACTTGCGTTCAGTTTCGGTGTAAATAATTTTAGTTAGGCTGCCAGTGCTTATTGCCTTTCTGTATTAAAGCTACAATGTAGATAATAAGATGAAAGTTTTAGGTAAGAGAACCACTAGTTTGGATCAGTTTTGAATTGTATACTCGAAAATTAAAAATGTAGAGATACTTTTATTTAAAGGTTTTTAAGCGCTAAATGTATTTACACGACACTGTCCCGTTCTGAAAGCGAAATAAAACAAAACACTGATAACTAAACAAGAAACGAACGTCACATTCAACTCACAAAAGCAAGGTACAATTAAATTTCACCTCTGGCAACACTAAAATTCTGAAGTACCTAAATCCCACAATGGCACATGGCAACACAGAGATCATTTTTCACCGTCGCGTTGGAAGGAATACGTGTTTGTAAGGACTGACGGGTCCAAAATATAAATCAGACATAATGGGGTCTGTACAACGCGCTTTTGAGTTCACACTCGCAGGTTTTTGGGGTTCCATGGGAAGAAAAACTCATTTGTTATTGTCAACGTCATAAATATTGTTTACTTACAAAAAACATTGAATGTAATTCGTTTTTTGAGCTGGAATCTTGTTCTCACTGAAATCTTTTGGGATCAAAGTTTCACACATAGGTTGCGATTAAAATTTTCTTGTATAACATGAAAACCGTCTTATCCTCTATATTCTGCTCTGAAGACAGGATTTCTGTCTGTTGCCAGTCATAATTTTTTGTCCACCGATCTCTGCATCATCCATCCTGACGCTACAAAACATACATTTCATAAACAAATTGTTGAGATGCGTTAAAAAGATCTATTGTCATGTGTCATAACCTATACCTACGTATACTAATTCATAGCACAGCAAATGAGATAGATACATATTATAAAGGACAAGGTCATGACGTCACTCATTCAATACTATCATCGATGCCGCAGCCATTTGTGTGATGGATTTGAAAACCATCACACAAATTGTGTTGGCGTCGATATTTCAAACTGTCTGCGTGAAATTTGGTTTGTTCGGCAGATTTTTGCAATCTGTTTCACGATATCGCAATGGAAATTCCTGTTTTTCTAGACGATGTCCCGCACTACGATTTATGCTGTATTGATTTAACTAGGCCATCAATGGTTGGACATTTAGATGTAACTTGTGGCCGTATGCGCGATTGTAAGTATATAACGAAAATATTGCGTGCGTAAATAAATATGTATGGTAGTTGTACTTTTAGTAGCATTACTAAATTATTTGGCCTAAAGCTTGGAACTGATAACCATCTTTTTTCTTAATAAGTTGTATAATTAAAACAATTTTACTATGTTAATGTTATCCTTCTTCTGTAGTCACTTATGTCCAAAACCCCGGCTCTATACTCCTTCGAGTAGTAAGATAATCATTATCATTAGCCGATCTCAGTCCACTGCTGGACTAAGGCCTCTTCTATGGCACGCCACTGAGCTCGAACTTCGTAAGTTCAGATTTGGTTTTATAATCAGATTGCATAAGTAAGTGATACTTTAAAACTAAACTAAAATGTACGGAACACCTAAGTTGAATCTACTTCTGACTCGTATTGCATCCGACGCTCAAACGCTGTGCACTAATTAACCGGTGGACATTTTTCTCAACCTTGCCTCTAATGAACGAAGGAACAAATAAGCGAGTGAATGGAATGTTTAGCCGTGTTTATTTAGAACTGTTTGAATACAGTTAGCTTTGAATGAATGGCAATGTCGTTCATTCTTGTTTGAAGTTAACGTGAAATATGAACTGCTTTTTTATGTTTTGTTCTGTTTGTAAAGGTAGAGTTTTAGCGTAGATGGCAAATGTTAGTTTGAATAGGAAACTGTATCCTATTGTGTTAATGTTGTATGGTTTTGTAGTATTTGCCTTGATACTTTTATTCGCATTTAGTTTTTACTTCACGATTATAACTATTTATTTGATAGAACTCTAGAGAGTAAATAAACAAATGTTTACCACTATTTAAATATTAGTCATAGGTTTTTTAACCGACTTCATTATAAGACTTAAAACTCGGTTATTTTTGTCTTAAAGTACGCTAAAATCTTATTTTCATTATCTTACTATATCTTACAGTAAGCAAATGTTGAATGTAACATATCGAGGTACTATTTTTGTAGACAAAAGCGATATTCACAATAAGCGTATTCTTAGAAAATGTTATTGTTTCAATACAAACAATAATCATTATTATTATGTACCTGTCTTATTTTCGTATATTAATATTTATCAAACTCAATTCAAAGTTACCATATTATATTTACTCAAATTTTGTATAAACGTAATATTAGGAGTTATTGAAATCAGTCACTGAAATATTATTAAAGTATATGTGCTTAACTCTGTCTAGAAATTGTGAAATTATTCGTGCGGAAAACCCTAAATTCACTGCCTGAAAGAACAAACACAGCAAAAACCCACAATTGACTTTTCCAGCAAAAAAAAAACATCAGATACCTCGCATTTTTGTCCACCAACCCGTTTACAATAATTGTTTGCAAAAAGGATAATGCAACCTTATCCCACTGACAAAAGCAGCGCAGTACCTATGTTGGTAATATTAAAATTCCCGTGTCCGTCAAAGTACAAAGCTATTTATCTATTAAAAACGCTATAAAAGCCACAGACACGTTCGCACGCTTATGTGTCCACACGTTGCGCAAAAAGTACGAAAAAAAGTGCAAAAAGGTGTCAACACGTTCGCGGGACAGGCCCGCCCGTGAAATATGGCCACCCCGGACACTCCCGAACGCGTGGTCACCCTGTAATTTATTTATAACCGTGTATACTGTTAATGGATATATTTTTTAATGATTTTAATTTTGGGGAAGGGTGACATGATTACATGTGCAGTAAGGGACAATTTTATTAGGATGGGTTTTCGGACAAATTAGATTTCGTTTTACGGGTTAATTTTACTCCACTTTGCTGCTTCATTTTATGGCCTCGTGTTTGCAAATATGTCTGTGTTTGTGTAGTCTTGAAATCAGCTCCTAGGTAAAGTAAAATATTAGAAAGTATTGCGGTTAAAGTTTGTTATTGTACCCAATACGGCAAACAAAGCATGGTTGTTTTGTGAAATTCAGCTAAGCTACTGCAGACGTCTGCCTAACCATCGGAGAATACAAGCTTGATTCTATTAGCATACGTAATTGTTGTCTTTAAAACCAACTTATCAAGTTTCAGTTACGAATTTCGTATACAAATATGAATGCTTGTCGACTTAGTCACATGTGATTCTATTATTAGACGATACCTTAGAGTTATCGGTAAACTATGAGTGTTCAACAGGTACACACCCTCACGCGTTAAACAAACAAAGATGTTGGATTTGTTTATATAGGTACCTACTACATAAAAAACACAAATACCAATTTTCGTTAAAAAAAATCTCTTTACAACCACTGCGTCGCACTTATTTTAACAGTAAAAGGCTCACGTGTTTGTACACCGTATTTCGCGAACAAAAAACGTGTTCTTTCAAATAAAGAAACACCTTAT
The DNA here is from genome assembly GCA_905340225.1 of Abrostola tripartita. Taxonomy (NCBI): domain Eukaryota; kingdom Metazoa; phylum Arthropoda; class Insecta; order Lepidoptera; family Noctuidae; genus Abrostola; species Abrostola tripartita. The sequence goes on from HG996488.1 coordinate 2,090,015, forward strand.
TCTATTTTTTCCTCGAATTTCTATTTTGTACGTTTTCCCGCTTCGAGACGTAAGTTAATAAATTACTTTCACATGTTACAGCGTCTCAACAAAGCCCAGGTGTTACAGTTTCAGGCCATTGGTCTGACAAAGCAGCCTTTCCTTTGCCTTCCGTTTCTATGCCCCTATTGACAAATTCCACCCCTGATTGGGAAAGGGTTGATGATAAAAAGGCCGTCTGTTAGAATGTTTGTAGAATTCCACCTTTTTAAATCGTTGTATCGCGATGGAATATTTTTATTGCTTTTTTCTGTTTTTTGGTTGAATTGTTTTTTTTTAATTTTGCTTCTTAAGCCCTTAATTATCCTATTGGACCTGTCCGTATTAGAAAACTTTCCTAAGAATTACATTTAACATAACTAGCAGCCTAAATCTTTCAGCTCACTAAGAATGTTTAGAAATAGAATAAGGTGTTTCTTTATTTGAAATAATTAGATGTTACAGCGCCGAACGTTTATAACAAAGACATAAAATAATCTTCATGATCTATATGAAAGCTCATTTTTAATTCCGTTTCTGTTTTGTTACAGAGCACCGACTTCAGTCTACGACACAACAACGACACATGCAATTATATGCCAACGGTAAGTCTCAATAATAATACGCTATCATAATAAAACAAGCTTGATCTCCCAAGAGTTTAGGCACCTAAATAACCTTTGCTCACTTCTGTCTAAGTGGGTATAGTTCTTGACAGATGCCTTTTGGTTTTACGACCCTTGAGTAACGTTCACATTTTCTACAAGGGCCTTCACATAAAACTAGGATGTCCAATATCGCGCCATCTGCTGTCCATTGATCCCCAAAATATCACTCAAAGCGCACGAATTACAGAATCTACTTTGCTTTATTCTCGTCAAGTTAGAAGGGGACAGTTTTCATAAAAGTTTCGCCAATGCGGAATGCGTAAGAATAAAATTCCGACTTTACGACGGACGCGGAATGTATCGGAGCCCCTCTCGTCTGCTCCTGTTCTCTATACCTCAGTTCCTAGCGAACTAATTACGGGATACGATTCCGCACCGAACGCGAGACGCGAAAAACATTCAGCCTTTTATTTTTGTATTTGAACAAATTTGTCAATTACTTTTGAAGAGGGTCTGTTTCGCTTTGAAGACTAAAGAGAAATACATAAATTAGAGGTTCCCTTTTGTTTCTTTATATCAAAAGGACAAAAGTTTTAAAATCTTGTTTACACTCATTATTGTTTCGGTTTTTTTCTTTGGTTGCGCTAAAATTGCCGTTTGGCTTTTTGTTGTGTTAAAAATCGTAGAAGCTTATATTTTAATCCCCTCCCGGCGCCCGGCGCGGCCGCGAGGATGCGCTGATTCACCTCGCCGGCCTCACCTCGGACCGCAAATAATAAAACGTCTAAAACAAAGGGAATAAAAGAAAGTCCTGACTAATATTTACGTGGGTGCCCCCGTCCGACGGAAACAGAATGTTGGACTTAAATTTTCGGGGTTTTTCCCGGTATTTCGGAAAACTTTGGGGACTTTTCCTTCCTGACTTTGTAACGGGAGTTTCGGACCACGATTTTAAGTTCGCACCGCGGTTTCCTCTTGGCTTTTGTCTGAATTTATGTATTATAATAACCCCCGCCATGATATTATGAACAAGGTAAACTGATTTCGAAACATTCTCTTTTGTTGTTATTTCGGTAATGGCCGTCTTGGAGTTCGCGCATTTCCATTCGGCGAAACGATCAAACTCGTCGGAATTAAAAAATATCATAACCATTTCGATTCACTTCCACTCGGGAATTGTTTTAAAAACTCTTCTGCGAACTGAACTTGTGCTATTACTAATGTTACCCCACCTTTACTGTGCAATACCCACTTAGTGGTTTTGAATAATTCATAGTATCGGCAGCCAACAATAGGCAAAACAAACAAACAAGCAGAGAAAGCCTTCGGCACTGTGGCATGTTTGTTTCGGCACTCTCTCCCTCCCTCCCACTCCCCCTCGGTGCATGTTACCTCTTCCGCTTTTAGAGGGCGCATCTGGAATACGCTTTTAACGACAAATTCATGAGACCCCACAGATATGTTGGCGTGATAATAAATATGAGCTTAGTGTTTCATCCATAATTCAGTTGGCGAACATTCATGAACGCAGAGAAATGTTATGTTGGCTTTAATTTTTAATTTAGTTCAGTTAGTTAAAGTGAAAAATGGCGAAAATTAAGTGCACTGACTTGAGCGCTTGGAGCAGTATTTGAGAAGTTTTGTGAATAATGAATGAATGAATAATATTATAAGTCGCTGTTTCTGAAGTGTTAATAAAGAGAGAGCAAGTGTATACATCTGGTAAAGTGTAGGTGCTTATAAATTGGGTCAACGTTTGTGCCAGGCACTTACGGGCACTATATTATGAGGTGCATTTGAAACGAACTATATCACTTGCCATAAACATGGTTCAAAGCATAAAATAAATAGAAAACTGGAGTAGAACCGCCACAAATACAAAAGCGTAGTACAAACGGCACACTTCGATAGAATTGACTGAGACTGGTAATCCGAGAGATGTGAGTATACAATACGGCGAGGACATGAGTACACGACTGAAACCCAGCTAAAAGCTGTTTGCGAATAAATAGCTGCTTTTAAAAGCAATAGTTTTTCTCATGTTGTTGCAAGAATAAAGGCGGTTTTAAGTGATCGATGTATCTGTTGTTGTGTTGTATAAAGTACCGTTGTCGCTTTTCCTTTCAAGTTTATTGCTATAGATGGCTCCTTTTATTTAGCTTAAGTCAAACTCAATAACCATACACCATACTGGCTGATTGACCCAATACTTTAGTAAATCTTCAAAACTCCTTCTTCGGCTTTGATAGGTATTTGCGAACATTGAACAGCTTTTGACCTACGACTGATTTGAATCAGTCTCCCGCACGTCAGCACAACAAAAATCACCCTGTACTGTCAAGATCCAGCATTAAAGCAAGAAAACATTCTGGAACGATCTCTGAACATGATAAATACTCTTACAGTACAGACTTAACTTTATTTGGTCGTTATCATTGGTGTTTGACTGTCAGTTCTGTTTGGCTTGTAGCTTTGCAAAACAAACGTTTACCGATACAGCATAAAGTGCCTTCGCCGTCGGCTGATACAGTGTGGTGTCAACTAAGGCAAAGCCACATAATTTTCCCTTTTGTCCCATTGATTTAGAGTCTTTTTTATATGTTAAATGTGGATAGTCAAGTCAATACGGAGAGGACAATACAACAATAGCCACTAAGCAGCGTAACGATGAGGGATCTTATCCTTACTTACAATAAATATTATTATCAATCCAAAATCAAGTTTATCTGCATTCATAATTATGGCCCACCTTGTTCGTCTAGCAGTCGCTAAGCGCATCAGCTGAGCATGAGGTCCTGGGTTTGAATCCCGGGTCGGGCTAAGTGTTATTGAGTTTTTCCCATTTGGTAATTCTCAGTAGCTGCTCCGAGTCTGGATTTATGCGCGGTTTATGGCAATTGGCTCGCACCCTATTACATTGGGACCTATAACATAACTAGCTAAATGTGGGTGTAATATACATACATCTGCTCTATTTCCAGAGGGGGTAGCCCTTCTGGAAATACAGGCTTGATGTTATATTATAAGTATAGCCTTTTGAATCATCACTAGCACTTGCTAATTTCCAAACAGTTCCTAAAGGGATAAACCAAAAATAGTATTAACATTCTAATTCTAAAAAAAATGTTTCTAAAACGTGATGGTAATGGCAATTTTATCTCACAACAATTAATCACAGCTGGGCGTCTATTAGCTGATATGAATCTACCACCTTCACTAATCCCTAAATAGGCAACCCATCCTGTTATTGGTGCGTCCCACACATTTTACAATATGATCAATCAAATTCTAACAATAGAAACAATTAGTATCAATTAACACTGTTAGTTCCCATTGTTAACTAAATATACGCACATTATGGCATCATCTATTGAAATCGCCTATACGCTAATAAATAATAATAATACTTTTTAGTGCTATAAATCGGAAATAATAAGGATTTTTTAGGGCTGCAAATATTTTTCTAACAAAAAACGAAAGTAACTCTTAACTTCTACCAAAAGTTTTACAACGTTTACAAGGCTTTAAAGTTAGGAAAGAAGACAATTGAGCGATAAAACTATTGAGCTATCAAACGATGACAAAAATTGATAATGGGTAAAAAAAACCTTACAGTCAAAAACAGCACTGCAAATCAAACACTTACTAACATTTATTTAAATCCTGAAAAACACCACACGATTGCATACAATTCCGTTCAATGCGAATTCGAAAAATAACATGTTTTTAAAATACATAGCGTTCACATATCAATTACTGTAACCCCGCACCGATGCCATTCACCGAATGTTTTCATTTGTCGTAAATTGTTCGTCACCAAACGTCCCGCGAGATCACTTTAATTATAAGCGCCCATAAATTATCTGTACAAATTGCTGAGCCGATATCGCCGCGTTATCTTAACATTTTTGTTAACCCATGACATTGGTTCATATATCATTCAGATACCAACCCCTGTTTGTTTAAGGACCTGGGTTCTGTGGTTTTAAATTAAAATGATAAAAACCGCTTTTTGTTCATATTATTCCATTCACTTTTCTCGTTTACCAAAAATGATAATCGTCATGATGCATTTTTATGCAGACTAGCTATTTTTTAACGGAATTCAAGGAACATATACAAAAGAAAAAAGATTTAACAGAATTAAAACAGAATCTAAAAACCAAAAAAGAAAATTTAAAAGGAAAAAGGGTTTATATATACAGAGTGACTACACAAATTTCGACTGCAAAATTAAAAAATAACTCAGTACGGAGCCCTGAGCGTCCAAAGTTGTACCCGGGCAAGCACTGCCCGAAGGCACATAACTTTGAAAAATCGTTAGTCATTCATTACGTTTATCACCCCAGCCTAAATTAAGTCGGGGAGATAGGAGCCCTTAATTCCAAAACTCACGGATACTTTCCAAACACGAATCGATCTTCTAGTTTATATTCTGGCCACAGACACTTTACTCGGCGACGTGAAAAAATATCGTAAAACGAAACTGCGACGAGACTGAATTTTGTTCGAAATTTAAATGGAAGTACTGTGATAATAAGCTATACGTTCGCAAAAATACTTTATGTCATCTTATCTAGTGTTGTAAACCCGCTATCATCTAAAGTTTTCACGACGGTTTGAGCCGCATACATAAAACTTTCAAAATATAACTGAAGAACTGATTCGTCTGTCTCAAATTGTCCATAAAAGCGATATCGAGTTACCCTCCTGTTGTCCCCTCCGTTGGTCGTAACTAACGAACGAATGGATTTCAAATGAGGGCTAAGACACGGTAGACCGTGAGGGGAGCGCACATCTGTCAAACCCACCCTACAACTGGCTAGTTTAATAGAACTCTTCGGCCCTCATGATCGCCTAGTAGCTCGCGAAAACGCGTAATCTTTTGACCCTGCCCTGTTTATATCTTTTAGGACTTAGGATTTAAATTGTTGCTGACAGGCGAACTGAAAAAATCTTTTTATGCTTATTTTTGTGCAGAGAAGTCAAAATATATAAAATCAAATAATTATGGATGAATTTCCATGAAGTAACGTTCCGAGAATAAAAGAAATATTTAAATTGCACGTGCAAATGAGGCGTCAATTATGTTCTCAAAATATAGTTTTACTAGGAATTGCTTTCATGGATAGTGTATAGAACTATACGACTGTAAAAAAGTATATGAATATCATATTTAATTATTGTATGATTACAAATACCTACATCTATATTACACAAAATAATTGTTATCAATTACTGCAGTTACTGGCCGTATTTATTAGGGAAAAAGTTTCAATCTTCAATTTTGTTTTCTTCACATAACACATCTAAAAAAACTAGTACGAAAAAGAAATATTTTCAATCCTTCTCGCACAAGTTTGGGTGACACACGAAATAATATGAGAACACAAGAATCCTAATAAAAAATAGCGACCTAGCCTTCACCGTCTAGACGCCATCTTGCGCTAGACTTGGTAACTTGTATATGATATGATACATTAATATTGCAAATAATATGATTAATGTAACTAATGCATAATAGGTTCTGCTTGATTTATACGAATTCATGAGAACACAATGGGCTAGCTTAATATTATAATAATTGGAGAATAACTCTGAAAAGCAGTTTGCCAAACTTATATTTTGCTAAAAATTTCTTGAGATTTTTGTTCATTATGTATCTTCAACCATATAAGGGATCGGGAGAAGTGTATCTAAGTCTATAGTAGTTATCTTGTAGGTCCCAATGTAATAGGGGGCGAGCCTATTGCCATCAACCGGCTACAAGTCTAAACTCAGTGCTGCTACTGAGAATTGCCTAATGGAAAAACCCAGTAGCACTTTGGCTGACCCAAGATTTGAGCCCAGGCGCTCGTGATCATCAGTCGCGTTTACCAACTACTAGTCCAAATAGGCAGTCATATAATAAAACTAGGTTATTTGCAAGTAATAGGTGTACGCTGTGTATGCCAAGGTTCAGAAAATACCGCAGTTACTAAGTGCTGATTTTTAATGTAATTATATGCACGATAGCTACTGCATAACTGCATGCATGATACAGGAGAAATCTTGTTAGATACTGTGTGTCTAATACTGAGAGGGTTTTTTTCAGAATTATTAAAAATATTATTTCGTGGTCTTTATTACCCACTTTATGAAGCAAACGCTCCATGTATGTAGGATTTTATGTATTATAATCTTGTTTTAATAACTTTGACCTTTCGTCTCACACACGTTCCTATTTTCCTTTTCTATAACTTAATTCTTTTATCTGGCAACAAAAACGAACCCTTTGCCGGCCTCTATCTCCAGTCGCAAGAACACGGCACCGATAAAATCAAAAAGCATATCCATTATTATTTTCGGAATACCCTTTTTTGCGCACTTTTTGTAAAAAGCGTCCCTATAAGCGTAAATTATATGTTTATAACATGCGCATTATCCCCACACAAAGGCAAGGCGATCGTGGGGTGTCGGTCTGCACCCCACTCTCCCCTGGCGATAATTCTCGCCCGTATTTGTGCACTCCCGTATTGGTTTAGATTCTTTGCTCTTTGAGGAGAGAGGGGCAAGTAGTTACTGTAGGCGCTGAATTTATTTCTTTAGATTTTTTATTTGTTGTATCGTGAAAGGAACTGGTTATGTAAGTATGACAGCTGTTACTTGTGTTTAACTTTGTTCCCTATAAGCAATACACACAGCCATTAAAAACTTGCGGTTCTACTCAAAGAGTTGCGTTTCTTTGTTGTCTACCTAGTAACCTTCTTATTCGACGATGAGAAATAGCACAATAATAAAATGATTGAAATTCGATTCCAAGATTAGGTACGAACAGAGTATTACTTTGATAGTACGAAACCTAAGAAAAGTTTAAGCCAAACTAGAAAGTAAACTTTCAGTAATAACTGAAATCCCGTATAGTGTTTCAGCAAAAGTATATTCGAATCCAAAATGTTACATAATACGTCTGTAACCATCTCGACAAAATACCTACAAAGTCAAATGATACCTCGAAACTAATACGGCGGGAACAAAACAAACTTTTTTGTTTCTATGTGGCTAATGTCATATCCTATTCAGCCTAAATAATACAACATGAAAAGAAAACGGTAAAATGTTATTAACCACACGGCTTTGATGAAGACAAATAAATACCAGGACCACAAGTAAAAACTGCTGCTAATTATAATTTAATCACTAGTTTATACAGACAGGGTCTTTGATCGGGGTGTTATTGTAATAACACGTGCAGCGAACACACGTGCCTCGGCCGCGTATTGTAAACACCGGTTACACGATAAATAACCAAGTGGCGTTGCTCGACGCACGGGTAATCGAATTATGAGTCGGTTTTTTTATGCGGACTGTGTTGGCAGTGTAAAATAAAATTGCCTTTGCAAAAAAGGGTTTTAATGGAATCGTTTTAATCCATCAATATGATAGTGATAGTGCAGCAGCATTAAAAATATAAGTTTTTGATAAAGCTTATTTAAGCTTATTAAAGGTTTGGTAATTTTCAATTTATGTTAATGTAAATACTACGAATTTTCACCCACACGTTAATTATTATCAAACAAACAATGGACACGCAGGTAAACAACGTAAATAGTCAAAATCCAATACATAAAAATATGACCAATTCCCAATCATTAAGGGAATCCATATCAGGCAACACTGACCAATTAATCGAATAAAGCATCCAAACTTTGCAACTGGCTGAATGGCTGTCAAAGCATTGCAAAAAAAAGGTTAAAAAAAGAATGGAACATGCAGAGAAATGAAGCGCAAAATTCCAAAAATGCCAAGTTCCCGCGTTTTTACACGAAAGGTTTTTATCGATGGTATCAGTGATTGCTTTTGAATATTTTACCGGCCAAACGTATTATGTATTCACGTCATAACCAAAGTAAATATTTGATGGCTCTCTATCTTGCCAAGTTATTAATATTATTGTTTGTTTGATGTGACTTCGGTCAATATAAACGAGCTTTGTGCAATAATAATAATGTTATATTACATGCAAGCGGTTTGTATTATGAAAAAAGTCGTATGAAAGTCACCTTTGCAATTTCTGAGAGCTATTTCTCTGGTGTCTTGGTTATTGTTACGTAGAAGATGATAAAGGATTAAGCAGATACACTTCTCGCCAATAATGGAAAATCTAACCCTTATAAAATAAGGATGAGGCAATTAACTCTTATCAGCCATAATTCTTAGATACTGGGTTGATACAGTTTCCTTAACGGGAAACTTAACAACGCTTCGTCTAATCTGGACATCAAACTTAAAACTTCTCTTTTTGTAGCCACCATTACGACTACAAATCCAAAAAGCTCTTTCGTTTGCTTATTCTTTACTTACCTTACAAAGCTGTTAATTAAAATGCGATATTAGATTTTCGATGTGAAGCTCTATGCTATACAGGAGCATAATGCTCATTAAAATTCCATTCAGTCTAATGTTGCAGCTCTATTCAAGCGAACAGAGACAGCGGGAAGTTATCAAAATGTAATTAGAGAATAGACAATACATATCTAAAGCTATGAAGAGATATACTAATATTATGGCTCTCAGAATACATCTTGCACAAGCCTTGAGTATAATAACAATATTATAGTTGTACAATTTAGAATAATTCGTATAAGATGACTTTATTCACGTTGTAAATAATTGACAGTGATAGTGTTGATGTAGACAGTGTTGAATAATCTTTTTGGGCTGAAATGAAATAGGATTTTAAGTAAATAATTGTAATAAACTATTTGAATAATACTGACTGCACTGATAGCCGAGTGGTATGACCGTTGGACTGCCAAGTCAAAGGTCGCAAGTTCAAACCCCGGCACGCACCAATGTCTTTTCGAATTCATGTGCGTATTATAAATTAATTATCAGTTGCTAAAAACGGTGAAGGAAAACATCGTGAGGAAACCGGCACACCTGAGAGATTTTTCAAAGGTGTGTAAAGCCATGTCAGAGGCCTACAGGCGGTTTTAAACTCTGACACCAGGTTGTTCATCAACCACACGATAAGAACAAGAACTATTTACTTCACATACTTAACGATACAGTTATAATAGGGGTGAGGTTTCACTATGAGGTCTACGTGAATGTAACAAGGGCTAGGCTATTTCCACCAACCGGGCAGAAATCCAGACTCCGTGCTGTTAATGAGAATTTCCTTAAAAAATAAGACTTGCTCGACCCGAAAACCAAACCCAAGACCTCTCAGCACGCTATGCGACCACTAGAGCAACGAGGCAGTCGTAGAATAACCAGAATATTTCCGACAACCAAAGGGTTCCACACAATCTTTTTGTACATCGTATTGGGGTTATGTGGTTAATATGATGTTAATGAATTCCGTTTCAGATGTTAATTCCGGGGTCGATCCGTAATAAAGTACCTTAATTTTTTGGTTGGAAGTGGCCCTTTAAATATTTATCAAAGTATATTTGAAAATAGTACGGCTTGTTGTTATTTTGAAGGGAGCTATTGAGTTGTAAAAGTATTGTTGACAACACAGTTTTGTTTGTTGAACTTGGAGAGCGTTGCTTTTAATTTTCCTTATTATTTTTTTTCTATATGAAAATTTATGAAAAAACGACGCCTCACACTAGGATTTTCTCCTGTATCGAGGGTGCGTTTCACAAACATAAAATATCACATACACAAACATCCAAACTCAGGACAAACTTCTGTGGATCGCACAAATTTTTGTCCTGTGCGGGAATCGAACCCGCAACCCTTAGCGCAGCAGTCCAATCGCTTAGCCAATGCGCCAATCGGGTAAATAGTTTAATAACTGTAAGTATTGATGAAGAAGGGCTTTTATTAACAGTTTAACATCGTATTTCTTGAAGAGCTATTTAAACTGCTTTTAAAACGTTAGATGAACAGATATAAATAGCTAAATATTATGTTCGAATTAGGTCATATTTTAGCGCCCCCATGGCTTTGCACGTGTACGATTTGGTTTAAAAAAAACACAGTGCGTACAGCCGTACATATGTGACCGATCAATTTAAACTACCTATGTAATATTTAATCTGTTTGGTACTTAGGATTTTAGTGTACCGTGTTTACGAGCTTCTAAGTATGTACCTGACTTCGAAAGTGAAATATAGGTACCTATGTAGTATGTACAGAGTGTCTTCGGTACGTTTTAATCGTCTATCAAATCAATTTTGCGTTTCTTGTTTTTTCTTTTTATATAAGGAACCCTCCACACCAGTAAACGAGCCGTAATTTAGGGTTCCGCAGCTGCCTCTGGTGTAATGTTGATTGTATTGCGCGAGTACTGGGTTGTAATCGAACACTTTACCCTTTTTTATGGGGATTAGACGAATATATGAATTTTGTTTACCGTAAAAATGCCGTTTGAATGCTCATTTACTTTTTATTTTGCTCTTGAGCGATTTTTTAACATCCGCCATGAGGTTTATTTAAATCTGTATATAAAACAGTATTTGCTTAACTGTACTCATGGCCTTTTAATGGGTACTTCAAAATAAATTAGTAAAAATATTGCGTTAATTAAGAAAACAAATGACATTAAAAACCAACTGCAGTGCCGCACGACGTAACATTAAACGAGCGTAACTCTTCACCATTTAAAAAGCTAACGATACCTGCCACAATAAATTTCTTGAGGCGTCCCTTTATATTTGTTTAGACAATCGGGAGTAGCAATTAGCACAGGACCTGCCGCGGGACTTTCATTACATTAATCCCGGACATAAATTGCGGCCGGAAATAAATTAAGTCGCGACTTAAACCGAGCACTTAGCACCGGAATTAACCGACGGTTAATTGAAACTAGACGAGTATAAAAAAGCCTCACGGTTGCAGCTGATAAGCGAACCGATAATCCTCTTCTAAACAAAGGATTTAACTTTAACTTTAGTTTCCTACTTTAGCATCGTATTAAAATATTCAACTGTGTTGTTTTTAACTCTGATTACAAGTTCTGACGTAATCTCCGGATTGTTTTTTTTTAGATGAAAACCTTTTGCAGTAGGCACGAGTTGTAAAGATTTGTTACTTTAATCCGACGCCAAGGGTTGATGAATTTATTTTTCAAGGTATTTTCCCCATAAATCTTTTAATAGGCTTTTTTGTATTTTATGGAAACGCAAATTTTAATCAAAGCTGAGATTAATTTGATATTTTTCTTGTTTTCGGCTTTGAGAATATCGTCGTAAATTTTGTGATGGTAGATCTCTCACACTCATACTGCGATTAAATTCAACATTTAGAAGTTGTATAATTAAAGCAAATATTTACTTACAAACAAGTCAAACTCATTTCCTGATACTATTTTGATTTAATTTAAACAGTGTTGACTGAATATCAATCTTTGCTTTGCGATATCAAGCGAAATATTTGTCGAAACATCTGCCGGCTTGGTCACGTGGCGCTCAATTCAAACCGTTCGAACAATAATGGCATCAATTTCACACAAGTCCCCCACGGGACCCGAGAGACCCTAAACTAATATTCTATAGGATCAATACCGCCTGACAAAGTCACCGCGTATGGAACTATTGTGACAGTATCCGCCATGATGTTAGTTTTCACACGATTCGTCAACACTATTGTTAATAGCACACTTTTGTTACAAACGAATAAAGAAAATTTATGTTCGAATGCCGTTTCTCGTATAATATTAATGATCGCGCCTTCTATAAACAGGATTTAGTTAATCCAGAGGTAATCTTTGTTGTGAAGGAGGGAAAAATATTAACGTCCGTTGGCTCAGAAATGCATTTTTTTTGTAATACACGATTAATATTGTTTTCTACTTTCACAGTAAATAGGAATCATACAAATAAGATACATTATGGCAGACTATAGCTACTATTTTTTAAATTAAAAAAAGTGGTAGTGAAGATAGGTAGCACTAATTGTAGCTTGACCGTTAATTACTAGCCAAGCATAAAAAAAATATTAATAAGTATTCCTTTATTCCCCAACAGCCAATTGTAAGTAGACAGAACTACAAATGCATTTGATTCAGTAATCACAGCGAACGCTGTAATCTCAGTTAGCAACAGTTGACCTACTTAAAGCTTTCAAAGGGATACAAAAGACAACAAAATAGAGAAATGAGTTCTCCGACAGAATAAATACTTGATGTATTTTAACTTTAAGTTCGTACTCGTAAAGCGTTGGACATACACGCGCTGTAGGTTGCACTGAAACCACATCAGTACAGTAAGTTTACGTAGTTATTAAATACAAATTCAGGTTCAGTATCGTGTCTTAAATGTCAGATTGACGCAACGTCAATCCAAATACAAATGTCATTTAATCGTTGTGTATACGTAGACCTTAGTCTTGATATAGTAGGAACTACTTGGTATGCAAAATCTGTGACATAGATACTCGTTTAATCAAAAGAGGTTACTATTTAGAATAGGCCTAAATTACTCTTAAACTAAACGGACTTAAACAGAGAGGGTTAAGAATAACTAGTAATATGGTCCATAAATTTTAAGCAAGAAAGGAGACTTGATTACTCTTTCTTTGACACGAGACTAAACCTAAGGGTCTAAAACAAGGGAAGGGGGGTTCCCCTTTAAACAATAGTAGATTCCATAAGGTCACTTGTTCCGGCAGATGTATAGGGGAATTATAATTCCCTGGTGGACTACCCTGTGCCGCCATGTCTAATAATATACACGTATACGTGTACTACTTGTATAGTTTATTATGAATACTCGTATGTATAGTATTAGTAGCAGTATTCTTCTAAACATGTGACATGTAGCTCAAGTCTGTCAAGAGACCATAGGTACCTTAATTGTTATTTAATAAATGGTAAATTGTTCTAAGCTTTCTCATCTGCATATTATGAACTTATAATACACGAACTTTAGTTTCTATCCCAAAATAACTTCCATACCCCATATTCGTATTGAGCGGTGTTTTTTGTCTTTCAGTACGTACATATATGATAACATTATGTTGTGCAAATCATGGAATTAAATAACTACCCAAGAAACTTTAAGTAAGATACACTTTCGCGTACAAAAACGACCCATCTTTTCCCTACTTGTTTTATTTGTGCCAGAAAGTGTTCCATTTGTCCGCGATAGTTGAAGCTTCTTCTCGTTCCTTTTGCCGCTGCATTATCCGTCTGTTTCATTATTCTTCCCCTAACATGTTCCGCATGTCGGCACCAGATATCCACGGCCACGGCGCTGTAGCCTCGCACACAGTAACAATGCTCGACAAACTCCTTTAATTCAATTGTAGGTGAAGCACTCCGGCCGGCATCGGAACGTTGTTTCGCACATTACCCGGGCGAAATGCGTTTCCGATGTCTGGCCGGGACATCGGCCGTTTAACTTAATTGTCGCCTAGCATTATCTTATCGGGACAACGGGTTTATTTATTTTTATGTCGTCGACGTATCGCGAAAGAGGTCCGGCCTTTATCCCGAAATTGTCGTTTTTATGGTTACTGCCTTTTTATTTTGGCCTCCATTGGGATATTTACTTTTTTATAAAATTAAAACGGTATGAAAGCTTGTATGTTGTTGGCAGAGATTGTTCCGTTCCGCTTCAGTTCAGCTGGTTACCGCTTTGTTTTCCGATTGTCCTTAAAAATCCATTTACTTTTAAAGGTCGGCTAAATATAGATGGCGGATTCTAAGAAATTGATGCGGTGAAATAATGAGCTCGACAACGACTTTGTTAAAAAACGAAGAGAAGTTATTAAATGAAAAAAGAAAATAATAAATGGTTATATACCAGTTATTATACCAGTATATATTTTTAGTTCAAAACCGCATACAGAATAAACAAATTGTATTTCAAACCGAAACTCGTAAAGGCACATCGACACGAATTAATTAGGGTACTACCACAAAAACTGTCCAACATAAATTCCTGAACTAATTCACATATTTTCTAAAAGATAAATCGTTTAAAATAAAAATTACAACATGTTTAACAGTAACTAGAGCTCGACACAGCTGACAGTGCGTGAAGCGATGCCAGGCGCACAGTGCAAACGATGCAGACGAGGCTAATAATGTTCGTATGATATAATACTGAGAATGTTTGCTTAATGTACATAGGTCAGATAGAGATTTCGGTTTTACGAAAGTAAAACTTATTTAGTTCGTAATAAAATGCATTTTAAATTATCATAAGCCCAAAAGATAGGGCTGGGACTAAATACAAGCGATTTTAGTCATTCAAAGCTCGCAACAGGTTTTATTGTTACGTATAGTCACTAAGTGTAACTAACTCTTAAAGGTTGTGCTGAGTTGGTGACTTTTTTATCTATATGCAATTATGCTACACTTTTTTTGCGAGCGGGGGGCTTCCTGTGTTTTAATATCCTACTGTTCATACTCATAGCAAAGTATGGACTTAGCTAACCCCATTACAATATTTAAACACGAAGGTTCAAGTGATTTGAAACACAATTCGTTGCCTGCGTCTACCGTCCCACACTGAAAAACACATAAACATTAATAAAACTCAAACTCTCGCACAGGAAAACAAACTTTACAGAATAGGGTGGACGTACCCGTCGTCGGCGCCGCTATATTTATTATCCGATTATTACCACAAAACGCTTTCACATTACAGTGCCCCTCGAACGTGTTATTGCACAGTCCGGCAGCAGGGGCGCTCACCCTACCGCGTCATGTGAGACGTGAATTTATTCAATTAAAACCTAGTTGCTAGTTCGTTATTTGAATAAATCCGACGTGATTAAAAAGTGGTGTTCCAAAATTGAAAGTACATTCGTTGTTTATTGAATTCAGATTCGATTACATGCGCGTTTATTGAAAACTCTGTATTCTGAGCTAACTACTTCTGCATATTTAGTAATCGGGTACTGTACTTATGCACTGTGAATATTTCTGGCACATTGTCATTTTTATGTATTTATGTAAACTTTTAAACTCAGAGTCAATTTCAATCTACATAAAAACTAAAAGAACAAGAGCCTTAACTTTTTGTAATAAAACCTCATTGGTACCTATACAATTAAAACTGTCTGTTCTTACCCGACTTAAGAGGACAATAAAACTCTGGTTCATTCAAACAACGAAATAGAGAGAATCGGTCCGATCCCAAATAAATTCAATCATAGGAGTAACATTGATGAAACGGAACGTCGATTCAATTCCACAATGGCGTGCGATTTGACTCTCCCGACCCACATTTACTGTCGGAATCTAGAAAAATGACATTACTACAAACGTCCTGTCATACCGGTTGATTCAAAGATAACGTATTATATTTTCGTTTCTTTTCAAAGGAAAGTCTGAATTAATAACAGTTATTTATGGACTGTCGACGCGGACGGACGTTTCTGATGATCAGCGCTCCTCCCTGTAATGGATTTTTGCAGACGACAAAGTGGGTTTTATAAGATGAATTGTTAATTGATGATTTGAGCTATTTTTCTGAAATGATAAAATACGGACATTTTCTTTAACCTAAATTCATTTTGCTTCGAATAACTAGCTGGAAAATGTCGGACATAATAGGAGTAGGTAAATGTTAGATATTTAACATTTTTAGTAGGTACTCATACGAATCAAGTCTAGAAAAATTCTCTGGTTGTCTCGTATCTTTTTAAAACTTCATCCATTGTTATGTGAAAACAGTTATTGTGTGGAAATGTTTCACTAAAACCGTTTAGGATAAACATTTTTCAACAAAGCCGTAATTGGTAAAGCAAAAATTAATAAAAATTTAGAAAAATTCTAACGGGTTTTATTATTTACTTTATTTGCATGCAGTTTGTTATGCAAAAATATAAAAAACCAGCTAGATAAAGCTAAAACACACAGACTTCCGTTTTGGCAACACTTCTCTATGCCATAAAATTTCCATTGCTCATGGCATCTCATCGCGAAGTGGTTTACAATTAACTAAGAATACGCCGGCAAACCTAACGATGTGTGTGGAATAGTGAACTGGGGTACTATTCTGTACACATACTCAAGCATAAAAAGAATTGCAACTCGTACTCACCATCATCTAGCGAGTAAGTTAATAAAAAAAATTAAAAATTAGGACTACCTATGTGTAACATGGACTACTTTTAATTTTCACGAATATGCTCCTAGTGAAGAGCCTTTATCTTGTATTTAGATTCGTATGTTAATGACTTAAGGAGGGTAGATGGTAGTGACTGGATAGCGAACATAGGAGAACGAGCCTTGTCGCGTACCTTGGTGGCCTTCGTCCAGCAGAAGACTGCAGTAGGCTGATCTGATGTGCTAAAGGGGCAGGGTTTCAGGTGTGTATGACGTGACGTATAAATTCACTATAATAGTCTTTAAGACAGTCATCTGGTTCATTTAAAATCATGTGACATTAGGTCAAGTTTAGTTATACATACCTTTTTATGACATGCATACTTATTAGTAGCTACACAACTCATATTTGTTGTATTCCAGATTTCAGTAGTTTTGACATTAATTACCGATACACTACGGGTTTTTGCTACAGGTGTAAAGATACTGCCTACCTAGCTTACTGGAATGTTAAGTTTACAACGGCAACAGTTTCCAATTCCCATAATTATCACTTGTCTTATACTGAGAAGTTACAAGACAGTAATATATGGGCAATTAATTTTACAACGGTAGCAATCAGAATGGTTTATTGCGACAAGAATATTTCAACATGGCGGCTAAGAATCTTGTCTACCACTCATCAATTTTTATTATCGCCTTGACGGGTACATTAATTTCTTAATAACAAGCGGTAATTTAAATATTTTGTTAATGTGTTCATTAGTTTCCTTTTTAGTGTTGAATTAATTACGTAATGATGTCGCAAGACTGTGAAGATGCTGCGCTTTTTAAGGAGGTGTTTTGTAAATTCAATTTGTAATATGTCGTAATTACAGTACTTACCTCTTTGTATAAAAATGTTGATATTTCGCTGATCCTTTTTTAAGCTCGTACAAATGAATTCCACGCCCGCATCCAACCTTAGCTGAGCTTTCTTTTAATTCCAGCTATTGCAAAATGTTATCTGAGTAATGGACCGCTCCGCCTAGCCTGCGTAAGATATCAGAGCTATTGAACTCTACATGGTAAGCCAATCATTTATTTGTACAAGGATTCTCAAAGGAACACATTCAATTTTAAGAAACAATCACCCTCAATTAAGATCTTGACAAACATAATTGATATAAGCAAACGTACAAAGGACGAACCATCATAAATTGACAGTTAAATTAAAATGTTAAAGATCCTAAGGGTCGAAACCCCAACCTTAACTTTATTAAATCTATAACCATAGAAAAAGTTGGTAAAGCAACAAACGTTTTTTACCAATCATGCACATACAATGCACAAGTTTTTTCGAATCTTATTTAACGTCGTTCTTTCGGAAAGTATTCGGGGCGAAAGTTTGGAATATCAGAATAGGGGCATTATCCGGGCGACTTGGCGCCTTCGTTAGGAGGGGCTGGGCTTTGGGCCCGTCTTAAGGGGATACGGCAAGTCGGGTGAAAAATACAGATACGTACCGGTGAACTGTGGCCCTGTACTGTCTGGGATTATTCTTTCTTTCTTGGTAAATATTATTGGGTTTTTTGGTATTTTTTCGTAGCTTTCTTTAATCTTTGCAGTTTCGTGGTATTTGGTATTTGATTCAGATACGAGCAGAACCGATATGTTACATTTACAATCGTCTTTACATTAAAACTTAAAACTTACTGTATCAAAAGGCTAAGTTAATTTCAATGTTAATGCACTAAAAATTGATTTAGTCTATGAATGTGCCTTAGGGAGGCACCTAATCCCTTCTGGTTCAACCTTTTTATTTTCAATAAACTTCTCGTTCAGGCATTATATTCCAGTTTTTAAAAATCGAAATGAGCGTTCGAACCACGAATGCGTTCGAAACTTACATCAAAAGTCCATTTCGTGCGATACGTCTTGGCATCGACCAACTATCGAATTTCGAACGTCTCCACCTTTTGAAATTCAACGATATTTTAATGGCCACTATCGGGTTGGGTCGATTGATTCCTTTTTTTTTCAAGTTCCGCTCTTGAGCTTTGACAGAGCTCGATATTGCTTCGAAGCCCGACTTTTTATTTACGGTTCGAATGGTAAATAGAGTTCAGTGTTTACACCGAACGGTTTTGATTTTTAACTAAGAGTTTATTTGACTTATTGATTGGACTTTTACTAGTGTTTGCCGCTTTCACGTACTTCTTACTGGGGTCTCATTGAGTAAATAGTTAATTAACAAAGGTAGTTTATTGTTTGTGTGTAAAGAAGGGAAACTAAGAATATGAAGTACCACACAGAGTTCTCGTCGGTCTAGCGGTCACTAAGCGCAACTGCTGACCATGAGGTCCCGGGTTTTCTCAATAGCAGCACAGATATTGGTTTTGTGCCCGGTTGATGCCAATATGCTCGCCCCCCATTACATTGGGGCCTATAACATAACTGGCGAAATTTAGGTGTACTATAGCTACTATACCTTTGCCCACCCTTTCGGGGAATAAAAGCGTGGTGTTATATAGGTATGTATGTACAGAGTTCTTGATTAATTAATTCTAAATTCACACATAAGCACTATCTCCGCACATAATCCTTATAACCCTTAGAATCAGTTCTCACCAGTTTATAACAACAAATTATAATAACAAACATCATCATAGCCAAACAACCACATGCTTACAAATGTGCATGCTAATATGATCTTAATTCCATTGCGGTTGAGATGAGGATCGCCTGAATGCAGCACAATTATTAACAATGTCATTCGAGTACGTTATGTTAGTAAACCACTCTACGCCCGCAATGAATTTCAGC
Organism: Abrostola tripartita; assembly: GCA_905340225.1. Classification (NCBI taxonomy): domain Eukaryota; kingdom Metazoa; phylum Arthropoda; class Insecta; order Lepidoptera; family Noctuidae; genus Abrostola; species Abrostola tripartita. Next base: position 2,109,440 of record HG996488.1, read on the forward strand.
TTCAAAATGATTTGTTATAGCAATACAAATATATTTACTGGCGACCAAGTTAAATAGACATCGCATAACAGATATGTTTAATATTAACAGGTGTCAATATTAATTGGACGAGTCTACATAATATTTGCTTTTGTTGGAGCTGATTGTGTAGCGCCGGTTTTTCAATGAAGTTACAAAGCTTGTGTTATGTTATTTGTAATTAAACTGTTTTAAAGAGCTTAGTTTGATGTACTGAACATTCCACCCATAAACTGTTAGTATAGAAAAAACTCAATACGAATTTAGAAAATACAACACAACAAAATACACTGACTTTCACAGCTATTATTATAACTTCTAGTAGTTTTAAATTTCACAACATCTTCTTTTAAAGCTACGTATTCGAATGTCCCAAATTAAAAAAAATGCCACTTGTTTTTAAAGACTTTATTCTTTTTTATAAACGCATTTCTAAAAACTATGCATCCTTCTAAGCATGAACATGCCACTGGCTGAATGTATGAAAATTTAAACTGAATGGTTGGAAATGTAAAATGTTTTAGGCATTACACTCGCGTCATCTCTGTTAATGTGGACCCTGCGGTCTATTAGCTGTCACTGGCACGTACCTGCTCGTAATTTAATAATTGGACTGACAATGCAAACAATACACTCCTATTCCAAATTCGAATTCAATTGAGGGGGTGAAAGTTATGGTTTATTTTTTATATTTAGTTAATCGCAAGAGTTTATTGGATAACTTTTTTTATGTAAGGTGCCTGAGTTAGCTATACGTTACTCGATCGATTAAAGTTTGTTTTTGATATTGTTTAATACTAAAGTAATGGTACTATTCTTAAAATATCAAAGTTTAAACAGACCAACTGCTACACCGAGACATTGAGCCACCGCTGTGCACACATCTAAGCGATCCTCAATCGCACTACATCAATATTTGCCGTGACAACATCAACAAACATCCTCTATGCAAATGTTTTGGAGTCCTCCATAAACACAGGCATTGTCGACGCGGATTAACTTTCCGTTAATGACACCGTTACATGCACCCTCCAGCCTCCAGTCTAGCCGACTCCTTTATATATTTGCTCATACGGAGTGTGTATCCAGACTGTTTGGATTACGGCCGTAAAGGCGGATAGTTGTTAATATTACGTTATGTAGCAGTGTCTATAATGTTAGTTCTGTCTTTCAGCTCAAAGTAAATGCAATGTTAGTTCTATCTTTCAGCTCAAATTATGCATCCAGCCTGCAGTACATAAGACTGTATAAAAAAGCCTTCAGTCCGAAAATTAAAACCGTATAACATGGAAACCACTGAAACAAAAGTAAATATTTTCGAAATTCAATAGGCCCACTTCCAGTACCTACACCTTCAAACACGACTTAGTAAGTACCTTCCAAAATACGAAACAAAACAAAACTCAATAAGCACAGTGGCGCCATTGATCATTTGGTAACGCACGGAACAGTTTACGAAAGTTTCCAATTTTCGCTAACGACCCGCGAAGATACTGGACGGTTAGTTCATTATTTTCCAAAATTGTACGTGAGGGTTTCCTTTTTTTGTTTCGTAACTTGATGTATGATTAAAGTTTTGTTCTTCGAATGGTTTTATTTTTGTAATACCATTCGGACGTGAAAACTCGTGTTAAACTGACATAAGGAACTTTTAAATAAAGAATGAAACCGTTTGTGTTTTGTTTGTGTGGCCAGAATGTTATGAATTATAATTTACATTGAAAGTACTTTTACACCAATAAATTACTGTTCATATCCAATATTTTAACGTTAATTAAACAGTTGAATGGGTTGGTTTAAAGAGATAATAATATATTTTGGCTTGTTCATTGCCAGATTTATAATGAGAAATTTATAATAGCTTAATAACGTTACCATTACAGATTTTTTAATTTCTCATGAAGTTATTTTTATGTAAATTCCATTCAAGATATTGTATAACTCTCATACCAAATCCGTTTTCATATTATTGTCTAATTATAGGAAGGCGCAATTCTCGTTGTGTAATCAAACGTTCCCTTTTTTTGGCAGCTATGTACCCACCTGCAAGGCAAAAGTGTCTAAGTATCTTTATATTCCAGTACATTAATAACAATTAACGCTCTCTCGCCTTCAATAATTCAATCTTTGCCTTCGGAGTCAAGTTAGAGAGAGTTAAAACATCCCCACCACTGCCTCCGGGGAGTTTAAGGGAAATTATCAACGCGTTATGAAAATTGACGTCATGTATTTTTGTTGCTGTGAATTTATTTCAATGAAATAATTGGTCCGTATGTCAGTTTACTTTACTGCTCAAAATAATGTTGTACTGCAATCCAACTTCTGTAAAAACAGTTTTGATACTGGCAACCACCCACAACAATAAATTCTGCAAATATTTCACGTATCAAATTTACGCAACATAAAAATGCGTTACAAATCGAATCTATCCATGGAGCTAAAACCTGAAATTTAAAACATCAACCTTGCAGTACACATAGCAAAATAGAATAGCAACATAGTTATATATCGTAAAGGCGCGGCATTAAATTTGGCAGCACTTTAGTGCTCTCGGGTTGAACTCTTGACGCCTATGCTCGTAAACTAATGTTATTCGGCGTATAACGCGCCTTGGGAGACCTCGAGGCAGCCTCGTGGCTTCGATATAAATTTTTCATGAACCGAGGACGAGGCAGAGTGATTGAAAAAAGCCTTCCGCAATATTGCCACTCATTGATTGGGCGTGGCGATTTGAGTCAACGCGAAGTGAATTGGTTTCGATGTCGGTAAGCCGCTGAGATGCGATGCCCATCTTATTGTTTGATCTCACGTTGTGATCTTTATTATTCTGGTTTGGATTGCGAGATAAAATTATATATCTTTCATATTTTATGTGAGGAGAAAGATTATTTGCTTTTGCTAGTTTAGATTGAGACAAGACTTAATATTTATGAAACAAAATATTAAATGTAAGCACAATCATTTGTTGAATGTATTTTTATTAAAACAATACGAACTAGACTGCCCTTTCTGACTCCTTATTAGGCTCTGCTAGGAGGGGGACGCCTTCACCCCAAATGCTCATGGCGCAGGTAAAATATTATAGAAATAACAACCCTCTGTATTTTACACACCTATTTGTTTAATTATTTTATACTTGTTATTTGTTTCCATGGTTGGCAAAGCATCATTTGAATATGGTATCTAATTAACAACGCTTAAAGTTAAAACTTTTTTGGTCCTTGTATACGAATCGGAAAAAAAAAACACAATCACTGCTTTGGGCTACTTTTTGTCGAAGTAGTCAATCAAATTATCTTATAAGAAGTCTATTTAGTGTCTACGAATCAAAATATTTTTAATTAAAACTCCATAATGAAAATAGTTACGTTGCAAGTCGCTTCGGGTATAATTCTCAGCATATTAAGGCAATCTGCGCCGAGGACGGCCGCACCAACTCGCTTTATAGCCGCTAGCTATCAGCATAATTGATAGTGGAGGTTGGGATAAGGGGGTAAATCTTATTCCCATCGGCTTTTAGACATATCTTGTGCGATGAAGTGATGACGTGTGCCTGAGGAGTTTATTACGAAAACACAAAGAAAATACTCTTGAAAATATCAACAAAGTTCCAAATGGTAGATCTGAATAGTAAAAATCTGTTATGTTAACAAAAATTAAATTCCATGATTGCTTGATAATTTTATAGGCTTTTTTTACTAGACATGACAAGGCTAAATATAGGTCCTAGTTTTCCCAACTTTCTTTTACTTTGTCCTACAGTGCCTTATGAAGGTCATGTAGCTTAAGAAAACTTTAAGAAAAAGCTAAAAGGCCTCCATCGCGACCGTCACTGGCACAACAAGGTCTTTATCTTCTTATCGTATGGTTGATGAACAACCTGGTGTCAGAGTTTAAACCACCTGTAGGCCTCTGACATGGTTTTACACACCATTGAAAATCTCTCTGGTCTGCCGGTTTCCTCACGATGTTTTCCTTCACCGTTTTTAGCAACTGAATTAGTTATTTATAGTACGCATTTGACTTCAAAAAGACATTGGCGCGTGCCGAGTTTTAACTTGCGACCTTTGACTTGGCAGTCCAACGGTCATACCAATCGCCTATCACTGCTACTTCAATAACGAGGCTTAAAATAAGCATTTAATCATACACAACTCACTACATGTTCCACAATTACATGAGCTAACCGACAGAACCAGCGTTACAAAAACTGCCAACATCCACAAGTTCGCCACATAATTGCGATTAGCATTTAGTTATGAATCAATTCCGTCGTCCGTCCACCGAGGGGTGTCGGTGGTGTTCGGAGGACTCCAACTGTCCGATTGAATAATCAATCAGCAGAATGTAAATGAGGCTGGCAACAGGCGCCGTCCCAGCCTTGTTTTTGGGCCCATTTCAACGAAGATATTGTTTTGCAGCCTCCGTTTGTATTGCGATTAGTTTCAATTTGAGGCGTGTTTGGGGGGTTAGGTATTCTACATACATAGGTACTTACCCCGCTATTTTTTACAATAAATCTGACAAAAGGTAAATGACATTAAATTGATGTCAATTGACATAAGAAATGTTTAAGTTAAGAGAGGTTTTATCATCGTTTATAATAATTAAGAGCGTTGTAATCAATCGTCTGTATTATCCAACGGGTAGGCAGGGGTGTTCTTTTTCATCATTGGGCTTTACAATTAACATAATTATGTTCATCCACATTTCAAAGCGTGCTTATGCTTTTAGTCTTATATATATAGTCGCCTCTTACAACTCGATTGGTACTTTGCAAGTTGATGGGAAAATTCTGATCCTTGCAGAAAGTAATGCAGGATTCCTTTTATAATTTACTTGGCAAATAAATACTCTGTTAAGAATATGCACTCTATGTATTTTAAGACTGTTAAACTCATATTTCGAGGAATACATTGAAATCAGATTTCTGAAAATTGCCGCTTAGATTGTTAAGAGGTACGACATAAGTAGACAGGCTCTTAATGTTTTCCATTTTCTCTCAGTGTTTAGTTTTCTTATGTCGTTTAATACCTAGAGAGAAAATTAAGATTCTTTTGACTGGTTGCGTTATTACTATTAAGAAAATAAATACCTAGTTCGGATTATAAAAATTATGAGAGAATTTAGTTTCGTATAAAGATGTTTTTAAAAACATAATATGTTTTTTGCAACCTAGGTATACGAAAACGAAATGAATGGAAAAAAAAACCCATCCAATATAATACGTATCTAGATAAAAAGGAAATAATATTATCTCATTTAAATTTCAGTTGGCAAACCCTCAAAGGCTTATTACAATCTGAAATCTTATCAGGAGTAAACTCATCCTACCGTTTAGGATCTGAGTAAAGCCTATTTTATGGGGATGAAAAAATATAGAATAATTACCACAGCCATGAGGCAAGCGTAATAAAAATTAACCAATTAAATAGAGAAGCGTCCAAAATATTCCGACTTAAACTGTAGCAAGCTAATCAAGATTTCTTGTGAATGTATTTGCTTTTCATCCCTTTTAATTGTCATCTTGCCATTAAATCTTTACGTAGTCATTTTTCATACTTTCAATGTAGATGTTTTTCAGTTTCAATTACAGTTTTATTATTTATACCGAGGACACACAATAATTATATTAATTGGTATGAATAAGTATATAGTAGGAAAAAATTGTAAAATACACAACGCCGAAGCCGTGTGGTATCCGCCCTAGAATAGATCACCCCTTTTCCTCCCGTGGGTGTCGTAAGAGGCGACTAAGGGAAAATCCAGAAGATGGGCAGCAGCGTCTTCTGTAACTTGACCACCAACACTGCGATCCCTAAGCCGCTTGCCAAGCGTGGGGATTATGGCAACCCTTCCTTCTAAAAGAGGGAGGCCTTTGTTCAACAGTGGACGTCTTCCGGCTGATGATGATGATACAATAACGTGATTATAGTGTCGAAACTATAATAATAAATCCTTTGATCCAATAGCAATTAGTGGCAAGTCTTAATACATATCTAATGATAATATAATTGGAATTTTTCTGCTTGTCTTCTCCCCAGCCATGACTTGGTGCAATAAGTTTTGTTTTTAGCTATCTCCCCAATCCACCACCTTTGAACTCACATCACTACTTAAATGTCATTTTTCCGCGCATTAAATAATTATGCTGCTACCAAAAAATATTTAAATGGCTGAAAGAATTGTATTTTAAAGGAGACAAATAAAAAGAAGTAATCACCTCCATTGTTACCTTCGTAATATACGCGAACCGTTTCAGAAAAGGATTCACCGTGTCAGGCGCGATTACCGCGTTGACAAGTGTTCAAGTAACTATTGTTCAAAGCTCGGTTTAAATCGGGAAATGTTAAGCGAGTATTGTTTAAAGTTCGCTTATTATATCTTGAGCCGACACCTGAGGATTTAATCGTAAGGCCACTCTTTGTGATGTTCAATTGTTTCCCTGTAAAGTACCGTTCAGATTGGTCTTCCAAAATGTGTCAAAGGTTTTAATAAATAAAATATTGCCAATTTTACTTTGTTGTCTATTTCCCGGTATTATATTATTAATAGTATTTCGGAGAATTGCCGCTTCATTTAGGGCTAAGACTTAATTATGCAGTATTCGTGGATTTATTACATACAACCGTGAAATGTTCATTTGCTAGTCTTGTCGATGCAAGCATGTCGTTGTACGTTTGATTCACTCAAGTCAGTGCTTCTAAAAATAGTCTCAATGGAATGTAAATATCTGGGGGTTAAGTGCAGCTATCCAACGTCATCTGTTTACCACTGTGATTATAGGTGAAAAAGGTGATACGAATATAAAATGTTTACTATCATAATGGCATGTTAATATCCGTTGTCGCAGTAAGAGAGGCCAATGGCCTGTTCACGTTTGCCCGCAATCTAGGAATGATGAATGGCTTTCCGTAAGGTAAAGTAGTAGTGATCATAAACGGTGTGCATTGCATGAGGCTCTCATAAACCCGGGTCATTACTACTGCAATCAAGGCTTGTAGCTATGCTTTACTGTTAGCGGTACACGCAGGTATTGTTAGGATAATAAAGGGTAACGGATATTACACAAGTTTAGTGCAGCCGAAGGCAGTCACAAATTGTTAGGGAAATTACTAGAAGTATGTAAGACAAAATAACTATAAATATAATTTAAATGTTTTTATTAAGCTTTGTGGTAAGAGCCTACACTAATCTTTACATTAACAAAGGAATTCGATCTCTACAATAATTATACTGTTTTCTACAGTTATTTAGGAGTACCGTATCCTTTATTAAAATGTATGTATTACTGATATTATTTCCTAAATATAATTTTACTCTCAGAGATAACCTAGATACGATTTGATTATGAAGATTCAATACTTCCAAGGAATCAAGTATTTGTTAAACAAATTGTTGATTTTTCTTTTGTATATAAATGAAATATTAGATATAATGAGTATTCTGAGAATTCTGGAATCTCTGACATCTCCAGTGTTTTCTATAAATACCTACACTTTAGGAAATTTTTCCTAATATTATTAAAAGCGGCAGTTGGTAGATTTTACGGAAATTTTAACATATACCTAAAGTCACTCTAAGAAGAGACCACGGATTTCCATTTGCTACATTTCTGGCATTTCTTTCGCCTCATTCACTCGCATCTCATTTCGTATGTACGCTCATCGGTTAATACTACTCTAGTGGGACATTACAGGCTTGTAATAATAATAATAACCTGACTCTTCTGGCAAAACATCTCCGATTTATATGTTCGCCGAAGTTTTATTTTACGAGTCAATGGCTTATCCATTGACTATTCAGTTAACTAGCGTCAATCACTAGTTGGAATCGACACAGCCAGCTATAACGTGAAACATCAATTACCTGAACTAGATCTAGTTCACTTTGAGACCTCCAGCAACGCCCTAAATCGAGGCTTGAACACTAGTAAGTGGTGCCATTAGATGCTGTTGCTGAATTTACTAATTGCTCTGACTGATTCGTCTAGTAAAATGCGTCATGTATTAAAACGCCTGCTCTAAAGAGCACGCAAAGGTGTTCTTTAGAAATTTCACATTTAGAGGAGATGGGCTAGCCTAATGGTATTGATTGGATTCAAACGGCATAATTATTGTAGCAAACTTGATACTAGAATATGAGATTAAAAATGTCCCATAGGTATTTGCAAAAGTTTGATCATTTTCAACTTGCAAATGTGCATACGATGCGACGTCGTGCAAACCACAGGTCAACGACATTCTAGAGAAACATTCATTTAAAATTCCTGCGATCAAATAATAAAGAATTTCCAAAGTAAAATGGTCGAATTTAACCGTGAATAAATCCTCTTTGAATACCACCAACCACCAAAGTTAATAAATAACCCTGGACTATCAATCGGAGTTACCATCGATTGTTTCAAATGTGGGCCAAAGCTATGCACAGCGACATGAGTTATCGCAAGTCGCCGTAATGGCGCCATTACGTGTTTTAATGCCCAAGTTTCACCATAACATAAGAATATGAGAAACTTCCAGAATATAGGTGAATGACGGCAATACATTTGCGATATGTAGATATGGAAATACGTGACGTCATTTAAGTATACAGTCAAATTATAATGGCTGTTTTGTTGGTCCTTCGAGTCGAGTTAGTCTGGAGCATGCATTTTCGGATGGCACTATAAAAGTTTTAGTGCCAAATGTTTGAAATGAATTTAATATTAACTTTGGGAGTTTTACTGGAAGATGTGGTGGTGTCAGGTTACGACTCTCGAATTTGATATCGTTCGTTGCATCAGCAAGCATGCATTTTACTTTTGAGAAGTGTGAGTTCAACTGTACGATAATACAAATAACATAATTGATGGCTCTAATCAAGTATGAAAATCAAGGTCATTATTATGAGTCGTTTCACAGCCTATTACCATCGCGTTGAAGCCGCAACATCAATAAATAAGCGAAAAGCGTTCGTAGGCAATTTGGAACACGAAAAAAACGAAAAATTAATAAAGCATAATAACAAAACATGTCGGATCAGGGCTCCATAATTCAGTGGCGTGTCCGGAAACGCTGTAACCGCCGCTCCCGGTTGCTTTCAGTTCACTCGTTCGACAGCGTCTTAAGTTCAATCGGTGATTTAGTGATAACGGTTCAGTTACAGACAATTCTATTGGCGCGCTGTCTCAGTTCTGTATCAGGGGTCACGAAGCCAATATTTGTACATGTCTTATACGTAGGTATACAATGATCCTGAGTATACATTTTGCGAGCTTTTTTTGTTGTGAATGCGCACTTTCTCCAGATTTTATCAGCCCATGTACCAGGGGTTAGCAGTGAGCGTGTTGCCATTTATCTGGCACAACCTTAAGTCTAAACCCATCTTAAGTCTATTGACATCTCTATTTGACAACCTAAAGACAGTGACAAGTATAATTTATTCCATGGTTAATTTTTTTTATGAGTAAGAGGGAAGACTTCAAGTGGATCTTCAAAAGTGAAAATACGACCATAAATCGCAACCTAGCGTAGACACTAGACAGACAATCGATTAGGAACAGTTGTATATTCGAGTTCATCTCACAAACGCAACAGCTCAATAACAATAAACCGCGCATCGATCATCCGATGCTCTCACATAATCACCTCGCGCCACCTCATCCACATCCCGGCAAGTGAAAATAAATATACGGAACACTGAATTATTTATGACGTAAACGCTTTCGATACTTTTTTCTAAGATGGCCGCGGTACCGGATGTCCCCGGCGGATCGCGAGGCGTTACGGTGACTATATAAATTACATGTTTCGATACATTTGTAAAGAATTCTAAGAGATGGTTAGGTGATTTTTCTTGGAATAAAAATATCTTGCTGCGACTGTGCTTGGAAAATATTAGAGTAATATTCTGATGTTTTATTGGCGCCACCTTAAAAATAAGGCGTAGTTTCTGATGTTTGCCGATTAGTACCATGTATTTTTCATTGTATGCTTCTAAATTTGTAAATTCTATGAACGGTCTTCCACTTGGCAGCAGCTTATGTCTTCTTATGAATTACTTAAGACACACCTAAAGTCCCTTGTGAACGTTTATGACTGTAACTACTATGACTAAACTGTACCAGTACCCACAGTTCAGTATCTTTTTTCCAGTCATAGCAAAGTGAGTCAGTTTGTAAAGGTTGGGTACTCTGCTGGCAAATCAATATTCTTCACTATAGACAAATTCCCATATAAAAACAATAAATAGTATCCATAACATCACGTCAGTATTCCTCGAAGGAGAGGCAGAGGTTTACATGTAGGTAGTACATCCAAAGATTACTAGTCACATAATATGTTATAGCTCCTAATGTGATAGGCGAACCTATATCTATCAACCGGGCGAAAATCCACCGTGCTGCTACTAAGAACCTAATTGAAAACCCCAATAATAATGCCTGATCCGGAATTTGAACTCAAGACCTCGTTCTCAGTAGTCACACTTAACAACCACTAGACAACGAGGCAGTCACGTTGTAATATCAAAAACGCCTAATATTAAATATGTTTGCGAACATTTTTCGCGACACCGCGGCAAGCCGGCCTCCCATTATTTATAGCCGACACCTGCGCTCTACACTTCTTTCTGACACCTCTTGACACTGTCTAGAGCGCTCTAGCTGTCGGCGACACCCCGTTATTAACGGCCTCAGTGTCTGTTGCCGAATGTGTCTTGTTTTATGTGTATTCGGTTGGTATTAGTGCGTTAGATCATTTTGATGTTGGCAATAATACTAAAGGAATCTCGGTTATGATACACAAGGTTGAACTGTCTGGAAAATGGATGTTTTCAGGCATTGCGATTAGAAGCGTATTTTCCACGTGTTCAAAGGTAGGTTAGGGTGCAATCTGAAATTGTAAGTCTTTCTGAGCAGACTGAACCTAACTAGAGACCTCAACGCCAAACCTAAAGAACGATGAGGAAATAATTTGTATACTGTATTATCTGCGCCCCGCGGTGTCTTTGTGTTTATCCAGGGTGCCAGCTACCTCCACACCAAATTTTATCAAAACCGGTCGAGCCGTTTACGTTTGAAGAGGTAACAAACATAAAAACACACAAACTTTAGCAATTATAATATTAGAGTGAAGTGTGGTTGTCTACCTCTTTAAAAATTAACAATGCATAGCATATGCCTAAATCTTAGTAGATCTTAAAGTACAGAAGTGTAACTACATGTAAGATTATTCGCTACTCGGTAGTTGGCACCCGTAAATAGAATTACCATTTCATACGTACTACATACACATATAGTAATTTCATATTTTCTAAAACTGTCCCTAACTTTACCACTCACGGTCAGTTTAACGAACATTGTAGGAATAATAAAAATATTGCATGCTACGTGCCCACCCTCTTATAAGTTGCGGTTTTGCGGAGAGTCGAGTATGTTAAGTTCTTTTGTTATGCCAAATACCACATTATTATCTAAATTATTACTGAACATAATTCAATGTTTTGTTGTTCCGTTCGTTGCAATTGTCAATGGGATTTTGAATGAATTGGGATCGACATTTATAAGTAATAGTCTGAATTCAAAAATGTAAAATAAAGTCTGAATTTATAAATTTGATTGACTGCTGCGCTAAGGGTTGCGGGTTCGATCCCCACACGGACCAAAAATTTGTGCCATCCGAAGACGTTTGTGCCGAGTCTGGGTATTTGTATATGTGTTATTCTTATTTTATGTTTGCGAAACGCACCCACGATACAGGAGAAATTCCTAGTGTGGGGCGACGTTTATTTAATACAAAAAAAAAGAGTTTTCCATTTAATTATGTGTTAATACACAAGGTTTAGGTAGGCTTGCAAGTTTCCAGACAAACGTATAAAAATAAATGAGAGCATTAGCAATACATTCTTGGAATCCTAACTACTATAACGTACGTCCATAAGCTACCAGAGCAATAAACTTCAAAATATTAACCATTGTATATTGCAGGCATCTAGTAATTAAGTAAAAACATCACGTTTCTCAAACTAATGCCGTCATAAATCATACGACGACGTAAACCGTTTCCAATAAGTGCGGTCCACCAGCTATTAGTTGAGCCAACAGGTGCAACACTTCGTTATAATTAATTTGATTCCGTCTGTGGACCACACCGCATACATATGCAACGGCCATCGTTTGGGTTAGCTCTTATATCAATATATTATATAAGCAAATAATACATAATTAAATGAGGTATTTACATAAGCTATTGGTTTGTTTGTTGGTTTGCGGCAAGTTGGTAATATGTCTTCATTTAGATTTTCCAATGTGGTTATTCTGCGTATTAGTTTGTTTCATATTTACAGTTCTTTATGAGCTTGTATATTGCATATTATTTTGTTCAACAGCATTTCATTGATGGTACCGAATAGGTATAGAATTATAGATGTATTAATTTATGGTCAATGGTTTCACGTGAATTATAAAGTGACTCCTATACATATGGCACAACATCTCATAGCTCACTTACGACCTTTAACACACCATAATTTAATACATACAAATTATTATACAAACCTGCTCAAACTAATAACCCACACTGCCAAACTATGAAACATTTTGGAACGCTAACTTTCTATTGGGCGCTAATTGTACTAACCAAATGCAAACTATCCCTGCAGTTGAAATTTTGTTTAACCATGATCATGCAGTTTTATTTCAGGCACATACGCGTATTAATTGAAATTTTCTAGCAGAGATATAGATCGAAGATTACCTGCACGGAGAAATGTAACAATGTAACATGAGCAAAACGATGCATAGATACTGTGAATTTCTCTGATGGGCTTCCCGCGCCAGCGTTTGCTAGAACACGTTAACATGACCTTAGAAATTCCTAGTACCCGTATATACTTCAAACAACTTCCGTCAAAGAAGTCATACAATTTCTTACATGATTCATTCCATATTTCCTCACACACGGATTAACAAAGCGAATTTTCTGTATCTAGAAACTTCTTGATACTTTCCCTAAAAATATTTACCTCGTAAAGTGTCAAAACAGACAAACATGTTGTATGGTAGCTGGGAGTATGGCAAGCTTTAACAGAAAGTTCTCCACTAACCCAATAACGCGGAAACTGTATTGATTGATGGCGACATTACATTACATGCTTTTGTTACTCGAGAAAATATGGCGGAAGAGACTTACAGTGAAGAAACGTAAGTGACTTTACTCCACGTTGACAGACCTTTATTCTACTTGTAAGCTTCGTGTTTATAGGTATCTTGTTAACAGGCTCTTATTAGGAGTAGGGAGCCACGTCACGACTGTATTCCCCGAAGGGGTAGGCATTGGTGCACATATAGAACACCCACATTTCGCCAGTTATGTCCTGTTAGGTCCCGCCAGTTAAGTCCCAATGTAATTGGGGAGAGCATATTGCCACTAACCGGGAACAAATCCAGACTCCGTGTACTAAGAATTACCTAATGGGAAAACCCAGTAATACTTTGCCCGACTCGGGATCCGAATCCAGGACCTCAGGCTCAGCAGTAGCGCTTAGCGATCACTAGTCCAACGAGGCAGTCCAGCCTGCACAATTGATGGTAGGTACCTAAGTACATCGACATATGTGTATGTACACTACTGTATAATAATAATATCTTGGGACAACTCACATACGGTCATCTGATCCCAAACTAGGCAGAGCCTATATTATGGCGACCAGACAACTGATAAACATTCTAAAATATTTCTAAAAACATACATAATATAGATAAGTTACACCCAGACACAGAACAAATCATTATCTATAGGTATTACCATCCATGTTAAGAGGCTAATCTGAACACCACGGCATGAACTATTTCTTGGAAAATATTTACTCATTCCGAACCGATTACTTATCCAGATACGATAAAAATAACTGAGCTGTAATTTAATTTTAGTCCTATAATTAATACTATGCGAATTTTAGAATTTCCGAAATTAACTGATATTATTTCTGATATCTTATTTAGCGTGGGTTAAATTAAATTTCATTAGGTACGACTAAAACCGTCTCACTTAAAAGATAAAATTACCTCATTATTTCTATGAAGTCGAATCAAAATCTTGTATGAAGGGAACAAACAGTATTTAATGCTTAATTTTGGAACCCTCTAAAAGTCTTCCGTCTCCAGTTAAAGATAAAAACATAACCCTATACTCAGTAATTCGCTACCCTGCCTCGTATGTCCTATGACCCGGGACAAACATCTACCCGCACGCGACGCGCAAATATTTGGACTCCTATTATTGACCCCACACCTTGTGTTCTTCGCCTATATACATTATCGATGTCCCAAGACAGGGGTGGCAGCGGTATGGTTAGACCAACTCTTTCTGTACTTTATAAATACTTAGACTGTAACAATTTGCAAAGATTGGAGTGTGTGTTACTTTAAGACAGTTAAGCATAGTGTGTAATTAGTAAGGAATGAGTAGAAAGGGCGAGCTAAAAAATAATAACGATATTAATTTTCTCCTGCCGAATTTCGGTCACGGCAGCCTATCTCCGAGCGGTCTTAACTTGCCTTCAGAAGCACTGAGGAGTCTCAATATAGGTACGAAAATGGTCACCCATCAGAAGACTGACCGCGGCGAGCACGGCTCAACGCCGCATCGCGACTGATCTGCGCTGTAGCCGTGGCTCCAAGCCTAGGGACTACTGATTATACAGAACCTCGAGAAACATTTTCAGAAACTTCAACTAAAATGTTTTCCGGAAACACGCAAGCTCTGGAGTACTCTAAAAGTCTAAACCGACCAGCATGATTCTAAGAATTATGAGAGCAAATAACCCGAAAGCGATATGCCAGGATCGTAGCTAGAATCCGCAGTACACCTATGTAAACCGCCATGCATAAATTTCGCGATAAGTATTATACTTATCGCGAAATTATTATCATCCATGCGGTTAATTGAATATAATAATGTAGTACAACGAATAGGAGCTCGTTCCACCCACGCTGTTTCAACGATGGCTCTTTACACTATGCTAACATTAAATCTCAATTAAAACCCCCCCCCATTAATGCAGAAAGCTCTTAAAATTAGCAAGTACTGGTTTAAAAGGAACTTGACACACGTTTCTATTAAGTCGCCATTATAAAAGTTAACCCGTAACCCCGTAGTCTGGACCGTATAGCTCTTAACTTTATTCGTTACGTTTTACTGTTTCCCGAGAAAGGGTTTTATATATCCGAATTTATTGGTATTTGCTTATAAAACTTATGTTAAACTTAGTTTATGGGCGGTTTAATAGTGTTTTGAGATTGATGACAAACCGCCTTAATGCCTTAAGTAATTCATTATTTAGTTAAATTAACATTTATAGACTTAACCATCGTAACTTTCATCGAGTGAAAGATCTATTATTTGCCATACACTTTTTGACTAGGTATGGTGCCCTACTCATAAAGACAGATAAGTAAATTTGACTGCCTCGTTGGCTTAGTCGTCGCTAAGCGCGACTGAACATGAGGTCCTGGGTTCGAATTCCGGGTCGGGCAAAGTGTTTTTGGGGTTTTCCATTAAGTATTATCAGTAGCATCACGGTGTCTGGATATGTGCCCGGTTGATGGCAATAGGCTCGCCTGCTATCACATTGAGACCTATAACATATCTGGCGTAATGAGGGTGTATTATTACCTCTGCCTACCCTCTCAGGGAAATACAAGCGTGCTGTTTTGTTTATTTGTGTTTTTAAAGTAAATTAACTGTCTATATATACTCCATTAGAAATCACGTTGACATTTAGGCAACTCTACGGTCCGTTCAATCGAATCTGATTTCTATTGCATTCACAACATGAAAAATGTCAGCTGCAATAAGCAGTCGGTTTTGCAAATACGTTTTCACGTTTAATGCTAACCTTATGCCTGCAGAATAGAGTTCAAAATCGGCTGAATAAACAGCAAAAAGGTTTGTTTGTCTAATGTTTAGATACTAATATAAATGGAAGATATAAAACCAATTTCTTACTAGGTTTATGGCTGGTTTATGTTTGATTAAATTATTTCACCGGACTTCATATTTCTTCTACTATAAAGAGGATTTACGAGTGTTCTAGGCATACAATAAAATCGATTATAGTTGGAATTATGGTCGACGATTGATTGTAGCCATAACCTTTTTGGTTGCGTCATGGTTAGTTGTAATTATGAGTCGGTTGAGTGCTCGTAAGAGTTACCCAGTTAGGTTTAGAGCTGATTTCTTGGATAAACTGAGTTATAGGGTTATCTTAGGTTAAATTAGGATATATACTCTCATATCCGTAGATATAATAAGAATAGTTTTATTGAAAATATAATTTGATATGTTTGACGTAAAAAAAAACTTTTGATTCTTAATAATTAGATACATATACAACTAAGTGTATAACATCTCAAATACTTGGATATTGATATCCTTTTGTCCCGGATTTTTACTGAAACATATAATCAATATTCAAATTTCAAAATAACTGACAGCGTTAGGAAAATAGGAAGAAAATCGCTCGAAACCGTGCCAATCATACTTACTCATAAAATCCCTTCACGCAGATAATATACAAGTGAAGATGTAAGTTAAAAGCAACGCCATCCCATCCTCAATTCAAGGCTGCCTCCATTTCCCTCCGCATATTCTTAATTTACGACCACAGTTACTACGAGAACTCACTCGAAAGTCGTAAAAAGCGTCGGTATCAACAAAATACGTTACTGTCCATTAAACTGCGGCCATTTGCGAACGATCGTCAATGCGTATGTGACGCCATAAAAAAGTTGGAACCTCTTTTTTGGAAGACTGTACTATTGATATTTAGGTGGTTTTCTTCGCGTTTACTCTAGTATATTACTTACTTTATTTCCTTACTAAAGAACACAAATATCAGTACACTAAAACAAAAACGAAACTACTAAATCTGCTGATGAAATGATAATCTTAACAGCATCCTTGACATATCTAAATATATGAACTATAATACTTAAGGACTTATTGCTAACTACATTTTTTTTTGCAAAAATTAATAACAGTTTTACTTAAACATGTAAGACTCAATTTTAAATTAACCCTGCACCTCACTAATCCTATACTCACTCGAAACTCACTAATCCTATATCCGACCGAGTTTTCTTAGTACAGTAAAAGGGATAGAGTTTACTACACCCTCGGTTGACGTGCCTCGATCGTCATGCGATAGCGTCAAGGGACGGAGGTGCCTTTAATGAGCCCGATGCCGGCCTGCAAGCCTTTAGGACTTCACCCCATAACTCGGCTACAGCCATTACTTATGGTGTTAGGATTGTCAAACTAAAAAGATAAGAACAGTGAGAGTATGTATTTTGGAAAAAACAAACTAGAAAATAATAAAGAAGCGTCATTTATAAAATTATTGTTTTGTACATGTTTTCTATACAGAAAATTTACTCGAAGTAAAAACAAAACCTTCATCAGTAGCATATATTGAAAATTTGAGGATTAATTTAAATAAGCGCCTATAAGCCTTGATACGAAGAACGGCTAATGATGGCATAACAAAGTATGTATATGTGTACATCTAACATTATTAGGTAATGTAAGAAGTACATCGTACGTAGCACTACGTAGTCTTCTTAGTCTCCTTTATCTTTCATAGCGTAATCTTGATTCCATCCAAAGAAGGAAACCACAAAACCGATTATAATAAAACTTAATTCCTTTTTATTTTATTAGAGAAGTAAATCCCAGGAATACGAGCGAACTCCAAGCCTACGTCCAAAAGTAAATCAAGTGTGTCCGAAGTTTCAACGGAAACCTATCACGATTTATACGGCTGCTAGATCCCGTATCTATCCCGGCGGATATCACTCCGATCGCTTAATGAAACTTAAGAGAATACTTTGCCAGTAATCCAATATGGCGAATGGGGACGACGACGCCCTGGGATTTATTCCCCACTCGATACGGATCGCGATACCGGCCCGCCACCACCATACGTAATTTAAGTTCCCGAATGCGGACTTATTCCGGTATCAAAAAGAAATTATAAGGGAATCCCGGTGTGCGGACGACAGTCGTTACGTCACTTTACTACGTGTAATGGTCTTTATCGTAATGGCTGCTTGTGCTTTTGGACAATATATGGCTTTGATTTTCATGTGGCGTTTGCGCCCTATGAGCGTTTATCTCTTATAGACATACCTCTTTGAGTGCGAATAGAGCTTGAATGTATCAAAGATTATAAAGAATTTTCTTCTACACTTTACCTCGCTCAAACTTTTATATCTTATATTCTAGTGGTAAGTGTTTCATCGTAGAACGTTAGTCTAGCGGACGCAAACGGTGTGCCCTAGAGGCCAGACCCAGACGTTATTCTCAGGTCAAGCAAATAATTATTGAGTTGTCAGAATCGCCCCCTACGGGTTGACCCGTACGTTACAATTTTTATCTGGTCTATTAGTCCTGTTTCTGGAGCCTCGAGGGACGTACAAGGCATACGGAATCCTTGATATATATGCAGAAATAGTAGAATGTAAGTAATGAAATTTACATAAAAAGAAACAAAAGAATCGCAGATTTAATTTGAAGCAAAAATTTATTTTAACTAGTCTGAAGACTCTAAAGTTATATCTATGTGAGAATATCAACTTAAAATTTCTTCGGTATTATTCAATAGCAATAATTCAACAAATTAACCAGCTATAACATAGGGTGGTTTCCGCCCCGAGCTCCTCGGCGACCATTAATCAACGACTGAACATTGCACAGATGCCTTAGCGTACGCTCATGCACTAGACGTGGGAGCAAAGACCTTCATATCGTGGGATATAACATATTTTATATCACGTTATATGCTATCATATATTTACTTCCACGCTGGGAATATAATAAAACTTAAAGCGTATGATTTCTGCGCCAGTGGAATAGTTTTATGCGAAAATAGAGCACACTTATTTCCTAATGCTTAACATTCAGTCCATTTACGCAAATCTTAAGTGTATAGCTGTTGTTATTTTCAAAATATATTTCAGTGTACTTTTGTAACGTAATAAATTCTGAATACACTACTCACTATAAAATGCAAAAATTGAGTTATGACAACAAAACAAATTATTTACCTACAAACAATTTTGAAACTCAGATTGTATCCAGTTTAAGCACATTATCATGTCCACAAACTAAGGAACTTCAACTAGAAGTGATCTGAGCCAAAGAGATAACAAAAATAAACAGAACAAATCAAATCATAAGAATACAGTCGAAACAATATCTCTTGTACGTCTTAGCTATTTAACCGATTAGGGAGGCAATTTTCTTTCAGCAATCCGGAATTATCTGCAATCAATCGGACAAAAGGAATGGACGAAGTTATTCCGCAAACGTCTATCGATTTATCACTGCGATAATTTGTTTTGTTGAGCACCGCATTGTTTACCAGCGGACAAGTGCTGGGGCCCTGATGGCTTTCAAGTAGGCTTCAGCTTGCAATCAACGCATCTTTGTTGCTTTTGTTTGAGAAAGATGTTTTCGTGTCAAGTTGGTAGATGGATGGTTTTCTTCGGGCGTGGAATCGGTGCTTTGTTGCATGTAGTGGAAACTTGAGGTTTAAGAAAATAATGTCGCACAAAAAAGGTTAAGTTATCTTATACACAAAACTTAAAACATACAATAGAATCTTTTGTTTGGATTTTTTTTAATAATTGGGGTCACAAATTTGGTCCAATAGAGTCCAATGATGACTTCATTGGAGTAAACAAAGAAACATTTTAAACATTCGCATACAAAATGCAGGTCTGTTGTAATGACACATGTTTTAAAGTCAATATTTTGCAAATGAAGTGTAATTTTACGAACTGTGCAATTCACAAGCTTTTAACCATTTCAATATAATTTTGACCTATGGATCTGAGCTGACCTTGAACCATGAGGAGTAGTAGAGTCACAAAGAAAAGCTGAAACTGGGTAACATGCAATAAAAAATCCTATCATACAATTAAAAAATAAAACGTCCAACCAACCAACTAAGTCTTTTTTATGATGCTACATACCGCGAAAACTGTTCTCTAACTTAATCTTTTGACTTTTCAAGCTCAATGATACTAGTATTCTAATATGAAGAAGGCGCGCGGTCCCATGGACTAAGCATAAAAGCCAGGCTTAATGGTATAACCCAACCAAGGGTCCTTCTTGTCCGCATTATAAATGCGGTAAAGGATTTCCTGTAATAGGTGCAGAAATATTGCAAGGGGCTGAAATCAGGGCTGATGAATATTTATTTGTCTCTCTGTAACGGGAAACTCCGTGTAATGAGAAAACTGGTTCTATTGAGATTATACTTTTTGAATTAAAGGTCAGACACGCGAAAGCTGTAGAAGATATTTAATTAGATATTGCAATAAGACTTGAGTTTTGACTGGACTGAGAACATCAAAGAAAATCTTTATTTTTCTGTAATAGTAGTTTATCAGCGTATCAGTGTATCAGCGTGTTTCAGCACTTCTTCTATCCCTTTATTCCATCACAAACTTACTCGGCATCCATCCGTCCTAGACAAAAGCAGTCACAGTATTTCCCTAAAACCTCGACAAATATATTCATTTCTTATCTTGTCGTAACAAGCACTTCAATTATTTCTGAGATGGATATCTCAACAACCATTGAATTCAATCCTCCAAATTAAAAAATGTCTACCTTTCTTGACTTAACCCTCGGTGGTATCCAATCTGTATTTGCTAGTAGAATTAATTCAACACTACCGTCGCTAATTGTCAGTGTATTATTTCGCAGTCACTCGCAGTTAAATATAATTTATTTTATCGAGACGAGTTTCATTAGTCCACACAGTGCTTATGAAATATTAACAGAATAATAAAGCTTTTGACGTTTAAATTGGGTTGTAACGGCAGAATAACAATATTCAATGCTATGCCATTTGTTATTCGTCTTGTACCGTAAACAATTTGATCATACATTTATTTGTTTATTGTTAATTAAACCTACAATTTAAAGTCACAAGGGCTATAATTTTTGTAGGTATTATAGACGAGAAACTAAAAGATAATTTTAATGCTATTAAGATTGTAACTTTAAAAGCTCCTCTTTAAACGCCACGCGGGTCGGATTTGACCCGCGGGCAATGAAAAATCAATTGTGTCTGCGGTATGGCAGTCAAAGTGTTAAATGGTCATTCTGGTTACTTGATAATGAGGTGTCAACACATGCTAGCTCGCAGCCTCTACCGGTAACTTTACCTGTTCATACTACTAAATATCAAGTTGCAAATATTCAACAATGTAATTGGACGCTTCAATCATGCTCAATTACTCAACTATTACATAGACGTATCAATGTTTATATGCATATAATTATCATTAATTAACTCAGTGCCATCTAGCGCGTTTAAACTGTGCTCCTGTAATTAGTTTGCGCAAAGTTAAGTAATAGTAATTCGCCGTAACTGCACGTGTGGGTATCACCCGAAACAAATGAGATTTGAGCCAGGGCTTACGCGTAATCTGGGTTTTGTTCCGATGTCGATCCAGCGATGGGACGTTACGGAGCTGCTATTCAAAGCTTTACTAAGGATGAAAATTTTGTTTAAAAATTACGTTTTCCTTCCAACCTTGAGCTTGCTTTCCATATTATTTTGGTTAAGAGAATCAGAGACGTGACATCCTTTAAAGAAAATAGCATTCTATTTTTGTTTAATATTCTTTTTTTATGTTTTGATCGTTATTAATTCTAACAAATATTACCATAGTAAGATACCCATAATATCATACCTACCTATAATTATAATGAAAAATTGTTTTCAATACATAATTTAATATGAAAATTTAATACATTCTACAGTAATAAAAGCTACTTAATAAAATGAAATACTAAGAAGTAAACAATTATGAAAGTCTCGTTAATTACCTCTTAAGACATAGCTAAGCTGTTTATCTTTTTACTGTACTTACATAATTAAATACTGCTTAAAAGGCACAGTTTAATTATGCCATCCATCAAAACGAAGTAGTTATTATATTGTGTAATTGCTTCGTAGTAAGATTCTACGAAAATAAGTACCTAAAATATAGAGTAGGATGGTGGAATTAATACTTAGTGTATCTGAGGTAAAACAGGTGATTTTTTCGGTGTTGAGCCTCATAATAGGGTTGAGCTTCGTATTAGATGTTGAGCCTCATAACAGACTCGAACTCAGTAATAAGTTCCTACCTATATAACTTAAAAGCTATAGCTTTATAGGTGACTAAAACAAGAAGATATAAAAATAAACCAATTCCAATACATAGCACTGTAACTTACTTTGTACTAAGCTTATTATAACATCATATTTACAATTATGGAAGGAGTTAATATTAATGTAAGTACTAAAATATAAACAATACACTGTTTCAAAATAATTGCATAACGCGTGTACAATGAACATAAACGTTTACCAGAATAGAGTCCCGCATCCGCAAAAATGAATATTATTACAATTTCGTTTCGCATACAAAGCGCTCGTGTACCGGTTTCATTATTCATTGGAAAATGATCTTATTACCCCCGCATTTAAGCTTAAATTACAACGGATTCATACGCGGACGATGTAAACTACAACGTGTGCATTTACAAAGGCCGATAGAGCAGTTCATACTTTTTGCTCGCGATCACGACACCAGTAACGACTTCCCTTGCAAACGCGAAGCGAAAATGCAACGATTCCGAAATACGCGCGAATACCGACGCCAACGCGTCGCTTAGCAAACCTTTGTACAGACACGAGCAAAAGGCACATCGATTGTTCCAATACAAACGGAAATATTGCCGACCGTGTGAAAAATGAATATTTTTCCAACTGAGCGTCCCCTGCGTTAGTTGTGAGAATTCTGACGGTCCAAATTTCCTCCGCAATTTATAGACTTAAAACAATAGCATTCGAACAAAACCGTCCGGACAGATTGTCGAAACGATCGTAAACTCGTTTAAATCGGTGGTGTGTCCGCCGGACGGTCCGACAGTTTTCCGTGAAAAATTACCGCCGAATAGCGGCTAAGCGGTGCTTTTAGCCTAGTTTTGCAACGAGCGAAGTCACGGCACGACCTGGCGATTTCCTCGGACCACGCCGTTCAATTTACCGGAACGCATCTGCCAACTAAATAGGTTGGCCCGTGCGCTCGCCCCGGAACGTCTTAGCTCCTAATAAACGCTGCCGTAAACGGATTCGCCATTCAAAAGTTAAAAGTAGATAAAATAAAATTAAGAAATAGAACGTCCAAGGAAATTCAATATTGGAATCCTCGGATGTAGTTGATC
This sequence comes from Abrostola tripartita, assembly GCA_905340225.1. Lineage (NCBI taxonomy): Eukaryota > Metazoa > Arthropoda > Insecta > Lepidoptera > Noctuidae > Abrostola > Abrostola tripartita. The sequence continues at coordinate 2,132,731 of HG996488.1, forward strand.
AAAGAGTACTAATTGTACAGAGAGGGCACTACAATTCAAGTGGTTTTATTGCCGGTGGGGCGAGTGGAAGTCGAGCAATTTGGCGGTCTGACCGCAAGAGCCGCGCATGTTTATTAGAGACAAAGAGCCCGCCGCGTCGGCCCCCGATTTGCATAACGGTCTGTGTCGTAATTAGAAACCATCTCGGACGTCCCTCCTTTGTCCCGTCAAGTCTGGAGGGGACAACGTCAAACGCCTTCTATTTAGCCGCTCACAGGATAAGCTGTATAATCCTACCGAATTAAAATCAAATGTGCAACGCGCGTCTCGGACACGATGATAGACAACACTTGAGCGGAGTGTAATTTTATTGACGTAAACAATTCAGCAGTCTCAAAAGGAAGATGTTAAGAAGATTAATTTCTGTTGAGTTTTCCTGTAGTAATATTTCTTTTCTTTTCTACTACTTAAAGTACTACATCATTTTTAAAACTCAGTTTTAACATAATTATAAACATACATTCCTGAGAAATATGCCTACACCGTGCACCGTAGACATAATTTTAAAAGCCTTTCCTTTTATTAAAATCTTGTTTAAAGCAGACAGGTAATGAAAATTTTAATATACCAGCCACAAATGTTCTCTACAATTTTCGCGTCAGTACTCACATGAAAAATAAGTACCGCAAAACAGCACATGCGTAGCTTAAGAGCGGGATAATTTATGACTTTCACCGTTCATTAATCAAACATATACTTACATATACGATGAAAAATCGTTTAAAGAAATTGCTTGCGTACTGCCAAGTAGGTACAATAAATCGTTCTCTAAGAAGCGCGCAGTGTAACACACAACAGAGGCGGGTAGGGCATAACTCATTAACTCGAGGCGCGTTTACGAGGTCCGCTATATCGCGGGCCGCGCCGGGATAATGACGCTAAACCGATATCCTTATTTACTGCAAATTGCGTCGGCTCTTACATCTAGGCCGATATGGTATTGGGGTTCTGCTACAAATATCTTGTTACGTTACTTGATTAGTTTTGTTTCATGGTTAAATTGAAAGTTGGGGGCATAATCTCAGTGTTTTATAGGAAACGAGTGTCTTAAAGAGTAGGGAATGCTGCCTGGTAAAAGTCAATGCTATACCTCTATAAAATAACCAGTTGTATGCGAGTTAAAGTTTTCTATATAATATCGGATAGAAAAGTATCACCTAGTTCCATTTAATACATAATCCTATAGTAAAATCTAGACATAACAGTTTAATCAACGTTAATGCTTTCTAAATGTGTTCAGCTGTTAATTAAACAATAATCAATTGTGAACTGCATAAAGCAGTTTACGCGCAAATATTTGCTAATTATATTCGTCGAACAGCCATGAAATTTCCCAAACTCCAAGTTGAATACGGACGAGCAAATCATCCGTGAAGTGAGTTTGCAAAGGGCACGCGTCCGCAGCGCAACGAGCTTCGTAAACGCGTTAACACACGTCAAATGCACAATGCGTTCATTGTTGGAGGATTGATTTAAACAAAATAGATGTTTGAAATGGCGCCCATTATTACAAGTGGCAATTATTCGCAACTGTATAATGGTGCAAGATATTATAAAACGCAAGAATGCTATCCCTTGCAGTGCCGAGTTATTGTGTTTAATTTTAATATCCGTTCGTAAAGTAGGTAATTAAATGCAACGTTCCTTTTATTGCTTTCGTAGTTTTTATGTTTTAATGCTATATTTTAAGGTAACAATTACAAAGCTGTTTTCTGTAAAATACTACGTATCAGATGTTATGTCCAAATAGCTTGCATCATTGTTATAATACACAACACGTAGGTATCATTATTCGTGCTCTTACATACCAACTATTAGGTAACTACCTTTTAATACCTTACCTTGACGACCCGATCGGCGCAGTGGCTAAGCGATTGGACTGCAGCGCTAAATGTCGCGGGTTCGATTCCCGCACGGGACAAAAATTTCTGCGATCTGCAGATGTTTGTAGCGAGTCTGGGAGTTTGTGTATGTGATATTCCATGTTTGTGAAATGCACCCACGATACAGAAGAAGTTCTTAGTGTGGGGCGATGTTTGAAAAAAAATAGTTAATCTTTCTCCTGTATGCTTTAAAGGTAATAATGATAGATCCTTAGCCCTTAAAATCTGTCTATCACAAGATTTTACTTCATACATCCTTCAAGACAACCAACCAGCTATCCCGAAGAAAAAGAATAAAATATCACTAAGAATTTGTTTTTTTTACAGGTAACGTCACCGAAGGCGCGTTTATATAACGCCAACCTCAGAAAACCAACGGTAAGTGCCACATGAATAGACTTTGATCAATTATGTTCTCGTTAAAATTATCAGTGCGCTAATTATCAGCGCTAATGAGTTTCACGACACACGATAATCAAATTACATTGGTGGGTACTTGTTTACAAGGGATTACAACATGTTCTGTAGTGAGTTCATTTTTTTATAAGCACTTTTACGTTAGGTTCTACAGTCATCTTATTTAGTACGTCCGGAGCACTCTAGACGGTCAACCTCGCTGCCATCCTGGTTCTTCTTCTTCTTCCTATGATATGGTTGATGAACAACCTGGTGTCAGAGTTTAAACCGCCTGTAGGCCTCTGACAAAACTGGAAACCACCCTGTTGTAAATCTTTCAGGTGTGCCGGTTTCCTCACGATGTTTTCCTTCCCCGTTGTAACAACTGATTTATAATACGCACATAAATTCGAAAAGACATTGTTGCGTGTCGGGATTTGAACTTTCGATCTTTGATTTGGCAGTCCTACGGTTAAACTACTTGGTGACTGGTTGATTGGCTAAACTCAAGTCCCCTTATACATATGACATTACAATTTTAAACCAAGGATTAAATTATACCTGTCGCTGTCGTTTGCATATCAAAGAACAGAGATGTCAATAGACTTAATACGGGGTTTAGTTAATGCCGGTATTATCCTCATTTATGAATAAGAGGATACGCGTTTTAGCCCATTTCCATATTATGACTATTTGCTCGTACCGATTTAAAGAAGATTTTGACATTCAATCGACAAAGGTACCCTTATCATTATCAAACGGTTTTCAACCACTTCCTAAGACAATAACATATTCAACTTTTACAAGTTAACTTTCCCACTGAAGTCTGTAATATGTATCGTTTAATTACTCTGTGCCTTGTTATTATTAAACCGCTTACTGTGACTTGACGCAGTAATAATTAGATTTAGATATAATTTACTGAACCTGATACCGTTCAATTAATATAATTATGTTCGTTATTAATATTAAATTATAGTCTGTATAGCATTGGAATTTTATAATTATTAAATACGTTTGGCGTTATCAATTTAATATTCATATTTCTCAATTTTAATAGCACTTGAAATTATTGTCCTAGAAATGTAGGCCTATAATAAATAATTTGGCTTGAGGGTTTCAAAGATGTTCTAGCACAGCAGCCATTATAAAACACTAGCTAGAGAATATCTAAACGCTATTATTAATATAATCACGTTCTTCATTAGTTAACTGAACTTCGAATCGTGACGTCACAGTTGATGAACGGTGTGTAATCGTGATCATCAAAACTCTCGTCTATAATATGCACTCGGTAAAAAGAAACAATCTGTGACACATTAAAAGCATCGAATAATGCTGGGTTATAGAGACGAAGAAGAATAAGCGATAAAATGAAACAGAATACTTTGTAAGTGCTCCTCTAGTAGGTACTACATTTGTACCAGTCCATGTCCAATAAAAGTATCGTACATGAACTTAAATAAGTAGCAATATCCCTGAACCACACGTTCTCTAATTCAGTTGCGGCTGTGTATCGGAATCGATTGCGCTTTGAAGAGCCACTCTTTACCTCTTTTGTTCCAATTGGGGAGCTGTGTCCCCGCTCTAGCCAACTTTGATGCTTTTTTGTTCAGTTCTCATTTTGAATAAGAATGAAGTGTTCTGAAAGTGTATTGTTGAATGTTCTGGAAGCTGTTAGAAGATTTTGGTTTTTAAATGTAGACTTATGTTCGATTATTTTTGCAGACTATTTAATTTGAAGCTAGTAATTCTATTAAATCTCATTCAAAGTAATTTATACTAGTATAGCATACATATACCTATCTAATCGTTGAGTTGAATATTATATTACGTATGATTGCACGTATTGTCAAGTGGATTATGCCACGGTTAGCCAAGTATTGTGCCTTCGATTCTTGGTAAACCTATTTAAAGCACCCATGAGTAATAAAGGAACGGCTTATCTTCTAACAGCGTAGTCTTCTCGAGATTATAAATATTAAAATGGATAACATATGCACTACACGGAGATAATTAAGAGTATGACTCTCGTGCACTGTGTAATTACCAAACTTTCAGAGTGCCAAGTTCGCAGGTACGCTAGTTACCGAAGCTACGTCAGTGCACAAAAAATAATATTATTATCAAGTTTTCTGTACCAATTTATACTATATTTTGTGCCCATTTGAGTCAGACACTTTTATTTTTCGAAAATAGTAACTAGTAGAATCAAATGTCTAAGGGATCAGTGTATTAGGAATTCTAGCATATTCATTTTCTGATGGGATTATGATAACAGTATGAATAGTTGTAAATGGAATCCCAGAACACACAATAAATAGTCATGTTTGTGACAACCAGCGCAGCAGTAAAGCACAAGCTCCGAGGTTTAAAAACAATTTTTTTAAGATTTAAAAACGACGCCGTTAAAGTTCGTCGAGTTACAAGCCAATTCTCTTAATTAGCCCGCGTAAATGTAATTTGCACAGGATCGCCTCTTTGCAATTACATTTAATTACAAGTGAAATAATATTTTTTACTTTTGAAACGAAAACATACATTATGTTAAATGAACCGAGCTTCTTACTGCTAGTTGGCTTAGTCAGAATAAAGAGCGTGAATTCGTAAATATGTAGATATTAAAACTGTGTGACGTCATATTTTGAATGTGACGTCATCATTAATTTATTGGCTTCAAAAAGAAAGCTGCCTGCAGGCAAGAAAGTAAATCCATGCAAGTTCCTAAAACTGCCATAGGTAGGTATTTAAAAGCCAGCAATGAGCTTAAAAAGCAATATAGATACTAGTTACTAGAAACCCTGTAGAAGCACAAAGGAAACTTAACTGAATGTGTTATGCACACATTTGAATAGTCAGGTCAAGAGAAAAGTATCATTTCTAAATTCAATACGAAATAACTCAAATAACCTGCAAAGAAAGGTATATCGAAAGCTTAAAGAAATCACATGACGTATGGTATTGACAGAAAAAAAGTCTGGGCCAAGGCAATAATCTAAAATTAAAAAACTACAATAATTCAGAGAGCAGTGGACAAAATCCTCGTTGAATGGTTTCGCGTTATATCAGCCAGCATTGATTGAGGCGCACACCAAACATTCATCAACGGCGATAATTAGCAACGCCCGCGTTCCAAACACGTACACCCCCCAAAATTCGATTCGGCAGCGGTTAATCAGCACCCGAACGCCAGTAATAGGTACCTAATGCGACAACTAATTTCCCGAAAGAAGTGCTCCATCTACCTTCCCAGGTTTTTATTGTGGCTACTCGCGATTCTCGTCACGATCTCGTCTCTTCTCAACCCCCCTCGCGCCTCGTCTGCGTCCACGGTGCAGTCATCAAGCCCGAAAACTTGCGAATTAATACGTGCTTAGATTCCCTCCAAAGGCGAAGTGGATAAGAAAGAGATTGTTATACAAGTTGCGAGCAAGTTGCGAAATGAAATCTGTTAATTTTCGAACGACTTGCCCTCTTGCGATTATCTGATTGATGTAAGAGTTTCAGAATTCAAAGTTTGTTTGTAACGTTGACACAAAGGCTTGTGTTAGTTTTTCGGTTAATTACTTGGTAACTTTACTTAGGCACCTTCGTCTTTGTTACACATAAAGAAAAAGTTTTCTCATTCATTTAATATGTATGATAGTTACTTTAACTTTGTCTTTTACGTGGTGTGAACATTTTCTGTTCAGTAGTCAAATTAACACTCTTATAATTAACAAAGTCTTATTGTTATACAAGTATCTAAGCCTACTTTATTATAGATACCTACATAAGGGTAGGTTTGCCATGTTTGATCATGCGATATTCAAACTACTGTTACGAGGTATCAGAATCTATTCTGTAATTCTTAGAATAGATTTAGTTACCTCACTTTACTGGTACAACTGAAATGAAATAAACATGTGAAAATTAAAACCTACTAAGGATATCTTACAATAATTATTCTCGCATTATAACACATAGGTATATTCTATTCATATTCTTTTTATTTTCATATTCATATTCATTCTATTCATATACCTATATTCTATACTTATGCCAGAAATATCCTAAAATGTGTCAAAGCCCGCACTAATCTCGGGGCACGTCGTGCGTTTTAAACGCAAGCAATTCCGCGATCCTTGCGACTGGGGCGCTCGGCTAGAACCTCGCCCCTCGCTAACTTAGTGCCACTTGTCTGCGCCTCCCCGGGTATCGTAGGGCTGCACACCGATCCGATTCTAAGCCTCAGTATGTCTGTCGTAGTTTGGCTTAGAATGTAAGCCAAGGCTGAGTCGTTAGTGTTGTTGACGTACCAACTTGAACAAAGTTAACGGTTACGTGATTACTTAGCTTTTATAATCGTTAAAAATAGTGCATCTTCTGTTAAATATCTATATGTAAATTATAAAAAAGACCTTTACATTACTTGACTCGGGATTTTCTATATGGCTAAGGCAACATATAAGAATTTGGGTGGGCTAGTGGTGTTAAACGAGCGTTAGGTCTTGGATACGATTCCTTGTCTGTTTAGACACATTATTATGTTTCACTTTTAGCCCATTCTCATTTTAGAGATCTGGATATCGGAATTTATTAACCAATAAATGGTCGTTTACCACATCACCATTTGGTGCGATCATAGTACACCCGTATCTACCCCTGTGTAAAATATTAGCATGAATATAATCATAATGTACCTACCTATACAGCATGACGTCAAACGCTGAGCGCATAGATAATATAGCACTGTCACAAGACTAATTATATATCAAACGGACCCCGGCTTAGCTCCGGATTGATACGAACACTAAACAGTCATTAAAATCTAGAGCAACACTTAGTGAGATCTAAATTACGACCAACCCTAACTCTAGCGTCGGCAATGTTCGGACTACTTCGGACCCACTCGTCAGTACTCGGGCGCACTCGGCATTATTCGGGAACTAAACAGAATCTATCAGAACTAATTGGCGGCGGAACGTAGCGAGCCCGCAGATTGGGACTTCATAAGATTAGCAATGCTCTTGGGACTTGGGTCTACTTCCACTACGAAATTGAAGACCAGTCTGATCAATTTTAAGGTTTCATTACTGTGAAACGTAGGGACACGTTTTCGGATGTCGTAATTAGCTTCAGGCTTCAATATAAATGTTTAATGTTGACATGCTGATAAGATATCAGCGAATGGTTCGGATCATGCTACAGTATTCAATACACAATTACACACACTCCCAAGAAAAGCAAATAAAAAGTTTTCTTTTCGTCGCACTACCTACTAATTGTTAGAATAATATTTCCATAAAATAGTCTTTTTTAGAAAGTTATTGTAATAAAAGAAATATTTACCCGGTAAACAAATTACCAACTAAAATATTACCTTTACAACGTAAACAGTAATAAAGTAAAATTATTTTGGCTTTGACTTTTAGCACACCAAACAAATAATAAGAATGTGAAAGTAACATATTTATCAAAGTCAAACAATCATATTTCTTGAGCACGCTTTCAAAGTGTTATCGGCGCGGAGTGAAAGTTACTATGTACATTGTACACACAAAAAGGAATCGCAAAACACCGACATTGAACAAATGATACTCGGCCCTTGAACCTCCCTAAACAAATCGTTACACAATTGTCGATCCCGCCTCACGTTGGCTAATCCGATATCAGTAAAAGTAAATTCAACTCGCACATCAATAACCATTTTGACAGTTAAGCCGCCATTTTTCATTTGGCGCACAACGTTCAAAAGTGGAATCCAAGCGAAAATCGCGCAGTCAGAGGTCGCGTTCGAAACAAAAAACCTTCCTTGTACCGAGGCACGCGCAAACATCGAAACTGCATCGGGAATCCCCTTTTAAACCCCTTATATTGCAGCTTTAATCTCACTGTGGAAACTTTTCGTCGTAACTAACGCAGCGATGGAATAGGAGGTGGAATTTTGCTCTTCTAACGTTGGAACTGGGGCGGTGTAGTAGATCAACTTCCGAGCCATTTATTCACAAATCGAGTTATTGCACCTCTCGCAGATCGCTTTACATAGGTCATTTGTGGAAATTACACGTCGCCGCAACTTTTCGTATTCAGTCTAAGATTAATGAATATACTGGTGGCAATGTTTTTTTATATTTCCGTTTATTATTAATGCAATATTTCCGTGAAAGAAGCTCACGTTTTCTTAATTTCCTCCTTCAAAGCGATGCATAAGCCTTAATTTATGACAGCGTGGCGCAGATAAATTTGTTTACGTTTATCATCGCTGAGCTTTAATAAACAGAGCTTTACGAACATGCAGTTTCTCGTTTATTCACATCAAAATGTCGTAATATGTTTTGGATTTAAACCCTTGTCCCATTAGGGCGTCTGTTTGCAGAATTCCACAAAGGCAAATCTAGTTATAAGTGTAACGCCGCGCGTCCAAACACTGTTATCCGTTTATTGCGCTACGTACTGTTGCCGCATATCGCAAATTAAATAACGTGTTTCGACTATGAATAATAGCCGGGCCCGGCCTCCGAACGCGCCCCTCACGATGTTACAGTTTCAAATTTAAAATAACAACAATTTCATTGTTTATGGTTCAGAACGTACGGGTACTTTGAAATTTGGAACTTGTACACGTTTGTTATACATTTTATGGCATCATTGATGTGGCCAATGTTAAGGAAATTTTCTTTTGGCTTTCCGAATTCCTTTTTCGATTGTTTTTTTATTATTTCTTGGAATGTTTCCTTTTACTCAATGTTACAGAGAAACAAAGAGGTTGTATACATACCTTTTGTGTTTGTTTGTAAGTCAATGACGCCATTTATTTACAATAGAAATTAAATAATTACTTAGATTTATTTCTAATTGTACAATTTACAGTATTCTTAAGTGCAAAGTAAAACAGTACTTCAGCTTCATAATTCTGCTCTAGGCCATATCCCCAACTTGAGTTTTTAGATTTATTAAAACGTTTTTTAAGCTGACAGTAACTTTAAGGCTATTGTACATACAAGTTTTGTTTACAAGAGAGGAGACCCAGAGGCATCTGGCAGTAAAGTGAAAAAATGGTTCTGTAATCTAAAGTTCAGCCCGCATTGACCACAATTTACAAGACCATTGTTACGTCTGAGTGACAACGCAATTAACGGTGCATTCAACTTGATATAAGAAAAACCAGCGAAGTATAAACAAAGTTATCCACCGCCACATAAGGCTTGTACTACAAATTTCGCATATCATACCTGAGCCGTAGTTTCATAAGCTTTATTAAAATTCCCGTCGCAGGGCGGGGTCCGATTCTCGAATATCGTGCGCGAGCCTTATTATATTCGATCTCGTAACGCACGCGAACGTTTTGACGTACTAATTGCAGGCGGGGTTGTTAGATAGGAGTCACGGCATACCGTAGGGTGTAAAGCGGGCTTATTATGAGTCTCACACGGCAACGTTGTAACAATTTCACCAGAATAGGGATTTAAGTGTAGGGACGAATATTTCGGGACATTGTTGTGTGAGGAATGTAAGTAACAATGTTGTGAGTTTTAGGCACGATGTGACGTTAATTTGTAAGTGTGATGCTGTATATTGTAATGCCTGCCTACGTATGTATAACTAATTACATGGCGGCGTCGGTATGTGCGTGTATGTGTGCGTTTTGTTTATGCTGGAATGTTTCTGTTATGAAGGAATGTAGCTCAGTCTTACATAGCTTTTCGTTTAATATGAGTATAAATGGTTGTAGGACTTATCAAGCGACTAGAATTCTTGAGGTAAGGCAATTAAAATTGAAATTAACCTTATAAAGCTCTTGGGGCATTCAATGGACTATAGTAAAATCTATAAAAAGATTTTAGCTACATATTGGTCATTTCTAACCTCAAAAGCATTCCAAAAAATACTGCCCATACACATTTACCAAGAAATGCAAATGTAAATGCATCGTACACGACTGCGCTAATAAAATACGACAGCATTAAGCTTACACGTAAGCGCAATATCCTTATTGGCGTTATATATTCACATCCTCAACGTATTTCTCCGCCATGCTTATTCAGTTCGTTTGCAACCGGTGCACGCGATTGGCGCGAATTTTTACGATTATTTTAAATTTCGAACGTAAAATCCGAACGTCCGATGCGACGCTTGCTTCGAACGACTTTCCTTTAATAGGCTGTAAGAATTGCGCCCGACTTTACTCACTAAATAGGTTTTATTAACTCTTTTTTATTTCAGTATTTAAAATATTCGTTTTATACAAATAATTCAATGCGGTTTAGAATCATGATTATTTTAATACGTAAAGAGTTTAAAAGCTCTCAACTCAAAGCCAACGAATGTGCGTTTATACAAAACGCCATCGATTACAGGTACTGGTATCTATTAAGTTGTGATTCTTATTTTTACTACTATAAAGTATTCTTTCGTGTCTTAAAATAGATTGTCAAACTTTTTGAGATACCTACATGGTAATTTTTTTCCTTTCTGCATATTTAAGTAAACATTCAGCCGAATATATAGCCATATTTAAATATTCTGACGTCATATTTTTGCAACACGAATACCGTACCCCATTAACTCACTATATTTATTACCATAACATAAGCTATAATAATCCCTTTTCACTGCAGCCTACAAAGCTTGCGTGACATCTCAACTATTTTTTTTATGTTCCGAAATAAAAAAAGGTCCGACCACATTCGTCCTACTTGAACACGCAACGGACGTAATGTTTTAATTTTTTAGACCGATGCTATCTCTGTAAATGCAACTATGTATTAGTTATATTGTTAATGACAGTTTGTTATTTTGTTGTTAAGTTGAAGGGAGAATTCAATCATTGATATTAAAGGCAATTTACGTTAATTCGAAGGATGTTTTCGTTTAGTTTTTTTTTTTAAGAAAATGTGGTCGTCATCCGGCTAGGGTAAAGCTTTTTGCGGAGTGAGACAATTATTTACTGAACGGTAATTTTATTCATACTTTTATTGGTAATTACTAATTAGTAAAATTGACGCTTAAAAAGACTTCCAACTAAATTTCCCTGTTCCAAATTCACTTGCATTCCCAAACCTTGTGATTAAATTATTCGCGCCATTTCCTAAACGCAAAATGGCGTCATATTCATATGGAGCGTGATTTGCAACATTGGCTGTGATTATACCATCAACCTCGTGACAGCTGTTCTATCAATCATTTCCTATCAGCTCTCATGAAATCAATTACGACCAACAACTGTTGCGCAACCACTGCCCTACAAAATATAATTGGTTCAATGTGATGAACAAACGACATATCATTTCAATATGTCACATTCCATGCTGTTTTGTTTAGAAATTTCGCGTTTGAGTAGCTGACTGATTTATTATTTAGCTTTGAACCAACATCATAGTTTCACATAATATAAATATTCGGAATAGTTAAAAGGTTATGGCAATTTGAGTAGCTATTGACGTTCACTAAGCGCCTTTGCAAGGTATTCGTTTGTAAAAGCTTTTTGATTTTACTAGTGAGCAAAAGTTTGTCTTTAGCAATTTTTTCGTTTCGTATCTCAAAGAAGGTTTTATACCCTGGTGACTTTATATTTATTGAAAAATACTAGGCATTTAACAAAAAACAATATTAATAATGTTTGTAATTTAAATTTCGAATGACCAATCGCCGCCAATGTAATGGCCGTCGGTGTCATGCTAAATAGTTTTTAAGACATTCCAAATTCATCTTAGCTCGAAAATTAAACTTTACAACCACCTGCGGCCGCGTCCATAAACACGGCATCATTATGACGCCACACTCCGTCACTCGATGACGTACCCGGGAACCTTAGACGGAACACGAATGCGTGTTTTATCGCGCACATATATCAAACTAATGACCCTGGCTGCGGATGACCGCGTTCCTTATATTGCGACATTTCGACGCTCGTAACCGATGGCCGATGGCGCACTGATAATAAATGCAAGTTTTATAAGGCTTTTTATCGCAACGGAACGGAATTTATGCGTTCACAGCGGTTTAACTGTTCCCACGGCGATGCTTTATCGCGCCGAATGCTTTTTTAATTTGCCCATAAAGTATTCGCCTTGATGATACATTCAATTAATATTTTAATGCGTTTTAAATATTTTGATAGTCACTAATCATAAATTTTTCCTAATTCATTTGAATATTTATTAGAATTGTATTTTGACGTAAATTTTGTCGACCTATCGCTATAAACCAATAAAAATTATTACTTTAATTTTTTTACATAAATACAGAATGTGTTATAAAATATATTGGACTTCACAACAGTGAAACCAAAAACTTTTTTTAATATAAAACCATACTATATTGCAACTAGAGATGCGCCGGAATCAATCATGCCACCGATACTCGACTAAACTTATCCGATTACACACATAGTGCATAACCACGGACTGAAATTCTGTTCGCAGTAAAACAGAGCTATGTCTGTGTTGCGCTTCAGTACGGAAGCGGGCAGTGCATTTGGCCGCGAATTCAGCGAAGTTATTCGGCGAACGCGGCGCGGCCGGTCACTCGCGTATTGTTCCCGACGCCGCCGTCCGCATCGCCTACAGAACCGTGTTCCGTTCCCTGCCACATAAAGAACCCCCTTTATTGCCCGGCGCTCGTGTGTGTGTAATCTATGCGTAGTAAAACCCTGAGCAAGAAAACTAATTCGAACATAAAGATCGCGGCGTTTTTGCTTGGGATTCAGGCGAAGTTTTCATTTTGTTTCCGTCGATAATAACAGAAGTAATAAGCGCGGGCATATTTATGTTCAATAAACTATGATGTTATACGGTTCATTGTGCAGACACAGTGAAATTATGCTTAGAGTCGTTAACCTATTTTTCAGCTGGAAAAGCGTTGAAATTAGTTAGTCTCTAACACAGGAAACGAGTGTACGTTAACTAGATAGACGGTGTTTCCAGGTGCGTTATCATCAGTTAAAATAAGCATAAAGCTGTTCCCTCGACATCCGGAAGCGGCGGCTATTTCGCGCGAATCTTGTTGAATTATTTGTGTAAAATGGCCGCTTGCGACCGTCACTTACGCTTTGTCCTGCGTGCCGCCCAGAAGCACGGTGTGTGAACATTATGGCGATATAAAACCGCTAATTGTTCCCGTAAAATGCACGCTTTTTTGCAATAAAAATTCTCATACAACAGCGAAAATAAACCGGCACTATAGCTGGGCATTAAACCGGCGGACGTAATTAAATCTGCTATAATTTCGTTTGTTATAATTTTCCAACATACCTACCTTAACGTTTTAGCACCACCCTACTCGTAATAACATTATTTTTTAAACAAGAGTAATGCAACGACTTCACTCACTCTTCATAAATATGAATAACGAACTGAGACAATTAATTCGTATTAAAACGTTTTCAAACCACATCTGCAGTGAAATATAGCATTACCTACGTATAATGTATCCGAATTGATGAAAATTTTAATGAATTTATTAAATATCGCATCTTTTCATGTTGCCTTGTAAAAGTATTTAATCTGCTACGTCACAAAAACATAGGCACAAGAAGACAATATGTGCTAATCTCACAAGGAAAATAACATTTGTTCAGCCTTCATTGTTACTTACGCGAAGATCGTACAGTTGTTAGTTTTATTTGTTACCTTCATAAGTGCTTACTATTTCCTTACTCTGTTCCCTTACAAAAGCCTAATTAAAAACAACAAGCGAGTCGTCATCGAGAGATTATTCGGTTCCGTGTAGAGGCATGGCCCTAACAAATATAATAAATTAACTCCACGTATCGTAATCGATCGTGTGTAGCATCGAGATGTTGACTTTTCAATTAAGTCGACTGCCGATCTTGTGCCGACAACCGTACGATTAATCAATCGTGGTTGGACGAATCGGGTCCCGCCCCGTACCACGGGACGCGCCAAAATTATCACGAATTAATGGACCCCCGGTCTGGACACGGAACGGTGCTCACTCATGTTTTATTTACTCGGCTAGTCCTAGAATAGAAATAGGCAAGGGACGCCGATCTCATTTACCTATTAGAGTGGTATTGATTTAGATTCGTGTTACTCTATTGTTTTCCCTACTGAGTGATAAGATATTTTATAAGCGTATGTTGTTATACTACTTGTAACAAATATATAAAACAAGCTTCAAAATAAAAATGTGGCCGCTTCTCTAACAACTTGATTAAAAATAAACACGAAGCAACTTTTTCGATATTCCGCTACACAAAGGATTTCCTAAAAGCTTTCAATTTAAAACAACAGTTGCAGCGAAAAACGATTTGGTGTTAGTCAATTTTAAGAATAATTTATAACCGAGTCATTAGCTTTCAAAATCGAGTGAATTCGAATACGAAGCAGTGAGTTTCGTACTTGTAGTTCGGCGTTATCTATCGGGCCGTACATTTCGATTCGACCCAATAGTCTATGCACGAAGTAATTACTTTAAAGATCAATCTTGACCTCGATTCAAGAGATCGTGTTATGATTAAAAGAACAATATTCTACTCAACTATTTGAATAGCTGTTAATTCCTCCAAACACATACTTTGATTGCTTTGTCAAACAAAATAAATGGATTACGACTATTCTAAATTAATCAATATAACATTCAATTCGAGATTGCATTAACTGTTCATTGTCCTACAAATTGTATCGTTAAAGTTTGACTACAATGATGTGTCTTTTAGATTGCATTATGTACTTGATAGACCGAAAAAGTTTTGTTTTTTATTTAATATGGATTTTTTCTGTATTCCCACTTTATACGGGACGCACGTGGTCAGAAACTGCGAAGGATAGAAAGATTTTAAAGAAGAAAGGGGAGGTCTTTGCTCAGCAGTGGAAAACAAATTAGGCTCAAAAAAATGGATTTTGTGATATGCAAGGTAAAATGTTGTAAAAACGTACTATTAGGCAAGGTCAACTTTAAATATTGTTGCTTTAACATGTTATATAATACAAAACTTCTCTGAAAAAGAAAACACATACAATTTGATTTATCCATATGAACTTAGAACCTATATTAGCGGCATAATAATGATTTGGATCCAGCAGTTTAATAGTTGCGGTCGCTGTCGGATTGTCGGTCGCATCGCACGACAGTCTGCGGCGCTGGGCCCCAATTAGATTAAATGTAGATGCACACAATCCTAGCCTTACAGTAACAGATCCGAACAATGACGGAGTTTCGACAAACTAATTGTTTCGATAGTTATTCGGAAGTAATAAACTTGGTTCCGATGTTCGGCGGTGTCTGTTCGGCGTACGAGTTTATGGAGTTGTATCCCGGCTTTAAGGTATGGGGGGTGTCTTAGATCGATTTAATTGCACATCTAAATTATTAAAGAGATTTTATTGGTAGTTGTTACACCCTGTAGAATCGGGATATGGAAGGATGTGAAAATACCAAATGAGTCTTTTAACAGCCACGCTGACCATCGTATTACTGATATGTCTCGTGACCAGTTCCTAAAGACTGAATCAATGCTAGCTATAAAGATTTATAGCAGTATTTAGTAGCACAATTGGTAGAATAGCAAAATCGCGTTCTTCTTTTAATTTTTAAGCTTATAAATTTGCAATACGTCTGTGATCGTTATTACTGCCGCAGCATGGTTGAAACAAAATTTGTTGAGAAAAATTGTATAAAGTAATTTAAGTTATCGTCTACTTTTAGGGGAAAAGCTGATAGCTAGCTCGTTCTCTGCCAAACCCTACATTTCCCTTGGGTGTTGTAAAAAGCAGCTGAAAGATTAATCAGGAGGGTGCCAAGGCACATGTGAACCCATTTAACATGTTATGGCGACCATCAATCTGCCAGCCAAGTGATGTGCGCGGTGCCAAGATTGCCAATGTACGTCGTAGAAAATAAGGAAGCCTGTGTAAACAGTTTTGAAATGATAATATTTAAACACTCAAAAAGTCAACAATATTAAATCATTTTGAAGGCATTTTTGCATTCGTAACAAAATACTGTTGTAAAAAAGTCTAACTATGTACATCACTTGCTATCAGTAATAACAATTAAAACCTATTAACCGCATACTATACAGAGTGCATGTAATTCAAACTCATTATCATGTCCTTTTTTTTTATTATTCCATACAACTATTATGTGTACATACATAATAGTTCGTACCATTTGTCATGTACATCGAGCTTCCTTATTTCCTAGCTCGAAGCGTAGCTATTCGAAAATAAGCACACATAGTACGGCAGTTATTATATTATATTCTCAAATACATTGCGATACGATACGCAGAACGTGACGTCCATTGCTGACCGTACGCGATTGTGACGCGCGGTCGATCGCGGCCGCGATTAGATTAATAACTGGTGCAGCGATCCTCGGACGCGGTTAGGGCGAAGGCACACTTGATACGTTTAGCATCGATTTGTAGGCCTACCATCACCTTTAAGTTATTCAGTTTAGTATCCTTTACATAGATACTATATCAATGATATTTCAAAAAAGTACAGATAAGTTACTAGCGCGCTCATTTTGAAGTCTCGGAAAGGGGACAATTGTAGTCTTGGGTAGTACAATTGTTGTCCGATTTGAAATAAGACTAGTGCAGTTTGGACTCTTCGGAACACTTTTCTCGTTCATTTTGTTAGCATATTATGACGTATAATAGTATAGTTATTTATATATTATATATTTATTATAATTTTCGACATCATTCATCATTGTACTTTATTGCTACAAAGCAATTGCGCCTCTTTTAAGTTCTAAAAGGCATCGCAATGAAATGATAGGCCACCTCGTTGCTTTTGAAAAACTAAAAGCAACTGACTTCTGATCCGCACATATCCTCGTTAGTTTCGGATGGTCGCTGCGTTTTACGGCTCCGACAACCGATACAGTATTGATGTAGTGAAACCGCGTGATTTCGAGAACCAAACAAAAAATGTTGACCAATCGCGATGCAACAATGTTTCGAAACGAGTTTTGGATAACATTTGATTAATTAAAAACATTCTGACTACAATATTTTGAACCCAAACAAAAACCTAAACTTTTAACTACTGTTATTTCGAATAGTATTGTTATATGGGGCACCGATAGACGATAGTAAAATAATCGTGTGTGCGTCAGCCCTTAGTGATCACGACACGACTGCGATACGAACAATAACGGCTGCCATCCCAGTGTATGGCCGGGCAGGCAGGCAAGCCTGTTCAAAATGCGCAGTAATGTTTATAGTCTCACTGCGCACGAGAGCTGATTGTAGAGTCCGCGCGCTGAACTGTACCAGGAAATACTAAATTGTATTAGTTTTCAATTTAATACTTAGGGCCTATGCAGTCGATCTTTATAGTTATATATATAATGCGAAATGAACGTGTTGCGAACATAATATCTGAATCCATGTATCTTTTATGTTTGTCAGTTCAGAAAACGCGTGTGCCTTAAGAACTGAAAAGGATAAGGACCTAGACAAAAAGATTGACAGCTTAGACCGGGAATGGATTAACACACGTGCAAAAATTGAAGAATTGGAAGAAAGATATGAGGGAATAGAACGAGTGATAAGAAAGACAAGTCTTGAGATTAGGGGTGTACCGAAAAAGAAAAAGGAAAAAAAGGAAGACCTACTTAACATGGTGACCAGCCTGATCAAAGGTGTTGGAGGTGATTGCTCCTATAACGAAATTAAAGATATCTACAGACTCCCATCGAAGGCAAATGCATCAACATCGGCAGTTGTCACTGAGTTTACCAACACCTTTGCGAAAGACAAAATTATGAAAGTAATGAAGCAATACAATACCTCGCACCCAGACAGACAGATAAATACAAAACATCTTGGTCTCGAAGGGCCTGAAATGACTCTCTTTGTCTCAGAACATCTAACCCCAAAGACAAAGAGACTTCTTTTTCTTGCTCGCGATTTCGCTAGAACAGAAAACTTCCAATATTGCTGGGTTACAAACGGTCGCATTTTTCTGCGCAAAAAGGAAGGCGATAAATACACTGTTGTCAGAAACGAAAACACCTTTCAGCAATTGCGGGAATCCTACAAAATTAACAACTAATTTTCAGTATTTTTTAGCTTTTTTATTAGATATAATACTCTATAAACTGTCGTTGTATGAGCTTATCTTCATGGCTAATTGCTACATAACTTTTTACACACCATGTCTCAATATAGGTATTTATTTTACACATCTATTTTACAAAATTAATTATACACACTACACATATGATTTTATGACACTACACGCTGTAATTAATACGCATTCTGTTTCCAAGATATTTTATGATATCAAATTGAGTACAATCTCTCGCAGGGTTACATTCCAACCTTTTTATAAAACTGTTAATTATGGCTAACCAATATAATGTGATTAATGACCTTGACAAGACTGATATCTATTTAAACACCAAATGTAATACTCCACATGAATGCTCACTTGATATTGGTGATGCTAAAACACAACTTTTAATAGTATGCCAAAATATACGTAGTATACATAAAAATTTCGATAACTTTTCAGTTTTTTTAAGTGGACTGGATTTTTTGCCTGACGTAATTATCTTAACGGAATGTCGTTTAACCGATACAACACCCCTAGTATATCTTAATAACTATGTGTGCCACTATTCTAAATTTTATCTAAATCAGAATGATGGAATTGCTGTTTTATACAAAAATAATCTACAGGTGACTATTGAGGAGCCTTCTTTTAAGGAAGCTAACTGTTTGCTTATCCACATCGCTAAAGTATATACAATTTGTGCTATATATAGGTCACCATCTTTTTACAGTATTAGCAATTTTTGTGAGTCACTGGAAAAAACTATCCAAGGTTTCAAAAGTCCCAACTGTATTATAATGGGGGATATCAATATTGATATCTCCCCTGACTCCAAAGACAAACGTGCAAGTGATTATCTGGACGCGACTGGTTACTACGGCTTCTACCCGGGTCATTACTACCCTACTCATGACCGTACGTGTTTAGACCACGTCTTGATAAAATCAAAGAAACCAGTAAAGGTCGTCATATGCAGCTCGGGTATAACCGATCATGATACTATTATTACTGGAATTGCTAAAGAAACTTCACGCTCCTCGACCGAAAAATCTAAAACTAAAATTAACTACACTAACTTGTCAAAAGCCATTGAAAATATTAATTGGGATTTTATATATAAGCATAATGATGTTAACAAAGCTTTTGCTGATTTCATTGATACTTTAAGTTTAACAATACAAACTTACACTACTATAGAGACTTGCCGTAACTCTAATTCTATCAGAAAACCTTGGATGTCTAAGGGATTAATTAAATGTATCAAAAAAAGAGACCACTTACATATGGAAGCAGGTAAAAAAATGAACAAAGATAATCTCGCAATACAGCAGCGGTACAAAAACTATAGGAACATATGCAATAATATAATACAAAATTTAAAAAACGAGTATGACAGAAAGACTTTAGAAGATTCTAAAGGTAATAGTAAAAAGACATGGACAGCTATAAAAAGCATATGTAACATAAAAAAGGATAAGAATAACAACTTAGAACTATTACACGCCTGTTCTGACCCCAAAGAAGCTCTTGAAAGGGCAAATTATTTTTTCACATCCGTTGGTGAGAAGCTTGCTGCAAAAACACTATCGATTTTTAATAAAACTGAATGTGAACTGGCATTGATAACTGGTAATTTATATGACAACTCATCCCCAACTAACTCCTTTTATGCAAATCCAACAGACAATTACGAAGTCAATAAGATTATCTCAAAACTAAAAGACGTTTCAGCACCCGGCTGGGATGGCATTCAAAACAAAATTCTTAAAACGAACAAGCTTCACCTTATCCCCCCTATCGTTTTTTTGTGTAATTTGAGCATTTCCACTGGAATAGTACCAACCACTCTTAAAATGGCAAATGTTTGCCCAATTTTCAAGTCAGGTGACAAAACCGTTGTATCTAATTATCGTCCCATTTCCCTTCTTACGTCGCTTTCCAAAATCCTCGAGAAGGTTATGAATACCAGACTATTGACCTACCTAGAAAAGAATGGCATTCTATCAGACAATCAATATGGCTTTCGCAAGAACAAGTCAACGGAAGATGCAGTTACAGATCTAGTAGATTTTGTTGTCACCAAACTAGATGAGGGGAACAAATGTACTGGAGTCTTCCTTGACCTTGCGAAAGCCTTTGATACCGTCTCCAGAAGAATCCTCTTGAGAAAACTCGAAGGCTTAGGAATACGTGGCACTGCTCTTGAGTGGTTCCAATCCTACCTTAGCAATCGCATA
Organism: Abrostola tripartita; assembly: GCA_905340225.1. Taxonomy (NCBI): domain Eukaryota; kingdom Metazoa; phylum Arthropoda; class Insecta; order Lepidoptera; family Noctuidae; genus Abrostola; species Abrostola tripartita. Next base: position 2,153,302 of record HG996488.1, read on the forward strand.
CAGAGGTTAATTGTAGGTAATAGCTACAGTTCTTATGCCAACCTTAACTACGGTGTGCCACAAGGTAGCGTACTTGGGCCTACTCTTTTCATAATATATATTAACAGCCTTTGCTCATTAACATTCAGCAAGGCAAAAATTTTTGCCTACGCTGATGACACAGCCATAATATTTTATGATAGGACGTGGGAGTGTGTACATGAGGCGGCTGAGTCTGGCGTAAAACAGGTTGCACAATGGCTTAACTACAATTTACTGACACTAAATGTGGATAAAACAAAAGTTATTAACTTTAGTGTTAGCGCAAAAAACACCTGTCCTAGTCACTTAGCTATCAAATTGCATACCTGCCATAGTGGCTCAGACTCTATATGTTCATGCTCTTGCTTTGAACAGGTAGCTTATATAAAATACCTTGGAGTCTTCATTGACAAAAACCTTACCTGGGTAAAGCAAATAGAGCATGTAAGTGGGCGTGTTAGGAAACTGCTACATATCTTTAAGAGAATGGGTCAGATTGCAAACATGAAAATTTTAAAGATGATTTATCACACTCTGTGTGAATCTCTTCTTTCCTATTGTATATCCGCATGGGGAGTTGCACTAAAAACACATTCGATTAAAGCAGAACGCGCACAACGGGCCATCCTCAAGGTAGCGTATAAAAAACCAAGGCGATTTCCAACGAATAGCTTATATAAAGAGACGGGTGTAATGCGCGTGCGACAGTTATATATTATGGCCGTAACTCTACAATTCCATAAAATGGCTGTGGTCAAAGTGGAATCCAAAGGGCATTCACGGAGGAAACCCAGATGGCATAAACCAAAATGTAGACTTGATTTTGGTAAAAGGTGTTTTCGCTATATGGGGCCACTCCTTTACAGTAAACTTAACCACAAAATTAACTTACTACCGATGACGAGATTGAAGTGCAAATCACACATCAAAGCTTACTTAAAAGGTCTGGATTATGGCGACACAGAGAAGCTATTGAATAGTTTATAAATTATTTCGTACTATCATGACAAATATGTTAGTTTTTTTTTTTTTTTTGGAGACATGACCTGCCCTTACACACACAACCAAACACAGACTCACTAACACACACACACACACACACACACGCACACACACACACCCTCATACGCATACACATACAAATACTACACCACCATCACTTTCCACACACTTACTGCAAGACGCCATGTATCATCTTGATAAACTTGTTTTATGTTTTGTTAACTTTTCTTTTGTTATAAATAATAATAATACATTGTACTTTCTTTTGAACCTCGATGAAAGAGACTGGCCTCCACAACACAGGGAATCCTAGTGTGGAGACCAGTGATTTATCTGATTGAAACTATGTATTTTCTGAACAATAAAGATTATTATTATTATTATTATTATTATAATGGGACCCTAAGACGTACATTGCCTAGGGGCCCCGACATGGTTAATCCGGCCCATTGCATGGGTCCAAGAATCACGCGTTTTTTTTCCAAATAAATGGAAGTAGCTTTCAATTACCTTTCATTTGTTTTACGTACTGACTTATGCTGCTTCAACTGAGCTTAAAGTAAAGCAATAGGTACTCCAACGGATACTTCTAAAATTTAAACTTGCATCTAACAGTACGTACAACCGTACGTAGTACGTATCCAGCTTGATTGCTGGATACGTCCAAAACTCCAAATTAATTAAATATCTTTCTCAGCTCAGATATCAATAACTCTTTGTATTTCCAAACTGAGATATTAAGCAAACGAGTCTAGTGTAGTTTTATCGTTTAATTAAACGCTGGTACTATGTTACCTTTAACTTAAGACGAGTCTCGTAAGATCAAAGTACCATGGGGCGCACGGCACGCCCGCCGTCCGAAGCACGCGCGCCATGAGATTAATAACCACTGCACCGACCTTAATCCTCACTTAATGATTACGACACGACACCGATACGGACACTTATTTGTCAGTCCTTTTAATACTAACGATTTTTCGCCGCATTTCGTGCTTACACGCAGACTTTATATAAACAGATGATACGGGAATCGGATAAAAGTATTTTTAAACTTAGTTCAGAAACAACTTTACATAATTTCGTTGCTAGATAGAAAAGATTGTAGCTTAATTTAAACATATTTATATTTTGGGTCATGCAGAAGATGTCCATCATATTTTAGTTTGTAATAATGGAAAATGTAACTCAATAAAGTAGTAACACGTAACAAATTCAAAAAATTCTTTAATCAAGATACTATTAAAAATGGTGTCTCATATTTTATCTATTCAAAATCGTAAAAGAAAGTCATAAATGAACATATCTATGTAAACAAGCTACAATAAACACCATTGATATCAAATACAGGTTTTTTATCACATTCTATATTACATACCTACTATAAAGTAACATGTCACTAATAACATTCTCAACACATAACTACGCTAAGCTGTAAAATTTGCAAATAAACCAAGCCTTATGGCCGACCACGTGGATGTTACAATCAAATCGCTAAGCCTCAGGTTTTATCACAAGCCCCGCTCAAACTCCAGCCCACCTTGCTAATATGTGCTGCGCCAACGTAATTTGAAAGCACGTATTAAAAACCTTGGGAAACTTTACACGTTAAGATTTTTAATATTCTTAACCTACATTTGTCGTACATTGTATAATCGGCTTTATTACTGTGTGCATAGGGTTCAGACGTTGTTTATGCAAAGTGCATTCCGTAAAAGCCGGTACATAATCGGATAGAGGCTATAAATCCTAGCTGGACGGTCCTACTCGTGTTTCGGTTGTACAAAATTTGTTCACACGACATTATTCATTATCACAACGTGAATCTAAACAATTATTGCGCTTCCAACGTGTTTGTTATGCGATAACGATCTGTATGTTTTATTAATTCTTTCCATTGCACTGGGAAAACGAAATGTAGATGCATCAGGTGCTGTTTATAGAATTAAGTAAAGGAGGCTTATTTATTGGTGTTGTGCACATAAACATTAGACATTTGTAGTTGACTCAATTTACTTAAAAATGCATAGTTTCATTTTAGATTTTCGGTCTGACTGTTTGTAGCATTGCATAGCCGTGTCGTAGCACATGAATAAGTTTTTGAATACAACTGGGCTACAAATACAATTGAGCTAGGCAAATTTGACTAAAACAGGCAAAAAAAATCTAAAAGACAGCAGTGGGATCGAAGGATCAACAAATGCCAGATCCCGGGAACAATGAGACACATAGACTACATAATTATACATCTATTAACGTTTATGTACCAAGAAAATACGAAAACCTTAATGTTTAGTGTTTGACTTGCTTGATTATTTTGTGTTCACCACTCACCTCTTTGTCACTATCATATTACATTTTTAAGCAACTATAATTGCGAATTTACGATCAATCTCCTAATACAACCAGCACAATACATAAAAAAGATAAAATATTCGCCTCTAGCGACCGACGCAAATTGTTAATAGACTCTGTTTTTCATCCACACCCAACAAAAATATAAGCAGCCCTTATCGAGGGAGGACAAATGTTTGCAGCCAGCACGCCATGAATTACCCCAACTACTGGTATTTGTCATGCCATCACATCATACCGCGGGCCGTGACCTCACGCTCTCAAAACGTAAAATATGCGACCACTGAAACTGGCTGAAGTCATTTTTAAATTCCGTTGAACTGGAAACGAGTGAAAATGGCCTGATTTTTGGATGGATGGACGCTTTTATTGCAACGTGATTTTAGTTTACTTTTTATGAAAACGCTCTTAAATAGTATAGGTTTCTGATATGAATATCGTAGTTTAACATAACTAATTGAGATTTTTAAACTAGTGTTGATCTGTCGTATAATTTACTATATTAGTAATTGTAACAGTGTTAAAATTAGAAGAAAGATACATCTGTTCATACAGCACTATTATTGTATTAAAACGAGTCCATTAACCTGTCTATTGAACTCAAATCTCGTTAAAAGACCAAACTGATATAAAATTAACAGTTTAATTGCAAGTGAATCGTGTTCCGCATTGACTACATGTGAGGGTGACCCCTGTAAATCTCCTGCTATCCTATTAAGATAATAATCAGCAATTCGCAAACATCGACCACGGAACCCTGGGCCCCATAACTAATCCCAAAGGATTTGAATCGTACATTTTTGGTAGGATTAATTAGAATTCCTCTGGCAGTTTGTGATACGGGATTATCCTGTACCGCTAAACGCTGTCATAACCGTTAGCCTGGGTCCCCGTTCTCTTTTATGTATAATTTCCAGACCCCATATCTATGTCGGCCTAGGAAATTATGTTACACTCAAGTAATACGAGATTAAACCGTAAAGGAAATTGGTATATAATGCAGTAATGTGTTGCGGCTAATTCTCCATGCTTCTGTGTAAGTAAGTTTAATGTCTATATTGTTAGGTGTTTAGTACGCTTTGTCATAAGTTTCGTTAATGAATGTTTAGTAATGTATTCACGAATAGTTATGTCGTCTCCTTTGTCCTGATTTATATTCAAGAGCCCAAGAGTTGTTAATAGAGAATGCCCACTAAAAATACAACAAACGGAACTGCTAATAAAATAATATCACAAGAAAACAATGGTCATATAAAACAAGATATATACCTACATAATACATGCGTATGTCGGATCGGGGCGTGTCTCTGTTAGTCGATAAAAACTATATTATTATAGGACAAGGAAAAAAGAAACAAAAAAGTTTTTTTCATCACGTTATTATTGTCGGCAACACAAAACCAAATTGGGGCCTAAACGAATTCCTTCTCCATACAAATACATGCCTATTACCTAAATGTACCGAGGCTGCTAACATATACATTGTCCCCAATATGTAGGTCTTGACATTCATACGCTTACCATGTAAATGCACGCTACCTTCATTCCGAATGTATGAACTAACAATACGGGAAGAAGGTTAATTGAATACATATATTAACAAAGTGAAATATTACACAAAATTAACAGAGAGGGTAGAACTAATTTTACAATAACACCCTCTTGTTTCACCCGTTCTTAATATATTCATGAGGCAATAATCGTTATCGCCCAAATTGTGCACTTGAGCGAACTTAGAAGTTACAATCGAAACTTGTCTGCCTATAGAGATGTAGCCAATACCGATATCCTGAACTACATTAGTTTATTAGTCGATTTATAATCAAGATAACAATTAACACTTAATTTATGGGAGGACAATTAAACTACGTAGATCTCATAAGTAATGAGATTGCGAAATGTTCAATAAAGCCGGGTTATTTACGACTATGAATATTCAAGTTAGTGTACACCTAATATCTCATAAAACAAACAACAATGAGTATACTAATATTACCGAGACGATTCTCAACTTCTTAATGGCACTGCTAGACGGTGAGATTATTCTACTAAGTAATCAGCTTGTATATGGTCGGGTTCTCGGTAATCGAATACTCCAATAGAGTGGGTACATCACTATTGAGTCCTAGGGCGTTCTAAGTGCCCCGGGACAACACTTCAAGCGTGATGAGAATCGTAGCCACTGAAGGATTTGGAGGGATAATGTGTATGAAATACAATGCCGTGGTGGAGTTCGCGCCCTCTACGACACTATAGGATATTTAGTGTGGGCCGGCCTGCTATTGTGTACTAAATAAATTTTCACATTCTGGGAACAGTGAAGGAACATCATGTGGCGGACAAGCGATCTCAATTTCACAGTTATTTATATAAAATATTATAGTATTGAACTTTAGAAAGCATTTTATTTAGGAAAGTAAACTAAAAAATACATTAATAAAAACGCCGACAGAACTAACTCTATTCCAGAAAAATCTTGCGAACCGTCGCACCTTATGAGTGTTTCACGATTTTCTTTCCACTTCCAGCAGCACAGCTGATACAAACAAACCACACCCGCGCTCGTTCCGTACACAACACGAACAAAGTTGGTAACAAGCACGAAGACATGCCGAGTATTAACGAAGTTACTCTCGTTAAAAATACTTGCTGACAACTGACTTGGCTGTATGCTATCTGCTAACTAACTTCGATGAGAATTACAGTTCCAATCGCCTTCAGAAGTGCATCGGAGGATGCGCGTGTTATCGCCGTCGCCACGCGGCGCAATCCCCCGCCGAACTCCTTCCAACTCCCCCTAACTCCTCTTATTTATTCCTCATATTCCCCGCGAAGTGCGCTGGAGGATTATTGGCCTGTTATCGGAAGTGGATAAATTACTTTATTACTCGCTTGCTCGGGAACCCTTTCGGTGCTGCAAAATGGGAGCATCGAAGCTATTTTCACGGCGGAATAACGCTCGTTCCGCTTATAAAAGGTTTCATTTTTTAAATCGATAGGTATTATTTTGCGTGTGAATAATCGTCCGGCGTTATGGAAAAAATGAATGTGTCGCACCAGGGACCTTCGCGGTCGAGCGCCTTCGATATTTTCGGTCAAGAGTTTTCTATCTCGCCGGACTGGGTATCTATGATAAGTGGGGACAATTAAAATAAGTAGGTATAGTATTATTATGGTATTTGAATTCTAACACAATAATAATTTCTAATAAATCGCCGAAAAGAAATTGGTGTTATTTGTTCTTCGTTTGTATGTATATTGGCTCATCATCGTAACGAATAAGGTAAAGTCATTATAAATACAAAGTTTTTATGTAACATACATTAATTATATTTATGTTATATCAACCCCAAAACTTATCAACGGTCAATCAAGCCTTTGGCTACTAAAAACGGAATCATGCTAATTTCGAAAATGGACTACCCTTCAATTAATTATTAAGGAACTGAAAACCCTTTTAACCCCGTTCGGTACGAAATGTAACGGCGGAATGGGTGCGGTCATTTATCTTTATAAGTGTTTAGGGTATTAGTGGGGGAGGAGGCATTCATTTGGCGACTTAATGTACTAATGTCATTAATCGAGTGCTATGGACATCACTACTTTTTCTGTAAATTATAAGGTGGCAACACTGTTCCGTTATGTCAGATTCGAATAATGTCATTGTCATTAAAACGAGCTTTAGCAATTATACTTGAATAAGCGTATTATTCGTTATCATGTAAGATATTCCGCGTTTTATTTGCATTGCCTTTTAATGTAACCACACCAATATAGGCGGATGCTCCAATATTCAACAAACAGGCTTGTCTGTTGTTTTGTTAATCTCGCCGGATTATCCCACTTACTTGGAGTTTGATCAATTTAAACACCGTCACTGAAGCCTTTTAATAATCTCTTTGTTTACGTTTAATTCCGAACTTTGGGTCTTAAATTCTAATGTGAGTAATGTTGCTTGATTAAAATTATTATACTCGCAGTGCGCTGCGGTATTCAAAGGGTTAAAATATTTTAAATTACCTACCCTAAGTTACTTATATGTATAATATGTTATTTTCAAGATTTTATGTTTCCAAGTTGTAATATACATACATATAGGTACGACACAAAGCTTATTTCTTGAATTTCTGCGCTGCCTACCGTAATAGCCTTTAGAACCTATTTTGAGTATTCGTTTATTTTGCTTCTGTACGAGTACGACAAGTGGCTGGAAAATTTATTTGGTTCGAATATAATATTATTGTATAAAAAATAAACTGAGCATAGGGGTTACAAAAACTTATTTTCTCCACATTCTCTAGCTCTATATGTAAATACTACATGGTTAGCATTTACATAGGTTATGTAGGTATGTAGTTAGGTAACGTAGCTCCAGTATTATAACTGCTTCCATTTTACACCGACCCAAAACATTTTTAACGGTCGACCATTTTCTCACCGACCGCTTGCTGGCTACACACTAGAAATATAGTCGTTAGCATAATGCTGTTTCTGACTCTTTAATTACGAAACTATGTGTTATATAGGGAAATAGTGAATGTAACACAGAAAGCTTATAAAAGCTTGTGAACTTTCCAGTCATAAACCGTTGGTTATTATGTTAAACCTCTTTTCTGTCAGTAATAGTAACAATGCTGGAGGAAATGTAGCTTTTTTTAAAGTAGGATTGTTTATGCTTTCCTCCCGTTTGAAAATGGAACACGAAGGTTTTTTAAATATTAATTCGAAGGATTCGCTTATGTTTCTTTTCGTTTTCGTCATTTAAATTGGATGAATATGTAAAATGGAAGTAGAAAAATGCAGATGTCAGGGTTGTCAATAAAAATATTTTTAATCTATAACCCGCCGTTTGATACGGATTAAAATAATTTCACTTAACTCATTTTATCTGTCGAACATCTAAATTTATGGTTTCATTAATATTGTATTGTGCGAGGGTTAATAAATTTCAGTAGTTTTAACTTAAATCCATCGTGCATAAACAATCCCGTTCAATGGGCCGATGTCACAACTTGTCGGGACAATAAATTACTGACAGATGAAATGCGCCGCCAGCCCTCTTCGTTAATAATAAACATGGCTTACAAAAATAAGCTTTTAGATTTATAATTAAAACAGATTAAAGGTGTTACTTGTCCAATTATTATTTTATTACCGTACTCTCATACACAGTTATTTTTACCAGCTTAAAGCTGTTTGATTTAAACATGACTTGTTGTTCGAATATACAGTAACGGAAATGTTCCGCTTCAATCAACACCTCATTGTAAAGTCTAGTGAACGTCATTTTAAATGGGACAGATATTTGGACCAATGTTTGTGACAAACAAAACCAACTTATTGGCAATTGCATAGTTGCATTGAAAAATGTATTGTAAGACCCGGGAACATGAACTTTTTTACTATAATAACTTCCGTGAGTGTTATCCATATTATTTACTATATATCCCGGAGCCGAACTGAGTTCGGCTCGCGACTCCGCCGCGTAACCAGCTCATGAATAAGGGCTCCGTTCGAGTTCGAAACTAGTCGGGCATTCCCGAATACACACGTGAGTATAACCGGGATATATAGTAAATAACATGAACTTTGTATTATACATAAGTATTTATTCGAATCTGGAGTTGTAGTAAACCGACTCGACCATAGATGTTCCTAGTTTTATAGCCAGTTTCAATGAGAACTCCGTCTGAACGTGGATAAGATCTCATTTCATTAACATAAACAGCGCTTTGTTAATCCTCGCTCCACTGAATGTGAGACACCGATTTGTCTTTGTTTCTTTCTATTAAATTCAACAGAAAACCACCAAGAGCCATTTTGTTTTTACCATTTTCAAGTTGGCAACATTGTAGCGCTCCACTACCGCCATTACCGAATGAAATATTGAAATCACTGAATGTTAAAAGCTCTAGTGATTTTTAGAGCTTAATATTTACTATAAAATTAAACGATCAAATGATTGGAGAACTTAATACTACAAAAAATAAAAATTTGGCGGTGTAATTAGATAGATATATAATACCTAATAGACAACATCCAGGCCGAATACAGCCTAAAATATAATATTTTTTGGTCTCTGAACACATATTGCGTTCTCGTAGGTATTAGACGGCGTTACCCTTAATGGGCGTTAATCCATCTAAGTCATGTGCACTTCCATTTCCTCGAGACGTGAAGAAACGTTCGGTCATTCTGAACGGCGCGGCGGGTACTTCATACTAAATATATGGGAACAATCTTTTGTACAAATAAATGTGTTGAAACCTAAGTAAAATTATTTTAACAAAAGATTTCCCACAAACCTATTATAAAAGAAATATAGTTGCTCTATAATTCTGTTTTAATTTGGTATTAAAAACTAGCAAAGTCTACAACATTACTACAATTCACATTAACGCTGGTCATTATAATGAAAGCACAAAAACTAAGTAACAGGCAGTTAGTTCCTAAGTGAATGAAGAAAAAAATAAAAATTAAGAAATTAAAATGTTTGCAAAGAAAACAAAACATAATAGAATTCCAAATTCAAATGTTCCACGTGATTACGTTTCGTTTAACATGAAGGCGCGTTAAGCCCGACTCATTCAAGATCACTCGACATAATTAACGCCTACATTGAGTTATTTACACGCCCGCATGTGGCGGCGGAAACGGCAGAACACGATTGACGTGCCTAATTCTTAAATTATTTACGTAGATCTATCGGGGAAATCCGATAAAACCCAATTGATGCGGAAACCAAACAAAGTAGAGCTGATGCTCTATCAAACATATTGAAATTATTTTAAGAATGTTTGACATGTACTCAATCGATTCAATAAGATTCTATAACAGAAAGCGTCGACTTATGCATCAATTTGAGTAAAATTTATAACCTCGCTTGCTAGCCCGACGCTCTCCGATTCCGCCATTTTTATTTTCTTTTTTATAGCTTTTAATCAACTGACATTTCCGTGACTGCAACACTTACCGCCGCTGATACGGAACCTGCTTTGGTGTGTCCATTTCATTATAATTTTAACGTATACCAGATTTATGAAAATTGGATTCACATTTTCTATGTAAAAGAAATATTTTTATTTATACCGCTAAAATAATAGTGCTTTGTGATCTTGTTACTGGTATAAAGGCTATGAAACACATTCTTTTGTTGAATTATTTTGGTTACTTACATTTCAAATTCGGAGCAACGTAATGCCTTTTTCACCATCAGTTTGTTCTTTTTGTTTTGTTTATACCTAGTATTAAGATAAATCTATTAGAAATACTATTTCACCTCTCTAATCTCACTTGTTGTCCAGGATCTACTATAATTATACTTTTATCCTACAAGCTAGTTTGAATAAGGCAAATGTTACCAACCTATTTCCATTTTAGCAGGCCCTTTGTTATAGCGTTCTTGTTCAATCGATCAGCAGTGTCATTACTCGTCGATTTGTATTTCTCGATGGACTTCTCGCGTATTTGCTTAGGGATATTTAGTGTGCCTTTGATGCTCAACCGGTTGAATTTCAAGTGGACGTCGAAAATTGGACTCCAAACTTCGAGAACGGAGGTCAACTTACAATACTGTGAGCCTTACAATATTGATGTCAAATTACATTTTCATATGAGAAGCGACAGTGGGTGTCACCTCATCGATCAGGGCGCTGCCGGTCCACATCTAACTGCTACTTAATGTACTTATTGCACGTGATCGATCACCCCCAGACGACACCCGAATCCATTAAACCGTGTCTAATTGATCGTCGTAGGAATTGAAAACGGCAAAAAGTAGTCGGGTCTCCGTACGACGGAGTCCAAAGTATTTGGCGTGCAACTATGCAGGAAGTTGTCGGGTGGACGGAATAGCTTCGGGGAAATTTAGGAAATTCCAGTTGGAAATTGTTTAAATATATGGGTATAATACTTAGTAGCGAGCCCAACTACTAAGAATATCTCGTCTCTTCGAGCGATGTGGAAGGTGATTCGCATTTCTGTGTGGGAACCTACAGCTTGAATACACGATAGACTGATTCATCGCAGGAGCATTTACCAACGACAAAGTCTTTCGAGGTTCAGTAATTATGGTCCACTTAATTATACTCAGGTAGGTATTATAAAATATTGGTAAAAAATATTTTTGCCACATGCAATACACCAATCCACGCTGATGTCTATTTCTTGTTCATCAAAAAGCTTTCTTTCCTTTCTTTCACAAAATATTTTTTTTTGTAGGTTCATGCATACTATGTAAATCACTCTACATTACAGTAGTACATCCTATATATTGTTGTATATAAAAGCGCGGTATTATCGGTGACGGCGGTCCACGCGCGGATCGCGGCGCGCATACCTCGGATTGCGGGCACGCCGCCCTGACCCACGTGCATGTACACATGAGATAATGTCCACACTATACATAGTTTAGTATACACCTATGTACATTAGGACGCAGTGTTGTATATATTTTTCAGCGTAAAGCAATATTTTTAAGTCCTCTATGTTCAACTAGAATTATGGAATTGTCTCCAATCAATGATGAAAGCCCATTTCTGCCTATATCAACTGAAGGAAGGAGGCTGAAACTCGTTTTAGGTTTTACCGTCATTACTGCATGTGGCTTCATGGTCCAAATATTTTTGTGTTATACTAAATATACTAATAGGCCACCAAACGTAAAATCTGGTTAGTCGATTCTAAAGAAATAGGTATTTTACTGTGATTGGCGTAGTGGCTAAGTGACTAAGGGTTCTATTCGAGACAAAGTATTGTGTTATCCGCAGATATAAAGTCCTAAATCTGAGTATTTGTGAAACGCACCCATGATACAGAAGAATTACTAGTGTAGGGCAACTAAAAAAAAAAGAATTAAACCATCTGTTGTTTCCTCCTAAAAATACACATATTATATTAGTATTTTTGGTGAAATAATCTTATCTTCCAATGTACAAGCGAATATGTCTAGCATAGCATTTCAGATCAATAGCCTGTAACTAATTCTATTGCCAAAAAGGTAACGAAAAAGACTTTCTTGAGACAGCCTCTGTCTCCTACAGGTATTGGTAGCTAACAATGGCGCGTGATTGCGCCGTGTGCCTGCATAAATCACCCTGGTTATAGTGTGGTCTAATGCATAGGGTTCCCGGGGGAATAGAACGAGACAGACGTAGATATATGACCGCGACAACGAGACAATGACACGCAGATGTAGCATACTTTTGTGGTGGCTTTAAATAGGATTAATTAACTGTTTATTCTTAGATAATATTTTTATTTCACTTGCTGTAGCGAAATAGTGTAGTCGACACGGTTAACCAATAATACCAAGACACTACTTCTCTAAAATAATGCTTTATTAGCCCCAAAAATGTACCCCTGTACATTTTGAATTAACTGTAACATTGATTTTTATTTGCTTTAAAATTAATAAATAGTTAGGCAATTGAGTTGGCTTCTGGTACAGAGTTTCAGTTCATTATTATGAAATCAAATTTATTGCTTTACACCTACAAATAGTGTGTGCATGTTATTACATCGTAAGGTAGAATTTAATACAAGTTTTAGCAGTGATTTGAATCTCTTTTACAACAGAGACAAGAAACTATCTCTATCTTAAAAAACACTAATCAAACCCAGTATAAACTCCTAATGTTAATCTCCTTCGCCTAACAATTGAGGCAAAATATAATTCACCTCAGATTGCTTCTAAGAAATCTTAGATAATGCGTTACCAAGTTCGAAGCTCGTTTCAGACATTTATTTCACTCGCTCCTTGTTCGAGGCTCGTAATTGTCCCCCTATTATACCTTTGTTACCATTCAGAAAGTACTCTAGAAGGTATTCTCAAGAAATATTAACTTTATATCAATTATAACTGTAATTAAATTAGACCTTCGGAGTTGACTATTAAAATCTCAGTGCTTCATTAAATTTGTTTCAGCGGATGAAGTATTTTAATTTGTCGAAAGCTTTATTTTAATTATTGTACTTCATCGCTTTCAATTCTCTATACGGTGAGCAGGAGTACCTTTATATTTTTTGTTTAGTCATTTTACCTATTTAAAATCGTTTTTATTATCTGACATCATCAATAATGACAATAAATTCAGTATATTTCCAAATAAATACGCATATCACATATCAATATTTTAAGTTCAACCAATCGCGAGCTTATCAGTCCACATTTCCAACAACGTATCACGTACAATAAAATTTTAGGGCTCCGTTAAATTGTCTATCAAGCTCTATAAATATCGACGTCAAAATCTAATAAATATCAGAGATCCACAAAATAAAAAGTTAAACCTACGGTCGGTACCACGGAACCCGTAAACACGTCGTAATCCCGCGACATGACCAAACCTATTGTCTCCGGATATTTTACATGCTAATGTCCACTTAATTTAGTTCATCTGACGACACAACATCGCGAGACAGAAGGCTCACTACTTAAAGATCAATTCAGAACATACTGTAGCGTCTAACATATTGAACAGTAAAATGAACATTCTTAGGAGATAACAGCCACAGACTGCATGAGTTTTGGTTTTATTTTTATACACGTGCATAAATTGGTTTAGCATTTTGCATGGAATCAACCTTCTGTGAGTATCAATGATGTGGCCAATAGAGTCTTGCGCAAGTGCGCGGGTGGTCCGGCCACCCAGCCACATCACAGTTATCGATAACGCACCACACTAGACCCACTAAAGTGCGTTACATGTCGATTTTATCGACCGCTTTAATTATAATAGGTGGCCGCCGCCTCTATTTATCGATGACCAAGAAATATGAGATAGGTCGACAAGGAAGCTTAATGTACCACAGATAACCTTTGCCGTCGATTTATTTTGACGTTTGCTTTTATTATCTGTGCTACGACGGTTTTTGATAGTCGGTAAGTCGATAGCTAACGACATAAGACGCAAGCATGGCTTTAGTGCTCCATTCATTTTTATTTGTACTTCATTCATACAAGATTATTTTTCTAAGGTAAGTACCTACTTACGTCATGTTTCTAATAAGATCCCACTCCTAATGAATTAAAGCAGTTGGTACTTACGGTAAGGATGAAACCACACTTAAAACAGCATTAATCCATAATTGTAATATTATGAATTATAATTGTGAAAGTATACATAAATATCGCAAATCTCAACACAGCGTATTAGGTACGTCATTTCATTTTCCAATTTGCCCCTCGTACAATGTTGATTGGTGTGAGAACCTTCAGTATCAGCGTAATCGGCTTTTAATTACCGGTCCCAAACAAATCCGCATCGCGAACCATCGCCCGAACAATGTCGGCGGCATCCGACGTATCGACGATTTAGAATCGGTTCCCGTGATTCGATGCGCGCGAATCCCTTTCGGTATTTCCTTACGAAGTATCTTAATTGCGGCTAATTGCAAGAAAAGCCCTCCCATTAGAGCCCTCCTCGCAAAGAGTAAACGAATTAACAGACACGTAGCTCGCTAACAAAGAGGCGGTAAATTCGTTTTAAAACACCCCCGGTTCAGGTGCGAAAAAGCCAGCTCTAAGTAGAATAGATTAAAGTATGCTAAAGCAAACAAGGTGAGATTTCGCAACGATGAAATCGTAAAGTTCCATTTTGTGCTGTACGATAATAACAAAACATTTTGTGAAACAAACAAACCATAGCTTTATTTGAATAAATTGGAACGTTGTTACGTTCAAATTTGGAATTGAGCTGCGTTTTGTTCCTGCATCGCATGTTTTACAAAGTGAACCGTTAATGTGGCGGTTAATTGACCGACTCATTAGTGGCAGACAGTGGCGGAAGGCGGCCTCTCTTCTGAACTATACTTAGCGCAACATCCGACCACCTTGGCCTGTAACCCGATGGCACACGGTCGAAAGTTCTGTGAAAACATTTTCCTAATACTTAGAAGTGTTTAGAATCGTGCGAACTGCATTCGGTTTCCGCTCTCGCAAGTTCAATACCACTGACTGCACTTAGGGCTACCGTATATTTTCAGTTATTTACGTTCAAATTTTTATTTTAAGGGTTATACATATTCTCTTTAGTCGTCGTATTTTCTCTGTGTTTTCTACGTAATTTAAATGTGTGATACAGGACACAGAGTAACAGCATTTCAAAACTATGAGCTAACCTCTAACAAAAACGTTCATTTAACCCTAAAATCCAAGAATTTTCCTTAAGGAGGATCCAACAAACAATGACAACCCTTATTGCGGTAAGCAGGTGAGGAAATTAAACGCATCGGATATAATGTGTGCCGACGATTATGTCCGTCTGTAGATGATACAGGTGCTATAAGCGTCCGCCGAGCCCACACATTAAATCGAACGCACTTGACAATTAGTGCGTAATATAGTGCACATTATAGCAGGATTGCTAATGCAATTTTGCTAATTAATCTATCGATAAACCGCGGTTTTCTGTGAGCATACGAGCATGCCAATGCTTACATTAGATGAGTGAGTTCATAAACAAGTACCTAGTGATCCACGTTAACCTTGTGTTTTGATCAACATATTACGTTCCTACATTGATTTCCTTTTAATTGAGTAATATTTGTTGTTTTGTTTTATAATAATTGATTTTTAAATCAATTTGACAAGTAATTTAGTATGGAGTTAGCTTTTTTTTAAGGTGATTGGATATTGTTTGTTAAAACTTAAGTAGAAATGGTCAAGCAAATATAAAATTACCCAAATCCCTCATGTGTCTTGCGCGTTCAATCGAATGGCCAATGTGTAGGTAGTCCACACAATATGTAGATTGTATACCAGGTTCTCTAAATAGGATAAGATGCTTATATTGCCTTTCAAAGTATAAAGCCTTATAAAGATTTCCAGTTTCGTTTAATAATAACCTTTATTATTATTTTCAGGTAAGTTGAACCAATCCGTTACCATTAGCTTCTATATTGAGAGAAAGAAAATGTAAGTAAAATATTATATTAATTCTTATTCTGAATAACGTCGCATCCTTAATCGCTGACTCGAGTACTTAGTAAATAAAGATTCAATGCTGAAACATAATATAAGCGACACAGATTTGCTAAGTAGGCTAAGTATGGAGACGTGATGTCATTATTTGTAGTTCGTAATGTCAAGTAAGTAATTCTGCAATCGTACTTATTACATTTAAAATGGAAATAAGACTAAACAAACAAATAGTTGTTCGCCGTAAAAGCATAATAACATTTAGCTTGCATAACAATCCGAGTACAAAGTCATTCAGTTTTATAAACCACAAAATACAGCACTCCATCCATAATATGTAAACAGAAAAACATTCCCAACTTTGTGGTAATATTCAACCTCCTTAACAAAAGGTTCTAAACCTCCTTCATTACTTTTAAGCGGGAACGTCCGCCATCTTTCAGTTGGCTGTCGTCAGAGCGGAGGCGCAACTGTCTTCAACCTCTACATCACGACATTAAAACTTCTGGATGAGGCTCGTGAAACATCCAAGTTTTTCATTTACATTTACATATTTTTGCGAGGCAAGAAAATGTTTTCGATGAAATCTTAGTTCCTTTAGTAGGTACCTTTAGTAGGTACCTACGTGAGGTTTGAAAATATGGATGTCAGATATATTTTGTTACCGAATTATGATTAATCGTGGAGGTAACTTTGAGTTTGTCTACCTATAATTTAGGTCACTGCTACTTACTACACTATCAAAGTAAAAACAAAATATTTACCTCTTCATCCTCTTTTAGAGTCTGTTATTAAGTCTAATTAGGCAAACATTCGCAATATCATAAGGCAAGCTGCCTTGCCATGCTCTTTTATAAACAAATACACATACTGTATAGATGTAGATATCTACCTAGATACAAGTACGTCCCCACTTTAAACACTCATTAATGTTTAACCCCCACATTAATTAACACGTACTTGTAGCATATCTAGTCATATTCGCTACACGGCGCTCTCAACTCGTAAAACTGAATTAAAAGCGTGAAAATACCGAAGTTGCGATGTGTGATGAATTGCCGGTAATGTGAGTTCGCTCGAACACTCCGTGTGTGACTTGTGACTCGTTAAAACTTGTACAATGTTTGTTAAGTTATTATACGGCTATTTTTATGTCGATTCCGAAAATTCGTTGAGCGAAAATACATAATCATTAACACGATATGAAATGGGGAAAATATTAATTGCAAAGGAATACCTACACACCTATGTTACACGGTATTGCGAAATCTAAAGATTGCTGTTTGCCACGAATTGCTACATTTGTGCAAATGATTTAAAAAAGAAATAGTCTCACATATTGGTTTTATCATAGATAGTTACGTGTTTGTTGTTGTCTTACCAACCATACTTACGTGGAACTAACGTAGATACAAAAGAAAACAAATGCTGGCCATATAATTTTCTATACCACTCTGATTTCCACAGGTTATAAAGTATCCTATTCTTAGCCAAACACCAGACAGCGACACAACCGTTAGTATAATGTGTACAGTCCTTTATCACGCCGAATGACAGCTTCCAGTTAATGTTCGAATGAATTTAAATTGGTAATTATTAATAACGAACTTTGTGTCTGTCGTTAAAATTATCCGAAATCCATTTAGCTCGCCCTGATTTAAAATAGAAGTCCTTTTTAAACGAGGATCGAATAAATACTCTTTGAAATTACTGTTATAAAACCTCTTTTTATTATTTCATGTTGTAACATTAGTGATAATCATAATTTTGAATTAAGAATGTTGACTATAATTCTCCGTTGTCTAATGTATTCTATATGATGATTCGATGTTAGTTAATCACGTCATAACGGTTAGCCGGATTTTGGATAAGATTGCATGCAGAGATAGTACGTATATTAGATTAGTGATCAAAGTTATGAGATGATAGAATGAACGATAAACATGTCAGTGATATTTACAAAATCATTTGACTGATTATCATATTTTTTCATACAATCTTAACCTTGGGCGTTTACAAACTTGACTATTTAAAGCTAACGGTCACATAAAAAATAGTTACATAACATAATAGTTGGGAAAAGAGTTTTTCTTCAAATATCTTTGACCTTTCCACGCAGCACAGTTTATACTCGTAAGCATATGAGTAAAATGAATATTTTATGCATTTAACATAAACTAAACGCAGAACTTCAAAATCATGCAAACTGGCCTAATGTTGGCAAGTGACCCAAAACATACGATTTACGAAGCACCAAAGCAGGTAGACATAATTAATTCCAACTCAGGTATGCGCCTGCGTCGCATCGTATGCATGAATATTAAATGTACTAAGAGATAAAATGCTAATTCCTGCAATATGCATACATATTTATCCTGCGGTGAGTTAGGGATAACGCAGTCTAGATAGCGAATTGGATTACCTCGGGTTAATACTGCGTTTGCATCTGTTTTAAGGATTAATAAGAATTTTTATGTGCGAATAATTTAGTTGAGTAGAACGTGTTCTAGCCTCTTTATAGGTGGCTTAACGTATAATTTCGCTTTAAAGAAAAATCATTCTTAGACTGCAGAGTTTTTTAAGACTGATTTATTTGTGCAGTGTTAGGACTTTGAATGACGTAGTCAACGAATGTGTTAATAAAATAGGATTTTTATTAAAAGCAACTTTGCGCTTTAGACCTTTTCCATTCACTGCTACCTAAGACGAAGTATCTGTTGGTCGCTCACGTTTCGCCAATAACTGCAGACGGCATTTTGCTTTTACCGGGTATTATTACAGATTTTAGTGCTTTAAAATACCTTATTTACTTCATTTTCAGTTCTCTTTCGTATTCGCAGTTACTATTCACATGGTAACAGGTCATGCGGTGGTTTAGAGATTGGCTTAACAACAAGCCAGCCTAAGTTCGTCACAAGTACTTAGCCTATCATTCACTCTGTTTGACTTTCAGATTAGCGCAGTGGCTAAGCGATTACTTATATATACTGCTGCGCTAAGGGTTTCGGGTTTAATTCCTGCACGGGACATTCCAGTTTCAAGTCTGGGGGTTTGTGTATGTGATATTTCATGAATGTGAAAGGCACCCACGTAGGGCGACGTTTTAAAAAAAATCTTGGAGGCTCTTAAACAAAAATCTTGAGCTCGCCAATACCGAAATCTAGTCTCGTTCAACGAATACAATTTAATTAGACCAATTAGGATTTCATCACAACTATAATATATTCCGAAGACGATTGTTTGTTTGTATTGAATTACAATTGCTATCTAAATATGCAAATAGGACGCCATGTTATAATTTCACAGCAATTTATGTGACTTACTTGAATTGTAATCGAGTCTTGGACAACTAATCTTGAAGCCTAATAAGTTACTCGTCTTTAATTAAGTAACGTAGTGAATCAGATCGTATAAGGACTAAGTGAATTTCACACCTTATAGCCAGGATATAGGAGCGGATTGGTATGTGTTAACTAGATATTTTACTTCGCTAAAATATAAAGCTCTTAGTATTGTTACTGAAAATATACTCTATACTAATATGGGTAAAGTTTATGTTTGAATGTAGGTAATAGGTAATTTTCTAAACTATCCATTTGAAAAATGCTTTTACTAAATAAAAAAGTTTCACGCGGACTACTATAATAATTATTTCCACTATTACTGTACCGACATTTTATTTACTGTTTTATAAGTTCAAAGACAAAGCTAATATGAAAAACAACAACGTTGATTATTATCTATTCTTCCTAATTACGTCATTTCTGACTACAAATTGAATTTCCTTCATTTAAAGTTTTGTTAGATGAATTGTTACTAGAAAGATTCAAGTCAATTTATAGGTAGGTAAGTCTAAGTATGGTAATAGTACTCTAATGTACGGCAAACACTACACCTTAAGACACGAGCTCTCTTGTATTCGACTCAAATACAATTAGGGTTAAAATTTTAAAATAAAGGATTAACATAAAATCTTTTCACTGATAATGATGTTATTCGTTACGCGTACGCAAACATTAAAATCGAGCAGATTAACAGACTTATCCGTATTTATTCTCGCGCCCTGTTTGTGTAAGCGGCGCGCGGCCGGCGCAAGGGTTCTCTACAATTTGGGATTATTATAAAACAAAAAGGTTACATATTTACTTATGTCCACGCTGTTTACTTCATGACGTGAGTTACCTATATGAATTTATGGATGAAGCTCCACCGTGTATTGAATGATTTGATATCAGTTTTAAAAATAAGATAATATCATGTTTCAGTCACCAATTTGCCTACGTGGTAAAAAGTAGAATAGAATAGAATATCATTTATTTCCAACAGTACGACATGTCTTTTTGGTTCGAGACGCACTGGCCGTTCATTGTTTCATCATGATAGTTTTAAATTATGGAATACTCAACACTGACTTTTATGAAACATAAGACGAATACTATCTAATGCCAATTTTGAGAAGAGGTTTTATAGCAAGCTACCTCATAACCAGCCAGTATTCGTCTAAACATCTCCCGCCAACTCCGTTTTAAACACAAACTGCAACAGCCAATCAGAAGTACATCAATATTAATTTTAAAACCGCACCTCCAGAGATACCGCAAAATATCCTTCTAAATTTAAACGGCAAATACCGCGAACAATGGCCGGGCTTTGTCTTTGCGGTATTAACCCATTAATAACATTAACAATGCGGTATACCAGCCGCCGGATAATTGAACGCCGGTCCATCTGTTATCTTACCGTGCCCTAATGAAATTGTCTGTGAACGCTAATTAATTATGCTTAGACTGGATTTGGATACTCATACGCGGTACACTAGCCGAACAACATTTTTTGTCTCGAACATGTCCTATTAGGACTTTGAATTGGGTATTTGACACCACCAATCAATTGACATGCTTTTTTGAGCTGTCAAAACAATATATCTCCATGGCAGCAAATTATGGCGTCTTTATTTTGCCAACACAATTAGCTATTTTTATTGATTTCCAAGCAACGAAAAAACATTTACAGTTAACTAAAAATAAATCGGGGTTTCACGGCTAAAATCAAGCATATTTTTGTTAAGTGATGTCTTGGAAACGTCCGTTAATTGTGTCAACAACCGTCTAGTGGAAATTCAACTGTGAATAATATAATTATGCAATAGTATCTGAAGGTTAATGTCAATCAACATAAAATTGTATCCCGAAGAAATCTTTATTGAGCTGTATTAAAACAGTTGTGATGTGGGTCTTGTAAAAAAACTGACCTTAATGAAGTCATATTATTATGATGAGGACTGTAAGGGATTTTATATAGAAAATTCTTAATGAAGATACATAATAATTTAATTATAATATAAAACTTAACATAGATAATAAAACAATTATTAAACCAAAGAACGTAGCAAATATATTTAACAACTACTTCGCTTCTATAGGTGAAAACAGTAACCCCTCTGGAACCGAACCAATGGGAGCTCCAGTTGTCTTCCCTACAGAAAATTCTATGTTCCTCAGCCCAGTCGATGGATACGAAATAAACCGAATTATTAAAAACCTGCAAAACAAAAAAAGCCATGGTATCGATGAACTACCACCATTCCTGATTAAACACTGCGCCGACGAACTCACATTACCGTTCTACCTATTAATCAATCAATCATTTGAAGAGGGAACATTCCCCAAAGAACTAAAAATAGCCTTAATAAAACCTATACACAAAAAAAATGAAAAAACAGACACCAGCAACTACCGCCCCATAGCACTATTACCAACGGCATCAAAAATTTTTGAGAAGGCAATGTGCAACCGTGTTTACTCCTATTGCGAAAAATATAATATATTAGATGATTGTCAAAATGGTTTCCGGAAAAATAGATCTACAACTTTAGCAGTTTACAAATATGTACAAGAAGCCCTAAATATTATAAACAATAGAAATTATGCTGTAGGTATACTACTCGACATGAGTAAAGCCTACGATAAGGTGCAATTTAAAATACTTTTAAATAAATTACACGGGATTGGGATACGGGGAAATGCACTAAAATGGTTCGAGTGCTACTTAAAAGATAGAGAGCAAATTGTAGAGATCGAATATTTTAATAACAACAGTAAGGAAATACAGCAAATCAGATCTGACCGAAAAGCAGTAAACGCCTCTATTCCACAAGGGAGCGTTATAGGGTGTCTTCTGTTTCTCATTTACATTAATGACCTTCCCAAAACAATAAATGATACATGTGTGCTATTCGCAGATGATATATCCATACTCACCTCTTGCCAAATAAATGAGAATACCAATGAAAAACTCAATTCTCTTCTTACGTCAGTAATCAATTGGATGGAAAATCATAACTTAGAAATAAATTTCTCGAAAACTAAATTAATCACCTTTCACCCACATCAAAAAGCCCCTATAAAACTAAACTATTCCTACAACAACACAAAATTAGAACAAGTTAACGAATTCACCCTCCTCGGTTTAACAATAGATACTCACGTAAACTGGAAAGTACACATACAAAAAATTAGAGCTAAACTATCAAAATTCTCCTACGCCCTACGCGAAATTAAAAAAACCACCGACCTACAAACATCACTTGTTACATACTATGCCTACGCCCAAGCGTGGCTTAGTTATGGCATCATATTATGGGGAAACAGTACAAATTCTCACACCATTTTCACCTTACAAAAGAAACTCATCCGAATAATAACCAATATTGAACAGACAGACAGCTGCAGACCACAATTCCAAAAGCACAAAATCCTCACACTTTCCTGTTTATACATCTTAGAAGTATGTAAATTTGTGCGACATCACCCCGAATTTTATACTACCCGGAAAGATATTCAAAAAAAATATAGCTTACGACACAAAAACAGATTAAATTTGCCTACATCCAATCTAAAAATACATTCGTCCGGTCCACTAGTTATGTCAATAAAAATATATAATAACTTACCAAAAACAATAAAAGATGAAAAGAAAACAAATCTATTTATAAACCAATTAAAAAAATTCCTTCACTCCAAATGCTACTATACCATAAAAGAGTACTACGATGATGAATCAATAAAAAGATAGTGCAAACAATTCAAATAAATTAATATCTATAGGGATAAGCCCCTCTACCTATACGATATATACATAAACACATATAAACACACACACACACACTCACATACACACACATACCTACTCACACACGCACACATTCAAAACATTTTTATTTTATATTATTATAACTACTTAGTAGTTTTACCAAAATAGTATTTTAGAAATAATTATAATTTTAGTATTAAGCTGCATATCTCTCCAACTTTAAGCTGTGCCCTACCGGGTCCATAATGATTCTATCTCATATGTAACACCTGTATTTGACTTATGGAATGCTAATAAAGTATTGAGTATTGAGTAAAATCGATAATAATATAAATAACCTTAATGTTTGACAGTTTATTTATTCATTTTGCTAAACAGCACGTGCAGGGTCTCAGCTAAGTAATATATTAATTAGTATCTGACAACAAATATTCGAGCAAATATTAAAACAATTAATTATTGTTTCATAACAACTTAAATAATTTATCATAGTAAGTACTCTTAAGATGAATACTTATAGTATGAACGCACTCTCGTATAATAAATAAATATGATCCGACTTCCAAGTGTATACTTGAAGAATATAATAACTTACACTTAGCAACTAAGTATTTGCATAAACTGGTACAGTGAAACATTAAGTTGAAAGCCTTATTAGATACGCACTTACCAACAATAAACAAAACGAATCAAATAAAAATAAATGCTTTGATTATATTAGCGATGGTAATCAAGGTTCATACAAACATTTATGGAACAAGCACGTCTCACGTATGCAAGAAAGTTGACCTAATTGCGTAAGGCGTCAGGAGCCTATCTCGGCCCATTTAATAAAGCCTCCGAAATAAAAAGTAGAGAAGCTCCGTACACATGGCGACGTATGAAAATGTTATTTTGCACATTTCCCTCAAACGCCCAACGTTCAGTGTAATCCCGAGGATTGGGGTACACATTCGCAACAATACATTTTCCAAATTGTCTCCTTGAAGACGCAATAATTTAAAAAGGCGTAGCCTTGGGACTCGAACTTGTGATTTCATTGTCGCGTAACGCGGGTAACGTGGCCCAAGGTGCCTATTCACATTTTTATTTACGTTCTGACACTGTTTGTTAATGACGATGATGTATTGAAACAATTTCTTACTCAATCTCTACATTAAATTAAAACGGTTCCCCAGGGAGCTATTGTCGGTCCTGCAGTAGTGAATAAGTTTTGCGAGGGGATCGGCGTAATTCGCATTGTCGGTAGCTACTATCAGTGTGTAATACACAGGTTCATGCAGGAACTGGTCCCTGCGGGAGGCCTCGCTTGCATAAACCTGACAGCCACACTATAGAGGATGTATTAAATCAGCCAACGTGGAAAAGATGTAATCGGAATGCTTTTCACTACGCCGAGACCGCTAAGGAAACTTACGTTTAGCAATTTATGCTCCTTGCAATGTAAGCAGAAATACATAACCAAGTTTTATTGTAAGTATTCGCTTAAAGCTATATCTTTCTTGGTAACGTTTTATATTAAGTAAGATGGATACTGTATAGTACAGAGTCAGATAAAGTCAAAACATTACTCTGTTCTCGGACGAAAAATAAGCTTGAAAAGTTATACGACTTTGTAGTACAAACGATAATCGCGTTTCTTGTCCAGCATCTTTCATCCATCTTATCAGTGTAACATCGTTACTTTAATGAAAAATTCAAAACGATTCATTCAAAGAGATATTCAAGTAAATTGCATATGAAGAGCAACACAAACTAATTGTTTACTCAGACGTCTGAACAAAATCGCAACGAGATTGCATCTGCGAAATGGAAACAAAGTTACAGAGAGAGACTCGCCCCAAAACAACTACAACTATCCAGCCTTAATCCAATAAAAATAAAGAGGATTTTCGCTTGTTTTCTTATTTCCACCTTCGCCAGTTGTTCCGACCACCTCTGATTTCCCAAAGGGCTTTATTTTTAAAAATCCACCTCAACGTTAAAAAGGTAAAAATATTGTACTTGTGAATTTTTGAATCAACTTTCCTTGTTTCTCTGGAGTTGTCTTGATTTTCCGTCGCCAAGGGATCATTAATGTGAGCCCTTGAGGTTTAGGCCACTAGAAACTTGTAAGGAGACGTGTGGGGTGAGCCTAATCAGCAAGGGTTGTGACGGAGGGTTGAACAAACAAGGGAAACTTAGGGTGACTAGTTTTCTACTACAAAAGCTTTTGAGATCTAAATTTCTCTTTTGAGGGTCGTCGTAAGGTGGGTTTTTGCATAAGGAACAGATGCAATAAAACACGAGTCATTTTCTTACAAACACTGGTACTTAAGTATAAATTTATTCAAATAGGTGTTTCGCAAATAATCATTATGCATTTTACAACCAAATAAACCAGCTAATCCATTTAGTTTCAGCAATTAAGCCTTCCGATCGCACTATATATCTTCCTTTATAGCTTGTTTTCATTTCTAAAACTGGGTTGTTGCATAAAATACGAGTATAACGTGTATGTAGCTTAAAGTAAAGGCAATATGTATATGAAATTGAGCGTAAAATACACAAACATGTGAAACAGTATTGGCCCACTTTGCTGTATTCCTACACTGTGTAAATTTCAGTGTAATATCACAGCAGTAAGCTGCGATTGCGATTTATTTGCGAATAAATACATTGATTGTTAAAACAATAGCATTGTATAAATATTGTGGAGGAAAGTTGCGTTTGTGTGTGACAGGATGACACAAAAACGGCTTAGAGTCGCCATAAAAGCTGTACCGTTGTATTTGTGGGGCTTTGTATTGGAAACGGGATGTTCTTAAGACCCTGATATACCTCAGATAGGTATACCTCTTTTATGGTAATGTCTGTGTGTAACACAATCATATTTTTACATGGCCTGGTCTGGAATCGATAACCTTTTATCAATTTCTTCTTGGCTTCTTTGAGTGCCATTTTCCAGTTTTGTCTTATCAGTGAATCACTTATGTTTGATCAGCTATGATCTTGATTTAAAGGTAATATTGCCTGAAAGGACCCAATGACTCTACCGCAGAAATTACATATGTTGCTATCAAATATACCTTCATTTAATTTACTTATCAATAATATTTAAAATCTACTATTTTCTTTCATATTTGTACCATCGTCTTGACTAAGAACTATTAGATATTTCATTGAATTCGTAAAATCGTTACTCAAGCGCTTTCGCAACGCTATAATTAATTTATCTAATTATAAAACTGAATTATTCACACCATTCATAGTTTCAGAATTGAATATTAAATACAGCACTCTACTAAATATCCAATTATGAACTTGTGTAGGTACTGTTGAAATTAATTCCAAGGGTTTTAATTTGCAGATAATAATATACAGATATTGGGAATGAAACTTGATACCTACTAAACACGAGCTGTAAAAGTGAGTTGCTGTGTCGTAAAGAGTTAGTGAGCAATCTAGGTGCACCGTGCAAGGTTGTGCAGAATAAACACAGTGTCGTAGCTGGAAAACAGCGCCCATAATGTCGATATGGCCAACAATAAAAGCCCTCGTAAAATTTGATTAACCCGTTGCACGCCGCACTATAATTATTATTAATGTAATATCCACGCTAATTCTGTTTCACCCACATCTTTCTCCATAAAGTTATTTAGCTGAATTTATTTTAATAAGCTAAATTGTCGTATAATATGAAATGTTCATAATTATGTTATATGAATTTGAGTAACGTAAACACGTTATTAGTTCGTGACGGTATTACAGTTGACTGTAAAATTTGCAAACCTAACTGTCGACTAGTTCATTATATCATCAGTATAATTGATTAAGTAAATATGTATCTAATGGTCTACATTTTATATAGTTACCTACATGAAATTTGCGGCTTCGCAATTATGTAAATTTGAATAATTGATTAGCTGCTATTCATAACTACATACATGTTATGAGTTCTTATTTGTGTCATCATCATCATCATCATTTCAGCCCGGTATCACCCACTGCTGGGTATGGGCCTCCCCCTTACTCTGCACATCCTCTCTATATTGAGCGTCTCTTGTTCAGGTGTTCGTAGCGAATTTATTTATGTCGTCAACCCAACGTCGTTTTGGCTTTTTTTCTTATTTGTGTATGGTCTCAAAATCTCTCATCATATCTTCGATTTTTTGTCTCGGGTGATATGAGACTTCTACACACTACTACGATATTTTACAAACCATAATACTTACCTAAAGCATATCTTATACCTAATGTGAATCCTTTCAAACAAGTTCCTATATCTGATTCTGATAATAAAAGAAAACATTGACTACTAGTTTTCCCACAAACGTTACTTGCACTACAAATGTAGAGAATGCGGAATGTGTCGTAGGTTTGTAGGTGCTTCTTAAGCCGAAAGACCTATGTCCTTTAGGTACTAGCTGTTTTTATTAAGTTTTATCATATTTGCGACACTATATCGTCTCACTTTACTTATTGCCTTTACTAATTGTCGCCAGCTGAATAATAAAGTTCGCGTTATATGATGATAAGAAGTTGTTTTATAATAAATCTATAAAAACCTCCAAATCTATAGAAAACAGCTTATATCCAAACACAAGCCGCTGCTAACGCTGCTTATAATAACACACTATTTTCACGTTAGTATAATAAATGTCTATGTCATTTTTTCACATCATCTCCATCATTACAAGCAAATAAAACTATCCTTTTAATCAAAATATATTCCAAAAACATTTTAGGGTTGTCAAAAAAATTAATATATAGCTGAAACAACATTACCCAGCATTTCACGGTTAGCTGTTAGTGTACACTGCTGTATGTTATTAAAAGCTTTTAGCTTCCGCATAGAACACTAGTAGTCCGTGATTTAGATACGACTTTATGGGTTATAGCGTTTATAGGAGGTATTTATTAGCCTTATATAGGTAACTGTAGGTATATAGGAGGACAATAATGCCTTGATATATGATTCAATTTTGTTCATCAATCAAGTTTGTTGGTATTATGGGAATCTAGTGTCCTGGATGGTTATCGACAGTTCATTCGTTTAATCCGTTGAAGTCAAATGTCTCAGAACTAGTGTGAGACGACAAAAAAGGACGTATGAAAAATGTCAGACAGAAGACATGCAACCTTAGCTTAAACCCTTAAAGATTGAGACCAAGACATATTGATCGAAGTTTACACTTTATAAAGTGTTACCGTCTGTTCAAATACGATAACAATCGCCACCATCAAAGCCGAACTAAGTACCGACATACATAGGTCCGCGCTGACTTCTCCAACACGCAACACAAAGGGCTTTTCTAGAACTTATTTCCGCGACATTTCGACCCCGAAACGTTCTTTATTAATGCCCTTCGTTCAAATATCGGCCATTAGCCCAGTCTGGCGCTGGTCTCGACCGGGGATATTCGGTGATTTATCACAATTATAGGGATTTCGTACCCACGGGACCGACTCGAGATATGACTGTGCGTAACTTATCGTGCCACTATATAAAAGGTTTAAAAGTACCTACTACCTATAGTGTTTGATGTCAATCGATAACCAGAAAATTTTGATGAAAACTAGAATATTTTTTGACAGCGTGTAAAATTATGTTTCAACATATAACAGTTCTATCCTGTTTGTATTAGTATTTCAAATAATATTAAATACAAACCATTTTAATTTAGATCGCCCTAAAAAATTTTGTCACACAACCAGTTCTCTCTGTTTTATATGCAAAAAATAAATTATAATACAAGAAGACAGGTCTAATCTCTTATTGATCTAAAAATTAGTACTTCTTACAACGGAGGGCAGGAGGAAAATGTTTATATTTCGTTAAGTTTAATTTAAACGTAAAAACTAGATAAAGATTTCTTCTTAAAAGTCTTCAGTATCTAATGATCAGACCAAAATCTCATTGTATGTAAATATGAGAAATAAAACACAAAGAGTTACCCCAGAGGGCCGGCAGTAATTAAGGGCAGCGTTTAAATATGTGGCCCAATTATAAAAACATGACATCTGGGGTTTGTTTTATCACATACTTATTTGTTGAATTTGGAAAAGGTTTAATGAACACACTGGTTTTTTAACTTACAAATGGCGGCGACGATTGCGTTTTGTTTTATCCTACACGCCCTATTAACTTTAGGCCAGGACGTATCTGATTAAGTAGGTTTGTTTTCTTCTTTATTGTAGTTCTTATTTTTTTTCTTTTTCGTTTCTTTCAAGCGAGACGCCACATTAAACAGCACGTAGCGTTTCGCGTCCACAACGGAAAATGTCCTTATTTAAGAGTTCATAGTAAGGGGCAGTCCTAAGTGTGTACCGCACTGTCATAGGGGCCCAATCAACCGTCATGCTGCGTTAGCCTTGTGATCCTAAAATAATATGGGCCAATTATGGATACAGGCCTAAAAATAAGTTAACCCTTCCCCTTCTTGTGGTCACTTTGATGATGATTTAAAAACGGCGAAGCGCCTGACCTAGCTGTTTATTTTTCCCACCAACAGTATGTAACTGCACACATATAATATGATACATACCTACCTATATCAGTATGATATCTAGTGGTATGGTGATACATTTTTCACCATACCACTAGATTAGATTAGACTAGACTACCTTTATTTTTTTTGAATAACTAGGATAATTTCTTTGATGACTGTTTTCCTTAAATTCACATTCAAATAAAATTTTACTCAGTTTTTACGATTTTTTTAAGTTCTTTACAAGGGTGGGTCAAAGGGGCGCGTCCTACGCCCTTACTTCGCAATCACTTAAGGACCCGATGAGGGTTCAAAAAGGATTGTTATAGATAAACTTCTAACGTGTATGTTGTTCGAAATAACTTTAATATTTTTTATACCGAGCCCGAGGTGACAGTGCTTCGCAAATTGAAATTGATAAACTTTTTTTATTGCAGGTTTTCTGTATTTCTTTGTGGACAGTATTTTTACTAGGATTTTAATCTGCAACCCTTTTTTAAATTTAATGCATGATATGGTAGAACTCACATTAGTGAATATATTACCAATCGAAGGAACAAAAAGATTACCTTCAGGAAAAAAGAAGGTAATATTTAATTAAAGCAACATTCAATTAAAGCAAGGTCCAAAGACTTAAAAAAGAAACAATAGCTGTACTCAATGGACAAGCTTGTCAAATAATTTTATTAAAACTTCGTTTATTAAAATAAACGTAACCAAGTAATTGTTTCTTCGTAACTAGATTAAACATGGCCGAATTAATTTCAATATAAAAGTTTTTGTCAATGTCAGCCAAGTGTATACTAAATTAATGAAAACAATACAGAAATAGCTAAGGAACAATCTTCAAGTTCTTGTAGGAGGGTATTATAAACTTTGGTAAAACTATAGCAGCATTAAAGTTTCTACCTAAACTCTCACAATTCATTGAGAAGGATAAAAAGGAAAAATACATTTATTTCTAGTACAAGTCATAACAATATTACGTTGTATCATATCCTTGATTCGCCGGATACCGCTGACAAACGCAAAAGGTACTGTCAATGACAATACTACGTTTATACTGAAGTCAGAATATAATCTAAAGACAAGGACGCAATATAAATAATATTAACAGTATAAAGCTATAAAGGGTGAATTTTCCAAGTGCTTGGATGTCCAAATCTAAGAGTAAAAAATAACTTATAGGTAGATACTAGATACCTAATAAATGTACTAAAGTTAGTCTCAAAGCCATAAAATCGAAAACTGACTTATTCGATTTTAAAAGTCAATTTCACAAACAAGGAACTGAACATGATTTTGACACTAAAAATAGTTAGAGTAAGTTAATCAAGGTATTATTGCTAATATTTCTTATATTGGCGGATTTGGTCATCCAAGCACACTTGGAAAATTCACCATGTATAGTCAAAAACCAGAGCACACAATACATACATATGTAACGACACAGAATTCCCGCGAAAATCCTTGACAAGTTTCAAACAAGAAATAAGTCCATATCGCGATATCGCGACGCGTTGCGTGTTAACTTTGAAAACAATAGTGTATCTACGTTCACGCACCAACTTTCTACTAAAAGCCTTTTGTTCTTAACAAAAAGCCTCTGTAACTCATGCAGTAACACTTGAGACTGCTCGCTTGGTACAAGTGGTGATAAATGTCGACAATATTTTATTTTAAAATTACTTCTATTAGTGTTGTTTCTTGTAGTTGTAGGTAAAGAACACTCGCTTCCCCTCTTTATATAGGCTAAAGAATTTGCTGGTTATAAATGATTTTAACATGACTAATCGTCGTGCGGTCATGTACCATTGCATATGACCGTCATTGATATAATGACGGTTATATGCAATGGTACATAAGTGGAAAATACACGTTTCTTGAAGTTATTATATAAACTAAACCCTTGTTCTCAGCATAAAGTATGCCCCAACCTATGAAAACAAAATAATTTTTATAAGGTTCTCGTAATTACATATGAATGATTCTTTGAGATTGTATTGCAACAATTCTATGCGTATTATCAAGACGACGAACACGCAAACTACGTCAAACATACCCACATTTACGAATGAGGATTTATATATTTACAACAAACGCAAATATACCAAGAATTCATTCTGAATACAGCAATTTCCACACGCGGCCCATTCACCGAAATTGAATTTCTAAGACGCCTTCAAATTTTCTCAGAAATAGTTGGTAATGTCGGCAGAACTGAATCGCTCGTCGCTTGGGCCCAGCATTTCTGCTGAGGGCAATTTCACCCCCTTATCTTCTGGAACCTTAGCGCGTGACGCGAGGTTATTTACGCGCCCGGCGCCGCCCCTAATCCCCTATTTATTCCCGGAGATGTATCTGAAAATTAGGGATCACGTCTAAGGAGGGATCCCCGCGCTGGTTAATTTGCGAGATTCAGGGATCGCGGTGTTTCCACGCAGAGAAACAGCCGCGTAATGATTATGATACTGATATGTTGTGGGACACTGATTGTGAGTTGCAACGATGTTACCGTTCTATGTTTGTGGTTTGTTTTGGTAACGTTTTCATTTCGTCTATTGTTATCATTTATTTGCACGGGCTTGCAAATATTGTAACCATATTAAACTATTAAATTAGATCAATTATTTATATAACAGTTTGATTAACGTTGATAAAACGAGTAATATATAACTTCCCTGCCTTTTTCAGAAACACCAACATCATTTGGTGATCATCCATATACATTAGATTATAAAATACTTAAGACAATTCCACTACAACCTAAAATTTAGATTAAAAATAATAGACGGAACCATACACCTTATTATCTTCACCAGCCTTCAGATCTTATTCTCGCCTCCATCAGTACAGAACCATATAAAATTCGCAATTCGTCTGGCAGTGTGCAGTTAAACCCCGCGTTAACCTCTTCAAATAGCACCATTCGGGTCGACCCCCTTCGCTCTAATACACTATAACATACCCATTGCCTCGCGAATGGGCGTTTTAAAACACTTTTCCGTGTGTTTAGGTCTCCACCGATCTCTTTAATGTCT
This sequence comes from Abrostola tripartita, assembly GCA_905340225.1. Lineage (NCBI taxonomy): Eukaryota > Metazoa > Arthropoda > Insecta > Lepidoptera > Noctuidae > Abrostola > Abrostola tripartita. The sequence goes on from HG996488.1 coordinate 2,186,199, forward strand.
ACGGCCCTGGAATGAGACAAGAACTGAAATAGTGATTGGAAGTGCTGCGATTTTATCGATAGATAAAAAAGATAGGAGTATCTTTTTTTTTCGTATATCGATAAAGTTCGATCGAGTTGCTAAACGAACAAGGCTTTATTATTATTGTACTACATTATTTCGGAGTAACGTATTAAGTTTAGGTACAGCCGTTTCGCGAAACTTTCTCCATGTGCAATAAGTGAAAAAGTTCAAAATATTTCAAATTATTTGTGTAAATATTAAAATAATTGAGTTATAAAACAAGGTAACAATAAAATATTAATTAAACCATACCATACTGACATTAAACCTATTTGAAAACAAGCATAGCTGTCGTAACTAATTCCTGATAACAAACATTATTTTAATATAAAATGTATTAAAACAGGATTAATTTATTTAACTGTTTGTTTGCGAATACTGATTATTACGGATTAGATGACCAGTTTATCTCCGTAATTAGGTATTAATTATTCTCTACGAACGAATAAAAACTGCGTAGGTAATTATTATAATTTATTTCCATCCCTTGCAAATAGTCCGACACCTTTTCCTAGACTGTAAAACGCTCTACCACATTTTTGATTACTCTGATTGAAAGATAACAAAATCCGTATCTCATTATTTACGTACTTTCAAAGCCCTTTGGAAAAAACATCAATCGTACATTCAAATCATTAAAAGTAGATCTATGTATTTGCATAAACAAGTGTTAAGATAGTACACAGACAGTACATTACACTGATAGTACATTAAAGATAATAAGCCCTACATGTCCCTTTAAAGTGGACATCATCGAGTCAGGCACAGCCCTATTCCGTCTGCAGAACGTGACAAGAAACCCGCTATATGCCTTTGTAGAGGGCTAAGGATTTTCAATTTTGAATGCGAATCCCAATGTCCTTGAGACGCGGCGAGATTATCTTAGTTGACTAAGACTACTACTTTACAGTTGAAGTAGAAGCCCTAGGATCATTTTAGCCGCCGTCTGATTGGTCTAATTACTATTCTACTTATTTGACAGCTGTAAATGCTTTGTCTGTAGATTGAAATGTCTGGTTTTGGTGATCAGCGTTGTCATTTGTTTATTTGGATAAGCATTTACTTGTCAGTTGGGAATAAAGCATTGTCGTTGTTTTTTTATTCTTTTTAAGAAATATCATATATCTTCACTATCACTTTTCCCTGTACTCTGTATATATCTGAGATGTCACATGTAGAAGCCCGGACTCATAAAACAAATATCAATATATCTCACTTTGCCCTGTGCGAGGATGGGCGGATGAATTGATGGGTATGGTCCCTTTACCCTAGAAGGAATATTCACCTATGACTAGGATGGAGACTTTGGAAGGGGCATATAATTTATTTATTGTTTTCTATTAGTATTTAATTTGTCATTATCATTATAAATGCTACACCTCTGTCAGTTGTCACGGACTAAACTGCTGTACCGAATTTGACAAAATACTGCGTAAGTATACTGTATAAACACCATATTTCCGCGCACTAAGCGCGCGAAGCTCAAGTACTACAAGAACTTAAACTAAAACATATTTGATAAACGAAGCGTACTGTAATAACTTAAAATATCTTTTACATAACTTCACAATTTCGATTAGCAGAACCGACGCTCGTAATGAATAAAATCCTATTAAAGTAAAATAACCTCACAACTCGGCCCGTCTTATCAAGACATCGTAAGTTCGTAACTTGACTACTTAAGTTATTTACCGAACTTCATGGTTATAAAACTCATCGCGTCGGCATTACAAACAGCTTCCGTTATATAACTTTCAATTAATACAGAGAATTCAGTGTTTTACTTACCGACTACCGTTGTTTTATATTAGTTATGGCGGAAAATATTAAATAATATAATATCATAAAATCAATTGGAAGCGTAAAAACCGTCTCATTTTATTAGTTGTGTTTGTCTAAGTAACCTTATTAGCTTATCAATTACACGCCACAATTTAAAAGAACTTCAACGATCTATGTCGAAACTGTCAAAACCTACAATGTGGTTTATGGATGATGAATAGGAACGCAAAAAACACTCAATGCCGACCATAAACAATCCCATGAAAAAAAAAATCTACGGACTTGAATGCTGAATAATAGAAAACTGTCTTCATTACGTAAGCGGACAATACCAATAAGGTTTATAACCACAAACAGAACATTAAATTACGAGCCAACGATTACGAAAGAACTCATCATTAGTCTCTAGGCTTGTGTTTTCAAACTGGCCGGAACAAAAGCCGAGGTCAATATTTAACTTGCTCTGCCCCGAACGAACTAAAGTAAAACTTTCATCAGCGTACACTAAGAGCTTTTGTTGTTCTTTATTTAAAATTGAAAATGGAACGTTAAATCAAAGACTTTTGATAATGATGTTTCTGTAATATCATTGAAAATTAAAGTAGCTGCGGTATTTTTATTACAAAGTTTTAGGTTTTAAAACATAACTCCATCTAATTCAGTTCAGTAATCTGATAATGAGATAGATATCTCACGTCCAGCGCTATTGCTAGTCCCAAGGTCTAGGTAGAGTGTCAGCTTCGATTATTTATATATGTAATGTAATTATAGGATATTTTAACATACGTATTTGAAAGTATAACAACGTCCAAACCAAACAACACTGAATCCTCATAACAATTGATCGCCTTATTTATGGGTGCACTGCAATAAAACACGCAAAATCGATTACGAAGCAAATCGGATTATTTTATGAAAGCAAATGTTGCTAATCATATTAATACGTTATAAACAGTTGGAAAACGCAGCCCGTGAGCTGGCTTTATGCCAAACGGAGAACTTCGTGATAATCAAATGAGATGTCATATATTATACAAATTAAAAATGTCAGTTCCCACGCGAGTTTGACACTGACATAATTAATTAATTTCATTTTTATAGTAACTTTGTAGTTTTATTTTTGTACAGTTTTTTTGGTTTTTAACTAAGTAATTACATGATTTATTTTACGTCTAGACTTCCAACAATAATTCTAATTCATATACTGTACTTATCAGGATTTGTGTCTACCACGTATTTCAATATCAATGCTATTTATACTAAGAAAACCTTGAAATCTCAATGTGATTTTAATTCCGCGACCCTTTCCTCACAAAGAAGACACAAAACACCCTTTTCTGCACGGAACCCTAACTGACGAAAGTAGTCGGGAAGGTCGCTACAGGGCAATGGACACCCTCGACAAAGACCCTCAGAGGTCACATGCCTCCTCTAAAAGGGTTTTTGTAAACACTGTCTCCTTTCCGATAGAAAACGCGTTTACTTTATCTAACAATATCTTCTTAGAAAGGGGTAAACCACCCTTCTCTTTGCAGAAATCACTACTTTAAATGTATACAGATGTGTCGTACACTTTTATTTGCGCAACGAATCGAGACCGAGTGTAAGAGCTGGATGTTTTTACGAAATAACTTTATCTGTGATGTAAATTGTATGCTATTTCCATTTACGAGCTGATATGAGAATAAAAGAATAAACTTGAACAGCTGCTTGTCATTTCCCGCAAATTGTAAAAGCACACCAAAGGAGATTGGTTATTATACTGCTGCTAGTTTGACAATAACGCGCAAATTGTTTCTGAGATTAAAACCTCGTATCTTGCTCGCCCGTCTATGAGAAACATGAACGTGTTATGCTGCAAATTGAAAAAAGGTTCTGTTCGGCTTATTATCTGCAGGTCTGATTTAATTTGATCTAACTGCTCATTCTGAGGCAATGGTAATGCAATAAACCATCCGATCAACTCAACTACATAATTGCCTATAAATGACAGCATGTCGGCGCAAGAATGCAGGTTACAATACACTGGCTCAACGCTTAAAAGTCATTGCCTATATGCACCTCACGCCTATACGGTTACTGTAACTCGGGTTTTAAAGCCAAACAAATTTAATAAAGCTCCGACTGTTACCATCAGCCCGAGTGCTATGTCCTGAGCATCCGACAAAGCCTTCCCGCTCCAAAACATTTTTAAACTAGCGAAGTCATTACAGGCATTTTGTTTTGCATTCCACAAATACGTTGGTAGTTAAATTGGAGCCGCTAGTGACACAGCAAATTACTTTTTAGAGGAAATTTCGCGTACTCACTGTTGTAACGAGCGCTGGGTGGTCGCGACCGCAAACAAACAAACCGACCAACTAAAAGTTTTAACTTACGAACTTGCTCGTTCCCGAATTGCGTAATAGTTGAACCGGCGACCTGCGTCACTCGTAGGCTTCGGCGCCGTAATGAGGGCAATAACAGGCCGAGTGTCGGCTACGTAATTATATGCCGACTAACTATCATCTCACCATGGACCGTGCCACACGCAGACGACTATACTAGTATACGTACGTCGTACAGTCGTACAGCGCTATGTGAGGATTTCCTGATTACACGGCGATGGGCAATGGAATGGAAGAGCGCTTCCGAGACACTCAGTATTAATAGCCTTTTACATATCTGAAAAAGTTCTCGGGTATCAAATCAGAAATCACATTGGCTTTACGTCATAAACTGTGAGAGACAAACAAGAGACTTGATCAAATTAGGTTCCACTATATAACTTCCCAAACAACTAACTAGCCGACCCACGTGAACGCACATCTGTATAAACCAATTTGAAAATAAAAGACGAGCAAAAACAATTTTAAAACAAATTAGTTGGCTGCTTACTTAGCGGCCACTTCAAAGCACGCGTATTAATACACAATGGTGGACGCCATAAGTGAAATGTGCAATTCCTCGAATGACTATGAAATTGCCATGAGAAAATGCTTGGGTAAAAAGCGAATAAAGCCTTCCGATCGTTTAACCATCGTCGGCCAGTTATGGGAAATTGTGACTACGTTTAATGAAATTGTTATAAACATAGAGGTCCATGCCATAATCGTAGGCATAGTGGGAACGGCCATGTGGGTAGGCTGGCCGCACACGCGTGCTGGAGTTGTGGCCAGGAGACCAGGATTTGGACAGAACAAAAACTATGTGTCTTGTTATCTTTTAGAATTCATGTGCGTAATATAAATTAATAATCAGTTGTTAAAAACGGTGAAGGAAAACATCGTGAGGAAACCGGCACCACTGAGAGATTTTGGCTAACAACGGTGTGTAAAGCCATGTCAGAGGCCTACAGGCGGTTTAAACTCTGACACCAGGTTGTTCATCAACCATTCGATAAGAAGATTAAGCGCTTCAAACTAATTGTGAAAATATTTACTTATTTAATATTATTTGTAATATGTTTATTTACATGAAAATCAACAAACAACGTGTTTTGTGTAAGTTAGGCAAAATTTGAGTCAACGATAAAAAAGAACATTTTTCATGTAAATAACTACCTCAAAATTACACAAAAAACTCAATCTGAGACCTATTATTTTCTTTCACTCACGTCAGTTTTCCTTCCACAAAACCGCTGTCGTAACCACCTTTTCAAGACGCTCCTTGCATGGCCTAACAAACTCTCCATAATAAGCCCATTCCATTTTAACGTACACAGCATAGAAATTATACCGTGCGCGACAAATGCCAGTATTTGCTTCTCAAACACGACACTAGTAATTTGCGTGATTGAAATTATCCGCTACCCTTCGTTTTGAATTAGCAGACCACACTTATACCATGCCTTGACTGTTGACAGACATAAGGATGTAATTGAAAGTCTGCGAATGTTGGGTACCGAAATAGAACCGATACTACTGTTTACGCTGATTTGTACGTCGGTTTCTTTTAATGTTTTATGTCCGACGAATACTGTTGTAAGTGGGCTTGATTAGGTGACTCATAAAGATAGAAGTTACCTTTTTCGTTATCCATTCAACATCGGTAGTGTCTCGATAAGTTGATTGTATTTGTAATATGTCATCATCCTTTTTGTAGTACATATAAAAACATCCAACCTTCTTGAAGACCGATCAGTAGATAAGATTGATGCAGGTACTAAATAACAATATTACTCACAAAGTTTATGGTCCCCAAACAGCTACCCCGCCTCTAACTTCATAGCTGGGAAAATGGCAGCACAACAAACTACCAGCAAAACTATACTTACTACCAAGTACCAGAAGAAAATAGTGTATTTAATTACCGTTTTTTATTGTCCACAGATGTCGCCACTACGCGCCGGACGACGGCTGGCAGCCTTCATGACGTCCAACGCTTTTCTGGTCAGTACCCTATCTTTACTTTAAATAATGTATCATAGGTATTGAACCTTTTTTAATTGATTTTCATAACCACAAGCAACTAGTTCTAAAGCAAAATGAAAAGACCGATAAGCTGAAATAAGTAGTTAATAATATTATTATCTAATCACTTCTGAAAGTTCAAAAACCATAAGGAACACGATGCATCTTTTTATACTTTAGATGAAGGGAAACTGGATTGCTTTGTAATCTGTGTTGCAAGTAAAGCATAATCATTATGTAACATATTAACATCCCGCAGAACGTAGACCAGTTACTAAACGTATACTATAGCAATTCAAGTTAACGATCATAATTGTGTTCCAAATTGATGTATCCACAGTCTAGACACTGCATCCGATGCATCGAGACTGAAACAACAAGGGACACATTCACTAAAATTAATTAACAGCTACAGGTTTAAATCACACAACATAATATACCCGCGAACCAATAATCGACGTTATTCAATAACTCAAAAAATACATTGCAAGTATTGGAAGCCGGGAACACAGACCAAACTACATACACCTACCATGTATCATCGTTTTACCAATTACGGGCGCGCGTAATAAATCTCGATGAAAATATTGATAACGCTGTGACGCATCCAGCAATGAATTACGCGCGTAAACAACGTGTATGTAATTTATACCGCGTCGTTTATGTAATTAATTCAGTTATGGTGTGTTTGAGCGGATTGCCAGGCGGTCAGGCCCTGCGGTCGAGGAACCAACCCCGGGCTTTGTGACAATCGAATCAGTGTTCAGACGGACGATATTATCTCGTCGCTTGCTATAGGTCTACACTGTAGGTACAGCTATTACTGTTTACAATGCTTCGGCAATTTGGACGGTATGAGGATCTAGTACGTTTATGTAACCGTTTAATGTAATAGTTATTTAGTTCTCATATAAATAAAAACAATATTATTTTGTATTCGTAAAGCCTGTCTAGATTTCTGTATATTCAGTTTAGGTTCTGTAAAATTTTTTTGAAGTACGAATACCTATAAGAATTATTCGGCGGTGCTGTTACTGTGTACAAAGACCAAACTCAATTTTATCAAGGAGTAATTAATATTCCGTTTTCGATACACGAAAATAGAGGCGTCAATAATAGCTCCAAACGCCAACATCTCTTATACAATATCATTTGGCTATTAATGCGCGGACAATTATCATGCAGCCTGAAACGAAGCGCGGAGAACTGCGCGGCTCGGAGCGGCGGCGTGCGGCGGCCGTCGCTTCGGTGCGTCGTATCTGCAATCTGCATAATGCGCGACACTCATTTACCGACCGTTTGTGAACGACAAATGAAGCGAGCGCAACTGAAAATGTTTAAAACGCCCAGCATACCGCGACCCCCGTCTTCGAAACATCTACAGTTGTGCAAATGTCAACCGCCACTGGTTATATCTGCGCGGCCGAAACGCAAATATTCGCGAAACTGTGGCATGTCTAATAGCGCGTGAACCCTGTGATTGTTCGCTTGGGATTGTCCGTTTATTTATTTTACGAATCGATGGATTCTTTGTGGAATACTGTTTAAATCCTTGTGGACATTACGCGGAATTAAAAAACATTTTAAATGCATGGAATTTAAATTAAAAAAGTTTAATTTCATCCAATTAATTAAAGGTTCTTTTTGAGTTCTTTATTGAGTTTAAGGGACAATTTAGTCTAATTAACGCTGACTATAGCAGTTATTTTTAATATAAAAAATTTATGATAAAGAAACATTTTTAGAAGGAGAGAAGTTACTACCTTCCTAACAACTTTTAATGAAAATGTTATAACTGAATAAAATAGATTGCCCAAACTTATTCTACATCATATTTATTCATTCTTCATCCATGCCCAGATAGGATATGTAAATAATTAACAATAATATTCTACAATTTCTAGTTACTTCAATAACAATTGAATCAAATCTCATTACAGGCGTTCAATGAAAATAAACCATTTGTATCAAATCCTTTAACACCCAAATGGGTTCTGTTTAGTTACAATCCAATTGGTTTAAATACAGGGTGTATGGTTCTATTACTATTCAATTCACATAGGCTTACGTTACGGTAAGTGTAACTTCATTCAGTTACTATACTCTACGCCGTAGATATTATATCTTGGAATATACAAGAAATATATCCATAACTTGTTCTCACTTGTACTATTGTTTTCTAAATATTTTTTGTATGTTTTGTTTATATTATAATTCAGTTTGTACAAATTGCAAATCTCTGCAGTACATGGAATTACTTATAAAACTTAATTTTTAGACGTTTTATTAAAAATTGTAATCAACATTTTTGTTCATAATACAAAAAAAAATAGTATAGAGACAGCACCGACTAACAGTGACGGAAAACATCGTGACGAAATCTGGATTTAATTATGTAAAATCACCAACCCGCAGTGAGCTAGCGTCGTGGTTAATGCTCAGTCCTTCTCTATTCGAGAAGAGGCCTTTGCCCTGAAGTGGCACAATTATGGGCTGTTATTTTAAGTATATACTCTCAATCCAATATATTATTTAATTTAAATAACTAGGTTAATAGTAAAGATTGAAGTCCCAGTAATAATGCGATAAAAACTCATCATCATAAAAATTTACAGGCTGGTAGCTGGTGCCAAGCGATATTTGTTTTTTCTTTTGTTTATTAGCTTGGCACCAACTTCAAATTTGTTCGTTTTAAATGAATTGGTCATTGTTTTTAACTACTTATGTAACTTGATTCAAAATTACAAAAGAGAACTAACTATATTAAGTTGAAAAGTTTTCTATGAATGGCAACTATTTATAAATGTTCAGGTTTTATTTTAAAATTAGTAATTGATGATCGTGGGGGTTGTTAGTTGTTACGTACCTTCATCATCAGCCGAAAGACGTCCACTGTTGAACAAAGGCCTCCCCCCTTTTAGAAGGGGAGGGGGTTCCCTTAGTCGCCTCTTACGACACCCACGGGAGGAAAGGGGGTGGTCAATTCTAGTCTTATACCAGACGGCACCTCCTTTTATAATATTATTTCAGTTTTTTCATGTTACGACATGGTTTTTTCACTCTGTACTTATTCCTACCCGCTTTTTTACTACTTACAGCCTACCTGTACCTCTGCATACATCGATAATACGTCGTATTTCGATACGAGCTTATATATTTATACAATTTAGAATATTAACGTGTACCACCATATTACTACCTGTGTTAGCAATAGACTACACGCAACATTAATTAATAGATGATTGGTTTAGTTATCTCAGAGAAGGTGTATGTGAGACATGAGTTATGTATGTGGGAGTATACACGCTTTGTGTGCACAGTAATTGAGTTTGGTTAAAGTTTTTGTTCGGGTATTATAATAATTTAATTATGAACATTGGGTGGTCTTGTAAATTAAATTATTAACTATGTTGGTTGCTCGGTGGGTAACGCACGATGGAACTCAGGAAAATTCGCCATGGTACAAAAATGCTGTAGCCTGCTATGATATTTTAAAGTTATAGAACATTCTCAATACTCTTCTAAAACTTACGATTACTATTTTTATATTAGGACTAACAGACTATAATACAACTTTTTTCGTTTGACGAGCATTACCGCAATCCTTGACAGGATAAAACTAAGTGCTGAATTGTACACGGAAAGATAGTTCACCGTAACGTCACTCAGCTGAAAGAAAGGTGCTAACATTATATTAAATTTGTATAAAAAATATATATACATATTAAATAAAACTTCCTTTTACTTTGACTGTATGTTTCGGATCTATTATCTTTCCGAGAAGTGAAGTGTTTGTTTCACCGACATTTTATCGATCTACCAAGCCAACTTTAGCACGTATTCTGTGTAGAATATTATTGTACCGGTCTACCATAAAGCGCTATATTTTGTATATTACAAACAAAATTTCTAGGAATCCCAACATCCTACATTATAGGTAGGTAAAGTAGTTGCAAACTTCAACACGCCTCTGAAGTTGTTCGTTTCAGAATAAGCTTTTAGCGAAGCTGAGGCGCAGGCAGCGAGGCTATGAATGAATGAAAAATAAATAACGATCGCGCTATAATTATAAGAACTATAGGGACCTACCTATTAGAATGTATGATTTATGATACACCTGTGCAAACTCCCACAGGCCAGCTCACATCGAGTCTTATAAAAACTCTTTGTCTGAAAGTCTAGCGTGCGTGTTAGCCCAAAGAAAACGCGTAGTTATAAAGACACCCTCGTAGATGTCTGTTGGGTTCCATCTTGATAATAAACATTTGCATACAGAAATTACATTGCCACGCTTTTTAAAATAAAAGCGTGACAAATAAAGAAAGCTCGTGGTCTGATCTGGTTTGCAATCTTTGAACAATAGACAATTTTATTTAAGCCGCAGAATAAATGAAAAGAGATAAGTATGAGTACCCATTTATTAAAAGGAATCTTAATATTTTATTCTTACACATTATTTTTCTTAATTCACATCGCTCGACTAATATTATTTTGTTAAGCTTCATACTTTTTATCATTGCGTCACAATTCTACACCTTTATTCTCCGTCTCTGGTACCCACATCTTCGTAAGTCGAATTTTTAATCAACAAGCCCTTGGAGCTCGCTAATTTGAATAACGGACTTCCCAAAAGGGTTGTTTTAGGGAACCGCACTAATCAATGTGAGAACGAAAGTTATAGCGTTCAGGCCAAGCCAAGAAATTAGGTCATCATAGTATCGATGACTTTGATCCAAAACAAAATTGATTACATTGCTACATTTCTGCTGAGGTATTTTCTTTGCATTCATACAAACTTCTGTTTTACGAAAAAATATAATCTAAGTATCTAGTGACCGATAATGCCGAAAGGAACTCATCAAATTAATTTTTACAATGCGTTTTAAAAAAAATGTAAAAAATCACTTAATTATCATATAGGTAATATCCTAATAGTCGAAACATTATGTCATCCTTATTATCATTTTATTCGTTTTCTATTCGTCAAGCGTTTTGCCACTTGTCTTGGGGGGCAGGTTCCCAATTATCGACAAATGATATCAAATTCCCATCTCTATACAAATACAAATTGGGACATTAGCATTTTAAGCGGCATGTGTTATTCCTCTCAAATTGTTGCGGATCTATTAGTGGACCGCGGATGCGAAGGATTAAGCTATTTAGCTAATGGCACTTGAGGGCACAGGAATGTGTGCTTTAGGGCCTCTTAATTTCCATACCACTTTTATTAAGCGATAGAATTTTATGGCGGACTGTCTGTTTACAAAACCCGTCAAACGATGCCTGAAACCAAGCGATGGCGATGAGGGGAAAGATAAAAATATTATGTCGTGTATATCTTCGCTGGGTCAAAATTGTTTTACATACGAATGTATAGGTTTTTATCAAAAAAAAATTGTATCCTATTTGGCAAAGTTTTCTAAAAAAGTCTCCTTAGCCAATGTTAGATTTTTCTGTAACAAGGAATCTAAATTCTCACTGCTAGTTTATACTTTTTTACATAAACAAAACCATCACACATGGCCTTAAATACAGCAATAATAAATAAATCAATCAACTGGCAAAAACAAGCCCTAAACACTCCTACTACCAATAAATTAAAAAGACTCCGCTCTATAATTAAACAGCGTTAGTACAGAGTATTCCGCGCGGGCGCACACTTCGCCGCAATTTTTCCATCAACGGTTGGGAGCCACAATTATGCGATTTGCATACCTATCGCGGTCGCCACTCGACGCGACGCGTTTTTGTACGCCTACCCGCTACGCCCTTTCGGTGTACATCGGCCGAAATAATTTGTAACTACATGAGGGTAAATACTAGAGGCTTTTTCACGTAGTTTTCACTGCGGGTAAAGACATGTTAGGCTCACCTTTGAAATAGAATGTTTTGCGCTAGACTTAAATTGTAGGGAGAAATACCTAACAAAGTCTAAAATGTGAGTATTTTTCAGGATTTTCAGGATTCCTTAACTCGACATAGACATAAGCAATGCTATGATATTATACTAATATGTTTAAACACCAAATTATACAAATAGTTCCAATAGTCAGTAATATTAATTTCTTATTTGAGCTGTGAAAAAACTTATTACATATTTAGGTACTTGTGGTTTATTCAGGTTCAACTCAACGTAAAACCTCCAAGTCAACGTAATAACGTAACCTTCCTGAAACAACTATTAAATCCACAGCAGCACTATTAAACGGTATCATTATACGTCGCTATCTGAAAGAAAATTCAAATTTCCTTCGTGTATGGTGCAAAACGGTTGAAAACACAACACGTCGGAGCACGGGTTTATTGGATTTTAGCGGAAATTTCACTCGCACCCGAGACCAAACGAGCAAAACAGCCGACACTGTTTGCGAATCACCTCCGCATATCGAATTTTGATTCCTGATTTGTATCGGAACAACCGCCGACCCTATAAATAGGGCACGCGAGAAGCGCAAATGGAATGCAAAACGGTGCGGATGCTACCGGACACAACGAAATCCGCTGCGTATGCATAACACCCCGGTACATACGACCAGCGGATATTTCGACGCTAAAAATACCATTGCACAACAATACAACACATTTTTACCCCAAACTGTATCTAACAAAATAGTTTTTTCGCATCTGAACAACGTGAATAAACTGTAGCTCGTGTTAACGTGGACTGCACGTAGCTTTGTAAAAAAGTTAATCAAATAAAGTCACTTCTGCTTTCTCATTGCAATAACTGATTCCCGGATGGGCACAGAAAACACTCGTAACTTTCTCGATGCTATCTTGGATGTCCAATTGAGTTTTCATCCTGTGCCGCTCCTTCATACAATGCTAATAAACCCACTTACCCGACAAACTACTGGTAGCTTTGTCTTTTAATGTAAGGAGATTGTCGGCGTTGCATCTATCAGCAATCTTGTTGTAACAAAATTAAACTCGACTTTGTAATTCTAAAGTCGAATCTCGACTACACTCGGATCTCGGTGCTAATTGTTGGAAAGAGGAAACGTAATAAAAGTGCTAGTCTTTGAAGCAAAAGAAGCTGGCCCCGGCGTCTCCAAGGAGCGCATTTTAATAAATTAAAACTGCGCAAAATTCCCATTCCAATATCATTTTATTTTTCTTTTTGCGTCCGGTTCGGAGCACGCTCGCCTTACATTGATTTCATTTCACTGAAAGACCATCAATCTACCTATCTATTTCTGCGTATTAAAAACATTTCATGTATTTTCAAAGAAACGAACGGTTCTGTAATTGAAATCATTCGGATTCACTTACACGAGAAACGGTAAACCTAACGTACTTGCAGTCTACGCTTAACGAAATGTTGGCGAAACTGAGATAGCATTCAGGTGTACGTTTAGGTTGTATACAAAGCTGTGGTGAAGCTATGCGTTTAACGAAATGTTTCACTGAAAGCCTAGATTTGGCTTAAAGACCGACTGCATAGTCCGTTTCAGTTCAGTGTCAGTCTATGTTTCGAATTTGATAGAAGCATTTGAAACTTAGGCCTTGAATAGTTTCAGGTGCTCCGAGTGAATCGTTTTTGAACGTGTGCAATATATGTATACTGTAACCGTGAACTCATAGTGTTATTCTTGGTTTTCCAGGTGCTGTTGATATCGCTGGAGCTACTCGCGTCGCGGAGTGGGGCAGCCGCGCTGGCTAACTGCCCGATTGGCTGCAACTGCAACGACGAAACCCTCGTAGTAGTATGCGAGGAAAGCCGCCTTGATGTCCTCCCTATCGCCCTCAACCCCTACATACAGCGACTGATCATACGCAACAACAAAATCAAAACGATCGACAGCTCAATGCAGTTCTACACAGAGCTGCAGCATCTAGACCTCTCTCAGAACCACCTAGTCAACATACCGACGAAAAGTTTCGCATATCAACGGAAACTCCAAGAACTTCATCTTAATCATAATAAACTATCTTCAGTGACTAATACAACTTTTCAAGGCCTCAACTCACTGACGGTTTTGAATTTAAAACGAAATTTCTTAGAGGAATTATCTAATGGAGTTTTTACCACCTTACCAAGATTAGAAGAACTGAATTTAGGACAAAACAGAATATCACGGATCGAGCCCAGAGCATTTGCTGGGTTGTCGGCGCTCAGGATCTTGTATTTGGATGATAATCAATTAAGTTCTGTACCAACTACCTCTTTCAGTCTCCTCGGTAGCCTCGCTGAACTACACGTAGGCTTGAATGCTTTTTCTTTCCTACCAGACGATGCCTTCGCCGGTCTGAATAGACTGACGGTGTTAGATCTAAACGGAGCAGGACTCTCTAACATTAGTGAATTTGCATTCAGAGGTCTTCCAGGATTACGAAGTCTCAATCTGTTTGGAAATAGACTAATCACAGTCCCCACACTGCAGCTGGCTGGTCTCACTAGATTGGAGGACTTGTATATCGGACAAAATGAGTTTTTGACTTTGGAAAGTCATTCATTTAAGGGCTTAAAGAATTTAAAATTATTGGACATTACTGGCGCTACTCAACTAGAACGAATTGAGAAAGGGGCGTTTGAAGATAACATCAATTTAGAAACAATCGTTCTGGCAAATAACAAGAAAATGGCAATCCTAGAAGACTGCTCATTATTAGGTTTACCGAAACTGAAACACGTTTCACTGAGAGATAACGCTATTGTAACGTTAAGCGAAACTGTGTTTATTGGAAAAGAACTAAAGCAGTTAGATTTAACGGATAATCCAATTTTCTGTGACTGCCAACTTTTATGGCTCCATCAATTGTTAAATGATAAGAGCAATTTCACGCAAATACATTGTGCTAGTCCCGAACACTTGAAAGACAAGCCTCTTAGAAACCTGAACGCCGACGACCTGGGCTGTGTTCTCCATGACACACGACAACAAACCATAATCTGTATCGTGGTAGTGGCGTGTGTGGCCACAATTGCAACATTAGTATTAATATTGTACAGGTATCGCAAGAGTATGCAGGAAAAGCTCAAAGACTACAAGTGGAATAAGGGACGCAAGAACCTTGAGTACCACAAGCCTATCTCAACGGAGGAGGACTGCATAGTGCGCGGCATCCACCCGTCGCAGTACCCCGCTCCCCCGCACACCCCCGGCCTCAGACCAATTCCTGTAACGGAACTGTAGCTAGAGCTTTACGCCTCCCCGAGCGTGTTCTTCATGTCAGGCGGCCAGGGCTCCGCGCGGCGGCCGCAGCGCTCGGGAGGCGGCGGCACATTGCCCGCCAACGGCTTCACGTACATCGGCGGCGATACGCGTCCGCATCAACCGCTCACGCTCAACAACGGCGCACCAGCTCATCACCTTAACAACGGCTCTTTGCGTTCTCTACCCGACAAAAAGAATAACCGCAACGGCGTCGTCTGCCACCCTGAGAACTTCCAGCGCAACCTCGACACGCGCTACTCCAGGAAGCAGGAGAACGGCTACATACGCAACTCTGAAACCATAATCGGTTTCCCGCGTAACGACCGAGAGTACGAGCGGGAGCACGCGGACTACAGCGAGCCCGAGTACTCCATCATCCCGGAGAACGGGTACGGGCGGCCGCTGGACGAGTACCCGCGCTCCTGCACACACTCCAACACGTTCAACTGTTGAGTGCGCATGTGAACTATCTAAATTGTTTGTGATCTTGTAATTCTAGCAATAAATCTTCATTCCATTAAGTTTTCTATGAACGAAGTCAGTCGTGACGGACGTAGTGCTCTAGAGCGGTTAGTGACATTAGTATTTCGGGTCCGGTGTACGTTTGACCAGTGAGGACTATCCTGTATCGTAATCGTTTTAAAAGAGTACCTTAATTGTAAATTATAAATTTAAGTAGTGATGGATCTATTTTTCAATGGGACGTTTGGGGGCTCGGGGCGTTTGAAAGTGAGACTTTCACACGAGACAACGGTACAATGTACAGACTAGTCGGAGAGAGACGGAGAGAGGGGGCAGCGCCCGAGTCCGGGCCCGCCGGGGAGTCCCCTCTATGATGTTCATCATAAAACATTGTGATTTGTATTTTTTTCTACCAGTGCGGTGGATTTTGTATTTGATTTTGTACAAAAAACCATTCCATATGATATCTTTTTAATGTCTAATATTTTATTTATAAATGAATAAAGTAAGTGTGCGTTAAATAAGACACCAATATGAAAAATATTAGAATTAATGATGTAAATATATTTATACTATATTGAGATATTTATAAAATTTAATACAATCTTGTTCTTCTAAAATTATCATTAATTATTTCGGGATATCTATTGTATTGTTTGCTATAATGACTGATATCCTAATTACGAGATTTCTTATGTCTGTCACTACCTACCTACAATTAAATACCTACCCACTTACACTTAACTTCTTATTGTGTAAGTACGAACGCACCCATTATTTCTAATATGAACACATCTTCGAACATTTTTATGCTCAATCCTAATATTGTAATATTTTATTAAGGTTGATGTTACATAGCGGAATGAGGTTTTAATTATGTCATACAATGTACCTTAAGTTTTATTTAACTTTGTTAACTATTTGTTTAAAGTCCCATAGTTATAGATGTAGTATGATCTATTGAGAAAAGTTGCGTTCACAATTTCATGGCTGGGCGAGTAATTAACTGATGGGTTATCAATTACCGAAACGATGCACACAAATTAACTTAGCTCGTATCAATTAGTTCAATTGCAGTCGGTTATATGCATCGATTACCGTGTCTAGCTATGCTAGGTACTATATATATAGTGTAGATAGGTACTTTCGAGTAATCTCGCTAGGCTTATCAACGTTTCGATAAATGTGTCTTAAAAGTTGGTACATAATCGTAACGATAATACTTTCGGAATTAGAAGATACGTACCACTTGCAATGAGAATAAAATGTCTCGTAATAAATGGTGATTTGCTTCTCTAAATAGATCATATCATTTTCAGTAATGTGCCTCGGACGGTTATTACACGTCGATGTTGAACTGACAACAGTGTAATACGTTTTTATTTTCTTTTTATCATTATACTGAATATTGTTCTTGCCATATTCCAATAAGGCATAATGGTATTTGATATGGTTAATTTTGTAGAAAATGTTTAATAATTAAAGTATGATAAAGTATTGTAAAAGCGTCAAATATATTGCAGTAATAGTATGTTACGACACTGTAATAATTAGAATTGTGATAAGAACAAGCTTTTTAAATAAACGAGTTTAAATAAGTCGCTAGATACCTTCTTAGTGCCATTTTTGTGTCTTCTTGGATTATGGTCGTTTTTTACTCCACTTTTATATACCCACACGACAACTTACCTGATCTTTTGGTGTTATTGAGTTATTGTAAATATGGAGAAATTAAAGACTAAGCAATTAAGGCATGTGTTAGTGCCTAGTGAATGCCTAAAAAAGTATACAAGAAAAATGATGAATACATATGAGAATATTGTGATTAGAGTACTCACGACATTGTAATAGAAATCATCGGTCATTTCTGTACTTTATTGTAGTTATTACCTACATACAAACTCGATAAATATAACATACCTCAAATTTAATTGTGTTTTATTTTATTATCACAAATCAAAATGATAAGAGTACCCTGCCAGCCCAATAACTAACGAGACCAATCTTTATAACGAGAGAATTGATTTATGTATCTGCTGTAGCCACTTCTGATAGGTGGCAGCACATATATGAGATACGAGCATAGCTGCGCACCTTAAGTTCTTGGGTTCACTACCAGACCATAGAGAAAAATAGCCCAGACTAAGCTAGGGCTTCATATTCTCCGTAATTTTAAGGCTACCTACCTTAATATCTATTACTTAGAGATAAAGGATATAATATGCAAAAAACATCAAAACCTGAGAAAGAAGTCACTTTATACATTATGAAAACTGCTCTCTCTATCTAGCAATACTTTATTGCCATAAACATACATTGTTTAGTTAAAGTAAATTTTTAAAAGCGCCATCTATTAATTATCATTTGAAGTACTATCTAAGACTAGTCTACTAGGTCTTCGGATTATTAGTCAGTCGGTACGATTTCAATGCGATAGATGTCGCGATCACTGATAAATTATTTTTTAATATCCCGTTTCGTCAGCACGTCGTCAATAACTTTAGCACCGTAATATTTTCAATTCGAGTATTTGGAAAGTCACACGAGTAAAATTATAGGTATAAATAAATGTGCATCATAAATATGGATACAGAAATAGCATCATGGTGCAGTTGACGTCAGCAGTGTTCTAAAACAGGCATGCGTGTAGTCTCAAGTTTCTGAGCTACAGTATCCTAAGTGAATAACAATATTATAAGTTCACCTGTCTGCCCCCATTACCTAATATAAAAAATTGTTGCAATATCACATAATGGACTATAGAACTCTTCAAATTGTTGACCTTGACCAGAGGTCGTTGAACTTGGCCGACGCTATTTTGCCAATGTGACTCAATTTCGGACATTGACCCCACCATGAGGTTAGGCCACTAACCGCCGAACTCAGACATTTAATGGTAATTTAAACTGTCACTAAGTAAAGGTTTCCTTTGTGAAATCATTACTTAGTGTCAGTTTAAGTTATCATTGACGTCTCTGAGTGCGGCAGTTAGTTAACAATAGATATTTTTTTAAAGTAACAATTGACGCAAATGTTGAATGGTCTAATAATCAACCCTATGTCAAGTGTATCTTCTGGTTAATCTCTAGCCTAAGGTCTATAAAGGCTTTTAAATAATGAAAACAATATAATTGTATGAAAAGACAAACAAATTGTTCATTAATTTATTTATAGTATGCAACATTTTATTTATTAACATTACAAAATTGTTCAGCCTTGTGATGGGAGAAGCCGGTTTCAGCCGATGCGCAGATTGACATGATTTTGTAAATAAATAATAAAAAAGATAAGAGTTTAGGCGCCTGTGTTAGAAGTGGAATATGATGAGTAATTTTCACTTATGCTGTAAACTTAGAACTTTTCCTCCTCAAGACCATGTTTGAAGAACATCATGATGGGGATCTGTGTGCCGTCTACATCTCTGTATTCCATCATGGCGACCATGCCATCACAGTCCATGGACTCACCAGTGAAGAACTGGAGTTCTTTAAACCTGCCTAAGATGTCTTTCATGACTTTGTTCATGTTGGTCTTGAAGATGTCAACTTGGTCAGGTGCCTTCTCTTCCAATTTAGCAACTAATCTGGAATTCAGAAAAATTGGTTATTAGTAACACTGAATAAAGACTTTTATATTATACAGATTTGGTGCAAATCGAATATAAATTGTAAGAAACTGGAAAATAAAATACAATTTAAATTCAGCTTTTAACTAAAATAATAGTTAGGACCACAGATATATTCAGCACATTAGATATACTTGTAATTGTAGTATCTTATATGCAGGGAAACATTAATGAAACATATTTGTCAACTCCCTTTCATGAACAATCATTACAGAATGAATGTTTTTTCACTGAAGTTCATTGCTTTAGCATCAATCGCTCCATAGGATGATATTGATGATCAACCAGTGGTATTAGATGATGCACCATTTAAAATATACAGATACTTAATTGTTGATATGCATTGTTGGAGTTTGAAGGTGTTAAGCAAGTTATGTGTCAAGTTTCACTATAATTAATTACAGCTTATTGCAAGAATAAGACAAATCCATTTTGATGTGTCATGTAAGCCAATCAAGCCTTTCTAGTGGCAATATAGTTAACTCTAGTTAACAGAAACCTCATTCCATTAGAAATATTGGTAAAAAAGACAACAGTCATCAAATATTGTAGTCTAATAAGAACATGAGGTAAACTACACACACAGTAACTAAAATTAAAAAATATGTGCATTTGGTATTTAAATCAATAAAGGGAATTAGACATGTTTAATCTACATGTGTGTGAACAGGAACACACAAAGAACTACATAACATAAAATGTATGGGATATGAGTCATGCTAAGTTTGTAAATTAGACTGCAGTGCGTAGTGTTTTGTTTTACATAACAATGATTACAATTGCACCAAATTCAGCTTTCAACTGAGAATGTGAGAGGTTGTTTATGTACTTTCATACTCAAACATTCACAGCTGAGTCTTATGGCCTTAACCTCTACCAATGATAAGCACTTATCTTTACTAGACAATTCAGAATAGATAACAAGCTCCTTTGATTACATTTAAAGTATGCATGCTTTAAAAGCATGAAGAAATCAAGTTCACAAGGCAATTAATAATATCCTGTTCATTTCAGTTGATATAGTATAGAAAATGAAACAGGAGTAGTAAAATAACAATAAGCAACCATATGTTAGGATGACATTGGTGCAGTCAATCACATGGTTAGATAAACTGTGTTAATATGGAAACTTTACTAATCATTCATACAATATCTGGTGTTTACTGGAAAGAAAAGGGATTGCTAATAATGGTACTTGAATAATAACTTGGGTGTACTAAACACACAATTGAGTATGACTAATAATATGATGCAGCAAAAATATGACCAATCAGAGGCCTGTGCAGTACAATTGGCTCCAGTTATCTATCAAATCTAGTACTGCAGTAAAATATTTGAATAGAGAACGTAAATCGAGTGACACACCTTAGACACAGATTTAATGAATCAGCATGATTGCAATTTCGCATGGAGAAATTAGATGACTATGACACCATAACCAACTTAACACCAAACTCGCTTTCAAATCGAAGTATATCACTTTCTTCATAATTACACAACTGATGGAACTTATCACTGTAACACTCACTTTTTCATGTAGTCTTTGAGGTATAATGTGTAGGATTTCTTATCACCGAATGCATATGTTTCGACAAGCCTGTGGTTAAGAACTATGTCAACACCACTTTCAACTGCGGAATCTGTGCCTTCATCGGCCTCCTCGGCCGAGGGGTTGAAGCCCTCGATTTTAATATCGCCCTGTGCTCTCGTCACCAATCTACCGGTCACTTCGTAAATTACTTCGTCGACCAGTTTCATTTTGTAGGTGTCTGAGAACATCTCATCACCTGAAAACAACAATTCATAACATTTAACATGGTTCACGTTTTTCTTGATCGTTTAGATTGTCGATGTGGCATTAAAAATTGCAAAAATCGACAATGAGACATCATCACATCACTGCCCAACGAAATGTCAAAATCACTGTTATCAAGAATGCACATATTAAATGAAATAAAGATATAAACTTCACTAGAGAAATACAACAAACACAATTACCAGTAATAATATCTTTATAGATCCTCATTTTGATGGATTAGAGGCGATTAAAAATAATAAAAACCGAAACAACGGCTTCTTGCCCCAAGAACTCAACCGGAAAGAGCTTTAAAAAGAAAAAAGGAAACCTTTAGGTTTGCCAATTTATTTGTTTATCTCGTATGGCAATACAACATTGGGATACTAACGATATGAAAACTATTTATACATTTAATGACACATTAAATTTATAATGAAAACGTGTAAATATATTAAATAATAAATTAATTACTATTAAACCGCCGTGTTACAGTTAAAAAAATCTGAAAAACTAAACGTACCTACTACAACTAATGTCAATTGATCATAGTTTTGACAGGAAATAGGTGGCGCTTTCATATTATGAAAGATGGAAGTATTTCTTTATAATTCTAATGTTTGCCGTTTATGTGGAGAAGAAAACGATAATGGAACTTTATTATATTCAAGTGAAGAAAATAGTCAAAACTTAAGTGAAGTTATTAACACATATTTACCAATAAAGGTATACTAGTTACATTTATTGTGATTTGTATTGACTTCAATCAATATGAAAATAAAATGGCCGACTTTATGTACAATTAACATTTTCATATCTTATTTTTGTAATATATTTCAATTACATAAAGGAATTTTGGATTTAACCTTAATATTTTTTTAATATGTTAATTAAAGGCAAGATCTTGATATTACCAATTTGATGATAAAACGATTTTCTGGTTGTCATTAATGTCAAATTTATTTCAATTTTATTCCGCAATTGAGCTCGCGCCGCACTAAATATTGACAAATTACAAAATGTTGAGACTAAATAGTAAATGAATAACATTTAAACAACGTTTTAGGTGTCCGATGATGGACAACTACCTCGGACAATTTGCCCTGGATGCACCATACAATTGGAAGCCACCGTAGAATTCTTAACTCTTATTATAAACGGACAAGTAAGTAACTAACTATTAGTAATACCTGAGCTTATTATGTCAATATTACGCACTTTTCCATCAGTGCTACTAACACGGCAATCGTTTTTAATTGATCTTATTTGTGTATTCCAGAAAGTGATTCGTGAACTTTATCTTAGAGAAAAAGAATACAAGAAAACTATTCTTAATCCTACTAATGAACAAGACAATATCATAACAGAAAAGATAATATATGAAGGTATGATTACTTTAGTTATTAAGTACCATTGTCTTCTGAACAACAAATACAAGAATGACATCTTTGCTATTGATACATAGCCTCTTAATATTTAGAGAAATAATACCTATTTCAATTTGTTTGTACATTTTTATTGATATTGAAACACACTTGTCTTTGGCCTTTATTCAATAGTTTTATCCTAGTTCATTCTATAATAATAGAAAGCACTAATAAGCAATAAATTGAATCCAGCATATTTTTATACTGTTATATCTGTTGCCTGTTATCTTATCTTCTTATAATAATTAAATATTGTTTAGCCATCTCTAAGTTCTGTGAAAAGCCACAAAAAGTTTTAAGTTATTAGCAGTTCTGGTCTATCTTCTATAGGTCTCTAAAGAATCCAACTATCTTTTCCTGAGACATCACATCAACAATAATTTCCAAAAACATGACATGATATTTATTTTCAGTGAATACTAGCAATGGGGTGTACCAAGTAGAGCATCCTATTGCTTTACAAGTTGCTGGTCTTGAAAAACCAAAGCGGAAACGAGGAAGACCACCTAAAAAGCCCAAAACACCCGAAGAGTTGGCTAAAGAAGCCGCTGCCAAAGTACAGGTAGTTAAAACTTCCAAAAAAGAGGAAAAAGAAGATGAACCTACTGGGAAGCGGAGGAGGAAAACTCCAACAAGATTCAGAGAGGCTGTACAGGTAGAATTTCTGTTTAAATTATCTAAAACAATGTGTATTGTGTTGTAAAGTATTAGAAGGTTTGAATTGACTAACTATCGATAGTTGAAGCAATCAGTTAAAATGTTTAAACAAACAACCTTGTATTAGTTTTCTGTTATGTTTACTAACTTATAGGTTTATAAACATCACTTGAATACACCTGAAGCCTAAGTACACCAAGCTTTATGTTTATGCTTAAATAATTGTAAACTCTATACAACAATTGAATCATAGATACTCAAAAGATTGTTTTAAAGTATCATTTTATTCAGTAAATATGTACTGGAAGATTTTCAATCAACTGTAACCATTGTCTATTATTGTCTAATAACCTTTTTAAGGATTGCTATAATTTACTTTCTTTTAGGGTAAAGAGCTTGAAAGAATATTCAAAGAAGAAGGAGTGACTGATGGAGATGAGAGTGACCCTGACATCAAACCAGAACCAGACATGCATGATGTAAAGCCTGTTGTGCCTAAGGAGCCTGAGATTATTGGTCATTTAGAAGACTCTGGGGAGTTAGTAGTTGTTGTCAAAGGCAAGGGCAGAGGAAGACCCAAAGGTATAGCTATAATTACTATAAAATTATACGTATTTACACTAGCTTCCGCCCGCGACTCATGCATGGATTTCGAATGTTTTATAGCCTTCCTCGATAAATGGGACATCCAAATTATTATTATTTTTTTCAATTTGAGCCAGTTTTTCCTAAGATTTGCGCATTCAATCAAACAAACTCTTCAGCTTCATAATATTAGCATAGACAAAATATTATACTAAAAATAATAAATAAAATTCTAGGTCCAATGCGCTTGACACGCAAAGAATGTGCTATCTGTGGCATGGAGTTCACATGTACTGGCCGCTACATGTCTCATGTTGCTCAACATGGGCCAGTGTTGTACCAGTGTGGGGAGTGCTCCGAGACTTTCACTACCAGGTTACACTTCACAAATCACCAGAAGGAACTGGGACACAGCGGTCAAAATGTTATACCTTGCAAGAAAAATGTTGAGAGAGTTAGAGCCAAAGTGAGTTCTATTTCTTTATATTACTTGAAATCACCTTAAGTCCCCTACGACTGACTAGAATAAATGCTGCTTAACCTCCATCCTCCATTTAATTCTTCCATCTTTTCAGAAAAATGAAAAATCCAAGTTTGAAACAATTGAAATAGTTGAGGAGCAACTAGACACATCTGTTACGGTTGATATTATGGGCAATGTAACAACTTCAGTGCCAAACTCATTGCCAGACTTAAATCCACAGCCAGTGGTTATAGATAGTGAGATAATATCCATTGACGTCCCAAAAATAGAAAGTCCTGCAATCGAAATAACTTCTAGTCAAGTAGATGACAGTGATGTGAGAATTATTGGTAAGTTCATCTGTGTAATTGTTTAAACTGCTGCTGAGATACAAACACAAAATATATATTTGTATTTGGTCTATAATATCTCTAATAGTTTAAAAATGACTATCTTCCAGCAACATCTACAGAAGCCACAGTTACCGAGAAAGCCGACGAAGTTGAACTAACAGAAACGAATGCGACTGGGAAAGTGAGACTCAAGTGTAACCACTGTGAAAAGACATTCAGCAATAAACAGAGCAAATCTATGCACATCAAGGTAAATCACTACATAGTATAAAACAAAGTCGCTTTTTCTGTCCCTATATCCCTGTGTATGCTTAAATCTTTAAAACTACGCAACGGATTTTAATGCGGTTTTTTTTTAATAGATAGAGTGATTGAAGAGGAAGGTTTATATGTATAATAACATCCATTAAATAGTGGAGAAATACTTTTAATATATATTTTAAACCTGTGCGAAGCCGGAGCGGGCCGCTAGTAAAAACTAAATTATTTACAAGAGGATTTTAAAAACAGTTATGATATGCGTATATCGATGCTTCACCTAGCTGGAGGGCTACACTACATCTGTCTAGACGTGGTCTTCACTCCAGAACACGTTTTCCCCAACAGTTATCCGTCTGCGACTTTGGTTCTCTGTTGGATAACTTTATTAGTGCTCCTATCCTGCAGTCGAAATATCGTCTCTATAAATAAGCACGCCGGTCATTTTGTGTTACATAATATATTTATTTAATTTTCTCTACATCATCATTACAAGTTACCTTCGTATAATTATGTACGTAAGTATAACGAGTGCATGTATCCCCAGGCGGCGCACCAAGGCGAGCGTCCGTACGCGTGCGGCGAGTGCGGCGCGAAGTTCGCCTACCCGCGCTCGCTGGCGCTGCACGCTGTGTCGCACAGGAGGCACCGCACTGGGAACGTCAAGGGATTCGCCTGCGATCTGTGTGGCAAGGTAACTAGACCAACACTACTGCATCCTTGGTATCGAATACAAAACTACAGTACATATCTAACACAAAACTTTAACTGAAAATTATTTTAAATGTGAGCCAAATTTCATCGTCTAGTGCTTAATGATAAAGTTGCTATTAATTAGCTAGATGAAGGCGAACACATTTACCAGTGCCGTCTTTTATTACAAGTATGACTACAATGTGAGTTAATGTGTTCTAAACATAAGGGATAATACAATTTTAACTAATTATGACATAACAATATTTTGTCACCCAGGTCCTAAACCACCCATCATCAGTAGTATACCACAAGGAAGCGGAACACGCGGGTCAACGCTACGTCTGCAACAAGTGCGGCAAGTCCTTCAAACACAAGCAGTTGCTGCAACGACATCAGTTGGTACACTCACAAGATAGGCCCTATAACTGTAAGGTAAGATAACTCCGATCTAGTGTCGATAACCTAAATGTCAAGATTAACTTATGTTGTGTGCCGTAAATGTCACAATTTGACATTTAAGACATTAATATAAAAGATTTTAATGTTTTTTTTTTAAATATTTATAATTTACTATTACAGTCGTGCAGCGCGTCATTCAAGACTAAAGCTAACCTGTTGAATCACTCTCTACTGCACTCCGGCGTGAAGAAGTTCTCGTGCGAGATCTGCAAACACAAGTTCGCGCACAAAACTAGCCTTACGCTGCATATGCGGTGGCATACTGGTGAGAAAAGTAGATATTCAATTATATTCAACACTTTTAATTAAATTTGTCTGTTTTTTTTTTTCAAGTATTAATATTACATAGAGTTATATATATATATAAATGGTTGAATAAAGTAACAAAAATCTTGAATTTCTGTGTTTTTTTTAGTTCTATATCCTGCCTTCTGTGCTAGATGGTCAGTGTCCTTCCTCCATTTAATTTGAACAAAATATCACTAAGCCTGATTATACTTTACAGGTCAGAAGCCCTACGCGTGCGCGACTTGCGGCAAGTGCTTCAGTCAGAAAGGCAACCTGTCAGAGCACGAGCGCATCCACACCGGGGAGAAGCCGTTCCAGTGCACGTTGTGCCCGCGCAAGTTCACTACCTCCAGCCAGCACCGCCTGCATGCGCGCAGGCATGCTACCGATAGGCCATACGCATGCGCACACTGCGGGAAGAGGTATGGCTGGTTATCTTTATATTTTGTGTTACTGTTGCGTGTCTGTTTGGTCTTGTGTTTTAGGTTTTGTAGAGTAGTAGGTATTACGTCAGTAGGAAGTGGTACGGGGAGTGCGGGCGAGTGTATGTTGATATAGCTCGTGTCGTGCTTGTGCCAGGTTCGTGTCGCGCGGCTCGTGGGCGGCGCACGTGCGGCGCGAGGGCGGCGGGCGCACGCACCGCTGCGGGGAGTGCGGCCGGACCTTCGCGGAACGATGGCCGCTACTGAAGCATCTGCGCTGCCACTCCGGGGAGCGCCCCTTCCGCTGCCCGCACTGCCCGCGTGCCTTCGCCGACTGCTCCAACCTTAACAAACACAAGAAGGTACGAAGATAAATCGAAAACTCATACGATGTCTTTACACTTCAAAATCCACTTCCCGAGCTGCACATTTTCACTGGTCGATAGGCAATAAACAAGTTAACTGACCCAATAACCTAAGCTATCGCACTTACACACTACTTATAAATTTGCAGCAAGTCCACAAACAGATCAGCTTGCTGGCCACCTCGAACCAGCAGACGGCGCCGCCCCCTCCCCCTCCCCCGGCCCCGGCCCCGGCCCCGCAGCCCCCGCCGGTGCCGCCGGCCTCCCCGGGGCTCGCGCCGGCCGCGCAGCAGGACGAGCTGGAGGAGCGCGTCATCTACGTCACGTACGACGTGGACGAGAGCGACTCGCCCGCCTTCCATATACTGGACCCGGAACAGGTTGGTCCAAGTAATAAGCAGGGTTCTCCAAGGCTCATTAAACCAAAAGACGAATCTCGTAATCAAGTAATAATTATTATGTTCTCAATTAAACCATCTATCAACGTATACAATTATATCTTATTTTATATACTAAAAAAACGGATAATAACGGTATCATGGGATCTAACCTTTATAATAGCTAATTATTATCATCCTAATGTAATACATAAGTGATTTTGTTTTTACATTACTATTCTTATTTTTCAGGCGGCCAGTCTTGACGATAGTAAAGTGCTGACAACGTGCGAGCTGTACTCTGGTCCGTCATTGTTGGTGCCCGAGCCTGAGTACGAGCACCTCGAGCTGGACGACGAGCAGCTCGCGCAAGAGGAACTCGAGCAGCTGCCCGAAGAGCTAGTGTTGGACGGACACGAGCATATGCCTGTGAGTCTCGCTAAACTTTGGTGTAAGGCCTACCTAATTCCGAATGTCAATTGTGATTACGGCTTTAGTAGTAATCTTGCAATTGCAAAAGCCTATACTTATCTCTTGATTATGTAACTTAGTTTATAACTTAATTTGTTTTAGGTGACGGACGAGCAAGGGAATCCGCTGCATTTTACTATGCAAGACGGTACGCGACTCGCAATCACATCTGCTGACGGCAAATCATTACAAGTACGTTTCTTGTTTTGATGTAATCTCTGATTATATTTTCATGTGAATTGTTTTCATCACAAATTAAACTTCATTTTCAGGTGATAACGCAAGATGGCCAGACCATTCCTGTGGAGATTAATGGTTACGCTGATGAGGAGGTAAATAAAACATTTGTTGATTATTACAAGTTATACAACTGACGATGTTAACTCAGTCAGTGGTTGTTATCATTCTTATGTGTAAAACTTATAAACTTAACATATTTTGGGCAACATTTTGATAGGGCGTGTCTGCTTACTTCAGTCATTTCTTAGTCGACAATTGCTAATAAGTATACATGTTTTTTCAGGAGGTGGACAATCCAGACACGATCGTGCACCAGCTGAACCTGCAAAAGAGCGTAGATTCCAACGTGTCGTCTCCGGTGACGCATTACTTCACTATTGTTTAGTCAAGGTCTGAATCTGTGTCGCGGCAATATACTACGAGCTTTAGGTGCTTTGCTAGAGGTTGCTAGATGCGGATTGTGTGACATTATAATATTAGAATAAGAATCCGCGAGCAAATTAAAATCCGCTTCACAGATAATCGCCAAAAGACCTTTTATTTATTATTAATTTTGTCACAATTACGTTGAATTAAATTATCTTTTTAATATATATGTTGCTGTCTCCCTATTTGTCGCAATATTGATTGATGGATCTCTTATTAGATATTATTGATTTTAATTAATATATGTACGTAAATTATAATTTTAATTATTAGTGGAAATACACAGTTTTAGTTTATGAATACCGTCGCCAATGTAACACTAGTACAATAACGTCACAATTTGTTGGCCAACACGTAGATTTAGTCAGTATTATTGTAATTTTATATATAATTGTTATGTAAATATGAAATAAAGTTAATTTTTGATGATTGAAAACATTGTTTTTTATTAATCCTGAAATTCCTTGCGTTGGCTGTCGTAAGGAGTGCATACCTTCATATGAAAGTGTATGGGTAGGAAATGGTAGGAGAGACATGGATTGAAATAAACGTGTAGTCTCAAAAATAAGTGCTTTATCAGCTATCGCTCTCCTAGATCCGGAAGTCACTAGGCTCCCGCATAAACTCATTAATCACTGAGTAACAAAATATGTTGAAATCTTATGATGAATGGAGCCATTATTGAAGTTATAATATAATTCGGCCCTAATATGGTGGTGCCGACTACGTATTAAGATACTACTAGACTACTCCTGTTAAGATAGCATAGGTCATAGCACACGTCAATGGGTCCTATGTGCAAAATAATAACTTTTCTATAGAAGGTATTAAAGTTTTAATTTCATATATATATTTTTACATGCTTCAACTGATATACACTTTTACTGCAACAAAAAATAGTATGTTCACCTATTAATGTGATTTTGTTTATTACACCTTGTCAACTACAGTAAAAGAAAGCATTTAACACAAAAAAAGTAAAAAATGCGCAAATTGTTGCATCGGCCCATATACGTAGGATCCATCGACATATCATCTCGGAAAGGGATCGTCACCGTATCGCCTTTCGCCTCGCCGTCAATCAGGCTTGAACCCGTGGCAAGGCGATTACGTTAGGATTCCAATAATTGTGCGAGGTAGTAGGGAGTTTCATACAAAGAATACTGCACGACTCGAGTTGATATGGTGATGATTCCTTTCCGGGTTACTTACCTTTAGTATATGTGTACTTTACGCTGGTCAGTCAAATATGCTATCTCAACAGGAGTAGTCTTCTCAAATGTTTTTTTCTCTTGACTATTATTTAATAAATAGAATGGCGTCATAACTGCGAATTTTAATTAGCTTCAGGTTGCAGAATAACATTTTAGGAAATAAAACAAAAGCATAATATGAAATTCAATATTATTTCGTTATGGTTTTAAGTAATACAATATATTTGCATACCATATACTATCGGTAGTATATTATTGATGACCAATCATTAAACAATGAAAAATGATATTCATCAATTCTCCTTTAACATTCGTTTAATAAATAGCTGTATACAAAAAAACAATTATTTACAGGATAAGGCAGTACAATTACCACGTAAAATGTGCCTCGTCTTACTTTTAGCTATACAAGCAGTAAAAAAATGGGAATTTAATTAACATTGAATGGGATCAGTTAAACAAATCTTAGCTCCAGTCAAATTTAACATAATCACTAACGAGTTAAATATTATAACAAATAAGCAATATTATTAGTTTGTGAACTTGTTACGTTATGTGTGAGAAGACGGTTCTACTAAACAAAATTATGTATCTAAATTATCGATCGTAATTTGATATTTTGGCTGTAACATTTTTGAGACAATTTGATAAATTTGGAACGTATCGACCATCTCACTAATACATATGGCAAACATTGCGATTATACACTGAGTAACACATTTGGAACTAACGCAGCTTGAATCAACGCATACATACGTCGACCGAGGCGGCCTGACGCTGCAAGCCGCCGCTACAGTACAAGCTCGACACGGAACTAATTACAACACAAACACGCTGACGCGATACATGACTCACGAGAACCGAACCGATTGAAGCAAACATATAACAAACTCGATTCGAGCCGACAACCTCCCTAACTGTACAATATGACACAGGCACCGCTGGGGCGCGCCTCGTCCGTCGCTCGCGATTACCTACAATTGATTACTATGACTCGAGATTGATTACAGCTTACAGCGACGGGCGAACGAGGCGGCCGGTACAGAACACATCGGTCGACACACACCTTTACACAAGCAAAAATTAACATAATGTTCATGTTCAATAAAACAGCTTCCGCCGAGGAAAACGCACTAACCGACATTTTAAAATACAATGTAATGGACACTGGCACTATTGCCCTACCATAGCGTTTAACTGAAGAGTAAAAAGGCTTGACTCGACTGCCGCCGGCGACTAGATAATGGATTCTTTAAAATTTAGTTTGAACGCGTTGTGCGTTTATATGACGAGCGCCATGTCCTTCTTGCTGGGCAGCTGCACCTTCTTGCCCTGCCACAGCGAGTTGTGTATCGTGAACGCGTCGATCGTCACCGTCAGGTGCTTTGTGTGCACTTGTGAAAAGCATTTGCTGCCCGAGTTGTATCTGGGGAAGTAAACAGACAACGAATTAAGATATGTTTCGTCTGTACAATAGAAATAAAGACAGACTGGTCTTATGATTACTAAAAATGCAAGTCAGCTGAATTTGTGGTTATATTTAAGTGTACACCTTTTTAATGGGTCCGAATATGTATAACAACATAGACTCTTTCATTAGCCAATTCCCAAAATACCTTAATCTTTTTTAGTAAGTACCGACTGTCAACCTAGTCAATTAAGTATTTTAATTTAAATATAAATAAGTAATTTAACCTGCACTCTATATACATAATTATAGTCCTATTGCATCAACCTAATATATTAAATGCCTTCAAGTAGAGTGACAAAAATTAAACTTACTAAACTAAACTTACTCCTGAAAACATTTAGCAACTTACTTGAAGAACTTATCGAACATCCTATCGTTAACATGTTTGGGGCCGGTTCCGTACAGCTTCGTGACCTGTTCCGTGTCGGGACAGTACGAGTACAGCGCCCTGAACTGGCAGCCGGCGTCTCGGAACAACACGAGGAAGTGTTTGCTCTCGGAGCGCGCGATCTCCTCTAACACGCGCCGCTTAGCTTCAGCATTCACGGCGCCGGGGAACACGCAGTACTCCACCGCGTTCAGCATTATGCCGCGGTTTGACTTCGTCGTCGGCTGCTTGTACAGCCTCGGACCTGCGTCGGTTTACACGATTAGTATATGTGGTGGAACAATGGTATGTATCTTCTACTAGTTCGATTTCAATTTTTGACTCACTATTATCTAAATAAAGCTTAGTTTTCTTTGAGATAGTGTATGTTGTGAGTGATAGGCGGAAAATATATTTCTGTATTATACCATTAACAGGATTTCGACATTCACATAAAGATACAATTTTGTATTTCACTTTAAAATGGGTAGTTATACCGCTTCCAAAAAGTGTATTTGATATTTAAAAATAAAGTCATTGTTGAATTTATAAAATGTACTGAAAATATCACTAATGATATTCTCTCAGCTATTGTTTGATGTTTGTTTATTTACAACTAAATTAGTAAAAACAATGTAAAAATGCACAGTGAACGCACAATAGTTAAGTGCCGTGATTATTATGTGTTAATCTCAAGTCTGGGTGAGGAAGCGAGTTCGAAGCGAATCAAAATGCTGTTTCGTTAGAGCAAAAATGCTGTTCGCAAAACCATGCCTTATAAATAATTAATGATCTTCTTTGTTGGCATGACATCGCTTACGTACGGTGTATCAACTTCATAAATGACTATCGCGTTGAGTTATCTACGTGTACACTTTTCGGAATAGTCTACTAGTTTCAGTCGTGTTTAGAACTTTACCATGAAGAGAGGTTTTGGTTAACAACTCCTAAAGCAGAAAGTTCCGTTAAAGATTAAAACTAGTAGGAGCATTCGTGAAGAGCACGTGAGTAAACACAACATACTGATAAATACAAATATCAATCTCAAGTGACTACTGTGTCGAATATAGCTATGTGTTGGTGGTCGACTAGCTACCGAGTAAAATATAAGGACCTTTACGTCGACTTCTGTCGGAGCTCCCTAGACGGAAAAACAATAGGTACTTCGTAAATTTGCAACAGCTTCTGCAGGTTTTTTTAGTGTTTTCATTTCTTATATGGGTTGTGCTCTTTTAGTAAGATCTATGCATCATAATCGTCCGTTAAGACTGTGCTGAGTTTATTTGTGTGGTTATTCGATCATTTGTTGCCTTGGAACTATAGTTATAAACATTATTTTTTACATATAAGAATACAAACATGTTAAGTATTTTCTTCGTTTTGCCAACAACAATGTAAAATACATGTCCATTGTTGGTGGTTTATCAATACAATTTACTTATATAAATCCTTAATAATGTAGTGTCGTAATCTAGAAGAAAACTCACCGGAGTAGTCCATAATGGAGGAATGCGTGGAGGAGACGTCGGAGGTGTCGTCGTTGTTGTGGTGGCGGCGCTTGCCGATAGCGCCGGGCAGCGAGCCGGGTAGCGAGCCGGGCAGCGAGCCCGGGCCGGACGCGGGCGAGCCCAGCGCGCGCACGCCCGGGGACGCGGCGCGCCGGGGCGGCGTGGCGCGGCCCAGCCCCGAGTCTGTCGGCACCACCAACGTTACGCCCGCGGACACGCACACGCTCACACACTTACACCCGCCACCCACAAGTTACCGACCTGACTTGACTCATTAGTGTTGTTACTTTATTAATATTACCTATACCGCTCATCTTAGTATGCTTGGAACTAAACTATCTAATATTATGTAATTTGCTTTGAAATGCAGTTTACATTTTACTAGATGTACTTATGTTTTATAACACTATATCCCCACCATTTTCTCATATTTATATTACAAAAACATTATTTATTATTTTCTTGTTTTTGTATTAAATGCTCAATTTAAGTACAGCAGGGTCATTACTTGCAATATTGCAGTGCCTACATTTTTTTAAGTTAGTAATTCTATGGTTATTATTTTATCAGTCAGCATAGAATATAGATTAGTACCTATGTCTAATCAGTCAATATATTTGCTAAATAACCCCTTTACCGTGAGTTTATGGTAAGGGGGCTGTGTGACTTTACTGTCTGACTGTTTGAACGAAGGACATATTGAACGAGAAAATCTTAATATCACAAAGCCTATTCTACTATCATAGTAAAAATAAGAAAATTACTACACAACAACCTAGATATTATGGAATAATAAAAAGTACAATATAATAGAAACTGAATAACTACAATAATAAGTAAAATATACCGTCTGTTTCTATACCCTAGTAAAAAGAAGTACAAGTAGTGTAGGGCGCGACCACTATTTATTTGATCAAGGCACGACCTTCAATTCTAACTACTTTTATATTACTGCTTATAAAACTGTTATTCCTTTAAATATTTGGTACAAAATACTCTACCTACTATATGTCCTTCGTTAAACTAAACACGCTGTATACGAAGCGTAAAATACTAAATGTGTATATATAACTACGTAAACATATAGGTGTTGTCTACTGCCGCTAAGCAAAACTAAAAAGGCGAAACTCAACAAAAAGAAGCGTCGACATTTCGTATTTTACGCATAAATACATGTAAACACATATAGATCATATTTAAACAAATTGAATATGAATACTATAATTGGTCTAAAATGTAAACACTTACAACCAAAATATGGGGGAATTAAGAGATATTTTAGGTGTAGGTTTATTATTAACACAAATAAGAAGGTTATGTTGTTTCTCCGTTTTGAGCCTAGGTTAAATTTAGGAATACAACAATAATTTCATTTTCAAAGAATTGGACAAAGCATGAGAAATCTACCATAGATTCTATACTGTTAATAAAGGTTCAAAACTAGAACTTTAATTACTTATTTGTGTTTAACGTACACCTTGTGTTTTATTTTGTTTAATTTCATGGAATAAGGGAAAGTCCAAGCTTAAAACGTATATTTTTCACTTGGACCAGATAGAGCAGACCTAATACTCCTATCTAATTAGTGACTTCTACAATTCATAGGGGACAAAAATGGATAGGTATACATCATTCTTACCTTGTCATTTACCCTTAAAATAAGAACTGAAAGTAATATTGTTAGCAACACTTAAATTCCATTTCTTAGTCAATTTGAAGATTCAGTATTTTAGATACATCTTTGAAAGGAGGTTTTGCAGAAGTTTCATAGAGTTATTCAGTTAATAATGACGAATATCCCTTGACAGTTGTAAGTCGATCAGTATTATAATATTGCCCTTATTAGAACAAGGTTGTAAAGTGTTTAACCAACGAACATAAGACGATGTCACACCAACACCAAGATATAAATATATACATATAAAACATGCGCTAACTCCTACCGAGTTATCCGACCATATTATACCATAACCGTAAAACCCCTGTACACAATGGACCTTGGAGATACTGTCTAGTAGAAATTTGTAATCACTACAATCTAAGAACGCAATTAAAGCCTTGTTGTAAAGCCTGGATTAAATGCTTGTCAATATTGTTCGATTTTATTTTAATTAAATTAGAATTACCACTAATTCTCTATATCACTAAGATTTTGTTAAGTTTAATGCTAAGTATATTATAGGACCGATTGATGAGATCACTGATGTGTCTCCAAAATGGATGTGAAGTAAAACGTAGGTCTTACCTAGTATTCGTTTTTTAACTTTACCTGATATGTGGCCAGCGAGCGCCATTGTGTACAGAAGTCGTAAATATAATTATGTAGTACTTATATATCGCCGATGACCCAAATGAAATAAATGTGCACAAGACGAAAGAACGCGCACCGACGCGGCGCAGTGTGAGTGGTCATGCCCCATGTCTATACTCATTGTAATCGTTCTATAAAAAATAAACAGCTTGATGAACATTTAATTACAACGCCAATAGGACATTTATACGAAACAGTATAAATGTATCAATAGGAATATTTTTTATAAATGTAAAAAGCCAATTTTTACTGTATTTTTGAAGGAATACTATACTATACTATTTAGAAATGAGATACTAAATTAAAACTACATAATTATTCAAGTCTCCGATTATTGGAAATTTTTAACTTTATTTACCGAGTCTGATATAAATATTATGAATTTATTTATTGCATCCTTCAAAACATCATAGAACATTCCCAAATCACACGTGTACGCACGCGCCGGGCGCGGGAGCAACAGAAAGTAAACCCAACGCACCACAAGCGACGGCATTATAGAGCCGTCTATACCAACGTGAGTCAAGCCTTTATCGGGTGTTTACAAACTGCTCTTACCGCACAAATTCATAAGAGAGCTTGACTTCCGTCCCGCCTTAAAGTTACTCTGGTAACTGGAATATTTAGACCTTCCACGTGAAGACTGTGGTTCCTCATTCACGCGCTCTGAAATGTTTCCTATACATGTCATCACGCAACTCTCATGCAATGCGAACTCCATTCTGTTATTTCATATGCAGCATTCGATGTATTGTGACGTCGCGAACACCACGTCAAAGCATGCATCGTCCACACAAGCGGCTTCGACTTCTTTACATAATATGGCAAACAAAATTAATGCTATACCGCGATAATAAAAATTGTATCACCTCACTTTATGTATTTACATATTCGGGAACCAATTTAGTAAATGCGCGGAAGGTCTAGGGCGTATCGAAAAATTTGGAAAAAAAGCTTTCATGAAAACTATTGTACCACTCAAATTCAATTTGCAACTACATATTATATGGCCAAAAAGGGTATGAAGCATACATTTTGCAGATTGGAGTGGTGTCTATAATCTATGCGATGCTGAAATCATACACATATAAAAATAAATCGATTATAAATATAAATAATTCAAAATCGAAGCGTTCTACTAAAACCAAAATCGGAATAAGCGCCTTCATACACACTATGACATCTGGACGTGTTGCAAACCTTACAGCTGGGAGTTCGTTTGTATGACGTAAGCAAAATAATATTATAGAAGGTTCAGTTGTTTGTGATACAACTTAATAATGTTACAGCTAATAGCTGGGGTCAAGGAAATGAACATCCACTTTGATAATACCTACATATTGGGCATTATGAGTACATTTCATCTCCTTGATAAAATACACACAGATGGAACATTTATAATTTGTTTTGACATTTAAATAATATATAGTCTTTATTTTTTGCAAGTGAGCACACGACACTCAATGACTTCATAATGTTAATTTACAGTCAACAACAACATATTTAGACCAAGATAGGATACAATCAAAACAAATCACAAACTAAAACCGATATAATTTGTAAACAACGACGAAGCTTTGCGTATTACACAACTAGCATATTATGCAGTTGTATATCACGACACACATCGTTGTCTCCAAACGACAGCGGTATGCGAAGCGTACGCCGGGGTTAGTAGCGGCGAGCGAGCGAGAGGGAAAGTTCCCCGCGGAGAGCGTGGCGCGTGCGACAGAGAGGAACATACCTCGGGAGGTCTTGCAGGAGCCGCGCCGCCCGAGCGGGCCGCTGGACGCGCTGCCCGGGGACATGCCGCCGCGATCCTCTACGGGGGAGTCTGGAGTTCGTATAACATGTATTTAGTACAAATTACATTAGATTTTACATCATTTAGAAGTTCAGGTAATAGTTGTTGTAGTGTAAAAGTATGTACTTTCATTAGTGAAAAGAAACAATATTGAAAGCTTAAATATAATCATGCTTCAAAAGCGTGAAGCGCTTCAAGTTGCTGGGACAACCGGTACTACATGGTATTTAAATTCTATCTATGGTGGTATTGGGGGTATAATAAAGGAGCTTTCCACGAAAGGCGATGGTCAATCGTCCGTCGCAAACAGCCTCCTTAGACAAGTGGCAAAACGCTTGACCAATAAAAATCGAATAGAATGAAAAATGTATGGGATTAACATATGTCATAGATAATAATGTAGTCGAAACATTATGTCATCCCCATATGTTTATCATTCCATTCGATTTCTTTTCGTCAAGCGTTTTGCCACTTTTCTAAGGGCGCTGGTCATGCAAATTTGATAACTCGTTATTCTTTTTTCTACGTGAGATATTTATGTTTTCAGGGCAAAAGAAGAAGACTAGATAATCTTCCAATAGTAACCCCCCTTAACACAAAACACCGTAGTGTTCAAGTACCACGTAGCAGCGGTCGCGGTCCCGCATGCTGGTGACGTACCTCTGTAGAGCCCGGCGCGCTCGGCGAGGCTGTCCTGCGAGCCGCGGTAGTAGTCGCGCCGCATGGTGCCGCCCGCTACACACAACACAACGTCAAGCGGCGCGGTGCGGAATGCTGGGATTGGTGGACTGCGGCGCGCCACTCTCATGTAGGCTCATTGATTGGTGGATATTTCGTTACGTTAGATTTAACTTTATAGCAAAATTTACTGTCCTTTCTACTAAATAATTTCTTTGATGATTTCTTTTTCATGAAATTTCAACACAGTATAAATCGGGAATCGGTTAAATATGTCTCATATTTGTGGATTACGAAAATATTTTTGATTCCGCAACCAAACAGCCAGCAGATAAAGCTATGCGCTAATTAATTAGACTGTTATTAAAATTAGCTATTAACATTTAAACATCTTTGAGACTACATAAGTACTAGTTAGGAACACTTGTACACAATATTTACAATCTCAGCATAACACATCCGTTTCTGAACATAAAATGGCGGCATGCCGGTTGGCAAATCAATTTGATACAAAAGGTTAAGCGGACAATAAGTGCGGATTCACAAAGTTATGGGAAATCAGCAAAAAGGAAAAAACGTGTTCAATAAGTATAGTGTTTAGTTGAGAATTTTACTTTTCATAAACATATTTATCACATAAGGCCGTGGCCGCACTATGGTTAATTTCCGCGGTATTTAACCGCATGATTTTGTGACTCAAAGAAAGTAGCACCAACGGCCTCACTTGCATTTGTATTAGTTTCCTTATCACGCGGTTAAAAACCGTTGCGCTTTAACCGTCGTGCGATCTCGGCCTATGTGGCAATAGACTCGTCCCCAGTTACATGGTCCCATATTGTTTGACCATATTGGGTGCACAAAAACACAGCAATCTAACCTTTAGTGAAATCCGTTTATGAAATGACGACTCATTGATCATGAGATCATCGTCAACGACGACACAATACGTTTTACATTATCACCTAATGCATATCCATAAGATTAATCTTTAAGGCTCAGAAGTCTAGTGTCACAAAAGAATATAACGAAGTGTCGCGTCCGTGTGTCTTGCAGTGTATTGTGTATGGCTAGGTGTGGGTGTGTGTGGGTGTGTGGGTGTGTGTGTGTGTACCTGCGAGCGGCGTGGAGGGGTGCTTGGCGGGCAGCATGCCCTCGGCGGCGTGCAGCGCGGAGCTGTCCACGTGGATGGTCTTGGGCCGCGCGCGCGCCGCCGCCCGCCCGCGCATGCGCGCGCCACCCGCGCCCGCGCCCCCGCCCGCCGGCGCCGCGCCGCCGCGACCCATGCTCTCCATGAACTCCGACTTGTCCAGTACTTTACCCTGAGCGTAAAGACAATTCAGGGTCAATACATGATAAACGATACCCAATAAATGTTGATAATATTGTCTTACATTATTACAAACATAGGACTTGCGTGGCCGTGACCAGTCGTCATGTCGCTACAATCGAATTGAAAAGGAATAAACAAAAAAATTAAAACGCCACAGTGCAATAAATTTAAACTAAAAAAAACATGTTTAGACTATATAAATAGATATATCCAGTGTGCCTTTGTCCGGTTACGCTTAATAAGACCCCCCTCGGGGTCGTCAGCACCAACCTATCTAGAAAAAAAATATATAAGTATATATAAATGAGCGCCAACAGTAGCGTACCTCCCGCTCGGCCTCCTCGATGGCCTTCTTGAGCTTGTACTGGTGCAGGATGGCCTCCCGGCGGCGCGCCTGCTCCTCGCGGCGCGCGGCCTTGAGCTCGGCGGCGGACTCCTCGCGCGCGCGCCGGGCGGAGGCCGCGGCCTCGGCGCGCGCGCGGGCCTCGTCGGCGCGCTGCCGTCGTTGCAGCGACAGGAGCATTATGCGCTCTTTTTTGCGTTCCATTTCTTCCGCTGAGTTCTGCGAAAATTAATAAATGTACCGTAAGAATTTTATATCATAACTAGGACTAACTAGAACATAGGTTATATCATTATGTAAAACAATTATAATTAAATATCTTAAAAGTATTGTTTTATGTAATTATTGTGTGTAATCAAAACAGAATATAAGTCTTACCGGGTCAGGATTTAACTCGCCGATGACTAACGCCGCGGGTTCGGCGTTGTTGACGCGTTGGGGTCGCTCTCTAGGTGGCGTTTCTCTGCGCTCCGAAGAAACGTCATTAGATCTCATCGCTTGCTCTAACCCCGTATTCCTGTGTACCACGAACTCATCCTCGTGAGTCGGCTGAGGTAACCGATCGTTCCACGTGTTCTCTGGACTTCGATCCGGACTCATATCGCCCGACCTGTCTTTCTTAGGTGACATCCGTTTCGCCCGCAACGGTGGCTTCGGCCGCTTGGGCTGATCGTTATCGAACGATATGTAGAACCCTTTCTCGTTCTGTTCGCTAACGTCTTCTTGGTCGAGCTGTTGGAACGAGTTTCTGCTGAGCGACGGCCTCGTCGGGGAGGGGATGCGATACGTCCGCGTACCGGATGAAATGTTCAGTCTATTGATTCCCTGTCGAAGTGCATCGTCTTCAGCGTTGCCAATAAAGGAGATGTTTTGCGGTTCCATGTCGTCGGGCGGCGGCGCCTGCACGGGCGTGTGGGAGGGCGCGTGCGCAGGCGTGTGGGAGGGCGGCGCCTGCAGCTGCTGCAGGCTGACGGAGTCCGCGCGGCGCGGGGGCTCGGGCAGGGAGCCCTGCCGCTGGGGGGTCTTGGAGCGCCGCGCCGGGCTGCCCGGGAGCGGCGGGGACTGGGACGCGTACTGGTTGGGGTTTATCACAGTGTAGCTTAAATGGTTTTGAGGTTCTCGAATGTTCTCGGTACCGTTTTGGTACCGGTCGTTGTTATAATGTACTTGGAAGGGTTGCTGATTAGTTCGGTCGTGTAGTACGAAGCCCTGCTGCGGTTGCCAGTTCCTTTCGGGTGGCGGTTGCGGCGAAGGGGACTTCCACGTCCTTTGGACAGGTTCCGGCGTGGGTGGCCCGAACTGTTGTTGGTGCTGTTGATGATTTTGCTGATGTTGTTGATGTTGCTGGTGCAACTGAAAGCATGCAACCAAGAAATAAATAAAACTTTATAAACAAGTTTTTTATTGAGTGTAACCCACACCTTGGTGCATTGTGGCTAATTGCCATGCTTGGATAAGCTTGTGACCTAACTGATTTAAAATAGGTATGTTTAATTTAAATATCATTAATTATAATACTTTTACTGCAATAATCATTTTAGGTTAATCTAATTTTGAGAACATCTTAAGATACTATTAAGACCAATGCTAGTCAATTGTATCATGTATTTCACTTTATGTCTAAACGCGAACAAATAGCCGGGAGTTTTAATTACTAATGACATAGCAGAGTCCAATAGGCTAATATAAGATAATCGATTTTTAATTTAAAATGATCTAGTGTCGTGCAACCGACCTGCCACCCCCGCAATTCATTGTCGTGCTGTTGATGTTGTTGCTGCTGCTGTTGTTGTTGCGCGTGTTGTGCCCACGTGCGTCGCGGCGCCGGCGCAGCATCGTGCAGGTAAAACTGTTGCCTTCCATAATCCTCTATATCCCTATACTGATATTGTGGGTATTGTTGGTCGTAGTTATAGAACTGTTGTTGTTGCTGTTGATGCTGCGGTTGCTGTTGATGCTGTTGTTGCACTTGCTGCAGTTGTTGGTGTTGGAATTCGCGCGGTATGTGCGGCGTGGAGCCGAAGCTGGCGAGCCCAGGCCGAGACACATTGTGCTGTGAGCTGAATTGGCTGTGCTGCAATGTTAGGCGCGAGTCAGCGATGTGTTGGATAAGCACGCTTCACAATATCTTGTATTAGCAAGGAACAAGGATTGTATTGTCAGTTTTGTAATTATTATTTACATTAGGTGCAATTTATACAGAAAAGCGTATTGAAACATCATCACGCAGTATGCAGTGATTTGTATAATTTGTACAAATATTAAATGGGCCAATGAAAGGTACTTTTTATCTAGGATTGGTGCATAAAACGAGAACCCTTGTTGTAATATAGAGCTTATCAACAATTTCCAGTGTGTTGCAACGCTTTACCAGTGTTTTGCATATACGTTGCTGATAAGTTTATGTGTAGTAATTTCACATAACATTTAACTTTATACAAATTGTGAAACGTCTTAATTGTGTTTGTAATGCATGTGAGTGAGTGATTACATATAGTGGAGTGAAGCGCTGGAACTTAATCAGTTAATCACAAGTCAAAACTGAGTTTAATTGTCACGCAGTTATTAAGGTTAGGTTAGGTTCGTTTATTTGTATCTCATTTATGTATGAATGTTATTATTTCCTTTAAAATTCTAGACACATCTAGGTCACAATTCACAGGGTGTTTAATTAAGACAAGGATATTTATTCACAGTTCACACAAAGCTGTGTTATTAAAGCTTGGCATAAGAAGTACACATGAAGAACAGTTTATTCCTCAATTTTTTTTATATGACAGACTACCAGCAGAAACTACATTCAATTAAAGTTTTTTTTAGCAAATAAGATTAAATTAATACATGATACTTTATGACAAAATTTACTTTACTTTTTATGCCAATCTTATAATTAAAACACATTTTTTGGCAAAACAAAACGTTTATGCATTAAACTTACCAGTAGTGGAATGTTAGGTGGATATTGTTGCTGGTGTTGCAATTGGTACGGTGATTGAGGCGGTTGAGGGGGCTGCATTTGTTGCTGCGGCTGCATTTGCGGCTGCAATTGCGGTTGCATTTGTGGCTGCATTTGCAATTGCGGCTGTAATTGCGGCTGTGGTTGTAACTGCGGCTGTGGCTGTAACTGCGGTTGTTGGAACAGCTGCTTAGCCTGCTGCTGCTGTTGTTGTTGTTGCTGCAACTGCGTCTGTTGGCTGGCGAGTCGCGCGATGTCGCTCTGTATGTCCTGCAGGCTGGAGTTCATTCTGTAAGTTTCGTGTTGTAACGGTGTTGGATTGCGATGAGAGAGCTCGTGCACACAAACTATACATGTGCCCGACACTCTCTTGGCCTAGCCCCTATGCTTCCTTCTAAATGTTTCCTAATTAGGTAGAAAGCCATCAGAACAAAGTCTTAACAGTTATTAGAGAACTAAACGGCGGTTTACAAAAAAAAACACCTAATTCATTCTAGTACTTTAAAGCCTCACAAAAAATTTGCTCAAACTTAATCGTTTCAATACACCAGTGGAATACGTTCAATTTACTGCATTATTAAATTACAGGATCGTGCTGATAAG
Source organism: Abrostola tripartita (assembly GCA_905340225.1). NCBI lineage: Eukaryota > Metazoa > Arthropoda > Insecta > Lepidoptera > Noctuidae > Abrostola > Abrostola tripartita. The sequence continues at coordinate 2,229,547 of HG996488.1, forward strand.
TCATACATACACTAAGTCACGACTATTTACAAGCGGGATTAGCGATTGGAGTGACCAAGTGCTTTTAATTCCTATGGACCCGAAATAATCACTCATTCTCAGTTAGTGAAAACAGATCTACAAACTGAGATCCTGTGCAATGTCTGATGTGGTGAGCACAATGTTAAAAGGCTGCTCCACGAAGCCCTGGTCATTGATAGGTAGGGTCTGCCATTTTTACTTAAGTGCAGCCCTAACGTTCCCTCCGGGCGTTGGGATAGATCACAAGAATATTTACCCGACACAAAAACAAGGTATTCAAGACCTCTTCTTCTTTTTATCGTATGGTTGTAAATACCCTGGTGTCAGAGTTTAAACCGCCTGTAGGCCTCTGACATAGCTTTACACACCGTTGAAAAATCTCTCAGGAGTGTCGGTTTCCCAAGATGTTTAATTAGTATTAAGAATCACACTCACTTGGCAATAGATTGCTGGTACTGTTCCAACACCGCGTTGTCCACAGAATCCCTCTGACTCGGGGGCTCCACCACCATATCCTACACACGATACACTTCTTCGTGAGATAAGACAGATAATCACATAGCTGTTATATCGCTCTAGTTTAGTTTTAACTGGTTCACTGTCAGCGTGTCAGCGAAGTAGACACAATAGTTTAACAATGTGATCGCCTATATGTGGTACAATAAACTGTGAACCTGTTAATTATAACGTAGTCAACCAAGTACACAGACGCGACAAAAGTGCACCTTTCCAAAAAATAATAAAGGCGTGATTCTAGTTACTTAAGCAAAAAAATCTTACTTTTACAGCGATTACTGGCGTCTATGAAAAGCTTTCATGAAATAATCTCCAAAAAAGTTAATTAAACCTTTCTTTGCCATAAATATAAACTAAAACTAGGTACACAATTGTTTTGATTTAATTAAGTTTTAAACTTACGACAACCGGTAGTTTTGTTTCAGTAATTCATCAATCACATGGTAGTCACGTGTGATTGTTTCACATGCAATTTAATCACAAACTCATGCCAATTAATCCTCATTCCTTAAAATTTTGGAGCCCTTTACCCGTTAAATAGAATAATATTTAAATATTAAAGTTATAAAAACAACAAAAATGGCTGATGCAACTCTTAAATAGCTTATCAGTTAGAATAAGATATTTATACTTTTAAGTACTTGCGTTGGTCATCGTTTTGTTAGTTCAAACAAACAGTACAACGTTTACCCCCTTTTACAACAAAAATACATTCCATCACGATATTACAAAGGTCACAATTATTCCCAAATATATTAAACACCCATGTATGATTAGCACTTTAACATAAAAGATGGATTGCATTATACCAGCACATCTTTAGTGATGGTATGAAGTTAGACAGTATAATGTTCCCAACATCAGAGTATCATATAGTACACGCCCCCCCCCCCGCACGTTGCACCAGCCCCGCGCCTCTTACCTGCTGTCCGGGCTGTTCCTGTTTGAGGTCATCGTCCGCGGGAGTGCGCGCGCCCTTGCCCTGCAACACGTGCGTGCAACCGCCACCGTAACAAAACGCGCAACCACGTTGCGTGTTACACAATACATGCTAGTGCATGCTAGGTGTTGGTTGGCATACATTGTATGTCGGAAAATGTCATGCTAAACGCCTAAATGATTAAATGACTCAGTAATCTCCGCAAATTATCGAGTTCCAAACTCAGCGATTTGCACTAATACTTTATTATAATATACACCAACCAACGGAGTCATGCTTACAAATAAGTGTAATATATGGGACTCTCTTACAAATTAATGTGCTTCTCCAAAACGTGAGTCAAATGTATTGTGACGTGGATAAGATTGGATCTGACATCATAATAAGGAATCAATTTATCACCTTCATAGAATTCCAGTAGTACTAAAATTAAGTATTGAAAAAATATGATTGCATTGCAAAATATTTATGAGATCGATTTATTAATGATTTTAGAAAAAAGCTGCCTATATTTAAGAAGTCTAGGCTCTGCTCGAAGCTATCGTAATTTTTAAGCATTTATTTCAATACTTACAAATTAATTATGCGTATAATGAAATAAACTACAATTTATACCCGGAGAATTTTAAAAAGATTAAATGGTTCAATGTTATGTATCAAATAAGCTGTGTAAGCGTGTACGGAACTAAAATCTGTACATAAAACGATAAATTGGAATATGGTAACGAAGTGACATCAAAATTAAAATTAAATAAGTATCAAAAAGTCTAAACTAAATGGAAAGGGCACTTGAACCGGCCACTCACCAAAGAGGCCAACTGGTATTGCAAATATGCATCCTAATGAAATAGAAAGAAAATTATAATTCATATATCCATTTCAAATATTAAACACAAATTGAGACACGAATAACATAGTATTAGTAACAATGTGTTATATATCCTTTGTTTTATAAAGTGAGTACTAAGTGTGTGTAGTCCGTTAAACAGAACATTAAATACCATTTATCTACAAGTAACCTGATTATTTAGAAAGACTATTTATTTAGTTTAGTTAATTATGCTTCATTAATAACTAGATATAGATTAAGATCATATTTCCCTCTATCATCAAACTTCTATATACCGTTTCACTCACACACTCAAACACTACAAAATGGTCGACATAACAGTATACTAAGTAAAGACACACCACAAAGAACGTATGTAACAAACGTAACAATATTTTCCGACGCCATCTACCTCAAAAACAGGACACACCTTTCAGCTTCAATTGGCATCGAATTCTCAACAAAGACAAAGAATCTATATCACGTTAGTAATCTTAGTTTGTAGCGATTTACCACATATAATTAGGTATCAAGTTTAAGTAAACAGAAAAACATATACTTATAAATATATAGTTAAATGCCCAATTATTATTACAAATAAAGACCCATCAGATGTCTACATGCAAATAAGGTGAGGACAACCGATTCTGTTACCGTCCGTCCAAAGTCTAAACGTAACGAAATCGTTGAAAATCCGATGACAAGAAGCACTACCCCCCCCCCCCAATCCCCCCAGTCCCCCCACTCACCCTGGTGACGGCCTGCAGGAAGGCCTGCTGTCCGAGCTGCTGCCGCTGCCTGTTGACGGCCACCTCCATGCGCCTCTTCTCCTGCTCGATGCGTCGCCGCTTCTCTTCCAGCTTCAGTCGTATGTTGTTCAGCTGCGCGGCCATCTGACCGCCGCTCGACGGGTTTGATGAGTCATCTGTGATGTCGTCGCCATCTATAATTGATGAAATGCCATATTAATAAGGGTAAATACATACATACATACATAAAGTCACGCCTATTTCCACGAGGGGTAGGCAGAGACCACGGATTTCCATTTGCTACGATCCTGACATACTTCTTTCGCCTCATTCACTCGCATCACATTCCTCATACACGCTCGTCGGTTAAGGGTAAATATTTTGTTAAAAACTGTCGTGGTAAGTATGTTGTTACGACACAACTATTCTTCGATAAAAATATCCAAGGTTTTGGTGCAAAAATTTTGGATATGTAAAAGAGAACAACACAGTGTTTATTGTATTTTTAAAACAATATTATTTTATTGGCTGGCATATAATATAAAAATATTTCTTGATGTTTTCTCATATCAATCTCGCTAGTTTCTATCATTATAATGTTATTACTTGGTTGATGTTCTTGCTGCATGAATTGTTGCTGCCACGTGGTTGTATTCGGCGGAGGAGTAGAGAACGTTGTGCTTTTCCGCCTCTCCGTCGGCTCGTCCTGACCGAACTGCGACTGAACACCTGAACATCAACCAGCAGTCATCAGTCATCGACAATATAGACTTATATTGTACCTCTATCATTTACTACCACGTACAAGGTTGGACAATTTTGAATTTGGAATATGGGAATATGTGGTCTTGTTCAACGACATACTGTAATAGATAAAATGTCTGTGTGGACCATAATAAATAAGTGCAATTATTGTTACATACTTTTACGGAATACAGTGTGCCGTCAAACTCAAGCGCAATCAAGGCAAACATTCAAAGCGGTATAATAATGGCCGAAATTTCAATTACGTGCCGCACAAAAAGCAAAATCACAGGCTAAAGATGGGAAAACAAACTCGTTAACATACTGTAGGTAGTGAAGGATATTCGAAACAAATATGTTTTCCCATAAAGATTTGCGCGCCGCAAACAAACCTGTCTGGTCACCGTTACTCCTGATCTTATTGAGGTCGGCGAAGCTAGTTTTGATGGCGTCGCCGTCCGTGTCGTCACGGTTGTTGAGGAAGAACCCGCCGTCGCCGCCGCCCTTACACTGGAAGCCAAAGTTCTCCTGTCGTTCCCTCAGGGTGATGGTGTCACTGCTCAGCTGTCGTCGTATCGGAAAGAAAGGCTCGTTCTCCGTGTTTTGCGGCTGTGAGTTTTGTCTCTCGACTTTTTGTCGTTCTTCCGTCTGGGAGCCATTCTGGTAGTCGAAAAATTGTATCGAGCCGCGAATGTCTTGACGAGATGAGCGAAGCGGAGGGTTGTAGTCGAGGGGACCTAAAATATGTAAAGGTTTTGTTTGTACTACATGTAAGTAAGTAGTTCATCTTACCATGTTAAGACTAGTCAATTTCTACGAGTCTTAACAATATGGACACTGAACTACTGAACTATATACGTCGGCCTAATATTTATTTTCATACATTTTGAGTGGGGGGGTGCCACAAATACATCTATGCCATCATAACCTACCACTTTGGTGATATTTTTTTAGACTAAGGTTTATGTTCTACGAATAAAACATGCTGCGTACCGAGACGTTAATTTAAACAATATAAAGTTGTTAGTACAACTCACCAGAGGGCGCTGAAATTTTCCTAACGTTAGCAAGCGTGGCCAGCTCCTTCTCGGGGTTCCTGCCGGCGAAGTGCAGGCGGTCCTGCGAGCCGCCGAAGTTCTCCACGGTCAGCTGGCTGTCGTCCGTGATGGACGAGCGGCGCGAGCGGCGCCCCGCGAACGACGCGTCGCGGGTGTCCGCCCAGTTGGACGGCCGGCCGGCTGCCGTCGTCGGCATATCAAGTGCTGATGACAAAAATTACTTTGTTTTTATTTTTTTAAACTAATATTTAAGAGGTAATGTTTGTTAATAGGTAATTTTCGAACCTATACTACTGATTTCCAAAATTCTTTCGTCAACATTTAGATTAGACTTTCAGAATGGCTACTGTAGTCCCGGACACACTTACAAACTTACTTCCCCGCACGTGGAGCTGGCCGAGCGCGCCCGCCCGCTGCCCCCGGCACTAGTGCTACAGACTACAGTGAGCTCACCTGCGTCGTCTCCCCGGCGCGCCATGGCGGCGAGCGTGGCCACGTGTCTGGGGCGGTGCACCACGTAGTCGTCCCGCGCGGGGCTGCGCGCCGGGCTGCACGAGCGCCGCTCGGGCGTGGAGCTGGCCGAGCGCGCCCGCCCGCTGCCCCCGGCACTAGTGCTACAGACTACAGTGAGCTCACCTGCGTCGTCTCCCCGGCGCGCCATGGCGGCGAGCGTGGCCACGTGTCTGGGGCGGTGCACCACGTAGTCGTCCCGCGCGGGGCTGCGCGCCGGGCTGCACGAGCGCCGCTCGGGCGTGGAGCTGGCCGAGCGCGCCCGCCCGCTGCCCCCGGCACTAGTGCTACAGACTACAGTGAGCTCACCTGCGTCGTCTCCCCGGCGCGCCATGGCGGCGAGCGTGGCCACGTGTCTGGGGCGGTGCACCACGTAGTCGTCCCGCGCGGGGCTGCGCGCCGGGCTGCACGAGCGCCGCTCGGGCGTGGAGCTGGCCGAGCGCGCCCGCCCGCTGCCCCCGGCACTAGTGCTACAGACTACAGTGAGCTCACCTGCGTCGTCTCCCCGGCGCGCCATGGCGGCGAGCGTGGCCACGTGTCTGGGGCGGTGCACCACGTAGTCGTCCCGCGCGGGGCTGCGCGCCGGGCTGCACGAGCGCCGCTCGGGCGTGGAGCTGGCCGAGCGCGCCCGCCCGCTGCCCCCGGCACTAGTGCTACAGACTACAGTGAGCTCACCTGCGTCGTCTCCCCGGCGCGCCATGGCGGCGAGCGTGGCCACGTGTCTGGGGCGGTGCACCACGTAGTCGTCCCGCGCGGGGCTGCGCGCCGGGCTGCACGAGCGCCGCTCGGGCGTGGAGCTGGCCGAGCGCGCCCGCCCGCTGCCCCCGGCACTAGTGCTACAGACTACAGTGAGCTCACCTGCGTCGTCTCCCCGGCGCGCCATGGCGGCGAGCGTGGCCACGTGTCTGGGGCGGTGCACCACGTAGTCGTCCCGCGCGGGGCTGCGCGCCGGGCTGCACGAGCGCCGCTCGGGCGTGGAGCTGGCCGAGCGCGCCCGCCCGCTGCCCCCGGCACTAGTGCTACAGACTACAGTGAGCTCACCTGCGTCGTCTCCCCGGCGCGCCATGGCGGCGAGCGTGGCCACGTGTCTGGGGCGGTGCACCACGTAGTCGTCCCGCGCGGGGCTGCGCGCCGGGCTGCACGAGCGCCGCTCGGGCGTGGAGCTGGCCGAGCGCGCCCGCCCGCTGCCCCCGGCACTAGTGCTACAGACTACAGTGAGCTCACCTGCGTCGTCTCCCCGGCGCGCCATGGCGGCGAGCGTGGCCACGTGTCTGGGGCGGTGCACCACGTAGTCGTCCCGCGCGGGGCTGCGCGCCGGGCTGCACGAGCGCCGCTCGGGCGTGGAGCTGGCCGAGCGCGCCCGCCCGCTGCCCCCGGCACTAGTGCTACAGACTACAGTGAGCTCACCTGCGTCGTCTCCCCGGCGCGCCATGGCGGCGAGCGTGGCCACGTGTCTGGGGCGGTGCACCACGTAGTCGTCCCGCGCGGGGCTGCGCGCCGGGCTGCACGAGCGCCGCTCGGGCGTGGAGCTGGCCGAGCGCGCCCGCCCGCTGCCCCCGGCACTAGTGCTACAGACTACAGTGAGCTCACCTGCGTCGTCTCCCCGGCGCGCCATGGCGGCGAGCGTGGCCACGTGTCTGGGGCGGTGCACCACGTAGTCGTCCCGCGCGGGGCTGCGCGCCGGGCTGCACGAGCGCCGCTCGGGCGTGGAGCTGGCCGAGCGCGCCCGCCCGCTGCCCCCGGCACTAGTGCTACAGACTACAGTGAGCTCACCTGCGTCGTCTCCCCGGCGCGCCATGGCGGCGAGCGTGGCCACGTGTCTGGGGCGGTGCACCACGTAGTCGTCCCGCGCGGGGCTGCGCGCCGGGCTGCACGAGCGCCGCTCGGGCGTGGAGCTGGCCGAGCGCGCCGAGCTCAGCCCCGTTCGGCCTCGCCCGCTGCCCGCCGGCACTAGCACGGGCAATAGGACATTAGGTACCACACAAAGCTCTCTATTTACGTCGATCAAACTTAAAAAGAGCACCCTTTAAGTGAGATCGCAGCAATCGAAGCGCACAACAAATACATCACACAAATAATGTACTACTTTCAAAACACACAAAATAATACATGTAAAAACTTACTTGGCAAAATTTCGCTTGGTAAGTAAATTAACATAAGTATATTAAAAGAACTTTTGACTTACCGCTCAACCTTTTGCATTAGGTAGTTATTTATAACGCTAATCTAAATAAACAGTACTAAGCCTATCAAGTCTTACTGTTCAGAAATTCATAATATTTATGTGTCGTAAGAAAGGTCTCGATAAAAAATTTGAATCGACTCTTGTAAAAATGGCCAATCGCAGCCGCACGCGATCGATCACGTCACGTGTCTGACGCGTGCTTTCGATATGACAACAGTCACGTGACACTCGATGTTAATTGCAAACAGCTGTCATCTCAACAGAGCTTTCAGGGCGACTATATACTACCAGTAGTAAAGTAAAACTTGATACATGCCTATATTTACTGTGCTAGCATTATACCTCCATAGCTGGGAGTCGTGAGGACATAACGTCAATGACTCCAAAGTGCCCCAAAAAGCATTAAAGATTTTCATGCAAAAGCGAAGCTAGTTCCGAAACTTGTTAAAAACCACCAAACCACAAATTATAATTATGTATATTGTATACCAGTTAATATAAAGCGAAATGCGACCGCGAAATTATATAACTTAAATGAACATATATAACACAAACACACATTCCAATACATTTATTATGACATCTGTATATGACGCACACACACACACACGCAAACAAAAAACCAAACGAAACACATTTGCCACTAGGTATTTTTTGTGGGGAAGGCGAGTGCAAACTACCATGTCTAGATAAGTGACTACTAATCACAGTATCTTTGTTGTATGTAGTTAATATTTATTTAGCTTGACAAAGATACAGATTATTAATTCAAACAATTCTCCTACAAAGTAAAAAAAAATTCTTGTTTCACATTTACTAATAGTTTAGATGTAAAATTGAATTACAATTGTATCGTATTTTTGTATTAATAAAAAATAATACACTTCTGGACACATCTATTGGCCCACCTTGTATTTTCAGTTTCGTTTGGTCCTAGCTAAAATTTTATATTAGGTCGAGCAAAAAGTTTTTATGCAGTTTTGAACCTGGCACATTCACAATTTCATTCAATAGTCTTTTTTTGAATTTCGAACACATAATTTAAAGAAACAAAAGACAATTTGGAGCCTGTTTGTTGATATCAAACAATCGAATACTAAGAAAACTTGGTTTTATTGGTTTACTTGGATTTAATTCTTGAAAAAGTGATTGATATCTTTGGTTTTGCAACAAACATTACTTATTTTTAACATTAAGGTGAGGTTCTATCAATAATCTATGGATACTTCACCTGAAGTCGCCGCCCAAGCTGTGGCACTTATTCAGGCCGGACACAGCCAAAGAAATGTGAGTGCTCAACTTAATTTAAGTCGATCTGCGGTCCGAAATGTTTATCGGAGGTACCTAGTGACTGGCGGCTTTATTCGTCGCCAAGGAAGGCCACGATCTCGGGTCACAACTGAAAGGCAGGATCGATTCATCGTGACGACCAGCTTGAGAAATTGTCACCTTACCTCCATTGAGATACAAAACCAACTTCGCGACATCCACGGAGTATCTGTGAGCGCTCGAACTGTTCGGAGAAGGTTAAAAGAACGCGATATGGTACCACACAAGCCAGCTAATGGGCCCAAACTAACGCGAGCCCACCGAATAGCGCGCCTTCATTTCGCACGCAGTCATTTAAATTGGACACAGCAAGATTGGAGCCGTGTACTCTTTTCTGATGAGTCTAAAATTGTGTTACATGGCAATGATGGAAGGAAGAAGGTCTACCGACGTAAGGGAGAGCGTTTCGCACAATGCTGCTTTGAAGAGAGGGTTGCTTATGGCGGTGGCTCATGGACTGTCTGGGGCGGTATATCCGCGAGCGGCAAAACTCAACTTGAGGTTGTTACAGGACCACGGCTGCCAACATTAAATGCTGAAAGGTACATTCGTGAGTGCTTAGAACCTCACGTGATACCATACGCGGACTATGTGGGCCCAAATTTCCTTTTTATGCATGATAATGCAAGAGCCCAGGCGGCCGGCATCGCCAGGGAATATCTTCGGGATGTGAACATCACAGTTATGGACTGGCCAGCCAGAAGCCCAGACATGAACCCCATTGAGCACATGTGGGTCGAGCTAAAAAGACGTGTTAGGGCTCGTCAGCCAGTTGCCCAGGCGATGCAGGAGTTGAAAACTGCCATAGAAGAGGAATGGGAGATGATCCCTCAAATTTTCATAGAGCGGTTGATAAACTCTATGCCTAATCGTATGAGAGCTGTGGTAGATGCCCATGGAGGCAACATGCGTTATTAAATTAAACCTTTATTTGATAAAACATGTTTTTTATTCAATAATCAATTGCCTTTAACAAGGCGCATATCCGACTTGTTAGGCGTAGCTCCATGTCGTATGGTATTCTGAATTCAAATTTAAAACAATACGATCGAAAAAGATGGTAAAGTGTATCAGGTTTAAAACTGCATCAACAGTTTTTGTTCAATCTAGCAATCATATTTCGGTAGGGGCCATCGAAACCTAAACTCTAAGGTGGGCCAATAGATGTGTCCAGAAGTGTATTACAATTTCATTTGAGTAAATTTAAGGTGAAATTGGAAAAAATATCTAGGTATAAGACCATAGAAAAACATAGTAAAGTAGAGGTATATTTCTGAAAAAAGTATGTGAGTGTATAGTGTATGAATGTGTCGTTCGCTTCCCCGGGCGCTGTACCTGCGAAGGGCGGCAGCGCGGCGGCGGCGGCGGGCGCGGGCGAGGCGCGCAGCAGCGGGATGGGCGCGGGCGCGGCGGGCGGCAGGCCCCGCGCGTGCCGCACGCCCAGCCTGTTGCAGCCCGCGGCCGCTGCGGACCACCACACCCGCTCAGCACCCACACCGGCGCGCGGCGGGGAGACCACACCGCACCGCCAGTGTGACCCCCCACCCCCCCTCCCACACACACTGCCCTCGTGGGGTGGTCATGTCGAACCCCATATGTACGTCACGTATCACGTCGTCCATTATAATGAATTATGCGGATCCAAGCGGAACAGGCTCCGTATTGCAACAAGCAAGACAGGGTGACAAACATCATGAAATTTCATTCAGCGAAGCGTTCATTCGTTTTTATAGTAATTCAAACTTACCTCGCATACACTCATTGCGACAATATAATTGAATAAAATATATTTTACACGTAATTTTATAATAAATAAAATTATTAGATAAACATATTAACAATTTGGTCTTCGTAATGTAAACCCCAAATGTGCCTAGAATATACTATTGCCAGTAAATAAAATTAAAGCAATGTTCAACTGTTTCGGTGAAGGTTTAAAGGTTTAATTTTTAATATTAGTAGGCAAAAAATCTTTGATATTATGACCACATACTCCCATTACTATTTAGCATGCAATACTGAGGATAAAACTTGGATCAACAGGGACAGGTGAAGAGTGTTGTAACTCACCACTTCCGGGGTATTTAACAGACTTGACTGGGTGAACTTCTAACATATTGAAGAGATCGGCGAGCATCGCTACTAAGTTTTGTCGCATTGACCTGAAAATGACATGACATATAATCATAAAAGTCTTCTACCTCCATTGCTCGATGATTTGCTGCTTATTATGAAGTCCGAATGACATAGTATATAGCTTTAATCTTTTTGGAACAATTTGCATTGCAGAACATTGTAAAATAATAGTACCAACCCTCGCATGTAAGTGACATCCTCGGGCATCATATGGAACACATCGTGTGGCAGGGCGGTCCTACAAAACTCGTGGACCAGCATAAGGTTGTGTAGACAGTCTTGTATGGACGCCATGCGGCCGACGCGCACGGCCGTGCGGGGCAGCGCGTCGGGGCAGTAGAATGAGATCAACGCCGCTAACGCAGTGCCGTCGCAAACTTCTTGGAGGCTCTTCAACATCGGTACGTGCGATGATGTGTCCTCCTTGAATTCATGGATTATTTATCAATTACTAATTTGCTGTACACTCAACAACAATACATAATTATGTGTGTTATTGGAACAACAACCAATGATCAAAATATTATACAGTAAGATCGTTGCCTAAATCTTAACTTCTTCAGTTCGTAACAAGCTCAGAAGTAAATAGAAGATGGCTTTCTGAACGGAAACATTAATAATTTCTTGTGTGCATATAACGAAGTGTATCGACTCACCTCAGCCTTGTTTAGAGCGGCGCATGCGGCGTTGATCCAGCAGAGGATCCCGTCCTCGTGCGGCGCGCCCGTGTTGGTGAGCGGCGGAGCGCCCGCGCCGAACCGCTGCGCCGCCGCCGCCACGCGGTCCGGTGTTACCACCTCGCGCGCGTACAGCACCATCAATGCTTCTATCACAGCCATGTGAGCACTCTGGAAGACAAACAGGATTGGTTAACGATAATAGGAAGTTAAAAGAAATAATACACAGGGTATTATATGAGCATCTGCCTCCTTACCATGAACTCTTAAAGTAGGATATTTTCCGTTGTAAAAGCGAGACGCCGCTATATGAAGTGTAGTGCGGCGTCTCACTTCCACAACGGCAAATGACAATGGCGTTGCAGGCAACGCAAGCTCATAGTAAGGCACCTGTAATGTAACTTTGTCGGTCTGTATAGTTTGTCAAATGGATTAAGAAACTACAGTTAGTATACAAGGGGGCCAAACCCAAATTCGTTGGAAGGCCAGCCGCCGTATGGATTGAATGACATCCAGGCGAATGCAAGAAATCTGGATACAATAAGCACTGAACTGCACAAATAGCTTTGATTAGTACTTGTCTTGAGGCTTATGTTTTTAGGTTTGGTTTAAATATGTCAAGGGCGTCAGCAAAACATTGAACCTGTATCCTACTATATACAACAACCAATCCTGTTTATATTGTTGTTGTTAATTAAAACATGATTAATTAATTATTATGTAGGTATGTACTATGACAGATTTAATTATATTCATAGCATACGGCTACTGGTGGTCTTTTGCAATATGTTTACTTTTAATATTGTAGGTGTTACATCACTTGACAAGTTACCACGACCACTATTTACCCAATCGTGTGTATACGGACAAAGAAATAATGGATTACATGGTGTCGTCGTGTTTTTACTCCCATGCTAAATGTGGATATAAACAGATGAACAGTTACCTGTATAACACAAGACATAATAATATGGTGACGTAATGCGTTAATACCGGCCAGATAGACACTGTTTATCATTCTTCAAGATATCTGTCGGATTAGCATTCCTCAGAACGGTGTTTATTTTAATAGCTAAATACCACGTGACGACACTTGATAACCAGCTTCATAATTTTTGTGCTAAAACAGATATGATCTGCAGTATTGATGCTTAACACCACTCCTACTTTTATGCGTGCGTGACTTACTAGTCACCAACATTTGGTGATGGTAATATTATGTAAAACATTATGTGGAAAGGTTGTAACAACGTGCAATAACTGTCCATAATGTTAGCTCCATAACTAATGTATGCATTGGGCACTGAGATACCGACTTATAGCTACAAAGAGTGCTGATTGTGTGCACGGTAATATTAAAACATTTAAAACACTTAATATAAATAAAACAATGAACAAAGACATCGAATGCTCGACATCATCCTAGCCAGCGATTAGTGTGCGTAACACTTCGTTGGCCTGCATGGAGCCTCGAAGCGACAGTGTTTACTGCAAGGTGTCGCCAAAGACCGCAATAATGCATTAATAATGACAGGTCGCAGTCGCCATTCGCCTGTCCGTTACCTACAACTTAGTAATCTGTTTACCTCACTAGACCGGCTCAGACTGTTACTACACATACATGCACGGAATGCCAATTAACTGATATTCTGAGTAATCTGTTTTCCTTTCAATACCAGATGGGCATGCCAAAGGCATAAGAAGTGGTATTTCGAAACAGCTGAATACATATTGTGATATTATAATTCTACTTATACTAGATCATTTAAATAAATATAAGCAATTAACATACCATTTTGAGGGGGTTGGTTTGTATGAGCACTGTTTCGGTTAGCGAGCAGTCGGGCGGGTCGGGAACATGCACGCCCTTTCTCGCGAAGGTCTGGAGTATATTCCAGTGGTTCAGGCTGTGGTAGTTGGGGTCGGAGTACATGTTGGCGAGCGCCAAGCAGTAAAGCTCGGCGTTCGCTAGACCGCCAACTATAGGTGGCTTGAGGTGTTCTTGGTCCTAGAATAGAAAACAAACATTATTAGTAATAAAACAGAAACAAAACACAAAAATACGTACCTAAGTATTCAATATAAAATGCTTCAATATAATTTGCTGTTAGTTAAAATTTAATACAAAGAAATGTAGTCAATTATAACGGGGGATGATGTAAACCCAGGCTTAAAAACTAGAGCACTAAGGAAACGTAAACGTTAAATTTATATAAGTAAACGATAGATTTAGTTTTACCGGTAAAACACTTAACATCAACTTAATCAAAACAAAATCTTCTATCATTCAGATCTAGATAAATAGGCTGTTGCAATCTCAAACACAGTTCTCCGGATAAGCTTAAATAAACTTAACTTTAACTAGACCGAACTTAGTCGTTGGTATATATTATTGTCGTTACGAAGCACGTCGTACTTAAAAACGAAAACTAGGCCGTGGAGTCGCGATAACTACGTAGCTTAGAAAACAAACTTTCGACAAACATAAACATAATAAATGCTTTGAGAAGCAGACATTAGCCAATTCGGGAGAATACTGTTCTTGGAATGATTCAAGTCTAAAATTTATATTTAGCAGGCTGGTATTTTGAAAAAAATCATGATACTGATTTTCTCTAGCAGTAAGGGCCAGTCAGTTTTAAGCCGTTTATTATTTCTTAATGTTATAAGATGACATATGAACTTTTATAGCTCTTGTAAAGTGTTCAATGGTTTAAATAACTCCGCACCAAGATGAATGAAGAATCTGTTGTAGTACTTGAAGTATTTAATTAAGGAAAAGCATAGCTTAATTTGCGAATACTTATAATTAAATACTGATATGACAATGATACAGAATGTAATTAAAACAGTCTAATAAAAATGTTCGCAATGCACACAATGTTGGGCGTGCTGTGATGGGACTCGAATTTAGATCAATGCTAGGTCACGTCCTATTTTTAAACAGAGCAAACTACTTAGCTCTTCGATATCATCTTGCTCTAATATGATTATTTCAGTGGCATTTAATTATTGAGCGTCCTTGTCTCTAGGTGTGGACGAATAAAAGGAGACCGAGGATGTCAAATAAAAATCAATATTTTATTTATTTACATATTTACTTAAGGATTTACTAGCAATATCTGTTTGTTTGTATGTAGGGGGTAATCTCCGGAACTATCTATTCCTTTTCTAAAATTGTTTCACACATATTCAGAATGGATCTTCAGGATGGACATAGTACTTTAATCCTGAAAAAGACACGAGGTGCTATAAAAAAATCACTTGTATATTAAGTTGATAAAAAATCGCGAGTAAAAAGCAAAGAGCCTTAATTTAATTATTTAAAATCACAACTCAGTGTCAAGAACGTACAAAAAAGCACTGTCATAATAATTACGTCAACAGAATACACTAATGGGTTTGTATAATAATTTATAATTCATCTTCATCATTAACCTTCAGAATTGCGTTGATCGTAGTTCAAGAATAACGGGTAAATAAATGAAGGTAGGGTGTGTTAAGCTGCGTCACAGAATAGGGGTGAACGCGTTGACCTTGGCGGGGCAGGCGTGGCTACTTGGCTAGACTAGACTGTCTGCTATTATAATTATTGTAAATAACGTCCCTAGCACGTAATCAACGGTTGACCATTGCTCGACTAAGGAAGACTGCTCAAAATAGATTTTAAAAGCTTTTAATGCCAATTTTTTACATTGTGTAAATTCTAAGATACGAAGAGAAAACTACGGAAACCTTGTTAGAAGAATTCTGTGCACGAAAGAGCGTAAGATGTATATGGAGAAGATTTGCAGAAACCAATTGCTTTTTTTTTTCAATCACTGCGCATAACTACGCTCCACTACTAATAGTGGAATGCGCGGAGATGGTTTAAATATGCATGTAGAATGTAGATACACAGTCTTTGTTTGAGTCTTCTTTTGAATTATCGTAGGGTAGTAATCAATAGTATCTCGTTTTCTGTTGCAATCAATGTTACTTAAGTATTCATAGTGTTAATTAACATTACCAATGGTCAACAATCAGTCAGGAGAGCGTATTTTCGTTGCGTGTTTTCTTTAACATATTAAAACATAAAATATACCTGTTCTCAGGTCAGTGACATAAATATATTGATTATTGGTTATGTAGTCAATGATTGATTAGCATACGAAATAATTACATCAGAATATAGAGAAGCAACAGTGATGTCAACAATCCTAGATCCAATATCTATTTTATACCCGATCAGCTCGACGGATTAGGCAAACGACAAACAAAAAACCAGTTTTATTGCAAAATGGAGGCATTACAACATAAAATTACCATCTCATTGACCATGAAGCGCTAAACGACACCGAAACGTGTGAAATATGGCCGAACAACAATGGCCTCAATAGCTCTCACTTTTAATCTCGATAATCTTAAATCTCGTATCGACTTACACGCATTCAATGCAATTTCAAGCAGTAAATGGGTTTCCTTAATGACTGGACTTGATTTTATGACAGACATTTGACAAAATTTTGGCTGCTGATATTGTGTAAATTTGCTAATTGGCCCATTGTAAAGTTTCCCTCTCTAATACATTCACTCAAACATGAAAAGATTGTCAAAAAACAGTTTTTTTTTATGTTTCGCTACTCAATTCACTGTTTAATTATTTTTACATTTATTACACTTTCCATAATTATAGATTAGATACGATAAGAGTTTATTTTAGTCCACTTAATATGTATTCTAAGAGGTAATATTGATGATCCTTGACCCAACCTGAAGGGAATGGATGGAAGAAGATGGAAAGGAATGTGAGCCCTAAAACGTGAAAGATTTTCTTTGTGTTTTTAATATGTAAGTAACATAATTATAACGTATGTGAGATTTTGTGAAATGAACACTTAAAACTTTAAAGCAAATTTTGTCTGCCCCTTCTATTTAAGAAGAGGAGGCATTGAAGTCGAACAGACTGGTATTGTTAGGTTCGGTAATTAGTGTACGTCGACCAAACAGGTACCTATAAGGTAATTATAAGTAATAAATACTTTGCGTAATCGGTTTATAACTTATACAAGTGAGACAAAGAAAAGTTGTGGGCTCTCGATAATCTTCTTCGACAGCTACAGCCTACAGCTTTGTTATTGATGGAATCTAATATCCAACGGATAACAAAGGTACTGTACGAGAACCTTTTTCACATGCAGTGCCAAGTTGAAAATAATATAGAAACTCCAATACAATGCACACTATAACTTCCTTGCAAAATATTTATAAAACTCATTTACAAAGAGTGAATAAAGGGTGAGGTTTTCCTTTGATTATAACTAGTTTGTTGTAAGGAGACATCTGCCATTCAATTAGGTACATCGGATCTGATGACTACCAGGTACAGTCAGCAACATAAGTAGCTGAACATGTTAAGAAGCCTTATATCAAATAAATAAAAGAAATAAACATCAATTCAAGTTATTGCTTCAAATTATAGGAGCGCGATATGATGATCTACGCATATTTAAGACTGACTATGTATGAAGTTGTTCTTCAATTAACGGTAGATAAGTTTAAAAAATGTAATGTTCAGCTACTTATGTTGCTGACTGTACCTAAACTGATTAATCGCTCATTTTTGGAGATCACAATATGGTGGTTGCTTCGTGTGCAATACCTACTGGGTGATACCTACTCACATCATATTATTCATACTTCTCGTCAGGCAAGATAAAGATGGTTTCTAAAGCAGAAGTCTAACTTTCAGTAGTGGAGAAACACCAAATATTTAATCTTAAAGTATCTAGGGGAATAATGATGACAAAATAAATACATTTCGGTAACGCAAAGCGACGCGTCAGACTTCGAAACTTTCACACTTTGACAGGTGTTGGTCAGGAGTATTAAGTTTGTTTGCTAGGAAATCTGCAGTAAAATAAAATTAAACTGTCCGTACAAATATTATGACTAGTGGCATAACTTCAAGCAATAGTTAGGTAAGTACACAACTTTCTGTTGATTTACTAACAAACTGTAAATTGTATTGTGATGGTCTCAATAAGATATACTTAATCGAAACTTTGGGTGATAAAGATATTATTACGATGGTCCCTTATATTTTTAGGCGAATGTAGGCAAATTCATAGAACAATGCATTGATATTCTTATTCTGGTGTATTAAATACATATAATGTTATGTTACGTTAATCCGCATATAGCTAAACATGCGAATTAACATTACCCTATTACCGGAAGTGCTTCCTTCTCATAAAAAATACAAGGTAAGTGCTATTAATATCCTTGAGTTGTCTTTTCAATTTATATTTCAGGCACGACGACTATACCGAATATGGCTAATAACATGATAAACAGCGATAAACACTTTACTAAAGTACGAATACTGAGATTCTAAACTTTCTGTAGAGTCATTCGATGTCAAATATCGACACCTATAGTAAAAATGTTATCATTACAATAACATCACCGTGCTGATAAAACGATTAAGTAGAATTCAAGTATGCTATTACTTTATATACATACTATTGAAATCAAGTACTCTTGACTAATTAACTTATCTTCTGATCAGATCATTCACACGCTCGTGAGAACGACGCTGGGCATCGTGCCATCTACCAAAAGAAACTTCACCGACTTTTTTCTTTGTGTAACTCGTCGCATTGAATTTTCGCCCGAGGATAGAAACAAGAACTCTCATTAAAGTATAAGACATATAAATCCTGGTAAAATAATGACATTTATACAAATAGTTTCCTTAGAATGGTTGAAATTGTGGCAGACAATATGTGCCAACAAGAGCGTAAAAGACTTACCATGCAAAACCTAACCTAACCAAACAGCGATTCAGAGAAATATTAGAGACTACGATCACGATACAAGACAGTCTAAAGGTTGCGGTACAATGTCAAGATCATAAGATTGGAGACCTAGTAAGACCCGGGGTCTTCGCAGATATATTCCTATATCCCAATGCAAAATATATGCGTCAAGTAGGTTTAACCGTAAACAAGGCTCAGAATCAGTTTCACCTTTTATGTCATGGTTACTCCGATAGATGTTAATCCAGCAGTATAAAGTGCTGTCTACTAGATAGTTATAAAATCTCATGTTTTAGCTGTTTTACGTTTTGTATGTCACAATAAAATAAAACACGTATTTTTGACTAAATTACTCTCAGGGGAAATTGGCCAAATCACCAGCAGCCATGTTAGTACGAGCATATCCGCAGGCCAGTTATTGCCGCTTACTTTCAACAACTAACAAGATTAAAAGCATCTCATTCAACACAAGACACATTCTCATAAAACCTTTATCAACAATTTCAATGTAATTCGAACCTGACGTGCACATAATTAAGCGACACTAACGACGCGACAAAAAGACGCAACAAGACGGCGACAAGTCGCACGACAGCGTCTCGCCACAGCCCCGGGTCAAGGAGAAAGGGAACGATGGAGCCGGCGACAAAATACCACTCTGAATCTGCAATTCTCGTATTTCCTTCAATTCACTTACACACTTACAACTGGAATGTGCCGACGGGGCCGACAGCCAATTTCCTCCTTGTGGTAAGTACCGAACTAGGAATGGATTTTCTAGAGGCGTTTATAGATAAATGCCATAAATTGAAATAATATTGCAACGAATCATAACCGCGACGCTTAAAATATTTTATGAAAAAGAAACATCGTAAAATAATATCCGCGATAGTTGAATCGTCCTATTTTAGTACTCCTCAGATATAATGGTATCATTAAAATATAAGCATTTCATTTGTACCTGAGAATGAATCATAAATTAGGAATATGCTGCAATATAGCCGCCCGCTTGGTACTTCCGAAGCTGAATCAATCTGATATCGAGCACAGTAATGGCGTTGACTCATTCATTCATCGAAAATTTAACTTACCAGCCATAGATTATAAAAAAACGTGTGATTTTTATAAGGATATATTGGTCAACAAGTCTCCTGCCTCTTTTAGAAACAGTATTGCTATTACATATTATTGCAGTACCTTTTACGAAAAGATTCAACAGGTTGGTACAGTCAGCATCAAAAGTCGATGACCATATTCAGATTTTCAAAATCACTGCACATTATATCACCCATAAATCGCTCAACAAGATAAGGCGCCAGTATTGAATGAACATCATTAAAGTTCAAAATTAACTGAACACTACTCATCAAAGGTCACTGAACACTATTTTGTCAAAAATTGCTTATCGTTATAATATCCGAAAACATCATAACATTCAGTTTTACAAAAGTCACTGAACAATATAAAATGCTTATTTTGGTTATCTAGTGTAATCACGCTAACGTCCAAAAATAACTTAACATCATAAATAACAAAAGTTACTGAACATTACGTTGTTTCGGATACGTAGCGTGTAAACTTATACTATCAAAATTAGCTGAACTGCAAACTAAAAAAGTGCTCGTTACTATCTTCAGAGTTATAAATCCAATCTTGTCCTATACAAACTAAATCATGTAAAAAAATTTAAATGGATGTAAATTTCGAATTTAACTTTCCAAAATAATTCTGTTTGAATTTATACCATCGACATAATTAATGATTTTTTTAGTTCGATTGAATTGTAACTTTATTCGTAAAGCAATAAGACTCATTTCCAAAAATCACGCAATTTATACCATCTTTATTTAAAATGTTCATTTGTCACTAAAGCGCAATTGATAACTAATGCAATATTTATAGATGATAAATAATTGCAACCGCAATGGTCTACATCCGATACAAAGTGATAATAAAGTAGAAATATTCTTTTTACATTCAAGGGTAAACAGTTTTTCAAATACCCACAACTATGTTCCTCAAAGAATTGAATTAAAACGGAATTTGTGTGAATTTTGAAAATGAGTCTTATATGTATACAGATTAGGTTTTAATTCAATCGTAACTATAAAAATCATAAACTAAGTCGACGTTATGAATTTGATGAGAATCTGCGTGATTTTTGGAAATGAGTCTTATTGCTTTACGAATAAGGTTACAATTCAATCGAACTAAAAAAATCATTAATTATGTCGATGGTATAAATTCAAACAGAATTATTTTGGAAAGTTAAATTCGAAATTTACATCCATTTTTTTTTCTTTACATGATTTAGTTTGTTTAGGACAAGATTGGATTTATAACTCTGAAGATAGTAACGAGCACTTTTTTAGTTTGCAGTTCAGCTAATTTTGATAGTATAAGTTTACACCCTACGTATCCGAAACAAAGTAATGTTCAGTAACTTTTGTTATTTATGATGTTAAGTTATTTTTGGACGTTAGCGTGATTACACTAGATAACCAAAATAAGCATTTTATATTGTTCAGTGACTTTTGTAAAACTGAATGTTATGATGTTTTCGGATATTATAACGATAAGCAATTTTTGACAAAATAGTGTTCAGTGACCTTTGATGAGTAGTGTTCAGTTAATTTTGAACTTTAATGATGTTCATTCAATACTGGCGCCTTATCTTGTTGAGCGATTTATGGGTGATATAATGTACAGTGATTTTGAAAATCTGAATATGGTCATCGACTTTTGATGCTGACTGTACTACTGTATAAAATTCATTCCTAAGCATTAACTGTATCATTCTTAGAAAAGGTGTTTATCTATTATGTTTCCTAGACTAGCCAGTTCTACTTTAGCGAGCATCCTTAGAAAACACTAAAGCAAGTCAGCGTAGTAATCAAGATAATATAGTGCACAACTTTACAAGACATTCAGCCACAATGAGGTCGTCGACTCGAAGACAATAACTATTGAAACACAATATTTCGTATTCACAATCAGTAAGTACCCATGCAATCGTTGGCATGATAATTAAGTATGGTCTAAATATATTATTAATCTAATACTAAAATAATTCAGGAAAACACTACCCGTGTATAATAAAACCAGCTGAGTCACCAGCCAACGGCGAAAAGAACAAAAGATCACCAGTTTCCCAAAGGCGGAAACGATGTAGACTATTTTTAAGCGTCGCGACAATTTTACCATTTGCCTCTTTTAGAACACATCCACATTCCAATTTCAACTTTATGTCCTTGACTATCCGTATAGGTTCCGTGCTAGAAGATGTCTTACCAAAAAGTAAAAATATGTTGGTAAAGCAGTCGGACGAATGTTCGTTCATTAGGGAATATTTTCGGCGTAGAAATCAGTTTGAGACAATTTAGATGAGCCAGAATACCGCGACTTATAACATTTCAAAGGAGCATTACACTTATTTATATGGATTTGAAATCCGTTTCCCGAAGTACAAAATATAAAACGAGAAATAAACCCTTAGCTTCGATAGTTTAATTCCATGTAAACTGGATAGTGATTTTATTGCCTTAGCCGCTTTATGCTTTTAGGAAATCACACTTTATTGTTATAGTCTATATTTATTGGTCGATACAAAACATAGGCCTCAGATAATAATAGGCTACATTTTTTTGCGAAGTCTGGTTGTCGACCTTCAAAACGAAGCAACATCATCCAAGTTACCTTTTGTTTCAGGTTCAATCAACTCAGTCTACTAAATTTTCTAATGGAGCACTCAACGACGTATTCTCTTTAGTTACATGCGCATCAATCTAAGGATTTATATTAGGCGAACTAAGATTCGCCCACGCATTGAATGAACAGTTTATCTGACATAGATATTAGCAAACAATTGTTAATTCAGATAATAGAATTAAATTATTACTGTAACACATACACCAAATGGAGCATAACTTCATTAAAATCAAATGGTGATCTAATATCGAAAATTTATTGTTACTTTAGTTAACAAGATTTCAAAATTTTAATTAATGCATTTATAAATAATCGATATGCACTATACATGTTTTGGAAACTATTAACTGTTCTAGTTTCTACTCAATAAATCATTTCTGCGAGAATATATGAGGGACACAATGTAGATTGGAGAACCTGTTAACCAATCCCAAGAGAACTTTGCATTGCAGTGTTCTCATGCCCTAAGTACGGATATATCTGATCCAAACATAGTGGTCCTTGAACTCGTTCGCAACAACAATCGTTAATGGACATCCGCTGTACCACCAATGATAAATGAACAGGCTTCTTAGAAACCATCGAAGGAGAAAGGCTAACAGACAAAACAAACCATTATCTCGTATGGTTATTGAATTCATTCGTTTAAGAATTTGTTAACAGTCAAATAAGCGCCAGCCCTTATGTTGGATAACGAAATTAACCAAAGGATAATAAGATAAGAAACAAATATCGATTTCATAGTAACTTAGTATTACAGTCAGAGATTACGTAAATACGATATTAACGGATGTTTTAAATTCCATCATCATTTTAATTTATGATGTACCTCAACATTCTTAACATTTTTTCAGTAATTGTGTAAGTTTATGAAGATAATAATCAAAACAAAACCAATGTAGGTACTATTTAAGAAAAGTTATACAAGAGAGTTATATTATACAATTGTGTTTTGAGACCTTGCGACAGATTTCTTCAAGAGCGACTTGTCAACTAAGAGAGCGCTGTATCGCCTTACATTTCCATTGTGATTCCGCTTCTTTCTCATCACAGCCATTGTGCTACACAAACACAACCCACAGGGTCAAATAAACTCATAAGGACGTAATTACAATGGACACTCCTATAAGCACATTCGTTCGCTGCTGAAAGTTCGCGTGACACTAGTTACCAACCCCAAGCAACTGTGGCGGGATGGTTGCGATCAATATTATACCATGTTCAAGCTGAACTTTTATTTCAAGGGCAGCTTTTTCGAGCTTACAGCTGATAAAATGGGCAACATAGATACCGCCGCAATTGCCATCGATTAACGATTAGATACATGGTATTCGAATATAATTTTCGTGGGAAACTGTTCCCTTTAACCTAGACCCCGTTTTTGTGATCTTCACTTCGTTATTTCAAATTTATTGATCTTTTTGTTGGTTTACTTACTTATCTTTGCAAGACCAACAGCTAACAACAATTATAAGACATAATTAAACTCTAGATACTCTAGAACAGCAAGATATTACAGTTTACATATTGTGTCTAATGATAATTACCATTTTAAAAAATATAACTATAAAAATATCCACAAATATCAAACATAGATGCAATTGAATAAAATCCCTTTAACCTTATGATGTGGTCGCCCAGGGTCGAGAGAATGCTGTAATACCCTCTCTGAAACCCAATAAGTGGCTATTATGTAAATATTAATTAACAGTCCGTGGTAATATATAAGACAAAAATATTACATAATACGGAATAATAAACCAGCCATAACATAACCCAAACTTAAAAACGTTTATTTTACTACCATTTCGCTTATGCGGTTTCCGTAAAAGGAAATCAAACTTATTCTGGTCTTTTATGATAACATCGAACAAGGTATCTTGCATAATATTCAGATCTGCACATTTTAATTCAAATAATGAAATACAGCAACCAAGTCCTAATAAACAAAGAATAAAATACTACCCACATTTGATTTTCTACTTTCATCCACATACAAAATAATGTAGCGGTAGCCTGAAAAATAAAAAAAGGGTCGAGATGAAAGGTCAATCCTACAGGCGGTCTGTGGGCATCTACCGCAGTAGGCAATTTCTTTTGTACTAGCAGATACAGCTGAACGTCCGAGCAGAGAAACCTAATCTCCTTTATGTTACGATGTCTATTTGTACAAAAGGAGAATGCACTTTCAATAAAAGCAATTCAGTGTAAAACTGAAACGAAATATTCGAATACAAATGATCTCATACTTCGTAACGGTAAACACTGGCAGAATTCAAACAATTGTGTAATTGGACACTGCATTAGCCATAACAGTTATGAAATGTAAACCGGGTTTCTATTTGGGACAATATCCGTGATCTAATCAAATACAAGACAGACGTCAGTAGGTACTGCCTTGTGTCCAACATAAATAATTCGTGCCATCAAAGTGTACAAACCCACAGGCTTCCAATATGTGTATTGTTTCAAGTCCATGATGAGCGAGAAGCATAAGAAATATTAACTGTTTACAACTTTGAAAGCATCTATTAAAACTGTTTATAGTTGTGTACACGAAGGCCAGTACAATAAGTATTGGGAATTCAACTTGAGTTAATGTATAAACATTGACCATCTATAATTGTATAGGGGCAACGTACTTTTATCAACAACAAGGAATCTAATGTTGTGGTTGAGGTAAATACATTTGACGAGATAACACCAACGTATCACGTTCACATCGAACGGACAGGCTTTTTATGCCACTATATAATTAGTCACGCTTTCTTGGGTAAACACTGTCCTACTGTAGACTTTCATAAACCCATGTTTGTTTTAAATCTATTATAAATCCAGTTAATTTTCTTCAAGTAAGTATATGAAATAACGCCGGTAAGTATAGGCTAGTATGACCTGGTTACGCTAAGGACTGCGGAGGTTAAAGGCCGACGCTATGCGTAAACTACATAAATGTACGAAGAAACTGTTCGTGTTAATATTTATCCAAGCAATGAAACTTTTATTATCTACAACTGTTTTTATTTTCCTTTGCGATCAAGGATGTGCAGCAGGAAATTAAGAACATACAGACACACTCCCTGTAGATGGTGGGTGGACTGTATTGAAATAAAACCAGGGTTGTTAGCAAAAACGTGCAAGCGCGCGGAAGCAGTGTGCGTGGATTCACAGGGAAGCTTTCGTGCGTCGACTGACTGTCCTTTCATTTGTTCGCCGGCCGCCTCCGCGCACCGCGCATCGGCGCCGGCCGGGCTGCACCCCCGCGCGCCCTCCCCTTGACAGCGCTTACTACTTCCGCGGCGTTCGAGAACTATTTATTCTTATAACAAATGAATTCAAACATAAAAAACTTATAAACTAAAAAGGATTCAATCGTGTCGCCTACATTCCCCCCTTAGTGATGCCCTGGCAGCACTCACTCCTCAACTGGTATTCTGGCGACACGAGATACGGATCTCTTTAGAGTGCCGGTAGTAGTTCGCACTAAAACTACTCGTATTCGACCATCCTTACCTGGGAACGTAGTCTCTATGACACCGCGAGGCCAAACACCGCGAGGAGCGTCAGGATCAACTAGAAACACTAGATCACCCGTCGCTAACGGCCGCTGCAGCTCTGTGTTCCACTTTTTACGAGGTAACATTTGAGGTAATATTTCATGCACCCACCTTTTCCAGAACATGTTGGCTAATGCTTGTGAAGTTCGCCACTGTTTACGTAAAAACAAATCGGAGTCATTAAACTGACCTAACAAAGGTAAGTTCGAGGATGTACCTAATAAAAAATGATTTGGTGTAAGCGATTCTAAGTCAGAGTAATCTATCGGAGCGGTAACGCATTGTGTGTGTGTACTCACGGGCGGCGTACGAGCCGTCTCGTTCGCGCCGTTCACACTAGCGCTCAGGTAGCATCTAGGTAAGTGTATGTCGCCTATTGAGTTTAAGTTACTTAACCACTTTAACCATTTGTCATAAATCCTATCATTTAGACACTCATCCCAGTTAATATTTGACTTCCCCGTTTCCTGTAAAATAATTTTACCATTAATCGTAAACGGCGATAATAAACCGTAAATATCAAATATCGACATAATTACTCGTAATGCCTCTCTCTTAGTAGGCCACTGGCCATCTAATCTTTTAGACGGAATCCGTTTAAACGACACGTCAAAACCTAGGGTATCATCAAGAGGGTACCACAAAAGTCCTAGGATACGTTCGCCATCAAGCTGCTGACCTATTTGAAATTTGTGAGCATTATTCGCGAGCAACTCATTGGGTAAGTTATTTAAAACTTCAGTGCTGTTACTCAGCCAGTTACATACTGTAAAGCTACCTTCCTTATGAACGTAAATAATATCTTTAGCCAAATTAATACACTTTAACTCGTCAGCCTGACTATCTATATAGTCATCCATGTAATGCTGTCTATCTATTGCTTCAACTGCTGACGACATAGTTGAAGAAAAACGTTGTGCATTTTTATTTCTAATAAATTGAGCGACAAAAGGAGAACAATTTGCACCGAATATTAATGACGTCATTTTAAACGATTTAACGGAACTGTTGACGTCATCACGCCATAAAAACCTTAGAGAATCTTGATCTTGAGGTAGTATCTTAATACGCAAAAACATATCTTTGATATCTCCCGCGATCGCGACCTTATATTCACGAAACCTTAACATTATACCAAATAATGACGTGAGCATGTCGGGACCCTTAAGTAAATAATCATTTAATGATAAGCCTTTCGTTTTCGCAGCTGCGTCAAACACTAGACGAAGCTTCTTTTTGTTCGGGTTATCTACTGCAAAATGAGGTAAGTACCATAATTTTGACAATAGAATACAATCATTTACTTTCTCAGCAAAATCGTTATCAAAAAGATGTCGTACTCGTTCCCTATATCGCTGGGCAAATCCCTCGTTTAAGGCCATCTTCTTCTCTACACTTCTGAACCTGGTAAGCGCGGTTGGTTCAGAATCTGGCATCTTACAGTTAGAATCACGCCACGGAAGGCCTACATACCACTTATTATTAATTAAAACAGCTGTATTTTCTAGGTGTTCCGTAGCACGTACATCGTCGGCGTTTTCCCGGAGCTTACCAGATATCCCCATTGACTCTATAGTAAATGATGTTCTTACCTGTTCGTGCAACTGCTGCAGCATGAGTCTGTCCTCCTCCTGAGCCACCTGGTCATCGTAGTTCCCGATGAGGAGTGTACTATGTTGTACTTGCGCTGACGTCATTGCCCTTCCGTGTACACACCAACCCAGAGGAGTGAGAGTTGCACAGGGTTCATTCAGCTTACCTACCCTACACTCTAGAGCAGTGATTCCCAAAGTGGTCCAGGTGGACCCCCAGGGGTCCACGGGAGCCTTGCTGGGGGTCTACGTAGGCGTCAATAAAAAATGGGGGTCCATAAGATGTTAATAGGGGTCCACGAAAATTTATCTGCATATAGTTTTTATAAGGGCCTACCTATATTGTTTTAAGTACCTAACTAAGCAGATAACATTTTAATCTGGCAAGCGACTCTTACTTGTCCAAACTTGCGTATTCGATATTACAATTTCGTGTACAGACTTGCAAAGCGCAATCCGTCCGACAATGCTTAGTGCTTGTTTAGACATGATCTTGATCAAGACTATAAATACTCGATGCCAAAGGCATGCTCATTTATTTGTTTCCGGAATTTCGAAAAAGAAGGTGTGAGAAAATTTATATTAGTGTTCCTAGTGCCGGAGAAAAGTAAGTACGTACCTTTTTTTTGTTGTACCTAGTTCTTAAGTATTTTGTTTCGTGTACTGGTCGGTTGATAACAAATGCTTGTATACAATGTGTCCTAGGGATAAGTGACCGCCCGGCGTATTTAGAATATTTGTACAAAATTAAATTAAGTAAAGACGCGTGACGTGCTGCAGTTTTTTTACGATATTTCCTAAGTTTGTTCATCTTTTTCCATTATTTTTGTTTACTGACTAGCCGACATCATAATTTATCAATTAAAATCATTAGACAAAACTAAAATGTAGTAAAAAAATTACTTATATAAAATCACTAAGGCCGCTAAGTCACAAATGTAAATATAATTATTAATGATTTCGTACAAATATTCAAAAAACGCCGGGCGGTCTTATCGCTCGGACACATTGTATATAGCTAACTTAGTAACTTACAGATATTTTAATTGTCCTCTTTCGATTTGAAGACAAACACAGCACGTTTTATTCAATTGTTTTTTCACGAGAGGACTGCCTCTCTAAAAAGGCCGAAAAATCAATATTGCAGAGCAATTACTGTTTTATAAAACTACTAGCGCGTGAACTCATTGATTTAATGAAATTTTAGTTATTGTTTTTATGGTCACTTTTTTGGTCAATTTGGGATTTCGACTTTTATTTTTTCCTACACAAATATGATCAATATTCGATACTGAGTAAACTAATTTTTATTTCTACTATTAAAAAATTGTGGTAAATTAGGTATTTAACATTGATATCGCTTCGTGAAAAAGTCTGTACTTGTCTTAGCGGTTTATTAGTTGGTCCCTTTACAAGCCGTAATACTTTTTCAATATAATGATAATCATAATAATATAAAGCTGACAAAGGCTGCGTTGTGCTACCTATATTCAAATAAAAACTTGGTTACTATAACATTTTTTTTTACAGGGAAGGTAACTGATACAAAACATGGCTACAGCAAAGAAAAAATGTCGACAATACAGTGTCGATTATTTGAAATATGGTTTTGTTCCATCAGAGGCAGATAAACACTTGCCCATGTGCCTAATATGCAATAAAGTTTTAAGCAATGACTCTATGAAACCATCAAAGCTCGAAGATCATCTAAAAAGGTGTCATACTGATAAAATGGGTAAAGATTTAAAATATTTTCAAACATTGAAGGAAAAATATGAAAAGAGACCCACCATGCACAGCATGTTCGCTTCAACATCTCAAAGTAACGATGATGGCTTGCGGGCATCTTACAATATCTCATTACTAATAGCAAAATCTGGAAAACCGCACACTATCGGAGAACAATTAATTTTACCCGCTGTTGAAGAGGTTTTAAAAACTGTTTTGCACAAATCTCCATTTGACGTACTAAAAAGAATTCCATTAAGTAACAATACTGTACAAAGACGCATTGATGAAATGAGCTCTGACATCGAAAGTTTTTTGTGCAATCATCTGCAAAAAAGTCATTTTTCTATACAACTGGACGAGTCAACGTTACCCGGTAATGAAGCATTATTATTAGCATATGTCCGATTTATCATGGAGGAAGAAATTCACGAAGAATTGCTATTTGCCAGAACTTTGGAGACTGACACTAAAGGCGAATCAATATTTAATGTCCTGAGTAATTTTTTTACGGAAAAATCGATTCCATTTACAAACATTATTTCAGTGGCAACAGACGGAGCTCCTGCAATGGTAGGGCGATATCGTGGGTTTATAAGTCATCTCAAAAGAATTATACCAGGACTTACAGCTATTCATTGCGTAATCCACCGACAACATCTTGTGGCGAAACATTTAAGTGACAGGTTGAACCAATCTCTTCATTTTATAATAAACGCTGTCAACAAAATTAGAAGCAATGCATTGAATACGCGTTTATTTGCTCAATTGTGCGACGAAAATGACGAAGACTTCCAACGACTGCTCTTACATACTGAAGTACGCTGGTTGTCGAAAGGTGCATGCTTAACGAGATTTTACTCTGTTTTCGATTCCGTATTAGAGTTCTTAGAAAGTAGAGATCCAGATTTAAAAGAAAACTTGATCAAATTCAAAGGAGACATTGCGTATTTGACAGATTTGTTTAAAAAATTTAATGATATTAACTTGCAGTTACAAGGGGACAGCCTGAATTTAATAAAAACAAAGGGGATAATTTCGGCTTTTCTTGGGAAATTGAAATTTATGAAGCAAAACATTAGTCGGCGCGAATTATCTCAATTTCCAAACTTGTCGCAGGTAGAAACTATTGATGAGGATATCCATACCTACAGTCAACATTTAAGTGCCCTGCATGATGACTTCAAAACCAGGTTTGAAGATATGCTGACGATGGATATACCACCATGGATCGTAAATCCATTTGATGAAACTGAAGTGGCCAATGTATTATTACAAGAGGAGCTGCTTGAGCTAAGCACCAATGAGGAGCTGAAGGTGAAATTTAGAAAAGGCTACCAAACATTTTGGCTGCAAGCAGAAATACACGAAAAATATCCTGGACTGTGGGAAATCGCAAGGAAATTTTTGATAGCTTTTCCCTCATCATACCTTGTCGAAAGAAGTTTTAGTGCCGTTACAAACCTCTTAACAAAAAAAAGGAGCAAACTAAACATCACAGAGCGGGGGGATTTGCGGTTATTGCTCACAAAAATAAAGCCAAACATTGATCGTTTGCTGACACTCCATCAAATACATCCTTCCCATTAATTAAAATTATGTCCACAACCTATAAGTATTACCTTATTATTATTTTTTTGTAATTCTTTTCTTTTAATTAATAAAATGTTATAAAATGTACCATTTTTCGTTTTTATTTAAAATTTAAAATTTTAACCTATCAGAATATAGGGACGGAACTCAGAAGCGACACAATTTTTATTTTTTGTCGACTTTAACAATGTGGTAGGAATGTAGCAGCAGGGGGTCCACCGACACCAGTTTAATTTTGAAAGTGGTGCACGAGAAAAATAAGTTTGGGAACTACTGCTCTAGAGGTATTAACAAATGATAATTATCTTGCCCAATAAGCAATTCCGGTTTAACCTTTTTGTTACATAAACTAAACTTTACATTTTTCAAATGATTATAGTTATTGCAATTTACAAGACATAAACTTTGGCTAGGTAAGTTAAGATCCTCAACACTTCGTGCATTAAGTTCATACCTATTTCCTTCACAGGTTGACATATTGAGACGAACTACATTTGTATCGCACATAAGTTCATGTCCATTAAACGCACCGCGGATACGCATAGTGTCCCGTCGTCCGTGCAACCCTAATTGTGACGTCAGACGATCACTGATAAGACTAACTGTGGACCCGTCGTCCACTAACGCGCACGCGCTGAAAACTCCCTTTGGGCCGTGTAAGTTTACGCGCACAACTTTTAACAATACAGTACTGTTTATCATTGAATTTATATTCGTCACACTTTCAGGTTGATGGGGTCGTTGACCCTCGGGCACGTCGATACGTTCCTTCTGATCCTGGTGATCATCGGCGTCTTCTATTGTTACATTATTTGTGCTCTTCTTGTAGGTATAATGTAACAAGCGGTGGTGCGGTCGCCCGCAGTTATCCATGTCGCACGCGACAGAAGGACAACATTCATGCCTGTGTCGCGACGTCAGACACAGGCGGTTGAGCATCTTTGCGTTGGATCCACTAGTACCGTAAGTGGTGGCAGCAGCTAGGTCCTTCAGTGCACTCGCCAGCATGTGCATGGTGTCATTGGTACCGTCGCGAGTGACCGCGGCGGTCATGCGTTCTGGCCTGAGTGCGGGTTCAGTAGCGGAGGGTTGCGGGGCGGTGGCCCCCACTGGTTCCTGCTCACTGTTTTCTAACCACTCCTCCACATTACAGTGTTGATACTCACTGGGGTCCTTGGCGGAACCCGAGCTCTCTAGGTCTGCTAGGTCCATAGCGAGCTTCTTATCAATTAGATCCATTTTGAGTCGTGCTTTTTCCCTCGCGGCTTCTAACGCCAATTGCGCCCTTCTCGCCCTTACCGACGCCGTACTGTGCTTCGACTTTCTCGAAGTTCTGGTGCTGTCAGCAGGTGCAGGAGGTTGTACTTGCATATTTTCAACAGTCGTTTCTTGTTCGCGTTGCAAAGCGGCACGCGTGGCCACCATTTTGTTTTCCTTGCGGCGGCGAACGGCGTGGCGTCACAAAGGCAAATGCAACGTAAAACTAAGTCCGTTCTAAATCCTGATCCGGCTCGAAGGACCAATAATGTAGATGGTGGGTGGACTGTATTGAAATAAAACCAGGGTTGTTAGCAAAAACGTGCAAGCGCGCGGAAGCAGTGTGCGTGGATTCACAGGGAAGCTTTCGTGCGTCGACTGACTGTCCTTTCATTTGTTCGCCGGCCGCCTCCGCGCACCGCGCATCGGCGCCGGCCGGGCTGCACCCCCGCGCGCCCTCCCCTTGACAGCGCTTACTACTTCCGCGGCGTTCGAGAACTATTTATTCTTATAACAAATGAATTCAAACATAAAAAACTTATAAACTAAAAAGGATTCAATCGTGTCGCCTACACTCCCCCTTACTTATAAAAATTTTCATTGTTGAACAATCGGTAAAATTTACCCGTCACTGTCGTTTGCATGTCAAAGAATAGAGATGCCAAAAGACTTAAGAAGTTTAAAACACATGTTAGCATCGTTTATAGGTAAGGGTAAGCGTTATAGGATCAAATGAACGATATTGTAATATGCATTTATTTAGTTCACATTTACTATAGAAAACAAAACTAAAGCCATTGTGATGTAGAGGCCATTAATATAATACATACATGAAGAGATCTCCATATATGTATAGCCTTTGCAACAGCCAATTTTCCCTTCACAAAGGATCCAAAAGTCTAAATCAATATTCCGTTCTTCAACTTGTATCTTGTGACCTTTTAAGACATTTGATAGTAATGCTATGAAAACAACATGATTCCATCGCATATCAAATTAAATTGAATAGATGTGCTGTAAATAATATCGAGATTTAACTGTAACCGCTGCGCTGCGAGACAAACGAGAAAAGTTGGCAAACGTATCTAAAGTTACGTCTTGACGGTGACAAAAGGCCGAATCTGTCACTAATCGAAATAAGACATTTTTAACAATCCTTCGATAGTTTTTGCGTGTTATTACAGAACTTGATTACTTTTAACGACATCTCACCATTATACGGGTGTCATAATACTGATGATAGGCTGTCGACTGCTTTCACATTTCTTTTTGGAAGACTGTAGCTAATTGATTGTACTCGTAGCTGCGTTACGTCTGCAGTATACGTTACCGAACGTGGTTCATATGCTTTGCATAAGCAATCATTATGGTGAAAATGTAGGGCGTACCTAAAAATTCTAGGCAATCGAAACTTATCGGTTTCTTTTATAACTGTAATTAATTTTCGATGTAGACTGTTTGGTAACTTCAAAATTGATATAGCAACGATTAATATACCAGTAATCAGTAAATGTCAAAGGGTAAATACCTCTTCGTATTCCACCGCTCTTTCCCACTACGTGCTGGCTATTTCAGAGTACTTTCTCTAGGTTTAATCACGACGTGTTTTTACATTATTTAATTATTTTTTAAACTTATAAAACCATTACCAATCTTCTGTTTATTCAATATTTGTCATCGTTATGTTCCTTGTCCGAGCAGTGCCTATCGACAGGCACTACGTCGGTATCGTACCCTTATATATATATTATTTGTAAGGAAAGAGTTTAGTAGTCTTACTCACCTCATGATCCCTATAGAAGGGCTCCTGAAGGTTATCCGGGACCCTGTTGTTGAACGCCTTCGATAACAGCCATTTAATTGACGCCCGTTGCTTTGACTGAAACAATAAAATATTTATTAATTAATCATTAATATCAAGTATTTGTCACTAGCATGGGCCATAGAAAGCTGGGTCAAAGGGATCCTAAACCTATGAACTTGAATGTAGAATGAGATGACGTGGAATGTAGCAGAAACCGTATATAAGCTGCTTGCACATCGTACTTAATAGGTAAACCTAATGCTGACTTGTAACCCATGCAGTCATTAATGAATACATATATCACATTGGTTTTATATGCTCCTTCAACAGACCAAGGCTCATAGCGGCTTGACCTAAATCCAGTTTCTATTGATCATGACATATAACATTATAAACCGGTATTCAACGATGACAAACTACCGCATCTTAGGTTCCTCACCGACTAGTTAACGAGGTAATAATTGCAAATAGCAGTGAGCGCCTATTGAGCCAGTTGGCGGCTGTCGATTGCCACAATTATTGTCAACTGACAACCACTGCCACGTTATGGCAACGTCCGCTTATTGTGATCGCATTGATCAATAAGTGGAACCGAAGCGGGTCCTTGTCCCAATTTGACATAATATACTGCAATACCATCACTGCCTAATTGTTAATGTGATAGAAGATAGATGAATTGTAGAAAGTTCAAATGAATGAACTTTGTATAAAAAAAATATATGAATTTGAATATGTTTGGAATATGACGTATAAAGATAACTACATAAGAGCAACTTTCAGTTTAATTTTCATATAAAATCTATAATACTTATTTGATTAAGTATAATGTTTATTCTAAACTGACGTGACACATAGGTACATAACATGCCAAGCGCGCCTTGAGCACTTAAATAACGTTACTTCATATACCCAATAATAAAAGTTACATCACGTAGCAGCATAAGTTGATGTCATAAAATGTGACCGCGGAGGGCATAATCCTGATGTGAATTTTGACCTCCAATGTCAAGGTCAATCATGTGGATAAGAATAATCTAACAAACCGTTAGTGGTCAAGTAGGTGCATATAATATGTAGGTATATGTTCAGAGCCCCATCGCGTCTCGGTAACATCTCATTCGTCATGCAAGTGAGAAAGCAAGCACGCAAACCATCACTCTCTGTTATTAATTTACTGTAAACTAATAGTTAAACATGCAAACGCATCACGATGCTGTGAAATCCGTTGTAATGTAGAATTTTAATAACACGTACCACGTTTAAGGCAGACAGTACGGAGAAATTATTACAGGATCTTCAGCTGAAAACCAAACGGCTAAATGTATGCATTCTAATGCATAACTTTGGTTTCAGTTTTTTTCTTTCAACGCTTAAAGATATATGTCTACAGCTAAATACCAGGCTAGCAATAAGTTTCCATAATAATTGAATAGTCATGCCGGCATTGCACTCATCACACTGTTTAGAAAAACGGTTATTATGTTAAGCCCTTACAAGCCACGGAAGGATTCCGGTAGCTACCTTTCCCAATATATTTCTTAAATTACTTTTCATCACTTTTTGCCAAGATCCTTTAATTAATCGTGTTACATACGATATCAGTTAACATCTCAAAGTTGTCATCATGATCAAAGAGTTACATCAAGCTCCTACCTCATACCACGCCGCCGCCCCAAAATCATAAAATAAACAAAATATGTGCGTTAGAAGCGGAAACATTATAAGCGAACGATTCCGAAACATTGGAGCAAGACGGGGCAACAAAATGAACAAGATGAGCTTAGCTATCAATAACAGTATCAGAACGTCGACAAATCATAAAGCTAAAAGGTCGGGCGCGTGCCGGCGCATGCGGCCACGGTTAAAAATAGTCCACTGCACGGAGACACTCCCAAATAGGAAGCCACTTGGACGGGCTCGATCAAGAATGTCACCGTAAACAACTGTTGTATCAGAGATTAAAAAGTAAACTGATGTAGCCGTATTCTATTTGATTATATTTGTGTAGAAAGGCTGCCTGAAGATTGCTTTTACATATTTAACGTCGACAATATGATCAAGTTGGGCTATTACGAGATGTAGATCGATATCTATAAAAGTGAGATATTAGGGATTTATGGTAATGACGTCATTATACTAAATATTAGAATTCATTATTATAAATAATGAATGAATTCTAAATTATAATTTAATGGAATCTAATTTAATTAGAATTATAATAACAGGTGACAATGCAAACAAACCAGCTAACGGATTCATATGAATTATTGATTCTGAACGTGTCTATTTTGCGTTGGTGTAAACTGTAAATAACTTCAATAATCGAATATGCAAGGACTTTGTGCGTCTTAGCAACCGGTTGGACTCAACTTAGTAGGTTGGGGGTATCAAAAACATTTTGCGTGAGAACAATACAGAGAATTATGTTATTGTAACACTAATTACAGCAAACACTACTTTTGAGAAAAACCTAAACATAAGACAATATTTAAAGATTTTCTGAAATGATTAATTAAAATACGCTAGCTTAGACCTCGGCATTAATACTGAATACGAATGCTTCACAATAGGTACAGAACGGCGAGTCAATATTAAATGAGATTTATTATTAATACTGAAAATAATGGTAAAGTTTCAACTTACTTTAGACAAGTAATAGTTGCGGCCGCCTACGATACGCCAATCCAGAGAATTATTGTAGAGTCATTAATCTTGCCCAACTTAATATTAAAGCAATCGTATAATACTAAAGTTTGACCGACTCTTAGGTACCGTTTGAGTGTTTTATTTTTAATGAATTGAACTAATTATTATAAATCTTATTGAGACTATCCATTTCTGCTAATCTGCAACTACCACCTACAACCCTAACCATAACAACAAACGGGATTCATAATGATTTATAGACCAAACACGCCAACAATCTATCTCGCTGATTACAGGTGCAAATCTTATAATCGGTATTATTATTTCTTCGCTGCCGTTGTTATATCCGAACCTCCGTTGCTATATGTAGCTCAGGCGGTGTAATTCCACATCTCTCGTTCATTATACCATAAAGAAAATAGTTAATTGCTCTTCACAGAATTTACTGCAGCACTTTCTCATACTTACCGACAGAATTCATACATTTTTGAGATCTATTTAAACGGGCGTCACTGGGCGTGTACAAACGTTTACTATACTATGCGAACTCAGGAAACTTTTAACTGATCTAAATGTAAATATTATGATGTCAGTCAGATATGCCCGACCATTAATATTAAGTATGCAAATATAATTCTCTAACGAATTAATTATTATCATTGTTTACTCGCAAGGAATTCCGT
Organism: Abrostola tripartita; assembly: GCA_905340225.1. NCBI lineage: Eukaryota > Metazoa > Arthropoda > Insecta > Lepidoptera > Noctuidae > Abrostola > Abrostola tripartita. Next base: position 2,266,609 of record HG996488.1, read on the forward strand.
CACTAAACAATATTTATGTAAAACTACCTATGTGATCAACAAATGCATACTTATTAAATATTTTTTGTAGTATTTAGATAGATGTCTTTGCGCTGCAATAAGTGCTGCACTAATTGACTTAAAGAGATAAGACTTTTTCGTCCTCTTAACGCTACATTAAACAGTAATTGCTTACATTCGTATCTACTAGAGGAAAGAGAACAATGTACAGCAAGAAATTATTGTAGTGCAGACGGTAAGACACAAGCAAATTGAATTCAATTCTAAGCGCCACGTTTACGCATTAAAAAAACATAAACACAGTCGGAGCCAACTCATTCAATTTGCAAACGTAAAGAGAGTTTCGCTCGTAAAGAGTTGACTATTAAGTACTTTCATACACCACGCTATAACATATAGCAAGTGGAGCGGGCAGTCCACTCTCTACACTTAATTCGTACTAGTTAATTGCTAAGCAATTAACAAAGACACTATAAGTTCACTCTCTCCGTGGTTCGGGAGGTGCCACGTGGTGACGGTGTGGTCACCAGTGGTTCATTAGTGCCATCGACTGCGCTAACGGAAGAATGCACTTCCTCCGTGGTCGTCAACTGTAACCATCAAAGATTTGCATCAAAGCTACTCAGTCCAAGCGGAACTTAAAAGACTAGGCAGGTCGACGACACATCATCGATGCTTTCACGAGCAGATGTCATGGTTGATGAATTACTACACGATCGTTTAAAGTACAAACACGCAGTAGCAAATAGTTATTTCAAAGGAAACCTGTTTTGAATGCAACGTCCTCAATGCCTTTATCCTTCACATGGATTAAATTATTTTGTCGGTGTTGGACAGACCGTGCTGCACTCGCCTTACCCGTCCGTAGAACAAAGGGCAACGCAACTCGTTCATAGCAATATCATCTCCATTTATGCACCCTTACATACAGAGGCAATATTATAGCAGACTAATGTCTTTTTAAACTGAATAAAACTTAAACCTACAACAAGTTAATACATTCTTTTTTGTAAATAATTGCGTTTGCCAACCACCGTGCAATGAATAGATAAACTGCTGATTTTAGGAAGTTGCCAAAGCACCTGGAGTGATAGGAAAATGGGTAAATAACGAGATAGAATCTATGAAACGGGGTGAAGGTTCGTTGCTAAACAATCGTAAACAGTTAACTCAAGTCGATTATCGTCGATTCGGATCGGAGCCTCGCAGGCCGCAACAGTCGATGCGTGGAAACTGGAAAGGTGCGTTGGCACCTGCAGCCCACGCGAGCGACTGAGGTCGAGCGCCCACGCTGCCCCCACACACTAGCTGGCCGATACTTCAACTTATGGCTCTGCCAGTCACTCGATCTCTTTTATACCATGAGTGTAAGAGAGATGACAAAATGATTCAAACTTTTGACACATATGTAAGTGATCGGAGTAGCTTCACTAAATATGTATCGTATCTAGGCTGTTTGCTCATAAATTAATTGTCAAACAAAACTTGCTTGGTGAGTGAGGTTAATGGGATATTGATAATAAATATCACAAATAAATACGATTTATTGAAAACACGCATAGTAGGCAAAAAGATCGTTAAAATTACTACAAGATGAGAAATAAAAACACAGTACTTACAATTTATAACGTCGTCACGACAAAAAGCACTTTTACCCGCTCTCTAGTATTAAAATCAGAAATTAGTAAGTAGCATTGCAAGAAACATCTGTCTGCCACTAGAAGTATGAGAAATATGCGTTATGGCTATAAAAATATATTTTTTAAATTGAATGTTATAAGAAATGAACTTTATACGTCCGTTACGATATCACGGAAAGGAAATGCATATCTAGCATTACATACAGGACAAGAAAAAACCAATTCTTATTGAATAATGAATAAACAATAGTATGTACATCGCGTGTCGCGTTAATTACAACAATTATTATAGTATAAAACACCAGGCATTGCATTCCTTAAAACACACGTTTTGGCTTTATAATGGCCAATAAAGCCATATTGTCTACAAGCTGCATCTGTTGGCAGCGGCTGCTTTCTGAGCATCGAGCTTTTTGTTTTATGAACATTGTCAACCTTTTTACATTGATCCTAAATAGCTCAGTCAGCTGTTCCAACCAGCTCTTTATGAACAGCTGTTCATGAAGGCACAACATGCTAGTCGTTAAAGGTTTAAATTAAAAATCCAAGGAAGTAAAATTGCCAATCCAAATAAGTTGCTCACGAATATTCACAATAACTATGTTTTGTACTAAGTCTATATACACGACAAGTTTGACGAGAAGTGATTCACGAGTGACCAAATATGGAAGACATCTCGAATGAACGGCGGAGAAAAAGTATTCTTGCCACTCTGAGACGGTGTGCATCAATACATATTCATTGGAAGCAACCAACATGGTCAAACCACCGAGTTAATTCTAACCACTTGAATGGAATTTTGCAAGGCTCCCTTTATGCACGATTAGATTACCATAATTGGCATGTAGGAAACAAATAACTGAGATTACGAAGTCTATGTAAGATATATCTACTAAACCAGTGAGTGAAAAGCAAACTTTAACATAGAACGTGAACAATACAATCGAAACGTGATCTGCATTTATATTCAGTAACAAAAAATGCCAACAAGTTAAAATTCATAATGTCTCAGCCCTCAAGTGACAGGAAGCAGGAAGTTTTAGGAATTCGTACATAATTAATTGTATAAGTGTGTGTAAACTCGCTTGCTAGTGGAGTAGATACGGGCGCTGTCTCATATAGAGACAATCGTAGCATTACTGAGGTTTATCATCTAGCGGAACTAATGGAACACACAATTAGTTTTGTGGTGCAGGAAATAAATGATTTTCCCTGCTCTGAGTCATCAACCTGACCATTGGTTAGTCAGACTTTTTCTGACTGAAATGGTAGTTTAAAAAAAGATATCAACGAATGTAATAACAGCCTTTATTTAAACAGATCAATTTTAAGCCAAATCAGTTGTTAGTATAATGCTTAAAGAAAAAGTGAAGTAGGTGGATTAAAAAAACTTTTTGTGCAACTTGATAATTATGTAAAATGTCAAAGTAAACGACTGAAAATCCTAAAAACGACCATACGAGAAAATCTAAGGTATTAACACTCATCTGCAGATCAGAATACTACCATTATTCTCCCTGACAGCAGAAACGTCAACGGATCAGTGATGCGATGAAGTCATAACTAGCAAGAACTATAAATGTGGCAAGCCCACGCACCCCCGATTAAACATTAACTTTATTGTAGGTAAACTGCTGTAGGCTGCTGTAGGCCACAAGAATAAGGATACAGAAGGAACATAAAAATATCATAGAATCAAAAACGTAGGAGGAACGTAGATTTATTGCGGATAGTTAAAAACCGTTTTAACTTGACAAACAATCATATCATATTTGGTAATCACACAGACGACTGTTACGTACAGATGAAAATGTGTGTGATCAGCCTCACGCCAACGTTTGTTAATGAAAATTATAGTGGCCTCAGAGCCTACGCTGGTATTAAACGTTGCACTGCCAAGGTCTATTGTAAACGCTAGCACATGGAAGTGGGAGGAAGTTACTGGTTCACACTAATTTAAAATAAAATTATCTTCATAAGACTTCCTTTAGAGATTGAAACGAATGACAGAGAAGCGCTTATCCCGAGTTAAAATATTTGCAAGTCTATCGTCATTGTTGTCAACGATAACGAATACAATTTTGAGTCTAAATCATCATACCCGATAACTTATCGCACTGTAAAGTCCAGCACATTCTATTCACGTTCTTTAGTATGATATCTACGCAAAAGTCTTATAATATATTTTACGTCTTGAACTTGTAAAAACGAATGTTCAATTAGTGTTATTTGATTTATCTGGCTCTCAACTACGGTATGACCCAGTTGGAACGAGCAGACTTCTAGCAGCGAGATATCGGTGAAAGTCAAAGACGGCGCCTATGTATATGCAAAGGGAGCAACTAGATGACGATTAATATAAACATTTCGTAACTACTATTATAAGCACAAAACTGCGGACGATCGATAGGACGGTCGGCTCACTCGACTGTTTATTAGACATTACATAGACCATTACGTCAGACCTCGACCAAAATATTGATAAAATGATTACTTGTGTCGAAAGTTGTTTTATGTGAGCAGGAAACGTTGCGAAAGCGATACGTTATGACGTCTCTACTATGCCAGTGTACCTTTTTTTTTAATAAATACAGGTTCGTTAAGGTAAATAAGCCCGTAGGTGGATCGGCATTCCACGCACGAAGTCTTTGATCACATTGTTGGTATAGCACTCCAATATTAAATAAATAGCAGTAGGTTCAGTGTATGAACAATGGTAAGCGTAGTCTGTTTCGAGCTGCCGACATCTGGCCCGTCGGCCCAAAGAGCTTTTTACCGCATAACTTCACCACACGCGACGTCACAAATGTATGACCTACAATATTTTTTTACATGCGACTTTGAGGTGCGTGAAGCATTTCATTAGTATAAGATATACGCGTTTAAAATTAGTAATAATAGGTATATCAGACAGTAAAACATGCTATGATTCGTAAAAAACAAATATTGCATAGAATTTTAAAGTATTTTGTTCAGAAATCAATAGATGGCAAAAAATAGGTGTGTAATAATAGCTTCTAAACACAGCAAAAATTCGTTACAACTTGGAAGCACGACCTTAGCAAAAACTTTTAGTAGGCGTTGAGAATTCGCTAATCAAAACATCAACTAAACGTTCAACTCTACAAGGTTCCAAGTACATATAGGTATCATACGTCTTGGATTTCTTCATTAGAATATGAAACGTGGTATAAAGAGATCATCATTTAAATGGCAATAAAGCTCTGGCTGTCTCGGGTGCAAATATAAAGTTGAATATATCAATATTTTCGTAGGGAGATATAAATGCGATTCTCGTGGAATATAACTCAAAATTGGGTTACGCCTTTCAAATAAGACGAAATGACACTAAAATGATTGGGCGGATCAGACAAATATTTGATTCTAGATCATTTTGTAACTATAAGAAAGACTTTAAATAAATTAATAGAATTTGGTTTAAGGACAAATGAATTTTGAACTTTTTTCACAATCAAAATTTTCACCAGAGTCTGTTCATGGAAAGTTTAATATCCACTCCGTGATTCTAAATACTATCTCAACTGATCTCAAGCAAGCGCAATTCGATTTGGTACTCGTAACACCATAAAAACGTGTTTATGACGAGGTTATAAATAAGTTCAAAGTATATACAGTTTTTTTTTTAAATCACAACTAATTTAAAAGACAAATTAATGTCGATAATAGTGATTTTTATAGTTGTGTCGTTTTCTTGTTAGCTAGAACAGCTTTCGTTTAAGGACCAGGGCGTCTGATGTTATGAAAGAATGAAGAAAATAAACTTGAGGGATCCTATATTTCTATGTGAATGGATAACCACGTAGTAAATGACGAAACTGCATCTGAAGTGGCCAGGGGCCTGTTACTTATACATGCAAGGCCCGTTTTCAAGATTTCCCACGGATGTTGCGCGCACAATACTGGCAGTTTGCACGACATTAACACTTGCCTCGGAATCCGGCCTGCTGAGGGAATTGCTCAAGAATCCCTCGCATCTCCAACTAATATGCGTGAAACGCAGTTTCTCGGAATACTATCGGAACTAGAATGGCTTCTGATGTTTCGAGAATTCTGGAAGCACTAAATGATTTCCCGCCGACTAACATGCCTAAAGCGTTATTGTTTTCTCAGAGCTTTATGAGCATGACGCTCTTCTTTGTATGTTTAACCGCATCTTTACAAAGGTAGTAATTTTCATAATACTATGTGGACGAAATTTTAATAATATAGCAATATCGGCCGACTTCCAAAGCGTCAATATGTTACACTCCGCTAGAGATGATTGCTTCAAATCACTCAAAGCTATTATAAACGCATTAGAAACAGAAACGGAGAACAACAGTCATGATGTAGCATTTTAAGCCTTGATCTTAAAATCTGAGAAAAAGTGTCATTGTCAATCCAACAACAACTGTCTTCCTACTACTGTTATAAATGATGAAAAGATTATACAACATCTTTGTTTTTTCTACTAGCCACAAAACATCAGAAAAAATTGCTGTGCAGTCAAAAAAGAATAACGTTTTATGAATTAAAAGTATCTCTTTTACAAATAATGAATACATTAATTACGAATAATAAATCTCTCAGATACAGCTAAAAGGTTAACTTTAAAATATCAAACATTAATGAGTGAAATGAATCAACTCTCTTTGCATGTAAATCGAAAATGTAATCGGTATATCTACAATAGCAGACAACAAACACTCGTATCTACTATCCAGCAACATGTAAGATGTGTGCGATAACGTGATAAAAAGAGACAGTGTAACACACGATAACACATCTCGTCATGAGAGCTGCTTAGTTTGGAGAAAGTGATGTTATAACCTTGAAACAAAATATATACAGTTACCGTGTGCACACACTTTCTTCATGTCTATGTCTACCTAGAGGTAATGCATTATTTTTAAAAATTAAAGAAATGCAGAATTTTTTAACGTCGTCAGATAAAAAGCTGCCCACAGTCGGTTATGGTTGTATTCTGTTTTGGTTGCTTTCGTCAATGTCTTATCCGACATACGGCAGACTTGACTTGGCGTTCATTTCTGTTGGCAGCTGTATAAACTACATTACCATTTTACCTATTAATGCCAATCACGCCTGCGTCCCAGTAGGAGAAGACGGAGGTGTTCTCCTTTATAGAGAGGTACACGCACACATCTCATTGCTCATTTTAAGTCCCATGTAATAGGTGGCGAGACTATTACCATAAAATCGGTCCCGGTTGTTTAACTACTTTAAACCAAATAGCACGTGCTCTCCACAACTAATACATAATTAAAATTTCTGTAGTCTCCGGACAAGTGCTGTGAATGGTTTGCCACACGTGTGCAAACACCGTTATTGTTCAAGTGTGTTTTATATTTTCAGGTTCGGACGGCATCAAGATGAGCTAAAGTCCAAGTAAAATCAATGAAAAGTTCATTGACACCGCTTGAATTGAACTACAGTACGGTACGGTTCTAACAAACACGAAATAACAATGCTATTATGCTGAACTATTGACAGAAAAAACAAATGTCTTAAAGAGTAACGAATTATAAACAGTCATCAGTAAATAATTATGAAGATGAACAAATTGGACTTTAGACGCAGGACTCATTAGAAACAGAACAGCTTTGTCATACAGTTTTTGTGTTTCAAATCATGTTTTGAATTTGTATTACCAATTGAGTATTGAAGAGCTTTGTTCGTCAATGGCGTCGGTTTCATTCACGGGTCATGGTACTCTCAAACATTCGATTGTTAGCATGTGATTTGTACTTGCAAACATGTTGGCTTCCGGGAGTCAATTTCACTTTTCGCAATGACATCATGTTTGTTACCAATATAATTGACCAATCGACACGGACGACTAAACATCGGTACCGAAAATAATAGTATAGTATTCAATTAGTGACGCACTTAAACGGCGGATGATCTAAATTAATATCAAGATGTGGAAATTATAGAAATTAAATAAACAGGAAATCAGGAATGTTTAGCAATAACAAATTTAAGGATGAGGCTAAGACAACAGGTAATAATAGTTAAGTTTTTAATAAAATTCAATAATGCATTTGTAATTACTGGTTGCAACCTTAGTCTTCGAGTAACGCGGTAATTACCTTCCTCCTTAGAAAAAAAAGCAATTGCCTTTAAGGTACATTTATTTAAAAGCAATCTGTTGTTCGCTTCACTCAAAAGTTGGACCGGCATTAATTTATTAATCTGTAATCGCAAAAAATATTCAGCTTATCAAACATTAGATTACATTTCTTTACACTAGATTATACTTTATTTGTGTTTATTCTTTCCCAGTAACATTTGGAGGGCTTTCCCTAACATACGTTAGTTAGTAAATACTATACATATTTATAAGTGTAGGTAGGTATGTAGTTAATGTAGTAATAAATCGCCTTATTTTCGTTAATTTGTCAAAAACTTAACTTTCTTCAAAGTTTACACGCAGTCGGAATACCTATAATGTGAACATAAGAGAATTGGAGGAGGAAGACCTCAGCAAACACATTCCAGGCAAGTTAGAGACGTTTCTGAAGAAAGGTCGGGTCAAGAGAACCCAAAATTGACGAGCAGGTATGAAGAATGTTATGAGAGTGGCGAAAGCGGCATGTCAAAAGGTTAGAGCAGTGTATAATCCGTAGTCGCAACCTTCTCTTATAAGCAGTTGTTACTTTATGATATTACTAGCTTCCGCCCGCGACTTCGTCCGCGTGGATTTCTAATGTTTTGTAGCCTTCCTATTCCGATAAATGGACTATCCAAAACAAAAAGATTTATTAATTCGAACCAGTATTTCCTGAGATTAGCGCGGTCAGCAATACAAACAAACTCTTTAGCTTTATAATATTGATAGATAATATAGATATTAGTACAACCACATTTAAAACTTCATTAAAATGTTGGCATTTTTTTCTTTACTTCGTGAGAAATATGTAGTTTCTTCAAAGCATCATCTTAATCTCAGGGTAATTAGGTACACGATGCGTGGAGTTCGTGTACCTAAGAACGTACGCGAGTAGCCAGCTTCTACATCTCATATCATCACGTAGTAACTTCTAACGACACTAATAAACGAGCTTGATGACTTTTCCTAACATGAGAACACAGTGCATGACTTTTTATCATTAGAAAACTAAGCGATATATTTGCTCGGTGATATACTCTGAAATAAATTAATGTCTTGATTAATTCGTCTGAAAAACACAAGTAAATTCATCAGAGAACGCAGGAACGTTTGTATGTATTATAGTGGTCTGAAGACTGCTAAAACAAGACGACTTGAATAGTCAACAGACTATATTCCCACCACAACGAGGCAATAAGGTTAGCCAGAGTGTAAAACACGTGCGGCTACATAAAGTTAGTATCAGCTGTGATTTGAACAGCCAATTTCTTCACCGAGTGTATAATATAAAGCTCAACCACATGAAAGTAACCGCACGAAACATTCCTCCTATAGCTTTCACTGCAGCCATCACAGCGAATGTATTGTCTCAGTACAGGTAGGTATTAATGCTGATACGTAATCACATTCCGTGTTAAGTAATAACATTTAATATTTGGTACGTAATCACTCTAATGACAAACGGATTCGGAAGTTAAACAATTAAATTAATGACGTAGGCTCACTAGAATAATCCACAAAATCTGATCGAAGATATAATAGGTAATAACTTTTTTCTTATAAATTCTTCGTATTCATTTCATGGGAAGTTTTCTTGTCAGCTAGATAGGAACTGGATGGTTCCTATATATATGGCTTATTGGACTTATATAGGGTATAACAAATCACTACATAGTATAAAACAAAGTCGCTTTCTCTGTCCCTATGTCCCTTTGTATGCTTAAATCTTTAAAACTACGCAACGGATTTTGATGCGGTTTTTTTCAATAGATAGAGTGATTAAAGGGGAAGGTTTATATGTATAATAACATCCATTAAATAGTGGAGAAATACTGTTATTTTTGAGGTTTCTAATGTGATGTCGTAAATAATTACATTTTTTCCGCTTACATTGCAAACGCAGGCTGAACCCTACGAGATTTATCAAAATAATGTACTAAGTATTGTACACATTGAAAAGATATACAGAAAACTCCGCTATGGTATATGTCTATGTCTTATGGATATCCCACAATATCATTTTTTGTCATTTACTTTTTACGACAAATAATGGCTAATTTTCGAAGCGATTTTAACCAATACTGCATTAATCCTTATCTAATTAAATACTATACATTGTTGATTTAATATAGATCTATATGGCCCTTTACAACATATGATTTAAATGAATATTTTCGAAGATATTACAGATTTAAAAATTGCGGGACGTAGCGTGCGGGCCACGGGCAATAATGAACAAATCAAAAGTACTGGATCGATTTTAATCATTTTTTCAGTGAATGACATAGGCTATATATTTTATACCCGTGCGAAGCCGGAGCGGGCCGCTAGTAAACTATAAATTACAACCAATATGGTAACAGGACAAAACGAAGCAACATATGGTGCAACTCAAGGATACTGTACTGACGCAGACCAAAATAATGTTTTCCTGACGGTTTGTTTGGCATCGATGATTAATGTTAGTATTGCCTATTTATAACAGTCTATAAGCAAAACGAGCAATTAACGACACATGCCTTAATCACAATTGACGATATAAGACATATTCAATGCCAACTAAATACAATTAGGCAAAGGTTTACAATAGTTTTACCGAAACTTGAAACTAACAAAAACCAGTTATGCATTACTTTATGAAAGAAATCGGAGATTTCTCAACAAATTATAATTTCCCCCTCAGATATAACACTTAAGTAGCGAGTGTGACGAGTTTAATTAATATTTTCTTTGACACCAAGATTGTTAGACGTTGCATACGTGCTATAATTATGAAGAAATTCTTAAGCAAACTAATCTGGGAACAAATCTTCAGCGCGAGTCGTACACTTGCTTTAAGAGCGTTTCTAATCTTTGATAGACGGCTGCCTTCGATTGTGACTGCTTCAGATTAATTTCGCCCATTGATTTTACTTTGATCAATTTTGAAAGTTTTAGTTTCATTCAAGGCGTAAGTAATACGTTTTATTTGTAGAGCTTCCATCTTGCGTAATGTTAGCCATAGTTATTTGTGTTACCTCGCGGCGCTACCTACTTAAATTTAAAGCCGAAACAACTACGAAGACTTTGATGTATTTTTATGCCTCTTTACATTACTGCACTTAGAAATGTTGTAACGACAAAAGCTACCAATTAACAATGATCAAGCAATCAAGATGGAATGTAAGCAAGCAACGAATGGAATTTAACAAATGACAACCTTCCGGACGAGGCGACCAAAACGATAACATTGCAAAATCCAGTCGTATGGATGTGCCTACGTAAGGCAACCGTAACAAGGTCCTCGCCATATATGAGGACCGTGGGCGGAAGCATGCACCAAGAGGTGGCACCACAATGTTGAGCCGTGTCGCAACATGTCCGGTAGCCTATACTGGAACTGACTGTGTAAAATACTAGCCTGTGGTATTTATGCCATGTAATAACATAAATTAAAACAGATATACCTATATATAATTATATATATACCTAGATCCACCTGTGGAATTTATTAAAAGAAACAGGTATTCCACGTCAACATGTTATCTGAAAATGTTCATACTGGTTTTATTGATGTTTTCGTCACCGGGAGATAACTTTAATTAGATTCTTAATATAAACCTACCGGCTCAGTTTTCAATCTAATAAACATTCCTACAGCTACTACCAAAACATCTAACTAGTTTCTGTGCAACGGATAAAAATATTTCCTTTCTCATTATTTAAGCGTGAAATACATATTTTTCGACAATTTTCAATCAGTTTCATTGTAATTTAACGTTGCGTTTCTTTTAAAATATAGCGCGAAAGTCTGACATCAACATTCAATAGCTTATTCAAATTTGTTTTATAGGAGTTTAAAAACGAGCGGGTGGGAAAGGAAATCACGTCGAACAATCGCAGTGAATTACTAGGTACTCTCCATCTTCATTGGCAGTGTATTATTACAGAGGCGATCGTATTGGATTCGTAAAGCGTTTTCTTTACGCAACGGTGCAAGGCAAATAATATATGGAAAGGGTTAAAATTGAATTTAATTAAACGTTATTTAATCAGGTTGTTGTCTTTATACGAAAGTCTAGAACAACTTTTCCAGTATTGCGTGTAGGTTACACGTTCGTTTCAATTTGTTATATTTAAGAGTGGACACGATTCATTATAATTCTGGTAAGAGTAAGTAAGCGCTAGCAGAGATCTGGGTCGGTAACCACAGAGTGAGTGATGCGCTCCTTTCGCAGATGGCCAACGAGCCGTGATCTGCTAGAGATGCCACGGTCTGTTGGCCTAACCTTGGCCGTAACCATCCCGTATATTCCCCAACCGATCCGGGTGACATCATCTATAGTCAAGAATTGTTCTAATACTCCGTGTGAGGCCAAGGCCGGAATTTCAATCGATGCTAATATTACAGTGGAATAATAAAAAGGAAAGTAAGGTTGATGACCCCACCGTGGACGGTTACAGCCAGTAGACTGATGGATTTGTCCGGATTCTTTTTTTAGCTGCCATAATGCGGTGTGCCGATCCAGGTTAAGAAATTTAGGTAATATTGTCCGCAGCGTTGAAATAAAGCAATAGCCGTCAATGAAACGGTCTAATAAAATTACAAATTTCGTTATCCACTCACGAACACAAGAGTAGGTATTTTTTACACAAGTCTAGTAATTTTAATAGGTACGCACGTATACATTCTAATGGAACTTGTAGAGCGAAACTTTCTACAGCTTTATTTTTTGTTAAAATTGCAGTCAATTCGATACATTTTCTGCACATTGTAATCATTACAATTTAATGTGAAGTCATCAGCAAATTTGTATTAAGTGCTCTAGAAACTTTTCGTATCGATGTCTATCATTTAAAGAGGGCGCATTATCGCCTACCGATTAACTAACTAGTAATACATGCAATGTTAAGTCATATATCGTATCGCAAACAAACTTATCAATCAAATCGATTCATCGCGCGGATTGTGGTATATTGCAGTCACACCTGACGATTAAGTATAAACATCAACTACTCATAATCGACGGCATTCCAAACGCATAACGTTATCATTCATCGTTATGCTTAACTGTTCTTAACAACTGGGATCTTACCGAGACCGCCACAGAATTGCTGGGTCCGATCCCTGCCTCAGCAACGGAGTGCTGGCCCTCGGGCACACTCAGAAAGCGGCGTAAGGTGCCATATCCAGACGCTGATGCCACCATGGCTACCATAGTTAATTCACAATCACAGCACAGTTACCACTGGTTCTCTTTGTGACATCACTCGCGCGGGCGTGTTCGGAAATTTGGCGGTTCGCGCGCACGGCGACCTGCGCGCGCGACGCGTTTCAACTGCGCGTCGTACAGAACGAAGGCTGCGGCTGCGCCCCCTACCACGATACCGATAGGCGACAAGTTGAGAGTTCGGACGAACTTAGATAAGCGTGTTGGTTACTTTTGTACTTCCGTCGTGTTTTTAGAATAAAGTTTTCTTGTATTTAATTTTAGACTTTTTTCTGTTTCCCATGATGTGTTAAAAGAAGCAATCTTATCTCAAATAGCTAGAATCAAAGGTTTTGGGGTTTTCAATTCATTATCTTATCAAGTCAAGTCAAGTAAACAGCTAAGCAATATAGGAGTGTTTATGTGTAAACTACCTGTCAGGTATATTTTTGTTACACATAAAATTATGAATTGTGATATGAAATATTTGGCAATATGTAAACTGACAATAAGTTAGCAGAATTATTTAATTACCTATGTTAATTTTCTCCATTCTAGATTATTAATGTAACTAAACTGAAATAAAATTCATGAAAATCAAATCTTAAAAATCCTGTTTTATATGCAGATTTGATAATACACATGACTGTGTTGGGTTAATTCATATAACATAGTTACTGTGGATAACATACTAACACACAATAGTATTAGATCATACAATCAAGTGTGTTGTAGCTGGTACACAGTAAACTTATTGTTTGAATTACTACTGAGTGTTATAGGAGAAACTTCTTAATGTGTTACTTCTGGCATCCATATCCACATTGTGCATTTAAGTAGGTAAATAAATTAAGTAAATTTTACTAAGAATAATATACATTTTATTTTACTTTGGCAACTTTGCTAAACAACTTTTTATGAGTAGCACCTCAGCTCTTTCACATTTTGAGTAATTATTCTCATGCACAAGATCAAGAAGTTTTGACATTAGGTGTAAAACAACAAGATTTGTGACTATTGGTACCTACCTGTACCAAACAAGTACAATTAATTGTTGACAAAAAACTAATATGACCATGATTATGAATCACAATTCAAATACACAGGTAGGTCTATAAAGATAATGAGTCACTTGCTCAAACTTGAGTCATTAATGGACATCAAAGTACTGCACTAGGTTTTCTAAGTTCATCGTGTTATTAAACAATTCGATAAAATTATTCCTAAACAATTCACAATGATTATTCAATTCAGATTTTTAATTACATCTTCAGGATAATATCATTACTATGATATGAAAAAGGATTAGGTTGTGGATTTATTAATAAAAGTTAGATTGTTTTCTTATTATAAAGATACATGTTTATTAACATAGTTATTTATTACAATAGTTGTTTGATTGCGAGTTTGTACTACACTTAGACATTAAAAATAAAAATTATATTCTGTGGCAAGGTTATGTAGTATGATACCTAACAAATCAGTCCTAATGAACTTTCTACACAGAATAAAAAAGGACAAGTTCTTAAATAAATATTCAAGAACATTCTCATGACAGTGAGACAGATAATATAAAAGGAATAAGACAAAGACACACACATACACAACAGTGTGATATGACAAATAAGGCTCATAACAATGTTCTAATGCCAATAATTTATTCTGTTAGTGTGGGCAGGCACCTCCAGCGCCCACTACTTACCTTGGTTTGTTTTATATCTATGAATCCATGAAGTTTTAATCATGTTTTGACTTAGAAATTATGGCCAGAGTTACATATAAGGACATTAAACTGACAATTACTCCAAAATTTCACTTTAAAAATAATACAACTTCAAAACATGCATGCATGTACATGTTTTAATAGACAGCACAGTAGTGTTGGAACATTCCAATGCAAATTGCACAAGCACCAAGGTGTTATGAGTAAGCCAAAGGTGAAAATTATTAAAAACCGGCAGTAAGCCGTGTAGGGCTCACCTGTTTGGTGTCCACACAGTCAGTGGCCTCCATATTGGCATGTGATCTCTCCTGCCGCTCCATGACTTAGGAAACATCAGAATCTCTTATACCATTTACAGGGCGTTATAAAAGCACACAATAGAATACTAAACATAACAATCGCGATGGGCTTAACAATTTTTAACGAAACAATGTCAGCGATTGCACTTAACACGTACTGCACTATAGGTCCGTTGCACTAATTCGTTTGACATTTATCAAGCGCAGTCACTGTTTTAAACACATTTTAAGCCTTTCAACATAATAACAAAGCTTGAGACTTGATTTTTTTGATTAATATACGAAAAATACAGTTGATCACCATCTTAAAATTTTCACACATTCCGTCATCGAGGCCGACTGACGGTCGCTGCCCTACGTGTTGTTCCAATATACGCATTTGTAATTTAAAGTGTCATTAAGGTACGTTAAAGATTTTGGCATTTTACTTTAAAGTATACAATTATTTGGAAAATTAAAACGTTAGCCGAACTAAACTAAAGTACGTTTTGTGATAACACATTGCTAAAATAATTTTTAACAGTTTGAATACCATAAATGTTATTGTACTTATATCTCGCCCGTAGAAAGAAATATCTTTAACATTGATGATTATGCCATCTATGGAGTTTCATGAGTACTTTTAAGGTAATTTGAAATTTTGAAAATACTGGTTCAAGATTTCTTTTGCGTTTGAACATGTTTGAATGTAAAATGAGAGAAATATCTGTATAGCATACAACACTGATTATCTAGTTTTCAATATGGCTCTTTCATGATATTATTATAAAAGCAAACAGTTTATCCCTATTGGCATAAGCAGCATAAGTCCATAAATATTGTGAGGACTAGGGAGGGTAGCTTTGAACTTATCGACCCTCAGAACCAAACAAACCTTGACTGATTATAATAATATAAACCATTACTGATTACCTCTAAGATAATAATGTGACTTGTGAATTTTTGCTATCGTTATTTATTTAATATATTTGGAAAACTATATAGCTTTATATCAAAGTTTTATGAAAATCTACTGCGTGATCTAGACTGGGACTGTTTTTGGAAATGTGGAGTTAACGTTAGATGAAATGTTTACAGAATATACCTACTTCTTTTGGGAAAAGTTTGTTGCATTTTTTTAACGCACCAGTGATATATTATGCAAATACCACTTCATGTAAGTAAGATAATCTTACAAGTTTTAACAGACCTTTAGTCCCAAGATCCGAGTCCACAGAAAATCAACACAGGATAATATAATGCTTCGAATAATATACATACTACGACAGCTTCAAGAAAAAATCTTATAGAAATAATAATTCACTGTAAAATGTATCTGTAAGTATTTTTCTTAAAGCTGGAAAAAGAAATTGAGCAATGAACCCTTTGTATACATTCCATGCGAGTTATTATCTGTGATTGATAATTAATGACACTGACAGAACAGAATTTATTTTCATTATTTGACAATTGACATTGAGAGATAGTCTGTAGTTCTCTACTTGTGCGGTTAGAAATAAATATTTATTATATTTTAAACTATGCCGCGAGAAAAAAGTCGATATCGAGATAGGCGCAGTTCATCATATAGTTCAGAGTCGTCTTACGAGAGAAAGAGATCGAAAAGCAAACACAAGCGTAAATCAAGGTCCCGAGATCGATCAGAGTCAAGTAGTCACAGAAGAAAGCGATCAACTTCGCGAACTAAACCCAGAAGAAGAAGTTATACCCGAAGTCTGTCTAGAGATAGAGACCGGTACGAATCCAAATCTCGAAGACGATCTACTTCAAGATCGCGTTCGAAACGAGATCGATCGCGTTCACAGTCCAGTTCTCGAAGTAGAACCAAATATAGCAAAAAAAAGTCAAAGAGATCTCGCTCATCAAGCAGCCGCAGCAGCTCCTTTGATATTGGTAAGTCTTTTAGCCATTTTGGTGTATGAGTGATAAACTGTGATTGGTGTAAGAGTGAGTATTCAATTTAGGACAGCTTGTCTGTTTATACTTGTATGACTAGTAACTTTTCTTTTCAGAGCGACCAACACACACAAAGTCTCTTGATGATACAGAAATCAAATTGGAGAAGGCAATTAAAGCTGCAGAGGCAGCAGGTTTGACGATGACCAAAATACCAACTTATGAGTATAAGGAGGTTGAGGTCAAAGAGGATATGCCTACCATACTCGATCGGAACTTACTAGCAGAGTTAAATAGTGAATCCTTTGTGCAGAGAGCCTTTACTTCATCAAGGAACAAGAAACAGCCCCAGAATATTGTGATAGATTTAAACTCTCAGACAGTCAAAGTATCAGACTCAGATATAAAGGTCCCCACTGAGGATTCTATACTCAATTTTGATGTAAGTGCAACTAAACTTCATATTATGTAATCATTATTATATCATTCAGTATAGACATAATAAATGTATGTCTATCCATATGTAACATCACACCTGTATTAAGTGGTGTGTACTACACCCACATATCACCTGTTACCCAATGTAATTAGGGGGCAAGCCTGTTGCCTAGCTGGACACAAATCCAAACTATGTGCTACTGTGACCTAGTAACACCATGCTCACCTCGCATTCAAATCCAAGACGTTATTTATGCTCAGCAATCACACTTAGCAACCACTAGACCAACAAGGCAGTCATGTGTATCCACCATCATCATCAGCCGGAAGAAGTCCACTGTTAAACAAAGGCCTCCTCATTTTAGAAGGGCCATAATCCCCATGCTTGGCAAGCGGCTTGGGGATCGCAGTGTTGGTGGTCAAGTAACAGAAGACGCTGCTGCCAATCTTCTGGATTTTCCCTTAGTCGCCTCTTACAACACACACGGGAAGAAAGGGGGTGGTCAATTCTAGGCAGGATACCACACAGCACAGTCATGTCTATACTGTAGCCTAATTATTTATGACTAACTGTTGTGAACTGCTGGTTGTTACACTGTAGAGGGAGTGCATATTATATTCCCATTGAAACTGCAGCTGCATTAGTGCTGTTGTTTAGCTATCATACATGTGTTTTTATTTTATGCTATTTCATTATACTCCTGGTATTTTAATATAAGACTGTTGTTATGTAAATACATTTGTGTTGCAGGAACTGCCAAGTGAAGCAGAACTGAAAGAAATGTGGATACAAAAGCTTTATCAGTATAGAAAGAAGATGTTAGGAGGTGATCTATAAGTGATAGAAAATAAATTGGGAATATACCTATGACAAAGTACCAAGATCACATTTGGATTTAATTAACAACAATTATTATTGCTAGGAATTTGTATAATATAACTGAATATTTCATCACTTATGCATGTTTTTTATTTTATAGTTCTCCATCTTCGACGTTGGAAATATAAATCAATAGTGCAATAACTTTAACATATTGCATAAGATATAATCATGGACTGATTTTGGTTAATTGAGATATTGGTAACATATTGGTACAAATGGGTAACTTTTGATTCATGATGTAAACTTATCAATGGATTAGCATATCCATTCTAATAATGTACTGCCCCCTTGCCATGAACTCTTAAAGCAGGACAGTTTAAGTTGTGGAAGTGAGATGCCACATTACATTTCACATAGCAGTGTCTCACTTCCACATCACAAACTGTCCTGTTTTAAGAGTTTATGGTAAGAAGGCTGTTCAACAGCTGAAAGTACTCTTATCCGCAACAGGTTGGTTACATGGGTCAGGTTACAATATAACATAGAACTAAAGAGTCCATTCTTCTAACAGTTTATTCTGATAAAACTTCACATTCAATTAACATGCAATAGGAACGCTGAAGATATATCTGTCTATAACACCACCTATGTAGAATCAATAAAAACAAGTAACAACCTAAAGTATTTTTATTCAACACATTAATATAACCGGCAGTCGCAACTCACAATTTGAAATGCTTTTGTAACTACTAAGTCGTCTATATTTACAGTGACGCGATGGCATTAAGCCTTAGGTCCCCGCGGTCAGTTTCACATGTTGTTTCTCTCTCGTTGGATACGACTGCTGTATGTCCGCGACACCAAGTTCCACGCGTCCATATACCTGTCCATACACATCGCTATGCATTTCTGTTCAGAATTATCCAGCGCTGTACCCGGTTTATTGATACACTTTTTGAAACATTTCTCAGACATTTTCGTCAGTAGTTCCTGGGCGTTCGCGATGGCTATCTGTTGTTTTACTTGATCCATCAATTCTTCCTTCTGTGCCCCAGAGAGCGAACCCGTAGATAGTGTATCCATTGCTATTATATCGATATTGAAATTTTAGGATGATCCAATTTATAGAATTTTGTGAAATTGACAGTATAACCTCAATTTCCAACTGTCAGCGAACGAATGGAGATGAGAGATCAGAGAAGATAAAAACATGTTGCTATACTATTATTTTAAATGTCCCTAAGTAAATTTTAAATTTATTTACTGGAGAAATCGTTCGCTGATTACAATTAAGATAAGGATAATTTCGTAGTTATATAAATAAAATAAATTAACAGAAAACTTATTTTAATTATTTATTTGTATTTTGTACATTCGATCTAGGGACGTAGACTGAGAATTCTTCAATCTGACAATAAAATAAAAACAAATTCTTGATCTAAAGTTAAAATAATTAACTACGATATAAATTAAAGAAACAAAGTTTCAGCAAACTAGTTTAATTAGAATAATCTACCCCCAACTTTAGGATTCATTTATTTACTGGTAACTTACAAGAAAAAGTAAACCTTATTCTTTTTGGTTCTAGTGTTGCTCCACGGCAAGAACTATAATAATTATTAGTTTACGGTTTTCATTGCAAGTTAACGTATTGAGAATATATTCCTATAATTTTCTAGGGGTGCCAATTAACACAAATGTGTTTTTAGTTTTTTAAAGATCTGATTTTTTATGATTTGACAGTTTGTAAATAAACAATACAAATAGGTTATTCTGAGACAAATACTGCAGTATGAGAATACTACACAATTCATTAAGTTTCCTTCAAAAATATCTTATTAATTAGAGTAAGATCTACAAGGGTAAGTTTTAAATATTAAAACGAGGATGGACCAAGATCTGGTTCAACATGAAGAGCTTATTGAAAAGGATCAACATGAAATAGCTAGCAGCTTATCACATGATGAATTACTGGAAGTCACACAATCCTCTCTTGCAACTTTATTAAGCACAGATTCATTACTTAAAGACCTCCCTAATGATATTATTATTGAAGAAATTTTGTCCCAGGTAAACATTGTTACTCTATTATTATATTCAAACTGAAATGTTTCCACGGTCTCGTAATATCATCGTTTTTGAACATGATTTCAGATTGCTGTAGAACATGGTCAAGCTATCACTGTTTTTATAAAAAGAGAAACTGAACCGACACTGAAAGTTATTGTAAGTTACGAAATATTACTTACATCTCAAAGGTTTATGAAATCTAATTTTGTGGCATTATTTATTACACTTGTTTTGTCTAACTTGCATATTCATTAAGGTTTTTATGTGAGTATGTGGTTATCATCATAAAAATTGAGACATCTTCCAGTCTGATAAATGGCAAGAGGAAACTGACTGTAAATATGTCACATTCTCATTTAAATGATTCATTTCGCTGGGTACCCTCATGTATCTTTTATATCTACTTGATGATTTCCAGTACAGCATGTAGGTGCCACATATTTTTTTAAGGATGTGCAGACTCCCCTTCTAAACTTGAACCCTCTTATTCATACGAGGATCATACCGGCATTAATTGACGACCTGATTGGCGCAGTGGCTAAACGATTAGACTGCTGCGCTAAGGGTTGCGGGTTCGATTCCCGCACGGGGCAATAATTTGTGCGATCCACATTTGATTGTCCCGAGTCTGGGTGTTTGTGTATGTGATATTTCATGTTTGTGAAACGCACCTACGATACAGGAGAAATTCCTAGTGTGGGGCGACGTTTTTTTAAAAAAAAAAAAAAAAAATTAAACCCTGTAATAAGTCTATTGACATCTCTATTCTTTGTTATACAAATGACAGTAACAGGTAGGTATAATTTAATCCTTGGTTTAAATTGTAGTTTTTTATGATTATGGTGGTACATACATACATACATAAAGTCACACCTATTTCCACGAGGGGTAGGCAGAGTAATTGTATACAACCCCACTATCCACCTAACTGTTTATATAGAGACATGTTATATAATAATATTTCCACATGATGTTAAAAAATAATTATTTTTAGATACCTCAAAATGTAACTGTAAAGAGCCTAAAGAAAGCAATAGAGAGGCATTTCGAATTATTCATGAAGAGAACTGGAATAAAAACAAAAATATCTTGGAGATATATCTGGAAGACATACATTTTGAGTTTCGACAGCATCCCTTTAGATGATGATAATGCACTGATTCAAGATTATGGTGTCACTAACAAAGTTTCACTTGTGTTCAAGAAAAAAATTGGAAAGCAAAAAGGATAATTTGTAAAAGTATTTATTAATATCTTATCATTATAACTATAAACATAAACTCTACTTGAAACCCACAATTGCACATATACTTTATTATATTAAATGACATAATGAATTTATTAAACTTTAACATTATGGAACTGTCATACCTAAACATATAATATGTACTCTTTTAAAACATGTAAATCTTTTCTGCTTTCATATATTAGTAATATGTATACAAGTGTACACAGAATAATATTTGCATTTTATTAAAATCTAATTCTGGCTTCTACACCCGCGATTTTTTATTGCGGCTTTCTTGGGATAACATATTAATGGGATTGTGTCATAGGACCCAAGCTAACCGATGCAGTGGTAAAGCCA
Source organism: Abrostola tripartita (assembly GCA_905340225.1). NCBI lineage: Eukaryota > Metazoa > Arthropoda > Insecta > Lepidoptera > Noctuidae > Abrostola > Abrostola tripartita. The sequence continues at coordinate 2,288,405 of HG996488.1, forward strand.
AAAAGAAACTCGCAATTACGAAATTACGACGCAAAAATGTTGAGAGGATAAACATTGACATGTAACGAGCCAGGGGTTAAAATAAAAAGGTCGCTTATTTCTAAAGCTGCTCGAAGTCGGGCTGCGGCGGGGGCTCCTGGGGCAGCGGCTCGAAGTCGCCGAGACTGTAGTGGGGCTCCTCGTGGCGCGGTGTGGCTAGAGGTCGATCGTACGCGTCCTTCAGTAGCTCTTGATCATGCTAGGAAAGTGTACAGAATATAATAGTATTAAATCAAGCAAATTAGAAGTTATATTAGTCTTTGTACAAAAATACAGCAGTGGCCCTAGAAAAGGGTAAAGAGAATGTGTTTTGTGGGCTGTCTTATATAATGTTGTCGTAATAAATATACGGATTTTGGTAGTCTACCCTCAAACATGTTTTTTTTCTACCTCAGAAAATTATTTTAAATATACAATAATTTTGAGATAATGGCTTTTTGACTTTCTTGAATGATACCCTGATATGAATATTCGTTTTTACCTGATCAGACTGCAACACGGAGGGCGGTGCGAGGTCGTCGAGCGATAGTTGCGTGTTGAGCACCGACGGCGGGGCGTAGTCCGACATGGCTGGCACGCTCTCAACTGGCTGTTGGAAAAACATTTTAATATACGTTAATAACAGTATTATTACATAGTAAAACTGTTTACCTTTAAATTTCTAACTATTTCATTAGCTTTCTATGGAAATGCCATGACTATGATTTTTGTGGCTAATTTTAGCTAGGAGCCTAGCATCTGGTTGTAATGAACGAAGGTGAGATCCTTACCTGACAAAAACCATAGTAGTAGTTACCATAACAGAATGATTTTAGTGAGGCGCAAGAAATAAGGTCTAAATCTTCATATAAGACCATCTTTGGTACAGTGGTAGTGGAAAAGGAGAAACAGGAACCAAGAGGCGATTGCTCCCTGGGGGATCTCCCTTGCATACCATCCCCCCCGTGACGTAGCACTCACCGCGTCGGGCGCGTGCTGCGCGTGCGGCGCATGCGCGGCGTCCCCCGGCCTGCAGGCGGGCTCGTCCGCGCCGCGCAGCATGTTGGCGCGCGCCTCCTCCTCCGAGCTGTAGGCGGACTTGTGCTCGCACATCAGCAGGTGGGTCAGCATGTCGGTGCCTGGCAATAACACATTATGGTTATGTAGATGTATTATGATTGATTTTCTACAAATAGGTTTTTATACGTCGTTTTCTAAATAACATACCGCCAGACCCAGGAGTTAATTTTTTCATTACTTTTTTGCTTCGAGTGAAGCCAACATAGAAAAAGACGTTTTTAACGTTAAATGCAACCTTCAGTAGCCGAGCCACTCACCGACGACAGTGTTGTACCCGCACACGCAGTGCGACCTGTAGGGCGCGTCCCGCGGCGCGTCTTCTAACGAGTGCGGGCCGGCGCAGTACCCGCTGTGACGCAGCATGGCGCGGTAGCACGACGTCGCGTACGAACACTTCGTGCAACGGGTTGTGCCCCTGAAATCACAGTTCACATTAGGCCTTATATAGCAAAACTTTCAGTATGATGTAATTCTGTTTTGTGTGAACAGTGATAAAGTCAATAAAGCTTTTGGTTTGCCAAACGTAAAAAAATATTTTATCTTATTGTTTTTCTTTCCTTTCTAGGCCTTTGCAGGACCTGGCTTAGTGTGCAAAATTAGTAGTAAGTAGTACTGGCGTAGTGCGATTAATACGTGGGTTTTATATTTACTACATAAAGGCAATTTTGAGATGAGAAAGAGGAACACGAAGGCGGTTTTATGCGGTAAGAGACTATCTACCTGACTTCCTACCTCGGCCCTCATTTAGATGGCTATGTCATAAATATACTCACAAGAAATGTTTTTCCCTGTCTAGCGGCGTGTCACACTCCCTGCACAGCACGCCGTCGGGTAGCACCAGTGTTAGACCTTCGAACGTGTCACTGATCGTGTGGTTGGCTGAATCCTTCACTGGAGGACGCGCTTTGTTCTAAAAATATATAGAGAATTAAATTAGTTTATGTATGTATAAGTGTATGCTAAGTTTCAGGTAATGTAAAAAGGCCTCCCCTTTAAGAGGGGGGGGGGGGTCCAATAATCCCCACGCTTGACAAGCGGCTTGGGGATCGCAGTATTGGTAGGGTGGTTATAGAATACTACATAAACTATTATATTTTACTTCAGAAGACTTACTCTAGGCTTGGTAATCAAATGCTCTTCAGAGCACAGTGGAGTGGCGCCCTCTACTGTGATATGATCCCGCACTTGATGCTCCTTCAATTGACCTGAAACAGACACTGTATGAGAAAGAAGCCCGACATACAAAGTTCTACCAGACACACGGCAAACCGCTTGACGAATAGAAATCGAATAGAATGATAAATGTATGGGGATAGATGCATAGATAGAATATGCTTCGGTTCTAAAGTTATATTCAAAGAAATATGTTTTTTTCTTCCACTGAAATAAGATGGACAGAATATGCTTTATTGAACACCAAATTAAAACTTAACGTATTTACATCATCGTTACTGAAAGGGGAATAAGATAATACTCATATTGTACCCTTTTCTGACTTTTTTTATTAATACTTTAAAAGGCATGATCCATAACTTCCTATACTGTCCGTCCTGGCAAACTAGAACCTTACCACACTATACGTCTTTTATTTTACATGGATGGAACATTGCAAACTGTCAATCAACTCACCAAGATGCACAAACTTGAGCACACATCTGTTGCAGCGGACCTCCATGTCTTTGTCCTGATGCTGCTTCAAGTGGTCCAGGTATAACACCAGGTTCGCAGTCAGCTCGTGACCGTCTGAATACACCCTTATGACCTGCGAATAAAAGTTATAATTATACAAACATGTTACGGCAGTTAATTTGATTAACAATAAATTGGATTTATTTTCAAATTTCCTTGTATCAATTTATGAACAGTAATGTTATTTATGTAGGTCGGCCAGCGATATTAAGGACACGCAAAATTTTGTGAAATAGGAATTTGAGAGGTTTATGTATTCCAAGAATGCTTTACATATTATGTAAACTATCAAAAAGTTTAAAACTTTGAAATCGGATCGGATCAGAATACAGATCTTGTAAAGGCACTAATTGATCACAATTTTGAATAATGATTTCTAGATGAGAATCTCTGGCATCAGGAAAATAAGTTTTATTTCATACTCATTAAATAATACTATTGCCTTTGTTTGAGTGGCATACCTTGAGGCAGTAGGGACAGAAGACCGTGTCAGTGTTGCAGTGCGCGCTGCGGTAGTGGTCCGCGGCGCTGCGGTGCGCGGACACGCGGTAGTCGCACGCGTCGCACGCGTACGGCAGCTCCAGCGGCGCGTGCGTCTTCTGCATGTGCGACGCCAGCGTTAGCACTGCTGCGAAGCGGACCTGTACACAGTAATATTGGGTTTTTAATTGTTTTATATGTATTTTTACTTGGTTACATAAAAGTCACGCAATAAATTCTTTAATAATTGACTCTCACTGGACTTCCTATGTGATGCATAGATGAATGTTTGTTAGTCCTTCACATATACATCAGAATAACATATGGGTTATAATTTATAACCATACTATGTATGCTTTGCTTTCAAAATTTAAAGCGGGTGTAACCGCGAGGCACCTCTAGTATTTACCTATACCTATACAAACCTTCGTGAACTCACCTCACAAATAAGACAGGCGTAAGTAAACAGTTCCGGAGACTTGGTGTCAGCAGGGTGCGTGTGTTTCAGATGAGTGTCGAGCTCCTCTTGAGACGGGAAGCGGGTGAGGCAGTACGTGCACTGCGCGAGGTTCGAACCTGTGACGTCAGGCGGTACAGCGTGCCCGAACAAGTGCGTCATTAAGGCACAGTTTTCGTTGAACTCCTCGTGGCATACTGGACACTGAAAGGACAATTTTAATTTAAGTGGGACTTCATACCTGCCCAAAAAGTTATAAATTCTTGGTCATCCAAATGCCAATGTCTATTTTAGAACAGTGTTCAATGAGTAGCAATAAGTATGCCTTCTTTGGGATTCATTCTATCTGGTATAATGTGATATAATAGCACTGACTTGATTACTATTTACTCAGGAATATGGGTATTCAGAAATGTGCGACGAGTTTAGTTTCAGACTAGAATGATGCTCCTTAATCATGAGCTCTATTTTAACACTCATTTTAGATATATACATACATTATCTTCATTGCATAATATATGTATCTGGCTGGAAGAATAAAATCTCAACGAATACTCCAGAAGTCAACATACCTCGACAGCAATAGCAGTCTTCTTAAAGTCCCCGTTGCCTCCAATCTGGCCGAAGTAGTACCTTTCCATGGACACAGTCTCTTCTGGGCGGATCTCCTTCTTGATGTTCTTCAGCGGTATGTCGTCTAGGTCGTCGTCGATGTACGAGCGCGCCTTGTTGGTGCGGCGGCTGCGCGCTGTCGGCTCCGAGTCCTTCTTGTCTTTAGGTTTGTCCTTCTCTTCTTTTATTTTGGCTGTCTTACGGCTTAGGGCTAGAGGAATCTGTGGGAAGAGTTAGCTTGTGTTAAATTATTTTCTTGCAGATAATTGCTAAAGTAAGTCCGTTTTTGTACACAATTTGTACATGACGTGTAAATATAATAAAAAAATTATAAAGTTACGCCGAATGTTCTTTTCCGCGGTCTATAACGGCGGTACCTACCATAAAATCCGCTATAACCTTTAAAAACAGTATTGATTTTTTTATGATTGCCAGTTAAAATAGGTACAAGAAAAACGACTTTATAGTGTATACAAGTGAATGATTATGTACGTTTTATAGAGCAATACAAGGTCCATAAAAATCTTCCAGAATTTATCCAGCCAGTATTCTAAAATTCTACAGTCAATATTACCTCCTCGTCGTCTTCCTCGATGTAAGTAGTCTTCTCCTTCTTCCTCTTCTTGGGCGGCGGCGAGGGCGACGGCTCCTTCTTCTTGCGGCCGCGCTTGCCTCGACCCGTCTCCGGAGCTGGTTCGAGTTCCAACGCCTCCGATTTATCTTTCTTCTAGAAATTGATATGCTTCGTGTAAATAGTAATAGATTTAAATCTATTAATTTAAGAGTGAGAAGGTCGCAAATATTTTACTTTGGCGTGGTGAACAAAATGAGGCCAATGAAACTTAAGTAAGTTCAGTTTTGGCCTATATAAGATACTTAACATTACTTAACAAGTTGAATTGAATGATCCAGATCAAAAGAAATAGGATAAAGGTTTACATTGGCAACATATTACGAAGTCTTGGCGAAAACAATTAATAGTCTTCTATGGTACACAAAAAGTCCTACCTTGCCACCAGTCGGATACTTCCAGTTCTTGAAAGGATTAGCGGCGATCTTGTTAAGACGAACTGTGATTGGATCCCTGGATTCCATCTTGCATTGTTCAGCTATATGGATCACTATGTTGTCGAATGCTTGCCCCGGCGATATGCCGTACCTGTGAATGTAATATTAGCGTATTGCACACTAAAGTAATATATCTTAGTATGAGTATTGAGTAGAGCCAAAAATAAAATAAAGAATAAGATATAAGGATAAGATGTGTAAATTATCCCCAAACCTAACAGGTCGATCAATAATCATAGAAAATGAATACTAGCCTTAAATCGATGGCAAAATTGTTAAATAAAGAAATCCATTGTTGGACAACAATACCAGACTGACCTTTCTCTCCAAACCAGTTCATCTAAGAACTGCTGGATGATCTGCCTCGAGAGCAACGAAAGCGTGTTTTGGAACATTCTGGGCACTATCCTCCTCAGATACTCCATGATGTTGGCATTACTGTTCCTTGCTGTCTGGTCAGAGTGTGAGGACGCCTGGTGCACATTCTTGAAGCCCATGGAAACCAGGGTCCCCTTGTCTACTGTAAGGTCGGTGAGGATGGTTGAAGATGGATGCACCCATGAGGATAGAGGTTCTAGAATCTTCTGGAATCGCTTCTTGTAGTTCTTTTCGTGTTCGGCGAGGGGTTCTACTGCTCGGAGACGAATCTGCAAGGGTATTGGAGAATTGAAACTACTGCTAGAAATTTGCATGTAAAAATTTGGGCAAAATCTGTGTGTATTGGCCCCTGATAAAAGAGAACAGATCAGGGAAAGAAGCTTGATTGTTAAACAAATTCAAGAATGTTACTTACCAATTTTTCAGAAGGGTCCAATACTCCTAACACTTCAACCTTCACCTGCCTCTGGGTACCGTCATGACTAGTGGTACCTAGCGATATGACACCAACTTCCACTTTCTTTCCTGAACCGCCAAGTAATCCCATATGCTGGTGAATGGCCGACGTACAAATAGCCCTCAACCACGTAAACAGGCCTTTTACATACAGGTTGTCGACTTTGACCCACTGTACCACATTCTGAACGTTCGTTTGACATGCCCAGTGGTATATTAGCTTCAAGAGAACGCTTGGCGGGAATGTGGCGCCTTCGAAGATAGAACTGGAGTATACTGAGACGAAGCGAGTGGGACAGCACTCAGATATCCAAACGTAGCCGCCCGAGTACGGGAACTTGGAAACGTCGGAGTACATGCCTGAAATGAAAGATTAGATCTTGAATATAATGATTGTTTGTGGAAGAGTTTCTGCACTGACAGATAAGAGAACTTCTTTTCTTTTTGACGTCCAAAAATAAATAGATTTCAAATTTATCATACATAATGATTATTGATATCTGATATATTCGGCAATAGACATTGAAATAAAACTGACACAGCCTGATGATGATTTAATATCAATGCAATCCACAATCACTAAAGCTACGTTTTGTTCCCCATCTGATAGAGTTTCTCACTGACTTAAGTTGATCTGGTCTTCTGATTTTGTTTAACATATTAAAAACACACAAAAGACTTTTGCCTCTAGATTTTATTAGTGACTAAACAACACTATAGCTTCTCATATTCCACCACTCACCAAGTTTAAGTTTATTCCCGGCATGTATGACGCACCACTGCTCGGACCGCACGAGCCCCTGCTGTATGAGCCACTCGGTGAACTTCATGGGCGTGTGCATGAGCACGGACTTCACCTTGCTGTCGAGCGCGGACCGGTCGGACGGAGGCGCAGTGTCCTTCGCGCGCAGGTAGGGACGCGCCACCACCACCAGGGACGGGAATGTTTTGCCTGACGAAAAAATGTGAATTGTTTTTTTTTTGTTTTGGGACTAGCCCACCACTCCTGCCCATCATTGTGACTCCTGTAAGCCAGGATCTACAATGATAACCATTGAGAACCATCGAGGCAATGAAGCTCGAGGCGTCCCAGAGAAATGACTCGACTGTCTTGGAACCCGCAACGAAATTAATCATAAAAGAATATGTAGGAGGAGTAGGAATAAAAATTATTGTGTGAATTGATTTATTGAAAATCTGATATTATATGAAATGATTTTTTTTAATCATCGCCCTACCCTAGGAATTTCTCCTATATCTGGGTGAGTTTCACCGCAGAAGATAATTGATTAGAATGAAGATTATAAAACGTAGACCAAATGCATAAAAGTCGCATAAAAATAAAAATTAATATTTATGTTAATTCATCATCAGCGGTAAGACGTCCACTGTTGAACAAAGCCTGTATGTTAATTAGTTCATTATAAAAGACAACCATATTTTAAAATACATAACTAAAACTTACCTTGCAACTTATTGAAGGAGACTTCTCTCGAATCTGCGACGTTTTTGTTACCATCATCTTTAGTGAGGTCGACAATAGCTGTGGTTTTTGTTGCGCTGCCCGTAAGCAAACCACCGATAGCCGTGGCTTCAGACGGACGGACATTCGTTACCACACTGTGTACATCTGTAAAAGAGTGCACATGACAAAATTATATAAGCATGAACAGAAAACATTAATTAGTTTTATTTAAAAAAATGTTGTCAGTCAATTGTTTGATCATAGTTAGTTCCTCCCAATGGACACATATTATTGAAATAATTTGGCGCCAGTGTTAAGTTGAATTCGAAACTTTACAATTCCAATCCAATTTAGTCAGAATTCAATTGGAGAGTAAGCCCACAGATATGTGTGAATAAAAAAAAGATAGGAAAAGTTAAGGTGGGCTAATTAGCCTAGTTTAAATATACAGTCTAAGCATGTTTAACCAATCTGCCTTTTTTACTTATTAACTTATAATATCATTGATCTTAAACAAAACAATACTTACTAGAAGGTGCCAAAGTCTTGTCTTTAGTCTTAGTGTTTTCTTTGTCCTTCTCTTTATCTTTCTCTTTATCCTTTTCCTTTTCTTTCTCTTTGGTCTCTTTCTTATCCTTCTTTTTCTTTTTATGTTTTATCTCAGGAGTCTTGGGCCTTTCAGGAGACAGTGAATAGTCACGATCATTCTCAGTGCTACGAAGGTTTTTCTTTGGGCGGCCTAGAAAATAAGATAAGATAAATTATATTTACTACCAATTACTATGGTAAATTGTACTCTAAACTATAAACATAGAGTGGGCGTTACTGGTACACAAATTATTTAAAAAATTGTGACAATCATAATCATTAAATATAATAAGTAAGATGTAAGTGTAAGTTTAGAAACATGGTAATTGGAAATATGCTTGTGCCCCATACATTTAACATAATTATAACATAACAGGTGAAATGTGGGTATGCCTATCTCCTAACCTCTTGGGGGATACAGAAGTGATGTTACATTTTATATCTTGATTTAAGTTGTCATTAATATCAACAAGTAAAAGAACTAATTTGAACACAATGATGTAAAAGTATTATAGAGGCAACAGGAGAAACTCTACAACAATCTATTGAAATGGTGCGGGACAGAAGCAAATCATATAATAATAATATTATAGTCACAATCCTCATTAGTAAGGGAACAACAAAGAAGAAGAAGAACTAAGCAATAAATAACCCAAATACCTCTTCTGGAAGTCTTGACTTCCTTAGAAATGGACAATGAACGAGATCTTGACCTGATAATCTCAGCACTTTGTCGCTCCAAATCTTTTAGAACTGGTTGTCTGTAATTAAAAAGGGTTAGGTTTAAAAAGGTACCTACATTCTGTAGAGTATGATATAATATAGTGAAAATAGAAAAGAGTGCAGGGCTTTATCTTTATTATGTACATAACATGATTAAAAGTAACAAGATTGTCTGAGTTATACTTATCTTGTAATTCCTAATTTTAAGTTAATCTAAATCTAAAGTATTAATTGTTTTCAATCAAATTCTGACTCAGAAATACTTAATTCCAGTCTGGGTTTAGTATTGGGCTCATAAAAATATTATGTTCTCTTTTATTACATAGTTCTTGAACTATCGTATGCTAAATGTTAGTGTGAAACCGCTCTGTGATACATATTCCTTTAGAAATTACAGGTATTAATGACAACATACACAAGATAAATTTAAGTTATTCACTCCATTATCATTCTTATAGGATAAAAATTATAGACTTACTTTCCAAGCAGCTGGTAGGCCGTAAATTGGTCTCCATTGTACACAATTTCTCCACCAGTACTCTTCACCATCTCATCCAGTCTATTCTGGATACTTTTGAACTCATTATCAGCATTCTTATAGGCCTGGAGCTGGACCTCAGATAGTTCTTCTTCCCAGCATTCTAGTTCTAGCGTAGGTACGTCAGGACCGAAGTATGAACGCTTGTATAAATCAGCTTCTATGATCTCCGCCTGAGGAGGCACTACCACCTCCTGAAATTATTTCAGATACGAATGTACTCATTAGTACTGCACTGGCTAATTATTGTTTGTAAGTGATAAATATGAACAGTATAAATATGACTACAGGGAAAACAACGTAGTTTTGTGCCGCAAAATCCTAATGACCCTGGAGCTAGCATGTAAACAAAAGCTATTTATAAGAAAACTTTACCTCAGCATCGGTTTTGGGCTTTTTCAGCTTCATAGTAAAAGTATTTTATAACTCTGCATGTAAAACCGTTTTAGTTTCTAATGTATTTAATCAGAAAAGAGTAAAAAATATTGACGAAGCTACCAAATAGGTAGGTAAACGCCAAACCAAACATGGGTGCCATAGACAATGATATGCTTTATTTTCTATCTCATGTAGCGATGTCTCGTCAATACTAAATACCGTATTTTTTACCGATAGTTTTCAGTCCAAACAGGCGAGTGCGCAGGTTTAGAATTTCAAGAAATGTAATATGCAGCAGATTTTTAATTGTTAATTTTATGAATTAACATTAATTTATATATTTATAATATTATGATTTATATGTAAACATTTTGATTTTTAAAGAATAAATAATTTTGCAGCTTCGAACACAATGACGAGAATATCAGTTTAAAGATAACCGGTACACATCGATATTATTATAACAGATATAAGGGCACCACTCTATATTAAAACACAAAAAAATGACAGTGGAACAAATAAGCTAATTTGTGATGAAATTGTTTTACCGAGTGAAAATTTGTTGAAACGGGTAATAACAGCTTTGGAAAACATGGAAGCCGTTCCAAAATTACCCATGATAAGTTTTGAGTTGAAGGCGAGTCACGAGAATACTCATTTTGGACCAAAATTAAAACAGGTAAGTAGGTCTCGTAATCGCTGATTGTATGTTACTTTCAACATCTCATTGTTTTGTTATTACGTGACGTTATTATTTCTAGTACATCGCGGAAGCTTATCGAGAAGATCCAGACAGCTACAGCAATGAAATACATCAGTTGGAAGGCTTGCGGTCGGCTGCCGTACGACCTACAATTGATTCCGCGGGGCTCAGCGCTCTAATCAGATATTTTTGCCAGTTGCGATCGTTACAAAGCCGCTTCCCGATGGCTAAAGGTCAACCCGCTGCGTGTCCCTTCAGCTGGTAAACCTAACTTAATTTGTCATCACTTAATTGATTTACCTTCTCATATTTGTATGAATCACTGTATTAGTATCAACTTGTTTACATTACACTGTTGATAAAATCATTGTCTGTGAAAGGGTCGTTATACCTTTGTTGTGAGATTACTTTAGTGTTTATAATCTTTTATCAACACTATCTAAGTCTGCTGTACACCAAATTTTAGATACGAAATCTTGTAAAATTAAAATTAAATACTTTAAATTTCAATCTCTACATGATTAAACTAAATAAACTCTTTAGACATTCATTTTAATGAGGAATGGAAAGTATACTTATAAATAAATTATAATTAAATATTCTTCTTGTAGGAAAGACCTATATGCAAACATGAACAGATCTCTAGCAGACATACGGTTTGAGATGGCATGCATCCTGTACAACATTGCAGCACTTCTAACACAGCTCGGAGCTTCAGAGCCCCGCAACACAGCAGACAGCCTCAAATCTGCATGCACACACTTCCAACATGCTGCATGGGCCTTCCAGTACTTACGAGAACAGTTTCCGCAACCATCTGGAGTTGATATTTGTTCGGAAATTGTGAGATTGATGCAAGAGATATGTTTTGCTCAAGCTCAGGAGTGTATTCTTGATAAAAGTATTCAGGATACAAGAAAATCAAGTGTTATTGGTTTGTAGCAATGTTTGTTAAAAATCATATTTATTTTAAAAGGAGAATTTTAAGTAAAATAAGGTATTAATTAGATAAGGCTTCTTTCTGTCCTTGAATATGTCTACAAAGCTATAATTATAACTATTTATAACACTAAGTTTGCCCTCCTATTTCTGTGGTTTGAAACTAACAGGAATTTGATAGTGACATTACAATAGGTATTTGTAACACATGTATGAACAATTATATTGGTATTTGTAGGTTAGTAATTATATTGTGATTTGTATTATTGGCTAATTTTTAATACTATTAAATTACAAATTTCCTTAAACTTGTATTAGAAACTAGCTTCTGCCCGCGAGTCCGTCCGCGTGTATTTCGAATGCTGTATAGCCTATAGCCTTCCTCGATAAATGGGCTAGCTAACACTGAAAGAATTTTTCAAATCGGACTAGTCATTCCTGAGATTAGCGCGTTCAAGCAAACAAACTCTTCAGCTTTTTTATATTATATAGTATAGATAAATTGTATAATGCGCACTGTATTTTAACAGGTGCCGTAGCTACTCAAGTAATGTATTTCTACAAGAACTCCCTTGTTTTGCTGGGCCCCATGAATGGCCAGGACATAGTTCATGAGATTGTTGGGATAAAACTGTTCAACTACTGGCACAGATACCTCACATTTAAGATGTCCTATATCGGCTGTATTGTGTGTTTGTATCAAGGTATGTATTCATTAATCATGCTGTAATTAAAATTATATTAATAATCATACAATTAATAGATTGGGCGACAGTCATGAGCATACCTGAATTTAAAGATGTTTGTTTGTTCCTCATGTTGTCATGTAGGAAATTATTAATTGCACATTTTATTTGTCTAGTTAAATGCAATAGTATACTAATATTACAAAGTGTTATTTGTGAGTGTGTTTTGTTTCCTCTTCACACTCGAATGCTAAAATGCTTCACGCTAAAATTTGATATGGAGGTAGCTGACACCTTGGATTAACACATAGGTTTTTTATCCCGAAAAAATGTAGCAGGTAACACTGCTGGGCGCAGCTATTAAAGATAAAGATAAAGATAAAGATATATTTATTTGTATAAACATGTGTAACAGAGGATGGAGAGAAAAAAAAAAAATATTTGGACCAACATATTTTGCCACAATTGGCGTACAAAGTAAATTGTCCCTAGGACATTCAGAACATAAAATAGTAATCGAATCATATCAATAAAATTAAACGCTTGAAACATACGCATTTTTAACAATATATCTTTTACATAATAATAATATTTTTACATTATATCAATAAAATTAAAATCTTGGTACATTTTTAACAACAATTAGACAGGTTTGTTTAAAAATTCTTTTATACAATAATAACATTTTTCAGACAATAATTTCTTAAGTTCTCTTTTAAAAACATTTGTATTGCTTATTTGTTTGATATTGTCTGGAATTTTATTATATATTAATGGTGCCATACATATCACACTTTTATGTAGAAGTGCTGTTTTGGAAGAGTGTACTTGTAAGTTATTTTTATATTTATTACGTCTATTCCTAATTACATTATCTGACAAAAGGGGAAACCAATTAGGGTTATTTCTAACAAATAGGGCTACTTCTAAGACGTAGAGTGACGGAAGTGTTAGGATTTGGTGTTTTTTAAAGAATGGTTGGCAGCTATCGGTTGATTTAATTTTAAACATTCCCCGAATACACCGTTTTTGCATCTTAAAAACCTGGTCTTTATTTGTGGAATTACCCCAAAATATTAAACCATATCTAAGCACCGATTCTATCAGTCCGTAGTATGCTGTTAGTAATGCGTCTAAATTTACTGTTAATGCCAATTTATATAATGCAAAAGACAAAGTACTTATTCTTATACATATCTCGTCTATATGATTTTTCCAATTAATTCTATTGTCGATTTTTAAACCTAGGAATTTTGCTGTATCTACTTGATTTATTTCATTATTATCATAATACAATTTAAAATGAGGTGAATTTAGGGGTCTTTGACTGTAAGTCATTACAGTAGTTTTATTGATGTTTATTTTTAAGTTATTATTTACTAACCACTTTATTATAGAGGTAAGTGCCTTGTTTATATCGGCTTCGTACAGATTTTTGTCATGACATGTAATATTGACTGTGCTGTCGTCTGCAAATAGTGTCATTGGTTGCACAGTTGATTTAGGGAGATCGTTAATGTACGTAATAAATAGCGTGGGGCCCAGTACGCTGCCTTGGGGAACACCATATGAGACACATCTGACTTTAGAATTGAATTGTTCATCTTTTTTTGTTTTTGTATTAAATTTTGTTATTTGAGTAAATTGTTTTCGATCAGCTAGGTAAGATTTAAATAATGCTAACACATTTCCTCTAATTCCGTAAGCCTCCAATTTGCTGGCTAAAATTTCATGGTCAACGTAATCGAACGCTTGTGTCATGTCACAGAAGATAGAGCAGACAGGGGTTGTCTTATCAACTGCAGCAAAAATATTTTTTAAAAATGTGTATATGGCCATGTTTATATTTTTATGCTTTCGAAAACCTTTCTGTTCGTTGCATAAAATATTATTATTTTCTAAGTAGTTATTTAATTCCGTATTATAATAACTTTCAAAGATCTTAGAGAATATAGAGAGAAGGGCAATGGGACGGTAGTTTTTGACCAATTCTTTATCATCTTTTTTTAAAATAGGTTTAACAATTGTTATTTTAAGACGTTTAGGAAATGTCCCATTTATAATTGATAGGTTAATAATATGGCTTAAATGATGGCAAATCTGACCATTTACTTCTTTAATTATTTTTGTTGAAATATCGTCATATCCGATACTTTTCGTATTTTTTAGGTTTCTTATTATTTTATATACATGAAAAGGTGTGCTAGGAGCTAGAAACATTGAATTTGGTCGATGATCAATTAGGGATGTTACTTCTTTACCAGCACCAAAGATTGGTTCGACTTTATCAATGAAGTAATTGTTAAAAGTGTTAGCTATTTCTGTAGGATTTGTGATAGTCATATTATTATTCTCATTCTTAATATTTTCTATTGGTTCTCTAGGTAAGTTTGGGCGCAATTTATTTATCATTTGCCATGTTGTCTTTGATTTATTATCCGACGTTTTGATTTTGTAATTATTTTGTGCACGTTTTGTTAGGTATATAATTTTTTTTAATCGTTTGGAATAATTAATATAATTTAATTTATTAGTTTGAGTTGGCCTTTGTCTATACTTCCATAATAAATGTCTCTTATATTTATAATTACGATATAAATAGCAATTCTAAAAATTGTACCTCGAATATTGTTACCTACATAATATATGTTGGTGTAAAATGTCATTGTAATTTGTTATAAAAGCCAAATAAATTAAGCACTTACTACGTCCCGCATACAATGAATGACGCGGGTGACGATCATTGATCTTATATAACAATTCCAGCATGCCAGTGACTTCTCTATATGAACATGTTTATTTATGTTGTTATTGCTTGTTACGTGACAAAGAGTGTTTGACAACTTATGTTACAAAATGTTTAAGAAAAGTATTAAAAAAACACGCTGAAAATAGGGATGGTAGTATAGTATAGTTTAATCTTCAAGCTGGAAAAATATTTGTGTGATTTTCATATATTTTGAATGTAAAATGCACACAACAGAATAAATCGTAATGTTCGTCTCATCTACAGTAAACTGTTGTTTTTATATGATACTAGCTGCGCCCCGCGGTGTTACTCGCTAAATTTGATCGGGATAAAAAGTAGCCTTTGTGTTAATCCAGGGTGTTAGCTACCGTCATACATTTTATAGTGGAGAAGTAACAAACACACTCACAAACTTTTGCCTTTGAATATTAGTGTGATATACTAGATTAAACTCTATTAGTTGGGTTTAAAACATATTAATAAAATTCTTCTTTCTCTCTGAACAGGCATGCATGCAGAAGAACAACAGAAGATGGGGGAACGCGTCGGTTACTATCAACTTGCCGTCGAAAAGTTAGCAGTGGCCAGAAAACTGACCAAGTACATAGAACCAACACAAGTGACACAAGAAGCTTTAACATTCACTAACGACGTGGTGGAAGGCAAGAGGAAGGCTGCCAAGAATGAAAACGAGTTCATTTATCATGAGGAGGTCCCGGAAAAGGATGTGCTCGGAGATATGAAGCCGGTGTGCCTTGTCAAAGCGTTGGCCATCAATTTCAATGACCCTGAGGTGAGTTGTACTATTATTATGTTTTTGTTGTGTCTATTGAGTCTGCTTGAGTCAAGCGAGGTTATGCTTCAAGGCTGGACAAGACAAAAGAAGAAAATTCAACTGTTTCAGTTTGTATGATGTAATTATACGTATATAAATTTAGGAATAATTTGTTGTTTTCTTTTTCTTGTCTTTTAAAGGTCATCTGTGAAAGATGGCTGGTACTGATAAGGTCCATTGTTGTGTCTTTTTCGTTGTTTGTCATTTGAAATATCGCTTCCCGACAAAAAAAGGGTCATAACACATAAACCAACATAAAAGTTACCTAATAAAAATATATGATTATCCCAAAAATATTATACCATGAAATACACATAAATAAGTTATAATTATATATACATTTTCAACAATGCAACCCTTATAGTTTTAAAATAATCAAGATAGAAAATAATAAAAAAATCATAAATGTTGTATTTTCTCTTATATAATTATTATTATATTATTTATTGAATCCTTAATGGTCTGGCGACTAAAGAAATTTTATACCTAGGACTTATTTCATGTCGTTGTTAAAATTACTGACGTCTGTATGTCACTGTATTTTAGTAAATAGGGATGTTTTGCACGTGTTGACAAATATGAATGGTAGTTTTCTTTCTTAAAGTGGACGCACGTACACCAAGATCCAAGACTTAAGACGAATATCTTCATATCACAGAAATATTTTGGTTTATGTCTTCAGGTATCTGGTCACGACGTATTCTCTCGTCTGGTCCCCATGAATGCTCACGAGGCTTCCTCGATGTACTCGGAGGAGAAGGCTCAGATGCTGCGGAACATCGTCAGTTTGGTGGAGGCTAAAAACACTGAACTGACCGAGTTTATGTCCTCCTTGCAGCTAGACCAGCTGGACGTCATCGATTCTACACCTAAGTAAGTATGCGTCAAGGAATAAGACTAGGTGTTGCCTCTGGTGTTAGTTACATCCTACTAGAGCTACTTTATGAATCTTTATACATATTATAGCCTATGTGCTTTTCTGATGTATAAGCTATAACATTGTTCAGATTCATCAAAATCCGTCCAGTTGTTTCTGCGTAAAGGAGTAACAAACATCCATCTATCAATCCTCATTAACTTGCTTAGTTGTAATATTACGAGAATTTCCGATAGTATGAGAAGATTACATGAGACTTACTTTGAATTCCATAACATTACCTATTGTATAGAATATCGTGTAACGCGTTTTTACTACAAAACCAATAAGGCGGTGTAGGAACACAGAGAGACTGGAGATGGTTGTTTTCAGAGTTCTATTATTCCAGCAGTCTAGATTCAGCTTTATCATCCTAAAATATTTGCAATTTTTTTTACGTTGAGAATTACGTTAAATCTATACATTGTTGTTAACTGTTATCATACCATATAATACATTATGTCCACCCAGAGTGCCACAGGAGATAGTAGACCGGTGCGCCGCCATGAACGCTAAGGCCGAGGTCATACAGACGCTGGTGGACTCCATGAACAACCTGGCCGAGATCATCAGTGATGTGGAGGAATCCTTATCGGAAATCAAGGAAATTATACAGGTATAGTAGTAAAGAATTTTTCTTGAAGCATTGAAATATAGTTTAATTTTGTGCGCATCGCTTTTATTTTAGGCGCATTAAATTTTGTTTAAAAATTATTCTGCACATTCCGAAGGGGTAGGCAGAGGTGCACATATAGAACATCCACATTTCGCCAGTTATGTTATAGGTCTCCATGTAATAGGGGGCGAGCTTATTGCCATGAACCGGGAATAAATCCAGACTCCGTACTGCTACTGAGAA
The DNA here is from genome assembly GCA_905340225.1 of Abrostola tripartita. Lineage (NCBI taxonomy): Eukaryota > Metazoa > Arthropoda > Insecta > Lepidoptera > Noctuidae > Abrostola > Abrostola tripartita. The sequence continues at coordinate 2,306,022 of HG996488.1, forward strand.
TAACCTAATGGAAAAACCCAATAACACTGCCCGATCTAGGATTAACGCAGCAATAAGTTCAAAAATTACATAGGCTGTTTAATTAGAGTATATTTTCCATCGTAGGAAGAGACCCAGAAGGAGAAAGAGTACCAGAAGGTGATGGGCCCGCGGCCGCCGTCCATCGTGCAGACGGAGCTGTCCCGCGAGTTCCACAAGTACCAGGAGGCGCATGCGCGCACCACCGACAGCAACCAGGTGCTGCACAAGGCCATGACGCTGCACATCGCCAACCTGCGGCTGTTGGCGCAGCCGCTCGACGTGCTGGAGGTCAAGATACCTAGCATTGACAATATTGGTGAGTTTGGTTTACTAACTGATTAGAGAGTTAGAGACACTACTGAAAGAAGTTTTTTTTTCACTTCATCATCAGCCGGAAGACGTCCCTATTGAACAAACGCCTCTCCCTTAAAGAGGAGGGGGGTTTGCCATAATTCCCACGCTTGGCAAGCAGCTTGAGGATCGCAGTATTGGTGGTGTGGATACAGAAAACGCTGCTGCCCATCTTCTGGATTTTCCCTTAGTCGCCTCCTACGATGCCCATGGGACGAAATGCGGATTATTATTATTATAAATTGATAAAGGAAATTTGAAAAATGATGGACACGAGCAGGACTTGAACCTGCGACCTTCGCCGTACCGTGGCGCTGCTCTAACCAACTGAGCCATCGTGTCACTGCTCGCACCCATCGAATTTCAAGTTCCCTTTTAGTATTTACGTCTTAAGGGTGACGTCAGGTATTATCTGTTGGAATCTATGATTGCCAACTCAGTGTTATACTAATTTGGGTTGGTATTATCGTTTCAGTGATTTATAGCTGTAAAGGTATAACACTGAGTTGGCAATCATAGATTCCAACAGATAATACCTGACGTCACCCTTAAGACGTAAATACTAAAAGGGAACTTGAAATTCGATGGGTGCGAGCAGTGACACGATGGCTCAGTTGGTTAGAGCAGCGCCACGGTACGGCGAAGGTCGCAGGTTCAAGTCCTGCTCGTGTCCATCATTTTTCAAATTTCCTTTATCAATTTAGATTTAAGCTTAGCATGGGCAACATGCAAAAATGACACAAAATATCGTATTATTATTATAATTAAAACGCCATGCTTCTATGTACATATATATTTTGTATAGGAATAGGAAGCTGTGACGTCACTAGTTCGCAAACTCAATTGACATACTATTTATTGATTTCAAACCAAATAAAAATTGAATTTTACAGATAATTAAAAATGTATTCGGTTTTTACGGCTAAAATAAATCATTTTTTTTTAGAGAAATAGTGTCTTACAATTATTGGTTAATGGTGTGAACTACTTAATTCTACATAACCTTTTCACCTCCAGTGGATCTAGACCGCGAGACGATGACGGAGATGCGCCGCGTCGTGGCCAAGGTGCACGAGATGCAGACACAGCGCGACAGCCTGGTACAGAGGCTGCGCGAAGCTGTCACAAATGACGACATTACTGCGCAGCTGCTGGCCAGGAACAACGAGCCCAAAGAGGAGATCTTTAAGCAGGAGTTGAAGAAACATAACAACATGGTAAGTTGCGTTTAAAGTAATAACTTTCGTCAGTAATAACGGAACTTGCCGCGTAACCAGCTCATGAATAAGGGCTCCGTTCGACATCGAAACTAGTCGGGCATTCCCGAATATACACGTGAGCATAACGGAATATATATAAAAATAATATGCCTTAAATGTGTTTAAATAACTTATAAAATATATCTATTTTAAATTGTTTTAGGATTAAATAATACCTGTCAATGTCGTTGGCATGTCAACAAAGACCTCAATAGATTTAAGTGGCGCTCAATTTAAGAGGCGTTTATATATCGTTTCTATGTAACACAAATCTGAAATCTTCGTCTTCTTTAAAACTATGTCAATATCATATTTATCTTTATGTAAAAGATTAAGCTTGTCAGGTATATTCTGAACAATTATTTCTAAAGTGTGTTCGTTGTTATAGATTCAAATAATAGAAACGAACCTGGCAGCGCAAGAGAACATTATCAACAAGCTGACATCCGTGTACGCTGCGTACGGCAACTCCAGACGCTTGCTCACCGATGTACTGAGGAAACGGGAGGGACTTATTAATGGTACCTATACATTTATGACCATGTGTTGTCCCACTGTAGGATATAGGCTAGATATCCTTTCTCCCTTTCTTGCAGGTGATAGAAATAAAGAAAATAATTTATTTTTGTCTCGAATATAAAAGATACAAACAAAAAAAAAGTTATTAGTAAGAGGCAAAAAAAGGTCCCCAACTTAGCGAAATGCTGAAAATCATTGATTTTCAGTTGGAGCCAACATAAAACTAAAAAATTACACTAATAAATAAAAAAAATAAAAACTACACATATTTTAAAATGTCAGTAATGACGTCACGGAAAGCTATGACCTTGAACCCCTAACCAGTAACCCAATACTAAAATGGCATAAATATATAAATAATAAAATATATGCATAATATATATAATATTTGGAAGGGAAATAAAAAATAGGACAAAAGGGTAAATTAAACATAATTATGAACTATCAGGATTATAGGTTTAATAATCTGTGTACCATCACAGACTTCGCGCTTCCGTTGTACGCATCTGTCGTAAGTTAAGAAACGACGCGAGCGCTACTGGTCGTATCTAAGTTAGGCTAGTCTAGCTCGTAGTTCATCTAATTTTGGTCCTGATATGTTTTTCTTATGCAGTACAAATGTTATCATTGGTGTAATTAGCTGATTGTAAGGTCTCTTGCTTGATAGAAAATAAAAGATATAAAGAAGGTCCTGAAACACATTTAAATATCTACTAAGACATTGATGCCTGGTTTTGCAATATGAATTGGGCAGGAATAACCGTTAAATAAGTTTTTTTTTTTAGGACTTTTAAGTATGTCTCTCTAATATATACATACACCTCTCCTTTCAGCTTTGATCACTTCCTACGACACGTATGAAGAGTTACTAGGCAAGTCGCAGAAGGGACAAGAGTTCTACAAGAAACTGTCGCACAACGTGTCGCAATTGTTGGCGCGCCTGCGCAGCACCTGCCAAGTGCAGCAGGAGGAGAGGGCACAGCTTCTGGCCAAGCACACTAGCAAAGGTAACACGTCATGCTATTTGAACTTGAGTTTTGGTACAGTAACGGCATTTTAGAAATACGCGCTGAGAAATTAATTTTCAACCTTATGTTGATGCTAATAAAGGCTATATGATAAGCGCTCAGGAAATAGATTTTTTTGCAGAATCCTCTTCTAAATCATTTCGCTTTTCGAGCATCACGGCCAGTCGCAACCCCATGCGATGCGCCTGTAGTCACGTGACAGTCGATGTGAAATAATACAGCGCATGCGCGAGGCTTGATACAAATATATGCATTTGACTGCGCCGCTCCCCGCGCCGCTGTCGCCACCGCCCCACTGTCCGCTGTCATCCAGTTTGAGGCCTTAGTCGGTAGACCTCTGAAGCATCGTCATACATTTTCATATTGCGACTATTGTCGCATGTGTGCGTTTTCCCTGCAACTGGCTGCTACCTTCAGAACTCCACTATTAAGGTGGCGAACACATTGCGTGAGGCCCACAGATGATACAATATTGGTCCTGTACATTCCCAGCAGCCCCCCGCCCGCCGGCCGCGAGCTCGGCCCCCCCGCGCGCGTCCCCCCCGCGCAGCTCCCCCGGCTCGCCCGCCCCGCCCGGCCCGCTGGGCAGCGGCGGCTCGCACAAGCTGAAGGACTACCTGCCCTACATGAAGAACAGGTCCACCAGAAGCGTTACCCCGCAAGGTAACACTTATAGCCTATATTCTGACTATCTTCGTAAAATAAACGGTAAAAAAAAAAATAGAAGTTTCTGGGATATCCAATGATATTAAGTTTAAGTAAAAGTGTATCTGCACCACCCTGTCGTTGACTGACAGAGAATGCCTCAGGCATTAAGTCTGCCTTTGTAAACTGTGTTGTTGCCTGAAGTTTAAATAAAGTATATAGGTGTGACGTGCTCCGAAAATGGCACGTTTAAAATAGCTCACCTGGTTCCGATAATTACGACATAATTAATTGCCTTATTTAAATGTGTAAGTATCAGAAAACTGTAATAGGCAGACTTAAAAAAAACTGTTTTATAAATGTGTACTGACATATTATAACATATTGACTTTAATTAAATTCGAATTTCTAACCGTCAATGATTCGGTTTGAAGTGGCCAGTTCGACAAAACCAGCGGTTTGAGTTAAGTATGATTATAGTACCCTTCCCTTATCGACGCGCTATCTATCTGATCTTCTGCTTTTCTTTTATATAGTAGTATTATGATTTTGATTTCATTATGTTCTATCAAATATGTTATAGACTGTATTATATTCTCAAGTAATGTCGTATATAACATAGTTGTGTAACTTTAAATTGCAGCTCAAGTGGAACCCATGCCTCAAGACATGTACTACCCTGAGAGCATATATCCTTCTTCGGTACGACCCACGCCTGTCGGATCTGAAGGTACGTTACCTATACGCAGAGGCAAATATGTGCACTCTTCGTATCTACTATACTGTATTAATTATAGATACTATCAAATATTTTTATTATAATTATATTCTTCAACTGTGTGTTGTATTAATATAATATTGTTTTTTTTAGTATAAATGTATTGCTAATCTGAATTTAGTAATCTGTAATCTCGTGTTGTTTGTGCTAGACCTCCCGTGCGCGGCGCAGGCGGCGGAGGGCTACGTGTTCCCCCCGCCCCCCTCCCCCGGCTGCGCGGGCTCCAGCCTGCTGCTGCCCGCGGCCGGCTACTCCCCCTACACGCCCCCGCAGTTCTCCTCGCCCGGCTCCGACCAGCAGATCTACGCCAACCCCTACTACTCCAGCTCCTACTCCACCCACAACAACACCACCGTGCTCACCGACTCCCCGACCTGCTGCGACGGGACCCCGGGCCCCGAGCACCCCAACCAATGTTACGACCCGTACCTGAACCAGATGGGCCCCATACCGGAGGCCGCTCTGTCTCCGATGATGTCCTCCTTCACCACCGCCAACCAGACGGACTTGAGCGCAGATTTCGCCAAGATGCAGATGTCTCTACCCAAGTCTGAACCGATCAGTTATGCAGCCGATTACGCTAACACGTTCTATAGCGCTCAGTACCCGCACATGTCTTCCCCTGGCCCGGCGGCATACACCAGCGCCCCACAGAACTCTAACACCAGCATCGCGCCGTCCCAAGTGCCTTCAGACTACAGTTCCTTACACTATCCGTACAGCAACGAGTCGACGCAGTACAGTCAGCAGCAGCCGCCGACCTCGGCCGTGCCTTACAGCTCTGCTGAAGCCGCTTACAACTACGCCACCACATTCGCCTCGACATCTCAAGGGTATACTTACTCGAACGCCATAACGTCGACGTCGAGCATCGCCAACACAAACTCGACCTCGTATTACCCTTCAGATATGGATCCCAACTATAATTCGTCACTGGCTCAGTTGGACGCCTTCGATAAACCGATAAAGTCCCACGTGACGGGCGAGGCTCTGTCCAACTTAACCTTCCAACCATCCTATCAGAATTATAGCCCCACTGTTGCAAGTTATTCGAATCCGACCGACAGTTTTATTCCGAACAGCACGTATGGCTACGCCGATACTTCGAACACGAGTTATAACACTCAATCGTACCAAAATCATCCGGGCTATAACTTCAATTCCACTACGGGGAACTACGAGTATAATTTCGGTTCTCAGAATTCCTTTGCTGGATATGAAAATGCCGTTCCGGAACATTTGAACACTCAGCCGGCAGAAAAAGATGCTAGCTATTGTCATCCAGGGATTTATACAAACGCGGGGTCTCTTGAGTCGTGCGGCACGGTGCAGTCGCCGACAGAAAGCCCGCAGGTGATGCCTCAAATGCCCGCGAACGAAGGGGGCAGCCACCAGACTTATTACAACAATCAGTACGGGTATCAGACAGTTACATCGCCAACAAACGAAGTAGCATCTGTCGCACATATTACACCTGTCGCACCCGCTGTTCCAGTCGCACCCGTCGCTCCCGTCGCACCTGCTCCTATACTTTCCAATACTGATGCAATGCCCACTAACTACGTCGTCCATTCAAATCAGCCGTCCTACATACAACAAGGACAAGAGCATATTACCAACGCGTCGTTTGGTAACAATCAAGGTAAGATTTTATGAATAATTGTACCAAAAATATTGTATTTGTAAAATAAACGAATTTTAAATAAAAATGAATTTTATTCACCATTGCAGTTTCAACATCGAATGAGAATGATACCGAACCAACACTTGAACATAATATTAATGTAGATAATCAAAGTACAACTATAGAACCAAATATACAAGAAACAGTTCCAATAGATGTTAAGCCTTCAGAGGTTAAGACGGAGGTTACTGCGTTTGACTTGTTGTCTGAAATCGACTTTTCTGTCGAGCAAACGCCGTTAATGCCGGAAATTAAAGTTCCGCAAATATCCGAAAGTGCTATAAAGAAGCCGGTGGTGCCCGTCGCAGTGCCGGCGAAGAAAGAGCCGCAGAAAGAAGAGGTCATCGAGAGGCCGGCCAAAAGGGACCTGTTCTCTGATCCCAGTTTACTGAACCAATTCACTCAAGAAGTAAAGAACTTGCAGAAAATGACCGATTCCTTGACAAACCAAACACCCAGTGCGACGAACGTTTTAAATGCCAAGTGGAAGATCTTCCAAGAGTTTCAGGTACATATTGTATCTTTCTATAACTCAATAATCATATTAAAAGTTTCAATTGCTTAAATATAATCAGTTATAATAACTTTTATCAAGAACAAATAAGTTTGTAGTTGCTAAGCGCATTACTAATGCCCACGAGTCATAACTTGACTTTGAAGTGTCAAGTCATCTTTATAGAAAACTTAATGTATTTTATCTTTTAGGTGAAGGAACGTACGATACGCGACCAGTCTGTAGCGACGGAGCACACGGGCAAGATCGCAGTCAATGAAGTAGCGCCGTATGATGACTCGAGACTGACCCTTAAGTCTGACACTGACGCTTATATCAACGCGTCATACTATAAGGTAATATTGAAGTTATTATACCGCTCATGTTTACATAATATTATATATTTCAAATTAGCCTTGACAAAGAGAGGTCTATTAGAAATTAGACGCCTGTTTTTAAAAGCATGCCACAAGACGTATCTATGGTTTGTAAAATGAATGACGATGAATTAAAAGACGAGGTCTCGGTATGATAAGGACCTTAGGTGAAGAAGCAGTAAACTTCGAATCCAAAGATTTGAAGTTTTATTTTTAACCGACTTAAAAATGGAGGAAGTTATGTACTCGGGATGATTTTTCTTTTAAGTATTTCGTAACAAAGTTAAAGCGCTATTGCACTATGGTGATAATTGCAATATATTATTGTTTTGTTTCAGCAACTAGCGCCGTGGTGCATTCCACTAGTGATATCTCAGTTTCCTGGTATGAAAGAATTTAGTATATTCTGGAAAGCAGTTTTCGAATACAAAATTAGCTGTATCGTATGTTTACTGAGTGAAATCGAGCTTAGTCTTGAGGTAAGTCTTGGTTATATAAGCCTTTTTCTCTTTCGGAACATTTTAAAATCTTCGTAAAAAGAGTTTATATCCTTAACTAATTAAATACACATACAATTTGTTTAATACATCTAAGTTTAGGTATAACAATAGATGCGCAGGAGTCGAAGAGTTATACCAATGAATATTTTTCACCAGATGCAAGGCAAAACCTACTGGCCAACAGCTAAGGGCCAGTCTGTAGAGCTGCCACGTGATATAAAGGTGGTTCTAGAGGATGTGACGTGTAACGTGCACTGGACTGAAAGGAAATACTCGGTGGCTAGTGGCAAGACGGTACTCAACGTCACGCATTACCAGATCAACGTGTTTCCTGTTAAGTAAGTCAAGTAAAATGTCAATAATTATTGTTATTTGGTATATTTAAGAGCTGTTATAGTACCAGTAGAAGAAATAGTCGAAGTTTCTTCGTTCGACTAATTATGCCGCTAAAGTAGAAAATAGTAAATAATAAGGAATTTTATTTTGAAGGCTTTTATTGGCTGTCCTATCCTTAGATCAACCAAAAATTTAAGTTTTACACAAGTTCGAAATTGTTTACACGCACATCACAAACTTACAAAATTCCTTATTATTTAATATTTTCCGGTTTGACTCACGTATTTATTCTGGAACGCCCGTCAGTTTTGCAATAAAATAGTAAATAATAAACACTCTCGAAAGTTGAACAGTAAAGGAAGAAGCCTATCCTTCAACAAATATGTTTGTCGACAGAATCGCCTGTTCTCCTCTAGTGCTGCTTGCTGATAAGATATTAAGTCAAACGTACGACAACAAGTTGAGCAACCAGTTGGGCGGGGCCTGGATACACTGCGGGAAGGGAGGGGGGCGCAGCGCCGTGCTGGCGTTGCTGGTGATGTTCATGTGCCAAGTGAGGGCCGGCCAGCTGGACCTGTGTGGTGAGTCGGCCATTAAGCAAACGTTTAAGGAGTAACTGGACGCACTGGATTGTTTGTTGAAGAAGGTGTGGTTTTTTTACACGATTCTTCCACTATTGAGGCAATAATAAGTTTCTCAAGTTAAAGAAATATAAATATTGGCATGATTTTAAAGCATAAAAGATTAAAAAATGATCCTTATTTGAATCACACTCAAAGACTGTATAGTAGGCGTGTTATAGTTAGTGCCGTACGAGTATTTAAATACTGTACGAGTATTTATATGACTTGAGGGGACATTGCCACAGCAGTGCAAATAGTAACATAGCTCGTCGTTTTCAGAAATGCTCGACGCCGGATGTTTAAGCCTGTACTCTCATAGGATCAACGTGTTACAAGAACCGAAGTATCTGGCGGACGCCTACAGAACTGCCTTGTTCTACGTGCAAGGGGTGCTTTGTTCCGGTAAGTTTGACTTACCATAAAGTATAAGTTTCGGGTAAAATTTTGTAAACGATCAAAGCTGGTCTAACGTAAACTAAAGCTAGTCTGAGGTAAGCGATTTTAAAAGTTCGCGTATTATGCTACGATATTGTTCGGGTATTATTTTCGCACTAGTTTTATTCCTCATGAGACCACGATCAATGCAACTCGATCGAGTAACGATGATTGTCAAAATGATAGATAATATGAATAAATATTATTGCGCGAATAAGACCTGAAGTGGATTAATTGTAATCTAAGCAGACTTATTCCACACTCATACTTACGAGCTAAAAATATATACTTGTGTACGTAATTGATAAATTATTATTATGAAAGTAAGATAAGATATCAATTCTAGAGGTACTAATTACATATGTATGTATTGAAGTAGCTCTCTCATTACACGTACACAAAGACACAAAGACTTAGTTGGTTTATGTCTGCAGCTCAGTCGGTCTTTTCCATTATTTCTATTACATATGTACAGTGTACACCTAAAAATGTAAACTGTGCGTAAAAATATCATTTGATTAACTTTCATGTATTATTTTGAAGAGGCTAAACGCTCTAAAACGCTTTTGAGGGATTGGTTCTGTTACAATCCCAGGACTGTCTCAAAAACCCTTTGAAAGTCACAAATCAGACACTAGAAAATTAAAAACTTTTGTTCGATTGAGTTTAGAGGTAAAAACCCTCAATACACTAAGACATTATCTACGCAATTATACGCCGACATTATCTACTCGTAATGTAATAAAAAAAAAAACTAATAACAAAGTCTCTCCAAAGGTACAACGATGTTCAACGGCGAGGCGGTCTCAGTGCCGTCCGGCGCGGCGATATTACCTCCAGTGACGCCGACCTCCACGAACTCCTCCACCGCCTCACAGAAACTGAACAAGTTCTCGCGCGAGTCCTTCGAGGAAATGAAACAGTCTCCAGGGTTAACCAGCGGAGACATGAAGGATCCTCTGAACTTCCTCGACCCCCTCTGGAGCTTAAAGAAGAAGTGAGACGCGTTATGTCCCGTCGTAAACGGTATAGATGTTCGATGACGTCATTGGAAACGGTGCAGGGAATGCAGCGATACTCAACCTTTGGTTTGCCGGAATCTTCTATGTGGCCGTTTACATACAAGATTTGTGGACAAAAGTATTACTTAATGATTTAATTAGGAAAAGGATGGCCTGGTTAGATATATAGAAGACGAGAAGGTTGAGTATCACTGGGTGGCATGTTTGAACGCTGAACATATTTGGCTCCGACATAGTTCACGATCAGTAGAAAGTTTTCACCCGATTACAGTCGTTTTTATAACGATAACACTGGCTGCACGTTTTAGTTATCATTCCAATTATATTGATAATCGTATTATAATAAAATAAAAAATCCTTGCCCAAGATAAATCTTGAGTGCATAATGTTTTTGACAGATATGTTTGGCGAACGAATGGACTGATGATAGTAAAATAATTAGGAATGCAATCTTCACAAAACGACGTAAACTTATTATTTTATTGGTTAAGTTAAAACAGGATGTACTAAAGCAGTTTCCTGTATATAATATGTAACTATTTAAAATTAATAATAGATATCTAATGCGCCGAAAGTATTAAGCAGTTTCATTTGGTAATTCATTGCGCTGTTGGTTCAACATTTTTCAATAGGTGAACTGGGCCTTGCAGCAATGGGTTATATTTGGTGATTCAATAGATGCCTTTTATATTAACGAAGTGCCGAATATGTATTTAGATAGTTTCTTTAGGTATTATTTACTTAATGACTATTTATATGTTTACTATATGTAATGTTTTGCTAAATATTTTAGTGTTATATTAAGACAAGATAGACGAGGACGTTTTATTTAATTACCTACTAATTAGAAACACTCCACACCTAAATTGGCCATGTAGTACTTTTTTATTTTATCAATATTTACCTAAATGTTATATGTGACTTATTAATTATACTACACATAATCTTAGATTTAGTTTTCGATACGAGATCACGGGGTCACTGTAATGGTATGAATTAAATGTTACTATTTAGATAAATAAAAATTCGTTGCTCTGTACTCGATCAACATGTCAACTAGCAAAATATATATTTATGTAAATATATCATTAAAAATTACAGTGCACATTAAGATTTCAGTTTAAAGTTTAAACGATCAATCAGTATCACACATTACATAATCTTTATGACGATACTCGATAAAATCGAGAGAATATTATAAAAAAATACTATAATTATAAAGTGTATTATTTATTTTCATGTTACGTAGATAGATAAATAAATTCGCTATTCGTTGACATTAGCATTCGTATCTCAGTTATCACAAAAAATATCACAAGCTATAAATAAAATTCGTATAGGATGTCGATAACAGCAATCAAGAGATTTCCATTTCATTCGGTTGGTCAAACGTTATCAATATTTGGTTTATCAGCAATATATTGTAACAATGTGATTTTGCGGAAACGCCAATTGATTTGGAATAAAAGTATTGTGTAAAAAATGCCGTGAGTTGGTGGAAAATCTATACCCATAGCGAATGTAGGAAAGCCTACACTATTTTGTGTGCAGTTTGCTGCCATCCAACTTAATCACCTTTTACTCTTACTATCCGTCTTAACACCAAGTCAAATCAATATTTTTGGTACCCTAAATAAAGAACGACCATTTAAATAATTGTATAATAATAATAATGTTATCCTGACCGAATTTTGGTAACGGCGGCTAAACCCTTTCACTGTCCAGTGTACCACATATTTATGGTGCACAGCGATTGCCTAGCTATTGTGTCTATTTAGCAGACAGTCAATGCATTAACTCTGTTGAGACAAGCGCTACTACGCAGGAGATATTATAGGGCACAAGTATGCGCGTAGACACCGGTGCACTCCCTATTTCCTTACTCCCATAGGCCGATGGGAAGGTAGACCGATACGACCGGATATAGATCAGGTCCAGTTCAAACGGCTTAAGTGCCTTCCGAAGCACGGAAGCGGTTATACAATAGATTTTCCACGCATTTATTTGTTTTAACTTGTTACTGCAACGATAATTGCAAAGCGAACAACACTGTCGACAAAAACGTACCTAATGATAGTGTTGCGACCGCGGAGCATGCGCGTGGTTTCTGCGCAGTGCAACTGCTCGAGGCAAAACGCGTGCGCTTGAAATGCAGGTGAATGCAGTACATACTTAATTATGTTCTCTGCAAAGTAATCCATCTCTTGAAGGTTTAGGAAAGCTTTGAGAGTACCTAATTCACAATCGAATTGAAAGCAAGACGAGAGGCGTTTATGCTAGAAGGAAGCTCACGCGTTTATCAGATTGACTAACATGGTGCTTCTCTAGTATTTCATTTGGCTTGAACGATACTGTTGTTCTGTTATTGATATCATTTTTCACCATGCCGTTCAGCGTTCTGTTGTCTTTATACTCTCGACATTTTTACACATTGTTAAGCCACATTTTTCTAACCAGATTTAATTGGCAACCCTTATCAGTATTGCCAATATTGTAACAAATCCGCTGAACGCAATGACGCATATTGCATACTATTTAATAATCAGTATGATGGTTATCAGAATGTCACAAAATGATATTATTTAGATACAAAATAATGAAATTAAGTAGTTGGTAATTCGAAGAACTGATAATGTATTGAATTTTATAATCGCATATGTCTCGCAAGTGATCAAATTTAGTATTAAACTTTTCACAAGTATATTATAATTATAAAACAATATAGAATGTTTATAGATTTTGTGTGGATTTTGATTTATAGTTTTATTTAATTGATTAAAGATGGTCACACTACAAAAGACTTGACTGCCATAATGGTCGATTATTTTTACCCAGATGATGAAATATGTTAGTTGTAATTATTGCCACAATCTCATTACCCCGTTCCATTTGCATAGCTTCGATCTAGAGCGTGTTTTGTTCGGCTGATTGTCTGCTTATTCCTAGGATACAGAACTACTCAACTAAAGGTTAAAGACAGGGCACTTAAGCTTTAAAGTTAGAGGGCAATTCATAATGTTAAAGTATTTAAAGTTAAATTTGGATGGATGTCAATAACGTCAGTTTTGACATTAACGCTATTGAAATGATGTCAGATTCGACGTTATGTCATTGAAACTAGATTAGATCGCAACTATAATTTGAGTATTTTCAAAATACGAGCCTTGGCCTTCTTATTCCTATTTTTTCAGATACCAGTGCCACCAAACCTCTTAAACAAGGCTTTGGCTAAAGTCATAAGCAGTTGCTATGGCAACCATGATGTAATCAAAAGCTTGATCTATTATATATTTAATTACTAGACAGCGTATTATTGGTTACACTCCGTATAATAAAACATAATTCGATTACTTGACTACTGAACTGAGCCTACTTAGTGTCACATCATTTCAGACCCGTATTCTTTAAACATTCCCTAAGATATAAGTATGTATCACATAAACAAGCAGTTTTTGAGGTTTTTGGGGTAATTTCTTAAATTGATTATTTATTGTTGAGGGTTGAATTGATTATGTTTTCCAGACATCGTTGGACCCCATGGGCAATATGTATGACCAAAATATTTAAATTATCAACGTTATCCATTTTGTAGGTATCTAAGGTTAAAAGCAGCTAAATTGTTGTTATCACTTAAAACTTTCATACATTTTAATTAAATATGTATTATAATAATATAATTACTATTATGATTATGACGTATAACGAATATTGATGAATTTAATAATTTGTAGTTACTGATATTCATAGCATACTCAAATAAATAAATTGGACTGAGATATTGTTGTTTTATTTCCAAATGATTCAGCTATCGTCAAATCGAAATATGTACGTGTAATCAGTTTCCTAGTCTTACCTATCTTATCTAGGATGCCAATTTGCGAAAGACTTCTATCAGCCATTTACCTACTAATCGGATGCCTTAAACGAGTAGTAGACTTCTCTTTTATGTTTACGACGATAGTGAAATGTATAAGAAAACTTAAAGGAAACTAGGAAATAGTTCCGGGGTAGGGCGCATCTTATCGCGGACTCGCGGAAGCTGTGCGTTCCGCGCGCCGCCAGTAGAGATGCGCAAAATACATCTTTTGAAGGAACAGAGATTTATAAATCTTTTCCATCAAAAGATTTATATCACTCATTTAAATCTTTAAATCCCAAATACATCAGTTAATCTTAGGATCAATTTCATGCGAAACATCAATACATCTTTACTTCAATCGGCTCTGAGCTTGATTTGATTTGTATTTTTGTTATTTTTATGAGATAAGTACGTATATCTACCAAACTTACATAACGTCATATGTATTTAAATAATAGATGTTTCTTATAACAATGTTTGATGCAAACCACAGAGAATGGAATTGCAAAGCCAACTGATTCTTTCGAAAGCATGCGCGAATGTTCCAATCATCTTCCGTCCCTTTTCGTTTCGAGTTATCCCGCAATAGACGTCTCAGTCTACATCTTTTGACGTACCAATCCCTTCATTCAACAACAAAACATAGAAAGTGAATCATAAGAGTTGAAGATTTAAAGATGTATTTGGGTATGGAGGGATTTAAAGAGTGATTCAATGTTTTGTATGGATGTACATCTTTTTTACAAATCACTCCTGAGTTACCCATCTCTAGCCGCCAGTCCGCGCCGAGCCGTCGACGCCGTAGTACGCGTCACGTGTTGCACCGCCGTAGCGCGCACGCGCGATCGAGATCGCGACGCATCAAAACATTACAACAAAAAAATTTCACGCCACCCACTTGACAAAAAGTGACAGTGACGTTTCGGGGAATAACACGCATTTGTATTATGTAGTTTCAAAAATTATTTTACGTGATTCAGTGAATAAAATTTCAGTGGTACAATCAACTGGTGAATTCTGTGCGATCGATAGCTGTCGCAGTGGTTGTGTTGTTGGTTTCAATGATGGATGGTGGTTGCCCGGAGGGTTAGGCGCGATGATGCGCAAGGAGAATGCCGGCGCACCCGGCGGGACTGAGTTCTCGTTGGATGCGTCCGACTGCATCAACCTGCAGCAGATCCTGCAGGCCTTCAACTCGACGATCAGCGAGGAGCACGCCTGGGCTCTGTTCTATCAGGCCGCGCGTTGTTTCCAGAAGTGCCTGACGGACGGGCCCACCTGTTACTTGGTGACTGAGCCTAGGCATGTGCTACTGCATAAGGACGGTACCGTACATCCTAGCACGCTGCTGCATCCAGGAGGTTAGTCTACATATTTATATTTCTCTGTGGTCTGTGACCCTTTGACGAACTTAGGGACGATTTATAATTTTATTACACAATTTATAGATAACCGCTAAATACCCAAAAGTTCATTTATCGGACAGTAAAATAGGCGATAAGACCAGTGATGTATCTATTAATTTAATAAACACCGGCTATCATTGTATGGCAGCAGCTATTCACGTTATCACCTTTAATCAGGTAGGTACAAACACTAAATCTTTTGGCACATTGTTAGCGACCTTGTGTTATCAGTGAAGTTGCATTAGCATCGTGAAGTACCTACCTAATGTTGATTAATTAGTGCTTAAAACACTTACAATCTGACTGTATGTGTGAATAAATTACTTATCAAGTTCACTAACATAGCTCATGCCTGATTAATATGCTGAAATTAAAATCAGATAGGTATTTTAGACTGTAATCATATAAGTAGCTACATATTCAATCCGTGTTGATTCGTTGAGTCTATATCAGATTCCACGTTGGTAGACCATAATCTACATGAGCACGGTAAATTATTTCCTTCATCTTCCTTTACGACTTACCAGGAAAGATTAGCAGCCGATACCCAATACTGTAGCATGCTAATAATAATTTGCGGCATAGTTAAGATAGCCTAGCCGCGCATAAAATCGCCATAGATGTTATCTCCACATTCTTAGGCCATATCAATGCATTCATCTATATTTTACGAAGAACTTTAATAAGATAAGTGCTATAAAGTCCGCTGGTATTTCTATACGTGAAGAAACTCATTCATTGGATTAGCTTCGGACAGCAATTACATTGAACATAATGACCATCTGTTATCTTCATTACAACTTATGAATGAAAGGAGTACAAAGTCTAGGTATGTAACCTTCAAATACTTTTCTTTGGGGGCACTATTGAATGGTTTATGGAGAAAGTCGCCTGAAAGTAACCTATTCAACTGCAATAGCTAAAACACGGGGCTATCTTAATAATATTTCAGCAGATGTCTTAGATAACAGATGTTCTGCACTCTGAGATAACATATGATAAGGCATTTCTAATCTTTCCGTAATAGGTATCTGTGTTTGTTTGCACACTTTTGAACCGTAAGTTTTACTACCGGAAAATCGGACCGTGTAGGTACCAAAATAAAATTACACTAAAATACTCTTAGGTGCAAGTAGGTAAATATTTAAAGGCAATGATTCTTTAAAACAAAAAAAAATCTATGGTTATATAAAATCCCATTCCACACTGAGTTATCACTGTGACTCCCATTGCTCCAGTTCTTATTGGCACGAGTTCTTATGGTTTTACATCATAAGTTCAAAGCAAAGGAATACGTCCATACATCCATCTGATATTGACCCAACCTTACTCATACAATATTCCGTACTTTTATGAATGTTCCCTACGCCACGTATCTGTACGCATTATTATTTTAGTACCAAAAGTCTTCCTGTATTACGCATGTGTACGTGTGTACTATGTATTATGTCAGTGGTTTCTCGGAGTTCGTTGTGTTTACCTTGACAATAACTTTTCTCACAAAGGCTTTTATTGCAACTTTGCCAAAAGTTTAGAAATTAGATGATAACGCTGATGAGTTCCGTAGTTTTGCTATTACAGGACATTTGTAACAGAAACGTGGCAATAAGTTATGTATACGATGATATTGGAATAGCGAGTAGGATTGGAACTTCAGTACTAAGAAGTATAAGTTTATCTGATAAGTCAGTTAGGTACTTCTGTTCCGAAGACGGAAGAAAAGTTTCGGAAATACAACCTTGTGGCCTCCATTTATGCGTTTCTAGTAGATTTTATTGTACAGTTTTGTTGATTATAGTTATTAAGTATTATTTCGGGAAGGCTATGCAAATTGGTTCGGTAGCAATTGGGACATTAGCAAATTGAATTAAGCTCTATGAAATTGAATTTATCTCGATTAAAGATGTTTTACGCCCCGGGCTGACTGCTGATGTGTGATAGCCAATAAATGCGTAGCCAATCATATTCTTAATTCTATAACTGCATATTTACTATCACATAAAAGTTTGATCAAAAGTAGAAATAGGCAGTAACAGTAAATAAAACCCGTGTACAGTTGTATCGAATATCAAAGCTTAATCAAAATCTTATGAAAACGAGTCCACCTCTCATATGTCGCGGGTAACATTTCATTATAACGCCTTAACACAAATAGTCCGTTCCAGTGAATGATAGGTGTCGTATAACAATTTCCATGTATCTAGACCGAATAGCGCATAGGTGCTGAACCTTTTTGTAGGCCTACCCTAGGCGTGTGATCATCTGATAGTAATTGTATTAGCCCTAGCATAGTCACTGCTGGCAATGTATACACTGTTCTAATGTTGAACTATATCACGATAATTATAAAAGTATAAGGATCGATTAATCTTTACGGGTGTATTTAAACTTCCGGGTAACACTAAGTACTTGTTCTTGTAAAGGCCACTTCATGAGTTCACGGTGGCTAGAATAAACTGCTTGTCTTTCTGATAGGACCTTGAAAATTTCATAGTACTATAAGCTGTCTGCTTTTTCAGTTATGAAGGTTACAGGACAAGCGCTACTTAAAATTAATACCAACTTTACAATGTTGCAACCCTGAGAGTTACGAGGCAACCCTGAGCACGAGACAGGAACACATTACGGCAGCCGCACAATATTTTACGGACGACCTTTTTCAGAACAATACGGCTTCGCGCTGCATTATTCCCGTATTAATCACTTCAGCTGGCCGTAACGCGTGGCAGACCGCACATATAACAACGTGGAGCCGCAGGTTGAGAGCCCCTGGGTGGAGGCCATTTATTAGTTCTGGCCAAAAAACCTGGGACACTAGACAAGTGGCAAAACTTAATATATATAGAAATCGGTAGAATATAATCTCAAACATTTACAATTTTATTTGTCTAGCGTTTTGCAACTTGACTGGGGGGCTGTTAAGCAGGTGGAATGATGGATGCAATGCTTCGACGAACTAAAAAGGTTGAGAATCACTGGCCTGGCCCGACATCGGCCGACACCAATCAGTGCTGACAGCGCTCCTTCTCCGTATTGCCTTGCAATAAACAAACGATTTTGCATGCATGTTTCTATTAGACTGTTTATTGTTGACCCATTTTCATCCATCGCTTGCTAACAGATAAACTTTGTACTTTTCGTGTTAAGTTTTTCGTATTTTTTTTCGTCGATTCACTCCTCTACATTGTCGCGTTCTTGCGTCTTAGTAATTAATAATTATTGCACAATATTACAAATCACTTCATCAATGTTAATATTGATTTTTAATGCATTTCGTTTGTAGGTTAAAGCGTTAATGTAGTATTGTTTGTTTTCTCGAGAAGGTAACGACCTGATTGCGTTGAATATAAAACTGTCGTTGAGATTAACGGTGCCAATTACAGAAGAGATTCGTTTAGATAAGTAACCTCTTGACCATAATACTGGCATGAGCGAAAAGGAAACATGCTGTACCCATCAGACCTAGCGTCCTGTAGTTTCTGCTTCCAAATATTTCTTAAGTGGTGTAATCCATTACTTCACATTATTATGTAAATGTTACACGAAACCTAAAAACATTCTGGATCACTAACCAGATTAGTTTTAGTCGAAAACAGTAATTACCGTACATTCAAGGTTAATGCTCTAAGTGACATAACCATTACAATGACGTTTCGGTCGCGTTGTAACTGAAACAATCGCCTTACATTCGTGTATTGATCGTTGTTTAACGGTTTCGTTAAAAAACGTTCAAATGGTTCAAAGGGCAATCATAGTCGGTTTATTCTATGGCACCTTAATTAATGAAAATTATATTAAGTAAAAACAAAACACTCGTTCCATATATTCAATTAGAGCCATGCTGTCATGCTCTCTTTGCTGTCACTTCCGCAAAAATAGGTACTCAGGCGGTACTTTATGTAATAACAATGACCTAATTTACGTTTTCAACAAAACTAAATAATTTCAGGGCGAATAGTAATCTATTGCCTGAACTCCTGAAGGCAACAAACATATCAGGTGTTCTGTGTTTGGGCGTCTTTTACCGCACCGCTTATTAAACATTTTCTATCCTAAAAGTAATAAGTATAGGTATTTGCGTGAGAAGATCCAAAGATTTGCATATTATTTTCCAACTTACCAATTGCGGGTTTTATCTTTTCATTAATCACAATAAACCAATAAAGTATTACCATAACTGAATCGAGTCGAGACGAGCGCAGGTGACGCACGCACGCGATCCCATGTTAAACAGTAATAGCATTTCATTGACACAATATTGTAAGTGACAGCGCTTCTCAAACTTTTGTCGCAACGCCCCATTGCGGGCATTGTGGGCTTGTGGCGCATTGAAGTGGACTCATAAATACGCAAGGAAATGTCTTAAAATTATCGGGGGAGAATTTTGTAGTACACGTGCTGAGAATTTTATGTTTTGGCTTTTAGGGGTTAAATCGTAATATTACACCTATTATATTAAAGAGAGATAATATGTATGAACTTTAGCCGTGGTTATACCTAGAATATGTACTCGTAGAATTATCAATGTTTTTGTGTGTGTAGGTAGGTACTTAACACACACATATTTACTTAATGTAACTAACGTAAGTACGTCTCCATAATGTTGTTGAAACACGACTTATTAAACAGTTGATCACCGCTGTACAGTCAAGTGCATCGCGTCGCGTCGTTAGTTTTTGCTTGCGATATTCATGCGCTCGTATTGTTCTGTCAGCCAAACGTTTCTCCCTGCGCGGGCGCACCGCACGCGTGAGAAACAGGTCTCGGTCCCGGAAGGTCTTGACTATCAATCGAGACTTTTTGCGTTGCGTGTCGAAGAAATTACATAGATATCTCTTTGTGCTGTTAGGTTTGTTGAACTACTGTTATTAATCTATGCTGGTGTAATTGTAAAAATAACCAATATGCTGTTACACAAAGCTTTTACATACATCATCGTTATCTATAATATAACAATGAGAACCATCTTCAACCGTGTATTCAACCACATAACACACAATAGCAGTAAACCCTCAGACGCCGAGCAGTGGTCACTGAGACCCTTCCGATGACACTCATGACACCAAAAATTAACCGGATCATTGTAATAACAGTGGAATTATGTATTTTACGATCGTATAACTGTATTGTAACGATTTCTATTTTATTAGTAGTAGTTTACGTACTGTGGACTACATTTTTCTGCTTAAAACCGGATATTTTTGTTATTTATGATGTTTAACGCAGTAGGTAACTGTATGACCTAAAATTTTGAGATGGAATGTGATAAAATTGCAACAAACAATCGAGTATTTGTAGATCATGCTTAATACTTCGTAATTATAGGTCAAGGTTCATTGAAGCCTTCGACAATATTTTTGGGTTATAAAGCCTGATGACAGAAATTACTAAATTAGAACATATCTTAAATATTTGTTAGGTTCTCTTTAATTAGAATAATATTGCCAGACAAACTTTATTCAGCAGATCCATAAGTAAATTTTAAAACAGGATCGACAATATATCTTCCTAAAAATATTAAACCTAAATGGACATTCCAATAATTCGATGTGAAATTGACAACTTTTCTACGACTCTTAAATCATTTAAAAGAAGGCCTATAAGCCATTGATAACTTCAATTAAATACGACTTGTAATTTATTTCCAATCATAAAATTAATTCCTCGTCGCCAATAAATTACTAGATTCCGTTTCAGCAAAAAACATGGCGGTTTCTTTGACGGGCTATTACAAAAACCGATCAACATTGGAATCCTTTTTGTGACTTTAATAAATAGATCTGCCCAACTCTGAGGGGCTTCCGAAAAAAAATACAATGGGTTTTCTAACTAACGAATTTAAACCGTACTACGTGGTTATACAAACTACAGTTTTTTCTACATACCTGCCCATTTTCCAAGAATAGTCAATTCTACAGGTAGGCTCTAATCTCGTTCTCAAGGAAGTGAATGACACCTAAACTACGCACGTATCATGAATTGGATGACAGCCAAAATAGGGCTTTGAATGGCCACTAGCGTCAATGGACGAGTACCTATCAAAGATACATAAGAAATAAAAGTAGGTAAAAGTAGGTAGTAAGCATACAGAAATAAAGGTAATTAGGTAGTTACGACTGAAGGTAAGATAAAGCTCAAAGCATAAGTCTAACAAGGAGGATGAAACTGATATAATGTGCAATAAAAGTCAGAAGAAAATTAGTAATTACCGACAGAGGCAATAAACTTGCTGCAACTATGTTTATAACTCCTCATCTGCAGATATACGATACATAATTGGCTTAGTCTTTTATTTATTTCTTCGTGTTGATACTTACATAGTTGCGAACTGGCTAAAATTTCAAGAACTGAATAAATACATCGACACATCGCGTTCGAGTGTTGATATTTCTGAACGAATGTTTAGTTATGGTGTGTCTGCGAATATTCAGCGAACTGGCAGTAATTGAAGGGAATTTTACATCCTTTGTTTGGACATTCTTGTTTTCTTAAGATGTGAGAGTAGAGACAGAGTGCATTTCGTCTTCAGAATACAGTTTATATACCATCGATATAACCGCATCGTGACTGTAAAGAACCGCCCATTCTTTAATCATGTTAATGCTAAACATGCTAAATGAAACGCAGCCATAGTCTTCAGTGTATATTATTTTCTTGTGTTCGCAATTAATAAAGAAAAAGGACAGCAAGTAGAAAAAGCTTTACCCGGAACATACAAAATGGCAATTACAAACATGCAAGTGTTTTGGAGCATGCATCACTAAGTATTTATCGATTGCCGACCGATAGTAGCCGCCTTTGATGGTTCCGTGGAATTGCATTTATCGATTGAAACTATACGACCAGTCTAATACTTCTATGAAAGAAGTAAGTGCCTTTCTTCGTAGGCACTCTACAACCTTTTTATTACTTGTTTGAAAAAGTTACTCATACTGATGGAGTTTGACTATTTACGATTCCCTTATTCGATTGACCTTTGAAAAATGGCCAGAAATAACTACAAACTCATTAAAGCTCGGCCAAGGGCGCTACACAAAGCTGCTTAAATTGCTCCTAAGTTCTTTACTGATCAATCAATGCCATTATTATGGACCAGTTCATTTTGTTACAATTCCTCGTTATTCAAAACATGTCTTGTCAATAAACAACAAACCTCATCTTTAGAAAACTCCGCCTTTCATTTCCTCGAACATCTCCTCATAATGACTTATTAAAAATCTCTCAAACATAACAGCTAGAAAGTCAACAGGGCACTGAGTCTATTGTAACAAAATTCATGTTTGCTGGTGTCCACAGTACTCCACAATGCGATCGTGGTCGCACGATATCGTGACCCGACCTACGGAGACGACACCGCCATCTATTGTGCGAGGATGTACAATACCCTGCCATTGAAGACTTTTTGCGATCCCTATTGGACGAAAAATTTCAACCTATAGGCGGTAAAGTGGTTGATAATGCTATATTTTCGCGAGAGTGTACCAATTTGTGTATTATAGATATTAAAGGTTTTAAGAGCAGTAACCGACGAGCGTGTATGAGGAATGTGATGCGGGTGAATGAGGCGAAAGAAGTATGTCAGGATCGTAGCAAATGGAAATCCGTGGTCTCTGCCTACCCCTCGTGGAAATAGGCGTGACTTTATGTATGTATGTATGAGAGCAGTAAGAGTAAAGAAGCTGCAAATAAAACTACGGGGTATCTGATTGACCGAAATAAGGGAAAAAATGGAGCTGAAATCCAGCCAGATTTTGATTGTTTTAATTTCGACTCTTTTAAATACATGCTTAAGTTTCCTCAAAGAAAGATAGAATGGTATTATTGAATAGCAGCACGCATTAGCACCTTCCTATTTCCTTAAAACAACAAAATGCCATTGAGGTGGCACAATGTAGAGCTCTCCATCACGGACGTAATCTCGTATCTAATGACCATCCTTTCGTCTCTTTCTTCCCAGCTTTAGATCCCTTTAAGGTAAGTTTTGCTTATTCTTTTTCTCCACTTCGCTCATATCTAAGGACCATGATAACAGTCGATATTTGCGGGTTAATATGTACTACGAGCGGTGCATTAAAATAAATGCTCGTTAGTAGCTTTGACAAACATTGCTGATTGTACGAAACAACAAACAAAAACATTTTAACAGGTTTACCAAATTAACAGATAATTAAATGTATTTAACGTACCTATAACAAATATTGTTGTTTTCGAAAATCACGATTTCTTTGAGCGATACTTAAATATGTAGTTGTACGTTAATGTAACAATGGTAATACGCTTGGAGGGCCAATTGTTTGAAAGCTTTTGTTTCAAGTTAAATAATAGCTCACAGGCACTTGTGATGTTGTTTTTGCATTACAATTTTGCTTGCATACTCCAACTGAAAATAACGAATTATTTTGGATGGTAATTTATTTATTTGTTAGATATTCATCGACAATATAACAAACAAGCTTTAGAGAATGACATTACATAGGTCGAGTACATGATTCAGTTCAAGGACTTTTTTTTGCGCTTTGAGAAAACTTGTATAGGACGTTAAAACAATTGTGAAAATATACCTCTATACTACATCGAATAAAAAGAAATACGTACCTACATAGGTTAATGCTTTGCGAACGTTTTTAAAATGAAATACTTCACCTTAACCATTAAAATGCTTGCGACGGCCAGAACTATGTTACCTAACGATCTTCATTGTGATACAGAACGTGTTCGGTGCATCTAAGATGGGGTGTCGACGTCCTTGCAAAGCCAAGGTCGATCGATACGCGGGCAGCTCGTGACGTCACGTACCGCCATTTCGCCAAGTGACGTCATATCTCTCGAAATAAGCGTGTCTCGGGATGTTACGGGGGGATTATAGTACTAGTGTTATTATTGTAACCTAAGCGGGAGAGTAGGGTATTGTGAATGTATGTAGGTGCTAGGTATTATATCGGAGCGGGTAGATTTTTGTTGTATTTTTATACAGCATTATCTTAGAGCCCAGAAAAACTATGTTATTCCCTTTCACACACAAGCAGAAGTAAAACAAGAGTAGTACTGTTGTAGTATATTTGATACTAAACAAATAAAATAATAAGTTGTCAATACGTCAATGCTGGAAAAAACGCATGATCAGTAACACGAAAAAATAAAATAATTTTGTTAGTCATGTATCTCTGCCTGGTGTTCAATAAAATATAATCTATCGATCTATCCATTCCCACGGACGTGAGCGCGCGTTAAGAGCCCCACGAGAGTACTTAGTGCGATGTCGCGTGATCGCACCCACTCAGCAAATTGGATTACTCACTGTAAGGGTTAAGAAACACTACATAGGTGCAAATAAGTGTTGGGTTTAAACGTTAGAGACACAATCGATGTATCGTAAAACGTACTTACGCATTAATTGACGCGCGATGTCGCGCGATTGTCTCTGTTGAACGAGAGTGTCAATCGACAATAATCTCGTTCGGAATTTTATTCTCGGAACTTGAAATGACCGTCGGCTGTTTCTGATCCACGGCGCGTCACCACAACGGTGAATTGCAGTCTACATAAATAAAAATATTGGAGACGTTATCATCACCCAAATACGCTACGCTTGTCTCTAACGGAGCAAGCAATTACAATTAGTGTCAAAACACGGTACTTGAAATACGTAGCTCATGCAAATTGTGGTTTAATACTTCATAAAATTGCACTTATAAACAAGCTTTTCCTTTGCAAGTGTTAGGGTATTAGGTAATATATTACGTGTTTTACATCACTACATAGTATAAAACAAAGTCGCTTTCTCTGTCCCTATATCCCTATGTATGCTTAAATCTTTAAAACTACGCAACGGATTTTGATGCGGTTTTTTTTATTGATAGAGTGATTGAAGAGGAAGGTTTATATGTATAATAACATCCATTAAATAGTGGAGAAGTACTTATAATATATATTTTATACCCGTGCGAAGCCGGAGCGGGCCGCTAGTTTAGTATAAATTAATCGCAGTAATGTGTAGTGGGCCTAAGTCGCAGGCACGCGTCGGACCGGTCTTCAACGTCGCACGCAATTACGCGATCGATCACAATTCTTCCTTATTTGCAGCTGAAGCATTTCATACAGGCTCCATAAAACGCGGAGAAAGCTATTTGTACTCGATAATTATTCTCCTTCTCTTTACTGTTGCATATTTTTGTTTTATCATGGCTAGGAAATGGTATTAATCTTTATCAAGACAAATAGGCGAGGTACGTACGTCTTTTTGTCTTGATAAAGCTTTTTTAGGTAGCTTTAGAGATTAGAGCTATATTTTAATGGCGACCGATACGCAAAAGCTTTATACTAGATACGATACTTCCGAACTTATTTTGCATATAAAGAAGGTTGCGAGTACCAAAAATCTTTTCAGCATAAAGCTCGATGAACATATTTTTAAATTGATTTGCTTTGACGTAATAAATAAATACTTAAAGGTTTTATTTCTAAGGAAAACATATTTCTACGAGACATTTCTATAAATAGCGGACGCTTCTCCTACTTTACCTTTTACACGTGTTTCATCCAAGCGTAAATGTTTTTTCTGACAAATAACTACGTGACTCATGATAATTGCTACATTAGGTAATGGTCCTGACGTTCTAAGCGAAAATACTTCCAGCCATAATCGTCATTGTGAGCGTAACAACGAAATTATTCCACACGTAACATTTAGTTAGTAAAGCACCCGTCAAATGATCAATTGTAAAGGATGATCTATCAACTTTCTAAAGTAATAGCCCAGTGTTTGTGTAAGTGCTATTATCTGGCAGATAACAAGGCGACCTTTGATTGAGATAAACGCTACAGATTATCTGGTATGCGTCACTGCTAAGTCATGTAATGCACGATATAATTGTGATTTGAATTGAGATATTGATATTTTTTACCGTGTAAAAAAGTACAAATGCCCCGTTGACGCAAAAGGTGTTTTGTTCCTGTTGATACTTAAATACAGATATTTAAGTTACGATTTTATCTGAAACAAAATAAAAACATCATACTCTAAAATGTGACTGGTATGTGTTTATATTATGAATGTAATAAAACATCATGGAACTATCTACAACCTAAGGTCTTAAATAATCTTAAATACCTTTTGATTTTCCAACATTTGAACCTATTGATAAAGGTTGCTGGCTAGACGTGGAGAATGTCGATAAAGGAAAACTTTTTTTCATAGTTTAAAATACCTATTACCAATAATAATTTATGCCGAGTGGTATCCGGCCTAGATTTGACCATCCCCTTTCCTCCCGTGGGTGTCGTAAGAGGCGACTAAGGGAAAATTCAGAAGACGGGCAGCAGCGTTCAGCAGTGCACGTCTTTTAGCCGATGATGGTGATGATGAATTTTTGTTATAAGAAAAAAACGCCAAAAAATTGACAGGAGAACACTGTAAGGGTGATTATAAAATCTTAGGTAGGTACATCCTTTCTCTTCTCAAAATTTTAGCCACATCAAAATCCATTTATTTTTTTCATCCGGTTTGAGTGGCAAAAAGCCTTCGCAAGGACCAGTTGTTACATCCATATTAAGTTAAAACATTATGTACTTCATACAGTTGTCAGATTCTGTTATTTTAATTGTCTTGCGATCTTCCGGCCCGGCAATTCGGTTGGACAGTGGGAAACAATAAACTTAACGGTGGACCGTAATTGAAGTTCAAGGTCCGTAAAATGGACGGCTGTAGTAACATTTACATAATACGTTACGTTTTTGTTGCGTTTGTGTGTTGGTGGTGTTTTATTCACTTTCGACGATTTTGGACTGGATGGGGATTTATATGCGAATCATAAAGCGTTTAAATGCATGTTAGTTAAATTCAGAAAATTTTGCAATACATATACAATTTAGACACAAAAATTGTAAATCACTAGAAATGTGTTTAAAATAAGGCTGCAGAGAACGACCGAATAATTTTGTATACCGAACGATAATATCTATCAAATAACCTAATTTAATAAACATGATGATGATGAAGAAATACGCATGCTCAGTACATAGAACATCATATCTTATGATCTTCAATTCGTTGCAGGTACCATGGCTGCGTTTGCTTCACTTTCGATTTTGACAGCTAACAAATTGCGTGCACCTGTGATGCACTGCCATAGACTAAACAAGAACCACAATTAAAAAAGAATTAGAACCGTAACATTGAGTTCAATCCAGCAATTATGTTAGACTTCTTATTTGGAAGAGATGTTATCAAAAAGAATTATGCCTGTCTTGGGCAGAATGCTATGTGGTATCAACATAACTAGCTAGCCCAATCAGGCCTAAGGCATTGTTAATTTGTTACGACCAGCGGACATTTTTAATACTTACATTATTTACATAAAACATGAGAAGTTACATAAAAAACATTGTTTTCTGATCAGATTCTTGAACACGGAATGTCGGTAAAAGGTCTATAAATTATACTAAGATTATTGTCTTTATATTCTAATTAGGCCCATAGTTCCTAGGGATTCCACGGCGTGCCACAAAGCAGGCCTCCGCTGTTGATGTCAAGATAACATTCTCAGTTAAATAATGAATGAACAATAGATTCTCACATTTTAACAAGCCAATCCTTTTCTGGCTTACTCTAGGGAAATCTGTTGTAGCTTAAAGAATGAAATCAGGTGATGTTGTATTTTTGTGAAGCAATTTTTTATGTAAAGATTGAGATTAAGATTCTTGCTTACTCATTTATATAATTCGAAAGAACAGCTTCACGATTAAATAGCACATTTTAATATCGACGAAGGTTTTGTTTATCAAGTCTCGTCTGACCAAATGCGTTTATCTATTCTATGACTGATGCATATACGAACTTACATAAAGCATTTACCATCTTAGGCAACACCCATTATTTTACCATACCCATCGATATAATAAGTAATCCCAAGATGCACTCGCCACATGCCGTCGAATTAAAAATTACGCCCTGCATTGAGAAATTCAGTGCGTCGAACCGGAACTTATATTACGTAAGTTTGTGTTTACCATGTAATGAGGCATTTATAAATTGATGAACCGGCCTTTCTCGATTGTCGAATTAAAATGAGTGATGCTCGGAATGATAACAATGACATATTTATGGACTCGTCTTCTGAGGAAATCGTAACGAGTGAGTTTCCCATTGGCATTGCGTGAATGTCGAATGTCGATGGCACTCGGTTTAAATTACTTTTTATTGCGCCATATTGAGTCTTGCTATTTGAATTGTGAGTATGATTATGGTTATAAAGTTATAAGTGTATTGATGTTTGTTCGAGAGGAAAGATTAGGAAACTTGTAGATAGATACTTTTATACAATTATAACTACAAATAATACCCTTAATTAATTAGTAGAATCGTTATGTCTACTTAATCATCTGATTTTACAATTAATTGGATTAATCTTTTCCTCTAAACTTGGTGAAACTTAAGTTTCCCACGAACACCTAGAACTGATTTAAGTTAGTTAAGATCGTTACCATTACCATCCTATATTTACATACTATACTTATTTGTTTAAATATTTTTACATGTTAATGATTGGAAAATTATTGTAGCCCCGGGTGTTATCTGTGTACAGGGAACCTGTTTCAAATCTCTGCTCGTAGATAATTTAATGAAATTGTGAGTTTCGTAAGAGTCTGCCGTCTAGATACGCTGCCCATCCTTTGTGGCATGGGAACCAACGGAAACTAGTGAGGGAACTGTGTCCGCTTCAATTACCTACCTCATTTAATTATTATTAAGTATTAGAGATTTATAATTATTGAGTATAGTAAAGACGTTTGTTGCCTGTTTATTACAGGATCAATGAATGCTTCGTCAAAATATTGTCTTCATGCGATATTTGGGTGTCGCTTGGTTGTATAAGTTGTATTACTATGGATGACTATGGATAGTCTTATCCTTAACTTTCATCTCCGATCAAAGGTATCTTTTCATCGTTTTTTTTTTTAATCGTGTTTTACAACGGCGCTACGCAATGTTAAAACAGTAATTATAAACATTTGTAATTACTCCGACTCGATGTTTATCCAAACGTTTGTTTGATTATGTTTACTATCAATTTAATCATTAATTAACTAAGCTATTAACATAATTGTCCATAATACTAAGAAGCGCTAATTGTTTACTAATAATAATTGTGTAATAATAATTTGTTACCGTCTTTTTTATTATTTTTGTTTAATTAACTCGTAGTCGATTAGTAGCTTCCCATCACTAGTTCTTAATGGTCATGCTGTAGTCTGTGGTATATAACTCTTTTCTTTTTTTCCATTTGATGTAACGAGCCTCTATCGTGGGAAACGCGATGATAGGTGCAAATTTCTACCAGCGCAAATCGTACCGATGGCAGATAACAAAAGAGTGCAGTTAAACTATCCTAAATGGTGTTAGCTCTTTTGTTTTCTTTGCAGATCAATATCAGCGTATAACGTTTCCTTATACGTAACATTATCTTTTATTTATTTTCTTTTATGTAATGCATGCAAATTTGGAGCTATCGATTTTAGAATCGTGTAATGACGATTTGTTTTCTAAACCCGCAGTTAGATTCTGTGATGATAGTGTTGGTAAAAGTTTTCTTATTTAGATATTAAACTTTTTGACACTTGGACAGTCACCAGTGCTGTCTTTGGTTGTAATTTCACTTTAACTTTTTTGGTATGGAGATGTAATTTTTTACCATTTACTTAAAGTGAAACTGTGATTCTATTTGATATTAATAAATTTGTATTCATTTTGAGTGTCTTTTGTTCTAAAATGTCCAAATCCAAGACCAAATCAAAATGAGTTATTTGCATAAAATATAAGGTACAGCAGGCTCTTAAAGATTTATACCGTATGCACATATTGTAATAGTCTTCATTCAGTTTTCCAAAGAGAGTCGTCGGTCGTGATGTCATTCCGCTTGTATCTCCAAATTTTAACACAATCCAGTGGGCGTCGGTTTTTGACCGTTTTATGGGTTTGCCTCCTTTATCGTCCTGTTCTATTGTGTCATAGGATCTGGGAGCGACAAAAGAGTTTTAATTTGCCATTCGCGGCGCTTGTAAATGTCAGGTTATTATGGGGCCCCGATTGTTCTGTTTCATGTTAGAACTAAATGGATATTGTAAATAAAAAGTAGTTATTGTTTTGACGGTTTTTGACCGGACCCAATTTTTGCTAGTTTGGCTAAACTGTTTTGAAAATTTCAGTCGGTCTTATGCTGCTTGACAGTCGGCTTCCCGGCTCCCGCATACTTATGCAATTAAATTACCCGTTAGTGCATGAATTGGTGAATTGATGTAACATAAAACCTTTAATTGCGTTTTAATACTAGCAGTTAATTCTTTATAACATAGATAATCCGCAATTTTGTAATAAAAATAAGTAACACAACTGTGGTATCAGCGATTAAAAAAAAGGATTATACGTTGCTGATACCTACCTATTTTAATTTCTTATTCTAAAGAGTGATTTGACTGTATTTTGGATTCACAAAAAGTGACAATCAAAGAGTTTGGTGGTTAACTCGATTCAGTGACTTCTGCAACGGTTCAACGGGTCCAAGCTAACAATCAGTTACGCCAACTATATTTACATTTTTTACTGACACCAGTAGGTATAAGTTAGACGAAGATTTTCGTCACGTTTTATTACTAAAGCTAGTTTGAAATTATTTTATTGAATATTCCATCTCTGTTGATATTGTTATTCGAACTTGGTTTTGCAATATTTTTCTACACATCACACATTTTAGAAAATGGCTCAATTATCGTTTAAAAGTAGGTTAGAAAATTCGAGCATTCTTAAATATAGGTAATATCCAAATAGTGCTAGCTTACTACACTTAGTCGTTTATTACTCCTTTGTTCTCAGGATGGAGAAAAGCCCTCTCCCGTAGCTATTGTTGGAAATAGATAGACTGTCGTCATAAGCTACTGGGTTTAGTGTAATTAATTGCAGGCTCACTGTCGTCCAACAAATCTGTAGGACTTTGTCATTATTCCAGCTAAACAATATCTCCCACAGCTTTAAGAAGTGTAGATAGAACGACATCAAAAGAGGAAATACATTCTTTTAGCAAATCAGCTAATTTGAATCTAATTTTAGCTAAGCATGAATCTAAATTGATAAAGGAAATTTGAAAAATGATGTCACCCTTAAGACGTAAATACTAAAAAGGAACTTGAAATTCGATGTGTGCGAGCAGTTACACGATGGCTCAGTTGGTTAGAGCAGTGCCACGGTACGGCGAAGGTCGCAGGTACAAAGTCTGCTCGTGTCCATCATTTTTCAAATTTCCTTTATCAATTTAAATCAATCGCTGGTAAACTAATCACTATCTGTGTAATCACGTATGTATTAACAGACGTACATACATATTCCGTGTTTATTTCCATGCAATGTGATATACTATCGCGATTGACTTTCCCGCGACTATCTCCAAACGTCATCGCTAGCCGATTCGTTTTCATCTTTCTCTATACGTTGACAGGTTGTCATGTTAATTTTATGGATGGGTTTCGAAGCTGCACGATATGCTATTTTTAAATATAGGAAGATACCAATGTTTTCGATGTATTTGAGTTAACAGTTGTTCATGGTGCATAAATAATGTGTTGTATTGTACCTTTACTGAAACGTAAGGATTAAAAGGACTAGAATTTGTATTGGATTGTAATCAATGTTCTGCAATGGTGCTACTAATTCTTTCAACTCATATTCTTTTCTATGAATGAAATGAGTCCTTCTATTTTCCTGCGTTTTTACAGACACTGGTTCACATTTTAGTTCAAACTTTAAACACTACAAAAAAATGTGAGATGTTATCTTAATATTATATAATTACGTGTTCAGATATTTTTATGTTCATTACAAGGACGCATAAAAATCACGGGTTATATAAACAAAATTAACCCTGACACTGGCTACTGATAAAATGCTGATATTATTGCAAGGATGAATTGACCCCTATTTATGTTCAGATTCGACCATATACGGAACATTGACCCAATTTTACAAGATAACGATTTGATGACGAGTTTGTAAAATTAAACATCAAAGCTATTGTATTGTAAAAGATGCCGCCTGTTAGTTATCAAGAATGATAATTCTAATAAGAATCGCTATTAGTATGTTAAGATGTTTATCAATGAAGCAGGAATACGATTCGAGTTATCTGATGATTACCCAGTCGGATAAATTATGAGTCGAGTCGAGTTTGTTAGACGGTAAAAGATTGTCACTCATCGGCTTGACTTGCTGATTTCACAGGAAGAGGTTTACAGGCAATAAGTATAATCACAATCAGTCTTACAATACGTGTTTACTTAAGTCTACTGAAAATGATAATTTTCGCAAATATTCCTACCAACGCAAAGATTACAGCGCATGCATACCTATTGAATGCATAATAGAAATAGTCAAACTGAATGTGTCGCAATTTTGACGCATGCGCACCGCTCGCAGATCCAAGGCCGCGTGAGCTGTCAAACGTCATTGGATTATGATGTATGTATTTGTGTCAAGGACAAAAATTATACGTCCTACTGTTTTGTGCAGGATACAATAAGGTGAAATAAAAGGCTCTTAAAGAAAAATGGGTCGAAACAGTGTCTTATCACTTTTATTAATGTGGGTAGTTAGCGTTTTATATAAAAAGAAGAAAGCCTATAAAAAGTAGGTTAGCATTTTATAGTAGGTATACAATTGTATGATTAAATAATCAGTTGATTTCCAAAAGTACAATTCAATTGAGGTCCTAGAGTTACTCGCTCCACATTCATGACAATATACGCAGACGCAACATTTTTGTACTGTCACATGTTACACAACCAAACAAGCCATGTTACGAGTTCAACATGCTTCAGGACAATAAGGCTGACAATGCAAATTGTGTCTAATAATAGCGACTAATCGGAGACTCATGATTCAAATCGTCACAATAGGTCCTTTCTCCTAACTAGAGCGTAGGTGTACGAACGGCCTTGGAGACCCCAGTCGGTGGGCGGGAGGTTGACATTTTGATGTGTTGCATTCTCGCGAACATTTAGTGATGGCCCATTCGGGGTACATTAGACCGGCTATCAGTTTTTCCGGGTTAATGCTCCGCCTACGGGACAGGTAACGACGTGTACTTTTTTTTTGTTGCTCAACCCTTTGTTGCCGATTTATGGTGTCACTCTATAGACGTAATAGTTACGTGTGTTTCTTTTATAGGGTTTATGTGGTTCTGTTGAACTTGCAAAATCTTTAAAAATGTTAAATGAGTATCCGTATGCTTATTAGTATGCTCACGATCAGTTCTTTCAACGATGATACGGCACGTTCCATGTTTGAATATGGATCAACGCAAGATTTTGCGTAAAATCGTTTTTTATAAACTACGCTGCACAATGACTTAACAAAATGTTCAAGCTATTATCTCGCTGGCATTATCTGGATTTTAAACTAAGCTTTTCTTAATTATTGAGATATCGTACATGTATTGTGTCTAAAGATCATGGTCAATTTATCGACCAACACGTTCACGAATCACCGTAAGATTCAATAATTACTATAATAGTAATATAAGTAACTGTAATCTTAGGCTAGTTCTTTACGTATTACAAATTACCTAAAACTGCAACACAGCACAGCTACGGTCTCGGTGCGAAAATAGCACGTGAATGCAATTAGGTAAGCATTTTCTTTCAGTTGACTTGCAAACTGCTTTTTCCTCGTTTCCTCGCGTGGAAACATTTGGACTGAAGCCAACATAATTTTACAGTTAATCTTACTTGACATTCGTCCTTGACTTAATTTCGCGGAACTCGAAGCCCAATGGCTTTCGTTGTTATGTTTTAATTGGAGAAATATGAGGCCAATCATATTTTGCGGGTCTTTTGTGTACAAATTGCGTTCGATAGATATTTAATTTGCTACATTTCGTTGTTTTGTTATTGCAAATCTAGGCTTCTTTCTTCGGGAATATGAACTTATGTAACATTTGTTTATCCATTACCGACGCAAAAGGACCATTACAAATTCAGCTACATAGGGGAATGACGAAGAACGAATAGGTTTACTATACAAAATTATTTAATTAGCATAGTATCTTAAACCCCTTTCGTGTGTACGGAGAGAAAAAATATGGATTCGTAAACACCTGTAGAATTGACAGTGTAGCTATCTTTCAAAATACATTGATTTTAAAACCAAAGAGACAGTAAACATGTGACTTAGATAGCTATAAATAACGCGAACGACATGATAATCGCTTGTATCACGCTGCGTGATAATGAGTCCCGTCCACAGATTAATACGCCACTATTACAGCGGAATTTCCATAAGTCTAATTAAGAAAACTGTTGGTTGTAATTTTTCGCTGTCGAAGTCAGATGCATCCATAAGCGTCTATGACAAATATGAACTACGAACTCGCTGCAAAGCGCTTTTATTACGATAATCTTTTTTAAAAGTCATTATGCAATATTTTTTCCAACATATACCTACTTACATATATTCATTATTCATACTTATATACCTATGTTTGCGTATTGTCCTTTAACCTTAGCGATTTTATCTCGCTTTGGCATCGCATATCGATCGACGCACAAATTGGTTAGGTTTGTTTATAAATTTACGTTGCGTTGCAAGCGCCGATTTGCTCTCACGAAAATGCGTAATTGCCAATAAATTTATCCTAAACAGCTATGTTTGAATGAATCTAAATGCATGCATTAGAATAATCAGGAATTCCATAAAGCGAAAAAAAATGTGTATACTTTTCATGTTTCTCACTAACATTAACACTAAATTGCTGAGTTGACCGCTGTTCGGTGTTTACTAAGATCAATAACATTTGTGTACGTGATCGCGTTGTTCGGTAACCGAGCACAACGAGCCGTTCAACCGCCGCGCGTCGCCGGCTGGTTAGGAACACGATACGTACTAGGTATAACCGCAAGGACGAGGGGAAATGCAGATTCCATGGTTTTTTTGCTACTAGATCTGTCTACAATTAATAGAAAATGCATACCTACCTATATAAAGTAAATAGGTGTGTAATGTTGGTCTGGGGAGGTATCCTATAGGATGTAGTTAAGTCAGTACCTACTGCAAATCTATTAACTTAAATATTTCTTATTGCCGATAACATTAAATTATGGTGTAAAGTAATAATCAAGTACTTACATCATTAACACATGAGCCTACGTGACCGCAGTACTGCCTGCGCAGGCGCGGTGTCTTGTCAAACGCAACCAGAGGCAACATTTAAATTATGAGCACCGTATGTCGCCGAAGCTGCTTTTGGTCGGTGACTTACATCTTTAAGAACGGCATATCGAAGATCCGAAGACCGGTGGTATATGAAGTATTAAATACTTTAGTAGTGTAGTCACAAAGTTATTCAGTGCATTTGGTTGGTGGTGGCGGCGTCGAAAGAAATCGGACACAACGAGGCGTACAACCGACGCGCGCAGCCGACGGGTTAGTAATGCGATACGAGAAACCGCAAGGACGGTGGAAAATGCGCATCTCTGAAGTATCATAATCTAATAAATATGGTTGATGCTTTAGCACTCATTTCAATAGAACGGCTATCAAATTGACGAATAAAATGGAAGAGGTAACGAAATTCCTTACGAAGACGATTTATTAATTATTAAATTATTTGAGAAACAGCCACTGTGTCAGGTATAAGATTATAAGGTCCGTAATAACCATACAACATTGTACACAAATATTTCGGACTTCATAAATCATTTGAAATTGTAAACATGTCAGCCATGACGTGCGTTAATTTATCAATTCTTAGTTAATTATATTGCAGCTTCAGTATATTTTTTAGCCGTAGCATCATACTTAGCTGCTTAAAAAATCCATTCGGTATCCAGACAGGTATGAGTAGGCGATATTTCGCTTCGTCATTTACCAAAACTGAAATCACAAACGTTTAAATATCTCTAAATCAATATATTTTGGACAGCACCAATTTTTTATGTAATTACTGCTGACTATCTGTTGTCTATCGAAATGAGCTATATAACAAATATAATTCATGTCCTAGTAAAAAGATATCCAATCTTTCTTAACTCGTAGAATCTTTTAGTCCATCCCAATTTACGATTTTGAAACTAAATCAGAACTATGTACATATTATTAATTAATCTAATCTATGTATCTGTAGCAGGTAGCACTGTTAACAATTCTTAATTCTTTATTGCTTGAAATTCTGCATCGATTTGATTATCTACTGAAAGTAATAAAACAGGCGTTTTGTCAGTGTTCAAATCACGTTGTTATCTTGATCGTAGAACTGCAATCCCAAGGCCTCGAGGAGGTGGCGCTCAATAATCAGTTAAATTTGGTAGTAATGGTTTTGTAACTTGAATACTAATTTGCCTGGTGCAGTTGAAAATTCCCAACGATCTAATGTTATTATGATACAAAGTTGAAGAGTCTTTCTTAGTCAACTTTTTCTCATTGCATAAGGGATAAATGTCATAGCTGTTTTTACGGGCGTAGCCTTTGTGTATTCGACTTATCTTGCGAAGTCGAAATGTACACATTCACATCAAAATTTACTCTTGTAACCTTAATGGATCTCTTTAAAGAACCTAACTGTGTCTTATATGATTCGGTGTAAGTATAGTCATCATAGTCATGTTCTAATGCATCTTTGTTTTCCTTGTCCGAATGATTCTGGCTATTTCGGTCGTGTCAACTATCCGGTGCCTTGTCACATCCTTATCTCCAGTTACATCGCCTCGTTTCTCGTTTTTTCTACAAGCAACGTCCGCTTTAAGCTCTTTTCTTAACGAACTCAAGTGATTTCGATTCGTTAAACGTTTAATTGTCAATTCTGCGATCGCTCAGTCGTCCAGCAGCTCAACAACTGTCTGAGTGATAATCAAGTGTCACATCCTAAACATAATTTCTCTTTGAAGGTCGGATTAATATCTATGGACACATTTTCCTTATCTACTGTAGTTGAGTCATCGACAACAGCTGATCATTCTCCCGTAGAATTCCAAGTTCAAAATTCAAAATCAATGTCACGTGTATCGTTTGTTTTTTTTCGTCCGGCGTCCGGCGACCGTTACGTCATTGAAGCTGCGAAGGTAATCCGGCGGACAGCCACCCGTGTCGCCCGCCCGACTTGTTTCCTCTTGCGTAACGTTTACTTTACTCCCCTACAACTATGTCACTAAATAGGTTCATTAAAACGAATAGGGTTTTAAATTTTACGCCTCATTGATTTAGTTTAGGCGGCAATTTTTAACAATCGTCTGTTAATTGCGGATCTTTAAAAACTCTTTAGTTAATCAGAAACATGTTCATTTTGAAAACTGCTTTCCATAGAGACAATGTATTTTTCTAATGTTTGGTTTGTATAACTCGATGTCGTAGTCGGGCCAATATTTTTTGTCTAGTCCAAAATCGACCGTGAAAATTGATGGTGTCATGTTGAAGAGTCGTAAAAAGGTCTTTGTCATTCGGGATATTTGACGCTATAAAATATCAATAGATTAAACTTTGATTGATCGATGTTTAGATTAGATTGGTTTTTACGCAGGAGCTATTGTTGTCATATATTTGTGACAAAAATACAGCACAGAATATAATTTTGTCCAATCGTTAACTTTGTACGCAGGCAATGTTTGATGTATTAAAGATAAATTAAACGTGTATTAAATGAGGGACGGTATTATTGAAGTCGTCTCGTAGTCATACATATTCAAATATGTAATTTTGTGCGAATGGGGCCATGTGTCTGTCAAGCTACCCATAATTTAATGCGCGAAAATGAGTAAGCGTACATAATTTAGAACTACTCGTATCTAAAGCTTGATAATTTCATATTTGAATCATGGCTTCTCTAAATAGTAGATAATTAGGTTCTAAGCTCAGTTCCGTACAGGTGTTAAAATCCTTTCACCTGGTACGGTCACGGCACTAGAGTAATATTTGTCGCTTTGAGTACCTTTCGTATTCATTCTAATCTAGTTAAAACTGATGGTCCTTAGTCATTAACAATCCAGCCAAAATTATGGCAACTGTGCACATGTTTTCTTCTGTTTTTGATGAATTCGATAAAAGTATGGCAAATCCAAAAAGGGTACAGTTTCTCTTTCGATATACAGGTTTATAATAATAACTAATTTACGTCCGATGGCCGCAATTAACGGCAGCAATAATTCTCGTTCCACTTGTGTTACTTTCGGCGAGGCGTCGGCTAACGGGGCTTGAGCTTTGTCTCAAGATGCTGTGTGGCCCTTACCTCGCTATAACAAAGTGAAAAGGTTTAAATAACTACGTTAAGGCAGATCAAGGACATTTTTAGTACTTTCAGTACTTACACTTTTTTGGCTCTTCTGTGACTGGTGTATTTCTTCAGATTTCTTCCATTTTTAGATTGACTTGTCTTTGCTTAAAATGTTTGGCCATAAATATTTTTTACGGCAATTTTCTTGAACCTATGTAGTTTTAGGCTAGCTGAAGTTCTTAGCATATTTCTCTTTTATTATACTTTGTTTGTGTCCGTGTATCGGGAAAACTGGGCCTTCTATATCTATCTATTTTGTGCCCTTACTGGCCGGTATTAAACTGTAACAGTTCGATTCATCTAGATGAGTTTTTAATTCGTCGTACCTTAGCTTAAGCGGTGCTTTGGCTGATGAGTTTGTTAAGTCTGTTCATCCGGGACTAGTAGGTGGCAAATTTGTCGTTTTAATAGTTATAGGGTTAGGGGTCCATTAAATATCATGTGAGATTTTTTTTTCTTAAAAAAAAACATCGCCCCACACTAGGAGTTTCTCCTGTATCGTGGGTACGTTTCACAAAAATGAAATATCACATACACAAACACCCAGACTCGGGACAATCAAATGTGGATCGCACAAATTTTTGCCCTGTGCGGGAATCGAACCCTTAGCGCAGCAGTCTAATCGCTTAGCCACTGTGCCAATCAGGTCGTCATTCTATAAAACAATATACCTAAATATAAACGAGCTACTACGTATAGTTGTCATCGCCACGATATTCACTCACCGGGCATTCTCTTTTACCTTTAGCTCGTGTCTCTATAAAGCTGTCAAAGAATTGAGTCCATCTGATGACAGGTGGTAATTACAAAACACCCGTTGCCGTTTAATATCCGACTTTTTTCAATGTCAATGTCCATGTTGGTTTTACCGCTTTGAGACGGCTGTTGCGAGCTCAGAAATTCTTGTTTCGATATCTGTTTAGTTTACTTCATTTATTAAGGACCTAGACCTGTTTTAGAATTAAACTACCTGTTTTAAGATCAGGTTTTTTGTATACGTGAATACCTTTTTCATATAAGCATCTTTATCGTTCCACCTTTCAATAACATTTTTACGTTTCATTGTTGCGCCATTAATAATATTGAAGTGAATTCTGTAACATTTAACATCATCACCTAGTTTGCAGAATTTTATGTGAATGATCCAATTTCACTCATTACTTATGATTTTCACTTATAAATAAGCATATTTATAATATTTACTTAGATACCAACACGTTGACAGTTTGCCAATAACACTCTCACGCTCTCATCGTGAAACCTGCACTTGACAATGTTTGTGTTACAATCTACTAAATTAAAAAGGACTTCCTTGGCTACAACGTTATCGTTAGTCATCATGTTTTCAAATTAGTCGATTTATACTGCAGTTTTATCGAGCGGTCGGCTTGCGTGAGGTCTGACAGCAATGTTGTCCAGTTGTTGTGTCTCCGCCGGTGTCCCAAATACCAATTATGAAGAAAATGTATACCGCCGACTGAAACTCGATTGTCATATATCACGAAGGTACTGCGGGTCACATTTTGCTTTGTAATTATCCGTCGCGTGTCCACATTTTTTGGAATACCCATTTTTCTATTGTACACGACACGAGAATGTACTGCATTAAAAGTCCTTTACCTAATGTTATATTCAAGTATTACGTCAGGTCCTATGTATACCATACCATAATTCCCATAGGGTCTTAAATTAATCAAATTACAGCTAATAGCTTTAGTATTTTATTACGTTACGTAGTAGGATAGGCTACTGTTAAGGCCTACCAGTTAGTGGCCTCATTTTATTACCTAGTAATTAATAACTTAATGCCTATCCATGTAGATGAGAACGAATTGTTGTCATGTTAAAAAACTACATTGTACGAAATAGGTTATAGCTATAAAAGTTATTGCTAAAATGTAAAGTTCTTTCTGTTTTCTTTACATAAAAAGTATTTGAGATGTCATACTCCGGTCACTTTCTTTTAACTATTTGCAACATCTATCACACTCATCATGTCATCCAGCCAGCAATAATCATGTATCACCATTATTACACACTTCTTTTGTTTACACATCAACTTGGAAGCTCATTATTCGTTTTCCCTTTCCATCTGATTCCACGTATCATATCTTTAGGGGTTTTAATGCAAGTGGAGTAACCCCATGGTACCACAATGTCCCGTCGTGCATGACGCCCATGTCCTGCGAATGTTCCCATGGGACGCAGGTGCCATTGTAATAAACTTCTTTTGAATTATTTATGGGATCATTGTTCGCCTTTTACGGTCAGATGATGTTGTAAATTACTTTTAGGATGTTTCTCGAACAGGAACTTAATTGTTTCTTTTCATGTAAATTCCTGCAAAGGACCTACTTACATAAAATGACCAGTCTGAAGGTATTGGATAAAAAATAACGAAGTGTTTTGTTCCCGAAAAAGGTTCCCACGAAAATTGAATCGGTTAACTTGAGAGTCCCTTTTTTATAAAACTTGTTTGAATGATGTTTATTTGTAGTTGTACACTTATTTTAACGTACATTAATAGCTTATGAAATCTTCTAATATAATTTTATTTTTGTATCTTTTACATAGGTTTATAAAGTTGGTTTTATGGTTTTAGTTACCATTTCCCTGGTTAGAAAATAACGCTAGTAAACATTGGAAATCAGCGAGACATTTAATTACATTCATTACTTTCAACATCTTTACGATTCTCGATTATACGGTAAGTTCGTGTTACCGTATCAACAGTTCTGTTTAGTTCAACAAATTAGCGAAATTACTCTCTTCGCAGATAAACTTTACGCTTTAAACCTACCACAATGATTGCATCTAAATTCGCATCATCTAACTTATAGTGTTATCTAACTTCTTTGAATTAAGGTTCAGATTCCCATGGCGTAAGATTGTGTATCCGCAAATGGAAGTTGGTTTTGTTCGGTACACGTTTCACGGATTACCATCTGTTTACTTTCATGCTCTTGCAATTGTTAGTGCAGGTCATGTCATAGCATTGCGCGGGGATCCAATGAACACATGGGGTTCTTCGAGGTCATCAGCAAGCGTTCCCAGTAATTAGTATCTTCTGTAATTACCTATGAATGCCCATCATTTTGTTTTGTTCGCTTATTCTCAACACAAGTAGTTTTACAACTGTATTAAGGAATGTTATTACAATTTTGATTTTCCTTAAGTATAAAGTCTAAAAATACAGGAATATAAATATAATAGGTAATGTTTTAAATTATTTTGAAATTTTAGGATGTTATGAAATTAGGTACCTCCTAATATTTATAGTTGTTCTTTGTAAGCTGTTAAACAATTTGAGATTTAGAACTATGATAAGCATCATCTTATTTATTGTACAGAACTATTTACTATACATAATTTAGGGTATAACCTCCTTTGAAATTTGCGAAAGTTAGGCAACATTTCTAAGAAAGTGACGCTGTGCAGAACGCAACGCTACACTTTTATTGAATTATAGAAAACGATTTATTTATTGAAATCACATAAACTATAACAATGCCAGAGAAAAAAAGCTAACAACATTTGAGTCGTATGCCGTGTGGTTAAACAGCACAAGAATATACTAATAGTTCTCAAGAAAATTAGATTTTCTAATCTCTTCACACTCAAGTGTTGGTGTAATTTCTCCGTGTTTAAGACTTTTCCCTTATTTGTTGCCTTCATTAAATGTGGTTTTAGTGAGATGTCTCTCAAAAGTTGCTTTGCTTACAAGTAGAAGGAATACATTTTCTCTCTAGGATTCATTCAT
Source organism: Abrostola tripartita (assembly GCA_905340225.1). Taxonomy (NCBI): domain Eukaryota; kingdom Metazoa; phylum Arthropoda; class Insecta; order Lepidoptera; family Noctuidae; genus Abrostola; species Abrostola tripartita. Next base: position 2,348,421 of record HG996488.1, read on the forward strand.
TTTATTATATCTAAAGCTTTACTACGTGGTTTCTTATTGTACTAAGGTAGAAATGAATTCAAAGGCTTTCATTTCATTTCAAATTTTATGTAACATCGATCATTAAAGCAAGCGAAACGAAGACAGCAATTCCAACAATTTTATTTGTTTGAATCTTTTTGGAAAAATACAGTCCCAATTAATGAAAAGACTCATTAAATCCGAGTAACATTCTTTCTCCATCACCCTTTCTATTTCAAGACATTCTCAGTGTCTCTCATTGTCCGCCATTTATCTTCTGTCGATAACTAGTCATTTACACCGCACCATCAAAGCAATGATCATTGAAAGTGCCGCAAATTGTTTGCCTTCGTCTGGTGCAATAACCACCATTTTTACCTATTCACTGTTGTTACTAAGAACAATGTTCGGAAGTTTGGACTCATCTCGTTTTAAATTACGACCTTCGTTGGCGCGTTCCGGTTTACTGGGTGAAATTCTGAGATGGTGTGCCTTCGTATGATTGACTATGTTACTGTTACTTTCTTTGTTGTTATGATTGTACTTATGTACTTTTGTTTAATGTACAAGACGTTGAGAATTACATTTAAATAAATTGTTCTGGATTTTCTCTTTATAGTAAAATTGAATGGAGAGTAATTAAGGTTTTATCTGATTTGTTTCGTAAATGTAACACGTATTGTTAATATGTAATGCAAAAGATGAAATTAACGATCTTATCGATACGCTTTATTTATCTAGATCAATTTACGCAAAATAGTTTTATTTTGTCAGCAAAACAATTTTATTGTCGGGCTATTATTGCTATTCCTTCCTGCTTAGATACTTGCTTTTTTTTTTAGGGACATTTGTATTCGCAATACGTATGTCAGTCCCATCGTACCCTAAATACACATCAATCATATCTGGGCCATGAACCTAAACAGACTCTTCGCATCATCACATACTTGCTTTAAAACTGCGAACGTTAGGATCTAATCTAGCTTACAGTAAATCCGATATACCTAACTGTTCTCTCTCGTTCAGTTGCGTGTACGAAACAGTTTGTATTTCTACTAATGGTTGTCAAGCACGGAAGCGGCCGATCGTGGACCTTTAACCTCTCAGCAAATTATTGGTATTAATAATAAAATTACGACTTTCTAAACGGCTATTAAGAGTCACTTAGCACAGTTTTGGACAATGTGATGTAAAGGTAGGTTAGTGGCGTCTTGTTGTTCGGTGTCGTGACGCGAACGCGCGCGTTTTTGCGCGTTCAATCTCACTTTCACGTCATGTCCTTATTAGTTCGATATTGTTCAAAATTTCGATTTCGTTTGGATGCCGCGGGCTGTGGGGTCGATTATGTTCCAAAATCGCTTCAGTTATAGTTTATCTGTGTCTTGTAACAGTTGAATGCTCGTAGCAAATTAAGACTGTAAAACCTAGTCTTCCGACACGCGATTGGCGCGTTTTTCTTTGGTTTTAGCGATTAGCAGCCTGAGAATCTTGATAGAGTACATAAACTTTATTTTATGTTTGCGTTACTAGAGTATTGAAACAAAATGTCCCCGATAGTATAATATAGGTATTTATGTATAGATAATCAATTGTTATCTCATAAAAATAACAAGGAAACCCTACGTAACACTCGACCCTGACGGCTGGCGATAATTTGCGATATTTTTATCTCATCACGTAATTATTTCGTAACATTGGCTAGAGAGCTTGCTAATATTATCGTGCTAAGCATGCTTGATAATTACACATAGACATAGACACAATGTCTGTGCGATTCGTTACTTGTGAGACTGATGTCTTCACTCACGATACAGGCTAAAACACCTCACACCGTTGACAGAAAATGATTTTTTTGGATATTGAAATTTAAGGGCAGTAATGGTCGCTAGGGACTTCCCAATAATTATATTATTATTCCCCTGAAATATAGGAGGCATTTTTTCTCACTCTATTCTCAATTATTTTTTCTTTTGAACCTAAAGGTTTTGCGTCTTTTAGGTCAAGTTCAGATAAGGAGTTCCGTCTACGCTCATTGAACACAAAGCGAAGCGCGTTTTATTGGAGGCAGTTAACGCGGGAAAACGCACGTCTTCTGAGCGCCGCGCGCCGTGGTGCCGCCGCCCCATTTATGACCACATTAAACGCAAGGAGACGGACAAGCTGACAGACATGGCTCGAATGTCTAGTAACTACAATCAAAGTATGTTTACAGGTTATTTGCCAACCCACGCGTTTGGGGTTTTATGTGACGATTCTACTAGGTATGCTAAAAATTATATAGTTTTTTTTTTGTGGATTTGCAAGTCTAGTTCCTACTGAAAATTCTATAAAACAGCAAATTTTAATTTAGAATTATAATAATGCAATGTCGAGCTACAGATTATGTTCTGCGTATTTAATGAGCGCCATCGCAATCTTCTTTGTATCGGCATGAGTTAATGATCACATGAGAAACGGGTCATGCCCATGGCTCAGGTGTAGATTGGCCAATCAACAAGGATGATTGCGAGGTTGATCACCCCTTGTACGTTGGGTACTTGCACTCCAGTGTAGTAGAGGTCCTAAGAAAATATGTATTAGTTCTGATACAGCATGGTGTGATCGGGCCTTAGCCGTCGTCGGTCAGCCAGGAAGCGCGGGCGCACGATCACCCAGGGCGTTTGTTTTTCGTGACCCACTGCCGATCTTATTATTGCCTCACTAAATGAAATTATGTGCCGCCTAACCTTTAACGTATAGAATGAACTTTTCTAATCAGTTCGCAGACTGTTGCAAAAGTATTGCTGCTGAGTTATAAAATGAAGCATTATTTACTACGAAATAAATGATAGGCCTCCACTACTTTTTCCACTGAACTCTGCCACGAGCCACTCTGCTCCAATGAGGGCTCACTGTGAGTTTTAGCTCATCTTCCCACTTCCTTAGTTGCTTTCCTCTGCTCCTTATACAGTTTCTTAGATATCAATCTGAAATTATTTTCAGTGGACGTGGACGGACCTCATGATGAGGTATAATATAGAAAAGTGGAGCAAAATAGGACACGAAATAATCGCTTAATTAATATATCCTATAGGGCTTATGGCACAATCATCTTAATGTTTGAACGAGACTGACAAAAATGCTTCAAAGAATTCGGCCGAAAAACAAAGAACGTGTTTTCTACCATTGTATAGGTGTATGCTGCGCAAAGAAAACAAACATGTAAACATGAACAGATAATCATTGAAGGACAGCGTATTTTCAGTGTTTCTTGAATTGCATAATATTTTCTTACTAAATATTTTTAAATAACCTTGTCATTTTGCCTCACTCTCATAGGCTGCGTTTACAACTTGGCCGGTCTGGATGCAACGGATAACTAATGACGCTGAATTAAAGATATGAATTTCTTCTCATTAAAAGCGGAACTACAAGATACCGTGGAAATTGCAAGCGCATTTTCTTCAAGCGTTGCCTTGGCGGCTTTCCTATCGAGATCAGGAGAAAGCATTTTGCCTGGCGGCCTATATCTGTCCATATCTCTGTCACATTACAAATTAACTTTCGAAGCTTCTGCTTCGACATATGATCAGTCAGACGTTGATAACCGCTCATTGACGGACTTCCTGTAGAAAATGTGGAAAAAGTTGTTTTGAAACGGTGTACCTAGCTCAAGGAACACGCAGACAGTCATTAGTAAAAAATAGCAGTAACTAGTGTCAATGGAAATGTAAGAAGTTTCATAGTATATCTCGAAAGTCCAATCCGGTAGCGGAGACTGTAAGCTTTCGCTCTATATTCTACGCCTTCATAAATAAAGCTGCAGCGTCTAGACCCGGACCTAGTATAAAATGTAGGCGGCACAAATATGTTTTTGGAAATGTGGGTGGGAAATGTCGGATCTCTGATCATCAGCCTGAATGCTGCTCTGAATTATTTGAAATGAAATTTCCGGTAAACATATCACAGAGCCAAAAATAAACGACGCCTCTCGTTGCGCAAGCTTTGTCCTTACTTTGAACATGGCGTTCTGAAGATCCTCTGTTCATGTTTTCTTTAAATATTTGCGTGCGACAGACAGATAAGCGGACATTGACATGCGTTGATAGTATCTTCATGTCTTGCAAACTTTTGATGAGATCACATACCTTTTGTAACATATTTATTATCCTTGACTCTGTTGTTATGCCGTCTTACCAGTCATTTGGTAAATAGTGTTATTATTCTAGTGAGTCTATCTAAAAGAATAAAAAAATACAACGATACTTTTAGTCATCTACTATTATATTGGTCTTCCTCGTTAACATTTCAAAGGTAAGAGCGAATGTTTCTTGATCACTAAGTACGCATGTAAAAGACTGATATTTAATTGCATCAGATGAAACAAAAAGCCACACTTAATGTGGAAAAAGTCTAGAACCATTTTGTTATGAAGACAAGCATGTACTAAAAACAACTAATTTAAAACAATAGATTTAGGATTTTATTTCAAGTAGATATCTAAAGTGTAAAACATTACGTTACATAAGCCCCTTACTTCAGCTGAAGTACTTAACATCGCAGTAGTAAACAGTTATTAAGTGATAAGGATCAGTCGATATCTCGATAACTTTACAGTCTTCAAGTAAACAGTATCGTGAAAGATGGCAATAAAGTTTACGATCGATTGTTCTATGATAATCGATTGTTTTAGATAGTCAATCGATATCTGATTGTTTTCTTCACTTTGATGTTACAATTTAATTTGAACTTAGTAGTTGGGTAGTCATAAAACTTTTATAGTTGCTGCTAGTTTTTAACGTCTTTATCATTATTAGTGTTGTCAACTTGTAGATGATCTAAGAATTTACTATTGTTCGAAGATTTATCAATAAACAGTGCACCATAACAACAGTATAGGTTGTAAACCAAGCTAAGACGGGTACTATTTCCAGGGTTTAGAAATGACGGATAAGGAATTTAACTTTTAGTTCCTATATATCCTTCATAATACAATATTGTTTCTAACTAAAGTTACCCATAATAACTTTTATCTACAAAGTCGCTTACTAACCTGAAAAAGGAAATCTTAAAAGCCTGACGATCAAAAGTGGCATAATGATTACGTTAGTGTTACCGTACTTACAAAGGTTAGTTCATATTTCACATAACAAACGTTTCCGGCACGCATAGCAGTAACACGGCAGCTTTTATTGTTCAAATCGACTTTATTAAACAAGTAAACATTCTTAATACCTATTCTACGAATTTCCGAAAAGGTCTTCTTGAGAAATACGACCAAGGAATTTTCTAACTTGTGGTCCCAAAACAATTCTTGAAACTTAATTATTAAAGTTTGAAAGGCGACCGAGGCGCTTTGAGCGTACCTACTACACAGTTTCATTGTTTTTTCTGCTAAACTGTTAACTTGCCATGTTACCTACATTACAACGCCGCAGTTTAAAGTTATCGGGAACTGTTAAATGGTGGCGAAAATCAATAGATTCCATTAAGGCAGGGTCGCACCATCGACCTTGAGGCACGCCGCTATCAGGCCAAACAAACGCGCTCCACTATACTTATCTTATCACCATCAACAACACATTCAGGTCAAGTGATGAAACGCCCTGCTTCGTTTCTGTGTCTCCTAAACCGATTAATTTCAGATTTACACACTTTCAATATGTTTTTAGGGATTATCTCCGTCTGTTGCTCCAAATAGTTTCGAAGTGAAATCTCTGTGGAATGCCTGAGTCAAGTTAATTAAAATTGTGAATATTCATGTTCTTACTTTTAAGGGGTGAACGTAAAAGCTTTATTTAATCTAGATATAAGTGTTACAATTAAGTAATTCTTGGAAATAAATTCCAGTTTCCAAAAGACTTATAAGCGGATATCATTTTCAGATGGCTTCTCATGACTTAATTATTAAAGAAGTACTTTGCGAACAGAAGTTACTTGAATACTCTTACTTGAATGTAATTGAATAATCATTTACGGATATGTCTGTTTGTAACGTCTAGAAGTTTCAGACTGCGAGGTGCCTAAATATCGACCCGTCATCGCTACGGTTATGCAATGACATAACTGTAGAATAATCACGAGCAGTTCTTGTACCGGTAAGGTTCACGTGACGATAAAATTCCCGCAAAACAATGCCATGTTTAAATTTGCCAGTTTGTTTTGGTAAACGCACACGCCTACGTCGTCTAGCCGAAACGGGACAAACGGTCTTGTTAAATATTGTTTGGACTGCTACAATGTTGTGCACAATATTTTGAATACAATTGTTCATTGAAATGTAACTAGTCTCGCGGATTGTTTTGCGTTTTATTTAACATTTGGCATTGATGTTACTCGGGTTTTAGATACAATCATCATTTAGATCAATTATAAAGGTTATGTCATTGGACTCATTGGTAGTACTTATTTGTCCAATTATCTTATTGAATAATACCTATAAGTTTAATCAAATTAAGGTAAGGCGGCAATTATTATATTCTATCTTAACCTTATGGTTAAGATAGAATAGAATAATTGTCGTTAGGACTTAGAATATTTATTTAGTAAATATTTCCAAATTCTCTCTCTTATGCCTTTCATAGATTACAAATACTTAGGCATTCGATGAGTATCTATAGTTAGATTAATGAAGGAAATAACAGACTAATTTGATATTATTTTGATTGCTGTTGGCCATTAACACGTGAAAGAGTTGCTTGAATTTTTCTACGGAAGCTATTCAAATATGGCATTCGCCTATTAACAGAACAAAATTATATAATATCGGTAACTTTTGTTTAAGTTTTTAAATTAAAAAGTAATTAAGTAAAAGTAATTAGTTTTCTTATTGGATCTTCAGCGCAGACTAGCTTTCTCCTTGATTTTTGTCTAACGATTTTAAAAAACAAGACAGGAAATATTATTTATAATTATTTTTTTATTATTATTTGAGTCTATACTGCAGCACCTAATGGCAGTGCAAGAATTTTAATTGTATTCAATCAAAACTTTTAGCCAATATGAAATGACATTACATTACATTTCTTATTAAATTTGTGTATGTATATATCTCTAAAGTTTGTTACACCAAGATATTGCAGCACTGGATCCTTATACAAACATTGTGTGGCTCTGAGAAGTGATAAGATATCTCATAAACAAATGAAATGCATAAGACAACTGTTTGATTTAAAGCAACACAAGATGATAAAGAACACGCAGACATAGTATGAACATTTGCACTTGCAAAAAATTATGCCAGTGACGTCATCAAAAAAGATGTGTAAATAACACAGTTTTGGATGTCGTGCCCACGTTCATTGTTTACCGTTCTCGATTTTAGTGTGTACTTTTAGGAAGTGACACAGAAAGTGGTGAGAATTATTTTTTTAGATATTTTTGAGCGAACGTCCGGAAATGTGGCTCAGTACATGCGAGTGAAAGGAATCAAGGCTCTTAGAAATCTGTGATAATAACGTGGTAAACTCATATTATGGAAAATCATGATCTTGATAGCGAGTAATGATTAAGTTGACAGTGTCTAACTGAAAAGTTATCTAAGTACGATACAAACAATGTTGCTAAAGTTTTAAGCTTGGATGAATGTATTGTAAGTTAGGTCTTTGGAAAAGTAATGATATTACTACTAAAATAAACCAATGAGAGTCCGGGTGTTTAATCAATACTATAAGGTTATTTAGTTGATCAAAATAGGCAAGGTGATCTAGAATTAAGGCTTACAGTGGGCGATTATTAAAATTGGGTAAATAAAAATTAAGATTGTGAAACCAAACACCTACTGTGTTCGACTAAGCTAAGCTATGTCGTCAGTATTTGATAATATGTGGGCTGAAAAATGAACGATAACCACACACGTAATTCTCTGAATGGAACGGTTTATGATAAAAGTGTTGTTGATATTTGATATTTAGTCGATGCAGAATTGGCAAATGATGTCATTATCAATGCCAGCTTTGAATGAAGCCAAAGTTGGAAAGATCAGGGCTAGTATCAACTTACGTGATATAATGTGCAAAAGATTAAAAACAAATTTGTTTCTTGTGTACTAGCTACTGCATGTTAATGTTACCAAAACAAATGATGTCATTAACAGTGTCAGGCCCTGACCGGAGATAAAGGTGGATTAGAGACGGTTTAAACAAACTTTGTTAACATGTATTTTATTTAATGGGGCTTCAGGTTTTTCTTTAATATTACATTAGTGTTGTTTTACACTTGGTTGATAGTTCTAATGTTAATGTTATGTTTTAATCATTCTTGACTGTATAACGAGGAAGTTAATGAAGTGCAATGTATTTATTTGATGATTGTAGGCGTGTAATGACGCTTCCTTATACAATTTACATAACGCCGTCAACTAAGGTCAACATCTTGATTCATGTTGAATATGATAACACAATTACATATTCAAAAGAGTGATATAACTAGGTAATGTTTGGTATTGAGGTCTCTCACCTTATTTATAGGTTTCGGCATTTTAGACCATTACTTTTTATTAAATCAATCTTTTCTAAATGAAACAATTAACGCTACGTACGTACTTTCTGTTTTTGATTTTGTTGTCTCGGAAGAATACATTTGTTTGTACGACCTTCAAATATTTGTTTTGAGGGTCTATTTGGGTTTAATTGCATCCATGCTGTGTGATCATCATATTCATTATTCTCTGTTCTGTTTATCTGTCTACACCACCAATGTTTAGTCACTTTTACATGTTCAACAGCTTCATATTGCAAATGTTACAAAAAAACCCAATTTATCAAAAAAACGTTAATAAACTTAAACGTCCACAACTCATTATGTCTTACGTGTAGCCATCTCGTCTCGTCTGTCGGTCTGTCGGTCCTCCATGGAACATAAATTGATTATATTCATCATTACGGGCGTTCTGTACGTGCTAGCTAAACAACATACGTGACGCCATCTTCGTTTTTGCCTGGCCCCTGTGGTTCGTCACAGGTTTACGAATGAAATAAGCCCTTAACTGACAGTCGATTTACGACCATCGAGATTTTATAAATCTCTCATACATTTATCTAAGATCTGGTTGTAGGATAAATTATGTTTATACGATGCGTGCGTTTTATTGATTTCTCGGCATATGTCGGGCGTCGACTTGTCTAGGATATTAGGTTTGCATTAGGTGAATAAATTGAAGTTATTTTAGTGAATTTCTCCTGCAGTAACTTTTAAATATGATTTACTTGCGTTGATACGCTAGTAAATCATTTAAAAAAGTTAAAGATTAGGATGATTCTGTGCCTTCTGTAAGACATACTTATTTTAGCAGTTTCTTAGTTTAGCCAACATCAGTTAAAAAAAGGTTGGACGAAGGTATTACTCTGCTTGTTTATACGAAGAAGCCACTTTTGAGGTATATAAATAATAGTAAATATAATTGTTTTGCTGTATCTTTAGGCTCCTGACTACCTACATCACATAAGACAAGAGCGTTCGATGGCACAATGCCGAGCGCTGCGTAACAAATGATGCATTGTTAGATTGTATTAGAAATAACCTGATCCTAGTCAACCTGTACAGTGTACAGTGTAGCTGCACAACCAGTTTCACTTCAACACCTGTGCGTAACCAACAATCACTTCGTTTCAATCCACCTATGTTCGTGCTATGGAGATTCAGGGAGGACTCGTTACACATTAGCCACGGAATGAAATTGAAAGTAAAAAACGTAAGAAGCCGTGTTGTTGGAATACTGGCAGATGTATAGCCTCCAAGAAGCTCTAGTATTCATTTTTTGGAGCTATAATCAGAATATATTTGTATAGTTTGCATTGAAACCATACACGGAGCTTATATTCAGTCAGAAAATAGACAGTTGCTTAAAAACGATAACTTTTCTAGTTTACGGATCGTAAGACAGTTGTAAACCTAAATAAAGTCATTCAAGTACTCGGTTACTAAAGTCTAAATAAATTGTTTCATAACGAGCCATTGAACTAGTCTTACAATTCGATGGAACGCTATTAACATAAATGCGAATATTTTTTGCATAATCAAGAAAATCAGATCGTGGAACGATGCCCATTCGGTGGAACTCCTCCAGTCTGCACACATTTGTCAACACCATTTTGAGTGTACAGTTCGCAAATTTACGGCACAGGGAACCTTGGCCATTTTTAGTTCAAGTTTAATAGTGTCCAACTGCATCAGCAAGTTTGTTATATAAAAGTGTAATGTGTTATAATGTTATGTTAGGATGGGTTTGTCACGAGCTGGGGGTGAATGCACTGAGCAAATATGCTCGCTCCGTTAATATAGTCTTTGTACATTTCATTATTTTACTTGTAATGCTCCGTTGGCCCTACGGTTATTTTTTTATGGTGTAAGCAAATTTTATTTTTAGATTCCATACTTTAAACTTACCTGTAATGTAAAAATACATTTATTTATACCGACTTTATCTGAGACATCATTAACTTATAGCAAAAGAAAACAAGGTGAGAAAAATTAACGTATTTACAAATATGATGTACTCAAGTATGATGAATACTCGTTTATTTCCAGATAGTGAGCTTTCCTTGCCTTTTAAAATGTGACAATTACCGGATGATATTAAAATTTTAATTAATATCACTTTCGCTAACGTACTAGAAGGCGGTAACGACCTATCTATAATTCTTGCACACGGGGCTAAAATGTAAGAGAAATACGTCCATAAAGTATAGAGATATTATATAGATTAATGATGTTGTGAGGCTTCCTTATTTGCTTGCTGTAAAATATTAACGACTAAGCAGATCATACTCATTTAATTTTCTATGGAAAGGTGAAAGGGGTGTAATAAGATTATATTAATACGCTACGGTTATATAAAAGTTATCTGTAGTACAGCGGCTTCTTACATCTAATGTTAATCTAAAGATAACGGACGCTCTTTATGAACTCTGAAGTAATTAGATACCTATTACACGCGTTATAACTTTGCTCATGCGTTCACTTGTAATGACTAATGACAGATATAATTAGTCGCTTAGGCTATTTCTATAATAGGATGTCTATGTATAAAGTATTTGCTTAAATTGTATAGTAATTAATTGGGCCAAGGTTCTGGTTCGATTGGTTTGATACATCTATGATAATATAAAAGTTATTATGTCTGTTCTATACTTGAATCTGTGCTGTTTTTATGCCTGTTGTATACGTGCAAAACCCGATTTGGTATTCTAGTAACAACCGATGTACAAGTAGAATTAAAACAAGAAGCCGTATTACTTAAATCGCCGTCTTTTATCTCAAAGATGTATCGGCGTATTTCAAATTGCTACCGTACAGAATTCTGCTCGTCATTGTAAGGGAAAAGTAGAGATAAATATAGATTCTGCTTTGGCGCTTTCTGAAAACCAGTTCTCATAACCCAGATGTATTAGCGATATACAGTAACGATACATTTGAAGTCTTCGCTCAGCACATTTCACATTATGTCTTGGATAATTTTCGCCTGTTACGAATTTAACTAAACGTTCGATGCGTGACCGGCTGCCATAAAACGAAAGGTCAATAACATTGGTAGGTACTGGATTTATTAGTGAACGAAATTGCAAAAGTATTTTATACACGCGTATTAGAGAACATTTGGTGTAATGTAGTTTTATGGGGCTCTTAATGCTGCTGATATTACTTCATTTTTTGTTTCACGACGGCATCGATGGTCTCAAACAGAAGTAATTGGGCATCTGAAGAAATTGATTTGTTTTCTATGGGTTCCATACTTTGTAATCTGACTCAGATATACCTATTAGTATTCCGCTTCATTGTCGTAGCCTTGCTTTGTCACTTCTAAGTAAATGGAAGCTATTTTACACAGAGTGACTAATGTCTGCCTCCCACAACTGAACTACTGGTAATGTAAGGTTGTTTGTTCAGCAGTTACTAGTTTACTAGGGAATGAGGTGGAATTGAAAAATTACTCATTTTGATGTATTTTTTCAGCGAGATTCATACTTTGAGTGAAGTATAATACATAAAAATAGTATTATATATTATAATATACACATGATATTAAATTAAAACATACTTTGAGTGAAGAATACGTAATACCTATACATTATATAAATACGTTAAGTATTTAGTAGATGTAAAGTGGGAAACTGGTGCCTAAACTATGCTTTAAGGGCCTGTATTTGAGATAAATAAGATAGGTAAAGTATATTAATAGGAACTAATATGCAATGGGAACAGGTATGAAGATATAGCTTTCTTCTGAAGTAGGCCATTATGACAGGCTTTTAATGAAAACTGTAATACACGTTCGTCGAGACCGATTGCTTGACGTGCGCTGTGAAGTATGCAAAACTCTTGTCGAGTGAAGTCTGAGCTGATGCGCCTTTACATATACTTATGATGTAGATTAGATTAAGAAATGAAGGTTTCAATATTCCACAATTTATTTTTATTAAAGGAGATTTTACATTTTTGTATGGGACTCCGGCCATAACATGTACTGTGTTTTTTTTATAATATCTAATGTTTTTTGTGCAAATAATAAATATAAAAAATGTTTGACGTTTGTCTTGAGTTATGAATGGTTGAAGAGGTGACATTTACATAACCTAGAAATATTTAATATTTATCAGAACTTAGTTCACTTCAGAAGTACACTTCAGGAAAGTAGTTTTTTTTAACGATGACATCGTTACTCTTCCTTATGATGTGTTAGTTCTTAATATTGTAGATATCATGTACTATATTGTTCCTATGTTAATTAATGTAATTGGCGTTACGCCGTTTTAATTAACTATAAATAAATAAAAAATAAATGATTAGTCAAAAATATGTATAAGAGAATTATTTAACAATAGTTAATAGTACAAGAACACATACCTTTTATATTTTTATCGTCTACGTGATATTGTGTCTTGATGTGACATGATTTCAGCCATGTTGAATAATATGGCAATAATTGAAAAACTATTACTTTTTCTGCACAACAAATCAAGCCTAAATTCACGAAAGAATATTTTTCCTCAATGCGTGGTATTTTTTCCTCTTTTTCGATAAATGGTCAAGAGATGGCCGTAAATGAAACATCTACTTTGCACTGTGTTTTCCACAATTTCCTGTACCTACCTAGGCATATAAATGTTTCGCGCATTCACCTGCTCACAAAACAAACTCGACGTGTCTCTCGTTAGCAATGCTTCGTAAACTGGAACGTACCGCAACTGCTTTTAGATACGGCAATAGAAGTTAAGTACGGTGATATGGCAGTTTTGGTTTGTCTTGTTATTTTGTTTTGATCTCAGAAAAAGCTAAGACCATTTTGATAATGTTTAGCAATTTTACTTTTAGTAATACCCGCAAGAACCATAATTAATCACTGTCAGAATCTATCATAAAAAGTTAATTAATCGAAACCAGCACCTATTAATACGAAAAAAAAATATATCCACAATTACTTAACTTAAATATTAAATAATGTAGGTAATTATGACTGTTCAGAAAGTTGCAGGGGAAGGTTATTAACACTTATATAACCTTAACTTAACTAACATACTTAATAGTTATGTAAAAATACCAAAAAAGTAAACTTGATTATTGACCCGCAAAATATGCTTGTAAATGGTGTAACCTACCTATAATGTAATGAAAAGGGAATGTATTTGATAACATATGGGTTTTTAGGTACACCAACAGGCTTTCATTAGTGATAACGCGGGTACTATTGGCAATACTGAGCGGCCATATAAATCGGCCATTAGGTGCTTCAAACCCCTGAGCGTACAAAATCTTGTTAGGTGGGCGGAAGTGTGAAAATTGAGTGAAACGGGTCGAGCCGGGTCGTTTCGCTAGTGTTAGCTGCATGCATTGATTGTGTTATGTGTGCACCGTGAAATTGTCGCGAGGTCGTCGGGGTCGGTGACCTGCAGACGTTACGGTGATTCAGCTCGACTTTTGATTTTTGGATTAGTTTTATGGAACCGGAAATGTTGGCGGTACCGTTTGTCTAACGAATACTTTGATGTTAACTTAAAGACTGGCAGCCGGTCTTGTGTAGCATATCAAGGCCAGATTTAAACTTCGTGTAGTTCGTATTAAATTTTTCTAGTAAGCTGAATTGCAAAGACTGAAAGTGACAGGTGGAAATTGCATTTTCCTTACGAATATGTAGCTTGTAGTATCAACGCATAGACGGGTGCAATAAGGTTACCTATCAGTTGGGGGCATATTTCACAGCTAAAGATAAATAAATACAGGTAGAAATAATTATGTTCAAGTTTCGGAACAAAATTTCAAAGCAAGAACATACCTATTTGGAGTACGAAAGGACGTCAATATTCTTAGTACGATGGCTTATGAGCTTTTATTAAATAATATAAGATAGTATGTAATTTCTACCTACTGCTCTATCTAAACTAGTGGAGTAAATAGAGTGAGTCGATCTTGTCACGGTGCTCGGTATGTGGGAACGTAATAGAACTAGTCTTAGTACTTTTTAGGGCATAACGTTGTTAGCTGATGCGCTATCATTTCTAGATTTGCTGTATGGTGACTAATTTCAAATATTTACACAATGATATTTAAAAAAGTATAGATATGTTACTAGCGCGCTCTTTTGGAAGACTCGATAATTGTAGTTTGGGTAATACAATTGTTGTCTGATTTGACATAAGACTAGTTCAGTTCGGACTCAGAGTTTGGAACACTTTTCTTGTTCATTTTGTTAGCATATGACGTATCTATACTGTTTTACATATCAATGTGCCTACTTACATATCTTTGAGATCTCTATCTTCTCTCTTACTGAAGTTTTTATATATAAAAAAAAAATATATCTCTTCCTAGGTTTTTTGCCGCATTATTGTGTAGTTACAAATAGTCCCTAGCTTTAGATCTATTGTAAAATAAAGTAATAATTGGTGCTTTATATTAAGACAACTAACCGATGTCTTTATTGTTTCAGATGACAGCAGCAGACAGGAGGTTTCATCAGAACAACAGGTATGATTACGAACAGTAATTTAGTGCTTTTAATTGGAGCCTTCTTGTATTATCTTCACGGTACGTTCACATTGGTTGCTAGGTGGCTTTTATGTGCAAATCATATCGAGAGTACTTACGGGTGTCAGTTTACGCTGTAATGCTTCTGTAGTACAATTTGGCGATCCAATTAGAACAGTGTCTGAACTTAGATTTATTTGCACGAAGTGGCCGCTTCGATCTCTATACGTTACAGTTCACGAACCTACAATTTGTTTAAAGACAATGTGAACGTAACTAGTAATTCACATGAAAATAAAATAATGAATAAATTTAAATATGCGCGAAA
This sequence comes from Abrostola tripartita, assembly GCA_905340225.1. Lineage (NCBI taxonomy): Eukaryota > Metazoa > Arthropoda > Insecta > Lepidoptera > Noctuidae > Abrostola > Abrostola tripartita. The sequence continues at coordinate 2,363,689 of HG996488.1, forward strand.
ACAGTTTGTAGAATGTAAAAGTTGTTTACTTGACTATCATAAATGTAGATATTATTATAACAATATTTGCTGTAATTTGCACCTTTATAGGTGTAAAAATTAATAATTAAGATAATGACGTCACGTGCTACGATAGTGTCGATTGTCACTCGGATATCTACAATTGTCACCTATTTTGTTAGTTACGGCGATTAGCCACATTTGGTCTTTCACCTCAATAAAGATAGTCTTTTGGTACGTAAACATAACATAACACACTCTAATTAATGAAGTGTTTATAACTCGTAGATTAGATACCAGTAAGTTAAATTTACGACTGTACAGCAATCTTTAACCTAATTCTTGACTATCTCTTGATATCAAACGCCTGCATTTTAAGGATTTTTGAGTATCGGAAGTGTCGTAAAGTTATGAAATGGAAACAGATTTTGAATTCATTCTGTTTTGGCTTTTAAGTGTTACTAAGGTGAGAAGGATTATTATTTTGCATTCCATTATAAGATGTAGGTAAAAATAAAAGCAATAGAAAGAAAGAAAGAAAGAAGAAAGAAAACATTTATTACCAAGCCACCATACATAGACACACATACAGATACAATAGATGATTGTAGTGACAATTATTGACCGTGTTGGGTTCAAACTTAGTTTAGTCAGTTAGAAAAGAGAAAGATCGCTTTGCGTTTATTAATATTACATACATATAGATCTGCTATAAAAATAGGCTAATTAATTTGTTTTTATACATAAACCCGTAAACAATAAACATTGAATTCAAATAGATACAACAGTCTAGTAAAGTCAAATCCTACATCAAATCAGTACTGGTTCCCATAGATTGCTCCGATTTCCCCATTGATCCAGTGTCAGCGGTCAGGTAGGCCGACCACCTTGTAGAGTATACCCGTACCCCACACGATGCTCTGGTCCCCATTGGTGAACTTGTTCTAACATACATACATTGTGTTAGTGTCGATATCAGAGAGATACCGGGGGAAAGATTCAGATAGTGCGGTAGGTGTGTTTGTTATTCTTGAGTTTAGTACAAGATATTGTTTGATTTCAGTTAAGATTCAGGGTATTTATGAATTTGAATTTGGAGTGTCTTTTATACAATTTTGTCTTTGAAGGGCGATATCTACAGATTATAGAGTGACAACTGTAGGCCGCTATACATAAAATAAAAAACATACAATTCTCTCAAAGCTGTGATTAGTATCATCACCATATATGGAAAAAAAAATACATTTTGGTTTACAAGAGGTAAAAGCTGTTTGTTAATTGTTATTTATTCGAAAACGAATAATTTTCTTATTATTTGAAAATAAGAATTCAACGAATTCGGAAATGGTTAGTGAGATTTTATAAAGCGATACATATGCATGAAATAAATACATTAAGTATTGCACTCAATTGTAAAGTTACTCAAGGACGCGTATAGTAGGTACCTACATAATTTTGCACGTCACTATACAGCGTTTGCGCAACGTATGAATGAAATCGTTCCACGTTCAAATTACGCAAAGCGTACAGTTCCGAATTAAAGATTAACATAATTATTTCTGGGCTGTTAATTTTCACGCGAGTGTAAATGTAACTGTATCAAAATATGTTTATATGATAGTAAGTGTACTCGAATGAAGTCCCAGATGAGATTTGAAGAACAATAGATTATTACGGTGTAATGATCTTGTATAATGATGTCGAAATCGTATATTTGATGTATTTTGCAGATTCTGTTATGGCATTTTTATAGCGGACATTAACGACCCTTGGCATTAGTTCAGTAAAAACATTAACCTTATTAGTTCCACCAAAGGTCGTGCGCATAATACCCGCAATGAGCGGATTATAAGCCGCTGGGCATTTTTTTGGCACTGTTGAAGAGTCCTGAAAATTTTGGTAGGTACAACTGTAAATTTCTAAACAAATATAAAGCCTTTTTCTCCCTTTCTTTTTGCGTGCTGTAGACTCTGCAGACCCAAACCAAAAATGCCTGTTTGATTTAAAATCAAAACTAAAAGACATTTTACCTGCCAAAGTTTTGCAGAAGAAACCTATTCGTTTGAGCTTCTAGTTTAACATCACAAGTTGGACGCCCTCTGTAGGAGCTATACAAACGCTACAAAGGTAAACACCTCGATAGATTTTCGTGCAAGGCGACTACTTAAGATACACCACAACAAACTAACAGCACTCCGTCTTCCGTTCATAAACTGTCAGTAACGTTGCACTAACAAGTTGTGGGACAGCTGCTGCGCGCGCACGTTGCAGCGCTCGGTGAGTTACCGCCATCTGTTGGCAGCGCTCGACATCAATCACCGTGATCGATGCACTGAAACTAGGCCTGAGAAATCCGCTCCAGTGTATGAAAGGTTTATTTCGATACTAACTTTTATGGCAGGGTTCGTCTACTTTTTCTGGTTTTATGTGTAATACATTATTTATGAGAACGGTTATTCTGTACGTTATTGCCGAGGCTCGCAACTCGGAAGGTAGGCCAATTCGTTCTTATTTTACCGGAGCAAGCCAGAAGACTCGTTGTGTAGACTTTTTTGTTACACGGTCTATTAAAAACGTTCTTTTTTATATCAGTTATAAGAAGCCAGTAGCCAAGAAATGTTGTACAATAATATATCACCCAGGTATAAGGAATATAGGCTTTTCAGATATGTTTGTTTGTGAAAATATCTAGTGCCGATCAAATAGCTCCTGAAATTACATTCTGAAAGTCAGACGATAACCATTACAGAAATAAACAGGATTCTCCGTCGTGCTCGTGGTATATCTATAGATATTTAAAATTAAAGCAACCTCCTACTGTGTACATTATTTTGATTAAATCTAAAGATTATTTTCTTTTTTATTCTATAATATTTTTTATGGCGTGATTGAGGGAGAAGTGCGATGCATTAACATAACTTTCGCATGTAATATTAGCGGGATAAGATCTAAACCACACGCATCCGTGGGAATGTTAGCCAGCATCTCAAAAGAAATAAACACAGCAAACTTAAATAATTTCACGTTGCTTTATATAACACTATTCAATCGCGACCAGTTCTCAAGGATACTAGCTATGTGGGTTCAATCACATCGCTCGCGGTGAATGAAATGCAATCCGACCAAAACACGTAACACAATACATTTTAACACTTGTAATGCACGAGTATTACATTCGAAATTAGTAAGGTTACACAGGAACCACGGAGGAACCGGGGCTAGTGCTGCCCGGCTACTTTTTGCGATAAGAATCGATTGCAGCGAAAGTGAATCGATCGTCGCTATCGATCGCACGGCTGTAATCTTTCACTGTCGAACGCTTGTGAGAAAATATGGAGAAATATTAAAACTCATTTGTGTTTAACGATATAGTTAATAGTGATTTGAATGCTTAAGAAAGATTGTCTTAGAGATAAGAGAAACATCTTACTTGCTTTTACTTATTAGCTTTCGAGTCGTGTTAAGACATAATACTTAGAGAAGCTGCTACTGCTACGGTGCTACGACAGCTGCGCCTTCAAGACAACTTGAGTATTCTCTTCGTGCAGTACGGTGGTAAACGTTTTAAATGTAGGTTCTTGAGTTCTGATGAATATAATTATCTGTTTTTAGTCTTAATATATCTAAGTTGGTAACTAATAATATTAAAAAAAACGGAGACAAAAAATATTAGCGCATTGCAGTGCTTTCAAAGTGACAGCCAAAGTTTCGAATGCACCAAACAAGCTTCACGTTTCCTTCTTTGTTGTTCAGTATAATGTACTTTTATTGAAAACATTAATGTTATAGTCAGCTGACTCTAAAGATGAAACAAGGGACAGTAGCCCGATGTACAGTTCTTTTAGTGCGTTTCAAAGTATTAAACGAATTCACAAGAGATCGGTGCAGAGTTCAATCGTTATTTAAATTGCGATAACAGTAAACGAATGCGCGTGAATATAATATTGTTCTGTATTCGCCGTACCGTTTAATTTTCGTAGTAATCAGAATTAATGAAAGTAACTGTAGAAGTGTGATAGAATAAATTAATTAATTAGGTTTGATGTTTCACAAAACATATTATATTATTCTAATTTGTCGCCACAAAGGCGTAAATAAATTAACGGTCGTTTAAGAAATTCTTAGTTAAGATTATCCATGGCGGCTCGCCTCATACTAAATTAAGGCTGACATTGGAAAAATGAGGGTTAAGCCTCTGACTGACTCTATAAAGTATTAATAAATAATGTTAGTGTAATTGGACATCATGTTATGCCAGATAATTATAGTAATGTATAGAATAAAGCTTGTCAGCCGCGAGGCACACGCAATTTTGAAAATATTATATTTCGTTAGAACCATGTTCAATCGTTGATGATGAAATTGTACATGTTTTTTTATTAAATAATAAAACATTCTAGGTTTATTTATATATACCTAAAGTTTCTCTTTTTATGCCCTTAAGGAAGGATCTACAGTACATGTATCATTCTACGATTTATACGCTGTTTTAAACACACGACTTTGAAGACATTTTTGATCTATAACGTGCAATATATCGATCCAATGCGGTATCATCGTCGCCATATCATTAAGCGGAACCTTCAACAGAAGGGTTTAATAACATCGCCACGTATCTACCGTTATTATTCATCAGCTAAGCTTTTAGTGTGGAAATTATTGGACCCATAGCAAATGAGTAAGATCATAGATTACTGTAGGAACCCGTCCGCGACTGGTTTACGCATTAGCTTCGACATAGAGGCCTTATTAACTGAATAAATACGCAGCCTATGTTACGAGTTACTATGCATAACTTATTAAAGACTATCGCAGTGTTGTGTTGATCGATTGCTATACATTGGTTATTAGCGAGCAAGTGATTAATTTCATCTGTGACACGTCCACAGTTTCCTGTACTTACGTTAATGGGTGCAGCTTTTACAATTTCATTTTACTCAACTTTCAGGAAATGTTTACGTCATTTTAAAATTTTACTTTATTCGTGTTACCTCTTAACTAAATAAATATATTTTTTAAATGTATTTTATATAAATTGTGTGATTTCACCAAAATTCTGTTCACATTTCTCCCTAAAATTTTGGGAATGGTTAAGTTAGGGAACATTTTCAGAAATTATGTGCGGAAATCGACTGAATTGCCTAAACAAATAACGAATTACCAATGTGTTTGTCAGGCGTTGGTTTTGGAGACACGATTGTTTGTTATAACTGATTGTGATGTACCGTAATGTTTACAGGCCGGCATGATGACGAACATAGTTGTTATCAGTCATTATCACTATGTATCAAAACTATTTAAGATTGGTCATTGATATTTTCGTTTTAATTATGTTTCAATGTTTAGTCCATTTTTATGTATTGTTTACTTCTTGCTGCGAATTAAAATTATCCTCCCAAGTTCTCTAATAGACCTTTTATGAAGCTCTTCGTGAATCATTAACTGTACCTTATAACCTTAACGTTGTTTTTTGTATAATTATGTCAACGTTATGGTAATTTTTGTTTTTTATTTGACATTGCGATTAATGGGGCACAGATGAGGTAACATTATGATCATGTTTCCGCTGTTAGTGTTTCCTGGTACGAATTGTTTCCGGTTAATGCGGTCATTCGATCTGAACAAAAATTATCTAGAAGTAAAGAGAATGCTAATGTGGAACGAATTCGAATATGGAAACAAACAGGTTAGAATCCGTAATCCGCCAGCGACTTATAGGAATTGTATTCTATCTGTACTCGTCCTTCCTTCACATTCCTGTCACACTTCCGAAGAATTGCAATAGTAATTTATTACACGGGACCGAGTCATCTACATTGGTTATTATATATTTATTATATATATTACTCTTTATATTTTGCTCCATGTTACTCCATCATTCAAATTCGCACGTGTTACAGTTTAAATGCTTCCATGTTATAGACTAAACTGTATCTTATAATGTACTATCGGAATTCGTGTCACGAATCACAAATACTGTTGTTAGTTCATTATTTTCTCATCAAGACTGCATTTGTTTAAAGTTGCCATATCTTGACTACACACGCTTAAAGATTAGCTAATTTTGTCTTAAACTTAGTTAATAATTTTATTTCTTACACGCATAATTTGTATGGTGATATTTGTAGTATCACTAATTATTTATAAGTTGAACGTAACTGGTTATTACAGTGATACTCATCCTCACGACTCACATTGCTGACCCCAATGAGGTCTAAACGGCTTGAAGTTATTTATTTGTGTTAATACGACAGTTGCATGATATGTTGCATTACGTTCACAGTTAACCAGTACGAATGTGGGAGTTATATCATCTGTTCCGTGCATGTTTCGCGTATGTTATTGTTAAACTCTGATAGTCTGATTGTAGGAAGATTTCTACAAGTTTAGGACATGAACAATTTTCAATCAGCGTCCTTAGGTAACCTTTAAATTAAATATTTAACCTAAAAAGGTTAGGCAAGTAGCTAAGAAGAATAAAAATATTGAAATAATTGTACTTATGTTAAAATGTAGGTACCTATATTAATTTCTGAACTATCTAATACATGTAGATATGTAAAATCTGTTGAAATAAAGTTTTACCAACAACACTACACTGTTGACTAGTTTAATTTACAAACATACTGTCAAACTCAGATTGGTAGCTTTCATGGTTGTCATTTGTTCGCAGTTTGACGGTAACACATGATAGTTTCAGACTTGTCGGATATCCATTAGTGAAACGGAAACGTGAGTGTTAGAAACATGTATTTCTGAGCGAGTGAGTGCGAAAGAATACACAGAGGATATTTATGGCACAAACTTGTTACCCTATGCCCTTCGTTTATTACAAATATGTTTGACAGGAATAGGTGCTGATAATGCTTTTTGAGCGAAATAGTTTTTTTTTTATCTTTTATAGTGACTTACTTATAGTACGATAGCGTTATGAGGTAGCGTCGCTAGGGTTTTTTTATCATGTGCATTTGTCAGGGATATTATGTCGGTAGAAATATCTGAAGAATTCTCAAAAGTTATGTTTGCAAAATTAAACTGGCGACCGCGACGACACGTTACGCCAATCAACTTATTGCGTCGCATCGTATAATAAAACTTAGGCCTTCTATTTTTTATACTTATGTTATAGTAGCAAAATTGACAATTCGATGACTTCTCTGAGTGGCGATTGTTTCAGCAACAGTTTGTCAAACATTGGTCTCCTTCAAATCTCTTAAATACTACCAACATAAATTCCTCTAGATACCGTTTGACACATTAATTATAATGCCTAATCTAGCGAAACATAACGATCAATCAATATAAAATTAGTATCCATAAATATTAATCAAACATCATATAAAAATAGCTTAGAGAAGACTTAATAAAAATTCTGACACGTATATGCGAGTTAATTAATATAATTAAATTCTTGCATATAATTAACAATAAAACACTGATTTTGTTTCAGACAGATACTGTTATGGTGATAAACGAAGCTGGTCTGTCAAACCTGTTGTCTTGCGCAGTTTTTGGACTGAGTCGTGTTAACTTACCGACAAACTCGATTGGTATAATAAATTAAATCTTAGTTGGCTTCGCTAATGGCTGCAAGATTAATCTCACAAAACAAATACCTTTAGGACTACAGTCATTTGTTTAGATTGCGTGCGAGATTTGTTTGAACGCAGCCACGATATAAATAGTGGAGCTTGGGCTTGAGATAGGAAGCGCACTGACACAGATTCGGTGTTGAAAGGTGGAGTTAAGGCAATAAGTATTTTAATGCATCAAAGTACAAAGAGATAAATACCTTCCTTACCCTTGACGCGACCTGAACAAAATTACTTTTTTTATTCATAATCTAAAAGTCTCTTATTACAGATTTTTTACAGAGATATAAATAATTTTCAAGGATCAGCTAAGAAACTACAAAGCACTGATAGCCGAGTGGTATGACCATTGGACTGCCAAGTCAAAGGTCGCAAGTTCTAACCCCGGCACGCACCAATGTCTTTTCGAATTCATGTACGTATTATAAACTAAGCGTAATTTACACGTAAAATAAGCGTATTTTACAATTATAATTATTGGGATCTAACAAAGTTTGTTACATACATGGAAAGCTTTAACATTTTAAGATATTTTTATGTAGGTAGGCACAAATAGCCCCGAGCTTTGGCGCGTTATATTTTAAACTTGACACAGTTTCAGACCTTTTAACGCGAACCGCTATCGTAATGGTATCATGTGGCTGACGAGTTTTTTGATGAAAGCCCAGTAATGGAGACGTGGAAATGGAAACTGGAAATGTAATATATTACTTTGAATGTTTTTCCAAGTAAAGCATATTCATTAAGCTTGTGGTGTGTCGATGAGTAATGGTTTTATTTAAGCACATCTGTGTAATATGTAGATAAAGGCAAGCTAACGAAACAATATTGGCACAAGCGTACTTTATCCAGGAAGCGGGAAGCGGGAGCTACTGAAATTTTTTAACTGGAAAATAATTCATACTTTGCTAAAACGGAAAGCGTCATCTTTCAAAGTCGTGCCTGAAACTACTAGTTTTAATGCATACGCGTAAATTGTTTTCGGAACCAATTTAGTAAATATTAGACCAATGTTATAATAATAATCGGTCAGAGAAAAGTTCTTGAATCACTGCTGCGAATGTTTATGACATGTAAATTGTTTGTTGGTATTGAAATTAGTTTTGTTATGTTGTTACTAAGTACTTGTTCGTAATTCCGACCGATAGATGACAATCGAGAGATAATAATATTTATTACATGCGTCAGTTTAAATAATCCATATACTCCTCATATTTTATTCAAATTACTATTGTTGGTAATATGGGTGCTGCATATAGAATATTCATCTATTTTCTCTAAAGCTTCGTTCTCTTTAATATCTTTCAAAGGTTTTCAATGACATTTTCATATTAGCATTCATTCACTGCCTTATCATAAGTATAAAAACTGATCCATTCACAGGAAACTTTCCAAGAATATTTAATCTTCGGACATCTCATACCAACTTCGCAGGCAACAGATTATCAAGTCCCGATATCGTTTGATAAGCTTGGAGTAAACTTAGTGGTGTTCGAACCACCGTTAGCCGTTGATAGGAACCTCTAATGATTTGCAGGCTGCGCATGCACAGTTAGATTGTTCCCATCGCCGTGGCGGGCTGAGATCACCTGCAGGCAATCACTGGATCTTCGTAATGGCTCGATAAGTTATGGCTACTGTTCAAGTAATTATGGGTTTTATGTTGCAAAGTAATTGATGGGAATTTTAGCGGGCAAAATTGGGTCGTGATATCCAGTTTTGTGGGCTGTAAAATTCGATTAACATTAAATGCCAGAATTGCTAGAGCTCTTCGTGATAATTAATACTAATTGATTGCTTATGGTATTGTCCTCTAATTTAAACACCTTGATTGTGATACGGGAGGGTTAAAAACTGACTTTGTAATGTATAATTGAGTATATTTGACATTCTTCAATAAATAGTTGCATGGTAATCTAAGGTAAATTGTCTGAAAATCATTGTTTTTACATAAATATCACATAAACTATTATCATAATGTGTATAGAACAGTAATCAAATCAAGAAAAGTCCACCGTTCATGGCAGAATCGAACCTGTTTAGAATTGCACGCAAAAATGCACATCTGATGTTTTAGTTTTCTTATTAACGCCACATACGTAAAAGATCTTCATAAACGATTAAATTAGATATACATTTGTGTCTAGCCATTATAATTGCTAAGTAAAGACTCGCGAATTGAGGCCTAGCAATGTGTTAATAGAACATTTCCCAGCATGACCACTTGTAATGAATATAATACATAAAATATCCGCACAAGACTTACTATTATTATTCCTGTCATGCTTGGTTATTCTGGCTCAACTATATTAAAGTAAGCACCGATTTTAGCATCGTTAAATTTTGCATCGGCAACTCTGAATTTGCCTTTATCAAGATTTACAGCTGTTGGATTTTGTTCCCTAATATTATCTAGATTAAAGTCTTCGGGTGCTTCTGTATGTGTAGCATTAAAGTTATCGTGATTCGTACTATTAGTATTGTTAGAATTTAGTCGAACGTTCTCAAAGATCACTCCCACGGTAGGTGCTGCGTTTATCATTGTCCGTTTGGTCCCCTGAGACAATTCTTGACCTTGTTCTAAATATTCATGTGATATGAGTTTGGATTGAGATCATTTGTTATGTGTTGTCGTTTATAATTAAGTAGTTTTAGTTGAATTCGTTAATTAGACTACATTTGGAGTCTCTTTCCTTTAAGTAAGTATACCTAAACGAAAAAAAATATATTTCAAATTACAACTTGCTTAAGAACTAAGAAAGTTGTTTATAACAAGACATTGCATTTACACGTGAAACAGTTCTTTGACCCTTAATTGTCCATGAAATTACTGTAAATATTACTAACATTTTCTTAATTATACACACTTCATTAATAATAATAATAAGTTATCAACGTTTAATAGTGAACCTGTCGGCTTCCGTTCGCCTCATTATTGGCATATCTGATGCTCTATAAACATTTACTAAGCCGGTGCATAACTTTACACTTGATTGCTCAGATTTAAGACGCGAATAAAGCTAATACTGCCACGCGGCGTTGCTCGTTGCTTATGCTACTTAAAATGTTTGTTAAGTAACAACAGGTCATTTTTATAAACATTTAATGATGTTCGGTTATGCGTAACAGTAAGTTTTACTTGGATTAAAATGAAATTTTCATACTTGAATACTACAGTAGGTAAGTAGCTAGATTCTAGATAATTATAATTTGGTAAATGTATTTTTAAGCTTACATTATGTCATTATTACCGTGTTTGTTCATCTTTACCTACACCTCGTCCGCCGGCAGCAGTAAGGCACCTACTAAGTAATACTTAATTCACTTCTTCATCGAGAGCGCTGAACTTTCGCGGGTGATAAAAAGCGAACGGCTAGCCTTGACCGTGCGCTGCGCGGGCGCACCGTAGCTCATTCGTCCACGACGCCGCCGCAGCAATGAACTTATTATGCTAATTAATTGATACGTATTAAGAAGTTTGTTGGATTTCGACGTTTAAATAATTAATTTAATAGACTTTTTATTATGGGAATTGAAAGAATGCGCATTTTTTCTTCCCACGTGGGTAGGCAGAAGCTATGCAAGTTCTTATGATTAATATACTGTTTCCTGTTTTTTTTTTATTTTAGGGAATGTTTACTTAACCTACGTAAATATGTTGAATTGATACACCAAACCGACTATGAATTTCCAATTAATTAATCAATAAAATTAATGGCTTAAATAGCGTTTTCTCTCAAGTAATTCCGGAGTTCAAGCTCTTAATTCTTATGGTTCAAGTGTAAAACAGTATTACAAAAGAGACCAAAGAGTGAAACTGTAGCTACGACCTAGTGAGCTTTAAGTTTATTTCTGATATCCTTTAACCTAGAATTTGTTAAAGCAATATGATTGAATGAACTAAATAAAGGATAAAAGGTCAACGCGTAGGTTGGTAAATTTGTAGCGGAATAACATCCAGTGCATCGATGAAAAGTTATTTTTAACTTCAAAGGCCACGGAAAATGGAAAGCCTTTTCCATCAGCGCTCAGAATCAATATTTCTATAGTATGAAAGTGAGTATTGTATTAATTTTCCATGCGGTCTCGGTTGTCGATGAATAAGTAGCTACCTACGTGATATTGGGTTAGTGGGTGGACCTAAAAATAGGATTTTAATTACTTAAATATTGGGTTTATTTACTTGTTTTTAAGTATTTCGTCAAAGCGTTGCAGATTTTTTAAATGTATTTTCTTATGTCATGTCATTTGCCTCCGAACTAGGCAAGCTTTTGTACGCCTACTGGGCAGGACATAGAGATTCTTTTTACCAATTTGCAATACCATTGATCAACCTATGTACAGTCAGCAATATATGTAGTGATGTAGTAGCTGAACATTTACATTTTTAAACATACAATAATTGAAGAACCACTTCTTACATAGTAAAAAGTCTTAAATATTCTCAGATCATCATTTGGACGGTCCTAAAATTATTTATGTTTTTATATATGTATATGTCATAGTGTTTCTGAACATGTTGCTGTCTGAACACAATAAATGATTTTGTTTTGATTTAAATTGTATTTTTAGGTAACGATTGTTATCTAATAGTTTTGAAATAGCTTAGTTTAGATCGCGAGTGCGTTTTAAACCTACTGTTAGCTTGTAAAATAAAATATTGTATTATATTGTTATCAATGTGACTGTTTCCGCGAAAACGATGATTAGTGAGGGGAGGAACATAAATATCGAATTCTGGTTTTGCCCTTGTTGATAACAACGGATATTTATTGTGAATCAGTGGTACTAATATGTATGTATTACTGGTATCGGGACCACATAAATTCAAATGAAGTTAACATAATTAATTTGTAACTATTAGTTATGATTATAAATAGCTTACAATAGTTTATTACGTGAATGTTCCCACGGTAGGTATTAGTCTAGACGCGATAAATATTGTACTTGATGTATTTGTAACATTCATGTTGAAGTAACTTAATCGATAAGTTGCGTAACCTTTGACTTCATGGTGACAACACTTGATTTAGCATTTTTTTTCGGAATTACCTATACAGTCGTCGGATAAAATGAAGCTTTGGAATGACGCCTCGTTTCTCAGAATACCTGTTCAGCTCGCTCCTGTTGCATGGTATTTGTGAACATCAACAGTACACCTATCTAACATTGTTCCACTTCTCTACTGTGTCGTGTTGCCGTTTCGTGTATAGTGTTTAAAATAAATACTTCATTGACGCTGCATCTGCTTTTAGAGACTACGCATGACCTGCACTTAATTCCTTAAGTTTATTCAATAGTTTACTAACTATTAAGACGGAACGACGACCTGACTGGCCGAGTGAGTAAACTTAAGGAACGACGACCTGACTGGCCCAGTGGCTAAGCGATTGGACTGCTGCGCTAAGGGTGGCGGTTTCGATTTCCGCACGGGGCACACGGGTCCCAAGTGGGTGTTTGTGTAATTGTGATATTTCATATTTGTGATACGCACTCACGATACAGGAGAAATTCGAAGTGTGGGGTGACATTAAAAAAAATAAAAAGTTATTTCTATATTGAAGTAATGGTGAAAATAAGATACGTAGATATAGAGCCGTGAAGACGACGTCACAAACAAACAGCGGCTTTGCAATTCATAATTTTAGGAGAAAATCTCTCGACTTTAGAAGCGTTTACCATTTATTTACACACATTTAAATAATGTCCCATATTATGGTAATGTATTTCATTGTATACTTTAATAATTCAATTTTGCATTATAATAGCATGACGCACAAAATGTTCTCTCACTTTCCGTTTAGATTTTACAACCATAAATAAGTGGGTTTCAGTAAAAGTATTGTATATTATGGTATTTAAATTTCACCTGTCCTTGCTAACAATGAAGTTTCTAATACTGTTAGTGCACTAGAAATTACAATTGGTACTTCGACCGTATTGGAATTTATTTTTCGGATATAAAAAATATTGTATTGACTTTCGTTTCTCTCTTTGATTTATTTTAGTCATTTTTATATATAGACAGTTAAATATAAATACAAAGGGGTTGTCTGTCTTAATTTTGTATTTAAAACGCATTCAACGCATCTAGGACTTCAGTCCATACGTTTATTTTCTAACCAGAAATGTTAGATAATAATCATTTCTAAAAGGCAAACAAAAACCGCATTTCCAATAGATAACAATACGTATTCTGACCGCTGATTACCGATTACACGGGAGCGGCGCGTGCGACCCTGCGGCGCGTCTCGCTCGGCGCAGGCGCAACGATTTGCACGCCACCAGTGGTATGCGCGACCGTTGACTTTGAATGTCGATTACAATTGACGCGATTCAATTACTAAGTTGATTGCAGATTTATCGATTGACTGTCCCAACACTCCTAACTATAAACCCGTAGCTGTTAAAATGTCGTGCTAATCCAGGCGTGTTTATTGTTTCTTGCTTAGAAATCATGTCATTTGCTGTGACAGAATACAGACCCTGTTGAGATAGTCTACTACAATATGGAATATGGTAAAGTAGTGAACCTGACCATTCGTCGATAATCGATAAGCGTTGCCTAATATTAATGTGCGTTGTAATAACGCTGTTCGTTGAATGATCATTTACAAACAAATCGTTTTGTAAATAGCAGTGTTTTTCTCATTTTCTTGGAACCGTTAATAAGTCACGTGTAGTTACGTTGCTTTAAACTTTAATTCAATTTATTGCTTAACTTCAATACGTCAGTGTGTCGGCACTCTTATAATATAAAGTTTATTTTCAACCCTAAACTTAAATCAGGTTAGACGATATTATCAATTCTCTTCGTGCACGATAGTATATGATAATATAATATTATAATAAATGTTTCCCAAACAACCGCGACCGTTTTCCGAAGCGTGATAGTTACAGCCCACTAGTGCAAACTACTTGACTTTACACTGCTTAGATATTGTGTTAAACGTAATAGCATTGATGTAATACGATGTTGATTTTGTTTTGTTTACGAACTTCTATAGATTGACTGCGATTTAATATAATTGCTGCATTGGTACACTATTATAAATGACTAACTCCATTAGCTGCATTAACGTTATCAACGGGAAACAAATCGAATCAATATAATATGCAATAATATCGAACCTATACCTTTTGTTTAGTGGTCGGCGCGCGCATCTAATTCCCTCGCGCCACTGACACCGTGAACCTAAGTGACCGCCAGCGTCACTATGGTCCTTAACCATGGACAATGATACAGAAAATCAAGTCCGTACAGTATCCGAAAACCAGCTCTTGCAAACACAAAAAAATGTGGCAAAGAAATCTGAGAGAGCCCTAGATGGTTCTGCATTTATTAGCTAAGTAAAAGTTTTCATCTGACAATTAGTTAGTATCAGACGAATAACAAATTTCATATCGGACTAATGTCCTAAAATTAAAAAAATAAAACACTCTACGGCTTTATAACCTAACTTTAAAAAATTATAGCTTGAATTTTGATATCATTTTAGCATGTTGCCCGATTGCCCATGCTAAGTTTAAATTCAACTGATACAGGAATTTTGAAAAATGATGGACACGTAAGGGATTCGAACCCATGACCATTGCCGATTCGCGGTGCAGCTCTTCCCAAATAACACAGTAGCATAGTTGGTAACAACTGCGCCACGGATCGGCTAAGCATTGCATCAAAAACTATCAATTCAAGATTATTGTCCAATTCCTCCATTACCTAGGCATTTATTAACTTGTGTTAGTTGGACTTCTGCCTTTCAAATCTGTGTTAAACGCACACCGGTTCCTTCCGGATGCAGTGCAATTGTTCCTAATAGACTTTTCTATATTTGGGTTGTTGTAGGCCAGTGTTTGTACAAATGTTCAATACTCTCCTCGACAATAGATGGCAGTAAATATGTCTAGATCTCTCAATTGTCCAGGTGATACGCGCACCTTTTGAAACCTTACCTATAGATTTCTTCACTTATGATATTAATAATTGTTTTTGTTGTTTCAGGTATGCTCAGACACATTTGGCTATCATATACGAACGTATGTATACTTACTGTGTGAACCTATTACTATTTCAATTTTCCTCATTTCCATTTGTCTTTTCCTACATAATTTGAACGCTTATTGACATCCGATTTCAGTCATAGCTTTAACCTGTCGGATTGTGCAATGACGGAAATTCCTCCACTTAGGAATTCCTTATACATAATTCTATTAGGGAAATGAAGAAATAGGCACATAGATAAACCCTCTCACAAGTTACGATAAAAATGGTCTATTCTTTGACATGCGAACGACATTCAAAAATGTAATCAATGAAGTTGTCACTGTCGTCAGCGGACGTTTGTGTAATAAAGCCTGCCAACTTAATTCCCGCAAGCTTGCGTACATTAAGGAGTCAGCTACTTCAACTCCTTCTCCTGTTAATTCAATTTTTGTAGAAGTAAGGGGTTAAAATGCAAGTCCGTGACGCGCGTTTCACCTGCCCCCATTCATTCCGCTTATCTCACGTTAAACCGTTAGGGTTCCCCCGCGTTGCCATACCAAGTGCAACCTGTACAACGCGATCGACTGGTTTATCAATAAATATAAATTGAACACCATAAAAGATGACCGTCCGACTTCAATTAAGGTTTATTCATGTTTTACTATTGCTATGCTTATTACACATAAAACGTAATGAAAGTCCTCATATCAGAATATGCATTAGTCGATCGAAGAATTAATTTCCTTTTAATTGCGTGTTTTATCATTGATGTTTGTGTTATTTATTGATACGACATCTTACAATTTTAGTCGCTGTGCTTTTTCTAGTTCAATTGCAATCCATCTCAAAGTTTATTAGGTGCCTTGAGCTTTTTTACGACGACATGTATCTACATAGTTGCTATTTTACTAAAGCTGCGTAGATATAGATTAATGTTGGTCCATATCGATAAGTGCCTAATTCTTCAGATGCAGCCTAGTTTAAATGCTTACCCTTATTATCACTTCACAACTTGTAGCTGTACAGTTTTCAAACAGACGCATAATGTCGATAAGTTGATCCTCTGGTCACTTTGTACCGATCATTACGTATTTCATCGTTTCAATATTGCTAATTGAATATTAAACAAGTCCTCATTTCACACCGTTACTGTAAAGGTTCGTGTCTTGGGTTATGGCTGGGATTGGGGCCGGCAAGATTACTTCGTTAACGGTGTGCGCCGCGCCCTGCCTCCGTATGTTGCCTTTACTACCTGCCGACTAATTAATGTACAAGTTACTTGAATATTTGATAATGGCCTTAAAAGCTTAATAATGTTCGCTAAATTTACAATAACTGTTTACGAAGTATGTCCGTACATATTTGCCACCCAAGTTGGTACTTTGTATAACTTTTATATAAGAATAATAATATAAAAAGTTAGCGAAATAAAATTAAGGAAAACTTGTTTGCAGATATGGAAAAGTTCGAGCAATTAAAATTAAAGTACAACCTCAAACCCGATCCCATAAATCTGTGTATGTACTAAAAATATTATGTTTGTCACCCGAAGTTATGTCATATTAATATTTGACATTTAGTTAAGTTTAACTAAATGTCAAATATTAATATGACATAACTTCGGGTGACAAACATAATATTTTGTGGAACTATATTTCATCAACATTTATGACCACGTTTTGTAAAAACATATCATCTAGATATGGTTTTCAAGTTTTACAAACAATATTTAATCAGAGACGTTGCTAATTTAAATTTAAATGAGACGTTTTATAATAATCATGTTATAACAAGTCTGACGTGTTTTTATATCATATCGCAGTATTTTTAATTAGTGCGTGATAGTGATCTGGTAATCTGAATTTGCTTTAAGTTGTCAGGTTAACAGGTTCTGGCTGTTAAAATCGTCGCTTGCGTATTTTATTTCAATTCATGACTTCTTCTCTTTAAAATTATATTTACTATGGTCGTAAATCACTAATTTTCAATTTTTTGGAAGGATCATAGTAACATGGGTATTTAAACTTGGACCATCAGCTTAACAACAGTTTAGTGTCTAGTTTGTAAAAGCGATTTACAGCGAAAGTTTCTAATCCATGCTATTACATTACATGTTTCTTATTAAAGATTTCAACTTAGCAATAACACTTTAGATTTATGGAAATGTTAGAAATTTTCACAAGCAAGTTCTCGTAAAGTAGTATTATGTCAGCCGTACTTGTGACTATGCGTAAACAACCACTCAAATATGTAAATCTGCGATTTTCCATTCTAACCCTTCAGATAAAATTTCAACGCACCACTTATAACTTCAAGTGGTTTTAACAAATTACTCATGTTTTAAAGAGTTCCATCGATGTCTAGTATTGGCAGACAGTTTCTTTCACTCAAACCTTACAGTAGTGACGCAAGGTACCACGTTCGGTCCACGTAGCGACCACGTGATTGAAGATGAGTCGTACTTACATGGTCGTCGCCAGTCGCGTGTTGGCGACGATCGCAACCACAATATTAACACCCGCGATACAGATCGAGTGATATCCCGACCGCAATGCTTCCTAGTTACCTCTTTATCGATATGTTAGAAGTTTTCCGGGATCATATGATTTATTATGTTCCTTCATAGGTAGCCAGTGATGAATACTAGATATCTTATTTATTATAAATACAATGTTTACTCTTTTTCGCTCATAATAAAAATTACAAAGTAGACAAAAATGGTAACTAATTTCTTCAATCAGCTATTTACAGCTTAATTTTTTAAGAGTTTTCTTGTTGAATAGTAACAATTGGAGCTTCGAAGCATTTAGTGAATCAATAATTATGTCGATTTTTGAGGTTAACTTGCATTAAAATGTAGCATGTTCCAACAGCGTGTGATTTATCTAGACCGCAATCCTTACAAGTTCGCATAGAGGTGCAAAAATGTAACAATTTCTCATCAAGCGAACTTGAATCATGAGTGGGTAAAAACTGGTTGTATTTGCGCGAAGTAATTAGGATTGAGAACACTGTTGCTTTCATTGCAGGCTGTAAGGTGTAAATAAAATACTCGCGGTTCAGTTTTATTCTTTTGTAATTGTAATTTTGTTATACTCAAGTGTAATTTATTTGATGATGTGGTGTGGGAATTAGCGGAAATAATAGGCTGGCAATTTCATTTGGTTCACTAGTTATTTCGCTCCAAATTTTATTGCGCGTGCCTTGAAACGGTTCGCAGTTTTGCTTGTATTATTATCCAAACGCACTTATTAAGTTCGATAGACAAAGTGTGGATCTAGCGTCATCGGCATTTGTTGAAGAGATCGTGAGTTACAAATGGTAATGTAAAACACTTTTAAGCAATTGTAGGCTTGATTGTAGAAAGAAAATGTTCATTTTTATTTTTGTTTAGTTTATTTTTTTGACGTGCCTCTGCTACTATTCAGTATAATTATACGTGACCTACTAGACAGGTGGTAAATTACCCAAATGCAACAGTAAACCTTTCCCAAGACAGCACCTACTCAATAGCCTTTTTTAACTTCGTTGTCACACATTTGTAGATTGTTGTCACCCAAATCGTTGGTTTAACACTATAACCGACTTTTTTCTGTATCATCTTCATTTATAATACCAACTTGTTCCACATACGAGAGGAACGGGTTTTCGTATCAAGTATAGCTTACTACGAAGAGTAAATTAGAAGTTAGAACTATGATTTGTGTGCGCGGTTTTTTACTTGAAAAACGATTCGTCGCAACCGGTTTTGACCATTGATATGTTGGCAATCTTAGACTATGTAAAGACAGGATATCCAGGAATTAATTTGGCAAAAATTTTGTGAATTTCAATGGGCTAACAGAAAAATCCTCAGTTCTGTTTTGCTTCTCACGACGTACACGAGGATTCAAATTGTGCGTTAATTTAATTATGTGGATGTTATCACTTTATTAGCATCAAAAAACATTATATTACGTTTAGACACCTAACTCTATACTAACCATATTATAAATCGACTAACCTAATATTGCCACAAACTTGACTTCGCCATAGATAATAATCTAACAATTTTAAGCTCAATAAATTTTAATCAACTAATCCCATTTTACCTCTAATCAATTAACTTGGTGGCAACAGTTTATCTTATCCTAAATTGTATGATCTAAGATAACGTTCGGATTATCAACGATTGATAGAAAAACCGGTTGCAGCGACCGTTAAACTTAATTTGATCGATTTTAACACATGCCTGATAAGTCCAACCGTTTGATCAGTTTTCGCGTGTATCTGATAATAGATCAATGTGTGCATTGCGATACACTACTTCATTATCGTATGTAACTATTTGTTTTTAACATCTGTCAACAGTTACAGTAACTGTTACTGGACATGAATAATTAACGCCCTTGCACCTAGTTGTTCAGCTTCTCTGTTATGATGCTTTTAGAGACAATTTGTTTCTGGAAGTATAGTTTTAGTAACATTTAATAAATGCTCATGAAAATGAAGGCAATATTGTAAAAAAAAAAAATACAGACGCGATTGAATAGTGCAGTAAATAAAGCAAAATGCACCTAATCAAGGGAAAGTCCACTAAAGACTTCAGTCGTCAATATAAACAATAGATCACCATATAGAAATCTCCCCGAAGGCCACATAAATGTCACCTGCTAGCCGCTAGGACGATGTCCCAGGCGAGGTTAACTAAACTTTAGCCATCCATCGATTGTTAGCTTTCCATTACTTTGCATTCTAAAGGTTGTTACTTTCCAATGTGTTTGTTGTGTGTGATCGTATCGCTATGTTATCGCTTCGGACGACTATTTTAGCTCCTTTGTGCGTTTATCAGTTAAGCAATGTGTGGGAAGTACGTTACGTTAGATTTGTCTGGCCGGTAGTGATTGTCTTATGACGTGACTTCTTTATTTTGTTAGTTTTCCTCGTGTAATGCCTTGTCATTAAATATTTATTCATAACATTTTTAGGTTGTCGCAAAATATATGGAAGAAGTTTTACTTGATTTGATATATGGATATCGGTATCTATAATAGGCGTATACATAGTAGGCAGCTGTATGACCGCTGCACTTCAGTATCATCGGTGTGACTACTGACAACCAAACGTGATCGACGATGCTTTTCTAAAACTCGCAGCAGACGCTTTAACGCTCTCAAGACTAAACCGTTACAAGTTGCTTTATGTAGCCATTCTGTAAGCCAAGTTACGCGCTTCAGTTATTATGTTTAATTACGGGCGTACTAAAGAACCTTATGAAATATTACACAATATAAACAGGGAGCTTGCATGAGCACTACAGATCTTAGCTTGTTACACATCATTATCATAGGAGGATTTACGACCAGCACGGGAATATTTATGGGGTAATATCTCACTTCCTCTGTTATTATTGCTTACAGAGCCCACTACATTGATATTTGCTGGTATAACTCATGTGCTCACCGTTAAACCAACAGCAGGACATGGGAAAAATTATCACGTTTGCGCAGTAGAATTATGACTGGTCGAAGAACGTGGCTTGGGTGTAACGCATTCATGATGCGGTACTTGTAATGTAGTTTTTCTTCACGTTGAAAAGGTCGCAGCCTTTAATGTGTATTAGTAAAATATGTAGCAATCATCGATAAATTATAATTTATATTGGTACTAAAATCCTCGCTGCAGTGTTGATTAGCAATCTTGGTGAGATCGGAGGATAATTTAAAAAAAAAAAATGAAGTATCTAAACCTACCTACATTAAGATGAGTCCCGCTTAGGTATCATCATTGTCGATTAAAAACATTATCATTTTTACGTAATTTATGGCCAGTATTGTCAACTTAAAGCCAACAATAACAATCACAATAATACCTGTACAGTCGTTCTAGTATATTGTTACCAACAGCTGATGCCATTCCCAGACATCTAGAAATAACTCGCACAGTTAAATAATACTAGCGATACGTAATTCCTACAGGTTTGTTCTGTAACATACCATAAAATTAAATATCGCATTCCGCTCGCAGTAATGACGGTTACAGTTTTTGCAAACGCTGTAGGCAGGTGACACCGCGGCATGGCGACGTGCGTGGTCTCACCTGTCCTTATAAAAATAGTCTCATCGTGGTCTATATTTAGATGGCAATGTGTTTTAAGGGTGCAATTCTCAGGAATGTTCAAAGTGCAGATTCGGTTTAGTCTCCATAACCTAAATGTCACGTATCATTTTTTTTTATGCTCATTTGGCTTTTAGCTAGTTTCGTTTATATAAATTGAGAGGGAGAGTTTGTAAGATTGTTACGTCAAAGCCCCATAAAAACAATACGATATGATTGTTTTTATGGGGCTTTGACGTAAAAATCGTCGACGTCGACGTTTTATTATTTTAACCCTTTCTAGTCCGCTGAGCCATACCTTTCGATTGTTTAACTAGTATGTCTGTTTCGCGGACAGTCCAAAAGTGCTAGTGTCTTTTTTGGCAAAAAAAAAACGAGTCACCTTTGTTAAATGTACCCATATGTGGATAAAATTACGTATTTCTATATCTGTTTAAGTATTTCTGTATATAGTCTGTATTTTAAGTTCCTGCCATGTCTATTGTCTCCATCAATGCGTAGCTAATTTAATTTCCCCCACTCATTCTAAGTGCCAATGGCTCTCAAATACAACTCAGTCAATATTGTGTTGTGTTAGGAATCCAATTAACGGATGTCCCCTGATCTGTGCTGCACAGGGTTGCAAAGCAAAAAATATGCTTCATATTTTAGTATGCATTTTGTGATTGGAAAAGTGAATACTATTTATGTTAGAAACGATGTATCTATGTCCTGCAGGCAAGCTATTCCTGCAATATGCGGGTGACTAAATTCAAATGTAGGACAAATGGACCTTAATAATATAAGAATTAAGAAAAAAATTAAAAGTGCTCGCACTATTAATGCACTTCGATAGAATACCTCATTAGCTCTATGGTTGTTATTAATAGCTAAATGATTGTGTTATGGGAAGTTATGAGTGATCTATCTATGAATAGACAGTGATACAGTTGAATTCCGATGCAACAACCCTATCCCGGTACTTTCCTTCCGTGCGGTTCAAGAATGTCAATTAACAATTACAAACAGTCGCAGTGATCGGCGCAGGCGCACGCTCGTAGCTATCATTAGGTACATACATAGAGTACCGTATGTCTGTCTCTTTGTTCCGACTATTATTGATTTGTATGGCTTTTTATTTGTTTCAAACAATCTTTCCGGTTTAGGCAAAAGGGCATGTGGTTTAGAATGGAGAAATCTGCAATTACGAATTATGCACAATGTTTCATGGGAAAAGGAAAATACCAAGAGACACGTAAAATGGGTGTATACAGAACTTAGAAATTATATCATCATAGTAAAAATAATTTTAAACCACTCTTATGATTATTTCTTTGTAGCAGCATCAATTCCTACCAAGTCTGCAATAGAAAAATTAAAAATACGGAAATCAACAATCCGTTAAATTATGTTCAAACTTATTTAGGGCAAAACCGAGGCGCATTGAATATATCACAGATAATGAGGTTTCATGAATACCCGTATGAGGTTTTGCATCAGGTATTCTGTTTAGAACGCGACGACGCCGACGGGCATTTATAAATAGGGGCTGATTAGTTCGTTTAATTGGAAAACCTTGATGCTAAATGCAGACAAGACAGATAATTATGAAGACCAGCCATTTTGCTTACTCTGTGTTAGTTAGTCGTTGCCGTATAGGGCTGGCTGTTAGAGTGGGTTATCTAGGAATGGTTAAGTGAATTCTTTTAGTGTTGAATATTTATGTATAATCCTTGTAAATAAAATACCGGTCATCGTGTGTACGTAATTCTTTTCTTGCTGTTTAACTAATTTTGACAGTTTTTTTTGGTATCATCATCATCAGCCGGAAGACGTCCACTGTTGAAAAGGCCTCCCCCTTAAAAAGCCACAATTATGGCCATCATCATCATCATCAGTCGGAAGACGTCCACTGTTGGACAAAGGCTTCACCCTTAGAATTTTGGCCATAATTATGCCCTATTATGGTGTTACTCTTCCCTTCGTAGTTTTAAGGTATAGTTGGACCCGGCACGTAGGTCTATTTTCGCCATCCAGATTCAAAATTCCCGCTGACAGTCGCGGGCTTCGTGCAAGTTTGGTATAGTAATATGTCTGAAAGGTGAGAAAAATGGATACTCCAACAATTTCTTCAAATATTATGGTTTTTTGTTACTTTATTTTCATAATATCACACGTCTTTAATGGACGGATGGAGTTATCTTATCTATAAGCATCTAGTAAGGTTTCATTAAGTAATCTAAAGGCAATATCTTTTTCTTCTTGATTTTGTACTCCTCAAGACTAGGAGTACCGATAGTGGCTTCTTCATTCCAAAAATTTATATTATTTAACTGGTTGAGGTTTTTGTTTTGTTTTAGATCATTGTATTCGGTCGTACAGACTATTTATTTATCTTTTTAATTTTCTGTCTCACTGATTTCGTGCTTTCTGCAATCTTAACGTGGTTGGGCTTTCCTTCAGTTCCAGATCTTTTGACTGTTCTCTTCGTCGGCTGTCCCAAAATCTGTAAACAAGAAACAATAAAGTGGTTGTAAATTAAATACCCAGCTGAGTACTTCGATACGGCATTATCACTAGTGTGTGAGCCTAGGTTTTAAATAGGAAAGTTATGGAGAAGCTGCTAAACGCTTTCAGTAACGGTGTTTAGTGCTTTTGTGTGCAAGGAGCGGAGATTTTTTTTTTTTTTTAAGAAAACGTCGCCCCACACTAGGAATTTCTCCTGTATCGTGGGTGCGTTTCACAAACATGAAATATCACATACACAAACACCCAGACTCGGGACAAACAAATGTGGATCGCACAAATTTTTGCCCCGTGCGGGAATCGAACCCGCAACCTTTGGCGCAGCAGTCTAATCGCTTAGCCACTACGCCAATCAGGTCGACAATTATGAAGCTCTTCCTTATGTTGTTTCAGTAACTAGTATGTTTGAATTTCGTAGTTATATTATACGAAGTGTGTAATTGGCAGCTATATTGTATAACGGGGAAAGTGAATATTGATTATTTTGTCATTGAAATACTTGGCAACTGGGAATATTGTCTAGTAAGGGTTGTTTGAAACGCGTTGTTACAAAAATCACGCACCTGGCACGTGTTACGATCCAATATGAATATTTGATATCAGAATAATATTCAGAACTGTAAAAGAAGCTTGTTTCTTCAATATATTTTTTTAGATCGTATGCCAAAGTTATCCTAACAGTGTTTCTCGATTGTATCTCACTTGAAACTCGACAGAATATTTACAATCAGGATTTCTGTTAGTACCAGGATGGAGTTGACTAGAAATTGACTTTGTAGCACTAGTCTTAATATTAGCAATTGTGTTAATAGTTTAGAAACCTAGAGGGCGTGCGGGCTGATCGTAAATTACCAATAAACATTGCTTTTAACATTGACGCACGCGCACAAGACGGTTTATTATTGATATTAAGAGTTTCATTTTGACTATTAGTGTGTTGCAGAGCCGTGGCGTCACCCACTTTCCTTACTTTAGTGGAATAATTGTTTATTATTAAATTACACGGCTAGTTAGATGATTGAGTTGTAAGTAGGTTCAATTGTGGTAAGTAATACCCGTACAAT
This sequence comes from Abrostola tripartita, assembly GCA_905340225.1. Classification (NCBI taxonomy): domain Eukaryota; kingdom Metazoa; phylum Arthropoda; class Insecta; order Lepidoptera; family Noctuidae; genus Abrostola; species Abrostola tripartita. The sequence continues at coordinate 2,388,930 of HG996488.1, forward strand.
GCACTGCTTGTAGGCGATGCCGCTGTTTTTGTATAGCTAAGATTAAACTTGCAACCAACGTAAGTCTGATACAGCCCCTAACATTGTTACTTCGATGAGGATTTGCCGAAACGTACATAGATCGACCCTACCATCTCGATCAAATGTCACCTCAATAGCTTCCTGATTGCAGCAGGAAATAAATCAATAACAAATACCATTATTTTTATGAGCAATACACCGTTGATGTAACATTAAGCTAAAATGTGAAGACTAATATATAATTCTAATTTCAATACAGCACGTCCATTATTAGGTCGATGACAGTAGGTGTTATGAATACATTTGATCTGTGTTATTATACTGGTATCAGCTACACATACACAATAAGCATTATAGACTACCTTATAACCTCTATTGTGAAAACAAGAATGTCTCATTGTCATTCTACAAGTTAGTCAATCGAAAATTAGACAGTTATTTTACATACATAACGTACAATGGCTTAGACACAAAAGACTAGTGTTTATAGCTAGTGGTAACTAATTGTGCTAGTAGGGTTTTGTACATTGAAACACAAACTGAACACTGAAACTTATCAGCTAGGCTGCATGAAAACAATATAAACTTAAAACTTTTTGGTGAGTTAATAGTTCTTATCATTAATAGTTACGCCCCGCGGTGTTACCTGTTACATTTTTCGGGATAAAGTGTCAGCTATCTCCATACAGAATTTCTTTCTTCTTTTCTTATCGTATGGTTGATGAACAACATGGTGTCAGAATTTAAACCGCCTGTAGGCGTCTGACATGGCTTTACCACACCGTTGAAAAATGTGTTTGGTGTGCCGGTTGCCTCACGATGTTTTCCTTCACCGTTTTTAGCAACTGATAACTAATTTATAATACGCACATGAATTCGAAAAGACATTGGTGCGTGCCGGGGTTCGAACTTGCGACCTTTGACTTGCCAGTCCAACGTTCATACTACTCGGCTATCAGTGCCAAATTTCCTTAAAATTGGTCTAGCCGTTTTAGTCTGACGAAGTAACAAACACACGCACACACAAAAACTTGCGCATTCATAATTAAGTGTGATTAACTTCAGTATGTAGAGTATCCCGCACTTCTCAGTCGTTTGTAGCCAAAATCCCCGATTTCGGTTCGGATGCTAGAGATATTGTACGTACCAATCAAACACGAGTTATCTTCATATTCTGAAAGAATTTCATTGTTTTGATGAATCGCGCCTCGTATGATGAGGACCTGTATGAATACGGTACATCAATATTTTTCACATGTGTGTATTTAACAAGTGTTTTAATTACACGTAACATATTCGTGTTCGCATAGCCATCGATATTCGGCGGTAGGTCACCGACCGTTATTCCTCGGTAGCTAAAACCCCTACTATTTGTTTTCGATACTTTCTCACGTTTATTCTCGAATGTAAATATTTCGACATTCTAGAGATAATTATCAATAAAATGTTCAACAAAAATATTGCGACAGTAAAACAGTAATCCAAAATATAATAAAACTGTATTTTTGTTTTTATTAAAGCTTGGAGAATAAATCGGATTAAGAAGAAATCTTTAATTTATTTTATGACTGCCGTAAAACTGAGACTTACTGAATATTGGAAACCTTTTTTTTTTCAATTACAGCCAACTGTATTCTTTTACTTCATCTTACTAAGTAGGTATCATTGAATTCTATATAATATAACTTTTATTTTTGTTGTAATATGTGAGAAATATCTGCGAAAATAGTGAAGCAGTCGTGAACTTTCCGTGTATTGAACCTACCCTATTGATTATCCGTTAACCTAAATAAGAGACTCGTATCGGAATTCTTTTTATGTTTTACTTAAGATCCACATCGGAATGCTGATTTCCCACGAGATCGGATTTGTTTTATATTCGCCGTACACTTGGACTATTCAATTTTCAAGCTATAAATGGATTAAACTAAACAACGTTTTTTACATAACTCTAAAACCGCCGATAATTTTATCAACAGTAGTCCACCGAATATGCAATAGCCACTAACGTTACCCGGCTTGTAATCGGCTTATTATAATTTATGCAAGATTAAAATTGTTGAGGTTCTTTATCGGTCGATAATTGTCGCCAATAAAGTTGGAATGTGCAATCTTGTAGAAGTTTACAGCAACATTTTTTTTTGTGGTGACAGGCTTGTTCGAGAGTTGGTGGTAGTGGCACGCGGCACAGCGCCTGCGCCTGCCCATGACATGAGATGAGAATTTATGGCATAATTTAGTGCATAATGTGTGTCACCCAGTCAGCGTGCGGTGTGGAGATGTATTGCACGTTAAAAACTGTGAAAGAAAGTAGTATTATAAGTGTTTTATATGATATTCCAAAAAAATGCTTAACCATTTTTGCTTTGACTTAAAAAATAAGTTTTCAGTTAGTTTTTATTAATTTTAACATTGCTGATCTTGCTTCTAGTAAAAACTACTGATAATTTGATAGATATTTGCTCAGGAGGTTAATTTATCGTAGATATCAAACGGTTTAACGGATGCTAATTAAATGTTGTTATATGCACCCTACGTTAGTACACACTAACGAAGTAAAAACTAGTAGGTATTAACATAAATGATAAGTATCTAAAAATAAAATACGATGGGTGGAATGTATCAGCTGTCTAGTACTTGGAAGTTGTAAAAGTCAAGTGAGGTGATTGTGTTGTAATGACTGTTGTTACTTAAGGACATAACGTTATTCCATGGGGGGTAAGGTAGGCTAGAGCGACACGCACTATAAATAAGTACTACAGGTGATCTAGACAAATGACACCGCGTAATAATGCTGAAGACAATTCGACCTTTAAGTTCCGATCTTGTGGTATTTCGGAATGGAGGCGTTCCGTCTCGTCGGTATGGTCAAAGTTCTTAGACAGAAAAGACGGTTCGATGCTTATTTTAATTTCGTGCGGAAATCGGATTAATAGTTTCTCAATCGTAGTGGTCCACATATTATAAGTATATAATGGGTCCCCAGATAAAATCAGGGTTAGGTATAAAGCCATACATTAGCCATTATCTACTAAAACCAATCGCTTCAAATCTGAACTTAAAACTTTATTAACAAAGTAATTATGAATGAATCATGTTTTTAACAAAAGGTGGTCTTGATTACCCTTAATGGTTAAGGACTCATTTTTTACCCTCATATGATAATAGGCGGAACAACTAGTTTAATACTCCAACAAAAAATGTTTTAACGTAAATTCCTTTGGAACTACCCATATCAAATTAAATTATACATATTCCAACCAAATTGAGGCGTGGGAATGGTTTTTTTGCGAGCAACCATGACCGCGATTAGGAGGCATCATAATAGGTAACAAAAAAATTAAACTAATTATATCATATCTTCGCACTTCTATTTTTATTATTTATTTCGTGAGTGTTTTTGTTTAAGTTTTAACAGAAATTACTTGAACTACACTGAATAAGCATTAAGAATTAGATGTATTCCTTACCTTATTCATCATCTTTATTTATATAATACTTTAACCACAAAGTTAATCTTTATAGGAGGACTAAATGCCAAAGTTATTATCTTTTAGACGTCCTTAAAACTTTTATATTTTTTTTTTATATTATGATCTACTATTGACATAATTTCAACACCTAACTGACATGCTGACTAGATCCTCACAGCTGAAATGTGCTGAATCTCCGCTTCCCTGTAACAACCTACCAATAAGAATTCAGAAGCTGTAGTAAGAATGTAATATCGCTACTAGGAATTCAGTTGTGTGAGATGTTACATCCGACATAGTAAACCGACCTTAAAATAAAACGTGCTTTTTACGTTACCTCTTTTATTTTCATCTATAAAATAGCTGAATGTAAATGCTTTATTTAATCGACGTAGGTAATTAGGTATCATCACTCTTGGAGGCTCTACTTACTCCCCAATGATGTATATTTATACACGACCACCATAGCTTCAGTATTTTACTCTCAGACCTTCAACTAGTCTAGTAACCTACATAAAACTAGTGCAAACTCATCAAAGCCCTAAATCTCCAATATTACTAGCGTCCACTTACAAGCTCGCTCGATGACAGAGGCTTTCGACCGCCATTAATTATAGAGTACAATGGCGGACGGATACCCTGTCTATTATACTTGGCGGACGGCAAAATAAAGAACCAATGCTAAATGTTAGTAATTATGGAAGGCTTGACTCATCTGCATGTTTTAGGAGTGCTCTACTTCGACTCGCGATATTCATGTGAAAAGTCTATCTTAGAAGAACTGCTGTAATGTAAGTAATATTATCATTTAGGACTTTAAATAAGATACCACGATGTTTACTTATTTACATTTTATTCGTTAGAAAAGATTTTTTGTAGTACGTAAGCTTTTACTCTCTAAGCTTAGGCACAGTTAGGTTTGCTATTTGCATCCTGATCAGGATAAATATTAAACTGGCGTATACTTTTTGATCCAACTCCAAGTACTTGTACTTCAAGGGAACGACATGTCAGATAGGAAAACAGCTTTAAAAAAGTAAGAAACATCTCCAAAACGTTAAATTATTATTATGGAGGCTGAATATATTAGCGCGCAGGCTGTGCCCGTTCGATGCACACGACATTCTTGATTGGCATTTTTAGCGTAATGCTATACAATTCAAAAAACTGTTGTCAATTACAAATTGGAACGTGCAATTAACATTTTGTAGCGTACAATTATGGCTTGAAGATCTAGGCGTCGATAGTTTACGGTGCTCATTGGTAAGTGAAGTTGAAGACTTGTTGCGGATGTGAACGTCTTCTGGATGTCTATTTTTAAATGGTGTTTCGAATGACTGTAGTTTTTGGATTTTTGGTTTTTATATACCTGGTATACAAAACAGATAAAAATCACTTAGTCCTGTACCATGTTTTTTGGAAACAGGCAAAAATACAAATTCTGTAATAACGGTATTTAAGCACAGATTGTAAGGAACCAGCTTGGCAAAAGTGCTAACTGATGAGTCCAAAGTTTAACTTTTTTAATTCAAGGCTTTTTATAAAACAATAACATACTTCGTACAAAAAGACCAAAAATTAAGACATCCGAAGTAGGTTTGGCCCCGATATAACTTATCGTCACCTACACGGCGTCACCATCGGTTGTCGTCGGTGACCCCGACAGGTAACCGGGTGCCCAATACCGGTCAGGTCCAGTAACCTGCTGAACCACTCGGTTGATCACATGTGTTGTCATGCTGTTGAATGAACTTGTTCCTAACGGTTTCTGGCGACGCTTTTGACAACCGTAATGTGATGACCGCAGTCATTTGTCAAATCAATTGTTCAGAAATGTTATGATGGACGTTCTGTGGGTTACATAAATCACGGCTTATTGTAAGGTTACAAGAACCGCATATTCACGAGAGAAACTAAAACTAGGGAAAGTATAATTCCATCGGAGTATTGTTAGCAACTAAAGTCACTTACTGTTTATTGTTGCAAAAAGTCGAAGCGAGTTTTGGTATCGTCAGAACAGTGTACGAAAATAATATTACAGTTTCAAAAATTATTATTAAGTAGATATAATAAATGCCTGTTGACACCAGACCGATACCAAGGAGGTTTTACAATAGTAACAATTCAGCAAAGATCCAGATATGTGCCTAGGTATATAGTTTTTTTTAAACAACTTATATGTTTCCGATTTCAATTTGAACTTATGGTTCTATTGCCAATATAGCTGTTTCCATTTTAAGAGTGTCAAGAGGGCAAGATTCACTACTGTCTAAATGTGAACGTCATTCGTTTCTTAAAGGTGTCAACTCAAGCGATGTTTATTATTGACATCGGTATCTCTACAGTTATCGAAACAACACTTAAGGTCGACGATGAGAGTAGTTTATAAATATGTATTCACAGCTCTTAGGTTGCTATATTTTTAACAAAAGCTGTAATAACTTGGTACGATAAAAATTATCTTTTAAATGAAATCTGAACTTTTTACCTTACCTAGACTCTAAAATCAAACTTGCAAACTTCTATGTCAAACACTTGCTAATTATTACTATTATTAATTTGCTGATTACTTAGGTAAGTCCTGCAAGGACAACACGTGTTTGAGTTAATGTTCGTGATATGAATATGACATTGTGATAAACATTATCGGGCACCCACACATCAAGGATATTACCGTTTAATATGTAAACATACGCTGATAATGAGCAATTTTTTTTATATTTTTAGTACCTACGTAAAAAAGTTTTTTGCATTTTTAAATAATTTCGTGTCAAGCAGGTCACCGTCACCGATGAACATTTAAATGAACTTTACATAACGGCAGCTATAAGGAAACACGAATGTACACCTGAATGTACGAAATTCACAATAAAAAAATCGTTGAGACAAATAAGGACGAGGCAATTGCTTATTAAGCGCCTCTCACGATATTACTTTCCATATTTATTGTGAGTTCGGATACTCTCACCGGCGGCATCCGTAATGTGGGTCATTGGGCCGTGTTTCTGCTGCAATTCGCTGTAGCACCTGATCCGCCGAAATTTGACCGACCCAATTGGCCCAGAGTATGTGTGACATGCAGTAGGTCCCTACTAATTAACGCCTAAATGACGATATACCTACATCAAGAACCGTACAGTGATGTATTGATCTATTAGGTATTTATATAGACTGTGATACTGGAGTCCTTCAAGGCTGTATTTTAGAACTAAGCATATCCCGGTATCTTCATTAACGTGGTTTTTTGCAAGTCTAGGTTAGTTATGACTGTTTTATCATAACTTTTTTAGAGGCAGGGTCGGCTTAAAAATGAAAAATACCACAATGCTATAAGAACACCCCATCCAACTACGGCTAGCTTCTTCTACGGCTTCGATAGAAGAGGAACTGCTAGGGAGATCAGTTTTTGATACATAAAATTTAAGTTACTGCCCTGCCTATTTACTGCTGTACATTTACGAACTATGCTTCGAAAATCACTACATAGTATAAAACAAAGTCGTTTTCTCTGTCCCTATATCCCTATGTATGCTTAAATCTTTAAAACTACGCAACGGATTATGATGCGATTTTTTTTAATAGATAGAGTGATTGAAGAGGAAGGTTTATATGTATAATAACATCCATTAAATAGTGGAGAAATACTTATAATATATATTTTATACCCGTGCGAAGCTGGAGCGGGCCGCTAGTAAATTATAAATACAATCTATTTCGCCGTCGTTTTTTCACCCTCAAATTCCTGGAACCGTGCGAGTTATATTGGTTTGACATTTTGCTGTTGTTTTTGCTTGGTCATTTAACTAGGTATATGTTCCGACGCCTGTCAATGATAGTAGTGGGAACATACTTATAGAAGAAAGTTTGTGTACAAGTGTTAGTTGATTAGAATGTAATTACTAATTAACATTGTCTCTAAAGCGATTCTAATTTTAACTTCACATTTTACATTCAAATCTCAGACAAAACATCGATTGATTTTCATCGTCATTTTAATAATGAGTCTCTTTCATTTGGTATTTTTACTTTTTATTATAATGGATATATGTGGTTAAGATAAGATGGTCTGATACTTACTAATACCGTAAAGATTGTGGTCACATATTGTGTACGATGTCTCTCGATAAGTAAATTTTGGAAAGCTAAAGTACACGAGATTGAAATATCGATAAGTGTTTACAGTTAATTAACTTTCGCCTGTTCGTATAGATATCTTATTAACGAGGTGATTAAAAATCGATATGTTTATCAATGATTAGGTAACGATAGTTTTATTTGTATCGATCAATGCGTTGGGTAATCGAGATCGATTGAACTGGCTAAAGAAAGTACGGCTTAGTCTAGTCAAAACAATTTATTATATTTTTAATATAAAAACATTATACAATTGGTGCATATCTCATCTGAATGAATGACCGGCTCACTATAAACGTATGCAATCATAGTATACATAATATATTATAATGTAATATGTAGAATCTATATCACAATTCAGGAAAACAGATGCCCTTTTCATTACATCTATGAATCGTGTCAATTGCTCATAAATTCTCGATAATTTCCGCACACATGTTATTTAACGATAGTATGATTGACACACATATGACTCATTCTAACTACTTTGTCAGACAATCAGTGTCAATACACTTTGGTGCGCCAGCGCACGCATGGATAGATACTACGATTTCTTTTCTCATGTTCACCGCAATTTAATGTTTCTAACTTTGATATGACGTATTCATTGTATTGAATTCAAAACTTATTGTAAACTATCTGTATATTAAACTGTACGGTAAATTAAAGCTAAAAATTAAAGTTTAATAGAGCTTCTTGTCATGGCTATTGCAGCATTCACGGTAACAAACAATCTCTAAATATTCCTAATTATGTTATTTAATGTCAGTTGTATCTTTTATTATAGTTACTGCAGTTATCGAGAGAATTAACGGACATTAATGAACACTACGTTTACGTGAGTTGTGCGTGAGTTTTTGTGTGTTCCATAGTAGTCCACCAGTCACAATTCGGTGCGTCCCCAGACCTTGCACATTTCCTCCGCTTTGTCACGCCATGCGTACTACCAATTATTGCAGTTTTGCATGCACTGTCGTAGTTTGCACCGGTTAGTATACGCACAATAATAATATGTTCGACTCAGATGTAGGGCCCCATTAAAAGCAAGGCCGTCATACCGTGTTTATTTCAACAAATAAATAAAATACATACATATACATATTTACACGAGGGTTAGGCAGAGACCACAGATAAAAAAATAAAATAAATGATTTTGCCGATGATTCGTTCCTTAACATATCCTGAATACTCGCAAGATGGCAGGAGAGCGTTCTTTATTACGTTTCCAGCGTATGCTTATACCTGCGTGTACATTATATATTATTATATGTACTTAGACACACAAGCAAAACATAAATACATACATAGGCTGATAATTACCTTCCTCAGATTCGCGCAGTCGGGTAAAAAGCACCCAATCCGCGTAACATTATAAAAAAGCTGCCTGATAGGGTCCTACATCTTTCAGTTTTACATCAGTCAATACTTTCTTTCTTGACGGTTGTGAAGCATACCACCGAGATCAGCAGACAAGTGAAAAGTGCACATGCATACCTACAGCGCTCACGGTCGGGATTGTTTCTAATCAAATAATGACTGCGCTCAATAAAACTACACGATGCTCTGACATTGAAACAAGTGAAATTCTAACCTCCTCACGATGTGTCAATAACTATTTGTACACCAATGCAAAACATCTGTACACAATACAGGTGAAACAGAAGACTCATTCCGTGCTGTCCGTGTTCTTAACTCTGCTTGGATGCTGAACGTAGTGAAATATCGCTGTAGAAGAAAGTTTCACCGTGTTTCGGGAAGATACTGAAAGCTTTGATAATTTTTAGTTGTGATAATGTACCTGATTATTTTGTCTTTTAATTTTCCCGTAAGTATAAATTCTTAAAGAAAGGTAAAAATAGTTGTAATCCTTCGTTATATCTATTGTTTTAACATTTCCCATATACACTTAAGATTTTATTCTACGCAAATATTTCTCCTTGAATGAGAATAATTTTCTATCACCACCACGACTGTGTTAGGCAGGTTAGTGACCCCAAGATTAGAATTCTCACACCATGAACCTTCTGTTAGCTCTTACCTCATGACGTCTGATCGTCGCACGAAAGCGAACTCAATCACTTTCATCTCAGCTTTTTGTGAACCACGTAATGAACGACACAAAAAGATATTTTGCATCTATGTGGTACATCTTTTTTTTGCTGTCAAATTTGGGCACCTTGAAAAAGTTGTGTTAGGTGCGTGGTGTTTCGAAAGCTATACGATTGTTGTAATATTATTGAGCAGAAAAACATTAGTTGAAACTGTTGTGTCAATGACATTGGATATTTTATTTTTACCTGATAAAAGTAATGATCGCCCCCCTATCATAATTACCTATTACGTATAGGTTTAGTACTCTATCGAAATAATAAATATGTTTGCTCATTAGTTATAATAAAAGTATACATTTCGGTTATACAAAAAGTATTTAGGATTTGAAAAGGAATTTTGCTACATGTCAAAAGTAGTTGACGGCTGAAATTGACAGGTCTATTGATTCTAAGACACAATACATCTAGCACGCCGGACTATAATATCAAACATATTATCATCACCGGCTGTCACTGTATCACATACACAGCATAGAACCAGTTTCTCCGACCTGTTGTCTGAACTCCATTAATCAGCGCAATGTATAAAACATTCATTTTATTAAACATCATTATGCTTACATCAATTTATTAATGTGTATAGTTTCCGAACGAAACCTCTCTTACTTTGTCATATATATTACGAACATAGATTCAATTCTGATTGCTCATTGTTATCTAAAGATTACAATTGATATACTTTTCTTTTAGTGTGATAATAATTAAAATAATCAATTATAAGGACCGCCTCATGTATTACAATTTGTATCCATTGTTGTAATGAAAATAATTTTGTTACGAGTCATAGTATATTTGTTTAGGAATAAAGATATGATTTAGATAGTATCCCATTAGCATTGACGCTAGCTTCTTGTTATGATTGAAAGGGATAAATTAATATATTGTGATATTTAATTCGTCCGTTCACTAGCAGTGAATGTAAGAAGCGTGGTGCTGATCATCAGTTCTTTACACCTTACTAAAATGTTTCGGCGCTGCATCAGGTATAGTATAGCGAGCGAGCTTAATAAAAGTTTCTAAAAGTACTATTAGTAGAAAAAATCATACTTACCGAGACAATTTTAGACTAGTGTTATATTATCAGAACATTTAATATGGAATGGTTTAAATTGAAGAAAAGTTCCCTAAAAAATTAAATTAGTACTTACCTATTTAAATAAAAATAATTAAGGCACCAGTAATAATCTGTTTAGAGCTTTAGAGCATAAAAACAACGCACATAAAAGTTGCCAGTCAGTCAATGTAATTTTCAAATATTTATAAAATATAAACACAAATTGTTTTGAAAGTTCAACATTTAGTTGAATGCTACAGTTTCACCGGGAGGTACTCAACTTTCGATTATTTTGTATTTTATTGACCAATTTGGGTTTTACACGCGATCGTTTTAGTACACTACTGGGCTGAGTGATAACGTTATTACGTGTTACTACATAGAAAATTACTATTTATTTAAAAGGGAAAGGATGCTTCTCTAGTGTTTTTTTCTCTTGTACTTATCGTGAGAGCGAATTATCTAGTTAGGTTTTCTTATTGTTGTGTGTAGGTATGTTTGTACATCGTCACTTTTTATACCGGTAATTCTTTAACCTTCCTTTGTCTTCTTAAATTCCTTACCTTTCCTTACACAGAGAATAGTTATAATTATAATCATATTAATAAGTACTGCTAACTGACTACCAAGAATATTTTAAATTGATTCACGTTGATTGTAAAAAATAAACAATCGAAGAAAGTAACATTCTGCGTATATTTGTTGTTCTTCTACTAAAGGTCATTGACTTTTAGATATTGCGATAACACGTGATTGTACATGCAAACCGTATCTTATTACAGCACTGATACTTGAAAGTTTTTAATTATAACTGCCAATTCCATCTCATAAACTAATGCAAACTTTACTTTGCCATCCAATAGCAACTCTTTCTATAAGTTCCATTACATTTTTTTGTTTACCAACCGCATGTAGATCGTTGTAATCAAACGCCTTTATTAACGCAATGAAAGCATAATACGTAACGTTACGAATTCGCATCGAGAGTAACTTTCTTCGTACTATTGTGGTTAGTATATAATTAATATGGCCCAGCCTCGACAATATCGATAGGTATCCCGACTAGCCCTCCGGCTAGTTGGGATAGCATTGAATGGATAGAATTTCACTTAGCTTTCATCTTCTATTGTAAAAATATTCAGTGCCATTGTCTTTGGTAAAGTGTCTTTGATAATTTATCAATTAGTTAATATTAATCGCACAAATGTCAAAGTATCTACAATGTAGTATAAAATTCAAATATCTAAACATAAAAGATGTACCCTGGGGAACTGTAAACTAGATCAAACAATGCTCGACAATGCATTTCTTGAAAATGTAATCAACTAATCGTATTAAATCGAATGACTGAATATTTTCTTAAGGATACGTAGTAAGCCAAGCAAACTCTCTGAACCGGAAAATCGTCTTCGATGGAAAGACCAAATTAATTACAGAAAACAAATAACCGATTAACCAAACATAGACGGCAATTACAAAAGTAAATTATGCACTCAATTAAAATCTTCTTCGTTGTCCGAAGTCGTAAAAATGTCATGTACATAAACGGCAACACATCCATTAACCGGTCGAGCGGACGACACTAATAGTGTCGATTATAATCGGACACAAAGCGAGCATTAGAATGAAGACAATCCAATCTGTCCGAGTCCACCCACGTGCAGTCGTGTGCATAATTTGACGGAAATTCCGTCATCTGCTGCACATAACTTTCCGTGTTGACCTGGGAAAAGCAAAAGTGTGTGATATGTGGATGACAACGAACTATTTAATCATGGGCATATTAAAAGATCGTTACTAATTCGTTAAAACATAACAAAATTGCTTTAATTCAATATACATACATATTAGTCAATGCTGTGTGAAAACGGTACAATTTCAGCGTAACTTATATTAAATATAAGTAGAAAGGCGTCGGCACGCGATCCGGCCATCTTTTTACCTAATTCAACAATTTGTCTTGTAACACAGCATCATTTTGTATCATAGCGGCTTCAAAACTAACTGTTGTATGCTCGGTACTTGAAGATAAATTAGTGGAACTTATAAGATTTGTAATAGGAAATAGTTTATTGTTGGCTGTCAGTTCATCTAACCCATTCTCATCACTGATGTAAGAAGACATTTTTATGGACCGGTTAGGATTCTTAACATTTATATAGTGTCAACAACCTGCACTAAAGTCACAGCTTCTTCTACGATCATTTGGTTCCAACATCATTGTGATCAAATAGACTTGCCACCAAAACTGGACCTAAATTTGCTTTTTCATTTCTCTTCCTATAACGACTTCGATAATTTTTCCGGTCCATCTAGCAGGTGGTCTACCAACGTTACGTCGTCAGCCCAGGCATTATTTCTTCGATCTTTAGATAATAATTGCATAGCAAACAAATCTATTTTCACTTTATCACGACCAATTATAACATATCTAATAAATCCTTACTGGTGTGTAGTGGGCGACATGCGACACCATATTGGTGTAGTCGTACCACCCACAATGTGACTTAAATTTATTTTCACCACATAATACTATGGTTAGAAATCAAAAGTCCACTTTCGCTATCAGTTTGTTATAATTAATACTAGTAAAAACAGTCTCATGCGAATTGGACAATAGAAATGTTTATATTGAATTTTAATTTGATATCGATGAGTCCTTTCACATGTATGAAAGCGTTTTTGTGTTTGTTTATTTTATTAGGGTTCTCAATCAAGGCAATTGCTATGAAAGGTTTAATTTAGTGTTATAATAAACTTGCATCATTACAGTTACATCCATAAAGTTTTTTGCATAGGAACTTAAAATATAAATATTCATTTAATTCATTGGTCGCGGCTTTGAACCGCGCTCAGAAATATTTGTTTGGCTGCAGATATTTCTTCTGGTTTTTGTGTTTATGCATATTAGATTTATGATTTTAACGGACTTACGAGTAAAGGCCATTGTATGTGGTACCGTTTTTAATATTTATTACCGTTATAAGTAATTTGCAAAGTTTTGAAGACATTTACACTCTTATATTTAATACCCTTTTTTCAATGACATTTAAAAGTTTTTTGGTTGCTTGCAGTACTTAAATAAATCGATGTGCAAAATTTTGGGACGGTGATGCAGTGGTGTCTTATGTAGACTTCGCGCTTATTGTATAAGTTGTTTTATGGTTTGAAGGAGAAGTTATTGGTGATGAAAGTTTTGATATAAGCATGGTGCCACTACAGTTGTCTGATTGAATTGGACACATGGCGATTTTTTCGTCATCACAAGCATCATTGTGTTTTATTGACTCGGTTTCCGCACTCTCTCTCACTCGTTTTGGCTAACCGTTGATTTATCTATTGACTTTCTTATGCACTATAAAGTAATTAATTAAGTGTTTTAGTTGTGGCTGTAAAACTTATTTATCTATTAGTCAAGTTAGAAATTGAAACTTTTACTTTTTAAATAGAGGAAATCATTGATCTTGTATTTACCGTGGGAAGCAAGTATACTGGCTGTATGATTTCTATGATATTTCTTACATGATCACAGTCATTATGGATGAAAAAAGTCAATTGCAAGCGAGATTTTGTTGCTGTAGGAAGTTAATAATTTTACAGGTGGGAATAGGCATGGCAAGGCAAGTGGTCGTTCATTGTGGCGTTCTAAGGGGGAGGCCTTTGTCCAGCAATGGACGTCTTCCGGCTGATGTTTTTTTTTTTTTTTTTAAAGTCGCCCCACACTAGGAATTTCTCCTGTGTCGTGGGTGCGTTTTACAAACATGAAATATCACATACACAAACACCCAGACTCGGGACAATCAAATGTGGATCGCACAAATTTTTGCCCCGTGCGGGAATCGAACCCGCAACCCTTAGCGCAGCAGTCTAATCGCTTAGCCACTACGCCAATCAGGTCGTCGAAGATGATGATTAAATATGAATGATGATTAAAATAATGAATAGGCATTTAGAATAGGCGGCTTTAGTGTGACTTGAACCTAGTATTAGACAATTTGAACGTTTCTTAAAATACATATAGACACATAACAAAATGACATTGCAGCAACAAATGATGACAGTGCAAATTATGTTATCCCGTAGGTATCTTCTCCCCTTAAGAACAAAGACATGCTACAATTAATTCGTATTTAACGGAAGAGCATCCGCCGAAATTCAATAACAATTACATATACAATAACAGGCATTGTTGTTACCCTTAGGCATCTCGGACACATCGCCTGGTGTCTTTGATGACCCCTTACGTCACCCGACCAAATTGTTTGCACAACAACCGCATTATTCGTTGTTTGGCATTGCCACACGATGCAGCGATATTTTTGTTCTCCACAGATACAGTTCCGTTGCGTTGCGACATTGGCATTCCGTTTAGGAGCTCCTCTTAGGAGGTCCCGACTGAGATCTAGACTTTTTTGTGATGTAAGTTAGTAATGAGGTTTTATGTAACTTGTTAAGGTCTGATATACAGATGATTTCATCAAATCAGCTATGTTTAATAATTTGGAAT
Organism: Abrostola tripartita; assembly: GCA_905340225.1. NCBI lineage: Eukaryota > Metazoa > Arthropoda > Insecta > Lepidoptera > Noctuidae > Abrostola > Abrostola tripartita. The sequence continues at coordinate 2,404,230 of HG996488.1, forward strand.
ATAACTATAAAGATAGCACTGTAAGTAAGCTTCCATAGGGTGCTACAATTAAACGAGTCTACCAGGAAATAGGGTTATTGCTACAATATTCCAATCATAATTTGATATTTAGTTGTACTCTGTTCAGTCACTAGTAAAGTACATATAATAAAACATGTGTACCTTAAAACGTCGCCATTGTTTACGGCTGTCAGTCAACCATGACTCGTGTTTCCGACTTCCGTCCCTAAGGTCTGCCAGTAATTATATTATGTGCGTGTGACATGTACCCTGTGTTTACAGTTTGTTTTCGATCCATTTTCATTTGGTATTATATATATGTATATATAGTATATATATATTATATTTCAGTAATTATTGTTAGTTATAGCTATTGTGCATATCACAGCAGTGTGAAGTTATGCAAATGTAGTGACGAAAACTATGAAATGCTTGGATGGTACAGACATGCATAGAATCATATGCGTAATATAAAAATCCAAACAATCTATGTCTACCTTTAAACTGGAGGTGTGGCTTGATGTAGGAATAATTCTTCGGCAGTTTCTACGTAGCGTGCAAATCTACGCCTACTTTGTGAGTGAGTCTGACGAGTTCCCTGTCATAATTAGATTTATCTAACCGAAAATTGTAACGATTACAAAGAAGATGGTGGAAGGTGAGAAAGTACTTCGCGAAAGTGCACGATGTTTGCGTAGCAATTATGACGATGGAATTTAAAAGTTTCGACGTAAATACGGAAGATTTACGCTTCGATAAGAGAGTACTTAGTGCGAATTAATATTATAATATCACCTTTCCCTTATACATTGTTGCACAATGGAGGCAACGCGTGAGAAGTGAATAATGAGACATTGTGCCAAAGACTGCCTTAAACGTTAGGAATGTTTCAAAGCTGAGGAATCTTGGCTTAGAGATTTGACAAAGTTATAGGCGGGGTAGTTTGTGTCTAGTCGAGAATAGTTTACTATTGCTTGCAGGATTGTTTTTAATTCACCTGTCTTAGTTTAGCAGTAGAAACTGCTTACTACGCACGACGCAGCTGGTTAATATTACGTTCACGGCATAGGTCTTGGATGTTGGATGTTCTGAGTTAAAGCATTTTTGAAGCTAGAAAGGACCTGTACACACAAGTGTAGTATATTTTTAAATTGCAAAATCACGCGTGTTATTCCAGAAATGGGAGGCCAGAAGTGTCTTTTATTATATTATTATTATTACAAGCCTGTAATGTCCCACTGCAGGGCAAGTGTCTTTTACTAGGAGTGAATAGGTACTCGATCACCTTTCGCTGCCCATCGTGCTTAACTTAGTGTTAGGCTAAAATTAAAAGAGAAATTTTCATCATAAAAGAGTTGCAAGTAAGCCGTCAATTTTGTAATATTGTTATGGATCAGAATAGGTTATAAACTTTGCGGTTGCTACTTGAGTTCATGTTACAATTTCAAATTGTATTTTGTCTTGTAATAAAAAGTTATGTGAGAACAACGTAGGCTGGTCTTAAATTAACAGTACTCTCATATCACAATGTCTATTGCAGGTTGTTTTGATTATATTACAAAACACATTTGTGTTACGACACTCCATATCTATTTCATAAAAAAATAATAGAAGAGTACAACATGAATTTTAATGGAACTATCAACCGGTATCGATATCGGCTCACGCATTCTAGGTCAATTCTCGTATTTGAGAGAATTGATCTACTGTTTTCGCCGTGTGCACATTGTTTACTAACAATAGATCTAAAATGATATTGTATAACGAAGCGAACGAAAACAATTTCATTACGTTACGATGAAGGCGCCGACGCAGTTCAGCGAATTGTATCACTAATACCAGCAAATTCTTAGGTACGGCGTTTTGTAGTGTACATAGTGCATATTGATAAGTCTATTGGCAACTCCATCAGTATAGGCCAGGTTACGCATTCCATAAAAGTAATAAACCTGTAATCAGTTTATACAATTGAATTTATATTGTATTCTGTAAGCATTAAAAGCAAAATGTATTACAATATCTAGAAGCCCTTTAATTCCTCTTGGTAGATCGTACCTAAATCAAATTTTATATTCACCTTAAATAGAGACCCTTTGGGAAAAAATACAGCAACATAAGTGTCAGCCAGAATTAATATGGCTTAGCCCCTGGCCTATGAACTCCTAAAGCAGAAAATGTTCCATTGTAGAAGCGAGACGCCGCTACGTGCAGTGTCTTGCGGCATCTCGCTTCCATAAAATATATTGTCCTGCTTTAAGAGTTCATGGTAGGGCGGCAGCCCCCTTATTTACGACGTAATGCTTTCATTGTTATCATACAAGTATACTACAGAGACGCCCATGTTAAAAAAACAATCATAATCAAAATTCGCATAATGGAAACTAAATTTACTCTCGCACCGCATGTCATGTCATACAAACCAGAGACAATACCGTTGTATTCCCATACGCGATGTGAAAGCTATTCAATTACGGGGGTGTCAGTACAGCGCAGAGTAACTCCCGCCCCCCTAGCTCCCCCGATCCCGCCCCGGGAACGGAACTCCGTATTGTGAAATGTTTTGCGTATCCTGACAAGAATGTGATAGGATTACGTAAGGATTGTGGGTTAAGTATGTTTAGCATGCTTGTCTATTGTTTCGGCTTGTACGGTAATCAGGGTTTGGAGACGTTGGGTATAAGGCACGGATAATTTTTAACACTGCCCTCTACACTACAGAGCATAAACCTCTTTCCTTTGTTGAGCTTTAGCCTATTGAGTTTTGCAAAGGTTTTGCGATTCAATTAAATTCAACTTCCACGATGATTTTTTGGTATTTCTAAATATATCTTAAAAATTCAAAATTCCTACTGGCAGCTGTTGAACCGACTGTGACCATAAAAAGCTCGTCAGTTTTACACAATATCATCACGTGAAAATCATTCGTACTAGGGGTACTATAGCTTTAAATGCTTATTAGGGCGTAGTAAAAGAGCCTGTACGAGTGACGATACACAATTGATCGTCACCCTGGTCAGTCAGCACTGGTACTAACTGGTTGACTGGCTGATCTTTTTTCCTCAACATACTGACACGATAAAAGAGGAACAGATCGTCAAGTTCGTAACATTACCACAATAAAAAAATACTAATAAAGGCCGCATTTCTCAGTTTGAAGAGTCAACAACAAAAAGTGTGACAATCGAAAAACAAATCAAACATTGATAAACAACCAGAGATTTGTTGATAGCGTTAAATTGTTTAACGGTAGTGTGGTGAGTGGTGATACTGTTCCTAATAACCATATTTGTTTGTATAAGTTGCGTGGGTAGACAATTGTGAATGAAATAGGGCATCAGGTGCCTATTTCAGAGTGTACGAACCTACTTTCGCGATGTGGCTAATATCGTGTTTTTCTGAGGTTAAAGTCGATGATGACTTCAAAAATATTCACATAATACATGAGCCGAGAATATGCATGGTTCATTAGAGTGACTAAGGGAGCCAAGTCGAACCAAAAGCTTGTAACTAATAAAACAATTCACACGCCCGACATCTTTAAATACCCTATGCATATGTAAATCGCGAACGGATACAGTAACTGCATTACGTAACGCGCCTCGAATAGTTTTCGTGTTGACAGCGGGTGACATTCTTGTGCTTGCGCACCGCACGCATAACGCACAGTGTTACCATTGTCAAACGCTAACCTAGTCAATTGTAGCAATTTGTGGTGTAAAGGAGAAAATGTAGCGACGTGATATTTTCCTCAGAATATGGTAGGTAAGTAGTACTTAGGTAAACACAAAGAAAAAGATATTAGTTTTGTCATTGTACATTTGATAAGTGGTCTAAACAACGTCTCCTTCGTTCACCACGGAGCTAGACTAAGCCGCACAAATTATGATTAATACTAATTAAATAAAAGCAACTAATACTATCTATAAACTTCAAGCTCAAGCGATGCTTTCGTTTGAAATGTAGCCAAGTATAGAGCTACATTTCTCCAAGATACGTCGTTTCGTTGAGTTTCGCTACGGAGTTTTCCCACCTGAACAGATTAGAAAATGAACTGTCAAGAAGAATTTTCTTAAAAACAAATACAAATGGTATTCCTCTATATGAGCCACTGGCTGAGCCATTAAAGATCTAAGTTCATTGCATATACCGTTTCCCAATCTTTTAGACCAGGAAGAATAGTTGGCGACACGAGACGCAGATCTGCGTCCATTCTGCCGTCATTTATTTGCATAGCACTTTCTATTTCCGCTAGATGGCACTTTACAGACTACCTGTTACGTAAGTGAACGCTGAATAGCTAAGTTAACACCTATTGTTTTTTGTAAATAATTTTGTTATTGTTTCAAATTTGCATACTGATCTCGGTGTGTATGGAAAATGTATCTACATAGTTACATCCACTGATTTGTATGTAGCAAAGTGTGCAAGCCCATAGAGAATATTCTATTGGAAGTTCCGTTTTATCGCGTGCTATAACACAATATATTTCTATCTGTACATACATATCGATACATTTCAGTTCTGATTTGCAATATTTCGCATTCAATCATTCGTCTGTTGTATAAAACATTAGCTTCTTCAGGGTTGTCACTATTGAACGAGAAGCCAGACAGCTGTCAGTTATGTCGTCTTTAATATTTAGTAGTCGAGAGATATTGAGGTCTTGTGACGGCCCTACAAGGGTATGCAAATAAAAGTCCCAGCCTAGACATGAGTTGTAATGCTGGCACACAATATTGTGATTTTTGTGAGGCAAAACAGAAATGGAATTTGAATTTTGAACTGCTGCTTTTCGTTTTAGGGATTGAATAATTTTAAAAGAAAATGTCTGTAGTTTCTTAATTTTAAATATCCGGGCTACTAAACACATAATGCACACCCTAAATGTACAATTAGTATTGAAATTATTGTTCTCTAAGTTTAAATTGTATAGATTTCAGAACAAATTCTTAAGCAAACATTGTTGATTAACACTTCAAATGCAGTTTACAGCTGTTTATTCGTAATTTGTCACTGAAAGTTATTAATTCTCTCGAACAATGGGCAAAGTCTGTCTGCAGAATGTCAGGAATCTTAATTACAATTTTGATTACGAACGTGAATATTCCAATTTTAATTAATTACCATTTGCTTACAATATTCTACTGTTCTAATATAATCAATACAGCGATACTTACACTCACGATTTTGCTTGTAACGTTGATAAACAAATACTGGCCATGTCCATTCCAAACTGATTTTACAATACGTAACAATGGAGCCGGAGACACGAAAGATTGTGTAGCATTCTCCGCCTTTGAAGTCTCCTTTAAAATATGTTTTCGGAAAGTAAAACAAACATTTAGCGTTATAGTTTTTCTTAGAATATATTCTTCGGTCTTGTCGGTCGACTTTTGTGATGCAAATTGTTCATCCGAGGTATTCATAGTTGAAACAGAAGCGTCCGTGTGAGTTACGGTCATATGTGTTATTATGGTCGCATGTTTGTTTAGTTTGTCACGTTGAGTAATGAACACAGAAGCTATGTTTCTGTTTGTAATGTGTACTATTTAGAGGTGTTATTTAACGTATTCTCTTCAAATAAGAGACACTTTTATCTTTGGTTGCGGCGAGTTTTACATTGTTTTCTTTAAAAATCTTTACTAATAGTAGTATTAATGAGGTTAGTTATTTATGTAATAATTATTTTGGAGAACAGTCTATTAGTCTATTAATTTATTTAATTAAATTATTTTTTTTAAAGAAACTATCTGTTTAAATTTTTCAAAAGTATTGCAATTTTAATTCTATTTTCAAATTAATAGTGACGTTTGAGCACGGCTTCCAAAAAAACCAAAACGATTGAACTCTTTTTTTTGTAATTCTCTAACCTGCCTGTATGTGTAAGCGTCACTCAGTATGTTCTTAATTCGTCTAATGCAATATAAAGTGCGGGCGTCGGTCGGTCCGAGTCTAGTTAATTAATTTGATTTGTCGCCTGTCCCCGTCGGATTGCGCATCCAAAACAATGTATACAGAATGTTTGGAAAATGTTGCGTTCCACTATGACTTGGTGTAAGCGCGGGTCCACTCGAACATGTTTTTTTTGTCCTCGAAGATGGAAAGTGTAATTTTTTGGATCTAGCTGTATTTTATTTAGTATTGGTAGGTATTATTTAGTGTCTTCAGATTAATCGTCTTTGAAAGAGAGTTAGATCATACCGATTTAAGACACTCTTGAATTTCTAGAACTTGGCCTAAAAACTAACTATAATATCACTTCATAATAATTGGTCATAAAATTTTCTTCATTTTACGGACAGAAAAATGGTTTTGGATAATGTACTACAAAAGTAAAAAAAAGCAACAACCTGTATCAACAATAAGCATGTGTGCAACAATTGGATGTCATTCTCAACTAATTTAATCGAATTGTCCGACACCTAAGTACCAATAACAACGTATGACATACTTATACTCATTACATCGCGCCGTTATCCCATAAGAAGACAGTACCGACCTATTTTCTATTTGAGTATACAATAAATAAAAATACATGTGTATTTAAATAAAGTCCTTTTTGTTTTCAAGGTAGTCAGTAGTAATACGTAGGTAGAAAATTCAGATATATGTATATCTACTTCATACATACATACGTGATTCACTGTCATCACCAACTTCAATGCTTTTCTTTTGTTATAGAATAAAGGAAAGATTAGAGTAGACCTGCCTTGCATTGACGAAAATATTTTACCCTATGGTTTTTACAGTTTAGGAATTACAAAATACAAAGAACTAATAGTTTATATTAGTGTAATAAAATAAATAGAGACTTGGGTCACCTAAAGATATATCGTAGGTGAGACAAGTCACAATCTGTTCTCGTCGGCGTACTTAACGCGTCACATCGCGTTATCGGTTTGGCTTTACCTTGGATATTGACACGTGGGGCTTCCTTCCGGAACGTTAGAATACAGGTGGCCTTCTCTAAGGACTCATTGTTCTTCATGGTAGCCATACTTGAATCGACTTCCAGATAGAAAGAAAATCAATACTCTAAAAACTTCGTTATCGTTTTCAAAAATGTTAGTATGAGATTGGTTAGTGATGAAGTTAGTAAATTGAAAATGGTAGCTTGGAATTTAAGCGCCATGTGTGCGCTTCCCTGTTAAGTTTGACTTTTGGGTATTGGCAACATTTCTGGGTGAGCTAACGGCTTGACGACCCGATTGGCGCAGTGGCTAAGTAATTGGACTGCTGCGCTTAGGGTTGCGGGTTCGATTCCCGCACGGGACAAAAATGTTTAGCGATCCGCAGATATTTGTCCCGAGTCTGGGTGTTTGTGATTGTGATATTTCATGTTTGTGAAACGCACCCACGATACAGGAGAAATGCCTAGTGTGGAAAGACGTTTTAAAAAAAAAAACATCATGCAGTCATTAGGTTTTCCATCATTTACACATAATAGTGTATCACACTTAAGTACTATATCGAGATCTGCGCCAAAATATTCACAACTCGTAGTCGTATCGTGTGTTAGCGTAGTTACTAACCCGACTACATTCAAACCAGCTACCACGAAACCAATTTTCACACATCAGCCTATAAATATCTAATAACTTAACCCTTACCGCGCGGACTTTCTCTCCGCACCGTATAAGGGTCACAAAGACCGCGTGTTTCCTTGTAAGACAGTGACCGAGTGAACTTCGGCTAACTAGACAGTGAGGGGTTATCGCGGGCCGGTCATCGCGCGATTGTGTACTTGGTATTAGAATACGAGATTGCGGGGTTTGGTCAGTAACCAGGTTTTTGGGGTTGATGTATGTAATATTGGCTGCAGTGGAATTCATCAGTTCGTGTTGCTATTTTATCCAATTTTGAAACAAGTAATCGATACTTTACTAGGTAACATTTCGACCCATTGGACTGTAGGTACTTATCTACCGAAAATTTATTCAAACGCTATACAGTCAATATGCTGCAATTGGTCTATAGAATGTAAACAGCAAAAACTCCTAGCCACAGTATGACGCGAGTATTTAATCTAATAGTTTTCTGACTTCACAAGTTATCCACATTCTCACACCAAGTTATTTCCCACAATCTAAGCAATGATTGATGCGCCGCCGCTGTCAAATCAGCGCGGATATTTATGTCTTATAAATACATGATTATACAATATTGTGGCTTGGTATGGCTTCAGTAGTTGCTTTCAGTTTTTACTGACATTACTGCGGTATCGGTTATGAGACGCGCGGCTATGAATACTGCGAGTCGATGAGTGGAATGGTGCGAACCATTTTCAGCCATGTTTTTATTGAAACTTCTAGTGTCTTGAGTAAATGTGTGTCTAGCGCACATGTTTTAATTAACCTTCGATCAATAGACTATAAAAATGAAGAAGTTTGGTTATAAGTATACTAATACCACAAGTTGATTAGCGGAATGGTGCGAACCGTTTTCAGACATATTTTGATTGAAATTTCCAGTGACTTACTTTCCAAGTAAATGTGTGCTTCTATTCCGCCGTGTGGTATCCGGCCTAGAATTGACCACCCCCTTTCCTCCCGTGGGTGTCGTAAGAGGCGACTAAGGGAAAATTCAGAAGATGGGCAGCAGCGTCTTCTGTGACTTCACCACCAATACTGCGATCCCCAAGCCGCTTGCCAAGCGTGGGGATTATGGCAAACCCCCCCCGCTTAAACGGGGAGGCCTATGTTCAACAGTGGACGTCTTTGGCTGATGATGATGATGATGATGTGTGCTTCTAGCGCACATGTTTTAATTAAACTGGCGATCAATAGACAATAAAAAAAAGATCCCGACGAATTGAGAACCTCCTCCTTTTTTTAAAGTCGGTTAAAAATAAGAAAACATAAAGCTTATTAATAAGTATAGACATGTTTAAGTTTGATTCAAAGTTCGAAAAAATAATTGCTTCGTAACCAACATCTGTCACTCACACGCAATCCTCAGAAATACATACCCGCATACGAGTTAAGATGAAACGAAAAAGAAAACACCGGCCTTACTTTTTAACCGACTTCAAAAAAGGAAGCTATGGTTTCCGGACATCTCCGTTAATCGCTGTTGGTCTGGCCACATCAACTTAGCTACCAAGTGCTGTAACAAAAAGCTTCTATCTGCTACGCCAGCCAGCAGCAAAATATTCAGCATCCGGCATCCTAAATGATTCTGCAGTTATTAGTATCGCTTCATTGCACATCTTGAATGTCTTCGTTCATTACATTAGTTGAACAGCCGCTTCATTTGCTTGCACACATTTTCTGGTTAGCATGATTGCAAATTAGATGTATCAGATGTTTTCTCTTACAGACTTAATTATCTGCTTTTGCTCTGGATTCTGAGATATAAAAAAAAAATGTTTCTTTATCGTTAGGTTTTTTATCTGAACTACAGAATTTATTCTGACTACTACTAAACTAGAAATACTTACTGTCTAACTATATTCATTGTAGTATTGTTCTATTTATCATACATAGTAGGTGCTTACGTTATGAATGTTGTGTTATGGTTATTATAATTATGCAAAACTATTTACAAAAAAACCTTTACCTAATTAGATTCCAATCTCTCCTTGCACAAAGTTTAGCACTAATCGCCGCTATAAGGACTTTCATTGTTTACCGGTCATACATCGATCGTCACAGTTGCGTGCGTTTGCGCAACTCCGCGCAATCATATTGCACCCGATTTGCATACAATGAACGCGATAAGCGAAGCACTGACGAAGTCCGGCTAATCCGAAATAGTTGCGTATTTAAAGTTATTTGGAATTATTTGATAACGGTCGGTTCGTATTATGATAAATTGCAGTTCCGCCAATATGTGGTTAGTGAGATAAAATCAGTTTTTTAAACGTCTGTAATCTATGTAACATTTCCAATTAGTTTATTTATAGGCTTCAGTCGTCTGCACAGTTAGGAATAAATCTTTTTCTAAGAACGTTGTGAGAAGAAATTTTGTACCTACGTTGAAAACGACAAGGCTTTTCCCATTTTATGGGCAATAATTTTAATAAAGCACATCATTTTACCCGTCTCCAAGAATCATAAAATATATTTTCCTTCCACTGCAGTACGTAAGTGTTCTAAATGGGCACATCAATCAAGTACTAATCATTCTGTTACACCAACTTAACTAATTAGTACTGCGAAATAGATTATCAAGGGAGAGCTCCAATTGAAATCGACGACGATTACTTTACTTTACAAGAAGATACAGAAGGCTCAAATGCAAATGATAGCTTACTGTTATAAATCATCATTAGTTGTCGAACAAAGTTATTTTTAAATATTTGGAATGCGTTTGAGATTTGTGTGAAGTGTTCTGTGCAGTGATCAAAATTTGGATGCAGTTTTATAGATGTGTTAACGTTGAGGGAAACCTTTATTTTAACTTATTATTATTTAGAATTCCCAAGATCTTTTTTAATACAATTTAAGGTCTTTATATGATATTGCGACTTACCTACATCCCGAGTCTTTACGAAGGCAGAAAGCGAAGAGATTTCACTAAAAATTACAAGCCAGTAATAGAACTTCTGTGCATCCTATCTATGCGATCATAGCCGTATCCTCTCTACCATTAATCTTGTTTCCAAACATCGGTTTAATGGAGTGTGTAGTTGCATGTACGGGAGCGGTTGCATTCAGATAAGTTGGGCAACACACGGCCTACAATGGGTAGCCGGGTGCTCGACACGGTTGCTGCGTACGATAGTTACGGTGGCTGCGGGCACAGCTTTGTTTGATGACTTCTTGGTGATGAAACGGATGTTAAGCACACCAAGGATGTTCTATGTAGTATGTAGTACTGTTATACAGTACAACCGTATCCTCCGCACGGGTGTTAACAACCAGTGTAGTGCCACTACAAGTGTAGAAGCTTTCAATATTCATGTCTCTCATGTCATGTCAATGTTTAAATAAGTTATTACTTTTTAGATATTTATTCTTCGATGAACACTCATACACCTCTCTAAGCACTAATAACTTACCAACTAGCCTATAACGATCGTTTATTATAGCGGTATATGTGAGGGCTTACATTTAGTAGTAAACAAACAATACATAATGGATGTAATATCCAACCCAATACGTGATGCGGCACGCATCTCCAAGATTACCATCGGACACGATCAATGGACGAATGTTCATTTTACAAAATATAGGTAGATAGGTACTATATATAGGTATAATCGTACGATTATAAAACACTACCGGCCTACTGAATCTCAAAGACCTGACCACTGATTTCATACTTCAAAACTTATGCAACTGCAAAGAAATAACGACGATTTAGGTATAATATAATAAGCTTGTATCCTTTCCCTTTGCAAATGAGAAGCTTTGAATTAAAAGTCCTAACGAGCAATGTATTTGTTGCAGTTGGTGGTGAACCTAGCACTGGTGATCTACCATGCGCTGGACTACACGCACGGAGAGGACGAGGAGAGGCTTATATCGCCCGACCTCGAGGGTCTCATCACGGAGATGACAGCGTGCGACACTACAGGTAACTGCTATGACATTCAATGTAGAAGTGGCAAGGAAATGTATGGGGATATGCAACTAGAAGGGGAGTTTTGTATATAATTTTATCAATGATCCCGAAGTGATCGAAATTTGGTTAAAAAAATACCATTTCTGCATTTCTCCATAAAATTATTTTACCAAATCTCGCTCACGTGTCCGTGCGCCTAATATTCTAAAAAGGGATCCGACAATTTCAGTTCACGTATTAATCACTTCTCTGAACTCTATATAGGATTGAGCTATTAAATAATTATTCTATAAGTCTAACGTTGTATTTGTTTATCTCAGTGTGTATTTCAAAATCTTTCGGACCATATCGACGTTTCTGTTGAACCCGGAACACGCTTCATCTTTTAGCAATCCCAAACAGTTTCTCAACAGGCCCATTAGACCCAATTACCTATCAGTCATTTTCTGACCACACTCAATTACATAATAACCGCAACATTGTCTATGTACCTACTGCCAATAGTGTTCTAGTTACAGCAGTTACATTATCACGTGATAGCTGATGATCACGAAGTACCTATTTGGCTCGGGCTTGTATTAGGTACTTATCCCGGTTTAGAAATTGATACTTGCTCGGAAATCTCGAACTATTTTTATCATTAGAAACCATAACCCAATTAATTTCCACTCATAATACAAAAACATATACATAAGATTTCTTGCTGAAAATATTTTGCTGCTTGCTTTGATTGACCCAAAATTCAGCGGCTAGGTCACCGTTTACAGAGGCTGTCATAGCTGTCATTAGAACCTTAGATCCTCGGAGAGTCTCCGCCCACTTCTTTTGTGAAAATAAACCAAGTGTATAAAAATGTATTCTACTCATCCGTCTGAGAAACATTAAGGCTCTAGACAGACGGACCGCATTTCAACTGCAATCCAACCGCAAATTGCAGTTCAAGTGCAGTCGGCGTGCAATAGTGTGAACGTTTGGTTTGCAGTTCTATTGCAGTCGTGTCAACTGCATTCAAACTGCATCCGAACTGCAATTTGCGGTTGGATTGCAGTTAAAATGCAGTCCGTCTGTCTAGAGCCTAAACTTGTAGGTAGGTAAGTGGGATCGTCATTTCTTCGGATATTGGTTAGTATTGAAACAATAAGTTTCTCTCTGAACTTTCACCCTAGTGGCCTTTTTATAGTGTCACGTAAAAGACGTGATGATCTCCAGCGATAGTTAAACAACTGTTTGTTTATTTACATTGGAATTGTTTATGTACTGTACTTGTGTTTTATAGTTTCAGAACTAGCTAGATTTGTACTTGCGGATATTAAATGTCGTGTTACTATGAAAAGACAAGGAGAAGAATAAGATCGTGTTACACCCGTAGCAATTTGCTCTGTTATTGTTAAAAGCATAACATATTTACGTAAATTATGTTTTATCATTCTGGTGATAGCTATATCCGAGTATTATCATTAATTATTATTAATGATAATTATCACTAAAGTATTATTATCACTAATTGCAGCCCACCTAAGTTTCTAAGCAAAACGCTGTTATATCCAAGGAGCTCCCCAGGTCCCCATTCGTCCTTGTTCTTACTGCCAACGTCATTATTCTGCTTAAATAAGCATCACTTTGATCCCAACTCCCTTACCATCAATGCGCATCGATGCGAATGATTTCCAAATACCTAAATTATCCCATTTGTTCCACGAAAATATAATACTGCGCGCATGATTCCCATCTTACACAAATTTTTTTTTAATAAATGTAACAGTTTTTCTCTAAACGATTGTAGTCCCCGCTGTGTTATTTTATTATTACGAACGTGCGTGCCGAAAAGGTTGGCCCAAGTTTTGTGTCCGTTATATTGCCAACATTATAGTCGACCAACGTAACTGACGGCTACCAAATTACTTACATTGCGTGTTTAATACGCAGAAGGTTTTTAGAAATATTCGGTGACGGAGCAATGGATTTGATTGGCAGGCATAATTGTACGAATGTAAATGGGCTAATATGCCTTATTATTTGAATTTTAGCAGTCGTGATTATTGTTAGTTTTAAATGTACTCGACTTCTAAAATTTGTATGTGTAGGTACTAGTGTGTGATTAACGTAACTACGTTGCCTGACAGATTATTTATAGGTTGTCGTAAGGCCTTGATTTTTGTTTTATTTTAATAGAAGACTGACTTGTTGACAGTCTCTCTTTATGAGATACTATTTTTAACCGACTTCAAAAAAAAGAGGAGGTTCTCAATTCGTCGGGATCTTTTTTTTTTAATAAAACTACATGACCTTAGCACTTTAATTCATGTCATAAATGCTTGTCTGTTTCCTACAAAAAAAATCTGCGAGTAGAAGTGAGTAATATACAATTACTCCTTCATTTCTCGTTACACTGTATACCTACAGCTACACTACCAATCCACACCAGCACTCGCACACCATTAATTTGTAATTAGTACGATACAAAGCACCATTAAAGTTTCCGTATAGGGTGCACCATCACCTACCATGGGAACCTCTTCACATGATCATAATGTCGTGTTATTGTTCAAATAGGGGTCAGGTTTAATTAACTTTTTGTTTGTCATTTACATCGTGCGTGTGTACCTGAGGAATGTTGATACTACATTGGAAGACCGTTACATGTAAATGTCTGATGTTGTCTCGGTGAGGTAAAAAGTAAATAAGCTCACACTTAAATTAGTGAGTACTTCAAAGTGAGAATTTACATCTACAATTCTGCATGTGTGTAGCTAAAACCTATTTAAAATGCATGTATGTTTTTGGATTTCACGGAAATATTAATAGAGGAAAATTTCTGTATCCTGCCCTTTTCAATATTCTGCGTACCCACTACCCATGTTATGTCAAAGACTGTAAGTGGTATCTAATCGGGATTTTTTTCTTTTTTTTTAGCAGAATACAATAATAGAAATACCTAACCTAACCTAAGAAACCTAAGAATTCTGGTGCTTATTCTACGTTCCTAACGGGTTGTAGTTTCTGTTCACCCTTTGACGCTCTTTTTTCTAATATGACTCACCAAGCTGTATGTTTTCAACAACCGCAAGAAGGGGCTTGAGTGATCAATATGAGAAGTTTCGTCCGATGGTACAATAGTAATGAAAATGAATGTCTTCCACTTCCATGTTCCCATAGAATTCCAGTTCACCAACGGTGTTACTTCCGCTCATTCTCAATGTTGGTTTATCTGAATGAGTCCGCCGAATACTGACACCGTTCACAAGTAATTAGATAAAACTTCACTGAAATTCCCTTTTACTCTTTCTTTGTAACTCAGAACAAGTAAGCTAGGCCAATGAAGGATTACGATTATTATCTTATTTCCACTCGCAAAGTTAGTCAGGACAGAGACAGAAGAAAGCGTAAACATTAAAACTGTTTCATTACACGCTTTAATCTACATGCCCCTTTTATAAATACAAGTGTTTAGTATAATTCAAAGTCTTGTACATCCTTGTTCATCATGATATGCAATCAACTCATCGCCATTCACACGCCCCATTTCATTAACATACGCAGATATGGTCGTGTACTACAAGATTGGGTATTAATTTTCACTTTCTATAACAGCGTCGAGTCCACCTTATGCATGCTTCTATCCCGACCAGACAGGCTGTCGACACGATGGCATTTGGGCTGTACCGCTTATCAGGGACCTTTGCTCTCGCACTAACTTTACTTTAGTTCACAGTGCCATGATACAATTCGTTCCGGTTGTCTTTCACCTCCCTTTCCAACTCTCACGGGCCCACTCAATCTAAATTAACTTGTCATATTTTCTGCTTTTCCTTGGCGAAGGCAGTTTTTGCACCAACATTGAGCCGACACAGTCTCGATTCATAATCGAGTTGTAATTTCTCCGACTACATATTTACAGCTTCCTGCAGTAGTTTCCTATACGTATGGGCAAAGACGAATTTATCGCCTTTTAATAGCTCACGCAGGAAAGTGTACCGTTTTATAGACCACATAATTTTATGCCAATCAAAGTGTAAACACCTGGCTGCTGTTGCAGTGCCTACAGTTAGTTGTTTATGAATAAGAAAATTGTGCTGTAAAACAACGCAGCGTCAATAACTTGTGACCGGCTCGAAGGGAATGAACACACTTGTCTCGATCGTAATCGAGCGCGGATCGTGTTGTATCGACGGGTTTGTCTGAAGCAACAGGGCCATCATAAATCTTAACAAACGATTTCGATCACGAAGTTCACGGTCGTCTTTTTGACGTGTAACTGTTTATTTTGATACAAGTGGGCGATCGAATGGAATCGCATCGAAAGTATCGATTTGATCGAGAGATGCGAGATGTAAATACCGGTCAGTGGGTCACATTGGACAGGTGAATAAGTTGAGAACACAATGGATGATGTGACTGCTGGGCTATTGTTCCGAAATGTTCGGGTATTTTTGACCGCCAAAGGTTTGGTTGACGGAATTATCTTTATAATCTGAGTCGGTCGATAATGGCTGCACCGATTCGAGGTTATTGTGTTATGATCATATTTTCTTATCAACATTCTCGCGTTACTTGCTCTATGTAATAATAACCCTTACCTTGTACTGCTGAGTTCTGAAGTTTTACTAAATAAGTTTTTTTTAAAGATCGTTAGATGGTTTTGATATGTATGTATGTAGATATGTATATATTAAACATATTGTCTTAATCAGAACAAAGAAATAAATCAGTAGGTGGACTAAAAGCACCGCTCTAATTATGGTACAATACGTCACCACATAATGCGCGCGCACCGCAAGGCCGCTTAATAAGCCATACGAGAAAGAAAGTTTCGTTTATCTTCCACTTTTATATGCAGATCTGGGGAACAACGTTCACGATTTTCTCACGGCTTTGTCTTTTTTCTATGGTATGATTCTTTTATAAACCTATAAGGCTAACGCTAGCCTAAGTAATTTGATGGCTTTATGGATTTTATTATTAAGATTGACAAAGCGTAATTAGGTTAACATTTGTAGGGAAATTATAATTGTATCATAATATCACATCAACCTGTGTCTAAGTCATTAATTGCGTCAGTCAATTGATAAGTTGCAATATTCTAAATAATGCTAATATCAATGTTGTCATTCTTGTGTACGCTCACATGTTATCTTGTTATGTTTTCTATGTAAAAGCGCTAGATATGAAACAATAAAAAAGACCATTTAGTTCGGGCTCATCACTGTCTGTTAAACAATATGAATGAAGAAGAATGAATGAAATTACGGTATTCTGAGACTATTGTAACCATTCTTTAAATCCGGAACTATTGGACAGGCATACATAATACCGTATCATGTTGGAGATAGTTTTACATCAGCAACGCTTACATTGGCTACTCAGGAATGATGCGCGGCCCAACTTTGTTTGAACGAGTTAAAAAAAAATTACGATTTCGCGGTAAATTCTACACGGTCCGATAGACTATTTGCTTCAATTTAGTAAGACTTATTTTGAACTTTAAGCTGTTTGTAAATAAAGCCAAATTCGTTTGGTTTGTAAGCGAATAATTTGTTAGATGAAATGTAAAGAAGTTGTCGGTAATTTAATTGCTTACCGTGTAAGATGGGTAATCAAAGCTTTAAATGATCACCTTTTGATTCAGAACATTTCGAGTCTCAACTGACCGACACAAATCAACTGCGATGTATTACAATGCCCTCATAACATGGAAACAGAATCCACTTGAGAGTTCGCATGTGCTTATAAAGTAATACAAGAATACAGTAGGTAGGTATACATACTCTTACAAATTGATTGTACAATAAACTGGTGTATTGAACCATAATGTGTGTGCCTGCACGGCTATTGGAAACGCTTTATTGGAAAATAATGTTGAGTACTTAACATTGAGGACATTTTTGTTGTGGAACAAGCGTTGTGCGCGGGTTTGCTTTACTTTTTTAACTTTTCGTTTATCGCCAATTTAAAAACATAACCCTCCACCTGGCGCAGTCGAGTAAAAACAATACATTTTAAATTAATACAGTAATCATGAAGATTAAATCTAAATATATATAACTCAAAGGTGACTGCCTGACCGACATAGTGATCTATCAACGCACAGCCCAAACCACTGGACAGATCGGGCTGAAATTTGGCATGCAGGTAGATGTTATGACATAGGCATCCGCTAAGAAAGGATTTTGATAAATTCCACCCCCCAGGGGATAAAATAGGGGATGAAAGTTTGTATGAAACTTTGTCAATTTTAAACCGATCGGGCTGAGACTTTGCATGCATAAAGCTAATATGGCGTAGGCATCTCCTAAGAAAGGATTTTGATAAATTCCACCCCCAAGGGGATAAAATAGGGAATGAAAGTTTGTATGAAACTTCTATCTAAATATATATAACTCAAAGGTGACTGACTGACTGACTGACATAGTGATCTATCAACGCACAGCCCAAACCACTGGACAGATCGGGCTGAAATTTGGCATGCAGGTAGATGTTATGACGTAGGCATCCGCTAAGAAAGGATTTTGATAAATTCTACCCCCAAGGGGATAAAATAGGGGATGAAAGTTTCTATGAAACTTTGTCAATTTAAAACCGATCGGGCTCAGACTTTGCATGCATAAAACTATTATGACGTAGGCATCCACTAAGAAAGAATTTTGATAAATTCCATCCCTAAGGGGATAAAATAAGGGATGATAGAGGATGTAAATGTATTAGTTTGAACTTATCAGTACCTAGTGGAACGAATAAATTAAGACGAAGAAAATAAATTTTAGTTCTAAATGTTGACAATAGATGGCTTCTTAACGCGAGTGAAGCCGCGGGCAAAAGCTAGTTAATTATAAATGTTGAACGGAGCATTCAAGTTTCTAACAACCCGTTTAACTTTAAGTTAACGTGACTAAAAAGTCACGTGTTCTAATACCCCATGCCCACGTCACTGGTGGCGATAGTTTAACATTTAATCTATTTTCCCATAAATCACGCGCATATTAGCACAATGGATGTTCCGCGATGCAATGCGATCCATCATCATGTGACGGGCACGGTCGATAGCTGTCCATGTAATTGATCTCCGCATATCTCATGTAGCCATCTTAGCCGGTGCATCAATGACTTCGTCCAGTCTTGTCCTTTCTTTTGACCTAGATTTTGATAGGAAAATGTTTAGTTATTCATTCGCCTTATGGTAACATAATAACTGCCAAGCGTTGCATCTCTGGTGGAACGTGGATAAAACGACGTTATTAGGTTTCACTGGGAAATTGGCATCGGAATGTCCCATTATAATGGCTGCATGTCTATGTCATTAAGACATTTGATGCCAATTTAAAAAGTCTTAAGCCTAAACTATACAGATGGACGAAAGCATTAGACAATAGTATTAAACGTTATTTGACTCTTTAGCTTAATTTAGTATGGAATTATATAAAAACAATGTTATATAATAAATCATTTTAACAAAACAAACACCTGGACAGACACACAGGCTTAACCATACATTTTCCCTTTCAAAGCTCAGCCCTGTCCTTTGTCCACAAGTATCTATATTTCCCCGTCCCTATCAGATTCTCACTCGCAAATAGAATGGTTCTATTTGTCTATTTTGAGCTGAGCTGCTTGCGTTCAATGTTATCGCTTTGAATGTATTATTTATAAGGATTAGGTAGTATTTAGGCTTTGCCGAGCTTCTGTGAAAGTTGTTGAAAAGGTTATTGTATGGTTTTGGATTATAAGACTCGTTTGTTGGTTGCTTTGTATTGAAGGGATTGCGTACATTGGGTATTTTTCTTTCTAGTTACTAAGTATGTTAAACAGTAGACTATGACCTGTATTTAACACTTTTTCAGTCCGATGAGCGATACATATATGGTACATGTCGATTATTTACCTATTGTGTCTGCTACGAGGACAGTCAAAGTGTTAATTAAAGTCTTCCCCGTTGTCTGGTAGTCTTCAAGTTTAGAAGGTTATTTTATTAAAATTCTTTAAAAGATTAACGGCATTGTAAAGAAATGTTTAGCAAAATGAATGTATTGAATACAGAGTTAGGTTTAAAACAATCATTGACACTTAGAGAGTATTTTACATCCACAGACAGAGAAATTAGGTATTTTATTAGTTGGTAATACAAATAAGCATTGTAAACACATTCGACTAAACACTTTGACATGCTTTCTCTATAGACCTTAATACTAAAACATTTAGATGCACACTCGTAAATACTTGTTGCATCCGTCGTATTAGCTAGTATTACTAGCAGTGTCGCCAGTGTGCCTACAAAATTGAAGTATAAAACAATAAAATAAAACAACGCGCGCGTGCGTTGAGCCTATCGTAAACTTAAAGTGCGTCCCGTTTCTAATGTGCGAATTTATAGTCACCCTATGCCTATCCCGTTACTTCGTTTAGGAGTTGCACACATCGGCGACTTTTCTCTCTGTGTCTAGTCAAGCCTTCTTGGATGGCCAATTGAAAATACGAAGGCAACATAAACTTGATGCTAACATGTCCACGTGTACTTAGATGACGATCGTTATTCACCAGTTCACATCGAAAACAAATACACTTACCGGGACGGAATGTGGCTCAATTTTTGTGGTAATTGTAATTTTTTTCATTTTTTTAAACATTTATTATTCACGTTTACTATTAAATTAATCACTAAAGTGTGGAATACTACACCTGTTAAAAAAATGTTGTAATTTTTATGTTTTTTCTTTATTTTACACCATATAAGAGTGTGTCACATTCAGTGCCGGTGAGTGTATTTAAAAATTGATCAAATTAATCGGTGGTGGTATAAAAAACAACACGACTTTTGTAATTGCATCCAAATTTTGTTATTTTTGTTCTTTTTTAATTCTGGCTCAATATAAATAATCAGCATGTATTGTTTGTACTTTACTGTGTTAGTATTTAAATGGGTGTGATACACCCTTTATGTTGCGGTCGTTGCGGAAGACTTAAGATGTAAGTTCTGTCATAAACGAACGTCTGATAGCCTGCATGCCTTATACATTTTATTACGCGTCTACTAGTAACCATTCTAGTATTTGTCTTTGTATCTTGGATAACGAACGAAATAATATATTCTATTGTACATACAAAGAACAGGTTAAGATTTATTAAAAAAATACTGAAATATGACTACTTACCTAGCTTTTGTCATCATATCATATCATATAAGATATCATTTCAAGCTTATTACGTACAGTCGGCCAGTCATGTTTCATTTTGTTGGTCAGTATTTTTTGGTTTTAGTTTGAGTACACGCATATGACACTTTTTCGAAATTAGAATAGATAATAACAAAGGCGTTGTTCTTTCTCATAAGAACCGTCCCTTTTCTTGGAAAACACTTAAGACTGATAAAAGTACATAAAGTAGGTATTATTTTCCTGACATTTATAAAGGGTAATAAAATCAATGAAAGCTAACGTTTTAGAGTTTTTCTTTCACAACGACAGATCTACAAAGGATTTGACTCCATGGGGATGTCGACACAGTGACTGGACTTAGAGAAATAGTTTATTACGCAAATTGTTTTGGGTCTACCGATCGACCGATTGTTTAAGAATAACAATAATACAGATCCAATATTTGATTATCTTGTCTTAGTTGTTTCCTTGTAATATCAGTTTTTGTTTTCTTTTTATTTCTAGTACCTTCTGTACTATAGTATCATTTCTAATTGTTAAAAATGAAATAGAATCTAAATTCG
This sequence comes from Abrostola tripartita, assembly GCA_905340225.1. NCBI lineage: Eukaryota > Metazoa > Arthropoda > Insecta > Lepidoptera > Noctuidae > Abrostola > Abrostola tripartita. Next base: position 2,425,447 of record HG996488.1, read on the forward strand.
GCAAGGTGGTTTTCGAAGAATAGGTTACATTCCATATTCTTTCATTAAAGAAAAGGTTCTTGCTAACTAATAAATCTGACAATACAGTGCCCATAACAATCTTAAACTCATTGGAAACTTCAACTCTACCATTTCTTCAAAACGCCAATAATTTCATCCATAACCGTTATACCGAAAAATAAAATCCATGTTCAGTCAATTACACTCCATATACCGCTTCGAGTTCTGCCAGTGCCCAAACTGTCCGGCGTAAAGCCATGTTCGGTGGAGAAAGTTGGTTCACAATATTATAAATTGTTATTAATAGCCGCCATGGTTTGCCTGGCTTTGTTTGGTCACTTGATAGATGGTTATATTGATGTTTCTACTTCCATGGCATCTGGAATGAGATTGCAAGTCTATTTTTCTGATAAATGCTCTTTTGTTCGACATTTCGTTGGTCTTGGTGTCGCAAATGCGGGTGTCTATTTTTTGGTACCTACATACTTATCTTGGGAGAGTTTCTTCAGAAAAGTTGAAGAGAATTTCGCAGTAATTCGCAGAAACGAAGTAAGTTATTTCGCTGACACTTAGGAAGTGTGTGGTGTGCAATATACACCATTGTATTACTTCTGTAGGACATAAGTGTGTAGCTGTTAATCATTACATTTACATAATGTATCATATTGCATTGATACCTATGTTTATTAATTTAAGTTCTATACTAACTATTGCACCAAGAACTATTTCTGTTTCACAACACTCAATAGCTTTACCTGCCATCTCCCGCTCCATTTTCAAGATCAAATAGATTTCCTCCCGGACTGCCGCAGTGGTGCTAACACGTGGTCATAACTATAAATATTTGTCCGAATGAAGGAACCGTGGCGCGATCGATACTCACTGGCCGCGCAACTACCGTGAAGATTTACTAAGATACTCATATGGTACTGGTGGGAATTAATTTACAACCAGTGTACTGACAACCATAGTTCTTTATACTGGTCGCGGTATGAGAAAATCGTCTCATGTTCTAAATCTTGGTAAGATTCGCCAGGCAACCCGGATGGTAGACTGATTATGGAGTGAGGTTGACAGTCCAGGTTGCGCCAGACGTGCTTAGGTATCGTTCCTCGGGAGAGGCTATATGATTGTGGCAAGGCCGACAACTATAGTGAAAAAAGGGAAAATGGTGGAGCTCGATTTGTGAAGATCCGAAGACCTTGATGACGAGACATGATAAGGCAAAGTTGTTTTAAAGTAGTAAATAGGTATACACAATGATATGTGAAATAGTATAGTTACGTCATATGCTAACAAAATGAACGAGAAAAGTGTTCCAAAGTCTGAATCTGAACTGCACTAGCCTTATGTCAATAATTATACTACCCAAGACTACAATTCACCCCTTTTCGAGTCTTCAAAATGAGCGCGCTAGTAACATTGGGTATACAAAATATTTTGCAAAAATGTTAACCTATTAAACAATTACAATACGAGTTTTCTATAAAGTTGTCTTCTTTGTCTCATCTGGAATTGAAAGGAAACTCTCCTGGGACAAATAGCTTGAACAACAAGACCGCAAAACTGTTCTACGTGGTTACCTAACTAACAGGAGCGCAAAAGGAAAATCGAATCGGTACGGTTTCCTCAAAGACTGGTTTCAATGCATCACGGCGCTGGGCTGTGATATTTCCGTCTTCAAGCTTTTGCATAATGTACGTATTCAAAAGTTCAAGGATGTTATGTAAAAGGGTTTCTAAATGTATGTCTTTATGTTGGTTATCTCAAGTATCTATATCATTCTCTATAAGGTAGACTGAATGATGTATTCACACAAGCAGGTTCTCAAGTGTATGTATGAGTAGGAAATGCATGAATGATGATGTGGGGATGCAGGAAATCATAAGGTACATAAACATGTTGCACTAACTAAAATAATACTGGAAGATGATGATGAGGAAAATAGTGAAAATGAAGAGTTAAATAAAGATGAATCATATCTACATATAGAATCCTAATCTGAGAACGTTCACAGATCACCACAAACGTTAAATGAAGATGGCATGGAATGCTCATGTATTTAAGATAAACATATTTGTTTATCTTAAATACATGAGCAATGAAAACATAAGTTTACACCAACATAGCTACTATAGAGCATTATATTCTGTTCTATGTTTAAGATAAGCCGCCACACGCAGCCCTGGGAAGCTAGACTTATCTGCAACAAAACGCACTACCGTTAACAGTCGTATCTCCCACGATACACACGTTTGTCGATTACAACCGACTATTACATGCAAACAAACTGATATTTCCGACTGTCAACAGCTTTTTGTTTGCTGTACGCTTAATAGTTTATTTCTGTTCTCAGAAAGAAACGTTAGTTGTCCCGACTATGTCAAATGAGAAAACTAATTTGAATTTACTGAAGTTTGTACTTACTGCCGTAGAACGGGTCGATGTTAGCAAAAGTTACACGTAGAGCTCACAGACCTTGTCTATGGATCAGAAAGGTTTTGAATGAAGAGGATGAAATTCGGGTTTTCATTGCTTTTTTACACTAAAAATTGTAGGGGTCTTCTTGTTCATTATTCGTTGCAGTGATGCCAACTATTCCACACAAATTCCTAAACCCAACGTACTAGGAACTCATAACACGAGACGGTATAAGAATTCACTCACTATGTCGTCATAATTGGCGCCAGGCGCTCTCAAGCGAATAAATCTACGCATAGTTATCCGAACGCTACCAGACGTCTGCACCGCTTGCGTAACGAATTCGCGTCTATTTATTACTATTAGCTCACTCTGACTCATGACACCCTAGTATTAGCATGTCGTCTCTGTGAATTCGACTTAATAGCTCTATAATTTGTGTTCCGTGGACTATGTTGGTAAATAGAATTATGGGCCTGTATGGGCGTTCTAGCAGCTAGTAGGCATTCCTAAAAAATTATAAGTATGGCTAGCTAATTGAATTGCTATTGATTATTTATCAACTTCTTTATAACCTAACATCTAGTTGTAACCATTGCGAAACATGCATACGCCACTAACATTTTTCTCGTTGCTCCCAAGTCCATTTGTGTTTATAAAGCTTAATTTAAAACATGCATTTATCTTTTCTATTGTACCTGCTTTATACTGTAATGCAAAAGTTTGCAATTTATCTTAGCCTTAGGGAAATTCTAGCTTTCCTCAGCTCACTTGTCGCCTGGCGAGTCCTTAATCTGTTATTAGATATACTAGTAAAATGTACGAGTTATTAACAACACAACAGACTCCACAAGTACGGCGCTCGTAACGTTTGTCATCGCCAACGTTCATTGACGCTAATTCCAGCTTAAGCTCCAGTGAACTTTTTATTTATTGCTATTATTTCATTGATCGCTTTATTATGCGATGTGTTAAAGTTGCACTTTGTATTTGTTACGTAAATTCAATTATTGGCATACGCTTGTAGCCCAAGCGCAGTGTCTGAGAAACTCTTGAGGTAATAAAATAGTTTGATGGCTTTAAAGGAGTTGTAGGTAGTTTTTATCGGAAGTTTTTGTCAGTCCCTCAAATTCCTCCCCTTGTTTGCACACCCTATGAATACTCTTTGTTGTACTGTTTTATGTTAAATATAATAGCGAGATGCATGCAGCGAGCATATTTTAACGATATGTATTATTACGATGAAGGATGATAGGTTTATATTGTAGTTTCGATCATGTGCAGTTTGGGAGGTCCTTTACATTCTCGAATACAAACAAAGAATCAAACAAATAAAATTTTTCAAAAACGTTCGGTCCTGACGAATGATTCCTGTTACATTTCACATCAATCACGGTTTGGGAGGAGGGTATCATGATGGCCACTATTGTTTCGTTTATTGAGGCACTAAACAATATAATACAATTCATAACATCTCCTTGTCTCTGTTATGGGTCTTATAGACTGAATTTTTTATTATTTGAATTTAGAGAATTATTAGGGATTAGAGTAAAGATAACTGGTTTTATGGCTGATTATTAAAAAAAACCTTCATCATCATCATCAGCCGGAAGATGTCCACTGCTGGACAACGCCACAATGAACCTTCAAACTTTAGAGAATATACACTTGGGAGCAAATAAATCGAGCCACTACCTTTTTTCACGTAAAATGGTAAATATTTTTGGTAATATGGAACGTATCAATTCGAACTATATATCGCCTAAAAGTTTAGTTAATAACCTTTACAATGAGGGTAAATTATTGAATAATAACCTTATTGAATGATAAATTATTGGCTCTGCAAGAAAAATGGTAATTTTGATAGAAAATTTAGTAGGGCTAAAACAGTCCATAAAAACAATAAAAAACAAAATTATTGCAAAAAAAATATTCTTAATAACTGGTATTACCCCCCCGTGCCCTGATACATTCTTGTAGCCTATTAGTCATCGATCTGATCAGCGTTACGATGACATATTGTGGTATGTTCTCCCACTCTTCAAGCACAGCGACTTTAAGCTCGGGAATGGATGAAACAGCGGGAACCCTGGCTCGGACTCTCCGTTTTAGCTCGTCCCATAGGTGTTCGATCGGGTTCAAATCGGGACTTCGTGCTGGCCATACCATTTGTTGAATCCCGATCGCAGACAAGTATTCCGTAACGATCTGCGCGGTATGAGGTCTCGCATTGTCATGCATAAACAAGAAATTTTCTCCGACAAAACCAGCATACGGCATTACGTGGTTTTCAAGAATGTCAGTTATGTATCGGTCAGCTGTTAATCCACGTCTACCACTGCCATCGTTGGCGGGGTCGACGAAGACAAGTTCCGTTTTTCCGTCTAGAGAAATTCCTCCCCACACCATACAAGAACCACCACCAAAACTCACAGTTTCTCGAATGCAACATTGGGCAAATCTTTCACCAGGACGTCTATACACTCGGTTTCTCCCGTCATTGCTAAAAAGACAGATTCTTGACTCGTCAGAAAACAAAACTGACCTCCAGTCTTCTAACGTCCAATTAATGTGTTCTCGAGCAAACTCCAAGCGAGATCGGCGATGAGCTACAGTCAATTTTGGGCCAGTTGCTGGTTTGTGTGATGTTAAATTTCGTTCTTTTAGTCTTCGTCTCACTGTCCACCTACTGATTGAGACTCCTCGAACGTCACGTAACGCTTGCTGTAGCTGAACAGCATTAAGTCCACGGTCGCGCAACGAATTGGTTGCAATAAAGCGGTCGTCACGTTCTGTTGTTGCCCGTGGTCGGCCAGTTCCAGGTCGCCGAACAAAAGCACCAGTCTCCAGATACCTGCGGTATACCCGCTGTACCTTTGAACGACTCAAATGAAGTCTGCGTGCCACTTCACGTTGTCCGTGTCCAACCTCAAGTAAAGCTACAACTTGGGCAGCTTCCGTCGGTGTAGTATCCATTTTATCAGGTTATTTTGATTACACAGACACAGATAAAGACAACAATAACAAGTAATATGGGTATGATTAACAAAAACCTCAAATTTAATCTTTTCTTAACAGAGTACAATAAAAATGTCATAAGCAAATTAAATGCGATAATTTTATTCTACCCTTTAAACTTTAATTTAAATAAAAAAAAATGAAATTTTGACAACTAACTACCCTCTTTGTAAAGGTTATTAAATACCCTTTTAGGCGATATATGTTTCGAATCGATGCGTTCCATAATACCAAAAATAATTACCATAATGCGTGAAAAAGGAAGTGGCTCGATTTATTTGCTCCCAAGTGTATAATTGTATGCACCTAGTATACAATTATACATATATTCTTAATAATGAAGTGCTCTTCTGCCTATTTTTAGGAGATTACGAGTTACGACTGTTGTTGTATTATTATGTGAGAAAAAATGTTACCTCGAAGTGAATTTTCCAATAAATATATTAGGTATCATGTTGGTACATACTTATAAATAAAACTCTTTTCACATAGCAAGTCTCTAAACTCTTTTATAAACATTTTGCGGCTGTTTTAAAATGGGTTTAGAAAAACCGAGTGAACTATCGAGTGCTTTCGGATGCACTCGGGTGCTCTCGGGTACTTTCGGGCGCTATCAGGTGTTGTCGGGAGCTATTGTCTGCCTGATTGATGGATGCACATTAATTTACTTTAGCTCTGTTGTAAGCTTCCATTAACTGAAGAGAATAACTTAATGGCTTCATTATTATTTCGTTCTTTTTGGTTAACTTATAATTACTTCGGACAGACGGTTAACTTTAAACTAGTAGCTGTTTTAATTATTGACGGATCATCCTTTCTGGCCATGATTTGATGCTTGTATTATTAAGCTACTCGTGTATATTATTCTGGTCAGATTTCACTGTGGTAGGTGTAACTTAACCTACAGTAAGTTAGAAGCATTTTTTTTACTTACATAATTTTACAAATAAGCAACTGTAACCATAAGAAGGACTATGTCAGCGCGGGACAGAAAACAGTGGCGAGCACATTATCAACAAAATATTCATCATCATCAGCCGTAAGGCGTCCACTGTTGAACGAAGGCCTCCTCCTTTTAGAAGGGGGGTGTTGCCATAATCCTCACGCTTGGCAAGCGGCTTGGGGATAGCAGTGTTGGTGGTCAAGTTACAGAAGACGCTGCTGCCCATCTTCTGGGTTTTCCCTTAGTCGCCTCTTACGACACCCACGGGAGGAAAGGGGGTGGTCAATTCTAGGCCGGATACCACACGGCATAGTCGTATTAAGGGAGTGCTTTTGCAACAAAATATTACTCTCAAATAACAGAAGTACTTAATATATTGGTACCGGGACAATCAACACTACATAACGTAACTTACAAGTAAAGGTTCACGTCCGTATTCCAGATTATGTAAACCCTCTATAAGCATTTCCTATACCTAAGCAGTGCAAAATATTTGCATAAATGCAAAATATTTCCCTAATACTCGGACTCGATTAATTCGCACAACTGTGCAGACCTAAACCCAGGCAAGTACAAAAGTAGGACAAAAATACAATGTTATTATTTTAAAGGTATATGCACTTTCTTTATTCATCTTAGGCAATACATTCTAATTATGAATGTGCTCAATAAATAGTCCTTAAACTCTCCCCGTATTCTGTGTTTTACAATTTGCTTTTTCGAGAAGCAGACATATCAATTAACATAATCATTGTATACTTGAGTACTATAATATATTATATGTGAGCCACTCGACAATGAACGGGTTAAGATCAAATGATTTTTAATCAATCAAACTCAGTTCATTAGAAAACTCATGTAGTAGGTACCTACTTATCTACACAAAAGAGGTTTTCATTAAATTCAGTTCATAAGCCACGGTCAACATCGGAGACATGAATGAAGGCTTATGTTACACCCACGGGTTACTCAATTAAAATCATATTATCTATATCTATAAAAATCGTGATACCTATCTGTAATAGCACTTATCGCTAGGGTTGTCACTTTATTGTTCGTATCTGTTTAATTAAACAGAAAGTAACTAATTTTGAGATCTCTGATAAGGCTTTATAGGACCTGTGCTTTCTTCAGTTCTAAAGATTATCTTCAAACATAGCATTTTACCTTTGAATATAGTCCTGTCAGGTGTAGGTTTCAAGACTGTTAGAATAAACTTGGCCGGTTATAGTGTGTAGGTACCTACTATTATTAATATTTCTGTTTCTGTCGTCATATCAAGGGTGATCAAGTCAAATAAAAAAATCCGAACTCAGGACCTTCCTCAGATCACGAAAATCCACATCTGTGTAAGACCCGAGATTATTTTTATGCGTGTCAAACTTTTAATCCTTCCTTTTACACTTAAAAAATAAAAACTTAAGGTAAAATAATAAATATGAAAATTGCCAACCCTACTAACTGACCATTGACACATAATCCGCATCCAATGTCAAGAGTCAAGCGCCTAGCTGGCGATTGGTCAGCGGCGGCGCCTCAAAGCTCGCTACTCGCAAATATGCGCTTACGCAAGTCTAACCGTTGACGTTGTTGATACAGCGCCGATATTGAGTGACAGGTCGTGACCGCGGTGTGCAATATGACCACACCAGGAGGGAAGTTGAAGGATACAGTTATTTATTTTATTAATTATATTTTTTATCTTACCTGTAGGTATACCTTCTTTCATAAACTACGAAATGCTCAATGTTAATCAGTAAATCATCAAGAGATAGTACTGACGGGACTCTTTTGCTTTATTCTATTGGCGCTGAAACAGCTGAAGATCATTTTGACTTGTATAAGCAGCTAAAAACGCATTTGTTGAAAGTTTCTTCTTGTAACAAGAAGAGTACCAAAGTAGTTGGTAAGAAGGAACAAATTATGTTGATAGTTTGAAAATCACAAACGACTTTCGCAGTTTAGTTCATCCCAAAGTACATTTTAGCAGAGTGGTATTGTATTATCAAGTAGCCAACACGTTACAATTCAATATTGTATCGATGACGAGAACCTGTACAGTTGTACACCTGTAAGGTATGTTGGCGAAAAATTAAGATGATATTTTAATGTCTTAGATACACATAATTCATGATGTTAAAGAAAAATTTAATACCTAGTTGATACGTAATAACATGAACAAATTACATTATATTCACTTATAATGGGGCAAATAGACATTTTGCACACAATGCACATTGCTCGGACAATGACGTCCGAACGTTGAGCTTTCAATAACCATTTGCAGCGAATGCTAGCTGTGAAATACACACAATAAAGCAATGTACAGTCAACAACAAAAATACAAAAAAACATAGGTACCAGTAATTGAAGAACAATTTGTTGCATAGTAATGTCTTGAATATTCTTAGATCATCATTTGGACTTATAATTTGGGACTGTAACTTGAATTGATGTACATTTCTTTTAACTATTCGACAATAAGTTTATTAACTCGTTAATCTACTTCAGTTGCTGACAGTACAATATAGGTATCCCCTTAATTGTTTTCTCGGCATAACACAAATTCCTTTCAATGTTTCAATAGACAGCGATGTACTTCCCTCTTTTTAATCCTCTAGCTTTGTAGGAAATATGACATATAACAATCCTTTGATTATAAATGCATGTTACACGCGTGTATGTTTCATGTGTTTCAAAGGGAAGAATGGCTAGTTAGAAAACACTAAAGACGAGCCCCTTTAATGACAATAAGCTGTCTTACTATGAACTCTTAAATTACAACTTCCGGCTTTAAGAGCTCATAGTAGGGCCCAAGGTCGCCGATAAAACAATAGGTACCTTAATCTTTTTAGCTATAGGTAAGGGACATTTTAACTTTAGAATAGTGGAAATAGAGAAGAAAGACAGTTGCCTTGCAGGATGTTTAAGAGGAATCTCAATGTAACTGTTTTTTTCTCTCGCAGATGACGATGAAGAATGCGGCGTCCTATCCGAAGGTTCGGAGACGTCAGAGGGCGGCCGCGCAGACACTGACGACGAGGGCATTGAGCGAGACTCGGAACCAGCCCCTAGGCGGCGGCGCCGGCGTAGACGGTTCATGCTCAAAGATGTCGTTGAGGTACGTACTCACAGAAGTTATTTACTTAATTTATCAATGTCCATAAGATATGAGTAAATTTCTTGGAAATGGATCTTGGACAAGAACATATTTTTTTCGAAAATTAATGGCCTTTGCCAATAGTGGGTACACCCTAATAGACTAATAAAAGCGATCCAATATCTCGTTGCTAGGCAACGATCTATCTATATTTCATACCTGCTCTATAAATCAAGCAGTCCCTAAGTCCATCCATATCTGATGATACTTATAGTTTAATAAATACATGTTCACACCGTCGACTTTCTCTTCTGGAGCCTTATCGAAGGAATAAGGCTGAGCGCTCATTTGCGCCGCGTCAATGACAAAGCCTCGAATAACATGACACTGGCCTATTATAGTTTATTTAGATCGGATAAGAATGATACACAAGTGTGATAGAACGTCAGTTTCGAAGATAAATCCGAAGATAAATCTTACGTAATAAAGATTTATTAGATATTATTCAGTGAGGAATCAGTTGTTGAGATGTATTCTGTCTTAATTTGTATGGAAGATTGAAACGGTTTGTTGATAAATAAAGATGATTTTTTGTTATAGGTGGGATGAAGCAAGCATAAAACTAAATATTGTTAGGTACTAAGTTCATTAAATTAAACAACCAATTAATTATAAATATTTTGTAGCTTATGCTGTTGTGGTACATATGTATCGATAGAAGATATGAAATATACACTTTGCGTAAAAACAGGAGAAATACGGTTAAAGATAATTATTTCTCAAAAGAATTACAAATTCACTTATAGAGAAAATATAAATATGGGTTTACAACAATGCTTTCTTCCAGCAAGCGTAGATAAAAAAAAAAAATAAAAAAAAAAATAAGAAATAAGAGCATCAAACAATACGAATTGTAAATAATTTGTCCATAAACACCTACGTCAAAATATATACTACTATATCACTATAGTAATTATATTATTATAATACAAATTTAATTAAAATGTATGAAAGTTTTAAGTGATATTAACAATTTAGCTGCTTTTAACCTTAGATACCTACAAAATGGATAACGTTGATAATTTAAATATTTTGGTCATACATATTGCCCATGGGGTCCAACAATGTCTGAAAACATAATCAATTCAACCCTCAATAATAAATAATCAATTTAAGAAATTACCCCAAAAACCTCAAAAACTGCTTGTTTATGTGATAAATACATATATCTTAGGGAATGTTTAAAGAATACGGGTCTGAAATGATGTGACACTAAGTAGGCTCAGTTCAGTAGTCAAGTAATCGAATTATGTTTTATTATACGGAGTTTAACCAATAATACGCTGTCTAGTAAGTAAATATAATTATAATAGATCAAGCTTTTGATTACATCATGGTTGCCATAGCAACTGCTTGTCTTTAGCCAAAGCCTTGTTTATGAGGTTTGGTGGCTGGTATCTGATATATAATCGGAAACATATATGTAGTAATATAGTGATTTAATAAAAATACGGGAACAATGTTATATGGAATAATATTTTTATATGATTTCCTTTATCATTGTTCCCATATACATACGAGAGGTAAGCACTCACCTTCATGGTGTTGCATCACATAATTATACTGGGAGTCCATGTCGTCTGCTTTCTCCGTCACGTATTAGGAAGTTATTAGTGATAACCAGCGCGTTATGGAGCTCTGATGGACGCGTTAAGTGAATACGATAGCCGATTAAAGGTCTCAGCGCATTTACACAGTCGTGAAAATCAAATTGGGTAGGAATATGATTTTACATAATTATGTCAAATATAAAAAATCTCACAAATAAATCATAAATCATTTATTTGTTTGCGAATATGGGTACAATAAATTGTTGTTACAAAATTATTATAAAAGTGTCCTTTAACCATATCCTGCCATAAGGCATGCACAACTAAAAAAAATACAGAAAATTATTAGTGATAGCTAATTATAATTATTACAATAATTTATCTTGCAAATATTATCTATAGATATAATTATACTATAGTGACATGAAGTTAGGGAAAATACAAATATATGTATATATATGTGTAAGTTCAGTTGTAAGCTCGCAGTCATAAACCAGGTATTAAAATGAGTTCGGTCATCACCTTTTTATTGAACTAACTTTATTCTTTTTCGAAACTGTTCTTAATATTCGAATAGTGTTTGCCTGATTTTTATGGTATTACAGAACAACAGCCCCCTTACCATGATCTCTTAAAGCAGGACAGTTTACCATGTGGAAGCGAGACGCCGTTACGTGCTGTGTAATGCAGCGTCTCGCTTCCACATGGTAAACTGTCCTGCTTTAAGAGTTCATGGTAAGGGGGCAGGTCAGCTTTTTACCCGACTGCTACCCCAGGTGCAGGGTTATTTTGTAATTTTCTTAGCTTCTTAATTGTCCTAACGTAACTTCCTATACGCCACTTGGTTGTATGTTACGCTTTAGTTTGACGAGACCCTTAAAATATTAATTTTTATGTAAAAAGATAAGTGTTGTTCTCAAATATCCGAGCGTATGTTTTACGGCGGCAGTTAATATTCACGGTAGATATTTGTCATTTAAGTCGGTAATTAGGCGCTGTAATGGCTCCGTCTTATATCGATAGGTTCGTATAGAAGCGTATTATGATATCATCACTGAATGAAAAATGGATAAAAACTTTTAATAGGTGTTTCGTAATGCTATGTTTGTTTTGAAATGCTACTTAGGTTACGAGAGGCTGGGAGGTTTTTAATGAAAATTTATGTACGTATAGTTTATAGTTTTTTATTGTCAAATCATGACTAGAAGGGAAATGACATACTCATATACCTACAATTAAAGCTAACTTTCATGTGAAACATAAGACAGTATTCTTTTGTTTTGAGTATAAATTTATTGCTTTTGTATGGTAAGAGGTACAACAGGTATATGTTATTAACATACCTAATAAACAATATAACCACGCTAAGAAAGGCCAGGTCAAGAGTATAAACTAAACGTATGAAGAATATGTCACAGGTCACAGCCCACAGGTGAACGACGCGAAAGTGAAATTTCAGAACCATAGCTACTGGAAATCCGTGATCTCTGCCAGCCCGTGAGGGAACAGGCGTGAAGTTATGCGAATGTGTATGACACAGACATAAGTACTAATAATTCTTGATGTATAATACTATTTAATAGCTAACGTTGGCATAAAATCGAAAGTTTATTTAAAAGTAAAAACGAAAGACGTTTTCACTTGCATTTATGGCAGAATAATTCAATTTAGTATTCACTTGAACAGAGGTATTAATATGGAATGCGCAACATTTCAATGTAATAGTGATTGAAACAAGTAAGATGATTTTTATGACAATTTGTTGTGTAAAATGGAAAGCCAAAGTGCGGCTTTATTGAGAGTAACAATTGATTGTTGGACATTACAGCTTTCTCATAAAATCTTGCGAAAAGCTTGTCAACATTTTAAATATGAAGATCTTAAGGTATTTAACATTTTTGATTTTCATTTGATTATTATTGTATGTTTTTATTTAAAATTACAAAAGCCTGCCTTATGTCGCCCACTTTTACACTGTCGTAGGTAGGTACGTGATTTATACTGCTGATGTACATAATATAGGTATATCATCAATTCATCAGTGTGATATTTTTAAGTTATATTGCGACAAACAAATGATTGCTTAGAAATGCTTGACAAGGACGTCAATAATTTTTTATTGAAGAAATGGCAAATTTGTCTATGTAATAAATTAATCCATCCGACTTTCGAATATCTGAAAGGAATCGTACGTATGAGCACTTAACCTAAAGGCACAATTAGGCTCTCACCTGCTTTTCAGACAGATTCTAAATAAAAAAGCAACCATACCTAAGTGTTATGACAAAACAACATTACAATCGCGGGTTTGCGAATAAAAGTTAAATTGAATGTAAAATTACAAAGTAATTTCCTGCTCCCTAGGGGGCGAATGTATTCTGAATGTAACACCCAAATGGCTGGAATTTATATTCACAGGCGTGTCTGACTCAGTACAGTCAGCTGGAAAATATTCTGCACGTGTGGGAACCCAACAGAATACCTGCCAAAAAGTGTACCGGTCAATGCTTGATATCAAAATATTTCAATTTTTAATAAAGTCACCGTTTTTTTTTTCTTCGAAAAATTGCATGCAAAATGGCATCGAAAAGGGGGCAAACTCATTCGACTTCATGAATTTATTGAAAGCCTGAACTTAGGTTTTTTCCAGACTATAAACGTATGGCGTTTGGGTTCACTTGCTCAAAGATTAATCCTGGAATAACTAGCAATAAATAATTTATACTTGCATGTGTTGCTGCCTGTACTTGGTACTGATTTATTTACAATGGCATGGACGTGGCTTTCTGCCAAACCTCGCCCGTATTTCCCTAGAGAATAAGGTACAATAACAATATTTTTGGAGTCGGATAATTACTTATTACCTTTAAGTGAATTTAGGAAAAAGGTTCACGCTTAGACACGAGGCGTAGAGCCGTAATTAGCTAGTTCGTCAATTTTATTAAGGTAAGTAAAGTATATTAAACTTCTTGAACTAATGATAATGAATATTAAACTTCTCGATGAAGATGGTCGATAACTCTACATAATAATTACTGCATATAAATAAAACTGTTAGGTACTACTTAAATTAAAATTAACAACTGCGGAAATCAAGTAAATAAGTAAGACAAATAATGCTGATTGAATTTCTTCTACGAACGTGCGTGTAATGGAACGCTTTGTGGAATCAGATGCTCATTCCCACTATTGTTAATTAAATTCAGCAAGTATCAAGTAGGCATTTAAGATTCGTGTGAATTTAATATAAAGCGGTGTTGCATTTCTGGAGTAGGCACGGATGGATGTTGTAGATTCAATTCAGATAAAAATATCCATTACCTACGCGTTACCTGCAGACAATTAGTATAATTATATTTAACAGGATATTTGTGCGTCTCAAGTAGACGACTAATAGATTTTAATTTTAATGTATGTATTATAATGTAGCTTGATGTATCAACTTAATTGAATGTCATCGGACATTTTAATGCAAAAGGGCACGAGTTTAATCACACATCTTTATAACACGGTAGAAATTAAATGAACCAAAACCTCAAGCTTGGCAGTGTTTACGTCAAGACCAACGCCCCAAGAGGCCAAGAGGTTTCAAATAACTTTAAGTTCGCTTCAATTAAACAGTCCTTTTCTCTGTAAGCGTGTGAGCATCAATAGGAAGTCAGACCGCGCAATTTCCTTTACTTTTCTTTGGAGAGTTATCTGCGGGTGGGAGCGGGCAAGTGGGTCACTGGGGCAACTCGGGACTCATCAATAATAAATGTCTGAGGCTGCACACATTAAGGTTGAGATCTATAAAGCATACTCAGACTTATCTTACCGCCGCACTCAGAGACGTTAATGCTTACTTAATCTGACACTAAGGAAAGATTTCACGAACAAAACCTTTACTTAGTGATAGTTTAAATATCATTAAATGTCTCTGAGTGCGGGGGTTAGTCTCAATCTTTACATGGAAAAAATAAATAGTTAAACTTTAAAGTTAGCTTATCATCTTAGTTTTAAGTCATCGATGTTGTGGATGTACGCATTTGCATTTGAATTAACGTAAAATAAGTGTTAGTGCTCTTTATATGTAGATCTCGGCCTTAGACTTACTATTCTCTGCTATAGAGTTAGGGATCCATTCATAGCATACGGAACCCAGCATTCCCGGTGGTGGTGTGAAACTGTTTAGCTCCCTGATTTATAGTTTGGATGGTATTTTATTGCACTCTTGGTGATCCGAGAACTGAAATAGTAAAATATAGTTTTTGTAGGAATACATGTGTATTATGTGAACTAAGTCCATCGTACCCGTAGGTATCATATGTTCTTTTGTGTACACAATATCATTTTATGACTGTAGGCAACTATACCTACCTTTTATTTACTTGCCTTCCTTCTGACTGAGCAACCGAAGATAATTGATTTGATCTTCCTTGTTATTAATAAAGTTCTCGAAGATATCACGGCTTGATTTGCTCTGATCTCATCACAGTTACTTCATGCATGTCGGTATTAAAGCATTTAAAGCCTTACCTTCCTCATCCGTCACATACTATAAATATCTATACCTATACTTGTATCTACCGCTGATCAATTCAGTGCCGGACAGGATCCAGTTCTATAAATTCCCATCGATATGCGATAACAAGTAACTGTACCAGCCGCAGTGCCGCCAAAGCGTCAGTTACGCCATTCACAGTTAAAATATCCCTAACTTTGACTATAATAATTCATGTCACAAAGCCATAACTCAATGTTGGACCGACACGAGTAGTCCGCTTCGGCTATGTTCAGGTTATTTCGGGAATAATCGTCTGGTCAACAAAACGTAATTTTCACGAAATAAATATTTATTTATTTATTTATTTATACTTTATGCACTTAAAAATTGTGTACAGAGGCGGACTTAATGCCATAGGCATTTTCTCCCAGTCAACCTTAGGAGGGTGCAGAAATGTGACCTTGGTAGATGCCAGAAAGATATTTACAATTGAGAACTTAACTAATACTTACAGGTAAAAAACCTAAAAAGTAACTAACTACTATACATAAATAGACAAAAGAGTACATACATAAATCTAAATTATAACGTGTATATACATACCTACATAACATATACTTATTATAAAAATATATAAATATAATAATAGTGGTAGTGAAAGATCAGCGGAGAGATGATTCTGCCATAGTTTTGAAAAAGTGTTCACGTAACTTATTTTTAAATGTGTAGCGACTAGTAGCCATCCTGATCTCCACGGGGAGTGCATTCCACAAGAGGATGGACTGAACGAAGAAGGAAGAATGTAGAAAGTCAGAACGGTGAGAAGGGCATTGTATAAGACGGTTATGGGAGGAGCGAAGATTTCTGTTGTGGTTAGAGCATAAGTACTGAAAGTGAGAGTCAAGATAAGGAGGAGAAGTAGGAGAAGTAAGAAAAGAGAACAGCGTGGTCAAAGCTCTTTGCTTTCTGCGCTGGCGAATGGGCAACCATTTCAAGAGGGAACGATAATCAGACACGTGGTCATATTTACGGAGATTGAACACGAATCGAATGCAGTTATTTAGAAGGCGGTCAAGTTTGTTGAGAAGATCTGCATTCAGGTCATAATAGCATACATCACCATAGTCGATTATAGGAAATATAAGGGACTGTACAAGCTTTGCCTTAGTGTTGGAAGGAAGAAGATTCTTCATGCGGTAAAGGGATCGCAAGATACCCGTAATCTTCTGGCTAATGTAAAGGCCTAGATCCTTCACATTTTGGCTGGTAGCAATAATTGCGTTATTAAACACGATAGGAGGCAGGGCAGCCAGATCCATTTGACCTATGCTGCGATGGCTCCCGACAACTATGGCTTGACATTTGGCGGGGTTGACTGCTACACCAAACCTATCAGACCAGTTTTTTATTATATGCAGATCACGATTAAGCTTGGAGATAGCGTCCGATATACTATCAACAGATGACTGGCAGTAAAGTTGCAGGTCATCAGCGTAAAGATGATACGCACACTGAAGCTCAGGAGTTATAAGGTTTATAAAAATAGAAAAGAGAAGAGGAGAGAGGATGCCGCCTTGTGGAACGCCAGCGTTTAAGTTGCACCAGATCGAGGAGCACTTTTCAGTAAAGACCGATTGCTGACGATCCCGAAGATATGAAGAAAACCATTCCAGCGCCCCGGGAGAGACCATAAGATAGGAGAGAATGGACAACAGGATGTCGTGACTGACGGTATTAAAGGCGTTGGAGAAATCAACTAATACCAAGGTTGTTACATTGGTGTTCTCCAGTCCTGCCCTGATATCGCCAGTCACCTTAAGGAGGGCAGAAACAGTGCTATGTCCAGGCCTAAAGCCAGATTGATACGGACTAATTAAGGAGTTGGTGTAGATAAACTTTGAGAACTGCTTGTGTACGCAGGCCTCAAGCACTTTGGACAGGAAAGGTAAAATAGAAATCGGACGAAAGTGGCTGGGGAGGGAAGGATTAGTAATTTTGGGCAGAGGAATAACAAAGGCTTTACGCCATAGGGAAGGGAAAATTCCAGAGTATAAAGAGAAATTAATGATATGGGAGATGGCGGGGAGCAAGGGGTCCAAGATTGTAGTAATCATGTGGCGAGAAATATTATCACACCCTACCGCTCTGGACTTGATGGATAGGATAATCTTTTTGATCTCATCCGAATTCGCTGGAATGAAGTGAAAAGGCACTATATTAGGACGCGTCAGACTAGGTAGGCAATTCATTGTTTGAAGTTTGGTTAGACGATCTAAGGTTGGTACTGAGGAGAAATGACGGTTGAGGTCGTCTAAACCAATAGTACTAGGAAGGTCTGAATTTCGCACTTTACCGATACCTAGAGTTCGAAGGAACTTCCAAATATCGGCATTAGATGACGTAGATATATTATTTAGTATGTGGCGGCGTTTAGCGTTGCGTATCATCTGGTTACACCGATTTCTTGCGTATTTAAAATGATTCCAGTTGTCCTCTATCCGATCCCTTTTAAACTTGCGAAACGCGCGATCCCTACGTCGCATTGCCATACGAATCCCTTCTGTCATCCAAGGCGCGGGTGATCGCTTAAGCTTAACGGGTTTGATGGGAGCGTGTACGTCGTAGAGGTGGATGACGTTGTTATTAAATATGGAAACTTTTTCATCAACAGTAGCTGCCTTTTCCATCGGTTCCCAGTCTATAGCGGAGGCATCACTTAGAAGCCTTTGGGTATCCATGCGAGAAAAGCAACGCCTATACAGAACCTGAGGAATGGATTTAGGAGGTTTCAGGATATAGGACAGGTAAATTAGGTCGTGATGTGAGAAACCCGGAGCAGTATGTTGACCATGGAAGGAAACGAGGGAAGGGTTATCACCAACATTGCTGTGATGTGTCGGTTGGAGAGGTAAGACCTGCATACTAGCTGACTCGATAAGGTGCATGAGTTTACGGGAGCGAGGACAATTTGGAGCAAGAAGGTTGGTATTGAAATCACCCATGATGATGTGGTGTGCATATTCAGAACCCAAAGATTCAAGAACCGATTCGAATTCAGTGAAGTAGTCAACGGTAGGGGGGCAGTAGACGACACCAACAATGGTTTTAGCTCCTCTGACACTCACCTCAAGGAAAAGAAACTCCGCGGAAGCAGAGACGTCAGAGGAAGCTACGATTTTGAAAGGGAAGTCCGAACGTAAATAAATGGCCACGCCACCGCCCCTTTTACCCACGCGGTCGTTCCGGATAAGAATAAAGCCGGGGAGTGGATATGAGGTTGAAGGTAGACAAGGTTTAAACCAACTTTCGGAGATCAGGATGGCGTGAATGTTACTATCCGTAAACGTGCTGTATAATTCACTATAGTGAGCAGGAATGCTTTGAGCGTTAATGTGGCATATATTAAGCAATCGGTTTGAGCTTAGGTTAAATTGTTGGCTTAGAAAGTCAGTCAGGGTGTCAGTGACCGAACTAAAACTTTCGTTACTGGACGAAACAGCAGATTCATTCGCAGAATAATAGGAATCATTATCAGACATAATACAATACTAATAAATATATATAAAAATAACTATAAATATTGTTTAATATAAAAATAATAAAATTGAGGTTTTTCAAAATTTCAATGTTTGTGGTGCTACACTTATACTGCACCACCCGCCAGTTCACATCAGCAAAACAATTAAATAAAGTTAAATCCGAACAGTGATAGTTGTAAGAATATTTATCATTGTGTAGTTGGTACTAGGGATAAAAAAAAAATGATTGTAGAAGAACAGAGAGTTGATATAACAAAAAATAAAATAAAAATAATATGTGAAAAATAGTAACACTGAGGTCAAGTGTTTAAATAGTTGTCATTGGAAGATCGAAAGATTAAAACTAAATGTTTCTGAACGCAGTGACAAGCTGACAACTTCACATTCACAATAATTGACACTGACACTTGACGATGACAGAAAAAAAAAATACTATTGTAGAGAAAAGATGGAAGCACAATGCTATATTATCGGAACGAGGGAAATGACGTTACATATTATAAACGTTAAAAGCAGGGTACTTACATACCTTTTAATAAACCGGAAGGGCGAATGTGCGTAGAGAACCAAACGAATCGACGAACGTAAACAACTCGATAAATAAAGGTAAGGCGATATGATTGTTTGAAAACTAAACAAGATACAATTATTTACGAGACGCGCTCGGTTTCTCACTCACAGTGTCTGTACCCCTCTTTTTTGCAGATGGAGACGCGCCTGCAGCCTTCGGAAACTTAGAGAGCAAAGGACTAAGCTCATCCAAGGAGGTGATCCTATGTCGGCATCCGTCTGAGGTTTTCAAGACGATCACACCGTCCTGCGTCCAGCAAGCTTTCATGCCAAAGTGTAGCCGAGCCTGCTCAAAAACAGATTGCCTTGTTCTTGTCAAAAACTCCTTCACGGCTATGGAGGACCCTTCAACTTCGTCTTTGTTCTCCAGATCAAGGACTTTGTGTCAAGACTGACAAACTTGACGAGTATGGGCCTGTGATGCTCCTTACCGCCGGTTCCAAGACGGTGACAGGACTTAATAGATGACGCTGTGATGTTCTCCAGGGCAAGCGCCTGTTGGTGATGACGTCCAAGATCACAGCGCTGCTGTCCTCATTCTCAGCTTCATGAAGCCCCAGGAAGATTAACGCCTTTCTCCGGTGCCTGGTTTCCAACCCATCAAGGTGTCTGGCACACTCTCCAATCTGCTTACGGAGCAACCCAAGCATACTAAAGATCAGCTCTCTGAAGGTTCGGAACTCTTCAGCAACCTTGGCCACGGTATCCTTAGCAGGTCCAGCACTCTGGATTTGAGCCTCAAGTTCTCCCATCTTTTTAATGAAAGTCTCTTCAAGACTCTTCTGCACCGACAGGATATCAGTGATTTGTGCCATGGTGCCTGTGACTTGTTTGCCGATAATATTTGAAGAGAAGTGAAGTTGATGTGCTGGCAGGTGGTGTGTTAAAAGGGTTGTATTTTGTGTCACATAAATGTGCTACAAATGTAAGTACACAGCTACTGGACTATAAATTACCAATGCTGGTAAAAATTAACACTGAATTTCTATTTAAACTATTTTTAATTAAATTTTAAATCAGAGGAGTGTGTTTAGTTTTTCAACACCTACCCACCAAAAAAAAGTTATTATGTATTATAAATATTAGTCAAAAGACTCATTATATACAAGCTTTTATTGTCTCTTGTATGTTGTATCAATATGGAAGTCCATATATTTACCTAGGAGTTACTTCCCATTTGTGAGAAGAAATAAATAAATAATTATTATTATTCTTTCATATCAGCTATTTTGAACACTACAGTGCTGGCACGCCGAATCTCTTTTTCAGCAAAACATAAATATTCGAATCATTACAACACGTTTACCGTTAGACAGCAGTATCTCCAATAAACGATGTACCATAAAAAACCAAACTGTCCTTCTATACAATACCAGTATGGAATATACATCGATCATATTCGAAGCCA
This sequence comes from Abrostola tripartita, assembly GCA_905340225.1. Lineage (NCBI taxonomy): Eukaryota > Metazoa > Arthropoda > Insecta > Lepidoptera > Noctuidae > Abrostola > Abrostola tripartita. The sequence continues at coordinate 2,446,542 of HG996488.1, forward strand.
TTATTCACTGTTTATTCAAGATTTATAGATTAGAAGTGGCATTACGATAATGATAGTTATGTGGGTGTCGGTGGACCAATCGTTATTATGTTGTCGTTGATTCGGACAAAGGCTTCTTGCGAAAGTGGTCGTGTTGCCCCGCTGCACCCGACCGCCCTTGACATGTTGAATCATATCCGAGGGAGACAAAGGACGGTAGCTATGCGCTTCTGTACCGCCTCTTTTCACACTGACATTGACACTTACCACGCTCTTCTTATAAGATTTATCTATCAATTGTATTTTGAGATAAAGATTATCATGACTTTCTTAGTTTCAGTTCACCATTGTCTTATTCTGAATTGTTACTGATGACTAGCAACAGTTCGCTCGCCAAAACCATTGATGAAATTGGTTTTACGGTCATTATACATTTACAGGCTGAGTTTATTATGAACAATATCTACCTAAGTCTAATTTTTAATATAGATAAGTCCCAGGAGAAGGCACAGTTTGGAATAAGCATTTAATAATTATATTAAAAGAGGGAGAGTCTATTGACTTTTGCAAACTTTCTGAACAGAAAAGCACAAGAACTAATAGCTAAATCTGGGAAAGATATCGAAGGTTTCATGCAAGCAGCTCTGCAATGATTATATTATGGTTGTAAAACATTTTTAGTGCCATGTAATATTATACGCGACAAGGTTATTTTGTAATTAGCTACATTTTATGCGTAAACTTTATGGTGCGTTTAATTTGTTGCCATATGCAATGCCAAATTGCGTGCGCGCCAATTACGTTGCCGTTTTAATTGACAAATTGGCAACTATAAAACATGGTATAATTAACATTGATTTGCTAACTTAATGGACTTTCGAGCGATCGTTTCAATTACTGTTTCGATACTCGTATGCAAAAGCGACAATTAATTTATGATTCTGAATAGCGGGTGAAAGGGGTGTGTTTAAATTTTAAGTATTTTTCGTGACTTGGCTATCAGATAGAAGTTTCTTTTTTCCGCAATCAGGGCGGAATTCAGCTCAGAGCATATGTATCTAGGTAAAGCTCTAGTTAATCTTTGAAAACTTTAATATGACCATTTTTAAGTCGTGTCTAAAAACTGCAATGCAACATGTAACTAAGTAATTTTTGTTGATCCACTTAAGAATCATGTGCTACTAGTAGTAATTAAAATAAGACTGTAAAACAACCACTTAAATTGTATCATATATTTACCTATTATAACATTGCATAATTGCATTCCTCTCCATTCAGTCGCTTTCCCATTCCTTATGAACATCGATGTTATTTATACGGCATAGCTATATTTATATACCTACTTATATCGCAGCATCTACATCTCAATGAGGTAAGTGGCCATACATATCAATGCACCCACTTATCCCGAGCGCTTTGCAACAATGTTCACACGAATCAATTTGCAAATCTATCGCTTCGGTAGAGTGACGTCCTCTCGACTCCCGTCAAACACCTTGCTTATATACGAGTAGTTAGACTAGCTTTCTACCGCTACTTGTCTGCATCGATACTTCTCTCCTGAGGCTTTTCAGAATAAAATGCAAAAGTAGCCATTTATGTATATCTCGAGAGTGTAATTTTAACGGATTTGAATGTAAGTCGATTTAGTCCCCGATTTTGTAGAAATTAGGTACAGAGATAATAAGTTTCAATTGCAAACTGCCGAGTTAAGTCCTGAAAACGTAACAAACAGACACAGGAATAGCAACACTTTTTATTGTATAAGTTAAGATACACATTAATATTACTTGGTTCCTTTCATACAGTCGCAATAGTAAAGTAAGTAAAGTAGATTTCTAAGTAGTTCCTAAGTTCGCACAAAAACAAAAAAAGTTGTTTATTCATTTTAATCATTTCCAGGAGCTTATAAATAGTCAGGAATACTTCCAAACTGTACATAACCTATAGATTATAAATTAATTAAAATTAAAATTTCTGCTAAACTTAACCGGAACAGTGCAACCATGTTCGCACGTTTCAATTTGCAAATCAAACGCTCAGTAGACGTCGTCCACTCGGCTGCCGTCAAACACCTTGCATATTGAATGTAGGTTCATTATCTATGAACAGCGGGCTGCAACAGTTATGCTAATTAGGTAACTAAGATATATCAGAATCTGTTTGTCGTCAATTATTCTAAGTAACCGGTGGGGTTTTCATCTAGTGTTTATTTTGTTGGTGTTTCAACCTGACGGGGAATTTAATTTAATATGATAGGTAGGTAGAGCGGAATAAAATGTAAATATTTATTTAAATATAACTTAGCTTTAGTGCCAAGAAAAGTGTCTATTCTTGTATCTAAACAAAGCTTCCTCTTACCCAATTACAATTTAAAAACCTGACTGAATTTAACGCTATGTGTTATAAAAAACTGTATTAAGTAGGTACGGCCTCTGTGCATAATTAAAGATTGTAAGATAAAATGGATTAAATTAATCAATTGTATGAATTGCATTCGAGCGTAATTGAATCATATTGACGTCATTCCGTCCCACGATTTTAGAGATAAATGTTTTCGAAGTAAAGAGTGGTTTTGATTGTGATTGTACAGTACCTACTGCAAGTTATAATTGAGTCACATAAAATAATTAATCTTCATATTAATTGCACATTCGCCCGATTATCCTCACATATATTTATAATATCCTCATTTATTTAAGAAACGTAAATGCACCTTAGTATTGTCTATAGGTATTTATTACTTACATCTTTAGGTTCGTGACTCTATGGCAAGCTAATGAGCCATAAAATCTCACGCATGATTACTGTAACATATATTTTTTTCAGCGCTGCGTGTGGCACTGCGGCGGCGGCGGGCGATGCGCACGCGACGCCGCCGCGGCGCACTACCGCGCCGTGTGCCGCGCGCTCGTGGCGGAGGCGCTGGAGCTCGCCTCCTTCCTGGCGAGGGTCAGGGTCGGCGGCGCCCGGGACATGGGCGCTGCTGAGGACTCCGCCGCGCATCTGGATACGCTGCGGTTTTCTGACTGGGTAAGTAACTTCGCGATGAGTGAGCCAGTTAGAGACTGATAATAATAATTATCAGTTAATTTACTGTTCCACTGCAGGGCGGTACCTCTTCTCATGTAGAGAAGGAGAAGTGCTACTGCTACAATAGTGGACGCTCAAGGAACAATAATTAAAATCGAAGTATGAAAGATTTCACGTTTAGGTTCAAATGCTATTGCAATGTAGAAGGTTGTAAGGCTGCTGTTACTGATAGTAAGCGACGAAACAGCTCTCATAGACAAGTAGCACGTACGCTAGACGAACGGAGATGAATGCTGTGGGTTAACAACGATAAATGTCAACTTATTAGTGAAAACGACGGGAAAGAACGGTCATCATTCTATTCTACTCGTGTAGCGCTCTTCCTACTTGCTTAGGGTTGGCCTATAGAAGCTAACATAGCACAGTGATTCATTATATGTAGCAACTGAATAAAGCCTGATTAAGTCCCTGCGTTCCTAAAGCCACGCATGCAGATTGTTACGCGTTACCAAATGTATCCAGCGATGCATTATTAATGGCTCACATTCACAATTCGCGTTACTTTACGCGTTAATATTTATGGCATTCGCACTGGGTGTAATGAGGATTCCTGCGCCTGCTAATGTATGTGAGGTATTCGCGCATACTTTAAGTCAGCGTGTAAGCTTTTTATTCTACAGGTTGAATGGTCAGGGAACTTAGAGAATGTCGGTAATGGATGGGACGTCACTTACTAGTAATATTAATGTGATAATATAGTAAGCAAAAATAATTAGGGAATTCCTGAAAAACAAAGACAGTCAGTGTCTGTACTATTGATCTTATGATTGTTTATGTTACGGTTTGGGGTCTTTAGGGCTTAGATAAGTATAAACCGTTCGTAGTCTAGCATTATGCAAAGCTGAAAATATACCCATTTAATACACATATGCGACATAGATATATAATCAAGACAATATTATGTTTTAACAGTCGGTCGTAGTACCAACTCCATGACTCTCTTATTCGATGCGAAAATGTTCTTCTTCTGTCATATATGTAACACAATATTATTTCTAATTGTAGTCTAACCGAAGGATTTGGAGAGCATTACAAGTACGTAAACTGGAAAATTGATGGCGTAGTAAAATTGTCGCTTTTAGTTTGTAAATACCAAAATTATTATACTTTGAACAGCTGTAATTAGGATTTAAGGTAGATATTTTAAATGAATTGCATGAATTTTAGATGTCGCAATGTTGAATATCCCTGTTAGAATTTATTTATATTGTCATTTAATTGATCATTAGTCACATTGAACATTATAACCTACATACCGTAGGTTATAGCATTCTTCATGTCAAGGCTTCTCCACAGGCGGATATAAATCTTAATTAACAAATTTACGACTTGGAGCTTATATACCCTACACCTATTTATAGTAACATATGTTGTTACCTATCAAGTAACTTATTACCTACGTAATGTTAAACACTCAACTGACATACACATTCATTTAGAGTACCTAGGTTAAATTGTAATTTAAGTAAATTAAACAGGTTAACCCCTTTAACCGCTTCAAGTTTTAATTAAGGCTTTTCTCTGCTAACTGGGAAGTCTTGACTTTCACGCCTGCAAGAAACCTTAAAGCAATAATGTTCTGTTAAACTAATTGCTATTAAAAATATTTCAGGCGCGGTTTTGGATGCAAGTCATTGGTGAATTACGAATGGGAGTTAAATTAAAGAAAGTCAACTATTCAAGAACCCCGATAGAGTACGAGTTAACGCCGTACGAAATATTAATGGATGACATTAGGTCCAGGAGGTATACGCTCAGAAAAGTTGACGGCGCGATACCTCAGAGGTAAGAATTGTTTTGTTATATTTTGGATTTGTAATATGTAGGTATTAATTAGGCAACCCATGATTGTATAACCTGATTGTATGACCTGATTAGAGAATGGTCGGATTTGTAAAACAGCCGCGTGATCTTGTAATATTTTGTTGTAAGTCACCCAATAATACGAAGTTTATGGCAAAGAGTTACGTTAAAAACAGTAACACTCTAATAAAAGAGACAATATTATCGATATTATTTTGAAACTAAAAACTCACTTTTTAAAGAATGCTGTTTGACCATAGTCTGTAAGACCTACGTATAAGGGATCAAATAACATGATTGTGAATATACAGTATTTTTTTTAGATTATTCTACAGGGTTTGATTATCTTAGAATTTTAATGACAGTTTTATTTCCAGTGTAAAGAAAGACGCTCATGCAATGATACTCGAATTTATTAGAAGTAGACCGCCACTTAAAAAGGTAAGTCAATATTTTTCCAACGATTTTTCATGGTAAACTCTCGTAATTCAACAATATTTAAAATTTAGTTCTTAACTTGTCTTAAAGTCTAAAATGAAAAAAGTAAATTATTGTGTCAAAATTTAACAAGTTGGACATTGAAACTGGATTGGAATTAGATTTTTTATTGACAAAGATCGACCTGCTGTTGTCTGCATTGATATTCTTTTTATTTATTTGTGTAGGCATCAGATCGTAAGCTGCCGCCTCCTCGTCGTGAGGTGACGCCTCGGGAAAAACTCCTCGCCTCCATACAAGTTGGAAAGCAACTGCGACCCACCCCTTACTCAAGACGATTATGTAAGTACTCTTTAATTTTATTCATTATGTTTAAATATACGTAGTTAAGGGTTATTTAGGAGTTCCAGCGTGAAATTTTTCAGGCCAGTTTAAAATTAAAAAGACGTTTATGTAGTTTGTTGTTCAAACTTAAGTTTATTTCTATTTATCTATTATCTTTTGTTTATATTAAGTATATCGATTTCTATCTCATTCGGAACAGTTTCATTTATTTACGTAGTTATCGATTATTTTTTAGGCACTAGATACTTTGATGTCCATTGTTTACTCGCCTACAAAATATCTACTAACTGGACTAGTGGGCTCTGACAACATTGGATTGTAAATACCTAGATGGGTTTATGTCAGGTCCCGATCCTATCCTCGTCACTTTTTCCTAATCCTGATCTAACTACTTGTTCCAGATACCTTCCAAAGTTTGAATCCTATTTCAGAATTCGAAGTAACAAATCAGACACCCGGAACCTCCCTTTCTACCTTTTAAGCGTAAATTATAACATAACGTTACTACCTACTTAAGAAAGAAAGTAGTTGTTTTTCTAGTTTTGTATAGATTTATTTACCGTCGTCGTAGGTTACATTGCTTAGAAAGCCTTGCGCCTTACAGAAAGTTACGTGCAACTGCAAGTTGTCTTATTTTGCTATTATAAATTTGGTAGGCGGTAAAGGCAACGAAACAAGTTACTTTGCCGCTACCAATTGACGCGGATTGAATTGTGATTGTTTTAAATTATACAATTTAAAACAATAGTTTTTTGTTTTGTTACTGTTTTTTTTTAATACTCTATACATTTTTAGTAATAATCAATAAACAAGTTAAATCTTGCCGACGTTTGTCCTTAGTCCTAGCTTATGTAGTTTCTTAACTAACATAAATAGAACGTTATTTAGAAAAAATACATATTATTATTATGTTCTAGTCTTCTAGATCTAGAATACAATAAGAATATAATGGTATAAAATAATTATCACTTTTAATTCGTAAGTTGTATTTTTCTCCTTATGCTTAAAAAGGGCATCAAGCTTTATATAGGTATCTATATCTTCTCTTTTATGCGTTTTTATAGTACGACAATTTTCCTTTCACAGCGCGTTGCGTCATGTTCTAAGCTCTATCAGTGATGTACTGCTGAGTGCTCTAGTTTCGTAACGGACCAACACAATGGTGTGTTAGGTACAAGTTTATGGCAGCCATGAGAGCTCCTTACTAGTGTATTATACTTACTCTGTATGTAAAGCATGATTTAATGTAGGTTTGTTCTTATAAAAAAGTATTATGTCACCATATTACTCGAGTTTTTTAAAAAGTAGGATTGTGCGTTCATTTTCTCGTAGTTTGACTAGCTAGAATTCGTAATTTAAAAACTTATGATAACCTTTGTACCTTTCTAAGCTCCCATAGTTGTTAAAATAGGGTTTACCGCAATGATAGTAGATGATATCACAGCTTTAAAGGTCAGTAATTAATGAAACCAATTATTTTTTCCAATAGTAAGAACTTTTCGATCATTTGAAATGGAAAAAACCGTGTTTAACTAGGGCTGATTACTTATCTTAAATTCATTCGGGTATGCCTTGCATTTGGTTTAGGACAACATAAAAACCTACCCCAAAACACCTACTGGATTAACCCTTAGATAAATATACTATGAAGATAACATACGTCGGTACTAGGTACACATGATGTAAGTGAGATGCTACCGTCTCGGGTTACCATATGTATGTACTGAATACTTTTATGCACATGATTGATGGCGTATTGATGACGCTGGCGGTGACTGGCGTGAACATGTTTATATGTTAGGCCGGGAGGGTTCGTAGATAGTGAAGATTTTCGTTAGCTTTATTTATTTATTTAGTAGCTATCTATAAGGCCATTAAAGAAATGTGTTAGAATGTATTTTTGAAATAAAAAACTGCTTGCTGACTTTGAAATCTGGGGGCTCTCGGAGGCCGACGCAACGGTCGAGGGGCTATCCGGAATCTGAATACCTGGTACTTGCTCTACTTCTACTAATTTGCGAATTATCTCAACGAAAACGACTAATCTTATTTGACCTGAAGCACTTATTAATCAAACGTATTAAAAGGTCAATTTAATACTAATATTTTATCAAGTAGGTATATTCAGGTATTATTAATATTGACAGTATTGGAAGTTCTTACAAATCCACCATAGATTTCAATTTAAACATTTTGAACATTACAGTATGTTACCACTTATGCAAGCGGTCTCAAGTCTGCTATTACAATAGTGTCAGAATGGTCTATCATTGATTTCATAATTGTTGATTTTGACAAGTTTGGTAATCTACTAATTTAAAAGCGTCATTATGACTTTCCAATGGTCAACCACTGACACTCCATTGAAAGAAATGACATAGAATGGTAATCTCGTACATAATGACAAATGAATGACTGACGTAGACGGTAATCTGCTAAAATTTTGACAGTTAACTCACAGACTACAATTTAATATGGTAAGGTATAAAACACAATTAATAAACTGTTTATTATTATTAAACTGTTTGCAAAACACGGACCACAACAAATAAAAACAGATTAACGTCAGACGTCAGTGAGCAGTAATGTCACGTTTGACAACAAAACATAAAATATTAATCAGTTTCATCATGTTTTTGCTATTTACGAACAAGATTGCATAGAACATTATTAAATAATATCATAGATAATATGTAAAAATATTTAAAAAACAAATCTGGCATAATTAAATTTTTAAAATTAGTAGGAGTGTTTCGAAAATAATTTCTATTAACGGGTTTTATAATAATGGCAATACGATAATGTCATTCTACCACGATTCTATTACGAGACCAATGATTGAATATCTGACATTAGATTTATGCATACTATATCAACTTACAGGAAAAGTTTGGATTCAGAAACGCTTTTCATTGGTTGTCTTATGGACATTCAATTGAAATACCTTTCAACCTTAAATTAATAGGGTGGCTTAGTTTAGCTATGTAGCATCGGAGATTTTTACTTATGTCTTCTAAAAAACATCAAACGCCTGCTCATACATGTTCGCCTCCAGATTGAAATAAACAAAAACCTAAGAAAAAGTTCTACAGCAATAACAACTGTACCTTAATTTAATTATTTTTTAATGCAGATACTTCTAGCAATCGTAATAAGACAACTTTGCGGAAGGAATCAATGTCACTAATGTGATGAAAAATAAAAATCACTTTACGATCTCATTATTCTTTCAAACTATTACCATTCCTGTACATTAAATATATCTTGAATATTTCCTGGTTTTAAGACCTACCTTCGCAAAAGTAGAGCACGCTACACATGTGCTAAGATCACTTTTTAAACACACGGGCGTAAGCTTCTTTTTTTTAGTAATGACGTCGCCCCACACTAGGATTTTCTACTGTATCGTGGGTGCGTTTCACAAACATGTAATATCACATACACAAATACCCAGACTCGGGACAAATATCTGTGGGAATCGAACCCGCAACCCTTAGCGCAGCAGTCCAATCGCTTAGCCACTGCGTCAATCGGGTCGTCAGGTCGGTCGTCTTCTATAAGTAACTTCTAGTTAAAACTGGTTGTTCCCAGACGATCAACATAAAAACTTTTACTATCACTAAAGCTAGTAATACCTACGTAGAGACGCAATGGATTGCCTGGATATATTGCCAAGAAGAACTCACATAATTCATTCAAGCACCTCACTTTTCTCAATAGTCTTCCTGCCACGATATCAGACTGAGAGAATCGAATAATTCCTGAATCGATTACGGAATATTCGTTTTGGCTCGCTTCACACTATCCAAAGAGTTGGCCCATAAAAATAATGCATGCATCTCCATTTGATTTTAAACCTTCGTGATATAAACACAAGGATTATTTTACTTCTGTATCAGCAGGCGCCTGACTGTCTCTAGCGTAAGATAATCTAGACGTCTAGGTCACTGGGAACTCGAATATCGATCTGGATACTGATAGTTGCGTAATAGATACCCAGTGTTAGTTATATAACTAGGTTTGTATTTATTAGAACAAGTAAATACAAAATACTTTTATTTTTCCAGCAATACCGCACTGTGGGAACATAATTCCATATAGCTAGATATTTTGAAACAACCAGCTATAATGATTACAGTCGAAATCATGTATGTGATGAAAGCAACTAAAGTACCAAGTAATATGAAGAATTCAGTAAAAATATTGATAATATGCACGCTGAATTATTGACTCAATTGTCATCACACATTCGATTTCATAAAACAAAGGGTGGACAGAGTTTCTCAACTGATTTAAGTATATTTTCCAATGTTTTTTGAATGGGTGACGTGTTATAATCATGCTTAAGTGTGCAGTTCTTCTACTCGTTCACAATAGCTGGCTGAAAACAAAATGAATAAGTCTTGAGTTGCATAGAACTGGTCCGTCTAGTCTGTGGTTCACTAACTGCGATCGTAATTTGAAATAATTGACTCTCGAGAAAATAACGCGGTTGAATATTACGTAGGTATTTATTTAAAATTTTATTCGTTCTAAATTGATATGATATGATATATTTGAAAAATGATGGACACGAGCGGGACTTGAACCCGCGACCTTCGCCGAACCGTGGCGCTGCTCTAACCAACTTTTATTCATTTTTAAAATAATTCAATAAAACTAGTTTGCCCTCTGATCAAAATTCGACCCTAATTATATTTTTAGCTTCTTAGCTTTCGGTATAGAGCATAGGTACCTAAAGCTTTTCTCCATGACAGCTTTAACTATAATATCTTTGTCAAAGCTATATCAAAATGTACTTAAAAAGGGCTCCAAAGTTTTCGCTTCACGTAATAAAGATTAACTGCATCGACAACATTCAGTGTTAATCTAACAGACTGAATAACAACATATTTTCTAATGTGCTATTCATAAACAATCCAAACAATATTTCTAAGACACAATAGAAAATGGCATTAGCAAATCAAACAAACAAGAGATTTGGTTACAATACAATACGTGCGGGAAATCCGTAACTTTGAGCACCGTTTGCCTTAAGCAAGGCATACAGCCTACGCTTCAGACCGCAGTCTACGCCAGACTCTAAAGACGCGCGGACGTGTGTACTCGATCATTATTATATTCTTTTTATTTAAAATGGAACATTTGTGACGATTATAAGCGGTACATTTGAATGTTTAAAGTAGGAAGCGATGCGGGCTCTAATTAGATTATAGTTCCTATGAGGCTTCAGCCAACCCTTATGAAGAGGTTACCCTACTAACAGGATTTTGTGTTATATCAGTGTGTTCGTATCAGTATTTACTGGGAGATCAGTGGAGTGAAGTGTTTTGTTTGACTATCAACTTTTAATTCATTTAGTCAGGAATTAATTGTAAAGTTACTTTTGGAGATACCGAGATTGTTTTTCCTTTTAAAATGGGAGTGTGTATTACGAGCACCTTAGCTATGGATATCACCCGTAAGTAGACGCCTTTACTAGAAATATTTATCTTATCAGTCTGTAGTTTTAATTGTTATTTCAAATTACGATTGCATAGTAAATACAATGCACTAATTAAATATACATACCTATTTGTTTACATTGAAAATTGAACTCAATCGCTCGAAATTAGAGTGCATTCTCGCACCTGCGTGTGAATATGTAATTATTTTCACGAAGGTGTTAATATTATGACATTAGCGACAGTTCGTCATAAAATCGTTCAACTCGTCATCGGGATCCCGTTTTGTGAACTTGATAATAAACGTAAACAGCTATTGGTATTCTAAAACTATGATTCCTCTTCAAATTTTGGCGTTCATCGAAAGTTTTCTGAGCATTATCGTACACATATTTAGAAGAAATAAGGCAATGGATATCGAATTATATCTGGTTCAGTACAACTGAACCAGTGCGGCTGAAATTCTTTGCGTTTAATTGAACTCGTTATGGGCGGACCATATTTTATACGGCACGTTTTGCTTTGAACTTGGCTCGTTATTTAATGTGTTCTAGGTAGCGTGACAATTATTTACTCAACATACCGACTGGGTTTTGTATTACCTTATTTATGTACTGTGGGAACACTTCAGATGAAGAAGGATGTGTGAAGGGAAATTAGTGCAGTGAACACAGCAGCATTTTTCGCAGAGTTATGGATCTCAGATGCTCTTTTTTATCTTTTCACTACCTATCTTTTCTTTAAAAAGGTTTCATGTTGCCTTATCTTATGAGTCGTTGCAATTGTGTAAACCCAAACAACGCTGAAACTGAGATAACAATTTCTGAAGGACGGGCGGACCGCACCCGAGACCGTTTCAACAGAAAATTAAGCTTCTATGTCACTGTGCCAATTCGAATAGAGTTGATCTGTTTCTGGATATTTGTGGTTACCATTTACAGATAAACCGAAACTCGCTCCTATACATCTGCACTAATAGTCCTGACAAAGTATAAAGTTGGCAGTCTGAAACGTTATTGTAATCTGAAACAGTTAAGTGCAATGCAGTTTGAGCATCAAGAATAATTAATGGAAGGACATTAACGAACCAAGTACATGAAATGAGGAGTGAAGATAACATGTGGTGAGCAGACCTTGGCAAAGCTATTCTAACGAGATCAGAGATGTTCTGGAGAAAAGCCAAGTGTATGAAGAATGTAATGGGAGTGAATAAGGCGAAAGTGCCATCTAAGGTCTCCTTCCTTAAACTCTTGGCTTCCAACCAGCCTCTATTAACTTATTACATCAGTCTTACACGTGTCGGGACTCTGACATAACTTAAGTTCTTTTGAATGAAACATTTCATATCTTATCCGTTATCTTTACGGCTGCAACTATGATTTCATTGTAACTATTCGATAAATAATAGCATTTATCGATTTAGGAGAAGTAACGAAATTAATTATTTTCGGCCTGTTACAGTTCCACTTAATTGTGGTTTTAGTGGACTTTTGATACACATTGTGTAATGGAAATATCAGACTTCAAAGTTTAGGTTTTATAACAATTTCATTATTCTTATTCTCTAGGCTAATGGACAGATAAACTTAATAATCAGTATCATTATTAGGATTTTTATTATTGGATCCGAAATGTTGTGTTTAGGCCTTGTCGGCAAACCTCATAGCCCTTGATGTAGGTACTAAAAGTTCTGACGTTCAAGAAATATGATCACTAATCAGCTATTCTCATTCTATATCTGGTTTCGAGTCTAGGATAAAAGGTTGAAATAAATTGCAGGAAAATATTTGAGACTGGTCTTCAGAGCATGGGATATATAAACACTTCATTCTAGATTACCATCTAATCTAATGGGACAGGAAAGCAAACTCTTGGTTATCAAGACAAGATACAGTCTTATCGTGAAATGTTGGTATTGCTCTGCGGAAGGCATGTTTTAAGTTAATATTGGACCTAAGCTTATAATCATTCGGAAATCTAAATGTCTCATGCCCCATTGTTTACAAAACTCTCATCCAGTACTTCATTGTGTCATTAGCTTTAAGCTGCAGCTCTATAGAATTGTAAAAATAAAACAACAAAACCGGCCTATTTTAGTGCAAATATATGGCCAAATATGATGATGATGATGATATGGCCAAAGCCGGAATTAGGTCACAATAGTACAAAACAAAACAAAACTCCGTCTTACAGTGACCTTATTCGTGCATTCATCTGCTCTTTTTGCTGCTGTTTTAATACGAAGTATTACAAATAGACAAACCTACAAACAGATCTTAGATTATTGTCTAAAACTGAAGTTATCTACAAAGATTTAAACTATTTCAGAAAAGTCCTACAACACAATGATAAAATACTTTCAATTCCGCATCTCGTACGCAAAATTATCGGTCTTCATACGAACTCAACGCACCTCAAACAACAATATAATACCTTACAACAAGAAACAAAAGCCTATCGAGAACTCGAGATTATTGTTAACGCTTTGTAATCAACTAGTCATGGGTCATTCCGAACGCGTCTAATGATTCGGTTTCATCAGAAAACTGAGAGCAAATCGTTTCGTCAAACTTTCCTCCGGGTGTTTCACTTTGTGTCGCTTGCGGTTATTGCAGACCACATTTTTCACTTATCATTATTGGGAAATCAATGTTTACTGAGTTTTTATTATTAATCGATACATCGATACCAATAGAAATTTAATCTTTATTGGATTCAATATTCACAGAGAATTGCTCAGTTTTATTGACCACGCAATTTTGTTAATATTTTTTGTTTGGAGTCCTTGGTTTCTCTTTTGCTTTGGTAAAATCTTCTTTTGTATATTATGCGTAAGTAATGGATTTAGTGTGCCCATCGAGGTCGGTGCGTGTTCGAGCAATTATACAATTGCGAAGATACTTTGACCTTAAAAAGTACCATTATTTGTAATACGCAATAAGATGACACATTATAGAAAGCTGAAGAATAATAGAGTAGAACTAGAATCGAACTTGCTATTAGGTTTAAGAGCTTGATTACAAAACAATAAAGTTGACTTTGAAATGGTAGTAATTTCAAATATAGTTTTACACTATTGTAACTTAATTCCATAAGACGCTGTGTGTATAAATAACTATTCACTTACTTGACTTTATTGTCCATTGCGATATATAAAAGTGCCATTTAAGGATCGGTTCGGCGGCACATGATTAATATTTAAGGCGAAGATAGATCATAAACTTTAATTAAATCATTAATCATATTAATTGTGCTGTTAATTTTAGAGTCACATAAACTTGTCTCACTCTTCAGTCATTTTAAATTAAACAATAAATCATGTTTCTGCTTCCGTGGTAGTAAGTTTTATTACTTCTCCATTACTATAATTAAAAACAGTTTTAATGGTAAGAAGTTTATTTAGTCTGTGTCCGCAACGCCAGAAAATGTTTGATTTTTGTTTTGTCCTATTCCGTCTATTTCGGACGTTTTGATGAAATGAGGCCGAATATAATACCTAGAAGAAGTTCTGATGTATCGACACTGTAAATAGAGAAGTTATAATCGATTTTATAAATATGCTGCTAAATCTTTAGTGCTAGTCTTTATAGACTGAAACACTAAAATACATTTACCAAGTTTCACAAATGTGACCTTACTTTGCCTGTTGAACTATTGAGTAAAAATATTCACCGTTCAATTATTCACAGTCGCGTAAAGAAATCGATTTAACTAAAGAGCCATATCGCAGTTTTATTTCTCAACGTAATATTCCAATAATATCGATATTGAAAATATTCGTTATTATATCGATATTCATTTCTTCAATGTTATTGGACGCGAAGTAACTGAGTCTTGAGCTGTCTTGTTACCAGATTCGTTTCATGGACACGCTCTTCTCAACCGAGCCCAGCTAGTCTGTTCATTGGCAAAGTCCTATAGGTATACCATAGCCCAGATGCATCTCTATTACTACCAGAAACTCCACTGAAGATCACATTTTTGACTGATTCCACAAGGATTAATGTAAAATTCTACGAAATACAAGTGTATTTCGTAGAATTTTACAATGATGCCACACATAAGGGACACCACATTTAAGCTCCGACTTACTATTGCAAGAGTATTCTTTAACAAATTGATGACTTTGCCTTGTCGCACTAATATAAAAATAACATTATATAACTAAAACATGCTCGGGTGAGATAATTTATAGATAAAAAAATATTAAAAGTCCGTCATGATTTTTATCAGCTGGTATTTTTTTCACGGCATAAGCGTTTTATACCTCATATAGTTGACACAAAGAAAAGACGAACATACAGACGTTGTGTATTATAGTAGAGAAGTTCATAATTAGATGGATGCTGTAATATTTAACGATAGTAAACTTTACGTGTCGTTAATTACAATAATTAATAATTTGTACATGGACAATCATCCTAATGAAGTAGTAATGAGTGGATGCAACCATGAGGATCATATCTTCATCATTAGCTCGAAGATGCTTCAAAGACTGGCTAAAGGCTAAAGGAAAAAAAATCTCGATTTGTGTCCACTGAGCTATTTCGAATTTATATTATTAGTAAAAAAAACTTTTTTATATGCAGGCACATAAAATGGTTATTAATTTAACAACAATTTGTTTGTACCAAAAATTTAATCCGGCACATCACGTAACGATATCTATCGAACTACCATTCGTCTGACTACCCTGACATTACAGCAATCGGGCGCCTAAAACTTAATGCTGTATGACCAATTTAGTGCATCGTGCAATAATTGTAATTATGTGTAATTTATACCGAAAGTGATGAGGCAATTGATTTTTATGTAATTGACTGCATGTACTACATTCACTTCGTCCAATAAAGGTTTGCGAAAGATTATTGACATCAAACGTACGACGCGTGAAATAAAGATCTTTCTAACAGTTACGTAAGATTGGGGACATGTTAAATCTATAATTTGTTTGTACTCAATTGACGTAATTGTTTAATTACATCTCAATGTTTATGTTCAATTTACACTTTCTTCTTAACATCTGGTAAACTGTTGGTACACCGTCAAAGAACAAGCACAATTTCTATATAACAATGTCTTCAGTTTTCAAAAAAAATCGTTACTCCTGGTCTTATTCAAAGTTTAATATGAGTACAAAATCTGCTAACAAATCTTATTCCTTGACATCATAACGTCATAAGTATGGAATTTCAGCATAATAAAGTAATATAAAATCAATTCTCGGTATTAAATGCGTGCATGATTGCGATGGTCATATGTGCATCACCGACGGCGATATTCTTCAAAATTTCCTGTTTTATATCGAATCGAAATCTTTAACACGTACTTACTTCATCAATATCCTTGTACGTATAACGTGTCACATGTTATGTGTACCTACAGCAGACTTGGAACTTACTTTAAATTTATACATTAGGAAATGTTAAAAAGGTGCTAATACGAAGAGAGTAACAACGGATACATTTTTTGACGTCAGCAAAATAGAGTATCCAAAAACCCATAGCAAAAAGAACATGACTCCTTATGACGTCACGTGTCTGTGGCCCACTTTGAAGTGGGACAAACCTCTCATCATTCACTTGTGTGTTTGTATTTACACTAACACAATTCTCTTAATCAAAAACATTACACGCAATGTTTTTATTTTCCTCTCAGACAAGCAAACTACCTCGCATCAGCAATTGATATTCAAAATGCCCACTTATCTAAATTCGCCGCTAACCTTGAAAGCACACACGAAGACCTGACCTAATCATACGGAAACAAACGAGGCCAGCTGACTCACTTTTTTGCAACGGACCTACATACATGAGAGCTTAGCTGACTTTGTAGCGGAATAGTTCGTGACCGCAGAATCCATCTTACTTCGTCTTACGAAACTAGACGAACAGATATGCATTTTGACTGTGCACTGATGGACTGCAAACGTGAGGTTTACAGAAACAAGTCACGCTTCTGCAATGGTAAAGCAAATGGAGCCCGAAGGACCTTCTCTTGTGCCATCTTTAATTTATTTTCCGCCATTTGTCCTACTCCCTCCTACAGTTAATTACCACCTCCCAAAAAGGGCTTTGTTAGCAGGTAAAATGTAAGATAAAATTTGCTTTTAAAATTGACTGACGATTTAAGTTGCGAAAGAACCAACAACATACATGATGACGAAGAATATATTTCGCTTACTAATAAAGACTCGTCTGTACAAGTTTATAATAAATTGTATTTAAATATTCAATACGAAGCCTTGGAAATGTCTATTCAGTATTATTGTGAAGCCAGTTGTTTCAATATTGAAATATACTTATTTTGTAGCTTCCTCGTCTTGCTATCACTAGACCATACTTTTGCGATATTCAGCGTGTTCTTCAGCGAATATGATTTTATATTAAGACAGCAAAACACGGCCTTTGTAGTTGTTATTCTTTAAAAATAAGGCTGGGGCTTTTAGAGTAACGGCGAGAATTATGCAAGAAGTAGGCAACGGTATACGGATTGATGGAGACTAGACGACTGGAATTTCATGCGACTCTCGAATGTTTTGTTCATTTATAAGAATGTTTATTTTTTGTGAATGTTTGAATACAATAGGAATCGATACAACGCATGTTGATCATAATTTAACGTATGCTTGATATTATGTTGATGCATTCGACGTAGATTTTGGTATCGTGATTTGTAGTAGCAAACATTTGATTCCATTACATTGCCTGCTATTTAAAATAACATTACGTCAATTTATTGAGTAATTGTTATTTATTTAAAAAGTTAGTGTTATTCATTTGTTTTGATTTAGTACGCTCCTTAAACGCCAATTACGATACACAAAATTGTAAAGATGCCCAAGTCATGATTTATTGATAACGTTATGTCAATTTATTACATCACTATTGTTTTAACAATGAGATATTTGTCATAAAAAATGTAGCATAGAAGTGGCTTTAGTAAACGTTAGTTTTGATGATGTAGCATTATTTGCTTCATCAGTAACCCAGTTTATGGTAATGTTGGTTGCAAACGAGGCAATGGACATCAAATTAATTTTAAACTGAAAATCATACATTTTGAATTCATGTGGCCATGATTTGAATTGTTCTTTACCGTGATGCCCAATTTACTAATGATGTTAAAACGAATAGATCACGGTGTTATGTAACTAGTGTATTATATTATCAGGGTCGCTGCTGAGGTCTTTTACAACAGAAAGCTTTGGGTCAAGGAGACTTTGTTTGGAATTCTGCCAGGCCGAGCGATTGGGGAGTGACGGGCTCTGGGCTTGCAAAATTGTATGCAAGTCACGAATTTTCTTGATTATATGTTATCTACGCGATTGTACTATTTTCTGTTTGATACAAAGTGGACATAATAGACAACATTACGTAATTTTACATAGACATTGTAGGTATCCTGAAATCGTAATATGAATTTCCGAGAAACAAACCCCAATCTAGATTCACAGACGTTATCATGTTCTAGATATTTTGTTGAAAGATTTCTCTTTAGATTGAATTGTTTAAGACAGCAAAGATTTTGTTATTTTTCCCGCAATTGAGTTGTTACTCAAGATTAACGAACGCAATTTGCTCGAGATCTAAATTAAGTTCCAGTGTTACCATGATTCTACCAAGTTGCTGTTAATTTCTGTGATTAACTTAGAAACTTAGCCTAAATTCAATGCCCTTAGTTATTGTAATTAATTCATTAGGATGGAGGGATGGAGCCAAGAATCGAAGGTGTTATTGATGATTATACCGAAGCGAATTTGAGTATCAATCAAACCAAATGAATTTGAGGTTCTTTCAATATATTCTGAAATGAACTACACTAAGAATTCTGACGTCATTCAGTTTTCTTTGCCACATTACGCTTGAAGTATTTACGTACGACCCGACACGAACTTGGTAGGCATAAACGAGAAGTATAGTAACTTGTTTTGGAACAAAACCTCACAGAACCATTTTAAGGCAATGAAAAAGTACAAATACATTTTACACGCTCGAAATATCTGTACACAAAATATTTACAGATCGAATGCTTTAAACTTTTCCTTTTAATATTCAAGTTCATAATACATTATTATAGATAGGTATATGACTTGTCTATCCGATGCATATATCCTGATCAGGTTGCCACACTGCGATATTGATTTCATTGCATTTGCGTCATCCACTTTATCTATCGAAGCAACCATTTAACCTATTTAGATAGTAAAAACTGTTCAGATGAATTAGATTGTTAATTAATTGCCTGTACCACGCATTCCTAGGTATCAAATATACGAATTCATAGCTTCGACTGTTTAAATTATAAAATTTTCATATACCAACATTTTCGCATTTATAATTTTGTAGACTTTAGCTTTGGAATGTATAAGAATAATTAACATTTCCACCGAGATTGAAAATAAAGATTTTCATCAATCTATTCAATCATTATTACGGGAAGAATTTTAAATTGGATGCAAGTAGCCAGAATATTATCCTTAGGGACGTGACTTAGGTATCTATGTTCGACAATTCGACATATACATATTTAAAGAGTGCCAATAAAGGACATACTATATACTATAACATATATCTAAGACATTGCATCCTACGAGGGCATTGGCCGCTACAATGTCAGTTGTCCAAATGTACATTTGTGTTTATGGTACTTTAGCATTACCGACTCAATACCGTCGGAGACGACGTCTTATGTATTCTGCAGCATGCGCAGTGATTGAAAACTTGCAACTTGGGACACGTCGGGCGAACTAAGAGGGATTCAGAATAGCGACTGCGCGGAGACTACATAGCCAATAACGATGTAAAGCAACTAAGAAACGCACACCACTTAAAATCATCGATTTGATTTGTAGCTTGTTAATTTTAGAAATAAATGTCTAGTCCCGCTTGTTTTGTTACCTCAAATATTCTACCTATTTCTAAATGATTGAGTGACTGCTAAAGTATTGAGGGCCGACAGATTTCCAGTGGTAAGTTGATTCATTGTTGGGACTGCCTTAAGATTTCTGTAGAATATTGAAGGCAACGCGAAACCAGATCTTTGATAAGCGGCGTCAGTGATTTGCATGTGATACGATAGGGTTACATGAAGGGGTAGAATATTATTCAAGAAAATAATTAATTATATTGACAAACCCAACATCCGCATATAACGGAACAACGTTACAGTAATCGTTTAGCGCATTTTTGTGCGCCAGCGCATCTGACCGTTATACCTCTCACAATCGGGTAGCGTTGCGTCACGCTAACGTTCCTCTTTGTTGTGACTTCTTTTTGGTATTTCCACGGTTAATTGAAGAATGTATCGGCTGATGTAAGGTCTTGCGCAAGTGGTATAAAAGGTGCTCTCTTATTTTAACGCGTTCTCATTCGAAGAGCCTATGCAGAGGCTTTCACCATTAGGGCTAGTTGGTAGTTTAGAGTTAAGAGATTTATAATGACACTTCAGTTCACTGTAGATTGAATTTAACTGTAAAAATAATAACTGTATCGTTTTTTTTTTTTCGAAATTCTCTCTCGCAGTTAGCTCTGAGGGAGCTGTTACTGCTTAACCGGACGATTGGCGAGACCTAATACAAGGCCTCCAGCCAGGTAACTGTATCGTGACTGTACGGTGTACATATATGGAATATTTGCTTTGAGGAACTTTTAGTACCTACTTAGATACCTATTTAACGCGGGCACACAGTTTTTAACGAATCGCGCCAATCACCTTGTTGCTCAAAAAAACTAACATAGTTTAAGAATGTTGTACCAAATTAAAAGAGACAGTGTTTTATCATTTTGAAGTAAGTAAATTGATTGAGATACGAAGGTTCTAGATATCAGATTTTCTAAAAAATCTAAGGAAATGTCATCGGGATATCCAAGAAGCTACATTGTTATTCCTAGATTAGCGACTGCGAATAGTAACTAAGAAAGAATTAACTTGGGTATCACGTTATATCGCGTGTTTGATCGAAGATAATAGTTCGATAACTGGCCGGTTCTCTCATACTTGATTATAAGGTTTCTCGACAAATGTATATAAAATTGATTTCTGCACGCAATTCTAAATGTCTTCTATGTAACGTAAGCTACGCGTAAATAATTTAATCTGCTTGGATGTTTAGAATTTTTACAAATTTTTCAATTGAGTACAAGGTTAACATCTCGGCTGTTAGCCGCGAAAGGGTAGATTTAAGTGTTGTTAGTATTTTGCACTTGGCAGCGAGTGCAGTGGTTGTACCCCGGTGGATGACCGAAATAATGACAAGAGAGGTTAACCACGGCCGGAGACCCAGAAATATATTCAATCAGCCGCAGTAACTACGTCACCTACGTAATTTAACCTAGCAATGAAAAATGAAATACTACCAACTAAGAACTTAGCTGGGATATTTAAAAACTCTTTTTTCGGCTGCAGTGAAAACAAGAATGTGAAAATATAATAGGTATTTAGCAGCAAGTGGTTTTGGCTAAACTATAACACTAACTTTCCCCAACAATTTAATACACCTTGAACTTCAAAAGTAGAAAGTGTGAAAATTGCTATCAACGAGACACTGTGTAGGTAATTTTTCGATGTGTGAGTATGACACGGGTAAATACGACTTTTCATATCGACAGTAGTTACAGATCTGTTTAATGCACGTAGGTGTTTGCGTGGGTAGAAGGTGGTACTCTGGAATTCATATTTTGTACCGTTTCGCCTTATTTGGAGATCGGTGACTTTCATTAGTGGTTTCTTCTCAATGATTGATTATTTTGTCAATCCTTAATTCCTATACCCACTTTAGTTAAGATAGAAAGACTCTTCTGATTGCCTGAATTACTGAAAATATAAATTAATAAATGTTTTATGTGTACAAATGTTTCTCTTAAAAATATTTACGACCAGAATTCAGCAGAAAAATGAGATTGAAATGTTTGCTGTTTGTCATGTATCACACTGTCACGTACAGCTACCGCTTGTTATATCAAGTTATAGATAATCATTCGTACATTTATGTTCGTACGTGTGGAATTTATATATTACGGGCATTTTGGACATTTTTACAAAGGGTTTATATCGCCTAGTTAGGGACGCAACGGTGAGCACCGTTAGTATGGGTTGAGTGTCGCATCAATCGTCGCGTTAATGCAGCTATTTGTGACGTTTAAGGCAATTCCATACAAAACCAGGAGCCCTATGATACGTCACCAAGAGATTGCTCTTGTTAAAGATTTTTGCTTTAGCTTTGGATCTTTGCGTGGAACGAATAGCTTTCAACTCTTTCAAGTTATCGTGACAGTAGATCTAAGCTCTTAGGTACTCTACATGTAGCAAGTAATTCTGCATGCCCTTACTTTGCATGCATATTTAGAATTCACACAATAAACAGACATGTATATTGTATATTTCACATATTTTGCATGCATACCAGATTCCAGAGGACTTTTTGTACAAGTTATAAAGGCTATTTGTAAAGTCAATCAAAGTAACAACAATTGACCTATTCAAGGAGCTTGTGTTCAAAAGCTTCATATAATAACAAGGAAAACTCCATCTTACAAACAAATTCCATTCGTGGGCCAACTTGTCAGGATTTGTTGTATTTGCAACTGTATGTCTATGTATAAAAGATATAAATTAGTTCGGCAAATTAATGGTCACGTTTGCCATGATTGGCCAGTAAATGCCAGAAGACTGACAAGGCTAGCCACCTTCACGGAAACGATATTGTAAATGCTACAGTTATATTATCAATTTGGCCATATTGTGAAAGGTCCAACTTGCAATATGTTGTCGCAACATCTAGGAAACGATTGTTAAAGAAGTTTGAAACTAAATGTTGTATGTTAATTAGGAATATCATTAAAATGCAATTCGTTTTAATGAGATTGAAAGAGTTTTTAATCGAGTTTTGTAGGTATCTAATTTACTTGTAGATGACCTCATTTTCGTCTCTCTAAAGTATATTTCGCAAAAGATTGGTATTTCTAAATTCAACGTTGTGTCTTATTTATATTTAATAGATACTTCTTTATTATAATTATCTGAAGGTTGATTACATTTTAAAATCAATAAGATAAAATCTGCCATTTTAAAATAAGTCTGATTAAGCTGCTACCTGTAACATTGCACTAAGTAATATAAAAAAAGAGTAAAGGTATTCAAGTAAGTAGGTACCCGCAATAAATTACTTTTAAATGGCGTTCCTTTTTATAGTTGAATCTACATAATAAGTACTTACTGGGAACTTTTAATACACCTGAATAGTTTCGTTTATTATTATATGTGGAGAATGTAAAGAATGTCTATAAACACACTGCTAGCTACATAATGCACTTTTGAATTCCGAAAAGGTCAAGAACGCTTTACTTTTAACGACGAGGCGCGCGCCTCACATAATTGTTAGGTTTGTTGTACTTATGTTTTGTTAAAACTAGTTGTACCCACGGCTCCGCCTAGGTCAAAAGGGTTCATTTTACGGGGAAAAGAGTCCTTAACGGATTTCCGAGATGACTCGTGAAAAACAATTAATAATTAATTTCGCGGTTACAATATTAGTTTGAACGGAAATCGATATTCGAGAAAACCATATTGGTTCCCAATTCCTTAAAGAATATACATTAAGTATAAATATATATATATATACATACAAGCTGCGCCCCGCGGTGTTACCCGCTATAATTTTTCGGGATAAAAATACGGTAAAGCCTATATGTTAAACCAGGGTGTCAGCTACCTCGATACCAAATTTTAGCAAAATCGGTCCAGCCGTTTGAGCGTGAAAAGGTAACAAACATACAAACGCACAAATACTCTCACAAACGTTCGCCTTTATAATATTAGCAAAATCTAAATATTAGGTTCCTGTATGTAGGTAGATAAGTGTATTTTTAATCCGCTTCAAAGAAATTTACTAAGCACTATCCATTTCCTTCCTAGATTCTAGTATCAGTTCTATGCTTATAGTAACAGTGATAATTTTCAGATATTACTATGGAAACAAAAGAAAGTTAGTTGCATAGTGCATACCTTACTATGATTAAAAGGATCGTTACCTTTTTCTTGTGTAATGATACGTACTCGTATCTTCCGCGTACATCAGCTAAGATTTTCTCATCAAACCGAGATATTATTGGGAATCTTAGAACAATGAGCACGGCTGTTAGACTGCTTACATAAGCTTGTTAATTAAATGGCGTTGTTTAAAAGAGTTGTGTCATCTTAATGTAAATATATTGTTGATATTCTTGAAATATGTCTGTTTTTAGATAATGGAAATCGTCTTGTAAAACTATCGCCACACTGTTATTCTTATATCGTCGTAGTCAATCAATCGTCGTAAAGAGCGCACACAAGCTCTTACAAATAAATATAGAACAAAATCTCGACATAATTTGCACTGCCACTTTTGTTGATGTAACGTTATTATAGTGAATTATAGTGAAAGAATATTGCAATGTCAGCGTAAAACAAAATGTGTCACTATCTTTCAACACAGCACCAATCAATCAACGTCAAACTGCACTTGCCGTGGTCAATGCTCAGATGGATAACCGTGGAATACAATTTCAAAACACATCAAATCGTAGGTCTTTCCGGCACGGACTGTATTTCTAGCCTCTCGTTACATATTTTGCCTCTTAATCAAATCACTGAGTTCCGAAGGCTGTTGCATCGAGCAGAATATCGATAATTGCCTTCATCCGGTCAATTCCGGTTCGTTTAGAACTCGACCTAACTGGAAGTAGGATAGGGCGATTGGAATTCCTAACCCTTAAAGGGTAGAGAAAGATGATAGATAGAATAATTATGTTTTGTTGTACTCTCTAACTTTTACACTATTCATTTACAGTTAGATACTTGGAACTGCATTACATGCATACTTAGTTGGCAAGGCTAAAATTAGCTTTCGGTGACTGTTTATGGAAGTGCAACACCAACAGAACAGATGAGAGTGTAAACTCATTATTTAAAACAACCTTTTTACTGATATTATCTCTGATATGATCGATCTTTGTTGTCTGTCTGTCAGATCACTTCCTGAACTATGAAAAGTAGATATAACTGTTCGCGGTGTATGCAACAACATAATTCCGCAAACCGGTTTCTCGTTTTGATAGACGAATATTATTAATTTATTTGCATAATTATCAATTAGCTGTAATTTGAAGTGTACTAGATACATCAGATTATTGTTATCCTGATGCATGTACAAATTCTGCTCACCTACGTTTGTAAAATGGAATATTTAGATTATTGTTTATAATGTCAGTTGTCGTATTGAGAATCATTTCAATTCTGTTCCGTTGCGTCGTCGGAAAAAAATCCTAAGAGGTGAATAATCTGATGTGAGCCTAATGAACAGCAAATAGCATTCAATTGGAATATATATATAGGCAGAAAAATATCTGTAGTATTTAACTTATGCCGTGTTGATTAATATTTAAAATACAAGTATTAAATATTCATTTCCGAGGTATTTGCGAAATATGTAAATTCGTTCATAACAGGAACATTAATAATAAAAGTTTGATTATAACTTCTGCAATATAAATTCGCGTTTACCTTGAAAATAATTTAAAGCCCAGACAATGTGCCTACCGGTAAAAAGTAATTTTGAGTAAAATTTTATTCATTAACATTATGGTTGCTAGGTTATTATATTTTCTTCCGTTGCTCATGGTGAAACAGCTTGATCGTAAACTCTATCTTAATAATTACTATATTTTAATAGCAATTTAGTTATTTATATTGTTTTTATTACCTAGTAGGTAATTTACAAAAAAAAATATTACTGGTTAATACAGTCTGCCCGTGTCCATGAATGATGTAAAGGATTCACAACGTCGGGACCAAAGACTTAATAAAACCGCGATTAAATCTGTAAAAATATTTTCATTTCATGTTTTCGTGTATGTGATAGAAATTATTGTGGTTACTAGTTCAACTGTGGTTACTAGTTCAACCCTAGTGTTCATAATATAAGACTATTATTTGACTTACAAAAAGTCGATCTTTATGTTAATTCTGTGAGCTTAATATAACCTCAAAGTCTGCATATAACAAGCGTGCCATTCAATACCACTATACCTACTTGTTATCTGAAAAGGTTCAGTCTTTTATAAATGTAAAAGTATAGCCAGAATCTTACATTAAATTATTAGCTTCTAAAGTGTTGTCTTACAAATAACCCTGACTTGGAAATACCCACGCAAACCTCCACATTTGAAGTTTCTGAATTCTGTAGGTAGCTTTCGTAGGTTTTTACCCCTGAAGCTATGAGAAAGTTTTGTTTCACCATCAATAGTATTAATTAATCAAGATCTGTAGAACTTCGACTACCCTCAGTACTTTCAAAGGAAATGTAAACGAAGGCTGATGTGCAAACGTAATTACAGCTTGCTATTTCAAGCGCGTTAAATATACGTTGAAAACCGCAAAGGTCAACCCGAAAATAGCTTAGCAATAATGCAGGGTTGAACGTGGAAGCTACATCCATATTTATAATTTTGATTTATCCTTAAATTTACCAGCCAATTCCATAAGAGCTATTTTTGATTGGCCTCTCTCAAATATAGTGCTATTTTCAAATAATTGAAGGTACAATCCGATTTTAATCACACTTTACCGGTATTTCTATGACAAAACTGCACCAAATCACTTTTATCACATTGTACGTTCATCAGAAATTCAGCTTATCACTTTTTCACTTCCCATGGTTACGATTCGACGTCCTACTTCCACCGCCCATCATCTAATGTAGTGTGACATTACGTAGGTAATTTATTTACCTCTTTTTACTTGTAATATTACATTGTCATTCCTCAGGCCTACTCCGGGTTATTTGCCTCTTTTCGCCCGGTTTTCGGGCGACTGATTGTAATTGTATTATCTGTCCCTCCACGGGTTACGGTCAAACTACTGGGAAGTTTTGAAGTGCGTGCCTTTGTTTCTGGTGTCATCTTCCTGGAACCATGTGTCGCTATTGACAAGCCGATTGGCATTGACTAAGTGTTTGGCTTTCAGAGCAAAAGGTACCATACGGCCGTAAGAACCAAATATTTGTATAACGGTACAAATGACAATTGATAAAGGAAATTTGAAAAATGATGGACACGAGCATGACTTGAACCTGCGATTTTCGCCGTACCGTGGCGTGTTCCAACCAACTGAGCCATCGTGTTGCTGACATGTTATATCGTCATTGCTTTTTTTATTTATTCTTCATGTAAAATCTTCATCAAGATAAGCGGATGGCTTCCTCGGTTAGGCACTTCTAATTAATAAATTATTCCTTTTCTTTGCACTAAATAGCTATCCATTAGTACGTTGCATAATTAAAGCTGCTACCTAAATAGCACTCGACACATACTTGCTTGTGCTCTCGAGCTGATAATTATGGATTCATTAATATTGCGGATGTATCGTCGCAATTAGTCACTTCTTCTTAGTTGATATCGGTTCGCATATTTTTTTTGTCAACAGTCACTTATTTTTCGAAAATGCAATTCGTGAATTTAAACGTACTTTTCCAAAAAACTACTCTGCAAATTACCTATTATTAGTATATTTGAATCTTTATTTAAATAGAAACTTTAAAATACCAAGGCGTTTGCATTTCGTTCAACGTTTATTTCTTCTAATACGTGACTGTACAACGGGATGGCATTGCCGAAAAACGGGAAATAGTTGCAGTAGCGGGTTTAAAATAAGAGTTTTTGTGAGTAACGGTCGTCGGACGAGCAAAAACTTGATTGATGATCACAACGAGCTTTTAATTGGTGAACGAAATGAAAAGATACTATTCACTGAGTAAAAATGGGGTAACATCTAGACGCAACTCAATATTAAGCAAATGATTAATTTATGTTTACGAGTGCCGTAATAGCGCACAGGTACGTAGATAGGAAACAAAAGCACAACGTTTAGGTTCAAATCCAGGCCAAGTATCAATGTCACGTTTAATAACATACCGTACGTTCTTAAATAATTCTGAAACAGCACTTACTAATAAATAAATGTTAACACTCCTAACCCAACCCCTTCAAGGATACAGTCGTGATAATAAATACATATAGCTACATAAATCTTACCTTATATATTTACATAAACCTGTAAAGCTGATTTTACGAGGTTTTTACGCCATTAAATTTATTTAACTATCGGCCTATAGCTTAGCTTGATTGGCAATTAGTATAAGGATGTGAGTGCGAACTATTGTACACTTGAATTGTTCTAGTAAACTGTAAATGTAATTACATCCTGAACCATAAGTCGCTACGAAGGATTAAGACGTTAACCTTTATTTACCAGGGTGTTGAAGAGGTTACATTTTCTCGCGGTTTCCCGGAACTAATGAAATTTGACCAAGCAGTGAATGAGCAATTAAGCCCAAATCTAGCAGTGGGCAAAGTCGGCTTGCCGATGATAAAGATAAATATTTAATATTCAATATAATATCTGCTAACTGGTTTACTATATACATCGCCCTAAGATATTTACGAAGCTTTAGCAATCACGCTAGCTTTATCCATTCCATTCAATACCCTTTTTCTACAAAACTGCAGAAATCTTTACTAAGTATTATGACTCGCAAATCTCGTGATATTATGATCCTTACTTCTTATATATCTATATCTTTTTTTAAACATGAATACAAGCACAATGAATCTAGTAACAAAAGCTAAGCAAAGCTTTCATTCAAGTGGCCTCTACAAACTTTCAAAAGGTATCGGCCAATATTGTATGTTGGGCCAAACGTTGGCCCTCGAGCGCCGCTGCCAGCTCCCTTCACACAGCAAGGCTGCCTATTGTCCTAATGATCACTTATCTAGCTATCTGCTCGGTATGCACGATTCTGTTGCAATCGTTTTTACAAGCCGTGCCTGCATTAATATTAACCTTTCAGTTTATAGTACGGCTCCTTACCATGAACTCTTAAAGCAGGACAGTTTAAGATGTGAAAGCGGGACACCGCTACGTACAGTGTAATGCGGCGTCTCGCTTCCACAACGTAAACTGTCCTGGTTGGTCCCTCACGATGAACTCTTAAAGCAGGTTATTTTTAGTTGTGGAAGCAAGACGCCACACTACACTGCACGTAACGGCGTTTCGTTTCACAACGGAAAATGTCCAGGTCTAAGAGTTCGTGGTAAGGGGTCTGGTTGGACTATGTTGACTGGTTTCATACTTTTATTTAAATCTTCTTTTGCGCTTTATTTTTCATAATTGCATCGTATGCGTTAAAAAAAATCAAACAATGTGGGAAAACTTAGACTGTGAACTGTATCCATATTTGCGGATCTTGCAGTTATTTGTCTCGCGCGGTTATTGAGCTTGCTACCCCAACCACGAGCCTTATAACTTAGCCGCTGCGTTGAACTTTATTTAATTGATATTATTATACACCACCATAATTATTATGTATTTGTGTAGCATTTTTATTATTATATTAGTTAATGATTTATTTTTAGCGCAAAACCCTTTAGTATTTTTAGTTACATACTTTTCTTGATCATTCTAGGGTTCTTTCAGAAATATTTTGCGATATGTTCTCCTCCACCTCTAGTCCCTTTGTTGATAAATAAGTTTACAGGTTTATATAAGGCCTTATTCCACGTGTGTATGGTAATTCATCTTAGTTTAGGTGTCTATGCAAAATGGATAATTAAAAAAAAATTGTGATATTAGAGCAGTGTTTATTTTTACTTGATTTGAGGAAACAAATAATTATTACCTAAATGCAGAGCATAACAAGATCGAAGCCTCTGACTAGGTTAAGCAAGGTTTATAAATTGAATGCTTGGCAGTTACTATCTATTATAATAGGCGCTTTTACTGCTTTAGTTGACGTAATGTTAGATCAAAAGGCGAACCGATCTCAGTTTAGTATTCAATTTAAATTAAAACTTTACCTGTATCTAAGTTCACTTTGACATTTTCCTAATTATAATTTAATGCCCTGTACCTAACTAATCCCACAAATACCTCCTGTTGAGGGGCATTTAGGTAAAATGTAATTTGTTATACAAAGGTGTACGATGGCTTAATTTTGACCTTTGATATCAAAAGGCCGACGTCATCCGTTAATTTATAAAAATGGCACATCTCATACTGACGTAGGCTCCTGTAAAAAATAAACAAAACTCTTCATGCGAACTGTGATCATTACTCAGAAATTTACGACTAACGCTTCTCTTCAGTATTCATCTCTGCTTTTGTATGACAACGCTTTTGTTTGCTCGCTACACTCTGTGCAATGGTAGTGGTGTAAATTATTCGCTAAAACGGGGTGGCATTTCAAATAAAGAACCCCGTGAGGGCTACGGCTATTGCGCATGCGTAAACTAGAACAACCCTCACGTTTCCAATATGGCGCCGACCGCCACAAGTTGAGCACGCGTTCGCTATTTACATTGCATTCTAATTAGATATTTTATGTATGACTTAAAAATACAATACGTTCTATTTTAATTTGCAGTGCTTTTAGTATTTTTGTAAATGTTTGAGTGATATCGTATCGTAGTGTTATTGGTGACGCAGTGCGATCAGATGTGTTTGATCACGTTAAAAGTGTAGTAGGACGTTTATCGTAGGTCAACGCTGTTGTGTCGTGCCAATGCGTCAGTTATTGTAGCCAATTTCCTTACACCGTGATTAGCTTAGTGAAAAGAAAACCAAATTAATTAACTTAAAATAGAAACAACATCTAGGTGTAAATTTATTTGTATTTGTTTTAAAAAGACATTAAAAAAATTAAAAACAGCAGAATCCGGGAATAAAAATATTGGCTATTTGAAAAGAAAAGAGTAGCATTCTAAAATTCAAATTTTCGCGGGTCGCCTGCACCAAGTGATCAACAGCAGTCAAGCTGCGTCGCTCGAAGGTTTCGCCCGCGGCTCTGCTGCTGGGTACACGGCCGGTCTCTGGACTGGTCGAGCCCGTGAGGAGTCCTGAAGAGCCAGCCTTGGACGTCGCACAAGACAAAGCTTACTGGGGCAGCGTCGCTACTGCTATGACGAGTAATTTTATAATATGTTTGGAAACGTAGTGTTACACTGCATTCATTGGTACATATCCACACGGGTGTTTAATACCATCGTCCTGCTAGATCTATCAACGTTCGTTTTCCTTACTTCTTAGATACTAATATGAAAAGAACTGTATTTTTGTCACCGCGTATGTTTTTATGAGCTCTTGTGTAAGCTGCATTACCGATTTTGATAAAAATGCATAGCTTGAACCCCGTGGAAGACCATAGGCCACCTTTTGACACGGGAAATACTGCAAAATTACCCACGCGAATAAACAGAAACACACAAAGAAATCGTAATATGATTATAATTCTACACTGATGCACTGACTACACATTTCCCAGTCACTACTGAGCTATTAAGAACGCATCCTATTTACTAGCTGTTTGTCGCCTGAGCACATTGCAATGCAATTCCACACATCGGATTTTATTATTAGATTTTTTCCTACAAGCGACTGGTAGAAAATTGAATAAGTTCAGCTCGAATCGTGTAAAGTAATTTGTGTCACTGTACATTTAGAAAATGTCTTGCAATCTTCAACTTTTATTTCCTCGAAAATCCCTCCTAACATTTCTTATTCTATTTGAAAGGGCTTTGTTTGTAACAGCTTCGAAAATGAAAAACTCCCAGCACTAAGATACAAACAGAAACTTCGGTTGTGATAATAGGTACTTACATATTTGATTACATTAAAAACGAATGGATTTCTTCTTTACACAATCACAAAAGCGTTGCTACTCATCCAACCAATAAATTGGTTATAATAAGTTGACGTTAGCAGAGTAGAAAATTGGTCTTCGGCCGTAACTAAATTGGGATCCAACAAGTTATTAGGTGCAGTGTTTATTGCAGTTTTATTTTACTTGAAATTATTTGAACTTTTCTTCTACAATTAAAAGTAAAATGAAAAGTTCTTCAACTAAATCCATTTATTTTCCATCCGTAAAAACACTCTAGATTCTTGCGTTTTTATTATAAATTAGTCTTTCACTAATGCCAAACCTAACCAAGCAGTTAAATGCAAATAGGCAGAAAATGATAAAGTTAGTTCCCATGACCAAGTTACCGATCATATAATATCGTCAGATTAAGAGCGGATGGTTAGCGCCAATCAATTAAGCGTAAATTGTAACTAGGACGGACGCGACGCTTTTAGGGGCAATTTAAGTAATAAATAGTTAGCGAGGAAATGGCGTAGGTACCTACTTTTAATTAACTAATCTCTATGAGGAAGAGTTTTAAAATTGACATAATTATACTAACACTACTAACAGTTATCTAAATTTAAATATTTATACTTTTAAATCTTTGTTAAGAGATGGGTATAGGGTGCATCTTTCAAGTACTAGTCAAGAGTACCTACTACCTAAATACCTAAATAAATAAATAAATGAGGTCTAACCTTAATGATTTGATACTAAAATTACAATAATTTAGGGCACTACTATGATCTGAAATTCCCGTTTATCCTGATTCTCCATTCCACTGACTCTTTTATAAGCCTTCTTTTGTTTCCGCTGCTCCAAATTTCAAAGCTTACGCTACGAAGCTTCCGACCACTTAATCCGACAGTTCGCAGAACCAAAATGAAGGTATCTACACTGTCCAGCTGAAACGAATTAATCCAAATATGAGCGACGAAATTATACAGAAGCCTTTTGTCAAAAGTGGGCGAGGTGAATTTTAAAAACGTGCCTAGCCTTTTCCACTTCACTGAAATCCAGGGAAAAGGTAGAGAAATATGCCCTACCACTCCAAGCCAACCCAGTTGTAACTCAATAATAGTATTTTTCAACCAGATTCTACTTGTACCATCCAACCTCGGGCAATCTAATTACCGGCCATCCGATATTTTCCTAGAAATTTATTTAGTACTAGACGTTTCTCGTGTTTTTTTTCGTATCATATAAAAACTACTTCGTCAATTCGTTTCTTTAGAAATCATAGCCAATGTGTTATCCTGATTTATGCAGGCTTTATGACTGTAAAGTTTCATCAAAATCCGTTCAGTAGTTTTGCGTGGAAGAGTAACAAACAATCCATCCTCGCAAACTTGAGCGTTTATAATATTGTATAGTAGGATCTCTAGATTATAATATATATAAAGCATAGAAGCTATATATGTATACATATATATATATATATATATATATATATAGCAGGATCTCTAGAACCTTATATTGGTTATAAAAACACCTTGTAGTAGTAAACCTGCACCCTTTAAGAATAATGTCAAGGTTCGCACACATTTACGTCAATCTACTAGAGTACTATCTAGTACCTCTCTGCTGTAAATAGAATCTTTAATTCTTTATATTATTTTATACTAATGAGTATAAAATAATATAAAGAATTATTATTTAGTTTAGTATAAAATAATATAAAACTCGTTTGGAAAAATATACGTTGATACCCATTATTTTGTTCTTAATTTTAGGTTGTTTGATCTTATATTATTATAGTTTTAATTTTTTATAGATGGCATACTGCCTTTGAAACTATGACTGAAATACGTACCTAGACAAATATTTTATATTCATTCAATCATTCATTTATTTATAGCAATCATATTGTAAAAGATGGTAAATATAACAAAGTATGGTATCAAACATGAACTCTGTTAGGGCACTGCAAACAATTTATAGGGTTATAAATTAAAATGACTTCCAGTCTTATGGACTTACTTTCATTATATTATTTGTTCATACTTCTTTCAATTCCAATACCTTCTAACTAATTATAAAGGATAACACTAACAGCCTGTTTGCCCTAAAGAAAGGCATTATCCTTACAATGTCATAAAGCTGAGAACAACAAGCATGATTCGCCGTGCTTGTTCAGTGCGTTTTCGGTAACTCGCAATAGTCGCTATGTTTTCCTTTCCTGTTATCTGAGTTCCGTATTGGATTAACTTGGGTAAGGTCACATTAGACTGGAAGCATTAAGGGAATAAACTAGACGTTTTCCACGTGTTTATTAGTACTTACTTAGGTACATAATACATGCGGATTTTTGTTACTCAACATTTCATGTTATGGAATTCGCATTAGATTCTTTTAGGCAGCTGATAAAACTTCTCAGTTATAGACTATACACATACAATTAATTATATTACTGTTGCTATTACTTTTTATCTATCTTTTTTTCTTAATATGTACTTATATTAATTATGCCGTCTGAACTTCAAAATGTTATACCAATCTGTAAAATATAGCTGGAGTTATAGGTACAGGTAATTATGATGACACGCCCACAGATTCCTTTGTTGCAGTTTATAGGGGAAAGCCAACCATTAGCGGTCGTTTACGGCATGCTATGATAATTTAAGAGGATAATCAAGGATGTCGTGGTGGCCTAGTGGTTGATATACCGGATTTCTATGCTCGAGGTTGCAGGTTCAAACCTAGGCAAGTATCAATGTGACTTTTTCAATGTCATAAATACTTTCTTAGATATTCTAAGACACCACTGACTGACGGTGACGGAAAACATCGTAAGGAAACCTGGATTTAATTATCTGAAATCGCCAACCCGCAGTGAGCTAGCGTGGTGATCAATGCTCAATCCTTCTCTATACGAGAAGAGGCCTTTGCCCCTTTTGCAGTGGGACAGTTATAGGCTATTATTATTATTAATCAAGGATGTCTAATCGGAAATCCCATAATGGCTTTCCTTGAAATACTTACAGTTTTTTAAAACGTGTTTTTTTATTAAAAAAGTTTGGTAATCTGTTTGTTTCCTTAAAGTATAATCTAATCATACTTACGGTATTGAAACAATGTATCGAATAATAAATATACTTACTTATCTAATTTCGAAAGTTATGCTGTGTTAAGCCGATTTATAAATACTAGATATATGAGCATATCTATGTAGGTACCTATAATACATTGAAGTTGGTATTTACACTAATCGCATAATAACTATTTTATTAATATTACTGCAATGTTTGTCAAGAAACAACAACCTACTAACTAAGTTTAGGTTTGCTAACACAACAAAGCGTTAAGTTTAATAACCCTGTGAACACTAACAAAAACTAGTTAAACTTTTAATATGCACTATGTTTGTTACAAACACTAGTTACTGCAGCCGCGGTTACCCGTTCCCGATTGCAGTTAACGCTATGCGACGTAATTAACTATTACTTTACATGGATCAAAGCTGCCGCCTGCTTATGTGGTTAAGTTTATTAGTTAAATCATGTACGGAATAAATTATTAGAATATCAATCTATGTCATGTTAATTTATGATAATGTGTTTTAGCATTTAACATTATTGGGGCAATATGAGTCTACATCTTGATCTGACGTATAAAATATCTTCATGCAAAAGATGGCCACTATCACATTTGCGTTACTAGGAAGCAGGATAATTTTGTCAATATAATTAATATTGAAAAAAGGATAATTTAGTATCTGAAAATAGTAGCCATGTAACTACGTGCTTAATAACCCATGGTCAATAGTCATTATTTCATATGGCCAAGGTTTGTATTTCAATTAATATTGGATTTTTTCTTAGGAAATTTCTCTGAATCACGAACGATAACAGCTCGGGGTGTTGTTTCCGGCAACAAAAATGGTTAACGGCAATACGCTCGCACGGGTTCATGACGACACGATCTTTAGCGTGCAAGGTAGGACCAATGTACCTGATTCTACTTATGAAAGAACACGTGCCTTTTAACTTTTTATATAAGTAGGTAGGTACAATTTGGCATGAAATTTCCAACCATTCTGTAAGCCTTAGTTCATCTTTTACTTGCACACAAATAACCTATATTGCAAAACTTTATTAATTTTTAACTTTGAAATGAATGGAAGTATTACTCAAAAAAAAATTACAAAATTGCTGACGCTATTGGTCAACAACTCCTGAGTCTTAAAAAGAAGTCATTATACAAAAAGTATTAAAGGAATATTAATGACATCGGAACTGACAGAGAGTGATCGGATTTGGTCGTTACGCGTTTCGCTGATCTTTTATCAAGGTTGCAGGTGACGTCAAAGAAAATTTACAAAGTTGTTACAAAATGGCTCAGAATATTAAATCACCCCCGCTACTTAGTCCTAGGCCGATGTTTCAATGTTTTTCGATGCCTGAAGAGGGCTTCCAGGCTTGATTCTGTTCAAATCAATCAGATTACAAGGTTAGACTCTCCTGGCCGTGGTCTAACTTCATTGGAAAATTCAGTTTGTATCGGAACTTTGGAATTTTGCCGCGTTACGGAAACCACCATTACGAGGTTAGGTCCTAAACCAATTCATTACTTAGCTCGAATTGATCAAATAAACCTCTCTGCCTGTTTTCTAACAAATCCTAATAACTGGAAACAGGATCTTTAATAAATGACCTAAGTACTCGTATATACTTAAACTAAGAAAAAATATGATTGTACGGGTCACAGTGAGAATTGAGACTTGAATACTCCCTAGTCCCTGAGTTATCGGGTATACTTCTAACATTTTCGTCGTCAGTCCAGGTACAGTCAGCATCATAAGTAGCTGAACATTTAATTTTATAAACATACCATTAATTGAAGAACAACTAATTACACACTAAAAAGTCTTAAATATTTTAAGATCATCCATTGGACGCTCCTATAATTTGAAACAAAAACTTGAATTGGTTTTTGTTTCTTTCCATTATTTGACATAAGGTTTCGTAATATGTTAATCTACTTATGATGCTGACCGTACTATTCGAGCTCAATCACCTTTATTACCGCTTGCCACAGCACTCCTTACAAAGCAAGGACGGTGAAAGTGAACCCACAAATCCGTATACCTCACACAGTAATTGGCCCGTACAAATGGTTCAAATAAAAGTATGCTACACATCGTTAGTGGCGCAACGGTGCGAAACTAACAATTTTGGAAGTTGTTTTGTATGTATTGTTATTTATGCTCGGTTACTTGAGTGGAGTAAGCAAAATTCAAGACTTTAAGTGGGCGGGGCTGATGCATTATTTTTTTCAAAGATTAGTTCAGTTTCTACAAATGCCCGTAAAAAGTCCAAGTACTTAGATTACCTTTATTTGACTACGTCCATCAATGTCATACATCTACAAAACTTAATACAATTAAGTTCTTTATAAACCTACCAGAAAATACATCACAGCCTTTTTACTCAGCAAATTGAAATTCGGCGATTACGCAGTTCATTCATCCAGTATGCATCGGTAGATATCGATCTCCGATACTTTGCAAACCCAGTAATTTGCATTTTATTGCAAACTTAAGTCCTGAACATGCATTGCAAACACCGGCCACTTGTAAAAAATAAATCCACTTTCGCAACTCGAAATTTATGGTTAAGCCATGTTGCCGCGCGATCGTAGCGTTGATTATTTGAGTTCGCAACCTATCTGTGAGAACGTATTACGACAGTTCATATGAGGTGTGTAAATGGTTACGATGTGCTCCATTGAGACGCAAAGGTCTGAAATAGATACTACAATCGTATCCGTGCGTAATATGTTCTATTGTTGTAGTTTTTTTCTTCATTCAACTGATAGGCATTTGTTTCACAGTGTATTCGAGTCAATTAGTTGTTTGTTAAGTAAAACAAATATTAGCTTCGGACAGGTGCGACCCCCCAGCAAGACTGCTAAGCCCTTTACGAAAGAACATGGCTTTATAAAACATTAATGTAATTTTATAAAAACTTCAGAAGTATGTCGTTTTGGTACCTAGCAATTCATCAACATGTATGGAAATTAAATTAATATTGTTTTTTTTTCTAGAAGGTAAATCCTTCGCTTGACAATATCAACCTCCTTTTTTATTAAAGAAAACTTAGAATTGCTGACGATATTGTTATACAAGTTCTAACAACAGTTTGCAGAATGTTTTCAGCCAGCATTCTCACGGTTAGCTTTTATTGGGTGTAACACGCACAGATAAATCGCAGCTGCGTTGCTTACGTAAACACCGCAACCCTTAAACGCGAGCGAACCGTAAAGGTCATGCGAAAATTATACGAAGAATATTTAAGAGTTGTGTATTTGATATTAAGAGATTGAGTGCTGTTCTTTAATGCGGGTTAGATGACACGAATCTGCCAGTCCTTTCCATTACCGTGGCCTATTGCCAGTAATATGACCTAATTTCAATTTCAATTTATTTATTTCAAATATGTGTACATTTTGAGGTTACCTACAGATAAAAGAGAGCTTAAATACATATTTTACCATAAAGGTTGTTTTAAAATTGCCAATTGTACCTCATTGCTTTTTTTAAAATCAATTAGTTAACACTAGGAAGGCTTTTATTTTAGAGCTGTCCTGTCATGTTGTTATTCAAAATGTGCGATATGTTTGAATGTGTGGACTGAAAACCACGTCCTATCACCTATGGACGTCTTTAAGGACGTTTTCGTTTAATTACGGCTCTAACCGCTGTTTCTAAAGCTTTTCTTTGACATGTAAATGACAAGGATTTTCTCTTTACTCAAAAACTCAAACGGAATATGGACCCTTAAATGTAAACTTTACGAATATTTTGAAAAACATTACCTACCTAGAGGTATATTAAGTCGGTGTGTATCTCTTCGTTTCACAGCTGCAAAGCGGTTATGAACCATTTTTCGTGTCGCTGATAAAGGGTCATTACTTAACTGGGTTACGTTACGTCAACCGCCCGCTTGCCACGGGTTGATTAAGCAAATTATAGTAAGATTTATAATGAAACCATAAAACGGCGTAATGAAGCGTGTTTACTGGTATTATGACATATTTTGATCGAATTGATTTAACTCATTATCGTTACAAACTTGATTATAGAATTGAATTGGTCCTTGGATATTTAAAGACCACAATTGGAACTTCAAGAGTTGTTATAGGTAGTATAATACTAATTTAAACAATTTCGATTTTTAACCCTTATAGGGTGTAATGCTACGATGGTTGTATTAACGTTATCAATCTTTCCAATACTGGTGAAAGTTTTACATTTTTTTACGGAGAAACTTTACTTTAACGATTACGTATGGTAAGTTACTCAAACTTGACATGCAAAAGTGACAATCCAGGTTATAATATTATGAAGTGACATGTACATCACACACACGTTGACAACTCGGTAATAATAAATGTGAATGCAATCGATCTCTTCTCAGCACATATTTACTTACGCAAAAATATGAGGGCTTTGTGTCGCGCGAAATTCTTAACAGCGACGATAAGTACATACGTGTTGAACTGTTGAAAATTTTTGAAGCTGTGTACTTCATAAAACCTGGATCCATGGATCGGCTCTAAGCTTTCGAAATTACGTTTAGATCCAGGATTACAGCCGATATGAATATAATCCTGCCAGATGGATTCACAGCTAGCGTTTTTTTATCGACAGGTTCGCGATACGTGCGTTGCGATGCGATGCGTTATATTTTTAACCTTTTAATAAACATCTAGTTCTTGATTTTTTATGATTGAGGGACTATACCCTATAATTCAAAGCTTTATCTTATGTCGGGGCACATATTCAGTGATTTCCGACTCTTTGACCTATTGTGTAAGGCTGAAAGAAAGTGGGATCGGCCTTTGCCGTGATAAATATATATCTATCCCTGGCTGGTTTGACTATTTATTTGTTCTCTAATATTTTGAACTAGATATGCAACATATCTTTAAACTGGAAAATATTATAGAATTGTTAACAATAGAACCGTAGAGGTTCTATTGTTAACAATTCTATAATATTTTCCCTACTCTTTCTGAAACATACACGTAATGGTACATGGAAGACAACTAAACAAAAACTTAGAAGCGCGTCTAGTTAGGTAATTTATTTTGTCGCAACAGAACACTGTAGGTCGTCACCTAGTTGTCGTTCCATCATTAATCTTTCACCTTACCACATTTTTTGCTGCGTGAAAAAGAACTCAACTTGTTAATGTCATTTTATATAAATTGTATGAAAACAATGTTTTTGCTGACAGTGCTATTCGATTCCTGATATTTTGTTTGGAAACCTTGCGACTTAAAAAAAATGACTTAGTACTTATAACACCGATTCCGTGGTCTTCGATGTGATTAATATCTATAACCGCATACACAGCCACGCCGCGCCGTGACGCCCGATTTGATTCAGCCTCAAATAAATGCAGCGGTTGCAAACTTTTTGTTATGAAGGAAAAGCCTAGTTTCTATAACTATCTTACATTATTTTCTCTTACAGCTACGAGTGGTACCGGCAGTGGTCCCGGCGGGGGCGACGCGAGACGCGGTGGTGACGTCACGCCGCACGCGCAACCCCAGCGACGCCTCATCAAAGTCGACTTTGACAATCTTGAGGTAATTAACACTTTCCATGTTTGTTTTGGAACATGTCGATCACAAGTGAAAGTAATTGATGTTAGGTTGTAATTGTAACGTACAGACGAAAAAAAAGTGTTAGAGATGTGGTAATGATTGTTGCTACATTTATTTAGTGTTTTGTGACGAGCGATTTCCTATTTCATAGAGTATTGTTATTTATTAGATCGTAATAACAAAGGTTGAAGGATTTTTGTCTTTAACTTAACAATATTTTTACAATGTTTTATATACAAGTTATAGTTAGTTAGTTGTTTTTATTATAGCGATAATCGGATACGTGAGCCACCTGAGAGCACACCACCGAATATCTCCCCAATAAAAAATCCCAAGTCGCGGTGACCTAATACGGTCGGTATATAAATATATATATAAGAATTGATATTTGACATGGTTCACATGAATCTAATCAATTTCTAACGGACGTTTGCATCAGCATACAAACATAATGTGAATAAATAGTAGTTTTAATATTATATAAAGAGTTACAATTGTACCGTGTGGTACCTATTACAAACTTCTGAACATCTGACATTTCGTATCGTCCTACTGAGTTGACAGCAAGTTGAGACGCAGCTGGAATACAAATGGAACGTAAACGCTGTCAAACAAAAGAAGAAAACTTTAGATAGCATTTGAACTTTAGCACGATACCGATTCGCACAGTTGAATTGAAACTTAACCATAGTCGCAACCATACCATAACGTAAACGTTAGTCGGCGTTTAAAATTAACGCAATTGGTCCCCAGGATTAAAAAAAAAACATTCTTTTACGTCTTTACCGTATTAAACGAGAATTCTGGTAGCAAAAGCCACCACACATGAACGTGGTATAGTAGCTATAGCACGCAAGAGCCTTCGTTCTTGGCACCGAGCCACACGGCCGTATAATTTTTGATATCTAGATTATGTTATAACTATACTCTAGTGGCCGCTTCTCGGGTTGGTGGCCAGATAAAAGAAATTCTGAGAATACTGCCTCGGTATTTGGCTTTTTATACGAACTTATTCTGTGTTTTTTTGGATGGGAGGAAGTGTAGAAAATTCGAAATTCTAGGTGTATTGTATAATGTTATAGGTACTGTAGTTTCCTATGAGATTTTTTTACGTGGGACTTGGGGAATGGCAGTGGGACTTCAGGATGAAACTAATGTTGTACAATTACGTGTGATGATAATTGATTCTTTTGAAACCCATAATCATGACCTAGCTCTGATACCTACTCAATGTTTATTTGCAAATGCACTCGTAGTTATTGTTTTGAAGAAGCAACTAATTACCTTTATACGCAAACTTTATTAAGATTATTAAAGATTGACAAGCTTAAATCTCTGAGGGTTTTATAGAACTCGGCCAACGTTATTTACAGCACGACCAAAGTCCGCAATGCTCGTAAAACTTGTATTAATAACGAAGGCATGTGTCCCGCAGTGCATTTTATATCACTGCATTATCGTTAATGCTAGCTGTGTACAATTATACATCTACCTAAATACTTTAACTAAGACTGCCTGGTTGGTCTAGTGGTCGCTAAGCGCAGAAGCTAAGCATGAGATCGTGGGTTCGAATCCCGGGTCGGGCAAGTGTTTTTGGGTTTTTCCATTAGGTCATTCTCAGTGGCAGCACGGAATCTGGATTTGTGCCTGACTAATGGTAATAGGCTCGCCTCCTATTACATAGGGACCTATAATATAACTATCTTGTACGTGTACACAGTACCTACACACTACAACCTGCTGTTTTGAGGAATAAAGGCATTCAATTTTAATGTTAAATGATAAAGTTATATGATCTTAGAATTTTGCAACTGACAAGCTAAACATTTTTATATCTACTGCCAGATATATGTATAGAGGAAAATATAGGCATTGATAGTCGACTCAAGACATTAGCAAAAAATAAATGACAAACGTACCACGAGTCTATATAGTGGGTAGATGACTAGCTGATGCCTATTATAAGGCGCAGATTGGGTTTAGAGTCACGGACGCGTGTAATGAAACTATCACTGTAATATTGTTGTCTTAATAGATCTGACTGTACACTGTACAGTCGTGAGCACAAAGCTTGCTCGTAGCAAAATTGCGTTGTTGAATTTTTTCTTCGTAAGTTTTTTACATATTTG
The DNA here is from genome assembly GCA_905340225.1 of Abrostola tripartita. NCBI lineage: Eukaryota > Metazoa > Arthropoda > Insecta > Lepidoptera > Noctuidae > Abrostola > Abrostola tripartita. The sequence continues at coordinate 2,489,102 of HG996488.1, forward strand.
ATACAGTTATAAAATGAAAATTAACGATAAAATTGAATGCGTTTTTTTACTTTTGAATGAAGTAGGTAAGTAAGTAAATTGAGATCCGATCTACCTACGCAGAAAACACCGTCATCATTTGTAAAAATGAAATTGATGCGCTTACAAATTTCTGTAATTACTATTTATAAATTACGAATTTATTCTATGACGCTATCAAAGCTGCCAGGATCCTGATGAATTTGAATTTCTTATGTATTCATGTCTGTTAATGTGCCCGCTAGTACCGAACCTACATAAACAATAACATGCCTACACATTTTTGCTTACATCTGTACAACACTACTAAAAGGTAAACAAGACAAATTAATTAAGTGTACACAAATCTCGAGAACAAGCAATAAATGTCTGTGAAGGTAGGTAATTACAATTTACACTGACTTTAATTCTTCGTTCTGTAATTACATATGCGTAGTACTTATGACACTAAAAGAAGTTATCTTTTCACGTATTTGTTAGTAATTATTATTCTTACGGTTTTAAACCTTATTTAATTTCAATACAGTAATTGGTCAATTTCAGGTAGAGTTCATTGAAATTTTTAATTCAGAATCTAGGTGATCGTCTACTGTTTCTGTTGTGAATTCAATTTGTAATCATTGTTACGGGGTTCACAATATATTTTGGTTTAATAAAGGTTAGTTGAGCACATTAAAATATGAATTATAATTATTATCTTTGCTCGATATCTATATTTTAGTCAGAATATAGAAACCACAACGTGAATTAATTTATGAAATATTCTTAACATCAGCAATTTAAATGATTTTAAAATCAATAAGTACACTTTTTCAAGATAAGGTGTTTGTTGTGTAATATTGACGGAAGCACATCAACAAAGAGATTAAAGATAATTTACATGGACTAGTAGTCTCCCTTTATCTTTAGCGGCTCTTGCTAAGTCCTACCTTAAAATTATGCAAACTATAGCTTCAATCTTACATCGATAAACCGCTTTACGTGTTCCGTCTTACGGAGGATATAATCGTATGTAGCTACTACGTACTATGTATGAAATTCTCGCATCATAACGTTTCGATTATGATGGACTTGCTAGACTAGAGCGCAATTCCCATATGCTGACATATTTAACTCAACGATTTATAAGCTTGCTTATGGAATTTAGCTTAAAAGTTGAGGTGTAAACTTCGCACGATACTTATTTATAAGAGATAAATAAATCAACTTTATTCATGTTGTTTTTGAAAGTGAGTAGGTAACATCACTAGCATATACATTATAAATGATAATATACATTAAATACGTGCGTATATACGTGTATGATGTACGGGTAGTGAACATCAACCTGCTTTCCATTTCTACGAACCATGCTTCAACTGTCTTACATGATACGTTGAAACTACTCATTTTAGTGCCCGCGCTAATTAACTCCTAACTGTACAAGAAATACTATCCTTAAAACATGTACACTTGTGCAAACTTGTCTCACAAGGCTTCGGTGCCCTAGTTTAAATATTAACGGAATTTTCAACTGTAATTAGTAAGTCACAAGATTGCTTTTTCCGTGAGGCAACAGGTGAGCTGTTTTGAATAGTTTTAAAACGGGGTTTGAATATTAGATAAGTTAATCATAAGTTTCGAATGACATTTTACGTTCATAACGCCTACTTACGGTGTACAGCCTATACCTTTACTTTTACGACTTTGTAAGTCGTTAAAAACAACTGTTATATCTGTAAAGTCCAATAATATTTAAAAAATGTAGATATGTTACAGCGCGTTTAATTTTAAAGACTCGAAAAGGGGGCAATTGTAGTCTTGGGTACTTACAATTGTTGTCCGATTTGACATAGACCTACAGTTTGGATTCAGAGTTCGGAACACTTTTCTCGTTCATTTTGTTATCTTAAGACGTATCTATCTTTTGACATATCATTGGTAAAGTCGAATCAAAAACCCCTTTAGATTATAAATAAATCATTCACTCCTTCCTCGCTACAGTTCATTATCAGGTACATTACGGGATGAACAAAAGGCTCTTTGAGTGACGATACCTTCGTCGGGCGCACCTTGAGATGTCCGTCTTGTAACTAACTTGGGGCAGGCCATTTTTTATCTAGACACAAACAATTCAAGGCAAATAATGTATTCGAAGTTTCTTTCGAACATGAAAAAGGGTTATTTAAATCACATCAGTAGGTACATGATTGTCCAGATGTTATAAAAAAGTTGAACTGAAAGCGATTCACGTAATTTTAAGCCACTGATTTGGTTATACTTCATGTCGCATTTTGTCTTTTTCCATACAAATAATTGTACATACAACTCGTACGAGAATAATTGATCTTTAAAACGATATCCTTGATTAAATTACAGTTACATCCATCCTATGTTTATTTGTATCGATGTCTTTTACAAGGATAGAGAAAAAAAAAAGGCCAGTTTTCAATCAAATCAGCGCCCGATAGGCGAGACTTTGTACAATTTTGGCACCATTCCAATTCATTAGGTTTCCACACAAATTGGATTTATGCCTGTACATGGATGTTCCACGCTGTACATTATAATTTGGTTAATGAACGATGTGTTCCATTATTCCGTTTGAATGTCAAAGGTAAGCTGGGATTATCCTAATGTCGTAGTTGACATGATGTTTTTGTATCTGAGCCGGCTAAAGGCTGTATTGTATGAAGGTCATTTATATAATAGGAGAATTTAGTTTTACAGCGGAAGAAATGGTGTAGGTAGTGTATACAGTACACGTTATTTGTTGCCCCTTAATATTAATTAAGGGATAACAGGTTTCGCCTTTTACACTTTATCGAAAGTAGTTTTTCATTGAAAATTATTAAGAAACATGACTTGCCCAGATTTAGGAGTAGGGTTAGCGAATAACAATTCAAAATGTATTTACCTTCTAAGTGCTTTGTGTCTCCCGCTTGCTATGGAGGGAAGTAGGAAAAATTAATATTCCTACTCCTCCTATATATTCTTTTAGGATTAATTTTATTGCGGGTTCCAAGACAGTCGAGTCATTTCTCTGTGACGCCTCGAGCTTCATCGCCTCGATGATTCTTAATGGTTATCGTTGTAGATCCTGGCTTACAGGAGTTGCAATGATGGGCATGAGTGGTAGGCTTGTCCCGAAAAAAGGTCATAATATATTCGCCCTACGGACACAACTGCAGAGTAAAACCACTTATCGTAGTTCCGACGTCCCAAGTACGCGAAACGCCCATAACTTTCCCTTCGTGTAATATCTCATCGAAATACCCGTTCCTCTGCAGAACCTGCGACTTAACGTTATGCAATGCATTGAGTGCATCGCTCCACACTCTCTGACATTATGACATTATTACTTTCTCGATGAAAGGCACGACGGCGACACAAATGGTGCAACAATATGCACTGACAGCATGCTTCCGATTATGCACGTGTTATAAACTCCACGCAACTCTCGATGAAGGAATCAAATTCGTTAGTTCTAGTTTGAATATTAGTTTTCAATCAAATCTAATGCAAACTTTCAAGAAAAACACATTAGTGCTTATAATAAGGACTGAAATTATATCTGAAAATTACAGTAGAGAAAAAAATACAATAAAAAGCTTAGCAGCACTGACATCGCTTTTACATTTGCCAAAAGTACAGTCTTATCTCAGCTTAGGCTTCGATTATTCGGAAAGCGCACGATAGCTTCGCTTCTGTCTCCGGTTTACAGTTTGCAAATTATTGTTAGACATTTGTTTAGCAGATATAAAGCCTGTTTCACCATCTACGTGTTTAAATAGTTACTTCTTGATTAACGCTAATCGGCAAGTAAAGGTTACGAGTATCTTCCATCGTATTTTAGTTACGGGTGACTTTTTTTTTATTCTACTTAACACTTTACTTGTCGATGGTGAAACAGTCCCGGCTATCATCAGTTTTATTAAATAAATAAATAAAACTCTATGCTAGGGGTCGATAGGTTCTCACTCAAGTTAATAACCTATTTTTATAGTGACCTTAGTGAATTACCTTTAATTATGTGACAGCCTCAGAATACAAGACAAACTTCTTTATTCTTGTATTCTGAGCTTACTTACAGCTTACGTCAGCACAACACAGATACGCTATTGATCCTGCATCTTAGTGTACATGAATAATAGAGCAAGCAAAGTTATTACTCAAGCTTTTAAGCTCTAAATATTCTGTTGTAAGGTCAAAGGAGGGTTAATACTATTCATAGATTTCTTACAATATACCAAACTGTTTTCTTTGAATAATAAATTGCCCACTTGAATTGTAAGATGTTACGGCAATCTATCTTCTATCTTTCTTTATAAAAAGAAAATTGTGTTGTTTTATGTATTATATCTTTTGTGCTTAATATTTTGATATTCACGAAATACCGTTACCGTTTTTTGACCTTTGGCGTACCAACGTACTTATTGTTCCAATATATTTTAACAGGTGTTACGACTAATAGTCGTGCAGTAATATTGCCATTACCACTTTTTATAGTACGTGAATTAGTGATTGTGTTAAGACGTGAAAACCATGTCTTTATTTACTTTTTCATTCAAAATATAGATGTCGGTTTTGTTGGTAGTTGTAGGTTGATGTAGACACAATTTCCAAATCTCGGTTAGGTTGTCATATTCGTATTTTAAATCATTATGAAATAAGAAAATAGTATTTTGTCTCAAAGAGGATTTACCTAAATGCAATTTCGTGCAATTATTTAAAAAGAGCAAAGTTCGATCGTAAGTAATGTGCATCCCTGTCTCAATTTATTGCTATTTTAAAATATAAATTTTAATTGTAACAAGAAATATATTTTGATATCTATGATGTAAGCCGCAAGAACCATTATTGCACAGGTTTAGATATTGTTCTTATATAATTCTATGAAGATTCGCTTGCACATTAATGTAAGTCGTTGATTTAGTTTTCACCGCAATAATTTGATCCACTGTGCTAATTTGATAAAATTGTAGAATGGAATACCTATAAACCTTGGTACATTTGACACCTTGACTGACAGAAATCGCCATAACTTTTATTTAACATCGTTTTAAATAGATAAACGACAGAGAGATTTAATTACATGAGGCAACTTTTTGACGTCTTTTCCAATATTAAAATGTCCTGATTACCTAATTAATAATGTATGATTTTTTATCTTTCTAGGACGATGAAGACGAGGATGACACAGAGACCTGCACTAGTCCAGAAGTATGCGCGCCCCAACCGTTCCCAAGGCATACGGCACCACAGCAACAGACCCCCAAACCTTGGAAGAGGACCGGTAAGCAACAATCAACCTTATCCTAACTATGATTCCTTAAAGAGTTCTTTGTGCCAAGTTCCCAAAGACCCAAAAAATTCATGTCATTTTTAAATTACTAAATCTCAAAATTGGCGATAAGCACACAGTCTTTCCTTGCACGCCTTGGCAATGATATTGTGATTGACATTGGTGACGTCACGCAGAGGAGACGCCGCCCCGAGCGCCGCCGCGCACGCGCATCTCCCACGACGAGTATCACCAGTTCTGCGACGAAACCCTCGAATGTATGACAGCATGCAGTGTTGAAAGCATGTTACCAAGCTTTTTTATTTGCAACATTGTTTTCGCTTTGCAATATTGTCATGTATCATTGTTTTTTCAGTTCAATGGTTCTGTGGACGATAACGAATCGATACTACGATTATCCGACATGCCTTCCGTCTTACTAAACTTTAAGTGTACTTTTGTTTATCAGATTGTTTAGTTCATTTATCAATTATTTGTTGTACTCATCAACTTTACTGTATTCAGTGTTCACATTATCTTTCATTAGATGTTTAATATTTATTGTATCGAATTTAGTATCATTTAGGATTTAGGTTAGATCGAGATCACTTATCTGTGTACTTTGTAACTCAACTAAAATCACTGTTTTAAACTTAAACTATTATTCACTTTTTGTTACTAATGTTGTAACCACTCTCGTACATGGTGTTTAGTTGTTCAATTTGTAATTTAGTGTCCACAATTTCAGTAGTATTGTTCTATACTTACTTGTTTAGAATTTGACTATGATATAGAACCTACTGTCCTTATTAGATAAGATTTATAATTAAACGTATAATATACGGTTCAAAATAATCTTCGTTCTGTCTTCTTATTTCTCGATTAGTTTCATAACCCTACTTTAAAAAATTTATCAAGTCAAATCTCCTAGGTTTTAACTTTTAATTTTGAAATTATTCTGATAATTATACACACATTTTATTATATCAACCGGCATTAAAATATCGATAGGTTCCTAAAAATAAAATTGAGAATTTCTTGAGAAAATTTCAAATGGTCCTTCTATCCGCAGCATACGACCTGGCGACGCAGTGTCCGTCACGGCGGGCTTCAATGCGACGACACACTGTCACGCATACTGTCTGTCCACCCACCGATGGAGCACATTCATTACCACATTCAAGGTAAGGATCATATTCAACTATGTACTTAGGTCCTACTAGTATTTAAAGTTATCCTGAAGTCGCTAACGTCTTTGGCTTATCGTTTACTCTACGCTGAGTAAAGAGGTTTTAAGTATTGGCGTTTAGTGATTTTAAAATCCGATGTGTCCTTAGGAAATCCATCGATTTTTACGATGACATAGCCACTCTAACGTCCGGGCCGCGCGACCGTTTATCTCTCTAACGTCCAGCTGCGCGCGGCGTCCGAACCGTAACGTTAACGCAAGTTCGTCGTAACAAAAAACCTATATAGCTACTGAACCGTAATGGCTAGAATAAAGAAAAAAATACCAAAAAAAAGATTGAAGAATACTGATCAATCTTAACGATTTTTTTAAATCGTAAGTTATAATCTTTGATACAAAAAACCGGGTTAAACATGTAATTCAGAAAAAAAATACACAATTATTTCTACCTTTTTAGAATATAAGGCACAACTATTGCATATTTTATCAATAAAATATTTTTACAACAAACTAGACTTATTACCCTTTCTTCTGATGTATATACGATTACATTCGGTTAACTCTAAGTATTTTAATTAAATCAAAACAAAACACTACTCCTCGTAATTTTACCGCGATGTCCCGAGCGCCCTTGACTCGTCCGAGAAGGCGAAATAATAGCAATATGGCCGCCCGTCTAAGGTTTCCCACACACGATGTAATTTTAATAAAATATTTTAAATAATTTTATGAATTAGTTTTATGCAATAATTGTATTTTTGAAGTTGTTTATTTGTTCTAGTTGGCTATTTAAATAAAAAGCAAATAAAAAAATCAATATATAATATAATAATTTATTCCTTCCACACATTTATATATGGTAAGCCATAAAACAATTTTCAATGCAGAGATTGACGTCGCATTGTAGACACTTCCATATGGTCCTAGCAGTGACCTTTCTCTGTGCGCACATCCAACAACGACTCTGTTTGAAGCCGGTTCGAACCGGAAAATGACGGTGCTCGAGTTGAGGTCTATTGGTCGGTCTCCTTTGTTGGGTCAGGTCAATCTGTCGGTTGCGGTTGCGGCTCTTCAAATATACATGCCTCGCGCTCCGGAGACGGTAACCTATAAAGAAAAAAAAAACGTTACCAAGGCTTGATCCAATGTTAAATAGTTGTAAATATGTAATAAATAAACTTACCGGGCGCGTCTTTTGCGCGGTGGCGCGTCAGGCAATATACATCGCGAGGTTTCGGCTTCGCGCTTCCGAGACAGAAGCTCCTGCCTAACCTCTACAGGCAGGGCTGCAGTGCGCCTCTGCGTTATTTGGCGCTGGGCGCGGACGACGTCTAGCTCACTGTTAGAAAAAAAATGCTATAGCATTAAAAATAAAAGACATATACAATGTACAATTAATCCATGCAAAATTTACTTGCCTCCCTGTTTGAGAGGGCAAACTATCGTGTCCGCGCCCCCTGCGGCCTCCCCGGCTGCCACGGCCTCCCCGGCTGCCAGGGCCACCACGGCTCCCGCGTGTCTCACCACTTCCACGACTGCCACGGTCACCGCGACCCCCACGTCCCCTGTTTCCCCCACGTCCCCTAGTTCCCCCATTTCCCTCAACATAAAAGCTTTCATTTGGTGATCTGCATGAATAATTTAAAACATTAGTATTGTTAAAAGAATAAAATAAAATTTGGCGAAGCATTAAAATATATGCGACCATGCAACACGTGCAAGGGCAACAGTAAAAAAGAAAGGTAGTCAAATCCACAAGTGCATTTTTTTACATTTAGCGGAAATTAATCAACACGAACAAACATGTAATTAATGTTTCAAAACAAAAAAAAACCATTAGAACATTATACATATCCAACGGAAACCAAGCGAAAAATAAATGATGAATATTAGTACAAAACCCAAAAGTGCATTTTATATTAAATATTAGTATCATCTCAAGCAAAATATTATACCACCACTAGCAAAACAAAAATAATGCAAACATATTTTGCCGTGTATAGCGAACCTTATTTATCACGTTTCATGTAACGTCCGTGGATACCAAACAGTCCACATCAAAAAACCTGAGGAACACATTGACATTATTATGGAATCTTCAGTGAATTTAGTATATTTCTCTTTGAAAAATGTATTATTTTGCTTATTACGAAATGTATTTCGATATTTTATATACTATTGTAATGCAAAGTATGTAAAATATGTATAAACAAAACTAAAAGTGGCCGACACCATACGACCGGCCATTTTTTTCGAAACAACAATCGTTTGAAGTTAAAAGTAGACTAGATTTATCAGCTAAAACTGTGATATTTATACATCATCGTAAAGCACAAATCTTCTAGTTTATTTTGATGTATAACACTTGCAAGATAAATAAAACAAAACTGTAGTACTTACGACATAATTGTTGGCACTCACAAAAACACTTCACAACACGCGCGTCAAACGAGTCAACTGAACTTAAAAAAATATATTTTGTTTGTCAAAGCTTATTACACTGCCATCTCTATTTTTTTCGTCGAACTATTTATTCAACTGTATAGATAATCTGTCAAAACTCACCAAGCAAGACCGTATTTTAAACTAGAGGGCGTTAAACACAACTCGTCGCTTTGGATACTATAGTATCCATGGGCGTATGACGCTACTTTTTTCTTGGATACCGTACTATCCACGGACGTCAGAGTGGATAGTACTTAAAATAATTACTATACAAGCAGTTTCCGCCATCTAATATGAGACTAGGTTTATCATTTATTTAAAGGTTAGAAAACAAGGTCTTTGTAAATGAAGTTGTTCTTACATTTCCTGTCAGCGGCATTTCTAGGACTTGATTCTGTTTGTAGGTACCTATTGAAATGTAAAATGAATTCGCAAAAGCTGATAAATGTAGTTAAATCCAATATTTTAAACTCGTAACTAGTATAAAGATCAAAGAAACTGATTACGGTTATGTCTTCTTGGATGCGGTCTATAAAGACATACTGGCCGTCATAAAAACCTCATTACCTTCTCCAGGAATAAGAAAGTATAAAAAATAACGTTCCGTTTTTGTTCAGCGCAAACTTTTGAAATAAATGCGGTCCGTTAGAAAGTTGCCACTTGTTGTCTAATGTCAGGAGGTCAAGATTTATTATTTATAGATTCGTGTTATATTTTTATTGCATCGACTCTTTATTGAACCACATTTAGTAATTGTATGAATATTAAATTTATATATACATATTATTAAGTTGGTACTGATTCAAGAATGCAATTCTTTGATTCATAATTTTTAAGTTGAAGTAACTATACATCGTATAGTTTATTCGGAACACAACTTACAAATAAATCTAAAAAAATTGAATATTATATTAATATTATGAAGATTCCCGTGCTTTTTTTAAATTTATATGAAACCCCTTTTTTCATCTAAGTTTACTTTTAGTAGTCAATACAGATTTTAGCAACTATATGTGTACTTGACAGCGCTAATTAATGTTTATTGTCAACAGGCCGGGATCTCGGGCGTCATGCGCAGGAGCAGCTTCCATAGCAAGTAGCGACGCTGACGCGCAACTCGGAGAACTCTCCTGGTCGCGATCTAGTTTACAGGATGAGCTCATCAAGTCGGTTAGTGGCAGCCCCAACCATGGCTCGCATGTGAGTAGAAAGTAGTATAGATGGTGGAGGGGAAATTCAAAATTTAGGTACCGAAAGTATGTGAGAGCTAAATTGTTCAGCAGAATACTGGTCCGTTCTGGGTATCAAAGGACCTTAAAAGGCGTGTGCTAGATGAAAATGAGATTTAATGATGATTAAGACCAACGTACGGTTATTGGCGATATCATGCAGGAAATTGCTTGGTGTGTCCGTAGACTCCGTAGAGAATCACAAGATGTAGATTTAGTTTTACGCTATTTGTTGCACATCATGCATGTTGAATACTGTGACTAAATGTTACCGTTTTACTAAATAGCACAAGATTCACAGCTGTTAAACTGTGCATGGTTCTTGATAGCTTTTGTTGTTTTACAAACTGTTCGTCTTTTGGCTTCAGTACTGAAACTAAGTAGGCTTTAAGGCATATCGCGTTATTTGTTCTGACCATGTTCATTCAAGTAAAATTCTCCAATTGACGTTAAAAATTACCCAAAAATGAGCTAGTAAGTACTAAAGCCATCAGAAACAATGGAAATATTTCAGTGTGATGAACGAAGAGTATTTATTTCAGAAACAATGGCAAGAAGCCATAATGTCCGACGACAGGTTGTCTCTGACCCTAGAAGAGATTGTGCACATCAGGTCTGTGCTGACGAAAGCGGAGCTAGAAGTTCTGCCAGTTGAAGGAAGGGTCAAAGAAGACGTTGAAAAGAGAAGAGTAAGTTCATTAGTCATAATGTTTTTATTTCATATAGGCTACAAAAGAGCACTTACAAATGTCAAAACCAGTTGCTCGGTTCCAAAAAGTCGTTTCTATGGAGAAGAACCGGCAAGAAACTCCATAGTTACTCCTTTAAAATATGTTGTAAGTATGTTTAACAATCATTTCAAGTATGAGAGAATAATGAGCTACACAATATACATAAAATGAGAATACGAGTAGCATCTAAGTCAAATAAAAAATATTAATACAGATCGGTTATGCTCTCATTTACAATTTGAGTAAAATACATGACGGTTGAAAGGTACAATATAATCAATTATGGTTGATTGGCAGTATGCCAGGGAAGCCACAAAAGCAGGAAAAATCAGTGCCACACGTCCCTATCGTCAATGTAACTATTAATACTATAGTAGGCTTTCTTAATAAGTACTCGTTTCACATGGGATTTAAAAGGGTTGCCTTCTGTAAGGTCAGTTATAGAATTTGGAATTTTATTATAAAACCGAACACAGTTTCCTAAGAACGACTTGTTGCTTTTTGGTATTTTAAATCTCGGTACAACATTTACTTTGTTGTAATAATTAAGCGCAATTATTTTTAATTATTCTTCCTAGAAATAAAAATCCTAAATAGTCATTGACTTTGGGTAAAAGGTAGAATCTATTAGTTATACTAACATGACAGTAGGTATAATGTGAATTAACAAAAAGAAATTCTTAAATATACTTTTTCCTCTCCAGGTATGCTTCTTGTGTTTGAAGACCAGATTTGGTATTTTTGGTCCTTGGGGCCAGAAATGCAAACTGTGCAAAAAGACTGTCTGTCAAAAATGTTGTTCGAAGGTATGTTTATTCTAATAAGTATTTTTAAGTATTATTATTTCGAGCGAGGATGATACTTATACAACTTGTTGTGCTAGATGCGTATACCGACGGAGCACTTCGCGCATGTGCCAGTGGTGCTGCTCAGCCCGTCGCTGTTGCCTTCGCCCGAGGATGAGGCACACTCGTCCTTCCCCAGGAGTCTCATGTCTAGGCTCGTGTCTCCTGAGTACACGGTAAGATATACTTCGATAAAAAGAGTATTTGACCTGATAAACCACCTAGCAACAAAGCTCTAAATCAGCTCCACCTACAACAATTTTTATGCTGATAGGACTGTAGAAGGTGTATAATATGCTTGTTCCTCTCAGAACAGAACCAAGAAGATCCTTTCTTATCAAGAAAATAACGGTGAAATTGCTTATCACATAAATGCGGTAATGTTGTGTGAAAGATATTTCCGATACAATAACGTTGCACGAGTAAGAACATAATGCGTGCGCGGGACACCGCAAATTGTATCTACACGGTTGTGAATAGGCCCCGATCATCTAGTTTTATTATATCATTCAACGTCAGATCGTCTTCCGTTATAATATCTACCGCAAATGCTTCCTATTCATAGGTAAATATGTCTAACAAAATATGTCCTCGCACCGTATGCACAAACAAAAAAATGTGCCTATTTAAATATTAAGCGGACCTAATAAATATTTTTCTATCAAGTAGGTATTTCCACTTTTATGAAGAAGTTAGTTAGTAGGTACCTGTTTTTAAGAGGAAATATCTTAGAAACCTTATGTCTTATTTTGTATACCAACTAGTGGTAAAAGTATACTTATTCATAACGACTGTCATCCTCATAGAGCATGGTAGAGAACAGCGTGGGCAGCGCGCCCAGCAGCCCGGCCAGCGCGCGGCGCGCGAGCGGCTGCGGCGCGGGGGCGGGGGCGGGGGCGGGGGCTCCGGGCGCCGCGGCCCGCAGCGCGCCCGGCTCGCGCGGGGGCTCGGCGCTGGGCTTCGCGGACCAGCTGTCCGTGCCGCCGCACGCCATGTCCCGCAGCGTCGACGGCCCGCAGGCCATGTCGCTCGTCAACACGCCGCCGCACACGCTCGACCGCAGGTTTGTCTCCCGCATTTTAAATTGGTCTTTGTATTCGCGAAGTTAAAATATTTTTTATGCTCAGCTTCTATTGAAGTCTCTTTATTTTAGAGTCAGAAAAAACATTATCTAAATACATAAGATAAAAAAACACCTTATTTTAGCTATCTACAGTACCTACCTACAAACATAGAAGATTAATTAAATATGATATTATTCAAACTTAACCACCAAACTCATAACAAGACTTGTTGTATCCAGGGCTCGGTACGGACGCGGCGCGGCGGCGTCGACGGCAGCAGAGCGCCTGCGCGGGGTACAGATGGCGGTGTGTCACGACTGCAAGGCGATGGTCCTGCAGATCATCAAGTCGTCCCGCGCCTCGCGCTCCGCCTCCCGCGACCGCGCGCTCCGCCACCTCACGCTCGACCTCGCGCCCGTCTACACGGCCGACTGTTAGTGCGCACGACATTCAGTTAGATGGTAGTGCATCACTAATTTACTGTGAGTGCGATTACCAACCAATAAGCCAGTCATGAGTGCGGTTAACGCAATCTTTAATCGGTAACCAACTGTAAGTTCATCTGCATTGCAAAAAGGCAACAGTGAGTGCGTTTACCACAAGTGTTGAATGGATAAAATATATAACCAAGTTTGGATGCGTTAAATAAATGGCGCCGTGATATGCGAATACACTATTAGAACACTCAGAACAAGTGACAGCAAGTCAATAGAGCACTCCTTATTATACAGCGGCCTATTGCAATTAGTGCGTTCATCAAACAATCATGGCATACCAACCAACTATATACATTTTCGGTAAAATGGACCTCCGCCGACTGCTGTCGACCTGTGCACTCACCTGACGACTAACTACAAGGATAGAAACACCAGCTTCGTGGCAGCTATTGGTGCACTGCCATAAGAGTGGTTGTTTGCGTTCACCAACAGTCTCGACCGGTGTCCGCCAATTTTCGGTGCATTTACCCAGTGGAGATACTAAAGTTGAGCTGTTTGTATTTCTACTGCGACGCAACATAGAACAAGAATTGGAAGGATCATCAGAAACCATCGCCTTATGAAGCTCACACTTATTACTTAAGCATTTTACTTTTCTATCATATTTCTATGTTAATATATATTTTTCGTTACCTCACTAACATTGAAACAAAATAAGATATTTAGAATTTTAATAGAAGTATTATTATGAATCTTTTCAATCAGTTAGTCAATTGCTTACCCTTAAACACCCTACTAATTCAATAATCTTTGTAATTTATTTTCATCCCTAATGATATTAGCTTACAGTTTTTTTCCCAGTTAATTTTACCATTATTTAGTTTGAAAATTATTCATTCTAAAATAGTTGTTTATTTGTAGATCCTATTATAATATTAATAAGTATCCATCGTGTAAATACTCAATGACATTAATAAGTAAATATACATTTAATATATTATATCAATAGTTATATTTATCATGAAATCGTCTTTTTTGACATTCTGAATAAATTTATTGAAGTCGACACTCGATTTATTGTAGTCGTCACTCAAGGTTCAAAAATCGAGCTTCCAAGGTTGTGTAGTTTCTATGTTGTGTTTCGTACGTGGACCATACATTTTGTTTAGACAAAATGAACTTTGACAATACTTTATGACCTTTGACAGACGTTACTACCACAATTTTTGTTTATCGCACAAAATCATAATTATAAAAAAGTCATTAAATTATTTAAAATATTTATCCTACATTATCAGAGATACTCATAGTACCTATATTGAATTAATATAAATTAATGTTATATTCCAGAAATTTACTAAATAATATTTTGTCACTTATTAATAGATATATATTTTTTCCGAATAATAGAATGTTTTAATATGTCTACAATATCGATGTGAAATTAAAAAAAAAATATTGTGTGTTCAAAAATATTTTAATGTACTATGAATGTTGTTGTATAAAACAAATGTATATTGTATAAATGTTATGAAATCGTAGAATCTGATATCATCAAACATTATGAAGCATGAATTCTTTAATATTTTAGTCAAATTGTAGAAAATATATTGATGTTACAATGTCGAGTCAAATAAGTATTTTTCCAAATATAAATTATGTTCACGTCAGATTTCTGGCAGAAAAACGTTAAGTTTTCTACAGTTTGACGTCTAAAATTGTACTCTTCGTGGCTGACCCCTGACATATTCCCAAGACTAAGGTCGAGATCACACGATTGATTTAGAATTTTTTGACATTTATGTCCATAATAAATAATAAATTGTTTACAGAAATATTTTTGTAAACTTAATGAGTTGAATAATGTTATAGACACTTATCCGAAAATGTGATCCGACATAAAAATAATATTTTTTTAATACTTAATAATATGTGTGACATTCAGAGCAGTTGTGTTTTCGATAAGTTAAGTTTCCTGTGCCATACCAATCAAGATGAGTAATTTTATCTGTGACTAACTATTGCATGTGCGTTAATCGCAAGCATGTCACGACATTGTGTGAAAATCCTATGTGCCTATGAGTACAGATCAAACCATATTTTGTTTTACATTTAGTTTTGTTTCTTTAATTACATTTTGGTTCATTCTAAAAAAACACAAAACCTCAAAAAAATACCTGAAATATATAACTTTCCTTTGAAACGGTTGCGTGCTTTTGATAAAACTGTTATTATATAGAGATTTATTATTTTTTATATAAAAATTCCGTTCATTTCGTTAATGAGTGCTATAAAAATGCGCTTGACAGTTCAGTCGACAGTATGCAACCAGCTTATTAAGTCTGATTGTTTGTATGAGATGTATGATTGTGTAAACGTATGTTTCTTCATCATATTCATACAAGCCGGGGTCTGTAATGCGGCTGTAGTCGTGCAGTATTTATAAAAGGGAGTTACACTGTGTATCTTGCATACTGACGCCATGTCGAATGTGATTTAGGATGACAGCAGCTTACATTGTAGGCTCATTGTGAACGACAGCCATTTTAGAACTGTGGTTTTAACTTCATTCTTGTGTACTGAGCCTTACCATGGCCTGTAGTTGCTACTGCCGCAGTTACAGACTTGGCTTTAAAATTATTTAGAATTAACTAAATTATTTCGCGAAATATACCCACTATCTAGTACTCCAGTGTAAATATAGATGTCTAGAGTAAATATATAGTAGCGGTTCAAATTAAAGCGGTAGAACTATTTTCAATGTAATTAATCATCGTTGTTAATTATTAATACTGGGTTTTCCCTCAACTCTTACATTCCCTCCGTTAATTTAGTTATTTTTAAGTTTATAAAGTAAACGAATGATATCTAAAATTTAATTGTTATACAATACATAATGGCCTAATATATTGTTTTGACATTTTGGCACATTAATGATTTAACTGTTGCGTCAATATTATTTTTATAAAATGTTTATTTCCAAATTACTTAAAATTTGTATTCTAAAAGCCCAGTTATTATAACTTGTAAATGTGTAATTTAGTAGTCTATTAGATGTTACTTAGACGGTAACTGTTTAAAGAACTTAAGTACTTATGTAAGTGGAAGTAATCGATGATGAAAACAAAACCATACTTAAATAAACAATACAAATCGTTAACCTGTTATTTTACTTATTGAGTTCATACATTATTTTTATTGTGGTCCCTTTAGGTCGTACCAGCAGCCCGTAAGTATCTCATGGCAAAAGGAAAAAAGTTTAACTGACGATTAACGGTCCAAATATTACGAATATTGCATTATTTCTTTTTCTAAATAAGAAGGTACCATTAGGATATCCAAGCCGAGCTTGAAATAAAGAATAAAGGTTGTTATAAAAACAGGTAAAATAAAAAAAAGGCATAAATAAACAAAATTTAGTACAACCACATTTATTGATTGTTAGGTTGACGGCTATCGATTTACAATGAAACTGTATCCTTATATAAATAAATTTTCTAATAAATAACGTCGTTTAACCTACAACAAGGAGTCCGTCCTCTAAGAAGCTGTGTGGGGGCACTTCTAGGTTGAGGGGGGCGGGTCCCTTGCGGATGCGGCCGGAGGCGTCGTAGTGCGAGCCGTGGCAGGGGCAGTAGTAGCCGCCGAAGTCCCCGGCGTTGGCCACGGGCACGCAGCCCAGGTGCGTGCACACGCCGATCACCACGAGCCACTTGGGGTTCTGAGTGCGCTGGTTGTCGTGCTGCGGGTCGCGCAGCTGGTCCACGGCTACTCCCTGCTCGGTTGAAATCTCGGTTTCGGTTCTGTAATTACGTATTTTTTTTGTTAGACGCTGGTATTATGCGATTCTTTTATACAAAAGAGAGTAAATATTATTATAAAATACATATGCTCAAAAGCACTATTCGCAAGATAAAGAAGTGTGGCGTAATGATAGTGAGTGTAATAGCCATTTACTGATTTTTTTAATACTTTTAATGCCAATGCGTTATATTTAGTTTGACTGAATACTCGAAATGACAATCGACAGTCGCTATTATGTTGAGACAGCTGAAAGAAATGGTAACGTGTTTCTATCTTTATCATCTGCTATCTTCTTTTTCTGTTAATCATGAATATATTAATGCTTCAATCAGGTTTCGAAACCTGACCCGAGAACGCAAGCGTATATATCGTCGTAATAAGCCGTAAATATTATTGACGTGACTACTCAAATGACGTAGGTTAAAATATATTCATCTCAATGACAAAAAAATATGCAGTATGGAAAGTGCCCAACTGCGACGCAGATTTGCAAGTACTGACAATTTATAAACCTACACCTACACAGGTACAGACCTAATATAATATGGTACTTACACAACATTCTTATGGATGTTTATATTAAAAGAATGTTGAATATATCATGCTGTAACTAATTTACTTAGGTTAAGATTTTAAGAACCTAGGGTTCTGGCTACATGGTACTTGGTACTTTTTCCTGTTAAAAGACAGATTTTTTTCCCCCATTGACGTCTTAGGAAGGCAAATTATAATTATACTAAACTACTGGGAACATGTTAAGTTTCTTGTCTAAGCGGTTAGGCTGTGCATCAATAGATGAGTCAGAAAAAACGGAACTGATAGCCGAGTGGTATGACCGGTGGAAAGGTCACAAGTTCAAACCCATGCCACCGATGCACCAATGTCTATTCGAATTCATGTGAGTATTATAAATTAGTTATCAGTTTCCAATAACGGTGAAAGAAAACATCGTGAGGAAACCGGCGCACCTGAGAGATTTTTCAATGGTGTGTAAAGCCATTTCAGAGGCCTACAGGCGGTTTAAACTCTGACACCAGGTTGTTTATCAACCATATGATAAGGAAAAGTTAAGATATTTTTATATAAGATTACATAAAATGTTATGTACCTGTGTCTGATGAACAGTGGCTTACCGCGCCACTTGAATGTAACAGACTTGCCCTCGGGGATGTCTGACAGCTTGATCTCGATCTTAGCCAAGGCCAAGACGTCGGCAGCGGCGGCCATGGACGACACGAAGTGTGTCACGATGGACTTAGCCGCATACGCACCCGCAACACCACCGGCTGTAAATATGTTTAAGGATATGAGGTTCTAGGTTGCACAGAGGCGTGGACGCTCAATTAAAGAGTTCTATGCCCAGTGAGGGTGAAGTCAGGCAGGATAATGATGACAATAATAATAAGGTATATTAAGGTATTAATTTATCCGCAGTATTGCAACACTACTATTAGATAATAATAAAATTATCAATTAAATTGAGTTCACTTTATTAACATGAAAAGAAGCATAATTATTATATGCACCAATTCCAGGCAAATTTGAGAAGATTATGTGAAAAATTATTTGGCAGTTGGGTATTGTTTATAAATATATAATTACTGAAATATGTGCAGATTGCACAAATATTTGTCCCCTACAGAAATAATACCGACAACTCTTATTATAGTACTTTAATTACTCAGTCCCTGCACTAATGAATGGACTAATAGATTTGAGATACAAAAATATGTGCAAATACTGTAACATTGTATATTATGAGTTAATGCCAAGAACTATAAATAAACATAGGTACTTAATGAGATATTTGTGTAAGTATACCTATTATTATATTATATATTCCCTACCTATGTACTATACACACATGATGAGTTATATATCTGTATCTTGTTTACATAAGTCACACAAATGTTTATAGATGCACAAAATACAATTAAGACTAATTGTAAGACAGATATTTGACAATAGATTCATTCATTAGCTATTTAACAACCTAAATAGGTATTTATAGCCCATGCAGATAATGGTTGACTTATCAAGGACTAACCTCCAGCAAGCAGGTAGGTGAAAGATTGGCGAGAGTCGACGGTGTCGCTGTACTTCGCGGTGGGGTCCTGCGACTCCTTGCGACGGTACGCCGTGAAGTCTGGGTAGGAGATGTCGGTATGCGCGAAACGAACATGACTTGGACCTAGAATTGACAAGTGTTATGTAATACGATTTTTCCTCATATCTTGCAAAATAAAATCCACGAAATCACAACTTCATAACCAAGATAACTCACCGCGACAGTTTACTCTAGCCTTTAAGCCCTGGATAGGCAGATTTCCGTGCAGAGACTGCACAGTCGAAGTTTTTGGCAAGGGGTGAATCAACACCTTTTCAGGTGATGTGTAAGCCACCACTGTAGGTTTCAGCCCATTGGAGACCACCGATGAGCTTGCTTTAAAATAAGGAGCTAAATGCCCAGCCCTTGCGACCGAAGTCATTTTGTTTCACAGCAGATAAACGCAATAAAATTGCTTCTATATTTTCGCTTAGCGAAGTGCTCGATTGAAGAAACGTCAAACTCTGTGTTACCAGTTCTAAATTTAATGATGTCATGATAGTTGCGTTTCGAAAATTTAATTAAATATGTTTAGCATTATAATTAATTTGCTTTCGTAAGTTATTATAATTATTATCTAGTTTATTCAATTGATTTTTATTAAGACAAGTAGGAAAACCAAGAATTTAAATTGAAATAAATTAATATACTTTAGCTCTCAGATTAATAGAAACAATATAACTTTTAAGTGTTATGGTTGCCATTTATTAGGTAAGGTAACTTCCACACCAGTAACCAGTGGTACTAGACCAGTACCAATGCCATACGGAATATAATTTACCTTATTAAAATTGTTATTATATAGCAAAAAAATAATCAACTAAATTAGGAGTATCACTATAAAGATATAGTGATACTCCTAATTTATAATAAATATTATCTTAATTGAAAAGAAAAAAAGAAAAAAAAAAATCCTCTGAATGTAGTTTTTTCTTTTAATAATAACAAAATAGAAACAGTCAATGAATTTAAACTATTAGGCGTAACCATAGACAAAAATATAAATTGGAAGTCACACGTACAAAACATAAAATCAAAACTTTCAAAGTTTTTATATGCTTTTCGTGAAATTAAAAAAACAACAAATTTACAAACTGCTTTAGTTACATACTACGCCTATGCCTATGCTTGGCTAAATTACGGCATTATAATGTGGGGATATAGTACAAATGCACGTACATTGTTCACAGTTCATAAGAAATTTATCCGTACCCTGGTAAATATTCAACAAACAGATAGCTGCAAGCCCCATTTTATAGAACTAAATATTTTAACTCTGCCTTGTATATATTTACTTGAAATATGCAAATTCGCTCACAAACACCAAGACTTTTACACTAAACGAGAAGACATACAAACACAATACACACTCCGACACAAAACACGACTCAACTTACCAACATCCCGTTTAAAAATACATTCTACAAGTCCTCTTGTTATGTCAATAAAAATATATAATGTGTTACCCAAATCAATAAGAGAAGAAAAAAAACTACATTTATTCGCAAACAAGCTAAAAAAGTTATTATTGAGCAAATGTTACTACAGTGTCGACGAATATTTAAATGATAAATCTTTAAAACTTGAAAAATAATGTTCATATTTATGTTAGGAATTTAATAATGTTTATGTTAGTAGTTAGTAGTTTATGTTAAAGTTAGTAAAATGTCTTTGTTTTAGAATAAGTTAGATTATAAGATAGCTTAAATGATTAGCCCTCTCCACATACCTTACTTTTGCTGTGCCCGAAAGGGTCCATGATTGTGTCCTATTAAATGTTTACCACCTAAGTCTACATTGTGGAATGCAATAAAGAATTGAGAATTGAGAAAAAAATGAGTTATTTCACTATGCTACATATGTGGGTAAAGCTTCAACGAAACTTTACTCAAAAGTATCGATTGGATAAAACATGGGTTTTTGACAGTTGACAATAATTTTGTACTAGCAACATTCTCTTATGAACACATTCAAGTCTAAGAAATTAAATTTGAAAAGATTTGAGGTTCTAAAAAGTCAAATGGTTTTATTTATTTCCAGAACTACTAATCGTTAGTTAATTCGCTGTTGTTTGTTTTAATCTAGATTCGACAATAAAATTGGTAAATTAAAATTATTATTCTAAACATTCGTCGTCAATTTTTCACAACAGTTCTTTAATTTTTATAAATTTCACAATTTATGTTCCTGGGGTTCTGGCATTCCTTTATCTATTAATGTTAATCTACTACTATCGTTTGCTGTTATGTTGCGTTGTGCAATCAATGTTACAACTTACATAAAATAAAGTTATTCTTGAATGCGACAAATCAAACTATTTTGATTCCTCGATTTCCTATTGTGGTATCCAAATGCGACAGTTATGGCTAGTGCATTTTATGTACAGTACCTACTAGCTGCCTTCTGCCACTACTACATGCGCTCAAATGCCATTATTGTACATCTTTATGCCTCGTAACGTAATGGCCGCGTGTTTTTCGGGCACTTTTAAAAGTATGTAGAGGCATAGGTAGAAGCGTCGAGCCTAAAGCCTACTTTGAAGATTACATTTCTGCAGGTACTGCCCATCATCAAAAGTTTATGATCCATACCATAAACTTTTAAACCAGGACATTTTCTGTTGTGAAAACGAGGTGCTGCGCTGTTACGTGCAGTGTAGTGTGGTTGTGAGACATCTCGCTTCTTCAACAGGTAACTGTAACAGGTAACAGGTCCTGCATTAAGAGTTCATGGTAAGTGACCTGTTTACTTCTAAGAAATGGTCACTTTAATTGAATGAGAAACAAGGAATTTATTAGGTAGTATATTAGATAGTAGCATAGATCAAAAAATGTATTTCTCTATGATAGTAGGTTCCTTAGGTATATTTTTACAAAAAATTAAAATATCTTTGGTAAGTACTGTACTCAGCTCGTGAAAGCAGCCGATGATTATCAAAAACCTTACTATCTTAGCCTTGTACCTCGAATAAATATTCATTGATCACCGAAGTTTGCATTAACATTGGCATTCAGTGCGAGCACGCAACCAGTTTGTCTCTTGAATAAAATATAATAATGATGAGAACCTCATCATTAGGTACTTGGTACTTGTAAGTTTAAAGCCTTTTGGGCATAACCTTTCTTTTTAATTTGGGCATAGCTGAACTATCTACCTATTATTTTATCCTCTATTGAGTAATTAGGTATGTATCTAACTTAACTTAACTTGTTGAAGGTGACGGTGATCTGCGCAAGAGAAAAATAATAAAAGAAAGCAATGCAATATTTATATTATGTTCACATTTATTTATTTATTCTATCTAACTTAATTTTGCTAACTAAGTATTGCTCGTAGCTATCGCGTAGAACACTCGGCCTACCTACTATGTTAAGCAGTGCTAGCCGCTGTTAATCTATTGATAGGTGACCGGTTTTCACACAGACCCTTCTATGCCCTGGGATAATGCTCCTGTTGTCCTTGAATAGGTACCTACGTAATTTTGGCTTTGCATAGATTGTTCAGCTTTCCTTGTAGGTACCTACTTACTGATCACGTACCAAGTAGTTTTTCCATTTTCAGGACTTAGGTACCTACCAAACCTACCTAGGTTCTTTGTTGCAATATTTATAATATTTTATGCTATGTGACTCTTTGTTAAATTAAACAAATAATAAATAAACGTAAAATATTTTATGAATAATATGTTTTCTACATCGTGTTTGACGAAATCATTACTTGAGCTGTTTTGACGGTGCCCCCCACCAAGATTAGTCGCGAGTATTTTACATACTAAAATAACCTCACCCACAACAATCTAACTGAGGGCATAACACATCACTAAACAACCTATGGACTGTTCATGTCTGAAATAAAGATATTTTATTTTATTTTTAACCGACTTCAAAAAAAGGAGGAGGTTATCAATTCGCCTGTATTTTTTTTTTTTTTTTTTTTTTTATGTTTGTTCACTCATAACTTGCGACTGGGTGAACCGATTTTCATGATTCTTTTTTTATTTGAAAGCTGGTGCTTCCCGTGTGGTCCCATTGTCACCATTTCAATACCTGATGATGGGATCTTGTAGAAATCGGGGGAACTCTTCAATAAATAACAGCAGATTAACCGCGATTGTTGCTATAGCATATCTAAGCATTGTTTACGCCATCACACAACATAATATCACGCCTGTACTCACTACAAAGGTTATAAAAACAATTTCGAAAAAAAAAATGTTCAAGGTCACCTACAACGTTTTACAAAAAAAACGCAATACTGAAAAATAATTAGATGTTTGTTCTGATGAGATATTCGGTTATAAGAACAAAACTCTTCAAATTTCATGCGTCCTAATTACGTAAGCTGATCCGTGATCGCGGTACTGTCCCTGGGTAACCGTGACCCTGGAACGTAAAGGGCTATTGAAGGAACACTGTGGATGAGTATGACAGTAGTATGACTGTCAGTACAAGTGTGACAGTCCCTCCACCCAGGGTGGGAGGACTCATTGGATAATTTTGCCTCGTAAATAAAAGATTTATTATGACTTACTTATGTACTACTGACTTACTTATCTACCTTCATTATCGGAAGACAGATTTCGTAGTCTTTTCATTTCCTGCAACGATCTATCGTCGTGTGGTTTATTATATTTCACTAAATACCCATTTCACAAAACAAAATTTAAATCGCTTAAATGGTCATACAAATAACAAAACCACATTAGCAGAATCTAAAGCCAAAAAATCGTGAAATAAAAAATTTTAAATAAAAAATTATAACCTCCTTCAAAAAACTCAAAAGTGAAAAATAATATTTTATCACTTCACTTTACATAAGCGAAGTAGAAGTCGGTGCCAAATCCCAACATCCATTAAGCGATTCAGAAAAATAGTACTTATGAGAATGCTGCCATACGTGCGTGGTTCATAGTTTAAAAGCTAACACTATAAACTAAGCGAACGCATAGGATTTGGCGCCGACTTCCACTTCGCTTATGTAAAGTGAAGTGATAAAATATTATTTTTCACTTTTGAGTTTTTTGAAGGAGGTTATAATTTTTTATTAAAATTTTTTTTTTATTTATAACATACCTGTGAATGGCAAAAACACTTATGCTGTGCGGGGTTTAAGCTAACCCTTAGCGCAGCAGTCTTATCACTTAGCTATGGCATCAATGCGCTTTCATCATTTAGGTGTGGTCACCATGGTGAAAGTCTTAGAGTTTGTTTGAAATTTTGAAACTCTCCTTTGACTTCTTTGACTTGTAATATACTAGCTAGCATCTATCTATTTGATGTATCAATAATAAAATATAGACCGTAGTATCTTCTCAAACGTTTTCTGAATATCATCCCTTAAAAATCAAAAGTCCGGAACGCGACACCCGGCCGGATGCGTCGGTACGTGATCGTATCGTGTTGCCTCATTTGATACTATTTCTATTCAGTCAGCGATCGCCGCGTGATTTGTTATCTGCACTAATACAGTGTTTATTATTTCCTTCTTGCTACTAGTGGCGCCATTGCCGAATAAGTGTACCTACCTAAGGCTACCTACAGTACAGTACCTACTGCACAGGGTGAAAATGGTAGGTGTACGTGAAATAAGTTTTGCTGGGAATTAATGTTTTGTTAGGAAATCTAAGGATTACGTGAAGAAACTGTGACTTTATATACCTACCTAATGAAAATCTAAATTAAACCTAATTTAAACCTACAAAAAGTAAGTCACCATCATTAGAAAATTGAAATGAATGAATCGAAAAATATCCTTGTAATCTAGTGAACCTTAACAACTGGCATTAGGTACAAACAAAGCCTGTCCGTAAGAAGAACAAAACACCAAAATATTTTTAATTAAACTGCGTCATAGAATAAATTTTTTTTTAAATGGCCATATTCTTCGCGACCTCGAAGTAGTCAGACAGTGTGTTAGGTATAGGTATTAGAAGGGCTGGCACATTCCTCGTGAGCGATATCGTAGGACAAGATGTTATTTGTGTAACTAAGTCGGTTGTGGCAGCCCTGCTACGAAGCGGTACAAACATTTTCATGGCCATTGCTGCGCTTTGTTTGGCTGTCCGTGAGCTCCGCAGCTATGCACACACGCGTGAAATCCGAGCCTGTGTGTTTATCTTTGTTTCAGTAGGGCTGGTAGCTCATCATGGTAAATCATGATTTCATTTTACAGGTTCTAAAGAAATTCTAAAGAGAATATCTGAAAGTTCTTTCGTTTTATTAGGTTCCTGGAGTTGGTAATTTTATTAAATTCGTAATATTCTCTTATGGAATTATTAAAAGTTTAAAGCAGCATTTTCTTAGTATAAAATCTATTACAAAACGCAATACTGTAGGTAAGAAACTGTGCTTGACATTAAACAATTCAATAAAAGCGACTATAATGCAACATAATAACGCGCGACGTAACTCCATTCCTGAAACGTGACACATTCGCTGAAATGTGCAGTAAAACACTCACAATGAGCCATTAAACCACAGGTGGCAAGTGGCAACCCCGACTCCCACACACGCACACACACAAGCACACTCGCACGCACATGGTAATCTTTATCGTCGGCACACTTGCACACGAGTACGACTAACGCAGTGGCGTTGCGTGAGCCACGTAGATTGGTCTACGTCCACTGGTTTTGCATAGAATTATGTTTCGCTGTTACCTTTTTCAGTTATTAAGCTGGCGTAGCTTTGGCTTCACAATTTTAATGACGAAAAAATACTTTTGGCCTTACCAAATTATTTGATTGACCCAATATACATTCATGTTAGAACAGCTAGGTAGGTACCTACTCGATTGACACGTGTACGGGGTGTACCTTGTTTCTCTATAACATGAAATATTAAAAAAAAACAAACCGCTAGTATCGATTTTCTCCGATAATTTAATGTTACCGTTGCCTCCAAGAGCCTGTGCGTACGGATAAAAAATACTATACTATGCCGGTTATTAGGAATTGGGCATGCTTTTAAATTTTACGATTGTAGTTCGCGTATATTTTTTCTATATACTATAATAAAAAGGCCTGCGGTTTGTACGGTAGTTCAATGAAAAGTCGTCACAAAACTATAAAGACAAATCTGTAGCTAGAAATAATTACTTTGTTCTAACATAAAACGCATAATTTGTATAAATTACAAAGTATAAAAAATAGTCACATAATTAGTCGACCTCATCGAAATTTACGATTATTGTTCAGGAATAATAAAAAGTATAATTTTTATGGCTTTGATGACCTTCCATGCATTTGAGCGTTTCCGGAATACCGACATAACTTTGTCACGCACATTTCGTACGCACTCATTCGTGTTTGCGGTACCTTTGCAGTTCGGAGTGGGAATGATAGATGGCGTTGTGTGTTTAATTCCGATCTGCGCTCTACTAGTTACGAAGATGCGTTTCAGAGCTGAATAGTGTAGTTGTATCTACGACAGATAACCGGCGACGTTGCGCGAGGCACACTTGGGAGGGACGGCCCAATTCGATGTGCGCTCTGCCCATTACACAATGAATTTATTGCCGCATACGGCTGACACATATTGCGTGCATGTCATGTGCGCTGGAATATTTGAACAATTAGCGATCACAACCGTATAACGCAGACGTGTTATGAAGTTATTGTATTAATGTAATGGGTTTTTAATGAAAAATTATAATTGGATACTTAGTTAAAAGTACCCATTTAGTTGCTATTTTATAGTAAATATTGTACTAGCGTAACAAGTACATACTTACTTCAATATAAGTATCAAAAAAAATTTTTTTTGTTGATTATTACATTATTGGTCCTTTGGTACCTACACTAAAAGCAGTAACATCTGAATCGTCTATATTTCTCACGTTACTGCAATCACCTTAATTTATAACCTTATTCCTTTATCGCCTTCCAGCAATAAAAACTGTTCAAAATCATAATAAAATTAGTTCTGATTGAGTAGATCTGTAATTAAGAGAAGCTCTACACGAGGCTGTTTCGCGTTAACAGCCGTGGATAACTACTTATATTGTACGCATTTATTCACAACTAAACTGCATTGATTTAATATTTATGTTGAGATTTAAGGTTCCTTGTGCGTGAAATTAACGTAACCAAACACTTTTAATAGCGATGGTACTGAAGAGACACGTGTTGTTTTGTAAGTGGTCCTTGGATACATTGGCTTAAAAACTTACGAATAGGCTTATTAATTCTGCCACAAAGTTAAAGTCCTCTGAAATATTTAATAGGTATTTGTCAACTTTTATAATATTTAAGATCATATTCACGTTAAAATGAGCCTCTACGAGTGTATTACAATTAAATCGTACCATGGGCAGTCAACACTCTGCTGACTGAATTAATTTTTTCTTTTGCGAAACGTGGTATCCTTAGTGTATCTCTCATGTAACCATGCATGTTCCATAGAAGAAAAAGTGCCTCTTGCATGTGTACTATGTACCTATAAAGGTCATACGTAGAACTCCAACCAAGTAAATATACCTACACAGATAATTTATTGTAACCAATCCAAACAATTTTGTTTATTCAAAGTAAATGAACACTAAAATTTTCAATTAATAAAAGCTTAGTGAGCAAAAATAGCCGCCCAAAGGTAAAGCGACCTAATTGTACAATTTATTATCAAAGCGAGTTTTACTGATGTTGAAAATACTGTATCTAAACACAATTAATGTCAGACTGCAGAACCCTTGGAGGCAAACGAGCCAGTTACCATCCAGTTTGGCGACAATCCAAATTGACCGGTCATTTTGTGTAATTTGGCAAGTTTTCTTTTTAACGCGACACCTGTCGTCATGAGTTCTGTCTGAAGTTCAGACCTTTGGTATGGAGTGTGCATTTATCAGAAAAAATAAATATCTGTTAGATTAAATGCGAAGTAAGGATGTTGAAACTAATCGTATTTTAATGAAATTTATAACAGTGGTGTATGTACGGCATCGTGGATGAGGACCTAAGGTTTCGATGGAGTATGAGATGAAAGACCTTAGGTTTTCTTAACAATTAGCACCTTATAAAATTACTGATGCACATTAAAAAAAAACGCTAAAATAATCGACATTTTTACATTAAAATAGGTATATTATGATAGAAATTGGTCTTTTATTTATACTTTATAGGGATATACCGTTACAACTTTACAACTGTTGGGTACGTACTGGTTACTAAACAAAGAAGGTAGAGTCAGCTGATCCTGCACTGCAAACAAATGAATTGAGAAAAGGTAAAGTAAATTAAGCTTATAAACAAATCCAATCCAAATATCATTTGAATGTTTATAGCGAGTTAAAAACAACAAATATAGCTAACGTCATAATATTCATCAATATAGGGTTTGTTTCCTCCATAGCTAATAGCGCTATGGTTGGTGTAGGTACAGCAATCTATAAGAAACACGTGGCCGGTGCGCGTGACTACAAGCAGCGCCAACGCATTCGGTGTTGACATACTCCTTCCGAACGAATTTAGAATTATTGGAGAAGCTCCATTGTTTTGTCTATGGAGTTAAAATGTTCATAGATGAATTTTGTATTTACTCTTGCTATTTACTTGTTATTATTATTTACAATGACTCCTGATGAAAAATTCAGTATTTCAGTACGATACTATAGCAAGCATTCCGTCGTTTTCGAGTTTTGTTTCCAAACATTGAAGACAATTGATTAGCAATCAAAATGGCGGCATGGTGGCAATTATTTCATAATAATGCTACAGCTACAAATGACGATGGAAACAGGTTTATTAAAAGATTCCCTATGGTAATATGGTGAACCATATCTACATATCATTAAAGACAAACATGATACGCATAGGTACATTCAGTAGTCGGTCAGTGATTACCAATTCTCACCGAGGCCAAGGGCGCGTTCAATGCTGTTTCAATTCAATGATAGTATTATATAACAACTCATTTCCGTATGTTTATTCGTTTTATAGTAAATATAGAAACGGTTTTAATTATTGAAATAAATGATTTTATCAAAATTTGTTTGAAGGGATTATCACTAGACCAGGTGCAACCAAAAATTTGATAATAAATAAAAATAAGTCTAGGACAGGCAGTCTACTACTACTAAAGTCTAATAGTGGTGATCAGGGTGGTTTCATAAAACATAGTTATCCTAATTATTATTTTTTTAATGTGATCGTCCGGTTACGAATCCGCAACGGATTTCTTCAACAGTAAATTTGTTGTTTACTTGTCTAACTTCTGTTAAGAGAAAAAATTACTAATATTATATTGGTTAATAATACTATGAAATAATTCAATATTGACAACGAACCAACAGCGCAAAAATTATTCGAGAACCCTGGCAAGCCATAAACCTATCTTAACACCTAGCACGTTGTGTTGTGCTGAGATCATTCAATGACAAAAACTTAACAAAGAATTGTTAATTGTTGAAATTCGTTAAAAGGCCTACAGTGTATATACTCTGTTTTGATATAAAGCAATCAAACTAAAATTTTAATTGCCAACATTTTGAATATAAACGTACCAATTCGACTATTGAAATCAAGGATGACTTGACTTTTTGTCTGATTGCATTTAAGAACTATTTGGTTTGAGTAACGGAAACCTCTAGTACTAACTCTTTAGGAAAGCTACTAGCCCTATGCGCACGTGATTTGAATACATTATATGACCACAATATAACCAAGATTGAATGTGAGTTCTATGATCAAACAGTGTATGAAATACAAACATTGTCGAGAAAACCTTTAAAATTAGGGTATAGGCCGCAAATGTGTCTGTAAACATTTATTTTGTTACATTTTCTAATGTTACACGATAATACCTACTATCGTGTATGGTATAGTAGTGCAGTTGATATGGTATCAGCTAGTCACGGTTGTCTAGGCGAAAGGCCAGCTGGTAATCTCAGCATATCTATAAAGCTGATAGGTGATAACAATTATTAAAATGCAGGGCACTATGTTTTCGTCGTAGCTTATCGCTGCGTTGCGTGCTATATTCAAAAAGTCTAAAGAAGGGTATTTATTATTATACAAAAAGACGTTTAGAATATTTTTGCTTTTCTTAATCATTTGTCGATTGATGAACAACGTGAACCTTCACGTTAAGGCTTTAAAGGCTGCGACTTGACAGACTTGTGACCCATAGGTACAAAGTCCTGTTGGAAACAAAACATACCCTAATTATTGAGTAGGTACATAATCAAAACTCTATTCATTTTTACCAATCAACAAAGAAGAAGGTTTTCAAAAAGAACTAAAAAACAAACACATTTGCGCATCCAATAATAATAGCGAACGAAACTTCTACAAAACAGGTTTATTAACGTGTGTACTGTGTTCTAAAGACGGAGGGTAGGATAATAAACGGACGTCCAAAGCGTGGTACTCCTTTGTGAGATATGTTGGCCGGGTAACAATTGGCGTAAGGCGCATTGTGCGACCCAGCCGAGTGGGGGTTAGGTCGGGAACATTTTGTAGTGCGATTGTGCGATTCATTAAGTGGGAATGTACCGAGTTGCTGGTGGCAGAAGACAGAATACGAACGATTAACCTATTCTGTACACTTACACTTACGAATGAAGACCGATGGAGAGTGTGTTTGGTTACAAAGTACATATTTGCTTCGATTTGTTGGTTGTTGCAATGAGTACTATTTGATGGTTTATTAGATATTTATTCGTTTTTTTCAGATTCTTGAATCAAATTTTGAAGAGCTTTTAAGTCATCAGCTTTTTTATTATAATCGGTACCTTCAACCGAAGTAGATCATAGCTTGAAAGATGTAGCTGGTAAAAGGACAATGTTAATACATGGCCTGACTAGTCTATCATATTTGGTCTGACTAGAAACTTGTGGAGGTTGTACAACGCTCAACGTTTGGCCAATAACAAGGATAATAAAGATTCTAATTAAGATGAGTCAGGCCGTAAATGTACCTGTACTAAACATTTACAATATAAAATCTTCTCATCTGAATTTAACGAAAGGATACGCCAAGGTGCGTAAAGGATGTACCTACATAAAAATGTAGCTGACAGCAATGTATAGTATAAGTCCAATGGAGTTACTACTTACTAAATACATATCACGGGTACAAACATATCACGGGTTCAATTACTAACTAGTTAGAAGATTGGTGATAGAGGTGGAGTCATGTTTATGAGTATCTAAGATCAACGGGCAAGCTTAAATTTTGCCCCGAGAGATCTACCAATAGGTACTCTGCGCAATGTCCTGGTTATGTTAACACACAATGGTTAAACAATCGCTGTGTACCATATGTAGTACGGTGGACAGTGAAAGGGTTAAATCTTCTGAGAGGTGAAGTGAATGGATTGAAATTGTCATCACACTGCAAGCTAGGTCAATGCCCGCTTCTTTACAAGAGAAGCCTACGTGAACTGTATAGGGATAATTGGTAAACAGGCTGGTTTTATTATTTACTTCTTCCTCTACGATTCTATTTGTGTTGTAATAATTAATTAGTCATATTAATACTGTATTGCAATTGCAAACGGCACGTGTAACGATAGTGACGCTGTGACACTATTAGCTTTTGTTTGCATTACAATTCTTACATAATTCCTGTTGGTTGTTTTTGTTTCATGCGGTTATAACATGCATGCATTAAAATTTCTTATAATACGTTTTTTCGGGCTGGTAGTATTAAACCAAGTAGTAGTAGTAGTAGTGTACTGGTAGTATTAGTATCTAGCAGTTTAAATCTTTATTTTCCTTTAAGACAAATTGTAATTGAATCTTCTTCTTATCGTATGGTTGATGAACAACCTGGTGAGCAACAACATGAGTTTAAACATCTGACATGGCTTTACACACCGTTGAAAAATCTCTCAGGAGTGCCGGTTTCCTCACGATGTTTTCCTTCACCGTTTGTAGCAACTGATAACTAATTTATAATACGCACATGAATTCGAAAATACATTGGTGCGTGCCGGGTAATTGAATTAAAGTCAGGATATATTCTCGTTTTTGTCAGCAGGTAGGCTTATATTTATTAAAATGTTAATAGAGGTACCTATCTATGTACTGTAATCATCTAATGCATACTCATTATATTTTGAAGTATTATTTTACATACATAAGAATAGAATAGAATAGAATATTGGTTTATTGTTTTCAGTATTACAGAAATTGGTATGTGAAATACAAGAACTATAACACCGAAAGCAAAAGGTTTAAGCGTCAGCTTATGCTTAGCGCCCTACAAGAGGTTGCTAAGCGCTGGTTTTCAGCTAATACTCTGATCTCTTTGGTCAACCAATGAGATCATAATTATTTCTTATTTATGCGGCTATGACTGATGCAACCAGGGCGTTTCGCCTAAGTAAGCCAAAGCAGTTTGCTTATTGCACCAGATTAGTGTTCACATCCACCATCTGCCGTCAACGCGCCGTCAAACGCTCGTCAACGTCACGCTATCGTGACGGCGCGTTAATCAAAATATTATAGAGTTCAGATGTTTGGTTACGAGTTAAGGAAATGGCATAACTAATTGGGAATTTCGCTATTTTCACGATGTAAACACAAAGTGGTGTTGAAATATACCTAGTGCATAGGATTGTGTGTTGGATATTGGTTGACGGTAAAATAGATGAATTTGATAGTATTTTAAGGGCTTATATTCAGTTTTGAAGACATGAAATAATTTTAAGCAAGGCACATATATTTCTCTTTTATCGTGGGTGTTTCAATACACAAACGCCCAGACGCAGACCTAATATCTGAGAACTACGCAAATAATTTTGTCTCGTGTCTTAATGAAAATGAAACAAGTCCATATCACGTACAGTCACTTCAGGCACAGCACAAATCAGGTTATCAAAATGAATAAACAAAAAGCAATATAAAGTATGCCAATGGACAGAGTTTTTAAGTGAGCCGCAATGTTTTAGAAATAATTCAATGATGAATCACACTAAACGAAGTTATGCAGGCTACTGGGGGATACTTTTTTATTTTCGCTAACAACCCTGACTTTTGAAAGGCCGCCTTTTGTTCCACGTCCTTTAAGAATTACGAAACCTACAATATTTTTCTTTTAAGTAATTTACGATAAAAATAAACGCCCCTGTAATTTCAAAGTCGGTGAATCCTTATAAACCCTTCTACTTGTTCAATGCTCTTTCCATTGAAAACTTCATGGTTGCAACTTGTTTATGTACAGTAACTTTATCGTCCTGGTAAAGGGTCGTCTTAGAAAACATTTTGGGTAGGACTTCTTTCTTGTTTACGATTTCTGTGTTTGGTTCTATATAATTATACTTTTTCCTTTGATGTTGATCCTGTAGGTTAGATTATACAAATCAAAACTACCAGGACAATAACGCCTGTAACCTTTTTTTTTTTACCACCTTATTTGTTACCTAATCAGCGATGGACTTTAAACAAAATGCAGTTTTAAAAAACTAAATAATACTGTAGATTTCCGAAATCACATACATACGTACGTACATATAGTTACGCTAGATTCTTAAAGAAAAAATAAATAACTTGAATTTTAAAACAAAAAATATAATTCTGAAAAAGACGATAATAATAGTACAAGTTTGACTTTTGCGTTTGAACGCCCGATTTCCTTGTTTCAGCACGTGTAACTCAGGCCCCGTGATCCCGTGTACTCATCGCCCTCAAAATCGTTATTCCTAGAGTTTCGCTCTCAGTAACTGATTTGAATGTTGAAATCATGGAACTTTGCTAACCGATTTTTCATCTATCTGCTACATACTATTACTTTACTCGATTCAGGGTGGTTCGTAAGCAACTGGTTTGTAAGAAATACTAATTTGTACAAAGGAGGAAAACAAACACGACATATTAGAATTATTAATTACCTCCGTCTTATCTAAATATTAGCTCAGAGAAAGCTGGACACATCATAAAATAGTTAATTAGCTGAAGTTCTACGAATTCATCAGCATGCTAAGGTGAACTATTAATCTTATAAGTGGACAATAAAATCTTGAAATTTATGTTATTTGTAAAAAACACGAAGGCATTGAATCCTTGGGTTGTCAGCGTCCAAACGTGCCAATCTTGCGTATTGGAACCAACATTGGTGTAGGCTAATCGAGAATCTTATTTGGAAGTTAGCGCTGCTTATTCAGTCCAAAAACCCAGTTCTTTTCTGGTTCAATCTACAAAGTAAATATATTTTTTAATACTTAGTATGTTTTAGTCAATGTACTCTTTGATAATACCTATTGCAGGGTTTTATTTTAAGTTGGAGAACAGTACAAAAAACTGCCATTTCTCATCTTATTCTCGACTCCATAGGTACCTGCGAAAGAAAATCCACGCACATTGGCCGAACGAAGTTGGTCCCAAGATTTGGGGCCCTCATACCGGTCTCAGAACTGGTTGTGTGGCCTTGGAACTGTGGAAGGTTTTCTAATGCGGCCCCTGCGCAACTGTGATGCGTCGTGAATGAGTTCATACTACACCGGCGGAACATTAGTTTTTAAGAGTGTTATTGACAGGATTTTGGTGTTGATAGAATAAAATGGCCTCTTCACATGGGATCTGACCACCAGCCGCGATTTAACGATAACTATTACAATAAAAACGGTTTTAGGTAGGATAATATTTGGTTTGAATGGATACAAAATTAATGATGATTTTGAAATAAATAATTTACGTTTTATAGGTAAGTAGCGTTTTGATTCAGTATTGTAACCGGTTTCTATACTAGTTGAATTTTGTTTAAGGGTTTCTGATTGGATCTTTAGTTTCAAAATCATATTGTATTGTATTCATCATCATCAGCCTTTCTCCGTCCACTGCTGGACATAAGCCTCTCCCATGGCACGCCTGTATTGCTTACTGCAGTATAATTCAGTAACCCTAATACCAAAAATATGTAGCGTAATGTATCCGAAATTGCCCAATAATTGTGCTCGCAGCCCTTATGAGCCCAATCACTTGTATTAGCACTTTAAGCTCCTGCATGCCTGGTACCAATGACATTACGAAACAATTAAGTATCTTCTTTATAGCCGACTGTTTCGTAACTCCTAGTTTTTAACGTCACTATGACACTAATTAACATTTATAAACATCTGCTTTACACATTTAGCTCCAATGTTTCCTGTTTCAGTAAAATTAGGGTATCATGATTAATTAACGAATAATATACATGACATTAGGAATTTAAATACAATGCATACAAGGTCAGCTTGTTAATTACCTGACTATTAATTATTGTTTAATTAAGACATCGTAGTTGAGATTTAGAATTCAAAAATACTCGTGTAACAAACGTTAGTTGGGAACTTTTTAAATTATATTAGGAATATATAATAGGAAAAATATTCTAAACAACAAACAATTTAGCTGGTAAACCTCGAATAGATAAACTTTTATTAGAGGTATTTTTATTTATTAAGGTACATATACCGTTTCACCGCTTATCACAGACTAATTCTGCGAATTTATTGAGATTTGTCGGACCCATAACGGGTTCATAACCTCTTATGACTCGCTCGTCTGATGCCGGAAGGGAGTAACATTCTTATTCAGTACAATTATATAAAAACAAATATTATTTAGTCAAAATAACACAAAACCGACGGTATTTTAGAATCTAAAAAATATTTTATACTTTTATAAAATACTTCTTTCCGAAGGTTAGAGTAGTATTATCATTTGGTGTTATTAAAATTTACCTATTGTGCCATTTAGGTTGCAACTATTGTATAAAATATGAAGATTGCTGATTTATTTTTGCACATGCAATTCCGTAGCAATGCTACGTTCCGTAGAGATATCGTAGCTGCATCGCTACGCGGTGCATCGATGCACGTAGCGCATCTCGTAGTCATCTACACAATGCGTTTCGTAGCAGTTCGTTGCTACAATTATTCGCAAAACGGACTTTGTGCGAAATTATGTACTGAATTAAATTACAAATTATGAATTTGAATCAAACTCTGTACTACACCTTAAGGGCTTCTGGTAATTAATTGCCGAGTTACATGATTACTTTTGATAAATAACTCTTACTTTATTTGACTTTTAATGGAAAGACAAAATACATTCCATTAATTTTATAGATGTTTGTAGCTATCATAATAAAACTACACATAATAACTAATTATTGCACTAATAGAATACCTTGCAATGTGGTTTAAATTTCAATTCCGATGCCTAAATAAAATAAAACGTGTGGTAAAAATGGCATTATTTTTACTTAGTTAATTGTGTATAATTATGCTGTTAGATGTGTTGTACGCATGCGCGAACTTCGTGACATAAGATGCGCGTGAGAACGCTCCCGGCTAACGAACTCGCGCCGCTGGTTTATTTTCATTCCTATGTTTTGGCCAGTGCGCTAGCGCAACTGTCGTGGATGCGCCAAATGTGGATATTCTATCTTGTTTAATTTATCTGATATTAGAAAACTCTAGAAAGCAGTTTTTAAATAACTGGAACATACAGTCTTTGTCATTATTTTGACCGGAAAATGTTTCCTATTTGCTCGCTACGCATGGTATCAAAACCAAACAGTAAGATTTTCAAAAACAATGCCATTGTGATATGACCTAGAATTGAAAAACAAAAAGACTAGATAAACCTATATATTACCAACAATACCAAGATGGTAACTAATATAATTAAATCACTATACAGCTACTGAAACACAAAGCACTAGGTATTACATAAGACAATCATGTACAAAGCCTGACTGAATGCTTCCATTAGGCGCAAATCTCTCCTGACCGTCCTTTGTGCTCAACGGCAATGTAAACGGTCGATCCCTATTAATGTTACTAGGTACTGGTCGTAAATACATCCAAGAATATGTAGGACAACCTATAAACTTGACACCGTGATAATTAGTTGGATAACATGCCACTTACCCATCAACCTTGATATTATAATCCCATTGTTTCTAAAAGAATTCTTATCCAACCTTTGTTCGATCTTTGACGTTGAAGCTAAAATAGTACACACTCAGACATATACATACCTACATCACACATACAGCTACAGAGCCACAGTGTAGAAATCTTTGCTTACGAATCCTTTCAGAATGCAGGTGCAAAAACGTTTTCTTTGTTGTGTTTTTTAGCATGTGACAACGTCATTTTTAAACGATGACTAGTAGTTCGAGACGGACAAAGAACAGGGTTGCAATTTGACAGTTGAGTGAACTTCGGAGTTTTTATCGGCGATTCATTTAGTATGTTTGAACACAAGTCTGCGTGTTTGATTATTCTTTAAGCTAGCGTCTGTTTGAACTGTTCTGACCTATTTATAGTCGATACGTGGATACACAACTAGTTATAAACTAGGTTTAAACTACAATTAATTTATTAACGCTTCACGCAACATCATTGGTGGGACAGGTGGGACAGTTGTAAAGCGATTAGTTTAATTGTAGTTAATTCATAGTTAATGATGACTTGGTCGACGCAGTGGCTGAACGCTTGAGTTCCTACATTATTGATTGGGCAGGTTGATCCGATACGAGTAAAGGTGCAAGCTTGAAGCTTGGTGCTTTTCGTAGGTACATACCTACCTACCGTAGTGATGTTTATAAATAAATTAGTATGTATATTTGTACATGACAAGTGCTATTCATGTCAATTTTTAACTTAGAGTTTAGTAATTTTATAAGGAAAGCTTTATACATTTACCATTCGTACCATCAACACAAATTAAAATTATCTACTAAATATATTTATTACTCAAGTCCTTCATCAATCCGTACATACGAGTGCTACCATAACTTCTGTCTTCTACTGTAACTGTAAAGTAATTTAAACACTAGGAATAGGCTTTATGTTAACATTGAATAAGCAGCAGCTTTTGTTTGAATAACAAATTGCATAGTGATTTAAAACAGACAATGTTTGTGGTACACTCGTGTCCGTATCGGAGATTCATGGCCGTCATATTTCAAGGCTCACTCTGTGGTTTTCCTAAATTCTTGTACATTTGTATAGTTATTAACTTGTACCCAAATTGTATATTGTGAACGTTTGCGAATGTTTTCTCTGTTTAAATAGATATTGAGACATATATTTACACAAACAAACAAAAACGATAATTATTGCTTTAATTAATTAATATAATTGCAAAATGATTTTAACTGTAACCATATAAAAAGTAATATTTACTTTATTTTTTATTAAAAAGCTGAGAATATTCCAATTTCTTGCTGCTGGGTAAATGCCTCCACAATCACATTCCATTGCTCTCTCTCTCACGGGCTGCCAAGGACCGTTGTTCATCAAGACATCTAATTAGATCTACACATGGATCTAGAAATTATAATATTTTCCTAATATATGTTTTAAACCATTTTATTTAGATGCTAATCCATACCCTAATAAAGGGCCACAAACCAAAACGTTTAGAATTAGTTAACGTTCATAGCTTAGATTGTTTAGTCCTAACATCAATATAGGTTGGTATTGATACCAAGTAAGTAAATGTTTTATACTATAGATGTTATGCTCTCATAACAAAAGTAACGGAAGCAAAAATATAAACTTGAAATTTCTCACAAAGCTTCACTTAAAGGTAAAACACAGCTCGGAGACCCAACCTTACAATTTCCTGTATCGATTTATCGAAAATGGTAAACGTAAGTTGATGAAACGTGACGCTGTTCTGCCCAAATTATAGTATGCTTCTAATATCAAACGATATTTTTTGTACAGTGCGCATTAATGCCCCCTAGTGGTGTATATGTTAGTTAGAACATATGTAGAGGTCAATCAACCCTGCATTATTATTGACAGCACTCGAAGTTGTGCAGGGGACAAACACCAAAACATATTTAATTAATAATGAGGATTTTTTGATGCTAAAATTCCGTTTTCAAACAGCAACCAATCTAACTTGAACTACCGCGTTTCCTCTCCGTGTTTTATATTCGGGCGTTGCCGGATACATTTGGATGGTGTGGAGGTGTCATGTTATACTAGGCGCTATAGTGAAGCAACGCACTCTGTTGCTAAGGGCTTCGTTCACGCATAATTGGCCCCCAGCCGGTCGCAGAATTACGTCATCACAATGTGCTATCAGAATGTGTGGAACGCCTTGTTTGTACCGAACCGATGAGAAGTTTTAAACAATCATACGTAGTCAATAAAAACTCGCATGTTTTGAAAACTTTCTATTGTTATGAGAGCGGTACACTTATTATTTTTTTGATAAAGTAGTCAAATTGGACACGTTATGGAAAAAAGTAATGTCGTCAACAAATTATTGTTGAAGAGCCAGTTTTAAATATTTTTAATACATTTCCATTATGCAAGATGCAAATTCTTCCTTCATGCTCAAAGTTGCTGTTTTAACCACAACATTATGAAGTAGGTGTGTTATCTCTGCACGATGTTGTGCGTAAATAAAGTTTCTAACCATCTACCATGCATGTAAAACAGTACAGTAAATGGTTTGGTGCAAGTTGAATATAAAATCAAGCCCCCTACCTCCCAGCTTTCCACAGGTTAAAGTTCTTGTTGCGCACTTACGTCGGTGGAGCACAAACAACCCCCTTCATAAATACGTAAGTACAGATCAATCTAGTAACAACCGACCAATGAGGTCAGCCTTTGTTCTTCAATTCATTTTAGTGAAAACGAACCATTCGACAAGCCCACAAAGCCAGGCTGGCTATCAATGGCCGGCTTCATCTGCAGCCAGTCCCTGACGCGGACAAGGCCGACATTAAGGCCTTTATCTGCCGAGACACTGCATAAAGACAGGCCGCAATTTGGCGGAAAACTTTTATAACTTTACGACCTTTGAAGTCTGCGCTAATGATTTTAAGACCAACTTTAATCACTCCACCTAAAACAAAGGGCATTTCAAAAACTAACATTTGTCCAAAGAATGCTTTTAGATAAAGCCACATTCGTCAGTTACGAACCGAGTATAATTTAAAACCTTAATAAAGCTCAGTACCCACACTCAAAATTGTGGAGAGGCTTTCAATTTGCTTCATAATTGGCACCGTTCGGATAGGCAGATGATGTTTAAGTGCTTTTAATGTTTGGCGCTTGGAATATTATGTCGGGGATATCTGGCCGGTCCCGGCGGAGCGCGCTCGCCGGATTAGGCCGCCGGTGGGGTTGCACAGCTCCCGGCTCACCTTGGAGAGTAATTATAATGATCGGCGCCGGAACCCTAGTCTGGGACGGGAGTCTTCCTGGAGAGGCGTGCCGGGCGACGGGTGGCGCAGCCGAGGTACGCCCACGCGTCGCGCCCCCCTCCCGCCCCGCACGCTCCCCGCCCTCCCGCCGCTCGCTCGTGCGGCCCGTCCGCACCCCCATCCCCACGCACCGTAATAACCCAATTTGTAAGAACCCCCCATTTTCAAGGACGGCCGTCGGTCTTTATGGCGGCGGCGACGGCGGCGTTGATTCCCGACCTTGTTTATTTCAGTTTCTTTTTGTTTAGGAACTGGCTGAACTTATTTTCGTACGTCTGTACCCGGCCGGGTCTCGCTTGTTTTTGTAGTGTCCGATGGTGATTTGATATGTCGATCACAAAGGACGCTACGGCTACCTTTGTGTACCTGTCCGCGGCTGCTCTATATCAATTATGTAATTCGCTTCAAAGGCTGGGAAACAGAATTTCTATTCCTTTAGCCGTGACACGATAAGTAATTGGCTGTATTTTGTTTGAATGTCGATCACCAGCCCGTGAATTTGTTCGTTACGCTGGGTAAATACGAAGTTTGGGGATGGTTTAAATGTAAGCATTTGTGAGAATTGGTCTAGTTTAATGATATCTGAACGCTGTTCCTCCACTCTCGTTTTCGCAGCGTTCGCTGTCGCTCCTCGATGCGGGGGTTACATAAGATGTAAAAAACGGCGTTACATGCAGACATGTAAGGCGGGGGTAGCCTCATTTGTTTAAGCCATTCTAAAGTTCAAGGTCGACCAAGGCACCCTTATCAAAACCCGTCCTTTTGGTCCGTCTAGACGGCTTCACACCTCCAACCCTTTGGGGGACCAGTCAATTACGGATTGTATTTTTTCTCGGACACTTAACCGCGATTATTGTTCAGGCAATTTCGCTATCTCTGAAAATGTCGTTGACTTCACGAAGTTCCAAGAAAATCACGCCCGGAAAATATTGTGTTTGATATAAACTTCACAAACAGTATATTAGAAAATATTATAATATTAAACGTTCATAATTTGTTTTTCTCTGAAATTTATTTTAACTAAACATGGACGTTAATTAAAATGCCCTTCTGTGATTTGATTGGATTTTATGAGGCCTCATTAGTTGCGAAGTCTTTGGTAAACAGAAACATTACATTTTCCTCATTTTTCGGTGATCCAACATTTTTGGTGACTTGAAACGTAGTATTGATGTCGACGTGCATAACCGATGTTGTTAAATGTAAATTATTTGTTGTTTAAGGGACGGTAGAGCCTTGCCTTTTCTTTGGTTTTGCTGCATTTTCTTGTCAATAAGGTAATGCAAGAGACAAAAAACTTCTAACCCTAAATTACACATACATGTACCCATAAGGTCGCTTGTACCCCGGGGTGCAAAACATTTTCAAATAAAATCTAACCTTATTTTATTCTTTGTACCGGTGACGTTATGTGTTAAAGGCGCATGCGATTCGAAGGTTTGCGGATCGATAATTAATTTAGGTTATCCGTAGAGCTGATCTTGTAGGCGTCAATTTTAGTTGCATTAGTCTCTTAGTGAGAGAAAGACATAATTGTGTAGTCATCACTATAGTGCTCATTCAACGAATAAAAAATATTGCAGTTATGCTTGTTATGCTTGCCTAGTCAACCCTATTCTGGAAGATGTATCAACACTTATGAACTTGAGCACGTTGTTCTAAGAGATGGTCAAAACAATCGCTTCTTTCCTAAAGTACATAAATTCAGAAAAACAAATCCTATGTTAAATCCTTTCACTTTCATTTTTCCGATTTTCGCTCGACGAAGATCAGAGAGTCGTCTAGGTTAGTCATTTATTGGATTTCCTGTCAATTTAGGTGTTCTTAAAGGGTTGAAGTGAAACATAAAATCATATCACGAATGTTCTTATATTTTTGAAGGATAGAAGTGGCTTGAGATAAAAAAAAAAAACAAATAAAGATATTTGGGTGTAGGAAAACGACAGTTCAGAATTAATAAACAAGGTTTTAATTTGACCTCTTTACATGATGTTCAAATGTTTTTCGTAATTACTCTTAATTAAACACAGCTTTAAATACCACATGCCAATCCCCTACTTTTGATACAAATTTAATTATTCACAAAGTTTGAACACTTTAATTTGAATTTAATTTGAAGGTATATTGGTTATGTTAGGGTACCTACGTAAATGTTTACTTGCCATTAATATTCGAGAATCATGTCAAGTGAAATAGGCCGTTTGAAAAATGGTTTGAAATAGCTAACGAATATTTGAAAGTGGGCACGAGGCAACCGATTACGTAGGCATGGTATAACGTTATTTTATTTATGAAGTAGTACCATATTTATGTTAAATAAGTGGAAAAATGTAGTAATTATGGATTTTGGTGGCAAGCCCATCTTGTCACCAAAATCCACCAAAAGCCTAGGCTCTAAAGCCTAGGCTCTTAAACAGTCACTGTCTACTCAAAAGTGTTTAGTAGTGCGTGGACATATTGAAGAAGAAATACCATAGGGATGGGGACGGTAGATTAATGTCGGATCTACAACAAGAGGAATTTTCTCCCGACGTCTAATCAATGTAAGATCGCAGCGTCTTCAAAAATCTAACTAGAAAATAGAAAACTGAAGACAATAATATCACGACTTAATTGAGAAGATTAGGTTTGATTCCGAAATACACGTGTAAACGATACACGCAGTATATATATATTAATACACGTGCCGTCTTCATCATACAATATAAACCTCTTTTTCCATTCATTGCCTTAAACAATACGTATGACCTATATACTTTTATGATTAATATTTCCACCGTGTTATCTCATTTCGGTCAATATGAAGTTTGTGTTTCAACGACGGTGGATAGTAAACTACAAGAGGCTGACAAGTACATGTTTATTAAATTACTGGTCATGTTTGATTTGGGTCTACTTTCGGTCTGTGGTCTGAAACTACGTGTGTTCGGTACATACTCGTGGCTCCTTACTTACTACAGATATCTAAAGATCTTAATGTACATTACACTACATTGTGAACTAGAAGATGTAATACATCAAGTTAAAATGAAATATCACATGAGCTTACTTTAATTTAGTCTGCACGTGGAGACTTTTTGGTGAATATTACTGCAGCAATATCGAAACAAACACTGATGAGTTGCAAGCCGTATAAGAGGAAAAATAAATTTTTCTACAGTTACTAAGTAACTTCTTCATAAACTAGGGCCAAAGATGATACTAAGTCAACAATTAAATTATTATTAAGGTATTTTTGATAATAACACGTCAATATATACATTAATACAATTCTGATAGAATCAAATGGTGATTAAAAATATGAAATACCTAATAAAATATGTGTTCTTTGCCCTGTCATTCACTCATTGAATCACTATACGCTGTCTGTCTTTTTGTTTACGCTTGGCTGCAATATTTGTGTCGGTGTCAATGCCAAGATCACGCACTCATTCTGTTATGTTTTATTCATATGTAGGTTAAAATATATGCGAATTATCTTATGTAAAGAAAAAAAAAAGGTATATGCATCCAGTATATACGCGACACATAGTTATACTAAA
Organism: Abrostola tripartita; assembly: GCA_905340225.1. Lineage (NCBI taxonomy): Eukaryota > Metazoa > Arthropoda > Insecta > Lepidoptera > Noctuidae > Abrostola > Abrostola tripartita. The sequence goes on from HG996488.1 coordinate 2,532,931, forward strand.
CGTTAATTTTAGATTAACGTTCGAGGTTATAACTGAGGCTTTGACGTTAAATTGTAAAAGAATAGCTGCTATATTTACGCTTCATCAGCACTTTGAAACTAATATAACAAAAGACTGGAACAGTATTAGCCAGATGGATGATAAAGAACTCTACAGGGACCTATTTCAGACTTTTATCCTACAAATTGTGCAAAAAACATGTTTTAAAAGTCTATTTTTCTTAGATCTCAGATCTTCATGGAAATTAAATTAAACGTTGACATAAATTTAGGACGTCGGCGGAAAATATCTTCGTAATGACTTTGTTCCTAGCTCGTCAGTTTGATAAATCATACCATCTTAAGTCATCGTTTTGATGTTAGAGGCGGGAAAAAAATTGGTGCGTACATTTAGATCTTTAGAATCAAAGGTCAAAGGTGCTGCCTTTCAGTTAGGTTCTGGGATTGTAACTGGAGCATTTTGTCAAATACAGCACCATCAGGCTTGAGGCTACTGGGTGGCTGACTGGCGTGGGAGGGGGTGGGGGCCGGCTTGTCGCGCCAGTTTCGCTCCCAGCCCCCTGAGCGGCGCATAGACTGAAATGTGCCGCCGATAAAGCACCCGCCAAAAACATGAACTTATTTTTTTGGTTCGTGTGGGCCGGGGGTTAGACGTGGCATTTTATGTCGATGTTTGTCGTTCTAGATAGTTGAACGGTTACGCACTTTCTAGGATATTGAGATGTTATCTTTGTTCATAATTTTGTTTTAATATTTTATTATGTTCGGGTATAAGTAGCAAGTAATTTTTCGCTTTCTTGTTCGTCATTATTAGCAAAATTTGGGTTTTTTTTTAAATTAAATATATGCATGTAATGTATCTGTAACATTGAACAATTTTATACAACTTCCATTTATAAGTAATATAGGAATACGACATTTTTATTTCGTAATGATAATAATATGACAAAAATCAAACAAATGTTTGGTATGTACCAAAATCTAGGTTTTAATAAAAGATAATTTAAAGGCCTACACATCGTATGCAGGGCGGAATAACTTATAGAGGCATAAGCGTTGAAAATTGAGGCCGCCCGCCCAGTCTGATATCGAGGAAAACTGACTCGAGACACGCACTGAAACTCACGCTAGTCCAGTTTCGTTTCCCATTATGACACCCTAAACGACACACCTATACATGGCAACATTTATACCCCACGATATCCATTGCCTTTTCAGTACAAAACAATCAATATAAACGGGTTGGCAGCCGCAAATGCATGTGTAAAATTTTATACAGTCGTTTCAACTCGACTTTATTGCGTACATGTACAATAATCTGATATTTCCCAACTTTCTATTACGAGCGATAATATATTCTACGATGAAGCAATAAGGCTGAGAATTGTGTGAATTTGATATTCAAAGATTGTTATAGGGCTTCCTGGGAGCCGTTGTGGTTTCATCGCCGCCTAGATATAGGCTCTTAGGTTTTGTGCACGCGATAAATAATATTTTCGGTATGAATAATTATTATTTATACCTAGTATACAATTAGCTGTAGGTACCTACTATACAATTACATATGCTTATATGCTTTGCCCGCGACTATTCCGGATTTATAAGTCGTGTTTGCAAATACTACTTGTGCCCTTGACCTCATTCTAAGCCTATTAACTTTTTATGTTTTAACGAAAAGTCATCTTGATCTGTTTAGCTGTTTAAGAGAAAACATTTAATCGAGTAGATAAATGTCGAAGTCTGTATAATGTTGTAATGTATTAGCCCTTATCATTTCAGTCTGCAATTCGTAGATAATATGGTGGAGACTTTGGTAATGGGTATTTATTGTTTCAATATTAAGATAGTGACTGTAGCTACTTCTGCTTTTAATAAACATATACGTACTCGTATATTAGAAGACAATATTGAGTCCGTAAAGAGTATTATTAACTTTTATTCCGCGAATTCCTATTTATGGTATTTGATTACAGAATAGTTAGTATTTACATTAGTTTTCAATAATATTATGTTGTATGTTTAATATAAATAGAATGGAGACAGAATTAAGTGTAAAGTAGAAATAATTGTCAACTAGTTACAAAGAAAATGCAACAATAAATGTACATTGTCATCATCATTATCCACAGTCATTGTCACACCAGTGGACATAGACCTCTCTTGTAATGTGCCATTGACTTCTGTTCTACGCTAGCAATAAATTAACCGAATATTTTGTAAACTAATAAACCATTTAGCTCACAAAATAGTTTTTTACACGTCTTATCAAATTAATACTCAACAAACTAACTTTTCAAATAGTGAGTCGCAAAAACTCGAATATGTTTTAAACAAAAATGCAGCGCAAGAAAAATACCCGACGACCTTGAAAAAAAACTCATCTAGTATACTTTTGCAGAAAACGCGTTGTTTAGAACGTCGCCAGAAACGCTGCTGAGCGCAAATTGATAGTGACGTACAATACAGAAATTAATTCTACAGAAGGTCCACTCTGTAAGAGCGACATAAGCACACACAAGCATTAGCGGAGGGAAATTAACTTGCACAAGATAACCACTATTTATAGTTCATGTACCTATTGATTCACAATGGAGAGTATTCCTTTACATAATATTGTTTACATTAACAGATGTGTGAGCTCCGATTTAAAAGGAATAAATTTTTATTATGTAGGTAAGTACTTACTAGATCAAAATAAAGCTGCACCCCTAATATTTACTTATTAAGAATAACATAATGCTACCCAAATTCTACTTACACCACCATAATTAATAATGGAACAATATTGATTGGGAATTTCGTAGCGCGTAGTTAGCAACGGGCCTTCTGTCGTATATTATTGTGTGCTTGCAAGTAGACGGGGCTATTGCCCTCCCCACACCATTGCAAGGCTACCCAGGGCCGCACTCGACGCCGGGCTCGGTAGCCATGGCGATCGCTCGCGCGGGCTCGTTGCGATAGTGACACCCCTACCACCCTCTACCCCGCGTCGCTTATTATGGGCTCTTTTCAATTCGCCTTCAATGGCGGCTAAATCTTTACCTGAAGGCCGCACGAATGATGTCAGGTACAGCCCTGGAACTGAGCTCTGATACTGCGATATTTTTAGTGTGTTGGTAGTGTCGAATCTGGGGTGTGTTTTGTTAAGACTGTAGGGATAATTATATTATTGAAGCATCTTTTTGTTTTTGGGCATATACATTTTGTTGCTACGCGGTAAATTATACACGTTTATAAAATATCTCGCTATTATGCCTTAACAGTGTAGGAAGAAACGTAATGAACAGCATTTAAATTTCGCTATGACGCTTGTATTCTTCAAAGGGGTTGGTAGGCTGTCATACACAGCCTGCCAACCCTTTTGACATTTGATTGACATTGACAGACTACAAGTATGGGTGAATTTTCGCCGCTTTTCAAATTCACTCATACTATTGCCATTAATGACGCCCATTGGAAATTTATCCCTCTTACTTATAAACGATGCTAACATGTGTTTTAAGATAACCACTTGTTAAGACTATTGGTAACTCTATTTTTTGACATGCAAACGACAGTGACAGGTATAATTTAACCGATTGTTGAACATTGACCATTTTTATTTCTTATAAGTAAGGGGGTATATGTTTAATATTTTTAAAACATACACACAATAATAAAATATACCTACAATAGATAAAAATGGGCTAAAAACTGTAATATCAAATTCTAAAAATGAATAAGCACAAAGAACCTATGCTGCTCGATAGTATCAATGCTAAGTATAATTATCACACATGGAAGTACATTTTCTGTACTGCATTTTCCGAGTATTAGATCGATAGATTGGTAGTCAAAGCAGATAATACAGATATTATAATAATATACATAGTATATAGTAGAGTCGGAAAAGTTCTAATAAATAACAGTAATGAAGGCCAGCTGATAGGAAGCCAACCGTCAATTGTAGGGCTACGCGACCATACGCATTTTAGTAGCGGATAATTTTACATTTATTCGCTTTCAATATACTTATAAAGCATTTTCTAAATGTAGAGCATATTTTAAAAATAATTAATAATGATATTATGTAAAGTTTATTGAACGTCAAGGATCATAATATTTATGTAATATTATATTAAAATTTGTTGTATTTCATGTAACAATCGAACGGGGATTTTATTGTTTACAACTTACTATAAGATAATATATATATATATGTACCTAATCTGGCTGATTGTTAGATTGAAAAAAAGAAAGGAAAATGCCATTATCAACAAAGGTACCAGCTACTTTTTTTCGAATTAAAAAGTGGCCTATGTGTTAATTCAGGGTGTCAGCTATCTCCATACCAATTATTATTAAAATTCGTCCAGCCGTTTCAGTGTGAAGAAGTAACAAACATACAAACACACACACTCACAAACTTTCACCTTTATGATATTAATGTGATTAAATACCATGATGCATTAGGTATGTTCTATTAATTGAATGAATGAAAAAACAAAAATTTTATTCAGATACTTATCGTTTCGAAAATATTAAATCCATAATTTGTTTTATATACAAAACGTTCATGCTATAAACAATATTAACAAGTACCTGTCTGGTACACTATGACGCGATTCAAATTATTTTCATGCATTTTTATTTGAACAGTCTTGTGTATTTTGTCATTTACGATCTTTCGCTTCGTTGGATTTCCTGCCTGGCCTTTTATTAGGTCTCACCAATAGGCAGGGGTCTCGTCAAAAAAGAAAAAAGGTGATGCAGGCCGTAAATATTTATAAAATATTAATTTTTAATACTTTATATAAGTATATTAGGTATTACATTTTAATAGGTACCGATACCATTACCGGTATTAGAGATAATTATAAAGATAAAATTTTATAAGATTTTATCAAGCAACAGGTTTGGAAGGTCCATATTCGAAATGTTAAGTATTTAGAGTTGTTTTCTCAGAACCATTCGTTTTAAACCTTGAAATCATTCTCAGAATTTTACTTAAAAACACAGTTTTCGATAGAAAGCGACTTGGGCTTCGTTGAAGCTATGTTTGTGTGCGTATACCTAGATTTTTTTCAAGTTTTCATCACTCACTCATTCATTTACCAACAATTTTTTCCTAAAGATAAAATTGTTAGAAGAAAAAATTTAAAAAGACCCAAAATATTTAATATTTATTTAAACTAACTTTTAGTTTTAATTAATTTAATTGGCAGGTAAGGCATTATTCAGCAAAGATAACTTAAAATTTCGCGTATCATGGATCAGAAAAAAAAAAATTGTTTAAAATAATATGTCCTATATTATTCAAATTCGGCCCTGTCCTGGAAGTACAGTCTATGCCAAGTCGCAGCTTGCTATTTGTGCGCGCCGGGCCTCTGAACTACGTACCTACCGCCTCCGAGAGGGGGATCCTCTTCTGCCTAACCCATTACACTAATAGTGCAAGTATCAACTGTATACCTACTGCTCTGCAAAACTACTGAACTGTTTATGAGTAAACAATTTCATTGCGTCGTAAAAGTAGCATGTTTTATTAGGGCTACGTTCATTGATGCAAGTTATTCTTGTTTATTTATAAAACTGTTTACGATGTGATTGTTTCATAGAAATAATATTTTTAACGGTTATGGTAACCGAGGCTTTAGAATCTTGGTTGTCGTACTGTAAAACCTTTTCAGCTTGATCTTGGAATTCATTATGTTATGGTTTTTGAACTTGAAAATAATATATTTTAATTTTCGCGACTGAAACAATGATGTATACAAAATATTTATCATTTGATTTGATATGAATCACACTTATGTGTAATTATTATCACTAACTTCAACGATGAAACTATTTGTAAAATGAATATTGAATTTTCGGGATTCTAACTATACATTCTATGTATCATATTAATTTATACAGATATCTTAAAAAACGGTACAGCGGTTTCTATGTTGTTATGCAACAAACATACTAAACCCTCGAATTTATATTAAAGTATAGAAAAGGGACTAATACTAAGCGGTGGGTGGATACTCGCTATAACGATGATGATGATAGGGTGCACGAAAAGCGCCACCCTTAAGACGATACGCATTCAACGTACCTACCCTGGGTAGTAAGCTATCATTACGAACTAAGTGTTTGGAAGTTTATCCCTAGTTACGTGTTTTTATACAAAAGTGCAGGCCACGTTTAATTGAAAAAAGGAAAAGTCAGATATTGTAACAAGGAGTTGAATCTATTCCAATTTATTAGCTCTTAACCCTAAGCTGCTACTGTTGACTAACTTTCCTGATTAACTTAATAATATCTATCTTTACCGAATTAATGCGAAACGCCGCTACGTGCAGTGAAATGCGGCGCCACGCTTCCACAACGTCAACTGTCCTGCTTTAAGATTTCATGGTAAGGGGGCTGATCTGTCTTTTGTTGTGTCGATTTTCCGTCACATCTAACGATATTAACTCTTGTACATAATATATTATAATTATCTCCTACAAAGGTCTCAGTTGACATATCCGTCGTGGCCGGAATTCGGTCAGAATGACATTAAACATATGAAAAAATAAAATACATAGTGACCAACGTAATGAAATGTGCCATAACATCTTGGTGTTTAAAAATCGAATTTGCCAGTGGATAGAAACCCACTGCGTTTGGCAGTAGTTTGTAAACTTCAAACGATTCTAGGGTGCTCCCTTGTTCGTGCCCAGCAGAGTATAAATAGCGCTTACTGTCTGATAAAGATAGATCTATCCTACTACTGGTTATGATACGTCTTCGTCGATGTTGAACCTACACAAATAGATTCAGAATACGTAAATTTGTAAACCATTTTCACTTGTAAGACTTTTAGCCGAGTGGCTTTCAAACTGGGATCATACTATACACTAGGTCACAGGTCTAGTAATGTTGTAGCTGAGCATTAAGCTCGCTCCCTATTACCTATAGGTACGTCTTATAATAACTGACGTTGGACGTTCGTTAGCAAAAGCTTACCTACCAACCTTTGCCTGCTTCTTTGAAGAATACAAGATTAGGTACATCAAAATTTCAAGCAGCGTTTCAGGCCGTTCTGACAGACTATGTTCAGCTGTAAAAAGAACAAAAACGATTATTATAACAAAAATGTGGAACTGGAAACTATAGCCACTTAGCCAGTGTTTCAATTACTTTGAAAATACTTTGACATTTGAAAGTGATGTTCGTTACAAATATAACATTTAATTTACGAAACCGAAATCCGAAGTATGTCCCACCACTAGCATCCTCCATGATTAATTCGTTTAACTTTGATCTTGACAATTAGACGACCTATTGATCGGAAGGTAATTCAGACAGAGTTGAATGTCAATTATACAGGAATTGAATATAAATTATAAACATTACAGCTAGTTATAGAAATAATCTAAAGTTCCGTCGAAAATCTTGAATATACGTCACACAAGATATTAGTACAATTTATTACCAACGACAACTGTTGTTTTTTAAAACATGTGAATGTTTAAAATGCAGTCGTAGTATAGTTGTTTAAACATTTAACACCTTGAATTTAAGTATACATTTATTAATTTTCATTTATCGTGTGAAAATTAAGTTATTTTCTTACTACTTTATGAGTAGTTTTATCTACCAAATAACTTTTTATTTCACTTGCGCGAGGAAACCAGGTTGTTACCAGCCTCTAATTAGGCCGGATTTTGATTCAACAAATATGTTACTATATGTCTATAAATTACTAAACACAACTATGTTACCCCACCCTTTTGATTATATTAACGAGCACGAGTAGGTATGACATTTAGAAAACCCATTCATGAATGCTTATCTTCAAAGAGGGAACACATTTAGTATACGCTACACGACTCACGTAGATAATAATTGCTACCGCAGATTACACGGGGCGTGGAGTCAAACAACGATACATATACGTACACTTTTTTTATATCGTGCACGCATAAACTGTTGACCAATTTAATAGTTGTATGTAGTTTAGTTTTCATTGGTAAACCTTAATTATTTGTGATACCAATACTCATATTAGTTAATAGCGACATTACAACGACGCGCGACGCGACGTCAAAAGCCTACATAAATTATATACGTATTTTTGTATTCCATTTTGTATTAAAAAAAGTAAATGTAGGTTCTACAAAATATCTGCAGTGTTATATTAATTTAGTCATTCACGTCACGCTCTCTGACCTAAACAGTCTACAAGTCACAGATAATCACTAGGTGTAATATCAAGCATAAAAGCAATTATGATGCTAATGCGCAGCATTAATTAGTTCAGTAGATCAATAAAAATAATTTGCCAAGCCCACAGTCAAAAGGTACGACTTAAAAATATATATATTATCGTCATTCCTTTAACGTATGATAAATATATTTTAATTGAGTGATGACATGGCTAATTAAGATTTAAAATATGCGAAAAGATATCGCGAATTCTTTAAATTTTATCACAGTTTACAACTGTAAAATATTTTGTTATTATTTTTCAAGTAAAATTTATTTAATTTGGTAGCTAGACCAATTCATAGATTTCTTGTATGTATTCGTGTAGTTGTTGTTATATTATTCTACCTACCGACTAAAAGTGAAAATAAAACGATATTGTGTGTTTAAATGTTTGGATTACGTAACTGGCACAAATATTACTGTCACTGTTTATATTAAAACAAATTTTATATATTGAGGTGAGCATAAAATAGTTGCAATAGCATAGCCAAAGAAAAAATATTTTTTCGTAAGAGTTTTCAAAATAATTATGTTCAATTCAAAACAGACCGTCGAGGTCTTTATTAACTATAGTACAAGTATGTAATAATGCCTTTGTTTACCACAAAACGTTCGGTTACATTACATGTGTATATTATCTTATTCCCAATTCCCTTTAAATTTAGCAGCGGCCCTGTGAATTTCGGCAAAGGGATGGTTACTATAGAAACGGCAAGACTTACCTACCAGGTCTCAATTTAACACAGAATTATTGATTACACGGATCAAAATGTTCCAACTGAGAGTGTGGGACTGGGAGCATCCATCTTGTATCGCTATCATTCACTCATTTTGAATCAAATTATTTTATAAATGATGTTCGAATTTTAATTTTAACATGTTCTTTATTGAAATATCATAGACACACTTATATTGATGTCCTTTTTATGAATTCAGATAATATAAGTTATTTATCAAAATGTAAAATCCCGATGCAAATGATTATGGTAAATAAAAATATTTTTTTTTGCGAAGGTCCCGTAGAAAGAGATAGCATGAAATAAATATTGCTTAGTATAACGTACGTGTGAATGAGACGGAATAATTGTTACTATAGAAACGGTAAGACTGGATACAGTCAGCGTTGGTATAAAATAGGATGGTTTGTCCATTCATGTCTTTTTTGTTTGTGATTGCACGCCAATGTTGTGATAATTATTCTTATAGTCGGTTCTATAATACCTAGACTACAAACTCGCTTTTTATTATAACATGTTCTACATATAAAACCTTGAATGACTAACTAAAACTTCTTTGTTATGCACTGTTCAAAGTCCACGATACTAGAAACTGAGTTATAAAACTAGAATGAAAATCACATTTATATTATTATTTCCTATTTTTGTGTGTAAATAAACATTAAACGTATTATTAGAGGAGCGTTTTGAAAGTATCTACATGTGGCATAGTTTTTTGTTGGTTTCAGAAAATTCATTAAAATAATGAAATATAGGATCTAAACTCAGCGTAATTATTAAATTCTATATCCGTTATAGGTAACAATATATTTAATGTATCTAGCCTATAGGTAGGTATAACCTAAGGGGTGTCCAGTGTCTACTCATTGCATTGAAACTATTCCAAGCTGAGAGCACCGTTCACCGTAGAATTTTGTATCTAAGCATAGGCTTAGATCTATAGAGATAGATATACAATTATACATATTCTAAGCCCAAGGTATGGAATAATTGCGTGCGATAAACAGCAAAAGGCTTGCTCACATTACCTAGGACTTAGTACCGTCTTTGGCTAAATTTGGGTGTGCAAGAGTAGTTCCTTGATAACCCTATCGAGTGAATACAGGCGAGTTTTAACTATATTCTATGCGTCTCATCCTTCGGAGAGCATGTTAACGACAGTCTGACGTCTAATCTCTATGATAGTCTCGCTGAACTATGGTGTAAGAGAGTGAGGGAATATATTATAATGCACCGGTGTTTGCGCGCACACTTCTGGCTGGAGAAAAAGCCACAAGGCCTCAAGCAGTCTAGCCTTTTTGCCCTGTGACGCCCAATAAGACCTCTCTTTTGTGTCTTATATGCAAGGTACGAAATATATTCACCGACTTCATTGCTTATGTTTAATATAGTTTACCAGTGGGGACTTTTAATTGGCCCTAAATTTTGTAGAATGTTAGTTTAAGTTAGCTGTAAGTCCTCCTTAAAGAATGAAATAAATAAAAATATTACAAAAAAGGGGATACTTGTCGTGTTCACTATAATATATAATTATGTCCTGCGTAGTTGAATTACCTCGGTTGAAGTTAAAATTCATTCTACTTCTGAACGTTGGCCCTAAAGAGCGTGAAACCCAGTATATCGCAGTACCAGTCATTTTCTTTAAATCGTTGGTCTATCGCGATTCGAGGTGTAAGTTTTCATAATTGTTTATTTTTCTCCGTATACTCTCAGATATACTTCATAGGTATTTACTAGTGTAACTATTTAAGTTCTAAATAAAGCCACACAAGTTTCAGTATATAACATTATTCAAATTGAAATTGAATATCGCTATTTCATTCGTAACTACAGGTTTCTGACCCTGCAAGTCAAATACAGTGGGATATCGATACCCTTGAATCTGATAAGGCATTAGCGAGCTACAGGGTAGTGTTAGTTTTTAAACATTTTGTGGTATTTATCACTACAATGTTATTGCAATCTGTTTTAGTGTCTTCTCGTTTATAGGTAAATGACGAAGAATGAGTTTAAAAAAACTAGATTTAATAATTCAAGCTTAGTTAGTATAAGCTCATTTTTCAGAAACGATGATTCAATTGTCCATGTAAATTGGTTCTAATTCGACGTTATTTCCATATATTTTTCTAGTTCACGTAACCATGGCAACAACTACAAACCAACTTTAATTAACAGTGACCTTGTAAGCTGTCGTTATATTTATTTGTGAGAGCTCGTTGTTTGGTCTTTATTCATAAGTAAAGTGTTCTTCCGGGCCGGTAATGGTTAATTAGTGCAGGTTGTTGTAGAGCTAATATTTGTTTCTGCAAGCGTATATTTGATACTAGTATCAGCTCGCAATTTCAACTGAGTTGTTCTTTTATGATTAATTTCGTTGCGGGTTCCAAGACAGTCGAGTCATGTCTCTGGGACGCTGCGAGCTTCATTGCCTCGATGGTTCTTAATAGTTATCATTGTAGATCCTGGCTTACAGGAGTTGCAATGATGGGTACGACTGGTGGGCTCGTCCCGTTTAAATTTCGACTGTGTAGAATTTATTTTCGTTACTTCTCCGGGAATTAAGTATGCCTATGTCCACACTAAAAGTTCATCCTAAATATTGGTGTAAGAATTTTGGAGTTCGGATGGATAGTTCCGAAGATTATTTTTATTATATATTTTATTTATTAAGTGATTGTAAAAAAAAAACTTAGCTAATATAATCCCCCACAAAACCGTTTACAGTTTGTCTGTAGATATGAAGGGTTACACAATGAAACTAGAAACTTAAATACTGAATACGTACAGTACGGGTGGATAAACTATGCAATGAATGTCCGAAATGAATCGTGTAGGTATGTTCATATGTATTACAGACTCACCCATACATACTAACTCACAAGCACACATTAGTACCTATAGGTAGGTAGAAGATTGTATATTGCATGAAAATAACTTTTAATCTTTTATAAAATATATAATGTATCGGCTATTAATACGACTGCACTCAGTACACAAAAAGTGGCGCAGTGTATTATTAAACAGAAATAACTAATTCTTTTGCAAAAGGGAGCCTGCTGCCATTTATCGTGCTCAATTTCAAACCCGATTCATAATGACTTATGGTCTACAAAAGTTACCAAAGTAAATAGATTTATGTAAATAGCCAATCGAAATTGGTGTAATTAAAATTCTGTGTTTACTTTGAATTCATACTTTTGAGTTTGAATATAACCTAAACGTATCGGTTGGATGGCCAGTTTCTAAATAAAATATAAAAAGGGTTGAAGTATTTTTGATGTTAGATGGAGGTTAGACTGATGATATGCTAATAAAATGCATGATGAAAATACACATACATTTACACACATATGTACATTTAGATACGTAAAACAGTCATCATTAGTAATTGAAATTATTTAATGAAATGTATGTTAGGCTCGCGACCCTGCTGCGGAACCAGCTCATGAATAAGGGCTCCGTTCAAGTTCGAAGCTAGTCGGGCATTCCCGAATGCACACCTGAGTAAAACCGGCGTATAGAAAATAATGTGTATTGAAAGTCAAAAAGTGGTTTTCCTCGCATATTAAACGTTAAATAATCCTTATTAATATTGTTAATACGAAAGCGTTTGATTCGATGCCCTGTATTGGAATAATTTAGTTCATGTTTTTTAAAATTATTTACCGTTAAATTACAACGCCAAAACCTATAAAAAATATTTGGAGGAAGCTTAGACCTTAAAAACTTACATAAACTTTTTTTTAACTCGGGTAGCTGCATTAAACATTCTTACTTAAAAAAGTCGTGGGTGGAATTTAGTGCGACTAATAGTCAATCGATTTGTAATAAATAGTGACTCTGACAGACGGCCATTTTTCTACTGTTACAAATGTAACCGACTTGAGTGACGGTTAATTACATATTCGAACCCCTTCGTGTAATATCAACGTTAGGAGAGTGTTGACACTATTTTTGTACTTACCATTTAAATAGTCATTAAAAGAGAATTTTGTCCAATATCGAAAACCTAACTTAGGGAAATGGAAAGCGAAAATTTGTCACGCAAAAAGCTGCAATGCTAAATGAGATACATTTGCCGCATGTTTAAGAACTTTTGGGTGAAAATTTGCACTGACTAGGTGCATACTAAACATTGAGAGGCATTGCGGAAAACTCAAGCAAAGATGGTGTATCTAACTGGTTGCTACTGGACCCAAAAGAGTGGAGAAAGGAAAGGGAGGCCTATGCCCTGCAGAAGAAGAGTGACAGTGTGGGCTAGTCAAAGTGAGGAAATAGAACAATCGCTTTTCAGAAACATCTACTTTTTTATTAATGTTAAGTAAGTTTGAGATAGGTTAGTTTTATCATAAGCGCAAACGTCTGGGCATTTGTCAATATTACTATCAGCTCCTTATTAGCTAACCTGCTTTATATCTTCAGATACTAACTATTTATCCAAGATCGTTGATATACAAAGAAAAAAAACTACGAACAAAACAAACAAACATGAGATCTGGGCCCATTGTTTTGATGGAACATTCATAAAAAAAACCAAACTCTCAGCGGTAAAATTGAACATGGCTTCAAACGTAAATGATACAATCTTTGCTTTAGGAGTTAGATGTTGACCTTTTAAGCATACATACATAGCCGTGACCATGAATGTTGAATCGACTCCATTACGTAATCTATGCGCTCATCTTTCCTTATACAACTAGCCAGTGCATTTTAAACTCTATCTTTGTTTCTGCTAGGTTGAATTTCTATTGCACAGTATTGTACAAATTTGACATACCAGTAACTTGTTGCATCGCTGTTTAGGGTTAACACTAGTTCCTTATTGATATTTTTAGTGTTATCGTAACAATTTACTTAGAGGCAAACCGCGATTATTTGGTTTTTCGTATGCGTAGGTAAAACTTGAACTTATTTGTGTCGACGAAATGTAAATGTAGTTTTGTTGTGTTAAGAGTAAGGTAATCAGAGTCGCCATAATTATTTTTGTAGTGTTTAGCTATAATTATCATAATTAGCTGATTATTTCTTAGATAAGCAACCCTTTAAACATGTAGTATCATCTATAAATACTTAATTATAATCATGTACCTATTTTATAATCTTTCATTATAAACACAATACAGCAAATAAAAATACTTTAGTAATGGTTGCGCTACATATCTATCGAAATCTTTAAAATGAACCTGACTTATTTAGATCCTAAAAAAAAATGCATTATCGATATAAAACTCTCATTTTCAAGTGACAATCTTCGTGGCACTCTCGTAGTCAATCCACTTGCAGCAATCATGAGTTGTTCGTTGTTTCCGGCGATTTTAACCACCATGATTGCGTGTGACAAGTCGCATATTCTATGTACTATACGAGCTGCTTTGTCCGTGTGAAAAGTTATTACATTTTCGATACAAATCGCTCGTTTTAATCCCAAATACTTTCTAATTTTGTGCCACTTAAAAAGCATCCTCATCCTCATTGTTGTCAAAAGGTAACGTGCTCAGAAGACTGGCAGCATTGCTCTGGGCACCTTACCTATTGACAACGATTAGGAAGAATATGTACTTTGATGCTTTTTAATTTTAATTTTATATTTAAGTTGTAAATAGTTTTAAAGGAGGTAGAATTTAATTGTGTATATGTATATAATTGTAATGTGTAAATAAAATGTTGTACCTAATCCTTATAAATACTAAATAAGTGTTGTCTGTTTGATACCTATTCGTGACCAAACCATTAAACTATTCGTATGGTATTGTATCGTGAACTTCGGAGAGACGTAGGCTTCAATGTAAGTTGAAAATGATGTGGAATTTTTTTCCGTGTGGACGAAGTCGCGTACCGAAGCTTTGTGGCGTACCGTTGTTATTATATCAAATGTGCGAACATACCCTAAACAAGCTACTTATTAATTATCTTATTGATTAATGGAGAAAAGAAAACTATCGAAGCCAATATTAGGAAAATTATTGAAATACTACCTAGCACCTATGTGGACTTAGTAGAACTTGGTATCAAAATGATTCAATTTGGGAATTAATCAATCTTTTCTTAAGGCTGGTTCTATTTACAGATCTTTTTCAATATTAATGAATACAATTGTATTGTTTCACTCCGATATTCTACTAGAGTATAACACCATCAATCTATGTAACAAGCGTGTGGTCAAAACATTTTCCTCTTTAGATCGATCGTCTATATATGTATAGGGGGAGCAATTTCTTAGTAGCGATCTTGTGCAGTGAACTACAGGTGATAGTTAATTTCTTAATATTATATTCAATTTAACTACCTGCCTCGTTGGTCTAGTACCGAGCATAAGGTTCTGGGTTCGAATCCCGGGTAGGGCAAACTGTTATTGGGTTTTTCCATTAAGTAATTCTCATTAGCAGCACGGAGCCTGGATTTGTGCCTGGTTGATGGTAATAGGCTCACCCCTATTACATTGTGACCTATAACATAACTCGCGAAATGTGGATGTACTATACACCTTTGCCTACCACTTCGGAGAATACAGGCGTGGTGTTATGTTTTATTTAATTAATAAATATAGACGTGTTCAATACAGCTCCGTCACAGCCATTTTGCTATAAAAATTAAACACGACCAGTCAACTGTCATACTAAACATAAAAATCTTATCGACATGAAAACACATTAAGTAGGAACCTAATTTTAGTGCCAGCTCCCGATAGGTGTCTAGTTAAATAAATCTGCGTGTGACTAGTATATTTCATTTATTGAAACCTGTCCCCCTAGACAAGTGGCAAAACGCTTGACGAATAGAAATGGAATAGAATGAAAGATGTATGGGGATGACATATATCATAGATGACATCGTTTATCATTCTATTCGATTTCTATTCATCAAGCGTTTTGCCACTTGTCTAAGGGGGCAGAACCTTTGCGATTTAACGATCTGCCATAATATTATTGCCACCTAAAAATCGAGCCTCTATTATGTTTCTCACCTCCTACGGGAATAAAGGTAACTTCTTCTTAAGCATGCCTAGTAACTACCCACCTTCGTGTTCATTGTACCTAGCCGATTATATGATTCTTGGTAAAGTGATATTGATACTATAAATAAATGCCATCAATACGGCTGTAAGTATTCCTCGAAATCTCATAGAATAAATTTAATGATAAATCATTACCTTTAAATTTCGGAAAAACATCTGAAGACCGACATTTTGTAATACCTACCTACATCTGTCATGTTAAAAATGATTCCGACGTGCTTAGGTGTCGATTTTTGTCTACTTTCTTACTGACGTTCAGACCAGAATCATCACGAGAGTTTTGAGTCATGACTCTACATTTCCTTCATGATGATGTTATTTTGAACCAAATACTAACTTGTACTGTGTTGACGTGAGGAGGCGGCCTATTTTCTCTGATTCGGTAAAAGTCATAAATTTATCTGTGAAAAGAAATAAAGATTATACCTACCTGTTCTACAACACGTTGACTGTCCGCTTAGTAGACACAATTGTTAGTTTAGCGACTGTTTATTGCTGTATACCTGTGGACAGTGAAAGAGTTTTAACTCTTTAACTGTCCAGTATTGGCCATTGGCATTGGCAATCTGATTGCTGAACATAGTGATGTTCAATCCGTTAATTAAAGCTAGCTTCAGGCTGGTACAGGTGCATTAAAGGATATACTACTCTTCCATTGGATGTTTTGTCATAAATACCCCTCAAGAAAAACGCCTTAAGGGGACGAGATGACCACTGCTAATTGTAGATACTTTCCGTCACAATAAGTCGTCTTTAAGCAGATACGAGAGTGATACGATAAAAATAAAATAATCCTAGGTGAAATGAAAAATTATATTTAAAAACTACATACATATTGAAAATATGTAAATTTAGTTACTTTCATACCTAGTATTTACATTTTGCACTTCAAAAGTATATAAAGTTGATCCGTTTTCATCAGCTGCTGATCAAATTATCTTAATGAGTTAACGACTAGAGTTTTGCTTTGGCAGTGCTCATTCATAATAATGGAGATGATAAATATAGTAAACGTGAATTGTAAAAATACTGCCCTTTAGCATGAAAGCTTAAAGCAGGACAGTTTACGTTGAAAAAGCGAGACGCCGCATTACACTGCACGTAGCGGCGGCTCGCTTGCACATCTTTAACTGTCCTGCTTTAAGAGTTCGTGGTAAGGGGGCTGATAGGTAATTTAATGATCTGTTTACTTTGATATTTAATTACAGATATTTTTTTAAATATTTTAGTAAAAGCTTGTGCGATGTGATATTTATTACATTACAACCATGTCATGTCAAATTGTTCTACACAATCATATAAAATCACGTTCATTTCTCAGAGAGTTATGTAATGTACCTATGCCTACCATGGATTTCCATTTGCTACGATTCTGACAAAGCTCCCCATTTGACTTATTCAAAAGTATCGTTGGACATCATTAGTACATAGGAAAAGGGTACGAGTATTTTTCCATGGGACAGCTGATATACCTATTCGACATTTCTTTCATTGAACGAATAATATGATATTACGTACTTGCGCTGAATACAACTGCGAAGAAAGGCATCTTCCATTGTAAATACATCATTATTATCACTCCAAAAACTTACACCATTCTGCAACACGCTCGATCTACTTAATGTTATGCAATTGTTCGTTGTTTTGTGTTGTCGATGACGTCACACAACGTGTGCGCCAGTTCATGGTCATGATCAAGTTCATACAATTTTTCATACATGATTTAGTACCAAATCTTCGCGTGGGTCGGCTATTTTTGTGTATGGCTTGCATAACTGGAAGTCATTTGTTTGTCATGCGCAGCAAGCATGAGTCAAAGTTGAAATCGTTTATGATAACGCTGTGGTGTTCGAAGCAGAGCTACAATGTATGTTGTGTATGAGGTATGGAATCAAAATAAGGTATTGTAAATGATCTATTGATTTGTGAACAGTTTCTTCTACAAAACAATTGAAATTATCATAATTTTAACACTATGTAGACTAAGAAACGTAATCACTTGTACAGCTCTACCTCTACTTGTCAGGGAAGGAGCTGCAATGATGGGAGATTGATTTAACAGTAAGCAAAACATTAAAGGTTTTTTATTAATTGATTGATTCTTGCAACTTCAGAATAATTAATAGGTACCAGACTCTATTTACCTACAGTTAAAATAAGATTTTTATTGACTCTCAGATCGAACAAGTTACACGCAGTACGCGATGTCAAATGAAAATCCTTCCTTTTATGAGAGCCTTTTCCCAAGCAGTAAGACATCATAAATTATTATACAGGAATAATAGTGTATTATTACTGAAAACTAGTGAAAACTCAATTCACTAGACATTAGCTGTCTTAAAGTTGGTAGACCGGACAAGAAACTAGAATTAGACTATCTAACTATTCATATTACCGCGGGCGCATTTAAGTTTGCCAACAATTTGTATTTAGACGTCTTTGCCTTTCATAATTTCAAGAGTCTGAAATGGAATACCTAATCTAACGAGAAATCCTTTGTAAGGCTCGAATTCATAGTAAATATTTTACAATTTATTATTTAAGTCGTTCTGTATTTTTTTATCCAATATGGCGACTCAATTGACTCAAAAACAATTCTTAATTCTTAAAACTGGGTGAAAGTTTCGCTTATAAAAGCTACATAAGGTTATGTATCTTTAAAAACAGTTTTCTTAATTACGTAACCTACAGTAACACTATGACTGACCTGGCATTCAAACCCAGGACTCTATGCTCAGCAGTTACACTTAGCGACCACTAGAACAACACTGCAGTGACGTTAGCAAATAATCAAAATGTCAAAGTTTTGTGATAAATTCTATTTTTGAAACCATAATCACAGTGTAAGCTGATGACACAGATTAAACAATTTCGTCATAGAGTATAACTTCTGACTAAATGTGTGCATAAAAACAAATGAATGGACGAGCCATCGTCGAATATATCTTTAGCTCAGATAAAAACATGTATGTTAATGGAATAATTACTAAAAGCCAAATTGGAGTATAAAAAGCAGCTTTAGCAATAAATTATGGATGAGCCCGTGTTTTATTCCTAGAATAGTATTTTATTTTCAACTGTGAGAATTGGTAATGAATTCAGCAAACAAAATTTTAAAAGGATTGATAATAATATTTTTAAATGTGAATTGCCAAACCATGTTGATAATAGGGTCAAAGGGTAGCTTTATTTTTTGTATCTTACCAAAGTACTTTAGAACCTATATTTTCTGTTAGTAAGTAAGATGATCTTATTTCTACAAAAAAAATACAGTTCAAAAGATATTCAAGCTATTATAAGAGCTAACTAAAGAACGCATCCACAAAAGATAACAATATAAATTATTCCTATGTCTTTCATTACAATTAACCATTCCTTGTTTCGTGAAACAAAGTCTTGTTTACCTTTTTAATGAACCGCTATGTTCAGATATAATAATTTAAATAATTTCCGTAAATAAACGGTTATTAAGATTAGTTACGTTTTACTTCCTGGAACACTTTATTAAATACAAAAAGTATCTGTTACTGAGGCCCTGGATTAGAGTGACCTTACTAGTGTCTTTATAAGGCCTTGGATTCTTATAGTAATAAAATGCAAGGTCAACCGCCTATAAATAATTGTGACGTCACACTATATGTAAACTATATGTATTAAAGGTGAAATTTTAGATGTCAGGGGTGATTTGAATATTTGTTGCTTAATTAAGTACCTAAAATGTATCAGTGGATATACCAAAGAGTTTTTATTACACAAAGCGAAGGATTTAATATCCTCGATATTATTTCTAATGTTTGTGGGCACTAGCCTGTTCTGGCCAGAATGTTAAAGAGCTCTCGTGCGTGTCTGAGCTTGGTGCGTAGAGAAATAGGCTGGATATGTTTAATATGGGAAGGAAGACGTCTATAAACATACCAATGTGCAATATTCAATTGTTACTAAGGATAGTTATAGCCTGTTTGGTCTGAAATTACTTTGATTTTACTCCCAAAAGAGTTTTTGTTTAGTCTCTGCGAATGTTTAGTGATAGATAGCTGAAGAGTGCAAAATGATTGCCTTGCATGTAAAATTATTGTAGATGCGTATCATCATCATCATCAGCCGGAAGACGTCCACTGCTGGATAAAGGCCGCCCCCTTAGAACGCCACAATGAACGAAAACTTGCTATTTGCATCCACCGGTTGCCCAGATGCATATAAATCTTGGCAAATATTGCAAGTAAATGATAGAGTAATTTTGTTCACAACCGCTTTTACCTAAAGGTCTCGTCAAATCTATGTCAATCCGCGCAATAAAAAAAAAGATTCAAGTTTTCATCCATCTCTTCGTTCATTCTTTATCGTATTTAACTTGGTAGGTACAAGTTAGCTCAAACATGTTTTATTCATGAGATGAACACTTTCTAGAAGTAAAATAAATATTAAATAAAAACTAATTTATTACGAACATTTCCATTCATCTTTTCGAATATCGCGGATGACATTTTCAAAAACTAAAGACAGCGGCCTCAAGTCCGCGTGGCCTTAAACTCTACGGTAGTCAAGGCCACCGTGCCGCCACAGATATTATTATATTTGGTAATGCTGCGCTGACGCTAGGCCTCTGAACACACTGCGCTACGTTAACCAATGCATCACCGCGGATACGAGCAGTACTTACATTTTTACGACTCCGTGTATCGACTATTAAAATTTATCGCATAATACACTGCTACCGATTTATTTGAGCGTCGTAACATCTCGCTTGCTCGATGAGGTAATTAAACTACTGACGGAAAATAAGCATGGTGAATGAATGAAATTATGTTTGAATTTGTTGTTCAGAATCGTTGTATTTATACTGTGTTAACACTTAAATAAATTACGCGTTTTGTTGAACTTAAAACTGATAATAGGGACTAATTCGTCATTAATATACTTAATAACGATAATAAAACGAAACACTGCAATCATGTTTTCATGTTGCAGATTAAGATATGAATGATGTTATCATCAAAAATGCATCCTATCTTAGGTATAACTAATAGCGATTTCTTACACGGAAACCGAGAATTTTCCCCCATGTGTATGTGTGCTAAACAGTTCTAGTATGTGTGTGTGAGAGAACCGCGTGCAACTACGACCGAGGTCGCCCACATTCGATCTGTGCAAATTTTCGTTCGGCGGGATCACTGGCCGGTCTCAGGGTCGCACCGCCGTATCTCTCAATTTTTGTTTGTTAATTATAAAAATAATGCGTTATATAACTAGCTAGTCACCTCTCGTTCTAACTCGCGCCATTCTATATAGCTCCCTCTCACCGCCACCGGCGTTGCGCCGCACACATTGACAAGGCCTAGAAAAATACATCCTCAAAATTCGGCGGTGCGTTTCTGTGTGTGCGTGAATGACGTTAGCGTACAATGCGATTACAGGTCCGCATCGGAGCAACTTATTTTATACCTACTACGCATTTGAAATAATATTTGATTTGTGTTTGAATAGTTACTCGTCGCTATTTTAAGTATAAATTATCTTGACATTTTCTAATTTTGTCGATTGCCTATTATATTATATTGTGTCGATAAAATGTAATAGATACATTGGACTGTCGAACCAGCCTATCGTTATTTATAAGTTATTGACGAAAAGTGACACGGGCCAAGACATTTGCCATTTAAACCGGATTTTTGCCAATTTCTCAAAACGGATAAAATATCATTCACCTTCTTAACGCGAAGATATTTTTTTAGTGTGTGTGAGTAATTTGAACTAACGATAACGTAGAACCCGTGTCTGTCCGCCAACAACTTAAAATGTACTAGCTGTGTTATGGTAGGACTTTTTGTTTAAAACCGTTGGCTCATACTAAACACGTGCGCTGTCGGAGCTATTACGCCAAGAAACAAATGTAAAGCGTATTTAAAGATGCCATACATTGATGTGACGGCGAGCCTGTTGCGGTGAGGGCGTTGTCTTTGATAAAAAGTGTAGTTTGAATTCAGATAGTTCGTTTTCGCCCTTGAAATAATTACCAGTAAGTTTCTATATGTTGTAATTATTATAATTAACCATCTTTCGGGTATGAAAGAAATATGTACATATATAGTATAGAAGAAATGTAGGTATCTAATGTTGTATTAGTTGTAGGTACTAATTTAACATAAATTTGTAAACTTATATGCAAAACTGCACACACGACTTTATAATAAAATGGTTTACAGAAAACTAACTACCTTTACAAATTTACTTATATACAGAACATATTCCGCTTATTAGCAGTTATTAAATATGCACAACACACTAGTACCTAGCAAACGCACATAGTTATATTCAGGTACATAATTCAAAATGACTAGTATTATTAATTTATTTAACTTTAAAACTTTGTATTATAAACCGAATCATTTAATGTTTATTTATAAAATAAATCTGAATAAATAGTACTAAAGCCAAACATGCTGCTAATACTTAGCCCGATCGGTGGATACACATCTCGTAGCAAATCATTTGTGACTACATGCTACGTGCTACGGGTTACAAAAATAGCTGTTTTTGAAAAATGTTCAGTTT
This sequence comes from Abrostola tripartita, assembly GCA_905340225.1. NCBI lineage: Eukaryota > Metazoa > Arthropoda > Insecta > Lepidoptera > Noctuidae > Abrostola > Abrostola tripartita. The sequence goes on from HG996488.1 coordinate 2,555,457, forward strand.
ATTATGTATTTATATATCTTAATCGTTGAAAATGCAGTTATCTTATCATATCATAATATTGCCTAAATAAAGCATGGGTATTCGAATCAGAAAGAAAAAAGTAAATGAAATACGAATCACGTGTCGGTATCAATATAATAAATAAAACAAGTTTATGTATTACTAAACACGTAATCACTTTGTAACAGTCGCGGAATAATGTATCATTTCAACACAAAAGTGCATAAATAAACAATAACGTTGAATTCGTCACTGTGGTTACACGTGCCGCAGTTTTTGTCCGGGATGCGAGGTTTGGCAGTCATTGTATGCAGCGGGTATTTGCGCACCGGAGCCTTGCCCCCCTCCCCTGCCCCGCGCCCGCGCTGCCCCACGATACATGCACGCAACGCATAGATAACGTTAGGTTGAAATTGAGTGTCGGACTCATTTGAAACATGAATATTGTTTTGAATGTTGAGAATGGTACTTGTTTTAGGTTGGCCGATGTTTTGCGTTGTTCAGGATTAGTTTCATCTCATTAATTATTCTTAACTAAATGCATTCGAGATAGGAATTGCTTCTTACCATGGATATTAGATAGATTATTATTTATTTACGTTTTAAGATTAAAATAATGTCGCTATGAATAAAAATACCATGACTCATCAGTTCTTAGCTATGGACCCAACATATTTTGGGAGTAATAACATTGAACTATTGGCTTGCTTTTATAATGAATAGAAAGCGCCACTTGAACACAATGAATGTGTATTTAAATTTGCATAAAATGTCACAGAAAACTTGGTTTGAATTCGAATGTATTTAGTTAGTGTTTTATTTTAGTATTACGAGTCATGGAGCGTTTGGAAAAACCTTACGCCCACTGACTCAAAATGGTCTGGAGACCAAAGCGTTCTATGCCAGTTAATGCAGTGATTATTTGCGCACGCACTTTTCGGTACGCACTTTGCGAAATCATGCGTTTGGGGCTCGCCCCTCGCACCCCAATTTACATATACGTTCCAACCGTGCATGCAAAACATGGATTTTAATATGCGATAGGTACTTGGCGACTACCTACTATGTTAGAATTTATTTGCATTGGCTATTGTTTTATTTATATTAAGTGTTGTGACAGGATGTGTTTTATTCCTATTTTTTGTTCATTTACGTATTTAAGTACGTTACCCCCATTTGAATTCTAATTCTAGTGCATTTGCACTCACGAAGTGAAACTATCATGATTTAAATTTGTTCGGTGTTTAATTTGCTACGTGACTACGAAGTTTCGATACGTAGCGGGTAAGTGAACGACACCTAATACAAAACTCAAAGTGCATACTCGCGCCACCCGTACATAAATACATAGTTTTATTTTGACCTTTAGACTGCCTGTTAAAAATACAGTGCGTCGTATTTTCAATGCTAAATCCAAAATATTTTTTATTCCGCATTTTTTAACATAAATATACGCAACTACATTATTAAATTTTTTCTTTAAGAAAGTTGTGGAGAATTTTGAGACTTGGACTTATTCGTATGCAGCTTTTTTTGGACGCGCTGTCGACAAAAATATAATATAAAAAAGGTATAACTCACATTTGAACAAAAATAATTTTTGCGTGTATAATATTTACGTGTACTAATAATCCACACTCCTAAACTGGCTAAATATTATTTAAGATAGTAAATGACTGGAGAGTCTTAGTAATAGAGAGAAGAGTTTAGCAAAATGGTCGGCTCAAGATTGAGTTGGAGAAACTAAGTTTCTTGTTAAGTTTAGTCGACTATACTCTATATGAGAACACTTATGAGTACCTACATAATCGGCTATGTTTTTTCTCCTGCTATTCATTCTAAGTCTCGGCGTAGCTATATGAAATATATTTATGCCTACTAGAAAGTTCACAGGAGAAAATACTAGTCTAATGTCAACAAGATTTAAGCAATGCTTGCGATTCAATCCAACCCTGTTTGAATGAAAGAAATCATGCTGAAGACCAATGTTTGTACCTTTATAAATCTTGCAAAAAAACAAAATATGTATGATAAATTAAATGTACCTTATTGTAAGTATTTTAAAATAATTGAAATAATTAAATATTAGATAGTTTACAGTTGGGTAGTAAGTACAACCTCAGAGTAAAATGTACTTATGGCTATTGTGTACATTATGCAAAAATTGACGAACTAATGGTCGATACACAAATGCATGTATCAAAGTATTATTGTTTGGTGTATTACTTAACACACACGTAGGAAGTCAGCGGTTGTTGTGCCAGTGTGCTCAATTGCAAATAGAGAAAAAAATCGTGTCATTAAGGCCTTGCTAGAAGTTTGATTAACGCTCCAGTTCTTCTTTTAGTTTCCACTGCCTAAAAATAATAATCCAAAATAAAATTGGTATAATATAGATAAAACATAGAAACGTGGTAATTCTCGAAAAAGTAGTGATAGTGAATGTACTATTTACTTATTTTACCCCCCCCCCTCTTCTAAAAGGGGAAGGCCTTTGTTCAACAGTGGACATCTATCAGCTGACGATGATGATTTATTTCGTAATTTTAATTGCTTTGCGATTCTTTGGATCTTGGAAAATCCACCATGTATATATGAGGAAGCTTCCACTGTATAATATATACTCGTTTATATACTTAGTTACCATAGTTACCATAGTTACTTATCTTTTACACGATTGATAATAAGCGCTGTTCTACTTATGAATCAGGAAAAAATCAACTCCAAAATGTACATAATATACCTTACAGGAAAATTCGGACAAAATATATCAGTTACGGGATATTTTTTGGAAGCAAATATTGTGTTTTTCTTGATAATTAAGCTTAATTCTTCAGATATAATGTAAACAAGCTACTTAGTTGGCGCAAAAAATCAATAAACTTGAGACGTTGTCCTTGTTTGAGACCCAGAAGAAGAATCCATAACATGAAATGGCCACCCCATTTGATCGAACAGTTTGAAGTCAGTAACAGGAAAATACGAGGCCCTTTCAAAATTTGACTTCATAAGATTTCATACCTGGAAACAGCGTTAGGTAACCCTCCAATAGCATCCACGAACCACTTCTCTGAAAAAAACAAGCTGTCCTATTTTTAGCATCAAAACGAAGGACCACTTCAATACAAACAAAACAAAACGACCTATCTATTACAAGGAAACGCAACAAAGCATCGATAAACCGGTCGTATGACGTCACCCATACTCCCTAACCTTCGGCCGTGTCATAGGGTTCAAGGCACCAAAAATAGTGCATCGAAATCGGAATAAATGCTTCGCTGCCTGCTAGTTTTTGTCTAGATTTTTTGCGAGTTCGCCTTATCTTCCGAATCGCTTGCGTTTGCGGGCACTGCAGATTATTTCTTGGTTTTTTAATTGCAAATATTCTGGCTTCTTTCGCCTTTCGAAACAGTTTAGTGGTAATGAGGAAATACGTATTCATGAAACTACGTTCAACAATCATCAAAGTTGTTAATACAACTTTATTAGTCCGGTACTCGTTTGATATTAAATAAGTGATCACTGTTTGGCATTTGAACACAAATATTTAATTATTAAATGTAGCTAGAGTCTTAAAAATGCAGCAGTGTAACACACATAAGGGCAGCAGTGTGACAGCTGAATAGCTGTCCGTAGAAAATACTTCTCTTTCGTCTACATTACATTTTCACACCACATTCATTTACATTTCGAATGTTGAGCGGTAATCGTGGTCATTTGTAAATATAGGTTGCACAAAGAGTAATTGTTTATTTTTTTAGTAGCCTTATGGTGAATTAAAAAGAAATGCTATCACCCACTACCTTTAAAAAAATTGTAGCGTGTAACTGTACCTCTTCTTCTTATCATATGGTTGATGAACAACCTGGTGTCAGAGTTTAAACCGCCTTGACGCGGATTTGATATGGCTTAACACACCGTTAAAAAATCTCTCAGGGGTGCTGGTTTCCTCACGATGTTTTCCTTCACCGTTTTTTAGCAACTGATAACTAATTTATAGTACGCACATGAATTCGAAAAGACATTGATGCGTGCCGGGTTTTGAACTTGCGACCTTTGAATTGGCAGTACAACGGTCATACAACTCGGCTATCAGTGCTCCGTACCTTGTACCTCGACACTGCATCATATATTATGTCTGGATCTACCGATGTTGTCAGAATATAGGGGTTCAAAACTCACGTAATTCTTAAAAATTCGTATACCTTCAAAACTCATAGGTAGTGGTATGACAACTGAGGCCTCAGAAAGCCTTGTGTACTCTCTAAGGACGCTTGCATGGGACGCGATAGCCCACTAGTCCCCAGACTCGACCCATGTAAGATATAAAATGACAGTAGGGTAGGTACTGAACAAAATTATAGTTAATTCTATAATTATATTTAGTTATTTTCCTGATTGCGTAATGTTATGAAAATCAATTAAATAAGTGTCGCGGTGTCTCATTGGATTCGTATGCAACATAAACTTACGATCTCAAAAGGTATGTAATGTGTCGTTTTTTTTAGTTTTTCTAAGACAATACCAGGACCAATCTTTGTCTTGATGAGTGGAAATATATCCCATTACATAGGTCTAATAACAGGTAAATCCCTAGACTTGACCCATATGAAATATAAAGGGAGTGCCTACGGTACATATAAACCAAAATGCAGGTTAATTGTGAGAAAAAAGATAATTAGATATCTGCTTATCCCATCCATAAAACACGCGTCCTGTATAATCCATGTCACACTACGGTGAATATTATTGTAATTGTAGCTAAAAGTAAACAACATTAGTACGTTTAAAGAAAGCGACACTATATCCTTGTTTATTTAGTATGTTGCAGTTTGGGGCTCGTAGCTATCCAGCTACCCGGCAGATCAGTCGATCTGCGAGGTTAAGCCGTGCTCGCCGCGGTCAGTCTTGTGATGGGTGACCGTTTTCACATGTCGAGACCCCACCGTGCTTCGGAAGGCACGTAAAGCTGTTGGTCCTGCGCCTGATCTCTCTCTGGTCGTGTCGGTCTACCGTCCCATCGGATTATGAGAGTGAGGGAATAGGGAGTGCACCTGTGTCTGCGCGCATACTTGTGCACTATAATATCTCCTGCGCAGATGGCTAGTCTCAGCTGAGACAGGCCGCCGTGACCGAAATTCGGTCTGGAGGACATTATGTTGCAGTAAACAAGCGTCCATGCAGCGCTGTGGGTCGCACACACACTTGTGAGTTGTGACCTAATTCAGATATTTGTATGAAGGTATTGTGTAAACATTACCGTGATGAGCACTTTGTTATCTATTGTTATAGTTTGGGGTTTTTGTATGGACGAGTTTAATGAATGAATGAAGATATTTATTTCTCTCAAAAAATACATTGTAGTTTGTATAAATTACAATTAAATAACTTAAACTTAACTTTTTGAGAGCTGGAGTCCGTATTAGGTTCGAGACCTGTATAAAAGTTTAATGTAACTTTATAAAATAAAACCAATGAAAAGATGCATTTAGTGGGTAATACTATTGTTAGGATTCAAAGATTGGATTGATTACAAACAAGAATCTTTTAAAAGAACGTAAATAAAAAATGAAGTATTGGATACTGCGTAAACATTCTCTAAACATGCACTTCTACTTGAAAACACATTAACGGAAAAATGATAGTTATCATCATCATCATCGGCCGGAAGAAGTCCACTGTTGAACAAAGGCGAAGACGATGCTGCCGATCTTCTGGTATTTGCCCTTAGTCGCCTCTTACGACACTCAGGGGAGGAGAGGGGGTGGTCAATTCTAGGCCGGATACCACACAGCACGCAACGGAAAAATGATAGTAATTATTAGATATTCCGTGTAGAGAAATGTTGTCTTGCTACTAAAATATTATTAATTAACTACGGAATATTTAATTTTATATTTAACTTGTACATTTGATTTGACCCACATAATAGAAATAAAACTGTGCACAGTATTTAGAAAGCGGATGTCTTTCAAAATGCATTTGTCGTTAATAAAATGATGTGTATTTTTAATCGGGATTTAATAGGCCGCCGGGAGCTAAGGGCTCTTCATGTGAATTGAAATATTGGGTTTCTTATTAACAGAACAATGCATACGATTATGACAGGCAGCAGTAAGGGTACAGTGACAAATTGCTTATTATACAATTCGCTAATGTTTCTAATACTAGACCAGAATAATATTTGAAAATTTCCAGAATGAGCCTTCCGACTACAGAATTTACAAAAATCACCCCATAACTCCGTACTAGATGATCGCAACGATTAAACGAAAAACTAAATACGAAGAAGGAAACTCTTAAAGGTCACACTGACATGAGGAAGGAAGAAAAAGCGAACATCTCAGCTGATTATCGTTCCGCCAATTCATCAAACGCCCACATTGCGGGTAGAAACAAGGCGCTACGTGAATCATATATGCAATTTTTTAGCTTCAGCGCGGCGAGCAATTATACCTTTCATAATCATTTATGCATATGGCAACCTCAACAACGTCATGTTATAAATATTTTGAGGTTTTCGAGTTACAGACCTCGTTTTACTTTTGGTCTGTACTGTGCTAATTCGTTGATTGAGCGTGAAAACAATTTTGTTGTTTTTATAAATTAAAATGTTGCAACGAAGCCTAATGAATTTGCAACTATTTATATTTTGAGCTTTGAAATTGCTTGATGGTGTCGGTAAAGCTGTAAAGTACTAATTGATTTTTATAGCCCACTGTGACCAATGCAATAAAAGTGCGTATGATAAATTAATAATCAGTGGGAACGCAGTGTTTCCAATTTTAAATTTAAAAAAAAACTCGAGTCATTTAAATATTTGAAGTGCTAAAATAAAGCTACGTTAATTTTTATGTTACAAGATTGTTATTTATTTGTTTATGAATAATACAATATATATGAATAATAGGTTTAAGCCGCATTCTAGAAGATACCACTACAATTACAATAATTTAATAATAATATAATAATTTCCTTTGTTTCAAAACTTGACTTTTCACACAAGTAAATTACCGAAGTAAATACTATAGAGTGTAAAATCAAAAAATCTATACAATGGCCGGTCACTAACAAACTACCAAATTCAAGTATTATACACAAACCTCATCGATCACTGTAGATTGTAGAACCTACTTCGTAAAGTTCCTAGATTTCGCACAGTGTTGCTGTCACAACAAATATAGGAAAAAATACGTATTGAAACGTAGACGCATCGTTCGACCCAGTTATCGGAGCGGATTCTATTTCGGAAAAGAGCACAGACGCTGCATTATTTTTTGGCCAGCCACGGTGACCTGATTTCACTGGGCGTCTCGGGAGTAGGTCCTTTGTCTACGTGGAATAAATATCAAGGTGTGGGTTTAATGGAGTGCGTCAATAAATACCAATGTACATGGATGTCATACTATTTACTCAGTAAATACACTTACTTTCATGGATTCGATCTTCGGACAGAAGATATTTGGATATCTGTAGCAATGCAAGCTAAAGCTTGTGTAGTGTATCTGGTCCACAATACATTATGCTGATAAATGCAATCACAATGTTAGAAAATATCTAGATGACATTGTGTTCTGTTGAAGAATAGACGCAGGTCCTTTGATTAGTTAGGCAAAATCTTAGTGTTTTTAATGTTGTCTTTTTTATCTATTTTATACATAATAATTCAATTTATACTATCTACATTAAAAATAATAATATTTTTATATATACAATAGATAATTGTATATTTTTAGAATTTACAACAAACCTTGATTTTTTAATTTCGGTGATTTTCAATCAGGTCACAACCCCTGACGTCAGTTTACTTTGAAAAGACACGTGAAAGTTTTCAATGATATTAAATAAATAATGTATCATTGGTTTCCTCAAAGTAGCAGAAATCATACGACTAGCATATAAATTACGAGAATAGGTCAATAAGATGGGTGCTAATGGTAGGTTAGGTTCATCAGGACAATACTTCGAAATTATTAAGTAGTTGTATTTGTATAATTTAAGTAGTTTCAATAATTATATTCGTAAAATTAAGAGACAATTGGGGGCATAAACTTACCAAGTTGATAGCGAAGATTTAGTCTGATCATATTGTCACTAATTATAGATTAATGCTGGATGACAACACTTTCCGGATTGCCACCAGTTTGCGTCTAGGTACACCCTGTGTTGCTCCTCACCGGTGTCACTGTGGTGAAGCTGTCGACAGCCTCGGACGCCATGGCCTGTCCTGCGCCAGGAGCGCTGGTCGCATACCGCGGCACGCAAATTTAAATGACATTATTCGTCGAGCTCTTGTCACCGCCGGCGTACCAGCTATATTAGAACCAAATGGCTTGGTACGTGACGATGGGAAGAGACCAGACGGTATGTCTTTGATGCCTTGGAAATTGGGTAGGCCTTTGGTGTGGGACGCAACGTGTGTCGACACCCTTGCGCCATCTCATGTTTCCAGTACATCGGTTTACTCTGGCGCTGCAGCTGCAGCTGCGGAGACTCTCAAGCGGCGGAAGTATAATAACTTAATTGGTAATTATATTTTTGAGCCGTTTGGGGTCGAAACACTCGGGTCATGGGGTCCGAGTGCGCGTCTCTTATTTAGAGACATATCTAAACGGTTGGTCGACTCTTCACGTGACCAAAGGGCTGGTTTGTTTTTCGGCCAAAAAATTAGCATTGCCATTCAACGTGGCAATGCCGCCAGCCTTTTGGGAACCCTGCCAGTCGACAGTGATGAGGAGGAATATTTTGATGCATAATTATTTGATGTTTTTTGTTTGTATATATTTTTAGTTTTAATAATAGAAGTATAGTATAGAAGGTAGTATAAAAACAATCGTGTGTGTATATAATGTAAATTGTTCTTTTAACTAAATAAATATATTTTTATTATAGATTTCAAAGCGAGTCTGCCAAATCCATGGTAGCTAGTAATATTATAATATATGATTATCATCAAAGAATTAACTTCACGCGTCTTCGGTAAACGAGTCAAAAGTTTACTCTTTATCGTAAAATGACCAAAACGCAAAAAGACGCAAGACATCCAATAAGGCACATAACTACTTTCTGAGGAAGTGAAACCTTAAAATATAGTTTTCCAAAAAAACTAGGAACATTAGAAAGGAGCTGGTCATACTGAGGCGAATTCCGTAAAGGATCTCGCACCAGAAAGTATGAAAGTGTTCAAATAGGCGTGAGCTCCGCGCTTGAGTTGAAGCGGAATTTGCGCGAAATATTGACAGTCATGGTAACTTATCTTCTTTTTATTATTTGTTAGAATCTAAATGTGATAGGCACATATTTAAAAGTCTTTCGTGTTTAGAATTGTGTTAACAGATGCGTTGCCCTTATGTCACCTGCTTCAAGCATAAATCAACCAGTGCCACCAGTAGTGGCGTCATTATTTCGGTGTCGTGTGGATTTATTATTTATCTTCTGCTTCTGCTAAGGCGATGTACTTATCTTGTTAAATAACTAAACCGTATGACACATGAATAAGTTTAGCGATTTTGTTGTCATTATAGTGTACAGACACTTTTAATAAAGCAATAAGCAAATCTTGCACAAATTTTTATGAGTTCTTGAAAAGGATGAATATTGTTAAATATTATTATGAATTTATAATGCATAAAGTAGAGATAGGCTGCGATTTGTCAGTATTATTTTGTAAATAAGTGAAAGGATTCTTAGAGGGATGTAACTGAGTGAGAGCGAAGTAAAAATGTATTTGTCTTTTTGTATTTGGTTGATAATAATCTTTACTAGGTAAAACACTACAAAGATCTCAGGATAAAACGATTCCGTTTATCTTTCATTCCAGAATCGACATGACGCTTCGAGAAAAATAAGGTGAAAATAAAATAGTGATAATTTTTTCCAGATTGACTATCAACTGTAAAACAGGAGAGCGAAGAGTACCCAGTTGTTAGACAAGGAACGATTGGAGAAAAGGTAAAGTAAACATACTAAGAAAAAAATCTGTATCTTGAGTATTATTCACGCTACTAGCACGGCTAGCCCGGTTTAATTTGTTAAACAGATGATCTGTTTACACTTCGCAAACAACTGTTACCATACGGACCAGATTTGCGTATTTTTTTGAATTGATCGTACTTTCCTTGTAATGAATTCGGCCGTCTTGTTGTGGCGCCGCCGTGGCAGTTGGCGTCCTCATCGGTACAAATATTATTTTGACCTTAAAACTTAGGTACTACGGTTTTAGATATAGTTATGTCTGTATATCAATTAAGACTAGTGTACAATTCTTAAAATCGAACGAACAAAGTGTAAGATAATTTAAAAGATGAAAATTAACCGTATATTATTATATTTCCTTATTGACCAGAAAATTGCAAGTCAAAGAGTCTTCTGACACAAGGTAACGTTAATGTCAAACAAACTGAAAAGCAATTATTTGAACTTGTTTCATATTAAATTGTTTTAGTTTAAAATACGATTGTAAAGACCATTAGCGAGGGTATTGTGTCCTTGCCTGAAGCAGGTGGATAATTGATTGGGCAAACATTCACGGGAATTTATAAAACCGTTACGCAATGCATTTTTTAGGGTCGGCACGGGTAGTCAGCGCTTTTCAGAAATTACACGGGGGGTGGGTGGTGCGAACGGTGTGCGGGATATGACGTTCGATTTAAAGGGTAGGTAGGTGGGGTGGGGCTCTCCCCGTTGGCTGCAGGGGCGGCTGTTGACGGGCGCGCGGCGCATGCGTGCTGGGCTGTCGGTGCTCGCCGCCGCCCGATTTCCGTGCCGTTGACAGTTCGCCGGGACTTACTTCCTCGATACCGCGCGTTCGCGGCGTCGCTGCATCCAGGCCGGCCGAGGCCGAACGCACCAGCTATCTAGCTACCTCCACGTCGATGGCACTCTGAACACGTTGAGCACACGTGAGTACAATCGCCGACTGCATTGTGACGTCAATTAGTGTTCTACGGCTTTGAAAATAGGTTACTAGACAATCTGTCTCTGGTACGAGAGATCTAGATTTATTGGATTTTTACTTGACGGTTTTTTTTCAAAAGCGTAGAGCAGAAGTTGTACGCGTTACAAAATTTACGGCTCAGCTGTTTTGGTGTTTGGATTTATGCGTGTTTTGTTTGGATGTCGTCATTGTTATCTATATTGCAATTAAATAATGCTTTTGTACGTTCGTTCATTTTGTTGGATTGTTAGTTGTGACACTGGTGGTAATGCTAATTTTAGCTACCGGGTAAGTTGATTTTTTGCTTGCTTTGCTTTTATTTTTGTCAATTTTAATAAAGATAACATTGACGCGCATTTTAATTGTATTTTTATTTGCATTATTACGCTTTGTGATGTTTTCTTTTTTTCTTCCTTGTGCTAATTCATTTAAATTAATGCCAGTGGCAGAGCAACATTTTTGACTCGCATACGTTTTGAACATGGGAGACAACTAAAAAGATAAGAATTAAACAAAAATATTTTTATATCTAACAATGAACCTGACAAAAACACTATGACAGTCACGCGGTGAAAAATAAGCTCTTAATCCAATCATCGTATTACAATACTTTAATACATATCTACATATACCTATAGTAAATAGATAGGTATCTACATAATCCATGACGTTTGTTCCGCGTGGGTTATTAGTAATTACAATTATTATAGTTTAAATTAAATTTAAATTGAATTCAAAATTAATTCGATTACAAAAAATTACTTTATTTTAATATATTGATTGCACTGTAAATCTTGTTAGTGGCGCCGCCTGACGCTTATAACGCGTAAATTACACGTGCCGCTTTCATTATAACGAGAGAACTTTTTTTTGTCTAGTTTTGCAATTAAGAAGAACTAAATAATTTAAATTAATGTTTAATCATAACAAATAAAAATATAGGATTTGCTTAATATCTATCAATTTCCAAATCCTCTACAAAATCTTATGATATATTAATTATATTAGCAGTTTTTTAAGCCGTTTTGTCGGTAATTTTATTGACAGAATTATAAAGATACAGACGGAAAACATATTACGCATTTTACTATTACTTTATCTTATATTAAATTATCAAAAAACTGATAAATACGAGTTCTTTGAAAATAACATTATGGCCGACGCCTTATTTTTTAGCTAATTTTGATAAAAATCATCGATGTTACTCCATGAATCAGATTGAAAGAACGTCGCAAACATAGTTTGCTTCTATAAAAAGTGCGCAAATTGGTAAGATGCGTCATACAAAATGCCATTTTCGGCGCATATTCGATTTATTCTTCTATTACCTAACATTTGCACAAAAGTTTGGCCGTAAATAAGCCAATAGACTTCGAAGTGTGGCTGTTAGCAATTGCGTGTCTCAAAAACTGCCTATTTATCAAGCAAGATGCAAGAGTTTGACATTGAACGCTGTATGTGTGTTTACGCATGCGCAAATATTTATCCAGATGTGTAAGTACACCGGTATAGCACATTGAAGTTAATTCCGAACGCATTCGATACAGTTTTGAATTTAAAAATGGAATTCGCTAGACAAGATATATCTTCTATTTTAATGAATCCAAGTATAATATTTTTAATCTTATTTTATAATTCAGAAAAATTGATTAGGAATTATAAATAATATTATAATTTTATTTTATATTGCAACTTCAAGAGTTAATAATAGTGCCTACCAAATCGACGTTTTGTGTATCTATTAAAGTCCTTGACTAGATTATGCGATTTTTTCACGCGTTAAGTGTGTCGAGTGCGTCGGCATGAATGTTACTGGGTGACATTGAATTAATAATAATTTATTAATAGCAGCATAATTTAAACTTAATTTTTTGATTATATTTTATTGTTTCTTTTTTGCTATGGCTGCAGCTCAGCTCCGCTTTACATACTATTTTGACAAGGAAAAATGGGTAAAGGAAAGTAAAGTGACTAGACAATGAATAATTATAATATTATACATACTAATTAGGAACTCAATAAAAAAAATGAAGGGGTTTATTTGAAATTAAGCTGTTTCTTATTCAATGATGTCTGAGTTGTATAAGGTTCTTATTTCAGTTGTAACAATAACTGCATAAGTGCATACAAATATACCGCACTTTAATGCGCTTCCTCGTGTGTACGTGAGACAGAAAAAAGTATTTAAAACATATTTGCAAATGGGTAGTTTTTTTGCATTTCACATTTTAAAACTACCGTATTTGCATTAGTGGTACCTGAAGCTGAACTTTGATAGCAGACCCCGTGCCAATCGTGATGTTAAAGTTTAAGATGGTAATGCAGTACGCTCTTACTGCCTTGGAATAAGGGTTATAACAGTAGCAACAAAAATTTGCATTAATGTCATAAAAAACATATTACTTTACCTAATAAGGAAAAATATACTTCAAAGAAGATTTGAGATGAGAAAACGGGGGGAGGCGTACGAGTAGGAAATGTCATGTGTTTTATAAAATAATATCATGAATACGGTATTTAATTACCGGAAGAATGGTTTAGCATTTTTTGTATAATACGTTACTGTAAATTAATATTTTTTTAAATTAAATAATACGAAAAATCTAATTTAAAAAAAATACTAGAGTCCCGCGACTTCGTCTACGTATAATTTCTTTTCGTGACTTTCTTGGAATTAAAATAGCCTATGTCCAATTGTCCAGGTCCAGCCTGAAGGTGAAGGCCCATTCTAAATACTGGTGAAATTATTTTTGAAATCAGATAAATAGTTTTGATTACCCGTTACCTTTTTATCATCATAATTATAACATTCAAAATAATTTTCGACTTTAATATATATTTTATTACTTTGGTAGGTTATTCGGTTACTGCTTTTATAATTCTGCGTATCGATGGCGACATTTGCGCAATCGTCCAAACACGGATTGAATAAATTATAATTAGGCAAAGTTTAATCAGTCTTTCGATCAATAGCTGTCGATAATGTTTCTGTTAAATATTCACATAAATATTGAGCTGATTTTTAAGTTTTTATAATCTTGTTAAGTATGTCGTCAGCAGAGCTCTTTGAGGTAGGTACGAAGGTGCCTTTGAGCTCGTAGAATAGGAAGGTGCTTGGGGAAAAACTTAACCTACCTGATTTTTACTATAATAAAAATAGCTTTTATATCTAGGCTATGGTGTTCAATAAATTGTTACTTTTTAGTTTGCGGAAATACAATTTTATGACATTAAAATGTAAACGAATTATTATTTTTCTATCGGTAGGTACATACATAGACATTAAAAGTTTTGTTTTAAAATTGGCTATAGGTGCTACCCGTTAGCTATTTTCTCGGTAGCAATTTAATTCTTCAAACCAAAACAAGGTCTATGTAACTATGTACTTTAAACTATATATTTAAAGTCTCATAAAAAAGCTCTAAGTCAAAACATTTATCGGTCTACGATGAATATCTAATTGCATATCTAATGTTCTTTTACAAAATGTAATATTAACATGTAATCTTATATTTTTGTAACATTATCCGAAATGATAAAGTATATACGATGCAGCCATCTAATCAATGTGCGTACCTAACGCTGATTAGATAACCCTGCAAGAATTTCGTAAGCATTATAAGAATACAGGCTGTGTCCGAAATGAAAACAATAGATTGATGCAAGTTGCTTTTATGTGAGAGAAGATACAGGCATAGGTTAATATCGATTAGGTAGATATTATTTAAAACAATATTCACTCATAGAAAATTGTGTTTATTACTCATTTTTTTTTAATAATCATTCGGTTTGTCCGAAGGCCCAAGAATTTAATAAACTTTTAACCACTATTGAGATGAGATATCTTAAATCAATATACTGGAAAAAAGGTACACCATAACGTAAAAATAATATTCAGCTAAACTGATTATATTTCACCCTGCCACTAACAGACAGCGTGATTAAATTTAAAAAGCACATTGTACTTACAATAATTCAAAAATAAAAGCAACATTGAACAAATTAGATTTAGACACATGATAAGTTTTATGCTAAAACAAATAAGCTGATACGAGACCTTATGTTAATGATAGTTTGACACGCAATAGAAAGAGGTTTTACTTTCAATTTGAGTCTATCGGACAGGAAATGCCATGGAGCTGCGTCATAAGAATTGTGATGCACTTAAATAGTTTTTAACACTGACGTCTACTAGGAAATGAATAGGCGATTGGTCGCGGTGGTTTTTGCTTACTTTGTTAAGCATTGTGCGTTATGTTGTTGGCCTCTTCTGTTTGAGTTACTAGCGTTTATAAGGTTTGTTAATAAGTTGAATTAGAGATATACTTAACCGTATAAATACCCATAACACGTTGCTAGATTTATGAAACATAAATCTGTCTCTCCAATACTCCTCACACTTCATAAACCACTTGCCTACTGCAATTATTTCTGAAAGAACAAGGATAGCATAGCAGAAATAGCAGGGATAGATTACAGACTCGAATCATATACATAAAGTCTATCAAAGTCAAACTTACGGTAATTTATTTAAATTAAAGTTAAATTATCAGTACTCAACTATTAGAAGAGCTTTTCAATATTTCCTGATCCCCACTAGTGAATGCTCTCCACTGTCCAGCTAATCTTCCCCAACAGAAGCATGATATTTTACACACGCGTTACGCACATCCCGTATCCAAATACTACAGCGGTATCACTCACGTGGCCTTGTCAAACGGCTCTGATAAGGAAACCAGTGTGTGTCGAATTTGTTATTGTTCCTTTCGGCATTGCACATCATTAGATAAATGCGTGTTATATTAGACAGCAATTTACCCAGGAAAATATACTGAATAATTAGATTTACCCAGGAAAACAGGTTTACCCCAAACCTCATGGGCATTATTTTGAGGTCACAGTTCTATCCTTATAATAAAATAAATATTAATCTGGTCAGGTATTGCAGGACAGGTTAATATTATTTTTGTTAAACCAGCTCAATTAAAAGTACAATAAATAATATAGTTGGATCATAAGTTATTATTAGAAACTGACTAAGTTGTGATTTGAACTTATTAACGCACTTTCCTGCATGCGAAATGTTATAGGTAACATTGGTTATTATGCTTGTGAACAGTTTGACATCAACATTACTGGGTCAGTAAAAAAATTGGATAGCAGAGCTTGGAAAGCTAAAAAGTTGGACAAAAGTAATATTACAATCTTCATTTCCATAAATATGGAATTAGGTGCCAATGTAATAATTTGTTGGTACTATATTTTTAGACGCACTTAAAGAAATCTTTAAAACTTCGAGAGGTTATCATTCGTGTGCTACGTAATATTTGGGGAATTTCAAGATCATTCCAATATAATTAACAGGATGTTCTTTTAGTATAGTCTCAACGATATGTCAAAAAGTGTAGATTTGTCAGCTAACAAAATGAACAAGAAAACTTCCGAACTCTGAGTGCGAACTGCACTAGTCTTATGTATGTCAAATCGAACAACAATTGTACTACCCAAGACTAAAATTGTCCCCTTTTCGAGTCTTCAAAATGACGCGTTAGTAACATATCGGTTCTTTTTTGGAATATCATTGTATAGTCCTAAACGTTTAATTACGAAGAATATAGAGGATTTATTTACGGAGGCAGCGATAACATGAGAAATTATTGCATAGGGTAATGTTTTACTAGAAACAAAAAACAAAGCATTTTATACGACGGTTTTACTCAAGGATTTTCTCTGAATTGTGAAAAAGGTTCATTAGAAGAATATATTTTGATGTTTTTGCAGTCAAAGCATGTATTTAGCATGTAAAGGTTACGTATTCAATGCATGTGAAGTACTAACCCGGTGTTAACGGCGATGTGTGTGTCCCGTATGTGTCGTGCATGTCAGTGTTATTTCGTAAATGTATGTTAATAAATCATTAATAAATATAAATATTTTGCTCCACATGTCCAAACCACAGGCTGTTTCAGAATGAAAAGGTAAGACTCCCATTTTGTAATAGAGGATACACGTGATAAAACAACAGGGCTTCGCATAGTATGGTGTGAGAAAATGACTACCACATAAAACCAGGAGTATGCAATGGGAAACTACACCGACCACTAAATAGTTCTAAAATTACGGACAACTGCAAAGACCGACTATTATAACTATAATTTGTAACGATAGTATTCAACCAAGATTTTATTTTAACATTTTAAGATTAATTTTTCAAGAAATAAATAAAGGAAAGTAGGAAAGTCATAATGGTTGTAGCCATAGAAATACAATAAACTCAAAGTCCTTCTTAATAGATGCTGTTCAATACACCACCATTCGTTTCTGTTACTAGTAAAATATGCTCCAGGAAATATCAAGACCGCAACAGGAATTTCCATAATAAATTTAAACAAATTATGTAATATGGATTTCCACATCGTGGCATGTTTTTGTATATTTTTTATGCAGTCACTAATTGTTTTATCAACCAAACTATCTATTTGCTTGTTTAGGCATAGGCAGTTTGAATAGTTAGGAACTCGCCCTTGTCAATAGAAGGACTAATTTATTATCTGATTAAAAAAAAAGGTTACTTGATCTTAATGTTGTTTTCGGCGTCATCACACTAATAGATTAAAAATACACAGTTAAAAAGTCTATAGCAAGGCTGACTAGATACATAAGGTAAGCTGGACGTGCATGGCGATTGCAACACCGGATCGGTCTGACGAAACTAAAAAAATATTCCTACTTTTAAGATTTGCATACAAACACATACACACTTGAGGTTAGCCATGATTGTATTTCTAGCACCAAATTATCAAATCATCGCATATATTAAGCCTAATAATACCGAAATAAATGCGCTACGCACAATGGATGAATAATATTGTACCCATCCTATGATATAATATAATACATTTCACGTACTGTACAATTCTGTGTATGTGATGTCAATAGCCTGCAAACGTAATACAGCGACTAGATTTATCAAACTAGACAATGTGCGCGTCGCCTATTCTAAACTGTACGCAGCGCGTATGTGTGCGGTATGTGATCAAGAAAAATTTACGAATGCGGCAGTGAGGCGTCGCGTTTGCAGAATCGGCTGCATCACGAGGGCCCCGAGGGGCGCCGCTCTAGCCGTCTTTTTTCATTTTGCGTGCGTCTTTTTTTGGCAGCGCGCGTTAGCCTTGGATTTTTTCATAGCGAAGCGCTGCACGTACGCGCGCAAGTTTCGGATAGTCGTAGAGCGTCCCCCACTCGGCGCGTCCGAATTTTCTGCATTCGGCCGGCGTGAAGAGTTTTCGGCGGTCGCATTCGCGAGCGAGGCTCCCCACGACTAGGAGCGAAGCGCGCACCGACACACACGGGCTGCGACCGGAGCGGCGCGAGCGCAAACGCGCCATGCAATATGCGGAAGTGATCGCGACCACGACCGAACGGTGCTAAACTAAACGAGTGTAACTCAAGTGTAGTGAACGCACATTCAGTGATACAAACTATGGTATTTGTGCATGGCTCTATAGAGATCTAATGGTTTTCTATTAACGATACAAGGACTGTGGAATTTGCGACATGGAATCGAGGAAAGTATTGTCTTTATTAGTATACCGATATGTTCTAGGATTGATGGTACCACCCGACTAGTATTGTTGGCAATTTTGGGTGTGACCCGACCAGGAAGTCACATTAGGGTTATAGAAAATATGCGCCTCGCGTAGCCTCATTTGGGAGTCAATCTGGATGATTCTAAAATAGGTAGCAAGATACAGAGTCATTGATAAATACGTGTTGACACCCTGCGGCATATGATAAATGTTAAGCGCGCGAGGGTGTACAGCAGTTTGCACCTTAAGTTGTTCTTGCATGAGAACGATTTTGCGCAGTTTTAAGTCGTCCCCAAAGTTTTGCATACACGTGCTGCCGTGTCGGGGCTATTGAACTTGATAATGAGACAACCGTATCTCCTTCTTTTTTGTTTGACGTTACTGCATCACTAATTATTTTTACGCGATCTTCACCCACACTTTAAATTCTCTATAACTGGAGGTACTATTTTATCTAAGATGATTCACGTGGTGTGTCAAGTCGCATAGCATCCCATCTTCACAGTTCGTGGTTTGCGATTTAAATCGTGATTTTAACTAGCCCGTCCAAATCCAGTTTTACCACATATGTTTTGGGATATATAATTAAGGGCGCGTATAAATCGCGTTCTAAAGTCGGCCCGGAACCGCTCAAAGAGGCGAAAACTGGTCTCGCGACGCATTAACATTTGCATAGAAACTGTCAAAGTGGCCTCGTGCGACGGCCGTCCATGGACGAGCTATTAGCACCTAGACACCGGCCGCGGTCAGCGTCAACGATCGCCTTGTGTTTCGTTTGCGCTTCTGCACATGTTCGTCTTCAATTCACGTTTACCACACGTCATAGATACTATCTACTCGATTATAGACCTTATGCCCTTTAATATACAAACACGATTCCATATTCCCCACTAGAGCATAGGCGTGTAATTTGAATTTTCGGTTAGGGCGTCCGAATTTATTACTACGATGCATTGATAAAATTTAAAACACGAATTTCGGTTATCTAATTCTGTGAGACTTTCATCTTCGTTAGTATCTCTGCTGATGTTTGTCAAGACAATTCTCGTGTAAACAATAAAAAAATCTAGTATTCAAATGATACGGTTTGTTTTTTATGATTTTAGGGAGTCAGCCTTCTTGATTTGAAATAATCTTGATTAGGTACTGCACCAATCAGATATAATTAGATAGATAACGATAATTGATTTTGGACTAAATTTAAACCTGATTACAGAATGTATGGCATTTAGAATGTAATGAATGAGTTTCTACGTAAAACAGAATTCCAGATGCGAAAACATCTGAGTGTTTGTTCCTCAAATAACGCCGTAACAGCTGAATCGAATTGGATGAGATTTGTTACGGTTTTTATCTAATAAACCCGAAGTGCCTAAAATCAATGCGGATGATCGCAAATTAACCTTAAAAATTGTTGGTATTATAACATCTTTGTCAGGTGGATCAACTGTGGCATTTGTAAAATCTATTTTTGGGTTGGTGCTTTAAGATTTTTTTCCTTCCAAATCTGATTCAGGTTTTGTCTCGTGTCATTCATTTAATATCTGCCTAAACTAGAATTTCCTGCTTGATACGCAGTGAGTTTTTTGGACCTCAAATCTTGTTTATCATCAACCTTTCATCTTGCTTCTGTACAAAGTCCACGTATTGCTATAAATTATGCGTTTCTTAAGCTTTATCTATTAAATTAAATTATTGTTAATTTAGGTAATTCTGTCTTTGAAATAGTTGCTAAGGAACCATACATTTTTTTAGTGTTTTACAAATGTAGTAACTGTATTATCTAAAATACATGTTATATTTATTAATGATAGCCTCTATAAATGTGAGGCGAAATACCAAAACCTTTCTTAAAATTGCCCAAAGTTTGTATCCTGCACCAACTGTATTTGTTTTCCCCACAAGTCCAGTTCAGTGACCTGTAGTTATACAATTAGACCTGGTCGGACTTGCCTACGCGCTGGAGTTGTCACACGTTTTTCTACTGCATGTACCTTGGCCATTATAGTGCTAATTTCCAAACTTATCGACACTTTTGTGAAGTTTACTTTATCAACTTACAGTTTATATTCGAAGTCGTTCATGAATTTCACTATTTCAGTATTAAAAGTACAACAATTAAAATACTTAATAAAAAAAGAACTGTACTTTAAATACAATACAATTTGTAGCATTTTATAAAAACACCGTTTAAACAAGTCGTACAAACCTTAAGTTAGCAACATTGTTGTTTAGGTACCTACTTATGCCTAAATATGTGTTCGTGAAGGTCGCTCAAATTTTACATTTGTCGCGTCACTAACAAAATCAACCAATAGGAAGCGTTGATTCATACAAGCGCACTGTTCTAAATACAATTCTGCGTTCGATATAATAGAACATTTCGAACTCGATTTATAATTAAATTTTTTTGTTCGAATCTGATTTTTTAAGTTTACGGTTTCAGAATCTTGTCATAAAATCCTCTTAATTTTGTTTCTAAAAAAAATATACCAAATATTTATCTGTCCTTAGAAAACTATTGAAATAGCACTCACTCAATATTAATAAAAATAAATGTGCAATCAGATTTAATAGCCTAGTCAAATGACGCTGCGAGACTTCTTAGAACAGTGTATTGAATTCCTAAAACTGTAAACAATTTTGTTTGCTAACTTACAAGTGACTTGATTAGCGCTACGGTTTCTAAACGAATTCTCTCATATTACGGAGGCTAGAAAACAATAGTCATTTCTTCTTGGTTTTAGCCACTTTTGGCCAATGTAGACATTAAGGGCTTTGTAGACCAAAAAAAATAGTTTAGTGACAATAAGCGATGTCCTAAGACGTAAGGAGCCAATACTACACATTCTTACTGTTACTCCTTAACCCTTTTCTTGTCGAGTGCAGTGTACAGTGTATCAAATAAAGTGCAGTGCGATTGTACAATTTCGTCATTGTGGACAGTCAAAGTGTTCACGTTTAGGTATCACATTTAGGTTTAACTGTTACTGAAAACTAGTATGAGTTTGAGATTTCGATAGTTCGCTCCCGATACAGCAAATAGATTTGCAAGATTTGACAGGATAAACATTTAGAAAAGTGCCAATGTGCCTTATTGTTCAGATTAGCCTAGATTAGAATGGCTTTCGGCTATTTGATAATAAAATCTAGACTAATTAGGTCTACATAAAACAGCTGATCGAGAGTCTGGTTTGTTGCGCGTACGATTAATGATTTATATTACTAACCTTGAATGGTCAAGTAATTAAGAAATTGGTCTGCTTGGATTTATTTATTGTTATTAGATAATTAAATTATCATGAACATATTGAATAAACTTCATCACGCGTTGACACAAAACTAAATAACTTTAATATTTTTTCCTTGAATAAACATTTTTTTATGATTGTATGCTTAGAAACAAATTTAGTGAACACGTGGTATCTTTGCAACTACAGATAACCTCAGGCCCAACGCACAGTGATAAGAATGATTAGTTAGAATTGAGTTACATTTTTAAAAGTGCGTTAGTACTAAATGTCGGTTGTCATGCGGTCAAATAATTTTGCATAATACAAAACTAGTAGCGATAAACTAAATGAAGTTCAAAAAGAAAATCGTTGGTATGGAATTTAATGGATTTTCACATTTAACATTTTAGAATACAATTAAAAAGATAAATACCTCCTTGCATTTGACGCAGCTAGAACAGTCAGCATCACGAGAAAATCGCAACGGCATTATATAATTACTAGCGGCCCGCTCCGGCTTCGCACGGGTATAAAATATATATTATAAGTATTTCTCCACTATTTAATGGATGTTATTATACATATAAACCTTCCTCGTCAATCACTCTATCTATTAAAAAAAACCGCATCAAAATCCGAAACGTAGTTTTAAAGATTTAAGCATACATAGGGATATAGGGACAGAGAAAGCGACTTTGTTTTATACTATGTAGTGATGTGACAATTTTGTTTTTATTATTTCTATATTTTCTATGCACACTTTATTTTGGGTGCCTGTAATCAGTTTCGCATTATGATTCATTCTTATAGTAAAAATCTTTTCACCAGTGATATTTCAAAAAGGTTTTAACTATTAAAGCCTGATATTATAATATTTATTATTTTAAAATATTGACCGTTGCATTTTTTATTGAAAAGTCTTTTTGTAGTTTTTGAAATGTATGTTGTGTATTCAGAATTTAATCGGATTAATAGTAATCGCATTTTTCATATAAGCTTTAAATCTATGTTTCTTTTCTCAGGTAATCAATTATCTTGTAAGAAGTACAGACCAATATAATCGGCCTTTATAATCTAGTCAGGCTTTCGAGCTTTTATTAAGACTTTTTGCCTAATTCGTCAATGTCCAGGGCTAACAATTTTTTAAGACGTCTTCGATCATGCTGTTTTCTGACGGTACTGGGACTAGTTTCAGCAGATTTTTATTATACTAGCTAGCTTTCTATTTAATTGGGTTTTCATCACACTACGGACTGAATACAGATGTTAAATCTATGATGCTTTCAGCCATTGATGGAGTGACCTTAAGGTTCATAAACATGTTTGAAATTTTGGAATACTATACAAATATTCTGTTTATTTTTTAGTTTAATAATTAGTTTGCACACATATCATTTTGAAATTTATTATTACGATTTGCAACCACTACTAACTTTGTTAAAGTTCGGTAGTACTGACTAAACTGACTAATTGTGGCTAATAAATGGAATTAAGCAAAATTCCTTATTACAGGGGGATAACGGAAAATCATTTCAGTTTCCAACTTAAGCTTCCACTTTAATCACATTCATCATCATCAGCTCTTAGGTGACCCACTGCTAGGCATAAGCCTCCTCTCTCTTGAAAAGCACATTAAGTATGGTAATTCAACTAATAACACAACTAAAAAAATATTAGCCAAAATTAGAGGGATATGAGACACATAATAATGATTTGATGTGATAGAATATTTAAACGCCTATCAAGGGGCCGCCCACTGATTTTCTAATAATGTACCGAATATTATTTTCATTTCCGAACGGCCTTGTCTAGGTTAGGTCCCGGAGGGGTGGGGAGGGGGGTAGGGGGGACCAAGGACACCCTTCGAGGTCCTTTGGGGCGCGACGCTTACGTAACGTACCCAGCAAGGCCGCTGCGTTAGTGCGCGTGCAATAAGTACCTACTAGTGTTTACTTGAGACGTATGTGTGAGTGCGATAGCTTGTACAATGTACAGCCAATGTTTGAGGATCTCAATTTGTATGAGTTCAGCAATCAATTGAGATGTTATATTTTATAAAACTCAGCTATTTTTAGAATTTTCAGGCTTCGTGCTTTTTTATGGTACTGTATATTTGTTTGGTTGATAGACTGAATCTTGTCTGAATTGTATTTACCTACTGCGTACAGTTAGGACGTTAAAATTAAAAGATAAACATTTTTGCTTATCATAGGTTTTCTTATGATCACTATGATGAAGCTGATTGCCAGACTTAGTTCATCTTACGAACAGACGCCAACTGTCACTGATAGGTTTTCTTATCGAT
Source organism: Abrostola tripartita (assembly GCA_905340225.1). Taxonomy (NCBI): domain Eukaryota; kingdom Metazoa; phylum Arthropoda; class Insecta; order Lepidoptera; family Noctuidae; genus Abrostola; species Abrostola tripartita. The sequence continues at coordinate 2,579,520 of HG996488.1, forward strand.
CGCTGTAATAGTGAAGGATTTTACAGATGATTGTTGATCATATAATCAACACAAAGTTGAAATAATTGAATTCAAAGACCTATTCTATCTATCTATATTATATATATAGTGTCATATAGGTCTTTATTAGACCTATATGACTTTTTCTTAGTATTATGTTTAAGCTAGACTGTTAAACAATACGTCTTTTTCAGATAATTTCTTTTGCTTTATTTACAGGTCATTTGATCTCTTTTTCAGGTGTATCGAAAATCTATTAAAATAATCTTTATTAATTTGTTGAAACTAAATTTTCACCAATCGGAAAACCTGCAATATAAATCAGTATATTAAATATTCATATTTACATAATAAATATCATATTCTTAAAGCAAATACAGATAATAATTTTATTTTTGTTAAGTGACTCATGTACATGGTTAATATAGCTTTTAATGCGCCTGTATTAAGATTGTATTGATTTTTTCAAGGTTAATATTTGAGGTGGAGAATAATAGTTTATACATCATAGAAGATAACGAGAAATTCTTGACATGCGTAGGTACAGGTTATATTTTGGTTTAAATATGCGATTTTAAAGCGTCCCCGCATCAACCGGTTGAACGAAAAGAGTCATTGGGTTTTTCTAGAATGAAATTCTGAATTTGAGCTTTGGAAATTCAATTTTTTCATAAGTCTCCATAATTATACGCAGCGTGGTGGTGAGGTTATCACAATAAATGGATCATTGGTTAACACAAGGGCTGTCAAAATTATAAATTTTTATTTGAAATGTTTTGGGGTCGCATCTTTACCTATAGGTCTTATTTAATGCAATGATCCTACTCTATATTATATAGTTTTTGGCTATAGTGGTAACTGCTAAACAATCATCGCAACTTTCTTCTTGAGGAAAAACAGTCATGACAATATTCATATATTTGATGCACAGCATAGAACGCGAGTGACCCACCGCCTGGCCAAACCGGCAAGTGTCAATCGACCCTAATTCATAAATGACTAAAGATACAAACTGTTACAACATTTACGTAACAGTAACAACTCAATGTAATCAGTTTAAAATCTTAAAAAAAAAATGATTGAGTCACAAAATATTATGAATAAGATTTTTTGTTTGGCCTTAGTTGTAAATAAGCGTCGGCTCATTTTAGTATTTGAGTCAATGAAGCGCATAAGTATGAAATATTGATGTGATACGCCGTTTTAAATACCTATCGGTTTAACGCAGAAGAGTTAATATTGATTGAAGACGCTGGTAATGCTCTTCAGCATTGTCGTTATAACATCGTTTGTTGTTGTTTGATCACGTTTTGTCTCGTTTAGCGTCTACTTGTCTCGCTCATCCGGACGGGCCTCTCTGCGAACGATCGTATGACCCGCTCGTGTACCTAGTACTTAAAGTGCTGTGGAATTGAAAACGCTTTCTTCCCCAAAAATTTCCTTCAGTATGATGTTTTACAATAGCAGCTTAATAATAATAACATAGATGTGATACAAACTAGTATTATTTCTGCACTTTGCTCACTTCAGCACTCGCTACAATGAGCTCACGAAAATAAATAATTATCTTCAATAATCTTATTTTGAAAATAAATAATCTAGCGGCGCACAGCTGGCGTTTCCATTTAATTTCACGAACATATTTCTGATATTACACAGGTGTTGCGAAACATGGTGAATGCTGAAACTGAAGCTGATTGTTCACAAGACCTTGCATGATTACTTTGACGTCATTGCGCTGCGTGCTAAATTACCAAAGAATATGTTTGTATGAACATGTAATACATTTCTGTATAATAAACGTGCGTTGACGTAAATACACTTTTCGGCAATGAGATTTCCAAAATGGGCACCTATTTTTAGATCGAACATTGCATTGTAACAGTTCTAAGGATTTGCCAAACACTTAAATGTAGCACACTCGGAATTTGGTGCAAGGTTAGCGTTAAGTTCTTATCAAATACTTGTTTGATACGTACAACATTGTGAATGCAGTTTTAGCTTTTATTTGTGACAATGAGTAATTGTTTTCGTTCACTTATTGAAACTGGAGCAAACAAACGACTTGATTTACTGCATATGGGTTAAATCCATGACGCTTTTTCCGTATTTGACTTTAGTTCATACACAGGCTACTTTTATTTAACTAAGACACTACCTAACGCACTACCCACATTACCTTTAACTTTATACACTTTACCTTAATAAAAGCACGTGACTTACGAAACTCTGTTTACGAAATATGTGAATTTACGACCGTAAACAAATAAAAGGCACGTGTAAAGATACGGTTAAGTAATGACGTACAACATTACAAAGCTGCATTGTTGTGTATAAACAAATATATTATAACACTTTCCGTTGTTCCTTTGTCATTAAACTTATAGACCGACCAAGAGTTTATTATAATATTTTACACGTGTATCTTTTTGAAATGTTAAGATATACATCACTAATGTTGTTGACATCTTAGTGTTGCACGAACACTAGACCTAACCCGATTTCAAATAAAGAACGAAAACACGTTATTATCATAATCGTTTGCATATGCGCTTCTTATTGGACTAAAAATTAAATAGGTCAACGCAGCCTCACATCATACATTAATAATAAATACCTTTACACATTTTGTTGTTTGACTAGTAACAATTATGAGGAAAATCATAGTTTCAGTTTTAAATATAAGTTCTCGTATATTTTATTAATTATTTGAATCGAAAGAAGGTGTAATATTTTTGTTATATCGATTAATTAATACTCAAATGTTACGTTGAGTAATTAAAAGAAAATGTGTTTGTGAGTACGCACTTTAAAACTACATACATATAAAACAGTATCAGAAATAAAATTGGTGTTTTTTTAATTATTAAAAACGTATCCAAATTAAATTTCGTACACGAAGAGAAACTTGTCTACCTTCTTATATGAAGCGACGGTGTTTATAGATAATTAAATAATAGTGTATGTAGTTTAATAACTATTAAAATCATCTTAATTATAAAATTACTCAAGTTTGTTAGAAATTACCATAGGCAAGCTTTTTTTACTGCTTGTGCAGAAGATTGCAATTCTTTTGTCCGCATACGGGTCAATAGTGATAGTGATATTATACATAAATAATATCACTTGGTAAAAATTCGAAGACGAAGTCACACGTGCGTTTGATTGGTACATTGATATTGCCAAAGCTACCCTAATGTACCATGTAAATCCTGCAAAGGAACCCTAATGTGAGATAAAAATTGAGGAAGTTCTTTTAACTTAAAGCATTTATATTAGGGTTCAAAATCGCGTAACACGCCACAACAATAATAAATTGTTTTCAACAAACTTTAGTCAGAACGAGAAATTACGTTGCACATTCTAATTATTTTGTGGTAACAATACGTAATTTAACCTGTGTGGGACAGTCCAAAAACTGGTTGTCCATCTGGTTTTGGACATGAAATCGGGTCAAGGATTATTTTCTTCACAAAAGGGAGTGAGGTCCGGTTATTGCATTATTTTGGCCACCCTACACGGAACTCAGTGGGAGCTGGTATTATTATTTATACGCGGAATTAATGTGGGGGATTATAAAACGTGTATCTGCTATAAAGCAGATAATTCTTCCAACTGGTAATAATACAGCGACTTGGGGTTCACTTCGTTCCTGGTAAAACCACACAGAACTAAAGTAATTCAAAGAATAATTAAGACTATTCCTCAATTCCTCCTATAATCTCTACTACCTTACAAAAATTACAGCGATCTTGAACAAAAAGAAGTTCCCATTCCTGACAGATTTCCCACGTTTAATGGATCATTAAAAAACAGAACACAGTTAACAGGCCTGTAAATAAAACTATTAAAATATTCCAAACGATTATAAAGACAATTATGCAATTGAATGAAAGTTGTCATCCGTGAATGTTGCCATTACTGATCAAGTTTTGCTACGTAATTTTTATAGCTTTCGGTACTTTTAATGACTTATTTGATTCATGGCAAGACAATTTCCTCTAGCTAAACTTAACGTTGGGTAACACGCAGGTAATCGTCGCTATTTAGAAGTGAGACGTAAATTTTAAGTAGGACTTGATTGCGTTATGATTAAGTATAGTATATTAAACACTCCCTTTAAACATTTGTCAAACTTCGACATGTAAGGCCTCATTGTTGGCAATAAGCTGATCGCTTCACAATATATAATTTGTTTTCCTCTCATATTTTCTTACTATGCTTTCTCAATTAATCTTCTGCTATGAGCTGAATGTAATTTGACTACAACATTCTTTTTTGAATTAGATCCAATATTTTTAGATTCCTCCTTTCAAATAATAAGAAATCCTAGTTGGTTGTCCAACACGATTCTTATTCATGTAGGCATTTTTCATGACTTTATGGATGAACAAATAAAAATTGGCGACTTGCACTAATAAGCTGTGTGAATATTGCATATATCATAGTACGCATTTTAGAATTCAACGCTACATAATTTAATGAATGACTAAAGATGTCACATGCACCTCTCTTAAAAAAAAAAAATGATGTGCATTCTAAAATCTTAGAGAGGCTATGTCATTCGCTGCACCCGTTTTAGGTGTGGTAAACACATGGGCGGTAATTATATAGGGCCAATTGGTTTTAAAAACCCATTAACTGTTTAATAGACCATAAAATAAACAGTCTTCAATTTCGTTATGAATATTTAGAAGCGAATCACACTATGGTAATCATTGTATTGCGTCGTATAAAGTAGAAATCAACATGTTTTGGCCAAAGTGCAGCATACGTAGTTTTTTGTGTTTCCTTATATTGGATGTGTATGCAAAAACTGCTTGGCTAGATTTTTTCCATGTGTTTCGACTGATTTTGTTTATAGATTATGGGTTAAACGAATTGGCGAGTTTAAATTACATATTATATACGTTTTCACTCGTGTGATATAAATGTAAAAATGGGTAATGTCATATCTTAAATTGCACAGGCTCAGAAACAATAATAGTAGGTATGAAATGCATATTCTAGACAGGTACTTCGTTCCAGTATTTCATTTTTGATTTAGCTAATCTACCCCAAAAAGCTGCTAATTACAACTTGATGTTTCCAATAGTTGGAAGCGCGTTCGAACTATTTTCTTTCCGAAAAGAAAAACAATACCAGTCTGCATTGTTCACTTGTTTTTATATTACGTAGAACACCTACCTTCACAACGCAAGTTCCCAAACAACATTTATGTTACGTAAACAATAAGATTTATAGCAACCATGATTAAAGCAAAGATTATTCAAATAGTCACACTTTATTTAGCATTTTTGCGTAAGGCATTTTAAGTAATTACTCATGTCAAATATACTAATTACTGATTAGTGTGATCCCTGGTACCGCTGTTCCGTTATATAAGAGAAAGGCTCTGCTTTCAACTGCAGTGAGTGAAAGGTTTATTTCATAATGCACGCACTGGTTCGTTTGCGCGTACGCATATGCAGGTAGAGGCGCACGAGTTGTTTTGTGTCTTTCTTAGTACAGTAATAATTGCGTTGTTGTTATTCGAAACTAGTTTTATAAAAGTCGACTCTAATTTTGGGCATTGGATTATGACTGAGATGGATTATATTCTTATATACTTTTGCAAAACTTTCTTAGTATTTTGTGTCGATTAGAACAAATCAAAAAGTACCTAGCTCATACCTTGCTAAAAATATTTTATCTGTAGATTAGTAGCGGGATAATCACAGGAACACGTAACGAATAGAGGCTTTTTATAACTTGATATGTACGGCGAATACAGGCTTAAATTACAACTCTCGGGTCCGGTTCTATGTCTAACATCGCGTTTTCGAGGCATTGCGTTCTTCGTACGCATTGCAACGCGTTTCATGCAACTTTCTATTTTGGCGGTACCCCGGCCCGCCTGACGCGTTTTGTACCGGAAAAACGTTGCATTAGAAAGTTTTTTTTGTTTGCAATGCAAAGTGACTTAGGCTTTGTGTTGCCTATCTAACGATTACAAAACAAGTGGTACCTACTTTATTATGACGATTCATCATTTAGGTACTTATGACGGATTGTATTTTGTTATACAGCAGCGGTGGTTTCGTAGTCGCTTCTTCTTCTTAAAAATACATACTAAGCATTTGGACTGCTACGCTAAGCGTTCTGGGTTCGATTTCTGGGTGCTCCGCAGATGTTTGACTTGAGTCTGGGTGTTTGTGTATGTACCGATACCGGTACCCGATACACAAGAATTACGTAGCGTGGGGCGACATAAAAAAAAATATCTTGAGCTTAACCGTCATATAGAAGCAGATCAATCTGTCAGGTAGAGATCAACACAGCATCATCAGGTATGCACCCTATTAATAGCCAATTATCGTAAGCTAATAAGAATCCAATGAGGGTACATAAACGTGAAATCCATAATTAAATACCTACAGAGCTGAATATAAAAATAAACTGTAACTAATTTTTACTTTTATCCTCTAAGCAAAAATAGTATTGGAACACAATAAAATTACGGATGAAAATAAATATAATGATAAATGCATTAATCATGTACGCTAGTAAGCTGTTTTAGCACCTAATTTCCCATGAGACCATTAGAATATCAACACGAAATAACTTTCGAACATGCACCTCATCACTGCATCTAGTTGTCGTGTGGGAATTTATGAAACCCGTTCTCGCAGTGCGTCGGGTTTCGACACTAGTTGCGCAATACAACGTTGTGCGTTAGGAATCCGAGGGCCCGGTACACACCCGCGAATGCCGCGCCTAACGATGCAAGAACGCGCATCTCTTGCACGTTGTAGTTTGTATACCGAAATGCAAGAGATTTCGACAAAACACAATAAGTTTGCTTGCTGTTGACCGAGGCTTCGTGGAAAATTAGTGACATTGTACTGATTAGAATATCCTAAAAGCGACTGTGACTATTTACATAAAATGAATACTAGAAAATATAATGTTTATATAATATTATTGAGAAGATTCTATAAATATTTTAGCATGTTCAGATCTACATCTAATTTAGATGTACCATTTTTGTTATTATACAGAGAAAGATCAAAAAGTATTCATAAGTTTCATGCTTTTCCCGTGGACAATTATTGATTGTCATATAAATTATACCGCGTCTGACTCGCGGTGCACGTGTTAAGTATATTTTTATTTAAATGGTGTTTTGGATATATCCGGGCGCCGGTTTTGGGTCGCTATTACTCATTATTTATACGTAAGTCATAAATCGATTTATGTCAAAAGAAGTCACATGTTCTGACTATTGATTCGTATTCAGTTAATTTATGTTATGATGCATTCATTAAATAATACGAACAACGATGATGACTGAACTTTTTCAAAATCTTAAGTTCAACATACCTTCTAAAATGCTGGAGCTGAATAGGACAATTTAGCTTCAGATTTCAAAAAAAATTGAAACGATTTGTTATTAAGTTTCTATTCGTTTTTTATTGTAAGCTTTAACACTCAGGATATGTAATAAAATTGTGTTTAATAAATTAAACACCGAAATTTTTTTTATAGGTTTGGAGCACAATTATACCCAATGCAGGAGCAAGGCACGTCCAAAAATGTTTTTTCCAACATAAGTAAAGCATTAAAGTCGCAGTAGCAGTCGACCAAAACTACTTGTGGTTCTACGAACGACAAAATCTGAAACCGCAACGGCTTGTCCCGTTCGTAATAATAAACGCATGCTGATTGCGGCAACATTGTCCGCTGGTGTGCTACGGGCCTTATAATTGAATGCATTTTCTACTGTCACCTAACTTCTTTGACCTAGAAAAGCTGGGCGTTTGTTAGGAAGTACTCTATGTACTGTAATACTCTTTCTTAAAAGAATTTCACATGATCGTTTGTAAAGTTTTGATATTCGGCAACGTGTGATAAGGTTCTGATAGCAATTCTATTAAATATTAGATCAGTAAATTGGTAAGTTGTGTTGTCGTAGCAAGAGATATGACTTGCATATCTAATGCGTTAGCTTTACACTAACGAATGGATTCAGGCGATATAAGGATTTGATTAGTCGGGCTACATATTGGGCTATTTAAACGTAATAAAGAAACCATCGACTCGATAAGAAGAAGAAAGATTTGGAATATATTTAATCTTTATTGAATCCATAACCTATGTTCAATGTAGTCGTCATTATGACAATGCACAAAATATTTATATCTGTCTGATGTTTGGTTTGAGTCAATTCCTACAGTATTACGTTTACGTGTGTACGTTACATGTTAGTTATCAAAGGATTACGTTTTAAACCTAAAAATGTCACTATTGCAACTTTACTGACTTATATCCCGCCAAGCAAAGAGCTTTTCTCATTCATCATAAACAAGAGTCAATAATAGCAGCGTGCAAACGTAGAACAGTTCTATACATTCTCCTCGAGGCGTATAGTTGTAGTTGTATAGGTGAGAGGAGGGACGGAGGGCGAAGGGCTATGGGAACTCACTGCAATAGTTACGAGCCGCTCGATGCAGGCCTTTGTTTAAGCCCCGTTAGGGGCCCGGGCAAACTTGCACAGAGCAACAAAATAGCAGACGAATATTATAATTTCGAACTCGAATCGAAAATAAAACAACTTAAATGAAAAAGCTCCATAACTAAACGCAACTCTATTGTAATGTTTTAGTTGAATGAAAATTACAATGACAAGTGATTCATAGAACGCTTGTAGTCTGGTTTTGTATGAATGGACTATTTAATAGTATTCTGACATGCTGTATCTGATGTCTTAATTAAAAGCGTATTCATAAAAAGATTCTAGCATACTTGAATATATTATTTGTTTGTGTTATTATGTTACGTCTGATCTCGATCGTAAATCGTATCTAATTGAAACATATAAACAAACAATATAAATATAGGTCGAGTAACAGAGTTATAAATTAATTAAGATCAATCGATTTTCGAGATACGCTCCTGCTGAGGTATGTTTATATTTTCTTTGCCTACGAGTCGTTTCACTAGTTGCACAATGAGTTCTTTGTTCCAAAATAGAGGTTAAACAACGCACAATCGATCATTATTTATAGGTATTTAAAACATCAAAAGATGCATCAAGTAGTTCAAAATGTTACTACGATCGTTATAAGTTTACTACGTAACCTCTTAAATTGTACCGTGTCACATAGATATCTATAGTAGAGAAGCGTTTCATCGTGCTGGTAATATTTGACTTCAGTTACTCTGTAGCGCTCTTGCAGAGTGACCGCTGCGGCAGTTTGCGCAACTCGGTGCAGCCGCCCCCCGCTCACCTCTCTCCCCTTGGCTAGTACGCTTGCGCGTGTGCTGCATGCCGGAACCGGGTCGCAGCCGAAATTCCATTTCGGCCAGCCTAACTAGGCCTGCCCCTCGGCCCGCATCCGCCAACAATTGCCCCCAATAGGGGACGTTAATAGAGTCATCGTGGTTCAAAGTTAACCGGCCCGGTATACTTGCACGCATGCAAATATACAGTTAGGCTGTAACGGAGCTGATGGGAATCGAATCGATAACGTATTGACTGTCGGTGCAGTGTGCGTACCTTTGTTCGGCGCTCGTTATAACCTGCCCCGTAGTGACTCTACGCCTCTCCGGCGACGAGTTCGGGAGTGCGGTATCCGCGAAGGTGTCGCCTGAATCGTACCTTGTTTAGTAAATCTATCACGGTTCGCTGACTACCAAATTATGCTAATGTAAAACACGGTATTGTTCATTCTGTTTTAGTACGAAACATAACTTTTCTAGTCTTTCAACGACTATTTCGGTTGACATTAGAATCAAACCGCGGTTTCTTTGAGGACTAGGAAATTAGATTACAGTGAACTTGAAGTGTTTTACTTTGGTGTCAAAACAAATACAAGAAGAGGGAAAGAAGATGAGTAAAAACCACAAGAAATCTAGGTACGAATGACAAATACATTGACGTAACTTGTGTGTTGCTTGTTTTTATATTGAGTAATAAATATTTTAGTTCGTACTGGTGTGAATGTTTAAGTTTAATAGATTTTCTTTTTTATTTAAGTTTCTTTGAGAATCGGATGCAGTGTCGTATGGTGCCAGATTCCGTGTGTAGTAAGTGACTACGATACTATTTTGAGGAGGGTCAGTAGTATCATTCTTCTGTACTAACATACCTTCTAATTATTTTTTACCCAGCATGGCTATCACTGTAAGATATTAACACAAATATTAATTGCGCTGTTGACTGAATAATGGGTCATCTGCCAGTAACAAGTTATAAGCTTCTGTAGTTTTTACTACTTATTTATGTATCTCACGTATGTGCGTATCTTTATACGTTATTTTGAGTAGGACTTTTGTCTAATATAAATATTTGTGACCTGTATTGATAACGAGTTGTTTAGAAGCTTAGTCATCATTATTTATAAATTCACCCTTCTTTTGTATCTGCATTTACCCCACTTCTATTCATCAATCCTTTAACGTACGCGGACCATCCATCGATCCTTTCATGTATATATTTAGGTTCACTAAGATTATCTATTAATAATTAACTAATCCCCATTAAAAATCGAACTTAATCCTTATCGACTAAAAGGGTACCTAGTTCTGCCATGTTCAAATCCGTTTGAATATTAAATTTTACAACTTTTGCGCACATGTTAATAACAATTTAGTGAAATAGGCTCTTAGAATGTGAATAGTACTTAGTTAAGCCACAATAACGGTACCGTTCTCATAAGGTACCTAATAGAGCTTTATTAACTTCACTATTTCATTGAACTTTAAGTTACTTATTTACTATAAATATAATTTGAGTTTCGATAAGTACTTCTCACGAAGAACACTTTAAAGTTTAGTAACATTGCTAAAATTGTTAATGGCTTCAATTTTAAATTGCCTCTCATTAAGAAGTACAAATAGTAAGCTTAATTCTAACATAAAAAGAGAACAACACAGTAACTACAGCTGACGTGACGTGGAAACAAAAGAACTAAATATTACAGCGCTTTAATTAAATAATTATAGGTCTCGAAGCAGTACCTGTGGAAACAGGTTAGCGGGTCAATCAATAGTGGCTGTTCAAACACCTAACTGCACCTGCTACTATGTCATACGACTATACGTGCATTTCAATTTATTTCCCATTACGCCCTGCCCCGCGCCGATGCTATCGTTTGTTGCATCAGAGATTAATATCAAAGGATAAACATTAGGTTCCTAATGAAGGCCGTAAATAGTTTTTAAGTTTCTACCTATTGTTCTATAGCTGTAATGATTTCAATTTTTTCTATGGTTGATTAAGATTGATTGATATAATCTCAATGGGTTGATATTGTAAAAGTACCTTTAGGTATGTGGCTTTATTATCTTAAATATAATTGATTAGTTTGCGTTAAAAAGGTTGTCACAAGAAAAAGTTTGCTTTAGTTTACTGCCAAAGCTACATACTTCCTTAGAGCTAAAAATTAAAATAAAATCTATATTTGCTAACCATACGTCTACAATCTACATATTAGTAGATACTTCGTTAATATAACGTACGGATTCCATTAATGCCAGCCGGTATTAACGGCATATTTATCCATCGCTCACAATGGGCATCAATAATTTTATTCCCTCAACATTATCCGGGAACTAGTCGTGGGAATCCAGGGTATTACGTATTCAGCGGGCGGGCGGCATCGATCATGCATCGGTTGTTCACCCCGCGACCTTCGGCTGGCCGAACCGAACCTATAACAATGAAATTATAGGAATACCTACCCCTATATTTCATTAGAATGTTTTAATGCTCAGCTTGACTGTACCGGGTCAACCATGTTGTTTGGTACGAAGTTGCTACGAAAATATTTTTGTTTTCCACTTTGTCGTTAAATGAGTTCAGTGTTACAGAAAAACTGTGCATAATAAGATTTTAATACACTGAATTTCTATTTTATTTTGACTAAGAAACGTTATATAATATTAATAACTTTTTGACAAATAAGGACTATAATTATTTAAAATGATCCTCAAAGTTGAGGTCTTACTGTATCTACATAATTTATAAAATCGAATTCAATTGATTTCTTTGCTCTACAAGTCTATTAGTTTACACCGTCCAACTTAGTACCAATCGAATTCCATTAATTCCTTTGTTCTACATAACACTGCCCAACATGTAGGTACCTATATACCAGCAGGTTCTAATTTTAATTTTCCATTATAGGGCAGGTATACGTGGCGGCCCGGGCATGGACTCCCAGCAGCAGCAGTACTGCCTAAAATGGAACAGCTTCGGGTCAAACCTGGCCACATCGTTCGCGAACCTGTGGAACTCGGAGAGTCTTGCCGACGTCACTCTGTACTGCGAAGGTAGGTGGACATTACCGATACACTGGCAACGTTACATTTTTTCTTTATCAAGTCGTAATTGCCATTAGATAATGGACCTATAGACACATACTGGCAAGTTTATATTCTTCCTTTACCAGGTCGTCATTGGATAGTGGACATTACCAAAATAAAGGAAACCTTACATTCTTCGTTTGTCGTGTCGTCATCTATATATACATATAGATACTAATAGATAAAAGTAAAATTTGTTTGTATGTAGGGCGCATTCTCCAGAATTATCCATCCGATTTTCAAACCTCTTTTACCAATATTTAGAATGGACTTTCAAGGTGGATAAAGACTATTTTGAACCCCGAAAAGACACGAAATAGTTTTTCATACAGACGAAGTCGTGGGAAGTTCTCTTACCAATATATAGACATCTTTACATTCTTCCTTTATCGTAGCACTCTGGCAACTGGACAACTACTGGCAACATTACATTTTTCGTTCGACGTGACGTCATTGGCTACTAGTTCTTACCGTGAAATAAAGATTTTCCAGTAAGCGGGTTAGTAACGGGGTTGGCGCTTAAGGTGCGCCAAACGATCGATTTAGTATCGTGATTCTTGAAAGCTCTAATATGCACCCCATTCATTATTTATACATAAAAGACCTTAAAATAGCTTTGGCTTGCCGGTGAAAATAGTATAGATTAATTTAATTATTGTTAATACATTGAAAAAGCATTTAGAATTCGAGTCTTTGCAATTATGAGTAAATAAAACTACTGTTATAGATATTTAGACATTACTTACGTAAATTGCAATAAATTCGGGTGTTATTTACAGTAATGACAAATTAAAACACATTTATACATCGATGACAAAACTAATTAATTCCAGCTAATGATAGACCAAACTAAAATGACTATTAGTATAACGATTTGCAGTCAAACCCGTGAATTACGGATGCGAGGCCAATGGCGCATAAATATCGTTTGCTGACGCGAACACAAATATATCACCAGCCCGCTAATTGCCTCAATCCACTCGACAAACCGAGGCCTTTACTTTTACGTCCTTAATTTGAATATCTCTGGTAGAAAAACGCGGACGTATGGCTACTTTACACAAAATGTCGTAAATAATAAATTCCTTAAGACTGTTGTTTCAATTTTCAAAACGGTACATTTTAAAATCCTGATAAGATGTATGCAATTGACCGATTGCTATTGGCCTTGAAGGTTTTCAATGGTATAATGCATTCTGAATTATATTTTAATCTAATTTGGTGCAATATATAATGATATGAATAGACTGATAAATGAAACAAGCAAACCTACAGTTGCCAAAGAATTATTATCATCGTACTTATTGCGAAAAAAAAACCACCATAATATTTATTATCCTGTAATTACTGAATATTCTTTTGGGGATATCCGCACGATGAACTTACTCATTGATGCATAGAATTATCTATTATAAAAGTCCATGTATTTTTCCTCTTATCTAGCACGAACAAACCTGCTAATAAATTCAGTTTATATTTTTTTTTGAAAAACTTTATCTCGTAGCATCGACTTAGTAGTCCTTCTCACAGGAGCCGTGCTGTTGAGATAAAAAGTGCGTGAAAAAGTCCAAACAAACAGTTAGTTTTTATAATATTTAGTGGGAGCATATCGCTTCAACATTCTCATAATCGTTAGAGAATTCTTATTTGCTTGTTGCTATGGTATTAAACATGAAGAGATTGTAAACTTGCCAGTCATATACATAACAGCTGGGTAAAACGATTTACGAAATTATAACTTACTAGCTGTGCCGACGAACTTCGAACAACTTTCTCACCATTTAAACCTTCCCTGGACTTCTACAAATATGTAAAAACCAAAATTAGCCAAATAGGTCTAGCCGTTTTTAAGTTATGGCATGGCCAAGGGAAACCGGGGTTCATTTTTTATATATATAGAAGATAATATAAATTTTAACCGCCGCACTCAGAGACTTTAATGCTTACTTAAATTGACACTAAGGAAAGATTTCACGAACAAAACCTTTACTTAGTAATAGTTTAAATATCATTAAATGTCTCTGAGTGCGTAGGTAAGTCACATTTCGTAAACTATAAGTTACTGTCAATTATCAATTATTTCAAATTCAATGTAAAACTGTATTCAGATTTTAATGGTATATATGCTTTTTATGAAACCAAAGTCTAAATGGTTAACTCAATAAACAAACTGTTTAGGTAGATCAGGTTTTTGATCCCGCGTTCACAGTTGAGTAAATTTTGCATAGTAGCTTTAATCATTTGTTATCTGCTATTTATCTGGTTAGTCGACTGAGGAAAATGGGTTACTACGCGTAGGCTCGTAGGCATTTGAGTAGCCTCTCGATCAATCAACAAAACATCGCCATCGTGACTAATGGAAATTACGCTGAGTTGTGCTGCAATACCCGGATTTATTTTACGAATTTCGGTAGGTACTATACAAAAAATTTAACTTGACGGCAATAGTAAAGATAACGTGGGATTCAAATTAAAGCGCTACACAATTCAAGAACCTTCATACATGTGCATTGTGCATGTATGTGGATGACAAATACATGTTTTTTTAACATACACAATTGTTAACAAGGTAATATAGAAGATAAACTAGACTCATTCTTCATCAGTGACGTGGCGCTTCCTACTATTGCTGCAAATTAATTTATTTCAAATTAATAGTTTTTGCAAAGACATAACATAAAAATAGCAATATTTATACCTTGTATAATTAATTCTACATTTAATCCTATATACACCTAGTATTTTCACATCATCATAGTATCAGGTTGTGTGTGATTTAGTAATAGCCGTAACAGGTAACACGCATGATAGTATATTGCAATTAGACTTTTGAATATCCATGTAACATAACAGAGGAATGTTATTGCCACTATGTATCACTAATACCTAGCTACATAATGTCATAAGCAAGCCTGCATGTCCGCCAAATCTTAGTGAAGCGATAAACAGGTCGTTGACTCCGGTTTGCGATAAATTGACGCTGTATCATATTTTTTTGGCAATGTTTGCGATATATGTTATCAATTATTTTTTTCTGTCGCTAACGCCCGATGCATAAACGTTTCGTGCGGGTTTGACCATGAATATTTTTTGCCATTGAAAACGAGTGATTTCTGCTTATTCGTAGCTGTTATGTCGTGCTGAATATTTAAGTTTACACCAATATGGCGTCAATGGGACTCAAGTAAAATAACTTAATTATAAGAAGCGATTGGCTAATAAATTCTAATTTTACTTATCTATACTTCGAAAACAGCATCTTAAATATCAAGCGATCCCTAGAATAAATATCGTTGGGATACAATAAATAGATCGGTTAAAAATTACACATTTGTACGCATGTCGACACAATGTAAGTCGGTTAAAATGAAATACAACATCATCTGAAGCTGAATTAACGATTTAAAATAAGCAGTAGTAACAATAAAACTAAGAAAATCGTCAATATTTTAGTCAACCCTGCGACTGCGCGAGGCCATTGAATGTTCGAAGCTAGCCAAAAGCAATTCATTTTAACGTTTATCAAATGCACGTGTAGACAAAAAAAAAGATTTAGAAAATATATTACACTACAAGTGCATTTTATTTTAGTAGAATATGCGTGGCCTCTAAACTTACACGTGTCGCTCAAAGATAATGAACTTGGGGTTATCTAATTGTAGACGGAATGTTTTAAACAAAATTACGAGTGCATTTGGTTTTTATCTACGCTGATCCAAAAAAAAACATGTTTGTGTCATAACTGTATCGACTTTTTCTGGTTTATACGTAATGCGTCCGCGAGATAAGATACGTCTGTTATCCGGCGAATAATAATCATATTCATGCAAGTCGTAATGCACAAAATTTAGGTACCTATATTAGAATGAACCGAAATCGACTTACACCGAGTCGTCTAATAAAACAAGTGTATCAAAAATATTATTTCAAAATATTCGATACACCATAACGACAATTAGGTGCCAGATTAAAGTAAAATATAAATCGCAGATTCTCACATTAAGGCATTTATTCAGTTTTCATGAATTAAACATGCGAATATAAAATAACTGCATAACGATTTTAAGCTGAAGCCGTTATTATATTATTTTTAACTAATTATTCCACTTTCACAAAAAATATTCAACTTAATCCAGAAATATTTCGCCACGTAATATTGTCTGCGTATGACGTCAAACGCTAGATCATAAATCGCTTACAAAAGAGGCCCTAGGCATGAGAGGGTTAAAGTCAAAGGACTTGACAGTACCAGCAGATGTCATTTGTTACATAAATGTAGGACGAGGAAATGTTAATTCAATGTACCTATTTAATTGGAAACTGTTGAAAATGTATCGTGTTCCGTATCGAAATAAAAAATACTCCAGTACTGCTTACATATCAGTAAACTTTTTACAATTAATTGCAACTTTAGGGTTCGCTCCCATACAATAATGAACGGCGCTCCTCATGCACCTAATTATAACCCCTTGGTCTCCCCTTCGTAAGAAGAGATAGGGTGACGTATAGGGTCTCAAAGTATGTTGTTTGGTCGTCTCTAATTAGAGTAGGGATTATAATTACTTACTTCTAACAACGAACCTTTCCAATTTAATCTTTTATAATTAAAATCCTTTCTGTTAGTTGGAATATCTGCTGCGCGCCAGGAGTCTTTATATCGATCGTTTTCATGAAAAGCGCTCTCTTTTTGGTACATTATTATCTTTTTCGGTACATTTATGACATATTTAGACACTGGCCAGTATTTGCTTTGAGGATATTTTTGCGCATTATATAGCACCATTTAGAGTCTTTATAAGTTATAATCTCCATCAATTCCTTTATTAGTTTCAGTAGCGCTTATTCAGCTCTAAAATATCAGCCCCAGCCCCTGTAATTACATAAATCGAAATGTAAGTCGTGCTTGCATGAAGTAGTATAGGTACATACGTATATTTATTCAAATTTGACTGTTAATATAACGCGTCACGTCTTTCGTGAGCCTCCTGCGATCGACCCCCAAAACTGTGGAGTTGTTACATTTCGAACGAGGTGTCTGTAAGGAGCATCTAAAAGATAATCTTGACTATGGAGGAAGTTAATTAGATCATGGTACATCATGACATTATTTAACACAACGTCATAAAGTTAATAAAAAAAATGTAAAGATTTTCTCTCTCATTTAACAAGAGCACTTGAAAAAATTCTAATTACGTTAGGAGTCATTTCACGACAATGGGCAGTCTGCATAGACTTTGCTCATGTTTAAATGAATATTCGATATTCAGAAAACAATTTAAAGTACAAAATGAATGTATGTATTAAAAATAGTTTTCTGTTTTATAAATGATTTTATAATGGATATCAAAGCATGTAGTTCAATTTAACGTCTCAAGGGAAAGTCCTAAACCGAAAATTCTTAGCAAAACTTTATTATTGCAATTTCAGACTGGTCCGTACATAGTTTCAAAGGCTACAAACCTGTACTGGTAAGTACCCTTTGAAATCCTTTATACCCTAAGGGATAAAACAACCCACACATGAAAAATACAGGCCGCTAGTTCTCCGACACTAATATTACATACGGCAATTTTAGGCCTAAGTTTTCGAGGTCGTACCGAACAAGTGCTAGACGCAAGAGGGCGGCGGCGGGGGAGGGGGCGAGCCTCCCCGGCGCGTGTGAACTGGGGAGGGGGGTGAGGAAGTTTGCACTCATGGCCCTTCCGAAATGGAAGGCTTATAGTTTAAGCGAGTCCTCACAAAGACATTTTAGTTTTAACGTACCCCTCTTATAATTATTACGAAGTGCCCGTTTGATTTCATTGGTTATTCATGAATTTAAATAGCGATTTGATAATGTATAAGGTTGTTTCACATTATTATGTAAGAATGGATTAGTGCACTAATAAATGAATTCTAAATATATTCACTAAAACCACCAAAAGTGTCATAAAATCAATTCGCAGCGGTTTTATAGCTTTGTCTCATAATAAAAGTTGCTCGATTAAAAACAGATAATACATTATCTAATAATAGAGTACTATACCAAATAGTCAGATACACGTTTCGAATCCCCATGATATATACATATATAGTTGCTTATTGCTTTACAACTTTGGACACAAGTTATTACAGTACTCGCAATCTGTCACTAAACAAGTAATTTTAGGATCTATAACCTCAACAAATTACTCTTCATAGTTAGGTCGAAGTTCTGCTTCTAGGCCGTAAAGACGAAGGCCATATATTAATATAATTAAAATTTATTTATCTACGTGTTCAGTGAAATTGTGCCTACATTATTTAGATGTATCAAAAAACTAGATGTGAACGTGTTTTTGAAACCCGTTTGGCAATTCCGCACGTGTATGATACACCAAATCTGATTATAAAAAACCCGTCAAGTGTAAATTGTAGTTGCCTTCGGAGATCTATATAATATAATTCCGTGATTAGTTAAATATTTGAAGAAATGACTTTATGTGGTGTAAGCTTTTAGCTTAAATATAACTAATTATATTATAGTTATAGGGCAATGAACGATAAAACATTACTGCTGATAATATAATTATAGCAGAAATTGTAGAAACGGTGGGTAATTACTGGGGAAAAAATTAAAATGATTATAAATGCATTCAGAATTTAATTAATATAGAATACGGATATACGAATATTTGTTTTGTTAAACTTCTTAAAAACGGAGAAGTAAATCTGTAAAGACGCGGATAAAGCCTGGATTTCTTCTGCCACTTACCTCCCGAGTTAAGGGGGATGATTCTCGTTTTCTGCTTGGTTGGGCCGTGTCCTCGTTATATTCTTCAGAAACTTCCTGGTTCACGGAGAATGGAAGAAAACTGTATTTCGATAAAGGCTTGAATTCCTTCAAAAAACGACGTGAAAATTGTTTAAGTAGTAAATAAATGTATAGATATATAAAAGTAGTAGAAATACAAAACATTTTTGAAGAGTATCGCGCTTAAACAATTGCTAAATCAGAAAATGTTTGAAAATGTCAAAAAATTACTAATTGGACTTAACAGTTTTGCGAAAATCGCCTTTATTAACTTTTGTAAGTAAAAATGAAAAGAAAGAAATAAGTTTTGACGAGCCTTTAGAAATACTTCCATGTTGAAGGTCAAAGTTCACGGCGGTTGAAGTTTTTCAGCTATTGAGAATAAATTATGGTAATTTACATAATATTTGTTACACTCGTAACATGTTTAGTTTTATTACGAGCTTTAGGGTTATATATTTAAAGTCTAAATTAGAGCGGCAAAAAGACACTTACAAATGCACCAGAAGTTTTCAATGAATATTTATAATGAGAAGAGACTAGCTAATTTTATTTCAATAGTAAAATTTTCGATTTCAGTATTTTCCAATCACATGCAATTTGAAATAAATGTAGCTGGCGTTATCTTTTTCCTTTGCACTGTCTTTCTTTGAAAGTAAAAGTATATTTCTAAAAGGCTTTCCTCGAACCAGGCCAAATCTCATTCAATTTTAACAGACGAATTCACTGCGTTTTCAAAGTCTATGCGGAACGCATCGACTCGGCCCGCTTTCCTTATCGACCGTGCCGGTATATGTGTCGCGCGGCAACCAGCCCCCAGACACCCCCGGAACACCCACCCTCCCGCTGTCTCGTTTTCCAGCTACGAACACAGAAACTACTGTGTTCAGTGTTCCAACTGGACAAGTTTCCAATACTTACTAATTTAGATGTTTGAGTTCAATTTTCAGTTTCGGTTTATGTTGAAATCGATTTGAGTTGCCTCTACATTTTCGGTGTGTTGAGTTAGTATACATTGCTGTATATAATACATAGGCTACTTGTTTTTATTGATTTTATCTTTTTTGCCAGGCTTTAATTTTGCCAGGATTTGAAATGAAAAAAGTCCAAAATAATGCACAGTGTCCATCAGTGTCGGTAAATGGAGGGTTCTCTGAATCTTTTTGTATCGTTTTTATGGCTTCGCCCTCTGGTGTGAATTGGGCTTGCATTTATTCAAATTTACGGAGGGAATGTTTTATGTGTGACGAATGTTGACGGCGAATCGATACCTTAGGTTTTACAACCATGCCATCTGGTAGGTTCATTTAGAAGAAAAAGCGAAAACGACTGTAGTAAAATAACCTCATCTGCGCTTATTATGAGCTAGGTATGAAAAGACTATGTTTTATCTGTCAATATTGTGATTCGAGAACAAATTAAATAGCATCAACTCGTAATGTCTGCATTTTTTACTAGTTATGACAAGGAATTTTTATTATCGATATCGCTAGAAACTATTTTTATCATAGGAAGGTGATAAAATAACGATAAAGGTTGCAATAGGTAGCTCACTCGTTGGACAAAATGGTCAAAAGCAAGATATAGGTAGATTAAGACTGATACCGATTTTTCGAACACTGTTCAATGACGACGATCACGTTAACGCAAACATAGAAACAGAATCAGAATTTGACAAAGATAGGGTTTAATTACGTACAAAAAAATGTGCCGCTTTGCTTTGCCATTAAGTGCAAGTGGGTATAAATATTAGATTGCGCGAGTAGATGGGTTGTTTCAAATCAACAACAAACTATGATTACAACGCAATTAACTTAAAATAGCATTTTAATGTTGCAGTTTCGATGTGTCATGCGACCCATACTGAATAATAGAAGCATAAAAATGAAAATGCTAGTGTCCCATTACGATAAAAATTTCAAGGCAGTTTAACACATGTCTATCAAGCTCCCAAAGGAATAGCTTCTTCTCTGCAAAGGAAGATAACCCTAAAAACGATTTAAAAAGATAAACATTATACTTCAAGTGTTAATCCTAATAATTATCTATATATCATTAATATACTTTGCAGGCTATATCTTTTGTTAGGTCCAGGATTTCAGCTACGTCAGCCGACTGATTAATTAAAAGACTTACGATGTTTTATTTTCCGTACCTATGGAAGGTATTTCTTTTGTGGTTTTATCTCGAAACCTTAGCAGCAAGGCCATTGCTTAGTGATTTTATTGACAGCCCCATATCACTAACAATCGTCCCAGTTTCGGATCTTGAATACTTGATAAGGCCCGCCACTGCTCGGTTTACGTGTTGTAGAAGCCTTTTATGTTGTATTTATAGCTCAATTCCAATGTAACTATCGATTTTGTGTTTTCAAACAGATTTCGTAATAAAATTGTTATGTTGCTTTACTGGCTACTATCCTGCTAATCAGATAAAAATATTTTATGAGCTCTGAATTCGATAATATTTTGTTGTTTAAAGCGTTTGCTGACTTGCATACCTATGAATAGTCATTTTATACCAAGTTAAGTTAACCCTACAAATGTGATTGCGGTTTTCTCTTCAACTCAAAATTATAGTTTCTGTGCTCATAAATCCATAGTCCAAAAAACTTTCAGCTGTCACAAAGTAAAACCCTCCATACATCTTCTATATGTCGCCACGTCCCGTTGCTGTGGTACCGAAAATGCGAGATGAATTATTACATGCTCATCGCCGATATTTGATTTTTTCGAATCGCCTTTTTTACCTTGCTTTCAATACACTGAAACTTAAATAAGGGCTTGAGGGAAAATCCTTCGTGTCTACAGCTGTGCATATGTAATAAGCGGTGACCATCGATAGCCCCATAATAGCCTATTTCCCCGGCCGATTCCTACAATTACCATCGTGGGACAACAGACAGCTGATGTAATTTATGGATTTGGACGTTTAGCCGTGCACGTGTTTAATATGAGTTAGAAAGTGCGTCTGGTAGCTTGGTTCTACGAGGCGTAGGCATAAAATAGGATATGTGTTAGTGCTACGAAGTATTGTAACCCCTAAAATACAGTTTTTTTTATACTTCGTAGCACTGCCACAGTTTTAAAAATAATTATAATTGTTAATAATTATATTATATTATTAGTATTCATATTCTGTTATATTATTACCTTAGTACATTTTTATCTATATTTGAATTATTTGTTCAAGCTTTAACAATTGTTGATTTAATGAGGTTTTATGTTCCTACAAGCCTATTGTTTACTGGTTGCCTATTAACCTAATTAAACATCAACTGTCTATCCTCCACATCATTTGAGGTAGGTATAATTTACTTACCAGCTTATTGAAATCATTTTTATAAGATTTTATTTTCTGATATTTTGTTTGTAAAATATCTTTATGTTATCTATAAATTATTACAGATAAATATGCCTTTTCTCTGTGAAACAAGCTACGTTTTATACTATACAATACAATCAACCATAGTTTATTCATAGTAAACAAATAAAGCTGAGTTGTATAGTCAGGCGTTCAACGAGTTAAGTAGCTTCTGAAAAATTATTGTTTCGGAAAACAAAAATACAGAAATAATAGGATTTTATTAGTATTCTCGAGAGCTATTTTAGTAACTCGGCTGATATAATGAATATGAATGATGATCCGTTGATATAAGTTACGATCAACGTACCCGCCCACTTCATATTTTACTCACAAAAAACTCATAGGTACGTAAACCCGTTCCGTGCCAATACGACCTTTATTGTTACAAACATAAATTAACATGTGCTACAGTGTGCGCAATAAAAAAATCTATAAAATACTAACAAGGCACAACTCGCACGATCTAGTGAAAAAAAACTTTTCATCACGCAGGTTTGGTCGAAAAATCAAGGTGTTACTGCGGTCGGCCAAACATCAGTGTGAGGGGTGAAAACCTCCTTTTATGCCGCAGCGGGGCGCCCCTCCCTCGCAGTCTATATTGGAGTGCATTATACACGTAAAGCAGCCCACCCTACCGGGAGACCCTGGATTCTCCTGTATAGTTGTGCATATTTAGTGGAGGCCTAATTTCTACCCCCGGCGCATGTACCCCTATTGATTTGCGAGGGATGCGGCGGAAGGGTTAAATTTACCTTCGCCAAATTGTTCAGTTACGATGATTGAGCAGTTTCGGTAATCAAAGAGATCGATCGTGTGCAGTAGGGTCCGCTTTTGGTTAATTTTCCGTTCAGCGACACATTTTTCCATTGCTGTGGTTTTAAGCACTTTTTTGGTCCTAGTTTTAGTACCTTTAGGAACATCTGAATTTTTGGAGGGAGTTTTCGATACATGTAGCTACTTATTTGGGTCGAGACGTTTTCTGAAATATTCTTTGTCATTTTCTTTTGTAAACTCTTTTTTCATTGCACTTTTTACAGTTGGTTTATTCTACATAAATGGTAGGCAAACCAGCCAAGATCGGTAAATATTATTTAATATACTTTTGCCAAATCTAGGTCTGTCTGACTTAGTCATAATTTGCTTGCGTTTCGCCAATGCCATTAGCGAACAAAAACGCAATTAGGCCAAAACACACCCGAAAATTCTAATTGCAATTTGTATTAGCAATCACCACACGTATAGAAACCGAACGTCCGAAGCGGTTCACCTAGTTTTCCAGCCGCCCCCACTCCGTGCAAGATTGATTTTCTCTCGCGCATTTCGCTTGCACTTTCAGTAAGGGTGTGTGTTTCTGTCCCGCTCCCGCCAGGCTGCGTGCCTCCCGCGCCGACCTTGAATTCGGGAGGCAATCCCGGCGGGTGGGATGCGTTGTCATATACATTAGGTTGGTGTGCGTGCGGGCGCCGTGGAATGGGGTTAGTCGTCCTCCCCTGTGATGTCGTTTTCACTTGCATCCGGGCTTTGAAGCTTACATCTATGGGTGGGGAACTCAATTTTCAATTTGATTTCGCATTTACTCCGAATTTTCGGCTTTCGCTCCCGGATGCTAGGGAAATCGCAAATGTTTGTACCTTTTTCGTGGTTTTTTACGTCGTATTTTTTAATATCAGCCCCTTTATTAATATTATTACTTATTTTCAATGACTTCCCATTTTCGTAATGGATTGGATTTTGAGCATGTTCCATCAAAGGTATCCGAGGTCGAAATGACACATTTACGTGCCTTATTAAATGTTTAAATTCTTTCGGATCGTGAACGCTATCTATTTAAAACACAATACTCGGTAACGTAGCGGTATCACCTTAATAAATTTTTATTGGGAAACAAAACAGCTAAAAGACTTTTGAAAGTGTATCTATTCGTCGTACACATTTAGGTTTTAACGATTAGGGTACTCGACATCACACCATGACGACAAGAAATATTTGTGTAGGTTCGAGCGAAATAAAATGTACCTAATCGAGTGTCAAACATGTGCAAATTACCATCATTGCATAAACGGTTTCCAGCGCAATTTATAATTAGGTATATATGACTCATGAATCGCAGATTTATTAAAAATAAGAGATTTTTAAACAATAGTTACATACAATAATGACTCGGCATTAAATGTCCGTTAAGTTATTCAAACAAAGACGACATGCGTTTATAAAAATATGAATAAATTCATTGTGATACGATTTCAATACAAACGATTTTACTTGTGGTTTGGTCCCATACATCTATGTCTAGATTACAATATAACCTCGTTATCGATTTCAACCAATACATGTTGAACCGGTATCGGCACACAATAAAACTTTGATAAATCAATGGTATTTATTTCAGTATTCTATAGATACCTTTCTTCATCAGATAAACGTGCTCTGCATAATAACCGTGCCTTCTCATAGTTTAAAGTACAAAACTTTTGTCAACCATAAACAAAATATTCTAACTAGCTCATTGTAATTTTACTACATTATACGCTACTATTCAATCAATAACGTGTTGTCATTGAGAATTGTATGATATCATTGAATTTTTAAAGTTGAACTACATAAAAGAACGAGTCGTAACCATCCTTATAATCTATTCAGTTGCCCGCTGACCTATTTACGCGTCGCTCCGCGTTGCAATGTCGTATGGTCACAGGGGCCCTCAAATGATGCGAGCAACATGTTTGGGTGTACTCACGAGAACTAGGACGCACCGAGCTAGTAAATAACGATTGTTAAGAATTAGATAGGTGTTATTTGTGTGTTACCTTTTTCTGGTCAGCCGTGTAATTCAATGTAGAGTCGCGAAAGAAAAGATGACTGTACTTGCCGCGTTTAAAAGGCCCTTTATCTCAAAATAATTGATTGTTCTTTTTATGCAGTAAGGTTTGTAAACGCAATATACAGTCAGAGTCTGTACATGACTGGGATATAGTTATGATTCGTATTACATTTTTATTATACTTTACGTGAAAATCTAACCTTTCAACTTTTCATAAGTGAAAGAAGCTTACAGACTTAGCAAGTCCGAACAAAATGTAAAATACTTTTATATTCGAATATAAATGTTTTATGTGATAAATAATGATCTTTGATAAGGTTTTGCGATGCGAAGATATTTTTCGTTACAAGATAAAAATGGTTATAGCAAGTTTGCGTTCTCGGTCTGAAATATAACTCAACGCACAATGTGACCTTTAGCTAACATTGTCTTCAGCAAGCAACCGCGTTTACGCATATATTTCATTTACAACCCTATTCACCCGAGTTTTAGAAACTAGAACGTTTTAAGAAAAAAAAGTCTAATTGTGTTTAAAATAAATGACACACATAACTAAATTGGAGCTATCATAACGTTAAAATAACGCGATCGAGGCAAAGGCATGCACACATGCATGATAAGCGTTTGTAGGTCCCGTAATGGGGCCAATGTCAGTTATGTTGCAAGCTGCGCAAGCGACCAATGTCGTTTGCTCATTTCCTCGTTACGGTGCGGCGCGGCGGGCGGCACGCGGCGCGGGCGCAACGGTGGGCGCATGCGTTGTGAAACTGCAGTGATATATGCGTTGATGGTTGAGCTTTGTTGCTCCAGAACGTGAATTAGATTATTTAGGTTTTCTTGCGCCATAACCTCTTCTTGTAGTTTCATCTTGATTTAGGGGAATTAATAGGGATTCTATTCTGGATGCTGTAGAATGTGATTTTAAAATATAAGTCTGGAACACATTACTTATCGACATATAGGTAATGAAACAGGCCGCGAAGCATAATACTCAAATAATAAATAATTGACCACATGAATATAATATCAATGACAGATATTTTTTGTGGTGCCACTGTCAAGGCCTTATGTTTCTCACGAGGATCCTATAGTTTAAGAAATATTTTTTTTTTTTGTTTCATTACTATCTACTTTGTAAGTATGAGATAGATACATTTATATACATTTTCATTTTTTCCGTAAAATTGTACCCAATGTTTTACGATTATGACAAATAGAGAAGTCGATTGTCGATTTATCACTCGTATAATTTTCGGAGGTCCGTTACGTTTTTAAACCTTGTTAAGAAAGAATGCATGTCAGTACTATAGCTCAAATAATATAGGTATAATTATATTAAACATGTTTATATAACATGTAAGTATTCTACCTAATTGTAGGCACAATAATAACCCATTCACACGTTTCGATTCACCTACAGGCCTATACTAAGCCGTCAAGGTTAAGGCAGTTGGTTAGTACCTACTGCGTTAAATATCATGATCCGTCAATTTACATATATTATATAGATATGTATATTATATATATTTCCGTGTTGAGTTATGTAAAAAGGTTTCGTATCTTGCAAGGGCTTGAAGTCGATCGTCTTATACCAGATTATAAATATTATAATAGATAGCTGAATGTCTACCTACCTACCTATAGGTACCTACTTAAGTAAGGTACATAGTTCTTGGGTCAAAATATAAAGTTTGTGATAATGATTGGTTATAAGTATTACAGTATACACCAGTGTTAATTTTGTAGCGTAGCGTAACGTTCACTCAATTATATGAAGTTATAACTGAAAATAATAATTATACAATAATAGTTTGATTGTACCGCCACTAAATATACCAAAGTGTAACTTGATTAGCTACAGCCTAGCCTAAGAGCCCTTTAACTATGTGAAAAAGAATATAAATAGTGTATGTTTGTTCGAAGCTTGCACACAAAGCACTCCTATTAAAAAAAAACCCGCTTAGGTATATAAAAGGTGAAATCAGGGTTCCCTAAATTATTAAAATGGAGCCCTTATGACGTCACTCCAGTATTTGTATGTCTGTGATCCTATAGTTACATAATTATAGTATAATAGATTCAGTTGTAAAGTTTTTATTTCGTTTCGCAACCTAAAAAAATACGTAATATTTAATGCATCTCATTCAATTTTATTCGAAAAATTAATGCAATTTTCCCGACACTAGCTTTCGGTACTAATACTACTAACACAAACTGCATTGTTTACTTACTATGCAAACATTAGGAAGAAACACGAATACTATAACAATAAAACCTAACAAAATAGATCGAAGAACGAGGAAGTATTTGAAATAAATCCGTGGGCGGGGTTTGTAAGAGCGAAACGGTCGTGCAACGCTGTGCCTCGAATTAGGCCGGTTACACCGCTGCGACTAACGTTAAACTCAGCAGACAAATAAATATGCACCAGTATAACAAAATTAATTATCGAAAACAAAGAATTGTAGAAACTTATTTAAAACTGTGGTACCTTTAGTAACTAGTACTTAAAATCTACAGTATAGTAGGAGTTCTTAAAATTTATTTTGAATTATCATTTTGGCCACAAATTAAATTTTACGTAAGCAAGTAGGTAACGGAAATATTTATCTTGTAAACGTAATAAGGCTGACGATGACTAGTTATGGTATGGTTTGTATGACTAACCAGGCACGCATGCGCACTGTTTTAATAATTTTATGCATGTGCGTTACATGTGTGTTAAACATTCCTCTTCTGAATCTGTTGCTAAAGGAAAATTGATTCGTATTTCTTATAGTATGAACAAATTAGTGTATTGTATAAGTTGGTTTGCGTACAATTACCTACTATATTAATTTAACAGGTAAAATATAATATTTTATATGGGTTACTTTGGCTATGATTTTTGTCATACGAAAGTCGCTTAGGACCAAATTTTTTTATCACTCTGTATTGCCCCACTGCAGGGCCCTTTCTTTTTCAAATCTTTCTGCCTCAATGTTTACGTCGAAAGAAAAAAAAGATAGTTGTGTGAAAACGTGGTTATAAATACGGCATTCGTAACCGCGGTTGAAGGTCGTGCGAACTAAAAATAATTCACAAATATCATAAACCTATATAATTAGCTAAGCATGTTATGAATACTAATGATTTTGCAATGTGAACCTATTTGCAGTTACGAATTGTATACGAATTTTGTAGTAAGCATGCAATATTCTCTATTTTGTATTAATTCATTGTATTACTGAACAGTTCAGTATTATTTTAAAGGCCTTGTTAACGTGAATATTATAAGTATTTGCCTAAATATAATTAAATGATGTAGAAATAATTTAATTAAGTCTCGTGTAAATAAATATAATTTAATAATAAACATTGTCAGTTCCTGCTCATCAAATGCGTATAAAAATGCAAATATCTAATAGCGTTAGTTTCAAGCGCTCAGCTTATCAACCGTCGTTTAATCAGAGTGCGTGCGGCCGGCCTACCGCGGCGCATACGACCGCGGGTCCAAGGCTAACCGTATTTTGTTCCGCGCTCTGTGAGTTATGACGTAATAGACGTAAGTACTTCGGCTATCTATAGTGTGACCGGCAGATACGGTGCGTGGCCTATATCGACACATAGTAAAAATATTTTTGATAAAACTTCATTATATAATTTCAGGTATTAGGTAGTAGTCAACGTATCTATCTTTTACTATGTTGCAGCCTAAGCAACTATCATTAAACCCAAAATACATTATTATCTAGACTTTCAACGAAATCGTAAACTAGAAAAAAGTGTTGAAAACAAACAGCGCATTTCGTCTGAAGTTTTAGTAAGAACTAGATTGATATAGGAGCGCCATCTAGTATGATTGATGTGAACTAGATACAGCGGTTACGATTGAGACGCACTTAAAAGTTTAATGATTTTTTAACACAGCGTCTGGGTTTTTATTTTGTTAGCTATTGAATAAGAAACGATATAAATGTGTCGCAAAAGTTATGCTCTTATTATGTTGTGGTATTACAATAGGAATTCATTAATACATAATAGGTTTTAAACGTAAAATTTATGACGTATTCGAACTGTTTCTAGTTTAGTGGGTCAAGGGAAGATCTCAGAAACAATTAGAAGACCTTCGTCAAATAACTTTGTATTGATTTAGGGACAACCCATTTAGAATATAATGGTTAGGGAAGCAAAAATGCTGTTGTTTTTTCAATTTCAACCTGCACGTGCCAACTGTCAATGTTTTATCTTTTCAAAAAGTAGTTTTGATAATAATAGTTTTCGAGTTGAGTCAGTTATAAATCCGGTCAAAAGCTACAAGTATGAAATATTTTCCTAAGTATAAGAAAAAAAACTATTTTTAAAGATTTGATCGCAGTTTTGAATTTTTAAAAGTAACCATGAATGTTGTAAAGCATTTGAAATGTTGGGACCAAAAAACAAAATTAATCGGCGATAGAATCCGGTATTCGTGTAAGTGATAGAAATCATTCTGGTTTCCAGTTTGACGTGATAGTCATAGGGATTTAAATCAAAAAGATGAATACCTAGAAGTTATCATAGAAACTGTTCTTTGCCTGCCAAAAGAAATACAATAGAGTATACATAGGTAAAACACAGTATAGCTAAAAAACCAAAATAAATTCTACTCCCGATTCATATACACACATAGTTTAAAACGAAGACGTTCCCCTCGTACGCTTCGCAGAATTGATCTGGGACCAGTTACCTTGACTTTTGTTTATTGTTTATTGCATCGCGTGGGCTGGGACTTACGATGTTTAATATATTCAAAGTTATAAAAATAGACAATAGGGTCATCAGGATTAGCCAAGATTTATCAAATACCAGAAAGTTTTCTGAGTAACGGTCCGAGATTCCTTTATATGTGTTTGTTTTCTTTTATATTTTTGGAGGAGTAATGTATGGTAAATATGTAAAGATGACGAATACGTTAACATTTGCATCACAGTATATTTCCGCTAACACAATAGAATATTATGTTAGGCGTACATATTTGAATGCTGAAAAGTAACGTCCTCCAATAATACCTACCCGGCTGCCTAAGCCTACATGATAGGACCCTTTTAATTAAATTACGTTTTGTCATACCAATTATATGCATTAAGAAAACACAAACTTACAATAACATCGAGCCAAGTAACAATAAAATAGCGATTCCATAAAGTCAATTAAACAGTACCTACCACTTCAGAGACTCTAAATAACTTCAAATTTTCCTTGTTGCAGGACGCCAATTCAAAGCGCACAAGGTGATCCTAGCCGCATGCAGTAAACACTTCCAGGAGTTATTCGACACTGCCCCGCCAAGCCATGCCGGAGCGTGCTACGTCATCCTGGAAGCCACCACGGCTGACAACATGCAGGCTCTCCTGGAATTCATGTACAAAGGAGAGGTGCATGTCAGCCAGGATGCGCTCTCCAGCTTCCTCAAGAGTGGAGAGAACTTGCAGGTGGGTTTCACCAAATACCTTTAGAAGAGCATTTATGTCGATAATTGTTTTTTTCAATAATTAAATCTTACGATATGCCGTTTAAATAGGTTAAGTATAATGTGCATAACAAAAAAATGTCCACTTATTTTGAAATCAAATAGAATGTTGCGCATAAAAAAGTAATTATCGTAAACAATCTGACACCCGTGCGTCTACATGAGATTATAAATATTTATCGAACTAAAATATTTATGTTACTGATAATATTAAAATTAGTTTCAAGTCATTCAAACAAGGCCTAAAGATACGTAACTGTATATAATTACACTACACGCCAAAACACTGCGTCAATTCGCCGGAATTTATTCAGCTGTATAGAGTAAACCCAAATCCATACTTATTTAAAAAATTACCTTTCCAGGTCAAAGGCCTGTCGATGGAGATGTCCCCTGACGCTTGGGTAAAGCAACAAACCCAGCAGAGTTCTGGAGACCGTCATCAGACTCGCATCAAGACCAGCCCGGTGTCAGGATCAGGGAATTGTGAGGTCCAGGAGTCCGCTACTCCTTCGTCGCATACCGCCACATTCGCCCCGATCATGCCGCAGTATGGGATGCCGATTCATGGCAGCGGCAGCATGGGGCGGTATGCCCCGCCAGCACACTTGCCTCTGCACACTGGCTCGCACCGCAGACCGGCGCCTCCGAAGCCGTCTCCGTC
Organism: Abrostola tripartita; assembly: GCA_905340225.1. Classification (NCBI taxonomy): domain Eukaryota; kingdom Metazoa; phylum Arthropoda; class Insecta; order Lepidoptera; family Noctuidae; genus Abrostola; species Abrostola tripartita. The sequence goes on from HG996488.1 coordinate 2,610,982, forward strand.
TCAGAGCCCACACGCTAGGAATTACAGGTGAGAAAATTGGATCTTTAATAACAGAAATTAATTCATGAGCATGAACATAAATGTAAATTCATAAATATTACCTCTGAAATATAGCATGAGTGATATTACTTGCGAATCTTAAAAACGGTCCATTGACCATTTTTAAACAATTTGACGAAAAATTAAACTCATCTTCATAATACGTACATAAAATATCACCAATTATGATTACCAACAATAATATTAATAACACAACCAATTTTATTAAGTAACGAGCTGTCACTTAAAAGGTAACACTTGAAAAAGAATTTAAAACTGCAAAAACTACTTAACTCGTCCGTTCAAGTACTTGATTGAATGATAACGAAGGATTTAATTTGTCTTTACCAGTTGATTATTATATTTAATTGCATTAACTGTTTATCTATTTCAGCTGCTAATGATGATTGAAATATTATGCGCATTAAAAATTTAAACCTCAATTTTCTCAATTCCAGGCAAAGCTCATCTTCTTCGCACTGCGGCAGCGTGGCCGACGAGCCCGATACCCGCTCTTCTCCGGGTGCAGGCACTCGTTACGAGGAGAACCCACCTGACTGCACATCGACCCTCGGCAACCCAATAAAGAACAACGGATATGAACGCAGTGCTTCGGCTAACGATGACATGGGTGAACGTTTGTCCAACGACCAAGGCGCTGAAGGTTAGCTTTAGGAAGATATATAGTATTATATTTTTTTACTTACGAGTTTGTTTTGTGCATTTTCTTTTTTAATTAATATTGTCAAAAATCTTGGTTAAGATGTCTCAAAAATTAATGAGGCTGTTTTTTTCGTTTATTCTTCATCTTTTTTTTTATCTTATGATTTAAATCCAAATATTAGCTTCTGAAATAGATTGATAATTAACTCGATAGTCTCGCCATCGATTCCAGATTTACGGATAAAGAGTGAGAACGACTACCAGCCGCCCGGGTACAACAACTCCCCGCCGCCGGCCACGTCGCTGCCTAACGCTAACTACCACGACAAGCCGATAGAGACATCGCCGGTGCCGCCCAAGCCAAGCCCTGACATCTGGCCCACTAAACTGATCACGAGCAAATCTGGAGGAATCGCTACTGCTGACGGTACATAAGCCTGTTTATTATAAGTATCACTTTCACTTATGGTAGTAATTGTCATACTTTTCTATGCCATAATAATATAAAATAACTAGTACGCGTATGTTTGGTAATAATATTCAGACAAAAAAGCTTCAAAGCTTTAATGAGTTTTAAGAAAAAAAAATTGTACTAAACATTAAGTTAAAATATCACTATAAACAATTTCAGGTAAAAAACTGAAATGTCCATACTGTGAGAGACTCTACGGATACGAGACGAACTTGCGCGCCCACATCAGGCAACGGCATCAGGGCATTCGAGTGCCGTGCCCGCACTGCTCGCGCACCTTCACGCGCAACAACACCGTGCGCCGCCACATCGCACGCGAACATCGCCACCAGGTCACACCGCACCTCCCCAACCAAGGCCCTCTTCATAACCATACGCAGTAAGAACCCGCGAAGTTTTGTTCTCAATCTAATTTCAACCGAACTACCTCTGCTCTTTTGGACCGACCCGGGCGACTGTCTTATCTACCTCTGAGCGCGTTACCAAGATGAAGGCTAACGATTGGATTATGAAGACGGTATCTGTTATCAATTTATGGTCGCCCGAGCCGCGTCTGAACTGTGTATAACACGCGTACAATAATATACCTCGTTGATGCATATTATGTAATCAGTATCTACCTCAGAATTTGATCTTAAGATTTTTTAAGGTTTTGAAATTGTGCGATAATTGTTACTTAATTTAATAATCATGTGTGACTTTGAATGGTTGCTCAGTACTCGTCTCTGTCTGGTACCATGTTTGAAAAATATCGTACCTATTATTGCACCCTCATCGCGTTTAAGTACCTTAATTATTATTTTTTTCGCAAACTTTAGTAATATGTCCAGTTGACTGTGAGTTGAAGTTACCTTTTATAGACGATTTATTTTGTGCTCTCGGTCGAGTTATGACATAGCTTTTATTATAATACCTGAGCTAGGGAATCTTAGAAATGTTGTTGAGACTGACGGTCATAGGCTAAGTGTATGTAAATAATAGGAGAATGTTGTAAACCGCCTTGGCCTAGGTTGAAACACGCGAATACCGACACTCTGTGGCAAAAACTACCTCTGTTGCTAGATTTTTTTATTTTATTAATAACACTTATGTAATGACAATAGACTAGATATTTACAGTTTTAGTTACGCATTCAAACATATCTGTGATACAATAGAAAACAGGCTGTTTATTTTATATATTTCACATTTGCCACTGTCGATAAGGTAACAAAGGGAAAAGTGCGAAAATATACGGAAAGTAGAGTTTCAGCAGTTTTTTACTGTACAGTAAATGAGGAACGGTTTTAGTTTTGTACAAAGTACAATTTTGCCCTAGAAACATAAGTAGTTAGGTAAAAAAATCGTGTTTAAAAAAAAATTGCATGTAAGGTTCGATGCATGAATGAGTAAGCAAATCCATCATTGTCGTTCGTAACAGGCTCGCCTGGGCGGATGTTACTATTGAGACCAAATAATTATATGTTTCAATGGGATGGTGTCGATTTTAACATTCCGTTATATAAAGATTTTTTTCGTCTTAGTGCATTTATATGAAGGCCACTTACTATTTTATATTCCTAGTCATTTCAAGTGCAACCAGTTGAGATTTTTTAAAGAAAATAATTATTTAAATAATAAATGTAGGGGTATTCGTCGGTGTCTGTGTATTATATTTTGTTGAGATGACGCCGGCGATGCCCAGGTGTAATACTTCATATGTTTACATACAGCTGCAATAATGGTTTTATTAGTTACTTAGAACAGATGGTACAGTGCCAAATATCCTCATTTTTAAGTTCACATCGTATAATTTATTTTATTTTTTGTTAAGTGTGAATGTAGCGACTGTGTGTTATATTCCTGATATTTAGGAATAAGTTGCATTCATATTTATTATTGTATTTATATTTTAGGATACACGTCTTATTGAATATATTTATGACGAGAATTATTAAAAAGGCTCAGTGACTTTTAAAACATATTTAGTTTCTGATGTTAAGCACCATTTTTAAGACAGCGTTTTAGTTATCTTTGAATGGTTCCTACCTCGTTATGAAATACAAAAATATTGAATTCTATTCATATATTCAGTACTAACAATATTGCCTAATCTATTAAATGTTACAATAATTTATTAATTTAGATAGTATAAATTGTGCAAGTGAAATAGATTTAGCAAAGACACGTGTTAGTAAAATTTTAAAGTAGAAAATTGTTGTCCTTTATCTTACACCGTCAAAATATTGTTATTATGATATATGAATAGAATTTAAACAAAGAATAGTATCAATAGACCGAATAGAAGCTAATATACAGAGGATATCTGAATATTTTTAGATTCGAATAGACAGGCTATTTTAACTCTACTTGTACACTATACTTAAATTGATATTTTTTATTGAAAATCTCTTTTTCATACAAACAAGATTAGCCAAAAACATTAAGAGTAAATCTGAATTGATTTCTTATGTATCTATCAAAGTTGGGACGTGGGAAGCTAGCTAAATGTTGCAAGAGTTCACAGGCTTTACTAACTAAATGAAAGTTTTATTTAAAACAAAAAGGGTATAATTTGATTTAAATAATAACAAATTACAGTTATATTTTCTCATGAATGAGCGAGTGAATAGCCGTTACGGTTTCAAAATAAGATAAATGTTTTATTATAAACCTAGAAAAACGAAAAAAATCACAAGGCAGTTTGGGAATGGCCCGGGGAACTAATGTCGATTTTTGAGAATTATCGCACATAAAATTCCTTTTATTTTATTTTTGTCTGTGACCTCTAGTGGATTTTTTAGGGTGGTGATTACCAGAATAGTTTAGGTTGCACCTGTTTTGCAACGTTGCACGATGTGACACTGTGTGATGCAGTCTTCTAAGACAATGATCGATAACGTACTTTGCTCTGTCGCGTTGAACATCTAAAAACGCAGTGCCTTCAGTAAAACCTAGATGGAAACGGTCTATAGAAGAATTTGAGGGAACTACATACTTATATTTTACGTTGACCGAATCCTTTGTAACTATTGTATAAAAATTATTATCTTTCATTTTACTATTGGCATTCTTTATTAAGTGTATTATTGTTAAGAAAATGTTTTTGCTATTTCAATCGCAAATCGTTAACATTTATGTTTATTATTATTGATGTGAAAAAAATTGTTCTATTTTCGTCTTTTCGTTTTTTTTCTCTTATGAATTCAAAATTCATAGTTGTGATTTCTTTTGACATTTAATGTTTTTTGTGATACGTAAAAGAGAATTGCATTAATGCGTCACGTTTTTTTAGCTTTTTTCGTTTAAGTAGAAGGAGGGATTATGAGTATGTCTATGGACGGTTGCTGATGTCAGCAGTGGGCACTAGGGGCTCGTTATTTTGAAATCAATAATTGGATTTGCTTCTTTCTAAATTTTATAAGGTACAAATCTTAGATTACAATAAAATTTCTCGTCAATTTACACATAACATTTTGGTGTCGATCTACAAATGTTTGTAACATTATACATTTGTTTCGAGTGATGATTGAACAAAATTCAGTATGCTTACCTACGGAATAACACGTTTAAATTAAGTTGTCGCATTGTTAAAGCTAATTAGTGGACAAGTTACTAGTGGTCCCTAATAGTTGTAATGTTATATTTGATGTGATAGGAATATTCACATTTAGTCAGTGTATTGCAATCCCTCTCCATTGGACTTGGCCGATCTCCCTTACATAATTTGTAACTGTAACTCTGGTTAGAAGGTAATGGTCTAGCAAAGGTGCATCGTGCAGCTCCCACAAAACTATTGGCACTTGTGCACAATAGTTGTGAGATCTCCATGGCGTCAGGTATAAGATTGGATCCAACAACGCGCCGCGAAGCAGCTTCAAGCGAGTAATGTAAAGGATATTGTTTTGAGTCAAATTATTATTACTAATTTTTTAATGTTACTTTCTTTTGTTGCCGTGAGGCATTATTGCTGGATCATAACTGCATTTAAGATTAAGCACATCAATTGGTTCCGTTTTGAGTTTCGAATGTAAGATTTATGTTTAAGATTTACCTTTTTTTTTTTTTCTTTTTTTGTGTACATGAAATCGCGAGATGTCGTGATGGTAAAGCCAAAGATTGTTACGGGTATGGTGACCCTCTGCCGTCACATGGGCTATGTAGTTACCTTACATTCAGGCTCCATCGCCTCCAGAGGCACATTTGCTGTAAAAGTTATATTAAGTAATCTAGTATAACTATGAATGTAATTTTCTACATAGCCTCTTAGTTTAATGTACGTTTATCTACCTCGAGGATGTAACTTAGTTTGTAAGTAAGCTTTTAAGTAGATTTTTATATGAAGGAAAAATATAAAATTTTAGCTATTAAGAGTAATGAGAAAAATTAAAAAAAAATTAAAGTACAAATATGCTACCTCAGGATTCAATTTAGTCATTTTTCAAATTCTATAACTGTCCTGCAGATGTATTTTATAATGTTTAGTAAATATTATAAATTACGTAACAGATTTTTTCTACGTACTTGTTCTTAAGTGCTGGTAATTACATTTTTGGAATTTATGAGAATAGTTTTAAAAATGTAAATAAGAAGGAATCCAGTTTGAAAGTTGATGATAATAGTATGAAGCACGTTTATTTGAATCTCTGCAAGGTAGTCAGTGCTCTCAACTCAGTGTCATGCTCAAAAGAGGATTATACATCGACGTCTGTGTTAAGCGACTCTGCGAGCTCGAAACGAGCTGGGTTGACGGTCTAAGTTAGCGAGTAAGTGTTAATTAGGTTAGTTACAATAATCTCATTGATGTACCTCATTTGTAAGCACAATACTTGGGGGGATCGGCCACAAGTCAATATCCACGTAATCTAATTGTACCTTCCTTCACTCCCCGGAGTATAAATTTTTATTCGTAATTTTTATTATAATTAATTTTTCCCAGTTACTTTTTTGTGTTTCATAGATGTTACTATGTTTTAAGGAGACGAAAGAAAAAAATGGAGAAATTATTGTTTGTTAGGTTTCTGCGAATTAAAAAAATGTAACAAAATTATTTTTATTTGTTTTTTTTTAATTTTCTTTCCTTTTTCTTTACATTTTATTTCCTTTGTTGTTTTACTTTGACAAGTTACACCCGTCCATCGTGTTTAATGTTTATTATGATAAATTTAAGTACATTATTTAAGGAATTGACGTTTAAGTACATAATATTCATAACATAGTTGCACTTAACTGGACAGGAAATACTTAAGTAATCATTGGATGTTTTTATATTTTAAGGGTGCACTATTATTATTGATTCGATCGCGAGAGTACCTCGGGATCTCTACGAATTTGATAATAAAGAAAATGTTCTTCACATTTAATGTTATGTAAGTTGTAAAATTATGCTCACTCCCTCACTAGATTAAAATCACAAAATGTCGGACTGAACGAAGGTTGGTTGAATCTAACGCGATGGTATGGACGAAGAAATGTGTTTGATCATTGAGTAATATTATATTCCATTTACTTCACTTTTCATGATAAAAGATACTGGCTCTTAATATATTGTCATTGTACATTCAGGATAATTTCGATGTTTTAAAATAAATGAATTATAGTCATTCATGGCTGTATATAAACATTATATATTATGTCATAAAATTATACTTACATGTTTAACTTATCATCTCGTTAAGTTCAAATGAGGTAAGTCTCGGTGTCACTTATAACTCTATGTTCTTGGTGTCATCTTTGTGTAAGTGTACGAGATATAACTCTTAATATTATGCATAAAAGAAAAAAAAAAGAAAAAAAGCAACGAGCACTCTTGTCTGCAAGAACTAAAGTACAAATTTCTGAAGTCTTAAAGAGTTACCGCCAGTACAAATTAATTAATTGGAGAAAGTAATAAAAATAAATGGTATCCGTTTTTGATGTAAACGTTGCCAAAATTGTATTTTTTGGGCATCAGTAATAATAATTTAGTGTATGTAGGTTATCTGGTGGAAAGTACAAATTCAAATGATAATGATGCATAATGTACAGCAGCCCGCGGTTGGTAGGTTAACATGGGGCGACCATTTGGTATCATTTGATATGTTCTTACTTGTTTAGTTGCATTTTATCATTCGAATGCGAGGGTATACAATACGGCCAACATCTAAGTAGGTGGTCAAAATAGAACGATGTAAAAACGGTGACTTATCGATTGTAAACCAGGATGGTTGTAAAACTAAGTAGGATTTTGTACGTAGAGATGTAATGCTTAATGAAAAAAATACGGTCGTCGGTTCGGTGGTCTATGTCTGTAAAGGAAAAGTGATTGTCTGTGATTTTTTTAAGCGACTTTTTTATATATATGGAAGAATATATAATTCTTTAACAGTAAGAATAGCACTACTTGTGATTTTTACATTAGATATTTATTAGTTGACTTCTTTTTTTGTACTATATTATAGGGTAATGTAGCGATTGGTGTAGTGGAGAACGATGCGGGTTGAATGTACATAAACTATACATAATGTATAAATAAATCTATGGTATATGATATAGCGTTTCGTAGTAGGGGAATGCAGAGTAGCTTGGTCGTCATTGGTCTCGCTCACACTCACGCGAGTGACAAGTGCGGCGTAGTACAATTTAGGCGATCCCCTACTAAGAGCGCTGTCATCTCCGACATCGGGTAACGTTTGGCAAATGGTTAGACCACATGCGATGCTTGTTTGTTTCAGAGTCTCGTTTTCTTCAAAAAAGGCCGTTCTAAAGGCTATATACGAATTAATTACTACATTGAGGGACGCGTGACTCTTTCCGGTATTAGTAAATTAATTTGTGGATTGATGTAAACGGTAATAACTTACCGAGTTCTAGCGAATTTTTTAGTGTGGTAAACAATTTGGCGTATTTTGTTATTTATGTGGTAAACGTAGTGATTAACTGTTATGTTTGCTTCGGATAAAATTGTCTTGCATTAGCTGAAGAATGTACCCAAATCTCAATTTTATCTAATTACCAGTAAAATGTTTATTAACGTTCTTGAAGATTGTGGCAAATCGTAAACGTAATAAATATCTAAGAAACAGGTTTGTGTTCATAAACCAATCATTGCTGTCCCAGTTAATTTTTATAAGTAGTTTCTCTGGTACTGAATGATAAATAATATACGTAAAAGGTTAATGGTTACGTACTTCATTTTTATAATGTAATTATATTCCTGATAGTAATAACCTTATTTTGGTATGCCCTTCTTAAGCAGGCTTCTCCATAAGTTTATAATATTTGAAGCTATAGAGGTAAGATTTAAGTATTTTATCTATATATCTGGAGCTTACATTACGTCTGTAAATAATGTTTCTGCGAGACATGATGGGATTGAGGAAGTCGTGAAACCTTAATAAGAACATGAAAATAAATATATATTTTTATGTTCGCCTTTGATATACGATGACGGTAAGATAATATCAAGATGACAGGGTGTTCTTCAGCTTTTCAAGTTATTTGTGAGAATATTATTATAGTCGGATACATGTGCCGTTCATAAGGTTTCTAATAAACAATCTTCGTGACGTGTACAATTAATATGATCCTTGATGTTTATTGTGTTCGATAACTCTTACAAATGATTTTAGTTTTCCTTTGACGGTTTGACGTTGTCGTCTACGTAGACTAAACATGTAGACACAGTGATAGCAGCTTAAATATTACCTCAAGAGGATATTGCTGCTTGTCCACTTGTAGTTAATTAAACATCCGCGTTGATTTGCCATCCTAAAAGAAAACTAATATTATACTAAATAAACTAATATTATTATACTAATATTATACCTGACATAAGTGTATTTATGTTCTTCATGTTATTTATACGTAACTGCTGTAAAAATGGTATCGTTGCATTGTTTTAAAAACTAGTCTGCAAAATGATCAGCATAATCGATTGCTATCAAATAATTCGTAGGCGGCAGAACTAGTAAACCCTAGAACAATACCTAGCACATGTGTCCGACCGTATGAGTATGATCAATGATTGTAAAATGTTTACTATGGGAAATAGCCATCATAATGTAAGCGATCTTTCAAAATGTGCAACAATTTGCAGTATCGTAAGTATATTTCTATTAGGTAATCAATTTCTCTGCTATTTCCCATTGTAAGGTGTGTGTACGAAGCGGGCTGTAGGATTCTAATACAGGTATTATAATTGTCCATTTGTGCACTAATTATAAATTTGCGTAAAATAGATTATATAATTAATAAACAAACTAACAGTACCTACAACACAATATCCTACAATCTGACTTAGGTCTAGATATTGTATTGATGAAAATTTGTTCCATTGTGGAATTCTTAAATTAATAAAAAAATGTTGCTAAAATTAAAGTTGTGTTTTATTTTATATCCTTATGTTCCTTTAATTTACTCCTAGTTATGCTAGCTAATCCTATGCTACCTTAATTAACTTGAAATGGCTGTTTAACTAAAATCTCGGAGTTTATCTTTGCAATTCTTCATCAGCCAATCATTGAGGCCTAAATGCATTGTAGAAGAGAGGTTACAAAATCATGCATTTTTAGAATAATTGTCACATGTGGTCTAAAACCTGGCAAGGGTAACAATATCCTTTCCAGGTTTCATCAGACGAATCATATCACTTTAAAACAATATAATGCAATCTCGTTATACCTACATGCTGCTGTCATAAATGACACACAACGGTGATGGGATGGTCCCAAAATGTAACCTCTGGTAATGAAAAAGCCCTTCAAGATGAGGGAACATGCAATAATATTTACCGATTCCGTGAGGCACACATGACTAAAATGTCTTCAGAAATACGTGAGGATTAGGTTTATACATACCTAGGTTGACAGTAGACTGGCGGGTGTGTAGTGTGAATACTTGTACAGCCTCCTTACCATGAACTCTTAAAGCAGGAAATTTTCCGTCGTGGAGGCGAGATCCCGCCGCCGTACAATGTAGTTCGGCGTCTAGCTTCCACAATGCAACAGAAAAATAAGGGCGCTACAATACTGGCGCCCAATAACACAATAATGAAGAAAATAACTTCATATATCTTTCAACCTGAATCAATCTCCTTGATGCATTCTGCAGAACCATTTTTTGAAAAAAACTGCTATTCAATCAAAGAAATCTATTTGTTCAAGACATTAAAAAGTCTTTCAGTTTAAGATAAGTTGGCAGTTACTATTAAAATAGGTAATATAACATCTATTGTATGCAAATAAGAATAATTAGGTACAAGTGACATTTATGAATTTTTTGCAATTGCGATCAATAAAGATAAAATGGTGGCGGCGGCGTTTAGATGTGAACCAGTTTTTAATGGATCTATTTTGTTTAAGGGCAAGCAAACATTTTTATTGCTGGCATACATCATTTGTTTAGTCAGAATGATATCGAGAGAATATAACTATGGAGAGAAGTGGATTTTTGAATTAAGTAATCATGGACGACTTAAAAATGTTTATTGACGATAGAAACGTCGGATTGCAATCAAGCTATTTAAAAAGGAAGAAGATGAATATGAAAATGACTCATTCTTAGTTTTATAAATATAAATCTTTTTCATTTTAGTCTCGTTTGTTTTACGTACCTAATTAAGCCTTCCTGCAGTTTATTTCTTATGTTATATATTAGATTCTGATACAAAATAATAACAAATAAATTGAACTACTGAAGGCGACGACCCGTCTGTCGTAATAAGTAAAATACTTTATACATTTATACAACGAGTGCGTAAAAACCTCTACAAAGATAAAATTAACTATAGCCAGTAGTACTATAGAACACTAATACAAGCCAAAGTAACGTAATCAAGTTTTAAGGCTGGCTTTCAAGGCTTAGTTTTAGCTGAAATCAAATAAACTACCCACCTTTGTGTCCTCAATTTACATACGTCCCTCTACCTTCTGGCACCACGCCAAGCACTCTGTGGCTTTGGCAGACTCAACTGACCAAAAGGTGCCGCCATTTGTATACAATTAGTGTGTCCAAAGATGACTTATCTCTTACAGTTAAAGATTGTCCACAAATACCATAATTTTTTACCAACAATCAGGTGACAATCGATGACTTCACATGTTGTAAGTGTCTTCACATGTATCTTAATACAGTTATTGGCAAAATTCTAATGAAAATGTGACCAGAATTCACGTTTTTAATCTCTAGAGGGGGAGGCATTGGAGTATGCAAAATGAGTATGTTTAGATTTTATTTATTGTTTTTTATTTAAAAAAAACGTTGCCCCACACTAGGAATTTCTCCTGTATCGTGGGTGCGTTTCACAAACATGAAATATCACATACACAAACACCCAGACTCGGGACAAATATCTGCGGATCGCACAAATTTTTGCCCCGTGCGGGAATCGAACCCGCAACCCTTAGCGCAGCAGTCTAATCGCTTAGCCACTGCGTCAATCAGGTCGTCGATTCTTGAAGAAACAGGAACCTACACAGAGACATTTCGCAAGTTATGATAATTTCTTTCTTTGGATGACAAAGCCCCACAACGGACTCGTAGCTCTTACGACTTGCTTTCTCGACTCCGGGAATAGTATTCCACGAATATTAAAAATATCCCATTAAGTAAATACATACATATATAGAGTCACGCCTATTTCCACGAGGGGTAGGTAGAGACCACGGATTTCCATTTGCTACGATCCTGACATACTTCTTTCCTTCTCCTCACTTGACCTTTTTGTAAAACATCTCCAATCTGGTCCAAGTATGTTTGCCGAGGTCTTCTCCTTCCCGATATTTCACTAACATTCGCCTCATATATTTGCTTTGTCACTCTTCTTTCATCCATCCTTTCTACATAAATACAATAACTTGCCAATTTATTAATATTCCAAGGAGGCTACAGATACTTCCTTAGTTGTCTTAAATTAATGTAACTTCGGTGTCATATGTAACTAAGTGTAATGCCTTGGGGCTTCATATACTTGTACAAGCATTACGATGAACTGAATTGCTTTGTGGCGGATCTGAACTCAAGGCCGCGGACTGTTCCCGATACAGGTTTTTTTATATGAATTTTGAGTTGTTTATTGCAAGGCAACTGCACTGCGAGAAGGCTCATAAAAAGAAAATATTTACATGTCTACATTACAATGTCATCTTACTTAGTCCTTTAATAGCTTGGGTTAGATTTCTAGTATGACTAATTGACTAGAAATGTTATCTGGTCTATGATTTTCTCAAAAACATTTCCAAAGTTCGTAAAAATAAGTACCTATTCATTTATAACAATTGAGTAGACTTACACAGGATATTCGAGTAAGACTGCCTTGGCGTGGTCGCAGACTTTTCGAGGAATTCAGGCATGATGAACGTACGTACCTACAGAAATAAAGTAGTAAGTTAAACTGCATACATTAATATTATAACACTAATCTCAAGGATGCCGACTAAGAACATAATCCCGTATTCAAAGCGGAAGGCAGTAGGTACATTGATACGTAGGAAGTATTGCGAGACGGAAGATTGTATGATACTAATGTGTCAAATGACAAATTCAAACGGCTAATCGGTATTTGTATTTTCTAATTTATTTGAGTGCGATTCTTGCTCTAAATATTTTTAAGGATGGTTCCTACAATCTCCATAGTATTAAAAAAAAAAATCTTCTTTTGGTTACAGAACACCTGGACTGGGTTTGCTTTTAAATGAAGTGATATTGAGTTTTCTTAAGAAAATGTTACCTACTTATTTAATAGAAAAGATGAATCATATACAAATCAGATGTGTCACTGCTCTGAAACCGACCTGTATCGCTGTCAGGTAGGTACTTCCAGCTGGATTTACCACAGCTGACAGTTGGAAGTTTGTCCAAAGCTTGCCCATAACTTAAATTATTATTACTTTTTTCGCTAGTGAAAATATTTCAGTGTCGAAGCTCTGTATGGGAATATTGATAATGTTTATAAACATAATTCTACTTTTTGCGGTAGGTATTTGCTAAAAAATCCGACCTAGTTAAAATAATTTTCCCATTGGTACCAGAAAAACTCGTCCTATTTGAAATAATAAATTGTATAGTACCGCATACTAGTATATTACACCTGTAATTAAAAACCAGAAGAAAAACTTGTGGGTGTTTAATTGGTATTGGCGATTTTGTTTAAAAAAAGCGGCATGACGACGAATTTACATAATGCGCGTTTTTTTTTTGCAGTAACTACGTAACAAACTGGTTTTGATAAGTTGTCAAATATGTAGTGGATCTTTTTTTAAAGCATTCTGTACTAGTAAGTTCAGGGTTGTCGATTTTAGTAAAAGCACTACGGTTATAAAATATTTTGATGCAACATAATTATTTTTAACCACATTATATATTATAACAAGCCCTTTAGAACTCGAACTTTGGTATATAAGGTACAATGCAAAATGTTTAACTCGCATGTTTTAGCTTCTTCTCACATTAAGAAGGACTAATAAACGCATAGAGTTAGTGTAATTTGAAGCTGATAGCATTTCAAAATATTTAATAATTTAACAGTTTATAAAAATAATTAAATACCTAGGTACTCTACCATAAAAAAGGCACATAGCTTTACTTCTCTAGGGTATTGCCCATCTTTTTTGATCTTGTCCCAAATACGGCGGCCCTGTAACGCCCGCAACAGAATCCGGCCTAAATCTCAAGTTCGTCAAGTGACCGCGCGTCGGAGGCGCCTGGACGAGCGGTATATAAGCACGCTCTGGTATGTAGGCTGCATTCTTTCAACGAGTGATTACCACAGGATCAGCAATGGCAGCCAAGGTAGGTGATAAAAATCTGCCATTGAGGAGGTTATTCACAGAAAATATTTAATACCTTGCGAAAACATAGAGATTATTGTTTTTTCTAGAACAAAAAAAAAACATTTATTTTTATCAAAGTGTAAGGAGCGACCGTACACCAAAATATATTTTAGGGTACTATATTAAATATACCATAATATTATGTTTTTTCTAGTTCGTAGTTCTCGCCGCCCTAGTGGCCGTGGCTCACTGCTCAGTGGTGCCAGTAGCGCGAGTAGACGGCGACTACAGCAGCTTCGCGTACGACGTCGCCGACCCAAACACCGGCGACTACAAGAGCCAGGTGGAGACCCGCGTCGGAGATGCTGTGTCCGGACAGTACTCGCTGCTCGACGCTGACGGCACCAAGCGCACAGTCGACTACACCGCCGATGACGTTAACGGCTTCAACGCTGTGGTTCGCAAGGACGCTGCTGTAGTGAGTGCTCCCGTGGTAGCCGCGCCGGTTGTCGCTGCCCCCGCGGTGGTCGCTGCCCGCACCGTGGCCGCCCCCGCCGTGTACTCCACCCATGCCGTATACGCCGCTCCTACTGTATACGCTGCTCACGCCGTACCCTCTGCCTACTCCTCCGTCCTCGCTCCCTCTGTGTACTCCTCTGTGGTCGCCCCCGGTGCCTACTCCTCCGTCGTCGCTCCTTCCCTGCACTCCGCTCCTCTCGCATACGCGCGCTGGTAAAATAGTGTTGCATATGTGTTATTCTGGTGCTCAATTGTAAATAAAGTATTTTTAAGTAAAAAGTGAAACTACCTATTTTATTGTTTGATTATTTTCACGCGTAATATAATTACGAGTATATATTTGGTAAAATTACATTTCCACATACATTTCTAAATTACCTGTGAGCCCTTATAGATTAGGTGTCTGTTAACAATAATGCACAATATATAATTTTAATATATGTAAGGGCACCAACATTTTTACTACAACAAAATTAGTATTGCCCTTGCTAATTACTAAACAAATAAAGGAAACTATTACAATTCTTACTAGGTGTATGTACTTCGGTGAATGGCGCCGGCCGGCGGCCCTGTGATTGATTGGATACACTTTGTACGTAAAACAAAGATGAACTGGCGGACACTTGAGAGTTATGACGACAGCTACAATTACTACGTACTTATTAAGTGTAAGTGGAAATACAGGTTCGAGTGATCTCTTTGAACGGCTGTGATTGACCGACACGGCCATGCGGAGGCCAAAGGTCAATAACTTCCTTACACCTTAATATTTTTGTGCAATATTGTGAGTGGGATGAGTCTATCCTATCGTCTCCGGGAAAACGAGCGGAAAGCGGCAATTAATCCAGTGTGGATCTGATAATATTGGATGGCAAGGCTCGTTGCCCATTAAATAGGAATTTGGTTAGACCTTTGGTGGACTACTATCCAATTTAATTTCAATTCTAATACAAGGCTAATTAAAAATTACCTAAAATCGACGGAAACATGGTTCAGTTTTATTAAAAAAAATTGCTGTCAATCTTTTGATCTCGGTTCCTCCTAATGTACACATAATATTGAAACAATTTGGCGCCAGTGTTAAGTTTAAAAGTCCAAAACTTTACAATTCCAATCCAATTTGGTCGGAATTAAATTGGTGAGTTGTTCTGGGCTGGCATCTCTGTTCATGGACTTGGATGACTTTCGTACAAGCTTGATTGCATGTAAAATCTGCCTACAAAGCACAAAATAACCTGGAATGGATTGTGTTTTCGTAGTGCTACTGAGAATTACCTAACAGAAAAACCCAATAACGGTTTTTCCGACTCGGGTAACGAACTAAGGTCTCCAGCTCAGCAGTCGCACTCACCCACTAGACCGACGAGGTAGTCAAAGTAATTTTATGTAGGTATTCATTCATTTTTGCAAAAAAAAAATGTTAACTTTATAATTAATATTTTTAATTGACGGAGTTGCTGGGCAATTAGGTTTTTGCAGACGAACGAATAAATTTTCGATTGATCCTAATATTCGATAGTATGTATGATTTAGGTCATTAATTTCTTCTCATCAATCTACCAAGGTCACATTTCTGCACCCTCCTAAGGTTGACTGGGAGAAAATGCCTATGGCATTAAGTCCGCCTCTGTACACAATTTGTAAGTGCATAAAGTATAAATAAATAAAATAAATAAATAAATAAATAAATAATTTAAGGTTTCCGAATATGATTGGTTTATTTTAATTATTTTTGCAAACATATTAAATAATTAATGTTTTTTAAATTACTCTTAATTGCTACAGCGAATTTGTAGTTTAGGATTTACATAATACTTAAATGATTATTTTACATGACTTTTAAAGTCATTTTAACATGTTGCCCATGCTATAGTTAAATTTAAATTGATAAAGGGAATTTGGAAAATGATGGACATGAGCGGGCTTCAACCCCGCGACCTTTGCCTAACCGAGGCGCAACTTTGAGATGCACCACGGTTAGGCGAAGGCAATTGGTAAGCCAACTAGGCTACCGTGTCTATTTCTATTTAGACTTTTTGGTTGCTAGGAGACACATAATATTAATAATAGGGGATTAGCTATGTATCCACGGAACTACTTAGTATGCTAAATCTATTGTATCCACCGTACATGTCTGTCAACCTACGAGGTAAAGCGATGCTTGCTTCGGTCGGCCATGTGATTTCATTCTTGTCTAACCCTCTTAAGTAACTAGAAAATAAACGATCGTTAAATGTCTTTTTAAATCTTTTATCACCTCTATTCATTGACATAGAAACGACAGTGAGGTATAATTTAATTAATGGTTTAATATTGTCAAATACATTTTTTTAAATTATAAATTACGATGTGAACCAGATATCTGTGTAGTATACTTGTCCTACAAACCGTATTTTTTTTCTTTGTACTTAAATTATGTAAGATTACTTATGTATCCTATAGGTTTGCTAACGGGGTTTTTAATTTTTGGAGTTTTAACTGATTCATGTTTGCAGTCTGTATAGATTGCTAAACCTAGCTGTGTATGATTTTACAATGTTGGCAGGTACTAGGTACCTACTATTCAATTTTAAAATGGTATTAATGTTTTTTATCATTAGCGTATTTAAAAAAAGAACATAAAACAACAATTTTAGGTAGTTTCACTATTTTATTTAATATCCTAATATTTACAATACGACATCATTATTCACAAACGCGTAACACTTCACCAGCGTGCAGCGTAAGCGAGGGGAGCGGAGTATACAGAGGGACCGAAAACGGAGGAGTAGGCACCGGGGGCGACCACAGAGGAGTACACTGAGGGAGCAAGGACGGAGGAGTAGGCAGAGGGCACGGCGTGAGCAGCGTAGACAGTAGGAGCGGCGTATACGGCGGGGGCCGAGTATACGGCGGGGGCCGAGTATACGGCGGGGGCCGAGTATACGGCGGGGGCCGAGTATACGGCGGGGGCGGCCACGGTGCGGGCAGCGACCACCGCGGGTGCAGCGACTACCGGCGCGGATACCACGGGAGCTGTCACCACAGCAGCGTCCTTGCGAACCACAGCGTTGAATCCGTTGACGTCATCGGCGGTGTAGTCGACGGTGCGCTTGGTGCCGTCAGCGTCAAGCAGCGAGTACTGTCCGGACACGGCGCCTCCGACGCGGGTCTCCACCTGGCTCTTGTAGTCACCGGTGTTGGGGTCGGCGACGTCGTACGCGAAGCTGCTGTAGTCGCCGTCTACTTGCGCGACTGGCACTACTGAGCAGTGAGCTGCGGCCACGAGGGCAAGAACTACGACGAACTGGAACGAACATAATAATATTATTTTACTTATACCGCATAAAAATTTTGGATGTACTGTCACATTAACCACCGTCTAAAAGTTGTCGAAAGCTCTCAAATATTTTCTGTGAATAACCTCCTCAATGGTAGATTTTTGACACCTACCTTGGCTGCCATTGCTGATCCTGTGGTAATCACTCGTCGAATGAATGCAGCCTACATACCAGAGCGTGCTTATATACCGCTTGTCCAGCCGCCTCCGACGCGCGGTCACTTGACGAACTTGAGATTTAGGCCGAATTCTGGTGACGTACTCGCATAGTAAGAACTTCTAATAATTAGGACATGTTTGCTGTTTGCAGATAAAAAACTGGTTTAATTTTGTTTGCCAACTACTACTTATAACGGTGTTTATACAAAAATATATTGTAGAAGTGATTAATTTTATAATTACCTTTTTGTTGGAGCAGGTACAAACGTTTATAACAGTGCGATTTTGTTTAAATGCTATTTCTGACCTGTGGTAAGTTTAATCCATCATCACATTTAAAACCAGTTTTTAAAATAGCATGCATACATTATTTTAAATCTAGTACTCATTTGGAAGTAATTGAAGATTTGCATGTGACGTTTAAAGAAATACCACATTTAAGACAGCCTTGATAATGAGGGGTGCAAGATGGTGACATTATAATATCGTTAGATACCTATACCAGAACAGACCAACGCGACTATTCATTCAGTATAGCCACTTTCCGGTTACCTATTCGCAGAAGCCGACAAGTCCTCAACTATACCAGCCATCTTAGCATCATCATCTACAGCTTGATTTCTTACACTGGTGGGAATATATCTCTGTTCAATTCGTTTGTGTTAGTCTACATGCTTCGTTGTCATGCTCATGAAGGAAAACATCGTGAGGAAACCGGCACACCTGAGAGATTTTTCAACGGTGTGCAAAGTCATGTCAGAAGCCTATAGGCGGTTTAAACTCTGAGACCAGGTTGTTCATTAACCACACGATAAGAAGAAGTTGCTCGTCTTAGGTTCTTCAAGAAATTTATTCCATGCTATTTCTTGTTGATGTCTTTTCAGACCAATCCTTATTTTCATTCCTTAGCTTCTTATTTTGTTATTATCTTCTATACACGAGTAGATAGTGTGAATAAACGTTTTCTAATATCAGTTAGAATTAAAAGTTCTGAATTAATTCTAATATGCGACGGAATAGAGAAACCTTTGCAGTACTAGGTTTAAAAAAATGGTAAGTGGGTGTGGTTACTGTGTGAATTACATTTTTCAGTACTTATTCTCAATTAATTCATTTAGATAGTAATGTTCATTAAGGACGGCCAATTATTTATTAACCAGTTTATTAACATTCTTGTCCTATTAATAAATTATATTATTAAATTAATGAGTTCATTTTGTTAATTTTTAACTTAACTGTAAAAACAGGATTTGTTTATTTAAAATTAAAACTTTATTACTTTAATGTTTATTTTACATTAGTTTATTACCGAATAAGAATTACCAACTCGTTTTAATTTATTTAAATTTTATTTAGGGCTGCAATAATGCTAAGGTTTTATATTGTTTTATAAGTACCTATACATAAGTAGAACCGAACCGAAGAAGCAGCGTAAGCAGTAGCGTTGTTAAAGACTCAAGTCTTGGAGTCTTATTTAATAAAGCTAGAGCTATTTTGATATTTTTGAAGACTCGAGTCTTATAAATAATACTTAGAGCTCAAGTCCTTCAGAATTTGGAGTCTTTTGTAAAAAGACTTGCGTCCTGCCAAAAAGAACTCAAAGACTAAGTCTTTTTAAAAGACTAATGACTGAGTACTCTAAATTCATAGCTATAGTTTGGTTAGCAATTACCTAATTATCCCAAAATATTTATATATTTATAATTTTGATTCAGCAAATCGTCAGTCTTCAGGTGGATACAATTGATTAGGTTAGGTTAGGTGTATTCAATACAACAACTCAAGTTTATGACTCAGTCTAGCTCAAATAACTTAAAAGACTCGAAAGGACTCAAAAGACTCAAAGAACTCAAAGGACTCGGACTCATGTGACTAACGAGTCCTAGTCTTGAAAATCGACTCAAGTCTCGAAATGAAGACTAAAAGACTTGAGTTTTTTACAACACTAGTAAGCAGGCCTCCCACCAGGTGGACCGACGATATCGTAAGAGTTGCGGGCAACCGTTGGATGGCGTCCTAAGAGGGAGGCCTATATCCAACAGTGGACTTCTTCCGGCTGATGATGATATACTATATATATATAAGTAAGATCTATAGGTACATTTTCGAAAATATTCTGAATTGGGATTTATTAAGTGTAAGTATTGTTACCGCCGTGTGGTATCCGGCCTAGAATTGACCACCCCTATCCTCCCGTGGGTGTCGTAAGAGGCGACTAAGGGAAAATCCAGAAGATGGGCAGCAGCGTCTTCTGTAACTTGACCACCAACACTGCGATCCAAGCCGCTTGCCAAGCGTGGGGATTATGGCAACCCCCCCCCCCCCTCTTCTAGAAGGGGGAGGCCTTGTTCAACAGTGGACGTCTATCGGATGATGATGATGATGATGAAGTATTGTTAAAGATAACAAATATATTTACATTATAATGGATAAGTTACTGCCTCGTTGGTCTAGTGGTTGTTAAGCGCGATTGCGTGGTTCGAATCCCGGGTCCGGAAAAGTGTTATTGGGTTTTTCCATTAGGGAAGTAGTAGCAAGGAGCTCAGAGGCTGGAATTGTGCCCAGTTGATGGAAATAAGCTTGCCCCCTATTATTGGGACCCATCACGGAATACAGGCGTGATGGCGGCGTTATGTATGGTTCTCCTGTGGTCCCGTCCCAATAAAAACATAACATACATAACATCACGCCTGTATTCCCCGAAGGGGGAGGCAGAGGTGTACATATAGTACACCCACATTTCGACAGTTATGTTGTAAGTCCCAATGTAATAGGGGGCGAGCCTATTGCCATCAACCGGGCACAAATCCAGACTCCGTGCTGCTACTGAGAATTACCTAATGGAAAACTCAGTAACACTTTGCCCGACCCGGGATTTGAACCCAGGACCTCTTGCTCAGCAGTCGCGCTTAGCGACCACTAGACCAACGAGGCAACCTGAATTAAAACTGAAGCATGAAATTATCTATTTTTTCTTCCCGGTTATCGGTTATGTAGTCTTACTATTTATTCCTTTTGAGTTCTAAAATCCTTAACACAGTCCATCTATCATTTATTTGTTGCAATACATTCTAGAATTTACATTCCCTCCTAGACTAGACTATTTATTCTGATCGTAATATCCGTATTACTACGAATAATTTAGTTCTTGTGACAAAAAGGGGAACTGAAAATCGTAACCAACTTGTATGGGACCGGCACGTTAAACAAAAGATGTCAAAAGGACGTGTTTTGGACAGCAGACAAAAGATAAGATAGTCCCCTTGCCTCATGTGACAAGGGGCTAACGATGTGTCACTACGGGCAAAATAATGTAAATTGACAAATGTAAGTAAAGTTCTGCTTGTTTCTAACTCACTACTGAAAGGATACCACATCTTATTTCTGTATGCCTACCTTAATTTTGTGTTGCACTCGCCTGACGGCTGTTTCTATTCAATGTTCTTTCTTATTTTTAGTATTTCAGAATTAGAGAATTAACTCTCTGTAGGTGCGCTTGCCACTTTGTTGATGTTATAATGAATTAAAAAAAAAAAAGCTTCGCCCCACATTAAGAATTTCTCCTGTATCGTAGTTGCGTTTCACAAACATGAAATATCACATATACAAACACCCAGACTCGGGACCATAAAATATGGATCGCACAATTTTTTCCCCGTGCGGGTTCGAACCCGCAACCCTTAGCGCAGCAGTGTAATCGCTTAGCCATATTTTAGTTGGATAAGTAAAAGTGTAGAGACCTACATTTATATTGTTTATTAAAGAGTCTAGAGTTAAATTACATTTGGTAGGATCAGTTTAGTTTATTGAAAATATTCTTGCGTTATATTAATTTGACGTACACTATTCAATTGTTTAATAGTTTCTTTCTTTTTCTATTAGATTCGATATTTGAAGTTGTATGCGGCCAGTGCTTTTGTGGCCAGCGATGAGGTTGCAACACTTTCAAGGGAACGTGATTGTAGTCTTATTCCTAGAGGGTTCGAAAAAATGATTATAATTAATCTAAAACTTTACGTATGTAACATTTATGTATACGTACATATACAATATAGGTACACAATGTATAGGGGTAGGTGGTAGACATTTGTGTAAGAAAAAGAGAATTGTACGAATGACGCAGGTTATAATCAACGTTCGATCCCAAAACAGTTAGCTACACAAACGTAATATGATATAATAATAAAACCGTCATAAAATGAAGCTATAGGTAGGTAAATTTACTAAGTTGATTTGCATTATATTTCATTTCAAAGTCACGCAGATTATGCTTGATTTTTTTATAAAGAGTGAGACATGCTTGGTGTATATAATAATGTGTTTTTTTGATAAATGGTTGACTAAAAACTATTGATTCTTATATGATGTCTTAAAAAATATGCATAGGCAGGTAACTACTAATATATCTACTCAAGGTCATGGTATTGCATATTTACGTCACGTCCGCAGTTTCATTGTAGACAACACGTGAGTTTAATATGAATTAGTACCTCGATTATATAACATGAGAATATAAACACAAAAGTAAATTAAATTCGTTTTATTTTAATACATACATGTATGTACAACTAGTAACAATATTTACATTTCGTTTAAACTTAAAACATATCGTGGTCAATCGCTGTGGAGCCATAAAAGGCTACCAGTTTTACCAGTATGAGACAGGAGCGGAGTAGGCAGCGTAGGTCAGAGGAGAGCCGTAGTAGGAGGGGCCGTAGGCGCGAGTAACTACCGCGGGGGCAGCCACGGTGCGTGCGGAGACTACTGCGGGGCCGGCGAACACGTGGGAGGCACCAGCGGTGTAGGCTACAGGGCCAGCAGACTGGTAGGACACGACAGGGCCAGCAGACTGGTAGGAAACGACAGGCCCAGCCACGGTACGGGAAGCCACCAACGGCGCCGAAGCAGCGTAGTATGTAGGGGCGGCGAAGTTGCGGGCAGCATAGTACGCAGGAGCAGCCGCCACAGTGCGGGCAGCAACGACCGCGGGACCGGCAGCGACTACGGTGGGAGCGGCAGCAACTACGGCGGGAGCGGCTACGGTACGTGCGGCAACAACAGCGGGGGAGGCGGCAACAACAGTGGGTGCGGCTACCACGGGGGCAGAAACAACAGCAGCATCTTTGCGAACCACAGCGTTGAAGCCGTTGACGTCGTCGGCGGTGTAGTCGACGGTGCGCTTAGTGCCGTCAGCGTCGAGCAGCGAGTACTGTCCGGACACGGCGCCTCCGACGCGGGTCTCCACCTGGCTCTTGTAGTCACCGGTGTTGGGGTCGGCGACGTCGTACGCAAAGCTGCTGTAGTCGCCGTCTACTTGCGCCACTGGCACTACTGAGCAGTGAGCTGCGGCCACGAGGGCGAGTACTACGACGAACTGGAAAATAACAAACATTTCTTAGTTAATATTGCAATGCATATTATTAACAATATCGGGATGTGCAGAACACAATTTGGAGACTGATCAGTGAGCTCCATTTTAACTATGTCACAAAATATTTCAAAAACATTAATTAACGATGTATGTACATATCAATTTTTCACAAAGAATGCCTCTAGGTCTGACAAAAATTCAATGGACCTAAAAATTAAAAGTCGTAATTATTAGAAGAGAAAAATATCTTTAGTAGACGTTAATTCTAACAATTAAATAATCAACTAATTTACACAATTATAAAAGTCATAATTAGAAAATGATTAGCAGATACTCTTACTACATTTTACTTGCAATAATCAAAATATAGAATTCACCACTTGATAACACATCACTATAGGTATTATAATAATCACCTTAGCTGCCATTGCGTTAGATTGTGATTTTCCTGGTGGACTGATACTGTCTGAGATTGCGAGGAGCTTTTATATGAGCTTCGACACGCGAGGGCGTGGCGTGGACGACTATGATTACTTGTTGATCTTTAAAAATTATGTTAGGAGCATTTTCTTGTGATGGTAAGGGTTCCGTAGACACTTTTAACAAGTGACTACTTTTTGGTTTTGTTTCGAGTGCCGATTATGATTTTTTTAACGTTTAATAGATTTTCCTAGTTCAACTATGGTAGATGTTTTTATTTTAATCTCTACCTATACATTTATCTGGTGAGTTACCTATGTCAGTAGAGTTGACTTTTGAAAAGTGTTTTTACTATACACATGTATTGTACATACGTTAGAATGTGCAGATATTTTAATAGTTAGATAACACATTAATAATATTTACTTTCTTACAAAAGGCTAATTCCGCGTTTATATTATCATAACACTTTTATTTTGCTGACCAGTACATTAACAACCAAATATTACCGCATGACTCTTTCTCTATACAATCAATCGTTTTACTCCAACAAAATCATCGACGGACCTCTGAATACATACGACAAGCGTAATAGCCTTTGTGAAGCCGACGGATCCGGAAGAGCAAGGTCGCTTGTGAGAATTACCGACGTCGTAGAAATGGGTCCGAGCCGTAAAGGTTGCATCTCACAGCATGCATCATTGGTTATGGTAATCAGTTTTGTTAAACATCGCGTAGTACATTGTAAATTTATTTTTCGTTTTGAGATTCGATTTCCTGGACTGGTTTATTTTTTACTGGAGTCTTCTCGGTCTGGTGTACGGTGTGTATTTATGAGTAATACAAACAATGAATACACTTGTAGTACCTACAATGATTTTCCAAGTTGTTCTGTAAGAAAAAGTAAGTTGTCTCCTAGAGTTGGGAATTATGCTTGATAAACGGTAATTCAATATTACGAAAGATAAAATATTACATTTTTTTAAATGCTGGAAGTTTGGTTTCTTTCTTTGTCGTATACATAGGTACTAATAGGTATACAAAATTAAATTAATATGAGCAAAGTAGCACGCAACAGTAGTATAGGACTATAAAACAGATTCGCTATCTCCTTAAACCGTTAAAGCAGATAACAAACAGCATTACCAGTGGCGTACGAACGAGATCAGTATCGTTATGCGTTTGCTCCACATTCGCACCTCAAGGCAATCTCCACGCGATGTTAACTTTATTTGCATCAACTTTGACTTTCTTAGATAAAATTAATAACATAACAGTTATGCTAAATCTTGCAAAACGTTGCATCTATTGCACTAGCATTTGTAATTCAATTAGATATTATATATATAATAGGTATAATTCTGACTGCTAACTTGTCCGCATCGTCGTATAGCATCGTCCCTTTGAAGAATAGGGACCTACTATTATTTAAGAGTTTTAAAAGTGGATAAAAAATCTCTGTTGATTATATTAATCTTCGATTTCAAAATATTAATATTAAGAAGATAATAATATTACGTATGTCTCTTGCTATAAAATAATTAAATGCGTGTAGGTTAATAAAAATGAGTGTTAAAGTTTGGTCCTATATGCATTTCTAAACCATTGATTAGATTGTAATGGACTTTGGTAGAGTCCTCTAAAAATGCCCGGGACGGTATCTTAAAAATATAATGTAATTTTCATCCGTAATTCACGCGGACGTAGTCGCGGGTATCAGCTAGTAACAAACTAAAATGTCACCGAACATTACAACCCATTCAAGTTAAAAATTAAATATTTTTACTCTTAGATCATTTACAGATAATGTATTTTTGTCAGTTGATCAGTCATATAGTCAGTGTATTCATTCGCACACATGCACGATTTTAACAACTTGCAACATTTAATACGGAATAAAAAGCTATGTGATTGGAATTTTAAGTTTATATCTTCATAAGAGATTTTGTATCGTAAGCTTTAAAGTATACAGTTTAAAATGACTTGTAGACAACCGATAATCACAATTTTGGCAACTTTAACATAAATAATAGTGAGATATTTTGGCGCAATGGCAATTTGTTACTATTTTTTGTTCGAATGATCTTAAAAGTCGTACCAGGAAGTAATTATTGACGAAAATGTAACATTTTAAATGAGTTTATCGTCCTAATATAATTAAGACCGGCTTTTGATTAATCCTGTTGTACTTAGATAATATAATACCTACTTAATGGGTATTCGTTAAGATTGATTAATATTTGCGAATAATTTGCATAATTATTTCTGATATAAATAAGATGGACATGAAAAATCCTTGGCGGTTATAATGAATTTATCGTGTTTTTGTAGTACAGTGCTCATAGGAAGGTGTACTGGGAAAGTCCTGCCTTTAGGTCCCAACGGTCGACAGTCCAGCCCTAAGATAGAGGGCTACTTAAAGGAATATATTCCAAACATCCCCAAAATTCGTATGTTTATTATACATGTCAACTTAAAAACAATTACTTTTAGGGACCTCTTACCAACTTAGTTCCTTGGAAAAATGTGGATATACAAATCAGTACCTTGTCCATAATTAAAGTTCTTCTTTATCTTTCCAACAACATATTATAATCAACTTAATGTAACTATTGCTTTGAATTTATTGAGATAAGCTAAATTTGCGTTATTTCGCTGGATGCGGTGGGACGGACCGGACAATGCTAAAACTTCCCTGTTTATCACTCACGAATGTAATGACCCATAAATTAAATAATCAGCTTTGGCATCAGCAATGCCTGATTCAAAACATCAGACCGTCTTAAAATAACTCCAGAAACGGACCCATGGCCTTTGTATTCGGTAGCAACCATACATGAGCTACAATATGAGTAAGGTACGGTGTAGTGAGACAATTATGATAGGTTTAAAAACAATAAAACATATGAATGAGATAAATTATAATTGGATTTCTAAGAGTAACTATGGAGTTTCTTGCCGGTTCTTCTCCATAGAAACGACTTTTTGGAACCATGCAACTAGTTTGACGTTTTGTAAGTGCTCTTTTGTAGCCTATATGAAATAAAAACATTATGACTAAGAAATCCTTTTTAGGAATCGTAGTGAATAATAATGTCTCAATATCAACTTTATATTATGTATCACGACTCTTATATACCATGTGGTGTTGAAATGTACATTATAAGAGGAGGAAGAAGTAATGGTTATTTTTTATTTTTACATCATCATCAGCCGGAAGGCGTTCACTGTTGAACGAAGGCCTCCCCCTTCTAAAAGGGGGAGGCCTTAAGGTTGCCATAATCCCCACGCTTGGCAAGCGGCTTGGGGATCACAATGTTGGTGGTCAAGTTACAGAAGACGCTGCTGCACATCTTCTAGATTTTCCCTTAGTCGCCTCTTACGACACCCACGGGAGGAAAGGGGGTGGTTAATTCTAGGCCGGATACCACTCGGCACATTATGTTATTATTTTTACATAGTATCCGCAAACACGTCGTTATGTTATATCTTTACTATTAAAAATTCGATAATCACTGTCTGTATTTCATCACGAATATTAAGTGGAAAAACTAATTGCTATAAAGTTTAGACTCCTCTTCACTACATAGTATAAAATAAAGTCGCTTTCCCTGTCCCTATATCCCTATGTATGCTTAAATCTTTAAAACTACGCAACAGATTTTGATGCGGTTTTTTTTAATAGATAGAGTGATTGAAGAGGAAGGTTTATATGTATAATAAAATCCATTAAATAGTGGAGAAATACTTATAATATATATTTTATACCCGTGCGAAGCCGGTGCGGGCCGCTAGTCCTCTATAAGGAAAACTGAGGTTAATTTTGTCTCTACTCCACCTACCACTAGGCTACTGCAGCTCTACTGCAACTAATTTTCATGTTTGAAGAAAATCGTAATAATGCAGAATGCTCATTTTTTTCAAGCCTAAAAGATGGTAAATATATCGAATAGGGTACAAACAATGTACCATAACCTAAGGCTAATCTACGCGCATAATATTAAACACAAATGAAGCCAAAATTTTCCTAAATACATTTCATTGTCACTACGGAGAACATGATATACATACAGTAATTAGGCAATATTGGGCCAAGAATCAAAACAAAATATTCCCAAGCATTGAATTTTTTAAATTATCTACAGAATTGTTCATTGTTGTTCGTGTTTACTCAATTACTTTTGAGAACATTTTTTCGTATTGTTTACACAAATACTGACGAGTTCTCTTGCCGTGTGCCTTTATATAGGTGCTTTAATAATATTAAGTATGCGTATCGCAATCTGTTTGACTAAAAGCGTATGAGAATTAGCGTTCGTTATGACAGTATGCTTATTCCTGTATTTCGACGTTACTGTAGTAAGTTGATCTGTGAGTATATGATACCTGTTGTTGGCAATATACGGGTCAGCATTAGATACGACTCTAAGTAGTCCTCTCTCTGATTAATACAGTCGCGCTTGTATGAATAGATATACATATTGGTTAATTCACTTACTGTCTTTTATATCTGTGATAGGTACTCTCTAGTAAGTATTTTATCAATCCTGTCGTTCTTCAACTTCTTCATGCAGCACATCATTTCGTAAACTGGTATGGCATCAGTTTTGCCTCCTGATCTCGTCAAAATTGAGGATCTGATGTTCAGCATTAAAATTTGTACCCATTGTCGTACAGCTGCAGTTCTAGTCATAATGGAAGATGGAAGACACAATGCATTTGAAAAACCATGGCAATCTTGAAAGCGACTTACACTAAAAAGATCACCACTTAGATCATTTAGATTGTCTAAATTATGTGGGTTCCATGATTCCACGATCTGCTCAACTACGTTAACTGATTTAGGAAGAGATTTTTACACGTCTGTATCCTAACCAAGCACGCATAACACTGCACTGACTGTAAGAATACTCTTTCTTGGAATCTTACTTAATTCATCGCCAATTAAAACTTTATTATTAAACCGCATGTAAATTTAAACGTCATGTAATTAATTAAACAATTACCATGTGAATTTAGAACAAACTAAGCGACATCGACCATGTTGTAAATTCATCAATGAGGCCAATGTTACCATTCTAAGTGCAAAATTAATTTACATAATAGGTAGTTCAGCTCCTAATTAACCTCTGAAAGATATTCTTTCGAAATCTAAGCAGATGTGAGCGCAATGATTTCAAACTATGACCCCCAAAACTACAATGCGAAGCCTCTGTGAGAATATAAATATTTGAGACCGACTGGGGAATATCATTCACAAGCCAAAGTGGCAGAAAAACACATAGCGACATGGCAGCAAAGGTAAAAAACAATTAAAATATTATAAGGGCAATTATAAATCAAAGGATGAGATCGTAAAATGTTTTAGTGCTATTATAAGTTTTGTTTATAAATATTTTACTTAAAACGTAATGCGTGACAATCCAAGTTTATCGAATAGTTTCGAAAACTATTCCCTAACGTGATATATTTATTCTTGTTTCAGTTTATCGTACTCTCCCTGCTGGTAGCATCAGTCTACGGCAGCGGTGGCTACTCAAGCTTTTCCTACGGTGTCTCGGACCCCAACACCGGCGACGTTAAGGACCAGCATGAAAAGCGCGTTGGTGACAGCGTTGTCGGCAAATACTCACTCCTCGAATCTGATGGAACTAAAAGGATTGTAGAGTATGCTGCTAACGCTGCTACGGGATTTAACGCCGTTGTCCGCAAAGAACCTGCTGTCGGTGTTCATCCTTCTGGACCTCATTCACCGCATGCTGGACCTCTTGCACATGGGCCTTCTGCTCACCCAGCTTCTTTAGGTCATGGACCTGTAGCCCCCGGTTTAGCTCACCCAGCTCCCGTTGCCCAAGTATCTGGTCCCTTGCCCCACCATTTGCCCATCGGTCCTTCTGCTCCTTTGGCTGGAGCTCTTGGTAACGTTGGCGCCCTAGCTCACCATGGTGCCCTAGCCCATCCTGGAGCACTTGCTCATCATGGTGCTTTAGCCCATTTTGGGGCTCTTGCTCACCCTGGTGCTCTTAACCATCCAGGAGCTGCCGCTCACCCCGGCGCTCTTGCCCATCCTGGAGCACTTGCCCACCATGGAGCCTTAGCTCACCCTGGTACTATTGCCCATCCTGGAGCACTTGCCCACCATGGAGCTTTAGCTCACTCTGGTGCCCTTGCCCATCCTGGAGCACTTGCCCATCATGGAGCCTTAGCCCATCCTGGTGCTTTGGCTCACCCCGCCGCTCTAGCTCACCCTGGCGCTGTAGCTCACCCTGGACAACTTGGTCACCCTGGTGCTCTAGCACATCCTGGAACTCTTGGTCACCACGGTGCACTTCCCCATGGTGCTTTTGCCCACCCTGGTGCCATTCATCCTCTTGCCAACCGTCACTTAGGTAACACAGCTTACCAGGGCTATGCTCCTTTTGCCGGAGCTAACGGTTACGGTCAACCCTTGGCTGGTCATCTTGGTGCCCGTGGTACTCCTGCTGTGTCTCATTACTCCCACTCCATTGTTCATGAGGCTCCTCGTGCCTATGCTGGAGCTTACAATGGTATCTATGGCGGTGCTTATGGCGGTGCCAACGGAGCATATGCACCTTTTGGTGGTGTTAATGGAAAACATGGTGCATATGGTGGCCCATTGGCTCACGGGTATGCTAACCTCCATGGTGGACTCCAAGCTCATAGCTATGCTAACTCTGTAGCCCACAATGCGGCTTCCCCTATTGGTCATGGCGCATATGGTCCCCAGGGTAATGCAGCTGGTTGGGCCTGGTAAACAAAACGACTGCTACGAATCTGTGATTTAAACTACGACTAATAAATTATGAATGTATCATTTTGGTATTTTATTTTGTATCAGATAAAATATTAAGGCACATAATATTACTGTCGTGTTCTTTATATTATCTAAAAGATCGAGAAAAAGCATCTATTACAATTTCATCTAATAAAACTGTCAAATACATTTATTATGTACCTCAAACAATAGAGTTATTACAAAATAGAAGATGCTCTCTCACAAATACAGGTGTAACAATGATATCATTAAGTTAACGAACCGTACATTATTCAATGACGTGTTGTTACTAGGGAACTGACCTACTGTTCTTGTTTCTAGATATTTTATGTTGTAAACTAAGTATAATTAGCTGTTATCCTAAACTTTCTTACTAAGTATTGTATCATTAAACAACTCATTATTACACTGTTTTTTCATTGTTTCATTTATCTTGTAATTCCTGATGAGCCTATTGAGTATGTAACCCAAGCGTTTTGGGTTATTACCCAAGAAGTGATGGAAATTCAGTAAGGGAATTCACAGCTTGAGTAAATACTGACCTTACAGGAGAAAATTTTGCGGGCTTTAGCAAAAATGTGATGTGGTAGGTACTTTTATAACCCGTTTAAAGAAAATTGGTGTAGTGATTTCAATAGAGCATATTCTCAATACAGAATTTGTTTCGTTTGTAATTCAGACCCAGAACTCATGAAGCATTAGTAATCAGGTATGAAAACATCTCATTGAAGCTATTTGTTTTTAAATAAATATTAAATATTACACATAAAATAACTATGTGAGGTGGGCTGACACCCTGTCTGAAGCTTATGAGTTGGAGAGCGGGGTGAGACAGGGGGGTTTGACATCTCCCAAGCTCTTCAACTTATACGTAAATGACCTCATCGTCGAACTCAGTAGCCTGCGTGTCGGTTGCTCTGTAGACGGAGTTAAGATCAATAATATAAGCTACGCGGACGACATGGTGCTGCTGAGTCCGACGGTGGGGGGACTCGGAGAGATGATGAGAGTATGTGAGGAGTATGCTGGAACTCATGGCCTATTGTACAATGTACAAAAAAGCGAATACATGGTTTTCAAGGCCCCCGGTAAATGTCCAAATCTAACACCCAATGTTACCCTGAATGGCTTACCCGTAAAGCGTGTTGAAAAATTTAAATACCTGGGTCATTATATTACCGAGGGCCTTGATGACAATGTAGACATGGAGAGGGAGCGCAGGTCTTTAGCAGTTAGAGGTAACATGCTGGTCCGCAGATTCTACAGGTGCTCTGACGATGTTAAAATTACACTATTTAAAGCATACTGCCAGAGCATGTACACTGGGAGTCTGTGGACTAGTCATACCATAAGATCGGTGGATAACCTTGCGAATCCAATATAATAACGTCTTCAGGATGATGTTGGGGCTGCCTCGCTTCTGCAGTGCGTCAGGGATGTTCGCGGTTTATCATACTGACGGCTTCCATGCCATCTTGCGCAAAAAGACAGTATCCCTGATCCACAGAGTGCGTGGCAGCCGCAATAAAATCCTGCTGACGATATCTAATAGAATCTCGTCGCTTCTTTGGAGGTCGCTAATTAAGAGGGTGATTTGATTAGTGTGGAGTAAATTCTCAAGTTTGTTAATTTTTAATTTTATTTTCTACTATGGACTGTAATAGTTGTCTGAAATAAAGAATATATTATATATTATATTATTATTATACAAAATACGAATGCCGCTAGTAATAGCGGCATTCGTATTTTGTATCCTTGGTCAAAATCAATTACCTTGGTCAGGCTTCAGGTAAATAATGAAACAGATATGATTTCCAAATTAAGTTACCTAGTTCTATTACTATTGGTTTATAAGTGCTCACTTTAAAGGAACTTAAATGAGCGTAATATAATTATTTTGCTATTTCGTTAGCCAGTATTAGAATTATATAACTAGTGAAATGTAGTTAGTTCATTCAAGGTGAACTGGATTTTCGCTCTCAAATTCCGTATTTTACGTGTTTTATTATTAGACGTACCAATATGGTTGGCCTTTCCTTTTTTATTAAAATTGTTTTCTTTCATTATTAAGATACAAAGATTAAGTTGTAACGGAGTCCAATAAAAAATACTCGTAAGGAATGCCTTAAGACCAGTGCCCTAAGGCATGCATAAATAAATCGACTTTTGTTAATAATATCGTGGAATAAAGTTTTTGTGAATCAGTAGCAACTGGGCAACATAATCACGTTTTTGAGAAATAAAGAATGTGTTTATTAAAAAATTAAACCAGAATTAAGGTACTTCGAACTATTTTATTTGATCACAGCATCGTTTATTAGTTTCTGAATAAATAATATGTCTTAACATTATTTAGTACAGGTGGGAGCCGTAGAGACCGTGGGAGCCGTACAGACCGTGGGCACCGTGGGCGCCGTAAGCGATGGCACCATGGGCCAGAGGGCTGGCGTGAGCGCCGTAGGCGATGGCACCGTGAGCCAGGGGAGCGGCGGCGTAGGCCAGGGGAGCAGCATGGGCGCCGTAAGCGGCGGCGCCGTAAGCCAGGGGAGCGGCGACTGCGCCGTAGGCGGCTACACCGTGAGAGTATCCATGGGCCAAGGGGGCGGCGGCGTAGCCGTGGGCGAGGGGAGCAGAGTAGGCCACGGGAGCGGCGTGAGCGACGACGGGAGCGGCGTGAGCGTAGAGAGCGGGGTCCTTGCGGACGACGGCGTTGAATCCGGAGTGAGCGTCAGCGGCGTAGTCGACGGTGCGCTTTGTGCCGTCAGAGTCGAGCAGTGAGTACTGGCCGACCACGCTGTCGCCGACGCGGGTCTCGTGCTGGCTCTTGACGTCACCGGTGTGGGGGTCGGACACGCCGTACGAGAAGCTGGTGTAGTCCCCGCCGTGGATCGCGCTGCCCTGAGCAGCCGCCACCAGAAGAGCAACAACTACGAACTGGAATAGGAAATATAAAATTATATAAAATTTTATAGCATAAATCAAATTACTCAATATATGTTCTGGCAATTGCAAACAAAGAAAGTTCTAAACCATAAATAAAAGCTGAATTAAATTTTATTTGAATTAAATAAACTGTAAGATTTGTAATATTATAGGTTAATTAAAGTCAGTTTATTTAACTGAATATAAAAATCCTATTAGCGATATTTGAAGTCCTTATAAATTGGTACTATTTCACATAATTATAGGATAAACAATGTCATCATATGCTGACACGTTGTTTAGTCCTATTCACATCACTGAAATTGACGTCGACGAAGAACAAATAAAACTTTAAAAATGTCGAAACTTTTACTACTTTTCACATTTAACACGTCACTCCCCACTTCAAACACTAAACAATAAAACAAAACAAACCTTAGCTGCCATTTTAGTTGTTTGTTTCACGATTGAACTGCGAATGTGTAATCAGGGTTACCAATTCTCTTTATATACTATTCCCGCATGACTGTGGCTGTACTATTAAATAGGAAGTAAGAGACTTGCAACTAAGGTCACGCACCGGAGGGTTTTTTGATTGTACACTTTTGTCGGCGAATGAGTTATGCGGAACTCAGTTAGATAGTGACCAGTGGGTATTAGGTAACTTTATTTTAGTAAATGTTTGGACTTGTATTTTAAGGTTGGTGAAGGCAAATGAGTTTATCGTGTTTATTACTGTTTATTGATAAAAAATTGCATACTCAGCTTGTTTTTACAAGTTTTTGATAACTTAATAGACGAGAAAATTTGTACAAATCATTTACTCGAATGGATTTTTGGGTTGTAGGTGTAAAAGGATATGATATTGGTTGCGTAAAATATAGATTAGGTACTCATACATGTGATTTTTGATTTTAAAAGAAATGCCGTAATGATCCTATTTCTATAAATAAATGTAGGTAATTTAATTTTATTATAATAATGCAATGCGATAGTTTAAAAGTTAGGATAAAAGGATACCGAGACTAGAAGATTAGTATAAATTGTAGGTGGTTATTCACACTTATTTCTTTTTATATTCTTCTTCGTTACATATTAGCCTTCCATCTATATGTCCATCTCTATTACGAGCCTTTCTTTTAGGAATAGAATTTTCCCTCACATACGAGAGTTGCGATCATTTATTATCTATTACTTCAATAAGATATTATCAAGTGAACTAAAGCGGTGAACGAACCAACAGTGTAATGGAAACCAGATTATCACATAAAGGGTTTTATTATAATGACGCACCTTTGTTATTATTTGACGTAACTATCTAGCGTGGGTAGTATTATAACAACCTGTCCATTTTACCATTGTTTGGTTTACTAAATATGTTTACTATGCCGCAATTACTGACTCCGCCTTTATACATTCTATTTTCTTAAGTTCTCACACTGTTTAAGAAATTTGATGAGAGCGTTTGAGGAGAAAGTATGCAAGGATAGTAGCAGATGGCAATGCAGAAACTCTGCCTGCACCTGAAGGAAACAGGAGTGACTTTATGTAAGTATTTATAAGATAGTATGTTACGTCATCATCTCTTACAGACGATTTCAGCAGTCATGAGGGCAATGTTTTTGTTGGTAAATAACTCAAAAGTAGTTTAAACTATTTTTTCAATTATTATTTATTACGCAGTACCTATGTATGTATATTAATTTAGTTGGAAAGTTATTCTAATGCCTTTTTTTCAAGTCCCTTTAAATCCATTAAATTATTTTTACATAGGTACGTAAAAGCATTGTTTAAAACGTATAGGACCCCATTAACACTTTGCCCGACCCGAGAATCGATACCGGACCCTCACGCACAGATTTAGTCGCGCTTTGAATTACCCACATACATTTACAGTGGTACCTGCTGAAATCTTACTGTAAAATGTAGTGTATTTTACAGGTCTCTATTAACGAAATATAACCTCTATTATCTATGTTAATTACTAAAAACGTACAAAGAAGGTCTATTAGCATCCGTAGTAATCAAAAAATTAAAACAACATTACTGTTAAAGAATGTGGTTAAAAAATGGAGAGGTCATTGCATTGTAATTTAGTTAGGCCATTGGTCTATATATCCTCTGAATGTTTTAATTACAACAAAAACTGAATTACGCATCGTTGAATGCACATTAAAGACGTTTTTTAGGGTTCCGTACCTCAAAACGAAAAAACGGAAGCCTTATAGGATCACTCCGTTGTCCGTCTGTCTGTCTGTCCACCCTCTTTTCTCAAGAACGCGTGAAGGTATAAAGTTATTAAAAATTAATATCAAATACTCGGGTCTGCTGTCTGTTAAAGCCGTCCAAAAATGAAACTTCTAAGTTAACGCATTCAAAAGATACGAGTAATTATGTTGTTTTTTTTTAAATTTCCCCTTTCATATTCTATAGGGTACTTCTTGTTGACCAAGAAACATAAAATTTAGCAAAAAGCATTAGCTTACAGCACAAGTAAAGGAATAAATCTGAAAACTGTAAATTTGTAGTAACATCACATAAAAAATAATAATAACTTGTTCGTAGTTGATAAACTAACCGCTACCCACTTCAATGTATTGGGGTAACAGTTTTCCAACGGCAAAGTTAATTTTGTCTGTGAATTTAGTATTATTATCTTTTCGTTAGAACTCTGTTATTGTTGTAAACATAATTTAAATTTTGCACGGAACCCTCGATGCGCGAGTCCCCCTCGCACTTGACTCGGTTTTTTTTTAACACAAAGCGTTTATCAATTGTTTAACAAAATCTGGCCTTTAGTTCTTCATAGATCATTGGATCGGCGACCTGACTGGTGCAGTGGCTAAGTAAATTGGTCTGCTGGGTCCGATGTCCGCGCGGGAGATACCTACTTACAGTTCTAAACATGAGTTTCCATTTTTACTAAAACTAGGCTATAGGTACCTAATTATAATGTAGGCATTCAAAAAATACCATAACATTGAGTTGTATGTTATACCTAATATTTTTGACGACCTCATAGCGCAGTGGCTAAGCGATTGGACTGCTGCGCTATGGGTTGCGGGTTCGATTCCCGCACGAGACAAAAAATTGTGCGATCCGCAGATGTTTGTCCCGAGTCTGGGTGTTCGTGTATGTGATTTCATGATTGTCAATGCACCTACGATACAGGAGAAATTTCTAGTGCGGGGTGAGGTTTTCTTTAAAAATAAAAAATATACGTGGACACAGGCATTATCTTCTTATTTGTCTTATCTTCTTATGTATTTAATCGGTTCTATCAAACATGAGGGCCAAAACAACGCTGGGTAGGATATTTTATTAAGTTACTTAAAGCTTTATAACACAGTACATGGACTGTGCCTTAGATAGTTATCTGTTGCAAATGTACGAACAAATAATTAATTTTGATGCTGGCGTTTTTCGAAAGACATCCAAAACAGAAAAAAATGTTTTTGTGATAAATAAGAAATTAGTAAAAATCTAAAACTATCATCGTATAATGACTTCATAAATTATTTATCTGTTTATTGCTTAACGTGTACTACTACATATTAGATATGAAATTATCACTATCGTGCTCAAATTATTTGTAATCATATTCAATGATATTATTATAATTTCTATAATTAAAATATTAACCTTCTATAGTACGTCTCTGCATTAGCATAGGTACTTACACGGATTACGGATGTAAACTGACAAACGTTGAGTTTTATTATGAAAACAAAAAGCTTAGCTACTTCAAACTATTTTATTTCATCACAGCATCGTTCATTGGTGTTTAACAATAAATAATATGTCTTAACATTATTTAGTACAGGTGGGAGCCGTAGAGACCGTGGGAGCCGTACAGGCCGTGGGCACCGTGAGCGCCGTAAGCGATGGCACCATGGGCCAGAGGGCTGGCGTGAGCGCCGTAGGCGATGGCACCGTGAGCCAGGGGAGCGGCGGCGTAGGCCAGGGGAGCAGCATGGGTGCCGTAAGCGGCGGCGCCGTAACCCAGGGGAGCGGCGACTGCGCCGTAGGCGGCTACACCGTGAGAGTATCCATGGGCCAAGGGGGCGGCGGCGTAGCCGTGGGCGAGGGGAGCGGAGTAGGCCACGGGAGCGGCGACCACGGGAGCGGCGTGAGCGACGACGGGAGCGGCGTGAGCGTAGAGAGCGGGGTCCTTGCGGACGACGGCGTTGAATCCGGAGTGAGCGTCAGCGGCGTAGTCGACGGTGCGCTTTGTGCCGTCAGACTCGAGCAGCGAGTACTGGCCGACCACGCTGTCGCCGAGGCGGGTCTCGTGCTGGCTCTTAACGTCACCGGTGTGGGGGTCGGACACGCCGTACGAGAAGCTGGTGTAGTCCCCGCCGTGGATCGCGCTGCCCTGAGAAGCCGCCACCAGAAGAGCAACAACTACGAACTGGAAATAGAAAGATGGTAATTAGCTATATTTCAGTAATTTAAGAAATCTATATGATGTAAGGCAAGCAAGTTATAAGAAAACTTGTATCTGATTTGATTTTTTAATAGTAAAAGAGCAAGTTGTAAGAGCAAGTAAATATGTGTCTATATTATTTAGTTCTTATGCTTAATCACAACACTTTTATAAAGTTTACTTTTATTATAAACTCGAATTGAAACAAACCTTAGCTGCCATTTTGTTTAGTTAATGTTTGTTTCACGATTGAACTGCGAATGTTTAATCAGGGCTACCAATTCTCTTTATATACTATTCCTGCACCGCTACGACTGTGGTACTAATAGGAAGTAAGAAACGTTCCACTAAGGTCATTGTTTCGTAATGAATCCATATACTATAATCAGCACGTTGTTATTGTAATTTCGCCGTTTTTCAATGAAATTAAAATGATACCTATTCATGCTAAGAGATTATCATTTTATCATTTTTAAGAAAAGTCGCCCTACACTCGAAATTTCTCCCGTATCGTAGTGGGTGCGTTTCACAAACTTGAAATATCACATACACGAACACCCAGACTCGGCACAAACAACTGCGGATCGCACAATTTTTTGTCCCGTGCGGTTATCAAACTCGCAACCCTTAGCACAGCAGTCCAATTGTTTGACCACTGCGCCAATCGGGTAATGAGTTTTATAAAAAACGAAGAAGAAAAAAGTTCACCGAAATGTTCGCCTCCGCACACGATTACTCAATTTCACGTGCGGTATTGTTTTTCTTCTCTATGATATGTTTAAAGATTCAGAATTACTTAAATTTATTGTTGTTTTTATACTGTTGCATATCGTTAGAATTATTCTCTGTAAGGTGCCTGCGTTTTACACTCATGAATTATTTTAAGTAGATGTATTAAGTAGATATTTTATTTTAGATGTATAATTAAAATATCAGGTGATAACAAATATAAGTCCTATGCTGAATTGAACTCTACAAAGGACGCGAAGTTCTAGCTGACATAGTTTAACTTGTCTGTCGTGCTTTCTTTGCAAATATGCTTTTAAGTCACTTGACCACACTCTGAAAAATATTATTATAACATAATTATTGGGGCACGCATTCTCCAGTGTCCAGCGTCGCTACCGGAAGCTTGCAGCAACCTGAAAAGGCTGCTCGCTTTCTGGGACGAGCTGGGATGGCTGGAGTAGAAGAAAGAAACCCACCACGCACAATGGCCCATTCAAGCGGCTAAGTGCGGATAATGCCCAGCTAAACTAACTAACATAATTATTGACTATTGTACATTCATTCTTTTAAAATATCACAATATTTGTGATTGTGTGTTCCTTTCTACGAATTGTAATAGAGTAGTGAACCGGATTAGGATAAAGGATTTAAACGAAAGCATGTCATAAGTGCTACAGTTAGTGCAACTATTACTTGACTATTAACTTAGTAGAACTATTAAATGTCGAAAGTCAAGTGATAGAACTTAGAGGATACGTATACGTATACTTAGTTATACATACCAACTTGCATTTATGCATAACACTTTGGATTTTATAATTAGGTACATTACACATGAAAATCTATGTATGTATATAAAACGTAATCCTTTAATTTTAAGATTTCTGGTTCGTAAATCCTGATTTGCTAGAAAAATCTGACATTATTATATCCTTTATGTATAATAAGTACTTCAGAAGAAAACAATTAACTCTCACAAACAGGATTAATTTCGATTTAGTGACCTCATTTGCATGTTTTTTACTTCCTATCAATACTACGGCTCTTACATGTAGTAGTAGTATATAAAGAGAATTGCTAACCCTGATTAAACATTCACAGTTCAGTCGTGAAACAAACAATAACTAAACAAAATGGCAGCTAAGGTTTGTTTTAATTTAACTGATTTATATTTTAAATGAGTAAAGAAAGTATTCACATAATTTAATTATTCATCAATTTAATGTTTAATAACGTTGTTAATAAAAATACCTTTAAAGATTGATAAGAGACAAACTTATGAAAGTTCCTGGAAAAGGCAAATGATAGCTTTCTTGTCAATCAATTTAATGATTAATAACGTTGTTAATAAAAATACCTTTAAAGATTGTTAAGAGACAAACTTATGAAAGTTCCTGGAAAGCTTTCGTGTCATAGTAATAATCAGTTTTGAAAGGAATTCTTTTTGCCAATTTTTTTTGGTAATAATATATTATTTGTAAATCATTTGTAATAATACTAAACTAATTTACCGTTAAAATTAATTTGTTAATTAAACAATAATTATATTTTTAAAATCTTCGTTTCTTAACGGTATCATTATTTCCAATTCCAGTTCGTGGTTGTTGCTCTTCTGGTGGCGGCTGCTCAGGGCAGCGCGATCCACGGCGGGGACTACACCAGCTTCTCGTACGGCGTGTCCGACCCCCACACCGGCGACGTCAAGAGCCAGCACGAGACCCGCGTCGGCGACAGCGTGGTCGGCCAGTACTCACTGCTCGACTCTGACGGCACAAAGCGCACCGTCGACTACGCCGCTGACGCTCACTCCGGATTCAACGCCGTCGTCCGCAAGGACCCCGCTCTCTACGCTCACGCCGCTCCCGTCGTCGCTCACGCCGCTCCCGTGGCCTACTCCGCTCCTCTCGCCCACGGCTACGCCGCCGCCTCCTTGGCCCATGGATACTCTCACGGTGTAGCCGCCTACGGCGCAGTCGCCGCTCCCCTGGCTTACGGCGCCGCCGCTTACGGCGCCCATGCTGCTCCCCTGGCCTACGCCGCCGCTCCCCTGGCTCACGGTGCTATCGCCTACGGCGCTCACGCCAGCCCTCTGGCCCATGGTGCCATCGCTTACGGCGCTCACGGTGCCCACGGTCTCTACGGCTCCCACGGTCTCTACGGCTCCCACCTGTACTAAATAATGTTAAGACATATTATTTATTGTAGAACACCAATGATGATGAATGAATGCTGTGATCAAATAAAATACTCGTAATTCGATGTACTTATTCTTTTTATTGATAAATATAAAGTGCCTTTTTCAATTTGTACCAAAAGTAGGTAAATTACACTTCGTCTATGCTTGAAAGATTTCTGAGTTAGGAAAATAAAAAAAAATCTTGTCAGTCAATCAATTCTGCAGCATATTATGGAAAAATATTTCTCATGTCGTAAATAAATAATAATCAAAATACCAGAAAACTTACACTTATATTATTAGTTATTATAAGTCTTGAAGTGAACACAGTTAATTACAAAATTAGCAGTCCACGAACATTTGTGTTAATCGCATAAGTTAATTAATATAAAGCGGTCTTACTTAACACAGGTT
The DNA here is from genome assembly GCA_905340225.1 of Abrostola tripartita. Lineage (NCBI taxonomy): Eukaryota > Metazoa > Arthropoda > Insecta > Lepidoptera > Noctuidae > Abrostola > Abrostola tripartita. Next base: position 2,652,134 of record HG996488.1, read on the forward strand.
TAGTGAATAGGTCTCATAATTAACGCATGTACCGATTTTATCGTAGATTAGGAAATTATCATTAATCTTTTGCTTGTATCCATTGTGAGGTTAAATAATTAGTTTTGAATATGTTCGCTGTTGCTCATTTTGTTCAATAACGTGTAAAATTTACTTTTTCATTATTGTAGTATTAAAAGAATATTGCAGATTTTCTCTCGCAGAATTCGCAGTTTCTTACGTCATATAACTCTTAGTAATGTCATAGAGCTTCAATTATCGGTATCGTCTTTTAAAATGCTGCTCAATATTAATCTAGATAGTATTCATACATCAGAAGACATTAAATCTGCCTACATAATTTGCGGTACGACAACTCCTTAAAGGTTATTTAATTAATACCAATTGTAAACATGTTTACCCTTTAGAAGAATGAGAGCGTAAAGTTTTTTTAATTAGAGTTTAATTATAAAGAACAACCTCTCAAGGTAACTAGGTAAAGTCGAAAATAGAAGTTCTCGCATTTAATATTAGTTTACATAGAGGAAATAACTACAAGGTTACCACTAAATAATACAATTATGCTTTCATTAAAGGTATCTAAGTATTCTTTTTTTAATTTAGGAGATCCAAATGTGTATCTAGTCGAGACATGTATTTATTTATTTACATGTCATATAATGCTTCGAAAATAATATTCCTGCTAAGCTTTCTTTCTTCTTAAAAGACAGACAGAAACCTACCTATAACAATAAAATAAACCCGTATTTAGAACACTAAAACAAATCAATATAAAAAAGCAAGATCGATGGTGACATTACATATGTACATACCTAAATTAAAGCAAATTTTGAAAGATATTCTTCTCTCCCAGGGTATCATAAAAACAGATATTACTAGAATGTCACAAATTATATAATTTTATTTACAGATCCATTATGTACATACGAAAAGTTGGTTTGATTTAGTAGTAACGGGCATACGGGAAAGGTGCGGCGTAACCGATGCCTCCGTATTTGGCGAAACTTAAGGGAGCGGCGTAGGAGATGGGGGTGGCAAAAGCAGGTGCTGCGTAAGAGATGGCTGGAGCGGCCGCAATGAGTGTAGGGTCTTTGCGGACGACGGCATTGAAGCCCTCAGCACCAGCAGCGTAGTCTACTGTGCGGCGGGTGCCGTCAGACTCCAGGAGGGAGTACTGGCCCTGCACGTTGTCACCCAAACGGCTCTCAATCTGGTGTTTAAAGTCACCGGTGTAGGGGTCAGCCACGCCGTACGAGAAGCTGGAGAAGTCACTAGCCTGGACGGCGGCTACGAAGGCGAGGAGGGCGACGAACTGGAAAACAGAAGGGTTATTTAATATATTTGACACACAGTCAAGTCTAATTAATAAAGTGTCAAGTTCGATGCTAATAATTTTGATTAGAAAGTTTAGGAGTGAGTTTGTAGTTTGTTCAGCTTTTTAGGAGAATTATGTTAGTTCTAAAATCAAAATTTACCTTCACAAACATTTTGAAGGAGGATTGTTGTGACTACGTCGGCGAATCTTGTGGATCTGATGCTCCTCGCCTAAAAGGCTGGGCCTTTTTATATCATCGAGCAACTGTTCCAGTTCTATATTTAACTTATTATTATGAAGAAATTGAGGAAACGTCTAAAAGTCAAGTTCGAATCAGGGCGATGCACCGAATGGAAAGGTCTGAGTTGCATGCGCCGGTACTTATAAATAAACAAGTTATCATTTATCTTGTCTTACACATTTAAGTAACGAGAATTACGTACTGAGCTACTTGTGGTATAAAATCGTGAGTTTCTATTATTGTCAATACGAGCGTATCTAATTGTGCTATTGTACTCAAATTGAGGAAAAAAGGACAAAAACAGATAATGAGATTGCAGTTTTTATTCAATAAAAATATACATATTAACATTACATTATATATTATAGACTACTATACAATAAAGAGTATTTGTTGGCATTAAAATTCCGGTCGTAGACTTCACTAAGCCAATTTCCTTTTAAATATTGACCACAACGTAACAAGGTCAACTTGATCCGGTCCACAATTACGTACAATATTAGTCATTCTCATAGATATTCATAGCAGAAATAATATACAACTTAAAATATAAATGCAAACATGTCGGAGTCCATTTTGCAAGCCGGGTCCATTAGTTTGATTAAGTTTAAGCCCAAGGGTTGTGAGCAGCGGAACTATGGCTAAAGGATTGCACGAAAGATGACCTGGATACAGCTACGGGGGTGGGTGTGGGAGAAGAATGGGCACTAGGGTTGGGCCATGCTTGAGACTGAGTGGCGCTCGGAGTAGGCCAGCCTTGCGTTTGTGGAGCACTGGGAGTAGGCCAGGCTTGCGACTGTGGGGCACTTGGGGTAGGCCAGCCTTGGTACGACGGAGAGGCACTAGGAGCAGGCCAGTTTTGGTACGCCTGAGCCGCAATCGAGTGCTGGTTTCCATTACCATTGTTCACAGCCTGCGCGTGTTGGTTGACAGCTCGTCCATGGTTGTTCACAGTAGCTTGGAAGCCGGTGTGGTCGTCTGATCTGTAGTCAACGGTTCTTCTGATTCCATCAGGTTGAATCAAAGAGTATTGCCCCAGAACGGTGTCCCCTCGTCTGCTTTCATGCTGGCTTTTAATGTCTCCGGTATGAGCGTCATTGACTTCGTAAGCAAAGTTGTAGTTTGGGTCATCATTGTATTGGAGGCCGAGGAGCACCGCATGTTGGGGCTGATGTAATACCATGCAGGTCGCTGACAGCACCAAGCCGGATAAAATAGCGAACTGAAAGAAAAAGAGATATATTTTCAAAATTAGATTTTGAACAAATGTTTTTACTATAAAAGTAACAGTTTTTAAAAGAATAAAAATATTGGAGTTATGGGGGTAAATTAAAGCTCTTTTTATACTCTTTTCTCTTAACAAAATAATAATGCTTATAAAAGTTTGAGATGCAAAACTGATAATATACACATTATCGTATAGATAAATAAGTACAACTAAATTATTAATTTAAATATTACCTTATGGATCATGATGCGTTTAGTTGTCTCCACCACAGTTGTATGATGTGTGATTCTTTGTTAGTTTTCTATCAATTTATATGCAAAGTAAAATGAAAATCGATGCTGTTTGTGCAATACATATCGAATTGCCAAAGGTATTAGAGCGTTGAGAGCTCAACTGGTTCCTAGTAACTCTAACTCAGATTAAAGTTAGAAAAAATAACGTAAGAATACCTCACATTCGGATGCAGATCAGATTTCGTTCAAGGTGCATTGTTATATGAAGACAATTGATTGTAAGGCGTACTTTATTACGAATATAACTATTATTTTTATTAGTATAAAAGTTGCGTAATCAAATTGTAGAAACAAAAGTTAACTTAGGCTCTAGACAGACGGACCGCATTTCAACTGCAATCCAACCGCAAATTGCAGTTCAAGTGCAGTCGACACGACTGCTATAGAACTGCAAACCAAACGTGCAGTCCGATTGCAGTTCAATTGCAGTCGGCGTGCAATCGTATGAACGTTTGGTTTGCAGTTCTATAGCAGTCGTGTCAACTGCATTCAAACTGCATCCGAACTGCAATTTGCGGTTGGATTGCAGTTGAAATGCGGTCCGTCTGTCTAGAGCCTTAGATATTGTGACAACTGTTGATGAACTTAGGAATAATGTAACTTAGATTGTTATATCAGTAATTTCATTTTTGATTCTAAATATAATAAATACATGACTGTATCACTCACTCATTGTTTATTCAAAAGAATTTATTTCTTTTAACATTGCTTTGACAAGTGTGTATACTTTTTTATTAAAAACAGGAAACATCTAGTTGTGCCTAGTACGATAGTTTATACTGGACCTAAATGCCATAATAAAATAGTCACTAATACACTTCATGCTGTATTTATTATAGTCACGGTACTAAAGTATGGTGAACAGGGATTATACAAGGACAAACTATACTATACCAAGAAATAACAGGTTGCTCGCAGCGCCTGTTACTACCATAGTAAGATGCTTCCGTCGATTGTACAAGTTTATCAGAATAAAATATAATCATTCACTAACATATAGTTTTTTTTTCGTTATATGGTACAACGTGAGAGACAGTACAGACTTGGTGCAATGTTGAAAAAAATAATTCATTAACATCCTATCATTCATAGAAACAACGACGAGTTAATTAATGTTGTTATCTAGAAAGCCAGGAACTAATCGCTTTATAGAAAAAAAAATGCCTAAAAACTCAGCATAAGAATAGTAATAAAAAAAAACATTCCCGTTTTTTAAATTAATGTTCTACGATTTGGATTTTGAAATACAGAATTCAATTTATGAGCCAAGAAGTTATTTAGATTATCTCATTGCACATCTCGTAAACTCGTTCCTCCTTTTTTTAAATGGCGTTCCAATTATACCATTGTACAATAACTATAATCAGAAGAATGTAATTAATTATATTATACAAACCTACTTAAAAAAAACATAATTTATTTATTACAATTTACTGTAAAATAAGTTCTTTGTGCTAGGCAAGACTTTCCTAGACTCTGAGGGTAAAATTTATTTTTATCTGTGAGTAGGTACTGGCTGACTGGGTTACAACCTGTCACAAGTAAATTTATATTTATGAGTGAAAAATATACCTTTATTTTTGTGAACTGTGAACTATTTTTTTTTAGCACGTGTTTGTTTTTATTTTAATTGTGGAAATGTCGGCGATTAGGGCGGACTGCATTCGGCTCATTCCATGTCAGGTAATTTTCAATCTTACTACGCGTATATTTGCTTTTCAATTTTTTTCCTTATATGATGAATTAGATTAGTGACGTCAAAATTCAGTCAGGTTAGTCATCAATACCTACCAAAGTTTGATTTTGATGCAACTTCATACCAAACTCTATTCATCCATGGGAATTAGTCAATCAGGCTTAAGTCTTGTTTTCTATTGGGAAGATAACTATTTAATTATAAATAATATTACAATATTATGTATTGACGTATACATTGTTTGTATATAAATTAAGTTGTCGAATATTTCATCATGGCAGCTCAATCCATAAGCATAACTTATAATTTTTACAACATGTCAGAAATTCACTTATCCAATGCGGAATTACGAGCAATAATCGTTGGCCTTGTAAATGCACGCCCGCGTTCTGGCTATGGGCCATTACTACTGTCCGGCTTGGGCTATACTGAGAGCGACGTTCTTTACAGAATAGAATTATGGACCTCATTTAGCTATTTGGGGACCCAGCTTTACCTTTGTACTTACAGTTATGTAATTAGATTGATAATTTTTAAACTATTTGAATCAATTACTTATATTTACATACCTAACTTGAACTTAGAGGACCAAATGCCAGAGAGATTAAATAATCTAACCAGGTGCTTAATGAGGTGACGTATTTGAAGAAATCGTGGAAAGCCCTAGATAGTTGTAATAATCAGAATCTGAAGAAAATTGGCACAAAGAAAAAAAGATTACTAGTTGATTCAGACTAATGATGACGATGAAACTAGTCGAGTGACTGAGTTTGAAGATATTAAAAACCATATTAGGTTACGTTATTTTCTCGGTTAATTTGAATTTTGGTAAACATGAATGGAAATCGCTCTCAGTATAGCATTGGGTCAACGGTTTTCCATAAAAATATCATAAATTCCGTCACATATTGGATTTTATTTTAATGTTTCATTAATACGCTTGTTCTCTTTGTTATGATACCGTGTATTGAATATTTGTATAATGATCAAAATTCACAAGTACAACAATTTTAACAAAAAATAACTTAAAATACCTGTAAGGCGAATGATAAAAAATATTATTATTATAAAGGGAAAAGTGTGTTAACAGCTGCGTTTTGCATTAATGAATTCGATGAATAGCCGTTATCCTTTCTGCAGTTCTTACCTGATACAAATGAGTGACTATTAAGTTTACATTATCATCCTTTTATACCAAACCGGTTAAATAACCTTAAACAAACCTACGCAATCTTAACGGTCCGTTATGTAACTCATCTCGTAACCATTGAAGGTTATTGTAAAAAACGTGCTCATCCCAGCCAATTAAATTTTACGTAACAATCGACCTTATAATGTGACCGACCGTGGCATTGAACTCGAGACTGCACGCTGCGTCTGCCTCGAGCGCCGAAAACTGACAACCATGGTTGCATAATGTTTGGTGCAAGTTATAGACTATTTTAGGCTGAATGCAAACAAAAGACGTATGACGGTTTGACGTCAGCTGATTAAAACAATTGTTTTTCTACATTTTTAATAAAAAAATATAAATGTTCGGCTTAAATTCAAATTTCCTGTATTGAGTACCTAATTAGAATTTTTATTTTTGCTGGTGAGGTTAAGTCTCCACAGTAAAAGTTAAGATCAGTACATGGTGACTGAGTATGTAATTCTAATACCTATTCATATTTAGTACCGACTATCGAACAGAAATTATTTTACTCACTACTAATCCAGGCTTTGTTTAGTTGTTGACAAAGTTACCTTGACTTTTAATTATCGGCAAATCAATATTTTAACCTTTTAAATATTGCTTCATTGTTGTCATAATGTAAGTGATTTTATGGTAAAACTCAGCCCAAGTGATTTAATGGTGCAACGTTTTAATAAGTTCTTTAGGCATTATATAAAAGTTGTAGGTACACAAGGCTTTGTCCTTATCGGATCTAAAATTACTGATTAGGGCAGAGAGCGAGCGAAATACAGCCATAAATACGGAAATCGTTCGGACTATAATTAATTTATCAAATGCCACAATACAGTGCTGCACGTAGCGGCGCGCGGCGTCTCGCTTCCACAACGGAAAATGTCCTGTGGTGAGGGCCCAGCCCCCTTACCATGAACTCTTAAAGCAGGACAGTTTACTATGTGAAAGCGAGACGCCGCTATGTGCAGTGTAATGCGGCGTCCCGCTTCCTCAACGTAAACTGCCCTGCTTTAAGAGTTCGTGGTAAGAGGGCAGTTCGTTCAACGAAAGCAATTCACTCTTTGTATTTTTCATTTTCTGTACTTATAGCAGGTGAGTAGTAAGAAGTACGTTTATGACTTGCACCGCATTATAACGGTGAGTGATTCTTCGGTCATTATTTTTTGTCTCACAGTTACATCAGCCTAACGTAACGTTGTTTAAAAGTATGGTTAATCTAATGTTGGCACCTTGTTTCTCGTTAAGTTTAACAACCTGAAGTATCTATTGATTGATGATATTGACTTGGCGGCTCTTTGGGTTCGTACACTCTAGACGCTGCGTTACGTTTAATCCGATAAATATAAAATTAATCATGCAGTTGAAATATCATTTTAGTTTCCATATTTCAAATTTGTACTAATGGTCGCCTAAAAGTCAAATTCAACTTTAGGTCCTTTTACACAAGTTTTAAGTTTCTGCACTTCACCATTATGAACTTTATCTATGCCAAATCTTACACTCACAATCACATCTTAAAAAAAAAAGGATGCGATGTCTTCGCATGTCAGCGTTTTAATATTAGGTAGGTAAGTAGTAGAAACCTACAGCGAATAGCTATGCGTACCTACATAATAGAAAGGTATGTGTCTACTAAGCTAATAATAATAAAACATTAAGCCTTAACTCGGCTAAAGCGACGTAGTTAAAATAATTACATAGACGAGTAAATTGGACTAGAATCCATTAAGGTCAGTTCTAGAATACCAACTGTACGTATTTATTTTGTCTGTAAATAACTGTTAATTACACAATATTTGATACTTATAACGTGTAGCTAACTAAATTCAAGGACTCTAAAACTGTAGGACTTGTAGTCAATGTTGATAAACTTGTGTATTTACTTACAATTTACAAATATTACAGTCATTTTATTATGTCATATTGTGAGCCTACCTGTGTCCAGTAGTGGAATGCAACGGGTAGATGATGAGCCTGCAGACTATCCTATTTTAGGAGAAGTAACTTTCTAAACGTGAACTGGAAAATTAAGTAAGGAGCTTACATAATCATGTTACTTAGCGTGTTGAAGTCTGTATTAAAAAAAAATAGGTACCTAATGAAAAAATAAAATTTGTAGTCGCTTGATTTTGAACATACGACTGATTCACCCTCCCTTAAAAAACATTATTTTTAAGCAGACACATAATATACCAAATAGTAATGTAATTATTTACCTATATATTTTGGTAATATGATATTCAGTTTAATACTTCACGGTCAGGATATTGATTCTGACATTAATACATACAAGAAAAATAAAAGTACTTTTGTATCATGTTTCAACACCTGAGTAAGCTGAGTATTGACGGCTATGAGCTATATCAATGCGAGATAAATGTTGGTAATTATGTGGTAAGATTGCTCAATATTTCTGCAGCCAAGAAACATTATAGGTACGTCTTTTATGTGTATTAAAGTTCACACAAGCAGGCCAGAGGGGGGTTGAGTTTACTATTTTACGTAAAAACAAGTAAGTGCACAACAACATTTTCTATGAAAGGAAACGAACCCCACATCTCTTGCTCGACAATCGTGGTTGACAATTAAGTAAGAGATTAATCATTTTGTATATAACTATAAAATAAAAAATATATACATACCTATCTATTACTATAACGTACTTCGAAGTTCGAAGTAACTAATAGTTAATAAGAAGTAAAACTAAAATCAAAGTAAGAAAAATACAGAACCTATAAAAAGCCATTTATTTATATACTACAACAAATGACATAACAGAAAACATCTCCAATAAAATTAACATAAAGAATTCCCACGTGGTAATGTATTCAAACAAATTACCATAGAGATGAGTAATGCGTGCTCATCTCGTGCCGGGTCGATGACACTGATGTGCTTATGAATGGAGTCACGTGGTATATGAGCATTGACTTCACTTATAAGTAGGGTTGGCAGATTCACTAAATATTATTAATGTATACAATTGTTTTTATTTTTTAACACAAGCATCTGACTGCCTGTGAACTATCGATTCATCATAATCCACAGCCTTTAATATCCCACTGCTGGGTATAAGACTCCCTTAACCAAAGCCATCCGCCGCGGTCCTGTGCCAATCTTTTTCAGGTGCGCTTCGCAATCTTTGTAATATCATCGATCTATCTCACTGCAAGACCTGGACGACCTGCGCGTCGCTTGCCCATTGATTAGTTTATACAAATCCTAAAAATAATTTTATAGATAAAATTATAAAACATAAATCGGAATTTTATAATGAACTTTCATCGGGCACTTACAATGATTCCCACTTTTATCGTAAAACTTTTACTCAAAGGCTGCGCGTAAAGAAATAAATATTTTTATAGCTTGATCGCTTTTAACCCTTAGAAACGATTTTAATAGGAGGACGACCTTCCAATACTATAGGACCCTGCAAGAAAATGCAAGCGTGAAACTAGAAAGATCGAATTGAGGGTATAATAACATAGTATTATAATGTTTGGTTTATAACCATCTGGCTGCATCACAAGCAATTCACTCCACATCTTATAACTTTGTTTAACCATACAATATGTAAACTTAATAGATTTCAAAAATCTGTCAACCCTAATTGTCCATGAATTTACAATTTCATTGATGCGTTAGAGAATTATCGTTGCTCTGATTTGGAGCAACTAAAGGTGAGATATGTATAATTAGACTAGAATGTTTGATTGATTATGAATACCGACTCTGTTTAATTTAACATCTTAGGTTGATGACACTTATTATTGGTTGGTCACACTGGTCGATACGCTTGAATGGAGGGTAATGACGTAATTACTCATAGTGGCAATGTGGCCGGCGCATGAGTCAGCGGTCTTAATGGAATGCGGATTGTTGGCGTTTAGTGTGCTTGGTATCGTTGGAATAAGAACTTAGCTTTGTCGGAGAAATGTAAAAAACATAATTTATCGAATCATAATGAACCAGACTGGTCTCTTATTGATTTTGATCAAGTAGGCCTAACCGCCGCACTACGAGACGTGAAACTTAAACCGACACAAAGTAAAGATTTCACAAAGAAAACCTTTATTTTAGTAACAGTTTAAGTAATAATTAAATGTCTCTGAGTTTGGCAGTAAGCCTACTTGGAAATAAATACATTGCTGAAATAAATGCAATTTACAAATACGATTTCAGAATTATTACTTTTTGTATAAAATTTCAGGTCATTAATTAATTTGATAATTATTTTTTGATATAATTTGAATTTTCAAATTGAAACAAAGAAAACGTATTTAATAAATTTTATTTATACCACCCCTAAAAACTCGGCTGATATTTTTAACTTGAAACGCGATAGCGCAATTCTAAATATAAACCTCTTACTTTTATGCGTCTGCTGTCGGTGTCTGTCGAACAAGATCAAAATCACTGCGCTGACGCAGGTACCGACAGTAGTCAAGGTCGTTACATCGTATACTACCTCTTTGTTTGTATAGGCACATAATAAAAAATTCAAAAGGCTAACTTTGTTTTACATTATTAGATTTTTGTGCTTAGTTTAGGCATCGCTAACTTCATGTTCATTTAAATACTAATCTAAATCTAAATGTTCTAAATTTTTTTTTTTATCATTGGTTAAAAAGACTAGTATAAACTCTTGTAAAATATGTCAAATTGATTATTGGTATAAATTTGTCACAGTTTAAGAGGAGCTTAATACGAAAAACCAACCAGGAGGTCTGTGGGCACTCCGTAAATTTGTATTCCTTTAAAAAACAGTCTCTGATCAAACTCTTTTCTGCTCCTAAGTCTTATTCTCGAATATCAAGTCAATCTTTACCTAGTTTTTGTAGGATAATATAACTTGTGTGAGAGGAATTGTCACGATGATTCATTAGTCAGGAGTTAGCCAGTCGAGGGTCAAAAGCATTAAATGCCCTTGTAACTTTAGTCAATGATTATATTTTAGTAGTATCTAAAGGGGGAAATGGGGGTTGTGCAGGATTTGTGCCCGGTTATTGGCAATAGGCTCTTCCCCTATTACCTACATTCGACTTTTACATAACTGGCGAAATGTGGTTGTAAATCACATTCACCTCCCCCTACCCCTTCGGAGAATACAGGCGTGATGTTATGTTATGTTTAAATTGTGAAAATATATTGTCTTAAAAACCGTATCGTTCATTAATACCTAATATTATTAATAGCTCTTAACAATCTCTACAACGCGTTTTAGTTACAGTCATCATAATCTCACAAGGTTCCGCTCTATTTAGATGTAAAAAAGTACATTATTATATTTATCTTAGAAGATATTTAAAGGCAGTCTATTATAAGAAATTGTTAAGCCAGGAAACAAAAACGTTTGCCATTTAACATTACCATCGACTTATTTTAGGCGACTTGTGGGTGTCCCTGCCCACTCTATATGAGAATATAGCGTTTTTATTCTCGTTATAAAGCCTTAATTCTCAAAGTACGTAATAATAACTCGTTTAGATATAAAAAGAGCACGTTTAATGACTCGTATTTAACGGACATGAGTAGACATTTTACCAAATAAGGCTTAATCCAGATAACTCTCGCTTGACAAGCGTTTTATTGACGCACGATTAAATCTGTCCATTACACGCCTTAATATGATCCTTAGCCTTTTCTTACCGGTAAGATCTGTACTAGTTTTACTAGATATGGCTTTTTATTAAACTCCTCGTTACACCTATTGTGTATTTTGTGTATACAAAGACAATTGATGTAACAGTCTGTAATATAAGACAACCTCCTAAAATAACCAAAAAATTAGCATTTTGGTTCGATTTCCCAGTTATTTTAGGACTGATTTGTAAATAGAGCCAACCTTAAATAATAGCAATTTTCACGGCAACTATCATATTTGTTACAGGTTATAATTGTATACTACTTATACCGTATGGTAACAGGTAACGAAATCTGATTATCATCGGTACAAAGACAGCCTACGCTTAGTATGACCAACTCTACACGATGTGGCCATACATTAGTAGCGCCAGACGATAATAATATAGTTCTTTGTTTAAGTCCAAGCTTAACCAATAATTAAATGTGGCATTGGACTCTATTTATCAATTTACAATGCATCGCTTTGGCATTTTATGATAGTTGTAGGTAACCTTTAGTTTATAGGCATACGTCATAATCTAGGTTCTAGACAAGGTACATACAATTTAATAGCTGCACCAAAATATTTTTGGTACCCTGTTCCTATTCAATAAGGATAATAAATTATGTCCATAATTTAGCACTCACCTGTTTCTTTAACTATCGTCCTTTAGGCGTTTATTCTTTAGCTCGTCTCTTTTTGTGAAAAGCTAATTAAGATGATTAATTGAAAAGTTGAGTTGACTATGTTCTTGGACATTCCATCTTCGACATTCGAGACTCTCTTACATGCGTGACTTATTAGTTACTAGCTTTTGTCTGCGGCTTCGCTCGCGTTAATTTAGATTGTTGGTTAGTATTATATATATATAGCTTTTGCCTGCGGTTTTCCCCGCGGTAACTCCTATTTTTACCCCATAGAAGATAGAAATTAAAAAAAAGTTCCCTATGACCTTTCTTGGGTCTTAAACCTTCTTCATGCCGAATTTCATCAAAATCCATCCAGCGGTTAAGACGTGAAGACGTAAGACAGACAGAGCTACTTTCACATTTATAATATTATTATGGAAGTATGGATTATCTCATTCATAACCTATTCTATCACAAAGGACTCCTAATACTTCTGGAGCTTGATTTAACTTCCTCATATGTTTCAATTTCTTAGACAACTGTCAATACTTCCTACAAGGTTTTAATTTAGGCTATTTATAAATTAATGTTCAATACTCTAGAATTTAATATTCTGTTAATATGTCCTAGAGACTTAATATACCAATACAGTTTAATTTAATGTTTGAATTATTGTGATAATTAAAAAACAAGTGACATTTAACATATTAATTGGATTTTTATCGAATTACATATCGTAGTATTAGGTATAGTGGACGATATTTTAATAATTCAGCGTGAAGTGCTTAACCTCGTAGTTACACTAACATTAAAAATAATAATTATGCAAATAATGAATACTATAATATGTGTATACTGTATAGAGTGTATTATAAAATCAATAAAGTCAGCATGGTTCTCAATTACAACGTCCATTAACCACTGGACTACCACATACTTACTAAGAAATAATATTATGTATATTTGTCATACCAAAACCTTAAGACTTCCTTCTGGGAAATCCTGTAAAAGTATAATCTGCAATTATTATAATGACCCGTGTTTCAATTAAACCTTTGTACCAACTGCCCCCTTACCATGAACTCTTAAAACAGGACAGTTTACTATGTGAAAGCGAGACGCCGCTATGTGCAGTGTAATGCGGCGTCCCGCTTTCACACCGTAAACTGCCCTGCTTTAAGAGTTCATGGTAAGGGGGCAGATCGATAAGTAAAAGTCACCTGTCAAGTGAATGGAGGAATTAAGTAATTACATCGGTTTACGTCAATCGTTTTGATGCTGGATACCTACGTACAATGTAACATTCTTAAGAGTAGAAAAGATCACACATAAAAAGCATGGAATTCGATAATTCACGTAATTTTCATTTTTTATTAAGGTAAAACGGATTTTTCTACTAGTAACTTCGTTCAAAAATTAAAATGGTTTCAAGTACCTACCTACAATCTGGGTATTTCAAATAGGTCACATTGCAAGAATATAAAAGTTTACGTAAATATTTTAATATTTACCCGATACACAATGGGCGTTAACGAAATTTTTAATTAAATATTTTTTTATGGTTTAGTTAAGAACTCCACCCACCACACGTGTTGGCTGACCAAATGTCAAGCATCCATTGCGATCAATTGAAATAAATATTATACGCTCAAATTACTGGTCGGTGAAGGTCGTCCAAGGCTACCAAATACATTCAAACTTAGATTTAATGGTGCTCGTAAATATAAGAGTTTTTATATCTCTCTTAACTACTTCATGTTTGGACCACATTTTAATATTCTCTAGCACTTGGTCTTAATTTATCTCATGCATTGAAATTAAAAATTAATTGTTGGCTAATGTTGTGTCGCGAGACTTTACTTTCCTACGATCATTGTTAAAGTTAGACAGGATTTAATACCTTTTATACTACTTTTCCACATAAGGAATATGATAGGTGGTAAAGCGGAGGGTTCGCCATGGTCGAAGACGACTAGGAGGACATAACACTACTTAAAAAAAAAAAAGGATAATACAAAGCTATGAAAATCATATTATTAGGGTGCAAAAGGGGACACGAAAATAACTATTTTATTTATATTGAAGTGGTGAAATGTTTTGAGCGCTACGCAAGTTTAAGTGTCTCTGAGTTGAATAAGTAAATCGTTTTTTGTGTAGACTCGTAGTAAATTATAAGTACCCAAACTTAATTAGAGCAGCAAGCAATTTAATTAAAATAATACTCGTTTACTCTGAGACAAAGAAATAAATACACTAGATTTTCCAATTAATCTAAATAATAAAAGATACATGTAATGATGATATATGACCAAAGCATTAGGATACGAAATTAAAGGAAAGGAATTATCAGATTGCAAGTCATTCGATTGTCATTTATTTTATTTATAACCAAATTGATATCATTACCATAATTCTTTCCGCGTCAATTAGTTGTTTGTAAAATCAAGTGTGAATACTAAATGTCTATAAAAGTTTAACTGAAGCATTGTCATAAACTAGATATTTCCCAAACCATTTATAAAACCTATTAAAGTTAGTGACGCGCTGTTTATTGGTGCGATCAAATTTTACGGAGAATGAAATCAGGGTTCTAAAAAGCTTATGGCTCTGGTTGCGTGGGTCCACTGTGTAAAATCACATAAAAATCATAGCTTTTCGGCGTGCTCGGAGAAGTAGACAGAGATGTATTATAGTGTACCCACATCTAGTACATAATAGGTATAAAAATCGATGTGTGGAATGTGCATGTTCCCGATGGACTCGCACTACTAAAATTTGGAGCAATTTTAATGACATTTGCTGGAAGGCAGTGAACATTAACTTCTTTATTCATAAACAAATTACAAATTTAAACCACGGATTGAATTATACCTGTCACTGTCGTTGCATGTCAGAGAATAGAATATGTCAATAGACTAAAGAGGTAACAGTACTTTTTTATGAAATCTGGTTTTATTTTCTAGTTTTATTTTTATTTTACCCTGAGCGACTATAATTATGTGTATTCAAACGTTGTGACATTCTGAATGGACCGTTAGATTATGAATATAAGAGCATTTTCTTGCTTTTTCCGCCTCCATAATATACCCTTTCTCGTAAGCTGTATGAACGATCCGTAGTACGATAGTAGCCTCAAACAGATCCTTATTATACACCTCAGAATTAATCATAATCTAGAATTGTCATTACCGAAAAAAATTAAATAAGACACTTCAATTTTTCCCTTAATATCAATGCTTATTTTCGAAGCTTCAAATTATATAGCCTGGTAAAATGTCAAAAAACCCAAGATCGTAAAAAGCGACTGGTCAGTGGGATTTAGGAAGTATAAAACCCAACGATGTCAGACCACGTTGTAGGTACCTATATGCATAGTATCATAGATAGTATACACCAGGTATAAGGTGTGACGTCACATGATATAATATATGATGTATGTAGTGTAGGTATATATGTATAGCCTTGCAACACTTCCGCGAAGGAAAGGGCAGCGGCGTGTGAGACATCGCGGTAGTATGATTGGTATTATAAGTGTACACTTGAACAAATAGAGCAAGCAGTATAATAACATACACTTTAGGCTGCGTATACAACAACTCACTTCGTACCTAAGTAGGTAAGGAAAACACCGACAAAGATGTTTGAAAAAAAAAAATGTGTATTACCTTTATAAGGTGTGTGTACTTCTTAAACAATTCATAAAACCTACTTCCTAAGAATATCCTGAATTGCTTTTTCTCATTTCGTATTCTAAAATTATTTTTGATTGATTCAAAATGTTTTAAGTCCAAAAGTACATAAAGTACAACCGCCTTGTCGATATAAAAGCGTAACTGTCACGACTTCGTTATGTGTTGAGATATAATTCATACAAACAGCACCTACGAACCAGTCAGATCTATCTGTTATTAGCATTATTGTCTTGTAGTTTGAGACCTTAATTATCAATCAAGAGTATAAAATTAAAGAAGGTAGAGAATAGTGGCGATTTCTCTACCAACCAAAGTTCTTAAATTATAGACGAGGGAGGCTATAATTTATTATAATGCTACAATTAATAGTCAATGTCACCTAAACAATATAATCCATAAATGTGTATGATAAGACCTAATATTTTACTTCTAAGAAGCTTTTTATCGAACAAACTGGTAAGCTATGGGCAACACGGGTTCACTAATATCTAAGACAGATGGCGCTTTTATCCGAAATAGCATATCACTGTAACTACAGAATGATTTGCTAGTTCAGTTCATTAACGTGTTAAATTGCATTATTGTATTTATTTGTGAAATAAACAAAATGTATTTGTACTTTACCATGGGGTTTGCCTGAACTCTTTCATGTTTAACATAATAAAAACCATGTGAAGTTCAAAATAATATCAATAGATGGCGTTTAAACGGCAATTAAAGATTATCAAATAATTTACTTAAAAGTTATTAGAAAATGTACAATATGCTCACTTTTACTTATTTAGACAAACAATTTTGTAAAAATATTGTATTACCTACAACTCAAAATCTATTTGCACTTTAGCTCTGCTACGTCGTCTGATAGGAAAATGTGAAAACTCTGTTGGCAAATTCTGTAAAATAAATATTAAAGGATTTTTCTCCTGTTTATTTATCAACATTTTGTACAAAAAAATACTGCATTCTAATATTACCATTCCAATTACTACCTTACGAAACAGTTATTGTTAAAATTACTTTTAACAATAACTGTTTCTAATAAAACAGTAATTTCTTAATTATAAAACTTTTTATATTTACAAAATTCCCTAACTCAATTTTTTTAATTTTCTCATTATATTCGTCATTCAACTAAGCGAGATTATTATGAATCTAAATATAAAATCCTACGGGTAAACGCGGACTATTTCCAACCAACGTGGGAGCGAGTTCTATTTTCGCACCTGTTGTTTCAAACTCTTCGCGCGTTCTGCTCGCCTGGTACTTTCGGGGCTAGAAGTGACTTTCGTGACGTAATGGACGAGAGGCCGTCACTGTCGCTGTCAAGTGGATGTGAAGCTGAAAATACTGAAATGATTGGAGAATTTGATTGATTGCACTGCTGTAATCTTTTTTATGGAATTCACCTTATATATAATGAGATTTTCTGCATCTTATCATTGTACTATGTAGATTGTTATATAAACAAATATCGTATATTTTATTTAAACAATTAAACCGCTTCATAATTATTTACGTAATTTTAAATTGACAAATTATTGTATGTTACTCTTTTCAATGTTTTTGAGTAATCAAATAAATCTAAGAAAGAACTTATTTTTCGCATTGTACATACTACTATTTTAGATTGTTTAAAATATTTATGTTTGATACACGATTGTAATTGATACTTTATAAAAACAAAAATCCTATTGAATATTGCACAGAATCAATGGAATAATAAATACCTACTAATAAAATAATAATATTCGATTTCAGTCGGATAATTCTTTCCTCTGTCTGATAATAGACAGATCGTACAGCAGGTAGAACAGGGGCAACGGATTTCCTTGAAATTTCAGGAATAAGGTTAACGATACCAGGATAGCATTAATCACAAGGACTATGACAATGCGTCGTTGCGTAGATACAGAATTGGTAGTGTGTGCGTTCAACTTATTGGACACCTGTTGTTACGTTACGTGTTCCTGGCTGTAGTTTTTGTAAAAATAGAGAGTTTAGAATATAAATATTTATCAATCAAAATCATTAATGATGTGAATAATCTCTTCCTTTTAATAAACACTTGTTTGTGCAAAATTACATAGCGTTCTTACCGACCCCGTATTTTTAACTCTTTGGAGTATGTATTTTTGAACTATCCTTATAAAGCACAGTTATCTGTTGGTAAGTTCAAAAGGGGGAGATAGCACGAGGGATATTAGTTCAAGATCACACTCAAACTAAGGGGTTCGATTCAAATAAAGAGGGTGACAGTGTAGTTTTTTTTGCTACAAATTATTTTCTATTTTTATTCCACGCAATATTCTCAGCTCTTGAATCAACGCCCACAGCCAAAATCAAACAGCTGCGTACTAATGTATTTTAAACAAATAACATCATATTAATTACTAATCTAAGCACCACTCTAACACTTAACTTTCACCTGAAAGTTACAAAACTCATTTACTGGTGTGGGTTCACTCACACAGAAATCTCAACCAACTTTTCAGACTGCTTGGCGCTTCCCAAATTAGTCCTATAACCATCTCTTTTCAACCCCTATTTTTAGAATGTATCTGTCTTGCTCGCGCTCGTAGCTTTTCTTGAGCTTTCCTCGACGCTCGCCGGGCATGCGCAGTGCGTCCCGACGCACGTGCTGTGATAACTCTTGGTATGTTCTGATCGCCTGGTAGCGGGCGCGCCTAGGGCGGCCGCTTCGCGCCGCCGCCGCCCATCATCGCGGCCGCCCTAACCTTTCCGCCCGCCCAGAAGCTCAGACGATCGCCTACGATACGGTCCGCTGCCGAGTTGTGGGAGAAAGTCACGCGCACGTGCACAACTTACGCGCGACTGAAAATTGTTTTTATGAAAAAGTTCATCAGTGATTCAGAATCTTCTTTTTAAACTTTATCAGGATACCTTTCCCTCCTATTCCCGATTTGGTTATATTTTATTATTTTTAAAAGTTTGTCGTTTACTTTTATAATTGATTGGTGTTGTTATTAGACACAGGTGTGTAGTGGTTGGTGTGTGTGTGTCTTCGAGGCTGCTGTCTGCCGATGATCTTCGAATCCTGAGCCTGCTTCTGTTCAAGTTTCAAATATGAGGAGATACACAGCTATGCCAGGTAAGTAATGGAAAGTAAAGGTGTAGTAAATTCTTGTTTAAAGCTGAATAATTGATGAATCTAATTCATGCCATTTGAAAGTTAACTGTCGATGTCATGAAAATAAATTAATCTAGGTATATCAAACGTTATTCGAGTGGTCCAACTTTTGAAACTTTGATTCCAGCAACATCACATAATTAGCTCTTTATTAATATTAAGCTAATTAAAAGTTAGTCAAAAGAACTGACCTCTACAATACGGAGCAATTAATACGTTATATTTTTCAAGTTTACCGTAGATAAGTAAGCGAAATCAAATATATACCTATCTTCATTATTTCTCATGGATATCGCAAACCTATATCAAGTAGAAAAACTGCGATTTCGTGTCATCTGTCACCAGCCTGTCGTAGTCAGATAGACGATAGTAAGATAACAATGATCATTTGTTAAAGCGGTCAATCTATCGCGATAGTTTATTTTTCATTTCAAGGAGGATTTAATATTGAGGCAAATAATGTATTGAATTTTATTTTATGAAATTGTAGGACTAACATAATAACTTAGCAACACTGGATATTTAGAATTATTATACACATTTTGTCTTTTAAGTTTCTCGTTCAGTCGATCCAATAAAGGTATCATCGCATTTCGTTTCCAATAAATTTAAAATCATTACAAGACAAAAATTTGCCTAGGTACCTATGGAAAAGCTGATAGAAAGAAATCTTAGCTACGTAGATACATTTGTTAATGTGATAGTTTTGCTACGCTGAGCTGTTGTTAATTCATTAACCATTTTAGTTAGAACATAAAAATAATTTAATTTCCCAGAAATTTTATGAGCTGGGCTTAAAAAATAAACAGTTGTAGATTTATGATCGTGTTTTGTTTTAACTGTAAACATGAATTCGACTGAATGTTTCTCTTTCGTCGAATCATAACAGAATATGGTTTGATGTACGCAATAGTATTTTTATTTGCAATTAACGCAAATTCTAGTCACTATGACGTCCAATTTTGTTTATAAAATTATTTAGGATAAATGGAAAGTTGGTCTATTTAGTTCTTTTTATCGTATGGTTGATGAACAACCTAATGACAGACCGCCTTAACAACGCGTAGGTCTTTGACATGGCTTTACTCACCGTTGAAAAACTTCTCAGGTGTGCCGGTTTCCTCACGATGTTTTCCTTCACCGTTTTCAGCAGCTGATAACTAATTTATAGTACGCACATGAATTCGAAATGACATTGGTGCGTGCCGGGGTTTGAACTTGCGAACTTTGACTTGGCAGTCGGTCATACCACTCGACTATCAGTGCTTTTTATTTATTAGTTGTCAGTGGGTATCAAACGCTGGAATTGAGAATAACTGAAGACTCGATGAAATATGCAAGCAAATAACTTATGAATTATTTTATTCTGAGGGGAGGTTTGTAAAAGTGTTGGAGGAAGTAAACTTAAAGCTACACGTTCTGTGTTAATCCCAGCTACCAAGCACGTGGTTAACAGTAAGCCGACCATAGGTAGTCTGTTACAGTTTTAGTGACTGTCACTATAACAGCGACTTTAACGAGTCGCGTGGGAGTTAATTCGCGCGTAAAACGTTTAATCTAGACTATTCTGGAGCACATAAAGTTGGGCTTATTAGCTATGAAGGGTTAAATAGAATAGCAATAACGTAATTGGTGGTTAAAGGGAAAGAGTTTTGACTGTTTACATTAAGGAGCTTATTGAGTGACGTAACCAGTGATTAGTTATGCTACTTTAGAATCATCTCTTTTAAAAGTATAAGCTAGAAATCATTGCCATTTTAAAACTGTGTGACTATGTATTGTATTGATAATAATTTACTGCCACCTTTGATTAATTACTGCGTTACTTTTATTGGGCTACAGGGAAATGAGTTATTCCTATATAGGTACTATATTAAATTATCCGGCTCTCTTTTGGTGAATACAGAGATGTGACGATAATTTACAAATAGCGTCTAGATATTGAAGTAGAAGATACCGCTTTCGCTTTGGTTAACTAGATGCCTGTCTACCAATTATTTTAGTGTAGTTATATCTTATGGGTTTTATTAAGGTAGGTTTTATTATGAGGTAAATGCATAAGAAATTAATTTTTAACAGCTGTAGATATCTTGGCAGACTTTTGCGATTAACTTATGACAATTCGAGCGTAAAACGATCAATCTTGACAAGCTCTATTACATCACTGGATCAGATCAAATCGCGCTTATTTTGTTATAGAATCATAAGCCTGATTGCTAAACTCAATCATATTTAGACCGTAAATTATTTACTTACATGAGTGTAAGTTTTTGAACTACCGCTTATCAATAATGTACTCGTAAATAAAAATATCATTGACCTTGAACGATAATAAGGATATTTATGTAAGTCGTGTTATTTACAATTTAAATTTAAATTAATGTTTTTCATTTGTTTTACAATACGACAAGAACCCTACCTACCTCTGAAACATCATTATTTTTATAGGCGTTACGCTGGTAGAAGCCTACTAGCGTCAAAATAGACGACCAATATCGATCTTAATACATAAATCTCGCATTCCGTTATTTCACTGCGTCACACAAGCGATTAAACGTACCAGTTAAGTACTTTGTAAATAAAAATACGATAAGCAATCAGATGAAATTATTTTGCAGCATTAAGTGCTGTATGTGTTATAAGAGTGTAGTTATAGGTACCTACTTAGTTATCTACAGTCGATATTCAGGTGTTTACATGATGTGCAAAGTTCAAAACACTCATTGTTATTAATGCAAAATTATTTCAGTGATCGACTTATTAAAAGAATGCCAAGTTTTTGGGTTAGGGAAAGCTTTTAATGCTTTCTCTGATTCGTTGCTTAAAATTATCTTTTACGTGCTAAATTATAACTAAATTTAGAGGACTGATAGGGTAAAGTTGTCTTATAAAATAAATTGATAAAAGTAACAAGCTTCAAGCTTCACTAACAGTATTTTTTTATAACTATGAAACCATCAAAATCGCCGTATCAGCTATTACAACTCCACTTTTGACCTCATCCTTCTCATGAAATGTAGTCATATTGTACTAGTACTTATCTCAAACTAACTCTACACACCTTTGAACCTACCTTGAATGTTTTGATTAGAACCTGTCGTCACCATTTTACGTAGGGATGAAGAGAAACAACCGAAATAACTCCAACCCTTTGAGTTTCACCCCTGCTCGTATATAATGCACCCGTCGAGTACTTTGCAAATACAAATAAAGTGTTTCAAGCCGTCGGAACAATTGCCCCTGAGAGTGCTTCAGAGATTTAGAATTTAGGCCGTTTAAAAGTTAAAGTGATACTGACACAGTCAGAATTACTTATTTAACTTTGTAATGATAGGATGATATTAACTAATTGAAATTTGTGTTCAATGTGCCTTAAGCCATTCATAAAAAGTAGATACGTATTTCGACCTACGTGTTTTGCAGCATTACAACAAAGTAATTAACAATGTATTTGCAACATTTATTGTGGGTTTTTCGATTGAATTTAATAGCTCAATATTGCGGCAAAACCATGTCAAAATCTTACCGTACAGGCTGGTAAGAAAATGCTATTATGGTAGACACGATGTTAAAAGTTGTCTGTCAGTCTGTTTGTTACATCTTCATAGCTAAACTGGCAGAGAGGTAAGTTGGAACTCGGTCAAGGACGTGGGGTACTTTTCACCCCGGCAAATTAAATCTATTTTACGTGGGCGGCGCCGCGGGCGCTACCAAAACGTAGTTAAATATATTTCAATTGTATTTTATTCCGTCTGTTATTAGATTTTAATACGAAAATTAATTCAATTATTCTACACGATCTTTTATTTACTAGTAGGAATAATATATATAAAAGGTAAGTTCGTTTTTCATGGATATTAGGTACTTACAATCTACTTATTGCCAGTAAAACTATAGAAATGGAGTATACAAATTCATCACTTTCGATCTGTTACTTTCTGTAGGTACCTTTAGGAAACTTAAGCTATGTTAAATTTAAAATAAACAACTTTAGCTTCACAAAAGCTAGGAATGTGACGGTCACTTCTAAGCCCTGCCCCCCTAGACAAGTGCCAAAACGCTTGACGAATAGCAATCGAATAGGGTAAATGTATGGGGAAGACATAATGTTTCGACTATGTTATCGATGACATAATATGTCAAACTCATATATTTTTAATTTTCTTCGATTTCTGTTCGTCAAGCGTTTTGCTACTTGTCTAGGGGGGCTGACCAGAGAAGTCACGAACGTCAAATGCTGGTATGCTAGTCTGAGTGACGTCACACTGAAACTGCGGCGGGCGCTGGGCTGCTGACGTCACTCTTTTCTCTTATACCGTGGACAGACAAAGCACATACCTACACAGCAACACCCTAGGCCTGCAAATATTTGAGTGCCATGCAAACATTTGATTTAGCAAGGATTGAACGCGCTGCGTTCAGCGTAGGTGAATTGGGTCACTAACGGGTGATAGGACTCTATGTATTGTTAACTTGCCTATTAATACCCTTACTTATAGCAACATATTCTGTTGACTTTGAAAAGAGGTTTTTTCTTTATTATTGTAAAGACAAATATATTTTGATTAAAATCATTATTAAGTATTTACTTACAGGTACCTACTTACTTTTTAACATATACTTAACAGTTCGGAAAGTGTAATAAAAATATATTTTGGTAGGTATATTATCACACTTACATTTTGACAGACATATACGGGGTGTCCCTATTGCCATACATTAAGGCAAACTGAAGACATATTATCTATTAACAAATAAACCTAATTCATATGATAGGTACCTCTAACAATACATCTGACAGCCGGTCTATAAGACCCTATCAGCGAAGGGTTTCGAAACTAAACAAGACAAAAGGGATACAGCTGAGTAAATCTGATCATAACTCAATTAATTTGGTTTCATTACATTTCAGTGGGATTTCCGTTATAAATTGAACTGCTAATCCTACCCTTACCATGAATATTCCGTTCAGAATAAATTGTAACATTTAGATAGTGAAGGTATCAGTTGTTTCTCAAGTCTTATATGAGTGGATAGTGATTGGGTTGTGGGGGTCACATAAACATGGTGTGGAGGAAGGGATGTGGAGTTCCTCCAACGAAAAGGAAGATCTTCCAACCAGGCGGTGGTATGCCTGGTGGGCCGCGGCGCCCCACTTCTCAACTCGGGGCGGCTGTATATATAGCTAGCGCGTGTGATTACTTCGCTAGCGCGATGCAGGAATCATCATAATTCGTCCTTCGACGGGTAGATGTCGCTACAATGGTATTAAATATAAAAAATGCTTAGTAAAGCTGCATTTGGCCTACGTTAAAGAAGGTAGCATAAAATCAGTGCCTGTTAATGAAAATTGACTGTAAAAGTACTTTAAAACAAAGTAATGCTTTGTGATACCTTTATGAGCAAACGTCAACTTTGAAGGCAAATCGGTCTGAGCAATAGCAAATAGGCAGAGTGGATAGTTCTTATGCAAATTGAAGGCTTTTAGTGTTGCTCTCTACTGCTTGTATAAGTGTGACATACTATCAAGTTACGCAGTTCTAAATACGTACTCGAAACAAACCTGAGAAAGTAAACTATGCACAATCATTATTATTGCTTGCTTATACATCAATACTTTTAAAGCTTAATGAGCTGTGGTCTGTCTTAATGAGTTCTGTATCGTAGAGCTTTGTTTTTGGTTTGATATTCTGACTAGGATAACCTCAATAAGTTTTATGTGCTATAGTTATTTCATTTAATTACGCCTAGTCCATATTGTGGATATATCAAAGTCTGACTACTTTAGTACAAAGAGCTATCCATATTGTGACATATATTAAGTGACGATCAGCAGAAAGAGGTTAATAAAGGTGCCCACAAATTGCTCAGTTCATCTTATATCTATTATATTGTTATGTCAAACAAGACTGAATGAAAGGTGGACAAATAAAAGCAACGCAAAGTTAGGTCAAAGCTAGCACAAAATTCTATTCTCATCCGGGTCTAATATAGAACTCGTGTAGTTGAAGCTTGTGTACATTCTACGATTCTCTCGGAGGGAGACATTTTGGGTAATGTCTCGACTCTTGATGTTGATGCATGAAAAGTGCTATGTGATGGTATGCTTTAAATTGAGTTCGTTCTTATATTTAGGTTTCGTTTGAGTACACAAATAACTGATGTAGTAATGACACCTGTAGGTGTTTATTTAAAATGTAGGTTTATTACCTATATCTAATCTCAAACAAATTTTAACATCACCTATATATTTAGACTGACTTTCGACTTACTTGCGATAATAGTCACTAGGCTGTTGAAACTATCGTGGACACCGCTGGGATACCTTCCAAATAAGTGCACAAAATATCCTCGATGCAATGAATAATAAAATTAAAATATTGGCTACCGCCTCCTTACCATGAACTCTTAAAGCAGGACAGTTTACGTTGTGGAAGGGAGACGCCGCATTACACTGCACGCAGCGGCGTCTCGCTTCCACATCGTAAACTATCCTAAGGGGCCTGTATATAATTATTACGTTATGTAGGTATGTATTATTGACACTAGTACCTACATAATAATTATTTGTAAAATACCTAGACAATAATCATTCATTAATTACATTCCAAGCACACAGTCCTAAGTTCTGAAGTAATTTGAATTGAGACATTGTACTGACCTTATGTCAATTTAGGGGGAACTATTGTGTCAGTTAGTTTAAGTGATAGCTCACGCGATAGTCAAGACATTCCATTAGCTAGAGGTTGGTAAATAATTGCTAGATATTAGTATTACTACTAGCATGTCAATTGTCTGGCTGTATATTGTATCTTCTAGTGCTTAATATTATTTTCGTTGGCATTATTTCAAGATAAAGTCGTACAACAAATCATACCATCAAGCCAGTCCTCCTCGAAGAGATAGCATTGCAGACTCTCATTCTTTAGCAAGTAACGGTTAATATCAATAGCGTTGAGTTATGTGTGTAGGTTCATCTGCTCCCTTAGACTTTTAAAACTAGGTACTTATCCTGTATGTAGAAATACATATCAAATACTTTTCAATCAATATCAAATCTTAAATAGAAACTAGTACCTAATCCTGAGAGTAGATAATTGTTCACTGTATTGCGTGCAGGATCTTCGTCTCCAAAACCTCTGTTCCAATCAGATCATCATAATGTTTTGGCATAACGTTTACCTAAAAGCGAAACATGTCGGAAATTAAGCCGTGTTCAGTAGGTGTACATTTACAGAATGAAGGTAAGATAAATTGAATCCATCAGTCACACATCGGTGCAGCGCGGTGGGTCTCGCCCCATTACGTCTATTGTGTTGTTATCGACGAATGGATATGCTTTCTTTTTTTAGAAAACATGAGGATTTTTAACATGAAAAGTAATTTTACGGAAACTTAGATACCTACTGTTTAAGATTCATTTTTCTTCATGATAATTGGGTTGATTTTATTTATTAATACCTAATCCTATTATTTATAAATGTAAGCACTACTACAACATTATCTCAGAGCGTCCGAAATTTTAGATTTTGATAAAAACAAGTTTTGAACCGATTAAAACACAGCTTTATTGATCAGCTGTTACTCTAGACTAGTGAGCATTTAAATTTCGATACCAAGATTGAAAATTGGTTATTGAGTTTTAGCTACATCTTAGGTATAAGGTCTTAAAGAGATATTATAAGGTTACTTTAAGGTAAATTATTAATTCTGCCTACTATGCCTCCCCTTTAAATAATTACAGTCATAATAATTTTGTATAAAGATAATATAGGGCAGAACAAAAAATATTATATCCAACCTGCCAAAATATCTCATGACAAATATAGCATCATCCACTTTTGCTAAACAAAATAACTAGACACTCATTTCACAAGCATTTTCAAATAAACTAATGTACCTCATTCTTTGATGTATACAAAGTATCAACCTACATAATATATTAATGGATACTTTGATGTACGAAAATAAATAATCCAGGGAAATAAGCCTAAGTATTAAGGTAATCTCCAATAATTGGGACGTTACCGGAGCTTATATTAAAAATTACTTTATCCAATCAATTTCAGCATCCCTCCGACGCCTGTGAAAGGTATTTCGAAATTGGAAACCAATCCAAATTGGATTTAATAACACTAACTATTTATTATTTTCGCAAATTGTAGAGAAAATGAATTCGGAACGTTTTGTTTTCGTTTGAAATTTCTCTATTTTTCGGTAACTAAATTATTTTCCTTCTTTACTTCAGTTTATTTTTATGTGGTTATGGTAAGTAATTAAAGTGTAAAGCTTAAGCTCTATCATATGGTACAGCTCTATAGAAAGATAAAATTACCACAGCTTGAACACCTTTTTTACCAAATTATCTAATTATCACAATACAATTCGTTAAATCCCTTGAATTATTGAAACCGATGTAAATTTCAAGGTTCAATTATCATATATTAGGTTTTTGGATGATCGTGTTGCTTTGACCCAAAATGCGGCTTAAAGGTCCGGGATTAATTAAGTTGATTTTGGGGTTAGTTAATCATTTCCTGATTAATCAATATTCTATTGTTCAATTTCGTATAGACCTGTTTGCGGGTCATAAAAAGCCAGAGACATCTGGCTTTATTTTTATCCTAAGCATTTAATTTTAGTTGAAACGGAATTGTTACCAGTCTTACTGTAGTTGCAATGTTTACTAGTAGGTATACTCTTCTCCAATTCTATGAGACTAACACTGTTAAAGGCGATACGTCATGTTGTTCTAGCAAAGCAAAGTCCAAGTCGTACTCTGTAACATCATGAATAATTGGGTAATCTTTGCTACCACTTTACCAGCTACCATTCCCCATGGGTAGAACTAGAACTAAATCATATATTATTCAAGGGTTTAGGAGCAGTCTTGAAACAGCGCTTGTAATTATTGATAGTTTGAACAGTATTAACTGAAATTTTGCACTGATAGCCGAGTGGTATGATCGTTGGATTGCCAAGTCAAAGGTCGAAAGTACAAACCCGGCACGCACCACTCTCTTTTAAAATTTATGTGCGTATTATAAATAAGTTATTAGTTGCTAAAAACGGCAAAGGAAAATCGTGAGGAAGCCGGCACACATGAAAGATTTTTCAACGGTTTATAAAGTCATGTCAAATGCCTACAGGCAGTTTAAACTCTGACACCAGACTGTTCATCAACAATACCATAAGAAGAACTAAAATTTTCATAACAAATTCAGAATAATTTGCTTAAATTTTCAATTCAGTTGAACATAAACAGTAAAATTATGATCACGTTGAAATCAATTTTACATCGTGAAATAACCTGTGATACCTAATTAAATAGTGATATGCAGGTTTGAAGCCCGGGAAATGTATAAATGCGGCACATAATTACGTATGATGAACGTTCGCGATTGGCGATCAGTCAGTAATTATGCCAAATCACTGTGAAACGTAACTGTATGTAGCCACTTATTAAAAATGCATTTGATTTAGGAGCGGTGTATTATAACAATTGATGCTGATCGTTGTACAGATAATTATTTATTTATTAAATCGACCCCCTTACTAATAAACAGTGATCAAACGTGTCATAACTTAAAAACTCTATTGACATCTCTATTCTTTGACATGCAAACGACGGGGACAGGTATAATTTAATCAATAGTTAAAAAGGAGGAAGCTGTTATAATTTGTTTATTCTGATTTCATAGTCTATATTCCACATATAGTATTCCACTGTCTATATTCAAAGCTGACTGGCTGACTGGCAAAAGTGACTGGCCTGTTGGTCTAGTGGTTAGTGACCCTGACCGCTAAACCGGAGGTCGTGGGTTCGATTCCCACTCAGGACAAATCTTTGTGTGACGAGCATAATAATCTGTTCTGTGTCTAGGTGTAATTTATCTATAATATGTATGTATTTAGAAATATATAAGTATGTTTATCATCAGTTGTCTGGTTACCATAATACAGGCTCTGCCTAGTTTGGGATCAGATAACCGTGTGTGAGTTGTCCCAAAAAAAAAAAAAACTAAAAGCTCATTTTACTTCTGGAAAAACGTTTCTAGTCTGCTTAGGTGGAAAAACAAGCCGCGCTTACCGAAGCCATAATGCTTCCTAATCATGGACAACTTTTATTACACAGCCAAACACAGGTCTTCATTTCATCTGTCAAACACGAACTTTCTGACTTAAAGTTAAAGAACGAATACGCACAAGTCATAAAGTTATGTCAGCAATAAGTATATCTAGGTTAAGTTGCTACCATTTTATACTACAGACTTTATAGTCTCACTGATCATATCTAGAAGCTTGAGAGATACGAAGCTTGTTTGCTGGCAGCACGTACGAATCAAATATTTAAGTCACGGCGCGGCTGTTAGGAACTACTGGTTGGGAAAATATCTATTCTAGTTTTATTTATCTTTAGTGTGAGCATTAGAATTTTTCATGGTCAGGTAGCAATTTTTGTTCAAATAGGGTATATTGACATTTTTGAACCATGGACATTACGAAGCTCTGGCTCTAGACTCGCCTTATGGGATTTTTGATGATGGGCGAATGGGTAGGTATAGTCTCCTGATTTAGGAAAGACCTTTGCCTACTTGTCCAAGGATTACAGTCGAGATTTTATGTAACTATGGCAACCAACTTGAAGACCGCGACGTTTCGAAAAACTTCACTTCTAACAGATGTGTGGCTGCAAATAGCCAGAAAAACAGACCTAACATTTAGAGATGAATGGAAATATGTGACTGCAAGTTATTATTCAGTCAGTAATTTATAACAGCCAGCAGCTTGATTCTGGTTGTATTCCAACTTATTAAATAGAAACCTCTCTGCAAACTCGGGCGCAGTATTCCAATCACTTAGCCACTGCACTGGGATCGGGTGGTCATACTGAATCAGTATAATTTTTAATAGTTATTTTGTGAACAGATTCATAAAGTAATATCTACCTATACATTAATGCCTTTTGAAAAAACTTAGGCACTGTAAAACCGAAAAATATAATAACGTGATTATATAATATGAATAAGAATAATAATAATATATAATAATATATTTATTCGCTTGAAAACATGGTATAAAAGGTCTACAATATTCAGAGAAGTACAAACATGTTTCGCTAAGATTAAACATAGCATGCAATTTTTTTATAAAATAAACCAAAATAACCAAGCATGATGTTATTTCTATTTGATTATTATTTCCCAATAAGATTATTTTTTCAATATGAGAGAAAACACAAGTTATGCTGACCCCTGGGGGCTTACCATGAACTTTCAAAATAATTGCCATGTTCCGGGCAGTTTAACTTTGAAGGATAGCCTGACAGGTTTTCTATTTGTACCATGATCATTTCTATCAGAGCTGCAATGCATCGATTTCACATCTGCTGTATTGTCTCTGATCAGCAAAGTCTAATATCTTCATAATATAAACAAACGTTCGGAAATACTTATTCGCAAAGTTACCGGTTTTACGGTTTAAAAAAATTGTGTTAAAGTATTTGAATAACTGTTTTTATTACGATGATAATAATTAAAACAATATGTTTTATTACTAAACATCGCATTAGGCATGATTAAGATGCTAGAAACCTTTTCAACACTTAAAACAGATAATTTAGACACTTGATAAAATGATTACTATTTTCGAACGATGACAAGTACGTCAGTTGGTATTTTTTAAGAAATGGAACTACCACAAATTGAGTTGTCTAAATAAGAAACATTATGTTGATTTGTTTCTTAGAATCATAAGATAGCAATAAAAATCACCAATCCGTCATCTCGTTTATAGCGATTGTCATATTATGGCTATTAAGGGTATAAAACCTGAATAGTACGTACACTATTCAATAATATAGCTGATAGAAGTATACCATTCAATAAATAATATTCTGGTCGTGTGGGGTAAAAATAAACACGTAGCATAATGTCACTAGATTTATTTTCGTAATCAACATCTTAATATAACAAATACTAAAGTTTTATTTAATGCCTCAAGATATATGTTTTCTTGATACCGAGCCCAACATTATAAACCACACTACAGCCATCACTACCCATACACCAGCCGATAGTTCTTCTGCCGATCCTCTACAGTAATAGTCACAATTAACGATCTAGTTAGAGCACTGCTATCGTCCAAGAAAATGACGACAGGTTGTTTTCAACTCGTTTAATTTATTTGGTTCAGATCGGTAGCTGATTCAACCGTAGGCATATCATGTACAAATTTTGTAGAAATCTTACAGCACAATGGACACCATGGCTTAGTCGAGTACTTGCTAATAACTTTAAGCAAAATTCATCAAATATTATTTAGAAAACCACAACTATTGTCAAAAAAATTGTCAGTTTCAAACTGACATTATTTTCTCATTCCGTTTTACAGTAATTATAACTATGAAGTATGAACTTATGTTTCATTCTTAGATAAAGGAGGTTTTATTAACATGAAGATCTTCAAAATAAACGTAATATTATGTAATTTCATCGTTACACTTTTGTATAATATGCTAGTAATACTTATACGTGAAAAAACATGTATTTTATTTAAAATTTACCAAAACAGGTCAATAAAAGTTAGTTTTTCACACCTGTTTAATCTGACACCAAAGTAGTTCAATTCTCGATGTTTTTATGTCAAAAATTACTTCATGGTACAGATATTTGCAGGCCAGCTACTGTCACGTGATCGCTCGCCGGCTTAGATCACGTGACCGCTGGCTCGCCTGTTATTTTAAGTGGTCATGGTGCAAAATAACAGAACAGTTCATTTTTCGTCGAAAACAGTCCTGCTATAAGGGTTCATGGTAAGGCTTCTGGTGCCTAACTATGAGCTTGCATCGCACGTGATTTTCTGTTGTAGTACATCATATTTCATGTTGCGCTGCTCATAAAAACACTGTATACTGTAAAATTAAAAATAAGATAAAACTTTTAGAAAATAAATAGAAGCAATGTAAAGCAAATAGCTTAAAAGAAATAGTCTTACAAACCGGACTAATAAAGTTCTTACCAAGTTATTACGATGATGATAAATACAACTTATTACTGCGCGTAATTGCTATATTTTAAGACATTCTTATACAAACTATTTATGCTATGTATCTTGTTAGATTGATGCCTGCAATTTATCTCGCAATATCAGAAGCGTCAAATTGAAATGGGCTTTACATATCGCCCCCGGGTGTGACATGAATACAATCCATCAAATAAAATGCATCGTAAAACGTGCGATGATATTTGTTTTCATTTAACGATTCTAAATGGATTCCTGTAGTAGAGTAATCTTGGTAAAGCGATAGGTACGTTTTTAACTTTGTGTTACTATAATTATGAAATATAATGCAGCGATAAGCTTTTACGAAAAGCTTTTGCATATCGCTTATAAGTTTCATTACGTTTTCTTAGTACGTTCTTAGACTGTAGTTATAATAAAATGATAACCTATACTCGTGTATAAGTGTTTCGTTTTACCGAGCAATTCATCCGAAAGTCATTATTTTGATAAAAAAAAAACTTTTTCATAAAAATTTATTTTATTTTATTTTGAATTCCAATACGCGTTTTTATCCCTACCACACTACGGTCACCGATAAGCTACAATCACCAAATAAGACGTATAAAAGTAAAATTGCCTTCAACAAAGTCAACAAACACAACTGCAGCTTATAAAAAATACCATATACAATATTGCTGTTAAAGATCAGCACTGAAGTAATTTTAAAACTCTTTCTATCTCAGTAGTGGTAATGAACTTTTCACTTTTCTGCTAAGATTGTGTTACTGAACTTTTATCGCAAATTGACTTAAATACTGGTGTTTGTATTGTCTAAAGTTTAGTTATTGGTTTACTTGATGTTGACTCTTTCATTTACTTGTCTGCTAATATAATAATTATTTTGGAATCGGCAAATTTTATGGATTGTATTACCTACTCTATTCATCTCTTTTTAGTCCTTTATTTAAATATCTGAGGAGTGGACATTCTCCTCAGAGAAATATAGGATACAGTACACCTACATTTAGAGTCTTCTTCTTTTTTAATATGATATCCAATGGGAGATCATAAATGTCTTGACAGACAGACAGACAGACAAACGGACAACAAAGTGATTCTATGAGGGTTCCGTTTTTTTCCTTTTGAGGTACGGAACCCTAATTATATGCGAGATAGTATTCTATGTTTAAAACTCATATAACTTTGAAACCTTACTAGAATGTACTAGGTATTATTCAAAATCACGAATGTTTAACAGCAGTCTACAAGTTCTTTTAATTGTTTCCTTTTCTGCATGATACAGGTTACTTTTCTACCTACTTCTGTGTCTGTTATATTTATTCTTCGCGAACGTGTAGCTGTAGTTAGGGTTTATATCTTTATATGTTCATAAGCAGCAACAACACACAAGCTTTGAACACTACAATTCAACGTCAAAGTTGTTTCATTAAACTAATAAAACATAAGTTGGTACATAAATGGCATTCCATAGTCCTGGCACTCCATATTATCGCGACAATTCCTTCATTTATAAGCGCTTCAACTTTGTCGAGTTATATTTTCTTGTTGGAGAATGTTGAAACCGGTGAGTTTGAAATGTGGTGTGCCATTTCTTTTTTTATTCAATTGAGAAAATCTTTTGAATGATCTTTTGTTTGAATTTCTCATGTCTTGTAAAAATGTTTTTTATTTAATTTTCATCTGTCGGGTCGGTAAAAGCCTTGAGCTGTCTTTTTTATTATGTTGTTATTGTGACAATGAAACCACATTAATGATAATTTCACTAATTAGATAATAATAATGATCAAAGTATGTTATAAAGTACCTTCACTAATTTAGTGCGGCGTGCTTTGTAGGCAGTACATAATTTCAACTAACCATGCATCTGGGGGTGTAACTCAGTGGTAGAGTGTCTGCTTCGCATGCTGAAAGTCCTGGGTTCAAATCCCAGCACCTCCAACCAATTTTGGAACTTTTTTGATTACCTACCTAATATTGAGGTATAAACGTTGCTGACATTACAAATGTTTATAAATTTGGACGACTGAAAATTAATACCGTCAAGGGCTGAACGGATATAAGTGTAATTGGTATACACATGTACTTAAAGGTTTTTTAATTGATACCTACACATAAAGTGAAAATTTTATAGACTAAACCAATTACTAAAATTCCAAGGTAGTAAACCCAACGTGTTTTATAAGTCAGGGCGTGTGAACAAAAAAATGGAATATTCTTCGTCAGAACATTGTGACATCCATCATTACCTAATCGTTCTTCGCTCTTATTCCATTGTAACGTCAACTTTAAGGGAATATGATGTGCGTCAATCTGTCCCTACCATTACATTCCCCTAACTGCCATACTAAAAATGTAAGCACCACTGAAATTGATTGCCTCAGACTGCCTTAGATATTTTTATTATAGTACTTTAGCGCTGTCATGGCATAAAATATATGCCAATAGTTTCATGACGTCATGCGTCGACGTCTGTGATAGAACTGAAAGACGTGTCGGTAATAACCGCGGTTGTAAAATGCCGATTAAGTGCGCATATTAATGTTACGTATCTGCATTTGTAATATAGGTACATAATATTATTATCTTTGCAGAATACAGTCTGAACGAGTATATTGATTTATTACCACTCTCATCTGTCACCATGTTATGCAATGTTTTGTTTTGTTGGAATGCCCTTTTCAGTACAGAGCAACAATCAAGACTTGTTTGCAAGAAAATAATCAAAGACTTTTAAATGATTATTGATGAAACTAGTGCGTCAATGTTATAGGCGCCTTTGCTTTATTTAATTAGGCACAATATTTATTGATTAAAATCTGCTTTTTAAATTTAAGATCTTTGCTCTTGTCGGTGGAACAAATCTCCGTTCTTTATTTTCGGCATTCTATTTGACCGCTTGGTTCGTCTCAACTCCTACCTCCTCCGTTACTTGCTGCATAAAACTACGCTTTGGCCTTCCTCTTCCGCTTTTACCTTTTTTCCTTTTAGGATCGTCTTAAGGAAGTTGTCTTTATGATTAAATACAGGCCAATATTCTTATAACTTCTAAACAATGAGATTATCCTAAAAAAATATTCAATTTCAACTTTTTTCTGTTAAGTAAGCGTAGGTGGATCAGGTAAGTTAAATATAGATAAATGACTATTTAACTTTCGCTCAATCTTCTGAAGTTTAAACGTGGGTGTTTCTAAAATTGGACAACTAGGCAGTGTTAAAATATAAATCTGCGTCGCTAACTTTTTTGAAGAGATTATAATGATGAGGGGTAATGGTAAAGTGTGTTAAATGTTGTTGAGTGCCGGGTGGTGACTTGAGCTATATAGTTAATGTATAACTTATGTATTACAGTTTATGATTATTTAATTGCCTCTTACTTAAAAGGTTCAGTACAGAGCAACAATCAAGACTTGTTTGCAAGAAAATAATGAAAAACTTTTAAATGATTATTGATGAAACTAGTGCGTCTATACTAAAGGTGAGGCCAAGCTTTTACTTACCACTTAATTCATTTAACCGATCCAGGACTACGCTTACAATTATCTCTTAAGTAAGGGTCTCAATGTTTTTTAATTAAACGTTACAGTTAACCTTGCAGTGTCTACATAATACCTGTGATACATGCTCAGAGGACAAACATCGATATGAACCTGTCACTTGTCACTTGATCGCATAATTATAGCTGACGATGATAATATAATTGCTAAAAGTTACTTACAGGCCTTTGTCCGCCGGTCCTTGTAACAGTATGTCGTATAGTGACTCTATTCTTTGTTGTACTATACCCTATTGATTATCGGCTGAGATCAATAAGTTTAAAGCGCATAAATCAGTCGAATAGGTTAGCGATTTACCTAATCTTCCAAATAAAAATCTGCATAGTCATAAAATAACGTTAAAGTAACGTTGTAGGTAATGTAGCACATTATTTATTGGAATCCTATATGTTTATTAGATGTTATAAAAATTAACGGCGTGAGTTTATGAGACCTATAAATTGGATAATTAATCACCTATCAAGCTTGTGGGTTAATACGCATAAAACTACGCTGGATTTTCATTGAAGTTGTTTATAAGGGTTGGATCTGCTTCCAAAAATATTAAATAAATTTAAAGATTACTGATCAGAATTACCTTATTAATATTTTTTATCAAGTACTAATAAGTTTACCTACACGGAGTAAGTATTTTGATTTTGTTGTTTCTGGTATTAATTACCTAGGCATATTTATTTACTGATTTTCACTTATTTGAAATAAAAATGACTGTCGTAACCGTTACGATAACATCAAAATAAGTAAGAGGCAATTAAATAATCATAAACTGTAATACATAAGTTATACATTAACTATATAGCTCAAGTCACCACCCGGCACTCAACAACATTTAGGAACACACTTTACCATTACCCCTCATCATTATAATCTCTTCAAAAAAGTTAGCGACGCAGATTTATATTTTAACACTGCCTAGTTGTCCAATTTTAGAAACACCCACGTTTAAACTTCAGATGATTGAGCAAAAGTTAAATAGTCGTTTATCTAAATTAAACTTACCTGATCCACCTACTCTTACTTGACAGAAAAAAGTTGAAATTGAATATTTTTTTAGGATAATCTCATTGTTTAGAAGTTATAAGAATATTGGCCTGTATTTAATCATGAAGACTACTTCCTTAAGACGATCCTAGAAGGAAAAAAGGTAAAAGCGGAAGAGGAAGGCCAAAGCGTAGTTTTATACAGCAAGTAACGGAGGAGGTAGGAGTTGAGACGAACCAAGCGGTCGAATAGAATGCCGAAAATAAAGAACGGAGATTTGTTCCACCGACAAGAACAAAGATCTTAAATTTAAAAAGCAGATTTTAATCAATAAATATTGTGCCTAATTATATAAAGCAAAGGCGCCTATAACATTAAACTTATGTATATCAGGAATCCATGTTTATTAATGCTTTAAAGCACCACTTTTACACTAATCAAGGGTTTCTTTTATTACGAATGTTACGCTTAATCATGTGAACTAATTAATAATTTTGATTTAAATTCCCCTCACCCTATAGTCCATAAATATTCAATTTATTAAGGCAAATATTTGTTCCAATACTGATTTGGTTAATGACAGTTTTGTTTGGATAATACACGATAAATGTATGTATTTGCTCAGCTGTATACCTACTCTTAGAAGGGGACGGCAAATGTTTTCAGGTGCTAACGTATCGTCAAGACGAGGTTCGCATTTGTATTGTCATAATTATTTATAGTGAAAAATGAATTGGAAGCTCTCTGCGTGAAACTCAAGCACTGCAGGTATAAACCTGCATACGTTATAAACATTGTACTTACCTCGGGTCTTGAAATACTTACCTACATACTACTCGTAATAAAATTAATATAACCACACATTTTATTAATTACTATTACACCTCAAGTATCCTTAAGTTTAACTAGACTGTAACTTCAGAAGTTCAGACTGTATCAAAGGACAAATGATTACCATTTGGTGTTACCAAAATTATCTAACTCGCTAGTCATTATTTTT
Source organism: Abrostola tripartita (assembly GCA_905340225.1). Lineage (NCBI taxonomy): Eukaryota > Metazoa > Arthropoda > Insecta > Lepidoptera > Noctuidae > Abrostola > Abrostola tripartita. Next base: position 2,689,752 of record HG996488.1, read on the forward strand.
AACTTCATGTTCAAGACTATCATTAGCTAAGGCAAGTTTTCGATTAATGTGCTGATCTATGTGTGTGTAAGTGTAGATATTTCTCTCGTGTTCATTCATGGGTATGGATGTGTGTGTGTGTAAGTTATAAAGGAGTTTCTGAAAAAAGGTTTAATACATTGATACTGCGATTGTAAATGTAGTAAACAACTTTACAATTTTATACAAGACCCTAATAGCTACACTCTATTTTGCTCGGAAATTTTATTAATTTATCTTTTTCGTAAGTATTGGAAATCGAACAAAAATAGAAACCACGAGATCACCAAAAACGCTAAACACGCCAACGTCCCTAAATAATTAATTTATGTATTGAACAGACTTATTTGCCGTTAGATACTGTCAATAGAAATATTTAAACACCATTATCCCTAAGCGCGTCATCATCATCAATCATATCTGACGTCCAGGACATAAGCCTTCTGAACGGCACAATGTACCCGAGCCCACGGCCTTCTACAATACAACCCAAATCTATACTGCAATAACAATATGGTAGGCGGTAATTTCCAGGCATTATTAGGTTATTTCGGTAGCCGACATGTTTATTGCTTCACCACGTGTTACTAGCGCCGGGGGCTAGAGGTGTCGTGACGGAGTGTATTAAGAATGTTGCCTTATGTATCGATACGGTGGTCTAAGTTATAGCCGAAATTAAGCTTTCCTTATTTCATATCCTGACGTTTTCGTAGTTCAAAGGTAGTTTTTTTACTGTTTTAACAGCGTTGCGCGTTGTAACAGCGATTAGCATTGTCGTCGATTTTTATTCGTGAATGTGAAACTATAATATTTTATGTGTTTGGTAGGTACATATATGAGACTGATAGAATTATACTGTTGAATGATTTAAGTTAGGTATATACGGATAATTTTTTATAATATTCTTATACTTACAAGATTTTAACTTTAAAAATGAACCGGTAACTATAAGGCTTATTTTATCTACTAATTCTGCCTCTTCTTGCTCCTGGCAATCTTCTGTTTGGACTCCAGGTCAGAATATAAAATCATTGTGGAAATATTCGTTGATCATAAGTATAACGCCAGTCGTTCGACATTAGAAATCCAAATAATAAACTACATACTTTGTACAGTTTTATTTATTAGTTACAAACAATTTGACAATGTCACGCGATCCTTGGTTTCAACAACAGTTTGTTGGCTACAATCTTGATAAACGCGGAACAAATTTAAATAACTCGATCAAATTTATACAAATCTTTGTATTGACGTGTTCTTCAGAAGCTTGATAATAAATTTAAGGAAAAAGTAAGAAGTGAAAACTTGCTATGATTTTCGAAACTAAGTTTTAGTAGTTACATTATAATGCTTTTTCCCATGCGGGAATCGACCCCGCAACCCTTAGCGCAACAGTCCAATCGCTGGGCCACTGAACCAATCGGGTCGTTATAAAAAAAAACAGAAAATAATATCTACTGTCTATTCATAGATAAGGAAGAACAAAGTAAAATAAAAAAAAACTGGAAAAGCAAGTTTAAAATAGGCAGTTTCAGGTATGAATACCTGTTCATAGTTTCATATATTTCAATGCAAGGATGCTGATCGATAGAGTGTCAAGATGTGTGCGCTTTCCCTAACTTAAATGGAACAACGCAAACTTCTAGCAAAGTAAATGAAACTCCTTGCATCAATCATTTCCTGTGTTTATTGTCATCTCATTTCTGAAAGTTAAAAATGGTATCAATTACGGGTATATACCTAATTTATACGAAAACAGTAATGTTATAACGTCAGAAAATATAACATTTACGCGTGGTATAAATTACACGTGGTTTTTCACGTTTTATTAGTATAGGTATTTTAATATTTTTTCAGCTACATTTAAAAACAAATGGCTTTCAAATAGCTATAATTTGACATGTTTTTAAAAGTTCACAAAAGCAAGTAGGTACCTACATAATCAAACAACTTAGACGGTTTATCAAACGGAAAGTTTCCTACCATTTACCGCCTGTCGCTTACAACGCCTGTAGTGGAACCCACTTTATTACTTGGGCTGATGAACTATCGGCTAATTGCCACTAAACCCTACTTTATGTACTGCTGTGTCGTGAAACTTTTACTGCGATGACATGGGTCGCTTCTGTGTACTGGACACTATCGCCTTCTAAGAATATGGAAGTTAAAATTTTCAGTACGGCCTTTCCTACATAATTTTACATGTCGATTTTGTATTAACAATATTATTTGGTCCTAAGCTCCTACTTTTTGGTCTAAAAGACCAAGTCATAGTAAGAACTAGACATAATAATCAAATGAAACAATAGCACAAACTTCACGTTAACTTCTCAGAGTCACATACTGTCAATCAAATTATAACTTGTACTAGAACAATAATCCTGAAAACTCGGTAGTTAGTCTGTTGGTCCGTACAAATAGCGGTCCCTTGTGGCATCCCTTAGATAAATCAGCGTCGATGTCAATTATAACAAACACATTATTTATTATAGTTGAATGCATCGGTGTTGTATTGACCTATGATAGTGAAACGTCACTGGTGTATTGTTTGGGTAAATGAATAATGAATGTATTACATTGATTGTTAATGTATGTACAACTAAAACCAAATCTAGTTTGAGTAATTTGGTTCGCCGTTATACATATTTAATACATTTGAACCCATAAATAAATGAACATTGACTGCTTCGTTGGTCAAGAGGTCATTAAGCGCCACCAATTCATGAGGTCCTCGGTTCAAATCCCAGGACGGACCAAGTGTTACTGAGTTCTTCCATTCGGTAATTCTCAGTAGCAGTATGGAGTCTGGACTGGTGCGCGGTTGATGGCGATAGGCTCGCCCTCTCTTACATTGGGACCTATAACCTAACTGGCGAAATGTGGTTGTACTATAATTATGTGCACCTCTGCTTACTCTTTCGGGGAATACAGGTGTATTATGTTTATGAAACCCATACTTAAATAAACGAAAAGCTTTGTGGTTTAGCAATGTTGACTCGAAGCCTCACATGAATTTAAACACTCTAGTTAAGTTCATGAAATAATAAACAATGAAACAACCTGAGGCCCGCATTTGACGTCATCCAGAGTGAACGTAATTTGGACCCTGGGGTCCGATTGTTTAAAGAGGACACGCGTTCTTCTTAAGCCATGCCTTCAAAGCCTTCAGAGGCCTCAAACGTTATCCTTCCTGTTTCCTTCTTATCTTTAGATATCTCAGGGATTCGGAATTCCGTTTGAGCTGTTTTTCGTTTATTGGCCTCAGGCGTTTGAAGTCTCCTCAGATATTTAATACGTCTGAACATTGTTTTGTATTTTGGTAAAGCTGTATGAATTTGGTCTTTTATTATTATTTATTTATTTGCGGAATATTTTAATATTTTTATGATTGCGATTACAGGATCGAACATTGCATTTGAAAACGCTTTAAACTTAGATTTGGATTAACATTGTACCTATAGAGCTTATAAAATAATGTAGGTATATTTTAGGCAATCACATCTGCGACTTGCTAATTAATCTTAAGAATGATAAATAAGATATTATATTTTAAGTAATTATACTGTTACTCGAAGGCATTCTATGCAAGGTTTAGACATCATAATTCTATTATAAACAGCTGTATAAGAGTAATAAGTAGCTGAAGCCGTGAACCAAGAGTCAATGAGTACTTTACAATGTAATATGAAAGTTCCCATTTTGTTTATTTTATTCGATTTATCGGTAGCTCTGCAGCCAACTACAATTCGAGCATGGTCTGCAAATTTCTATGCACTTACCTCGCACTCAACATCCTGCAAATAGGAACCGCCGCATGAATACAATCTTGAAATATGAATTGAATTAACTGGAAGTCCTTGCAGAATTCAATTACAAAGCATTTACAAAGAAACGCCAGGATTTTTGAAGACTTTGAGAATAATTCCTACATATTTCACGTATCTAGGAATCTAATACAATGTACATTCAAGCAATTAGACTTATAATATAAGGTGTAGGATCATCATCAGCCGGAAGACGTCCACTGTTAAACAAGGCCTCCCCCTTAGAAGGGGGGGGGGGGGGCAATAATCCCCACGCTTGGCAAGCGGCTTGGGGATCGCAGTGTTGGTTGTCAAGTTACAGAAGACGCTGGATCTTCTGGATTTTCCCTTAGTCGCCTGTTATGACACCCACGGGAGGAAAGGGGGTCAATCTAGGCCGGATACCACGGCAGGTAATATATATATGTAGCAGGTATAAATTTTCTTTTAATTGAGTTTATACCTACACTAACATTACATTTATAAGTCCCAAGTACTAAGTGGTGAACACATAACCATTAAGCGAGCCCATTTTTGCTATCCCGGCAATAAAAGGGAATTGTATTTTTAATCCATCCCTCTACGGACACGGTGTGTATGGATTTAATCAAAATTAATGTTTCAATCAAGTTCAGGATGTAGGTTGGCATGATTTACCAAAAGGCATGAATAAGGCAAAATAGATCATAATAATTAGCTGTTCTTCCTAATTTCAAGCTTAGAATTAATGTAGTCATTAGTGTAAGTGATCTCAAAAACTTTAAATGAAATATAAATGCCCTAAGTTACCTGAACTCGCAATCGAAAAGAGCAAAATTTCTGCTCACCAATAAATAGATAAGACAATCTCATTATCGCAAATCGTTCGAAGAAACAACTCGAGAAAGATTGTCTCACAGTTGTATAAAAGTTCTCAGTCCCCTTACCATAAACTCTTAAAGCAGGACATTTTCCGTTGTAGAAGCGAGACGCCACACTGCACGTAGCGGCGCGGCGTGTCGCTTCTATATCGGAAAATGTCCTGCTTTAAAAGTTCTTGTTAAAGGCATAGTACCCAGAAATGGCACCCTTAAAACTTAGATGAAGTTCCTCTATTTAGTTCTGATATTCCTTTACTTCATAATCTGTTATCCAAGCTTGCTTTAAAGGAAATTGTCGTCTGTATTCCATTCCATTCATGGTTTCTGTATCATTTCTTATCTTTATTGGATAGTTATCATTTTCGTACAGGATTGCACGCTGTTTGATATTGTATGGATCGTGAGGGCTTTTTATTTTTGACTTTGTTTCTTGCTAACTGTAAGAAAGTGGTTATTCTTTTAGTGAGATCTAACATGGGTAAAGCTAGCTAGAGGTTAGAGGTTACTTTTACAGTTTGAGTTACAGCTAGAGGTTACTTTTTTTACAGATATCGTGAAATTCATTATCTTTAACTGAAATAAAAGAATTTAAAGACATCGTAATATGCTTCGTATATGTAATGCTTCGTCATAATTACAAAAAATAACATATGACAATGTTTAAATGTGAATAGAAATAAAATGAAACAATGACATATTTTTAGCAACAAAACCATCCAATTAACAAAATGAAATTATATACAGTGAGCGTTCTAAAATAAATTAATATAATTTATGTGTCTTTCGAAGAGAAAGATAATTTAAAGGGAAAGCTTTTTAAGAGATAGAAAATTTAACTGAGACTAATTAAAATTACACGTTATAACTAATAAAGTTATATATAGACATGTAAATAATGTTGTTTAAGAACCGAATTCATACCATACACACATTACTAGATATCAATCACTTTCCAATTTATTAGTATTGAGTCGGGAGTAGTGTTTTGTACAAGTTAGTACAAAGGTAACAACAAAAATAAAAGTTTCAGTAACTGCCAATTTATTTATTTTTACTTTGCTCCACACTAGGAATTTCTCCTGTAGCGTGAGTGTGTTTCACAAACATGTAATATCACATACCCAGACTCGGGACAAATATCTGCGGATCGAATCCGAAACCCATAGCGCAGCAGTCTAATCGCTTAGCTACTGCGCCAATCAGGTATTCAAATTCATATTTCCTTGAAAGCAAAATTCCTGACTTTAAATCTACGTCCTACGGCCAAACTATTATACTAAGTACATGTAGCTACAGCTATATCGGTATATTTCTATAATACCATTACTTTAAGCTGAAATTTTCAGCTTCCAAGATTATACCTACACCATATTTGGCTGCAAAGTTAGTAACTTGTTAACTATCCTGTTCTTAATAGAGACATCTTGCCTTACTTAATAATGTCACGTTGAAGCTATTGTCAATCTTATGTAAAGCTGTTAAGGTCTATCTTAGCTTACAGGTAGCTATTACGACCGATGGGACAGTCTTAAGTTGTTGTTGTAGGTCGGTTATGTTTTAATCGAGTTTTAAGAGTACCTACATTAGCTGACAGCTATCATTACAAAGTGACAATGATTCTTAGCTGGTAGATTTAACGTTGCTTACAAATATTTTTATTCTTTATTTTATACTCTTTCTTATCTAATATTATGTTACCGATGAAAATTTATATATTTTGACTTTATTGAAACATCTTTTCATTGTTAAACAGTTAACCCACAAAAAAGTACGTATATTATTTTAGTTTAAAGAGGCACGTTGAGCACTAAAAGTATCGCCAAAAAGAAATGTTGGCCTCAAAAAGCTATACACTTGACCTACGTTCTACCAGAAAAGAATTATTACACCACCCTATATGCCTGTCCGCATAAAAATTATGCAACTGTAGATTAAAAGGTTTTGCATTTTAAATGAAATGGAATATTTATTGAGAGCGAGCAAAGAGTGCGTTCTTTTTGCACAAATTTAAAATGATAATGTAATTCAAATAAAGTAGTTGTGTGGGTAGAATAAAAAAAAATGCATAGAGTTGATGCTTGTACGTAGTATTTATTTGGAACACATTTAAATGTTGCCTTATTTTCGGTGATTGGTCATCCTCGTCGCGCTATCTTTTCCTAAACCAATCAAAATCTTTTCTAAGAAACAAATGCACGTCGTTTGCTGGACATAGCTGTCACTTGCAGTTTTACGAAGAAGACTGTGCTTGCTAGTCTCCAGTGCAATCTTGTGCATTCATAAACAATACGTTAGGACTGTTTTGTGTGCTGTGACTGTGAGTCCAATGCCGTGAAACTGAGTTTAAATAAATTAGAATTTATTGTGACCTAGTATACAAATATAATATGATAATTTTAGAACATGCTTGGTTTCGTTATTTTCTGTGCAATCAGTCTTTTATAATTGAAGAAACAATACTGCCGTATCTGCAGCTGGCTACAGGTATTGATCTTTTTTAAGTAACTTGGTCGGGCGCTGAGCCAAAGTCTTTAGGTATCACATCCGAATAATTCGAGGACCTACGCTACGTTTTGCTAATGGTTATGTAATGTCCAATGCTCACAGAGCAAAATAGGCCTACGTCGTATAGGTATCGGGAGAGAAAATGCGAAAAAAAATTATTTTGATAGCTCTGATGATGTTGTATTTAAACGTTTGCCTTTAATGTTTGTAGATACTTACTTTATGTTGTTGTATTGTTATAATAACAAAACAACAACATACAATGCGCCTTAGCTACAAAAGTATCTGCGTGTGCTGTACAGACGACTATTTTCCTAGCCGATCTCGCGTCCCTGCTTCTTACCTCGCATACCCACCACTGCTGCCATGACATACAATGTGTAGACCCTAGCAGCTGACGCCAGGAGTCGCGCAAAACATTGTATTTGATATACCTAGGCAAAAACCTAAATCATTGTTATCGGTCTGCAAAATAAACCTGCAAAAAACCTCCTTTTTATAAGATACATGTGTATACACGATTCGCTCCAAAAACAACCTCATAATTAGTCATTAGTCGTCAGTCCTAATTAAACTCATCGTTGTATACTACAAATTGAGTAAAATCTAGAATGCCGAAAATATTTCTTTGGTCGGCCAGTTTTTACTCTCAAATGTTTAAAAATGAGAAATAAAACCTTCGGCTACTAAATTATATTAATAAACGGATAACACGTTCAAACTTTGGTGTGTAAGAAAAATTTAATAAGTGCCGAAATAACAAGAATAATCCTACACAGCGTCTGTCTTAAACTTCATTAAGTCCGAAAACGTGAGATTAAAATGCGTACAAAGTTTTTATCTTGTTAGCTTCGCGAGCAATGAGGACTTACCGGGTGTTTGTGAGTTTTGTTCATTTCGGACTCACGCTGAAACGTTCATGACTTCATGTTACACTTTTACTTCATGACATTTAGCATTTAAACAGAATTTCGTTAAACTAATTGACGTGTACTTATGAAACAGTCAATACTCGCGTTGTTTTTCTAAAGATGATTTAATTCTTGGCGATAATTTTTTAGAGCGTTAATGGTCTACCCTTGTTCTGGCGAGAAGCGTGAAAAAACAAGAAACATATTTTGTAGGCCTTTGAGTCTGAGAACATTTTCGTTGTTTAGTATTATTTCTCATCAGGTGAAGGTAACGCTGCCTATTTGTGTGATTTATAGGTGGTCGTTCCCATGGTTAGACGCTGCTATTACGAAAAGGGATAAAGACACACATCTTTGTTCTGATACGACAAGGTTTTATACTTGTATAGCTTTTTGAGATCATTAATAACGGTACAGTGAGTACGGACTACACTAATATGCAGCTTTGTAAAGTACCTAGGTATGTACCTACATAAAACAACTTTACAGTTTTATCATAGTATTTTACAATAGCCGTAATAAACCATCTAGCTCGTAAACAGACAACAATACTTTGCTATGTTTACAGCTCACATTGCAACTAAGACAACTATTTTACGACGTCCAAACACCCAAATTTTAAACTAATTTTGCTGAAATAACTAAACAGTACTCCTTTCATCCTCTACAACAGACAGTAGAATCCATCAAAAAACAAATGAATGACTAGTAGATATACGAAGTAAATAGCCCGAGTACCATTTCCAGGTCCTCTACAATTTTGCCATAATTTAGCTACCTCGGTGCGATCTGAATTCAATGCAACAAATAGATGATTTGAATTTTGGTTACGATTTTACGTAATGTTGTCATGACAATTAATTTTCGGACTCTGTAAGTGAAGTAAATAGAATTTAGTCTGGTTTAAGACTACTGACTGGACAATTTGTCGTTCTAATTAATTGGAATCAGTGGCGGGGCAAGAGCTAAGTTTGATGTGGGCAAACTATATTTCGCGAGGCCCTTATGTGTATTTTTTTGTGGAAAAAAAAGGTAAAGGGTGAGTAGGTAAAAAAAATAGAACAAATTGCCATATAAAATTGTGGTATGTTTTTTCTATAAATTCCACATTATTAAGCACTTTATATAATATTTATAGGCGGGTAGTTCATTTATGCAGGTCTCCCTTACAGGCCTCCGGAAATATTTCATAACTTAAAAAATAGGGGGCATAATGGGACACTTGGCAAAATATTTTATGCGTTATATTCTTCAGGGCGCGTGGCCCTTCGGACCGCAAGGCTGTTGGCAATGGCCTACGTCACCCACGCCTTGCGCCGCCTCTGATTGGAATGACTAGTCTTTGTCGCAGGAAGGTCAAGTTAATGTCCTAAAATATGCTTCTTCCATAATTGGTAATAAAATTGTAAGAAATCATATTCTTCTATTTCTATTAGAGTTAGTTTTTTGATCAGTTTCACCTGTTTGTAGGACAAATTACATAACTTAAACACAAAGTTAACTTTCTTGAAGCACAATAAAGCGTGATGGATGATGACAGTTGTGAAGTTATTTGCCAAGTCAAGAGGCATTAATACTACCTTGCTCCAAAAGGTGACAGGCTTATAGAATACGTTATATATACAAATCAAAAACATCCGCCGCGCAGCAAAATAAAACTTTAATTCAATTTATCATTATTAAATTAAATGATTCATTGACATCAAAATTAATCTTCATTGCCAGTTGAGCATGAAGTCTGGATTTGTTCCCGGTTAATTGCACTACGCTCGCCACCTATTACGTTGGGAGCTATAACATAACTGGCGAAATGTGAGTGTACTCGTCGTTCGTACCACCTCTGCCTACTCCTTCGGGGAATACATACGGACGTGATTTTATGTTGCCAAGTTATGGCAACAAAGTTACCGCAAATTATGATACAGTTTATTGACCCTAAATATTCGCTCGAACTTTAAAATTCAAGGCCTCGTTTATCGTAAACGAAAGCGCCGCCATATTGTCAAGATTAATGAGACGAACTTTATTCAATCCGCAAACGATTCAAGAGCACCTAGTTTTGTACTTAAATTTCCTGATTGTAAACTGGATTATATTTTAAAGGTAATATATAAAGGTGAAGATCTGGGACTCAGCATCAGACTTGTGTCCGACGTAGTCCCAACAACAACTATCAATATGTTTGTGAAGGTAAATAAATACTTAATTTAATCTTAGATACATGTGCTTACGTTAATAATTGTGTTATTATATCACTCATGTGATTGCGATAACGAAAAATACTGGCACATAATTATTTAAGTTAAAACGAGTATTGACTAAAAAAATATAAGACTATAAAAAATGCTGATAGGTGTATCAAAAATACACTCCAGACATTTTAATATGGGATGATAAATTAGTAATTTTGAGTCTTTTAACCTACCAGAATATTAATTTCTTTTAGTTCGTCGCTCTCCTCGCCTTGGTGGCCGTCGCCAGCGCTAGTGACTTCTCTAGCTTCTCCTACGGCGTGGCAGACCCCTACACCGGTGACTTTAAGAACCAGGTTGAGAGCCGGTTGGGAGACAATGTGAAAGGCCAGTACTCCCTCCTGGAGTCTGACGGCACCCGCCGCACAGTGGACTACGCTGCCGGCGCTGGAGGCTTCAACGCCGTCGTCCGCAAGGACCCTACTCTCATTGCCGCCGCTCCCGCCCTCTCCTACGCAGCTCCTGCCATCGCTGCTCCCGCCATCTCCTACGCGGCCCCCGCATTCGCTGCCCCAGCTCTCTCCTACGGTGGAGTCGCTCCCTACGGTTTCGCCAAATTCGGAGCTATCGGATACGGATCTTCGTTCCCCTACGGCCGCTACTACTACTAAAAACCTGAACCTGTTGTAAATAAATGTAAATAGAACTATCAAACTGTAATCTTTTATTGAATTTTTTGCTGCACCACCTCTACCTAATTGTTTAAAAATGTTTATTTTTCTTGAAGGGTTTTGTAGAGGTGTTATGCACACTCATATTTTACCAGACATGCGTACCAACATACCAAGTAAATAATAGTATAAAATTCTAGGCATCATTACCGCAAAGTCAATGCCCAAGCTCATGCTTGGGTTTGATTCCTCAAGTTTGCCTAAGACATTATAAATTTATAATTTATTATCAAAAAACAATCTATTACAAGAATACGAATCTATTACAAACTTCGATACGACTTAAGACATTATTTATTTCCAAGCTGCATCTGATTGTTGTTTCTTGACCTTAGAATTCGTTTGGTAAATGTACAAAATACAAATCTATTTATGCTTCCGTTTGTAACGAGAACGTACTGTAAAAAGAATGCTTATCGAAGCTCAGTAAGATTACAGTCCTTTGCTTATTTGCTTTCGTATTAAATTACTTATATCATAAGTAGTGATGTATAATGATACAGATAAAATGTACCCAGATTCGTTTTAAAATTCAATGGTATTTACGTGAAGGTAATGATAAGTTGGAAAATTGAATTTAGGTAATGACTTGATTTTATACATTCTTGATACTAAATCACCCTGATTTGACGTTAAGTATCACAGCCGTATGGCGTCCCGTCGTTCAACTCATTCGATCAAATTGCGTTAAGGTTATGATGCAGCTCTACATCAAGAACTTAAAACACCACACGATAGTTTTCCCTACAAGTCTAGCTAGAAACTTTTAAGTATCTAGCGTAAGTCTAATGCAGTTTGGAAATAATCACACTAATTTTATAAAGGAGAAAGTTTATGAGTGTTTTTGTGTGTTTGTACGTTTGTTACCTCTTCAAGGTCAAATGGCTGGACCGATTTTGCTAAAATTTAGTATGGAGGTAGCTGTCACCCTGGGTTAATACATAGGCTACTTTTTATCGGGAAAAATGTAGCGGATAACAGCGCGGGGCGCAGCTAGTTATATTTTAATTATATAACAATGATAACAACAAACCACTTCTTGCATCTAACAAACCAAAATTCCGATCCACTTCTCAACGTAATTTTTGCATATAGTCAAATCAACTAATCAATTTGCACGGCAATTTTAGATGTAGACAATAATATTCGGCAAGTAATTAATATTAATCATACATCAAGACATTTCCGTCCCCAAAGAAGATAAAGAGGGAGGTCGTTACATGTTTGTACAACAACGACTTTGTAGCTACTTGTGTCAGATATCAAAAATCTAAAAGTTTTACAGCTGGTTGACTACAACACAATCATGTGATAAATGATATAATTTTTTTTCAAAGATATTGATATTCATAACTAAGTATACAAGTGTATCATTGTAGGTTAGTCTTATTAAAGTATTCAATTCATATCAAAATAATAATTTAGATACCTGCATATGTAGATAATATTTAAAATATGAAAACTTTATGACAATTGCAACTTAACAAAATTGTATTGCAACTTAGACCCCTAAAATAATGAAATCAGCTACATAGTTGAGAGTCGCAGCCAGTTTTCACTTGGCAATAACATACTAAACTAGATATTATTTTCTATTTAACAAATATGAAAAATCGTGTAGACTTTAATCGCGCGTACCGAAGGACCAATACCATTCCATATCGGACGATCGCATCTGTATAAACGTATCACACGCTCTATTTACGCAATATCATTGCGTTCGCATTGGAGGTTTTATATCTATGGTGGAATTTCTAGGCTTTAGTAATATAACATAACATCATGCCTGTATTCCCCGAAGGGGTAGGCAGAGATGCACATAATTATGGAACACCAACATTTCGGCAGTTTTGTTATAGGTCCCAATGTAATAGGGGACGAGCTTATTGCCATCAACCGAGCACAAATCCAGACTCTATGCTGTAACTGAGAATTTCTAATTGGAAAAACTCAGTAACACTGCCCGACCCAGGATTCGTACCCTATGTTACCAGCGCCTAGCGGCCACTAGACCAATAAGGCTTTAGTTTCAGTTTTTAATAAACCATTTTGATACATAGGCGTCGGCAGTTTGTAATCCTTCAGGATGAAAGACACTTGTTGTTGTTACAACGAGAAAATTATGATACTCATACCTTAATTATGTTTTTAGTTTTACTTAAGTAATGGTTTTAATAAGAATTTTCTATTGATTAAATTAAGTGTATGGTACACATAGTGTTTTGTTCCATATAGCGTGTGTTTTACGCTAGGAATTTCTTCTGTATCCTGAGTAACTCGTCCGCAGGTTTCAATTTCCTCAACTCGTTGCCTCTTCACGTTCAAAACCTTCGCTGGAAAGCTTCCTTACGACAAATGGCGATAACATTCTGACTGTAATTACATTTGTCACAAACTTAAAACTCAAGGTCTTGTTTATCACAAACGAAAGCGCCGCCATACTGACAAGAATAATGAGACAAATTTTATTCAATCCGCAATAATTCAAGAGCACCTAGTTTTGTACTTAAATTTCCTGATTCAGCAAAACTGGATTATGTTTTAAAGATATATAAAGGTGAAGATCTGAGACTCAGCATCAGACTTGTGTCAGACGTAGTCACAACAACAACTATCAACATGTTTGTGAAGGTAAGTTTATATGCAATTTGTTTCAATACTTACATTTTCGACTTTGCTCCCTTTATGTCCCTTTATGTATTCGTACCGCTCTAATACTCTATCAAAGAAAAGATTATGAGGATCCTAACGATAATTTTATGTAATTTTGCAGTTCGTCGCCCTCCTCGCCTTTGTGGCTGTCGCCAGCGCTAGTGACTTCTCTAGCTTCTCCTACGGCGTGGCAGACCCCTACACCGGCGACTTCAAGAACCAGGTTGAGAGCCGGTTGGGAGACAACGTGAAAGGCCAGTACTCCCTCCTGGAGTCTGACGGCACCCGCCGCACAGTGGACTACGCTGCCGGCGCTGGAGGCTTCAACGCCGTCGTCCGCAAGGACCCTACTCTCATTGCCGCCGCTCCTGCCCTCTCCTACGCAGCTCCTGCCATCGCTGCTCCCGCCATCTCCTACGCGGCCCCCGCATTCGCTGCCCCAGCTCTCTCCTACGCTGGAGTCGCTCCTTACGGCTTCGCCAAATTCGGATACGGATCTTCTTTCCCCTATGGCCGCTACTACTACTGAAAACCTAGACCTAACCCGTTGTAAATAAATGTTAATAGACTTTTGACCAAATATTTTAGTTTGATTTTGCTGCGCTACCTATCTATATTATCAGTATTTACGGGTACAATATAAAAATGGATATCCTTCAGATGAAATAACAACCAGTAAGCCATTTCAAAAAAATTAAACCTAAACAAAATATAACTAAAGCAATATAAAAACAATCATTTAATCTGAAATGAAAATACTGTAGCTGCATCGAAGCGTTGTTTCTCAACACGAGTTAAGAAGATCAATTTACAAATTGATTTATTATTCCGTTTGTTACTAAGAGGACGTTAAACCGTAGAAAGAATGCTAATCAAAGCCCAGTGAGATTGCAATTCTTTGTTTATTTGGTTTCCTTTTGTGATTGAAAAGAATATTGTTGCTTTGAATAATAGTAGCAATGATTATTGACATAGATGTGTATGGTTTGTGTAAAATTAAATAGTATTGTATATAGGTATAGTCACGGTAAAGTTTTTTAATCGACATGTACATGTTATGAATGTTTATAATGTATATTACACATATTCAAAAAGTCTATATATACTATAATATACTGCGATAGGTATCTACCTATCGCAGTATATTATAGATATCAAGAACTATGATATACTAGGATCTTAGCATAACCCGTTCGTCTCATTCACTCTCATTACATTTATCATGGCTCAGAATTATAATATACACTCATCTTCCTAATTACGCACGTGTAGGTTATGTAACAGATTTCATTCGTTCTTGGAAAATAAATCTTACATCGTTAATACTCAATAATTTTCACTTTAACTGGGCGTAACGAAATACAATCTTCATAAAAAGAGAATGTACAATATAAAAGATCCTACTTTATAGGTTCTCGTGTCGTCTATTGGGATTCGAATTTTATTTCGTATATGTAAGTCTCATGTGCCTATGTCTGCCTCAGCACTACATGTCTCCTGAATTTTATTTTTTTAATAAAGATCGATTTCAGTAAGGGAATAAACAAATCTTATATATTAATTTTGTTCGTAATAAAAGGGCAATGCAACCGTTGAATTCTGTAGTAAATATTCGCGTTTCATACTATTTATTTGTCGTTATTAAAAAATAACCCGAGACGGATGGCGCAAATCGCCCCCCACCAAGCCACTACGTTGATAAATTGATTATCATCTTTTTTACACGATTTTCGTATGAAACCCCTTTTTTCTAGAATACTTGCTGTATTTTTATGTACCTACTGTAAAAATATACACGGATCCTCACTGCTCCTCCCTAAAGGATAATCAGGTAATGTTTTATAGCAGAATTATATTCGAGATGAAGTTCTGAGACAATAAATTACTCTGAGATATATTCAAGTATTTCTTGAAACTCATTTGCAAGCGCAGTGTCGTATTAGGCGAGGTTCCACTGTTAGCGGAATAAATTCAAATAATTTTTCAAGTATAGATTTATTTGCTTACTTATTCTTTTGGTTCGATAAGGTATAATAGGTTCATCTTAGTACCAATAACATAAAATAACATTACGACTGTATTTCCCGAGGGGGGTAGGCAGAGGCACCTATTATATACGCCTCTGTCTACCCCACATCCACACTGTGCCTACAGTACATCCACATTTTGCCAGTTATGTTATAGATCTCAATTTAATAGGAGGTGAGCCTATTGCCATCACCGGGCACAAATCCTCCTACTACTGAGAATTACCTAATGGAAAACACCAGTAACACTGCCCGACTCGCGCTTAGCTACCACTAGATCCACAAGGCAGTGAAACCTTAGTACCAGATACAAAAAAATACCAAAATCGTTTCAATCTAACGGTCATTACAAGCGTAATTAATAGTAGTTTAAGTCGGTAGGTATTATCTACTAAATTTAAACTGTCCTATATTTTTTAAGTAGAATTTTATTAAATTTCATTCGTCCTGGGAGTCGCACGCATATCGCTCGCCTGTACTTATGTCCTTAACCCGCTTCCACTGAAGCCTCTTCACGTCCAAAAACTTTGCCTCGGAGGACCATTTCGTACCCTTCTTGCTTTACGGCCGGTTGGAACAATATTGCCTGCTTCAGGATCTGATAAATAAAAAAGTTTCGGCGACGATGTTTTTTATGCGACACATTTAAACTTGGATGCTGAATGTAGGACCAGAATAGAAATAACCTTGGGTGTCTGGTTTTAGGTTTGATTGATGTTTTAGGAATGACTTGGAAAGTTACGATGACATTCAATCAAGATACTTTTTTTAATATTGAGGTATATTGTGAGACCACCTAAGAATTGGATTATTATCAATATTGTCACTTTTAATACAAACTAAAGAGAGGAGTGTATGAGTTTGAATATGTTTTCAAATTGTGCTGAATTATGGTATTGTTTATGTAAAAAGGCGACATAAATAGAACTGCACTGCATTAATCATGTTCAGCCCCCGTACCATGAACTCTTAAAGCAGGACAGTTTACGATGCGGAAGCGAGACGCCGCATTACACTGCACGTAGTGGCGTCCCGCTTCCACGTGTTAAACTGTCCTGCTTTAAGAGTTCATGGTAAGGGGGCAGCAACACATTTATTTGGTATCGCAATATTTTAAAAGCGTTACAGCAAAATATTTTTAAAACGAATGTAAAGTTTTTTTAGCAAAACGTGCTTTCTTTTCGCGTTGGTCGTGTTTTTAGCTTCAGTATTGGGAACTTCATACAACACAATATAGTTCTACGTGTTGTAATATATTTATTCCTATTGTATATTTTAAAGTTACTCATTTTAAAACGTATATTTTTTATAGATAAGTACTACAATTTAATATTAAATTGCCCAACATAATACTTACTAGTCTCCTTTTAGGTTAAATAAACTCTCCACGATTAAAAAACGACCAGAAATAACCACCGAGCAAACTTAACTAATTTAGTCACGGGCCCACTTATATTTTAATTAAAAATGAAGCTCATTTAAATCTATTTCATGGCTGTGGAATAATTGGTCTCGTGATTGCAAGTAAAACTTGAAATTGCGGAGGTTTCAAATTTGACTAATATCTTTTGGTGATAAAATAATTTGTAGCTTCCTATCCAAACATATTTTAGGGATTATTGACCTCTGTATTAGTAGGTAAATAAAGTACTTTGTTTAATTCATTGGCACTAGCTGTAGCCCAAAGGACCAGGACCTCGTTGGAATAATAAAACTTACCTATTTTACTCATTCAAAGCATTACATAATCTCTTGAATTTTATTTAAGATGCAGGATGGTTGTATACTTAACAAATTTTTAGTTGTCTAACTCATCACCATCATCAGCCGGAAGACGTTCATTGTTGAACAAAGGCCTCCCGCTTAAAAACTAATAAACTATTATAAACTTATCTAACTCGCTTCTATCATACTTACTATTGGTCCTGTGGTCTTTGGACTTTGGTCTTTTGATTCGGAAATTAAACCACCTCTGCTTCTGGATGATCTTAGACAGTCACTCCATTATAGTCAAAGTTTGGTCAGGAAGTTTACTAGTAGAATAAAGCGAACTACCAGGAGTTGATATGTAAACAACAATAGGTACTTTAATTGGTAGCATCCCGTCTTCCGTGTAAGGAACACTTTAACAAACTGTATTACAGTTGGGAAGTGTGCCAACTGCTACTGTATTGTAATTAATTTTGTCTATTATTAGAACCTAAATTGATGTTCAACTAGTCTGTTATATGAATGACGGAAAAGCTAAATTACTTACTGTACGTCGTAAGTACCTACCCATGTTTTATTATCAAATTTCGACAGTTCAAGAAATGTGCCCAATTAAATATAATACTGGGGTATTATGTAGGTATTGCTATTTTTATACAATCAATATATATATATCGTATACGATCGACGTATGGTGTATAGAGGTGGGCCGCGTGGTTTATCTATGAAGAGCGGAGTTTAATAATATTTTGGTAGATACACATTATCTATACTACATCATCATGAAGCAGAAAAGAAATAAACAGTTGTTTCGTCTGATAACGCCACCTTTTGTCAAAAAGCATGTAACACACAATCATGAACAAGTAACTTTCAGTTTCGATTTCTAAAAATTAAATAAGCTATTGTTATGTTTGTATGCAGTTCGCGCACAAAACCACAAAAATCCATACTATCATGTTAATTACAGGTTTTGCAGTGGTGTTCGGTCGTCACTGACAGTCAGATTAAAAGTGACACAGAACTGTTTGTAACCAGGTTTATGCAGACTAAACAGAACAAAATCACCCAAAAATTGGGATACGCGAAACAGACGCGCTCCAATCCTTTTAAATATTTCAAGCTTTTCGTTTGTAATTTCAGCCACAACACAGTTTAAATATTAGAGTAACGTTTATAATACAAAAACAAGAATTCTTCATTAATACTGATGACTTCATTATTACGGAATATAAGGTCTTCACACTAAGTAAACTTAGTTTCTTGCACCACTTTGGCGCCACTTACACCAGCCATAAACAAGCCAAGTATTCTAAATTGATAAAGGAAATTTGAAAAATGATGGACACGAGCGGGACTTGAACCCGATAGTTCAAGTCCCGCTCGTGTCCATCATTTTTCAAATTTTTACATAACATTTAAGATTCAAGCTTAGCATAGGCAACATGCTAAAATGGCACCAGAAGTCATATAAGCCAAGTATTGTCATATTATGCCTAATTCCGTATACTTACCTAAGACAATTTTAAACATTAAATTCATGTACCTTCAATGTATTTGTATGTTTAATAATGTCTGACTTTCATCACCTCTGCCTTAAATCTCTCCTGTAGTTGAGCCCGCTCGAATCAACGGTTGACGGTCCGTCAACCTTTGGTCTACCACGACGTCAACATCATGCTTATAACTCGCAATTTTGATATTTAAAGCATACCATTTAGGAGTTAGTCACCCAACAGGCTATGATTTTCCGTGCCGTCGAGCGCGCCTTCCTGAAATAGCTAGCAACAAAAATAGAAGTCCAATATCAGCCTCTCTGCGGCTCTCGATCAGAAACACCTGTATTGACCTGCAGGCCTGTCTTGTTTCCTCTCCTCGCGTTTCGATTGTTATTTCAACAAGGGACCCGATTGAGGCCGTGTGTACGCGGAATATTGAATCAAAGTCTGAGATTCGTCTGGGTGTCTGGTTATTTTATGTTCTGAAGAGTTTTGTTGATTTACGATATGTTTGTTTTATATTCGGATGCGGCGATTGTTTGCATTGTGTTATGTGCTGTTTGGAATTCAGTTGGTGTTGTAGGAGTTTTGTTTTTATGATAAAAGGTATACACACACATATTATACTTATATGTATACGACAGGTATACATATAAGTATATGTGTGTCGTATTCCTATACGCCTCGAGTACATGTCTTTTTATTGTCAGCACAGTAATTTATAAGGTACCGTCTTCAAACCAAGGTGACCTTGTTACTGACAACTTCGTAATAAATATTGCGTCATTACTTTACGAATGAAGATACTACTTACCTACGTTGAATCTTAGCTCACGTTTTATTTAAACATTTTTAAGGATACAAGAATACCTACACGACAGTTGTCGCACTCTGCAAAGAGACCGTTGAATATTCCCTCTATGAAGCACCTACAAACTACGAGCAAAAGGGACTACTTTATAAGCACGTAGTGACGTAGGCATCAGAATTTTATGATGTATTATTAACGAGGAGCCACGATACGCCTGTGACGGCGATGGCAGCGTTTGGCTACGTCTTGCATAGGTAGACATTCCACTTCACTTGACAAACGTATGTACCTATGAGTTATTTGTAAAAATTACGGCGAAATAATATTCTTTATTGGTACTAAAAGAGGAATAGAAATACGTTATAAATATGTTATGGAAATGTTTTATAGAAATCATTTGTTTGGTTTGTTGTGAGTTATGGATTTTAAATCGGCTGTAGGTACAGATACCTATACATTTATGGATATTCACTTTCATAATGTATTGGTTAAAAATTAAATGGATTTTTGAATCGAATAACTTAAAGGCTTTCCGACAAAGAACTAAAATTGGATAAGCGGAACCCGTCATTTTTATCAGTTAATTTTTATTTTAATAATGACTAAGTCACAGGTTTTGTGGAATAAATATTACTTTATTCCGTATATCCTTGAGAACATTCTCGCACAATAGCTTTTATACAAATTTTCACGTGCTTACACTTTAAAGCAATATCCTTTAGCTCACACGAATATATTGTCAAATAAACCAAGCGCGTCTAAGTCGTTGGCACATTATAATATCCTTTGTATGATCTACCTACCTACGATGAGACCTACCTTAACCAAACATACAATATTCAATGACGCCACTTAAAAAAAATGGGTATATTATATGCTTATTTACAAGAAACTACTTTCTTTACTTTACTATATACAAACACACAAACACAGTCACAAAGTTTTGCCTACATAGTATTAATGTGATGTGATAATCGCAAAACTAATAATATATACTTAAATAAATAAATAAATACAAATTTAAATAAATCTAAAATTAAGCATCGAAGTTTTCCTCCTTATCGCTGTCGACTGGTAGAGTACCCAAGCCAGCCCTTTGGTCACGTGAAGAGTCAACCAACCGTTAAGATAGGTCACTGATTAATAAGAAACGCGCACTCGGACCCCATGAGCTGAGTGTTTCGACCCCTCTGAAGCCACTTAACTTTCAGTACAAGTAACAGGAGCTATGATAAATGCAGCAAAAAGCGCCAACAAACAGTATTACGGTCACGTCTCAGCCACCAAACTTAACACAATCTCGCCCTTATCGCCGCCGCGGGTACAGCTGCACAAACATTCTGAAGTTCCAGCCGGATAGTCTCGAAGATAATACCGTTAATTATTTACTCTAAGTTGCCAATATGCTTGTGTACATATTTTCTTGAATTATGGCAACCTTCTTGGAGATCGTGTTACTGATATAAATTGAACAGAAAGTTTATAATTATGTATCTACCTACCGCTTGTGTTATTTATTTGCTTAGATTAAGTTCACTTAATATAAACCTCTGAATATTAAACTTGTATACAAAAGTGTTACTGGATATAATTATTAGATGTTACTTTCTGTATCAAGAGTGACTTTCGAGCTTAGTACCTCACCGTCATATTCTACTTATATTGATTAGTCGATATATAATTAAAATAAATATGAAGCTACAAGCCATTGCATTACTCCGTTCGTCCTTGGAGGTTAAACTTTTCGAAACCCAACCAAATTCGTCGTTTATTAAGCGCATAAGTAAAGATATGAGATAGTGTCCTACCCACATTCCACCAAAGATAGAAAAAGCAATAATTCTCATGTAATAAGAGCGAATGATATAAAGAGCAAATCATTGACAATAATTTCGCGTACGATGTGTGAATAAAGCTAAGGCCATATACTTTTTATTAGTACTTATCTTTACGACAAGACTCCGAGCGAGTGGTGGAAACCATTTGCATAATTTCTCTGGCATTTTTATGAATACAGCGACTCGAAAGTATTTCGTCTAATTATTTTTTAAGATGTTTTTAATTATGGTGACAGAAAAAACATTTTTGCGGAGTCGCAAAGATATTAGGGTTAGGTACAACTTAAAAAAACAATTGTAATTTGTTTTTATTGTCTATTTCGTAGTTAAAATATTATTTTAGATCACTTCTTTTTTCTATATTTTTTAAAGTAGTAATTTTTATTATTAATGTAAAATAACGGAATCTGCAGAGTCAGATTTTGTGTGAGTTTAATGTTACTTAATAAAAATTGTGTCACCCTTGCCCTATTTTCGGCAGATTGTGCTGACAAAAAATGCTGTGTTACTGTATTTGACGTAGGTACGTTTAGAACAGCGTGATAGACATCGAACTACTCGCAAAAAGTATAGAAATGAATGATCGTGAAATATCTCATAAATCAGATAAGTTTAGATAAGTATAAACCAGAGACTTGAAACGTTACTCAAAATTTAATTATTTTTGTTCAGATAACGTTATTTAGTAACAATCCAGGTAAACCATTATCCGAACAACAATATGCATGTATGAGAGATTATTAAGTGCATCCAGTAAATTAATGGTTGATCAAAATTTGTTTACTTTATCTATAAAACATCCTTAGCTAACTACGACGTATATTCCTTCTCTAGAAATTAGACATTTTCATCTCATTGTGTCGCTTGTAATAAGAGAATAACTTAACATTTTGTTTACAATCAAAATATAGTTGGTTTTTAACTATTATAAAATTACGTATATATTACCTATAAGTTTCTACGAAATACTAAGTTTTATGAAAACTAGATCTCATTTACAATTTTACGTGTTGCTTTTAAAAATAGTGTAGATGTAGTTGATGAATTGAAATATTATAAAATCGTAAAAATTACATGCGGTTGAAATAAATTAACATAACTATAACACAGAAAAATATGCAATTATTACACGTAACATGAAAATGTGAAGGAGGTATACTCAATAAAAAACTTTATATGATCATAAACAAATTACCTTAAACGTAGGTTATTTATTTATTTATTCGGGACATAAAACAGTTACATATTTTAACTTATCATTAAACAATATAATAACTTATAAAATACTAAACATGCAACCCACACCTATGTCCACAAGTTACTATATGAAATTAAGGAAGCTTACAGCAATTGAACCCGTAAGTTGCGAAGTGAACAATAAAAAGAGAAAAGAAGGAAAGAGAAAAATACAGTAAATATATAAACAATGCATTGTACAACAATAAATAATCATAATGTAAATATAATTTTGTTACTAACAACTTATTCTCTCTCGGACAACAACATGATGGCTTTCCGTTTAAATTGAGATTTGGAGAGAGAGAAAATGTCAAGGTCCTTAAAAGTTGAGTTATGTTGGGACCAAAGAGTTACAGTTGATATTAGAAACGTCAAACATACATAAAAAAAAAGGATAGTCACTCACATAATTTTACGTTATTTGAATCTATATTGATTATGTTTAAGACTCCACTCGGACGACCAGCCTGTATCGCATCACAGCTTATAATAACATCAAATTACCCCCTCTCCTCTACGACACACAATACTATAGGTACTACCCACATTATATTACATGGATATATCCACTAACATTGGAGTTTATACATAGAATAATTTGACGGCCACCAGATGATTGATGTATGTCATTCTCATCCTTAATTAACGAAATGCATGGGTGTTAAACACAAACTCAACTGTTAGTTTAGGATCTCATCAATGTTGCTAAGTTACTTGTTATTAACTATTAGCATATTCAAAATTTCATGGGCACTGTATTGAAGTTGAGATTAAGATAGCCTACCTAAAGGAGTGGTATTTTTAGTATCTACCTTCATAATATACCTAGGTACATATGTTTTATGTCAAGATAGATATTATTTAGTATGAAAAAAAAAATGCTCTTAAAGGCCTAAACTCATCTTCTGAATTAAGAAATTATCCTAAGTCGCGAGCAAGATGGCCTTCTAAGCATTGTTTTGCTACATAACTAGGAAATGGGTTTTGTCAACATTAAGTGATAAGTGAAGTAAGTAGATTCCAAACTGATATAATAAGATTAATTTACTAAGAGAGATTCAGAGTTAGCCGTTAAAGATTGCCGAACTTGTGATGTATCTCTAATTTCGTTCAAAATGCGCACTGCGCTGACCCTAAGAACAGCGAGCGCCTCCCGAGCGGTTGGTTAGTCTTGAAAGTCTAGCTAGTTCTCAGAAAAAATGCACTGGAGTTAATTTCTATCATTTAATTTGATAAAAATAAAAGGGCAAAACATGCACAACGAGTGTATTTTCGGACGACTTTTTTCACTTTTGATTGCTCAAAGCAATTCAACAATCGCAGTAGAATTATAAAAAACGTATATAATGGTTAAAAGTCAGTATGTTTTACTTGGTGCTCATTTAAAATTTCTTCCAAAACCATTAAGTATGATTACGTAAATTAGGTACTCACTTATACATACATATATTTTACATGACTGAATGAATCTAACATGCTCGCTTTGATTTAGACCATAGGGTTAGTTTCGTGTTTTAAATATATAAGTAAGCAAAATAAGTATATTATACCTGTAATGATACTAATTTTAAAAAACTAAGGGTAACCACCAATTTGACAGTCAAAAGATAATAAAATAAATGTGCGTATTGTGCATACAAAATATAATACAGTATATTATATATTGTATGTATTTATAGTGTATATATTGTGTATACACATGCCAGTTTCTACCACGTCTAGCTACAAGCATGTGTCACAAAATATCACGAACCCTATTGTCTCGCGGATATTGTCTGTCCCATTGTCCATTAAGGAGCGTATTTTGATCACCTAACACCTCGTGTTATAGGCATATTGATTAATGGTCCCATTTTGTGTACTGGAACTGAATAGGTAATTATTTTCAGATAACGGAATTTATTAGTGTTTAATATTGTTGTTAATTAACCCGGTTTTGGATGTTAGTCTTTAATCATGCTTTTGTATTAGCTTGAATATATGAGTTTACATAATTATAAGGAGAGTTGTATTTGTATATTATTTAGCACGTGTTTTAATTATGCTCTCTCTACAACTACCTAACTCTTTAAAAGTTTCTTCAGACACACAAGTATTACGCATACCTACGTCTGAAGTATTAAAATGACTATAAAAAATTATTGTTTTCTTTATGCGTCAATAAGTCAAGTCGTAGAACTAGGCGTTATATTGTTTCAAAGTAGTGCAGTTGCTTACATTGCAGCGTAGAAACAGTTAAAAACCAAATCTACTGTGGCTAGTAATATGACAGATGTGCTTGGTCATCCTTTGTCTAATAAAAAGTATGACAATGTACCCCCTTACTTATAAAAATTGACAATGTTGAACAATCGGTTAAATTATATACCTGTCACTGTCGTTTGCATGTCAAAAAATAGAGATGCCAATAGACTTGACAAGGTGGTTATCTTAAAACGAATTTTAGCATCGTTTATAAGTAAGAGAGGTATTTTACTATAATAACTTCCGTGAGTGTTATCCATATATTTTAAGAGAGGTATTCTTTACACATAACATAATATAACACGCTTGTATTCTTCGAAGGGGTAGTCAGATGGGTACACCCATATTATGTCAGTTATGTAATAGGTCACGGTTCCACCACTAAACGGGTTCAAACCAAACTCCGTGCTAATACTGAGAACTAATTCCAACCTTTGCCCGACCTTGTAATCGAACCTTGGACCCCGCTCAGCAGGCGAGCTTGCGACCACTAAACCAACGAGGCACTTCAGATTGAATTAAAATAACTTCGTCTTTTCAATCATTTGAATATTTTTGGCGATAGAAAATTATCAAACTGTTGTCAACCGTTTATCACCTTAGGGAACTAAGCGTAAATGACTTTTGCGTGACTCGTTTTGCGCCTACAACATTATGTGGGATGATATTGTCGCACGTTTTAAGCTTTTATGAAGATTTTTATTTCAGGAAGACAGAAATAGATTAAGGTTGCAAAGATAACATTTTTATCGTTTCTTGAATTAGGCTTAAGACCATATCAATGAGATATTAATACTTACATACTTTGAGTCTAACTGCGCGATATCTGTTTGAGACATAATTATTATAAAATACCTACAGCTTTTTTTTTGTCTTCATTCGCTTGAATATGTAGCAGAAGTTATACCCACAATATTTAATATTAGTGATGTTATTATAGAAACCTCGACTGCATAAACAGTAAGCCTTTTTCCGTCGGGGGTTAAAAAGTAGGGGACTTTTCGTTGTGGAAACGAGACGCCGAATTACACTCTACGTAGCGGCGTCTCGCTTCCATAACGAAAAATGTCCTGCTTTAAGAGTTTATGGTAAAGGGGCTGATTCTAATACAGTAGTAAGAATGAGCCAATCTATTATTTCTCTTTACGAGTAGCGTGTGGATAAAAAAAGTAAATATAAACTAGTTACGAGTAAATGTATAGCATTGTAAATCTTGTTAGAATATATTATGCGGTAACCTAAACAGTAAATATTATGCACGAGCGTGTTAAACCTGAGAACGGCGACAGGTAGAGGCATTTATCAAGTAGGGATGAAATGACTGGAGTTTTATTTGTGGTTGGACTTTGTCGCATAGACATACTGGTGCTCGTTTTTTTTTTTTTTTTATAAATGGTCTGCCGCAGGCAGCCTCGAGGGAGGCTTTCTCTGCTTTGCCGGACTTTTTGGCGACACCCAAGAGCCTCCAGCCAAGGCTAAAACTACAGAATTTAAGCGAGTGTGTCAAAGGGCGCCCCCTGCGGGGCTCGGACCTCGACTTTGCACATCGCTGACTATCATGAAAAGGGACAGCTGGATAGAACAATGATTATTTAGGGACGGTTTTATTTATGAATCTACTACTAATTTAGGCTCGGCCCCGGGCCGGCGGCGGAACTAGTACTAGGGACTGGGGGGGGGGGGGGGGGGGGTGTGAATTGACAATAATATTTGTCGAACGCGGCGAGATCTTAATATTCTACGACCGTTCGTCTGTAGAGTGTTTTCTGTGATGATGTTTAACCTGTCCTGGAGGACGGTTATTTCGTCGTCAGGGCTCGAGAGTACCTCCCGTGGGCGCTTAATCGCGGACAACAGAGATAGGGTATATTGGGTGGCGGCTACTATGAGCGGGTTTTTATGATCTTTGGCAGAATCAAAATATCGGACAGAGAGACGCTTCATGTACTGCCTGACGGTCGGCAGTTTAAGGTCGCAGTGAAGCTGCGAGTTCCGCACGAACCACGGGGAGCCCGTGGCGCATGAAGCTATTTTGGAGGGTTTGGAATTTTTTAAAACGGTTTGGGTGTACGTGTGTGAACACGACACTACCGTATGTCATAATAGGTCGAATGCACGTGGTGTAAAGTCGGACTTTACACTTGAGTGATAGCTTACTGCGTGCATTGACCATCGGGTGACTGGTGCTCGATAGGCGCAGTGACCTATAAATAAGTAAAAAGTCAGTGACTAAGTAATGGCAACCTACGTGTAACTAAAGCAACTAAAAGTATAGGTCTAATTAATTTTAAATCAGGATTGATATACCAATTTATTGCTCAGTTGCAAAAGCAGTAGTCAGTTCGATAGAGGTCGTGGATTCAAATCAGGTTCAGGAATATATTTTTTCAAAGATTTTCTAAAGTATTTTGTAACTGTAATAAAATAAATACGTATTAAAATAAATAGCTTAAAGATGGACGTAAACAAAATTCTCGTTGTTTTAATATCAATATACATAATATAATTATGTATCACATCAACGTTCTTCTAATGTTTTATAATTAAGAGCCATTTTACATTTTTTACGCAGTTTTCTAAGATTTCGGACGCCTAATTTACCATCTTAGGTAGTATTTAGGAATTGATATATAAATGTAAAATGTAGACCAATCTTTCGCATTGACACATAAGCTAATAGATTTACAAAAAATAACTTAATTGCTATATGGTGATCAATCTCCCGCAACACGTTTTCTGAAAAATCATCGCAGAGTCAATTTCGGGCTCCAAATTCTATCATTTACATTCACAAATTTAAACAATAAAAATACAGTAAGCATTAGGCATATATTTTTATTGAAACTTACGGTGCAACATTTTCGATTAATTACACTTTTAATTGATAAAAAAAATAAAACTGAAACCTATTTTCACGGTTTATACTGTAATTTTATCGCGACTTTTTGGTTTGAATAAAGGTATATTTTAATTTTAAAATCATGTCAGAATAAACTATGCTCTTTAAGAAATCTAATAATACAGTGATTTTCAAAATTCCTTCATTTAATTAGAAATCACATCATTTTCAATATCACTCCAAATCACAATAAATTACGATGCACAAACCTAGAATGATCAGTCGGGCCCGAGCGCCCAAAGAGGTAGGATCTATGTCACTTTTTTCTAATTTCAAATTACGAAAATTCGTAATGCAGACGCATGTTTATACTACGACCACAACGTTTTCATTTTCTATGTATTATTTTCATTCGGTTTTGTTTATTATCAAGTTAAATATATTATTTTATTAGTTTATGATATTTTATTAAATTAATATTCAGCTACTTTAATCTTGACTGTACTATTTTTGTCCGTGACTTGGTCCACTTGGATTTTTTTTACGCATGAAAAGTAGCTTGTAGCCTTTAATATGTTAATCTAGGTTGTAAACTATCTATGTGCAATTTTTTTTCTATGTCCTTTTAACCGTTTTTGCGTAATTGAGTAATAATCCTCCAAAAATACAATTGCTTACATTTATTATTAAAATAAATTTTACAAAACATGGTCTATTTATAATTGGTGAATAAATTATTATTGTAGAAATTATAATTTGTCTAAATAAATTACTAAAGAAATAAAAATATTTTCATAAATCTCGAATAAGAAACATTGTCATAACGATCAAAATTTTTATGTCCGTCTCAAAACTCTCGCTACACTGTTTGCATTGTTTTTGTGTGGGTGCGCTACGCACACATGACAATTTTGACAGAATTCGAACGTCACAATTTTGTGAAATGGCTCTTAACCCTAAAATGGTAATATTACACTTACCACAAAACAATTTTACGGTTACATTATATTATAACCCTTTATCCAGACTCATGTTTCTAGCTTTAATTTACCATTCAAATTTTAATACTCGTACGTAAAATGATATCAGCTATTTTCATCAACAAATAAATAGGTAAATCCTGTTTTCAAGTTAAATAACGAAATAATCCTCTTTGATGTAGGAAGAGTTGCGGGTTGGTAAATAATGAGGTTTTTAATGTTAAAATGTTGAATGGCAATATAGGGAAGTTGCGGTTGGTGTACTGTTGGTTGCTATATCAATAATGTATAATGTGTAATGCCGTGCCGTGTGGTATCCGGCCTAGAGTTGACCACCCCCTCACCTCCCGTGGGTGTCGTAAGAGGTGACGAAGGAAAAATCCAGAAGATGGGCAGCAGCGGCTTCTGTAACTTGAACACCTATACTGCGATCCCCAAGCCGCTTGCCAAGCGTGAAGATTATGCCCCCACCCCCCGCTAAGGAGGAGGCCTTTCTTCAGCAGTGAAATTCATCCAGCTGATGTGATGATTATGTGTAATGCAGTTTTGTGTACTGCTCTATTAAGTTTACTACTACATTCTGGTAAAATCAAACATGGTATTTACTCTAATATTGCATACTAGAACTAGCCCACGATTTCGTCGGCGTGGGAAGATTTCGAGATTAATGTAACCTACGACAACCCTGAAGGTCAATATTCTAAAAATTTGTAAAATATTTTTTCAAATCGGATGAATCGTTCCGGAGTTAACCCTCTACATTTAAACTTACCATAACAACAATTTTGACTACTGTATAATATTGAAGTATCAATAATTAATATTATGTGAGGCTGTGTACATTTCTAATGGATGAATTTGAGCTTGAGCATCAAATCTTTACTCTGGTATCGATACTCAAGAACTGTACCAACTCAGCATGATCTATTTTCAAAACACGATTCAAGTATAAATCTCAGTTCTCAAATCTAGGCTCAAGACGAGACTTACGACGGAGTATCGTCGGGCCTGAGGCGCCTATCTTTATAGGTAACAAATACACACACACAAGTACAAGACAGTAAGACAAATGTGCGCATGTACGCGTATAAAATGTACAATAAAGAATATTTTGCCTAACTTTGTAATGTAGATTTGCAATACTGCCATAATTATTCCCATGATAAAACATTTTTAAATAATAATAATCAGTGTCCTTGCTTACTTATAAAAATGGACAATAATAATATTAGGTATAATCCGTTGATTAAATTACCTGTCATTGTAGTGCATCTTTATGTATGTACTAACAAACAAACAATTTATGATACATATTGTATATAATTTTGTACAGTACTAAGGTGTTTTACAATAAATAATATTATATGGAAAAATAATATGTTGGTATTAGATTTTACGAGGGTTGCCAAATCGAATGCAGCCAGACAGTTCCAAGCTGTCAAGGCACGAATTATGAATATCTGAACACTTTCAAGGTGACTAGCGTCTCAAATTCCATTGAATAAACCAGCAGACACTGTCGTAGGCCTAGAATTAATCTTTGCGAAACTTTTTAAATTAATGATCATGTCACATATTACTTAGGCGTTCCCTCTGTGGTAAAAGCGCTTTTAGTCACAGTTTTTATATTAAAACCCGCAGTCGTTAGTCATATCAGAAAATATGACTTAAAATCTTAGGTGTTTTCTGTCCTATGTAGCAGTAGAATGTATTATTTACGGATTTGTGCTCCCCGGTCTTTAATAAACTATTGGTACAAATAAAGAAATTTAGTGAGTTTTTGGTGTAGATACTTTTACCTAGGTATATCTATAGGGAATACAGATACAGTTTAGTTAAGCAATAATATAATTCTAAGGTAAAAACTCGCCAATTGTCCCGCATCAAAACTCATTCCAGTCTCCTATTACTTAAATAACACAATTTGTCTGTTTTACATAGCGCATGAATATTTCACGTCGCATAACACATTTTATATTCTGGAACCGGCTAGCAATATCCGCTCATAACTAGTACAATTGCTCAAATGTCTCTGGGTTATAGTTGGGTCCACTTTGGTCCGCAAAAAGGCAACGTTTACGTGACTAGAAACCTTAATTTAATGCCTCTATGATGCGAAGTTCGTGACATATTTTAGTGTGTTTGATGACCCCAATTAAGTTTTATCGCTTTATTATTCCTATAGTTTTAATTAGTCGCCTATCTAGATTTGAGGCGTCTTCGAGTGGTCCCTTAAGGGAATTTTAGTGAGCAATGCGTTATAAAGTTACGATGATAGGGGTACTAATTATGGCCCTATAATGTTAAAGTTAGGGGAAGTCAAAATTATTATTAAAATTCCTTATTAAGGCTACATTAATAGAGATAATCTTCTATATTTACTGCCTTCACGTACTAAAACCACAGTTAAACCTACAACATTTTCGTTCGATACCTAATACTATGTAGTTGCTATAGCTGAATATGGCCAGTACGAAAACAAAAGGTGGATTGAAACTTGAATTGAATTGTAAAACAACTCTGGGAGTTGAGCAAACATCAACCCTATAAGAAAATCAAGTCTTTTGTATAGAAGCCGATTCATACATTCACCGCTCCGATCGGGCTGTTTATTTAAGATGCGTAAATCCATTATCGGGCCCAAAATATTAATCTTTAATTACCAGATAGGTACGAAATAAATGTTCGCAAAAGATAAGATGCGTAAATCCATTATCGGGCCCAAAATATTAATCTTTAATTACCAGATAGGTACGAAATAAATGTTCGCAAAATATAAAACAATGGATTAAAAATCCCGAATAAAACCTCTTTCTAGAAGACAATAGAATCGTCTATTATCGACGCTATGTTGAATCCGAAATGAGGAAATGGAACAAAATGGAAATTCTACAGGTGTACGTACCGATATTAAAATTCATTCATTGCCGCTTTGAGCGTTCTGGGATGAATTTCAAAATGAGATTCTCCCGACAGCTCACGTGAAACCAGCTTACTACATCAAATTAAAACTGTAAAACACGGAAAATAATTATAATAATGGATACAAAAATAATATTCTGTGTTAATAATGTTGAAATATAGAACGATACATCCCTATTATTTTCTTACGTTTCACTTGTTTGATCCTTTGGTATTAAACAAAGGATGTAAAAAACACGTCTTCTATTGTAATATAATTTTTGAAATAAACGTATCACCTACCTGTCGAATGTATTTATTTACCTACTATAACTGTTTCGTGCTCACTGCCTATCTCTCCATGATAAAAATAACCTATAAGTGCCTGCAGAAAGTTAAGAGCAATAGGCATTCAAGTATAGTGCAAGATTTGAGTTTGCCATTTAGAATAGGTATTCTTTTATACCTCTTGAATGTAGAAGCTATTTTTGTCTACCTCTTTATAAATTGCCAGGTATAATCCAAAACTTTTGGGCATTTGCCAGGGCCTCTCATACTGGCATGAATGATTTAAGGGCCGGACACTTTTCAGCCCTTGGACCGCCCGCACCCCACATTTATCTAAGGGATATTAAGCTAGTAAAATATTACCCACTTGAGGATTAAAAGAAAAAAGAATAATTCTTCGAGACGGCTTCATATCTTTCGTCAGGCTGCTATAGCAAAATGTTCAAGGTCATTAATTATTTTAAGTGACTTTTAAATTTTTTGATTTTTTGATTGATTATTTTTTTGATGATGATATTAAAAATTTCAGTTTGTCAAAAGTCAGCCTATCGACTATGTTGTTGTTTAGTAGGTACCTATAGGTAAATGTTTTCTTAGAAAATGTATACCATTGCTTTCCCTCGGTTAACTAATCACGTTCAGCAATGCCTACGATTGCTACGATTGCTCAATATATACAGCATTCCTAGTCTGCATGACAGTGCATTATAATGGGTCTGTGTGATAGCACACTCGCTACCTAGAGCCTGAAGATTAGAAATTCCTATTCCTATTGGTTAATATTAAAGGGAATCTTATTGGTCACACGCCGCAAACGCACTGGTCGAGCGTAAACATAGATTCAATTCTCAGACTTTGTGGGATGTTATTGCGTTTCTCAAAGATATATTGCTGATCTAGAAATAGGCTAAATAATTTGTTAATATATATGTTATATAAAAAATAATATATGTTTTATAAAAAATAACATTTTAATTGAATATTTTGTTTACTTTACAGTTTACTTTTTTCACGTGTAGAAATTTTTGTTCCGCTTAGAAATGAGTTGACAAAGACTGAACACACATCTCACAGACTTACACTTATTAGAATATAATTATTTTATTCCGAAAGTCGGACACAAATTATATTATCTCCAATCTACTGAAGTTCTGTCCTGTTGAGACAGCAATAATTACGTGACCTCAAGCATGTTATAAAAACCTAGAAGTTGTCATTGTTAATGTAGTACATTACTGAATAAATAAATGATTTATTTCAATGATGAAATGATTTACAAGCTGCAGTAAACATTTCGATCGTAGGCTTCGCGTATCGACAACTCAAGATTAGATGTCACTCAGAACAGTAGACGTTATTATAAAGGTAGGTAAGAAAGATAAAGCTCAGCGGTGTAGAAGTATAATTTATTTATATAGAGATGATATTTCATTACAAATTTGGCGAAACTATATATAGGTATACATATATTTGGGAATGCCCGACTAGTTTTGGACCTGGCTGTGGCTCTAGAAGTCTCGCCTTTGTCTGGTTACGCCCAATAAGACCCCCCTTGGGGTCGTCGGCATAAAAGTATCCCGACAAAAAAAACTAGTTTTGGACTCAAACGGAGCCCTTATTCAAGAGCCGGTGACGCGGCGGAGTCACGAGACAAACTTAATTTTATTGTTTCTTTTTATCTTATTATTTTGTAGATTACTCGTTTAGCCTAACGCGACTACCGTGGCTGAATACTTTATGTTTCAAACCCTGACGAAAGACATTGCAAGTAACTAATTAATGCTCCAGTTAAAATTATGATGGGTGCCAATAAGAAATCCTGTTACCTTTAAACTGACGTAATCTTTAAAGTTCCATACTAGATGGCGACACCAGTGTCGAATATATAAATCTACCAAGTGAAATATAGTTTGTATTAGTCTTTAACACATATTTTATAACGATACACGAACTTCATTACTCTCGTGAGTAAAATTAGTAATATTGCCAAAAAACAAGCTATTTTGTTAAAAAAAAACACCCAGTGGTGAACAATTAAGTGATAGCTACAGTGTAAAAGAATAATCGTATAATGTGCTTGCACAATATGTTGAGTGAGTTTTAGAGTAAACACCGCATCGCTAGCATTACGACCTAGCCTTACCAGGGTTGCATGTACATAGGTAAATACGACTGAACTATTCGCTGAAGATTGTACAGTCTGATACTGATGCCTCACCTCACCTGTCTGCGATGCACTTGGCACATGCACATGTTGTGGGGAGAATATTGCATTTCACTGTTCAATTTTGACCTATTACTTATCTTACAATTCTGATTCAAGGGTTATAGTTCAATCGCTGCAATTAGGTGATCCTTACCTTCGAGTATGTTTTGGTACAGTAAAAGGAAGAAACTGAAAATTATGGAGCTAACAATGACAAATAAATTGTAGATCTAGATGAGCTAGCTATACAACCACGTTTACGTTTTCCTTTTGTAAAATGACTAATGAACTAAAAAAACTGAAAAGCTGTTAACATAGCTATAAGCAAACCATAACCAAATCGCACATAAGAGTCTTCCGCCGAACTCAGAAACGTTTAATGATTACTTAAACTTTTACTAAATAAAGGTTTCTTTTGTGAAATCTTTACTTAGTGTCAGTTTTCTTAGTGCGGCGGTTAGAACTCAATGTTTAGTGAAGTAACACATTTTATTAAAAATTTGCATACTCCAAATTTCTCTTAGAAAAAAAACAAATAAACGTATTTGATTTGAAATCAATAGACAAAACAATAACCCTTTAATTAAACAAAATAACTTATCTTTTAATAGTCACATATTATGCATCCAGGTCATAGAACCTATTAACTATCATGCCATAATGACTGGCTCGTTGCGAGGCTCGCTATTAAAACTTTAACGGTAAATTAGCTTCAAGACTGGAAAATGTCACAGCCTTTGACGTAGATGGTGCACCTGTACCGACGTAACACGGCCATTAAATTTATGACAGTAATGGTTTTAAGTGCTAGTTAAGAGTAGAGGTGTGAAAACATTGGAAGGTGTTTAATGGGATAGAATTAAGGATGACAACCAATTAATTCGAATTGGTTTTACTTACTAGAAAATGCCATGCTTCGTTTATTTTGACTTATTGATTTTGTGCCGAGAGTGATTCTTGATCGAAAGAAAGAAGCTAATTCAAATTATTGCATAGTTTTTAATTGCCAGTGATAACCGCCCACGCAACTTCCCAATTTGTTACGTAGCCAGATGAAACAAGCAAAACTTGATACAAATTTTCAGGTTGACAAAATCTATACACTTTATTTAATATACTTCTGGTACTGTATCTGTTTTGGGCCACGTTATAAAGTGCGGCAAATAATATCACCGACATTCATAAATTGTGCTATATATCCTAAGGCGCGTTATCCACGTGTGAATGCTTTCGAGCAAAACGCGTTATCTGAACATGCGTTTCGCCTCCCTGTCTCATAATACCGACATTAAACCTCATACATGTACCATTACTTATTCAGAGAGCTATTTTTAGCAACATTGTTTCAGTTTGGGCATGTTGTTATAAAATTATTACTTGTCCAGTCCACGTACCATGTGTTACTTTAGGTGAAAATGGTGCAAAAGGTTTAAAATGTGTTTAAAATATTAAATTATGCGGCTCATCTGTTTGTTGATGGTGGTAGCCATGTTGGTATCAGGTGTTTTAGGGACACATTTTTGATATTATCAAAAAGATGATACGTGTTTATCGCGTTAGTTAATGCTGTAAAATTCTTGACATGGACTTATGTCCATCATTTTTACTCGCCCGCACCGTATAAACCTTATTTTAAAAATGTGTAGCCAATTCAATAGTTTTTTTTAAATGAATGCTATAACTACATGTCTGATTAAAACAATAACCTATTTAAATTCGTTGGTAGGTACACTAAAACTAAATTGTTTAAGAAAATCTTCACATTTGGCATCGGGTGCGTACTTTCCCACGTTGTTGACGTCAGACGAGACTCGTCGTTAGGCGTCCATACGATGGTCTTCAAGTCATCAATGCGGTTCATACATATGGTACAGTTTTAAGTCCTGTTCATTAAAGAATCCATACATTTAAGTGTATCATCAGAGAGAAAAATTATTAAACGATTTCATTGATCAGCGTTATGTAAAGACAAAACATATGTGGAATAAGTATTTATCAAGTTATAAAGCATACATTATAATTGTTCAAACATAATCATTTTAGATTAAGTGTTGTAAGAATAAAAATGTAATATAATATAACATAGCATAGGCTGAGGAATTGCTAGGTAGATTGGGCGAAGAATATTATGAATGAGAAAGTGAATTCTGAGGTGATGGATGGAATTTAAAATTAACACGCGCATAGGAATTTTTAACATCGCTAACAGTTCATTCTTTTTCAATTAGGTACACATAAATCGCTGACCATCTTAGGCGGTACTAGGTTTAGTCTGAATAAGCACATAGTATCGGTTACATTTACACATAACCTTTAGCTATAACATTTTACCTAGGAGTAGCAAGCCAGAAAGTCTTATAAATTTTAATCAAACTCATTTAGTTGAGTCGCACTTTGTTTTCACGAAGTGTAGCATAAAGTACGTAAGGTGCAATTTAAAAATCAATTTACATATATCGTCTTCATTTATTATGAGTAGAGAGTCAGAGTTTCAGCTTATAGTAGTTCACTGCTGGACATAGGCCTCCTACATCAATCGCCAAGCAACACGTTCTTTCATTGTTTGAAGCCATTCTTAGTTAGGTAAAAGCCATTTTATACTATTTGTAGCTATTTAAACCAGCTTTCAAATTCGTTTACTTGAATACCCGTGTTTTTGTTTGAATATGAAATAACAGTTTAACAGAAAGCGATTTTATTAGTCTTAACTTCAACCACACTGTAAAATCTAATGATAATTTTATCTGATGAAACCTATAATTAGCATCCATAAATAGCAATTAAACATCTGTCCCAACAGATAATCTAATTCTTAGAATGGAGACCGTGTTTTGATTAACGAAATTACTGACGCAGAATGTAACTTCGTATTAAATCCAACGCTTTTCGCTTCGAAATATTTTGGTAGGTAATTTATGTCAAACTTTCAACTGCCAATTAGTTGGTACTTCGGTATTTGGAAAATAGCGTGAAGCAGTCGACAGTTTAATATTTCCGGTCGCTTGTCAAAGCATACTATTACATCTTGAACATTTCAGTAATTGGAAATTGTAGTACATTGGAAGTGTACATTTTTAGTCCATGTTTTTGCAGACATATACAAATAAAGTATCAATTTATAACAGAAAACATGTTTACTTGTATGTATTGTATTGTTCTTTATGTAATACATCTTGTGAAATAGCAGAAAAACTCTTAATGGCAATCTATTCGTTGCTCGATAGAAATTCAAAGCAATTTTCAAATCAATACATAGTCTCTCACTTGGAAGCCGCACAGCGCACAAAACAAATCTCCCCAATTGAATTTTCATGACAAAAACAATTTGGTTAAAACCAAAGAAAACAAGGACAGTCACATTTCGATTGGATCCTTAAGATTGAGTCTTCCGTGTCCTCAGGAAGTATAATTTATTTTGAATATAGGATGTATTAACATCGAGATTTTCATTTGTGTTATCGAATTATAGAAATATGTTAGAACGGACAAAAAACAATTTAAATAGATACCATTACAGCAGGTATAGAATTCAAGACAAACGTGTAAAATCTCACGCAGATGTAAATAGTCGTATATCCACAGTTGTCGTAGTGATCTGCAATGCGATTCCGAGCGGATAGCCGTTAATAATGCAGTGAAATTGCAAATCTGGGATAGAAATGAGAGCATGCCAGATCACGTCAATGAAAAACTGTTTTAATCCTTACACACAAGTTGTCTGTTTATCTATAACACCCATCGGTATCTACATGACGTGTTCTCTACATGATGAGTGTAAATTGTAAGTGGTAATTAAGGTTAATGGGTCGTTTTAGCGCTCGTAGTTAATGGATTAGCCACTAGTGTACGCTTCAAACTTGATTTTGCCCTGTTGATTGTTTCAAACTTTGTTTATAATCTTATTACCTAATGGTCGTGCCATCGATGTGTTGAAATATTCAAACGTAGTATTAGCGACATGAGAATTATAATTATACCTACTTAAAGTGCGATTTCAGAGGTCATGCTTTACAAAATGTACTAAAACTTGAGTGATATTTTATTTTATGGACTCACTCGTTTTTCTGAGGGCTGAGAGTAATCTTTGATTCATGCCTACTTTGATTTCGGCTCACCACTCTCACTTTAAAGTATCTTATTACATCATCTTATATGCATGTCAGTTTTTGGGTACTAATGATGATTTCTATTCCTTGAGACGTTCGCTGAAGTCTTCTCCTTTCCACCAGTTTCATACGCGCTCGCTCGTGTACTTAATTGACAATCTTCTTTCAAATAACTGTTCTACAAACAAACCATACATACAGTGCATACTTTTCTCATTTCTCGTCATAATATTTTCATTCAATCCAGATCGCTCTATTATTTTTCCTGCTACTCTTACAGTTGTAACAGTGACTTAAATGCCTGACCGCCGCACTCAGAGACGTTAATGATTACTTTAGCTGACAGTAAGGAAAGATTTCACGAACAAAACCTTTACTTAGTGATAGTTCAATTATCATTAAATGTCTCTGAGTGCGGGGGTGAGAGCATATTTTTAAGGGGTCTCTTTTACCATACGCTATCAATACATTCGATTGTTTTTGAATTTATTACAAACCAATTCAATTTCATATTTGGAACCTTTACTAGTATATTACATGAGGTTCTTTTCTATCACGTGAAAGGAGAAGGCCAAACGTTTAATTACATAAAATAAGAGTTCCAAGCTTAAGCGAAGTTTCCAGGGCTTACATAAAAAAGAAATTAGACTTAAACTTTGACCGAAGAGAGCTCAAATTTAAGTAAAGCTTCTTAACAATGTTCAGATTCATTACCAAAAGCATTGTTATATAAAAATCTTAATTTATTTCTGAGTAGGAAGAAACTCTAATTAGTGGGTGCAGGGTAACTCATTAAAAATTGCATGGACTGTGCGGTAATTAACCGCGAGCTTCTAAGCTAAGTGAAAATGCCTTTGTGACTAGTTGACAATGTGGTTCCGGTAGAAGTCTTAAAATACTTAAATATTTTATGCGTATATTAGGTACGTTATTGAGGATTCTGCAATTTGTTAAAATTTTAATTCATTTGGAGTGGTTGCGTGCGACAAAGTATATTGAAGGTATATTATTAGGAATGCTTGCTTGTCTGCGGTAGTTCGTGTGTTGAAGGTTGCTCACAGTATTCTGAATTGAATTACCCAATTGTTCTTCTTTGCTGTCTTCTAAAAAAGAACGTTACGCCACACACAGGCGTCATCATCATACGCCTTAACCTTGCAGTTCTGACAATTATGTTGGAAATAGCTGCCAGTTTTATTGGACGTTACTGGATAACAGTATTTTTATTTTCACAAGTTAATGGAAAATTAACAAGTCTATGTTTTGAAGAAGTTTTTCTTTCTTTGAATAGAATAATTGAAAGAATTGAGTAATTTTTCGCAAAAATAGGTCACATCTGTTTTTGACAGTAACCAATTTACGATCAATCACAAAGCAATTGGAATTTAAAATAAGCTCTACTATCAATCTAGATAATACTAATATATTATTAAATATTTATGTGCTTTTGATCGACGGTGTGCGTGTCGGAAACTGATCAGCTGTTGTTAGTGTCGCACAACTTTGGTAGATAGATTTTGATGACCCCATTTCCCATTGCATTGTCTCGAAAGGCGTCAAGCTATTGAAAAGGGTGGGTCTATGATTAAGCGCTTAATAATAGCAATGGACATTAAATCATTTTTAATGCCGCTCAGGCATCTGTGCCGGAACCAATGTTATTTATTAACGTAAGAACTATTTGTCACAATTCTACGTTTGTTACGTGATGACGGTTACGTTACACTTTACTCCGTATAATATACATCGTAAATATTCCGCATAATAAATGAACTTAGTTGTTTAAACTACATGAAAATACCTGATGAAGAAATTCAATAATATTCGGGATAAAAATAAAAGAAGTAAGTAGGTAATGTCGAACGTCCTTTTCGAGGCATCGATGACACGAGAACCGAACGAAATTTCGTAATGAAATTCCAAGTAGATTCATAACCCGGTCTTGAAGACCCTCTGCTTTCACTTGGAGGGTTGGGAAAGGCAAAAATTTCATTCTTTGTGCGAAAAATAAAACATCTTTTTTTGTTTTACTTAAACAACATAATTTTGTTGTTCTATTTCAGGCTGGCTACGAATGAAAAGTAGTTTCCGTCGTTTTATTTTGAGGACCATTCTTGTTAAAATTGGAAAGCAATGTTTCTTCTTGGGGTTGACTTTCGATAATAATTATGTAACTGTGAGAATGATACAGTTACTACTTTATCATTCTCATATCATATTTCCTGTTTACACCTGTCATATTGTTTATGAACAGACCAACTTTCTCTTTTTATAACCACTTGAGTATTAATAAAATTAACAACGGTTTTCTGGAGTTCAGCACAATTCATGTAGGTTTTTCAATAAATTTCATTTTCATTCTTTAGATATTTCGCTCTGTGAGAATCTACAACGTAGGTAATAAAATATACATAATGCTCGATGGGCAACATACTTTTAACATTATCTGTATTAAAATTTAGGGCTAGGTGATTTACTCTTAGTTTATTGCACCGACGAAAATAATCAAGATGATAATTACACTAAATTATTCACTGTAACCCTATTAGCAAGGAATGGATTAGAAACTGTTATAACTACTAATAGCATCATAACAATATTTAATCCAGCGTTCCGTTACACTGAATTTGCATTACAATTCTGACCTAAAGTATCTAACCCGTTCTTCTTTGTTAAAGTTTTACACACGTGCACTTCAGAACAAAGCCAGTCAACTACGTTTCACGTTTTATATTTTATCGGATTTTTGCATCGATGGTAATAACGGTTGGTGCGACTAGGTATATTTTTACGAAGAGTTTTTTAGACAATTATTGATAAGACTTAGAATATTTATTGCTTTCTGGAAACCAACTTGTTCCATTTATTGAGATGGTTACGCTTATTCATTACGTCAAACAGGCCGACAAAACTTAAATTCAAACATTATGCCGCATCAACTTACATTGATGAAATGAAAAGTACTGGCATTGAATGTCACTCAATATCGATGTTACTCTCGCAATCATGTCGAGCATCGCAATTGAGAGTTTAAAAGCGTCAACCGCAGTCGTGTCAAATTCACTGAAATATCACTGCACTTTAATTTAAAACTCAGGCGATTCAAGAGGTAAATTAAAAAGTAATTCATTAACTGATGTTTAGGGCTCATCGAAGTTTTAAATAAGCTGCCTTAATTAATTTTGGTGGAGGCTCCCAACGTTTAAGTTCGTTCAGATTAAACTGCGAGAATTTTATTGGATTTAAGTGAACTTTGTGTTTGCCGACTATTAAATTAAAGCATTTGGTTTTCACTGTTTTTAAAAAATTTTGGATTTCAAAAGAGTAATGCAGCTGTAAATTCAGCAACGGAGTATTCACCTAAAATTTCACGTGGAATCAGGCAGTTATTTCAGGTCTCTTTAAAATCACACTACTTGATTATATAAATGACGATCCCTGAGCTTCGCTTAAGTTAATGCAATCCTATAGGTTTCCCAATTAAATCCAAGGACATCGATTACAACTGATTGCACCTGTTTCAAAAGACGTAAAACATGATTGCATGCATTATGTAGCAACGCATATTAATATATTTTAGTCAATTAATAGAAACAAATCTTTGGAAAACATTTGTCCTTTATTGGAAGTTTTTGAATTTGTAGCTTATTTGACAAATTGTACAGCTACCATTTTACTCTCCACACCTTAAACTCGAGCGTGTGTTTAGGCTTTACAAATGTTAGATTGTTGATTAAGCTCTCAGACGGTTACTATACTAACTGAGTCATAGCAATATTAGCAATAAAACGACCGTAATGGATTTTGTCAACACGGTCAAGATAGGAGCTTTATTTAGTTTAAAGTACATTCTAATTTTATCTGTCTCCAAAATCGAACTCCAGCTCAAAGCTAGCCAACACAGTTTCAGTTGAGGGTCCGCCCAATTAGAGAAGTTGTTCTAGTCTTTGCTAATGATGCACCCAAGCGGCTGGAGTGCGCTTTTGTCATCCTACTGACGGCACGTATGTTTGTGGAAACTTACTAGGCGGGAGTTTGCTTTTTGACCCATTGTCAAGTAAAAATGTTGGGCTAATTTTAAACCATGTACGAGTAGGCACGTGTGGACTGTGATGTTGAGCCGCTATGGCTGTCTTGCTTTGAACTTGATTTGCGTCAGTAAATGTCAGTGTGATATGCTATAGAGGCACTAAAATGATCTCAGTATGTTGTGTGCAGTTTATTTAACTATAATGTTATAATATTTGAATCTTCGTTATTACTCGTACTATTATTAAAACTCGTACAAAGGACTGTGTTCTTTGGATTTGGAGGGACGTAATTTTTTTTCTCAACAACTTTACAATAAAAATAAGACTTACGAAGTATATTCTCTACAATTCCAATTCTTCGCAAGTCAATACCACCGGTTCCAAATCCATTCGTTACTTCCACTTTATTTCAGTAGCTTTTCTTGGTTGTATTTTCGACTTTACCCTTAGTCTTTTAGTGAATGTTTATTTTTTTAGGACACCCCTCTCGTGTATTTGCTGAGCAAAATGCCTCCGAAACGGTTCACAAATAAATCAAGTGTCTCTGTAGTAAAAAGTAATGTTCAGTACTGAAGAAGAGTACCTATAAGAAAATTGTAATGTAATCAAATTATTAACGACTTTTTCCTAGCTTTTTATTTAGGTACATGTTGTTTTAGATGGACTGAAATATTTCTCTGGAGATCTTGTAAAGGGTTTATATTAATATCAAATACCCTCTGCTACCTTGGCTGCCGAAAGGTCAACGACCTGCCATATTAATAAGTAATTAATATACTTTTAATACCTCGAGGTATGAGGTACGTTAATTATGTATGTTTCGTGTCTAAGAAAAACAAATAAACTGTGGAATAATTGATTCCAGTTTTTATACTTGAGTAGGTACCTTATAATGCTGACCTTTTTGCACCAATACCTAATACACAAGCAGATTTCTAACTCAACCAAGCAAACTTTTTGTCCAGCTGACTAAGACACACTTAGCGACAATAATATATCTTTGTGCGACTACAAAAACGCCGATGTGAGGTCTCGAGAAAGGCAAACTGTCCAAAGGTCCGTAACGAACTTAATCGGTGCAAAAAATAAGAGGGAAGTTATGCCGGAAAAGCTGCCTCTAACTTTCCCATCTTACGGAAATGACAAATAATGGAAAAGATAAACGTATTCCCAGACGAACTTAATCGATTGGGCCAGCCTGTCACTTTGGGAACTTTTAGATGTTCGATATTAAGTTAGTTCTGGTGTTTTTATGAGTTTTAAACGGTCGAATCTTTGTTCTACTTTTATTAGTTTGTCGTTAACAACACTGAGACATGCCAAGCAAATGTTTGTTACTTACAGCTCTAATTCTCCATTGTAAATAATAATTCAAAAGACACAACATAATAAAATATAACGACTGTATTCCTTAAATAGTTAGGCAGAGGTGTACATAATTATAGTTAACCCATATTTCGCACAGTTAATTTTATGGGTCCCATGTGACAGGGGCGAGCCTATCGCCTAAACTGCACAATCCAGACTCCGC
Organism: Abrostola tripartita; assembly: GCA_905340225.1. Taxonomy (NCBI): domain Eukaryota; kingdom Metazoa; phylum Arthropoda; class Insecta; order Lepidoptera; family Noctuidae; genus Abrostola; species Abrostola tripartita. The sequence continues at coordinate 2,733,674 of HG996488.1, forward strand.
GGTGTTATTGAGAACTATCTAATGGGAAAACACAATAACACTTATTCTCAAATCATTTTAAAATATTATCAGATAGCCACTTAGGTACCTACAATAAGACGAAAAATAAGAACAACATTTACTTTCTTTCTCTAAATGACTGGCCCTTACGATAAGAAAGAGGCATTATGTGTTTTCTTATACTTCCGACGAACAACGTTTCCTGTACCAATTATTATGTTAGATACCTTTTCCTTGAAACTCAGTTAGTGGTACTGTTGGATAGAATGGTATCTGTAATTGTGGTACCTTGTTAGGATGCAGGTTGGCCGCCTGTGGTACGTGATCAATAAACTTTACTCTTCCGACATTTCTTAACCAACTGTTGAAGTCGTGGAGAGTATTAAGCTATCTAGTTTTTTCCCATTAACTGATAAAATGGGTTTACAAATTGGTTTACTGATTACCTAAATCTATTCAGAATCTAGTAAGGGTATTATGATGTAGATGTGTATTAATAGTCTAGATGAACGAACATAAATTTATGATCGTACATCATAACAGACTATTTTCTTTTGACAATTGAGATAAAAGAAAAGATTATGTCCTTCTTTCTGCTTTCCTTTATTTATCTTTAGAAGGGTTTTATTGGTTGTTTCAAATCCTAGGAGAAAAACATGCGCATCAGAAACCGCAGCCAAACTTAATTTAATTTTATTATATTTGAACTCTTGACAGTTAAATAATGCGACCCTTAATTTAAATTTTATTCATACATCTGTGGACACATAAAAGCACAGGGTCATTTGTTTTTCAGTGTAGCTACTTAAATACGGGCAGCGTCCGGAGTCAATAGAATTTTAAGTCAAACAACGCAAACAAAGAGAAACCTCCAAATAGCCGACAGCAGAGAACTTAACCCTCTTGTTATTCAGCCTCCAAGGAATAATCATATTAAAAAGAAAGAATTAATAACTGCGTACCGAACATAAATAACCCCGAGCGAAACGTGTATTTAAAATAGAATTACAAACATCTGCCAAAGATGGTTAATAATAATGAAAACATCCGAAATAGGTATATGCTTTTATTTGGTAATTTATAAATTAACTTTGTATATTTTGGTTACTTTAGCAGTAAGTATAAAAGACGAATAAAAGTTTTGGTAACTGATGGACGAAAAGTAAAGTATGCTGGCTCGCTCTCGTAGAGAAAATAAATGCAGCTCGATTGGAAATGCTCCGGAAGCTATTGAACGTAATAGCAAAGTCTATCAAATAAGACGAAAGTAAATAAGAAAGCGACTAAGGTGTGTAATGATGGTGACGCTGTGTGTATCAAACATTGTGATGTTATAAACGAGCTTGTAAAAAACGATATATCTAGGTTGTTTTATGGTTATTTAAACTACGCTCGCATCACGCTCGGTCCACTCTTTCAGACCCCCTGTTCTAATTCTTTCATTTGATGATGAGTAGGAACTTACCTTCAAATAAAAGAATTAACGAATCAGCTTCGATTACTTTATCATTATTTGTCTGTGTCCGTGTTGTTGTCAAAATTTTACCATACAGTATCAGAGGACGAAATACCGAAGTCTCATATAAGAGGGTTCCTACTTGTCAGCTTTTATTATTAGTATTAATAATATCTCAACATACCAACACAGCTTTTTAGATGTTAGTCTTTATTTCATCTGTGTGTCTGCCTCGTTGGTCTAATGGTCGCTAAGCGCAACTGCTGAGCAAGGTCCTGGGTTCAAATCCCGGGTCGGGCAAAGTGTTACTGAGTTTTCCATTAGGTAATTTTCAGTAGCAGCACGGAGTCTGGATTTGTGCCCGGTTGATGGCAATAGGCTCGCCCCCTATTACATTGGGACTTACAACATAACAGGCGAAATGTGGGTGTACTATATGTACACCTCTGCCTACCCCTTCGGGGAATACAGGCGTGATGTTATGTTATGTGTTACACGAGTAGACAAGATTTAAATAAAATAATAAATCTAATTAATTATAACAAAGTAAAACAACGTTCTTTATAATATAAAACCAAATGTAAAAGCTCGCTAAAAATAAACCATTAATGTAAATAACTTTACAAAGTTGTACCTTTGTGAAGTTGAGAAAGTGTAATGAACTTGAATATTATTATATTATACCTTATATACTATAAGGAGGTAGGCAGAGGGATCACTTGAGACACGGTACATACACTCAACTACGTCTTTTATCTTCAGAAGGGTAGACGGAAGAATAGTTTTTCTCTTTATCGGTGGATACGCACATAATTAGTCACCCATCATAAGCCCCATGTAACATCATCCTATGTAAGTGAGGTACAGTTACCAGGTTCATCGTGTTCTACAACACGTTTACTTGTCAAAGAAAGGGGGTTCTATTCGTAATCTGTCCCCATAGATAATTACATGGTTATGCAATGTACAAAACATTAAAACTTTGACTGAAATTGTTATTACTCATTAGACGTCTTAGCCCTTAACCACAGAATTCACGTGTATTAATAAAAAGTTAAAAACATAAATAAAATCACTAGGTAATTTAGGCTTTTGATCTGTATGCAATACTCTTAAAACGAACAAAGCTCAAGGTAAATTACAAACTGAAGAGCTGAATAAATATTCAGCAGTTTTCATTAAATATTATACTAAATTTTGTATCTGAAATAAGTTGAGTGTTTCATTTCAACAATTTTGCATTCCATTACTGATATATTGTGTTTTATATAATTACCTCCTCCTCCTCCTCGCGTCGTTTCCCCAGTACATAAACCTACATATCGGTAAATTAGTTATGAAATTTATAAAAATATATCGATACTTTTTGCAAAGAAAGTAATAACCGTCGTGCTTTTAAAGTCAGTCGCCTCGTCGATGTTTATTAACTTAATTGAAAAATCACTCAACATCAATTCAATAAACCAACATACATTCAAAATGTATGTTTTTTAAGTCGGTTGAAAAGGCATATTTCAAACAAATGCAAAATATTTGCTGCTTCATTTTTATTATGTTAGCAAAAGAACTATTGTATGCATTTCCATATAATATCTTATTCCTTGACTTCGATACAAAGTAGCCGGCGGGTAAACATGAAGATGTGTTGTTTCAGGACAGTACCCCACTTGTTTGTGCTTCTTATCCGCCGCATTGTCAAGGACTGATTGGTTTTAGTTTGTTTTGTCATAAAATTTATTCATTTCGTTAATAATTGTAAGCCTGTGATTTTAGCCAGTAGCTATGAATATTTTGAGGATAAACGATAGATATAAAGCCTCTTTTTTCGTTTAGATTTAGTTTCTCGCAGTTAACTTTTGGCATCTGACATTTGGCGAGACCTAACAAAGGCTCTCAGCCTAGATAAGTTTAACGTGTGAAGCTTGGCTTTCGAAGTTGGTCGTCATTATATACTACATGACATACCTAAGTGCCCAACTAACAACGTATATTAAATTAGCTTTCATACACAAATTCATACACAATGTTTATTGTTACTGAATAAATAAATATCTTTACAATCACAATATCGTACTTAGTACCTTAACTATAAAATAAGCAAACAATTATTTTTATTACATACTTATAAATATTTCTATGTTTTCTTTTGTTACAGGTACGTTTGAGACTAATATTTTACAACCTTCAAGAAACAATTGACATTCTGCGAGAGCTGTACCTAATGTAAGTTAAAACTACGAACTATTATTAGCCTTTTAAATGTTCCTACCATTAAAATCAGATCAAAACTATCACAAAAAATTCTTTAAAAGCAGCCTGATTATTATGTGAACGAAATATTTCTAATTTCTCGACTACGTTGTAAAGAAAGAAACGTAGAACAAATCAAATCACGTAGTCGTACATAGACCAATCAAGTCTTAAACTGTCATTTAATTTCCATGACAAGCGCTAGTCAAGTGAGTGAGGCATTCACTCAGCGCCATCAGTGGACGTCCACCTTGATGTACCGGCCACGTAACATGCCTTCGGGCGAGCGACGCGGAACTAACATTCAACATGGAAAAGATTGGGTACACAATATTGAGACAAGGTAAAATATTACTCAAAATACGGTAGACGAAGTAAATTTATATGGAAATTTTAAAATAACACAAATACATGCAATCGTAATAAGTATTTAGAATTTAAAACTTTGTACGTTTGTTGCTTTAAAAAAATCGTCAGGTATTCTTGAGACTTAGAGCTATAAAATAATATTACCCATGTCTTTCATCTTCATGGCAGGAATTTAGAATGTGAGCATGCTCAATTGCTCATATTCTTAAAGGATAAGTACGTGCTATTAAAGAAAATAATTAATTATTATTAAATAAAACATCAACTCTAATTAAACAAACTTGAAATTAATTTAAAATGTAACAATTATTTGAGGATAATTTTGTTTTGTACAAATATTTTGTTCTTAGTAACAAGGAATACGAATTTATTTCTTCAGTTGTTTTATTTATTGAACTTGGGACAGGAATGTGAAAAATAATGATTTGTTTTTTTGTCTTTACCTTATCTTGTCAAATGTTGTGTTCAGAATATTTTATTCCTAATTGCTAAAGTATCGTTTTAATGACTATATAATTTGTATATAAATGAGTCATTCTCTTTTGAAAAACGTTTGAATCGAGAATTTATTCATTATAGTTCGGCATTGAAATCAACAGTCGTTTTATAATTAACACTTAGGTATACACAAATCATGAAACTGCAATTCAGAATAATTAGAAAGAAAACATCGGTAAAGTATCCTAAAGTAATAAGAAATTTCAACGACAGTAACCATTTAATTAAATTTCCTCTTTGTGTAGATAAACTCATATTCATCAGCTTGAAACCTACTGTTTGTTCAACTATTCAGAGCTGTTGATTAAATTTATTGTACGCTCAGGTTAAACTTATCAATTACTTTATAAAAATAATGTTAAAATTAATGCAAACCTCTGAAAGCTTTAAAAGATAAGTAAAGATCTAAAGTAAAAAAAGTTCGATAAGTGCTTGTTCTATGTAATCAACTCATAAAGTGCTTATTAAGTTTAATGGAAAAGCGTTTGCCACTCAATGTAAAACTGCCTTCAAATCTAATATTATGTTGAAAATCAACTGAAGAATTAATGAACAGCAAACCTAAAAAAATGACGTCACAGATCCTACTTTACTTTAGCAAGCAAGCTTCAAAAGTAATAAAAATGATGGTAATAGATTTTTAACAACATTTTTACTGTAATAAGCAGACGGCAGATCTCTTCCAATTATCTAACATCACTGTCGATGTCAGTGACATAACGGCCTAATGACGGAGCACTCAACTGTCGTGTCATCTAAGTAACAGCGGACCTGTTAGCGAGAATACTGGCTCAATAGTCAACTTGTATCATGTTGTATCCCTCAAGTTGTGGATAGCGAATCAATTTTGAGAATAAACTTTTTGAGTGCAAAAATTGTAAGCCATATAAGTTGGCGAAATCAGACTTTCAATTTTCCCGTGTCTTGCACCTAACTCTAGATGTGATATGGCTTTAATCGGACGTTTGATGTGACTGTGTCTAAAACCCAAACTTGTTTTTCATAGGTAAGAGATAGGTCCGACTTAAAAAAAAAGTTTTTCAAGATGTTTACAATATGATTATGATTTTTTGCCAAACAAATATTCTTATACGACCTATTAAAAAAGCTAGCTTCCTCACATAGCTCTCACAATAAACTAGCATACGACATAAGTACAAAACAAACTGCACAAAACCAGTAGGCCGAAAAACTAGCGGCATTGTCGTGTGGCGTGTTATTTATATAAATCCTCTATCTTCACAAGACGTACTGGGCATCGCATTTCACTTGACCCATTTCTTCCTGTCGCCGTCAGGTCATCAATCTTTAGGTGCTTTTAAGCCGAATACGAGCTTTCACCATATTAACAATTGAAGAACAATCAATTTCATCCCTGAGGGGGATTTGCCCTTTTTGATGTCCAATTATTTTCAACGTAGTATCAGACTTTAATATTATTATTTTCTGTTGAGAAAGGTTTGATGTTGAGTTATTTAAGAAGTCATAAGATTTGGCTTTGTTTTGCTTTGGATCGTGGCCTCGAGCCTTGACTGTCAAGGATGAGTCTTAAGTTCGATTCTATTCAGTGTTATGTTATTGCGCCGTTTTCTTCGGTTAAGATTAAAATCGAATAGTAAACGCTTTTCACCATACTATACGCAACAATAAAATAAAATTCCATACTCCTTACCAGTACACAACAGCAAAATTGTTCAGTGTAGGTATGTACTACAGTAGGTATGCCTACTCGTTCGTGTTTGTACCAAGCATCGGTATATAGTGGTTCAATTAATGTGTGAATGTATTCGCGGTTATGTTGACATCCCCGGTATGAATAACGACCCTCCGGGGTCTTTTTAACAAAGTTTGTTGGGTTTTCAAAGCCCCGTCCAATATAAGTCGCTTGTGCAAAATGCTTCGGATATATTTCTCCGGTTTCAAATATTTCGTACATTGCGACGTATGTGTGTATGTTTTTGCTTAACAAGAACACAGTTTAGTCGGTAAACAAATATTCTCGTTGATACCTCAGCTGGAACAGAGAGTGTAGCTACGGCCGTTTGGGAACCAGATCGGTAATTGCAGTATGTTGTTATTATCCCACGACTGAATACCGTTGCCGAAACATTCAGCGATAAAATAAATCTGCTTTTTTTTACTACACCTTTTGGCACTTATTTTTTATGTTATTGATGATATTTTTGGGGATTTACCAAAATATAAACCTCTGGAGAACAGACACGGTGTGCAAATATTAATACTTATCTACCCTACCTACCTATCTATACACCTACCTACCTATGTATGCATAAACATATACCTGTATACTGTGTATACTCAAAGGAGTAAGATAATAGTTCACGAAACCCTTCATCTCACAGCTCACAGTCTGATTCGTATTCGAGAGCAAACTCCTATTCGTAATTCAATAGCAAAGTTGTGTTGAGCTAAATTGCACCGTCTACTTTTGATTTTATTGTAACTTTGCTTTTTGAAAGAATCTGAGCACTCAATGTTACTGAATGTCCGAGAGTTTCGCGTTAAGAAGGAAATTGTTTACATTGAATTCACATACAGCAAACCATATAATAGTCGTAGCCCGGAAGGATAAAGTAAAAGTTATTGATTAACAATGCTTTCAGTAATTTAGTTGACACTAAACAGGAGATTTGACAACATAGTAGATGATTTTTTGTTGATCATCCTTACATAAACCGGGCGTATCTAATAACAATAATAAATAAATAAAACATGTTTTATAGCATTGCCGACAACACCAATCGGAGAGCAATATCCGACGTAAGATCTATACGAGGTCCCCCGGAACCGACCGATGGATTCTGAATACGGTAACGTAAACTGACGGGTTGAAATAATCGAAAATATTGGCATTTATAAGCCTATTATATACAACGTGTTTATACTGTCGGGAAAAGATTGCTTCGAGGAAAAGGAACATTATATTTGTTATTGTATTATTAATAACTGCTTCTTGTGTGTGGCATTCTGCCGCATGACCATACTAAAAGGTCGCCCTGGTACACTTTTTTGGCTAGGTCTGAAGAGTTCAGCGTAGACGGAATTATTTTCATTTTACTTATTTATTTATTAAAATCATAATATACGTGTTCACTGCATAAAACCAACGCGAACGACAAAAAATAGAATATCATGTAAAAAAAATATTTTCTCTCCCAGCTCAATCTAAATTTTAAACGAACCACATAATAATTGACACCTGTTAACATTTTTACCCACGTAGAGACTTGTATGTAGATTATTTAATTATGTATTATGTAGAGTTTTGTGTTATATAGGAAACTAGCGGCCCGCTCCGGCTTCGCACGGGTATAAAATATATATTATAAGTATTTCTCCACTATTTAATGAATGTTATTATACATATAAACCTTCCTCTTTAATCACTCTATCTATTAAAAAAACCGCATCAAAATCCGTTGCGTAGTTTTAAAGATTTAAGATTTAGGGACAGAGAAAGCGACTTTGTTTTATACTATGTAGTGAAGTGGCATGCACTCAAGGACCCAATCATTCGTTGCATATTATTTATTATTACTAACACTAGTACTACATATACCTACCAATTGGTAACGTGTTAAGGCGTAGTTTATTGTTATTGCTCGAAGCTGGTATTGGGTAACATTGCAACTTTTTTTTTTTTTTAATAAAACGTCGCCCCACACTAGGAATTTCTCCTGTATCGTGGGTGCGTTTCACAAACATGAAATATCACATACACAACTTTACTTGCAAGATTGGACTTGTTGATGACAAATGATTGAAATAATACATAACAACCAATAATATATTAATAAAAAACAGACGCATTAACAGTGGTGAGTAAGTTTTCTTTCTATTCGATCCATAGCAATCCGGTAACATGGATAAATAGAATACCTATACTTGTTTGTATACCTCAGACAGATGTTTTAAAAGTATTAGTTTGCGTAAAACAGATTGCTAGCTCTAGTGATAGCCATCCAATTGATTCAATTGACGATTCGAATCTGAATTTGACGATTCGATTGGTTCTGCTATACGAATAGCGTAATTTATTTATTAACCAACTTATACTAACACATATGTACCCATATAAGTTATAGGTTAAGATTTATTAATTATACTTATATAATATAATAATACCTATACTTTTACTTGGTTCCTAAAAGAGACTAAAATAGTAGAATATGTGCAAGTTTGTTTAGAGTATTTTGTTCTACATTATCTGGTTACGACCTAATTTTTTTATTAGAGCTAGAGCTTTTCTAGAGCTCCATACTCAGATAAGAAATAAAACCTAATCTTCACTCGTGTTACACAGCCTATTATTAGCTCAGCCTGTGAAGTTATTGTTTTTATCTATCGCACTGCAAAGTTCATTAAGTGAGGGTGAAGTAGGGCATAAAATCGATGAGCGCCTCGGGGCGCTTGCGGTCGGTAAATCAATTTGCGAATATATATCTCTGATACATCCGATGGATCGTATGGTGGGTTTCACACTCGGTTGCAGAATGTCCCCGCGTTTAGATCCGTGTTCACGCATTTGTACGTGTGTATGAGTGCGAGATAGCACCCGCGGGGTCTGCGCGTGACTGCGTACAAAGCAATCAGGGCGATTCTAAACTAGTGCTACCGTGAAATAGCCGTACATAGAGTGTAGACTTTTTCGTGACAGTAATTATTAATTTGAAGTTTATTTAAAAAAAAAGTTACTAACACGCATTAAATTACTTCTACTGCCAATATAAGCAGGTATTGGCTAAAAATAATAACATATACTATAGATATGGTTACATAGGTACTTACGCACATCAATTTACTTACATCGTCGTCATATTTGGTACCACAAACACATTTTGGCAACTAAGGATAGAGATTGAAGGGTAACACTCAAATGTTTTTGTAAACAATTGTGAAGTACCAATCACTACGAAGGATATCAATCAAAACGTGTTATGTAGTATCATGCTGGCCATACCGCTAAAGGGGTGACCTACTGGTCACCCCTTTAGCGGTATGTGGGAAGATGGATCAAAACAATTATGTGATCAAGAGAAGGACGACCCTTCGATAGTCAATAGGATACAATAGGATATATGATAATATTAACTCTTGTTTATGTATGTATAATGCTTAACTCACGTGTATACTTCGAGTACACTTGACTTATTTCGGACTCAATCTTGGCCCGTATGGATGAGGTGACATGGCTGAGTCGTCGATTTCTCCGTAAATGTAGATGCCAAAAGAAACGATTTAAATTAAAGAGCTGTTATATAATATTGATAATTAGAGGATACTAATTGTAATTAATTGTATGGGGTGACACGACGATATAAGCAAAAAGCAGCGGTTAAAAGCGGAAGGCTGAAGATCGAGCTCAGTGACGTGCCATAGAAGAGGCCTATGTCCAACAGTGGACGAAGATAGGCGGATGATGATGAATAGTGATCATAATAAATACAGAGAGTGAATGATATGAATATAATCACTCTCTGTATATGTAAAGCTCCCAAACTTTTAAAATTTTGATGACGACGAAAAAAAAATCGTTTCACTCGATTATTTTCCGATGTCATTGAGCCAGAATAACCAAGCACCTACAACCCATTACCCTAAATCGTTGCACGTTTGCTTTTTTATACATTTTGCCTATGTTGAGTATATCGCGCCGTAGTTTTATTATTCAGCTCAATGGATTGTGAAACTGATTGGAGTTTCATTTTTCTCTATACCTTTGATGGAAAATGGCGCGGTAAAACTTTTACTAATTTCTGTCGAGCGCAGGTGCGGTTGAATTTTTGCAATTAAACTTTTTGTAAGTTTAATATATTGTTTTTAGGTGTATGTAGATATTAAAGTAAGGTGTATTTGTGATTAAAACAATTAAACTGTATTAAACCGATCGGAACGATCGGTCGAATATTCAATTGATAACATTGTAGACATCCAAAAAGCAAGCATTCGGTCTGATACATAATATAATTTTATTAGAAATACTCTACTTTTTGGCATACGGTACTGGAACAGTATCCCTACTAATATTTTTCTTTTAGGGCAGAAAATAATACCTTCAGCATCACACCATATAACATTCATAAATATTAATCTCAGTAAGATAACTTATTAAATATTTATAACTATATGGAAATGTAAATATTCTTCTTCAAGCCGACAACGAGGCTCAATCCCAAACGTAACACATTTCATGTGAGACATCTCATCCGTCGTAACTCTTGATATTTCCTACGCTTGTATGTGAGTTATAAATTAAACTAACGTGCGAAATGTTTCCTTATAATTTAGATTAACTTTTGCTATGGTGTTTTATATGTTACGTGATATTTAACAACTAACTTTTATGAATAATTATTTAACATACATAAATAAATTAAGGGTTAGGCAGAGGTACACATAATTATAGTACACCCTCATTTCGCCAATTATGATTTGTTTCAACTTACCTTCTCTTAAAATTGTTTTTTTTTTTATACGCGTAACTGTAAAATCTGTAAAATTATTTGATTGTCTGAACACTGTGTAATCGTAAATTTCTTCATGTAAAACGTATTTTGTAATAATAATTTGTTTCGTTTCTTCGAAGAATAGCTGGATTTAATGGAAAGTCTTCGATTGAAGTAGAATGATTGCTTCTTACAATTGGTTAAAACTTTACAGTAAAAAAAAAATGTTTTGGCTTCCACATCCATACAAAATACTATCAAACCAAAACCTTTATAATCCTCAATTTATTGCTTACGTCACGCCTTAAATAACTACATAGTACGTGGTTTACGATACATAATATTGCTTGAAACTAAGACAGTTACATTTAACAGAGCTCTCATTATTGTCTAATTTGATTAAAATAAACCCTGTACATTATACGGCTACACGTCTTGTGAACGATACTAAAACTTTGTTAATAATATTTTGTACTTCAGATAAATATTTAGTCATACCAAAGTTCGCGAGGTGAGTTAAATTATATTGGAGCTGCGTGTTGATATTTAGTTTAGATACGCTTGTTGAATAAATATAATGTTAACGCTACGTGCCAATTTTGTCTCGTCGACATAATAATATTTAGTCGGTAATTCTTTGCATATCTAGCTAATGTATGAAGGTACTCTGTCGCAATGTAACTGAATACACAAAGTATATATTGCACCTCGCTTCTACACAATATATGTATATACAAAGTAATAATCATTTCTGGCGTTTAAATGATAAACACAAGTCGTTATCATCGAAATTATTGCTCAAAAAGGTGTAACAAGACGCTGTCAACCTAAAAGTGCGTAAGCAAATATTCTCGAAGCTCTCAGGGGTCAAGTTACACTCCAGTAATTTTTGACAATTACCCCTCTTCCTGTTGTGATAACTTAAACGAGGCTTCGACGGCGCTGGTAATAATAGAATTTCGTGAAACAAGTTTTCTAAAGAAAATTGGTTCGCCACAATTCTGTTAGCAGGATTATAAGACAACTGTGCATGAATGCGCACTTCTTATGAAATGTTAGTACGGTTGAGCTGGAGCTTAATTCAATTAGAATTTGAGAGGAACTGAACTAAAATTAAATCTTAGTTTTTAATGCAAAATATTCTCTAGTTTTTAATCCAAAATAGTCAATCTGAGTAGGTGCCTAGTATTAAAATCATTAACTTAACATTGTAATGAGGCACTAGTTTTTTGATACTACATTTTTCACAGCAGAATGTTTACTTGTATCATCACATGGAAGGATCATGACTAATCCATAACTTTAACAGCACCACTAAAGAAGAAGAGACGTTCGGACCAATAAATTACCATGGAACGTGACCCCCTTACATTTCAAGAACTCGTTAAACTCGAAAAGCTCTTATGAGTCGGATACTGCCCCTATCATTTATTGTGCGCAAACGAAGCTGAAATTTTTTTTTAAATGTTAGATAACTGGCCCAGTATGATATAAGGTTTAATTTATACATAAAATACATATTTATATATCTAAATAATTAAATATTTATTCGCACACACTTGCATAAATACAGTTTGAAGTAAGGTAACATTTAAGGTAACTTGAAAAAACGTTGAACACCCTTTATTCATTTTCTATTCAGCTTATATCACATCATATTGTATCTGCATGGATAGAAGATGTTTCCCATGTCGGATGAAAGCATCAACTACTACAAAATCCAACTAAGCTTTGGTGAACATCCTCTCACACTTTTAAAGTTACTTACAAGTTGGTCTTGAAATGGAAAAGTTGATTAAAGGAAGCATGTTAGGTCTAGTTCTAGTAGAACAGATATTATACGACCTAAGAATATTTTCTAATATGTTTTGTTCGTTTGCGATGAAAACCCAAAATAATCACACTAATATTGTAAAGGCAAAAGTTTGTAAGAGTGTTTGTATGTTTGTTACTTCTCATGCTCAAACGGCTAGACCGATACTGCTAAAAATTGGTATGGAGGTTGCTGACACCCTGGATATATAGGATTTATTTTATCCTGAAAAAATTTAGCAGGTAACACCGCGGGGCGCAGCTAGTATTTGATGATAAATTTCAAAATGAACAATGCAAGAGCTTTAACAAAGGAATATATATTGTCTAGGGCCCTAACTATTTGGATGGGTTCTTTAGTTGTGACAAAGCAATAAACCCAGGCAATGGAGCGCGAACTATCATTATGGAAGTTATATTGGTGCCCCAAGTTAATGCTAGGTCCATGTTTAAACGTTTTTAGATGAGAACATCCTTTGTTGTACCGTATCTTTGAAGACAACAGTAAGTATACTGTGTATACAAAGTAGAGTAAGGTTAACGAGGATAGTTATGTACATTGTACATGGAAGTAGGTACCTAAGTTAGTTTCGTTCTCATTTAAATTAAACTTTTTTTTTGTAGTTAAGCTCAAAAGTAAGCTGATATCATAATTATTTCATAAATTCGTCCTTAATTTGGAAAAAAAAACTAAATTTAAAAAAGGAGCACTCTCTTCACACGCACACGTACTTGATCGCTTTGTTCCTATATAGTGTATTATTAGAATTATGAAGTGATGGTATTTGTTAAAAGAATTGGCAAAAAATGTGTTTCCTACCCAAACATGTTTAGCAATCTGTATACAATTTGCAACAATCATTTGTTTTAAGTCAGGATTATCAGCTATGTAGTACCCTCATTTATCCTAAATACATAATACACAACACAGCAACATAAAGGGAGGTTCGAAGATTAAAAAAGAAACATTGTTTATGGCTTGATCAAGAGAAATCTATTACGATCCATGAAGTTCTTGGAACAGATTAGGGTCTGGCAGTAATTTACGATTTATACTAGAAAATGTACGAGCCACTGGGGATGGTATGGATGTAAAGTAATTTAGCATTCATCGTTCAAAGTTTTATACTGTTAAAAATATATTTTAGATACAAAGAAAAATGTCTGCTACGATTTTAACAACCTTACTAACTAAAGCGAGCTGTCGTGAAATTCTTGTCTATGATTTTCTAGAACTCCCTGTAAATGATAAACGAACCGAATACATTTAACAAGGACCTCCACGTTTCCGACTCTCCTTATATATTGAACTAGGTTTAGCCCGCGATTTCGTCCGCGTAAAAATTTTAACGCAACCTTTCTGGATAAACAAGTCAAGTAGCATAAGACATTTATAGGATTCAAGTTTAAGTTACGTACTCCGAACCAAAACTTTATGAAAATCGGTTCTTTGGTTTATCCGAGGACGCGTAACAGATAGACAGAATGACTCATTAAGCAACGTTTGCCAAGTAGAGGTTAAATAGACGAGGTTTATGGTACGAGATATATACAGACTATTTTAAATACCTACGTGTGCTGTTCTCATAAATTACATCTGCCCATTCGTCTAAACAAATGAGAAGCGAAATTCATTGACCTGTTGTTTCGGGATTCGACCGATATCCGGGGTTTATGTAAAGTTGGGCCCGACCCGGGTGTCTCAGAAACTTGTGTACCACTTACAAATACATAATGTCATCGTCAGCTGGAAGACGTCCACTGATGAACAAAGGCCTCCCCTTAACAAATATGTAATAAATTAATAATGTATTCTGATTGAAGGTTCTATTCTGACAAGAGTGTAGTTATGGTTGGGTTCTGTTGGTGTTTTTCTAATTATGGCTTGGTGCAAGGGTTTGTTACAAGTTTGTAAGTTAATGGGTTGTCACGCTATGGGTTGTGGGTTTGACTCGCGCACTGGACAAATATTCGTGAAATCAGACATTTGTGCCGAGTTTTGTTTTTTTGCATGTATGTATGATTTCTCTGCAACGCACTTATGACCCAAGACATTGTGAAGCAACGACTGTAACAAATAGATAATACGTAGGTACCTGCTACGTTATTATTTTCCCCAATAACTACTGGCTTACTATATTATTATATTATATCATAATATCACATCACATCAGCCTATTGCAGTCCACTTCTAGACGTAATGTCCTCCCCCGGGTACGCCAATTATATTGCATATTTTCACAACATTACGATTTTTGATTCTATCGATGTTAAAAGTAATAACGGAGAAATGTTTCCAAATATTAATTTGCTTAACCGGTTATTGGAATCTACAAACTCATCAAATGAATTTAGACTGGTAAATATAACAAGTACTTTAAACAATTACGAGTATTTAGGACTAACCTTTTATTAATTCAATTTATCAAGCAATCAGACTAGGCTTAAAATAGTAGCTCTTCGGATATTAATTGGTCTATTTTAGCCTCCTTTTTGTTAAGCACATTACTCGCAAAATTAACAATTATTAACTCATCATATCTTTCACTGTCGTTTTTTGTTTTTTCAATAGTATTATACACATACGTTTAATTACGTTTGATCATCGTTTATAAGTGATAAGATAGGATTAAGTCCTACAAAATATAATTATGGGAGTGGAAAAAAATATTCTATGCCAATTAGATCTCACAATGTCTATCGTTTCGTGTTTTACAATTTTCTTTGTCGCTGTTAACAGTTTCACACAGAGTTAACGTGTTAAGGCTTACCTGGTTTTGGAAATATAGGTGCTTGTACAATTATAGACCTATGAAGAAGATGTATTATTTTGGTGTGTATTATAGAGCTTCTATGAGTGATAAATTTTAATGAACAGACGGCCGACTTTAGGCTGCTGAAAATCTACTATCCAACTTATCTTGTTTTACAGTCATCATCATCATCATAATTATATAAAATAGTTTTTTTAGCTAATTGAACTTATACAAAAGTAAGAATATATTTTATTGGTATTGCTTTGTTTTTGCTTAGGTAACTCTCTAGCCACCATTAAAATTGTCCTATTTAAATAACCTACAAGCTTCAAACAGTTTCAAATTATGTAGTCCTACCTAAAGATTTAAATAAAAAAAACGAGTAAAATATAAAACTAAAAATACCTACGAGCTAAGCCTGAGCTTTCTACTAACCCAGCTAATCCGAGTCTGCGCACTCACTTGCAATGTCCAGCGGGTGATTTTTACACGTGTTGACGCGTCCCTCGGACTTTTACATAAACATGTGTATAGTATAATCCCCAGGGATTGGTGGGGCTAAGTGCCAATTTTTCGGCACGACATGCAAGCTAGGCCATTATTTTCAATCTGTTATTTAATTTCAGAACAGACATCGTCGATCTTTTGTCTTGTGCCGGTAATGGAAAGGTAATCAATTCTTTGAGCTTATTTGTTTTACGTGTATAAATCAGCTTGAAGATTTGATTTATGCCTGACTTCAGTGGGCCATGATAACATTTTCACGATGCAATCAGTTCGAGGGAATGGCTGTACATTGTTCATGTTAGACGTGAATTGATTTATGTTCGATATTAATTACATCTACATTTTATATGTTCGATTTGTTTAGAAATGTTCATAATAATTTGCGTATGAAATTCATTTTAAGGTTATTTTCAGAGTATTTTTTTGGCAGGTACATGTGTTGTGTAGCTATTTTTTTCGTTAAATACTTAATCGTACAAAGCTATTCGAGAAAAGAACAGTGTTGTTGTTGTTAATTATATTTTCAATGAAGAAAATTAAATAGCACTCGATGTCGGCATACATTTAACACAAACCTTAAACTTAAATAACGGTTATTTTCAAAAACACTGACACCTAAAATGGCGCCTGAAACCGTCCAATTTGTAACCTGACACAATTTTAACGATGCAAAAACAACATAATTATTATTATAGTAATTGCAGTAATTCCAGGGCTTTGACCCGCTTTGTGGTGTAAACAAATTTGTTTCTAAGGTTCACTTAAACTGCTGAGTATTTATTAGTTTTTTTAACGAAATATTCAACTATTTGGCGAAGTTTCACATGATTAATCCTAGTATCGGGAATACTTGTGTTTCCTGCAAAAAGAAAAAAAAAATTGTGATTCAGATTATGTTCGATGTAGGGTTTATTAATAGATTCATGTTCATTGCAAAGGGTGCAAGTAGAGCTGTTTATCAAGACTATTTCAATTCATCTACGTCTACTAAGATTTTCATAATAGCAGATCTCAAATAATATTAAACTTGGTAGTCTTTGTATCGCCTGTTTTGTCAGCCGGAAGTTACATTTATAAAAATACTGAATAATACTTGTGGGTCAAGTATTATTCAATTTATCATCCACCGTCTCTTACTGCTTGCTCCAGCCACTAATGTCCTTTTTAAACAATATAAAAGTGCTGGAGCTCTTCCCAGAGGCACCACAAAACCTTAAACGATAAATCTTTCATAGTTTAGGACAGAAGTAAAGCGTATCTAACTATGAGTTACGAGCGTCCTTGCAGCAGACAGTACGTACCTACTTGCGGAAACTGAAAAATATATATTTTTATTGCCTAAACTTGGTCAGAGTTGCCAACACATTTTAATGGTCTTTTTAGTTCAGATAAATGTTGTCACCGCTTTATTTTATTGAGCATTTTAAACTCCTAGAAAATCGCAGTGTTTGTGATTCCGAAACAAAGCTTAGGCACTTCCGTTTGATGTAAACCGTTAAATCAATATCAAGTAATTTGATTTTATTAAGAATGCCGAAAATTTTGCGATTCATCTTTTTATAACATAAAAAAACAATATGGAAAAAACACTACACATAAATTTTAATTATAATATAGGTAATGTTTTTTTATTTTATAAAATAAAAATCGTTATCCAGTTTAAAAAAAAGCAGTTTTCATACACCACATAAATGGCATGTAAACCGTCCCTTATATTTGCTCAAATGCTAACTGACAATCGACAAAATTTATTTATAAGTACCGACATTGTCAAGTAACAAGTTAAGATTATCTGTCAACGCATTTTTTGTATCCTTATTTCTCTTTTTAAGTGATTTGTAATCTTTAAGAAATAAAGTGAATTTTCAACCCTTTATATAGGTAATTAGATATAATATTTATAATCACAAAACTAGTTTAATTGTAGATAGCAGCTGTGGTACCTACTACTTATCTCCAAAAGAAAAATCCGCCAATTGTATATTTCCACCATACACAATGCACTAAAATAAACGAACGATACTTATAATAATTTAAAATACGACTTAAGCTGCCACATCTTGTACAACAACTGTTTACTAAGAGACAGAACACGGATGTCAATGTAGTTTATCCGTGAGAATTGTCCTTAGAACGGAGATAAGGTATAACACCCGACATCGCATGCCGTGGTAACATGAAGCGACGATTGTGTAACAAACAAACCTAACATAGAATGTGTACTAGGATAAAAGGAATTCATGGGAAAATACACACATGCCGCCTCTCCCGAGCAAAAAAAAAGGATAAAAATTTAATCACAAAAAAATATGGAACTGTTAGAATCACTTTATTCTACGATAGGTCTTTGGAAAAAAGGTTAGGTACGATGAAGATAATTAAATTATTGACGTGTGAACATTTTTATCGCCTTTATAATTCGCGTATGGGTGCGTAAATAATGAATAAAGTGATAAATTCAACTATAGTTGAAGCTAAAAATCTCTATTAAAAACAGTATCTTAAAAAAATATTCACATGTAATTCCACTTAATTAACTAATAAATTAATATTATGTTTGTCAGATTTATCACACGAATCATACCACATCAATCCAAATTACTATAAAGTACTAACACAAGTGTCGACGCCATTACAAACCGCAGGAAACTTCTCAAGGAGTTATTAAGATAATATTCCTTTACTCACATCACAACGAAGAGATGGAGTGGTGCTATTATAATATAATCGCTACTCCGACACAGGATAGAGGTTTTTGAATACCGTGTTAAGTAACGTGGACTTAACCCAGCAATCAGAGGCGCAGTCTACCTGTACACGAGTTCTATATTTATTCTCCTGATTGCTTCAAAACATGGAATATTCACACGCCTTTGATTTATGTTTATACAATTCTGCAAAGAAATATCAAAAATTGATTTTAATGTCACCCAATTCGTTGATGGGTGCAAATCTTTACAAATCCCTCCCCATTGGTGGCAAAGCGGGGAGCCTATCGATTACCACAAAATTTATGATCCCACGTATTTGCTTTGACGTTGAAAAATATCAAATTTAAGCTGGGCGACATAAAAACTGTGCCTCCGTTACAATATGGAAATGTTACGTTTTTATTTACATTTTTTTGGGGTTTATTTTCGTGGGCTTGCTAATGATATGATTTTTTCAAATTATACATATTTGCGTTTTTTTTTATTAGAAATAATTATATACATATACACATTGAAATTATACCTACTTTAAAACTATTTACAACTTAAATATAAAATTAAAATTTGCGGTTAATTAAACAAACTGAAATTATAGAAGAGAAAACGAAATAGGTACCTACTTCTAATTACGAATATTAATTGAAACACTAATCTACTGGTAAGGTAATTTCTCAAATAATAGGAATATGAAACGGAAATTTTATTATTTGTTATTTCATGTAAGACGCTAATTAACGTATTATAATTGTTATTTCGTTTTGTAAAACTGATCACATTGTTTTGATTAATATTTCGAATAAGATCAGTTATATCTTTGCCTATCTTTAACAATACAGTCGTGTAGTGCTTCAGCCAGTCCAATCAAATTCAAGAAATAAACACAGCAATTTCGACTCGTACATAAAGAAACAAAACAATGCTTACAAATACCATGTGAAGAATTAATCTTACTTCTTCAGTATAATAATAACATCATGTAGGTAACGTATGTTCTTTGTAACGTGTCTCAGAATCCGCATCTTCTGATTCAGTTGTTTTATATGTGATAAGATATATGCCTGCGATTTGGAGTGTCAATTGTGAACTGTCTTTTTAGGCGAAAGGCCCATTCATGTCATCACTAAACCAGTGTTTTTTAAGTAAAAATCAATCGTATTTCGTGGTCCTTAAGAGCTTTTTATTTGTGCCTGTGTCAAGTAAGGCTTTTTGTGACAGAAGTAAATGTATATCGGTAATACAACTGCCCTTTTAGACTTTTGTGGCAGATCATTATTCTCGCAGTATGTAACTAGTATCTTGTTATTATTTTCTACCTTTTTCTTAAAACATAATACAATTAAACAGTTCTAATGCCTACGTGATTCAAGAATAATGATTGTCTGACCTACACCGTCCTGAGTTGAACTTGAGAATTTATTAGGTATCGTAGTAATAACAAAAAAGAGCAATAATCTGTTGTTTTATTTATTACACCTGGGCAGTATAATTCATAATTCATAAGGCCCATCGGTAGAAATAATAAAAATAACTATAACACGATTCTAATTGAGGTGAGCTTATAATAAAATATTATGGGTCTAATAAAAAAATAAAATCTTTGGTCTAAATTTACTAATATTACTCGTATGATATGACAACAGTGCACCAAGAGTGCACATAAATTACAACAAATTTATTCACCGAAAAAAATGTCAACGTTTTTTATTTATTTTATTTATTTTTTACTAGAACCAATAAATTCCCTCACCATATAAAGTGTAATTTAGCACTTTTAGTGCCACGTGTGAATCTGACCTAAGACCTCTACCACACCTTCGCCGGTCGTGATAGGTACCACGAGACCAATGACATAAATTTATTGTAACTGTTATAATGTGACTTGAGGTGTGACGTACCTAATATAATATAAATATCAACTGTATGGCACTTAAAATTTTGAAGCGCTTTATTATTGTTGTGAGGATCATATCAAGCTATCTCACGTTGTATCGCTGGAACCCGCTGACTCTGCGACAGAGTGTTTTCTACAGATTTCACGCTCACTAACTCAGCCAGCCAACGCTACGTTGCATTTCTAACGTTTTCAGCTTCGTTGTAAAATCGGTACCGAGATCATTTCATCAAACAAATAACTACCTCATGACGTATGCTTAAAGTACATTTTTCAGTAGCAATTTTTTCTCTGGTATCTTTTTAAGCTCTACGCTCGAGTTAAGTTTTTAGTTGTTGGTGGTTTTTGTAAAGTGAAGTGAAGAAAGTAACGTTCTTGAAATACATACATATGCGATATCAAACGTCAACACTTTGAAAAGCCTTTTGTTGGTATGAACAGCCGCCAATCTTTATGCCTGCTACTTTCTTTCTGTTGCTCGTCACTTGTAAATTTTTTTTCATGTTGGCCCACTAATTACTTCTATTTTTTATGTTACTTTATTTTTCATTACATACACTTACTTAGTCTTTAAATTGTATAATAAGTTGTGTAGCACAATGATCAAGCTACAACCACAAGTGCAAAAACGCTTCATTCAATTCCCTACGCAAAAGTTCGGCTTCCAACCACATTTTCTGTTTACCAAGCTTTAGAACAGAGGTAAATCTTTTTCGAAATAAACAAACTAGCCTCAATACCTTGTTCACGTTAGTACTAAAGCTTGCAGAAATCCCAATAAACTAATTGCTAATCTTCCCGGTATAGATAAAATGGGAGCTTCGCTTTCAGTTGCAGCTGCTCCGAATCCGGTGGTACTCGTTTATTTTTGGTGCTCGCTCAAATTGAAAGAGCTGAACGAAGTAGAAATTTGGCGTAATTTTTAAATACTTTTGGCAAAAATTCGGCTTTTGGTGGTCTGACATTTCAGTGGCGTAGGTATTGCAGCTGCGCAATAGGATTTAGGTATTGAAAGTAACTTTTTTAGGGATAGGTAGCATCACTCTTATCAATTTTTCCCGAACCAACAAAAAAGCAGAGCAAAATTCAATGTAGGTTATTCAAATGAGATGAGGGTATCTTTAATGTGGATAATGTGGGTCTTATTGGCTATTGAGAAGACAACAGCTGGAGAAAACGTTTGTACGTACGAAGTTCCCGGACTGAGATGATTTTTGGAAGATGACACTTTTTCTTATAATGGTATTCCTTTAGTCTTACTTTCAAGGCATTATTTTGAACATCAAACAAATGAGCGAACAAAAACTTTCTGAACGTAAAAGATATTATTTATGACAAGCAGTGCACAATGTGGACATTTAAAATGAAAATCATCGGCATAAATAAATGAACAAAATTACACTCACTTTCACAAAAATAATCCTGCCAATATTTGGCTCATTAACATCTTATAACTCCGAAAATGCGTAGTTGAGCCAAAATTCCTATCTATTAAATTACCTACATAGATGTAGAAGGGTTTGGTACCACACACGTGATAATAAGTTATACTCATTCAACAAGGAAATTAACCACTAACATTCATATTTGTTAAAGTTTATGTCGAAACACGCGTACTTCTAGGTTAGTTACTCCATATGTATCTCATTCATTCTCAGCTGAGCAGTCGAAACATCTCAGTAAACCGGACCTTTTAGCCAATTGGAACGAAAATTCTGGGTGGTGGAAAAGGTCACTCTACATCTCTTATTATCTTAAATAATTAAGAGCTTTCGGAATTAATGAAAGAGCCCTGTTTATGTGTTGCGTGTGCAGTCTTAGGATTTACCGCGTTTGGTATTTATTGGGATTTTCGTGAACGACACGTATGTATGTGTATGTTATGTTTGTGCAGGTTCGAATTTTTACGTGGATATCTTTGCAATCTTTTAAAAATAATTATATGTATGGCTTTTTACGTATTTTCTATGTAAATTTTCGCAATATTTTTAACAATATAAATGCAAATGTATTATTTATTTCTGTTGTTCAAACTTTTTAAGCATTCATCGGCGGCGTATTATATTAGAGCAATCCGACCAGCTGTCGGCTGTTTGATATCAAGTTAGTTACTCCGGTAAATCGAAATGCTGACGCCTAAGTCACATTGTTTCGCGACATAAATGGCCAAAGTTTGGAGGTCCTTTATTTGTGAGACAATGTCCTTTATATTGAATAATAGGTTTTTACATATATTGTTAATAAAAGCATTATATTATTATTGCCGTGTGGTATCCGATTGCCGTGTGGTATCCGGCATAGAATTGACCACCCCCTTTCCTCCCGTGGGTGTCGTAAGAGGCAACTAAGGGAAAAAACCAGAAGATGGGCAGCAGCGTCTTCTGTAACTTGACCAACACTGCGATCCCCAAGCCGCTTGCCATGCGTGGGGATTATGGCACCCCCCCCCCCCCCTATTTAACGGGGAGGCCTTTGTCCAACACTGGACGTCTTCCGGCTGATGATGATTATTATTGCGGTTTTATTATTAATTATGAGAATTCGTGTAACAAAATTATGTTGGGATTTTAGGAACTAGGTTCAGCCAGGTTTGTGCTTCACTGTTAGGTGAATGCTTTCGCAACATATTTTTATTTTATGATTCTTATCTATGATGCTGATGGTGTTCATATAATGTTGTTTTAGACTTGTATGAATAATATAATATTTCGTGGAAAAATAAATGTGGACACCCACGAATTGTAACCTCCAAGAAAGAATAAATATAAAAAATCCAACAGCTTTCATTTATATAACCCTTAAAGTGGTTTAAATCGAATTTCTTCGTAATAAAACTTAACCCTGCAATAAAGTAGAAGTAAAATCGACGCTCTTAATGTAAGCAGCGTTTACGAGGACGTTTCAAAGCGCGGCCCATATAAGAGGTTGACTATCTAAGTAACGGATTTCCGACAAAAAAAATACTAAAAGCTGAGACGCGTAACCATCGCCGCTTAGGATAAAGATACTGTTTTATTATGTACACTTACTTGGCTTTTACTGTTGTAGGGAAGTAAAATTTTGTGTAGGACAAAATATTAAATTTTGTTTGAAAATATGATTAGAAATTAAAATAAAGTACCCACTCAGATAAGCACAATCACTACGTTGTAAGAATTAGTTATTGTTAGGTCTTATTTGGTATCCACCCACAACATCATCAACACAGTGCACAAATGTTAAAATTCGTTCATATCAAATAACCTATGTAACTTTTACGTCATCTGAATTCTCAATTGCTTAAGGTTAACACATTATTAATGCGTGTACTATATTCAAGCTAAATCTAACACCAACTAATTGATAAATTAATAGGTTGTCGATTAAAATAATCATAATATTTGCCTACAAGTCCACTTTATTGTATTCTAAATCCCACTTAATTAATTCTACATTCCAATTTAGTTGAGTAATTTTTAAAGATCATTTTACGTTTTAATTACGGGCATCATTAGCCGTAACGGAGGCGAGCAATTACCGCTGTCGACGGCAGAGGCACAATGATGCAGCCGACCTGCGTAGACTAATGTTCTTCGCAGTTTTATGGACCTTATTTAAGAAAAAATAAGAATTGTCTTCAAAGAAAAACTGAAATCAATCTTGGTTTAAAGATGTCGAAGTCAATTGGCTCGTTCGTCACGAGTTCATTTTTTAGCGTGACGTGATAAGCACAGTTTGCATTTTGAAATCTCTCTTAATCTTCTCTATTTATCTTTATTAATTCGAGTATTTGGGTAGATGGCTCTGAGGTTTACGTGACAGAATATAAATGCTTTAGATAGAAGCTGATTATAATATTGTCTATACAAGTTTACTTTGTATAACAGCTGAAAATAATTTTTCAATTCAGTCATCAATAACACCACTAATTAATTTGCTGCTTTCACCGAGTACCATAAGGATCTAAATATTGTTTTACCGATTGTGGGCGTTAAAGGATAGTCATCCTTGCAAGAAATACTTGTTGTTTTAATAGTAACAAAGTATAAGTAAAACGTTTATGAAGAGAGCTAGGTTAAAAAGATTTCTAGAGATTATTTTCAACTTCAAATTAAGAGCGTCATTAGACGTCACGGAGCCAAGCAATTACAGAGGCGCCCGCAGCGATGTTTACAATGATGCAAGTCGCAGTGCAAGAAACTCTAACGTCTATCTATTTTATGCAAAAAAGTTTAATAAATCGTTAGACCCATGACAGTTTTAAGGCTTACCGACAGAATTTAGAATTCATCTTTTTACGCAACTACGATAAAGCTAAGAGGAAGAGTATAAATGCTTTTGGTAGGCTATGTAAGTAATATACATTTGGTTTTGTGTCAAACACAATAATCTGAGCTTCTACATTATGTGACAGGGCTAAAGTTCTTTACATAGCTTTTGGTAGTATACGAAGAGCCATTAATACTGATGCTATTTAATCCAACCTTGAGAGATCAGAGAGTGACGCAAGTATATTATTCTCCATCATGTATTTGTCTCCATCGTATTAAGCAGGAGACAACTAAATATTGTGCCTTGTGGTCGGAGCTAGAGATTCACTTTGTATCATAATACCCGTTCTAGGTACCTACAGTAGAGACATGATGAACTGTTGTAATAAATAATGCAATGTTAGCAAATTACTTACTGATCCGCCGCATAGGCGATTTTCTTATCATTAGCTTGAGTTCCAGAGCGGATGATTAAGTCTCACCGCTTTGTAACTAAGAAAGTGTACTTATCATAGCGGTTAGATTATTTTCTTTTCAATCATACATAATTTAACGGCTTGTCGGTGAAGCAACTTTTACTCATTTCTCATTCTGCCTCGTATCATTTTTTCTTATTGCTGAGGATAAGTATTAAAATTTCTAAATAAACAACATCAGTGTTGTCAAATGTAATTATATATTAGGCAAAAAGTAATACAAATATTCAGTTATATACAAGGTATCAATTTGTGAACACGGTCCTATTTAAAATGTTCCTAACTATTGCAGAAGGACCAATATAAATACTGAACGAAAAACTTTTTAAATAGTTATCAGCTATTGGTATTCTAAAAACGAGCGTAACAAACTAACTAAAAACACTCATGTCAAGTTTTGTTTGAAGTATTTAATTTGGCAACACCAACTCCGAATATTGTTTATGCCAAGCTCAATACACTGAAAGTGGTTTGCGAACATACACTAAAATTGTTTAAAACTTTTGATGAATTTCCAGATTGTACAGTATAAGAAAGAAAGTAAGTCAATTCCCCAAAATGTTTAGAGAAAAAAATAGGTTATCACAAACTCTTTAGTCGATGTGAGGACATAAGAAATACTCGTTATCTCTTGAAGTTATTTGTACCTTGCGCTAGAAACTACGTTGATTTTCAATGGCACCAATTACAATGAGCCAATAAGCCATTCTGACACAATTCCAATAGCACCCTTGAGACCCACGAGAACAATGCTTTAAGCTTCATAGCAGCGACGAGTAAAGTGAATTGTAGTGCATCTATGTATGTATGTTTAATCGTATATTGCAAATCCAGATCTGAACTCACCTACTGCAGATATCTGCTCTGCATTTCTACAGCCATTGCGTAGCTATACGGTGACGCTTCCAATCTGTAAATGGACTGGCTTTCACATTGTACACCGCTTTTGAACAATGGACAATGCGTTTCCGTCGCTTAACACATTTTTAAACGTTGTCGACTCGACGTGTTTAATTATTGAATTATATAGGATTTCAATTGTTTTGCGGCATTAATTTTTAATGAATATCTTTCTAACATTATAAACGCGAAAATTTGGAAGGATGGGACGGATTGATGTTTGTTACTTCTTTACTAAAAACTGCTTGCTGGATTTTAATGAAACTATAAATTAATATAGCTTACACATCGGAATAGCACACAGGACACAAGCTATGCATTTCTGTTCCACCTGCATTATTGCAAATTTAACACAGGTGAATACGTGCCGCGGGTCACCACCAGCCCATTCAAGTTATTCATTATGTTTTTCTTATGGTTTCGGCATGTTTGTACTTACACAAACATAGTTTTACTACGGACCTGACAAATCAATTAAATTTAAGGTTAATGTTTTGTTCAAGCAAGAATATGACAACCCAAGGTTAAAACAACGTTTTATGTACCTCGAAATACTCTTTCAAAAGTCCTAAATCAAATAGTGCTCATTAAAGTAGAGTTGCACTTTCAGTCAATCAGAAATAAACTCGTAACAAATTGAACTCATTCAATCAAGCTTCTGAATCAAATTGCTGTCTATTCCAAACTAATCAGATTGAAACCGAAGTAAAGTTCAGACTGTTTTTTGTGATATAAGTAATGCAATCTACTAAATTGGTATAATGTATTCACATTTGTATTTGAACTCTTTTAGTAGAATTGGAGACTGGTTACTTCTTCTTCTTATCGTGTCGATGGTTTCTTTGTTGTGTTTTATTAGCCCAATATAGCCAGACTAATTGCTTTTTGATTAGCCTCTAGTAGGTTTTCCAGTGTGGCGCACACTGGGCATCCAGGACAGACAAGCAGGTGGTCCATAGTTTGAGGGGCACCGCAGTCGCACCTGTCGTCATCCGGGCCCTGTCGGAATCCCCATTTTTTCTGATTAGATCGGCTTCTGCTCACTTCCAACCGGAGTCTGTTGAGGGACTTCCAGATTCTCCAGGGTAGGTGTTGTCCTAGATGCAGGACAATAATAATACAAGAAATGAAACAATAAGTTACAGCTAAGCGATTATTATTCTTTTTGATGTAGTCGAAACAGCTTTGCACAATCACACCTCTATTTAATCAAAGATCAAAGTTAGAACACGGTATAACTATTTTAATCCAACGCCTCGTGTCGAAAACCCTTTACCTAAAACAAAATAAACCTCAAGCAAACTTGAGTAAATACCAAAAGGTTATGTTTTCACACCATGAATGTTATAGCGTTTCCACAAAGTTACACGATGGGTTATTAGAGCGTGAAAAATTTAAGCTTCAGCAAAATGAGATAAAGTACCACGGGCCACGCGTGACAAAGGTGTTCATGTTGAAAAATTTACATCAAAGAAAATTCAACTCTAAACAAAATACATAGAGTCGTTTTTTACATGGTGCTAAACGTGTACTTTATTATTTTTCGTTGGACAACCTAATCGCGTCTGACCGCAACGTTGTTAAAATCAACGCTGTAAAGAGGAAAGTGAAAATGTTTTGCTTATTTATCTTTTTTTCTAATACTTTCTTTTACACGATTGACTTTGTGAAAATCCTTTAGCCCCTGTAAAACGTGTTTGGTTAAATTGGAATCGTTTATGTCTAGCGCGAATTTAAATTGTTTTGAGATAACATTTTAGAATTGAAAACGTTATTTATGTGTTGCTAAATCTCAGACCTGGCTTACTGCGATATTATTTGCAACGGATGCATGATTTAACTAAGTTCTATTATAAAGACTGCTCTGCGGCATAGGCATACCGATGGTTACAACTAATTCTAAGCTATATTGATTGCAACTGCAACTCTAAACACATTGTCTTTCACAATTCTTTTGTTCAAAAACAAACGCTATTACCAGTTATAATAATTACCCCTAAAGCTTACCTTCGCTATATTTTTATGATGCCTGTACTATTTTATTCAGACACGCCTAAATTATGGCCCTACACCATTACCACAGTTAAGTAGACTATGTATATTCTGAAGTTGTGAAAAGATTATCTGTACTAGCATGGCTTCCGTGTTCAGTATTAGATTGCAAAATTAAGGATTAGTGCATTAGCTTACCGGGTAATTGACCACTCAGTCGACTGAATTACGTAACGTAATTCTTGTTAAAATTGTAAGGTAAGGTATCTAGGTACTATTACTACTATTATAGCTATTTTATTGGTATTGTATTAGTTTTTTTGCTCCGTGTTTCGCAAGGCACGTTAAGCCGTTGGTCCTACTTCTGATCTCTCTCCGGTCGTGTCAGCCTACCGTCCCATCGGACTATGAGAGTGTGGGAATAGGGTAGTTGGCTATCCTCAGATGAGATAGGCCGCCGCGCCGTGACCGAAATTTGGTCAGGAGAACATTATGTTTTTGAGACACCCTTGAGATAACAGTGGTAGGCAAAAGGCTCACAAGAGGCTTATACTGTCTAGCAAACTCTGTGTGCAGTACAAATGGTGTGGTGAGTAAGATAATTTAAGTCTAGTATCTATCCAAGTCCCGAAAAAAATAGATTCGAACAAAAAGTCATACACATTATTAAAACAATTTAAACAACGTTGTAAACAATATTTATTAAAAACTACAATTAATAAACTAGTCACATTAATTGTTGTGTGCGAAGTGTTCAGATAAATGCAATTGAAAAACGTGGAAAACTACAATATGCCTGTGTCTGCGGTATGTGGACCGCTGTTGTTTCAATACTATGTGGTTACAGAGACCTTGTGTTAAAACTGTGTAATTAAATTGAATAATAATTACCTATATGCTATAAGTTATAAAAACCGTGGTTTTCTTAGCACTGTCATTTGAACCATTGTTTGTATAACAACCACAGATTAATACAAACATCGTTCGTTCATAATGTTATCATTCTACAAAAACGTTCCATTTGCCCAGAAAAGAAAAAAGTTTAATAATAGACTAATGATTAAATATTCTATAGAAGTGTTAAAAATATTGAGACTATTATTATTTTGCTTAGATTTTAATATCAATTATATCGTCAACTGTAGTTTTGTTTAGAATGAAGCTTGTTGTATTAGCTAGTAATACAACTAAGTACATCCGTGTAACGAAACGTGACGTAATTCGAACTTATTTGTTTATGAGATGTTTGTTGACGTAATTTAGTATGTTAAAACCAAAAGTATGTAATTTATGCTAGTTTATGTATTGATAAACATAAATAATGCGTTAGAACGGCATTTGTAGTGAAATATATACGAATATATTGTCATACCGGGAGCCGGTATGGCTCACAGGCGAGAGGATCTAATAATTCCTCTTGTGAATCGTATTCTATTATATTTTGTATGATGAACCAACAAAAGCAAATAATATCTGTATTATCGGCTTCAATATCCTCAATATCAAATAAATTGACCATTATAATATCCATGTTTAGGTAAAAACAACAACAATATATGATAACCTAAAAGATGAAATTTGACAGATATGATATTTTAAACCATAGTTCTTTACTTTAAACTAGGGGCCGCCCAGGTTTGGCGTTAGACCATAGAATGGACAATGGTTTTTCGTAGAACCACTTTTTGTAATAACACTTTCCTATAAACCGTGGTTTTTAGAGGTTTTAAACCTTGGTTTTTAGATAAACCGCTTTTTGTAATAAGGCCGAGAATGTCCACGTTTTAAAAGTAGGTGATAAAAGTGGCTGCGAGTATATAAAGACGGTGTGAGAGCTATCCTGTCTCGATACAGGGATATTACACTAGTACGACTACCAGTTATGTAAACTGACCTAACTCGTCCAATTTTGAATACGGGTCTTTCTATAATCTGTAATACGCTTTGACCATTGCCACCTAGACCGTATAGAGACACAATGCTATCGTATCGTATGTTAATGTTATAAGACTGCGTTAGAAAATAAAAACTTTATTTAGTTATTCTTCTCGGTAAGAATAATACTTTTTTTCAGTAATGGATCCCATTATTTTATTAGATGTTCACACATTCACACCAGCAGCAGGTTTGGTTTTAAACTGTGTTCTCTTATATTCAACCGTCAACTTTCTGTACCTTATTTATGCAAATAAATGATTATTATTATTATTCTTTTTATTGCATAGAACTTTAGATCTACGTAAAATGTTAGAGCAAAAATTTTGCCTAGTTCTGTTTGAAATTTGAAGAGTGAAGTTTTTTCAATATTATGACAGGGTAAGGAAATTACAAAAAAGAACCAGTTTAAAGTATCCTGCCCCCTTACCATGAGCTCTTAAAGAAGGTCATTTTCTGTTTTGCAGCGAGAGGCCACTACGTGCTATGTAGTGTGGCGTCTCGCTTTCACAACGGAAAATGTCCTGAGAGTTCATGGTAACTGTTTCCCTGAAATCCTTTGAGACTCATTTACAAGTACCTATCTACCTACGTCGTACATATATGAAACGTATAATATTTGGATGTATTACTTACCTTAGCCCCTTATAATTTAATTTTGTAAATTCTGTGTTTACCTGGCGGTAATCCAGACGGAGTCGGATGAGTGAGTTAATATTTGATATTCATCGTTCCTTTTGCTTTAAGCCCCGGGTTTTAGTACGATAGCGGAGCGGATTCGTTTCAGTTCTTAGTGACTATCAGCTGAATTATTTAGTAATGTATTTTAATTTTACCCAAGTAAAAAATGGCAACATGACTTATTGGCTAGATATAGAGACATAAGATGCGACATATTAAAATCATCGATTTATTTCAGGCAATGTTACTTTCATGGTATTTTAGCTGACAATAACACGTTTGTTGCGATATAATAATAGTACTGAGAGCATCAAGAATACCAGTAATAGCATACATAAAGTTACGCCTACTTCCCAGAGGGGTAGGTAGAGACTACGGATTTCCATTTGCTACGATCCTGACATACTTCTTTTCATACAGTAATGGTAAATATATTTTAATTATATTAGGTAGGAAAAAGTACTGTGAATTCCTAACATCTGCCTCTTTCCTAATGACTGATTTCATTTCATCATCATTCACAAGAAAAATTCCAACTGATCATTGAAAGTCCTCAAATCGCTTCTCGTTCCGGAACACAATTTATGTCACGTGTATGCGGTATGTGATCACCAAATCAAATTTCGTACCAGCGACAATTTAACGAGCCTAACAGAATAGGTAAACATCTACACCACATACAACCCCGTAATATTATTACATAGAACCTCACTTGCCGGTAGAAGTTTTTATATTAATAGTTCTCGTCTATACAATCGTGTTAATAAAATTAAATATATCTTTAACCTAAATAAACTAGAATGCAAAAAAACTGTCCAGAACTGGCTTCAAAACCTAAACTACCAGGAAACCGAGGATCTGCTGAAACCAATAGGAACCTGCTAAGTCACACAAAATCAATCATGCACACAAATTGTCATACTCTCACATAATCATACACACGCACAAACACTCCCTCTTATACACACACACACACACAAATACACACACACACTACATACACAAACAACACACACGCCACACATACACACACCAATAAGAATGTTTAGTACCATTAGTTTGTTTAGTTTATTTACTGAACGATCACTTACTTATGTTTAAAAAAAATGTGTTTTGCCTTAATATTCAATTCTTTGATATATAATCTGTAATTTTTAATTTTGAAGGCGCTGGTACCTGTGATACAATGATATACTCATTAGTACAGGTACCACCGTTCCCCCTTTTCCTGTTATGTTCTCTTTTTTCTTTTTAATTCTATTTGTGTGAAACTACTGTTTTTTCTGAAAATAAACTTTTATTATTATTATCGGGAATAGGTTCTTTTTCATAGCTCGATGGCTAGTATAAACCACATTTACGGGCCTAAGCCAAGTAAATGCAGCGTGTGGTGTGTTATTATGTTTATGGTGTGTTGTGATGGGGGGCTATATCATTTTCGTCTATTTGCAGAAACTTTCTCACTATTCTGCATGTATTTAGGATCGCTGCTTTCTGTAAGGTTATGTAAATAGTTTCTTTCAGGTCCAGTAATTTTAGGCTATGCAGAAGATGGTTCGGGATTACGCCTGTGGAAGAGAGTACTATAGGCACTACATACACTTTTTCTTGTCGCCAGATTCTACTCACTTCATCCTTCAGTTCCGCGTATTTGCTAATTTTTTCAGAGATCGTCTTCTGTACATTATGTGTGTTAGGAACTGCTATGTCAATAAGGTAAGTGGTGTTATTTATTTTATCCTGTAAAGTTATGTCTGGTCTATTATAGTGGATGGTCCTATCGGTCAGTATAGCTCGATCAAAGTAGAGTTTGTGTGTAGTATTTTCTAAAATCGTTTGTGGAGTATATTTTTGTAGTAAGGTGTGTTCGTGTTTTGTATGAGTGTATATTTGAGTGCTAATTTCTGATGAATGATGTTGGCGACTTGGTTATGCCTGTGTGTGTAGTCTGTCTGTGTGAGAGTTGTACAGGCGCCAGTTATGTGTTGTATGGTTTCTGGTTGGCTATGACATTTACGGCATTTATCGTTAGTTATCGTGGGGTCCTTAATAATGAATTTTCTGTAGTTTTTTGTATTTATGATCTGATCTTGTATAGCTATTATAAACCCTTCCGTCTCTGGAAACAAGCTACCTATTTTAAGCCATTTATTTGATGCCGCTGTATTTATATGTGACTGTTCTAAATCATGAGGGTGGCGACCATGAAGAACCTTCTTTTTCCAATTATCAATTTTTTCCTTTTGTGGGTCTCTATTGTCATCACTATGCAAATCTATTGTTTGGTCGCTAAGGTTAAGAGGTGTGTAGTTATGATCATTAAGTGTTATGGCCTTATGTATGTCACTTGTGCGAGATTTTTCAAGGAAGAATACTTTAAGTCTGCTAATTTGCTTCTGCCACAGGGAATGAATATCTATAAGGCCCCTTCCTCCATTATGCCTTTTGATGGTAAGCCTCTCTATCGCAGACTTAGGGTGTAGGTTGTTGTGTTTTGTGAGTGTGGTGCGTGTACTTCTTTCTACGAGCTCTATGTCTGTTTTTGACCATTTGATTACCCCGAATGAATATGTTAGTATAGGTATTGCATACGTATTAATTGACTTTATGAGATGTTTTCCGATAAGTTGTGATTTGCATAAGGCATTTATTCTTCTTTTATATTCTGTAATTAGGGAGTTTTTTAAGGTCGTGTGGTCTAGTCCCTTGAGTTGTTTGTACCCTAAATATTTATATAAATCTGTTGGTTCCATTGCGGTTATGGTATCGCTATTGCTAACTGGGTAGTCACCGGGTTTTATTTTGCCTCTAACTATATGAATGGTTTTACACTTCTCTAGACCAAACTGCATATTAATATCTTTACTAAATTCTGTCGTTTTATCTAATAATTTTTTCATTTCCTTTTCAGTTTTTGCATACAATTTAATATCATCCATATATATTAGATGGGAGATGGTAGTTTCCTGCATTGTATTTTTAAGGCTATACCCAGCTTGGCAACGATGCAGCATGAAGGATAGGGGGTTCAAGGCAAGGCAGAACCACAGGGGACTCAAGGAGTCTCCTTGATAAATACCTTTCTTAATAGATATTTGTCTAGTGGTAACCGAATTTTGATGATAATTTAATTGTAAAGTTGTTTTCCAACTTAGCATTATGCTACGCAAGAAATCTATTATTTTTGAATTTATTTTATACATCTGTAATATTTTGAGTAGCCATGAATGGGGAATACTGTCAAAGGCTTTCTTATAATCTATATAGGTGCAATGAAGGTTTCTGTTCTTACTGGTAGCATGTTTATGAATTGTAGAATCGATGACTAATTGTTCCTTGCATCCCATGTGGCCCCGCCTGCACCCCTTTTGTTCTTCTGCAATTATTTGGTGTTCTTCTGTGTGGGTGCTGATTCTAGTAGCAATTGCTGATGTTAAAATTTTGTAAATTGTAGGTAGGCACGTGATTGGTCTGTACTGGGAGGGTAGTGGTGAGTGTTTATCTTTCGGAAGCATGTAAGTTATTCCTGTAGCTATAAATTCGGGTATGTTCTGCTTCCCTAAAATTATGTCTGTAAAATTTCTCGCTAATGACTTATGTAATGAAAATAATTTTTTGTACCAGAAATTATGTATTTTATCTAGTCCCGGCGATTTCCAATTATGCAACTTAGCTGTAATTGTTGCTATATCGTTCTCTGTTATCTCAATAAATTCCATTTCTTCTATAGTAGTCCATCTTTTTTCCTCTTCAGTTATCCATTCTGCTTCATCGTTGTGCTGTACTTGCTCCTCCCATATGCCTGACCAAAAAGCTTCCAGTTGCTCTTTTGTAGGTATTTCTGTATTATCCTGAGCAGAAGTGTCAGACTGTGGCTTTGCTAGGTTCCTATAAAATAGTTTTTCATTTGTGTTAAATAAGGTGTTGTCATTTTTTCGTTGTTGTGTTTTCTTATATCTTTTTAATCTATGGACTTTAAGCGCTAATTTTTGTTTCAGGGTATCTAAAAATTCTTCAGGTGTTCTATTGTTGTTTTCATGTCTAGTGTGCATAATTTTGCTTTTAAATATTGCTTCTACTCTCTTAATTACTTTATTAGATCTATTGTTATTAATGTATTGCGTCAGTCTACCACAATCTGCTCTTAGTTTTTCTATATCATTTTCTAGTCTCAGTTGCCATGCAGGTTTATTATTATATTTAGGTCTTGTAATACCGTTATATTCGGTTACCTTAAAACCTAGTTCTTCCGAAACGACCAAGGCTGTGCAGTATATGAGTGTGTGTAAATCTACTAACTGCATGCTCTCTGATATAAAACTACTTAGGACACGTTCATTAAATAATATTACTAGTTGTGTAAGTTTAAAACTATATTTAAGTTTAGGTAGTTTAGGTCTAGCAGTAGGATCCATTCCTGAGTATTGGGTAAGAGCTGTTTGAAATTTATCGCGTATTTCCTTTGTGTAAGCTTCTGTTATAGGATTATGTTCGACTAAGGTATCTATATCATTAACAAGAGTAAGAGTTACTGATTCTGTTTGTGTAGATGTATGTGATATTTGTGTATTGTGTGTGTATGTTTGTGTAAATAGATCAGGTGAATTTTGGGTATGAAGCGGCGTAACATTAAAATTCTGATCAGGTGCTGGTGAAGTACGATTTATGTCCGTATTGTTATCTTCTAGTAACTGTGTGCGTACTTCTTCTTTTAGTCTGTCTAATTCTTCTTGCGATAACAATTTATTTCTAACGATTGTTCTTCTTTGATCTGAAATCCGCTGTTCTGAAACGCTAATATGTGGATATTGTCGTGAGAAAGTTTCATGCAATAGTTTTCTGTAGATGGTCATGTCAGTTTCTAATTTCGTAATGTAGTAGTATGTACGCATGATAAATAGGTTTACTTCTTTGCTCCACTTCATGCGTACTCTTTGTTTTCCAGCCTTAGTGGACGCGGGTAAGAAGGAAGATACCTCCCGCGCAACACTTGAGGCTGGCATGGGTGAATCTGTATTTAATCTAATGAGTGGTGATGATGAAATGGGTGGTGACAATGGGATGGATGGTGACGATGGTATGGATGGTGATGATGGTATCGAGGGTATGTATGACACTGTGCTTGGGCTGTAAGGTTCAACAGGGCTGTCCCTAACAGTCAGTCTGTCACCATCGTCAATGATTTCGGCTGTAGTATCTTTGTCGGTGGGAGCCCGCCTGTTCAACTCCTCACCGCTGACGGTTCGCATGCTGAGACACCCAGCGTCAGCTCCAGGTGTGCCCCGGCGATCGCCCCCGGGCAGCGACCCTATACGTTTACTTTTCGATCGTGTCTCCATTTTATATGGGTGTCCAGAGCCACGTTAGCCACGCCAGTAATTTCTCATTCGTGTGTCCGCCCCCTACGTGATTAGATGGTCAATCAGGACGTGTGGTTGTTTAGGGGGCTTATTATTATTATTATTATTATTGAACACTATATATAGACGTCTAAAGTAGGATGAAATAGTTTACATCCTACTCTCAAAGGTACGGTACCGTTGAATTTGCATTAACTGCAAAGGAGCAACTTTTGCAATCAAATATAATATTGGGAAAGATTATTAAGTTATCTGCTAGAAACTTGAGATGTGGAAAAAGATGATTATTGCCAAATAAATATGAGTAATCATTGATTGAGATTTTTAGCACTCTAAACCCACAATAATGTCTTAGCCACTCGTTTGCTCAGGTGTTGTGTATATTTTTATTGTTTGGTAGATCTTTTCCACGTTCTGATTTTGGTGGTTCAAACAAGATTTTAGAAAAATAATACACAATATTTTGGGTCAATTTAAAAAGTAAATAGTCCCTTTAAAAGTTTATATTCCTTCGTAACTAAATTTAATAGCACCATCATTGGCTTAAAATTTCGAAATGAAATTCTGTCACACAACACGTAATATTGAACCTCAAAGTACTTAGACAAAGCGGCGTTTTATCTGCACGCTCAGCTCACGAATTTAAGAGCCCCCAATCGAGACAATTCCCTTGGAATGTCGGGAATTTCCCAATATAACGTTCACAATAAATTTTCCATTAGCGAAGTTGTGTGTCTCACCGACATTATGGTGCTACGCATGTTAATAAACGCCAGATGTAGTGAAGTGTTCCTTCAGTTAATTTCAATCATAATGGGTTATGAAAAGTATTTTGGTCGTATAAAGGGTAATAAAATGATAATTGTGTGGTGATCATGCTTCAGATTGAAATGCGATAATTTTGTATGGATTTAGATGAAGGTTGCAGCGATAACGTGGTAACGTTATAGACGTTAATTTAAGACATTATAATACTTATATGTGGCAAAGATAGCGAAGATGGTATCTAAAAATAAATTACATGTACTATATGAAAAATAAACTAGTTTTTCAATTTACTGGAATAATAAATTTCAGTCGGTAACGAAATAAGTTACAACAAAACTCAAATACTGCTCACTGAAACTCACTATAAAACCCAACCGAGGAGATGAGTAGCGATCAAAACATGAGAAATGATGAGCTCTTGAATATTCAATTTAGAAATCACATTCTACGCGATTGAATTCGTGGTCGGTTATAAAAATGTTGTCCGAAATTCCCAACGTACACCGAGGGATTTACGAAACTGTTAATCAAAGTTTGGAACAACTTTCGCAGGCCATTGTGTTCTTTTATATCGTCATAAAAGTGTTTGATCAAACCAAAGGCAGCAAAATTCAATGGTATGTAAAAAGGCTAGGAAAACTTATGGTACTAACATTTTTATGTTTTGTAGTTTTTTCCGAATATCGAGTCTAGATAATATCTGTAATAAATATTATTATTTTAATTAAGGTTGACAACAAGAACTAGAAATGTAAGTAATCAATAGAAAAATTGACGCATAACCGCGAAAAGTATTTAATCTTTATAAAATAGATAATGTAAAAGATAAAACATTATTTGCGTATAGTCTGCATTGTTACGATATTACATTTCCGCTCACGTTTGTCTCAGAAAACTATGTAAGCAATATAAAGGTCATACCTCTATTAGGAAAACATATCAACGCACAGACCAGACGCACAAATTCGTATTAGGGAAAATGGGACAGAAATGGGTTCAATTCATTTTATTATGATCTTGTTAAACCTATCGTTCTTGTAGACTAACGTTGTTAGCAAGCGGCGTGGCTAGTTTGCGATAGAAACGACAATAGTTAAACAATGTTAGGTTTATTTCTAATTGGATCATGACATAGCGAACGGCGATCCCTATTTTTTAATAACATCGCTTGGAATAAATTAGAGAAAATTATGTGACTTAATTTAAATTTATATCACTTTCGTGGCAAGAAAAGTGTCGTTTTTCGTTGTAAGAGGCAACTGATCCGGTACAGACCCGATTATAGGCAATTGGTTCACCCCCTTTTACATTTGGCTTACGTCTCATCATAAATTAAAGACTTTAAACAGCAAAATGTGGTTCTACGTTATTAAATGTTTAGACTTTTATACATTTTATTAATGAGAAGAACAGTCGCCTGGAAATAATCAAGATTCTACCTCGAGGAACTTACCGCCAAAACTAACCATTTTGTTTAGTGAAGGCTCGACATGCGACAAGCTGTAATACTCGGATATGAGGCTAAGTAATAGTATAACCGTGCTTACTGGTGTCGTGTTTAAAAGGCGTTTCATGATTCCGCAGAAACCTAATCTCTACAATGCAAAGAAATGATAATATGCTACAGATAAGAAATATCCAAACATAGCAAAATACTGCTCACTTTTTGAGTGGTTTTGTCGAAAATGTTACTGCAAATAACTCTTGGTTTACTGCTGCAACCACAAGGGTAAACGAGCGTTAAGATATATGGGTAGTTCGGAAACAGAACTCTTGTATTTATTTTTCTTCCAAACTATTAAGAGTAACAAGTTTTATAAGGGTATCCCGAAACTAAACCTAATCGCTTACTTAAAATTTATTTCTTAAAGAAGGATTTAAGTGGAGCGTAGAATTGTTTATTGGAGGTCTCTTAACAATTAACTACCTGCGGGTACTATAAGGTCAGAAATAAGGGAGAGTTTAGAAAATAACCTTTACCTTACATATTTAGTGAACATAATTGGCGTTAAACGTTGTTTGATATCATGATACATAATAACTTGGCGGCTTCAACTTGCATCTTTAGGACCGATGTTTCTTCGAATAATATATACAATGTACTTTCTATTCATTGCAAGAAATCATTTGCTAATGAAATAGTGGTTGATTTATGGCGATAAGCTGTCATAGATACCATGTAATGTCTGACGAAAAGTAGTTCTTCTGCCTTCGCCTTAAACCACAATCTTCTTATAAAATCCAATCCTATTCTAGAAACCGGATTTTCCCAAATAAACCTAGTCCTTTCTTAAGGAATAAGAAAATCTCAATTACTACCGAAATTGCTTTCGATTGCATCGGTAAGCACGTTTTAAAGGCACCCTTCTAACGGTCTCGAATGTATGAATATTTTGGTGACCGGAAATTGCCCTCAGACAAACCCTTTTATTGTTGGATATTTAGAAGGAATCCTGAATTTACGGGATTAATTAAAATTTAGGAATACTTACAATGAATTATATAATTGTCTATTCTGCACACGTCTACACTTAATTTCGAATTCTATAGGATTAAATAATTAATATAAATTGGTCAAAAGTACAACAATATTTATTACATAAGTGCTGCTTATTACATAAAAATGCTTTCAAATTATGTGGAATATCTTGTGGAGAGGTTATTGATTTAGTTTACTTGAGTTTACTATGTTTGCATCGGGGGACCGCAGAAATAGTAGTATGAGTTAATTATGTGTACGTATACCTCAATAATGGGTATACACATAATAACACATATTAATCAAATCATCATTATCAGCCGGATTACACACGGCACATTAATCAGATAATAACGTTTAATAATATGGTATTTGTCATGGCTGTAAAACGGACTGACTCCTTCATAAAAGTGTGACAACGTTTATTTTCAAGGAGTAGAAATATTGACACACGATCGACTAAGTTATACCAAAATAATTTTTTTCTCGGCTGAGTTGTCAATGATTTTGACGTTCAATCACATCTGTGCCAAGCTTACCGGGCTTATAGGAGCTTAGGACCCGGTTTTTCATTTTTTTACATTGGCAGGGACGAAATATATTTCCCGTGTCTTTTTCCTCGCTCCGTTATTCATAGTGTGCAAAAGGATGATAGGATGAAGAGCTTTATAAATATCTATTTTAATATTTATTTTTTAGTTCGCCATGCTTTCAAAACTGATCTACTTATCAACCAAACCAGTTATAGGAAATAGAATTACGTTACAACTTGGTTAAAGAATATTGTTTGTTTCATATTGTATTTCTTTTAACGTTATATTTTACCAACTGGTTCTGAAATACTATGCTTATCATTTATCTGAAAAAGATAAGTAGGTCTTCTTTAAGCGTAGACACGAGTATCCACGGTAAGCCGGAACTTAATCAGTCACACGAAACTTGTACTATTCGAGTTTACTTAACACCTTCTACGCTTATAGGGGTCAAATTTAATTAGTTGGGACTAGGACCATCGTTTGCAGATTTCATTGGCTTAGCCTTTATGAACCATAGCAACCTTACACCCTGTCATTTCGGGTACAACAAACCTCCGTTAAATGACGTTGTGATGTAACAAAACAAAGTACGAAAACCCTTAAAACATTGGTCACTGAAAACATTTTTCTTTTAATAGGCAATATAAAAGAGAATATCGCTATGCGCCAGATGTTTCGAATTGTTCAAAATTGTTATAACAGAAAACAAAAACAAAGTACAAGAGAAAAATCGTATCGAAGAAAAATAATGACCATAACTGGCACCTAACATTGTTCAAAGTATTATTAGGTATAACATTTCGAAGGCTATAGACTGTATAGACACTTGTCTTGTTGACACATGGTTGACTCAAGCAAGCTTTATAATTTCATATTTATTTTATGTACATTATTTTTTTAACCCCTGACGGAAAAAGAGGGGTGCTATAAGTTTGACCGCTATGTGTGTCTGTCTGTGTGTCTGTCTGTGGCACCGTAGTCTAAAACGGGTGAACCGATTTGGATGCGGTTTATTTTATTTATGATAACACTGACTAAGTAATAAATTGTGGCCGTTTAATGGCAAAAATGTTAGCCATTAATTGGTACTTATGGCTTTTTGTATAAGGCAGTATAATTATACATTTCTCGGGGAATACAGCAATCACGAAAAAAACTTGTCTGTCCTCTAGCTTCAGTAAAAGAAATATGCGTATTATCTTTGTGCTACTCTCTTTCTTATTTTTCTCACCTTTACCTAATTTAAAACGTAACTTCAGACTTATAACATTTAATAATACCTCATTTTAACGATACAAGTTCTGGCCATATCGTAAAATAACCTCTACGACGCGACGTAGTTAAAACACCATGAACTTATTAATTCATACGAACGTTACTGAGTCCATGGTTTGCTTATAAAATATGCACACTATCCAACGCGAGCGTTCTTGACGGACGGGGTTTACAAGCTAAAAAATAATGTTTCAAAATAACATACTTAAAAGGAAATAATAACATTTATAATCTGTTTAATAACATCTTGGAAAAAGATAAACGTTAAATCCTTTCTTTCTTTCCTTCGTTTCCTTCTTTCGTTTAGTTCGAAATTATAATTTCTGTTAGCATAAGTAATTAGCTTCATTAAAACTTGGTTGATATCAGAAAAATGGAAAAAAGGTGGGTGTTCGTAGAAGCTTAGTGATTATCTTTTTAACCACAATGAGAAAAAATATGTTAGTTACATTATTTATTGAAATCGTCATAAATATGTATAATGATATGCAAACAACATCTTACATAATATAATTATGAGGGTATAATTGAAATATAACTTTCTGAAATGCCAATAAGTACCTAGCTGCTGTTGCTCTACCACCAAAGATTTTATCGATTATATATATATTTATTACTGATTTAAAGTCACAGTACGTACAAAGTGGTTTATTCCACGCGGTGAACCTCTCAACAATAATAAATAATGCATTTAAATGAAACAACATTCAAATAATACATTTTCGTATTGAAAATAATCGTATTCTGCAATTAAATTAACCGCTAAAGTGTTATGCGGTTTGATATGAAACTGTAAGAATGAAATATGATAATTTTTAATGCGGGATGAATTTAATATAAGCTATCTTTGTAAATTTTAATAAAAGCAATTACATTTGGCCGAGCGTGTAGTATCCAACGCTTTTTATAAATAAATTAGTAGGTACCTACCTATCTATGGTCTAGCAAGCACAGCTATAGCCATTTCATGTTTGTGAAACACACCAAGAGAAATTCCAAGTGAGGGACGACGTTTTATCACGGCTACGCGAACATACATTTCTGTTGTACCTACACGGTACACGGCGCGCTGTACAGTCTGTACACTCCAACGGTATTGAAGATTTGTCCAATTAAAAAGAAAACTCTAAAGTAATTAATTATTTCTTTTGTAGCAAAGATATTAAATATCACATGCATCGAGTATCTTCTCACTCTCTCACTTTTCCAATTCGTACTAATCTAGTAGTAATAGATAAACATTAAACATGAGAGTAAAATTATAATTGATAGCTGTAAGCTTGTTCAAATTATGCAGACGTCCGCATTGTGGACAGCGAGTAGAAGAGCCAGGTAATGAGGATCGGACAAGGTAAACCGCACTAGAGACTACGGTATGAACTTAGTAGTAATTTTGTCATGTTCAAATTTTGTCTTAACGATGTTTATTTAAACATTGAATTAATAAAACCTATCATTTTCGTATGCATGTATAGAAGAATAACTGACTGGCCTGTTGGTTTAGTGGTTAGTGGCCCTGACTGCTAAACCGGAGGTCGTGGGTTCGATTCCCACCCAGGACAAATCTTTGTGTGATGAGCATAATGATTTGTTCTGTGTCTGGGTGTAATTTATCTATATTA
The DNA here is from genome assembly GCA_905340225.1 of Abrostola tripartita. Lineage (NCBI taxonomy): Eukaryota > Metazoa > Arthropoda > Insecta > Lepidoptera > Noctuidae > Abrostola > Abrostola tripartita. Next base: position 2,776,665 of record HG996488.1, read on the forward strand.
TGTATATATTTAAAAATATTTAAGTATGTTTATCAGTTGTCTGGTTACCATAATACAGGCTCTGCCTAGTTTGGGATCAGATGACCGTGTGTGAGTTGTCCCAAGATATTATTATATTATTATTATAATAAAGAAGAAAATCGATAAAATATAAAAGGTGTTTAAGTTAAGAAGTTTTGGTTAATAAAGTTAGTTGGTGGTTAAAAGTTATAATTGTAACGTCGTACTTCTTACCCTTATGTTAGAGTTCTGTAAATAACATTGGTTAACTTTTATATAAAATGTGTGGAAGTTGTCACACTGTCTCACAACAAAGTGACCTGACAAACGAATAACGTTAAGCTCAGTTAAGAAAACTCGCAGGTCTTTGTCGTACGTACCTAACTACCTACACGTCGGACCTTCGTTTATGAAAAGAAACATGCATGGTGACCTATTTCTTGGATAAAAATATGCGTCACAATCGTCAATGACTGCACATTTTCATACCGTTATATTTTTGTAACTACATATATGTACCTATTAATAGGACCTCCAAGAAATAGGTCAGCATGCATCTTTCTTTTCACACACAGATCACGTGAGACATTTGCCAATATAACCAGCAAACTATGTAATTTAGGCAAAGTATTCTGGATACTGTTCCGTTTAGCTTGGCGATCAATGTGTCTAGCATAATCAAATCTTAATCAATAATAGTTAACGTCACAATGTTTGAAACTTGGTTTCTTTGAACTCCATTCATATTGTGAGCTACGACAATTAATTATATCAATCTATCTTATTCAAGCAAACGTAGGCTATTGTTTCCTATTTGGCTTTGGCAGTAGGATCAAAAGAGTTACGACTGCTTTGCCGGACTTTAAAAGAGACATAAAACTTCTCGTCAAACGGCTTAATGAACTGACAATTAATCTGTTTATTGCTGTCAAACGACCATGCAATAAACAGTTTCATGTTAAACACAATATACATAGGTACTGTTAAAAGTGTATTACGCATAAAGGCTGTGTCTAATTGATTGGGTGCAATATCAAACCTCTGTTAACATCTTATGGGAATACAGGTGTAAAATAATTTTACAATAACAAGGCTTATCTATTAAATGTAGCTACTAGACTAGTCCTTAAAGATTTTTTTTATTTTAAGTTAGTATTCCAAACATTATTTTCCAAAGACAAAATTTAAATAATTACATCGTTCGAATCAATTTTCAGTGAATAGCAACCACAAGTAATACGAATTATTTAGACATTCGACTCGTCTCTCTATAGATCCGTTTATTGAGACGGATGTGGAATACCGCACCGGAGTTTCCCGTACAAGTTATATAAGTGCGGCCGCAATACGGCTATTGGTTGTTGCATAATCTACTATCTATATTGAAAAAGTTTCCGCGAGTTTGGTAATAGCGTTCTGATAGGTTCGGTATTACTAAATAATGTTATTAAGGGAAATATTGATACCTTTTCCAGGTTTGAAATGGTTTTCATTTTTATAGCATGAGTGTTTTCAGCGAGGATTATATATAGAGTCAAGTTATTCATAGTATTTCTTTGAATTGCCTAGTACTACCGCCAGTTCTACCCGTCGATTTGCTTCGGTAGTGCCTTCATAGCATATAATTAGAGGCAGCTGTACTTATCGTCTTCAGCATAGTTAAATAAAAATACAAGTTAACAGGTATGCGAAGAGGGGTCTAAATGTCAGCTTAAAACGTTTTGGGCCATAGGCCATAGCTTGGATGCTTCTTAAAGAACTTAATATGTGAAGCTACGACATAGCAGATATTTGTAGTCTTGGATAAAGTTTTAAGAGTAGTATCATCATTATAAACTAGCTGCGTCTAGCGGTGTTACCCGCTCTATTTTCACGGGATAAAAAGTAGCCCATATGTTAAACCAGGGTGTCAGCTACCTCCAGATACCAAATGTTAGGAAAATCGGTCCAGCCGTTTGAGCGTGAAGAGGTAACAAACATACAAACACAAAAACACTCACAAACTTTCGTCTTTATAATATTATTGTGATTGAAATCAATTGATCATGATCACCGATATACCATCTTTTAAGTTAGTCTTTGAAAGTAGGCCGGGGAGACGCTATAGAGACAAGATTCCGTAACAAGTTGGAAACTAAATCGACTTTTATTCCCTATTGAGCGAATGAAGTATAAATTCAAACAGTAGTTCCTTAAGGCGCTCTTCTAAAGCAATATACTCCTTTTGTAATTCCTGTCCTATTAGGAAGGCTTGCCTTGCCTGGTTATTTGTTACTATTGTTATTGAAAAATCAATGTACTCTTCGTGTATTTTAATCCCACGAGTTTATAAGTTCGTCATCATTTTAAATTAACCCATTCAATTTAGGACTGTTATAAATGAAGGGAGTAGTAAAAATGTGGTTTTCTCGTATGTAGTTTTATTTCAAGGAAAATGGGCCAAACTGATTGATGGAAATAACCAAAGATCGTAAAAAAATGTATCTTTCTTAATGTCATCGAATATAAACTCGACTTTCCTAACGTATTATGTTGACGTATCCATAAATAATCTTGTATCTTATTATAATGAAATCATAAACTGTAAAGATTTCCCAAAACCAGTATAACTTTAGAACACAATTTCCTAATACATTTACGAATAATACAAGTAAACCTCATTCCGTGCCATTCTCGAATTCTTAAAACACCCAAGACAAACATCAAAGGGTGTCCCGGAAATTATTTCATACATACGTAATATTAAGTTCTAAAATATTCCTAAAACATGTGGTCTCGGAGTATTTTTTCAGTAAAACTCACCACGCGTCGCGCCCTACCTTATAAAGCTTAAAGCTTCGTATGTAGAACCTTTTTATTTTCATTCAACCTTTTTGTAATCAGAATGTCATATGCAGAGTCTCCTTTGATTTTGCTGGAAGGATGCACTTGTTCAGCTAACGTACCGAAGTACCGTGTACCGAACTGTTATGAAATAGATAATATTAGAAAGAGGTAGCTTTGATGTTGTGTTAATCCTTATTAATAAGTATGTGATAAGATATTGACATGTTAATTTCTTGTTAGGTAGATGATAAAATATTACAATAAAGAAAGAATTATCTAAATGTGTGAACCTACCATTTGCACTACAGCCTATAACCACCCATCTTATTTTTATCTACAGTATTTTATATATAGTATATAGTATTTTATATATATTTATATACCCACAGTATTTTAAAATTAAAATAATCTAATTTTATCGTACCTAGGTACTACTTTTTATTAAGGTGACCCCCTTTTATTTTACAAAGGTCAACTTTGGCAGGTGGAGTCAAGTCCCTGATTCGATCCTAGTTAGAATCGAATCACCAGTTCATTGTCCCGTTCCATTGAACTTTCTAACACGATTTGAATACTCGAATGGTGAAATGAGAGTCGTACTACAATCAAGACTTTTTCTTTAAATACTGAATAAGAAATTAGTGGGCATTGTTGGGAACGTCTAACGGAATAATTGAATTTAAAATGACAATACGTAATCTTATGTTTTATTGATCATAAATATTATAATTGATGCGAATCGGTTTCTTGGGATGCCTTCGGATAAAGATAGAATTAATACAGTGAGCGAATGACAATAAAGAGCTCGTACCTACGTGTCTGGCAATCCCAAGGCACTTTGCTCTGTAACTAGATCCTACACTGACCCTTTGTGTACACAATTACAAGAGGTACCGTAAAAATAAACTATATCGAATGGCATCGGACAAAATTAAAATATAATTGCTTTAACAACTTCTTCTGTTACCAGTCCATCGAATTTTGCATCTTATTAAGCTTTTAAAACTGTTCTAAATAAACATCATTAAAAGCTGATTCAATTGAAATAGCTTCTTAGGTAGTTTCAAATCTTTTTCCGCCTACTTAGTATACCTAAAGAAGAGGGCGCAATAAAAAAGATCCCAGGATTATCACGTCCAATGTGGAAGCTTGAAATTTAATTGATTTACTATCAATGGACTTTCAATTCAAATCTCTGGAGCAGTAGGATCAAATTCGTTTATATTCAAAAGGGAAAATGCCATTCTCTGGATCACAATTGCTTTACCCGATACGGAAGGTTAAAGAATTTTATGATCCAAGGATTCTTATAAATCCGCGGATTTGAAAGTTCGCGCGGACTTATATGAATACTGAATATTCTTCAATTGTTTTCGAGGATATACGAGCTTCTTATTTACATGCCTACAGTTGTATATAAATAATTTAATTTAAATGTAACAGACTTGAAAGTACAAGAATAATTTAAAAGTAAGACGATAAAGAGGTATTTTTGATAGCTCTATTGCTAGGAACTATTGCATCAATGTGTGAAAGATGATCCCATAATATCAACAAAGGACACCACAAAATTTAAAAAATCATTGAAGTTTACGCAATCCTTCCGAAAATATAACTTTCGTTAATTAGCAGCGAGCAAAAACATCTATCAATAAACAATGTCTTGATAGCACCATTAATTGCAATCATACACTTAATCCGAGCTTTAATAAGCGGAGATTACACGTGGCACTGAACACTATTCGCTAATGAACTGACAACTCGCGGCCGACAGCCGGCGCAGTAATCAAGCATAACGAAACATGTTAATGATTTTATTGAGCGTCACAGCGTACGTGATTCAAATGTGATTGACAAAGCAAGTCAAACTTAATCGACCTTATTACAAAAAGCGGTTTATCTAAAAACCCTGGTTTAAAACGTCGATAAACCATGGTTTGTACAAAAGTGTTATTACAAAAAGCGGTTTTGCGATAAACCATAGACCAAACCATGGTTTTAAGAAAAACCAATGTGTTTAAAATTATATTGGGAAATTATTAATTCATATAGCAGAGTATCTTGTTATTGCATCAGTGGCCTATTGCAATGAGTCGCGGGCTCTTTTCCTACAAAACAAAATTGTGTGAGTCAAGCATATTTAATTTTGTTCCGAGTCTGGGTACGACACGTGACAACATATTGTGTGGCAACGTTGAACGCTTTCACGCCTAAACGAAAAAGTATAAGCAAACAATAAATTATTATTATGATTTTAACCAAAAATTCGATATGGTTAAAAAGATCACCCTTACTTGTTACAACAACTTTATTTACCTACTAAAGAGCGCCTTTAATTACTATGATAGCAATCATTCTTTATCATGGACTTGTTTGCCATTAGGAAACTATAGCCAACGATAACGCAAGTTATAGAAATGTTTTCGATCGTCAAGTGACATACCTTATTCTAAAATATATTTATTAATTATCATTAACATGCTTATTGGGATCGCTTATCTCTAAATATTAGCAATAAGACAAACAAGATGAAACAACTTCTACAGCTCAACTTTAGTGGTTTGTTGCGAACTTAGCTTAATATCTTAGACAAACTTTGTGCAATCTACTTCTAGCTGCAGTCGATAATTATTGGTTGAAAGCATAACTTCTTGCTTATCCAATATTAGTTAGTTCATAGAAAGAAGAAATCGAACCTACATACCTATTAAGGTCCGGTGTCGGTCGCCATCGACGTCCATAATTACAGTTGGAAGTCGGTTGATTTTAAACAGAATTTCCTTGACGACTGCATTACGAACGAACTTACCTACTTCGAGTTTTAAAGAAGGATAAGCATAATAAATAAAATCCCATAAATCAACTTACCTGTTCGGGAGTAGAAACAGTACCTAAAATGTGTCGTGTAGAATATATTTATAAATAATAAATTATTATCGACGACCTGATTGGCGTGGCTAAGTGATTTCACGAATCGAATTCGCAACCCTTAAGCGTTAAGGGTTTCGATTCGTATACGGTATAAATATTTGTGTCATCCACGGATGTTTTCGAGTCTAGATGTTTGTATCAATGTGATATTTCATGGTTTTGAAACGCACCAACGTTACAAGAGAAATACCTAGTGTAGTGCGACGTTTATATTCAACAGAAGAAAATATGGCAGCAATCATATATTATATCATGATGCTATAATATTTGTTGATGATGGTAGTTCCACACATAAGGAAGTTGCCACTCATTACCTCGTAATAACTTCCTTAGGGAGGATAATGGAGGGTTATTCTTCTGTAAGAACGCCAAAGAAAGAAACAATACGAGTTGTTATTCAACCTTTTTGTGTATAACTATATCGTTATGATTTTATCAGCCTGAGAAAAAATAACAGTATTTTTATATAGCTCGCAATATTAACTTTTATGTTTAGTAGGGTTAATGAGTATCTATAAATGCCCGCAAAATAAATTTATATTACCTGAAGCCCTGTACTAGCTTATATGAGTCGTAATCTAACACCCGAATGTCCATTTACTATTCTATCTCAATTCGCATTCTATTGGGATACTCTTACTTACGTCTACAGTATGAGACGCATCAGTAATACGAAGGATTAGTAGTGTACTTATAAAATACTCTAGTCTCTATTAAATGGAGTGCGGTGCGCTTCTCCCTTGAATACAAATGAGACGACAATGAAAAACCTCAACATTCCGAGGAGATCTCAAGTAGAAAATGTCCTAATAGAATTTGGTGCTCTATGAATAGGACTTTATAAATTTATTACGAGTTAGAGAATTTTCAATAACATTTTTAGGGTTGTTGAAAAAATAATAATTCGAGGGCTTGTTTTTTTTCTTCTTTTCTACATATCGTCTCTTAGACTTAAATTACATATAGCAAGATAGTTACTTAACAGTGAAGTAGTCATTTAACGAGGCTTTGTGATATAATATATATTACGTGGAGACTCTATATTATGATATCTAGAACCTAGGACCATATGATATTATTAAGCTCAAGATTATCAGTGTAGGTATATTATGTCTTCAGTAGGATGATTCACTTAATTAAATCTACTTTTTGAATTACTGGAGTTATATATTACTGCAGATTTTATAAATTCTAAATAATAAGATTATTCGCAGATTAATCAGTAAATATATTTCCTAAGAGCGACGTGCCTAGCGTTAATTCCCTTACGAGACTTACAAGAGAAGTTAAATTCTCTGAATAGAAATAATTTACAGTGAAGCACTTAGCGGTTTGTATTACAGCGTAGTTTTAAGGACCCACTTTCTTAAAAATGCCAATCTAGAATGAACCTTTTGGCTATTGCATATAGTTTATAGTCCAACCAAAGATATCAGATATCCTGAATCGTGCATTCCCGGTGACCGTAATTTGGGTATCTGCTTCCAGAACCCTAGTTTAGGATCCTATTCATTGAAAGGTGGCGGTAATTTCAAAAGATTTATGAAGAAATTCCAATTTCTGTGATAGTTTTCACATAATTTATGCAGGACTTTTATAGTATACCTACAGCTAATAGAAACACTACGGAAGTATTCAAGCCTAGATAACAAATATTAAGATATATGTTTATTTATGCGTCTACTGATATTTACAAAACTTTGACTACACAGGAGATGACTAAGAGATTGTTTATTACTTGTATAGGTATTAATAATATTGTACCTGGATAGAGATGGGATGAAAAGGGATCTAACCCGAAATCTTCTGTTTGGGTATGATTAGATTGCTGCGGTAAAACGCAGCTACTGTAACTATATAGGTACATAATGTTTAGATACTTAAGAATAAAACTCGTTTATATTTCTATTATTTAAAAGAGATAAAAAGCGGTAAATAACGCAAATGACCGCCTCATTTGTTTAGTAGTCACTAAGGACGAGTGCTGGGCATCAGGTTCTGGGTTTGAATCCTGGGTCGGCCGAAGTGTAACTTGGTTTTTACATTAGGTAATTCTCAGTAGCAGCATGGAGTCAAGATTTGTGCCCAGTTGATGGCAATAGTTTCGCCCCTTATTACCTAAAACATAATGGCGAAATGTGGGTGTACTACGCGACTCTGCGTACTCCTTCTGGGAATACAGGTGTGAAGTAATGTTATGTAGTAAAACACGGTTAAGTTTTGGTTTGCAACTTCTTTCTAGCTATAAAGTGGGTGTATCCATAACAAAGAGGTTTAGTTCAGAAGCTTTCTTATAAATAATCACAATCGAAATTAATGTCAATGAGTTTGACACGTTGAACCGTCTCTTCTAAGTTTTCAAATAATGTTTTAAACAAGGTATTACCCGCAGCTTTACTGGCAAATAAATTAACTTAACCATTCCCTTATTGGAATGACGAAATGAATGAGAATTGTAATCAAATCTTGTTCACGGTTCAAAAGCTTGCCTTATAATATTGTAATGACAAAGGCCTATCTTTATTTCCCACTCAAAATACCTTACAATAAAATATTGGTACTTCTAATGCATATTCGTTTACATATTGTAATCAAAAGTATTAAAAAAGTTCTAAATATTACTAGTGCATACTATAACTGTACTGTAAATATTAACAAACAAAAACTCTATCGTTTTGAAAATGTTGCTTTAACAGCTGCGGGCGATGTTGTTTCTGAAATGGACACAAATTTATTATGATTATTTAAAACAAATTCAAATTGTTGTTGTTACAAATATTTTGTCTAATTGACTTAACAACTAAGTTTCTGATTGAACACTGTTGTTTAATTGTCATTTGATGTTGTCTATTCGCAACTTTTAATGAGCAATTGCGAGCTTCTTTTAAGACTTTACGGTTTCAATTAGTATTTGATATTTAAAATCAATTAGCATTTAAAAAATCATTTTTACATAAATATATAGGAAATATTATGTGAGATCCTAATTGGGTCTAACTTTTTGAGGCTGACTGCAATTTCCCCCGATTTGTGTCTTAGACAAACTGATATTACAAGATTGTAAAAATTTACCAACTTTAGAAGAAAATGTCTCGAACAAATACCCTTTGTAATAAGCTTGAATAATGATGCTAAGTTGCTGAAAGACAAAATGCTACCTCTATTAAATGGAAGCTCTAAGATTGCGTTAAGTTTATACCAACAATACCAGAGAAAAATTGTGTAGCATACTTAAAAAACCTGGTACTGTATTCTTGTTTTACCATGCGTGTGACGCAATATGGTAAAATGTAAAGTGATCCCTCTGGCTAAAGACGTACTATTATGTGTCCTGATAAAGTACTAAAGATAGAGCGAGAGATTATGCAAGAAACGAGAGCCCGCCATTTTTCCTCCGTAGTAAACAGCGCGGTGAAAAGAAACATTATAATATATGACAACCGACGTCGTCTCAGTTTTTCAGGATATTAATCTTATTTTTAGGGTTTTTACGTTCTTTATTTACATATCACAGACACTTTACTGTTATAACTTAAAACTTTTATGTTTGTTATCGTATGTTTTTTATAAAGTTTTATACAGTGGATGAATGTAAGCTACGGGTATATCTGAAATAAGTGGTTTGCACCCAAAGTATAAACATAAAAAAAACTATTTTTATGCATGAAGTTGTAATAATCCTTCTCTTGTATTAATAATATTTGCATGAAAATAAGGCATTTGATTTATATCCTGTTACAACACAAATACAATTTAGTAGAGGCATGTAGTAATAGGTAATAGGTACCTACCCAATCTCGATATTGACACGCTTATTCAGTAAATTCAACATTATAATCATGGAAGTATTCAAAATTATAACTTCATCCCCTTTCATTCTTCTTTCATTTCGTTAAAACCAAAAGTCTATCTACTAATAAGAGAACATTTATAAAATACCATCTAGCGTCTCATAAACATCATCGTATCATAAACCAGTCCTTGTTCATGAATGAGATTAAACGCATAGTTTCCGTGTGGAATCTCGCAAAGTCGCGAGCGCCCAACTATTCTTTTCAATGTAGCTTATATAAATTTTATTGTATGTGGTATATTACATTTTCTTACGGCGCGGCATCAAGACGGCTGATCCGTTTAGTATAATAGTTTTCTAGCCTAATATATTCATTGTATATTTTATCATACCGTACCGAAATATGTTTGTATTACAGTATTTACATGCTTTTTTTTCAAACCTACATACTGAGTCTTCTTACAAATTCTGTATAACCAGATTACGTAGGTACTTTTTAAAAAATCGCTTGTTTTTGGAAATTTCTTATTATTTTTATTGTCAAACTAGCTGACCCGGCAGACGTCGTCCTGCCCTGGAAAAGCAGCACCACCTACTGGGTTGGATTGTGTTTTCAAACCACCAACCAAGAACCCATTGAAATATGAACACAAAATGTCATCCAATTTGGTCTCACCGTTTAAGGAGTTAGGTCACAAACACATACTTTCCTTATATCCTGGTACTCATGACATGAGCTGTCAATTGCGGAAGATATTGCCCCGCGATTTCATATGTTTCATTTGCATTTGTGTATTATTCTCTATTAGACTTCATTCTGATATCTTAGTACCCAACATTCAAAAATACGGTCGAGTTCCCAAATACTTCCTTCTGTTATCCTGGTACTCATGGCGTGACCTGTCAATTGCGGAGCTTCAAACCTTATATATTTTTTTTTTTGTTTCTTTGTGAATTTATTCGATTTTTTAATTCTGCTATTCGGGGCCGATACGAATCCATAAAATCAGCAATCAATAAAAATCGGTCCAGCAGTTCTCGAGCTATAAGTGTTCTAACAAACCTGACTTTGTTTTATATAAGACAACAGTGAGTGCTTGTAATTTAATGTGAACTTTATACCATAGCAATAAAGCTCAAATTGACTACGTTTTAGTTACAAATCATTTGTATGGGAAAAAGAAGGGCTATTTTTAGGGTTTTTCCAGCAATAATTCTAATTTTTCTCGCCGTAAAAAACCATCCTTGAACTTCAACGAACATTTTAAAAAAAGATTTGGCCAAATTGGTCCAGGCGTTGTTGAGTTATGCGCTTACCAACACATTTTGCGATTCATTTTTATATTATAGATTAAACACCAGGTATTGAAATCCTCCTAAAAAAAAATATCAAAAATATTGTCTAATCTGAGGTCTAACTGGTTTCAAAGTTTATTCTGCATCAATTGGCATTCTCTCGAATAAAAATGCTCTTAGTCATTAAAAAGTATTTGGACTAGAACCGAAAAAACATTATTCAAACGAAATCGAATCGGCGATTTTCGAATAAATTGAGTCAAGCGACCGGTCGAGTAGCGTCAAGGTACCATTGCAAACGCTCCTTTATATTTAGTTTCATCCATCCATCGCACTGCAGTCTCTACATTATTCAGATTTCGACGAAAATTTTATTCAAGTTCTTCCCAAGTTGATTCAGAACCATGAACTGTTTTGGTTATTGTCAAAGATGATTATTCGTTTGTAAAACTCAAGTGCCGTCAGCAATCGTCTCTGAGGATTTTTAAATAATGAGTCTTAATTTAATGAAATATTGCCTGTTTTAATTTAACCACTCTCAGTATCAGATATTACAATTCGGTATACTTGATCAGTGGAAACGAAAGTAGTAGTTCTGGTTTATTTTTATTATTTTTGTAAATCGTAGGTTATTATAGTTAAACAATATTGAAAGGTGGACAAAATAATTTCTTTGAGTATAATTTCTTACAGCCACCACGGGCTAAGTAGATGACACGGACTGCTATTTCTTAGTAACATTTTGCTGCGAACGCAGCAAAATGTTCGGTTCTATTTCGGTTTCGCATTATAATTTTCTGCTTGTTTCAGAGAAACATGATCGTAGCTAGTTCGATCCCCGCACGTAACCAATATTTGAATAGCATGCAGATTGTTGTCTCAAGTCTTGGTGTTCCTGCATATTAGAAACACACCCTTCAAAGATGTATTCAATATTTTTTTTAACTCGTCGCCCCACTCTAGGAATTTCTCCTGTGGTGGGTGCATTTCTCAAACATTACTAGTTAAACATCGCATACACAAACACCCAAATTCGGGACAAACATCTGCGGATTGCACAAATTTTTATTCCGCGCGGGAATGGAACCCGCAACCCTTAACGCAGCAGTTCAATTGCTTAGCCACTACGCCATTAGATTAGCAGTTAACATTGTGCACTGATTTCTAGATACAAACAATTAAAATAAGCGAATTAGGTATAGGTAGCCTACTAGTAATCAACTCTTCTAAACCATAGACTACAACATTTCACACTAAAAGACGTTAAACTCAAGCAGTATAGATTTTCCTTCTTCATGTTACTTATATGGTTATTTAGAAGGTCAGAGCCTTTGGGAATTCAATAAGCTAGAATTTCCCGCTTGCCACATAAAGCGTATGAACAGGCACCCCCTAGAGCTTTCAATCCTTAAAAATTATGTTAACTTAAATCAGTTGTACACGCATTTGATGTATACGAATGTTGATATTGAAGCTGATTCGTTGTATGGGATTCATTTCAAATATTTTATATTTTTTCCTTCGCAATGAGTAAAAAAATACTTCTTATGATTCCATTGATGGGATTTAAAAAATCCATACCTACGCAAATAAGGAAAAAAACAGAATCGTATTGGTTAACAGCGAAATTGCGTACTTACCATTTGATCCATTCTGTACAATCAGATATTTCTAAAATGTCTTCAGCAAATAAATTTCGACCTTATTGTTATACACTATGATCTTGAATTAAATACCAATACTCCAGTTCCTCCCGCTAGCTATAATTTTATACGTACCTTAAGAACAAGCTTGTCATTGTTAGAAACAGGTCAGTATGTTCGTAGGCAACAAGAGAAATATCAGATTAGACCGAGTTGTATAGGATTTGATGTGATTTCATTTATACATTGTTGTTGGTAACAGAGTTTTAGACAAGACATTATGCCCGTAATGTTTTATCGATATTTTTTTAAATGGTGCTATGACTTCTCGTTTTATAACAAAGTGTTACATTTGCCTAAACTTCGGGATCTACGGGCTTGATTATAAAGTTAATCATCTTTATGGTGACCAAAGCTTGATTGACTTTATTACCACGCCCCACTGATGGTCTTGGGCGGGATACGAACCCGTGACTTTTGCCAAACCGTGGCGCAACTCTTACCAATTAAGTTACCGTATCGCTGCTCATCATCATCATCATCATCAGCCGGAAGACGTCCACTGCTAGACAAAGGCCTCTTCCTTAGAACGCCACAATGAACAACAACTTGCCATTTGCAGCCATCATATTTAAGGTTACCTTTTTAGTATTTACGTCTTATGGGTCATCATTTTTCAAATTTCCTTTATCAATTTGAATTTAAGCTTAGCTCCGGCGACATACTATTAAAATTACATTAAAATACTCTAATATAAATTTTATTAATTTGCCTATGATATCATAATATTATGTCTGCTATCATAAATCTTATCGCTATTAAAATCCAGAATATAATTAATTTGAGTTTAACGATGCACTCATGGTGACATCAATTTCCTTAATCATCCTCGAGCTTTTGAATTGAACACGCCATTGACGCCGCAGAATATGGAATTTCACGTTCGTGATGAAATTATGCAAAGTAAAGAAAAACTGAATATCAATTCGCTTTCGTATGAAAAAAAGATACGAATTTTTAATTAAAGTAAGTATCTTTAGGTGTATGCTAGATTTTTTAAACTATTTTAGGGCCAGTTTTCAGACTTAGGTATATATTTTAATAATAATGCACTGAACAGTGAACAAGTTTAAATTAGCCTGCCCATTATTAAAAATCTTATTGCAAATCATGAAATAGTATGGTCAGCAACAAAAGCAGCGTAACAATTTAAGAAAAAGTCAAATGACTGGAAGAAATACACACTAAAATAATTTAAATTATAGTCTTAACTGTAAGAGCGTCAAAAAGTTTTAATTTTTAAATGTTCAGATACTTCCGCTGTTGACTCTACCAGCTGTAGGTACCTATCAATAAATTTGTTACTATGAGCTTGCATTGCAGGGAAGTTTAGTTGTGGAAGCGAGACGCCGCTACGTGCAGTGTAGTGCGGCGTTTCGCTTCCACAACGGAAAAAGCCCTGCAATCCAAGCTCATAGTAAGGCACCAGTCCTTTAATTTAATATTAATTACCCGAGTATTGTATGTCGGCTAATTTATAAGAGGCTTGAGATGTTACTTAATTATGAATGATTATAACATGAGTATTTAAATTAATATATTGCTTCACAATTCTCGTTATTACCCGTACGAACACGTGAAGAAGAGTCACTCGTATATATTTTGTGTTGTATATCATTATCCTTATGGGGTAAGAAGAGATGTATGTCTCGTATAATAGGGCTAAGTTTATTGTTATGACATGTCTAACAATATTATGTATAAGTTATAAAAAGACATAGAAGAGTTATAATAATGTAGCTGCCTAGGTACCCATAGTACCTTTTTAAATAACATAATGCAGATGGTTGCCTTACAAGAGTATTTTTAAATTTCCTCAATTTTTTCAAAGCTTTGCTGCATACTCCTCTAGAACTAGTGGCTAAAGGAACCGAGAGCGGTAATCCTAAAGGTCCTGGCTAAAATCCCGCAGAGTTTGCAACATTTTGGGATCATATTAATTAATATAGTTACCCCCTTTCGTGTGGGTTATTACTTTAAAATATTAACTAAAAGCTTTGCACTTTATATCTTGCTGTTTTTGCCAGTAATAACAATTTTGTTTTAAACTCTAATAAAAATTAATGCAAAACCAACTTCTGGCAACGACGTACCGTACCTTTGTGTAATTATTCGTACGTTGTAGAATATTTAAATAAGCTGTAAAGATAACAATGACAGTGGTTAGGTATGGCCACATTTAAAATTTCGGTCGGCTCTAAAATCCGATTTTATTATTCAAGAATTTGATGAGAGTGAGTAGTTGAAAAGTATACACATTAGGTATGTAAGTGTATATAAGTCGGTTTAGTAACAAAGGTATCTATTTAAAAAAAAAAACTTATTTGAAGGCATTTCGAAAATTAAGAGCCCTGACAAAATAAGCAATTTAACCACTAAAATTAAGTTTTTGTATAAAATAAATAAATCAACGTGAATTTTAACTCTCATCGTCTAAAATTAAACCACGAATGTACTAAAACGAATAAACCGGGGTCTAACCTTTGCGGACCTAACCTGTAGTTGGGTACCGCTGGGTCGTGTAGCCACAAAACGTGTTATCAACTCACTGAACACGACAAAACGACCTCAACAAGTCACGGTCCCGGCCCAAAGTTTTTAACCTACGATTTTCCGAAAATGTTAACTTGTTTTAGAGCTAAGGAAAAACGATAACTTTATAGGATAGTCTTCTATTAAATTTATCACCGTTTTCGAATGAATTTCTAGATAGCTAAGTTTATCTGTGAAAAGGGTTGTCCTTGTTGCCATACGTTAAGTTCGCTGTAAATTGGGCAGTTAGAATTACAATAATAATATATTTTCAAAATTGAAGAAAGGTTAGATTTAACTTATAGACTTATCTTTTTAGATGTTTAGATTCTGATATAGATATATCTTTTATTTCTGCTGTTGAACAAAGTCTACAAATACTTTACTAGGTACTTACTATATATAAAATATTAAAAACACAGAGCCCGGAAAGTAAACGAATTCCAAGACTTTCTAATTTAATTAAATTTTATCACGGTAAAGAATGTTTCTCTGTGAGGCAAGAGCAGTCTCTGTCATCCAACGCACTCTATATCTAGATGTAGTACCTAGTTTAAAGAAACTGAAGTCTATATATTATACCATTCATGCTTCAAATAAAAACTGGTCAGACACTTATGTTAAAAATGACTGCACTCGTCACGAGCAGTTATTGTAATCACCACTTCTAAGACAGAAAAATAACTAAAATTTACATAAAAGTTTAAGTTCTGCATCTAATTATTATTACATTAACGATTACGTCTTTTTTTTTTTGATTACAGGTAAGTCATCGCTTGAATAAGAAAGCCAGTTTTCCTGTAATGTGTAAGTAGTTTTAATGGAATTCAATTTCTTTCCTAAAAAACAAAGAGTGCAGTGACTTTTTAACCTTTAGTTTTTGTTATTCTTGTGTTTTTTTTTCTTCGTCACATAAATTACTTGACTGGTTTTTATTCAATAGCGCGGCGTTGTACAATTAGATATTATGATAAGATATTTCTTTTAATTGCCTACGGCTGTTACTTGTTGCTATAGACGCTTTTGATAATGAAGTACCTACGTTTATACCTCAGGTAATTGCTTGAAGAAACTATTGGAACGGTCCCTGGGGAAAATCAAGTTTAGATCCCATTTGGTTTCTTTGTGATATAGTTTCAAGCAATCTCTTTTTCAAACTTAAAAAATTTACTGGTATCTGTCCATCACAAATGTTCAAAAGGTTTTGAACTGAACACAAACGGTTAAAACTTATTGCTTTGAACTGTCGTAATCATAACACGCCAACATCGTGTCATCTTATTTACATCACTTTCCGTGTTTTCTAAATCATAAGTAATCTTACTAACAAACAACAATGACTAATTATTGATAAAATAGACGATAATCAGGATATGGTGCCTTTCTCATCAGAATACCTACAAGCACAATCAATGTGGCGTACCACAAGGAAGTGTACTGGGCCCTATCCTATTCTTGTTATACATAAATTATATTGTTAATATTACTAACCACCAATGTATACTATTTGCTGATGACATTACATCATCTTATAAATTACATTTAAATCTCTATATAAAACTACAATATTTAAAAATATAAATATTGTTATTATTATTAATGACACAATTTTAACAGCATTTGTAAAATCTTAGAGAACTGCGTGCTTAGATATATTTCGTCGTAACGCTGATTGCCGAATAAATATCTGTTAACATGGGTATTTTAATCATTAGAATAGAATATACTTTATTGCACACCGAGAAACAAATAGTACAGAATAACCTTAAAACTAAAACAAACAAATTATTTTCCCAAAGGAAACCCAATACATTTTAATGAAGATGTTAGTATTCGTAAATAAACAGAAACCTTTTTAATCTTCATGCCTTAAGCATGAAACAAGACAATTCAACGCATCGTATTCTCGAAGGGTACTGTAGGACCATAGAAACCCAACATTCCAAGTGACACAAATGAACGCTCAGAATGGGGTCTGTGGAATGCAATTTGTATTCGAACGCAGTTAGAAAAAAGTTTTTTAACTCATACCGACTGGAATCCGTTTAATGTGAATAATATTAATAGTAGGTTAATATTATTTAGGTGATTTTAACAGTATGACGTGCAAAACCTTAGGTCTGAACTATATTTTTCGTGAAAATATTGAAATAACAATTTAATAGTACGCTTCTATCTAAACTGGTTTAATTTACAACGTATAACCTCCCAACTTATACGTTACCAATCAACTTATAAAACAATAGGTATTTTTTTTTTGTACAAGAGTAAAACAAAATAAATAAATAATTTACGAGGTCGTAGTAGTAATTCCAACTTCCATCATAGACGAAAAATAATCGCTGGATGAGTTTCCAGTAACAAAGAGGGGAATATTAACATATATTTACCTTCCGAAATATTACTTACTTACATAATTTTCCTTACAACCGGTAATTAAAGCGGAAATCCTTAGTAGTTGGCAAGGGATTGGATCTACTTTAATTATGGCAATATATCACATTTGTTTTTCTTTCACAGGCATAAATGTGTACACGTGATATACAACGAAATGTTAACGTGTACATGTAATGTAAAATGACAATATCCTAATTTTGCCTAAAATATTTAAAGGAAAGTGAAGAAACTGTTAAAATGTATATTACTACTTACTAAATATGTTGCCCTAGTACTTTTCTGCGTACCGCTGAAACTTTCCCCCGTAACTAGCCTACGACGATGGCGCTACGACTATCGAAGCGCCCTCTATAATATGAAGTGACTGAAATGACTTTTGAGCCGTTTGGGGTCGAAACATTTGGGCCATGGGGTCCGAGCGCCCGAGCCTTATTTAAAGATCTTTCAAAACGTTTAGTCGATGCTTCGCGTGTTCAGAGGGCTGGTTTGTTTTTAGGTCAAAGAATCAGTATTGCCATTCAACGTGGCAATGCTGCCAGTCTTCTGGGCACGTTTCCTTTTGACAACGATGAGGAAGAATACTTGGATGCTTTTTAATTTTAATTTTATATTTAATTTGTAAATAGTTTTTAAAGGAGGTAGAATTTAAATGTGTATATGTATATAATTATTTCTCTTAGTAGTAGTTATAATTAAATTTCTTTTATATTTTACCAACAATAATTTAAAAAAAGGTGAAGTCTGCCTGTAGGTAAAAAAAACATATTCTGGAAACATTGGAAATCCTTGTTATATATTGAAAAGCTTTGGAACAATCCTGATTGGTAAAAACATTACAAGAAGTTATAAAAACATACAATCTACATACATACAATCATACAATTGCCAATGTTTTCTTGATTGAATTAAACAATTAAAACTTATTTTCTCGTATACTGTCCATCCAATCGTTTCATTAGTTTCTAAGGTAATAAATAACCTTTATTCTCACGTCATACATTTATGCTACCCTAGTAACTTTTACCCGAACTCTAACAACTCATTGTAGCAGCGCCATCTAGTGACTCAAAAAGAGCTTGCTCTGTGATTTGCCAGCTTTTGATAGAATGTTTATATTGAAAAGCTTTGGAAAAGTCCTGATTGTTAAAAAAATTACAAGAAGTTATAAAAAAATAAAATCTTATTAGTATCATTGCCAATGTTTTCTTGATTGAATTAAACAATTAAAACTTATTTTCACGTATACTGTCCATCCAATCGTTTCATTAGTTTCTAAGGTAATAAATAACCTTTATTCTCACGTCATACATTTATGCTACCCTAGTAACTTTTACCCGAACTCTAACAACTCATTGTAGCAGCGCCATCTAGTGACTCAAAAAGAGCTTGCTCTGATTTGCCACCTTTTGATAGAATGTATATATTGAAAAGCTTTGGAAAAATCCTGTTTGTTAAAAACATTATACATGAAGTTATAAAATTATGAGGGAACATACTTAAAAAAAAGATCCCGACGAAATGAGAACCTCCTACTTTTTTGAAGTCGGTTAAAAATACAATCTTATTAGAACTAAAAATATATAGAAACAAAAAACATCGAAAAATTATGCATCAAAATATTCCTCCTCATCACTGTCGACTGCCAGGGTTCCCAAAAGGCTGGCGGCATTGCCACGTTGAATGGCAATGCTAATTCTTTGGCCGAAAAACAAACCAGCCCTTTAGGCACGTGAAGAGTCGACCCACCGTTTAGATATGTCTCTAAATAAGAGACGCGCACTTGGACCCCTTGACCCGAGTGTTTCGACCCCAAAAGGCTCAAAAATATAATTACCAATTAAGTTATTATACTTCCGCCGCTTGAGAGTCTCCGCAGCTGCAGCTGCAGCGCCAGAGTAAACCGATGTACTGGAAACATGATAATACGTAGTATAAAAACAATCGTGTGTATATAATGTAAATTGTTGTAACTAAATAAAGTAAAATCTTATTAGTATCATTGCAAATGTTTTCTTGATGGAATTAAACAATTAAAACTTATTTTCACGTATACTGTCCATCCAATCGTTTTATTAGTTTCTAAGGTAATAAAGTTTATTCTCACTTCATACATTTATGCTACCCTAGTAACTTTTACCCGAACTCTAACAACTCATTGCAGCAGCGCCATCTAGTGACTCAAAAAGAGCTTGCTCTGATTTGCCACCTTTTGATAGAATGTTTATATTGAAAAGCTTTGGAAAAGTCCTGATTGTTAAAAACATTACAAGAAGTTATAAAAAAATAAAATCTTATTAGTATCATTTGTCAATGTTTGCTTGATTGAATTAAACAACAAAAATTTATTTTCACGTATTCTTCATACATTTATGCTACCCTAGTAACTTTTACCCGAACCCTAACAACTCATTGCAGCAGCGCCATCTAGTGACTCAAAAAGAGCTTGCTCTGATTTGCCGCCACTTTTTGATAGAATGTATATATTGAAAAGCTTTGGAAAAATCCTGTTTGTTAAAAACATTATACATGAAGTTATAAAATTATGAGGGAACATACTTAAAAAAAAGTTCCCGACGAATTGAGAACCTCCTACTTTTTTTGAAGTTGGTTAAAAATACAATCTTATAAGTATCATTGCAAATGTTTTTTTGATGGAATTAAACAATTAAAACTTATTTTCACGTATTCTGTCCATCCAATCGTTTCATTAGTTTCTAAGGTAATAAAGTTTATTCTCACTTCATACATTTTTGCTACCCTAGTAACTTTTACCCGAACTCTAACAACTCATTGCAGCAGCGCCATCTAGTGACTCAAAAAGAGCTTGCTCTGTGATTTGCCAGCTTTTGATAGAATGTTTATATTGAAAAGCTTTGGAAAAGTCCTGATTGTTAAAAAAATTACAAGAAGTTATAAAAAACTAAAATCTTATTAGTATTATTGCCAATGTTTTCTTGATTGAATTAAACAACAAAAATTTATTTTCACGTATTCTCACTTCATACATTTATGCTACCCTAGTAACTTTTACCCGAACTCTAACAACTCACTGCAGCAGCGCCATCTAGTGACTTAAAAAGAGCTTGCTCTGATTTGCCAGCTTTTGATAGAATGTTTATATTGAAAAGCTTTGGAAAAGTCCTGACTGTTAAAAACATTACAAGAAGTTATAAAAAAATAAAATCTTATTAGTATCATCATGTCAATGTTTTCTTGATTGAATTAAACAACAAAAAATTATTTTCACGTATTCTCACTTCATACATTTATGCCACCCTAGTAACTTTTACCCGAACTCTAACAACTCATTGCAGCAGCGCCATCTAGTGACTCAAAAGGAGCTTGCTCTGATTTGCCGCCACTTTTTGATAGAATGATATTGAAAAGCTTTGGAAAAATCCTGTTTGTTAAAAACATTATACATGAAGTTATAAAATTATGAGGGAACATACTTAAAAAAAAGTTCCCGACGAATTGAGAACCTCCTACTTTTTTTGAAGTTGGTTAAAAATACAATCTTATAAGTATCATTGCAAATGTTTTTTGATGGAATTAAACAATTAAAACTTATTTTCACGTATTCTGTCCATCCAATCGTTTTTTTAGTTTCTAAGGTAATAAAGCTTATACTCACTTCATACATTTATGCTACCCTAGTAACTTTTACCCGAACTCTAACAACTCATTGCAGCAGCGCCATCTAGTGACTCAAAAAGAGCTTGCTCTGATTTGCCACCTTTTGATAGAATGTATAACATTTTTAATAGACTTGACACTCTTTAAATACAAATACAGGTCTTTTCAATCGAGAACAATGTGCAATGTGCTCAATGACATAAAGGAATCTTCAAAGATGATGTCTTACAAGGCGAAGTGAAGGAGAAAGAATAAAAGTAGACCCCAACACGAGATGGGATTATATTATTATGATCCTTTCTTTAAATATTTTACTTATAAATTACATTTTTAAATATATGTATATATATAAATACAACAAGCAGCGAGAACAGAGTCCAAGCTACCGGTGGTTAGGGCTCCAGAGAGGGGAACCTCCTCACAATGCGTGCCGTGTCGAGGAGTACCGCTTTCTGCATCAAGTTGCATAATATGATTGTTATTATAGGAAAAGTGAGAGAAACTACTACTATAGCAGTAGGCAAAGAAGCTACTACGTAAGAGTCGTTCTCAGAAAGTCGTTATGACGTAATGATAATTTTTAAAATCGTACAAGAAAAGCAAAAAGTCTGATCTGCCGGCCATTTTTTTTGTTACAATATGTGGCGCCATCTCTTGGAAATCAACGGAATCACGGCAGCATCGCCTCTGACAGAATTAACGGAGGTTGCGTCGTGAGGCGACACACATTGGGTAGTGTTGTTACCCTACGATAGATGTTTCTCTTTTAACACAATAAGGTTAAGAAACTCCATACATGAAATTGAAATGTATATTTCCCTAGTAGTCTTTTTCGAAAACGGCCTAGTGTTTTCGGCCAAATATTTTTTACTCAATGCTTCGTGCTAATTTTAATTAATATCAAAGATTAGAAGATATTACTTGGAGTATCTAATCCACCAACTAGATAACTATATCCTATCACAAACAACCAGTTTTTTTTTTAAATTTTCCAATACGTCTTATACGAAACGTCAAAACTAACGTAATGGGTCCAAATTATCAAACATTTTATAGTTTTTATATTTAGCTTACGTATCCTTTTACCACCTGTGCAAAAATGGTACTATAAATATAAATTTGTAATTGTATTATAATGATGTAAATAATGGTCTAATGGAGTCATCATCATCAACTGGAAGACGTCCACTGCTGAACAAAGGCCTCTCCCTTTAGAAGGGGGGTTGTCATAATCCCCACGCTAGGCAAGCGGCTTGGGGATCGCAGTGTTGGTGGTCAAGTTACAAAAGACGCTGCTGCCCATCTTCTGGATTTTCCCTTAGTCACCTCTTACGGCATCCATGAGAGGAAAGGGGTGGTAAATTCTAGGTCGGATACCACACGGCGCGGTCTAATGGAGTGACATAGCCAAAACTGACAAAAGCTCCTTTAATAAAAAAGGTACCTCTTCCATCGCGTCGTTACCGTAACATTCGGGGTACTCCACATATGTACTTACCGTTACCCCAGTAGTATTAGGAAATTATTTTTTAAGTATTCAGTACGAATCCGTGGTCTCTGCCTACCCCTCGTGGAAATAGGCGTGACTTTATGTATGTATGAATGTAAGTACGAATATTGGAAGTTTATTCATATCGTTTTATTAGTTTCTAAGGTAATGGAGTTATCCTCACTCTATAAATTTATGCCACCCTAGTAATTTTTACCAAACCCACACTCATTGCAGTAGCGCCATCTAGGTGACATTAAAAAGCACTACCTTCGTACCGCATAGTCGTAGTATTGGCGTCGCTACGGGCTACGACGAATTTCGTAGCAAAACATGTCAATACAAGTGAAACCGCTAAAATAAAATAAATATTAATTATATGCGTAAAATGCGTACCCTTTGAAATTCTTATTTGAATTTCAATTTTATTTAGTTTTTAAATAGTATAAGATTTATTTGTATACATATTATATTTACATTTAAATGAAATCGACTATTTCAAATAAGTATTTTTAATTTATTATTTTTTTATAACTAAACACTTCTCAACAATTTAACTTATTTCTCTTCTTTCAAACCGCTAAACAAAATAATATACGTATTGACCGTGGCAGCCAGCTGATGGTCGTTGCTATGAGTTACGTACGGTTATTATAATCACTACAATCTAGTTAATTAATACGGTAAGATCAAAGGAAATGTTATCATCATCAGCCTATCTCCGTCCACTGCTGGACATAAGCTTCCACTGAACTGTGCGCAGTACTAATAGAACCAATAATTCAATTAACTCATATTATTATGATTTTAGAAGAGCATTCTATGTAAAATTATACAGGTTTAATAGTAGTTTATTCATATCATTTTATTAGTTTCTAAGGTAATAAAAGTTAGCCTGACTTCAAACATTTATGCCACCCTAGTAACTTTTACCCAAGCACGAACAACTCATTGGAGCAGCGCCATCTAGGTGTCTCAAAAAGAGCTTGCTTTGTATTGCCATCTTTCAATAGATTTATGTAATTTATTAAACTTGTTTACATTAATTAAGATTTATTTTAATTTGAAAAACATTTACAGTATAATTAAACAGACGTAATGGTAGTTTATTCATATCATTTTGTTAGTGTCTAAGGTAAGGTTTGAGAATCACTCAATCCTCACTTCTAACATTTATGCCGCCCTAGTAACTTTTACCCAAGCACTAACTGCTCATTGCAGGAGCGCCATCTAGGTGACTCAAAAACAACTTGCTTTCATATGCCACGTTCCATCAAGGATGTAATTTATTAAAGACTTGACACGCTTTCATGTCTTTGAGCACATTGTTCCACCTTACAACCGCTAGACAGGTAGTTTATGCGCCAATTAACTTAATGATATTTTTTTAATGCTGTACTAAAAAAGCAGCCATACCTGCCGGACATTTTTTGTTACGATAATATGTGGCGCCATCTCTTGGAAATCTACAGAATCATGAACGACAGCATCGCTTCTGTCAAAATTACGAACGTTGCGTCGTGTTCATACCCTACGATAGATGTCTCTTTTAACACTATATCGAGTGACTTCATGATTGTAATTTATATTACCCTAGTAGTCTTTTTCGAAAACTTTACTTTTTCGCCAAATCTTTCGTACTAGTTTGGTTTGAGTAATAATTTACTAATTCAACATGAAGAAAGTAAAAAGAAATAATAATAATACTTGGAGTATCTTATCTAATAACCACTAACTAGATCGGTCCTATCATCACATATAACCAGATGTTTTTTTACCTTTAAGTTTTTTACGCTTTCGCAATACTAATACGAAATGCCAAAATTATCTCAATGCCTACGCATCTATGCCAAAATGAACTACTATAGAATCCGAAAGACGTCCACTGTTGAACTAAGGCCTACAGGGGCAGGTTGCCACAATCCTCACGCTTGGCAAGCGGCTTGGGGATTGCAGTATTCGAGATGATATTTCCTTCCTCCGTTGCGTCGTTACCCTAACATTCGGGATACTCCACATACTTACTGTTACCCCAGTACTATTTCTCGTACCGCTAAAACGCTCTCCCAGTTGGCGTCGCTACGGGCTACGTAGCGTAGGGCGTAGTAAGAAGCTACGAATTTCGTAGCAAAACGTGGCAAAAAGTAAAACCGTCACAGTAAAAAAAAATGCGTACAACGTATCTACTTTGAAATTATATTTTACTTCGTCTACAACAAAGAATAGGAATTTTATTTTGTTTAAATTTTTTTGTAAAAAGATTTGCTTATATTTTATATATTTTTAGTTATATGGAATCGTCTATTTCAAATAGGTGTTATGAATTTATTTATTTTAATTAACGTCT
Organism: Abrostola tripartita; assembly: GCA_905340225.1. NCBI lineage: Eukaryota > Metazoa > Arthropoda > Insecta > Lepidoptera > Noctuidae > Abrostola > Abrostola tripartita. The sequence continues at coordinate 2,801,615 of HG996488.1, forward strand.
TTTCTGTTAAACCGCTCAACAAAATAGTATAAACGTGGCCGTGGCAACCAGCTGAAGGTTAAGCGCTGGGGTCGTTTGTACTAGGGTAGCATATTACAGTGACTATAACGAAGGGGATGAAAAGTACGCGGCAATGAAATATGGACAGAAAGAGTTAACGATAAACTTAGAGGTACAAAAAAAACAATGTTATACTTATATGTGAATATCTTAAAAAATACACGAATCTTTGAATACTGCTCTTAAAAAATTAACGATATTTAATCAATCTTAATCAATTAATAATCAAAACATAGATTATAAGATTTAATTAAGAAATACATATAACTAATAACTAAATATGTTGAACATTAGTTTACGGAGATCCAACAGACAAACTATGTGTATAGTTTTGTTGGACATTGTTGTACCTATGTCATATACCTTACTGTGTACCTTTTATTAATAAATAATAATAATCAAACTGAATCTGTGTTTCATGTTATAATTTTAATATCGGTACCTACTTTATGCTACTGAAAATTATACTAGTCTTTAAATTCTTTGTCTGTGTACCAACATATTATCATTTATAAATTAGTTCTTTTTCTTGTATTGCTGGCAGTCCCCCACATGCCATCGCGCCGTTGCTATGGGTTACACACGGTTGTTAAAATCACTACAATCTTCATCAAGATACTAGAAAATGTCATCATCATCAAAAGCCTATCTCCGTCTTCTGCTGGATATTAGGCTTTCACTGAACTGTGCGCAATACTAATAAAACTCTCTAACCAATAATTCAATTAGTATTATTCTGATTTTAGAACAGCATTCAATGTAAAATTAAATAGATGTAATAAATAGTACATAGTTTATTCATATCGTTTTATTAGTTTCTAAGGTAACAAATCCTCACTTCATACATTTATGCTACCCTAGTAACTTTTACCCAAACACTAACAACTCATTGCAGCAGCGCCATCTAGGTGACTCAAAAAAGCTTGCTTTGATATAATTGCCAGCTCTCGATAGATGTATCATTATATTAAATTTAATAGACTTAACTCTTTAAATAAGAATAGAGGGTTTTTCGATCTAGAAGAGAGACCTTCTAACAAAGTTGTTATAACTTAATGATAATTTTTAATACAGTACACAAAAAAGCAAAAAAAATCTGCCGGCCATTTTTTGTTACGATTATGTTGCGCTTTTTGTACATTGGGATGTCCAGCAGTGGACTGCAACGGGCTGATGATGATGATGATTTCTTGGAAATCAACTAAATCATGAACGGCAGCATCGCCTCTGTCAGAATTAACGGTAGTTGCGTCGTGAGGCGACACACATTGGGTAATATTGATACCCTACGGTAAATGTCTTTCACTGATAGATACCCAATGGTTCGGAGACAAAATTTATAACGCGGAAAATTCGCGGGTTACATACAGTTTCTCTGCGACGCGACGTCTGGACGGATTTTGACGAGGATTTTACTAGAAAATAGCTGATGTTATAAGTAGTAACTTGGGATAGGCGATAATACTATATGCATAATAAGTTATGGACAAAGCGTACCGAAGTTACTTTTGACTCTAAAAAAATATAGTTTTCGCGAGAACCGAGGATGAGAAGATGCGGGCAAAGCGTTTGTAAAAAAAAACCCCTATAACAACAGCTGTCTTTTTGATTGTTTATCATCCTTTTTTTATTGTTTATCATCCTATTACTTATCTAGGTCTGAAGCTGACTATATTTTCTCAACTTGTCCTCAACATGCAGTTATTGAAAAAGCACTTCACATCATCTAGATTACAACTCTTCATATTCATGTTACCCTAGTCCGTTTTCTCGTACGATGTCGTCTTCCTCTAGGGGCGGCATTTCTATTCGGACAACAAAACATTGAAATTTACGTTTTGGAAAAGAAAGCAGCTGTCGGCAAAAATAAACTGTTACGGTATACTAAATTTAACAACTTCGACGTACTGATTGGCACAGTGGCTAAGCGCTTGGACTGCTGCGCTAGGGGTTGCGGGCTCGTTTTCCACATGGAACAAAATTTGTGTAATCCGCAGATGTTTGTCCCAAGTCTAGGAGTTTGTTTGTGTATGTGATATTTTGTGTTTGTAAAACGCATCCACAATACGGGAGAAATTCATAGGGTGGAGCGACATTTCTGAAACAAACTTTATCAACAAAGCAAGAAAAAAAGATAAAAGAGAACGGCATACAATACCTTCTCCTCATTGATGTTAGTTGGTAAATACATACTTTACTTATAAGACTGGCAGTATTCCCATTATTTAATTCCCTTTTTGTTTTCGTTAACTTACCACCTATAAGCTTGCCCTTGCTATTAAGCAAATAAAAATTTAAGAATCTTCCAAAATATGTAATGTATACCTAAATATTTATTCTATAAACAAAACACATAAACATAACATCACGCCTGTATTCCCCGAAGGGGTAGGCAGAGGTGAACATATAGTACACCCACATTTCGCCAGTTATGTTGTAAGTCCCAATGTAATAGGGGGCGAGCCTATTGCCATCAACCAGACACAAATCCAGACTCCGTGCTGCTACTGAGAATTACCTAATGGAAAACTCAGTAACACTTTGCCTGACCCGGGATTTGAACCCAGGACCTCTTGCTCAGCAGTCGCGCTTAGCGACCACTAGACCAACGAGGCAGTCAATTTATTCTATATCTTGCTAAGTTTTCTCCATCTCCTTTTGGGTTTTACTATCCTGGTACGTTTAACTGCAACAAATGCCTGCTGCCGGTATGTGTCATTAAACTGCTGTTTGTGGGCTCTGTCTGTTTTTATATATTTTTTTTAGATAAATGAATTGCTATTCGTTAGTCTCGCTAAAACTCGAAGACGGCTGTACTTACCTAGCTAATTTTTTTGTCTTAAAATATTACGAATTAATATAATTGACAATTTAATTTTGCCATACAAACGGTTCGTTCCTGTCAAACCTTTGATGTTCATCCCGTCGGTTCGGTAAACTCGGGCCCCTTAAATTAAAGATATAAGCAAGATATAGGTAATATATGGGTTATTGACAAAATAATATCCAAAAGATTCGGATTATTACGCTCTCAACTCTTGATAGTTAATGATGCCCTAGTATATTTTCAGCAAGTGTTCGGATATACGGTCGCTACGAAGCTCAACGAGTGCCGATCCTTGCTACGATAACGCTACGAAGTCCAACGTGAGCAGCATTGGATCGCCGCTACGTCGTAGTTTCGTAGTCGTCGTATGTCGTCTGTCAAGTCTACGTACGTACTGTCAGTTGTACGCGTAAACTTGGCTTGTTTTTGTTTGGATTTTCGTTATATGCGAATAATAATTTAATTTATAATTAAATGTGATTTTTAATCATGTTATAACCGGCGAAATGTAGCCACATTACACAAGTACAAGTACTGCGCACTACTCCGTATTTGGGGAAAATAAGCGTGATGTTTTCGCATTTATAAAATAATCAGTAATTCTAAAACAGAACTTTGTTTAATAAAAAAATATGATTCAATTCTGTTGCTGGAAAAATTATGACTTATAAATATAAAACAAAATAATTATAAATATGGATAGAAGAATATTTCGTTAACAACTATACAACTTTCCCTGAAGTTAAAACGTGCGATCTCTTCCTAGATGATGTAGCCCTGGTTATTTTTCAGCAAGTGTTCGGAAATGCTCGGGACTCAGTTGCTACGAAGCCGAGTGTCGTCGATTGCCGCGCCGCGCCACAGTATTCCCATTCATGTGCCGTCCGTCAGTTCTACAAAACAGTCAACGCTGTATGTAGCGCTCGTTGACAAGTCAATCTTGCAAATTTATTTTACTTTAAACAATCTGCTGCACGGAATAAGAACATGAACACAGTCTTGGTTGTAATTATTCTGTCATTTTGAACTTGTATTTTTTGACTAACACATTTTTTGAAAGTTGTTCGTAAAACTATTTTAATTTGGTTCTTCTTCTTATCGTATGGTTGATAAACAACCTAGTGTCAGAGTTTAAACCGCCTGTAGGCCTGTACAATGTACATGGCCTTACACACCGTTGAAAAATCTCTCAGAAGTGCCGGTTTCCTCACGATGTTTTCCTTCACCGTTATTAGCAACTGATAACTAATTTATAGTACGCACATGAATTTGAAAAGACATTGGTGCGTGCCGGGGTTTGAACTTGGGACCTTTGACTTGGCAGTACAACGGTCATACCACTTGTCTATCAGTGCTTAATTTGGTTACTTAGTTTTGCTAATGCGTTATTCTACTCTGTGAAATATCATTCTCTGTAAAAATAATTATATTATTATCTTGAATAACGAACAGAATTTCAAATTCATGACAATACATTAAAAGGTATATTATAATAAATATAATAATATCAGCCTATAACTGTCCCACTGCAGGGCAAAGGCCTCTTCTCGTATAGAGAAGGATTGAGCACTGATCACCACTAGCTAGCTCACTGCGGGTTGGCGATTTCAGATAATTAAATCCAGGTTTCCTTACGATGTTTTCCGTCACCGTTAGTCAGTGATGTCTTAGAATATCTAAGAAAGTATTTATGACATTGAAAAAGTCACATTGATACTTGCCTGGGTTTGAACCTGCAACCTCGTGCATAGAAATCCGGTATGTCAACCACTAGGCCACCACGACTTTAACTTTAATAAATATAGTTCATAGTAATTGCTGAAGATTCAAATTCAGGTCCGCGTGTTTCTCTTTGCTTATGTCTGCCTAGTACGTTTTCAGTCGAGCGCTGAAACCTTTTTCAGTCGCTCGGCGGCAAGGCGCGTGTGTCGTGAAAAATCTCTAGGAAAACACTTTTCCAGTTACCTTTTTTACTTTTTACTGCGAACTAAATATACACTCTAATATCTAGCAGTATCCAAATTATGTGGTTTTGATTGATATTTGTGTAAAAACTTAACAACAGTAAAACCTGCTTCCATTTCCGTTATTTTTCGAATGAAAACAGTATAAATTTATACATACTTTACATTTTTTTATATATTAAAGGGACATTGACCCAGCCCTGATTTTGTTTTTGAATTTCATTTCAGAGTTTTGATGGACGACACATCTAATAAGTTATTTTAAAAATCTGACAAGTAAAATGTTTGTTAAAACGCTACGAGAATAAATAATCTATTCTAATTCTTCTATTATTACTTAATATTTCTGCTGTTCAAAAACTTTGTTTGTTGCATTATTGTACATCCATATTCTTCTATAAAAAAACTACAACCTAATTTTCGTACTCTGGTTACTTGAACTAACTAAGTAAAGATTTTATTCTTGAAACCTTTACTTTAGTTTAGTTTAAGTTATATTATATGTCTCTGAGTGCGGCAGTTAATGATCAAGAATGTTATGACAAAATAGTATAAACGATTTTTTTATTAGAAATGTTTGAGTGTAAAGATTTAGGTAGAATAAAAAAATACCACGACTAAATAATAAAACTCTACTTAAATCCGACAACGCTACTTACTTTAAGCTTTAACACTCACGGCAAAGTGGAATTTCTTAATAGGAGTTTTAATGTATATTTTGTATTTTTGTAGTTGTACTCAGGGACTGACTAACCATGAAATTGAATATAATTGGTCTGAAATCATTGCCCCCCAAAGCAAGGGTCATGTTTAGTCGCTTTCCTAGAAGTTAACTGTAGGACTCTTCATAGTTGATGTTACCCTAGTACTTTTTCAACAAACGCTTGAAAATGTTCGGAAAACGGTCACTCGCCACGTGGCTACGAAGCTACGAGTGCCGATCGTAGCCACACTGCCGAAGTCATCCGAAAGTGTACCAAATTCAGCCTACTTTCTAGAAAGATAAACCTTAGATAAAATTATTTTGATACTCGGCTTTTAAGTACCTACTGTATAGTAATAATAGTAGTGTAAACTTCTAGCTAGTCTTAACTTTTGAAACTTTTGCAAATTATATTGTCACGCATTTGTAATTTTTTCCTTCGTAGTGTACTTCATTTCATAGGTTTGAGACATAGTTTGTTTTTTATAGTTTTACGGAATATGAACAACTAATAAAAGGGATGTGAAAGGTTTGAAAAGGAGGCCTGTGTCCAGCAGTGCGACACAATGTTATAAATAACATAGCGTCAACCTTATGTGCCTATACCATCCAAACCCAAAAGAAAATGAAATACACAAAATAAAAACTGCCTTCAAAAAACAAGAACTCAACGTGAAAAATAATATTTTATTCACGTCACTTTACGCGGAGTTGCAGTCGGCGCCAAATCCTTAACTTTTGCCGCCATAGACATTGTCTCTAATGCGCAGGCGTGAGTATGCTCCACCCATTAAGCACTATCTCTTTTCAACTTGCCATGGTTATAGCATTCATTGCCCTCAGATATTCATGTTTGCCTAGTACCGAGTAGACATTTTCCGCTCTAATCGGGATTTCCAGAAATCTATTAGCCAGGCGCGAATTAGATTTTCGATAATCCCCGTCCTTATTCCCTTCTCATTCCTTCACGCTTCTCGTTTTCACGTGGTTTTCAACGCCAAGGAGTTTTCTTAGTTACTTTAGAGCTTTGCTACCCTAGTACCTTTGACCGAAGTATCGATGGTTTTGCCTACGATTTGCTAGATCCATCGGCGCCAAGCACTTTTTGGCTACGACCATGCTACGAACACCTACGACTGCTACGTCTACAAGAGCAAAGAAATGACTACGCGACTCCTTGCTACTACGATATTCAGTGCCGTTTCATCCATACGCGTCAAACGTTAATTACCAGTATACGAGTTTGTTACAAATGGTTGCTTCCTTCTTTCATTCGAGTTCTTATAGTTATTGCGTTCTACGTTTTCTTAAAGTCATGCTGCCTTGGTACGGAAATATGGAAGCCTCCCCCAATTCGTCGATACCTAAGTAAAGTATAAAAGTAAAGTAACTTAAGTAAGCCGGCGAGTAAAGACGTCTAACTTTCACTTTTTAACTTTGGTTTGAAACAATTCGCACAAAAATATTGGGTAAATAAATAAGTTAAACCATACTACAATTATTAGATTAATTATACTTTAACTTCAATTTACTTAGGTGTAAACGAATACAATTTAATGGTCACAACTGCTTTATTTAGGACGCTACGTGTCTTTCCAATCATAATATATTATGAAATAAAAATGTATTATGTTTACACTGTTTATTGCATGTCAAATTATGAATCGATTGTCAAAGCATGAATCAAGCAAAAAATAATAGAAAAATTGAGTTTTTTAAATTGCAAGCTTTTATCGAAATCGAAATTATGCCGTCTCCTATTTTGCTATGTTGCCTTGGTACCGCTGTAGCCCTGTAGCCTCCCCCAACGCGATTGGCGTCAGTGTCATAGGTTTCATAACCTACTACAGAAACTTTAGGAAACATTGAATATTAGATAATATAATTATATGCAGCATCCAAATAAACTAATATGATACGTAATGTTAAATTCGTTATAAATTTATAAATATATAAATACGTTCAAATTATTTCTATTAAAATAATTGTTTAATCTTTCGGAGTTGTAAATAATTGTAAAATATGTATTTCTCGTAAACAAAATAAATAAAATCTTATTATATAGTATTTTAATGACTTATTTATTATGAATAACGAAACTCTAGACTTGCGGTTAAGGTCTGCTGAATGATTTCTTGATAAACCAGTCCACTACTGTTCACAAACCTGACTCAATATAGTTTACATATACATATACACATTTAAATTCTACCTCCTTTAAAAACTATTTACAACTTAAATATAAAATTAAAATTAAAAAGCATCGAAGTATTCTTCCTCATCGTTGTCAAAAGGAAACGTGCCCAGAAGACTGGCAGCATTGCCACGTTGAATGGCAATACTGATTCTTTGACCTAAAAACAAACCAGCCCTCTGATCACGCGAAGCATCGACTAAACGTTTTGAAAGATCTTTAAATAAGGCTCGGGCGCTCGGACCCCATATAGTTTACACCCTCAGAATAAAGAAAAAACTGTGCACCATCGCTACAGACTATTTAATAAATTACTATCAGAACAGAAATCAAATTAATGTTTATTGATTGAATAAATATTGTGTGTGAAAACTTTCTTTTACTTATTTATATTGACTTGGAATTATTTTTCTCTTCAGATTTATTTATACATCAAACGATGAGTTGGGGGAGGCAACCATTTGGTGATACTAGGAGAGCATAATAATGTGGAAAGCAACTGCGAAAACTCGCTCGGAATGCGGATCGAAATGGGGTGTGTGTCAAGTAACTTAGAGTCAGCACCATCCCTTAACGTTTCTGATACCCTAGTACTGCAAGGCTGTAGCCTCCCCCAACTAACGGTTGGTAAAAAAAGTGAGGAAATTAAAACAGCTGTTTATTTGGGATTTTTTTTATTCAAATACTGAACTAATTTTACATTATTTTACAACAAGATGTTTTTATGATTTTTGTAATAATGCTCTCCTTAGTTATTTACTATATTTGAACCTTATAATATATTATTATTAACTCAACGTAACCATATTTCATAACAATATTTTGTTATGGCTTCAAATTATTTTAACCTACACAATCATTCTACATAAGCTATTTTATTTGGAGCAGGTTGTGGAATTTTGTTAATATATACATACGAAACACAGTAAAGCTACAAATTAGCTGAAATTAATTAAGTACTAACAATTACTTCAGTGTTATCTAGCGAGTACATGGCAAGCAGCAAGCATGTATTTTGCAGTAATATCTAATAATTTTAATTTTATTTATTATTTTATGCGGATAGACGTGATCAACGGAATAGAAATCTCATCCCTTATATTGTATGCTTCCCTAGTACCCGGAAACTGAAGCCTCCCCCAACTCGTCAGATTGCGTCCGTAGCGCTAACTCAAAGAAAAATTCTCCATGGAAAAAAAAACAAAATAAAATAAACTATGTTAAGTACTAAATTACAAGTTGTTGGTAAGCTAATATTATATAAATATAAAATTAAAAAAAAACTTTGTTTGAAATCATGATTGTATATTTTTCGTTATTAAATCGACTGTTTTCTGTTATGCTAGTTCCCCGGGATCCAAAGTCTCCCCCAACACGTAGTCGCGTACAGACGTTGCAACGAACACAAAAACTTTGACGTTGCCCTATCTGCAGTGAGCTAAGTTAAACTGTAATAGTAAACACATAAAAGTAGATAAAATATTTTACACAGAATTGTATCTATTATGTAGAACAGTCCTGCACCTGTTTTTTTTTCCGTGTCTGGTTATACTTATAATTTTAGACGCGCAAAAGTTGATATTTGGAAAATGGCTGAGCAACTGACAGAATACAAGCCTACTTAAAAAAGAAAAGTCGATTCTAGTTTACTTATGTAAATATTTCAAAACTCAAAAGAGCTTTTCTACAAACAAAATCTTCTTCCTACTTTATCTATTCCATCTGGTTACTTATGCTACCCTAGTATCTTTCAACGAATAGCTGATTCCTGTGTCAACGGTGACGTCACTATATACGTCATTACGCCGACAGAAGGGGCTACCTACCTATTGACATAATATTTATAACTTACCTTTTATTTCGTTCTCACACTAATGCGTCATAGCCTCTGGCAACTTTCATAGACTTTCCCCCGTGTTTATGTATTAATCCCACACATACATACTTTCTAAAGTTTCATCCGTTCGCGGCATGTCGTTATGATTTATGCTTCCCTAGTACTTTTTATCGGAATCCTGAAGACTGCCCCAACAATGACGCAATCCATGACGTCACTGACAGCCCTTACGAGTCGAGTACATGCAGTCTGTTCAAAATATTTTTAATACAAGTTATGAGGCTCGAATTTTTTTTGACTTTATGTTTTTGAGATAAAATTTGCACGTGTATTTATAATATGATGTTTCGGTGAAAGTTCAGGTTGAAAGTATACTAAACTGATGAGCATTAACAAAGATTCTGATGAATACGACTGAGGCGATAGGGCTAGGCTGATAGGAAATCAGTTGACTCTCCCAACTCTAGAAAACCGGCCTAATTATATTATTAGATCTCTTAATTTTTTTGTGCTTATGATATTTAATTACTTCGTCTTAAACTTCTTCTCCGCTAATATAAATTATACCTAAAAAGTATCATGCTTATAACAAATAAATAATAAATAATGACAATATAATAAATAGTTCTTAATATTTGGTTCATATATGCTGCACAAAACAATAAATCTAGTTAACTAAGAATCATCGCTACTTCTTGTGGCGTAGTGTCACGTAGAATCAAGATATAGCCGTTAATACGTATTTTTAGCAATATTAAAATGAATAAAAAAACTTGTAGATTAATCCTGTTTTACTATTTTAGGTTTTTTTCACATTTAGCTATCCAAGCTATTATATATATATAGCAATTTATATTCTTATTGTGCCAAATAAATTTAGACCACGTAGGTAATAATTTTACTATAATATCTCTCGTTACCATGCCAACAGAAGGGGCTACCCCATGGGGCTACCTATCTATCGACCTCGTACATAATATTTATAACTCACTTTTTTATTTCGCTCTTATACAAATACGACATAGCCTAGGGCAAAAAAAATCCTCTGGCTACTTTCACAGACTTTCTCTTGTGTTTGTTAATCCCACACATACATACTTTCTAAAGTTTCATCCGTTCGCGGCATGTCGTTATGATTTATGCTTCCCTAGTACTTTTTATCGGAATCCTGAAGACTCCGACAACAATGACGCAATCAATGACGTCACTAACAGCCCTTACTACGCTACGAGTCGAGTACATATAGTTCGTTCAAAATATTTTTGATACAAGTTATGAGGCTCGAATTTTTTTTGACTTAATGTTTTTTGGGATAAAATTTGTACGTGTACTTATAATATTATAAATTAAATGTCAATAAGATCACTTATGTTTCGGTAAAAGTTCAGGTTGAAAGTATACTAAACTTATAACAAAGATTCTGATGAAAGCGACTGAGGCGATAGGGGTAGGCTGATAGGGTTATGCCAGGAAATCCATTGACTCTCCCAACCACTCTGGAAAACAGGCCTAATTATATTATTAGATCTCTTAATTTTTTTTGTGATTATGACATTGAATTACTTCGTCTTAAACTTCTTCTTTCCTAATATAAATTATACCTAAGAAGTATCATGCTTATTACAGACAATATAATAAATAGTTCATAATATTTGGTTTATATATGCTGCACAAAACAGTTAATCTAGTTAACTAAGAATCATCGCTACGTCTTGCGGCGTAGCGTCGCGTAGAATCAAGATATAGCCGTTAAGACGTTTTTTTTTTAGCAATAATAAAGTGAATAAAAAACTTTTAAATTAATCCTGTTTTACTATTTTAGGTTTATTTCACATTTGGCTATCCAAGCTGTTATGTAGCTTTTCATTATCATTGTGCCAAACAAATTTAATAGACCACGTACGTAATAATTTTACTGTAATATCTTTCGTCACTACGCCAACGCCAAAAGAAAGAGACTACCCATGGGGCTACCTACATATGTATCGAACTCGTACATCATAAATATTTATAACCCACTTTTTTATTTCGTTCTCACACAAATGCGACATAACCTCGGGCAAAAAAATAGCCTCTGGCTACTTTCACAGACATTCTCTCGTGTTTAGTAATCCCACACATACATAATTCCAAAAGTTTCATCCGTTCGCGGCATGTCGTTATGATTTATGCTTCCCTAGTACTTTTTATCGGAATCCTGTAGACTCACAACAATAACGCAATCAATGACGTCACTAACAGCCCTTACTACGAGTCGAGTATAAGTTATATATAGTTTTTTGTATCAATTATTCAAGAAAATATTTTCATTATAAACTTGGCTGAATAATTTAATAATGAATCACTTCCACGTGTAGTATTGGTACAATTATTTCGAAACAAATTACACATATTCTAAATAATTCTCAAAACTGTTAAAGTTCCATTATTTCACATTATAATAAACAAACAGGATTTTGAATCTAGTGCACCAAATTGTGTTTTAATACTCATAGCCTAAATTATAGTTTAAATACAAATAAAACGTGAACTACATTTGAACTTGATTCGGTACTACACGTTTTTATACTTATTCGCATGGTACACGTCTGCTATCATTCGTTATCACTGATAAACTGAATACAGGAATCCGCGAGGTAGGAAATGCCGTGCCAGTTTCGCTCGCACAACGTAGAAAACCCATAAATCTATCTCTCTCTAAAGTCGCTTACCTGTGAGTGTTATTTGCAAGAGTGTGTTTAGCTTTCGTAGGGAGTTTCCATTGAAACAAAATGTTTCTACCTCCTTTGCGAGTGCTACCCTAGTAGCTTTGACCGTAGTTCTGAAGCCTTCGGATAGGAAAGTGTCGCTACGAAGCGCGTGTTAGCCGTGCCTACATATTCATCAGATTATTCAGCAATATTTTGTTAAAATATAGTTGATTTCTAACATGACTGTACAATTATAATATCATATTTTGCAATTATACAGTTTGATTATTTATTATTAGTTTTATAATAAGTTATATATTTTAAAGTCTGGTGTATACTAAGCTATGAATGAATATGCAGGTTATACTAAAACACACTCTTGCATTTTTTTTACACAATACATACAACAAGCATTTAATACGAACTGAATAATACAATAATCTGTATCTTGGGCATAGGTACTACTCCAGAGACTATAGACCTCATCATAATAGTGTGAACTACCTAGCAAAGAGTTAAAGTACTTACTTACACCCATTACCTATCTGTGGGTGCGTTTCACAAACATGAAATATCACATACACAAACACCCAGACTCGGGACAAACATCTGCAGAGCGCACATTTTTCTATCCCGTGTGGGAATTGTTACCTGTGACTCTGTGTGCAACCTTCAGAAGTTTTAAGGTAGCATATTCCTCCTTTATGGATGCTACCCTAGTAGCTTTGACCGGAGCGATGGAGCCTTTGGGAGGAAAGTGTCGCTGCGGAGAGCGCGTAGTCGACCAGCCAGCCGTTTTATTTATTCCCACATTTTTTTTTTTTTGGAAAAATATTATTAAAAATTTTAACAATTCCATCTACAATTGTAATTAGACGGTAGTGTAAGCTAGGATAAGATTTATTGTGATAATATTTTACTGGTTTTTTAACGAAGTCAGTACTTTTTTGACTTTGTTATGAAAAATTTGCATTAGTCATTCAGTCTTAGGAGGATTTTCTTTCCTCCTATTCCTTTTTTATTCGTTTAATAACAAGTAAAAGGTTACTGAAACAGTTTATTGATTTTAATTAATTAACTTCGAAGATACCTCGAATTTCGAGATAAATTTTATTACATAAATATCGGATTTAACGTATAAAGAAGCGACTGTTAGCAATATTAAAAAATATTTTTTTTATTAAATATTTAAAAAGAAGTATTTCGTACTTTGTCGTCATGACCCGACAAAAAGCTAAAAACATATCGCCTCAGTCTCATGTTTACCTGTTCCTGTTACCTGTTAAAATGTGTGCAGCTTTCAGGCAAGTTTCCATGGAAACGGAAGTTTCCAACTCTTTTGTCAATGCTGCCCTAATAGCTATGGCCGGAGTACTGAAACCTTCGGGTGGAAAAATGTCGCTACGAAACGCGGCTGGTCCGCCGAATACGTTAGGTCATTGTCTGCTTTACCAATATTTTTAACCGACTTCAAAAAAAAGGAGGAGGTTCTCAATTCGTCGGGATCTTTTTTTTTATGTATATTTAGTCATACATCTAACATAACATCACGCCTGTATTCCCCGAAGAGTTAGTACCTACCTACACCTACATTTCACCAGTTATGTAATAGGTCCCAATGGGTCAGTAACAGTCATCTTCTGGCTTTACCAATTTTTTTATTCATCAGGTACCTAGTAAGTTACTACAGCTATTCCTACAAAATAAATAAAAAAATTACTTCTTATTATTGCAGGTGTCGCGGTTTCCAAGATTATTTAGTCATTATTTCAAAAATAGGTTTTTTTATACTTATTAAATAATCACTAAACAACACTATTCTTTTAGCATTAGTTGTTGATACAATGTACAGTGTTGGCGTTTTAAGTTTGTCTTCCTCTTATTCCTTTTATTTTTCTATCCATTAGGCAGAGTTACTAATAAAAAAAAATGGTATATTTGGTCTGTTTTACCAGGATAAACTTCGTTGTATTACAAATGTACAGCGTGGTACAGCTGTCTTTCACAAAAGTTTTCATGGTTGTAAAAGTTTTCACCTCCTTGATAATGCTACCCTAGTATCTATGACCGGAGTTCTAAACCCTTCGGATGAATAGTGTCGCTACGGACATCGCGTAGCCGACTTGTGGTGCCGACGATCGACTGCTAATAATATTTTTAAATATTATTTACACATATAATTTATTCTAATTATTATGACAGATTTTAGAATTTTATTAAAAAAACATCGTTATTAGCAATAATAACAAAACAGGATGATCACAATGATTGGAATTTTCTTTTATATGCTAATAATATATTTATTTTTATCATTACATACGACTCGAGTATTATTTTTAGATAAGTAAAAGATTACAATACAATAATACTAGTTGTAATTATTCTATTGTAATCTTCAATCAATCAAGAATTGAAAAGAAACATAGATGTATGCCCCATCTAGTTGAATTGCATTTCAATAGAAGTTATCCTAGAGGCGCTGCATGTGTTGGTGTGAAATCCGAAAAAAAAATGGTTTCCTATTTAAATCATAATTAAGACGCCCCTGAAGATTACATTCGAAAACTATTTATACAAAAAAAAATATTTTAGCTACAGAAATGGTTTAAAAGAATCTTGGGAGTATCTATAATTTATAATGTCTTTAAATTATTATTTTGACAAGTGAATTCATTATTATGTTTATGGTCAATGATTAGTTATTTATTTTATTTGTTTTTGCCAGTTTTGAGCACAACTTATCGGTAAAGTTCGCTCCGTAGCGACATTTTCATCGGGAAGGTTTCAATCCTCCGGTCAAACGTACTAGGGTAGTATTGGCAAAGGAGATGAAGAAGGAAACTCCACGTGAAAGCTTTATACCGAGTAGTCAAGAGAGAGATAGATTGACGGGATTTGCTCGCAGTGCGAGCAAGACTACGTTGCAATTTATCTATACTTGTTATAATACTGACGAATAATATCTATGTAGTTTTGAAGTAAGTTTCAAGGTTTCAATCTCCTTTGTTTATGATACCCTAGTAGCTTTGACCGTAGCTCTGAAACCTTCGGGTAGGAAAGTGTCGCTACGAAACCTGTTCAAATTGACTACTGGCTGAATTTATGTTTTTCTTACTTAGATTAGATAACATCATTCTAAGAATATCATAATATCATTCTTATTCAATAAAAATAAAGTTATAACAATTTTATAAAGTGTAAGTGCTATTGAAGAGCAGGTTGCGTGAGTGCAAGGTGCTATGGTTACGATAAATGTTTATACATATTTTAAGTTTATAGATAGAATTGACCGTAGATTTGAAACCTTCGGTTAAGAAAGTGGCGCTTCGAAGCGTGTTATGTGACCAGCCCGTTTTATCATTCAGTTTTGAATTGGTTTACCCAAATTGATTCGATATAAAACATAGCAACTTTTTATTTTATTTATCAATAAAATTATATTGTGTAACAAACTTCATTGTTGCATTAGATTGAAAACCTGTGCAGATAATTGCAAGTGAGAGTGTATTGTAAATAAATATAAAGGACAGATTTCGATGAACCTGTTACAACTAACCTGGCTGGGCCCAAACAGCATTCAGTAAATAGAGCAATATAACAGATAACCATAGGCGCTTCGTAGCTATTTGCGATGTATATGTGTGGTGCCCGAGCCGGTGTGTAAGTTCTACAAGAGTTGCCATGGTTACGGAAGTTTTTACCTCCTACTAGTATGCAGCCCTAGTAGCAATGACCGGAGGATTGAAACCTTCTGGTGGGAAAATGTCGCTACGAAGAGCGCGTAATCGGTCAACATTTTAGCGTTAAAAGATTCGGATAAAATGAACTAAAGATGATGACGTAGGTTAATGTTATTTTCGAAGCATTATTTTAGGGATGGTAAAAATTATCATAATTTTTTATTATTTTGTTTTGACTTAGTTATCCAACTTAATTTGATGGAAAAAATTGCTATTTTTAGTATGCAAATAAGAAACTTAAATATTGTAGGAAACAATCATTTTCTTGATTTAATTAATTAACAAAAACAGTTTTAAATAATATTTTAACTTTTTATATACTTATGTCACTGCGTTCAAACGAAGTAAACTAAGATTTTAAAATCCATTCTTCTTCTTAGGAAGCTTATGATAAGTGTGAAACATACAGAAAAGTATATTAGTTTATGATTAGAAGTGAATAAAATAACTTTTACAGAAAATAAGTTATGTTTTATTACAAATTTAAAATAATATATCTTGAATATAATTAATTGTTATTTCATTATATTTTAAAAAAAGCTCATTTTTAGTTGAAGCGACAGCACCTCTAATTAACACATTCTATAAAAGGGCAATTTAACGAAAGATGGCGCTTTACAGCTATTCAGCATTCAGTAGATAATAACAGCCTACAACTGTCCCACTGCAGGGCAAAGGCCTCTTCTCGTATAGAGAAGGATCGAGCACTGATCACCACGCTAGCTCACAGCGGGTTGGCGATTTCAGATAATTAAATCCAGGTTTCCTTACGATGTTTTCCGTCA
This sequence comes from Abrostola tripartita, assembly GCA_905340225.1. Taxonomy (NCBI): domain Eukaryota; kingdom Metazoa; phylum Arthropoda; class Insecta; order Lepidoptera; family Noctuidae; genus Abrostola; species Abrostola tripartita. The sequence continues at coordinate 2,818,415 of HG996488.1, forward strand.
CCTTTAGCCATTGGTGTCTTAGAATATCTAAGAAAGTATTTATGACATTGAAAAAGTCACATTGATACTTGCCTGGGTTTGAACCTGCAACCTCGTGCATAGAAATCCGGTATGTCAACCACTAGGCCACCACGACTCACTGGTATCACTATTCAGTAGATAGAACAATATAACAGATTACCATAGATGGCGCTTCGTAGCTATTCACGATGTATGTGTGTTACCCGTGCCTCTGTGTGTAAGCTTATAAACGAGTTGCCATGGTTACGGAAGTTTTACCTCCTACTTGTATGCAGCCCTAGTAGCAATGACCGGAGGATTGAAACCTTCGGGTGGGAAAATGTCGCTACGAAGAGCGCGTAACCGGTCAACATTTTAGCGTTGAAAGATTCGGATAAAACGAACTCAGATATTATCAGAGCATTATTTTAGGGAGAATAAAAATTATTATCATTTTTTATTATTCAGTTTTGACTTGGTTAACCAACTCAATTTGATAGAAATTATAGTATACAAATAAGAAACTTAAATATTGAAGAGAACAATAATTTTCTTGACTTTGTTACTTAACAACAACAGTTTTAAATAATATTTTAAATTTTTATACACTATTGTCATTGCTTAGAAATGAAGTAAACTAAGATTTTATACCAATTCTTTTTTTTAGGTAGCCTATGATAAGTGTGTAATATACAGAACAGTTTAGTAGTTTATGATTGTAAGTGAATAAAAAAACTTTAATAACTTTTATTGAAAATCAGTTATTTTTTTTTTAATTTAAAAATAATATAACTTAAATAAAAATAATTGTTATTTCATTATATTTTATCAAAATGCTCGTTTTTAACATTTCGGTATTTGAACCTATTGAAGCGACAGCACCGCTATTGCGCATTCTATAAAAGGGCAATTTAACACGAGATGGCGCTTTACAGTAAATACAATATAACAAATAACCATAGATGGCGCTTTGTAGCTATTCACGATGTATGTATGTGTGTTACCCGTGCCTATGTGTGTAAGCTTCTAAACTAGTTCCCATGGTTACGGAAGGTTTACCTCCTACTTGTGTGCAGCCCTAGTAGCAATGACCGGAGGATTGAAACCTTCGTGTGGGAAAGTGTCGCTACGAAGAGCGCGTAACCGGTCAACATTATTACGTATGTTTATTCGGATAAAATGAAGTAAAGACGATGACGTAGTTTCTTAACATTATTTTAGGGAGACTAAAAATTCCTTCAATAATAACCGTCATGATAATAATAATAATATAATAATAATATCTTGGGACAACTCACACGCGGTCATCTGATCCCAAACTAGGCAGAGCCTGTATTATGGCAACCATACAACTGATAAACATACTTAAATATTTCTAAATACATACATAATATAGATAATTTACACCCAGACACAGAACAAATCATTATGCTCATCACACAAAGATTTGTCCTGGGTGGGAATCGAACCCACAACCTCCGGTTTAGCAGTCAGCGTCACTAACCACTAGACCAACAGGCCAGTCTATATAACTATATTTATTTATTATCTTATCTCGCGTAGTTTTTTTTTGGATAGGATATCTCTTTTCTGTGGTTTAAAAGGAATTTCCAAAACTATTTATAGGAAGATGAGATATAAAAATAATGATACCAACAATATATTGTTACAATCGAAATTACACTAGTTATCTTCAGAGCCACACGAAAATTAGCTGCTAGATGTCATCCTTTTGGTAACACTGTCTAAGAGCTGGGTTTAGAGTTTATGAGCTAGGTGTAAAACTCGTTCAATTTTTGTTGACTGGCCCCAAACTCTACACTAAGGGATGACCGGTTGCCATGTGACAATTAGCTCATGCAGATCCCAAGACTAAGTAGAATATTGAATATTTAGGTTAATCTACAAGGTTAAATACCCAATTGGCCAAGTAAATCTCAATACAAGTGAACGTTTATATTTGACTTTTCATTGAATAAATAAAAAATAAATTAAATCTCACATCCTGTAACGTGTCCCTTCAGTTTGTATTTTAAGTTTGTTAAGTGTTTTTATTAAACCAACTCAAAATAAGTTTCGCTGAACCTCCTGTTAGTTCAAGTTCTTCATATTGTTGTTAGTTCATGTAATTGTTAATACACGGAATTGTTTATCTAATTATAAATTATCTACGCTAATATTGATGCTATTAAATGAAAGTGATATGTATAATGTTATATGTATAATTTATAGTTCTTATTAATGTGTGTGTGTGTGTAATGTAAATAAATAAGTAAATTAACTATGTATTTTTGTTCGTTTTCTAATGAAACATCAACTTATTTTATTCAAATGTCAAAAAATACACTCTTGTATTATTTTTCCCTGTGAATCTGCGTTGTCTGTGTGTCGGCTACATAGAAACTTTCATGTTGGTTTCCATGGTTACGATACTTTTCATCTCCTTTGATATTGTTATCCTAGTAGCTATGACCGTAGTACTGAAACTTTCAGTTGAGAAATGTCGCTACGGAGCGCTCGTAGCCAACCAGCTGTTTTATTCTTCGTAGCAATATTGTAACATGGAACATTTTGTATCAAATAAAAAATATTTTATGTTTTAAATAAAATACATTGACTTGGCAATCGCACTAAACAATCTTATAATATCTTGTGAGATACGTTGTGATTTCATGCGTTGGTCAAGTTAATCTATTGTATTCAGAACATAAAAGATTTTTAATATTGATAATTTATTAAGGTCACTATAAGATGTTGTTAGGTTAGCTAATTACGTAATAACTTAAGGCAGAAGGTCCCTTAAGTAGGGGCTTAGTAAAGTAACCGACTAGTTTTTTTACTAGTTTTGTTTTTGATGGGATGTTAGTTAACTTGTGAAAAGGCAATGATCGCTATAAAACTATGCAGATCGGATATATTGCTTCGTTATCTCACTCGTACACCGGCTGACACCAATAAATCTATCTCTCTCTGGCTAACTCACCTGTGTGCGTTACCTGTAAGTATGTGTTCAGCTTTCAGGCGAGTTTGAAAGTTTCCACCTCTTCTGTTTATGCCATCCTAGTAGGTTTGACCGGAGAAATGAAGCCTTTTACGTAAAAATCGCCGCTACGGAGCCCGTAGCAAGTTCACCGTATTCGTAGCAATTTATATTTTATGTTGCGACCTCAGAGTAAGCGCGGCAGCAAAGGAAATCATATCGTTGTAACTTATGCTATCCTAGTTCCTTTAGCTGAAGACCAAGCAACGCCTACAACATCAGACGTCATTGATGACGTCACTGACTTCATGTCGCTACCGTTGCTTCATTCATGCGGTAGATGTGTTACTTACTTACTGAGTTTGTTTTGGCATTTCTCAGTAAGGAAATGCCGACGCCATCTAGTTTTTTGTGTATTGAAATATGATGCGTATGTGAAAACCTATTTACAAAAAAAAAATACTATCATACTAATGACTGGCGACTGGATACTACATTTTTTTTCTACGGTTTATTTCTTATTATTTGCTGTAGTCATTTGTTAAATAAACTTTATTACCTATATTACAATGTAAAGGACGACCCGATTGGCGCACTGGATAAGCAATTGGACTGCTGCGCTAAGGGTGGCGGGCTCGATTCCCGCACGGGACAAAAATTTGTGCGATCCACAGATATTCGTCCCGAGTCTGGGTGTTTGTGTATGTGATATTACATGTTTGTGAAACGCACCCACAATACAGAAGAAATTCCTAGTGTGGGGTGACGTTTTAAAAAAAATAAGAAATAAGAATGTAAACAGATAATCAAAACATCGTAAAAAAAATCATTTTCCCATTTTAAGTGTAAGTTAAAAGTTTGTTTACTTTGTGATGAAAAAAGTGTCACAAGTCTATCACACACCCCCGTTTCATTATGATCTCAATGATAGAATTCCGCAAATTCTAGTAGATCATTCACATAAGGAGAGTTTCTTTGGCTTTTAGAAGGTTCATTTTGTTCAATCTCTTGTTGCCCTACTACCTTTGACCGGACACTGAAACCTTCGGTCGTTACCCTTGCTACAGTTGTACCAAACGCTTTCGTCACATCACGTACATATGTGTGACGACGTATTTATGACGTAATCGTTGTGAGAAGGCTTCATCGCTCCAAGCAAACGTACTAGGATACCATAAGTAACATGAACTAACTTTTACTGAAAGTGATACGATGAAGCTTGCCGTGCCATGTTTATGAAACAAGGTTCTGATGAAAGTACGTAGGTACTACATTAATTTAATTTCACACAAATCCGTTAAAATTATTTGTCATTAAATTAAATTAAGATCTCGTAACAAATTGATAATTTCTAAAAAAAAACTTAATAATTAATATGAATGATTAAAACAATTTTCAAGTTTTTTAATGGATTTCGGTAATTTGTAAACAAAATAAGAGTTCAAAAAGTTTATATATAGGTATTTTTAAACTCCCAGAATTTGCTGAACACCATAAACAACGGGGCTTCTTATAGTCAGCGTTTAGTAAATAAAGCAATTTAACAGATGACGCTTCGTAGCCATTTGCTATGTATGTGTTTATTACCCGTGCTTCTGTGTGTAGGTTCTACAAGAGTTGCCATGGTTACGAAAGTTTTAACTCCTACTTGTATGCAGCCCTAGTAGCAATGACCGGAGGATTCAAACCTTCGGGTGGGAAAATCATTTAAACATTTTATACCAAAATGAATCAGAAAGATGAGATAAAAAAAATGCTTATTCAAAATGTTTTTATAGAAGTTATACTAGCTATTATACAGATCCAGACGAAAAACGAACGTAAAAAGACTTCTCAATGGACGAACAATGAATATTTATTAATATGTATTTTTGTCCGATTTCTAATCAATTATAACTGATTTTATGTAAATGTCAGCAGTCACGCTTGCACGAATGTTATGATAAAAATACACCTTTGTATGTAGGAACTACTTAGTATTTAAAATGTATGCTTTTATTTGTGTTATAACTGTTAATCTGTGTGTCGTCTACATACTGCAAGCTTTCACGTGGGTTTCCATGGTTACGACAGCTTTCATCTTCTTTGTTAATGTTATCCTAGTAGCTTTGACCGTAGTTCTGAAACCTTCGCTACGGAGCGCTCGTAGCCGATTCGTAGGCGTCGTAATTTGTCGTGGAATATTTTGTTTTCATAGTGTTGTAAATAAAAATAAAGATCGTATTTCATGATTATGGTACATTTTACGATTATGATATATTGTATATTATATATTTATATGGTAAAAGGAAATATTCTATTTATTATTTAATAAGCTTCTACAATTATTTACATTTTAAAACTAACATAAATTAAAAATAATACCTACACACAAAAATATAAACATTTAAAAAGCATCATAATATTGATCCCCATCGATGTCAACTGGTAACGTGCCCAAAAGACTGGCAGCATTGCCACATTGAAAATGCTTATTTTTTGGCCAAAAAATGCATCAGCCCTTTGGTCACGTGTAGACTCAACTAAGCATTTTGCTATGTCTCTAAACAGCGCGTGAGCGGTCGGACCTATGGTCGAAATGTTTCGACCCCAAACGGCTGAAAAAAACAATTGCCATTTGGTTCTAATATGGCTGGTACGCCGGCGGTGACAAGAGCACGGCGAATTAAATCATTTAGGTTACCGTGTCGCGGTATGCAACCTGCACTTCTACTGCATGATAGACCATGCCGTCCGAGGACGTCAACAGCTTCACCACAGTGACATCGATGAGGAGTGACGCATGGAGTTCCTAAACGTAAACTAATATAGCATTTTATGGTAATATTTTGATTTCGAATCAAAAGTAAGATGTAAGAACTATTGTCTAATACAGCTCTTTGGCAAAATTAAAATTCACAAGTTAATACAATTAAAGGGTTACTTGAACATTAATCCACAGGTACTTGCAATCTCACCCGCAATCCGTACCCAGCCTGCAGTCTAATTTAATGCGCTAATTAGGTTGTCAATATCATTGTTTTTATTTTTAAATATTGACGGGGTGAGATATTTAAATTACTTAATTTATTTTATCTCATACATAATTATTTTAATGGTTGTCCGATTGTCAGTTAAGTACCGACTTGGTTTTTTTACAAGTTTTGTTTACTTGTGAAAAGGCAGTGATCGCTATAAAACAATGCCGATCGGATATATTGCTTCGTTATCTCGCTCGTACACCGGCTGACACCAATAAATCTATCTCTCTCTAGCTAACTCACCTGTGTGCGTTACCTGTAAGTATGTATGTGTACAGCTTTCAGGCGAGTTTGAAAGTTCCCACCTCTTTTGTTTATGCTATCATAGTAGGTTTGGCCGGAGAAATGAAGCCTTACGTAAAAACCGTCGCTACGGAGCCCGTAGCAAGTTCACCGTATTCGTAGCAAATACTACTTAGTGTTGAAATGATTTGCTCGTAGCTAAAAAGTTAAATTGCGTTTTTGATTAGCACATCGGATGTCTATTATCTGTGTATTAAGATACATTTCCAAGGCTGATGTCAGACCTCCAGTGATTGGAGAGGACAAGAAAAATACGAATATGTTAATTGATTATTTATAAAAAATAACATTAATGATAATTAAATTCCTCTGTTTGGATGGACAAATTCTTAGTCTTACCTAGAGCTCTTGTTCTTCTAGACTTGTTCTTGTGGTTTGTGCCTCTTTAACTTATGATTTTTTATTCATTATTTGAGTTTTTATGCTTACGAAACTTTCAACGTAATTTTTGGAAGTTATTAAGTATCTTTATCTAATATATTTATATCAACTATGTGCTATATCTTATAAATAAGTGTTTAAATCGTATGTTATCATGAATGTCAAATAAGAGATGAGAAGATCCAGAGTATTTAATAAAATGAGATTCGATGGACCGTAGCGTCATAAATATGAAGTTTAGTAGCAACATCAACGTAAGAATGCGATGAGGATCTTTTGGCATCGTGTTAGGAACTCATTTGCGTGATAATATCATTTGTGTTTGTCTGGATTAAACGTTCCGTTACTTTCGTCATCCTCGATTCTAGTAAAGATATTTTAATAAAAACCATTGAATTTGCCACGAAAAATTCTTTCAGAACTTAAAAAATCATAAAAAAACAATAAGTCTTTGCAATTATTATAAAAAAAAACAAAATAATTAATCTTTTTAATAGCCCTTAATATGTATGGTACTCTAGTATATTTGCCCTGAGTGATGAAACATTTACAGCTCGTCTGTGTTCAATGTTTCATCATCACCCGGGACCGCGACCTCAGAGTAAGCGCGCTAGCAAGGGAAATCATATCGTTATAACTTATGCTATCCTAGTTCCTTTAGCTGAAAACCTAGCAACGCCTTCAACATCTGACGTCATTGTTGACGTCACTGTCACTTCACTTCGCTACCGTTGCTTCATTCATGCGGTAGCCGTATTACTATTAACTTACTGAGTTTTTTTCGGCATTTCTTCTCAGAGGTAATCAGTAAGGAAATGCCGACGCCATTTAGTTTCTTGTTTATGGAAATATTACGTGTTTTTGAAAACCTATTTACAAAAAAAAAACTATCCAACTAATGACTGGCGACTGGTAAATTCATTTTTTGCTACGGTTTATTTCCTGTATTCTACAAATTTGTTAAATAAATTTTATTACCTTTAATACAATGTAAACTGATAATCAAAACAACGAAAAATAAATCATTTTCTCATTTTAAGGTAAGTTAAAAGTTAGTTCTTTTTTTTGTGATGAAAAAAGTACTACAAGTCTAACACACCCCCGTTTCATTATGATCTCAATGATAGAATTCGGCAAATTCCAGTAGATCATTCACATAAGGAGAGTTTCTTTGGCTTTTAGAAGGTTCATTTTGTTCAATCTCTCGTTGCCCTAGTACCTTTGACCGGACACTGAAACCTTCGGTCGTTACCTTGCTGCAAACGAAGTTGTACAAACGCTTTCGTCACATCACGTTTAATTGACGACGTATTTATGACGTAATCGTTGTGAGAAGGCTTCATCGCTCCAAGCAAACGTACTAGGATACCATAAGTAACATGAACTAACTTTTACTGAAAGTGATACGTCATGAAGCTTGCCGGCCATGTTCATGAAACAAGGTTCTTAAGAAAGTAAGTAGATACTACATTGATTAAGTTTCACACAAATCAGTTAATATTATTCGCCATTAAAATAATATAGAACTCGTTCCGAATTGATCATCATCATCATCATCATTAGCCAAAGACGTCCACTGTTGAACATAGGCCTCCGAATTGATAAAATTTAATATTTCTTAATAATAATAATTAATATTGATGTTCAAAAAAATTTTTGATTATGACAATTTTGATGTTTTTTTAATGGATTTTGGTATTTCGTAAACCAAAAAGAGTTTTCAAAAGCTTATAGATAGTTTTTTAGACACCCAGAATTCGTTGAACCCCTTAAACAACGGGGCTTCTTCTAATCAGCATTCAGTAATTAAAACAATTAAACTGATGACGCTTCGTAGTTATTTACTATGTTTGTTGATACCCATGCCTCTGTGTGTAAGTTCTACACGAGTTGCCATGGTTACGGAAATTTTACCTCCTACTTGTATGCAGCCCTAGTAGCAATGACCGGAGGATTGAAACCTTCGGGTACGCTACGAAGAGCGCGTAACCGGTCAACCATTGAGATATTTGCATAAGATGACGTAGGTTAATGTCATTTTCTAAGCATTATTTGAGAGAGACCATTATATTATGTGTAAAGAAGGATTCAAACATTTCATATCTCGTAGTTTTTTATATCTTTTTTCCGTAGAAAAGGAGTACCAAAATGAATCATTGAAAGATGAAATAAAAAAATGCTTACTTAAAGTGTTTTAATAGAAGTTACTAGAGCTATAGACAGATCCAGACGAAGAGCGAACGTAAAACGACTTCTCAATGAACTAATTATTAATATGTATTTTTGTCCGATTTCTTATGAACTTTATCTGATTTTATTTAAATGTCAGCAGTCACGCTTGCACGAATGTAATGATAAAAATACACCTTTATTTGTAAGAACTACTTGTTTTTTGTTCTATGCTACTTGGTATTTAAAATCTATGCTTGTATTTGTGTTATAACTGTTAATCTGTGTGTCGTCTACATACTGCAAGCTTTTACGTGGGTTTCCATGGTTCGATAGCTTTCATCTCCTTTGTTAATGTTATCCTAGTAGCTTGACCGTAGTTCTGAAACCTTCAGGTGAGAAATGTCGCTACGGAACGCTCGTGGCTGATACGTAGGCGTCTTATTTTGTCGTGGAATATTTTGTTTACATATTATGTTTACATATTGTATTTGTTTACATGTTACGTATTTCATGATTATGGTACATTTTACGATTATGATATATTTTATGGTAATATTTTGATTTCGAATCAAAAGTAAGATCTAAAAACTGTTGTCTAATACATACAGGTCTTTGGCAAAATTAAAATTCACAAGTTAATACAATTCAAGGGTTACTTGAACATTAATCCCACAGGTACTTGCAATCTCACCCGCAATCCGTACCCGGCCTGCAGTCATGTTTTTAAATGTTGACGGGGCTAAGATATTTAAATAACTTAACTTATTAATTTATCTCACATATTTTAATGTGAATCATCAGTGATCGCTATAAAACTAACAATTCAGTGTTGATTCCATGCCGATCGGATATATCGCATCGTTATTTCGCTCGTACACCGGTTGACACCAATAAATCTATCTCTTTCTAGTGAAATAAATCTATCTCACCTGTGTGCGTTACCTGTAAGTATGTGTACAGCTTTGAGGGGGGGTTTGAAAGTTTCCACCTCCTCTGTTTATGCTATCCTAGTAGGTTTGACCGGAGAAATGAAGCCTTTAGCGTAAAAATCGTCGCTACGGAGAGAGAGCTCGTAGCAAACTGACCGTATTCGTAGCAAATAATTTGTGTTGAAAAGTATAGCTTCTAGCGGATATAAGTTAAATTGCGTTCTTGAATTGATAATTTAATTCCTCTGTTTGGATGGACAAATTCGTCTTATCGAGAGCTTTTTATTTTACTTGTTCTTATGGTTCGTGCTTCTTTTTTTTACCTATGATTTTTATTTTTTACTGGACTTTACTTGCTTACGAAACTTTCTACGTCATTTTGTTAAGTTATTTTATGTTATTTAATATTGTTTATGTAGCTTTATTCGCCATGTGTTTCAATCATATGTAATAGACGCAAAGGCCAAATAAAAGACATCCTTTTAAAAAAAAAAAAACGGCCCACACTAGGAATTTCTCCTGTATCGTGGGTGCGTTTCACAAACATGAACACAAACACCCAGACTCGGGACAAATATCTGTGGATCGCACAATTTTTTGTCCCGTGCGGGAATCATACCCGCAACCCTTACCGCAGCAGTCCAATCGCTTAGCCACTGCGCCAATCGGATCGTCGAAAGTCGAAAGTGTTACGGTGTAGCGACATCTACCCGTCGAAGGACGAATGACAATGACTAGTGAAGTAATCACACTCGCTAGCTATAAATACAGCAGCCCCGAGTTGAGAAGTGGGGCGCCGCGGCCCACCAGGCATACCACCGCCTGGTTGGAAGATCTTCCTTTTCGTTGGAGGAACTCCACATCCCTACCTCCACAACGGAATACTAAAAGAAATGGTTTGAAAACGTCGCTACAGAGTACCGACCACGCGAAGCGGCAAGATATGAAGTATTGTAAGAACATTAACAGAACATCAACGTAAGAATACGATGAGGAACTTTTTACATCGTGTTTCTTTACATAATATATATAATTTGTGTTTGTCTGGACTTCAGTTCGGTTACTTTGGTGATCTTCGTTTCTAGTAAAGAGTTTTCATAACAAAACCATGTAATTCACCACACAAATCTTGCAAAAACTCATAAAACCATAAACCCTAGTATATTTGCCCTGAATGCTGAAACGTTTTTAGCACGTCTGTGTTTGTCGTCACCCTGGACCGCAACCTCAGAGAAAGCGCGGCAGCAAAGGAAATCATATCATTGTAACTTATGCTATCCTAGTTCCTTTAGCTGAAAACCTAGCAACCCTTACAACATTTGACGTCATTGTTGTCGTCACTGTCTTCAATTTTGGCGACCTGATTAGCGTTGTGGCTAAGCGATTGGACTGCTGCGCTAAGGGTTGCGGGTTCGATTCCCGCACGGGGCAACAATTTGTGTGATCCGCGGATATTATAATATATTATATTATTATATATTATATTATTATATTATATATTATTTTGGGTTATGTGTGTGGAAAAATTTATAAAGTGGGGCGATACGTTTAAAAAAAAATGTCGCTACCGTTGCTTCATTCATGTAAGTATATAGTGACATTAACTGTGTTCCTATTAACTTACTATCATACTGATGACTGGCTACTGATTATTATAATCAAAACAATACGGCGAACGAAACGCTTGCGTCATATCTCTTAAGTGTGACGACATATTTATGACGTAATCGTTTTGAGAAGGCTTCATCGCTCCAAGCAAACGTACTAGGATTTCATAACTAACAAGATCTAACTTTGAAAGAAAGTGACGTCATGAAGCTTGCTGTACTAGGTACTATATTTATGACATTTCACAAAAATCATTTTTAGGACTTATTTCGAATTGACGAGACACTTGCAACTTTTTCATAAACTGCTGAAGTTTGAAGGTTTTCAATGGATTTTGGTAATTTGTATTAAAAAATAACTTCGGACGTTTTTTTAAACCATATCATATTTTAAGTGCATTATTTTTAAAGTGAAAGCTTATAAATAGTCATTTATAAACACTTAAATTTCTACTTCTAATCAGCATTCAGTAAATAGAGCAATTCAACATATGATTATAGATGGCGCCTCGTAGCTATTCGTGATGTATGTGTGTGTTACCCGTGCCTCTGTCTGTAAGTTGTACACGTGCTGCCATGGTTACGGAAGTTTTACCTCCTACTTGTATGCAGCCCTAGTAGCAATGACCGGAGGATTGAAACCTTCGGGTGGGAATGTGTCGCTACGAAGAGCGCGTAACCGGTCACAATAAAACGTTGTGATATTGCGATAAAATGACGTAAGTAATTGTCAGTTTCAGTCGCATTATTTTAGGGAGAATAAAAATTATGTTGCCTGTCCATTAAATTGCAAGTCGTTTGACTTGCATTTTAAACTTACGCAAATTAAAATTCCTCTACCTATTAACTTTCGTTCCCTTTTATGTAACTTCTGTCCTTCTATTAATTATTAAAACTCTCTCTAAATTTATCAGACAAAATAATATTAAATTGTAGCTCTTTAGGTTTTAATAACGATTAAATAAAAATAGACCCACAAATATGATGCGAGTGAATGAGGCGAAAGAAGTATGTCAGGATCGTAGCAAATGGAAATCCGTGGTCTCTGCCTACCCCTCGTGGAAATAGGCGTGACTTTATGTATGTATGTAGACCCACAAAAATGTCTAACTGCAAACGTTGCAGTCTTAACTCGAATCTGGCAGAATAGTTGGAAGCCCGACTCAATTGCCACAAGAAGAAAAGAAAAATTATGTTATTTTTACTACACCACTATATTGGTTATGAAGAATTTCTCTGAAAATTCGTCAATAATTGTCATAAAAAATATTTACAACTTATCTCTCTTAGTTTTGGACAAACATATCTTTTCTGTAGTTCAAAAGGAGTTAAGAAAATTGTTAATAGAAAGATGGGATATAAAAAAATGCTAACTAGCCTTTTACATAACCAAACGAAAAGTAGCTGCCAGATGGACTTTTGGTAAAACTGACTAAGAGCTGAGAAAGCGTTTAATGAGCAAGATGAAAAAATAAATAAAGTAATCGTTATTTGACTTCTCAATGAACTAAATTATTCAATACACATAAATTCAATTGGAGTGATTTTTTGCAACATCAAAATAATTTTTTTTACTCAATGCATGCCATTGAATATACCTGCCCCCTTAGCGCTCGGCGTCTCGCTTCCACATGGTAAACTGTCCTGCTTTAAGAGTTCATGGTAAGGGAGCAGATACTAATAACAAAAAGGCAAATCAAAATTTTTTGTCTGTCTGTCTGTTTGTTCCGGGTAATCTCCGAAGCGGCTGGACCTATTTTACGGGACTTTCACTGGCAGGTAGCTGATATTCCGGAGCTTAATAAAGTTAGCATCTTTGAATATCGATAATGTTTAGGGTTCCGCGGGAAATTATTGGGTTACAGCTACTTAACGAATTTTTGTTAATACTCGGGATAACGGTTTAGCTTTTGACAGATAGATGGCGGTGGCGACATGGTAGCTAGCGCTGTGTTTCCGTTACCACGGTCTTTGGTGTGTTTTGTTATTTGATAATTATTAAATAAAAAAGTGTGATTTTTTAGGATACCTGATGTGTTTTATTATTGGGCTATTAGATATCCCTAAGTTAATATAGTATCGGGACAATTTGACGGGACTTTATCTGGCAGGTAGTTGATGTTCCGGAGTCTAAATATAGTTAACATTTTTGAATTTAAAAATATTTCGGGTTCGGGAGGTGCAGGAAAATTAGAAAAACGCGGGAAATTCGCGGGTACAGCTTCTCCGTATCGGCAGAATGGGTGGGTTTTGATGCTCGTACACCGGTTGACTCCAATAAATCTATCTCTCTCTAGCTAACGAACCTGTGTGCGTTACCTCTAAGTATGTGTACAGCTTTCAGGGGAGTTCTAAAGCTTCTACGACCTCTAATTATGCTATCCTAGTATGTTTGACCGGAGAAATGAAGCATTTTGCGTAAAAATCGTCGCTACGGAGTGCTCGTAGTAGCAAGCTCACGTATTCGTAGCAAATATTGTGTTTAAGTGTAAATAAACAATATAAAAAATTATATTTCAAATTTATGGTACCCTAGTATATTTGCCCTGGGTGCTGAAACGCTTGAACAAAACACAGACGGAACTACAAAGCCCGTCTGTTTTCTGTTACGTCGTCACTAGGGACCGCGACCTCAGAGACAGCGTGGCAGCAAAGCGAATCATATCGTTGTAACTTATGATATCCTAGTTTCTTTAGCTGAAAACCTAGCAACTCCTTCAACATTTGACGTCATTGTTGTCGTCACTGTCTTTTCAATGCGGCTTCATTGTTTCATTCACGCGAGTGACAACCACTATTATTCATTAATAGGTCAATAATAACAATATTTTTCCTGTATTCTCCACATTTGCCTTTAATACAACGGAAACTAATAATAATCAAAACAACAACAAAAACATTATTTTCTCATTTTAATGTTTTATTTTGTATTTTACTTTGTAACAATGACAAAATTTCTAGGGGACCAATCGGAAAGTAAACCCAATCATATGAAAAAAATAATTCAAATCGGTTCATAAATGACTGAGTTATGAGGGAATAAAAATAAAAAAAGATCCCGACGAATTGAGAACCTCCTCCTTTTTTTTTAAGTCGGTTAAAAAGTGCCGCAAATGTAACACAAACCCCCGTTTCATTACGATCTCAATCATACATTTCCTCAAGTTCTAGTAGATTATTCACCTGTACAGAGTTTCCTTGGCTTTTTGAAGGTTCATATTGTTCAATCTCTTGTGACCCTAGTACCTTTGACCGGAGACTGAAACCTTCGGTGGTTACCATTGCCACGGTGAACGAGGTTTTAGTAAAACGCTTTCGTCACATCACGTATGTATGACGACATATTTATGACGTAATCGTTGTGGGAAGGCTTCATCGCTCCAAGCAAACGTACTAGGATACCATAAGTAACATGAACTTACTTTTACTGAAAATGATACGTCATGAAGCTTGCCGTGCAATATTCATGAAGCAAGGTTCTGATGAAAGTAAGTACTACATTTATTTAATTTCACACAAATTCGTTAAAATTATTCGTCATTAAATTAAATTTAGAACTCATTCCGTATGGATAATAATTTATATATAGAGTTGCGAGCAACCGGTGGATGAAAAAGGCAAGTTGTCGTTTATTGTTGTGTTCTCAGGGGAAGGCCTTTGTTCAACAGTGGACGTCTTCCGGCTGATGATGATGAATATTTTGTAATAATAAATATATTGTGCAATTAATAATATGTTTAAAAAATATATTTATTCTGATAATTAAAATTTAGCTTTTATAATTTTTTTTTATGGATTTTGGTGATTTGTAAACCAAATAAGAATTTTAAAAAGCTTGTATATAATTTTTTTCAAAAACTAATTCGTTGAACTCCTTGAGCAACGGGGCTTCATTCATCAGCATTTAGTAAATAAAGCAATTTAACAGATGATTAAAGATGATGCTTCCTAGCTATTTGCGATGTATGTATGTGTTACTCGTGCCTCTGTTTGTAAGTTCTACACGAGTTGCCATGGTTACGGAAGTCTTACGTCCTACTAGTATGCAGCCCTAGTAGCAATGACCGGAGGATTGAAACCTTCTGGTGGGAAAGTGTCGCTACGAAGAGCGCGTAACCGGTCAACATTATAACGTTGTGATATTCGGTTATAATGACGTAGGTTAATGTCATTTTCTAAGCATTATTTTAGGGCGAATAAAAAATCTGTCAATTTTATTTTACCATTATCATATGGGTGAAAAGGTTTCATTAAAAAATTATTGTCATAAAAAAAATTACATCTCATCTCTCGTAAGTTTTGAACTTTTTTGCTTTTTTCTTTGAATTACGAATATATTTAGGGTTCCGCGGGAAAACGAGAAGACGCTGGAAATTCTTGGGCTACAGCTTCTCCGCGACGGCTAGACGGATTTCGACGGGATTTTCACAGGAAGACATTGTAAGGACTTATAAAAGCTATTTTGAATTTAAAAAATATTTCGTGTGGTAAAATTAGGAAAACGCGTCAGATTTGCGGGATACTGCTTCTCGGCGACGGCTAGACGGATTTTGATGGGACTTTCACCGGCAAATAGCTAATGCAATGGAGTATCTAAGGCTACTTTTAACTGTGAAAGGGGTTTCACGAGAAAAACCATTAAAACCGAATTGTTAACAAAATCAGATTCAATTAAGTAAATCTGCTTACCTGCTGCAACGCACATGTTTTTAAATCCAAATCCGCGGACTAGTAGTCCGGGCTTAAGCTACTTGTTACTTAATATCAAAGGGTTGCTTTTAGTTTAGTCCCGTAGGTACTTGGAACCTAACCTGTAAACCAAACCCGGCCTGCAGTATAATTTAATGCGCTAATTAGGTTGTTAATGACTATTTTTGAATATTGACGGGGCTGAGATATATTTTTAAACACAACCATTAATTGAAGAATTAGTTCTTTCATAAAAAAAAGTCTTTAATATTCTCAGATCTTTATTTGGACGCTCCCATAATTTAAAACAATAACTTGAATTGATGTTTATTTTAATTATTTATGTTATATATGTATTTATGTTAATCTACTTAAGTTGCTAACTGCTTTTTTTAGTTTATTTTCATGCATACCGTCAGTGAAGGTTATAAAACTAGCTATTCCATGTTGATATAATAATATGATTGCATCGTTATCTCGCTCGTACACCGGTTGACACCAATAAATCTCTCTCTCTTTAGCAAACAGACCTGTGTGCGTAACGTGTAAGTATGTGTACAGCTAGCTTTCAGGCGAGTTTGAAAGTTTCCACCTCCTCTGTTAATGCTATCCTAGTAGGTTTGACCGGAGAAATGAAGCCTTTTGCATAAAAATCGTCGTTACGGAGCCCGTAGCAAGCTCACGGTATTCGTAGCAAATATTTTGTGTTGAAGTGTAAAAAATACTAGTTTTGTGTAAATGATATAATTATGTATTAGTTTTATTGCTTACGAAACTTTCCACTTATTTTTTTAAAGTTATTTTAGTATCTTTATATATAAACATGTGCATAAATCGTATGTAATAATGAATGTCCAATATGAGATGAGAAGATCTGGAGTACTCAATGAAATGGGGCGGAAACGTCCTTCCGGAGTGCCGATCACCCGTAGCGTCAAGATATTATGTAGTATGAGGAACTTTTTACATCGTATTACGTACTCATTTACATCCTTACAATACATAATAGGGTATTTGATAGGTATTTAATTTGTTAGTCTATATTTTAGTTCGGTAACTTTGGTCATCCTGATCCCACACCTTAGAGCATTGCCTCAAAAATCTCGCACAAATTTTAAAATAATAAAAAAACAACACATAATAATTATATTTATTGTGTTCAAGTTGTTAAAATTTATGGTACTTATATACCTAGTATATTTGGCCTGAGTGCTGAAACATTTGCTGCCCGTCTGTGTTCAAAGGTCGGTCACCTGAGTAAGCGCGGCAGCAAAGCAAACCATATCATTCTAACTTATGCTATCCTAGTACCTTTAGCTGCAAACTTAGCAACTCCTACAACATTTGACGTCATTGATGACGTCACTGTCTTCAATGTCGGTACCGCTGCTTCATTCATGCGATAGTGAAATTTGATGTGTTACTATTAACTTAATTATTTTTAATGTAGGTAGTATAAAAAATGGAGTATATATAAAAAAAACTTACATAATATACAATCCTATTTTTTTATGACTACAAAAACTTTAAGGCATTGTGCTTATATATGATTAGTAACGTGTACTGATAGTACAGTATACGGGTATATCATACTGATGACTGGCGACTGGTAACTATATTTTTGTTTGCTACGGATTATTTCCTGCATTCTACACATTTGTTAAATAAACTTTATTACAACGTAAAATAATTATCAAAACAACTACAAAAAAAACATAATTTGGTAATTCAAAGTGTAAGCTAAAATTTTGTTCTTTAATTTGTGATGGAAAAAGTGCCACATGTCTAACACACACCCCGGTTTCATTACGATCTCAATCATACAATTCCTCAAGTTTTAGTAGATCACTCACTTGTAGAAAGTTTCCTTGGCTTTTTTAGAAGGTTCATTTTCTTCAATCTCTTGTTGCCCTAGTAACTTTGACCGAAGACTGAAAAACCTTCGGTTGTTACCATTGCTACGGCGAACGAAACGCTTTCGTCGTATTACGTATGAGTGACGACATATTTATGACGTAATCGTTGTGAGAAGGCTTCATCGCTCCAAGCAAACGTACTAGGATACCATAACTAATATGAACTAACATTTACTGAAAGCTTTTATGAAGCTCGCCGTGCCATGTATATGAAACGAGGTTCTGATGAAAGTAAGTGCTAACTTCATTTGTTTAATTTCACACAAATTCGTTAAAGTTATTCGCCATTTTTAGAAAAAATAACTTCGGACATTTTTTAAACCAAATAAGTTTTTTATTTCAATTTATTAGGAACATACAACATATTATAACAAACATATAACCCACACCATTGTCCACGAGATATTATATAGAAAATTTAAATAAGACAAAGGAACAGACTGTGAAAATTAAAGTTGGTTATATGACTTATAAAAAGAAAAAAATTAAGTACATTGTTTTTATAGTGAAAAAAAAACTTACTTATAGTTATATCTTACGTGAATTATGAATCTTACGTGGCTTCTACTAATCAGCATTTAGTTGATAGAACAATTTAACAGTTAATAGAACTATGGCGCTTCGTAGCTATTCACGATGTATGTTTGTGTTACCCTTGCCCCTGTGTGTAAACTTCTACACGAGTTGCCATGGTTACGGAAGTTTTACCTCCAAGTTATATGCAGCCTTAGTAGCAATGACCGGAGGATTGAAACCTTTGGGTAGGAACGTGTCGCTACGAAGAGCGCGTAACCGGTCAACATTATTTGTGATATTCAGATAAAATGTGCTGGGCTGAGAAAGCTTTATATGAGCAAAGTTTGAGTCCCGAAAAATTGAAAAGTAACTTCAAAACTTAACTTCTCACTGAACTAAATTTATTAATTTATATAATATATTTTTTTTTTTTTTTTTTCGGCGTACAGCAGCCAAAATTTGTAGATACTACAGTGAGTCTTTATCCAGCAAATTTCAGCCCCTACAGCTAGGCTTCGGTTCGAAGGGGGGCTGTGAGGCTGCTGTACATGCTTTTTCGACATTTTTAAATTCAGGAAAAGGCGAGGTCATACTTAAGGTTGACATTAAAAATGCTTTTAATTCCGTAAATAGAGACACCTTGTTGGCAGGAATAAAAAATGAAGTACCCAAAATTTACAGTTACCTTTGGCAATGCTACAAAAAGCCCTCCAAATTAGTCTATAAGGATAATCTTTTAGAATCTGCAGTTGGATGCCAACAAGGAGATCCGCTCGGGCCAGTTATTTTTAGTTTAGCAATCCACCCGATTATTCAACAACTAAATTCTAAATTTAATGTTTGGTATTTGGATGATGGAACTCTGGGAGGCGACGTAAACACAGTTATTGAAGATTTTAAATTTTTAAAAGAGAAATTTGTTTCTATTGGTTTAGATTTAAATTATTCCAAATGCGAAATTTACATACCGGACATTACAGACAGACTATCGACTTTGAACAAATTTCTTTCGGTTGCTCCACAAATTCAAATTACAAACAAATCATCTTTGCGCCTCCTAGGGTCCCCGATTTTAGAAGACTCTTATGAAAATTTTGTTGAAGAAAAAATTCAAAATTTTAATGCAATTTCTGAAAGATTTTCTGAAATTAGCATACATTCGGCCATTACTTTAATTCGTTATTGTTGTTTTGGCCCAAAATTTACATATTATCTTCGCTCTTCCCAACTATGGAAACATGCGAACCTTTTGGAAAAAATTGACCAAATTATACGGAACACCCTTACTAAAATTCTTAATGTGGCTATAGACGACCGAGCGTGGTCTCAAGCCACTTTACCTATTAGATTAGGTGGTTTGGGTGTCCGTAAAGTTAGTAGTTTAAGTTTACCAGCTTTTCTGTCGTCGGTCCACAGTACTGAAAAATTAACCAGAAATATTCTAGTCACTTCGCTGGTTGATTTCGAGGTACTGTGCATGACTGACGCAGTGAATGCTTGGAAAATAGCTTGCCCGAATACGGATTTACCCGACAAACTTTCGTCCCAACGTCAGTGGGATGAGCCGCTCTGTAGGTTGACACGGAAGCAATTAATTAATACGTCAATCAACACTACAGAGCGTGCGCGTTTGCTGGCTGTGGGTGAATGGGAGTCGGGTCTTTGGCTCCAAGCACTTCCGTCGTCCAGCATAGGAACGATGCTGGATGACAACACTTTCCGGATTGCCACCAGTTTGCGTCTAGGTACACCCTGTGTTGCTCCTCACCGGTGTCACTGTGGTGAAGCTGTCGACAGCCTCGGACGCCATGGCCTGTCCTGCGCCAGGAGCGCTGGTCGCATACCGCGGCACGCAAATTTAAATGACATTATTCGTCGAGCTCTTGTCACCGCCGGCGTACCAGCTATATTAGAACCAAATGGCTTGGTACGTGACGATGGGAAGAGACCAGACGGTATGTCTTTGATGCCTTGGAAATTGGGTAGGCCTTTGGTGTGGGACGCAACGTGTGTCGACACCCTTGCGCCATCTCATGTTTCCAGTACATCGGTTTACTCTGGCGCTGCAGCTGCAGCTGCGGAGACTCTCAAGCGGCGGAAGTATAATAACTTAATTGGTAATTATATTTTTGAGCCGTTTGGGGTCGAAACACTCGGGTCATGGGGTCCGAGTGCGCGTCTCTTATTTAGAGACATATCTAAACGGTTGGTCGACTCTTCACGTGACCAAAGGGCTGGTTTGTTTTTCGGCCAAAAAATTAGCATTGCCATTCAACGTGGCAATGCCGCCAGCCTTTTGGGAACCCTGCCAGTCGACAGTGATGAGGAGGAATATTTTGATGCATAATTATTTGATGTTTTTTGTTTGTATATATTTTTAGTTTTAATAATAGAAGTATAGTATAGAAGGTAGTATAAAAACAATCGTGTGTGTATATAATGTAAATTGTTATTTTGATTAAATGTTTTTGCTATACTTGTGAATCTGTGTTTTTTTACATACTGCAAGCTTTCACGTGGGTTTCCATGGTTACGATAGCTTTCATCTCCTTTGTTAATGTTGTCCTAGTAGCTTTGACCGTAGTTCTGATAAATGTCGCTACGGAGCGCTCGTAGCCCGATTTTCTTTGTAGGCTAGTAACTTGTTGTGGAATATTTGGTTTTATTAATGTAGAAATAAGAAGATCGACCGCAATAAACAATTATAAAACTTTTTCTGGTAATACTGTGATTTAATATGAAAAAAAATTAATATTTATTTTAAACTTTATGCAACAATACAGTTTACATAGGCGGAGTTAATGCCTGAGGCATTCTCTACCAGTCAACCATACGGTGGTGTAGAGACAAAGTGGTAGGTGCAATAATATAGAATAGGTAGTAATAAGTACAAGAAATGCTAATAATATCTAATAATGTATAATTTATACACACAGTAGACATACTTATATAATTAAAAATATAGGTTTAAAATACAAAAAAATATAGGTTTTGTTTTTTTATGTGTTGTAAATTAACATTTCTATTTATTTTATCTAATACATATATAATGTGAAATATCAGTGATCGCTAAAACTAACACTTCTATGTTGATTCTATGCCGATCGGATGTATTGAATCGTTATCTCGCTCGTACAGCGGTTGACACCAATAAATCTATCTCTCTCTAGCTAACTCTCACCTGTGTGTGTTACCTGTAAGTATGTGTACGGCTTTCAGGGGAGTTTGAAAGCTTCCATCTCCTCGGTTTATGCTATCCTAGTAGGTTTGACCGGAGAAATGAAGCCTTTTGCGTTAAAATCGACGCTACGGAGTGCTCGTAGCAAGTTCACCCGTATTCGTAGCAAATATTTGTGTTGAAAAGCATAGCTTTCTAGTAAGTTAGTTAAATTCATTCCTGATGACACAATTGTGTTAAATTAGCACATTAAAACCTGTTATTCTATTTATGCAGTAAACATGATTTTCATCTAAACATCTGACTGATAATGAAACTTTCTACGTCATTCTTTTAAATGTTATTTTAGTACCTTTATCAGGCGTAAAAATGTGCATGCGGAGTCAAAATCATGTGTTATAAATACATATATATATATAAAGCTGCAAAGGCCAAAGATGTGATGAGATGATCCGGAGTAGTGAATCAAATTAGGTGAAATCATCTCTACAAAGAGCCGTGCGGCCCGCCCGTAGCATCAAGCTATGTAGTTTCGTAGCAACTTCAACGTAAGAAGGCGATGAGGACCTTTTTACGATGTTTTACGAACTCATTTACGTTATAATTTGTGTTTGCCTAGATTTCAGTTCAGTTACTTTGGTCATCCTCGTTTCTAGTAAAGAATTTTCATTATAAACAATTTAATTTGCCACACAAATCTTGCAAAAAGCTATAAAAAGCAATAATAATTAAGAAAATTAAATAATTATATTGTGTTCAAGTCGTTTTAAAGTGTATGGTACTCTAGTATATTTGCCCTGTGTGCTGGAACAGGTGTAGGTCTGTGTTCAACGTTACGTCATCATCCGGGACCGCGACCTCAGAGTAAGCGCGGCAGCAAAGGAAATCATATCGTTGTAACTTATGCTATCCTAGTTCCTCAAGCTGAAAACCTAGCAACTCCTACAACATTCGACGTCACTGTTGACGTCTTCAATGTCGCTACCGTTGGTTGCTTCATTCACGTAGTAGTGACATAGAATAACTTACTACAATCAAACTGATGACTGGATAAATAATATATTTTTTGTTTGCTTCGGGATTTATTATTTAATATGTTAATAAATGCAACGTTAACTAATAAATTAATGAAAACAAGAAAAAAAAAACATTATTTTAAGTGTATGCTAAAAGTTTGTTCTTCTTTATGACGAGAAAAGTGCGTGCACAAGTCTTACAAAAACCACATTTCATTAGTAAGTAAACAATACAAATAAATAAAACACATTCATTTGCGCGGAGATTACTCGAATGACACAAAAACAATACAAAAGTCATTTATGAAGCGACAATATGCGTCACTTGCGCGCAAAGCAGGTATCGCAGCAAATGCTGTGCTCATGCACGGAGGAGCATGAACACAGCGTTAGTTTTCAGCAAAAGCTAGTCGGAGGATCTCAATGGTACAATTCCTCAAGTTCCTAGACACACCATTCACTTGTAGAGAGTTTCCTTGGCTTTTAGAAGGTTCATATTGTTCAATCTCTTGTTGTCCTAGTACCTTTGACCGGAGACTGAAACCTTCGGTCGTCACCGCTACGACGAAGGAAGTACAACAAACGCTTTAACATCACGTCACTATTGATTATTGCATCGATAACCACGTTTGACGACGTAGTTATGACGTAATCGTTGTGAGAAGGCTTCAGCGCTCGAAGCAAACGTACTAGGATACCATAACTAATATGAACTAACTTTTACCGAAAGTTGTACGTCATGAAGCTTGCCGTGCCATGTTCATGAAACAAGGTTCTGATGAAAATAAGTTTTACATTTATTTAATTTCACACAAATTCGTTAAAATTATATTTCTCACTGTTCTGTAAAGATGAATCAGCAAACTGATAACTTTTAGATATTTCATGTAAAATTAAAAATTATATCCAGGTTCTCGATTTAATTTATCATTTGTTACTATTGCGTTTTTCTGTGGTATTTACTAAAGCTAGCTGCCTGACGTTATCTGTAAAGTGAGTTTCATCAGTAAAAAAAAACGTTTAAGAGATCTCTTTTACGTTTATATTTCCCTAGTATCAGTGTGCTGAAGCCTCCCCCAACTTATTCCCGGTATCACGCACACACAAGGTTTGTGTTGAAACTGAGAAAAACTGTCGAAAATAACATGACAAGTGTTTCTTGCAATGCTATTATTTTTGATATTATAAGTACCTGTTTATATCATGGTGATAACTAATGAAACTATAGCCCTATTCATCATAAAGTGTGAAACGTATATTTATCAACAAAAACAAATTACATTATATATACATACATATGTATACTCCATTTTTTATACTACCTACCCGTTTTAATTAGGTTAGAAATGCTTGCAATTTAGAGCGTTGGTTATATGCTCTAAGGCGCAACAATCATAACGTAGAAGGAGTTTTTGATTTAAATTTTACTCCAGATTTCATCCAACATTTTTTTATTACAAACATTATTATTGTAGCAACCAGGCTATGTTAACACGGAGAAATACTGCTACGGTAGGAACTACGAAGCTTATAGCGTACATTTTATCCAGTTTCTAAAATGGGTTTCTTTTGTAAATAAGTCATGAAGCAGTGGTAGATGAAGCCACCAAATAAATAAATTTGTTAATGTTAGTTTAGAACGGACTAATTTGTCTTTTGACCCGGCCGAGCCAATTTCCTGATAGATGCATCTGAGATTTATCAATAACTACTTTTATTCACTACAGAGTTGTTGCTAGTTTCAACACATTTTGTCTTTAAAGTTTTCAGTTTTAAAACTGGTACAATATTCATGACTTGAAACCAACCTCTTTCACCATGATACTTCCCTAGTACTTTGCTCGGAGCGCTAAAACCTCCCACGACGCGTTACGTCATTTATAACGTCACTAATATTTATGATAGCGCGTAGCACTTCTTCGAGTAGTATAACATAACATCACGCCTGTATTCCCGAAGAGGTAGGCAAAGGTGTATACTCCCACATTTTACCAGTTATGTTAAAAATTCCAGTGTAATAAAGGTAACCAAACATAAATACTAATAACATTATCGTAATCAGACAATATCGGAGATTGCAACAAAAATCTATACAAGCATTCTACAATCAAGTAACATCGCATATATTCTTTTAGTAGGTGACCGTTTTTTCAAAAATGTTTTGAAAAAACGGCCACCTACGAATGTTTATGTTACCCTAGTACTTTGCACCCGTGCAATACAGCCTCCCACGACAAGAACGTCATTGGCTACGTCACACACCGCCCAATCCGACCAACTATATTGTACACGCCTTGTCGATGCTGTAACTTTTTACTATAAAAGGACAAAATTTTTACCTGTTGTACTCCCTGCTACCCTAGTACGTATCATCAAAATGCAAAAGTCTTCCGTGACAATTACGTCATAATGTATACGTCACACTCACAAGGGCGCTTCTTAACAATAAACTTTTTACTAGTAGCGACATCTAACCTGTTTTTGAGTGCTTTAAAGCTTTACACATCCTGCTAGTTATGCTGCCTTAGTTCTTTGGCTCCGCGTGCGGATTGCCTCCGACAACTATTACGTCATTGCTGACGTCATGGCTCTACTAATAGCTCTATTAAGAACATGTGGCGCCATCTATGTTCTACACGTTTACATCCCTCATAGTAGGGGTGAACGCTACGCATAAACTGATACTCAAAAACAAAGGCAGGTGGCAGCACTTTGGATTGTGAAAGTTGCGGAAAGAAAATACATTTTCCTTGTTCTGTCGTCCTAGTAGGTTTCAAAAAGGCGTTCGGTCGTCGGTGAACGACCACCGGCTCTACGAGGCGCGCGCGCGCGAGCCCGTAGCAGCACCATTGGCGATAAGTTAGTTTTTTAATTTTAATATTTTTGTTGTTACTACATTTATTATTTTATTTTACAATTATTTATGCGAGTTAATGAGGTGAAAGAATTGTCAGGATCGTAGCAAATTGAAATCCGTGGTCTCTGCCTACCCCTCGTGGAAATAGGCGTGATTTATGTACGTAAAACTAACATAAATTTAAAATAATACCTACACACAACAGTAAAAACATTTAAAAAGCATTTTAGTTTTCTAATTTAAAAAAAAAAATGTTATGTTGGTGCTACAAACGCGAAGCTACGACACATGACACAGCTACGGGCTCATGATAGATAAATAAGGTAAAAGCTGGTAAAAGTGACTTTAGCGTCCTTTAGCTACTAAGATTAATTTTACTTTACAATACAATAAATTATACATTTTCATTTCTTTACATTTTATTTATGCATTCACAGCATCGATCGTATATTTTCAACTTCTGGAAGGTACTGTATGTAGCAGTTTTCAACTCTAAGTTGCATGCTACCCCAGTGTCTTTGACCGTAGCAGTGAAGCCTTTTGCCACGAGTCACGACTCTTTCAGCGCTTTCAATCTTAGTTGATAGTGGAAGTTAGTCTTCTCCTTGTTTAAAGAAATACGTTTTTAACCTAACATACAAAACATGCTTTTTATTCATTTACTATTTTAACAGTGAATCAACTTCGATAGACGCTCGCAGCATGTTTAAAAATATTTAATTGAATAACTATTACATTCATTTAACATCGTGTGTATGTATTAGGTATTGTCCGAAAATTTGAAATCGTTGGTCTCGTTGGTGTAGTGGTCGCTAAGCGCGACTGCTGAGCAAGAGGTCCTGGGTTCAAATCCCGGGTCGGGCAAAGTGTTACTGAGTTTTCCATTAGGTAATTTTCAGTAGCAGCAAGGAGTCTGGGATTTGTGCCCGGTTGATGGCAATAGGCTCGCCCCCTATTACATTGGGACTTACAACATAACTGGCGAAATGTGGGTGTACTATATGTTCACCTCTGCCTACCCCTTCGGGGAATACAGGCGTGATGTTATGTTTTTTTTACCAAACACAGTCAGTATCGGACGATATTATTTGACCATTTGCGGGAACGTGCCTGAAACTTTACCACTCTGTCAGACATTGTTAAGTTACATAATTACCGCCTGAGAAATAAGCAAATTGATAATAATGAGGTTCATGCGATACATAAAAAACAAAACATAGTCCGCATATTTTTCTACGATCACGTTTTTTTGCTAAATCGACAACAATTTATTTAAATTCTCGTATATTTCTTAGCGAATCCCTGCATATTTAGGGAACTGTCTATCTGGCTCAATGTTACACGAAAGCTCCGTACATAAGATTACGTTGTTATTATTTTTACTTACTAATGCCGTATATTTTTATAGTACAAGATGGCCAGAGATGGCAGAGCGCAATTCATGACTTGACAGTATAATCACTCACTTTCTATTTATTATAATATGGTTGATTTATAAAAATTCCGTTTCGGCCTTATTTTTTAATTTCCACAACCCTCAGGCGCAATACTGGCAACAAAATGAAATAAGTCTAACAAAAAGCTATTTATGCAGACATGCGACCATGACGCTACGACTCCCTAGGGTCGGTAGGCTCGTCGCGTCATTTAAGTAGAAACTTTAAGCATGTTCATGTTTCGTTAATGAAATATTATTTGTAATATATTTTCTTTTATGATCGTCTGTGTGCGTCTAGTAAGCTTATTTTTGTTAAGCAATGTTTCTTGGGTTATTATAGATATACGAGTAGATTATTGTTTTGTCACTTGTGTATTTTCGATAAAATGGCTTAAAATTACTTTGACGATCATATTATGGTACCTACTTAATATACAAAAGAGTCCAATAAGTATTGGCAAAGATACTAAAAATACAGTTTTAAAAACTTGGACTTTCTAAGCCAATTTAAGTGAAGCTCGTGCGAAGCGTTTGCTTTGGTCTGTTGCAAATCGCCTAAAGCTGTATGTTTCACTCGTTTTTGTGGTTTCAAATCACGGACTGGATAAAACTTTTCAAGCTAAACGATACTGCCTCTAAATCTTTTTGTTTATTCGTTTTTAAAACGTTTATTTAAAGTTATGTTTTTTGAAAAACAAAACGCATTCTCACACATTGTCATCCCATGCGAGGTTTGATGTAGTGAATCTTTGCACAGAATGTTTACAGAACCTATCCTATTTATATGACTGTTATAATCAA
Organism: Abrostola tripartita; assembly: GCA_905340225.1. Classification (NCBI taxonomy): domain Eukaryota; kingdom Metazoa; phylum Arthropoda; class Insecta; order Lepidoptera; family Noctuidae; genus Abrostola; species Abrostola tripartita. Next base: position 2,846,218 of record HG996488.1, read on the forward strand.
TATCCTGAAGTTGCAAATTATTGGCTCAGAACTAAAAATTTAAAAATCTCTGGGTAAATTGGGTTTAATCCTACCAGACTTATTGAAAACTTTAAATGAAGGAATAAGCCAGTGTGAATTGTTGTTCACTCAAATATGAATGTTTACACAAACTCATTAAAAAGTTTTATAAATAAAGCAGTCTAGCTTTGTCTTAATTTTGGTTGATTTAAATAGAATTGTTGAAAGGAGCCACCTCCCAATTGTATTTAAAATAGATCTAATAATAATTGAATTTAAAGTTCGTTTTAAATTTCACGCTGGAACTGAAAATGAGATTCTGTAGCTTGTTCATGTTTCTTTGTTTGTAAGTCTACGCGAGCAAAAAGAACATTATTTTAGTGCCAAACAAGAAGAGGAAAAGGACTTATGCATTCTTTTACCCCTGAGTTTACTTTGCCAAAGATGCAGTGTGTTGTGAATTTTCGGACCTGTCTGAAGATTGCTTGCTCACAACACCAGCTTATAAGTTTGTTGTTGATTCAATTGAAGATCAAAATTTAGCACTGAGAGACCATAAGAAACAATTAGTTTTTTTTGTTTGAATCGTATTGTCAATTAAATTGCTAATATATTCTTAAATTTAAATTGATTATTGGCACTTGTTTAGTTATTAGTTAAGTTACCGTTTTGTAATAATTAGACCCAGATCCAAGGCCTCAAAAAGAAGGCGGGCAACCTTAATTTACATAAAATAAATGGCGCAATACCAGGAAGCGTATACAAAATTCAAGTATAGCTTTGCCCCAAGCAAATCGTCTAAAGCTTGCAAAAAGAATAATAATAAATCATAATGCGAACGGGTTTACCTAAAAAGTTCCCAAAAATGTTTCAACTATTTGTCGGGTTCAATTGGATCAAGGCTAGGAAAGGTGAAAAGAGTTTATACGGAATAAAAATGTCGACAAAGTTCATGTGTGTACATAATTTATGTGATTTGCGATAAAACTGCGAGCGAACATTCTATATTCGAAATAAACATTTTTAAATTGATTAAGGACTGAATAACGACACAAGTTCGCACAGAAACCATGGCACGATTTCACGGTTTCTTTAATACGTAGAAGTAAGCTCACAATAAACCTTAAAAACTACAACAAGAAAAGCTTGGTCTACTTTTGTTAATTGTAGGTACGACCTTTTTTGCCTAGTATGTGGAACCGGCAAGATAAAACATACATTCCGCGATTTTATCCCGCGGTCAAGGCCCGAAGAATTTTCGCGTTGCCACATATTGTTATTCTTTACTATAAGCCAGGGGTTACCAAGCTGGCGACAGGGACAAAGGGATTTGAGGAGATTACGTAGATATTATATATCGTTTATTTTACTAGGACACATAAAACGATTTTATACTGCCGAGGACGAAAATGGGCCGCTTTAATTATTTGTTTTCTACCAAAATAAGAATGAACCTACCTAATCAATAGGCTAATAAATAAAAGAGTTGTTTATTTAAACACGAATATCAAAAAAAAATTGACTCGCATGTCCGTAAAATAACCTACATGAGTAGGTTTTTATTATGTTTCATGCAACTGACCGTAATAAAATAACCATTACAACCAACCTCCTTACACAATTACTGAAGTAGGTTTTTATGATACCAGTGTACTGTGTTGCCAAGGGCACTTGACACGGCAATTAGGCATAAAATCATTTATAGTTATCCGGTAAAAGCAGACGTCACTTCAACTACTATTAAGTTGCACAAGCGTCGTCTTGTAAACGATGGAGTAATGTTCTCCTGACCGAATTTCGGTCACGGCGGCCTTTTTAATCGCTGGTTAACCACCTATGCAGGAGATATTAAAGTGCACAAGTATGCGCACAAACCGATGCACTCCCTATTCCCTCACTCTCTTAGTCCAATCAGATGGTAGGCCGAAACGAGTGAAGAGAGATCAGGCGCAAGACCAACGGCTTAACGTGCCTTCTGTAGCACGGAGGGGTCACAACATGTGAAACCTGTCACCCATTACAAGACTGACCACGGCGATCGCAATAACCTCGCAGATCGAGTGATCTGCGCGGTAGCCACGTAGCTACGAGCCCCAAATGATGGAGTATCAGCAGTCCAAACAGCGATAGTCTGAATGTAAGCTCCACCTTAATCTAATTATCTTAAGACGGCACATAATTAAAAATTCCGCGCTAAGTCGAAAGTGAGTCGACTCCAATGTGTTCTAGCTTAATTATTTATCAGAATTTCGAAATGGGTTAGCATACTGCTCGTAAGCAAGTTTGTTGAACTTTAGTTTCAGTTTGTTCATGGTTTGGTTTGTTTTAAGGCGACGTCTGCGCTTTGGGACTTGAAACGTATTATTATACAACCAGAGATAGTCTCATTTGCCTCGTCGCAATTTGCGACGTCGAAACTAGTTGGAAATCGCTATAAGTTAGAAACAAAACCATTTATTTTCCACCGTGAGTTTAACTGACAAGTGGTCCTAAGAACAAACATACAACCCTAATCAAATATAGATAATTATATTTATAGCTGAGGCATAAAATCCAGGCAAAATGACAATTCAATTGAGCATAAATAGCAGCCAAAAATAATGAACTTTTATACAGTATCAACTATTAAATTTTACTTATAGTTTTAACTAGTTTGAACGTACTAGATGTTATTGCTAAGGTTACTGAAAGAGCTTCAAGTATAACAGAAAACTTGCTTAAACTGGACTTAGCAGAAAAAGGTAAGAAAACAAATATGTAAACAATGCAAAGACTTGTACGATTTATTTCTTTATTATCTAATGTATACTTTAAGTTACTTGTGTATCATTTAACCTTTGACATATATTTTAACGTAAAATTTAAACTCGTTTACATTGCCATGATTGTATAAATGTCAACGTTAAACATTGTATAATGAGTCACAAACATACAAACATAGGTACTAATTTAATTTCAGGATTATGCCTACATTTTGTATGAGCGAACTTTGTGGAAGTTTGTTGCAAAACTTTATGTTAATGAGATCCTCCACGGAGGGAATATAATATTATTATATTATAACCTGACTTAAAAGTAACCTGAGACGCTCAAACGCTAGCTAATAAAATTTTGTAAAATATTATGTAAACATCTTTGGGATGTAACTTAGGTATAAAGAAACGTTTCTGTTTTTAAATCATAATTTATGCTACGGTACAAAAATTCTGTAACAGTAAAAAATAATATTTGTAAAATAACTGTACGAAGTGAGAAACAACAACATTTAACAACGTATATCATTATAACTAATTACATTTCAACCAATAATATGGCTACATTTAAACTAGATGTTATTTCATATAAATTTAATAGAAGGGGGTGTTTTGGGTGGTTACTTTCATTTGCCTACCCTTACGGGAAAGACAGGCGTGATTATATGATTTTAATATAATTGATATAACCCTAAAATTTCACACGCTTTGTACCGTGTACAACAAGACCGATTAGTTCTGCCAAGAAGAATGCCAAAACAATTTCTCAGTAACAGGAAGCTTTTATCCAATAAAAACTTAATCAACACCGCGACTGAGCGAACAAACCGTGAAGTTAAATGCTGGAACGTTTTCCTTTTAAAGGAATTATCAGTGTAGAGAAACACGTGATTTTCTCACCAGGGACTAAACAATAATTAAATGTACTAACTGTTGTAAGTACACTTGCGACCAATGTTTAGTTGCTAGACATTTAGTTGTTGTTTAATATTATATAATTATGTGTTTCGCCTTTATCTTTCTTATAGTTAAATAGATGATTTCTCATAAATAGGCAACTTTATCGACACAATTGTTAAAACTAATTTAAACCATAATTATTGACAAGGAAAAAGCGGTTGCTTTAATGTAGGCATAACATAACTATTATAATTTGGTTACGCGCTCTCCTGTTTAAATACTATTTCTATAGGTATTGTTCTGCCATGTTATCAAAATAACTCCACATAACGATTCCAAAAAATCCCAAATATGGCTAGCGGCTCAAACTATATACGCGTAGCACTCAATGTGAGCGTTTGCAGTGAGTGATGTTCGAACGGACGCACACTTTAGCTTATTATATATTATATTATACGCTACGGCTTACAAACAAAGCGTTTATTCAAAATCGAGTAAAAATACGAGCTTGCATCCTTTAGTATCATAGGCCTATATAACGGCCTAGTGCTATGGCTTTAATCGGGTAAGGTTCACTTGCATTTACTAAATGTCGTGACACAAAGTCGCATGTGAGCGCAAACCTTATCGTTACCGGCACGTGATTCCTACAAGATACGGGGAAAATTAACGGACTGGACTTCGTAGTAGAAACCATTGTTAATTTAATTGTTACTGGAATGACCCAGTACCAACTATTGCTGTTCTCACTTAGAAAGTCAGTGGAAATGGAACACCGTCAATGCTTTTAACTCATTGGAGCTGGTCGAAGCATAAAACGACTTACGTGTCAGAGCTCCTCATTTAAGCGAAGCGCACTAGATGAATGGCTTTTTTTAGAGGCTTTGTATTTTTTGCATATTTCCAACCTGTCGAATAAATCAGAATTTTTGTCAGTACACTCTCACGTATCTCATTTGAAATAATATTATGCAATTTGCATACCGTTACATATGTATAATAATGATGTCCAAAACATTATACGGATAGGCTAGGTGATGCAAAAATAAGTTTATACACATTTATAAAAAGTTGCATGTATTGCATAAAATATGTGCAGTGGACAAAGATAAGCTGATAATGAAGGTGATGAAGTGCTGTATGAAATATAATATGTAGGTACCTATTTAAGTCTTTAATAATTCATAACTTAAGCAAGCACAGCTTCGCCGTGTTTTAGTTTTGTTTTATTTGAACTCTGCTGGTAATGTTACATTTATTGCATCGTTAAACAGGGACTCATTCCTTTTTTGACGTCCCCTAAAGTTTTTATTTCACTCGAGTGTCAGATCAAAATGTCTGTAATAAAACTGACAAAATAAATCCACAGAAATAAGGTGACTCGTAATTAGAGAGTTCATTTTATGATTGTTTTTTTTTTATTTATGAAGTAATACTTTGCCACAATTTATTTAAATGTTTAAGTTTCTTTACTATTCGATTTCGTTTGAATTTTCAGTACTATTTCATCTTAGGAGGCTACTGGAAAGATTCCAAAAATCTATTTAGAATTTCTATTAAACTAGTTGATGGGGAAGAGCTTTTTCGGATTTTTTCTTTTTATAAGGGCACGTCATTATAAGGGGTCTTGCAAAAAATATTAGAGAAAATGTATTAAATGGAAAAATGTTGACATCCATCATACTTTTACAGAAGATTACTAATTAATTAATGTTTACTGCAGATTTCAGACATAAAATTCAAGTTTGATTACAATGTTTTCCTTCTCAATTACTATAATTATAGTGTCATAAAATAATTAATTTGTGTAATATCCATGGCATAAATAAGTCGCATTAATTCTTGTCTGGATTCGAATCAGCAACCTTGTGCACAAGATTCCAGTTCAACAAATGCTAAGCCGCCACGACATAGAAACTCTATACTATATACTAAAATACATACATAATAACATTTATAACTTAGTATATTTTTCGTTTTCTGCACATTTTGTGACGTTGCCAAAAGGTTTTGGCTTGAAATAGAGGACAAAGTTTTATTTAAAATACAGAAAGTAAAAACACTTTAAAAAGCGCAATAGACATTATAAGTTATGAATGCGGCTGTTTCATAGTTCACAATGTTACAAGGTCTTATTTTAATATAAACTCTTTTTAGGTAGGTCATCCTAACCTTATTTTCTTTATTCATTGACATTCACCCAGACTGTTGTAGAACTTCAATTCCTTGTTTTTAATCGTCAATTGCCTCGCTCTAAGACATAGGTTACCTTCGATAACTATAATTGTTTTTAGTGAAGTAATGTTAGTATCGTAGCGAGTAATTTTTTTCTATCAATAAATACGTTTCTAAAGTAATATTTTATATAAACCTTAGTATTTAGTAGTTACTCAGTGCTACAATAGATGGCGCTGTTAAACAACCTTTTGGCGCTATGATGTAGAGGGAGCTTACCATTAACAACGCAGAGTGACACTCAATTACCTCACGTTTTTGCTGCATGAGTAATAGGGTCATCACTCATTACGGTATTACAAGTTGGAAATTGAATATTATAATATCTGACCAATACAATCAAGTATCTATCTACTCTTAATACCTTAAATATATAGTGGTTTTTCAACAAAAACTTAACGAAACAATGCAATAATTTACAATAATAACCTGCAATTGAAATGATGTCGATACTAATAATAATAGTAATTTATGTAAACAATAATTATAATTAAACGTTATTACTGGTAAAGCACAATAAATAATAGCATAATAATTTTGAAGCACAGACACAGGTTTAACTGTCACTGAAGCTTGTTTTAGGGGTGTCAAGTCACCTATTTTCGTGTCTCGACGACTTTCGATACATAATTAGTGTCTCCTTTCTAACGATGACTATTAAAGGACGCTTGTCAGTAAAATACAGTAGTCACCAAAAGTAGGTACCTACATAGTTACATACCCACCCTCTAAAGATTAGAAAAATGTTTGACTAATTGCTACCATTAAGAATAATAAAAACTAAAAGGCAAATTAAAAAGCGTTTGAAAACCCTCTAATTATAACACCCAATCAGTATTTTTTAATCATTTGAAACCAGACAAAGGACTTTTTCAAGTAGATTATTCACGAAAATTCATTAACAAAACGGTAAAAGCTAAGAATATTAACATTAAAAAGCGTTTTTCTAATTTGGAAGATATAGCTTTAGGGCTTTGCTTTTTTAATGAGTCTACGAATTTTCCTTGATAGGGTAAGTAGAGACCACACTATTTTTGAAAGCCAATATGTAATAATATCATTTGGTAATGAAATAAAAAAAGATTATATGGTTCGAACAACTGTAACACCGTCAGATCAAAATATCTGATAATTGGGATTTTAGGTAAAATAATATTCTAACACAATCTTAGCTAACTTTATTTTAATATGATCGAACACTCAGAATACAGATGAGATGATACTCAAGAAACTCGCTCCAAACTAACTAAGCAAAAGTGCTATGATCTTAAACTATGACAGACACAAAAAATGGAGTCAAAGTAGGAGCAAATCAGAATAATCAAACATTGGTATACAAAAATGTACACCAAGAACGAATTGTCAGTACAATGAACTATGTATTCTCGACGCCAAAAGCATTCTAACTAGCATCTAGTCAATCCTCAGATAAACAAAATTGGGTACTAAAACCTCTTTCGGAATATGTTAACTTATAATATTTTAGACTAGAGTTTGTTATGTACGCGACGTCTATGTTTTGCATAAACTTCTAGCAGAATGACGTGTATTGGATTTTCATGCATAATGCAAGCTACCATATTGAAGTACGGGATAACAATACGTTTTTTGATGGCTTCTTATGTTGACGATAGTAAGATTATGGCGATCGTAGAACTAACAAAAGAAATAACATGTATTTCATTAAGATATTTTAATTAAAAACTTTATATATATTTTTTAAACGCATTGTGAATTTCGATCTCTAGTGTTTATCCGTTGGCCTTATGGTGGCGAACGTAATTACCAAGTGCAAGGTCTAAAGTTGAATTTCCTTGATGGACAGTGGGCACGCATCTTTTAGTTCTTCGGTTAGTTTTTAAAGAATAAAGATTTGCCCGATTAGAGCATTCCTAAAGTAATAGGTTCACCGCTTATGCAGTCCGACGTATAAGTAGTTTTACGGCTACAACGCATCATTATTCTTCTTAAGGCAATTATAGCACGCGTGAGATTACTTTTTTATTTTAATGTATTTAAACATCATTAGATTTCAAAAGTTTGTACTCAAGTTATTAAATTCCACGTATAATAATTAAGATAACCTCGATTAACGATATTTTCATACCGCTCTAAGTTTAAAGCTTCTTACAAGTATCATTTGCACAAGCTCAAGCAATAACTTCTATATTGCATACTGCGCCAGTCCATAGAACATTTTTCTTTTATTTCAAGATCCCAACTCCGTGCGATTCCCCGGAGACCTTGACCATAGCATAACGTATGCCCTCGTATAAAGCGGCCTTATATCCTTATTGCCAAACCAATGTTTCTGCCAAGTACACGGAGGATTTGAAGCTGGATGCGTCTTGAATCCTTTGGATCGAACTTATTCGCTTTTGTTTTAGATAGTAATAGATGAATTTTCACTTTATTTCATAATATAATATCTATATGTTTTGCTAAGATTAACTTATTTAAGTAATGCACACGATAATATAATATTCCTTGAGAAAAAAGTAGATGGACAACTTTTTCTACTATCCAAGTTGTTGTTGTGTGATAGTCAAGAAGTCAATTACACATTATTTTAGTTACAAATCTTATTCTCTCTCCAAATCTTTTTTTTTGCTTAATATTCTAGTACAGTCCGATAATTAATTGAGAGAACATAGCCTTTAGCGTCATATTTAAAACTCACATTCATTCTAGTTTGCAGTTAGAACTAAGAAATATTTTTCGAGTCTTTGCCAAGGACCCCATAGAGCTATGTTGTAGGAAGTATAAAAAAAGATCTACAGACATTAAGTACCTTTTCTTTGTCACGCATACCATATAGATTACACTCATACATCTGATACTACTTCAGTAATAATGCTCGTACAAGTAATTACTTGCACGTTTCTTGAATCACAGAAATGTGTACTAAAGTATTGTCTGTGTTCGTGTATCCAATGTGCATGCAAAACTCGATAATGAAGTTATTGGAGAGGAATTGGATTTAAATATTATCAAGCAGATCACGTTGTACTCATAGATTGGAGAAATTATGACGGTCGAAGGATTTGTTCGTTTTTGGATGCTGAATAAATACAAACGTTTTATTTCTGCTACAATATGATAATGGAATAAATTCCCCCAAAATCCACGATGAACTTCAGGATGCGGTTGGTAGAGGTTGCCATATGTCACTCACATACATAGAAACATTATTGTCGTGTGGTTCGTTAAACTTAGTGATGTAACTTGCATTTTAACAAATGCAAGTTACATCACTAAGTTTAACGAACCTTTGGTTCTTGAACCTTCTTTGGTTGTTTTAATTATTTAATTTTTTTGGCTATTTATGGAGACGTTTTTTTCTTAGATGTTGGTTGGAGAGTTTCTGAAATTAAAATACTTAATAATACGCATACATTGTATCTAGTGATTACTTACGGAATGAGATTGCAAACCGCAAAATCCCGACCCGTATCGCACGCTTGCTAGACGATTGCTTTCATCGCTTGCGTCTCGCTATCTTATACTCATGCCATGTATATTTATACCTACTTAATTAATGTTCTAACACATATGTAAAGTATCCAGACTTTACAAGCGTATAACTAAAGACATAATTAAGGACTGGTACGTGAATAAAGCCATTCCGTTGCATCTCTCGCACCCTTTACGCCGGAATGTCTGACGAACGCTGTGATGTTTTGGCGCCTTATATCTTATTCATATCTCATTTTGCATAAAACATTATATCTATACGAGCTGTACGATGAGTTTTCAAGTTTTAGGCTACGCGTACTTGTACTAAAGATATTCATTAAAACATACATTCAGAATTTCTGTCTATTTATTTTTCAGAGACCTTTCTTTTTTGTACTGATATTATAGGAACTTACACACAGTAATATTCTAATAAATGATTGTTTTATTCCCATTAAATACTTTTAAAAAATGAGCTTAGTATCTCTTTTCGTAGCGTACCTATGTATACAAATTATAGTGGCTGATTTAACGAAGATCTTATGCAAGCTAATTTTTATAACAACATAATCTACCAAAAGCTTATAGCCGGGCTCGTGGACATTGTCCCAGAAATTATACTTGTGTAACATACATTATAATAACCTTCGTATTGCGCGGATTAAGTTGTTCTTTTCTCACGCCGGAGCGCGTAATGTACAACATAATCCTGTGCATATGAAGGCTTTGGGTATGTAAGCGGGCTGCGGGATTTTACTTTAAAAATTCAGTGGAACAATCGAAAATTTTAGATTTTTACGCAAAATAATGTGGTAAATGTTTTCAGTTTAATTTAAAATTCACAATAGTTACACAGGGTATCTACATAAATAGTAAAACAAACTTATTGCTTGGTGAGCCTTAATATTCATTCATAAAAGACAACTGTAAACACGTAAATTCACCTTCAAAAACAAACACAACAACGTCTTACAAGAAGCTTAATTCTCATAACATAAGTACCTTACAATCGCATAAAGGTATTTACATAAATGTATTTGTTCAAATAACAACCATCTGACTATTGAGGTCGGCTCAAGATTTCTAGAATGTTTTACATAAAACAAGCAGCCCTAACAGTGTTATCCAAGCCCGTCCACACAGCAAGCTCTAAATAAACCCCTTTATCTAAGCGATGCAGAAAGCAGGGTCGCTAAAAATCTCCGTCGTTCAGAAAACGTCGACTCGACTTGATGTTTACAAGAAGCGTTTGGGATTTGTTCCGGAAAATCTAAGACGGTAAATTCTTGGAGATATTTTTTTTTTAATTGTACGATTGTATGTTGTGTGAATTAAATTAAGAAATGGTAACGCATTCAAATTTTACAGTTCAAGATTGTCTAGAATACAAACTGTTTAACATTGTCAAAACTAATATTTATTTTTGCTTATAAGAAACGGTAAGTACTTCAAGAAATATTTTCGTGTAACTTAACTAGACCTAAAATGATTTCTTTGTGTTTTTTCAATGTGTGTAAATACAATTCTTCATCTCAAATGTGTAAATACCTTGACTGAAGTCAAATCTCATCCGCATTTGCAAAGCGCAAAGCAATTACAGCCCATTGTTAGAACGCTCAATTGGAGCTTGAAAAACGAAATAATGGTTATTCTTTCCAATCTTACTACACCAGCAACATACGTCTGGTGCACCTGCGAACGGTCATATTAGAGACGAGAAAAAATAAACAAAAATATATTTTTTGGTAGCGTAATACCTACCAATAGCGCAAACTTTTCAAATAAGAAACCTCATTTTCTCAACAAAAGGTAGTAGTTGCATAAAATCTATTTTGAAAACAAAATGATACAAAGAGAAGTATATTTCTCAATCTTACAATAGGTACCGTCAAGTGCAGACCACGGAGCCTTCCGTCCGTGTAAGGATAATTTCATAGATATCGATCGCACGTCAAATTCAAGCGATTCCGATTTGTTTCCTCAATTCTGCGCAGTTTATATAAGGTCCTCGATACATTTTCGCTTCCTTGAACCAGGAAATGTTTTGTTAAGTTTTAGTAGCCTACTAAAAACAAATTAAGTACCTTTAGGTACTGTTAAAATACGTTTTAAATTGTTTTTATGGTGTTAGATTAAACCATAACATTTGACTGTTCCCCTTATGGATTATTAAAAACGGTTATAACAAATATCCAAAGTTTTCCATGAAATAAAAATGAAAAGTATGCTGGTGAAGTTTGATGACTAGCTTTCAGAATACAATAAAATTGAATGTGTTATAAAAACGCCGTTGTTTTATAACAGTATCGAAGCTTTTACATGCTACGTCTTAAAGTCGTACGTTTACTTACCTGAGAGAATATCTGGTATAAGATGGTATACATTTCCCGGGAACAAGTTCGTAGTCAAGTCAGTCATGTCAGCTGTCAATTTTAGTTATGCTCAGATTGGCCGGTGAACAAGATAGGTTTATGATACGATGGCTGGTAGAGACGTTTGTTTAGAACAAGCTGTTTTGCTATGCTAAGTATGCTGTGTTAGAAAATAAAGCTGTATGCTTTATGGCCGTGAATATTGTAGGCAAGCAATATAGTGAGTCAGTCAGCCAGATCTAATTTACTATAACTAAGTGCACCTAAATATAAAAAGGATCCATACTGCTACACAGTGACGATGGTTGACCTTCGAAGAAATAATGCGTCAAATTCACCTAAATTTGATTGAATATTACCCAACTCTTATGTAAGCCTAGTACAAATTAGTCGTACCCAATTCTAAGCCCAAGTCTCGATCTCTCTCTAAAAAACAATGTCACATAAAAAACAATAATGTGAAATACCATGATAAACATTGTATTAACAGCCACCCTAGGTTTACAAATAAGCTATGTAACAACATCTCCCTACGGGATTACTTGAGCCTTATTTGTTACTCTCCAAAATAAATGCACGTATTACAGAAGGCTGTAAACCTATCACTTTGTTGTGTGCTCTCTGGGTAGAAAAAATGAAGATTACTTCACTGAAATATCGAAAACGGTTTCGTTATTTTGTATTTAAATAGCGTGATAGGTTTTGTATTTTAGGATGGCGGCGGATAAACACCGGGCAATACTGTTGAAATGTATAAGTGAAGAAATGAAGCTTGAATCAAATCTTAGAAATTATCCCGTCATTCCGGTGATATACATAAAAGCAGACACAGTTTCTAAGCCTGCAAACTTTACGCGATATCGTAGCTACAGCTAAGTGCATTGGCATTCAGATTGTATGAGCTTGTCCATCCCACAAGCATAACAAAACCAATTTTGTTTAGTATCTCTTAGAACTTATCATGAGGTAATAAATGAGATTACAGTCTTTTACCTACCGTGTTTATTTAAAATATTATATTATATTGTACTAATAAATTGTTATCATTATCATAGCTTCATGTATTATAATGTGGACAGATTATATTTTATTTTTTATTCGTATGTTAACATCATATTTTGTCCAAAACACTACTGCGATGTAGAATAAAACCCAAATTAAGACTTAAGTAACATAATACATTGAAGCTGGCGGCGTTCTCAAAAATGTTTTTACTAAAAAGCAAAACGATTTACCTACATAATGTAATGCAATCCGTTTATGCCTTAACCCTTTTCTTTGGGGTCATTAGGCAACCCTTATCTGGAAATAGCGCATCATATTAATAATACCCGTAAAACCTTTTTATAGGGGTTTTTCGATATAATTTGTGTTTATTTGTGCGATTTTTTTTTCACCATATCAGATGCATTAGGGTATTTATTATCTCCTTGGTTACAGAAGGTATCTTTTTAATTAGAATTAATTTTGACAAATTAAAAGCTAATTTTGGACACTTAATATTCCCGTGAGAAAAAACTCAATATCACTTGTTGAACCTTCAAATTCTCAAGATAGACTATTAATAGCAGCACTAAGACCAACAATCCGGTTCCTTCTGTTATTGAATTAAAAGTAAAGTTGTGCTCCATTCCTATACAACAAAACTTCCATTAAGATCAAGCTGGGATTATAATGAATTCTACAAAGTTCGTTAACTTGGTTAACCGCTCACGGTGTATTTAAGACAAACTACTGTTAAGCTTAAGACTTACAAATGGAAATTTTTCTTAATTTATTCTTACCTCATAGAAAATTGTTGACGTCTTTTTTTTTCAATTGTGTTAATGAAATTAAATTGAAATAAGTGAAACTCCTTTTGTAGGAAATTATGACAACGATGGCATAATGTTGACTTTAAGTAAGAGCTTTTTGAATTTGATAAAAAGCTCCTTTTATACAATAATAATATTGATAAGTGGTCTTATTTCAAGAAGCATGTTGGCCTACAGGTTTATTTAGTTTTCAGATACACAGTACACAAGGTTATAGGTTTAAAGTCTCCAATTCTAGTGAATTGTTATTCTTCTGTCAGATGAAATTTCGACATGATATAATTTACCTCCATGTGTGTTCAACCCAAAAACCTCTGTTCGTGTTTCGTACATACTCGTACATGGTTTACGATTTCGCAACATTTGCTAAAAATATATTTCCCATGAATTTGGGATTTTAAATAACATAATATCTATTCATATGTTTAAGCATTATTTTAATAGGGGTGCGTTAAATGTCTAACAATTTATGGCACTCGAGATTTTCATATAATACGTGATGCGATACGTTTTATTGCAGGCCTATAAAAATCCCATAAAAAACGCCAGTAACGCCCATGTTATGTCCGTTGCTCTAAATGTCATTGGTCACATTTCCAATTTCGTGGATATTGTGGCCATGATGAAATATTACGACACATTGTATAGATACAGTGGTCATTCATCCTTTACCCTGCAAACACGATAAAGCCAATGTAAGTGTCATTTTCCTGTTAATATTTTGGATAGGACAAATCGAAATCAGATACGTCTAACTTTTTTAAATAAGACTTTAAAAGGGTAAATACCGCGTGATTGTGCAGATTTCACTATGATGTTTTTCTCTAATAATAAGTCATTTAAGTAACTTATAAATATTCCTTATAAACAAATAGTATTTTTTGCTTGACAGTAATATACTAGTCCGTCATACAGATTAAATTAACTTTACTCACTTTTTGGATTGATATCGAATATTTCTTTAGTCGTAGATTAACATCATTGAACACTCAGATAATTCAACTAGTTTAAAAGTTAAATTATTAAACACATATACTACCAAAATCAATATTACTAATACCGAAGTGAGTCGATATAATCGTATTCGTTCAATCGAACGCGCCACCGAGTTGTCAACCAAGCACTTTCTATTGAAAGCTCCTGTTTGATGGGCGCGTAAAACTTCATCGCTTTTGAATGTTATAGCAGCCTGTGCTACGTGCGAACCCATATTTATGGCTCGATACATGACAACGAGGTTAAGTATTGAAGTTGTACTATAAAGGGTTATTCCTAAACAAACCTGCAAGAGAAAAGCCCCTAATCTTATATTTCTTCAGTCATAACATTATTTACATTCTGTTATTTCAATTTCTTTTACAATACAATTTTTATTTTATATAATTATATACATATATAAACACATTTACCTTGTTGATAGAAAATTATAAGAAAAATGAGATGGTCTAGAACTCTAGAAGATAATTAAATGAAATGAAATTAAGCTTATTCGCGACAACCCTTTATCTGGTGTTGGCGTTGCCCGGTGTCTACGGTACTGAGCTCAGCTAGTTGAATACTTATCTGCTATCTCATCTGCCCACAGAGCGTCTTGCGTCACCAGCAGAGCGCACGGCATACGATTAAAGTTGACGGTTGCGAAATAAGACTTTCAGAACTGGCGTATGATTGTCAATTTATGACTAATTGCATTGAAATTTCGCGGCATCCAAAGCTTATGATATTTTAGTATGTACATAATAATAGAAATATTTGATCGTCAGCCAAGAAATAAAGGTTAAGTTTTATTTCATATGAACTAATGTGTTTTACTAAAAGTTGTATGACAGATATGAATGATTCAAATTCCAGAATAACTCACAGAATATTTTATCAACTTTTGTTTCTATTATAATGGACAGGAGCCACACGTGAACATTATATCAACTAAAAGTGATTTCATTACAAGCTTTTAGTTTTCCATATAAAGTATATACACAGTGCTTTACACTAACGTGAATTTATTGGTTTGTTTCTTCTTCGTTGTGTTCATTGACTTAGCCAATGGTATTAAAGTGGAACAAAACCTGCATTGTACTTAGTTTTGAAAGGCAAACCTTCACAATAAAGTTAATACAGCGAACATACATACTATCAGACCTCATAGTTGAATCTCTACGGCCAATCTAGAAACATTATTATTAAGCTATTTCTAAAGAACGAAGCTATTTCTATATTTATGAGCACGTTATTATTCGGATATGTCTAAGGAACACAATAGAAAAACGCCTTGTTAGGTAGTTAAATGAAAAAATAACATAATTAATAACATGTATAAAACATAAACCGTTAAATTTGTTTTACTTATAATCCTGAAGTCGATTGGAAAAATGATGATAATGTGCAAGCAGCATTCATTGTCACATCTATTTATTGTAAATATTGTGGCAACTTAAGCACCTCGTTCTATGTTCTAATTAATTTATAATATTACTTCTGCTAACTAATATTAGTAGTGTAAACTCTGTGTCTGCATATTGCCTAAAGTAACAAATTGTTATTTAATGTGCCTGAAAACCGCAGAAACTAAATCGTAATTAAATTGTGATGTGCTACAATTTTAGTCATAAAATGGAGCATCTGACCAAAGGTCACAGTTGGTAACTATTCGATCTGTGGTCAGCGCATGGCGGGAGAGGGGATGTGGTTTAGTATGATTTCAAATGTTAAATAAGTAAATAATATGATAAATAATTTTATTGTTTACTAAATAAAGTACCTACCTACTCTTTTTAAAGTCGGCGTACCTACAAACTTTTAACGTACCTAATCTCAATGTTATAACTCACGTTATCGGCATACTTAGGTATATATCAAACAATTAGTGCGTCTGATAAGAAACAACATTTAAAAATGAGCTGACTGACCAGTTCTGTTTCCACATAATAAAGTCTATATTTTCTTTACACATTAATATTTTAGTCATTAAGTAGGTAGTTATTCTCTTATGCGTTATTTATTAAACATGGACAAATGATAATATACTAGTACATTCATACTATCTATACGTTAGTTGTGTAGTGTTCTTCAAATTCAAATGCAAATGATCAAACTCACAGAGGGTTTGATTGCTGAATAACTAACTACTTAACGAACCGTGTATAGTGTGTAAAGCAAGGTGTTATCAGAACAGGGACTGTAATAACTTGCTCGTAAATTAACGAATCCACGAAACATCCCAAATTCCCAACACAATAGACCAAAATAATAATATTAGTATCCATATTTCACAATAGTAATGTTCTTTTATAAAGTAGTTTTGTGGGCTCTCTAGCTGGTGTCCCATTTCCTTTAAATATTTAATTTAAGTTCTAAACTGGCCTTTGCGTGTTTTTTAAAAGACCGGGTATCTTTTGCATGGTTGATAGCTCGAGTAAAAAAGAAACTCGTTGATAATGTTGAGTGGCAAAGCATGCTTTCAAAGTTACATAATATACCTATGCTTTTAATATTTACCGTATTTTTAAGAGCTCCAACTAGGACTGATATTAAAGTGTCTGTAGGTATGACACGCCTTGACCAGACAGCCTCGTTGTAAATTATCACTTTACTATGACTGGACCCATAGTTTTTGCTTCTAATATTTTCACTCTTGTATAAACCATCTCGAAACTATATGCATTTATTTGTTGGAAATAAAAATATATTACCTATTAATGGAAAACACATCTCGAATAAACAAGCTTTAACAGTACAATATACGCTTCAGTCGTAAATGTTACTTTTCAACTATAATAGGCAATTAAGGTTGAATACATTCACATGAGCATCTTTTGTGTGCAGAATCCAAGGGTCCATAAATTTGGCGTTCGGTACATTGAGCTCAGCGAGCCGGAAAGCAAGCTGTTCCGATTCACAAGTTTTGGATTGCGCAGTTTGCGTTTAGACGTTTTTATACTGAGAATTGTGGACAGTGCTATATTATATCTCGTTATAAAATTATGCTCTTGAGCAAAAGTTTAACGCAGCAGGCGCTATACCAACGGAGAGCCAACTATGCCGGAGAAATAATAGAATCTAGTACTCAAATTTGCATAAACACAGGTGTACTCTCTGTTTCTTCACTTCCTTAGTACACGTTGTTTTGCAATGTAGCGAGGAAAACTGCCCCCTTACCATTCACTCATAAAGCAGCAAATTTTCTAATGTGGAAGCGAGACGCCGCTACGTGCAGTGTAGAGCGGCGTCCCGCTTCCACACCGGAAAATACCTTGTTTAGGAGTTCGTGGTAACGGGGCAGCAAGTCACCCAACTCTTTGACCTCAAATATTGTTCAAAGACTATATCCAAACACTATGTTCTACAAATACCCTGAAATGTTAATAAAGATATATGTATTGCGGTCCGATGCAGTTGGAACAAACTGACACTTCCTAAGAGATATGAGACACAGGGCTTTACAAGCTTTCCGAATCACGGATCTACCGTCAGTTGGTGATAACGACAATAGTATCAATTGTTTTAGATAAGCTACCTTCACGATCATACTGCGATACCAGATTAGTCTTTTAGGTTTACAAATTGTTTATTCTGTCAGATTCCAACGACTGAATTACAACATTTATTCAGACTTTCTCTAAATCTCACAAGTCACATTCAATTAGACTGCTAGAAATTGAAATTAAACGTTTCTATTAGGTCTTAGATATTTTCTTTATTTTTCAGTTTCGCTCTTAGTGCAGATTTCTACTTTCTTTTTGATTTCTTGATAATAAGACGACTCGACATAAATCATATATCTCATCTCGTTTTTATCTATAAGGTCGTAAAAACACCATACCCAGTAGGAAGTACTAAAGGGGAAATAAAACCTCACCATCTCCCAAGAAAGTGCGATCTATCCGAACATAATAACACTGTGAGGTAACTCATGAAAACATTTGAAAGCCGGTTAGAATCCCATAAATCCTCACCTCTATTCACGAACGAGCTTGTGAACAAACTCTCCTGTAAGTACTTCCTACATCATATTAAAGTTGTTTAAACAACGTATTTCATTAAAGTTGTAAAGTAGGTAATTGGTTTTGGGAGTGCGTAAGGTAAAGGAGTAACAGGTATAGGTAGTTTAACATTTAGTTGTACAGGAAGACATAATTATCACATCTCTTCTTTACTTAAGATTCCATAAAGTAAAATAAATGAGCATAAAATAAGAGTCTAGAATCTAAGCTCGTATAAAAAACCAAACTAGGTCACAATTAAAAATTAAATTAGGTTAGGTAATTTCTAAATGCTAGATATTAGCATGGGACCAATTTAGAACTAATTTGGTTTTAGTAGGATAAAACTAAAACAGAATCCTATTTACCGACTGATTATGAAATTGATACCCTATCACCAATGTTTTAGGTCAATGTAATACTAAAGAAATCCATGAATAGCATCAAAATAAGATAAAATCTCAATCAACTACATAATGAACATTTATCTGCTATATCCCCCGTAAGGATCTTATAATAATTGTTCCAATAACAATTGTTACATTCCATTCACCAAAAGTAAGTTAACTCAATATTCTCTGCCCTTTCTCTGGACGACTTCCAACTACTTTTCCGAACCGAATAAACATCGAACGATTTGATTTTGTACACCCGTTGTTAAAAGTTTCGTCAGCCGTAATTCCGTCGATTCTTTAACCGTTACATGGCGAAAGTTCCCTCAAAGATACACTGAAGCAGTTTTATTAAGAGTAAGAGTTCTTTAAGGCAAGAGTTCTCTTTTGTATTTACGTTTGTCTGGGGTTGCTTGAAGGATATTAGTAAAGGTCATGAATGTTGAATGAATAGAGTTGATTAGATAACTACAGTATAATCTCATTAAAAAGGTCATTTGGGTATGGAGAATATTAAATAAAGACTTTACATCATGTACTATCTCATAGTAACAATGTTTTAGGCTAATGTACAAAAAAATTATTTTCAAAAAACTCTGTGATATTTGGCTGTATGACTAAGTGCCTATCACCATCTCAGAGAAATATTTCTTGTCTGTACAATAACATTGTCAGAAGTAAGTAGTCGAACATTGTATTCCATGGCCGTTTAGACATGTAATTTGTGACCATACCAAAAGTGGACCAGCATAATATCTACCATGTTCACAAATTATCTTGTACAACCAGGCAATATGGTTAGACGCAGACCAAAGACATAAAATGACCGACAAAAGATAAAAAATTCATACGCTGAGAATTTATGTTCCTTGACCTCAATAATCATATTATAAGCAGTTTTATCAAGGCCAGACAAAGCCTATATAAATATAAATCATCTATGTATGTATGTATATCATATTGCCTTTGTTCTTCACAGGAGTAGGTAGAGGTGTGCTATTGCAAGGCCATTTATTCTAATTTACTCCTATTGGTTATCTGAGCATGAACACACAAATTCACATAATATACTTACTATAGTAGTGATACATAATCCTTAAGTTACCACAAATCACAAAAGCATTATACTCAGCATAGGCTGAGATCCATCTCAATTTGACAATTATAATACTCCTAATACAACATGGTAAGCCCTTTGATTAACTGGTGTAATGGACGCGCTAGACATGAATAGATACGTTCAATTCAGTTGGTTACCACATTATTGGTAATTAGGAAACAATTCTATTTTGGTAATGTCATAAAGATATTGCATTAAGTAACTATTCAGACACGAATAACCAAAATCTAAGTGTTTTAGCACGTGTAAGGATAAGTGTTTTTGGTAATAATAAACCATAATAATACTAGTGTAATTTTAGAATGTTGCCCATGCTAAGCTTGAATTTAAATTGATAAGGGAAATTTGCCGTCGTCACCCTCACGACGCAAATACTAAAAGGAAACTCGATATTCGATGGGTGCGAACAGTGACGATAGCTCAGTTGGCTAGAGCTGCGCCACGGTACTACGAAGGTCGCGGGATCAAGTCCCGCTCGTGTCCATCATTTTTCCACTTTCCTATATCAATTTTGGATAATTGATTTTGTGACACTATTAAGTACATTTTTTTTTACCACAGAAGTATACCTAACCTATATGTAATTGGGCGAATTGTGGGCGACATTTTAACGGCCGTCTCCAATTACGGCAGTTTCATGAATCCAAAGAGCAGCGATTATTACCGTTGTTCTAATTCTCTATCTTTAATTAAAGGCGACAATACGGGTGTAGACAAAGGCTTCTGATTACAATTCCCTATCATCTAGCTTTGTTTTATGTATAGACACTTCTGGTTTCAGAGCAGTTAAGTTATCCACTGTGCATAGAACCGCCATTAAACAGAACGAAAATCTTTTTATCCTAGGGTTTATAAAAGTGTATAAAAGTTTACGATTTTATTTAATGAAAAAATTAAATGTTTGGTTATTAATTTAAAATTAATTAATTAACTGCGGAATTCTATATGAAGAGGATAACGAAAGTGAAATTTTATTTTTAAGTATGGATATTGTAACATTCAAAATATTCCGAGTCAGGAATGCTGCTAATCTTCGGGATAAAAATTAATTAAGGATGCTAATCTGTCTTGTGAAGTACATTTTATGAGAAGGCCGTAATAAGCCAGATGCTTGCTTTGTTCTGACTTACTTTTGTTTTACCAAATCTGCTTGCACAACCTGTAAATGTAAGTAACTAAAAATATAATACAGAAAATACCCAACGAATTTTATTAATAGTTCGAATCTTGGAACAACTTTACCTTACCTAATTGCGTTATGGAAACCAAAAACAATTTTCCCAACACCGAAATCGAGCCCAGGCTAGGCTAACGAGACAGTAATTTGTAAATATGGTAATTTTCAAAAAGCTTATAATAATAATATACCTACTATCTTTTCTACATTTGGCAATCAACTTAATTTTTTCTCCATAAGGTATTACATATTTGTTGTTATAGTGAATAAATTATAAGAAACTTTTCAACACACATGAACTACAGGTTCATTGAACCGGAACTATCTGAAGAACAGCGATAAGGGGTTGCGTTTAATGCACAGTGGTTATGCAAAGTCAGGCGCTCGATATCTCTCCAATAAATAAAGCATGATTGATGGTGCTTAAAGTACTGTATTAAACTTGGCCGAAATAGCCGGTTACTACAAATCTGGGCCTAATAATAATAAAACCCGTGCCGTGTGGTATCCGGCCTAGAATTGACCACCCCCTTTCCTCCCGTGGGTGTCGTAAGAGGCGACTAAGGGAAAATTCAGAAGATGGGCAGCAGCGTCTGCCAAGCGTGGGGATTATGGCAACCCCCCCAGCTGAAACGGGGAGACCTATGTTCAACAGTGAACGTCTTTTGAATAAAACACAACATAGTTATGAATAATAATTATTTATTTATTGAAAAAATGGGATTATGTGGAAAATATACATATTAATGTTATCTCACAGCAATGAACATCCCTGTAATTAATACAATGTTAATCTTAACGTAAAACAATGTTGCGTTGTACAATAAAGTGGGTCGAGCTAGCAACATCTTAGACTATTTTTTACCTAAAAGCAAAAGGGTTATTCAAATCCCATCTCTATTCAATTACTAAACTTTAATTACACAATTGTTCTTGAGACAAAAATGAGAATACTGTTAAAAAATTAAAAACCTTTTTTATTTATGGTTTTTACAAAATCTATTAGAACTTTTAGTTAAAATACACCAGCTAATTTTAAAAAACATTCTCAGAATGATGGATCCATAAAATAAAAGAAACCCTTTTAGAAAAGTCCTTAAACTTCGTAAGAGAGAGATTTAATAGTTTGTGCCAGACAAAGGGAAATTTGATTAGTTCAATGATAGATAAATAAATTGCTTTTTCAGGGCATATTTTATAGACAAAAAGGAAACATTGTGGGGAAATATCTAACAGTAAAATGTGAACCTATTCTAGGCAAAATGTTTCATCGCGGAGATAAATATCTCAAATAAATCTACGCAGAAAAAGCTCACGAAGTAACAAATTGCCGAGTAGAAATATATGCAGCAATGATGTTTGTATTTTGTATACTGGGGCAGACCTTATTAAATACGTATTTTATGTAAAGGCAACTTCACCGTCGTTAGGGGTCAATATGTATTTCAAAAGCAATACGATACTTTTACGTTAAGCGTTAACTATAAAATTGACGAGCCGATTGGCGCAGTGTCTGAGTGTTTAGCCTTCTGCGCATCTGCATATGCGTGATCGGCAGATATTTGTTTTGAGTCTGAGTGTTTATTTCCATGCCAATTTTTTTCAGGGGCAAATTATTTAGCAAAAATAAGGAAAGATAGAATTATTGAAAACAGTTATTTATTGATTTACCGCTGAGTATAGAAGACTTTTGAAATACAGTCATTGGTTAATAAATTCTATACTTGACTCAAGTATCTCTTCGCTTCGCATTCTGCTGCCAGTTTGTCTTAGGTTAAAGTTTGTTTGCGACGACGACGTGAAAAGGCGGAACACTTTAATAAATCTCACACACATAACACACACACACTCGAAACTTACTCAACCTGAGACGCGTTTTCAGCTGATAAAATAATTTAATATCATTCAGAACGATAAGTAATAGCTGTGATAATAAACAATATTGCATTTCGTTGAATATTTCATACATAATCCAGAAGCATCCGATTGACCCCAAATGTGATAGGCGTCTGCCACGTTCATTTGTACAGAAAATCACTTTACACAAAGCCTCTGCAGTACAATTTCCAATCTCATTCACGTCATTTTGTTCCTTTCACATCGTTTCGAATAGGTAAGCTTTCAGTGCTCCGCTATTCATTTGTCCGTTCCACTTTATTTTCACTGACCGGTAAACGTTGGGGTATTGTTTTTGGATAGTTTGGTCAGATCTTAATGCAGTGTCGATGTTTAGGTTGGTTCTGATTTCACTGATGTTTTATTTCATCAAATATATTTTTGTTTTGTAATAAATATGGACTTATCTTTTTACAAAAATACTATTTCGTTGTGTTTTAGCATATTTTTGTTATAACTTTACGGCATTATTTTGAATGTAACTTCATACCGTAGATTTTAAGTAATATTAACATGATCCTAAAGGAGATATAAATTGAATAATATAACTAACAATATTTTATTTTCATTGCAGGTACTGTTTCTATTTCAACGATACGAGTCTTTATACCAAGATTTAAACAGGTACAATATTAAAATCCTTAATAAATTTAAAGTTTCAGTGAGCTACTACAGTGAGTTATTACGTATAATTAAGAACGAAACTTTTATAGTTTGGTTCAGATTAATTGATTTATTAAATTTTTAATGCGTCGCTATTAAACATGCGTTTTTAAACATGTTGTCTTATCATGACGGATTTGTGCAATGCCGACCTATATACCGTTGGGCTTCATTCGATCCAAAGGCAAACGTGGTAGACTTTTCATAAATCTGATTACAGCCTGGGCTATTAGTAAACGAGGAACATTGTTATATTTTACGACAACGCAGAAGGGTAAAAAGGGTAGGTAGTGGTACCTACCCTATTTACCGTAACCCCGAAAATGTAAATGTTTCTTTACGATGGGCCTGGCTTTCGCCTTTTCCTTTGCGGCCCAAAATCAGCATGTTGTTTTTTTGGTTCGTAGCTAATTGAAACTCTGCCCTGCGGCAACAACTGTTTTAAGTCTGAGGAATTTTAGGGACGCTGGAGAACTGCTAGCAACCTTCACTTACTGATGACGTGCGTTAGTGTGGGTTGATAATACTATTGAATGTTTCCCCAATAGCGCTGCCTGTATGGATTCTTCGTCAATGGTGAAGGGTCAGTCAGTCATCAAAGGTAGTCAATCGTGAAGGCAAAGATTAAGTTAGTTTAAGATAGGATATCACATATAATATTTCTAAAGACATACTGACTGGCCTGTTGGTCTAGTGGTTAGTGGCCCTGACTGCTAAACCGGAGGTCGTGGGTTCGATTCCCACCCAGGACAATTTTTTGTGTGATGAGCATAATGATTTGTTCTGTGTCTGGGAGTTATTTATCTATATTATGTATGTATTTAAAAATATTTAATTATGTTTAACAGTTGTCCGGTTGCCATAATACAGGCTCTGCCTAGTTTGGGATCAGATGACCGTGTGTGAGTTGTCCCAAGATATTATAAATATTATTATAAAAAAGACATAAACAATAAGTATTTTTTAAGTAAAATTAGTATAAGCTTACAAAAATAAATGATAGTATCCTAATATTTCATTCATACTCCAATGGTCAATTAAAAAAATCATCCCAATGGATTAGTTGGCATTCTGCCTTGCAAACGTTTATCAAACTAAAAGCAAAAACGGAGTTAGTTTTACTTGAAATAATTTTAAGGTCGAATCAGATTTGCTGGTTCGTGAATCACAAAAGAAATGATAAGTAGTAGAAATGGTCAGTAAAGCAAATAGACCAGAAAATATAAATTTACGACCAAAAGTAGTTCGTGAGTTTTATGATGCAGGGTTTTTGCTACACACTGATCTTACTTCTAGATCGTGAGTGTATTAACAATGAAGCTGGGCTGTATCGTGCTAGTTTTTATCCCACGAAAGCCGCTGGAGGTTTAAAAATCGGTCAAAGTTTTTGAAGTATGTAGTTGTAGGTTAATAAATTATGAAAATCAAATAAATAAACCTAGACAAAAGTGCCACATCAATTAGTAAATATTTCTAAATTTATATCATTATGTGGGTAATTAGTTTTAACACACAGCCACCCATTTATTTTCCGGTCTCGTTGCCTTATAGCATAAACCCATGCGACACTCACTTACCTATTTTTTCTGTTATAACACTCATATATTGGTTACCACAAAACGTGTTTAGCTATCCCATTATAATTCGCCATTATCATTAATATACATGACATATGGCTCATTGAGAAGATTTGTCCGTAGTCCTTAACAGTTCATTTTTTCTCGACCATTCATGCATCATGACCCTTGACCTGGATAAAGGATGCTGCCCTTTGATAGCTAGCGGCGCTACACTGCTTGCCAAAATAAATACTCGTTGTTTCGACTGATGCCACTCAAGCGTGTCTCTGAGGTAACAATGATTTGGACTATTGTGTACATTAATGTATCGACATAGATAAAAGAGAAACACGAAAGTAGTTTAGCATGAGATATGCAAATGACGTGTTGTTTGTCCACATTTTGACGAAAATTGTGTTCAATCCAAAACAAAGTAAATCTTATAACCCTGGCGTTAATTTCATTTTATTTAAGATTCGTGACTATCTTATGTTAATCACATTTTTAACCTTAGCTGACTGTGAATGCCAAAACTTCTTACGACTGAATAAAAAATTCATCTTGCTTTTGACCGTTCTACTTACTTAAAAATGCTTTAGGCATTACTAGTAAAGATGGTAAAACTACGACACGCATTAACAAATTATAATTCTTTATAACATTAATCCTTGGTTCTTCTTAAATAAATCCATGTCCATTCCATTTCTAGTACCTTATCAAAAATTATCGAAAAAATAGAATTTAAAGTTTATGAATAAGGCTTAAAGTACGTCATCGCTGTCTTGTATTATATAGCCAAAATAACGTCAAACTAAAAGCCTTATTAACCTAGTCATATCTCCATCGATCCAGTAATCAATCACATGGTGGGCTGAAAACTTGGCTACGGCCCCTAAATTCTGTTTGAACAAAGTACCCTCCAATGTATCGAATTACAGACGAATCACAATCCGAAATCTTGCGTCGATTAATGCAGAATGTCTGTTAAATTCCCCACAATCAGGAATGTATCTTAACTTGTTATTTATAGAGTTGATTTTAGGAATGTACGTCTAGTTGGTACATCGACGTAAGAAGTCTGGTATTTTTTCTAAGAGTTTACTTGCATGCGGTAGTGTCTCATGTAGACAGCTATATCCTTATCAAACCTCGGAGGTTAATAAAGGACGTATTTCAGTGTCAAATATTTGGATTTGGTCCTTGTATGCTTTTAGTCAAAATCAAACGCCATTAAGTACATGTCAGTAATACAAATTACGTTATAAATAATTACAAATATCAAACACTGATCAACATAATAGTACAATTATATCTGCATAGTTTTCCTCAAATGATGATGGGTCGATCAAAACCAATAGATAAGAACGAGGAAATCTTTAGGAATCCATAAATTATTATCTCCTGAAACGAAAATGGAGTTTGTGTATTGAGGAAAATGGGTTGCGTTGGTCGTAAGCTACGGACGGGCAACGCGCCTACTAGAACATTTTGCACCTTTAGTGCAAACCATTTTGCATTTGTTTCTTACTATGGCGAAAATTTGTCTTAGGCACCTACCTCTTTACACCATTTAATTAGATTTGTAAGGAGTGATAATCTACATAGATTCATGATGGGATATTTTATTTTCATCATTTTACGTATATTAATAAAATATTAGTCTTTCATTTCAAAGCACAACAAGTTGTAGCTGATAAGAAGGTAGGTAGGTAACATAAGCGCTTTACGTTTAGCGGCGACGGTCATTGGTTCACTCCACACACGGCAATATTTTCAGTCTGGAATACACGACAATGTGTGCTTGTTGTATAAAAGTTTAGTAGTAACAATATTAATATACTCTTATTTCCTAAATCTGAACTTTTAATTCTAATTATCACATAAAATATCCTTTTGCATGCCTACCTAATTTCCTGGATGATGGAAATGTTAGCACGTGTTTATTCCAAGTTATGTGATTTCAAATTTGAGAACATGTCTGTATTATATTCCGCCGGAGGTTGACATAAATTATGAGGGTCAAAGGAGGCAATCCTATCTTATTTCAGTCACTCCATCATTTTGTAAGAAAATCATATTATATGAAATATATTGAATCCTAATGTTTGTTGTATCGTGTGTAATATTTATCACTGTTACTGAGTCGAGTTATACATCAGTATTCAGTACACAAAAAGTGCCACCTATAGCCTGACGCAATAATGTATTTTTATGTATTATTTGCCAAACTTCTTGACAGTATATGGTTAGGCGTAAATGAGACAAAGTTGTAGTATAGTCTGGTTATAATTATCCAAAGGTGCATCTTATATACTAACGACTACGTGTTGATCACGGATAGTAGAAACATTTAGTAGATATTGAACGTGCGATAAAGATCGTAAGATTGCGATGTAGATTGTAGATACAGCACAAAGATATTGTACTGTAACAGTACACCCTCCTTTAAAAAAAAAAAAAAAAAAATATTATTATGGTAATAGTGTTTACAATATAAATTTGACCTAGACCTTACTAGTTATTTGCTGATGTATATAAATAATAATGCTATTGTACGCGGTGGAATTTGATGACGCCTGTTGTGGTGTGATTTGCTGACGTATGTAATTTTGACTTAGCTGTTGCACGAGTGTTTATTATTTTTTTCCGTTAAACTCTTCATTCTTCTGTCCAGTGTTTTCATTATGCCGTAAAGTAGGATCACGCCGATTGTTAAAATAATCTGTCCCATTGCAACATTTCTTGTCCACCGTAAGTCCTCCTGGATCAGGTTACGGAGTTTGTCCGCTTCGTTTTGATTGAGGCAACTGTCCGTATTGTATGTTATCTGGTCCTTAGAACTTTGATTTCCCATTTTAGATGTCTTGTTGTTACGAGTAGTTGTGAATTAATGGTATATGTTAAGATCTATGTTAATATATATACGAATGGCTTGCTTATATCAGCGATTTTTTATAGACGCACTACTGGCTTTACTTTACGTCCCGATCGTGTAGTGTACGTGTGTGAATGTCTGTATAAATCCTTTGAATCTGGCACGTAGTTTGATTCGTCATTGATCATGAATGCTGGTTTCAATCTATCAATTGATATCACTGTCTCTTTATCCCTAATTCTAATGCAAAATGTTTTATCTGTTTTACTAATTACTGGGTAGGGTCCTTCATACGGCGGTGTCAGGGCTTTCTTAATTCTATCACACCGAACAAATACGTGTGAGCATTCTTTGAGTTCGGGATGCACAAATATAGCTTGGTGGTGGTTTTTTCTTTTCGGAATTGATGTCATTTGTGTGATGTCCTTTTGAATTTGTTTTACAAACTCTTCGTACGTTGATAACTGTGCTGCTGATGACTCAAAAAATCCTCCAGGGAGTCGTATTGGCGTTCCATATGTCATCTCTGCTGAACTATAACCTGTGTCTTCTCGCAAGCTACTCCGCAACCCGAGTAAAACTGTTGGAATTTCTTTTAACCAATTTTCGTTGGATTCTCTTGTCATTAACGCCACCTTTAAAGTTCTATGAAATCTCTCTATCATTCCATTGGATTGCGGATGATAAGGTGTTGTCCTAATTTTATGTATTCCCAAAAATTGTGAGAGTGACTCAAATATTCTTGATTCAAACTGTCGGCCTTGATCCGTAGTAATGCGCAATGGACATCCAAAACGAGTAATCCATCCTTCGAAAAGTGTCTTGGCTACTGTTTCTGCCGTTATATCTTCTACCGGAAATATTTCGGGCCATGACGTACAACGATCTATGATTGTGATTAAATATCTCTTCCCTTGTGAAATCGGAAGTGGTCCGACGATGTCAATATGTAAATGTTCAAAACGTTGCGCTGTCATAAATGTACCAGGAGGTGATATCGTATGTCGTTGTATTTTTGATTTTTGGCAGGCTATACATGATCTACACCAATTATTGATATCTTTGTTCATATACGGCCATAAATACCTTTGGGTTATCATTTTTCTCGTAGTTCTTTTTCCTGGATGGCTCATACCATGAATGGTATCGAAAATTTGTTTGCGAAATTGCTTTGGTAAGTAGGGGCGGCTTTTTCCAGTAGACGTGTCGCAGGTGATGTTTATTGTGGAACCCGGAAGCGTAATGTTTCTGAATTTTAATCTTTTATTGTCACGTAATTTACTTAGTTCATTATCTGTTGATTGACATTTTTCCAATTCAGCGTAATCGATAGGTGATGGCACGTATATTTCCTCTATTCGAGATAAGGCATCGGCGGTAATATTGTCACGTCCGCTTATGTGTTGAATGTTGGTACTGTATTGTGAAATGAAATCTAACTGCCGGACCCGTCGCGGTGTATCGTTTGATGATGGTTTTTGGGAGAATGCGTATGTCAAAGGTCGGTGATCCGTAAATATTGTAAATTCTCTTCCCTCGATTAATCTGTGAAAGTGTTTGACGGCCATGTATATTCCTAACAGCTCTCTGTCAAACGTAGAATATTTTTGTTGAGTTTCGCTCAATTTTTGTGAAAAAAAACCTAATGGTTCCCAATTGCGTCCGGATTTTTGTTGTAAAACTCCACCAACGCAAGTAGCACTAGCGTCGGTCATGAGCGCTAGTGATGCGTTGCGGGAAGGATGCGCTGTTAACACTGCGTTTTTCATGCTTTCCTTGCATTTTTCGTAAGCTTTGTCTGCTTCCGTTGTCCAAGGAACAGGTGAATTATCGTTCTTTTTTGAACCATGTAGATATTCGTTTAAAATTCCTTGATTTTCCGCTGCGCGTGGAATATTACTTCTGTAGAAATTGACCATGCCCAAAAATCGTCTTAATTCTTGAATTGTTTTCGGTTTGGGAAATTCCATGATTGCTTTGTAATTTTCTTCGGTAGGTTGTATTCCTTGGCTCGTTATATGATAACCTAAGAAATCTATTTCCCTTCTGAGAAATTCGCATTTTTCGAGATTAATGGTTATTCCATTCTCGTGTAAACGTTTGAAAACCGTTTCTAAATGCTGATAATGCAAATCTTCGTTGTCCGATGCGATGAGACAGTCGTCTACAAATATAAATACGAAGTTTAAATCTCTAAATAAGGAATCCATGAATCGTTGAAATGTTTGTGCCGCATTGCGTAATCCGAAAGGCATTCTTAAGTACTCAAAAAGTCCGAAAGGTGTGATGATGGCTGTTTTTTCTATATCTTTAACAGGAATACAGTGGTATGCTTTGCGTATATCTATCTTGCTTAGTATCTTCTTATTTTCTAATATGTATGTAAAGTCAGTTAATCTTGGTAGTGGGTATTTGTCCGGTACTGTCGTGCTATTGAGCATTCGATAGTCTCCGCACGGTCTCCATTCGCCATTTTTCTTTTTTACCATATGTAATGGGCTTGCCCATGGGCTATCTGACGGTCGGCAAATTCCGAGCTCTATCATATTTTGAAATTCCTTTTTGGCTATGTCGTATTTTTCTGGAGGTAATGGTCTTGCCCGAGCTGCGACGGGTGGCCCTGTAGTGATAATGTGGTGTTCAATCTTATGTTTGGGCGCATTGCGTAGAGAGGACTCTTTCGTGATGTCTTCGTATTTGTTTAAAAGTTGCGTAATACGTGAATTCGTTCCCACTGCGATAGTACGAATTGTTTGTTGTGTCGCTTTTTCTGAAGTTACATGCGTTGTCAGCTCTGTAACTTTGTCGATAAGTTTGCGACCTGCTATGTCGACTAATAGTTTATAGTGCTCTAGAAAATCTGCTCCAATTATTGGTTGTGTAACATCGGCGATTATAAAATTCCATTTATAACATCGTTGTAGTCCTAAATTCAAGGTAAGCGTCTTCTCGCCGTAAGTCCTAATTTTAGTCCCATTTGCAGCGTATAGTGTGTATTGTTCATTTTGTAAAATTGAATATCTCTGTTGCTTGCTAATGACTGAAATATTTGCGCCCGTGTCAATTAAAAACTTCATACCACTTTTTCGGTCGGTAATGGTGAGGCGATTGGATGGGTGGATTGCACAGAGTTTCGCCGTTGTCTGTGCTCTTATTCGTTTCCCTGGTTCCGTACGTAAGCCATTGGTTTCCAACCGCATGGTTTAATGCAGTTCCTTGCATGTTTTCCGAATCTTTCGTGGTAGTAACAAAATCGATTTGCTCCTCTATAGTTTGTTCTCGGCCTCATAATCGGGAATTGTTGACGTTTCTTGAAATGATTGTGCGTGCTGGGTCGATAGCCATATTGACCTTGCTGAATTGCGTCAATATCTATCTGTAATTTTGCTAGCTGGGCTAAAATGCATGCTGTATTGTTGTCGTTTGAAGTGTCGTTGCTAACAGCTGATATTTCGGTTACTTTTGAATTCATTATTATTTTGTCTGCAATTTGGCTCAGTTTGTCAATTTCCATGTCTTCCGTAACTGCTAGAACCGTAGTAACTGATGTTGGTAAAAGCCTGAACCATAGTAGTTTAATTGTTTCGTCACTGATTTTTCCTCTCCCGAGGACTCGCATTTGACGTAATAACTGCGAAGGTTTTTGATCACCGAGTTCTGTCTCTGATATTAATTTTTGAAACTGTCGCTGTTCTGTTTCTTCGTAACAATCAATTAAACGTTCCTTGATGTTTTTATATTTATCTGTAGTCGGTGGTGAAGTGATTAGGTCACTAACTTGTAGTATTTCTTCCTTGGATAATTTTGCTATTACTGTACAGTATTTGTATTCGTCTCCTTGCTTCTGTGGTGCTAATATGGCTTCTAGTTGCGTGAACCATAATCTTGGTTGGTCTTTCCAAAATTCCGGAATGCGAGATAAAACCGAGGTGCCAGCGGCTACTTCAAGTGTTCCTTGCTGATTTATGTTCGCCTTGCATGGTGATTGTGCCATGTTTCTTGCTGCGTATTCGTTCGTCGGGGTCACCAATTTGCCAAACTTCTTGACAGTATATGGTTAGGCGTAAATGAGACAAAGTTGTAGTATAGTCTGGTTATAATTATCCAAAGGTGCATCTTATATACTAACGACTACGTGTTGATCACGGATAGTAGAAACATTTAGTAGATATTGAACGTGCGATAAAGATCGTAAGATTGCGATGTAGATTGTAGATACAGCACAAAGATATTGTACTGTAACATATTACACCAACTAACAAATAATTTAGTGATCAAATTTTATTAAACAAATTTTGTAACTCAAAGAAGCAGTATGATTCAAATCATTTTACAAAAAAATCTCCACTTTGAAAACACTAACGGATACAAAATAACAGCCCTAATTTCCATTAGCGGAAAACCGTACGGAGGAAAAAGTCGGCATTAATTTGCCCTGGGAATCCGGGAAACGATTAAATTACCACAAAAGGCGAGGAGAGGCGAATGGCTGCAATAAAGCCATATTATGTTATGACGCTGCCACTCAAATACTGACCATTAGGCGAAACGAGTCGTCAGCTTTATTAAGTATCTAGTGCTTTTTACACGATTAATTAAAGGTCGAATAGTACAAAAAGTTTAAATTATTTTCTTAACTTTGACCAAAAAATAAACGTTCAAAGTTTTCACAGTCGCAAAGTTTTATCATGACGATAAAAGCCCGCACGCTGCACCAAAGCTCGCATCAAGCGCTTAAAGCATTAACACGGTTACTTGCAGCTATAATACTCTTGGACGTGGTGAAACATTTGGAAGATAAAGAATCTAGGGGCAATAATGAGCGTTTTGGGTTTGTACGGGCGCAATGCAGTTATAGAAGTAGTTGTAAGGGGGTCGGCGTGAGGCGAAATCGCCAGACGCGCCGATAACGCTTCAGCGAAAGCACGGGCCGCGGAAACGCGAACGATCGCAGTTACGTAAACGCGTCGCGATTTCGTGTTACCGGTGTTTTTAAATGCAAGCAAGTGTTATCGGGAAATATTGTGAACTAGTTGGATAATAAATATAGTGAGTTCGAATGGAATATGTGAAGGTTTGTGGCATTTTTTTATTTAAAAAGTTTTATTTTGTTTTTTGTAAGTTTAAATAAAAAAATTATAAATACTACAACATTCTAGGTTGCTATATGGTACCTTTGATTTACTCCATGGATTTCAATTATCGAAGTATAATGGAATAAATTATGCTAAATACTTTGTTTATAGGCGGAGACTTATTCAGCTTTCACATGCAAATATTTTATACGTCAATGTATTTGCATTTTTGATGTTTAATAAAATAATCTGCAATGAATATTTGTATACAATTTATTGAATTCCTTGATGGAATTCTTGATGAGCTTCAAATTTGTACGTTTTTTAGGAATTGATGTATCTGTACTAAACCGAAAATATAGTTGGATATTTTTACTTAATTTTAAGAGCAAAACAATTTAAGTATGATTTTTTTTGTAGAATGAAAAATATAATTATTTCTACTTATAAAAAGTATAAATTCACATGCATCTGCAAGACTGTGCCAAATGTTATTATCAATTGATTACTTACATGAGTATCTACTATATTAGGTTATATGCCTACTTAAAATTAGTATATATAATTATAATTTGGACATCTTAGTATCCCGGTCACAGGTATTAAAGCGATAACCAGGATAGACAGCTTAACGTGTTCCCAAAGTGGTTTACTGTGGGTAATTAATTGCTTGCATCATCATCTTGATTCAAAAAGCGCGGCTTATATACTTAGATCACCATCAATTTTACCAGAAAACATTACACATGAATAATAAAAAAATGGTATTAAATATTTTGTAATGTGGTAATTAGAAAAATGATGGACAAAAGCGGCACTCGAACCTGCGACCTGCCGATCTGCGGCGTAGGCCTGACCATAATTTGAATATTAAATAAAATATTCTATAAAATAACGAACTTGAATTCTATTTTCACGTAATAACTACTGTCATATAGAAATGATTGATTTCGTGGAGTTGTAAGCTCGCGATCTGCGGAATTGGTTCGCCGGAATTCTATTAACAGATCAAATTTCTCCATTCGACATTTCTGCACACTTTCTCAGGCTTATATTATATTACCTCCAATGCCCCAAATATGTCGGCGAAGGCACCTGAATAGGAAGTCAATAAAATTGTAAAACTGGGTGGCCTACTCTCGAATTTAAATACAATTCTAATACAAAGCCAATGCAAAATTAATATTATTAATAGATTGAACGAAAACATGATTCAGTTGTATTGAAAAAAAATTGCTGTCAATCTTTTGGTTTCAGTTAGTTCCTCCCAATACACCGATAATATTATTAAAATAATTTGGCGCCAGTGTTACGTTTAAGAGTAAGAAACTTTACGATCCCAATACAATTTTTGTTCGAAATTAAATTGAAGAGTAATTCCACAGATCTACTTACCTATTGCAGCCCATCAGATAACGTGTTGTTACACGATATTATATAATACTATCCACACATTCTCGTCTAGATAAAAGCTTTATAAATATTCGTGAAATATGTTGATGTGACTTCATGAAATAATGCGAAGATCAGAGTGATAAAAGAGCAGTGTGGGGCAATGTAGTAGAGAGAAAAGATAAGGGTTTGGTAAGATGGTAAAGATTTTGCTCAGGAGATAAATAAATTAAGTTTTTACACAAAGCCGAGTATAAATAACAGAGTTAAAAGAGTAACTTTGAAGAACTTATTCTAATTAAAAAAGAGAATAATCAGACGATTTATTACTAAAGAATGCGATGACGCTAAAGACGGATCAGGATCGTAGCATATGCATCTATGATCTATGTGGTATCTGCTGGTATGACGAAGATGTTTTAGAGCAAAACCAGATCAAGAGTATGCATCCAAACATTTCACGAAAATTTATGTAGTGAAAG
This sequence comes from Abrostola tripartita, assembly GCA_905340225.1. Classification (NCBI taxonomy): domain Eukaryota; kingdom Metazoa; phylum Arthropoda; class Insecta; order Lepidoptera; family Noctuidae; genus Abrostola; species Abrostola tripartita. The sequence goes on from HG996488.1 coordinate 2,881,358, forward strand.
TGGTATGCCAAGAATTCAAGATCGTAGCTATTGGAAGTGAGAGCAAGTGGAAATTCACGGTATACGCTCCATTCCGGGGATCAAGCCATGGCCGTATGTATTTCTGTCTTTATCCAAAAGTGGCGAGGTAGAGTTCGTTTAATTAAAAAGTCGCAGCTTATAAAAAGTCTTACATGTAGAAATGTGCTTACTTATAGGGTGTAACATTAGTAAGTCGATCAATCATCATTACCTTGTGCACTGTGCAGTACCCAGATGCGATATATACGATAGGGATTGGTTTTGACCTGTACTTGCACTCGTTTATCATTCGTTTCTAGTGATTTATTAAAATTAAGGGCGTGTTGATGAAAGATAATGCGTAAAAATTGCTTTAACAGGAAGATAGAAACGGGATTAGGAAGGAACTGGGATTCTTATTTCAGCTGTGAATGACAAAGACGTCGACATGAAACTTATAGTTAAAAAAAAAACAAAATGGTTGAAACCTTCGAAATATGTAAAAGTGTCCATAAATAAACTTTATGTGGGTAATATTCTAGCAAGCACAAGCGCAACCATGGCCTGAAGGTAGTGTGTTAATACAATAAGAACATCTCGTAAAAGGGTTAGCGCGGTCGAGTCCCGTTTGATAGTTAGGTGAAGATAGGCCCAAGTTACTTAATTGGGTATGGAATTAATATTGTGGCGAATGTTCGACACCCAACTTATCAGAATAAACGACTTGAACTGTAATATATAACCTTACATTACGACCTTATCTATATTAATAGGGAATGTAATACAAATATTTCGTTTATTATGGTTTTGAATTATTATTTATAAGAGCCAGTTAATTATTGTTATCAGCCTTGAATATCTTGCTGGAGTAATAAAGTCTCCTTACTCGTTCACTAAACTTTGACTTTCAGTTCGTTTTAAAAGGATTCTTATTATTCTACTAAAATGCATAAACGGCGAATATTTTTTTGTCGTAGGAGCATTTAAGTACTACGTTGTATTCTTTAACTCCGAATGGAAACACCACTCTGCATAGTAGTTTCTTAGAATGATTGACTATATTGGGTCTAGAATTCTTTTTATTCGTAATACTTTTATTTCTTTACGGGCTTTTGCACTTTTCAAACGTATGTTATCCATTTCAAAAGGTTTTTCAAGAGTATTCACATTTGATGATTTAAAAAAAATATTATTATTCAAAGTTACGTATATCTTCGAGTCGACAAAATTAATAAACGTAATTTCAGAATGAGATAAGTGCAGACTGCCAAGTTTAAGCTACTGCGCCGAGGTCGTTCATGAACTCTGATTTATAAGTATAATATGTAAATGTATACCTAAGTATAATAAGGTACGTTTTTGGAAAATCATTTTTAAAAGATTTTCATTCCCGATTGATGCCATTCATGGCTTTTGTATTAGCCGCTCTATCACTTTTCGACAATGTTTCTGAATTATCTACAACACAGGGTAGTCACCTAAATAAATACAAAACTAACGCCGTATTATGGTAACGGCCACCTAAAATAATTAGTTGACAAAATACATGGGCATTAAGGCATATCTTCTTATCGTATGGTTGATGAACAACCTGGTGTCAGAGTTTAAACCGCCTGTAGGCGCCTCTGACATGGTTTTACACACCGTTGAAAAATATCTCAAGTGTGCCGGTTTCCTCACGATGTTTTCCTTCACCGATTTTAGCTACTGATAACTAATGTATAGTACGCACATGAATTCGAAAAGACATTGGTGCGTGCCGGGGTTTGATCTTGCGACCTTTGACTTGGCAGTCCAACGGTCATACCACTCGACTATCAGTGCAAGGCATATAGTGAAGAGAGAGAGAGATGAGAGGAATGGCTAAAAATTGTTCCGTGTTAGAATCGAATCAACATTTGCTTCCTGCGCAACCTTTGATCCTGTCTATTTCGACTAAATAATTTTATGTTCTGTAATAGTTACACAAATTTTTACTGCTGTTATAATACCAAAAGTTATAACATATATTCAACAATAAATCGTATGAGAATATAGTTTCAGTTACAACAAATCAATATACCCAACACAAACAGAAAAAATTGCGACTAAAAGAAACGAGATAATACGGAAATGATCAATCCATCACACGTTCGGTTTAGCTGTCGCCGGGTAGTGATCGATACCTCACAGACATGAAACGAAAAGTCTTCTTTTGAGTTAAACGAATCAATAAGTATCGCTGATACTGCTGCTAAAAGGAAAAACATGCAAGACTCTTTGATAATATGATCATTAGGATTGTATTTACCAGACGCAAACAAAAATGAAGTATTGTAATACAATCATTTTTCAATGACTGCATTTTTCTCATGTATTTGAAGGCTTACTTGCTGTCTTGCTCTTCTTCGTTTGGCATCATGTAATGGTCACATATAAGCGGCCATCACCTATCTAGCCTATCTCGTCGAGTCAACGAAATTGCCGTATTCAGGCGACTTTTCAAATAGTTTTTTGTATTCTTCTTTTTTTCCGTTTCTGGGTGGAATAGCCGCGGTTTTTATGGGCTTGGTTCTATGTATACGCCGTTTATCGCTGCCTACCATAAATAGTAGTAGTAACAGTTTACTACGATAAATCTTCAAGCAGAGCACAAATGCAACCTTATCTATCGCAACCAACCAAAATATTTCAATAGATATTCATAAAATACTCTCTAAAAACTTTTCGTTTTTCGTTCAGTTCGATGGTAATTTATTCACTTGATTAATGGCTTCTGTACAATTTTGAGCGTGTCCATAAATTGGGGGCAGTTATATTGTATATTTTGTGTTATAAATAGGTGACGTTTGATTTTTTATATCATAATTTGGTCGTAACCACGTGATTACCACGAATTTCGACAAACATAAACATTCTTTCTGTTAAACACGCTAAATCATAAGGAACTACTTTGTCTGACATGCTAACAGTTCTAAAAGTAGGTATTTTGTTTTGTAAGACTGCTGAAAGCGGGTTTTAGTTACCAGTTGAAACACTACCGGAGATTAGTGCGTTTTGGGCTCCTTGCCTTTATTTTATAAGAGTAAAACCTGCACCAAATGTGAGTGAGTAAAGGGCTGATGTTTCTTCACTAGGCTGTAATACCTCCCTTATCACATAGCTCTCTTTAAATCAAATAACTCAGTCAATGCCCCAGGGACTAAATTAGATTCACTCCTAATAAGCCTAGGCGCCTTTTCCCAACACATTTCTTCTTGCACGTTTGTTTTAAATTCAATTTATTCTTATGTCAAGTTAAGTAAATATCCCTTAGCTCGTTCCGGTTACAATGATTAATAAGCATCAGTTCGGAACCTAATTTCTGTTTGACAAGATTTGGGCACCGCGCATGCTCAGATTAGAATTTTTGACACAGGTCAAACTATATTAAACAGACCTATTATACCTAAATTTATCAGAAAAAATAATAATTATTAAATTGTAGCGGCTATCGTTTTTTTTTCAATCTTTATTTTTCATTATAACGTTTCGATAAAAATAGTCCTACAAAAAATTTCTAACGACAAACGTTGCAGTCTTACCTCGACTAGCAGAACACTTGGCAGCCAGACTCAATTGCTACAAGATAAAAAAGAAAGTTTAGTCAAGTATTCAAACATAAAGAATATACCTAATAACATTATGAGTAATAACTTTGGAATTACATTTTATTTCAATGACTCACTTACTGGTATTTTGATAAAACAATTTATATCTTAATTGCTTCGTTAATATCTTAGGAATGGTTACGTAAAGCCTATATTTTGTTAGGCCTTAATTAGCTTGGATTTATTATGTTGATTGAGTTATTACTTCGTGTCAAAAGAAGGTACAAACAAAACGCAAATAAACACCATCGCTGTATAAAGTAATTCTCTGAACTGCCTGAAACAAATTTATTTCTAAGCTGCCAAAGCTTCATCTTTACCGTAATGAATACCCAAAAAGATTCTGTGGTGTTCACAAAACAGACACAAGAATGAATGGGAGTTATAAATAACTATAATAGACAGTAAATCTCGGTACGCTAAAGATCATAAAGTTTCTCAATTGTAATTCTAAACTCAACTCTAATCGTTGCACGGACCAGTGTTTTACAACTTTTGTGGTATATTTAGAAAACACGAGCTGATTTTTAAAGTTATAACAGCAGATACGAATCCTTATGATCCCGAGGAATAACTAGAAGTGAGGTGCTGAATGCTAAAGTTTTACAATATGACGGCAGGTTTCTTATCATGGTATCAAACAAAAAAATTACACAAAACTTGATGTCGAGTATCAAGAAAACTCACACACATTCATTATTGGTAGATAAATCAGAAAAATGTTGGCAATTAAATTTAAATAAATACATAAAAAAGACAATTAAATATATACAGCATAACATTTACATAAAATAACAGTGAGTAAGCTCGTAACAGAATGCCGTAAACTCTTATACATGATAAAACCTTTTTTATGCCGCTGCTAATACCCATGAAAATTATGTAACAGCTAACAAAACTACCGTTAACAAGGTTTTCAACGTAATCCTAGATTATACAGGACAAGCCGGTCCAAAAACTGGGCGGAAATCTGCGATACTGTGGAGGTCAAGCTACAGACGGTTTAATGACGAACCGTGACTCGACAGGATTACCTTTGAGATCTATAAAGGATTATGCAGGAACTAATTCCTTAATCTTAAGTAAACATCCGAAGGCAAGCGAGAGATGTCGATACTATTTCGTTTGACCCGTAACTAAGGCAATTCTTGCGATTTCAAAGTGTCCTCGTACTGTAAAGAAAAGTCCGCGTTCCCAACATCTATCCCTTTTATGTAAAATGCAAGTCAAATGTTTACAATTTCAGTTCTCCGTATAGTTCTCCGAGTAGTGATAAACTGTCTTGGAACAGACAACTTAAGTTTACACAATAGATGCCAATCTGGGGAGTATTAATTGGCAGCTGGTATAGATTCTATCGCTAGATGCTCCGTAAAGTTATATCTTATCTCACATCAATGCAACGTCTTTACAATTCAAATTCCATGAATAAATGCTTCATAATAAATAATCAAGTAATGTTTTTATTTTCTATTATATTTAGTTATTCAAATATGCCAAAGTTTACATGATACGATCTAAAGAGTTTTAGAAAATACTCATACTTATAATAACTTCAAAGTATTTTGGCGAATCGACTATGTATTTTTTTTTTTAATTGAAAGCCAATTTTGACAGAACATTTATTTGTTTATTTTATTGTTTTTCCAATTGAAGTATTGAGAAAAAATACAGCCATTTTTAATAACGGAAAATCTAGATATACGTTTTCAACGGTAGGAACCGGACAGTAAATCTTACATTATGTTGTCAGTCTTGGCGCTCGGTTTCTGCGTACCGACCAAAGGTTGCGGTTTGTAAGCCCACTTCATGTTTGATGCAAAGGCTTGGTAATTCCGTAGTCTCTCTATATACCTAACTAGTTGACCGGACCTTAATAGGAGCTCTTATAATGAGGAAGGTTTTGGGCAAAAACAAGTTGTTACGTGTATGGCGATTTATAACTAGCTGCTTAGTTTTTATATACATGTACAAATTGATGCGATGTTTAGCGTGTTAAGTACATTCTCGAGCTTTCCACTCGATTCGTGTAATAGCTGGACACAAACCTAAATGTTTCTAAACATTTGTACCTTTTTTGACTCCCAAGATGCATAAACTAAAGCCTAGACACTTAAAAAATTACTTCTCATTACATAATATTTGTACCATGCGGGAACAATCTAGCTCCTGCAGTCTAATACCTCCTGGCCGACGAATATTTTACTATATTTCCTCAAAAAGAAATTGTTTTTTTTTTTTATATATTTATGTGACCATAAAGAATCAAGTCAGATGGCAAATATTCAGAAACACTATAAAATGATTTTATACCAACGTCCAAAATAATAGATTCAGTTGTATTAATTATTATTGTCACTTATGATTTACTATAATGTTCACATAATTATCGTGTTCTGAGAACTGTGACACCGGCGTCATGTTGATCATGTTCTGCTACGACATTGATTAATTGAGTATCTGCCACATCATCAACCATCATGATTTGCAAGTCGTGTATGTAGACATAGTATATGTATAATATCTAAATTAGTAGCACTAAACCCTAGTCATTTGAGAGTATAAGACAAAAAAATTGTCAGGTACCTATATGACGCTTTTTACTGGGGAACTTGCCTTTACGATAATTTAGAAAGATATTATTAAAACATATTTATTCAAAACCTAAATACCCTAGGTATTAAATTTTTTATGTTTCTTTATAATATAGAATTTGTAAGGAGATTTTCATGTATTAAACGCTGTTTTAAGAAAATTAAAATTGCAAGTACAGCTATGTGTTTTGCGATTTGTTTAAAACTCAGACGTGGGTTTATTTCTGATGATTGTTTAAGTAAAGTGCAGCTGATAATAAATTTAGATTTTATGGATCGTAAAGTGTATGCGATTATGGTTGTGATGAGAAGCTCTTACTTGAACGAGGTTATAAACATCGGATGTCTTTTACATCAAACACTGGTAGGTAGACCATTATTTTGGATTGAAACCACACAGATTTAAGTCTCAATGTTACAATAAGTTATAAAAACTCAAAGATATAAAGAATACGGCCGAGAGATATTATTGAATCAATTTACGAATCTCCAACATCAAGCTTAATCAACGATACAATTGAAATTTATTTGGCAGTTCAATAAAATTCGAAAATTACAGCGAAAAAAGCGTACTAATGGGTGTGCGTGCTAAGAATGGGGTATGATTCCAAATGATTTTAAAACACAGTGAATTGTTACTGGTACCAACAAACTTTGTGACTTGTGATGAATATGCTGATTGAAATTATCACAACTACATTGAGTTTTGTTGGTTAGTAAATATTAATAAGACCTACTGAATTTAGTTATGTGAGTTATTATTAAAATAACTTGTTATGAAGAAATGTTTTTACGTAACAGACGATATAAATAAACTTTTTTATGAAGGTTTTTTTTTCAAGTCAAAGACGAATGGCAAAATGCTAAAAAGATCGTTTGTATATAAATGATATTTTCCTACAAAGAATGAATAAATGAACAATTCAAATATTGTACGATTTACACATTATGTTACCAAGACTAGGCATTTATTGTAAGATTTATGCAATTTAACGCTCCAGTGACACAAGGCTAACTAAATTACAGCAAACTTCTTTCAAAAAGAGATCTATTTCGAAAATAAAACCAGGTCTTGTATAACATAACAGATGAAGCGAGCGTACAGCGCTAACGTTACGATAATTGGTGCGTAAATTTCTTTCCAAGGTAGAAACAAATTCACGCGCCAACAAATATAGATCTGATGTGATATTTTCTAGTTGTTAGCCAGAAGATCTTATATTCTACGAGTAGGTTCTAGTATCAAATTGTATATACCTTATTAAATAAGGAATAAAAAAAAGTTATTTTTTTTTAATAGAAGAACTAACATTTAATTTAATTGTGTAACGAGATTTATCTATTGTACTTATTGTAAGTAGTTGATGACCAACCGAACGTTAAATTGTGAGTTAGTTTCTAAATATAATTTAATACATTGGTGATAGTATGGTATTCGAGCCCCATTATAACTCCATGTTACGCAGGCTTTGCATTATTTCAAATGTACCTATATTATTATTTTATCGGAAATTTAGTAGTAACAATACCTTAACGGATCTAAATTAAAGTCTAGAAATCGATATTTTATCAAAACAACGTTTATCGTCGACACAGTCCATTACATTATGGTCACGCATAGCTTAGCTCACGGACTTGTCGCTTATCTGTTCTATCAAGGAGGGTTACAGAAAAGGGGAGTAGTCACCCTTAATCTACAGGTAGTTTGCACGAGTGCCCAAGTAACAATAGCCAGAGAGTACAATAAAATGTCCCTTTGTTTTAGACATTTACAAGCAAAATAACAGAATTGTCCGCACCAGTGCTTGGACTCAACAGACCACAGAATCTTAATAAATATTTAATTTTTCATTTACTGTGGACATAGTGCCTACTGAATTATTTATACGGTCTCAAATGATACAATTCTAAGGGACCTTTCTTTCCCTAACGTTTTCTTAATTCCATTCCGAATGAAGACCCTGCTAATTGGAAACTGGGGGGGATTATTAACGTCTTCAAAAGTACCATTTTTAAAGGCCAACCGCTAAAAGACTGTTGGTTTTCATTTACTTTTATTCCATTCGATTTCTTTAGGGGCTTTCGAATTCAATTTGAAACCAATTATTGGGCATAATACAATGAAGCTACGTATTTTAACTGTTTTCGCAGTAGGTCTTGACACAAAATTAATTTATTTATAAGGTATAAAAAATCATGTCATGTGATAAACGTTGAGAGGGGACTTGGATGGTACTTTTATTAGATAAAAACTTAGACCACACTCCATTTTAAAAATATTAGATATCAGTCAATAATGTCTGAATTAAAAACTTTTCTCCACACTTCAGATTTTTTGGCAGGACAAAATCTGCGATCGGTCGATTTTCTCAATAGAGTTAGAATGTATTTCTGTGCAATTTACTGTGGCATACGTTATCACCTTAATCCAGCCTCTGCTGCTCAGAATTAAAACTATTGTAAGTTATAAACTCCTATTTAGATTAACTGTAATTAAACACTGCATAACGAGTTTGAACCGAAAGATAAAAATACCATGATTACAAAATATTACACTAATCATCTAAATATTGCATAATTCGTTTTGTTTCCACTACCGAACTTTTGAAATTGTGTATCTAAAAACGTCAAATTATTTTTTAGGATAATCAACTTTCAATAGCTTAACCATTGCACCTATCATCAGCCGGATCAGCAATTAATCAATTTTATGACAGACATTAAAACAACGTTCTAAGTCACGTGTTGTTGATTAGGGTTCCAAAAATGTTTGTCCCCACGAATATAAATCATGCATACTGGTGTTTATGTGAAGAATAATTACCGTGATTAAAGAATTATGTAGGTATCTTTAATTCAAGTGATGTAGTACAACGTTTCTGCATCATCCGCCGATAGTCCTAATCTCGTGCGAGTTCCATAAGATAAACTGTTTTTTTTTTTAATACAGCAGCTCACAACCGAGAGGAATGGAGGAAGGAAAGGGAGGCCTTTGCCCTGCAGTGGGACGACCATGGCTGAAATAAATAATAATAAATAAATAAATATTATTATGTATACATGGTTGACATGGTTATATCCGGTAATTACCTGTTATTTCCTTAGCTAAAACAAACTGTTAAACAATAATTTATTATTCTTTGATTTCGATTATTATTTCATAGATATAGGTACCTAATATCATAATAGTTACATTACTTAAGCAGAATAGACGATCAATTATTTTTATAATATATTACATTCATAAAATAGTGTTAATGGCTTGTAAATTACTTTTTTCAGTATTAAGTCACATTAATAGCGCTGTCTGTCGCCTGGCGTCTAATATTATGAGCAAAAATACGTGACATACCGTTACTAGCCATTACTCTGAGCCATTATCACCAAAACGAATACTAAATAGATGGATAAAAGCTAAGTATTCACGTCAAAAAAGTTCCCAAATCTCTTTAATTATATTCTTCACACTACGTTCTAGTAGATAACATTCCTGTTTCCCCGTAATGGCGAGGTTAGTGATCCTTTTGTAACTCATTTGCATCTAAAACACGGTCAAACATTACCATCCAAATGTTATTTCTTGACACTGGATTATTATGTATTAAAATAAAACCTCTTTACGCCCACGATGCTCCAAGCGATAATTGCAAACGGTTGGTAATCCCATTTAAAGCTCTAGAAAACTGTTGAAAGTCGTTAAAATGTTAACTGGAGTTCCATTGTCATTTTCAGCATTAACACTACCATGTACCACTTAACTTAACCGTATCAACAGGATTCCATATTAAATTTACATTCCATTGATCTTTTTAACGCTCGTAATGGTATTTACACAGTTATATCACAGCAATGGATTACAAAACAGAATTTGGAACGTGTTTCCTTTACTTCTTCGTGACGTTCTTGAGCTATTTCCCGCGGTAGGCGCACGTGTGACGCTAGATAATATACGGCTTGTAATCGACAGGGCTATTAAGAACAAGCGGGTATATTCGCTTTCTTGTCTACACAAATGTTGCAAGCTAAAACGCGATATCCAGAAAATGGAATAGCAAACCATAATATAAATAACTCTGATTACGCGGAAATAAATTTTATTTTATTCTTCCTCGCTACGTAGCGTGGCGTATGCTTATGTAGTAGATATCATGATTGTAAGAAGTGTTCTCCATTATCAGTCTTGAGTCTATTTACCTACATTTTCCGATTATCGTAGATCCCATGTAAGTAGCAAGCCTATTACCATTAATTGAGATACCTATTATTAGTTTCGTGTGAAGTGAAGGGAAAAACGTTATCTTTTTTATTTACTTTTCCAACTTATTAAAAGGAAACGGTATTATCAGTTTTCCGTCTAAAACTGCTTCCGCGTTTTGTTTTGTGGCATGACAAAATGCGGTGCGCGGTGACAATAGTAGTTTCGCATTGTGAATGAACTTGTGAAACCATTACTAACTTCTACTAAAATTTAGGTTCAGTCAGCCTTTCAGTTTAACTTATGGGGTTTATGGCAATTCTAACAACTAGTACGAGTAATTAAATTATCGTAGTACCAGCAATAACTTGCTTGTTTGACAACGAGGTCAATAGATGAAGACACGCCTTTATTAGTGCAGCTCTTAATGTATTTACTGTTCAAAATATTACTATCCCCGAATATGGATATATACTTGGATAGTTTTTAGGTACATATTGGTACCTAATACAAATATACTTTGTTTAAAAACAAAACAATAAACCACTTCTAGTTAGACAGAGAAAAATCAAACCTGTTACGAATATTTTTATCATTATGATTATACCTGTATGCTTAGCAGAAGTTACAACTTGGTTTTTACATTTGGAACCTGACGATAATGCTACCGGACTGAAAGTGGGAGCAAGTTTAAACAAATCAAAAATAAAATATCTAAAAAGATCTAGATAACAAGTTCATTAAATGAATTGAATAAATCGAATCTATATAAACAGTAGACTCGATACTCGTGTTGGCCATTTTGGGAACAAATCTAGTACATACATCTCTGACACAATAAACTACCACACAGGACTCCTTCAATAAACTTGATAAATAAAAAAACTGTCTCAGGAAATTGGAATGTTCGTAAAAATGAAAGGACAAGGCTCACACAATTTCGGGGTGTATAGATTTCGTAACATAAATACAAGAGTGGAGTTCTTTCCGGTGCCAAAATAGATGAGGAATCGGTAGCTCTGATAGAAAAGTTTGTACTGTTGTTCGTAAAAGTGTTCGTATACATCTCGTAGTTAGGTATAGACTTGAATCGATATTTCGATCTTCACCGATAATGCCTTTGAAATACTTGTTTGTGGGTTACATGTTACATGGCAAGTTGAGATAATTATCACAGTTTATTGTTTCATATTTCAACACTGATGATGTACATTTGTTGTTAGGGAATTTCATCAGATTTCTAGTACCTATTTACTTAAATATATATACGTGAGTGATACCTGTGCTAAAATAGATCATACTTAATAGGAATGCTCCGTCAATGTCTCTTTTTTGACAACCCTTTACGCGTTTTCGACAAATGACATGTCATTCGTTTCAATTTGCACATAAGTATTTATATTTTAGCAAAAGCTTCATAAGCTCGAAATAAATAACGAATCATGATTGATATGAAGTAGTTTTTTTATGTAGTAGGTAAACAGTTTAAGAGGTTTTTTGTTCTAATAAATTATACCTACAGTGAATGTTAAAGTTCAGCTTATTCACAAAATGTTTGGTCACAATACAAATCGGCTTTTGTTTAATTAAATGCAGCTGGAGAAGTGTGTTGCGTTGAAGCAAGTGCAACGCGGGAATAAGACTCAATGAGTTAATGAGAATAGCATTCAACATTTGTGTTCTTTATTAACAAGATAATTGGCTACGGGCGTTCTTGTAGCCAATTATCTCGTAAATACATAAATATGCATTTCATACATATTTATATACGTCTTTACTATGTGCCTTTTACAGTTATGAAGCCAATACTATATTTAGTTAGAAACAATAAATTTAATAAAGATAAACGCAAAAATGATAGTCTTTTTCGTGGTTTAATAAAAAAGGGTAGGTACCGACGAGATTGTAAGAAGAATTTAATAAGAGTGGATAAAGTAAAACCAGTATGTCAGGATCGTAGTCAGAGGAATGCCGTGGTCTCTGCCGCCCACTGGGAGACAAGCGTAGTTTAATTTTTAACCTGAAATAAACAAGATTTTACTAAGGGTACGGTGTTTTCTAGTTCGTCAGGAATGTCTATATTATGTCGATTTTATATTGCAATTGTACAGCTTCTTAGTTTTAAATTCGTGTAAGAAGGTAAAAGTAAGTAGGTATATATATTTTACGTAACGACATGGTTTGATCCTCTGGGAATCATCATTTTTTGTTTACCTAAAAAATGTGTAATCATTCAATGATTGTTTGAATAGAAGATATTTATGGGAGGAAAAACTTAACAAAATATTTATTAGAACTAAATGTATTTAAAGATGTAAAGACAAATCTGTCAACTCACATATAAGAGCTTTCGCAACATAGTGGTCACAAGGAAACGATCCTATTTTATAGCGTAGGAATTAATCAGAGAACGACTTTCAGACTGCTATTACCCCATACATTGTACATAAATAGTAATGGTACTATTTGTTGGAAACTAACTTATTATCGCTTAACATCTGGAGTGGCCAGTACTAGCTGAAGAAACTTTGATGATAATTTATTGGCTATAACTTGAAGTTATTTGAGCATTAACATTTACAATGTAGTTGAGTTTATTAAGCTTTAACTGCGGCTGTCAAGCCACTCATCGTAATAAAAAAAGTATATCTAAAGCTACGGACTGCAAATACAGCTAGACTTCAAATGACCTAAAAAAATGACCACCAATAAATCAATTACCTATATCAACAAGAGCGTAGATTATTACAATAAAATTATGAATTATATAAATTCATGAGTATGCTCATTTTCCATTTTACCCAACAAATGTATTCATTACTTTCAACTATTTTAATAACTTTATATTCTAAAAATTAAAAACATGACTGTATGTTCTTTAATCTTTCCATTAAAAATTCCAATCATACCAAACTTCGCTGTGCTTTCAAACGAAAAAGCACAATTCTTAAATTCAATTTAAAACTAGCGTGAATCGTCACCGACCACCCGCTCTAGTTGCCGCTAACTCGCAGAACTTCTAATTCGTAGAACTTCCTAGTTGCGAGAATCGCAAAAGTGGCGATGTGCCAAAAGGTAAGATAATAATGAGGTTTTAAGCAAATTGGGGTTCAAAAAATTTGATCCTGATTCAACCTGCCGGTGATCAAATTACGGAAGGACGATGTAGGGAATGAAAATCGTATCTTATTTCAAAGGTTCAGTATTAAGAAAAGAAAAACGAAGATTAAATTAAAAATGGTTATAATTATGAAAGCATTTCTTTCAGAGCTTTTTAAGATGATCGCTGACACTATTTTGAGTCTTAGAACCCTATTTATATTTACATTAAATGAGGTTTCGTATTCGGGCACTATCTTTTTACCTAACAAAATATGCTACTAGCGCTTATCAACGCTCAAGTATTCTAACCTATAAGTAAGTAAGTATTTTAACCTATTCCTTATATTACTGGTATTTCATACTTTGATCAATTCAAAAGCCTTAAAAGTGTTTTACATTTATAAAACTAAATACGTAATTTGAGGTCACGGTCGCAGCTCGCAGGCCCTAATAGTATTAGGTACAAATTGCAAGTCCATTACTCATCGGTTAGATAGGTAAAGTGTAATTAAATGTAACCACTGACGTCATGTCCAGTAATACAGTTATACAGAAGGTTTGACATGTATACCTAATACAATTTGAATTTTATAATCATTATTTGTTCAGGCCTAGAAATGTTAAAATCGTATCCATAAAACTAAAATTAAAGATAGGTGGCTTAGTAGGCACGATTGGCTTGTCAAATAATTAATTGGCACAACAAGGGCTTAACACGGAAAGTACTTTAATTAATGCTATGTCGTTTTCCATGTTGCGTAGCTAGCGGAACTAACAGTGTCGTATCGTTCGCATGACGCGGTGCGCTGGAACCGAAAGGATAAATAGGTAAAGTAGGCCGGCTTGGTTTGTGTTGAAAGCTGTTTCATTATGGTACGGTTGGAGCTCTGACGTCAGAAGCAAAATGTACGTAAAGCTTTCGTTAGTGAAGTTGATAGATAAAACTTAGTGTCAACAATGATGATGGATATTAACAGTCAATATTTATTTATTTAAACTTCATGTAACAGCTGTCTACATAGGCGGACTTAATGAATGAGGCATTCTCTACCAGTCAATTAAAATATTTAAATAGAATACTAAACTATTCTGAATTGTTTTTATATAGCGTAGTAGCGTTTGATAAGAGAATATTGATCAACACCTTTTGAAAAGCGTCGGTGTGTCAAGCGCAACCTAATTTGGCAATGTTAACAAAGCAGATTTTTGAAACTGTGGACCGCAGCCAAACGGTCGTGTTATGCGGACTCCCGGATGACTTACGAGCGCCAAATTTAGGTCGTTTTGACTTAAATAATACCGTGGTTCATAGACAGTTTCAGTTCACTTGGATAAGAATAAAGATGTGCTTGAATCTCACAACTCAAATTGCAAATCTGTATTACTTATCGTATCCTACGTCATGTTAGCAGTTTTTTTAGTTACTTGATACGTTAATGCTTGAATATGTAATACTTACTGGCTATGTCATGTAACAAGAAGTACCTACGCATATATTTTTTTTCCTTCAGTTTAGTTCGAAACAAGCCGTTCGTAAGCTTCTCATATTAGAAACAAAGTAATAAACAAATCCAATTCGAAAGTAAAATATCAAGAACACACAGTTATAAATTACACAAAATATACAGTCATATTAATATACGTAAATATTTCATTGGTTTTGATAACCCAGTTAAACTATCAAGGCGCACAAAATTCGGTTAACGTGTTTCTTAATTAAAACGAAACATGAATGAAAATTAGTGAACGCCCACGTGTCAGCGTTTAATTAGCGTTATAGTTCATCAAATGAATAGGACATCGTTTGATAATAATGGAAGTACGTGGGTACGTATATGACGTCATATTAGGCGCCGGTTTCCGCAGTGTTTCAGAACAAGGCCTTTGCATAAGGGTGTAGGGTAACCGATCGCCGCGTATTCTAATTTCGTATGCGTCACTCGCATTTTTCCCATTACACTGTCTAGCAAACTGAAGAGTAGATAAGGTTGGCTGTCTTTTAAGTACTACTTTACCGAGGAGTGTGGGTTAGTATGACGCATATGAATTAAGTACTGTATCTGATTGACAAAACATTACTTAGCTCGTGTCTCTTTATTTGAGAGTGGACCGGAGTTACAAGCGCCGCGAAATTGTTTCACCTCGCCAGGGACAAAAATAAATTTACAAGGCTGATGTCCGACCTCCAGTGATTGGAGAAGAACAAGAAGAAGAAGGAGTCTCCCTATTTGACTTGTATAAATATGCCATCATACTTTTACATTACCCAACCATTGACGTTCATTTCTCATGAATTCAAAATACAGTTTCTTTTTGAGTACATTACCTACCTATTTAAATCATTAAAATCTATTCAGCAGTGATTGAGTAATAAGCACACATGAAATGAATATCAAAAATGTTTTAATAATAAAGAGTTTTTATTTTGGGAAGCCGGTTCGCCCATTTATCTACCTAACTGGTATTTGTAGGCGCAATACTCCCGAGTTCCATTACAGAGTAAAATTCTTACCTTTTCTTTCAGTAACCTATTCGTGCATTCCAAGCGCGTCTGAAATGCCTGTTTTCATTTACAGGATGAAACATTTATGTATGAGTAAGTAAGTATGTAAAAATGGTTACCTGTGTGTTCTTAGGTTACTAAGACTATTACCTGAAAGAGTTTTCAATGCTTTATAACTTTTTTTTTTTTTTTATAATGATCAACGTAGTTAAAAAATGTATCGAACACAACATGATATATCTCAAAATAATCCACAAAATTCTCGCTTGTGACTAGTTCCTAAGACCAATTGAAATTGTTAGTCAGTAGCCATTACAAAAACCATTGGGTGAGTATTACTGTTGCATTTCAACCACCAAATCTGTTGTGTAATCATTTGGTATGTACAAAAGCGTATATTTTTATCTATATAAAGCAAAAGCCAGTACTTTTCACAGTCTTACTAGGTGATTAAAGATAAAACAACTTTACGAGTTGTTGGTAATTGATAGAAAATATAGTTTAATATAGTTCCTTCCCCTTTACTTGTAGGTTTTGATTACTAAATGGATGATTTGTCATGGAAATGAGATTCAAAGCTTCTTAGGGTAAATGGGACAAAGGGCAATACTGATCAAATTTTGGATGATTCATTACGATTAGCTTAATTTACCCGACCTAACTCTCATCAATTCTGTCTTAGCTGCGCTCTGATTAGATTTCAAATCAAACTATCAGAACCACTGGGGAACTAGGGTATTCCTGTCACGTAATTTGGACACACTAAGAAGATCAGAGAACCAGAATGACAAAAGATACAAGATCCTACCGACTCGACAACTCGTCAACCGTTTTTACCATCCTTGCTACATCGACACCTGTCTTATAAGACAACGCTGATTTATTGGTCTAAGTTTGTTCATAAATCACATTCGTAACAGGCATTGCAAGGGTTGGAAGTCGAAAAAGAAAAAGTTATGTCGGGCCTACTATAGCATAATAGGTTATTGTTTTTATTGAATACAGGGGTTCAGACGTCGCGTCGGTTCAACAAAAGTTCCTCTGTTCCCAATTGTACAGTTTTCGTTAATAAACCGTCGAAGGAATTTAGATAAGATAAATAAAGATTGCTTGAACTCTGAGAATGGAAAGTGTCCAGGAAGCCACAGTAAAAAATACTCAAACAAAGTTTCGTGAACAATCTAGTACATTAAATCATATTTAGCAAAAAGCTTTTTTATTATTACGAAAAGCTAGATATTACAATTAAGTTCTTTATCAATTCCATGAGCAAAAACAACTTCAGATTCAATATTTTAAATGTAATACAAACACTTGTCTTCATCCCTATACAAACATCAGCGATGCAGAGAGTTTGCCAAAGGAAACTTAAAAAGCATTTTATGTTTTATTCATACGAATTTCGAAGTACAGATGAAAATAATATAATGGGCGATGGTACAGGCGAGTTTTCGTATTTTTTTAAATATGATTTTAGCAAGCTCTCTTTGTTATGTGATTTAAAAACGTTCATGTCTACGGTTATATCAAATGATGCCAGATTATTTAAGAGCCAAGGATAGAAACAGAGTGGGTAGGTAATGTTTTTTATGGTTATTATGTGTTTGTATTAGGTGTTTAATATGGTTTGATAAAGTTATGATTTAAAGCCCTCATACATACAATCTTAACAAAAATGCTGTAGGTACCTACTATAGCTATATTTCTCATCGCTTGCCATTTTAAGATAGTTTTTTAAAATTGATTTCTGCAACTAAGTCAAACTAATACCTCAGGAAACAAGTGTGTGTTAATGGTTACTGTTTAACTATTACTTTGTGACATTTACAACAATGGCGTATGATAGCCACACTGTGGAGGTAGTTACTTCTTTCACATTTGGAATGAAATACTGTTACTTTACTACTATAGTAATTACTAGCCAGTCATAACCTGTTTTATGTTTTGTACTGGACTATAAGTGTTCGCTTAACTATGCTGTAAAGTACCTACCTACTTTGTAAAAACAATAAGTGTGTTCAAAGTTATCGTAGAAATTGTAACGTGACCTAATTTTAATGTTTATTATTTTATATTTTTCAAGAAATCCATAAAACGGCAGACGTAAATGTTAAAAAAAGTTTTGACGGATTAAATAACTTTTTGACGTTTATAATATTCAGTCTAGATCGATACTATACTATTACTGTATTATTACAAGGTACCCAGGTAAATTACCGCCCAGGCAGCACAAAACTGAAACAATACCTACACCTGAGCATTGCACCAACAAATTCATGGAACTAAATTTAAAATTCTATTCCAATGTTCCAAATTCTAAGTAACGCAATAATAAGGCGTTGTTTACACTTCAACTTCAGTTTCAGTGTGGAGGCAATTTCGTGGATTGTGTACAGAGCCTTAGTGGTGGTAGGGTTTGTTAGCCCGCGGTTAGCGACATGCTCCTGGCTTAGTAGCGACTTAAGGAGTTGCCTTGGAGACGGCTTAGGCCTGTGAGGCACTTCGTTAAGCTTAATAATAAAGTTGTTATTGAATATTTTGGGTGGGTGGAGAGGAATTTAGCGTATGCTTTGTTAAATTTGTTTGTAGTTTGTCCACTGTTTTATCAAAATACTTCTTACCTAACTGATAAACTATTATAAAAGTTTTTTCAAAGCAAAGCTTAGATATTGTAGGTATATATTACCTATTTAGTAACCAGTCTTGTTTTTGTTTATGACGTAAAACCGTATACCATTTCGAGTATTTCATTGTTTATTGCGTGCTACGCGATCGATCGCAACTTAATACCATTTTGACACGCAGTAAACTGTTATGTATGTTTGTTTATTTGTTTATATTATTGCAAAGTTTGGGGACACGTGAGGGAACGCATTCGTTTCTATGAGCCAGTATTTCTGTAAAACAATGACTCTATTTGTTAAATTAATTCTCTTTTCTATAGGTTTTATTATTCTGTAAAGAACCTTTAATAATCAATATTTAAAACGCATAATAATATTACAAATCCAGGTAGGTATTTTCTTTTACGTAACTCAATTGTTGCTGCTCTAAATGTATGTAATTAGCTTGTCAATCAAATCAAATCAATTAATATGCTACTGAATAACCACGATATGCCTATACAATTAATCCAATCCATTCTAAGGTTGTTTGGAAAGTACAAGTTTTAATCATAAGATCACCCTTTGTATCGGACTGTACAATCTTAAACAAGCTACAAAGGTGATCTTATTTGTAGAAGCTTTGTTCGTACAGTAGGTACCTAAATTGTATTCTGAAATAAATGTCAACCGGCAGGAATGGAGTAAGAAAAGGGAGGCCTTTACCCTGCAGTGAGACGATCATGGCTGAATTAATAATAATAAATGTCAACTAGCAATCCTTCGTTATTCTAGTATTCTAAAGCGGATTTTCTCATAAATCATAACTTTTCTATAAATGGAGTCAGGGATGTCAGGGTACATATTTGAACGGTTTAGTATTGACATAATATTGACATTTGAAAAGGAGACCTTTTATATTTTTGTGCCCAACAATGGCAGACTGTACTCCTGAGGGGCGTTTCGGCAGGTCACGCACTTATCATGGAAGGTCATTTTGTAAAGGGTTTTAGACAAACTTTCGAGATACACGTAAGTACATTGTGTTATGTCTATATTATGGTATTATTCAAGCAAATTCATGTAGAAAACCTACTTAATTTGCTTTAAGACAAATCATTTAAACCTTTTTAAAGTATATTTTGAAAAAAAAAAGATAGTTAAAAATGACTTAGTGTAGAAAAGTGTGGAAGCAAAACTTATTAATTCAAGTCACAATAAAAATCAAAATCTGTAGAATAACCTGTTAGGTACCTGTATAAGAGCTTCCTAAGAAGCTAATATTGTTATTTCATATTAAATACAGGTGGAGTCTAATGTACCTTGAGCTTATATGCAAATGCGACAGCCACAACACATGTTTCTTCCCATGAAAAGGAGAAAATATTGGTGAAAATGCTTTTTCTTTTTTTTCCTGAGTAAATATATTTGTGCTTGTACGCTAAATAACAATGTTTTGAGTGTAAGTACAAGAAACATGCCGCTCAATGTATTTGACGATGTTTTTTAAAGGCCTGTTGTATTATGAATGATCCTGTTATACAATCTAAACTCAGGAATAAATATAATTCAAATCTATTTGTTTAAACAAACAATACACTTAATTTTCCATTGTATATTATATCCCATGGTGATAAAAAGTATTTTTAAAGTGTTAAACAAAATAATAATAGGTATTTAATTAAATTCAGACTACTACTGACGAGGATAATAACATCAATTAACCAACTTACATAAAACATTTGATTGGAATTGAGAACCTTTTTTTAAGTTTGTTACAAATCTTAACTTTATAAATTTACGAAATACATTGTGTGCGAACCTGTCTTATTTAAGTGAAGCAATAATAGAGAAAAATCCAGTAATCCATCAATGTCTACGCTGAAGGTTGAGTTTGTTTCCCGTCGGAACAAACTACAGTATTTTATAGCTAACAGATACTGTTATGAGTCCGGACGTTTAGACGTGGGAGACGAGCGACATACACACATACATATATGTTCGTACATCGAGTGTATATGCCTGTTAACTAACTCAAGACAAGAGAGGAATCTCAACATAACGCCATGTATTTTGGAAATGTAAACATAGATGAAAATGAATTGAAAACATAATGCATAATGAATTTATGCATCCTGTCTTGTTATTTATGGAATAATAAATGCGTTAACCTTCAAGATAATAGGTATTACAACAGACGCTTTTAAAGTAATGCTCTTATCGTACCTACGAAATAATATTACATCAAAACAGTCATCACAATTTCAACTAACAACTTGATAATTGGTATAATTCAGCTACAGAACTATTATTTCGTTTGCACTTACGTGAAGTGGTCTAATTACTTAACTGTGCCCTCTAAGCGGGCATCAATAGGCTAATTGTGGACATAGCTCGCCCGGGAATAATAAGCAAGCAGTACATACTCTGAGTACATTATCACTCGTCGATAGAGGTTACACTTGGTTAATTGAAATGCATTTAACTCTACGATCAACGAGACTAATCTGCAGAACGTAGTGGACCGCATCAATAGCTGAATACGGAAGGGAAGGCTTTGCCACTGACAAAGCTGTTTTGGTTAGTAATTCGATTGCGTTATTAGTTTCTAGTTCAATCGAATAGTATTGGAAGTTTGTTAAGCCACAAATTATGTGTGAATCCAATATTATGCATATTTGCACAACTTGATTTTATCCGCGACATAGTAAGAAATTTTTGTGACAGCCATCTCTAAGTTTCTGTTTATAATAAAGATTATAATAATGGACACACAACACATCAGCCTATTGCAATCCACCAATGGACGTAGGCCTCCCCCTCACTCCCCCTGTTCTCCCGTTTTCGCCACCCAGTCACTACAAGTTACCTGAAATAGTAGGGCGGCCAGAAACTAGGGGCCGTTTTTTTTGGCTACTATTCATGGGGGGTTTTACCCATAGTTACCACGCTGGGCAAGTAGGTTAGACAGGAGAACGTCGCTGCCCATCCTCCCGGAAATATATATTAGTCGCCACTTAAAACACCCACGGGAGGACAGGGGGTGGTCTATTTTACCGACCGGAAACCAGGCAAAATGGACATACTAAGACCAAAAACTAAGTGCCTAACAAATGAAAACTCTAATGCAGCACGATAAACTAAGACCAATATAACAGAACAATTCATAGCATTATGATCTGAATGATTATCGCGTGCTGCACAAAGGCGGGGAACAAAGGCAGATGAAGCCATTGTCGCAGACCGATGGAACATTTTAATGATGCCACCATGCCCGAGTGAACCGTGCAGTGTGCACCCAGAATGTATTCAAGAGGATTCTAAAATAATGCACGTATTTTCACAACTGTTGTAGCTATTATACCGAAATATTTTCCATTTAGAAACTACCTACCAACACATTGTATAAAAAGAAGTTTGTGACTGGGTCTTTAAGTGACTGGGATTAAAAATAAAAAACTTTTTAAAGAAACAAAGGAGAGTATATAATTACTGATATTCACCGGACTACAAAGAAGGAAGCAAACAATTTACGAACGTGGTCATCAAACTAGTGAGCTTTGCTAAAAGCTTTGGACTGTTATGTTTCTTTTCTATATCATACAATATTGCTATTGTTCAAGAATTTCCCACTAGCAGCCAAAAGTTTCAAACTACTAGCCGGGGAAATCAACGTAAGTTTTAATATGGCTTTATAATAGAATTCCTATTTTATCCATAACAGATAAACCCAACAGACTTGCAATTATCAAATACCGTATATTAAAATTTATTTTCTACTCCAAATTACCATTATATTAAGAAAAAGAACCATGCGCACAAACATTCAAGGCAATCTTTCCTTCAAAAGAAGTCTCTTCAAAGAAAAGTTTCAATCCCCTTTTATTCTCAAATGAGGCGAGTTTTCTATACTTAATTGTTCGAATGTCCCGCAAACTGGGAGGACTTCTCCGACACTGGAACAACTGAGAATCCTTCGTAATTAAAGAACTTGTCGGATTATTAAGTAGTTGTAGAGTAGGAAGAAAATAGAATATATTGAATAGTACACTTTCTTTGTGTCTCAGTTGCCCTGTATTTGACGAATAAATCGCTCTCGGCATTATTACAAACTTTATTTACTCGGTTAGAACAATTTTAATTTCTAAGACTACCATGCAAAATACTATTCATTACGATTATGGAAAAAGTGACCACAAAATGCGGGATTTTCGTCAGACAATCAAGACTTCTAGCTTTGTTGAGGGCATTAAACCTTATACCAAGATATTTTGGCTATATTTACCTACTATACAAAACTTAATACCTATACAATTTACTTTAATACTTTTCATCTGTGTTTAGAATGAATAGCCTATGGTATCACTTATTTCGCATTGAAAAAGAAACCATAAACGGTAATTGAAAAGCCATATTCTATAGGTTGATCTAAAGATGAATAGCGCGTTTGCATAATCTGCTTCAGATGAGCCACTTTACATGATTACGGCACACAACCTCTTTTTCAAGACTTTCCATGCTTTATTGGTACATGCTATGAATTTCCAAAAACTTCCTAGTTCCGAAACATGAAACCTGGTGCTTGTTAATATCTAGAACTACATTAAGGTTTAAAAGATAAAGTATTCTGGACACATAATGTAAAAATTTAAAAATAAATGCGATAAAAAGTAACACTAAATGTTTGACTCAAAAGTAACAAGCTTCTAAATGTTTATTCAGCTGAGTCAAATACTGTCTATAGGTTCATTCCTAGTTAATTAAAATCCAAGAGTAATTAACAGTAAACATAACCTATTTGACAAACGTCGAATATGACTTAGTACCAAACAAACAAAGCCCACACAGCCCACACACAGAGCTTCGTCAAGACTTATGATGTGGGCATTACAGTCGACCACCGACCAATTAATCTTCCGTCCTGACTGTCGTTAGGAGATGTCACACAGGACAAACTTCAAAAGTAAAGGGCGAGTCAAACAGGATGAGATTCCGTCCATAGTCGCACATAAACGGTATTAGAATAGAGCAATTCAGTGAAGCTGTTAAACTTAGAACCGTGCAATTAGCTGTGCAGTTCAACTTTAGACATTTCATTAGATTGGATAGTATCCAAAATTGTAGAAAAAAAAGTTTACGAAGTTTATATTAATAAAACGTCCGATAGCATTAAACATACGCCTGTAATCCTCCAAGGGGTAGGCAGAGGTGTGTAGTTCACTCACATTTTGGCTGTTATGCATCAACCGGGCACAAATACAGACTTCGTACTGCTACTGAGAATCACCTAATGAAAACACCCAGTAACATTCCGACTCGGAATCCGAACCCAGAACATGTTCAGCAGTCGCGCTTACCCACCACGACACCAACAAGGCAAGGATTGGGATTAGAGATTTGCATTTGCTACTGATACGACTACTAAACCCAGTTGGGTTCCAAACTAGTCAAGCAAGCTTAATTCCTGCAAGTTTTAGCTTATGTTATGTTTCATACATGAACGGTATAACGTCTTTTAGATGTTGAAGGTTATTCCAATCGCATTCTCCTAATTTCTATAGAGTAACGTCATGAAACACAATGCAACTCGTCCCGCATAGAAATTCTATTGGAGACCCGACAATAGGCATATCTGGATGCGTCGGTAGTTATATTGACTTGCTCTGAAGACTTATAGGGCAACTGATAGACAATATGCACGGTTTGATCAACTTTGTGCCCTGTGTTTATGTAATAGGGTATATAATAGTTTAAAGAAAAGATTGTATTATGTATTAGACTGTCTTGAGTGACGTATAGAATAAGGAAATATAACGACTTGGTTGCTACGTCAAAGTTATTCTGTTATTATAAAGTAAATGAGAAAAATATTATTACGTTCCGAAAAAAGTAAAAGACGCTTTAAATACTTCTTAACGTTTGGGACTAAATGATTCTTAATGGTTTATAAACGTAAAAGAGAAATTTTCCAAACGCTCTGTCGATGAAAACGGGCCGAGAGCATCACTTATTATTTTAATGCTTTGACTAAGGAATTATGCTCTCTGTGTTTATGTTACGGTTCCGGCTCTTACTGCCAGAATATATAAGTACTATGACATAACGCTTTAATTACAAAAAAAAAACCGTTATAAATGCATCGTTAACTTTGCTTCGCGCACTTTTCTAAAGAAACGTCATTGGTTGAGTCATGTTACAAAAAGCTGTTCTTGCAAACCAAAAATTAATTCATGAACTTTCCAAAATTCTCCTTTTTCCTCACCTTTGAAATATTCGAATATACTTTGTAAACAAATAGGTACTTATATTCATCTGACGCCCTAAATTCCCATTACATAGACACAGCTTCATTGAGTTCCGAATATTTTATGTGCTCCCAACCCTCCCTCACCATGAGTGCCCTTAATAATTGAATTCCAATATTGTTCTATATAGGTGGTAATGGTCTAATGGTGCTTTTTCAGTTTTTTGTATTATGAAGGAAGATTGTACAAAATTATAAGTATTGGTAAAGATTTGTTAAGCACGTAAGTAAAAAAAAAAATATGTACCTACTTATTTAAAGCAATTTGTAGTAAAATATTATACATATTTTTTAAAGAATAATACACAATATTAGGTAGATGTCCCATCCATTTATGTAGATATGAATACGTGCTGGTGACTGTGATGGAAAAGATGACAGGGCATAATTTATCAGCTCTTAGACTTAACGAATAATTTTGTGTCTGTCATCCCGCTATGACTAAATTAGGTAAAGTTATGAAATAAGGCTTGCCTTACATAAAAAAAATTGTTAATTTATATACGAAAATATTTGAAATGTTGTAGTGATGAGGTAATAAATATGTAAAAAACTTAAATATGGTAGGTATAACTCCTTTAGCATGATAAAACGATATAAAATAATAAACAGAATTCCTTTGATAAAGACAGGAACTCAATTGCCCCTTAAAACGGAGGTCTGCCTAAAATTCCATTTTTTTACTATATTTTTACATGTAGTAACATCGTGGTGCGGTTGACGCATCAGGTTAGACGGGAACATAATTAGATCGTGCGGTACACAATATAGGTCTACGAGCACCGCTAGTAAAGACTACGGTACAAATAAATAGTAAAAGTTCCGCTTTATGATGCCTTTACGATTTTTAATGAACCATCAACATATTTTTATGATTCATTCCTAATTATAGGTGTATTTCAAATTTAGATTTTATAACACTAAAGCATGATAAAACATTGTGTACCCAGGTACTTTTATCTAGCATTGATTTAAATTTCAATAAGCAATAATTTCTAGTTATTGTCTTTTTAAATTCGCTCAAAATATACAGTAGCAGATCTTCTAAAAACTATTAGTAGAGAGATAGCAAGAAATAAAGTGTTTGACGACAATTCATACTAAACTTAAGTAGGTACCTCTAGTTATGTAGTTATGTTCGTTTCAAGTGCATTTGTATAAAGCTTACGTCCAGCTCAGCCTGCAAGACGCTGGTTTCAGTAACATTGTTATTTCTACTCAGTTCAGGATTTTAGCTGTCTTGCTGTGTGTTAGTTTTCTGTCTTTTGTACTATAGTGGTGCGGTCTTTTGTATTATCTGCATAAATAACAAATAATCATATACTATGACGTCATTACGTTTCCTCCGATCTTGTATGCGGCTCCTTTTGTCGTATTCGTCCTCAATTATCTAGTAATTTGCGAAAGCTACAGCCAACATAGGAATAATAAATACTTATTTTTTTATTGAGATACCCTGGCGTAGTAATAGAGCTGTCATCCAGAAAATTGGTTATCAATAACTCGTTGTTTCAGTCTAATATTATGCTGAAAGGAAAATATAAGCTGTTTCGATTGAACATGCATAATGAATTTACCTCGATTTTTACGTCATACTTTCTTCACGATAATTCCGTTACATTTCAACTTAAGATAAAAAAAAAATAGCCATATCTTATCGTTTTATGGGAAGAAGGATTAAATTAAATTATATATAAATTATAATTATACATTTTCATTATGTTGATCTGTGTAGGACTCGTAGTGAGCATAAGACTTTAGTAAGTATCCTAAATATTACTACCAACCGAATTTCCCGTGCAAGTTGATCTGTGCTCTGTTTAGAACTTTACACTGTTCTGGTATTCGTATACTATTTTGCTTGACCAGTGATTGAAATAGGTACTACAAAATTATTCTTAAAATCTTATAATTGTATATATTCAATATAAATTTTAACTATGCCGAATCTAACACTCCTTCACTCCACCAAGGGGACAAGGCGTTCTCTTCCCATACGTTAAACAGATTTTCAACATATATTTTACCATCATGGCAATAGTATAATTGTATCAGTAATCAATACTGCACGGCAAGACGAACGGTACTAGTACAGATATGGGGCAGATGCAAATAGACCACGATTTAACTATTGGAGGAAGTCATAAACACAGCGCACGACTTCCCGAAATAAAGGATTGTTATTGTACGAATGTAGCGTCGCGAATCGTTTTACGTTTTAACTTACTGTTTTAATGTTTTTATTAAATAATACACAAATACATTCCGCTCGTGTCCTGTTATATAAGATATTTAATACTAAAATAAGAACGAATGTACATACCTACTACTTGTAGGTAACTTATGTAAGAGAAACATGCTTGTATCTTCAAAAGTTGGCAGAAGTCCACATTTGGTTTTAGATACCTTTATTTATCATAAAGATAGTTTAATTTATTTATTAGTTAAACCATTAAAGCCAAAGATACCTTATTTTATTCGAAAATAAGAGTTTTTCACAACGTCTTATTATTATGTTCAATTTTTAGAAGGTAAAAAAGAAAAGCGACAAAAGATACTTGTTTCGATTAATTCCGAAATTTTCTGATAACATCACAATCTAGAGAAACGAGTAAATTGTGATGGGAAATTGGAAAACGCCACGAAGATTTATCTGGTCCGAAGGCCAATATCGGTTAGGCCCATTAGAGCGGGCGGTAGAATGGATTTTTATCCTATTGTCGCTTACAAACGCCCGAGTTTTTTCACTCGATAAAAAATAAATGACGGTGACGATAAAAAGAAAAATATACTGTCGTGTATCTTTACACTTTGATAAATAAAAAGGTTGTTAGTTAGTTCCTACCTACTTGTGTATCATCGTACGTGTCTGTCTGCAGACTCTTTGATAAGGAGTATGGATACGTCTTTGTGTCGAGCAAAAGATGCATAAAACATCAAATAACTCATGTTTTTTCGTATCTAATTCAGTTT
This sequence comes from Abrostola tripartita, assembly GCA_905340225.1. Lineage (NCBI taxonomy): Eukaryota > Metazoa > Arthropoda > Insecta > Lepidoptera > Noctuidae > Abrostola > Abrostola tripartita. Next base: position 2,909,261 of record HG996488.1, read on the forward strand.
ATTATAAGTACTTTAAACTTCAGTTTTCCTTTAAGGACAGGAATCGTAAATTAACAATAAAACCACATTGCCTTACAATTTTTACGAGAAGTTACCTCGCTAATACGACCAGAATTCTAAAAAGTAATTAGGCAAAACCAACCCTGACAATAGACAGACTTTTTAGTTCGATGTCTGCACGAGACTGGACTATAAATCATACGCAGACCTTCAATACTATTACATCAATACGAGGTTGAAATATTCAGGTGTCAAGTTAATGATTGACGCGTCGTTCCCTGAGGATGTCTGCTAACCTTGTGAAGTTTTGTTCTGCACGAAAAACAGTCTACAAGCGTTTTTTCACCAAAATAATAAATGTATAACTCTAAGCGTTTTTCTCAGAGGCAAAAAATAGGGACTAAACCGAAGATTTTGTAAACATAATTTTAAGTTATGTAGAAGCAACTAACAGTTACATTATGACAAAAATTTACTCATGACAATATGACAGAGAAGAACTTCATTGCTTCATCCTCCAATTTCATCACCTTCACATATGACCCTCTTTTTGGCAACCGGTACATGACAAAATTATAATAATACCAGCTCACTTAACTATAGGAACTTACGATCTCCTTAAATGTAACATTTTATGCAGATTTCCTACCGTGTGTTGCGCTTGTTTCCAGTTGGCTTGAAAGAACTTTCTGTAAGTAATTAGTGAACTAACGATCGAATCACTTTTCTGTAGTTTTTCCGTATAGCTAAGTTGATCCCTACTTAACTTTAATTACAACTTGATCCTCTCCTCGGGATCAATTAGAGGCGGTCAGCGAGAGCGTTGCAGACACGCAGTTGCATTTCTGAAAAAATTAAGTTTGATTTGGGTTAAACGATCGATAGTTTCTTTTCCGTGACACTTTAGTTTATGGCAATTTACAAAAAATGGCTAACATTAAAATACTTGTTTGATTTTCTTTTTGTTTAGGGTTCACATTATTTCAAAGGACATTTTTTTTTTGGAGACGAGGTTATAGCTGAAGACTAATGGCGAAAAATGACAAGGGAACGGATAGGTACAAAATATAGCTGTAGCAAGATAGGAAAAATGTGACTAAAAACCCACCTTCGCCTACAAACTGTTGATTAACAAACTCACGATAAGCAGTTCCCTCATCACGATATGTTTAGGTTTAGCTGCCAAAGCATCGCTTTGAATAATTATTTAGTAGAAGTAAGACGCCTTGAGGAAGATGTATTGGATGCGTAATTAGTACGTAGGTAGGTATCAATCACTCTGCTTTACGGAGGATGGGAGCTATAAATCCAGTACATAGGTATGTGTGGGCGTGGAAGAATTTGAGTTAGAATTTTTTTGAGAATCACATGGGATGACGATGATCGACGTGAATATCCGCGGATAGACTAGTCGAAACATAACCATCTTGATATTTTTTTCGAATTAGTTTCTCGTCATTAAACTCAAGCTTAAGTATTTGTGACAAAACTTTGCTAAGATGTAAGTATAGGCTTCGATTGAGTGTAGGTAAGTACCTATATTATATTTGTATAAAAGTAAATTAGTGGTAAGTAGTCCTTGAATGATGAGTTTAAAAAAAAAGTGACCATGGTAGAACGTATTACTACTCACTATATACATATATCCATAATTAAATTGTACCTCTTCGTAGCTCAACATTTACTGTTACAATGACATCTCAGCAGAAAACTGTCTCCATTTATTTGGTACCGTAAACTCTAAGATATAAATATATGTTTATAAACACGATAATGTATTAATTACTCTATCGAACAAATTAATTTGTTGTCAAAATAAAGTTAATTAATCCCGAAACTCAATAACTCGGTAAATAGCGTTTTGTCTTTGTCAATAGGAGAAGGCGATACAAACCGATTTGATTACAGCCGTTGGGTAAATCAGGGTAATATTTCATGTCGTGTTATATAAAAACATGTATTTTCCGCTTTGATCTAAGTAGGAGAGTTAAAGCTGATTATATAACAACTTTTACACCACAACACGAATATAATGAAATTCAGGTGTTTATGTATCTGATAGAGATATTTTTCAACTTTCCATGACACATTTAAATAGCAAAATATTATAGTCTAGTGAAGGTATTTTGTCTCTTTATTGCGCAAGTAAAGTAACTAACAACAGAACTTGAGTTACTACAGGTGGTGAAAATAATTATTGAAGAATCGAACTCTATACTGCAGCTGCCCATTCAAACCACCATTAAAAGATTTTTGATTTCAGCAAAGAGAAAGGAATTTCTCCTAACGGCCAGTTTCTGAAGTCCGGTAGCTTGGGAACTAATCATGTACCGGTCGAGTTCAGATCTACGAACCCTACTCCAGCAGTTAAGGGTTGAATGGATAAATTATTTATCATCAAAGAAAAGGGTAAAACTACTAAAGGCTTAGTACCTTTATCCTTGTCGTTTTTTTAGAAGTGCAATACAAGTACAATAAGTAGGTACCTCAGTTAACGAAAAACTAAACGTTAATTCATTAAAATTTTAAATAAAATATCGATTTTAATATTTGAATGTGTTGTACGAAACCAATTACTTGTACAAGTGTTTGCCAAACCGGTTGGCCAAAGACATCAAAATGACTATTTATAACATCTAAATAAACAGGCAAACATTCATTGCCAGAAACCGGACGCGTATCTAAATTGATACCAACAGATCTCTAGCATTTGATCAAAATGCTAACATTTCGGTACATTCAAAAACAAATGACGAAACAAACTAGCCTACGTAAATTGCAGAAAAGAATTCAATGTATTGATTGATGGTAGATTATTAATTTTGCGGAAATGTAGACAATGCGTGGGAAGGCACTCACAGTATGCACTACTATTCTAACTCATCGGAATTTCGATAATTTTTTATCAAAATTTAAAACTAGAATCGTAAATAAGTATGCTGTTTGTAAACATGATTTATTGCATGCAGAATTAGATAATTAGGTACCATTTTTTCAACCCCAGCACATTAAGTTTGTAAGACAAGTAAATTTAAAATGATAAAGGAAATTTGAAAAATGATGGTCACCAGCGGGCTTTGAACCTGCGACCTTCGCCGTACCGTGGCGCAGCTCTCACCAACTGAGCTTTCGTGTCGCTGCTCGCACCCATCGTGCCCACAACTCGTGTCCATTTTACAAATTTTCTTTATCAATTTAGATTCAAGCTTAGCATGGGCAACATACTAAAATGACACCAAAAGTCACAAGTAAGTTTGTTAAATTATTTGTAAGGCACCGTTATACAGCCTTTTCCATAAGAACTTAATAAGCGTTCCTAGCAGGATGTTATCTTTACAGTCTCATAACTTCTGCTTATAATAATGTCCTCCTGACCGAATTTCGGTCACGGCGGCCTGTCTCAGCTAAGACTAGCCATCTGCGCAGGAGATATTATAGTGCACAAGCATGCGCGCAGACACAGGTGCACTCCCTATTCCCTCACTCTCATATTCCGATGGGACGGTAGACCGACACGACCGGAGAGAGATCAGGCGCAGGACCAACGGCTTAACGTGCCTTCCAAAGCACGGTGGGGTCTCGACATGTGAAAACGGTCACCCATCACAAGACTGACCGCAGCGGGCACGGCTTAACCTCGCAGATCGTCTGATCTGCCGGGTAGCCGCATAGCTACGAGCCCCACAATAATTCTGCTTATAACAAATATGTAAATAACAAAGCCTTAGCAGTACGATTCATATCTGAATAAGCGAGCGTAAATATTAATGGAAAACCAGCAATGCTTTATTAATTTTTACAAAGAAAGAATATTGTGATTGTTTGTTCTTATAGTATTTTAACTATCTAAGGAAGCTAGTGGGGGCCCTCACAAGTGATGATTCTTTGGAAAGTCTAGCTCACTCTAGACCAGTGGTTCCCAACCTTTTATTGACCAGGGACCACTTAGTTTCTTTTCGTTAGCAGGGCCCACGATTTAAAAAAACGGAATCAATACAAAAATGAACTTTAATCAAAAACGCAATAGTATCGTGCATAACAAAAAAAATTAATAGTAAAATACAACATGCGCGTTTTAGTAGAAAGACAAATAATATTTACCATATACTGGGAAGGACCACTGGTGGTCCGCGGACCACTGGTTGGGAACCACTGCTCTAGACGGTCAACTTTGCAACCTAGTTTTTTGACGGGCCAATCTCAACGACATCCATGGCCTGTATCTACGACACAATAACTCTTCCCAATATCAAGAAAAATGACACCTAGCTGCTTCAATTATAATAAACTGTCTTATCATTGCTCCTTCTTTCTGTATAAGAAGAGGCCTTTGCCCGGCGGAGGGGCAGTTACTATTAATCGCTTTAGTAAGATGCTCTGCCTGCGTAAATATGCTTTATGATCTAAAGAGTCTTACTAATTACGTAATAAACTATGATGTGAGCAGAAAGAATTTCCTTGCGGATATGCCTAAACGTTTATTTGTTGTTGTAACTATAAAAACAAGTTTCTGTTTGTCTGTACGCACGTGAGTCCTGTTTCCCGCTCAATCGTGAATACGTCAGAGAAGCGGCGCTTTCCGTTGATGTGTTATTTTGATTTCAATGGCTTGAAACGTTTAACTCAGATCCGTTTTGAAAGACCAGTGCGTAGTGAAAGCTAAGCGGAAAATTAAATTCTTGAAGTCAAAATACTTCTTCACCTCCTTCTTCTTCGTAATGTGTTTTTTTGCTTCACTTATTATCGTACCCATTATTATTTCACCTTCGTCTTAAAAATGTGTGTTTTAAATACAATATATAGCTATAACTTTTTATGAATGGTAAAACTGATAGATCATATTATAGTTAAGTAGTTTTTATTAAATACGACTAGAGTTAAAAGTGATTGAAGTTTTATTTATTCAAAAGTTAAAGCAAATTCAGTGTCTGAAATGAATTTAGCTAAACATTATTATGTAAGGAACTCAAAACTTTTACTTTTACTAACTCCAACATTTTAAAGAAAATCTAAGCGACAGAATATCTTACTACTGTAGTGTAGGTGAACCCTAGCCTATTGTTAGTATCTGCGTTGAATGCTATGTGATGGATATTTACATGTAGACGCCTCGTCAGGGACGCGCCATGTAGTCAATAAAATGTTTATCACAGATATACAGTGGAATAGGTACTATAAAGAGAGAACTATTTAATTTCGATTTACTTATTGTAAAATTAGGTATGTATTAACTTCTTACGTGAATCTTTAACAGTACATTATGGTTTGGTTATTATTAAGGTTATAATTATGAGGTATTGTTGGTTCACAATATCTATTTCTAATCAACGTCTTTCTCTCGTTTTATTATTAAGACACTTAAACAGATTTATGCAGATTTGTCCTTTGTGGGATTCAGTAGAAAACATGAGATATAGTAGGTATGCGTTTTGGTAAATATTTTTCTGAAACTATATAACACAAATAATTAAATTTAAAGAAGTTATCCTTTTCATTCTAATTTATCTAAGTACCTAATACCAACATTCCTTATAAGAACACGTACGAAATATAAATAGGCCTTCTTTTACCAATCAAAGTAAAAGCTACGATAAACAACATTTTAATTACAATCAAATCACGCCATCAAATTTCCTTCACACAAATCAGGAGTGTAAACATTTCAAAACTTGTAATAAGTTACGAAGATATTTATTTCGTTCTGATTCCATTTGAATTTAAACTTGCTTATACATTGGAACATTTCGCGTTGTTGATTCGATAACATAAACACAATTTTACACGTCTGTCTGTTATGAGATCGCGTCGGAGCAGACATTTCGAATTTCAAGTTTATTGAACCGCTTCATGACGCTGCTTGCTTCTACTATGAATATGGAAATGTTTATTGTTTTCACAAAACAAATTGATCTCAATTCATGCTGACTGACTGATGGACTGCGATAGGTATCGCTGTCATCAATTCCGTATACAGACGAGATGTATTTTCATTGTTAAAATCTTCTCTAGTGACTTTTTCTTTAAGAGCCATTTTACATTTTTACGCAGTTTTCTAAGATTTCGGACGCCTAATTTACCATCTTAGGTAGTATTTAGGAATTGATATATAAATGTAAAATGTAGATCAATCTTTCGCATTGACACATAAGCTAATAGATTTACAAAAAATAACTTAATTGCTATATGGTGATCAATCTCCCGCAACACGTTTTCTAAAAAATCATCGCAGAGTCAATTTCGGGCTCCAAATTCTATCAATTACATTCACAAATTTAAACGATAAAAATACAGTAAGCATCAGGCATATATTTTTATTGAAACTTACGGTGGAACATTTTCGATAAATTACACTTTTAATTGATAAAAAAATAAAACTGAAACCTATTTTCACGGTTTATACTGTAATTTTATCGCGACTTTTTGGTTTGAATAAAGGTATATTTTAATTTTAAAATCATGTCATAATAAACTATGCTCTTTAAGAAATCTAATATTACAGTGATTTTCAAAATTCCTTTATTTAATTAGAAATCACATCATTTTCAATATCACTCCAAATCACAATAAATTACGATGCACAAACCTAGAATGATCAGTCGGGCCCGAGCGCCCAAAGAGGTAGGATCTGTGTCACTTTTTTCTAATTTCAAATTACGAAAATTCGTATTGCAAACGCATGTTTATACTACGACCACAACGTTTTCATTTTCTATGTATTATTTTCATTAGGTTTTGTTTATTATCAAGTAAAATATATTATTTTATTAATTTATGATATTTTCTTAAATTAATATTCAGCTACTTTAATCTTCACTGTACTATTTTTGTCCGCGACTTGGTCCACTTGGATTTTTTTTTTTACGCATGAATAGTAGCTTGTAGCCTTTAATATGGTAATCCAGGTTATAAACTATCTATGTGCATTTTTTTTTATATGTCCTTTCAACCGTTTTTGCGTAATTGAGTAATAATCCTCCAAAAATACAATCGCTTACATTTATTATTAAAATAAATTTTACAAAACATGATCTATTTATAATTGGTGAATAAATTATTATTGTAGAAATTATAATTTGTCAAAATAAATTACGAAAGAAATAAAAAATATTTTCATAAAACTCGAATAAGAAACATTGTCATAACGATCAAAATTTTTATGTCCGTCTCAAAACTCTCGCTACACTGTTTGCATTGTTTTTGGATGAGTGCGCTACGCACACATGACAATTTTGACAGAATTCGAACGTCACAATTTTGTGAAATGGCTCTTAAATCGAATGGCGCATCCTGGACTTTCGCGTCTGCTGCCAAAATCCTGACAAGATTACCTTTTTTTCTCTACATGAGCTAAGTCAATCGACACTGCAAACTTGATGCCTAGCTCATTAAAGAGATCTAAAGCAAAAATATATACTCTGTATCTACTGTAGATAATATCTACTTGTCCCTAAAAACTATGGCGTATTAAGTTCATAATTCAGATCTACTAGCTGTAATTTTAAGGCCCAAAAATAACTTAACGTTTATTCATAACTTATTATGTCAGCCATCCGTACCAAAAGTTCGGGACTCGGGTTGTTATTCTTTCTCTTTCGTTAACTTAGTTTTTACATGAGCTTTTTATAATAACCCCAAGCGAACAAGTTTACTTGGAAAGTTACAAGTTTGGCTTGGAAGAAAACTGACGTAGGTATATAATTAGTGTTCGAAAAATAAGTCCAGCCCCCTTACCATGAACTCTTAAAGCAGGACAGTTTACGATGAGGAAGCGAGACGCCGCTACGAGCAGTCTAATGTTGCGTCTCGCTTTCTCATCGTAAACTGTCCTGCTTTAAGAGTTCATGGTAAGGGGGCTGTACTTTGTGTACACATATCGAGAATAAGATCACGTGAGTGTAATTGTAAGATACTGATTAGGACAATATAATAATCAAAAATACTGCTACACCCATCTACAAGAAATTCATACAATCTCTTATTTACAAGTTCTTAATAGGTTAAAACTGTACAAACTGGGTGAATCTGTGTCTGTTGGTTCGCGTAATAGTCCGTCCCCAAGAAGTAAGACAAATAGTGGGATAAAAGCCGAGTAAACGTTACTAATGAAATAATAGATGGGTTTCCGCAAACAAAAACGGAAGAGCTCGTGAAAATGTGGGACTAACAAAAGAAATTAAATAAAAACCAAAAATGTTAATTTGGCGGATCAATTATGATATTTGATTAACTTTTGAATCGAGCTAAATCTTCATTAGGTTTCTGTTCTTTTCAGTCCATTAACCATTTTTTCCAAGTCTTAGTTTATCAGATAGCGTTAATAGATATCTTGAAATGCGGCGACGGTGATGTAAAATGTGAAAATGTCTGTTGACAAACTTTTATCAGGTATTTCGTTTACGAACGAAAGCACTCCAAGTGACTGTTAGCATGAAAACATTTATTGAGCTAATCATAGTTTACGAATTTCTATGACGCAAATCTATGATATTTTTATTTAAATTTCCAAATCATTTATTTCAAAATATCTATATCAAATATCTATAGTGTTAGTTCAAGAATCTTAACCTAGTAATGTAATTTACATTTGGCCTCATGAATATTGTCCCAATGGGACTTTCTAATTTTTCAGCAATTACTTTCAGAATATATTATTACCAGGAAAAATAAAATACCTCTGAAGAACACTAAAAATCTTCTTAAACTCTGAGAAGATGAAAGTTAGATTAAAATTTACCTTTGGTATACGAAAGTGAATCAGTCAATCAGAACATAGATACCTACCATCATTCTGCGAAAATTTGATTTCCCAACGGGATATAGGGTAGGAAATGTGGATTTTATGAAGATACCGACCAAGATAACATGGTTTGCAAAACTTTGAAGAGCACACCACGTGTGGGTTAAACTTTAGGGAATCTAGTAATATTATGTGGTAAAAAATATATGATATTATGGATCCTGTGTTTATGTAAATTAAAATAAGCGTTTTAGCATGACCGGCATTACCTAATTAAGTATTTACTCAACTTATTGAATGTAAGCATTATGCCCATGAAGAAATAAGCAATAAATTGATTGGTAATGAACACTAAATTCTCTTCGTTAGCAAGGAATTGTATATTGAGATATTTTATGACCAAATACAGGTAGAATTTGTACATAATTAAAATACCCTGCCAAGTACAAACTTGTCACGGTTCAAGCAAGTAATTTATATTTTTTAATAAGTTTATTCGAGAATGACGTCGACAGAAATAAATTGCGTTATAATCTACCCCCACAGCGTCGAATAGTGATGTCCGGAGGTCCGGTCTTTACGGGCTTAGCATATTTCTTTCGTACACTTCTAAGTAGAAAATCAAATTTACGTTACACAAACATTTTTGATTGCGAAAATAAATTGACAAAATTGTAAGGAAAATCATCTAGGAACGTGATAGAAATTAGTTATTCCTGAAACGTATGCTAAAAAAAACTAATAATGAAACTATCTGATGAGAATGTGATGAGAGTGAAGGCGAAAGAAGTATCCTAAGATCGTAGCAAATGGAAATCTGTAGTCTCTGCCTATACCTCGTGGAAACACAAAACACACTTTACTTTATAATTATGGAATATTTATATAGGTAGGTACCTAATAGGTACTACCACCGTACTCAATATTTTTTTCATAATATAAAAAGACATTACTTATATTTTCACAGCAAATGGTCTAAACTTATTATAAAATATAATAAATTTAAGTTTAATATCTTCTTCGTCCCACCTACGTCGCGGTAACCCGATCCGCTGCCATATTGAGCCGGCCGAACGCCACAGGCTAGGAGATATAAATTTTACACGTAAGCTGGCTGTAATGAAATGCCTCACCTGTGAGTGGGTTAAGCATCTTGGATGACAGGGGTTTAATCGGCACGGAAGAGAGATTAAGGAGTTCTTATTGTTGTATTTACCTTAATAGAGTTGAAAATACATTTATAAATTGGCCTGAAAAACTTGACCATGGGTCAATGTAAATAGGATAGGTAGAATATATTCTGGGGTAAAACGTAAAAGATATACTTTCTGAATTGATAAAGGAAATTTGAAAAAAAAAAAAAAAGGGAACTTGAAATTCGATGGATGCGAGCAGCGACACGGTGGCTCAGTTGGTTAGAGTAGCGCCACGGATCGGCGAAGGTCGCGGGTTCGAATCCCGCTCGTGTCCATCATTTTTCAAATTTCCTTTATCAATTTAGATTCAAGCTTAGCATGGGCAACATGCTAAAATGGCACCAAAAGTCAGATATACTTTCTGTTTTTGGAAGGCATCAAACAAACTCAAAACAGATCAACAAGAGAAATATTATCGAATTATTTAAATATTTGCTTACCCTTTAAGCTATTACTTTATTTTTTTTTAATTAAATTTGGTTCTTAATGATTAGCTCAGATTTTCTAATATCATCTAGTAGCTGATACCAGCGTTCTTCACAAGCATTTTTTACTGAACCTAATTTATTTTACCGCGGTTTAACACCAATTGCTGGCAAGAGACCACGATAAAATAAATGAAGTAGCGGAGCTAGAATCAGACGCTGAGACTTTATAGCGAGAGTCCTTACCGCGGGAACCGCAAGCCACTGCGCCAATCTGATCGCTAATTTATTAAATGTGGCTATTGCACCTGACGGCTAACCATTTCTAGCAGTCAGGAAAGGTTTTGATATTTTGTGCCGGTTTTCGCACCAGGTGTGGCATGATTTTAGGGTACAGGAGCACTAGAATAATATTTAATTGACTTTTTTCAGTTTTCTATGTATTTTGCCTAAAAGAAGAACTTAAGTAATTTGTTAAATAGCTCGATTATTTAGAAAACTAAGGACCAGTGCCATGTGCCTAATTTTAATTATTTAAGAAATACCTACGAATTGAGGAACTATTTCTGCCTGCGTCGATCAGTCTAAGTTTGTTTCCTTTAATTAACCTGTCTGCTTCATACCTTTGTATGTGCCGTGCTACTTAACTACAGTTACTAAAATATCTTAACCTATAAATTGTGCTTGATAAGGAAAACGTGCTTCAGGCGACAAGCGGGCTCTTTATCAGATCGGGACCTAAACTGTCATCGCTGAAGTTAACATGGGGGTGGTCTACAAAGTGACTGCGGATTATGACGAGGATGGAACTCAACACAGCCGTTTATAATATAAGCTAGCATACTATGGTTACAGTACGCTTGTGTCAAACCGAGCGCTGCGATAAGAATGTCTTGTGGTCGTTCGAAATCGACGACGTGATTGTTGCAGTAGCTATGCACATAAATGACTACACTTGTAGATAGGGTTTTAGTTCATAAGTCAGACGAAAACATTACTTTAGAACATTAAAATATTTTCAGTGAAAAATTTAAAAGCTCCTTTTTGTGAAAAGCAAAACTAAAATATTAAACTTAAAACTAGTTTTATAGAAAAAATATTTCGTATACCAATGCGGATGCAATACTACTAAAAATCAAGCTTTCTGTCCGATAAAAACAAATGAAAGATTTTTCCGTTTAAAACCCTTGACAATCAGGCGGACAAGAAAGCCTTATGCAACCAAATCTACGTGGAACCAAGTGTCGTAATAAATGCGAATCTGACTGCTGTTTACAATGACATTCACAAATAATACGTTCAGGAAACTAACCGTTTATTTGTTTACATGCACAATTGCACACACTCACACAGGCGAAACAGGAATAGGTTTGTGCACGCAAACCTAAGGTTAAGGGGTCGTTGAAATGCTTTTTTCTGCAAAAATTGCTTTTATTTTATTTTTTATGGTAAAATTCTTATTGTTACGTAAGTACAATGTGAGAGTACACACCTGTTATGTAGAACCTAAAAATTCTTAATCAGACATAGATTGGCTGCTCCAACCAACTCTATTGCCAGGCTTTATCACGAAATCTAAATTGATAAAGGAAATTTGAAAAATGATGGACACGAATGGGTCTCAAACCCGCGACAAATTTCCTTTATCAATTTAGATGAAGCTCAGCATGGGCAACATGCTAAAATGACAAAAAATTAAAGTTAGTTAATTATCATTTACCACGAAATGTTATAAAAATATCTAATAAAATTAGATCTCAGATTTAATAAATTCAACCTGCCTATGTGCCTTGAAAGATCATTCGATGATTCCCAGGTCAAAAACAGTGTTATCGGAAATCTATTTTAGAGAACGATACCTGCTTTATGCACTATGCAGGCGACCTGATGCAGCGACTGATCTTACTTCTGCTCAACGATGCAAATATCTTCTAATATTTCCTCTTCTTAGCTTACTTTATTAAGGCATCTTTTACTAGGACTATGTCAAAGGGAATTAATAACTTTTTGTAATTTGAAGCGGCGCCCTGCTGAGAAAATAGCTCCCTCCCTTGCCCAGATTTTCATATAATCCGCATTATATAAGCTTATCCTCTGTCAAAGACTTGCAATGGTAATTCCGTTACTCTAAGTAGTGATCAAAGTGAGCAAGTTTGAGAATGTTGTTAGCTATCATAGATAGGGTTAGTAATAATGTGTTACTTACGAGTAGGCATTAGAGAAAATGTGCCGTGTGGTATCCGGCTTAGAATTGACCACCCCCTTTCCTCCCGTGGGTGTCGTAAGAGGTGACTAAGAGAAAATCCAGAAAATTGGCAGCAGCGTCTTCTGTAACTATTATGGAACGATTATGGCAACCTCCTCTGTTCTAAAAGGGGGAGGCCTTCGGTCAACAGTGTACGTTTTTCGGCTGATGATGGTGATTAGAGAAAATTAAATTTCAATTAAATTTAATTTCTGTCTTGCCCAGCCTTGGAATCAAACCCAGAACCTTGAGCTCAGAAGTCGCGTTTTGTGACCACTAGTCCATGTAGGCAAAAAATTTAATAAACGGGTACTTTTTATTCCTAAAACTTTAAACCTATTCGGCCTTATTACAAAAAGCGGTTTATCTAAAAACCAAGGTTTAAAACCTCTAAAAACCACGGTTTATAGGAAAGTGTTATTACAAAAAGTGGTTCTGCGAAAAACCATTGTCCATTCTATGGTCTAACGCCAAACCTGGGCGGCCCCTAGTTTAAAGTAAAGAACTATGGTTTAAAATATCATATCTGTCAAATTTCATCTTTTAGGTTATTGTTTTTACCTGAACATGGATATTATAATGATCAATTTATTTGATATTGAGGATATTGAAGCCGATAATACAGATATTATTTGCTTTTGTTGGTTCATCATACAAAATATAATAGAATACGATTCACAAGAGGAATTATTAGATCCTCTCGTCTGTGAGCCATACCGGCTCCCGGTATGACAATATATTCGCATATATTTCACTACAAATGCCGTTCTAACGCATTATTTATGTTTATCAATACATAAACTAGCATAAATTACATACTTTTGGTTTTAACATACTAAATTACGTCAACAAACATCTCATAAACAAATAAGTTCGAATTACGTCACGTTTCGTTACACGGATGTACTTAGTTGTATTACTAGCTAATACAACAAGCTTCATTCTAAACAAAACTACAGTTGACGATATAATTGATATTAAAATCTAAGCAAAATAATAATAGTCTCAATATTTTTAACACTTCTATAGAATATTTAATCATTAGTCTATTATTAAACTTTTTTCTTTTCTGGGCAAATGGAACGTTTTTGTAGAATGATAACATTATGAACGAACGATGTTTGTATTAATCTGTGGTTGCTATACAAACAATGGTTCAAATGACAGTGCTAAGAAAACCACGGTTTTTATAACTTTTGTAATAAGGACAAATTTAGACCATGGTTCTTCAGATAAGCCTGGACTTGAAAGGCCAGGTTTAAACCGATGTTTATTTAGTTTTTTGTAATGAGACTGATTACGTTTAGAAATTTTTCATATCGATCCTGATACTAAGTTCAAATTCCCCGATAAAAAGATTATCAAAATTAACTTTCATCAGAGCAAACAAAGTTTACGTAGTTTTATTAACAAAACACCTTTAGAATATTCGATATTAATTTAATTTTAGCTAACATTTTCGTTAAGATAGGTAGAGCGTAATTTTGAATAAATAAATTACCTAATCTGGAAACTTTAAAGGATCAACCCATTATATATTTAACGTAAACCTTAGAGCCTGAACTCGGCTTCTCTTTATTCAACCCATTAGCAACTTTTTGTAATTATGTACACAATCAATAATTATTCTATATATCTATCGGCCTCTGATCTAAAACAATAAAAACGAATCAAATAACACTTAACATTCAATCAATTTACTGGTTTTGCATTACTGTCTTTAAATCAGTGTGGCTCAAAGAGTATTCCTATTGCTATGATATGACAGGTAATAATCACACATCGTATTTGTGCCCGGTTAATGGCAATAGGCTTGTCTATAACATGAGCCTATAGCAGAACTTGTGAAATGTGGATGCTCTGGCTACCGGAATCCACATACACACATCTTATGTCTTTATTCAATGGCTTTTTTTTGTAAAATAAGTTTACTGCAGCTGGTTTTGTTCCCAACATTTATATGTTTATTCTTTTTTCATCATTAGAATTAAGATTAATTTATCTCCAGAATGGCGTAAACTATCACAAAAATTCTTTAATATACTAGATGTGACCCTTTATACCTCTTAATAGAACTGTGGAGAAAGGGACGAACAGAAAAGGGAAGATCTTTCAACCAGGCGGTGCGGTGGTATACTTGGTGGGCCGCGGCGCCACACTACTCAACTCGGGGTGGCTTTTAATGTAGCAAATGAACTGTGATGTAGCAAATGAACAGGAATTACAACGTAGTGCGTCCTTCGCCGTGTAGATGTCGCTACAGAACGTTATTAATTATTGTTATAGCAAAATTAACATCAAACGGGTATAATTATCTAAAACAAATTTCCTAAGCCCTTTTCTGTCAATTTTAACGCCGCCACACTGAACTGAACTTCAGAAGTACTTTACCAGTATCATAGCCAAGATAGTTACAATTTGCGCTTTTCTCACGATTATTTTTGTTTTGTTCCTGTTTACCAATTTATTGTATTTCTGGTGTGATAGTAATTGTTCAAGAATTATGTAATTTGCTTATAATGACCTAGACGTCTCTTAGTTAAAGCTAGGTTCACTTTAATGGAATGTAGGTACACATTGGTGTTCAAGGGGATGGCTTAGCTATAGGCCTCAGATAAATATAGATTTTGTTATTATAAATACGTTTGAAAGCGATCATCTGTAAGTAACTGTTAGTTTAAAGCATTATTCAGCCTAATTCGCTACTAAAGTAATAGGTATGCAAAACAAAACTCATAAAAAAATATTACGTAAACAAGCCTGACGGCAGAATTTTCCTGAAGACCATAATTACTTTACCAAAATTTTCGCAAAGTTTCGTAGACTCGACAGATAGGTAACATTCGTCAACAAGTAATATTTGAGGAATTTGAAGCTACACTCTCTGAAGATCAAAGCAGAGAGAGGTATTAATGTTTAATTTATCAGTTCAGTGAGTGCGGAGATTAATCTTAAAGTGTTGTATGTGATCGGAACTTAATAAAGTTTATAGAGTTTCAAGCTTAAGGCTAGGCTTTTCTGGATGATAAATCTTATTCAAGGTCATTCATTTATGTACAACCTCCTAGTCTTATTATAAGCTACTAGCAATCCAGTACATTAACTGATTGATAATATAGAGTCAAATTAAAAGTCCTCTGCTACATGACTTCATCCTTTTCATTGTGCTTATTAGCAGTGCAATACTTTATTATTTAATACTAAAAATAAAAGCCAGCAAATCAATATGCGCTCTTCTCAAAAAATTGCATGTGCAAATACCAATATACACGTCTCGTTAAGTTTCTCTCTACGCGTCTAACTATCAAACGTTTAACATCATATACTGCCTTATTGACAGACATTAAATATTGTTCTAAAGCATTCCAATGCCTACTCAAATCCTTTAGTAATCTCCACCATAAACGCATTACGATCTGCCAAACCATCATAAGATTTAATCAAAGTAAAATTATTATTAGGTATGTCAAATAATTATGTAGTTCCTTTAATGTTAACGTTATAATAGTTTGAAATATTGAAATAAAACTATTTTTACGGCTTTTATCGCGGTTTTAATTAGATTTTTTGGTTTTGGTTGGTGCTCCATTATAATATTACTGTGCTCAAAAATTAAGCTCAAAAATTGACTTAGCAAATGGAACTGAGTACACATAATTACTGCAAAACCTGCACTCATCGTTCATTACCTGCGAGGCTCTTTCCTAACAACACTTCGTTAGATAAAGCTCCGCCTTTTAACTTACTTGCCAGTAAAGCGTTCTCACGTATAATTAATGTGAGAGAATTAAACTCTCTATGTCTATGGTTATAAGGCCGCAGCAGTCATGTTTACTCTGCAGATTAGTCGGTCAATCTCTGTTACACAAACTATAGGTAGCTATACAAATATAGCTGTACTGTTTCTAGGTAGCAAAGCATAAACTACTACAGTTTACTTAACGCCCCCTCCTTAAAAACCAGGCATCTTAGTTCCGGGCCTTTTGCATTCAGATTATATCTTGCACAACTATCATCAGTCCACCTTGCTAGACGTCTGCGAGGTGTTCTGTTCTATCTTCTGGGCTCCCACACTATCAGGTTCTTACTTCACCATTACCGAATTTCGTCAAGAAGACCTGAGGAATTTAACAATCGATTTTTCATTGTTATAAAACATTTCATATGAAAAGTAACCGATATACCTATTAGTGATGGTAGGTGGAAAACTCATGTCTCAAGAAGAGCACGTACCTACCAGAATAATATTTCTGTAGTAAGACTGGTATTGCAAAACATATCACCTTTATATACACACGGCGCCTGTTGTAAAACTTTAAGAAGAATAGTGAGATTTAGCAATCTGTGTTATGCAACATTTCTGGATATGTTGTCAAACAATGTGTCCATACGATTGATTCTGATAAATAAAGGCTCAAAAGAATAAAAAACAATGTAACATCAAAGGTTCACATTCTCAATGCGTGTATTATGAAAGTTTTCAAGTTCACGTAGGTATTTATTATTCTCCATATAAAAGGCCTAAAGTGATAAATCTTTGTTATGTAAGGGAAAGTTTTAAATTAAAGCAAGCTGGTAGAGCCGTCAACTTTGAATAGAACCTTGGCCTTTGAGTTTTTATGCAGACTGAAGAAAAAGTTTTTATGGTATCTCAGACTGACCCATGTTTGTTTTTTTTTGGAAAATGAATTAATATGAATATACGTGAATTAATATTAAAAATGTCACCTAATAAGTTAATAAAACCCAATACTTTATATCATTTGAACCTTATAAATTTTGAGCGTAATTTAAAGGTAATCTCCATTTTACCATACTTACGTGTTTTAAGAATTATATTTAAATATGCCTATTCTAAACCGTGCCATAAATATGCATGAATTGAACTTTCGCTGTCTAATAAAAGTTATTTTATTAAATGCCAAACGACTGTCCTCAGCAAAAAGGGCCGTAACATTTATTATAAGCCACTATACATGAATTGAGGTATGCAAACCCTAACATTAACATAAAACCGACTATAAACTGCTTAACAAGGGGCTTTATCCTTTTTCCTTCAACTTCAATCTACTGGTTATTTGTGAAAGTTATATTTTGCTACGGGAGCGGTTCGACACGTAAAGTCCCAATATTTTGGGTGAACTGTTTATAGGCTACTCATAGATTTAGCTTCGAGTTTACGGGCTTTATCGTTCGCCAGAAACTCTAGACCCCCTGTAAATAATTCGCCGAACTTTTAACAAGTACTACAGCCAGGATTTACGAAATCAGCATTTTGCAAACGTTCGGGTAGGTCTTTATCACTGTATCGACGTATTTTATGTAGGTGAAGTATATCACTGGAGAGTCAGAATAAAATTATTATTGACCCTGAAGCTTACTTTATTTTGTAAAATATTTGTTAAGTCAAAATGCATTTCATTAATGCAATCTTCATAGAATAAAAAATCACAATTTATCCCGGGTTGAAATATACCAGGAAGCTAAGAACTTTTCAAGCGGGCGGAGCCAAGGATAAAGTTATAGCATTTATAACGAGGAGCTTGCCAAAACCATACCAAACTGTAATCAGTCAATTAATAATCTCTAAGCTTATGTTCTCCCATCAATTATTCGTTCCAACCGAAGTACTTACGTAAGTTCCTAAGGTCTATTAATTAGTCAGATTCTGGCAGAATCTTTAATACACGAACAAAAAAGAAAGACCCTGCTACGCAAATCTTTAAAACTTCCCGAAGAAGGTATATTCCTTACCTAAATCAGCTTTTGAAATAAAGGCCTACCTACACTGTTAAGTTGAACTAAACAAGCGATTATGAGTCGCTTGTTTAGTTCAACTTAACAGTGTAGGTATAATATTACCTTTAGGCCATGTTTTAAAACTTACTATGCCCTACACTAGAAATTTGTCCCAAATCGTGTAACTTTCACAGATTCTTTGAAATATCAATGGATTACTTCAATATTATACCCGTGTGAAGTTCAAAATCGCAACCCTATACTATTCGATACAGCAAAAGCCTCAGCACTGATTAAACAACGCAAGTGGCCACTACTATTCTTCAGTCTTCTTTTGACGGTAAAAACGTATTAAATTTTAATATCTACTAAATTTAAGGTAGGTATCTGAATTCTCCTTGTAAACACGATTGCAGAAAAAGCACAATTGACTTCTCCCAAGTAATTACCCGCATCTTAGTAACTCGGGTTGGAGATTAATCTTATCGCTAAGGGTCTTGTACCAAGGTAGATTAATAGCAGCTTTGTCAAGGATACTGTTACATACGTGTAGCTATAGATAGTAATATTTATTACACATTAAAAATGTTATAGGTATCCCTTGAGGAATTTTTGAATTATTTTTTAAGCAAAAAGTAAGTTTCGTTTAATTAAAAACAAGTAAGTATTCAATAACAAATATTTTCCGAAAGCCGAATAAGATAATCATCTGAGTTATTTTTATATTATTAGTTATGTATAAGTGATACGGTACCATATAGCACCTATTGTACAATGTAATGAAATATTACTTTTACAAGATTTTTGTTTGTTCAGTCCAGTTGAAAATATTAATATTAACGGAGACGAGTCCTAACGCATATTTTCTCCTTACAGTGACAAAGTGTACTGTGTACGAGTGATGTATAAATAACTGTGGTCAAAATGGACAAAAATACGGCCGAGGCAAGCAAGGGCGGTCAGATGTGCGGGCAAGTGCGTCGGTTCCGCGACAAAACGCCGGATCTGTCCGGCTTGTCGACGGATCTGTCGTTCGAGGAGTTGAGGAATAAGTTCGACACTAGTGCGCCACGCGCGGCGAGGAACGAAATCGCTTCGAACCCCGCCACGCACGGCAGCGCCACCCGCCAGGTGGTCAGTGGCAAAATCTTTAAGAAGTGCAAGAGTGCCACGTTTCAGATAGATGGCGCTACGTATACCATTGGTAAGTGTTGTCTAATTAGTTTGGTTTTCCACCGCACAGTGAGGGTGGCGCTAGTAGGACGTTTTGGAAGCTTCCAGTGAATTCCGCGGCAATGTTTTATGATGATAGGCAAAAGTTTATTACATTAATATTTCGATTTATGTATGCAATGTAAATTTATGTAATACCATTCAGTATTACTAACGCATATTAAAAGAACAATAAAATTGTATGGCTGCATTTTTATATGAAAAATTAAGTGTTGAATACTCAATACACATAATATAATATAATAATAATAATAACTCATTTATTTACTCGGATTACATTGATCCATTTGTTAGTAAAAAAGCACATTATATAGAAACATACCTAAATTAATAATAAATTGGCTCCATCTTCCTTCTTTCCTATTTACAATTCAGTGGAGAAGAAAAATCATGATTCGATTCATTGAAAATGTTCAATCAAGTATTTGACTTTCTGAAATATTATTAAAGGGTTCAGTAAGATGGAATAGATACAAACAATTTTACAAACTAGAATACTATACTAGGGTTAATAAGTGGAGAAGCAACGAAGAATTGATTATAATATGATATACCTACTCCTACACTGCGTGATAGCCATTTTCACGTGCTCAGCGTAACTATCTACGACTTGTCAATTAAAGCCAACCTAAGTAGGTCCAACACTCCCTGTGTAAAATGTAATTAGAACTTAATCTAAAATAAATGGAAAACAGAATGAGCGTCTCCCATCATGAAATATACATTATATACAAATTAAAAATTTGATTCAATCCAGACTAAGAACAATGGATTTCGTAAATATTACCAACCGCTGTCATGGTGCCAGAAAACCATGCTTTAAAAAATATTCTTCTAAAATAAGTACATACTTAAACAAACAAATAAATAACTCCACACATCCTGTCACTGACATTGGCGTAACCGAAGGCGTACAAGCAATAATATATCACCCC
This sequence comes from Abrostola tripartita, assembly GCA_905340225.1. Taxonomy (NCBI): domain Eukaryota; kingdom Metazoa; phylum Arthropoda; class Insecta; order Lepidoptera; family Noctuidae; genus Abrostola; species Abrostola tripartita. The sequence continues at coordinate 2,929,771 of HG996488.1, forward strand.
TAACCCCTAACGTATATTACCGACACCAAATTCTCTTTTAACCGAACACTTCGAGCAACGAAACAGCATAAAACAAATTTCAACAACAACAACAAAAAATAAAGAAAACATTAAACAAAATGGCGGGGAATTTCCACAACCCCCGAGTTTATCTTGTGCAGCGATAAAACAAATTGTTGCCGTACTGGCTCGAAATGCCTCGCGTCACGCGAACGCCGGCTTACTACCGATCCAATTAACACAAATGTAAATGTAGCCTTACGTTACACGGTGTTCCGTTGTTATTTATATTGTAGACAAGGAACCATAACAAGATGATTTAAGAATTATTCTAGCATTTGATCTAGCTCGGGACAAGCCGTCTGAAGTTCGTTCATCCACAAGTAAAGTCAAAAAGCTTCCGAAATGCTGAATAAGCTACGCAAGTCACAAAATTTCATAAATACATTTTAGATTTTACCGAAATTTTAATACTATGGACTGGGCTCAAAGGTTCCTTGTTCCTGTTCAATTTTTATTATCATAGCATCGTTTTTAAAAATCAGTATCAGAGTTATGCAAGTTTTATTTAAGTCAAAAAACTTATTCCGTCAGGTTTTTAGAAAATAAAAGCAGATGATAAATAATTGATTCTGTATTTGACGTTGGATGGTTATCCTTCCATTTAAATGAAACAATGATGCTCCAAGAGCTTTGTTAGCGCTAAGAACTAGAGAGTGTGGTTGACATTCATAATTCAATGATCAAACATAACCTTAGATCGAGATAGAATCGAAATAGTAAATAGTAGTTCGTAATAGTTTCACAGGAATTTGGCTTCTTGTAAATATAATGGTATTTAATCTACGTGGGTGTATTGTTATAATAATATTATATTATGGTACTTATTGCATGTTTTATTATACCCAAGTTTATATCCAAGATAGCTGTTACAGTACAATATCTTTGTGCTGTATCTACAATCTACATCGCAATCTTACGATCTTTATCGCACGTTCAATATCTACTAAATGTTTCTACTATCCGTGATCAACACGTAGTCGTTAGTATATAAGATGCACCTTTGGATAATTATAACCAGACTATACTACAACTTTGTCTCATTTACGCCTAACCATATACTGTCAAGAAGTTTGGCAAATTGGTGACCCCGACGAACGAATACGCAGCAAGAAACATGGCACAATCACCATGCAAGGCGAACATAAATCAGCAAGGAACACTTGAAGTAGCCGCTGGCACCTCGGTTTTATCTCGCATTCCGGAATTTTGGAAAGACCAACCAAGATTATGGTTCACGCAACTAGAAGCCATATTAGCACCACAGAAGCAAGGAGACGAATACAAATACTGTACAGTAATAGCAAAATTATCCAAGGAAGAAATACTACAAGTTAGTGACCTAATCACTTCACCACCGACTACAGATAAATATAAAAACATCAAGGAACGTTTAATTGATTGTTACGAAGAAACAGAACAGCGACAGTTTCAAAAATTAATATCAGAGACAGAACTCGGTGATCAAAAACCTTCGCAGTTATTACGTCAAATGCGAGTCCTCGGGAGAGGAAAAATCAGTGACGAAACAATTAAACTACTATGGTTCAGGCTTTTACCAACATCAGTTACTACGGTTCTAGCAGTTACGGAAGACATGGAAATTGACAAACTGAGCCAAATTGCAGACAAAATAATAATGAATTCAAAAGTAACCGAAATATCAGCTGTTAGCAACGACACTTCAAACGACAACAATACAGCATGCATTTTAGCCCAGCTAGCAAAATTACAGATAGATATTGACGCAATTCAGCAAGGTCAATATGGCTATCGACCCAGCACGCACAATCATTTCAAGAAACGTCAACAATTCCCGATTATGAGGCCGAGAACAAACTATAGAGGAGCAAATCGATTTTGTTACTACCACGAAAGATTCGGAAAACATGCAAGGAACTGCATTAAACCATGCGGTTGGAAACCAATGGCTTACGTACGGAACCAGGGAAACGAATAAGAGCACAGACAACGGCGAAACTCTGTGCAATCCACCCATCCAATCGCCTCACCATTACCGACCGAAAAAGTGGTATGAAGTTTTTAATTGACACGGGCGCAAATATTTCAGTCATTAGCAAGCAACAGAGATATTCAATTTTACAAAATGAACAATACACACTATACGCTGCAAATGGGACTAGAATTAGGACTTACGGCGAGAAGACGCTTACCTTGAATTTAGGACTACAACGATGTTATAAATGGAATTTTATAATCGCCGATGTTACACAACCAATAATTGGAGCAGATTTTCTAGAGCACTATAAACTATTAGTCGACATAGCAGGTCGCAAACTTATCGACAAAGTTACAGAGCTGACAACGCATGTAACTTCAGAAAAAGCGACACAACAAACAATTCGTACTATCGCGGTGGGAACGAATTCACGTATTACGCAACTTTTAAACAAATACGAAGACATCACGAAAGAGTCCTCTCTACGCAATGCGCCCAAACATAAGATTGAACACCACATTATCACTACAGGGCCACCCGTCGCAGCTCGGGCAAGACCATTACCTCCAGAAAAATACGACATAGCCAAAAAGGAATTTCAAAATATGATAGAGCTCGGAATTTGCCGACCGTCAGATAGCCCATGGGCAAGCCCATTACATATGGTAAAAAAGAAAAATGGCGAATGGAGACCGTGCGGAGACTATCGAATGCTCAATAGCACGACAGTACCGGACAAATACCCACTACCAAGATTAACTGACTTTACATACATATTAGAAAATAAGAAGATACTAAGCAAGATAGATATACGCAAAGCATACCACTGTATTCCTGTTAAAGATATAGAAAAAACAGCCATCATCACACCTTTCGGACTTTTTGAGTACTTAAGAATGCCTTTCGGATTACGCAATGCGGCACAAACATTTCAACGATTCATGGATTCCTTATTTAGAGATTTAAACTTCGTATTTATATTTGTAGACGACTGTCTCATCGCATCGGACAACGAAGATTTGCATTATCAGCATTTAGAAACGGTTTTCAAACGTTTACACGAGAATGGAATAACCATTAATCTCGAAAAATGCGAATTTCTCAGAAGAGAAATAGATTTCTTAGGTTATCATATAACGAGCCAAGGAATACAACCTACCGAAGAAAATTACAAAGCAATCATGGAATTTCCCAAACCGAAAACAATTCAAGAATTAAGACGATTTTTGGGCATGGTCAATTTCTACAGAAGTAATATTCCACGCGCAGCGGAAAATCAAGGAATTTTAAACGAATATCTACATGGTTCAAAAAAGAACGATAATTCACCTGTTCCTTGGACAACGGAAGCAGACAAAGCTTACGAAAAATGCAAGGAAAGCATGAAAAACGCAGTGTTAACAGCGCATCCTTCCCGCAACGCATCACTAGCGCTCATGACCGACGCTAGTGCTACTTGCGTTGGTGGAGTTTTACAACAAAAATCCGGACGCAATTGGGAACCATTAGGTTTTTTTTCACAAAAATTGAGCGAAACTCAACAAAAATATTCTACGTTTGACAGAGAGTTGTTAGGAATATACATGGCCGTCAAACACTTTCACAGATTAATCGAGGGAAGAGAATTTACAATATTTACGGATCACCGACCTTTGACATACGCATTCTCCCAAAAACCATCATCAAACGATACACCGCGACGGGTCCGGCAGTTAGATTTCATTTCACAATACAGTACCAACATTCAACACATAAGCGGACGTGACAATATTACCGCCGATGCCTTATCTCGAATAGAGGAAATATACGTGCCATCACCTATCGATTACGCTGAATTGGAAAAATGTCAATCAACAGATAATGAACTAAGTAAATTACGTGACAATAAAAGATTAAAATTCAGAAACATTACGCTTCCGGGTTCCACAATAAACATCACCTGCGACACGTCTACTGGAAAAAGCCGCCCCTACTTACCAAAGCAATTCCGCAAACAAATTTTCGATACCATTCATGGTATGAGCCATCCAGGAAAAAGAACTACGAGAAAAATGATAACCCAAAGGTATTTATGGCCGTATATGAACAAAGATATCAATAATTGGTGTAGATCATGTATAGCCTGCCAAAAATCAAAAATACAACGACATACGATATCACCTCCTGGTACATTTATGACAGCGCAACGTTTTGAACATTTACATATTGACATCGTCGGACCACTTCCGATTTCACAAGGGAAGAGATATTTAATCACAATCATAGATCGTTGTACGTCATGGCCCGAAATATTTCCGGTAGAAGATATAACGGCAGAAACAGTAGCCAAGACACTTTTCGAAGGATGGATTACTCGTTTTGGATGTCCATTGCGCATTACTACGGATCAAGGCCGACAGTTTGAATCAAGAATATTTGAGTCACTCTCACAATTTTTGGGAATACATAAAATTAGGACAACACCTTATCATCCGCAATCCAATGGAATGATAGAGAGATTTCATAGAACTTTAAAGGTGGCGTTAATGACAAGAGAATCCAACGAAAATTGGTTAAAAGAAATTCCAACAGTTTTACTCGGGTTGCGGAGTAGCTTGCGAGAAGACACAGGTTATAGTTCAGCAGAGATGACATATGGAACGCCAATACGACTCCCTGGAGGATTTTTTGAGTCATCAGCAGCACAGTTATCAACGTACGAAGAGTTTGTAAAACAAATTCAAAAGGACATCACACAAATGACATCAATTCCAAAAAGAAAAAGCCACAACCAAGCTATATTTGTGCATCCCGAACTCAAAGAATGCTCACACGTATTTGTTCGGTGTGATAGAATTAAGAAAGCCCTGACACCGCCGTATGAAGGACCCTACCCAGTAATTAGTAAAACAGATAAAACATTTTGCATTAGAATTAGGGATAAAGAGACAGTGATATCAATTGATAGATTGAAACCAGCATTCATGATCAATGACGAATCAAACTACGTGCCAGATTCAAAGGATTTATACAGACATTCACACACGTACACTACACGATCGGGACGTAAAGTAAAGCCAGTAGTACGTCTATAAAAAATCGCTGATATAAGCAAGCCATTCGTATATATATTAACATAGATCTTAACATATACCATTAATTCACAACTACTCGTAACAACAAGACATCTAAAATGGGAAATCAAAGTTCTAAGGACCAGATAACATACAATACGGACAGTTGCCTCAATCAAAACGAAGCGGACAAACTCCGTAACCTGATCCAGGAGGACTTACGGTGGACAAGAAATGTTGCAATGGGACAGATTATCTTAACAATCGGCGTGATCCTACTTTACGGCATAATGAAAACACTGGACAGAAGAATGAAGAGTTTAACGGAAAAAAATAATATTTTTTTTTTTTTAAAGGAGGGTGTACTGTTACAGTACAATATCTTTGTGCTGTATCTACAATCTACATCGCAATCTTACGATCTTTATCGCACGTTCAATATCTACTAAATGTTTCTACTATCCGTGATCAACACGTAGTCGTTAGTATATAAGATGCACCTTTGGATAATTATAACCAGACTATACTACAACTTTGTCTCATTTACGCCTAACCATATACTGTCAAGAAGTTTGGCAAAATAGCCAAGCCATATTTTTATTAGTAGCCTTCTTAACCTGGAGACAATAGTCACTGCAATTACTTTACCGTACTTGCCTCAGAAAGCTTGGCAGCAAATAAAACAGCATGTACGGCTGGATGAAATGAAGCTTACTTTTTCTGTTTTGTAAGGCTGTTTTCCCGGCACCATTCTAGGAAATGGAATTGCGTTAATCTCCTCGTATTCTTTCGGAGAATATAAATGTTATGATAGATATACTTCAATGTGTAATACGGCCTATGTCCAGCAGTGGACTGAGATAGGCTGGTGATGATGATGATGATATACTTATTAGGCTGGACTAACACGATAATTTAAGGATTTATAGAGAAGTCCTTATTTATTACTACACTAATCCATTCGTTGGCTTCTAGCTTCTGAGTGAGACAGAAAACTTCTTTGCTATCCAGAACCTCAAATCGAAAAGTGAATCAAAATCTTCCGTGTTCTAAACTTTAACAACTACGCGATTCTCTCACGACCCTTAAGTTTCTCTCCAAGGGCTGTTGGGCCCAAGGTTAAGGTCCAAACAAAGGGATTCACTCAGCTGTAGCAGTGACGTCACTTGTTAGCGAGTTTTCACTTTCCTCTTGTTACAAGATCAAATAGTTAAAGTGCTTTAGTTGGCGATTATCTATCGTGACTATGAATACGTGTCAGTATTTTTCTTGTTTTATATTTTTCAAGTCCGATATGTGTGTGTGTGCATACGGTTGAGAAGCTGGGGATGTTTATCCCTATAGTGTGATATTCAAATCCCGCAGGGGAAACCCATAGGTACAGTGACCCGATAAATATTTAACTTTCTTTATAAAGGTACTTTATTCCCATAAGCTTGAGTAAGCTCGAATGTTAAAACCTTAAATAAATATACAAAGTATAGTTCAGCCTATCTTAAACTCTTTTTTTTTATTAATTTTGTTTGTTAATGCAAATGTTTAATATTGATTACCGGTATTCGCTTAATTTTGCTACACTACTGCTTACATCATTCCCGCAAAGAAACCTTAGAAGCGGTTTTTAATTACCATTCTGATAAACGCAAAATGCTTTACCGACTTATTAAGAAGATTTACGAAAGTCTGATGAACTTTGAAATAATTTTAGACTTGAATAACTAATAATGGACCTCTGTAATCCTCTTTGAGCACTGTAGCACCCTCGTATTTTAAATGGGAACAGATTCTGTAGACACCAACTAATAAAGATAAATCAAATATCCTCTTAAGATTTATAACGCACTTTTGATCTAAATTAATATTTACGATGTTCATTTAATTAATACTTTGTAGAACCAGGAACAAAATGGTATTCTGTAGGGTTTATGGTTAGGAATGTAAAATGTTTTCGTTGGGTTGGCAACAATAGTTAACATCATATCACCGTGGAATTATCAACAGCTGTTGCAGGTTATTAACCTCCTTACCGAGTTTTCTAACATAGGGTTCATCTATTCTTATAAATTTTTTTTTACTGGGAGTTTTGTAATGTTAATTTTGTAAACGGCTTGTTAAAAAGAAATTATGGCCAAAAGATTTTAAACGTAAACATTGTTATTCAGTATTTAATTTTGCTACGGTTGGGCAGGAGTCATTTCGAAATATAATTCCAACATGGTGTGTACTATATACATCCGTAAATGCAATAGCTGGGCATCCATTTCATTGCGACCTATAAAAAATAAAGCTACTAATAAAATACAAATTACTGCACTGGATGAGCTACCACGGGAAGCCATAAAATACCATGATCGTTGAGCGTGATTTGAACCTGACATACTTACAATGAGATCACTTTTGCAGTTAATGAGTTTTAAATTATTTAAATTTTCCTCGCTTTCGGTGGTAGGGATAATCACTTCCCTTTCTTCGGGATAACAAGTCGTAAGAGGCGTCCTAACCAGGATTAGATCTGATGAAAGGATGAATGGCAATAGACTCACCACCAATGTACAACCGTAGTATAATATATATACATAATATCATGGGAGATAATTTTATTATGTAAGCAAAATATGTATATAAAGGTAACTTCCTCATTCTAACTTCTCCTCTCTCTTTATGTTTGTAGATATTAATGTTCCCACTCGGCTTAAATTTTTCAATAAGCTAGCTAACTGGATTAGGTAACCAGTAATACACATTTTCAAAATAATTTCTTTATTTGCCAGAAGCGATGGAAAACATAATACAATATACCTACTCGATATTAAAATAAAATCATAAACGATTTATGTTGCGGATGCTATAAAAAAAAACATTACATAAATCCATTCCTACTTACATTTGTATTGTATTTGTATGTTTAACGAATTTTCGAATGCTTTTCCATATTTGGAACTGAATGCTAGACCAATAGAATGGTAATTGTTGAGGGCCCTTAAATATGCTGTTAAAACTAAAAACTCGCATAGGGAACTTATAGTTTACACTGCAGAAACCAAGGCCAATCGTCAAGATTTTCGGTGACATTAAGATGTTTGGATGTCTTTACCGCTAAACCGGGAGCTATAATTATAAATATAATTTCATGCAACTATCTTTACAGATATCTGCACACCCTAAGTTCCTTTTTAAGAGTTAGCAGATTTATGAGATTGCACTCTTCCATTTCATTGAGCAGTATTAAAAATTTAAATAATATAAAACCAAAATTTACCGTAATTATGATGCAAATTTTTGCTTTCTGCACCTCTTCTTCATACAAACTTTAACTAACCAAATCTTACACTTCTCAAACTTAGTAGGTATTTGACTTTTTTTTAAAGTCACCCCACACTAGGAATTTCTCCTGTGTCGTGGGTGCGTTTCACAAACATGAAATATCACATACACAAACACCTAGACTCGGGACAAACATCTGCGGATCACACAATTTCTTGTCCCGTGCGGGGATCGAACCCGCAACCCTTAGCGTAGCAGTCCATTTGCTTAGCCACCAGTTACACAGTTCAGTAAGACTATAGAGAATAACGAGAAAAGTATATATTATATGGTTGTATACTTATCCACTTCCCATGACAACTGTACACTCGGTACGGTATTTACGTGACGATTTAATTTTCAAAGTATTCCGCGAAGTCCTAAATACCGAACCTCTACTCTCGTATTTACTAAGAAATATTTACATTTACATAGGCGTATTTACATAACGCCTTCGAATCATTTTCACACTGAATAATGAACAAAAGCTCTTTGATCAACACAATTAGATTCTGTATTGTAATGAACTCAAACATGTCTACTTACGTTAATACTTTAACAAAATATAAATAAACCTGCCAATAAAAAATACTTCAAATTTTTATTGTATTCTATCAATATCGATATTTTTTTTTGGATAGTGGACAATCGTTTGACTGTTAAGTACGGTTTTGCGAAACGTGTTCCATATCATAGTCATCATTGTTTTAAAATGATATTAAAGTATCATAAATTTAAATTATGTGACAAAAGCTCTAGTTATGTATGTTGATAACTAACTACGGCTGTCAATGTCGATTCAAACGAACGCGACGTTAAGGTATTTTCCAATAGTATTTATTTACATTTTCATGGATTGATAGTGTGAATTTTTTTACAAATAATAATGATCAAATGATCAACGATCTCAATGTCCCGGGAATTTGGAACTGAAAGTTTGAGTGGTACTAGTAATGAGCAGCTACCTGTAGCGGTTCATGTGGAGCGAGCGACAGTCGCGCGCAGGCTTCCACGCGGTTCGGTAGCGCCGCCATGCCGCTAACCGCTTTCCGAACGCTCCGTCCGAACATGTCCGAACATATCTAACCGACCGAAAAATTCAAATTCAGAAAAAAATACCTACATGAAAGAAAGTCAAAGTGAGTTCAAACTTCGGTTAGTTGACGTGAATTTAGGAAGGAAACCACCTGTTGGCCAAGTTTTGGCATAGTCCAGTGGACAGCGTCACAATCTGTTTACAAGAGGGGGGACCACCCTCGTGGGCCATGACGCAACGTTTTATGGGCGCCCTGTGTTGCGTTACTATGGCGGAAAAACAACACTCGTAGCTTGAAAATAGATTTCCGTGTTCCCACCTGTGTTGAACTAAACATTCATTACACGGTTTCACTCACTCGAATAAATTACGATCTGTTTAAAACCCAGCATTCACTACGCGAGTGTTGGTGTAATATTTAAAACACCATGATATGACGTATTGTTTTGGGCGAAACCACGTTGTTAATTTGTAAACGCTAAATTCGTGGTTAATTAATGAAAACAAAGGTTCTCTCATTCCTACCAACAAAGAACTGTTTGAACACTGGAAATAAATGTTGATACGATGGTTGTAAAATGAGCTAATAATCTTCGAGGCTTAGGTGATAATTACAAAGTCAGTTCTAAAAGCTTAAACATCTTTAGTTCTTTTGCAAGCATGACAGCCTAGTGTTAAGAAGTGAGCTTCAATTTCCAGGTCGGCAAAACCAGTAATGGAAAAGCCATGTTGAACAATACGCTTGGCTTCTTGTTTAAATAATAAACAAAACAACAAACTAACTGTTTGATGAAGTTAACACCACCAAGCACCAAGCATTTGCTTTACCAGAAAAAAAATAGAACATTCACATTTTTAACTAAAACGTTTTAATTACGTTCTTACCAAAATCAAAGTGTAACTTAGAGGAATTTATTTTAGTAGAACATATTCAATTATGGTAATTTAAAACATCATTTATAACTAATGATCAATCATCAATCAATGATATGAAATCGTTACCAAACTATTATCAAATCCAATACAAATAAACTAAGCCGCGTCGTGATAGAGAACAAAAATCTGCTCGGTGAAATCCCGCATCAGCATCCTAATACTCAAATCCATCGTATCTAAATAACCTACGTCAAAGGTAAAGATATACAGCTTGAGTAATAACTCACAATTTATTAGTTTTAGGTCGGCGGAGCAATCAAAATGTCTAACGCATACTCTTAATTTACGCGAGTGCTGTACCATATCAAAACATTGTGTTGAACATAAACATATCAGAATTTTTGAATGATCTGTGAACCAGTGTGAAGTGAACCGAGGTGACGTGATTCAATGACCAAGTGTTTGTGACAGTTTAAGTGGAGATAGCGTATGATGTGATGATGAGGCGTGGTAAAGTGCTGCTTGAGAGCAGCAGGCAGGGCTCTGTCGACAGCAAGGGCAACGTGTCCAATGATAAGGAGCTGGTGCACAAGTGCCACAGTGACCCTGGTGGAGGGCGCGCTCTTGGTGCCACCCCAAGAACGCACAGGCATCGATCCGCGTCGGGCGCGACTAGGAAATGCGTGCTCACGCTTGACGGATACTCATATGTCATTGGTGAGTCACTTCAGACCAGCTGAGTTCAGTTCTAACGGGTTTTTACTATTGGATGAAAGATCTGGATCACATGTCATGTCACCAATTAAATTGAGTTCATCGGTAGCGGCACTTGTAATGAGTGCTGATTCGGGTTTTAATTACAAACATGTGAGTTAATTTACTGTTGTACCGACTACTGGCCTCGCTTTATTGATTAGGTTGTTAAATACTCGTTTAATTTATAGTGTTATCGAAACTCCAGAAATTTTTACATGCTCAAATCTATTGACGCACTTTCCATTTGACTGCCAGATGCTGAGGTATCTAAAAATAAGTGTGTATACAAAATAACCATTTTTGTATATACTTTAAAAGCCACTAACAGTGTTTTAGCTCTACATAAAGCTGTGTGGAATGTCGGGCTAATTGTACGTACAAAGGGTTTCGAATGAGATGTCATATAAAGTAATCATAGGCTGTTAGCTCTATTACAGTACAACTGTAGCATTTAGTCTCCTTAGCTGGTTTTATTAACCCATCTGTATTGAAACAAGCAATACAAAAATAACATTAACCGTGTCTAAAACGTCAGTCTTTTTTATTCTCCACCCTATAATTATGGGAGTTGGGTAAAGGACGAAGAAAAACGGTGTTCCTTATAAACTTACCGACTGGCTCACTTGATCCTAATTAGAGTTCCGGCTTTTCCTCATTGTGTAAGCCTGCTTCGTCAACCAATAGTCCTGTAACAGTTTCATTATCGGCTTGTCTTTTACTTGCCGCATTATATAGCAGAGGAGGAGAAATAGTCGTCACAAAACTCATCGGATTTCGCTCATTACTCTAAATACAAAGAAATATAAAATTTTCTTGTTGCAGAAAAAAAAAGGTGATGCTTCTTCAGAATTACATAAGATGAGGTTTGCATTGGCTAAATTAGATATTAGATCATGACTGTCAGTATTGCTTAAGCGAGTAGGCTAAGGTATAATGTGTACACCCAAAATTAAATCGTAATAAAATACAATACTGATGTTTTGTATAAGTTATCGAAACCCATGTGTAGGGTGTGGCTTATCAAACTAGTAATTAATTTACTTTTCTAGCTAATAGGTCTTACTGCATAATTATATATAAAAGTATATACTATTAGATGGATAAGCAAACGAGAAAAAAGTGGGTTAATGTATTCTAAGAGAATAGAAGCAAAAAATGTAATAAGCGTCAGTCACACAGTAAAGTTTCTTTTTATACATCTCATATCTGTGTGCTACATGACCTTTTAAATTTGCCACTGTCAATGCATATTTCTCATCAAAATGTATAAGTGTTAATCCTTTCCTACTGATATCCGAGTGGTATGACCGTTGGACTGCCAAGTCAAAGGTCGCAAGTACAAACCCCGGCACGCACTAAAGTCTTTTCGAATTCATGTGCGTACTATACATTAGTTATCAGTTGCTAAAAACGGTGAAGGAAAACATCGTGAGGAAACCGGCACACCTGAGAGATTTTTCAACGGTGTGTAAAGCCATGTCAGAGGCCTACAGGCTTAAACTCTGAAACCAGGATGTTCATCAACCATACGACAGCAAGCTAGCAAGTCCTTTCCTACATCCAATGTAAGTAATCATTGTTAATTATGTTTACAAATATTTATGATGCACCCAATTCCGTTAACCTTACTTAAGTACATCATTTTTACCTATAATCTCTTAAAATACATTAACCCACTTGAGTAGTACCTCCTCGACACTAATACTAGTGATAGCAAGTAAATTCAAATTATATTCACAAATAAATTTAAAAGTATCTATGTTATACAGTACCAGGTATTTAACATGTACAAACATTATCGGGCAAAGATGTTTCGCAGTTCGTTGTGGCTTATTTCTTTTGAGAAACCCTTTTAACATCAAAAGGATAATCTCCTTGTTTTAGAACCCTAGAACCTTCCAGAAACACAGCTTAGAAACTACGGTCTAATATTTCGTAAAGGAGGTTGTATTATTGTATTTCGGACCTCTAAGATAACGTTTGCGCAGATTCTGTGATGATATCTAGATATTTATTTTCAAAGTTGTTGCTCAAATATTAAGCTACCTATCCTGAGGATTTACCTCACAGTAATTGGGCTGCCGAGTCTGCGGAGTTGGGACAACAGTTGTGCCGTACTAATGCCGTTATTCAATCATGTCTATTTATGATAAAAAATCCTTGTATGTTTTAGTATATTTACGGAAAAAAACGGAGCCCAATTTCAATAGGTTGGAAGACTACCGCAATTATTTTTTAAACGAGATTTTCTTCTTTGTCAGTGGAAAGAAAACTTTGTCCCAAACAATATTAATAGTTTTACCATCTTACCTGAATTCAAATCGAATAATATGACAGTAACTGCTGTTTACACATCTATCTTGGATCGGTACGATGATCAAAATCTGGCGTTTTGTCTTTCGTCTGTGGCTACGCGATGTTACTAAATGACGTCATGAAGATAAGTGATAACTAAGCGATAACACGTTATCGGATAACCGTGATGTATCACTAATCGAATGTGTTTGTAGTTTTGTTTTACCAGCTCGTTCCTGATAATAATGTGGAGTCTATAATGAAAGGCTACGTGCATGCTTTGAACTACATCTATTATTTATATAAACTAAGTTATACCGTGCGGTACATGGTCGGTGTTACTTAGTTTATAGATAGAGACAGGGCTTTAACACATTGGTTCTAACTTAATAAGTCCCCAAATAAGTGACAAACGATTATTTGGGTACTTATTAAGTTGTACCTGCCTACGATGTGGAAGCGAGACGCCGCATTACACTGCACGTAGCGGCGTCTCGCTTCCACATCGTAAACTGCCCTGCTTTAAGAGTTCAAGATAAGGGGGCTGTCCGCGCAGATGCCCTGTATTTTGTTTAGAACTAGTTTTAAAGGCAACAATCTTTTTGAAATTAAGTTATGCTGTGCACTAAAGATGTACAAAGTTCTGAAACTTCAGCATGCTTTGCAAGGCAGAGGCGCGACTTTGACGCATGAGTTGCCGAACTTTAATTTAATTTTGAGGGTAACATATCATGCCACCAGTATGTCAATGAAGTTCCATTGACATACTGGTGGCATGATATGTTTATACGTACGACAAGACTAGTGAATATTTCAATATATTCTTCTTATCATATGGTTGATGAACAACCTGGTGTCAGAGTTTAAACCGCCTGTAAGCCTCTGACATGGCATAACACACCGTTGAAAAATCTCTCAGGTCTGCCGGTTTCCTCACTATGTTTTCCTTCACCGTTTATAGCAACTGATAACAAATTTTTAGTATACACATGAATTCAAAAACGACATTGAAATTGGTGTGTGCTGTGGTTGGAACTTGCGACCTTTGATTTGGCAGTCCAACGGTCATACCACTCGGCTATCAGAATGACTGGCTATGAGAATTTGCCACGATATTTACCCAAAAAGACATTTTTACGGCAATACTTTAATTTTCGTTATTTATCTACGCAAAGAAAAAGTTAAATAAAGAAATTAGCAAATTCCAATACGATAGAATATGTTGCGAGCTTAGTAGTAAATTACACGGATCCAAGTTTGTTAATCATGTGTCAAACACAATTAAGTTTGGTCGACGCCGCGACGCTCGCTTGCGGGCTAGCTGTTGTGAAAATGAACTCAGCTCTATTGATCTATTGCGATGAAGCAATTTCAAACATAAATACGTTTTATGTAGTTGAAAACGTTTACATGAATGTTTTCCGTTTCAATAACGTTTATGAAATGTAGTGCTAGATAAAATATCTATCCCAGAAAGCAAGTCGGAAAATAAATGCGAGTTTATTCCGGGACTTTTATATTTGCGGATATATAGAATTCTGTTTTTACATTACACTGCGCAGTCATTTCATACGCTTGATTTGGTTTTATAACTACTAGCGGCGCCCCATGGTGTTACCCGCAACATTTTTTCAGGATATAAATAAAGTAACGTATGTGTTATCTGTTAATCCAGGGCATCAGCTACCTCCATACCCAATTTTAGCAAAATTGGTCCAGCCGTTTGAGCATGTAGAGGTAACAAGCATACAAACACTTTATTAAATTTGTGTGATGTTTTCACTACCTACATATATTATCCATAAAAATTGTGGGATGTGAATGTTACCTATACTAGGTATAATATTCACATCCCACAATTTTTAGTCTTCAACCAATAGATAAATTGTTAAACAGTTTAATGTAATTCCCAAACGATTATGTGCACCTAGGTATTACTAACAGTGTAACCCTAGGGTAATATCAAGTTAATGTCAATAGCCGTACATAATTACACAACACGGTTATCGACCCCGATCGAAAGCTAAGCTTAGCTAGAGATTTGACACTAATTGTCACTCTGCATAACCCGTTAGAGATCATAAGCTTGATGTTATGTGTATGAAATATCACAAGCGTAATTGCGTCGATTTGAATCAACGGGCCTTATAGAGAAGTTGGCCCGCCTTACGAGAGCACAATGCAACCTGTTTTGACGTTAACACAAGTCTCAAATCTACTGACATATTGTAATTTATAGATTGTAATCTTGCTTGCTCTATGAAAGACAAAATTGAATAGGTTATACAGTAATCGTTATAAGTATCCAAGCAGTCAGGATTCGAATTCCTTACAACTTAATTTTTACAGCATTAGGTTTGTGTAAGCGGAGTGTTCTTCTTTTGTTTTATGATACGTGTTTGATCAGTCCACAATAGCGAAAAAAGGTATTTTATGTACCTACGTGAAGTAATTTTTACTATCTATTAGAATTTATAATACAAATGCAACATACTCATAAGTTATGTGCTAACAGAACAGGATGTAACAATTTAACTTACTATTAGATAAGCATGCAAAAAACACAGCCAAATTACTTATAATCTGGGTCAAACTGATATAAACTTATGAACATATTTCAATCTGATATTAAACTAAACATCGGTTATTTTTGGCTTTAAACAGACTGTAAACACCTTGAAGCGCCTAATCAACCTCAACTTCATCCTAGAACTTCAGTTTACACTAATTAGATTAGACTTTAGATTAAACTTTTTAGTATTTAAAGTACATTCATTAAAATACTAAGAAACGTTAATGAACTGAGTGATATTAGGTGCTGATTTATATGTCAATGAAAATTTGTTCGAAACAAAATTAGGTACTTTTTAATAGAAACGAATACTACATTTTTTTTTAAACGACATTAAAGGAAGAAGTTGTTATTGATTAAATGGAAAATTTAATATATAACCAAATTAAAGAAGAGTAGGTACAACTTTAATTCTAGATTATTCATCATTAAATTTTCATACCTGTATTGCCTGAAAGATTAGGCAGATGTACCTATATGGTACACCCACATGCCACATTTTACCATTGTCATTGTATCATGATTTTATTCAATCGGTTTTACGTTCTAGATAACATTCAAAATTTCCCCGAGTTATAACATCTACAGCGAATTGCAATGAAACAATTATGGAAATATTCCATAAATCAGGTTCACGGACAGTACACAGACGAAGTTCAGCTATGGGCGCTAATTGCACCGGAGTCGATTAAATTGCATAATTTACGGCATCCACCCAATTCGTTTTTAAAGGTCACAATTTGATTCAGATCGTGTAATATTATTTGATAATTAACTATCAGAAAAATCATATAAAACAGGTCACTTGATTTTAAAATAGCATTTTAAAAATCGTAAGTTTTCATGACAAAAGTGAAATATCGATGTAAATGTTAGGTATCTGCTATATATTTTTTTATTTAAAAAATCTACAATGCAAGTTTTTAAATCACAATATCGCTCCACCACAATTACCTTGTAAACAGCGCCTTAATTTGTATAGCGATCTTGTATACAACCTAGATGGACTGGACAATCCGGTTCCTAAGAATAATGCACGAAGCTCAGCAAATATCATGTGTCATACACAACAATAGTATTACGCTGCGCAGTGTGTCAAGCAGGCTACACCGCATTGTATGTAAAGAAGTGATATCGTGTACCGATATGCTACTATAACTTACGTACAGTACGTCATCTTAGGCCAGGTATGCATATTTAACCGTATTTACAGAGAAGAATAGGTGTATTGACTTTTGGTTTGTGCTTAGTTTGGCGTGTGATTTTGTTAGCATATGTTTTGGTGTTTTTGTCTGTTCTATTGTTTGTGGCACAAATAGTTTTGAATGGATGTGACCTAGTATTCCAATGTTTTTTTTTCTTTAGAATTATAATATCGACGCTCTATTGGAAAAAGGATATTATGAAATCGATCTTTGCGTTGTTTGATCTCTAAACCAGACAAATATTTGCATGACCTGTTGAGTACAGTCTGTCTGGATGTACTGTAAGATAACTATTTTGTTGTATTTTGAAATAGTCTGAAGAGTCTGAGTTATTAGCTTTTACGTATCTATAAATAACATAGGCCAATTCTTTGAAAATTTAATTAAGTTAAAAAATCTATAACTTGAAACAAATTCCTTAAAAACTTGCTGTAAAAACAACTTCTAATTAAATCAACTTATACAACTTTTTGCAAGATTTCTTCTTATAACATTGCTGAAGGTGACTAATAGAGAAAACTTTGCATAAACAAAATGTTGTATTAACTTTATTTAACCAAAAATAATGAATCTTACATAATTCATCCAGTTAGAGCAGCAACAAAATGAACACAAAATAAGTCCTTTGCGTTTGTAGGTACATATTGTTGTAACCAGAGTACGTAGGTATCTACCAAACATTAGAGATAGGATTAATACCAAGCAATTAAGAGCGAAGTAATTGCCATTCCTCAGACCCAATCACGCATTGATTACTATCATACACATCATATGATTGGAATAGATCGTTACCAACAAGGACCCGAACTTTAATTTAGGAAAATCTATAATTATCGAACTATGGAGCAACATTAATATAAATGCTTTCACATACATTAGGTACTCGTACATCATAATTACATTCCTAACAAGCAAATATTGAAGATCAATCATATCGGTGGAAGCCTGACACTGTTGGTATTCATACCGCGCTTGTAACTATAAATCAAGACAGTTGACGTTACCCACCACTGGGAATTACATGGAAAGATCTTTGCAAACATAAGATGTGAAGAGCTTAGCTTTCGTGAGACATAATATGAACCCACACCTTACCAGGATACTGTTAAGGAATTACGAATACCTTTATGACACACCAACACGGGCAAACAAATTAATTTGAGATTTTACGTCAGTTGCGAGCTGGCAATGCCGCGTTTTAGTAGAAATTCATTGTTTATGGTTAAATACTTAGGTGTGACGTATAATATAGCATACCATATTAAACGCCTCATTTGTTCGATATTTATTTACCTAGTTTGTACGTTCACATTACATGCTTAAGAATGTTAATACAAAAATAGTTGATGACAACATTAAACATTTTCAAAGGTAAATATATATAAAGGTAAGAATTTTAAATGAATTTTTTTTTAATTTAAATATTACTTAATACCAGTTTGATTATAATTATTATTTTAGATTGTAAGTGTGCCGCAAACGCCGGTTCTTTAAAAGGGTCTTTGTTTTTTTAATTATATTTTCAGATTAATGGCTAATTGTTTAAAACTTTCACATTGTTCATCTTAATAAAGAGGCTGAAAGGAGGCATTGAAAATTAATCATTCAAATATAGAAAAAAAGTTTTTCTTTATCTTTTATATTTTTGTAAGCGGTACTTTGATTGAAACTTTATTTGAGTCTTAAATGAAAAGAAATAGCCAATATACTTTTAAAACGATTCTCTTGTAAGGTTGGTGAGACAATACACTTCCGTTGCAAAGCCGAGTAGGTATCTACAATAGGAACAAGAGTCGTAAGAAGCGACGGACTCAAAGTGGACCCGGTAAATGAAAGCTTACCGTGGAACTTATTAAGAGCTACAAAATGTGTAACCGCTGAACTCAGACACATTTAATGATTACTTAAAATATCACTTAATAGGTTTTAGAGCACTGATAGCCGAGTGGTATGACCGTTGGACTGCCAAGTCAAAAGTCCAATGTCTTAACGCGTGCGTACTCATGTGCGTACTGCAAATTAGTTATCAGTTGCTAAAAACGGTGAAGGAAAACATCGTGAGGAAACCGGCACACCTGAGAGATTTCTCAACGAGGTGTAAAGCCATGTCAGAAACCTCCAAGCGGTTTAAACTCTGACACCAGGTTTGTTCATCAGTCGTACAAGAAGAAGATTAAATAAATGAGACAATGTACTTATACAGCCTTGGTAAATAATAATAATCTAATCATCATCATCATTACACAATAATTATCTCATACGTACATACACCACACAGATTTGTGATTCAGAAACAATAGTATACCAGAAAACGTGGTTGGCAGCACGTGACCTTTTGTTGACATTTTCCGCTTGATTTTAGGTCGCAATAGCGGCCGCGCCAGATTGACAATTTCAACCGTTTGCACCGATCCGGTGTTTGTTTTGCTCTGTGTGCAGAAAAGAGGTTTGTGAAACAATGTGCAGTCGTTTACAAAAGATTGGAGTATAATAAATTGTATTCTACATCATGCCATAATGGCTTTAGATAATAAGGTACCTACCATAAATTTCGTTCTTAAAAATTTAATATGTAGCAATGGATGCCTGGAAAAGCCACGGAAAGCCTTGGGACTTGGACTGGACGCTTTTTAACAAGGCCACCCCTAGTTCCTATAACACTATTAGTATCACACCTCTAAGCCAGGATGTACTTCTATATTCAACACAGTGAAGACGAAACAATAGAACCACAAAGTTGATCAGAAAGGAGGAGGAGAAAGTTCCGTTTCTGCCTGCCATATTTTGCACATACCCAATCCTTCACTGAAAGAAAGTTTATCTAGCAACTGAACTTACTACGAAACTAATAACATTCCTAACATTATTCCATAATAAAAGTACATTAGAGCATTCCATATTTAATTAAACGTTCTCCTTGCACCAATGACATTTATTCACCAACACTACCCGTACAGGCGTACATGCAGACATTTCTACGCGGTACGTACATTCACACCCTCTCTGGCGTTTGACATCAGCTGTCATAATAACGAACACAATCGACTCTTATAATAGACCGTCAGCTCTGCGCAGAATAACGTACACAGCTACGTACGTATACATCAGCATGGAAGTTATTTTTGTATGAAATGTATTTTGATAAGCGATTTTATGAGAAAATGGTGCCGGAATAATTTCTGTACGATATAGCAATGCGTTTTTTGGCTGATGATTATGAAAGCAGACGTTCAATTGAGTTTTGGTGACTGTATTGACGGAGTTGTAGAATGGTTATGTTCGCATATTGTTTTAAAAAACATGTTGCATGCACATGCGTTGCATTGCACACATTGCATGTTGGATTCTCCAGTGATCAGCAAATTGTAGCTTTTCATTTACGATGTTGTGATTGCAGTAGTACGCAGAAATCCTTTCAGAATATACCTTTTACCTTGGCTGTTTTTGTGTGTTTTCGTGACCGAATTTTGGTCACGGCAGCCTGTCTCATCTGACACCAGCTGACTACGCAGGAGATATTATAGGGTAAAAGTATGCGCGCAAACACAGGTACACTCCCCATTCCGTTACTCTCATAGCCCGATGGACGGTAGACCGTCACGACCGGAGAGAGAAAAGGCGCAGGACCCACGGCTTGGCATGCACGGATGGGTCTCGATATGTGAAAACGGTAACCCATCTTATGACTGACCGCGGTGACTGAGTATGACTTACTCGGCAGATCGACTGACTACGAGCTCCTCGTACTTATTGATACACAGATTTAGAATAGCTTATTGAATGAATTAATGTTCAATAATTATTTGACGTAACTTTAAAATTACAGCAACTACCACTTGGTATTGCCTATCATTCAGCAATGCACGATTTGCGCAAATGCATTCATAAATCGTTTCTCGCTATTTAGATTTCGTGCAGATACTAATCGATTAAAGGTCTCCGTTAAAGTGAAACATCATGTTATCGGAAATGTAAATAATTTCTGGTATTTTATTCAATTTCATTTTTTCCGAAAAATGAATAAATTTCTATAATCATTATGCAATACAGAGCAATTTTATTGTTACATAACTACCGCATATTTACATAGAGTAAACATAATATATCTATATCTGTAGTATTGAGTACCTTAAATGTAATAATACGTATGTATACAAATACATAATATGTATAAAACCCGATACATTGCAGTTCGTCAATGCGTAAATTTTAACGCCCATTGCAAACCAGTTACTACCACTCACGTTTTCTCGTTATGTAGCGCAATAGATGGATGTTTATTTTTTGTGTTTGTTTTTGTTGTTAGTAAACAAAATACCTATTGTTTACGTAAATATAAATAGGTGTTCGAGCTTCATTATTTATATAAGTCAGGAGGGTAAAAATCTTTATAAGGGTCGTCTAAACTGTACCAACATAGCTTCATTAAATCTATAATATGGCCTCAAAATATTGTAAACCACCATTTTTACAAACAAGGCTCTGTAAATGTACCATGATGATGGATGTTTTACTAAATAACATAACAGTTCTGCTTGATCATAAATGGGCAATTAGGCAACCTGTGAAACCTTCCTTGCACCTGGAGAGAAACCTAAAATTAAAATATAGAAGAACATAAGGATGAAAAGAAAACGGTACGTCTTTATAATTTATAACAAGAAAATAACTCCGTGATACCTACGCAGCGTTGTACTAACTTACATAGTAGCGAAGATAATATTAACTCTAGTGTGAAAGCTCGGTACTCGAAGTATTCAAGTTTCGCCGCTAGTTATGTCCAACAAGATGAGTACCGTCACCTTTCACCGGTCTCTAGTAATTACAAGTCTCCAGTTAATGATTAAGCAGGATTTCTCACGGTAAGTAATGGACGCTGCTATCGTTATCTGTGAAAAGCAAGAAAATATCTGTCGTTAACTGTACCTTTTTCTTTCTTATGGACAATTGTGAACCATTTATAAATTGAGTGAGAATGTGATTGAGTTACACGTGAGTAAAATATTGAGTAAATAATATATTATGCTATAGTGTATTGGTAAAACTGTTAAGTAAACTTTTTTCTATAAATTGTTTTTCTGCACCACACTACGAAGGAAACGTCGCATCGCGTCAGCTTCATTACGATTCGCAATTTTCAGCGTAATGGTCCAATTGGCCGAGACCGCGCCTTTCGTTACGCTGCATATTTTTTGCCAGAAGACGTTTCAATTTCAGTTTTCTTTTGTGTACCTATTGCATTTTTGGGTTCGTTATTAACTTATTTTATTTCTACAAGTGTTTTAGTAAATAATAAATTTCATGAAACTTTACATTTGCATCACTCTTGGCAAGTTTGTAAATTTTATTTTATATTAGGTATCAAGTCATAAACCAGCTAAGCTTATACTACTTTGAACTCCTAAAGCTTCATACTTCATTCACTTCATAATATGAAAAGAGACTCGAGAAATATCCTTTGTACAACTTTCCTTATAAAATCTAATTCTTTTTCGCAAGCTACGGAAAAAACTTGTCAATTAAAAAGCAATACGGCTAAGTAAGAAAGTAATATGACTTGATGGAATCGCCAATCAACTAATGCATTAACCGACAGCTCGTCGGGTCGGGTGACGTAAAACTCTATAAATGACCCTTTACTCTAATAAGATCCGTCTAATATGGACACGGGCGTGTGCCGGCAATGTGGGCTGGCTCTGTTGTTTTACTTTGAGCGGTAGGTATAGAATATTGCTGGGCAGTGGAAGTGCACTGCAAGCAGAGATGAATATTCGCTTCTCTAAAATTACCAATGATAGTTCCTACTATGTAAGGAAGCTTTACCTGCCGATTTCGTGGCAAATTAAACAACTCTTGTAGCTTTTATGGGATAAAATAAAAGCCTTGCGATTCTTCAGGGTTTAAGCAAGCAATATATGAAGATTAATATATCTTTAACTTTACGCTTTATTTTGTAGAGTATTTATCGATGTTCGAAGTCACATCTTTCTCTAATCCTGAGAAAAAAAATCAATTCTGAAAGACATTCCCCTCGTCCTACTGTAGCTTTTGAGACCTTCCACGAAGTCTTCTGATAGCTTCAGTTCACCAGTAAACCAGGCCTACAGCTAAGTAAGAGTAAGCACAGCGCTGGTGTTTTAAACATCCTTAAGTCCTAGTAATCCGGTGAATACAGCCATAAACGAGTGTGTACACTTTTAAACTAATCCTCTTTGCATCATATGTCATCCGCTCGGCTTAGCTGCGGTTATGTTATGTGTGTCACATACCTGTGTCATCGCGCTGGCTGCGGTTGTTCATATTTTATCAAAGTGCCAGTATTATTGTATACAGCCTCATCCCACGTGCTTTATGTATACAATTAGCGAAATTCAAATGCAATATGAGTTTTAACTATATTCACTTAGCAAAGTTCAAATGTTTATAAATATGAGTTTTAATTTTTTGAAATGCTGAGTACAGATTAATATTGAATACCACCTACTGGCCATTAATGACTATTATAGGTAAGTTGTGGACATCGTTATTTTAATCAATATTCTTGTATTCGTTTTGCAAAAAAGAATCTACTATAATCTAAGAGTGAAATGAAAATCGACACGGTTAAATGTACCTAGGTAGATTGTGTGCTTAGGAATTTTTTGGTAATTTAAATATTCACGTCACGTAAACGAAGCTAGAGTGTAACAAATGGCCCACAGAAGCATGATGTTGATACAATCAAGATTATTTTTATTAACACCAAATGAAATTACTAATCTGTAACAGTTCATTGTAGGTAGGTACTACAAATAAAGTACCTATGTAGGAACATGTTTTCCGTGTGTGGCTACATAATAGGCGCGGTCTCGCCAAATGGCATTAATTTTAACGTTGTTATATTGCGACCCTTATTAGATACGACATCATTAGTGCTCATTATAAAATTAAGTAGTTAAAATGTTCCGGTAAGGTTTTAAGGCGTAACAAGTAAACGGATATTGAGGAAATTGGTTTGCAGTAAAATTAAATGCTTCTAATGTTAACCCTGTCAAATGTGGCTTTAAAAATATTATAGTATCACAATTTAAAAAAAAAATGTTACTAGTAATTTATCTTTAAAATTTTTCACATAAGTAGTCAAAGAAACAAAGCTTCCTACATCTCGGGTGTCATCAAATTAAGCAACAAATGACTCGACCGACTCAAATTTCAAACCTTGTGCATGTTCGTATTCCGCGCTGGACAAATATTTTTCTAATCAGCAGATTTGTTCTGCTTCTGAGAGATCCAAAAACTGCTCTTACGAGTCTATAGCAATTTCTAGTGTAGACCACAATTCTTTGAGAACATATCGAGCACCATTACACAACGTATCCAATACAATCATGGACCAGTCGTTAGCGTTTAATGACATTGCATCAAAGATCAACGGATATTAGAGGCGTGAAAGATAAATATTAAATGTTTTGCAACGATGAAACGTTAGCAATTAGTTTGTGAATGGAACATACGTCATACAGTTTATTGATTGTATATGTTACGAGGCTACACGAATGTAGATTATATCTCGTGGGCATTAAGAAGACAAATGGTGGTTTTGGTATTGAATTGTATCGGAGTATGGAACGTATCGATTGTATCTAAATTGAAATTTGTAAAGGTATATAAATAGGCAGAGATTTTTTTTATTCGTTGATAAGTGGTTGGACTTACACTTTATTAAACGATTTTTTATAATTTATTTTCATTTTTATATGCTGCATAAATTTGATAGTCTGCTATTTTGAAAATGATATTTTAAACCTAAATCCGACTATAAAGTTAGACCAAACTAAAATAATAGAACTCTAAAAATAACCTAATGCCAACAACTATTCTAAATAATTATATATGTAGGTATATCTAAGTATAAAAAAACATAACTCTCATATCATAACATTTTGGCGCAGTCGGGTAATAACGATAAATTGCTATCATTCAATATACAGCGTCTGATTACTGACTCTATTTTTTTGTTAAAATATAACTAAGATGTATCAAGGCCAATCTAGCAAGCTAAAAATTACTTATCAAAATCTATTTACTTACGTTTCCATAAAACAGTTTTAGTTAACTAAAGAATAAAGCTTAAATTGTATTCAACTAGCGATGTTTTAGTATTCTAAAGTCAATTTACTTCCCATGTAGCTTGTTTTTAGGACGCTCGCTGATAAGGGAAAGGCCCCAGTTTCGTATCTCATTACGGACCCCAAAAATACAATTTGTGTCCTAATTCGCTATTTAAACGAAATTTCCAATCGAAAGACAACGGATAAACGGTACCCGACCGGTTAGTAGCAAATACATATTATTTTAAAAACCGGTTTAGTTAATAGTGCAATAGCACGATCTAACAGCTCTGTATACCAATGACTTACTAATGATTAAACAGACGGCAGATGGGTGTATAGGCATTGTATTACTATCATTCCTGATACACAGAACAATAATTGAAAGTACAGTTTCTTCCTAATGTTTCGACAATAGTTATGATTATTGCAAAATTTAAAGAACGAACAATAAATTAACAAGAAAATAATCATGTTTGAAGCTATAACCTCGACCATTTTTCCTGTGAACGAATTTTGGTAAATAAATAAATTATGCAAACGTTAAATAGTTGCCCGCTAGTCAATCAATGCGAATAATTTAAAATAGACTATGGTTTTGCGAATACGAATGATTAATTAATATTTTCTATACCTACCAAAGTTCAAAGTTTTATTCAAGACTTTAAAATTCGTAGTGAAAATAACTACTGTCCACGTCATTTACCTTGTTAATTAGGCAATTTAATGAAAATAATGAGTTGTTAATGTATGTTAATGCAATAAAGTCACAAGATTGTAGTATTTGTCGCAATTTTTCTTCTCTCGACTGTTGTTACGTCATTAAAACGCAATTAAGTACTTAATTTGGAGATTTGCGAGAATTACGTGATGTGAATTAAAGCAATTACTTTGCGGTTGTGTTTTAAAGCGATCTTTCACTCATACAGCCGGGGAGGCTTTGTTTAATTTTGCTTTATTGCGCTGAAATGCGCGAACATAAATGCTTAGCATTATTTTCATTTTTTACTCGAATGTACTCGTAAGTACAGGTTAAACCGTAATGCTAGATTAAAAAGGGTTGACTTAATTGTGTTATTTATGCAAGAGATTTAGATAGGTTTTGGAGGAACGAAACGTGAAATGATAATTTTATACATAAATAAATCTGGAAATGATGCGACTGTCGTATTATTATGTTGATCGCCACCAATGACAATATTTAACATACAAAGCTTAACAACAGGTGTAATTTATTTTGGATTTTCGATTGACTGAATGATTTCGGTCAGGCATTATACTAGTCGTACAGACTAAATATTTTTGCTCAACGTAAAACTCATTGAACGTCGATAAAAAAGCTACCACAATATTTATCAAAATTCTCTTTAGCTCTTCCTCGGTGAGAATTAAGTCAATAGGTAAAAATAAATAAACACATTTATTTGTTTATATATCAGTTTTATTCTTTGAGCAGTTGCGGTATAGTGTCATTATAGTTGGGTAAGTTCGCAGTGCGTTGGCGCAGACGTTAAGTGTCGTATTCAATTAGTATCAAAATCAGTTATAGGTTGTTACTTGGTGACAAAACATTTGAATTTAAAAATATATTACTAAATAGGCGTGACTTTATGTATGTATGTATTATTAAATTCTTCTCTAGGCAAGATGCAAATGGCAAGTTGTCGCTCATTGTGGCGTTCTAAGGGGAGGCCTTTGTCCAATAGTGGACATCATCCGGCTGATGATGATTATGATTCTTATCAAATGGATTTTCAAAACTTAAAAAATATTTCATTACAAATTATTCATAATGAGTTTTCTTCCTATACCTACCTACCAAATAGTAATCAGTTCTTATGATTACGATGATCATGCAGATTTTTTCGGTCATAATATTCTATCAATTGCTGCATTGTTGTTTCTTAGTAGTCACGTGTGTAATATTTCTATGGAATTCAATCAGATAGTTAATCAAAACGTTAATGAAACAGGTAGAAAAATTCCTATTTTTTAGTGTAATTGAGGAAGAGTTCATTATTAACAGTATAACTATTTAAAGGAACTTATTAGGTACTATAATAGAAATGGAGTTCTATAAGTCTTTTCTTGATTGACACTTTCGGACACAAATTGTGTACTTCATAGATGACACCTAAATTGAAATGAATTGTCTGTCAGTGGCACTCAAGATCAACATTTACATAAATATATTGATGCAGCAAATTGTCGTACCAAAAGAAATATTGGCACAATCACGATGTCGGATAGTAGCGGTAACCTCAAAACATAGAACAAGCTCTAAGTCGCTTAACAAAATCCCTGTAAAGAGGAAATCTTTGTAGCTACTTGTAAATCGAATGTTTCGCTATGATTTCGTCATGGTATCAACGTAATCTACACGACTCAAAGAATCGCTGATAACTCGAAACTACTAGCTACGCATCTATGATGAGTAGTCAGCGATGTCTACGGTACACACCTACATATAGAGTAAATGTACGGTAATTCATTTGATTATAGACGTTACGCGTTTAGTGGACACGCCGCCGACGCGATAAGTCACGCGGCAAAAACGTGGTGAGCGAGTCAGCGGGCGGTGGCGGCGGGTCCCTGTCTTATCCACACGTCACTCACGCTATCGGCGCGGCGCGTCGGGTCGAGGGTGATTATCTGCTGTAGGGTAGATGCGATCAAAAGTTGTTGCTTTTGGAAAGTATTTTACGTGAAAATTTCCATAATTTGTTTCACTATTGTGATAGCTATTATTTATATAATGTCCTCCTGACCGAATTTCGGTCACGGCGGCCTGTCTCAGCTGAGACTAGCCATCTGCGCAGGAGATATTATAGTGCACAAGTATGCGCGCAGACACAGGTGCACTCCCTATTCCCTCACTCTCATAATCCGATGGGACGGTAGACCGACACGACCGGGGAGAGATCAAGCGCAGGACCAACGGCTTAACGTGCCTTCCGAAGCACGGTGGGGTCTCGACATGTGAAAACGGTCACCCATCACAAGACTGACTGCGTTGAGAACGGCTTAACCTCGCAGATCGACTGATCTGCCGGGTAGCCGCATAGCTACGATTATTATTTATATACTTAATAGATAATCAACTTTTATACAAAAAGTAGGTACTTAGTCATTATTTATTTCACTTATAGTAAAATTACGAGTGAAAGCTTTTTCATGATCTATCTCACTGAACTAAAGTGACACTCGACATATTGTAATACCAAATTAAAACCTAAATCATTGTTAATTCAATTATCTTATACGTAAAATGTACATTCCAATTGTTATAGTCCAGGAGAAGAGTGCCGACAGCAACTAATATAACTCCCTTCACTCATTCATTCAACTTGCGTAGGTAGATTAAAACCGTAACATTTTTCCCCTTCTCAGATCAGCGCGAAGATTGATTTATAAAGGCCTAAAATAAACGGGAAAATTAAGTTTGTATCTTTAATGCTAATCTTGGAAATAAAAACATGGCGCTTCGTATCGGTGCGCAATTTATTTCAAAATACTATATTTGTGTAGTTTCGTATTGAAAACATTTATGTTTCGTGTATTCTAGGCTGTATGCGTCAGTGAGTTGTTTAATTACGATTGCCGTCATGACAGAAGAAGACAGAATAATTAGTCACTGTTATCTGATAGTGATCTGAACACCCAAACTGCTACTGGCACAATGATTGATTGGCAACTGTTATAACCGGTTGTTTAATTATTTATTTAATTTGTTGCGCGTTGGACCGACGCGTTGTGTTTCCACTTTATGCGTACCCAAACGTGACACCTTGTGTTACATATTGGTCTAATAATTTACAATCGCGTTGTTCTAAAACTCTTTTGGGCGCCAGATTTGGTATGATCTCAAGGTGTCTACCTTGTGTGCTAAACACCGTTCTCGACACCTACAGTCTTGTAGGTGTCGAGAACGGTGTTTAGCAAAAAGGAAACTAGGGCACTTGTTAGTTATAGTGGTATAATATTGAGAAGTAAACAATAAACACATAAGATAGTTACACACACAGAAATCAGATCAATTAGAGAGAGTAGAGGATTAAAGGATGCGAAAAGGGCGCGACGCGCGACGGTGAGAGTCTAAGCGCGCGTTCTCTTTACATTGTATGTGGTTATGCCTTAACCCCTGCAATATACCTAATATGCTCTAAATAATATTATTAAATTACATATTTTCTCTCAATAACAGTTCAATGTGAAATTAACAATGAATAGAGACTGGTGTCTGCAGTACGTAGAACCTGTATCATTAATGATAGAAATATTTCAAAATAACATTTTTTATTGAAAAATCTATTTGCTGCAAATCTGAATTAAAAATAAGTTTTTATTACCTTTTTATTATTAAAAAAATACTGTCATTATTATAGAATTAAATAGTAACAAATAATCGTCAGAGTTGCAAGAGTTTGGTAAACAACGGTGGATGCAAATGACAAATTGTCGTCCATTGTGCCGTTCTAAGAGGAGACCTTTGTTCAATAGTGGACGTCTTCCGGCTGATGATGATGATTAAACAATTATTACTAAAACAATTGTTTACCAACGACATCAAATATAATAATGTTATCTATGTTTTGTGTGTATCTTAATGTAAGGAAAGTGAAAAGTATCTTTCCCAATTCCTTAATAAAGAATTGCAAGTAACACCTCACACTCTATTTCCCACATAGCCACTCTCGAATTTCAATCGTAATCGATTGAAACACGACCGATCCCCATCACTAAAAGTTGGGACCGCGTCGCTGAATCGCAATGTAACTACTTGCGCCCTATAAGGAAATAATGTATCGGATGGACGGAACATCATTAGTGTGGTAGGAACCAGCCACAGTTAAAGCTAGGCGGTAAATATAT
The DNA here is from genome assembly GCA_905340225.1 of Abrostola tripartita. NCBI lineage: Eukaryota > Metazoa > Arthropoda > Insecta > Lepidoptera > Noctuidae > Abrostola > Abrostola tripartita. The sequence goes on from HG996488.1 coordinate 2,959,849, forward strand.
TTACTGCAAACTAATCGTACTTCTAATCGATAAATAATCGTAGGTACTTTAACATAAATAATTTTAGTCTTAACCATTTCAATGATCACAAAAATAAAGCAGAGTAGCACAATTGCACATATATCGCACACCCAAATTTATCTAGTTATGTTATAAGTCCATATCTAATAGGAGGAGGGATGGCAATAGGCTCACCTATTGCCATCATCTGGGCACAATTCAAGATTTCGTGCTAAAACTGAGAATAACTAAATGGGAAAACCCTGTAAAATTTTGCCCGACCCGAGACTCAAAGCCAGGACCTCATGCTCAGCAGTCGCGCTTAGCGACCACTAGACCAATGAGGCGATCCATTACAAACAAATAATGTATGTATACTAATGAATAGGTATTCTAGCAATTATTCTATTACAATGACTGACTACGTAAGTCCCAAGAAATTAGCATGATAATAATCTTAGTAACTGTGTACACGTTGTAGTATATCGAAACGATTGTTCAAACATTTACATTCATGTTATAATATGCAAACAAAACAAATATAATACAGTATTACATATTCATAAAATAAATGAACAAACAGATAAGAAAATAGCTAACGCCTGAAATGTTGACATAGCAGCAAAACTGTCTAGGTAGACAAAACTGGGCTCAGTGTTTTACAATCCAAGCTTGAAATTTCTGATAGCAGTTCGAAATGATTAAAGTTCTCAACAGTTGGTAAAAGTTTCAATGGCTCTTACGTCATGACCAAACTCTGATCTGCCAAACATATGGGTTCATATACTCGACCAAAGTTTATCTGGGAGCTAAATTTATTCGCACCTGGTAAAACTGGGAACATTCACCTATTTCGTATATTTCATCTACTGATAGCCTGTACTAAGAATTTATATGAGTCACTTTATTTTTAAGACACTAACTTTTTTGTTTTGCTGTTGTTCTGACAATTTGCATAACTATTATGGTAGATAAATAAAAACATTCAGTAAATATTGACGATAAACTTTTTATCGATATCTATCGCTATCATTTCAACTGTAAACTATAAAAATTATCCGTGTAGTAATACTGGAACATCACCATTATAATCGTATAAAACCTAGTCCGCTATTCGATTTCCATTTACAGACACAGTGTCAGCTTTGGCAAGGAATTTGTATAGATGTTATCACACTGTGTCGTTATGGGCTTCACGCGAAAAATGTCGCGTTAATTGACGTGTATTTCCTAATTCGGACGTAGGCTGATGTCTTTAAGATTTTTTTTATTAGCAGCTCCGATTAGTGATTTATTAAGCCGTTAGATATTATATGATACTAGGAGGTAGAATGTCATGAAAATATTTGTGGTCTATCAATCTGGATGGCATAGCTCCGTGTTATGGGTATGTGCATTCTACTGCGTTATAAAAATAATCTTTAGTATCAAAAGATTATAGGACGAGATAAAGATACATTCTTGTATTAAAAATGAGTGCTGTTTTTATGGTTGCAAGCGCACCGAGTAAGCTAGCTGACTTTTAGTTGTTGGTACAATTTGTGATATGAAATATACATTATGAAATAGTTTTCTAGAGCTTTTACGAAAATTGAATGAGATTTTTGTTGTAAGTAAGGAAGACAAGTACAGGTTTTCTTTATTCATCTATAGTTACTTGTAAGTAAAACTTGTGTCTACGAATTAATCAAACCTACTGTTTTGTCACCTTACTTCTAACATAAATGATGATAATGATGTTAGCAGTACATTAGGCGAAACTTCCTATAGGGAGTTTTACTGACGTATGAGAAGATGATAGATCGTACCCAATGACACCCTAGAGTCAGTACCCAAAAACAATATTGCAATATATTTCGTAACGTTTTTTGGCAACGATATTAAAATTATATTTATAATTTCGATTGAGCCCAGTGGCGTGCCATAGGAGAAGCCTATGTCCAGCTGTGGACGGAGATAGGCTGATGATGATTTATAATTTCAGTGCTTATTTGTTTTGAAATCCACTCGATTAAAAGATACAGTGTAATAAAATGTCAGATAACTATATGTTAGGTAGTTATATCAAATCATACTAGTCAGTGACTTCCCACAACTCCTTATATATTGTAGACACAGCTGCCAAGTTAGTTCCACACTCCACCGTGCTCTTCAACTGAAGATCAAATAGTTCCCAAGTTAAGGGATCTCACTTTGACTGATATGAATTCTGTTGCTCTACAAGACTTATGAATGTGGAGCTTTTTGATAGCTGTGCTCACGTAAGCAAGAACTAAATTCATGTACAATTGAGTTATGTGATGTTGCACACTCCGTTGTTAGTTTAATGTATGCGAATTGTTCAATGGTTTTGTGGATCCACTTGACTGTAATATTAAAGTTGAAGCTCGATTATAAGGCTGCTCGACAAGTATTTGGCATTTTTTAAACATCTTCGTAGTAGTTGGTGAAGTGCATCACTAAAAAGGTGATGAAGTACTTAACAATTAATTTGTAAAACCAAATATTTAGTGTTTGTAATAAAAAAAAATTACACTTAATAATAATAATAATAATTAAAACATTTATTAAATTTAACACGTTACACAAAATAAATAAACCCACCAAACTGTGTGACAGTTTGTCGGCAGGAATAGCGCTCGATAAACATTTGGTATTAATTATTTGGAATTAAGTTATTACAAGTGTTAAATAAGTACATCTAATTCTTAATATTTTCAATAAACTATACGTTATGCATGCTGAACTGTGTCAGTAACATATTTTTTAACTTATTTTTTAAGGTTTGTTTACTTATTTTATTATTGAGTTGTCTAAGCCAGTCATTATCATTATATAACGTAGGGATCAAATACCTGTTGGTTCTCTCCCCATAATAATTATTTATTGGTTGACGGACCACTTGCTGTTCTCTTACACGTCTTGTATTGTAAATGTTGTGTATTTTTATTCTAAATATATCATTGTAAAATTGTTCAAGATCCACCAAGTATTTGACCTTTTCATGAATAGGAAGTATTTTACATATCAGAAACAGTTTTTCATAATTATCTTTACATGTGCGTTTAGTCTTAGGGGTAACAAGGTATTTCAAAAATCGGGTTTGCAGGGACTTAATTTTCAACCCACAAATACGGGTGCCTTACTATGAGCTTGCATTGTGGGACATTTTCCGTTGTAGAAGCGAGACGCCGCGCTATACTGTATGTAGCGACCTCTAACTTCCGCAACGGAAGATGTCCAGCAATGCTAGCTCATAGTCACCTACCAAGTGATTAAAGTTAAAATTCGTGCCTGGCAATAAACTTCACTTTATTAAAAGACCCAGATTATCGGTACAGGTATGAGACCAACGACACACTTATTAAATGTACTACGCCTTGTCATAAAATTGTTTTTCTTTGATCAGTCAAAGCGACCTAAACTGAGGTCGCACGCAAAAACAATGCCTAGTGTAATAAATCATTAACGAGACATAGAGGCGAACTGACAGTTTCAAAGGTACCCTTTTCATTGTTTAGTCATTTAATTAAGGATCAAAAGGTAACCAACACTCGTAGGTAACCTTTGTGAACCCCGGTTCGTAGCCAATTAATTAGCATAGTGTATTTTGTTAGTGCTGTTTTAAGTAAACTATGCTCTTTACATTATATTATTATAGTCGTTGGACAAGGTAAGTGTACCCTGAGGTAGAAATTTTGAATTAAATATGTATTATTTTACTAAGAATAAGCGTAGTTAGGGCTTTTACAAAGTTTTGTGATTTGAGTTTAAGAAGCTATAGTTCTGTGTGCTATGTAAATAAATTACCATTTTTTAAAATGCAATTCAGATTTAATAACATCGTTTTTGAAAGAGATAAAATGTCAAAAATAGTCAGTAATCCCTGCGTTTAACCTTATCCATAACACATTTTGCTAAAAAGATATCGATAGCGCGGTAGGTTTCAACCAGTCTGTTAATCAACTCGCTCTAGCCACTTCTAGTATTGCCTGTTTATTTTTAGATCCCTGACTTTACAAAGCTAGAGTATTCCACAAACTAAGATTGCTCTGTCTTTCTCCTGTTTGGTGACGTCACGCGCTAATAATACGGGTTTGTTTTGGTAGATGTCAATCTAGACCTGACGCTTTGATTCACGATGAAGTTTCGGGTCGAAATGATGAAATGAACTATCCAATAATTATGTCCGGTAAAGGATACAAACTTTCTATTACAATACAATTAAAAACCTAGCGCGTACAGTGATAGTATCTTATGAGTGTAACTCAAATGGCAAAGTGTGGGGCTACTTTTTCTGCCTACACCTTCGGAAAATACAGGCGTTATGTTATGTTTTATATTTTTATGTATAAATCGTATCAGAATTATACGAGATTACAATCCAACCACTATAAACAGCTTGCATTTTTCACGTTTTCTAACGATAACTAATAAAATACATTGAAAAGTCGCATTGATAAAAAATCTGCTTCACAACGTTTGTATAGTAACACCACAGTAACACTCTGACGTAGCCAACACTGTTCTCGACAGTACTCGACACGACTTTGTAGTACTGTCAATCGCACAGCGAAATATCGAAGCTTGATTTTGCCAGACCTTTGCGGTTGAGAGCAACAGCCGTGTACCGTACTTTGACGTTTTGTGCACGTGTGTACCTAGTACCTACGTAAGTATTCGTGTTAGGCACGGTACAGTGAGCGACTGCGGTGGGCCGCGGTCGGTCGATCTATAATTGTTACTTTACCACGCTGCAGGCTCGTTGCGTTGTAAATTAAGCGACAGATTTTTGGACTTAGTATCTAAGCTTCGTTTGTAGGTAAAGATAGCTATCTGAAAAAGGTCTTAGGTACTATAAACGAAATTTTACTAGTTTAGCTTTTCCATAATACTGTGGCTGTATGATAATTATAGTTACCTAAGGTAGACTAAAAATAATATATAATAGGATTTCATGTAAGAATAGGTACAGTAAACGATGAAAAAACTTAATAACATTCAAAGTTTTATTATAATTGTATAACCTAGTTCTGCGGTCCGATCTACTCCCGTCCAATCTTCAACTAGATATAAATAGGTGAATATAGATCACAGTTGTTATTCCATAATTTTATAGAAGTTTTTCAAGTTGATCATAGTTAGTCAACTTTGAGCACTAAAGCTTCACTGGCGTGTATCTTCACTTTCTTCGATTCGAGCACATCCCTGGAAATTATAAAGAAAAACTGGGTTATAGAGTTTCAGAATAACAATAAACGAATGAATGAACAAACGATTGAAAACTGCGAGGTAAAATAAATAAATATCGATTCTACTATCTATTTAAAATTTGTAATTTGTGTCTACCATGAGGTACCTATCACGTTTTAACTTTCTGTCAAAAACGTTGGTCATTTAATTGGGAACGAGCACAAAGATGGGCTAAAATCTGTAGCATGCAGACAACGCGCCGTTTTATGTTAATATGGAAACGGTACAAGACGATATTATCAATTATTATATTATAGGTGTTGCGGGGATACTATGAGCTTGTATTGCAAGTCATTTTCCGCTGTGTAAGCGAGATGCCGCACTAAAAATTACAATGCAGGTAGCGACGTCTCGCTTTCACAACGGGAAATGTCATGCTTTAAGAGTTCATGGTTAGGGGGTTAGCTGACCTGCGTATTTAAACACTTCACTCGATTTACTTTTGGAACTCATGGTAGATACATTGGTGGCAATGATAATAAATTAGATGAAGTGTCATCGGCCAGAGATTTCCTTCCGAATTATAATCTTTGGCGACTTCATGTCTATTATTGTTAACTATATTGATTGAGTATCGGTTTACTCAACTGACTTGTCTAATTGAATAACAAGTTTGAGACTCCGACGGTACAAGTTTCGATGAAGTTATGACTTGAACTGCTAATGGGTATATCAAATTGTGATGAAAGTTTCACACCTGTGTTAACTGTATTATTACACTACGTGCCGTGTAGTATCCGGCCTAGAATTGACCACCCTCTTTCCTCCCGTGGGTGTCGTAAGAGGCGACTAAGGGAAAATTCAGAAGATGGGCAGCCAGCGTCTTCAGTGAATTCACCACCAATACTGCGATCCCCAAGCCGCTTGCCAAGCGTGAGGATTATGGCACCCCCCCCCCCCTATATTTTATTTGTGTTCAAAATAATTGCGTCTATTGCAAAATAATATCAAATTTAAAAGAATATAATTTAAAAGAAAGTTCTTTATTTTTAGCACCTGAACACGTAGGTACCATACTAATTATTTAACCTATTTATCCGTTGTCACGCACGTTTCTTGTAAAGGAAGTGATGAGATGTTTTCGGTTGCCTGCACACGCGTTGCGCATAAGTATAGTCAAAGTCATTCAGCCAGGTGAGAGATATATTTAGCCTTAAGGTGGAACGCTTCCGATCAAGGAACGATTATTTATCTTTTAACGTATATAACTGTTTTTGTAGTTGATACTGAAGTTAACAGAGTTAAACATATGGCAATAGTATCTAGTTCATAAAATATCAGTAGAGTATTTAATGTGAAAAATATTTTGGGTTTTGAAATAAAATGTATCTTAGACGTTACCCACCACAATATTAGATTTTGAAGTGGTTTTTACCCTGCAGTGAAACAGTTATTATAAGTTCGTATTATTTGTATGCCTTAAAAATATAGTCGTCAACGCTTTTTGCCTCTACTAGTGTGAATCGCATCATTTTGTTTGATCTTGACAAATACTTAAAAAACATAAATAAAAAAATCTTACAACAGCGCTACGGCACGCTTTTTCGTTCTTACCTTGATGATTTAGGAGACTGAATGCTGCTTACAACGACTTCAACAGTTTTCTTCACATCTTCAAAGTAGTGCAGGTCAATAGTGTATTCCTCATTCCTAAAGTTGACGATTACAATATAGCTGTCGTCTTTGTTCCATCTGTAAAAGATCAATATTTTTGTGAAAAGTTCACGAAACGTGTAATTTTTTTTTCTGGGTATAATACCTACCTACTTCTGACATATTACTTAGACCGATGAAAAGTACCTACCTCAATTACGTTGCTGTACCTATATCGCTGTCGTTTTTGTCTATGGATTCACTGACACAACAAAATAAACTAGGGATTTCCCAAGTTTAAACAGTATACCTAATTATCAGTTATTAGTATTATTATATCATACAAAGCTTCCACGTCTGCATCAGCGTCTTTACTAGTAGTAAAGACAAATACTTAATAGTATGTCAGGATCGTAGCAAATGGGAATTGGTCTCTGCCTACCCCTCGTGGAAATAGGCGTGACTTTACGTATGTATGTTGTCTTTACTCTAGTAAAGCTCATAATAATTCGATGTCTATATTTCATTTCCTAAAGACAGTTAAAGTTTGTTTTCCACCAATTTTGATGTTAATTATGATAGTTATTGCATTATTCACAGTCGTGATAAGCCCCTTCATTAAATAGATTATCGTCACGCGATGTTCTATTCGAAAATAATTTATCATTTTTGTCTATCAACTAATCAATACGCTTAATGACCACTCATACGATGAATGATGTACGCATTATGTGAGTGGGTATTTGAAGTTTTAGTATAATAATACCCAAAATATTTATTTTAGAAAATCTGCGCCAATAAGGGTTTCTTGGTAGATTTTAATATTTTCACAAGTGGCCAAAAATCGATTGTCGTTATATAATAAAAACAGACCGAGTGATTCCTTACACGTATTACAAGTACCTACCTATGATTGACAATGTCATACTCTTACGAAACATCTCAGATACAAACACCTGAAGTGTTATTATTTGGAATTAAGTTGTTTTACGATAACTATAATATAGATAAGATCATAACAGAGTATTCAATATCTTTTGAACAATATGTAATCCATATTTTCTTATTGTAAGACATTTAAAAGTCATAAAAAGCAAGACACGTTTTAACGTCCATACTAATATTATAAATATGAAAGTATCTCTCTGTCTGTCTGTTACACCTTCACGACTATACCGCTGAACGGATTTTAATGTTTGTCAAGTAGAAAGTTTAAGACCCGAGAAAGGACATAGGCTATTTTTTTTTATTCAACCCTCTAAACGGTTTAAATAGGGGTTAAGGCAGGCGAAGCCGCAGGGAAAAGCTAGTATTAAAATAAAGACATAACTCTAAAAATGTTTGCCTTAAGGGAGCACTGACCTTCTGAAAGCGAAGACTCCTTCATTAAAGGCAACAGACTCGTATCGGCCGTATCTAAAGGCCTTCTTCGTGCGAAGCGACGCCAAGGACTTGTAAACGTTTAGGTGAGACCTTTTCGCCTTGCGCTGAACTTCTACGTTCAGATTTTCATAACCGGATGCGACTGGGAGCCATGTCTTGTCGGCAACGGAAAAGCCTGCAAAATGTATTAGGATATAACTTCAATACAAACTACAAACTATTAGGGAGCCTCTAATAGTAATTTATTTATTAGTAGTAAAAAACATACTAATGCATTATACATCCATTACGGTTAGTAATAAAAAACATACTTATATATTATACATCCATTACGGATACTCTACAACGCTATCATACCTGCGTTTTTATCCGCACTCCATTGGAACGGCGTGCGTTCCGGGTCCCTGGACGACATCCAGTAGTTGATTGGGTCATCGGTATTACAACCACTTGGGTCCACGGTGTCTTCCCAGCTTACATACCCATCGACCATGCCAATTTCTTCACCCTAGAATAAATAAATTATTAGCAAAATTATCAGACTTCGTATGAGAAAAAGTAACCAGTTAGGTCTTACCATATACGTAACAGCAATACCGGGCATTAAAAGTAGAATCATATTGATACCATCAACTAACTCTGGGCTGAATCTTGAAGCAACACGGTTGTTGTCATGGTTGCCTGCCTAAAACAGAAATATCAACCAAACTGAAAAAGGTATTCATTCATAGTAAAACATAAATATAATGATAATTTATAGTACAAATCTTACCACCCAGTTAGCATGTTTGTCAATTGGTTTAAATGTGATGAATTTATCAAGAGCGTACTTAATTTCAGCTGCACTTGATGATCCACTAACATCAGAAATCAGGACAAAATTGAATGGCATATGGGCACCTTGCCGGTTGCCTTCACCAAAGTACTTCATGGTCAGTTGAGGACTGGAGTATGCTTCAGTCATCATAACTCTACTTAATCCATCTTTATTTTTAAACTCATCAAACACGTCTCTCCACTGGTATATCATATCGAAGGTTTTATCAAGGTCTTTAGTATATATGTGGTCTACATAATCGTAACTGTCTGGATCATCAGTATTGCCAGTAAGAGGTTCATCAGGGTACTTTCCACCGAAATCATTTTTGTCAACCTCAAACAAATGAGCAATGGCATCAACCCTAAAACCTGCAACGCCTTTATCTAACCAGAAACGGACGACGTTCTTCATTTCTGCGACAACATCTGGGTTACGGAAGTTCAGATCTGGCTGGCCAATAACAAATTGATGAAGATAGTACTTGCCAACTTCTTCTCTGTATTCCCAGGCACTTTTACGGAAGACGCTCACCTAAATAATATAATCTGCATTAAAAAACTACCTGAAGTATTTTATATCAAACTTTACTTTTACGAAATTGTTTCATTTTCAAGCGAAACAATTGATGAAATGTCCAAATTATGTTCAAAATATAAATAGGTACTTACCCAGTTATTAGGTGGGTGCATTTTACCATTTTCGTCAACAACTCCGTCCTCCCAAATAAAGTAATTGTAATATTTCTCATGGCCCCGCAATGCCTCTTCAAACCACATGCTTTCATTACTCGTGTGGTTTGGTACGAAATCCAGAACTATTTTAATATCTAGAAAGTTAAACGATAGTGTTTGTATGTGTTAAGATAGTTTACAGTTAGCAAATACTCCGAGCAAAGCAATCAAACTACATTGCTTGTAGACTTCAAAATGATTAGTTAAGAGTAAATAGACGATATTAAATCCTAAAACTATTTTTTGAATGAGAAATAACGGTTAATCGAAATTAATAATCAAATTATTTTTCTTTTATTTATTCTTACATCAAGTTTATTTGAGCAGCATTAAAAACGACTTACCTAATTCTTTAGCTTTTGCCATAAGATTGTCAAAATCTTTCATTGTTCCGTATTCTTCTTGGATAGCATAAAAATCAGCGATATCATAGCCGAAGTCGTACATTGGTGACTTGAAGATAGGCGATAACCAGGTTGCTCCAACTCCCATCTCTTTCAAGTACTCTAAACTTGAAGTGATTCCTAGGGACAAATACTGACTTTAAAAATGGCTGGGTCATAACACTCACTTCATAACATTTATCGTTTATTTTTCCTAAAGTTATTCAATATTCCGTTGTCAATTGCACCTAAATATAATGATAGTATTATAATTTTATTTTATTATCAATTGAGTCTTTACCATTCAGATCACCAATGCCATCTCCATCGCTATCTTTAAAGGACCTTGGGTAAATTTGGTAAAAAATCGTGGTTTCCCACCAATCCAAATCTTTTTCTGCATTAGCACTGAAAGCTAATGCTAACACCACAGTCAAAGCCAGTATGCTCCTCATTCTGACCCTGAAACCAAGAAGTAAGGCAAAATATACTGAATTGTTAAAAAGGAACCATATACTGATGATAAGTGTGTTATTCATCAAGGTAAATGCGAAGAAGAAACAATATTTAATGTTTTTAATATGAACTGTTACATAATATTTTAAGCAAAAACACTCTTCACGGAGATACAAATAAATATATGGATTGCACCAGACCTTTGAAGTAGAGAACAAAGACTTACCCCATAATAGCTGTTACTGTAGATGTCGGATACTCCCTGCATCCGCCTTTATAGTAAAATCTATCTTATATCCGAGATAAATAATATGATACTGTGTATTGATAAATATACACTTCTGTTTTATCACATTTTGAGGCTTTCGTAATGCATATTATATACCTACCATCTTGTGATAAAACGTGTATTCTCGGTGTAAATTTTAAAAGAAGTGGAAAATTTAGTGCCATTGGGTAGGTTAATTTTTCTTTGAAGATAATAAAATACAGTGCACGATTAGATACATTGTTCTCAGGTAACTTTGTGAACTGACTTAAGTATTGTTGTGATGCTAAGGTATAAAGACCAGGGTCATATTTTAATTTAGTTACTTATTTTTCATTTTTTTTGTTAGTTTGTAGTTTTTTTTATGACACATGTGACTACTGCGAAATTGTGCCTATTTAGATGGTGGCAGGCATGCAGTATGGGAATCATCAATCCTCATATTTGGCGAGGTGTGGGTATGCGACAACACACCTCTACCTGTCCAAAGAGTAAAACGGGAGTAATGATGTTATAAGATAGAACGGCATAGGTTTAAATGTGTATATAATACACTTTTGACTATGTGTGACATTTGACGCTGATTAACTAAAACTGATATATTTTTATTATTAAACATAACATAGGTACATATGTATGCCTAACTGTAACAGTTTAAGACCATAATAAACATCTACTGTCCAAAAGATTTTAGTAACAACATACAAAAAATACACAATTCGGTTTAACATGATTTAATCAACACTTCAAGTTATAACATTATTTTTACAACAAGATCCTAATCAAATTAATTCAGTTTCAACACAAGCCCTTCGAAGCCAGCAACAGGTACTGCCGCCGCGTCGAACACGTCACTGAAAAATACGAATCACGATATAGATTATGTTCTAAAACTCACTTATGTTTTGGGATTAATGGAATCCGCTTACTTCCAGGAATTCTATTTTCATATTTGATACATTTATTCAAAAAAATAAAATTCGCGTGGTTGCTGACCTATATTTTTTGATTCAAAGAGATAATGATTAGTATGAATTGTTAATAAGAAAAAAAAACGATAATTTGCCATGAGAAAAATTTCCGTCCATCGCTTTTTACTATAGCACTACTTATCTTCAGCCTACTTCCATTAGTGGAGTAGCAATTACATAGTTAAATTTTATTACGTCCTTTTCAGTCGTTCCAAGTATCTTTAAAACTTACCCCTCGTTCTTAGGAGACTGTACGCTTTTTAGTACGACATTGACGTCACCAGTTACATTCTCGAAGTACGTGAGATCAATATCGTGCTCATTATCACGCATGTTGACTATTACAAGATAGGTTTCACCATTGTACCATCTGAAATCATTACAATAATACTTTTCATAAGATTATTCGCAACTGCAAGATTACTAATAAATTCATCCACACGATAATTTACATATCTTTGACGTATTTATCAGCTATAATTGGTTACAGAAATTTTTGTAGCCAAAGAAAATAGTTGACGACAAACTATAACTAACACTAACTACTACATTATTTATTAACATTTTCAATACTTGTTAAGAGAATGCCGACACTAGAAAATGCAAATCTTCTCATTGTTATAAAATGTAGAGCAGCCAACTCCTTTGTTCCCTTATTTGATATTATACTGTTCTGAAACTTAGCTGCTTTATGTTGCAAAATACAACGAAAGTATTCAAAACTCTCAACAGAGCAGATGCAGAGCTGCCAAATTGATATTTATGTCTCAAACAAAAAGAACACTAAAAAGTTTGCCGTAGTTAATTTAAGTAACTTGGAGACACGACTTAAAAAGAAAAAACATCCAGTAGTAGATAAAAATGCGGATGAAGAATATTAATTTTATTTTAATTTTACCTTCTAAAAACAAAAACATCTTGATTCATTGCCAAAGAGTCATAACGGCCGTATCTGAAGACCTTTTCTTGACGGAGATCTGCTAGGGCCTGGTAAACCTTGAAATGAGACTTTTCAGCTGCTTTTTGGGCTTCAACATTCAAGGTTTCATAACCTTCGGCCACTGGCAGCCAAGTTTTGTCAGCGGTGGAGAATCCTTAAAGATTATAGAAATAATTATGATCAACAGTTTCATATGTAAGTATCAGAATTGTCGTATCAAAATACGAATAATGTATACCCACAGTAGCATCATCAAAATACTTGCTACGCAAATACAAACATCTTGATTAAACTCAGAACTGGTGCGGAATGACAAGTATAATCAAACTTCTTTTCTATTTTTACTCCAGTATAACAAAAATAAAAACGAAAATCGTGTTGATTGAACTGATTCAAACTTACCAGCGTTTTTGTCCGCGTTCCATTGGAATGGTGTTCTTTCGGGGTCACGAGAAGATTTTACATAATTTATTGGATCATTCGTGTTACACCCTGAAGGATCCACTGTATCTTCCCAACTGACGTACCCGTCTACCATTCCGAGTTCTTCGCCCTTAAAATCAAGTGTTTCAAATAGTATGATTGTTCTAATAAAAAGTAAATATAGTAAAATTGCTTATAATTTATTTGAATGGCTGCGTTATATAAATATACGTAGTGTTATGACAATTTTTTAGAATGAAATACATAAATTAATTTAATCATTGTTTTAAACTGAACATTTATGTTTAAAAAAACATATTAATTTATCTTTTAACTTCTTAAAAATAGTAACGAGCAGATACAAGCGTTTCTATAAAATCAATAATACAAATCTTACCATATAAGTTACTCCCACCCCAGGAAGCAACAATACAATCATATTGATTCCGTCGACCAAACTGGGACCGTATCTAGTTGCCATTCGGCTGTTGTCATGGTTACCAACCTGCAAAATATTTCCTATTATAAATGTACCTACCCTTGCTTATTTCTTTTGAATAGTTTAGTAAATCTTTAACAGACACTTACCACCCAGTTAGCGCCCTGATCGACAGGTTTATAGGTCAAAAATTTGTCAACGGCGTGTTTTATGTCAGCTGCAGATGACGAAGCATCGACGTCTGTGATTAGATCAAAATTGAACGGCATTTGGGCTCCGATCTTATCTCCTTCACCGAAATATTTCACTACATCTTGTATAGAAGCATACACTTCAGTCATCATTACTCTTGTTAAGCCATCTTTGTCTTTAAACTCATCAAAGACATCTCTCCATTCATACACCATGTAATAAGTTTCATTTTGGTCTTTGGTGTAGATATGGCTGAGATAATCATGAGATTCAGGGTCAACATCGACCCTACCGGAGAAGGGTTCATCAGGGTATACGCCTCCAAAAAGATTTTTGTCAACTTCGTACAAACAGTTGACAGCGTCCACTCTAAATCCTGCCACACCTTTACCTAACCAAAAGCGAATAATATTCTGTAAATAAACAATATTGATTAATAATTTATTTTCCTTGTTAATCTATTCATGTATTCTCTTAGTAAGTATAAATGTTTATTTAGAAATCTTACCTTCATTTCTTCAACAACGTCAGGGTTGCGGTAATTTAAATCAGGCTGGCCAACGACGAACTGATGTAAATAATATTTACCGACTTCATCTCGGTATTCCCAAGCACTGCCACGAAAGTGGCTCCTCTGTGGAAAATATTTTGTTACAATAAAAGGTATTACAGTGAACTTAAATATTTTACCTTAATAAGTTAGTGAATAAAAACTTTAATAAAACCGACTCGAAGTTAAAAGTAAATTCGAAACTCGAAGTTAAGTGATATTAGTGTACTGAAGAAATTATTTCGCATTGTATTTTAAAAATATAATATAATGCTCTATGCTAATGTAGGACAGAATAGGCTCCAAAACTTTTTTCAAATTGATAGTTATTATTAGGATTATGTATCCATTCTAATAGTGCCTTTTGATTTAAATAGAATAGTATAGCCAATAAAGTTTCTCCATTACAATCATTAACTCATTAGAGTCTCTATCTTGCTCATTTTATGAAAGTTACCCAATTATTTGGTGGCTGCCTATTTCCATTTTCGTCGATTACTCCGTCCTCCCAGACGAAATAATTATAATATTTCTCGTTGCCGTTGAGGGCCTCTTGGAACCAGACGCTTTCATTTGATGTGTGATTCGGCACCAGATCCAAAACTACTTTTATGCCTGTGGAACAAAAAAGTCTTTTAATTTTCTTCGTACTCAAGATTATCCGAAAAATAATTTTAGACTAAATTTATAAATGATGTTTCGGAACCGACATTGTAAGATTTTATTTCTTCAGGTTGAAAAGAGGCACTTAAAACTTCATCAAGTTTTTACTCTGAATTTACTTTTTGAGAAGTTAATTTTTCTTTGGTTCGTAAGAATTTCATTGGACAATAATGCGATTAACTTCGCAATACTACTATTAGTGGTTCTTAAAATTGTATTTAGATACTAACCGTGTTCGTTAGCCTTGTTTACCAAAGCCTCGAAATCTTCCATCGTCCCATACTCATCATGAACAGCATAGAAGTCAGAAATATCGTATCCGAAATCATACATAGGCGACTGGAACATCGGTGATAACCAGATAGCACCAACGCCTAATTCTTTTATGTATTCCAATTTAGATGTTATGCCTGTGAAGTTGATGACATAATAATTGATACTGTGTTAGTGTTAGCTTACTCAGGTTTATCCCTATAGGACATGCATCATTATTCTCAAGCTGTAATTTGTGATTGTAAAATGTAAGTTTACTTAGTAAACTGTAAGGACCCACCAGAGAAATGTGATAAGTGATAACACGTTTACATCATAATAAGGTATACGCGTAGGGTTACATAAATTAAATTTAATACGTTGAGTACACATGAAATGTACTTCATAAGGCTAGGGAATAAAACAAATACAACGAAAAAAATATTAAAATAACATACCATTAAGATCTCCAATGCCGTCTCCATTGCTGTCAGCAAAAGAACGAGGGTATATTTGATAGAAAATGGTTGTCTCCCACCAGTCTAGTTCTCGCTCAGCATTCTTTAGAACACTACCACTACACAATACCACCAAAATAGGCAGTAGAATTACTGCCTTCATGTTTGCAGCTAACAAAATACTATTCGGTCAGCTACTGAATAATCGGATTGCTAAGATTTATATAAGAAGATCTTTATCTGAATAAGATACTAACTTTGACATCTGATAAAAATGGATCATGTGGTGAAATGTTGAGATTAAATAAACAAACAAAGATTAAATAAAACTTTGGCAGAGTTTATATTTTACGATTTACTAAAGTTATGCCATCTATCATTTTATTACTGGGTATATCTTTTCGCATGAATATAGCAAAATGTGCGCAACATGACGCAATGTATCGTAAGATGTAGAAATCAGGGCCAAGACATTGACCAGACTCAACAAATGAAAATTTCGCTGTAATTAAAGTGGATTAAACAAATAGGTAGAGGAATTAAAATGTACAGTACCTTTATGTATGTGCTATACTCTGCGTGTGTCCGATGCAAAATGTCCATTTACGCTACTAGGACCATTATTACTACCTGCGGTATTTATAACCTTGTGGATGGATGCAGCCGTCTGAGAAAATGCATAAATCTAAATGTTTTGCATGCAGAAATAGCAATTAACTTAATACGTACACCACATAATTATTTTCTATCTTGCCGATTGTGTTCTTGATGATTCTGTAATCTTAAGTATCCTAGAGACGATTTTAAGGCGACGCAGGTGGAATTGCTTACAGCGTTTACCTCTAAAAGACCTGGAGTAAAACGATAGTCTGTTCTTTTTGCTGGTTTATGGCATGATTCTAGACTATGTTACGCTTGTAATTGGGTTTTATAGTGGTCCGGATTCAAAGGGACTAGCATGCCGTGACGTGGGTTCCTTTTTTTTGCTGGTACGTGGCATCATTTTCGGACAAAAATTTAAATAGCAATATTGATGAGGATATCGTCCCCATTCAGTAAACAAAATATTATTTAACATCTTGAACCCACTTTTAAAGATTTGAGTAATGTTATTACCTTTTCAATAACGAACCCTAAAATAAAGTGTCAAAGAGCAGATAATAGACTCAGAGGTGCGCTATCCTATCTCAGTTATGAGATTATATGGGTCTACCAGCGCACTAGTAGGTCTCGCTATCGGAGATAGTTACGACAACCATGGCACGTACTATACATTAGTCGGATGGTAAATCTCTCGCACGATTTTTATGTAGCTGGAAGATTAAAAAATAAAACAATGCATGTAAGGATGATTAAGCCAAGCATCACAAGAATACTCACGATTGTAGCTTGTTTAATTAATTATTTATTGATGTTTTAAAATGTATCGCACACATAATAACCGAACTGGCAGGAATTCATATTTTGTTTAATCCATTTGCAGTAATTATAATAATTATGTAATTTTGTCAGCGCACTGTCGACGAGGACTTACAAAACCTATTTTTTTACTTTTACTATTTATTGAAGTTATTAAACTCGACATATTTTTATTTCTTTTTTTACATGGATGATATTTTCATCTCCCATCATTGCATCTACAGTTGAGGTAAAAAAATAAAACGGAGAACTGTTTTATTGCTCTTTGGACTTTGATTCGACCTTTAAGTTTAATCCCTGTGAGAATAGATGGATCGAAGAAAAAAGTTCAGAGACAAAAAAAAATCTTTTTGAGACGTTACAATTTCTGTAGGGAATCTTGTCAATAGGCACAAAGTGGTTTATTGAATAGATGCTGCTTGTAGCTACAGTTAGGTAGATGTATTTTACGTACTTAGGAAGACAGAAAAACCATTGACATATGAAATAACAAAAGTAATACACATAAACACAGAGCATTAACAATTATTCGTTAAAGGTATTGATCCTAAAGAATTGTGATTACGTAGACTCTCATAATTTTCCATCGATATTGGACAACATAATATCTAAAAACATGAATTTACGTTGACTAGATAAGATAAAGAAAATTCCCAACAGCAATTGCCAGTATTTGCATGAGATTTAAACTAAGAACGAGAATAATATAAAACAATAGGTACTTATAAGATAGATTGAGGAAACCCGAGATTGTGATTGATTGCTCTTGATTGAGATGAAAATAATGGAAGTTAAACACAATGCACTTAGTTAGCAGTTTAGTTGCCAAGCCTTTGTAAAATAGCTACTTTATTTAGACGATATAATATTCAAAAACAAGAAATAATCTGAAAGAATGGGTCGCGGGTTCCAGTCCCGCTCGTGTCCATCATTTTTCAAATTTCCTTTATCATTTCACCTCTTTCTAATAGTTATTATCTCTCACACAATTCTATCTATATCTATCTATAACAGATTATTCTGTTCTAGATATAGTTATATCTAGAACAGAATAATCTCGGTTATTTTGTAAAAAAATCTAAACAACCTATTCTGAAGAGTCCTGTAGCTTAGGCTGATTTGTGATTATGTGTTCTCGACAAGGCTTAATTAAAACACGACACCCTAACCTAACTCTAAATAAATTCCTATTCTATAAGAACGGATTGAAATGTCTTTGTAGGTAAACAACTAACGATATTAACAATACAATGACTATTAGGTATTATTACATATTATGTAGTACCTACACTTTCTCCTTGTCGTATAAATTTTTACTATCCTGTGGATGTAGGGAAAAATCATCAGGATTTTTAACGGTGTGTATAGCCGTGTGTATAGTGTATATGTCAGAGGCCTACTGGCAGATTAAACTATGACACCAGGTTGTCATCAACCATGAGATAATAAGATTATCCTATGATTAATTAAGTTAAATTTTGTTATTACATTATATTTATTAGTTTGATATTGAATTCTCTTGAAATAGATTTATTATAACTATAATTATAATGGTTTTATAAATAAATGTATTTTCTATTAAGACTTCATGTCAATTTATTGTAAATAATACAGTTGTAACAACCGCTAACATTATTAACAGAACAATAAATAAAAACACTTAATTTTATTGTTATTCATTTGCATTGTTATTAACATTGGTTTAAAATTGATTAAGTACTTTTCAACATTAACATTATTTAACAATTAACCAAAATATACAATTACAACAATTAAAACATTCAACATTCTATTAATTCTAAGAGTAAAGTGGAATATTTTTGTTTATGAAATTGGTGTTCATATTGAGAGCGTGCAATGGTTCTGGGAGTAAATTTAAGCTCAATAATATAATTTCACGTAATTACCTCTTTTGTATTATTTTAACGTTATAAGAATTTAAAAGTGTGCAAGTGACTATGACCAATGTTTACCCAAAGGGGCGTGGTCTATCTATATCTCAAAACCTTTGCACTGTTTGCTAGTCTAACCAGATTTTGCTAAGGAATGGGCTATTAGGTAACGGAGCTTGCCGACCGCTAAGCAGCCTGCCTTGCTTGAGCTACCCTGGAGGTGGTCACCAGAAACTGTACATTCTCCACGTCACTTGACTCCTCTCACCTAAAGGCGACTACAGAAATTACGGTGTATGAATGATTAAGTATTACGAATGGTAGAATTAGGAATGGCTCAGATATAAATAAAGGAAACATTAGAAACGTACGGGACGATTATAATTCCTAAGCAAGATCTCAACAACTATCTAGTAACTTATCACTACATTTGTAGTGGCTGAAGGTGTAACTGACTTTATGTTATGCACTTAAGTGTTAATATGTGATTTGGAGAATAAATAAAAACTCTTTGAATAGTAACGAAATAGAATTTATTAATTGAAAGGTACATTTAATTTAATATTTAAGAAGATTTCTTCAAACCTGCATTCGGAGGACGAGTGCTTCGTCTGCCGCGAGGTCCAAATAATTTGCTTGAACACTATCACTGGAATAGGATAATAATTTGATATTAATTTCGTTTTTTTTTATTAATACAGAAGGCAAATATAATGATTAATCAAAATACTGTCAAGTGACTGAAACATGAATTTTTGAGGAACGAACGGAATTAGATCTATAATTAAGTGTCCATTATCGAGGTAATAATTATTAAAAAAATATATACCTGTAGGTTCTAGAAGAGAGAACGCTGCTAGCTTCTACCTCCAACTGTCCAAAGATCAGGTCAAAAGCAGTCAAGTTCACGACATGATAAACCTTGCCGACATTCATGACGACGACGTAGGTGTCATCATTGTACCACCTTTAAGTAATATAAATTCTGATCAGTTATATAGGATTTAACTAAAGGCACACAATATCATGTAAAAAATAATGTATCATCATCAGCCGTCAGACGTCCACTATTGAACAAAGGCCTCCCCCTTATGGGAGGGGGTTGCCATAATCCCCACGCTTGGCAAGCGGCTTAGGGATCGCAGTGTTGGTGGTGAAGTTACAGAGGACGCTGCTACCCATCTTCTGGATTTTCCCTTAGTCGCCTCTTACGACACCCACGGGAGGAAAAGGGTGGTCTATTCTAGGCCGGATACCGCTCGGTACGTACCATCTCACTAATATTATAAAGGCAAGTGTGTGTGTGTTTGTTACTTCTTCACGCTTTTTTTTTGTATGGAGGTACCTGACACCCTGGATTAACACATAATATGCTACTTTTATCCCGAAAAAATGTAGCGGGTAACACCTCGGGGCGTAGCTAGATTTATATAAAGGGCAATCTTATTGCAGCGATACCTTACGATATTCAGACAAAACTTCTGAACTATATTTTATATTCATTTACACAAAAACCTAAAGCTTTAAAAAGGGCAGAAGTTCGTCTCAACATACCATTAAATAACAAATTTAAAAAAAGTAATCGTACCTCTTAAATGCGAATACATCGCTGCTTAGAGCCAACGACTCGTATCTTCCGAGCCTGAAAGCAGGTCGTATGCGCAAGTTCGTGAGGGTCCTGTACACCTGGTAATGAGAGCGAACGGCAGACCTTTGGGCGGCCACGTTCAAGTTCTCGTAGCCTTCAGCGACTGGTAACCACGTTGTATCAGCAGTTGAAAATCCTGGAAGAAAATAACTGGAATTGTTGGAAGGAAAAGCAAAGACCTCATTAAACATACTTTTTCGAGATTAGAGATAGTCTAGAAAATTATCAGGTTAAACATACCCATGACAATGAAAAATTATTCTTTCTGGGCTGAATGTAATACCTAACTGATCTTACGCCTGTCAATAATATGACTAAGTCAACATAATTATAATGTCATCCTAACTATCCTGTCTGTCATGGATTCATCATTCAAGAAACATATCGTTTAAAATTATAACACATTCAGTACCTACTTTAACTTGGCAAAAATCTGAAAGGTTAAGTCTTAAAATTACACCTACATAAAGCTGTCTTTTGTGGAATAATCCGAGACTTAAATATGCTTATAAAAATTCAAATTCAATGTGTTAAAACAAACATAAAGCGTAACTCCAAGATTTTCAGACACGAGATTGAATTTTTATTAACTTACTGAGCCGAGAGCCGACATAAAGTTTTGAAAACGTCTAGACATCTCCACGGGTAAAGTGAAATCCTGAATGTTATCGTTTAATAAATTACGCTTATTATATCGTTAATAACTTGGTTTAAGATAATTTTTCATTAGTCTTATTAAAACCCACTATTTCGCAAAGAATGTCACCGTTATTATTAACCACTTCTTATAATGTCTTAATTCTTTTCAATTTTCCGGCCACATGTACCCTACTTAACTGCTCAAAAAAAATTAAAAAGGTGTAAAAACAGTAAACACTATTTCTGTCAATAAAATTGTTCGACCATGATCGGCGTCGTGTTTCTGTTGCCTGTTGCTAAACAAGAGTGGCATTGACCTCATTCAAGTGTGCTTTGTCCGTTATCGAACTCTGAGAACCTTGAACTTCCTTGTGCTATCATTACGTTTCTAGAAGATCTGAACCTCACCTACAGAATTATTTTTCACTTCTATCTGGCAATCTTTGACTTTTTACAAGCAACACAATATTAATTTTTTAAACGTTGGACCAAATGGTTTACTGATAAATTTCCACTACTTTACTTGCTATCGTACTAGGAAGTCGAATAAGAGTACCATAAAATTTTCATTCCACGTAATCTAATATAAATTGTATGTGCTAAACTAAATAATATCGCGTCTAATTGAAAGTGTATTCACCGAAAAGGTCAACAAAGGGCCGGAAACGCTGAAATGAATAGGACTCCAAGAGTGTTGATACACGCCAGTTGCCTTTTCATATAAAATTAAACGTACATTTCCCTTTTCGTCCTCGATTCAGGGCAGTGTTATTCATGCGGAAACGCGAAATATTCAGAAGGTTGGGTCACTACCTGCGTTTTTTCCGTTGCTCCACTGGAACGGGGTCCTGACTGGGTCTCGGGACACTTCGATGAAATTAACAGGGTCGTCCGTATTGCAAGCCTGAGGATCCTTCGTTTCGCTCCACGGCACGAATCCATTTACCATCCCTATTTCTTCGCCCTATAATATTTATGTAAACTTGCATTAACATGAATAAATATACTTTAAAGTTATAACTTACACTTACGTTTCAGACGAATTTGGCCCTTGGGGACTATACTGCACTTACGTTCATTCCACCTTAATTACAAACTCTTGCGACGAGTTTAGTGTATTCAGATAAATATCAGCTATACTATAAGGGAATATCTTTATCTCAGACCTATTACTGTGCCTACATAATGTATTGTGAAAGACATCAAAAATGAAAATTACCATGTAAGTGATTGCGATTCCTGGTAGCAGCAGCACAAGCATATTGAAGGCGTCGACGAGTTCTGGTCTGAACCTTGAGGCCACTCTGCTCTTGTCATGGTTGCCAGTCTAGATGATAACAATTGTTTGCATATTATCATAGTTCCTATTGTATGTCCCTAATTATGTTTACTACCAAAATTCGAAGTGAAAAAAGTTATTCGTATATATCCTTGTATTTCATGTTCCATGTTGAAGATGATGCAGATGCCCTTGCGTATGGATATCTATCCAAAGATTCTTACGCAAAGGTTGCGCTGGGTTTAGCTTCGGGTATAACTAATCACGCCACCTAACTAACTTGCAAATCCGGAATCCATTCATTTAAGGTTTGAATATAAACTAGCGACCTTCCATTATTCAAACACATAATCTGTTGACACGCAAATTCGATTTACGCGGCGCTTAGTTCGCAACAACATCGATCATAATAATTATCTCGTTATGTTCGAGAGTAGAAGGTCTATTCTACAGCATAGTAAATTCTACATTAAGTTTTGGTTGGTGCAACACAATCTGCACATTCCCTAAGGCTAGTAGTTATCAGTCAAATGTATTTTCGTGGGCCTTGACACAATCTTCTTGACATGAACCAATTAATATTGACTGTCGTGATATTTTTCAACCAAAATTTGGAGCCAAATTACGTGATACCGCTAGAGGCTAAATACCTACAAACAGCGAGTGCAAATCGAGAGGTTATTTGGAAATAAGCTGATTATAATAATCAATATTAAAACAAGGTTATAGAATGATAACGCAATTAGTGACTAATAATTATGCTGTTAAGTACCAGACCATAAAAATATAATCATAGACATCGTAGACTGATCATAAGCGCCTATCCAAAGCAGCTTGTTAAGTGTAATATTTAACGTAAGTATTATAATCTGCTTATTATAATTATGATCGCTGAACGAATACTATAAGAAGAATTCATATTATTAATGACAGTCATACATACCACCCAGTTAGCTTGCTTTTTCAAAGGCTTGTACGTGAGCCATCTGTCTACTGCGTACTTAATGTCCCTGGCGTCTGAATCTTTGTCCAGATCTTCAATGAGTGCAAAATTAAATGGTATATGAGCTCCTGCGTGAATACCTTCACCGTAATACCTTACTGCATTCTTTATGTTAGTACTAGCCTCTGTCATCATGACTCTGAAAGAATAAATTGATTGTGTAGAGAGGTAACTACATACATTTATTAAAGTGAATGCGTTTTTCTTTTCATTTCATGTATTGTCCTTTTATATAAAACGGAGCTCTGTCTTTACGGATTTCAAACAGATTGATACCATGAGTCAAATCTTGGAATCTGAATATTTCACATTACCATTATCAGGTACTTGAAACAAATTTAGATTTTTTTATAAGAAATGGATATCGACAAGGGTGTCATAACTCTGTAAATTGAAATTCACAACATGTTGCGAATTGCTCGTTCTAATATTCATGAAATATATTTTCTTCAGCGTTTATTTCCCACTGTCTTATTTATAAACGTGTCGTCGACAAATTTCTCGGGGGAATAAAAAGTAATATCCTAGCAACATATATTTATTACTTTATATTATGGATATCATAATGATAGTATAGAGATGACGGTTAATAGAGATTAATATAAGAAGAAACGCACTGCTGCATTGACCTGATAAAATGAAAGAGGCAAGGATTTAGAATCATTCTAAATTATTTCGTTTATTGCAATGGCCAATATAATTCACTGATCTCAGAATAAAATCATAAACCTTACTATTCCGATTGGTAAAATGATTACTTGCCCACATTATTATTAGTCAGAATGAGCCTATTGCAAGCCTCACCTTTCTCTTTCAAGTATTACCAGAAACCAGTCCTATTACCTACCGTTTTGAAAACATACCTAGTTAAATTATCTCTGATGGCGATGGCATCAAACACGTCTCTTAGCTGAGACATCATGTCATAAGTCTCTTCTTGATCCTTAGTGTAGATATGGTCAAGGTAACCATAGTCTTCCGGACGCAGGCCTGGCTTGCCGGTGATTGGCTCGTTAGGATACCTCCCTCCAAACACATCTTTATCAACTTCAAAGAGATGATTGGCAGAATTTATTCTCATTCCGGCAACACCCTTTTCCAGCCAGAATTTTATCACATTCTGTAAAGTACTTAATAGAATTAGTACGAGAACTACATTATTTCTATAATTTATTCTATAAAAGGAACGGTTGTTTAATGATTTTATCAGAATATGATACTGAAAGTAATTATAAAAACTAAGGATTTTATAAGCTTGTCACCTGCCATCTTCAAATTTGAGTTTAACTTATGCGTTGGATGCATATTTTGTGCGAAATTGTGAAGAAAATATTTTGTATATTGATAAAGCATTTTAAATATTTAAGTTACATACATTAGAGAGCGCTGCGAACCACAAAGAGCAAATCATTAATCTTCATTGCACGAAGCCGAGTCACAAAATAGTATTAGGTATATACAATTCTCAATCTCTATTTAGATAATGGCTGCAGTAACTATTTGTTTATAATGTTGGCTTGTAAATAAAGAAAACAAACGAAGACAGTAACCAAAACTTTTCTGCAAAATGTTTACGTGCGTAAATAATTCCAGTCTATATTGAAGATGGAAGACTGGGGATTTTCCATGAAGAATCTATGTAATTTACAATTATGTATAAGACAGCGAGTTCACATGCAGTAAAATTAACACAGCTGTTAAACTCTCTGTCACTTTAACTTGCTGTGACATTATCAGACTTAGACAGTATAATTTTGGTACTTAATAAAAAACCGAATTAGGTCATTTTTGTTTTGTAATAATTATGTTATTTAAATAAAAAATATTGTTATTTGCTTGTTGAGACATGGTAACTTAAACTAAACTAGGTATGTCTTAGTTGAAAACAAAGAAAGAAAATTTGCCTACAAGTTTCATTTTGTAAAACCAACTGTATCAATTAATATTTACGACTTACTTTCATCTCTTCAACAACCACGGGGTTTCTGAAGTTGAAATCAGGCTGGCTGTTCCCAAATTGATGGAGATAGTATTGATCACGGGTTGGCATGTAAGTCCAAGCACTTTTCCTAAACAAACTAACCTGCAAGACAGATACAAAGTAGGATTAGACACCGCTATAAAAGACGCTGAATTACCAAGTACGAATAATGTCAAAGGCAACAATTCAAGACATTCTCAGTTACTGAATATCAATTATCCAGATTTAAATCTTATACTCCATGGTTTCAAAAAAGTACAATGACAAAAATACAGCTTTTTCGGTAATTGCGTAACATAATGGACTTGAAATGGTGCTTAAAAAGGGCAACAAGCAAGCCGATAATACAACCGAAACTGTGAGTGCGCAACATTATAATCAACCCCTTTGCCTAATGTATGATAACATACATCATATTTTGTTACTATGTTTACTTACCCAGTTGTTAGGGGGGCTTCTCTGTCCACGGTCGTCCAAGTGTCCATTTTCCCAGATATACCAGTCGTTATAATACTCATCTCTGTTCGATGACTTAATGAACCAATCACTCTCATTACTACAGTGATTAGGTACAAAGTCCAATATCACCTTTATATCTGAAACGATTATGCAGGCATAAATGATATATGCTTAATATGACAAATAACAAGATATCACAAGATAAATTAGCAAGCTAAATGCTAATCATATTAGACGTAATACTATGCGCGTATCGTAGAACAACTTAATTCAATGTAAAGCACCTACATGTTATATTAGCATTCGTATATTATTAATTAATTTATTCATAACTTCATTAACCACAGCAATTCCATAAATACAAAATTGAGAGATATAAAATCACTCCAGTCTATGAATCGAAGATAAGTACTAAGGTACTATTTAATTTATTTAGGAACAATATCTCAAGTAACGGAGAGTAATTTAAATTAAACAAAGCTTAAAGATCCCATTTAAACAATACCAAGCTTAATAATGAAAATAATACAGCTTAAAACTACAATTGTATAAACGACTCAAGTTTACCGAACCATTGAAACAGAAGTAATAACAATTGAGGAAAAACAACACCAAAATAAATTGTTCGAATTATACAAACAGGCGGAGGTTCCCATTCAAATATAAATTGTAAAGGGAAATCTTATTAAGAAAGTTCAAATAACCGATCCGCCGTGTTAACGAATTTTGTTTATGAAAATTCTGATAATTTTGTTTGTGGGTTATGCATAGATTTCGTGAAGAATTAATCAATGAATAATAATGAACTTACTCAGTTCACCAGCTTTTTTCAAGAGTTGTTCGAAGTCTTCCATAGTTCCATACTCTGGTTGAATAGCGTAGTAATCTGATACATCGTAGCCAAAGTCATGCATTGGCGACTTGAAAATCGGTGACAGCCATGTGGCATCGACTCCTAACTCTTTGAGATATTCTAGTCTTGATGTTATACCTATATTAGAAAAAATACAAGTCAAGTTATTAGCAGCAAAAACATTACAAAATCAAACTAGCAGGTGGAACAACTTATTTTAACATGATCTCTTAAAAATTCTTCTGCGACATGTTAAGTTGTTAAATTTCATGTTCCTCTGATTTGACAAGTAAATTATTCAACTTTTCAAAAAGATCATTAATTTTTATAATTTGCTGCTAACGTTTATAAATAACTTTAATCAACAAGCTAGTTAGGTTTGTTCAGTATTTGCTTCTAAAATTGACCCCACGTTCTGATATTATAGATTAGAGTGGCACTAAACCTGTAGGCTGATGGAATATTAAAGCGCTTACCACTTGACTATTTCGTAATAATGAAATATAAACGGTAAACAATTTACAAATTTTGCTCGATTTATTGGACATTTTGAATATTTTTTTATCCTTTTTCACATTATTATGTAGCACTGTAGCAAATACAATATGAATTTATTATTTTCCATTTACTAAAAATGTTTTATTGGTTAATTCGGCAACAGCAATAGATTTACTGTCTGATGCCTATTGACCTGATTCCAGAAATCTTTCCTAATAATTTAGAGCCAACTTTTTTGAAACTTTTTAGTATCTTGATACCCTCCATAAATAGGATTTGCTCACCATTGAGGTCTCCTACACCGTCTCCATCACTGTCCATAAAGGATCTCGGATAGATCTGGTAGAACACGGCCGTCTCCCACCAGTCCTGCTTTACATTCACATTCTCATACCGTCCTTGAACCGCGAATACTACCGTACCAATGACTAGAGTCTGCCACAGTGCTGAAAACATTTTGAAAATCTTGTCTATAAATAAGGATATGGATGTATTAGGTATGATAAAAACAATGCAATTTTAACCTAAATTAAATTTGCGTTTACCCTGTTCAGAGTATGGCTAAAATTTAAATCGTAGCTGTATTAAAACGTATATAAAAATAATACAAATATTGTTGTAGGTGGGCATTTTTAGATATATAGTAATTAAACTAAGAAAAAAAATTGTAACCACTAAACGAGAACTGACAAAAAGTCCGCAGATGTTAAAACTTAAACACTGTTCTGTAGACACATTTCGAAAACACCAATTTCATTACAAAATGATCAAAAAATTACCACGCTCATCTTTCATACTGGTTTTCTCGATAATTTAATAAAACGAGGACAAAGTTTTTTAATAAAGATAAAATAAATATTTTTAATTTATTTAAGAAGCTAACAAAGTTCTGATTATCACGACTGAAGATACTGATGGATTGACGGTTAATGAAATTAAATGTCCCCTTTCTACTAAGTAAAACTTTGTTTTATAAATAAAAGGCGATGCCGAAGGCAGTTCCATAATATTGAAGAACCGATGAATAAGTAACACGATATGTTAGACTGTAGCATCGGTGTCGATCGTTCTGTCAAGTTATAACAAATGAATGACGGAAACGTTAGTGTAAAAAAACTGCAAACATAGTGCAACATTGAACTAAGGAAATTGTCTGTCTGTTACACCTTTACCACTAAATCGCCGGACGGATTTTGATGAAATTTGACATGTAGAAAGTGTAAGACCCGAGAAATGATAAAGGCTACTTTAAAAACATATTATACCTCTATGGGGTTTATGTACTGGTTAACGCGGGCGAAGTCGCGAGCAAAAGCTATTAAATGATAAAAATGGGTATATCTGAACAGTTAAAGGCGAATGGTAAGATAATTAATTGGAGTTCAGAAGCCCGTATTGATTGGGAATTTGATTTCTAATAGGCTAACCTTTACTGAGATGCAATAGCTTATTAACTTAAGTCCTTAGAATAGCGATCCAATTAACACTATTGACATTAAACTCAAGTTCATTATCAAGCATATTTGGATGGATTTAACACAAGTATTAGTTATGAACATGCAATCGTAACAGCAAGTACTCTGAATTTTGACAAGGTCAATGTAGTTAGTATTATTTTTAAAGACTTAAGGGTATAAAATGTAAATAACGATATAACAAGACAACAATAAAGTGGATTATTTGAGAATCTGCATACAAGACAAACCTTAAAAATCAAATTATAATTGAAATAATACAGACCAAAGGTAAAACTGTTAAAACCGGAATACTTGTTATATTTACGAAGATACAACAACGTCCGCGGATAATAGAATTAATTAATAGCGGACAAGCGGGAAGGGCTGCATTGTGGTTACACACAGAGTAACCGAGCGAAACTAAATAAGCAATGCATTTTTTTTTCACTAACACTGTTTTCACACTCTTAACAAAAATCTACTACATTCGAGACACTTAACAAAACTTGATGATTCACAGACTAAAATTTAAAGCACATTATATTTAAATTAATATTTAAATTACCTGTCATTTCAGTTTCGTTGAGACAGGACTGCAATGAACCATGAGAAGCTGAGCCTTTATATCATAAGGGAAAACAATCGCTGTTTATAATAATTATATTATTTGTATTGGATTCATACTTGAAATTCCATTGTCAGCCTTGAATGTTTCTAAACACAGATATTGTTTTTTGTTATGATGACAGCCAATTTGGTAATCCTGACATCGGCCGTGCAATTGGTAGTTACATCTTCAAACAATTCATTAACGATGTTACCAATAATGACTTGTAGCGCAACAAGTAATTTTGTGGTCCTCT
Organism: Abrostola tripartita; assembly: GCA_905340225.1. Lineage (NCBI taxonomy): Eukaryota > Metazoa > Arthropoda > Insecta > Lepidoptera > Noctuidae > Abrostola > Abrostola tripartita. The sequence continues at coordinate 2,989,615 of HG996488.1, forward strand.
AAGTCCTGTTTGACTAAATTCTTTAATAAAAATCATGCGGTTTGTCCATGTGGGACAAATTCTCATTCATATTATACTGATAAGTTTAACACACGTAACAATGTATTCATCTTGCTGTAATTTTATAGAATTACTTGATGTGTTAAGATCGCTAATAAGCCTCTTCATTATTCTAATCAACATGTTTGTGTTTTTCAGGTAAGCAGCCAGAATTATTTAATAATCAACTTTGTAAGTAAAATTCAATATTTCTATATTCTTTCTATCAATATATCTAAAATGTAAGAGTTCTTTAAGATCTCGTTAGTGGAGCATTTGGCGGTTTTGGTTGGTCACATTCTCATTATTTTCAACAACTGTAGAAAAAAAAGATAATCTTCGACGATCATCAGCGTATTACTCAGTATTACCCATTCTATATAACTCCCTATCAATCGCAGTGTTCACTGCTTAAATTGACCCTTGTTCGCTAAGCCTGTTGGCTACAGTGTCCATTCATATTTCATGAGGTCACAAACTGATCTACTTTTTAAGATTAAGTGTAAACGTGACCCTAAATTTTAATATTTCATAAGCGCCTTTGAAGCAATTTTCGTAAGAATAATATTTTGCTATGTTTTATTCAAGTTGTTATATCCTCTGTATGTGTTTGAATATTTTTATGATGCCTAAGTTTAGGAGTAATTTTATTTTTGTTAAAATAAAAATGCCTCGTGGAAGTTTAAAATGTACAGTTATTGTATGTAATGGTAGGAAGATTACGTATTTGACCCGCAAAACAGCGTAATAAACGAAACGTGGTTGCTCTAAACATAGGACATTCCAAGACTTCTGCTATTTTTTTTTCTTTTATGCATTTGTGTTGAAAGCAAAGCAGTATTAACACTTTTTATATGTCAATTTTTGTCAGGAAAATCGTACAATGAGGATATAAGTAATAATAGTGATTTTGTACTAAAACTCTTAAATCAGTTAGCATCAACACTAGTGTGATAAACAAACAAACGATTAACAAATGGATGGAATATTATGAAAATAAGAAAGCCTCCATATATTTCTACTAGGCTATCATAACAATTCTTGTTTGTTTATCCGTCTACCCATGTACTTTATGAATGCTAAAATCCATGCATATCTTGGACGATACGTTTTATTACGGCTCTTATATTCATGTTCTTATTATAATAGATAAATACAACTAGCTTTTTTATATAGGTACGTACCGATGCCTTTGAAAAACAAAGGGCTGACCTACATTTTGTTTTATAACGCATGTATTGCTTCGAAGTTATCATATGGATTTTGTATTTTCCTGTGTTGTGGCTAAGTTGGTTTCTTTTCATTTTCATTATGTGCTTTTTCAAGACGATGTAGGTATAGAATAAGTATAGCATTCATACTGCATAATTCGATATTTATATTTTTTCGATGCTGTCTCTTGCAAGTTGCTCTTAAGGATTTCTGCATGCTTAACCAGAAGATTAGCGAGGCCTAAATAAAGGCCCTTAGCCAGGACATATTTTGATTTGACGTAGGTATTTAAATAGGTTTATCGACACATGACATGAGTCGGTCTTTTCAAAGCATAGGTATGCCCCTATCATTTTCCTTTTCCTTAAATCAAGGCTGCCTTTCTTCACACTACTATTGATTTAGTAAGTCATGAGTGCTCTTTACACGAATATGTGTCCCATGTCGGGATCAAGACCAAAACCACTAGTGCAGAAAGGCAATAACTTAGAAGCGGGTTCAGCACGACGTTAAATTTGAGTTCGTTTCTTTTTGCTTATTACTCTTAAAAAGACCAAAGCAGATCATTTCAGCGAGTCTTTCAAAAAAGGGTACGTAAAAATATAAATAATTCACTGTTCTCCACATATTGCGATACGATACGAATGCTAAGAAAATTTCTGGCTGTGTTCATAAACCAATAAAGATTATTATTAGGGTCTGTTTCACCATCTACAAGTAAAGAATTGAATAAGTACTTCTTGATTAACGCTAATCGGCGTTAGTTACAGGCCAATTTATCCCCTCATTAATGCAACTCAGATATTGTGAAATTCGTATGAGTAGTTACGGGTAACTTTAAGTGGCGGTTAGTCTACTTGACACTTTACTTGTCGATAGTGAAAGAGGCCCTTACTCCTAATAAGTTACTCACTTTAAAAGTTTGTATGTTCTAGACAATGCATTTTCGAAACTAGCTTTTTCACTGCCAACTAACAGCAGTCACTATACCTAATGCGGTGCAAATAATGTTTATAAAATAGTAATTATTTGAATTCGTTAAGTTGATTTTCATTATATTGTTGGTTACGACATTGAGAGTTGAATCGCCTATTTAAACGGACAACGCGACCTCTAATGCCTTTATTTAATTATAAAAAATCTCATAAACCAGACCTAAATTTCAGTCTCGGACCCCAAATTCACAGTTAATTAACTGCGTACAAAATAACCCGATTATACTGCGTTACATGGCTCGAATGTCGACTATGTATGTATGTGTGTTGAGGGGAATTAATGGCCCGTCTAGAACCAGTTTAATGATGTTTACAATGACACGATTGAGCGTTTGATCTCATCTATTTGACTATTGTTACAGGTTTGTTATCATAGAATTATTTGCGTAAAATAATATATGAATTTCACTTTTTAAGTTTTAAACATGTCAGCCTGGGCGTTACAATGTCAAAATTCTGCTTGAAACAAATTACATTTATTAAAACTATTGGATAAGAATGACAGTGCATATTCCCAAACCAATTATTATGCTGTCTTTCAATGAAACATTTCCGAATGTAACCACTTCGTTAATTCACACCCGCAAACGTATTTTAAGGTGCACAATAAATTTTCGCATAGCGAACGGAATTTTTTGGGAATACCGCGTAAAAAATTTAATTTATCATCCCCTTTTGTACGTTACGCAGAATTCCGCTTCTCTCCCTCGAGCCAAATTTGTTAGCGATTTCACAAAGAAAGCTTTCGATAACCTACCATCGATAATATCGGGATAAAATAATATATAGTTTTTATAATGTCTTTTGGCCCTTTTGTGTTTTTGAGCTCCAATCTTCACTGGCCTTTGAACAAATTGAATTATCTGAATTTGCTTTGTAACTTTTGGGAACTCTTTTAAATTTTTCAAAAACTCAACATTAAATCTTGGAGGGTCGCTAAATTGGTTTTTTGATAAAATTAATTAAGTATACGATATTAAATAGTTTAATAAAGAATAAAAAAAGGTAGATACACATTACATAACTTTTGTTTTATGGTTAGTAAACATGTATGTACGTAAGGTAGATTGTGAGGATTAAACTGACTTATACCTATCATTTATGCTAGCTGGTATGGTTGCTTTATTGTTATTCCTGTCCAGAAAATTCTACTCGTGGTCTATATTCCTCGATAAACCGCACATTGGTAAACAAACTAACGTTCACGTAGTTTCGATTTTACCACCGGGCCTCAAAATCAAAGTTGCGATAGTTGCGTACCTATATATAGCTCACAATAGCGCTGTCAGCGCTTCACCGAGGGGAATGTTGGCGGATTTTCATCCCTCATTAGGGGGAGGTTTACTGCGCCTTTTGTTTTAACCCTCACGCTATTGTAGGGGAGAAGGGAAGGAATAGACATTTTACAGGGTACGCTAAGCGTAAGAGATCGCATCAAAGGAATGAAAGACTCACGGTATATCAATATGCTTTGTTTATAAATAAGCTGCGGAAGTTTATAATGAATAAGTTTTTAAAATTTTTACCACCACGCTTCCGCACAGTAGGTAGAATTTATAGGTCAGCCATTAGACACAATCCACTCTAACTGTTACAAAGCTTTTGGTATTATAAAACAGCCTTAAGATGTAAGAATACTTAATTCATCTTACTGACCGACTCACCTTAGGCACCTTATCTATCCTCACCCTTATTCAATACTATAGACGATTAAAAAACAGTTGTAAAGATGTCGTCTCTGGCCTAAAAGTTAGGTCAAACAGAACGCCCCGATGCATCCCTTCTCCATAGTCCGATTTGGTTAAATTCCTAACCACCCGTACAGAAGTCTAATCATAAGGAAACTGCAGCAGTTATAGTCTACCCGACTTTTTATTTTATTTTTATTTATTTTATTTTTTATTCAATTCTTCAGTACAGTTCTGTACAAGGCGAACTTAATGCCTTAGGCATTTTCTACAATGATAGAAACAAGATTGATGCATTAACAGTTGAGTAAGAGTGGATTTATCGACATAACACACTGTTCGGCTTGAACCTCTCTTTAATGCGCCATTTCAGCACTTGTCAATTTCTAGAGTTTGTAAAATCCTGACCCAAGCAGACGCAGACAGAAATTTTAATGGAGAATTAAAACATAATGCCCAAGTAGGTAATCAGAGCTGCTCAGCAAGTTACTGAAGCTATTAACAGAAACAAGATACCGCGTCGCTAAGTGCACTCCTGACGTAGACGTTTGACGTCGACGTTACATAATGCTCTCGAGAGTGGAGCGCCGAACTAGGAGACTGCCCAAATAAAAATGAGGATTCACTGTAAAGCCACATGTGACGTAGATGCAGTAGAGTTTATATGTGGTCCTAGTATAATTTCTATTGTTGTTGCTTCATGTCTTAGTTCAAAGCAATTAATTTAAAATAATTTTACTATTCTGTGTGTATAATATGTTATGGCCAAACGAACTATACTTTTGAATTTGAAAATCTATTGAAAGAAACAATGATATTTTAATTTGAATGTTAATCGTAAAGACCTGTCAACCAATTGGTTGCTAGTCACCACAAAACTTGAACAATAAAAAATTGTTAAGCTATTATAATATCGTATGAAACCTTCAGTTCTTTAATATCGAATGATGATACAAATATACAATGTACAAATTATGTAGAACTATGTCAAAACTTTAACAAAGCATTTCGCAGAGAAGCGCTTAATAAATTCACAAAAGGTTTATTTCTACGTATGTGTGCGTATTACACGCTATCTACGAATATTATTACAGAAGCCAATCAAGCTCGTCGTATTGCAAATATTATTCGAATATTGTTCACATATACGAGAATTTAAGCTCTGTCTATTAGTTATTAGATATGTGCTTTATAAGATTCCTGAATACATACTAATGCTTTCGTTAACAGTAACAGATACCTACGTCACGTCGTGCCTATGATATTTCATGTTATACTTATGATGCCTACCCTCTGCCACCTCTGCCTACCTCTTTGTTACGTTTTTATGTTATGAATATGTAGGTGCCATTACCTACTATATATAACTGTTAATGACGAGACGTTCTCGTATAATCCATGGATCTATGGTTTGATTCTCACGTTTCGTAGAGCTTTTGGTTCTAGGATTTTCTATCCAGATAATTTTCGAGTAATTATCTTAAAAAGTTTGACAGGGGTCTGTGATATACAATTTTTTTTTATTATGATATGAAAGAATTTAGATTTATTTTCTATGGGGCTTTATCTATAATCGCCAGAAAATGTAACCAAAAAGACAACCTTGTCAATTGTCAATAGAAATTTTATTAGGAAATTCATTGTGCTAATACTGGTGCAACGCATGAATACCAAAAATTGACGTGAATCATATTATACTGCTAATAATTCTTATAAATCCTTTAGAATATTGAACCACAATTAGTGCTTCATTTTAACAATGAACTGGAGGAAATTAATATTTCCTCATTAAAATTTAACAGTAATTTAATAATTGTCCGGAAAATGGCTTGCACCGATTACTGAAAGTGTTACGAAACTTTTATTAAAAACTTTTTTGGTAATTTCCATAACCCTCATGAGCGGAAATGTATTAAAATTGTTTTTTATTTCAATGCAGTAATGGTTTGGCTAAATGAGCAAAGTAAAATTGTATAATTATGCACCTATTATAGCTACACAGGTGTACTATTAATGCTTCGCTTAAAAAATGTGTACGTGTGCTATATTATTTTATTAGTCTTGTATCCAAAGTACAGGGATGTAAAGATTATTCTGTAACATTAAATTTGTTTTACGAAAAATAACCAAATGATATCCCATGTATACAAAGTGCCTATGAGGTTGGGATCGGATTCAAATAATAACACGATGGATGATGAGTAAATACTGGTTTATAAATGATAATTTCACAGTTATATATTGATAGCTCACATGCAAGAATCATTATAGTATGGGTGTCTACAGACACACGACATGCCAATGAAAAAGAAGAAGTTGTTTCTAAAAAAATCATAACCACGTACAACACAGAAATACCACGAAAAAAAGAGTATACTTATAATACACAGTTAGCCAGTAGTCTAATGGGTATAATTCAATAACACCTAGGTAACTGTTTTAAGTTAAATACAAAAAAAACAGTTCTAACAATAATACCAGGCACAATTGGTTAAAACAATAATATCACAAGTCCCTTTTTAACAGACTTCAAAAAAGGAGGAGGTTCTTATTATATAATGCAGTTAAACAAATGTTAGTTTACTAGGAAATTAATTGATAAGGAGTCGCATTGCAGGAATGACAACAGTGTAACTTGTTTTGCGGAATATTTCCACTGCCTCAAAATTCACAAACGCTAATTCCCAGTAAGGTGCAATGCGCTAAAATAAAACGTTTCAAGTTTAATGAGTGTAATAATGGGTTAATAGTTTCACGAAGTTGTTTCAGTTGGTATTTAAATTTGTTTTTGTTCGAATGTTGGTTCAAAGTTGTTAGTTTAATAGGAATATTCCCGAACGGCCTGTGGATTGTTCGCGAAATGTAAATTGTTACGATTGGTATATTTCTCGTGTTGTAGCAAAGTTGCAGGATTTTATCTGAATCTGCTGTGTTTGAGTGAACGATCCATTGTGCTATGTTGAAAATTATCCCAGAATAGGAAGCTGTTTCCATTTCATTAATTATACGTACTTACACTACGTAAATTAGTACCTAATTCATACAAGTTCCGTGTTGATATTGGAAATAGCTTTATACAAACAAATAATTATATTAATCATGTACCAGTGATCGTTGATTCATTTAATTAGTTTCGTTGCCTTAAGCATGTATGTAGTGTAGGTGTAGATTAATATAATACTCAACCGGTAAGTGACGTGGTTAAAACTATACCCCTCGCCATGTAACGATTCGATTAGAAAATTGATGTTGGATTTGTCTAAGATTTCTAGGGTATTCAGTCAGGGGTTGGTTATATGTTCATGAATATCCAATATACTCTGACAACTCTAAACAATGCTAAATACTAAGGTAAACTCCAAACAGCAAGCCATATTGTTAGCTTGATAAAGGATATAATTAATCCGTTCAGTGCACGAAATAGTTATATTATTAACCGCGCTGTTTCGAAACTGTATTGCATGTGCAAACTTAATTTGAATTTTAACCATTTTGTTTGAGACCGAAATAAGTAGAAACATTAATGTATTTTTGTCTTCATATTTTTTATTGGAAATAGTTAAAATACTAGTGGTAGGTACTCCATGAACTGAAAACATAATAAAATACTAAGATATTATAATATTATATTAACAATTACAGATATGAACAGGAATCCAGCTGTAAACAGTTCAACTGAAAGCTAACCTCCATTGTTGGGATCACGCTAAACAGACGATGTTAAAAAACGTTGGTCGTTAGATAAAAAATGTTATTAAACCAAGAATTTCTTTATAAGGGTAGATAAAGCAAATTAAAGACACTTTTCCTCCTATCTTTTTTCCTGAAAATTCAGGTCAATCTTAATTCACAAAAAATATCGATAAGCCTTAAATCTCCAAATTAATCCTACAAAATTACTTGTGAAGATCGGTAATTCTGGCACGTGTATAAAGTCTCGGAGAACAGGAAAAACAAGTGAAATCTATATTTAGCAATAAGTGTCTCTAATACTAAATTAATTAGCGTTTCCCAGGACACCGTGGATGGTTCTAAGAGAAAGATTTTCTTGTAGCAATTTAATTTACATAAGATACCTACACTGTGATGTTAAGCTGTGCTTTTCGCTCTCTAACAGGTTTCTGTTACATTTAGGGTTGCCTCGTAGATAACTAGTTACACAGCGTGGTGATTAGGTATAGTATTGACTTGAGTAATTCTTTATCATTATTCACAGCCCAACTTACCCACTGCTGGATATAGGCATTACCTTTTTGTGCCAATCTCAACGCTTCTGTGCCAGCCTCATCTAGGTTTTGATCACCATGGTTACGAGACGCACAACGTTGACAAGTGCATGACATGACAGCGTTGATAAGACCTTTTTTTTTTAAATATTTCATTTATCCTTTTGTTTAAATTCTATAATTATGATCATACAAATATTATAATGGCGAAAGTTTGTGAGCGTGTTTGTTACCTCTTCACGCTCAAACGGCTGTACCAAATTTTGATATGGAGGTATCTGACACCCTGATTTAACACATAGGCTTTTTACCGAAAAAATGTAACGGGTAACTCCGCCAACATCAATCCATTGTGCATTGCTCGCATAAGAAAGGTATTCCATACAGCATAATTATACGTTTTTCAGACATAAAAAAAACAATATGTTATGTAACACAGTACCTACCATGGAAAAAGGAAAAAAATAAACAATTGATTCTTTACATTTTTTACAAGTCTGTTAAGTATAACGTATTGTTAGCTCTTTGTTATATTAATGAATAAAATGAATAATGTCCTGCTATGAGAGTTCATGGTAAGGAGGCAGAACCAGTCAGTAGCGAAGTATCCAAAAAAGCAAAATCATAATTCTAAATAACGCCTATATTCCACGTTCATATTTTTCGAGTTAGGAACTCCGTGCTGAGAAATACGTGATACAGCAATCAATTTCCTACAAACTCTAACCAGGATAGACACGAACTTCTTTCTTAGTTTTCAATTATCTGGATCATCCCTTAGATCATCATCTATCATTGTGTCTGAAACAAATATAGAGCGTAGACCTGTCTTACGTCAAACCGAACGAGAGACGAAGTTTCAAAACTTTTTAGGTACCAAAGAGCAATTAAACATTCTCATCTCTCAAGTTGTATCATATATAAGTTTATACATACCCACATAGTAAGTATACAGACCTCTTAATTAGGAGCTTAAAGGAGCCGGCTGGCCGAACTACATAATGTTCACATCATTAGGTCTAACCATAGTACCTAAAAAGAAAAAACAGAAGATGGGCAGCAGCGTCTTCTGTAACTTCACCACCAATACCATGATCCCCAAGCCGCTTACGTGGGGATTATGGCACCCCCCCCCCCCCTTAAGGGGGAGGCCTTTGTCCAGCAGTGGACGTCTTCCGGCTGATGATGAGGATAGTACCTACTTATAATTGAATTCCACAGTTTGGTGCAAGTTGTCTTCATTAGTTTGGACGATAGAAAGGAATTCCTGATAGTACTTACCTACCTACCTATCAACAAAAGACGTATTTTATCAGACTAAGTTATTCAAGTTCATTGTGTATGTTTTTTCTTGTAATTATTTTGAAATTACGCCTAAAAATTTGGAATGAATGTCTAGGCCTGCGCTAAGTATTTGCCCTTCATACATCAGCATATATTTTAATAAGACAGGATAACAACTTTGATGGACTAATCTGTATTCTAAGTAATTAAGTTATTATAATATCCTAAGTAAAACCTACATTGTAAATAACTTGTCTACAACTTTATATCATCACCTACTATACGTAGGTATATCGGCAATCGGCTCTTCTCTGGCAACATTAATTGCAATCGTTAAATCGGATCCGACGTAACATTTTAACGATCACAAATCCCATTAATGACTAAGCCACTGACATGTAGTCCGTACAAATAGTCTATCTATCTTCCACTATAGTAGGCACTAGACTCCCAGTTGTATTTTATACTTTAACGGCCTGTTACGGCCGGCCTATTTGGACTAATGGTCACCAACGCGACTGACAGAGGTCTATGTTCAGTTTATTAATTTTACACAAGCCTAGCAAATATTGCAGATCAATTATTATAACTAATATCTTAGTACTTATTGGTATTTCGCAGAAGTGCTTCACATATTCTATCAAACCTTGGCTGGAGGCCTTGTATTAGGTCTCGCCAATCCACTGGTTCCACAGGTAGAGCACCTTCTGAGGAACCTGCGAGAGACAGCATCGAAAAAAAACTATCAAATGTTAGCATACGTCGGTCGTGTCAAATATACAATCCTAACACTGACCCATACACTTATGAAATTATAAACATGATTCAAAATTATACGGGTATTGGTCAAGGTCAAAGTATTATTCAGTTAGTGTATTACAATAGCTAGTATTGTTAACAAATAATTTTGACATTATATTAAGTCTTTCATTTCATTATTCATCACTTTCTTCAGTAATGATAAACATTGATTTGAATCGTCGGGTTTTTTCCAGTCCCACGTAACTAAGAAGACGTTTTCATAACTGTATGGTATAAATAACATTGTACAGTCAGCAACATAAGCAGCTTAAGAAGTTGAAACACTAAACGATGGTAAATTAAGAAACTTTCATCAATTAAAGTTATAGTTTTAAAATAAAAAAGGGTCTATTTAAAGATTTTACTTTAAATAGACAAACAATGGTATGTTTAAAAAGTAAAACGTTCAGTAACTTTTGTTGCTGACTGTACCTATTCAGAACTTAACATACACTGACTTATGACTGTTGCATACAAAATAATGTTTTTGAAAACTTTACACTTAACAATACAGTGAATCACCAAAGAGGCAGGTATTTTATTGAAGGGATTGTAAACCTTTATTTTTGTTATTTGACATTATTTTATAATTAAAGAAAAATTGCCGAGAGAGAGATAAAGAAATATTTTATCCGACAAATTAATTTAAAACTTTGACCTGTTAATCGTCAACGTCCAGCAAAATTTAAAAAGGCCAGATTTCATCATACATTCAGAGTTACTCATGCCACGAAGAACATTATACAGTTCTCAATAAGCAATTTCATAAATCCTCTGACAACATAACGCACGCGTCAATACAAACCTTATTTAACCCTAAAATACCTCAATGAAAAATCAAAGGATATTTAACCCTGCGCCGGTCGTTGATCGCTCGGCTCGGTCGCGGTTGAACACGCCGATTTGTGCCGGAAGCCGCGCCAACCGCCGTCAAACTGAATAAAACATGTCCGCGCGATACTTGGTCGCAAAATCGTCATTGATAGAATATGGAGTTGTCGTGCGCATGATAGATGTTAAATTGATGCGATATAAGGAGGCATGGCGTGTGGTAAACAAACAGATTATAGAAAAGGTAGTACTAGTACTTTAAAATATGAATTTCAGTTGTTAATCTGGGGTACAATCTATAGATACTCATTGTACATAATATTTATTGGTTTTAAGACGCATCACTAGTTTTAAGTACCTACAACAATAAACCTTTAACAGACTTTCAGTTTTTTCTTTTTGACAGCGCTGACCAGTCGTAAATTCTGTAGAAAGTATGATTCAGAAAATGCGTTAATTCCATTTTACATTTTATTTTATTATAATTATAAACATGGTTCTATAATCTTCTTTTGTACACAAGCTTTATTAAATTTCTACGTAGTAGTAAAATACTACAGCCATGATCAAAAGTTTGTCATACTTTATTCTGAGTACTCACAAACTGACTTACAAAGGTTTAGAAGATTTAACTTTAAAAAAGGACTTTAAATAAATGCTTGCTTTTGCTTTCATACAAATTGAGTAAAATGTTTTTTACCACCATCCATTATAACCTAGTTGTCAGGTCGAAATTAAAATGTAATTATATACATTAAGATCACTTTGCTTACTTAACTTCGCTAATTCTCACAGGCTTCCTAACGTGCAATCTTCTTAAAAGAATCCTAAATTTTCGCTTCACGTTTAAATAATAAATAAAAATTGAATTGACTTATGCAAAGTCAAAACGAGTCACACGTCCTATTCGCTTCTCTACGCAGGTTTTATTCTTTTGTTTATATTGCGTTGGCCGTAATAGCAGCGACCTGCCTTGACAGACGTGTAATGAGACCTTAACAAGTTCTTTATTAAAACCGAGATAGACAAAGCACCGCTTTGAACCCATTCTGTGCTAAGTCTCTGCCATTTGCAGCGAATGGTCTGGAAAAATGTGCATTAGGGAGTTATTATTTTGATCTTCATTAAATTTTAGTATTACTGGACTGGCTAAACGTGGGGATGTCATGATATCGGGGATATGTGTGGCATTATTCATATATTAGATTATTTTATTTTTGTTTAATACATTAAATAAGTAATGAAATCAAAAAAACAGCTGTCATCCACACTGCTACCGCTGGCCTTTTTTGAATCAGGTTAAAAACATATTTTGAACAAAAATTTTCCTACCGTTTTCATTTGGAGGAATTTGGTAAATCCAAAGCTATAAATTATAAAGACAGCAAAACATCATAATATTACAGCACGCAGTACCCAGTGTTTATGTTAATTTGCCTACAAAACGTTAAAGGAACAAAGGTTTAAAGTGTCAAGCCACGACCACTATTTTCCACTCTCCATTTTTGTCTTAAGTCCATTCATCCAGATTATGGTAAGAGGACTGGTCATCAAACCGCTTTGCTCTACGTAGCTATATATAAATACATTTAAATATATATAGCCTAATCACGTACCCTAATGAACTACTCAATTACTTGAAGAGTTGAGCTTGTATATTTTTTAAGGCGCCTCATAAATTGCCTACTCAAGCACAATCTCACGTAGACTCAGCATTTTCTCAGTATACACGCAAGTCATTGCTTTCTTTCTTGTTTTCATTATCATCAAGTCTTGTAGACGTTATATTGTGTTTGGTTTTGGGCTTTGGGGAGTACTGAAGTCAACTTAAGTGATATTTACGATCTAAGAGTAACGCAATATCTTATAATGAATAACCAAAACTTTCTTAGGAAAAGTTTATTACCATTATATTTTTCAGACCTTATTTTATGAACGAATGTGGTTATATAATACATAATATTGGTTCAATGTATTAGCAGCAATTTCTGAATAAGACATTTAGATTTTAGAAATTCCACATAGGTATATTTTTAATCAACTCAAACTAAAATAATATTAATAGACTGTATTTATCTTATAGCTCCGACTGTTTCGTTTTATAGATTAGAAATAAAAAGTGTACATCTTCAGAAAAAAAACTTTATGGTTTAAACATTAAAGTTGGTACACAACAAGACTGCATTCTTTAATATTTTACCTTTACACATTCAAATTTGCATGAAAAGCATAATATAGAATATTAAACAAGTACCTAACTGCCTTATACGTTATTCAAAGTATGGAGCAAAATCCTAAAATCCCAGTTTCTAAAGCTAGTCTACAAAATCTAAATGGAAAGCAAATGTGTAGTTTCAATGGGTTTACATATTGAAATACATTTTAAAGCAGGATTGAGACTGTGATTCTTTGTATACGAGTTTTTTATATATTTACGTCTTTTAAGAATAATCGACTTCCAAAAATGGTCTACCAAAATGATTAATCATTGGAAAAATCTTGAATTTCAATTTACTATTGCTACTAGTAAAAGATTTACTGACTGAATGTTTCATTCAATTCAATGACGATGATTAAAATATGTGAATGAAAACCAAAACTTGTAATTAAATGTATTATTAATGTCTATCTAATCTTGGTTATTTTTAGTTTGCAATAGGTACTCTCTTTTACCTATTTCTATTGCTCAACTCCTAGTAGGTATTTGTGACTAAAACTGTCTCACAATATGTACCTATAATATAACATGGGTATGCAACAGCACACTTTTTTCTACCCTTTGCAAAAAACATACTTAATAATATTATACAATATACATTTTACATTAACTCGGGTTGAATTTAACTTTGAGTCTACACGTAACGTTAACGTATTTTTTTACGTTTAATTACCATACCAGTCTATCATTATTGGTATACAAATTTAACTGTGACCTAAAACTGTAAATCATTTCTTCTCATTTAGTTTAAAGTCTATACCTATCTCCCTAGACAGCGTAAACCAAACCTTTACACGTGTAAGCTGGTACGCCCTATTAATAGTACCTGATTCTAGAAGAGAAGCTTTAGGGTCATAGCACATGTATCAAATCGGAAAGGGAACGTCACCGTATCGCCTTTCACCTCGCCGCAAGCACGTAACCCATAGATTTTGAATACCAGGTAGTTCCTGCTATAGATTGGCTGTGCGAAAAAGTAAGACCTTAGTCTACTTACCGACACCATCAATCTAACTAGTTTATAAAAAATGACGTGTAAAAGTGGTTTTTTTGAAACCTATTTGCAGAAATAAAATCATTTATCATTTATTTAATTACTGGTCTAGTGTATATCTGGTCTGAGACGTAAAAAATGCTATATGTGCTATTGGCTGCTCCGATACGTCGACTCGGCTACGGCTAGGGAACGCCGCGCTTACGGTTCGCCGCCAACGAGGTGAGGCGATTACGTTACGAATTCGATTAGTGTGCTTTGCAGTAGGCAGTTTCATACAAAGAATACTGCACGGCTCAAGTTGATATGGTTACGTTCTCTTTCCGGGTTGATATGTGCTATGACCCTAAAGCTGTTATGTTAGGTTACTCGTGTGTTTACTTTATTTATATTAAGATATATACATGTGTGCTCTCGTACATGTAGGTAGTCAAAATTGGTTTCTACGCACACATACTCGACAGATTCTTGCAGACTCATAATGAAATATCAGAAAATGTGGACGAAGTATGACAAAATCCTGAGTTTATATATACTTTACCTAGAAAGTGTGGAGTTGTTAGTTGTTACTTAAAGTACACAATGCATGGTAGAAACTTACTCTACTAGCAGAAATAGGTAGGTATTTCCTATAGGTACCTAGCTCGCTTCAAATACCTACAACATAGAAAGCTGCGATATTGTAATCACGTGAAACCTTACACATCCAATTAATTCCAGTTAATTGATAGCTTTTCTTACAGTAATTACGTAGAAGATGAAAAACAATGTTAGGTTTAGTTTACGTAATAATAACATTTTTATTGACATGAGAGAACGTAATAATATAGACAAATTATTACGTGATATTATTAACTAATATAAATACCTAAGTAAAATAGTTAAGTGTTATTTGATAACATAAGATAAATTATCTTAAGTTTAATATGATGAATTGCCATTTCTTAAAAACGTTATACCAAAGATGAATTTATTATCTTTTCGTTTTTTTTTATGGTTCTGCTATAACATAATAATTTATGATTCGATATTTTTCTCTTAATACACACTTGATACGTTTTGAGGAGCACAAAAACCCTTATTTCAGCAACTGTACCTAAATCACTCTCAGGGAATAAAGATTTGTCCTAATATACCTACATTACGTATTTCGGCAGTTTAACTTGGGACCATTGGATATACCTATTGGCAAATAGAGCGATCCTCAGGGACATAACATTAGTCATCACACTCGAAAGGCTTAGTATACAGGATGTATTTGAAGAGGAAGTCTCAAAGGAATCCATAAATGTATTGCCATAGTTACTAGATACGCATGTGAACTGTAGAGTCAAATGTGATAATTCCAAAACTTGTCACGAATTAAAAGCTTGATGCATTTTATGCTTTATTTTTGGAGTATCCATCTCAGACGATAATCAACTGTATGTGATATTAACTCACTTTAAACTGGAGTCGGTACCTAGTTACTTTCACCCAATTTTCTTCCAAAACCTTTTGAATAAATTTTGTGTTTAGACAAGCATCTGAGACGTGAAAACGAAACGATTGCGTTTACTATCGTAAAAAGCAGCTCTCTGGAACCACGTACACAAAACTTCATTTTCGTGTAATCTATTCAAAACGTCACCACGTCCCAACATTATTACAAATCTTGTAAATAACAAAGTGGACGGAGCCTACTCATGTTTACATAATACCTTAACTTATCTGTACTTTGCTCAAAATAACTTGAGTACAGTACAGTGGTCCTTTTTGTACGTGACTGTCCTTTTAGAGAAAAATACATGAACACAAGTTACTGGCAAGGCTGCAGATCTTTTTTTACAATGCTGACTGTAGTACCTACAGTGACATAATAGCGATGTTATGAGTAGCGTTTTCGGGTAATATTTTTTACCCGATGACAGAGAGGAGGGGTTATAAACAGAATAATTAAATTTATAGTATAGTTCACTGTGGTATCCGGCCTAGAATTGACCACCCCCTTTCTTCCCGTGGGTGTCGTAATAGGCGACTAAGGGAAAATTCAGAAAATGGGCAGCAGTGTCTTCTGTAACTTCACCACCAATACTGCGATCCCCAAGCCGCTTGCCAAGCGTGGGGCTTATGGCTACCCCCCCGCTTGAACGGGGAGGCCTATGTTCAATAGAGGATGTCTTTTGACTGATGATAATGAAATATATTTATAATCAACTTGCACCATGTCGCATGTCTGGTTCTTGCCACAAGACGAATCTAATTTGATGTATAACCACAAGCTTTCTTTCACGGAGCTTTCCTTGTGAGGCAATCATGTTTCGGAATAAGTACGATTATTCTCGTTCCCAGATATAACAAATAAACATACATATTATAACGCCTCTAATTCCCCAATGGGTTGACAGTTAAGGTGGTCTCCATTATTGAGTCGAAATGCCCATATTTCGCAACTCAAAGCTCATACTTTTTTTGTGCACCTCATTTCTCATGCTAGGCGCTTATAAATACTATAAAAAAATACTAGCTCGCTAGTTGCATCGTCATTCCTATTCAGCTAAAATAAACAACACTTATTTCAACAAGGACAAACCGCTTGCCCTACAAACATAAAACTAAGTGTATCTCAAAGCAAAAATAAAGAAGCAACGTTTTACCATCAGAAAGATAGGTCACTCTGTATAAAGCTACACCGCAGTGCGATGCAGCGGTTATTTCCAGCGTCGCCTTCGCGTCTTGGACAAGGAGAATATACAGTTGAATTATATTTATAAATTTTATGTGTATGTTAAAACTCTTTAGTTTTTACTTTAAAATTACACTGACTTACCGCGATATAATATTTGAATTTGAATTTTGAATTTGATTAGAGCCTAAGAATATGATGATAAGATATTAGTGATTTAAATTAATGAAAAGTATAACGGTTTGTTCTTAATTTTTAAGTTAAGCTGCTCATGGATTTAGAGGAAGTCAGAAATGAAGAAAATTTTCTGAAAGGGTGACATTAAAAAAACATGTTAAGTAAAACATTTAATTTAGACCACACTAACGATATGTATTAAAGAACAATATTTTGTTATTATTTCATCATGTTTATTTTCCTTGAAAATTTGCCTCTGAAAAAGAAAATATTATCAAGTACCCACCAATTGTGAAAAAATTGTAAATAATAATATAACTAAATTACTTACTATGATTCAACTTTGACATTGATTGAAGCAAGTCGTTATACTGTTTGCGGTCATCTGTAAAACAAAATTAACAAGTTAATCGGATCATCATATTATATGATATAATTATAGTCAGTCAAAAAAATCAAAAAGCTGGCGATTACTTTTTAAGATATTTCACTTGGGAATTGTTATGTAGACTTAACAGTTCTTGGTTTGTTCTTTTGGTCGGAAGAAAAGCATCTTTAAGTGCCGCGTGGTATCCGGCCTAGAATTGCCCGACCCCTTTCCTCCCGTGGGCGTTGAAGTAAGGGAAAATCCAGAAGATGGGCAGCAGTGTCTTCTGCTACTTGATTACCAACACCAACACTGCGATCCCCAAGCCGCTTGCCAAGCGTAAGGACTATGGCAAACCCCCCCCGATCTAAAAGGGGGTGGCCTTCGTTCAACAGTGGACGTCTTCCGGCCGATGAAGAAGAAGAAGAACTGGTTTACATTTATAAATACTTACTAGGATGCTTAATTGATTTCAACATGTCTACGTAATACTGTAAATCTTCTTTTTCTAAAAACAAAAGAAAGTATATAATTTAGTCCCACTTAAAGTGTGTACTAAAAGTATATAAAAACAGTGATAAAATTCTTAAAAAGATAGTGTAATCGGTAAACCATGAAATTGTAGTTACCTGCCGCTGTCTTCGTAAATTTATCTGAAAAATAAAGCCAGGTCGAATTAAGCGGAATTTACAGAACCTTTTTTATTAATGTGGACTCGTATATTAATAACACTAAAGAGGTTCGACAAATATGTACTGTTTAATTTTCCGTTGGTCTTTTGATACGCGATCAAACGTTCGTACTTTTAGTTTAAAAACTCTTTACTGTAAAAAGAACTCGAACTGAAATAATGTTCCTTAAGGCAAGCGATAAAATTTGCGTTTTATTTTATATCAGATTACTAGGAACACCTCTCATAATGCCAAGTTTATGCTAATGAAACGAGGGTAGTATTCAAATGCCAGAATCGCAGCACAAGCCTGGCATGGCTCCAAGGGAACGTACCGGGTAATTGTTATGGTTTCTTTGAAGCTATACTGGGTTCGGGACGTGAAAAATTTAGTTCGCGTGACACTGATGGCCGTTGGGCGTGTTTTGTGTCGAGAGAAGGAAAAATATTAATGCATTTTATGTTAGGTATTTTACATTTTTAAGGAATTGTAACTCGTTGTTTTTATCAGAAAATTGTTCTAGTATTAATTTATTTGTATGGTTCTTTGACGAAAATATCTAGACGTTTGACAATTTCAGGTGGCTAACATTATGTTAATACGGTCGCCATTAAATAGCTTCTAAGTGAGGGTAGGCAAAACGTAATCTTTATCAGAGTTTTGTTTCCAGCATCATGAAGCAAACATCTCCATTCAATCCGATCCAATAGAACTCTATTAAAAGAAGAATGTTTTCACAATCATGCAGATTTATATTTTCCTTATTTGTTTTCTGTTAAATCCCTGCTTAGTATCATGTTCTCTTTTTAATAATTGTAATACAGCAATGGTATTTTAATAATAAATTGTAATCTACCTATTTCGTTTCGTTTCATGTAATCTAACCCAGCTTAAATTGTAATGAGAAATTCTAAAGTTGAGGTACGATTTTCTTTCCTGGTTTTCTCTTCGAAAAACAATATACGATTATTAAGAAAAAGTAGGGACGACGGGGCCCACATCATTAATTATTTTTTTATTATAAAAGATATTTTAAGGTATATTATTTAATATAAGTCTACCACACCTTGGATAAAACTGGTGCCATAATAAAAGAAATTAACTTGCATTGCAGGTCATTTTCCGTTATGAAAGCACAAAAGCCCCATTACACTGCACGTAGCGGCGTCTCGCTTCCACAACGGAAACTGTCCTGCTATAAGAGTTCATGGTTCATGTATCCACAACCAAAAAAGACCTGCAATGCGAGCTCATAATAAGGCACCAGTACAATAGGCATCTAAGTAATCCGATTACAAAAATTACGTACCTTTTAAACTTACGACATTTTTAAGAAAATCTTCATACGTTTCATCGTCCACATGATCTGTTTTAAACAAAAACGTTATGATTATTATTATTTACTATATACGCCGGTTTTACTCACGTGTGTATTAGGGAATGCGCGACTAGTTTCGAACTCGAACGGTGCCCTTATTCATGAGCTGGTTAAGCGGCAGAGTCGCTTGGACAACACTCGCGAAAGTTATTATTGTAGAAATGTGATTATTTATTTTATGTTGTATTTCTACTCAGTTTCTGAGAAAAAATATCGAAAAAAAAATTAAGGAGTAAAGTTTACATGGTTGATGATGGTTGGTTTGATTATACTTACAATTTTTTTCTTTTTCTGTAAATTAAAGTTTAAGGTCGTATGTTAAAAATATGCCGTATTACGTATTTACCTAGAAGACCTGTCTAGTGTTGTGTACTTACTGTTTATATTATTATGTCCCGCCTCAAATATGGCTGAAATAAATTTAAATAATTATTTTATTCATTTAAATCAGAACAATGATTCTGCCAAATGTTCGAGAATTAAAAAGCCCGTTTACATAATTATTTATGCAGATTCAATTAAATGATCATGTTAAGTTTCACTTGCCAATATTTTTCATTATTCTCTGAATTTCTGAAACAAAGAAAAAACAGGAATTGAGGTAGTGTTTTATCCATTTTAGAATATGGAATATCCAACTGGAAGTGCTATCGGTAGTTTGAGATCTCTACCTACCTCTCTAGGAAATAGACGTGACTTTGAACACAGTGCATGTTATTTGATTGGACTCAACTCAAGACAAATGTATAAAATATGATTTGCACTTAATAATAATTACCAATGTTTACGAGATGACAGTAAAAGGATCAGCAGTATGAAATGGTCTGAATTTGAAAAAATATTTATACAAAATTAGTGTCACTGTAGAAATCTCCAACTTACCTGTACTTATCGAATCAGAATTATCAGCGTCACCAAGCCTTAGATTTGTTACTAAAACTGGAAATATAATTGTTACATTATTGTCTAAATTAGCACCACGCACCGTTACAATCTTATGCAAATAATCTATTTGTATGAATTTGTCCAATGTGCGTTGTGTCTGGTGGAAAATGGACAATTTTTCAGGATTTTAGCAAAAAGAAATCTATAGTCTGTGATGAGAATGTGAAGTTTTAAAAAACTCCACGTCATTAAACGTCTCGTTTTCTGCTACTAATTTTATTGACGGCTGAAATAAAGTCTATCAATTATATACTCACTTACTTTTTGGGGCGGCTTTTTACTATTAATATCGGTGCTAGTGACTTTCGTCATGACGGTGATCTGTAAGAGAATATATTCATCATCATCATAACACATCAGCATATTGCAGCCCAATGCAGGTCACAGGCCTCTCCCAGGGTACGTCACAAGGCCCACACTCCCATTTACGCGAGAATAATTATATTATTATTGCACCTTGTTAACCCTAGTTTGATTAATTAGTATTTATTTATAAAATTGGAAAACGACGTTAGAGATTATTTTTTTTATTAAAATCAAAGGACGTAACGGTTAGCTTAAAAGTCTAGTTGTAGCTTATACGTCAGAATTACACACCTATAGGCTATTTATATAACGATACAAGATATGCCTCGCAAATAAAATACAGATGAAACCACAGGGCACTTCTAGATCCTAATATATAAGTTCGTCTGACGCGCCTTGTGTGGTCAAACTTACAACCAGGCATCTTTAGACCATGACATAACTTATATCCGTATGACAATTAGCTATAGTTCTATGAAGAAGACTTTATCAGTGCATAACAATGGCATAAATTGTACAAAAATATAAATAATTGTGAAAACTTACAAAAGTAAAAAAGTGAACATAGAAATACATAGCAACTATCAACGTTTAGTCGGCAGCTGCCAATGATTGATTGGCGCGTTATCGCACGCGCTCATACATCCAATTAATTAAAATCGTAAGTTAATTAATTGACAGTTTTCCGATGTTTAACGGCATTTTGATGTATGTTGAGTGTATTGGATATGTATGTTCGTGTGTATTGATTTCGACGGCATAATTATAAACATTACAGCACGCGTGTATTCCCCAAAGGGGTAGGCAGAGGTGCACGTATAGTACACGCACATTTCGCCAGTAATGTTGGTCCCAATATAATAGGGGGCGAGCCTATTGCATTCACCCGGGCGCACGTCCAGACTCCGTGCTGCTACTGAGAATTAACACTTTGTCCGACCCGGGATTTAAATCCGGAACTCATATTAGCAGTCGCGCTTAGCGACCAATGGAGCAGTCAAACAAAACCACAAACATTATTATATTTTATATTTATTATGATTTGCTATCTGCCATCAGAACATCTCTACTGGGATTGGACATATGAAAAATTAGGCTGAATAACATAGGTAGGTCATACCTACACAATTTGTAAAAGGTCAGGCATTGCCATGTTTAATTAATTGTTGTCTACCCAATCCATTGTAATAATAATTTAATTAGTGCATATTATGTATAATTACTGAGCATGTCTCGATGTTGTCTTTTTATTTTCTTGTCTTTGAAAACGTTGTGCCTCCGAATACCTACTTTAACTGTTACTTGTAACGCAGTCTCAAAATCAGATCCTTCGCCAGCAATGTCCAATACAAGGGATCCGGAATACGAAATAACTTACCTCCTTTTTTTGAAATAAACCTACAGCAAAATTCTTCAAGATCGAGGCTGAATAGCTTCTCTTGCATGCATTTCTCGTGTTTGTTGTCTAACAGGCTGAGTGCTCGGGTACTCTTTACCTTATCTGCAAGCCCCGATCGTGAGGCTAGGTAGAACTAGACAGTGACATCTAATACTAGCGTTAATTCATTATTTTTAAAGTAATAAGAATAAGAATAAATTTAAAATAATAAAAATAATAATGAATAATTTTAAATAGCTTATGTCAGGTCCAACTACTGAAAACTCGATGCCTGTCTTCTTTATACACATCTATGTCTAATCTGTAGATTCGACTTATTTTAAACTTTAACCCTAGCTTTAAACTAGTTGGAATTTGTCATCTAGAGTGAGTGGTGCGTAACCCTATTTTTCCATGTTGACAAACACGAATCATTTTACTATATAAATAAAAGCTTTTAGTCTATTAATAGATTTATTTATTGGATGTGATGTATATTCTATGTAACGTATCTACTGAAAATCAGTTGCTTTAAACCTACAATCCTAACGATTTTTTATAACACTTGTCTGCTATCACATAAACCCAAAGTTCTAGCCGTCAGTTGACCTGCCTGTCGAAATACTTAGATAATACCATTATCTAGTTACGTATTCTTCATTTTAAATACTTACCCTTTTTTCAACTGTTTTCAACCCTCCATTTCAACTTTGTCATTTATTCAGTCTTGTTCTAGACTTAACATACCTACATCGTTGGTTGATCTTTACAACACGCATTTAAGAACATTTTATGTTCGGGCATTTTTAGGTTAGGGATAAAAGGGATCAGGAAAATATGAAAAAAATGTTTAATAAATAATTGTATTTTAAAATTTAGATAACTTATTTCGTGTTATTTTAACATTACATGTCACCTGAAACAAAAGATATCATTAGATTTCAATAACTAAAAAGTACTGAATCTTATTAAACCTAGGGACTTAATTAAATAATTAATTTACATTTTCAAAGCACATGTAAACTATCATAAATTCCCATTTTAATGTATATACTATATATTTCCTAAATAAGTATGACTCGGGAAGGGGAAGACCTCGGCAAACATACTTAGACCAAATCAGAGATATTATGCAAAAGGGTCAAGTGAAGAGTACCCTTAACCGATGAGCATGTATGAGGAATGTGATGCGAGTGAATGAGGAAAAGTATGCCAGGATCGTAACAAATAGAAATTCGTCGTCTCTGCCTACCCCTCTGGGAAACAAGCGTGACTTTATGTATGTACGAATAATTTAAAATGTTATGTAACACTTACGATTCAAAGCTTTAATCTTTTTAAGCATATCTGCAAAGTATTTGACCTCGTCTTTTTCTGAAACATTTATAAAACACATGTTAGAAAACAGCATTGTATTAGAATTATATAGCTGGTGTTAAATACATGTAGTGTACCTTCATCACTAATTTGTTCCTCTGCAAATAAAATACAGCATTAGAACATAACTAATTTCACATCAAACCCATTACTCTAATACTTACTCATTAACTTCTTGTAATGCTTTTGTTCCATGTCGGCTGCAAGTAAATTAATTAATGAACAAGAGCTTAAAACTAAAAGGGTTGTTTCAAAATTAATAATAATCCTCAAAGTGGAATATCAACTAACGCACAAAGATAGCTTTCATATGTAATGTACGTAAATTGAGACTCTCTTACCCATGTGTTTGAAATATTTCTTGATTTCTGAAAAATAATGAAATTAATAGTGTATTCGATATTTTCTTTGATGTCGAGATTTCAATAACGAGGAAGGTAAACGGAATAAAGGGAGATGAGTTCTCAGAATTCAATATCAAACTGAAAACCGAGTAAATTCTTTCTCTTTTCAATTAGCAATTCATAAAAAAAATATTTTTAATTTCTAGTCTCAACTTGGATTGAATTTATCAAATTGATTATTTATTACCTAGATACGTTTTTATCCCACAAAAACGCTTTGCAATTTTTAAGTGGACGATTATAAAACGAATTAACATGATGATGTTCTAGTGTATTCATACCTTTGCTCATGTCAGTATTTTCCGCAGTTCCTTCGCCAGATGATGATGATGACGAGGATCCTCCACCACCAGCACCACCGAGGCTTTCCACTGATAGGGAACAAAGTTGGGAATTTAAATATACATAGTATTTGTTTTTATAAAATAAATCTATGTTGGTTTTTTAAGCTACGAAGCTATTCCTCCTAATCGTTGTCGCCTGATAAAAAGAACTGCCCAAAAGACTAGAGCATTGCCACGATGAATGTCAATTGTTTTTATATATTCTTATTAGCAAAAATGTTATTAGCAAACTATTTATTTGTTTTACCTATCTATAGTACAGATAAGGTACTTATTTACTTTTGAATCTAAAACGTTACAATCAGAATGACAGTTTAGTTTCGTCAGCGTCCATAACACCTTATAATAGACGAGCATATAAAAACTTGACCTAAGGAAGAAGGAAAGGAAATTTCGTTAATTTTTTTACATATAAATAAATATAAAATACGCCTGACTACCCTGTGTGAAACACAATGTAGAGTAACACCAAACACCGCCCTGCATCTGACGTGTGCGTTACGTGGCTCGAGCAAAGTCAACGTCCATAGGTTTGCACCGAGCTGAACTGTACTGACTGCTAACATGGCACTCTCTTTTCATGGTGTTAGGATGCTTGTTCGTTTCTTCTTCCAGTTATAACCCGATCGAGTGAAAATAATTAGGTCCAATAGGGTAATAATAGAATTAAATTATTATCAATATTTTAGTCTGCTGTCTCGATGATTTACTTCCAAAAATGATAAATTTCGAAATGTGACAATGAACACTACAGCCTATATTGAAATTGTGGTTAAAATGTATAAGTAACCCTTCTTTCGTTTTGTTGACATTCATAGTATATTAATCGTCTTTTATGGTTTAATAATTACGCAGACAACTGAGGCGTAAGAAGCTTAGGATGTCTTATATTGGCTTTTATATTACTTACGTATCATGTCAAGGGCCCTGATATCAGCTTTGCCACCCGATTTCGCGTATGTCACCATAACAACCTGCAAGAATAAGAAACAATTGATTTCAAGCTTAATTACCTTTGTAGTACTTACAAATGAGGTACACGATACGTTTATGAGAAGTATTTAATTAGTAATATTGTCTAACGTTTTACAAAGGCTACGTAACTAAATTAACATCGACATCAATCGCTGACTATTTTTATTGGCTAGTAATTAGATTCCAAACATTCAGTGCTCACAAAATGTGATAAATTTCAACATGGTAATGACTAGTGGCGAAACTGAATTTATTAAATATATTACACAATTTCTCAAGATTCTACAAGACCACTAAAATTAAAAAAAAAAACAAACGCGGACTCACTAATGTAAGTATATAAAAGTGGAAATACATTTCAACCGCTAACGTTCAGAGTGAGCGGCTGTCGACAAAAGATTAGTCTGCGTGTTTTATTGCACGCATTCATTACGTTTAAATTAATTAGCACCGTTAATGTGTCCTTTATTGTTTAGTATTGTAAAACCACGACCCGATACATTAACGACGTTTTAATTGAATTCAGAGGAGTCAGGCTAATTTATTTCTGTGGAAAAAGGAATTTTTTGTCATCGATTTTGCATATTGCATTTCTTCTTAGGCTAGCTTTCAAATAAGTAGCTCTTTTACATGAACGTCGTGTCCTTCTTTGTCATCAAAATTTTTAGTTATAAAATTTAAATACGCTTAATTTTTGATTATTTATTAAATGGGTACGGTAGGTACGTTTATAAATTATTTAAATCCTATTATACATAAGTGAGTGAACTAACAGATCGTGTAAACATTACAGATGTCTCACAAGTTTGGTAACGAAACGATTTTAATGTAAAGCCATCAGAAAACCTTTGATTACTCCACTAATTAAATTACCATAATTCCTTACAGACAATTTCTAACAAAGACGAGACGAAGACCCTCAATCCCTCATGTTCATTGATCGACGTCTTACAAAGTAATTAATGCTTTACATTATCAGTCTGTTAAGCTTCTTCTAAATTCTGGTGAAAGTTGAATATCGTTGGATCGTGAATTGCGGTGGGTCTGAGGTGAACGAACCGTATTCAAAGTAAAACATTCTAAGCGACTTTTTATTATAATAAAATTGTTCTCTTAAACGTAATTAATTAAACGATGAAAAAATATCTTAAATACAGGATTTCAAGAGGAATCGTGGTAATCAATCTTCGTCGTATAGCCATGGACTTATTCATCCAAAGGTCTTGCTGTGATGTTAAGATTAGTTAGCCAGTCAACTAGAACAGAAATGAGATGACCAAGAAGTGCTCTCCAAACGTAAGTATCATCACACGTAGAGGGTCTTTACTTGCCCCTGAAGGTCCCGCCCTTCAATCAAATATTACATCTCTAATTAATTGATGATTAACAAATATCATAATAATATTCAAGTAAAAGATTATTGTGGCCTTAATAATTTTCTAGTAAGCTCCCACAGTTAGACGAAAGCTTCTGTTGTACACAAAAAGCAAGACAAATTTATATTCAAAAGAATATTTTAATTCAAACGTATAAAACTTTATGTATAAAATGACATTCATTTTCTATTTACCGTCGCGCACCGTCTGCGTAGTTGACAACTCTCGCTCAAAGTTTATTCTAGGGAGAACTTGCAAAGGTAAAATACCTGCATTTAGTTGTACGACCCTTCTCGCTTAGCACCTAGGTACTTAGTAAGCTACGACTCACTGCAATTACGTCGCATTGTAGTAATTTGACAAAAGTTGTGTACTATCACACAGCAGAATAGCACACAGCTTTTTGATAATAAAAGTTTCACCGTTTTATTTTCTGAATACGAGTCAAATAAAATTATCAGAATATTTGTTGTGTTTTAATTTGATATTCAAGCGTACGTAAGTAATGTTTTGGTACCTAATGAGATTCTTGTAATTTAATCTCGTGGGATTTATTATCTGGACATTAGAATATTCTTAGTAGGTACCTACCACATTTAGGTTGGTAGCGCACGTTACTATCTTTAGCAATAAGGAATAGTACAAGGAGCGGTTAATCGTCTCCTTTACCACTTTTCGCCTACTGTCATTGGCAAAATATGCTTGTGAAATGACGTAGA
The DNA here is from genome assembly GCA_905340225.1 of Abrostola tripartita. Classification (NCBI taxonomy): domain Eukaryota; kingdom Metazoa; phylum Arthropoda; class Insecta; order Lepidoptera; family Noctuidae; genus Abrostola; species Abrostola tripartita. Next base: position 3,016,985 of record HG996488.1, read on the forward strand.
TACTTTTTATTTTTTTATAACATAATTATGGGAAAATATTACGTGCCCGTCACGTTCCTTACGTCATAATTAATTATGATAGTAAAGTAGTAATGAGCTGTCAGCAAAAAAGATAAAACCATTATTTACATCGCCTGTGTGCATGACATGAAATTAAATTATCTTTTTCTAGCCATATCAGTATAATCATTCTATTATTTGGCCAGCATAATTAGACCTCCATTCATAAATCAAACAACAAAAGACCTTTCTCATTATTTTCACCGTGGCTGTTCGTGAAGTGGACTTTTTTCTACTTTCATAATAATATTATTATTGTTGTATTATTAATATATTACGCGTGTATTAAATTATTTATCATAATACACACACACATTTCTGACAGTAGGCATTAGTTATGTCGCATCATATGGTTTTAATATTCAAGATGCAAAGCAAAAAAATGTAATCTAGATTGGTGAATATTATAACAAAAAATACATCGTAAATAATTCAATGACGCAGACGGTTCAAACAAATCTGATGACACAACACAAACCCAATAAAATTCAACAAACTCCAAATATAAAGAACACGAACGTTGTACGACTTTATTCGTGTTTATTCATCCCCTTATTTATTCAATGTTCATCCAATATTCGAATTCTATTCGTATGAAATGTGAGAGAAATTCTGTCAAAATATTCACGACCGTTGTTTAGTGTGGACTGTTGTGTGACTGAAGCGCTCTTGCAATGTGAATTGGTGTAAATATTGACGGAGAGCAGAGGGCATTAGTACACAGTTATGGAATTGTTAAGGTAGAACAGTATTGGCGATAAATGTAACTCAATTGGTGATTAACAAGTTCAACAGGCGTAAAAAAACCTAAAGTGATTTATGTTGTACCGTTTACATTTAAAATTGGTATCTATATACCAATTCAAAATTTAAGAACAAAACATAAAGTCTGCTGGCTATTTCAAATAAGAAATCAAAAATGGTTAGTGTGGCCAAAACCTGTAAGTACTGAGAATAGACCTTTTACTATACATTAAATTAACCACTTGAATAATAGCGAGACACATTAGGGCCCATCAAAGAAGGTAACTTCAAGGGTCGCCGTTGTCGAAATTGACAAGTAGGACTATATAATACACCATAATCCGAAAATTCCGATATCGCTTCATACCAAAAAGGAATATCAGCAAATGAAAAGTGTCTCAGTAGTGTTTTTGTAAGTACCTACTGTTCACAAGATAACCAAAAATGCGAAGTTCAATTTAAGCTAGATATAGGTTTATATTTCGCATCTCTAGTCAACGCACATGTGTGTAGTCTTCTTAAAAGGCACGTTTCTTTAGCGGCTCGAACCGAGGCAACTGTGCGATGTTAAATTGAGTGCAAACAAAAATGTGAATTGAGATAACAATGTTAAATCCCCGTAATTTTAAGGCTGGTATGTGTTTCCTTGTGTAGAAGCTACCTATATTTTTTTTAATAACAGAGATGAGCTGATAAACTTATATTTTTAGTAGAGAAAGCATAGTTAATTGTGAAAGAATACATAGAAATAAGATAGCATCCAGGCTAATCTTATAAATGTGAAAGTAATTCTGCCTGTCTGTTTGTCTGTCTGTTACACCTTCTGTTCCTGTCTAAACCGCTGGACGGATTTTAATGAAATTTGGCAAGTAGAAAGTTTAAGAGCCAAAAAGGACATAGGCTACTTTTTTTTAAATTCACCCTCTAAAGGGTTTTAATGGGGGTTAGTGCGGGCGAAGTCGCGGCGAAAGCTAGTAGTCTATAAAAATATTAACCTAAATCCTGAAATAGAGTATACGAGATTATAGGACCCCCGAAACATGACCCATAAAATACCCACTCGCCAAAAACCGTAAACAGAATTAAAAAGGCATTAGTGTCTCCGCGTCGCCTTTCTCGCCCGCCTCTTGAGAAGATTGTCGGAACCCGCTTCCGTGTAAAGAGACAAATCGATTGAGGTCTTTGCACTCTATAAGATACGTCCCCTTAAGTTTGTATACTCACATTTTTGTTAAGGGTTAGGCGTAATGATGAATCACTTCTTGTGGTTCTTGGCTTAATATGTCACGTCATCGTGAGTTGTTTGCTTGTGCCAAAATTTGCTGGTCAGCCGACAATAAACAGTCTCAGGGAATTCTGGACCTTCATAAGTATCGATACCTGTAGAAGTTTCTACTCCTGACCTCTTCCCAGTTAATATATTTAAGTTTTTGCAACCAGCTGTCAGATCAACGGTTGATAGAAACGACGGGGCACGAGGGTTTCAAATGGAAATCTGGGAATGTTTCCCATTTTGATTGATCTGAGCAAAAGTAATTAACAACAAGTCTGTAAATTATGCAAAATTTATATTTTAAAATGTCAACCACATGATTTGAATGTAAATGGGAAAGTTTCCTAGAATCATTCACCATTAAAGTCGTGAGAGCTGGAAAATTAAAAAAATTGAGTTGACCTCGGCACGCCATTTTTATATTTTTGTGACCATTAGATACAAAAAAATATCCCACAATGTAAAACTTCTTTTTTGTGACATATCTAATTTATATGATTAATATTATACTCTTGCATTTATTAATAAAAATATTAGTCAGTCTCACTTTGATTAAACCGAGTTGTGCCCGAGTGTGAAATAAATTTTACAAAGTGTTCTGTCCTTAATGTATATTTCCTAATATGTAATTATTACTGCCAACTGTTCAATTCTTTCAGAGATCATTTCACGTTGAGGTTATCATCATTTCTTACAAAAAGGAGAAGTTAAAAGGTAGAACTGTTGATACACTTTAATTTATATTCATTTGGATGCCTCGTCCAAGTGTTGCCACTCCAGCCGCTCGGTTACAGCATTTAATTTCTGCGGAAATATTTTACGAGATTTTTAGTAAGATTAAATTTCGACGGCCTCGTTGGTCTAGTGGTCGCTAAGCGCGACTGCCGAACAAGACGTCCTGGGTTCAAATCCCGGGTAGGGCAAAGTGTTACTGAGTTTTCCATTAGGTTATTCTCAGTGGCAGCACGGAGTCTGGATTTGTGCCCGGTTGATGGCAATAGGCTCACCCCCTATTACATTGGGATCTACAACATAACTGGCGAAATGTGGGTGTACTATATGTTCACCTCTGCCTACTCCTTCGGGGAATACAGGCGTGATGTTATGTTTCTTTTTTTATATGTTTTATTAAATTTCGATTTATTCGACACAACATAGGCAGCGCAAGTAATGTAAAATTTTGAAAGGATTTTATTTCATATTGCTATGATGTTATAGGCTGTGTGATTAAGTCTTAGTTCCTACGATGTTGGCAGGCTTGTTTTGCCCGGAGGGTTAGTTGGAGATGGTCCTCCACTTTTGATGTCATTATAGGCGGGTAGGTGAGCTACCTATCAGCTTTCTTAATTGAATTATTATCTGTGAACTTCAACGTTGTCCAAGAAAATCCACATTTAGCAGCGGGCTCTTAACCTAATATTTCACATACACGTTCCAACAAAAAAGCAATTTCCTTACCTCAATAAAACGTTGATATAATCATAACATTCCATTTCCCAGCGAGCATTGATACGTAAGTCAATATACTGAAGTTTAAATTGACTCACTCGAACTTGCGTCCAATTTATGTTTAGAAGTTATTTCAGTAAACATGTCCAATTGATCTGTTCTGTCTAATAGAGCAATACCTTGGGGCACCTGCTTTATTACATCCGTATATTGGAGGCCTCCTGGTGAATAAATAAACTGGCTGGAGCGAGACTTCTTCCTCCCTAAGGTGGTAAGCCATCCATGACAGTAGGTGGCATGGGCTTCGGTAATTACTTAGAAAAAACTGAAGTGTATAGTTGTATACAAACTTGGGACGTAATTTTAGAATTGTATTTACTTCTAACACTGTGTTGTCTAGGCTTTACGGATTCACAGAAGAATATACAACTAATGTGACGCAAGTATGATGGAATTGACAGAATTATGTGCTAGAGTAAGCAGATCTTCTACTTCAGTAATTAAAATCAGAAATCGTGATGCATACTTATTTAGCTTCCGATGAATCAATTAGATTCACACTGGAGAGGCGGGAAATGGGCGCCACTTAAATACTAATTGTCACATCCTGACTGACAGCTTTGAGGTCGTTTGAAAATATTGTGACGGGATGTCAAAGAGATCTTCTCTATAGGGTACACAAATATTGATTCTGAGTATCCGTACTACATCACTTACTACAAGCAAAATAATCATACGTAGCTGATATAAGTAAGTACGTAAGACAATCAAAAAATTGATTAGGACCGCTAAACATTTTGAGTAAGTCGTTAAATTCGATCGCTGCAAATAACTAGAAAAACAAGCATTACCTCACGTACGAAACAAACTATTATTTTTATAGAGCAAACATCATGGCGCCGACATTCAACAGCCACTTAATTCAGCACACTGACCCTTATTAACCCGCAAGGTCCCTAAAGGGCATTTTATGTAGGGTACGTGCCCAAACTCCACGCAACTATTGTACCTGTACGCTCAAAGTACCAGTATAGTGCCAATATAACCAGTTATTATCACTCTGTCCTCGTTTGCATGAGCTCTATATTGCACTGTTATATTGCAGCTTTATACTGTTAGTGGAATAACATGGAAAAACGTGTTCTAAAATATGAATAGCCTATTTTTATTCCAATTATTTTTCGTACATGATAGGTTTGTTTAGATTTCGAATGTTTTTTTTTTATATGTTGTAACTTTTACCTGTGGAGATAATTTTTTATTTGAACTTTTCAAATTAAAATATTATTTATTCCGAAAATATTTGTGCTAGACTAAAACTGTGTAATTTCTGTTTCCCACATTTTTGCACACTGTTATATTGACATGCGTCAGGAGCGATTTATTTTCTCAAGCCCTACTGTAAGATGATTAGCCACTCAGCAAGTTCTTAGCAAAGCTTAAAGCCTAAAGAATTTCAGAGGTACTTAGGTGTTACTTGAATAAGGCTTTTTATCCTCTATGTTTAATGTGTAGATAAATTAAAAACATCAAAATAGTTAGGAAGGCAAAACAAGGAGAAGAATAATTGCTTTTCGTTAGAAAATTACCGACAAGCACGATCCATACTTTAAAATACACTTTGAAATGTATACCTATGTTATTATATCAGAGTAAGTGTATTAAAAGGACGAGACTTTTATATTCCTTTTCCTTTATAAAAGAAAATGTTTTGTCACCACAAAGATTCCACGCTATCGCGTCTATTAAAGGAATTGTCCAAAATCTTAAAAGACTCCGCTTTTTCGCCTACGAGACCCGAATAATGAAAGGTGAGCTTTTCCCTGTAAAAAAAGGTTAGAAACATGAAAAGGTTGCGCAAATAGCCTAACGTTAAACGACTATATAACCATGGCTTGGAGTATATCAAATACGTGCTACGTGTCGGTATTAATGCTATCCTAGTACCATTTAAATTTGTGCACGTTTTTCTATATCATAAGTAGGTAAATAACATTTGAGGTCATGTTCACCTCGCTTAGATTTCGTTTACAGATTTGAAGTACAACGTATTCCTTAAAATAGCCAGCCTATGAAATAATAAAAGTAGATAGGTACTGCATAAGCGGCCGTGTGGTATCCGGCCTAGAATTGACCACCCCCTTTCCTCCCGTGGGTGTCGTAAGAGGCGACTAAGGGAAAATCCAGAAGATGGGCAGCAGCGTCTTCTGTATCTTGACCATCAATACTGCGATCCCCAAGCCGCTTGCCAAGCGTGGGGATTATGGCAACCCCCCCCCCCCCCCTGCTTAAACGGGGAGGCCTATGTTCAACAGTGGACGTTTTATTGGCTGATGATGATGATGATGACTGCATAAGCTTAGTGGAAATCACAATATACTTCCAAAACAACACTCAGATGTGTTACGTACTACTGCAGTCTATCGGTTATGGTCAATTACATATACCGGTGAAACGCAAGGACAACAATACATTAACATGCATGAGAGCCTCCATAACACTCGTTTGTGGTTGTTGCTTGTAAACTGTTTAATTCTGACAATATTTACATTTCCTAAAGAAAGAAACAATTAAATTGTTCTACCTATGAGAAAAATGCAAACTATTTTTGTCTATAAATTTTCATAATTATAATTTTAGAAAATTAGTATACCTATTATGTATTATTTGCAGAGTTAGTATGAATAATGAGTTGTACTAGTGTATGTAAGGACACCATCCCCTCCCCCATACTCTATTCACTTGTTTTCATTCCGTTTAATTGCCGAGGCAAAAAACTGCTAGAATTTTGTAACAAAAACAAAGCCAGGTGTTTCATACAAAAACTGTGTAAGTAACACTAGAGCATTAAAATAGGCACACACACATATATTTTTTCAGAGAAGGGACGAACTTAATACCATTTATTGGGCAAAATTAAATATTAATCCGTTTATGAAATAAAAATCTCAAGTTTTTTCGTCAGTTTAAAAACACCAACTCTATTTCTATTAATGTGGGCTGTCACCCCTGGTGACATGGGATGTGAAGCCTACGAAAATAAGTTCTAGTAACTTCATAGGATGATAGAACAAAGAACTAGTCGGTAACATATTACAATATGCACAAAAATGACACACGAAGTAATAGTTCCGACCTTCCTATGTGCCATATTAACCTGTCACAGTTGCTTATTACGACGCTAAAACGATGATTTTCCTTTGAATAATGATCAATTATTGTGTGTAATGCCTAGTTAACCTTAGTAATGATAGTAGTTTAATGGATTATGATAAAATAATTATCTATTTATGGAAAATTATCATTATTTAGGTCAGGTAACCGAGTTCATATGCAATAGAACCAAACATAGATAATGTGTACGTCATCACGTTCGTATTTCCTTAAGCGGTAGGCAGAGGAGTTATGCCCACATTTTGCCATACAGTAGGTAGCGGTTAGTTTACCAACTGCAAATAAATTATTCTTATTTTATACTGAATGTTTTCAGTTTCAAATTTTCCTTTACTTGTGCTACTATTAGACAACGCTTCTTACCAAGGACAACGGGAAGTGCCAAGTGGTTTTTAAATGTGAAAATTGTTAAAATAATCAGCGTAATTACTCGTATCTTGTAACTGCGTTGACTTAGAAGTTTCATTTACATTTATACTTATTATTATTATTTCACAGCTTCAAGAGACAGTTGACCCTGGTACCTAATTGATATTAATTTCAACTTTGAACTCGAGAAAAAGGGGTTGACAGATAGACAGACGGACAACGGAGTGATCTTTTAAGTTCCGTTTTTCCTTTTAGAGGTACGGAACCCTAAAAAAAGAAAATGTACAGTCACAGTAATTATATAATACCTCAGTTGGTGCCTTTGAGCCTTTCCTGCGTCTACATTATACATTCGTTGCGCGTTGGCCCTGCGCGTAAGCGGTCTTTCGTCGGCTCACCATTTTGTCGGACGCGAGACTGAGGGGATAGAGCGCTCAATCTCAACTTAAGTTAAAGTATAGTTGCAGTTGAGATTGGCTGGCATGAACTTAATTAGTTGAGTAGGAAATTATTGTTCTTACACACGACATTATACACACAACACTCTTTTCGAGTTACATGAGTCATATATTTATATATTACTAGCGGCCCGCTCCGGCTTCGCACGGGTATAAAATATATATTATAAGAATTTCTCCACTATTTAATGTATGTTATTATACATATAAACCTTTTTTTTCAATCACTCTATCTATTAAAAAAACCGCATCAAAATCCGTTGCGTAGTTTTAAAGATTTAAGCATACATAGGGATATAGGGACAGAGAAAGCGACTTTGTTTTATACTATGTAGTGATACATATATTATAGGTACTTCCTAAAACTAGAATATCACACGCGGCTTCTATTAGCTCGTAATCAGACTAGCCCAAGGCCGAACATAATCCATTAGGTATTGCGTCGATTTTGACAACAGTACCGCGATCCTCTTCGTGTGGTTTACAGGAGTTTAGCTCGCTTCTAATATACCCGGACTTTTCATTGATTCTTCCTAATAATTGGTTGCTTCTAAATTCAATTAACTTGCCTTTCTATGTTTTGTTATCTTTTTGACAATTGGTTTCTCTAGTTTATGTGTGAGTGTGTACAAATTAAAAAAATATTACCATTGGTACTTTTTCGAGAAAATAGCAATATAAATGGCGTGTGTAATTGTTTCGGGCTGAAAAATGGGAGGTAATGAGAGGTTTAATTTTTTCTATTATTTTTACTTATCTTTACAATGATATATAACTATGTATGTTTATTTTATTTACTTACTCAAATTGTAATTATATAAACATAAACTATGTTAGTTTGTAAGGTATACATATATGTATAGGCCATTGTTGCCATAGTTGTTATTTAAAGACGACAATGACTTTAAATGTAACTTATTTTATTGTAAATTAATTTTATTTGAAAATGTTCTATCTAAAATACTTTTGAAATCGCACTAAAGTGGCAGACAATTTTGAAAACCTGTAAAAAGGATAAAGTGACCACTTTACAAATTCTTGACGATTGTAATGTAGACGTCTAGTCTGTTCAATATCAGTTTCTGCTGGGAGCAGACGTGTTTTATTTTATACATTTCCACGAGTGAACATTTTCTTAATATTGAACAATTTTTTATTCAAACGTATAAAATTTGCTGCGAAGTGGTCTTTTGGGAGAGTTTAAGAAAAGATGTGAGGAGAGGGAATAAATAAAATTGTGTCTAGATGTTCAATTAATAAATAGTGTACTTATAAGTAAACTTATATGTCACAATGCGCGAGCACTTTGAAATAATGAGAGTCAATCTTTAATACAGAATTAAATCGAATTGTTTTTATTTTATGCCCCGCACTAAGAATATTTTACCGATCTCAAATATCTGCAACTTCGCCGAACTTGTAATTTTTATCCATGAGTGCGCTGATGGATAAAAATTACAAGTTACAGAGATGCAGTTGCAGATATTCTGTATTTATGTAGATTTTTTTGCAATTTGACGACCTGATTTGTGTGATCCGCAGATGTTTGTCCCGAATCTGGGTGTTTGTGTATGTAATGTTTAATGTTTGTGAAACGCACCCACGATACAGGAAAAATACTTAGTATGGGGTGACTTTTTTTAAAGAAAAATAAATCCTTTTTAGCCACATTAAACTATACCACCATAATCGCAAGATAACTCGTCAATTCTGTAGTGCTGAATAACACTATTGGACCCCGATCCCCAAGCCATAAAAACGGTAATATAACATTAAATAACATGGATTTCACACTGCCATTACAGGCATACGTATTAATGCAGTAATGCAATATAATATAATATTGAAGACCCGATTGGCGCAGTGGCTAAGCGATTGGACTGCTGCGCTAGGGGTTGTGGGTTCGATTCCCGCACGGGACAAAAATTTGTGTGATCCACAGATGTTTGTCCCGAGTCTGGGTGTTTGTGTATGTGATATTTCATGTTTGTGAAACGCACCCACGATACAGGAGAAATTCCTAGTGTGGGGCGACGTTTTTAAAAAAAAATAAAAAAATATAGGTATTGTATCAACATCCAGATTGAAAAATAAACCCGAGTGCATCGTAAACAATTGGTGGGCTCTTCATAATTACCGTTGAATGCATTGTCCAGTAAATTAAAACATTATCAGCATATTACCACCGATATACACCACATGCAGGTCCATATACGTACCCTATACGCCTGTGTTTTAATAAACAATTGTACTCTTGACAATGAGATTAATAGAGTGATATTTGATTAGCTTCCAGGGTACCGAAATATATAATAATGATTCCTGATATTAAATGGAATGCTAGGCTATTATTACGGATTTTATCAGTGGGTTATTGTAAAATGTACTGTTTATTATCTTGTAAATGATGGTGAAAGAAGATGAAAGATGAAATTATGATTATGATTAAAGATGAACTATTCGAAACTTAGGATAAAGTTAGTGCGTATTTTTCATGTTATGCTCGAAATTTCTCGATATAAGTATGGATTTTTAATAAACAAAAATGTACTGAATCATACGGTAAGTATGTTAGAAAATGGAAACACTGCAGTAAATTTTTTCGTTGCATAAATCGAACGTCAATAAACCTTAAAAATTGTATTAGCCAACCAGTGAACGTTCGATGAAAACCACAGATATGTGACACTTTTCAGAGCGTTTACTGGGCTGGCAACCTCGCCTTATGGTAGAAATTTATTGATATTTGGATGAAATTATTAGAAAAAGTTTGCTTTATATGAATTTGTAGCGTGTAATGCTAGTTTACATACTCAATAGAACCTACAAATATAATTGTTTTTTGCAATAAATACGATTTACTTATTATTTTTAGCATGTTGCCCATGGAGGCATAAATTCATCAAATTATATAATTATTATCATAAATCGCAGGCTCGATCCTACTCTTGTCCATAATTTATAAATACTATTTGCTTTCTCACTGGATTTTGAATTTTTTTAATTAAAAAAATACATTACTAACAAGCAAGGTTACTATCCCGCGACCAAATTCACCCTCATAACACTTATCTCATTATTTGTAATATCTATTGTTTGAGAATTGTAACCACTTGTGACCGATTTATAAATTATATTAATTTTATCTCTTATGTAGAGGCGTTCGACTGTATTAAATGGTTGATGTGCGATACAAAACGTAGTGACGTGTATGGGTACGATCCGATACCTTCATTGAACCCGAGTAATTGATAAATGCTCACTGACTTCTTGTAAGGAATGGTCGATCTGATATGAATGCTACACAACTGGATTTGTTAATTATTTAGTGTTATAAGTGTATTCGATCTTCTTATCGTATGGTTGATGAACAACCTGGTGTCAGAGTATAAACCACCTGTAGGCTTCTGACATGGCTTTATACACCGTTGAAAAATCTCTCAGGTGTGTTTCCTCACGATGTTTTCTTTCACCGTTTTTAGCAATTGATAACTAATTTATAGTAGGTACGCACATGAGTTCGAAAAGAAATTAGTTCGTGCCGGGGTTGAAACTTGAGACCATTAACTTGGCAGTCTAACGGTCATACCACTGCTATCACTGTATTCGATTAAGGTAAATGTCACACTCACGCACACGGTTACTCTTTCACAGATTTAACATGTATTTCATTCATGAAGAGCATTCGTTGGATGGAACCTAAATAACAAAAAAGAAACGACTGACTGTTCAAATATTAATCCTATTCCTACCTAGTGTATCATATAATGATAATTAGGATACCTACTCCGACTAGGTACATAGCGAATTTAAATATTACCTAACCCTTTCAGTGTCCAGTGTATGACATATGATACTCATTAAGGGCGAGTTTAACTTTAGCGTCTACTTCGCGAACAGACAACCTGAATTAAATGAATGGAGGCCTGATATAAATAACGTCACTGCGGTCGCCGGACCTCACGCCAAGCGTTAATAATGGAGCTGTTAGTTGTGACACTGCAAACAAACCAAATTTCAGTAGACAACATTTGCTTGACATGGGTTAAACGGATTTACGCAGGTATTCGCGTGAACATCGGAGATAAGTAACGTGGAAATACTCACTTTATGTATTTTACTGACTCACTTTGTACTACTTTTGTGGCTTAGAGGTTTGTGGACCTTTGTGTCCGAAAGGACTTTTTAATGGAGATTCACCCTCCATGCACACCCAGTATGCGTAAGCACGGACTTACTATATAACTCAAATACCACCAACCACGTATTTAGAATAAAATAGTAGGATAAGATTCAAACCCAGGCAAGTATTCGTATCAATTTTTAAATGTCAAAAATACTTTATTTTATATTATAAGACAGCCCTAACTAACGGTGATGGAAAACATCGAGAGGCAACCTGGATTTTATTATCTAAAATCGCTGACCCGCAGTGAGCTAGCGTGGTGATCAATGCTCAATCTTTCTTTATACATTTATAAAAGAAGAGGCCTTTGCCCAGCCGTGGGACAGTTATAGGCTGTTTTTATTATATTGTTTAGTAGACTAAGGGCCTGTTTCACCATCTCCAAGACTAGTAAAGTGTTGAATAATTACTTGTTGATGAACGCTAATCGGCAAGTAAAAGATACGAGTATCTTCTGTCGTATCTTTGTTACAGGCCAGTTTATCCCCTGATTAATGCTACTCAGATAATGTGAAATTCGTATCGAGTAGTTACGGGTGACTTTCAGTGGCGGTTAGTCTATTCGACACTTTACTTGTCGATGGTGAACCAGGCTCTAAGTGGCAATATCCTAGCCTTATGTAACATGTATCCAACTTTCATGTTTTAACCCTTCGCCATTATCACTTAAGGGATAACCTGCTCATGACATTTAGCTAAATATCCTGCCCAAAGTTATTGTTAATTAAAACCGTGCTTTGTTAATTCGGTGTCAAAACAAATCCAATTGAAACGTAAATATAGCCGTTAATCCCCGGCGGATAATAAAAGTTGGTCCAATCCATTGTTGCAAAGGTTTATTTAATTATTTGCTACTTCTCGTGTTTCTTCTAAAAATATTCTGTTATTTTTTGTTTTGTTATTGTTTAGATTAGTATCTAATTATATTTGTGTCACTTATACTGTCTGTTAACTGCGCATTAAATAATTAAAATAATAGTCATTACTTGAAGTTAATTATACGCCTTGTGACTTTATATTTTTATTTTCATTCTGCTTCCATTTTATTGTCGGCTATAATATAAAATATTCAATAATGGAAACAAACAGCTGCTTGAAATATATTATAATTTAATAATATTGTCGCTTAGTTACGTTTTATATCGTTACACAAAAGCATGCCAGAGCGGTCCAGTAACTTTTCATATTACACATAGCACCGCTTGCTTAACCCCAGCATATTCAGCTCACTACAAAGAGCGTTCTAATTTAAAAGACGTACAACATACCACATATATACGTCGTTCAGACACAGATCACGTAACGCGACCGTCGTCGGACGTGACGCGCCCTTTGTACATATTAGATTTGCGTCCATTATATGGACATATTATGTCCTGGGTGTTATGGCCTGTTTGTGGAATTAAATCATCTCGCTCGCTTTTTGCCCATTTGATTTTGGTGACGAAATGAGGACATTATTGAGATTTGGGTCGGGGTAATTGCGACCCTTTCTGCCGTTGGCTGTAATTAAAATTTGACATGTAAAGTGCTGTATACATTGTACTTTCAAACTCACCCATTAAAAGTACTTTAGTTAAATTTTAATTAAAGGTTCTTCCATAATTGCCCTACATAAAAAATGGGACGTGTGGGCAAAAGGCGTAAATTCAGACTTTGAACTAATATGTTAAGATAGACACTCATTTCAAAGTACTGTACAGGGTAAGTTTTATGATGCATGTACAACAATATCCAACAAAACTATACACATAGTTTGTCTGTTGGATCACAGTAAAATGTTCAACATTACTTACTTTTAATTAAATCTTAATTGTCCTTGCAAATTAACAAAAAAGGTCAAACAATCGTAAAACAGTATTTACAAAAAATCATCTCCACTTATTCAACTATTAATAAAATAGGCAAGAAATCACATGACTATCAACATTATTGAGCGAGCACTTGACCCTTAACCTTTTTAAATGACATCTCTATAATACGTCGGCACAAGTCTTTCTGGAACCTTCCATAGGTCTCGGTATCCTCATACTAATAAGTATGTGTTTAATTAATACGTCTGCTGCCTGTAATCAGATACGTTACACCCGTCAAATTTAATTTAAACTTTAAATGGGTTAACATTACTTCACGTTTTGTTCTTTGTAATTAAAAGTTGTCTCTTGAGACGTGAAGATAGCGCTATCTCATCTATCTTATGTCAGGCTGCACTTTGTATGCAAGATAAATTGAGTGCTTAATGCTTGTGATCAGCGATGCTTGTGGATTATTGTTTTTTATTCGCGTAGCGTTTCATTATTAGTTTTTTAGTTGTGGGTAGAGTTAGGTATACGATATGGATTGAGATAGACGATCACTTAAAACACTATACATATATGCTAGTTAGAAATAAATGTGGAAAAATCTCGAAACATTTTAAAGGGCAAAGGCCTCATTTCCCTCCTTTAACTTTTTTTCTTTATATGGGCTTTATTGGCTAATCTTCAACCTGTCTAGTTCAATTAATCACTATCTTGGTAATATACATAAATATATTATCTAATTGTACTAAAAATAGTGCCGTGTGGTATCTGGCCTAGAATTGACCACCCCTTTTCCTCCCGTGGGTGTCGTAAGAGGCGACTAAGGGAAAATTCAAAATTCTGAAGATGGGCAGCAGCGTCTTCTGTAACTCCACCACCAACACTGCGATCCCCAACCCGTTTGCCAAGCGTGGGGATTATGGCAAACCCCCCCGCTTAAACGGGGAGGCCTATGTTCAACAGTGGACGTCTTTTGGCTGATGATGATGATGACTAAAAATAAGTATTTTTTTTTTTTTTAGTTTTTTTTTTTGTAAGATATGTAGTTTATCTGTTGTAAATAAAAACTATATCTTAAAGAAATAGAGAGATTAAATGTTTTAATGCATTCGCAAAGTACTTATCTATTACTTATTCTGTAGCCTGTCGTCGTTGGTCGTTTATTAATTAAATTATAGTTTATCACGCCAACTGATGAATAACTTAATGCTGCTATATGCTATAACATAACATCACGCCTGTATTCCCCGAAGGAGTAGGCAGAGGAGAACATATAGTACACCCACATTTCGGCAGTTATGTTGTAAGTCCCAATGTAATAGGGGGCGAGCCTATTGCCACCAACCGGGCACAAATCCAGACTCCGTGCTGCTACTGAGAATTACCTAATGGAAAACTCAGTAACACTTTGCCCGACCCGGGATTTGAACCCAGGACCTCTTGCTCAGCAGTCGCGCTTAGCGACCACTAGACCAACGAGGCAGGCTATATGCTATAATTTCTATTAAGACAAGACGCATTAGATCTATCAACTATAGGTTGAGAAAACTTGTCGCCACCTGTACCAACAGTGTTTAAACTTATTCTGTAAAACATGCACGTAACAAACATGTCATCCACAAGCTGTCATCAAGCATGCTCGCTTCACTTCTACAATTTATACAGAATTATAAACAGCTGTTTCTAAACTATGCATACATAAGGTGACACGAGTGCTCTCGGTTTAAAAATGTAACCTAACATCACGCCTTGTATTGCCCCGAAGGGATAGGCAGTGGTTTATAGTACACCCGCATTTTGCCAGTTATATTATAATAGGTCCCAACGTAAAAAGGGGCGAGCCCATAGCCATATGCTACTAAGAATTACCTAAAAGAAAATCCGATACAATTTAGCCCGAAGAAGGAGTCGAACCCAGAAAGTCATGCTCAGAGTCGTGCTTAACTACCAGAAAACCAACTGAAAGTATTCGAGGGTAAAATAAATCATTAATTCGTAATGTAATATTAATAATAACTTATTAATTTCAGACCTAGACAATATACCGAAATTACCATGAAAATAACCACCTACCTAATCAAACAACAGAAAAAATGTGGGTCAATTCGTAGCAGATTGGTAATTAGCTACGGCGTAGCAGGCGCCAGCTACGCCGTAGCGTGTAGACCATGAAAGGATTTCAGAATCAATCAAACAAAACAGCCCATAAAATATCGAGTACTACTAATCATTTAGCGATCGCGTGCTATTCATCGGTCGTAAATACCAAGAATTACTCGCTACTGGAAATACCCAATGATGTTTATGTAACTCAAAAACATTAATAACAATAACGATCTATTGTTGTGAAACCCTGACAAAGGTCTGTAATTTTTCATGCTAATAGTAATATTATTTTATGCATATTATGAATTGTCAATACAATATGGATATCTATTTGCTAATTCTTATTGTAGTGTGTGAACAACAGTCGGAATCTTGTCTAATTTAAGTATTAATTTTTACGAGTACCTGTACTTTATTACACATTTTATAAATAAATGATAAATTTGTAATTTTAACAAATTGCGAATATTTCCATAAAATAATGCAATTAAATGTTAAAATATTAAGTTATATAAATCCATCTCGATTAACTGATTAGCGCAGTGGCTGCGCTAAGGGTTGCAGGTGCGATTTGTGTATGTTATATTCCATGTTTGTGAAATGCACCCACGATACAGAAGAATTTCCTAACGTTGGGCGACCTTTAAAAAAATATATATTTCATTATAAATAGTTATCAGATCAAGATCATCGCGACAAGACAACCTAATGTAAATCAAGTTTTTGAACAAACCAGTAACTTTAAGAGCAAATAAATTTCTAAAGCAACACAAGTAAACGTCCGTATCGAGAAGCGAAGCAATACACAAACAAACTTGCCTATGTATTAATGTTATGTTGAACTTGTTTTCGCCCGCAACTTAGTTCAGCTTTTCTGGGATGCATCTTTTAACTTATACACTTTCTTTAGTCTTTGACATGCAAACGACGGTGACATGTATAATTCAATCGATGGTTAAAATAGATCCTATCAGTTCAAAGGAAAGTATCTATCTGTGGGCCAAAATTCTTCCAAATCGGTTTAGCTGTTTTTGCGTGATTAAGTAGAAACAAACACACGAACTTCACATTTTTAATATTAGGAGGATTTGCACCTTTTATTGTTTTATCCAGACCAATTTCTCGCTCTACAGCCCACAAGCAACATTCGCCCATAATATTCCATTTGTTTTCAATTATTTTTGCCGGATCACTCAAAACCAGATACGATCTTAATGGGATATTTCAACGGGAAAAATATATTTTCTTTCTCTCATTGTTATGATGGTTCATTCTGTGAGAACGCGTCAATGTCAGATATGACCTCAGTCGGCTATTGAATTAAATCCGCACTTTACTCAGATAGATTTTTCTTAACTTTTTCTCTCGTCAGTGGACAAATTAAGAATATTAATAACTACCTGCGCCCCGCGGTGTTACCCGCTACGTTTTTCGGGATTAAAAATAGCCTAAGTGTTAATCCAGGGTATCAGCTACCTCCATACCAAATTTTATCAAAATCGGTTCAGCCGTTTGGGTGAGATGAGGTAACAAACATTTAAACACATTCACACTTTCGCCATTATAATGATATGTGTAATGAATCCCTGATATCACCGTCAACGCCAGTCGTGGAAACGATAATCCCGTTGGCCTTAATAAATAGAAATGGCTATCCATAGTGGACTGAGAATGTGCGGGAAAACTGGGTGTAACGACTTCTATAACTTCTTTGTCTACCTCTTCAGAGATTACGCGTGATTGTTTGTAAGGTCGAATATCGCTTACCATCAGGGGAATTAAGGACAAGCGCACATCTATGCAGCATAAAAAAAAGGTTTAAGCAGCGGCTTCATACTTCTACCAGTTACCGTTCATATCTTTCTCTGTTTCGTGTAAGTAAATGGTTGTAGAAAAGAAAAGGAGAAGAAAGTGTTTTGCAAATCCAGTACATTAACATATATTTAATTAAAAATAAACTCCTTACCGCCTCTCACATTTACTAATAGGCACAGACGCAGGTAAGAGTGGAGTAATGAGTTTAGACGAAGCAATTAAACCTAGCAAAGTGGGTCGACGGGTCCAATTTATACTAAGTTATAGCCTGAATTAGATTAGCGTGAGGAACTTAACACTAACAATGTTTTGTAAACACACTTCAAAGTCACATATTGGTTCATTTAGAGTCTGCCTTTCTGAGAAATGGTAGGTAGTTGTTTGAGCCGGCACTTAATCATCCACTCAGGCTTTTCCAATAATGCTGTGGTCGGTGTTTAAAATACTCATCATCATCATCTACAGCCTTCAATATCCCACTCCTGGGTATAGGCCTCCGTTAAATAATGCCATCCGCCGCGTTCCTGAGCCAGGTCATCTCATACAGGTTCCCCTGCAAATTTGGAATATCGTCGACCTATCTCACTGCTAAATAACCTACGCTTCGCTTACCCGCCCTAGGATATGCCTACGAGTTACTCGACGGTATGGGATAGGGTAACTCGATATTTTTAGTAGGTATATGTCTTAGACTTGAATATCCGACTTCACGTAACGACTGGCAAAGAACTATCCGTATTTGAGTCTGCACTTGATAGTTCTACTATACCGTCGTCTGACATTATGAGGGATACGTAATGCATTTGGCTCCCAGACTATTCGACTTGGCTGTTGTGTTAGGCTCAATTTCACTTTAAAAAGGCACCCGGTTAACTTACATACAAACAGCCATTAAGGTTTTGGGCACCAAAAAGTTAATAAATATTAGGTAGTATGTAGAAATATTTAAATGTGTAAAGATACTCGAGTATAACATTTAATCATAATATTCTTGAGGAGCTCGTAGCTACGTGACTACCGCGCAGATCAGTCGATCTGAGAGGTTAAACCGTACTCGCTGCGATCAGTCTTGTGATGAGTGACCTTTTTCACATGGCGAGACCTCTTCGTGCTTCGGAAGGCACGTTAAATCATTGGTCCTGCGCCTGATCTCTCTCCAGTCGTGTTAGTATCGCCCATAGTTCATCGTTAGTATAGCCCATCGGACTATGGGACTAAGGGAATAGGGAGTGCCCCTGTCTTTGCTCTCATATTTGGGCACTATAAATTATCTCCTGATAGCCTCAGCTGAGACGGGCCGCCGTGACCGAAATTCGGTCAGGAGAACATTATAATAATATACTTAGGTAAAGTGTACTCTTCACATCTCATAGGTATTTGCATGTGATAAATATAGTGCATAGCTCACCTATACACCGACCACCAATGTATTTTGGATTAGCCGATAAGTGAATATCAGCTAATCTAATATTCAATTTACATGTTCATCAAATGTAATCCGTTTAGTCGCTATGCGTAATTAAATATCTGATCCGAAAAGCCTACATTCTGATAATTTTATTAATGAATTTTAGGCACCTACTGGTTAATAATAATATATTTAAACCATTATATTTATGCAAATATTAGACATTAAATGAAATTATTGCAAATAAAAACCCCGAATAATACCTTTAAATAGTTTCATTAATAATTATTTTATTTCGGACACCAAAAGATTAAGAACGGACACCTAATGACAATGAATGGGAAAAACAACACATGTCGTATGATTCCCAATTTAGATAGTAGGTAATAATATCTCCGTAATAACAAATACATTACATAATCAGATAAAACTAAAAATAAACAGCTTACTGCTGTAATAATATTTCATTTATGAACGAAAATTAATTTCACATTTTGTTCCATTCATTGAAAACAATTTTGAAGGTTTTGTTTTGTTTATGATGTTTCAAAAGATAAGTGTTATTGACAGACAGTGAAAACAGGATTAACTTTAAGTCTGTATTGTTTGCGTCGTATTTTATCTGTTGAGCTAGTCTTATTTTGTCATAGTTACCGGCCGGAAAATAAACTATTATACCTGCTGTTTTCATGTTTTTAAGCGGCTTTTAGTCTTGATGTTAATATTAATTACAAAAGGCAAGTAAAATTAGCTTTTCATTTCATTAAAATTTGCAATTAGCTTATCTGTAATGATGGAATATTTCGTTACGAACACACAAATAATTCGATACACAAACAATTAATAAAGATAATTTAGATGATATTAGCTGACCACGCGAATTTCGTACGTGAGAAGGTGATCTCACCTTTTGAGCTTTCCCTGGACTTATACAAATATTTCAAAAGCAAAAAAAAATATCTAGTCGGTCCAGTCTTTCTCAAGTGATCACTTGGCCGAGGGCAACGGGGATTAATTTAGTTATATAGATAAGTACCTATATACTCCTCTTTCATAAGCTATCTCTAAATACATTGTTTGGTTTTAATCACACGTATACAAGCCTAATTGAAGGCTATTCAGAGCTACATGCATCAGTAATATCCTAATGCCTGTATACAATCGCACTTTACACACACTTCGTCGACAATCGCCATAAGTACGTGTACATAAATGATGCAATGGACTTCAAAGTAATCATACTACTAGGTAATTAGTACTAGGCTATGTCGAAGTTCCTCGTTAGACTTTAATGTTAAAACTTGCTATTTTTATTTATAGAGTAAAAGCTTTTATCACCACTGCCAAAATAAGAATGCCAAATTTAAAAAAAAATGTTTTAATGGAATAGTCACCTTGTCATAAATGTTCTCCCCCGACTTGGCCTAAAAAATTCTACCGAATAATCTCAAAACACTTTTCGTCAGACTCAAACCGTATCCGATAAGTTGTACAGTAGCCATGACGACCACAATTTTATGTTTGACTTTAGATTCATAGACGCTACGCTGAACAGTTGACGACTAAGTTACAAATGACGCGGTCCTTACAAAATAATTTGATACTTTCTCATTAAAATAGGGGCAGCCACCAAGAATCTATAAAAGTAAACAAAGTTTTGTTTGCACCAAACTATCGAGTTTTCAACGTCGTCTGGTTTCAAACGCGAACATTATTTTCGTGTCGTCTAGGTTATTAATTTTAAAACGAGTCCCCGTAAATCTGTACCTACCACAACCATTGGTTTTCTCATGAAAACTCACTGCGGCCACGTAAAATGTTTATATGGTAAACTATACAGCGCCTCTAGCGGTTACGTAGGGAATTATAATTTGTCATACAAATATTTTACTTGGTTTCTAGCGAGTTTACGTGAGAAACTCATTGTTGAGGCAATGAGCCCATAGTCGTTTTTTCACGATACTGTCGTGTCCAGGGACTTGAAACGTTAATCAAAATGTCATTATTTGTTCGGACAACGTTGCTTAGTAACGTTCCTAGTACTAAATAATGTTGTCCAAACAAAAACGTAATTTTGAGTAACGTTTCAAGTCCCCGGCTGTGTCAATTTGTTGTCATACTTTCATTCTGGCGTTAAAATGCATAGCGACATTGGTTATTTGCAGAAGCATATAGTTTTCATTTATATATGTTTTCATAGCACCCAAGAAAATTCAAGAACGTATTAACCAAAAAGCATTTTACCAAAACATTTGTCTCAAAACAATTTTCCAATAACGAGTCGCCATAGCATCCTTCACCGTACTTATTACCTGTCAACCAACACCGTAAACGTATATCTATAGGGCTTTCCGTTTAACAGCGCGCTTAGAAGCTATTAACGGCCTAATCACGCTTTGATGTTCAATATATCATTGATTACATAGATAGTGGACATTGTGAACGACTAGAGAATGAACCCGGTATACTAACATAATGACAGTAGCGTACCGTGTTAATATTCTTTTGTGTTCCTTTAGTAAATAGATACAGAATATCTATGTAATATCTAAGATACCACCGAGGTAGGTATATAAAATTTGTAGGAAAATTTGTAAAAAAATGTAGGAGGTAATATTCAAAATTCTTAATTCGATTTCCAAAATTATTTTAAAAATATTTAGAATAGATAGTATCCCAGAAAACACACGAAAAAAACCTACTTTCAAGAAGACGAAGTCACAAGCAGATGCTTGTTATTTTATGATAAAATGCTGACGCTATCTCATTCTAAAAGTATTTAGAATGAGTAAGATAGCGTAGTTAATAATTTAAAGTCTATTGCGTACTTACTTGTGGAGTATTGCGCCTATTTAACCGGCCTCCTGAAACCTTGCAACCAGCGTTCTAGAACCTTAGCTTTTCTTTAACAAGCCTTTTTAAGCTGTTTATGTCATACGGTAGGTATGTGTGATGACACAATACCAACCTACAGAATATGAATGTACATATTTTGTAGACAGAAGAGGTACCACGTCCCACGATGCTCACAAATAACTCTACACTCCTTTTGTGTACCGATTTGATACGCAATTGGGAGTACATTTATGTCTCTACTAGCGGCCCGCTCCGGCTTCGCACGCGTATAAAATATATATTATAAGTATTTCTCTACTATTTAATGGATGTTATTATACCTATAAACCTTCCTCTTCAATTACTCTATCTATTAAAAAAACCGCATCAAAATCCGTTGCGTAGTTTTAAAGATTTAAAAGCATACATAGGGATATAGGGTCAGAGAATGCGACTTTGTTTTATACTATGTAGTGATGATAATATTGAATAGGTATATTGGTTTTCATAAAACATTCGTGCCATTTACCACATAAACCTCATATTCATCTGCATAAAGGGAAATGTTTGTATGAAGAGCTTTTGGAATACGTCATTAATTTAATCCGTATATTGAAATATCAGTTTGTTTTAATACACTGTATATCAAATTAATCGTCAGAGTTGCGGGCAACCGGTGAATGAAAATTCAAAGTGGACGTATTCCGGCTGATGATGATAATATGAAGTTAGGTTTTTAAGTAACTTGGTATTACTGTAATTATTACTGGATCTATGTATATGTTGGCTTTCAGAATAATATGCGGCGGAGTATCGGGATTTCTCGCGCAGCTCTACCGTCATCTGACCTGCAACCCAATTACGCTGGGATTCCAATACCATCACATACAGGATGGTGACATAATCACTTGCATATTCAAGGGTGTACCGTTAGATGAACAAGGCAATAACTTTATTATTAGTTATGCTTAATAAAAATTAAAACAGGTATTAATATAATATAAATGTTTTGTTGGAAAAGACGCCGATTTCAATTTCTAAGTCACTGTATGATAAATTATATTTATTGCCTGTTATGATTTCGGTACTATAACAATTATGCAATGATTATATAAACCAAATATTCTGTTTATAGTCCACAAACGAGATTCTTGTCCTATATCTAAGTTATTTTAATCTTCATATAATGTATTTAATGGGTAATTTTATATTTTACGACCCGCATCACGTGTCAGGCTAAGCTCTGGCGTCGCGTCACCGTAAACGAGGCTTTAATTCTTTTGGATCTTTGCTAAATTAGAACACTTTCAACTTCTCATCTCATTACATTTAAAACTATTCCACGGAAAAATTACAATGAATCATCTAGTCATTTCGAAATATATATTTTGAAAACGCATACATGAAAAATAGGTACCCGAACAGTGCCCGAAAAATATGGCCATTTCATGTAATATTATTTTGATCAGCTACACATTAGGTCTTAACATAATACGTCAGATTTAGGGTTATAATTAAATTTCATCCTTAATTAAGTGTATTCTGCTGTGTCAGAATGTAGAGATAACCTTTGTCACGTAGCTAAAGCTAAAATTACTGATGTTTAAATATGGATAACAGTCAGACCACAAGAGGAAAGTTGATGTTTTAGTAAAACAATGTTTATATTATGTTTTAAAGTGTTGTAATTAATTACAAGACTGGTACATAAGCTTACAATTCAAGTTGTTAGAATGATTTATATATTTATTCATATTTGTTTAGACCCACCCTTAATTTAGGTGACCACACTAGCGCATTACTAACGTAACATAACCTACGAGTATAATGATAGGGGTGTTAAGAGAAATAAATAAATACATTTTCGAAAGGGTCTTATTGAATTGTGCCCGACTAATGGAAAATAGGGCCACCTCTTACTGAAGTCTACGTTGAATGGGTGTGCAAAAACTTACCTTCTACCCCTTTCAGCGAACCAAGGTATAAGTTATTTAATAACACATCCAATATCAATATGTTTCTTAATTATAAATCGAAACGAATAAAGCTATCAATCAAACTTTCCGCAAAAGATATCTAATCATCCCCAACAGTGCCTAACAGTACGCAAAATATTCTGAATAAACAATTCCACGTATTGTAGCTGAAGTAAATAATTATTATGAAAATAAATACGAACAAAATATTACTGAAAGAAAATACAGATTCATGTTGAATTAATATTCTGGACACAAAGTGGTGGCGTCGAAATATTTTGTTACCTTTCACGTCATATTTTCGGTATTCTGTGGTAAGCTATTCTTGTTTCAGTCCATAACTT
The DNA here is from genome assembly GCA_905340225.1 of Abrostola tripartita. NCBI lineage: Eukaryota > Metazoa > Arthropoda > Insecta > Lepidoptera > Noctuidae > Abrostola > Abrostola tripartita. Next base: position 3,040,984 of record HG996488.1, read on the forward strand.
GTTCGTTTATGTTCAAGGTGATTTTGTTTTTTTTTTCGTAAAAGGAAAAAATGTTCTCTACACTGTTGAATTTAAAGGTACAAGCAGCTGCGAATTTATAGAACTCACTTGACAATCGACTTATAAAGGAATACGCGTCCATTTGTGTGTTTAACATCTAATAGCATTTGAATATCTTCTTCGATTTAATGGCTTGACGTTTTCAAATAACTTTTGACTAAAATGTGGCAATTTTAATGCCCTTATAGTAAGGAACTCTTCTGGAATGACATGAAAATAATTTGAATTCATACTCAATGAATAAAATAATGTCCCGCCGAGTATGTCTGTCTGTCTGTTTGTTACATTTCTCCCGGAAGAGCGGGCACAGCTAGTCTACGATCGATAAATTCAAGTGCCTCTCGTCCTGACGTCTTCACTTCTCAGTATTTCAACTGCGATTCTCATCTGTTCACAGCTCGTTTCTTAGATTTTCAATTTGTCTTCTGTAATATTGAATTAAGTTTGCAATGTGCATTAAAATTGGCTGTTTTATTTTCTTTCTCTTTATGTTTCTGCTTTCTACAGTGGTGATTGTAATTGTTTAGTAGTGTCGTTTTTTTATATAGATTATGTGTCTTGAGGCCTATTAAGGATCCAGTGAGGGAAATTCACGCAATTTACAAACCTCATTAAAACAAAATTACACAACAATAAATGTTTTATGTGTAGCCGCTTTTTTATACCAACAATGTATCAGAGAGTCCAATGAAAGACCGTCCAAAGTTACCCTGATTGGCGTCGAAGAACTGAGAAAATTGCTAGAGCGGGAACTGTGGTCTAGTGTAAAGTGGGCGTGAGGCGTGGGCGGGATGAGAAACAACTAGATAAGCTTGAGAAAATGTTAAATTATTTTTGTAGGGAAAATTGGTATTTGCTACGAACCGACGATGGGAGGATAGAAGGCGGAATAAAATTTGAGAAATATAGAATTCTAATGGTCAGTTTGAAAACAGTTTTTAGTACCTAAGTGTTTTGTGAATCTTGCTCAAGTGTGGGTAAGAAGTTTAATATAATATAATATTAATAGGTAAAGTAAAGTTCACTAATCATACCTGATAAGGAAAACTGCTCAAAAACCTTTTTGTAACAATACAGCAGCAATATCATATTATAGGTTTAACAATACCTACCATAGGTAACAACCTATTGTTAAACCTACTATAGACACATATTATGCAATAATTATTGTGCTATACCTACCAACCACAGCGTAAAAAGTTAAAATGTATAACTAACTACAAAGCCCTAACGTTTTATATTTTCAAATAGTTATAAGCTTGCTGCTCGATAAATATTGTTAACGAGGTATACTAATCTAAGTCGTCATAATATTTGTTTAATTAAGTGATTAAGCTACCAATCTATAAAACAAAGACGAAACTTTGAATTTCAACTGTTTAAAATTGTCAGTTTTGATCGGAATTTTGTTTCATCATTTCCAAAAGTTTAAAATTAACGTCATCTTATTTTCTTTTTCTTTCGGTTACAGAAACGTGGATTATTAGTAGTCTAGGTAAATTTATTTATAAGTACTTTAAGGCGGTAAAGTGTGTTTATTTGTGTAGAGGGTAGATTCCGTAACTTTTCATCCGATTTCCAAAATTCTTTCATCAATATTTAGAGTGGATCTTTAGGGTGCGGAAAAGACACGAAATTTATTTTCACGCAGACAAAATCGCAGGCTGAGTCTCGTATTAAATGACAGGTTTAATTAAACTCTCAGCACACGCAATCCATTTAAAAGCTACTTGAACATTTTAATCATCGAATACGTACACTTAATTCTCGCAGCGGATAGGTATATAGTTCCTACATATCCGAGATACGTCTAATCACTTTATCTTCGCCGACACGTCGATAAACTCCGTCAGGGTACATTAATTATCTATTCCATGTTTGTATCTCGACTGAGTGTTGCAGCGGACGGCTTGAGCTCAACAGGGCCGTTGCTATGGCAACCCAGTAATCCACTCGTTTAATTGGCTCGTACCTTCATGGGTATGGAATTCTAAGCTTCCATCATGCAGCATGAAGTTATGACGTCTGAAGATACATTAAATATGTTTCTAGGTACCTAATATAATTTATTAATGATTTTTGATTCATTTTTTTTTCATGTCCGCAGTAAAAAAAACCACTCCTAATTAATGTTGTTTCTAACAAAAGCACTGCGACCGTATTCGAAAATAGGATAAATTAGATTCTATCGATCTTGAAAACATTCTTAACTTCAAATTACTCTATTAGTCTTAGAATTTGCTTAAATGTACATATATATTTAGTTGTATAGACGCGTAGTTTTTGTTGTAATGCGGTGTAGTTATAAAGAAGCGTTTCTAAATATCGTCTCGTTATAAAGTTATTTACTACAAAACTTGCATTCACAATACAGGTACCTAGCGCAAATTATGACGCACAGACTTGCGTAAAGAATTTATACATCTTTGTAGGTTACAAGCTTAGAGCATTTAACCACTTAAATGCTCTAAGGTTCAAGTATCCTGGGATCCAACAAAGACTGTAGATGTAGGTATGAAGGTAAGATTATATGTGACTAATATATATGACTCAGTACAGAATTACATCAAAACTCCATAACGTTTATTCACGACAATTTACAAAACATATTATGAATTAAAAAAACAACCAAGTACAAATTTATACACACCTCAGTACAAGCGTATAAACAATTTAAATACGAAACTTTACCACTTTTCGTGGAAACTGACAGATAATTTCTGAATGTGTAGGAGCAGATTCAGCGGACTTACCTTAAGTAGTCATAAAGAGAACAGATAGGACCGACTGGTGGCGCTAATGTAAGAAAATGGCGCCCCAAGCAATGTCTGTTTTTAGATGTATTCTGCAAATTACAACGCTTAGAAAGATTGTTTTTGTTCTGCTGGAAGGTATTTTTGTTATTTATAACATTTGTTTCAGAATTTTTCTAATATTAAGCTACGTGTGTCTATTTTGTTAGAAAGAACTTTTAAATAAGTCTTTTTAGAACAATGATTATAAATGCTTATAAAACCTCGCCTCATTGTTAGAACAAATAACTGTTATGCTAAGCGAACTGACAAAGTTGGTAAAAACTTCGATAAATTCGTCATATTTAAGCTGTAGTTGTATCCCAGCTAATGGAGCTTCAGAGTTACTTAGCGTAGGATTCATTAAGTCATTAACTGCCACGCAGATAGACACAAAAGAAAAAGTAATGTTCGTGGCTCTGAGTCCAAAGAGTTAAGTGTGAGTTTTCACCATCACTTTTAAAACATAAACCTTTGAATGAGAATTAACATTTCAATTAATTTAAAACCAATTATAAAATTTCCGTCACAACTTTCGTAGTTCTGACACCATTCGTCTCCTACGTCCTTCAATTATTAGAGAAACATTTCAATTCGGTTACCTAATCGAATTTAAAAGTTAGAATGGCCTTGTGATAACTGAATATTTATTTTATTTAACTCCTTAGGAATACGTCAATTAAAATGTAGATAACTGTTATACTGTAAGGTTACCAAATAATAATATTTATTTAGGTCTGTCTCTTCAAATAGGTATTTACCTGTTTGATGCATTAATTATATATACTATTATTATTAAATGACTATACGTAAAGACAATGTTATTCTGTTTTTGCATCCATACCAATAAAAGTAAACATATAAATTATGAAGTAGTAAGGTAAGTAAAATCACCACACTAAGTATTGCTTCTGTTTTGTATGAGCAGATATGGGCCGTAATAGTCTAATCTCTGATCCACTCGGGTCTAAATTCTAGAAAACCATAACATAAAATGTACATACCCTTTATATAGTTATTCCTCTACACAAATATAATTAACAGCAGCTGCTGCATTTTTATTACAGCCCCCTTTATTCCCTCCGACTTACATAATACAAAATATGCTCCTAATCCTTCCAATAAACTGCAAAGGAAACATTTACCAAGTCACAAAGACGTCGATTAAGAAGGATGAAAATATATGGAAGAAGACCTTTTCCCATCCATCAGCCTGCCACATTATCACACTCTGAACTAGGAAACGTCTCGATAACAAGGTGCTGAGATAAATTTACGAGGGACCCAGTTCTCTCTTTATGACGAGCTGCGGTCACGATCTTTATGATACCGATCTGATAAGTTCGCCTTATAGCAAACGTTTTTGTGTTTTTTAGTATACTCACTTTATGTTCTCGATATCTGAAATTTGATGCTCTGCTTTTAGAACGTTTAGACGTGGAAGTGTCAATGAATTTAATAACGATTTTTCGTCGACGTTGCACGTTTTCGAGGGTATTTATGGACGGACAAATAATGCTTTTATCACTTTTGCCCGATAGCAAAAGAATTGACGAACTGATTGGTACAGTGGCTAAGCGTTTGGACTGCTGCGCTAAGGGTTGCGGGTTCGATTCTTGCACGGGGCAAAACTTTGTGTGATCCGCAGATGTTGGTCCCGAGTCTGGGTGTTTGTGTATGTGATTTTTCATTTTTGGGAAACGCACCCACAGACGTTTAAAAAAAAAACTGTGGCTTTTGGTTTAACGTTACAAAGGTTTGGTAAAAACAGCTTTCTAAAACTCATTACGCGTTTCATTACGGCCTGTCACCTCGCAGCAATGATGTCGCAATCTGTTTTCTGTTATTAGTCCTTGTATGTGTAATACAAGGACAGGACTGCCTTTGGTCTAGTGGTCGCTAAGCGCGACTGCTGAGCAATAGGTCCTGGGTTCAAATCCCGGGTCAGGCAAAGTGTTACTGAGTTTTCCATTAGGTGATCCTCAGTAGCAGCACGGAGTCTGGATTTGTGCCAGGTTGATGGCAATAGGCTCGCCCCCTATTACATTGGGACTTACAACATACCTATCTGGCGAAATGTGGGTGTACTTTATGTACACCTCTGTCTACCCCTTCGGGGAATACAGGCGTGAAGTTATGTTATGTTTATGTGTAATACAATCATAGTTTGTAAGTATATTGTTACTAACACTATGAGTCTTGTTGCTCGAATCAAACATTTTTTTACGCGTGTATGGCTTAAAATGGGAGAAGCAAGAGTTTGTATTGCACACTAACATTTCGAATATGAGGTATGTAGGGGTAACTAGGTAGGTCGTATAATGCATTACGTATGCGGCCCGTAACGAAAATACACTCTACTCCCAGTCTGATTAATTGGATAGTTTTTGTATAATGACAGCTAATTGTAGTAAACACATTATATTTTCGTTGATCCTTATCATTTGTATCGCGGCCGCAAATACAAACATTTTTTTTTTTTTTTTTTTTATAAAAAACGTCGCCCCACACTAGGAATTTCTCCTGTATCGTGGGTGCGTTTCACAAACATGAAATATCACATACACAAACACCCAGACTCGGGACAAACATCTGTGGCTCACACAAATTTTTGTCCCGTGCGGGAATCGAACCCACAACCCCTAGCGCAGCAGTCCAATCGCTTAGCCACTGCGCCAATCAGGTCGTCATTATCGATATCAATTATGATTTTAACGTAAAGCTTGCATATACGAGTGACACGTTCCATGTAACGTTTCAATAACCATTGATGGATTGCTAATAACACTGATGGATACTTCACATACTATTGCAGCGTTGTAAAGTTGATTGTTGTTGTTCACGTAAAGAAATATTTTATGGCTTCACATTACATTTTATATTGCTGTCCATCATGAAAGTAATTAAGTTAAAACCTTTTTACAGTCATATAAACGTGCCAAACAATTATATTCATTCAAGGAATGTATGTAAAAAACGGTAAGTCTGCCAAGTAATCGTTATCCGCAGTGAACTTGCGTGGTGATCAATGCTCATTCCTTCTTTAAATATAAGGGGACCTCTGTCTTACAGTGGGATAGTCGTAAGCTGGTATAATAAGACCAGTGCCGTAACTAGGCTTTTATGGGCCCGGTGCAAGCTTCTTTAACGCCCTTTTTATTGTAGGTATCTGGTCCTGATCTGTTCATATCTGCGCCCCTCTAGGGTCTGCACCCTGTGCCTAGGCACCGCTAGCACCACCCTATTTTCCGGCACTGTATAAGACCACCATTATTGTGATACTCATAACATACACAAGCTTCCAATCTAGTGGGAAATACATCAACTGATGTTGTACAAAGTTGCATCGGGAGTGGAGTTACACTAATGTTTAGCAGTGTAAACGTTAGCAAGCTCGGGTGTGGTGCTAACGTAAATCTTATTGCCATAACCCGGCCGCCTCGTACTCGTAAAGCTTAGTTCAAAACTCAAGGGAGCGCTCGGCAAACCGAGAAGCTGTGTTGAGAGAATGTTATAAGAGGGTAGCGATTTTAGCTGATTACAATTTATTAGACGCATCTTGTATGTACAAACTAGTTTACATTTATGTAGATCCAACTCTGAACTTTAAAGCAGGTAGGATAAATAGTAATCTTCTATTATGTTATTCACAAACAATGATCTTAATACCAGTCTTAACTTAAACCCTTCTTATGTCTATTGATAGACAGGTATAATTTCATCCATGTTTAAAAAATATATCATTTTGTGGAGGTTGTTTCAAACATGTTATGAAAGATCTGGATGTGCTATGTAAGTATTACGTGATTGTAAAACATAAACTTAAATTCATATTCGGTTCTTTAAAAAAACATTGAAAGTACCACATTCCCAATTAAACCACAAAATAACAAGCGGAATCTAAAAAATGTGATTCATCATGAAATTGTGCAGCAATCTCTGTGTTTTGCAACTTGAACACACAAGCCTTTTATTCGCATTTTTATAGGAGCAGAGCAATCGCGTCCCGACCACGTAAACTAGGATTTAGTTTTCCATCTGGACTGAAATAAACTGTGTTTTGCGGGTTCCATTGTTCTGCCAGCGCAGCACTTGTGGGAGAACCGACACGGTTAGCAGATACATCTCTCTGGAACTTATCACACTTCTTCGGGTATCAACATGTTTTATTTGATGGTAGAAAAAGCGGAGGTTTCGGTTTTGATACTCAGTTGTAGCTAGAAATAGTTTTTCTTATGTATGTGGCTATATGAATGATAAGACTCCATAATGGCAGCTACTTCTGCTTATTCTCGTAAAGAAAAATACGTCTTTACAAATTGCAAAATTCCTTTTCATTGGAAAATCGATGACGACAAAATATATATAGTCGTTTAATTCATTAACAATTTTAGTACGAATAATTTCTTAATAATTATGAATTACTATTTCGAATTATCACACTAATATTTTAAAGGCAAAATTTTGTGAGTGTGTTTGTTACCTCTTCACACTCAAACGGCTGGACCGATTTTGCTAAAATTTGGTATGGAGGTGGCTGACATCCTGGATTAACACATAGGCTATTTTTTATCACGAAAAAATATAGCCGGTAACACTGCGGGGCGCAGCTGGTAATTTGTACACGCCAGCTGCTAGGTCTCACGTGTATTAAAACCCTACAGAAATGGGTTCATTTGTGAGCTACGATTACAAACCACGGTACGTATGCGATTGTTAACGAAGGCAACACGTTGCAGCACCACGTGCCTAAGTAACACATGTTTCCTTGAAGCCAACTTGATTGCGAAGAACTAGTATGTAATCCTGAGCACTTACAAATAGGTTCCGCTAGAAAATTAACTAACTTGCACGGTAGCAATTTCCCGTCATCTGTTCTGTCTACAACGTAAGTAACTGGTGTGAGGTATCGTTAGTCTTAACACTTTCTATAGGTTTATTTATACGTCGTGCCCTCATATATCCTTTACAAATATATTTGTCATGTCATCATCATCATCATCATCAGCCAAAGACGTCCACTGTTGAACATAGGCCTCCCCGTTTAAGCGGGGGGGGGGGGGGTTGCCATAATCCCCACGCTTGGCAAGCGGCTTGGGGATCGCAGTATTGGTGGTGGAGTTACAGAAGACGCTGCTGCCCATCTTCTGAATTTTCCCTTAGTCGCCTCTTATACCACACGGCACTTGTCATGTAAACGTTGACAACCTCATTGTTCTAGCAACTGCTTCTTCTTCTTCTTATCGTATGGTTAATGAACAACCTGGCCTCATAGTTTAAACCGCCTGTAAACCTGTGACATGGCTTTACACACCGTTAAAAATCTCTCAAGGGTGCCGGTTTCGTCACGATGTTTTTCTGCATTTTTTAGCAGCTGATAACTAATTTATAATACGCACAATGCACATGAATTCGAAAAGACATTGGTGCGTGCTGGGGTTTGAACTGCAACCTTTGATTTGGCAGTCCAACGGTGATACAACTCGGCTATCAGTGCTGATCAAAGCAAGCAACTGCTAAACGAGATATACTGAATTAAATTCCCGGGTCAAGCAGCACAGAGTCTGGATTTGTGCCCGGCAATAGGCTCGACGTCTATTACCTACATTAGAACCTATAATTTAATTATCGGAGAATGTAGGCGTGATGTTAATTTAATATTCCAATCATGGACGAACGTAAGCAATGAAGGGTTACATGGAAGTTACATGATGGCGCTAAACGATGTATCCTTCAAAAGGGTGACTACATGAATATGTATGAAGATTATGGAAAGATAGTTCAAGTGATGAATTTAATTATTGTACGCATTTAGAATACACTTTCCTTTCATTGCCGGGAATGCGTTTAGTAAGAAGGGGTAAAAGTGGTGGGCCTAATGAATGGCAATAGGTTCGCCACCTGTTACTAAAGGCAATTATTAGTAAAGACCTTAACTAAAGGAGTACACCTCTGCTAACTTTGTAGGAAGTTGTGATTAATTACCTGTATGAAAAAAAGATACCTAAATGGTCTAGCATTTAAATAAATCTTTCCTCCCCTCATCCATTCCATTTTAAACAATGTACCGTTATATACTACATATATTATATTTCAAACAGCTCAGAAGGTACGACCGTACGATTACTAGTCCGATATAAAAAAACCAATCCCCAATATCAAACATAATCACAAAACCAACACACCAGCCGCCTATACACACACCAACGAGAAATATTCCCCTAAGACCAGTCCCAACTTTCATGTGCTAATTGTGACACGATATATTTTCCCTCTCGTACTGCCCCGGGCATCTTGCTCCGCTGTGTTATCATTTGCTGAGAGCAAATAACTCGCGTGTAAGACGTTTGTATCAATAAATGAGGGCCTAAATGTTATGTGGAGGCCGCTATGTTTTGTGAAGGAAATATGTTTGCACTGGATTTGGTGCGAAAAAAATGTATCGTTGTGTACAGTGTACACTAATGGCGTAAAGGTGAGTGGTTTTCGCGAGCTGTAATAACCCGATTTACGGGAAAATGTTTTATGGCTGTATACCTATACGTTACGTACGTACTTGTGTATTATCTTAAGTATTAGTGAGGTAGACGCCCGATTTTCATTAGATTTGATAGGCTAACCTGCCCCTTACCATGAAATCTTAAAGCAGGGCTTTTTCCGTTGTGGCAGCGTGACAAGGCTACGTACAGTGTGGTGCAGCGTCACGCTTCCGCAGCTAAAAATGTCCTGCTTTAAGTTGAACCTATATTATGCTCACCTACTTGCGGTATTCACATTTTGAGTACCTAACTTATTTCTGCAAATCAGTACACTCTAGCTAGATTCCTTGGATTGATGCATTTAGAGAGGAATCTCGGATTTTAAATTACGTACTTGTTGCTCAGTCGACGTAAGCCTATCTAACCTAGGGTGAAGTAAAAAAAAAACAGTTTGGTACGAAACTTTTTAGATTTGCCAGCAAAATACGAGTACAAGTCCCTTAGGTGTGTGAGAATAATGCAGGATTTTCTTTTCTCTATGTCATCTCACACGGCCTACACAAATGTCCTGCAGATGGTACGAGACGGGGCGTCTATCAGGACAGGTCGACTCAAGACGGGGTTCGATTTTTTTCTTTCAAAAAAATCATCTCGGAAGACCTATATTGTTCTCACACAAACTTACGTTTGTCTGGACTTTAAAAGGGACATTGACCCCTGAGTTCGTTTCGGCATTTCTTCTCAGAGGTAGTCAGTTAGGAAATGCCGACGCCATCTAGTTTCTTGTTGATTGAAAGGTGAAGTGTAAAAGTGTTTCCGAAAACCTATTTACAGAAATAAATCATTTATTCATATTTATGTAAATCAATACCTATCACTCGTTCTTTATCTATAACAAAATATTGATCATGTATTGTCATTTATAATTCGAGTTTGGGTTTCAAAAATATCAGAACATTTCCATTATAAAATAAATTACCTTTACTTATCGAGAGAAAATCATATCTTTTTTGCCAAATTAGCTGAGATATCGACTCATCTCAGTGAGAGAGCCATTGGCACGTGACGAGGGATGAGATTCACTAAGCTCTTCATATAAGGGCTTTGTGAAATGGGATGAATATTTAACTTTTATTAATTGTTAACACTTAATATAGTCTAAGCACTTAATATGGTGTTTCTAAATCGAGCTCAGTTGCGTGTTATAGGAGAGGCCAATGTCCAGCAGTAGACAGAAATTGCCGATGGTGATCAAAAAAATCACTGAATGTACTCTTCTGTTTTTATTCACTACTACGAAATAATTATAATGTTTGCGTCTATGATTATGGCTTGACGTATTTATATAGGCTTTTGTTATGCAGTTTGCTATTGGTGACAAACATTTAAAAGTATCCTCGTAAAAATTGTGAGGCCAACTATGCGTAGCAATATACAAAGGTACACATTTTTCAGGAAAATGTACCTACTTAACTTGGTCCTCAAATAGCTAGAAACTATTCAAACATCTGTTAGAACGTTTACCAACTATTGCAGTTTGCTCGTACGTCTTTAATCGGCTTACAATAGAAATGAAGCAGCTTTTGAAACTATTTATATGGATGGTTAGTATTCTGATAGTATCTCTCAATATAAATTGTTTCAAAAGCTGCTTCATTTCTGTTGTAAGCCGTTTGATAAGAATAGGTTGCCAACAATTTAAATTGTATATGTTACCTACCGAGAAAAATGCAAAGTAAAAAAAAAATTAAAATGATTAATTAAAAACAATATGTAAAGAAAGTTTATATATTTGTAAGAAATTACAATAATTCATGTATATTCGTTTTATATAAAACCAATATATATAACTACAGGCGCATTGCATACCTACTGTTAGAAACAAGAAGCAAGGTTTTTAGACATTAGGTACAGTCAGCATCATAAGTAGCTGAACATTTAAATGTTTTAACATACGATTAATTAAAGAACAACTTCTTACATCGTAAAAAGTCTTAAATATTCTCAGATCGTTATTTGGCTGTTTCTATAATTTGAAATAATAACTTGAATTGATGTTTGTTACTTTCAATTAGTTGACATAAAGTTTCTTGACATGTTAAGCTACTTATGATGCTGACTGTACCTACATTACACTTTGCTATTCAACGTGGCAATGCTGCCAGTCTTTTGGGCACGTTACTAGTTGACATCGATGGCGATCAATCTTTGCTTTTAAATTTATGTTAGTTTTAGGTTGTGAATATTGTAAAATAACTGTAATAATTGTGACTTGTAAATAAAATAAATTGAAATAAATTAGTATACTAACAATCTGTTCTTCTTTGTTTCAGGTAAACATCTATTATTATTCAGCAATCCGATTCAATTTGTAAGTAACAAAGGGATGTGGGATGAAACAATCAAAATATGAAAGTAAACGAATATTAATGATTTTTGTGTGCTGGATAACGTGATCTTAGGCGTATTGGTACTGAAACCGTATCCATAATAAGAAATATAATTGTGTAGAAAATACGAATTGTGATGGTAAATTAAGTTTTGGTATTTTCAATTTGGGATTGTTTGTGACAGTTGGTGGTAAAAATATGGCAATTGGGAACTAAATAGGCAATAATATCATTAATTTTCTAATGTAGGTCCTAGCACTCCTAGCACTAATAGGTACCAGCAATAATCCATCACAAAACTACCAGATTCAACATCGATAATTCTCCAATTGTCATTCCGCATGACGATGATATTTTAGATATTTATAATTAGGAACTTCATTCCACAAAATAACTTTACATACTTCCTATTCAACTCATTACTAACGAGTGTAGTGTACCTACGTTAAGTTTAACGTAGGTAGTAGGTATGTATTGCTAAAGTACAACCAAACAACAAACTTCCACTAAACACAACAACACAATACAGCTGCAGTTGGTGTAACTGTAAAAGAAGGTATTCTCTACGTTTTACTAATAACGGTAGTGACAAATGACGCACGACGTAATTAAATAGCACTCATACGATACCGGACTGCCACTAGCACCGATTTAACAAAATAGTACACACACAGGAGTTATCACCGCTATACTCTCTCTGATTAAGTGTTCGTAATAGACATCAAGGGAAAATTCGAAAAATACATCAAAATGTATTTCATTCTGATCTGAATCTGATCTTAATTTATCATCTACCAACTCCTAGAAGGCTAAAATGTTTCTGTATTATTATTTCTTCCATTCCACCTTCCTAACAAACAAACTCACACTATGTCAAAAAGTGAGGCAATGGCAGCCTCATTTGACGTCGTTGCTCAAGAAGTCACAAATCCTGGCGTGCGTTGTGAAGGAAAACACAGGTGCTTTTGGACTTATAAGAAATTTAATCTAAGCCTAATACTACAAAACGCCGAAACACGTCGCCGTTTCATAATATTGTGATTGACTTTATTGTCTCCATCGTCTAGCGTAGCAATTTTTATTAATTCTATCTTTTCTTCTATCTGATTCTATCTTGATTGCCACGTTGCTATGTTATGATAGTCTTAGGTTAGGTTAGGTAAGAATGAATGAAAAATGCTACTGCAGAGGCGGACTAATTCTTAAAAAAAAATTGAAAATTTCTATAGAAATTGCTTTCTATAGAAATTCTAAAATTAAAGGTGTTTACGGTAAGATAACAAGAAACAAAATAATGAAGCCGTTAGTATAGAGTACAAGAAAATAATGATGAGAAAGGAAATATCAATGAAATTAAACTTTTGAAATAGCCGAACCAAAGCTTGTAACTGTAAGCTGATCTTTAAAACTCCGGGTGTTAAATACAATAAAACTTCGAAGTTTCAACGAGAACAAAGCTGTCGTTGAACAAATATTGAAACCACGAAACTACGTGGGAAATTGAAATTCCTGATTGTATTTTTATGATACCTACAAGCAACCTGCCGACAGCAGATGTGGAATGTTATTGCATTTAATACATTGATTATTTAAATCCATCCAATATTATTCTTTAAATCTTTGGGTATTTATTTGCATATTTTTCGTAGATCAACGAGTTTCTTTGGATCGTAAAATAAGCATCTTTCCCAACTCATAAGTAGACATACGAAGTTCCAAGAGAAATCTAACTCACTGACTTCACTAACTAAACTCACAGACGAACTAAACTCACGGATCTAACCAAGATAAATTTTTGAATGGCATTTATAAGGTTGACTATTACACAATAAATTATTTATTATTTTTTACCTACATTAACGTTTAAATATTAGATTGATATCAAAGGAATAATAATGTAAATGTGAATTAATTCTCATAAGTAGATATTATGGCAAGTTCATAAATTTATTACCCATTTGAAACCATAACAGAGCTGGTTCAATAAATGTAGACAAAACAAGAATATTATATTTCAAATTTACTTAACTAAACTGTTTGTTGTTTAAATACTCAAATACATTTTGCTATTAGGGTATAACCTTTGTGAGTGTTATCCATGTCATTTACTTATATATATTGCTGGAATACTTATGTATTAAAAACAAAATATCTATTAATATGAATAGAACCTAATAAATATAAAAACACACACGTACATGGTTATAACATCAACGTAAGCTCGCCGCGGTAAGTTCTAACCGCAATTAAGGTATTTCGGACCAATCAGTCGGCAAACAGATAGTCTCGTTAAGTTCGGCTGCGCACAAAGTTAACGGCTTCAACGAACCAACAAATTCAAATGCTCAGCTTGGTGTTTCTCTTCGCAAACCATCCTGAATTACACAGTTCATTATTAATGACGGGAAATTTAGAGGCACAGATGAACTGGGGGGGCTAAAATGGTTACACCGAGCAATTCCGTTTATGTAGTGTGTGCGGGTTCATTTATATTGTTATAATAATCCGTCTCGGGTGCATACGTCACAAGTGTAGGCTAAGTGGAAACTGACAGTCTGACTCCTTATACATAGACCCGATTGAGTCAACCTGGTAACGATGGCGAGCCAAGTATTATTTATTTATTACAAAGTGTAGTGTACTAGACTGTACATATATAAAGGATTTACCTTCTCGAATTTTTATAATATTCAAAAATGATTATGTATTTAGGTGCTTAATTTTACTATGATCATATATGGTGAAATTACCTAATTAATTCAATGACCCATTCCCTTTTACTTAAAAACTATAACAATATTTTACAGTTTTTAAGTAAAAGGGAACACGCCTATTAACATGCAAACAACAGTGACAGTTGTAATCCAATAAATGGTAAAACATTGTAAGAAGGATAACGAATTGTGACCATTATTTGACTAAAACAATAATATTATTATTATACTGTAGCCGCCATTTTAGCCCGCTGATGGAAACTACGATGTATACGATTGACAGGATACAAAATTATCGACAGAATTCTGTTGATAGAGCTTTGTGATTTCGAATGGAGGTAATGAAATCCTGCTCGATATCTCGATTGAAATGGAATTTCAATAAAGTTTGGACATTCTTGGTGAAGTGTTTAATAATAGCGCTATTGATGTTTGTTTTAGTTGCATTTGAAAATTATGAGATCAACAAACACTTCACATTATAATAACAAATTTTATAGGAGAAACCAGAAGGTATATTTTATATTTTTTGATGCTGGAAATGTGTAGTTTATGACTGATGTTTTGTCAGTTGAGAAAAGGGAAATTAGGAAGTTTCCTCCATTTAATTTTTTTTTAATCTGTTACTCCTTCTACATACTTAGTATGAGTTGTTCTGTTTATTTTCCATGAAAAAGTGAATCTTGCAGTATACTTTTATAAATCCCACTTCTTTTGTATTTTTGGTACTTATTATATTTTTCTTAAAAGAAATAAGACCTGTTTCTTAATGATGCCTCATTCTTCTTGAGTAAAAGAAGCAAAATAAAACATCGCCAATTATACCTTTACTCAAATATTTGAGCTTGCTTCGAGTTTAGTTCAACTTAACATGCTCTACTTACAAAGTCGGAAATCAGCCGTTGCTGACGTCAGCAACGTCTAACTCTTATAAAACTGGAAGCTTCCAACTATTACCAGCTGCAGATAAAAAGTAACCGTATTGCTCAAGCTCATTTTGAGGTTATCGGCTAGTTTGTTGTTTTTTAAACAATGACTATCTTTCATTCACTTTGACGTGTGACTTCTAAGCAAGAATTAAGAATAAAAGTTAAAATAAGTATACTTTGCACTATTGGATCACTTGTAGGAACTTAAAACAAAGAGCATCTAAAAAATGGGTGGTCTTATTGCCAGAGCGACATCTAAGCTACCTTAGATCTTGTAGAATCCTTTCCAAAGTCGGTTTAAGACGTCACCGGGTTTCTGATATTTTAAAAGCAGCTTCTAATGGTTCCAGTACATGATCAGAATTTCCATTAATCATACGAATTCTAAATCAAATAGATAACACATTCATTTTGATATAATAAACAGTATTCGTGGTATGTACCTACTAGTTTCGGTGTCGGGTGTGATTTCTAACAAATCATATTCATACCTTGTTACCTGGATCATATTTTAACAAATCTGCATTTCACCGGCACGTTACATTTAAGCCGCTGACGCGCTGTCATTAGCGTGCAACTGTACCTTCAAATATGTATATCGCTGATGTAAGCCGCTTAGCTGTCAATTCATCAGTTTTGATACTGAAACATTTCTGTTCCTTGTTGTATTTGAATTTATATTCAGTATAATATTGGCTGATAAAGATACATTATTGTTAACATAGCATCATTACTATGTACCAACTGTCATAAGTCCTCATATTTGTACCTTACTGAAGTAGTTTTACCGTTTGAATATAATATTAATAGACTTTTCAAAAGTAGGTAAATTTGTCTAATGTCAGCTAGAGAAAAATTTAATAGAACCAGACCTGTGACGACACAATGTTTAATTATTAAAGTCATATTAGTCAATAACACCCTTTAAAAGCGTCTATGATTAGTCGATTTTCTATTACATACACGCGTATATCGACGGTCCCTACGTATATAAAGACACGTCGAAAATGGCATTTTTTTTATTGTATCATTGTCTTAGGATTATCTATGTGCACATACTGACATACGATTCTTTTTTAAATTTTATTTATTTACCTTGTTTTACAAATCGTATATAAGAACAAGTATTATAAAAACAACGATTATGTGTCGTAGATGCGTACATCTATACATATCTTTTTGTACGGTGTTTTAAAATGCGTGCCAGTTGGTGCGAACGCGGTCTTGTCAGACTTATCGCCATTTACGGGAGTTCTCCGAACGAGACAGGTGATGATGAAACAATTTAATGTTTTGATACAGTTTATTTAGTGGTGTGTTATTTAGTTATAAGTACTCATATTACCTCCAACAATACTATAAAACATGAATAACAGCAGATCAAAGTTATTGGTGGATATTGCAAACTCCAGAAATAATGTTATATGCGTTTCTGAAGCACAAGATTTAATTAATTATATCGATAAAGCTAATGAGGGTGAGTAGAATATTCCAAATAATTATACATTAAACGCCGTGCCGTGTGATATCCGGCCTAGAATTGACCACCCCCTTTCCTCCCGTGGGTGTCGTAAGAGACGACTAAGGGAAAATCTAGAAGATGGGCAGCAGCGTCGTCTTTTACTTGACCACCAACACTGCGATCCCCAAGCCGCTTGCCAAGCGCGGGGATTATGGCACCCCCCCTTTCTAAAAAGGGGAGGCCTTTGTTCAACAGTTGACGTCTATCGGCTGATGATGATGATGATACATTAAACGCTTAATAATACCCAAAACCATTATAATATCATTGTTTGTTCAAACATGTTGATAAAATTGAAGCTGGAGTCAAAGATTTTAGATTCTGGTCAGTTATCTGTGCTGGTCAGAACCGCAATCGCATTGTTTTTTTATGTACGTATATGCGAGCGATAGATTTAAGGTAAATGTGACCCATCGATTCCTAGAAAAGGGCCACACCCAAAATGAGGCGGATAGCGTTCACGCATTAATAGAGCGAGCAGCAAAGAATAAACTAATTTACACGCCAGATGAATGGTACAAATTGGTTCGTTGGGCTAAACAGAATAGTCCACCATATACAGTTGTAGAAGTATACCAAGACTTAGTCTTGGATTTTAAAGCTTGGCTGCATACTAAAAACTGGGCAATAGATACAAATTCAGAGAAAATTTGGAATAAGGTAAGGCAAGTAAAAGTGCAAGGGAATAATCCAGACATAATAGAATTTAAGTACGACTTTTTTGAAGAAAATTATAGAAAACTTAATTGCAGCAATCATTTGAAATTGACTAGGGGGAGGAAAAAGAAGGAACAAGAACTAATTCTAGAGAAGGTGTCAGTCAGGTGACAATAATCTTATTCCTATCACTGAAGTTAAGTATAAAAACTTGATTAGTTTATGCGATACGTTGATTATTCCAAATAAGTATCATGAATCATGACTGTATTCTATAGAAACCTTAAGCTTTGTGAGGAAGAACAGGGCAATGACGAAGAAGATTGTTAAATTTATCTTTACTTCTTTTATACATTTTATTTTGTTATTTAACTACTAAGGGAACTTTATTAGTAATAAGATGAATCAGTCTGAATAAAGCTGTGATGATTGTTAAATGTTTCCAATTAGATGTTCAAGACGAGGCACATACTCAAACAATGCTGTGATGATTATTAAATACTAGCTACCAATTGCATTGCTAGACATGATTAGGTTGAGGCACGTGCTTAAAATTAAAATTGTTAATTACTAATATTAAGCAACAATTTTTTTATGTTTAGTTCCTACTTCAGTGATTCTATAGGTACCTATTATTAGATGCTAAGAAGATTGTTTTTAATAATGTTGAATTTATAAACCTTGTTTAATTAATAAAACACAAACCTGATAATTTTAAAAGACATGTCTTTATTTACATTACAAGAACTATAGTCCTACACCGAATGACTAAAACCACGTATAAAGTGATATGTCTTCATTGAAGTACTTTTTATATCCATGGGTGACGATTTCAGGATGTTTAACGTATTGATTTAAAAATAGTAATATAATCCTACATTTTCATAAAACATTTTAATTAAATTCTATATCAGACGCTGTTTTTTTGTTTCCTGCGTATAAAAAGGTATCATAGACATGACTGACATACTTCAATTTTATTATCGGCGTAGAAACGGTCATCTATCAATTTCTTTAAGAAAACGTAAAAAAATAAAATGTCTTTAAATAGCATTATAAAGCTCTTATAACTGTTAAAATATTGTAGAAAGAAAATATTTATTATTGGTCATAGAATTATTTCTAGGGCGTGTTGAACACAAATTACGCTCTCCTGTAAACCTCGGTTTTTGATTTGACCTTATGTACGTAGGAACCGTCGATATGTTTATAAATTGATATTCTAAATATCGTTAATTATCTGATATATATTATGTAGGTATATAGTATATATGGCTTTAAAATATATTTACATTAGATACATTATTCTGTATCTAATTTAATTGAAGCTTGAACAATAAAATGCACAATTCACATTATACTACACTTTAAATTAATTCCTTATGGGAAAACATAATGTGAAACTTTCATGCAACAATAAACTCTATGCACAAGTTCATCATGTAGAAAGCTCGCATCCAGTGTATGATTGAAAAGGTGCACTTGAACTTCTATAAGAACTAAAGTAGGGTATTGAGACAACTTACTGGATTACATTTTGTACGATGTCAACAAAATGTAATCCAGTTGGCTCAATACGATTTCAAGGACCTGATTGGCGCAGTGACCAAGCGATTGGACTGCTGCGCTAAGGGTTGCGGGTTCGGTTTCCGCACGGGACAAAAATTTGTGAGATCCGCAGATGATTGTCCCAAGTCTGGGTGTTTCTGTATGTGATATTTCATGTTTGTGAAACGCATCCACGATACAGGAGAAATTCCTGGAGTGGGACCACGTTTTAAAAAAAAAATACATTAGTTACTTAATTAGGTATATGACAGAAAGCTAAAGCCCGATATTTTGTCCACGTTGAAAATTTAACAGTGCCCTCTGAGATTACTATATTCTATATTATTTTATTACTATATTATTCATAAAAAAGTCGATTTTGAACCATTGATAAAATTATACCTGTAACCGTTGTTTGCATGTCAAAAAATAGATATATCAATAGACTTAAGTCGGGTTTAAGTTAATACGGGTATTACACTCGGTTATGGCTAAAAGATATAGATATGATTTAGATAAAGAAATCCAGAATTACATGGTTTTATAGATTATCGAATTCGACATTGTGTGTCGTTCTTTCGTATAAATTCAAAAAGATTAAGTGCCTACTTATGGAGTAGTCTAGCGGGAAAAAATCGCTTGGAATTAGGGAGACCCGTGTCGTACTTCCCGCTTTCACTTGATTAGACACTTTTACTTATAGTTGGGTCTAATCTTTATTATCAGGCTTTTGCTTTTGTATCAAGAACAATAAATAACATTTGCTACGTTGTTATTAGTGCTATAAAACATCGGTCATAAAACAATAAATCTTAACTTTAAAATAAAATAGAGTTTTAAAAGTACCTATAATTTTGCTGAATACAACATTCTACTTCAAGCATATAAGCTAGCAAAAAACTATTCCAAGACACAGTTTCAAAATTCATGATAAAGACAACAGCAATTAAGAAATATCTTCGGCAATTGATCATACTAACCTTAGTTAAATTCAGCATCGTAGCATTTAGCGTAATGATCGTTCACTATTTGAACATTAATAAAAACAATTGAATGTAACAGTTGGTGCTTCAACTTGTTCCAGCGATGGCAAATGTTTGTAACAAATGTTGCGTAAGGAAATCAAAGACGTAAATCTCCTTCTACAATGTTGAATCCACTAATACGTAGGAAATTTTGAAACTATATTATATATAAACTACTACTAAAGATGAAAGTCCAGCGATGGCAAATGTTTGTAACAAATGTTGCGTGAGGAAATCAAAGACGTGAATCTCCTTCTGCAATGTTTAATCCACTAATATGTAGGAAATTTTTAAACTTTTGTTATTATCATAATTTCTTAAAGATGAAAGAAAACTTAATTTAAGGCAACAAGTATTTACTAATAATACATGTCATTTTCAGTTTATATGCTACCAAAGGTATTTACGACACACCTAATGCTGAAGAATGATTCATACCTAAGTACGGAAAGATAATACCATAGATGAAAGACACTTATACAAACCTCGACCACTGTGGTCTCTATTCGTCTTCATCACAGAGATAACTGGAATACCTGGTAATCAGGGGAACGTTGATTCAACTAATTATACCTATGTTTGCAGTATTAAAATCATATTACACTCACAATTTACACGGTTCACTCATGCACTTGGTCTATTTCGCACTAGAGGTAAAGAATAATAAGGACTTGAACATGGCATTACTTATGGATTTCAAAGGAAAACCATAGCTACTGAACCACGGGCGCTTAAGCACTTCATAGATCACTGTGCCGTAGGAATTCAAGCACTGTGCTTAAGGCGACATGTAATGGAGGCTTCTCATGGTGCGTGGTAACACGGGCCACGCTAGCATCAAGCCGGGCAACGCGCCGTTAGCAGGAGTGGCACGGAATCGTTCGTCATCGAACATCGGCTCCGGGCAACTCGGCCCGTGTCATAACACGTCGTAGGAAGCCACCATAACAAAAGTATCGTGTACAAGTTTCCAGGCTTAGACCAGAGTAATAAGCTGTTGGTTGTTGCAGTGGCGAGTCCGCCGGGCGGCGCGGGTGCTCCGCGGGAGGAGCCGCCGCGGCCCCCGCCGCCTCCCGCGCCCCGCAACGGCACCCCTCCTAGTAAGCACGGCTATAGAACTGTGGCGGTGGTTGCGATGGAAAAAATTGGTTAGGAAAAATAAGATAAAAATAATAATTGTAGTGTCAGACAAACAAGTTGAGGCAACATTATTTTAGGACCAGCGCGTCCATTCATGACACACTACAACGAATCTACAGTAAGTCAATCAATAAAATAGAATCATCTTTGCTTTGACTAAACAGCTGACTAGGTCGAACAACTAAAACTGACTTCAGTCATGTTTCTTTGTGAAATAAAAACCCTTAAAAAGGATACACAATAACTTTGTTTTCATTGTTACGAAGTCCAGAAATAGTAGAACATTAAATGACATTAGGTATCTACGTGTAGATCAGAATTTTAGTCTTCAACTATCAGAAAATATTGACCATGCATTATATCACTCATTTAGTATTAGATATATACGAACTAGTTTCATTCACGTCAGTAGTTATTTTTTTAAATAAACCATCGCCACTGCCGCCATGTCTCGTGCACGTTACGTTTCCTCTATCGTCGTTTGTTTTTCGGCTCCCGCGCATCCAACACATTTCACGCTTGCGTCATCGCCTCGGACATCCATCTGTTTAGACTCCTTTACACAACGGCCAAGCTTGGCGCATTTTCAAAGAACATTGAAAGATTAGTATGTGCATTTTATTTGTACTTTAAACTGATCTAGCAGTTGACTTTGAAATGTGACCTTAGATGTTTTTTTTGTGTACAGGAGCGCAGATGAACATCCACATTTTATTCTTTTGCATAGTTTTTGATGGAATTTTCACTTATTCTTTTACCTACATTTCACATATTCCTATTTCTATTGTTATTGTAACTTTTATTAGTCAGACATTGTAGTTTAAAAACTAATTACACTCGTGAAACCTTATATCCCCGTAGAATTTAGTATGCCCCTAGCCGTAAAGTGCTACCATTATCCTTTATTGCGAACTTATATCTTCAGCGTTTATGTTTAAAGTGTTCTATTTTAGAAAGGTACCTATTTTAACATTAGATAGTTCTAAAACATTACCCTAAATATTTAAACTCAATAGCTATCTAAAATTCTTATCTAAATTACAAATTGTTAATAAATTACTACAAAAGGGTTTGCCAATAGGGACGTTTCAATTTTGACAATACTTGGCGGCCATTTTGTTAAAGCTACCACAGGACTGTTTTATTTGGAGATAGTATTAATTGTTAGGTGAATTATTAAATTAACTTATAGCACTGATTAACAGGAACAGTACCTACATAGCTATGTTCTTTTACCTAATAAGTTTTCAGTTCTGTCACACTCAGCTGTTGAGTGACTGTTGAACATTTTACATTCATTTGTTTATTCAAAAGCAGGGTTGACCGCTGCAATTAACTAAGGTACAGAATGAACTATCCTAACAAAACAATAAACGAATCATTTGTTTTTCGATATAGGTAAGTGTTGATTATTTTCATTCTATTAGTATTTTATTATGTACAGCATATTTTTGCACTTTTTCTACCTCTTTTTATTATAATACCTATGACGATTTATACGTACTTTTTAATATTTGTTTAAATAAAGACAAAGAAACAGTTTTACCTTTAAAGGTAAGCAAACTAACGAAATTATTTATTTACGCTCTCCAAAGAGTGAGAGCTGGGAGTATTTTGAATGGTGTTAACAGATAAATGGAGCTATTTGAGTACGTTGTGGCTACTTTATTCGGAGTAAATGTTACAATAATAATTTAGTAGGTTAGTAACCTGGGCTTATTTTTCATCTTCTCCGTATCGTATCGAATAGGCCATGCCGTGGTGTAGAGATTGGTCAGTCAACAAGGATAGTAGCGAGGTTGACCGTCCAGGGTGCGCCTGACGTATGTAGGAGGCTGGTGGAGGCTCTCTACTTGCACCCTGTAACCTGGGCTATGGTATAATTTTAAATTCAGCTTATTTATTCTTTTCATTTTAGTCCCCAGTGTATTTTACCTATTTAAATGCTTCTGACTAAAAAAATATTGTAGGATGTGCGATTGAATTTTCGTTAGAAGAATTTTGATTGCAAAGCCGTATTCTTATTTAGACCATAGCGTTAGGAGCTTAGCTCCTATCCGTTAAAGCATCGCCTTTGTTGTCCGCCTCCTGACCTCCTGCTACGACACGACACCCGCTTTATCTTTAATTTATTACATTAAGCTAACTCTTGGTCTTACACTATTAAGATAATAGCTTGAATGAAATAAACATTTTATTTTTGTTATTTTGGACGTATAAACTCAACGGGCTCTCCCCCGTTGCTCCATCGACTAAACATACAGGACCGATATCTTAATAAAAATAAAACATAGTTAAAATCAATAAATCTGACAAGCTAAAGTTATGTCCCCATAAAAACATTCCAGACACTAATAAATCCATATTTTCACCAACTTCAGTATTCGTATTCAGATCGCTCTCATACAAACGAAGTTGTTAGAAGCTTAGCACTCAAAATAACCAGTTTTAACGAGTGTTTTACTGCTTTGACGTGAAAGGTAAGCTTTCTATTGAAATAGGATGTTTTAGAGGTAGGCACTTCAAAGGAAATGGAAATCTGGATGAAGTGGCGAGGTTTAGGTGTCGCGTTTCAGGTGCTGATGGTGCCTTCAGATTATTTATATACCACCATATTCATCAGACTGCCTCGTTGGTCTAGTGGTCGCTAAGCGCGACTGCTGAGCAAGAGGTCCTGGGTTCAAATCCCGGGTCGGGCAAAATGTTACTGAGTTTTCCATTAGGTAATTCTCAGTAGCAGCACGGAGTCTGGATTTGTGCCCGGTTGATGGCAATAGGCTCACCCCCTATTACATTGGGACTTACAACATAACTGGCGAAATGTGGGTGTACTATATGTTCACCTCTGCCTACCCCTTCGGGGAATACAGGCGTGATGTTATGTTATGTTATTTATAGTCAGAAAATTCTGGGCATCAAATTCAATGCATCCTCGTTTGCTAGTAACAATTTGAAGAGCTATGCAGTATTGTGTGACTTTATTTAAAATAAAACTACGTGAATCTTATTTACATTATTCTGAAATATACTTACTATAGTACCTGATAATAACTACCTACCAATAAAAAAGCTTGGAAATAAATAGGCATGTTCTCCGTTCTATTCTTCACGAATGCGAAATATTTGTAACCATACTCTTTTTCACACGAATTCTGCCAATATTTTTACACACACAAAGAGAACGCAAAACCATCACACCAGAAATATTAGGCGCGATAAAACAATTCATATATCAAACAACAGTTCCCTTCGAAACAAATAAGTTATTTGTAACAATGATTGCCTATTTTCTTTATGATGAACAGTAGGAATGTTCTGTGTGCCAACCTATTATGTTGTAGTAAAGTGGTTTGTGGGTAAACACAGAAATCGATTAGGCAACATGTGTCGGGCTACAGCGGTTGTGTGTTAGGAGATCGATAGATTTCCGTGTAATTTGTTAGTTCCATTTATTTTTCCACATTCCTTGAATAACTGGACTGAACTACTAGTTGACTCAAGCTGCTGCTGGTTGTGTGTTAGATTAGGAGATCGATAGATTACCGGATCCTCAGACCTAGTTGTACTTTTCGTTTCTATAATCCAACTGGACTAAGTCAGTAACCTTAAGCAAAATACAGAATCTACTTCCATAGATTCCTTTCGCCCTAGTATCGCCTAGACAAACAGTTGATACCAGTCCTAACTGTGCTGTAGATTTTTCCAGCACCTCAGCTGTGGAATACAAGTTCCTATATGGCAAAGGGCAAATGCAAATATATAATAAGGACAGCTGCTGTGCTCTGTACTAAACTTACGATTGTCTGCTTTGACCTTACATTGTAAATGAAATACATACTGGTTGCTTGTCCCTCTGATTCAATACCTAAAAGTAAGTTTCGTAACAGTTTTATTTAAATAATATTATTTTATTTCATACACACAGACCATTTTTATGTATTTGCCACTTATTGAAAATCAATAAAAAAGGCAATGTAGACAGTCGTTATCTACTTGGCTTCTAATAATATGTTTAGCCACTATTAGCTGCTGCAGATTGCTTGGAAAATTGAACCCTAGATTTTATTATTGAGTTGCATTATATCGACCAGAATCGCCATAAAAGTGGGTACCATTACCCGCCTCTCGTAGGTCATTTAGTAAGAGTAAGCTCGCTTAACTTTCAGGCTTTATCTATTATATCCAACATAACATCACGCCGATATTCCCTGAAGGGGTAGGCAGAGGTAGTACACCCATATTTCCTGTTATGTTTCAAGTGTAATAAGGGGTGAGCCTATTGACTTAGACTCCGTGTTACTACTGAGAATAACCTACTGGAAAAACCCAGTAACACTTTGCCCGATCCAGGATTCAAACCCAGGATCTGCTCAGCAGTTGCGCTAAGCGACAACTAGACAATGAGGCAGTCTATTATATCCAATCTAATTGAAGAGGCACAATACTTATAACAAAGTATATCACACCAAAATATAAGTTAAAAAAGCAATTCCACAAGTCAGTTTCCCAATCTTGGCAAAACATTATGAAACGCACAAGCGTTTTGCTCAAAAATAATATTCACTGCGCAATCTAATTAGAATTTCAATTTGTCTTGCGTCGGCAATGCAATACTGGGTTCTCTTCGTTCGGTTGCCATGGTAACCAGCGGCGTCAACAGACAGTTGCCTGGTAGATACGATCTCGGTTAAAATAGGGTTCGCATTTAAATAAAGAAAAGAAGATCTGGCAAATTCTTCAATTCTCTATCTCTTATAGTCTGTGGATTCAAATGTATGTCAAACCTGAAAAAAGCAATTCCGCAATGCAGGTTTTGGCTCGAAATGTTGTCCTCTAACATCTACATACAGAGGGTATTATCTAGCAAGTAATAGTCATCAAACATTCGAACATAAAACTTTTACAATGCTTACAATAATAATAATCAATTAATTGTCAAAGCAAAACAGGAGTCCTAAAATTATTCCAAAGTATTATTCAACAGCGTCTAATTTCCTTAAACATTGCTATGAGAAAAAAAAATTAAGTTCTTGACAACTTTAGATCCTAGAAAAATATTTATTGACTTCAAAGGAAATTACTTTCTTACGTTATCTGAAACCTGCCTGTAGCTCGACGTTACAAAATATTTTTCTGTAAGAAATAAATAGTAAAAGAATCTTACGCTCCATAAATACCAAATAAGAGTTTCAGGTTTGAAAGGTCGTTTTGTCGCGCTATTATACATTCTAGCTATATTTTAATGGTCCATTTTTAGGCACAAGGCGGTCCAATATACTCCAAACGTTTGTGGTCTCTAGGTCTTCCTACTTGCGTTTTAGTATGAGTTATCCATGTAGACTAAAGTCCGTCAGCATGATATACCCGGCTCACAGGCCCCGCGTTCAGCCATTTTTCCTTTATGTGCACTGTGTCCATCAACAATACGTACGCTCCCCCCTGCCGCCACTTTACACCCGCTTAATGTTGCTAGGTTAGGAATGGCAGTTACTACTTCTGGGGTAAATGACGATGTTTTGGGTATTGTTATTTTATGATTTCTATAAGAGGTTATTATATATATTTAATTTAAAAAAGATATATTGTAATGCAATAGTTTGGAATTCTACCAATAAACATGATATGACATTACGCCTGTATTTTTCTCAAATGGGTATTCTTATAAACTGTATTTCTAAAAGGCATTAGGTATATAGTATACCCGCATTTCGTAATTTATGTTATAGGTCCTGGGACCAATAGGACAAATAAATGTAGGTGAGGTCAATACATTAAATAATATTAATAGCTTAATGCATACACGAAGTGCAGTCGCGTAATAGGGGGCGAGCCTATTGGCATGGACTAGATACAATTCTAGACTCCGTATTGCTATCCAATGACAGTGCTCAAACTGGTAATCAAACTCAACACCTAAAGCACACAAAAACATAGTTCGTTCTCCTTTTAGAAATTTGTGCACAAATTAGTTAATAAAAAATCGTGGGGTAAACTCTCAACCAAATACTTGCAACACTGACAAAATGGCCGCTTGGTTTTATATAACAATCACTACAATTAAAATTATTCAATATTTAAATAAAAGGACATATTTATGTGAAATGTACAAATTAAATATAATCCTAACATATTTTTGTATAATTCCGTCCGCAGTTTTGCACATTTGCATTACGCAGCTCGGCATAATTGAATTAAATGTGCAGCGTGTAAAACGTTCCAGCGATGCGCGCGATCTTTGTGAACTAAATGTCAAATCGTTCAATTACCCTACTTCGGCGTAATTGGTGTGGTGTCATTTTTGTGTGCGTTCACGGCTTCTGGTTTGTTCTGTATTCTGAGACCCGGCTGCCTGCAGACGTTCAATTTAGTATCTACTCATTTGTTACTCGCGAAGACTCTACAATTCTCCGTGTACTCCTTTGAAGGTAGGCAAAACATTTTGTAACTCAATGACTCAGGAACTTAATATTACACAAGCAAACGGAACTGAAATTGAAAAATATTATTATATAACACAGAAGTATAGAAATATCCTTAACAATTTTACTTTAATCATTTTCCACACTTACTACACAATATTCTACTTCAAAGTATCAGTACCAATTAGTAGTATTTCAAGGAGCAAGTCAAACTAATTATATCTATCCAGCTGGTGATTGCATCTGTAGGTAGCGCTAACTTTGGTGCAATTCCAACCCAACTCAATTCAGAGGTATACACATACAGTCGTAAAGTTTGTAAAGATACGTAGCTATAACAGACCACGTTTGAATAGAAATGCATATTACAACCATTGTTTCTAGATTCAACAAACTTCGGCTACTAACGATTCACGAATATAATAAGAAGCTATACATATCCTTTTTTTTCCTCAGGTCAGCACGGAAGTCTAATAGAGAATCGTGAGTATTTCATTCAAAATACAGAAGCATCAAACTAACATACTACCCTCTTTCTATATAACACACTAACAAAAATAAAACCGTAGAAATGCATATTTCACAGAAAAAACTCCATGCATTCACTATCCTCAGAGCTCGTGTGATCAAAGCAATGAATTCCGGGTATACGAATATACAAAAATTGTGTACACTCAGTGAGCTAACAAACATACAACGTTCGGAATACGAAAATTGCACGTGCTATTTTGTTGAGCGCTGTAAAATAAACTGACCAAATCCGTGGAATCAATGAGGAGATTCAAGTACGGAATACCTGATTTTAAATGGCTGCCGATAAAATGCAGTGTTTCCGAATTCGGTTATTAATCTTTCGTGATCTGAAGATGAATATAGTTGCAGTTTCCCTAAAAAAATGCTAGCAATTTAATTAGACGACCTCAGCTGAGTTATACAACTTTTAAACTCAGACAGTTTGAACTTGTTCAACTGTGCAGTTCTGTGTCGCAACTTCTGTAACTAAAAATAACGCTTTGAATTAAATTACTTTTAGTAACAGTTATCAAAAAGAACAAATATAAACATTTTACTTCTGAGTTATGGAAGCCTAGCAACTGAAGTTTGCGTATTAGGTTAACCTAATAAATTTTATTTAAGGAAATAAACGATAAAAAGTTAACGTAAAACTAACAATTTATTGTCTTTAGTATACCTACCCAAAACCTTTACAGACCATAAAAATATTTATATCTACTTTCAGTGATTTTTATTTCCTACGATAAAGTAAGATGGAATTTAATAAAAACTGTCTCCTAAATCACAAACCTATGCTCGGTTACTTCGTCATAGATAATGACTTCTTCGGCCTCCTAACCTACACCTTTCTTCTTCAAAAACATCTCTTAACAATATGTAGTGCACGACATAGAATAGAACACTATCTTAGAATACCTCAATTCTTCTATAAATAAATAGTTCTACATAGCTTCGATTGTTCTATTTTGAATGAAATTGCATGTAATTAAGTGTAGTGACATTAGTTATAACACTTTAGATGGATGTGTTATGCAACTTTTTTTAACAGGTTTTTTTTGTTAAAAATAGCAACGTTCTGAATGACATAATTGATGGACTTTATAAAAACAAACATCGTATTATTAAGAAACAAGTCGTGTTTCACAATAACTACCTAAAAGTTCAGTGGTTCTTTTTTACTAAAACATAAAATCAATATTATCAAAATAATTTAATCCTGAGTCTAGACACAGACACTTTATTTACGAAAACATTTTATACCAGAGTTGAAAGTAATATTACTAAAACTTATTTGATTTAGATTAATCCTTCTCACTATAAATTACATTTTACCGATGTTATTCAAATCGAACGTCGAAAAACCATTCGAAACGTCGCTATTTAAATTAAATATTGTAATTACAGTCAGCAACAAAAGAAGCTACACATTTTAGCTTTGAAACTCCATCAATTTAGTATACAATTTGATGTTCCTAAGTCAGCCCGTCACCATGATTCTGGTGAGGGGTCCAACACATCGGATAATCAAATAACCGTATCAAAATCCGTAAAAAATACGAGTATTTATTTCAATTTAGTGAAAGTAATAAATGGTCTCAGAAATACATGTTGCAAATTGGTAGCTATAACTTTTATTGATGTAGACAGGTGTCAAATAAGTCTATAAGGTTCTAAACTTGTAAATCTATTTATGTTGCTGACTGTACCACTAACCCAATTACAGAGGTTTTAACTTCGAAATAGATCTTGGAATTACAACTTTGAAATTCGAATGTTACTCAAAAAGGTACGTATTTGTCCACAGAACAAGGCGCACTTACCATAGTGCGCCGCTCCTCAAGCCGCAGTAAGGCTGAGAGCTGTCCGACGCCCACGGACGAACAACTCGACTCGCTCGACCTGGACACTGAGCACTTGCCCGCCGTCGACACGCCCGACGCATGCGACAAGGCCGCCCTTAGGTAAAACTAGTGTTTTATGCAGTGTTTGTATTCCTATTTGCTTTTTACTATATTATTATTATTTTTTTTATTATTTATTTTGTCTTTAAAACGGTACATGGTAATCTTATGAGCTAACGGTTCCCTTCCCTCCGGACCTCGAACACGAGCAGACGTTCCATAGACCCCACGCAGTTTTATTTTAATAACTTAAACCAATTTGTCAAAATTTAATTCACTAAAAATATTAGGAGTGCATAAATTAGAGGAGTACACCTAGATGACACGCAGCAAAGCACGCACACAAACGCCAACCTCGTGTGGTGCGACATCCTGCGCGTGAACATCTTTGAGATATATTGCCATCTCCCTCGCGGGCCACCGCTAAGCGCTGCCCCCCCCCGCGCCTAGCGACGCACCCACTACACCGAGCCCGCTGTGCTCCTAGTACAAGCTGCTACCATCCTGTGTCATGCGGGCTCGCCGTGTGTAATCTGTCAACACGAAGACGCTACTACTCCGTTAACACTCTGCGCGCCTAGTACCTACCGTAAATGGACGCAACTTCTCATGTGAGTCAAACTTATCTCTAATTACGAACAACTTCGGGAAGCGGAAACTGAGTGTTATATGTGTTTACTTTATCACAGCTGTACTATACTGTCGCCCTACTAGACGGACTGCAAAGATACTGAAGCTTGCTTGCTCCTTGTGGATTGATACTGGGTATTTTTTCGAGTTTTGTCCAACCTACTTCCGGCAAATAATAATAATGAATATGCCAAAAACTGCTCGCTCCCCCCCGCCATCCCCTTCACCCCTACAAGCGTCCACAGCAAAATATGCTGCAGCCCAAGACGAAAAGGGAGAGGATAGGCAAGAGTCGGGATCACATATTACGAGCAGACTCAAAAGAAAGAGAGAATATGATACTGCAGACTTAAACACCTCTATCGAAAATCTCAGGGAACTAATGTCATCGACGATGCAAAAACAGGAAGCAAAATTTGCTTCCCTGTTGTCCACAGTGAAGGAAATTAGGGAACAAAACGACGAAATTCGGAAGTCTATGGACTATCTGCGATGTGACTACGATGATATGATAAAGAAATTAGCTGTAATTAATACTGAAAGACAGGAGCAACTTATCTATATTAAATCACTGGAGGACAAGGTAGAGACTATGGAAAGAAACACCCGTGCAACAAGTCTGGAAATCAGAAACCTGCCACAAAAAGAGGGTGAAACAAAATCTGATTTATCCAACATACTTATAAATATAGCGAACACATTAAACGTACCTGTACAGCCGACCGAAATTAAAGATATCTTCAGGACAAAGTCAAAAGCTGGGAATAAACCCATAATAGCCGAACTGACAACAACCATAAAGCGAGACATCCTCCTTGATTCTCTTAAGAAGTACCGACGTGAAAAGAGCCCTGAAATTACTACCGCTACTTTTAAAATAGACAACACCAACACGAAAATATTTATCTCGGAGAACTTAACATCCAAAACTAAACGGCTCTTCATGCTGGCTCGAGATTTTGCTAGTACACACTCCTACAAATACTGTTGGGCTTCTCATGGATATATCTACATTCGCAGTAAGGACGGAATGCCAGCGACTCGTCTTGCCTGTGAAACGGATCTGGAAAGGATGAAGCATCAAATGTGACTATGTAGTGAGTCTCACGTAAAAGTGCCCACCTTACCTATTTTACGTCCCTATTCTGAACAAGTGAATTGGTTTTCTATGAATACTATTTTTAAGATTGTTATAGCTATTATATTACTTTACGCATGTACCTTATCCACTACACACTCAATCAATTACAACTACAATTATGACATTACTTACACATCCACTCACAAACGAACATGTATACTCTTAAAATGGGGTTGTTTAATCTACGTAAAAACGATGAATACGGTTTTTCTTGGCAATGCTCTGATCAATGAACACGATCACTCTCACAAATATGGATAACACGCACAATAACATCTCATATGACCTAGACAACCACTCAACCGGTTTATCTCGGTTGTGCGAACCTGGAGACTGTTCATCATTTATTAAGAAACAACCTAAAAACTTTACTATTATGACATTAAACATACGTAGCATTCATAAAAATTTTGACCACTTACAAGTACTACTACAAACCTGTAACCTCCTACCGCATGTCATTATTTTAACCGAATGTTGGTTGGCAACCCATAAGCCGCCCCCCGGTCTAAATCTATATGATACGTACCATACACTTAAGTACAGAAATCAAAATGATGGCATTGTAGCATACGTCAACGAGAACCTGGTTTGTAGGGTTGAAGAACCGACCCTAAATAATGCAAGTTGTCTTGTCATTACGTTAAAAGAAACAGCAATAATTGCCATCTATCGATCCCCATCAATTCGTTTACTCGATAATTTCTTTGAATCTTTGGAGGCACTTGCCAATAGTTTAAATCGCTATAAACATATTTATATTGTCGGTGATATAAATATTGACATAAAACCAAGTAACAAAGACATAAATACATCAACATATCTAAACCTCATGCATGGCTTGGGCTTCTTGCCAGCGCATACGCTACCTACAAGGGAAGGGAATTGTCTCGACCACATAATGATCAAGTCAGACATAACTAGTACCTGTCTAGTACTAAACGCTTGTATCACAGATCATAAGCCAATTCTCCTCATTGTAAACAAAAAAACCTAACTTAAAGCCACCTACCACAGTGAAAAAGGTTGATTATGATGCTGCTCTAACCCACTTTCAAAATAAGAATATTTCAGATATTATCTTAAATACTTCAGACCCAGATATTGCCGCTGAAAGACTGACTCTGGCAATAATGGATTGCCTAAAGAAAAGCACAATAATCTTAACTATACCTCGCAAAAAACGAATCATAAAACCATGGATTACTGCCGGTCTCCTTAGATGCATCCAAAATAGGGACAACCTACATTTAAAACTGAAAAATGATTCAAAAAATGAAGTGTTAAGAATCACATACCTAAGATACAGAAATTTTTGCAATGGAATCCTACGAAAAACAAAAATGACATACGAGCGAATTGAATTGGAAAAAGCAAGCAAAAACACAAAACAAACATGGGAAAAGATAAAGGAACTTACTCATACTAAAAAGACAAAAAAACCTCCTATAGAACTTTTACCAGCTGACGATCTCCCTCTGACCTCTCTAAATAAAATAAATGCCTACTTCGCGTCAATAGGACAAGACTTGGCTCGTGACATCTTAAACACCACCAAATCGCCAAAGCCAGATTTGACTTCCAAACAATTGACCAGCATACCCAATTCTATGGTGTTACTAGGAACAAATGAGATAGAGGTAGAGTCTCTTCTGATGAGCCTAAAAAATAAAAGTGCTAGCGGCTGGGACGATATACCTACACGATTCCTACAGCAAGCAAAAAGTAAAGTTGTCCCGCTCCTAACTTATATATGCAACCTATGCATTGAAAGCGGCATCTTTCCTACCGTATACAAAAAGTCTATTATACACCCAATTTATAAGGATGGGACAAGAGAGAGTGTCAACAATTATCGGCCGATCTCAGTGCTACCTGTTCTTTCTAAAATCCTGGAAAAGGTCCTAAATACACAGCTTATAACGTATTTAGAGAATAACAAACTAATCTCTCCATCTCAGTTTGGCTTTAGAAAGGGCAGGAGCACTGAGGATGCGGTCAGGGAATTAGTGGAGCACGTTGCTACCCACGTAGATAATTCACGCACAGTCATTGGTGTGTTCCTCGACCTAAAAAAGGCATTTGACACTGTCTCCGTGGAAACTCTCTTATTGAAGATGGAGAGACTAGGGATCCGTGACATACCTTTAAAAATATATAAAAGCTATCTGCAAGGCAGAAAACAAACAGTCAAAATAGGCAACTTTGCAAGCAACGAAATTGAGATGGGTTCATTTGGCCTTCCACAAGGCAGTGTGCTTGCTCCGAGTCTCTTCTTGATATACATTAATGACCTAAGTAACATCAATCTTAGTAAAGGTACCGTATACAGTTTCGCCGATGATACTGCTCTAGTATTTCATGGCGAGACTTGGGACGAAGTGTATAAGACTGCAGAGGAGGGTGTAAAATATGTTACAAACTGGCTCAGCTCCAACCTCTTGTCGTTGAACCTTGCTAAAACCAAATACCTGCCCTTCTCAATTACTAATAAGACCAAACCGCCTGCCTCGTTCAAACTAAAAGTCCACTCATGCAATCACCCGCTAACCAACTCATGTACGTGTCTGGAGATTGGGAGAGCCAATGTAATAAAATACCTAGGAGTAATAATTGATGACCACCTCCGATGGCGGCCTCACATTGAAATGATCACAAATAGAGTACGCAAGCTGTCATGGGTTTTTAAAAAGCTCCGTCACATAGCAAATAATAAAATTATAACTATGGTATATAAGGTCACTTGTCTTTCCATAATACAATACTGTATCTCCGTTTGGGGAGGTGCGCATAAAACTCATCTAATTGCCTTGGAAAGAGCTCAGAGATTCCTCATAAAAACCATGTTTAAAAAACCATATAGATTTAATACAGAGCAGCTCTATAAGGACACTGAGCTTTTGACAGTTCGACAGATATATATACTACA
This sequence comes from Abrostola tripartita, assembly GCA_905340225.1. NCBI lineage: Eukaryota > Metazoa > Arthropoda > Insecta > Lepidoptera > Noctuidae > Abrostola > Abrostola tripartita. The sequence continues at coordinate 3,075,776 of HG996488.1, forward strand.
TACTATATTGCGACACCGTAAAAACGTACCTATTACATACCCCCAAGTACCCAAACGCAGAAGGCTTAAAGTTTGTCCCAAAATAACCTGCCACTCATCCTTTCTTCAGCATCAAAATATATTTATATCTAACTATATTTATAACAAACTAAACAGCAAATTAAATTTTCATAAACTGACACACATAAATTGCAAAAAGACCTTACAAAAATGGTTAATTACCTTAACCTATGAGGATACTGAGGAAATCCTAACAGTGAAGAAGTAATACCCTAGTGAGCATATGACCTCACACGAACGCACACACACACGCGCACGCACATACACACACACACGCACACTCACTCGCACACACACACGCGCACGCACATACACACACACCCACGCACAAACTCTTTGCATGTTTCTTTGTTTTCTTTTCTTTAATATCTACTCAAAATGTTAATTTAAATTAATTTAATTTACTTTATTGATATACATAATAATATTTAAATTTAACTGATTGTATAATGAGCTATGTAGAAATAATCACTAAACAGGGAAGGTGGTCCCCAAGATACAGGTTAACCTAGTTTGGGGACCAACGTTCACATGTTTTGTATGTTAAGATATAGATAGAAATAAAGATACCAATAAAGATACCAACGGTGTCCCACAAAACAGTACAAACTGTTTGTCTGTGAGATCAATTTTGTATAAACAAGTTTAAACATACAAAAGTCATATGAAGTGCTTATATAATACAAATGAAATAATTATTTATTTTAGGTTGATTAAAATTATATTTATGGTAAGGTATCTAGTAAATGTTTTTTTAGTTTACGTTTAAATATGTTTTTAATATTTTCATCTCTATAGTTTTGATATAAGCTACTGTGACGAACTGATTAGCGCTGTGGCTAAGCGATTGGACTTCTGCGCTATGCGTTGCGGGTTCGATTCCCGCACGAGACAAAAATGTGTGTGATCTGCAAATGTTGGTCTCAAGTCTGAGTGTTTGTGTAGGTATGTGGTATTTCATGTTTGTGAAACGCACCCAGAATATAGGAGAAATTCCTGATAAAAGGAACAGTTTTTTTTTTAGATCATGCCATTCAGCACATTAAAGACGAGTCTGAAGGTACGCCGTACGATCCCTTTTGGCGACACTGAATAGATCATACGGTTACGATGAGAGGCGACTCATGGAGTGTTTTTAGTATAGCCAAAAAATATAGCGTAACATCTCTTATTAGTAGCGATCTCTGTCAATTTCAGAAAACTAGAGACAACAAATTTCAGATTGCAACTGACGATGTTAGTAGTCATATATATTATAGATGAAGCATCACGGGTGCAACCAATTAACTATATATGAAGGTAAAGGGTTAATGAGAGGACGTGAGACCTTTGGTGTCTATTTACCGAGTGTTTCAAGTTTCCCTAGATGTAACAGTTAGTTCTTTTAACATACCTAAGTTCAGTTTGAACACTTGTTGTTATAATCTTCATGAAAAAGGTATGTCAGAAAAGAAAATAATAATATAGTTGACAAACCGGAGGAAATTTTGACACACAAAAGAAATCTATTGTGACAGTGACAGTTATTATTTTTGTCAGCCCGCTATGGTGACAATGACATAGACAAGATTAAAGTTGAGTTATTTTTCTTATTACACAAGCAAAGGTAACTTTACTTGTTTTACACGAGCGTATCGTTCATACTACAGAAGGGCAAGATTTAATTTGTACTATTACAAAAGGGTTAGACACGTTGACACGATTTTGTATTAGGGGCATTAAAACTATGGAGTTTCTTGCCGGTTCTTCTCCATAGAAACGACTTTTTGGAACCGTGCAACTAGTTTGACGTTTTGTAAGTGCTCTTTTGTAGCCTATATGAAATAAAAACATTATGACTATGACTATGGCTGACTAGGGCGACGTTTTTTCAAAACAAAAAAAAAACAAAAACTATGACTAAAATAGCCTTGAGGAGTGATGGTTCCTAATTCATGATGTGCATTGAGCTCCGCTATAAACCTGCCACACTGGATAATCTTTTTTAAGCCAACATCATTCGCATCGATAACGTTAAAAACCCTTACAACAATACAATCCTACTGCATTAAGTATAACCTTTGTAAAATGCTTTCAATATCCATTCAGTCCGCCTCATAAGCTGTTTAAAACCAATCCCGGTATCCGTCGGATCCCTCTCAATACTCCGGATGAAATGATCCGGAATAATTGACCTTATTGCCATGACAATTGAATAAAAGTATACGTTGGCCGTACCGCAAACTTTATTTTGCCGGTTGGTGGGATAGTAAGTGGATATTGTTTGAACAAGGTCGCAGCGATACTAGCGCCATTGTCGGAACTAAAGTTAATGGTGCGTTCAGATTTGTTAGCGATTAGGATTTTTTTTTTGTATAGGTTTTGGAATGTTGGACGTACCACATTAAAAACTCTTGCATCGAGCATATAGAGTTGACTTTTCGATGTGATTTTGATAGAATCGTGAATTTGAGACAATGAATTGTTGGATAATCGCGAAAAGTTGTCTTAATAATAAGTCATGTTTATTTTATTTTTATTACAATGAATATAAACTGAAAATAACCGAACGTCCTAATAAATACGGCCGGGCCTTTTACATATCCCCGGATCTTCTTAAGAATCTTAACTAATCAATGTAAATTAGAATAGAGATACAAATTACACAGTAGAGGAGACAAATCTTTTTCATGAGCAGCAATAAAACTTGTTTCAAGTGTTCTTTAATTAATTCGTTCAGTATATATCTATCAATTGGATTAAAGACTAGACTCTGTTGTCTTGAAAATACGTACTAATAATAGTCATAGTTTCTAGTTTATCATAGTATTTGCTAGGAGTTTAAAACCACACCTCTTTCAACCCATTTCCCGCTGACGAAAGAGAATCTTATTTTTAATCCGTCATACTGAAAATTCAATTACGTCTAAAAATGTTCTTTATTGTAAAAGAGGAAAGTAACAGTTACCATGAGAACATAATAAAATTACTTAACTTTGCTATGTACCTTAAGTTATTTGCTTATGTTCTTAGAACCGAGATATTAAAGTCCTGGTTATTTAAAGTATAAAAGGCTTACGAGTTCGCAACCGTCCTAAACTAACACGGGTGAGCTTAGAAGACGTGTTTGTCGTAGACTTTGAAAATAATACTTTTATGTTGAATATGCTCCATATTATGTGACGAGCACTGTAGTTTTGACAAAGGCATATTCGTTTTGCTTACGTTAAACCTTTTAAAAGCTTAGGTAGATACTGTCAATTTTCTAGATCTTTTTAAACGGTAATGTGGAAAGATATCTGCAAATATTTGTAATATACCTAATTATTGAATACACGCAATAGTACATTAAAAGTTAAACAAATGAACTAACATTTTCAGGTCAGATAGTTTTGATAAGTTTCATTATTCTGAAATCGTATTCTATTTCTAAGTTATGTGTAGATAGCATACAAAAATTAACGTGATTTACGGGTATGTAATTTTAATTATATTACCAGTTATGTCGATATAAATCTTCGAACGATCTTCAACAAAACACAATCCATTGTATCATCACCCGAAACTGATGTCTGTTGCCTCCGTAACAAGTCCATGCATCTAGAATATTCTACATTGAGCTGTAACTATACGAAGTTACCGATACCAATACCGTACAATATGTCCACGTGTAGGTACTGGCGAATCCTCTGAGCTGCGAACAATAGTCGTGATATTGGTCATCACAGATCAAACGACTGAATGTAACGTGATTGTGTACGGCTCAGTGGTAGCGATATTACAATAGATATTACACGTACATATATGCTACGTATCTGTATAATATCGGCTCCATGTACTTGATATTAGCTATTATTTATCCGCTATTGTGTTCCGATATGATTCATTCGCTATTGCGATTTGAACTTGTTTTTAATTAGCTTTATGTTCTATGTACGATTCGTGTATGTTATACAATTACCATTTCCAAATTTGGTCTAAATCAATTCAAGCTATGTGAATATTTCTAGTAGCTGACCAAAATCTTCGTACCTGGTAAATAGCGTGAGCTCACTAACCCAATTCTTTAAACCAATAATTATTACTGCAAATCATTATATTAAGAGCTTAAGAAACTATTTCAAAATCTAGGAAAAGAGACCATAGAATTAAATGTAGTTAAAAAACGATAACCTGATTATAAAGCAACGATACCTAAAGATATGTGTAATTGAGATGACAGTGTAAAATAGAGCAGTGATAGAGTCTTACTAAACAAAGAATTACGTCGCCGCCTTTTTTTTTAAAGATTTTTTAGCGCCGTCACTGAATAATCCACGTGTTATACCAAAGTTCAGTCGCATTTAAAATCAAATGCCTAATTTGGCCAGACTCCATTATTTAGAGCACATTAAGTGTATCTCTAGTGAATGTTTCCAACTTACTAGGCTAGGTTATCTCCTAGGGATGTGCCAAGTCGGCGTTGCATGGGGTGGTTCCGGAGTCGGTCTTTTTAGAGGTCCCGGGACTGCCCTTATTCGTGCAGATGATGACCACCGGGGTGCTTTTAGTGAGGTAGAAATCCCACACTACCCGGTCCCTACCCCACGGGGCCGGATGCCTTTTGAAGGTTTCCCCCCGATAACAAAAAAAAAAGGCTAGGTTATCTGCTTCAGCGCTTCTGAGGAGGCAAGTTTTTGGCACGTCTACACTTATGAGTATTTAGAAACAAATATAGATAAAATTATAAAATAATTTATTTTGCGTTGGAAAACAATAAAAAAAGCAGTAGGATACCTATTGCAGCAGTCGTGTCAATGTACAGCGAGAAGCTCGTAATATCTTCAATTTAGGAAGAAATAATGAATTATCGACAAAATATGAACAGATTGCGTTGTAGGGTCTTTAGTAACAATAAAGTTAAATGGGCCAATAAAACGTGGAGAGCAATAAATTTGTAAAAAGAAAAAGACAATGGAGTCGTTACCACTCAGAATTGCGAATCGATCGCATGTTCGCGAGCGAACGATGCTTCGCCTGAATGAAATATGAGACTCGGAAAGCCTTTTAAAACATTTTCTATGAAAATGTTTTGCTTGAAGAACTTTCTTTTGTCACGGTAGGGGGTTATTTTTTAAGTATTTAGATACTCTTCTAGCTTCAGGTCATTTGCGGAGATAACTTTCCAGAACAATGATTTAAAGGAATAAACAAGAATCTTACAATGTGGAGAGGAATCTTATAAACTTCTTATAACATACATATTTAGAGATTTTTTAATACTTTATTTGGCCGCTGAGTTATGATTAAACAAGAAAATAATAGTCATTTCCTTACTCCGACCTACATCGAATTAATTATAATTTAATGCGCATAAAGAAATCTGATGATGATAAATATTATGCTGGAGTCCGATCGTATTCAGTTGAAACCAATACACGTGCCATGCATATTAATCAATAACCTTTCGAACACATACTCTTGTAAGTTCCATTTTATTATCTATACAATAAATTGCTATTTTAAAATAAAGATGAATGTTTGAAACACTATATTTCTCTATCTGACTTTTTAAGGTAGTAGATCTTTGTCTACGATAAAGCTCCAAAGGGATTGTAAATTCTTCAATACTTTTATTATTTTCTATAGTTCCATCAATCTTGTGACCACGTCTAGACGAAAAGATCTAACGTTTTCTATATAAATTGCACCCTATATCTACATTACAGTTTTTAGATGTTGGGTGTAAATTCTGTTCTTTTTACTCGATTTATTATTATCTATAGAATTGGATGATAATTTTAAGAAAGGCACACTTTCAGCTTCTTTTTAGAGATTGCACCAACAAGCAAAAACTTTGTTGATGATGATGATTCGAATGATAAGGATTAACCTAATTTATTCCATGGACAAAAAGTAACATACGTATAGTTTACGTTAGGGACCAAATCAGGATATAATTTAACCCTACTACTAAATTAAAACTCAATTTTGTATTTACAAACCATGTAGCCTATTAACCCTGTAGTCCCTGTAGATTGTTTATTACATGCAAAACGCAAAAACATTCGACTCTCAACTTTCATCGATGTCGACCACTGTGCACACTAAACATGAACCAGAAAAACTTTGTCTCAACTAGCATCGGTATTGTGGGGCATTCAAATTAAACCTCTAACTGTTTTATCCGTCGTTTTAATCGCCCCTCGAGGTACCCGACGCAAGTCCACTCCATTCCATTGAGTTTCGATTGCCGTTCCTGCGTTTTATATTCCCTCTTTCTATTCTAGATCGGTGCATCGTTTACGTTTGTCACTGTGTTTTGTGCGTATCGACTGTTTTTTTTATTGTTTTGCCCTTTTTAGCATTAGTTAAAAGTTGTTCACTTTTTAAAAATTTATGGCTTATAACAATTAGCCCAGCATTCATTTATTTGTCATATGAAAGAAAAACAAAAAAGCTTGTATGGTAATAATCTTTTTTGGCATTATCCTCATATTGTTGTAATAATAACATTAATACTGCTGAAACTCAGACAGAGATTACGTCAAATACCTACTTACATAAGACGAGCAGCCTTTGGTAATACCATGAACAATGGAAGCACATATGGAAGTGTGCAACGTACTGATACGAACACTAAGTTAGCCACGAATGGGCTCTATTCTGAACCAAGCAAGCTTGAATAAAGTGGTTACTTATCCGATACTAAACTCGATCAATTGAATGTGGCAGAATAAGGGTTCAAGTGCATGAGTAAACTTAAAGCGCAATTTTATCTCGCCCAATTGCCGATCCTAATTATTTGAATGGATTTATTAGTTGCATTTTTTCTACTTGTAGTTAAGATTTACATAATTATGTATTATGACATTGATCTCAATTACGAACTTTTCTTAAGGTACTTTAGCATAATTACATTTATATCGTTGTCAGTCAACATTGACAATAAATACAAATGTATTATTGTATTTATATGACCTATTTTATTCCACTAGTATAATACAATATAGTTTTTCCATCACTTCTCATGTGAAAATCCAATAAAAGAGCAATATTCGATATAGGAAATCTCAGATAAGTATGTGTAAAGCATTAGGCCGCCAATCCAATTTATATGGGGTTGGGTAGTGTAAACTAATATTAAGGAAACTCGACGCCCACAACCAATTGCCTATTCAGGGTGGTTACCTACATAAGAGTTCAGAATTAGAGTGTTTTTGTTGGCAGGATTGTGAACATAGTTTTAATTATGAAACTAAGAAGTAGGTAGTATACTTTAATACTTGAGATACCTACTAAGATTAATATACCTGCAATAAAATATTATGTAACAACTTTAAACGTGCTCATGAACTACTAAGAGAAAACCTGTAGGTAAAGGAATTTTAAACTATAAAGGATTGCCTCTTAAGTAGTAATAGTGGGCAAAAACTCTTCAAATCAAATTGCTGACCGGCCTAACTAAATCCCAACTCAATGAACCCACAAAAGAGGTTGAACTAAATTATCCTTTCCACATTCCCAGACAGGACATAATTCCAACCACAATGAAGTGCCCCCATAATTAACCGAAACCACTCCAGAACATTAATGTACCTCGTAATGAATTTCTTGCAATTAATTTTATTTTCTCTTTGTCCACAGATTACGCTATCTCCTTAGACAATTGAATAAAGGTGAAATATCCGCAGAGACTTTACAAAAGAACCTTCACTATGCTGCCAAAGTCCTCGAAGCGGTTTACATCGATGAGACCAAGTATGTATCTTAAACATGTTGTTGTTATTGACTGGTTCAAGGTTCACGGATGAGGAATACTACGCTTCGAATATTGTCGCCAATCAGTAACAAAAATGGCAATACAATCGTGATAGAATTGTTTGTGGCTGTGCGAGCTTTGAGATATTTCGATAAAACTAATAACTAAATCTAATGCGAGGGTTTCTATCTCCTTTAAAGCATACATTTAATACTTGGTTATGCCATAATCTTTCTATGAAACCGTATTTACCAAAACAATATATTATTTTTTAAGTTTAACCTAGTAATGTAATATGATAACAATTATAACAGTTAACTTCATTAAATCGGAACCCTCCTTAAACAAACTTCACCATAACAACGGTATCATTAAAATTGTTTACTTAAGTGACTTCGATCAAAGTCAACAGGTTCAAAACGAAATGTACCATAACTTTTTAATTAACACCAGTCGCGTCCAGCTTGATATTGTCACTGTTGCAAGTTACTACGAAGCGTAGTTTATCTCAATAAATAATTTTCATAGTTGAAAAACGATATACAACTTTTATGTTTCAGATTTCTGTACCTGTATATTTTACGTCGTGATCGTAAATTTTATTCACAACGCACATCAAAACTGCCCATTTTTCGTTGTGAGAGTGTTTAGTTTGCTTTCAAGGACTTATTTTCTGTCACACCCAGTTTTTCTCTTTTGTGTTGTCAGAGCGTTTTCGTTTCAATTCAAGTAGCGACTAGTGACGAAAGGTGACTGCCAATTTCTTTAAATTTAAAGCGTTGAAAAAATTATATGTATTTAAAAAACCTACCAAGAATCAAATGAAAATAGTACCTAGATACTGGACAGAAATATATTTTTCTGTTGAAACTAAAATAAAACTAATCTCATCACTAATGACAAAAATTCGAAATGGTAAGGAATAAAAGCGTAGAAAGATAATAATTTCGGAGGTCCTTGAATAGAAAACCTTAAGAGAGGAGCTAATTAGAGACGCCTTAATCACGACAACAAGTGAGTCAGGTTAATTAGTAAACAAAGCGCCGCGCCGTGCTCCAGTGGCCTTCCAAATTATTTACGAAATACGTCCACGGGGTGTTATTTTACACAACCAAAAACATTATTTTTGTTTTCTCTCTATGGTATTAATTAATAGAGACTTAAAATTCAACTATCTCAAATTGGCCTATTAAAAATAATATTCTCGCAGCAAAATTTTCCTGCATACATTTTAGGTATTCCAGAAATTGTGTTACGACACCTAATTGCACCTTTTGCAGAATCTTGTTCAAAGAACCTAATGAAGTATAGTATCGTTGCATAAAATTTAATTTTCTTAACTCAAGAAATCCTTCTTGTAAAATATTTATCAAGCCATCGATTTCTTTTAGGCGACTAAACAAGATAATGACTGTAAATGAAAATGAGCATTACATTTAACACGAGTATAATTTATTATCAAAGGGTTATAATATAAATACCTAGAATAATGTTAGAAATAATGTCGTTAACAACAAACATGTGTACTTTATATTTAACATGTGTTAACCGCTACATTTTTTTTATGATAAAAAGTAGTCTATTTGTTAATCCAGGGTGTCAGCTACCTCCATAGCATTTTTTTTTCACAATCGGTCCAGCCGTTTGAGCCTGAAGAGGTAACAAACATATAAACAGACACACAAACTTTCGCCTTTATAATAATTTGAAGTATCGTTTCTATTGTAATAACATATTATTTTCTACAAACAATAAAATGGACAGGAACACAAGTTTCAAACTCAAATTTCATCCGAAGTGTACCTCAATCTATAGAAAATTGAATACTCTTCCAGTGGCCAGGTGGTTTGAAAATATTCAGAAAATAGCAGCATGATGTTAGTACTTTGCTGTTACAATAACCGTAATTGATCGATGGAATAAAATTGATTTTCGAATAAAAAACGCACTATGATATTATTATTTTAGCACTTTCGTATAAGTACTGGTTTTTCTAGACGCTTTATTCTCTTAAAACAAATGGTTTAAATATAATTGAATTGTCTGTATTTATGATGAGAATGCAGCAATCAATATTTTGGTAGTAGGTGGCCAATTGTTTATCTCTTTACTAACTTTGGCGTCCGACCAAAGGAAACATCCAGTTTCAATGCAAATTACAATTAAAAACTGCCAGCATCTGTTACGTGTAGCATTCAAACGACGCGACGCAACGCGACTTTATGTAAAGGCAACACCGGCAGCCAACCGGCATCAAAAGGGTTATGAAGTTTCGCCGCTTGGCAACATTGATGTTTGCTTTGCAATTTAAATGACTGTCGTGTGTAAACTCTTGAATTCAGATTTCCATAAGTGGGACTTCCTCTAATTTGTAAGCGTTTGTAGGTAATGATTTCTATCACTTACGCGAATATTAGTCATTGAAATAAAACTATTTTTACGGATTTTATCGCGGTTTTAATTTTGTTTTTTGGTCCCGACGTTTAGAATCCTTTACAGCATTCATGGTCACGGGCAGACTGAGGTGTTAAACGTCTAATTTGAACAATTACTATCAACTTCCTTACATTTTTAGTTATTATTTACAATCCGATTTACGCAAAATGAGCTCACTGTGTCATTCGGTCTTGCAGTTTTACGCTTGGAATTAACTTTAATAGAATCTATGATGGGATTCCAAGCAGGTGGTATGTCCCAGCCATCTTCTCTATTGAAATTGGGGTGTTTCTTAATTTCAATAGCCTCGCGTATCATCCTAGGAAGGAATCGATTTTCTTTGGCAAGGATCTGTGGTTTATCAAATCTGATGTAATGGTTGGCTTGGTCAAGCGTATGGTCACAAATTGCAGACTTCCTGGCACGGCGGTGTTTAATATCGGCGATATGTTCTTTTACGCCCTTGTTAAAATTAAAACCGCGATAAAATCCGTAAAAATAGTTTTATTTCAGCGTTTGTAGGTTTATGTTCGTCAATGTCTTCCTTTACCAAACTTACAATTCTGTCTTTATACATTTTGGGTTTATGTTTGCAATTCCGTCCGGATTTCTCGGAATTAAGTTTATAAACGATTATTATCAAACAGACAACTCTTTTGTTTTAACAGAATGATTCTTCAATTTCTCCTGCATATCATATAGATTACTAATATAAACGCAGTAACTCATTAAAATATTCTATGGATATGAAACATATTCATCCCTTCGGCGAATTTATTTTATCGTCATTATTTGTAGAAAAGTAAAGCTAGCTGTTGCCAATCAGGTCGAAAGCTGTACAGATGTAATTAATAAAAATATTTGATAACGTTTTAAAGTTTCAACATTCAACAGAGGCGTGGACATCACGCCCTTCGCACCACGCGCTCTGTGTACAGTGCATCGATGCATAAATTAAATAAATAAAGCCGTTTCTATAACAGCGCGCAAACATTTGCCGTACAACTCTTTTTTGCAGTCACATGTACGTATATGTCTTTTGATTACTCTTAACAAACATGAAAAATCAAGAGATCTGTGGAACGGTAGTAGAATAAGTAATAATAGCATAGATATTTGCTACTCTCCTTTATCTTAACCGTCAATGCAGTTTCATCTTCAATTGCGATGCTTATTTTTTTTTGTTTTTCAATGAAACCAAACTAGTCCTAAATCAAATATTGCGATGGTATTTTTTTCTGTATGATGAGATTAATTAGTTCTTTTACAGAAAAGCCTATACTCAGACTTATTTCATTAGGTATATTATACATATTTTCCAATCAATCAATTCGATCGTAAAAATACTTCTAAGATCACTTGGCCAAAGCGACAATCGTCTCTGAAATGTTCCCATAGTTAAAAATCCCTCGCATCAGAAAGCCATTCGCATAGCCGCTGTACCGATCTGTTCAATCCAATGTTGAACTATTTGAGGTTAGCCGATATATCTACTGACATCCGCATAACTTAATGACCCGGAAACGCAACTGTATTTGGAAGTGCTAATAAATCAATAGTTATGAAATATTCCTGGTTTGCGCCGCCGCCTATTTAGTGGGCTAACCCTTTTGTATTAGTCACCAGCACGTTTAATAAATAAACTGTTTTAACTCCATTTCTCTTAATTCCAGTCCAACTCCCATGTTACATAGAATGATGAATGATCACAGTGATGAATTGCTTTTATACCTTAGTGTTCAATACTGTAATAACAAATTTCAATGAGGCTATTGGTTTTCCCTGTCGCGTTGGCATCCATAATAATGTCATTGATGAATAGTCGGAAGAATATTCCCTTCAATTCTCGATGAAGAAACGGTTTTTTAAACAACAGGTAGTCATAATAGAATCTGATCAAGAATAGGTTTATACACCTCTTTTTGAAAACTGTTTTAAATCAATCCAGAGGTCGCAACGAACCAGTAGAATTAAAATGTTATAAAACTGAGAATGCCTTAAAATTTTACACCCTGACGGGTTAGTACTGTCAAAGTGACGTCACGTTGGAATCAATATGGCCTTTTAGATAGTTTGAAAAGGACGAATTTTAAAATTGAATTATAAAATTTTAATTGCATTTTTATGAATAAATACCGACGTTTATTGTTTACTTTTATGAAATCTATCTTAAGCATGCATTTCTTTTACATGGTGTAAATACCCTATCGGCTGCGTAATTTTTATGAAGTTTTAGCGGCTTGACGCTGAGTGTTGAAGTCATGTTTTTTGCTTCGCAATATTGTTAGAGAGTTCGTCTGTATGCTGTTTAAAGGCATTGACGTCAGAATAAATAGTTCCTGCAACATAATTCCTATTTCTGACTTTTTTTTCCTTAACATAATTCCACACTTGCCTTATAAAATATACTACTTAATAGACTGAAGATGTCTAAATCCTAAACATGGACCTCTTCTACCATTTTAAAATAAACTACTACTGATGAAATGAGTGTTAACATTTGTAATAATGTAAGCTATTTTTTTTTAATTTTACTTGTTTTTCTAGTGTTGTTACTGTAATAAAATAGATAACCATTTATTCGGTAAGGATACTGAATAAATGTTTTTCCATTTTGTTCTATTTATCTTTTCATTAAACTTTGTAATACTCAGACAGATAGTCTTCTTTTCAGTTTTACCTAGAACCTTTTAACTTTTACCCGCTGGGCTTGTCGCAATATCCCTACTTCATGGTAATCTCACCTTTAATTATGTTGGCGTTTGTAAAAACTAAGAGATACATCGTTCCTAATAATGTAGGTTATATAGCCGCAATCATAAGCAGATAAAATGTCAACAAACAGAAAGATCTTTATAACATTCTGGGCGCCTTTTCTTTGCATTCGGGTCCGATGACGAAGGATTTTGACATAACTGCTGGACTAGAATGCAGTTGGCATGTTCATAGACTTGAAAGCCAGCGAATGGGCAGCAACTAACTTTACACTGACAGATAGAACGGAATTCGTACTAGACGTTTTCGGTATTGCATTCAGTATAACAATCGCAAAGTCTGCGATGAATAAGTCAAGCGGCATAAAAGAAAAAAACTGTTTGAAATAAGTTAATTATGCCGTCTTTGAGTTAGTTGTTGATCATATAATATATAATATTTATACATAATTACGTATACGAAACAACCCATATAATAAAACAAAAAACCAAATAGAAACACTTATTACCATGCATGTCGTAAAGGACTTAATAAAGTAAAAGCTACATATTCTTCCCTGATATAACACAACAAATGTCACGCGTCAACTCCATTTTCCATGTCGCAGAGTAAACGTTAAAAAAGAAAAACCATATTTCACACTGACACGGCGAGTTTCCAGCTTATTCCCGTAGACAGGGTGACGTCATCGGCCACGATGCGACGGTTGACAGCGGGCGACGACGCGTGACGTAGACGGGCACCGATTGAAAATTGTGGTTTCTGAACGTAACCGCACACCAACATGGAATTGTAGTGGTTGTCTGTTGATCTTGTTTACCCGTGCGATGTGTTATTTGAAATATTTTGATGATATATGATGATGATAGGTACGAATGGCATTTTAATTAATCACATAAGGCTAAAGTTTGAGAGTGTGTTAGCTTGTATGTTTGTTACTTCTTCACGCTCACACTGTGTGGAGGTAGCAGACATGCCTGGATTAAAACATAGACTACGTTTTACCTCGAAAAAATGTAGTGGGTAACACCGTGGGCGCAGCTAGTACGTAATATAAGGATACGCAGAGTATTGTAGAATCTAAATAAATGATTCCTACAAATGAAAATTGCACTGCTCCCACACAAGGCGTGCTTCACATTGGTAGTACATATGCCTACGTATACGCCTACGCTTACCAACTGAGGTACCTTCTACAACTATTTTAAGTTTTAAAACAAGAAAGCGATGAGAGAACAGTATATCTAGGATATCATAATATTATAACAAAAAAAATTAACGTTTAAAAATTTGGATTAAAATTGGATATTTTCCTATCTTCAAAATAACACCGTAATACTAAAAATTATAAACCTATTAAAAATCCTATTTCAGTACGATATCAGTCTTCATGAAATTTAAAACTACGTACGCTCGTACGTACACACGCACGTCGCTTGGTCCTTTGGAAAATTAATCACTTAAGTAACACTTCTAACATAACTGCCCTAACACAATTTTTACAGACCGTCATAAACCCAGAGAAATCGCTGCGATATAAAAACGTTACGATCGTTAAAACGCTTTATAAATATATAAGGAGCTGTAATAATTGATGCTGCTAACATAAAAGGTATTTTAATAGGTAGGTAGTTACACTGAGTTTTTTACTAACATTTATTTTCGTCTCAAGTGAATGGGATAAACAAAAAACAGATTTTGTTTTAGGTAAGAATATAATAGCCCGAGATCTCACCGTATTTACTACGGTTACTACATTCATCTGTTTTTATTCAGACTCAGTTTTTTAATGGCCGCCTTACCTTTTTGTTATTTACGCCTTTCCCCCATTTGTATCATATTTTATTTAAAAAACATAATTATGAACACAATTTTATGCAAAGAATCGTCTTTTAAAATCCAAATCTGATTTCTGTTCTTTACACACATTTTATTTTCCAATGTTCCGGTATAGGTAATTTTAGGATTCTATACACTCTCTGTGACAACTTGCTTATTAAAATATCGATCCAAAATAAGATGAGAAAAGTAAAAAAATACGCCGAACTCAACTGACTACCGATATAAAAATAACCACCTTATTAAATTGTTAAGCCCACGGTGTTTAAAAAATAGTGTTATTCCAACAGTCTTGTTTTGGGAATAAATAGTCAACTCTCGTAAACCAATAATGGCAAATTGGAATTAATTTAGTGTTCCCAACCCGTAAGATCAAATTGCTCAATCTGGCCTTACGATGCTCACGTTCGAATATTAATTAAGTTTGACAACATGCTAAAAGCCTAACGATATTGCAAACGGATTATTTATAACAAATAATCCAGTATGTAGCTTAATGTTTAAGCCAAAAATACATGCAGGTACCTAAACATTTTTCCCTACCAACAAACTCAAAAAACTTGATAATTAATATCTATGAGAAATAAATAGTTGCAATATTGAGTCTTAAAGGTTATTTAAATAAGTATCACAAGCTTATTGTACCAAATAAATAATGAAAAGAAAATAAATAACACAGGCACATTACAAAAAAAATCGTTTAGGCTTGTTAGATGTTTATACATCTAACAAGCCTAATCGAACGAAACGACGAACGAAACATTTTACAACAAGCCTAAACGATCTAGTTATCTAGATGTGGCAAAAAAAATAAGATCTGTAGCGGTCAAACTTTCCCGGAACATTATCAGCTGAGCTCATCTCCTTTTTCTATATTTTGTTTAAGTATATTGTCCTTTTTATAACAATAATGTGTGTATTTTTGTTTTATTCATTATGAATTCTCATCCTATTCTAAACAAATAAAAACTCAAAAATGTATGACTGACAACATAGTTCAATATGACATGAATTGTTAAAAACGAAGGCTGTGAAATCCGACACGTACAGTCGTACACTATAGTGTCTCTAGTGTCAAAGCTATTTCTATCTACATCAAACAAAGGAAAGTCAAACAACTGACATATTAAACTTGTAAATGTAAAATATTTCTCACTCTGACAAATGAAAATAAAAACAAAAAAGAGCCAGTTCCGAGTCTGCTTGCAATACGTTGCCTGGTTTATCAATTCTATTTGTATTTCTATGAAGTCCTATTTTTTTTATGTTGTTTTTGATCTCTGGTCTCATATTTTTCTGGTTCAATTTTATGGTTTATTTTGTGATCATATTTGTTTACTAAAATGTTTGCATAGGATGTAGGGCAAGATCAGATATTGTTCTGTTTTAACAATACAAAAGCTATACATATTTATTATTATATTTCTTTACATTACTTGATAGCTCGGCAGTGTTATTTAGCTTAAAATAATTTTCATTAATAGACTGCAGTATTTGAGAAATACGTAGGTCGGATCCTCGTCGGATCTTATAAGAACATTTTGACTAACCTATTAGCTTTAAGGAACCTACTTCTACTTCTTCTTATCTTATGGTTTAACAACCTTGTGTCAGAATTTAAACCAACTTTAAGCCTCTGAAATGGCTTCACACGCCGTTGAATAAATCTCTCAAGAATGCTTGTTTCCTCACCGATGTTTTCCTTCACCATTTTAGCAACTGATAATTTGTAGTACTCACATGAATTCGAAAAGTCATTGGTGCGTGATGGGATCACAACTTGCGACCTTTGACTTGGCAGTCTGACGGTCATACTATTCGGCTATTACTGCTTTTTTGCAGGAACCTACTTAAATTGAGTTGTAACAATAGAAGTTACTGGTTGCATTAACAAGGAAACCTAATTACACCGGTCTCTGATCTATCTGAGCCAGTATTCCCTTGATATCACCGTGTAAATCTGGCTGACATATTGAATTTGTGCATGAGTGCAACGTAGCGTGCCAGGCAATAAACTGGAGTAGCATTACTAACATAGGTATGTACTGGTGGAGTGCCAAGCCTTCTAACCCTATTTACAGTGGCATAATTCAATAGTTCTGAGACGCTATCTAGTCAGGGGCACTCAATATAACAATAGAATAAAATAAGTCGAAAGTAGTCAAAACCCCTCTTGAGGTCGTCAGCAATAAACTATCCCGAAAAAAAAAGTCTAATATATTGTCCAAGTCCATAGATTAAACCTACTCTACATATTGTACTGAAGTACCTAGGTAATGTAATAATATTATGATCTGGTGGGATTTAAAGAAAATAGTCTATCTGCCACACTCAGAGACATTAATGATCACTTAAACTGACACTAAGTAAAGATTTCATAAATAAAACCAACTTGTACAATTACATTCCAATCCAGACAAGCTACATTGGTCTGAGAGCACTCGATTTATAAAGGCAATTAAGATTTTAATTATTGTGTAGTACTTATTGCGAAAATAATACCTAAATAAGCTAGAACAGTCAATAAAAACTCCTATAGAGAATCGTCAATATCCATTGCAGTATTCTTCATAATGTATGAAAATACATATTTTTCTTTATATTTCCATTCTGAAACGTATTTTTAAACATATTTTAAAAGACATCATATCGTTTAATGTTCATCTCGAATATACGAGGAATATTATGGGTTGGAGAGTGAGATTAAAATTCTTCGAGCGCAAGATTTCCCAGCGAATAGGTGATTACTTTTACACACTAACAATTTCCCAACACTAAAGGAATTATATGGAAGCAGTGTGGATATTTGCATATGAATGTTAATATGTTCATAAATTCTCGTTATAATCCAAATAGATTTTTTTATCCGGGTTATTTTTCGATTTATTTTATATTTTTGTCCGGACTGTGTAACCGGTTTGAGATGATAACCTTTAACTAAAATAAACGATTAAACTTAATTTAATTGGTAGATAGCAAAAAAATGTTTTCTCACTCTTTCTTAAAATAATTGTATAAGAAATATCATGTGGTTGGTCTTATAAACTCAGAATCGAATCAAACTTTAATGGTTTCAACATCTTTAATGGTTAAGCTTGAAACGAATCCTTACAAATCTTCAATTCAAGCAAAATTAACTAGAAACCCAGTAACTGTAGTTTTACACCGAAACTAATTTATATAAATTTTCTTTGAAACGAAAATGCTCCGATACATTTTGCTTTGGTTACTTTGAGAGCATTTTGAAAGTTTTGGTTTCGTTTGTTTTGTCATTCTACATCATGTTCGACGATTGTCTTCAAAGCTAACAATTCTAGGGTGTTTATAACAATGGGTGTGAGCGGATGTGTCGTCGCGCCGCCAGTGATTATGTCTAACGCAGGGATAGGAGAGCGGCGGAGCAGCCGCGCAGCGCGCAGCAGACGACGCTCCACATGCGACGCCTGCGCACCCCCTGCTGGGCGAGGTGCTCAGTAGAGAAACCAAACGAAGCAAAGTTAATACCGTTACAACACCGCCGACCATGGCCAAGTAGTCGCGCCTCCCTTCTGTCCAATTTGTGCGATTAGGTCTTTCTGTTCTGTTTAAGCTTCAGTTAATAATACTATCTCAGTTACCTATCCTCCTGTTAGATTAGAATTTCCATCCGATATTATTTGCTATTTATGTCAGTTTGGATTTGAGTCCAAACTTGTAGTTTCTGTTTTAGGTTTTATAGGTTACCTACTTGTTTCTATGTAAACATGGCGAATATGTTACGCAATATAATCAATTATCATTTAATTTGAACTAATTATATTTCATTATGTATTGCGTAATTTGTTCCCAGGTAGCTAAGCATTTTATCTGCGTCTAGATTACGTTTAGTTTAGATCTGGAACTTAGTGTCCCGTGTGCAGTTTGGACCCTGTGTGACTCGTCTGTGATCGTCCCAGTCTTCAGTCTCCGTCAGTGTTTGTCTGTCCTTAGGCATGTTCATTCTTCATTCTTGTCTGGGTGACCCCTGTATAGCGTCATTCCATTTAGCTTGTCCTTTATATTTTCTATAATATTTATTTTTCTTAAAACGTACCAGCAGTTTCAAATATTCTTCGAGAAACCTTTTACGATTAGTTTCTGTACATGATATTATTTTATAGCTGCTACCACCGCTTTCAATTATTTTACATAAACATTTGGATTATTTATTCTAGGTATTTTTTTAATGAATAGCTTGTTAATATTTTAATTGTGTATATTGTATATCTTGCAGGTGTATTATTCTAAATAATCAGCTGGATGTGTTCATCATTTTATATCCTGTATACCTGGAATAATTTTCTTGTACTTTAACTGGCAAATAACTACATGAATTATATTAACAATTAACTTTTCCTAAAAATGTTATTCAAAATGATGAACAACTGGCAACAAGCAATATTCGTTCGTGATGATCCCAATCCTTGTGTTATCCCTGACTCTGTCCCAATGACGGCGTGTTTTATTTTAGACCGGCAGTGGCGCGCCAGCAGTCGGCCCCTACCCTGGTGTTTAGGTGTGTCGATGTATCACTTTTTATGCCACTCACAGCACTTGAATCAAACCAGAATATTCCATCAAAATTACATCTTTATTTTTGGCCCTTTATGAATATTCTAGTTTTGTTCAAATAGTAAAGACAATACGATCCCAGATTAACCCTGAGCATCCCCAGAGATTCGCTTGTTTTGTCGTGTGACTGTTTCGTGTGCTGTATTGCTTTCCATTGTCACAAAGCTTTAACTAAAACCTATGATGTGAAACTCTATAGGGAACTACTAACAAACGAGTGTTTTTAATATTCACATTATATTGGTGAGATGTTAGTCCGGTAAGACTTTAGTTAATTGTCGCCATTTTTGACATGATAAATAAAGTGGAGTCAAATATAAAGTTTGTCTCAACTTTCAGTGCAAATCGTACACTCTGATTCACTTTCAATCACAGTAGTTACAAATTCAATTAGAAATATTAACACTCTTCACTTACAGAATTCCACCATAGATATATGCAAACCTATCATAACTTCTCTCAATCTTATAATTCCAATGGAAAGCAATGTAAGAGCATCAATACTTCTTGAGCACGCTGCATGCAACATAGGCATCCAATACCCCTAGCTAGTGAACCCGAAATAGCATGATCTGATATCTGCCAAATGTCTACTCCATCACTTTTGTTAGATGGCAAATAAAGTCTTCACACATCGATATCCAACACAGAATACTTGGAAAACTGAACACTGTTCTCAATTTCAGGTCTTCGTATCTTTGTTTAAACATTATTTTTGTTCTTAACAAAAGATATATTACGAGAGTTCTGGATAAAACTTTGACATATTGTTCTACAAAGCCCCAAACAGAGGATTGCCTTTATCGTAGATGTTTGTATTCAGAAAAATATGTCTGATTGCCAATCTTTTGGGTGGGATTTTGTACACACTGTATTTTAGCGTACCGATTCTGTACTGTTTATAAGATACTGCAAATAAAATCACTTTTTTATAACCTTACATAGAACTTTAATTCAAGCAATTTAATTAATTTCACATTTTTCATACCTATCAAGATACATACAAATAGCTGTAGATATTAGTGAGATTATTAAGATTATATAACTTTAATAGACTAAAATTGTACACATGTACACCATAACTTAGCTAATATTAATTAGAATTAAAAGTTTGCTTAGAAATAGTAGAATATAATAGATTTAACTATCTTTTAACAAATATTATTATGAATCCTGTAAGTTTGTTAACAAGAATTTATGCAATAGGATCAGAAGGTAACTAGTTTTAAATTACCAAAGGTTGTTGATGTTATCAATTGAGCACCTTTAAATCTAATAATTATCATTATGGATTAGGCGATATTCTGTGGTTTATAATTTCATAAAGCCGCATTTACTGATATTTACTTGCCAAATTAAGGCAACCATTTTGATAATCACAATTGCAGCGTTAATAAGCAAAATGTATGTCCTAACAGCTTCGCAGCTTTCGGTGGTAAATGGAGCCAATGAGGACATAATTTTTAAATTAAATTTCTCCGGGGAGACATTACGCTAATTGAGTTGTTGGGAAGCTTGAGCCGTCGCGCGTCGCCTAGGTTTTGCGACATTTTTTTATGAAACTAATTTAAGTTTGGGATGTGTGCAGGCGGTTGGCTGACGAAGATGACGAGCTGTCGGAGGTGCAGCCAGATGCCGTGCCCCCTGAGGTCCGGGAGTGGCTGGCATCGACCTTCACGCGGCAGCTGGCGACGGCAAAGCGAAAGTCCGATGAGAAGCCGAAATTCCGCTCGGTCGCACATGCGATCAGGGCGGGCATCTTCGTGGACAGAATCTACAGAAGAGTCACCAGCACGGCGCTCATGCAGTTCCCCCAAGATGTTATCAGAGTACTAAAGGTTGGTTACATTAATTTTATGACTTTTCATCATTAAAATCAGCTTTCGGCGCACAATCTCTGACTAGAAGGAAAAAATCAGTAGGAAAAATTCCAACTACTTCCACATCCAGAATTACTTGAGACTTCAGTAGTGACTTTGGTTTATCACTTTGCCCATTTTTTTGTCACCGTTCATCTACTACTACTAAAGTTCACAATCATTATTCAAAAGTCAGTCCGATAGGACATTCGATATTCAGTAATAGAATTCAGAATAAATTATTACAGCAATGTAGGAACGCAGTCAAATGAACTAAATCACCATGTTCTTCGTTCGGACAGAATTAATAACCACACATTAATGTTGAAGTTACTTTAAGAATTTTCAATGAACATTTTATTGTAAGGCAGAAGAGGAATACTAACTATTCTGACTGATTCAAAAAATGATAAAAAATACTCTTTACGAGAGAGATAGTTTGGCAATTGACTACCTGCTATGTTACTAATTTATCATTTAGAAATAGTACTATTTAAACGGATTTTATCGCGGTTTTATTATTGGAAAGTGACCAAGAATGCTGTAAAGAGTCCTTTATACCGAAACGTCCGCGTCGGGACCAACAAAAAACCTTGACTTGAACAATTACTATCAACTATGCTAAATGTTTAGTTATTAACAATCCGATTCACGCAAAATGAGCTCAATGTGTCACTCGGTCTTGCAGTTTTACACTTTGAATTAACTTTAACACGGGGTTCCAAGCAAGTGGTACGACCACTTGACCAGCCATTTTCTCTATTGAAATTTGGGTGCTTCTTAATTTCAAAAGCCTCGCGTATCACCCTAGGAAGGAATCGGTTTTCTTTGTCAAGGATTTGTGGTTAATCAAATCTGATGAGCTTGTCGCTTTGCTTGTCGTTTTTTTTTACTATTTGTAAAGGTATTGTAAAGTAGTTTACATTATCATTTGTCTTAACTATAAAACAACTACAGGCTTACTTCTCTACCTAATGTCGAAATTTTGCGTCACCTCATAGTTAGAAGATGTCCAATGAAATGTAAATAAGCTTGTTTCATACCTTACATACTATATTCTACCGTTATATTGGCAAGCGCAAATCAACCAACGTATTTGAGGACCACAGACGTGACGATATTTCAACAGATTCACAAATTCCCACTATTCCCGCAATACCTAAATTCTGAATAAAGCTGGCGCGCCATGATTTGCGAGGATACTGACACAGTAACAATAAAGCTCTGCTTTCATCGAAAAATTGTGAGCGACACGTGCACACAAGCGCTTTTTTGCAGTATGACCCCTTTTCTCTACGCTTATTCGCTTAAAAACCCGACGAGCCATGAAAAAAGAATTTTAACACTCATCTAATTTCCATCGCAAAAACTTTGTAGTTTGATAATAATATCAAAAAAATAATGAAGTAATAGGAAAAGTAGGAAGGATAAGAAGTGAACTAAAAATGAATTTGGCAATTTATCCATTGATAAGCTTAAAAAGACGGTAGTATTATGTTTCAGTAGGTACTTGTGCAAACTTCAGTATGAAAAAAATATGCCGGTCCGTTTTTTTTAACTTACACTACTAGGATTAGGATAGAATAGCTTGCTTAATAAAAATAATACCGGCTTATAACTGTCCCATAGAGAGACTAAATCTCTTCTCTTTATAAATAGGGAATAGACTTTGCACACCACAGCTTACTCATCAGCAATCGAAACTAACGTGCACAAACTTATTAACTTTATTAATTCTTCAATAACATGAGTAATTCGTATAACATGGGCTACACGTAATTGGCAAAATTTGTTATTTATGACCTTTTAAGATACATTTTAAATTACTTTCGACGAACAGGCGTTAAGGGTAAGCGACCCCGTGACCCAATAACCTTTTGTAACCGACCAATTGAAGCGTAGATACTTTTGTGTATATCTAGAATTTATGTATATGCGTTTCCGGAAACTTTGAATTACTAATAATAATATAATAAACTTGCTGATAACACCACATTAAATATAAATGACATTGTTAGTCCCCACTTTTGTCAACCGTCCTTTGACATTACATTTGTAAAATTTATCCAGAACAAAGTTTTGTATAATAAAGCCTTACAATATTCTGTCTGACACTTTAAGCTAAAACCCAAGTAGTTTTAATAAAGGTACGGGATGTGGCAATGTTATTTATATTTTCCATAGTATGTAGTTATTTTGGACTCGAGTTAAATTAAAACAAATCCAAATACATGTTTTGATGTTTGCTAACTGTAAAAACTTAAATGTAAGTCGAAAAAGAAACTTCTGAGAAACGAGTATCACAAAAGTGGTCCAAACGTATCTACTGTTATTATAACAATCTGATATAAATATAACCTAGTATGTACCTAATCCTGAACCGAATGTCGTGGTGGCCTAGTGGTTGACATACCGGATTTCTATGCACGAGGTTGCAGGTTCAAACCCAGGCAAGTATCAATGTGACTTTTTCAATGTCATAAATACTTTCTTAGATATTCTAAGACACCACTGACTGACGGTGACGGAAAACATCGTAAGGAAACCTGGATTTAATTATCTGAAATCGCCAACCCGCAGTGAGCTAGCGTGGTGATCAATGCTCAATCCTTCTCTATACGAGAAGAGGCCTTTGCCCTGCAGTGGGACAGTTATAGGCTGTTATTATTATTATTATTATGTACCTAATCCTAACATGTAATCTTATCTTTAGGCAAGACATTTTTTTACATATTTCGGCCATTATAAAACAACAAAAATTTGAGCATTACATTTTATGCATGCAGAGCTATTCCTTTAGTTATATCTCTTAACGATGATGGCCTCTGAGGCCAATAAAATATGCCGGACGTCAATTTCCCCTTGATTGAGATTTCTCTGGTGGAATAATCAAATTACACCAAAGCCCCGGCAAGTAATCGAATATAAGCTAGCACGGACCAGAGCCATGCTATGTAGACCCTAGGCCAACGTAGTAAAGTGGAAAGTTCCAAGTTAAACCTAATTAAATAAATTAACGATGTAATGAACTAAGCAAGGTAGCAAGTTAATCAACTGAAGGGGCTACAAATCCCTGACGACTATTAAATATTTACCATCAAGTAACAATGGTTAAACAAATTAATCTGTAGTGCGGCTTGATTAATACCTACTTGTGTACATTCATCTTCATCTTGAATGAGTAAATTAAGTAGGTAGGTAGTATGAATAATTCTGGGACCACAAGCGTAGAAGGAATGGAGAGCAAGCGAGATTCCTCACAAAATTTTATCGTTTGTTTCTTGCCCATAAATTAATTCTGCGGTATGTAATTATACTGTTAGATGTTGCAAAAATCCCTTAAGGATTAAGATTACAAAATGCATTTCGCTTTTCACTTGGCATCTTGCTTTAGATTAATGATACAAACAAAATTATTTCTATCATCTAGTGAATTGGCATTTCATAAGTTCCTGTAATTGTTTTACATAAAATAAAAACATTTTGAATTTGAATTTTCCTCAGAACTTCGTTGTTCGTCGTTGTGTAGATTTTTTTTTTTTTTTTAAACGTCGCCCCACACTAGGAATTTCTCCTGTATCGTGGGTGCGTTTTCACAAACATGAAATATCACATACACAAACACCCAGACTCGGGACAAACATCTGCGGATCGCACAAATTTTTGCCCCGTGCAGGAATCGAACCTTAAACCTGCAGGTCGTCAAAAGCGAGACGCCGCATAACACTGCACGTAGCGGCGTCTCGCTTCCACATGGTAAACTGCCTGCTTTAAGAGTTCATGGTAAGGGGGCTGATTGGCGCAGTGGCTAAGCGATTGGACTGCTGCACTACGGGTTGCGGGTTCGATTCCCGCATGGGGTAAAAATTTGTGCGAACCGCATATGATTGTCCAGAGTCTGGGTGTTTGTGTATGTGATATTTCATGTTTGTGAACGCACCCACGACACAGGAGAAATTCCTCGTGGGGGCCAGGTTTTTTTTTTTAATAATAATTAAAATTCATCGTCTACAGCGTATCTTCTAAAGATGGCATCTTTAACCCTCTTTTAAAGATAAGTGTTCTAAAGAAGAAGATTATAAGAGAGCAAGCAAACTTTAACCTTTTTAAAGCTTTTTCTTTGGAACTCAACTTTAAACCTCTTAAAGATAACTATCAAGTTACTTGCATAATATTTTTCTTGCGTTAGAAGAAATTGAAACTTTTCTCCTTATCCTTACATTTTTAGTTTTTCAATATCAGAATATTTTTAAGGCTTGTAGGTACTCATTATTAAGTGGACATTTAGTTAGCCTGGGTTGTTTAGTTACACGTCCTACAAAAACAAGCGTACATTCAACTTTTGAATTATTAATCAAGCCTACGTTTGGATTAGTCACTGTTCCTGCTCCCACTGTCCCTGTCCTTATTTAGTTAGTCTTTTGTTCGTTTGACTTACTTCAAAGCCAGGGACCGTCAATTGTTTCACTTTGTTCGCAACAATACTTCACGTTCCACTCAAATTTCCGAAAGCAATTTAATATAATTAGCATCTGTACTCATGTTTTTAATTACATTATAATTTTGGAATGGTCCAGAGATATTACAAGACCGTCCAAAAGTTATTACGTTATCTTCCTTGATTAATTTTGAGGTAATCTTGTATAAAATGTGCAGCCGTTTTTATTTTATTTAAAGATGTTGCCTGACTGTGATTGCGTATGTAGCATCTTTATTTAGGTATGTGATGTGCGTTTATTGTAAAATCACAAGCGCCCCCTTTTATTTAATAGTTAATATCGTAAAAAATTATGGAATAAAATTGTATTAATAATTAAACGTACAATGAATACGGCTGTTTCTTGAATAGAATAGATTCCACATTCTACATCTTCATGCGTATTAATACAGGTGCAAAAATGCGTGTCATGCACTCTTATCCAACCCTAAAAGAGATCATAATACATATTTTGAGTTGAGTTTGTTTCGGTGTTCCTTCTCAGAGGTAGTTAGTTAGGAAATGCCGACGCCATCGACCTAGTTTAAAAAAAATGACGTGTAAAAGTTATTTTTAAGACCTATTTGCAGAAATAAATCATTTATCGTTTATCATTTATGAAACATTTACATTAAAAATGAGAATCTTCATCTAAGTCTTCGTTTTCAGACTCTAGACGAGTGGTCGTTTGATGTGTTCGCTCTGCACGAAGCATCCGGCGGGGCGCCTGTCAAGTACCTCGGCTACGAGCTCCTCAACAGATACGGCATGATACACAAATTCAAGGTTAGTATTTACAACTTACAGTTTTAGAATTTGTTTCAAAACTTCTGAAAGGCATGGATTAAAAACGATTTGGAAAGATAATTTTGGTTAGAGGAATAAGGCTGTAAATGAAGCGAAATGACGACAAAATTTGGGTGTACAATAATATATATTAACTACACGTAATCTTTCAGTAACAAGCGTTATGGTAAGAATACATAGCTACAGCCTATTCCAATCAAATAATTTCAGCATATTTTGTACTGTAACCCTAACTTATATTGAGTGGTGATTGATATTTCTACATATAAACAGCAGGTAGGTGTTTCAAAAAAATATTTATTCTTAGTAAATATTCTATTTCATTTTCTTTTTTAACATTTCATTTTATGCTACATTTCTTTGAGATATCAATCAATTCTCACCCTGTGTATGACAAGTTATCAATCAAAATTTGTCTCAAATGTCCTTTCTGCAAAACGAAACTCATGAGCACTTTGTTATGTGACCTTTTCATCTAAATTTGTAGGCTTCGGATCACAACGGTTTCCCGAAACCCTTTCGCTTGTCGTACAAAGTGTACAAGGAAAAAAGAGTCCCTAAGTATCTCCTTTTTAAAAGCAGAGTGACTTATTGTTATTTAAATGTAATTCTGCCCTATTGGTGACTGGTGGTGGCGTTATTCTTATTTCACTTTCATTACACGATCACATTATTATGCGAATGATTGTAAAGCAACATATACCGGCTGCTAAAAGTTTTGCACTGACGGTGAATTGGTTAATTTGACCTGAAAAAGGCCTAGAATGTAAAAATAATTTAAGTTGGCTGGACAAGCGATGATATCTAGCATGTGCTTAAAGATGATGCATCTTAAAAATAATAACATAGGCGAATAAATGAAATAGGTGATTAACTTAGTTTCGTCGTCATTACCTATGTCATTACTGAAAACGAGAGACGAAATGAGTCCAAGAATCTGACAATCAATAATATTATATTAAGTTCAGTTAGAACGTCTTAATAATAAAATTAAACTAAAGAGCATTTAAAAAATCAATTGCCTCGAAAAAGCCATGGCGAAATGTCGATAAGTTGAATTAACCTTCGTTTGCAAGACATTAATCCCATTTGTCGATTTAAGTAACTTTAAGTCCGGGTAAAGTCCGCAATCTTCGTTGTCATTTATCTTTTAATTAATTTTAAGAGAGTAACTTAAAAGCCTCCGGCGTTGAAATTCGATGTAGTCGCGACCTTTTCAACGTGTAAGCGTTTTGCTCTCCTAATAAGTATTATGATTAACTACGCTTTCAATAGCATGCTTATTTATTACTTGTAGATTCTAAAAGACGTAAAGCCTTCTGCGAAAATAAGACCATCACAAATTTTCATCAGAACTTTGTCATTTTTACCATCATTGACATTAAAAGTTACCGCTAAAAGTTTAAGCAACGCTAGCAGTATTAACAGACGCCACAGAAATGTTAAATAATTTGAAACATAGTTTTTCATTGTCCGTCGTCTTTGTAGGTACTCTTTTTTGGGATCGAATTTTGTATGAAAATATAATAGGATACAGAAACCTTGCAAGCTCTTTTGTTATTGGCTCGTAAACTGCTACAATATTTTTATGGATTCTTTAGTGACCGTTATAACAGAACCATCTCGTTAATATTTGTTATTGAAATAACTTCCTTTATGTCACTAACATACAGCTACAATGTGTAATAAAAAATATATAAAAAGTAAAACTATTTTTAAAGAATCCAAAAACCAAAGCAATATTACCTTAAATAACTAACCGCCGCACTCAGAGACGTTAATGATTACTTAAACCAACGCTAAAGAAAGATTTGACAAAGAAATCTTTTACTTAGGGAGAGTTTAAGTAATAATTAATTCTCTCTGAGTTCGGCGGTAAACTATGTTTAATTTACCTCCGTTTTAAAACTTTAATGCAGCAAGAAAAATAGTTCTTAGTAGGTATTTCAATTTACATCAGTCTTGGGCGAGTCGGAACGTCGAGGAAACTTAGGTAGGTACTTACTTTATTTCCTGCATTTCTCAACGTTTCCATATGATTGAATTGAAATGGGATTTCCAAGTGTCTAAGTTTAGAGGATACGGTTGCACTTTGAATAAGTAGTCCTGTTACGTCTTTGAGGCGGTATTGAATAGGTTACAATACATTGTCATGCTTTTAAACTGCAAAAAGGTCACGAGGTTATGAAGATCCTTACTCTCATTTTATCATGCAGACCCTACTGTCTATCTCTCATTCTATGGGCACGATTCCAAATTCCTTTGTGTCCGGAAGCTAAATTGGTTCTAAAGCTTCGTAATTTAGAACCAGAAACATAATTGACCCTGGTTTGTGATCTCACACAAAATATTTATCATAAAGAAAACATAAATTCACATTTGCTACCTGCCATCATAAATTCAACCAGTGACTATAAATTCTAACCTTAGTAAGAAAGATCCAGAAAGAGCGACGTAAAGCTTTTGTTAGAAAAACATGACAACGGAATCTCAAGCAAGACAAAAGGTGCTATAAATGTTAGTGAAATAGCCTGTAGCGTAGACACGCTAGAACGGTGAAGGTAGCTTACGACTTACGATCTTTTATTTAAAATACTCTTTAGCGTTAACCATTATATTTAATAGAAGAAGTAATTTAGCGCCTTGCTGATCGCAAATACCAGTGTCAGAAATAATAAAAGAGGTTGTTTCACTGTGATTATTATCAGTCTTGTGTTGTTCAGGTTAATTATAATTTTATGTGCAGATTTTAACAAAGCTTATTAAAGAACTTGCCTATGATTTAATTCAACATTATCAGATTCCAGATATAGTCTACCGGCTATCAACTGCCTTCATATCGTATTGTTAACTGTGGCTTATTTATCACTAGGTACCGCCCACAACCCTGGAGAACTTCCTCAACAGGATAGAGGAGGGTTACTGCAAGTTCCACAACCCGTACCACAACAACTTGCATGCTGCTGACGTCGCGCAGACAGTGCACTACATGCTGTGTCAGACTGGACTGATGGTAAGTCTCGCAAAAACACAATTCGGAAACTATGATGCAAGTGGAAAATTCTAAAGCTTTTCAAAAAGAATATTCGAAGCCGAGTATTGCGACTAAAGAATACCCGTCCTTGGCTTTACTGTAACGAGATTTTTACAGCATTTTTTACGTCTTACAATAGCTGATACAATATAGGAATAACTTCTAAGAATATGGATTTCCAATCATTTATTTGCTGTGTCTGCTAGATAATTAATTTGTGTTCTGACCGTTAAAAATATTTATATTATTTAAATAATATATTGTATTGTCATTAGACGCTTGCATTTTTCAGTGATTTGCCTAGACTAGAACAATAAATCAACTTATTTTATTTGACTTGTAAAATAAGATGACCTGTCATCTTAGGACCACGAATGCTATAAACTTTTAGGGTTATGAAAATTGCAAAACTAATTTATCACTTTTGCACGGACTCGCTTTTTGCCTATTAATTTAAGTTAAATGGGCGATTAAAATGCCCATTCATATAATTATGGTTCTAACTTCAAAGTGTTGTTATGAAATATAGACAAACGAGTAAAGTTTTTACAGTCCGCTGGAACGACTTGCATCTGGATAACATTGTCTTGGTATTTAACCTACAATCGCACTAAATATTTTCTCCCTAAAATTTTTAAATAGCATTTATTTCTTGAATTTCTTATCAGACTTGGAATTTTCACTTAAACGTTTTCCTGCAGAACTGTTTACCAGAGCTAAAGAAAAACATTTTACTTGAAAATTTCTATCGGGCTAGAGGTTTTACAAAATATTTTCTCTTCGTTGAAGGAAATTTAATTTATTAATTTATTTTTTCTTCTAAAAGGAGGAGGCCTTCGTTCAGCAGTGGACGCCTTACGGCTGATGATGATGATGAAGGAAATTTTAGTAATGAAACCTGGACGTGATGTTTTGATATCGCTAGTAATGCTAGTAAACAGAGAGCCAGCATATTGATCAAAGTTCGTTTTCGTGCAGAAAAGCGGCTTTTGCACTAGAAGAGTAGTCACAGGCTGTGATAATTATTTTTTTGTCTTTACAGAACTGGCTGTCAGACCTCGAGATCTTCGCGACGTTGGTGGCAGCAGTGGTCCACGACTTTGAGCACACTGGCACTACCAACAACTTCCACGTCATGTCTGGCTCCGATACAGCGCTGCTGTACAACGATAGAGCTGTACTTGAAAACCACCATATAAGCGCGGCGTTCAGGTAAGCTGTGCGGTAGTAAGTTACGTTTAAGTATTTAATAAAATTAAATGTCATGAAATTATCGTTTACTCTAAAAAATACAATCAATGAACATTTCTAAGTCCATGTTATAGTACTGATAGCCGAGTGGTATGACCATTGGACTGCCAAGTCAAAGGTCGCAAGTTCGAACCCCGCACATGTACCAATGTGTTTTCGAATTCGTGTGCGTATTATAAATTAATTATCAGTAGCTAAAAACGGTGAAGGAAAACCCCGTGAGAAAACCGGCACTCCTGAGAGATTTTTCGATGGGGTGTAAAGCCATGTCAGAGGCCTACAGGCGGTTTAAACTGTGAAACCAGGTTGCTCATCATCCATACGATAAGATGACGTCCATGTTTGGACAAAATGTTTCTCCTAAGCTTGGGCTGCTTTGCACGAAAGCCTACCCAATTAACTTTATGTCATAATTGTATCATCAATAAGATTATGGGCAGAAAGCTTTGGATTATAGTATTCCATTTTACACTATTAGGTACTTGTAGGTCGAAAATTCAGGTCGTTTACGCATAAAAACCAAAAACTGGTAGCCATATACATACATAGATCTACACTGTATCTACAGTAAATTTATTACAATGAGCAATTCGATTGCAATTTTCTGTACACAGAAAAATACAACCTCTGCGGCAACTATTGTGCAATGGATCCAAACGATTTACATTTTAATCAAATACAAGCTCGGTCCGCCATCCGGGTATTGCCGGCGTTTGTTTTAACGGAAAAATTGCATTTTGCGGTAAACACTTCATTTCGTGCATTTCCGCAACAGCATAAATTCGCGTTAAATTAAATTCTGAATGGTTTTTTGTATCGCTGTTTACATTTTGCATTGACGAAAGAAATACCTCTAGAGTTTTTATAACTTGAAATATGAAGAACTAAGCGTAAAAGAGGGAGGGTTCCCTCTTAGTATAGTTTTTGTTTTTTTTTGTCCCGTGCGGGAATCGAACCGGCAACCCTTAGCGCAGCAGTCCAATCGCATAGCCACTGCGCCAATCAGATCGCTGTAATTTATCAACCAATAAACAGCTTTCCACATCTGCGCGACTTTCTTACAAAATTATTGTGTATAATTGAAAGTACAAAAGGCTGTACAAATTGTCACGTTCCTGAAAGTAAACGCCTGATGATCGTGAACGAACAAAGAAAAACGAAACGAATTGATGACGCCGACTTCAATAACCTACACTCTGATATATCAAAATGTTAACAATACAATTTGAATACGAATAAAAATTGAAGAATAACAAAAGGCAATGGTATGGTGAATGTAAGAATGGAAATTCTGAGTCAGCTAACAAAAGAGTTCCACGTTTAGGCTGAGAACTCGTTATAATACTATATAATTTCCCTCGGGAGACGACGAAGCTATTTTTCACTCACAAAATCCCAAAATATACGATGCCCGGCCGATAGGTGATTGGCAGTTAGCTATAAAAATAAAAATATTTACACTCGTAAAAGCCAGTCTTTAATAAAAAAATAACACGTCAAAGATATAGTTTTTTTCTACGCGGATTGCTATAAATATAACGTTTTATTTATGTTTTTGCCCATCGGCGACGTAATAACATAATAAACACAACGAAATAGGTCTTCTTAGTAATTAAGTCCTGTTATTACTTACCTACAAATAAATTTTACGTTTCCGAGGTTCCTTGAAAGGTAAATGAGGCTAATAATGGAATTTGAAAGCCCTCCACCACTACTCCTTACCTATTTGTGTCATAGCAGATGACTTCACACGAAGCAAACGTACGAAGCGATCATCTAATCATCTTCTTCGTATATAAATCATCTTATTCTTATACGTCTTTATTATTAAACAAGAGGTCATTACAGAAACCGTCCCGTCCGTTTGCCCACAGACTACTTATCACCCGCTATTTTCATAGAAATAGGACATTTTATCTTCAGGCGACGCGTGATTGATGATCGGTGACGTAAAATCTCTCGGCATATAGTATTCATAAGGATTTCAATTCGATTAAGCTATATAATATACACTACAAAGACGTTTTAAATATAATTAAACATTATTGAATAATCGAAAACGGAACACAAAATTATCGAAGTTGAAACGAAACTAAATTATAAAGTAAGTAGATTTAAGTCAACACTGCTACAGGTGCTGTACAATACCAGCACTTTTAACTTGCTTCTAAACCCTACCTAGTATCAAAGAAACAAAATTTTAAAACGACATCGATGTTAATCTATTCCGTAATAGCGTTAGCGTTGGAGTGTATGAAAGGACTTGTACACTTTTGTCTCTCAAAGCGAACACTTTGTGAGTTATGACTGCTAAAAAGTCAGGACTTTGGGCAAGACCTGACAAAAGGCAGTATTCCCTTTATGACGTACTTACTCTATTCTAGTTTTAATAATCTTTGTCATGCCAGTCATACTACGGATAGCTATTCTTAACAAAGCGGTTTTTTTGAGCTTGGTTTAAGTATTCTTGCTTTAATTTGATGCTCTTCTATCTGCTAGAAATCGGGTAAAAATTTTCTGCGTGCAATACCTCATCTTCCCCACACTATAAGTCCCTACGTCTAGAAGCAACCACATGTATATTGTAAGGTTCTAGCTTAACTGAATAACGAGTAGGTAACTATTTAAATAAACGATTTTATTTGACTAGAATCCAAATCTGAATTTTAATGTTGCCAACTGAATACGATAACGGAGGAAAACTGTAGCAACATTTATTAAAAGTATCATTTATAGCCATTTGAAATTGTAATCCAACACAATTACGTCAGTGGCCACGTAAATAGTTTATTCGTGAAATTCTCGAAAGAGACACTCCTGAAAATATTCTGTAAACATTTAGGGTCCCGCGGGAAATCAAAATAATCGGGTGTAGCAGTAGGTATATAGTCAACTAGCAATATATACCTACACTACCCATATCTGTCGGGAACTAGTTTCATTTCGCAACAGATCCACATTCTGATCTCATCTTTTTTTTTGGCGCACTTTTTGCTCTTCTGTATCTTGTAGCAGTTTATGGACCAAAAACAGGTCGAAAACATTGTAATAATATGCAATAGTGATATTGTGCCACTCATATTTAATTTTAATCACGTTGCTTATGCCATTGGGAATTAACTAACTTCAGACCAAAATAAAATTACCACAAAACAAATAGGATATGTAAGTTATTTTAATCAAGTCCATGATAAGATTAGCGAAAGAGTTTGTTAATTTTAATCGTTTTCCTCATCTTTGATGGTACCTAGCGGCGAACGATTCCTATTCATCAGTCAATCACAATGCTCGTTAGCGACTGTCTTTAAGCTATTTCAATCCATTCTGAGGCTTTCGGATCTCATAAATATAATAGATAGAAGTTCTGTAAGTAAATATAAACCGTTCCTTACCTCGAGTTTAGTGGCTTAAAGTAAATTTTAATTATTAATTCATCAAAGATCAAAGCTTTTACTTGAATCTAAAATCAGCAGATGTTCGTAGATAGTAAGTACTCTTTAATTATTTTGGGTGTATAAGCGGGTTTTGATGATAGATTACTCTTCTAAATGGTTGTGCATAGCCGCTGGTTAATTATTCCTAAGATTTTCTTAAAACTATGAATAATAATTGATTTATCTAGGGTGCCTTCCAAATTATGTCGTGTTTTCATTCTTAGGCCAGCCACGAAAAGTACCTAAACCAATTATTCCTTGGAGGTTTCCAAGCTACGCTTACCGTTTTATGTTACCTTAGTAGGTAACTATGCTTGATAATTAATAGAGTAGATTTAATTAGGCGAACGCACACCTCGTGGGACCTAGTTCGTAAATTATAGTATGTGCCTAGTAGTGTATTTACTGAATACGTACCTGTGTTAGTTATTAGTATTATGAGCTAGTCGATCTAACAAAGTAACTGCTTGGTCGAATGCGCAGTGAAAAGTAAGTTAAGCCACTGGATTTTATGAGACAATTACATCCTAATAATCTTTTATCTAGACGTAGGCCCAAGCCCTTTTACTTTTTGTAGAAAGATGTAAAACTCATGGACATAAAAGTTAAGTCTCCAAATACTTCCTGGAAAAAACGAAGTGGAGGGAAAAATGAGGAAAGCTGACTCCACATTCTCTCTTTTTAAAACACACACGGACTTCAAAGCTGTAATTAGGTACCTATATGAGTTAGACATATACCAATATGTCTGGAAATATTCCTAAATCCTAACATTCTTATTGTCTACTAACTATGTATATTGTCACATATTTTACGCGGTACGCTCTCGTGCAGTTCTTGGTGTGACAACGACCGATCGTCGCGTTAGCACGCTTCGCAAATCAGCTCTCTACAATATAACAAAAAAAAACCCTACCATATGAGACAAAAATGTTTATTATCTACATAGATCCAATAGAGGACGGAAGTTAATGGAAAATTATTTAACTATAGTAGCCTTATTAGTCCACTAGTATCTTAGACCTACGCCAAGCTGTGGTATCTTAAAATAGAGTCCATAAGCAGTTATACCCGTCTACCTGACTTTTTTAAAGAGAAGAACAGGGCCCTAGATAAAACAAGCTCGATCAATGAACTCAAGCCCTGAAATTAAAGGCGAAATCCTATTTAATAGATAAATAGTCGTCCAAATCAAGCCTATGTAATTTACTGAAAACTTGTCTAGATTATTTTTTTAATTACCATATCACAGACTAGTAAATCTTACAGTGCCTATTGTGTGTCCGACATACGATAAGTGCAGCGCAGTATACCTACGTTCTACCGGCTTGCCTCACATTAAGGATCTAATCTCCAGAGGAAATCACGGAAGGGTTAAACCGGAACAATGTTTACGATGCGATCATAGTGTCGATCCATCAATCTGGCGTGACGTCATCGCCGACCTCCGCTAAATTACAAAGGGACCGGCCATTATAATATATATTGCTAGTGTCTGTTGACCACGGTTCTAGTTCCAACCATCAGTTACGTGACGCGGGTACTACGATGGTGTTTTTCACAATGATTGGCAGTAATTGACAGTAACAACGCGCTATGAATTTAAAACGAGTTGAAGAAATGTTTCGCCTATATTTCACCGTCGGTCTAACGAACTGTTGACGAGTTAATCTATAAGGGTATGTGTTATTTATCTGTGCGCTTATTTCCTCGAGACAAAGTAATACATTGTCGACTTGGTATTAGCAAGTTTCGAAACACTGCGGAGTACCTAGGATTAATTATTTATGAGTATAAAATATCTAATATAGACCTCATTTTGACACGGATTTAAAATATTTGAATCGCTAGAAATGTATGATAAAGCATATAATAGTTTATAGGCTGGTAAGTGCCTGTCCATCCTCAATGAGGCCGCGGGCAAAACTTAGTCCTTTTTTTTTATAAATTCTTAAAGGCACATTATAGTTTTAAATGGAAACCTGTGTTCTCTCTTCTCCCTCTGGGTAATAGGCGTGACTTTATATATGTCTATGTATGTATGTATTTATAGTCTTATGGCCAACACATGAGCATGTGCCGTGAAGACGGCTAGTCTACAGTACCTTGTTCGATTGTAAATGTGTGTTTACGTAAGTCCTATGTTCTTGGAACCGTAGCAGCTGCGCTTCCTGGTAGTGACATGCTTTATAGAATTGAGTATTTCAAGGAATCGTAATTCGTAGGTCACGTGATATTACGAAGGTATACATATATCGATTCTTACCGCGCTATTTCACGTACCTAGTTGGTAATTAGGTATGCACATACAACGATATTTCAGATATCTGTAAACGTGGAATAGCGCTTGTGATATGATATGCAGTGCCGTACCTAACTAGCCTTTTATGCGCGCGGTGCGAGCTTCTTTAAAAGCGCCCTTTTTATTGTATCTGGTCCTGGTCTGGTCATATCTGCGCCTCTCTAGGGTCGGCGCCCTGTGCCTGGGCACCGCTGGCACCACCCTAGTTACGGCACTGGTGATATGTAGACACCTAAATACGAAGCAGATACGTAGGTACCTAGGTACTAGCAGAAACAGAGCCATTTTACTTGTCATCATTAATTACTTGTCCGTTCCTCATTAATATGAGAACTGCCCCCTTACCATGAACTCTTAAAGCAGGACAGTTTAAGATGTGGAAGCGAGGCACCGCTACGTGTAATGTAATGCGGCGTCCCGCTTCCACGACGTAAACTGTCCTGCTTTAAGAGTTCATGGTAAGGGGGCTGATAGTCTGATACCTTCTAGCCAGTGAAATGATAACTGTTTATGGTAGTAGGAAGGTAGAAAATATTTTATTATTCTGCGTAGCTATTTTATTATTCGCTCCATTTAATTGAACGTGATCGTACATACGAATTGAGCACTGAAGATGGAGCCTTACTGAGGATTGAAGCAGTAAAATAAAAATAAAAGTGTTATGGAAAATCTATGTAGGTCTGCAACTAGGTAATTTACATACCTATGTAGATTTTTGTAGGTAGGTATTCAAGTAACTTAGGTTACCTAATAAGTACGGGTATACAAACACAATTATCCGGATATTATTCGCAATTGGTCGTAGATTTAATGTCTTGACACAAGCTAACAATTTAACGTAATTAAGATACCCACTGCCTATGAATTTGCATGTTTTATGTCGCAATCATAACATTGACATAGTTTATAACGATCAATTTACTCCCTACCTAAGTAAATTGGTTTTGTATCTAATAGATACCCTTATTGTACCTAGATATAGGTAGCTATCTATGTATTCGCATAGATTATTAAGTAGAATCGTATCTATCTATCTTTGGACATCGGTACAAAAAAAACCATTATTGTCATTTACAGATTTATGGATCCAATTTTTATTTGATCTAATTTTCCTCTGGCGTCTGGAGTTTTTTATTACCTACAGAAAAATGCGAAAAAAGTGCGAGGGTTTTAGTAGCTTAAGCATACCTACCTACCATGCTGTTAAAGCACAATCATAACAAATACCTACCTATCTAGGTACTCCTTACGTTTTAAATCTCTCTTATATTCCTATAGTCTTTGGTATAGATATTGACAAAAATCTTGACTGCAATTGAACCGTCGAAACCAATTTTAATAATCCTCTAAGCTAAAATAGCCTTGATCGAGATAACTCAAATTCCCTAACTTCTATTTCCAGGCTGATGCGTGACGAAGAATGCAACTTACTCCAGAACTTATCCCGAGAGGAGTTCCGCGAGTTCCGCACCCTGGTCATCGACATGGTGCTGGCTACAGACATGTCGTTCCACTTCCAACAGCTGAAGAATATGAGGTCACTGCTGACGCTCGCAGAGCCCACAGTGGACAAGTCCAAGGCAGTCTCCCTTATTCTACACTGCTGTGATATCTCCCATCCTGCTAAGGTAAGAGAGATATTTATCGACTTATTTATTAATTAATAGCCTGCCCCTGATTACGTCTGATTTCATTAGAAGTTATTTAAAAAAAAACTCTGGTCTGTCTGTTACGCCTTCACGACTAAACCGCTGGACGGATTTTGAAATTGAGCAAGTTAAACCCGAGGAAGGACATAGGCTACTTTTGGTTTAAATTCAACCCTCTGTAGGTTTTAAAACATAACATAACATCACGCCTGTATTCCCCGAAGGGGTAGGCAGAGGTGAACATATAGTACACCTACAATTCGCCAGTTATGTTGTAAGTCCCAATGTAATAGGGGGCGAGCCTATTGCCATCAACCGGGCACAAATTCAGACTCCGAGCTGCTACTGAGAATAATTACCAAATGGAAAACTCAGTAACACTTTGCCCGACCCGGGATTTGAACCCAGGACCTCTTGCTCAGCATTCGCGCTTAGTGTGGGTTTTAAATAGGGGTTAACGCGGGCGGAGCCGCGGGCTAAAGCTATATATTTAATACTAACCAACAATCTAAATAAACGCGAGCGAAGCCGCGGGCAAAAGCTAGTAGATGTTTAAATAAGTTACTTATATTAATGGATGGATTTACTTAAGTTCACTTAAATCTTTTCCAGAGATGGGACCTTCACCACAGATGGACTATGAGTCTGCTGGATGAGTTCTTCCTCCAGGGCGACAAGGAGCGTGATCTAGGGCTGCCATTCAGCCCGTTATGCGATAGGAATAACACCTTAGTGGCAGAATCGCAGATCGGTTTCATCGAGTTCATCGTGGAACCTAGCATGGGTGTGTGTGCCGATATGCTCGAGTGCATATTAGGACCTCTACATTCCAGTAACAAAAACTCCACGAGCTCAGCTGAGCCTATCAATGAGGAAAGCACAGGTATGGAACTTGAGAGTGCTTACAATCTTTAAAATATTAACGGCAGATTGTTCTAATCTTATTTTTGTTTCATTTCAGGGAATGAAAATAGTAGCAAGTTTAAGATCAGAAAACCTTGGGTCACATGCCTCAGCGACAATAAGAAGATATGGAAAGAACAAGCTGCAAAGGGTAATTATTATTTTTAATGTAATAATAGCAATGGAAATTGCTTGTGAAAATCTACCTACACGTACGACGTAACGTACTTAAGTCCGGTTGAGGATTTTATTTTGATCTTTTACTGGTCAATACAGTAAATCCGTAAAATAACAAGCCTTTCTCACATAATTTTTAGTTTTCGATTAAGTTTACGACACACAATTTTGTAAAAACGGCAGAATATTATGGATCAAATTTTTTGTAACATCTTAACTGAAGGTACCATATTCTTAAATGTTATCTTATCTTGTTTCCAGACGCTGAGGCTCGAGCTAAGCAGGAGGAGGAGAACAATAGTGTCCCACCGACAACAGAGGAATAATATTTAGCCTCATTTGTAAATAGCGTTAGATCTAGTTGTTGCAACATGTTCTATTCACTGTTGAAGAAAAGCTAAAGCATACTTTCTGATAAACATACGTGTGCAAGCTTTAATATACGTTGCTAATTTATTAACATTAAATTGTTGTGTGTAACGCACAAATATACGACTTGGTAGCACAATGCGGAAAGCCTGGATGTATAAAGTTTCTCTATGTGGAAGACAACATAGTGAGCTGAATTGAACAGGCGACATACCGCCGAGCGGTAACGCCAGTAGTGTAAATTATTAAATATTATTCGCTGCTAAGATTATAGCCTAGCCTAAAATTTAAGTCTTATGTAAAGCTTTGAAGATTTTTCGTAACAAGAGTCTATTGCGAGAAAACAGAACAGTATAAAATAAGATTTAGGTATGTGGACCCAAAACTGTTCCTTGAGGTAAACTTGTAGTAAAAAACTCGCATTAGATTCATTAACTATTGAATATTTGAGAATGTATCTATAGATGAAACTATTTTCTACTCATCATTGAAATAGGTAATTAATGTGTAAAACTGTACTGAACTCATTTCAAATGTATGTAGTTGTTAAGAGCTAAATGTATCTGTAAGTAACTATCAAATGCTGGTGACGGAGCAACAACATTAATTTATATTATCATAAACACATGTGCACTTCTCTTAAATCAAACACTTAACTATAACTTAAATGTAGCTTAATATTAGTGTTAAATTTAACCCATATGATGAATACGCTTATTAATTTTAATGTTTCCGATTAAATTGGAGTCTTGATATTCTTGACCAAATGTTATTTAATATGAAATTATTTTCTAAATGAT
The DNA here is from genome assembly GCA_905340225.1 of Abrostola tripartita. NCBI lineage: Eukaryota > Metazoa > Arthropoda > Insecta > Lepidoptera > Noctuidae > Abrostola > Abrostola tripartita. The sequence goes on from HG996488.1 coordinate 3,116,198, forward strand.
AACGCCATCTCAAATTCTAGTACATAGGTAGATAGTACATTAGTTAAACTTCATATTACAAAATAAGATTTTTGTCTTCTTTATATACAACATAGCTAAGGATAATGTAGTAAATCTCAAATATTTATTGACACTTGAAGCTCGTGCTCAAATCAGATGGAGTCTAAACAGCTTTCTGTAAACAACTACCTATTAGATCTATTAGACTGAGAGGCAAAGGCGTCACAGCCCGAGGATTAACAGGAATACTTAGGTATATAGACGTGAAAATAAAGTCAAGTATTTGTGGAGGATCCAAAGTAAATTTACCGTCCTTCAACTAGAATATCTATTGACGAACGGAATTAAACGTTGAATTTATAATTATCAAAAATATTAAAGGGTTTAAAGGCCAAGTGTTTACTCACGGATGCCAAATTTTCATCTAAAATGTGTACTGAATCTGCATAACATAGAAATTATTGTAACCGTACATAATTTGTTTAAATTCAGGAATAATTCAAACGTATATCAGAGGCCTAGTTTTCCTGGTAGGTACGTGGGACCATACTCATTGATATCAAATAAAATCAATCCATAATCATGATAAATTAGGTCCCTATTTGATTTCGGGGATGGTAAGGATAGATTTATAATCCAACTGGTGACGCTTATTGTAGACAAGTTTAACAATAGATTTTTTTATATATTTATCATCTATTTTAATTATTAGAGATTTATTAAATTCTGTATATTGTGCATTTAGTGTACCTACCTATTAATAGTTGATAGGTATTTAATATTAAGTATAATCGACATAGGTTCATACCTACTTTATTTGAAATGTAGACTAGTAATGCCATTCAGATTGGGAATATAGCTTTATGAAATTGTAGAGTTTAGCATACTGAGCCTTATGTACATGATTATTAATTGTTGTTTCTGTATCATAGCTTGGAGCAGTACATAGGCCGATACTTAATAATGTAATCTTACTCGGCAAACTTAAAGAAATCACTTTTATACAAGATATTGCTTTTAAATGTGACATTACAACATTCCGAGTGTGTAGTAATTATTCGATTGTCAATGTAATTAAGCTACCTAATTAAATAATACCTGTACACTACATATTAAGATGATAAATATAAACTCACTCAAATAAAACCTAGTAGGTACTTATCCACAAAGCCAACTAATATTTTTCTGTGTCCTGCTTATTTAATAAAATATTACCGATAATATTTCACCACCATTAACAACTAAATATACTTAACAATTAAATAAATTATTTATAAAAAATCAAATAAATCTGTAATTTGCTATAATGTCCAACTTTCTAAAGAAAATGAAATAACTAAAGAAAATGTTCTATTATAAAATAATATAAGTATGCGAATGTATATTATTCGATGTTTTATCTTTAAAAAATCACATTAATTTTATGTAAACAAAGATCTTTGTATGAAACTGCATTTTCTCTCTAATAAAATGAAATCTCAAAATCAAATGGTTTTTTATCAACTAAACATAGGTACTTTATTTACATGTGTAAATAGATATAAACACCTTTTAGTTATGTGTAAATTATATGTAAAATAAAATAAAGATTTTCGTAGAAGAAATGTTTACTTTATTACCTTAAGATAATACATTACTATCTATTACATGAGGCATGATAGTCATGATGCATGATCTGTTTTTATATATCTAAGAAATAGAAAGATGCAAAGAAGATCTATTCAATTACCCTTATTTTTAACAGTGCGTATTTGCAAACACATTAACTGCCATACAGTAGACACAATAGAAAAATAATTGTAAGTTACTGGTGATACCAAAGGGTAGTTTATCAATTTAAATTGTACATTCTAACTATAAAAAATGGAGATAGGAGATGTAAGTATTGAATTTCTAAGAATGACTTAAACAAAAATGGTATAAAATCTAAGCAAATATTACTGACAATTTCTAGCACTTGCCAATCTTACAAATTATGCAATATGTAGAGTAAAACTAAAAGCCAAGCTTCAAACACTAGATTGCTTAATACAACTGGCTAGTGAATGACATACATTATGCAAGCAAAACATGAAACTTATTGATTAACAACATACAATAATTATTTATGTACTATGAGATGTTTGACATTGTCTTTCGCCACTCTTAGCCTAGAAATTGTAAAGCCACCACACCTAAACCGGTCTCACTTTAGAATAACTCAAAGTAACTTTGCTCCTTGTTACACATATGACAGCTCACTGCATTATGTTAGACAGGGAGCCTTTTGTACTGTCAGCAACAAAAGAAGATTAACAAGTTAAGAAACCAATGTCAAATTAATTAAAAGGAATATAATTCAAGTTATTAAAAGAGTTCAAATAATGTTCTGAGAATAATTTAGACTTTCTACTGTAACAATTTGTTTCTTTTGTGTCTTTATTTCAGTTACTTTTGTTGTTGACTGTACAGTTGGACTAGGCTAGACCAATGATGATGTTAATTATACTATGCATATGATATAAATGATGAACACACTGACTCGCTGGTGAGTATCTCAGTTTCCTAAAAATACACGATGAAACCAGAAATATTATGACCAAAATCAATCTACTCTGTCACATTTTATTGCTATCTCTTAGCTATATATGAACATTTTTATTACACAACTAAAATTGCATTTTAATTAATTCAATTAATATAAAGGCACATCCAGCAGTAAGGATACATGTACACTTACAAAATGCTTAAAAATGCAACGGGCATAAAAAAATATTAATATTACACCTGAATTAACTAAGAATATATTTATGGCTCCTACCAAATACATTTATCTGTACGGACAAAGCTCTTACATCCGTTACTTGTCTGCTACAAATTATTGTACCCTCTATGACATCTCCTTGTTTGACTTCCTTACAATCTCTAAAATAGAAAACTGTTTGCTTCCAATGTGTTGGTGTCTTGTCAGGTCCAGTTGAGAACTCAGTTGCATTTGGTACATTGAAAAATGTATCAAAGTAACCTACAAGAGATGTTAAAGTACCATCTTTCAGAATAGGTAACTTAAATTTAGAAGTAAAGTCCATTATGTCAATGTTACATGTGTTAATATCAATTTCCTTTATAACACAAGGTTCTGATATAATGTGTTTTGACCCAACAATGTCAATACTTGCTTCCCGGACCACTTCAGATTTCATGCAATTCATTTTGTACCCATAGACATCTGACCAATAGTCTATTAGTTTTTTATGGGTATCTACATCACCATTAGCAACAATGCTCATATTGCACCTATTTGGTAACAATAGGCCACCAGGTTTGAGGCAGTGATCTCTAGCATAAATAACACTGTCCAACATCCCTTCAAACAGTAGAAAGTATCCCATCCATTCAGACACGATAATGTCAACTTTTTCATCTAACTTTGTATCCTCAAGTCTTCCTTTGACTAATTTAATGATACTCTGTAAATTATTTTCTCTCACAATATCAATTGCATGGTAAATAATTTCTGATTGATCTAATGCATAGACCTTCTTGGCTCCAGCTGTTGCAGAAAACATAGATAGGATCCCAGTACCACAACCAAGATCTAGAACCACTTTGTCTTTAAAAGTTTCCTTGTTATTTAAGATTGCATCTCTATATGTCTCAGTACGGACTTTGTCAGACAGCATATCATAATGGATGCCGAAATGAGCATAACTACTGAAGTAGCCTTCATCACATTCTAGAGGAACTTGTGCTACACAATTCACTAAGACTGGGGGTTCATCATTATTCATATTGCTTTGACTGCCATCAACAATAGTTTTCATTGAACTCTGCATTTTATGTATGTCATCCTTGGCAGTTTGAAGCAGTGATGCACTTTCAGACAGTTGTAAAGTCAACAGCTGTATTGTACGTTGAAGTTCACTAAAATGGGCTTCTGATAAGGTTACTAAGCCATTCTCTACATTTGCATGGTAAGTTTTTGGTGAACTAGGCTTGTCAGTGAGTGAATCAAAGTCATACATAAGCCACTCATCATTGTCCACTGGTTTTAAATACTTCTCGTCATCCCACAACGCAGTTTTACTGTTCGTTATAACCTCCGGTGCTGGTTTGTGAGTCTTGATGTAATTTATTAACTTTATGTACGAATAGCAGTCCATGTTGTATTTAAACTTAAGTTTGTTTAAGTCAAATTTGTGGACGGACTTGCAATGCGTAAATCCTTCTTCGATGTTCGATAAACTGTGACTACAAAATAAGCATGTTACCGACGTATCGCTTGTCTCCATTTCTTGCCATTCGTCCTCTTCGAAATTATCTTCATCACTACTGAGGTCTGGCACATCCGACATTCTAGCGCTGATGACTTAAATTTGTCGCTGATAATTTGTATTTACAGAGATATCACTTAATTTAACAACTTGCAAAATAAGAACATGTGAGAATTTACTGTCATTCTGGATTGAACAAATTGACATCTAACTAAATGTTTCGTTCAACGACAATAATGTCAAATACCTAACAAGTACTCGTTCGGAAACCACTCGGTGATTGGTTGTCCATATTGTAAAACTGTAAAGCACAGCAGCTGTAAACGTATTCATTTAAATACGTATTTTTAAAAGTTTGATCCATTATAATTATAAGGTATTCTTTCAAATCAACAATTAAAAAAAAATAATTAAAAACCCCGAACGCAAAGAAGAAAAGCGATCATTTAAAAAGTTAAAAATAACGCCTATAATTTTCTATATGCTATTATTTAGCCATCAAATCCGATCGAGTAACACCTATTTAAGATGATGAATGAATATTTAGTGGCTCTAGTGGCATTCCACTCTAAAAACACTAAAGCAATAGCTTAAAAATATATCAACTATACTTCAGGACCTTACTTGACAGTAGCGCCAACTGGTAAGCAAAAAAAAACGGTAGACCCATTGGTTTTGGCTGCTCTATTATAAAATATTTGGCTTCTTTCGGTTACATTTTACCCTTGTAGCCCCAGTCACCTGTTAACAGTGATTTGATTGGCGCGAAAATTTGTAATTCGTTTCGTTGCCATAGCACCCTGCTCATCAAACACTGACACAACTCGGCAATCAACATCAAGTAATAATGAAGTTGAAAATATCTACTTTTAAGGAACCAAAACATAACGGTGTCGTTGTTTGCGTTAATTGGAATAACACAGAAGATGTTTTTTCTTGTGGGTAAGTTTATTGACCCAAATCATCACTATTATTGTTTCTAAGCGGTGATTAGTTTGGCTTGGTGGTTTACCTTGACGCCAAATATATTATTAGAATTTGTATTCACGAATTTAGGATAGTATATTTAGGTCATAATAAAAACTAACATCCAAACGACCGCCAAAAAGTCATCAAATTCGGTACTGCCGTTTAAAAGAGGATACGCATAGCCCTAGTACTGGAATTTGATACGTAAACAAGCAAAGATAAAAATGCGTTTTCATTTTTTAGCGATGACCACAAATTACTGAAATGGAATCTGGTGAACAGCGAATGTATCGTTGTTACAACATTCCCTGACGATTTCTATCCTACTGGAATGCACTTGTTCCCGAAGATCAATGTTAGCGGTAATAAACATCAACATGATGTGATTCTGATATCAACTGCGGATGGCAAGTAAGGAATACCTAGCACATATTATAATAATTTATGTACTGACAGACCAACGGACGTTGTATACACCTACTTAGATAGATAATACCTAACTTGAAGAAATGTACATATTTATAGGTATACCTAGGGAATAAAAATTGTACACAGTAGCTGCTATCGTATTTCGTTGATGATAAGTTTATAATTATATCCTATTCTAGCTTTTTTTTTTTTATCTAGGTTTCATATTGTGAACCACAATGGTCGTATAGAGAAAACAGTTAATGCGCATCAAGGCGCGTGTCTTACTGCGCAGTGGAGCCCCGATGGAGCTGGACTTCTATCAGGTAGTATTTAATGTAATGGAAGTTCGCCATAAGATTTCTATGTAGAGATTTTAATAATCAGGGGTGAATTTTTACCCTAGATTAAATCAAATGTATAATTTGTTGATTCCATGCATCGGGTATCGGTTGCTTGCTTTATTGTATTGTCTCTTCCTACGTTTTATAGCTTTCCACAAGTTTTGCATACATTTCACCGTTCAGTAGTAGATAAAATACTGGCTGCACGAAATTTTGGGTGCTTGTACATTGAAACTATGGAGAAGACTACACTTAAGTTAGATATAGACTTTTCTTAATCATTATATGAGTAAAGGTTGCCAGACAACTCCCAAGTACCCTTGGCAGGCCTCAAGTAATAAAGTCTGGTAATAAATTATGGTTTACAGCTGGCGAAGACGGTTTCGTTAAGGTGTGGTCCCGTAATGGCCTGCTGCGTTCTACAATAGTCCAATCAGATGTCCCGTGTTTCAATGCCGTTTGGAGTCCCGACAGCAGCGCCATCTTACATACCAAAGGGAATTTTCTGGTCATAAAACAATTGAATTCGAGTAACAAGATCACGAAAGTTAGTATTTATGTTTTTTATGAACTTGTTTATGAATTAATAATTATATCCATATCAAATGAAATCTGATATTTTTCCCTTACGGAATTCCACCGGAGTGGATAAGCGCTTTTTAACGGGCTTATTGAAAACTGATGGTTGCAGCTGTATTATCTTAGTCATAAATTTTTACTTTAACTTTCAGTGGAAAGGTCACGAAGGCCTCATTTTATGTATAGCGTGGAATGCCAACAACAATTTAATCTTATCTGGTTCGGAAGATGGATTTTCCAAGGTACTGTCTAGCTTTTATTTCTTGTTCCTTAAAAGTACTAATGATAAGCAAAAAATGTTAATTATTTCCAATAGATTTGGGACACGTTTGGCCAACAAATATCGGTGAGCGTGAAGCATGACCAGCCCATAACCAGTGTAAGCTGGTCTCCAGCAGGTGACATGTTCGTTGTGGGCAGCTTCAACCTCATACGACTGTGCAACGCTAATGGGGTATGTGCTATCAATAGTTTTAGGTCGTTAATACTAGTTTGAAATAAATTAGGTTCCTTTAGGAAGGTTTTAAATTTTTGGTAGCCCCTGAAGAGAAAATAGAGTAAGAAGGTCTATGCCATGCAGTAGGACATTTTGGACCATAATAATAATATTCACCCTTTGTTCGATAGTATACACCCTTTAGGCCTTTATTTTTTTAGTTGAGTGAATTGACGCCAACAAATTATCTACTATAGGTATGACGTAAGCGCTTCTAAGATAAGTCTTTCAAAGTTCCATGGTCAATGTTATTAAGATGATACAGTCCAGCTCTAGACTCTACACTGTTGTATAACGCTTTTTATTTGACTTATAAAAAATGCCATAACAATGGAAGATATAAATATATTTTACTATTCTTGATTCCAGTGGTCTCACTGCTTGGATAGACCAACAACAGGTAGCATCTACAATGTGGCCTGGTCATCGGACGGTACGCAGTTGGCAGCGGCTTGTGCAAATGGCCATGTTCTGTTCGCTCATATTATTGATAGGTAAATTGGTGATTTTATTAGTTGACATCTAGTCAAGAAGTCTTTTTTCATTATTCAGAATTCTCCAAAAAATATTTGATACCTTTTTCTTTCAGAGAATACACTTGGAAGAATTTTGCTTGCAATCAAGTAGGTCGTAAAGTCATTGCCATAAAGGACATTATAACCGACCAGAATGATCAGTTGGACTACCCCGATCGGGTCATACAAATTGCTTTGGGGTTCAACCATTTGGTGACTGCAACCGTCAAACAGTGCTTCATACATAAGCTGACGTCATGGAACACGCCAGTTACATTTGATCTCAAAGAAGGGACCATTAGCATGATATTGCTAGCTGAGCGGTAAGTTGTGAAACTACGAAGAATAACGGATATCGGTTGACGGAGGACGAATTGGCAATTTCTCGTATTTGAAAAAAAGTTCGTATTAAAGTAATGTTTCGATCTAATCCAAATACCAATATGTTATATCAGAACATCGTCATTTCAAAATAATTGGTACCACATCGAATCACTAACAGATTGTAATTTTAAGGCAACCTATATTTCGTAAATTTCAGATGTATATGTATTATAGAAAGAGCTGGATTATCTGTATACAGCTATATGGGTCGTCTGCTTGCTAGTCCACGCTGGGGAGCTCGTCCAGAGACTTTGGGACGAGCTGCCGTTTCATTGGGACCAGATGCCTTGGCTGCCATTGACCAGGGCGATCGGAAACGTAAGTATAATTTGTAATGTAGGTATAACTCTCAATACAAGGGGTGTATAAAAAAAAGATTCCAGAATACTCCGCCTAAATGGGGGGAAAAAAGGGAGACTGTAGACAGTTTTGTATTAAAGGGAGCTATAGCTTCCAGCAATGACGTGTATCAACTGATCGTCCCTCAGCTCATCAGTCAGCTCTTCCTGCTGACTAGCTAATCTTATTTACTCGGCTTGGGCAATATATTTTGAGAGTGATTATGTTGACACGATAGGAGAAGTTAAACAAATGTTTTTGAAATAGGGTTTCTATAATCAATCTTCGTCTTATCTTTATCTTCCTAAGAGCCCTCGATATGGTCTGCAGCAACTACGTTTATCTATATAGTTAGATCAGTCTTCAACAAGTATGTTTTTGATAGATCAAGGTGCCTCTAATATTTATATCCCAACTATATTGTATTACTTACGCCTTAAATAAATTATACCGTGAATTAAAAAAAAAAAACACATTTTGAGTCTAATATCTCTTGCGTATGCAAATGCATTTCTCCAACGTTCGGTACTAACCTGGCAAACCTTGGCTTCAATTTGAACTCTTACAAATAATGGTCAAAAGAAAATACGTTATGAAGGATCATTGAAGAAGTTATGTAGAAATATTGTATGGTTTCCGTTTTTCCATTTTAGTGATTCACGTGTTTGATCTTCCAACGGGCCTGATAGTCCGCAGCTCAGCAGACAACACGGTCACTAAGCTGACGCATAAGATGACTGTGTCCAGCATCGCTCTCAGTCAAACTGGACCTATATCAGAAAGACAACTAGCTTTGTTAGACTACAACAGGGACTTGTATGTTGTCACTGTTAAGGACAGCAAGCCCAAGTTTGTTAAGTTAGGTAAGCATGCATAATTTAAATAAGGGTAATTATATTAAAAACAGCCGTGACCTTTACGTAAGAAAATGTTTATTATGCCTCTAAATTGCTTTGAAATGAACTATGGAATCTTCTTTTATCATAAAAATTATATATTTTCATACAAAAAATATAATTTAAAGGTTAACAATTACGAGAACTGGCGTTTAATTATTATTAACAAGTCTTATTTATATAATTATACGTATTATGAACTAGCAACGCCTGTGACTCGAATCCGTTCCACAGGCAAAATGATAAAAAGAATGTTAAAATTATTCTTTGTGTTATTCTCTATGTTAGGCATTAAAATTACATTAGTATCTTTGACCTTACAAACCGGAATAGAGCTAATTACGATGTAACAAAATCATGAGAGATAAAAATCTCCGTACAAAAATTGTTCAGAAAAGTTGAAATTTCCGTCAGGGTCTCAAATCTTGAGCATTTGTTGGAGCTACGAGACGGAGTTGTTGGTGGGCTTGCGAGCTAGTTCAGTGGTGGCCTGGTGCTGCCCGCGGGCGGCCATGCAGCCCGACTGGCTGGCTCTCACCACCGTCAGCAAGGATGTCGTGTTAGTATCTTCGGTTTTCTTCGCCAATTTTTGCTACTAGATTGGCCTCAATTAGGAATGGCTAACATTAATCTAACCCAAATTTAAAAAAAATACTTTTTATTTATGAAAGTACGTACTACGCCTTTAAAATAAATATATTCCAATTCTTGAACCGTTACAAAATAACAAGTATTGAAAAACAACCGTCGTCGCCGTATACCTAGGTAAAGAAGCATCTAAAGATGCTTTGACATACAGACATTGACTAGATCTATCACTTTGATACCTACACGTTACGTCACACTTGTGACTTTCCAGCCGCGAAGCGATTCTGCCTTTTCTAGTTCTTTGATTCTCCTTCGCTATTTATTTATATGGTATGGAAACAAGATCTAGAAGTGACATTGACCTTCTAATGATTTCACACTTTCGTTTATTTTTTGTTTTTACATAGCTTATATTTATTGTAATTTTTTTTAATACAGAATATTGACAGGTATTTTTAAATTGTAGGGATCTCGGCAGAAATCCCACGATTCTAAGCGTTGAAGATGGTGTTGCTCATATATGCCGCGGAAACGGATCAATATTGCATCTGTCTATTGCTGCGTTCCCAGAGAAACTGCTCAAACATGTAGTGGCGAATATGTGGCAACCAGCTCTACAAGTAAGTAGGAATATATATCAATAGCTAGCAATAGCAATTTGTCATAAAAAACCTCGTGACATAATAAGCAAACAGAAAAGCTTACGCCCTGTATTAGAAATGGTGGTTATGTTTGAACAAAAACTAACATTTAGGTGTCATTATTATGTACTAGATTACATCCAAGTAGGTATATCAAATAACAATGTAAGAGAAATATTGTAGCTTTGTCGCACCGTCGAAGACGAGACGTTATGGGCATGTCTGGCGGTCCTCGCATGGCAGCAACACCAACTACCAGTTGCCGAAGAAGCTTTTGCTCTGATACGCCAATACCACCAAGTTTGCTACATACAACATCTTAGAGTAAGTACTGAAAGTATCAAATCTAAATAAGAATTCACCATGAAGGATGTAGCCTAACTTAATAATATGCTTTTCTATTTCAGAGTAATATTCCGGAAAAACTATCGACAACCTAGTGTCTATCTAGCGTAGTACCTACCTTTATAGAATGAGACCCAATAAATTATTTTTTATGAAAAATGCATGGTAGTAACAATGTTTTTATTCCTTTTGAAAAAAAAACGTCACCCCGTAAGTGGGTACTTACGAGAAATTTATCCTGTATCGGGGGTGCGTTTCCCAAATTTAAATTATCCCATAGCTCGGGACAAACGTCTGTAGGTCCCCGTGCATCAGTTGTCAATACCTACCTATGACTATTAAATCAAAATTGACTATAAGCAATAATATTATATTTAATACCTCATTTTAAAGTTTTTAAAATGAGGTATTTTAAAGGTTTTAAAAAATGTAATAAAGAAAGACATTCGATTCCGTCTCCCTCTGATGACTTGGAAATTGGAACGACGTTCATTGACTCGTTCAATTCCACAATCATACGTTACTCATTCATTCACAATTAACATTCAGTTCAGTGTATCTGTCAACGAGTTCCGAGTTGAACGTGTGTTAAGCTCAAGCTGCGTGATTGACTTCGATAAATGATATTTTGTTACGATATTCTTATAAAAACTGTTTTTATAACTAAAAGTAATCTAAGATTGCAACACAAATAAACTTTTCGGTGAGTTTCTAAGTCAGCAATGCGTATAGTGACGTGCCCTACATAAAAACTTTTGTTGCCAATTTTCAAAAGAAAGTTTATTTTGTTGTGTGATGTGAAATGTGGAAGATGAAGATGGGTATTATAAAGTTTCAATTAGTGTTGATACTGAACTTATTGTTAGTCAGTGGGGATGAGTATAACAATGATGTAAGTGAGCATTCTTTGGAGTTGACCCAGTCCTTGAACTTGGCGCGACAAGAGCTGATTCAAGAGACATGCAGACGTTTTCCACCTAAACATGGTTTAGATGAACTTCCTTCTAGTCAACTGGAGCACATCTTAATAGACGAGGAGCATAAACTTTTGTACTGCTACGTGCCAAAGGTGAGTTATTCAAGGTAAACCGGATTTTCGCGCACATAATATTTTACGTAATTATCAAATTACAAAAAATACCTAAGTTCTTACATACGTAATAAATAACTCTACCGCAAACCACAATATAACATTCAAAATATCTATTATTATTATTTGTTACCTACTTGTCTATTAAAAATCTTTCTCGTCATTGATATTGTTTGCTTCCTGACATACTAATTAATTAGGAACTTCCTATGTAGTGATGAACTTGATTTTGTTATATTTCGAACAACTTACATTCTGCTTGTTTGGCAAGGTTTTTAAAATGTTACAGAAAATGCCACCTTAACCTTCTGTATTGAATTATATCATTAAATAAATAAGCATCCTTTTTTCATAAATTAAAATTTATTTGTTTTTAGCGTAAACTATTTTTAATTGGCTTTATGTAGGTAAATCTTAAATATCCCTCAAGGTTTGTTCCCAAGGTTTAGTTGTTGTCAATAGAAATTAATTTCAAGTTATATTTATACCAATATTCATAACCATATAAGTAAACATTATGATTTTAAAATTTTATAAATTAATGAATTTATGTATAAATACACAAAATATATACATAAATTCATTACTTATAAATATTTATTTCTTTTCTATTGTACCTAATTCCTATTTTGATTTTAATGGATTTCAAAAATGTTTGCTTTATATAGGTGGCCTGTACTAATTGGAAGCGAATCCTCATGATACTGGGTGGCAAAACAAATGACACAGATGTATTGTCCATAACTGCTAGTGTGGCCCATGCACCAGGCATGTTCCGGAACATGAGCACTGTGGGCAGGCCGGAAAGAGACTTCATGCTGGAAAACTATCACAAGATGATAATTGTCAGAAATCCATTTGAGAGACTACTATCTGCATTTAGAAATAAGCTGGAGGGTGATGCTCCAAGTGCAAAGTATTTTCAAGTAAGTTTAATCAAAGTTCAATCAATAAATAAATTTAATAAGTAGACATAATTTCCACAAGCTTCCGCTACTTAGCAGGTTAGATAATACTACCTATTTGGTGGATAAGATGTCTTTGATAAAGGTAAAGTCATTATCAAAAGTACCCAGTTAAGCAATTTAATTGAAGAACAATGAATGCATAGTAAATCATTAAAATATTGTCATATATTTGTGTTTATGTCTTATTTTTCAAATGAAGTATACATTTTATTGATATTATTATTATACACTTATTTTATTTTATTTAACAATAAGCAACTTTACTTGTCAACTGTCAAGATACTTATTAAATGTTGCTTTCTTAGTAAATTGACTGTACCTTTTGCAACCCTTCAAATAAATGCATGAATTTGACTCATTGTAAGGAACAAAAAACTTAAGAATTAAGGGTATTTTAGTTATAAAAATTAATGTTAACAAGAATTTGTACAATAAGAAATGATTTAGGTAGACTGTGCCTTTTTCATTCTATACTAGAAAAAGAATTCATTACTTTCTACTATCACAGTTAATATACCTAGTGTCTTTGTTAATCTCAGTTAAGCTTTCACTCCTTCACGACTAGTGCACACTAATAAAATTAATTAATAGGTACAGTTAATACAACAATAATGCATCATAATAATTATAATTTAACATGCAATTTATTGATAACACTGACATTTATCACAACATGTCTACTGTGCACACTTGATAAGTTCAAGCTCAGATAAGTAGGTAGTAGAGTACACTTACGTAATTTATCTTCAAGAAACTTACTGTGAGTGTGAAGGTACTGGCAGCTAGAATATGTTTAAACAAAAGAGCACAACAGAGAAAAGTGGCAATTGCATTTATATAGTATAGGCTGCTGCCGAGCAGCAGTAAGGTGCCTAGCGTCATAATGTCACATTTTTTTAAACGTTGCCTTACACTAGTAATATCTCCTGTATCGTGGGTGAGTTTTAAAAACACGAAATATCACATACACAAACACCCGGACTCGGCACAAACATCTGCGGATCGCAAAAATGCTTTTCCCGTGCGGGAATCGTACCCGCAACCCTTAGCGCAGCATCAGCAGTCCAATCGCTTAGCCGCTGCGCCAATCAGGTCGTTAAAACACTGGCTAGTAAAAGCATTTGTTTAAAAATCATTGGGTAGCTATTTAATTATTTTCTTAATTCTGAATTATCAATATCTTAGATTATTAAATATTTACGCGTCTTTTTATTTATGTACCACTCAAAGTACCTACTTAACGTTATAAATATTGGCAATTGTTCGATATGATTTAGGTATACTCAGGTACTTACGCCACCTGTCGATAGGTAAGAAAAATAAAATTTAGTTTAGGTAAGTAGGTAACATAGCAGATGTATAAAAGCCTCCAGAGAATGAGCCTTAAGTATTTACCGAAAGTACTGCCACAGAATCAAAAAAGGCATAAAAGTAACTGCTACTAGGTCCAGTCGAAGTCAGTAGAAGACGTAAATTTGATAATAACTACCCCTGTAAAAATAGCGTACTAAGTAGGTACCTAGTACTTACCTAACATAAAAGCTCTGAAATAAGTGTACTACAATATTTAATTATAGCTTTTTAAAGCATTGTGCAAGACTGATAGATAGGAACGTCCGTTTATTAAGTATATGTGCCGGAAGTGTTATTTATAATTAAAATGATAATTATGTTTTTGCACGGTCGCAATTTTAATATAACACTAAACTCATATTTTTTATTCAGATTATCTGATATTTACAACGTGTAGTCATTACTTACTCAAATATTCCTCTGGCCTTGCAGTTGTTTTTCTACATATTGATAACAATTTATTTGCTATTAAAGCTCGTTGACTTTTGACGTTGGTCATTGATAATGGAAACTAAAGCACCCATGAACTTAGTTTGTCGGGATCATTAATTTTTATTGGGCATCTTAATCTAGCTAGACGGTCATTTTGTATTAATAACGATTTGATTTCGTCTAAAATCAGCGCCGAAAATGCATTATGCAACCAATGCAAAATTTAAGGGACTTGATTAATAATGTAGAATTCGTCACTTCATGGTTTTGACCATCGTCTCACCATATTGCTATCCATATCGTTCCCCATACAGAAGTTTCTTCATATATTGCTATGCCGCTATAAGGCTGTCATTACTTATTTTTTAGAGATCTTTAAGGCTGGTTTTAATACGTATTTACCTACATAGTCTAATCTCATTACGCTGTAAAATAATATGCAGGTGAGTAGGATTCGTCTCGAGTGTAAATAGTTAAGCAAAACTAATTCTTATCTGAAATGGTCTAAAAGCATGAATGAATATTGTAAATAACGAATGAATGTTTAATAAAAGCATGGTATAACAGAATTATTATGATATTATTAAAACGGCTGAGGTGTCAGTCTGGTGGTCGAAAGGCCGTTGCCGTCACCACGTGATTGTAATCTTACTCCTAATACCTACAAGTGTTTATTTATGGCTGATATGATTATGTAATGAACTAATGATTCTTATTCCTCGTAGGACCGCGTTGGAAGACGTATAATCAAGGCGTACCGAGAGAACCCATCGAATGAATCGCTAGAGCTGGGCCATGACGTGACATTCAAGGAGTTCGCGTTGTTCCTCACCAACCGCTCCGAAGATTTGGCAGATGTCGTGAACAACGAACACTGGCAGCCTATCACCAACCTGTGCCATCCATGCCTTATCAAGTACACTCTAGTCGGTAAGTCCAAAAACATTAATTAAATATTTAAAGTCATTCTTAAACGGACCTTGTCTTCTTATATTCTGTTGACATTATAAGAACAGCTCTGTCGTAGAAAAAAGAAAAGATAAGCCAGAATATCGGGTTTGATTGATCGTCACTCAAAGAGGCTATGATTATTGTGTGAACAGCATAATTAGTGTATTGCATCTCATCCTCGTGTAAGATTGTTAAATTTTTCATAAATTATATAAATTCTGATATTCTTCTGGCAAAGCATTCGCAGCCTGCTCGTTTTAGTTATTTGAAAAAGACATCAATATGTTTTTCCTGAAATGGACGTCAGAATTGTTTTCTTTGTAACAGGTTTCTTTTTTCTCGTAGGTTTTGCTGCAAATCGTTGCGCCATTTGATTTTTCTGGTCCTCCATTGGACCAAGCAATTTGCTTTGGCTAACTCTTGCTTAGCGTACCTGCTGTAAATTACAGTGATTTACTTCACAATATTTCCTGTTCTAACTAGCTTTACTTACCTTGCTTTTAAGGCTGATGTTACGATATAACAACTTTCATGAGTACCCTAATAACGTTACTGCATTTTAGATGATTTGTTTTGTAAATGGTCAATGGACGTCTTTCTGTAGCTATGTCGCGAGCTACTTATGCATTTCTATGAATACCTATAGTGTGGATTATAGCTAAATTTACCGAATACTTTAAGAAATGCTCATCCTTTTCAAAGAATCGGCTAAAACCAATATAGAATCTTAACATCTGTACCGTGCAATTACATTTTTGTTCAATTTGCTAGTTTAGTTACCGCATCTTTGACGTCGGTCTACATTACTTTATATTCCCTCAGACCTTAATTCGTTGTGGCGGCACCGTGTCGCACTGTAATTGTTGTAACATCAAAGTCATAACTCCGCAATTAAAACTTGACTTATATACCTAGATGCAGAGTGGTCACTTGGTCAGATAAAAATGTGACGATATTTTGCCTGCTGTAGGCCCTAATTTTACTAGCAGCGGTAAGCAATCCCATTAATTTATTAGTAATATAAATCCAGATTTTATCATTGGGTTCAAAATAAAGTAATGCACCGAAGACCACGACATTACACAACGATACTAAAATTAACTCAAATATCGTACATGCTTGTAACCTATCACAAAATTACAACGTTATATAAGCTTTTGAAGGTTCCCAGACTAGTGCATGAGTAATATTTAAAAAATATTCAGTGCTATCATCTTATAAACTCAAAGTCCATGGCTCTGTGCCTGTGTCTATTTTGTGCAGTGCAATGTACAAAGTACCTACATTGAGTTAATTGCAATAGAGGCGCATTGCGTGGTGATTGACCTTAATTTCGTTTTTGATAGTAAGTCAAATTTATCGTCACGTGTCCACAGTAATAAAAATAGACAAACTTGCTTAATTTCATTTGATTAGTGAACGATGTTCGATCGTTACATTACACAATCGATAATATAATCCTTCGTCACTCGCCCATAGCCTATCTTAGATTTATAAACTAGCGTTTACTACATAAAGGTTTTTCAATAGTTTTAAAAGCATCATACCCCTTACAACGTAAAAATAGTGTTTAAACTCTTATGTAACAAATTTGTGGCCAGCAATAACTTTTTAAGTTTTGTAATCTTCCCATCAAAAAGCCATAAAACCAAGGACAAAAAATTCTCAAAATTTCGTTATTTTTTTCGGATAACGTTATTTGGTACCTGGAACGTTACTAAATAACGTTATCCACGTTAACGTTATAATAATAATGATGAAACAGCATAGTTTTCCCGAAAATAATAATAATATAGTTTATTTCAGGCTTGCACCCATAAAGAAAGTTACATAGTTAATTTTACATACATTTAACAATTAATTTAAATGTTATTTTCATCAATAAATTAGTAATTGAATAACATAATTATTTGCCAGTATGAAGGCAAATCCAGTTTGCCAGTAAAGGGGAGTCCCATCTGTTAGGTAGTTATAACGTTAATAAAAATATCGAAATTATGAGTAACGTTTCAAGTCCCTGTATAAAACACTTAAAAAACTGTTTTCTAACCTATGCGATTGCGTATTTACAAGCCATTTAAAAAATGATTTATCAATATTATAAATCCGTCTAATATGAATTATATAATTTGGTATGGTAGGCAATATCAGTCGCACTTCACACATCAGCAAAGAGGTGGGTGAATATTGAATTGTTTAATTTACTTCACCTGCTAATGTAATTTATAATTAGGTACAGGACAGGTCAGCTTTTTTATGTTTCTTAGTAAGTCGATACACGTCGCGTCGCGTTGAAACGAATCAATGATATTGAAAGTGGCGTGTTAAAACTAGGCCAAAAATCAGCTCATCTCTATTTCTTCTGATAATAACAATATTCCGTCCTCCGTCTCACATTGACATTAGGTACAATATTTAATTCTAATGCCATTTAGTATGGTAGTCGAAGACGTTTTAAAAAAAGTTAACTCGTTTGTGGGTTTACAATACCGCTTTTAATTAGTAATAATTTAGATATTTGAATGATTATATTTAAATGCAACATTAGTATTAAATATGTGCATGTATACAAAATGTATTAAAATATCATATTATCATAGCATTTTTTTAATAAACTGTTGACTAAGCAGTTTATTATTTAAAATGTTTTAGACACAAGTAAAATTTCGATAGTGCATGGATTTAATGGTCAGCAGGATATGTTCAGTACAGCTGTTTAGATAGCCGATAAAGATAAACAGATATTGATAACCTATCTATAGTTATTCCTCATACCTTGAAGGCTCCTGAATAAAGATATTATCGCGAACACTGTGTTATTTTAATAATAATAACTTTGTTACATATTTATTTATATTTAAAAATATCAATGTTCAATAAATAATTATAATCTAAGCGATTGGTGTAATTACGACGGAAATTAACCAAATCAGTAAATCTAAATAATTAATATGATTATTATTATTAAGTACTAAATCCCTGTGGAATAGAGGTATCATTGAATAATTAATTGATGAGACAAGGTCGATTCATTTTGACCGAAGCGTGCTATAGGTACGATCTATACCTGCTAATAATGCATTCCTTAGGAAAACTATCGCTATTGGCGGACTTGTAATTAAAAAATTGTACTTAGATTAAGTTTGGTGAGTCTTATGACCGCAAGTAGGTATATTTATGTTCTGATGATGATTTAAATAATATTCTTTACGCACAACATAAACTCTTCACATAGCCTGTATTTCAGTCTACGTTTCCTCATTAGTAGCGCACAAATTTGTCTACATTAACCCATTGTGTATTCACAGACACCGCATAATTCAACAGTGCCCTTCCCAATTGTAGACTAACCTATTCATAAAATGCTCATGCATTAGTGACTAATGAAATTTAAATTAATTAGAATTGAAAGCCGAATGAATCTTGAATGTATTACAAATACACTTTAAATTGACAAATTGTTATTGATATAAAGTGATTGGTGTTTGAAAGTCTATGTTCTGAATGATAAGGATTAAAGGGTTGTTAACTTGTAACATCTATAATTAAAAAAAGAATAAGTACTGATCAAGTGATCAGTAATAAAGCGATAATTTTGTGTCTTTTTTGTTAGTAGCATGTAAGAAGTACTAGCGATTGTAATATCTAATTCGGTAATAAAAACAAAAAACGTATGATTTTCGAACGATCGAACTCGCTTAATGCGTGACTAAACAAAAACACATTGATTGCGGCGTACACGAAACTCAATCCTATGGATCGTTAGAGGATGTTTAACGATGTGCGTGCGAGGCGGATGTCGGCGACCCCGTGCAGAAGTGGAAACACGTGGGACGACTTAGCAATATTTGATTCTGTATGGTCATAGCCTAAACTCAGTTTCTTTATAAACGACCCAAAACATAAACAATCTTCGTAAAGATATCTGCTTTTACTTTTTTTATTAATGTGTAGGACCGGTTTTTTAATAATTATAAAATACTAGTTTCACACGTGTAAATAGCGTTTAAATAAAACGTAGATATTCAGACGGATATAGATAACAGAATTTTTATTTGAGAGGTGTATGAGGAATATTATATTTTTAGATTTAGATTTAAAATATTTTTTAAGCTCCAGCTCAAAATATTATATAATGATAACTAAAATATATACATATTTTTTGTTTAGGCAGAAACTGTTTGAATTTTTTACAATGCTGAGAAATATTTATTGTGCATGGCATGTTGGCTTACTTCTTGTTCCTGGTACTACAAACCAGATTCTTAATAAAGTATATACTTACCTACTTTACTTGTTTGAAAGACCGGTATTGACATTCGATAGAGAACTGTCATCATTATATACTACCTGATTGTAATGTACAATCTTCGTGTTATGTTGCCAGGTTTTACCTCTAGCCTTCAACTATTTAGTTTCGTAAGATTTTCGGCTTATCGATGACATACATACGCATGATTTATCTTTTCTTGTAAAAATATTGAATCATAGATATTACAAATGTAAATTATCTTGCGGTAAAATTACCATTTAATGCCACTAAGCTCAGTAAACTGAAAACAAATTACTTATTCTTCTTTTCCTAAAATAACTACCTCACACTAGGAATCTTTCCTGTATCGTTGGTGAGTTTTACAGATAGGATATTTCACATGAACAGGCACCCAGGCTCGAAACAAATATATTGTATATTCACACGAAGATTTGTTCAAGGGGTATCAAATTCGTAAATGTTGGCACAACAATCCTATAGCGACTACATAAGTAGAATCGTCCATTTCGTAATTATATTTTGAGTATTTTTGTTCGTTTTAGATTGTTTTCAAAGCACTGATGACGGTAGGGGACAAGGAGTTAGGTATTTTACCATATAATATTTACATATACGATAAGGTTGTTAAGCATATCAATGACTTTAAAATTGTCTGGCTCTCGTAAAATAAAAGATGTAGAGTGTGATGCGAATGATATACCTGGGCCATGACGTATTATTTATTATTGTATAATATCCACGTTTTAGTGTTCTGTTCTATTTTTAGAGATTCATCAACACATGAGTAATTCTAAAATTGTTGTTCTAACTGTTCTTCTAATTCTTTAAGTAAACAGAATATCGGCTAAAACATGTTACGGGTTTTCAGAATTTTCGGTAAACTAATTTGGTTTGTTTACCAATTTATAATTATTATTATAGTTATTGACTTTGAAGTTCTTTGCGTTTGTATTTCAACTAAAGAAACTATTTTTATTCATTACCTACACGATATTTCACCTTATAATTCATCGAGATATTTAATGACTGTGTAAGAATATTTATAAATGTGCCTTTGTAGCATATTTAGTACAGTGTAGATTTTTATTTTCTAAAAACCCCGGAGTTAGGAGCGCGTGGCAAATTGATATGCGTGGCCATTGGCCAACTCGGAGCATTCCAGTCTCAGGTTCAGTCACAATAATTAATCGGGTGCTGTAAGGTTTAGAGACAGCCCCAACCCATTGTGTTCACTACACGGAAAAAATACCTAGGAAACACTATGTCTTAGTTGTACCATAAGCAGAGCAGTCTAATTAAGATCTCTTTTATTTTCGCTTAGAAGACTGTAGCTCTAGTAATGTTACTAAAACGGCAAATCTTGCAACTCGGCCTTAACATGCTACTCTTAGAGCCTAAAACGGTTATGTCCTTTGTGATACAAATAGGTGTCTAAATCTTAGACAACCTAGCCATAATCCTCAAGATATTTACATAATATTAGGCACCAAAAGTTTCGCTTCATGGTCATTTGTTTTTGTATCCGATGCGTTTCGTACACAGTTACGCAAGAAACCAGTTTTTAAAAGCAATATTTATGTTGGTTATAGTCATAACCTTGCGCAGTCATTAAAGTCTAAATTTGTGGTTGTCGAATACTTTAACGATGTCGTTCGTGTTAATTATTAATATCCAGACAATTTTTATTAACCTCAATTATTTTCTGGTAGCAATTTACATACTTTTTAATGAATTACGATTTCATAGGAATTGTTTATGGTTCGAGTTCTTTAGCTTCCTTTTTGTCTCATTGTATTTATTGGCTGTGCATTGTGCATGCGACAAAACATTACAAAACAATTGTAATATGAAAATTGGACATAAATTGCTTTATTTGTGACAAAGGTTACATGATTGGACATAAGAAATACTGTCTTCATGAACATTGAAGTAAGAAATGGCACATAACACAATATTAAAATTAATTGTACATCATCAAAATGTCAACTCTACATTTTATGTGTAGCGACGTCAAACGTAGAGGTATATTTAATTATCATGTAATATGCCTGTTAGTAAAGTAATGAAAATAAATTTTAAATTCGTTACTAAATAATTTGTGTTGATTATTTCTCTCATCCTACCGACATTTCATTGTAGTAATGTCCAAAATGCTAAATATTAGATGTCTTCTTCTTTTCGAGTCAACGCTGCTCTTATATTTTTTGTACCGAGTATTTTGTCGCCACGTCGACGGCGGCATCGGAGGCTTTGTTAGGTCTTCCAGTGTTCACTGTACAGGTCAAGGGACACTTAAGCAAGTGTGGCGCATGGTTTGATTGGGAGTATGAGTATGATATTGATAAATAATAATTAATGACAATAAGTTAGCTACCTAATGAAATGTGGCATAAACTCTTTAGTAAGGAACACCTCCACCTTTTTTATTTAAATGTTTTTTTTAGCTCACAGTAACGTCTCATGATACCTATAACACTATTTCTATACAACCAGAATAACCTTTTTTTGCTAACGCTATAACATTGGTTACATTAGGTTACATTGATTACATTAGGTTTATTTATAATGTTACACTTGCAAACTGTGTTTGTGGTTTGTTACTTTACGTAACTACGTAACGTTCGATTTGAGTAGTCCTCGACCCTCCTATCTGATTGACATTGAACATCGTGCGAAGATTTGGAACAAGTTTGCAGGATTTGATAAATATGTTATTTGAAAATCTTGTGATCGGAGGACAAAACGAATTTATTTGTTGTATTTCGAAATGTTGTTATTGTTTTTGTAAGTTCTCATCCTAACGTTTCGTCAAAGTTTCACGATTTATCCGCTTATAAAATACAATGATGAATGTATTGGTTGTTGGGTGGTTTTGTAATTTGAATGAACGCGTAGCAGAGGCACAGTGAAGTGAAGGCCTGCTTGCGTGGTTTCACGGTGTCCGCTCAACTCATAATTCCGCCGCAAACTAAACGAGGTACAAATACAGTTGTTGTACCGCTAAATAATAGCCCAAAACAGTACACTGTAATCAGCAGACTTCACATACGAATACTGCAATAATACGAACTATCAACACTTTATTAACCGGTTTTGAATTTTGAATATGATTCCCAAAATAAGTTCCTGAGAGGCTAATTCTCATTGGTGCTCGTGTAATTTGCAAAGCTTGCTCTTAAGTCCAAAAAAACTTCTCTTCTGGTAACTGCAAACCTGTAATTTGCAGTAATAAATAACTCTACACTTAATTTAATTTAAACAGTGCCTATTTTATGGGTTTATTATTATGCTAAAATCTATTAAGAGGAATTATTTTTAGAACCAACATTTTATTATTGTATTTGATAGAAACTAAGAAACTTATTTCATTGCTATGTGAACATAAGATAAAATAATACATAATTATAATAATAAATTGTTTAAACATAACGGTGTTGATTGTTCAGCTACCGATCCCAAAATAATTATTACGTACATTCATAATTTTAAGCACATTCTAGATAACTAACTTGATGTAGCATCCAATTATGAAATACTTTAACAAATAATGAGTGTAGCACCTGAACAACGTTAGGGGCCATAACGAATTGTTTGATCCCTCTATTTTTCTTTTAAATTAACATAACACTCTAATTAGCATTTTTTCTACTAAATTACTTAATTATTTGTGATGTTGATGATCCGTATTTTTGTTCTGTAAAAGCCTTGTAATTGCCTTCTGTAATTCTTGGCATAAGGGAACCCGTACCGATTGCATTAATTTTTCGTTTGTTAAGCATTTGTGAATTAACTAAAGTTTGTAATTTTGACAGCTTTGTACCTAATGCCCCCAGTCATGACTCGAATTCTCACGATCGCGCGCAAATATAACATGACAATGACAATTTTGTCATTGCAACGAAAGTCAAGTGCGTGATGGAGTAGCTATACGATCATTATTAATCAAGCAAGTAAGCTACAGAAATAGCTAGAAAAATATAAACGTTTACTAAAATGAAAATTAGCAATTACGTAATACTTAAATGATTTAAAAAAAAAAGACTGAACCATACTAGACACCGCTTAAAATATTTGTTGGCTTGTAAGTACGAATAGTCACAGAATGTTAACAATGAAACAAATAGTCTAATGTCTTGTACTGTAGTGCATGTTTGAAAACATTTAGAAATCAAGAAGATAAGCTGAGATATTTTAGCTAAAGATTAGAAATAACAGGTACCTGACTTGTCGATATCACGCGACTGAATATATTAAAATCAAATTTGGGCCAGCGATTTACCAACGACGGATCAACTGCCAAGGTTGAACTACGACTGGTTCGTTCACATGGGTCCATTATACGAGTTCAGTTCCTAGAGCAGTACAATAGTCCCAATTATTTTTATGTTAGCCGAGCATCACTTTATTGTTATCTTATCAACAATATTTTAGTTCCACGAGCAAAGTTGGTGTTTATTTGCCATAGTATAGTATAGGGAGTTGTTTTAATAACACACTATTGATATCGAGGTTTTCTGACCGAAATTTTGCTTATAGCGCAACGCCGCCAGAGTGAACTAGTTCCGGAAGTTTCCTCGTCGCAAAACTTAACATAAATGTTGAAATAAATAAAATTAATGACAAATCTACCTGACTCGTCAGTTATGTTTTTTTTTACATTAAGCCAAACGATAAGGACCGATTATGAGAGGAGTGTCAAGAAGATCATGTCTACTAATCACTTGCATATTGCAATTACAGACAACATGTATTCAGGCCTCCACTTCAACAGATACCACGAATTTCTTATTCCTCGATTAGCTTTCATCCTTTAAATAACTTGTGCACTTAATTAAAGATCCTTTCTGGGTCTGGAACAATTGTATCAGATTTTTAGTATCAAGCGAATGCGTATTCAGCAAGAAAAAAATGTAAAAAGAGCGTATGCTTATTGTAAGGTCAACAAGTTATTGCTACTAAGCTAATCAGCTTCTTTGATCATGTCATAATGCATTATTTGTTTTCCTAATCATCAGCTCTTAATATTGTTGTTACACCGTATTAAACATGCACTGGTCAATGGTCATTTGTCCAGTTTGATTATTATATTGTAAGTATGTTTTCTTTTTTTTAACATGATATCTCAGGGAATCACGCTACTTGAAATCTGTTTATGCTTCGCAAATCGATGATGTGTACTTTATTTATGTGCTCCCTGCACAAATCCATAAGAAGTCCTTGAAAGAAGTCTTAATCTTGTTTGTTTGATTCAAGCCCCATCGAAAACTGGCTGTTATTAAACATATACACTTTTTTCTTTGCCGACTACAGGTTTTTTGCTTCATCAGTGGAACCTGCTTCAGCGGTTGCGTCATGTCTTCTAATATATGAAATGAATTCTAGCGATTCCTGGTTTGGATTTCTAGGTTTCGCTGTTCAATGATCCTGAATAATATATATATATTATAATTGAAAATAACGACTTTGCAGTTTAATTTTAGTGAATTGTCTATTAAATAGGAATATTCTGACCGCCGAATTGACCGCTAATCTCGTATAAAGATGATAGATAGAATTTTAAAATATTTTCAAACATGATTTCAGCCAATTTTGTTTAAAATATGGAAATTCTAATAATAGCCACAATCAGTATTTCTAAACGTCCTTTAAAAGAACAGGCTTACGAATACACAACAACTTAATCATTAAATTGCCAAAAGTCATAAAAAATATCTAATGATCTGCTGGAAGCAAGGTAGCTTGGTTGGTTTGCTTCACGCGCATAACCTTGGACCGAGAGAAGCGTTGCCAGATTTTAATGCACCATATTAAAATTTTGAAGATTTCACTCTCTTAAAAGTATTTATCTTAGGGATAACCGTCGTTTTGGCTCCGGAAGTGCGACGAGCAGCGCCATGATTTCTGCTTTTCTAAAACTGACTATGCTATGTCTATACCTACATACTACTGGTTTTATATCTAACATTGGACACATCTAACAGCCTTCGCGGCATGTTTTGTCGAGCTAAATACGGGTCAATGTTGCCATGACCTTTGAATAATTGCTATAACCACGCCAACGACGTCACATTACCCGTAATTATGTTCATCGCTCAATATTTTCTCGTCTCATCTGACGTAATATGATATCCGCTGTCCACGTCTACATTCGTGCGGTGTTAATATTTGTAATAATAGACCTTGTTGTGCGAATAATGGAGTTTGATTTTGAGTCTTACTTGTGGGATGCTATAATTCGATGTACTGCTATGGCGATGCCTTGTCAAATGTTCTTTACTGCAGACTTAAGAAACGGTAGTAATAGATCTGGGATTATTGGTTGCGAATGTCGAGCGTAGCACTCGACATTTTCAAAGGAAAGGATAGGCTGACGTGATAATCACCATACTGCCACAAAAATATATTGAGGTACAGTCGAGTTAAAGTGTTTTTAAGGAAGAGCCTTAGGTATTTGAGGTATAACTTTCATTAATTTGGTCTGCTGTTATCAGATTGTCCTGATGGCAAGATAATTAAGATTCTTTAAAAAAAGCTTAAAACAGAGTGATGTTGTTCTTAAAGTTATAATATATTTTCTGACTACATTAACTAGGCCGTGTATTTTTGACGACGGTATCGCGTGTCTCAATTCTAGGAAATTTTTAGGCAGTCGCAGCTTGTTGAATGTCTAAGTATTTCGGGAAGCCAATTCCAGACAGAGTAGGACAGTAATATTGTGTTACGTTTATGAAGGATAAGGATAGCGATTAGTGGTAAAACTTAGACAGTGGTATTCAATGTTGTCGCGAATTATTCATTATTAAAATCTAGGGTTGCTAGTTTAATTAAAGGAAATTATTTGAACTTTAAATTAAATAAGCTTATATATATTTTTCTTAATGCGATTGTCTTTTAATTCTTAATCGTCCATTAAAGGATAATTAGTTTAACAGTTTGTCGTCAACAAAACAATGACGCAATATTTTATAGCTAACGGCGTAGAATACAGCCATAATAAATTGATATTTATGATGATTATAATTATGTATAGCCTTCTTATTTGAAATACTACTACAGTACAATAATAAAAGTACAGTAGAAGGTGTTACCAATGACGATGCCAAACTATCAGGATAGTAAATAATGAGACGGTTAAATATTTGTATGAAACATTATTAATTAAATATTAAATAGTGTCTACGAATAAAATTATTAGGTCATACCATAGAGGCAATACTTTTGTAACTAATAGGTATAGTTTTTCGGAAATTAAGGCGGCATCCGGTATAATTTGGCAATAAGAACTATTTATCGTTTGCCCATATTTTATAGCTCGATAACTCTATACTTTATTTTCTGGGCAGTACTCGAATGTACTGCCAAGAAGGACTACGATAGTCTGCTTGGTCACATTATTTTGAAGTTCATGTATTAATTTGACTCCCACCCAATAAAGTTAAAAATATCTTACATAATTGAGTAAGGTAAACAAGATATTGGACCTATGTTTTCAAAAACAAACAATAGTAATTATTCCCACGCGTTGAATTCGCCTAATGTGAGAAGTTTGTAGCAATTGTTACTATGTTCTTAACAACTGTAATAGATTAGTAAATTAACTTAGATAAACGCTTGGAAATGTAATATCTTTGTAGTACTTTCAACATGGTTGTGTTTTATGGAGGACAGTGGTTTTTCCATTAATTTAGTTAGTGTTTCTGTGGTAGAGTCTTGTTGTTGCCCAGAGTACCGTACTTCTCGTAAAGATACTGGTTCAACCGAAGTATAACACTCTCGCTAAATGCTGGTGTCTAGTAATAATTTTACTATCTAGCTGCTTCTCATACACACATGGTGAATATGAGGACTTTAACTTAATTTCACTGTTTGAGTATGGCACCGGCGTTAAGTATGGTTCATTTGTCGTCTGAGTTGCGACGTCGCGCGTCGTGCTGCATCCATAACTTAGGTATCAACAAACCGTAAAAGGTAGCTTTGTAATAAGGCCTATTTAAAAATATAATAAGTTACAAACGTCATTGTATGGTGGGGTGATGGATTCAGAAAACAATTCCCCCTCCATCATCAGTAAAGTTGGTATAAAGAGGCTCGATGAGAATTGAGATGGCGCGTGGCGTAGCCTATTGCCATTTCTTGGACCCAAATAATGGGAATAGGCTACGCCTTCTAAAATTTTATTTGATGAGCGGCATAATTATATTAGACTCTTGATAAAGGAGAAAACCTCTCCTACAGGCGTCATTGTATGTACTATGTATAGCAACACATTCTCTTATGCAATGTTCTTTTACTTCCAGGTAAATACGAGACCCTTCTAGACGATTCTCTGCTAGCTCTGCACACGATCAACGCCTCTCACATCCAGTTCCCGCGACTAGCCCACACCTCAGGCACCGCCGAGAAACTCCACAAGTACTTCTCCCAACTCGATCTGCCTCTTATCAGGCGGCTGTACAAATTATACAAGCACGACTACAGGATATTCAACTACGACTTAGATAATATCGTAGGCTTTGACTTAGGGTAGACTTGATACTTGGTAGATATTGATTGATACATGCGTAGTCTTAGGATTATAGGTGTGCCTCGGCGATAAGCCTGTTTTGACACTGGGTGACAGCGTCGGATTGACTGTGACTACCAACATTAAAGGTAATAATCAATTACTATTATAGGTGGCTACATGATTGACTCGAGGATATCGTAGATATTAATTACATATTTTCAAGTAACATCTGGAATATAAAGGTTGTTTTGTTATAGTTTTGAATAGTTTAGTATTGCTAAAAGTTATCCTAAGTAAAAAGTAGTTGTAAAATGCTAACATTGATTCTGATTTTGTAGAATAGTTATTGCAATTGGAGAGAGTATATTACCTACGTATACTGCAAAAAGTTTTACCAGTACTTATTACTTTTTTTAGAATGCAAATTTTCCTTGTTATTGGATAGTCCAGTTAATCCGTAGCGCTCTTGCCTCTGCTGTCAGGTAGAGCATTGATACAATATTGTTTATGTTGTTACTGTAAGATATTGTAGAGGGACCTCTTTGTTAATATTCTAGAAAAGTGGGAACTACTGAGTGTTTGTGCGTACAAAAGATCTGATCAACTAAAGGTAACCTAGTTTCAAACTCGTGCGTTTCATTTTCGTGTAATCGTAAATTCATCAGATAACAAGATTTTCAAGTACCTCACGTATGTTTTAGATTCTCTAAGCCTGGTATTGATATTATCGCTGAGGCCTATTTATCGCAATAAAATATATTGAAAGGTTTTCGTACGAATATTGATAAATTTTACTTTGCACTCGGTATTTCCATGAATAGGTCGGCAAAAAATAAGTTTGCCGCCACAATAATATTGTTTTTATACGTAATAAACAGCGTATAAAACCTATTTCTTTGATGCGTGTTTGATATTAACGTCTCAAAATATTTTTGTAGATATGTGATAATATTTCGTAACAAAAAGTACAATAAATGGAATATAAAACGATTTAAATAAGTTGTATGTTGGAGGAAATGAATCGAGCATAATTTGAAGTCTATACTATTAAACTAATGCATAAATACGGTACATATTTAGAAAGCTATAATTAGTTATTATGAATACCAGCGTGTTTCATACAATACTTACATTGTTTCATTCATTTCGCTAGAGGCGTACTTCACTTGGAATTTTATAAATGGGAAACAATTGAAGACCGAAAAAGAATGACTGCTACTTAATGCAGATGGCAGACTGTTCGACTATTAAACTTGGAATACGGGGCTATTCATTTCGAATTTTAGATGTTTGCTGACTAATCAGCTTTGAAACAGCAGGTCTATAAATAGTTGTGTAGGATTATAACCATGACTTCAATGAAAATGTTTATTAAATTAGGGTCTTCGATAAAACCAAAACTACAGGCTTGTTTGCTAACTTAGAAAAGATCAATGTTTCTAATATTCTGATATTTCTCCCATTACCTCATCTTCATTCGGTGTAAAGGTTAAAATAGGTTATTGAACTTCAGTGTTATCATTGTTCTACACACTGGGAGGTACTGCCACTATTTTACAAATATTAATTTATAACCAGTATAAATGATGAAACAATGAATTGAAATATACTTACTCATTACCGTTAAAGATATTTAGCTCACAATACATTTATAAACGATGTATACCTAATTTATGATAATTTGGTGTGTTTAATATGTTGTTATTGCAAGAAACAACTAGTTACTGGAAATCCCCAGATACAGGGTTCGGTAGGTCAAAGCATTCTTGGACAATCTATATAAAATACAGTGGGTACCCCTTGAAAGAACAATTTTAATGCACTGCTGATACGCATTTATTAACATATATATATAGAGTCAACAAAGAATGTCTGTGTCCTAGAGTAGAAGGACCATACAATTTCTATTAAAGACACAATCAGTAATTATTAAAAATTCAACTTAACAATAATTATTAACGTTGGTTTGTCCTTCCGGGCGCGACGGATAATCGTGTTTTTACAGACACAATACATGTAAATTGTCTACAGAGTAGCATAGGCTACTTATGAATCAAAGAAAATGCACGGTTTACGGTTCATCGAAGACAGAAACCGAAGAACAAACAAAGCCTTGTCAAACACAAGTTGTAAAATAAATATACCTACGCCTGTTTTAGATACAGATTGTTGCGTCTTTACAATACTTAACATTAATTCTATTTTTGATATCTCTTGCTAGTATACTATGTAGCAGCCCAGTGGACTAGTAATTCGAATGTAGAAAGATAATTATGATACCAAATTAACCCTATAAACGACGACTTAATTTAAATACCTAAAAACACTTGTTTTTTTCCTTAAAAATATTGCACCTATTACAATACATTTTTGGTGCCGCGCCGTCAGTAATCACTGTTTACAATCTATAGTCGACGTTCATTAGGTTAAAAGGGAGATATTGTATAAAATAAAATATAGTTGATTAACATTCCACAATGATATTCCAAAGCTCCCTGTGATAAGCTCTGATGCGGTAGCCTTAATTAAATATTCGATAACGATGCTTATACAATGTATTATAATTATATAGATATACCTATTATATTTTTGATAAGAACTTATCAAACTGTATACTTTCGAATGTAAAATAATTATTTTATATATTTTCAAGTGCTTACTACGGTTATCAGTACGTACCAATCTTCAGTGCAATTTAATTGTATATTTACTATTGGTTCTAATTAGAAGCGTGGGCTGGCTTACCTACCCAATTTTCGTGTGATTATCATCTGTATAATAATATGTTATTGCTAAATAATTCTTCTGTAAATATTTTTAATTTTAATCTTGTGTTGTTTTATTTATCTATATTTAATTATTAAGTTGTAATAATTCTACAATCTCTTATTTATCTTCACTTCTGATCTTATTGTATGTATGTATAACGTGTTGTATGATATATTATGGTTTATTCTAAATGTTATAAATACCTATATTTTAATACAAGAGTACCTATCGTTTGTTGCAAGCCAAAAGAAAGCTTATGTCTATTTTGAAATATTACATCAGCATCTAAGAAATTGTAACTCATCACTTTGTTCTAGGTGCCTTCACACTTGTTATTTACCTTTACCTACTTTCGATAAAATTTTGCCAACTTTTATCATCTTTAAGAGGTCACTGACAGTTATAAACATACCTATTTCGAGAAATAACGGTAAAAACAAAATAATTATAAAAAAATGTTAATTATTTCATATCGTAATATTTTTGTTGAAGAGTTCGAGATCGTAATGTTTAGTTTTCTTATCATATATTTCTCGGGTTAAGCATTCGCTGTAGTTGTTACAGTTCATATTGAAAATTAATGTTCTATATCAGTACGTATTGAGATCACTAGTTCTAGTAGTATGGTTTTGTAGTAAACTCCTATAATATTTATTCAGAGTCAATATTTAATATTTTCATTTAAGATTGTTGTAGCAGTAACATTAACGACTCTATAATGTAATTCTTTGTGCCAAACTGCATTTAGTTAATAAGCATTTACATTGTAATTTAACAATCAAACTAATAATATATTTACCTAATTATATCATGCATAATAATGTTTTTACCTTTTAACTTTAATTCTTCATTCTCAATTTTGGTGCTAATAATTCAGTACCAGTACCTATCAGATTATATATTTTTGTAATGATGTCTGATATACTGTTTATATTATATTAATCTAGGTAAATAGGTACCTTTTAATGATATTATACTTATATATTTTTAATAAAAACGCGTATTGTATGTTATCGTTATAATACAAATATTAAAATGAGGTTATCGATGATAAACGGTGATTAATTAAGTTACTTTTTAATAGATTAATGTTCAGATTGGAATGTAAATTGGAATGTGTTTGGAAATATATTTTTGCGTTTAAATTCTATGAATTTGTTTATTTTTTTATTTCGGCGACCCAATAAGTAAACTGAGGAAGTAGTTTTCCTTTTTTGGACTAAGAGAAGGGCGTAGCGTAGGACTATGTTAGCTAGCTGCTCAGAGTTCCTAGACTGAAAATAAAATGTTTGACGCATAGAAGGCGAATAGTTTTTTTTTTTTTTTTTATTTTATTTGTAAGGGACAAAAAACAGTTACACGTTAAAATGTTTACAATAAGTTCATACATTAATATTACAAACATGTAACCCACAACATTGTCCACATATTATTGAGGGAAAAAAAATAGAAGTAAGAGACAGAACCTATACAATCACAAATTTGTTCGTGATAGCTGACATAATTAAAATTTAGCATTAGCATCAATCCATTTTAGATAATATATCTATTGCCTTTTTTTTAAAAAGTTGATTCGAGAGAGTGAATATGTCCAACTCCATGAAGTAGATGTTGTAAGCTTCTACCAGGCGACGAAGAGGTGCACGTTCCCCGGCATTGGTTTTGCACATGTCTGTGTGAAACAGTCGGGGTACGCGCGCCCCCCGTTGGATAACAGTTCTAGGCACTATGTAGCGTAGTTTATTCACTAGGTAACAACAATCAAGACTATTGTTACATAAGCCATGCAGTGTCATTATACCCAAAAGAATTCGCCTGGACTTCAAACTCAGAACACCGTAACGATCCAAAAACTGCACATAATGAGCTTTCGGTAGACGGCATTTGTAATTCATGGATCGCAGGAACTTCTTTTGTACCATTTCTATTTGATAGCTGTATTTATCGTAGAGGGGGTTCCATATCTGGACAGCGTACTCCAATTGGGACCGTATCAAAGTTTTATATAATATTAGGAACGTGGAGGGCCGCACAAAGTCACCCGATGATCTCATGACGAAACCATACATCCGAAATGCTTTGTTTACTATATTGTCGACGTGTATGTCGAAGTGTAAACATGAATCTAGTGTGACACCCAAGTCACGAACGAAAGTAACATTTTCTAAGCGTGTGTTATTAATGCAATAATTGAATTTGATTTTATTCCTATTTTTGGTGAATGAGATGGTATGACATTTGGGAAGGCTTAAGAAGAGCTTGTTTTTTGTACAGTATGCTTGAAGCCTGTCGAGATCGTCTTGCAAAAGTTTGCAATCTTGAATATTTTTGCAAGTTCTATAGATTTTAATATCATCTGCGTACATCAAAAAGTTAGAATTTATAAAACAATTACTGATATCGTTGATAAATATAACAAAAAGGAGAGGACCTAAAATGGAACCCTGTGGGACTCCAGATGTGACCACAATAGGGTCTGACTCGTAACCATTAATTACAATCTTTTGTGTCCGATTATAAATATATGAGACAAACCATCTAAGCAAATTACCCCTTATCCCATTGTAGGCAATCTTTTCCAAAAGCAATGCATGATCCACCTTGTCAAAAGCCTTCTGAAAGTCAGTGTACACAGCATCCACTTGAGCTCTTTGGTCCATATTTTCAAATAGATAGCTTGTAAATGTTAGCAAATTAGTCGTGGTCGAACGTCGTTTGACAAAACCGTGCTGCTCAGGTAAAATAAGCTGATGAATGTGGGGATATATGGCACTGTGCACAAGACCCTCAAAAACCTTAGACAAGGTAGAGAGGATTGAGATAGGGCGATAGTTCTGAACATTGTTTTTGTCGCCAGACTTATAAACAGGAGTTATGAATGCACGCTTCCAAGTTGAGGGGAAAAAACCTTCATGCAGACATTTATTAAATATTATGTGAAGTGCGGTACACAAACTGTCACAAGTCCTTATAAAGAAGCTGGGTGGTAAACCGTCAGGGCCTGCCCCTTTAGACGAATCTAAAGACTTTAACGTCGTGTGTACAACTTCTGTGGATAAATAAATATCGGATATGCAAGGCGAGTTATTTGCGTAGGTATTAGACGGTTGCCATTTGACGGGATCCAAAGTAGAAGTTTCGTAGACGGAGGAGAAAAAGGATGAAAATAAATTACTAATGTCTATAGGATCATTTTTAGAAACATTACCGAGATACATCGAGGCCGGGTAATTGGATTTTCCTTTTTTAGACGAGATATAGGACCAGAAATGCTTTATATGCTTAGGGATACTATCTTCAACCGAATTTATATACTTACGAAAGCATTGCAATGACTCTTTGTGGAAAAGCTTACGATAGTTAGAGAATCTCAAATAGTCTGACTGATTGTTGTACTTCTTCCATTTTATCCAAGCACGATCTTTTGTCTTGAAGATTCTTATGAGAGAAGGTGTAAACCAGACAGGGAAACTAGACTTTCTTATTCTTGTCAATGGTACATGTGACTTAATAATACCGTACAAAGTCTCGTAGAAAATGTTAACAGCTTGATCAGAGTTAAGATGAGAAAGCACCGATTCCCAGTCGATATTATCCAGTTCACAATTTATAATCTCGTAATTAGCTTTATAAAAGTTATGTCTACGGACCGCGCGGTATTTTAAAGGAGTGCAATGAGAATTCAGACAAGTCAAAACAGAAAATACTGGATGATGAGTATCGGGGTCCAGTAGAGCATTACATGGTATAGACTGACAATTGACATTAGAGATAAACAGATCTAGTATTCGACCTAATTTATTTTTTGTAACATTGAACTGAAAGCCATTAATTATATTAATGAAATTCAATAATATTCGTCCGATTGAGTCTGTTGCTTGTGTGATTGCATGATTCCCTTGGTCTAACCAGTCGATGTCAGGTAGGTTAAAATCACCAATAATAAAGTAGGAGTCGGTGGTGGGATTGTTAACTAAGCCTTGTAGCATGTCTAGGTAATTAGCGTACGAACCTTCACTCGTTCGCGGTGGTATGTACGTGGCACTAATGATGTGGCGTTTATTATTATTTTGGGAAGCAGGCAGCTGGACGATAACTTGCTCAACTTCTGTAGAGACGAATTGTAGCGGTAATGTACTGGGCCGTAGTTCCCTGAGAACAGCTATTAAAACTCCCCCTCCGTCACCCTTATTCGTAATAGAACGATCACGATCGCATCTGAAGACCACGTAGCGATCGTCAATAAATTCGTTGTCCTGGATGCTGGGAATCAGCCAGGTTTCCGTCAGTACGATGACGTCATACGAACATGCTATTATATTCATGTATAATGTGTGCAACTTCGTGCGGACCCCTCTACAGTTCTGGTAATAAATCGCAATGTTATTAGTAGCCATAGATGCTTAAGAATCTACGGTGATAATGGTACTGAAATAAAGTAAACAGTGTTATTGAACGGGTAAATCTGAGTCTGAAGTACAGTGCAATAAGACTAGACAAAGGTTTATGAATAAACTTAGGCACCAAAGTATAAATTTGTAGTGACACACAATTACAAAATTGGAGGAAAGGCGACATTAAAAATATAATAAAAAGAAGCACACAGCGAGAAAACAAGCAAATATTATAACATGCTGTAAAAAGACAGCCACACCTACATATCTCTGAGAAAACATAAATTGGAACACGAACAAATAGAATGAAGAATAATTATAGGTATCTATGGGATTGACATAATATGTTATAGATTGCACATTCGAAGCCTCTTGTTACAGGGGCTTATCAAGCTTAATGCGGGGGGCTTTACCTGTAACGGAAAACATCTGAAAAATAAATGCACAAAACGGTAGACTTTTTATTTATTTTTAAGGTTATTTAGCTTAAATTAAGAGTCGTTTTTAAAACAGTGATTTAATAGTGTGTGTGGAAGTGGAAGAATCTCGTTGATTATGTTAAATCCCCATAGCACAGGTTAAATAAAATCTATAGTGTGTAGGTGCTTACCAACGTTGCAACTATTGTTTAAACGTTAAAGTATCTGTGATATATACCGAATTGCTTATAATTAGATTGACTTAATAAATTAATATAGACAATGTTTTATACAATAGTGTGATCACTAATCGTACAGAGATTTAAGTATGAGTCTTATATACATTATGAACCAATAGGCCTTAAATAGTTCTGTCCGATGACGTCAGAGGGCACCTTGCAGTCTTTCCATGGCTCTGACCGTACCGTAAACGGACCCGACCCGGGTAGTAACACTGAAAAGAAAAGGTCTTATTATTACACCGTTTTTACAGTATACAAGGAGGCAAGTGCGATGTCCTGTATGCCTGTGTATAAGTGTGTAGGTAAATGTTGGTGCTACCCAATTCGTACACAATGTTAAGTCAAAAAGTATAGATAAGGCATAATTCTCGTTCAGTTAACAAAATGAACGAGAAAAGTGTTTCGAACTCTGAGTACGAACTGCACTAGTCTTATGTCAAATCAGACAGCAATTGTACTACCCAAAGCTACAAGTATCCCCTTTTCGAGTATTCAAAATGAACGCGCTAGTAACCTATCTGTAGGTACTTTTTCGAAATAACTTTGCCCATACACATTTAATTAAATGTTGAACTCTTAAAGCGTTATTTAGGTACGTATCTTTACGCAAGTATTTAAGGATTCTCTTGTTAGATGTTAACGATACAATTATAGGAAACAGTTGCGCAAAGAAAAGCACACGTGATTTAAAACTTCATGGTAACCGGAAGACGTCCCTAACGGATAGGGGGAAGAGCCTTTGTTCAACATTAGAGTGGAGGGGGGTTGCTAATGCATCATCTCGTATTCAAATAAACCAGATCGTCGATCGCTTTTGCACCAATAGGCAATCAACCCTACATTGCGCTGTAGCAATTCACTTCAGATCTTTGAAATTTAGTTCAGTCGCTCATTTTAGTTTTTTCAACATCACTCATATTTGTCAACCTACGCTATCCAAGGAATACCTATGACCTTACGTATCTAATAACAGATAACCTCACCGGTGACGCCTGGTGCTAATGTGATGTTGTATTTGCCGTCGTTCAACACAAGTCGCCAGTTATCGTCTAATGACGTCACACTTAATTTTGTGCTGTTTGCTTCTAACTCCAACGTTAAATTTGCACCAAGGTACTTTATTCCTGCAACAAAAATGCATTTTTTTTTTGTTATTTCATAATCCACCTAGTATGAGATATAATGCTTCTTAATCTACCCACCTTTTATCGTGAACTTGGTCGAATCTGGAGGTAAGCGAGGCTTGTCGATCTCCAATCGGTCCATATGTATGCTGATGCCAGCATAGCCAAAGATCAGTGTCTGCAGGAACCCTCCCATACCGGTGAAGAAGTTCACTGCACCAACGTCAGGTCGACGGAGCTCGGTCCAAACCTGCAGTCAATAAAGAACAACATAAGTAGGTAATATGTATTTAATAAACCTTTTTTAACTGAGTCGAGAGATCAGAAAATAATTAGTTTCGAAAATATTAATCCATCATCATCCAGCGTTTGAGCGTCCTATGCTACGCTAAAATCTTCAGGCACCAGAACATTATGGCTTCATCGCAAGTAACCGTTAAGTATCGTATACAGTAGAATTTGTAAGATTAGTCAGTGTATTCATAGACTTTGTACTTACTGACGCAAAGGTCTGATAGCAGCGCTGCACAAAACGTTGAAAACTGGTATATATTTTTGAGTGGATGAAACATTGTGTTATATTTTTTTTTAAGGAAATAATCAGAGTAACTGCAATCTCACCTTAAAAGGTTCCCTGACGAATCCCTCGTAGCTCATGTTGAACACAGCGTTGGCTTTGCTTTCGTGGTCCAGCCGCAGGTGGCCAATAGTGTGCATACTCCACGTCATGGCAGGGCCATTGCTGCGAGTCACTGATTCGTAGTACGTAAGGTCGTTAAGTCGCGTAGAACTAGAGTAAAAATATGAAA
This sequence comes from Abrostola tripartita, assembly GCA_905340225.1. NCBI lineage: Eukaryota > Metazoa > Arthropoda > Insecta > Lepidoptera > Noctuidae > Abrostola > Abrostola tripartita. The sequence continues at coordinate 3,154,285 of HG996488.1, forward strand.
ATATTTAATTATCTTATATAACAACATCTAGGCATTAACTGTCTTTTATTTTTAAGTGGATAGTGTATGAACAATCAGGTATGTTCTGAAGTTTCAGGAAGATATGCAGCAGCATCTAAATAGATAGTAGAGTGCTCGTGATTAAACTGCAAATTATTTTTGTAAAGTTGATAAAATTAAATGTTGTTTTTAGAAATCAAATCGACAGAATAGCCATTTGATATTGTACCTCTGAACAAAATAAGTCTTAACCTAGATAAACTTTATTTGTTGCAGCAATACTTGTTTATATAATATATGACACCAACATTCCGAAGGTAGAGTATTTTTGTCCAATTTGAACCTCTAAAAATCAATGTCAAAAGAGTCACGACACATTATCATGAACTGCGTCACCACATTGCTAATACAAATGATTCAATCATTAAACGGTAAAGTCTGAAACTTACCAGGAATATCAAATAAATACTTACTCCTAAATAATGCTAGTTTCTTTTTCAAATACGAAGCTACATACGTACGTGTTCATAGCGTACTGTAGGGGGAATCCCAACAACACAGCGTCTGCTTGTTTGATCTCATCCCCTCTCTTGTAGTCGGTGAACTGGGGATGATAGTTCAGCTCCTGGTCGTAAGGTAGAGTGAGACTCCAGGCGATGTCTGCCCAGCGTTCCGGGTCCTTCGCCATGTAGTATGATTTACATAAGCAGGATACATACCTGACAGGTTTAGGATTTAATATGATATTTCAAATGTCTTCCTCGTTTCTCTAAAGTGTTTCAAAATGTACTAAGCTAAGATTGGAGATCCGTATCCAATTAATTTTACATTGCTCTAATTCTTCGTTAAACCAGGTAAATGCAAGAACTATCAAAAATGTTGCCTTCTTGAACTGAAAAAGCTGTTTTAGGTGGCATATAAAGACCGTAGTGAAAATGTTTACACTTCTGCGATCTATCAGAAGGGACAGCTATTACAGCAGTTGAAACTTATTATTAACGAATGTGATTTACTGTTTAACACATCGATTTATTTGAAATCCTTGATGTTCAGTTTGTTAAAATACTTACTGAGCCAAATAAAGTGAATATCCAGCCACAACGTTGGTGAATATAGAATTGTTAACATTCCTGTGATCTTCATCGGGGCCCATCACATCTAAAAATGAAAATAGTGAATTAAGTTTCTGTTTAGTAAGAACAGCTTCATGAACTACCTCTATTTTGGCAAACGAAGTAATGTGCTGGTCTCTTACTGGGTTCAAAGCCAAGGTCCCTTACGTCTAGGGGAACGGGCTTTACATACGCTTTACCTTATCCTCCTTAAAAGCCCGCCACCGTTAGGCTGGTACTCTCCTGACGAAGCGGCCTGATTTATAAATTATTTGTATGACTATATAGACCTAGTATAAAAATAAACTTACTTGATATATCGTAAAGGCCGGTATTGTAGTTGATCACAGCGCGTGATGCCCAGAAGTCTGCGATGTTAGTGACAATGTCGCATCCGCCATGCTGCAAATAACAATTATAATACAATGATACCAACCAAAATATTTAAGAAAATGTAGGTCTAAGTACTTGCTTTGGTTACTAGCTGAAATGTATCGAGATATTCCCATTAAAAGTAATGCCATTAAATGCTGCTCAAGGAGGAAGGTAAAGCCTGGTAAACATATTTAGGTATGCTGTTGCCTAGACATTTCTATCGATTTCTAACGAAATGAAGGTGCGCGATCTATCCTCTAATAAAAATAGGAAGTAACTGACACCAACTTTTAACAATATAAATATATACATTGGAAGTGCTCTCTTTGGATAGGCTATGTTCCTATCTGCGATATTAAATCAAACCAAAGCTTACCTTAAGCCATTCCTCATCTCTCGTGGTGGCGAGGTACTGCCTCGCTGCAAACGAGATGCATCCACTAATATGTTGCTCATAGGTCGCCACATCGGGGCAGCACGGCTGTGTCACCTCAATGCCCGTGTACGCGCTTTCCCATGGAAATCTGACGTTCAACAATTGTTTTAGATAGCTTTTAGCATGTCATATTCACTACTGTAGGCTTAGAGTACCTAATATACTTTTATGGCTGTATGGACGTAGAAAAATAGGTTTCGGGGTTAGAAGGGACGAGGCGAATGGTTTAACAATTTAGTTTTTTATATGTTAACTGATTCTTGAGAAATCCTTGAAACTTTTAAGAGATCTTGTGATGATCATGGACCCAGGGGACAAATTTTTTATAATGAAGCACTTATGTACCTATTATCTAGTATTTTACCGTCAACATACCTATATCCTTTATGTCCAGTGATTTTTGCCAGCTCAGCAGCCACGTAAGCCATATCCAACCGGTATTGCAGTAGCTTGTTCGCATACTTAGGGTACAGCAACAATATCGAAGGAAACATCCAAGTTTCTGTGTCCCAGAAGTTATGACCTGTAATTATAAACTTAATATAGAAGAAAGGGATTCAACTTGTACGATGTATCAATCTGAAGACAAGTCGAAATACTCGACACGTACCTTCATAATCTTCAAAGGTGCCACCCCTAGCAAGGCCCGTAGGACTGAGTCCGTAGTACCGATCAAGAGGTTGAAAGGATGCCTCCGAAGGCAGGGAGCTCAAGAAGTAGTACCAGATGCCCCTCACTATTTTACCCTGAAAATCAAATTAAAAATCCCATTAAAAAACGGTCACTGGTTCACACTAACCACGAATTATTCAATCTGAAATAGTGTGCAATAAAGTTTACTGATTCTTCGATACATAGAAGGAAGGATTAAACGTACGGCCTTCAATTAATGTTTGATCAAATCTGTATGTAGATGTTAATGCTTATAGGTATCTACTTGCGAAATGGTCTTTTATTTGTATAAAAAATCGATTAAAATCTAGAGGAAAAATTAAAGATTTCCAATAAGGATAGTTCATATCCATTAAGGATAGTTTTTATTTTCAAAAAGGTGAAAGGTAAGTTTGTTACTATTTTCAAAAAAAACTTTTCGAAACCTCACCAGCTCCAAGTTCCCCTCAATATCGATCCCGCCCTGCTGGTACAGCTCCTGCCATTGCTCCACGTGCTTCTTGAACAACTCCTCGCCGTCCTCCTGCAATACTATTCAAGCGTGTAACTTTACCATACGGCCACTTAAACTTCAATTATTATTAACAAGGATTTTAGCACAGCTGCAGCCATAAGCAATTTTTGGTGTATTTCAGAAACTGTGAGAATTAATACTGCCAACTTTCGTAAAAGGGTACTAAAGTACAAAACCAGTTTAGCGCAAAAAGTTCTAGCATCTAGTCAATAAGACCAAAAATCAGTGTTCAAGACTTATTTCTGTCCAAAATTGTAAAAAAATCTAAGTGTTCACAATATCTGCTATATGTGGTACTTTAAACGTCACTACGTAATTTTGCATACACAAAGTACGGGTAACTAAAGTCAAGTCAAGTAAAGAAATTCGCGAGGTCGTGTTTAATTAGACTAAGTTGCTATGATGATATCACCACATCCCGTGGGAGTTCGGACGGATGAAATCAAATTATAAGAAGAGGCTTAAGATTTGTGGCCGAATTTTCAACATATCGGTTTGGTTTTACGTTGATATTTACGATGGCAACATCAAGTAAGTAACTATACTTCTAAACATTAGGATTGAGAACAAAAGTTAACATTCACAAATAACCTTTATCTAACTCCTGCCGCGCGATCGTCTTATTCTTGTCCGCTGTCATAGCGAACGTGAAGACTCTGGAGCCATGCTGTGGGACGACCAGGTGGTCAGGGACCGACGTCCAATAAGCACACACGTCCACCGGCAGAGGCTGGTAGCTCAGGTCTTCTGATTCCCGCGTCTGCCCGCAGACACTCCACACCGTCCTGCCGCGAATGATCTCTGGTACAGGTTCCTCGAAAGCAATGTCCTTGCTGTCTGGTCCTGGCATCAATTTGATTGCTATCCAGATCTCTTGGTAAACGAAATTTGGATCTGAAATAGTATTGGAAGGCATACAAATATAACATGCATTAGTCATAATATTAAACGTCGCGTTGTTATTATAAATATCGTCTTTCGTCATTTATTTATAAGCGCCTGAATAATATCATTAGCAAATATGGTAGCTAGAAACAAACTATGTATTTTTCTAGAAACGCATACATTCATAAATGTATAAAATTTAAATGAAATGTTTATAATAAGTACATTGTTACTATTATTTTCCAACAATAAAACATATATAAACAGACATACCATAATGCGTTTTTGAATCCACAGAGATCTGGTTCACGATAGCTCTAGTATAAAATCTATGAGCGTATATCCTCTGTGTTACAACAGATCGTTCTCGATCGACCCTCACTTTGAACACGCCTTCTTTCGTATCTAGACTGTACACTGGGCTGTAAGGGTAGTGAGTCAGGGTCGAGTTAAGTCTGATATTGGCCCACGCTGGGATCCTTGCTCGGTGACTATAGCCGGCGCGGCCATTGTACAGGCCGTTCATGTAGACCGTGTCGCTGAATACGTTGGTGGCTATGTGACCGTTCCCGATAGACGGCATGAATTTGTCGTTTGATGGGAGGCTGAAAGATAAAATATTTGTTTAGGTACCCTTATCATTTATTTGGGTATTACTACAAGTGCCAAGAACACTATAATGAGCTTAAAAGTATCTACAGCGCTATACATACAATGGGGCACCTAGTGACCTAACCTGGTAGGTTAGAACTCGTTTTCACCATTTCACAAATTTTATCAAACAATTATGTACGCTATTTTATTTACCACTTGGCTAAAAATACCTACAAGGTAAAACTTAACTACAACAATCTCGTAAGGCGCTATTTAACGAAGCCATGAATGAAGGTATAGCTAACGCGTTTTAAAAAGGCGCTTTTAAAACAAACTAATAGTATTTAACTAAGATTATTAAAACGCTTGGCGAGATTATATACGAGATTTTTGTACTTCAAAAATTGCAATGACAAATCTATATTGGAGTTCTTTTATATTATAACATCTTAGCTCTTGTGTGGATAAATTACAAATTCGTTAGAAAAGTTCTAAAAAGGCTGTTGGCATTATTTGTTTTATAAATTTAAGTGCTATTTAAACGCGATATTAAAAGCGTTACAAAGGTACTATACTAAGTAATGGATTAAATATCGCAAATTATAATCTTTTACATTCGAATTCAATCATTAGGTCACTTGAAATTCTGGCATATTATGTACCTGTATGTTGAGAATATGTGTGCAGCAGGACTAACATCCTCAGGCTCCTCTACTCCAGCGTCTTCGGCAGCACTACCGCCACCCTTGCAGGTGAGCACTATAGCCACCACCGCTGCCATCGACAGCAATCCCAACATCGCGGCCACCTGCTTGTTGCGCGCCAAAAAGTTCCACATCCACACAACAATAAGAAAAACTGACAGCAATAAAAAAATAAAACACTTAAAAAGAAAAACTGTCAAATTTCAAAATTCAAATTTAGACTCAGATTATCAGAAGATTCGGATATGCGCGGTCGTTAGTCGCGGGACGCTCCCGTGCGCTGCGGTCAGCGACAATGTGTAGATTACGCGACCTGCGACCTACATGACACACATTATTGTTCTATTAACAAAGATAATAATAATTAGGGTCATCTCTTTGTTTTAAATCGCTGAACATACGATTTTATTGCATACTTCAAATTTATCTGTGACCGGTTGTTTGATGTTCTTTTAATTAAATTGTAATTGGTTTTCGTACATGGATAGGTATTTTTTTTTATTTAAGCTCCTCGATTGTCACATGCATAATTTAAATTCTAGTGTTTCTAGAGAATATCTACAAAACTTACGAATATTTCTTTTTATTAATTTATAAGTTCCTTTTTCGACAGCCCTAAACATAGAGTGGTCGTTCCGACACTAATTCAATTGTCGCTTCCTTATTACTCAACTAGATACTCAGCTTAGCATAAGTCATCTTAACATTAGATTAATTGTCCAAATGTCAATTATACATAGCATCATATAAAGGTAGGTATTTGATCTAGGTACATTATAAAAACATAGAATAGAAAATAAGAGATGAGTAAATCATCATTTATCACTGACATTGAATACGAAGTCTTGAAGTCAGTGATGTCGAAGGAATCAAATTGACTTTTATAAATGAAGTGTTACAACCCTAGTGTACTCAATGCAAATGTGCATAGTAGGCGTCATGTAGGTAAACAATTTTTATCTGAGATAACGTCATGACTTCCACATAACAAAACTGCAGGCTAAGACTAAAGAGTATCTTATTTCATATACAAAGTGTCAACGTCACTTGCTCGTTTGTTTTTTACTTCGCTCTTTATAAACCACTAGTCTTCTACCAATGATTGGTTGCCTGAGTCATAATCGCCTGATAGAGATAAATATATCTGGCTAGCTATAGCGCTGCCCAATCTTAAGTGAAACAATCGAGCTTTATTATTGTTAATTTTTACATGACCTCAGAAAACCCCAATAATCTCAGTACATTAACCGGGCAAGCGTTGTTTTTAATTACATTATCATAAATGTCATTCATAGAGCGAACTCTGATCGTACGATTGGCGTGTGCGCGCGCGCAGTAGACCGTGTACCCTCTAGTTACGCTCTGGTACTTCTAATGAACTGGTGAAAACTTTTGGTAACGATTCGCTTGTTGCTACTGGGCACAGGTGTCATAGATCAGTTGGTTTACTATTGAGGTTTGTTCACAGTGGTTGAGCAATGTTCTATTGGTTTGTGACTCGACAGGTGATCTATTTAACGAAAGGTGTTATCCAATAATTTATAAATGTTGTGTTATGGTTGAATACTTGGATGATTGAGTGCTCCTGCAAAGTGCTCCTTACAGGCTTACCGCAGGGTTCAGTAAGTAGTGATTACAAACAAGAATTAGATGCCGAAGACCAACATTGGGGCCAGTGGGAATTGAGCTGATCAAAGACATCTACATAAATAAGGCCTAGGGTCTACCTTTAGTACTTATAAAAAGATTACATAGCTAAGGTTATATAATTATGCTTACAGGAAACTACGAACTTAACACAAGTAACACCAAGGTATCAACGCGAACTAAAACTTTAAAACTAAACACATTTGGCAGTCTGCAGACAACAGACAACTTGTTCGTATTATAACGATGTGCGCAACTGGCCTGCAACTGTTGGCATTCAACTCGATACTAGGTGACAACGTGATCGGCATACTGTAAAAGTTAGCGCGATCATTTTAATTACTGAATCGCTGGCACACGGTGTTATTATAAGTACAGTTTTTATTAAATAATTAAACGTAGTTTATTGATTTATTTATTATTTTTTATTAAAGATAAAACAGCAGAAATATAGCTGTAAAAATAATGGTTTTATATGCCACTTCACGTCCAAAATTAATATAATTTGTTAGTATTGGGATGTTTAAATATTATTTCATGTATCCATATAATATATTATATGTTTACGACTAAGTAGGTATTAGAGAAAATAATATTAATGTGAATATATAACCACACTTATACCTTTCCAGAATGAAGAACTGGGGTGGGCTGAGCCATGCCTATATTTCGCCAGAAAGATTTCCAGCAAAAAAAATCATTGGACTACCAACCAAATAGCTCCTACGCAATCTCCAAAAATACACCGAAGTAGGTCTAAAACCCGACACGGTACAAATATTAAAACTTTTCCGTCCAACCTGCTCGAATTAATAATAAGTTAAGCATCAGTGAGATATGATTGGCCTAAGATCCAGTGTCATTACCGCGGAGCGCGCGGCGGACCGTGGCGCCCTCCGCTGCGCTCCGCTTGGCAGGCCAACCACCTCGGAGCCTCAAGACGCCATTCAAAGACTTACTTAGCCAGCTATTATGTCGAAGTATGAGAGGTTATGAGATGAATGAGGGTGTTTGTTGGTTCGATTTAAATCATTCACACCTTTTCAATGTGTTGGTGTAAGTTTATATTTTCAGCATAAATATGAAATTGAGTGCTAAAGTATTAGGATTACCACGTTTGTAGACACGTGGTTTTCGTTGAGTGTAAAGAGAGGCCAAGATTAATTTTGGTTTAGTAAAATGGATTTCCTAAGTCATTTTACAATTCATTCAAGCTAACTAGATGGCGCCTGCTTCTGAAATAAAACAAGTTGAGATTTTCATACTAAATTATTAAGTGAGAACTGTACATTGCGTCCGTGATTCGCTTTGGCATTTATTGTATACTCCGAAAAGCAAGCAATTCATCATAATTTTATGTTCTTGAATGAATATCAGGTTGGTCTTCTCCGGAAATCACCCTTCGACTGTAGCCCAGAAATCAGAATACCACTTAAAACTGAGATCCATTTTTAATAATTATTCAAACTTTATACCCAAAACGTACAAAAGCACAAACTCTTCAATCGTTGAGGCAATGGATTTAATTTCAAGAATCAAAACATTAATTTGGTGTGTATGTAATACACAATACTACAGCTCCTTCAGTCGGTCTCGGTCGGGCACGTGTCACGCTCCAGGGACCGTGCCGGCTCATGGAAACAGGTGCAATACTCCGATGCTCTGTAAGTGATTATTATTTAAGCTATGTTAACGAGCGCCCTTAGCCCTCAATTCTGTGGCCTGTGATCACCACAATTGTTTTATGTCGCTTTTATGAAGCAGCCAGCTGGAAGATTATTAATACTACTTGCATTTCATTGTTTGCGTTGTGTGAGTGTTATTTAAGAGGACGACGCCTGTTTTTATTTGAAAGCCAAAGTGAGGTGCAGAAAGAACTAAATGCCTGTAGCATGTGTTCAAAATAATGTGTTAATTTTAAAAATTAATATTTACTCTATCTCGTTCTACAAAATATACATAGAAGATAGTAGTAACCAATTAAATATCTCGTTTGTGCCCACTTTGTTGTACGTCTCTTCATCTATCCTAAATAATGTTATGGCATGTATTAATACATGCTATAATTTTACGATTTCAGCCTACCTCTATAGAGGAATGGTGTTCTTCTTTAGCAATATCAGAAGTCTACACACATACCCACATTTCACTGTTCATTTACTTCTTTAATACTCAATATTTTATTGCATTCCATAATAGTACATAGGTGGACTTACAATATTACAGATCATTATGGACCCTGTCGGGCACAATGTAATTTGATTGCGGGCCAATTGCCATTCCTCGGGTCCACACCAAGTCCATTCCATTAGGGCTTTGGGAATCGTATTCTTAACTCCCCAACAATTGAAGTCTCACTGTGACCAATGTAGCAACACTTGGCGGATTAACCATAATTTATACAAATACAAAGATCATTAAAAAGGTAAGCAGACACTGTATTAAATGATTTCAGTGACGCATACGTGATTGGACTAAATGGTTTGATGTGGGTTGACATCTGACTAATGGATAATGGTGTCTGCCCACTGCAACGATGATGTTTGTGCACTGTCATACCCTCGTTATAACCGCGAGTAGGACGTCATTTCCCTAATGATTCTAAAGCAACAATAATTTACTTTTATAAACGTTGCCTGGTCACTAGCATTTTCTCTCATGTCATTGGTGCAGTCAACTGCAGTTTACTGAAACGGGACACTGAAGCACGTTTACATCGTTTTTCATCATCACTCCTGTATGAAGAGATTGCTGGATTGCTCACCTAATTTCGTCGCAACTATATTAACAACAGACAGGATGAGATTAAAGTTGCTTCATCTACACATGCCTTGCTCTTAAATTAAGAAAGAAGACAAGTAATTTAGTTTTAATCGCAGAAACAGGTGTACTTAATGCCATTACATGGAACTCCTTTTCTAAAAGGTTAAATTTTACCATGTGCCTACGTTGATAAATAATACAGCAAAATTCTACACATAAAGATAAAAACTTTTGCTGTGTGGTATCCAGCCTGAAATTGACCACCCCCTTTCCTCACGTGGGTGTCGTAAGAGGCGACTAAAGGAAAATCCAGAAGATGGGCAGCAGCGTCTTCTGTAACTTGACCACCAACACTTAATAGGGGGATACCTTTGCTCTACAGTGGACGTCTTTCGGCTGATGATGGTGATGAAAGATAAAAACATATCATAACATCACGACTGTGTTCCTCAAAGGGATAGGCGGAGGAGACTGTAAAGTACAGCCACATCTCGCCAGTTATGTTATAGGTCCCAATGTAATAGGGGGCGTGCCTATTGCCATCAATCGGGCACAAATTCAGACTCCGTGCTGCTACTGAGAATTGCCTAATGGAAAAACCCACTAACATTTTGCCTGGGATAAGGACCTAGGACCTCATGCTCGCCAGTCGCACTAGACCATCGAGGCACACTTCAGCAATATTCTTTACACTAAATTAAAAATGTCACAACATAAACAATGTTTGACGACCTGATTGGCGCAGTGGCTAAGCGATTAGACTGCTGCGCTAAGGGTTGCGGGTTCGATTCCTGTACAAGGCAAAACTTTGTGTGATCCGCAGATGTTTATCCAGAGTCTGGGTTTTTGTGTATGTGATGTTTCATGTTTGTGAAATCCTAGTGGGGGCAACGTTCTTTTTGTTTTTAAAGAGAGATTAAACCTATTGGCTCATAAATAGTAAAACCAACGATATCAGTGTAGCCAGCCTTCCTGACATTTCCCCTATTACTAAGGGAATGTTGCTCAGAAGAAAATCAATAATTACCGCTGCTAACCACAATTGCGTGTGTACTCGTTCAATGCGGGGTGCGCTTAAATTGGCCATAGGTTACACCGAAGCGTGCATGATAGTAGCAGATAAGTAATTTAATCAGCGAACAGTAATTATGATCATTAATCTTCATTATTAAGATTACAAGAAGCACGTTAGTCCCCCTAGCCAAGAGGTAAAAAGCTTGGCAAATAGAATGAATATAAAATGGGTTTGACATATGTCATCGATAACATAGTCGAAACAATATGTCATCCTACATTTATCATTCTATTCGATTTCTATTCATCTAGCGTTGTGCCACTGTGCTAGGGGGGCAGGCAAACAAAGAACGTTAAAACAATAATGTTCTTGTTTTAACATAGGTGTTAGTTGTATTTATATCTTTATCCACACTTACGAAACCATTATATAAAATGGAATTATTTTAAATCAATTTTAATTTGTAAGCATCTATCATCGATCTCTAGGTAAAGTTAAGTAACGAGAGCTTTTGACCTTAAGGGGTAAAAGTAATAATCGTCTCTATCGTTACAATAATACCGTATTGCTTTATATCATTTCCATTTTTCGATTTCATTCGATTCCATAACTTTGAACAAATCAAAAGGCAACCTACTCAACCTACAAGTACCTAACTACTCTGTTACAAAGGCGTATATAAAAATATTTAATTAATTAAATCGTTCGCTTCGGTGTGGATAGCGGCTATGTTAATATATCGTAGCACGTGCGGTCGGGCTGCTCGTTAAGGCCGCGTAATGAGCCGCCCATATTTACGAGTGCACCTAATACCACGCGTCTTATCCTACATAATTTACGCGACTACTATCGACCCGATACCAATATGCGGAGTATCGATTACCTTTCGTATAATCGAATATAGTATCGGCTGAAGATGGTGTTGCAGCTGCCATTTTTCGGAGGAAGAATATCCAGGTTATTTTTATTTAGATGGAAATATTTTTTATTTATGGTATAAAAAAGGCATTTAAAAATATGCGTGTTTAGATCTTGCGTGCATCTATCTTATAGTATATTTTTCAATATTCATGATAAATTTATTCTTGTTTAGCAAAAAAGTGGCAAAGACGTTAGGCCGCATCCAGCCCGTGCTGCATGATCATCTGTTTTTACTGCTTATCGATTACTTTGCGTAATCGATGCTGATTTAAATCGATATTAATTTAGACGAGTTGTGGAAGAAATGGTAGTGTCGTAGCGTCTGGTTTTATGGTGGCATTTATCTTAACTAGAGCTAGGGAATGTTGGCGCACCTGCGCGTGATAGTTACAGTCTAATGTCCTGCGGTAGAATACTATTTCTTTGTGGTTATCTATACAAACATGGAAGCAAATTCTGCGAAGAATGTTTTAATGATACGAATAGATATGATTAGCGCTAAAAGTATTTGTTAGTCGTTGTGCAAGTGACCTAAGGAGGTTATCTAAATTATTTCCAGAATTAAGGCACTCCCTCATTTTCGTATCTGAACCCAAATTGAATAGCGTGGCCCAGAAAATGCCTGTAGCTAAGTTAGTTTAGTCTATGACTCATGCAAGTTGAATGGTAATCGACTTCATTTGGCATTTGAGACGACGGGAGAAAACGTCCGTACCAATCCATAAATATCAGCTATGATTTTACATTATTATGCTACAAGTGCAGTCGGTCTGAGAAACTTATATTATGAATTACTGACCCACAACTGGATTGGTGTAGCTGTAGTCAGTGGTTCCTACACAAGTGGTCACCAGTTCGGTCTGTGACAAATGTATCTATTGTATTTTATGTTATTATTTGTTTAAAGTGAATTAATTAATACCTAAGTGTAAGACACACGCTTGAAATGCATCCTTTATTCAGAAGTTAATATCTAAACCCAGACCAATCGAATAGAATAAAAAATATATGGATTTGACATATGTCTTCGATAACGCAGTCGAAACATTATGACACCTGCATACATTTATCATTCTAATTGATTTCTATTCGTCAAGCGTTTTGCCGCTTGTCTAGGGGGGCTGATAGTTCATCAAGCACATGATAAGAAGAAGAAATGTGATACGGACATGTATGTTTTTAATAGCACAACTGCAGCAATTAAATAATCAGCTATCTTCACCAAAAAACAAACAACACAATCGCCATCACATTCTCCATTAAGGATCCCGTGTAGTGCAGACCTGTTATGAAGTAGACCACCATGATAATGCACCTCGATCCCATGGGAACATATTAGTAGTTAATTACAGTATGTACTTTGTTAATGTAATCTGATCCGGTGGGATTAAGAGCGTAGATTACAATGAGCGGTAAAAATAATTATAATATGATAGTTTTGTGTGAACATGTTCATCTGATAGTCAATTTAATTGTAATGCTGTTTAGGGATTTAAATATTTTAAAGCACTGAAGTGCTTTAACTACTAGATAAAATAGATTACCTAAACGTTACTGTGCATAAAATTTAACAGTACAATAATCTTATAACAATTGGCAACCTGTCGACATCGTTTTTATTAATTATATAGTTGGTGTCAACAATTAGTATAATATCCAGGTAATATTATCGCCATATAGCTATAGTTTAAAGATTACAAATTAAAGTTATATTAAATACATTTATGTGCTAGTCCAAAAATCCTTTTGAACTTCTACTTGGACCTAACTGCATATACCCCTACATATTTTATATTATTTAAGTGTTCATAAGACTTGTCACCTCGTGTGTTCCATGTCTGAGGCAGTCTGAGCGGCACTAACAACCACATACTCAGCATTGTAACCCCGCGCATGCGCCTGTACTGTCAGTTACAAAATATGCAGCCATAAACAAAATAAATCCGTACTTTGACATGTGACACACGAATTTCGACCGCTTTCCCACCAGGTACAGTCAGCAACAGTGGCTTGACAAGTTAAGAAACTTTGTGACAAATAATTTAAAAATATATAATTATAATTACATCAATTCAGGTTATAGCACATAATAAAGAAGAATGGTTATAGTTTCAAATAATAAATTCTAGTGATCTCTTAGCGCGACTACTGAGCATGCGGTCCTGGGTTTGAATCCCGGGTCGGGCAAAGTGTTATCCTGCGGATAGCACAATTTTTGACCGTGTAGGAATCGAACTCACCAAGCGCAGCAGTCCAATGGCGTAGCCACTGCGCTAATCAGGGCATCGAAATCTGATTACAGAGTTTTTTGATTAGGTAATTCCACGGAGTCTGGATTTGGGCCCTTTTAATGGCAATAGGCTCGCCTCCTACCACATTTGGACCTATAACATAACTGGCGAAATGTGGGTGTACTATACACCTCTGCCTGTGATGTTACGTATACCAAGAGAGTCTAATTAATGGTCTGAGACTATTGACAATAGACGTTTTACTATGAAACAAATTGTTCTTCAATTAATGGTACCTATTTTTAAAACTTTAAATGATTAGCTACTTTTGTGCTGACTGTACGAATGCGTGTTATAATTGGCGGCTTGTAAAAGTAAATGTTTGAACAATTTGGACTAATAATGCGACGCAGTTTTGACGACTGTAAGCCGCCATCAATTAGTCAATCAGTGGCATTTAGTGTTCTTTTAATTAGTGCCGTTATTTGTATTAATGTGAATGACCCCGCGATTTGGTTTTGATTCTTTTTTTGTCGTTATTTTTATTTATACGACGGTAATTAGGCACATGCACCACCCCCTTTCCTCCCGTGGGTGTTGTAAGAGGCGACTAAGGGAAAATTCAGAAGATGGGCACCAGCGTCTTCTATAACTTGACCACCAACACTGCGATCCCCAAGCCGCTTGCCAAGCGTGGGGATTATTTATTTATTTATTTATTATTATCACAACATAACACCATTACAGTATATAATTACCAAAGCGATGTTATTTGAATCTTACTAACTAACATAATAGTAAAAAACAATATTTAATAAAAGCCCCCCCACCTTCTAAAAGGGGGAGACCTTTGTTCAACAGTGGACGTTTTTCGGCTGATGATGATTTCGAAGTCATGTTTAGAATCACAAGCGTTCTTTCTGAAGTAAGAATCACTTATAATTTTAATCTTTTATCAACCGTGCTATTCTAAAGACATCTTACAAACTCACTTCTAAATCCGCGGTGAGATTCGACACTAGCCTTCGATCATCAATGTACTAGATTAGCGATCAACGCTTCAAAAACGGCCCGAAAATATCAGCACAAATAATTTTGTGGTCTTATTTGAAATTAGCATTCTTCAATCGTAACCAACATTAAGACGTTAACATGCCGCAGTGCCTGCTTTCTCAACCACATGTGCGATATGATTTTATTCTTGATCTTACTCTAGTATATTGTTGATCGAAGACCCTAGCGCATAGCGAGATACCGAGCGAGATGATGTTAGTGTTTCAGAATAGCAAAACAGTACCTATCCATGTACCTACCTACATAACGCATAACATTATAATAATGTCTATTAACAAAGTCTTTCCGACTAGTCTATAGTTTTTCTAGGGTTACCTACAACTAATGAAACAGAAGAAGTCATCTGTCATACAATCATTTTGGAAATATAAGACTCAGCTTTTTTGTATTATATAAAGCTTTATTTATCTGTGTAACTAACTACAGGTACCAATTTCAGGAACACTATTAAGTTGTATAAGATAACAATAACAAGAGTAACTGTGATGTTATAATTCCAAAGCTGAATCGCTAAAGGCAATATGAATATTAGCACAGATCGGCGCACGCGCAACTGCGCACTTATCACTTATCTGCAAATCCATACATAATGCCGCTGCCGGTTTCAGATGTTGCAACACTGTTATACGCTATTTAACTAATTGGAATGAAAAAATGTCTGAACAGCCAGTTTCATTTCTATTATTAGCATTACATGAATATGTATGTTAGCAATTAGAACAATATTGCATTATTTCACAAGTCTATTAATCAACAAGTTAATTTAGGTTTTATTTGGGTTTCCATTTTGCAATGATGTCGGAAATACTATTTGGATATAGAGACCTACTCGTTTTGTACTTTGTACAGTGTTTCCAAAGTTAAAATAATTTTCATTGATTAAACAAATTTATTTAAAAAAAGATGTGTTTCTGTGGTTAGTGTGGAGTAGAGTGTAGACGTACTTTTCCCCGGATATCAAACAAAATTTTGAACAGGCAAAGCACAAGCAGTTATCATGTTTTGATTATCCCATGCAACATGGTAGTTTATCACATAAATAAATTACAGCTTAATGCTATTGAACATAACATTGTACGATCCGAGCTTGCCAAGTCGCGACAGGCGCCCAGCCGTCTTGTACATAGCAAACAAATGATTTAATGTCTTAACTAAACCTAATCTGGTATCAGATTTCGCCAAATATCCGTCTAGTCTAAGATCCAGCTTTAGGGCAACCTTCACTTTGCACAGAGTTCAGAGCTCTACTAGTACACACACGAAATATTTTCTAGATCTTGATTTAAGAACTTCTTGTATTCTTGTCTCGAATTATGCAATCGAAAGGTTGAGTGAGCAAATAATCGGACTTACCTAGATAATTGTGTTATTAAAAAGTTCCTAAGCTCATGTGTGATATCTGTACAACAGCAGCTTAAAGATATGAAGCGGCTTTACCTCCGTGGGAAGTCCTTTGTGCTAATCAAGATAATGACTACTTAATCCTTTAAGGGTGCATTTAAATTAAGTCATTACTTACTAACTCACTTAAGAAACAAGTTGGTGTTTATCTACTATCATAGTATTATAGCAACTATGATCTAGCACCAAATAAGGGGCATTGCGCTCGTTATAAATGTCGCAACGCCGCGCGGGCGCCCGGCGGTCTTGCGGCGTCTGCGCACGCCTTGTACCGTCACGTGGTCGAATCTCGAAAATGCGCTTGTTTACGAACGAGAGACACTTTGAAATTGTAAATCAGCGATTTATGCAGAGTTTGTGGTAAACACTGAATACTGTTAACAGTTTTAGATCATACCTATTATTGACGAAATAAGTTTATTAATAGCAAGTTAGTTGTATTATTATCTTGGTTTAAATTCATCTTAAGCCAAAAAAGTTTTATTAAATCGTACGTTGCATTACGAGTTAGGTAACCCATACGTACATACATATAATGAATTGTTATAATTGAAGTTTACTCTACATAGAGCATAATTATATTACTTTTATCGATGACCATCTGTCTTTTGACACATGGTCATATGTCATTCTGAACGATCTACTGATCTACGCGGTAGCTCTGTAGCTCCAAACTCCTCAACTGGTGTATATTATGATGACCACAAAACCGTATCAACCATCCCATAAAACCGTATAATGACAACGAACTCGTTTCAAACGCTATCATCTAATTCTAATAAACACCGCGGCCTATTTACGTCTGAGCTCGTAAGTCCTGCAGACAAGATCGGCGTATGTTTCTCGTGAAAGCGGGATCGGCCGCAGGACACAAATCATGCCAAGCAACGCCCCACTCTTACACAAGCAGAGTTAGGAAACTAGTGTCGTGGACTGTAAAAGTTTGGTCTTAGCGTGTGGTACATTCTGTTTGTGTTATGACTGGACAATGTTGCTTGTGTCAGTAGTATCGTCGTGTCGTTCCTTGTTATGATGCTTACAGTAATGATACTTTAGTGACTATCTATACTGTAAATCAGATCTCCTAACAGGCTCTCTTACTCCTTAGTAAAGAGCCTGGAGATCCGTCTTACAGGTCTCAAACATGGTGCGGAGTCCAGCTCTCAAAAAGTTATTTTTAAGCTATTTCATTGTTATTCGTACAAGCTATAATGTGTGTTTTGAGAGAAATAAAATCTCTTCATTATAAACGAAAATAGTCTAATTTCGTAACAATTTTTGCAGATACAAATAATTTCAAGCTTATGCCTTTTTTTGTTTATTTTCTACACTTGCTGTTCCCAGTAAATATCGCATCTAAGCCCATATAATATTTGCTTTAACACTTAGGTAACAAAGTTCCATACGGGAATCAAAACCTTTTGGCTTAGAAACACGTAGCCGGTCTCAGACGGTCATAATACCTTGATAATTAATTATGTAACATAGTGAAATACTAGCGTAATATTGTACCTATCCATCGATCAATACACATATAACGAACACATTGCGAATAGACAGCGATAAGTTAACAAATGGATTAAATTGGCTTACCTTTTATAATTGTGAAACCTAACTGTCTAAAAAGCTAATTTGGTTGCTTTACACCAATTATTACATACTCGTTACGTAGTATTGTGAACCTACTATTATGGCCGCCGATACGACTTGCTTCATGAGCTACCTACAGTTTAAGTGGTGTGTCTGAGTGGCCTGGAAGTTTAGGTATTGGATTTAAATGGAGTTTTTAAAATTTACCTTGAATTGCCTGATAAAGGTTCATCTTCTTAAAGGTATACATGGGACTTGACTTGTGGTGAGATTTTTATATGAAATAGCTTTTGAGTTTTACAGCCGCAGAAATCGAGAAAGAAACATTAGTTCACTATAGCATGGAGGAAAATAAAAAAAAGTATTTGTGACTGGTAATATTTATATCTCACAGCAGATTTTAGCAATTGAAGATATTTTAAGCATATTCCGCTTAATGACAGGTAGTAGAAATCCAAGAAGTAAACACGAATAAGCTGAAACCACTTTTTATACCCGTTAAGGGTTTGTCAGTCACACAAATGCTACAAGCTACAACCATGTTCACCTATTTCGTACATCATAGATGCCATGTCCCAATATGGAGGTCGAGGGATTCTCAAACAACAATTTGTATGGAGTAACACTGTAACAGCTTATAGCGAAAGTGAGTGGCGTCAATAACTCACTGGCTGGTTGAAACACTGAACGATTTACGAGAACAAAACTGTTATTATTGTGAACTAATTCCTAAAATTATTATAGTTGAAATTGTAATTGAAAGATGCATGCTATGACGATGTATATTGTGAAGGGATGTTACAGAACTATAAAGATATTTCAAATAATTATAAATAAATCAAAGTAGGTACCTAATTATTTGAGTTATTCGGTAGGAGAGATAAAATTATATCAGAAAAAATGTAACTTACTTTCCTTAATTACTAACGTTGCTTATTCTACTTGTGTTGTTAGAGTAATTAGTGGCAATAATGTCATAGGAGCACAAGACTCGTGACACCAAGCACAAGCATTTCGCGCCTGCGCACAGCCGCTCGTAATGGAGATTTTTTTGCTACTCTAACATATAACATAACATCACGTTTGTATTCCCCGAAGGGGTAGGCAGAGGTGAACATATAGTAGATACACCCACATTTCGCCAGTTATGTTGTTAGTCCCAATGTAATAGGGGGCGAGCCTATTGCCATCAACCGGGCACAAATCCAGACTTTTGCTACTCTATTTGTCAATAATACCGTAAGTGTGTTTTATAATGTAAGTGCGATGTTAAATACCTTTGTCACTATTCAAAATGTTCTGTAGCAACCACACACACTTTAGGACAACACAAGAAGTTATACTTTTCACAATCTGAGATAAAAGAGCGTATGATCCTACAAGAATTAAATGTGATAAAAAACTAAAATATACACGAGAAACTCGTCTTTATACACACGAAAGTAATTCTATAGTACATGATACAGTCATATTCACCATTTATCTACGAAACAATAATCATTATTTGCATCATGCCGACGAGTCTTCAACAATAGACAATCGGTGCTCATTTCCCAAATGTCTAATCAAGTTATTACTGTAAGATGTATATTAATACTGTATTTGCCCATTTGAGTTTTTAAATTACAGAGAAATAATATACAATAGTTATCGTGACTAATCTTATAATTGTATCGGCTCCTTTTTGATTTGAACTTTTGTGTGGATGCATGTGAACGCTCTAATTTGAGATCCATAATTTAATTGATAGAATTGCCTTGGTAGTTCCTTGGGGCAGGTTTCAGCTTTACTTGACGCACACGTAAATGTTATAATGGCATTACCAATTTTGTTTTCTACTAGCAGCCCTGACAACGGGTTTTTTGTGCCATGACACGCTTCATGTCTTATACATCTTTTGTAATCGCTATTTTTTATAACAGCACTGAGTGCCGAGTGTATGGCTGTTGGATTACCAAGTCAAAAGGTCGCAAGTTCAAACCCGCCGCACGCACCAATGTCTTTTCAAATTCATGTGCGTATTATAAATTAGTTATCAGTTCCTAAAAACTCTGAAGGAAAACATCGTGAGGAAACCGGCATACCTGAGAGATTTTTTAACGGTGTGTAAGCCATGTCAGAGGCCAACGGGCGGCTTAAACTCTGACACTAGGTTGTTCATCAACCATACGATAAGAAGACGAAGACGTTCGTATGTAACGTTAACAGACTGTTTGAGGCAACTCGCCCTAAGTGTGAAGTCTTTGCATGTTTCTAATCTCTGCTCAGGGTGCCCTGAGCAGTAAGCCGTGGAGTTTTGCTGACTGGCTGACCTATACGTCATGGTATGTCGCATGAACTATTTATAATATGTTAATAGCTGTTACACACTCTGAAGAAGTTTTATTTGAAAAATCATATTTATTTCACTCCTTCGGTTTTATTAGTTTTACTATCAAAATGTGGTCAAGACATTAGATCTAGTTGTCCTAGCACCAGTAACACTCTAATGTTGAAACACTCATAACGTAAATCCATCTACATTTTAAAACGTACTTCATTCAAACTATCTTTTAATACTCCCATTCCAGGTCACAGAACAGGCTGTAAAATGCAAATTCGTTTCGTTCGATATTTAATTCAAAATCTACACAAATCTTGGCAATTATTCGGCCGTTACGACGAAACTAGATAGCGCTGCGGAGCGTGTGAGCGTTATCTGGATGTTTTGTGCATGAAAACAATAAGGCCGAGGTTTTGTAGTGGAGGTGCGCAGGCGCAGAGTCGAGGCAATCAAAGCTCGCAATAGAACGCTTGGAACCGGAACACGACAGTTATTCCGCTCTTCTCTAAGTAACGGTTCCACTATTTGCAGTACTTTTTCTTTGTGCGCGACTACCAGCGGAGCAACCGCGCATTAACTCGTTTTGTTCTCGTTACATTATCGTTCCAAATTGAGTTTTAAGTACGATGCTAAACCAGTGTAATCGCGTCAGGTAGCCATCTCGAATGCGCTGATAAGATGACTCACAAAAGTGAATGAAACTGGATATCTTAGTATATTGTATGAATATCGTTTTTGTTTTTGCTATGTTATGTCAATCTCCATCTATCAAAAGAGGTATACGAACCCATAGAAATTGCAGTGTCAATTAATACAAAAGTGCTCAACCATATTTTTGAATATAAATAGAAGATAACAAATTTCCTTTCAGCTACCTTCTACCTAACGAAATCAGACTTGCTTACTTGCCTGCTTAACCCAGAGTTATAAGCCAGAAAAAAAGCGAATATAATTTAGATTAATTTCATACTTAAGCGGCAAAATTTAGGTATAGAGCATAACACTCTTTTCTTCCGCATTGAAGAACACAAACGTTATTATAACTAACTAACTACGTCCGGCGCACCCTGGACACTAGACAGTCAACCTCGTTACCATCCTTGTTGACTAGCCAACCTCTACACCACGGCATGACCCATTCTATGTGGCTATTGGCTCATGCCCACACGATGAAGAAGAAGTTATAAAAATAAGTATTTAGTACACAAAATTAAATTGCATTGCCTTGCGAGTTTATATGGTAGCACAGTAGCGTACATTCACCACGCTTCGTTAAAACTAATTCGTTATTTTGGATTATTTTCTACTAAAACCGTATTTTTATGCGCTTTCTCATTACAATTTAAATTGTTTAAGTTTTATATAGTTTGTTGTTTCAAGAATTTCAAACCTTGGATATTATATATAATGTTTATACACCACCAAAAGACTATATAATATAGAACACTCTTGATTATCTTATCAGACACTCCTGTAAGGCTCTTAAATTCCAATAGTTATTTACCCAAAATCGATTTCAAAACGATCAATGTCTATCCCAGCGCTATCAATGCGACTGATTTATATTACACATTAAACAAAACAAGCGTGGCCTCGTCAGTAAACCGTAGAATTAAGTTATTAGTATGGTGTTTACTTTAAGTATCGTACTTATAGGTTTAGCTCGGGGCGGCCGATAGCTCGCGTTATAAATCTGAGCCATATCATAAAATCTCCAATAACCACTGACTACCGACCAACCGTTAGACGCTGTAAAGATCGAGGATAGTACTAAAAATAATTGTGGACTCGAAATTATGATGTTTTTGTAGTTACTGTGTTGACTGGCTGGGTTCTAGTTGAGGTTGGCCTGCCTTTAACTCGCCTCGTCACATTCGATTTATAATCAGTGTAGCTATAACTGGGAATCCATGATCTTACAAACGGCAGCCTTATATTTGATAAATTAAAACTTGTCAATGACTTAAATATTTAATTATTTCGGCCACTACAGCTAATCACTAGGCTATTTACTATAGGTATGAAACTTCTAAACTTACCATTAAAATTTTTGGCTCGCTATTTTTTTCATTGTTTATTATATTAGGATACTATGTACATATTGTTTCCAAAAGTAGTTAAATTGACCTTGAGTAATAGCTATTATACAACATGTCTAAGATAACTTCTGCATTCTTCAAGGCACACGTAATATCTACATTCTCCAAAAACTTTAATCGTCCGTAAACAGTAATTGGAATAACGATCAATCATAATGTTTAATTAATCGATAAGAGTTCGCAGTCCGCCTGGACAAGCTTGCTCGTTGTTACACTCAATATGATGGACAGCAGATTTATTTGCATTTTGTTATGTTCGATAAGTTTTGTGAGGGGCAAGATGGAGCCTTTTGTAGTTGGCGGGAACTACGCTCACATCTCTCACTTCCCGCATTCCGCGTTCATGAGCGTCCACTGTATAGACGAGAATGATGTTCCATTATCGTGGATCTGTGGCTCGTCGATTGTGAACCAGGCGTTGACGCTGACGGCGGCGCACTGCTTGTTCGGCTGCAGCAACAATAGCACGATCAGCGTTGCAGTGGGCCACGTGCACAGGGATCGTGGAGCTGAGTCTACAGTACACAGCTACCTCATACACGAGGACTATGATGTAGCACTCACCAGCTCCGACATAGCGCTAGTGAGACTGAACACCAAGTTGAGATTCAATGAAAATGTCAAAAGGATAATACTAATGAAAAATCCACCGTACCATGAGAAGGCGCAAATAGCTGGATGGGGTCTTACTGATGTAAGTTGTTTTATTATTATAGAACGAGCTTTTATAGTTGTACTACTTGATGCTGTGATGATGCTTTTGATAAAATGCAATACAAATGTATAAACCTTCGAGATCATTTAATTATTGCTCTTAGTTCACAATTATTTATTTTACCTCATAAATATTAATGCCTAAATGTGGTTGCTTGGCATGTAAAATTGACGTCGTTGAAAAGTATCTACGACACAAACAAAAATAGTTGGGGAACGCACATTTATTACTATGTTGATATTTCTAGAATAATCTGAGGAACCGTAACAGCAGTCAATTCAGTTAACCGGTAAACGGTACATTATCGTACGAAATTATACATTGCTTTCAGGAAATAAAGAAGACAACCACAGATCTACTGAAGTTCGTAGATCAATTCGTGTGGAATGGCAACGACTGTCAGAAGCTTATTGACAAGACGCCCAAAGGGACCATATGTGCTAGTGGGAAAACAGATGATTATTCAACACGGTAAGTTGGTAATTCACATTATTAGAAGTATGGTAAACGGTCATTAGTCTCGATTCGTAACAATTTATAATGGGATTTCGTATTAGCAATTTTTTATAATATTCCTAAAGAGCATAGACTCGCAAATATGGTACCTACTATAAAGACTTGTGCAGAGTAGTGGTGTAACAGCAAAATACTTGTGATTCGACGAACGATTTTACCATATTTATAAGTAGGTATTAATTTTATTTATAAGTATGTATTACCTATTCACTCAGCTTACCTAATTCAAGCCAACATTGTAAAGTGGAAAATTGTACCTTGTGTAATGAAAACATATGTGAAGCCGCGGACAAAGTATAACATATCTATAATTCTATGAAACTTAATTTGACTATAAAATAATAATGGCCGTACGTATAGTTAATTAAGCGATAAGAGAGCGCAATCGACATTGCATAGCTGGTCACCGCGCGGGAGCTAATATGATAGAAATAAGATCTATTTTAGTTTTATTTGCCTTCTTAGGTGTTATTAAATGTCAAATGGAACCTAATATAGTAGGTGGTAAGCGCGCAAAAATCCAAAACTTCCCTCATTCCGCGTTCTTGAATGTTATGTGTATAGATGTGATAACTGGTTTTGATTCACCATGGATCTGCGGTGCTTCTATCGTGAACGAGAAGATAACGTTGACGGCAGCGCACTGTTTGGCTGGCTGCGCTTCGGAGAGCGAGATGTTCATGACTGTCGGCCACGCGCATAAGTACCGCGGTGCCATATCTTCTGTGTATAGCTACGTCATACATGAAAAATATCGAGAAACAAGAACTGCTTTTGATATAGGACTCATAAAACTCACAACGCGATTAAAATTTCACGCAAACGTGAAACGAATATCACTCATGAAGGATCCACCGTACAATGAAAAGGCGCAGATAGCCGGTTGGGGAATTATTAATGTAAGTTTTGTTTTCAACTACAACATCTTCGAACATGGAGGAACTATTCCTTCTTGTATATGAAAGAATAATATATATGATAGTGTTGTATCAAATGTTTTCAGGAATTAGAAGACACAGAAGCTGATCATCTGTATTACACCGATCAGTACGTGTGGAAGATGAAGGAGTGTAGACAAAAAATCAAGTTGTTGGCCCCAGGCACTATCTGTGCCAGCAATGGTGATGCCGACTCATATTCTAGTCGGTAAGAAAAGAGACGTGCATGTTTATTATAGATGTTATGAAAAACAGAGATTACGTAGACAAAACTTGGCATATCAGGACAGTGCCCTTAAGGTTTAGGTCATTGTGTATGAAGTAAATAAAAAATCACAGCCTAGATAATAGTCTAGATAATATTTGGCTTCATATTATGAGTACGTTGAAAATGATCGTAGGTCAGCCTAGAATTCTCTCTCTTTTCACAAATGTGGAAATAATAATTATTAAAGACCTCTACTCTTGTGAAAATTGACTAATAAAAATGTATTTATAGTACAGTATGGTACGTATAATGTAGTACCTCATGTAGTATTTGTAAACGCTTGTGGAATTCCGGACCAAGTCAGAAACTATAATTCGATCAAACATATTTGGACTATAAACTAATAATTGCCCTACGTATAATTAATTAAGCGATAAGAGGTTGCATTCATTGATCGAACTAGTTACCGCGCGGAAAGCTAATATGATAGAAATAAGAACTATTTTAATTTCAATATCTTTAATAGGTGTTATCGATTGTAAAATGGAACCTTTTGTAGTGGGTGGCAAACGTGCAAATATTAATAATTTCCCGCATTCCGCGTTACTAAACGTAATCTGTATCGATGTGTTAAGTGATGTTAAAGTCGCTTGGATTTGCGGAGCTTCCATTGTGAACGATAGGGTATCGTTAACGGCGGCGCACTGTGTGTCTCGCTGCAATTCAAGCAGCCTGGTCTTCATGTCTGTGGGTCACTCGCACAATGACGAAGGCGCCGTATCTTCTGTTTTAAGTTACTACATGCACGAACACTATCGATCAACTAAATTTCATTACGATATAGCACTGTTAAAGCTTAAAACGCCATTAAAATTCAACGCAACAGTTCAACGAGTAGCTCTTATGGAGAATCCACCGTACTATGAAAAGGCACAGATAGCCGGCTGGGGAATGATAAATGTGAGTTCACATTTTTCTTATACTTTGATATTGATCAGCTTTGATAATGAAATAGTTAAAGGTGTTCGTTTTAGTATAACACCAATTTGTTGAAATAGATAGTTGTGATCAATGTTTGCAGGAAATTTTGGACATAAATGCTGAACAACTTTATTACACGGATCAATGGGTGTGGAGGTCGGCAGAATGCAAAAAATTAATTAAGAGCTTGCCCGATGGTGCGATTTGTGCGAGCAGTGGGGACGACTCATATCCTAGTCTGTAAGAATAAGAGAAGTTTGTTTGTTTATATGTATATAGGTTTTATTTGAAGTGAACTCTCTTGACTTTTAGCAATAAGGCCCGGTTGTTGTTGTTGTATAATATAGGTCTTGAAAAACAGAGATCTGTGGTGGAACCTAACTGTAGCTAACGGTTTATGTTCTCACGAAATAGGCTGGTTAAGAAATTTTAGATGCACCTACTTAACGAAATGCTAAACGTCTCTGCCACATTATTAATTGAGAATCACATAAATTAGAAGACGTATGTACTTAATTCATCCATCAGAAACAAAATAGCGTAGCTACACGGTACTTCGTATAGTAAAAAAGTCCGCAACCTTTCGTGCAAGCCGTCACATTAAATATTTTTAATTCGAATAATTATATTTAATTCGTCTAACGGAGTACTGGCCGACTAAGTTTTCTTTTTGCGCGTGACCTATTTTCCATCAGGTAATTTTTAAAAGTAGGTAGCACGGTGTCTCGATTTGTACCCGTTTGATGGCAATAGACGCGCCCGCTATTACATTGGGGCCTGTAACATAATTGTCGAAATTAGGTTTCCACACAAATCTGCTTTTTCTTTTTGGTAATACAGACCTAGTGTTATGTTGTGGTGTCCTATTTTATTTTTGTTTAATTAAAATGTTAATAATATACAAGAAGGTAAAAGTCAATGATAAAGAATATGTCGAAGTTTTTAAAAACCATATTGCTTGTCTTCTATCATCATCATCATCATCCACCTAGCTCAGTCATCACTGCTGGACATTCGCCTCTCCTATGGCATAAAATATTTTTTACTTTTACTATAAGATCTTAAGTCGTTAAGCCGAAGCTGTATCTTTTGGAGTTGCAAGAGGTGATTAAATACAATGGCAAATACCATTTTGAAAACCTAGGTTAATTATCATTGTAGAAATTTCAATTATTACCTATGTTATGTCTTCACAGTCGCTTATTGCAACGATCTTTAACCTCTAATTCTCAAATATTTGTATCATCGCCATTACGGACTTACATAGATGTTGATGAGCCTACAGTTCTCATGATTATCAGCCCTCAGGGTGAAAAGAGTTGTAAGTAAAATAAGCAATATCTTGTATTTTACTATTTCTTTAATCCTTGTCCTCGTGACCGAATTTTAGTCACCACGGCCTACCTCAACGAGACTCATCACAAACTACATTTACAGGAGTCCACGTACCGACTTCGGCATACTTAGATGACGTAAAAAGGAAAGTTAACTTGCCCAGGACATCGGATTGTACGACAGAAGACCTTTGGTTTGACTGATAAAATAAGACTTGCAGCTAGTCGATATGATGTTAAAATCAGCAGACATTATTGCGGACAAGTTCTGTTAGACATTCTGTTCTTTTATAATCATTTTATAAGGAAAGTGATTAAGCCTATAAAAAGAAAAATAGATAGACTTTAATTTTAGAACGTAAAATTCAAATGATAAGCGGCGAAATGTAGATGAAGAAACTCTTTATAAAAGATAACATTTTGCATACAGTCATATCTCATAGCGAAATCTTTATTACCTTCACAGATCAACACTTGTTCAACGATCTTTGAATATCGACATCAAGGATTAGCAAACTTAGCTTCATCGAAATACTTATAATATGCTTAAAACTATGCTAGTATATTATATTTATAACATTTCTGGAATCAACAAACGACATTGACCAAGCGTTCGATCAAATGGAGGTTCAGGAATGAAATGGTTTATAATTAAACGACGTAAAAATCCATTAATACTTCGTCAGACCCTATTGCTCAAAATAAAAAAACAAATGGTGTATTTGGTACTATATTGTCGCTTTTTGACTTTAAGTCCTCCGTATTTTATGATAATTTTAAAACCGAGTATTGCTTGACCGCCGCGCTTGCAGATAGGCTAACGACAATATAAAAAACCGAGGCATATTTAAGATGTTTCAACAAAACTTTCATGACAAATGATTGAATCATAATGTCAATAATTGTAATGAGCCAAAATATACCATGTAGACTGTAGTCTGTGTGTAATATTAGTCAAAACACACGGGGCCGAGGACAGTCGTATATTTTGTATCTATGATTCGATCAAACTTTATTCGACTATAAAACAATAATTACCTTACGTATAATTAAGCGATAAGAGAGGGCAATCAACAGTGACTTAGCTGGTCACCGCGCGGAAGCTAATATGATAGAAATTAGGATTGTTTTAGTTATATTGACCTTAACTGGCCTAATTGAATGTAAAATGAAACCTAAAGTAGTTGGTGGACAGTTTGGAAAAATTAAAAAATTCCCCCATTCCGCGTTCTTGAATGTCATCTGTGTGGATTTGAAAACCGGGAAAAAAACGCCTTGGATTTGCGGAGCGTCTATAGTGAACGAATATATATCATTGACGGCGGCTCACTGTTTGCATGGCTGCACTGCAGACAGCCAGATTTTTATGTCTGTGGGTCACGCGGTCCGAGGTGAAGGTGCCGTATCTAGTGTGGATATGTACTACTTACACGAAGGCTATCGATCTGCCAGATCTGATAACGATATAGGGCTAGTGCGGCTGCAAACACCATTACAGTTCGATGCAAACGTAAAACGAGTAGCTCTTATGAAGGATCCACCGTACTTCGAAAAGGCACAGATTGCTGGCTGGGGAATGATTGATGTAAGTTTAATTTTTATTCAGACACCTGCCTACTTCGTATCTTAGTAAATCAAACAGTTTAGGATATTTGGAACTTAAAAATAATCATAATGTATAAAGTTCATAGCTAGCTTTGTCCGATATTTACAGGAGGTTAAGAAAACATCAGCTGATAGACTTTATTACACCGACCAGTGGGTGTGGAAGTCAAGAGAATGCAAAAAAATTGTGAAGTATTTGCCCAATGGTGCGCTTTGTGCGAGCAGTGGGAACGATCACTCGTATTCTAGTCGGTAAGAGTAAAAAGTTGTAAGTTTATAAGACGAGCTTCCGCCCGTGTCTTTGTCTGCGTAAAAGAAAAGGTCGTATCGTTTGCAGGATTAAAGCAGCCTATGTGAACCCTTAAAGTCCATTCTAATTACTGATGAAAGAATTTCTGAAATCGGTTGCATAGTTTCGGAGATTACCCCTTATATACAAACAAACAAATTATACCTCTTTATAATATTAAATATAGATAACAAGTGATACATTACGTTTCGAATGTCGACTTCAAGGGCTCGTAGCAACAGTATCTTCTAAGCAGGTAGGTACTTGTTCTATTAGTTACCCTGTGCTAGCAGGTTAGTTCATGTTAGCTGAGTCTTCTTACATGATAATATCTTTGGTTGTGTCGGTAATTTAAAGAAATGGATAGTCCATTTATATTAAATTGCCTCTTGTCTTCTATTCTTATACACAATATACACTGCACCCTACACCCTTCCGCTTTGTAGTAGGCTATCATCTCAGTTGAGATTGACCGCCGCAGTGACCAAGGCGAGGTGAGAAGAACACGTTACTCTTATACCTCGAACGTAGGCTGGCTTGTGAAGGAAATTACATCACTCTTACACGCATACGGCATGACGTACCCACGCCTTTTGGTTATGCAATAATTTAAAATAGTCCTGTCCTTTCAGGGTACTATACATTGCTCCCATTTAAAGTTATGAACACTGCCAATGTTTATTGGACTTCGTCGGAATCTTTTTTTTGTTTTTTATCTTCCCTCATAGCTCAGTCATTTATGAAGCGATTTGATTTTTTTGTTTTCGTATACTTTCCGATTGATCCCCTAGAAATTTTGGCATGACCTGATGATGAACTTTGGAGATATAGAACGGAGCTCCTCATAAGATCATAGCAGAACTTTCGTAACAAGTGATATTGCTTAAATAATAGTCGATGACTGACCACTAACAAGGAAGTGGAGGTGGGGGTGCGTGACCTACCACTCCTACCACTTTTCTGATTAAATATGTATATCGAGTGAGGTATCGTTTGGAAGGGCTTTCTGTAAGGATTTCAAATACTAGTCTTACAAAAGTCAGGGGGGGATGAATCCTAAACACCACTAAAAACCGTGAAATAAAAAATTAAAACCTACAAAAAACACCAACTCAAAAGTGAAAAATAAAATTTCGAAGTTGGTGCCAAATCCCAACTTCCATTTATTGATTCAGAAAAAAGTATATATGATAATGCTGTCATAAGTGCTTTGTTAATAGTTTCAAAGCTAAAACTATTAACTCAACACAGCAAACGCATAAGATTTGGCGCCGACTTCCACTTCGCTTTTGTAAAGTGAAGTCATAAAATATTTGTTATTAAAAAAAAGTTTTTTATTCTATTTAACTATGACTAATGTCAGTTTTTGATTACCTGTAATTACGCAAGTAATTCTTTTTTAATTGGATGCATTACAAACTATAAACCGTAAGTTTATGATGTTGTCTCTACCATATAAGGTTAACGGTATTAACTCAAACTAAATCAGCCCCAAATTAGAAAGTGGATAATATAAACGTGGACTCGGGGATAAAGTATAATTCAATGAAACTTTATTCGACTATAAAATAATTATTACTGCACGTGTAGTTAATTAAGCGATAACAAAGCGCAATCTGTTTTGACCGAGCTAGCTGACAGACGGGTGCTAAAATGATAGAAATTAGATCTATTTTAGTTTTATTGTCCTTATTAAGTGTTATTGAATGTAAAATGGAACCTTACGTAGTGGGTGGCAAGCGTGCAAAAATTAAAAAATTCCCGCATTCCGTGTTTATCAATGTTATTTGTTTAAATAAGGGTGGTGAATATGTGCCATGGACCTGCGGCGGATCCATCGTGAACGACAAGATATTGTTGACGGCGGCACACTGTCTGGAAGATTGCACTGGGCAAAGCCAGCTTTTCGCTTCTGTAGGGCACTCACACACAGATCAAGGTGCCGTATCTACAGTGCACAGTTTCTACACACACTCACGCTATAAACCTTCGTCAACTGGATACGATATAGGGCTAATAAGGCTCAGTACTCCATTGACATTCAGCAATAATGTACAACGATTAGCACTTATGAAGAATCCACCATACTATGAAAAGGCGCAGATAGCCGGCTGGGGACTTATTGATGTAAGTTTATTTTTATTATTAAATGACTTAGCAGGTTTGAAAATCAAATAGATGACTTTTTACAAGAACGTCCATTTTATTTACTATATATCCCGGTTATACTCACGTGTGTATTCGGGAATGCCCGACTAGTTTCGAACTCGAACGGAGCCCTTATTCATGAGCTGGTTACGCGGCGGAGTCGCGAACCGAACAGTTCGGCTCGCGACTCCGCCGCGTAACCAGCTCATGAATAAGGGCTCCGTTCGAGTTCGAAACTAGTCGGGCATTCCCGAATACACACGTGAGTATAACCGGGATATATAGTAAATAATATGGATAACACTCACGGAAGTTATTATAGTAGAACGTCCATTTGTAAATTCTATAGTTAGCTGTGTCTGTTAATTCCAGGAAGTGGAGGAAACAAAACCTACAGCGCTTCATTACACTGATCAGTCCGTCATGCAGCAGAGGAAATGCCAACGAACTGTGCCAGGATTGCCTGCAGGTGCGATTTGTGCGACCAGTGCGAAATCTGAATCATACCCTGCTCGGTAAAAACAGAAAAGTTGTATTTCTCAAATATTCTAGCTCGTGTTTGTAGTTTCGGTTATGTGGTGTATCTCACCACACTTGTGCTTCTCTCTGGCCCGGGAACGATTAGTTCTTAGCGATCGAGAAAGATGAATAAGCCACATAACTTAATGAAGTTTTATGACTCGTTTAAGATAAATCTAATCTTATTTTGACTTTAAAGCATCAGACGTTTTGTTAATAAACAGCCTAATTTATTATAGGTATATAACATGATTTGTCTATCCGTTCGGAAAGACACTCAATTAAGACGTCCAACCCTGGTTTCATAATGAATGATTAATATTTTATTGATAAAACAGTAAATAATATTTTATTAAAAGAAAATCTAATGAAATTGATTTTCGAAATTTATCTTTTTGGAAGTCGCTTCAGATAACACGTTGGCTGAGTCATGTAACTTGATAATTATGTGAAAGCATAATATATTTATACGTTTAGCGAAATTTTAATTCCTCATTAAAAGAGTAATGACTTAACGTGGGTAATGAGACGATAAGAGCGCCCAGTCGTCATCCATAGAACTAGTAAGCACGCGTAACAGCAAACAATATGATTCCAATTAGATCGAATATACATATACTTTGTTTGATACGACTTATTGAGTGTCATATGGTGCCTTTCGTGGTTGGTGGTATGAAAGCTAAAATAAAGCATTTTCCTCATTCCGCGTTCTTAAACTTCTTCTGTGCCGATATACATACTGGTCTAGTGATACCGTGGATCTGCGGTGCTTCAATCTTGAACGAGAACATACTATTGACGGCAGCGCACTGCCTGGAGGATTGCAATGGCCAAAGCTTCATTAGCATCAATTTTGGACACAAGCACAAAGATAAAGGACCAATGTCGACGATTGTTAAATTCGTTGTACATGAACAATATGATAAATTCACA
Organism: Abrostola tripartita; assembly: GCA_905340225.1. NCBI lineage: Eukaryota > Metazoa > Arthropoda > Insecta > Lepidoptera > Noctuidae > Abrostola > Abrostola tripartita. The sequence continues at coordinate 3,186,827 of HG996488.1, forward strand.
ACAGCAAATGATATAGCTCTGGTGGGGCCCAAGACGCCATTAACTCTCAACAGGAACACGCAACGAGTAGCAATCATGAAAAACCCACCGTACTATGAGAAGGCGCAGATAGCCGGCTGGGGAGTGATTAATGTGAGTTTTATTATTTAATCAACTCTGAAACGGTGCAGTTGGGAAACATGGCTAAAACTTTGATTTTCAGCATCACTAGACGCACAAGAATAGATACACTATTATAGAAAGTTCTTCGTAAATAGAATGATGTCCTTACCAAACCTATGAGTACAGAAATTTGTCAATTAGTGGTCTCTGACTTAGATCTCATAAACCTTAATGAACATGACACAGTATAGAGTGTCTTAGAGTATTTGTATAGAACAGGCTACCTATTTTTTTTTCACCATGTCGTTGGCGTATACTCAAAAAAATTAAATAATCAATTAATCCTTGCAGGAAATCAAAAATACGCAAGGCACGGTCCTTCATTTCGTAGACCAATACGTATGGCATTCAAGGAAATGTGTAAAAACAATCAAGACATTAGCACTGGGAGCGCTTTGCGCCAGTAGCAGACATGCAGATTCCTATTCTAGTCGGTAAGACTTAAGCAACATCCAATAGGATGCCAGAAAAGACATGAAAATGTCTGTACCTTTATAACTCTGTTGATTAGTTAATCTTGTTAGGAACGATAATTCGTGCTTTAATCGTCATAATTTTAATTTTTAATGGCATGTTATATTTTGTACAGAGATAGATAAGAAAAAGGTTGATTTTTTATTATTTAATATTCTTTCCCGAACCCATTTTCACGAATATAGGTAATTAAAATTTGGAGTAAACGTTCCTGAAAATTATACATAATAAAACATACATTATGACGCATTATAACACTTTTAGTGCTTTTTTCCGGATATACGTATATTAAGGTAATATCAAGATAAATATATGACGAAATTTTATTCGCCTATAAAACTGTTATAACAATATGGTTAATATTAGCGATAAGGGTGCACAAGCAAAGTCAACATCGTCTGGGTAAACCTAATGCACGTGTCGTCAAAGTTCTCTGACATCAATTTGGGCAAATTCTTTTAAAATTAAATTTTATAACTTTTGGTAGTTGGTGGATATTGGATCAGCCAATTTAAAATTTCACGTTATCAATGGTGTGTGCAAAGTAAAACTTATTTGTATGAGGTACCTTACCTTCGGTTTTTTGGGTCGGCCATCTTCCTTTACATAGCGTTGCCTTGTGAAGACTTGTGAGTCCCCTATTGTAATACAGTTTTAACATAAGTATTTTAACGTTTATTATTATTATTGCTATGATGAAGAAGTCATCGCGCTTTACCCGCCATGCATACTGGGGGCTGGTCAACGTGTTTTGTGTTCGTTAATGATTTATTCTTAAAAATAATATACCTATTCTTCATTGTTGTAAATTAAAATGTTTTGTTTGTAGCAACGTGTTAAATTAAATAAAAATAAAACTATTAACATCGCATTTTTAATTTAAAAACGTAAATCTCATTATTGTTTAATGATTTAAGTTAATCCTCTTATATTTCAAGAATGGTTACATTTAAAATCTGAAACATACAAGACTTACATTACTATCAAAATCATGTCTGGTTCTAATTTGGTTCTTTCTCCAATTCTGCAGAGGTGACTCCGGCAGCGCGCTGGTCGTGCGCGGCTACATCCAGATCGGCATCGTGTCCTACAAGCTGCCGAAGGTCAGCAGAAGCCTGGTGGTGTACACCGACACCGGCTACTTCTACGACTGGATCAAAAAGAATTCAAGACGACTGTACTGCGTTTAATTTTAATAAGTGTAATATATTATTTATGAGACTGCCTTGTTTGGTGTCTTTGAAATCTCGAATTAGTAAGTTAATGGTTCAAACTTCTAAGCTTGACAAAATTTTGGATGCTGAAAGTGCAAAAAAAATATCAAAAAAATATAATTTAAACTCATTCGTTTGATCAGGTTCCACTGATCGGATTTCACAAAACTCTCGATGGGATATCAAGAGAACGCACCTCCCTTGTTCTTTTAGGCGTCATTGTATTCATGTGTGTAGATTATATCTATATAAAAATTATCTAAAGCAATTAAATAAATCTAGATTAGTCAATACAGAAGATTGACACGAGTTGAAATTATCCTCCAAGGAGCTCCTAAATTTAAAAAGAATAAGCTTAATCAATTATCAAAATAAGATACCTAGGTATAGGTAACCCTACTTGTAAATATCACTACTACAAGGTCAGTCGTGAACATTAATATTATCTTCACGGTTCACGCACGTGGGCATGGACAAAGGCAACAGCTGCATGTCGCCGTAATGGAGGACGCTTGGCATTTAAAATATCCACTTGACAGTTATTGTCGTTTATGACTTACTACATCTTCCATCGCTTTGAACCGCTATACAGATTATACATATTTTAAAATTGCGGAGACTTCAGAATCTAAGAGAACTACCAGTAGTGGCCGACTCAGGATTGAATACAGGCAAGTATAAAATGTAATATCCTAAAACACTATTGCCATTGTTTTTGTAGCTGTTTTCTAATTGTTCAGAAGATACTAACATATGAATAATATACACTTTCTTACATAAACAATAACATAAAAACTCCACAAATATTAAATTAACTATCCTCAAACGATTTTGGAAGCAAAATAATCAAGCAAGTTCCTGATACTTTACTACCGAAAAGACTTTAAAATATTTGTGCTTAATTTGTTGTATTATTTTAATTAATACTTAATTTTGACCAAAGGCAGACAAGATAATTTGCTTGTCTGTAATCTGACAAATCTTGATGTCGATCATCAATATCGATAACCAAATGTGCAGTAAAGTCGATCAATCGAGTCGAAATGAATGAATTAGTGCGGTATGTTAACACAAGTAATTTAAAATGTTTATAATGAAATTGCAACACGTAGAAAAGCATAAAATAACTTAAAATCATGCCGGTATTTCCTACAGGTATTGTACTGCCTACATTTGCAAGGCCCATGTACCTAATAGGTTAATTCCGGCCCGTTTCGGAAACGAAAATCCAGAGGCCGTGCTACGGAGAATCACCTAATGGCAAAACCCAATAAACACTGTCTGACCCAGGAATCAAAACCTGGACCCCACGTTTAGCAGTCGCATTTTTTTACTACGAGATGAATGAAACAGTCTGGCAGTTCTATACACCAAGTATGTACAATTGGACATACATATATCTAGAACTGACTGCACTGGTTATACGTCGAAGGATATTGTAATACGACCGACGTATCTTGGCGGTCCTGAAGTTAGCTGATTAGCTGCGCAATGGATCTTTTACGAACGAAATTGTCTACTGCGCAGCTAATCGGCTAACTTCAGGACCGCCAAGATACGTCGACTGTACTATATACAAAGACACAGTACCTACTATACCCCATAGATATGTGCCCTGTATCGAGCAGGAAGGCTGTCGCTGACGTTGGGAAGTGCTAATTGAGGAGATAAGAGCCCGCGGGTGACTGCGGAAGTGACGTCACGCACAGATGTCTACAACTGTGTCGTGCCGATAGCGTAATTAGTGAATGTTAGTTTTAATGTGGGATATTTGATCGTTTATTTTATTTTGACTTAGACTGCCACTGTTAAATAACTCTTCATAATATCTAAATTGATAAAGGAAATTTGAAAAATGATGGACACGAGCAGGACTCTTCATAACATATTTTTTGGAGAGATCAGATTACAGAGCGTCTTCATGAAGACATTAAAGATGGTCTCGCGTCTTACTCTATGAGATATAGATATAAATCCTCATCTCGGCATAGCAACTGAACGAAACCTTTTGAGGAAAATCGCCTAATGTTATCAATTAGGTTATAACTATGATACTCATGATTAAAGAGCTTGTATTTTTCATATTTTTATGAATTATACTTTTTTAATTCCGTTAAACACACCCATGATACCAACGAAATTCTCAATTCCTAGTTAAACTTATATAAGTAACTTTAACTATATAAGTTACTTATATATCTACTTAATTACAAAGTTATTCTGTTTACACTATTGATGATGTTCAAGTACATATTAACGAAACAAAAGCACATCTAAATGCTCGTCTAGGCTATCAATAATCTCCATACATTGCAGTTTCATGTTTCAAATATTTGCTTATTATATTATTTATTCATTATACTGTATAGTTTGTTCAGCCTAAGACCACACGCCATCTAGTGACTACCCACTCAACTGTCAGTGCTCTGCTCACAGCTCGGTAAGTCTTGGCTGACTGTCTGTCTGTCTATAACGGTTGCAGTTTACAGTAAGCCCCAACCTGATACAGTTATAAGCAAAATAACATGTATTTAAAGGAATAATGCAAGGCATGAAATAAAATAAGGTTTAAAATATTGGTTATCCTTCAGTCAAGTAGGCGAGTTATGAAACAAGTTATGTACGAACCTAAAAATTTCACTAGTAACAGAGTTAAGATGTGACTAGCATAACATTCATATAGATATTAAGCAAAACTTCTCTTCCATTCTGAAGTAGTCAATGCAGGCATGAAATTATCGCCCTTCGGCGCAGTACAGTTGCGCAGGAAAGTGAAACATACAAGCGTCGAACGTGGTTCCGGTAACCATAAACTTTGGCCCTAACATCCTACTAACTCATTGTGTTCTATATTAGTAACTCCCACGAGATGTCCGATTGTGGACCAGGGGATTACTCCATAGAGAGGAAGCTGGTCTTATTTTGGAGAGAAAATTGCACCGATCGATATGGTAGGTAATGTTCTTGTACCTTACAGGGTGAGGCCCCAAGCGGACGGATACCACCTCCGCGTAACATGAGCATATCGGGAGCAAGGAATGCGATGGTAGACGAGATAGCAATAGGTTATTAGCACGTTGATACATGCGAGGTCTGTTGTGGCAGTTTTGAATATTTATTTGTAGCTTTATTGGATTTTAGAAATGGCTAAGATAGTACCAGTTTAATGAAGTGTTCTTCGTGAGTAGGTACTTGTGTGACCATTGCACATTCAGTCACGAAGGGTTAGTGTGATGTTTGAAATATCACAATGTTGTATGTAGGACAGGCTGCCTTAGGCGTGAGATGATAACAGTCTTTAAATAAGCTATTAGTTAGAATTCTTTGTAATTATACTCCGGTCTCCAATACAAACTTGTAGGAGCTGTTTTGGCGTCGACTTCAATCACTTTCGGACGGCTTGTCTCATAAACTGAATTGTCAAGGCGTAACAGTCAAGGTATCGAGGCAAGAAGTGATTACCAGTCCAAAGTAATGTATTTCTAAATTAGAAACATAAATTGTGACGTCTAAGTCGATTCCAGTCTTGGGGCGGAACCTTAAATTAAACAATAAACATAGAGAACAAACAGTCGTACACGATCTTTGACTCGCCCAATGCTGGCTATCTGTTAATAAACAACATTGTCTAAGTTTTAGTTACGACGGACCATAAATAACGTCTTATCAAACGTCCCAAGTGCAGGCCTACTTGTTAACACGTGTCCAAACGATCGATAAAACGCTGATCGATAGGGGCGTGCGCGAAAGTCGATAGTCCCAGCACTAGCGCTTACGACTTTCTACGTGTCGATCGATACGTCAATTGTCCTTTACCGTTGTCGGTGATTGTACTTAATAAGGGTTAACTAATAGCTTGGTGTTTGTTTGGATTTGTTGATGGTAAAGACAAAAGCGAGGCTGCAGACTGTCTGAAATAGCTGAATAAGTCAGCAAGTAGCGAATGTAGACGACGCATAATGTTTTCTTAAGTACTGTACGAAGTATCGTGCTTACTGAGAATTTATTAGGCTACTATTTGTTTGTGTCAGTGGAATTTTATAGGATTGTGGTAGATAGCAATAAGCAAAGAAATACGTTTAAATAGAAGCTTGAAATAGGCAACTGTAATTTAAGTTAAGTAAAGTTAGTAAACTTTTATTTCAGGTAATGAATAAGTTTTTCCAGAAGATATTAAGTGTTTTGATTGAGTTTCCGCCCCTAAGATGACCCTCTGGCCGAGTTCTGCACCTATACCCTTTGCCAAAACTCAAGACATTTCGTTATTTCGTTTAACTCTGGATACTTTTATTGCTTTTCTACATATTCGGAACATCCCACTCCAAAATCGGTTACTTAGGTACATTTGTTAAATAAATAAGTATCTGAAACTAAAATACTTTACTCCCACCAAATAAATGAACTCCAATTCAGCATCACTTCCTCACCAAACGTGGGAACGCAGGCGAATCGCACTCGTAGTTGCATAAACAACTACCCTGAGCAATTGGTTGCCTCATCGCAATCGTAAGCTGTCTTCTAACCCCTGCACGGCGTTATCTCTCTGCCTTATAAAGAACATGGGTATGTTAGTGTCACTCGGACATACTACACGATTTATGGGAACCCCACCCCGGCAGGACGTGTAGTTTATGCGGCACATGAGTGTGTGTACGATGTGAGTAATAAAATTAAGTGAGTTAGACATTTTCCCTGGAGTTAGGGACGATTTTGTTGCGACTTTTAACTGCTTTTGTTGGCGGTAGTACACAAGTGGTACGTGTTTTTCTATGAGTGTAGCATTATTCGGCAACGGTTACAGTATAAAATTCTTAATGGTATCGTCATGTGTATCAAACCTAGATGTTTTATTTTTAAACAATAACCTAAACAACATTGCAGATTAAGTGAAGGAAAAGAACAGCAATAGCCTGGCCTATGGAAAAATAATATGGCTGTAGGTAGGTACCACAAATGTTCGCAGTCTTAAATTAAAAATTGACGGTCGAATCTAATTTCATGAAAACATAATCTGGGCAATTTTCGAAGAACCTTTATGTAGTCAATATTTTTTACTGAGAAAAAATTGCCACAAATGTTGTTTAATTCACATTCAACTCTCAGCACAAAATAAAAGTGGATAAGACAAAGATAAACATCAAAGCAATCATACTGGAAAACAGACAACGTTTACGTATTCATTAACTCGATAATCGAGTACTAAACATTTGCTACCAGCAATGTTTGTGCACAAAAGAAATCGTATAGCCAATAGAGTTGAAAAATAAAAACTAAAAGTACTCGTTAACCGATTCTTTACAAAAGCGAGGTGTAACGGTGTCTAAAAATCGACCGTATCATTGAATCGTGTTGATCTTAAGAAAGATCTTTTTAGGTATCGATTTCTCTGACACACAAAAAGTAATCGACTCAGTGAAAAAATCGAGTGACTTTTTCAAGTGTCACGTCGTTAAGCTTGGTAAATGTCAAAAACAAAATATAAGGTGAAATCGTTACGGTACCGGGTGACTTAAGTTTTTATAGGTATTTAATAAAAAAAGGTAGAGACTTTTTAATGCTAGGCTCTTTCTTATGTTCAATAACCACAAGAAAGCCTGCCGGGCGCCAGCATAGCCAGCCAGGCCTTGTCTGGCAAAGAAGGATGGGAAGGATGGTCTATTGATTGTCTGTTAGACTGCTAACAGACAATCAATAGACAGTAGTTTTAAAGTTAAATAATAATAATAAATGGTAAGTTGTCGTGAATTGTGGCGTTCTAAGGGAGTCCTTTGTGCAGTGGACGTCTTCCAGCTGATGTTGATGAAGATGATGAACCGATTACGTTATTGTATTTGTGTTGATTATTCCAGATAACTTAAAATTATAAAATTAAATAATATTTTCCCTATGGATTTCGAAATAAAACACGATTTGGATACCTTCCAAAACTAGAAGAGCGCTGACCAAGGAGGATTAACTCGGGAGGCCCAGCCGCGGGACACTAAATATGCTATTGAAAAATGTTCAGTTTCCTTAGACCAATCTCTCCTACTGAACGCGAACGATGATAGAACTTTCATAACAGTAAAAGCGTAAAAATAACAATCGCGTTATAACTATTAACCGCATCCAAACTGTGTAAAAACTAATTAACTTATTTTCCTTCTATGTTCGCGGTAAATTTATTCTCATTTCTTCTAGCACAGTCATAGTCATTATGTTTTTATTTCATACAGACTACAAAAGAGCATTTACTGAGAGCGGTAATGTTAAAATTGCTATTAACTGATTATCTGAAACGATAGACTGAATAACTTTTACATAGCTTGCCTCTTACCATGATCTCTTAGCGCAGGACATTTTCCGTTGTGAAAGCGAGATTCCACAATCCACTGCACGTAGCGGCGGTGTCTTGCTTCCAGAACGGAAAAATGTCCCTGATTGTTCAAAAGCGGTATAAATAATACAGAGATAGACAGAATATGTTTGGTACACAAAAAAGATAGTCCCATGTTTATAGGCGAACCCAGGTAGGCCACTGCAAACACAACCTGGCAATTTGGGGATTATTAACCTTTCGGATAACTAATCAGTGCGAATGCGGTGGTAATAATCAGACTATGTACCACCTGCTCGAATGCCCCATGTGCAGTTCCACCTGCACACTGGGTGACCTATACAACGCATCATATACCTTGGTAGACGTTGCCACATACTGGGCAAAATAATTAAGCGTATACTATAGATACGAAAAGAAGAAGAAGAAAGGGAGAAATAGGCTATTTAGTTAAATGTGCAATAACTTAGCCAACCTGATCGGGGAATAAAGGCTTGATGGTATACAACCGTGTAGTAGGTACTTCATTATTCCGGTAAATCATAAATTCAAATTGTATCAGTTAGTGTCATTTGAATAGATACTCATTGTTATACCAATATTATCTCAAAGCACGAACAGACTTAATAATATTATAGTAGGTAGGTTTGCGCATTTAATTTTAATAAATAATATCAAAGAACTGCTTACGCCGTGTAGTAGACATGATTAAAACAGTAGTGTTGAATGTTTAACACTTTTAGAAACTCAACGATTCTCACCGGCGCGGCTTACCAATTTCATAGACTGACTTTTCATTACCTGTAAACGGTAAAGAAATAAAAAAGTAATAATAACTTTTGCGTCAGCGTATTTTAGCACTAGCGTTAATTGAGCCTAAAGCAATTTTTCAATTGAACAATGAATATCAAAAGCTGTATTTTATTGTCTAGATAAATGATGCTATCGTGGAAACAAACTGTTTTGTAACAGAACTAGCTGCGCCCCACGGTGTTACCCGCTACATTTTTTCGGGATAAAACGTAGCCTATGTGTTGATCCGGGGTGTTAACTACCTCCATACCAAATTTTGGCAAAATCGGTCCAGCCGTTTGAGCGTGAAGAGGTAACCTACAAGCACACAAACACACTCTCAAACTTTCGCCTTTATATAATATTAGTGTAATTACGGTAGGTCTTACTGAATTACCTACAACAGCTGCTGGTTTTCGTGGGCGATGCATATTAAACTGTCAAACGTGTTATATTTTCAACTTGTACGGAGCTAAATACTTAATTTAATATACAAATACAGCTTGGTTCAAAATAGCTTAATAGTACTTAATATATTCACTGTAATATTTATGTAGTCATTTCATTTTGGCATATTAATAGGTTCTTGATGTTAAGCCGCTGGTTGGTGACCATTATTTTCATATTTAAGGCAATTTGTGTTAAGAGCATGATAAGCCCTTATATTGAATATCTTGAACGTAAAACTGGTGTGTAGCAAAACTGGATTAACTTACGGTCCCTAAAGCGTGTTACCAACGATGACTAAAAGTAGCTCTGAAATAGGAGAAGACTGGAAGGTAGGATATAAATAAAGCAAAGGAAATAAATTTGCCCACATGGTATATCATACTGTACGAGTAAGGCCTAAATGGTTACCGAACACATTTATAAGCACAGAATTCTCAAATAGCAAGTACCTAAATACAAATCAAAGGAAAACCACACCAAAAATACACACATTAAATATGGAAAATAATAAAGATTTGCATACACATGAGCGATAAAAGTTAAAACATAACATTCATTAGTATAAAAGAGAAATTAGTAACAGTTATCTATCTATCATTCACAATGACACAACACTTAAAACATTCACATCATGAAAAGATATACAACAAGGTCCGAAAATATAGTGCTAAAGTTAAGTCTATGAAGAAACAGTGGCTAACATTTAGTTCTTAAAATTAATTAATCTTCTCTTCTGTATATCTTCTGTCTGCTTCTCTATGGGTACGGATACAGTAGTATCGCCCAGCACCAGTGATGCCACTAAGAGACCACGGGACTATTATAATGTAACCCGTGAATTCTTCCAGTGCCATTGCCTGTGCCAGTGCGAGTTCTTCTCTTCTTTGCTTGACTTCTTCTTTCTTCGTTATTTCTTCCTTAATACTGCCAGTATGTCTCCGTGATTGTGGGTGGTGGAGGAGCTGAGTCTAAAGCCGTTTGATATTTATTTGTACTGTTCACTCAATCAGAGGGGACATACTGGTAATATTTAAATAATAATGACTGCTTATAGCAACAGATACTTGAAAATTAGGAAGCCATAAATGTAACCTATTGTTTTATAATACCTAAGGTTTTCCGCCGTGTGGTATCCGGCCTAGAATTGATCCCTTTCCTACCGTGGGTGTCGTAAGAGGCGACTAAGGGAAAATCCAGAAGATGGGTAGCAGCGTCTTCTGTAGCGGGACCACAAACACTGCGATCCCAAAGCCGCTTGCAAAGCGTGGAGATTATGGCACCCCCCCCCCCCCTACTAAAAGCGAAGCCTTTCTTCAACAGTGGACGTCTGTCGACTGATCATGATGATGATGAAGGTTTTCCGGCTTTTCATAGATCAAGAATATGGATACCATATGCAAACCTTACCGAAAATTGAAATAAAGAGGTACCAATTACAATTCTCACAGCAAACGTGAAGAACAGGTCCAAAGATTCAGATAATAGATAACTAAATAAGCCATAATCTTTAATCAAAACATCTTCAAAAAACCTCTTAGTTCGTATCTCATCATCAATCTTATGAGAAGACTTTTTCATTTGTTTTGATAACGCCTTTCAATTCAGACGGCTGCAAATAAAAAGTTGCTTTAATATTGAATTGAATGTAACATATGTTATGAACTGAGTGATAATATCCGAAGTTCTTTATCTAAGCATCTCGTGCTCAGATCATATATCAATATTAAAACAGCAAATCATTTGGTTTAACAACTTCAATGCGAGAGGCGAACACACAATTTGGCACCCGATACAAAGTTGATCCGATAAGGTTCTCACATACGTGTGTTTGAAAATCACAGCATTATTTATGATATTGTGTCGTGATGTTACGATAAATTACATACAGACATAGGTATACACATTGCATAAAAAAAATTAGGTCATTTGTGTTAGAAATAAATTGTAGATATATATTGTTCTATATTAAATGAAAGAGCTTGGGCCCCACATAATAGGGAGTTTTAGTTTGGGGTCCACAGTCATTATTACTTGTAGCCTATTTTCTGAACTGAACTTAATTTAAATATTTAGATTTAATTAATTAATTAGCTGCTGGTTATAGCCATTTCTCATTAAAATTACGTTAACAGTAATTTACGAGCTTCAGCGCATTGTGTTCGGTAGCTTCTGTGGTTGTTATAAGGGTATTTTCAAACAGAAGTTTAGAGTAAATAAAGGTTTTTTGGAGTTTTAGTTTAGTATTAATAACAAACAGAACTTTAAACTAGAACAAAAATAATATTGCAACCATTGAGGAATGCAACAGGAATTGGAAAACGAGGAATAAATCTTCAATTTTGTCAGGATATTATCTGCTAAGACTTGTCATAATTCTCACAAGAAATAAGTGAATCCTCAAGTGTTAAGTCCAGACAATTGTTAGTAAGAAATTTAGAAACAACTATATTATCTACATATAGGTACTACATATCTGTTATCCAACAAAACTCATAGAAAATAAACTAGTTTCTATCCTTCCATTCAACCACTTTCTATAAAAGCCTCCAAAAACCACTGTTCAATTGAACAATCCAAATTATCTTATTCACAATCCACAAGCACGTATCATAACAGTACAAACACACGCTTTCTAAGTTACATCGCGTCTGCGCTGTTTGTACGGGCCCTTAGAGATGGCTATCCGGCGCGAGCGCAGGTTGCAATTAAAATTAATGAATGGTACAAGTGTCGCTGCTGGTTACATACAGTAAGCCGCGCAGACACATCTGTTCCAGTCTATGTGATTCAGTAAAGCAATTAAGGAAACGGATGACGAATTAATCGATTATAAATACTAATGCTGAGGTTTATTTGATTTGATAAGCGTTTGACGTGATTTGTATCATTTCAAGAGCTGATAATAAACAGTCGTGTTACTCAACAATTATATCTCTAATCCTTTTGACAAGAAATTGGCATTAGAATTGAAACTTATTAAAAGTATGATGAGATACAAAAAGTCTAGCCAAATATTACCAAAACCTAGGCCTGGTTTTGGTTACGTTTTTATTAATTAACTTACGTTAAATATAGAAGTACAAAACTAGAACTAAACGGCAGTGTGAACTCATTAACCTATATTAACACAACAGTGCTATAGAAAATATGACGTGTAAATTCATATTTCTGCCTACTGAGTATTAAACTCTATAATAGAATACCATTATATTCCACAGATTCTAGTATAAAGGGCTGTAATAACCAACACAATTATTTGCTTATTCTATAACCGCTCAACAACACAGTCGATAAATAGACTATGTACATAAAAATAACGCCAGGTGTTTTCTAAGAAAATCGATGCAAAACGCGATAGATGAAATCGACGATACTTAAAATACCGACACGCGAACAGAGAGTTTTATATCTCCTGACTCATGTTGGATCTAAATTGAATCTAGATATCGAATAGTTGGATGACTATTATTCATTTAGATTTATGTATTCGATATCTGGTTCAGAGCACACATTTTGATATCGATTAGGAAGTATAAAAATCTGTTAATGACGTTGTCATTCCTTACCTACCACTCGATATCCTAAATCATTCGCGACTGTAGTAATATTTAGTTAAATCCAAGGTAACGATTATACAGAATGTTCGCATAAACAATAGGCAAGAAATATTTCAAGTAATCAAATTTAATTTACTGTCGTTATCAGTGTTAGGCAAAACAAATCTTTTGGTTGTAATCTATTGCTGAGTTATTGGAGTAATTAATGGTGAGATAACAATGCAGTGCACGATAACGTTGCGAGTTTCTGTAAATCAAAACGATCCGAGCGAATATCTACGTCAGACTGAACAAGATGGCTATCTCCTATCAACAAGAAACGTCAATAAAATACATAGGAATTGGATTTACGGATCACGTGACCGCCCGATGGCTTACGTCAATTTAATACACTCCAATGACGTTTCTATTCGCGGGCAATCGGAGATTGTCATCATCGTAGGGGGCAGTACACTTTGCTCTGGAAACTTATCAATAAATCTGTTCGGAATTAAATAAATCAATAGTGAGCAGTGGCGCGGTATCTGACGATGCATCTCCGTGCCCTGTAATTGGGCTTCTCTCCTCACTGTATTTATTTAATAATACGCCTCTATTTCCGCTGACAACATCGGACCAGATCTATCTCACGTAGAAATGCAAATAAACCATGTTACTTTAGTACTGCATCAAATTAAATCTTAATAAGTTAGGTAAACGATGTTTGATAGATAAACTATTATGAGCAGCGTCTGATAAATCCTATTCTTATCTAGATTCTAAATGTGTGAGTAATTACGTATGAATATTAAATCCTTAATCAATATCAAGTGGTTAATCTAATACTTAGATGTTACAAAGGCCTCCACTGGATGCTAGATAACCTCTACATAAACATGCCTTAATAAATTTATGGCTATCTACTTATATCCCATTCAAAGCTCGTCTACTAATAAGATCAAAGCATATCCTTAGGAAACACTACTAAGCTATAAACATAAATTATTTTTATGCTCAAAACGATCATCAACAATTATATATCTTTCCAATTAAAACAAACGATATCGATTAAAGCAATTTAAATCGATTCCATGGGAATCGTGGTTGCTTTTCCCAGCGGATTAGCTCCTCGCTTCACAGAGTACACTCGATATACTGTGCGAGTAACAGTCATGCTGAGATTTAATGCTCTGCTTACGACGAGAGACTCACGAACCGCAACCCCGAGTCCCTAACACACACCGACACGTTTCCGTTCCCGTACAACCGAGTTTAACACGAAATGTGAACGCAAACGTAGACTGTTGAGATGCAAAATTGTTGCGGGACTAACAAGCGCTGGGAAAAGAAAATTGGCAGTGAATTGAATAGCAATAACTAAGTGCGAATTTGCATTGTCCGTAGCGGGTTGTCTCCGATCGTTATAAATAGATCTATGGCAATAAATAAACGTTTTATCTTATCGTAAAGCGGACGGCGATAAATCTCAGCATATCTGATAAAGCTGCTTATTTATCTATGTATAATAATAACTATCATTCATTGTGTGAATCATTCATAATTATGACGATAAAAACGACATCACAACTATCGTTATAACATCGCTAAGTTACAACATAATCCGACATGGACTTCTAGCAATAAAGGCATAAATTATAGATGTTTGCTAAACCATTTACATGAGTTTATTGGTAAACAATCCATAAAATTAGATTCAATAGTCAAGTGGAATGTTAATCAATACACATTCAGTGACCTACTAAAATGATTTATGTGTTTCTATATAAGCAAATAGAACACAATTATATTTTCAGAGAGAACTCTGAATTCCACACCTGTAAATACTACCTACGAATAAAATTATTATAATATTGTAACTCAAGTATTCAATTTAAACCAGGATTAGTTAAATAGACGCACAAGTACCACAATCTTCAGCGAGGGCGGGGAACATAAATTGTGTGGTGTCCACTAATACGCCGGAAAATGTAAGCCAACAATAGATTTATCTCATTACGGATTTAACCGTTCACGACAGATGTTGTCACGAAGCTAAAATATTTCCATTGTAAACAACCCCGTTCCTTGATATGTCTGTTAAATTATTCGCTGTGTTTGGTAATAAACTTAGGCGAAATTGTGCGCACGCGCCGCGGGAGGGAGTCTCACACAAACACACAAGACAAGTTCATGAGGAATGTCAGTGCAGAAGGTGCATTTGAAATAATGTGCGGTAGTGCACCCATAGAGAGATAACTATAGCTGCAACTCTTTGTGTGATCTATTACTGATGAACACTATTTTTGGCATACGAAATTCGTCTTAAATTAAACAAATAGATAGAGAAGCATATTGTTACAATAGTAGGTCAATTCTCGTAGTTAAAGACGTCATGGAATAGTAGCGATGTGACAATAGCGATGTGCTTTCAATAGAAACCAACGTAATATCAATACGAAAATCGTTGATTTTTATCGAAAGCGCAAAGCTGTTGCACTTCTTGATAACGTCTTCAGTTAACATAATTGACCTACACAGCAACATTAAGCTTTAAGGTGTGATGTGTTGCGTAATATCGATCCCAAGCGTAATAAAAAATAAGGAAAGCAATCTGTATTAGCCTTCTGTGCATTAACATTCATGCAGCCTCCACGTATCAGTTAGTTGCGTTTCAAATTAGACGTGTATGTGTATGAAATACCTATGATGGAATTCCTTACACAAATCTAAATGTAAATTATTATAGTGAAGCGGTAACTTTGCAAGCCGTTATACAGAGTTTTCTCGAGAGGGAATTCCATAGTTCAAGTTTATGTGAGTTTTTGTTGAAAACGATGACATTAGAATTTTAATAAAGACTATGATTTTAACTCCTAATGCATTAGTAAGAATAGTATTTTCAGTCGTCAGATTACCTTAAGAAAAAAGGTAGGTCTATAGGTATTAATTGATTTTGGATGGAAGACCTGTAAGTACAGCTTTCTGAAGTCTCACCACACAATGTTGATTCTAAACTAACAGCTTAATCAAGAAGAAGCCTAGATTTTGAACAGTCATCTAAAACAAACAACAACAAAAAACATGGAAATTATAATTATAAAACAACCACATGTGCCAAATATATTCATACCCGATAGAGATTTTCTTTATTCGACTGTTGTTTATTTCCTCCATGGTGACCCCTCGTTTAAATACGGTTTCCTCAACAATTATGCAGTTTCACCCTGTCCCCGATGATGCGTGCTTTGATACCACTTCGTTATTTTCGCGTTGTATTTACAAAACGTTTCTAAAGGTGAGTTCACAACTGTAACATGTGTCTGTAACATTTTGCTGTAACACCGTTACTTTGAGTTTTGTATGGACTAGACAAGTCACTTTGTTACGATCACTGAGGAATGTTCGTCGACATGTTACGAGTGGGGACGCACCTTTACGTTGGAGTCGACGTAACTGCATACATGCATACGATCATTTCCTAAGGAAGAGGCGTGATAAGTTAGAACCCACTACGGCACAAGCTTGCAAAGTACTTTAGAAGATTTGTAGAGTAACTTAAACGTGCATCAAGTTAATAGCAGATATATTATCGTTAAGTAATGATATGTTACGCAACCGGTTATGATTTTTATAGGTTAGGCTAACCAGCTACACTAGTTTACCGCCAGGAGCATTTTGTATATTGAGATCATAAACAGACTTAGATATGATTCATGTTTACTAGATAAAGTGATGGGTATTAAAGTACTAATCGCAGGCAAGTTGAACCACAAACAAAATAGAAATAGTTGATACACAAAACACTGAATAAAATAAGAAGACGACATATTCTTCCCATCGGCGTCATCCCACGTCAGGGGGCGCGACAGAGCGGGTGGGCGTCCCAAACGCTACCGTGTGCCGGTGGGGCTAATTAATTCGAGCGGAGCCCCGCAGGCGGCCAGCTCCCGGCCTACGCTGCGCCTGCGCACGCCGTGTGACCGTGTTGCGACAAAAAATGGATTGAGGTAGCTAGACTGTATTATGGATTTATTTAATCCAGTTTCAACTCATTCAACTTTTATCTGACCGAACATTTAAAGCAATCTCGAAAGTATAATCAGAATTCCTAATGACCAGCTAGATATTCTCCTCATTGTAAACTAACGAGCTGAAGAGTCTAACATAACATAGCATACCTACAACAAGTATAAATTATTGTCGACATAAATCATCGTCAAACACTAATGAGAGCCCTACGGTTGCAACTGCTCCCTTAAGGGTACCGCCGAGCGCAGGAGCAAATCATTAAACACCAGGAACTAAGGATCTGGTCATTCATAATTCAGCTTTATGTTCGTTCGAGTCCCGCGGCTAATAGTTATGAGCATTGATTGAAAAATATTACTGCACAACATCAATTTATTTGTACAGTTCGACTAAGTATGTTTGGGGTAATAAAATAGACTGTGGTATAGTTGGCAAGACACTTTTTATCTACAAAATTTTGTTATTTAAGAAATAAATTTTTAAGAAATAAATAGACGAAATGTTAGGTTAGGTTAGAATCATTGGCAGGAATTATCTAAATTCTTTTCTCCTGTATTTTCCTAATCGAACGTGATACTCGCTCTTGCAACCACTTCGTTTATATAGTTTCAATTTATTATTTAATTCAAATTCTAGTTTATAGAAGCTATAGGACGAAAGTACCAGGCGTATATAAATCTAAAGGAGCTAAAACGTCCAGTTTAATTAAAACGGATGGTCATGAAGTGTCCATGTTCAATATCTAGTTGAAATATATCACAGCTTTTCCTGTTATTAATTTTCTTCTTCGTCTTGGTATATAAATAATTTACTTATTATATTTAGGTATATCGAAGCTGGACATTTATACTGTTAGAGCAAAATTACTACTTTTGAATTTTTTTGTATTAAATACATAAAATTAAGCAAGCTTTCGCGAACTGTACAAAACCGTATGTGTATGTTGTTGTTGTATGTTACAAGATGTACAATTAAACACTTGGGCAAAGAAGAGAACTAACCTACTACCCTTAAAATCTCTATAAATAAAGGAAATTAAAAAAAACCCTACTACCCTATTAATGGGTTAAATTTCATACACCAAATAGAGATAAACCCATTAACATTTCCCATGTAAAAACGAACCCAAGACTGTAATTATTCGTAAATACCTACTAAAGTGCATTTAATACCAATACAAGTCGTGCCAATAAGTTATATATAAGTGTAATTTTCAGTGAGATAAGTAAACCACATCGGTACATTAAATCGATTATAATGTATTCAATTTGCCGTACATGGAGTGCACACTAGCGGGGCTTTCTTAACACATGCCTACAAGGCTCTGCTACTATTACGGCTTAGTCTACATTGATGGAATTAGTGCTACAATATTTTATAGTTACATGTTGAATTGCTAAAGTTAGATTTGGCCTTTTTTAATTTAGATAGTAGCTCAATGGTAATGGTATTTTTATTTGAAAACTGCCTATTGTTCGTGGTCCGTATAATAAAATTAAACGAAAGCTATTTCAGTTAAACAAAAATAGAGTTTCTATTTTTGTGTTTAGGTATATACTCGTAGAAATGAATATTGCATTACGTTAATGATAATAATTATACATTATATTCGAAAATACAAGCTCAGAGGCAATGCAATATAATTTCCGTCTAACGTTTGAAACTCAGGTGCGATACGATATTGCTTTATCTGCGCAATCGCATCAACTCTACACTTATTTTTAGTGCGATTCGTTTACTATCGCGTGCGAGCTCACAGTGATGTTATACAGACTTAGTGCGTGTCTCAGGATGAATAAACTGTTCATATCGGACGATAAGATTGCATCAGTGTGGGAGTATCGCGCGCCTAATTAATGTTATATCGCGTTGCTTCTATATCGGACCATACGTGTATTATGCCTTGTACGGTTTTAGTCCTGCGGCCTTGACAAATATCAAAAAGCTTAACTAATAGAAATCGAATAGAATGATAATCGTATAGGGAATAATAGAAATGACATAATGTTTCGACTATATTATTTTTATCTATGGCATAATTATGTCAATTGCATATATTTCTCATTCTATACGTTTTCTATTCGTCAAGCGTGTTGCCACTTGTCTAGGACTCTAGATAACTCTGAGATTTACCAGATTTAAATGACCTATGGACTATTTTAATGTCCGAAGATTAGGACTGTACCACGAAAAATGGTAATAGGGTCACTTATATATTAAGGACTGACGCTTGAGATGTCTGTCTGGAAACCATTTTTATTCGAGGAAGATTGGATTAACAAGCAATGTTTTTCTTATAAATTAGAACGTATACTCTTCTATTCCTAAAACCATAATATTCCGTTCAAATGTTGTACACAAACGACGTAGAAAGCGCGCATTAAACTAATCATCTTTCCGCGCATCATCAAATGAGTACTGTCCCTAATTTAACTAAACATAACTAGGCCTTAAGGTCTATTTAGAGTTCGTGACTCCCCAGCTATTCCACGTCTGTGCCGTGGGAGTCTCGTAGTCGTCGCCAATATTCCGTGCTATTTGGAATTGCACTAAATTTAACTGTTAGCTATTTTGTAGTATAGTGAACGTCACGTCAGGTGGTACGGACCTAGAAGTTGTATTCAAATTGGTATAGGAATTGCCTCATGGTAAATCGATTAGATAAAAATTGTCGGACATACTTTCTTGTGGTGTGGTGTGTTGTTCATGTATAGTTTGTGCTAATAAAATGTTAATCATGTTGTCTCGATGATTGGTATCTATTCTCAAATGTCTCATGTACCAGATACCTTGTGGAGAAAAAAATATACATGCCAATTTTATTCTTAATCATTCTCAAAGAAACTTCTGTTGTTGAAAATAGCTAAAAAATGAAAATATATTATGCGTCAGAGTGTGCGTATAACAACAATATATTTAGGCATTCAATATAGTTTATTTATCAATAAATCGTCTTAGTTATAGGGGTCTTTAGATATACGACCAATAAAACGTTAAAGTCATTCACCGATAGATATTCTAATGAATTAGTTCGCCCTATTAACATATTAGTTAACATGCCTAATGCGGTTTGTTTTCGGATGGTAACTTAACGCATGTTTTTGTAAATGAAGATAGTGTTCAAAACAAATAAATTATATCTTATTAAGAATATTTAATCTAGAATCTGATTCTAATAGTGATCGGTTAAAGAAAAGCTAATTTGGGAACTGGACTGCTATTTCTTATAACTACTATTACCAGGTATCATAACACATAGGTATATGTAAATATATCTACTAATATCACAACGTTACTCCGTCTTTTATAGTCCTGTTATGTTATTCATAAAAACCTGACGCGAATTTCACTATTGATACTCAATTTGCTAATCTGTTGAGTTACCTTTAACCTAACCGTTTAGGTAAATGCTGTTAAGAAAACCGTGGTATCATCACACCACTTAGCATGCAAAGCATACAATGGTTTACGGCCTCACGAGCTACAACACAAATCGCTGGCTATTTTAAAGTCGCGTCAATAAAAATAGAAGACATCTGTAACCCATTCACAACACTACTTGCTACTACGTGTTTTGTCGCGTGGACAAACATTGGCGTTTATCGATAAACAATAATAAAGTCAATAAGAATGTCTTCATTTTCATTCCGTCAAATTTTTTGACATTTATAGAGCTCAAAAACCATTAAATATCAGCTCGACGCACTTTGTGCGACAAATATGTCAATTTAAATAAAGTAAAAGCTATCGAATCTACATAAAAATGCCAACCAAAAATACAAAATGAAACGTTAAATAATTAATTAAAACAAAAACATTAGACATTTTTAAATCACGCGTCCCACGACAAATCAAGTGTTTTGTCGCATCCACGGAACTTGGACGAAGCGAGGCGCGCGCGCAGGTCGCTGGGACGAGTTCCACAGGTTGTATGAAACTGGTTTGAATATTCATAGAGTACGAGTGGCAACGGCCCCAGCACTATGCCAATGACATAATGGATCCGAATAGATTTATTGGATTCATTTGATATCGACTTGGTAGTGATTGGAGTTAGTTTTAGGATATTTTATGTTAATTTATCGATTTAAGGGTTTTATGGTTATTTAAAATCGATTTAAATTAATCAAGCTTATAAACAACGTAGTGTCACTAGTCACGTTCTGCATAATTAATGAAAGCAGGACAACTACCTACGTTGTATTTTAAAAGTTTTTTTTTTAAAAAGTGTATTTTTTCGCGACCGTCTTCAAAGATAATTTAGTGATCTAAACATTATTATCTTTTCTTACGCAATTTTAACTACCTATAGTCTCAATGGTGGTACACCCACAGCCCAGGTGTGACTTTGTGTTCACATACTAGCCGTCAGTCAGAATATATCTATATGATTTATATATGGCAACAGCATTACAATCAGCTACGAAGAAAATGGGAAATGTCAAATGTACTTCTTTGTTTGGAAAAGAATATCGAGAAATATAAAAGCGTCAAAGGTTTTTTTATCGAATGCGTGGTTAAAAAATGTTATGTTCTCCGAAATACAAAAATATAAATACTTTAACTGATGATTATCACCCTAATAAATTATGCAATCGTCCAGATAAACCCGTTATATCACGTTTTTTCATTTTAATAAGATTCATTTGAGAAATTACGATCACTGTCACAACTAATTTGACAGGCAATAAGTGAAGGTGTTATCGACAGATTAAATTAACTATATAATTTGTAATAACATTAAATTATAATGGAATAAAGCAAAAACAAACAAGGCACTTAACAAGGGAGACCGGTGGAGTTTTTGCGTCATTACACCGAATTAATTATAAAAAAAATATTGCCGCATCGGATATGTTCGTTTTTCGACGCTTCGAGTCGGTTACGACCGGTTTCGCAAAAATACATGAGCGACGATGCGCGGGCGCATGACTCACGCGCACATGGGCCGGTACTACGAACGAACGAATTTTGGACAGATAAATTATGCTCTTTATCAAGATCAAGGACTGCAGTCGTCAACATGTGAAGTTTTAATTACACGTAATTTGTGGAACGCGGTATAATTTTATTTAAATTAATCTTCATGCCAAGTAATTCTTTTTTATATGCTGAGAAAACAGCAGACTTACGAACGGTTACATGTCTGTGCATATTTTTGTCAAATATGATAATTAAACGTTCATTGTTTTAATGTTAATTAGGAGCATTGATTAACATCAATGAAAACAAACAGAATGCCTACGGTCGGTACTAAGCGACAGGTGGCCCTGCTCAGTACGTTTAGAAATGACTGAGTTTATATTATTGATTTATTTTATACTATGAAATTCATATCTCATATAATTATAATTCAGTATTGATTTTAATAAGTAAAATCTGTTTCCAGGTATTTACTTTAAACCTGAAGTTTTTGGATATTACCATTATTTTAAAATTCTCCTAGATTTTTTTTTATACTTTAAACCTGAAGTTTTTGGATATTACCATTATTCTAAAATTCTCCTAGATTTTTTTTGAATACTGGTCTCTAACTATTCTATAGCAATGTTCTTTGGTCTTCGATGTTACATTATCCTACAAAATAAAAACTGCTTCTGTTGCCAGGCTAACTTTTCCGAACAGGAAACAAATAAATTAAAAAATGGTTCGCATGTCATTGTACTATTCAAATCGCGTCAAGACCTAACACCTGGACGGAGCGAGGTCGTGTCGCATAACATTATAGAACAAAATAAATTAGATTAGAAAAACCTGAGCAGTAACAGCAAGACCAGCGTAATTACAGATCGCACTGTCAGCTTCTACGTAAGCTACGAACATTGCTCTATTGTTACCCTCTCCAGTTACACAGTTGCTGAGCGAATATTGAAAAAATGAGAAAAACATACAAATGATATTGTCAGGTGACTCAGGTGGCGTCCGCGTGTTATTACTCAGTGAGTTGACGCGACAGGTTAGACGAGTTCGTTTCCCTCCCGGACGAGAAACGAGTTGGCTTTAGGGTTCTTTTCAACAGAAGAAGCCAATCAGCCAACCCTCTTAGATTTGGTAGGCCTACGTAAAATGTTAAGAATAAAATCCAATCCGCGCAGTCAAAACGTTTATATAGTTGCGATCTAGACACAGTATCCAAAATGTCACATAATTATATACGCTATTCAAACACTATATACGCTATGGCTGTAAGTTTTGACATTTACCGAGCACCAAATAGGAACTATATTTATCATGAGAATAAAATTGTCCTACTGATATTTATGTTAATAGCAAACTTCAATTATAACGCTGATCTTAAAAAATATTTAGTGTACTCAATATCATGTAGATACTTCAAATTATACTAACGTTATTGTCACGATGAACAATGTTGATTTCTTGATGTCTGTTTTCAAATGACCTACCAGAACACCCACCGAAATGTCACACACATACAGTTTAATGCTGCAGATATCAACATTTGAAAATATTATGTATATGCTTAGTAAATAACTGGAAAGATATCATCATCATTCATCATCAGCCAAAAGACGTCCACTATTGAACATAGGCCTCCCCGTTTAAGTGGGGGGGTTGCCATAATCCCCACGCTTGGCAAGCGGCTTGGGGATCGCAGTATTGGTGGTGAAGTTACAGAAGACGCTGCTGCCCATCTTCTGGATTTTCCCTTAGTCGCCTCTTACGACACCCACGGGAGGAAAGGGGGTGGTCGATTCTAGGCCGGATACCACACGGCACGATATACTTTTTATAAATAGCCAATATCCGATATTGAAGGAAGCTTTTCACCGTTTCTTAGTTTATACTGGTAGGTCTGTACGACTCTACAAGTTAGTAAAACATTACGGTCGTGAGAATTATGAGTTGTATAAAAATATTTATGATTATGTATATTAAATTATCATGCCTTTTAAGAGAAAGTTTACTGTTAGATTGATAGTGTTATTTTATTTGAACCTGTTCGTTTAGTAGTCAGTGGTAGAGCTTTTTAGTGTTGGCGTTCAGGCTCTACGTCCGATTCGAAGAAGATACGGATCCAAAAAATCTGCGTCCGAAGTGCCTGTAGTAGGTCCGTTTTGCGTACATTGGCTGCCAAATTTCTCGGTCCGTATTTTCTTCGTCTGGAACTCACTTAACGCGCTTCCAATCTAAACGGATGTAGTTTCATTTAAACATTTTTCACGGAGGTCACTCGGAACTAGTTGTCACACTTTCGGACTTCGGATATATTGGTCGTTAAGGAAAGATCCTTAACGACTGTCAAAGGTCACCTACATATGACAGACCGGGCCGACAGCTTAAAGTGCTGTATCGGACAGCACGGATCTGATTTAATTTTATAATCCTAATCGATCTTCTTTTGCCACCTATCTGGCATATCAACGGAACCCATTTTACAAAATGGCGCTTGCACAAACCGGTTAGACAGTGCCCTCGTAAACTTGTCGATCAGTTTTCATAAATCGTCCATGGAAGTGGCAATATGTAATTAGTAATAAACGTAATTGAATAGATAACAGTCTGCACTGGAGTTATTATGTCACTCTGGTTAAATGTTGTATCGTATTAATAGACATTATGTTAATTAACCAATGAGCTTGTAATACGAATATACTGAAACTTCTGAAGTTCTTGTGTGATGTAAAGCTTTCAAACATACAGAACAATAAGTATTTACTTTATTATTAAAAGGTTGTTGACTAAAGAGGCTTGCCTGTCGTGATCTTTCCTAAGAAAGACTTTTCCATATTCTTATCATTCAATGTGGTTGCAAAATAAATGTCTAGACATGCTCATGTCACTCCCTAAAGAGTTGACTTAGCAGAAATATTGAACATACTGTTATCGGCTTTCCTTCACAGCGGTAGTCAGAAAACATCATTCAAAATCACATTAGCCAGATACCAGTG
The DNA here is from genome assembly GCA_905340225.1 of Abrostola tripartita. Lineage (NCBI taxonomy): Eukaryota > Metazoa > Arthropoda > Insecta > Lepidoptera > Noctuidae > Abrostola > Abrostola tripartita. The sequence continues at coordinate 3,211,710 of HG996488.1, forward strand.
CATATATTACTGAGATATTAGCAATTACTATCCAATTAACAGAAGCATATCTATTCGCGCGTGTCTAGCTATTTGTCATATTTACAAGTTGTGACCCGGATAGCAAAGTTTATCACGGACTGCTGTTTTCTCTCTCCTGACTGCAGAGCCCGAGGTACGGGAGACAGCACCGTGTACATTAACATACCGGTACCATCGACGGGTAAAACACCATCAATCATAGCTAAATGAATATATTACGCAAGTGGTTTTCATGTCCTAAGTTTTCAAGCTAAAGATTATGGGAAAGTGTTCTTAGTTAAATAAGTCTACCTGAAATGTTGACTACCGTTCATGAGCTGTTACAAACGTAAGACGTTGAAGGATAAAAGCTTCTTAAACTACTTGACTTGTTTTACTACTAGCCAGTGCGTACCTACAAAAGTCCACTACCTCATTAACCTTTTATAATAAGTGAACTTAATATCCAAATCCAGGTCGAGCAAGATCGATCGGATCCAAAAATCCATACCATTTCAAGATGAGAAATACTAGATTACTTACTAAACATTTAGGGAAGCGCAATTGATAGAACGCATATTGACATTGAGGTAGAGTCCAATCGATAATATAAATCCACGGAACATCGAAATATTTCATATTTTCTCTTCTATTTTCCCAACTTTAGAATGCAATAACAAGAATACACACAAAAGATGGCGTTCCTCCCATACAAAAGTCATCTCGTAACAAGCGCATAGCGACGTCACTACAACGCGAGGTCACAGGTCCGCGCTGCGTCAATATTTTTCTGACGCAACTAGTTAATTGTTCGAAGACAGTTTGACAGGCCAGCCTTGCACCACGTGGGCGTGAATCGCTGCCTACGCTGTTTTCTTTTAGGTACTTTTTGAATGGTTATCAACTTTGCATGCTTGTCACTTATATCGATGCATTTTTGCGGCCATTTACTTTTCAATGTATTGATTAAATCATGTTTTAGTTTGATCCAGACCTGCGGATACTAGCTGGTTTTATGCAATTAGGTGCCACAATTGCAAAAAAAATATGTACTCGTTATATTTTATTTAGTATGGTCAAAATATAAGTACCTATCGCAAATTTTTCAGCAAAAATAAAAAGAACCGATTCCTTGGGGTTCCAAAACAAGAAAATCAAATATTTTGTTAAAACGTCGAAATTTGAAAATTCGCCAAAACATTTAAACGCGTTCCTGTCACATTTAAAGATACCAAGTCGGCCGCATAACATAAACCGCAATAAAACTAACGCACTTCACGCGTAATGTTGACTCTAATGAACTGAAACATTAGCGTTTTTGGGGAACACATTGGACGAATGCACGTAATGATAATGGCCGCCGGACAGCGAGGCGTGAGAATAACCGCTAACAGACACATTACTGATTATCTACAGAGCATTAATGTGCCTCGTTCACATTTAGTTTTACCCACAATTAATTTAAAATAAACTTTAAGTGATATCGGTTTTTTTACATTTTATAAATATAAAAATTTCGGTATCACTATGTGGTATTCTATTTTTGGCTCGTATAACCATTTCGTAAAAGTCAAGTGCTAACAATGAAGTTACATGGATATTTGAATCGATTTCATTCCGTTATAAATTAATTGCATCGTATAAACTGCTGATTTATGAGAACATTTTGGACTTAATTTTCATAATTTACGACATCTATGCCTTCCTATACACTGTTTATTTACAGTACCAATTCAATTATAACAAGACAAGTGATAGTTTAACGAGCGTTTGACACTTCCTTCATTAGTGAACATTGAAAATATACAGCTACTAAATCACTGCAAATTTATATCGAAGTGATTACAAAAAATGGTCAATTCACCGTTCTATTAACCTACTTGCATGTAATGTTACAAGTAAGGCCGTAACGAAAGTCAGCTCCGGAAGCCATGAACTTGGAGACAAGTCGACAAGTGCGACCGGTGTATACAGGTGCGACAGGACGACTCGTTTCCAAACGGAACAACCAATTTCGAACGCCAACAGTCCGGTATCGACTATCGACATCGACTGGATATACCCGTTCGGTAACATCACTATCACTTAAATTACGACTTAGTACGGTTAGGCGGTAAAAATATTGTTATTATAAAATATAACTGCTTATTTTTAGACAACTGGATAAATGTAAATTGCATCGCCAACGTAGCAGAGATTCACTAAAGATTTTATAGTGTGGCAGCTTTCAATCCTTTTAATTTTAACTGAAGTTAACATGGTAATTTTAGAATATAAACGAGACCCTTGTCTGCTTGTGTAACCCATCGTTTCCCGGCTTTAGAATGCCAGTTAGATTTGTTTAACCTAACAAGTTGCGCGCTGTCTATCAAAGTAGAACCCTTTTCTGAACTAAATCAAATTATAACAGCCTTGTTAGCATCGTAAACCTAATTCAAATTAAATAAAGGTATCTCTGTAACATAGACTATAAGAAGCAAATGTTGCTAACGTATAAATATATTTATTATCATGTGCCTTAAACACTGTTAAATTAACAATAAGCAGTTAAGCAAAAGAGATGAAAATATTAAACTTAGTGTGTATACAACCAAATAATACAAATTATTTATTCTACATGTTAGCATTTATTTGTTAGTGCATTGACACGACTTTTCTGAGTTAGAGTTAGTGACTTTATTTAGTTAGTGTTAGTGGTTTTAGTACAATGTTAGTCAATATTACGTTTTGTTAGTTTAAAGTTATGCTTACGTAAACTTTAGTATTGTTAAAACATACAATTAATATTATGCACTAGGCCCATACTCCCTTATTCTATTGTTAATGAAGAGACTGCGTTATTATTTATAACTACGTATTATATAGCCTGGTCCAAACTAAGTTACAACCCGTTTTTACAATGTTAGAACATTTTAACAATTTCTAATACACACTTAGGCTGGGTTATACTAGCTAACATTAACATTGAATTGTGCATTAAGGCTGTAGGACGTAGCGGGAGTTTAAGCGCAAGTTTAGAAAACCATCAAATGTTGAGTCACATTCTCCTCTCATCATTACAGAACCTCACATAGCCATATAATCATATGATTATTATCATCAAAATTACAAAACTTACGCGTGGGCAGAATTATTGCTGGGCCCACGACTTTTTTATTTGATTGACCCGACCTTTATTGCAAACGGTAAAAATTAAATAAGTCTCGTTTAGGTCACATGTATGGCAACATTAAAAGAACTATAATTTTAAATTGAAATTCGAATTATCGAATCAAAAGTGTTTCTATTGTGGATAATGGTAAGCAAATAAGCCTAATCAATGCTATTGGCGACTAATATTAATTTGATAGATTATAATCATATGAACATATTTGGTTACTTCAATATTGTTTATATTCTACTTCTACATTACGTCAGCTTTAGAATTCGTTGAAACATTGTCACCCACAACCCACCAGAAATACAGTTTTATCTAAGGAGTTAAAGTTAAGCAGTCTTGTGTTAAAGGGTGAATCAAGTTACCGAATCGAAAGACTAATTTGTTATAAGTACTTATGCTCAGAGATTAGTGTTGTTATTTTATAAAAGCGAATACAATATTGTAATCGGTTGCCAACACTTAAACATAAATATAGTTTTACAGTTTCTACAAGATAATGGAAAGAAAAACAATTCGACACAATACTTTACGTGTACAATAGTTTCCAGGAACATGGTAACATTTATATACTACTCATTCCCACGTGTTCACGTTTAGGTGCGCGAGCGCATAAAAATGCACGGGTCGTGAACTCGCTTGGTTGACGACACACGTGCAGTACGTACTGCGGTATATTTGAGTAGTTTTAACATCAAATATGAATTGCTTACCTATTTTATTTTCTTCTTTAGTCTGTGTCTTATTCACCAAGCAATATTGTGTTTTACAGGCGACTTACCGAAGTATTAGTGAGCATCTTTTCTGCCATTTCTGAAACAAAGAAGATACAATGTTACCGATAACTTAACTTCGCTTTAGTAAATATGCTTAGTTGAATGCGGATTCCTTTCTTCTTTCCTTGTAAAAATATAGTTTCTGAAAGGTAAAATAGTTATAGGCACAAAACATTAGTTTCATTATTTTAAAAAACAAAGTCTTAGTCTAGCTGCACAAGTCTTAGCAATAGACAAATTCGTCACTTTGTATTCGATCAGCCGATCCAAACTTTCGATTCCACATCAATTATTTAGAATCGACGTTTGGACAAATCACGTGCACAATTCGAAATTTTCTTATTACGAAACGATTGGATTCTATTAGACTTTCCCTGAGCACGAAATTAGCCGAAGTAAATATTTTCTCCGATATCTATCAACGTTTGCGCTGCAATGATTGCAGGTAGACGGAAAAAGAAAGTAGACGTCATAAATGCAATATCTCTTTTATTGCACACGAGTAAGTGCAGTGTAATAATTATAATGTGCCGTCACACTTTTTCTTTTGCGTAGTTTATATGACATAGATTTTGGTTTGATTTTAAATCTTACGTCCTATATGTCAGCTAAGGTAACACTGCTACAAGTCTCCGCAATATAAACAACACTATTCCCACAGGCTTTCTAAAAAAAACTTCTCACTACCAACGCTAAAAAAAGATAACATATCTTGTAGATTATAAAATCTATTTATGCCATAAACACTTTATAAAAACTAATGAAGCGACGATAGTAATGTCGACATCGGATTAAGTTCTTAAATTAATTCCGACGCTTGTTCTACATGTTGCTCATTACTTTGGACGATTGGTGTATTCACAACAGCTGTCAGTAAGACTTGCTGGAGTCACGGACTGACGCTGCCTATCTCTAATGAAAATCAAGGTCGAGAACTCATCCGATGTGTGCGACTGCCATACTTATGCTAGGATTAGGTAAGTGATGGATAAGAAGCGTTAATACGACTACGTTGTAAGCTTAGATGTACAGTTGCTTTTATGACGTATTAGTTTGTCAACGTTCGTTTTAATCTTGAAATACTTAAGTACGCCGATATAATTTGCAAAGAAAAAATTACTTTAGATATTCCAGATCAGACAGTAAACGAAAAGAAGAATTTTGATGATAACGAAAAGGTTCTGAGATAAGAAATAGAACAAAATGCAACACTTAATAAATCTCATCTCTAAACGTGTAATCGCAATGAGAAATCTCAAGAACTTAGTGAATAGACATAACTCGCGAAGACGATCACGCAACAAAGAGGATGCGGTACATCATTTAAGATTGACACAACTATCTTGCCCTTAAAATCGAAGACTTCGAAACTCACGGTCGAGTGCCTTACGGTACTTTCACGCGCCAATTAATTAACCATCTGCGGTTGAAGGCAGGCGATAACACATTGATTTAAGTTTCGTTAAGCTTAACGTCACATTTCGTCCCTGCCTCTTGATTTGACTCCCGATACCGAGCTTCGAAGTTATTTATGCAATTATTCGCAATCAATCATTTACGTGATTTTTATTGGATATCAGCATTTACTCGGATAATTAACCTGTCACACAATTTTAAGTAAAAACTGAGATGTTAAAATGTTGTCCTTTGATAAAATAGTAGAAACTAATTTGGTCAATACTAGAGTACCTAATACGAGTAAATAATTATGTAAATTTGCTTGTTACTTACTGTCCTCAACTCAAGTTCATTGACATTACTTTTTTGAACTAAGCCCAACGCCCATGCAATATAGTCATACAAAAAACATAAGCCCCTCGATGTAGGTGTTGATTACGAACCTGCATACGTGAAGCCTCAATTAAACTGTATGCACGGCACTAATTTTAACGATTATTAGTAATGTAACGTTGAGAAATCGCGAAACAAAAATAATGACTGTTAATTATGCAGATGTCTTGTTACCTTGTTAAAAGGAATATCGCGCTGTACTTGCCGGCAGGCGAAGCCTATTAGAAACGAGGACTTAATTCAAAATGAGACAGTGTATCACTACGGTGGTAGTGTCGGTAATATTTTAAAGCTGTTTAAATCTGACTCTAATTAGGATTAACTATTTACAACGCAGTCTTCATTGCCTCTTCATATCGCTTCCTAACGGATTTCCAGCATTAAAATATGGAACGTCATTTCAAACACTGCCTTTGCATCCATAGACAAAACATAGGTGGAAAAGACAAAAGTAATCCGTTCATTTGGAGTTCAGCGCGCATTCTGACGATCAATCACTCCGCTTGAAACCACTTGGCGGTAATCTTCCCGGACCGTGTGAATGCGGTCACGATGTTGCTTGGAGGCGGTCTATATTTTATGGACGATGTTGCAACTCTATGGGAAACGTACCAAAACGATGAATGATTAGAACGTTCGCCGTTTCAAATTTCAAATTTAATATTCGAATGTAACCGTTCTTGAATTTTGCCCTTAGGTGGAACCGGTGGCCATTAAACTATAAAATCGTCATGTTACAGGATAACCGCCAACAAAATAATTTGTTATAAAATTACATTAAGGATATTAGTTTCCAGCTTTTATATCATTACACATTTATACTAATTAAGGCAAAAAGCCTTGACGCTAGTGTATTTCTTAAATATATAATTAGGGTAAATAAAAAAATAACAATTTAATAAATACTTTATAATCACAGGCTTGTCCCAGCAGACTGATAACTTTACAACCAGTCCAAGATTTAACCAGAAGTTTTTATTCGCAGTCGTATTATTTATTTATCTCAATAACATCAATTACGGCTTGTTATTACTGTTACTGAATCCGTAGACATTCTCCGAGACTAACGTAAAATGAGCAGGATGTAACGACCGCATCCGCGCAGGCGACCAAAATTAAGTATACAATAATTACAATACTTTTATAGCATTCATTTAAATTGGAAATGTTAAATATTAACGCTTTACTTATTCATAAGAGGCCTTAAATATATTTTGAATAATATGACTTGACAGGGAACGACAACGGCAGCGGTGCTGACAATTTATAGTGAATTAATCAGCAGTCCTCAGAAGTATAAAATAGGTACTGACAGGTTGATAAATGATTCGGTCATTTGTCAAATGTGAGCGAAGATGGTCATGGTTTATTGGTCCGGAGGATGGTCGGGTCGAGCCGGTGCGTGCCAAGTCTCGTCCGTGGAGAGCTCGGTCCCATCAGGCCGCTGATGTACGATCACTGTCTGACGCGGATATACGACGCGAGGCGAGAAAATACTACGGCCAGCACGCGAGGACTGCATGCGCAGGGACGTATTTGAATTGGTAAGAGGTGCATACCTTACATCAATCTTCAATGCACTTTTAGTCATGTGTTGACAGCGAGAGCGGGAATGTTTGGACAGGAACACGTTTTGCAGTGTATTACAGAAACCAGATAATGTGTTACTGTTAAATTCATGGACGTTTTGACTTTTACAAATGTCTTGTAAAATATAACTGTCCTGTATCTTTTATGAAAAATATGATACGTCCATTTTGGTTTTAGTAATGTTTGTAGGCAAGGGTATTTATTATAACTTTAAAATAAACTATGAATACTATACTTTTACACCAACAAGGCTAAAAAGATTTTAAAGGTGTTTAGAAAGACAATTTATGTTCTTTCAAAATTATTTATCGTATCTAACGTCTTATCGATTTTGCAATTCATAACTTTCTGCCTCGCATATCAGTTTTCTATGTGCATAGTTAAATTGGCCTGTCTTTTCCTGCGTCGAAGGACATTAAGTCGTGAAGCAACGTCATCACTTAGCGTGCATCCGGCATGCAACTCCCGCACGTCCGAGTGCGGCCCTGGCAGTCACGTCCATAGACGAACGAGCGCGCGAACGCGATTGAGAGAGCATTTTGACTCCTAAATGAGTTCGTTCACACGGCATTAGGTTCACGGTCGACTGTCTTACTGTTTAGGATTCTAATGTAGGATGTTCTGTACGTATGTATGTGTGACTTTTAAGGCCATTAGTGTATTATATTTATGACAGTAATTAGTGAATTGTTGTAATTTGCGTACCGGATCGGGCTAAAGAACTAGCTATCAATTGTTAACCTCAAGTTGTTCGTCTCATTGAAATAATTATATGGTAGGAGTCAGTAAATTGCAAAGCATATACGTATGAAGATTGGGTATTTGAAAGATACGTGCCATTTATTACAATGACTTTGAGACTAAACCAAAACTGCGTTTAAATAAAAAAAGAATTACCTTTCAGTGTGACAGTAGCATTGACGGTACGTACAAAGTGTGTCTGTGGTTTTTACACGTTTCAAATTTATCAGTGGTTTACGTGTATTAACTACCAATGTAATATGGTCGTGGCTAACAGTAGTGAACGCGGTCGATATCGATTTACATAATAATACACCATTACCGAATATTATCACGTGTATCCAACCAATCGATCGTGTTTAAACAACCGATTCGAGTCTGGGAATATTTATTGGGAGTTAGCTTAACTCGGGAACTTAATCTCTTTTCAATGCAAAGGCGAAATGACAAGTTTTTTATTACACGTACATACTTACTTACTTACTATAATATGTTCTGACAATTATGTTCTTTTTTGTCATGTCTGTACTATATGACTTTCAGCTGTATTTATATAGGTTTCATAAATGTCCAAACTATGAATATTTTACCGCTAATACCTGACAAATTAACTCGCAATATAGATAGGTGTAATCTGGTCAGTAACAAACATAAACTTTATTGGACCTGGTGTGAATCTGTACTGTAAAAGATACGAATAAATATTGATAGGTCCATTGAAACTTGAAACTTGCTTCATAAATTCGCCGTGAAATTGTAGATATTTGCACAGCCTTATCAAATTAATGTATTGACAGAAAAATGTAGACTACACATAAGATATAGGTAGGTAAGTAACACACCTTGTCTCATAATATCTTTATAATCATACTAGTAAATTGTAAGTATGTCTAAAACTGTAGTAAAAAGCATTAAATAATTCTACACATTTTAACCAATTCATTAAAAATCCTATGCACAAAATGAATATAATCCATATAATTTAAAAAAAAAACTACCTATTCAAACTAAACGTCACACGCTACAACTCGTTTCATAATCTACCCTTTCGTGCTTTCACTTAGACATGGCACATTTGTTCTATTATATTTAAAACAATTTTCTCCTCACCCGCGATCTAGACTACGAACTACAATCCTTGTCTTGATGCACATAATGTACATTTATGACAAGTCCCACGGTTTCTCGATCAAACTCAGTGTATAGCTCTCCCCATTGTCTGCCGTTCCCAACGTCTCGACACGTGAAACTAATACGTCCATTAATTTATTTTAAGCTCATTTTCACGTTATTAAAGAATAATAGAATCATAATTAATAATATTATTAATCATTTACGCTTCAACATTTGGCCCTGTTACACTTTAGTTTATTACTTGACGCATGTCTTGTCGATCTCACATAAACACAAGTCCAATTTTGTATGCTACTATTGTTCAGTACAGTTTGTATGCACTGTAGTATTCTTAAGCGTTAAAAATTCGAAACGAAATCTAATTTATATTTACTACTCTACTATTTATACTATACCACTCTAGAATCTACATAGAGTTAGTAAGGCCGATAAAAATTGAAACACTGACCATAAAAACGTTCTAGTCAATAACAAGCTAGACAATACACCACCGCACCTATACCAAACAGAGGAAGTAATACGATAAGATATGTTCTATAAATAAAGGTATTAGTCACGTTTCAGTCTTTTATTTTTCCGGAGTTATTGAGATCAAATCTCAGTTTGTCCACCACGTTAGTGTTGTAATCGATATAATGTTTTACGTCATCTTTAACGACATAACTCACTTATAGAAATCTATACTTATGAGGTATTCGTTGAATAAAGCAAATAGTCATATGTGTTGGTAGAGCAACCTAGTTGGTTGTCTTTTGTTTGACCTCCAGTTTTGTTTTGATCCTATGTTTATGCTTCAGAGATAACGCTTACTATGTGGTGGTTATAATCATACATTTTCTAGGGAGATTAAGAATTACTCAGTATACAATGCACTAGCTAGTAATAATACTTGATCGATTGATTTTTATCTCCAACTTAGGTTTCCATTCTAATCAAATACTGGTGATTCTAATTATATAGAGTCTTTGATTTTCTACCTATGCATTTGAAATAAAGGGTTCAAAGGAAATAAACAAGTTTTTGTCGCCGTGCTATATTTATGTATAATTATACATAAAGTTGTGTCGACAATAAACAATTTGAAGTACTTTAAAGCAAGATATCATAAATGCTTCACCTAATATAACAATCAAACATCGGCTACTAAAAGATCTGTCGGATGAGTGCTAACTATTCTGTAAACTTTAGTAAAACAAATGAACCAAATTTTTATATACGTCAAAGAAACAAAATCTAACCTTATTGCTACGAGATAAAAACCAATTTGAATTATTTAAACGCGAAACGTAAATCGGTATTCCGTGTACTATAAATCGCGGACGGTAAACAGAATTGGAGAGCAAACACGGAATTGTAGATCAAACCATTGTTCAAACATTTCCATCCAGAGGTAGAATGGTATTTAGCCCAAATATATGAAATAGCGCATAATTGCATTACAATAAAACTATTGTACCAAGTTTATGTGGGAGATTCTCGGTGCATTCCTGCCCAACGTTCCCACATTAACAAATACTTGGATCAATAACTCTAAATTGTTTTAGAATGAATTGGATGCGTTCTTTTATTTTGAAACCGGATTGCTGTATTTGAATTGTCTATGATTATACTTGCGTCATTTTTGTTGACGTGCAATAAGTCCAGTACCATTAGCTTTTGACCTTGGAAACCAATTACTTTCAATGTATTCATATAAAACCTTTTCTAGCATATCAGGTCAAATAATAACAAGATTCCTAATTGTTTTGGCTGTTTATAATTATTAATTTTAGATGGTTCGATGTTGCACTATAAAAAAGAGAGAAATTGAAAAACGCACAGCCAAAACCGCTGGAGCTAGAGTGTTGAAATTTTGATAGAAACATTTAACGTAATTGGGTTCCGAGGTTTCGAGACTGGACTACTGGCTAAATAAAAAATCTAAAAACCTTATTTCTTCGATTCGACTTTATAATTAATTTGATAGATAATAAAATCATTAAATGTAATAAGGCCAAGCGTAATGATTATAATTTATGTTATTAAATGAAAATATAACTATGATTTTCAATTTAGGGTAGTCATTTTTTTTTGTTTTGTTTTAAAAACCTCGCCCCACACTAGGAATTTCTCCTGTATCGTGGGTGCGTTTCACAAACATGAAATATCACATACACAAACACCCAGACTCGAGACAAACATTTGCGGATCACACAAATTTTTGTCCCGTACGGGAATCGAACCCGCAACCTCTGGCGCAGAAGTCTAATCGCTTAGCCACTGCGCCAATCAGGTCGTCATTGACCAGAGTGACCTAATAAATTACAGTGACTTATACAGATACAGGTCTAATATTAGTTACTATGCTAGCTAGGTTATATGTAAAACGTCATAAAAAATTAAATCAACAAACCTCGGTTGTTAAGGAACTTAAACAAAAGTTAGCTTTTTTACATGTTCAAATATAAAAACCTGGAATATTTGTCTTCACCTTGAAATTTTCCTGACAGGAATGAAAGATTTGCCAAGTACTTGAGACACTTAATCAGACCAAATTATGGTAAATTTCTAACACTGTTTATAAGACTTACTGCCAACCACGTGTTGTAAAGGTACTTTTGCGGAGTTATTGATAATCTTGTGAAGTCCTGTTTTATTTACTCACTTATAAAATGCTTTAACTGATAAGTTAGCCCATGATTTTCCTTCCCTCACTACAGGAGAACATAAATAGACTATGTTTTGTTCACTTCGTAAACACTTTTTATTTTATCCGTGATGAATAAACCAACTGAGAACAAAGATTATCGATATAAACAGAGGCGATAAACTTTCAAATTATATAACAATATATTAACATAAACATTGAAACATTTTTGACATTTATCCTGTTTCGTTTTTACCTTAAATTTAGGAGCAATAAAAGATATTATTATGTTCTTCTCAATATTAGTGAAAGCACTCATTTAGGTAGTTGTTGTGTTTATTTCATTGAAACCCGTAAGCAGGTATGACTCCTTTATCAAAACTCTATACCTCGTTTCGCCGGTCATCCAATCAATCCATATAAAAAGGTGGCGACACTGGCAGCCCATTCATAGAGCCCAAACTACTTGAAATATCATAGACCCACACGTTTTTCTTCTAACAAAATAATATTTCTTCGCACTGACAGACAGTTCCGACGTCACAATCTCACATGTTCAATATTGACAGTCAACAATGCAAAGTTTGTCGCGGAGTCGTCTTCATTTTATTAAGTAAATGTTTAATGTGCGCCCGACAAATGGATATCAATGACGGGAATACAAATAGTTGGGAATCCACTATAATGTCTATTGATATGCTTTCTCAGCACGTAACGGTGTTAACTGTCAGTTCTTATTACGAACTGTGTTAGCCATATGGCCCTCAGGCAGATGATAAACTTTGCTGCAAAGGTTGTAAACCATAGACTTTACAACCTAGCAACTTTCTCCAGTAAACGAATATAGAACTAAGATACATACTAAAATTACACAGAACGTGAAAGGTGTGTAGCTATCCTTGAGAACAGAATTATGTAATGAGTTCTTCCCAGTACATTGCATTACCTGCGACCTTTAAGGTAAAGGGAAGTCAGGAACAGTTGGCGGGCGGGTGCGCGCGCACCTGCGCAGGCACATGTCGCCCCCCACCCGGCACACGCGCCTTTTTATTTATTTTTTATCCTCCAACGGTTCTTACGCATCCTTTACGTTAGATGCTGCAGCTGAACTTTTTACCGATAGCTCTTGTAAATGTTAAAGTCCATTGAATACGAAATGGCTTTTACTATAAAAGATAACTTGACAGCTGTCAGAGCGCACGTGTGAATTAAACACTATAGCAACTAATATCAAGTAGGGTCTTTCAAGGTTGACCATTGAATATTAATGTCGACATTGAACAAAGTGTAATATTTATCATTTAAATCTGCGACCAGTTTCTTAAACATATTTTTATGAAATGAATTGTTAGTTGTAGACAACATTTATTGAAGGTAGAACCTAAAGATACTTTAGCTTAAAGTAAATAGCAATATTCTTAAACGGGGATCAAATAAATATCAACAGTATTCAATAATCTACCTATAAATTCGTCTATGACCAAACAGTTTACAGAATTTATCGTACAAAGTCCGCAAGCTTTCTATGTTACTGCATCCACAAATTCAATTACTATTAACTATGATAACTAGAAACTACAACACGTCAACTCGTTGGCCACCGCATTGACACACAACTAGCTACCTGAGTCAGCATTGAAAAAATCTTGGAAAACAAGCAAAAACTAGCCGCCGGACTGGCAACTGGCATTACTTGCGACTGGTAGCTGTCGCTATTAGCGGAATATTAATGTTTGCTACTAGAGTAATGGTAAGCCTGATTAATGGAGGCACCCTACATGTGCGATAGGTGTAACCACCAACAAGTAACGGTCCTCAATACTCGATTAATTGGAATACTATTAACTGGTCATCATTACTGGGCCATGTTTGCATTGCGATATAAAATGTGGCAGCAAAGCAAAAATCAGTGTTAATTAAAACATTGATGTTAAATTAATTTGTAATTGCGATTCTGTTTATAATTTTAATTATCTTTTTAAAGCCAAGATTTTTATTAAATTACAAGTTTCTTAACACGATGCACCGTTTAAATTTCATCAACTTGTTTCAGAAAGTTTTAATAAAAAATAACCGTTCAGCGTATCACATTTTGAAGTTGTAAAATTACCGATATTATACGTTCGATGTGTCGTAATCGATAATTCCTTTATATTTTAATGTGATATTTCCACACCAATGTGACGCTGGAACTCGGCAGGCGGCCGCTTAAAACAAATGATTATAAATTTCAATTTCGAATATCAGTGAAAAAAAACATAAATACAATCGCATGTAAATACTGTCAAATTAAGCTATACATTTATTAGCTAACCACGGGAGGCTAGTAATAACCTCCACAAGAATACTTCTAATAAAATAAAACTAATTTTATTACTGGCAATAGAGTAATACAATACGATTATGAGATACAGCTGTAGGGTCTCCTTTCTAAAATAATAGAGATAAGAGGCATTTATAGATGAGCCATCGACCTCACGCGCGCCAATCCGAGAACGGGATTCAAATATCGAATGTCGATGTCGGCCAGGTTGGAGCTTGCCGATGATATTAATTTACCTCTAAGCTTTCCTTATTAACTTGATTCTCGTGTTATATAATCTTTTAAAGTATTTTTTCAATCAATTTACTGAAGCTTAAACGATATTCTTGAGACCTTTTTACTTAAAACTGTGTTTTACATTTATCTTTTATCATTAAGTCACATCGGATTATTTACTAATTGTGTTACAATATATTAATATAATTGGTTTTTAAAATAAAATGTGATCTGATAAGATTGTTTAGGTTCTTTTACTGGAAATATTTTCAACATCTTTACGTATATAGGTTTCAAATTCACACTACATTAATTAAGATACTGTTAAGTGGAAAATGTTGGCTTACAAATATAACATGTTATAAGTGCCAAAAATTAGCAAGAGTTGTAATATAAAAATAAAATACCAGAAAATTGGAAATTTTTAAGTTGTCATTTGGTTGGTTACTACTACTACTGCAGACACTAGATAGAGCTGAATAAGTTTAGTAGGGTCTAGGTAGAGTTAGTGCTAGTAGGGACTTACTCTAACTAGACTAGTTCCTACTAACAGGTTTTGTACATCAAAAACAGCTGTTATGTATGAAGAAGATTTAGCTTCCGATAGCTGAACCGAAGGTAGAGTTAGTATCTATTAGGACTAACTCCACCTAGACTAGACCCCTCTAAATAAACTCATTCACTTCGATTTAGTGTCTGTCTATAATAGAAAACACTAGTTTTTTATGGAGTTGTGTACGTGTCCGTTTAGCTTTCGGAAGCTGAATCATCTTCATACATAACGTTTTTTATAGAAAACAGCTGAATTGAGCTGAATAAATGTAATTAGTCCATAAGGCATTTAATAACAAATTATTTTGATTTAAAAAACTCTTACAACACAGTATAATTTATTACGAAATATTTTTGCTTACAAATCAAAAACAAAAGTATGCCTATTGACATTTGAATTGTAGCTTACTAAGTAAAAATAAAAACATTGGACTTTGGCCAGTATGATTACTAAAATATGCACACAGTGTGCATTTTAATGGCTTACCAGTAATTATTAATTGTGAAAATGTATTTAGGTATACGTACTATGTTTGTATAATGTTAAATCATCGTACACAGCACAAATGTTAAGCAACTAGGTATCTATGTATATCTGATAAAACAATGGAATCAAGGGTAATTAAAATTCTAGGTATTATATGCGGCAGTGTAGTGCGGCATCTCGTTTTCACATCGGAAAATGTCCTGATTTAGGAGTTCATGGTAGGAGGGCTGGTAAGAGAAAAAGATTAAACGCATTTTTTTATGTCTTCAACCATCAACGTGTTATGAAACTGCTAAGCATTTTACGTGCCATAAGAAAGAAATTATTTTTAATAAAAATCCTGATGACTAACAAAGAATAAATCGTACGACGGTAGCCTTATTTCAGCATTGTCAAGTAGGTATGTCTATAACTTTATCAAGTAAGATTTAAAAAAGGTAGGTATCTATCCTGAGCATAGAGAAAGGGATGATCAGAAAAGCAGTGCCCACCATCAGATGTTGTTAATAAAAGCTACGAAGAGAGATATAGTTAAACTAACCTTGATCCTCTATAACACGGCATATGTTAGGATTTTTTTATCATAGTAATCATTTAAATTAATTAGACAAGTATTATTTAAGTTTAAATAACTATTCGTTAATCTTTCCCTCATCCCACTACAATATTAGATATAAAAAATAAAGCATTATTAGATACAAAACTTCTAAAAAATAAGTTAGGATATCCACGAATTCTCAATTCATCAACTATAAAGTTATTTAGACACATAAAATTCTAAACACTTCCAAAATTACTTACATAAACTGAAATAAACAGCACACCGAAAGACCTTGGACTTCGATTAGTCTACCATAGACCGCACTTAGTTCACAAAAACTTAATTAAAACTAGATTTCAATCCATTGCGGCACAAGTATACACTATGCACTGGCACGAACGACTGACCTCAGCGATGTATAGCGCAGAAGGGAATGAAATCGTTTCGGAATGTAACTTGAAAGTATCGTGGTAGGGGCAGTCATCGTTGCGTGACGACTAGGTACGTTCGGATTCACGTCATGGCAATTACCATGTCCCTCGATTATCATTCTTGGTAAAGCATTATTCGTCTATTGAACATTTTTGGTTAAAAACTTGAATCGGTGTGATAAACATGGAATTGATGTATCTTTCATTCGTACATTCGTAGGGCAATTAAATTATTATTGACTAAAGTCTAAAGTTAGTAATAATGATTTGAGTTTTGAAGTACTACAAAAATATGGCAACTTATTGTATAAACTGTAACGAACTTATAGATGTAATTAATTAATTCAGTACAATAACAATGCAAAACTTTGAGCCAATGTTTTACATGCTTATATTTTTAAAACTAATGGCTAGCAATTTTGTGTTCTCATTTCAAATTGCCTGCGCGACAACAATTTTTATTGTTAGTGGCCAGCGTTACAAAAAGTTTAATGTTTTGAGGTTCCAGTCTACATCTACAAAAAAGTTTGGATGACGTGTCTGATTTCAATGCTAAACTCGATTTAAGTATGCACTTATCTATTGGTAAAAAACTAAAATAAATGTAATAGACTTACCATTATTGATTTCAATTCGAGGAGGCTTAATTCAAAATCCCATCTTTCTGAAACAATAAAAATCAATTTATTAGCAAGACTCTATGGATAATCTAAGGTTCTATGTGTGTAATGAAGCTTCGAATCCGATTTCATTTATCCTAAAAATATAATATAACACAAATAATTTTATATTCTTTACAGCGATTAAAAACTTAACAATTCTTTAATTAAGGTCGAATATCATATTAAATTAGAATAAAATATCGAATTTATTTGTTAGCAGGCATTGGGGCTTATAATACTAAATACATTTGGAAATCCTACTAATCTGTGAGCCGGAATGTCAGTACGGTCGATAAAAATACTCAGACAAAGCAAACGGAACTCCATGGACCCTCCTATGCCTTGAAGCAGGCGTACTTTATGTAGCAAAATGTTAGGTTAAGTATTGGACACAATGAAGATCGCTGTTCTTTAGTAATCCTCCGATAGTATTATCACCTAAGGCGAAAGAATTCTACTGTTGGACATCCCTACTGGCCCACCACAGGCGTCACCAGTGACTTCTATGGTCATGTACCGTGCTTTTTTTTGCTTTAAAAAAACGTCACCCCACGCTAGGAATTCCTCCTGTATCGTGGGTGCGTTTCACTAACATGTAATATCACATACACAAACACCCAGACGCGGGACAAATATCTTCGGATCGCACAATGTTTTTTCCCCTGCAAGAATCGGACCCGGAACCTGAGCGCAGCAGTACAATCGCTTAGCCACTGCGCCAATCGGGACGTCAATTCGTTGCTTTATGATAAGGTTCTTCACTACACTACTTCATTAATTACACAGTGATACGACCACATAGTAATACGTATGTCGACGCTACGCCACGCGTCCGTATGTAAATATTTAAGTTAAACGATCATTGTTTAATCAATTCACTCAGTAGTTATGTAAATTATAACCGTTAAAGGATAACTTTAACATTGTAGGAGAGATTTTTGATTTACTAACGATATTGTCAAAATTGCTTTGTTGAATAGCAGAGACCCGCTGCGCTGGCCAGAATTATTCATTGATTTTTCCAGGTTTTTTTTTGGAAATTGTGTAACAGGCTTTTTGTAGACCTAGTTTTTATTGTATATGGAAATATAAGGAAAATAATATAAAAAAACATAAATTAGTTGAATTTAACGTCGAAACGAATAAATAAAATATAACGTCTTACCGTTACCCATCTTTCACACTTACCATAACTAACACAAAAACTTAAAATGCAACTTTTTATTGGAAACATTGTAAACTCGATAACTTCAAGTTTCAATAATAAAACCCTGACCATAATAAACAACAATATTTTCTAAAATTTCACAACACAAAGGCGCGAAACCGCTAGTTAAGCGTCATTAATTCAAAATTGGAATTTATCGCTCCATTATCGGCGCAAGCGCACGCCTGACGGTAGGCGCGCTATTGTGATGCACTCGCCACCACATACTGGCCTATTGTGCTCATCTGATATCTGTCGAACAAGGTGTATTATCAACTGTCTGAGTATTGCATTGTTAGGGTTTTCTCATTTTTGTTTCAGGAGTAACATCTTTCGTTTTTGCAATTTCTCTGATCTAGAAGTTAACGAAGGTATGCCTAATATCTTACCTAGAGATACTAGATATATAATAAAAAGATTTATACCGACATCTGTATCAACTTACTGACGATCTATTTTATTTTATACTTTTATTTCCAATTCTTATTTATCGAGCTTAGTCAGTACTGAGTTTTGACTATTAGAGCTTCATTTACAACATAATACAACAATTTACACTGTTTACGTCAACTATTTCATACTGTATAAAACTATTTCATTGGAATACGGGGAAGATGATCGTGTCGTTATCTCTAGAACACTTACTACAAACAGTTACTTACATCATTTATTTCGCTATATATATAACGTTTAAAAACACAGTATGTGTAATCAAACGAAGTCGATGATAATATGCCTATGCAATAAGGCATCAAGAGTAGTACATTAAATAGCTACTGCCCGCGACTTCGTCCGCGTGGATACGAATGTTTATACCCTATAACCTTCCTTCGAAAAATGGACTATCAAAAAATATTTTTTTCAATTCGAAAATGGTTAAACACGCTTATCTCAAGAACTCTAGTCGTTCCTGAGATAAGCGTGTTCAACCAAACTAATAAATAAATGCTTTAACTTTATATTATTAGTATAGATTTAATCCTAGACTAGTCTATTTCATACAGCAATTAAATTATAAGCAAAACAACTTTTATGTGGTATAAAATTAATTAAGAACCCTCTTATAGAGTCATAAAATAATATTTGTAGCATGATAATTGGCAATATCTCAAAGCTACAAAGCAAATTCTTAAAAATATGAAGCACCTAATTAAAAACCTTTCACAGTAGTAAATACAACAAATCTAATAAGAAACTCCACAAAGGTCTAATACATTTTAGCTAACAAATCAGTGCTTCATTAGGATCGCTACCATTCAATAAATCTATAGGTGCGCGGGCGCCGACGCGGTAGAGCTTTCAAAGCTTTGTCCCGAGGCATACGCTATGATCCCTATAACTGATAACGCATTGTATTATGAACTAACTGTTTTCAAGTTGGGAATTTGGATCATAAATTCTATTCTTGATCTAATACAATATATTTTGATTTACTATTTTGAAAATTTAATTGGATTTTATTATGACGTAGATTAAATATTGTGTAGAAAGAAACTGAGATGAGCATTATCAAAATATGTTTTTGTATTATATGTCTGATTTATTGTCACCCAAGTCTCGTAATTATAATACTTATAGATATAATTACTTTATAAAAACACTTAGTAATCCAACAATTACTCAAAAAGTGTCACTTAGGTACAAAGCTTTTACCGGGTACTAAAACAAATAATCCATACAATTCTCCTTGCTGTAACAGAAGGCTTATAAAGGTACTGGCAACAAGGAAACGCGTGTTTCGTTGAATTTCTTTTTTAAATATAAAAAGGCGCGAGTTCTCGTGTGACCTTTCCGCAAGTGCTTCCGAACACGGCCAGGTTTTTGCACAAAAATGAATGGCGACCGAGGATAGAAATCTTTCTCACGCCGGATGCCATGGGAAATGAATCGAAGTGATGCGCGCGTTGTTATATCTTTGAACACGTATGCACTGTTTCATGTGTGTGCATTTTGACTGCCATATTCAATTCAATGCTCGTACGATAAAAGTACGATTGCGGATCAGTCCTAAGTGGTAAATGTCATATTTCATAGTTGTTTTCTCTCTGAAACTGTGTTTTGAATGTACGAGAATTATTCTAAAAGAGTTTGTGTTGTTTTACAGAGTCAATTTAATTTATGTTATGCCGATGAATTTTTTCGAAGTCTGAATTTGACGTTGCCAACCGTGTATCTTTAACAAATAAGTAACTTGATGAGGACGTTGCCATTTTAAAACATAATTCAATTAATATTTACGATAAGAAACATCTATCGACAGCTTTCAATCAGATTCCAATAAATGGGTTATAAAATTATACTAATACCCGTTTTGCATTCATGGCAACATTCATAAAAACATCTTAAGCATAAAACTAAAATAAATTATTTACTAATCTCGCTATTGTGGTAGGTATGTTTTTTCATGAAAATCGACTAAAACCGCAGCAAGACTAGATGTTGTAGTGGGGATAGGATAATTAGGGGAAGTGGTGGGGCTGGGGTCATTGACACCAAGCCTCCGCTTACCCGTCAGCAGATGGCGTCACCGGCCGAGTAGTTCAGTTTTTTACTGAGCTTTACATTGTCTCCCACGTTCAATTCTAAGGTAGGTATAATTACGATGAATTTGAATTTTATTGACGTTTTATACTATTTATTCCTAGCTATTACAAGCATTGTTCACATTTTGTAGATTATCATAAGCAAAGTCAGCATTTAAAATGAAGTTTAACGAATAGTAATTGAACTTACCTTGAATATAAAACAATGTCAATGAGAAGATAAAAACAAGCGAATACTATTTCAGCATGAAATGACTGTTCTCAATCGAACTGAGAAAAAAATGGATCCAACGTCAAAACCCAATGACACACATCGCACGTCGGATCCGAAAGCAAAAACCGTACGCGTCATATTTCGGAAACACCCGATTGTTTCATACGGTACACACCACACGAAATTCACACGACTCACTTTAAAAACAATTACAAATCTATTGTACACCACTCAATAACATTAACGTCATCCAATATACAAAAGTTGATTGGCAATCATCGAGGCGGCGTAGCTCCCGCTCACAATGCCACAATAAAAACATCATTTTCAATCCGCTTGTAATACTGTTTGATTATGATTATACGGCGCTTATTAAGGCAATTATTAGTGAGGATACGGATAACATCTATTGTGAACGTAAATTAGCATAAGGTTACGTCATACACGGCGATAGTAAGACGTGGGAAAGTAGCCAGTTAATTCTGGAGCTGGTCGAGAATGGTGAATGGAGCCTTTCGTTTAGGAACTATAACCATTTGCAGGATGTCGAATAAGAAGTTATGGGGACGCTCTATCCGATTAAGATTAAAGGCACCATTTTCTACGCATAATATGTATATAGTGGGTAGTATGAAATTTGGAATTAAGTTAAAGAAAGGATGTCATCCATTAGAAGGTCGTGCACTAACCCTATTAATAATGTCCGATCATATGCTTGACACGTAGCGCTTACGATCTGTAGAGACATGTTTTAAAATGTGAAATAAACATCTTCTATCTCATACTTTGTGCTTTACTAAACGCAGCAGATGCAAATCCTTATTTAACCTAACAAGTAACTTAGTGTGTACTTGAATAAAGCAGTTTGTCCATCATTTATGTTTTCTACCTTATGGGGATGACCACGAAAACTGTTCTTAAAAGCAGTGAGAACGTCTTGTTAGTCTCATTCTACCGCCTGCAGCTCTGACTCACTTCAGATGACTTTATTACATCCAAAAAGTAGATTCCGTGCGTCCTTAATGACAGAAAATGTGGCCACCGCAGGCAGTTCGTGTAATGAATATTTAATTGCATGGAAATATTTTGTGACCGGCCAAAGTGGTTCTAGCTTTGTTAGCCAAATTGCTGTGATTATTATGTACGTATAAGTCAGCCACAGAATAATGTTAGCCTGAGTGAAATAACAAGTCTATTTGTTATGCTGTTATTGACATAAAATTAAGCTTTTATTAAGGCCTGATTTGGTGAGAAAAGTCCTGGGAGCTTAAAAGCTATCTTTCAAGTTTCAGGTTTCAACTAACTGATTTAAAGAAGACATCTTTGTTATATTATATAATGTAGAACGAAGAATTATTTGAACTATAATGTCATATGCAAGATACAAAGTTTTGTCATCGGTTGTACTACGTACATATAAACTGCGACATGTATTATTTACGCGGACATTGTCGGACACTTAACAAACTAGTTTTACTTGGAGTTTATTACACATTTTATTGACGCTAAACATTTTAGTTTAGAAACGCAGTGAAGGGCCTCGACTGTCGTGATAATAACATTATTAATAAGAATCTAATAAATATGTCAATTCAATTTTATTTACTCCTGTGCCTAATGGATTTGTGTCACTTTTCAAACGAAATAAACTTATTTGTAGTTGTTTATACAATTTACGATACTCCACGATACTAATATTTTTCAGGATTGTTCAGTCAATATCTTTATAAGCCGTAGTTATCTCTATCATTTTCCTACCGCAAGAGTTGATTTCTTGAGCCAAAAATCAAATTCAAAATTTGTCAGTTTGATGAATTGTCAAACTATCGAGCAGATAGATAGATAATTTGATCCCACTGCAGAGCAAGGAGTGAAAAGATTAAGTGGTCAAGATAAAAGAAAAAAAAAGCAACTTTCTTTTAGGTAGGTAACAAATATTAAATACTGTATTGTATCTTTTAACACCCAGCTCCACATGAAGCTATCGTGTCTAACAAATGTGTGTATGATGTGTACAATTCACTCGCTATAATGATTGACATTCGTTTAAGCATATCTGATTGTGTAGTAGAAGATTATGCAGCGGCATGATAACAACTTTAAAATAGAACTCTGATCAAAAAACAAAACAGACGCGATAGTGTTCTGCTAGAGTAATACATTGCAGAAAACGTGATACGTTTCATGTTGCGATTGTCACCAAAAAATGTAAGCGATATTAATTTAAAAAAGTTTCAGACACATTTTTAACGGAAATTGGTGGTACAGTTGTAAGCATAATGTGAATTTGTATGTTTACAATCTTCTGTCAATATTATATAAGACAATAGGACCTTATGGTAGATTCGGCGCCTACTGGACAAACAGACAGCTACGAAATTTCTGTCTACCCAATCTCTACACCACGGCATGAGCTATTTCTACGGAATTATGAAGCTCATTCCGACACGCAAAGATTTCTGAGAAATATGAAATTGAATTAAAGAGTACTATTCCAATCGTAATCCATTAAACAAACAACTTTTTAATCCAGTGTACTTTGTACGTATGTTAGAGTACATTCGTGTACAGTCAGCTTCGGCATGTCATCATGTCATTGCAATAACGGTACCCCGAATGGGTACTATGACTGTGCATGATTCCTTTATAATTGAGGTCCACTCTGGACGTACAATTTTGGACTTATGGAACATCACGAAAGCATTACCGAATTATAACTACATATGTATGTATGTATAAGTAGTCAAGAACTCCACATAGTATTAGGACCACTAGTATTTTAAATGAAAAGTTTAAGTGTTTAAGTGGTTGATTTGAGAATATACTATACCAAATTTGTTTCTGCTAACAGTGGGTTTAAGAAACGAGAGCCGAAAGTACTTAAAATCTTAATTTATAGTTTGCCACCAAATACTACTCGCTTTCACAATGACATAAAGAAACTCTACCCTTTATCTGGCCACAGATGGAAAATCTATGCTTATTTTGGGATTATAAACCTCTAGTCACTACAAAAAGAATCCTCAGAAGCTTTAACAAACTTCTAGCCTATATGAACGACAAACTCTATCCAAACACACCAAACGGCACAAGTAAAGCTATCGCTAATAAAACGGCTCCCGACATGCTAAGTGCTATAAAAGCTACAGTTAATGGTGTACTACCGGCGTTTAAGACGAGCCCATATAACATGCAAACTTAATGGACTAATACTTATGTATTAATCAGTCGGAACATCGGAAGAGTCATACAGCAGATAAATATTTTTGTATTGTTTAAGACTTTAATTTTTCCATGTTTAAGCAATGGTAACTTGTACTCCAATGTTATAAAGAAAGAGGCAAATTAGTTATGTTTATAATACAAATGTCATAAATGTACACATTTATGACATTTGTATTACATATTCTTAATTGATTTTAAGGGAAATATTTAAAGAACCAATACAACACTTTACTGCCGTACTTATTTTAAAACTTCTGCAATAAGAAACAATATAAAGCTACAATTCCCATTTGTCCTTCAATTCTGAGGATAATAAGAATATAATTCTGAAAACGTTCATAAGAAAACGATTAACTTCCAACCGTGTTTAATGTAAGCTAAAAAGAACCTGTTTAGAATCAACTGAAGTATTGTATAACGCCGTGAGAGCTGCGCCTGCGCTCGTATCCGTCCGGTCACAGGTTGGTAACCCGGCCGCGTGGAACCGACCGCTATTATAAACGTATAGACATAGACCAAGCTTCTTTTCAATTTTGTCGTATAATATGCTGAATCACGATGTAAAACGCTGAATTCAAACTCATTATACTTGGTCTGTATACTCGTAGTTATTGTTATGTTTATTGCCGAGAAGTAGCGCTAAATGTATTAGTAAATGTTATGTATTTGTGTTTGTCTATGACGGTGGTTCTGCCGCAGTTTCTTGAAGGTAATCAAAGGTCAGTAACTTGTAATCTTCGAGCTTTTATTAGTGTATTAAGTAATAGAACTTATGACCCCCATAGAAGTTTCCTTCGGGCCTGCTTAGAGCTGATTAGATAATTTCTAATTGGTTAAACATTCTGTATTGTAAAGGAACATTTAGGGACAACTGTCAAGGTAGATCTTCTTGGCATTTGGCAAAAAAAAAACTAAAATTATTGTAGAAGACACCGATTGATGATTCGGCTTAGTTAAAGATTTAGCAAAAGATAATATCTATTGGTTTAAAGATATCGACGTAAAATGCAACACATATGTATACATAGAGGTACATACAATTTGTTTCATGAGTTCAAAGATAACGTTTAAATACAGCTCTATCTATTTATTGAATATCTCATATCGTACCTGCTCTTTTCAACACTTTTGCAAATAGAAGTTCCAACCGAATTACTAGGCTGCCATAACGCATAAGATGTATTCACGTAAAATGATGAGTAGCTTCATATACTTTGGAACAAGAATGCTGCGTTTATGAATATGCCTACTAATTTAATTTCCTTACCACTAAAGAGCATGTTCGCTTCGTCACATCCTTTAGTACCCTATTTGTAATTACGGTAATCTCTATAAAGCTTTGCGCAGATGGCAATAAAATTTATATCAACTTGCATGTCTAAGTAAAGTTATAAAGGTGAAGTGTTTAATACGTGTAATGAGAAACTTACATACAGACCGACCGTAATGTGTGGCTAGTAAACGTTATTGATATTAAAAAATACTTAAATACACATGACTAAAAAATAAAACACGAAAAGACACGGTAACTCCGTTGGTATGAGCTGCGCGGATCGACGAAGGTCACCGGGTTAAATCCCGCTTGTGTCCGTCAGTTTTTAAATTTTCTTTATTAATTTGCCTAAGCAATTTGAAAAACATTAGGCTGCGTGTATTTGAGATATATTTTCTAAATTAAAAGAATGATTTCGTCGACCATGTACCTACCTATACCGTGTGGACGATTTTAGTCTGAAATACCTGAAACCTAGAGTGAATGACGAGAAGCGTCTCAGACTTAATTAGAAAGTCACATTACAATAATAAATTACATTGTCATTCACAGTCTTACAATTAAATATAATTATAATGGGATAGAAAGTCCACAGTTAACTTTATCTTATGTTTCTGCACATAAACATATTACGTGCCTAAGCAGTAAAATGTATAATTATGTCTGATATATACCTACCTCTACGATTTATATAGGTAAAAACATTCGTAATTATAATGGTTTCGCTAATTAATCTAAGACCATAAACACAGCCATAACGAGCTCTTGAAAGTTCCGCACACTTATAACCATATTTTTCAGCGAACATATTTTTAAAACAAGTTACAAATACCACATGTAATTACAATTAGCTCGTGCGCCGTACATCATCGGTGCGCGCGCGCAGTTATCCGCCCCGTTAAAACGGTTACACAGCAACCATAACCGTTCCGGTGCCGTATACACCAAGCCCGCTGCCGATGCTTACGGGAATAAAAACGGGGAAATTATACTTCAGTATAATTTATATTTCAGAAAAATCATACATTTCCAGCATTTCTACAAACTAAGCATTCATTTAATTTTGTGCGTGCATATTTAAACAAGTTTCTCTACATGGTTCAAGTTATCTCAAACAGTGCAGTTGCTTATTTCATTAGACTGCATTATACAAAAACGAAATGAACAAAACACCATTCATGGACCATAAAATCGCTGAAAATGCTGAGCGCGTTCGATTTAAGGACATCATTGAATGTCCGCCAGCAGTAAAAGTCGATTAGCAATCGCCTACTAGGTTTAGTCGAGTAGAATCGATAAACGCGAATAACGACCGCGTGCGTTCATAAATCACTATCTCGGTCCCGATCGGCGACTTAAACTTTTAATACGTTGTCATCGGTGAATGTCAAACGGACCGATACATCTGTATTAGGTACGATCGCCGTTGATTTGTATCGGGGACGTGATGAGATTGTTTCATCAATTGCGAAGTGGTTTACTGAATATGTTGGGATGCAGGTTAGTTCTTTACCTTTTAGAGGTATTAATTATGTCAACTTTATGGTACGAACTACATAAGTATTCGTGTTACTTTTTGTAGGCTCTTCTGATGCAAGTATAGAGCCTCCATGAGTGATGATATCTAAGTATGTGGGGCGCGCTCCGGGCGGTCAACCTCGCTATCATCCTTGTTGACCGACTAATCTCTACACCATAACATGACCTGCCTCCTTGCAACAATAATTATATCATGTTCGATACAAGGGAAACAAAGAGGAGGCACTTTCAAATCCTTAAGTAAATGCCTAATTTATAAGATATTTCGACGAATATTGCTCTTCCTATCCGCTTTACTTTGTCTACATTTAAAGTTGTCGAAACAGGTAATCTTTACTATCTTTCCATACAAACCTTATATTTTCTGTATAACCTACTATTCTAAATCATACTCTTTTGTAACTGCTGATTACCTACTTAGGAGCAAAGTGGTTGCAAAACAGTAGCAAGTTAAAATCCAAGACCGTTCTAAGCAAAATAACAATTATATTTAGCTTAAAGTGCTCACAAATTTGCTTTATTTTATCGTATCTACTATTTCGTTGAACGATATTGCCGCTTTATAGAAATTTATTGTCAGATATTATCGATTGGTATTATCGATCAATAACGTCGATCGTGAGTATTCTAAATAATTTACTCGATACTATTCAATCGATAGATATAGACTAGGTATGTTTGTTCTCCTTTTACTTAACTTCGTCTATCAGTCATACTCTTTCTTCATGAATTCTAACAAAGACATGAAATTGTGATCCCAAAAGAAACAATTTCTTGTGTATCTCTGAAGAAAAGCCCTGCCAAAGATCTGTACCAGAGATAAAAAGAAAAGGTACGTCTTTTTATGGGATACACAATGTATTTCATCGCTTATCATAATATATGATATGACAGCCAGTAATACGCAGTAGTTTTACTTGTTCGGTTAACATGAACAACGAAGAATGCATATCGACACACCTCATTGGACAATGCTGCTACCACAACCATGGGAATGAGGCCAAGTTCACTAATGACAAATTATATCCATAAATATACTTTGTGTTAGGAGAAAGAAAAGTTTCAAAAGACCCAACATGCTTCTTTCCTTGTCTATTAGTTTCCATAATAGTTTGTATTTGAAATGATTGCCCGTAATTAGTTTTAAGCTAGATTTAGAATCAATATTTTTAGGCTTTCCATAAATATATCGCACAACCCAAGCGCATAGCGTAGGAAACCATCATCCCAAAATCAAATAGTGCAAATTCCGATCCGAATACTAGAATACCTACTAACGATACCTACTATATGTGCTAAGAATGGTATTTTAATAGATATCCAGCATTGGCAAGGAAATTAGTTATTACCACTCAGATCGCTGTAGGATGTAAGTACAAGGTGTGTATAATCTTTCGCTTGGGAACACCTTCGCAACCTGTTTCCCTCATTTGATTCCACTTCCGCGGGTCGACAAGCAACACATTCCACTTATATGTATAAGTATTTATTATAGCTACCCGTCCTCACTTCGTTTAAGTGACTGACATAATATTCACACCTTGCAAAAACTTATGCTGGTTACATTATTTGTAAACTATTCAAACACATTACCCACACTGTTGAATTTACAGGAAATTTAAAATGTTGTTTCGATTTATTTTTTATGGGACTCTTCTAGAACATGATGTGACATTAGAGAGAAATCATTTTTCACACTCCTAAATGATTGGTGCCGTTATTTAGAAATCAGTCGACAGCTAATAGCTATAAAACTGATAGCTTTCTTTTATTTTGAGGGATCCATCATAAAAAACAAAAGAAATTACTTGGCAAGAAGAAAAGTTATTAATTAGCAAACAGAGATGCACTAAAATTTTTGTAAATGCTTAGTCACCACATATGTATTTATATTCCTCAAAATGTTCTATTATGTCTAAAACAATTTCAGCCTCTCCGCTTTAAAATTCATAAGTTAATTCACCAATCGTGATTCCAAAACTGCGAGGCCTCTTTTAAGAAAACCACATGACCGCATAATATTACAGAAATCACAATTACAAGGCAGTCCTACCCTCATTACATGTACAGTTTCAACAGCTCCTGCTAACGGTCGAGTCACCATAAAGCAGTGAATAATGTGCCCAGAAACTAAACGAAGATTCTGCTTAGCCCCCTTAGACAAAATGCTGGACGAATAGAATATAATGAAAAATGTATGGGAATGACATAATGTTTCGACTATGATATCGATGACATGTGTCATTCCCATAAATTTTTCATTGTATTCCATTTCTATTCATCAAGCGTTTTGCCACTTGTCTAAGGGGGCAGATCAACTAAGATTTCAAAAGGAATTGCAAACTTTTAATCAGTTAACAACATTCGACTTGTATGCAAGGGATTGAAGTCTATATTCTACCGAAAAAATATTGTACGACTCGCTGATATTTGTCCTGAGTTTGGAGTTTTTTTTGAACCAAAAGTATCATGGATATCCTCTTTGATATTCAATTTAAAAACCCTTTATACGTAAAGTCAATAAAATTTCATTAAGTACAGTAGCTGAATGAATTGAATTCCTCAGGGTTAATAGTAGTACCGCTGATTCAATCGAGCTGTATTTGACGTATTTATGTGTTCTTGTACAGTTTTAGCCGCAGCTACCCACGGGCTAACCAGCCTGCAGTAAACACTATCAGATAGCCACGTAATTAGTGGCCAGTGCGTTCCGTCCTACGCATTCATTACTTGCAGGTCATACCAGCATGCAAACACCCGGCGTTTAAATAAAAACTCAAAGGAGCTGTCAGATTTGACAGCTTTTTAAATTAAGAAGTATGGCCATTAATAATGTAAATAGAAAATATGGTATTTAGTTTTTAAGTACTCAATTTCTCAATTGTCGCAATCATATAGGTCACTAAGTATTTAAGAAAATTTATAGTTATAATTGCTAAAACAGAATACAGTAATGTTTTAGGGAATCGAGCATTGTATGTGTGTAGTTTTAATATTTCCATGTTTGTTTAGACCCTAATAAAAACGAGCAAAACTGGAGTAACTTCTTTTTAATGTTACCTCTAGGAATAAATCAATTAACTTAAGCTACGACCTACTACGACGCAGGTCTAAAAGACCTACTCGCTTGGTAGCAATTGTTCCATTTACCCTGCAGGGTAGCGATACATACAAACTAAGCGATAATGAAACAAGTTAACACACGGCCGTGGCAAATTTTACGACTCTATTAGGCATGTTCGCGGCACCCGGTCCTTTGGCGTACTTCGAAGAAACAGTAAAACTACCAATTTAGACGTTGTTGGGGATATAACATGTTTATTAAAGAGATTGCTAGGAACTGTGTTGTGGTTTTAAAATGTCTTGAAAATACAATAATTTCAGTAGGGTATGCTGCAGTGTAAAAACAAGTGTTGCATAAATAGTTACATTGAATTTAATTCCGTATTTAAGAAAACGCCGTAAGAATATAAGTATATTATAGGTACATAATTTAATAACACAGGTGAGCCATTAACCGGGCCAAAATCCAGACTTCACGCTTCTACTGATAGTTACCTAATGAAAAAACCAATAACACTTTGCCTGACCCGGGGATTGGACCCACGCATTACAAATACTAGTTCAGCGATGCAGTCGATAATCTTTAAAAAAGGAACCTTGATATAAATAAACTAAACGGATAAGCTACAAACGATTTATCCTTCCACCTCGGTCGGCAAGCGGCCGATAAGATAACATTCATATTAATTAACCTTAATCAAACAACTAATAGCAATGAATAGTTCGTTAGATTTATAGCATCCGTTTCAACAAAATCTTAGGTCTGGTCCAGATGAAGCGAATTCGCCGCGGATTCTCTCCGTGATTATCTACAGAATTCGTGCGATGCTTGTGTAAGCGATGTATTGACACCCGGTATCTCGCCAACGCGCAGAAATTCACGCGAGACGATTCGCGGCGAATCCGCTCCTTCTAGACAAGGCCTTAGCTATACATCATTAGTGAAATACATAATTGTGTAAACTAATATAAACATAAATTGGACTAAAATAATTCGTTTCGTACAAAACTTGATTTTAGGCAATGTTTGATCAAAAAATTAAGATGATTTATTGTGTTCTTCTATTAACATTTATTTTTCAAAGCGTAAAGGTGATTTATTGTATTAACACCGACTGTCGCGAAGTGTGAAAAACTGTTTATTAACTTCTCAAAACATATCTACAAATTA
Source organism: Abrostola tripartita (assembly GCA_905340225.1). Taxonomy (NCBI): domain Eukaryota; kingdom Metazoa; phylum Arthropoda; class Insecta; order Lepidoptera; family Noctuidae; genus Abrostola; species Abrostola tripartita. The sequence continues at coordinate 3,242,972 of HG996488.1, forward strand.
TATTTATTAGGTAGGTATAGTTTAGATCAGTATCACGTAGACATTATTGGAATACTATCATTTATGTATTCTCTCATTTTAGCTGTTAGAGATTTAAAGAAGTTTGGACCCATACAGACTAATGGATTCTCAGATAGATAGATAAATAAAAGAGAGCCTATTGCCACAAAACACCAAATATTAAGCAGAATAGAACTTACTTTACTATTCACTAAAACCAACCCTCTACGTTGTGTTTTAATCACGTTATTCGTCTTATAATGTCTAATACCTAAAAACTGTTGTAAAGAAATAATATTGAATTCGAGGATTTGTAATTAATTTCATCGCAAACGTTTACGACTACAGGCGTTCCACTTTGTTACGTTCCAGTCCGCTGTAAAATAAAATATGGCGGGCTAAGCGGCCATTTCATTGTTACCGTGATTAGAAAGCTAGCAACACGGCCGAACTAAGATCGTTTATCGATAATTAATTAATTTAATATTAACTAAAATGGAAATTAAAAACATTTGCTCTAAAATACTATTCCTGTCATTTGTATCTTGGTCTGTGATTCTTATTTTTTTTACCTAAGAGCAGTAACAATAAGTAACTCAACTCTATTGTTCTGCATTTAAAACTCACAACCAATTTAAGAGATGTTTTAAAACTTTTAATAAATATTGTCTCGGTGCTGACCAAGGCTGGGCAGTTTTCAACCTCATCATAAATTTACCGTGATAAAATCAGTGATATTTCTAACTGGATAAGAAACTTCTTCATCTTATGCCTTTACAATTTTAGAAGTCGGGTAGAAACTTAAGGCAAGGTCTTTTTTCATTTTATTTAAAATTTGAATATTGTCTTGGTTATTGCCTTAATCCATTTTAAGTGCATCATTTTTTTATTGAATTAACAAAATGTTTCACCATTGAAATTTTACAAAGTACTTTCATACTCATAGCCTATAACCAAAATTGGTATCATTATAGATGATGAGATATAGTTTATTGACGGAATTCAAACATATGAACTCTACAACAATACTCGCCACTGAATACACCTATCAAAAATATAATAATTACCCGACAAAGTGGTATACGCAATATCCGCCAAGGAAATATCGGCCATCGCTCAAACAATCATGGGCCAGACAAAAGGGCCGAAACAGTTAGACTGTGTGTTACAACAGACCGAACAACGAGCATGTCATTATGGAGCAACAATCTAAATGTGACCTTCCTCGTCCCTCGAAGATGCTCGGGTTAAAGCGTAGGAGACGCACACGGTTGAGTTTTCATAGGTCTCCGTCGACTGGCCGAGAACGAATCTCAAGCATTTGTGGTGGCCGAGTAGTTTCTCCCAATTACACCGTCTCTAGCCGGCGATTGGCCGCTCCACGAGGAATCCGGCCTGTCGTGACTGTGATAAAAAAACTGACGCAAATTGCCGATACGCCTCGTGCACACAATTTCATGCTCCGACTTCTCAACGAACAGTCTAGATTCGTCATATTTCTAGCAACAATGCGAACACATGAAACCCGATTTAAGCGCGAATCTGCTACAGATAGAATTAATTAATAGTTCCGAATCTGAAGCTGATGACTATTAAATGCGTGTCGGAAAAAATATCCAATGGTTCTCTATAAGGTGGAATTTTTATTCAGTGTATTGTTTTAATTGGTGTTTTTTGTTAACATAGTTCATTGATGTGGATGAAGGCATTACGGCACTGACAATGATCTTGGAGCCACATTAGTCTTGTCGGAAGATTATGAGAACGGAACGCGACGCTTGAGAGCAGCGAGGACAGCTACGGCTCTAATTGGTTCATTTCCCGTCCTCACATAACTTTTATTCCATTTATAAAATTTAAAACACAAAAATTATAGCGCTTACGAGACCTAAAAAACGTTTATTCCATATAAAAACACGTTTTACACCTATAAGCAGTAATCGCTAATGTAATTCGCAAATTCTGAGTATTCATAAATGAATGTAATCATACCATGGCACTCAAATAACCTCTAAAAAAGTTTTCTGTCAGTATAAAGTATTTTGTCATCGGTATCTAAATAACTCTACAACTTCACAGGAGGCAAGCTCGATCAAGCAGACAGTGAGAACGCCAAGTCATCGCGCTTCGTCATCTCACGCCTCGATTTGTCGCAAACTACTAAACGTTTTTGTGTCCAACTGGGTTGTCATATTAAAAATAAACTTTTATTTTATTCTTGATGTAATCGGTATTAATGAACTCTACTATAATGCGAACACTTTTATAAAATAAAAATATGGATACTTTTAGCAGAATCAAACGGAGGGCATAGTATTATCAAATACTTTGTTGCTTGTTATGAGAATAATTATCTTTTTGTCTGTACCGTTTTAATAAACCTTAAGTGTTAAGGAGTGGCTATAGTGGCCGAGATTTTATTAGCAAATGGATGGACGTAACTACTAAAGTTTGATTCAACTGTTTCTACTACTGTTGCTATAAGTATAGTGTTGATTTTAGCGTTATACCGTTTTTCAGAAGGAGGTGTTCCTCCTATATCATTTCAACTCTATCAACTTTCATCTTAATGGTGGCCGTTTTCTTATCCATGCCATCGTTCACACTCCATATATCTTTCCGTTGGTCAACGTCTTTTTAAAACGAACTTATCCCGAACCATTAGTGCCATTAGCTTCAACGTTATCAGTACCATTTTTATAAGAATAAAGACGTTTGTCTCTTATCTAATTAAACTGTACTCAAATACAATTTCCAACTGTTAATCCATGCAAGTTAGTCGAGTACTTCTTGTCTCTGATTACATTTCACGCTTAGATCAATTTTGTTCACATAGTCTGTTTAGAGCTACGATGACGATTATATCGGCACTCTTCTTTTGAAGCTTTCATTCTACAAACAAATAAATTAAATCTTGCTTCGTTTGTTTCTACTCAACCTTACTCTAATGGCAATTGGAACTCCATCAACAACTCCTATAGCAGAATATCTAATCGGTACATGTTCTATCTACCTCGAACCCATCAGCTTATATTCAGCGCTTAATTCTTGATCTGATTTCGGCGTTGTTTTCTTCCAATTAGATGTGGCAACACAGTTGGATGGTTATCTCCGGACAATTCGTTCCGGGCGGAGGACTCGGCGCGTGACGCCCGCCGATTAGAAATCTCGTCTCGGATGCCAACAACGACGCCGACGTGCTGTCGATTGGCCAGCAATATTAAACAGTTCATGTTCCTATTGGCTACTTTTTTGTGATTTTTTTATCGTTTTTTGGAATAATGTTTAAGTTGAGGTAAAATGACAGCATAACGTGATATTTTTTTTGGTTGTATAGAGAATCAGTACTGGTTTGGTATTAAAGATAATTAAGTACGAAATAAAGAGATAAATTTAAGAGAGATAATTTAAAAAATATTGTTAAACACTAAACTTTTCTTGTTATATGTTGGTTTTGTTTGTTGGTTAAAACAGTGCTTCTTAGCACTGTTTTAACCATGTAACAAGCAAAGTGAAGAGAAGAAAGCAAGTCAGTGATTCAACTATAAATTCGAAAAACACCAAAATACCATCCACCTTAATAAAAAGACAGCATGAGTGTATCAATCACACTTCAGTTTTATTTAATAGGTAGGTATACGGTCTTGAGTAAACACATTAGCTAATTAAGTTAAAACAAAACCTTAATTAGTAAAGTGACCTTGGCATTGGAAATTCTCGGGGTCAAAGTTTTCTTCGCATCAAGGTTGATTGTTTGAAGCAGAGTGGAAAAATAGGCAAACAAGCAGACGAGTCGAGATAAATTGATATAAACAGTGTATTTAAGGATTTATCTTCTTGTAATCGTATTATGTACTTATATATGACGTTGTATTTGTATTCGACATTGTTTAACCGCTTATAGTGTTAGGGTAGGCTTCAAGTTTGAGATTGTTGAAATATACGTCAATTTTAGACGAATAATCTTAAAAAGTGACACCTAGCACACAAGATTGAATTGAGACTTTCTTATAATTACGGAAATTGCCAAATAGTTATTACTCTAGGACTAAATACAACCATTCGTACTTCATGAGTGGACAGTACTGGAAGTTCGATCGGTCCCCAAAATTTTTAACTTAAGAGCAATATCAGTATACCTTCACTTCACCCCATGACACTTCATGTTTTAAATCATCAATCAAAACTAACTTACTTACTTACTAAGCTTAAAAATGCCCGTGTAATAGTAACTACTAAGTTTACATTTAAACTTTAGCAGCATGGGTGATAATGTCAAAGCATACCAATAATTGTACGAAATGATCGTCTTTAGGGTTTGTGCCTAGGCAACCAACTAAATCAATAGGAGAGGAAAACAGAATTGACAGATTCACATCGACTAGATACGTGATAGAAATAACATGATAAAGATTCAAAACTCCTAGTCTTATCACTTAGTAACATATCCCTCATAAAGTTACTGCTAACGTAAAATCCGAGAAAATCATTCTAGATCATAAAATTAACCGATAATACTATGTTTAAAAAGACGTTTAAGAAAGTAGTAAAATAGTGCTGTTATCTTCTGCAACACGTAATGCATACAAAGTTGTCTACGCAATTTTCATTGAATAACGGGGGATCCATTGAGCTCTTACTGGTGTTGTTAAGTAAAGAAACCTCACAAGTCGTTTCCTTAATCGATTTTGAAACTTCGTTTTATTTTCATAAAGCTTTATTAAAATCTACATATCGATATGAGTGAAGCCGCCCACTCTACCGTTGCCATGGTTACCTCCCATTTACTTCGGGTTATTTTGGTGATTCGTTCCCGTACACGATAATAATCGATTTGCTACGATTCAAAACCGAATTTTAACACCTGTATCGATTCTCCATAAATATTTCTCTAAATGGTCCCCAACACTTTGAGACTATCTATATATTTTTGAAGCTATATGCATTTCTATATGTATACATTTTAATACGTAAACCATGTTTAGTTAGTGTGTTCTGTATATATAAATATTTTACTTAATTGTGTTTCTTACCGGCTGTGTTGCGACACTTGACAAATAGGTTTTTGCTCGTACATTCAAGTATCTGAGTTTTTGTTACTTTTTGCTACATAGTTGGTAACGACAATGACAAAACAATTTAGAATCTTTGAATAAATGAAACAAAGATAAGTTTTTTACGCAAACTTGCATAGCAACAGGGTATTGTCGGAAGAACATTTCAGTTTTAACAATTCTAGGGCGTTACAGATGAAGGAAAAGGCCTGTAGTGCAACATTATGAAACAACAGTGCACGAAATACAAAAGAACAATGACCCAGATCCGCCAAAGATAACCATCGAAGTGACGCATGTGTGGAATCGATAACAGTAGTGTACACGCACGCACTCGCGGACGTTATCGAACCAATATTTACTCAGGTAACAGAAACACGCGAAACGCTGCGACCGTGTGAACGCGCCCGACTTTAACACTCCACTAAATTCTGTTGTTGAGCCCTTAGACTTCGCTAGAAGGGCGAACTCATTCAAGTAAACGTCACAACTCCATCGTTGAATAAAGAATATTATACCTACCTATTCATCGGTCAACAGCTGCACCGAAACGGAACGGCAGATGCGCGTGAGCAGCCGACGCTGTTATTATAGAAACGACAAAAAACGGTAGCCAGTTTCAAAGAACGCGTGGATTTTTCACGGAGATAGTGTGGAAAACTTACCGTCGGTCATGAGGCGGTGGTGCGGTGGCAGCGCCGGCGCACTCACTAACAGCACACGTGCACGAACGCCGCGGGCGCGCACCTGTCGCGGAATGACTGGCCATTTCCATATTAGATAGTATTTATGAACGGGCGAGGCGCTCGCGCAGCCCGACGCGCCGAAGTGGACTGACTGCCGCCGCGCGCGCTACCTGCGCCCACCTGTCCCCCTCCGCCCCACCACCAGGAACCGGATGGTACTCCAAAACAAAACGGCCAACAAAGGACGTGCCGCGAATGTTCGCGCCACTGGTCCGCTCCATATACCGACGAGGGTCGGCGAGCCCCTGCCGGCCGAGCGGTCAGCCCTGCGACTGTTTACTCGCGTCACCTGACTCACGCGCCGAAATCCCAGCCCCCGTCGATCAGGCCGATGATTTATGATCGCCTCGATCACACTCGCCCGTTGTTTTCCTAATTGAACGGACTCAATTTACCGATGACGTAAAAATGCAAATGGAATAAACGGCGAAGTGGAACACAAAGAAATGACTGACACACGAGGCGGCGACAGCGCTCTGTCACCTGCTGAATTTGCACAATCGGAAAGAATGATTGCTCAATTGATTGGCGAAGTACTTGTAAACACAAACAATGGTTTAACACCGGGTGGACATCCGAGGCCGGTTTCGTCGTCCGTTTTGTTCATAACAGTGATTTGGTTACGTTTAATTTATTTACAAATCGGTTCCTGTGTTATTTGTAAACGGTCGCCGGTGGACGCCGCCCGTTATTCATTCTTATCTATTGTATCTGTAGCTGATATGATAGCAGACCGTCCAATGGCGCTATAATCAAATCTTTTCGTGATTTCGCCTGCATTACCCTTCAACAATGTCCATTTATCGATAACCTTTTCAATAGGCTGCAGTATTTTCTTTGCCGTAGAACCGCTTAAAGTATTAATTGTAAAAAATCAGATTTCCATTAATCCTTTGTGATCCAAATACTAGTACTGAGTACGCAGCCATTAAATTCTCATCATCTTTCGTTTTTTGCGTTGACACTGCGTGCAAGTATGTGACCTCAGCGATTTTGTCTCATAATTACGACACTTGTCCCACTTGTCTCTAATCGACTCCAAACTTATTTATATTATAAGTACCAGAATTTGGCTAAACTAGGTCTCTGTTTTTTTTCGAATGAGTGAAATTCCAGTAATTGCAGTACTTTGACGTAAATTAAGAGGCACAAATAGCTGTCTTGGGCCGGAACTAGATATAATAGTATATAAATATGTTCATTACATTCTATATCAGCCGCACATTCACTGCACGTTGTACCTGCATACCACTTACAAGTAGAGCTTCCCCTCCGACTATTACAAGAGTAGAGCACATTGCTACAATCACTTTGCAAGGCAGTAGGTAGTTGTTTTATCTAGCATCAAGTTGAACCGGACGTATTTAAGGGAGTCGACACTTTAAAAAATATACCTGGTTTCGAGCTGTTGGTCGAGGTAAGCACTATCAAAGTCATCTAAGACTGCATTAACGGTATGCGTGGTTTCACTCCTCATAAACTCCCACTATTTACTGCACATTTCACGCCACAGAGAACCAGAAAAACAGACATACGAAGAATACAAACAAAGTGTTCATTTGAAATATTTAGTCACAGTTAGAGTTTATCAGACGGAATGTAGTCATAGTGCTGGTAGGATTTACTTCGAATTCACTTAGTCGTGTTCGGGGGAGCGATAAACACCACATGAGGTGCGCGGGCGCACGATAGCGCGATACGTCACGGCACCTGCTGATAACGACGACGGTGCGCTGAATTTTACGCACTTCTTATTTAGGTACTGAGGTTTGAAGAAAACAAAATACGCTCGATGTTTTATTTGGTTTTTTCCTTTAAGAAAAGCTGCACTTCTTCAAATTGAGATGACAGATTCTTATGTAATAATGTAATATTTATACCACATAAAAACTCTCATCGTCTTCTGTATTTAGGTTTGTACCTATACCAATAGCACTTATCGCTAGTTTATCTTCTATCTGTAAACAAATACATCTCCCATTTGTATTATTATTATTTATTTCGCTGCAATCGGAATGTACGCATAAATTTGAACGACATTACCGTACTCTTTCATTCAAAAGCAATTTCCTACTCCTTACAACATATCCGCATTTCCGACTCGGGTAGTTTTTCTCTACTACAATACCGTCGGCACTCATCATTGCGATATCAATGAACCGGGGCACAGGATGTGGCTCGTCCGGAGACGAACAAAAACTACGAGCAGCCTCCGGACAAGGGGACAAGGCTGCGAAGGAAATAAACAGGCATAGAACTACATAGCATCGACATGATTGATGTCCTTGAAGGTTAACGAACTTTAAATGAAAATTAAGACTTCAAGAGCGTGACCTAGTTTGTTAAGATAACCTAGATGGTACCTACTAAACAAAATAAATGTTACCAATTATAAACTAAAGGTATCGTTAAAGAACAAATATATAACTAGTAGCAGATAATTTAAAGATAGTAAAAGCACAGGTATACGTTCTTTGCTTTCCATCTCAAGAAAGCCAAAGTTTTATTTACCTAACTATTGTTGTGTGGAGATTATTATGAATCAATCAATTGATAGACTGCTGATAAAAATTGAGTTTTATTGTAGGTTATTTATAAGAATATGCATTAAGCCAACCGTTTAAATTACTTTCATTTGTAGTCATTTTAATAGTCCGGAAGCGCGACAGAAGCTCAGAAGTATTATTATCTGGAGTCTTTTTATCGAACTCTGCTTACTCAAGAGTAAGGGCCAACGGCCACTTGTCTACAACAATTGGCTTAAAAAAACAGCTTTTACTATTTATCTTTTTCATATATTATCATTGTATCTCCATCGATTGTCAATTGGAAGCTTAAACACTAATTGCGATAACAATGTCGGTAGGTAATAGATGGTAGATCTTCATTAGTCGTAGGCTTTATAAGTCGGTTATGTTACTAAATAATAGCTGACGTCACACAATCTTACCTCCAGTTAAAAAAATTACATTAGATTATACGCGGAATTCTATCTGCCGACAGATATCGATCACATCGATCCTCTCGGCAGGGACACTCACACTTGGCATACAATAGCAACCCACTTTTCGTTAGTAAGTTAAGTCCCATATCTCATACTGTCTTCTTTCATACATTAGGTAAAATTATCAGTCTCTAGTATCATAGAAAATCTAAAAAAAAAACATTCTATATGACACTGAAGAAGTCACATACATACATGTCTACTTACTTGGGTACCCGGGCCGAAAAATCCTTACGTCACTAGTGACAATACGTGATGCCATTTATAGACTCTTCACTCGCTTCTCAGAGTTTGCAAATTTTGACATCTACATAAACAAAATCCTGAAAGAGTGATTAAGAAAATATTGACTACAAACAATTGAATAATATAATTTATCTTTTATCCACACTCGTAGCGGACTGATAATAATATGATTGTATGATTCAGACAGACTATATTATGTGTCATCCAACATAATGACGGAAAATATCAAAGATTAGAAATGTTTGCATAATAGAATGTTTTTTTCCAATGTTTATTGTAAATAGACTTCTGAATCATAACATAAGGCATCGTAGACTGCACCTTGTGTACTTATTTTTACGGTAGGAAATAATTCAAAAAGATTTGGTTCGGAATTTTGCTGTGTTTCATTTTGCATTATTCGAATACAAGACATAGAAGTATCTCATGCAAAAACAAAAGCCTATCAAAATTTTTATTTTGATAGGTTTTTGTTTTCAAAAGAGTTCCAGAAAATATCTAAACTGGACTTACAGGGAGAAAGTCCAAACGGTTTGAATTAGAACCTAGACAAACCTAAAGACATTGGATAGAGACTTAAACAAGCACGGGACGAAAAGATGCGCTTTTTTTAATAATTTCATACGTAGATGCAAAGTGTATAAAAGTCTATTGAAATCTGTTCGCAATTTGAAACTGGGTAACAAGTATATGCACACATAGACAAATGTAAGTGATCATGTCCACGGTGTCGTCGCTAGCGTCATGTCCGTGGGAACCGGCGCTGCAATCAAATGTCGAACATTGGGAAACGTAACGTGCGCCTGTGCGCGTGCGTCACTACGCTCAGAAATTGTGTGCGAAACTGTCAACTGAATCTATTGTAGTTTAGACTTTATGTAGCTTTGTACCCAGGCACAATCATTTTTATGCTACCCTGATATCATAAATTGGAAAGTTTGGTTGGATATTGCAAAGAAATTCATACAAACAATCATAATTATCTGTAATCTTCGACGGGGCAGTGAAACGAGTTGTCGTTTTTCTGGATGCTATACACCCATAGCTTTCATTAAAGATGAATTTCCATATTAAATAAGGATTACCATACGTATCAATCATCTATGAGTGTAAGCTCGCCTCATCGCTATTGCCAAACCAAGCATGATGATATTACATACACATAAACTACTCTACTCTACCTCTTTCCGTCTGAGTTAAATAGTCGTGGCATTCGGCTGCATCTGGTTGGACAGGAACCAATCCCTATAAGCTAGGGGTGACGGCTCTTTGTCTCGACGTGTCCTGCCGTGAGAACTCGCGCCATAATCAAATATCATTGGAGCATCATTCGAAAGATCGTGCGCATAAATATGAGGCAACACGATGCGACTTCAAACATTACTCTGTAGCGAGTTTGCTAAGCATTTGATGAAAGTATTTGCTGTAAGCTTATTTTATTTATCTATACTAACATTATAAAGAAGTTTTTTTTTGTGTACCTACGGGTAATTCCCGGAACTATACATCCGATACCCAAAGTTCTATCACCAATATTTAGAATGGCACAAATTTGAGTATTGGCACGAAATAATAATTCTTTACAAAAATTATAAACTTATAGGTAGTCCTTTTAATAAAAAAACTACCAACAAGCAGCAAGAGAGTTTAGCAGGGTACCTACTGGAGATTTTTTAAATAGGCTTTGCAGTGAGCTATACTTGGAAACAAAAAAATACAAACCTTTAGATACTTATCACTAACTTAACCACATTAATAATTCTCTACATGCCTCTTCACACTATCAAATGACCTTTTTGTCCACTACAATAATACAATTCATATAGCTCTCCTTTAAAAAATATCAAGTTTCAAAAAGATAAATGATAACTACATAAACTTTTTAATCACCAGTTGGACGTAAATCAGCTGTTCTATCGTATTAATTAAGGTCACACCGATGTAATAGCTTTTTCTGATAGCAACAGGCACTGGCCGCGTCTGTAATGTCTATGGATATTGACAGCCTTAGATAGCATTAATGAAATATTATTGCAAGTTCTGTATTTGAATTATTGCAAATATGCTGTCTTATAACTATTGGTATTTTGTTTGAAGTGCTGCTGAAACTGTATAGGGTAGGAATGAAATTTTTTTTAGTACTGTAACAAATTATGTTTCAAGTATAACCCTTTTTTTCTAATGTAGTTTTATAAGGAATGCTTTCACTTTGGGCTACATCATAGTGCCGATGATTCCAAGTTAAAGATCCAAAAATACCTTGACCCAAAACCCTACTCAAGGATCTCTTATAAACCTATTTGGTATCAAACCAGAAAAACTAGCTACATAAATTAAATGGTGTATAATAAATTGTTTATACCATGTTTCTTCCTTCTAATTTATTCGCAACGAACCCTGGTACACATTGTTGGCAGCACCTTGCGAGCAATAAGCAGTAGGAGGGGCAGTGGGCAAATGTTCCGGCGACCGTCTCCAGGAATCACACAGCTGCCTCCCACAGTTGCGCATGCGCCAGGGAGTAAATAAATGCCAACGTTAAATAGTACACAATAAAACAAGGTATTTCTGCAGTACATACATATGGGGCAGTTGAAAAATATTTATAAGAAAACTACGATAAATTCTACTTCACATCTGAAGTTCCTGTCTTTAAGTTTGCAAATGTTACGGAACTTATTTTTCATAACAGAAGTATTTTACATTGGTACTGAATTCACTTAAATCCAGATATAATTATAAATTAAAAAAAGCTACTTATTGTATATTTAAATATGTAATAATTTGTGACCTCAACGTTATACGCAGATACCCTTAAATAGGTTCATCGTAAACTGCTGTATTCTTATTTGCTGCTCAATTAGAAACTTTAGTAAAATTAAAACAAATGAAATTGTTATTTCAAAATACATTTTCATTCAAAGTAAGCTTAAATTATACTATCCGAAATCGATTGTAATAATCAAATACAGTCTTGATATATTGAAAATGTTAACAAAGAAGGTTCTATAAATTACTCTTAACTCTATTATGCGTTCAGTTAAATAGGACAAGGCTTTGTAATATCAATAATCTGGAGCCATACTAACACAATATATACAGAAGGTTCATTACTTTTACATGTAACGTAGCGTTAACGCGCTCATGTACTACAAGATACCGACAAATAACAGAGCAAAAATAATAATGCATTTGTTACGTAACAAGTTAGCTTTATTAAAAGTGAAAATGCAACCAGTTCAAGCCTTGTACTTTTTTATTTACCTTCTGTGTACTCTTATTATGTGACATGAGGCTTTATTATATCAATAAACCGCGTGGCTATTGGCGACGGCCCTACGGGTGGGATGCGCGGGCGGCGCGCGCATGCGCGTGGGCACATCTGCGCGCGCAGCTGGCCGGCGCACGCGCCGAACGCAACGTGGAGGCTCCAAGCCAAACGGTTAAAAGGACAATTCTTTTTTTCAGTTCAGTTAAATCAGGCTTTAAAAAGGAGCTTGTTTTTGTCACTCGTTTGAATAATCCTGCTTAGTAGGGGTTGTATCGGAACATGGATTATACCTTCGTAACGCGCGCATTCATGGCCTCTGATGGCTCTGGGCTGTGTGGTATCCGGCCTAGAATTGCCTACCCCCCTTCCTCCCGTGGGTGTCGTAAGAGGCGAGTAAGGTAAAATTCAGAAGATGGGCAGCAGCGTCTTCTGTAACTTGACAACCAACACAGCTGCGATCCCCAAGCCGCTTGCCAAGCGTGGGTATTATGGCAAATTCTAAAAGAGGGAGGCCTTTGTTCAACAGTGGACGTCTGCCGGCTGATGGTCTCCAATGTCTATTACAGTTTTTATTATTATAGGACAAAGTATTATTTGATTTTTCATTTGGTAATCCTCAGAAGCATAACAAAGTCTGGATTTGTGCCTGGTTGATGGTAATAGGCTCACCCCATATCACATTAGGACCTATAACTTAACTGTCGAGATATAGGACTATAGGTGTACTATAGACATCTGACATACATACCTAAAATTAAAAAAATGCGGATCTACTCTATAATAGTTTATCGTAAAAAAACAAAAGAGAATCAGAAGTAATTATCTCGTCATTAATTAAAGCCTAGCATTATGTGAGGACAGAGAGCCTGCAGACAGATAGTAAATCTAAGTTAAGGAACAATATTACTCGCATCCGTTGGAACACTAATAGTCCTTCATAATTGCCTAATTAGTGTAATTAAGGATGTGATACTTTTACATCGGGATTGTATTCGTTGCGACAAAAGAATTTAAATTTTTCTCTTCATCACATTTTGTAGGTTTGTATGATGATAACTACATGAGCAATAAATATAATTTATTTTATAATAATTAATAATTATATTAGCCAAATAAGTTTAAAACAATTGCGGGATCACAAGGGTTTAACGAACTCTACCGTCTTACCCCGCTACGTCAAAAGGTAGTCTACAATTTGTATCGTAATGTACTTATAACCGGAAAAAATATTTAATTTTACTAAATAAGAACCTAAATTATTCGATATTTAAAATGTTTAAAACTCAACTAAACCGGCCAAACCTTTCCCTCAAGCGTGCAACCTCCTTAAAGTACTGTGCGCACGCAGGACGCAGTTACAGTCGGACGCATAAACTATAATAATGATTCAATCGTCCCGTAGCGCAGGAAAGTGTGCTCTACTTTATAATAATATGCACTTACGATTATTTACACTTGTACAATACATTATGTGTCCTTTAGTGTGGGGAAAAGATGTATGAGGTAAAAGGAAATGTATGTTTTGCAGACAAAATTATCTTTAATTTGCTCCAAAAAAATAACGAAAGGATAAAAAAAATGAGGCAGCGACAGTCGTAATACCTACTGTAGCTAACTTAACAGCACCTAGAAGTCAGATGGCCAAAAAACAAGCTTAGTTTTCGTCTATTTTATAAAAGATCTTCAAAGATCTTATAGTAAACATGTTACATACATAAAACTAAGTCTTTAAACACTGTCTTATAAAATCGTAATTGTAGCAAGTCCGGTGAACGATCTAAGCTTCACGGCCCCTGCACATGTTTAATTACATAAATAAAATGGCCGGTGCTCTATGGCCGCCATTGTCCAATCCGTAACTAGGAATTAGCATTTTTGTACGGTCACATAGATGGTATTTTAATAAACGAATATTCTAGACTTTTAAAGACTTGACGTGTGATAACAATCTTAATTGTTCGTTAACTTGATGCTGTTTTGTTTTATGATTTATTTATTTTAATTCTATTTGACGTGTAATATGTGTTTTTTTTTCTTTTTGTATGTGACTTTTCCTTGGCAATGTTGAACAACGAAACCAGACGCTTTGCTAGATCCACTGCCTGTTAATAATTTTGACTCTTAAATTGGAGAAACTATTAGAAAATTCAAATAATATTGTTTATAAAAAATTATATTGTAATAACTTCATAAAAAAATCCTATACGTATAAAATGTTTCTTACAGGTTTTAAATAGTTATCAATTAATATCATTGGGCAATTGACAATTCTCCTTCAAACATCGACTGGCCAGCTTGTCGGTGATTCACCAATCAAATATTGTTCTAATCTCGTCGTGTCACCGTCGTGGGCGTAGCGGGGGAGGCCGGGGGCGTAGTATTTCTTCTATGCCCACTTTCTATGGAACACGTTAGTCTGGACACCGACTGGGTTGTTGGGGACTAGATTGTCTCGTGGGCCTTTTATCTGACGCACGCGACACACCTACGAAGACATAATATTGGATACATATTTATATCACTTCTTTTTATCACCCACACTGGCTGCCTTATATTGATTTTCTTCTGCGTATTTTTCTCGAGCACACAGATTAACTTTATTAGACTTATTACAATAAATATTATCGTAATGGCTACCAATCTGTACTGACTAATAGCTTGCAATTGATTAAAATTTAAAATATTGTTGAAATCAATGCTTCCTGTGTTCGACACCAATCTTAAGGGCTGAGATAGACCGAGATTCATGCCTAATATAAATTAGGATATAATAAATTAAGAATTGGGTATGAATATTATACCCACATAATATCATCATTCACGTCCTGATTGGCACAGTGGGTAAACGATTAACTGCTACGCTAAAGGTTGCGGGTTTGATTTCCGCACGAGACAAAAATTTGTCTGGTTTGCAGATGTTATTCTTGAGTCTGGGTAGTTGTGTATGTGATATTTTGTGTTTAATAATATATTAATAATTTTATTGACTCAAAAACCATTTTTCAAAAAGTCAAAAATATTTTTATAATCTAGGTACATTGCCATATTCTCAGGGCTAGTAGTGGAGCATCTGCAGCACTTTAAGGAACGCACCCACGATACAGGAGAAATAGCCAGTAAGAGACCGGCTGGATATCCATAAAAAGTTCATAAGCATTTCCTCAGTCAAAACAAAAACGGTATTACCAAAAAATTACTGATACATTCAATATTTCCTTGTAAGAACTGAAGAATGTATATCTATGATTTTAAGTCAGTAGTGTGCTTCAATCCTAAAAACTTTTCTATTTTACTGAGGAAGCGGTTCGATTGCAGGCCCGCTGGCTACCAGCATCCTGACAGTACTAATTACAGTTTTTTGTGATTGTTCCTCTTAAGACAATTTCCTTTCACCGCGTAGAGTTTACTGTTCAACGCGTGTTGTTCTCAGAAAATTACATACACATTATTTCTGTGACATTATCATTATGACTGCTAAGAAATATTATAGCTTACGTTCAAATTATAATACAAAGGTACCAACTATAAAGAATATTACAAACTTTTATGACAATCCGCTTTTTTCTGGCACTACAAATACATGAAGTAAAAAGTTAGGACCTACTTTAACGTCTAAAAATAAATGCTTTTTAACCATGGCGATCTTCTTCTTATCGTATGGTTGATAAACAAACAGGTGCCAGAGTTTAAACCGGTTGTAGGCCTCTGACATGACTTTACACACCGTTGAAAAATTTCTCAGGTGTGCCGGTTTCCTCTAGATATTTTCCTTTAATTTTAGCAATTGATAAATAATTTATCGTAAGCACATGAATTCGAAAAGACATTGTTGCGTGCCGGGGTTTGAACTTACGACCTTTGGCTTGGCAGTCCAACGTTCATACCACTCAGCTATCACTAACGATATGTTACCACTAGCTATGTCAGTATTCCAAAGAAAAAGACCGACGATTAGGTACCCACTGATAGAAATCAACCTTGCTAAAGAAAAGGTTGTGAGGAAAGTGTTATAGTCACGCATGTTATTAAAATTCAGACACTTAATTACAATTTTGAAAAGGTTCCATCAATTGATGCCATTTTATCATGTTGCCCACGCTTAAATTTAAATTTAGAGGTTCTAAATTTCAATAATCTCTTAGAGGCACCCATCCATTATACGAACTCAACAATGATAAACCGATCTTCTTAAATTCTTTAGATCCTAAACCCATACCTGACTAGCACATCATTGTTATAATGTTTTTTATCGTTTGTATTACTCACGTACCATAACTTTTTTTCACTACAAAAATAATTGTATAGCCACACACCATGTTCTTTATAGATCGATCGATGATCCCTTCTAATTGGTAATGTTGGTAATAATTATCTGTATCTAACAATAATTTGGTGCTAATCAAAGGTAGTCGTTAGAAAGACTTGATTGGTGCAGTGGCTAAGCGATTGAAATGACGCGCTAAGGTTTGCGGGTTCCATTCCCGCACGGGACACAAATTTGTGCGATCCGCAGTTAATTTTCCCGATGTGATGATTTGCGTATGTTATTTTTCATGTTTGTATACGAACCCACGATACAGGAGAAAGTCCTAGTGCGGAGCGAGGTTTATTTAAATAAAAAATAATAATTAAGAGTTTGTTTAAGTCAACCCTATTTAAAGACTTTCACACTCAAGAAGGTTATTGATAAAGTAATAAAATACATACATACACTGGTACTTGTCTGAACTATTCATGCTCGTATGCTTATACTAACCTAATGTCATTTAACAATGTACTATATCAGAGGAGTGCCTTATAATAACTATTCTATAACTATAACTAAAAAAAGTATTCAACATTAACTTACTTTTAATTTGATAAAGGAAAATTAAAAAATGATGGTCGCGAGCCCCGACCTTTACCTGACCGTGGTACAGATCTTACCAACTAAGCTACCGTGTCCTTCCTACTTTTTAGTTTGGCCTGCAGAATATTTTCAGTGCATTTTTTTCGCAAAGGGTAGTAGGTAGAGTAGGTAATGCAGTTCCGTCCACCACACACGTTATACCGGAGATAGGGTCTGTCATTAGGTACTTATATACCAGTGCCGTATTTAGGACGGTGCCAGCGGTGCCCAGGCATAGGGGGCAATCCCTAGAGGGGCGCAGAAATAACCAGACCAGGACCAGAGACAATAAAAAAGGGCGCTGTTTAAGAAGCTCGCACCGGGTGCATAAAAGGCTTGTTACAAACTTCCGACACTGTTTATACCTACGTCTTATATACCCAATCAATAACACATACAGCTTACAAAACTCACTGTCATATCTCAGGCGCTGAACAGGTTTAAATTGAGTAGTAGTATTGTCGCTAAATGTTTCAGCATTATTTTTAAGTTGTTAGCAATATAACAAACTAAGTTACGCCGGCAAATAATTCAACTCGTTTCCCTCAACTAACTCACTTTGCGTAGGTAGATGAGCAGCCGACTCTAAATTTCCAATTTAGCGTGGAAAATTAAACGTGAAATTTATTACGAGATCCTAACTTTCCCGCGCGCCCCAAAATGCGCGAACATTTGAATTTATTGGTCTTAACATTTTATACTGTACCTAATGCATCAAAAAACACATACATTAGTAGAGATATAAAACGGTAGATGACGGCCACTAGACAAACAAACAAACTTACACAACTCATTTTAAATATTATCTGTATAGAATAGCATTAAAAGCATACGTACCTAGATTTATTATTTTTATTTATTATGTATTTTTACAATAAAACTTATATTCTAAATAGATTCCGACGAATTGAGAACCTCCTCCTTGTTTTGAAGTCGCCATAAACAATGCCCCACAAAACCATTTACACAGTTCTGATGGAATTAATACTAATTGCCACGTCCACTATTGAACGAAGGCCTTCCCCTTATTTGGGGGGGGCTTGCCATAATCCCCAGGCTTGGTAAGCGGCTTGGAGATCGCAGTATTGGTGGTGAAGTTACAGAAGACGCTGCTGCCCATCTTCTGGATTTTCCCTTAGTCGCCTCTTACGACACCCACGTGAGGAAAGGGGGTGTTCTATTCTAGGCCAGATAGCACTCGGCACAGTATAACATATACGTGGTAATTACCTAGACTTCGACGATTGCGCAAACACCCAAATCTATTTAGTTGTTACGATATAATTGCTAAACAAATATAGAAACCTTTCAAATTCCAACATTCCTATTTTAAACTTTTGCGTTTCAATTGTTAGCAAGCTTCATTTTTCATGGCCTTATAGATGGTTTGTGGAAGACACACAATTGCTACGTAGACAAAATTTTGCCTTAATTGTGGTAGATTAAAAGTTTAAAATTTCTCCTAAAATAAAACAAAATTAGACAATGGCAAAGAAATAGTGACCTCAATTTTCACTGGAGAACAGACGTAAGGATTATAAAAAATACGCCTTTTCTACAACCCCTTTCATTGTGATCTTCTATTACTACTAAGGCCTTTCCAACTTTCCATCAATCAGCGCGGTGGAGACACGCAGCAAAGACTTATTATGAGCCAATCGACGAGAAAGGAACAGGTCTTCTACGAAAACCAAAAATAACCATTAATCCGAATCAAACTGTCTCTGAAATTGTTGCAAGCGCTGCCAATCAGAATGAGTCCACATAATATCGTGACACATCGCATTTCGTGAAACAATCCGGCGCAATGTGTCGAATCGACGCGAATTGGACAGTTTCTAACAAGTGCGGCGTGTGAATGAACCCGCCACACAGATGCAACGCACACAATTAGCTACACGATTTGGTAACCACCTTTATATATTGTTTTATTGTTAATGTTGTGAAGCAGAACTTATGTTTTATGCTTCGTTTGCAGGAATCTGGAGCGAGAAAGTTTCCAATTCATGATTATGGACCATACGTTGATATAATAATGGCTCATATAAATAGGCGAACAAACAGGTATTCAGGTTCTGCACACGATAAAGTTTGTGTAGTCAGCCTCGGTGCAATCATGCTGTTTGTGTTAATTAATGTTCATATTTATGATTGTAGCTAGCTAGGTCAAACTGAGATAAGTTTTATTTGTCAGATTTTTCTGATATCCGGGAACTATCATCATTATATTTACTTTGAAATTACATTCTACCAAAAAAAATCACTACGTAAAATTTTCAAAAACATTTTCAAAGTTTTCCATTCGTACGGTATCAACATGAAATTGAAAACGAGGATCTCACATTTCTAAGTAAATTGACGACGTTGCGAACAGGGGCTTTGACCCGCCGACCCCGGCTGCAGCACCACCGCTGTAGTAATAAAGAACTCACGGGACTCGAGCCAAAACAAAACGTAATAGAAACAAAAGTGAAACGCTTTCTTTGGGGTTAACTAAAATTGTAGATTTTTGGCGAATAAGTCGACAGTAATGTTAATAGACTTTTTTAGAATACGATTTTTAAAACAAGTTTGCTATGCTGTTAATACTTCGGTGTTCAAAAAAACGAGATCAGTTCCATATTTAAATTATTGCTACTTTTCTTTTATTTGATATATTTTTCTACATATAGTCCGCTGTTTGCCTGTGCTTCTTAATAAAGTAATGCTTTTGTTTTACAAAATATTATCTTAAACCAAAATTAAGTTTACAATTTCTGGTTTCAGATCCACCTTATTTTCCATTAATTTTTGCATTATGTTCTTTGTAAGTGTGTGATTGTACAAACATTTGTGTCCAATATATATATTAATATTATCTTATTAGATCTCCTAATCAAACCTTCACATCTACAGGTTGCTTTTCAAATATTAGTAAATCTGGTTTTAGTTACCAGGGGCTAATAAAAAAGGAGAGAGGGGAGAAAGACCTGTTCCCTTGTTTTTGCTGACCACAGCAAGGAAACGCAAATCGCTATTAATGCGTACTGCACCTACTTAATCGATAACTACCAACTGTATCCATTACTTAAATTACCATTCTTGGCGGTCGACCTGAATAGTTGGGGTACTTCCGTCAATTAGTACCAAATAAAAGGTTCACAAGTACTAAAGTAACCAGAACAAAAACAGCGCGGCATCACGAGTTCGGAAACTGATTAAAATTTCAATCCGTAGCGGAACTCTTTAACGTCAAAATGTGGCGTAAAAGATAAAATTCGTGGGGTCGTTGCACTTACCGTGATGTGAAAACCTTTCCTTTCGGATCACTAACACTTGGTAACTGTAGATATTTTAGTTACATTACATACCTAGAACATTTAAATTAAATATATTTGATTGGTTCGGTCTGATGACCCGCACCAAACGGATTTTGTTGAGCGCTAATTACTACTTTTATATATTCTAGATATGTCTACTCTGTCGTTGATACACGTACTTTCTAAGTACACAACACTAACTTAAAATGGTGCCTGGAAAATGACAATAGACTCGCATCCTGTCGCCTACTGGGGCGTACACAGTCAAGAAAAATGCGGAATACAATTATCCACCTCTGCCTACCAATTCGGAGAACAGAAATCTGATGATATACCTACGCCTACATCCACCTTGCTACTAATATTTTACAAAATATGTATAGGACTTTTACAACTATTACAAAGAGTAGACTGGAAACAAGACTTTATCATACAAAAACAGACGAAGTAGAGCTGCAAATGGAAAGTCTAGCTATAATAGAACATTAGGCGCTCGCGTCCCGTCTACAAACATTTAAAAAGTAATTTGTAGATGAAAAGACCCTTGTGTGCTAATTTACGATCTTCCGCTTTATGGCGTTTACCACCAATGAATAAGGCAGGAGGAATGTATCTTAAGCCCTAAGACTTGTTCCGAGGTGAACCTATTACCATTTATCACACAGCTTCAATCTCGGACCGTAATAGATTCCCACAGAAAAACAATCACACGCATTTACAGTTTGGTCCTGCTTCGAAGACGTATCAGAAGCATTTCCATTCAATAGTTGCATCTGAGGTATGAAGTAAGACTACCTCTTCTGCCTGGCCAACTATAGGTGGTTTGGGGATTATCGGATTATGTTTAAGGCATGGTCAACCAACCATTCGTGAGTAGTGAGTTTAAGATTTGGTTTACCTTCTGTCGAAAGTGGCGTAAATCCAGTTTCCCGATGAACGACAATAAGCTCGCCGCTAGAAGGTATCAAAAAGGCTCAAAGGTAAGATATGATCTTCTGATTTGGAATGATACGATCGAATTTATGCGTTTAGGAGCGTTTTCCATCTTATAGCTATGTTCTATGCATATGCACAGACAAACCATTACTCTTTTTCTTTAACGTTATCATGAGAAATAGCCGTGTAAAACACTGCATATATGTTTGAAGGCACAGTCCAGACTTGTTGTAGTTGAACCGTGGCGTGTAAGCGATTATATCACACAAGATTCGAGAAAATTCATAAGGCGTGTCTAGATCTCTTGTTACGGTAGTGCGATCTGCTTACATAGCATGCGGCTCGGGAACAGCAACAAAAATATTTGCCACAGAAGCTTTAATCATATTTTGTTATATCGAAACCCATATGGGGGATAAGAAAATCCATTTCCGGGTTTCCTTCATCATGGGGCAGAGAGAGACGCGTGCCGGGTTATTTATTTTTATTAATAGCTAAAATTCCCCCGGTGCCTATCTGTATACAATATGCTGTAGGCCGCCGTATCCCCAAAAAGTATAATGTTTCGACAAAGGGTCAGATTGGTACATCACCATGATTTCTCTAGCCAAGTATTCATGGAATACCGCGATAATTATACTTTTTCCAAGTAATAAACAATTTCTCGCACGTCGTTATATACACAGAAGTTTTAGTTGGCAAACTCACACCATTAGGTTATAGGGTTGAACAAAATGAAAAACCTATTGTGAACATGCTTTCATTATAAGTTGTTATATTTTCAACTGGCAGTGGTAGAAAATAGAAAAAAACAGCTTTTGAAAACTAAATCATTAACTTCCCAACATCTTGGTGAACATTGTACAGTAACAAAGAAGCAAAGTTTTGTCAGCCCTAAAAGCAAAAGTGTCAGCATCAAAATAAAACTAAACTGGTTGAAGCGAGTTGGGATTAATTGCCAGAAAGGCGACGTCCGGACGTTCCCACGCGACTGGACCGATTCTCTGAGGAACGGGAGACATTCACTTGGATCTCGCCGAGACTGATGTCTAGTGGATAGTTAGTTTTAGTTCCAAATGTTTGTGAAATTCTTGTCCCTTTCTGTTTCGTATGTTTTGGGGTTTGGGTGGCACACATGTGGGTCGTATTAATCGTTACTTTGCATTTAGCAGGTTCGATTTAACCTCAATTTTCGGAAGCAAAATCCCATATAATGTAAATGAAGTTAATAAAAAACTTGTATTCACTTACACCTAGAACTTACAACTAAGTTTATCGAAGACGAAATTCACAAAGTACACAGATTTTAACTGGCAGTAAAACCGGAAAACGCGACCGCACATTAACCGCACTTAGACCGAAGCAAACCGTGGAAGCTCCAACACCCACGCCGAAAGAACGCAATTCGGATTCCACCAGTGAATACTTCATTAGTTTCTTTATCACGTCGCGTTTGCTCCAGATGGGAATACCAGAGATCCGTTCCGCTCAACGGCCGTACCCACCAAAAAACACCTTCACAGGAATGTCATTTACGCAACTCCGTGGCCGGACGGACATCTGTACTGTAGGGTTGGATCATGTGAACTTTACGAACAGAAATAAAATAATAACAGCTGTCTTGAAGTAGTACCTAGGTAAATAAAGAAGTAGTTGCATGGAGTTGATGAGTATAATATAAGTAGTTATTAGTATCTGCTTAACGAAATCAGTATTGTTTAACAAGTTTTCAGGATAATAGAGCCAATTTTTCCCCCTGCTGTTTTTGGTTAAAAAGGAGCTGGCAGCGATCCCTTAATTATGTTGGTTGGTAAAATAATGTTTTAGACTTCAAGCCTAACATCAAAGACGAAAAAGCTATAATTACCTGCAATGCTGCTGAAAATCAGCGTTGAGTAGTAGTCACACTGCTACTTGACATTTATGCTGAGCTGTTAGTCCATTTAGTACATAAAGCTAAAATGTATTTACTAAGTTTTTAACTGTATTTATGTGCTAAAAAATAAACTTTCTTTCTTTCTTTCAATGACAAAGGGCCATCACACCCTACATTACTGCACACAATTGTATAGTCTGTTCATATAACTACATCTTCTGGCAACCCTGTTGTGCCTTAGCCAATTGCAGATGGAATGCCAACATCTAATCCACACCACTGCTTACGTTATTAAACAATATAATAGGTACGAGCTGAACGTCTCACATCGCTCTACACTTGTAAAATATTAAATTACTCACTTCCTCCAATTACTACTGTACCTATTATAGTATATGTAATTATGACAAGTCAAAACAATACATTTTGGTAGCACAATGTCAGAAAAACTAAATACATCATGTTGAAACTATGTCACTTATATAAACCTGTTACCTTTCCACTAAAGTTGCATTATAGCATTTAGGACTTTACTGTTAGATACCGTTGAGGTCCTTAACTAAGGTCTTAAAGCAGATTAATGTTTTTTTTTCTGTTAGAAATGTATACTTAGAAATTACCTACTAACACAAATTTTTTCAACATGTTCTGTTGTAGTGAATTTATATCTCTCTATGGATTTCTTGCCTTTGACGACACATACGAATATTCCGGGGTGATTTTTGGTTACTTTTATTTTAATGAAAATTACTATGTCTGAATATTTAACACTAGCCATGTCCACTGCATGGTCATGTAGACTTAAAGCTTTTCTGAAGCTGAACGTTTCAAATTTAGTATTAATTTGTAGGCCATAAACATCAATCCAGAGTCTTGCTCAAACGAATATTTACAAATCAGTGGCAATAAATTAATCATACGAAGGAGCACCACCTCCACCAGTCAGCCACTACACTATTGAAGTTAAGACACTTAAAAGTTCTCACAAACTTTCAAACGTATGACAGCAAATTACGCGGAGTCTCACGGCTGCGCGTGAGTCAATTTCGAACTCATTTTATGGCGGATGCTGATATCACAGAGAACTATATTACCGCGATATTAAAATATATTGCGTTATAAGGTATTTTAATACGTGGTTCGTATCAGTTGGATTTTATTGAATTGAATTTTGGGACAAATTAATTATATTATTTTAATCGTAGGCGGTTGGTGAGCTGGTAAAAGAGAGGTCGGGAGTTCATCATCATTTGTTCTCAGTACTGTTCTTTTAAAAGCAGCAACAAGTCTAAATTAAAAAGATATCGGTGCAGGTCTTATCGCACTAGGTATTTACTTTTCTTATAACACCTGTATTCCTCGAAGAAGTTAACAGGCGCATGCGCACAATTTGCCCGGCATTTTAAATCCCATGTAAAAAGGGGAAAGCGTTCAATATTTCAGGGAAATGTGACAAAAACATTATCATGTTGTGATCATGCTCTAGTGCCAGTAAGAACTAGCCACCGAACAATGTCAAAAAGTCAAGCAAAAAAAAGTACAAAAGCAAAATGGTAACCAGTACCTACTTACAGTTACGATTCTGACCTCCGTTAAACCCACGGAATGGTCTACGTACCCATCAGAAGCATTCGATCAGTTTAATACAAACGTAAAGTTTACGATTACCACAATTTTGAATTAAAATTATTGCGAGATGACAGTTAAGCCGGTTTTGTTTCGGTTTATGGCGATAACGATAAGAGGTCCACTTCGTTACGTTTACGAAGGGTTTGATTTATAACCTTTCTTTAGAGGACACTTTTATTGATGTGGAGTAGCATTGTAATTAATATATTTGCGGCAGCACAAACTAAACTGATTTCGTTGTTACCAAAAAACAAGGTTGAAAATTATCCTTCAAAAAGAAGATAGATTTTCGAAATTTTAAAGGAGTCAAAAGCCACAATTTCTTTTTTATATACCAGCCTGTAACTGTGTTACCACAGGAAAAAGATTTCTTGTTTTTGAAGAAGAAATGAGTATTGATAACCACATGAAAAGCACAAACTTTTCATTACAGTAAGTTGAGATTTGTCTACTTCAAATGAAAATTAATCACCACAACAATAAATAAAGTCAGGTATGTTAATATAATAGATACATTGCGCTCTTGAAGTGTACTATTGACTCATTGTATTAATTTGACACTACATCAACTTACACAAGTCCGGCGAAAGGTCTTCTATATCCCGAAGTCCAATCTTCAAAAACACATTGTCAATTACATTGTGATTACACCCTTGACCTTATAATATCGCATGAAAGTATTTACTTAATAGAAACTCGTGTGGCCACAAAATATGTTGGCGGCAAAAAATGTTAGGCGATAGGTATTCGTTTAGCGGGTGAATGATCGAGAGATGGCTTTGTCGACTCGAGTCCTCGACGAATTGATTGAGAATCGAATAGTCGGACACAGATCGATTCGACGCGAATCGGGATGATACGATGTTAATTTAGAAATATTTAGAATAACTTTTTATATTATAGTGCTGCGATACCTATTAATTTTTACTGGATTCAGACACGTTTTGAATGACATACAATACATAAATACAATGAAATACATGCATCAAGTTAACAATTGGTACAATAAATTCACGCCTAATTTGGACCCAACGTTTTCTGACAGCCCTGTTACGAAGCAAATCATTGTAGCTCTTTAGGTTTTAATAACGTTTAAATAAAAATAGACCCACAAAAATGTCTAACTGCAAACGTTGCAGTCTTAACTCGAATCTGGCAGAATAGTTGGAAGCCCGACTCAATTGCCACAAGAAGAAAAAATAATAATCTTAAAAGCTCTAACGGCTAATACTGGAGGGATTTATTGATTGTTTACAAAATAATGCTTTCTAATAAAATTGTTAAACTTACTAAAGACCCATTATATACCTACAAACCAAGCATCATCATGTGCATAAAACCCGAGTCTCGGCTGTAAGTATTTTTAGTATCATCACAAGACGAGACTTTTAAAGAGACTAATGTTCAAAACGTATTCTACAAAAATATGAGAACAGATTAAAGGTCGACCAACTCTACATTTTGTTTCGAGAAGTGTTGAACGGCGCCTCTGACCAACAGGGATTGTCACAGGCTAACAGTTACAGTAATCGTCACGCGTCACGCCTATCCTCACTGAAGCGGTGGGCAGTATTACGACATTACGATGCACCTCCACGGTCCGTAGGGGACGGATTCCATTCCGTTGCCGGGGACTCGGAAGAATCGACGAACCCGTGTGATGTATAGCAATAGGTCTAATGATGTTGGTGTACCGTTTTAATTAACTATAAATAAATGATTATTATCAGCGAAATGTAAATGTAAATAAACCACCTCTACCTTCCACTTTAGGGATTGCAGTTCATAATAATGATGATTCACACATTTTAAATATAGTATAACTTTCAAATCCTGGAATAACCCAGAACCTATTTTATGTTTTTTTGGAAGACTTCAGGACTGAAACATCGACGGCATGTCTTAAATAATATCAACCCTGTAACCCAACTTCCACGGAGAATAAGGATACATAAGTCTAAGGATCGTTTCGACGAGTTCCGACCGGCGAACCGTTAGACTGATCATTGTGTAAGGTATGAAACTGCATAATCAATTTTCATTTTCCGGTGTAATTTTCAATGATATTGTAACTAAATAAAATTATACAAAAACGCGGAACAGTAGCCATAGCAACAAGGCAACAAAGGCAGTTTGTTAGTGAGTTCCACAACAATGTCGCTATGATTGATCCATATCGAGCGTGATGACAGAGTGACCGCTTCCCGCGTAATGTGGCGCGCGGAATGCGCGGGCGCACTGATCTAGCGGCGGTCGCCATCGCCATTACATATGGTATGTGGCGGGAAATGCGATCGGTAATGTGTTGAAAGCTTAAAATGTGATGATGGATGATAGATCGATGCGTGATATTAGACGAAAGCCGAAGTGCCAACACTGTTACAAGATTGTCTAGAATTATAAAGGTGTGTCTATGGTACTACTTATACGTACTTAGTTTTAATTTTCTAACTGTCAAAGCGACGTCGTTTTTCTTTTTAAAAGGTTTTCTGTCTGAATTTATGTTTTTCCCATTTTTTATTGAGGTCGATTTCTTTGTAGCAATATAATAAGTTTGCAAAAATGCAATGATCAAATTATTTTGATGTAGTCTTCGTGTAAATTTATTTGTCAAATGATTTAGTGGCATTAAACACGACAGAACATTAACGAGCCACAAGAAGTAATACTGTTACTTAGTTGTCACAAAATGATTTGTCGCGCATACTGTTGTCTTTTCCAGCACCCGAAATGTATGGAGTTACCAAAACACGGAGTAACCCTACATGTCTACATCTCGTTTCACCGTGAAACGTTCCTAACGCAAGTAGGTACTTACTTTATTTAAAACATATAAAATTATGCTTCCCGCTAATGTAACACGGTGAGCATGTAGAGCGTAAATCTTCATTAACAGTAATTTCTCTACAACGGACACTGACTGATGTTATCTCTTCGCAAAGTGTAACAAGACCGATACACTCTACAATAAATACATTATATATAATACAAGATGAGCGGGTAACTTCGCTTTATCATAAGTACTTAAAGTTACAGCTAATGTTTCGTAGTGATTGGACATAAAAATACAATTATCTCTTTATCTGAAGATGCGGGTAGAAGCTCTTTCATCAAAATTTCAGTACAAACAAACATTTTCATTAAAAAAATTGCAATTTTTATAATTTCTTTAAGTAAACACACAGTAAATGACAAATATGACAATGGTAACGAATATAACATAAGATGTTAATTGTAAATAAAGAGAATACTAAACAAGGCAGAAGTCAAATCCTGTTAAGATAAAGCCTTGTGTAAAATATCTTTATTACCCACATTATTGTCATAAAAGCCTTTGCGAACCCACCCGTATAGCAAAACAAGCTTAAAACAATGAGGTGCCAGTTAATAACGTTAAAACAATCTCCTTCAAATCATCGCCTTCATCGTAACTTTAAATATCCTAACAAACCGAATTAAATGTGGAATTTAACGGGTTTTTAACAATCTATATTTTATAAAACAATATCTGCTGCTAACTATGAAGGCACATGAACCTCGCTTCATAAAATGGACGATATACAATGTATGTTCCGGTTGTGTTCATCCCAATGGTTCTCAAACTCTTTGCATAATACTCTATAAAAATTACCATAAACACAACAGTAGAACTGTTGTGTTTATGGTAATTTTTATAGAGTAAGTCATTCAAATATATAAGTACCTAATGCTGAAAATCGTCTCGAGTTGCGCCTTTTGTGAAGAAATTTTGAAACTCCATCCTTCCTCCAAATTGCCAATGTTAAATCTAAAACCTCTTGCTAAAAATTTGCGTTTGTGTTCATAAGACGATGATGGCCATTCTGCAAGAGATGTCATCAATTTAGTATACAAGAAGGAGTTTAGAGATAAGCTTTCTAAAAAGAACCACTTTCTAAAGTTTTTAAAAAGTTTAACAGCGGAAACATGATTAAAAGTACTTTTTTCACATAATAACCTTACTGTAATTATTTATCTATGTTTTGCTTATCAAAGTACCTTGAGAATCACTGTAACCATAAATTAACGCGCGTGCGCATACGAAGCCGAACGGAGCCGAAGGGGCCCGAGCGTGACGAGCGCCCATTCAGTCATCTAGCGAGATAATACGCAGATTACATCTAAATTACGAAAACGCACTTATTGCGTCCGACATTTTTTCATCTATGAAATATATAAAAAATTTAACAGTGCTCACGGAACTTTATTCATGGTTAAGTTACAACTAACACTAACTAAAAGTTGGTACGAAACAGATTGTTCAATGTTTTTGGAAGGTTGTGAAAATGCAGTAGAGTAGCATTTTCACAACTTTCCCAAAACATTGAACAATCTTTTTGGTACCAACTTTTACCGTAACCGTAATTTTGTACTAAGGAAGGCTTTATTATTATTCCTTCCATCGAAAGGTAAATTACAAAAATTTTCTTTTCAAGTTTTTCTCAAAAAATATATTTCAGGAAATAACAGCATTCTCCTTACATAGAAACACCTTACAAGCCAGTTTTTGGATCCCACAGTTTATTTAATTCGGGAAATATAACGCAAGGACTGACAATATAGGCAGGTTTATTTAAACTACAAAGTATGTAACTACTGTGTGTAATGTTGATGCAAATAATCCAGTTTTAAATGGTCTACAAAATTATTAAGATCCCCATTATTCTAAGAAAAGTCTTCACCACATAAAATTGTATTTAAACAGGTTGTTTTACGTAATAAATAGAAACGTTAAAATAAACCTGTGTGTCTACATATTCTTCCTTCTGAATTGTTAACATCTGACATCATAATGACTTGTTGTTGTTTGTCATTTATATTTAGAAATGGGTAGTACTACTTACTAGTAAACATTGACTATAATTGGGGTTACGTCAATCAAACGCAACAAGATGATTTAATGAGATTACTTGTACATAATTTTACTATTTTTGTAGGCGACATTTTACAAGAAAGGGAGAGCACAGAGGAACAATCACTGAAAGGCAGCTCATATATTAAAGAAAAAAAAGATAGGTGATACAAACTACCTTTTTCTTTTAACCAAAACTAGGATGTTTTGTACCGATCGTATCGATAACTTTTCCATTGATGACAAAGAGCAATAAAACAATCAACAATCAGATTAGCAAATAAATGTAATAACCAATCCGCTTCATTGTTATTTCATACTGATATTTGTAATAAATGTAAATAGTCTATTACAAGCAGTCTATACAAGCCCTTATCAATTATCTTGTGCATTGTTTGCACTTTAATGTCAATTTTAATTAGGGTTGGCCCCTTCCATCATTAACTACTACAACTGTAATTTATTATCAGCTTTCTTACAGTATAACGGGAAAGGAATTTCTAGGCATAAAAGTCTATTTAATTATAGTCCAAGTTCTCTTTTGTTTATTGCTTAAGTGAAAACACGTTGCAAAATAGATCACCCAGACTTTCTCTATAGTAAACTATAAATATTTATAAAACTAAACATAAGTGTCGAATTTAGTCAACACTGCATAAAATGAACTTTCAACGAACTAAGTGAGTGGCATCCTGACAACCCAAAAAAATAACCCTTGAGCGGACATCAATTCCAGGTGGTAAGAAAATTATAGCTTGACTTCCTGTTTAGTTATTTACTAGAACTGTACGACTTATTGATGATGCATCTTTTTAAAAGTCCTGCACTTCCAGTCTAATCATCATGTGCATTCTACAACGCGCAACCCAGCGTCATACCTAAGTACCGATTGTTAAAGATCGAAGATTACCCTAGAATTACCATTAGCAAAATTTGTCTGAATTTATCTGACTACACGTAACGCCCGTTAAAGATCTACGAATGTAGTAAAATGAGTTAACAACTTAAAGTTCTGTCCGAGGCACGAAGGGAACCTTAAATAGCTTAAACGCCTGTTTTCCATGAGGTCCTTAAAAGTTATAGATAAAATAAGGGTTAAGTTGTACAGGAAACTTTTTGACAGCCCTAGTTATGATATCTGCGGCGCAGGGCTTCACGCCTCGTGGACTACTTAAATACTACCCGAGTACTAATGGGCTCGGCTTACACGCTGCTATTCGGCCCTAATTTATGCGGCTGCATTAAACGGACCAGGATGTATTATTGAATAATTAGTGGGATTACATTGTACGTACTCCTTTTAGTGAATTATAAAATATTTTTCTTAATGCAATAAACCCTTTTAAAGTGCGTCAACCACAGGTTATCATCAGCCAAGATCAAATGGTAAAGACAATCTTTGGCGTAAAGGCCGCCCTTGTAGTGTGCTCTTTGAGTAGGAAATTAAAGACAGTCAAAAGTCGCTTATAATCAAATCATATATTTTCCTAAAATACCGAATTCTTTAGTAGTAAAAATAGGATAAAACTATCATAGATATTGGTACCTAATAACTACTTAGACAAAATAAATTAATAAACGTAGCTGAAAACTATCTCACTGTAAGGTGATAGACATCACTGCTTTATCGTGATTAGTTCTGTTATTGTTTTACGGTGTTCCACATCATTGACTACTCACAATCATGGGACACCTGCATGGAAAATCGTTCTTCCGACCTTTAACTTAAACCCTTTTGTACATGTTTAGGTTTCATCACAATGTTTCCGTTCACCATTCTTATCAAAAGTTTTTTGTAGGTACAATTACAATTTCAAAGACTGAAAAATTCACGATGATTTTTGCCTGAGATTTTTAATAGCTTTGTTCTCTGGTCCATCGATCATAAGACCACTAGGAATTCTAACACCTAAGTTCTTCTCACAACTTAACGCTTCTATAACGAGCCTTTATTCTGATAAAACATCCTGCCACGGTAAATTATTCCAGAGTCATGCTTTCGTAAAGGTCATTAACGTGTATAATAAAAGTTGATTATACACTTTGTGATTAGAAGCAACAGAACTCAAACAAAAGTTAATAAATAATTTTGTTTATAGAAATAATATTTGTACACTTATAACCACAATAGTTTATGGGCACCATATAATACCATTGACGATGTGTTCTAAGGGTGGAAAGCGTGACGTTCGTACCCCACGTGTAATCTATAACGATAGTAGTTGTAAACTACTTTCTTGAACTCTTCATGTTAATCTTGATAAAACAGTTATTTACAATAATTTATTATGATAATTATAGAGCTGCGTTGATTTATAATTAAGCATCATAAAAAGCTATTGAAAGATCTTAACAGGAAAAGAAAATAATAATTTTTACAGAAAATATATTTAGCACAATGGCTTTATCCGCCACGCTTTTTGATTGATAACAAACAATTAAAGGAAAAGAAATCGTCACTAGCAGTGCATGTCAAACCACAAGTTTCCGTCTCCATTCAACCACAGCGGAGGACCATGGACTATGGTCTTGTGACCAAATGCCAACGACATCCATCTGCCCACAAAATTGTACGTTTGAAATCGAACAGAAGTAATGGGTATTCAACCAATTTATTTTTAGAATTGCTTATTCAAAGCTGAATTGGATAAAGCCGTATTACCGACGTACACTTTCTATTCATTATTTGGGTTTTCCTCCATCTTAAGCAAGGCAATTCTACTTCAACATTACGTACGTATTGAGATTGTAGAGGTACATGACACGTGTAGGTATGACAAATAAGCTAATCCTGACGTAGAAGGAAGAAGCTAGGCTATAATGGCACGTGTTTATGAATCAATTACTAAAAGGAGATCGTAGAGTTATGGGAATCTTATCCTCAACTTAACGTTCATTAGAAAATTCTTTGAATACAAATCAAATACTTATACTTACTTAAAGTAATTCTAATTATATACTGCGTCGTAACGCCGGAATGTTACCACGCATCAGCCACCTCTTTTACATGCTTCATAATTTTAAGTTTCCAAAGATAATCTCGTTGTAACAGCCACGAACGAGGCTTTAGATAGCGGCGTGTTACGCTCCACGGATCGGACGAAGACCTCGGCGACAGTTTTTTCGACAACTGAAGAAAAAGTCAAAACTAATAAAGCAACCGCTTACGAAATCACGAAAACTCGTGTCGGCAAAATTGCTTTGAAAACATATTTAATTTGCCATTCAGAAAGATACATTTTAAGGAATTATGAGCCCAAACAGTGAGACATAAGAGTGGATATTTGGTTGCAAAAGGGCAGCTAGGATGGCGCGTGCGTACTCTGACAGCCACAAATAAATTGCCTCCATCAAGCGACAGCTAAATGCATAGAAATTTGTCGGTAATCCCAATGTTTAGTAACACCATTTTCCACAAAGGGCTTTGATGTTAGTAGCGCACTTTGGACCGTAATTGCAACGTAATGTGCTCCCGTTTGAATCACGTTCTATACTTTTATTCCTTTGAAATGCACTTTTGTGGAACTACTTCTTTTTTAAAGTAACCATTTTAGTTTGCGCTTGTAATAACTTAAGATTCAAAACTATTAAATGTAAGCAAAAACAAATTTTCTGAAATTTCACTGCATTCGTAAGGCATTTTGTCTCTGTCTGGTTTATGTCGCTATATTATCTTGTCACAATAGCTAAACGGCTTGCTAGTTATTAAATTCGTATCCAAATCAATCTCTTTCTGCTACTGGTCTAGAGATAGATATCTCTATAGACACTTAAGTAGCTTTTATCTGGTAAAAAACGCCATTAACTAGATCAATTTCATCAAGTTAGTTAAGTATATTATTTATTACAATGATAGTTAGTTGCAATAGTAATAGTCGTAACCTGGAAAACTGGAAACGGAAGTTTAAGACACAATCGCCAGTCATTTAGAAAGCCTCCGCTTCGATCTACTTGACTTTAGTTAGACAGTTTATCCTCCTGAATCGTCGAACGAACTTTAAATGTCGTGTTTAATTTTTTCCTATAGAACAGCAATTTTACTGGTTTTTATACAAGACGAATACCAGCAGAAGCCATTCTTTATAAAAATTTCGTTCGTGGAGTATCCGTGCGGTTGATGACCGCGACTCCGTCATGGGCGAGCGACCCGCAACTCCTGCGCAAGCCACGCTCTTGCCATCACACGCCGACTTTATGATACATTATTATTACACATCATTTTGTGGATTAAGGATACGTTAAAACCGGATTGTTATTAATTAAAACATGAATGTGTAGCTGTATAAATAATGTTTCCTTGCGATTGTTTAAATAACTTTGGGCTGGGTGATGCAACACTTGGCTACAGTTGAATGTTACTTGAGGAATAATGGGAACTTTAAGAATGTTGCAGCGTCTACTTATTATGAGGTTGTTATACAGCCTCTAAATATAAATGTCAAAATACTGTTATACGGCCTTAATTTGATATTGCCTATTAAACTTTATAGACTCCTATTCAGTTACCACCCTGAACAAACAGACAAGTGATAGGAGTTTTCCTGCACAGTTAGATGCTGTTGTTTGTTGTTTTAACGACGTGCCTTTAGAGCCTTGTTAGTGTCAGCCACATTGTGCTTACGTAGACTTTTGTTAATTAACAAGCGAAGACTTTATCACCGGGTTTTATCACCCTGTTTAATTACACCCACTCCTTAACAGCTAGGATCAACAGTTTGAAGTAAAGTGCATCTTTTTCTTCGAACGTTATTTATTGAAAATGTATTAACTTAGATGAGGGGCGCCACAGTAGCACTTTTCTGAACTAAATTGAGTCTTCCTACTAATGTTACTATTTCTTGGGAATTGAAATCTGAAAACACAATAAATTCTACATACATAACATCACGCCTATACTTCCCGATGGGGTAGGCAGATTACAGAGTACATTTACATTTCTTCAGGTATGTTATATGTCTCAATGCAATACGGGGCGAGCTTATTGTCATTAACCGGCACAAATCCAGACTCTATGCTGCTCCTAATAACACTTTGCCCGACCCGGGATTCAACCCCAGTCCGCATCCTCAGAAGTCGCGGTTATGAACACTACACACGCGGCCAATGAAGCAGTCAATTATAGTTTCAAAAATTCGGTAGTAAAAATATCTTAAATATGAAAAGTGCAAATAATGGCTAACTAGGGCTAATTACTAATTTTTCCTATTATCGACCAAACGACTCATGGACGAAGTTATTAAAGGTTTAAATGAAACATTAAAAAGAAGAAAAACTTAATATCAGTAGGTACATACATTAGTAGGTACTCTCATATAAATAGTAGGATTATTTATTAGGACAGCAACTATTACCTAAGGTGTTCGTATAAGCCTACTACGCGCTGACACGACAGCTGAAGCATAATGCTATCACCCATTAACAACGTGATTAACATAACTGTCACTTCATTAAACACGGAGTTTAATATTCTAAGAACATTATTTACTTATTCAACTAGAACAGACGATTATTGGCAATAAGCAATAGATTATAAAAAGTCCAGTACCATTTGTGTAGAAATGCCAACAACCTGAAGTTAGCGCCGCGCGCCGGTGTTGTTTCAAGCGTCACGGGCAGCGCAAGCGCATATTATGCACCCTCGCGCAACAGTAATTAGCTGTAACCTTTATGGTGCTGCTGTTCTGTGCTCCAATCATGTTTCAAGACCAACTATGGTATTATTTAATAGAGCTAACTTCTACAGTCCAGAAAGTTTAATCCAAGAACCGAATACCTTTCTTCTGCTTCCAGTTAGCATAAATGCTTTAGATCGATACATTGCGTATGGTAGGACCTAATTGTACCAACCTGCAATAGAAGAAATCTTAATAGAAACGGGAGAAGCCGTTAACGCCACAAGTATCATCTATAAGTACCTAAGCGATAGGCAAAAGTGTTCTGCTTTATTAGCCTTCACACACTCATAAATAGATTCATAAGTAAGGTGCAAGGTGGCAACCGTATTGCTATGATAATTGCCATTTATTAGACCTACTAGGTACTTAGTTCTTGATATTTATTTTGATACTTTTTATCATCATGACATGGACTACCTCGCTTGTCTAGTGGTACTTAGCGCAACTGCTGAGCATGAGGCTGGGTTCAAATCCCAGGCAAAGTGTTATTGGGTTTTTCTGTGCGGTAATTCTCTGTACCAGCACGGAGTCTGGAATTGTGCCCAGTTAATGGCAATAGGCTCGCCCCCTATAACATTGGGACACAAAACATAACTGGCTAAATGTGGGTGAACTATACACCTCTGCCTGCCCTTCGACGAATACAGGCGTGATGTTATGTTATGTTTAATGTATGACATGGAAGGGTTCAAGCCCCCATTATTCCGTTTAAGACCACCTTTAGACTGCAGGGTCTCAAGGTGGTACATAAATATGCACCGAAATGACAGCTATTTTTTTAATACATCGCAAATTATATTTAGACACCACATATTAAATATATAATGAATTTGCGACTAAAATATATCATGAAATGACTGCCCCTAGCTATGAATTTCAGTGGATAGAAATGTCCCGTAGAGTACGGTTAGACGTAGACGTAATATACGGTAAAACACACTTCTAAAAGTTATCAAGCAATGCATCCATTTCTATATGTTTTCTATTGAAACACATAACATACCTATATTCGTATAATACATATGTACATACCTGCTCGTGATATCGAAAGAACATGGACATTATCCAAAGAAATCAAACTAACTTTGAAAACATACGTTTAAGACGAAATTCAAAGTCCGAAAACCGCAATAAACATCCTTGATTAAAAAAAGACGATAAAGCAAGGATCTTTGCAATTAAAATTAATAACAATAGGCTACAAGGATCGTCGCTTGCGCAGGAGCGTCGACCTGCCACGCGCGAGCGCGCCGACGCGCGCGCAGCCACCGTGCGAGGTGCATGACACCGCTCCGCAGGTGGACCGCCCCGCACCTGTCTGGGAAGTGCCTCTAAACGCTCTGCTGACCTTTATGACGGGACAAGTTAAAGGGCTTACGTAAGGGTCCTCGTAAATAGATGGGGTGGTCAGCTGTATCTCGACAGAACCGTTACTGTTCCAAGTGAGTGAGTTAAAAAACGCCTTGTGACAAGTTCATTTGTTTTATAAACTTGTGGTGTGTGTGTGGTTGCTCTTTTTGGACCAAAGACACTGATGACTAACTGGGAAATGTATCAGATAAATGGCAATAGGCTCGATCTTTTAGGTACCTAGATACATGTGGGCTTTTTCTTTATCTATAATTGTGTGAAAACTCAGTTTTCATCTAACTTCAAAACGTCTTTAGTCACTGAGATGACACGCTTTTTGGATGGTAAAAAACGTCTACATATAGGCATTAATTTCTTTAGCGTTTACAATATAACATTTACAATATTTGACGAAAACAATATACACAAAGAAAACTTTATTTTTTTAAGTTATGCACCTTAATACTACCAGCAGCGATTCAACATTAGAATAGCTCGATTGGAATCCTGGCCATATCACACAAATAGAACTCGGGTCTTTCAGTCTGCTTAGCATAATATTCCGACTAGAGGTCAACCCTGGTCGGTTATGCTAAGTAGCACAGTTTAAACAAGTAATGTTAAAAAGATACTTGAGATCTTCTTCGATTTTTGTTTGCATATTTTTCTGAAAATAGGCTGGTTAGCACCTTAAAAGTACATTATTTTTGTCCTTTTTACGTTTATCATTACAATATTATTTTTGATGTAAGTGCACACAAATAATCCCATATTACATCCACTTGACACGTATTTATAATGGAGTAGTGAATGAAAAACTTGACAGTCTCTTGACACTCGATAACCACATGTATTTTGTGTCTTAGCTAGTTAGAAGCAAATACAAGCTGAGGGTTTAAATTTCTCATTTTAACAGTTTTTCACAGAATATGTAACTATTTTTTTTCAATTTGCCCACTGCAGAGACATTTCTGAACTGTGTTTTTCAAACACTGTTGTACTGAGTTTAATATACATACCTACCTACCTTTATTCTGTTGAGTATGAACCACAAAATTGTCTGCCGCGAGTGCTGCTACCTACTTCGTTAATTGAAACAAATGAATAAGTATTGCAGACCTTCCGGGAAATTTTCGTATACACATGGCGTGCTTGCCGGGAGTCTGTACTCAAATCGCCCACTACCGCGAATGACATCATAATAAAATTACCAAGTTGAATGCTCCCTAGCTGGATAAAGTACGTCTTAGGAAATAATCTCATGCCAACCAACTGGTGGTCGGAATTACGGCTTCAGCTAAGAGTAAATCACCGTATTTGGGGCGCAAATCGCCAAATTATTTACTTCACAGTATTTAGTTATTTGACTTTAGAAAATTAGTAGTGAATAAATTATGGGTTATCAGACTGAATCTAATCAAAGTCGCTAATGTTTAATTAAATGGATAAAATAAGATCTCATTTTCATTTTGAATGAGGTATCTAATAAAAGAGTAGGCACCTAGTTAGGTAACTACATAGCAGTAGTTAAGATTGTATTAGTCTCAACGTAACTCCTCGCTTGAAAACAGAGCACGGCGATCATAATTAAAGACTAAACGAATTACCATACAATTACAAATAATTCAATCTTCCGTCCAGTACCAGCGGAGCAGTTAACGAGCGGCCGGCAAGCCAGAATGTCCGGCGAGCATGAAACGATGGCAGCTATGCATAATATCCGATGAAATTGTGCATAACTAGTCAATGACTTATGACGAGCTGTGCATAATAACATTTTTACCTCGACGCATCATGTACCAGCCCCGGTAATTAGTCAGCTAGATATAATTAAAATTTATCGCGTCTTCCATTAGAAGCTTGGGCACACGGCGTGGCGAGCCAGCGGACCGCGTAGCTTTGTCTTGCTTTCCTGCACCGCGGCTTTTACATTCACTATCAACGGTAAATCTTGCCACCATACTGTTCAATTTATCAAAGCATCTTTCCACGCGACTGTAGAGATAAAACAAAGTAAAGGTAACGAAGTTATGTTACAATTAACTAATGGTGTTGCAGTAACAACTAAATAAATACCAAGACACTTAAGTTTTCAGGTAATACGATAATACATCCTTACCTCAATCAAATTAAATTATAAAAAGAACAATAACTTTAATGAGTTCATTATTAGGTAGATACATACCTAAACAGATTAAGGTACTTAAGTACCCAATTACACGTAAGTTGATATTTTCCATACTTATTGTTAGGGGATATCCACATTCGTAAATTAGCCAATAAAATAACACAGTTGGACATTTTGCAGGTAAGTTTGTAAATAGGAGCTAGGTACGTAATTTAAATTGGGTAGATTTAAGTAGTCAAATTAGTAGGTACTATCTACCTAACTTAAAACTTTTCTTTGAGGAGCCACACAATCTGCGGTAGGTAGAGCTATATTTTGAAATTAGATACAACGAACGGATATGCTGCTGCATCGAAACAACTGTCGCTTTACGAGCGCCGGGTAAAGAGAAAAATGGAGCATTACGTTTTGTGGGCAGCGGTCGGCATCACGATTTCACGGACGCGGTAATGGCAGCCATTAGACGCGCAGCGACACGGCAAATGGCGGCCGACGACTCATCAGACACGATTTAT
Source organism: Abrostola tripartita (assembly GCA_905340225.1). Classification (NCBI taxonomy): domain Eukaryota; kingdom Metazoa; phylum Arthropoda; class Insecta; order Lepidoptera; family Noctuidae; genus Abrostola; species Abrostola tripartita. The sequence continues at coordinate 3,282,459 of HG996488.1, forward strand.
CGGAGCTAGATGCATTAATTCGAACATCTTTTTGACGGATGCTTAGGAAATAAACGAGTGACAATAACTGCTGAGGTCACAGGCATCCTAATTCCAGTTTTAATGTCTTGAAACGGTTTAGCATTTCCAGGTCATTAGCGTAAGAACTGAACCGTTGCATTACTCTCGTGGTTGCACGTGACGGTAGCGCTTGAGGTTGAAATTTTATTAACAGGTCAGCGGCTTTAAGTGCCTGGAATGATTTCTGATAAATTTATAAAGGCCGACCTTTTGAAATACTCTACTATTCCAGACAGGCAATGCCGAATTCCTCAACCCTTCATTGGGACAAATATTGCTGACAAGCCCAATACCTAGTGAAAGAGATGGTAACTACTGCCTACATAAAAAACAGGTACCCAAGGCAGGCCATCAGGCCAGCCAATCTCTACACCCCCTCTTATAGTGTTGCTTTTGGCTCTTACGCTGCAGTCAGTAATGAACCCGCAACCCTTATCATAGCAGTTCAATTACTCAGCCAATGAAGACATCATTTTATATCTTATGGTGGGAAACTAATCAAAGAAAAACTTGACGCTCTATAGGAAGTCTCAATAAGTAAGAATTATGAAAAAAAGGGAATTTAAATAGTGATAATTCTTTTCGCACGCAAGATCCGTAGAATGACGTTACTTAAGAACAGCTATTAGAAGTCTTAAAAAGTTGCTGAAGTCTAAATTCGCTACTTACTTACTACATCAAGCCCAATATCAAGTGTTATTTCCTGATAAGGTAGACAGAGGTGTATCAGTACACCCACTATTTGCCAGTTATGTTACAGGTCCCATGTACTAAGGGGCCAGCCGATATGAATAAAAAGCGCATGTAAATATAAAAAATATTTTATTTAACCAGTTCAACAATAAAATTATTTACAGCTTACAGGGTACCGAGAAGAAAAATAATTTACTCCTATATTTACAGACATAAGCAATGACATTGGACCCAGCATCTGATTCGATGTAGAACACTATTTGTACGTATCGAGTTCAAACGCCATCATGTTACTTTACTTACAATTCTACTTACGGCCTAACTCACATACGACATCTATAAACGCATTTAGGTGACTTCTTAGCCAATTCTTAATTACTGTTTGTACAAAATAAAAATGTTTTAAAACGTGTGTCACTTCGCGATTATCACTATTTTACGTGCCATTTACAAACCGTTCTATATAACCGTAGAATAGGAATCCTCGACTCTTTCCTGGCAACGGAAAGGGATTTTATTCTTAATGTTTTTCCCCACGGAAGACCATATTATCGCAATATTGTTTTGACTTCCTTAGATGCAATCTAATAACTTATAATACAATTCAATGCCATCTGCCACAAATATTATCCCCTTTGGAATGACTTTAAAAAGCAATATCATGGCATAAATCTTTCATGAGTATATACAAAAATATATCTTAGTTCCTAACATAACATAAACATATACTTGTTATGTTCTTCTCTTACATTATATATACAATTTACAGGTAAGTACATATGCGGTTGCCGAAGTCTAACAATTATCATTTATAACAACTGTACAAAGAATTTCGATCACAGACCAATTGTTTTAATTGTCCTTGAAATATGACACGATTAATTTCCGACAAATTTTCCTTATAAACAATTAATTAACGTATTTAACTTGCGCAACAAGAAACAATTACTACAATAAGTCTAAAGTTTTAAATATTTGGCATGGCTTTATTTTAGAATTTTTAAAAAGAAACAGTTGTATGACTTAATACAACAAAACTCGCCTATATTCCCCGAAAGGGTAGGCAGAGGTACCTGAGAGGTCTGCCTACCTGAACCCATAATAATTATTACTTTGCCATCAAACAGGCATAAGTCCAGACTCCGTGCTGTTACAAAGATTTACATAATAGATAAATCCAATAACACTTTGTTCAACCCGGGATACGAACCTTCAACCAAGTTCTTCTCAAACTTCTCAGTCCAACGAGTTTAAATGAAAATCAGTTGCATGTGTAAGAAATGTAAGTAAAACGTGTTTTACTTAAGCTAAGACCGTATCTACTTGTAGCCGACCACTTTGTACAATATATTATGACAGACACCTCTGTTGCAGTTCTCTTAAATTATATTAATATTGATAAGTTATAAAACACCATCACAAACTACACATAAATAGCTTCTCTACAAATAAACAAGTCACACATCATAAATACAGGCGGTTCCAAAAAAATAATGCTCATAATTATACTACAACAATATGAATTAAAATCCAACATTTAATTAATATTTATATTGCATACTAATATAATTAAATACGTAATCTCGTTATAACCTATATAATTTCAATTTTGACAACCTATACAAGTTTAATATTACCTTATGCTTATAGTAAGTATAAAAGATTTATAGCTAATAAGTTTAACAGTTAGCCTTTTAACCTTTTTTTGTAATTAGATGCATGTAAACATCAAACGATTTTTACTTAGATTGATAAATCACAAAATGCGCTTAATTTGTCTTTTTGCAGCCTTTAATCTTTGTCCATATACTGACATACCAATTTGATTTGTAGAATATTTCTAATTTTATTTATTGATTAAGTTTGCAGAATTGCCTATAGATTGATATAGCAGGCACTCGCATTTCATCTTAGTTTTGAATCACAGATGAAAACATCGACGATTTAATGGAGACCAATTTATCGACGATAACACAATTCATTACCATTCAAGATATATTTTGTATAATAAATATAATCTCATAAAACTGATTACAAAAAGTTCTAGATATTATTATAGGCAGCACTCCATTAATCCATCGATGTCTTCATCGCTTCTGTCTTTTGATAACCGCGACACAACCATAGACAATCAATTGTATACAAGACTTCTAGCGACACATCGTCTACATCTATAAATTCATGTATCTCCTAAAGGAGTTGATATAGAAGGCCATAGACTGTCACACACCTTCGATATTCGAATGTTTTTACGCGCCGATCAGCCGACGTATTGTTTTATCACTGAACTATTTTTATACGTAAGGTATATAAAGCACAGTATAGCGACGGCCCTAGTCGTCGCTATCTTCGTCCTAGCTATCGATATGGTCGGGCTCCATCTTGGGACTGGGTCGCATCCCTAGTTTGTCCTCGCCGTCACCTTCGTTGTGCACCGTCTCTATCGTAAGCATCATCTTCTCGTCGCAGCTGTCGTCGCCGGAGTCTGAGTACATCGATTGAGTTGATGTTGCCACTTCCTGGATTTCAAGAAAGTTGGTGTAAGTAAAAAGCATGATGAAGAAAACGAGTTCGAAATAGTCATTATGTATATATATATGTAATAACAATTATTTGTATGAAAATAATGTCAAATTGTGACGCACGAGTTAGAAACGAAACGAGGACTGCCCTGCTTTTTTCACGGGAAGTAGACGTGCATTATTACACCTCTTGCCATGCTAATGCTAAGGTTTTTGAATATTGAAACTAACCGTGATTCTGTTTTTGGTGTGTATCCGCACGTGTTTCGCGAGATGGTCGGAGCGCATGAACCGTTTCCTGCACTCGGGACACTCGAACCTCTTCTCTCCCGTATGAGTCCTCCGATGCCGTTGTAACTCATCTGATCGAGTGAATCTGGAATAATAATGCGTTAGATATATTAGATGTGTGATGTGTAGAAAGTTATGAGTTTTTACTTTAGTTAGTTATTGGAACATCCTTTAAAACGATAAATAATACAGCTCATTAAAAACATTACAGATTACCCTAACAAAACATCTACGGTACCAAAGATAATGCTCTAAAAACTGCAGCGGAAAACAAATGAAAAACGACGGAAAAGCCGACAGCATTGCAACCAACATATTAAAACCAATGACATAGAAGACTAAACGAGAATTACCAACGTAACAAAACTTATATTCTGATGGGCTTATTGTATACCTTTTGCCACAGAACAGCCAGTTGCACAGAAAAGGTCTCTCTCCGGAATGCCACCGCAGATGCGCTCGGAGATGCGACGTCTTGCCGTACACCTTGTTACAGCCCGCTATATGACATACGTGCTGCTTCTTCCGATCCATTAGTCTACTGAAACAAGACGGGTAAAGGAATAAGCTATATAAGAAAAGACAGGATCAAATAGTAAATGTCAAGACCAGCTAACAGTGCAATGATATGAGAATCGGATAAATATATACAAGTATATACAATTTCACAAAAGAAAACAATAAAGGGAACAAATAGTTTGTTTTTTTTATAAAAACTGTGCCGAGTTGATCTTCGAGACACATAGAAAATAAAAAACAAAATATCGTTTTCCCAATTAGCCTTGTGCCAGATTGAATTACTAAAATATAGATTTTTGTCGTATTATACAATATATAATGATACCCAAAGATGCAATGTTGTCTTCTAACTGGCTGGATATGATACAAGTATATTATGCAACACGAACATCAAACGTTAGTATTGTTAATTTTACTATAGCCCAACTCTGAACTACCAAGTAGAAATTATTGAAAGAAAATAAAAGTGACTGATTGTTAAAGTTATAAATGACTGCATATCGTTGTCCTGCTGGACACAACTGTAAGAATACACACTGACAATAACACAAAAACGCTTCCTCCACGGCGCAGTTAGGGCAGGAACCTGCGACTCCTTTTATTATAATAACATGCCCAATTGCCTATATTATACAGAACTGATGTGTGTCTAAGTGGTGTGCAGGATCGACTGCACTAGTATCAAAAGAGCAGGCATAACAAAATGTGGCCTGCCTCTGGAAGTAGACTCTAAAAGTCTATCACTAAGTTCAGGTAACATCATAATACCATCGTCGCAGGATAATTAATATACAGCGCAAGTGAGCGCCCAGACATCGATGCTCTAATCCCTTACATTCATAATCTAACGCGACGGTAAAACAACATGACTGGACAGATCAGGCGCATATGAGACACGGCTCAACGAGCTTTCTGAGGCTCGAAAATTCAAAAACGTCAGAAACGTGTTTGAATCGAAATAAACTGACTTCACATATCAAATTCTTGAGAGTATATAGATAGTTATAAGAAACTCTCGGGAGTATACATAGGTACGGGAATACACAGGTTTTCAGGATTATACATAATCCCTCTTATTCATAAAAAAATACCATTTTAAATTAAATTATACCTACCACTATCGTTTGCATGTCAGAGAATAAAGATGTCAATAGACTGTTCTGTAGTCTGAACTGTCGTAACAGTTTAAGTTAGTACAGGTATTATCCTCGTTTATGAATAAGATGGAATATGCATATTAAACTCTCTTGAGTTTGATATGTGAAGTCAGTCCATAGTCAAGTGAATGTAACACGGAGGAGTACAAACTTTTCTCCTTGGTCGCAGTTGGGGCAGGTGCAGGCGACCCTCTTCATGAGCCGCTTGCCCGCCCCCGAGGGGCTGGCGGGCCGCAGCTTGGCAGCCTCGCACTCGGCCGGCTGCGGCGTGCTGGCCGCGCTGCCGGTGCCGCTCGACGCACTCACGCTTACCACTTGCCACTTGCCCGGCTCGTTGGGGTCTTGTTGGATTTGCTGACCTGGAAATGTGAGATGTTACTTAGTTTAGCTGGGCATTTTCCGCACTTCGCCACTTGATTGGGTCTTGTTTGGATACCTTTTAAAATATTGCGCTTGTTTGAGATTAGTTACAGTTAAGGTTAATGTAAAAAAGGTAGAATCTATTTATTTTTCAAATCACGATCGAATTATGATTATTGTGGCAGTATAAGAATCTAATTAGAACCTGACCAAATACCATAAAGTAGACACTACAATTTTTGTAAGATTACACTGTAATTCTATTCTCAGATACTACTGACAGATGGTAAAAGAAATCAATGATGAAGCTAAATAAAGAATAAGTTAGAAGTAGCCAGCCTGCAGTGAGCAAGTGTGTATGTTGTCTATGATAATATTATGATGTATCATGGAGCTGCGTGGTTAATTGGATTTGTATACACAATGTTGCTGTTGTGAACCCAAAATATGTACTTCCTTAGTTATTCTAAGGCAGTCTTTATTAATGGTGAAGGAAAACATTGTAGCCCACAGAGAGCAAGCATAGTGATCAATACTTGTTGTTTACAGTTTTCCTGCAGTGGAATAATTATAGACTAGAGTATTAAATATTAATCTAAGGAACCTATAATAATCCTGCAGATACCAATTCCTATACCACAAGCACAAAAAATAAAGTGCCCATCAAAATTATTATACCACTTGATTTCTAGTCAAAGATAACAGGAACAACTAATCTTGTTTCAAGAGAAATGAATTTAGATTTGTTTTTAATCTTATCAATCAATTACTGTTATCAACTAAGTCTTGTTAGGCAAGGCACATATAAATATTTTTTCACAACTATTAGTTACTAAGTTAATAAACAAGAGTATACTACTATGGATAACTTTCAATACTTATGCATAACAAAATATTTTCTACGTAAATATAATACACAATATTATATTCGGAAAGATACATTAATATTAGCATTAAATAATTTACCTATTAGTGGTTGAGCATTCTGTTGTTGTGTTTGCTGCAGCTGCGCAAGTTGCACTCCCGGCAGTCCTAGGGCTGGCACCAACTGCACTGCACCGCCCAACCCGCCCACGCCCAGTGTCGGGACCTGCAAATAAACAACATTACAGCATTTTGGCAACTGCTAAAACATCACTTATCACAAAAGTTGTAATAAACGAGATCGTTGCCTCTTAACCAGTGATAGGTTATGTTAATTAACAACATTATGATTTAACCTTTCCTCAATACTATGAACATTATCTAAAAATAAACCTGTCGTCTACTGGGACGTTCCATCACTAAAATATTTAATAATAAATAGAAGTTCGTATACAAATGTGAACAATAATAATGATAACCCGTCACCGCAGACATAATATAAGTACATAAGAAATACACAATTAGCTTGTTACATACTCTGCATAAATAAAGCATTATACCATTAAATATCACTAGGCACTTACAAACTTTATAATATGAAGCTTTAACGACACAATCCGAATGAAAATATAACCCACAAAATGTCGCACAGGAATGTGCCAAGTTGCTCTCACAAGCGATGGCAATAAACTCGTTCGGATTCGGAACGAACGAAATCTAAACACAAGACGTGACGAACTACAGTAACGGTTGCGCTCGGGAATATTCGTGCGCCGCCGAAGATAGCCGAGCGCAGTACCTGTACGAAGTTCGAGGCAGGGAACTGCTTACATTGCTCGATGCAGGTATGACGGTGACTTGCTGGCCGCCTGGTGTAGTCGTTATGATTGTCTGAGACGGTTGCTGTTGTTGAATGTTCCCAGATTCCCCTTGCATAGGATTCGATACCGCCTTTATCCAATTTCCAAGCAGCGTGATAGATATAAATGTAGGTTTTAAATAGAAATAATTAAGATTTTTGATAAACTAAACTTGTAATAGTGCCTAAATATTAATTTAAGAATAAGAGTTTAAAAGAATAAATAATAAAGAGGTAAATATCTACACTGCTTTAGTGTTAGCCATCTCAAACATTGGCCTAGGGATATAAATAAAAGAATAATGTAGTTGTTTCTGTATCCTAATGAAATTACATAATAATATTTAAAGCTTATAAGGTTACAATTACCTAAAACCACTTTAAGACCTAGTTCACCTTTTATCAAAATACAAATGACAAGGACATGTACATATTTTAGAAAGCAATTAATTTGAAGTCTTTTTAGGCGGAGATTCAGTGAATTAAACATTTTCATTGAGACAACACTTTTTGTAAAAGTAAAATTGTAAATCACAATACATGAAATAAACGCTAAAAACTGTTTATTGTAATAAAATCTTCTGGCAACTAATTACAAAGACTGGTGGTGCTACATGACAAATAAAATAACCAGACACAACAGAAACAAATAATAATGTTCAAGTAAAAGTTAGAAAACTTGCATAATTTTAAATCCCCGTTTTCCCCCAAAAGAGCTACAATTAATATAGATAAATATGAAATAAAGTATTAACTAAAGCATATTATTAGTCAATAAGATCGAGACTAAAGGTACCTCCTCAATTATTTAAAAACTACTCAGATAAAGACAATATTATGATCTCCCTTTTTATCTAAATTGATAAAGGAAATTTGAAACATGATGGACACGAGCAGGACTTGAACCTGCGACTTTCGCCGTACCGTGGCGCTGCTCTAACCAACTGAGCCATCGTGTCACTCATCATCTCCCTTTTTATTTAGGTAACAAGGTTTACACGCAATTAACATTTTTATGAAATCGTCATCCACATAGGTACCATAAGTACCTATGTGCTTTATTCTGGGATTTTGCAAGTGCAAACCGTACAGAAAACTAGAATAAAATTAAAAAAAAAAACATAATCAAACCATCTAAATAATTTAAACGTGTCTTGAATTCGATGCTTATTGTCATAAAATCACCTATGACCTATGTGTACCTAATTTCTTCGGGGATGTTAACGCTACTATTCTAGTATAAAATAAAAAATGTACTAAAATAAAACATTTAAATGCTGGCAACACTTGAAGCAATACATTCACTAATCTACGCCTCACCTGCAGCGTGATGGTAGTGGGCGTTTGTGCACCGCTCACGGTCGCCTGCGTGCTCCCGCCCTGCTACCAAACCGACACCCAGCTTATTTTACGGTGGTTTTCGAACTATGAAACCTATAGCCTCAGGTGGCTTGAATTTGAAGACTCCTTAAGCCAAGTCCCTCTTATAGACTACTTATCTTTTTGTATCTATTACATACATACATACATTACATACATGCACTACATACATACATTACATAAATACATTACATACATACATTACATACATACATTACCACGGATTTCAATTTGCTACGATCCTGACATACTTCTTTCGCCTCATTCACTCGCATCACATTCCTCATACAAGCTCGTCGGTTAAGGGTACTCCTCACTTGACCCTTTTATTCTATTAAATTGACATTAAATACCTAGCCAAGTTATCGGTAATAGATCAAGATCAAGCTAGACGTATTTTAAGAATAGTTATAAGCAAAAAAAAGATTTAGAGGCGTGCTTTTGTTTAATTGGTTACCTGAATATTAGCCCACTTAAATCTATTGGAATAATAAATACTATGACTGTAATCTAGAGATTTTATGGTTTTACAATAGTTTACATATAAGTGAATTTATTACATTCTAGAGTATTCCCGATCATTTAATGGTTGCTTAAAAAAAGCTATTATCACTATTCGAATTTAGGACAGCTTATTTGATTGTTTAAACATATAGCCAGTAAAAAGCACTTACTCATAATTATACATAGACAATACTCGTATACATATTTTATAGTAAAAACCTTACACAACTGTATTGAAATTAGCACAATGATTAGATTTAAAAATAAGATAATTATTAGTTAGTAGTTTATTCGTAGCATATTTTTGTACAAACAATTTAGGGTACTATCTTACCTGTACATTTGCTAGCGACGCTATCTGTATTTGCTGGATTTGTCCCGATGGTGTCAGCACACTCGCCATTTGTGGTTGCGCCTGCATCTGTTACAGAACCTCGATTAAGTCATGTCGTTAGATATAACATCTTAGTCTATTTTAATATCATAAAAATTAAGGAAATAAAGTTCATGCTCTTGATAAAAAATGTGCATGGTCTGGATGGTTCCTTACTTTTAAACAGGAGTAGGAGTAGAATTACAATGATGGGCACAAGTTATATTATAATACCAGGTTATATTTCTACTAAGACAAGCTATATTTATTATAAAAATTAACGGCGAAACGTTGGAAAAAGACCATTCACTGGGTTATTATGGTCCATATAGATGGAAATATAGATGAAGTGTGTCGTAGATACCTGCTGCAGCTGCGGGATGATCTGCAGATGCTGCGGCGCGTGCACAGGGAGGTGCACGGTCTGGTACACGGTGTGCCCGTTGGCCACGCTCACGGGCACCTGCACGGGCACCATGCCCATGCTACCCACGCCGCCCACCCCTCCCACGCCTCCCACGCCCCCGCGCACCGCCACGCCGCCGCCTGTGGGCGATTCTGAGTCACTCACGGTAGCACTCGAGTCGAGACCACACAGTCACAATAATATTAAGGGTGGACTGCGGAGGGTTGCGGCCGAACGCACGCGATAAACCTATTACCATAAAATGATAATGTATGGCGCCGCTTCGAGGTTGTCACCAAACGCACACGGCGACAACTGACGCATATATCGCCATACACTACCACATTGACTGTCACGTGACTATTGTCGCATCGACCGCACGCATTGGCCGCGACCCTCGCAAACAGATTATAAAGCATGCAATAATAATGTTTAATTAAAGAACAAGATGCCATCATTATCTATGTGAAATCTAGCTATTAAATAAATATAACAGTGCACTAATTACCACAATACAAAGGTTTCTGTGTAATTATCATCTAAAAGTATGAACAGTTTTCACATCAAACTTCAACCTCCTTTTGCTATCCTTAACATTTCGCTAATTTAACTCTACCTTTACCGCTAATCTAAGTTTGCAAAGTGAGCTCTTAAGGATGTTAATGTGTGAAGTAATGATAGCGTGATTGCATGAGAAAATAAACACAAGAAGCGAAATAAATATAACCGCAAATAAAGAAAGCTTAAAGTTTTGAAATTAAAATTATCATTTTTCAATGATTGTTTGTACATTATACCACTAAAAACAAGAGACTTGCTCATAAATACAGATGTCAATACTGCGATTGCGATATCTCAGGTAGCAAAACCGTAATTTCCAAATTCTTAACTCTCAAAACTTGGCTTCAACAAAAAGTTGTCACTTTCGTTTATGCAGTCTCCACAATTCAAAAACGGCAAAACCGTCAAAGTATAGTTCCAGTCTAGTACCAATGTCATAAATGTCACATTTGACATTTAGGTCACCAAAGGTGTTTTGTTTTACGACTGGTTTCAGGCGTTTCCCCGCCGTATCGCTGGTAGTGTGAGTAGCGGCCGGGCCTACCTGCGTCTGCGGGCTTGTCCTTGGGCTTGTCGGGCGGCGCGGCCAGCGGCACGCCGGCCAGCGACACGAGCGGCGCGGACCCGCTCAAAGCGCTTAGGGGAATGGATAGGTTAGTGCCCGGGATGCTCACGCTCGCCTGCTGCTCTGTTAGCGGGGGGCGGGCGGAAAAACACTGATTAGTATGACAGGTAACGAGTTAGAAGCGGAGGCATGCCGTGGACTCATGATCAGCTTGAACGTTCAGATGAACGGAAAAATATGATCGGGTGACAATTTTGCCAATAAATGGGTTAAAATATTAAAAATATACAATTGAAATAATGACATTAAAAAAAATTATGTTGCAAATGTAACCAACATTTGTTTGTAATAAGTATAACATCAACAATCAACTAATTATTAATTTAAAAATCAAATAGTAACTAAAATGAAATTGAATAATCATGCATTTACTTATTACTTTTTTTTAATCAACATATAAACACGATGCTTAAAGTGAAATAAACAGAAAATAGGATAGACAGAAAGTTATGAAAAGAATAATGTTTAGTACATAAAGCGAAGCCATTGAAAAGTTAACTCCAAAGCAATCCCAAAGCCGAATGGGTGATATTTTGTGAGATCAACAGCATATGATACCTATCGTACTAGTATTAAACTAGTGACTATAGTCCTATTGCCTAAAAATATCCTACAAAAGCGGATCATAACCTCTATGAGTGGAGGTGCTGACAAATTATTGGTTTACTACGCTAAATGAAACATTACGATGTACTGTTCACCGAAATTCTTTGAAATTCTAATTTTCACAGCATTTTACTCTGGGCATATTTTCCACAAATTGTCACTAAGGTCTAAAAGGATCACTAGGTTGGAAATTGTAGAAAATATGCCATAGTTATATGCTTTATCACATCGCAATATCGATATTTCGCAGTACAAAGCATGTAAGGTACTTTTAGTTCTAGTGTGAGCCATACCAGTCGGCAAGTGCATGACGTTCTGTAGAAAGCCGGCGGGCAGGACAGGTGTTCTCACTAGTTGACCATTGACTAGGCTTACTTGGCCCATGCCTGAGAAGTTCTGAAAATAAAAACATATAACTTAGGTATTTTAGCATTTACATAAAATGTATTTGACTGGTTTTACAATAAATACATTTTCATAATTCAATACTTAAATAAAAGTTTAAGGAGGTATTAATATATAATCTCTCTAATCCTCTCTCTAATTCTCTGATAATCCAATTAATTTATAATTACATCACAATATCCAGGTCCAGTTTATTCCTATTTATTGATACATTGATAACATTTTGTCCAATTTGGGCACCGAATTAAGACCTAACAACATTTAAATCCAGTACTCTATGCTCTAAAGTTCATAAAAATTGACAATTTTAAACCATGGATTAAATTAAACATGTCACTGTCGTATGCATTCCAAAGAATAGAGGTGAGATGTCAATAGACTTAAACCGGGTTCAAGTTAATATAGGTATTATCCTCGTTTATGATATGAGGGTTCAATTGTATGATGCGTACCTGTGCATGTTGCGCGGGTATGAAGAGCGCGTCCTGGCCGTCGACGGTGACGGCCTGCATGGGCGAGCCCACGCCGCCCACGCCGCCCACGCCGCCCACCAGGCAGCTGCCGTACACGCCGCCCGCCTGCTGCTGCAACACCACAACAATAAGTTAACACTGACATCCCGCTAAAGAACTTGAATAACTTGAGATAACTTATAACAATTCAACAGGAACACGGGAATTAACGTGAACACAATTTTTTATTTTTAACGTCAACGTGAAATTAAAAACTTATATTCGCGTTAATTCCCGTGTTCTAGTTTAATTGTCATCATGCAACGCGATAGTTTAAAAGTCAACCTATAACAGTTAACTACCACTAACACACGTGACTAAAAAACTGGAATAATCATTTGAGTCCACTTATTGTACCAATTTTTATATAATCTCCACTGCAATTTTAATTCTGGGAATTATATGGTAAATAGCTGCGGATCTATTCAATCGGACTCATAATAAGTTTACTTTGATCTTGAAGCGACCTTAAGCTATCTGGTATGTATAATAAATAATTGTATACTGGGTATAAGGACTACAATATTCGATAAATCATTTACTGCATTTATTTATTTGTTAAATGAAAACTACGTAATATGAAATTGTAAATATGATATGAAAACACTTACTTGTAACAACTGTGGATGTATTTGTAGAAGTTGTTGCGGTGAGTTTTGGTAAGTCGCGCCCTCTCCTGATACTACACCGCCTCCGAGCAGCGACTGTAGCTGCTGCATAGATATCACCTACGACATACAACCTTATTTTTAAATAACCATCTTTTGAAACTGGCCAGAGAGGAAGAAGCTATTGAATCTAAACTTAAATATTTTAGATATAACCATATATAGGCTTTGAAATCTAAGTTGTTTGTTGCGCATGTAATTCGTTTTACACTTATTCTTACATTACATCTTACATTGCCCACATAACAATACTCACACAAACAAACATTAGATTTTTGTATAAATATATGGATATGGGATCCCACTGTATTTCAAAAAACTATGTATACACATATGTATATACATATCTGTATATATATATCATAATATAATACAAGGTTTACGGCAGTCCTTTAAAAACAAAAACAGTAATTGCTGTTTTAAACTGACTTTGGGTGACTAATATGAAATTTGAATAATGAAATCATTAAAATTAACATTTTAACAAATGCATATAATGACCCTGGTAATACCAAAAGTATTCAAGCTTTAAAATATGAAAATGAAATAAAATGTGATTTTACCTGTGGTTGTTGTACTTGAATTCCATTTGGAACTGAGTTTGCTGCATTGACGATTGCTGCTGATAACTCATTGCCCTGAACACACAATTATTGTTTTATAGAGACCATATGGTATATTGTATAACCATAATATTTAAACAACATTCACAATAGATTTTATTTAGTATGTGGACAAAAGGGTTAATTTTCCTTATTTAATTATATACATTAAAAGTAATGGGCTGTTTTAGAGTTACAAATCAATTGAATATACAATTTTATCATCAAAATAATGTTCTAACTTTGGTAGCATTGATCCATATGATCAGTATAATAAATACACGATAGAAACTTACTGATAATCCTTGAGCTCTTAACTGCTGTACAACAGCTGAACTAATAACCCTTAGTTGCGGCTGTTGCTGCTGCTGTTGTAAGTACTGTTGCTGTATCGCGGCTATAGTGGCCGCATCGCCCTGCACTTGTTGCTGTATTAGTTGCGCTTGCTGTTGCGCCTGTTGCTGTGCTTGTTGTTGCGCCTGTTGTTGTGCCTGCTGTTGCTGTTGAGCCTGTTGCTGTTGCACTTGTTGTTGTTGCGCTTGTTGTTGCTGCGCCTGTTGTTGCTGCGCCTGTTGTTGCTGAGCCTGTTGCTGTTGTTGTTGTTGTTGTTGCGGGCCTGTAATATTATAATGATAGGATACAAATTAATTTTTATTACATTTGAACAGTAAGACAATATTTAATAACTATTTTATTACTTTACAAAAAAAACCTCGGAACAAGGCTTTTAATGTTTTATTGAATCATATTAAAATATGTGAAGACTGCTAAAGTTTTGGAGTCAGATTAATTTTCTATATAAATAAATATGTACATGTTGCCTGTATAACTGAAATATGTACTAAGTAGCCATCTGATATACTAACTGAAGTGCTGCTGTTGATCTTTGTTCTCCTGCTGCTGCTCTGGACCCATATTGGCGGCGCCGAGCCGGCTGCACGTCGCCGCCAGAAGAGCTAGGGGAGACTGCGTCCCGCTGCCTTCCTGTAACATTACAACAACCTATCAATATAGATTATAACAGATATTACAGTATTATCACAGATAATCTGCCTCTCAATTAAATATATTTTCTAGAAACTTCCACCAACAATATAATCTTTAAACTGTGTTACCTATAACAGTGAAGTGATACTACTACTCTGGCATTGTAAAAATTAAGCATTTTAAATATTTGCACTGAGAATGTATAAAATTAAACAGCTGTATAATATGAGTACTAAATATAAGTTTTATTGTGTATCTCAAATTTTACTTATGAAATACTAATGAAAATTTACATTAGATTTTCAGTGGATTGTGAACCTTTGAGAAACTAACAAAGTTGAGGTACAGAGCATTAATGTGTTTAATATTGGTAAACCTTTTAGACCTAACAAAATATATACGGCCCTAAAAAAACATTTTAAAAACTCTACATTCCATATTTGTACCTTAACACATTAACTGCCACACAGCAGATTCAATTAAAAAACTATTGTTTGGTGGCGGGGTTCAAAGGGTCAATGAGCAAACTCAGGACATTATGCTCCACTTCAATTTACCTTGTCTGTTCACTAATAACACTTTATTGTACTAAAACACAAAGCAAAAGACTGGTGAGTTTGTGTGGCTGTTTTTCCTCTAAAAAGTGAAAACACATTTGAACAACATGCAACACAACAGATTTCTATCTTGTTTTGTGGCCAACAGTTAACGCAACATGAAATTAAATGTATAACAAAAAATTAACATGCATTACATAGAGAATTAAGGCACGAGTGATGATAGTATTATTTGCAATCGAGGTAAACAGAATGATAGCAGTTGGTTTATTACATAAAATACTGTGCTGCGGCAACTGTGTGTGTGTCTTGGGTAGATTTGAGACATTAACCACTGGCTTTACAGTATAGATGGATGCTTGGATGTTTGTAAAGGTTTGGTAACATATCAAAAACAATCATAACATTAATTTGTGTACAAGAAACATTAAAATAGATCTACGATATAATATTCTGAGCATTTTTACGATTAATATGAAATGATAACTGGCATTACCTACTGTAAAGTGTAAATCATTGTTAATTTATCTATATCCTAACAGTAAATAAATCACTTTTTATTAAGTGAAAGTTAAAAAAAAAAAAAAAAATATGAGAAATGATAAGATAACGAAGCTGTGAGTCTTTTTTCAAGATTTTTGATACTTTTAATGGGTGTAGCTTTTTACGGTTCATTATTATAAAAGGTCGGTGCACACAATAACGAACGAGGACGTTATTTAGGGGGGAAACTGCAAGTAGCGTAACCTTGGGCCCTTTAGAACGAGGCAACAACGGTGAACCCCTGTTATATTATTATTGATCACCGAATTCGAACAATTAAATATAAAACTACGAATCTCTATTTATAGCGTTTACGTACTATATGCTACGAATACGATTCTCACCTCAAATAAATCTGATGTAACCATTCCCTATGTAAATCTTAAAATAATTATTAATAAATTAATACACAACTAGTCAACTCGTTGAAACTTTCATTTTTTCAATTACTGTCCAATTTGAGTTGTAAACAAAAACGAGAATTCATAAAGTTGTCTGAATCATAGACAAAATGTTCATTACCGTTCATTCATTTTTGTTTGTTCGTCGTGTGTTCTATTGACGAAAGTTCTGTCAGAAGTTCTAATACACTGTTTCAGTGTTTTCACGTGTTCACCGTAAAGTTTGATGTTACAACAGTTCGCTAAGTTTATACATCGTAATAGTTGTGAGCCGACACGCCTTTTCCTAACAAGTGCCGGGAGTCGTCACACGCAAGGCCGCCGCCGCCCTTTGATCCACCCACCTCAAATCGCGTGACTGATTTTTATGCAGCTGCTAAGTAGGCTATCACAGTAACATATCGAACACGCTAATTTTAGGTATGTACACAAGTTTAATTTTTTTTAAGTAGAAATCATTCGCTTCTGAGCATTTTTTCACTTTGTATAATTGAAAATGGCTCCGGGTAGAAACTTCCATATTTACCGTAGTAGGCTTTAAGTTACCTTGCTTGCTTAGAAAATATTGATGTAGTGTCAAAAAGAAATTAAATCATGATATTAGAAATGGGTTGGTTAAAATGGGACGTGGAACCGGAGGAGGACGCTGATGCTATTTCGGCAAGGGAGTTGCTTGCAACACGGTCACAACCTCCTGCGTGTGGCCTGGCGGGCCCCACACGGCTGGGGCCGCACTCGCCCCGCCCTCCCCCTGCGCCGACCGACACGAGACCACTGCCCGCTGGCGTCCGATCTGTTACACAATAACACTGCATCCTTTCACTTTGCACTCTTTACCTTGCTAGTTTTGTCCTCGTTTATGTATTCCACCTTCACTTTTGTAGGCTCAGACGACATTATCTACTTTACACTTGCAAACAATTATTTCCCTTTGTTCACGTACAGAAAGCACCATCCTCACGACCGGCCGCCAAACTGCGGCGAGCATACTGGCGAGTTGTGTCGAACGCGCTCGGCAATTTTCGGAGATCCGCCTCCTATCGCGTTCGGATTTATTTGATTTTAACACGTTTTTATCATATATTTTAGAATCTAATAGATGTGGTAGTTTGTCAAGAGGTGGTTTAATTAACATTCTATTGTATAAACTGTGTAGAACTATAGCAGAGTTTGTAAAACATATAATAAATGCACATTTTTACTTTACCGCGGTTATCGCTGTCTCTCTCTAACTGAGACAGGTCTTGATTATTGGTAGGCAGCAGCTGCGCCTCTCTCCTCCTCCCCGTCGCGGGTGCGGCGCCGCCGCCCGATAATAATAATTGAAAGTAGGAAGGACGTAATAATGGGTGTATAACCTCGCGCCCGCGGCCTCCTTGGGCGGGCAAAAAATGCACACATGTCGTGCCGGTCGGCGAGCCAGCCGCATCGTCTAACAAGACGTGGCCTGTAAACAAACGATAAGCAAACGCCGTTGCACTTATGATTCTTTGTTCATTTGACTCCCTGCCGTAAGTTAGATTACAACACACTCGTGTCTGAGAAACTCTTATCAGTGTTGGATCGAGTTCACCCATTGTATGGTTATTGCAGGAATATAATTCCATACGGTTCAATAAAGATACGTAGTTGGGAATGAGTATTACGCATAGTCAAAATCTGTTCGTGTTAAAGACTTGTCATTATAATTAATATGGCATGAATTGAAAAGACAAGTTTTAATCGTTAGCTACTACGCAGCTACATAACAAAAATCTCGCGTAGAAATCAATGAGCTATTTTTACTTGTAGCGTAGTAGTACCTAGTAATGGTTTTCGTAAAAATTTGTGTTTTATGTTTTTATAAAATACTTATATTGTAGTGGTAAGTTTTTTTTTATTATCGTACTAAGTCATTACCATTAGCAATACATTTTCTAGAATAGCTAATTGCTTTCCAAATTTCTACACGTGCAGATATGAAGACCCAATTATTTATAGGTTTAGACTGGTTTGAAATGAGAGTGAAAGTTGAACCACGTTTTGTCAAGCGTCAGTCGCGTCGCTTTGCCCCGAGTCCATTATGCACGAATGAGCAACCGCCCCGAGAGAACGTGTGTCCCCGGCTTAATTATCTCGCATACCTATTGAACTATTTCGGACCTAATGTTATGTTGTTTAAAGTTTAAACTTCTATACAAATAGTTTCTCGAACATGCATACGCATATACGCAGTTTTCTTTTTAGCTATTGTATAATTTTGCACTTTATGTGAAGGTAATAAAGTTTAAAATATATTAATTCTATTTTTAAAGATATGTCGTTGTTTAATGTGTTTGAGTCTATTATGGGTGTACCTTGTCGGCGTGGCACGGCATGCGGTAGCAGAGTGACGTGATGCTGTTTGCGTATAACTATTTAATTAGCCGATGAATAGTGTTGATGAAATCATCAACGCTCATTGTTTTCGGTTCATTGTTCGGTTCAGCAAATGTGATACAAAACAGATAATTAGTAATAA
The DNA here is from genome assembly GCA_905340225.1 of Abrostola tripartita. Classification (NCBI taxonomy): domain Eukaryota; kingdom Metazoa; phylum Arthropoda; class Insecta; order Lepidoptera; family Noctuidae; genus Abrostola; species Abrostola tripartita. The sequence goes on from HG996488.1 coordinate 3,301,414, forward strand.
TAGTATGAACAAGGCAAAATTAAAATGTTACACTTATTTTGTATCCACGTACGTATAATATTACACTTAAAATAGAGGCAACAAGTGGCAATTCATATAAATAAAATATGATTAAGATATCTGGTCTGGATAAGAAAGCAAATTGTGACCTACAATTATTTACCGAATTATTCAAACCCAAATACGGCAAATGTAGAGACCACGTATAGCAAATCTACAGCGATTTAAAAAGCACAACAGAACAAGTTCATGCGTACGTAACTTTATCCAAAAGATTGTAATCAAGATTAATAGCTTCCTCTCCGGTGCCAAGCCCGTACAGTACATTAAGCAAATCTACATAACACTAGTGACCGGTATATAAACCTACCTTATAAATTAACCGGATACTTGCAATGTCAAGAAATTAAACTTATGAATGTGGTATGATATATGCTAAGCCAAAATGCTGCTTTCATTAAATTATTACTTTATTAGTTTAACTCTACGCATTACACTAACAAAGTGGTGGTCATCATACTATTTGATTAACTTTAAACTATTTCTTTCTATAAATCAACTGCAAATTCCTTTTCCACATGTTAGATATCCATTTCTGGAATTCATTTGTTTTATGTCCAAAAAGCACCCATCAGCTATGGTGAAGTTACCCCCGCATCGTATCCATTGAGGATTAAAAGAAAAAAGCAATTATTTTCTAAATAAGTGTCACAAAGAGTCTCCCATTCATGCATTAGGGTAGCAAGTGCACCCTTTGTCCTCCATGGCAACGCCCATACCCCACAGTTCCTTTGTGAGCCAGATCTGATATGCGGTGATATTTATCGTGCGATATTTTAAGAAAAATGTTGACTTATCTGACCGCACACCGTAAAATCACTCACGAAGCTAACGATCTCACAAATTATGACTTTTAATACTTACAATCATTTTGTCGAGGCAATATGTAACTACAAATTGCTATAAAATCGCAGTAATCGTTAAACCAAGAAAGTTTTCTAGTGTCTGGAGAAGTCAGTATCTAAAATAATCCATCTTATGACGTCGTGGGCGTAATCAGGGTGGGATTAAGAGGCTCCCTGATTCTACGACCTTCATGAGCAAAATACACGATGCAGCATTATTGTTACCAAGATTGATGTTTTTACTTGTAACAGGAACAAAATGTATATTCAGAATGAATATATATTTTGCTCCTCCCCCCTCCTCCCAAATCCTGACTACGCCCATGTCTATAGACGAATGCATTATATTATGGAGGTGGAGAGTTTACAGCTGTGGCGGCGCGACTACAATAGTTCACATTGGAGATCGGCTTTTAATTGAAAGTAACTTGTCAGTTATGGGCAAATTTTTTCGAATAAAATGCTCCGCTGCATTCGACGAACGCATAATACAGGGATTCAGAGCGATACATTTATTAAATTCTAAGATAAGGTGCTTGTATATCAAGAGCAACTATTGCGGCCTCCATGAGCATAAAATAGTGGCCAGTCACCGCCCACTATTCATATAAGATATGTTGGTTGAAATATGTATTTAATAGGAGATTTATGATGCCTACCCTAAAATGATTATTAATAAATACTTATATGTAATGACTAATATAAAATCTAAATAACTCCCTTAATGAATTTGATTTAGCAAAATCGTTTTCACAGTCAATCACATAGGCGCTCGGATTTATCGACAAAACCACCTAAAACTGGCTAGAATTTAAACCAGAATTGTTAATTAGCAAATCATCTGTTCCATTACTAGGATGTTCTTAGCAGAGGAAACTAATGAACACGTTATAGGTAGGTAAGTTACTAAGCATTGAAAACCACTTTATCAGTTCCTAATTCCCAATATTTAAGAAGCTAATGTTGAATCATCAAAATGGCGAAGGTCATAAGTTGAATTGTAATTTTTGACGACCTGATTGGCGCAGTGGCTAAGCGATTGGACTGCTGCGCTAGGGGTTGCGGGTTCGATTCCCGCACGGGACAAAAAAATTGTGTGATCCACAGATGTTTGTCCCGAGTCTGGGTGTTTGTGTATGTGATATTTCATGTTTGTGAAACGCACCCACGATACAGGAAAAATTCCTAGTGTGGGGCGACGTTTTTAAAAAAAAAGAAAGAAAAGAATTTAGAAAGTTCTTAATCATATTGTCACCTGAGCTTTTGTTATTATTGAAATTAAAAGTAGATGAATCTTAGTCATTCGTGACTCTTAAGCTGAAGATAAAACTTTAAAAATATTCGTCTAGAATGTTAGTCTCATCGGCCGTTACAAAGTTACCTACATTTCGAACAACTAAAAGGAAACTGCTAACTTGATGTGATAGAGTTACCAAAGCTTCCTCTGATAGTATCTCCGCAATCGGTTGTTAATTTTGTTTTATTACCAGTGTAAGATGATGCACTGATAACCGAGTGGTATGACCGTTGGAAGGAAGGCCAAAGATCGAGATCAGTGGCGTGCCATAGGAGAGGCCTATTTCTAGCAGTGGACGGAGATAGGATGATAATGATGATGACCGTTTGACTTCCAGGTCAAAGGTCGCAAGATCAAACCTCGGCGCGCACCAATGTCTTTTCGAATTCAAGTGCGTATTATAAATTAGATAACAGTTGCTAAAAACGGTGAAGGCTACATCGTGAGGGAACCGGTCCACCTAAGGATTTTGCAACGGCGTGTCAGACAGCCATGACAGAGCCCCAGGCGGTTTAAACTCTGAGTCCAGGTTGTACATCAACCATACGATAAGAAGAAATGTAAGATTCTAACTTATTAATTCCGTAATTATCATTTATATGATAAGGGCAATGTTCCCATGGATCCTATGGTTGGGCAACGTTTTGGTTGTCGCCGTAAAGTTAGCTATAAGTTTATAATGGTTACGTATGCACATCGGGTGGTCGTTTGAATTGCAGTTAAAGGACCGTAGGGTTCATGGGCACACGGAAACGGAAGTAACGGTGGGCGGGCCGGACCGCCCGCGCCACCCGCCCCCGTGCCCAGACACGCCCTAGCTCTTACGAGGTATGCTGCATCGCAGTAATTAGTACATCAACATTACTTGTATTTAATTTCCTCTAAGAGCCCATGATAATGTTAGATAAACTGCGTAATCACAAGTGGGCGATAGCTCCCCACCCACTTGATGGCAGTTCAATGTACGGTGCCATTAATCATTGTTTGTGTTTTTGAACGATGAGTACTAATTCGTTTTACCGTTTAAGGTAAATTGAAATTTAGTTTATTTTTTATTGGAATAGTACACGAACATCCGCCCCGATAGTCGTATAAATATAATGTGAGTAGGTAGGTTGGTGAACAAGCACTTGGGGTCTGCCTGGGTTTGAATCCGCAACCTGGAGTATACAAATCCGTTACAACTAAGTTACTACGACTAATGAACATAACATAACAGAAACGCATAAACAACTTGCCTGATTATTATCGAATTGCTTACCTAATAAGGACATTTTATGCATGTAACATAATTTATTGGTGCAGTTACAAACAACTCTACCTCATAACCGATCTACCACGTGTTAATAAAACACGTTTATAAATTCCATGTAAAATGCTGTGAATAACACAAATAAACCTACAATAACACAAACAACTGAGTAAAACTAGACGCAAGAAGGAAAAAGTTCTGAGGAAAAATAAACAAAGGGTTTAAAGTTATATAAATGTTTTCCTTGTAGCAAAAATTTACATATTTAATAGGAAAATAAGACTTAAAAAAACATACGTTTAGTACAATAGATAGACAGTTATCAAACGTAAGATGTTACAGAAACTTCTCAATAAAATAATTTATCGAACCCTTTCATGGGATAATTACAGCTTAACGAAGTCCTTGAGAACCCCCTTGTAATGTTTCCCTAGGTTCCCGATTTAAAAATTCATAAGAATGCGGAAGAGACGCGCCCACCCACCGCCCGCCCGCGACAACGGCCGCGGGGGCGTAACCGCCGCCCTACGCCGCGCCCGAGGCCGTGTTACTTTCCCGCCAACTAAACTCCACAGCTCATTTCAAAACAAAGTTTGCTCAGCTTTCGAATGGACAAAGTATTACAAGAAACGGCTACCCGAATCTCAGGCACAGTTGAAAATAACTTTCTTAAAGCACAAGTATGTACGAGTACCTATAGGTAGAACGGAGTTCTGTCTATTTTATGAACTTGCGTATTGATTTTCGGATCGATATCACATCAAAACACAGGGAAGCCGAGCCCTTAGGCCAAGGTAAGAATTTGAAAATTGAAAATAAATTATAGTTATGTTGATTGAACGGTTTATTATAGTGTTTTTTACATTCACTCATTCATTTAGTTTAGATGATATTGTCTATGGTACGAAGACAAAAAAGTTGCGCCTGATTTAAAATCAAAATTAAATAGATAACGAGATAAATAGGCAGGTGTAGCTAGTAGTCTGGTTTATTCAGTAGAGTTGAAGGTTCGAATCCTAATAGTAGTCAAGAACTCAAAATGAGTGTTAAGACGATCCAGAGTTTAGGCGTTTGTTGTATTAAGTAGATGGATAATATTGCATCCTCAATAAAAAAAAAAACTTGCGTTTAGAGATTTCTAGTCTTTATACTAAAAATAAAAGTTATAAACATCCCCGTTACCATGAACTCTTAAAGCAGGACTTTTTACGTTGTGGAAGCGAGACTCCGCATTACACTGCACGTACCGGTGTCTTTCTTCCACATCTTAAACTGTCTTGCTTTATGAGTTCATGGTAAGGGGCAGTAGAGAAAAGACAGTAGTATTTTCCAGCCAAGATAGGAACCAAGTTACTAACTTTTACCTGACTACACAATCACCTTTATTACTCCTAGCACGTCAGCAATGTAGTATCATTTACTAAAGCCTCATAATATCCATGCCGATGTTTGGGTACAGTTCAGTCGCAGTTGAGTAAATAAATGCAGACAAAAGTGAATGGTACTCGCTCGAAAAGTTTTTATTGTTGTAATAAAAATTGGGTTCTTCAGGTCCATGCATTGTAGAACATACCCGAAAGTGAGTAAGTAGTACTATTGAGTTTTTTTTTAATTAGTCTAAATTTTAACCCACAGAAAATCTTTATAAAAAATTTCGGGTAAATAAGGATTTTCATTATTGCTTCAATACATTCAAGATTCATTTTATATCTTCTTGTAGTTAGTTGTCGTCGCTGTATCTCGCTCTCCTTACCCACTTTGGCCAGAATTAGGAGAGTTAGGGGGAATTAAGAAGGTTAAAGGATAGAGGAATAAAAAACATTTTGTGATTTAAAATCAATTTATTTGCACAATAAACACATCGAGAACTTTAAATAAATAGTAAATAGGTGTTGATTTTATGTTGTAATAAATGTGTAATATCTAATGTCTTTCCCACACTTTGGAGATTCGATTTATAGTAAGATTGCACGCTCAAATATTTTTTGTGAAAGTGTTGGCCAGGCATTGTAGGTGTAACACTTTCTGTGTCAAGAGGCCAAGCTTCAGCAACAGTAAAAAAAAAGAAATAATAATCTGAATTATAGACTTGTTGAATTGACTAGGTCTGACAACTTTTTAATAACTGTTTTTCAGCTAAATACATGTCCTTAATTAATTATAACAAATTATAAAAATCGTATTCGCACAGTATCGTCGGAACTATAAAATACTTGTATCGTAATAAAAAAAAAACAATAAATAAATCGTCTTATAATAAAAAATCACATCAATCCATTGTTCTTAAAACTAGAGAACAATAATCAAAATGTTTAACATAATTTATGTTGTTGTCCAAACGACATAAAATGATTCAAAAAAATCATTTGTCTCAAACAATAAATATATTGGACGTATTATATGTACTATTGATGTTAACAATAACGTAAAGAAGTTAGATTGTATAGATATCTCAATAAATTGTAACCTACATTTGAGAAATAATACTTGTGTCTGCTTAGCGCGTACTTTGTTGCGATGATGTCGGTATAATCTGTAAAAAGAAAATAAAGGCATTTATTACGACTCAATCACCTATTAAAATAAAAGTACCAACCACCTATTAAAACCCAAAGCCCTCAAAAAAAGGAATAACGAGTAAGCGATTGCCCACTATTCGATCTTTTGTGGCCTTAGTTGTATATCGATAAAAATAAACATACATGAAGTGCTTCTTAATTTATGTCGATTTTCATCTTATTAATGAACTAGCTTTTGCCCGCGGCTTCGCTCGCGATAAGAAGCCATCTATTGTCAACATTTAGAAATAAAAATTATTTTGTTCGTCTTAATTTATTCGTTTCATTAGGTACTGATAGGTTCAAACTAATACATTTACATCCTCCATCATCCCTTATTTTATCCCCATGGGGGTTGAATTTATCAAAATCCTATTTAAGCGGACGTCTTCATCATAGTAGCTCCAACCTTTAATTTCAGTTCAATCAGCCGAAAATCTAAGAAGATTTATACAAACTTTCATCCCCTATTTTATCCCCTTAGGGGTGGAATTTATCAAAATCCTTTCTCAAGGGATGCCTACGTCATAGTAGCTTTATGCATGCAAAGTCTCAGTCCGATCGGTTTAAAATTGACAAAGTTTCATACAAACTTTCATCCCCTATTTTACCCCCTTGGGGGTAGAATTGATCAAAATCCTTTCTTAGCGGATGCCTACGTCATAACATCTACCTGCATTTCAAATTTCAGCCCGATCCGTCCAGTGGTTTGGGCTGTGCGTTGATAGATCACTATGTCAGTCAGTCAGTCACCTTTGAGTTATATATATTTAGAAGATTAGAAGATTTCGTCTCGCACAAAATTTATAGTTTTGGTAGCTATATAGTATTCTATGTATTACCCCGTGTATGGCGTCTACAGGCCACCGCCACTCCTCTCGACAGAGATCTGCTTCTTAAGCATCTCTTGTTCGTGGTGCTCCTCTTCCATCTCAGCCATGCGCGCGAATCTCGAGTACGCCACGTGACCAGACTTGATTGCTGACATCATCTGTACGTAGAGAGTTTATTAGAATAAGGAGTAAGGAGGTTGTGTGTAATTGTGTTGTTGCCAATTTAAAAAGTTGATAGGATTAAAAAGATGCTAGTATGTTTGCTTCAAAAATACTGTAATATATATTATGACACCGGACAGGGTAATTATCTTTATAGAATTTGGTCTCGTGTTACCAAGGAAATAAAACACAGACCTACCTTTTTTGTGTTAGTAATTTTATATCAATAAATAATGTAGGTTAAAATTAAAACCCAGTTATGGCATGCAATATATAAATAAATAAATATAGACAACAAAAACAAACTTAATAACTATGTATGAATTATAAAGCATAAAGCAATACACACACCGCATGTTATAGCAACAGTTAATATTCCGTGATAAATAATGAGATAATGTTCGTCTAAGCTTGATTTATGGTAGCGATGAATCTTGCTTGTTTGTTCAAATAATTTCTGGGCGCGGGCGCCTAAAATATTCGAAGTAGCAATCATTTATCTTTGAAATGTTGCCAAATGGACAAAGCAGAAAAATACTTTTGACCTACTTGGCGCCGGACAGCGCAGACAAATGTACTGACGACTTTATTTGTGGGTAGCAAAACCCAATATATTTAAATAATATAGATTCGAATTTACAAACATGCATTGTCATATTTATATTCATTACATGCACATGCATTATCTACTGTAAGACACAGCCAAACTGTAAAAACAAAGGGAAAACCATCGCCCTTCTAACTAAAAGTACCTAGATACCAAATTCAAAAAGGTAGAACAATTTTGCTCTTCCTAGGTCAGGTAGATTATTTAACTCAAACCAAACTGTTATATATAGTAGAATATATATACATACAATACATAACATACAAATCATATAAAACGATCACACGATAGAGACCTGCAAGTACTCGTCGAGTTCGACTTGTCCGTTCATGTTAGTGTCGATCTCTTTCAGTATTTCGTGCAACTGTTCCCCGGTGACATCCTCTCCGTAGTTCTGTGGACACCACGACCCACATCAACAAGCGTGGACATGACAAGTGATTCAAGCTTGATGCGCTGAACCTTTGTGACAGTCAAATATTTTTTTATTTGTGAGTCTACCTTTAAAATGCTCCGTAGGCAACGTTAAGATCTAACTTTGATGATTGAATACGTAAACGTGGCTATAACAAAGATTCTGTGCAACTTATTGACATTTTTAGTTAAAATTATGCAGATTAAATTGATAACACGACTTCGAAGTTAAAATAAACGCAAAAGTATTGCATCAAGTACATTTTTCGGAATTTAAAATGTCTGTTCTAGTATCTCAGAACACTAAAGTTCCGTTGATCAAGATTATCTGCACAATTCCAAAGCAACATTATAAATATGAGACCCAGACGTAGACAGCAGCGTGATATCCCAGCGATTGCACGTCCCGTGCGTATTGTCTACCTGTAGGTAGTCCTGTAACTCGAGCTGTCCATGGTACGTGACGTCAATCTCTGACAAAATGGCGCTTAATTCTGCGTCTGTAGGTTTCACGCCCATAGCCTAAAATCGGCAGCGGCAATTTAGAAGGTGCATTAAACATACATTCTTACAAGTACGTAGGTTGTATTATTTTGTCTATATTATGTGTCGTGTTTGCTGTTGCTAGAAATTAGTTTCATTGTTTAACAAAATTTCCAGGGTGAGGGAATCTAACCCAAGGCCCTTCGTTGGTTATAATATTTCATTCTACTCGTAATTATAGGTAGCATATTCTATTGTCCAGAAATTCATTTGTTAAGGTCATGAATTATTTTGGTGCTAGTACCAAATGACGTGGACCCGATGACTAATCCACGCCTTATAAAAAAATATTTCTAGTGAAAATACAGGCCAACACGGTATAGTCCACTTATAAGAAAAAGAGCTGAAAAAAACAAAACAAAATCTTCTTAATTCCTTCCCACTAGTTTCAGCCCATACCTTAAGACTCCTCCTGATGTCGTTGATGGAGACGAACCCTTTCCTGTCCTTGTCGATGATCTGGAACCGTTTGATATAGGTCTGGATCTCGTCCTTGCTCAGGTTGATGGGGATCTTGTCGCGACTGGCGCGGTTCACCATCTGGCCCATCTCGTTCGCCAAGAACTCGCCGGCGTCTTTGATTTGTTTCTGGAATTTGTGTGGGGATTGATTACTTAAAGATAGTTACGGCACACTTAGATCTTGTTCTGAGTCATGAATGGAATTCAGTATAACTCTGGCAAACCAAAGACAACATACTCAGGGCCTCGAGAAAGAAGAGAACAATTTTAAAGAGTTAACCATAAAAAAGAGCAATATGTTGTTATTAACAAGATCACACGCTCGTCAGTCTAAAAAACGTCAAATTGACGAAAAAGCACATGAGAAACATTTGTCAAAAAACAACTTAGTCTTGCTGTGAAGTGCTAATGAAGCTGGACGATACTGATAAAAAAGTATTATTTAAGCATATAATTTGTGTGGCATTAACTATACTTGTACACAGCTGTATTGAAGCTATAAAGAAAAAAAAAAAAACTTAAAAAGAAATCTACCTTTTTCTCCGCCTCATTCCAATTAAGCTCCTCAGCCATGATGTCTACGATGGTAGGCAGAGCTTCAGCCGCGGCCTGCACGTTAAGGAACGCGAGACGAAGCCGGCGGGCGATCATGTCGACAGCGGTGCAAGCATACTCGCGGCAGCCGTACCTACAGATGTAATAATCATGATACACGGATCCGACACTGGCACCGACAATGGCACTTCGATAGCAATGTATTGTGCTTTATTTTATACATAATAGCCGCGCGGTGTTACCTGCTACATTTTTTCGGGATAAAAAGTAGCCTATGTGTTAATCCACGGTGTAGGCTATCTCCATACCAAATTTTATCGAAATCGGTCCAGCCGTATGCCGTGTGGTATCCGGCCTAGAATTGACCACCCCCTTTCCTCCCGTGGGTGTCGTAGGAGGCGACTAAGGGAAAATTCAGAAGATGGGCAGCAGCGTCTTCTGTAACTTCACCACCAATACTGCGATCCCCAAGCCGCTTGCCAAGCGTGGGGATTATGGCAAACCCCCCCGCTTAAACGGGGAGGCCTATGTTCAACAGTGGACGTATTTGGCTGATGATGATGTTTGAGCGAGAAAAAGTAACAAACACACTATATATCTGCTGTCCTATCCTATCGTGATTTGACCAATTTGTCTTTTACATATATGCTCCCAACTATAGGTTCTTTCTAATTGTTACATAGATAGTATATTTTAAATCTATATAATAAAGTTGTATAACCTACCTGATCTCGGCGTCAATGTAAGGGAATTCAGGATGGACCTTCTTGCCGATAATCGGCCACCGTTTGCCGGTCATCGCCGCCATCTTGGCGACTGCAAAGGCCCTGTCACCGTATGATTTCGCTAAGTGTTGTGCTACCTGAAAAGTTATACAAAAATAATTATGTAAGGTCGTTTAAGCACTCTAACGAACTCTTCTTTTACATTTAAATCGTTTGTACTTGTCATCATGTTGTTGCCTAGATAAACGGTGCAGCAGACCATTATATATCCACGTACTTTTCGACAAGAACAAAATGTTTGTCTTAGTGTTGTAACGGAACGTTACATGACGTTTCATAACTAAACTTAGTTCTAGTTTGTTTGATTACAAAAACATAAAATATTTAATTTACATTTTCTTACATATATAATTAAATAATAACAATATATTTACAAACCCTAATTAAATACAGAACTATACAAAATCTAAATTAAAACTACGATTCAATATTAAATATTTACATTAAACTAATGTTACGTTATTTGATGGCATTTATCTCGGAACGCGCCCGGAACTTGCGCTCTAGCGGTGTGGGGGTGTTCGGAAATAATATGGAAGCCATTGCGCCGGCGCAGCTGAGATAGTCGCTTCTAGGCTGATGTGAGAGTGCACGTATCGCTTTGCGTCCTAGCGAGCGCCATATTAGAAAACGATCGTACATAAATCAATTTACTTTTTGTCTCGTCAAATTATTTTGTAAGGACAAATCAGTGCCATCACAGCAATTTAAATATTTTTAAGTATACTTTTCAAGTTGGTGTTGATCCCGTATTAGGGTAAGTTTTAAATAGCACATAAATCACACATTTCACTATCGTACCATTTATTATACTTAATTTCTGTGTACTGTTAATCATTCATCATTATCATGCATTAATTAGCACCTAATATCTTGCTTTTAAAATTTGTCGCTGAATCATGCTAGTAAAAAAAAAAAAGGTATATAAAAAATAAATTCTTCTACCTTCACACATTAAATAAAATAATAATCGAATATTAAAATTCTCTTTCTTGCTATGAATGATTTGACTTCTTTTGCTTAAACTAGCTTACTTTTTTGTGAACTCCGTTCTGGTCTGTACCACCACGTCAATACTACTACAGCTAGGTGGTACTTTCTCCTTGTAGACGTCGGTGGTACCCCCCAGCACGGAGGATATTAGGCCCTGTACTGATATACTGGAACGGTGGATTCCAGGTTCTACGACCACATTCAACGACCACGTTCAACGACCACATTCAACCAGCACGTTCGGCGACCACATTCGACGACCACGATCTGCGACCACGATCTGCGACCACAGTCGACGACCAAATTATTGGACGGGTGCCGCGGACCACCCTACTAGACAGTCGGACAATTCGTCGTTCTCCTCTGACCTTCGCCGTACTACCGAGGACTTTGGCCGGCTTCCATCTCCGACCGGGAGGGGCTTCCACTGCATTAAAGGGAGGTACCTGTCGCTGCAGAGGTAACAACAGACGGCACTAACCCACGACCCACAAATTTGTGTGCCTCCGACTAATAGTTAGGTTATTTTTTTGTTTCTAATTAAATATTTTAAAAGGTACACGCTCGTTTTATTCTGCTACCATTTTATAGGTGTAGATAAAACGGGTGGAGGTAACACTGGCGCCCAATTACGTGGTTAAGTCTGTTTTCACTTCTGTAGTTAGTAGTTAGTTATTGTACGGTGAGTGGATATTATTTGTAAAACGCTTTGCTGTTTGTTTTTTTATTTGCAGTAACTGGGGTGAAGATTAGTGATTAACATAATATTATGTTGCATTGTAATAATTATATAGGGTTATAAAAAAAAAAAAAAAAAAACAAAAAAAAAAAAAAAAATTATACAGGGTTATAAAAAAAAAAATTTTTTTTTTGGTGTTTTATAATTTCTATTCCACGTAGATAAAATTACTTTAATTTTTTTTGTAAACTACCTTCACACCAGTTGCAATTTTTAATAACGCTTTTTTATTTAGTTTTCATTTTTTTTGTTCTTTTATTTATTTTCATTATCCATAACACAGCGTTCTGTTAGAGCTGATTGTAACAGAACGGAGTATCTTCATCATTGATCAATCATTTGTGTGCTATTTACTACTTATTTCCTATTGGTGATATTTTTTTTATCGTTATGGCATATCCTATTAAATATTTGTCTTTACAAAAATCGGAGTTGGAGTATGAGGTAGCCGTAAGAGGTGAAACACCTGCTAGTACTGTTGCTGACCTTAGAAGACAAATTTGTAAACTGAGTCAGATTCTTCCGTCCGAGGATATTCTTTGTTCTCATCTTGATCCTCTTGAAGATTTGAACAATTCTTTAGAAATTTTAAATAAAATTAAATCTAGTCTTGATGCGGACTCTAAAGATAAAAATGTTTTGGGGCGTATTGAGAATCTTTTTCATCATCTTTATCATAGACTCAATAGGATTTGTGTGGATGAAAAAATTGAGGATGTGCATTCAGATTGTACCAAACTTTTTAAGGAGTACTATGAAATTTTAATGTCCCTGAAATCAAAGAGTATTGATCCACTCATTGCCGCCGTCTTAATTTCCGATCCACAAGTAGCATCTGAAAAAATTAATGTCTCAGTGACTTGTGAGGGCAACACTAAATTTTCTGATTTAGCTAGGCTTAAATATGACGGTAAGACTTGTGTGCGATCTTTTATTCAACGAGCAAACGAATTTAGTATAGCTCGCAATATTTCAAACTCTAAATTACTAGCATTTGGTACAGAAATTTTCGTTGACGACGCTCTCCATTGGTTTAGAAGTGTTAAAGACCAAGTATCCTCATGGGATGAACTTGTAACTCTGCTACAGCAGGACTTCGATAAAGCGGATTATGACTATCGTCTTTTGTCTGAGATTCGGTCTAGAACTCAGGGAGCCACAGAAAATATTACAATTTTCCTGTCCATTATTTCGGGTATGTTTTCACGCTTATCGAGGCCTTTAGTAGAAGAGGACAAGCTTGAAATAATCTTACATAACATAAGACCATGCTATGCGAGCACTCTAGCATCTGCAACTGAAATTAAGTCTATTGAGCAGTTGAGATTGCTTTGTAGGAATTTCGAAAACGTTCAGTCACGATTGCTCCAGTTTCGAGAGCCTCCAGTTGCTACTTCTGAAACTTTAGCACCAGAGTTTGCATACAAACAAAAAACAAACACGGCTTATAAACAACAAAATATTAACAATAGAAATAATTTGGAAAATAACAAACAAGAGTCAATTAACGTCAATGAAAAATATTTACATACTATAGATAAAAAAGATTCAGTAGATGCCGTAAAATTACCATATTGTCCTAGATGCCGTAACAACTCTCATAGCCTAAAAGATTGTCAAAATTCAGAAATATTGTGTTTTAAGTGTGGTCATAAAGGAGTTAAAAAACCAGATTGTCCGAAATGTAATAAAGTTCAAAATCCAAAAAACTAGGTTTGCAGGATTGTACAAATCCATCTTCGACAGAAGGTCGCTTTAATAAGGAGGACTGGAATAATTGGTTGAAAACAATTCGTCTATTTTTCAACAGTTACAAAATTTCGACAATTCTGCAAACTAAGCCACTAGGTGATTCGCGACCATATTTAAATATTAGGATCAACGATATTACAGCATCTGGCCTTTTAGATTCTGGGTCTGCTGTTACAATACTAGGTAATAATGCACATAACATTTTACTTAGTCGTGGTCATAAGCTATGTACTGATGATATGCCCTCGATTATAGCTGCTGGTGGTCAAACACTCAAGAGTATTGGATACATAAATGTTCCAGTACATTTAGCTAAACAATTTCATATAATTAAATGTTATGTAGTTCCAGAAGTTCAATCATCGCTTATTTTAGGTATTGATTTTTGGCGTGCCTTTCATTTATGTCCGAAATATTTGGGATCTGTTAATTTGTCAAGCAATCCTTTAGTAGATTTAAATAATAGTAATCAAAAGACTTTTATTCAGTCTTATGATATTTTAGATGAGTCTCAGCGCTCTATAGCTGATAACGTCATTGTGCAATTTAGGGGCATTTCATTTGAGCGTAATGGCTTAGGCCGTACACACGTTTTAACCCACCGCATTGATACTGGTGATTCCGCTCCTATTAGGCAAAGATATTACAGGTTGTCACCTGAGAAACAGAAAATCCTTGTCGAACAGGTAGATGAGATGTTGAGTCTAGATGTGGTGGAGTATTGCGAAAGTGCCTGGCAGTCTCCTGTTCTCATCGTTAAAAAAAAAAGAACGGCCAGCCTCGTTTTTGCCTTGACAGCAGAAAGTTGAATTCCGTCACGAAACGAGATGCATACAACTTGCCGTACATTTCTGAGATTTTGGATAATCTGCGCGACGCTCGTTTTCTTACTAGCCTTGATTTATCGAAAGCATTCTGGCAAATACCTATTGCAGAGGAGGACAGAGACAAGACGGCCTTCTACGTCCCAGGTAGGGGAACACTTAGGTTCAAAACCACCCCCTTTGGCTTAACAAATGCTCCCGCAACGCAACAGCGACTCGTAGATAAGTTGCTAGGTAACGTAGATCACCGGATATTTGCTTATTTGGATGACATAATTATTATTAGCAGTACTTTTGAAGAGCATGTATCTCTCCTACTTCGTGTCTTAGAAAGACTACGAAAAGCAGGCCTAACCATCAACTTAGAAAAGTGTGAATTCTTTCGAAGTCAACTTAAATACTTAGGTTACGTGGTTGATGCGAATGGCTTACGAACTGATCCCGAAAAAGTTGAAGCCATCGTTAATTACGCCACTCCTATTAATCGTAAGGAGTTGAAGCGATTTCTAGGCACAGCTACTTGGTATCGTAGGTTCGTTCCCAATTTCAGCACCATTGCAGGGCCACTCAACAAGTTGACGTCCAATAAAAAAAACACTCCACCTTTCAAGTGGACTGATGAGGCAGACGCTGCTTTTAAAAAACTGAAGGAATGCTTAGTCTCTGCGCCTGTTCTTTCTTGTCCAGACTACAATCTTCCTTTCGAGGTACATACTGACGCTAGTAACTATGGGATTGGTGGGATGCTCACTCAATCTATAAACGGAAAAGAGCACCCCGTAGCTTACATGAGTAAATCACTTACGGCGGCAGAGAAGAACTATAGTATTACAGAGCGAGAGACGCTAGCAGTCCTCACAGCGTTAGAATATTGGCGATGCTATTTGGAGAATGGAAAAACTTTCACGGTTTATACAGACCATAGCGCATTAAAATGGTTTCTATCGTTAAACAACCCTACGGGAAGGCTCGCACGTTGGGGCGTGCGTTTGTCATCTTTTAATTTTGATATAAAGCACCGTCGAGGTGTTGACAACGTTATCCCCGATGCGTTGTCTAGAGCTGTACCAGTGTCTTCTATGGTAACTACCAATTCATTCGCGTCTTCTAGTGATGTTTGGTATAAGAACATATATAATAACTGTGTCACAAAACCTGAAAATTTTCCCAATTACCAAATCAAAGCCGGCACTCTTTTCCGCCTTAGTAAAAATAAGTGTTTGCTAACAAACGAATTTTCCTGGAAGGAAGTCGTTCCATCTGAGCTTCGGGATAAGGTCATCGCGGATAACCATAATGAACCAACTGCTGGTCATTTGGGTATTTTTAAAACCTACAAACGCATTGCACTTAGGTATTACTGGCCGGGAATGTATCGAGATGTAGCAAATTACGTTGGGTGTTGTAGTACTTGCCTTCAATACAAAACCCAAAACCACGCTACCCTTGGTGAAATGGGTCGCCCAAAGCAATGTTCTCGCCCCTTCCAAATGATATCTATCGACTTAATGGGACCTCTCCCTGTCACTCGAAAACAAAATAGTTACATTTTAGTAATAACCTGCTGTTTTTCCAAATTTTGTCACATTTTCCCTATTAAAAAAGCCACTTCACAAATTATTGTTAAAATTTTAGAAGAACAAATTTTTTTAGTTCACGGTGTTCCTCAGAGTATTTTCCTGGATAACGGTACTCAATTTATTAGTGGACACACTCAAGACTTATTCAAAAAATATAACATACCAAACATATTTTATTCACCAAAGTATACCCCCCAGGTTAATACTGTGGAGCGGTACAATAAAACCATTATCACTTGCGTCGCTACTTTCGTAGACGGTGATCATCGATCATGGGACATGTTTATACCAAAAGTACAGTTCGCAATAAATAATTCTGTGAACGAAGCTACCGGATTTACTCCATCTTTGCTAGTTTTTGGACGGGAAATAGTATTATGCGGTTCGCATTACGCTGATGCAGACTTAGGAGATGAGGTTTTGTTTCTTCCTCGCGATGTTTATGCGGAGAACCTTGGATGCCTAAGTTCCATCTTTGACCAAGTCCAAAAGTCCTTGTATGACGCTCATGTTAAAAACACTTCGTATTATAATTTAAGACGTAAGGCTTTCGAGTTTAATATCGGGGATATCGTTTACAAGCGTGCTTATGTCCTAAGTGATAAGGATAAGCATTTTAGTAAAAAATTAGCTCCTAAATACATAAAGTGCCGGGTTATTCAAAAGCTTTCCCCACTTGTGTATGTATTGGAGGATACGACTGGTAAAAATTTAGGTTCTTGGCATATTAAGGACTTAAAAATATCGTCGCACAAATAAATTCTGTCTTCGTTACATTTTCCCAATACTATGTATATATAACTTCAATAACTGTTACAAAAGTCATTGACAAATATTGGTCACTTGACTTTCAGTTTTGCTAGGAAACGTTGCATATTTTTCTTATTATGTAATGTTCTATTTGTATGGTTTTATGAGCGATGAGGATTGGATGAAGTGAATGAGGGAGTGAAAGGTTATTGTAACAATACAAGGTTTTGCGGATTTTATTATTAAAATAAAATCCTTATGAGGGACCGGGGGGTAATGTAACGGAACGTTACATGACGTTTCATAACTAAACTTAGTTCTAGTTTGTTTGATTACAAAAACATAAAATATTTAATTTACATTTTCTTACATATATAATTAAATAATAACAATATATTTACAAACCCTAATTAAATACAGAACTATACAAAATCTAAATTAAAACTACGATTCAATATTAAATATTTACATTAAACTAATGTTACGTTATTTGATGGCATTTATCTCGGAACGCGCCCGGAACTTGCGCTCTAGCGGTGTGGGGGTGTTCGGAAATAATATGGAAGCCATTGCGCCGGCGCAGCTGAGATAGTCGCTTCTAGGCTGATGTGAGAGTGCACGTATCGCTTTGCGTCCTAGCGAGCGCCATATTAGAAAACGATCGTACATAAATCAATTTACTTTTTGTCTCGTCAAATTATTTTGTAAGGACAAATCAGTGCCATCACAGCAATTTAAATATTTTTAAGTATACTTTTCAAGTTGGTGTTGATCCCGTATTAGGGTAAGTTTTAAATAGCACATAAATCACACATTTCACTATCGTACCATTTATTATACTTAATTTCTGTGTACTGTTAATCATTCATCATTATCATGCATTAATTAGCACCTAATATCTTGCTTTTAAAATTTGTCGCTGAATCATGCTAGTAAAAAAAAAAAGGTATATAAAAATAAATTCTTCTACCTTCACACATTAAATAAAATAATAATCGAATATTAAAATTCTCTTTCTTGCTATGAATGATTTGACTTCTTTTGCTTAAACTAGCTTACTTTTTTGTGAACTCCGTTCTGGTCTGTACCACCACGTCAATACTACTACAGCTAGGTGGTACTTTCTCCTTGTAGACGTCGGTGGTACCCCCCAGCACGGAGGATATTAGGCCCTGTACTGATATACTGGAACGGTGGATTCCAGGTTCTACGACCACATTCAACGACCACGTTCAACGACCACATTCAACCAGCACGTTCGGCGACCACATTCGACGACCACGATCTGCGACCACGATCTGCGACCACAGTCGACGACCAAATTATTGGACGGGTGCCGCGGACCACCCTACTAGACAGTCGGACAATTCGTCGTTCTCCTCTGACCTTCGCCGTACTACCGAGGACTTTGGCCGGCTTCCATCTCCGACCGGGAGGGGCTTCCACTGCATTAAAGGGAGGTACCTGTCGCTGCAGAGGTAACAACAGACGGCACTAACCCACGACCCACAAATTTGTGTGCCTCCGACTAATAGTTAGGTTATTTTTTTGTTTCTAATTAAATATTTTAAAAGGTACACGCTCGTTTTATTCTGCTACCATTTTATAGGTGTAGATAAAACGGGTGGAGGTTACAGTGTCTCGTGGTAGTTTTTGGATCGAAATGCTAATACCAAAATAAACGAAAGAAGATTAAAGTTAGCCGTTGTTATAAGTTTAGGTACATAGTAATAACACTTACTTCCATCTCTAAACCGAAATCTTGCACTAATCTAATATACATAGTGGGAGTCCATCCGTGCGCGCCCTCTATTAGGAACCCGTCAGTCTGGCATTCCTTGAACAGAGGCTTCAAGTTCGCGCCTGAAACGAAACATGTGGATTTTACAAGGTGTGACGAGTGAAATCTAAGAAATAGTGGCTTCATTTTAAAAATAATCTTGTGTACTACTACTTCTACTACTTTTGCAAATAAAAATTATAATTGAGGCTATGGCCGAGTGGTATCCGGCCTAGAATTGACCACTCCCTTTCCTCCCGTGGGTGTCGTAAGAGGCGACTAAGGGAAAATCCAGAAGATGGGCAGCAGCGTCCTCTGCAACTTGATTACCAATACTGCGATCCCCAAGCCGCTTGCCAAGCGTGGGGATTATGGCACCCCCCCTCCTCTAAAAGGGGGAGGTGTTTGTTCAGTGGACGTTTCCGGCTGATGATGATGAATAGGGGCTTCGTTTGAGCCCGAAACTAGTCGGGCATTTCCGAATATTGGCGTGAGTAAAACCGGCATATATTATATTATAGTAAACAATAATATATATGAAGTAGTTACTCTCGATAGCAGCGTCGATGGTCTCCGCGGCCATGGCGCGGTAGGTGGTCCACTTGCCGCCGGCGATGGTGACGAGCCCGGCCGGCGACACGTGCACGATGTGGTTGCGGGCCAGCGACTGCGTGTCCGGCTTGTTGGGGTCCGACACCAGCGGCCGGATGCCCGACCACGCCGACAGCACGTCGCCGCGCCGGACTAGAGGGACCATTAAACGATGTTAGGTAAAAAAAACTACCTAAAGGTAAAGACATTCAGTAAAAAAATTAAGGTGCAATTTACTATTTAATATGTGAATTGTTTTCTTTTTCACATAGTAAAATTAATTGAAGCTGTATTATGAAAATATAAAAACGTAGGTAGATTTTTAGCATCTCGTACTACATCGCGTGTAAATGCAACTTAGTTTATTCTAAAAGCTTTGTATACTGTTTAATAAAGTTGTCATCTATGTTGCTATGTGTCTGTTACATGCAGCAACTGACAACACGTACTTACTAAGAAGTAAATTTGCCAGTACCATATTATAACAAACCTTCAACATCCGGGTTAAGATAGTTCTTAACTTCGGTGAGGATGAAAAGAATCTCGTCTTCAGTGGGTTTGGGGTTGTGCGTGACTTTGCAGGGCAGGTCCGTGGTGCCGGCGATGGTGCCCTTGAGCCAGGGCAGGAAGAAGATCACGCGCCCGTCCGATGTGGCCGGGTCGAGGAGACCCATGTGCTCTGGGCTGAAATGGTATCGACACTTACGTCATAAAAAGAAGGTAGAAAAGAAAAAATGTATATGGTAAAAATTATCTAAAAATGTAGTTTCTCCTTCCTTCTTTTAACAAAATTTAGAGCACTTTTGGTATGTAAAGATAAGAGTAAAAGTTTCTATGGAGATTTTATATTTGTTGTAGGCAGGTGTTCGTTTTGTTCACTAATCTTGTTTACTTTTCCAAAAGAAAAAAACAACTTTTTTCCATCCTCAAAATTATTTTTTAGCATGGTTGTTAATCCCGATTCTCAATAGTTAGGTAACTAATCATTTGTAAATGAGTCGCATGTTACCTGTAGTATCCAGGCAACACGATATGCACACCAGACGACGGACAGCAGATGTCCTTAACAGTGGAGTCGTCCATCTTCCTAATGCTGTCTGTGAAGGGGCCGGTCGCGTTGATGATGCACTTCGCCTTCACGTCCCACTCCTTGCCGGTCATCTCATCCTATAAATATAATATGAGTCTCATTATGGTTATATAATTTATCAAGAATAGCTATTAAAAGTTCGTTTCTCAAGACGATTATCTGAAATTATTTATTTGTATAGATCATCTATTGGATACAGTCGAATTTATTTCACTGTCATATGTGACTTGTGTTCTTGCATCTATTCCTCAATACATTCCTTTGTCCATATTTAGATCACTAAAGTAATTTGGAGAATAGCATAGTGTTGAATTGAAGTAATCAATCTAAATCATCACCGTATACATATGTAAAACCATAAATGAGCAAATACACCAAATTCCCAAAACTCGGCACCTTCGTCTTAATCGAAACCAAATAGTAAGTAGATAACTAGATTACTAGATACTATAAGAATAGAAGGCGACCTTTAGCCTGGCCCCGCTGAGCTTGCCGGCCGTCTTGTACAGCTTGGTGCAGCTCACGTGGTTGGCGATAGTCGCGCCGTGACGCGCCGCCGTCAAAGCTATCGCCAGGTTCATGCGCGCGTCGTCTTGTTGACCTGCACGATAACATGTCACAATAAATATAACTGTCTAGATATTTTTTTCAAAGTCAAACCAAAGACAGTGCCTTGTGGAACACCAAATGTTAATTATTTCCAATGCTGTACTATGGTTACTGTACGTTTCGTTCGTACTTGAGTAATTCCTGAGAAACGAAAGCATACCTATTTAGAAGGATAGAATTTAAGTTTTATAGTTTTTTGTATTTATAGTAGGTACACCTAACACCACAAAATATTAAAATGCAGTTTCATCGCTAAAAGCTTTGTTGCCGGTAGCTTGGAAACAAACTCACCATCGTAATACACGATGCCACCGCACAAGTTATCAGACTTCAACATAGGGAAGAGTTCGAGAGTGTTCTTTTTCGACAAATAGTATGAGCTCTTCACGTTCCTGTCGCCTGCTACCACATCGTACATCTTGATGCCGAACCAGTAGTACGGGACTTGCCACCATCTGGGAATTAAAGAAGTCCGACTTAATAGGATATGCTGAAAAAAGTTAGATCATACTGAAGGATGTTCTCCCGTTAAACAATTCGAGAAGACACGTATAAAAGTATTATTAGATGGGATTGTCTTATTATTTTTTCAGTAAGAACTAATGTTTGGCGCTTAATATAGGTGGACGTAAATACAAAAAAAAAATAGGTTAGAGAAGCTATTGTGAATCCATTCTTTATTTAGTCCACTTCGTATTGGTCAGTTAGCTAGTTCAGCATTTACTCACTTATAAACAGGTAACAATATAGGCAGAGGTCGCGTCAAGTGCGGCGCGACCTCCAACATGTTGGCTCGCTCGTGCAGTGCTTCCTTCACCATCTTGTACTGATCGTAGTCCAGTTGCATGATCGCCTTCTGGAGGTACCGGACACCTCCGTGAATGAGTTTCGTACTACGACTTGATGTGCCGCTCGCGAAATCGTCCGCTTCTACCAAGGCTGTGCGGAGACCTAGAAATGTATGTTGATAGGTTATATCGGATGGTTTTATCATGTTGGTGAGAGTAAATCAGTATAATCAATTTAATAAGTGGATGTTTCGGATAAAAAGGCGTTGATTAGTTTCACTAAAGAAACAAATAAATGAATAAATACTGCCTGTATTCTTTAAATATGTCTATGAATCCGATTAACATAAGTAAGTCAGCTTTTACCTCAAGACAAGCCTGTACTCAAGTCAGTAGTGCCAATTATTATTAGAAAAATAATGATTCCTCCTTGATTTCTATCAGTAAGGTTCTAACAGCCTAACAAATATAAATTGGATGATTATAATATAAACTACGAGACCGACAAATAAGTGTTTCTTTGAAAATCTCATTAACGCATATGAACATTCGTAGCAGTTAAATTATCTACTTCCAATCTTTATTTAGATTATTTATTAATTATACCTACTGTTACGCCTAATAGGAGTGGCCGATAAGCTAACTACGCGTGTGACGCACTTTATTATCTACAATTTCAGTATATTAATGGGGCTATTTCGTCTGTATTTTCGTTCTTTCATCGTGCGAAATTTGGTAATGAAGATGATACCGGCCTATATGATAAAATAAAGGATGTTTCCGCGAATGTATCTTATAAATAAAAACCACGTTTGAGTCTATAACTAGTCGATAATTCCAGAAAATTACGTGAGAAAACCTGAAAAATAAGTATAAAAAATGTACCTATTATGACCTAATATATTGAACGAGGTGGTTTTTTTTATTTGATTTAGCTTGCAAACTCTTTCTTGGCTTTTCCTAGTAAGATACGATACTTCTATGGAAAGATACTTTGAGTAGTCATGGACGACGCTACATACCTCTGGTACACGCATCTAGGGCACATCCGACGCCAGTGGCGCCGCCCCCCACAATAAGGATGTCGTAAGTGTGTCCGGCTTGTAAGTTGGCCACCTGGTCGGCGCGCGACGGCAGGGGTCGCTTCTTGCGCTCGGTTTTCGCTGATACCGTGACTGGTTTGTACCATTGCTGTAAATAAATGGTACAATATTCTCATCCGGGCTTGGCTAGATGTTTCCGTTTACCAGTCAGACATGTTTTACTATGTGCCTACTGAGACTACAGAATATAAAATCCGTAGCAACCACGCCAATCGAAACGTCAGATGGACAAATATACAAAGACCAAAAAGAATTTCATTATTGATATTATCTATGTATTCCATCTAATCCGTCCATCTGTCCGTATTCGGCAGTACAAACGGCTTATATTAAAATCGTCAAAAGGAAAAGCGACGTTATCAGGTCCCCCAGATAATGCCGGGTTTCCTCGTGATACGTACGGCCGGTGACTCATCGGCCGCAACAGCCCACGCTGTGAGCGCTGCGCCTGCGACGCCCGCCGCCCCGCCGATTAGCAATCTTCTGCGAGACATTATTCTGAAAAAGAAAAGTATGATTTTATACATAGCCGAAAAGCACTGAAAATAAACTACTATGGTTTTTCCTTAATTACAGACGCCGATAGCCAGAGAAAAGTTATGACTGTTAAAAGAAGCTGCTCTACCTCTACCTAACCAGTTTTCAAGACTAATTTTGACCTATGGACTGTGTGAACATTTATTCCGTACAACATTGTTATGTTGTTGTTAAACTAAATTGTGTCCTATTCCTGTGCTCATATAAGTTCTTATCAATCTTAGGTACATTCTAAATATTGTCACCGCCGTTGCACCGTCGTGTTTCACTTAATTATTTAATTCTACAACAGTAAGAAAATTTAAATGATAACTACAAAATATGATAAAAAAACCGTCGTAAGTACCTTATTGTCTTTACAGTTTATGTCTTGACAGTAAATGAACTGAAATATAAGCATGCATGATTGCATTTATCTCAATAATCATGACAACACAATAGAGACACGTTTATGTAACGCCACGCGCCATCAGAAACAATCAACACGACCTTCACTACTGTAACTAGGTAGGTACTCTATGCTTCAGTTCCAGTTCCCTCTCAGTAAGAAATGTATAAATACGTGCACTAGAGTAAGACCAATGTGCATATTAGAATTAGGTACCTTCCTGCAGAGTGTAGAGTCGTGACCAAGTATTGATGAAGATTTCAATTAGATTCTAAAATTCTGCACATATACATGGATTCAGAATTTCTGATATTCTCCATCTGCTCATATCTTCTCAATTATAGCTCCCGACAATTTTCTTTCTGTTTTTTAGCAGTCGAGTATTTTAATTTATTAAATGATTTGACAGTTTCTATTGCTTTACCGGACTATTAGCGAGACTATGCAACGTTAAACTCGATGCGAAAAGTAACATCAGGTGAGGCATTCTAGGTACTTTATGCTAGTATTTGTAGCAAAAGGGAGGAATGGCAACAATACTTGCGTAACAAAATATTTAAACCATGAGTAACCATCAAACAATTTACTGGTGCCAACTCTAATAATAATTATCACAAGACCCAAGTGCTTGTAAAAATCAATAACCCACTCAACAAATACATACTTAGTCATAATTACTTCATAATTGATTGATTCCGGATACAGTGGAAGCCACTTGAGATTACAATAACGTCATTACTATCATTATAAATTTAACGATCACTTTATTACGAAGCCTAGTTGGCTATTTCCGTACAGTCGGTAACTCGATACCCAGAACATATCAAACACCGGCCCGTTCAAAATACGTGATAAAGTATTGATAATGCGATGTCTATGTTTTTGTCTGCTTGCACTTAATCCAGCACACTCGTCGCTTATCATAATATATGATAATAATCAATGATGCCAGTTTTTGTACAACATGAAATATGTTTATGAGGTGCTCGTGGTTTAGTTTACGACTATTGTGATCAACACGTGCTAAGGAACGTAATATAAAGCTGGTTTTAGTATTTTGACCAAACAAGTATTTCAACTTTTTAAACCAGTGCGGGTAGTGTAGCAATTAGGTGCTACACATAGCACATGGACACATAGCTTGTATTAAACGTTAGGCCGCCGCAGAAACTTGTTAATGTACCTAATCCAAAAGCTACATATTTTTGATAACATATACGAAAATAAGGTTATTGAGATGCCCCATTAGGCGGCACGCTCCATAGGCGACGTTCACTAAGCATTGTATTATGTTGAGAAACAACCCGGGAATACTCCATTCTAGTAATTATACAATTGACTGAATCCAACCAAACTAGCCTTGCCCTCTTCACGACCCGCTCGGGAGTTTTCAAATTGAACTCTGCTTACTAAATCCTAGCCAGAGAACAAACGTATCCCTACAATAAAAACCGCGTAGATCTAATTATGCTGTTTCAAATTTACAAGCTCACGCATTTAGTAAAAGACATACAAGTCCAGTCCAGATACTTTCTATAATCTTCTTATTCTAATAAATTCTTATCTTACAAAACATTGTCTTTAGTATTATAATTACAAGCATGTGTTAGACGATATAGACGAATACTCTATCACGTTGTAATCACGCGATGTGGGTGCAGTGTCGGAGCCTCGCCGAGCATGATCCTAAACTCATCGTGACGACAGCAGCGTGTTATCATACTGAACACGTATCGATAGGTACTGCTATGGAAGGCGGCACGTAATATAAATACAGTGATTATCTAATTTTAATGTACCTACTACTACTACATATTCATACTAATATTTAAATAGCAGGCACAGGAGATCGCACGATTTACCAGATGAACTGAATTTATTGAATGGGCCACAAACCTCAATCGCCAAAGACTAAGAGACTAACTAAAAGAGAACGGAGTTCGTCTGAAGTAGGCTGTTTGCCTTTACAGACATTGCAAAGTTATAAAGCACGTTTATTTTTTCTCAATGAACCACTTGATGATATATAATTTTTATTATTCCGTACAGTTATATTTTTATTTATTGAAAAGAACGTTAGTGATTTACACGTCGCGTCTTAAAAATGTGTAACTCAGGTAAAGTACCAGTGTCATAAGATAATTTATGACATATGTACATTAATACATACAGTCGTTTGACAAACCGATATATCAAGGTACCCAGTAGTTATAGTTATGCATAAAGTATACGTTTCCTTTGCACAATGATTGCAGCAGTTATCTAGGTCTATGAATGCAATATCCGAGCGAAATACTTTGTAATACATTATAGACCTTCGGAAGAGATCTAGAGTCAGTAAGTTCTATCAAGACTTTAGACTACATAGAAACGTACAGAACCAGATTTCGAAGTTTAATGATCGAACCAGACGATGGTTTTAAGAAACTTTTCGGTACCCAATAGCTCCGTCTGCAGATTATTTGGGATATTCAAAAGGGTAACCCATTCAATCGTTTACCCTTTGTATTCACATTCACATTGACTGGCACTTACTTAATGGGCCTGCCTTAACGCTGAGTACGCAAATTAATTTCAGTTCTCTAGAGAGTATTTTGCTTCATTTTTTATCTATTTTAAATTGTAAACAGTACAATAACGTCAGAAATCAATTAGACCGAATTTTAGATTTGTTTTTATCAAATGATCTAAGTGTTTGTGAGCCTGTGTCTAACCCTTTAGTTTTAATAGATAATTATCATCCACCTTTCTGTGTTTCAGTATGTTTTGATCTGGTATACAAACCTATGATACATAGTGCGGTGCCTAGATATCGCTTCTTGGAAGCCAACTACTCTGCTATTAATAATGATATTGTGAAAGTGGATTGGGGAACCCTACTAAATGATCTACCACTGGAGTGCGCTACTCAGCGCTTCTATGAATATATATATAAAATAATAAAATCAAATGTGCCGTTGCGTCCTAACAAGTCAGTGGATTATCCTATCTGGTTTTCTCGTCCCTTGATACATATTTTTAAAGATAAAGAAAAGGCATGGATCCGGTGGAAAAAATACAATAATACGACTGACTATGAGCAATTTTCTCTGTACCGTAAAAGATTCAAGTCCCTCTCAGCTGAATGTTTTAATAGGTACATACAATCAATAGAGGAAGGCTTAAAGAAGGATATTAAATTATTTTGGTCTTTTGTAAACAGTCGTAAAAACAAATCAGGTATACCGAACAATATGTTTTATGATAATGATATATCCACTGAACCACCAAATATATGTAAACTGTTTGCGAAATATTTCAGCTCGGTCTATGTTGAATGTAGTAATGACACGGATACCACTTCAAACACAAATAATAACGATTCTTCAACTGATCAAATTCACTTAACTCAATTATATTTTCCCATGCCCAAGATAATAAAGTCATTGAAAAATCTTGATGTGACTAAAGGATCGGGACCAGATGGTATCCCGCCCTTCTTCTTAAAACATACTGCAGAAACCATATGTATTCCCTTATTTTACTTATACAACCGTAGTATAAAAGAAGGTATAGTCCCAGTGCCTTGGAAATCAGCCAATGTCATCCCTGTCTACAAAAGTGGCACTAAAAATGATGTCGCTAATTATCGCCCTATATCGCTGTTGTCAACCATGTCTAAGGTCTTGGAACGATTAGTACATAATTCTATTTATCCTACCTTGCACACAGTTATCATTCCTGAACAACATGGATTTGTTCAGAATCGGTCCACGGTAAGTAACTTAGTACTCTATTCTAACTTTATATTTGAAAATATGGACAACCGCCTTCAAGTTGACTCTGTTTATACCGATTTTTGCAAGGCTTTTGACAGGGTTGACCACAACATACTTCTTAAGAAGATTGAATTCAATGGTATAAGGGGTAATTTGCTACGTTGGTTTTCATCCTACATAAAAAACAGGACCCAGATGGTGGTTGTCAATGGTTTCTCGTCGGATGTTATAAATGTGACGTCTGGGGTTCCACAAGGCTCCATTTTAGGGCCATTACTCTTTGTTTTATTTATAAATGACATCAGCAAATGTTTTATTAATACTCGTTTTCTATTATATGCGGATGACCTTAAGGTTTTTCGTCACATAAACTCCGTTAACGACTGTGAAAAAATGCAACAGGATCTCGATCGATTTTCTGCCTACTGTGTCGCTAATGAACTGCAACTCAGCATATCAAAATGTAAGTCAGTTTCTTTTACTAAAAACATTAATGTTATACACTTTCCGTATTCGCTTAATGACATCCCCATTGAAAAAGTATCTGTAATAAAAGATCTAGGAGTGTATTTTGACTCTAAGCTTCATTTTGATATCCACATTAATCACATTACTTCTAAGGGCTTTCAACTTTATGGTTTTGTAAGAAGAACATGCGACTCGTTCAGAATACCAGCCTCCTATCTATTATTATTTAAGTCTCTTATAAGATCTCAGCTTGAGTATGCTACGCAAGTTTGGAATCCGCATTATGAGAAATATAGTGATCAACTTGAGTCAGTTCAGCGTAAATTCCTTCGGTTCTTGAACTATAAATGTAAATGTTATCACAAATGGTCATCTTACCAAACACTTTTAAATAAATTTTCATTGTTAAGTCTAAAATCAAGAAGATTGCTTCTTGACCAGACACTTCTTTATAAAGTATGTCATAACGAATTTGACTGTAATAAACTTGTAAATCTAATATATATGCGCATACCTAGTCGTTCTCAGCGTATTCGAGACACATACACACATAGTTTATTTGCACCCAAACCATGTAAAACGAATGCAGGAGCTCGTGCTCCACTACGAAGAATTATGAAAACCTACAATGATTGCTTTACCGATTTAGATATCTTTGCATTGTCACCCTCTCAGTTTAGAAAAGAGTGTAACAATCTAATGTGTAATTTGTTACCTTAGACTAATTTTTATACTTTGCTTGTTTGTTTGCTTTGTGTAGCCACACAATATAGTTGTTATTGTATCGATAGTGAGCTACTATTGTTATGAATTATTATGTGGATAACGGTGCTGGTTGTGGAATTAGTTAACTTAGTTATTTAAAAATATGTATTATGCTTTGTTCCGCAATTGTTTGTTGTCCTAAAGAAATAAAAATAAATAAAAAAATAAAATATTCGTTACCTGTTTATTACCCGCGTTAAGCCCACCCTTTCATTGTGACATACACAAAAGATGTAAGTTGAGAGTTAACCTTGGCTTTAAAAGCAGATGTTGGAGAAAAGATACCCAAGATATAAACTTATCTTGTGGGAGCTTTCAGCTTTACTATCTAACGCATAGATGTATGTACCTACCTAGTATAAGTACACTAATTTACGTAACTCAGTAAACTTATTACCAAATCGATTTTAAATGTTATATTAATTATGATAGTTTCATATCAAACCTAAACCGCTCTACCAGACGGCTCATCAATCAAAATTAAGATTGACTGCGTTCCAACCTTTCAACGTCAGGGTGGAAAATTGTGTTAGATAGATTTAATTACAAAACGTCACCAGCTATAAAGCACTTAACGTTATTAGTGGAAAGAGTAACAAATTATTTGATTAGTGATGGCATAATGGAGGTTTCTCATGGCGTGTGGCAACACGCGAGCCAAGCAACGCAAGGACGACGCGGTCTGGTTCATCCTACTTGCTGGGCTGCCCCCCTAGACAAGTAGGAAAATGCTTGACGAATAGAAATAGAATAGAATGATAAATGTATGGGAATGACATAATGTTTCGACTATGTTATCGATGACATAATATGACAAACCCATATATTTTTCATTCTATTCGTCAGCGTTTTGCCACTTGTCTAGAGGGGCTGGCCTGGGAAAATCAGCTCCGGACGACGACGCGACGTGCCATGAGAAGCCAGCATTACATAACTGTGTTGCAGTATGCTGCACCGATACTTTGATGTGGTGATACCGAAGTATCTATAATGTACTCATAAAGGAAGTTGATGTTAAAGGTGCAATTGGTTATCAAATAACATACTTAATTAAATATCGCCGGTTGATTAATCACCGTTTGTTTATAATAAATCTAGTGTTAATGGCTATTATCATAAAACTATACTTGCCGGTAGGTACCTACTACAATAAGTATCTAGTACTAACAAGACTTTTACTTATGATAGAAAATCGTTAAAAAGGAACAACTTAGTCTATATGAAATACTTAGTACTTTTATCGTTTTAAAAAAAAAATTGTTGCATCTTATAACTGTTCTTAGAGTCAGAACAGAATTATCTAGATTCTAGTGCCAACTTTCTTGTAGCTGTAGATACCTATATGCCTGTAGCGTATTCGCAAAGCAATCTAATGTGGGAGGGACATGACACCGATATAGAGCCTAGCGTTTTACTTTTATTTCAGCAAAATAGTTTCTTACTGTTCTTCAACATTTCAAAAACCATTTTAAAAGGGGCTAAAAGGAATATGAATTAGTTTGAATTATTGATTTCAATACTAAATACAGAATGCAACATAAAAATAATTTTTCACCCCTGCCGCACGAAAGAAGTGTCTTTCCTCTACGAAAACAGTGAGGAAAATTGGTTTTTCCTCACTGTTTGAACAGTAGGTAAGGAAAGTAATGATCCCATTCAGAAACTAACCGTGCCTGATTTTTTTATGTTAAGTTTTAAAGATATATTAAAAAATAAATATTATTTTATAATAAAGAATTATTTTGATTTGCTTTGTGACTATTTAATTTATTTACAGAGGACCGAATACTTTCTTGCCGGGAGTGGTGAAAAGTTTTGTTTGCAACTTGTGAGCAAGTTCATTTGCTATTCGTTTTGTTGAGTCTTTCGCTTACTCAGGATTGAAATTTATAATCACTCGCTGCGCTCGTGATTCTATTTTTCAATCCTTCATTCGCTCAAGACTCAAAATCAAAACTCATAGGAAAAACGAACTTTCCTCACTTGTTGGATAAATAACTATTATTGACGTCACACACTTTACAAAACTTTATTTGACGTCATTACGTCAAACTTGCAACGTTTTACATCTTATCAGTTTCCTTTAAGAACATACGGTTAGCGTCTCGAATAGTTTGTTTATATTTTATAGATCACACGTTTGTTGCTAACGAAATTGTATGGCAGCACGCGTCAAGGTCTGAATGTTAATTGAGGCCTTGTTCCCAAGCCAAGAGGCGCGTGGCGCTATGACTCTACTTGACATATTAATGCAAACGGTTAATCATTTCGAAAAGGTATGATTGAAATTAAAATGCATCTTAGAAAGTTTTCATTTTACCAATCGTTTACAGCTGGTACTGTCCTATCAATACGTTAATATACAACTTTTTTCTGAATAACGCTTTTAACGTTAGCTATACACCCCATGCATTTGCCATGTCACGTTTACGGATTTTAATTGATAGATATTATTGATTCCGCGTTGGAATATAACATAACAGTCATCATGTTTTTTTCTTACTAATTATAATAATTATTACAGGAAATAATATTTTTATGATTCGTCACGCAGATGGACTTATCGTACCTCACAGAAACTGAGTTTCCAGAATTATATGATTATTATATCAACTAGTTTATTACATAGGAACAAGTTAAGTAAAAAGTGGTCAGCGAAAGTTTATGAAGGTAAGGAAGAATGGGGAAGAATCTTTCGAGGCGAAGAGCTCAAAGAACGTCATTTCAGAGAGACTAGATAAACGTTGATATACACATCGTGACGACACTGACTGATAACCAAATTACTTACTCATTTATCTCTTGCATTTTCGACACTATTACGTCAGGAAGGAACCGCATAATTCAGATAGTCTTACACACGCGTACGAACAGATAACAATCCGGTCACGGTCAGTGGGTTATGTACGACAAGAATCGATCTTACACTACGTCAAGCAATCTTGTTCAATCAGTTATATTAAGCAACACTTGTACCATTCACGCCTAAAGAACTTGTAATAATGACGGGATGGAGCGATTTTCCTTTGTTCAGACTGAAATAGAGCTTCTTAGTTTATGGCTGGGGAATATGTTTCACGTTTTAGATGGGGAAGTCCTCGTTTAGTATTGCTATATGTTGGGATTAACAGCATTGCATGCAAGTGTTTACTTTGAGCGCGTGCACGTATTTCCAAGGCACTAGGCAAATAAACAGCGCATGATATATCTAGCAATTTGACGTTATATCTATAGGTACAGTATGTGTGTTATATATATATATATAGATATGTAAAAGGTACCTACCTGTATTTATGGGCTATGCCAAGATCATAGCAAATGGAATTCTGTGGTCTCTACCTTCCCCTTCGTAACTGGCGTGTCGCCGGTTTCTCACGATGCGCATATGAATTCATAATAGGCCAAGATAAAAATCGATCCTATTGTCATTGAATAACCCAACCATAGTATGTTTGATCTGGGAAACGAGATATTAACGAGTTGGTTGTATTCAATGAAATTACAGAACTCAAGGTTTTCTTTAGCGTTTAGATCCAAAGAATTGTTAACACGCCGTAAACATGAGATTTTACGGCACGATAACGAGGATGCATGAGACGACGTTAAAATATTATGCTTGCAATACTCAGTAGGTACTGATGTGTGTGCGTATAAAATCTGGTAATTCATTGTAATTTCCTCTAGAGTAGACCCTGACTAAGAACAGACTTTAGGTACTGTATTTTAAGTCCAACAATTGTACTGTATTCAATAGACGTCTACGTACGATATGTACCTATTACAAGATGGGCTCTTAAGCAGATCCTGTTGTGAGAAGATCCTTTATTATCAACTTTAAGTAGAATCAGTTTTCTGGTTGCTCTAGCGTTGTGATACTGGCATTATAGAACTCTGTTTAGAAGTGTCGAACATATTTTGGCAACGTTTTAATAAACAGGGCTTTGTATTTTTCTTTCTTCGCCATGTGTAACGTTGTATTAATAAATATACCTCCACATAAATATCTAGACGTATGATAGAGATGATGATAATGATGAAAAAGTAGACTCGTCGAGATAGAGGTGCCTAATACAGGCTGAATATTTATTAGAAAGCTATGGCAGCAATGAACATGAGCTGCACATAAAACGAGAATCGATAAAAATGGATCGGATGTTGTAATACAAAATTAAAAACCCCTTCATTAAGCAGTTATGGGTAAGTACCAAAATTCTGACAGAATTTTGCGTGGGATTGTTGTTATATTACCCAGTTTGTATCGTCAAGAACTAAAACCGACGTGAATTAACGTAATTATGTGAACATTTCGGCAAGGTCAAACAGTGACAAGCGTTATTCCATAAAAGGATCCCCTAATAGCAGAACTAAGTACTTATTCTCTATTAAAAATCTTCCATACAAATTCGAAAAATGCATCACACTTAACTTATTCGATACCTTGACCTATTGCTTCTTAACGTGACCATAAAAATGTCACTCTTGTAGATTTGTCTCTATAGCTCACCATAATGCACCTTGATCGAGTACCTACGATTGAATTCTATTTATTTATTGTTTAGCGTCACTATATTAAGATAGTCTCCTGTGGCGTGGTTAGTTTACTGGTAAAAAATATTGCATCGCATAACTACAGTGGTAGTAACAGAGGATTTTCTGCATTCTGCGGATTAATCGATCGGTATATTGACCCCAATTTGATGTTTGCGCATAATTCTTCTGCACCATCGACTGGCAGAATAGCATTAAGACATGGAAGCATATTAAAATTCAGATCGCAACTGGTATACAAAAGGTTAGTTTTTTAAAGGAGAGCCTTCAATGAACATTAAATCAATATGCACATGAATTCATGAAAGTTATAGGATACTGCAATTTAAATAAAACCAGGCAAAAAACATTGTAAATCATTAAAATAAATACCACCATTCCATTACATAGTGCCATACACACGGGGGATTTTCAGTCAAGCGCTAGGGGATTCCAATCTCTATCTCGGAAGTGCTTCGTGAGTTGTTACATACGGGAAATGTACGGTAACGTACACAAATAAGAACTTGACTCTATTTTAGAGTAGGTTTCAAATAAAGTGTTTTGCCCTGTTGCCGGGGTCTTTGTCCATAAATCGGTTCCACATCACTGGTCCTCAACAGATTGTTGGCTCTATCGGTTGAGATATTATCCACACTTTATTTGTTATATTCACAACGCGCCTGTTATTATTAGCCCTTAATTAAACAGATTATCGCTTCCGTCGTGTCTGTCTGCTGCATTAGTGATAACGGCTAGCAAGGTCAAACACGTGTTTGCTTTATCAGTTTATCTCAGCCGCCTGCTGTTTATGTAACGTGCAGGAAGAAACAAATATGCTGAGAAACAAAAGCCAAGCAAATTATTTTAGGTTCTTTAAAACGTATAGTTTTGTAAAAAGAATGTTATGTAAGAAATGTCATGGCACGCGTCACCACTAGATAGCAATTACGCAACGAAATTGAGTTCATTGAGAAGAACATAAAGTAAAACAATGGGATTTTACGACTCTACATTTTTCGCGGAAAATCGAAACAAGTAGGTTATTAATACCCACGAAAGGGAAAATACGCGGGTGAATTCAATAATTTCCTAAGAGGATAATAGTTTTATTTGTTTTGTGATTTTTGACAAATTTCCCTGTAAAATTCATCTCAGGATTTATTGTAAATGTCTATTCACACAGGTCGTATTTTTAGTTCGCATTTTTTATTGATGCGGTGCATGTTTTTATTATAATCAAATCTGCCAATATTATCTTATCTTATCAATGAAAATGCATTTTAAACATTTCAATAATCGCATACCATTTAACGTTTTCACTGCGGCATAAATGTGAGACCGCGTTGTATAAACGTTGGCAAGGGTTCGATATACGTCGAATCCAGTTCCAATTTTATTTGAGGCGACACGAAATGAGTTTCACGTTGTACGCATGCTATTACTTCACGTAACAGCGTGAAAACAGCAAATGGGGAGCGCCAGCATTAGATAGTTGTTAGTAGAAATACGTCACACGGGCGTCTACAAAGATATGGGGAAGCGAAATTCCAGCTGAGCAGGGGTCGTTGACCGCACAGTTCGCGGCTTGTGCAACATTCGACATTTCAAGGGCGGTCGCGATTTGCGTTACTGTATTTTGCACTGTGTGCACATTGTGGTTCAGTTCGGCATGTATGCCACGCGTTGGTACTCAAGCCAGAACTAAAATAGCATCGGCTTGTGAAATAGACGTTGTCGTATGGTTTAAGTCTAATAATGTTAAGTCAGGTGACTTTACACTCGCCGAGTGTCGCATGCAGTGTTTAAAATAAACATAAATTGGTTCTAATAATATAGGCGTCTACTGTCTGTATCTTGTTGATTGCGCTTCACGTGCATTAGGATATGGAATTATGAAGCTGTTTTACTAGCATTAAACATTTCATTCTTTCATCTAAATGAATAGGTAATACAAACCTATAATACCTCTTACATACCTATCAAAACATGCATTATCCATAAAAGATGTTGTACAAAAACAAACACCTCAAATAATTACTTACCAACTGCTTCTAAATTTCTAATATTAAAATAAATACGGAAGTACAACAATTTACAGGTACAGGTAATTACGTAGTAAAACAGTTTCGTCCAACATCATGACAAAGAAATAATGCGAGGTATCCATCTGGCAGTCCTTGGTTCAGGTCGCGATGATGTCATAACATTGCCGGTTTTACTCAGCATTATACGTTAAACTCCCAACCTTTACTACAACACTATTGATTTACTCTAGCATGTGCTACGACGGAATAATATTGATCCAGACGAAATAAAGACGCATTAGTAGCGAAAAATAATCAAAACTTATTTTTATTGATAAAAATATTAAGTTTATTTCAATATTTAAAAACTCTACTTATTTTTTATAACATAAAACCTCTGTAATAAACAATATTATTTGTTAGAGTATCGTTAAACTTACCTAAAATAATATAGGTCCAAGGAAAACTACGATGAAAACATGTAATCTATTTCAGGTAATTTAACAATTCAGGCGTCTGTAATAATTGTTACTTAAAAATAAAAATTGAGCGAATATAGCACTTATTCTTTCAGTTTCACATCACTTTTTAATTCAACTTTTCAATTACAACTATTTTCACTAATGGGTTACTTAATTATATCTAGTACATAATCGTGTGTGAGTAGCACCCACAACGCACAGGCGGTTACGAGCGACCTACTGACTGACCGTAGCACATTCGATCTTGCTCCGTGCTGTGAGTCATTGTTCTCATGACATTGAAACCATTCAAACAGTTCAACTTCACGCCGAATATAAGGAAAACGCGACCAAAAATGGGAGTACTCGTTGTGAGGACGCTACTTGTAGAACTCTCTGATTAGGAACTCTATGTCGTCTACGCAAATAGTTCTTGGAAAATCCGCAATCTATTGAAAGCTCTACATATTTTGCAAACGTTAAGCACACTAGAGACATCTAGTACGATATGGGTGAACCATTTATCACCCTACTGCCCTACGTCGTAAAGATAAGCGCCGTGATGTAAATCGATTGTTCCTATAAAAAGTTTAAAACTAGGCAAGCGTAAACTATAAATGTGTGGGTTTATTTTACATACTCTCATATTTAGGATATGGGACAAGGTTGGCTTTATATTTTGGAGAAATTAAATTACATTGACAATAATGAAAAGGACAGCGCCATCTAGCCTACTTGCAACAAACAACAAAACTAATTATTTATATGTACTTCACAAGTCTATTACTACCACTATGTGTTACAACTCTACATTAAATACCTGAAGGTCACGCTGGAGGATAATATAGGGTCTCATCATGAAATAACCACTATTATTTCAAGACATTTGTCTAAAATGTTATCCAGACCTATTTCGAACGAAAATGTTGCGATGAAAGAAAGATTCGTACACACCTAGGACAACCAAACAAAAAAAGAAAATATTAAACAACAAATCTTAGGACATTAATTTATTGAGAGTAATAATATTACAATAATGTCAGACCTTAGTACATTTGTTAGAGGGGGACAGTGCTATTACTTCTCCTTCTTTTCTGAGGAGAGGGAGTTGTAGAGTTTGGTGATCTCATTGATGACCAGGGGCTGGACAATCGTGCCGTTGGTGTCGATGAAGTTGGCGAAGGACTTGGTGATGGAGGCCTCGCGAGACTTGCCGTTGGAGTCACGCATCACCAGGACTAGGTTGTACTTGTCGTCGTGTCTGTAGAAGAAGAAATTGTCAACTAACTTCAAAAAAGGAGGATGCTATGTATTGCTTGCATTTTTTTGTGTGCTGTGCCTTGTCTCCTACTAGGTAGGTATGTATTATGAACTGTATTAATTTTATACTTTCTTGTTGGGATGCTAGGTGTATAATTATTGTTCTACATGGCAAAAAAGTCTTTCTTCCAAAGACAGACATTTTTCTTATATATATAAAACAAATATATTTAGGGGGCAACGTAAATTGTGCAACAACAAAAACAATATAATATAGACTAAAATTTTCGAACTTGATAAGTTAGGTAGTAATTTTCAAAAATAATTTTGAAAAAAATTATGAGTATAAAGCAAAGAACATTTTATTGAAAATAAATAATGTATCAAATTAAACTTACTTCTTGACATAAGAGCTTGCTTCCCAAACCCTGTTGTTGTTTCCAGCCTTTTCCTTAGCCACCACAAACACACCCTTCTCTTTGAAAGTGGTGTACAGAGTGAGAATGCCCATCAGAATGAAGTATGATGAGACGCAGATGATGAGAGCCATTCTGCAATATGAAGATCATAAGAATAAAGTAACTATTTTTTTTTAATTGTATATAAAGATAACAGGAAAAATACAATGAAACATAACATAAACCTTAGATAACGAATCACTACAAACATTGACATTTTAATAGGGTACAAACCTTGATTGTGGGAATGGGTACAGGTAATCCCATAGCAGAGCATAGAGGGCAACCCCAACAGCTAATGCACAAAGCAACAGCCTCCCATCAATGAGAGCAAAGCTTTCCTTGCATTTCAGATCACCAGTCAACACCTGCAATAATATAAGTTTGTATATGTTTTGCCTTCTTGTTAATACAACTCTATCCATCCTAAGGTTGTCTATAAGAGATTTCTTAGTGCGATAAACCTGCCCATTGTACATAATCCATAGACTGTACTTAAGCTTGTATTTGGTGTACAATAAAGAGAAATCTATCTATCTATATACAATAAGTTAGTACGAGGGAGCGTTTTTATGTTCGCGGAATGGGGGTTAAAGGGTGGAAATAAAAAAACCAAATTATTTTTCCTTTTCACTATATTCACCTGCAAGACGGATACATTTTTCAGATCTTTCAATTAATTTGTTTATACCCTCATAAAAAAATGTTTTCAGTTTGTCTTCAACATACGCCGATACTGCCTCCTTGACTTCAACATGGGTGGTCATTTTTTTACCCCGCAGCTCTTTTTTCATTTTTGGAAACAGATAATAATCACTGCATCGCACTGCAAATCACTTGCATGCTGCAATCGTGCAAAAGCATCACACCTTTTGTCAATTTTC
Organism: Abrostola tripartita; assembly: GCA_905340225.1. Lineage (NCBI taxonomy): Eukaryota > Metazoa > Arthropoda > Insecta > Lepidoptera > Noctuidae > Abrostola > Abrostola tripartita. Next base: position 3,339,918 of record HG996488.1, read on the forward strand.
CCCGTCTTTTCTCTTTAATGGCTTCTTTGAGTCGCTCTAATATTGAAGCGTAGTATTCTCCGGTTATAGAAACACCTTTATCTTTATAATCGATCAATAATATTCCTTCCGAGTCCCAAAAGACCGTTGCCATGAGTTTCCCAGCTGACTGTGACACCTTAAACTTCTTGGGAGGTGCTGTGCCCTTTTAATGCCACTGCATGGAGTCTTGTTTCGACTCAGGTTCATAATGATGAACCCAAGTTTCGTCTCCAGTAACAATTCTACTCAATAGAGCATCCTTGCCTTCATTACAGAGGTCTAAAAATGCAAGTGAGCACTCTACGCGCTGTTGTTTTTGCGGCGGCGCGCGGCGTGAGCATTCTCGGCACCCATCTTGCACTGACCTTTGTCATGCCATGATGATCGTGCAGAATTTTAAAAATGGTTGTATCAGATACTCCAACCATTTCTGCGAGATGTTTCTTCTTTAGTCGAGCATCGTCGAGTACAATTTTTTCGACTTTTTGGATAAGTTCTGGCGTGGTCACCTCGATGCTCCTGCCCGGCCTCGAGTCGTATTCAAGGGATTCCCTTCCTTGTTTAAATAAAATGTGCCACTTGTACACCATGGTTTTTCCTGGACAAGAGTCGCCGTAAACCAATGACATCTCATTAATTATGGTCGCAACTGATTTTCCTTGCTTGGTAAGGAACTTTGTAAAGGTACGATATTCGATTTTTTCCATGTTTCACTTTTCACTCCCGATTATATTGCTTGGTTGACGATAACTCAAAGACTAATGTCTAATCACAATGAAACCTGGTATTTATACTAATTATGAGTCACTGAACACCTGACAATTCTAATGAGCCTAATCACCCCCCTCCAACCCTCTCATTCCGCGAACTTAAAATCACACCCTCGTATATCTGGTACAAAGGTTAGTCTTGTGTAGTTCGCGAACGAACTAGTTCGTATACCACTCCCACAGACGAACTAGTTCTCAGATATCTCACTCTTAAGCTCTTTAGTTCGTTTGATGCACGTCAAAAGTAAAGGTAAAAATATAAAATGTAACAAAAGATCAAACAAATGAGCGAGTGATCTGTCTTCCTCTGATCGAAGCTGGGAGCTGACATACTAAAAGAATTAAGTTTATGAGTAAGTTAAAAGAGAGTAGCTCGTTTAGGAGTGGCAAACTAGACTGAGCTATCTCAGTCGCAAACTACTATGCACAAGTCTAAGAAAGGTGAGGAGTCTGGCAAAAAAAGGCAAAGCCAATGCCCAAAGACGGTGAGGTCGTGCAACAGATAAAATAATAATTGTCACTGTCTTGCCTGCCTCTATATTCAAAACTGTAAGGATATTACTCTGTTGCTTCAAGAGTCATATTAACGTTATTGATTCACTGCTATCAAAGTATATCTAAATCAAGTTTACCTCTCTAATAGCATCATCGATGGCATTTTTAGCAGCGGCACCATCCCATTTGTTGATTTTCACGGTCTGAAATCGGAATTTCAATATGTACCGACATTTTATGAAAGATGTTCTTTGTACAAGTATAACAGTGAGTCCTACGATGAAGGGTTGACATACAAAGCGTATAAACTTATATTAAACCAGATAAATAGAAAAACATTAATTTTAACGTGACGTGTCTCAACTGAACTCTAAATATTGAAACCTAACAAGAAAGAAAATGAATGATGTAGTACTAAAAATTACCTCAGGTGTTTCAGTCATTTTGTGTAGATCTTAAATAAGAATATGTAAGTAGCATAAACAGGATACTTATAATATAAATATATAATATAAATAATTTTCCGCTTTTTCTATTGATTTGCTCGCTACTTCGCTTGGTTATTTTTTGACACGATTTGACAGAATTGTTAAAACGTCACAAAGATGCGTTCCTAATTTATGAATTAACTTGAAACGATTCAGTGTTACTATTAGTCGATTTTAGCAGCGAAGTAAAATATTTATTATCTAATCCAATGATATTTGTAATCTAATCCTTTAACTTTAACCACAGACCTCACTTTAAAATAACTTTTCTCCGTGACATGTCGCCAAGTGAAAACGCAGTATATAGCCCATAAAGGTCTATAGACTATCACGGATCATTAAAATTATTTTTAAAATAACGTATTATATATATTATTATATAGATTATAATATAGATTATAATCGTCTAAAAGATAAGGGGTGGAGTTGGTGAGCCTACGGATGGGATGGAACCGATGCATCGGTCCATCCGATGCGATGGATCGTTTATTAGTCAGTTCACATTTATTAGAAGTAGTTTAAATTATCTGGGAATGTAATTTTAAATTAAAATTTAATTAAAAATATTTATTAGTCTGTTTAAATAGTCTGTGCCAATACAATATTACCTCTTTAGTTCATGATCTTGTCTATGGCACGATTCCCAACAAAAAAGCAATGAAATGAAGTAAAGTAAAACGAGAGAAAAATGAAATTTTGCTTGATAATAACGTTTCCTTCAACTTGCGAAAGAGTCTGATAGTTCTGTATATATTATGGTATCCCAATAAATGCAAGAGATACTATTAGATTCATAAAGTAATGGTATGTAGTCACAGTTTATGTATCATGAAATGTTATTGCTGAACCATCAACACCAACCGGTGGCTTCATTGCACGAATTCATAAGATACTCAAAAAAGACGGTTCCACGGCTATTAAACCACTTAAGAATACTGTTGAATCAGTCGTTGATAATGATACCTTTTATTTTTTTAATATAACCATGTGGCATTGACAGCAATAAGAAACAACAACGATCGAAAGAGGTCACTGTATGCCCAACCGTGTTCCGAGTATTTGTGATGTGAAAAAAATTACGTTTTTAGGTTGTATGTTGCTGCATTAAAATAGTACAATGGCGAAAAGAAAGAAGGCAGCAGCAAAAACTCCGGCAACTCGACGTACGACGCGACGCGCCAAGCAGCAGGCCGATGCTGCTGCGTCCGCCGAGGGTGAAGCCTCTACGCCCATCGAGCCGTCCGTCTCCGAAACAAATGAACAAGATCCCCAGGCTGCGCCGAGTGATGCACCTACTGTATCTGACCCACAAACTTCAGAAACATCAGAGCTTCCATTAACCAAACCCTGTCAAGTTCCAATTGTAGCATTGCATAAGAAATTCGGTAAATACCGATGTCTATTCAACAATGATGATACTTTTACAAGGAAATATGACATTGGTAGTGACAGTGAAACTAACAGTAGTGTAGAAATAAGAGTTGTTGATCCCTGTGCAAGTTCAGAATCAGATTCTAATGCTGCATTAGATACCCAGTCGGATACCAACAGTGGAGCTAATTTCAGCCCAATGAATAGTACAATAAACATGCAGAGCAATTCTAGAGACATATCACCTGTACCTGTAATGAGTACAGCATCCTCTAAAAACGAAATTCCATTGTTGAGTAATGACGAAGCTACTGAAAAGAAGTCAATAGAGTTAAATACTATTGATTTAACAGAAAGTGACTCAAAACTGAGTACTACGGCTGAACAAATACCTGAACCTAAAAATGAATGTATAACTTTAGAAGATTCTTCAAAAGAATCAAAACCGGAGGAAGTAGCCGACCAAGACATTCCATTGGAGGATGAACAGATAGAATTTGCTGGTGATTATGATGAAGTTATCACAATTGTCCAGATAGTTGAGGATGACAACCAGGAGCTTACGTATTATAATATCAAGATTGATAGTCCACAAGATCAAACTACTGAGCCAAATGATGATGAAGAAAATAAAGACATTTCTCAAAATGCAGATTTTCAAAAACACTTTGAAAACCTAAATCTCTCATCTGCTGTAGAATCTGATACTCCAATGGATTGTTTAGAGACGAGTGATGTTAGAACTCCACCATGTAGTACTCCTGATCTTCCTTTTCCTAAAGAAAACTTAAATGATGCTCTGACAAGACCTGACCCCAGTCTAACCCCAAGTTCAACACTCTCTGATGACAGCAACTCTTCCAGAGTAACAGAACAAAACCAAAACAACTCAAATGACTCAGCTGAATCATCACCTACAGGTGTACGACGATCAAGCAGAATTAAGACAATAAGTAACATGAAGCAGAAAACAAAGGGTTATGGGCTAGTTAAGACCCCTTTGAAAAAGGCTTTGATTACCCAGACTAAGTTAAAACTAGAAGAAATTGGGTCTGACAGTCAGGAAAAAACAAGTGAATCTCTTCCAAGCACCACACCAAACTCTCCATCATTCCCTGTTCCTTCTGAGATGCCAGTTAAAGTGAAGTCACGTTGGCGAAGGTCCAGTGAGCTAGAAATGGGAGCGAGTTCACCTGCAAACTCACCTTTGGCTAGCCCAAGTCTACCTCAGCGACTGCCAGCTGTAGCTGAAAGTCCTACTCTACCTGAAGAAGAACAAGATGCTCCTCCTCTAAGCAAAGAGGCTTATGATAAAATAATTGAGGAGAGGATGAACCAGTATGAACATTTGGATGAAAATGAGTATTTATGTGAAAGAATGATAAGCAAAGAGACAAAGAAAATGACTTGTGATTGTTTTATGACCAAAGAAGAACTTGAAAGAGGGGAGCTGGCCTGTGGAGAGGACTGTCTTAACAGACTGCTCATGATTGAATGGTAATTTGCTTATTTATATTTAATTCTCATGTTATTATGTTTTCTAGGCATCTAGTACCATATGTATGTTATGTATACCTCCAAATTTATCTGTACTGCACATTTGTTGAGTTTATTTATTGTTTTTTCTGTTTAAATGATAAGGTGCTATTTGTAATTCTAAATGAACTTTTCAGTAACTCTCGCTGTCCAGTAGGGGACCGCTGTACTAACAGAAGGTTCGAAAAGAAAGAAAATGCTGCTCTTAAGGTGTTCTATGCTGACAAGAAAGGATGTGGTGTGGAAGCTAGTATTGATATCCCAGCGTAAGTATCACTTTTATACAATATTTGTGTTATAATCATATCTATAGTCATATTAATTACAAACCCTTCTACTGTTCTAATAAATAATTAATTACATAGAACCTAAATAAATTTATTTATATTTCAGAATATAAAATGTTGTGTTCATGTTAAATCACACTTTGTTCTATACATATCATATACTTTAATTACATGCATATATTCATAGTCGTCATTATTATATAATTATACTTACGTCTAGTACGACGCCATTCTACATCTCAAGCATTAGAATTTTATAATGTACTAAGAAACGTTTTTGTGAACCACATTACAACCATAATATTGAATAGTTTACAATTAAAAACTATGTCTTTTGACCACAAATAATATTATATTATACCTAATAATACGAAGATCTGTTCTTATTATAAATTATAATAGAGGAAATTATTTATAAAATACATATATCAAAGTAGAAACATTGTATGTCAAGTGTTAATGTACTTCTATTATTTACTAGAATAAAATGCCCCGTTAATTACTCATAGTTAGCGTAGATATGTGAGGAGATAGGCGAGACATTAACTTACAATTTATTACACTTAAAATTATCCAAAAAACTGATTTGTAAAGACATAATTGAGGTTATGGATATATATAATTATATAAAACTACAATTTTACAAACTACCTAATTATTAAGTTATAAATGCAATAAACCTATTATTGAAACAACTGAAGCTCGCACACATATTGTATTATCGCGCCTGGAATCCCCGAAGGGGTAATCAGAGGCTTTACTTTATCCAAAGTTAAAGAATTGTTCGCCGCTTAACAGAAGTCCAATGTTATAACTTGAGAACCTATTGCCACTTATTGGGCCCACGAAGGGTTCTAATCTTACCACCTGGTTTCCCAACAACGAATGGAAATACTAAACGAAAATAGAAATTATACCTATCCTTATATTTATATGTTAATTAATTATACAATCACCTTTCAGCGGCGAATTCCTTCTGGAATACGTAGGCGAAGTTCTCGACTACGAACAATTCTACAAGCGTGCACAGGAGTATTCCGACGAAAACAACCTGCATCATTACTTCATGTCTTTGAAAGGCGACACGGTTATCGACGCAACGCTCAAGGGCAACATTTCGCGTTTCATCAACCACTCCTGTGATCCTAACGCTGAAACACAGAAGTGGACCGTGAATGGGGAACTCAGAATAGGTTTCTTCAGTAAGAGAGACATCAAAATGGGTGAAGAGCTCACATTCGATTATCAGTTCCAAAGATTTGGGTAAGTAGCTTTTGTTTTATTTGTTTTTAAGTTTGTTTTTTTTCCATGTTCTGTTAATTGACATAAATCTGATGCTCATAGGGAGCCGTGTGGTGCTTTACACAATATTGCATTGCACATGTTGAGCCTGATCAATGTTCCTGTCAATTGTAACTAAGACTAACTCGATATAAAATACAAATCATATTATACAAATACATATACATATGAATACAATAATAAAGAACAGAAGTATATGTATACATTTATTGCACTTATTAACTGTATTGAAGTGGCATGACTCACTGCAATCGACATTAAGACTACTTATACAATTTTATAAATAACACAGTTACTAACAATATTTTGTGCATGCATTATACTGCTATGTTTTATTATATCAGCTGAAGTCAGGCCATATTTAATTTTTAAACATGGTTTTATTTTGAAATTTTGTAAAAAATATACCTACTTAACGTGTTATACAATCATTTTATTTAACTACAGATTTTATTTGTTTTTATTTATTTAGCCATTTTTTTTGTATATCAATTTGTCTCGAATGTATTTTTCTTATTCACTTACAATGATTGAGAATATGCATTAGTTTTGTCAATTATCAGGTTACCTACTCACTTCTAATCATAATTTAATTATTTGCTGTCTATAAAGTTAAGTTACAGAAGATCTTTGGACAGAAATATAATTGATAATAAAATATTTATTAATAATCTGTTTAATTTATCGTGAAAACCCTAAAGGGGGACTCCTATATTGGCCATGCAACTGTCCCATACAATAGGGAGGCTGTAGCCATTAAATTCTTAATGTGTGTTGTTGTTACGATACGGCCTGTTGTCGGTTCCAGCGCGTGTATTCGGTAACAGAGTTGTTGTTTGCATGCAGAAAGGTTGCCCAGCGGTGCTTCTGCGGCACCGACAACTGTCGCGGCTGGATCGGAGGCGAGCCGGACTCTGACGACGAAGATGACGAGGAGGTACGAGTGTTTCATGGGGTATTCATATCGGTTCACTTTCTATTATTTGCTACTTGGGTGTCCATATAGGATGATTCAATTTATCCAATTACATATATACATACTTTTTGTATTAGAGTCAACTGTAAATATAGTAGTCGCGCCATCTTCTTTACATAATTATATTATCATCATTTGTATTTATTGAATGTTTTTACATAGTGAACGTTTTATGGTGTATAAAGTTTATTTTACTTCTCTTTCACATAATATTATAAGCCTTTTCTATTTTAAATATTTCCTAATTTTGCATTTAATATCTTTTTCTTTTTGTAACAATGTTCTTTTTTTTGCATATGCGATCTATCGATCGATTTAGGAGGAAGAGGACGTTAGTACATCGAAGTCCGGTACTACAGAGTCGTCTGAGGAGTCCCACGCTACGCCCACTGAGCAGCCGCGCCCGAGACCGCGCAGGCCTAAGAAGGATCGCACCTACAAGCCGAAGGCACCTGACTTGGTGCAGGACGCTGATGTGAGAACATTTTCCATTATTTGGATCTTTTGAAACAAATTCGTAAATTCGTATAGTTTATTGAAAAAATTAAGTTTATAAAAGAGGTATGTACCCAGCAATGTGAGGCAGAAACTTGAATTTATCGTAATAATAATGAACTAGCTTGTTCTATATCTATTGCTGGGCACCGGTCGCATATTAATTAAAAAATAATAATAATGACGTAAACTCCGTCATTTGAAAACGATTACGAACAATCAAAGTCGAATCGACTAAATGAAACCACGAAATTCTTTTCGCAATTACAAGAAACTTCAACCTAGAAGACTAAAGTTGTACCCCAACCTGCTGCCAAGTACTTAAGTAATAGTCGTATCCAGATCGAGGAGGACCTGGAGGCGCTGGGCCGCACGGGCGTGAAGAACCAGAGCCACACGCTGCGCCTGTCCCGGACGGTGGTGCGGGCCAAGTCCCGGCGCGCGCAGACCGCGCTGCTGCGCCTGCTGCGCGACGCTGACCTGCCCTGCCGCCGCCTGTTCCTGGACTACCGCGGCCTGCGCCTGCTGGCGCCCTGGTGTGCCGACGCGCCGCGGGACTTTAGGTCGGGGAACACTCTATAACATCTCCAGCCTTTAACTGTCCTGTCCACCTCTCATTAATGTACTTTTTTTACGCATATAACTCACCAATATATTGTTTACAAATTAAGAACAGATATATATATATATATATATCATCAGATAATACAGAATTTACAAAGAATTATGTATCAATAAGACATTTAAATCACTGTCAATTTAAGATCTTAAAATCCAAGTTGACACGATGTTTTGCGACACCGTCAATAAAATACATAGAAATATGCAAATATAAATATAAAAGAGACATTTGTGTCCAGCTCATTAATTATTTAAATTCAATTTAGTCGAAATACAGCCTTACTTACCATTATTATTAACACATAATTAACCATTTGTTTGTCGTGCAGGCTAGAAATGCTGCAGACAGTAGACAGGCTGCCCATCCCCAACAAGACCATGGTGCAGGAGAGTCGCTTCTTCACCATCGTGGAGCGCTGGCTCAGCGCGGCTGACATGCCGCTGCCGCCCGCCGACAACGTGTTCATTGACGAGGCTACTGGTCAGTATACTTCAATGGCATTTAGGTGCTGAAGCATAAAATTATCACACATTTAACTCACGACATGCCACTTTCCACGCTTAATTCTGTTTTGATGTTAGCAGTAATAGACATGTGTAACGAAATAACGATAAAAACTATAGTCGATTCGACATTATATTGTCTGTAATTTGTAGAAGTCTCTAACAAAGAACACCTAAACCATGTTTTAGATAGATAAATGTAGGAATTAATAACATGTGATGGTTCCTATTTTTTATACTATACTGATGTCAACAGTAGAGTGTATGCAGCAAGTTTGGAGACAAACAATGCCGTTTCATGCAAACAGGGATATTAAGTTTTTGTAAAAAATAAAATTTATTTCTCAGGTTTGCCAGTGGATATATCCATTAGAGGCAATCAGGAGAATGTACCTAGTCCAGAGAAGACTAAAGATGCTGCTAGCATAGTTGAGAAGATAAAGGATCTTTCTAACCAACTGCTGGAGAGGTGGTCCAGCTTGAAGGTAACATTTTCATTCTATAATTTAGTATATATTTGATTAGTATCTTATGTATTCATATCATTACAATATATTAATTTATATTTACATCTTTTAGGAAGTATTCAAAATCCCTAAGAAAGAACGAATACAGCAGATGAAAGAGCACGAAAGGCAGGCAAACGTCGAAAGGCGAGCGGCCGACTCGAGCGGGTCACGTGACCGGGACCGAGACCGACGGGAGGAGCGGGAGCGACGCGACGAGCGGGAAAGGGATCGGGATCGGGAGAAGGAGAGGGATCGGGAGAGGGAGAGGGAGAGGGAGCGAGATAGAGAGCGGAGTGATCGGGAGAGAGGGGAGCGGGACCGCGGGGAGAGGGACAGGGACAGACACAGGGACCGAGACCGGGACCGCGACAGAGACCGAGATAGAGACGACAGGGACCGCAGGAAAAGGAGGAGTAGTCCTGAGGGCAGAAGGAGTATAAGGTACGCATTTATTTTTTTCTCTTCACACGGAGATTTTCGAGAAATCGTGTTTTGTGGTTATATTATGCCAACGGGTCATCTTCGGAAGAATACTCTTCCAATTAAAACAATATCCCAAAAATCAAGAAAATCCTTTTTTTAAATCGAATACCAATAACAATGACGTTTAAAAACACAGGTTGAGCGAGCGCGTGCTAGCGGCCGTGCCCCCCATGAGCAAGGAAGAGCGGCGCCGGGCCTTCGCCGAGGCCGCGGCGGCTGCGGACGAGGCGCGCCGCCAGCGGGAGCGGCTGCAGCACTGGCCCGGCTACTGGCCGCAGCCCGACGCCTTCCCGCAGGTAGCCTGCCCCGTGCACACAAGTATGCGCGGAAACACACGAGCACTGCCTATTCCCTCACTCTCATACTCCGATGGGACAGTAGATCACCATGACCCGAGAGAGATTTAGCCATCACAAGACTGCACATCGGCGAGCACGGCTTAACTTCGCAGATCGACTGATCTATGCGTTAGCCACGCACCTACGAGCCCCTCAGCGGTATTATACCGTTGTCACATATTCAGACAACATTTCGCTTTATTTTGACGGAATTTACGGTACGGTGGCTTCGAAACGTGATATAAAAGGATCTGTTTTTCAAAATTCGAAATGTTGCGTTTTTATATTATGGCAACCTTATGTAGAACATGTATTTATTATAGCGTTTTGTTACAGCAAATGTTCCCTGGCGGTATGGTACCGGGCGCGCCCAACATGCTTGGCAGCATGGGTAGCATGGGTAGCATGGGCAACATGGGCGGCATGAACAGCATGGGCAGCATGGTGTGCGGCGTGCCGGGGCTGGACGTGCCTCCCGACTGGATGTCGCACGACTTCTCCGCCGCGCCCTTCTGCCCGCCCTTCTGTATGCCACAAGCCAAGTGAGTATTACCTATACTCCCGAGTCTCGGTGTTTGAGTATGTGATATTTCAATTCTGTGTACACACCCACGATACATTATGAGGAAGATATACTGCATGTGGGTACCTACACAACACTTCATCTTACGCGTCTAAAATATAATTACCAGTATAAATAAAAAGGAATGGTGTGCTATCACAATAATAATTTTGTAATGGTATTTGTTTCTTTCCCTGAGCAGCTTGATGGGCATGCCGGGGTTCGGCATGGGCGGCTTCATGTTCGGGCAGCAGGTGGGCCAGCCCGGACAGCCTGCCTTCCCACATGCGCAGCCGCAGCAACAACAACCTGATCAAGCGCAAAACGTATGTATTTAAATATTTTATTGCCAGAAGTATTTGTAATTGTCTACATCCCTTTTGAGGCAGTATTTAGGGCTAATTATATCATAGAAGCCCCAAGCCGCTTGCCAAGCGTGGGGATTATGGCAAACCTATGCTACCTAGCTTAAACGGGGAGGCCTATGTTCAACAGTGGACGTCTTTGATGATGTAATCATAGAATTTTATCTAACAATCATAATAGAAAATGCGATATATTTTTGATATATAAAGCCACTGGTCATTATACTAGTAGTCGACCTCAACCACATAGTATTTCATCATCCCTGTTTGGTGGCCAGGCCTCAGCAGCAGCGGGGGCTCCGAAGGAGGTGGTGCTCCCGTCCCTGTGGCGCAGCGCGAGCGACCAGCGCGGGCGCACGTACTACTACCACGTCAAGCTGCGACAGCCGCAGTGGCTGCCGCCTGAGATGCCCACTGAAGCTGGTACGTAGCACGCTTCAAAAATTACAAAGTAAAGTTTTAAGAGACTAGCTCCTATTTAATTGTATAAAGGCACAACAAGAGATATACATAAAAATACATTAAAAGTAACTTTAAACTATAGATTCGTTTGGCTAACTAATGGCACCCTCGATCAGCATTAATGTTTCGATACTATTTACATATGCAGTATTACAGTGCTGGTTTTTATTAAGGAACCGTGACCGAGGGTAACCAAATATTATATATTTATTAGTCTGTTTAGTCTGAATTCATTACATGCGAGATTTGGAATTTTGGACTTCTGATTAAATTAAACGAGAACACTGCTGCCTACTTGTAATTTAAGAGGATTACAGGTGTGATTGTGTGTTTGGTAAATGCAAAACTCTAACATAATTATGTTAACATCGCTTTAAGGACACATACTAACAAAGCCTGATGTCATTTTCGTCGTAAAAATAATAGAAGTTTGAAATGCAATCTGTTTGTAGAAGAGAGTTCATCCGAGGAGGAAGAGGAACCAGTGTCGACAGGTCTGGACAGTCCGCTGGTCCGACGGCAGACCAAGGGGAAGCTCGTGGAAGGCGTCAACGGCATTTACGAAGGTGGGGAGGATGACTGTATGTATTTGTAGAACAATTAGCATTTATACCAACCTAATCCTTATTTATATTTGCTTTAGTACTAAAATCCTTACCCCTTAATATTACAGTTGATCGTATCTTTTTTACTTTGAAGTTAATTAGAAGTACCCTCTCTTTGAATCTAACTTGATGTATAAAAATATTACATGATTTTGAATATTGCTTACTGTTGGGCATAAAGGTTTGTTTAATTCCGTCTTATAAGCTCTCTATACTCCTGTCTGGAATTCTTTTTTTGTTAAGTATTTTATATGAAACGTTGCGCTATTTTTTTATTCTGCCGATACCTATTTTCAAGGATTATTGACATCGAAAGTGGATAATGCAGATTGCAATCCTAGTTACAATAAAGCGCTATTTCTAGCACACACACAGCGCAGCACTAGCTCTCTAGTATAATGTAACTATTATTTTTCCTTCTGCAAAACTTTTACTAACATATAAAAAGTTTCTTATATATCAAATTAATGTATGCTCCGTGAGGGTACGGTTTTGCAACCTCTTATTCAGCAATCACGTAGCCATTGCACCAATCAAGTCGTCAAAGTGTAATCCTTAATTAAATAGTACAACAAATTAAGATATTCCAGGTTCGAGCATAGGCCGGTATTGAATAATATTTTTTATTTATTTATTTAGATGTACATTGTGTGGTTCCAGTTATAAAAGAAGACGGTCACAACGGGCTAATACCGGAGCACGCGCTCGTCAGCATAAAACCTCGGAAAAGACGTCCTGGTCTCGTCTCGGAAAGACCTATTAGTGTGAGTTACCAAAACATAATTGTATTATTTATTTCTGTGTTACCCTCATCTATACCTTACTACTAATAAATATAGTAAATAACCCTTTATTTACCTATTACTTTTTAAATTTGTACATCATATTTATAATTATGAATATATTGTTCGTTTTATAATAGCATCAAGAGATGTTATCTAACACACCATGTCTTCATTCTTTATACTAGAAATTATTGTTTCTATAAAATCTATAGATCTTCATGTAAGGTTTTAGACTTGCTTTTATGCTGCGATAATTAGCTCAATAGAAGGCTTACTAAAAATACTTAAAACTATTATAGCCACGAACAGAAGAGGACAAGCTGGCTGGTAGACTTGAAGTGAAGAGGTACAAGCAGACTAAAGAGAAGTTACGTCGGCGGCGCGAGAAGCTGCTGCAGAAGGTTCGGCTGCTCGCTGCCAACAAGTCGCATCGCCGCATCAAAGGCAGCATGCTCGACTTCAAGGTATGGGCTATGATTCAGTTATACATCTATCAATTTTTTTAAAATTGTTTTTATGTAAATTGAAACGGCTAGTAAGAACTATTGTTACTAACACAAAGTTAATGATGCTTGTGAAATAAAATTAAATATAATTGTAATTATTGACACTATTGAGCACTCTTTTATATCTAAGGGCTCCTTCAAAGTTGCCTGCGATAGTCGTGCGGTTGTCGTACGGTGCATACAAATATTAGACGTCCGTTTAGCTATTTGTATGAAACGTATGACAGCCGGACGACTTTCACAGGCAAATTTGATATAGCCCTAAGTTTTCGTCGAAAACAAAAGATAATTGGTATTGATTGTATTATCAGTGTACAGACGTGTCATCTGATTTGATTATTGGTAAAACATTTGTTTTATGAGTAAGGTATTTTAGAAGTAGAGTTGTTTCGAAACACATGGGCTTGATATCGTTGTTTTGTTTTACTTGTTGCTAACCAAAAAGGAAAAGGAATGCGAAAAGGAAAAACCTAAGGAAAAAGCAATTGAAAAAAAAGAGGTATTTATAGCGTAGTATTATGAGGAACAAATGTTATAATATTTATTATCAATTATTAATTAGCACTTAAATCTCATTTCATTTCTCACAATTATGTACTAGTACTTTAGTTTTAAAACATGCGTAGTTACCATAATACGGCTGCCAAAACGTAGCACGTATTTTCAATTAAAAACTTTTGGTGATCGTAGATTATTTGAAAATTGTGTTTAATCTAACAAACTTACCACCGATTAGTACCTCATTTCATATTAAATAATATTTCAACAGCAAATGGTGGAACTAGTCGACTCAGAAACGGACTCCGAAGACGATTCTGTTGAAGAGGCACCGGCGGAAAAGCCCATCGTAGTAGTGGAATCTCCGCCCCCCGCAGTAGCGTCGCCGTCCCCGCCGGCCTCGCCCGCGGGCCCCGCGGGCCCCGCCTCCCCCCCGGCCGGCGCGGAGGGCGCGGAGGGCGCGGAGGGCGCGGCGCGGCGCATCAAGGAGCAGTTCCGCTGCAGCATGGCGCGCGTCATGGTGCAGCACCTCAACCCCTTCCGCCACCCCGCCGCGCCCGCCGCCCGCATCACCTGCACGGCCGACTTCAAGCACCTCGCCAGGAAGGTACGCCCCTCTACACTAACATAACACCTTTCATTTACTAGGAACATCTTTCAAACCTATCGTATGACAAGCAATTTACTTCTGCAACCTTTTACTTCCTCCCCTTTATTTAAAAATGCAAATTTCTAACTATGGATTAAATTATACCTGTCACTGTCATTTGCTTGTCGAAGCATAGAGATTTCAATAGATTTAAGGCAAGTTTAAGTTAATACAGGTATTATCCTCATTTATGAATAAGGAACCCTAAAGGCATGTTTCACCATCTACAAGTAAATTGTTGAATAGTTAATTCTTGATTAACGCTAATCGGTAAGTAAAAGTTACGAGTATCTTCTATCGTATCCTAGTTACAGGCCAGTTTATCCCCCGATTAATGCTACGCAGTTATTGTGAAATTGGTATGAGTAGTTACGGGTGACTTGTAAGTGGCGGTTAGTATTCTTGGCAATTTACTTGTGGATAGTGAAACAAGCCTTAAGTATTACATTTTCTAAATTTCTTCATAGGAAATAAAACCTATCTAAAATACTTATTGTCTTCCTCAGCTCACCCACTTTGTGATGCTAAAAGAGCTGAAGCACTGTCGGTCGGTGGACGAGCTGGTAGTGACCGACTCGGTGCGCTCTAAAGCGAAGATGTTTGTCAAGAAGTACATGGCGAAGTTCGGGCCGGTGTACAAGCGGCCGCCTGAGGAGCTCGACTAGCCCGCGCGGGCCTAGCGCGAGGGGCGGCGGCTCCTGCACAGGCTGCGGCGAGCGTTCATCTTGCACCTTATCCGCAAACGTATCACAACACCAAGTGACTAATTGGACACCTTCACATCTTCAGATGTACAAAGTGTATTGAAAATTATGACATTCAATATATCTGTAACTTGCAACTTTAGGACTTGATTGCAATAATACAAGTTATATTAAACACTGATTGTAGGAAAATTACATTACATAGCATAATTCTGACTGTAAAATTGTGTTGACATTGACGGAACTATCAGTTTTCTGATATGAATTATAGAATATTTGCGGGGCAAAAGAACTAAAATGTACTGTACTGTTTTGTTGATAACTGAACTAAATTGTAAATATAGTGTTATAAGTTTATAGCTCTATTCTTGATTTAAGAACCTTTTTAGTGTTAAACTGTATTATAATAGACGATTTTATGTTCTTAGACATGATTTTAAATTTAGCGACGTTTACGGGATTAATGAAAGAGAAGGTATTTATTATAGTACTATGATCTCCAGACATGAGTTTTGCTGAATAATATCGCGATAGCAACTCGAATATGAACTGCAACGGTTTAAGTACACAGTATTATAAAAATAGATTTTATTAAAGGTTATAAACAGTTGTATGCCGATGTGTATCTGTCTGCCTGTTGAGACTACGTTGAATCGATGATATTTAGAAGTGACAACACATTATCATCGATTTTACAAGCAATTTTATATTGAAGTGTTCCTACACTTACTTGTTATTAAAACTTCAGTGTGCGTATGCAATAGGATTAATCAATAGAACATGTTCATTTGCTTTTTAGGTAAATATTTATAAAAATATATAATAACATACCAAAATAGATAAATTATTAAACGTGGCTCAACTGAAGTAGCAAATTCTATTCTTTATACCTCGATTTAAGATAAGAGGGTAGTTGTGCATTCTAATTAAAATAGGCGTCACTTACGTGAATTTAATTAACCTTTTTAACCTATAACGAATTAACCTACGTGTACAATTAAATAAAAATATATTTTACCAGTGAATGAATGGCGGTTGAATTTGATTTATAAGCCTATAACAACATGACGTATTTTAAGATAGATCAATTACAAGTTTAATGAGATATTCTTGTTAGTTATCCGTCACTTGATAACATTTCCCCGTTTTATGTTACGAAGCATTATATTTGTTTAGCTTGACCTGCTTTCGCTTGCTGTGTGAATGCATTTGCAGTGCTAAAATATTTTTAGAGAATATTGACTATTAGATTATGTACGTGTTAGTTTAACTTAATGTTAATTGTCGCAGCCGGCGCGGCTTGCGGACCCAAACCAAACATAAGTTTGTCGAACTAAATAGTAAGCTGATATGAAATTATGTTACATGGAACTGTATAAATCTCCGATTTTGAGATAGTTTTTTTGTGATTCTTCAAGTTTGTGTAAATAGTTGTAAATATGAGTGTCATACTACTATTGTCTGTTCGGAGTTATAGAGTGAATGATTTTATTTTTATGTGGTAGGATGTGAGGCGCGTCGTTGTCGCGCATCGTGGTGACGTGTGGTTTCATACTTTAGATTGGCGATCAGATCGAAGCCGTTGGAACAAATAAAATGTTATTTCTTTTAATATGACTTTGTTTTATTATTCCTTCACCAGACTAAGAAATATTTTGACCCAAAAGTCTAATCAAATAAATTTGGTAACTGTAAAGTTAAAAAAATATAAAGGTAGTTTATGTATAATGCACTACTTAGCAATCGTTAGAATTAATTTGGTCCACGTATTCGGCAAATACAGGCTTGCAAACGCCAACATTTTTGGCCAGCTCCTTGCAATAGTTCGTCGATGTGGAGAACTGTTCGCAACCCTGTTAAATAAGAATTACATTCATGTTAATCAAATGACACACTCATAATAGCCGTGCACCAGAAAACCAATTTTGAGCCAATAACACTACACAAATAGAGATGGAAGCGACAAAAACAATAATTTCCAATCTACGGACGACAAAGCAGTTCTGGAGAATACTTAGTACTAAAATCTTAAACTTACAAACAAATAGCTGACGAACACGCAGACTTGGAACTTCATGTAGTCGCAACTAGCGTCAGCTGTGACGTACTGCTTGTATTGTCCGTTCAAGCAGTTGTTCTCAAGTTGAGTGTTCAACGGCTCGTAAGCCATATCCTGCTCGTTCAGCATTTTGATTAAATTCTTAACTTTATCTTCGTCAATCATATCGTTCGTTAAAATATTGTAAGCCGTGACGACGCATTTTGAGACTGAACACTGAAAAAAAGATTTAATTTAAATTGATGTTTGTTTGGAGAAGATAATATTGAAAATAATTAAGTTAAATTGCCGAACTGGGCAACTGGTAAAGGTGCATTGGGTGTGTAGACTCTTGATAAAACAGAGCGCCTTCTGCCTACCCCTTCAGGGAGTTATCCCTGAAGTAGGTACTTTCTGGTGGTGCCGCCCTGATTTGATTATTTGAGTATAAATTATATAGTTTTGTTTTAAATTTAATTTCGATAATTGGCGGCATGTTAGTCGTATAATTATGCGTCCTAGAGTGATTTATTTGTAACTTTTATCTAATTTTTTTCACCTCAATTCTATGTATTCTAAACCTAGTAGACATGTAAGGAATTTTACCAATAAATGACTATTGACTATTGTACACCTGTTCTTACCGTAAGTTCATCAGAATCACTGTTTTTTTGACATTTTGCAACAATGTCCACAAGGTCTTTCATTGGGGTGCAGCAACTGTTTTCCATCGCCTGAGAACGAATTAAATACAATAACATGAAGGTACATAATTAGATAAATTTGAAGTGGTATGGTAACGTTACATGCTCTCTACATCGAAGGAAATTGAATGCTTTTTGATCCATAACCTAACTTTAGTTTAAGGTATGTAATAGTCGACTGCTGGGCATGAGGTCCTGGGTGCGAATCCCGGGTCGCGCAAAGTGTTTCTGGGTTTTTCCATTACGTAATTCTCATTATCAGCACGGAGTCTACATTTGTACCGGTAGATGGCAATAGGCTCGCACCCTATTATATTGGGACTTGGGACATATATCATAACTGGTCAAACGTAGGTGTACTATAATGTACACCTCTGCCTACCCTTTCGTGGAATACAGGCGTGATGTTATGTATGTAGGTAGTGGCTAGTAAGGTAGGTTCTCAATTTGTATCAAGCGGGAATCGAATTTAGTACCTACCAATACCTACATGCGCAATCTACAGAGATACCAAAGTGATCATTTTCAGACATAATATTAAGTAGGTATACAGCTTACCTCATCACTGAAAACCGCATCGCATGCCATTGTTTCACCCGAGTCTAAGCATGATAATACCTGTAAACAATATCATTAGATATTAAATTGTCAACAAAATTGTATCTAGCTAAAAAAATGGATTCTAGAAGCAAAAATAACTTTTAATTCTTACCGGTGTTCCTACAAAAGTTAATATTATGAACACAGCGAAAGCGTAGAATTCCATCATGTTACCTACTGTGAATCATGTGAACAATAGTTATTTACTGATATTTATTGTGTTTATTTCACGAAATATCAATAAAATTGCCTTGTCGTGTTCCCATTAAAATAAATAAATTATATAAGTTGTCGATTACCTATCTACTACAATACTTAGGGTCAGCGCATACCGTGAGGAGCGCAGAGGAGAGGATTTTTTAAGACACTCGAATATGAACTTTAAAACATGACAAAAAATGCTAGCTAGAGATGCGGCTTTGAGAAGTATGTGTGTTGTGACTTTGAGAGATAGAGTAGAAAATAAGGTGATAAGAGAGAGATGCGGAGTGAATGTGGATGTAATTAGAAATTGAGAAGAATATGCTTAGATAGATAGAAAGGATGGATGAAAGAAGAGTGACAAAGCAAATATATGAGGCGAATGTTAGTGGAATATCGGGAAGGTGAAGACCTCGGCGAACATACTTGGACCAGATCGGAGATGTTCTACAAAAGGGTCAAGTGAGGAGTACCCTTAACCGACGAGCGTGTATGAGGAATGTGATGCGAGTGAATGAGGCGAAAGAAGTATGTCAGGATCGGTGCAAATGGAAATCCGTGGTCTCTGCCTACCCCTCGTGGAAATAGGCGTGACTTTATGTACCTATGTATGTATGTAAAAAATGCTATTAATATATATAATTATTCTTATATTTATATCTTATCGAGCCGTAAATAAAATGCCCGAGTTTGCGCGAGGATTATTCCTCTCCGTATGCGCTGACCCTAATGCGTGTTTCCGAGATATTTGTTATCCACAGTCAAGAATTTAAAAGTATGGTATGCATGTAGGTATGGCACTTATTTAGTCACACCCTATTTAATACTAGTCTTTAATAAGGTAAGTATAATTAAGTAATAATTTATAAAAGCACCTTAATATTAGGGACCTATTTATATTTCTCGAGGTATCAAACAAACAACATTTAATAATGCTGATATTTTTATTAAGTGCTTTTAAGTGCGTCTAATTTGAATTCTTCATGAGATCCATTATTATTTAAGTACATAACAAATAAGTATCTTCCTACTTTTAATTGCCTAATATAACATAATTATCTGCATACATCTTACTAATATACCTAACAAGGATTGTACTTTGGAAGGTTACACTTCATGACCCATCAGGCCTAAGGCCCTAACAAATAATATATTCGCTGGTGTAAAATCATTTGACGTTAAGCTTACTGCTTATTCATGATCACTATGACTTTTATATAAGTTAGTAGTTACTAAAAACGTTGAAGGAATAAATCGTGAGAAAACCGGTACACCTGAGAGATTTTTCAACGGTGTGTAAAGCCATGGCAGGGCGGTTTAAAGTCTGACACCAGGTTGTTCATCAACCATACGATAAGAAGAAGACTATGACTAGAAGAAGCCTTCTTAAAGAAGAAAATGATTTAATCTCCGCTAGAAGTTTGTTGCTGTCTCCAGAACTCCTCTCGATTCTCCAAAAACCTGATAGCTTCTTCAGCTTGTTTTAGCACTACGTCGTTCTTCTTATCAGCTATAGCCAAGTCAGGGTTCTTCAACAAGTTCTCTAGGTAGATTTTGTCGGAATTCAATTGTCCCAGTACGGGCCTTGCTGATTTTGATCGCTTCTTCCCTGTTTTCTTAACCACTTTGACGGAGCCGATTGTGTTCTCAATCGCCTCCTGAAAATGAGATAAAAAATTTAAAGCCTTACCTGCTGAAAAATGAATAATATTTTGTTTGTTTATTAAGAGTGTAGGTTTACAAAAGTTTACTTGACAGACATGCGGATTTTGTGATTTATGTCGTTGCTTGGTAACGATATACTGCTACTGCCCTGCTGCTGTTTCAATACCCTGCCTACATGTGTAGCTTATTCCGTATTTCATGATATTGCTCACCTGTGCCTTTTGTACTCCAAGTCTGAAGTCATTTAAGTCTGGTCTGGCTCGCAGACCCCGATGGTAGTGGACGAGACTCATCTCGAACTCGCCGCAGTAGTACAGTGCTTCAGCCTTACGAAGTAGCGCCTTAGCGTCCTTAGGGTCCAATCGTAGGGCCGCTTCTGCGTCTACCAGGGCTGAGCGCGGCTCACCCAGGAGGAGGAAGCACTTGCTACGCGATACGTATGCTGCTTTCTCGTCAGGTGCTAGTTCGATGGCCTGTAAAAAACATTATATTGCTTAAATAGATAGTTTACATGACATGTATACTAGCTTCAATTAGTCTAATGTATTTTTTTGCCTGAGGAAAATTATGAATAATTTATGAGACAAGGAGATTAAAAGAAAAATAATTCGATTGTTTTTGTAACACTAAATCAAAATTCATTCGCCCTCTCGGTTCTAAAGTCCACTCGTACCTTATTGACAAACAAAACAGCAGTACGATATCTTTCCCTCATCATTTCAGCTCTCGCCAGCGCCAGCAGAGTGCCGGCGTCGGCTTCAACAGGTAGCTGCAGTGCACTGCTCCGCTCCGCTTTATCTTTTAAGTTTAGCGACTGCTTGATATCTTTAGAGCCCATCACCACAGCTGCTGCTCGGTCCTTATCGGTATACAGTTCCTCCTCACGTCTCCTTCTCTCACGTTTTGGTTTTCGTTTCCATTTCTTCTTCGGTTTAACGGACTCTTTTCTCTCCTTAGCAGAATGCTTCTCATCTTCAATCTCGGTTTCATTGCCTTTCTCAGCAGACTGCGGAGCTCTCTTGCTGATTGAAGCTTTAGGTACCGGAGTTTCTTCTTCCTCATCGCCGATACCGACTCGGACAAAACTTTGTAAGAATTCCGCATCCTTTGTCTGTCCGAAAATGGACCTTGCCTGTGCTTTTGCATTGTCGAAGATGTCCATCGCAGGACGTTGCGTTTATGTACACTACTGGTGGTTACGTAATGTGGAGGTGTGTGGATAAGCGTCAATATCGACGCCCCGGCTGTCGTCGTCATGGTGACTAGATGTGTTTTCGCACCCACTTCTGACACACTAGTTGTGTATGGGCTGCTTCAAAGTATGGCCGTGTCGCATGTGATGCAGCTTTTTTTTGGTAATATTAGCAGGGCTATTAGACTAGCTTAAGGCATTATTATGTCTTTTTGATTTCAATACAAGGAGAATGGAATATAAAACCATATGGGGTCAATAAGTGGCCATGTTGTTTCATCACTGAATACAATACTAGTCCTAAGTATGTAGGTTTGTTATTTTGCACGTACAAAATGACCAGACATAATTAAAACCATTAACAGATTATCAATCCAATTGTTTATAATTATACCTATAAGAACTACCTACTATTTAAAACTCATTTCGGACAACAAAGAAATACTCCAATTAATTCCCCGCTTGTAGCTAGGTATCGTGCACTTTCTCTTGGCGTAAGAAAGCGTGCCTGAGAACGTTCCAGATAATTTACATGTTACCTTAGAAGGTAACTTCTGTGACAAATTAAATAGTACATAATAAGAAATTAAAGCATTCATCAACGGATGATCGGTCAAACGGTGTACCTACCTATAAATATTTGCGACGCTACAGTTAATATCATTTTTAAACCCCGACGGCAACCGAGGGGTGTTATTAGATTAACCGCTATGTGTGTCTGTCTGTCTGTCTGTGCACCATAGCTCAGAAACGGGTGAACCGATTTGGATGCAGTTTTTCTATTCGAAAGCAAGTTTCACAGCGATGGTTCTTAGATATGTTTAATCAAAATCGGTTCAGCCATTTACATGATTTAGGGGGTAAAAGTGAGAATTAACAATCGGATATTTTCGTATATACCAAATGGGGTATCAAATGAAAAGGCATTATTGTTTGTGACTTTTTAAATGACCGCTTTTCTTTTATGCGTGGGGGCTTTTAAATTATTAATTTAATTCTGTTTACGATAACTACTGCAATCGTTAAAAAGAGTTAATCCGCAAATTATTTGTACCTTGCAAGCGAGAGTTGATTATGACTCTATTGGACAGGAATCTTGCATGTGCTTAGTAGGTACCTACTTTTCGCCTAGACCTAGAGTTTGATTTGTAATGTAGAAAAAGAAAAGTGACTTATAGAAGAAGATATTGTGCTTTACCTTCGTTTCTGAGGGTTCAATTCAAAATTGTGATATAGGTATCTAACTATATAAATTATATTTGCTAATTCACATTAATGTCAAGTAACAATTGGCGCTGCGCTGTGGCTGTAATGTAATTAATTTTCGCATCTTTTCTTCTTTTTAGCTATTTAATAATTTGTAGGGTCACTTTTCCTCACCTAATTGATGATGATAATGCTATCCAGACGATTTCAGCCACAGCTACTGCATTCTATGACTTCCGGTCATGGTGGTCGTGAGCTTTCATTTGCTGCTCTTTCATAAATACGCTACTATGTGGACAGCATATCCAATTTTAGCTAAGAAACTCCGAACACATTTGGATATGTTTGAGTGCCACGATAATTTAGGTAGTAAGTAGGTGGTCTAGCTTTGAAGTTAACTGGTATTTTTGTCGTTCTTATTCATTCAAAATCAGTGACCTGTATTAATAAAAATATTTACAAACTGACCTTAGCAAGTGAAGCGAGTCCTCGGTCGTAGTTGCCGTTCTTGATGTGGCCCGTGGCCTCGTCGCGGTGTTTCTTCGCCTCAACGGGATTCGTGATCGGCAGTTCTGGTTCTTTTCCCCTACCCATTGTAGACGTCTAATCTATAAAGTACCTACACTGCAATAAAAAAAAATTAAACATTATGTAATATCCCTGTAAAATACCCTAAGGCACTAGCATATTTATCGTATACGGATCTTGGAAAATAATTGTAATATGATGTAAATCGCGAATGCGGTAACCCTTATTTACCTACAAAGACTTATTTTATAGAAATGCGTAATTATATAGTTACAATCTTAGCGCACTTCGCTGTCTCCAATATTCATGCGAATTATAATTGACCTAGCGTTGCCTCTAGTTACCCTTGACATTTTTTTAGGGCATGTCCGAATTGGTATGTCCTTATTCAGGTTTCAATGACAAAGGCAAAACAAGCCGATAGTTGCCAAAAATGATTAAAGTGCCCCTTAAGTACCTGCAAATATTTTCCTTCAACCTCTAGCCGCCCTGTAATGTATTAGACAAATGTTTATTCAGTTACCTAAGCCAGACTATGACGGATGATGCGGCTGCCACCGCAGACGTTGCTGTCATAAATCTTTCTATTTTTACCCTCTATTTGTGTGTTCCTAATCTGATAATTTAGCGTTGGGCGTTGAAGCCAGCATTGGCTATAGCTGAGCGATTTTCTTTAATTTCTTTTCTTTAATTCTCGATACGCGTCAAATATATACAAACACGTAGTTGACTATGTAATCCTCAAAATCGTATTACACCCAGTCTCGCTGCTTATCATAAGACACATGTAAATAGGTTGCGAGCCTTATTCATCGGGTTTTTATCATGGAATACGATACATATACCTACCGTTTCAACAAGAATTGAATTTTACAGACAGATATATATTGGCATAAATGCAATAGAAACCTTATCAGGTTTTTGAATGTCATGACCGAATAGGAGGAAAACATCATAAATATCTCTTGGACTAGAAAAACACTGAAGATTGGCCACAAAAACGCTAATACTCGTATGATCGTGGGTCTAGTGGCCACACTTCAAGGCACCGATCAATTGGCATTGCTTCCGTGATGGCCGCCTATTTCTCTTCTATTTCTTATCGTTACATCTCCCTTTCAATGTCATCATTGTCATTTGCCGACGTTATTGGGTTATAGGGTGCATTAATTTTACTTTTTATCATACGTATCAGAATACCTAAATAATGTACACATTTCATTTCCGTAAAAGCAAAGGTTTACTTTACTGTTACATAATTTTAGATTTGCCACTCAGTTCTTATTAGGTTAAATGACGCCAAAAATAATGTAATTGGTAGATTGTCCAATTCTTCATTAATTTACATAATTATATAGCGTTGTCTGCTTGTAAAGGTTCCCTGGTATATAATCGACGTACATAAATTGTAATGTGCCAACTTGACATCTGCTGCATCAGTCGATGCTCACTGGTAGCAATCAACGTCGTCGACACGTTATAAATAACGCCACGACTGCCAGCTAATTTACAACTGTGAGCTCTACTGAGCCTGTAAACATAAAACCTTAGCATGCACCTTCCGACATTAAGTCCCAAATAAATCAAAGTTTTTGTTACTCCGCTGAACCAATTTGGTTTTTTAAAGCGAATTGGCGTGACTCCCACTTACCCATCAAGGGAAAATGGCTCCAGCGAACCATTATGAACATTTTTTGCAAAAATAAATATAGAATTCATTTCTTCATTCGTTTCGCTGAACTTGCATTTCGTTGCTTGAATGGTTTTTAACTTTGCCAGCTTGGATTGCGTGGTTGAGCTGACATTAATCAGGCCAAGTTGGACAGTTTACTTCAAAACATCAGTTATCGTCATGTTCGGTTGTAAAAAGTAAATTACAATGAGAGGTGTAGTCTTGTACTTTGGCGCGCAAGTTTTTAATTAACCACAATTTATGATCTAAATTTTCAATCAGTAGTAGTAGTCAATGATACAGATAACTACGTAGGTTTAAGGTCAATGATAAATATTTTAGTCGAAGCATGATAAAATTAGAAAAAAAATGTAGTACCTATCCCGGTAATACAATTAGAAGAAGTTGGACAAGGAATATTTCTTGTAGTTTACATATAAATTTGTAACATGTAAGTAAGATGAGCCAAACAAATAAAAAGAAGTCCAGTAACAACCCAAAAATCACCAATAAAAGGCACTTTGTGTACCTATCCTTGATTATAGACCTAGATATTTTTGGCAACAAAACCTACAGCCAAAAGCTGTAAGGTAAGCTTAGTGGCAAAAAAAATATTTGAGTTTGAGTTAAAATTGTCAAATAATACACTCATCACGATTACGTAAGTCTCGTAAATAATTGTGTATCAGGCAGGGCTGTGCCGCCATAACTTTGGCATCGGTTAGTTGTTCATTATCGTGGATATTATTCATGCAAGCCTGCCAGCTACCTACCGAGCTAGCTCACGACATGCCACATCATAATGCAGGGGAAGCCGGAATGCAATCGTGCTTAAACCGAGCGACCGTTGATACTTGATAGCTAATTAATTAAATTCCTTATTAAGTTTTGTAATGAGGTATAGGTAATTATACTTTACGCTCTATTATCAAAGTAATGGCAAATAATGAAACCATTTCTTGATGGTATGTATTTGCATTGAATTGGTATTATAATATCTATTATGCGGAAATAAAAATGATGCGTGATCATTTTGTAGCACTGCGTAGCATATAGCCATTTTTCTTTTCAATTCTGTTTCTACCTCTACAATGTAAATATCGCATATGAGTAAGCTACGTGATAGGTAATAATTTTGAACCAAATATATAAAAAGACAATTAGAGACAAATAGAGATCGTCGATTGATTATTAACACCTTGTTCATAATCAATCGACGATCTCAATCAACAGACGTTAGTTATAACGTCAAGCTCCATTTATTATCTCTTCTGATATTATTCATGATAAAAAAAATACACCAGAATAAAAAAATGCAGTGCCTATGAGAGCCAACATGCGTTATCAAAGCTAACCGATATCTAGGATCGTGAAACACGCGAGCCCACGATACGGCAGCTTTACGACCACAAAAATAATGAAATTAGCTATTATTTGGCCTGTAAACCGCTTAACGACGTCCGTTGGTATACTCCGATGGATCGAACTAGATATCTTCTGTAGATAGACGGCTTTACTACCAGAACCAGCTATACATAATGTCGTTTAGATTTGAATTGATAACATGATAACATCACTGTCATTTGTTTCGTTTTTGATTGTTAGTACACGCGGTAACGAAAATACCTGTGTATTGTTCTTATAGACGGTAAGTACGAAACATGGTGTTGCTTGGTAAACCTTGTTTATTTTATTTTGGGTTTTATTAAGACTGAACAAACAGTAAGTAGGTGCTTAGGTTAAAAATATTTCTAGATTGGCAAAACAGACGTAACATCTAATTGGGAAATTATTTAAGTTACATAGTGATTGTTGTTAGCAAATTGTATTGAGTACCTATACGTTTTTATAAATAGAGTCCTTGATGGATTACTTACTTTTATGATTGTCAAAATTGTGATATAATGACCTGACTTTTTAATTTAACAGTGGGCCTTAGTATATTCCACTTCCAGAAGACCAGGATGTTCCTTAAAATATTTCCGCACAAATTTTCCCACATTGGCACACATATACAAGTATTTATTTCTTCAGTCAAAATATAATCATATTTAATTAAAAAGTGAGCTGGTACTGTACAATTAGAAGGTACACATACAATTAGTTACTAAATTACTTACATTAATTTCAGTATCCGCTTTCTAATCCAATCACCAAATGATTCACCCTCATTAATTGTATTTAATTAATGTATCATTGCAATAACTGTATTAAATGAATGCCGATGGGATGAACCACAGTCAGACACAGTCAGTTGCAGACTGAGCCACTAGTTGATCGGGCTCGACTTACCCCTAATGAAGGGGTTGTTTATACTACACGATACGGCTCACGATACCTGATTTAAAGGGTAAAAAAATCTTTTAATACCTAACTAGTTTAATTCTATTGCGCAGTGCAGGTTGGCTGAAGATGTGTTCTTCCACGGTCCACAAAAATACATAGCATGACTTGCATAAATAATAATAATAGCCTATATCTGTCCCACTGCAGGACAAACGTCTCTTCTCTTATAGAGGAGGATTGAGAATTGATAATAATAAGTAGGTAATTGCATAATTAATTGAATTTAATTAAATGCACATGATTCATTATGAAACTTTAAAATTTTCCTTCTCTTTTTGTTCAGTTCCATATAGTGACATTGGTTTTCCGGTTATGTCAAAATATGTAGGTAAAAATCTGCTTATCTTAGGAAAGGAAAAAGGAGACCTGATACTGCCAATTACTTATGCCTTGACTCTGAAGTCTTATTTGGTCCTAGAAGCGACTTTCATATGCAGGATTTCAATCCAAATCTTTTGGAAAGTCTACGTAGATATCTATAAGAGCTACGATGAGAAAGAAACTTTACAACTTACTTTACGTTGAAATAATCACCTTTAATGCCTACGTAATATATCCATACCGTCATTTGAACCGTGAAAACGTAATTTGTAAAGTTTCCAAAAATGGGTTTGTTGTTTACTTTTTGTTACATTACAATTTACCTGCTTACGTGTTTATTTCAATAAAGAAATGAGCAAGGGCACGCAACGTCAATAATGAAGACTGTAATCTGTTTCTATGGAATTTTCATATGAAAAAAGTTTCGGTTTAAGCAAATACAATTACGGAATATACTGTTTTTCTATCGTCTTTTGGTCTATATAATGTTATAGAAGTGTTGTTTGTTGATAGGTCTCTAAAACAGTGCTGATCTGATATAGGTACTTCCAAGTTTTCTTTTTGCCTATTTTGACTTTGATAGGCTTTGGCTGCAGCTATAGGAGAGGACGATGCGTGTCACAATGTCACAAGGGGCGCGGGCAATTTTCTAAGGGTAAACGTAATTACAATCCAAAATGGTCTTAAGTTAATTCTCCGAAAATAAACGATTTAGTAAGCGGTAAGTAACACACAAGGAAATAAGGAACGACTCATTAGTTATTCAGGTATCATTGACTAAATCCTTGCTACCCGATGATTAAAAAATAGTATAGCTACTGAAACTGCACCGACTGTTGTAACTTTCTATTAACTTTCCACAACTTTACGAATGCAGTCAACTGGATATGTATGTCAAAGACATAACGTTCAAATTCCCGTGTACTTTAGGAATACATAAGATTGTTAAATAATTTCTTGTCACCGCGGTTGATGCACGCAAGCTCGACATAATAAAGTTAATCAGTGGGTCGCGGAACATTGGCGTTTTAACATAATGACAGCTTTGGATTGAAGCGAAAAGTGAAAAATACTGACGGAAAGCTTACTTCCTGGTGGCGGGTGGATAATGATAGAGATGACGTTTTTATGTTAATTACAAGTATTGTAGTTTATGTTTTAACATTTAACAAAGATACCTACTTAGTCTTTTAAGTAATCTTTATATTTTTAGGCAAAATAGTGTAATGAGAGCGGTGTTACTGACCAGACTACTTCGCACTTGTTTGAGTGTCTCACGTATTATTTCACCTTTTTCTTCTTATTATCGTATGGTTGATGAACAACCTGGTGTCAGAGTTTAAACCGCCTGTATTTTACCTTATACTGATGCCTCTATGAGCTAGCAATACAAATTACTAGTCATTTTCCGTTGTGGAAGCGTGACGCGGCTACGTGTTGTATAGTGTCTCGCTTCCAATGGTAATCTCGCTGTACCCACAAAAAATGTAGGTAATTAGTACCGTCGGTTCAAAAACAACATGACGAGCTATAGTGAGAGCTTAGTAACATTGAGAAAGCTTCGCTTATGTGGTGTTGACAAGAAGAAAGAATGAATGAAAGAAGTTTGTAAATAGATTACACGAACTAAGAGACCTCGTTGAACCTAAGTCCAGATCGAAAATGTGTTCGAAGAAGGCCAGGTTAGAAGCACCGCGACCTACCGATCAACTACCAATTATATCAAGTGGATATCTTATGATTTGAAGGAAAGTAATGTAGAGAGGTTCTAATTCATTAGATATCTAACTATAACTACGGTCTGGTAAGCTTCAGATTTGTATTATTTTTAATTATACATGTATTTAAGATTCAAAAACATTCGTCGTGTTTGACAGTTTCATTTGTAAGACAGACAGCAGATGTAGGTATTGGCTAAGAAATTATACAAATTGTTATTTTTCATGTTCTTTAATTGACACACATCAATACAATAATATGACATGCACATCAAACTACCTACTTCCTTTTTCAAAATTGATAAACTTATAAAAATAACACGTAAGTCTTAACTAGGAAGAGTTTGAGCCGATTAATAAATTGATATTATTTTGATACACATACATACCTATGTTTGAAGGAATTTAGGTACCTACTTAGTAGTATCTATGCTCAAATTTTTGGCTTCAAAATTCATTTTGTTTAAACACATATACACATAACACCACGCCTGTATTTCCCAAATGAATAGGCAGAGGTGTATAGCACATAAGCACACCCACATTTGGTTATAGGTCCCAATGTAATAGGGGTCAATCATAATGCCATCAACCGGGCACAAAACCAGACTCCGTGCTGCTATTGAGAATTACCTTATGAATAAACCCAGTAACACTTTGCCCGACCCGGGTTTCGAACTCAGGACCTCATGCACAGCAGTCGCGCTTAGCGACCACTATACCGACAAGGCGACAGTCATTTTGTTTAAAGTCGATGGAATATACATAATATCCTCCTAATTATACCCTTCCTTTCCACTGTTCCAGATTCCAACTTCAGGCATAATAGAAAAATCTATGATTTGAACCCAGCAATCTCGGCAGTCATCTTTTACATCACTCGATTCTTTAATCGAGTCTTTATTACAAAGGCCCCATGTCAATCCAAATTTTCTCTTCTATCTTACCTCTAAGGAGGCCAGTGGAAGGCACATACCAAAAGTGAACTTTGTTCCACATATAATAATTGATAAATTTGAAATTTGAAAAATGATGGACACGAGCAGGGCTTGATCCTGCGACCGTCTCCGTACCGTGGCGCTGCTTTAACCAACTGAGCCATCGTGTCACTACTCGCACGTATCAAATTGTTCCCTTTTAGTATTTACGTCTTTTCGTCGTTCTTTGTTCCACATACTTAAAAAATCCTATTATATTAGGTATTTCAAAAGGGGCAGCTTATTACTGGCTGATGTTTATAAATACCCATATTTGTTAAAAACAATAATTCGAATAAGCACATGTGGCCAGCGGTCAGTAGACTGTCTCGTCGCGTCATCACCCCTATATAAGGTAATTCATTCATATTTTAAGCCATGTCAGGCCTACAGGCAGTTTAAACTTTGACACCAGGTTGTTCATCAACCATATGCTAAGAAGAAAAAAATCATTATTGGGATTTGTGTTTACAATAATATTTTTTTTCTCAAAATATCTCGATTTTTTTATATTATACCTACTGAATGCTTTTAGTACTTGTACAAAGAGGTTACTTGGTGATTTTTATTTAAAATAATTATCTTTACTCTGATTGGAGAAAGACCAAATATCATAGATGACCAAATAGGTTAATACTTAATACCCATACAGGTGAATTCCAAAATTAAATGCTCAATATCAATCTAAAACTATCCGACAGAATTACACAGAGAAAGAGTAGCGTAGAGTCTGAATCAGAAATATCTTGGTACGGACACCTATACGAGAAAACGCTAACAAACAATGAATAATACTTTAAATTTCCATTAGGTACACTTGAGATACTACTTTGGTAGTACAACTAGTTGCTAATATGACACCGATTTTTTATTGATTGTAATTAATTCGTATACTTATATCATGGCTCTATAGAATACAGTCATTTTCTAATTCCAATGCAATTTTACATAAGTCGAAGTATGAATTTCTTGATTACCTGCAATACAAATATAGTTGTTTTCTGCGCATGTTTATATAGTAATGTGACATTTCCATATTTGTAAAACACGTACAAGTGATTTTATCTACAAATGCTTATACAGTGTGTTCAGTTTCCGAAGAGGTCTGTTGTAGTCAGCTGTTCACTCGCCCTCGCCAGACAACACGATCGTAGGTAGAGGAGTCTTGACGCCACTGCCAGATGACTCCAGAGTAGATTGCGATGGCTGAAAATATATTATTACAATTAGTAGTATGTTTGTTTATTCCCTGTAGGGAATGCGTTATTGATATTGAACACACGTTTTTTTAGGAAATATTTTGCCATGCCATAATATTATTGTCATGAATTAATGGATAAATTTACATAAAATAAAATAAAGACTTGAAGTCAATACTGATAATACTGGCGTTGTTCAGTTTAGTTAATTATCTCACATTCTTATCGATGCGATTAAAAGTTACAGAAGGTTTTTCCGTTTCGAATACACAAATGTAATGTATGGTCACAAATATAAGTAAATATGGTCTTCCAATTTGATCTTACTTATGCTAATAATGAAAATTGCCGATTCAACTTTAAGTTAGTTATTTTAGCTCCGTTCACTTCAAACTTAAAACTTAGAGATGTCATAGACGATATTTTATTTATTAATAAATAGCTATATGGTAGAATGTCCTATATATGTATATGTATGGCATTATGACATAACATAGCGTGCCATATTATATTTATGACCCAAAATTACGATCTATGTTTAACAACTAAATGTGATTCTATGGTACCTATATTATTGAGTCTTCAAAATCTGTTCTCTTAAAAAGCCGTAATTAGTTTTAAAAACAGTAACTAACCTTAGCAGCGACCTCCGAAACAGCCGACAGTCTCCTCTTGGACAGCGCACTGGCCGACCGTTGCCTCCTACCCTCCACAGTCAAGCTGCTGGCACTAGACGTGTTACTCATCCTCCTCTTCACAACAGACCCCGAGTCCTCATGTATGCTCACTGATTTCTTCGCCTCGAGTTTTATCATCCGTTGTTTAGCCTGTCGTGCCGCGTTCTCCCGGATTATCTGGTCGGCTCTTATGCGTAGTACTTGAGCCGCTTGTTTGTGGTGTTTTAAAGCCGCTTCTAGGTCGTGACGTGATAGAGCGAACAGGCTGGAGTAGCCCCGTGATCTATGATAATATGAAAACAAAAGTCTATTCAACGATGTTACTATTTTGTGATTACGAAGATTTTCAAAATTTGTTGGCGCCCAACAAGGGACCAAGACAAGATATAGGGCGTTATTATAAATGAGATAATTACGACGCGTAAAGTTATTATTTATTTTATTTATTTATTTATTATTAATAAAAGGTACAAAGTAACGTATATGACATACAACAAAGTCCAACAAAACTATACACATAGTTTGTCTGTTGGATCTCCGTAACTAAGGTTCAACATAATTATTAGTATTATAGTATTAGTTAGTATTATAGTATAGTATAGTAGTTATATGTATTTCTTAATTAATTCTTATAATCTATGTTGTATTATTACTAATACCATTACAACTATTAATAATATATGTAGTAGAAGTATATGTAAATCGTAGTTAGTTAAGATAAAGGCATTATTGTATATAGTTATATTAGCGTATATAATAGTTAGATAGTTATTTATGTAAATGTATTAAGGCAGTGTACTTACTAGATATTTTTTTAGCTTGTTCATAAATTTACTTTTCTTTTTTTCGTCCCTGATATCGTGTGGTAAATTGTTTAGTATATATGGGATACGTTTTTTTAATGTTCGGTCTCCATAAACATTATTAATTTTCGGAACTATATATTTACCAGACGACATCGCTCGGGTGTTATATTTGTTACACACATTTATTAATAATGGATTATACTCTTGATTGCCGTGGTTATTGGTTGCGAGAATGTATTTATGTTTAAGTCTGACCGGTAATACTTTACAAATTTTAAAGAGTTTATAATAATCGTTTTTATATTTATTTTTAGTTTTTTTATCCACTATTAGCATATACATATTTATAGCAATAAATAATTAATAATCATTTTTACACTACTGAATAAGGAATTTCTTAAAAGTGTATAATACCTAATATTGGTTTTGACTATACAGCATTTAACTAGGTCCCTCTTGGGGCGTCACTTATTACTTTACTATAGTGACAAACATTATACCAACAGTACATTCACCCACAACCATGTTACTATACACATTGACGGTATATTTACCTGACTGTAGCAGTTCGTCGTCGTAGTCCCTCAATGCCAAGAAGACTGATCTCACCAAACACGGATCCCTCTCTCAATGTAGCCAGGACTTCATTTTCATCCAGCGACATTACCTAAAATATTTTAATACAACTCAATAATAAACGACGGCAAATCTCTTGAGGTTGCTGCAATTGCTTGTAATGTTGTTTAAGTTGTTAAATCATTACATAAATAGGAACATACTATTTATTTAAGTCAGCTCACCATAAACTCTTATAGCAGGACATTTTTCGTTGTGGAAGCGAGACGCCGCTACGTGCAGTGTAGTGTCGCATCTCGCTTACTCAGCGGTAAACGTCCTGTTTTATGAGTTCATGGTAAAGGGGCCGAAGGTTATTATTGTATTTGACTTCGTAGTTCATTATGAACACTATTACCCTAACCTCAATCCTCAATTATAGTTGTGTACGCAAAATATCGTAGAGCAAATCCAAAGGCGCAATCAAGGTTGGTGGCGGTAACAGGGATGTTCACAAACAGACTGACTCTTCTCAGAAGCTAAAGATAATAATAATATAGTATCCATATTTCACTATAGTCCTGTACCTTATGGGGACATTTCATGGCTACTCTGCTATAGAACAGCTGAATGTTGTCCCTAGCTGGTGCCCCATTCCCTTTAAGATTAAAGTTCTCAACGGGCCTCTGCGTGTTGGACCTGTGTCCCCACGTAATCCTTTTAAAAGACCGGGTATCTTTCGCTTGGTTGATAGCCCGAGTATAATTGTGAGATTTAAAATAATGATAATATTATGTAATTTTCCTTATTTTAC
The DNA here is from genome assembly GCA_905340225.1 of Abrostola tripartita. Lineage (NCBI taxonomy): Eukaryota > Metazoa > Arthropoda > Insecta > Lepidoptera > Noctuidae > Abrostola > Abrostola tripartita. The sequence goes on from HG996488.1 coordinate 3,374,469, forward strand.
ACCATTGAATACAAGAAAAAAGAAATAAAATTAACTAAAAAAGCAAATATACCTAAATGGGCGGTCTTTTTGCTAATAGTGGTATTTCCATACAGATTAAGATACATACGCAGCACTCCCCAGACTTGATGATGTACATCTGATGGCCGACATCGCCCCGCCTCACGACCACGTCCCCGGGCAGGAAGCACACGGGCCGCAGCTGCAGGACCAGGTCCCGCAGGAGAGAGGCGGAGCAGTCGCGGAACAGCTGGACCTGTGGGCATCAGAGTAGGTATTATCAAGCCAAGTTAAGTTACACTTAGTATAATTAGGAGATACATGTCAAATGTAGGTAAGCTAACTAATCTTCTTCTTATCGTATGGATGATGAACGACCTGGTGTCAGAGTTTAAGCCGCCTGTAGCCTTCTGACGTGGCTTTACACACCGTTGAAAAATCTCTCGGTTTCTTTACGATGTTTTCCTACACCGTTTTTAGCAACTGATAACTAATTTACAATATGCACATGAATTCGAAATTACATTGATTAGTGCGTGCTGGGGTGTGAACTTGCGACCTTTGACTTGCTACTCCAACAAGTTAACTAAGTAATAAAACAGTTATTACCTTACTAAGTGTTGTCATGTGCACCTCGAGTGCAACATCCCGTTTCATGTTAAACGGCAACGAATTCAAAATTCTGGGCTCATCTGTAAATATACAAATAATACTACATTAGAACGACCTCCTTTTTAAAAAAAATGGCGCATAACACCAAAAAATCTATTGTCCACCGAGGGACAATACAATTTATGATACCTTTGATGTGAATGAAAGCTATTATCATCGTATTCCACAAGCTACGTGGCTATCGCGTACATCAGTCGATCTGCGAGGTCAAGCCGCGCTCGCCGCGGTCAGTCTTGTGATGGGTGACCGTTTTCAATTATCAAGACCGCTCCGTGCTTCGGAAGGCACTTTAATATCTCCTGCGTAGTTGGCTAGTCTCAGATGTGATAGGCCGCGTGACCGAAGTTCGTTCAGGAGAACATTATTATTATTTCACAATAGCCAAAGTCGATATGTATTTATAATTATCACCGTATAGGCTTAAAAATGCTAGTAATAATTTATAACACAAATTTACCGAAACAACGTTGTTTATTCCAAGTATAGTTGAACCACAGCGCCACTCGTCTCTGCAGAGGGGCTGGCATGTTCAGGCGGCGCAGGTAGCGGATACTGCCGTCCAGTGTCTTTCGATACTCCGTCTATGACAACATTGTTTATATAAGTATTATTGCTTAGTGGCCATGGATAGACTTTAAATGAATAATGCAGTAACACCCTACACATTAAAAGGTAAGCAATAACACTTTTAATTTATCAAAACTAAGATCGAGGATAAATTACTACATTTCGAAATACGTTAGTGGTAACATAAAAACATAACATAACAATCACGCCTGTATTCCCCGAAGGGTTAGGCAGAGGTGTACCTATAGTTCACCCACATTTCGCCAGTTATGTTATAGGTCCCAATATAATAAGGGACGAGCCTATTGCCATCAACCGGGCACAATTCCAGACTCCGTGCTACTGAGAATTACCTAAGAGGAAAACTCAGTAACACTATGCCCGACCCGGGATTCGAACCCAGGACCTCATGCTCAGCAGTCGCGCTTAGTAACCCCTAGACTCCAGACCAAGGGGGTAGTTAGTGACCAACGTCAGTGGTTAGTAGTTTTAATTAATTACCTAAAGAAGGAACTTACTCTCGTCCTCGTAGCAGTAGCAATGATATCCCTAATCTGTCCAATCAGCAACGCGAAGACGAAGACGCCCATCAGCCAGGCGGCAGTCATAAACAGGTACTCCATAGTGTTCTCAGGTTTAGGGTTCTTGCCGATAGATGTCGCAGTTTTGGTTGCAAAGTAGAAGCAGCGGATGTAGGCCGTGCCTTGGTTGTCGTAAACCCAGCCGTTACTGCCGAGGCCGATGTAGTCACTCATGGCGTAGTAGGCACAAGCGTTCAGATGGATCAAGTAGAAGATGTAGAAGAGGGTCTTGCCGATTCTCACCTGTATAAGTATTGTTGATGAGTAATGTATGATTACCTTTAAAAGTTTACACTATTATTCATACATCCAAAAAATTTGCAAATGTTAACCGATAAAGATATAATTACGAATCAGTTGTAGAATCATTAATTAAGTTTCTCCCAATTAGCAATTACTATTGAATTAACACATGAGGTCTTCCGGCTGATGATGATGAAGACATATTGGAAAGTACACATTTTTCTGCAATGTGAGATTTTTCACTTCAATACTTGTACTTTGCACCTTATAATAATGTTTATTTGTTGTTATTTTTATTTTAACCCATTTATTTCAGGCATCAAGGCCAAAATTGTATATGGATATGTTAACTTACTACATATGGCGACGACAGAACTCGATCCATAGCCTGGTGGAACTCCCAGAAACTTTGCAGTTTCAGCAGTCTCGGGATGCGGACGATCACTTTCTGCGTGCCGAAGTACAGGTACAACAAGTCCAGGGGAAGCAGAGATATCACATCAAACTGAAAATATAAAAGGGCATTAATAATTAATATTTAAGAGTAAAATACGCTTGAGAGAGAGTAAAGAGCAATTTTAAATTATTTAATTGATATAAATAATAAGATAACAGTATATAAAACAATATCGTAGCTTTTGGAGGAGCACAACCATTTTATTCTTGAATAAAACAATGGACTGCCAAATAATTCCACATTGCAGAATAGAAGTGTTCCATATAGGTTCATAACTTAATTCTTACCTTAAATTGCGACTTCTTCCTATAATTTCTCCGAGTCTCTGCAGGATCGTCGACCCAGAATCCCTCATGCAGAAACATGAGCCGGGGCTTCACAAACGCTACATCGAGAATGTAAACGATATCGCACAGGTAGTCGGCCATCATCCAGTAAGGAGTGTTCTGAGGAGTTTGGTAAGGAAACGTGGCGCGAAGGGCGATGCACCAAGCGTTGTAGCTGTAGCAGAAGGTGACAAGAAGTAGCCAGCTTATGTAGCCACGACCTAAAACCGGAGTTTCAAAAAAATAAGGAAAACAAAAATAGAAATATAATCAAACTGAAACAAGATCTATATCGTGCTATTTATCTACCTGAATAATATAATATATAAACCTACCTAATACACTGTAAATTAAACGCATTCAATTAACTCATTCAGTGACATTTTCATTTCTTTTGTCGGCCACTCGAGAATAAACCCATCTAATAGTTCTTTAACAATTGTCGTGGCACTTAATTGGCGCCCAACTGGGACGAAAGCTATTACAGCAATTTAAAATGAATTTGCTTCAATGACATAAATAATCACTTACCTTGGGGGTCTATCGGCATGAAGGGGTCACAGAAAGAAGATAACCTTGAGAAACCTTTGCACTTTTTGTTTCGTGATGGAGAATTAGGAACCGGACTTTGTGGCGTCTCAACTGTTGAGATATCTTTGCTTTCATCTGGTGGTGGTCTAAGAAAATGAATGTTTATATTTAGCTTCTTATACTTGAAACAACACAAATAAGAATAATAATATCATCTTCATGACATTAACATGTTGAGCGGCAAGCCTATAAACCGTGCTTTTCATTTTTTGAACTTTAAAATTGTAGAGGCCAGAAGTATCAGATTCCATAGCAAAATGTATAAAAACGGGTTTCCTAGCGGGAAACACAGGCCGAATGATGCACTACCTGTGCTTCCTAAACTTCTGTGCGGCCTTTTAAAGTTGTACCGTATGTTTCCTGAAAGATACACATAGCGCTTAACGTGTTAAGTAGTGACTGAGTCTATGCCTATAATTTAAATAACATTGCTTAGACAAATAGAATTGCTTATATTTGCAAGTTAAAACATAGTAGGAAGACAAGTACCCATCTTGTGATTCCTCGTTAGGTATCGGCTGTTTCAAATCCTGTAATTCCGTATCTGTTTCACTGATATCATTGTCGAATTTGTATTCAGGTGGTGGGCTGGACGAAAAAAGTCTAACTTTTTGCAACTTACTGAAAATACTGAAAAACGGTCACATTATTCGTTTAACGTAACATAAATCATCAATTATTAGTTAGTGTGAATGAATAAATTAAATTATGGGTTTTAATAGATATTCTTACCTTTCCTCATTTTGGCGCACATCTTGCTCAATTTCTGTTTTAGTTTCGATATTCGAATTCGTTTGCGTCAATCTGTAAAGGTAGAATGGTATTTTATATATTTTTTTGGATAACGAGCAGTCAGTAACGTATTCACATAAGTTTCAACTACAATATCTGTTAAGAATTATGTTTTTTAAATGTTTTAATTTCACATTATTTCATCACGTATCATTTGTGACAAGGTAAATCGTTAACACTAGACCTCTGAAACTATGTTTGAAACATGCAAGAAGTACCCTATAGTTATGTTATTAGCTTGTTCTTGCTTGAACAAATCGTATCGTTGCCATTAGAAATGGCTCTATGATGTAAATATAGTGGTAGGTTAGGTATACTTACATATTATGAGCGGGGGTAGATTCGGGCGTGCACCACGACCCACATGAGCCTTTAGGTATTGGAGGCTTGGCCACAGGTTTCGTCGACGACGACGGATGAACCGTGTGCTGTTAAGATGGACATTACAAAGATAGGTAATTTAAAATTTAATTAATAAGAATTGTTTACTATGCATAGGTAAATTATACAGCGTTGTCCGCCTTCAGAGTACTCTATTGGCTCGTAGCTTTACAAGTATTCAATTTTGGTCATTCAAAACCTTGCTAACACTAAGCAACGTCAATTCTTGAGCGTAATCAATTAATATCTCCTAATTTACTAAACGATATACAATGGGCCATGTCTGCGAAATATAACGTCTCATTTTACTGCAGTCATAAAAGTCATAACTCGTAAACGCCGTCCACTCCTTACGCCATTTCTTGGCTATGAGTGTTATTTCTAAAAGAATACTAGTGTGTACGAATTCACAACGGCATCTATTGTGTTGGAAAACCATTATTTTGATATTAGATTTAATGAAATAGTTTGACCTCTATGGCATGTCATAATGTCATGACTGAGTTTAGGAATCTATTTCTTTTTTAGGTACAGCCGTTTTAGACGTAGACATACGGAGATGAGCAGCTAGGAAATGCACAATAACATTTTTTCACATAACATAAGCACCACGTGTTATAGAAGCAACAAATACCAAACACATAAATTACCAAACATATAACTAGAAAAGTAGCGAAACTAGTCGACACAAGATCACAACAACAACAAGACATGATTCTTTTTTTTTTCGACAATCATTAACCCTGCGTTACGTCATCATTTACCAATTGCCATTATTTACGCGTATAGTATCAAACTTCTAGAAAAAGTTCATGTCCGCTGCATGGTACTGAACTGTATCATTCTACCCGTATAGGTACACGTCCGATGCAATCGTCCAAAATGACAAAAAATCGTTACCCGATACAAGCTTGTTAACCAGATAACGAAATAGGTTTCCATTAACCTCTAAACCTTGGTAAATTGATCTAAAACAAATATTAAACGATCTACTTGACATCAAAATTTATGAATGGCATCATATTTATTACACACTCGACAGCAGTTTATTTAGCCAGTCATATCGCCGTTTACACGTCTAGAGCCCGTCAGTTCCTTTACCTACACAATAAAGCTATCAATATGTCCGTCAGTTCATTACGGAGTCTCGATCGGATGGCCATAATATTTCATTGTTTACTAGCACAGCAAGAAAGCACTTAACGGCTTTTTTGTATTCAAATCACAGTGAGGTGCGCGCAGGATAATGGCGGTAGCTCGATGGCCTCGCCTCATTGACACCCATATCGGGCTGAGATCTCCATAATGCGGGTTTCGATTTCTGTCATTTCATGGTATTAAGGTCCAGGAAAATGTCAGATGTCGCTTAAATGATTTATGGAATTAAACAGAACACTATGTTCACTACCAGTAACAGTAAACTACCTGTTTGATACTGAATTGGACGTTATTGTAAGTAGCAGTCAGACGATAATTGCCTGCTCAGAAGTTATGTAATGTCTTGTAGACAGCATACAAAGTGTATGCAACCAACGTTGGTGATGTAGATGGTCTTAGACAGTGACACGATTTTACATTTTGCTGTTTTGTTACCATCGCTGGCCGATAAGAAATGACCAAGTCTTTAGATTAGGATAGAACGAAAATTAATGATGTCTATTAGAACTTTTTTATTTCACGTTTAAGCCTACTCAGTCATGCACCAGTCCATTCCTTAGTGCTTATAATTGTATGAACTAAGAGAGATCAACTAACCATCATAAAACATCGTAAAACACGCAAATATCCTTCCCACTTAAACGGACACAGAAATTACCGCTTAAACACAAACACTGCTATTGAAATTAATAATAGATAGGCGTATTACTACGAATAACAGGGAGCGTCACTTTGTGAAATACTGGTCTAAAATATACCAAGTAAGCAGATAGTTAGAGTAATTGAAGACTGGGCGTGGTAAATTAGCTAAGTCATCTATAATACCGGAATTAGTTGATTTGCATGTAGATATGTTAGCCGGTAGTAAAGGAGCAGCGCGTTAATTGGAAAAGCAAGTGAATGCTTAAAGTACTTAAGACTTATGTGTTTTTCTTTCTTTTTTTTTCGAAGCTTTCCCGATGTGGATTGAATAAATATAATTATATATATTATATGTATATATCATAAAACACTTGGGTGGTTGTTAATGCATTAAATTACGTTAAAGAATTACAATTTTGAAAAGTAGGTATTCGATTATACCTGATAAAGCATACCAGCAGTACCTACTCCTTCGGAGATTACAGGATGTTATTTTTTAAGTGCTTATACATAATATTTTTTCCTTAATTTTTTAACTAAGCTGGTAAATTAGCCATTTAAAACTTTAAATCTAGTGGAAAAATGAACGTACTTGAACACTTTTACTTCCAGAATGTTTAATAATGATTGAGGTTTACAAAGTTACTTTCATTACTAAGAACTAATTGACAACATCGTAAAATTGATGTTTGTCGGGCCTTTCATTTACTTTTAATTCTGAAAAAGGCTTGCATTCTTTTCCACCCCACTCCTCGTTAATTTACAATACTTTATGGGTATGTAACTCATTCTCCACGGCGAAACCCCTCTATTGCTGCACCTTTGCTCACCAACTACATTAATAAAGTATAAACCGATGTAGTGCTTATTAAAAAGAGCTGTAAGAAGTATATCTTGCACAAACTGCCCTTCAACACAATTAAAAATAAAATTTTAATAAATTTACCAAGACCTTTTGCAATGAAGTTATTTTTTTTATTCGTGAACAGGCATAAACTTACCACATCCACTTTAATTTCCATTTTAGTTTAAATTCACAATTCGTTCACATTTTAAAAACCGTTCACTTGAAAAAACTTTATGGCGGCAAAGGTAAATAAGAAAATATCGGCAGGAATTTTCCGGTCAACGACACACGCGGACACCGCGAAGGCGTTTAAGCGACTGTACAAATAAACTTAGCTGGCTTGCTTGTAGTTCGAAACAATAACGCAATTGTATTGGAACAAACGTTGGGCCAATTTGGCTACCAAACGGGGTTTTGACTCAGGACTTGGGACTAGGACCCGTTTAGATGCTTAAAGAGTCAAATAATTATGAGTGTAATATATTATCAACAGAATTTATATTTATTGGTCGTTTAAGAAGTTCGTATTTTTTTATTAAAAAAACGTTACCCCACACTAGGAATTTCTCTTGTGTCGTGGGTGTGTTTCACAAACATGAAAATATCGCATACAAAAACAACAAGACTCGGGACAAACATCTGCAGTTTACACAATTGTTTGCCCCGTGAGGGATTCGACCGCAACTCTTAGCGCAGCAGTCTAATCGCTTTGCCACTGCACCAATCAGGTCGTCATCGTATTTTGAAGTCAGAGACAATATTATTTTAAGTTTTCGTTCTGATCCAGTATTACTCCCTTATTAGCTTGGGAAGTAAGCTTAAAGCTTCTACTAAAATAGCGTTCATCACATCAGCCTATTGCAGTCCACTGCTGGACGTAGGCTTCCCCCAGAGTACCTACGCCACAAGGCCCGATGTCCCGTTTTTGCCACCTAATCACTACCAGTTACCTGGAATACCGAGAACTGGGGGCCGTTATCTTATCCTACTCTTCATGGGGGGGGTTCCATCCATTGACATCATGGTGGGCAGGCGGATTGGCAACCGCAGTATTCTGAACGATACCTACACAGGGGTACGCTGCTGCCCATCCCCCGGAAATATCCCTTAGTCGCCTCTTACGACACCCATAGGAGGAAAGGGGGTGGTCTTCTAGGCCGGAAACCACACGGGAGTATAGTAATATAATAATAATCTGAAAACACAATTTATCATATACACGGATACAAAGTTATATTCTTATCTAGCTTTGATTTAAATAAATGGATCCTTTACCAATCTTAATTCCAGGCAAGACTACATATTGGAAAAATAAATTCTCTGAATGCCCCTACAAGCGGTTCAAGGTGCGTAATAAATTTCTTGTTAATTATTTCTTATTGAATTAATAGAAATTGAACGTTTTATGTATTGTTGTGCATGTTTACTTGTAATAGCTAATTTTTGTAAGCTTGCTTCATTCGCTAAAACATAGTTTTATTTATTCTTGATCTTTTTTATTAAACGTAGAAATCAAACTCGCACCTCCTAGCTCAGCTATCTAATCATATTAGCCTGAAGGATTGTATCAATGGGCTTTCTAGACTTACATAGGTTACGAAGTTTAAGCCTGGTGAGTACCATAGTGACTATTTCAGCGATAATGTAACAACGTCATGACGGATTCAGAGTCCCTGATACCTATGTAGCAAGGGATGATGAAATAAGATCTTAATATAATATTGTAGTGTGGCCTTTAAATAAGAGAAGGCTTTTGTCCAGCTGTGACCTACATATTGATTAATATGACTGGAAACTACGTCAATAGACGCGTTTTATAAGTAATTGATTGAACACTTATCAATCTAACTAGGAATTCTAGGGCTTCCTAACTAGATTGTATCATGTTTACAATGAAAACCTCACTTTGCGAACAACGTCAAAAGTTAAGAAACCTTTTAAATAGTTTCATTATCTTTCAATATGCACGATGACTTAGGCCCGTATTAATAAACCGATATCAGCGTAAGAGTAAGATCTTAAGAGCTGGTTTGAGATCCCGACATATTAATAAACAAAACTTAAGACCCTGTCATCACCTAAGTTTCATTTTAAAAAAATCACCTTAGTTATCATTTCCGTAGCTTAGTCGTAGCCATATTGCGTAGACTCGTAGACCTCAATCAACCGTATCATCGTGTACCTCTAACTATTTACATTATGTACAAAGAGTATAAATTACCTCACACAGAGCGTAAATCGCATGTTTTTATGCCTTAAGCCTGAACGCTTTTACGTTTTCTTTTTTTGTAAGAGTTGTACCTAAACAAAAACGAAACGTTAGCGCTTGTTAAGTTCGATTAATCAACACACACTTGAGGTTTGGAGATCATTTGTACAACATTATTATGGTGGAAGATGTTTGGTCAATGTTATTATCCACTAGTAAACTGTAACCCCCGTATTAACGTATTCGCGGCTTTTAGGGCTGCTTCATAGAATTTTTTTATGGTAGGTACCTAATTTGTGCGACGTGTCCACGCAGTGCGCCCGCCACCCGTTGTCTAGTTAGCCGTGCACAATGATAACTATAAATTAAATGGCCGTGCACAGTTCAAACGTGGGAATTTCCGGGTAAGCATTGCATACAATTTTTACGTTTAGTAACGTGCGAGACTCAAATTCGAAAAAAGTCAAGCATTGGTAGATGAACCAACCTTCTCCCAAGTGTGTTTTATGTATAAAAGATTATAAAGCATCAACAAAAATATTTTATTAGACGTGTTTATTTTGTCTGTACAGACCTTTACTTGAATTTACTATTTGGTTTCTGACGCTGTAGAGCGGTTTTCAGATCTCTACAGTCGTAGCTATGGGTTAGCTATGGGCTACGGCTACAGGTTAATACATTAAAACAGGTTTAAATTAGTTAAGTAAATAAGTTGCCTTCATTACATTGTAAATGTTTTAAAGTCTGTAAAACCCTTAACAATCATCGTAATAATATTGGTCTGGTACAGGAATGTGTGCATTTCATTGAAATGATTAACAGATCCTGAAAAATACTAGTTTAACAAGAGCGCCAATACTTACCAATCATTAAACGTTTGAAATGAATTAATTCGGGCCTTAATTATTTAGTTCATGTAATGTATGAAAAGTAACACAGACCGGCTTTAATAGTTAGGTAGTGACAACCTACAGCCTACGTCCTATATCCTGCCTAAAAACATATTTTAAGTAAAATAATTTTGTAAGGATTTTATTCCGACAAACAAGCTAGCAGACAACCTACGTCGTTGATAAAATCAATTGTCCTGAAAATACAATAAAAGGTCTGCAACTGCACCAGCTTTCGCAGAATCAATACAATTTTACAGAACAGAAGAATAATATTGATGTTACAGCTACAACTTACCCTTCTAAGAAATTTTAAGTTATCCAAGAACATTTTGCCTCTTTTTAAATTAAACCAATATAAATTTAACCACCATTTTATTACTGTTTGGGCTCTCTAAAGATTATCAAAACCGGAAACCTACGTCGATGTATCACTTGTCAATTTTATGAGCTGAAAGATTTTTATACGACTAAATTAAAAATGTCACTTCTAACATGAGTATTGTAAATAGGAACAGCATTTTCAATTTGTTAGGTTAACCTTGTATTTGGGCGGGATGTAAATATTTGTTTTGATGACATTGCTGTCGCCATGCCTGTAGCGCCTGAAAGTCCAGCCTTAAAGCGCTTTTTTAATATTATACGCTGGTACAAACGACGCCTAAACTATGTGTTATTCTTGTAAGAAAGATCCAAAAAGTACAGGTAATGCACTCAATAAGTTTTCAATAAATACAAACAAGCAATAAAATTGACTTTGAGGAGTTATATTTTGTCATAAAGTTTATCAGTTAACCCAATACTTTTTTTTTACCAGGACTATTATATCTAGAGAGACAGAGATATTATATAATTATATGCATATAATATATAATAGTCTATATATCTATAATAGTCTAGAGCACTAACTTATGTATGAATTTTGTATCAAAATATTCCCAAAATAAAGTACTTTTTAACAAATTACTGTTTATTATTGTTGGTATCTTTTTTTTCATTCGTTGTATTTTTTTACTGGCAATCCATATAAGATATGTCATTTTATAAGAACATGGTTTGTTTACAAATATTTTTATGTGTTTGTTTACTTTCTTCTTTTACTGTTGAATTTTCATGATTGAAGCGCTGTAAGGTCTGAAGATTTTATTGAATATTGCGCGCGCATCCCTCTGCCTGCCCTAAGTGTTGTCTGTCGATAAAACAGATTGAAAACCTGTGTCGATTATCTTGTGGGCCGATATGATTTTCGAGACGACTTAAAACCGATAGTAATATATGAAAATACGTAACATTTAAACGTTAATATTTGCCAGTGTTTATTTACGTGTAAAGTAAAAGTATGGTAATTAAGGTTGCAAAGTTAACAATAAGGCACTACTAAATATGGACGCAGGTAAGTTATTTTTTCTTTTTATCGTTAGCTCGAATAATCACATCCGATATTAATAGGTAGTTAAATTTTTATTTAAGTAATTAAATCAATTACCTAATCTGTTATTCATAAGTGCAAATACAATATTATCGTAAGGTAGCTGCACCCTCAGATTGAATTATTATGTAATTAGTTTATGACATTTCACTTTACATTTACTTTATATGTGATGTTTATGTGCAATTGTTTTTATATTTAATTCACGTAGGTGTATTAGGAGTTTAAACACGATGCTGTTTGTATTTTGATCTTGCCTTTTATGAATTACAGAAGTTAAAAAAAAGCAAGTTAGCCATGAGCAGTTGACTGCACTCCTAGAGTTTCTCAAAGAACATGAAGACTTGGCAAAGGGTCTCACGCGGGGGCGGCGGCGTCGCGGCAAGTTCCACACTATTAAAGTCTGGAACTTGTGTGCTAAGAAACTTAATGCTATCACAAATGGTGCTACAAAAGATGGAAAGGGTTGGTCAAAGGTTTGTTTACATACTTACCTTATTAGTACTCAGTAGTATGGATGGATGTTAATTTGGAGATACCTAAGTGTTATACAGGTACAAGGTCGAAATAATATATATAAAATAATACCTATTTAATTTTATTGTATTCTACATTTTTAATTGCATTATCTCAATTATAGTATTGGTGTGATTGGAAGTACCGTGTCCGTCGACGTGCACTAGAGCTGAAAGCTTCAGAGACCAGTAACAGACCATTGCCTGAAGGCATCTTGCCATTGTCACCGATGGAAGAAAGTATATTGAGCATCATCGGAGAGACTGGTGTCGACTGTATCTTCTTGAATGATCCACTTTCAGAAGCGGTATGTTTAATTAATATTCAAGCATATTACTTTTTAAATATTTTATGCAATAGATTAAGACAATACTAAGGTATCCTAAAAAATGGCATCTGAACTTTAACGTGATTGGATTTTGGTGCACCAAATATAGTTTTATTACATGGCTTTAGCTTGTCCAAATAAGTTGTTTAAATTATACCTTGTCATAAATGGTGGAGTAGCTGTCAAGCAATAGGCTGTTTAGTTAAACTAATTAAAAGTCAATTTTTTTTATTTCAGGATATAAGTGACCCAATACAGAAAAATTCTGAAGACAGCTCAGCCAGCCCGTATTTTGGTGAGTTGATTGACAAAATTGCCTAACATTTAACAAGTACATAAGAGGTGCTACTTGCTTAAATTATCTTAATTTGTTTGTTGAAGAACTAAGTAATCTAGCGCCGTCTCCAAAGGGCTCTAAAAGACGTCGGGTGTCTACGGAAGGCTCTGCTGCGCCAAGCAGCCCACCTGAACGGAAACCATCACTAGATGCTACCAAAAGAGATTTTGAACGCTCAAGTAGTAAGTTACTTAATATTTATCACAATACTATAATATCAGAACTACACTACGTTACAAAAAAAAATACGAATCGGCTTGTTGGGAATCTGTATAGTCTGCGCTTCAGTTGAAGTTTCTTCTGAACCATAAAATCTAAAATTTAATGTCATTATAATATTTTTTCTCTACCTAATTGTTTTAAGGTATTGGAACAAGATCTTCAAAAAGGCTGAAGAAGCAGCAATCATCAAACCACTCTGGTGTGGATGTAGCCGAGTTGAGTAATCCATTTGGAACCAAACCGGACGAAGTTGCAGCAAATAACACTAATTACATGGAACCAGGTAATTACTGTGTTGTTTCCGTTTCGTATGCGCCACAAATGACCTATCTTATGGGTTAGTCAACTGCTCTGATGATGATAATAATAATACTTTATTTACATAAAATGTAGGTAACATTAAATATGGAGATCAGTTATTATATTTCCTTTATTTAAAACATTTTTCTAATAAATTACATTTTTAAATATCTATATAAAAATATAATATTTAAAAATATAAAAAATAGAGGCCAGCCAGCAGCGGAAACAGGGTTCAAGTTACCGGTGGTTAGGGCTCCAGAGAGAGGAACCTCCTCACAATGGCAAAATTTGACGACCCGATTGGCTTAGTGGCTAAGCAATTGGACTGCTGCGCTTAGGGTTGCGGGTTCGATTCCTGCACGGGACAATAATTTGTGCGATCCGCAGATGTTTGTCCCGAGTCTGGGTGTTTGTGTATGTGATATTTCATGTTTGTGAAACGCACGCACGATACAGGAGAAATTCCTAGTGTGGGGCGACGTTTTTAAAAAAAAAATGCGTGCTGTGTCGAGGATTACCGCTTTCTGCATCAAGCCCTTGACCCAACCGCCTAACGTGAGTCTCTTCAGGTGTTGGTCGAGACTCTTGGCCATGAGACCATTGGCCGAAACGACTATCGGTACAATGATTGCTGAGTCCACCCTCCACATTATATTTATTATTATGAAGGCGCCGTATTTAAAGAGGCTAGGCTGTTAACTGAACGGCTTATTAAGCTAGTTGGCTCCGACACATACACAAATGACACACTAATACTGATTTATGCGTCATAATAAACATGTCTAACGCCTAGACACCCGCGTCCCGTGGACAACAGTCTCGCTCACGGCCGCCCGAAGGACGCGCTATATACCGATTGTTTACTATTTTATTGTTTTACGTGTTTTTACCCCCTTATTGTTATGTATTTATATGGATTATACTACTTATCCTGTTAATCGTGTTTGGAACTCAATTTCACACCCGTACCTCCTTAAACAAGTTCATTGATCGATTAAACCTGCTTAGTTTTTTTAAAGCCGTGCAGATCACTAACTTCAATTTTTATAACGGACTTTTATTGGACATTAGGTAGAAATGTATGTCTGAAATTTCTACAATATGCATTTGCAAACATACCCTTTCTGGTATTTATTGTATCGTCATCAATTCATGATATACAGTACCTACGTATAAATTGATAATCAAATTGTCTGTCTTTTAGACTACAATGCTATTGGCTGCCACATTGGCTTGCCCCCCTATACAAGTAGCAAGAAAAATGTTTCGACTATGTTATCGATGACATAATATTATGTCAAGCCCATACATTTTTCATTATATTCGATTTCTATTGGTCAAGCGTTTTGCCACTTGTCTAGGGGAGCTGGACAGCTGAGCGTAGGGTCCTGCGTTGAATCCCAGATCGAGCAGTATATAAGTAAATAGAAGTTTTTTTTTTCAGATGGCGACGACAAGGCTTCCCTTTTCCTGTCTTTAGAACGCGAAAAAATATGTGGGAACAGGAAGATAGTACGGTCGTTAGAATCAATACATTCCGAGATCACTCGGCTCGCTTCTGTTATGGTGGAAATAAAAGACTGTTTGAATAGGCATTACCGTCGCATAAGTATTAATTAATTAAATTAATAATGGCTATTATTAAAACTCAATTTGTTGTAATAGGTATATGACATTAGAATTGTTGATAAACCCTTTCTCGGCTTAGGTATTTTACCGATTTTGACTTCTATTCTGTAAGACTGAAGAATTTATTTATTTCACTTTAATTGTACGGTGTACACCAATTACATAATAAAAGGGCACAAAAAGATAATTTATTAATATTACAAGCGCAATATAACATAAACAAGTATCTTCTTCTTCTTATCGTATGGTTGATGAACAACCTGGTGTCAGAGTTTAAACCGCCTGTAGGCCTCTGATATGGCTTTACACACCGTTGAAAAATCTCTCAGGTGTGCCGGTTTCCTCACGATGTTTTCCTTCACCGTTTTTAGCAACTGATAACTAATTTTTAGTACGCACATGAATTCGAAAAGACATTGGTGCGTGCCGGGATTTGAACTTGCGACCTTTGACTTGGCAGTCCAACGGTCATACCACTCGGCTATCAGTGCTAAACGCTGTAAACAAGTATAACTTCTTACAATACTTCAGATTCAGACATACTGACAAAATCTTCGCCCATTCATCATCTAGCAGATCGTAGGTTGGGATGTAATCCAAGCGCTCATTAAGTGCGAAGAGAGAGCAAGGTATTGTTGACATGGCTCGCGCGACGGTACGGTAGGAAGGCACTGCGAACAGCAGAATGAAATTAAAAGCAAATATGTATAGGCTACGCATGTATTAAAATAACTGTTATTTACTATAGCTATCATTTGCCACATCGTTAATGCAACAGAAGTCTTAAATGAAAAATGGGCTGGACTATTAATAAGGATTTTCTTTATTCTTTTTCGATTGGGTTGTAGGAATCTAATAAAGTATGTGATATTCTGTATTATTTATAAAATAATACGCGCCATGTGTGATATTATAACATTTTCCGGTTCCAGTATAAAGAAATAAGTAGTCATTCCTTTTCAATGTGTTAGAAAAATCTTGGAAATATTATATTTTGTTGTTTATATCGAAATGTCATTAGAAACAATTTTATTGAAATGTGTATTCTAATTATTTTTTTAAATACGACTGCAATTAAAAATGTAGGTAGTAGGTATTTTTTGTACTTAGTTATATTTTTCTCACGTTCTTTTGACAAGCAATATTGGCTTACTAGAGTACTTAATAAGTGGACTCGTATGTTGAGTTAGAAGGTACGACAAAAAAAAAATGTCTAGGTCAGACGTTAAATGTACTGGCAACGGCTTGGCCGCCTTGAAGTTAGGCATAAGCAAAGTTCTACGCATATACAGTATCTATCGCACTCCGCGAAATATCGCCATACCTGCCCCCTTACCATGAACTCTTAAAGCAGGACAGTTTACCATGTGGAAGCAAGACGCTGCATTACAGCACGTAGCGGCGTCTCGCTTCCACATGGTGAACTGTCCTGCTTTAAGAGTTCATGGTAAGGGGGCTGTACTTAAAATACTGCTACTGCGCCATCCGTGCAAGCTTCAGTTCGGCCTAGATCCAACGGCCGTACAGCCCCTTACTATGAACTCTTAAAGCAGGACAGTTTACGATGTGGAAGCGAGACGCCGCATTACACTGCATGTAGCGGCGTCCCGCTTCCACATGTTAAACTGTCCTGCTTTAAGAGTTCATGGTAAGGGGGCTGAACTATTCAAATGGTGTGGATAACATGTAAAATATATTTTTTGCGCAAGTCGTGTATTCTATTTAAAACCTAGTCAACTTAACGGTATTAACTGTAGTGAGCCTTAGATATTGCTTTTGGCGGTCTGAAGTATCTGCCCGCCACTATTGAAGGAAGTCGTGATGTTTCGAATTATGAATGGGCCGTGGTTTGTTTGAAAATATTTAAGGTAAGACCTAACTCATTAACCTATAGCAAATTTTGATGAAATTACTACTGAAAAAGAAGAATCTCATACAGCAGAGATTAGACGCGTGATTGTATACGTATTACAACCTTATCAATGTAATTTAGTTTTTAGACTGTGAGCGATGTATGTGCTAGTGTTTGACACACATCTTTATGTAATTTAAAGTAGTTTAATAGTAATTATCATGTACATTAACATTAAGTCGTATTGCCATTCATAAAGGTCAAAGAACAATAGATCATTATTGCGATTTAACCCTCATAATGTATACTTTATATAAATGTGTTTTATTCAGTCTTTATCAGTATTATCTCGCTGTTGTAGTGGTCAATTCCCGGGTCGGGCTTATGTTATTGGGTTTTCCCATTAGGTATTTTAAAGTAGCAGCACAGAGTTTAGATAGGTGACTGGTTAATGAAAATATACTCACTCATATATATATAACTGGCCAAATGTGGGTGTGCGATCTCTGCCTACGCCTTCGGGAATCCAGGCGTAGTCTTGTTTATCAGTATTTAGGTACTTGGAGTGCTCGTAGATGATGATTGTCATATATAGGTAAATATAAGTAAGTAACCGTTCATCTCATTGTTTGAAGGAAGTAGGTAATTATCCATTTCAGGAGCGAATGTCTAGCACTAGCAGCAAATATTTGATATATCCTACTTGAAAAAGTTAACTACAACTAAGAAATAGTACCTACTATATAAATTATGTAAGTACTTATCTTATTGATGTTAAAAATGTTATTAGATGTTGTTGCAACATTATAGTTATGATACGGCTTGAATATCACTACAAGTCATTCGCTCGTGGAAATAGTAATAATCTTCAACTTAATAATATACCTACCTATAGTCCAGTAGTATACCTATGCAAGTATGCATATTGATGGTGTATGGATAAATAAATGAAGCAATACATATTATTTGAATAACTTCTTTTATTAACACACTGCTCACCTTATTTTGAACTACCTATCTTCTTTTCTCGCTTTAAAGCTATCACTTGATAGCCGTATGTTACGTATTACAACGATCTTTTGTGACTGACGACTTATTTTCAACCCGCCTTTGATCCCATTTTCGATTAAAACAGTATCCAGATCTGCAATAATCCACGTGATGTAGATGAATAATGTGCCATTGGACAAAATTGTTAAGTTTTCTGATATTTTTTTTTATCACAGTATCGTAGAGAAACTGTGATATTTATAGCAACGAGAGATTTGAGCGAGGATAACTAAAACGAATTCCATCCAAACCTTATCCTGTATAGGATGAATAGACCGTATGAGCAACCTGGAACTGAAAAAGAGAAGAGGCGTAGGTCAAGTATCTGCCTTACCACGGATATCTATGTACGTACCTATACGGATTACTGAAAGGAGAGCTTGTGTAAAGAATTATTTATGTAAGAGACTAGTGAAAGTTGAAAAGACAAGAAGGATTTACCTATCCAATGCATCAAAATTTGCAAATTACCGACCTTAATTATTGATAAGAACCATACCTATAGGAACAAGAAAAGACGGCTTAGGTATTATGTGCCTTTAAAGCCAAGGGACACTTGATTGGCTCCTTTCCGACAACGGGTTAATAACAACAAATTCTACAAAGACTACTATTGTCAACGTATATTTATTTCATTAACAAGTATAAAGGTGGTCTTTGACCGATAGCAGTCGAATAACGGTGATTGAAATAACGGTCGCGTGACCAACTGAAATGAGTAGATTTGTAAAGCTTACCAACGCGGTGTTCGTAGGTCATAGAGTACGTAGGTACCTATCTATCTAAATAATGATGTTCGATCATTTCGATGCCGACACGTGCCAGCGATCAACGCGGATGTTGAGCCTCAATTGCTATGCATTAAAGCAATTTGCGCTAAAGTAGTGCTGGCGAACCCACTCATCGTACGATGCGGTCTTACCAGTAGCCCTGTCTTTTTTTACAGACAGTACACGAATGTTTCGATTTTATTCCCTTGTTTAATACGTGTCATACGTACATACGTCTGCTATGGTTGCCACATCACAGCTCTTCACTCGAACTAATAATATGAATTAAGAGCAAATAACTTCGTTTATGCGGCCATTAAATAAATCCGTGATTCGGTCTAAGTTCGGTCGGTCGGGACTAAGTTCGACCGCTAGCTAGCTATACCTGAAATGTACCGCTTACATTGACGTCAGGGATGAATTTTGACCTACAAACATTGGTTCCACTAATTGGCAGGTTTACTCTGTAGCGACCCACTTAGGTCCATAGTCGGTTTAGAGATTTCTAAAAGAGTCACTGCTGGTTGTGTCCTGAGGGCTTTTCTTGCGCTGGAGGAATGAAGTATAGAAGAGTAAGAAGTTTAATTCTCCACAAATCACCCCGCTCATCCTCTGCACTATCCTCGCGGGTAACATATGACCCAGAAAACACTTCCGGCTCTATAAGCGGGCCTGTGGAAGATGGTGATCATACAGAGAATGGAGCGTATCCGTCTCCTGCTTCTTCTTTTTAATTCAGCAAGCTTTCTCGCGGCGAATGTCTGGTGGTGCAATACTTGCCAGAGGATATACCTAGCTTAACAAGAGGGGTACGTTTTAGGCACCCTGTTATGATGCGGCAATTGTGAATAGTTTAGTGTGGATAGATCGATGCCACTCTGGGCACGCAAATTCTCCAGCAGAGAAGAAGAGGCATAGGCCTGTTGTGCGTAGAACCTGCGGTGATTCTCCCCAGGTTGTGTAAGTCAGACGACGGACTATGTTATTTCTAGAGCTCACTTTTTGTTTGGTTTTTAACGACGGCGACTTTTAGGTCGATAAGTGTCTAGATCATTGACACGAAAAGAAGAAGACTAATTGGCAACCTATGCCATCATTTTTAAGTATGGAAAAATACAATTTGCTAAAATTAGAATATAATACGTTTGATTTGTTATTATAATTAGGTATTACAATGCATGCAATTTGTAATGTTATGCTCGACATTGAATAGTTACGCTTGAAGTGTCGCAGTCAGCGTCTATCCTAAGTATTGGGACGCACTAATACAAGCGAATTTCAGCCGTATCGGTGTATCAGCGTTGCGGGATCAAATAGTTCAAGTGATAATGAAAACTCAGGGATGTCGCAACGTTTGGTTCGTAGTAGTTCGCGAGCCATGTGTCAACAACGTATAGCGTTCTAGTTGATTAGCTGTATTCAATCAAAAATTATAATGAAGCATGTGATTTTTATTGTAGTTTTGTGCGTAATAAAGTAAGTTGGTATTTAAAGTTATGCTTGCGCGTGCACCTTTTATAGAGCGCACTCAAATGCAGCATTTGCATCACCCAAAGGTCGATAGTGAAAAAGTGGTCCAAGTTCTGATCGGAACAGTGAATGCATAGCTAAAGAATAAATTATGATTTTTCCTGTTGCATTGTATGCTGGTTCATTATACACTGAGATATTTAACATAATGAATTTTATTAATTGTTAGAGCACCTAATAAAATTAGTGTACCTAGGTATAGGATGACTGTTTTCCAGCATTCGAACTGAATAAAATCTAAACGTTCCAGGAAAATAAATTATCCATTTTCTTTTTTTTTATCTGGCATCCAAACTCCATATGGAAAATGTGGCATCTGATTTCTGAAGTATATAATTTATACCTATTTATACATACATGTAGACAGATTGTGCTGCTGGTTAGTTTGTTGCGTCGTTTCTTCTACCCAGCAATAGCACTAGGAAGCAGTGCGTTTTGGGGGCTGTCTTGATGTAATTTGACGTTTAAAAAGCTGTCTAAGTATTTTGAATAAATGTTTTTTTTCTTTTTATTTAACCTGAATTTCAGGCTCTTTAAAATAGTAAACTAGGTGTTGGCTAACGTAGAAAACCTTTAATAGGTATACTTAGGAGAACTTATAATCAATTTAAACTACCTAGTATCTACACAATACATTCATGCCTATCCAAATCGTATCAGTTGTAGGTACTCGTACAGATCCATAACGCAGTCACATTGATATATTGAATAATGATCTCTCATGCCGAATGTTAACTAAAAGTTATGTTTTTAGTAGTTAGATATATGAATGACGTTAGTAATAATATCAGTTATCATCAACATTAATTTATTTTACATAAATTGTTAATTTGTATGATAACGTCCCATTTTAGGTTAATTATGTAAATAAGCTAATTAAGTTATTAGTTATACAATTGTACCATTGTTTTCTAGTGTGTTTGGCAGAGTCGCTGTGAATGACGACGATCTTACTAAACCAGTGACCGAAGTTAAACCGATCGAAACCCAAAGTATTATAAACAATACGGATAAAGTTCATATCGATAAGTTGATTCAAGAGAATTTGATTCACAACAACGTCGCGGTTACTAAGAAACCATGTGGTGTACCTAAAAATTTTTTCGATACTTTATTTGATGCATACAACAATAATTCCATTGACGCAAGCAGCAATGAACCCTGTGAACCAGAAGTTAAAGTCGACAATGGTACCGCATTTATATTAACTCCGTTCATAAAAAATGGCAAAGTGAAAGAGGCGCGAAAAGGTTCGAGAGTCGATTCAAAGCTTTTCTTGGGATTTAAAAGTTACTCTGGTTTCCTAACGGTCAACGAGACTTACAACTCGAACCTTTTCTTCTGGTACTTCCCTGTGCTGAACAAGCCCGTGAACGCGAGTCCATGGATCATCTGGCTGCAAGGAGGTCCAGGGGCGTCGAGTTTGACCGGACTTTTTGACGAAATTGGACCATTCACCGTGATTAACGAAACTTTGAAACGTAAGTTGCACCATCCTATTTACTATTCTCCATTTCAGTTTGTAGAATCTCCAGCACTTGTAATTTTTATTTTAACACACAATTAGTCTAAGGCACGGGCAAAGTTTGCCGTTGTACTTCTGCCTACCACTTTGAGGATTATTGGCACGATCGCACCTATCTACATAAGTTACTACAAACAGCCACTTATTAGAATAATTATTATTAATCAAGATTAACATTAGGTACAGGGTATTTTGGTTTGTTTACAACTGCGGTTCGGAAAGGTCACTTTAGAAAG
This sequence comes from Abrostola tripartita, assembly GCA_905340225.1. NCBI lineage: Eukaryota > Metazoa > Arthropoda > Insecta > Lepidoptera > Noctuidae > Abrostola > Abrostola tripartita. The sequence continues at coordinate 3,396,552 of HG996488.1, forward strand.
ATTACATACACACATTTTTATTAGTGAAGCACTGACTAATTTTTTATTGGATTTTTTTTTTTGGGGCCCTATTTTTTTTGGTCTGTTTACATAACATTGTTGAGAGTTGAGTTATGCATTTTTTAGTTTGTCAATCATAGAGTTCCTGCTTCTAAACAATGCCGTAATTAGCCTTTTATGCGTCTGGTGTGAGCTTCTTTAACCCCTTAGGCCTATATTTTGACAGGCTACAGTCAAGGGGTTAACAGCGCCCATTTTAGTTGACTCTGGTTCTGGTCTGGTAGTTTCTGCGACCCCCTGGAGCCTGCGCCTGGGCACCGCCGGCACCGCCCTATTTACAGCACTGCTTCTGAGATGCATGTCACAGGCATGATACCTGTGCATTTAGATACGCATCACAGACACAGAACAAGGAACCACAGTTACATAGATGTGGGTGCACGGCAGTGCCCCCGCCAAGTCGAGCTATTTCTTTGTTAGTAGGTACCTGCCTATAGGTAAGTACAACATTTAGCGATTGTTTGTCATTAATCTTATAAGTAGTATGTCTATGTAGGTAAATTAAACGGTCTTTATAATATTATTGTTGGGTGATTTCATTAATACCTAGTTAACATTCATATGATAATACCTACAGGTAGAACTACTCATTAGCAGCAGGTTTGTTATGTAAACACGAAATCTTTTGCATACATAGGTATATCTTCTAAAGGCTCTTTCACACGATGATGAAAACGATGGCAGTTACCCTTGTTGCCACGCAGTCGTATGATGAAGCCTTTATTATTATGATTTTTAAGTGTCTACTGTTTAGGTTTTTAAGCTAAATAAAGACTTTAATTCTACATTTCGTGAGTCAGGGGCAAATAGTACATTCACACGCTAGCATAGGGTTTTATTACACCGTAACAATATAGTCTTATGAAATATGTGTAGCTTATCTTAGTATTTCTCAGTATTTACCTGGTAATTACAAAAGAGGAAAAAATAAGCAATTTAGTGTTAGCATTCCATAATTATTATGTCTGCATTTAATCATGTGATAAAAAACCGTATTATTAGCATTCTGCGTTAGCAATAGTATTGTTTTTTTTTTTATTGTAGTACCTATGCATTGTTTTCAAAGGTTACCATTTATTGTTAGGCTATTACCCTACTATCCATAGTACCCAATTACCGATACTTACTAGTACCTAGTCGATGTTTCAGACGTAGGTAACAAGCGAATGCTACCCGTGTTTGTATTCCCATTTAAATTATGTACCTAGTAGGTACCTTACCACTAAAACATCTTTATTATCTAGTTATAGTTCATAATTTGTCTTAAGGAAGTTTGGCTTTGACTTTTGGACTTTTAGAGATAAGAATTCAATGCCATTCATTTTCTTTTCCAGGCAAATTAAAATCTTATTTTAGCGCATACATAAGTTACTTTGCTTAGTTTTATTTTATTCTCACCCAATTTATCACATCATCATATTCATCATTCTATCACATCATCACGTAAAGGTGTAATAGTAAAACACATTTCACCAGTTACGTATGTTATGATCGCTGCTAGTAGTATGGAGCGAGCATAGTAGGTACTATAAACCAGACACAAATCCGGATACCATGGTTTGCGCTGCTACTGATGAATAATCATACATTTGTTAAATTCCAGGAAACCCTTATACCTGGCTGCACAACCATTCTCTTCTGTTCATCGATAACCCTGTCGGGACCGGCTACAGTTTCACTGAACATGAAGATGGGTATACTAAAGATATGGCTACGGTAAGAGGACATTCATAAAAGTTAACCAATTTAGGTAATTTAGGCCTTTTGAAATAGTCGAAATTCCATCTGCCCATTGTAAATCAGGTAAACCTATAAAGAGAAGAGAACCCAAGGGTTCACGCTCGGTAGAAGTTAACACTAAAGTTTTAAGATGTGTATTCACAGTTCATTATAAAAAAAATGCATACGTCTAAATTGATAAAGGAAATTTGAAAAATGATGGATACGAGCGAAACATGCTTGCGTTTAAAGGCATGACATTTCGCAAGCGCGGACGCTCAATCATTCGCGAGTGCCACAAAAGTATGTTGCGAGGATCAAATCTTTTGCCGTCAATCATAAACACTTAAATTTTTTTCAGTATGCCAGCCACCTTTACTCGGCTCTCAGACAGTTCCTCCAGGTCTTCCCCGAGTTGAGAACAGCTCCTCTGTTCCTAGCTGGCGAGTCTTACGCCGGCAAGTATGTGCCGGCTATGGCTATGGAGATACATAAACGAAAAGACAAATTGGGAGCCGACATCAATCTTGAGGTTTGATACACTATTTTATATAAATATCTTAGATAGCTTAGATTATGAACTTTTTTCGTAAATATAAGACTTGACTAAATTACCATTACGGAACTATTTCATAAGCACACCTAAAATTGCCAACACGTAAAAATCAACCAGGCTAATTCTTATTGATATACATAGGTATCTATCACAAAACACTATTCTTCTTATCGTATGGTTGTAGGCCTCTGACATGGCTTTACACACCGTTGAAAAATCTCTCAGGTATGCCGGTTTCCTCACGATGTTTTCCTTCACCGTTTTTAGGAACTGATAACAAATTTTTAGTACGCACATGAATTCGAAAAGACATTGGTGCGTGCCGGGATTTGAACTTGCGACCTTTGACTTGGCAGTCCAACGGTCATACTGAAAGACATATTGAAAATGCAACTGTACCTTTGACATCTAAGGGTACATTCTGTAACTATCATAATAATCAGTGTACGAAAGTATAAGGCGGTTTAAATGATAGTTATCTTTAAATTACTAATTGCTTAAAACATATGTACCTACTTATTTCATTTTCACTTAGGGTCTGATTATCGGCAACGCGTACGTTGACCCCGACATGATAGCTCATCTGGCTTGGCCGTTCTACTATTTCGGTCTGCTAGAAAAGGAGCAGATTGAAACAGTGAAGCCGCTCATCGACTCGTTCCAGCAGGCAATCAATGCCAACAGAAGTATAGAAGCTAAGGACGTAAGTCTAAGTATAGTGCGCTACGAATAACGGTGGTCGAATCAATTTAGCAGTAGGAGTCGTTTGGCAGTTGTTTTGCACAGAATTTTAGCCACGCCCATATATAGTCTCATCTGAATAAAAAAGGTGGTAAAATAAGTTATTATGACATCATGCCAGTGTTCCTAAAGTAGTTTATTCAAATCTCAACAAAGACAGTTTCCTCGCATCTAATAGGGACGAGGTTATTACCTTATAACAGAATACATAAATTGTGGACAATTACTGTTTGTTTAAAGTTATTAATGAAACCTTTGATCAACTTGGAAATGGTACTGAGATAAAAGTATTTTTATATATATTTTATATTTCTTCCAAAAACAATTAGAGTCGTTGTAGGTACTCTCAATTCCCACAACCCTGATCACTTCTTCACAATTTTATTAATTTCTCAGAAATGGAACAGTCTGGTAACAGTGCTTCTGTTCATCACTCACCAAAAGCACGCATACAACTTCCTCCGTGACGACCTGCCGGTGGGTAGGTATTCGAACTTCTTGAAGACTTCGGAAGTGAAGCGGGCCATCCACGTGGGAGACATCCACTTTGGATGGGTCAACATGACAGTCAACATCAAGCTGGCTCCAGACTTCCTGAGCTCTACCAAGCCGATGTTCGAAAGATTACTGAATCACTACAAAGTTCTCACTTATTGGTAAGACTTCTATTATAATACATGTTTGTAACGCATTTATTAGCCTACTGACTAAGCTTATTTCAGCCCTATTCAACGGTAAAATTTATAACGATATCAAATTCCCATCAAACCATTTATGAATGTGCTCTGTATGCAACTTTCTCTTTCCTCTAATAATTGAGGATGTCATTTTCGGTTACTTTACCTAATGGATTGTTGTTAACGGGACAAGCCTACCACTCATGCCCATCATTGAAACTCGTTTAAGCCAGAATCTACAATGATAACCATTAAGAACCATCGAAGCAATGAAGCTTGAGTTGTCCCAGAGAAATGACTCGACTGTCTTGGAACCCGCAACGAAATTAATGATGAAAGAATATATCGGAGGAGTAGAAATGGGTTACCAAATTGTCGAGGATATAGATATACTAGTACGAAACCTCTGCTAGGTTTTCAAGTAAGGCGAAAATGTAATGCATAAAACCCTTTCCTGGTCATTACACCGTTATCACAAGTACATGACTTGACTATTATATTAGGTATAATCTCCTCACTTCCGGGAACTGGACCAGACTGTAACAATGAAAGGACAATAATTATAACTATTCATTGTTTACAAATGACGCGCACGCCTTGAATGCGGTTAGTAGCAACAGCCGGTACCATCAACAATTCAACATCCCCAGGGGTTTTATACAAGTTTACAACCTCTTGTAGATTGAGGTATACCAATCTGCTCCTAAAATTGTTTTGAATTTAAGCAGGACACACGTGCTTATAAAAGAATATTTTTTATAATAAATACTTAGTCAATAGAATTTACCTACCCGTACAAGAAGAACAAAAGTCTAAGAGCTGTCCAAATAATAAAACACTAATATAAATAGCTAGAAAATAATCGCCAACGTAACATTTTGCCCAGCTGTTATGCGCTGGGCAAGCCTTACCTACTACCTAGTTTAATTTATCATAGTGACATTGTATAAAAGTTGGCTCGGGATCTAGGTCAAACGTTAACATCAACACGTGGTATAGAGTTTCCAAGGCAACAGAGTGGCGAAATGGCGAGTCAGCGAAACTAGAACAATAACGACATCAGAGTATATAGACACGTGGACGTGCCGTTTGGCACCGCAGTGCAGTTTAAGCATTTATATTGCGGTCATTAAGTTTCCTAGGCAAAATAATGATTAGAAGTCATAATAATATGTCGATACTTCCGTATAAGTACCAAACCTTTAAGTGCTTTGCTAATTATACTTATCTGCCCCCTTAGCATGACCTCTTAAGGCAGGACAGTTTACGGTGAGAAAGCGAGACGCCGCTATGTGCAGTGTAATGCGGCGTCTCGCTTCCACTACATAAACTGTCCTCCTTTAAGAGTTCATGGTAGGGGCTGTAGAACGTATTTACAAACTGCCCCCGTAACATAAGGGGGCTGTTTCAAGTAGATTGTAGTAATCTGTTTATCTCTATAAAAGCAAATTTAGATAACTGAGTATTTCGCTTTGTGGAACTAGCTACTAGTGGAACGCGATAAATAAATCTACTATAATAAATATCAAGGTGTCACTTTTGTATTTATGTATATATACACTATATTTATTTATGTGTCCTATAGTTTTTTTCATTGTTATTCGACCTAGAGTCCAGGAAGTGAAATAAGATACATATCACCGTCTAACATTGTTTTTTATTAACTGTTAGTACTTACCAACTGTGTGACATTTATATCTAACCTACTAGTTGGTTATCACAGTGCTTTAATATTGTGCGGTGAACAGCGACGTAGACTTTGAAATCCTAAGCGTCACTTCTACACTTTACGATACATATGCCAAAAATGTTTTCCTAAGGGTGGTAGACTGATCAATCTGATGGTCATCTAAATTACTATTTCAGCGGCCAACTGGACCAGATGCTGCCCTGCGTGTTCACTGCGGAGAACTATCGCACTTGGAAGTGGGATAATTCTCAAGAGTTTCGAAACGCTACCAGATTCCCCTACATCTTCAACAATAAGCTTGCTGGGTGAGTAAAGCTTACGTTAAAAACAATTATCCATGAATCCTCACAATACACACTTGCAAACATTAGCTGCTTCTTCAAAAATATTAGTACCTAAGACTTTTTGATTGATGAACAACTTGTTGTCACAGTTTAAACCGCCTGTACAGGCCTCTGACATGGCTCTACACACCGTTGAAAAATCTCTCAGGTGTCCCGGTTTCCTCATTTTTTCCTTCACCGTTTTTAGCAACTTATAACTAAATTATAGTACGCACATGAATTCGACAGCATGGTTGTATCTACCTATATAACTTAGTACATATAATAAATAAGTAATAAAAATGGTCAGTAAGTAACTGAACTGAAACTCTTAAAGCAGGACAGTTTACCATGTGGAAGCGAGACGCCGCTTCGTGCTGTGTAATGCAGCATCTCGCTTCCACATGGTAAACTGTCCTGCTTTAAGGGTTCATGGTAAGGGGGCAGTACAGTAACAGTTGTCCATCATAGGAGTTGAACACAAGCCCTCACGTTCGACTGTCACGTGTTGAGACTTGCGAACACCTGTTATGAGCCAAAGTACGAAAGTATGTGTACATGTCAGAACCTCAGAGGTCACAAGATTCAATATCTCAAGCTCTAGCTACATATAGCACGTCTTATTATTAAATTACTAACATTAATTAATGTCATAAAGGTTAAAAGTTTAATATTGTTCTTAAACTCGTATTTTTTGCAAGTTATACAAGTTTAACTAATTAATTCACTGTTTAATCACGAAGCACGTGCCCCATAAAAAGCTTATTTTGTCTGTGAAATGTGTATTAGCATATTGATGTTTGTTACCAGATGCTGGATACCTATAATCATCAAAGAGTATATACTAACTTGATTCATTCCTATTACCAATCTTACCAACTGAATGACGTTATAGCGTCTTTACTTCAGCGTTTTATCAGTCATATTGTAGGTAATGATATATGGGCCCACGATATCAGGCTATAAAATGTACCTACCATAAAGGCTGTATATCTTTCATAAGTGTTAACGATTTAGCTAATCAAACCACTTAAGTTGTTATATGTGCCTATGTAATATAACCAACTAGCTACCACAAGCTACTCTACTCATTTTCCATGTCTTTCTCAGAAGTTCAGCCCCTTTACAATGAATTCTTATAGCAGGACATTTATCGTTGTGGAAGCGAGACGCCGCTATGTGCATTGTAGTGTGGCATCTTGCTTAGTCAACGGAAAACGTCCTGTTTTAAGAGTTCATGGTAAGGGGCTGACAAAGTACAAATTCAATTTGTTCAGCACAATCGGCACCTTAAGGAACATTGTCTATTCCACTGCTTTTTTGTTCCAGTTACCACAAAACCGGTGGACGCCTCACAGAGGTCGTATTCCGTGGAGCAGGCCACATGGTGCCGCTTGACAAGCCCGCGCCTGCGCAGAACTTGGTGGCGCGTTGGACGCACGACCAGCCCCTAAGCAGGCGCTTCGGCTTGCTCGAGGGGTCCTACGTCCAAGAGTACGTTAGGAACAACTCCTTGATACACTACCTCTGATTAAAATAAATAAAATATAAAGACAGAATACTGTTGTTTTTTTTGCTAGCCAGCCAACAAGTTCTAACTTAATCAACCGTGTTCCATACGATTATGTTATTAGGTACGCACGTGAGATACAGTAAATTAGTAAGTTCGCTGTTTTATTTTGTTTTCCTGGTAGGTTATTCTCAGAACGATGGATTTAAAATCCCGACACATGTAATAGCTTCAAATTACATTATACATGTAACTAGGTATTTTCGCAATGCATGACATAGCTAGTGTTGTCACCGCTTATCTTTTTGCGGAATCTAGACGCGTTGTTATGGCGAGCCATGATTATATTAATGTCATTAAGTTGATGATAGTAGGTACCTACTAAATCTATTGTAGGGACCGGGAGCATACTGAGGCATATCAAAAAATCTAAGGCTTGATAGGCTTTTCACAAAATCGCAGCTTACCTAATTTTCTATAAATGCATGGACACATGGCACATTCATGTACCTATATCATATCAAACCCACTACAAACATAATCATGTATTTCCCGAAGGGTGAGTTTGAAACCCACATTTCGCCAGTTATGTTGTAGGTCCCAATGTAATTATAGGGGGCGAGATCCAGACTGCGTGCTACTACTGAAAGTGAGAAATCACCAAATGGAAAACCCAGCAACACTTTGCCCGACCCGGGATTCGAACCCAGGACCTCATGCTCAGCAGTCGCGCTTAGCGACCACTAAACCAACCAACCCACTATGTATAAAGAAGAGACGTAATATTGCAGGCTGTAGGACGTTCGATGAAGAATGGCCTCAGTTGAGAATATTGATCCCAGCATTCCCAACTGTAAGTTCACATGTGCGTTTTATTAAACAAGTACTTACTTGCTCCGACAGCGTGCGATCAAGTAAGTAATCGCAGGCCACGGATGTAAGTCAGGCGTGTGCAGTCGACGCGTGGAATCTAGATATCTATGGCGTATTAAACTAATTAGTGCCCACGGCATGCAGGCACGATGATGACGCGTGCCATACTGGCAGATACTGAATTTAAGTTGCTTTATTTTCGTGCTATAGGTTACAGATGGCTGGAAGTTCAGTTACATATTTTTGAAGAAGTCTGTGGGGTTAGTTCACGCATACAAGCAAGTACGTAAACCCTTCCTGCGTGGTGAAGCATTCTATGTTGGTTTTAGTAAAATATAATTCGATTACGTTTCTAAGTATTTTGTTTTGAAATCGCTATGACGTGACGTATGCAGAGCCCAAGTCGCATTTAATGGTCTTGAACCAAAAAAAGGTACTTAAACTTTCTCTTAAGGACCGTGGATAGGTTAAGAACATTTTTATCTATCCTATGATCTTTCAGCGCTTTGACCATTAGGTACACAGCGCTAATTGTGCTAACTTATTACTATTAAGTAATAAATTAGCACAATTTAACTATGTCGAACGTAACTAGGTACTAGACGGTTTAACCCCGTTTTACCAGGGTAGTCCGTCTTACCTGGCCCGCTCATTTTTGCATTGACTTACAAAATTCTTGCATATTTGGATTCTCTATACTAGGACTCCATAGCTTTTATGAGACAGGTATTAAATAATTGCATTTCATTTTTTCAAAATGTATGCGGGAATTCCCCATTTTGACGTCACTTTGTAATAATTTTACTATCTCACTGTGTATTGTTACATTTTCCTTGTGGCTCAACTCCAAGCGCTACCTATACCTTTATTAGAATGTATGCCAGGGTATACAACTGCGGATCCAGTCGCAATAAAACAGTATGACTATAAAGATGCTTGTATTAGGAACAACATTAGCATTGATTTTGTTCTTTATTTTTGGTGACATAATAATTTAATAATCAATAAATATTACAATGAGTTAAAAAGTAATTGGCGACTGGTCGCAGAATTTTAGACGTCAACTTAGTTCATCTGTTTTTATGTTACACCACTAATAGCCGAATGGTACGGCCGTTGGACTGTCAAGTCAAAGGTCGCAAGATCAAACATCATCATGCACCAATGTCTTTTCGAATTCATGTGCGTATTATAAATTAGTTATCAGTCGCTAAAAACGTAGAAGTAAAACATCGTGAGGAAACCGGCACACATGAGAGATTTTTCGGTGTTTAAAGCCATGTCAGAGGCCTACAGGTGGTTTAAACTCTGTCACCAGGTTGTTCATTAACCATACAATAAGAAGAAGATCTGTTTTTGTCTTGTCTCTGTGAAGAATGCTTCATACAACTGGCATTAAATTTCTACTTACGCTGAGATGCATTACGTGGAAATAGAATCAGAAGTCAGCAAGGACAAATATTTTGTGGCGACCGGTAGAGTTCCGAGTGTAACACTTTGTTTATGTTTGAAATTCATACCCACGATAAAAACGGCTCGTTTGAAGCATTGTCCTTTTCATGACGTCACCAACCATGGCCATACATTTATTATTATTGGCATGCCAAACATCAGAAACTAGTTCGGAAGCGTAGTGCGTCAGGATGTGCGCATTTTGGGAATTAATTATTTATAAAAAATATATATTTCCATCTCATTATAAAGTGACGTTAGCTACTAACGTTTGATCTTGATTTTAAAGCACTATAACCCTGAAAATATTTATAAGCACACCACGGAAGGTAGTGGTACCTACTAAAGGTAACTGATTGTCTCTTGTTTACGTCAATCAACAAACGATATGTATCACTAACGGGTGACCTCATATAGATACAGAGTCAGGCAGTGTATCTGTCCGGCCGTGCTACAAATTTAAATTATTTAATTTAAATTTAATTTAAGTAAAACAAATTGAAATGTTTCGTATATAATGCGTAATACTTAGGTACAAATTCAAATACATAATTAACTGTATCTGTATCAGTTCTAAGATAAGACCTCTTTATAACTGCGAATAAGAATAATCGCTAATCGTATATACGAACGATTACTTTCTGCGATGTGATTTCAGACCATTTAGTTCAAGTTAATTTACGAAGCTTTTCGTCACTGTACAATGTACCAACAACCTACATCCGTTTGAGACGTACAAATAATTATTTTTGATACTTGCTAGGTATTTAAATCTCTCTCTTAATTTCCTGACCATCAAACTGGAAAGAGATTTGGAGCAGGACCAACGGCTTAACCTCTTTTCCGAGGGTCGCCGGGGTTCACTAACTTAACTTTGGGCTGATACTTAAACTTCCTTTGCATGAACACAATATCATTTGTAGCCTGTCATGATACTCTGTATAGAATGCCGTTTATGCAGTCAGTCACGTTTTATTATTTAATTACTTTTATCACCACTTATTTGCCTTTAAAATAATTTGGGTTCGCATTGTATTAAACGGCTACTTAATACTCATAATTACGCTCACTTAATTATTCGTCATGATAATATTGTGTTAAGCGAGCAATAACTTAGCTTTCTATAGCCTGCCAAGTGCCAGGGATACTCATTACGTATTCTTCGTGGGAACTTCATTGTCTGATTCGTTGAAATACCTACGTTTAATGTGTTATATTAGCATAATATATTAATATGTTCATTACACTAACCTATTGCATATTAAACCTAAATACGTCGGATTTTTGCCAACTACATCTATAGTTTGCTGACAGAGCGTATTGTTCAGACGAACTCCATTCAAAGGCCTTCTGTGTCTTGTTTAATGCATATCCTTTTGACCGTAAACAAAGGGTTAAAGATCTACTGTCGTATGTGCAGTGACTACGATAACTAGTGCCGCTGTCATCTAACTAGCAGACAGATGCCCAAATTGAAGCTCCCCTCTCTAAGCCAAACGCTGACCTACGATTTTTTTTTTTAATTATATATATATAATTGGAAATTAGTTGAAACTTGCAAGCTGAGTTCTTGTTTCAGCATGCAAGGATGTCGTTCTAAATGATTGGGAATTCTAGTATTCGCTTTTTAACATTCGCCTTACGATGAAGCAACAATATTTTTTTGTTAGTACCCTAGATATTTACCAATACTACAAAATTAATCCTTTCCTCGGTTGTCATATCCTGATAAGGTGAAATTGCAAAAATATTTCGTTATTTTTTCGTGTCTATAAGTTTTCTATAGAGATTTTTGATTTTTTCTGAATCCAGCAAACTGAATAGTTTGCCTGATCTTCTAAGTCCATCTTGTTTTAGAGCTAGGTATCCATTTTTGGAAGCTTTTGCAATAGGTAGATATGCCTCCTGGACTTAAATTTTGGTTAGATTTTGATAAGGCAAGGCCGTCTGACTTTCAGTCAATTGTGAAGTCAGACGGCCTTGCCTATTTAGCGCATTAAGCGTAAAGTTAAAACTTGTTTCACTAACAAGACTAATAAAGTTTCAGCTGAATCTTGATGAAAGAGGAATGTTAAAGCGTACCTATATTAGGAAATAGAAAACTGCGGCGAACATACTTAGACTAAATCGGAGATGTTTTGCTAAAGGGTCGCGTGAGGAGTACCCTTAATCGACGAGCGTGTTAATGCGATGCGAGTGAATGAAGCGAAAAAGTATGCAGGATCGTGGCAAATGGAAATACGTGGTTTCTGCCTACCCCTCTGTGAAACAGGCGTGACTTTATTTATGTATGTATGAATCTTGACTCTGAACGCCTGAAATTAACATCGTTACATAAAAGCTCTTTAAGTTATGTAAATGCACAATGATTTAGATTCCACACGACGACGTCACAATGAGTCCCAGTGCGATTTCAAAATTGAATCGATCTGTCAGTCAGTACGGTTAGCGAACCCGTCGTCGGCGCGCGCGATCGCAGTTCCTAAATAATTTAAGCGGACATATCGATAGTTATACTATTACTGTTATTATTTTGATGTGTATGACATAACAGTTGTTGTGGTGCAAAATGAAAGTGATTGTTGGATTATTTTTATTCGCGAGGTAAGGAATATTTTTTATTATTTATATTATTCTTGAATTCCAAAGCTTGACAAGCCATGTGTTTTGAATAATATTTATAGAGATTGTGAAAATAAGATTTTGTATTTTCTCTCGTAGATCTAGTGATTGCAAAGTGCGACTGTTGAGTATGAGGTCCTGGATTCGATCCCTGAGTCTGGCAAAGTTTTATAGGGGTTTTCCATTACTGTGCCCAGTTAATGGCAACAGTCTCGCCTATTATGGGACCTGTATAGTTAATATAACATGAAAGTAGGTTTTACACCCCACTGTTTTCGGAAAATGTAGGCGTTTCGTATGATAAACAAAAAACAACATTATAGGCCTGCAGACTACCCCAAAATATGTATATTTCTGAATAAAATACAGTTGCATAGTTATTAAACTTGTTCAACCGGTGCAGTCTTTGTCTTATACAGACAATTAAAAATAATACCGGCTACAATTATAAATTCTAGACACTAGTATTTATAAATTATCACATAATCCTTTTCAGGCATAGTCACCTGGTTTATTCTTAGGTATATACCGCACTATATCCATTAGATGTATATTCTAAGGTATTTAATAATTTAAATAGATGTAGGTAAGTACTAAATACAACAAAACTCATGAACTACTTTTGTCGCAGGCGGGCGCCATATCTGTTATCGATTCCGTCACTACGAGTAGAATAAATCCATTATTTACAGGAATGGGAAACCTAAGCACAAAATATGGTATTTTTTAGTGTGAGCATATTTCTTATCTTCGGTAGTAGTGTAGGTGCGCGCAGGTATCTACCAGGCTCTCAGAGATGAGCGAGTGTGGGTGGTTTTCCACCTCACTAAATTTATCCCAGTGGTGACCATGAATAAGAGGGAGGTCCTCTTAAAATACCATCTGTAGAACGCCTTGATGCAACGCCTGTTGGTCATAAACGACAGGTCTTCCCTAAACCCCTACAGTCCATGAACCCAATACCCTTCTTCATAAGTCTGAGGTTTTTACTCGGTATTTTTGAGGGCATTAATGTGGCCATCTTTACTTTGTATGAAATCCTTTTTGAGGGCATTAAAGCTCCCACAGGTCTAATAATTGAGCAAAAACATACATAAAGTCAAGCCTGCTGCCCAGACGGGTGGGCAAAGACCACTCATTTCCATTAGCTACGATTCTGGCATCTTCTTTTGCTTTATTCACTCGCATCACATTCCTCATACACGCTCGTCGGTTAAGGGTACACCTTACTTGTCCCTTTTGCAGAACTTCTCCGATTTGATCTCAGTATGTTCACGTGGAGTCTTCCCCTTCCCTATACTCCACTAACATTTGTATCCTTTTTTCCTTTTGTCACTCTTCTTTCATACATCCCTTCTACATGTTAAATCATCATCAGCCGGAAGACGTGCACTATTGAACAAAAGCCTACAGCCACAATGAACGACAACTTGTCATTTACATTTACCGGTTGCCCGCAACTCTGACGATATTGGCGGTTAACCTGGTGGGAGGCTTGCCAACGCTGCGTCTTCCGGTTCGTGGTGGCCACTTGAGAACCTTTCTTTTCCAGCGGTTTTAGAACCTTCTCCTCAGACACTGCGGAATTTTGACGGGAAGATGTTGCGTTGTTTCCCGAACGCTGCCCATCCGAGTTGGATTCTTCGGGCGACCTCTTTGTCGAAGTTGGACCTGCCTAACTGAACAATTTGTCCGAGGTAGACGTAGTGGTCAACAACCTCGAGAGTATCGTTCTCAACGACAACCGGTACGGGTGCAACATGGACATTAGACATGAAGATCATGTCTTCGTCGTCTTGTCCATGTTCATTTAAAGACCCACCTGTTGGGAAACGATACGCTGTACTATTACATGTTAAATACCTTATGGTAATTGTAGTCCACTGGTCTGTAGTAGCAGATTGTAAAAAAAACATGAATATATAGTTTAGGTAAGTCATTAAAATTAAAACTCATTCGAAAGTTGTGTAATTTGTGTTCACGAACTTTGAAACAATGACATTGAAAGTTCAAGGCAATATACTGGAGAATGCAGTCAGAGTACTTAATAAATTTAAAAGTAAGTAAATAACATTGTTGTTTATCACCTTCCTTACCTACTTCGTGTTGATATTACCTAGCTGGTATCATGACTGTTTGAGTTTCGTTCTTATGGGTACTTAGGTACTTGATTCTCTTGCGAAACCTTTTCTGCTTATGTAAGTTTGGCAAAAGCAGGTTTCGTTACAAAAACTCAACTCCATGTCTGATCTTGGGTGAAAGCTTTATGAATGTACTGAATAAACGTATAAAAGAAGGCGTTTATTGTTATAGCGACTAAAATCTCCTGAATGCTCGCTGGTGGCTTCTCGTCGTAACCATGGGAACGATATTGTGCAAAATGGTAGGTTTTATCATAATATTATCACGAAAAAGTCAAGATAACTTGATATTATGAACTTTATAATTCATAAGTAGATAAATTGTTAGATACACGATAAAAAAGAACAAATTTCTGAATATTTACCTACCAACTTGTTAAATATAGGTGTACCTATACAAAGTCACACGGATACGCTAGGTATGTTCACATCAGTTTTATTCCACTCACCACACCACTGACTATAGTAACTGTTAAATAATAGCCTCAAGCAATATGCTCCAATGGCGTTGCACTTGCACGTAATTCGAATTGATTGATTCATTGTCGCTCCAATCTGTTCATAAAACATACTGCGCTGTAAACATTTGGTGTTCTTGGTACGAAATTAGGTATTTCTACGTAGTGTAGAGCTTCAAAACAGATAGCTTTTATCATCAGATAGCATAACGTAAAATAATATATATATATAGTAATAAATATTTTGCTGGATAAAATTATGCCTTATACATTACACACTGTAATTTTATTTTAATCGAATTGATAGGGTATATTTTCTACCTAATTATATTATTTATGGCCATTCCAACATTATGTATTGCTACTACAAGTAATAAGTAAGTTCCAACTAATTTAAATTATAAATAAATTAATATCTTGTCACCTCACACCGCATTCTTAGAAAAAGCTTAACTTATCATTCTTATAGAAAATATCATCAAACAATATAGGTGTTTAGTTTTTGCCACGATAACAGGTTTACAAAAACCATTTATTTATTTGCAATCCTATAATATTTAAATTTATTAAGTTATCTATGTAACATACCTCCATAAAAATTAACGATCGTGATTATTAATTTAAATAAATATGAATAAATCTATTAATTCAAAGGTCATGTTTCAATAAATGCTGACAACCCTATTAATGTTTAGGTAATTACGGCGTGAAATCAATAATCTACGCAATTACAATATTTTTATTTTATTACAGCTTTGCTTCCACGTTGGCGAGGTCACCCGCGCTAATTCTCACACATCTCATAAAGAAGAATCTAATAGGACAAGCAAGAAATCTGTCCATCGTAGACCCAACCCTATTTTTTAACAGAACCAGTTACTCAGGGTTCTTTACCGTGGATGAGAAATACAACTCGAATCTCTTCTTCTGGTATTTCCAAGCTGAGAACTACAGACCTGACACTCCATGGATACTGTGGCTGCAAGGGGGCCCTGGGGCTACGAGCCTCGCTGGTCTGTTCGACGAAATAGGCCCCTTCGAATACTCGAATAATCAGTTTAAATGTGAGTAAACATAGCTTAAGCGTTTTTCAGTGTAATGATTCAAATGTGGAGTACTTATAGCCATTTTTCGAACACTGTTTTTTTTGCGCACGGTCAGTGTTAACTTTGCTCCTTTGATTCTAACCATATGTCTCGTTTGATTTTAATCCCCGGAGTTTATAAACAAATTGATGGTACAAGCTGTGAAGTGGCGTGTGAACTTCACCAGTACAAGAGTATTAAGTTACCCTACTCGTTTGCCGCAGCATTGATTGACTGAATCCGCGAATAATATTGCTTTCTTCCGCTGGTGCTTATTTGCAAAGAGGACCCCATGCCCAACGCTATGTATTAAGAATACATTGGGTACCTACTTGTTGTACTTAAGCATCACATATTCACATCTGGAATCAAACTCAACACTCACCTGACTTAGCCAATTGGTCCAGGACCAATTGGAACTTCTTTTGTCACTATGTTGTTATGGTTCTTCAAAAGTTAGATACAGGACTAGAGTCCAAGTAAATAAAAAATATTAAGATATTTACTTAAACAAGGAAAATGGTTTCAGAAATGATAAAACGAATCTGCCCTTTGAAATAGCTTCGAGCAAAAAAAATGCTCTGTACTTTTATCATTGATGTATTGAGGACGAATTAAAGTCAAACTATGATCGGCAGTTCTATTTTAAGTTCAATCTTAAGATCAATTAATTCTTTTTACAGTACATTTCGTTTTAATTTAGACCACTTCTAAAAAAAACAAATTGTTTTGTAAAACCTACTTGCATCAAGGTCAGAATTGGCAATTTGCCCCCATCAAAACCAATTGAAGCGAGCCCACCCTGCATCGCGCGGGACTTATTCTAATCTTGTCATGGACATGCACTTGTTTCACTTATGAGAATTGTAATACTCTTCCGGAAATGCCGTCTTCTATCGCATATTGATTGCCTCGGTCAAGTTCAGCTCAGACGCTTTCAAGCTATGTTTATAAAATGAATATTACTTACCCAACTACTAATTATGCGGATACTGATTATAAGGTACATTCGTTATCCCCCTAAATTATTTGCACAAAGGTGTTATCAGATTACAACTAACAATACTTTACAGAATAAATACATTATGGGTGGTAAAATACTACACAGTTCGTAACTTTGTATCTACTGTAAATTATAAATTGAAATTCGGGTTGGAATGTTGGAAATCCCGTGGCGCATGTACAGAAAATTTTCTGTGTCCATTATGATGATAGGATTTTAATGTAATCTGGAGCAGATACCCATGGTGGACAATTCCGGAATGCTACAAATGCAACTCTAAGAAATAAAGTTCTTCTTTCGTATCAACATTCGTGAATCTCTTGGCTGATACAATAGTAAAAGCTTGAAATATGTGCTCAAGCCAAGGAAAGAAGGTTTGTTGTCAAAATACAATCAGATTCATTTGCATTTGAGTTCGCCCAATGTGATGATGTTTGGGTGTAGCTGTAGCTGTGTTGATTCTCTTTGAAGAATTTGAAACCAGTATTTATAATAATAGGACTCCTTTGAGTTTGCTTGATTGCCTATTTATACTTAGCATCCTGGCCGGAGGCTTTTTACTGAATCCCGCCATATAAGTAATATTATGTTTTTAATAATATGTAGGCATTTCTAGCGTTAATGGCGAGAGGCAAAGTCGTAAAACCTGAAATCTTTACCAGACTAATTACCACTAACTAGCGACCTACATACATATAACTAACTAGTCATAGGTAGTCAAGTCAAATCTCAATTGCCTCTCATGGTCACTTTCCATTCAATTACAAGCTACTGTCACCAGTCTTATTGTACCGGAGGCGGCACCACGTGACAGGGTTCAAGGCGAATTTCAAACACACTACTACCGGTTCTCTAGGACCAATTTGACACAACGAACTAAATGTTTTAGGTAATAAACAGGCTACACTTACGGCTTTATACCTGTGTTATAATGTTTTATTTGTTCATATGTATGGTCTTGTCATTTTTGAGGATTGGGTTATTTAGCCAAAAGACGAAGAGCCTGTAGGTACCCCACATGACTTTTATTTATATACATAAAGTACGATGCTTACTCCTCAGGAAATGAAGGCTCACATTTGGCGTTTTATTACATATATGTACTTTGAACTATATTTAGAATTGTTATAGAGGCATTGACCAGCGCATTGGTCTAGTGCTCGCAAGTGCAGTCTGGCGTCAGAGGTCATTCATACATAGGTCAAATTTAAATTATTAACATCGTCCCGCCCGCGGCCATAGATTTGCAATTAAAACTATGAATAGGAATAAATGAATACCTAATCTCTTGTTACTTGGGGTTCAATTATGAGCAAGATGGCGGATATAAAAAAGTTGTGCATAGTTCAATAAGAATACGAATTTACTTGATTATTTAATTAATATTAGATATCCTCAATAATTGAGCGTCAAAATCAGACAAGTCCGTATCAAAACTACATCAGATACGATTAGAAAGCAAACCTATACATATTTGCAACAGGTTTTTAATCACAGGAAGCTATAGGGCTGTTTAGTTAACGTAACATTACTTGTATAAACTAATTACATAATAATTACCCTTTGCAACAACCAGTTACATAAACCATTTAATAGCATCAACATTTTCTAATTCCAGTGCGTAAATCATCATGGAGCAAGGATCATTCACTACTGTTCATTGACAACCCTGTGGGCGCCGGTTTCAGCTTTACTGACAGCCCTAAAGGCTTCATCCAAGACATGGCAACGGTAAGTAAGAGCCTTGTTACCATATAAGGTTGCCAAGCATTAATTTTGAACGTCAGTAGGTCATAAAATCAAAAGGCACGTGAAGTCAATTTGTTTTAAGTACCATATTTAGTGTAAAGAAATTACTCGCACAAATTTATATGTAATTGGTTAAGTCCTCAAGTATTAACTTACGAAGGTCGCAGTAATTTATTCGCATGCAGCTGGCTTGTCAACAGTGAGAGCCCGAGATTGATATACAGTTTTGTAGGTTGTTTGTTTTTAATGCTATGTACTGGTCTGATTTATGTTTGTTAGACTGATTTACACCGAAATTCAATTGAGAAATACAAAGTTCAAACAACAAACTCAAGAGATAGTCTTGATAGAAAATTGTACTATCGGGTCCTTATTTTTTTCAGCTCGTGTCGAGTAAGTTCCTTAGAAATATCAATCTAGCTCCAAACAGTTTTACTCCTAGCAACACTAAGCTGAACTATTATTATTAACTGCTCCTTTTTTGCAGAGCATAATCTTTATTTTGCGTTTAAAAAACGAAGGCTAGCCATATATAAAACAAAGTAATTGAAGTGGCCAGTTCAGCACGTAACTTTTTTCTTTCATATCCCCTAAGTCATTCTCGCAGGCCGGTCTCGTCTACTGACAGCTACATGTGTTCACATTGTTTTGCAAACTAAAACCCATCTGTGAGTAAAGTATTAGATGTATTTAATTGGATGTCAATGAACGTTCGCCTAACATCAATTGATAAAAGTCATTTAATGTCGTACCGTCTTCAACAAATTGATCAGATAAATCATCAGTGTTGCTGATGGTTGTTTTGTTTTATTTTTGCCAGAACTCTTATCAAAGCACTTGATTGTCTGCTGGGCTGGTTTATACTACGAAGTTCAACGGCGTTTTGTTTTACAGATCTTTAGAAATTCTCTTTGCAAAGTACCTTCTTTAAAAAATTGCATAAATAGACACCTAAGTATGAGTAAAATACAAAGCATTAAAGTTTCTTAAAGGAGAGCAATGTATATCCATATCCATAAATGAAGATGAAGAAATGAGACAATGTTTTAAAGCTGGTAGTTACATTGTGGCTATATATGTACGTACTAGGACCAAGAGTTCCCTAATAAATTATAGTTTTATTTGCCAATAACAATAAATTATTAGACTTCATGTATAATTGAATATTAATATAACCTTGAATTTACGCGGAAACGGATCTTGGAGCACGATTGAACCTAGAGTTCTCGATTTTTCTTTAATTAGATCACGACAGTTATTTAAAATCGAAACTTAAAATACATTTTGGTCAGAAAATCCTATTATCATCAATAACCTCGAATAGTCAACTGCTGGATACTCTCGCCTTATTTTGGCCCTCTCGTGTGTCTCTCACTTGTCAAATACCTACATCAGCTCCCTTACCATGTTCTCTGATAGCAGGACAGTTAACGTTGTTGAAGCGAGACGCCGCATTACACTGCACGTTGAGGCGTCTCGCTTCCCCATCGGAAAATGTCCTGCTTTAAGAGTTCATGGTAAGGGGGCAGTTTGTGATAAGTTCACTAAAAGTTAAGGTCTACTAACTCACATTCCAGTTTATTCTCATCGATAGATAAGGCCCTAAGATTATAAGGCGTGGATGTTCAATCTGTATTGACAATTCAAACAGAATCAGCATTGTTTGTATACAGCAAAAAAACTATGGCAATAATTATGTGTAATAGGTAACATAATTGTGATGAGTCAATAGTCACGTTTCAGCTCGATACTTGTACTGTGTTGTGACGCAATCATTCAATTAATATTTATACTTATCTGGTTACTGCAACGATCTGCAAGCTCTTATAGTACTTGAGTTTGCATAGGAATCGAACCAAGTCTTGCAGGAAAAGTTCTGCTAATGTTTAGACGTGTGTCAGGAAGAGTCACAATACATTTTTCTATAAGGTTCTCTTTTAAGCTCATCATGATCATAACACCCTTAGGTTATTTTCACATTATTTTTCAGGTAAAGAAAGAAAAGTTTTACCTTGCCCACCATATTCATACCAAAAGTGCTTACTTTTGAGGTTAAAAACATTTTCTGATGCCATCGATTTACGAGGATCTTCTCTGAAGTCTTTTTTGACGAATATAATCTTTAGCGTGGCTAAAGACCCTAGCCCTTACATTTCCAACCATGGTTTATCAATGGCTAAATCTGAGTCTCGTTACCTATGCTACTTAATCTACCCAGTATCAGAACCTTAATTCTCAAAAGTTTATTAAACTGCACTTTCTTATTTAGACTAATACACACATCACATAGGTTTATAATATTTTTGAGTACCAAAATAACAATACCTCTATATGTTTCAGTGTTCAAACCACCTGTACAGTGCTCTCAGACAGTTCCTGGTGGTGTTTCCTGAGCTACGCAAGGCTCCTCTATACATAGCAGGAGAATCGTACGCTGGCCGTTACCTGCCTGCGTTAGGCGTAAAGATTCTGGAACAAGACCGGAGCATCGGTATTTTGGATGTCAATCTACAGGTAAAAATAATAATATACCAGAACGAACAGTCTTAATCCACCTGTCAAAAATGTCAAGAACGGTAGCTAATTAAATAACATTTGCGAACAGCGTTTTAGCGAATTTAGATCATCGATCAGGTTTTATTATGAGTGTACCTTTCGCTATAATTTATCCATGATATATAAATTATGTACAACTACTATAGAAAAGCCTTGACCTTGATGAACCTTCAGTTATACTTAAGACCACACACAATAAACACAAGGCGTTAATTAGACATCTAATACAATTGTAGCTTGGGTGTTATTTTTCACTTATCAGTTCTTAGGTACCTACTACTTGAAATGGTCAAAGACTTCATACACAATTACACATGCTATAACTGCCTTTGAAAATATGGTATCTTGTGCTAACTGAAGCGATAAATCAAACAGCTAATACAATTAAATAAGTAATAACCAAGATATTGCTTTTGACCGCCAACGATTCTTGGCAATCAGAATTACGATAAATCATTGTTATTATGACGGCCGAGTTGGTCTTATTATCGCTAAGCGCGATTGCTGATCATAAGGTCCTGGGTTCGAACCTCGGATCGGGCGAAATAATACTAGGTATTACCATTAGGTAATTGTCATTATTTACACAGAATCTAGATTTGTGCCCGGTTGAAGGCAATAGGCTCGTCCTGTATTGCATTGGGACCTGTATACAGACAAAATGTGTATGTACTACACACCTCTGCCTACCCCTTCAGTGAATACAGTTAATATAGTACATAGGTCTAAACATTTGTGAACCAAATTGTATAGAGGAAACTCCTGCTTATTAACCATAGTAAATGACCACTGATTGTTGTTTATCAGAGGTTAAATGGCCTAACACCGCATTTAAAGCATGTAAAATGTAATGTTGACACATTTCTCAATAGCCAGGCAATCAATGTCAAAACCAATTGGCAAGGTCGCGTCAACAATCGTTTGTGGTTCATATCAGTGAGAATCGTCCTTGGATTCAATAATATAGATGCCTACATGATGAGCACTAGGATATGTTTTAATAATGTTACTTGTTTACCGAGATACTGACTGCTTTGTTTTCAATAATGATTTGTTTTACTGTTACGTGAATGCACGTAGGAAGGAAAAATAATTCAAAGCGCTCCTTGCGAGCTGCTGAAAATAAACGCTTCAAGCTTCAACATAGGTATTTATAGCACCACATGCTTTAGTTTGTATTCAAGGGATCTCAGTTTCTCTGTATGAATGACAGAATTGCCCCTACAAATATCGATATTATTATCTTTTTAACATTCTCACGTACCAACCGGAAATACCGGAAGTAAATTCCAATAGGCAAGCCAGTGGCCATATAAGTTATCTATTAGAACCTTCCTACGCCCACCGGATGTGTTATTGTTTATATTAATAAGTAATAACTTGTTCTGTTCACGGCGTGGCCCGCAGTCGGGTAAAAAACGTTGTAAGAGGGGCTCGCCTTGATAATTTTTTTGATCTATCTGTTGCTCATGACGTGTTTGCCTTCAGTCATTAATCAATATGTCATTTAAACATAAATTATATTGCTGTATTGTACCATATGCAACAATATTTTTGTCAGCTTATACGCCCAAATCGTCAAATTTAATACTTTTAGGTATCATATTTGAACGATAGCGGTAAAGCATTTCTTCACACTTATAATAATTTTTTATTATTATACATTGTTACATACTTACTTTTTGCTTTCACCTCTGGGGCAATATGTCCGGTATCGTCGACAAAATTTAAAAGCGCTAGGATTGCTTCGCTTATTAGCCCAATAACTAACAGATTGGTATTATATATTTTATTTCTCCAAGGTATTGTGTATTTTCTCCAATTTACACAAAATTTATTACATTTTACAGGGTATAATGATCGGCAACCCAGTGTTGAGTCGCGACAGCATAGCGGACTACAGCTCTATCTACTACCAGTGGGGTCTCATCGACACCCAAGGCAAGCTTGCTGTCAAACCGCTCCAGGATGCGTACAATAAAGCTTTAGAAAAAGAAGAATCGGAGTCGGCTTTAATTGTAAGTAAAATAAGTATTTACTAGGGGTGCCCCGCGATTACACCCGCGTTAAGTCTAGAAAGACACTTAGCGCCATCCCATCATTCTTTCCCTCGGGAACAGTGTCCTTTTCTGTACTCCAAACAACGTGCTGAACGTGATGATTGGTTTAGTGACTAAAGCACGAAAAGGAAACAAACAAACAAACAAACTTACTTTCGTATTTGAAATAAAACTATTTTTACGGATTTTATCGCGGTCTTAATTTTGTTTTTTGGTCCCGACGTTTTGAATCCTTTACAGCATTCATGGTCACGGGCAGACTGAGGTGTTAAACGTCTAATTTGAACAATTACTATCAACTACCTTACATTTTTAGTTATTATTTACAATCCGATTCACGCAAAATGAGCTCACTGTGTCATTCGGTCTTGCAGTTTTACGCTTGGAATTAACTTTAATAGAATCTATGATGGGATTCCAAGCAGGTGGTATGTCCCAGCCATCTTCTCTATTGAAATTGGGGTGTTTCTTAATTTCAATAGCCTCGCGTATCATCCTAGGAAGGAATCGATTTTCTTTGGCAAGGATCTGTGGTTTATCAAATCTGATGTAATGGTTGGCTTGGTCAAGCGTATGGTCACAAATTGCAGACTTCCTGGCACGGCGGTGTTTAATATCGGCGATATGTTCTTTTACGCGGGTCCCTATGTTTCTTTTTGTTTGGCCTATGTAAGAGAGACCACAATCACAATCGAGCTTGTATACGCCTGCATCTTGTAAGGGTATGTGGCACTTGACAGGTGGTAGAAACTGGCTAATCTTCTTCGGCGGCTTGAAGTAAGTTTTGATTGAAGCACGCTTCAAGATGTAGCCAATCTAGCGATAAAATCCGTAAAAATAGTTTTATTTCAATGACTAATATTCGCGTAAGTGATAGAAATCATTACTTTCGTATTTTAAATAATATATTATAAAGTAAGGATAGGGGTGTGCTATGTAAAAAGAGCATATTTGTCACTCTCTAAATCATGAAAATTATTGTAATTAAGTCTTGGAGGCTAGCAGTTAGGACATCATTTAGAAACATATTATAAAAAGACTTATAGACGTTCGCTTGTCGGAAAAGATTAAAAAATTAAAAGGCGGCAAAAACCCCTAAATTTTTCGGAATATTTTCAGGTGCCTTGTGTCTGAGAATAAAATTAAAAAAAAAAAATCTTATCCCTCCACTCTTAAGTCATTACAGATCCACTTAAACGCGTCATAATAATCTTCAACTGCCTTTTCCAGCTACGAGAGGAACTCCTGAATCGGCTAGATGACATGTCGATGCAGCAGCAAACCTTCAACATTCTTCTCGATAGCTTATCAAACCTGAACGAGTTCGTAGAGTATGTTACGACGCCCGAAGTGAGCGAGGCTTTACACGTGGGGAGCATCAAGTTCTCATTCCACAACAGCACGACGCATAAGATGATGACTCCAGACTTTCTGAGCGAAATTAATTCGAAGGTTGAAATGCTGCTCAATCACTACAGGGTTCTTATATATTGGTAAGTGGTTCAGGTTACATTCGGATAAAGTGAAGATAAATAGCTTTTTGGTATACGGTTATATCTATACCCTGGCTGTATTAATCGCTAAAAAATGTTCATTTAATAAAGAAGCAATTCTACAATAATGAAGACCATTAGTCAGTAGGTATTTCATAACAACACCGATTCCGGCTCTATTTTAGTTGCCACAATGATTAAATATTTATTTATTGAAGTTATACAAGGCCATTTTTCTATTCTAGTGGCCAATTGGACCTGACAGCACCTTGCGTACCTAACGCAGAAGCTCGTAGGAAACACTGGCATTGGAATCACCGCGAAGAGTTCTTGAATGCCTCGCGCACTCCTTGGTGGTATGACGGCAGAGTTGCTGGGTAAGCCCATATTAACTATCTATATAGGTTAATGGATATTTAGATAAAAAACTTCGCAGATCCATGATCAACTGTTTGCTAGACAAAAACACAAATAAACATAGGTACCAACTCAGTTCCTGGCAATTTAATTCCACCTTGGTACGTAATATCCACTGATAAAAGCAAACCTTTCACCTACTATCCTGAACGATGAAAGTAATACACTGCTTAATAAACCCTTGGAAATCACTTATAAACTCTATTTCTAGTTACGTCAAAAGCGGCGGCGGTCTGACTGAAGTATTGGTCCGCGGTGCAGGCCACCTTGTCCCGATGGATAAGCCAGCAGAAACTGTGGAACTCATCACAAATTTCATCAAGAACTACAACCTGCAACTGCCACCCAACTACCATGTGATGGCTCAGGACACTGCGAAATACATTGACGATGAAGAAGGAATCTCAAAAGCTATATTACAGTATCCTAATGTTAATAAATATACTAGTACCCAGACAGCAATGGTTGTAAGCATTGTTCTGAATGTCTTGCTTGTTTTAGCTATAGTGTGTGGCCTAGTGTATGCTCTCAAGTGGAAGAGACGGACGGACGCGTATTTATATAATACAGTAGACGAAACTAGCATTACATCTACAATGTTCTAAGAAATGAAGTGGATAGTATAGTGAAAGTTGTAACAGGTTGTGGTAACAGCTGTTGTAGAGGTTGTGTATTTTTGAGCGATTATTTATATTAATTTGACGATTAGTACATTTGATTACAAGATCTCAGCATGTGTTAATGCGTTATCACTGCATGTTCAGAGCCTAGGGTTACAAAATTGTAAGGGTACCTATGACTACTAACTTGTTGCGTAGATTTGGTGTAAGGTTTCAATTGCTATTATTCTCCCGTCCCAACGAGACTCGGCTGTATCAACAAATCTACGACTACTTTGACTTGCTCGCCAGTCTTACGCCAAAATATTCAAGCATTGCAACATCGAAGTGCAGGTTGCACTTGCAAGTGCGCTAAAAGCAGCACCCCGTAGTGCAGTATAAAAAAGTTATTTTATAAATTCAAAAAACCATTTTATTAAAGAGGTGTATGATAGTCATAGTCATAATGTTTTTATTTCATATAGGCTACAAAAGAGCACTTAAAAAACGTCATTACTAGTTGCTCGGTTCCAAAAACTCGTTTCTATGGAGAGGAACCGGCAAGAAACTCCATAGATATTTAGATAACATTGAAATCTGGGGCTCCTTTATATAATATGCTGTCGACACTGTGACTGTAACTTTGGCAAAATGATGTAAAAAGCCATGAAGCATGAGTTCGGTTGCGATGTGTGTGTGTGTCTATCAGAACACTGCGTAAGAATGGGAACCGTGGTAAATACCGAATAAACCTAATCTAATACCTAGTCTTAATAAAACGTGTCTGCCAAGTCGTATACCATATCCTCAGTGCCTTTTAGTATGTATACTTACTGTTGTAAATATCGAATTATTATAATTATTTAAGTATTCAGAAATAAAATATATTTGGTACATATAAATATTTATTTAAACTCCTGAACGAAACTGTCTATGAGGAACTTGGCGACTTCTGGTTGGTCCACTGGCACACTGTGTCCGGCCCCCCTAACTAATATTTCAACAAAATTTCCTCCTGCCTTTTTATATCTGAAATAGTAATTTAATACAGCACTATAGGAGTTGTCACACATAAAACTAATACAAGTAACTAAACCAGTTAGAAGCCATAATTGTATTACCATACTGCTATGGAAAGTAGAGCTATTAAGTACCTAAGTATGTAGATGCAATAAAAATAGTTTACCAATTTTGGCCAACTATTTTTAATTTTCTTTAAGCTCTCCTAACATTGTTTTATTTGATTACTATGGTGGTGTACTTAAAAAAGGAAGAAAATTTACCCGACAACAGATCCATTGGTGTATCTGCGCAGGCGCCGACGTGGTGCTAACAAGTAGGCGTCTCGCTTCGACCAGTGCAGTGTGGCGTGCATTTTCTTCGACAGGCTGTAAGCTAGGATCACGTCCAGCTGGCCACTGTCAAACACATTATTTACTTAACTCTTAATGTACTTACTAGCTCAGACTATGGAAAAAAGAGGATCTAGTTTTAGGCAACATGCTACTTGCAAAGGTAAATATTATTCGCCCGAAAGGCGAAACGAGTGCAATTTATTTGTTTCCTAACGCTACGTGGTTATGCATGTGACTGTCGTATCTATAAAATGCACCTATGAATTATGATGCTTTCTTTTATTTCTCCTTTCCTCATGACATAAATACCTAAAATTAACAAGGTATAATAACGAATTTACAGTACCTACCTATAACACATCACTCCGTAGTGCTCCAACAGTTCTTCGACGAAAGGTTTAGTGGAGTTAGCGAAATCAGGCAGCATCTTTTCGTAAACCAGTTGGTTGTTGTAGTCAAAGGTGGCGTTACCCACGTGTATCTGCTCTCTGACGTCATCCCTGTTGATGAAACCTTCGAACTCCGGCGCTGATGAAGACGCGTCCTCAACGAAATTGTAGACGCTGACACCGCTCTGTTTCTTTATGTATTCTATCGTTTCGTTGAATTTCTGGAAACCGAAATTACGGAGTGTATTGATCGTCACTTATTTTGTTGAAAAGGTACTTAGGTAAGGGTCCATCTTCATAGTGTACACATACTCATACAGCTCATACTACATGGATTTGACGAAAAGTTGAATATTGCTTAACATGATAGATCAATTCAGATTCAGGACCAGTCGATAAACGTTGTTTCTATATAACCTTATACCTAATAGAACAATGTTATTTTGAGCTTATGGAACTGTATACTGTAATAAATAATTGGTAGTCATTGGCAGTTGATAATAATACAAAAACGCCAAACAGGCTAATAATGAAAATACTTACATTGGCAGCATCGACCATCTTCTTATCGTCAATGAGTTTGACGACCTGCTCTTCTAGGCTTTCCAAGTGGTCGATCTGATGACCTTCAAGCAACCCGAGCACTTCGCATAGGGTGCTGAAGTGCATCATGTCTCGAAGTTCTATCAGACCGTTACCGATTGCAATTCCCTGAAACATTCAAATTTGAAACCTTATTAGGTTTTCAATGGCTGCGGCCTGCCAACGTCGTTTTTTGATATAAAATTGTTTAAAAAAAATATTATTTAGAATTATTTGAAAATAGTAAATATTCTGCAACTACATCCGTATAATAAACAGTGTGAACAATCAAAATTGTACAGTATTGATTTTGCTACTGGAACAATTTTAAGCACCTAACGTTTCAAACGTAAAAATTGTCCGCATTATTTTTTTAACAATTTTATTTCGAAGCCGACATTACCAGCCCGCAACCGCTACTTTATTCAATTTATACCAAAACTCATAGCAATACTTACTCTTAAGTTGATATGCTGTTCCGTTTTGTCTTGATTATGCCTGTGGATCTGGATGCCGAGAGCGGGGACGTACTTCCCTGCGTACGACTGGCCCACTATGAACAGCGGCGCAGAACGCAGCGTGGGGAACATCTGCAGGAACTGCTGAAGAAACTCCAGCATCTGCTCACCGACCTGCAACCGATCAATTTTTTATTACAAGATTATGTATGGTTTTTTGAACGACATGCATAAACCTAACACCACGCTTGGATTGATTTTTCAAGTATTTTGCGCCCACTAGACCAAAGAGGGTTTTTTTGGTATGAATAGTAATTTATTTTATATCTTCGTTGTCTGTTCTCTCGAGCTTACTTTCCAGCCACTCCAATTTCCTGCGACTTGCACCATCATTTTTTTACTCCTATGATAACTACGTCATCACAATCTACGTCTACTGACTTCCATAAACTGTGACATTTATGTGTGTAGGCACAAACCACAGCACATATTATCCTTTTTGGAATTAAATACTCACTTAGTTACTAAGGTCAATGCTCCTTAACCTTTTCTGCAGTAGTACACAAGCAGTGTCGCGTATTTTTACTTGGCACATCTGACTATACATCTATGCTTCATTAACTGGTTTATTTATATGTGCATTGGCCCATAAAGATGCTGATGACCTAAGCGATAGCAGATTTGCATAAAATTATCAACTTACTAATGTTGGCTAAACACTCAACATTCTGTCAAGATAAACTCGTACAGGGAACTTGAAGCGTAACACCTTTATAGAATGTTTTATTAATAGCTGACAACATTATGGTAACTGGTGGGACAAGTGCAATTCAGCTGACAGGTGGAATTAAACACAGTATCTAATGTTGTTTCTCGATATAAACTAATATATAAGTAAATTGCTACAAGGCTGATAAAATAAATTCATGTATTTTTAAACGCACTAAAAAGTTTAAGTGCACTTGCCAATGTCAGACGTCTGTTTCTGGCCCTACTACCATAATTCATGCATCTAACGAAGCTTGTATATCTTGCAGTAGGTCATCGAGATCGTTTTGATCATTTAGTCTGCCTCAAAATTCCCTCTTATCTAAGACTTGCTATTCGTGCCGTATTTGGATATTCACCCTGTGCCTTATTTGAGTATTCCAGTAAATTGATCCACATTATTGGGCATGGTCTTCGTTTATACAATTTATTATTGTGTCTGCTTCGCGCATGGTCAAAGTGTTAAGCACATACAACATGGAACTACTCCTCTTAAAACTTACATCATCTTCGTTGTCAGGGTACCCTCGTTCATCGTCTGTGAAGCTGAAACCTGCACCGACAGGGTTGTCGAGGAACAGCAAGGAGTAGTCTCCGGCCCACGAGAAATTTCTTGGCACCACTGGAATAACCACTTAGTTCTAATAAAACTATTGCAACAAAAATAACCAGATAGAACTTATGATAGGCGGCAAAACATGTGTTAATAGATAGTTATGACAAAGGAGAACATCTTAGATCCACTGATGACATGCGTGATTGCAATGTAAGCTTCTTTCATATTATAGATAAGTTCACTGTT
This sequence comes from Abrostola tripartita, assembly GCA_905340225.1. NCBI lineage: Eukaryota > Metazoa > Arthropoda > Insecta > Lepidoptera > Noctuidae > Abrostola > Abrostola tripartita. Next base: position 3,426,690 of record HG996488.1, read on the forward strand.
TCAGTGTGTTTTTGCCGTGTACATTCTAAATTCTGCCCCCTCTCTTTTGTTTTCATTAACAAAAAAAGAAAGTGGCCCGCGCATGTAGATATGGCCTCAGTAAGAAAACATAATAACGTCAAAAAGGTTCATCAGTAAGTTTTTTCTGTACGTACAGCCTTCAACCCTAATATTTACTAATAGAGTAATGCAATAAAGTATTTGCCAGATGGCCGTGTCACAGAGTGGATTTGTCGCGCATTACACGATAAAAGTAACAGTTAATCAATTAGCGATGAGTATTATTCACGGACGTCACTACTAAATAATAAAACATAATAATCTTCGACCATGTATTTTTGTCCTTTCCATTGAAACGAGAGTAAAGAAGAATCTCATTAGCATGAGTATCTATATAAGTATGTGTGAATATATCTATCAAGATGTTGTGGAAATAACTGTACAAACCGGCTAAATAAAAACTTCAGACGATTTTTTTTATCATTAAATAATAATATTAAATAATGTATATACTTAGTAGGTTTATTAATATATTATCGATTGGTGCAGCATCACTCTATTGCGGAAGTGTAAACCTACGTTATGTGATACGATTACGATAGACTAACTTTTAGAAGCTGGGAACAAAGAAGTACAACAAAAAAAAAGAAGGTCCCGGTAGGTTATCTGGGCTGATATATGCTGAAAAACATAATATCTAAATTAGATTTTACCTTAACGACGTTAATTAGCACTAAATTAATGCGCAATGGCTAATTGATTGTGCTGTAGAGGCTAAATTTACCAAATACTCCTTATTTATGATTGATGTACATACATACCTTTCCCATCTTCGACTTTGATGGGACCAATGATATCGAAAAGTCCTTTCATAGACGAGAATCCGGGGCCTCCCTGCAACCAGATTATCCACGGCGTTTCGGTCAGATTGGTTGAGGCGGGGAAGAACCAGAAGAACAAATTAGAATTATATTCTTCTTTCACTGTCATAAAACCTGAGTAGCTCTCATGGCCGAGGTAGTTTGTAGAATTGACTTTAGACAGCCTCTTCGCTTCTGTTGCATTTCCATTCTTGATGTATGATGTTAGAATGAGACATTCATCGCACGAACTCTTTGCTGATGCGTAATGCCCAAAGACACAGCTGAAAATATATATAAAAAAAAGGTATTTTTACTCAATATATAAAAATATTAATGCATCACGGCAATCGTGCATTAACTGTTGACTTTAGGTAATCAGCATTTTCAATATACATAAGCAAAAGTCTTAAAACCTACGTAAAATAAAAAATGTTATTTAAAATTATTATTGTTCGAAATTATCCGAGCGTATCAGTCAAGCTATTTAGCCTACAACTGGACATAGCCCATCTTCAATTCACGAAAGGCTCCAAAAAAAAAAGTACTCGTCCCTATCATACTCAAGCAGCCTGCATATCGAGGGTTATGTCAATCGTAAACCAAACTGAATTTAATTAAAACACAATTATTCACAGCAACAGGTTTGATACTAAACTGAAGAAGCAGAACACTTTATTTTTAGTGTGTAACTGACATTAATTGAATGAGCACTAACCATAGGCACCATAGGGAAATAATCACCACGGCAGCTCGCTCCATGACCGGCTCCGATGCTAACTAGACTTGTTATGGACTTGTACTATTGATGTCTACACCATACTTACTTATAACAAAAATGCGTAGGAAATTGGTGACGAATAAGGAATACATTATGATTCATTATATTAGTATCATTGTTAAGTACGCTTTAATTTTTCCTACTGGGCACGCGAATTTAGGGCACTATCCCTTGTCTGTCCTGGAAAGCATTTGGGTATATCAATAAATCAGGTTACGATTAGAAAAGGGTTAATGCAGATAGGTACATATTATAGGTAATTCTTTTAGCATTTCAAAATATGTATACAGAAGCATTTTACCATTACCCGTGGTGGTCTTATCACTACAAGCAATTACATCTAGATACTCATAGGTAATAAAAGATGATTGAAATTATCGTTTCACTAAATGCAATTTTTAGATAGATCTTTTGTTAACGCAAAACGACAAAAATTTAAAAGAAGAAAAAAATTGAATTGAAAAATTAAATTTAAAAATAAAGTTTTCCGACAGTGAATCAAACTTACCCACAGGATTATGAGATTGAGAAAAACAAACAATCGTGAAAGAGCAAAAGTATCTTCTGGATCTCTTTAGAAGAAAATGATACAGGTTGTTAAGAAACCAAATAGATTTTAACTTTCGAACATAAGAAAATTTTATTCGAAATAAAAGAAAATTATAATCACTTTCAAAGACTTGACACTTGTATCAACACCGAACCAATCACTGAGTGTCTCTTATCGCTCTAAAACGGTAATAACATTTACTTAATCACTGCACGCCTAATACAAATATCAATTAATGTATTCTCAAACAAATGAATAACACAAATGCTTGAATTTTATTGGGTAATGCTGCTAAAAAGGTTATTAATCTATTTCTAACTTATTCTGATTCATATTATCACAATTTAAACAATAGATACGAAGTGCAAACATTTTAGGCGCAATTGGTCCACAATACCTGATAAGTAAAGAAATTCTGTGCTTGTGGGTAAGAACAACTTTGAGAAAGAAGAATACAGCTAGGTTGGGCAGTATATGTATAGGAAACTTCGTTGAGTCTTGTCGTCGCTTTAATTACTCATATCAATTTAAGGTCTCTCAGCGAGCTGTGGAAAGACTAATGTTGGGAGTTTCTCTGAAGGATAGGATCAGGAATAAAATTATCCTACAGAGAACCAAAGTTATCGACATAGCCCACAGGATTAGTAAGCTAAAATAGCAGTGGACAGGCATCTGTCGCAGAACAGACAACCGTTGGGGAAAACGTATTCTTGAGTGGAGACCACGACTCGGTAAAGGTAGTGTAGGATGTCCTCCAGCTAGGTGGGGCGACGATATACGCAAAATGGCTGGCAGCACAGCGGTTGGAAGCGAAAGGCCGAAGATCGAGCTTTGTGGCGTGCCATAGGAGAGGCCTATGTCCAGCAGTGGACTAAGATAGGCTGATGATAATGATGATGATAGAAATTCTAGTTTCAGTTTGCAAAGGACCAAAGTGAATAAATAGTACACAATATGAGGCTAATAACTAATAATATATAAATCAGAGGCACGAAGTGTAATGATGAATCTGAATATAACGTGTGAGTACTCGCCGTAATAATTTTAATTATATAGTTATTAATTTAATTAAGGTCTGTTTGGCAATTAAGTAAATCACATATAGAACCACGATGTCAGCCACATTGTCATGGCATACGTAGGTAAATTAATAATGGTCAATTATAGCAAATAATAAACCCAAAACTAAAATGTATTTTAGAGGAACGTTGGCAAGAAAGCTGTTTGAGGAAGCTTATGAGCAGTCCACACTTTAGATTAAATAGCTTGAAGATATGGTCGCGACCTCAATCATCAGCAATAACGGAACGATGAAGAAGAACGTCGCGCAAGAATGCATCATTCTCTACTTTTCTACCAACTAGTATAAACTTTTAATTATCTTATCTTACCTTATTCTGCACACACGTCGGAAAATGACCGGTTCCCTCTTACGAAAAGCTAATCAACAAAATTAATAAGACAACCATCCAATTTATAAGACGTATTTCAAATTGCGTGCTGCTAACTTATATTCGCAATCTACCCCATACTGCGCAAATGTTCGGGTTTAAACGGACATATACATCGACGTTTGTTCTGTATTCTGAGACATCGACATAATATGTATCCTCTTATTATTTCGTTATAATTATGAATGTCTAATATTTCTCACGTGACAAAATATATAGTTGTGTCATTATATTGAGCCCTAGAAAGAGATTAGATATTTTTTTCTTATTAAGTTATGGCGTGGAGAGCTCGGAAACGTTTGCCTTCTAAACAATACTGGGGCGCTCAAAGGGCGTCAGCTGTTTAAGTCGCTAACAATGTTGTGAAAATAACGTATATTTACGCTTTACGTAAAAGTCTCAGTCTGTAATTAAACTGTCAAGACAAAAGTTATATTGTAAATATTGAAATGCATAAGACATAAGATTGAATTCAAAACTATAATACCTTGAATACCATATCAAAATTAGCCTCAGTTGACATTTTTTTCACTTTGTGCGGAAAGATAAGCATGTGAATGTAAGTTTGTGATACATTTTATGTTTCCCTAAACCGATTCCGAAGCATACGTAACTTCAACATTATTATGATATCGTTATTACGCTGAGGTACCTACCTACCTATGCTTTCTTTACACTGTTTTGGATGGAAAGAGAACGTGCAGTGGTTTGAATTGACCTGATTGTGTGGCCTCTTGTGAGAAGGGTCGCGGGATTGTTCTCCGAGAAGGCAAGTACCTATATATGTAAGCAAGGGTGTTACGTAAGAATACGTTTCGACCTATACGAGACTCAGATACGAAAAACGTAAGATGACTAAAAAGCTTCTTCATCATCATTATCAGCCTATCCACTGCTGGAGTCTGGACATACGCCTTACCTATGGCACGCCATTGAGCTCGATCTTCGGCCTTCCGCTTCCAGCCACTGCCAGCTATTTTGCGTATATCGTCGCCCCACCTAGCTGGTAAGAGCTAAGAAATTTCTTAAAGAAAATTGCAATTACGGAGCTAACTGCTAATATTTAATGTTAAAAATGGCTACATTTTCTTTTTCGAGAAGAAACTCCACTTTATATGATTCTAGCATACCATAGCAAATATAGTCATTATGTTCGAGTAACAAAATACCTCTCTAACAACAGTTCTTTGCACACCCCTATAATCTACGAAGTACCTACAAATAGAGGCGTGATTGCTTATTTACATCACCTAATATAACTGCACATAGTGCACAACAATTGTTTTTCTTTCGCATCTGAGTAATAGAATTTTTTTCCAGTCCTTAACCACGAATGATTAAATATGAAATTCCCTATTAGTTGCTCTGTTTTCACATAATATTATGTAATGTAGGTAGGTACTGTAATGCTACAGCGTTTTTGATCAAGATTATGTTCCTAACTATGGCTTTTAACTATTCAGTGTATTATGTGGAACAAGAAATTCATTTTCATACCGATGGTTTTCATTACCTTGTCAGCCGGAACATAATAGGGCTGACTGGAAATAAGTAGTACCTACGCCTGACGAACAATTGCGATCTATCGTCGCTCTTGGAAGCTTTCTTCTTGCATTTACTCGAAAAAGAACCATCATAATTGCTGATACTATTGGTACCCATAGTCCCATGATTGCAAACATGCTAGGTACTTGTTGATGTTACAAGCTGATAGCAACAACAAGTTGTTGCATGCAATATTATAATTATTGAAGACGCGCATTAATGCTGGCTGCATGTTTGATTGATACGATTACAATCAAGGCCAATGGCCATGGTCTTGGCCGTGACTGAAGTACCTACCTTCAGCCCAAGTTCACCCACACGTAGCCCGAGAAGCTTTGTATAGTTGACGATGACATGCTATGTTTGGACTTGCTTTTGCCGTCGTTTTCGCTCACGTTGACTTGTTTTTTTGACCCAACATTAAAAACTAAAAGGTGTTTTATTTCTGTAGGACCTTGCGATCAAAATACTTATAACGCAATAGAATAGTACGACGAAACTAATATTGTGTTCATCTCAGAGTAGTGGTAAAATATCGAGCGATACTTGCCATAAAATTTGCCTTACAAAAAATGACAACGCAGCGCAAACTGCATGGCAGCGCAGTTGTAATATTAATCTAATTATTATTTATATATTTGATGAATATTGAACACCTCGTTGTTGATTCAGCTAAAATCAATGAGGATGGTACAGCCGGCAAAAAGTCAGAATATCTTTTTCCCTGACATCCTTAAAATATCATCAAATAAACACGCTACAAGATGATAAATCTAATAATTTAAAATAATAATTTCGCAAAAAGGGCTTATAAAATCCACTGAAGGCAGAAAATTATACATTTTTTGCAGACTATACATAAACACATTAGCATGACGATAGGCTTAATAAAGTAATGTGTTTTTTGCAAAGAAATCGCGTTCGAAATTAATAGTTGGTAAAAAACCCGCGAATCGTAACCCGCTGCCCGGTTTTACGACCGTGGGAAAATCAGTTATCAGCGAAGTCGTATCACGATCGTCGTAATACGCAATTACGTATTATATCCACGTATTTAAATGTATCGTATCGATGTTTGTTTTACTACGAACATCCTAAATATAGAGCAAATCACTTTTAAGAGCGTGCAAGAATCTATCGCGAATATCTGAGCGTGGGAGCGTGTTTATGGTAAACAGGTCATTGGTACCCCGCGCCGGTGCCTCGCGGTATACAGGCTGCTCCTGATTCGCACGCGGAACAATAACATCGATATTCATTTTTTTAACTCTTTCATTCTCATTTGTTTTATTAATCACATGAAATCGATTGCGAACATTATTTTACTTCAAAATGGTATTCTACTACATCATTACAAGAAAATGTTGTAATCTTGCACTTACACTTAATTCCATCAAACGTTCGAACAGTGATTAAGTTTTTAGTTTTACAATAATTTAATATTTTTAGTTATTTATTGAGTACATTTTTCATTGGATAATTTACAGCTTCAAACTAACTTATTTAGCATAAGTATTTCTCTCTCATTTTCCTAGGTAAGCATTGTAGGTACTAACTGAAAAAATTAATTTCATTGCATTTTATATTATTGAAATAAAATACGTAGGAATACAATCGGAAGAATACAATAAAATTAGAATATCTCCTAACTAAAAAATTATCCAAGAAAAAAAATGTAATCATCAGTAAACAAACAAATTGGAGCAGCCTGTGTACAAGATCGAGATAAATCCAAGTTCAAGACGCAAGTGCACGTTGAAAACTGGCTGACTATACAAAGTTCCCGTGGCTAGGACGCGGGCCCATTCCACCGTGGAAGACGACACGCGAAGCACCCTCCACGTAGTGAAAGACAAAATGATCGTGCCATTGACATTAGTGATAATAACGTAAGTTCCACTTTTAAATCCATGTTTCGTTAGCGGGAAAATATGATTAAAAAGTATTCGTTCTTTTTTAATCACTTTTTAATACATACAATTTTGTGGTAAATCGATTATTTATAATTATTTTTATTTTGAGTGAACGGTTGAGTTATGGTTTAATTAATTTTGTTTGGTGGTGGGCGCATGGATTTCGTCAGCATTATTGATGCTGTATTGAATTCTAAACTTCCTTTAATGACGCCTAGGTTAGCTTAATGATGTAAATAGGGATAAAGGAAAGTAAACTATTGTCACTTTTCCTTGTGGTTTCAACATTAATAAATTAATTACAATTAACGTAATTGAATCTTAAGTCATTGATGAGCAAGTTCGTTGCATCTTTTAGCCTAGTCATGATCTGCACGCAGGTCAAGCTATACGTCATAATTTTTATACTGAGAATACATACTGTGCACAATGCAGCTTAATAGATGGCACGCGCCAGACGTCGCACTTACAAATAGCAATAAAATTTCACCACTCTAAATATTTTTAAGTTGCTTAAAACTTTGCTAGATTTTTTAAACGTGTCACGCCCCTGACTAAGACTTTGCCTGTAATATATACAAATACTTATAAATCGAACATAACTCGGCGTTCTCTACAAAACCTTTGACCGCGGGAAAGTCCCTTGGAAAGACCAATTTTTAGTGTGAACGTTAAAAAAATGAGTGCTGAAACCAAAGTAAACCGAAATTATTGACTAACTTAACACCAACCTCTTTTATAACTAATAGATGCATCCAGCTTGCAGTAGGCGGGGACCGGTCGCCCTTACCGGACCTCCCGCCGGGGGAGGCGCCGGAGCCTATCCTGACCTTCATGGAGAGAACATACAAGACTGGCCGAGCAAGAACCGCGTTCGACGCCGGCTCACCGCTCTTACTCACGCCGTACATTGAGAAGAAACAGCTGAAGGAGGCGCGGGAAGCTGCATATGTTGACCCGGACTACTTGCTGCCTGATATGGACAGCTATGCTGGTTATCTGACTGTAAGTGCCTCTTATTTGTGACTAGAGATTGGACCAGTTTATAATAAAGAGGGGATATATAAACTTGTTATAGGATAGTTAATCTTCAAGATTGGAAAAGAGTTACAGAACCTGAAAATGTTAGTGTCTCAACAAATTACCTACTTTTGTCAATTTAGAAGAAAATAAGATAATAAATAAAATCTTCTCAAATGCACAGTTATCAAATAATCTACGATCGTGTATGTTCATAATATCTGAGGTAGATATGAACATACCAACATGCATAAAGGCTTTAGATTTCGTCTAAGTGTGCAAAACTAATGTAATTTACCGTTAATATGGGTCGAAAAATTTATGATTATTCTAATTATAATCAAAACGAATCTTCAAAAACATGTTTGTTATCGCTTTAGCGATAAAGTATCATTTAGGAACTGGATTTTAGCTTAGGTAGTAACCTACCTAACAACCTACTAATAATTAATCAATGTGGAGATGTGTTGATGTCACATCATTTTAGTTGCCATGTAATATTACTTAAATTAGGATCATATTTATGTACGGTAGGTTCAGTAGGCCGGAAGTTTAGTTTAGTTGCCATATAATATTACATAAATTAGGATCATATTTATGTACGGTAGGTTCAGTAGGCCGGAAGACGCAGCGTTGGCAGGCCTCCCACCAGGTGGACCGACGATATCGTCAGAGTTGCGGGCAACCGGTGGATGCAAACGGCAAGTTGTCGTTCATTATGGCGTTCTAAGGGGGAGGCCTTTGTCCAGCAGTGGACGTCTTCCGGCTGATGATGATGAGGTTCAGTAGATTGAAAGTTTGACTAATATCTACAGTCCACTTGGCCCTTAGATCCACAAATTTTATGCAAAAAAAAAGAGCACTAAAATTTATTAGTCACAACTCACAGGCCACAGGGTCAATAGCAGTAGAAATCATTGGAACCGGTACGCATCTACTCATCAATATTTTTTAATTTTCGTGTGTCCAGCCAGCTATGTAAATACTGACGTACCTAATAAATAAAACCTTTTTTCAGGTGAACAAAGAGTACAACGCCAATTTATGGTTCTGGTATTTCCCGGTGTCAGGTAAAGCAGTGGAAGACACTCCTTGGATCATATGGCTGCAAGGAGGACCGGGTGCTTCCTCACTCTACGGACTCTTTACTGAAATTGGACCATTCTTTGTCACTAAAGATAACAATTTAGAAGGTAAGAAATAAGAATATTTTCAGGACTGATGTGTCAAATAATGATAATTATAATAATACGTCAGAACCGTTTACCTAGTAAGAAGGGTTTATTATAACATGAACGTAGTGTTTTCCATTGCAAAAGATTCAACATTTCAAACCTCAGCAAGATGTTTTTTTATCTTTTCGTGCAAGCGAAATATTTAAAAAAACATGTACAATCTAGAGAAAATATATTTTCCAGAAATTAGGCACTCATGGGGCAAAAATCACTCCTTGCTGTTCATCGACAACCCTGTAGGAACTGGCTTCAGTTTCACAGATGACGACAGAGGGTACGCCACCAACCAAACTACGGTAAATCGCATTACGTTACGTTTCGTCCTTCTCAAAAAAGACTACTTTAGTTTATGTAAAGCATATCTGATAGACTAAAATTATGATGTCTGTGACATGCAGTTTTCCTTATATGAAACATCTAAAGATGAGTATTTTGTGTTCTGATGAAAAACCTCGAACAGAAAATACCTACCGGGATATCTGCATCTACCTCTTTCAGTTCTACTTAGGTTCATAAATAAGTAGGCAATATATTAAAATCGCAGCTAAAATTATTAAAAAAAGGTAAGAAGGTTTTAAAATCAAAAGTCATCAGCGACCTAATACAAGTGCAACAAACTTGTGTCTTATTAAAACATTCAGATTAACTTTTCAGATCGGAGAGAACCTCTACACAGCTCTGCAACAGTTCCTGACAATATTCCCTGAGCTCCGCAAAGCACCGCTGACGATTGCTGGTGAATCTTACGCCGGCAAGCACATACCGTCTCTGGGAGTACAAATCCTTTGGCACAAACACGAAGATGAACCAATTAATCTGCATGTAAGTAACTTACAAAAAAAAGGTTTTTAATGATTAATTTTCAGGGTTAAAAATATTACCCTATATAGTATAACGTTTCTTCTATTTCCCATCTTATGGTTGATGAACAACCTGGTGTTAGAGTTTAAACCGCCTGTTATAGGCCTCTGACATGGCTTTACACACCGTTGAAAAATCTCTCAGGTTTTCTCACGATGTTTTCCTTCCCCGTTTTTAGCAACTGATACCTAACTAATTTTTAGTACGCACATGAATTCGAAAAGACATCGGTGCGTGCCGGGGTTTCAACTTGCGACCTTTGACTTGGCAGTCCAACGGACATACCACTCGGCTATCAGTCCTCATTACTCGGCTATCAGTGCTCATTACTCGGCTAATACGTTAGAAGACCTATACAACGAAAATTTAAGTACCTAGAGTATAAGATGCTGTTTTGAAACCCATAAAATAGTATATACTCCTAATCAATAAGGTTGTCTATAGGATAAATAAAGTGAACGAAGTTAATACAATGCTTGGCGTTATTTTCAAACGTTATGACTGAATCTTTTTTCATCGAGCATCACCGGCCGTGAAGAGAGTGTGGGGAGGCCTTAGCCCAGGTTCCCTAAAGTGGAGCACTTCAGGCTAATAATAATAATCATTGACCTGTCTTTGCTGGGCATTCAATAAATCCAATCCTTTTTTTCACAGGGGCTAGCCATTGGAAACGGTTTTATAGATCCTCTAACACTGCAAAGGTACAGTTACTTTGTACGCGAAGTTGGCTTAGTAGATGACAATGTGGCTAATTCTATGAACCACCTGGAGACGGCTGTCACACAGTTCATCAATAATGGGGAGATGGTGAAAGCTTATGCAGTAAGTTTATGACAGGAGGATTTAAAAAAAATCTCTTTCGTTTTGTATGAAACGCTAAGAAACTAAATAATAGGTACCAAGTGTGAAAGCAAAGTTCTAGAAACATTCTTAAGTTGCACATTTTGTTTTTCCTGTTTGTTTGCCATAATAGGTACCTACCTATCCCACTAATGTCCCTATGATTATACCTACCTACCTATCCTTTGCACTAAGTAAGAAATAAGTAGTAAAGCGTAATAAGTAGATACCGAATATCTAAATAGTGCCCATATGAGGTGGCGTAGTGGGCGCGGAATTTCAGTTTCCTTATTTTAGATGCCTTGGCGATGAAGAAAACGATATGGTGACTAATCCTCCCTTTTTTCTTCCAGTACTACAACTATTTACTCCAATTATTTCTATCTCGGTCACATCTATCGAATTTATACAACTACCTACAAGACGACATTGATTTAGACGGGGCCTACATGGATTATCTTCAGAGGACCGAAGTTCGGAAAGCTTTACATGTTGGAAACACAAACTTCACATCAATAGGAGTCGTGTATAGGAAACTGGTGCCAGACTTTATGGGCAGCGCCAAAATGTGGCTAGAAGAGCTGCTTGAGAACTACAAAGTGATGCTTTACAAGTAAGTGCTATTAATCTATCCTTTTGTTCGAACGCCCCTCAAAGCATTGTAGAATCATTTTAAGGTCTTGGAAATGACCAGCTGGATGATGAACACAAATAAAAAAAAAAACATTAAATTACTTAAAATTTTAAGTACTTTACTTTACTTTTTAATGTATTTTTTTAAACTTCCTCACAAAAATGTCTCTTTTATTTTTTCAGCGGCCATTTGGACATCATCGTCGCATACCATCCATCTGTTAACACGTACGACTCCTTGTCATTCTCTGGATCAACTCAGTATGCGAAGGCAAAACGTTCTCCGTGGTACCACGACGGCACTTTAGCTGGGTGAGTGCTACAGAATAACCATTATTATTTAAATCTTTTTAAGTTGACCCCACAGCTTCTTAATAGTTACTCAGAAAAAGATGTCGAGACGGCCTAATAAAGGTTTACTGGCCAGATAAAATCCTGGAAAGTGAAAATTCGCGTTTTTTACGCGCGAACTTTAATAAGCAGGCGGTCAACTCGGGAATATAGGCACGGAAATAAAAAGATAAAACATTCTTGTTTTCTAGATACTACCGAGTAGCAGCCAATCTTACTGAAGTGATGATTCGTGGAGCTGGTCATATGGTGCCGGCTGACAAGCCCGCTGCGTCCCTCGGCCTCATCTCGGCGTTTGCTCGAGGCATTTCACTTGATGACGACACTGGCTCCTTAGTCCAAACAGAAAAAAACTTGCTGCGTCAACGTCAACTGCCGCTCAAGTAGTCACCTCAAGGACTTTACTATACGCTTATTCAGTTATGATCGGAATGTTTGTACGATGAGTTTTTAATAAAAATAGGTCAAAAGTTTCAGGCTTTCATTTAAACTAACTCATGCAAAACCTATCACCTAGCTAACAAGAAATTGGAATTTTTTTTCTGGTACCAACTTGAATTAATCATTACTTAAATAAATGATTACTTACTTAACTAATTAGTTATCTATTTCAGTATTTTTTTAATTATCAGTTTTTAAGATATCCTTGGGTACTTTTCTTCTGATATAATTATATAAAGACCACGAAGATGTAAAAAATACGTGACAGAAATTACCAAATTACCTGAAAAATTATAATCTAGCTACCAACAACTCAGTGTGAATGGTTAGTAACACAATGAATATTTGTGGATCGAAAAGATTAAGGAAATTTCTACCGACTAATACCTATAGATCAGGGTGTTGGAGGTAAGATGAGGGTGAAAACACGGTGAGAACCTGTGAAGATTATAACTTTCGTTCCAAACCCGCTTCTGAATGATCGGTTAAAATCTTAGAGTTAGAACATTTTATAAAGAAAAATTTAATGCGTAGGTATAATTATTGAAGGAACTAAGTTCTAGATAAAGAAGTAGAATATGATTGCTAGATTTTACCATTTTCATCGATGTGAAAAATGAAAAAAACCCGTTCACTAGATGATGTTACTGTGCATATATCCTATGATATATCTGATAAAAAAGTCATACAACTGACTAATTAAATAATGCAATAGATGCCGTTGTCGTAAATTGCTTTAAGTGTCCTTTTATGGACCTTATGTTTAGCCATAGTTTAGCTTATATTTATTACTATTGTGTAAAATGAGATATATTTATTTCACTTAATAGTTAATAGTATTTTTACATATCAAGTATAAACTAAAATAAAAACAATAAAAGTATTTTCTTTTTCTATTTGATTCGATACTTTTAATCGATTTAACGTTATGTTGACAACACTGCACATTTCAACTCCCCTTTTTGTATCATAACAACACCGCTAGTGGTGACGTTTCCGAGTGTGCAGGCAACGACGGGGAATATTCAACAAAATTTATAAGGATTTACTAAATAATTTCCCCTTGATTGATTGAGTGTTCTTATTAAACTTGATTATGTAGTTCATGTTATTGCGTTTATAATTTATTCCTGTATTTGAATAGAAGTTTAGCAACGGAAGTCGTGTAATAACATCACGTCATGTCGTTGTATGTGGTTTGCGCATTGCTGCTTTTGACGCCAATTCGTGCGTTTTATTTACCCGGTTTAGCTCCTGTTAACTATTGTATAGCCAGTGATGACACTAGCAAGTCGTGCAAGGTGAGCAATCATGGATTCTTAAAGGTCTCATGTTTATAATCAATTCTTTCATGTGCCGACATCTCACGCCTTCAATCGACATCAAAATGCTTACATTCAAAAGACCTAAATAAATCTATTCCAATGTTGTGAATAAGCCATAAATATTATCACAGCTTAAATTTGCATAGCACTACATAGCCAAGTACATCCGTTTTTGATATAGCAATTATATAGTAAAAACCTATAAACTACGATAACGGATTTGAATAAGTACATTAAAACGCTATAAACGTGTCGTATAATATTCTGTTGTAATTTCAGTCGGAAATGCCACTCTATGTAAACAGACTGAACACAGAAGAATCAGTACTTCCATTTGAGTATCACCATTTTGACTTCTGTACTATTGATGAGAGTCAATCACCAGTCGAGAATCTTGGTCAAGTTGTCTTTGGCGAAAGAATACGACCAAGTCCTTACAAGCTCGAATTCTTGAAAAATGTGGACTGTAAGGCTGTGTGCACAAAGACATATAGGGGGTCTGACACAAATTCTATCAAACGATTGAACTTGCTGAAAATGGGCATGGCACTCTCATACCAGCACCATTGGATCTTAGACAACATGCCAGTGACTTGGTGCTACTTGGTTAATGAGGGTGGAAAGACATACTGCAGCACTGGGTTCCCAATGGGCTGCCAAGTGCGCAAAGATATGGTAAGTTAATCATTATTTTTCATAAGTGTACCATTGCAAGTTAAAGCTTTTGACACAGTATCATATTAAGTCTTTTCTTATAATTTACAAAACCAAATAAAATTTAGTTTTTCTTTTAAATAATTTGGTTTTCAACATCTCACACTTTCTTTTTTGTCTTTTAAACTCGAGATGAATGAATAGGTCATGACTATTGGTACTATACTAGTGGTCAATTAGTAAGGTAAACAATACCGAAAGAGAAATTTAATTACTGAGTGGGCTTAAATACCACATTTGAAATTCTTTGTTTAGGTATACTACCTTATTTATTGGCTGGTGATTACGTGGAAAATTATGTCATGTATTTTCTGGGATAAAAGTAGCTCTATTAGTCGAAGTATGTTCTTCCTTGGGCATGTATGTAACATTTTATTTCAATTGGTCTAGCTATGATGAGGTAAAAACAGACAGAATTACTTTCACTTTTATTTAACGAAGTCTTAAAATGACTAATCTAATGCTCCAAAAATTTTAAGTAATTAAAAGTAAGTTGTGTTAGGATTTTTTTTTATGATAAGTCTTGGCCTTATCAGAGTAAATTTTTAACTAAATGCGACATGAAATAAACCTGTATAATTAACAAAACATGTTTTTCAGGTCTAGTTAGGTATACAATATACATATATTATGTAAAAGTTTCAATTCAATATTGTTATACTGGTGCCAGCAACATGCACACAATACATGTTCCTCACATTGTCTATGGACATTAGGTCATCAAATGTAAGAAGTATTGTTGTTAGTGCTATCTTACTATTCAAAGAAAGCAACTTGACAACTAGTGTTTTTTAAATTTTTGATTTATGGATTCATTATGATAAAATTTAGAAAATAAAATAAGACTTGACTTAAAGGTCCACGTGACCAGGTCATTAAAATACAAAAAAAAAAAAGAATTTTAGCTCCACTTTAATGCTACTCGTATTCATATTTTAGGTATATTGTGTAGCTCAATATTCTCTCATACGTTAATTTCTTTTTAAATATACCTACAACATATTTTTAAAAGAGTAAATAAGGAGTATCTTGCTGGTTCTTCTCCATAGAAACGACTTTTTATAACCAAGCAACTACTTTTGATGTTTTGTTAGTGCTCTTTTGTAGCCTATATGAAATAAAAACATTATGACTATGACTTAATAAGAATGATATTGTAATATATAAAAAATAAATTAAAAAAAAACAAACAAGATCCCGACGAATTGAGAACCTCCTCCTTTTTTTTGAAGTCCGTTAAAAATAAATAAAAGGACATAATTAATAATTTAGTATTATTATGTAGTATTCATATAAAATAGTTTCTGTTGGATCAGAACATTATCACATTAAACTATTGCATCATATCAATATTGATAAACTAATTTATTAGTAAATGAATGTAGCGCTTCGCGAGCTTGTTCGATCATTAACAGTACAGTAGTAAAATGTATTTTTAATTGAATGAAAATATTTTGCTGGTTATACAAAGGTTTTTAATGACTCGACCTAAAATAAGTTAAGAAAATAATAAGGATGTTGACGAGATGTTAATTAAGTTGGAATTATTGTAATCTGAAAAAGGGTGTAAAAGGAATACAAAAAATGGAAAAATAAATAAAATCCAATTAATGAATGGGGCAATGCAAAATTTACTATGAAACTATCAAATAAAAGTCTAAAAATAAAATGTGAAATTCTTATAACTTTATAATTTTTTTCTCTATTTGGTTTGTGATTACAATTTTCATATTAATATTTAATAAAAAATACTGTGACTTATTCACCATCCACATTATAGTAAGTTTAATAACAATTGAAAATTAAAATCATTATGAATTCAATGTGTTGTATACTAGAAGTTGAAGCCGTGTGGTATCCGGCCTAGAATTGACCACCCCCTTTCCTCCCGTGGGTGTCGTAAGAGGCGACTAAGGGAAAATTCAGAAGATGGGCAGCACCGTCTTCTGTAACTTCACCACCAATACTGCGATCCCCAAGCCGCTTGCCAAGCGTGGGGATTATGGCAAACCCCCCCGCTTAAACGGGGAGGCCTATGTTCAACAGTGGACGTCTTTGGCTGATGATGATGATGATACTAGAAGTTTGGTAATTGCCTATACATTTAATTTTTTTTTAACAATAGTACCTGTTTTCAAATGAGGAGCTAGTTCAATGAAAAATGTTGCTGTATCAGTAACATACATTCTATATTAGAACCGATTATTTTTTATCACCGTATTTTCACTTACTCGTTTTTGTTAGTAATTTCCTGTATGTTATTCCTAATCGAAGTGAAATATATTTTGTATTTGTAGGTAGGTATATATTCATTACAATTATCATGACAATCTTTTAACGATTATCTATTGATATAGTGCGTCATTGTTGCAGTATTTTCGTACCATTTAAATAATATTATGTTAAACCGTAAATGTAGGTATACTATTTAGATTTAGCTAAGGTTATTTATAAAGCAAGTGAAGACGCGTGGACCTACTTAAATACGTATACAACTAGGTACAAATTTATTATCACATGAATGGAAATAAGGACCAATACAAGTACAGTATATACAGATACTAATACTAAGAGCTCATGTCTTCAGCACAATGTTACAACAACAACATAGATATTGTTATCATTTAATGCATTTAAACCGATTTGTAATTTCGTTCCGTAACGTAAGTAATTAAGTATTATGTACTTTATCAGAAAACCATTATCCTATGGCCAATCTAACGTCTGAGAGCCTAAGTTTCCATTTCGAATTTGTTCACATTTTTGCTGTCTTTATTTTCTCCATTATATATTGTTTTCATATTTTGCTAACGGGGTTTTTCGCTTCGCTATCAAGTTACTAGGCAAGTGTTATGTATAAATGCAGATAAACAGTTCGGTCTATTCTTATTACTCTCATTAATATTTATTAACTAATTACCATGGAATCGTCAAAGTAACACGGTCAGTTATAACATACTTACTTATATTTGTTCTTCTATTACTTAATCTACAATGTATTTTAAAGTGAACTGCATATAACAAATGAGGCACGTGCATTAATGGTGAACAGTTGGGAGTTAAAAAGGCTACATGATGCGCGTAAACATGCATTCATATGACCTTTATAGGCATTCGTAACTGGAATCTCCTTCGCTGTCGGACATCCCTGAACAATGCTTGTAGTAGCAATTTGCGAAGGCGCACCACATCAACATGATAGATATCGGAATACCACTTAAATGTCGATTTGTATTGACTTATCTATATTACTTTTTAATTTTCGAGTTGTTTCATGATATTGTTCCGTTTCAGTCCGACATAGGCTGGAAATTATAATGAGGAAGCTTATGAACAAGTTTTGCTTCGTTCAAGCCGTTAGATTAGTTACAGCAGGACGTATATAGGAACTAGGGAAGCAGCTGCTTTACACCTGTACTTACCTTCATCTAGATCAGTGGTTCCCAACCTTTTATTGACCAGGGACCACTTAGTTTCTTTTTGTTAGCAGGGCCCACGATTTAAAAAAACTGAATTAATCCAAAAATGAACTTTAATCAAAAACTTAATAGTATAACAAAAAAAAAAGTGAAATACATCATGCGCGTTTTAGTAGAAAGACAAATAATATTTACCATATTCTGGGAAGGACCACTGGTTGGGAACCACTGATCTAGATAGATAACAATGTACCTAATTGAACACCAGCATAATTTTCTAGATGCTTTGGTCTGTATGTTTTTGGAAAAGATTTGAAGTAACCTATTCTCTGTGAGAAGTGTGGTGGTGTTTAACAATGTGTTTTAACACAACACGTAATTTTTTTCATTAACATTATCACAAATCTACGTTTATTCACGTGATCCCAGAACTGTGTGACCGATAGCTATTAAAAGCCTATCATCGCCTATACGTGCTATCAAACCAGTAAATAACTTTAACACTTTATTAATCTTTGAAACTGGTAGGTAAATAAGGTTGACACACTTTAATAAAACATGGCAAATAAAACTTATTCCATGCTTACACAATACACAGCTGTGTAAAAACTACCATTACCTACTTAAATAAACTATTTTCAGTAGATCGTGATTATTCGTGGTATGTTGTACATAAAAGAAATTGAGCCATTTATTATAATGCTCTTACCATTTTAGGTAGGGCCCACTTTATAAGAAGCCTTTAAAAGACATAAAATATGTTTTTATTATAATCGATATTTCAGCTATAAATAAAAATACATTTTATTTCAGGACACATGCACACCGATAGTAAACGGTCACTCGAGTCGTATCGGCGCTTACTACCTGTTCAACCATGTTGACTTGGAGATCACATATCACAGTGGAGGCGAAGAGGAATGGGGAGTAGCCTTCGGTGAGAACGGCGGCCGTATTATATCTGCTAAGGTAATGATTACACCTAACTTAATTACTGGTACTTCTGATTGTGTGACTTGGTCACGGTAATTACTTTCGAGTATAGACACATGTATAAGTACTATGGTACTAAATATTTTACGTCAATTTTCGCTTAGTTTCATCTGCAGTTCTTATACTGATAATTTACAATAATACCCTTTTTGAAGATTTAACATCCCACGAATCAGAGATGGATAAAAATATGCACATCATTATTACCTTTTTATGAAATCGGATAATGTACAGAACATGAGAAGTTATAATGATATGGGACCCGTTATGTTAAAAAGTTGTATAATTGGTATGACAATAATGGGCTTGCTAATATGATACAAGACCGGCGCATTGTTCACAGGTCAAACCAGCCAGTATTCGACACCAGAGTCAGAATAATCTCGACTGCAATGCCCGCGGCGTCGAACTTGAGATACCGACTCAACTGGACTCTGATAAAACGTTCAACATAACCTACTCATACCGCGTGACTTTTATCAAAAATAACACTATCAAGTGGTCCTCTAGATGGGACTACATTCTAGAGTCCATGCCGCAAACAAACATACAATGGTTCTCCATCCTCAACTCTTTGGTAATAGTATTGTTCCTCAGTGGTATGGTTGCTATGATACTGTTGAGGACTTTATACAAAGATATTGCTAGGTACAATCAAATGGAGTGTGGAGAAGATGCACAGGTAAGAAGAATACAGTCGAATTATTGTCTCAGATCTTATACGAAACTTGAAAACTGAATACAAATGATAAAACTTGTTATTTCAGGAAGAGTTTGGTTGGAAATTAGTACACGGTGATGTATTCAGACCTCCGCGTCGGGGCATGCTACTGGCTGTGTTCCTGGGATCCGGTTCTCAGGTGCATATTTTTATTTGCCAATTTTCTTGTAAACATGGCAGTGTAGAGATAATGGAGATGAAATAACCTACTTACTTTCTGAATAATGATGACTTGAGTCACCTATTATAAACCATCACTATGACCAGTATCCCAGATATCCATAAACTATAAAATAAAATACGACTTACCTTTATGAACAAGAACTCACCTGGTTACAAGGTCATCATGAATAATACTTAGGTCAGTTATAACGCCGTATTAGTTAAATCCGTATGAACAACATATAATAGGTATTATAACATAATTATATTTCCAGGTGTTCGGCATGACCCTGGTGACCCTTGCGTTCGCGTGTCTGGGCTTCCTGTCGCCGGCCAACCGCGGCGCGCTGATGACGTGCGCGCTGGTCGCGTGGGTGTTGCTCGGCGCCGCCGCGGGTTATGTCAGCGCGAGGATCTACAAGAGCTTCGGGGGACGGCGGTGGAAGAGTAATATACTTCTTACGTCTATGGTGTGTCCGGGGTAAGTCACACTGGTGGTAATGATTATGCTTTTACACTATTCATCATCCTTACACTACTCAGATTTGATCCATATGGCCACCTAACATTTTAAAACTACCCACAATTAGTAAATGTGAAACTGTCGCTAATGGTAGCACCTGGAACAAGTGCCTGTGCGGCATGGTATAGAAATTGACCAGAGAGCTAGGATGATCGCTTTTCGCCGTCTAGAGTGCGCTGAACTCGGGACATCTGCCCCCCTAGAAAAGTGGCAAAACGCTTGACAATTAGAAATCGAATAGAATAAAAAATGTAAATGTTTGACACAATTATGTCATCGATATCATTATGGAATCCCCATACATTTATCATTTACTATTCGTCAAGCGTTTTGTCACTTGTCTAGGGGGACTGTTGTGCCAGACAACTAGACAACATGGCTCGTTAAAGTATTGGACTCTGTGGAGCTTCGCTAGCTGGGGGCATTGGTTAAAGTACGCTTGATTAGCGACAGTTTTACATTTACTAATTGTGGGTAGTATACTTACAATAGTAATATGTAAAAGTCGTACTATGAACTTATAAGCTTGATTTCCATTCCAGCGTTGTATTCTCCCTCTTCTTTATAATGAACCTGGTGCTATGGGGAAAGGGCTCGTCGGCATCGGTGCCGTTCTCCACCCTGGTGGCTCTGCTTGCACTTTGGTTCGGAGTCTCCGTACCTCTCACCTTCATTGGAGCTTACTTTGGATTTAGAAAGAGGGTAAGTTGGCTTTGCAGTTTATACTAGACTGATGACCGCTGAAACAAATCTTCGCAATTTAAATCCTGTTGAAGACTACCCGCAAAAACAAGGACTTAGTCGCGAGCGAAATCAACTATCAAAAGTTTAGGACGGTCGCTTTTAATTTTTTTTCCCGAAAACCTAGAACTACCTTCAAAAGATGGAGAATTAAGGCTTGATTTTCTGATTCCAGATCTTAGACCACCCAGTGCGCACTAATCAGATACCGCGACAGATACCAGAGCAGTCGTTGTACACGCAGCCCGTCCCTGGCATTGTGATGGGCGGGGTGTTACCTTTCGGATGCATCTTTATACAACTGTTTTTCATTCTCAACTCACTTTGGTCAAGTCAGGTATGAATTCAATTTTTTGTTTTATACTTTCTCTCCCTCTCTTTCCAGAAAGTATGATCGAAGAATGATATTCATGATTTATCCATTTTCTTTACTTTTTAAACATTATCAAAACTTTACTGAAGTTACTTATCTAGTGTTATTAGATCAGCTTTTAATAATAAGACAAAATGTATTTCCAGATGTACTACATGTTCGGTTTCCTGTTCCTCGTATTTGTAATCCTGGTGATAACGTGCTCGGAGACGACGATCCTGCTGTGCTACTTCCACCTGTGCGCTGAGGACTACCACTGGTGGTGGCGCGCCTTCCTCAGCTCGGGCTCCACTGCCGGCTACCTCTTCATCTACTGCTGCCACTACTTCGTCACTAAGCTGAACATCGAAGACGCCGCCTCCACCTTCCTATACTTCGGCTACACGCTTATCATGGTCTTCTTATTCTTCCTGCTCACCGGCACCATCGGCTTCATGGCGTGCTTCTGGTTCGTAAGAAAAATCTACAGCGTCGTTAAAGTAGATTAAAATAATGTGGTGTTAGGTTAAGAATCGAGTGTTGGTACAGCGGTATTGACGTGTCCGTCGAGATATGGGCGCAATTGTTATGTAAAATTAATCAAAGTTGTTACACCTAGTATTGTTTTTTTTTAAACATAGCGCGCGATGAACTTCTGCCTGCCCCATCTGTGTATATTGGAATGTCTTGTGAATGTGACGCGTGGTGATCTATTTAGTGTTGACGGGACCGGTCATCATGAATAGTTACTAACAAGTGAAGTATCGGGGCACCGACAGTCTTGTATTGTGATGGTTGGGCAACGTGCCGATACAATAGCCGCGCGAGCGTCGCCAGTCCAAAGTTGAGAGTAATGTGACAGCGTGACAAGTAAGACTGCTGTACGCAATGTGATTAATTTAAATAAAGGTTTATATTGCTAATAAATTGATAGTCCCTTGCGTCTTTTAATCGTTTGTTTATTACTTAGATATTAATTTGAATGTTATGGTCGTATACATATTGACTTACATGTCCGGCATTATATTAAATCCCTCGTTTAGTTCTTTACACCGGAAAACTATAATTGTTCTTCAATGTGTATGCGCCTTTAGTCGCTAGCTGTGTAAGTTTTTTTTTTGTGAATGAAATAGCAAGCTGTTTATTTATTGTTTGGAAATTGCTAATATTTATTATCCTGCACAATAAATTTAGTGATAGAAAAACCGTAAACAGTCTGGTTAAAACAATCGACTACTATGGTAGTACTTAAATATGACCTCATCGTCTATTCAATATGCAATAAACCTAAACAAAATTGTGATGTAAGTAATAAGTGATCCAATGATATTTTAATACACAACAGGATAACTGGCTCTGCGACATATTGGGTATTGTGTTAATGTAAAGATTAAATAGCCCATTATTATGGCGTGGAAAGAGCTAATCTAACAAGTTATGTTAAAATTTGCTGGGTGTGTGTTGATGGAGAAAACAGTACGAGAATGTCCTTTACAACTAATTGTATAAAATTAAGTTAAATGCGACATTTTAGTCAACCATTGAGGAAATTAAAGTTAGGCTGAAATCCGATCGTAGATTTTTATATATGCATAGTATCATTAAATTCAATTATTTAAAAGTGAGATATTGCATTTTTTACAAAAAGTATTTATAGAGATTACAGATCTCATTACGGATAATTTTTTACATTGGTTATCAAAAAAATCCTCTTTTCCAAATTGATAAATCTTTAGTCCAGAAATATATGTATATGATATGATTTTACCTTCGATTATTCCGAAATTTCAGAAATTAATTTTTTTATTGATATCCTTAATAAAAGCCATTAGTGGCTGAAAGTAAATATTAATAAATTATTAATATTGGCTGTAGAAGATATACATCAAAGAAAGTGTAAATCATTTTATGTAGTCATAATTACACGTCCTATTCAATGACTCAATATTATTATCACATATGATTATAGTAGTTATTGCATTGATTAAAAACACCTACATATATGTATTGTGTGCATATTATGCAATTTAATTTTATTGTAACTTTATTTTATCATTATTTTTAAACTGTGCTTAGTTAATTAAAACAGTTGTGTAAATAATAAAATAACTATTTTATAAAAGCTTTTCATTTTATTATAGGATAATAACTTACTTAATCACTATCACTTTCCGAAAGTTCTGCTTTTTCTTTTGGCTGTAACGCCTTCCGCTTCACATATTTTTTCTTCTGATCGATTTTTGTTTTCCTAAATAATTCTATTGCTTTCATTTTATTTTCCAATAAACTTTGTTTGTCTTTTTCCCTTTGTGGAATAATTTCTTGGACGCGATCAGAATTTGGAATTTTTATTTCAAACTCGGATTTGCCGTCCTTTACATGTGACACAACCTTTACACCTTGATTTTTAAGTACACTTACTTCATCGTTCTTTCGTTGTTTAGCTGCTGAAGGTCCCCCTTTACTTGTACTTGTTTTAATTTTCCTTTTGACAGGAAGTTTAGAATTTTCTTCATTCTCCCCAGTAATACCTTCAACAGATCTTTCGGGACCCATACGTTGGATTGCTGCTTTAACTCTTTTACTCATTTGTTCCTCAAGTGATATGCATGCCACTTTTCTTTTGAAAAAGTCTTGAACTGATCTTTGTGTTTTACGGTCTTGAAGTCTTTTTATTACTGGTTTCATAATTTCATCTAATTTGTGTTGTGACCAACCAAACTTTGCTTTTGTGTAGTCTCTTAATACTGTGATGTCCAAATCACCCCATGTAAATTTGTCTTCACTTTTTTCTATGTTCGGTTCTAAGTATGCTTGAACCACCTAAAATACATTATATATAAGGTTATTAGATTATATCATCAATAATATCAAATTTACCTATAATTTAATTAACTTACGCGCACACTAGGAAAATCATCAGTGAGATTGACGTTCTTTAACTTTTTCTTAAGACTAGTGTTGTCAGTCCTCTTTCCTGCTTTGACCCATTGCTTAAACTCTTGCAGTCCCTTTACTATCTGAGCATATTGAGCTTGCTTGGAAGATTCACTAAGAAGTTGCCTTTTGTTAAATGGAAATGATGCTAAAATCTCTAAAGCAGTAACAGGACCAACTCCAGTTAATCCTGTTGTGTAATCACTGCCAACTAACAACGCCAACAGCACTAGTTTTTCTCTATTTAAATCTAGAAATTAAAATATAATTGTTTACACAAGCACACTAACAATAAAACATAGGTATCAATAAATTTCCTTGTTAATAGTTAAATACTTACTATAAGATGTCTCAATCCTTTCGGCTAAATATTGTAATACATGCTTCTTTTGATTAAAAAAATTCTTGTACACAGTTCTGCCGCCAAAAAGCCATATATCACTATCATCTGTGATTGTGCCATCAGTTAAATTAATACTTTCAAGAAACGCGCATTGTGCTTCTGCCTCCATAGGGGCCACAATATAGGGAATGCCGAATATTTGAAGCAGTTCTTGAGCTTCCTTTGTCATTTGCTCAGTAATATTTCGACCAACACGATCCAAACGCCCTTTTTCTTGCAACAAATCCTGTTCTTCACTTAGTATTTCTTCTGCTAGTGTATTGAGTTTTTCTGTGGTTAGAATTTCTTTAGGCGGATTGTTAGCTTTTGTTAAATTTTGAGACTGTTCGTCTTGATTACTTTCTTTGTTATTTGTAGTATTTTCTGCTGAAAAACTATTAGCAATGTCAATTGTGTCAATTATTTTACTTGAGCTTTCAGTTTCTAGATTTTGTTGATCTGTAATGACTTGTGTATTTTCTATATGAGGTTTACATATTGTATTTTGCTGTTCTAGCTCAATATTTGTTTTAAGTTTATTACTATTATCTACAACTTTTTTATTATTCCATTTGAGTGCAGGTACCTGTGGCACTTTAAACACTTCTTCCGAATTATCGTTTATTAATTCAGCTTTTGCAGAAGTTTTTATTATTTCTTGTACTGGCTCATTCTTAGCTGCAAAGATGTCTGCGAATATATCATCATCAGGAGCTGTACCCATATTAAGTATAAGTTCTACAAAAGGTTTATTTGGTTTAGTTTCTACATCAGGTACTTCTTCAAACTCATCACTTGAATCAGTTTCTTCTTTATTTACAGTATTTGGCATTTCTTCAAATTCATCACTAGAATCGTTTTCTTGCTTTATTACCATTTCACTTTCGTTCTCAGTCTCTTCTTGACTAGAATCAATAGTTACAATATCAGGAATATTATTTTCAATACACACTACTGATGATTGAGTCGCATCAAAATTTGTGTCTGGATTTTCAAAATCAGGTAAAGAACAATCAACAGAAATTTTACCATTTTCTTCCCTACTATTAGAAATAGGAACGGGTTGATCTTGCATGCTATCCTCATCACTAGAAGATAATTCTACATTATCAACAATTACTGATTTTTCCTTATTAATTTCTTCTAATATTTCATCTACTTTTGGTGTTTTCTTAGTACTTTTATTTTTTTTTCTGTCAGTTACAATTTTATCTATTGCTTTATGAGTAAAGTCAGTATATTGCATGATATAAGATTTGGCGCAAGTCATATCTGGTTGTTCAAAGCCATCATAGTCTTCTGAATCTGTGTCAGAGTGGTCTGTATCTGTCATGCATGATGTCCAGGAGTCATCAGTTTTAGAAGCTTTGCTAATGTTGGATTCATTTTGATCATCAACACATTCTAGTGACATTTTTATTGCTTTTTGTAAATCATCTTCTAATTCATCCACTTTTTCTGGTTTCTGTTCTGGTATTTCAGTAATTTCTACAACTTTACTAGTTGTTGGCTTATTCTCTAACTCTTTTCTCTTCTTGGCTTCTGCCAAAGCTTGTTTTACATCTTTAATAAGTAAGAATCGCGTAGAAACATTAGAAGCAATGCGACGAGTTGGTAGTGAGTCTATTTTAGTATCAATGCCTTCTTCATTTAGTAAACATTCTAAATCATTTAAGGACATCCCACTGTCACCCATTTCTTTTTCAGTCTCCTCTAAACATTCTTGCACCTTTCTTCTTTTTAATAACCTTTGCATCTGTAAACAACACATAGACAGTAAATATTCTGAACACAAGGTATTAGACAAAAATAATAGTTGGTGAATGGATGTTTACTTGAAAATCTGAAAAGGTGTCACTCTTTTTAGGTAATTCATTGAGTCTTCCCCATGAGTTCATTTTCCTAGTTTCTTTTAATTCTATAAGTAAATCGTACTTTTCTTTAATATCTAAATTTTTAAAGCCATCAGATTCTATATCAAGTGTGTGTAGATCAATACTGGAACCACTTGAGTTTTGTTCATCATCTGACCTGGAAATATTAAGAAATATTTTATCAAGGCAGCATAAGATTGGGCTGAAAAGAAAATGGATGCAAATATCTACAATTCTACATATACGCCACATATATTGTATTATTTTAATATTTCCTAACTTGTAGAACTTGTTTTTATTGTTGTTTCTGTCCATAATATGTTAAGTACATAGACTTTCTAAGTGGACAATTTAGTTGGAAAAGTGCCAATGTGATTAGAAAAGTATTCATGTGTAATAAATATAATTCAGTCTTCTTATATTTGAGAATACTGTCCAGTACATGATGAAAAATAGGAATGCAAAAGCACAATCATTATTCCGCCAACCTTTTCAAGAACTACAGAAGGCAGTGTAAACCTAGAACCTTATATAAAACTTACTCAGATTCACTTTCTTCTTCCTTTTGTGGTAATGCAGGTAATTTAAATAGGTCATCATTGTTCGAAGATGTATGGCCACTTTTGCTAGGTGATACTTGTTTACCCAATAAACTATTGACAGCTGTTTTCTTACTTAATAAAAGTGCAAGTTCTCTTTTTATTCGCTCAGACTCCGAGTTGTACTTTGCTTTATTATCTTGTCTCTTAGCCTAAAATGTTATTGTTATCATGTAGTAGTATAACAACAATCGCAATAAGGTTACTGTGTCCAAAGATAAACAAAACAAACCAATGTAAATAGAAACACAACTTACAATAGTTTCTTTTTTCAATTCTGGAAAGGCACCATCAAAAACGAATACTGGCTTAATTCTAAAGTACAACAATTTGCAGAGGCGTTGGAAGAGGCCCATAAGATGAGCGTTTGGCAGAGGTGCCCCTTTTGCATCTTGATAGCCTTTTACCATCTGATGCAACCATATCGATATATCTAATAAACAATGGAAATAAGGATTAACAAAATATACAAATACTTAATTCAACTACACTTAATCCTCATTGCTATCTTACCGACAGCCAACACTTTGTTTTCTAACGTCTCGACCGGCACGGGTTTACCGGCTGGCTCTATTAGTCTCCACAGTCCAGTGACTCCCATCGCGTGCGATTAAATTCCAGAATAGATTTTTTGTTTATACTAATGTATATATCAGTGTACATAACAAAGGTCGTTTCCCACGAGATCTCCGGTCAATCGCGGTCTCTTCCTCACACATCGCAACTATTTCGCTCCATGAGCTCAATGTACCCACTACCACACACACATATACAAATCGAAACGACTGCTACTGGCGCACTGTAAATATGTGTTCGGTTCACTACAACATATCAAATGTTTTACTACGCCGCGAACGCCCACTCTTTCCCACACTTTATTTTCTCACGCCCCATGCGTAACCCCACATCCTATGACCGGCCGTCTGTCAGTCGGCGGCGCGTCGCGGGTCGACCGATCCCTCATCGACTCGACTCGATTCTGTCGAATCGCGCGCGTGTAGTCGACAACACGCCTGCTAACAGCTCTGTGTCTATGGTCAATCTTTGACAGCTCGCGCATCTGGCGTTGTCGTATTTATACTCGAATAAACAGAAGTTTCGTCAACTTTTTATAAAATAAAATCATAAATAGAAAACTGTTAAGTTAAAGACGCAGACGAATGTAACCCTATCGCGAGTGGCATCAGACAAAACACTGCCTTGTTCTGTCTGAAAATTCCGTCGTCGAACAGGTGTCTCAAACGAAATGTGTGCCAGTTCCCAGCGTAATTAACTGACGAGGGGCGTGAATAATACAAAAGTGTATCGATCGACGAGATAATCGGAACCGGGGGCGACAATAGTCTTGCAAAATATACCCGGCAGGAGTGCGCCCTCTGACCGAGGACTACAGGTGGACGCTTAAGCCGCGGATTGGAAGGCCGGCGATGTCTCACCTGCAGAGCAACGCCAGCTAAGCTATTGCTTTAAGCGGCCGAAGGCTGGACGCGCGCTATGCGGGTGGCGGCGAGGTGAAGGCAGCCGTGGCTAGCATGCCGCACCAGTTCGGCGGGGCAGGCGCGGGCGCGCTGGCTGGCGGCGCATCGCCGCCGGCGCAGCACGCGGCGCTGTTCCCGCGGTACGCAGGCGCTGCTGGGCCAGGCGCCGGCGCCTACCGCCCCGAGGAGCGGCGTCTCACGCGCGAGGCGATGGAACGATACCTGCGCGACCGCTCTGACATGGTTGTCGTCATTCTACATGCAAAAGTAGCCCAAAAGTCATATGGAAATGAAAAAAGGTTTTTCTGTCCGCCTCCTTGCATCTACCTTTTCGGAGACGGCTGGCGGCTGCGGCGCGAGCGTATGCTGCGGGAGGGTGAGACTGAACAAGCAGCTCAGCTTTGTGCGTTTATTGGCATAGGAAACTCGGACCAAGACATGCAACAGCTAGACCTAAACAATGGCAAGCAGTACTGTGCCGCTAAAACCCTGTACATATCTGACTCTGACAAGAGAAAGCATTTCATGCTCTCAGTTAAAATGTTCTATGGAAATGGTCATGACATTGGTATATTCAATAGTAAAAGAATTAAAGTGATATCTAAACCCTCCAAAAAGAAACAATCATTAAAGAATGCTGATTTGTGTATTGCAAGTGGAACGAAAGTAGCTCTGTTCAACAGGTTAAGGTCTCAAACAGTGTCCACTAGATATCTGCATGTAGAGAATGGTAATTTCCATGCGTCCTCCACTCAGTGGGGAGCTTTTACCATTCACTTGCTAGATGACAATGAGAGTGAATCTGAGGAGTTTGCTGTGAGAGATGGTTATGTCCACTATGGGTCCACGGTGAAGCTTGTATGTTCGGTAACGGGCATGGCTCTCCCTAGACTAATAATAAGAAAGGTAAGAGGCATGTTTGTTCATGTATCTAAGACACTGCCCGCCGCACTCAGAGATGTTAATGATTGCTTAAACTGACACTAAGAATAGATTTCAAAAAAATAACTTTACGTTTAAGTAGTCATTAAATGTCTCTGAGTTCGGTGGTAAGTAATAATGACAAAAAGCCCATAAATTGTCTCACTGCAAGGCAAACCATAACAAAATATTTTTGTGCTTTAAAGAAAAGGGTAGGTTAAAACTTAATTACTTTTATAATGAAGCATAGAATGTCAAATTAGGCAGATTAATAAAAATAAATAAAATAAAGGATACATTTTTTTTTTATTATGATTAAACTTTTTTTTAATAAAAAAACACAATCATTATACCTAAGTATGTATGTGTATTATTCTGAAAAAGAATTTAATTTATTATTTTACCATGACTATTAATAAAATAACTGTAGGTATGTAAGAAACAAAAGTTTGTTCTTGATATTTCTATGAATCAACTTCCGATAGTAGCTACAGAATGACCTATCATGATCATTAGTGTTTATATTTAAAAATATTATCTTATGCATTAGAATTTACTGTATGTAAATGTGCAAATACTGTCTAGAGGTATTAAAGCTCATATGCACTAACAGCCAAACATCAAATACTTGTCCCAAGCATGAATCACCTACCCTAGGGTAAATTTCAAAACACTACCCCAACAGTACAAAAATTACAATATTTAAAATAAAGTAGAAATCAAAATATAACTGCAATAAAATCCGTAAAAATAGTATTAATTCTTTTTCTAGTATTCTCATAAGTGATAGACATCAATAAAGTGAAGTAGGTATTAAACTAATCTTTACCTCCTAGGTGGACAAGCAGATGGCCCTACTAGAAGCAGATGATCCTGTATCCCAACTACACAAGTGTGCATTCTACATGAAGGACACAGAAAGAATGTATCTGTGTCTATCTCAAGAACGGATCATACAGTTTCAAGCCACACCATGTCCGAAGGAGCCTAATAAAGAGATGATCAATGATGGTGCTTGCTGGACTATCATCTCCACTGATAAGGCAGAGTATCAGTTCTATGAAGGAATGGGACCTGTGAGGTATGTTGGTTTGTTTGCACTTATTAGTTGAATACCTTGTACAGAAAAATGAGTATAAAAAAATATACATGCATACAGACAAAAACATAGAACCTCTTCCTTTTCGAAGTTGGCTAAACATTCATGCTCTAGATACCAAAATTAATAAAAGTATATTTTTAAAAGTAATGTCTATTGTTGAATTCACAAGACAATTAATAAGCTGATAAACTATCTAAAAAAAACATTTGAAAACCTGTAGTTGAGCTAGACATATTTGAGAATTCTCATTTTTAAAGTGGTCCTTTAAGTGTTGGTGGGCTCATAAAATATGGATCCGTTGTCAACGTCTATTCTTATCTCTCTTATCACTGTATACGTTCAATAGTACGTGAGCTCGCTACGCCACAATGAATGGTCAATAGGGTAATTGCCATAATCAACACGCTATAGCAGACAGACTGACGATCGCCGTTTGTTGTTAGAACTATATAACATTTAGTTACTGCCCACCCCTTCTACGTAAACGTTGATTGCTATTTTTTTTAAATTAATTAGGCTTTCCATTTGAAAATAATAAAGAAAATCATAAAAGTCGAAACGGTTTTTGGCGTAAAAAGTTCAAGCAGAATTTATTTAATTAACCAAAAAACAGACGAAGTTATAAAGGCCTTTGTACTAGAACCCAAAGATAAGTTTCACATCAAAACTGACCACTGTGTTAGCTCTATTTCATTTAAGTACTTCCTCTTTATCATCCTATAATTTTCCCAGCCTATTGGTGTCGCCCCTTTACCATAGATCCTATACATTATATATACTAGTAGAGCCCGCGCATCGGCCGCGGGATTACCCACCCATTTATATTTTAAGAAAAAATAACAACCTTTCATAGGTGCTACCATATAATATGCTAATATCATACGAAAATTCAATATGTCTTGATAATATGTCTTGTTTGATGAAATTTGTTTTAGTCGAAATGCAGAGGAATAATCACTACATAGTATAAAACAAAGTCGCTTTCTCTGTCCTTATATCCCTATGTATGCTTAAATCTTTAAAACTACGCAACGGATTTTAATGCGGTTTTTTTTAATATATAGAGTGATTGAAGAGGAAGATTTATATGTATAATAACATCCATTAAATAGTGGAGAAATACTTATAATATATATTTTATACCCGTGCGAAGCCGGAGCGGGCCGCTAGTTTAGAAATATTTAAAAGATCTTATTTCAATGACTCTCCTGAAACTTGGCATATTTCCTACTTGTCTGTAGCATTAATTATTTAATGAGACTGTTGGAAGTAGGAGACTGGCATACCTAATATGGCCAGAATAAACTGCAACATGCTTACTGGCTGGTTCTCTAAGTAAGACCATGCCAAAAGTGGGCAAAACGAGTGTGATTAATATAATATCTCTCCTTTCCACTTAAGTTAAACAGGCCTTAATCTGATGAAAGACGAATATTGATTTATTTATTTAAACGAATATTATGAACCTTCCATTTAAAAAATCTGTTTCCAACCATACAAATAATATGTACCTATGCCATAGAAGTAATTACAGTGGAATGTTAAAAACTGTAACACTTCGCGCTTTATCAGTAATAGGTATCTGTGTGGTTAACCGCAGGACCGTCATCCGTCTGTGGGATAGTGATCACTGTTGTGTATTGAGTTTAAATAAAACATACCCATAATTTGGAACTAGCATCGAATGACGGGAAACGTGGAGGAAAGTCACACGCTCATCATAACACGTTTGACACCCTGAGAACGGCGGCGCCACCTCCGCTGAACATAAGCATTCGGCCCACTTATTTATCTCCCTACACAGAAGTGCTGAACCGTGTAATGTTTATTACATATTTATAGCTTATCGATCAAAGCAAATAATAATCATTTAAGTGGTCAATGGACATTTTCTTCTTGCCACTATTTCACTTCAGAATTTTTAAGCAGATGTCTTTTATGGTTTTTCCCATCGATGAACCATACCTTCTTATTTATACGGATCACAGAACGCAAATGAATAATAATAATAATAATAATATCTTGGGACAACTCACACACGGTCATCTGATCCCAAACTAGGCAGAGCCTGTATTATGGCAACCGGACAATTGATAAACATACTTAAATATTTTTAAATACATACATAATATAGATAAATTACACCCAGACACAGAACAAATCATTATGCTCATCACACAAAGATTTGTCCTGGGTGGGAATCGAACCCACGACCTCCGGTTTAGCAGTCAGGGCCACTTACCACTAAACCAACAGGCCAGTCCTCAATAATATGAAGGAAACAGTAAAATCACACGCTCATGTGTGTTTGAAACCCTGAGAACAAGATCAAGTGGTTGTCAGTCTCCCAAATTAATGGGAGTTTTTCAAGACATATTGAACAAGCTTTCATTTAGTTTTAAGAAAATATTAGGTAGTCAACGATCATTCAGCATCATGTCTTCTGATGTTCTTTCAACCAGAAAGTTTTCTGACATTAAAGAACAATGAAGGCCAATGCCTTTTAATGAGAACTTTTTTCTATTGATGCAGGTCACCAGTAACCCCAGTGCCTTTGGTGCATTCTTTAAACTTGAACGGTGGCGGTGATGTGGCCATGTTGGAGCTGGCTGGGGACAACTTCACACCGTCCCTGCAGGTGTGGTTCGGCGACGTGGAAGCGGAGACAATGTACAGATGCGCGGAGTCCATGCTGTGTGTCGTGCCAGACATATCGCAGTTCAGGGGACAGTGGCTGTGGGTCCGACAGCCTACGCAGGTAACGTAAACTTCGATTTTGTTTTTAATTTACAAATGATTGGTGTTTTTTTTTTTACCCAGCTATTTTGATTTTTAAACTTTTGCAATCAACATCTAAATATTTTTGAAAGCTCAGCTTTACAAGTGAAGCAGACAATATGACCGAATAAGCTCACGATAGTTTGCTGTAGATAAATCCTACGCAAATGTAATTGGTCAGGCATTAAATAAAAATTACTCCTGATAAGGCCAGCGGCCTATTTAATCCTAAGAATCATTGTAAACCAAACATTACCCAGATTAAAATAGTAGACGCACATGCACAGGTGCGGCTACTCTTACAATTACTATCAACGGGCGATTAAAAAACAATCGACATAATATACAAACAATAACAGAGTTATTAAACTACTTATAATTGGCCCCATACAATGGTTCAAGTCTTAAGATTTGTTTAAACCATAGCTGATCAGTAACACGTGTGGAGTAATTATTAGTAAGGAAGCCGCGACAATGTCTGCGTATAGATATAAAAATTATTATAATTATGGTTAAAAGATTTGATATCAAAATGCAAGAGAAATGTTTCACATCTCTATCAAAATAAGTTTTGATAGAGATGTGAAACATTTCACGCGAATGTAAAAAATTTACAAAATTTAAATTCTGTAAATTTTTTACATTCGCGTAATTCTAAACTAATGATACGGACATAGTAACACACATTAAATACACAGATTGAAGCCTTAAAATAGAAATAGAAAACAAAAGAAAGTTTATCGAAAGAAATATAAAATCCTTAGAAGTCTTTGTTTCTAGCTTTTGCTTCGCAATGTCACCCTTCATTCTTATCGATCGATTTAATGACAGCCCCTGTATTGGACGATACTCTAATAAATTATTTATATGCAACTGGAAATTGATACGATACTAATAAACCGTGCAACTTTTCCCCTACCATTTAATAAGCATTGTTGCGCAGGTAATAGTGCCTTCATTTATAAGTCATCAAGCAACATGTTTTACAGAAGACTTTCATAACTTGTTTATTGTTGATGTCATTAGTTAGATTAGTCAATTATGATTACTAGTATGCCGACAACTGAGGTCTCGGCCAACTGAACAAACCAACACAATTAGAGTAGATAGAAGCGTGAATAGGAATAATGTGTAGTTAGCAAATACAACTGTCATTACCAATATTTAATGGAAATATGATATTTAATTTATCAAACTTTCTGCTAAATCCTATGCATGTTCCTGATATAGGAAGGTTTCTAATGGAATTTAATAAAGAGTTTGTGTACTGAGAACAACCTTATATAAGACTTAATCATCTGCGATCAGCTCAGCTGTAGTGCACCGCTGCCTTACACTTGAATATTATACAATCGTGATTGCGTTGGTACTAAATAGTAACTCTATGCGCGGCAACCCCTGAAGGCCTTACATTTTAAGTAAAATCAAATACAACTCAATTAATTACTTATCTCTTCCCCTTCAGGTACCAGTGTCGCTAGTGAGGAACGACGGCATAATATACGCGACCGGGCTGACGTTCACGTACACGCCGGAGCCGGGCCCGCGGCCCGTGTGTCCGCCCGTGGATGACGTCATGCGGCCCGACGCGGCCCCCGGCTGGCATCACGACGCCCACAACAGCCACCGGCTCCCCGACAACACCCTCCAATAGCCCATGGACTGCAGGCTGGAAGACGACAGCCTGCAGTTATAACTTACGCTGTGGCAACTCAAAACTGTGTTAAAGTGACTCCAAAGAAGCCGACATAAACAATGGACTAGTGACTTTCCCGTCGAAATTGACAAGAAAGACGTTTGGTGAGTGATTCAAAGACATTTTGTATTAGGTAATTCAATAGTGCCTAACGTCTATTCATCATAGCATGATCTCTAGCGAAGTTTTGTGCTACAGACTCTAGAGACAAATGGTATTTTTGAAATCTATTTTAAGTCGTTCAAATGGAGTGGTGTGTCGTCGTATGCGGCGTTAATATTTTATTCGCGCATTCGTGTTGGAAAAATGACACGACCTACTCATTAAGGCGTTATCTTCATGAAGGAGAAATGTACAATAGAAAATGTCTAGCTCATTAGCTTGTGCAATACTAAACATTTTACTTAGTGACTGATTTGTAGTTGTCGCGTCGTCAGACATGGATGTTTTTGTACCAAATCTCACTTGTGCAGATAAAGACCTTTTTAGGTGTCAAAGAGCGCATAATTATAGTTATTTGAGTGTTACGTTTAAAAGATCATGTCAGGATCTATAGATTATAGAAAGCTTTATTGATGAAAGTGCCACTTTGCGCGTCGATCGCTTTGCTTAGGAGCTTCGGACCGCATGGCGCCATACAAAACCATGTGAACACGATCGTCGTGTGCCTAAATATATATCTAAAAAAATATATGTTTGTATCTACGAGATTATGACACCAAAACTATGATTAAGGTTAAAACTCCAGCAATAAAAAGCAAGTTGTGACAGCAGTAACATAGTTTTTAACAGGGTAGAAAGGTACTGATGTGATATAACTCAAAGTATAGCTCTATTTGTATTTGAAATAGAATTTGTTGCTTCGCATATATAAATGTCATATTTTACATAGATAATATAAAATCTTTTATACATGCCAGGGATGTTGTGTATGATTAAAAAACGTTTTTCGTTTAATAATTACGAGTAGAGCTATGGTTTGAATGTCTAATCTATTTCACCCTGTGTTCTAATAAATTATTCTTGTCTTTCGCACTGTTAGCGGGTTGCAAGTGGGGTCAATGCGCCGACGACTATGGAATCAATAAATGACATATTGTTTTTTGTTCATTAAATAGAAATTTACTTTATATAGTTATTTTCTTTTTGAACACTACCGCTCAATTATTAGGTGTATGATATCACGGTGTTCAAATATATATTCGAAGCATATGCTCAGAATAACTCGTGCCATTCTTCAACTCGCTAACTAGTGTTCCGCACTACAATATCTTTTATATTTTATTACCAGTAGGTAACTCCTAGTCCGTAATTATGGTTTCACACAATTTCTTAAGCAATTATTCGCCTTTAAAAGCGCTTATAAATGCACTTCTATGAAGTATTCGCAATAATTGCCAACTAAGCTCATAAAAATAGTTTTTATACAGGGAGGTAGTTCCTACTTCGGCATTTAATATACACCAATATTAAAATAGTTCGTTCATTGTCATCCTCATAAAAAGAGATCTCTCTGCTCTTAGATTTGTTTCTTTGGGGCCAAATAGTTGTAATATCCATGACAAGTCATTGCGTTTATACTATATACTACTCTAATTAACGTTAAATAAGCTTAATGCGATGGGTAAAGGAAAATGACCTCTACGAGATTGATTTAAGAGTGATTTATATGTAATTGGTTTGTATAAAATAAGTATCATAGAAGATTATTGCAATTGAGTTAGAGAAGAGCCAAATAAGTCCTTTTTATGTCAAAATACTTGATATATAATATTTTCTCTTATACATTATTTTAGTGTTATATACCTACTGTTATATTTGCTTCTGTAATTGCGAGTCAATCAGTCTCAATGTGTATGCACAATTTATCTAATCACTTCACTTTGTTGATGATATTAAAATCCAATTACAGACACGTAGTGTTGTCACTGTACGTATACTTACGGAGATTTTAAACGAACAATACACGTAGTTTAGTAGCTAGCGTTAGTCCATAGATCAGTGCGAGCCCTCCACATCGAATGCGGCGCGATGCTGCGCGACGCTCGTACGACTTTTGTACGCTGACTACAAAGTATTTTTACCCGTCATTAAACGTCGCGCATGTACGTTTTTGCATCGCGCTCGATGTGCGGACCTCCTAATAATTAAATAATAAAAAAACAGAAATTATAAATTTTAAAATTTTATTTATTGTGTACCAATCTAATTTTTTAGAAAATGTATTGTTTTAAAAACGGATTTGATGTGTATTTTTAATAAAATGTGTGATTTCGAACATTCCATGTGGAAAGTGTAATAAGAAGTACAAAAAATATCAATATTTTTGTAGCAAAACGTTGAATTACGATATAATCTTATGGAATTGGTAAAGTTACAGTATTAAACGCGATGAATAAATAGACAGTAATAATGTCGTCAATTTTTTGTAAAACGATAAGCAAATGATTGTTCATTTTAAAACTGTTTACTCCTTTTTATCATTTTACATTTGGTATTTCTATATTTGGAAATGGTCATATTAAAGCGGTGACTGCTCGGAGATGACGTTGTCTGCCAAGTGTACCTACAACGTGTTCATTATATTCGGAGCAGTGATTCTGAAATATGAGTAAATATTTTTTAATAAAATTGAATATAAATAACAACGCTTTTTATTATAAAAACATCCCACAAATCATTAAGATTCTAAACCCAACAATGTTGAATCATAAAAATTAAAATTCTCACAGTCGAACTGTTTTGCGCAAAGCGGACCTCATTGCCTTATTTCTCATTGTTTTAATTAAAAACGAGGGGTCAAGTGTAATTATCTACTTATGAATCAGTGTTAATCGAGGAATCAGTGCTTCGACCGAAGTCTGTGGGAACGTCTTCAAAAACTCTTCACATGATAATAACAAGTGTCTTCCCCTACATACCGTTCCGCAACGCTGGGTTTGACCTCAGATAATTATCACAAGTTTATACCCATTCCGCCATTGTTCGCTGCCGAGATTCACTGTAATAAACTGGATAATATTTATGACATGTGATCACGTCGGTAACTTGGACTGTCACAATATAAATTGGAAGGTAATTGAGTCAATTGAACTTCGATCCGAAGGGTATGCCAGGACACTCGCCCGCGAGTGGATCTATTCTCGTCACAATCTGGGCGTCACTGATTGCCATGCCATGATGAGAATTCGTTTCTAAGTATTTCCAATGTACAATTATATTCATGCAATGAGTGACGCTTACAAGACGTCAAAGATGATCATTGACTTAATTGTGATGTCGCTGATTGCTGGTAAACATGGGAAATTGTAAAAATGAGTTTAATGATGAATACTGTTACAATAATCGCGGGATTTACCCAAGTCCTGTTTATTTCTGTTTTAATTGCCACTGTTGGTAATACACACATGCTAACTTATATCATCCGCAACTTATCTTCATTATAACATGACTTAATTAACTAGCAGGATCTTAGTAATTTAATTAATAATTCCTTTGTTTATTAAATGATTAGGTTTAAATTTATATCACTGAAATAATCAGTAAGATTGACTGTTTAAGTAGTATTTTGTTTAGTAAATTCGGTAATTTTTGGTCACAGTATGGCTCATGAAATATCAAAGAGTGCCAATAACGCAATCAAACGATAACATTTCTTAGCACTAGGTGCAGCTAATGTGTCGCGTGACTGCAGGCATTATTTCTCAATCGGTGACGTGCACAAGAAATTATGACGTTATAACTGCATGCACGTAACCATTCATTCATGCTTGCAAAAAATATCATTGTGTTGTAATAAATCAGGGTCTAAACATCCGGCTCGCTAATCAGGGGAAACTACAAGACAGGTTTTCCCTTATCAGCATCCTTTTCGGGTACAGCTGAAACCGGAACTTTAGTTGGTCATTTACCCGCACCAATTAACCGTATGACGATTATATCTATGCGGGGACTGTGAGAAATCTGTGTGCACACAATTGAATCATTGTCTGCGTTTTTACATTCTGCCAGGTTGATCTATGGTGCCAAGATATGCAGAGTGTGGGAATGTTCAGCGGTACCGATGTTCGAATGTTTTCCAACATGTCATCTCCGTCCGTGGGAACACACGCCAGGAAACAGACGAATTTTATATCAACTACCTATTATATTTTAAATTTATATTGTCTTGAATAACAACATTTTGGTGTTGCAAAAAGTAATTAGATACAATTATAATTTGAGGGCTATAAAAACATTTGTTGTTAAGCTACTAAATTGTGTAGGTTATACAGTGGACGGGGAGACGTTGGGAGCTCGAGATTTTCCTTTTTGATCTAGACACCGATACAAAATAAATTACAGTAGGTACCTATGTTCTGTCTGCAGCCCCCCTAGACAAGTGGCAAATCGTTTCTTCGTTTCGTTTCGTTATCTATCAGGGTATAATTTATTAAT
Source organism: Abrostola tripartita (assembly GCA_905340225.1). Classification (NCBI taxonomy): domain Eukaryota; kingdom Metazoa; phylum Arthropoda; class Insecta; order Lepidoptera; family Noctuidae; genus Abrostola; species Abrostola tripartita. The sequence goes on from HG996488.1 coordinate 3,466,325, forward strand.
CTCACATTGCTCGCAACAGTAGTCTTAAGAGATAGCAGTTGTCAGATTCTGCAGCTGCAGCTGGCTCAGACAGTGACAAGGCTCTGTGATTAAAATGTATTATCATCAGCTTATAATTACCTTATCTCTCGTCTATGCCTCCTTCCAAAAACGCCACTCTCTTCAGTTCTGGGCCTTTTGCATCATAAATTGTACTTTGCGAAAACTTACTAAACTAGGGGTTCCTCTTGCTTAAAATTAGGAAAGAACTGCGAAATAATTTAAATAGTTACGTAAATCAACGTAACTATTTAAATTATTTCGCTATTAATACCGAAGTAGTTTTTTTAGATAAACAACTTTTGACCAAACTTGAAATTAAATATAAGGAAAATAAACCATGCTTACATCACAATGAAATCATCAAGTTTAAATAAGGTGGTAGGTACCTACTTAATAATGACTCAATAAAAGGTTTTCATTTATTCTTAATTATCTAATACTCCGACGGTGATTCTGTCAACAGATTAGAATCCTGAGCCGCGATTAAGGTAGTTTCCTGCGCCGTTGAATGAGAGATCATCGCTGTGCCTGCAATTATAGCTGCTCTAGGTATGAGACGCAAACGTTATGTAGGTACTTATTACTTACGGAAGTAGGTACGGTACCTAGTTAGGTAGATATAGTATAGGTAGGTACCTACTTAACTTTATGTCCGCTCTCATTGGCCTCTGCGTCTATCACAGACGATTTATGCAATGTTAAGGAAGGCACTTCTTTGGTGGCAAAATTACCAATCCGACCGAAGAGTATACCTAAAACCACTAGGTACGTTATAAATCTGGCTATATGCCAGGATTTAGAAGGACTAAAGAGATACAATCAAGGACTACTCAATTGCACAAATCATAAAAGATTTTATGATTGTCGGTGTGCCTATTATTGCCCACAAACATAGGTACAATCACGCCTGTCATACCAAAACGGCAGCTGAAGTTCTCCTTTATCAGAAGTTTGTCAAGTAAGTATATCTACATTTCATCACCACCATCACCTAGATACCCGTTTCGTCGTCTTTGAGTTAAGATTTGTCTTCAGAAGATAATTTTGTGGTGCTATTCATAATTCGTCCCACAGACGAACACACAACTTCTACGCGGAAAGACAATTTCTTCGTTGCCGCATTGATTAGTTGCAAGTATGCGTCTATTGTTCAGTTCATTAGAGAAGATTATAAGTAGTTAAGTACCTATAGCTTTAGCATGAAATCTTAATTAGTGTCAACATAAACTATATAGGCAATATGCGCTAATATGTAAGTTAGAAAATTCGGAATATCAGTATCTAGGTCCGTATAAATAATTATTTACGCAAATTAATTTTTACTGAAGGGTCTCTAGTTATGGCGCGGCAAGAGTAGCCGCGGTAACGCTGCCTGCATAATAAAAAATAACCACAACCTATCATAGATTATGGTTATTCTTTTTTCTTCTCTTTATCTCACAATTATTAGTTTTATACTGTAAATTAAACCTTAGCTATTATTGATATCGCGTAAACAAGCCTAACGAAGTAGGTACTTTCGTGATAAGTTCCATCGATGTGAACTGCCCTGAAGCAACAATCGATCGAGGTTGTAAAGACTCGTTCAAATAAACTTTCCTTCGCAAAATAATCTTCAAAGAAAGGACATGATCACATGAAGATATCGATTGACGAGAAACTTTATTTGAAGTATCAAATCCGACTTGTGCTCGAGTCACATTTAGGACATAAACACCTCGAACGTCTTAAAATGAATATAAACAATTAGGTAATATTACCTACCGTACCTACCCTCTGTGCATTTACGTATTCCATATACATAGTTTTAAATTTGGCAACGTAGGTACCTACATACAAAAATCACCCTATATAAGCGAGTTAAAGGATTTGAAGTCTTCTCGACCACTTTAAGGAAGATAATATACTTAACACAAGTTTTCTTTTCTAGCACAAAGCTAATCTACCTTCATTTCATGTTGGTTTATTTGTGCCTCCAAAATGGAGTTGTTTTTACACAATTATATTCTTGAGATAATATGTTGAATTAAGGTTTTCCATCTAACATTTTTTGCCGTCGCTATACAAACGTGAGCCAACAACTACAAAATTGATGATTACAAAACATAGCATTTAGAAGGCTCTAGAAACACAAAACAAGCAATCAAACAATACTTAGTCACCGGCGGAGTTTGACATTTCACGTAGATACCGCGTCACCGAAATTGCACACTTTAGGATGAGAAATCAGACACAAAATTGCTCTAAACACTCATATTCTTGATGTTAGATAAATGACTTCCTGCTGCTGCTACAATGGAGGCATCATTATTCCTCGGGCTCCGTGAATAGGCCGCGCTGCCGTGGGAGTCTCTCACGACTTTATTACGGATATATATTTTTTGTTTGTTCTAATTAACAGTTTTTCTAATAGTCTGCTTTTACTTTAATTGTTCTTGCTCATTCAGTATCGTGTTTTGAACAGTTTTTCGTTTACCGCTATATGAAGAGAATTAAATGTCGCAGCGGGCAATCAACTTTCAAGCGTTTGTGTAATTTTGTGAATATCAAAATTACCTTGACTGTCGATTTTAATAGTCACCCTCAATTATTATAAACACAGACTTCTTTAAAAGCATAAATAGTTATCTATGTACCTATTCATGTTGAAAGTTCTACTAAAATAGTAGTAGATATACTTATAGGTATGTACTAAAGTTCCTATTACCTGCCCTTTTTATATCATTCATTTGCTCTTTTCGTTATCTGAATTGAAATAGAACCAAGGATTGAGAACTCGTGTAAAGAATGTAACAATAGGTTATTTTAGGAACAGCTTAATTCGCGGATGTTAGGTAGAGGAGAGCAAATTTTATTCATCTTAAATGTAGGTAAGTATCTTGTAATCTTAAGTCCAGATATATTTGCCCTATGTATATGAGGTACGTTTTCTACATATGTATGTTTTCTATCTTTCTATATTTGGGCACTTTTGTACTTAGGCGTCGCTTTTGCTGATTTATCTTTTGTTTTTCAAACCATTAGAATGTAGGTACACCGAACCGTTATCTATTGTCTCAATTAAATTCGTAACAAAAACATGAGAACCCTTTAAACCAACTGGTATTTTTCGTTCTCTTGGACGCCTTGATTTAATTTACAACGATTTCACGGAAATTGCCCAAATAATGGTATTGCCTACTTAGAAATTAATAACCGACTCCTTTCTACTCGATCAAGTCTACATTGACTCGAATTATTGTACTTATTATTATGCATAATTTTTCAATGTAGTTATCTAATTTAGTGTTTTTATCGACGAATAATTGGATTTAATTCGTACCTATAATCATTATTATAATCTTGATGTAACTATGCAATTTTTTAAGCGATAACGCCTAGTACCAATCTTATAATTTGAATCAGTAGATCGTCGGTTCGGTTTGATAGGCAAAAGGGAATTTTCGGAGATAATGAAAATAAAACACAAAATTCATTGTGACTCATGTTTACAACCACTCACAAATGCAACTTTTTTACTTTAAAGCGAAATTAATAAAACAAACGTAATGTAATTGTCACTGAACTCATGGCATAACAATGACAATAAATTTTATACATACTTACGACAAAACTCCTTTACCTATTAAATAAATACATTGATGTTACCTATGTATTTTATATAATGCTAAACGGTTACTTTATAAATATATAAACATCTAAATTCATTAGGTCTGCTACAGGTTGCTCGAGTTTTATCGCTATTTATTTTGATGCTAATTCGTTTTCACAACCTAATAATCAATAAAAAAATATTTATGTATCGATTTATTTTATTTTGACCAATAGAAATCGAGCAACACTGCATTCTAAATAAAGTGTTCATAATACGTCAAGGCACTGATAATTATTTTATTAATTTCCGCTATAACAGGCAGTGCTCTTCTAAAAAAATATTCTTGTATATTTGTTAAAATGAACGTTACAAATCTAAATTGTAAACTTAAATTTTCGTATTTAATTAGCACTGCAAGCTAGGCACTTATTAGGGCAACAGTCAGCGAAACTAGATAATTTTATAACATGCTATTTAACCGAACACCTAATAAAATATTATTGTAACAGATCTTTTCGACAATCTACTTGGATGTTATTGTTTTATTTCAATAAATATAACATAAAATGAAAATAAAATAAATCTTTCCCGAATAAGTTTGAAGATTTTAATAAATATACCCTACATAATCTATATTATTAGACAATTTCTTAAGATACATACGTATTTCTGTTAATCATTTCCATTGGAAAGTGCATGTTTTATGGAATACAAATACATACTTAGATCGTTGTACTTAATAACTATAACAGAGTAGATTTGGATTACCAGTAACATCGTTCGATACCTATATATTATGTATATTTTATTGCAATCTTATTGTATGGACGGATACATTTTTTTCTTTAGAAGTTTCTGTTTCAGTTCTACGCAAGTGTAACAGTAACTAATGCAGCCATAAATATTGTGCAACAAGTTTATTTACTTTACACATTATTCGGCGCACTTGTGATGTAGAAAATGCGAGACATTCATATTTATAAGCATTCGTTCTGACTGTATGTAAATGACATGCGGCTAATTCTATCTTAAATTAAATATACCGCTTGGAAGCGTGCGACCTTAACGATAAGCGGATAAAAATGTATAATTGGGTCTATGGTTGGAATGTTTGACTACGATAACGTCAGGGACGTTTTACCGTGGGGCGTGGGGTTACTTGACGCGCACGGAGCGCTGCTTGTTCATGTTGGTGAGCATCAGCGAGATGTATGACGTCAGCAGGTCGTCCATCTTGTAGCCGAGCGACGTCTCGCACAGCAGCTTGGAGCCGCGCACCAGGTTACCGATCGTCATGTGGAAGTACGTGTTGCCAGAGGACCAGTTCGATATCCTCGTGAACGGGTGTGTCACCAGAATGTCCTGAAAAACGATTTTATGGACATCAGTTTATAAATAAAATACCCAAAGAATATTTGCACGAAATTGGTAGGTAACTCATGTTGATGAAAACATATTTGGAAGTCAACAACAGAACTAAGAATAGTAAATTAAATGGTCACCTTTGTCTGAGGATGTATTAAACTGACTCCGTGTTTATTGATAGCAATGAGCAACAGTTCAGGATAATTTGGTTCAGTAGTCTGCTTGACCTCGAAGAATGCGGATCCAAACGTTGGCCAGCGGTAGATGACCTTCAGGAACGTGATCTTGGCGTCTTCGGGCGTCATGCCAGCGTCCTGGTTGTATGAGGCTACCACCGCTCGCTTCCAGTCGGCAGAGCTTTGTAGCTTGATCAGATCGGCCGGTATTAACTCACGAAGCATTTGCCTGGAAATATAATCCGATATATTTGAAATATGCATGTTTATTAGGTGTGCATTCATACTTAGTAATTCTAAAGTAAGGTTGAATTAGTCGGGTTGTAAATCATCAATTTAAGACGTTGGATATTGGATCAAGTTTTAACTAGCATTACCTTAGCAGAGTGTCAATGGTGAAAATCTTAATTCGAGAGAAACCTTTAAGTCCTGGAAGTGTCCAATTACACGATGATGGCTTGACACTTACGGTATCGCCTGTAGCTCCTGCTTATTGTCCCCAAAGCGTGCCCGGTAGGCGAGCGCGGCCAGACGGGCAGCTTCGTCGCGGCCGCACCGGTGGTACCCACGCAGCAGCTTGGGCAGCTCCTGGTGGAAGTGGAAGATCACGTCTGCTGCACGATCTTTACCCGGCACCGTGTTCGTCCACAGCTTCTTCATGAAGAACACCTGAAGTCATGAAACATACAAATCAGCAGACGTAAATGTGAATGAAAATTTGGCTACGCGTTTGGTCTCAAGAGCGCCACAAAGGAACATGCAAACACACATAGACTGATAAAGACATTACCCTCCTTTGTAGGTAAAAAGAGGTATATATCAACTGCCAAATATGCTTTCGTTCGGTATACAAAAGTCTATGTAAATACAATATATGCTAAACTAAGGTTCTGGGATGCTGACAACAAGATGACGGAAGAATTTAAACATATATACAATCATTTGTCATTTTATTACGAGTAGTACTTGCTCCTTTAAAAATATTCGTAGCTATCTCATCTATACTTATAATAAAACTGTAGAGAGGTCAATTCTGTACATTGAATATATATTCAAAATTAATATTGGAGGATGACTGGTGATTGATACTGATGCCAAAAATGCAATCAGTAAATTTTTTGTCTGTCTGTCTGTCTGTCTGTCCGTCTGTCTGTCTGTCTGTATGTGCACGCATGGGTCAAAAACTACTGAAGGGATTTTAACCAAACTTGGTACGATTGTAGTCCATACGCCTGGGCAGGTTATAGGCTATATAATATAACGCTAAAACACATAGGAGCTGAGCAGTAACGATAAATTTGAAGTAAGTCGGATGAAAATGCGCTTTCAAGCTCTTATTCTCGCATACGTCGATCATACACCAAAAGTATGTATTACAAAAATGATGATCTCTAAAAGATCTACAAAAACGTCCTCAATAGTATATATCTATCTTTTATAAATTAGCCACAATAACGTGTTTAATCGTTAGGCACTTCTTCAAGTGTATTAATAAAATATATAAATATATTGTATTTCACATAGATATATCGTTATCCAACTCCAATATTCAAAAAGTACACTTTAATATCTATTTTATAAAAAAAAGAAATCGGTATATAAGATATAGATGAAATAAAGGCGGGGGCATTCACGCGCCACCTTATCGTCCGGTTAAGCAGTAACAGCTCCCTCAGAGCTAACTGCGAGAGACATTTTCGAAAAAAAAAACGCGCCACCTTCACTCACATTGTCACTGTTAATGCGAACGGACGTGGTTCTTATTGACTCTTTGGAATCTTCTTCTTATCGTATGGTTGATGAATAACCTGGTGTCAGAGTTTAAACCGCCTGTAGGACTTTACATGGCTTTACACACCGTTGAAACATCTCTCAGGTGTGCCGGTTTCCTCACGATGTTTTCCTTCACCGTTTTTAGCAAATGATAACTAATTTATAGTACGCACATGAATTCGAAAAGACATTGGTGCGTGCCGGGAATTGAACTTGCGACATCTGACTTGACAGTCGTACTACTATGTAAAGATTGACATGTATGTAAAGACAATTTACATGTATGTAAAGATTGACGTAACTTTTTTTTATGAACCGATTATAATGAAACAAATTCTAAATGTTATGGGAAGCTGCCACAATACATCAATGAAAACCGCATTCAAATCGGTTCAGTCGTTTCTGAGAACGCACTAGCGTTAAAACGCACAGACAAACCGACAAACGGACAAAAATTTAAAAAACTATATTCTTGGCGTCGGTGACATAAATACAGAGTGTATAAATTGTTTTTCTTTTTAAAAATTGAATGTACAGACACGGGTCGTTTACGATTTTATTATATGTATAGATATAGATTTTTTCTCATTACCGCATAGACAATTGTAATTCTCGCAGCAAGTAACACATACGGTTCTCCGGAACTTATTTCTGTCAAAGTAATTTAACGACTTCTAGCTCAAAGGCATCCTTCAGCTGTAACATCATTGAGGCGGACATTCTAGCAGCAAGATAGATTTTCTATCCTGTGTATAACGATTTCGGCTGAGTGTATACAGCCTTATGCTTCGCCATGACCATCAACATCAACCATTACCATTGACTCACGCAGTCATAAAGTAGCCTTTAATCTTACGAATACTTAGCTGCTTCTTACACGCACACACAATCGTACGACGCTTACTCTTAGGTCACGAGTTCTCTATAAATTTTGTCTGTTGAGATACTGATACATTGCGATCTACACCAAACCTAGCGAAATTGTGGGAGTAGGTACAATATGTGCACCTCTGCCTACGCCTTCGCGGAATACAAGCGTGTCGTTGTCGTATGTTTTATAACAATATTTTTTATAAGAGTCAACTGCAATGATTCCCTATTTTAACTTAATTACGAATAAACCGACAAACAGACAAAATATCCAGAATAATAGAAATGGGTTGTATTGTATAGGTTTCTAAAACGTCGCCCCACACTAGGAATTTCTCCTGTATCGTGGGTGCGTTTCACAAACTTGAAATTTCACTTACACAAACACCCAGACTCGGGACAAACATCTACGGATCACACATTTTTTGCGGGAATCGAACCCACACCCAATCGCTTAGCCACTGCGCCAATCAGGTCTTTTTTAAATACCGGAAAGTATTCTTATTAAAATAAGTGGTTTAAAGATTTTTAACCTACTTAAAAAAGCTTGCCTGGTAGGTATTTTTTTCTGTTAAAAGTTCAATTTACTACTGGTGTTTTATCCGAAATACACGTGGACGAAGTCGCGGGCAACAGCTATACATGTAATAAAATAGTACGGCATGGCGTAAAAACTACTAAATCGAATTCGCTCAAACTTAGCTAATATATTAAAAACAATTTAAAAATACTTTTGCTGTTTCCGAATGTCCACGCGGACGGAGTCGCGGGCACATCTAGTATTAAATAATCTAACCTGGTAGGTAAACTGCGGTGTGATGCCGTCGCGAGTCGGCCGCGCTTTCTTGATCCAGTCTGTGAGGTGTCGCACGAAGTCAAAGAAGAAATCGCCTTCGGGCACCGATATCACCTTATCAGCTATCTTAACGAATAAACTAAAGCCTTCACTAGATCTGAGATTCAGTCTTTGAGCGATATTTTGACAGAAGTCTTTTGCTCTAGTCGACGAGTCCACTTCAAATGCCTCGTCTGTGTCGTCCGGGAAGTACACCTTATGGAATATCTGAGTGGTCTTGTGTTGGATAGCCTCGACCTCCACTTGGTGAGGCGGATACTTCCGCTGACCGTTCCTTAAAGTCTTTTGAAGTCTTTGGAGTGAGTCCTGGGCTATTGGATATCGTCTAGTTCTTAGAAACAGTGTTAATTCTCTTAGTAACCCTTGACTACATGCAAATAAGCCAGTAGCTAACCACATCAACTCCCACCCTCTTTCTTCTGACATTCTATTTCGGTTGTCGGTCAGCTGTTTCATTACTTGACAATAAATCTCGTCCCGCAGTATCTCATGTTTTAGTGGACCATCAAAGATGTGATCTGTGTACTCATTGCCGATACGAGGACGCTTCGAAGGCAGGTCTCCCATGTACTTAAGAATAGCAGTAAATGCAAAACAAGCCTCCTCAGCCAGTTCCTCTTTCGCTTGAAGTTTCTTTAACAACGGTTGTTTGATTGGCTCTCTTGAATGTCGCCAAAGCTCCTCGGATCCTCCCCTTTTTGCAGTGGAAAGCGTTAGTGCTTTGGATACAGTGCGTTTCGGTGGCAACCGGAAATGATCCAAAGCATATTCTAATAATGTATGGGGTTTGTCTCTTGTTTCAGTTCCATTATATGTTGCAGTTGGTGCACGACGGCCATGCTGTGCACCTTCTTGACAAAATAGAGCCAATATGTCTGGTGGCGGCTTAGTCAGTGCCGGTAACACATAGACGGTCTCCGCGGGGAAATCGCCCCTCTCCACAGTTCTCTCGCAGCGACCGATGCACCAACCATTATTTAACACCGACTCTCCCGTACTATCTTCTTCTAAAATAATCAGATCTCCTTTGTTAAATGTTAGGAAACTAGAGCCCTCACCGGGTGCTTTGTAGTCTTGAAGAGCTATTACAAATTTTGATCTCTTTTTTAATCCTTCCAGGAAGTATACAACTAGATCTCGAATGTCTTCCGCGTTTGGACTTTGGAATGTAAATTCTTCTCCACGAACAGTAGACAGACTAAATGTTTGGGTGAAGACTTTGTTTGTTTTTTGGCTGGACACAGTAGTAATTTCGGGGAACGATAATTCTAGCAGCACCTGTTCCTGATCGTCAACGACGTACACACCGGTCCAGTTTACAGCTATAATTACATCATTCTTAGGTAAATTAGGTCCAGAGTTCCTATAGGCTTCATAGAACCGAGAAAATAATAAAGGCCACTTGAACTTTGCATAACTGACTACGTCCTCTTTCACTCTATACGCAGGAACTTTTTCTTTTACATAATAGCTCTTTTTATACGCTTGCACCACAAGAGCACCCCACCGATCAACTGCTTTTTCAACGCCAGTTAGACAATAATCCGGTATGTAATTTGGTAGTAACGTATACAGTCGTTCCGTATTCATATCTTGACCATATTCAATGTAATACTGTTGAGCAGCTATCATTGCTAAGTCTTCTTCTTTATCACATCTATATTCACCAAACTTCACTCCTCTGACAACTTGCTGGTATATAAGATTCGTGGCAACTTGATCTTCAGTAGGATCGTGCCACGGAGCAAATATTTCCTTTCTAAAGAACAATCTCCAAGGTGCGTTCCTTTCTTGAGCACCTTGCTCTTTAGCATACTGTTCGCACTGTGATATTGCATCCATAACGTGATCACCTCCACTTCCAAGCGAGCTGACCTTATCGAACAATGCAATGTATAGCGAAAAACCGAATTGGTCCTTTAATCCAATTTTATCAGATAACTGGTTGCACAGTTCTCTCGCAGTAGTTGCTGAATCCGCCAATAAGGTCTTTGTGTTACCGTCCATGAATGTTATAGGTAGCATTATAGGTTTTTTCGACTTTGTTGCTTGAAGCTCCAACCAGGAGGGCGGCTGGTTACGCGTGCCATTGTTGAACGTCCGCTTCAAACGATCCTCACAATATGGCGCGTAGCCAGGAGGACCTTCCCTAATAAAAGCCCGCAGGTAATTGACGAACTTTTCACTAGGAGCGAAGCATCCTACACACAACGAGAGTAATATCCAACCTCTGGCGTGAGAGGACTTTGAAGGATTGTTCGTCAGTTGTTTACAAATCTGACAATATATTTCATCTCGCAGCTCAGCTCGCAGAATCCCGTGCCCAATAATAAAATGCAATTTCTCTAGATTTGATGTTGGACGTGATTCCAGCCACGACTGATAGCTGTCTGCTGTGTACTCTTCATCCTGAAAAGCATAAAAAATACATTAATATTTTAGTTTTATTGAAATCTTTCATGTATGTATAAAAAACTCAACCAACCTGTAACTTCCTTCTAACATCTTCACCCAGCTTGTTCTTTCTCTTTAGGGTCAAAGAGACAAGCTTGTGTCTGATTGACCTCGGCTTTTGTTTATTCAGATACGCGTCAGCATCAACGCCCATCATCTGAGCTTCTTGAAACTCCTTGGACCTGATGAAGTTCCTACCGAGGGTAGCAGTTACTTTGGACATTACAGAAGTGTTGTCTCGGTCCATTGTGTGGTATCTCGGCTCGGGCAGGTCCCCCGTAAACCGAAGTATAGTGATCCATAGCGCTTGTGCCGCCTGTAATTTTTTTCCAATCATAATAATTATATTTTAAAAGAACGTCAAAGTCGAGAGTATAAACGTAAGCGTTACTTGAATCGATCAAATGATTATATTTTATATCAAAAGTATCGACTGTGAATGTTTTGAACATCTGTTTAATATGCATAACTCTAAGCAAGCAAGCAACTAAGTGCAAACAAATGTCATAATATTGTAGTGATTGTAAAATTGATATGCTACATAAAGCAAATCGCATCGCAATGCGCAAACAAAATTTAATAAAGAAAATAGAATTATTTATGCAGCAATGATGCTGCTAATCGTGAAGGTAGAAAATAGAAACAGAGTACGCTTTGGGCGCTACGACGTAGCTGATAACACCCGAAAGCCAAGGTAAGGTACGATATCGTAGCAGATATCTCTACAGTTACGCGACAGAAGTACCTACTACTACGATTTTTAATTCGTTGTTCGATGTTTGTATTTTTTATTTCTCTTTTGTTGAAAGAAATTGTATCTAATGCAAAAAGGTTTCTCCTATAATATTACTAACTCCTGAGTAGGTACTTACCAGTTGATCTCCTTGTGTATGTAAAGGCAGAAGTGGGTGCTTCAGTGGTTTTCTCGAGTACTGGTGAGTGACATTTCCTTGGAAATATGTTGCTGCAAACTTCTGGAACTTGAACTCTGACAAATCTTCCTCATCTTCTGATGTAGTTTGCATTGGTGTTACCATCTGTAAAGGTTTATTGGTCATGTTATGAACAGGGCATTATTATTTTTATTTTAAGAGATAATCTTCTGAATAACATGATTTGAAGTCAATCGATTTGTAGACTGACTGGCTATATTACAAGTGAAATTGAAAGTAAGTCAAGTAGTGAGATAGTATCAATTACGATAAATTAATATTTAGATAAGAACGAGTGTGAACAGTCTAGAAGTGAACATTCAGAATCTACCTCTACACGAACGATCTGATATCGATCAGAGATTTAATCGGCAGGATGACGTGAGCACAGTCGGTCCATAATTAGCATATTATGTTATTTTAAGGCACTTTCTGATAAGTTGAGGAAGAAAAATGTATATTATGCATTCAATTAATTCGTGACTTATCAATCAATTGTTTATTTAACACAAATGAATAACTTTTTAAAACAGTAGTGGACTTTAGGACTATTGTTAATCTTAATATCAATGAGAACATAGACGATGCACCTACTTATATATAACTGACGTAAATAATAAGGAGCTTACAATCATCAAGAACAAGTCTTAATTTTAAAATGGGTTAACGACCTCTGCTGACAGCAAAAAATTCAGATACAGCCCTTTACCATGAACTCTTAAAGCAGGATATTTTCCGTTGTGAAAGCGAGACGCCACGCCGCGCCGTTACGTGCAGTGTAGTGTAGCGTCTCGCTCTCACAACGGAAACTGTCCTGGTTTCAGAGTTCATAGTAAGGGGGCAGCCCCCCTAGACAAGTGGCAAAACGCTCGACGAATAGAAATCGAATAGAATGAATAATATATGGGTTTGACATAATATGTCATCGTTTACGTAGTCGAAATTATCATTCTATTATATATCTAGACCATTCTACTTATTCGATTTCCATGTGTCGAGCGTTTTGCCTCTTGTCTAAGGGGGCAGAAACCAATTTTTTTATTTATATATATATATATTTTGTAACTATTCAATTACCTCTTGTTGGTCAGCCCTCGGCTGCGGCAGGTCACTGAACACCGAGGTGTCCTTCGGCACGGGTGCCTCGCTGCTGGAATCCGGTAAGAAGTCAAACATAGCCTCCACAAGCTTGCTGTCGTCCACAGGCTCGTCTTGCTTGCGAGCTGCCTCTTGTAGTAACGTCCTCTTCGCTTCGAGCTGCTTTTTCTCTTCCAGGGCCAATTCTGCTTCGCGCCTTTCCAATTCGTACATGCGCTCCTGTGAAAATAACGTAACTTTTATTATGATAATTTTGGATGGAATACGATGTTGGCTAAGAGGTTTAAGTAGTGCATATGTCATAATAATATACTAAGTGTCCGTAGGGTTTCCGTTGTCATCTGCCTGTTGTAAGCCTAAGTATGTTGTTGACTTGTTGTGTATGTGTTAGCGTTTTACTTTAAAGTTTATTTTACACCATTAGCTTTAAAACCAGCTGCCAAAAGCATTTCGGTTGCAATTGTACTTATCTTAAACTACTTTTAAAAACAAAATATTTTAGAATAGTTGATAAATAGGTACCATAATTTTAAGGATTTCTAATCATGTAATTACACGTCTAATAAATAATGAAGACGGTAAGGTCACAGCTAAATAATTTCTAACAAACTTATCAACAATTACCAAATATGTAGGTATGTACCAACATTTAAAACTCACTAGTGCACCATTAACAATGATTTAAGAATGTATGTTAACATCAAATAACATATGACACTCACAATGAAGCCACCTACATACAACAAGTCCCCATAACGCAAATCAAATACGACATTATTACAAAAGTTATCGAACCACAGATTCATCATTATTCACTGTGCACTGGCTGAAACCACACGTCTGTATTCAATAAAGGATTACTCTACTTTGCTCCATATTACGGCAGGTTACGGTCTGCGCAGACTAACAGACGGGACGGCAAAGGATTTTAAATTAATTAATGGAATTTCATACTTACACAATCAAAATAAGGTATATATTTCAATGCTCGCACGCTCGGTGAAAACTGTGCTGCGATGCTCAGAGATCGATCACCGAACATTGAAATATCCACCTTATTTCTATTGGATAAGTATTAAATTCAATCGGTCAATTTAAAATCCCCTGCTGTCCCGTCGGCTAGTCTGTATGGGCCATTACGGGTTACGTTAACGAGCTGGCCATCCAAGCATACAGAAACAGTTTTACAGGTTAGATTGCGATTACGCAAAACTTACGCTTCATTGGTTGGCCAATATTGTTTACTTACGCAAAGTCGCCAATAATATAACACTGTTTTTATTAGCTACTTTAGTTGTTAACTGTAGTTATGAGTTTACGACACCAAATAAATCATCAGATTTTAATATAGATAACTGCTGCTAATTAGAATAAGTAAGAATTTAATGCAAAATTATGTCTTTTAATTATCATTTTTCTAACCCCGGTCTTACATTTTATATTGCCTATGTCAATTGCTCCTTTTACATAAACGATCTCCAGTGCTCAGTACCTATTAAAATCTCGGAATAGTCTGACTACTTAATTATTGATCACTAAAGGTGAAAACTCTGTTTGATTATTTAGGCAAATTAATCTATTTGTACTACATTGTACTAATTACATAATAACGAAGGGTTTATTAGACATACATAATAACTCACCTGGTAACATAGGAGGTACCAGAGCGCCTTATACGGAAGACTTTCGTCAATAACCGGCAAATACAGTAATGGACTCAAACATAATTCTTTAACCGCTTTATTATAATCACTGTTTGTCATTGTTCGAAAATACAAAATAATAAAACACTTAATCACATTTTACAGAAAAAAATAACATCGATTTTCAAAAACAAAAATTAACGAATTTTTAAAAAAAATTGTTGTTTTTTAATCAATTAAAACCTCTTGTCGATTGGACATCGAGACCGTCACCTTGCACAACTGTATCTTAATTAATTCAGAAATTATTTACTCAATCACTGATTATCTTGACGATATGACAATAGCGGCATTTTAATATAATTTATGATTGAGTTTAATTTGGATATCTTACGATCGCTACCGATAGAGATTAATGTAACTGTTATCGCGCATTTATACAGTTTGTTTAAAAAATGCAGCACTTTTTACGAAGTAATTATTAGAAATTTATACGTTACTTTTACACTATTAGAGAATATAGAAATCACACTGTGAATTTAATCTGAATAGTTACATTATCACAATAAAATCATAAAATAATACAACACCAAGAAAATATCTTACTAATTACGTGTTAATAAAACATAAAAAGGCACGTTTGAGTTTAGAGAGGTGAGAAATATTACCACAAAAAGTTATCAAGGTGCGTGATGTGATCATGTGACGCTTTACAACATGCTGTATACTGGTAAAAATGCAATAGCTTATCGAATTCTATGAAGTACCTACTACTGATACCTAATAAGAACACACCCACGCGATTGGAAGCATTCATCACACATCCTATATTCGAGGTATTGACATTTTTCTATGCGTCCTATGTTACGAAGGGCAATGCTTTATTGTAAAGATTTTATACAGTTAAATATGTTTTATCGTATAAATCACATTTATCATCTCGGAATATAAAAAATCGTAAAATAAATAATTACTGAAACAGTTATAAACTTTGATAAACCGACGTAATGGTTATAAAATAAACTTCCCACTTCAAGTCCGTATAGAAATATATTATGCTAGTAACTGAATTATAAAACAAAGTGTACGCCGCGCCGCAGTGATTTGTAAAGTTTGTTTATTTATAGGAATATTCAAGAATTACACCATTTTTTAAATATTGTTTAATAAGTGTGAAATTATAATAATAATATGTATCTAGGTATATAGGTATTAGGTTCTTATTCTGCATGGTACACCTAATTGTGTGATTAAGTATCCTTTGTCAAAATTATCATATTATTGATCAAATTCAATGTGACTATACACATCCAAGATAGTTATATCAAAATTAATCTGACTAACAATCTAGGTACAACTTGGTGTTAGTGAATATACTTATGTATCCGTTCGTTAGGGTTTTGTGCAAAAATTGTAAGGGGGCCTATGCCCAGCAGTAGGACACTGAACAGGCTACTTAAAAAAAACCGGCGTTTCTACTTAGTTTACTATCCTACAAACAAAGTTAACTACAAAATTATCTTAAAAAGTATTAGGTAGTTATTTACTGTACCATTAATATATTTCACGATCTTTTTTTTAAACTCTTTTAAGAAGATACAATACTCTCGTAAAATGAATTATGACTGACTAATTATTATTTAGAGATATCTTTCAAATTGTACACTCCTGTGCTTTCAGTTTGAAATTCATGCGACCACGATGGTTTTAAATAGCTAGGTTTAGCTGAGTTCTTTTTTTGATTATATTTTGATGCAATCATTTTAATTTCTTATCTTTATTCTATATTGCATAGTTCATTATCACATCGGCCTCCCCCAGGGTACGCAAGATCCGGTCTTCCGTTTTCGCAATAATGAATGTTGTGTGATGACCTCATCAAACATGAGTTTTAATGACATTTTAGCCCATTTGACAGTTGCTCAGCTTAAATTCAAATTAAAAAATGTTTGACACGTGCGGGATTCTAACACGCGACCTCCTCCCGCTCAACCTGCTCGAGTCCCCGACACGGTAGCTTAGTTGTTTAGAGCTGCGCCACGGTTAGGCGAAGGTTATCAATTTAAACCCATCAAACATTTGACACAGGGCAATATTTTGGCTATTATAATATTTGATCTAAGTACCTACTGAAGAGAATGAATGCACATTTGCCTGAACTTCAACAGTACCCTTAATTTAAACTTGATAATGTATCGGTCAACTAAAATACAAAGTAATTTCAATACAATGAATACCGAATTGAAAACGATGAATTGTAATTTTTTATCCAACGGAAATTAAATTAAACATTCTTGCTCTATTCATACTCTACAATAACGTTGATAAAAACACAAAGAACTGTTTTCTTTAATGTTACTTGTATCTTAATCTATTATATGGTATCTCCTTAAAGGGTTTTATAGATAGCTAGATACTATCTAATAACTCCAAAAGAATTACACACACTAAAATAAATCTGATTAGCAAATTATAAAATAACATCTCAAATTAGACAGTAAAATACACTATAGGTAAGTAGGTATGCCTAAATTGTAAAAAATATATTTATATTTTCTTACCCTATAGTTTTGCTCAGCGATCTCTTTGGCACGAGTGTTGCCCTGGTGCTGTAGGCGCTGCTCTTCCTGCCTGCGCAGGCGTAACGCCTCAGTATGCGCGAGCGCCTCCTGCCGCATGCGCCGGTAGCGACGCATAGCAATCAAGCGACGTGCGTGACTCTGGATCTTCACTATAGCCCACATTTTGTGTCCATATGATCGACGCACTAAATAACCACGAGCAGCCGCCTAGGAAACAAGAGATTGTAAATGAAGATCAAAATTGAGAAACTTTGTAAATATTTTAAAAATATTGTCAGTACTGCTTTTACGTATTGGTAAATAATACAGAGAGCCTTATTTACTGGATTTAATACACTATGCATCTTAACGTCAAGAACGTTCGGAAACCTTAACATAGGGTAGCAGAAAGTGTATAAACAACAGAAACTTACTTGTAAAGACACAATGTGGCCACGAAGATGCCTGAAGCGGTGGGCTAAAACTCTCGCCCGGATGAGTGCTTGCAATCTTGCGTATCCGACTTTCATCTTGTTGTACCGAATTCTCTGGAGTTTGCCTCGCCAGTGACGTTGGATCAGAATAGCAGCTGCCCGCATCTTCAAAAACCGCCTACGATACACCCACCCTCTAATAGATCTTTGGAGTATTAATATCTTTCTTGTGAGAACTCTGTCTCTTTCCTGTTCAAGGAACAAGTCGTGAGCATCTTTCAGAAAGACTTTGGTGTGTCCCAACTGATAATCAGATTTCCCAAGAACTTGTGCGCAGATCTTTGCAGTAGCTCCACGACAGTCAGTCTTGTGCGCCGGGGGAACGCCGGAAATTAAAAATCGATATCGCTCAACGAACTCCTTAAAGCTGTGCCTAATTGGATAACCAGCTCTCCTGATTCTGATAGTTTCCATCATTCCTGAGTATCTAAGTTGCCTACAGCACAATCCACGATCAAACATCATTGGTTTCTTAATTTCATTAGGTTTAATACACCGAATAAAGAATGGTTGACAAGTTCCCAATGTTCGCATTAATAAGTCAAGAGACTTTTTAAATTGCGTTGAGAGGGTCGGAGTTCGTTTTCGGGTCTCTGATCCCATTGCGATATCATCCTGGAATATGTGTTGCAGGAATTTGTTTGTAGAAATATGAATTAATTGCAATAAATCAGCGCTAAACGTGTCCCGGTTCTTCTCTAGAAATCCTCTTGTGTCGTAAAATACTATTCCAGCAAAGTGGTTTAGACCAAAACTGGTGTTTATATCTGACTTTGGCTTGAGGTAGTTTCTGTGAAGACCGTGGGTCTTGTGCAGCTTGGCTAACATAGTTTGATCAGTACCTTTAGGAAACTTTGACTCTTCGTCAATTAAGGCCATGATATTCAGCTGTTTTAACGCAATCAAATCCAAAGCATCTTGGTTGTCAACAAATTCGATATGTTGCCAATTGATTCCTTCATGGTTATATTCTTCCTGTTCCAATTTAAAAATATGCCTAACAAAAAATTGTTGTAAGTTCTCGTTAGCAAAGTTTATACAGAATTGTTCAAAACTGTTTTGATCGAAATTTTCAAATCCGAATATATCTAGCACTCCGATGGCGGTTCGCATTGTCGACTTTGGTCTATAGATTGCAGCGTTGATTTTTTTCACGATAGTGACGAATAATCGTCCATAGATTCCTTTAACGAAAGCATCCCTAATGTCCACAGACTGTGTTTTGCTAAGGGTTGATATAACTGTTTCTCCGTGGGCAAACAACGTTTTCCTAGTAAGCGCGTCTATTAGAGACTGCATCGGCACGCCTAGCAATGTTGCGACTCTCCTCACGTTGGCTTGTTCTATAATTTCAGTGGCGTCTAAGTTGTCCACGACAGTTGCTTCATACTTGATGTTACCGCAGTGTAAGACGGCAGCTAACAACTTCAATATTTCCCATATTTCTGGTTCAGTGAACAACAACACCTTCATGGCGGATCGAATATCAGCAAATTCAGCAGCATCGTCTCTGCCTTCGCATGAAAAACTTCCTCCCTGAAACGGGAAATGATCTTTAGTATATTTCAAGCAATAACGAAAATGTTTCGCATTATTAGAATATCTAATAAATCACAATAGACTATGTATGTTATATGTTAAAACAAATCTGATCTATTAATTGATTTATTAGCACTAAAGCCATTAGAAACATTATCTGATATAGTTATTGACACAAGTGTCACAACATATCAATAAATCCTAGAAAAATATCTAATACCGTAAATAGCTATCAATACATGTAAACATTATTAATTTATTGTACATACAAAGACCTAAATTTATTTTTCTTAGAAATATTAATAGCTATTATTGTTTGATAAGATTTTTTAATATTTCGGATTTAGATATAAAGATTTATCGTATCTTCTTCTTCTTATCGTATGGTTGATGAACAACCTGGTGTCAGAGCTTAAACCGCCCGTAGGCCTCTGACATGGCTTTACACACCGTTGAAAAATCTCTCAGGTGTGCCGGTTTCCTCACGATGTTTTCCTTCACCGTTTTTAGCAACAGATAATTAATTTATAATACGCACATGAATTCGAAAAGACATTGGTGCGTGCTGGGTTTGAACTTGCGACCATTGACTTAGCAGTCAAATGATCATACCGCTCGGCTATCAGTGCTCCATTTATCGTATAATAGTACAGGATTTGTCAGGAATCCTCTAACAGATTACTTACCGCAGACAAGTATCTATATTCAGACGGTTCAGTCAATTCCAATTTCTTCTTCTCTTCTTTAGACAGTCCGGCCAGCAGACAATAGAAGACGTGGTAGTTCCTCTCTTCATCCCCCTGGGACACGATCCTAGACTTCTCGAGAAGGTACTGCTCTATCTTGGCGCCTTCGATGACTCCACTATTGTTGAAGTGAATGTCGATGTACTTGCCGAATCGTGAGGAATTGTCGTTTCTAACCGTCTTCGCATTTCCGAAAGCTTCAAGGATGGGGTTTGCTTCTAGAATCTATAGAAATAAATGTTGATTACTTTACAAATAATGAAAATGTGAAAGTTGTTGTAGCAGAATGTTTTTACAGTAGCCGTTTCGGTGTTATTGGTTAAACACTTTGTTTTGATCATATCAAAGGTAATTTGAATATACTTTCATACTTGTTCGCTTTCCTTCGTTTTGCACGTATCCATAAAGTTTGCATTCGTCTATAAAGCTAGAGATTTATGAAGCAGAGATAGTCATAAACATTTTACTGCTGGACATTCAACTAATAATTAAATCAGATATAAGCATCGTCCAATTTTTTCCTCGTCACAATGATTGGTATCTTATCTCAATTACTTGGGTCCGAAATTCATGTTTTGATTGTAGATGTCAATCGGAGTTGTTAAACATAATCGAACACAATTTACGTCTAAGTTTTATGCATATTGTGGTATTAGGTATTATTTGTGATTTCCGGTTTGTGATAAATGTTTAGAAGATAATGTTAATGAAATTATGTTCAGTTAATGAAAAATAGATTGTTTAGGACGATAAGGATACTAAAGGTTTAGGCCAAGATTGAGGTAACCAATCATTTTGTGTCAGATTTTTTATGTTCTGACCGCACTTTCTTTCTAGCTGTAGATATCTGTCCAAGCATTGATTCGAATCCTTCCAATCTGCACGTCTTATCACCTTTCTGTTTGGCATCTGACATCTCTAATGGATGATGTGAGTGTGGTCTGTGTGTTTTAATCAAAACTAACCTGTTGTTCTATCCACGAATGCTTCCCACTAATCGCAGCGAGGTACTGAAGGATTAACTTAGTAGATTCCGTCTTCCCTGCGCCTGATTCACCGCTGATAACGATGCACTGGTCTTGTTTGTACCGACGCATGTGCGCGTACGCATTATCGCCTATCGCAAAGATGTGCGGTGGCAACTCGCCTATCTTCCTCTCCTTGTACAACTTGATCTGGTCCGCCGTGTAGATCGGCAGGATTTGATAAGGATTCACCGCCACTAAAATGGAGCCGGTGTATGTCTGGAAATCAAATGTATAATATTAGTTTTATTCATATTTTTTATAGTGTTTGTTCTGTTGTTGTGTAAAATATATCTGTGACAATATTTGCACTAAACGTTCTATTATTTTGTATATCAATTAAGAAAAATCTGCTTGTGATAAAATTAGACTTGATCCAAGAAAATAAGAATGAAACGCAATACTCAATAGCAATTTTGATTTAATATGCTAACTTTTTATTATTTTGTTTAGATACGTCATCAATGTCAGGTTCATATATCATGCATATTTCGTTGTAAATACAAATAAAATTCGACGGCCGGCGCCAGTTAGAAAGGTGGATTTCGCTTTTAATGTTTATCAATAACAACTTTTTTGTGTTGTTTCTAAGAAATTTAGATATCTGTTAAGATTTATAGACGTTGTGAATTGTGCGACCTGCGCATATCGGATCTTTACTGAATAACCTCCGTGTTTTTCCTTTGAACATAGGTTAAGTGAAGGCAATCTTTTTAACAAATTAATAAATCAGCTTCTCTACATTTTGATAGGGTCTTGACACAGCGATGTGTCCTTGCTAAAAACCGGATTTATACATTTCCAAGTCAAACCAATACTGATACATGGACAATAATGTAAAAAGTGCTGTCTGAAATAAATTTTATAGAGTTTTATAAATCTAGGATTGCAGATAGTCTACAAGTAGCGCGAGTCTATAGATTTAACTAAATGTTTAAAATGTTATGACAATTCAATTGGATTCTTTTGAATCCGATATTTATACAATAATGATCGGTAAAGGCCTAATTATCAGTACAACTAAATTACTGTCGTTGCCACGTTTAGAAGTGACTGCGGACGTATAGATGATATTTCAGTAATTACCATTTGTTTTTAGTTAAACAGCGAACTGGATGAATTGATAAATAAGAATTCTAGTTGCATACTTACATAAATGAGATTCTCATTGTATCTTATAAGCAGATTCCTGAGTATGCCGGCTTCGTGCAGGTCTCCGAGTGATATCATGTCCTCGACGCCATGCACGGAGGTGGCGTGCATCGCCTTGATGCGTCTCTCGGGCGGCAGCCATTGCTCGTTGCCGTCGTCGTCGCGCACGCGTATCCGACGCCCCTCGGCGGCGAGCACGCGGGCGCCGATCGCCACATCGAACTCCCGGCCCGACACCGGCTCGATCCATATGTAATCGCCCTGGAATTGAGATGATTGAAACGTTAACAACATGATAATTTATTGTACACCGGCACAATCCCTATGTGCCCTGCAGACAATGGAATATTTATTAATACAGCGATTCATAATTGCTATTAAAGGTTACAAAAAGTTCGATCCGTAAAACAAATTTATACGGATCGACTTTTTTTGTAACCTTTCATTCGAGTCTTAGCACTATTCCTATGTTATTAGAGAGAGCAGCCCCCATACTATAAACTTTTAAAACAGGACAGTTTACGGTGCGGAAGCGAGACGCCGCTATGTGCAGCGTAATGAGGCGTCTCGCTTACACAACGTAAACTGTCCTGTTTTAAGACTTCATGGTAAGGGGGCTGTACACCAACTCGCTTGTCCAGTATAGTGACTTCCATATCAGGAATAGACGTGTAGTAAACAAACGACTAAGATGGTCGGTGGAGAAACTGTATCTCTTAACTTAGCCATTTTTCATAGAAGCTTTAAGATTAGAGGTAATATCCAAAGCCGTTGTACTCTTGTACCATCTTTTATTAAGATAAATATAGGTACAATTACGATTCAAGAAGACAATTTAATCGCACTAATATTATAAAGGCAAAAGTTTGTTTGTATGTTTGTTACCTCTTCACGCTGAAACAGCTGGACCAATTTTGGATAAAATTTGGTATGGAGGCCGCTGACACAGTGGACTAACACATACCTACTTGTCCCAAAAAATGAAGTGGATAACACCGCGGGGTGCAACTAGTTTAAAATAAATCTTTATTGAAATAACCTTCGACTAAACCGATCATGAGCGGTCATAAAGAGTCAACTACAGATGGGAACCAGTCTTACAACTTATTTCTTTCACAATATTTGACCTTCTTGTTTTTGCTACTGGTCCTAATAATGTTCTTATAAATATAAAAAATCGCTGGCGTCAGAGAACATATCAGGTTTTAGCAATCATCATTGTAGAAAGACGACTTTCGAAAATTTCCTTCGTGATTCAATAATTTCTTTCGTGTTATAATTTGGTTTTAAAAAGATAATACATTCTAAACACGGGGAAGCTTAGGACAGACTTCAGAGAAATAAAAACTGAAATATTGAACTTCTTAATGATTAAATAAATTATTGAGGTTTTAATGCATTTGGAGTATAAAAACACGTATTTTAGTTAAGCCAATTTGTAATATTATGTAGACTGCCTTGTTGGTCTAGTGAGAGATAGAGTAATTAGTTCCTGGTTTCGAATCCCGGTTCGGGCAAAGTGTTACTGAGTTTTTCCATTATGTAATTCTCAGTAGCAGCGCGGAGTCTGAAATTATGCCCGGTTGATGAAAATGGGGTAATCTAATGGGACCTATAACATAACTGCTGAAATGTGGGTAGGTATACACCTCTGCCTGCTTTTCCGGGAATACAGGTGTAATGTTATGTTAAAAATATTATGTAGGTATCTGTAAATAATTAAGAACTAACAAAGGACTATCTAGCAATGCAAAAAATATTCAGGAGGTAGTAGTTGAGACTGTTTAGACGTACCAAGCGGACAAATCGAGTAATGGAAATAGTGAACAGTGGCGTTTGCTCCACCGACAAAAGCAAAGCTATTAAATTTAAGAACAAGAAAAATATTTTTAAACTTTACATAAGTCATCAAGCCAGGTTCACCGTTCATATTTTGATTTGAACAGTGTCTGTGAGAACCTTTTTCACCAACGTACTTGCAGCAAGTGTGCAAGTTCGTGATAAAGGCTACTTGTATTCATTTTATAATAACTAATCTCCTATAATATCTACTTAGTGAGTAAAGGTAAGGAGTAAAGCATAAAATACATCATCATCAGCCTATCTCAGTCCACTGCTGGACACAGGCCTCTCCTATGGCACGCCACTGAGCTCTATCTTCAATAAAACATATCAAACCATAAAATACACAATTAAAGATATATCTTACAAATATACCAAATAAGATTAATTATAATGTTGACATAATTCTACGTAATTTGGAGGCGGTGCAGTAATCGTATCAAAAAGGCCGCTCTTAATGATCCGTATCAGTGGTCGGGTAATCTGACACCATCTTGTTATTTATTATTGCCTCGTCACAGAATTATGTCATTGCATTTCACTTCAGTTTAAGTAAAAGCCGAATACCTATATTATTATGTATTACACAATATACAGTGACGTAATGTACCATATTTATGTATTACATTTACAACCTTGTGGATCCCGTGTTCTCAAAATGTTCAGCTAGTTTGATTGCAAGTTATTGAGCAGAAAATATTGTTAGGAATTTCGCCATTGCAGTATGCAGCCCCATAATAGTTGCGCTTAGGATACTAGACGATGTCACCTGCGCGTAATTCAGTTTTTTTTTATTTCATACTGTCTTTATTTTGTTTTATTTAAAACCTCGTTAATTCACAAGTCGTGTTTATAATTAAATTTGTTTTATTGTCTGTGTCTATTTTTGTTCCTCACTAAACTTTAATTATGACATGTACAAACGTCTGAAATAAGTTATTATTATTACACAAGTAAAGAGAATATAACATGTAAACGCAGAATCATTATCTAACCAGATATAACGTATAACTACGATTAACTTAACAGTACAGAGTATGTAAATTAAAGGAAACCGGTATTTAATTAACACAATGTCATTGTAAAACATAGAATTTACCTCAAAATATATGGTTTCCATGACAACACATCACAAAAGCAATTGACGCAAAAAAAAACGAAATAACCTTAACGAGCGAGAAGTGAATAATCGATAAGTTTATCAGTAACTAACCGCCGTGCTCTCCAAGTGCCCTGTGGCTGTAGCTACTAGCTACTTCTAGTTATCAATGACCATTCGTTCATTGAGTTCAGCGTGATTCATGTGACGTCATGTTTATATTGATTTAATGTCCAGCGAAAGATGTTATAACAGACGGTCGATAGGTACGGCTGAAAGATAAGATTTCGCTTTCTTTTACGTCCCAATACTTCAGTCAGTGCTTTAAAGTTTATTGCCTTATTGGCACGGCATTAATATTGCTATTACCTAATAATTTTATGAGTAAATATTAGTGTGAGAAACATTAAAATATTTGCTATACATAGTCAGAGTACTAGGATATAATAAAGACAAGGTAACACATTCGCGAACTTGGAGGACACACTGCCGTGTGGCTAAATTTCGTAGCGATCTTGACCAAGATATCACAAAAACTGCATAACTACCAAATGACAATTAACTAATTAAGAAAACGTATTTAATTTTAATTGTATTATCTGCGAACTTGTACAATTGCTTAGAGATTGCTTAAATGATTGTTTAGTTAGCTTTTTTGTTGCTTATTACTTAAATGATTAAAAAATAAAGCGCTGCATGCTTAAAATATAATACAATATTATATTTTAAGCATGCAGCGCTTTATTTTTTACGTTTGCTTGGACCTTCAAGACATAAACAACGGTTATGAAACAAGACGTGTGCTTATCGAATTATGCACATACATTTGCAATTAAATTAAATTATAATACATTCATTCGTGTTCTTATTTTAGGATACTTTCTGTACCGGTTTATTAAATTGCTTTCTAAATAATGTGTGGCCCAGCCGGCTGTCAAAAGAAAGCGTTGTGATTTGAATGTAAATATTTGGCATAAACTGAAGAAAACTTGATATTTATATTGTTATTAATGTTGTCTACCACATATTAAAGTAACATTTTAAACTAAAGCTTGTAGACCGGATGTAACAGTTCTGTTGGCGTCCATGAATCGATTGTTAATCCGATTATAAAGGTATGCTTGCGAGCGAGTTTAATCTGGGTTACAACTTGTACAAAAAAGTCAAGTAACCATTTAAGAAACCTAAAAGTTTCGGTATTATATGCACATGTATAACAATATCTTTATATCAAATATAATTATTATGAGTAAAAAGAGGCTTCAATGAATCTAAAGTGAACAACAGAGGTACTAGCAACGAACGTAACTGCAAGAATAAGGATTGCGGCAGTTATTTCCTATCCAGCGTTTATTTCAAAATTAGCGGAATCATTTACCAGAACAACAACCTAATCTTTTAAATCATTACCTCGATAAAGTACCTATAATACATTTAGCTACGCTAGCTTAGCTATTGTTAAAAAAAGTTTGCGGTACTTCGGCAAAACTTTTGAAAAACTCATGTAATAACGCTGTAGCTTGTTAGTCATATGAAGCTAAAATCATCAGATCTCTAGTCTATAGACATTTCAATCAATGTTGTTGTCTAAAATAAATTGACGATCAAAGATCAAGTCAAGTAAAAACCCACATAAAATGTCTTTTAAACATCAGTCAGACATAGAAACTCAATTTAGTTTCATTATCTGTATATCTACAGATTGCTTTAAAAATCATAAACAAAAGGTTTACTTTTTAAAATTATTCTTTAATCGTCTGTGTCCCCTATATTTGCTACGTCATCCCGATGGTATCGTTAGACCATTACACTCTTCTACAATTTATCACTAAACAAAGACTATGCGAGTTCATTTATAGAAATGATAATAATTGGGCACAAACATTTGTTTATCTATTGTTTCGTAGTCAAAGTTTTAGGTATACAGCCTAAAGCAAATATGCGAAACTGGTTAGAAGTGGTTTTAGCTCAATCATGCCTTGATTAAAGATTATTAGGCTTTAAAGTTATCTTGCTACAAATATCTTGATTTCATTAATCCATTTTATCGACTGCTATGGATTGTTGCTAATACCTTTATCTAGATAACCCGTGTTTCTAAACAATAGCCAAGCTAGATTACCTGGCATCCTCGTTTGCACTGTAATGTAATCAAAAGATAACTCGTTTCTGTTAATTATTATTCTTATTTAACTTCAAAGGTTCCTTTTATTAAAGAAAACCTACTTAAGAAATCTTCTTTTTTGAATACGGTTTTAAAACAGTTTTTCTGATCGCGATGGATGTATTTAGAAGAATTTATCGATAGATTTGAACACAGTCCTTCCTCATATCAACATTCAATAATGGTGATCATGAAGTCAAACGTCAACATAGCATATCAATGACAAATCCGTCATTCACATCAATTACAGTGACGTATATAAAACTGAAAGGCTTGAATACTATTGTGCGTGCGATTATTGCGAAACTCCAATGGCCAGTCATTTCTCAAAACAATAAACTGGTCTGCTTAAATCGATATCGGGCGAGTTTGTTTTGAAACCCGTCGGTCCTAGTTCTGCTCCCACTCGCGACAGTTTACGAGCATGTCCTCATTTTCCACTCTCCCTCTCATTTTGGCAGTCGACTAGCTAACCTCGCCCATGTCCCTACCGCCAAATACAAGTGACACATGCGATTTAGCAATGCTAACCTTTGCGATTGGTTCGCTAATATAAAACTGGTCCAATAATAAAGCTATCATACCTTTTAGGAATTGTGGAATTAGATATGATATATATTGTGACATAATAGACGGATCTATTTCAAACAATACTGAAGGTGAATATTTGATTAACGATTCATTTTGGCAAACAAGGTCCACAATGGTCCACAAAATGTTTTTATAATATTGCGGATGTTGCGACTTTTACGACGCGTTGTTGCCCTACAGTGTCACCGGCGATATTTTATAGTTATATGACTCGTTAACACTCATGAATACTTCGCGACACCGATTAATTAGAAATTCTCACATTGACGTTTTCCAAAATGTGATGTTATACTTAATTCCCTCTTATGTGAGAGTGCATATTTATATAGTGTGTATGCATGTATGTATTGGTCAGCGAGGTGAACGCCCTCCGTGCTGGATTCTGTGGCGGGCTGACGGAATGTGTTGCCAAACGCACTGATCGGAACTCGCCGAGAATGTACCGCTTTGGGCACAAGTAGGTAGCTCACACTGCGTCACCGCCAACGCTGCCGACACTCTGTTTTTTATATTTCGAACGCGGAAGTGCAGCTTTTGACAGCTAACCTCTTTTTCTTGCAATCACATTGAATTGCCAATTATTGCATGTTATATTCGATTCCGATTGTTGCAAAAAATTAAACGATACATTTATAGAAATACATTGCTACAATGTGCACATTATACCTCGCATTTTATATCATAATTGAATTGCCTTTATAATACCAGTGAATAAAATAAAAAATATCAATCAATTTTGCTGACAAAGATTTTGTCTTTTCTCCCGATTTATCAGTTCGCAATCAAATTTTCTACTTTGATAATATCTGGAACATTGACTATACAAAAAATTCCGTGTCCACTAAAATACAATGACTTATAGCTGAATTTATATTAAAGTTACTTATTTTATAATTTCCCAAAACGACAAAAATCAGGAAACAAACGAGCATACTTAAACTCCCATAATCTTGGTCCGGCCCTTAACTGTTGGGACTTCAGGAAATGAGTAATTGAGTACCTACGTGTTTTATTGACCATTCAAACACGCAGGACCAGACATTGACCAACAAACAGTACCAGAATACTATAAAACATAATGGCATAAAGTGACGTCACACGTTAGTCAGACCAAAAAGGTGAGAACTGAATAGTATAGGTGGGTTCTTAGTCATCGTCTAGCCTGTCCTGACCTTTCCTTAAATATTGATGGCTGGATCTTATTTATTCACAGTATTGACATCTTATTACAGGGAGAAGGATTTGTTTTTGGAAGGGACTGTCCGGCACTCGGGCTTGACCTTGAACTATTGACGGTAACGTCAGTAACTAAATGAGATGTCTAATTTACGTAGTAACTGTCAGTTGATCTGTAGTCAATATATCGTTTTGATGTGACTGTATCTAAGTATATTTACCCAAAAGATGACAAAGTAAGCGCATTTTTAACAAGCTAACAATCGAATTGCACCGTGCCATTGCGAAGTACAGTCATTCAAATATATAAAAAATAATCATTAACAAGTGTTATTGATGTCAAGTAACAAGCCTTGAACTCAAACCTGCGGTTAAACGAATGCTGAGTATATCTTGGACTGCATCCGGTTTGCACGATACCTATACTTTTCTCTATCATAAATAAACACGACGTAGCTATGAATACCCACCCTGGTAACGATCACCATGATGACGGCGGCATGTGGTCACCAGCTCGATCTGAAACAAGCAAACTCCATTATAATTCATGTAAAGTAACTTACTAAATAATAACTTTGACTTCATTAACAATAATAATGTCCTCCTGACTGAATTTCAGTCACGGCGGCCTGTCTCAGCTGAGACTAGCCATCTGCGCAGGAGATATTATAGTGCACAAGTATGCGCGCAGACACAGGTGCACTCCCTATTCCCTCACTCTCATAATCCGATGGGACGGCAGACCGACACGACCAGAGAGAGATCAGGCGCAGGACCAACAGCTTTACGTGCCTTCCGAAGCACGGTGGGGTCTCGACATGTGAAAACGGTCACCCATCACAAGACTGACCGCGGCGAGCACGGCTTAACCTCGCGGATCGACTGATCTGCCGGGTAGCCGCATAGCTACGAGCCCCACGAGTCATTAACAAGGACATAAACAAGATATAGGTTTTAATACCTAAGTATAACTAATTAATTCTAGTATTTGGGTTGTGAAGATTGATGATGGCGACACTAGCAATTGGGTGCAGAATCTTTAAGTTTTGGGAGAATTCTTGGCTGGTTTATTATAATCGCCTATTAAGGATAAGAACTTACACTTTTATTGAAATAATTTATGCGCCATGATCGATGCGTAAGCGATCATCCTTATAATCCTCAGCTATAAATAATCCTTCAGCAAAACATATTTACACACTTTACAGACGCAAGATCTTGCGGCAATTTTCTTCTAATTTGTTTGAATATACGTAAGTACGGAGTACCTACCTACAGGTTCGTAATGTTAAGTTTTATTTAATAGTCAATTTCTAAGTTCTTCCAACGAATTAGTCGCGTAACCGATTGCTGAAACAGTTTTACATTCGTGATTTGCTATATGCAGCAAATCACACTAAATTACGTCATTATGACCATCAAACTTCATATCTTAGTCATAACTAATTTTAGATTATCTATGTAGGTAGTTAATGATTATTCAAATATTTTCTAGTGATAACGTTTCGTTTTTATTCGTTCAAAAGTAAAATCTTGTTAGTACCTTGAGAAACTAAAATATCTGGGATACATTCATTCATTTTGCTATTGCAGTCAAGTGCAGCATTTGGACCATGGGGTCCGAGCGCTCACGCGCTGTTTAGAGACATAGCGAAACGCTTAGTTCAGTCTACACGTGACCAAAGGGCTGGTGCATTTTTTGGCCAAAGAATAAGCATTGCTATTCAACGCGACAATGCTGCCAGTCTTCTGGGCACGTTACTAGTTGACATCGATGGGGATCAATATTATGATGCTTTTTAAATGTTTATAATTTTGTGTGTAGCCCGTGTAGGTATTATTTTTAATTTATGTTAGTTTTAAAATGTAAATAATTGTAAAATAGTTATTATTAACTTCATGTTTTTGTAAAATAATTTAATAAATTTAATCAAGACAGTTTTATACTTAAGTTTCAACACTTAATATTTATTCTTACGTACAGTAAATGTCTGCACAAATAGTGCAGCATCTATTAAAATTGGCAGAACGTGGAAGAGTTTCTTTAAAAGGTTTTCCTCTTAGTAAATGAAGCTATAAAAACGAATGGATTTAAGTCTTTAAGCGCTGAGCAAATACACCATCAAGGTCGTCTTGCTATTAATATTATCAAATTATTTATTATTAAATAGATGCCATAAATTTAATTACGCGAAACTAAGGGTCCAATAGACCGATTCCTATCATCAAAGGAGTTAAGTTTCGAATAAAACAACGCTTTGCGTATACATATATACAGATATTTACGTGATTATAAATAATATCATTTAAGTAGAAATATTGCAACTGAAATCTAGAATTAATTTAAAATAATAAAGGCAAGGCTGTAATTACAAAATGTCAAGGGAATAAGTATAAGTGGAGTAACCTTTGATAACGTATAATTACTGAGGTATTACCGCCATTGTGAAGTAGTCAAAAGACCCTTTTGCAGATTGAGTGACTCACTTCATTCATCTTGTAGTATTTTTTTGAAAGCTTGTTTTCATTTCAAAATTCATTCAATTTTAGAATGTATGTTTATAGAATGTGCGGCGGTCATTGCGGGCTGGCATCGTCGCTTTTCTGTAGTAATTTACTGAGATCGATTTATTATTGTTATTTTTTAGTTTCGGCGATTACTATTTAATAAATAGCCTAACTACTCAATATGCCACACAAATTTATATTAGCAACATTTACTACTTTGAAACAATTACATTCAAGAACATAAAAGCGACATTACCAGACTTCACCCGAGTGAACCCTATTAAGTATTTAAAAAATACTCACAATTCCTATGTTTATAGCCTTTATCCGCTGACAGCCTCAATGCATTTGAGGCGGTCAACACAATACGTTAAACATTCTTATCAGTTGCCCACCACTAAGTCACGAGGATCGCGTTGTCTTTTTATAAATGATCTTCCATTGTTTGATCTCGGGTGATGGTCTTATTGAGTGCATTGTTCCATATGCAAGTACTTTGCATACGCGATTTGTGCTCATTCAGATGAAGGCTGAACTCAACCGGTTGGGTGGACGGAGGCAAGTCGTACTCATTTATTGATTCAAGTTTCAGTTGTCTTGCAACTTCAAGTTAATTTTGGATATTATACGATTTTGTCTTTAGAGCTGATATTTTGATTGGTTTAACTGACGATAATATTGAGTGTATTTAAAGATATTTGGTAAAATGTGCGCGTACGTCGATGACATCTATTATAGAGAAAACCCAGACCAAAAAATATAAAGGAAAATTAAGATCTATCAAAATAACAATAAATTAGTTTCTGTGCAGTGTGTAGTGAAATCTTAGACAAGCAGGTCCTTCAAGTAAAAATAATTGTTTTATATTCTGAATGCCAAATAAACCTTTTAAAAGTAAATACCATTGCACAATCCAATTTCAAATGCGTAAAAGGGCTTTTGTACAAACTCAAAGCATTGTATGTGCCCTGCAAATTAAGTGGTGTGGAACAACGGAGTCAATAGGGTCCGTAACTTCATACATCTCGCGAGTGATTGGTAGTAATATCACAGGGCTACCCCTTAACTCAAAGCAGCCAATTGTTTTTAATTCATAATTACGTAGGACGTTCCTTATTCTCTTTATATAGGCTTTTCCAACTTTATTCATTGAGTAAGGCCGTTTTCTCACTACGCGAAACCAACACAACAGCAACATAACATAATGTTGAGTTGTTTACATACATACATACATAAAGTCACGCCTATTTCCACGAGGGGTAGGCAGAGACCACGGATTTCCATTTGCTACGATCCTGACATACTTCTTTCGCCTCATTCACTCGCATCACATTCCTCATACACAAATTCAAATTGCAGTTGTTTGTTGGAGTTAATTCATACTCTATAAATAATATTCGAATTTTAAATCGGCTTTATTCTTTTTAATTATTCACATATTTTGTGTAGGTATTTTACCTTGTAGTGCTTTATTTTTTAATATTAAATTGCGCAGCTGGAATTGCTGAAATCTATCTTTGTTTAACTTACTTCTAAACGAAATCCCACAGTTTTTAATATTTTCACAGGTTTCACTGTAGTGTTTAAATAAACTGATAACCCTAATAGCGGGCAGGTGCGAAGTGATCCATTGTTCTGTTATTAGTATGCCGCATTGTTAACAGCGGCTGGAACTGCATTGAGTTTTATGCCTTCAAATTGTAGAGGCGTTTCGTTCGTGCTGCACCAGTTTACCTAGTAGAAATAACAAATACTTTGGATTGGCGCCAATTTTCCTGACTACTTCCAAGAAGAAACATCAAACGCAAATGAAAGCCTTTTAAGGCATTTTACTGTAATTAGAAATGTAAAAGTGTGGTTGTTGGTTTGCCCTTCGTCCCGTAGCAAAGGAAAGTCAGAAAGTCGTGAATTTTTTTAGAGATAGATTTTGATAGCTCTTATGCCAGAGTGTGAAAAAAGCTGTTTCATCAAACAAATCCAAGGGTTCTGTAAAATAGATACCAGGGGCAAAGCCGCAAAAACTAAGTATTAATAAAGTGTGAAATAAACTGTAAAGCGGGGTTCGGGCCCTTCACTGGTTATTTACTTTAAAAATTATTTATATGAAGTTACCCTTTAACTTGAAATCAGAACCAGTCACAACCTTAAAGTTTGTTTAGATAAATATCTTAGCTAGCTACACTGGTGCAAATGCAATAAAATAAATATTAGATTAAGTATTATTCAACTTTTGTTCTGGATCTAAGTATCCCTACCAGGACCGCTAAAAACCAAATAGTTCTTACCCCATATCTTTAAAAAAGCAACAATAATTATTTTTGTTTTTCAATCTTTCAATGAACTGAAATTCGACCTCTCTGTGTCGAAATTGCTTGCAATTTACTTACAACACGGTATTTATTAAAACATTTCACATATCACACGTATGAACGGGTAGCATTGCCAATTTTTTATTGCAATAACATTAAGAAATATCGCTGTATGTAAAAATATTACTTAAGTGTTGTAAGATGAAGTGGGCAAGAATAGCAGTTGGGCCGTATCCTTGAGACATTTAATGAGCGGCGAAATGAGTTCAATAAGGAACGGCGGACCTGTATAGAGTTCTAATAATGGAAGAACACCTCTGATTGTCGGAGATTACACGATAAATACAGGTCGGAACTAACAGGTAACTTCCCAACTGCATTTATCATCAATATATCAACCTGGTATCACACAGTACCAGTGACAGTTCTCGTGCCTTTTCTTCTACCATACTTCTCTGTTCTTAGAATCTTTTCTTCAATTACATTTACATAAAATATCATTGTATTGTACCATTGAAATATTCTACAGATGTAAGTACAAATCAAACAACCGCGAGGTAACATCTATTTACATAAAGTACCCATCTCATATGTCATAATAACTGCACTTTAAAAGCTTTAAGATGACATTATAATACGCGGATCGTGCTCGACTCCAGCGCAGCTTAATAAGCGCGGTGCGTGCGCGCATGTCTCGGCGTAATAACGTAACCATTGAAAAGATAGGACCAAAAGGTAAACTTCTTGCGATGCGAGATGTCTACAATTATTTCATTATAAATTAGTGACACTTTAACACTATAATAGGATTTAATTGTGCATCTTGTATTTGCAAATATTTGAAAGAACCATGTGTTTTTTATCTGTAAATTGACAAACACGTCAGAATTATGATTTAAACATACAATTTCGACGACCAAAATTGATGGGCTTCTGGGACTAACACAAAGTGGGTTGTCTGTACATCTATTCGCAGTAACGGCGCAGGCGCACGTGTAAGTGAGCGGCGGAACTAAACGGCGGAAGTCCTTTATCTGGCGGCCGTTCATCTCCCGGGACAATACTGCTGTGACTACTAAGCTCTGGCTATTGATACCGTGGAAATTTTATTAACTAGATCACGAGTACACGGACCTCCGTGCGTAAGCCTGCCTGACTAATCATCATGGATGTGATGCCAGTTATAGCTCGATACAGATGAAAGTAGAGATTACAAAGAATTCTTACGTAAACTTAGTTTATTTCAATCTTTACTTGCAAATATAGTCTTCAATTGGATATGTATCAAGATGCATATTATAATATTCTTTTCGCCAAGCTTATCTGACAGTCTTACTGCCGCACTCAGAAACGTTAATGATAACTCAAACTGACACTAAGTAAAGATTTCACAAAGAAAACCTTTACTTAGTGACAGTTTAAGTAATCATTAAATGTCTCTGAGTTCGACGGTAAGCCTTACTAAGCTCAATAACTAACCCATGTTATGAATCCAGCATATATAAAGATACGAGTGATATAAAAGTTAAGAAAAATGTTTTACTGGAAACCCAAGCCTTAATAGATCACCTAGAAACTGAAACACAGAACCTGCAATTATGTTTACCTTTTTACTTCAATAGCAAAGAGGTTAGTACTCAGCGCAGACTTGTTTGCATAGCACCAACACAAAAGGATACTTAATCATAAATGATAAACAGTAATGTTAATGAAGCAGGTTCCAACTAGGCCATAGCCATGTTCAAGAGAATATGTATTAGACAGTACCATTAACGAAGGTAATATCTACTTGTTGTAAGTAAGCAAATATTAATTGAATACAATTCTAAACTTTATTAAACTCTAAATTGATAAAGGAAATTTGAAAAATGATGGACACGAGCGGGATTCGAACCCGCGACCTTCGCCGATCCGTGGGTCCGATAGCATGGGCAACATGCTAAAATGGCACCAAAAGTCATATAAATTTGGGTTGGTATTATCGTTTCAGTGATTTATAGCTGTAAAGGTATAACACTGAGTTGGTAATCATAGATTCCAACAGATAATACCTGACGTCACCCTTAAGACGTAAATACTAAGAGGGAACTTGAAATTCGATGGATGCGAGCAGCGACACGGTGGCTCAGTTGGTTAGAGCAGCGCCACGGATCGGCGAAGGTCGCGGGTTCGAATCCCGCTCGTGTCCATCATTTTTCAAATTTCCTTTATCAATTTAGATTCAAGCTTAGCATGGGCAACATGCTAAAATGGCACCAAAAGTCATATAAATTTGGGTTGGTATTATCGTTTCAGTGATTTATAGCTGTAAAGGTATAACACTGAGTTGGTAATCATAGATTCCAACAGATAATACCTGACGTCACCCTTAAGACGTAAATACTAAGAGGGAACTTGAAATTCGATGGATGCGAGCAGCGACACGGTGGCTCAGTTGGTTAGAGCAGCGCCACGGATCGGCGAAGGTCGCGGGTTCGAATCCCGCTCGTGTCCATCATTTTTCAAATTTCCTTTATCAATTTAGATTCAAGCTTAGCATGGGCAACATGCTAAAATGGCACCAAAAGTCATATAAATTTGGGTTGGTATTATCGTTTCAGTGATTTATAGCTGTAAAGGTATAACACTGAGTTGGTAATCATAGATTCCAACAGATAATACCTGACGTCACCCTTAAGACGTAAATACTAAGAGGGAACTTGAAATTCGATGGATGCGAGCAGCGACACGGTGGCTCAGTTGGTTAGAGCAGCGCCACGGATCGGCGAAGGTCGCGGGTTCGAATCCCGCTCGTGTCCATCATTTTTCAAATTTCCTTTATCAATTTAGATTCAAGCTTAGCATGGGCAACATGCTAAAATGGCACCAAAAGTCATATAAATTTGGGTTGGTATTATCGTTTCAGTGATTTATAGCTGTAAAGGTATAACACTGAGTTGGTAATCATAGATTCCAACAGATAATACCTGACGTCACCCTTAAGACGTAAATACTAAGAGGGAACTTGAAATTCGATGGATGCGAGCAGCGACACGGTGGCTCAGTTGGTTAGAGCAGCGCCACGGATCGGCGAAGGTCGCGGGTTCGAATCCCGCTCGTGTCCATCATTTTTCAAATTTCCTTTATCAATTTAGATTCAAGCTTAGCATGGGCAACATGCTAAAATGGCACCAAAAGTCATATAAATTTGGGTTGGTATTATCGTTTCAGTGATTTATAGCTGTAAAGGTATAACACTGAGTTGGTAATCATAGATTCCAACAGATAATACCTGACGTCACCCTTAAGACGTAAATACTAAGAGGGAACTTGAAATTCGATGGATGCGAGCAGCGACACGGTGGCTCAGTTGGTTAGAGCAGCGCCACGGATCGGCGAAGGTCGCGGGTTCGAATCCCGCTCGTGTCCATCATTTTTCAAATTTCCTTTATCAATTTAGATTCAAGCTTAGCATGGGCAACATGCTAAAATGGCACCAAAAGTCATATAAATTTGGGTTGGTATTATCGTTTCAGTGATTTATAGCTGTAAAGGTATAACACTGAGTTGGTAATCATAGATTCCAACAGATAATACCTGACGTCACCCTTAAGACGTAAATACTAAGAGGGAACTTGAAATTCGATGGATGCGAGCAGCGACACGGTGGCTCAGTTGGTTAGAGCAGCGCCACGGATCGGCGAAGGTCGCGGGTTCGAATCCCGCTCGTGTCCATCATTTTTCAAATTTCCTTTATCAATTTAGATTCAAGCTTAGCATGGGCAACATGCTAAAATGGCACCAAAAGTCATATAAATTTGGGTTGGTATTATCGTTTCAGTGATTTATAGCTGTAAAGGTATAACACTGAGTTGGTAATCATAGATTCCAACAGATAATACCTGACGTCACCCTTAAGACGTAAATACTAAGAGGGAACTTGAAATTCGATGGATGCGAGCAGCGACACGGTGGCTCAGTTGGTTAGAGCAGCGCCACGGATCGGCGAAGGTCGCGGGTTCGAATCCCGCTCGTGTCCATCATTTTTCAAATTTCCTTTATCAATTTAGATTCAAGCTTAGCATGGGCAACATGCTAAAATGGCACCAAAAGTCATATAAATTTGGGTTGGTATTATCGTTTCAGTGATTTATAGCTGTAAAGGTATAACACTGAGTTGGTAATCATAGATTCCAACAGATAATACCTGACGTCACCCTTAAGACGTAAATACTAAGAGGGAACTTGAAATTCGATGGATGCGAGCAGCGACACGGTGGCTCAGTTGGTTAGAGCAGCGCCACGGATCGGCGAAGGTCGCGGGTTCGAATCCCGCTCGTGTCCATCATTTTTCAAATTTCCTTTATCAATTTAGATTCAAGCTTAGCATGGGCAACATGCTAAAATGGCACCAAAAGTCATATTTATTAAACTCTACTTACAAATCCGCTAGATGAGAATCGCATAACATCACATAAAATCTTGGAATAGCACACAAATAGGTAACTTTACAGTGTACACACACATGCTTCAAACTAGTATCCAGTTAGCGTAGAGATTTCTATGAAACTATAGTAAAACACTCGTCTTACATGTTAGTACCATATTTGTCACCTTGCCGAGACAACCCGCTATGTAACGGAAAAGGGACGCAAGTGGCTGATCTCTGTCTAACTGAGAAACTGCAAGAGCGTAGCACATATTACATACCGTTCGATGCTATCAGTAGATAACGATGGCCGATCAATTGTTTGAAGTCTCAAGTGTTCTGATACATGAATAAACTTTAATTGAATATTGCCGGAACACTTGTTTTCGTGTGAATAACAAGTGTAATACACTGACTTACTGACTCGGGCCGTGTATGCCGTGCACGAAACTGGAACAATCAGGCTTATCATGTAGGGAGGACTTATTAGGTATCATCCGATTACAGCATAGATAGAGATACTAGCAGTCTGTGAGAGTAGGGTAAAAGTAGACACTTGAGAAGATACGCTCATGGTAAAAGCTCAAGAGTTGACTAATTAGTCTCACCTATAATATATTAATTACCTAGCTGTCAAATGTAACTTTAATTTTTTTATCAGTAAGTTATGTGTTTATGTCCTGAACTGCTGACACGGTACCTACAACGAAAATAAAGTATTTTATAGTTCAGCTGCGCACCATTAAGTACTATAACAATTGGGCAAGCAAGAACTAAATCATATGCGGTATGCATCCTACTTTTAATGCATTTTGATGAAGACGTTGACACTCATAACCCATTGAACGAGCGCA
Source organism: Abrostola tripartita (assembly GCA_905340225.1). Taxonomy (NCBI): domain Eukaryota; kingdom Metazoa; phylum Arthropoda; class Insecta; order Lepidoptera; family Noctuidae; genus Abrostola; species Abrostola tripartita. The sequence goes on from HG996488.1 coordinate 3,505,597, forward strand.
ACGGTTTAAAACGGCATTTCAAGTAATATGCCGTAGGCGTAGCCATGACTTGCAGAAGTTTATCTTATACACACATTTCTTTAGAGGAATGCATGTAAGGTCGAATACGAATTGCATGGGAAAATGCTTACTTATAAACTAACAATTGAATTTATAGACATGTGTGTATGATGGCTTTATAAAATAGGTACCTCTACCTGTCTTTTTATTTAGATAGGTAAATGTAAATAAGAAGAGATGCGTATAAAGGTATTTATAACACGTTTTTGGAAAATTCAGCGTTTCTCCGGAGATGGTAAAATCAATTAATCGAATGGCACAACCTCGACCTCACTACCAACCTGCCGACCAGCTAACCTTTATAAGTTTTTAGCATTATTTTAACCTTTTATTACAACATATATCATGTTGACTCTGTAGAAGAAGATCATGTTAATTGGATTTGTCATGACATACCTATGACCATGACCATATTGAGTCGCACTGGGTGGCAAGCACAAAACCTCATATATGTACCCGATGTTACCCATGCTGATTTAACTGGCGCATTCCTGAAGCATTTACAAGGTGGAAACGGTTATCTGTAACCATTTCTCCTTACCGTGATTGCTGTAATAGATTGTACAGTCAAAGCCCGCGACTGTGGCATGCGGTAAGTTATGGTGTAGAACGAGTCGCCTGCGCTGTAGCAAAATGTTGCGACGATATTAGTGAACGTGAACATATGAGAAGTTATAATACCTAAAAATTCTATGAGCTTATAATAGAATCTAGAAATACAAGTGCAAAATCAGGCGGAAATGAGGACAAAAACATAAGGACAAACTCATAATTAGGAGTTATTAATGATCATGTTGAGAGATTATGTAAGACGTGAGTATCACCAATCAGTTCTATGCTAGCCTACGTTGATGACTGATTAAGTTAGTATCAACTGAGAGCACTTGAATATCTACTGTAGGTCTGTAAAATGTAGGTAGTAATACTACATAATTATAACAGATACTAGTAACAGATACTTCAAACATTTGCCATTTGAATATTGACGTGTACCTTTTTAACTGTAATTTATTTTAGCAAATATAAATAAAACATGTTTCACAAACATACTACGTCAATAAAATTTATGTAAGTACTCGTAAGTGTGTTAAATCAAGTTCAAATGAGGCATCATTGATCGTAGTTTAAAAGTCATATTTTAGGTATTGAAAAATTAATTCATGCTGATCAATCATTTATTTGTAAATCACACCCGTAGGTGTTCCATCAATTCATATTTTTACAGTTCATTCATTTACGGTTAGGTAACAACTTGTTAAAAATTGACAGGTGACAACTCTATTGCCATTTGGTATACACGATTTCTTAAACCCATTCTACTATACTAATAAAAAAATCCTTTCTGTTGCTAGCAAGTTTAAATTAACAACACAACAGAATATTTCGACCTACGCGACACTATTTGAAGAAAAAAATTTAACTTAGGTATTTACATATTTTTTTCAAAAGTATGTGATATTCACAGTTCATAATGTACTTATCCACGTATCGTGCTAGGTATTCTCGTGATGTTTACCTGTGCTGTACGGTCGGGCCGTGACCCGCCACCTGCCGGTCGCGGGTGAGCGGGCGCGGCCCCCGCCTGTTGTAAGCGAGTACCTAACACTACACAGACTACACTACGTCAAAACTATGAGTACAACTCTTAAACACATACTACAAGTACTACATAGGTCCTACTGTTTCTATGTTTCATACTCGTTTCAAAGTGTACAGCGCTAATTTTCTTAGATATTCGGTGCTGCTTTATTGCTAACGTTACGTATTGAAAGCAAAAACCTATATCACTATCAAATGCACTGTCTAAACAAAAATATTTACAAAAACCACATTGTACATACATGTTGTTGTACTTATCTCAATTAACATAAAAGGCTCCAAATAAGAAACACCATGAAGAAAGTTAAAGCTGAACGCATTAATAGAGCTACAGCTAGACAATATATAGAGCTCAATTTGTCGTATTGATGAAGTAATCTACTATTAAATGCGTAAGTCAACTGCAAACCGTCAAAGAAATTAAAAGTGAATCCTAGTTACGTGTTGCTGAAACGTGAACAGTAGTTATCAATTGCCAATTATCATTGCAAGAGTGCGTACAGCGTACATGTCGCAAAGTGTCGTTATTATGTAAACATTGATGTTTGTGCATTCAGTCGTCGGAAGGCGCATTCACACGCGACTGGCCGGTCGCTTCCTGTCGCCGCCTCTAGGAAATGCGCTCATTCATGCGTGCGACGATCGTCGATCGGTGCCAAACCCCCGGCTCCGGTGCGTTATGGCGTAATGGTCGTCCCAACAAGAATTAAGGTGGGCAAGGCAGCCTACAGTTGTAGTAATGTTTTCACCGAGTACCAATTAGTGCTCTATTATTTTGAATCAGGGACATATATTTGTGATTTAACTAAGAAAATACTATGACCAAAACTATATGATCTTATTTGAGCCATGGCTTAGAGCAAAAGCACCTTTTTTTTTCATTTCGATTGTAGCATTTTACCGGCCAACATATACTTAGTTATAGTCAAGCTCTATATTATTAAACTTCTTGATTTTATATGAACAAAAACCTAGTATTTATGTAAAAGTACTGAGGTGAAGGAAATAACATAAAAATACGTTAAATGATTTACGTAGAAACTATCTTCGCTTTGAGTAGGTGCAGTACTGCATCAGCACTTTAACCAGTTTAGAAACTCGAAACTACATACGAAGCTCAATAAAACACAACATATAATCATTATTTTTATGATCAGTCCGTTAATTCCGAGTCAATTTTCTTTCAAATTCGCAAATCCGTTAACCAATCGTTCGCGAAACAAACGGCACTTTATAATTACTAATATATACGAAATACTACACCTCAACGGACTACGATATAGTTTTATTGTAGAGGCAACATTTCACTTCCCGTATATTTCAATAAGTCAACTATTTCTCCTTATAGATACATAAAAACAGTACCGTTTCAATAAAGGTAATTTGTCTTTAGAAACGTTCAAAGTTAAATGAATGTTAATGATTTTGGATAAAAATAATGGAAGTTAAGAATGCTACTTCTATTGTCAAATCATTGTCTCAATAACATTGTATTATTAATACCTACTATGCAGTGAATTCCTTATATAGGACTTCATAACCTTACTCAGTAGAATGATGGGTTATGGGTAAATACGGATTCTATTGAGGTTTGTAACATCAAACAAGAAGTTTCTGAAGCCTGGCCTTCGCAACTCACCAGGACTTAATATTAAGAACATATTGGATGCAATTGTTTTAATTGTAAGCTGGCTCCAGTAATCGCACTGAAACGAAGGGACTATAATGCCATATTTTGGTGTACAATAATGAGTAAATACTGCTTTCCTTTTAAAACACTTAATATTAATATACTTTGTTATAATAATTATTATTATTGTAGAGCCTTAACAGAGCACAACACAATTGTGGAGCCTTAGTATCAGGGTAACCTAATTTGAAGTTCTTCAAATCTTATGTCAAGCGATAACAATTCGCGTCAAGGTTATTACGGGCACTTCATTAAGACCAAAGTACATAACACGCATATCACCTTAATTTGCATAGTCTCACGTTTATCAAGATAACGGTATACAATGAGAGAGCGCAGTGATTTTAGGTGAACACAATTATTTCGACAGTTAAGCCATTCAGGTTATTTAAATATTTAACTGAACCTTTAGCTTGTATTGTCTTTACAATTTTAAACATGTGTAGATAACTTACACAAATACTTTCCGAACCTTGCTAGTATGTAATGAGTAAGATTTTAAAGAATAATCTGCACAAAGAAAAGCTGCTATAGAGACTAAAAACATAACCCTTCCTTGTTAGTCGGATAAAACTCTCCCAGTATTCTTTAGATACTTTTTATTTGGAAATCTCCAGAGTTGGTTATGGGAGGGAGATCAGGCTAATAAACACCGATGTGACTACAGCTTCAATTTTTACCATTTATGTAAGATAGTGTAACCATACCCTAGCTAGAGCCTTTATATTTCACCTACTCAAAGCTCCAAAATGTAGAGTATCATGACCTCAATCATATTCGATATTAAAACTACCTACCAATGCGAAAGGTCGAACTTTTTGTTTACTAAACTGACAAACCAACATTACATTCGCCTGACAAGCCACATACGTCACACGCCAGGAGACCATCAGACATTACCCATTTATTGGTTATCTTCATAACTGTACTCTACTGCCTTACTAGCGCTGCCCTCGTGTCCAACTGGCATTATTCATAATGGTGCGCAAATTATCGCGTGCTCTTTATGTGCGAGATTTCCATATATTTACGATTTAGTATCAGCATTGATCATGCTTTCAATCATCTAGCTCCGAGTCTTATTCGTACCGGCTGCCTAGAAATTAACCGTATACATAGGAAAGACAAACGGATATTTATCGACTGGAGACTTAAGTTTCGTTTTAAACCAAGATTTTACTGATACGTGTCCTTACAAATGCACGCTGAAAAATGTCCTACATCTGTAGTAGTAACGACGTTTGCCATATATAGTTAGATATTCAGATATTCTTCACTAACATGAACAAACAAAAACATAACGATCATCAAAACAAATTAATAATACAACCCGCATCTCTAAAAACAGAACCTAACATGTCGATCAGATAACAACCAAACAACGCTTTTTAGCGGCGCAGGCGCATAGGAAAGTGGTTGATATGCGGCACAATGCCGGCTCAACGACGCGGGCGCACCAGCGAGCAGTTTATGCGACGCACATCATCTGACCCACATTCTTACGTGGTCGACTTACAAAAAAATATCAACGTAATTGGATTTTTTTCTCCACAAGTTCACCGAGTTTTACGACCGGAACCACGGGAGACAGACTTTGTTTTGAATGCAAGACTTGTTTACAAATCAGGCATTACTTAATCCTTACAATTTTTTCACTTATTCTCACTTTCGTTCACACACGCTTAGCATACCAATATGTGAACACTTTATACTGGTTCTTTTGTTAAACAAAAATAATTATGCTATCAACTTTTTATTCAGAAATCTCTCGTGCTATAATTTACATATTCCAGTTCCTGATTACATTTTTACTAGTACTAGTCTGTTCATATTCTGTTACATGGACACAACCCAAAGTTTGTAACATTAACAAATCGAGAAGTTTGTAACACTAATTCTCGGCTCATCAGTCAGCCGCACAATGATGGCAATGTACTGTCGACGGGCACACATAGTTAGAATAGAACTCACAACACTATCCTCACGTCAGTGCGAACATTTCTTATCGCCTCGTAAAACGAACAGAATGGATTGTGTCAACAATTCACAACGTGACTTTGTATGGCACAGGAGACTTCTCACCGAGGTACTGACCAGTCAACCTGCTCCCCTTCCCTCTAACCATTCTTGGCGTCACGGATAGCAACACAAGAGTACGCACTAAACTCAAGGATCAACTTATAGTGGTGGATAATATCCAGACGAGTCAAGCTAATTATCGTTAAAGAATGTCACCGCGCAAGCTTACTACCTGCAGAATGTTCGTGACGCTCTCATAAAAGGAGTATTTAGTCAGAAATATTGAGAACGAACAGCAATTTCACATGATTATTGTCTCTTGAGCAATTCAGAGTTGAAAGAAACGAGTCTTTAAGGTCGTTTCCCTACGAATGCTATGCGTGGATAGCATTTCTTTATAATCTGGAAACCTTACTAACTGAGTTATTAAGATTATAAGCCTATAAAAACTTGTAAAAAGACATGATCAATAAGGATTGCAATGAATGTCTCAATAACCCTATAATATGCTTATCTGTAAAGGGCTTATACCCTTCCATAGATGGTGACTCACTTAATAGCGGTTGTAAATTTTAATGAAAGGGGAACATTATAGATACCATATAATGTTCCCGCTGGTTGGTGCATGTTCATGACATTAGTATCGACATCATATCGATCATAGCATTAGGTAAGTTATTGAGCAGAACAGTCTTAAGGCTTCTTGTGACTTCGGATTGTAAAATTTAAAGTACGCATTGTAGTGTACTTGAATCATGATTATTATTCTTATATGGCTCTCACAATGACCAAGGTTGTATTTTCTGAAATAACATTGCACATTGTACTGAATGATTTTACTGTTACTCAATCAGAGAAACTTTTTAAACTATCTGCGCCTAATTATGTTGATGTTACAAGCAGTATAATAAGGGTTTTATGCTAAAAGAACAAAGGCTTGATTTAAAAAACAATATCGAAAGTATTGGTTAATTTGGTTCAGTCAGTGAAATGCAAGTCGAATTTAATAAGAACTTCTTATCCGAGTCACGTAGATGGGCAGCGATTTAACATAACAAATGGAGGTCCTGTCGCGCCGATGTTTCAGTGAAAGTCGACAATATAAACAAAAACTTATTTTATAATTCCAGCCACATTCAGTCCTGTTTATAAATTAGGACATTTTCGACAGACATTCCTGCAGGTAAGGCTACTGTTTCCTGTGGACAATGCCGTCTATCCAATGCTTTATGACTTTCTAAGGATCGTGGAATCTTAATGCGAGGATTCAATATTCATTATTGTAGATGTGCTATGTATTGCTGATGTATTGCTTCAGGGGTGCTTTAAAAGAGCCTCCATAAGGAACTCAATCAACCGTAAGGAGTCTTCAGCCCCCTTAGACAAGTGGAAAACGTTTGACGAATAGAAATCGAATGATAAATGTATGGAGATGACATAATGTTTCGACTATGTTATCGATGACTTATGTCAAACCCATATTTTTCATTCTGTTCGATTTCTATTCGTCAAGCGTTTTGCCACTTTTCTAGGGGGCTGTGCAGCCAGATCACTGTTCCTGTCTTACCGTTGTTAATAACACATAAACCTCGATTTAAATCGAGTTTTATTTTTCATTGCGCGTCAAATGATTCCATCTAAATCCACAGCACAATAAGGGAATCAATCAAACAGTAGATTGCTGACTCTACCCTTGTCCCATTCAACTGTCAAAGTGCTCATACGCTTCGATATTTATCTAAACGTCGCGTCGTTTCTGCTAATAAATTTTCCGAATTACTAGACATTTTACTTTGGAAATAAATAAGGAGCCAGTAGAGAGTGAAAGCGATTGGCGGCTAGTATAAAGGGACTACGAACGAGGTCGGTATTACCATTTACGGGCATTCTTTTTATGGGTATAATTTGCCATCGAAGACAGCGTTTTGTTGACTGTAAAAAACTGTATTTATGGGAAATGGATTGTTGGAATACATAGTTTTCGCGCAAGCCACCGATTTAGCTTCTAATTGGCAGTGAATAGAATCGGTGTAAACTCTCTTAAAGCCACAAGTGTTGTAATAAAATACAACAAATGTCAATAAAAGTAAGTTACTCGTTATTCTAGTAGATGTTTAAAAAGGGAATACTAAAAAATATGTATAATTATTTCGTCTAGTCTACTTGGCAGTGTATACTTACTTTTAGTTATGCTTTATTTTCATAAAGTCCAGAAATAATGAACAAGCACTCAAGTTCAGTGTCGGTCACGGGCTCAGCGTTTTAATCCGAAATGCAAAGTTCAACAGAGTCTATTAAATGCTACGCGCCAGTTATAATTAAATGTATCACCCAACAGGTGCAAATTCAACCTTATCGCTTATTTTAAAAGGTCCATTATCGTGTCACAAAAATAATAAAATAAGTTTATAAAAGGAAATAGTCGTTGCTCGTACAATGCGATCGTGATCGGTTCCAACATAAATTTTATTTTAGCAAGTTTTAATTTTTCTTGTCATGCTTTTAAGTGTGCTTTGTAAGCATTTATATCTACAAAGCGATTTTAACTTTATTCGTACGTGTTAAAACACATTTTTATCTGTATGTGTAACTAAAATAAATTTATTTTTTAATGAATTAGTAATGTTATACTCTTTGCATGTTCACACATACCTATAATTAAATAAAAAACTATCCACTTAGTACAACATATTATTAAGGCGAAAGGTAGGTAAGGATCTAGTTAGGTATATCAACTTAAAAAAAACTTTAAGCAGTGTGAATTATGTGCCATGTAGTAAGAATATTCATAACAATTATAATCAAATTAATAGTATATTATTTAGTTATACACAAAACATTTGTATTTTAAATAAAAAGAGAAATTTTCGATTGCATATTAATTTTACTTATGTAATTCTCAGTTAAATGCAACTATGAAAGTTATTGATTCTTTCACTTCACATTATACTGTAAAATTGTTTAACACTAATATTAACGATATGCTACTCGTGATTTCTAGACGTTAAAATAAATAATACTTTAGAAACTCAAGAAAAAGGATGAAGTAAATATTAGGTACGTACATTTTTCGTTGATGTCTTTTGTACGTGACGTAGCACGCGCAGGACAACGCCACATAATTGTTTTCAACCGCCAATTTTTAGTTTCTTCATTGATAGCTATTCGTTATTTAACACTACTTCCTGAACACGAATAAAAAGTCAATGTTCTTTTTAATTCTTGGCATTTTAAAAGTAATATGTCATCACTGAACCACGATTGGGCGCCAATTAGCGAAGAAATATTGTTCAAAACTACACGAACCGCTAACTATAAATAGTTAAAACAATTGAATACTGAAGGTGAATTTTCACTTTGGAAATTATCCAATCGTGTTTTCTCTATTAGGAAGTGTACGTAAAGTACCAGTAATGTTCGGTTTGACACGTTTTAAGAGTCACGTAATTGACGTCAAGCAAGAAATACTGATGTCTTCATATATCCTTACTTATATAAATGCGAAAGTAACTCTGTCCGCCTGTTTGTTACTTCACCAAGATGAAACTACTGAACCGATTGTAATTAAATAAATATGGAGATAAATTGAATTCGAAATGGACGTGGACTACTTATATCCCCGAAAAAATTGTGTAAGATTTATTACGCGGATGAAGTCGCGGGAGGAAGCCAACCTTAAATAAAAAAACCCTTCTCATGTTATGATCATTTGATAGCGGTCGTTTACTTTACAGCTGTAGGTAAGCAAAATCAGGAATAGGTGATGGTTAAATCCTCTAAACCAACAATGACCAAAAGGTGGTCAAAGTTCAAGAACTCTCAAGGAGTCTCAAGAAGATCACAGCGTGAAATCATGGGTCTTGAGACGCACTTAGACAATACTATCAACAACTGAATGATGCATCACTGTTGTTGAGTCTTGCTGCGTATTGATGTCAACAAGTGCAAGATCGAAGTACTGAATATTGTTCTACGTCTCAGTAAACATTGCCGTACGTCGCTATGTTTATACTATTACAGTTATCAATAAATCTCTAGTGATAAGCAATACAAGTTTACTAGTATTACAGCGTTACGAAATAACTGGCGAGCCACTAGAACTCCAATGGCCATAGTTAACATAAGTAATTTACTTCGGAGTGCGCGAATTCGTTATGTAATCGGAAATCTTATGTGATAAAGCGTTTTCACAAGAGCTACGAGAGAAATCGAGCCTCGGTCTTGATAAGTGGCTTAAATGTCTTTAGGTGAATATAATCTCACAAAAATAATTGTGGCCAGTTTTTTAAATTACATTTTAAAATATCGAACCTGGATGGGATTGGCACATGCCAATAGCAAAACTGAAAGCCCAGTGGTATATTGACAGATAATGATGATGATAATTTTTTAATCGTAATATTCATCATATGAAATTGGATTGATTTCTTTCTCCTTCTTTCAAGCCTCTACTGTAATAGATAGTATTGAATTTCCCTCCTTATGTTCCATTATTAATTTATGATAATTTTATTCTCCATTAACCGACAGACGACTTCTATCATACTTCGTTATTTTTCAAAAAGATTTTCGTTATTGAGAACAGAACATAAAACAGGTTTAGAAAAGTGTTGTTTTGTTTATTTCGTGCATAAAATTGTATGGTTATCGTTGCTATGCCGTCGATGTAAATAGACAATCAATGCATATTAGAGATCAATATTGTTTACAACTTTCTATGGGAACTTTATGCGCCATTGTTTGTTCGAGAAGAGCGTTTATCGCCAACTTGTCACATAAAAACTACGAGATAGCTTTATATGAAATGACAAGTTTCATTTTCATTTTATCTTTGAATGTAAGAATAAATAAGCTATTGTACTGGAGTTCTATTTCGCTTACGACTTCCTTCTGAAATGTTTATTTGTCGGAATTCGTTAACGGTCTCTCGTTCAAAAGACGCGATAGCATGACCACTAAAACCAGAATACCCCCGAACTCGAGACATAAGTTATGAGCTGCGTCTAACGGTAGCACTATGATTGTGAAATTTCCGTTGTGTACAAATGCGTTCAGTTCATTAATTAATATGAATCTTAAACGCATAAAACAACAATTACCAAGTATTCATTAACGTGACTCATAACTTAAGTGTCAATTATAATCCAATGAGATTCTCGTGCGATCTAATCGATTGAACAGCGAAAATAATTTTACTTACATATTTGCTGATCCTACTTTCTTTTGCAACGGTAAAACCAAGCCCATGGTTATCAAAGAATAATACAAAACTAACGAAACTTTCTTTATGAAAACTTATTAAATGTTGTGATTAGTGTCGGCAACACGAACTCATCCGATACAGGTGTCATAATTCACGTGTAAACACCGCTACGGGCTACGTGGAAGAAATCCAGCGAGTTCTCGCGTTCGAATGTGGAACAATGCGCGTGCGACTGTACTCGATTAAATTAATCAACATTCATCAAATATAATCACAGACTGTATACATACTTATACGCCATCACCTGACTAGTAAACACTCAGGTCATATTGTCACGTTTACCGAAATTTACCGTTAAGATCCGCTGCTGAGTGCTGCTCGGTCAAACGCTGGAGCTGGTCCTCGTCATATCACAGACACAAGCACTAGTTGTTGAACTATCACTACAATACGATCACTTCACCCGATCACCGATGATCCCCGTACATTTCGTCGGTCGCGGTTCGTGTGGTTCTACGCGAGGGCCGCGTCGTGCACATAGGACCAGCAAATGCGACGGACCGTGAATCTTAACCTACCTGTTGCGCTTGCGTGTCGCCCGTCGACAGCCCGCGGACCGGCCCGCCTGCTGCGCCGACCGAGCTAGCCGCCATCTTTAATAAAACCTCTTTTTAATATCATTCCATGTATTTATTAACCTGCCTTCATAAAATACTCCCTAAACTTTACAGCGCAACGGTCATAAATATGCAAGTCCGGAGTTATTATTCTTCTGGAAATACCCGTTGTTAGCTACAAAGATTTCCCTGAAAGCCTTAATCTGCTTTATCGACGTACCACACCGCCCTCTAGCAAAATCAATTGGTACTTCTGACATCGATCAAGTAAGGGTGATGGTGAACGTAAGTCGCTATAAATATACAAAAGGTATTTCATAGTAGTCATGTCATATCCCGCTATGCCATAATGCTTTGTGAAGTGAATCACTTACCTGAAAACCCAAATGGCGTCCAACAAAGGGCTTTAACGAAACTTATTGCAAAAAATATTACGAGGTTTATACCTACTCTTAAAATGTTTAGGTAAACTGGATTTTACATTGACATCATACTATGGTAGTTTTATTGGACTTGCACAGATGGAGTCACTTACATCCTACGCTACCTTAATCCAAAGCCTCCAAGAACAGTTAAGTTAAAGGCAAATTGCGCCAGACTTGTTTTCGAAACGCTGTGCATTTCAAAGTACATAAACTGAGAAATATCCTTAAAGGGGTATTTACCTTATAATTAAGGAAAACTGCTTTATGGGATTACGTTACACACGTTAAAAATATTTTATTCAACATTGTTACATTGCCACTGTTGCGTACATAACGCTTAAAACGGGTAGATATTTTCTAACATTATTATATTCCAGCACTGTCTCCTAGATCCTTTTCGGTTTTTTGTACAGACATTTAATGTAAATTAAAACACCCATAGGTATTGGCGCTTGCGTCATTTATTTCTTTTGAAATTTGTCTCCCGAGCAGAAATCGAACCAGTACTAAATACCATTAGCGCCTGAATTTCACAACTGCGTTAACCAAGGCGTAAAATTTGTGTTTGTATAGGTTTTAAAGAACATGTTAGCTTGGCTCACATAGCTTTATAAATCTAAAAGCTTTCTACTTATGATCAACTAAAATAATAAATTTAACATGATCTACTTAGTAGATACATAGAGACAGGGTTTTGCTTGGCCACCAATTTTATGTTTCGCATACGATCGATAAAATATATCATACGACATTTGTTTAATATAGCGCTATTTGTAAAGTATAAGGTGTCAAAATCTACGTCACACTACGTTACTTCGTCACGTAAATACGTGTTACAGTCAAGCGCGAACAATTAACGCTTTGGTTACTCTACCTTTTTTAATAACATCCGTGATGAACTAATTAACGAACATTAAATATTCCAAAAGGAGAACTGTATCTAATAAAGATAATGTTACATGTTCAACATTGTCCCCCAAAATATTCGCGTGTCAGATTACGTCATGAGCGTGGTAAGAGGCAGACCGCCCGGCGGCCGTTGTTCCAAAACAGGTATAATGTATTATGTATGTATAATTATATGAAATTGATAAAACACGACACTAAATCTTGATTAAACGACGCAATTATAAAGGAAACGCTTCACTGCCAACGTTCATATTTTAATGTGGTCCTATGACTTTATTACGTTAAGAAATATGGTCATGCTTGTTGTTGTTGGAGAAAAGAGCTTGACAGGTAAAGGTAGAAAAGTGTAATTTCAAAAAGAGTAAAGCCTCCGAGTGGCAATATTCAATTTAACAAACGGGGCACCCTGTACCTTGCTGACTGGTTGATTTTTACCACGGCATAAACTATTGTTAAGTAACTGTAAAGCTAATGTTAAAACGATAGACGAAGAACAGTAACTTAAGATATGGCATGGTATCTGAACAGTGCAATCACAAACTATCTCTCTACTTATATCAAAATCTATAGCTGAACAAATAAGCATACCGGGACATATTGATTACACTTGAACTCTTGAACTTGAATGTAACAATGCAAAACATGACGGCCTTTCATTTCAGATACTTCACTGGCACATTTCCCACACCTACTATTACTACTACCAGTGTAGGCATAAGAACTTAGCGTACGTACACTATTCGAATAGTATTTACAAGACAATTAAAATAAACCAATACCGATAATTTGCAGTGGTCTGGTAAAAGCGTGTGTCACAATTATAGTCTGCTCTGTTTTGGTAGTCTCGCCTTATGAACTTTCAAAGTGCATATGCGCTAATATGTGAGGTACTTCCTTTTGCCTGTGGAAGCTTCGTCCAAATGTCCAGTGTTGCCTTAATCTACAAAACCGGGAGTAAATGAGGCGATTGTGGTATGTAAGGATCGTAGCAATTTGATAGAAGAGTAATAGAAGTCTGTGGGAAAATTGACTGTGACGGTGACGTTCTGTTGACTCAACTCTACAATATAGAGCATAGTAACTGACAAACTCGTAAGTTCTAAATCTATACTCGTAGGTTCTAAATCCATAAGATTACAAATTTATATTATGGCAATCAAAATATGGGCGATAGTACATCGGACTTCATCAGGTAATGGGTGTGTACCTCCGCCAACAATTTTAGAAACTATATCTAAGTGTGATGGAATGCTAGGCATTTGTTTAAATTTTACATTATTGTTTAATGTCATACGTTACGTAGTACGTCCAGTTATAACTTTAAAGTGCCAGCAAGGATATTTAATTACATGCAAGTCATTCTTACACTGTAATAACAATAATTCTAGAAGTACTATTAATAAAGTTCAAGTTTACATGTAATAGACAGAGATTCATTCATAATTGCAACTTGTCCGCAATGAGACGTTATTGAGTTGCTTTAAATTAAGTGTACCAATAAATATTCATGGGTGTCGTAACTCACTCGGCTTGGTCAATGTCACACTCCGTTATTTGTCGTTGACAGTAGTATGTATGTTAACTTTGTTTAATATTTAATTGATTTCAGATTTGGTGTTAATGAAAACTTTCTAATTTATCTAATAAGTAAATCATTAATAATTATCAGATATGAATTTGGAGTATAAAATTGAAATGTGGTCTTCAATTTCAATAAGAATATACATCTCTATACTTTTTGTTTGGACTTAATTTATTTACATAAGTAGGTTCCTACTTTTTTTTAAGTAGCCTGTTCAGTGTCCCACTGCTGGGCAAAGGCCTCCCCATTATTTTTCCACAAAACCCGGTCTGATGCCATTACGGGCTAACGGTTCCTACTTAAAGCTTTTAAATTTTTAATGTGTCTGGAGTGAAATTCAAAAATGAAAATATTAATAACCTTGGGCTTTATATACCGCATATATTAGGTATGTGTATTTTTTACAACTTATACCTTAATTTAGTCTAATATTAAATAGCGATTACGAAAAACGGTCGTCAATTATCGTGACGAACAAACAAAATAATTAGCAACAATCTTTGAACAGTCGATTAATTTGTAAAACAACATTAACGTCTTCACGAATGTAAACACGGATTTTGAACATAAATTATTATAATTATTAATTGTTTGTGTATACATAAACCAGTATCTATACTTTTTATATAAAACGAAGTATATAATAATTCTAACTTGGACCGCGATTTGAGGTCATGAGAATTAACTTTGAAATTATTGTAATCAAACGGAACCTTAGGAATCCTTATTTAAATAATATTTTTATGTACATAATTTGTATTTGCGCATGTCGATATCTAGCCAATAGACAGTACTTATGCCTACTGTGAAGGCATGAGAGGTATTTGCTGACTACTAAGTGTGGGTAGTGTGATCTGCATATTAACTAACCCTATCACCATGCTAATTGTTAGGTATAGATTTACCTGAGAGATTTACAATGTTTACTTTACAGTAACTTGGTCGGTCTTCACATAAGTAAGTACATTTCCTAAATCTGATACTATAGGAAGGTAAATTGACGACCTATTTAGCGCAGTGGCTATGTGATTGGACTGCTGCGCTAAGGGTTGTGAGTTCGATTCCCGCACGGGACAAAACTTTGTATGATCCGCAGTAGTTTGTTTCAAATCTGGGTGTCCATGTCGATAGGTATGTGATATTACATATTTGATAAACGCACCCATTTTACATAATCAAAATTACATAATCATATATATCGCGAGTTGCACTTTTTCATTGAAACAGCCTAAAAAGTGAGCGGACTCAATGAACTCTCCACCTATTAATTTGCATGCGGATCTAACTAAATATAACGTTTTAACACCTTCATAATAAATATCTCGATACTGAAATCCTTAACACGTTGTTTTTAGAGGTTTTTTTTCAAAGTTACTTTCAGGTATGTAGTTCGTATATATAACTGACAACCTCATTGATCGCGTGATCGCAGCTATCGAGAGTAAGGTCTAGATTAGACAATACATATCTACTCGTACGTAAGTCCTACATTTTTTTAAACAAAGTAGTTCAGTTCAGCCCCCTTCAAAACTCTTAAAACAAGACAGTTTAAGATGTGAAAGCTGGACGCTGCTACGTGCAGTTTAATGCTGCGTCTCGCTTTTACAACGAAAGCAGTCCTGCTTTAAGAGTTCATGGTATAGGGGCAGTAGTAAGTAGTACGGGGGTTGAAAGGTGCCCGAAAAATGACACCCAAGATTGTATTGTCGTGTATAAGGTACGTCTTCCTCCTATACTATGAGACTTATAACCGATTGGCATACTTACTGAAGGGGACACACAAGACCATGTGTATTGTGTGTCCCCTTCAGTAAGTATGCCAAACTCATTCCAAAATGATAAAAAAACACTTTGCATATCTATGCAATAGTGATCGAATAGTTTTATCGTATGGAGCAACGGGCTGAGGCCACACAATAGTGTCAAGAGCAAGCCTTCGTGTATTTCTAACACAACGTACGTAATAATCAAATGACGTCACTACATGTGACGGATATAGAAATTTTACTCCACATTTATACAAGGTGATAGTATAAGTAAGGACGAAGTTACGCCACTGTTTCATATAACTGTAGGTAACAATAACCAATAATATAAAGCCGGTTATTATGAAAAAGTCCCAAATAATGAGTTGCACCATTTGCATACCAAAAGGACCAAGTTCTCATACCTTGTGGTACCTCGATCGCAATTCCTTATTGGAAATTCTTAGTAGCCCGGGCACACAATGTGCCCGATACATGACAATAAGCTCTAGGAGAAAACCACCAGCAAAGGTCATGGTGTCCCCCCCCCCCACTCATCAATGGGACACCATGACAGTAACTTTTATAAAAAAAATGTAGGCACTAAGAAACTAACTAGTATAAAAGCTGTTATTTTGATTCCATTAAAAGGTACGAAAAAAACGCCTGAACGTAAACAAATTTGTTTTGGTCACGAGATCCGTATCATAAATAACTGCGGATGTAGCTTTTAAGTCGATATTTCATTAATATAACTTAAGCCGTTAAAATAAAGATAATAATAATTATCGCTAACAATCCTGGGTCCCAGTTCCTAAAAGCTTGAAAATTTTAAAAGTCCGAAAAGTTTTCATTAGTAGATACTATAGTTTTTTTAGTACACCCATATGTATTGTAAGCTCGCCTGCAATCCCAGAAAGATGAGTTCGTTCTGTTTCTTTAGAAAAAAACCCCACAATAGGACTTTCTCCTGAATCATGGATGCTTTTTAAAAACATGAAATATCACACACACAAACACCCACTCGGGACAAACGTCTGCTGAACACACAAATATTAGTCCCGTGCTGGAATCGAGCCCGCAACCCCTAGTGCAGCAGTTCAATCGCTTAGCCACTGCGCCAATAAGGAAGATGTCCTGCTTCAAGAGTTTATGGTAAGGGTGCTGGTCGTTGTTCCTTTAGCAAAGGTCTGTAACATTTCGGCGCTCATCATTAGTCCCAAGTAAAAGATGTCGAGCCTCTATAAGCTTTCTGGCTATACAGTCAGGTTCGTTCCATCTCTGAGATAGAATAGGCTGTCGTGAGCAGCCTCATCTAACTGGAATTTACTATTTATTGTACACGGATGTTTACACAAAGGTTGAGTAATATAGCTCGAGCAAATTATTATAATAGCAGTGGGTAAGTAAGGAATTTGGTATCCGGCCTAGAATTGACCACCCCCTTTCCTCCCTCGGGTGTCGTAAGAGGCGACTAAGGGAAAATCCAGAAGATGGCCAGCAGCGTCTTCTGTAAATTGACCACCAATACTGCGATCCCCAAGCCGCTTGCCAAGCGTGGGGATTATGGTAACCCCCCTGGTAAACCCCCCAGCCCCCTCCTAAGGGGCAGGCTTTTGTTCAACACGTTTGGACGTCTTCTGGCTGGTGATGAAGTAAGGAATTTGCATTTTGTTTTTACATAAGAACCTACCACACTTCCAGAAAAACAGTATATAGTAAAACTAATGCAATTCTTAAGGCCTAACAGACTACTTTTTGCGAAATAGGCCCGAGGAGGCATTTCCAATTTTGATTCTGAACGATGTTGTTTTACCTTTTCTTGTAAGGAGCTCTTTTTGCAAATCATTCACAGCCTTTACTGAGACTCGTATTACTAAGTTCTATACAATTTCGGATGCGTTGGCCTCCTGAGTCCTGATATTTTCAGAGAGAAAAAGAGAAATATCTAGTAAGTAGTGTAAGATACGAAACACGTCCACTTAATTTCAAAATTAATTAGACAATCTTACATGATCGAGAGATCGAGTCTAGTTTTACGTATAGATATTAAAGTACTGAAAGTAGCCTTGAAAGATGTCTAAACGCTTAGAATTTTGCCTCAACTTGGTAACATGTCGACTGCTAAAAGGAAAGTTACATCCAATACTTACTAAATAAACTATAATAACGTAAACATAATGTAATCACGCCTGTATTTCCCGAAGGGTTAGGCAGAGGTCAGTAGTACACACCCACATTTCGCCAGTTAATGTTATAGGTCCCAATGTATTACGGGCGAGCCTATTGCCATCAACCGGGCACCAACCCAGACCCCGTGCTGCTACTGAGAATTAGCAACCTAACGGAAAATCCCAATAACACTATGCCTGATCCGGGATTCGACCCCAGGACTTCGTGCTGAGCAGTCGCGCTTAGCGACCACTAGACCAACGAGGCAACTAACATAACAATATAATTGATTAGCGCTAGATATATTATACAGGACCTAATATGCTTACGACTATCCAAGTTTCTACTAGCAGTGAACTACTAATTATAGAAAAAAGGACAAAATATATGTCTACATAAAAATTGTCTAATACGACAAGTTCTTGCCAATAAAAAGCACATTTATAGCCTTATGATGACGTCAGCATGTCCGGTTCAGTTGCACTACGGAAACGCATGAGTCACTCGAATTAAATTATATTTTTATGAACCTAACAGTGTTGAGTAAATAATGAATATAGAATAATGTATAAGTGGTTGATCGGTGAGATCAAGGCGGATAATCTCTAATTGTCCTCTCAATCAATATGATGATTAACTACGTAGGTATGGAGGAAACCTCTATATTTATGTAATTTACCTAAACCCCAATACTAATAACTGGCACGTAAGATGTGTAAATAAAATATATCTATACTTACTTACATACTTATTCGTAGTTAGTAGTCTAAACTATACTATAGGTACAATTGAGATTCTCTCAGAACACAGAACAAACTGGATGGTGTTTCGAAAGGTAGTTTTTATAATACCTTACCGTCTATTACCTATTTGTTGTTATCACTGATTGATTGTAACAGATCATTAAACCAATGTTAGTTTAGCGCAAAAAACGTTTAACACATGAATTGCGTTTTTGTGTTAGAAATACTCACACAGTATCCAAAACGCTATGACTTTCTCTGAAACCAAAGATCTGTTTTTGTGGAAGCTTCGTGCTTCGGGAATTCCGAGTAAAATAATACTTCTATGTTTATCATAATTGTACTGGATGTCTCAAGAAACATCATCATAATTTTAATTTAAAGCGAAGATTACTAGTTCTACGACCACTATCTCGGCAATTTTTATTTACATATGTGTCGCATTATCGTAACTAAACTTATGACGGATATCTACATCTACATAATAATAATATACAAAATGTATCCGCTACGACGGATATCTACCAGACGGAGAACGCACAACTCAAAACCAGAAAATTTGATATAATTTTATTTTAGAGAATATCTTAAAAATAGGTATCGCTTTTACAAACTAAATAGCTCTAAGTCGGAATGCAAACGCTAAAAAGTTTTAAGTGGGGTAAAATAGGAATGCAAAATCAAAATGGAATTTAAGTTAGGTACTATATCATCATTATCAGCCGGAAGACGGCCACTATTGAACAAAGGCTTTCCCCATGCTTGGCATGCGGCTTGGGGATCGCAGTATAGAAGTTATAGAAGATTTGCTGCTCATCTTCTGGATTTTCCCTTAGTCGCCTTTTACGACACCCACGCGCCACGGGGGGAAAGGGGATGGTATTCTAGGCCAGATGCCACCCGCTCGGCAAAGTTACTCTATACTTAGGATAAAATCTCAGAGTAAGATAAATACCTTTTCATGGTTGACAAATCGGATTTGTATGCATAAGGTTCCAGGTTCAAACCCAGGCAAGTATCAATGTGACTTTTTTAATATCATAAATACTTTCTTAGATATTCTAAGACAGCAATTGACTAACGGTGACGGGAAACATCGTGAGAAAACCTCGATTAAATTATTTGAATTAGCCAACCCGCAGTGAGCTAGCGTGGAGATCAATGCTCAATCCTTCTCTATATGAGAACAGGCCTTTGCACTGGGACAGTTATAGGCTGTTATTATTAAGATGAATACTGCCTTTTCATGACCAATTATAAAACTTGCAATTGAACTACATAGATCGTAACTATCTATCTGAAATTCACGTACACGAAGTCACGGGAAACAGCAGGTTTATACTTCCGCCAATAGTTATTAATATTCATGATTTTAAATATAGTTATTAATATTCATGATTTGAAAAACATTTGTTTTCTTGCAAATCTTGATGGAGTGAAATGTCGAGTCTAATGTCCGGAATTTTACCCCCCACCGGAGTAGATTACACCAATAATATTTTATGTATAGGTACACACATACCTTTTGAATATATTTATTGCGCATTTTATTCAACCATTATCATCAGTTTTATGTGCCCCACTGCTGGGCATAAGCCTCTTCCCTTAAACGCCACTGTTTCTCCTATACAGCAAAACCATCGTCAGTTAACTTGGCTGGAGGTCTGCCAGGGGCTCTACAGAATCCTCTGGGCCACCACTCTGTAAGGGCCTTACTCTACATGCCATCACCAAACCTTGCCAAGTGGCCTGCCAAACTCCACTTGAGTTTGCTAATACGCCTACCCCTAACCTACGTCTATTCAACCATATTTAAAAATATTTCTAAATCATTTTACAAATGGCTCTTATCATCATCAAGTTAAATCCGGTAGGTAGGTAATGAGCGATTAAGTTAACCTTCTTCAAACGTATTTTTCCATCTTCATAGGAGTCGTTATAAATCAAGAACAAAAACCTATTGACATGTTATGTGCTTTATTATAGTCGAAGCTTTTATAAACAGGGTATCTACATCCTTCATAAACAGGATCAATAGATAAATGCCATGATATTTAAACGACCTTCAGAGCTTTTACTAGCGAATTAAACCCGGATAACTTCATCAGTTTCTGTAAAGTGAGTTAGTCAAATAGCGCTTTACCTCGGTCCATCTGAAACCATTAATTAATTACGTAAAGAATCCGTACAAAAACACAAGATCCGCAATAATTGGAACATCTTAACATTATAATTATACCTTCTAAAACGTACACGCACGCACGCACACATCGACGAGACACGATTTGCTACAGGATATAATATAATACAAAAGTATAATATTACGTAATTTCACCGTTGTATTACATTCTATTTTTTTATTATTTATCTGGCACTGAATTATTTCAAATCGAAATCCCTTGTCTGACTCATATCCGTCATTATTTGTTGTGTTAAAACTTAAATTATAGCCTTGTCTGTCGTAGATTGGACTGGATTTAGAATGGCCTGGAAAACAAAGAACGGTAAATCACTCACATTGTTTACTTAAAACTATAAAGAAATAATTATAAATTGTCGATTTCAATTGTTTTTGAACAAAAAGGTTTTTTCTATATCCGCAAGACCTGTCTAAACACACCTTTATACGGTTTTCGCATACCATAGAATAGACAATCATTTAGGCACATCAAATTACACATTGAAACTATTTAGGAATTCCCTAATTTAAATAAATAAAATATTGGGTATAAGCAATTAAATACGTAGGTAATATTTCTACTCGAAATTTTTAGAGCTACCTACATCCGTTTTCATGCAATAAATTAAAAGTGTTGATAAAGGTAGTTCGGTACCAAACTGACAGGTTCGCAATGGAATTTCCATCTAAATGTCCGGCAAACAATGATTATTTACTTAACACTCAGTGTTATGTTTAAATTAAGGAGCTTTTGAGAGTGAGGTTCATTGAACAACATGCCCTGCCCCCTTAACCATGAACTCTTAAAGCAGGACTGTTTACGTTGTGGAAGCAAGATGCCGTATTACAATTCACGTAGCAGCGTCTCGCTTCCACATCGGAAAATGTCCTGCATTAAGTTTTCATGGTGAGGGGGCAGGTACATATTTAGTCTATGGTTGGGTACATAACTAATTACTCAATGTCGATTTTGAATTACCCAAAAATAATGGTTTTTGTGACCCAGACCCAGTCATGTTGTTCGAAATAACCACCGGGCGTCGTTTGGACTAATATACCTAGGTTTCCTGGAAGTAATTGTTAGTTACTGTTACAACATTGTCATATTGCTTTCTGTGTCGCATTACGTAAACCACGTCTAGAAATCTGTAAATATCTTAACATAGGGCGTGCAAGTAGATCGCCTCCCCGAGCGAAAGTAGGTACCAAAACTCAATCAATCTTTCTTTCTTAATACAGCTCATGTAAAGAAGTTAACAGACAAAATACTTAGGTATAGGTATCTACCTAGGTCTAGGCATCTAGTGTAGTTGTGTAAGTAAAAAAGCCTACTTAATACCTAAATAAAAAATAATGCACTAGGGGGATAAACCAATACCTAAGAGACTTTTCAGTTTAATTTGCAATGCTTTATTAAAGATAATTACCGTTTACCGTGTCGCACGTTTTTCCACGTCACGTGAGTCTAGCAAAACTGTCAAAGGGCGATCATGAATCATGCTCGACTCTATGTGGGTAATAACTTACCTAATGATTTCAAGATTTGATATTGATTTGATCAAGTGGTAAACAACGCACTAGATATCAAATACTAAGCGATTAATGCCTATTATGTTATTATACGATACATACTCCTATTGCAAAGTTTGGTGTCACGCAGCTGTAGACAGAGATAAGTGGAAGGGAGGAAAGGACGCCTTTACCTGCTGTGGGACAGTACGGGCTGTGTAGCCACTGCGCCAATCAGGTCGTCACGGTTGTCTTTTATCCTTGGCATTTTTTTTGAGCGCGAGCGATTGGTTGTGGCTTCGATTCCCGCAAAAAAAGTGTGATCCGTAGATGTTTGTCCAAAAAAAACTAAACAAACTAATTATTATTATTATTTAATAATACCTACTTTAAACTTATATCTAAAAACTACGTATCTGTATTTTTAAAATCTAAAGTGCGCTTATTCCAAGGAACTTAATGCACTGATAGCCGAGTGGTATGACCGTTAGACTGTTAAGTCAGATGTCGCAAGTTCAAATCCCGGCACACACTAATGTCTTTTCGAAGTCATGTGCTTACTATAATATTACATATAGCGGGTGCAACCAATGCTGCTTATAGAAATCTTGTCAAACTACCCTCCATGCACGCTCCGGGTTGTCGTGTGTTGAGACACTTTGAAGAAATTCCTAACGATCAAACACGTTATTGTGGCTAATTTATAAAAGATAGATATATACTATTGAGGACGTTTTTGTAGATCTTTTGGAGACCATCATCTTTGTAATACATACTTTTGGTGTATGATCAACGAATGCGAGGATAAGAGCTCGAAAGCGCATTTTCATCCGACTTGCTTCAAATTTATCATTACTGCTCAGCTCCTATGTGTTTTAGCGTTATGTTATATAGCCTATAACCTGCCCAGGAGTATGGACTACAATCGTACCAAGTTTGGTTAAAATCCCTTCAGTAGTTTTTGACCCATGCGTGCACATACAGACAGACAGACAGACAGACAGACGGACAGACAGACAGACAGACAGACAAAAAATTTACTGATTGCATTTTTGGCATCAGTATCGATCACCAGTCATCCTCCAATAATAATTTTGAATATATATTCAATGTACAGAATTGACCTCTCTACAGTTTTATTATAAGTACTAGACTAGATGTGCCCGCGACTCCGTCCGCGTGGAAATTCGGAAACAGCAAAAGTATTTTTAAATTGTTTTTAATATATTAGCTAAGTTTGAGCGAATTCGATTTAGTAGTTTTTACGCCATGACGTAATATTTTATTACATGTATAGCTGTTGCCCGCGACTTCGTCTGCGTGTATTTCGGATAAAAGACCAGTAGTAAATTGAACTTTTAACAGAAAAAAATACCTACCAGGCAGGCTTTTTTAAGTAGGTTAAAAATTTTTAAACCACTTATTTAACTAAGAATACTTTCCGGTATTTAAAAAAAAACCCGCAAAAATTGAACGGTACTTACGGAAGTTACAGAAAGTCTATTGAAAATAATATATAACTGAAGAAGAGAACATAAATAAATCCGTTTTGTGCGTTTCTGAGTTTCAATGTACAGAAACTTTTTTTTCAGCGCGAGCGATTGGTTGTGGGTTCGATTCCCGCAAAAAAAGTGTGATCCGTAGATGTTTGTCCAAAAAAAAACTAAACAAACTAATTATTATTATTACTTAATAATACCTACTTTAAACTTATATCTAAAAACTACGTATCTGTATTTTTAAAATCTAAAGTGCGCTTATTCCAAGGAACTTGATGAATGCACTGATAGCCGAGTGGTATGACCGTTAGACTGTTAAGTCAGATATCGCAAGTTCAAATCCCGGCACACACTAATGTCTTTTCGAAGTCATGTGCTTACTATAATATTACATATGGCGGGTGCAACCAATGCTGCTTATAGAAATCTTGTCAAACTACCCTCCATGCACGCTCCGGGTTGTCGTGTGTTGAGACACTTTGAAGAAATGCCTAACGATCAAACACGTTATTGTGGCTAATTTATAAAAGATAGATATATACTATTGAAGACTTTTTTGTAGATCTTTTGGAGACCATCATCTTTGTAATACATACTTTTGGTGTATGATCAACGAATGCGAGGATAAGAGCTCGAAAGCACATTTTCATCCGACTTGCTTCAAATTTATCATTACTGCTCAGCTCCTATGTGTTTTAGCGTTATGTTATATAGCCTATAACCTGCCCAGGAGTATGGACTACAATCGTACCAAGTTTGGTTTAAATCCCTTCAGTAGTTTTTGACCCATGCGTGCACATACAGACAGACAGACAGACAGACAGACAGACAGACAGACGGACAGACAGACAGACAGACAAAAAAATTACTGATTGCATTTTTGGCATCAGTATCGATCACCAGTCATCCTCCAATATTAATTTTGAATATATATTCAATGTACAGAATTGACCTCTCTACAGTTTTATTATAAGTATAGATATAGATTAGGTATAATTTATATTCGCGACTGTTTCTGTAGGAAACTAAAGGTAACTGAGCTTCAAAAGCTTACGGCCGAGGGCAGGACCCGCGTGGGAACTATTTACCACTTTTCGAGAAAATGCAAGAGACGACGAAAAGGGATTCAAAGTATCAAGGTATAAAGCCTATAATTTAATATAACAAAACTGTATCCATCAAATAGGTTGCTTCTGAAGTGTTGCATTGCAAAGTTAAAGAGGTTTATTGGGAGTTCAATTTAATAATCTATTCATCAATAAGAACTAGTATACATTGCTAAATAGATAGGTACTTATCACTCCTTGCCAATTAAACTAACATACCTAATTCAAGGTAACTTAATATCTACTAATCGTAAACTGATAACAGTCAGTAAAAGAAAGACAAGAGGCAGGAAATACAAGAAGGATATTGTCAAGTAACGCTTACAATCGAGATCGCAAATAACATTGTCGGTCAAACGCCAAACGACGCTCGTGTATACGGAACTAAGGCCGAGGCTACGTTTATTGTAATTGAGGTTGGATCAGAGATAATGATCGAAAGGCAATCGATTATGTTAGGGACTGAACACACAGTTATATGACATTCAGTTAATATTTACTTCTCAGATGAGAGTCAAGAGAGCAGTGGTAGGGCAAAAAAGATAAAGCTGTATTTGCAACGACTTACAATTAGAGTATTAAGAAAGGTGCCCCGACGGTTTAAATATGCAGTGGCTGATTTAATGAAGATTAATGAACTAGTATCAATTCATCTAGGTAGGTAGGTACTTTTATAGAGCCTTTTGCTCGAAACACTTTTCCTCCCAAAAATCCTCCGAAGAGCATGCTGAATAGATACCAAAATGGTCTTTGTGTTATAGGTAGTTACCAACACTTATACATTTCACTACTTATTATAATAAACTAACTTGTTTGTGAGCTTTAAACTACTTACAACAGTTCATCTTTTCGCCCTTTCCTTTACCCCACTAACTTACTTTATAAAAGTTGTGAAGTATTAACAGTTAGGCAGTTATTTATAATGAATACCGTATTAAAACAACACACAGGCCTTCCGTACAACACTGAATACTTGTATAAAAGACGGAAAGACGAGTTTGCCCTCAAAATGTAGTCCTACAGCATGCTTTTGTATCTAAATTTTATGTGTTCCTTGGGCCGCTGCTATATAATAGACTCAATGAGTTGGCAAACATCTACACCCTGAACTATAATAGATGTAAGATGGCTCTAAAACCGGTCCTACAAAGTATGTCCTACGAAGATACAGAGAAATTACTAATTGTGTTAAAATAAGTACTTTTTATTTATTTTTATTTAGTCTCTGGATAAAATATTATAATAATCTATTATTTATTATGTTCTACACTTTACATTTATAACTATTTGTACCTTTAAGATATGTGATTATTTTTATGTTACCTATGTGAGCCCTTATTGCCTGAAACACAGGACTACCTAGTTCAGGCATGTTACCCCTGTTAAGATACGTGTATTTATTTTAAGTAAGGCGCTAATTATATTTTACTTTGTGAATAAGTTTTGGAAATAAATTATTATTATTATAAATTATTATCTATTCCCAAGATCCGCTAACGGAACTACATTGATTCTAGTCACGATGGCTACGGCGACGTGCGCTCCTCTGCCACGTGCCACGCCCGCGACGCTCGTGTCTCGTGTGTAAGGCTCTTTAGAGGAATGCCGTCCGCCCCCCGCTGCGGACGACCAGCAGAGTCACACTCATAGCTGGCATTCCTAACATTCCTAGTAGCTAGTCAAGTTACCTTTAACATGTATCATATTACCGCAAAGATGGATTGTAAGCTTGTTTCTTAATGAAACTGCCTTTTCTGACACCGTATGTTTTGGGGTGCTTTTATAGTGCCTCGACCTGAGCCCGGTATGCCGATCTTAGTCTATGTCACTCACTTCACAACCCAAGTAGTTCAGAGGGCTATGTTTTGCCATTCTGGAAAAAAATTAAAGATTTCATCCTAATTTTCAGCTACGCGACGACGATCTTTAAGAAGATACGAGAAAGAACTTTATATTATATAAATTTCGATGCAGATTTCATCATTCCATTCTTAAAATATGAATAAACTTAAAAAAGCCACTCCTTTATTATATTGGATAGCGCAGGTGTTACCAATACTGGTTACTTACTATAACTTTAATTCCAATCTCTGGATACTTAATTGAAGTTTTCATCTCGGTGATACGATTTATTGATAACTCAAAAACAAATCGACGGACGTGTACATCACTACACCCTACCCAACTCAAATATTTGTACGCGGTTATCACCCATCTATGTCAATAGAGTCATTTTCGTATGCTTATGCGGATTCTCGGAGATTCCGGCTCACTACTGAGTATCTATGACGTTTAGACACGATCTATGCATGTTTTTGCTTACGTGTTTTTATAATAATTTCCCACGGGTACAACGGCAGAATAGCAATTCATGCGTTCATTATATAAATGGAAGACACGACTTAAGGCCTTGTGAGCACAACATTGGAGGAGGTCAAGTAGCAGTGATAGTCGGATGCCGTAGTCAAACTGATTTATGAGCAGGATCTTATCGAACAACATAATATTAGAAATAAAAGTAATTAATAAAAATATGTAAATAATCTTGCTAATACAGTTACCTGCTTAACATTCTTCCATTTAAGATGCACAATGGAGTAGGTACATAATGCGGTTTTTTGATTAATTCATCGAATATTTATCATTGTCGTTACATAAGCAGACAAAGTTCACGGCCAACGAGCTTCATCGGCGGTTCATTTTCACTTGAACATCGGGCGTTCGATAAACAAGGCGTGTCTAGATTGTTAACTCGGAGGCTGCATCCGGGCCACCGCAGGGATCAAGTTACAGCAGGGGCGTGCGAATGTCAAGGAACCCTAGAGTCGAGCGAGGGCCCGCGCTGCGCGAGCCGCCGCGCGCCGCCAGTCGCAGCCGACATGTCTGCGCGCGCGCCTGCCTGTATCCGCGAGGTCGCCGCGCTCTGCGCGTTTCTCGTCCTCACGCGAATCGGCAGTGAGTAGCAGACTGCTAAGATAAATAACCAATAAAAATATGAGACGTAGCATAAAAAAACCGGGAACTATCGTAAGCTAGGGATTTATAAGTTTTCATTTCGGCTAGTCTAGCCGAGTCCTTTTTTTTATTTTAAAAGCGATAGTGAATATACCTATCTACTACTACTTTGTACGCACGTCATTTAAAAGCTTACTTAGATGTTTTATATGCATTTGTCTAAATATTTATTATGAGGAAAAATACCTAGGTACTGATTTTTTTAATTAAATTTTTCAGGTGCAGCGAGCTTTGAGTGTCGCCGAGACGGACTTTACACGGACTATGAACAAGATTGCCAAGAATATGTGCGGTGCAAAAGTGGTTCGATTACCGGGCGATATTCGTGCCCCCTCGGGCGAGTGTTCAGCGAAGCCGAGACAGCATGTGTGCCGCGCGCACGTCGTTCATGTATCCGCCGCGAGTGCGCACCTACTGATACACTTGCGTATGCAAGCCCCGGGACTGCTTGTCGCCACTACTACCGTTGTGAAAACGGCACGGCTATAGAGCGCGCCTGCCCCACAGGTGCGTGGTTTGATCTTGAACGACAAGCATGCACCCGAGGCGCCGGCACCTGCTTCGATCCCGTTTGCGCCGGTCTACCAGACGGTGACTACCCGGACGCCTCGCACGAATGTCGCCGTGTGCTGCGCTGTCGCGGCGGGGAGATCCGCGCAGTAGCATCGTGCGGTGTGGCATGCGCAGCGCCCTGCCCACCCCCCCGCGCCGCCGCCGTGCCCCTGCCAGCCGGCGACGCTGACTTCTGCTCCGACGAGGCTTGCTCCTCGCTGTGCCGCGATACCCCTAACGGAGCCTACGCTGACCGGACGGCCAGCTGCCGCGAGTATTTTGTTTGTGAGTCTCACCGGGTGATCCGGCGCGGCGTGTGCGAGCCGGGTCTTCTCTTTTCAAACGGCGCCTGCGAGCCGGCAGCTCGCGCCTCCTGCCCGCCCCCAGCTCTGAGCCCCTGCTTCAACAGGCATGACGGTCTGCACCGCGACTGGCACGACTGCGCCTCTTGGTTCGAGTGCCGACGCGAACGGGTGACAAAACGCGGCTCGTGTGCGCCAGGGTTGGTTTTCGACGGTAGCGGGTGTACACCTTCTGATGCATTTTTGTGCGATGGTCCAGCGCTCTCTCTCGATTGTGAGGGTCTTCCGAGCGGCACATATCAAGACCTCGATTCAAACTGCACACGTTACTTCCATTGTGAAGGTCCGTTGCGTACTACTCTGGAGTGCCCGCCGGGGCTAGTGTTCGACGGCGTGCGCTGCTCCCCGGCGGCGCACTACCTGTGCCCGAGCCTGGAGCGCGAGGCGTGCTACGGGCGCGCGGACGGCCGCTACCGGGCCTCCGACACCGGGTGCCGCGGGTACTATGAGTGCGTGCGCGGCGAGAAAGCAATTTACGCATGCCCGGTAGGACGCGTATTCGATGGTGAATCATGTGTTCCAACACGACCCAGCTTATGCTTGCGAGAAGACTACTCATGTGAAGGTCTCAGTAATGGATACCACGCCGAGATCGAGTCAGGATGCCGCAGGTACGGATTGTAACTATCTCCCACACACTCACATTCCTTCATATACCTAGTGTCTATACAAGATATCTAAGCTCTGTCTAACAACTTCCAGGTACTTCTATTGTGAGCGCGGAGACCGCCTGGCAACGCTATCGTGTCTGGGCGGCAAGATGTTCGACGGGCGCGCCTGCGTGAAGGCGTCGGTGTTCGAGTGCGGGGCTCCGCCGCGCGACACCGTGGAGAACGACGGCAAGCGGTGCGAGCGCGACGGGTTCTACGTGCAGCAGGGCACGGAGTGCTCGCGGTACTACTTCTGCGTGAGCGGCTCGCGGACGTACCTGAGCTGCCCGGCCGAGCACATGTTCAACGGGCAGGTGTGCGTGTCGCGCGCGCAGTACTCGTGCCCCGGCTGAGGCGCCCGCGGCCCAGCAGGACCCAGCTGACGCCCGTAGCCCAGCAGGACCCAGCTGACGCCCGTGGCCCAGCGGGAACCAGCTGACGCCCGCGGCCCAGCAGGTCCCAGCTGACGCCCGTAGCCCAGCAGGACCCAGCTGACGCCCGTGGCCCAGCGGGAACCAGCTGACGCCCGCGGCCCAGCAGGTCCCAGCTGACGCCCGTAGCCCAGCAGGACCCAGCTGACGCCCGCGGCACAGCAGAACCCAGCTGACGCCCGTGGCCCAGCAGGACCCAGCTGACGCCCGCGGCCCAGCAGGACCCAGCTGACGCCCGCGGCCCAGCAGAACCCAGCTGAAGCCCGCGGTCTAGCAGGACCCAGCTGACGCCCGCGGCCCAGCAGGACCCAGCTGACGCCCGCGGTCTAGCAGGACCCAGCTGACGCCCGCGGCCCAGCAGGACCCAGCTGACGCCCGCCGTCTAACAGGACCCAGCTGACGCCCGCAGCCCAGCAGGACCCAGCTAACGCCCGCGGCCCAGCAGGACCCAGCTGACGCCCGCGGCCCAGCAGGACTAAGCTGACGCCGGCGGGCCGCGACACGTGCCGGACCCGGCGCAGAGATACTCCTCATGTACCTGACTGTTATTTATTTTGAGGCTGTGAATTGTACATATTGTAATCACCACGCCGTTTGATGGTTTGTGATGCGATGACACACAGAGAACACACCCTGTTCCATTATTATCTACCTCCTATGTCGTAATAATACACGATTACTTCTTACTGTTTATTGGCATAGAAACTTTCAAGCGACCTAAATACGTCTAATAGTAATTACACATTGACTTTATCTTACAGTATTACTTTACAAATGAATAATAAGCTCAATGAATAGAAAAATAAAATCTCTTTTAACTACATAAAAGAATAGTTAATTTATTTATTTATATTAATATAGATAATATTATCTCGACCTTTTAACAGAAATTAAAGCAAATCTTCACAAGACTGTCTGATATTACTTGTCACATTGGGGTACAGTACGTAGGACCGTTGTTGCTAGATAATGGTTCAAATACAACAATATGACAAGTATTATAATAACAAAAACACTTGCAGTAAAATTAAACACAAGTAGCACAATTTAATTCTCAAATAACGTGCATTATTCGTTAAAATTCGATAACTACGATTATCTTAATAATTTTGGCATTATTCATAACTAGAAAAGCAAGAGATGTCTAAATAATGTACATGTAATAATTTACGTATATAATAAACGTTCCAAGATTAAATTGTCGTTTATATTATTTAAGCTGGCGTCTAACCCGAGACTGTCGTAGTGGCGACGAAGTAGGGGACATGGGCGGTGGGGTACCAGAGAAATTTAAAAAGTGCATCGACAGTGACGTATGCACTGCTCTTCCCCCGCGTCAAAACATCGCAGCTACGACCTTCTTTGAGTCAAGGGGCCAGCTAATACCACTATATTTGTTTTATACATTTTCATACAACATTTAGTTACAGAATTTATAATCAATTGATTATTCACCTACTCAGACACAAGTTACGACATGTTATATCTACGTTTATATTTTATACAAGGACTTTATAATTTTAATTTTCAATTGGTCCACGCCGAAAATGTCAAGATTCACTTTCTCGATTACAAAATTAACAGTTACTTGGTAAATTTATGGGCGCGGCCAATCGGTGCCATTGGAAGCGGTGCATTAAATTGACGAAAAGACAACTATATTTTGTTCGATGACAACATTGCAACTGAATAAGAACATACCCACAGAGGATAGTTCGACAACAGTTGAAGCACCTTTTCTATAAAAAAAGAAACGATTAGATCGTTAGTTTTATATACGTAGTGTCCATAATTGATGACAGTGCACATCACTATTTTATATATGGCGTAGACATCATATATAACATATTTATTGTCAGATTCAATAGTGTAATTAAATAAGTACAGTACAAATAATCAAAAAATATTTATGTACTTTAGTAAAATACTTAAGAAAAGTAATAAGAAATTAGCTCAATTTATGAAAATATATTTAAGAAATATAAACCAAACTACACTTAATGAATATAATTTAAAATTTGCTTTATTACAATAATATGTCAAAATATCAAATATTATAATTAAGAACAATTCATTATTAAATACAAGCAATTGCCTTGGAAGCAAATGTCTTTAACATTGCAAAGTTTGGAATATAAAATATAATAAACTGGAATTATATTTTTAGTAATAAAAAAATAATATTTTAGGTAAAATACATAACTAATATATATCTAAACGTATAACATAAAATACTCAGTAAGAGCTCTAACAATATGAAGCTTCCACCAAAGGTATACAACGCCGACATTTTGCACATCTGCATAGCTGCGACGTATTTGGCTCGTATAAAGACGTAGGTATCATTAGCATATTTGGCGGTTCCGGTAATGTGGAGACACTGACATCATTAGATATTTACATTAGATCACTCGCTATACATCTGATACATAACATAATATACTTTTGGTGGAAACTGAGATCTATCGATACACGTAACAACATCCACATAAGGTTTGCTTTATTTAATTTTTAGGGAACTAAACATGATCAATAAATATTAGTCTATTTTGAGCTGCGCACAAGCGAATGGGGATGTAAAAATATGCCAAATATATTAAGTATAAATGAATTGTTGAATGATTGACGCCTTACCTAAAAATGCTGTGCTGCTAACGGAACTTAATAATAATCTGGACTAGAGCAGCTCATAATATGATTTCGATGAAGTATTGTGGAAGAAAACTTGTGATAAATAAAGGTTGATCATGTGGATGCTGAATAGCGGGTTGTGCACACCACAACGGTACGTTTATCTTAGTTGTTGGTTATTTCTCATCGACCGTATATTTCGCACTGCTGCAAACATATTGGAGTCGTGTGAACGGGCTGCAACATGTAACAACAGTGTAGCAACATATACACAGTGAACCGCGAGCCTCGCCGCTCTTATAGGCTCTGTGTCGTGAACACAACAATCAACCATTAATTTCAGATTCTGTATTAATATGATTTTAAATCGGTAGCCTGTGAACCGTCTCAGAAGATGATTTAAAAGAAGTCGTATAATATGTTGAACATTTAAACAGTATGCTTCGATGTAAATATTCAAAGCAATTGACATACTTATGTACACATGTTTGAAAGTACAGATATAGACAAATATTATAGATCACACATATAAAATAGTTTTGAGATCTTCATCTCAATATATTTATAATTTTATATAATTTAATTATGATGACACAAATCTATCTTCTATTCTGTAATGAACGACAAACTCCATGTTTTGAAATAGAAAGTCTCAGTCTTACCTCACGACAAGTGATAGAAAGCAAAACTTTCGTTGGGCTATCAACAACAATTATATTAGATACACATTAAATAATAGTATTATAACGACTATAACATTAATGCAAACAGCCCGATGAAATACATCCACCTTATTCCTCTTGTTTTATTTGACGGCCGCAATATAGAAAGCTTGTTCAAAGACATGTATAGTTTGCTGCAAGACAAAAATAAAAATATGATTTTGTTTAATAAAGTTTAACAATCCGAAAAACCTTGGTTCATCATTATTAGATATTTTCATTAAATTAAAAAAAAACATTTTATGTGACCTTTAACTTTTAAGACAGTTAGACGAGGCGAAAAATTCAGTGCAATTAGTACCCGCGCGGTCATTGTTAGTTCACATTTATCAATGACGACTGAACTCTACACCACCTCAGCAATAAAACTCAAATTCCTTTGATGTATAAACCGCGCGGATCGCACAAAATAATTCGTTTTGAATAACACGCAAGTATAAGGTAACATGTAGTTAGCTGTGTACCATACATGTGTTCGAGCAGCCCGGGCTCTACTGTTCCTGCGCGGGCGGCGGCGCAGGCGCAAGCAGCACGCTCACGTCCCACACCTTGATGACGCGGTCCTTGCCGGCCGTGCACATGCGGCCCGTCGCCTCGTCCATGTACAACGAGCACACCGCGTGCTTCATGTCGTGGAATGACGCCAGAGATTCACGACTGAAACGAGGATACGTTACGATATCATCGACAGAACACTGCAGTTGACGCAACGGTTAAAATAATAACAGTAGGTAATACAACATTATCGGCTTAGCTTAATCGTTCATAGCACATCATTATCTCTCTGTCATCAACACTAGTATGATAAGTCCACCAAAAAACATTTCGAAGATTTTTACATATAAGTAAAGTATTTAGGTTGACTCGAATGTTCTTGATACTAATTATCTTTTGGACCTACCCTTAACCATAGTTTTGGAGTTCCATGCAGTTAAGTGAAACCCGTTTAATTTGACTTAGTGTTTAAGTTACAGATCAATACAATTTCGCTGTTTATAGCATAATATAACAATTGTATACTCACGGCTCGTGCCTCAAGGTGTCGTAGCAGGCGGTGCACACCCGCTGCGGGAACTCGAAGCCCATGACGGGCAGCGGCAGGCGGTGCGGGGAGCACGCCGCGCACACCGCCGCGCCGCACCAGCGGCAGTGGTGCTGGCGGAGACCTGCGCCCGGCGGCGGGGGCGGAACCAAGCAACCAGACATTTATATAACATTTGTATGTGAACGGTAAACCTTTGATGATGGAAAGTATGAATATACGCAAGAATTATTTATCACAACCGACTGACCATTTGTTTACCTAGTCATAGATTTAATTTCATTTAGGTTTTAAGGTGGATTTCGGAGGTTTCGTTCAAAAACATGCGGCGATAAACCGCTACCCTCGAAAGTAGATTTATAAAGAGTGTCACATGACTTACTCTATGATAAACGTGAAACATACTAACTTATGGCATGGCTACTCACCAAGTTGTTTCTTCTCCATCATGGCCCGCACGTTCCATATGAAGGGCGCGCGGCATATCTGGCAGAGGTCGGACTCCTTCCAGGCGGGCGTCTCGCGGCGCCGCACGCCCATCTCCCACACGCCCAGCGCGCCGTCCTCGCCCGCCGAGATCAGGCGCTCGCAGCTGCCCACGTACCACAGCCCCGTCACCTTGTTACTGAAATATTACTTATATATAAATACAGGTACATCTATAAAGAGAAAACTTTGTAGTTGTACCCCTTTTTTTGGGCATGTTGATGAAGAAACTTTAGTTAAAAGGAGAAGGGATGCAACTAGCTAATATTAATATAGAAATGCAGTCAAATTTGGATCAGTCTAGGCAACTCAATAAATCTACGTGTTTTATATTATCATATATAATAATAATTATTATTATTTTAGCCATGATCGTCTCACTGCAGGGCAAAGGCCTCCCTTTCCTTCTTACATCCATTTTAAATAATTACGACAGTTTTTTCATAATACATATAATTATGCATGTTACTAAAACATAATGCTAATTGAAACATGACTTCACAATATACCTTTGCTCTGTTAGTAATAGTTTATTGTGGAGTAATGTAGTAATTAGTATAGGTAAAATAGATAAAACATTTTTTATTACCTGTGACCTTGTAGTTCGTATGCCGTGCCTTTTTGTCCACCAATGTCCCAAACTATTATCGTTTGATCGAATGAACCACTGAATAACAGCTGGGGTAAAGGAGCCCAATTAAGTACTCTCACTGATCTGTAAAAAAATAGTAATTACGGTGATTGTAAACAAAGATTGATTTCAAACTTATGACATTTATGACTATTTTTAGATCACAGGCAAGAAATATTTGAATGAATCTGTGTACATACATAAAGTCACGCATGTTTCCCAGAGGGGTAGGCAGAGACCATGGATGTCCATTTGCTACGATCCTGGCATACTTCTTTCACCTCATTCACTCGCATCAATAAGTACAATTAATTAATTACGTCAATTAGTGAGTCTGTGTACAATTTATGTAAAATGTAAATAAACAACAAAAAATATTACAATTTTCGCAATAGGATTAAATGCATGGAGTCATGGATGAAAACATGCAACTTCTCCAACTTTTATCTGGAACCTTCTCACGTCTACAAAAACTATTAACATACCCTGTATGTCCCTTGAGTGTAGTGACCAGTGTAGCGCCGTTATTATCTAACTTCAGCATCGTTATCTGCCCGCTGTAGTCCCCGACAAACGCGTATTTCGATTGGGAGTCGAATCTAACGTAACATGTTCAGGAAATACGTTTGCTGCGATAATTGCCTTATGTTATCTCGAATGTAATAATTTATTCATTCATTTTAATTACATAAATCCGTTTCAATACTAAACGGATGAACATCCTTTTATAGACTAGAGTTACAAGTTGTAAGGTTTCTTTATTTACTTGTTGAATCGCCACAGAAGTAAACAAAAAAGTCAAGGCTTTTAATACCTCCTTTCCCTCTTAAAACCAGACTGTTTTTTTTATCATATTAATGGGTTAATAAAACTTGATGTGAGGAGCGAATTTTAGGACTCTCAAAATCAGAACAAAATCTATACATAAAGTAATAATTATATTAGAAATAGGAAGAAAATTTACTTTCATTTCAAATAATAATAAGCCAGCAGGCCAATGACAGTTTAACGATGTCTAACCATACCAACAATCCCCACAACAGTTTAGGTTATTTTCTAAAGGATACTGCAAAGATGTGCACCATGCCTCGAACGAGTACCCGCCGATCCTGCGGCCGGTCTCGCTGCAGTGGTACGCGAAGAACTTGTCGCGACTTACCGACAGCATCCACTCGCAGCTCAGTGAGAAGTTGACGGCAGTCACGCGTGCTGTGTGCGCTAAGTACTCGCGGGTCTGTAGTTAGACATATAATTAATTGTAGCATGACAATATAAACAAATATGCGTAGTCATATTAATGAAGG
This sequence comes from Abrostola tripartita, assembly GCA_905340225.1. NCBI lineage: Eukaryota > Metazoa > Arthropoda > Insecta > Lepidoptera > Noctuidae > Abrostola > Abrostola tripartita. Next base: position 3,542,480 of record HG996488.1, read on the forward strand.
ATCATGAAAAATAATCCTACCACATTTATTTTTCGAAACCATTTATAAAAAATCTCTATGTAAGCTAGGAAATGCAAACGCGAATGCAAGTTTAGTTTATGTAAAGAGAAAAGGTTATTATAACATTAGTACTATTTGGTAAAAGATTACACAGATAGGTTAGGACGTTAAAACACAGGTGTTATTGAAGAAGCGACAAAACATTAATATTCAGTTTAGTAAACTTTGATATATGTATAGTAAAAACTTTATATTATCTTCTTTAAATATAACCACATAATATCTCTAGTACAATATGTATAGTATTGGTGTCATTTATTGCAGCCCAAAACTGATTGTTATGCAAATACAAAAGAATGCTTATTCCTGCAGTAACCAACTCAACCTTAAGTTACATTGTATTAAAATATGAGCATTCTACAAATTATCTACCACTGAATTGGCATTCATTATGTCAGCTGAGAGTATTTTAAAACCTTTAAATAGGTTTATACTTATTTGGTTTTAGTTGCACACTTAAACCTGTATTACTTTAATATCTAACGGTTCTTACAAGTATAAACAGTCACACATTATGCAAATTATGAACAACAAAGATAAAACTGCTCCACAAAAACACTTTTGAAGGGCACTATGAAATGAAGTCAAGGTCAGCTTCCATTTTTAATTAAGTTAATATCTAACAGTTACGTCAACTATTCAATTACTATATTTTTTTTTACATGGTACACATATCAATTTGCACTGCAATCACCAATATTTTTTTTAAAGAATTACAATTCTTAAAAAAATATAGTGGTGATTAGTAACAATTATAGTACAATTATAGATAGTTTAGTAACAATTCTTATTTGAATGTATAAATAAAAAATGTGTAATCTTAGAAAATACTCAAAATTATTAATCATTATTATTTATGAAGTTAATTTTAATAATACACTATATAAATAGAGTTAAGCCATATTTACTTACTGGGTTTATCCTATTACAGTCTGTGGCCAGTGTGAATTCTGAGACTGTGCCATTCTCCTGGCCAATAAATAGCTGTCTTGTCTCTGGTGTGTAAAACATTGAAGTGCATCCTGATGGCATGTATTGGCAAATGGATGGCCAGTACTGCCCCGAATCTCGCTTCAACCATACTCGCACTGTCCTGAAGTATTATTTTTTATTAGGTTTTTTTAAATATGAAGTATGGAATATCTTAAATTTATTCCCTTAAAAAGAAAACAATACGAAGAGAGTATACAAATGTTATATATAGGTAGCTATATAAATTATTTGGTAAATATGTTGTTATTCATAGTGTTTTAGGTATGTTTTACTAAAATTCATATTAGTTTTTTACTTCCATTTGGCATTAAAAAGATCTAATTATCATAATATAATCAGACATTTCAAACATCTTTATCTATAAGAAATATAAAAGGTGAATCATTCTATAAAATTGATTAACAAAAAGAGTTGACACAGCTTCATATATTTACACTCATGATTAGCAAATTTAAAGACGTTTGGATTATTAGCTATTTAGATATATATAAATTTCCCTAGCTTGTTATTCCAAAAAACTACTCTTGCTCTACACAATAATGTAGCTAAGACAGCACTTAAAAAATTAGCATACAAGTGACTGTTAATCAAGAAATAAATGAAAACAATAGAACATTTAGTTCCAGATGTATAGGCAACCCACTTGAGCTGACGCAGACAGCAGAAGGGGGTGATTTCGAATATGTTGACAGTTCAATGAGGGTACACTTTGATTAAGATTTTTAGATATAAAATCAAATATCTGCATTAATTTAGCAAACAATGGACGAAATATGAGTCAGAACTCTTACTTATCATCACAAACGCTAATTACACCGTCCTCGCCAGGTATAACGACCGCTGCATTTACATCGTCGGTGCAACCCTCCAATTTGCTTAAAAGTGCAGGTTTTTTGGTAGTGGAAAACCTATCGTTGGGCGTCCTTGGCGCAGGCTTGATTTCAGCAGCCATATTCCGATGTTTTACAGCAGTATAACTAAATAAACACGATTATTCGACACTAATTCTTTCAGCGAAAAGAAAAACGTCATAATAATTTTGACATAACAGTTTGGTGTGCTAGTTAAAAAAAACTGGTGATTAGGTAGTTTTTACTAGTAACACTGCTCTTTAAATTTCATTTTTTTTATTAGTACCTAATATGGATTTAACGAATCCATTACGTAATTCTACAATTATAAATAAAAAATTAAATCATATAATCTGATAGCGATATTGCACACGTTGAAATGTCTCGTGCCAGCTTACTTCACACACCACAAACAGCACTAGAGCACGGAGTTTGACGCAGTTACTAAAATTATACACGCATATGCGCATATATAACAATGTTAATTTCAGGATCATCAAGACTTTCCGGGAATAAGGCTTTTTCCATTAGTTGGACATTTTAGGAGCTGAAAAAGATGATTCCTTAGGTACAAATTTTCTGTCGCAAAGCGCTACTATAAATGGGATCATACTATGGGATTCAATTCAATTCCGGGTCAGGCAAAGCTTTATTGGCTTATTGGGTTTATCCATTAGGTTCTCAGTAGTAGCATGCTGTCTGGATTAGCGCCCAGTCAATGACAATAGGCCCTTATCACAATACATAGTGAAATGTGGGTGTACACTATACGGATTGTACTGGTTACACCTCTGCCATTATTAATAAATACCTCTGCCTATTACGTTAGAACAATACAAACGCGATGATACTAATAAAAAAACGCCTAGTGTATAAGCTGTTTTCGAGACTCATTACGAACCGTCTCAAACACAGGCTTGAAGACTTCCAGCCTTCCGAACAAGCTTCCGAAAAGACTTTAGCACCATATACCACATCCTCACGTTCCGCCAGATTATACAGAAGCAACAGGAGCCCGAAGAATATAATCGGCCACTTTGTCTAGCGTTTCTGGACTATGGAAAAGCCTTCGATTCAATCGAAACCTGGACTGTATTGCAGTCCCTCCAGCGATGTCATATCGACTATAGGTATATCGAGGTGTTGAAGTGTTTGTACTGTAACGTCACCATGTCGATTTGGTTACGGGACGAAAGCACAAAACCAATGCAACTGTAGCGTGGTGTGAGTTATTTCTCCGAAACTTTCACAAATGCGTTGGAGTACGTTTTCAAGCTCTATACTCTCGATGTTGTCGACTACTACGCCTACCTTGGACAAATTGTTCAGTTAGGACGGTCCAACTTTGACGAAGAGGTTACCCAAAGAATCCATCTCTGATGGGCAGCGTTCGGGAAACTACGCGACATCTTCTCGTCCAAAATTCCGCAGTGTCTGAAGGCGAAGGTTTTTAACCAGTGTGTGTGGCCAGTGATGACGTATGCCTCTGAGACGTGGTCGCTAACGGTTCGCCTTTTAAAGAGGCTCAGAGTCACTCAACGAGCTATGCTCGGAGTTTCTTTGCGCAACAGGCCGGTATACGGTATACGTATACCGGCCTGTCGCGTAGGGTATACGTACCTCGAAGAATATGCAAGTTGAAGTGGCAATGGGCAGGCCACATCGCTCGAAGAACCGATAACCGCTGGGGAAGAAAGGCTCTCGAGTGGCGAACCGGAAGACGCAGCGTTGGCAGGCCTCCCACCAGATGGACCGACGATATCATCAGAGTTGCGGGCAACCGGTGTTCTAAGGGGAGGCCTTTGTTCAACAGTGGACGTCTTCCGGCTGGTGACAATGATTGTAAATTTGTAATTACACTTCTATGGTAGTACAGTCTACATTACCACTAACCCTTCGGGGAAAACCGGCGTAATGTTATGTTCTATTAATCTATTAATTACCAACTGTTTGTCCCTCAAAAACTTTTATAAATAGAAAACTGTTTATTTCGGTGCGATTTCCGTAATTTGCTTGCGTTTTTTATATAATATTACGTTGAAAAGCTTAATTACTAAAAGAGGTTTAATACGATGTATTTTAGCAACATCTTGATAGACTCTAAGGTTTGAGTACTTTCGACCGCTTTCTTGTTAAATTATAAAATGTCAATTTAATATAATGTTTGATTTAATTTTGGATTAAAATAAATCATAATTCTATATAACCAGCGGCTTTTGGTAAAAAAGACATGGTAATTACGCCAAATTAAAAATCACTCACATTTAGTTATTTAGTCGTTTAAAAGTTACAAGGAAGCTATTTTGTGTCGTCGGCAGAATTTAAGGGGCTCGTCAATAAACAAAATAATGGTGTCTACAGCTGTTATTATCACATTGTTATGGTACATATACATAATATCACGCCTGTATTCCCCGATGGGGTAGGCAGAGGTGTATATACCTATGCCAATGTAATAGGGGGCAAGCCTATTGCCATCAACAGGGCACAAATCCAGACTCTGGGCTGCTTTTGAGATTTACTTATTAGAACAACCCAGTAATGCTTTGCTCGACCCGGGTATTCGAACCCAAGACCTCAAGCACAGCAGTCGGTCGCGCTTAGCGACCATTAGACCAACGAGGCAGTCAGTTAGCTTACAGGTTACATGGCCTTTATCCTGACCACATGAATTGGTTATCACAAATCCGTTGGATAAAATGTTATATTTAATTGAAAAATCCATCCAATCTTGATTATTATTATTTTAACCCAGCCGGTTTCGCTGCCGGCTGGTACTCATGACCTTTCGTGACATTGGCACTTCTGACGCTCGATACGCAATATGACGTTTACACATAATGTTGTAAGCCTATAATAATTTTCTCAGTTTTAGGCAAATCCTACAATGTAATGTAAAACTAGATTAATTTTATTTTGAAGATTTTTTTTGAAATTTTTGAATATGGCCTTCAAATATCTAACTAAAGAATTGAAGATTGTTTAAAACGATGATGTCGTATAATTACATACATACATTCATAAAGATACGCCTATTTCCACGAGGGGTAGGCAGGACCACGGATTTCCATTTGCTACGATCCTGACATACTTTGTATAATTATTATCGCTATTTTATTTTTAACCAGTGTTAATAAATTATTATTTTTTTTAATTTTTAGGGAACTTTAAATTAATGCTGGAAATACCTGCTTGCACTTGCCAATTTGTCTATCCAATCGGTAGGTGAATTCGGCAGTGCGGCAGGCTGTGTTGCGGTGGCATTTTTTAATAGCATATTACCCACAGTCGGTGTCGGACAGTATTAAAAATGACGCTCGGATTAATTAAACTAACGGGCCAAGTGCTATCTAGAAATAATGTGGAAATTATGAACATGGCTGTGAGAGCAAACAGGTATGGTACCGGCATGTTGGTTATTTACGTAATATTAATTGATTAAACAAATAATAATGTGTTATTAGTTTTGTTGTCGCATGTTCATGTGTCAGTTAACTTCGGAAAGTTGTATCACCGTAACATGCGGTTTTCTTTTTGTTTCTTTAATATTGTTCAGTAGTACTTTGACATACAAAAACTCCTGTTTAAAAGACCTTATGTGATTATCGTATTTAAGTACCCCTCAGATTAATTAGTTTGTTTTAATTAGTTTTTTTTTTTACATTACACTATAGTAAGATTCTTATAAGAATGACTAACAGCAGAAAGTGATGAAATTAATTAGATTAAATTAGTTTTCCTGCTCCCCCCCGTCTTCTAACATATAACTCTCAAGGTTTGTAAAGTAAAGTAATTGAATATTTTTAGAAACTGAAAAATAGACTGTGCAACTAAATTTGTTTGCAGCACATGGTGGGGCAATGTGCCAATGGGCCCCCCAGATGCAATCCTGGGTATAACTGAGGCTTACAAGAGGGACACTGACCCTAAGAAGGTCAACCTTGGTGTAGGGGCATACAGAGATGATAATGGCAATCCCTACATTCTGCCATCAGTTAGGAAGGTCTGAATTATTTCCTTATATCATATAAAACCATAAATTATGTTTTCAATTACATTTATGCTTATATATAATTATATTTAGGTGAAATATGACAAATAAATTTATTACATACATGTGGCAAGAGTAACTAACATTTTTATAGTACCCTGTTTTATTATATTTGAAAATAGAAAGAGTTTTGTTTTCATGCATGGTGCACAAATGTATTCCAAACTAAAGTACTTATTAATATTTTTTTTGTCTTACTGTTTAGAAGTTCAGTAACTACAATGATTATATTTCATTTGAACTTACTTTTAAAGGTATATAGAAAGATGTAAAGTACACTTGTGTTATCACACTTTAAATCTTATCTTCTATTCTTCAAACTGTCAAGTGGAAGGCAGTCAATAGTTGCACAAACTGACACTCCTTGTAAATTGCAGGCTGAAGAAATTCTACACAATAAGTGCTTAAACCATGAGTATGCCCCAATTGCGGGTGAGGCTTCATATACACAAGCGGTCGCAAAACTTGCCTTTGGTGAAAACAGCCAAGTTTTAAAAGACAAGACCAACTGCACTGTACAGGTGAGTTTACTTTATAGCAAGTCCTTTGTATACTGATCCTTTGTAGACTGTGGTGCTTTGCGACTGGGCTTACCTCAGTTGTAGATCCCATATTGTGCTTCCGGCATATTTGTCTTTATGTCTTCCACTTACTGTGGAGGGAACTGAGAACTAAATTATATATCCCTACTTCTATATATCCTTTATGATTTATTTTGTTGCGGGTTCAAAGACAGTCGATTCATTTGTCTGGGACACCTCAAGCTTCATTGCCACAATGGTTCTCAATAGTTATCATTGTAGACCCTGGCTTACAGGAGTTATTACAATTATGGGTAGGAGGAGTGAGCTTGTCCCTTAAAAAAAACTCTCTATTCATAATATCCATCTTAATTTTATTTCATTTGATACTAGATTACCTTTTCAGGTAATTCTACCAAGTAACGAATACTCAATCAAACAAGAAATGTCTGAACTTTAAGACTGCAATTTTTCGAGTTTGTTTTGGTATTTATAATTTTGTTAAAGAGTATTATTATTGTTTCAAGTATCAATTACCGTTTGATTGTTTTTTGTTGTTGTTATAAACAGAAACAACATTGTATTTACATTGCCAATCCATTAGTGAAATAAAAAAAATGGATCTTCATCAAATTGGATCTTAAATTAAGCCTTTGCATCATAATTTCTGAACAGGGAAAGAAAATACGATCCACACCATTCTTATCTTCTTATCATTTCCATTATGTCACGAAGATAATTAACTTCCTAAAAGCGTCAATCAAATTGAAAACGAATGGTTTTAACATAATATTTTCTCATCATAGACACTGTCTGGAACCGGTGCCTTACGTCTGGGCCTTGAGTTCATTGGACAGCACTACAACAAAACAAAGGAGGTTTGGCTTCCTTCACCAACATGGGGCAACCACCACCAGATCTGCAACATGCTCAGGCTGCCGCACAAGAAATACCGTTACTACAACCCCAAGAACCATGGCTTCGACTTGCAAGGCGCCTGTGAAGACATCTGCGTAAGTTTTTCTTCACTATCCTCAAAACAATTTTTTTGTAATAGAAGCTACCACACCACTAAATAGTTATTAACAAGGCTACATGCCTGGTTCATCATGTGGCATATTTTTTGCCATCCTGCCATTATTAAGTTTCAGCGAATATTATAAATAATAAGATATAGATTAAAAAATGAAACCTTATTTTTAAATAAGTTGTTGGTGTGCCTTATAATAAATCAATAAATAAAGATCAGCAAGAGTTTTTAATTTGTCATGCTCTACAAATAGGTAAACATGTTACTGTGTTAAGATTGCAGTCGTCATGAACATTACTCAAGTTATCGCGTTTATTACAATTATATTTAACTGGATTGGGCGTACCTAACAAATACTACAATACTCTTTCATGTAAGATAATACGATAACAAACACCACGACTTGTGCGCATGATTAACGTCGGAATGATCGATACCTACTTAGGAATTTTACGAAAATAGATCTTGTTTGTTAGGATATTGTCTGCGTGCAAACTTGACGTTCTATAGTCAGGTACTTACCTACCCCTATTTATAATACCTATAGATTTATTTGATGATAATAGCTAAGCAAAATATCTATGTAAGGGTAAATACTAACAAATTTGAAATGATCCAATCAATCAGTATAAGCTTTAAATAGTCTAGCAGAATTTGTGCAAGCTTGTTTTTTATAATAAAGATCTAACAGGTCACGTGACTATACGGTAGACAAATTATATTAATCTCTAGACAGAAAATGGGTTAAATATGATTATCTCAACAGTATTTGCAAAAACGGTCACCTTACTCTGACATACTCGTCCACGCTTTACCCATGACGTGCGTCGACAGTTCGCATGTAATAATAAAAATTCGAGTTACAAGTACCTGAAACGTGGGCCGCATAGTCAGCATCATCAGCATGTTATGACAATGATAGCCATATTAACTCTTTAGCGTGAGTGCTGTAGGTGGTATGCTTTATTTTGTTTAATAATTTATTAGCCAAACCCGTTCGGAACGGGGGTAAATTTAAATAATATACATAAAGGACACTGTCGTAATTTATTATTATTGTATTTAGTTTCATCTGTTTCTACTTTCTGTTAAAACCACTGACTGAGTCATGAATCAAGGACTCATTCACAATCATTTTGTGATCAAGATTGATTTTAATGACTTCTTTTGTAGTAGAAGAAATCGAATATCTGAAATACAATGAAAATTAACGAATTATAGTATGTATCGCCTTATCGTAGTTATTTGTAGTACTATACCTAGTCAATATCTTGGGACCGACCTTGTATAATGTTGGCAAGGCAATGCACACATAATAATATATTTCATTTATTCCACGACTGTTTTACTTCAAATGAGATAAACATGTCATTGAATATACTTACTTAAGTACTTCTTAAATACTGTTTATAATTTGGATGGAAAACGTAATATTAGCTATTTAGAACAGCTTAGTATAAATAATTGTATGAGTCGCTTGCGGCAACATTCCGTGACCTTTATAGCCATAGTTAAAACTATGTTAAAACTTGTAATAACATAAGCTTAGTACGCCTGATGAATGGTTACGCACTAAGTGCATTCTCTGCTGGCCCCTTCAGGTTATACAGGCATATTTGATTACCTAGTACGTACAAGTTTGGCATTACTAACAAATGAAGTGACTAAACTGATGCTTTTAAAAATCTGATAAGTCTGATAGCTATGCAATAAAAATACAGGCTGGTGACGCATGACCGAAACCGCTAATGAGACAAATGTATCGCGAGAACAATGATGTTCCTAATGAGCACTTGAAGGTTAAACATTATATAATTAGTACGTATTAAAGGTAATAATACTAATACATCTTTATTGTTAAAAATAGAGAAAAATAGCAGGTGTCGGAAGAGTTGTACGCGAAATAATATACCAGCAAAAAGTACACATCTATTCACCGCAATGTCTGCTTTCTTATCATGTGTTTTAAGTAGGTATGTATTGCGGAGCTGTGAAAATACTGTAGCAACTGTTCAATCAAAAAGGAGCTCTGAACTACCAATAATTGCTGGAATCTTAATCTAATCAGATCAGTCTTCAGTTTGAAATGAAAATCTACTATTCTAGTTTACAAAAACAATATACGTTACCCAAGTACCCTCTTTTTAATTATTTTAAATGTATGTATATGTTGTGTTGTTATAGAAAGCCCCTGAAGGCTCCATCATACTTCTGCATGCGTGCGCACACAACCCCACCGGTGTCGACCCCAAGAAGAGTGACTGGCAGACTTTGTCCAGGGTAAGTTATTGCATTAATATACAAATTACAGAATATTTCCTATATTACATTCAATTCTGTTCTGAAGAATTTGATCACATTTGAAATTCCTGAGAATAGTACTTTAAAAATCTGATTAAACATTGTAGGTGATCAAAGACAAGAAACTCTTGCCATTCTTCGACATGGCGTACCAAGGGTTCGCGACCGGCAATGTCGACAACGACGCGTTTGCCCTTCGCCTCTTCGTAGCCGACGGCCACCAAGTCATGCTGGCGCAGAGCTTTGCTAAAAACATGGGTGAGTGCCGTAGTCAGTCATGTTACTAGGTACTGAGTACGATTGGCGCAGAGGCTAAGTGATTGGACTGTTGCGCTAAAAGTGCGACTCGTGTATGGAACAAATGTGATCCGCAGATATTTGTTCCGAGTCGGGGTGCAATTTTTTGTCCGTCGGCAATGTTTTAAAAAATCACATTATGAAGTAACGAAGAAAATTGCTGATTTTAAAAAACTCACTGACTTCTAACGTTACTACGATATTTTTATAAGTACCTAAGGATCGAATATTTGTAATTGTAAATATCTTTCAGTGATGACGTGCGGACAAATTAGTGACGAAATGTTACCCAAGATTACCAACCAGCAATATATTGATAGAATTACATGCTACTGGCTTATCTAAATAAATAATCATTAAGATAAGTTGTCTCAGTATTATAAAATAATCTTTTACTATAAAATTACTTATTGAGCTCCAGACAATCTAGGTCATAGTATCTACCTTTTCTTCTACCACCGACCATGCATGACCCTTAATTGTTTATTGACTAGATAAAAACATTACTATGGAGGCGCTAAACATAATATGATCTGACATGTAATGCGTGTCATAAAATTATATTATATCATACAATTTGATAAAATCAGTATCTTGACATTGTAATTCATATCTTGACATAATGCAATGGAGGTGTTTATCATTGTACTATTGTCACATTAAGCTATTTTTGAGTTGTGTAAGTTAAACTAAAGACGTTCGTTGGGCCCGTATATATTAACTACATTTTAAAGAATAGATACTTCAAAGACTTTACACATTTTAAGTTCACTTGCTTGAAGTGAATCTGAAGATGTGTGAAGTCTTTGAAGTATCTATTCTTTTACATGTTGATACCAGCCCCTACCACATACTCTTGAAGCAGGACATTTTCCGTCGTGGGAGCGAGATGCCGCACAACACAACACGTAGCGGCGTTAATTTTGCTATCAACTAAGTATTTTCTATGGACCTACCATAATCAATATACCATGGAATCCTTGGTTGAAGCGTGTTTAACACTCATCGACCTCAGTATTCAGTTATTTTTATTTCTTGTGAGGCAATTTTTGACAAAAAAACGCAGATTTGACTCACAATAGAAGACGTACGATATAGCTTTTCTTGGAATATACCCAAATAATAGATACAAGAATGTTGTAATAAAATGACGTTATATTTATCAGTTGAGTCGCTTAGAATGGTAACATAAAATAATCGATACTATTGTATTACATAAGTTTCTGATAAATATCAGCTAACGAGAGCTCATTGGTACTTTTCGTTGTTTCTCCGTAATCGAGTGAATTAATTTTCCTATGCTATTTTATGGCGATTATGATTGCTTTTTGTTGATGAAAACGTGCAGTATAAGTGGAAGGTTAATTATGCTGTCGAGTCTCCCATGTCGTAATTTGATACTTGTTTATAAATAACCTACCGTGCTGACGCTGTTGACCTTTTGTTATCTTATCCAATTTTTATATTACGTCAATTAGGTCGATTACAATTATGGGACATTTGTATAACCAGAAACTTTGTTTTATCGTTTATCCTATTGTCTTCACAAGTGGAGTAATAGTATGGATTTTTATCAAAATGTTTATTAGGCCAATTAACGTTATCACGGATAATATGGACATTGTAGACTGCAAATATTGAAAAAATAACATCTCTTTGCTTGAACTTGAACTCATAGTCCTTGTCATTTACCGAAGCTATGTAAAAAACCCGTTACCTTAAAAAAGCTTTATGTAGTTTTATATTTTAAATTGTCCCTGAATAGAAATAACTTTAATAAATAGGTACCTGTAGACTCATTTTGCGACTTATAAAGACAAACGGATTTTGTATGCCTATTCTAATACCTATTATAAAGAGATAACGTTATTATGTAAGGGATAATCTTGGAACTATCCATTCAATTCTTAAACATAGGCTATTTTCCTCCCAGAAAATACAAGAACACAAGAAAACCCACTGAGTTACCATCTTAATTCTTTATCTCATCGGGTATTCCAGGCTTGTACGGCGAGCGTGCTGGCGCGCTCACATTCTTGTGCGGCGACCCGGAGACGGCCGCCAGTGTGACGTCACAGGTGAAGATCATGGTGCGCGTCATGTACTCCAACCCGCCCGTCCACGGCGCTCGTCTCGTGCAGGAGATTCTCAACACCCCCGAACTCAACAAGCAATGGTAATATACATTTTCGGCCGATTGTCGCCGCAGGTAACCTTGAACTCTATCATGCAAGAATTTGAGATGCCGTTAAAGAGAGCCTTAATTAATGGTGTCAGGCTCAATCAGTGAGGTCTAGGTAGTTTGTCTCACCACACAGCTGACAGGTTAATCGTTTTCTCACTATTTTCACTATTCTCAGAATTATTTATTATTTTCACGCGACTGCCGGAAGGACGGTTATTAAACATAAGTTTTCACTTTTCAGGTTGGACGACGTGAAGACGATGGCTGACCGCATTATTTCCATGCGCAACCAGCTCCGCGCCGGCATCGAGAGCGCCGGCAACAAGAACAACTGGCAACACATCACCGACCAGATCGGCATGTTCTGCTTCACTGGACTCAAGCCTGAACAGGTACCGATTACTATAATTTTAATATGCTACATTCGGCATAGCAAATAGTAGAAGAAAGTAATTTTATTTGGATACATCACAAGAGGTAATGACAGCTATATAATTATAACCATAACTGTGTAGCGCAATGTCAATATTATAAAGGAATAACCTTTATTTGTTTCTTAAAAAGATATAGGTATAATATATCAGATCTGCTTCTTATAGAACAAGTGCTAGAAGAACCTTAAAAATTAATATGGAACCTTCGGAATAAATAAATTATATTGCCGAATAAAGAATTTAATTATTTTGAACTAGCGTAGCATATTTAAGTAAGATAAACAAATAATTTTGCCCCTCCGACATGAGGAATGAAGCTTGCCAATACGCGCATTTTCTACCTCTGCCGTTCTTTACTGATCAAATCTTTTTTAAGTTGACTAACGTACTTAAACTTCACTCTGTTCCAGGTCGAGCGCCTTACAAAGGAGTTCCACATTTACCTCACTAAGGATGGTCGTATCTCTGTCGCCGGCATCTCGTCGAAGAACGTCAACTACATCGCGGAAGCAATCCACAAGGTCACCTCCTAAGGCTGATGCAACATATCAAATCCAAACTGGGTAATTTGATTGCTATTTTTGAAACTTATTATGATAAACTTACAACCCTATCAACAGAGTACAGTTTATCTAACCGATTTTGAATTCTATCTTGTAGGCATAAGAACAACATTCGAAACAAAAGTAGGACGTATTGTATACTTACTTTTTCCTGCAGTTTTTTTTTTGTGTCACTAGCTCCCAAAGGGATGAGCGCAGGTCTTCTCCTTTATACGGAGGCTAATATCTATACACTTTGCGGATAATCATAAGCTCAAGGACATAAAATACCAAAATGTTGTTTCAGCGCTCTTCATCAGTCTTCGATCGCGTCACGTCGTGTCTCTCTCCTACCAGTGTAGCTTTTGACAGCTAGTAGACAAATGCCCCGTATTTGTACCGAAAGAACACAGTATTTATGAAACCAGTTTGTTTTTAACTATTTTTGAAATGTTTTACGATATATTTTCATATGCCTTATATATTTAAATTAAACTGTAAGATACATAGTCAGTTTAAATAGTCGTCCTTTCAGTGCACCGTCTCTTCTGGATAGTAGCATATAAGCATTTATAAAATCAGATTGCTTTTATTATTTTGTCTTAGGTATTATTTTCATTAATGTATGTCATATTTTTTTTATTAAAAAGTAAGTTTATATATGGTTCCGTTTTTTTAAGTTTTCCATTTAGCACACCATTACATAAGAGAGCTTTTTAATGTTAAGTTATTTTTAAAGGACTATTGTATTAACTCGGAGAGTTAACACATAACTCAGAATGCCAATGCAATTTAAGAAAGTGTAAGTGACAAAAAATACACATATTTATGATTAAAATTTTATTCGTTAAAATAAGTAGATAAAATAAACTTGCGAAAAAACACAGAAAATTGTATCAACATGTTTGATTCTACCACGGTACTAGTATTTCTACGCAAAATATTTACAGCTGACGAAACAAATGAACATCTTATTCTATGTTTATAAAATAAACTGATGCAGGTCAATCGTTAACATTGCATTAAAAATTTAACAAGAATTTTACTATACAATAGTTGAATCCTCTTAGGACATCTTATATATTAAGGGAACACATTATAGCCACAAATTTATTGCATCGTGGTAACAATCTTTAACATATTCACCTGCATCATCTACATTTCAAATCGACATAAACCTATTAACATTTTTTCTAAACAATCATTTTATTGTAGGACATACGACATCCAAAAAATGCTCTCTCGTACATTATTATGATACAAAATATACTAATATATTTTTTAAGTTTTAGTAAATGATATTTTCAATAAAAATAATAACATTATATGTACAAATTTGTCATAGAACAAACTAATGGCTTATTTGCTACCCATGGCACTATTTCTTTAGAATGTAAAAAACATTCTATTTAAAGCAAGAAATATGTACCATTAATATAAACACCTCGAGTTTGGATCGAATCCCGTAAACTTGAAGCTCTAATTTGGCTCTTCTGATCTTAGTGAGGACAAGGTATGGTACAACAAATGTTTAATGTATTTTAAACGCAGACCGAGTTAGTGGGTAAAATGCAATTAAAATCGAGATAATATGCATAGACATTTACTTATAAAAGCATAACATTGTTAAAACAGACATGCTTAATTCTGGTGTAAACATAACTATCTTATGTACAGCTTATTACCTCAACATGCTGTGATTAAAAATGAAAACATTTGTATCATGTAGCACCACTCTTTTTAAGACAACCTGTAAATTATTATAGTATAGATACTATACTATATCTTGATTTACTGGCGAGCCCTCACATCATTCTCACACCTCGAACCGCGCCCGCGGTGTAAGTTTACCCATTAATTGGAAACGTTTTAATTCGATATGCAACTATTTAATCGTGTTGTATATCCACAACCTTATGTACACTTTAAAATCTTATTGACATAGGCCTATTTTTGGAGAATCTGATCGGAGTATGCACGAGACGTTCCGACAGATAAATTTTACACTAAAATATAAAATACGTACTCAACTCTCACTCTTATGGGTCTGTTACATAACAGTACGTTATATTAATGAACAATCACCTGAAACTTACGATATATTTAGCTGTCCTATTTTTTATGTTAAACTGCAGTGCCTAACTAAAAGTTGCATATGTGTTTATGTTCTACTGTTCATATACAGTATTCTAAGTTACATTGTTGTAATTGCATGTCATTAATGTACATATTTTCAGTTTAACCTATATGACTTAACACTGGGCTATTAATGCAATAAAATTATTCCGTGTAATGATACATTATTATGTACAACTCTGTTGATTATTTAGCGATATAGTATAACGAATAGTATTAATGCTATGTTTTTATACTTAGTTTGTAAATTTAATTAAACGGATTCTGTTAGAATAGTAACAACGGCTATAAGCTTGTTGAATAAATAATGTGATTAAATATTGTAGATGACTTTATATGCTAATAAAGTGGATGTTCATATATAAAATAAAATTATTCTACATGTATTTGTATAGATTATAAACAATGTTGCTATGTTAACCCTTCACACAGAAAACATACTATAGATAGCCTAGTAACTTGTAACTAAGGTCGGTTTTCAATTGCCACATAGCTTTTGACAGAGGGATTAATTTGGTCTTTTGACAGATGACCTACTCAAAATCGACCTTATACTTTAAATAAAAGTCATCTGGCTATTAAAACACCAGACCGAAGTTTCCATACCTGAACAAGTACAATTTCAAAATAGTCTTACATTACACAACAAAATGTTATTTGCCCGCAAAAGTATATTTATCTTACGTCTTTCGAACTTCTAAATCTTGATGATGAATTGCTTCCGTAACAAAGAAGTGCAAAGATTACCTCACCGAGGGAAACATGATGTTGTGCAACAACACGAGAAGAGGATGTTCTACGCTGTCACGGAAATAACTAAGGTGCACATGTTTTGATGAGCAGTTGCTTAGAGAAACCTATACATAGAAAGGTGGAGTACTTATAAATTTAAGTAATTTTGAAGAGTTCTTGCAGAGCTTTCAGTACTATTGGTAAGTAACGTAAAATATAATGACAATTCATTATGAAACTAAATAAAGATCTAGAAACAATTTGTGCACTCTTATATGTATAGGTACTTCATGACAAAGTTGCCTTATGAAACTAAATATAATGAAAACTTTTTATTGCTAAGTATACGAACTATAACATATTTATTTACGGGACCACAGTAAACACAAAACTTTACGTGATCGTAGTAGTCATGCAAGTGGTCCCAAATTTCACTAATTATAACAATATTTCTTAAACAGAGTCAACCACACAAGTAAATAATGTCTTACCACTGAAACTCAGTTCTACACTGCATTGTTATTTCGTAAAAATTAGAATGCATGCACATTTTGACTGCAGGTTATTATGCACCTGTAATTATAGGCATACAAAAATAATGTACCTCTAGTTAATGTAAAATATTCATAGATTCTACTGTGAGTTTCTAGTATGTAACTAATATAGCAAATGCAAACATTCATTTTATTTACATGAATAAATAAGTATGTATTCATGATGTTTTATTTTAAAACTTTTGAGCATTATGAAGTATCGAAAATTTTGATTAAATTTGAAACTTACAATTGTAAAATCGCCATCGGAATATGTCATTTTATAGATAGTACTTATTGAAGAATGAAATGGCTGGCGATATTATAGTAAGGTCTTTATCAAAAACTGTTAGCCTCTTTATAGTGAAGGGAAATATGTATTACACAGATAGTATACAAACACCTTTCAAAAAATGTATATTTAAACAGAACAAACAAAACAGCACTATGATCATGTCTCACTTTTGAGACGACAATGTCACCACTTTACACTTCACATTATATGTCCGCGCTTATTCTAAGGTCATTACATTTTATTAAAGATATCTTCCACAAACTTCGTCATCAATTAAACCTAATTTATTGCTCATTATTTATTTAAAGGCATACTTTCACTTACAGTTTGTGAGTCAGTCGAGTTGGCCGAGTCTTCGCCTAATAATCGGCTAAGTTGGTCGTCGAGCGTGTCGGCTCGCCTCGGCTCGCGCGTCTTCGCCTCCTCCGTGGCGAAAACATCGTCCCCCGCCATCATGTCACCTTCATCGAGATACGAAAACGAGTCTAAATTTATATCAGAAGTAGTGATTGCAGTACTATAGATGTCTATTCTCTTCTGTTGTGATTTAGCTTCGGCTACCTTTTCGGAAAGTTTCTCTTTCGCTTTCGTAAGCGCTTCTGATTCAGATTTATCTAGTTTAGAATCGTTCTCTTTTAATTTTTCGACGACTTTTGTTTTGAGAGCAAACGACGAATCGTTACTCGACGATCCATCGTCTTGCAGCTGGCTGAGTAACGTTCGCGTTGCGAGGGACATTGCGCTCGAACTGCTGTATATTTCGCTGCCCTCACCTGAACAAATATTTAGGTATTCTTACAAATTAATCGGAAGAACAAACAAAAATAAAATAAAGGTGGAATCAAATGTATAGTTTACCGCTTGGTGTTGCTCGTTGTAAGGTTTCCTGTGATGAGTGTTTGCTTTTCGATTTGTGACTGGTGGACATGTATTCGCTGTCACTATCACTGGACATGCCCAAGTCTAGGTGTAAGGAATTTAATTTGTCCTCATCTTTTCCCTTTCTCGATACAGTGTCCAGTTCCATTTCCCAGTCGGTGACGCTAGAGGAATCTTTGACGCCCTCCGATTCCTTAGTGTAGTTAGTTTTAGTCTCATCTTTTTCGATTATTGACAAACTGGTTTCTTCAATGGGTACCATTTCTCCTATGCTTTCTGCAGTGGAATCTAAACTGCTAGCATTGCAAGTTTCCTCTGTGATTTGGTTATCAAACAGTACTGGTGTATCAGGGGTAATATGAGACAACTTTTTGCTCTCATCAGGGGTGCGAGTCACGTTACTAGCGCGACTGTCTAGTATCTCTGACATGGTGGTAGTGCGGCCAGATTGTTCATTATTTAACTCTAACACTATAACGTTACCCGCACACTTAGACGCGTCCGCTTGGTCTGATTTTGACGCTTGCAAGAGTTGGTTAACATTTTTACCCATTATTACTTTAGACATATCATTCCCATTCTTAGCAAAGGTTAGAGCTTTGCCTATCGTCGTACCCTTTTGTACTACAATAACGCTGCCTTTAGTACTAGATGGTCGGACGATAGGATTCGTAATTTTAGGTGTAGTAACAGGCGCTAAACCTTTGACAGGCACAATATCTGCTAAATTTGCGGTTTTTATTGGCTCCATACCGACAATTTTAGCATTAGATGATATTGAACTAACAGTCGTTGGTTTTGACATAACAGTCATAGCTGGCGATTTGGTCACTTGAGGCACAGGTTGTGAACTAACTGGCACCAATTTCATGGCAGTAGGTATGCCCTTGAAATGTAGTAATGGTATTTGCCCCTCATTTCCCTGTTTCGTTCTAGCTTTTGCTGGTAATACGACCATCTTTTGGCCTGATTTAGGATTCAAGACGACTGCTTTAGCGGACACTTTTAGGTCCGTGGCAGGGATGCCCTTAGGTGTAAGTGTTTCTGTGAATTTGTTTGATATGCTGTTGTTTGTACTAGTTGGGGTGCTTTCTCTGTTTTGCGTGCTGACCGCAGATGTAATTATAACTTTGTTAGCTATATTTTTATTTTCCGCGGGGGGTTTTGAAACGACGATCATTTTATCAGACATAAGGGGTGCATTAGAATGACGTGATTTCGGTATTGAACCGATTACTTTAGTGGTTACTAGTTTGCCGGGCGTGTTCAACGCTTTCTGGGCTGAACTCGGTGCGACGACAACTTGTCTGTTAGACAAAAGTTTTATACCCTCGGAGGGCTTTTGCAATATTTTAATATCCGACATTTGTACTTTTTTATCTGAGCTTATGTCACCGCGGTTTTTTATAATGAGTTGGCAAGGTTTTCCGGATATCGTCTGTTTGTTGACAGGCGTGCTTTGAAACGACGCTTGTAACGACGACGGGTCGTCTGGATGCGCGTTCTCTGAAACTTCGAGCTCGTGCGGGACCGTCGCCGGTTGTGTTAGAAGCTGCATCGTGGGCGAGTCGGTCACCATGCCCGGGGAAGACAACACTTTGGGCTTTATTTCATCCATATAGTCAGGTTTTGTTTTGTTACCTAATATAGATTGAGCATAACTAGCCTGGAAAGTGTTAGGGGGCCCTGAATACTCCATCTGTATGGACGTTTGATTGTACTGTTTGTTAGGAGACCCTTGCAATTCTTGTTTTTTCATTTGTGATTTGGATACAACTACTTGTGCACCCTTGGAAACTTTATGTGACCTGCTTTTGTGTGGCGCAGAGCGTGGCCCGTGACTTTGACTTGGTTTACTGGTTGATACTTTGCTTACTTGGTTATATGAATGTTTTGACTGCCCTGAAGGTTTGCCTGAACAAAAAAAAAGTATAAAGGTCTATTAAACACACAGAAAATTTAAGAAAGCAAATGTAACTAAAACTTGATAAAATAGATACGCGAATATAAATAATATTAAGTCAGACTCACTTGTCGCTGGTTGTGAGAACTTAGAGTATATCTGTGATAGGTTCAAATGTTTCTGGTTGGTGTTGACAGGTATATTTCTCATGTTTTTCACGGGAGTGCTGGCGTCATCCGGTATTGACCCACCTTCTGGAACTTTCCTCTTTCGACTAACGAGTTCTGATTCCCAAATCTTAAAAAAAATTACATACATTTTTTTAGCAATCCACACTAGATTAAATAATTATCATAGCTGCATTAATAGACATTAGTAATCTTATGGTGCATAAACCCAAGCCTTAGCCACCGAGCTGTAGCTCAATATACAAGAAAGCTGTAAAACATTAAATTATGAAACACTTCATAATCTTAATGATTTTCTAACATTCTGAATTCTGTTATCAAAGTTTTATGACCAATAATACTAAACATTTTCAGTTACATAAGTGCAAACATAAAGCAGAGTCAGTTGAAAGAATGATGCTGGTATCTGTGTTGTACAGTAGGATATTATTATTTGGTGTATTTAAAATATAATATATTTTGGAAAAAAAAATTGTTTATTATACTAACTTTAGTGGTTTGATCTTCCATGGCCACAGGAGGATACATGGTTTCATCCATGGTGTCATGTGATGTAAGGCCACATTCAGCCGTCTGACCTTCAGCATCAGGCATCTCCTCCTCATTGGACTTGGGAGCTATGAGCTTTTCAGCTTCAAGCCTTTTTTGGATCTCTTTATTTTCAGCTGCAGCAGCCTCAGCAGCTTTATCAGCGATTTCTGTGTAGATAGTCTGTGCTATTCCCCGAGGCATTAGTGGCACCCGTCTCCGACCTTCACTGATCCATCCCAAGCCTGTGTTTGGACCTGATAACCTATTATATACAAGTAATAATATAATTAGTTAATTTATTTTCAATACAGATAAGTATTATTAGCAATGTTCATATTATAATGATCAGTAAAAAAAAATTAAACACTGATCAAAAAAGATTGTATTTAATGTATTTTAATTTGAAGAAAATTTAAACCATATGCAAAATTAATTTGTATAAATAATAAATTGTTCGTATTGATGTGATGATGACAATTTATAAGTGGTTAGAAAATGATATTTTTAAAATGAAAAATAAATAATACTAATAATATAACTGACAAAACTTTTTAATTAGTTGGATAAAGATATTAAAAAATAATTTGACATTTCAAATATGTATAGGTTATCTGTCAGAATTTCATTTATATAAAATTACTTTCTAACACTTTATCAGTACTAAAAAACCTAAATGAGTTAACATAATGTAGTGGTCAATACACATTGACAAATAAAACATGTATCTACAAGGCTGAGACAGACCACATAACAATAGAATTCAAAAAAACTTATTAAAAAATATCAAGTTTTTTAACAATCTTGTTAGATTAAAATGCATACAATCAATTAGAAATGCTCAGAAATAAGAACATTATGCTAATACCTCTGACTTTCAGTTACTCTCAGCCATCTTTGACTTTGTGTAATAGTGTTTAAAAATAAATCAACAACCCTACACTTAAAATATTAAATATCAACTTACTGGTCTGCAATTGTAGCTAATAGCTCATCATTAGACACGCGGCGCGCCTCAGCGCTATGCCGATCATTGCTTATATGCAAAACGGCGCGCAGTTCCTCCAATAGCTTTTTTCTGTTGTCTTCCAGTGCTCCTTGTGCTCTAAACACACTGATCATATTCGAGTAGGCTTCCAATTCTACAAACAAATGAATAAACAATGAATTTTAAAACATATTTATAACACGATTGTCAACAAATTAGTTACGACGCGTTGGGTATAATTTAGGAAAACCATAGGAGGGAAAATGAAAGCCATTTATAGGACTAAATATGTACCAAGTCTACGGAGCGTAAGGCGACATTCGTCGCGAGTCATGTTAAGGAGCATCGGCCACATTTTAGACGGTTGTTATGAACACTAAAAGTTAACGCTTGATTTTATGATTTTAAACATATTTTATAAAATAGTCAATTGGCAAATATCCATACTGTTTACTTCAAACGACAATTCGTTCATTTTGACACTTCAAATAAGAGAAGCGAAAATATAGCGTCTTGTCTATGACATAAAGTGATACCAGCATGTATTTATAAATTTCCTGTTTCCTATAAAATTGTCAAAAACGTGAAGTTTGTAAATATTTAGTAAATAAATCCCCTTGCTGTACGATATTTTCGTAAAAACTATAAGTCAAGTTAGTAGTAACTAGAAAAGAAAAATTAAATAGAAATATGCCTTTAATCTTTTTATACTGAATCTGGTACGTTTGTAATTTAATATAGGTGTTGAGAAATTGCCCCTTTATTTAAGATTCAAAAGTGTTTAAAACAGTGCGAATTGAAAGTGTGGTGTTATTTACGTATATATTTCTTATAATATGATATTAATAATAACGAAATTTAATTAACAAAACACGTTAAATACACTTACAAGATCTGTGTTTATTAATTTACAAGCAAACGAAAAATCATTTAACAATATCTGTTAAATGTAGTACCTAAATTGATTTTTCATACACCTTTACATGTTATTTTTAAATTGACTGGCGATGGAGCAAACGCCATTTACGAAAACGAAGTTATACATTAAAATTATCACAACAACGGTGATAATATTATAATATGTACTCTTTAAATAAAAAGCACCTAAAGATGGATGCGTAACTTATATTCGCCGTAGGAGCACATCTATCTGTAACGTATGTGGCGAAAAAGCTGAACTTTTTTATCGATCTTGGGCTGTGAATGCGAAATGTCTGAATTACTGAAATGCGGGTTGTTTAGCGCGGATGCGGCGTTGCATACTTTACATACGTCACATACAACGATTTATAAAATGTGATGTGTAATTGAATAATTCTTTCTTTCTTTTTTTTTTAAAAACATCGCCCCACAATAGGAATTTCTCCTGTATCGTGGGTACGTTTCACAAACATGAAGTATTACATACACAAACACCCAGACTCGGGACAATCAAATGTGGATCGCACAAATTTTTGCCCCGTGCGGGAATCGAACCCGCAACCCTTAGCGCAGCAGTCTAATCGCTTAGCCTCTGCGTCAATCAGGTCGTCGACGATAATCAATTACTGTTAAATGTTTTGTGTATTTTACAGGAAAACTAAATTTATATAGAAGTGTAAAGTTTTACACATATTAAGTTGTATGCATTTCCAATAATTAAGGAATTATTCCATAAATGTTAACACTGGATATGTTTGTATCATAGACAAAAAAGATTTAATTGTTGTTTATGAAGTAAGTTATCTTTTTTTATTTTCAATTTCAACTTTGACGTTTTATACTTATAAACTTAATAAAAATAACGTAAGTACGCACGCAAGTAACGTAAGTTCAATGCCATTTAAAAGAGTCTTAAAATATAAGTATTGAAATTTAATAGGTACGAATGAATAGTTCTTAATTTGCATTTAAAAATATGTTTTCATATTTTATTTAATCTTTCTCCGTAAACAATAATTATGAAAAATCAGATTTTACCTGAATTTTAACGAGAAGCTGAGCAAATCTTTTAGTTCCTGCGATTAATCATTACTGATAACGATAAATTATTTTGTACAACATATTTATAATGTAAACTATGTATACATTTTATTATTAAAATACATTGCCAGCTTAAAAAAAAGATCAAAGTTTTTATACTTTAGCGTTGCGTTCCCTCCACGCTATTTGAAAAACGCAATTATTTAAGCATTACGTATATTTTTTACCCTTCTCCAACAACACGATTATTAGGGTGTTAAAAGAGCTTAAAAGTCTTTATAAGTGCTGATATACCATAATAACCCGTCACGTCAATATATTTTAGTTCAGTGTTCCATGTATAAACTTACAAGCGTCCGTCAAGCCGTCAAGCGGCCGTCATCAAACAAATCTAACGTTCTTAGTGTTTGAAATTGCTACCAAGGCAAACTGATAATATTTACATTAAACGTTTTAATATAAAACAGTACAGTTATAGTTTAGAAATGGCTGATGTAGACGAAATTATTGATTATATTAAATCATTGAAGAAAGGATTCGATAAAGATTTATTTCAGAGCAAGATTGATGAATTGGCATACACAGTTGATACTACTGGCTTACAATACAATGATTTCCACACTTTGTTCAAAGTTTGGTTGAATTTATCAATTCGTAAGTAGATATAGCACTGGAGTTATAACAAAGCTGATAATATTGAAGTGAATTATAAGCATGTTTTTGTTTATAGCTATTACCAAATGGGTAAGCTTAGGGTCTTGCCTGGTGCCCCAGGATTGCGTTGAAGACCGGACGGTGGAATATGCACTAAGTTGGATACTCTCAAATTACGAAGACCAATCTACTTTTACAAGAATAGGATTCTTGCTTGACTGGCTTACAGGTATAGGTTAAAAACTGATTTTGAGCTTAACCAGGTATTTCATAACAGTACATTTTTTACTCTCTTCTAATTAAAAATAATATTATTAATGCATGTACAATGATAATCTATAATCTCTTGCCTCTTGCTTGTCTGACAAGGATTTTCGTCTACATTGAGACAGCCTCGGCATGCTCATGTATATATAAATGTATTATAATGTAACATTCTAATAAACATTTACAGCTGCCATGGAATGTGATTGCATTGACATGGATACTTTGGACACTGGATATGATGTATTTTATGTCAGTTTGACGTATGAACTTTTGGTAAATATCCAATTTATAACAATGTTTATTTATTTATTAATAAGGCACATCAACAATATAAACACAAACATATAAAATAACAATTCAGGTGTACTAAGACTAGTGTTTACATCAATTATAGACGTGCACAACAATTCAATAAGAACACAGTATTCACAGGCGCAGGTACAACATACTAAATTAACAATAATATACTAAGTTAATAAAATAAACATAAAATAAAACAATTTAAATCAGAAATTAGAAATTGAACCTGGTAATTAAAAAAGAAAAACAAGTAAGAAAACATTAAATTAAACAAAGAAGAACAAAAAAAACAAAATCGCATAACAATACTTTTAATTATCTAACTAATGTTAATGTTAATTTTAATGTTAACTATACCTCTTATATAAAGTATTCACTAAGGATTTTAAAGATAAAATAGCAATAATTAAAAGTGTGGTCATCAAAATCTATCTAGCTACCTAGTCTACAGAAATTTGTATTGAACCTTCTCTGGACAAAACTTTTTAACTAACTATTATCACATTAAACATTACCTATATCAATGGGAAATCATGACTTACTATTTTTTTCCAGACTCCACATGCAATGAAGCTGGTATACAAACTGACAAAGCCAATTGATGTCACAAGAAGAAGAGTTCTTGAATTATTAGACTATGCTAAGAAAAGAGAAGCCAAAAAGGTAAATATTTGTATGTGTTTCATTTTTATAAATAACAAATGAAGGAGATGACAATTTCCTAGAATTTAAAGTAGTTATTATGAAACCTGCCTTGTTATTATAAAGTATTTATAAACACATTGTCTACTGCATCAAAAGTACTAATCTCTTAACACATTGAGTATCCGCTAAGTAGACAAAATAGTTAAACAATCGCTGTGTACCATATGTGGTACACTGGACAGTGAAAGGGTAAACTTACTGCTAAACACAAGAAATAATGGGGTAGACTGGTGTAGCTAAAAAACTCTAACACAATTTAGATCTAATTGTTCCATTTTATTGTATTATTTCAGAATATGTATAGACAACTACAGGTTCTTCTTGGACTGTTCAAGTCATACAGACCAGAATGTGTACCAGAGGAAGTTCCAGCTATATCCATACACACAGCTTTCAAGAAAATTAACACCAACCTCCTTGATAGATTCAAAAGAAACCAGGTGAGTTAGATTTTTGCTTGGTATGCAATACAATTTTGATGACCAATAAGGTTTTTTACAATGTAGAGCAAAGTGTATCAGAGGTAGTCAGTGATAATTACTTGTTACAGGAACACAGAAACACCCTGCACAAAGAGAGACACCATTTGTCATGGATCAATCCTATAAATTCTGTAAGTATCATCTTTAAAACATTCATCATCATCATCATCATCAGCCTGAAGACGTCCACTGTTGGACAAAGGCCTCCCCTTTCAGAAGCCTGCCCATCTTCTGGTTTTTTCCTTTAGTCGCTAAGAGGCGACACCCACGGGAGGAAAGGGGGTGGTAAATTCTAGGCCGGATACCACACGGCATTTAAAACATCAGCTGTGCTTTAATATATAAGCAAGCAACATATTATGTGATCTATAATATATGTAATCTACTTTTAAAATAGCACACACATTATTATGTATTGCATTTAAATTAATAAAAACAAAACAGGTTATTAGTGCAGATGCAATAGAAAAATGGAATACTTAAACTTGTACTTAGTAGACAGAAGATGGCCCATTCAGTTAATCACAATTTGAATATTACAGGAGCGTGGAAGGAACAAGAAAGCAGATCCACTGGTGCCCAACATGGAGTTCTTCAGTATCGGTTCAAAGCAATATGCTGAGAAGGAACCACAGAAAAACTTTCTTGACTTTACTGAGTAAGTCTTGAAAGTATATTGTGTCTGCTAACTAATAGTGTGTTGTGTTTTTATTTTTTATCTTAAACATTTTTATTATGTAATATAAATATAATAAGATTCTACTCAGGATCAGGTTAGCTTATGTTATAAAGTTTTTCGTTCGTATTATTTTATTGTTTTCTGGCTTTATGTGATAAATATGTGGGGAACTAAAAATATGTAATGTATTAAGTGTGTTTTTTTTAATAGTACATAAAACTTAAGTACACTAACGGTTTATAGGAAAATTGATTAATATCCTACATCTGTTCTCGTTAGCCCTGTGTCGGTGGTGCAGTGCGGCGTGCGCAGCCCGTCCCGGCCGAGCCGGCTGCGCGCGCTGCTGTGCAACGCTACGGGCGTGGCCCTGCTAGCTGTGGCCTCGCATGCAGAGCAAGCCTTCCTCTCACATGACCTGCACCACTTACTTAACAGCTGTAAGTCCTCTTTTGTTTGTGACAGTTGCTTTAACGACATGTCACTAAAGAGTAACTAAACATTGCACCTTTATTTTTCATATTCTGTACCCAGGCCAGTATGTTAATATCCTTTTTGTCATCTTGCCCCCATGACAATTATTATGTGAATACCAATTGTATGTTTATATGCCTTATTTTTATAGGTTTCCTAGACATTTCACCTCACAGTTACATAGAGAAACAAGACCTCTTACACAGGCTGGCAATACTGCAGCACACTCTCATGCAGGGAATCCCTGTCATAACCAGATTCCTCGCACAGTACCTACCTCTGTGGAATGAGAAGGATTACTTTCCTGAGGTAATACATTTGAAATTATAGGTAACTTTTAAGTTTATCTTTAATGACATAATTTAGGAAACACTTTGGAACCATGTAACTTGAGTTGACTTTTTAAGTATTACTGTGGTTTAAAAAGTGCAAAGTATGTGTTGATTTGGGATACAACATAATTATATAATAGCTACGTATATCGTTCGTACATATACGTATCACGCATAATTCCGTGCTTCGGAAGGCACCCTAAGCCGTTGGTCCTGCGCCTGATTTCTCCCCGGTCGTGTTGATCTTCCGTCCCATCGGACTATGAGAGTGAGGGAATAGGGAGTGCACCTGTGTTTGCACGCATACTTGTGCACTATAATATCTCTTGCGTAGTTGGCTAGTCTCAGATGAGATCGGCCGCCGTGACCGAAATTCGGTCAGGTCTCAGGTCACATTATTTTTATAATAGCTACGTTTCAATATAGATTTTGGAGCTAGTTCAGTGGGTGAGCGTGGACAGTCCAGACCACGTGATGTGTGTGGTGGAGCCACTGACGCAGGTGTACCACCGCGCGCAAACCATGGAGCAGTGCGCCATACTCAGGAGCCTGTCTAACATGTACTGTAATCTAGTAAGTATTACTTCATCTACTTATTATCTTAGTAGCATATTTTTTAACCACTTACTTGCATTTGTGTTTTGTCTTTTTTTTGGCACAAGTTCATCAATATCAAAATCTTAATGTCAATAAACTCTTAAGAGTACCAATGTGTAGAGTCTTATAATTAGCAATTTGATTATCTAGAATAGTTTATAAGATTACATTGTTATTAGTCTGTAAGTCTATCGAAGAGTAAATAAATAAAATAACATTCTGACAACTTTGAACTAAGAAGTCTTTTTGTTATGATGGTAAGTAAAATGTTCACTTGGCACTATCTTGCAAATAATAACACCATTAAAATAAGACATTGTAGGATGCGTAAATGTCTGTAGATACATATTGTATATTTTGGATAATTATGGTACAAATTCCGTTATAATGGGTTCAATAATAATAATTTCCAACAACCTTCGATGATGTCTCATACTGCACTTGATATTAAAACTATATTTTGTTGTTACCAGGTGTATGCCAGCAGTCGGAGTCGCCTTCACTTCATGGGTACCACGCCGTCACCGCTGAGCTATTCGCTGGTGCTGCCTAAGGTCGCCGCGGCCATTAGCGACATGTGCAACAAAGAATTGCAAGTTAACCCAGGTACTTTTTTTGTAATTGTCACAATTATCTTTCATTTTAAAATGCGTGCGCTTCTTTGAAATGTCAGCCGTGAACGGTTTCAACTGATCGGTTTATCGAGACATATATAAAAGGCACTTTGAGGGTAGGGTTACAATAATTCGAAGTCAATATGTAATTTTAAACGTTTCAGTTATGCGTTAGCGGAAACTGAACCTTACGTGTGTAACATAGAAGTTCTTTTGGCAGATGACATGGTGGTGCTGCAGAGTGCGGTGCGGGGCGCGGCGGCGCGCGCGCGGGGCGTGGCGCGGCGTGCGGCGGGCGGGGTCCCGGGCGGGGTCCCGGGCGGGGCCCCGGGTGGGGTCCCGGGCGTGCCCGCGCCGCCGCGGCTGGCCCTGGCGCTGCCGCTGCTGGGCTCGTCCGCCTCGCTGCTGGACTGCCTGGCCGGCCTTATGATACTGTGCGTATCTTATATCATAGCCTGCAACAGTAACACTCACATCACCCTTATCATGCAAAGGAATAGCTCTCACACTGCTAGTTAGCGCTTATATATACATTCCAATAAGATATATTTACCAAGTCGAAAGGCGTTTTCTCAGACAAATTAAAAATAACCATAAAAAAATTTAAGCTATTATTAAAATGTGCTACCTTATATATTTTCAGGTACAAGAAAATATTCACAGCAATGAAGGCGTCAAATAATATAAATAAGAACGACAGTGAATTCTCTAATCAAATGCAAGTTCTACAAGCTTACACATCAGATCTGATCAACTGTTTGTACAGCGAGGAAGTTTTAAGTGCGCGCAATCTGGGTTTTGTATTCGAAAAAATGCACCCACAAGTGGTTAGCAAACTGACATCTTTAATGCCTGATGTAGACTCAAAGTTGAGTATAAGGAACAGTTTAGCTTTCGCGCCGTACACATACATACAGTTGGAAGCTATCGACCACAGGGACGCAGACAATAAGCTGTGGTTCAACGCGGTGATAGACCAGGAGTTTACAAATCTCAGCCGGTTCCTCAAGAAAGCAGTGACTGAGTTGCGGTACCAGTGACGGTGATAGAGACGACAGAGATACAAAAATCATGATATTCTTAGGCTATAAGTGCCTTATTTGTGTAAGTTAGCTAACTGTAATTGTTTCCCTGACACTTAACTACCTCGATATACCATTATTGTAGATAGACGCGACGTTTATGTGCAGTCTTGATTATACCTTACCTGTACTCAAACTTTTTATATATCGATTTACTTATGTCATAGCTATAAATCTCTAATCTTAGTTTTGGATATAATGGTTTTTAAAATTCTACCATTTGTTTAATTCACTTAAACCGGATTAAAACTTTATTTGCTAGAGATGTGAGTAAACGATCGATTATTTTAATGCTTTAAAAGTTGACCAATTATGTAAGTCTTTTATAGAAATGTAAGCTAACTATTGTGTTAATGATTGTGACATGCCACAAAGCTGTTTTGTGCCGAAATGTTATTTTTGAAAATAATGTTAGATATAATATATGTAATTGTGAATTTAATGATTACGACATCCCACCATGTTTATATTTTAATAAAAAAGTGTCAATGTGAGCTTTTCCTTTTTTATTAAAACGCCTTTTTTGCCATTTCAGTAGATGCTTAACTTCTAATTAAGTTATATTTGCAAGTAGAGTGCCTCCACGTGTGAAAGTACCTCAGTACGTCCGGTGCACGCTGGGCGGTCAACCTCGCTACCATCTTTGTTGACTGACCAATTCTACACGAACTGTTTCCTTAGACAAAGCTCATGTCGATACGAAGAAGAAGACAGTACAGTTTCAAACTTTCAATGATGGCACAAAAAAATAATATTTTGACTGATGATGGTGGTTAAATTTCCAAACCACCTACAGTTAGGTGGGTACTTATAAACTTCAAGTAGAGGTCTTTTCCCAGCCGCAAGTAGATCTACCGGAGCCTATTAGGTATACCTAACACTGGCAAAATGACGGGTAGCTTTTGCAAACAGGAACATTACTAATATTATAAACGCGAAAGTTTCGATATTTGTTACTTTTTCATTCAAAAAGATAAATTTAAATAACCTACACACCAGAATAACACATAGGCAATTATTTATAACATTACAAGCTATGCTACTGCTTTAACGCAGGTAAAACCGCGGGGCACAGTCACAACTGGTCAAATAATAAATACAGATACGCACATGAATTCTTAAAAATCACGACCTACAGTACTTTATAATAAACATAATCATAGTTGTGTAAGTTTTTCAGCACAGCTCAAAGGGGCGTTTAGAATGCGTGTAATATTTGATAATTAATTAAGAGTCTAGACTAGATTTGGCCTGAATATAACGTTAACAATATCCCTTACCTTACTGGTACTAAAATATGAAGTGACCATGTTTGTGTACTTAACCAAGTATTTTTCTTTTAGTTGATAATATTGAGTGATAATCATAATTTCAATCGATAATTTTAATCATGCCCTAGTCTAAAGAAGCTAAGTTAAAAAGTAATTTTAGATTAGGTAGTGTTAGCCTGTTAGCCACTACGGTTCATGTAAGTACCCTACATACCTGTTACAATTTATTTTCAACATTTTAAAATGGAATGGTCACTTCGAAGAACTTACTTGTACTATAAATATTATTTTTAATGTATTTCATTAAGGATTATTAAAAACCATTGGGTTAATACATCATAATATTTTTACTATTTTCTAAAAAAATATGTAGGTATGGTTTATGGTTTAAGAAACTTATTCTCAATAAAGACTTACAATATGTCACTTACTTGAGAACAA
Source organism: Abrostola tripartita (assembly GCA_905340225.1). Lineage (NCBI taxonomy): Eukaryota > Metazoa > Arthropoda > Insecta > Lepidoptera > Noctuidae > Abrostola > Abrostola tripartita. The sequence goes on from HG996488.1 coordinate 3,573,784, forward strand.
TACTTATTTTAAATATAACATTATGTTCGCCATCATCAGATCCGGTAGTACCAATTTACCTAAGTACTACAGAGGGGTCAATTTTTTTTGATTAATCTGATTATCTCCTAGGTTGATTAAAGATAGAAACCTAATAAAAGTAAAATTTAATCGAGACGTAATTTAAAAAAATATTAAATATTTTCAAATCGTTCGACACAAAAACATCGGCAAATAAACAGCTCTTGACAAAGACGTGAGTAATTTTCCATTTCCTCTTGTTACTGGTGCTCATTTATTTTTCGTGGTCCGCTCGAAAGCATAAATTATGGACACCGTGGCTGGAGACTGCTACGTGGCGGGGTGTCGCGGCGCGGGAGCCCGGGCGCCCGGGGGCCACCCCACGACCGCTCGCCGCCCTTCGCCTCAATGAGAAATGTTTCAGGGCCTTTTGTCCCCTTATGCCCCTTTTTGCGAGCGACATCTTCAAGGATACTGTGTTAATCGGACCCTGCGATACTTTTTGTCAATTCCGCCTACGGAAGTTGACTGGAAAAACTGTTTTTTTTTTCTTGTATTCTCGTAGGCTCGTTTGCTTTTGATTTTTGTTTGCTGGGGGATTACCCATATTAGATTTCTTTTACTCTAATATTATTTTAGTTTTTTTGTGAATCCATCTGTTCAGATTGTGTACGTGAATTTTACGTTTATATCTATTCGAATAGTGTTACTTCTTGCAGGGCAGTTGTACCTACTCATATTCGTAATAGGTCACAGTATTGACGGACTTAGGACGAAGCTTGTTTCAATTGAAATCTTACCAACATGACTTGGATAAAACACAACAGTCGTGTCTCGTCGACGTTCGTCACTCGGTCCTTAAATAGTTAGGAGAAAATAATTAAGTATCAAATATGTGCAAAATGCACCGTGCACGTTTTTGGTGCTGCCAGTCGCGGAGCATTTATTTAGGCATAGATTATGTTGGTCTCTCATTTTCCAAAAAAGCTATCTCCGATGAATGTATGTGCGGACTATCACCTAGTTGTGCTAAAAATACGTCTCATAGATAAGTTCGACTATATGTAAAACAAATAAATATTTATTCAAATAACCAGGGACTGTTATACGTTCAAGAATCGCGAATATTCTCGTGTGATTTAACGCAAAACACGGTGCGGTCTCACGACTCCCAGCGGGTTGTTTTTGCGGGTAAAAATATGCGCAACTGGTAACAATTGATAGGGGTGGTGGCGAGAAGGGTGCACTAGTTCATATCTCTCGTGGAGAACCCTTTGCAACCCCACTATCCTTTTTATCCCTACTCAAAAATCGCTTCGGGAGACGTGTTTTCGCTGTGAAGTAACTACTGCTCTCATTTTTGCCAAATTGTTGTTTGGGGTGATATGGATTGTGCGGTTATTCACATCCGTTATATGTTAACAAAAATGATTCGCTGATAAAATACGAGACTTACACAATTAACCTACGTTTGTAGATGTACTAACATGTTGTGGTTTTAGAATCTTACAATTTTTAATCGTGTTAGTTTTGCCAGTAAGGTAGTGTACCTTTTTCCGTTAATCGGACATTGCTGCTATAGAAAACTACCGACTAGAAAAACCCAATACCTAATAATTTGTCTAGTCATCCCATGATTTCACGCTCAGCTGTGGTGTTTGCAACCAAGAGGTAAACATCGGGTTCTCACACAGCAAATTACATTGTATACGATTTGAATTTGTCATTGTATTAAACTAAAGGTACAAAGTTCGAAATATAGAGCACTGACAGTACCTGTGACGTTGATCTAAGTACCTAATTTAATTGTGAAAACAGCAGACTTCTTTTAAAATAATGACCTGCATATAATCTACCCAAAAATATTAAACCTCCAAAATACTAGAAGGAGCTATTGTTAATTTTCGTGCGTTAACCACGTAGTTACTCCATAGTTCTAAATGTCAAAGCCCTTATAAACCTCTGGGATCTGCAAACACAGGCGTTGAATCGTGTTAGTGTAGGCGAAAGCTCACCCGGCTGCTGTCTGTACCAGAATCGATAAAATTCGGGTCCGCGCCCCCGTGCGTTGCCACGGCAACGCGCCCCGAGTCCCCTCCAGCCACCACCCCGCCGCATCTCCGAGAACACCGATGTTGACTTAGACGGATAGGGTAAGAGGCTTATTAATGGTTTTATGTTACTTCAATGTTGTACAAAGAGCTACCGTGGAAAATCTTGTCGATTAGAGGCAGTTTTCATATTCATAAAGATTATAATAATATTAAATACTTAATTGATTAATAGGTAGTTTTACTGACACGGTTCGTAAAATACAGCATCAAATTACCCTTAGAGCATTTGTGAAAATCGGATGAGCCCACAAACAGTGGAACATTTCTAGGGAGAGCACAGGCGGCCATCTTGCCAGACCGCGTGACGCCAGCCATTACGAATCGAGTGCGTTCACGTCGACAGAGCGTCTGCGTTATTTTCGTGTATGTTGTATGTGAATTCACATTTCGCTAACCGGCAGAGTGGAAATTATTGTATTAATATTTTGCCTAATCAATGATATCTACTCCTAATTAAGTATAAGTAGTAACATAAGCATGGGTAGAAGTAAAATGGAATGTGATGATGATGCATGTTGTGAAGGAAAAGGTATGGTATCGTTCAAATAAATACATTATTTTAATACTTAATATGAGATGCTTGAAAATATGGGTTTGTGTTACGAGTTCAAAATGTGTGGATCCCACGATTACCCAAATAAGTCGGTGGCACGATCCCGAATTACAAGTAGGAGCAGCGACGCAGCATCGTAATGTCGGGCGCGTGTCTCCCCCGGCCGCCCGCCCCGCTCGCGCTGCGCCCGGCCGGGCTCGCCGGTAGCCGCTTTGTCCAGGGAGCGAGGGCGTGCAAACTTTCTCTACCCATAAAACTCTATTTGCTCAGTACGAGCTTAAACATTTCTTTGCGGGTCAGGATTACTTAGCGATGAATAAGTAAATTGCATTTAAAACGAAATCGTTTTCGTACCTAACATTTTCTTTGTGGAACGTGCGTCGCGTCGTAGCTTTATGAATTTTAAAATGGAGGCGGACTGCAGATACTTACGGCGGCGTGAGATAAATTCTTATTAATATTCCCGAGGCGCAGTTTTAGTTCTTTTGTCTCGACGCGGCTCGGGCAGGCAATAAAGAGGTAGACGCCTGGAAATGTGCTGCATTTATACAGGTTTCAGACGACGCCGCCGCTTGTGCTTTATTTTGCTCGCCCGACGTTCCTTTGCCAGGCTCTCTTATTGCTCGCAGCTAAGACTAACAAGGTTTTTAATTATTTCCTTTAATGCCACTTTCAGCGACGTTACATGCGGAGCTTCATTGTTCTAACTTCCTAACATGCTTGGCGTCGTGTTTTGTGCTAAAATATACCTTTTCTTGGAATGTTTTGCCTTTAGCACTCAGCGTTGTTTACGATCTCGTTTTGTTTAATTTGTGATTCACTTATAGTCTGGATTTGATTGCATAACAATTTATTCAGGCAGCAAAAAACAAGATAATTACGTCGAAATACGGGTCACACGAATCTTATAGCTTTTTTACCGAGGTGGACGCTGCGAATGGCTTCTTACTCTCCGTCTAGATATGATGGACACGGCTTTCAACGAGTCCAATTGCACGAGTGTCAGGTTTGACCCCATTCTTTTGAATGGCTCGCTCACACAAACATGTTACCCGACGCAGCGCTAGATTACTGCGGCGGAGTCTAGGTATGTGTTGTTGTCTGGACTCCAGGAAATTGCTAGTCATTGTTGATACCATACTATACTGTCAGTTGCAGCTAATTTTAAAACGAACATCAAGATGGGTAGGTTCATTTGTGACGTTGTTAAAAAGGAATATTGTGAGATAAACGTAGTTTTAAATACCTACTATAGTGGTTTTAGTATGTGTAGGTCTGCTCGTAAGTAGGTAATCTTCCACGATCTTAAAAGTATTTATCTTATTATGTAGGGCACAGCTCTACTTTACAGTAAGATTTAGGGATTTATTTTCGAAACATGTCTTGGAAAGTGGTCCGTTCTCCGGTTAATTTATGGGGTAGATCAGTATCTCTACTGCAATGTTATATGGTCATGTTGGCAATACAGCACTGATCGATAAATTCCCTGAGGTGATGTCGAACCGTGCAGACGTGTACGCAGCTGTAACGGATGGTGGGCAAATATTGTGCATTTTACATTGAATACGTCTTCCCATTGACAGGCGATTAAATATTTTAAAAATGGGTAAGACACTAGACAGGCTCTTACTTACTGTAACACAAAATTCTTACAAAGTTAAGAATTAAGAATTCAAGAAACAAATAATGATTTTACACCGTACGATAGTACGATTAGTACGATTGTTTTAAGTAAACCTTTTGTGGCGATAATACCATTTTGTGTGGCGTTTAATGCATAACGTTTCGGGCAGACAACTGTTTTCCTCGGCGTGTGGCCAAAAGCATGAAGCTCATTTACATAAGCACTCCACTGCACATATTTGTAAGTATTACGTTGTCCTGCCAACATCTTATCTTATGATTGAATTTTCAATTTGTCAACCTAGCGCAACAAATTTGAGTAAGGTAAGAAAGTTGTTTTTCTTAAACAGATCTTCAGGGTTTGTTGTTTGTTTCAGCAGTAGGTTTGTCATGTGTGGAAATAATATCTTTGCTATCAATTTATAAATCGAGATCGTTTTGCGTAGACAAGGTAAATGTAAAATAAATTATAGTATAATTCACTGCCAAGTTACTTAATGACGTTGAAAAAATCTGGAAATAAGTTTTTAAATAAAAAACTTTGTGTGCATAATCTTTATTGCATCTTTTTATTTGACTTGCAGTCGGAATATTCAAGATGGTATAAATATTTGATTACAAACCAATTAGTCACTTAGCCGGGCTTTTTACTTTGGGAATTCTCTACGCTTCTTTATTCTATCTTCTCACCTTCGCAGATTTTTTAAATACATACCTACCATAAGTATTATTACAGACAGTCCTCGTAAATATAGGATTAATGTGAGTGTACCTGTGTGTGTAGTACCCGTAATGTCTCAAATGAGCTGTGACAATAACTATTTTTTTCTTCAATTGTAGCCTACGCCACAAACCTCAATACGGATCGCTGTGTTGGATGTCCAGCTATTATGTCTTAGTAGAGATTATGATCTGTAAACATACATTCTGTGTACTAAATATCAGGAATTTGTCAATAAAACAAAAAATACAAATTATTCATCTAAATTTATTCTATCGCCTTCAAAGTAGGCCCCATCGCTTGCAATACAACATCTCCAACGCTTCACCCAGTCTTCCATACATTTTTCATAGGCTATTTGCGGTATGGCCTTTAGCTCATTCAGCGAATTTTCTTTTATGGCTTCTATCGACTCAAAACGTTTTCCTCAAAGTGGTAATTTTAACTTGGGAAATAAAAAAAAGTCAGACAGAGCCATATCAGGTGAATACGGTGCTTGGTCGAGAACTTTTGTTGAATTTTTCGCTAAAAACTCTTTCACTATAATGGCTGTGTGTGATGGTGCATTATCATGGTGCAGCATCCATGAGTTGTGTTGCCACAAATCTGGACGTTTTCGGCGGATACTCTCACGCAAACGCTTCATGACGCCTAAATAATATTCTTTATTCACTGTTTCTCCCTCTGGAAGGAATTCGGAGTGAACCACACCACGGTAGTCAAAAAAAACTGTCAGCATCACCTTGATTTTGGAGCGACTTTGCCGCGGTTTTTTGGGTTTCGGCTCGTTTTCAAGACGCCATTCTGAAGACTGTTGGCTTGTTTGCATGTCGTACTCATAAACCCATGTCTCGTCGCCAGTTATTATACGTTTCATAAAGGTCGGATCCGTAGAAGCTCGGGAAAGAATGTCTTCAGCGACATGCTTTCGCTGCGCTTTTTGAACAAAATTGAGCTCTTTCGGAACTAGTCGAGCGGCGACGCGTTTCATGCCTAAAATGTCAATGAGAATGTTGTGGACGGACTTAAAACATATGTTCGCCTCACTAGCCAACTCTCTCAGACTCATACGTCAATTTTCGAGCACTAACTTCTTGATTCTGTCAATGTTTTCTTTGGTCGTAGCGGTTGAAGGTCTACCAGAACGAGGCAAGTCTACTAATACTTCTCGGCCTTCTTTAAAAGCCTTATACCATTCATAAGCCCTTGTTTTCGATATACACGATTCGCCGTAGGTATTTCGCAACATTTTTAGTGATTCACCACATGAAATATCATTCGAAACACAAAATTTAAGGCACAGTCTTTGTTCAACAATATTTTCCATTGTAAAAATCGCCGAGAACTCAAAACTATGACCAACAAAAAGTGTAGTTTAAAACAAATTAAATGACAGATCCCGCTCAAACTTTGCGCGCTTAATAAGTACAGTGCTACCAACATGCAGTAAAAAAATTAGAACGACCTCTTTTACGCGGGTTTTTTTATTGACATATTCCCGATACTTTTTACCCAGAGTAGTATGTACCGAAATCTCGTTGACAATCCTTGTATCATCAGAAGATATGAAGATTAATATTGCCTAAACAGCTAGAAGTTCAGTGCAAAATGTCGAGTAACTGATTGCCATTTTTCAGGCAAGTACTTTTTCAATTCTTTGAAGGATAGAGAAATAAAAATATTGTTATACCCTATCAGTGTTTTGTCCAACCTGGTGATTTAAGCTCCTAAATTTCCACGTGTATCATGAATCTACTGCATTTACAATCTGTGAGATGAGATGTCAAACCGGCTCTCCCCAGTGGTTGCTGTGATAGACAAAGCGAATTGATTTTAGAGAATATTCAAAGCGTAGTTATAGGTGTTCGATAGAATATCCAGCTCCCTCCCGCTCACCTCCCTCCCCCCGGCCGGGCTGGCCACCTCCCTTTCAGTCTGCAATTATATATTATGTACTACATAGATTGAACGTGTACACGCTCAAACATGGAAACGGAACTATCGAATTTATTATATTATCTTATATTTTATACGTAATTATGTAATATAACAACTGGATGGGGACAATGTATGCTCTATTTATACGGTTAGTCCAGCGGTTGTATTTTATACATGCGTATTTCATTAGGTGTGCGATAGTAGGTACCTAAGTTTAAGAGATTTGCTACAACTGATCTTACATGCGATATAATTAAGTTTCTGCAAACATCCTCAGAAAACAGAATTAAATTGAGGGGTCATGCTTCGAGAAATGAAATCTTCATAGAAGTTAGTAGTCTAGGCTATCTAGAGATATTTGAAACAACGCAACGTATTAAGTATGTAATGTCTAAAGTATTTTTCTGTTACCTGGAAAGAATAAAAAAAAGTTTTTATAGGGGTATATGACAAATGAACCTCCAACATGCAGTTTATAGTGACTTTGTCCAATATGTATGTTTAGGTTAAGTTTATGTGGGTGCTTGCTCTTGTTATTATTCACCCAAGTAAGGATACCCATAAAGCCTGAAAATATAATAATAGCAGCGTTGTCGGTATAACAGTGTGATACTATGGTCTACACTAGTTAGTATTTTAGTAGTCGCAACCACGAGTCATCGTTGCGTTCGCCGGGCGCTGTGTGTCATCTCTCGTGAAATATGGCCGCTCGTAAAACATTGCGATGCCTATGAGCCACGAATTTGATAAATTGTCGTGAATTTTGATACTAGTCCAAAATGCGGAAACGCTGAGTAAAATATGGATGTAGTAAACTCATCTATGGAAATTATAAAAAATAAACGAAATAAAATACCTAAGTGAGGGTAGGTGTAAAAATGCCACTTCACCGCTCTAAATTAAAATTTATACAATTCAAAACTATGACTAACTATATAATAACTATATTATAACTTCATAGTGAAGCTTCAGAAATTCACTGCCTAGGTAAGACACGCAGTAAACTTGTTTAAAAAAAGAAAACAAATTTGTTAAAACTGCGCAGGTACAGAATTGAAAGCCTGCAGACAAAATGATATATTACAAACAAATCTATATAACCGGCAATACGCATTACAACTGACTAATTCAAATTTACAGCATCACTAATTAAAATCATACCACGGTATAGATTTATCTTTGTATAAATTCCACTGTGATGTACCTCTCCAGACTCGTCTGGCTTTATTAATAAACAGAGGGGCGGCCGACCCCTTTGTGAAATTCTAGCTATTCAATTTGGACATGATTGCATCTATAGTTAGTACCTACCTATACGCAGGCATCAAATTGTTCATTACGGACATATCACGGCCGTCTACGCCCCCAGGCAAAACGAAACCATTTCCGAAATCCTTTAATTAGTGCTCAGCCCTCCTGTCTGCCGGTGTCCGCCTGTCGAATGCGGAATGGCCGTCACAAAGGTAGCATTAATTAACGAATCCAATATTGAATCCCTTTTGATACCTATGTGCATGCACACAAATGCGTGTGTCTGCCCGTATATACGTTGGTGTCTACTTTCGATGTAATTACTCGTCAACATGTCATATGCACACTGAATGTACTTATTTAGGGAGTACAAAGCGACGAGGGCTGTTCAAACACCGTGGCAGCAGTCACAGAATAACAATATTCAGCAGTACAACAATGGCAATCCATTTTAAAATATCAATACATACAACAAGCACACAAGATATAAATGCTTTCTTGGCAGTAGTTCTCTACTACTTCACTGCTGAGGATATGACCACATTATATTCTACGGCTATACTCACACATCCAAAGTGAAAAGTTCTCGGTAACTACATGCTTTCTCTAGTATTCAACTCTATCTCACAACTAGGGTTCTTATTTGATTTTATTTATGTTGGACTATCTAATTTTACTTGTTGACCTAATTTAATATACAGATCTAGTTCAAAACAGGAGAATATGAAGTGGATACAGAGCACAAGTTTTAATATATTGTGATAAGTCAATTCATTTCAATGTTTGCATGCTATATGTTTGCGAAACATGATTGTAGTTTTTTATTATTATTTATAACGCCTTTTTATACCATCTTTAATGCAAATAAATTATTTACTTACTTATTTATCCTTTAGTCTGTAGCCTGTCAAAATTTTCAATGGAAACCGGCACATCTGAGAGATTTTTCAACGGTGTGCAACCATACGATAAGAAGAATGCTAGATGGAAATTTTTAGTGCCACTGATATTTTTCCTAGTTTAATACTACATATACATATATCTTATCATCTTGAAGCTATGTAGGTAATAGAATTCGATAAATATAAACATGTAACGTTATGTGCTTTTAAAAACGTTATTAGGCTTTCTTAAAACTATCATAATTCAAGTTTAACGGTTTTGCGTTTAAATCATCCTCTAATTAAACATTAACAATAGGAAATTCTCTGATGCGTTACCACTCTATTATTATTAACCCAACAATCAGTTACAGAAACACAACATGTTACATGGTCAATTTAATTTTAAAACATTAGCATGCTGTATTTTTCCTACTGTGGTTAAGTCCGGGCCTCGGGCCCCCCTCCCGGGACGAGACCGAGAATCAGGTGGCAGAGAGATGCAATTTACCTACAAACGCCGGCTGCAACGTTTAGCAAGCGATTATGGACCGTATTTCTAACTTGTTTATAGCTGTAATTGGTTGTATGTGTACCGCGGCCCGGGCAGAGCTGGTGCAAGCTCCCGCCGTCGGTTGCCAATGGTTACATTCGGACCGCGAGGTACTTCCAGTCCACACATGCGTTATACTCGGTTAATATTTGACTGGGGATGTTCGCAATATTTATATTGCATGGCCAGCTCCCGACGAGCCCCGGGGACGGAAAATCGATAATCTTATGTACTGAATGATGCTGGCTGTCTGGGTGCGCTTTATTAATTATATAGTTATGTACCTGTTCACAAAGCTTTGATTATTGGAACCCAATGTGAGCGCCAATTAATTTCGATACTTTTTATATGGCATATATTGGACGCTGTTTATGTAGCAGCCTTTGTGTTTGTGCAGTCGAACGATTTGATTGATGTAAAAATATCTTTTAACCTTTTGTTGCAGCGAAAATGTTTTTCAGTCCTTTTGACTTCACAAATATGTCCAGGTGCAGGTACTTCAACGTAGGAACGATACATTATCGAGTTCGCGTTGACTGCAGCTCTTTGTCTGGTGAAGTGTGAATGCATCTCTAACGTGCCGCCAACCCTATCGGCGAACAATTTCAAGAATCTAGTGAACGCCAGCTATCCTTTGTAAGGGCAGGTTAATTTTGTGAGTGCCTGACATTTGCTATTTGGACTATGTACCGAGCGTTACGATGAGTAGGTACATACATATTTTACATTATTTTGTTTGGCAACTCGACAAATTAATCATTCCAGCACTGCTAAAAGGGCCTTAAACACTAGTGTTAGAATACATCGCGTTGGAAATAACAATTAAATATCTACGATTTCAATACTAGCAGTTATTCTTTATATTATTTCGAGCTTTATTCGAAAACAAATCTTTGTCAGTAAGCTGAAACAGTTTAGACTGATCATACTCAATAACTAATCGATAAATACAACAAGACATCTTAAGAATTACTGGTAATACACCTGAAAGACGATGCTAATAATATTATTACGTAAACCTATAAACCTTCAAAATAAAAATGCTTTATCGCCTTATTTTACGACTCCCAAGAGATGAGATGAGGTTTTCTACTCTAAGCCGTAGGCCACAGTACATGAAGCTGACGTACCTAATCTCATTCTTACTAATTTAAATCAGAAGTTGGCCCATTATGTAAGACTAAGAATTAAACTAGAAGGTAGAAGGTTGTGCCTTTGAAGCCCCCGTGTTTCTCCGTTGACTGTGACTGGCTGAACTCAAAACTTTCAATTGAATGTCATTTAATCCGATCTAAGTTCGTGCTGGATAGTGGCTTTATTATTTCGAGGAGAGATTTATCAGAGCAGATGTATCAAAATCTTATATTTTAATATACATTTTTTGTCTTATATCTTTATCGCATAGAAGAGTTAGCAATGTTCAGTCAATTTACATCGAAAGTTCTTACACGGAATTCCAAAGTCTGTTCATTCGCGGAAATTACAAATTTTTGCAAAGTTAACCCTCATGATGTCGGTGGAGCGGTCCGCTCTGCTCGTCGCCATTACAGTGAGCCAAATGAGCCCTGAAACCGTTGGCCGAGATAAAACACCGCCCGCCGCCGCCTCGGAAGAATTGATGCTATAAACTTGATTGAATATTTTCTCTTGCACATTACACTTCTGTTACCGCCGAGCCCTGGAGATTTATGGAGGTGAACGTAATCTACCACCCAGTTTTTTGCTAAAGAATAAAGGAAATATGTCTTTTTATGTCTTCACGACGGTAACTATGACTACATGTGTTCGGTCGCTATGAACATTCAATTGTTTTAACACGTTTTATTGGCGTTTTGTTTTTTTGCTACACATCAATGTTTCAGATATAGGTGGCGTCGTCGTTGTAATTTTTAACCATATTAGAAGCGTAGTAGTAACTTAGTTACATATTTATAATAACGTAAGATATGTATCTAACAAATAATAATAATAATAGGATTTATCTTGAGCAACAAAGGCTCATAGTGTTAGTAACTACAAAACTAGTATTATCTTTTTAGATCAATTCTAATAAAAATAGGAATTACCCATTTTCTTCATCTGTAGTAGAAGACAAATGCCAGAGATCTTACGCCATATATTATTCTGAAGCAAATAAAACAACCTGAGAGTCAGCCAAACTAAACAAAGCATGTACCTTAACTTATTGCCCTGCATTTAGCTTCTGCTACGGCCACTAAAGATTTAGCTGCAAGAGTTTACGGCTTGCCTTTATTGTCGTGTCATATACCTGAGACAGTAAAGATGCAGAAATATATCTTAAATATTTGTTTTCTCAACTTTGGTCACATTTCTAGGAAGATGACTGCCTGCCTCGTTGGTCTAATGGTCGCTAAGCGCGACTGCTGAGCATGTGGTCCTGGGTTCCCCTAGTACTTATGCGTCAAAACTAGGATGATGGAAAAAGCATTAGTTAATATTTGGAAGAATTCAAAATCGAGAAGATAACTTTCAAGATATACATATAAGAATTGGAAAGGCTCATACATTTTATATTTCGGTAATCTACGTTCGGTATTTACGATCTTGGTCATTTGTAGTCTTTTTAAATAACTTTTCTAACATAACACAACTATATTTGATTCATAAATATTACTTACTTGTATAAATGCTTATTACATATATTTAATATGTAATTCAATATATTAACCAATAATCAAGGACTTCAGGGTATCATCATGCTTGCTTCCATCTTTATAGAAGCGTGTCTGACGCGCACCATTCGGCTGTAATACCAGAGTAATAAATAGTACAAACATGCCAGTTTGAGTGAAAGGGGTATTTTTGCGAGCCGCATCGCTGGAGGGGTCCCGGAGCTTGTCTTACAGTTATCTGGGCCCAAGCGTTCCCGGGAGAGGCAATAAATTTACCCAGGACGTGTGCGTTATACGTATACTGCCTTGTGATGACGAGAGGTTTATTGTGAACCAATTTGATATTACGTATTATATTTAAACATTTTTTTATAAAAACATTTATGAATATTATATATGAATCGTAGTAGTATGCACAATTGCACATGCACAAGTTTATGTACTTATAGTCGTTTTTTTATAACTATTACATTTACCTATAGATATCAGCTAGCCAATTCAATCTTGCATAAAAATAAGACGAGATTGTATCCTAACGTTAAACCATTATTTACATCAACGATGGAGCCTGAAAGTACATTATTACAGGAAGTTAGCGCACGTCTCAAGCGATTTCAAAAGCTTCGTAGCGTTTCAGATATTGTATCGCGAACAAATATATTCAAGTCGCTCAGCAAACAAGCGGTACGTAGACTGCAATTGTATTAAAATACGCTTGTTGACGAAATTGCAAGTTTCAGTTCATTGTTGGAACAATCCGTTGTAATGCTACGAAGTTAGGCGACGTGTCCTGAAGCGCTACGCCACGCCGCCTGACGCTACGAGCACGTTTTTTAACCAGATTATAAAACTTGCGTCTTAAAAGAAAAATTGTTAGGGAAAACGAATTGCGTAACAAACAGAATATTATTATTGTTGTATTAGGCACTGTTAGCGAAAGGGTGCTTGAGTTAATGTTACGTTAAATGTTATTTGGGTCCAATTATCTGAAGTATGCTCAGTGTCCATTTAAATGTAAATGTGATGCAGGAAAGAATTATAAAGTCAATTTATGTTAAGTTCCGGGTTTGTTTGGAACTTTAATGAAAATAGAGATACGGCGAGTTTTCGTTAAGTAGGCACTTAACGTGTTTATGGTACCTAGTGAACTAAAAAACCTGGCATAATCAGTATGTTTTTATGATGACGATAAGGGAATCCTTGAGTGTTGTGTTTTGGCAGCGGCCTTATTGTGAATTGATGGGTATTCTTAGGGCTGTAGTTCGTTTAATAAACCATAAAGATAAAGATAAATTTATTTGTATGAAACATGTGTTACATTTAAAATGTGGTGTTACAATCAATTTTGTGGTATCAACATGTCCTGCCGTATAAGGCGTACAAATTACTAAAAATTATTATAATATCAACAATTTTAGATTCAATTTTGGCACAACAATTTCAGATATTATGTCTATCTTGTAAAAAATCATTAATACTCCAATGGCTCGGATACAGCGTTTTTGGTTTTTAAAAGCAATCTCCTTATCAACTGAATTGCCCCAAAAAATAATTCCGTATCTTAAGATGGATGCAACAAGACCGTGATAGGCTGTAAGTAGAGTATCTATATTAACTACTGGCGCTAGTTTGTATAGAGCATACGATGATTTACTTATTCTTTTACTGATCATTTCAATATGGACTATCCAGTTTAGTTTTTTATATATATGAAGTCCGAGGAATTTAGTGCTGTCTACTTCTTGTATTTTGGTGTTGTTGTATTGTATATTCGATAGCAGTGATGTGTCTTTACGTTGACTAAAATGCATAATGTTTGTTTTAGATAAATTAATTTTTTGATTATTATTAATGAGCCAGGATGTAACGGAAGAAATTGATATATTAATGTTATTTTCATAGGTAATTGGATCTTTACGAGCAACCACAATTGTACTATCGTCCGCAAACAGTGTCATCGGATGTGTGATTGAGTTTGGTAGGTCGTTTACATATAGAATAAATAATAGCGGTCCCAAGACACTGCCTTGCGGCACTCCGTACATAACACAACGCTCTTCAGGGGTATAGATGATCTCCCTTTTTGCCTTAATATCTAATTTTGTAATCGCCGTTATTTGTTTTCTGTTAGATAGAAGGGATTCGATAAGTTTTAAAGTGTTTCCTATTAAGGTTTTGTGATGTACGTAGTCAAAAGCCTGGGACATATCACAAAAAATTGAACATACAGGAATAGTTTTATCAACATTTAACATAATGTTATAAAGAAAATCATATAAGGCCCTATTTATTGACATATTTTGTCTACAACCTTTTTGTTCCCGACAGAGTAAATTATTTCTTTCTAGATATTGATTTATTTGATTGTATATGTATTTTTCAAATATTTTGGAAATGACAGAAATTAAGGCAATAGGTCTATAATTAGTTATTAATTCTTTGGATGCTTTTTTATGAATAGGTTTTATTATTGAAGTCTTTTAAATTCTCTGAGAAAACACCGTTACTGATACATAGATTAAGGATATGGCTTAGATGCGGACATATTAAATTGCCAACGGATTTTATAAAGTTAGTGCCAATTTCATCTATTCCTTCACTGTTTGTTCGTTTAAGACCGTTTATTATATTAAGAATTGGTATCAATTGTAATCAATTGGTGACATGGCATTAAAAACATAGAATTACAATTGCGTTCTAGATGGATAGTACTTTTTTCAGGATCTTTAATTAGTGTGACTTTATTAATGAAATAATTATTGAATCGATTTGCTATAGTTAGAGGGTCTGTAATTGTTGTTTGGTCAATTTTAATTTTTACAATACTGTCTTGTGGGACCTTAATTTTTTTATTATTTATGACTTGCCAAGTAGTTCTGCTTTTATTATGTGACATTTTTCTTTTGTAGCAGTTCTGAGCCCGTTTTGTTATTATTTTTTTAATAGATTCGCGTAGTCTTTATATTTGTGATAATTTACTGTAGAGCGATTAAGACGATATTGCCATAGGAGGCACCTTTTCTTCTTAGTGCAAGTTTTTATTCCGTTAGACAACCAAGTAGGCTTTTTGTTAACTTTGATAGTAACTAATCGAAAGGGGAAACAGAGATTATAAAATAATTTGAATTTACTGATAAATAATTCATAAGCTACATTAGCATTAGTTGTCTCGTATATCTCTGAAAAAAAAAAGATTTTTATGCAGTCTTTAAATTTCATGATGTTTTCACTTGAATAGTCCCGTTTTCTTTTGCGCCAAAATTGAATAATACACTTCATGTTTATTGGGCATTCTATTAATTGGGCAGTATGGTCCGATAAAGCAAATTCTATTACATCGGTCTTACACGGTTTAGGAAAGTTGTGTGCTAATATTATCAATACAGGTCTGGCTTCATCACCATATTTATATAACAGTTGTTTTAGAATTATAGGTAGATATTACCGTATAAGAAGTAAGTCAAATTAATCGAAGAGTAGACGAACCTTACTAAAATATTGTCTACAATCGGTTAGAGTATCATGATTGAAGCCCTCAGTTGAATATTGGTTGGCTGCAAAATAAACGGAATGATTTTCGGCTGTTTGATACAAGATAAAGTAACTCTTACTTAATCTTAGTTTATGTGAATGCTTAGTTTGAGAGAGTAAATATATCTTTAGTATTTACTTTATACTTGTTGGTTCAATCTTAAATTGCTAACCATCAGGAAATCTAACTTCACTAAACGACACTAGCTTTTCTCTGTATACATAAATATATTTAGGAATGCACGTTAGTTTATATTTAGCTCAGTACATACCTAAAACATAGGACATCTTACATTACACCACACACGCAGGAAAAATTACTGATTGCATTACTATAAAATATTAAATAATTTAATTGAACACTTGCACTTAATATTATGAGCACAATTTTTCTAATGCCCAGCTAATTTGAACTCACATTCGCTCCAATATCAATATTCGTGGAAATATCACACAGTAAAAAATTGTAACCTATTTGCAAAGTCTATCGATTTATTTCTAGGGCAGAAGCAGCCTTGCTATCTAATATTCTGTCTGTGATTTACGTCACCCGCGTTAAGTAACAAGTTGATTTAGTCGGAACTGTGTAGAGTCTAACACATGACAGATTCTTGATTACAACGGGCTCGCCCCCTATTACATGAAACTTATTACTTATGAGTTTCGACTTAGATTTTTATAATGTAGCGAAGCTTTAGAAAACCCATCAATCATAAAAAAATGTATATACCTCATATACAATAACAAACATGTATTGTGTAAGAAATGTGGAACGTACTTCACTAGAGGGTAAAAAGTATTTCCTTATAAACGCTCTCCGAGAAGAGGAGCGCTCTCTCAGCGCTCTACAATTGCACATTATTACATTTTACAGGACGTTGGCATCCCGAAAAATATGCAACACTACATATTATCAGACATAGAAGCCTTTGTGCCTTACTATTCCGCCATCTCAGATATTCCCTATTGATATTCTGATAAAATGGATACGTTCAACCGTATAAACATCTGAGGAATGTTGCTATTTGAGGCAAGAATACGATAGAATGTAGTAAATTGCTTTATCCAATATCCTTTCATATAATTCTAGGTGTGCGCGCAGTTTCGCTCCGATATCTATGAAGTTCTTATACTTTTTAGTAACATTATTCAAGGGTCACTGAGTGAATTTGTATTACCGCGTGTTTAGATGATGGATTACATATAATTTCTATGTGTTACTAAATCAATCAATTGCTTTCGTTTTATTCCGTTGTAGAGATTTGGGTAAATAAATCTTATTTTGTACAACGGTACACTAGCAAGAAACTTCTTTAACCATAAAATATTATTGTTTATTGTTTCTACAGATACACGTTATTTATAACAGATGCTGCATTGCAAAATGTCGAACGAGAAATTACCAAATATTATTACAATGTGTATTATTTTTCGATAAGCTTTTGTTAGGTACTTTTTAGTAGATACAAATATTTTAAAACAGTGACTGTTATTGGGGAATAATATGTATTCGTAACCATTCTTTTCGGCTATATCTTGACAAAATCAGAAAGTGGTTATCACCACTATATGGTTTTATCAGTATTCCATTAAATGTCTACTATCCTGATAACCGAATGATAGAACCTAAGGGTACATACATAAATAGCCGAATAAGTAAGCCGTGAGGCTCGCATTTATTTTTCGTTTATTTTGCAACGCAGTAACTGATGGACGGTATTACTGAGGATAAGTATGTAGAAATGCGCCCGAGTCAAGCCTGAGTGGTGATTAAAAACCTTTCAGCGAAGACGTGCCCGTGACACCCTGAAGTGGATGCTCGCTATTTAATAAACTTAAGCACAATCTTAATTATCTACACTTTAACTAAGCCAGGACGGAATCCACCGACCCATGATAAAACCTGTACAATTTTCTTTTGAAGAATGCAACACCTCAAACAAAGGTCTAATACAAAATTAAGCCAGATTTCCTCTCATTATGGTGAATCACCTTAAACGCCCCTACAACGGGACTAATAGCGTAATAATCTCCCGCACCGAATGCGTACAGTGCTGAATCGAATTGAATCATCTCCGCGGAGATTACATCAAAACGGTCTCACCTAGAGTTGGCTCGAACAAAAAACTTGTTCCCGGTGCGAGGGCAGGCTGTGCTGCCATCTCGCGCGTTGCTAGGAGACGCACCGATCAATACAGCCTCCGCCGGGCCGCCTAATTACCCGGCCCCCGCGCCCCGGCCACCCCCGCGCCGGGCCCTCCCCGCGCCACCCGCCGCCCTCGCCCGAGGAAACTTCTCTCCGCGCCCGCCCAACCGCACCGCCGCCGCCGCTGCTGCTGGATTTAAATATCGAATGATAGAATTCAAATTCAAATATTTTTCGCTTTGCGCCTTTGTTTGTTTTGATGAAAGCTCTTTTTTGTAATTACGTTTTTCGTACGCGTATATTTGACACGGGTTTCTGTAAATATTTTGATTTGAAATTGCGTAGGTTTATAATGGGTATTTAGGGTGCCTTAATTAATGTAATAAGGTACTTTTAAAATACTTGCATACATTTGACTGGCAGGTACTTTTAGCACACTGAAGTAAAATTAAATAAAAGTTGGAGAAAAAAGTCAAATTTGTGTTAATAAAATAACAATATTATGCTTATTCCAAATATCAAAGCTTATTTCATATCAAAGCTTTTAATACATCAGTTATTAATAGTGAACTCTAGCGAGTTGAATCAAGCCGCACTCTGATTTCAGAATAGATAATGGGCTTTAATAATGCATGCACCGAACGCAAAATAATCCTTAGTCGTTAAAGAAAATATTTTCTTCGCGAGGAGGGCTGAACTTGTCTGAACGAAGCAGGTGCGTAATCCCGAGAGTAACGTTACGTATGTGATCATAATGCGCCGCCACTCTGATATATTGGAATATGATATGCGCATGTGAGCTGCGGATGAAATATAGTTTGCCTCTGAGTATGAATATGATAAGCTATAGGTGTGTATAGCCTACCTATGGAAGGTGAACTGACTTCCCAGATCAAGTATGATCATTGATCAGATACGTGTTATGGTGATTAGTGTGATACATTTTAATTAAAAGTAAAACTATCAATTCTCGCGGTTAAGCTAATTGTTGCAGTAGGTTATATATTTACTTCACCTATTAATATGTCAACTACCAAGGATGTCGTGTTGTAAAGCCTACTTAATCTTCTAATCCAATACAAACCAATGTTTACAGCGACTATGAGTAATTGCTATATAATATTAGTCCACAAGATATGGAGTACAAAACTAACTCAAATACTTCGTCTGATTTAAGCTCAATAGTTTCATGTACAGTTTCCTTTTCTTATTGAATATCTGTCGTTTTATAGGACACGTAACAAAGGCAGTACTGCGACATGTATGCCCACGCCTGATAGCATCCTTTGTTCGTTAGTGCCCTTTGATCGAGCCGACTTCCCGCTACGCTCTTTGATTAATTTCAGTCGGTTCTCCCAGACAGATGTATATAGTTGTATATACAATGGGTATATTTATATATTCCTGTTTCCGTAGAAAGGCAATGCTGCGCGTTGGTTGCACTTGTAATTTTTAAAGGAATTGATTTGTTACGTGTTTCCTTTTTGAGATTTATCAATATTTATGTTCGGTACTTAATTTTCTGTTTTCGTATGGTTTCTGCTGGGGGTTGGGTTGTGTCGCCATGGAGGAAGTGGTAAAAGGCTCCATAATATATATGTATAACACCAATAGGATTTTACCATTAAATACGTGGCTCATGATTGTATAGCACTAGATGTTTTATATACAACCTATTATAAGTAAGAAGAATCTATTATTATAGTGATGATTATGCTAAGGTATTTTTTTTTTTTGTCAAATTTCATTTTGTCCGTTGTCGCCCAATTACGACTTTCCGGGTTTTGAGCATGTAATAACCCGAAAAAAAAACAACCCTTTTAATATGACGACGCTATGTTAAATTGATTTTAAAGTAATTAATTAACTAACATTCTGCAGATGTACATCATTTTGGTTGTGATGCCAAATAAAGGCTATTTAATTATGACCTCTGTTTCTTTTTATATCATAGGCTTCGACATTGTCTGACGTTCACAGCTAAGAATAGGATCACACTGTACCTCCAGGGAGTGAAACGTACACACTACATATGTGAGGAAATCTACCTTTATCTCAGACGGAGGTGATATTAATGGTAATTACGATCGGGTCATGTCGGCCGTGTAGAGCTTCGTGCTCGGCGTACAGGTATACATACATACATTATAATTACAGAGCGAATGGGAAATAGGTACATATATATGTTGTATTACATAGTGATCTAATGATCGCTTGTTAATTGGATAGGAAATTTATATCTAACTGTTAAGATTGCTATCTATTGACTGACCAATTGAAAAACATAATAAATTGGTAATGAAAAAATTGAGTTTGAGTGTGTAAGTTATATGACAAAAAAAATACAACTTCCAATCAATTTTGAAAATTAAAATTGCGAGTTACAAGTACACAGTGTACAGTACGAGGTAAAAGTAAGCTTTTTTGATTTTAATTTCGACACACCATGATTTAAATATAGTGCTATGATACAGAAAACGAAACCTTTCAGATTAACAGTTGCGAAGGCTTCCGAAATAATACTCTGAATACAAACGTTAAGTAAAGTGGCTTACATCATCTCTATACAACGTATACCTTGATTAATCACTATTCTAAAGGATGAGTTATTCGTTGGAAAGTTTGTGAAGGTTTAGAACTTATGCCCAAGTTCTCCTCCCGTGTCATGTCGGTGACAAACTTGTAATTTGACAGTGTACTCACTTGTAGTTTTGACTTTAATACAAGTAGCATATGTAATTGGTTATACAATTTTGAAAAACTAGCTTCCACCCGTGACTCTTTTTGCAGCTTTTTTGGGTCAAAAAGTAGCCTTTATCGTTTATAGAGTTCAAGCTAATCTTACGATTGGTTATGTCCACTCATTATAAAGTAACAAACAAATATGTAGATTGTTTCTCTTTCTTTCTTTCTCAAGGATGAATGTGTGGAAATTAATAAAAACATCAAGTACAATAGCTTCGTTCTATTTTTATATTTCCCTAGAGCTTGCCACTTTAATTGAACAGTGTCTTTCTGACACTGGATCTCTTTAACCTTTAAGATGTAGTTTGTTCATTACGATATGATCGGTCCACAGCCTGCCGCTGCTTTGATATAACTCCCGTTGCCCTTTACGACGCCCCCGGGAGGTGACCTATTCTTAGGGCGGCTTGCGTCATCTTAGTCTTAAAGATAATGTCATCGATTTGGAACGTTATTGTTCAGTGTTAATCTGCTTTGGTGTTGTTAACTATTTGATTTTGACATGATATCATTTTATTTAAAAAAACACAAAACATTTATAAATTTTAAACTTCGCATATCCATCCGCAAAATATTGGATGGTTCAATAACTATATCATTCATGTGTATTTTCGTTACAAATATTATCGGGTTCAAGACTTGCTTAAAAAACAATATTTAAAAAAAGCATACGTTTTAGTTTTCGTCAACTTCATAAAAACCCCTGAATTATTGTACAAACTAAACTGAAAAATGGAGTGTTTTCAATTGATAATATTCAGGATGAAGTATAAAATGAAAATACTAAGAGAGTGAAAAAAGAATAATCACCAAAGAGGAAACGCTCGCCACCCTAAGTACCTTGAAATGAGTAATTTTTTATTAGGATTGAATCAAGTGAGTTTTATCTTTATTTTTTTCAGTCGTCCGTCACCGGATGCATTTTAACGCCGGCGCCGACGGCTACGCTGTCGGGCACATCCGTTTTTTTTAAACTTTTTGTATACCGCCAATGCCAGTAGCTAGGTGACATGGCAAATTAGATTTACCTGCCATGTCGCGCGACACACGCCATGAGATACTGCATTACGGAGTATTTTTTCGTTTTCGCTTTTCGCGTAATCTTGTAATGGCCGGAGAGGGTTGCGGAGGACTGAAAATGGAGTGGAAATAATGTTGTTTTTATTTTTATGTCGATTAAGATTATCTTAGCGTTGGTTGGTATATTTTACGAAAATGTTTGCAGGTATATCGATGTCAGTCATACAGTTATATAAACGGGTCCACTTACTGTATGTTTTTTGGAAGATAAATAAAATTATAAGCTTATAATTTACATGTTTTGTAACTTAGCCGGAAATATCACTTACTAAAACGAGAATACGACATCCATGTTTAACACCAACGATGTTATCTATTTATTGTTACTGAACGAATAACATACTAAGGACAGCCATGTAAGACAATAACCATGTCATCAAATTATATAACATAATTAAGAGCTTAAAATGTATATAATCGTAAAATAGTTACGAAATGTAATCAAAATAAAAGTACGAAACATTTAGATCTACAATTTTTCTCCAAGAAAATATAAACAACGTAACAAAAGTAATATAAAAAGACTTCTTTAATTACTTTTCTCCTCACGGCGGCAGCCCCCAGCTAAAAGAACACTAAATGATAGATGATGCTGCCGGACATTAGAGAGAATCAATCTCACAAGTACGTGAGCCACGTCTAACTACCACATGATGTGGAACATGCCTGCTATTTATTAATATTGTTTTTAAAGGAGGAACACATAATGACATCATGTTATAATAATTAACGACGACTCAATAAGCACTTCGTTATTGAAAAATATAAAGATAGTTCGTCTTTTGTTACTATTACTGCATTAACGGTTATTGGTGTTAAGTAAGGGGTTCACTTAGTTGGGGTCGTCAACGTCGCATTTAGATAGTGACTTTACCAGCTCGCATCTGAGAAAATCTCAAACTCCGTTTGTAGGTGTTATTTAAGAAATACACGGCATTTCGTTTAACAAAATATTTAGTACAAGTTCTTATATACATACAATTTAAAGGTGTACATGACATTCGGTTGAGAATAGTATTATAAATGTTAATAATTACACATTAGTATACACATTTGAATTTTATATGATAAGTGTAGGAATAGGGTACAGTAATTGACAAACTAGAGTAGTTATATCAGTTCAAAAGTAACTTTCCGGATTCATCTATAAATAATGTATAGAAGTAACAAAATTAAAATTTAATTAAATTTTCAAAAAGGCTTTCCATTTTTTATAAATTTTAAACACGCCAAGCCTTGCATCCAATTCAAGCCTTTTAGCCTGAAAGAGGTATAATATGAAATCGTGTGGTACTTTTTTACCGCTTAGTTGATTTAATATTAAAGTTTTTTTAGTACGTACAAGAAATATATATTTTAAATAAAACAGGGAAATATAAGTGGGGTACCTTTCCTTTTAATTACACTTTTAATAAAGGACAAGAATCATCTGTAGCTTTAACCCTGTGCTTTAACCCTAGAGGTAGTTTCAAACTTTTTGGAAAATTGAGAAAACACAAAGGTATGCTTTATTTTACGACAATTCTTGGGGTTATCACTATACAATGGCGAATAGAGGAGCATGACGTACGAGCGGATTATATTCCCACGCAAGTCGTAACAAAACTTGTTTTATAAACAGTTACTCAACATGTCTAAGGCGAGGGTCCATTCACTATGCCAATCATATTTTGTATGGCAACTATACTTTTAAGAATAACGTTTATTTGAATTATTGCCTGATTTTCTTTTTCATATGATATTGTTACATGGAAATGGTGTAGAGATTGGTCAGTCAACAACGATGGTATCGAAGTTGACCACCCGTGTGGCACTGCACGTACTCAGATGGCTATCGTCTCTTGCGCTGCTTGCTACCCAATATGATTAATATAATTCTATCGGGTTAATTATATCATCATCATCAGTCGAAAGACGTCCACTGCTGAACAAAGGCCTCCCCTCTTTTAAGGGGGGGGGGGTTGCCGTAATCCCCACGCTTGGCTCGCCTTTGTAGCCCACGGGAAGAAAGGGGGTGGTCAATGCTAGGCCGGATACCACACGGCATAGTTATATAAGATGTTATAGATGTGCCAAGCAATTATCAGCAAAAGTTTAGCAGGATCGGTGATCGAAGTAACAGATTCTACTATTTACAGGATTTCTGTAACATTTAATTTATAGCTGCCCAATGAGGGAGAGTGGTGAGAGGAATTTCTCGGTTCTATATTTTGAAGGGTTTTTAAAAACGTAATGAAATGAATGTAGGTACGGCAATTTTCTATAAATAAGATTTTCACTTCCTATCAGATTTCAACATAAGGACACAAATTATTTCTGATAGCAATTTTGATTTTAGAGGGCAATTTCTTGCCCACTCTTTCGCGGATAACAAGCGTGATGAACTTATTATTGTACAAGACCTAAATAAATTTAATTAAGCAATCGCTGGTTCTTTTATTACGTGTGTCGTTATCTTAATGAGTACCTACTTAATGATCTCTTAACAAGTAATAACGTTAATTACTTCTACGGTAGATATAAAGGTATACTTTGCTCACTGTTAGGTACCGCTTGAACATATAATATATTATTTGCAAGACACTACAAAACACATACACGGTCGGTAAATACCTACAACCGCCATCTTGTCTCATTATAAAACCTCATAAAGCCGTCTCTATATTACGTTTGAAAATGTCTGCCTCTCACTCAAGGATAGAAATTGTATCATATATTGAAGTGCTTTTCATTAAAAACATTTTCTCTTCATCATCTCGCATTTACAATCGTAATTAAATGAGAAAATCAAGGAGTACGAGGAGTGTTCGTGGTTTCCACTACCCCCGTAATGAAAGGTGTGCCTCCTATGTATTATATTTACGTTACTAACATTACGTATAAATTAAAAAGTGAGTAGTATTTGAAATTATGACGACGAAACGAAAAATTTAGAGGGGGTATCCCTTATTAATTTATATTATTTATTATACTATAAACTCCAAACGACGGGGGTCTCATACAAATGCGGTTAGGAAGTATAAATGTATAATTCGATCTATAAATAAAAAAGAAAAGAGGAAGGTAAGAACGTATGTACATCTACATATTCATCAAATTTTAGGACTAGTATGAGGTTGAGTTTGTTAGCAATTAATGTGGAGTGTTAGGTCACATATAACTAGAATTAATTTTAGTATTCGATTTAAGTATTTCGTAAGTGAACTTATTGTATATTTTAATTTTCGTATCCACTCTAAATGTTACCGCATCTAATGGTAGCGACATACATACATTAGAAATAGGGGTTGCAAACGGTAGGATCGTGATTAATAATTTAATAAGTTAGTATAAGTGTTACCGTTATCTGAGGCTATTCATTACATTATCGATATTCCAACTTCCTTGGCTCTCTGCCAAGGTATTAGGTACAGGAATCGGACTAGGACTTGCATAATATGAGCACACTTGCAGTTCTTATATCTATGAAGTGGAAGTTTTAGTAAACCTAGCTGTATTGGCTGCCTGATGTAAATCCGAAATTAAGGCTTATGCTCCTTGTAAAATATGATCTACTGAAATTTGTTGAGCACTGAGATGCAGAGATCTCACACTTTAACGCCAGCACTACAATATCATCGCAAAATAAAGTTAACCAATTGTAGAGACAGCATTGATAAATTAAAGAGTAAAGTAATCTGATGGGCTATATATTTATGCCTGTTTATAATTTAATGCACTATGGTTCATATTCAAAAAAATATTGATCGTAAATATCGCATTATAATTTTGTAATGGTAGTAGTAATAAAACGGTTACAACTTCTATTCTAAAAGCTGTCTCCGTATAATTTTGTTTGATAATTGCCCATATTACTTGTTTTAGGGAGTCGTGTTAAAAGGGCCGCCCGCGCTCCGCACCCTCCCCCTTCGCTCGGTGGTCCATCCGTCTGGCTATCACCACCCCTTTCACTCCCCAGCTATAATTGCTCTCTGCGTATTTGCATGCTGTATGTACAGTCACGTACATCGAGATGAATACACATAACGAGGTCTGATTTTGATTTGTAGTACATTTAACATGTGTTATAAAACATTTCTCAACGCTATACCTGCACTTAGAATAAATATTTAACGAATAGTTTCCATATTATAGCTCTTCTGACGAAATAGTTTCTAACAAACATTTTTTTATATTTCATGTTTAGGTATGTCAGTATGTAAAAGTTGCAGGGTTTCCATTGCCAACAAGCTCTTTGTAATTCTTTCCACTTTTTGTGATATAACCTTACTCTTAAGTATACCTCCACCGTCATTTGGGTATCTATTGTGAAGAAATACCCACTTTTGTCGGTCGAGAATAATAAGTTAGGCATCCTCTTATAGTGTCTTTATTTTGATTATTCAAAATGGAATTGCGGAGTTACTTCGTGTGAGGCTATTTGTAAAAAAAAGAAACGTTTATTGCGACGGCAAAAGTGGCGAAATATTCTCTCTCGAGTTTAGAAATATGTAAAACATTGTTCAGTCAGAAATGTATTCGGAACGTAGCAAGCGTAGGAATACGAATATTCTTCGTATCTGGGGCGACGCTTCTTTACGACATTATTCTCTGCTTCAAACACACACAGAGACTTTGGTAAGCATAAATATATCGAACGCCAACATTCAGGGCGTCTATTTGCGAATCCATTTCATTGCCTTTTACGGGAAACGAAACTCAGGCGTAGACTATTCATCTGAAGTCTGAAGTCGTGTCGTAATAGAGTGTAACATAAATAAAAAGCCTCGGTTCTTGTTAGTTTGCGTTGGTAGAGAGCTCGAAGTGCGCCCGCCGCTCGCCGGCGCGGAAACGGTCCGCCATGCTGCTTTCAGCTCCTTTGAGGGGGCAAACATCAATATAATTGGATTGCCTCACAATTTTTAAGTAAACAACCTATACAGTCCTCAAAGCATGCTGAAGATGTGTTTGGAGTTTCTATTCTGGAGCTGAATAAGAAAACTTTCCTTTGTATGCTTTGCTCGAGGACTCTCCTTTGAAGAGGTCTGTGCATTACGTTAATGGGTATATCCAATTTTGTTTGCTACGACATTCTGTACATCATCTTAGTAGAGGAATCTTCTGGAGGAATGTTTTGTTGTCTGAAATGGAGAATGACATAATAACAGTAGCAAAGTCGTTAATAATGAATCTAAGATCTGCAAATTCTCCCTATCCTCACCTCAGTTATATATGGTTTACTGATATCACTTCTATGTTTCTAGGACTTTAGGATGAATTTCTGAGTTACATAAAATCTTACTTTTACTCGCTAACTTACCTATATAATTTTGAGTAATTTTAGTAGGTACTACTTATACTTAATATTTAAAAATACTATACTATAACCTACTTATATGCTTGATTTAAGTTAGTGATACCTTGTATCAGACATAAACTACCTATCAGTAGGACAAAACAATGCTTAGGAAGAAACTATTCCTAAAGTTGGATCATCTATAAGACTCACAAGATAAAATATCGCCACAAGATCGTGCCGAAACTTTCCAACTTTTCCACATAAAGATTTGACCGTGCCAAGGGTTTGCCTTTATTTATCGATGTTGTGGAAACAGAGCTAAATATACCAACGTTTTGGCATCATAGATGCGAATGCAATCCAATTGCCTATCGAAATATTTCTACTCACTTAAAATGTTAAAATGTAAGGTAACTTTAACGTGTGTTCGGTATTTCTACGAGCACAACACTAAAATTGTTGAGGAGGTGCTCTCAATAAATTGCACGAGCGAGCTTTTATTTTCTTTTAAAACTCGTGTTGAGTTGACAGCGTTTGATAAATGCTGCAGTACCGCTTTCTTCTCACGTAATTTCGAATAAAGAAGTGGAGGCGTTGGGTTGGGGGACTGAGCGTAACAGAATGCACATTAATGATCGATGAATATTATTACTTTTTTGTTACGTGTTGCTCTTTTGTTTTTTTCCGGTTCCGGGGCGTAACTAAGAGCGATTTGCAGATCCCCTTCTCCCCGTTATTTATGTTATACCACTCGGTACCTAAGTTTTAGCTGCAAACATCCTGATATTCGAGTAGATGCTGAAAAACAGTCCTTGGTTTAAACAATAGAGATATACCTAACTCAAGCTTTGTAAGTTCTATAAGAATTTTTTGATGATGATTGTTTGGAAACCTAGAATTTTTTATTGATCATACGCTAACGCATCAATTAACCCTGCAATGTCTGCAATACTGATGAGGTTAATATAATTTTTAAAATTTTGAAATATCGCGTCCTTACGATACTTCATCTTCAGACCACTTATGAACATAGTAGTGTACTCGAAACAGCACCTCGCCAGACAACCTTTCAAGTAAATTCATGACAGCCTGAATTTAATTTCGGTTTAAACAGGAAGCAATCATAATTTCATCTGCGCAGAGCTAATCAAAAGCTTTTAAACATAAAAGTTAACAGGAAGTCTGTACAATAATAGCTATAAGATATTTTTCTCTCGTCGTTCCCCTAATGGGTATCTTGAAAAGGATATTTTCTTTAGACGGAGTCTTTCAAACGTTGTTTTTGCTTTTCCCGCGTCGTTGCCGCCTCGGTCTCGTAAATTGGCTTTCAAACAACTATAAACCAAATAATAAAATACGTCTTGCCACAGTGCACACTGGAGAAAATGTTATAGCAAAGTGTGTACGCGACGACTCTTGCAGATGGCGATTGCAATTTTCACAGCAAAACATGAATGCTGCTTCTACCTATAAAATTCTTATTATTTTCTAGTTCCTCCTCCCTATAATCACTTTGTATCTGTTTTCTATAAAGAAAGCTAGCTAACACGCCCCCGTTTTCCTGTTATAGGTTTTATACGTAGGTATAGAGTTTGCGTTTATGTTTTCGGTTTTTTTTTTCTGAGCAGCTTTCTCGCTGTCGAGATGTTCTTTATTGATTTTAGACTTACGCTTTCACAAGAAACTGTCGGGAAAAAGTGGAGCATAATAGAGAAAATCTTGTTGTAGACTTTATATGGCTTTCACATTAATGTAAGGTTCAGATTTTTGTATTATTTCTATTTATATTATGACTTTAGATATCATAGGAATTTTCAAATTCTCAGTGGATAAGGCTTTGATACAGTTTACGTATTTAGGAATATAATTATGGATATGGCGAAAGATAATTTCTGTCGGTAAATATTATGCCATTCGGCAAAAAGTTTCTATTCCGCTAAATGAATTATTTATAGATCGTAGAAATATATCATGGATTTTTAAAGAAAAATACATGGTATTAAAAGTGTTAGAAGGAGGTAATTGATACTAACTGCGCATTTAAGTAAAACAATTATATTGTTGACCATTCGATGCATTGCTCTTCAAAAACCATAGGCGTAGAGCGATAATCTTTATTTTAGAAAATTTTGTAGAATATAAGAACGTGCGCAGAATCACGCCTGTTATCCCCTCATGATCAGTCCCATGTGGCGAGGCTATTGCTTTTTATCGAGCCCCCACCGGGTTCGTCATCTGTCACGACTCTCTTTTAACTTCCCCTGCAGATCAACTTTGGTTAACACCGCTATTCTCCTGGGAATGATGCCATAGTGTATTAGCAACTGTGAGAAGGATAAAAGAAAAGAAGATTTGATGGCTAAATATCTCATTTAAGACTTTACTTAAAGTTTTAAAGTTTTGATAAACTTGTCAATATAATCTGGTACAACCGAATTAAGAATGTATTCGAAGATTTTCATGTGTGCAATCTACTCGATTTATATTCCAGGAAATTAATACCTACTTAGACCTACCTTGATCTCTTTCAAAACTTCCCACTGCAATTAAGTCACCATATTGTACCAACATGTAAAGCTAAAACGACCTCATTAGAGATTCAACTATACCGTTTATTCGACACGCATTGTCGTGAACTATCACTGTAGTAGCTACACGTGTAGCACTTATACTTACTATAGTACTAGAATATACTTCTAGGTTACTTACTTACACGAGCTATACATTGGTTAACCTGAAATGAAGCTTATACTTAGCCCTATTAGCTACAACATAACCACCAACCCACAACTTTTGGATAAGGACTTTTCGCGAAACATTTACTTATCATTATTGTAATTTAAAATACCTGACGCTTTGTAGTTTATAATTTATATGTTTTACAGTAAACGAGCGCGGTCGAGAAAATACTAAGGTCTTTTGAAAAATCTACTACTAATATACTATGATGTGAACGAGAATTTGCAACGGGATCTAGGTTATTTTTGATTAACCCAGCTAAGCTATATCTAATCAAATCGAAATAACCATTTTAGCAGAACTATACTGTAAATTGCATAATTGGTTTACACCAACTAGTATTTACAAGAGAAGATTTTGACTGACCTCCCTTCAAAAGTAATTTCTTTAGAACCAGTAATTCCTTTTAAGTTGAGTGTAAGTGCAGAGCAGCAGTCCCCAGCATCCGGACACCTCCCGGCACTCCAAGCATCAGTCCGGTGAGATGCACTGACCTGTTTATATTGCATTGGACGACTCAAATCTTAAACCTACATAACGCTGCCTTTTAAGTTAAAAGTTGTCCGTTGCTACAAATTCTGTTAGAGACCTCGTTATTATGAGTGTTCTTTTTAATCAATTTGGGAGATGATTATATTTTTTCAAGTCTTTGCGTATTCTTTTCGTTCTTTAATGTAATGATACATTCTACACCTTAGTACTTACTGTCATGTACATATGTATATCTCAGGATGTTATCAAAAGAATCCGTAGCACATGATCTCCGCTTTCTTTTTTCGAAAGGTGTGTTACGGTTTTCATACGATATTAGGGTTTAAAGCAAAAGGACAACATACTCAAAATGTATTTAATTTATTAAATATTTCAATTTATAATCACATAATTTTTTAACTAAGTACATAGGAATATATTATTATATTAATTAAAAATAATTCTCAAAATAACAACATAGTTTGGCATACAGTTATGTTTTTAATGTTAAAATTTCTTTAAAACCAACAATCATCAATATTTCAATACCTAAATAAATAAACATTTTGCTATTTTGAACTAAGTTAAAGAGATCAAAACTTGAATCAGGTAACAACAATAATAATATAACTAATTTGGTACAGTGGGATAAATATATGAACGCTACATAAGTAGCAATATGAGTTTTGGACCAAACACAAACATCTTTTAAACTAGACGATGAAACCAAACAAAATAGCCGATCCCACGATAATACGAACCCATCCCTTAATCACGTAAATAGTATTTATATAAAATTTTTGTGTGACGCAGGCAGGTAATACATACGTCAAATGTGCCGAGCAGCAGTAGTGTGTCGAATAGTGCCGGCGTTGCTGACGCGCTTGTTATCAGCATTCATTAGGGGTAAATGTTCCGTAACTGGCGACAACGCACGCTAAACGCTGCGCAATGTTCGCTACGTCCAACTCTACCGAACGCTATGTTAGCTCCGCTTGTCGCCTTGCCGAGTATTGTTTAGATTTCATAACTGAAGCGCATCTTTTATTAGTCTGTGTGTTAGAACACGTATTATATGGGATTTTTGTAAGTACATTATCTTTTGATTAGAGTTGTATTGTACTTGTAATCATTATTTGCATATGTTTAGTCGTTCGTATTCAGAAATTAGGTAATTAATTAAGCGGTGTAAATAATATGCAGATATGCTTGTCTTTTAATACTTGTGCATTATTATCGAGTTTGGCATGTGTGCATTCTAGTGCCGCATGACTCGAATGCTTAGATATGTTGTTCACTTTTGTGCGACGTTCTGCTTACAGTATAATGTCTACTAAGTACTATGCTTTATTATTGCACACGCGGAGGAAACATTGCAAATCAGACCACCGCTACTTCGCACCTTCCCGGTAGCGAACACATTACGGAACATTGTAACACTCAGCATTTAAGCAATCATTTTGTATTAAATACGCTATAAACAATATTATATATCCTATATCAGATACCATCTTTGTAAATAGATACGTCACCTTATTAGATATGTTACATAAAAATACACCTTTCTCTGTTATCACAGCCCTTAATTTAGCAAGTTATCTTTTAGTATTATTAAATAACAAAATTTAAACTATAAATCAAATACAACTATAGACTTCGTAAGTACTTGATAAGTACAGAACCGTGACTGCGATACAAGGAGACGCGGTGAGCGTCCCCGTGGCCGTTGTATCGGCGGCACTCAATATTATTAGGTATACTAAATATCTAACCAAATAAACAAAAAATATTCAAGGTAACATCGCATTTTTGAGCTTGGCTCTCTTTTGGACAATTTTTGCAAAATTTGACATTATAAATTTAAAAAATGTTTCAAAAACGTCTTCTTACTGTAACATGTTCCAACTTGTGGATACAAATCGCTAGAAGGCTTCCAGTGTACAACTTTTCTAGATAATGAATGTGCGTTTTTGAGCAATTTCTTGTACAACATACTCATAATTCTGATTACAAAAGTAGCCATATACAGTATACACAGGTTGGATTCACACATGTCATACATACATTAATCATGAGGCTCTCTCGGGGGCGAACTTGACCTTTTTACTTACAACTAGTTTCAACGTACTAAACAACCAGTCATCATGACAGCTGACACATGAAGTGATAGAACTGGTCAAAGTTCACGGGTTCCAGCCCGTACTCGTGCTCCGACTTGTCCAGTAGTTCAGGGTTCCTTTTAAGGAAGTTCCTGACCCAGTCTTCACCCGCCATCCTGGTGTTGACATCGAACGGATGGTTCAGGTGGTTGTCTTCTGCGTACTGGAAGGCTAGTTCCCGGATATCACGCCTGGAGACCCCCATGAAATACTTCTCCATACTCTTTATATAACCAACTAGGTCTTTTTCTTGACTATCTGTGAAGACCCTTCTGTAGTGGCCCATTAGTGGTTTCGGGTCATCAGGTTGCTGGTACCTTATCTTACTGGCGCGTCTTTGGAGTGTGGAGCGAGGTATGTGGAAGGTCCTAGCAGCCAGCTTGTACCCCATCTTACCTGACACCACCGCTGCGACAGCCTTGGCCATATCGTCTTCGTTCCAGGACTGACGTCCGCTCATTCTTTCGTATCTTCTGACCATTGCATCCTTTAAAGACAAAAATATTAGAGGTTAATAAATCTTGCATAGATAACGTGATATTAACATTAACATAATATTTTTAATTTGCGAGAAATGATTGTAGATTTGACGTAACATTGTAGACAAAACAATCATAAACAAACCAAATCATAATTGAGGCAACCAAGACAGACATTGTTGATTACAAATGAGATGGATAGAGATATTACAGAATTGTAAGTAATTGATCATTACATATAAATTTATGTGGGAACACAACATGAAAAATTATTGTTATAAGTGAGGTTTTATTTAAATTAAACATAAGGTAGTCGGTGTTTGGGCATGTTTGAACGTTCGGCGAAGGGTAACCGCAGCCTTACCGGTTTTGTGGACCACGATCAATGCCACCTCGAGGTGAAAAAAGTGTCTAAAGACGTTCTAGAAGGTAACATTGAATAAATATTACATTCTTATAGAAGTCAGGTAACTAGCGACGTTGCTGGCACATATTGATTCTGTTCATTATGACAAAGTGTGTAAGTACTAGATATTATTCAACGTTACATTTTGTAGCAGGTACACTTTAAAAGGTCCAAGGTTTAATAAAGTTTTATTTATCTTATCTCGTTATAAACGATTCGCAATATTTTTGTACAAAAGTAACTGTGACTCGATTTATCAAGCGCCCGACGATTATCTACAGTTTATCGAGCAAGGCCCCGGAAATCGAGCAGGACAAGTTTAAAGAAAAGTGGTTCACCAAACTTGGGCACTTTCAATTTCAAAATCACCTTTACCTTATGGGTACAGTTACTCTGCTCTCTTTATTAATGTATTGGTAATAATGATGTGGGTTTCACTTCGCTTGTGACATTATCTTTTACTGAATTAGGCGGAGTGTCTACACGTGTCGTTTGTGAGCGCAGAGCTCCTTGAAGAGTATTGGCTCTACATTACAATACAGTTCGCAACGCCAAGCTGATAGCGAACAACGCACGATAAAATATGGCGTGTTTTTCCGTCGCGATAACTCTGGAACATCGAGGCCCCTTGCCGAACACTAGTACCGCAATATTACTCAATTAACAATTTCGTTGGTTCGCCCGCAAACCGCATCTTAGTACATTAAACATTTTACTATTGTATTCGTTTCATCGACATTTGCATGTCACATTGACAGTTCAAAACGGGAAATACCTCTCGTCAGTGGTCGACCGTCCTTGAATGACCGCGTCATATTTTTTATCAGTCAAAAAAAGAAACACGTCGTCAGCAGTCAGCTGTTTGTGTTAGTTTCATAGCGCGTCTATCAACATGTTGCTTCACTGAGATAATATTTTAATTTCGTTTTTATCTCCATGTACGCATACATTGGCGGTTTTGCTATCCCACCGTACCGTTACCCGTTTTGAAGTCTGTATGGAAAGCAATGGAACGCGTTGTATACTGACCGACCGAGAAATTGCGATAGTATCGAAAGGAATCGTAGTAGCAGCGCGAGTACGGCGTGAGTCGAGGTTACTCTGACGCGTGACTTGCAAGGTCCCCGCTGCATTGCACGATGCGCCAAGGTTGACTCGCTTCTCTGTACAGATATAACCTAGGCCCCATTAATAAATAATTTAAATAAAAAATATAAATATACCAAATAAAAATCTATGCAGTTGTGAAATAGTTAATCTCCTATTGCACTAGGCCGAAGTGAAATCTGCATCGGATGTTATCGCGTTGCATCGTTGCAGTTAGACAATAGCTTTCAACACGTATGTAACATAAATATAATAGGGTCGTTAGTGCGTACTCACAAGTGAATGTGTAGTTCAGGATCGCGTAGGCTGCCGGGAGGGGGGTCGGTGGAGGCGAGCAGGCGGCGGCAGGCGGCAGGCGACAGCGGAGCGGCGGCTGGTGGCAGCTGACTCAGGCTCGGTAGGTGGCGTGCGAGCGGGCTGACGGCGCGCGCGACACTGGCGCGGGGCCCGTCTTGCCCCGCCGCCGGCCCTGGCGCGCTGACGTCACCTGGCCCAGGGCCCGACTGCGACGACTATTTTTGTCCGCAACTAATTATCTAGATCCTGCCTTTGTCCGGCCGAGTAACACTCACGAGGAAACCTGGTATTATCTTTTAAACCTGTTATGTACATTCGTTTGTAGCTAATTATTGAGTACGTCACTCGTGTCAATCGTTTACTTCATTTATTTACTTGTCAGCGCGCCGACCGACGTACTGTAAAATACTATGAGTCATTGTACTTTAAATTAAATTAATTATTCGCTTTGATATTTTATAGTAAATAATAACGTAGATAGATCGTTTACTGTAAATAAAACTCGTATAGTTGTGCTACGACTAGGTATTAGTGTCTGGCTTCTTGTGTCAAATAGATAATGAATCAGTTATCATTCCTATTAAAGTTCAGGTAAGATTCAGGTATTTTAATCGTTCATATGTGAAGTTTTTTGGATTATTTAATTAACTTTACCGTCAACAGTAAGTACATGTAGTAATGCACACAACATTTATAATGTCATAATTAATTAACAATTATAATAAGCATACACATTTAAAGTTCAGTAACGTTTAATTTATTAGTGTTCAATATTAATCACAGTATATTTATGACATTCTTTGTAACGAGACAGCACTTCAATCTTTCCCTTTAAAAGCAACAATATAGAGCACTTATTGTTTTTTTTTCGTCAGATAGTTGAATAGTAGCCAACACGTTAGCGTGTGTAACAAAGGAGAAATTCCCAGGAGATAAAACTGTGGCCAACATTTAATGAGTCACCCCGGTTTGTCCGGCGCGATCGGTAGTCTCCCAGCGCAGCTATATGGGACAAACTATGCACAACAACATAATATCTCTACATAGACATAGATACGTACATTATGTCCACGTTTATGATAATATGTGTGCACACTATCAACTGCACACGTTTGGCCCTACTTACTGGCCATTTTTAGGCCACATCTTTTAATAGATCTACACACAAGGCTGCATTGTGAATATATTTCGTCTGTTCCGATAGACAAACAGAATGACATACAGTGCGAGAGTTTGATATGCTTATGCATAAAACAGTACATTTAAAATGCCTAAAGATTCATTACAGACGTTACAAATTGCAGTAAATAGTGAATGTTCACGCGAGTGAGAGTCATTCAGCTTGACGGATCATGCGAGGCTGCCAATATACGTAGGTATACCCATATAGAGTATATAGTATAATTGGAAATGTTCACTTTAAAGTGACTTTTACGATATTTATTGTGTTCGATCCCGTCGTGACTGTGTTTACATAATATACCTGCTGCACAGTCAGCACGCGTGCTGTGCCCGACAGGGTCCATAATGATCTGTAATATTTTAAGTCCACCTATGTACTATTATGAAATGCAATAAAGTATTGAGTATTGAGTATTGCTTATTGCTTATGTACAAACACACCTACCTGTACACAAGATATTTAAATTCAAAATGCAACAAATTCATTAATAGGGGCTGCCCAGTACACGTTAATATTGGTGAGAAAGGGCTGCTCATCATCATCATCCACAGCCTTCAATATCCCACTGCTGAGTATAAGCCTAACTAATAAAGCCGTCCGCTGCGGTCCTGTGCCAATCTAATCCCGTAAAAAGAGTTCTTAAAGGGCTGCAACTACACTTTAATTACAAAGGCTATGAATCTTAACTATTAACTAACAATATGTTAATTATTTATGAAGTAGATAAACTAAATTACCTGAAATATTTTGTTCATAGTATTTATCTGCAACTTGCACACTAAACTAAGTTTCTTTACTAGTACATAAACGCTCACGACTGTACTCTATCAATAGGTAATCAGTTTGACCACAATGTGTCAATAAATATAGTTGTTTATGTGCAACATGTTACTGTAAATATCTGGGAATATTCAACTAAAATCTTTACTATTAACATGATCGACACATAAACCTAAGTATAAAACGCTACATAGAGTGATTATATTATTTATGTACTTTTCAAAAGTTAATACTACCTATACTTTTTTTAATTCGTGCTTAACGATAATCAACTAGTGACCAGTTGCGGAAAACGATGTTAATGTAATTTTTTAAATACCTCATAAATTAATGACTTATCGTACATTCTTGTTGAATGCCTATTAAGAGTGTAGACGAATTAAGACTTATTTTGTTAGCTTTCCAAAACACACGCTTTGATTTGATGTGGTTTATAAACTATTGATTGGTCGATCTCAGCTCTAGGGCCTTTAGGTACTTGTTTCTATATATTTTTTTTGTACACTTAGTATTAAACTTATTGAGTTGTCATTTAGGTACTTAATAAGCCGAAAACAAGAGAAAAATAAAACATTCAAAGTGTTTAAAGTTTTTGATTTATTTACAGCGAATCAATAACGCAGCATGATGACTAAAAAACATAATATATAAATTAAGGAAACAAGCTTAATATATTAATTACATAGGTATCTAAGTATTAAACACTTGGTTTCGATCTTCGTTTAATTATTTTATTCGATTAACAACATACATTATTATTTCGAAGCAAAAAACATACTCAAATATAGGGTACATTTGTTTTATTAACATAAATGCGAAAGGAAAGACTGAGAATGTAATCCGATTACCCTGGATAAAAGAAGACTGGTTTTATTAGGTCCTTTAATATGTGACCCTAGATTACATAATACATACCTACATTCTTATGATAGAGCAATATGCAATTCTTATGATAAAGCAGATGGAATCTGAAAAGGTGTCATTCTTATTATATTAAATTACAATACAACTCGAGAACATTATTTAAAATAGTAGCACAAAAGTAATGCGAAAACAGGCGCGTCGTACCAATCAGTTGGAAACCTTTGTTTTTATATCATTTTCGCAAACAATCGGAACATAAAAACATAAATACGAAGACATCAAATCCTCCTTTGTCACACAATCATCGTAGCTTCCTTTTGTTGGCGACATATGTGTTGATAGTGAATCTATGTATGAACACGTTTTGGCGAGTGTGGGGCAGATAAGATAAATATATCAGCCGCATTTCTTTATAGCGTTGTTATTGTCTTTTAGATATGACACGAGTGTGACGAGTGCCGACGCTAGTGATAGTAAGTGAACTCACACACACATAGGGACTGTTTATTCGGATTCTCCGTGGACGTCTAGGGTATTAAATTGACTAATGATTAAGAGGAACTCAACTTAAGGTCGAAGATCTTCCGTTCAAATGTCCCTCCGGTAATCATACATACATCCTTTTATTTACCCGATACCCATTTTTTTATATAATATATAATATAATATATAAGATCTCATTGGATAGTTTGAGGAAAGGCATATGGGGTGGCACGTTTTCTGCACAAGAGAGTTCTCTCATAACTCAAAAAGTTGCACCAATGTTAATTTGTACGTGCTGCTTGAAGTGACCTAAAGTAATAACATGTTGCAAATAGCAACAAGTACTAGTTTGTAACCTTCTCTCGTTGCTCGTATACTTGAACTCCGCGTGGGAAGAATAACAGCTGATGCGGTGGGAAAACAGCTACTTTCATTTGCAGATCGACGCCGCCGTGGAAAACTGTGATACGATAAGTGGAAAACTCTTAGAAAACATACACATTATATTGATACTTAATCTGTAATATAGCTAGGTTTATTGAAAATACTAATACCATCATTATAATAAAATACTTAACGTACTGCATAGAAAGGCTTGTAAATAAAACGGACTTCTTGAACTCTTTCGGAGTTGGTATTCCAAATATTTGGATATGGAGCTGTACGAAAAAAATTTGGTATGTCGTAATCTGCAGGCTGCCAATAAGAGTCCTAGTCAGCGCCCTTTGCTAAGATTTGATAAATGTTTGTCCTCCAGAATGCAATTCACCTAATTCTTATCACATGACGGGAAGGATGACTATGACTCATTAAAATTCTCCTACACTAATCAAATCAACTCATACCTACTTGTAGAACTTAAGTGTTATCCTTTCCTTAACCTCGGACCCGGGGTATTCACACCTATTTTCCTTCTCAGTATTTCCAATATTCCTTAGCAGAACTTGGGAAACTTCCTCAAAGTTAAACAAACGATGTAACAAATTCTCTCATCAGATCAACTTATTGCT
Source organism: Abrostola tripartita (assembly GCA_905340225.1). NCBI lineage: Eukaryota > Metazoa > Arthropoda > Insecta > Lepidoptera > Noctuidae > Abrostola > Abrostola tripartita. The sequence goes on from HG996488.1 coordinate 3,612,809, forward strand.
GATACGAACAAATCCAATTTCGCAATCAGGATGTAGTTCGTAATTTGGTGTTCTTGTAAGTTTTTTAGGTTTACCACTGATCAGCTTCAGCGAAGATTGAGTTTCCGATACAAATTTGATTACTTACTTCGGCCCGGTTGTATGATGTTTCTCTTGTATGTAACCAGTGTTGGGCATGGTCGTTAAAGATAATACAGGTCAGTAAAACCAGATTAGCTCTCAGCCTTATTCGACTTGGGCGTAAAGAAAATATTGTATCGTTAGTGATTTTATAACGTCATAGTTACAATAAATGGTCGAACGAGAGACATTATTGTACTTTATCTTAACTAGATATACCCCTGGGTCTTTGCTTAGAAACTAGCGATGATTCTTACCTTAGTTACATATTTATGACCACGGATTTGAAACCATCAGCACTGTGAACAACAAACACATGTACAGGTTATGTTTCAAGTGACAAATTACACTTCAGAGAAAGCACATATTTTACCAATCTCTGTAAGCTTTTGATCAGTTTGGATACTAAAGTGTTAGCTTACCCGACTGCCAAGCATCTCTAACTGTAAAGCATTCTTACCCTCAAAAACGGAATAGGATGAAGGTCTCTGGGTGCGTGATTTTTTTGGTATAGTTAGTGATGACTCACATTCCTATCTATATAAGAATTGCGCCTGGAGAATGATTTAAACCTTAGCTTAATTTGCTTTACCTTTTTTTTTGATACGTCTGACGTGAATATGAACAATTATGATTTTTGTTGACATGAGTAACAGTGTCTGTAACCTAAGTGATCTTGTGGCAGGTAGCAGAGCGCCGACTTTCAGCAAAGTCAACAACTATTTTTTATCTTTAACAAAAACTTTATTCACAAGAGATCACAAGCGTTCTCAGCCTATTTATTCCAAATTTATATCTGTGAATGGTAACAGGTTCAACTGTGGTATTAAATTTACATGTGTAACTGTAATAATATAGTTCCTTACAAGTGTAAAAACACAGTGCTAAACTCCTTTCGCATAACACCAGATGAGGTTATTTCTCTGCTCATCTTTGACCTGATTTGACGAACGCTTTAAACCTTATGTAACCAATAATATTCATTGATTTTATCAAGGAATTTGGTCACAGTGGGCCACTCACAGTTTGGTAAAAAAATGGGATAAAAACAGTAAGATTTAACAAATTGCTAAGAAATACTTAATAATCAATCTAGCGTCACGACCTTACTTGCTTCTAGTGGTCAAGTTACTTTTATTAAAAACAAGGTGATAGTTAGGTCATGTGGAAAATAATTAACGCTTACGACATTGGTAGATGTTGGTCCATTGTGGAGAAGGGTCTTAATGGAATTCTCAGTTGCACTAAACGATAAAGATAAAAGTCGCATTAGTCGAACTTCGGTCACGTAGTGAACGTGAGTGTACTATGTCTTTGTTGTAAGTAATTACCGAGTAGAGTTCTCCCCTTGTTGGTAATTAACACATTTGTATTCTGAGAGCCCATTGTGTTGAAAATAAATTAAATTATAGTAAGAAATTAGGAAAATGTGTCACGTTATGTGTGAAAATAGAATTCTATGAATATCATGTAAAGTTTTTTTGATTGCAGGATTTTTGGGTTTACTTGCGGAAATATTGAGATATTACCTTATTAAACAACGGTAGTAGAAAAGTATAATTCTATTTATTTATTTATTTATTGGGATAACAAACAGCAGTATATTAGGGTTTACAGTTGAAGTACTTAATTGCTAGAATTATAAATATACTACCCACAACGCTATCCGCAGATTACAATACTGAATAGCTGTTAATAAAGACATGTTTATACTACATAGATATTTGTAACTCTAAACTACTAAACTTACAAATTTTGATAAAATAATACTAAACTAATACATATTCATATCTATCCATTATTAAATAAATAGTTATGCACATGTGATCCCTTCAAAGACTATCACTTAAAATTGAAATTATTTTATTTCTAAAAACGTGTCTATTGAGAAACATAATGTCAACTGAGCCAAACTGCTTATTATATGTATCAATTAATCTGTGCAGCGGTGAGCGAACGCCAGAGTTGGTATGACAGAAATCGGTAGCAAACAAATGTCTCGAGCGAACCTCCCGACCTTGCACTGTGCGAGGGACCAGGTAACACAGACTGTTCACAAGATCTATACAATTCTATATAGAAGATAAAAGAAGCACTAAAAAATTGTGACCAAAATAGATACCCAGGAGTTGTTTGAGCGATGTACCCCCGCATTATTTTGGGGAAACGATCCTCTACGATACACAATGGATGTTCTTCAGCACTTGGGCATTCAGCCCAGCTACCGACCTGGTCTTCTTATCGTATGGTTGATGAAATACAATACCGACCTAGTGATTATCTGGAACACTTTGGCAGTCAGCCCAGCTACGAACCCGGTGGAACTTCTGGAGCACTTGGGCAGTCAGCCCGGCTACCAAGCAGGTGGAACTTCTGGAGCACTTGGGCAGGCAGCCCAGCTACCAACCAGGTGGAACTTTTGGAGCACTTGGGCAGTGAGCCCAGGCACCAACCTGGTAACCAGCTAATCCTATTACGATAGCACAGTATATTGTTGCAGGTAGCTCTTGATGACAAGTTAGAAAAAGATCCTCATGATATTTACGTTTGACTGCCTCGTTGGTCTAGAGGTCGCTAAGTGTGACTGCTGAGCACGAGGGTCGGGCAAAGTGTTGTTGGGTTTTTCCATTTGGTAATTCTCTGTAGCAGCACGGAGCCTGGATTTGTGCCCGGTTGATGGTATTAGGCTTGTCCCCTATTACATTGGTACCTATAACATAACTGGCGAAATGTGGGTGTACTATACACCTTTGCCTACCACTTCGAGGAATACAGGCGTGATATTATGTATGTGATTATACTTATAGTCATAATATATGCATCACCATTTATAAGTTCGTTGAAAAAGAATGTCAATATTTTACAATAAATAAATAATAACACGCAGTTAAATATAGCTCCAAACTTATGTTTAATCATGAACAGTAAACAACTAGAATACGGCTACATAAAAATATTATCAATTTAGTCAAATGATTATGTAATAATAGCGGTACCTATACGGAAGTATAATATACAATTTTACGCGTTTTAGACTAATAGGTCTGTCTGGCCAGAACGTTTAACAAAAGTTGTAAAGGTTAATTAATACAACTTTGTAGTATCTTCATTAGCTATATGACAGCTGACTGTTCTAAAGAATTTTTATGTTGGAAGTAAATATTTTACTATAATAATGTTCGGCTCGCGACTCTGCCGCGTAACTAGCTCACGAATAAGGGCTCGGGCATTCCCGAATACACACGTGAGTATAACCGGGATATATAGTACCTAAATAATATAGAAGTAAATATTCTGAGGTAAATGTATACTATGTTTTACTTTTTTAGTAACGGTGTGTAAAGCCATGTCAGAGGCCTATAGGCGGTTTAAACTCTGACACCAGGAAGAAAAAAAAAAACTCTTTTAGGTAGCCGTGGAGGATCAAAGGTATACAAGGGATTTATCATCTCATTTAAGGATGAATGTATAATATGTCATATTATGACTAGATATATACTCCATATCGTGACATCTTAATAGAACCTGGATATAATGGTGTTAAAATCAACGCGTAGTAAGTAGCATGACAATATAATCCTCGTATCTTATTAGCATGAGAAGAGGACTTTACCTTGCAGTATAATACACTCGTTTATAACGTAGATACCTGTATAAAGATATTGAATGAAACATATTTTGTTAACTAACTAATAAATGTAAACTGTAGCTACATTAATTTCCGAATGGTCATAAAATAGTCTCCAGGAACCTTTAGTGTATTGGATACCAAGTTTCCCTTTGAACGCGTATTTTCCTACATAAATAATGTTTAATTCATGTAGTTGCTTTATGCATTATCCATACTACGCTACAATTGCTATGCCTAAAGGACTGCAAACATAGGTATTGCCTGACAACTGTGCTATCACTGTGCGACCTCGACGTATTCAAGTAGAAACATATGCCGAACGCATTTCACAAAGACATGTGTTTTAATTACGTCTTGAATGTGCTATATATATTATGTTTGGTTATACTTAGGTATACTAGAGCTAGTACTCTTTACTATTAGCAAGCTGTATTTTGTATAGGTACAGTATTCTGTCGTCCTATCTTTTGTTTGTATTTTTTTTAAATATATGTACATATATCAATAAGTATTTATCGTACTTTTTGGTTCAATAATTCAACAATGCACCTAAGTACGCATATGAAGATACATAAAAGAGGCTGTTTCGGTAAGAGAATTCAAAGTACTCATCCAATAACAGCCCCAAAAAATGTTCCCAGCTTGGCAAAAAATATCTTGTGGGTCTAAACTCTGAATTTTGGCATCGATGGCTGAGGACCATTTACCATTCTTTTTACAAAACTATAATTGATTATTGCACCTTTTACGTTTTTAGGTTGTTGTGGTTTCAAATCTTTCTTAGTATCATAATTTTACTGTCACCAACAAGATGGGTCATGATATAATTTAAAAGGAATCTCGGATGGCTAAGTCTTGGAATTTCTGATTACACAACGCTACAGAAGCCAGCTCATCACTTAATCGACATACCAGGAAAGGTATCGGGAGAAACGTTATAAGAATTAGGTACAATTTTTAGTTTTTTAGTAGTAGATCTTCCCCCTTACTTATAAAAATTGTCTTTTTTGAATAATCGGTTAAATTATACGTGTCACTGTCGTTAGCATGACAAAAAATAGAGATGCCAATAGCCTTAAGAATTGTTTATTTTAAAACACATGTTAGCATCGTTTATAAGTAAGAGGCTTCTGTTCAATATTTTATTTTATGTATAACTAATTTCCACCCGCAACTTCTCCCGCATGGATTTCGAATGTTTTATAGCCTATAAACTTCCTCGATGAACGGGCTATCTAACACAGATATATTTTTTCAAATTGGACCAGTAGTTCCTGAGATTAGCGCGTTCAAGCAAACAAACAAAGTTTTCAGCTTTATAATATTAGTATATAGATTTATGATTTTACAAGGAAGAACGTATTCCAATTACAAAATAAGGTCTTAAATTTTGCTCACCGCCGCTGTACACATTTATACATACCCAAATAACTTTGTATAATAAGGACAAAATAAACATTATTACCTATAGATAGCTGATGTACATAGGTACCTACAATTTGTTTCCATCTATTTTTTGTTAGAGCTAATTTTACATACACACTTAAGTTTGTTACTTCGATGCGAGTGAGGTGTTAATTACATTTTCTACATAAAATGGTGTAAAACAAAGCATTTTAGACGAGCAGTGTGTAGCGTGAGACCTGCTTGAGGAGCTGGCATTGTTTTCGTCTATTACAGCCTGTATACAATACAGTGAGATGACCCAGGCAAAATTAAACCTAGCTACTGAGATAAAACTGAAAGACGCTCATTAGAAACGTTTCGAAATAAATATTGTAAGTAAATGAAGAGCCAGTGTTCTCTTCATGTCTAATCACTCGAAGCCTTTTTAAGCAAAACATGCATAGGTAGGTAACTACAGACATTTTTTACCACTGCTAATTATCTTAATATTAGGTAAACAATGCTAATCACAAATTGATCAGTCATATTACGGTCAGTCAGATGTTATTGTACAATTTGCAATACAGGCGAATGTAAATTGAGTCAAATTGTGTAAATTATGCAATTTTGTATACGTAGCAAAACAATTAAACACTGACCTAGATTGTGATTGGTCTGAGCATATAATCGTACTTAGATTTTTAGCATTTCTTCGGTTGTATCGATAAATATCTCTAAAAACTGTGTTATGAATCGCAAAATAATTTGTAGTTAAGTGTTTAATGAATTTACATGTACTATATGTTTTATACATGGGTATGTTTTGATAATGAAACGTTAAATTGGCAATGCAATTTGTACGAATGATAGTGTGACTACAGTAACATACATTATTCACCTAAAAACAACACAATAAACACAAACACAGGTATAACATTAAGCAACAATAGTGGATAAGACATCCTAATCACAACTTATTTAAGATTAAAAAGACATAAAATCTCATAAAAGTGCAAGTATCAAAGGTTTTCTTCTCAGCAAGTATCTTGTTCTTGAGTTCTCCAGCTTTTGATCATCTTCAATTGTATTTTACTCGTCGTATGAGTCCGCTCTTGGCATTCACCGCGTGCCTTATGTTCTTATAATTACACATAATGGCCCCGCAGTGAACGCGAGGAGTAGGACTGCATTTTTTTTATCTTCAATTTTCTTCAGAATTCTTCAAACATTTCTTTCTTGAAGGCTTTTACATAAAATAGTTTAACTATATATACAGGGCGCCTAGGATTAATTTTAATTTTCTGAAAACACGCATTCATGTGATATATTGCTACTTAGTTCATATAGGCGCAACATTTTCATTTATATAAACGAACAATACGATACATACAGAAAATATTTAGATAAATATTAAATGACACAAGACAATTTTTTGATAAAAATTCTTTCACATTTTTAAGATCCAAAAAAGGAGACGTATGACCACGCATTAATTTATTTAATCATTCTATTCCGTTTATATATATATAAATAAAAAAGATATCACGGTAAACGGAGGCATATTTTTTTCTTTATTCCACATACAATTTTCAAGTAATAGCTGTTCCGTATCCTTTAGCCTTGCCCTTGACCTGACAGCTTTACGACACCCCCGCTGCGTCGTACTCATTAAACATCACGTAAAAGTAACGGGAGTCTGGAGGGTGGTAGTCAATTTCAGCCAATGTGGTGGCAATAAATTGTGCAAATATGACGTAAGAATTATTCTGTAAACAGACATTATTTAGTGTAACTGTTTTTTTTTATTCTACATAGATATTCCACATAATGTAAGTGACCACAACACATTTTTAAAGAGCACGTAAATATTATTTAAAGCACAGTGCGTCAGAATTACGTTTCGGACAGGGTTTTTTTTCATCACCTATTTTCTATTCTATAAATCTGGCGTGTAGCTCGAAAATAGATTCGCTGTAATGTTGCACAGCATGTAGGTACAATCGCAACTCCATAGATCAGGGGTGCATGGTGAACAATAGTCGCTAGGATGCAGCTGGCGTCCTTTTGTCACGGCCGGCGAGGGGTGGCGACACGCGTGCACAACCCTTCGGCACTGGCTACACTACATGTAATTATTGTCATGCAGTAACCAGTTTAACTAGAATACTTTTCACTTTCCACACACTGTCAGAAGCGTGTAATTATATTGATACGTATTTTTAACAATTGTTTTTGTTATGGCCATTTGCCTCCGGTTATACTGAAACTTTGGAGATATATTGTTTTACACTGAAGAAATGAATTAGTAGTTGTAAAGTACCTACATTTTGTGTTGCTTTATCTTTCTTCGTCCTTTACACTTCTTAGCAAGAGTGTAGTCAACTTTGCCAAATACTACAATCTCGAAGACATAATTACCTCCCTTCGTTATTACGCTGCATGTTTCGAAAAAAATAAAGTTTATTATTACCAAAGTAACTTCATATTGAATGTCTCAAGGTACGTTCGTTATCAATGATACAACAATATTTAGATTAAGCAAAACACATACTGTATAAATTGCTAACACCAAACATGCAGGAACTTAAAATAAGAAACTGAATATTACCCCTGATGCCCGAGTAAGCTTAAACAGTGGGTGTTCCATTTATTGTAGCTCTGACGTCGAAGTATTATGAAAATGCTTTGGAGATCTACATAAGTACTTAACGGGAGTTTTATTCTTTCACGATCATCTTCATCAGATTTTATTATTTTAGGTAATTTACTACTTTTATAACAATTTAAAATATTTTGTATACTTTAATACACATAAAAGATCCAAAGATGACTAAAGGTTACTACGTAAAACTGTAACAGACTGTTATATCGACAGATAGGACAAACAAAAATAGAACGCACGTTAAATTGTGATCGCATTCATTCGTGTCGTGAATCATATATCGATCGGCTGATAACATCTAAACTTGCAGGTCGTTCACATGATTGTGTAATAACTACGAAGTAGGTAAATATTACCGAGTAAAACAAAAACATTCCTTACAAAAATGATCTAAAAGATTGAAGAGAAGATAAATGCCTAGAAAGGCAAGAGGTCATAAAACATATTTTTTGAAAAGGCTATATTAGGACTTTATGTTAACCAAAGGGAAAAAAACATTTTAATAGCGAGCTAAGTTTCTAGTTTCTCAAATTGACATTAGAAATAGTAGATTGCCTTTAAACCAGCTTAGAGTCTACAGTACCAGCAAAAATTGTCTGTTAGATTTATGTTTCACATAGGATTAATTTTACAACGCCTCACCAAAATACCTAAGTGCAACTTTTTTAGTCTGATATTTTTAGCCTAGTAAGTTACAAATAGTTTTATGAATTAAGGTTCAGTTACGTTACTGAATGATACTTTACGTATTAATAATGTATTTCGATGTGTTGACACGACCTTTCCGTGGCAACACGCCCGTCGTAGCACGTTGACGTACACGAATCGAATTCTGATTGCGTTTTCCATTTTTAGCTTCATGAATATTTTACTGCTTCGAGTCACAATCGGTTTCTAAATACCCCTACGATACATTTTTTAATACTGTAAATTAACGTATGGTTCTGTCGAGGGTTTGAGTTAACTTCTTAAATATTTACGGTTGATGTTGGGGTGTAAACCTGCCTTTCCATGTATTTTATAAGTACATAAGTAATGTGTTATAAAACATGCATATGAATGGAGGTTCTATTTTTGATAGCAAACAAGTTTATTAAAAATACTGATATGGTGATATAATTATGAATTTCTTTGAATGATGGTAGAATGCCTAAAGGAAATGGTTAATGAAGTTAGGAAAAATGCTAAGTTAAACTAAAGGTAGTTTATCAAGGAGATTCATCGAATATGATGAGTAAAACACACAACAACAAATGTAACGCTGTCAAAAAAAACACAGAAATTAACCACACTTAAATTACCGTCAGACATTGAACTGAGGTACTCATGTAATGTGACTGTGAGCTATTAGGCTATCTAATAAAAGAAGGGGAATCAATGTTGTTACGGATTAGTACGGGCTCAGCTGGCGGTGCCAACCTCGGGCCGAGTGATACCTGGCCACCGACGTGACACGAAGCGAATACGAGCTGGTACATCAATCACTTGAACGACCTTGAACTGATTCCTTACTATTTGGAAACTTCTAAGTAGTCACACAAATTGGAAATGAGGGATAATAGGTATAAAAAGTTCACATAGCAGTACAACAGGTGATATGTAAGTTAACTGTGATAGAGATGTTTTGATAATTTTAAATTTCCTTTTTGTTATTCAATAGAAAATGTTATAAGACGAAGGGCTATAAGATATTGTATTGTTTATTCCACACCAGTCATCAAACAAAAAGTTACACCTATTTGAATCAATGGGAATGAAATTTATTTATTCAAATTCAAGGAAGGGCAAACATTAATAGGAATGGGCGTGTGTCAAGCGTGAGTGTACTAATAGTGGCTTTGATTAATCGGTGTTAGGCCACGTTGACCGGCAGCAAGCGGCCGGCCCTGAGTTGTTGTACTGCACTCTCCATGGTGAAGGAACGTAAACATTGGACGCCACCTGCCGACCCGCCCCCTACGCCACCGGCCCCAGACCGATTCATTAAGCTTCGCGAGTATTTTGGTCAGATTCCGTGAAGGTTGTACGATGATTGATGTTGTAGTATCAAGTTATTTATAAACTGTCTTCTATTGAAAGTTCTAAGTTATAAAAGTACAAAAAACAACAACATGCTTTGAAAACTGCATTTGTTTAAATTAATGCACATTAATAAATAATTATAATCATATATGTACGTGACTTCGTTGGACAAAAAGAAAACAGGTAACTTAATATGTTTTGTATAGTTTCATTTTGCGTAAAAATTACTTAAAACTGAATTAAACAGTTGAGGACAATGATCTATGAAGCGGCGCGTGGGGGTTTGTATCTACTTATGTGACGTCGGCGGAAGCGTTCACGAGGGGCTTCCCTCTCGACGGCCGGCGGCCCTGGCACTCAGTGCGTCTGCTAAATGACACGGCTACATTATAATCACCACTTTACAACGCCGACGCCTATTTACATATACCGCTAACTAAACAAGGAGATTGTCTGTGAAAATTGTTTGTCGCGAATGATAGCCGCGGAGTTCTTTGCAAATGTTTCTTGGACGGTAAATGTAGGAGAGTGAGTAAGTTATAGAACTTTACATTATGTAATATTTGAAATCATTTAAATGTTTTGAGTGGTGAGTTATTATGCAATATTACTGAAACGAAAAAGTTTATTTTACTGTCGTGAAACTAAATATTAAAATCCATCAGTAATATTGTCTAAAATACATTTCGAGTACAGTTAGAGGTATATTAACGATTGCTGCCCAATTTACAATTACATAATCCATTACGTTGCAATTGCATCGAGTCACGTATATCCTTCGACGTCCATTAACAGATTAAATTTGGATCATGTACAGTCTAAAATTGAAAGGTAAAGTTCAACGGCCTAGAGCGCCACGCGACTTGCAACCCTTCGGTCCCAACCGTTATTATTAACATAAAAAGTTGTTCTAAAGTGTGCTAAGGCCGTCCGGTATTTTTGACAATGGAAGGGTTCTATAGAATTTTGTATTAATAAATAGGTGGGATGTATTTTATTGGGTGGCAATTCGATATGGGGTTCTATTCAATTGTGATGTGAGGGTGTATCTAAACCTTTTTTGGGATGAAGTAATTATTATTTGAAACTAATAGGAGGTTTAGACATGAACATGAATTTATTAATGTATGTTCTATGTAAATATTTTTTCCAATTTGTTCTCTTTTGAGTTTTTAAAACGATCATGTCTATCCGTCGATTTTCATTTTATTTGTTATTATAAGACTTCTCATACTAATTATGAAAACATTTTTGGTAGAGCATAATAAATGTTTGAATTTAGTTTAAAGTTACTTCCTAAGTAGCTAAGACTAAAATACATTTCACCAACAGGACTCCACTACACTATATCCAAACAAGTATAAAACTTATAATCCGAGGGTTGATTTTACTGATATAAGACAATCCGGTGGTGTACCGGTCGCTAGGAGACCACGACTATTGTAAACACACACGGGGATTTCCTTTGCACAGGCCTTCCTAACAGAACCGAACGTGCATAACCTCTACCCTTTACACTCTGATTTCAGAGGTAATGTTGGTAACTGAAAGTAGAAACAATAACTTTGGTTGGTAACTAAGTTTGTGTAAACGAAAGATAATTTTATCAGCCAATATATTAAGCCAAACTAATTTTAATACGATGAGAGATTATACCAATATAGTTTCGACAAGCGTATTTTTTTTATAATGGATTGTTATACAAAATTTGTTCGTGTTTATTTTTATTACTACGAAAAAAGTATAAAATATTTTACGTCCCGTGCAACTTAACTTTGACGAATTTAATTGCCCTACGTGTTTGTTATATTTATGAGTCACAATAAATCTTCATATACAAGCTACTTACTTCAAAACACAACATGCAACACGACATAAACTAAACATTTATTTCGCAAACAAACAGATAAAACAGAACCGATAAAAGATAAAAAATATGTACTTACGTTGCTTAAATCTGCCTATCTTTTGAAGTTAATATAATAATTAATTTAAATTATCTACACATTGTTTCCATGCGAAAAACCAAATGGTCAATTAAATGGCATAATCTACTATGGTAAGGTTACGTGGAGTCTAATAATATGCTCCGTTGATGCAGCAGCAGTAGCTTCATTGACAAGACGTTATAAGGTTTCATTATTATTAGATAAAATGTATACTAAAAACCTGAAACGTTTTAAAGAAATGGTGCCCTTATAATGAAAAGTTTTATTGAGCTTTTGTTTTGTTTGGTTTTTATAATTGAATATGCCACAAAACAAGTTAGTGGGTCTACTAGTCACTTTCTAAAACTGGTCTTTGGACTATTCTAATGCAACTTTACTTCGTGAAATTTGGACAAGGGAGTGTATAAGGGCAGGGGTACCGTGGGAGATGGGGCCCTGACATAATTTCCACCCCGCGCAGCTGTCGCGATAGCTTTTGGATTCGATGAATCGATTGTTTGATTCACGACTTTTATTGTTCCTATTCAATTGTTTGCCGATCAGAGACTTTTTGTCACGGAGACTTATTTGAGCGTGTGTGAAGCGTTATTATTAGTTAGCGACAGGAACGTTAATGGGCGTAGTTTATAACTCCCTAAATAAAACCGAAGTGTGAAATTTAATTTTATACTGAATTTGTAAAAGAAATGTCTATACTGCATGATATCATTTCATTTTAAATGCATCTATGCATTTTAGTTAATGTCAATAAAAGTAAAAAAAAACTTAGTAAGTAAATAAAAGAAATTAACAACAAAAGCTAAGTTATGTTGTGTAACGTAAAATTAATTTGTGCCATTTACATGTTAACCGGTTCTAGGATTACACGCATCATGGCCGGTCGCGTATGTCTGAATCCCGTACACAATAGCTGTTTAATGCACTCTATTAAATATGCAGATAAGTTTCGCGTACGAATAATGCATGAGAGTTTTAATCCTAGACAAAGCAAGTTGGATTAATCATCCAAAATATAGGGTGTTTTTTTGGGTTGTTCAATTGTATGCGCAGGGGTCGTTGTACGCAGCTGCGCGGGCGCGGATCAAATTGATAGGTCCGCCATGCATATGTCGCGGGCACCGTGCGCGTGCGCCGTCGACGTCACGCAATGTGCGAGCGCCGGCGGCCGGCTGCACGGTTATTGTTAATGTTTTGGTTTACTAATCTCATGAATATTACAATTTTAATATTATTTTTGTGTTATTATGTGAAATTAAGGCTACTGTCCGCACTGTACTCAGATTGAACTGATTATATTCAATAGTAATAATATTATTTATAGTAATCTGTTGATTACATACAGGCTAATGTTATTGGATAAACCTTAATTTTAAGCGCACAGCAAGCGGTAATTATCTAATAAACAGGATTAATATTTTTTAAATATTTTGATAATTAAACACACACTGTTAGATACTAAAGGATACTTATATATTGCAATTAAATGAGTAGTAGAATATTATTTACGTAGCTTTCGTAAATAAATCAGTACCAAAGACAACTATGTATTAAAATTTTACTATTTTTTATTCGTCACTAGTGTCTGTCAGATGCAAAGTTATAAGTTTGATTTCAGTGCCCGGTAAAATGTTAGTATGTTATTTTTCCGACAATTATAATTGTTGATTGATTACGTATGATAAAACAATATTTCCAGGCTTAAGGGTAGAATGTTTTTTTTTAAACGTCGCCCCACACTAGGAATTTCTCCTGTATCGTAGGTGCGTTTCACAAACATGAAATTTTACATACACAAACACCCAGACTCGGGGCAATCAAATGTGAATCGCACAAATTTTTGCCCCGTGCGGGAATCGAACCCGTAGCCCTTAGCGCAGCAGTCTAATCGCTTTGCCACTGCGCCAATCAGGTCGCCAATGTACAAAGATACCAAAAGAATATTTAATTAAAGAACCATTATAATACCTACATTTATTGGGAATATTGTTCAAATCCCTAGAATTAAATATTTAGATTCGTTTAAATTAAATAATATTATGTTGAAATCGGACTTAATACCAGTTAGAGCACAAACTATGTGATATCTAATCGAGTGTTGAACACACGAGCGGCCACTGATAACAGTGATAAGGACAGGTGGCTGTCACCCCTCACTGATTGTGATCGAGCATGGAACATCGATACTTGTGGACTAGAAGAATCAGCTGTCAAGGGCCGTGCTAATCTAATGAGGTTTTATTCAAAAGTTAATGTTGTAGTAGTTATAATTGAAATTATTTTGACGTAATGTTATTTAGTTAATAAACTACGACACATAACATTTCTATGTGCAATTGTTCTTGGTTTTTGGTCTACAAAACTATGAAGCAAAGTAAAATTACATCGTAGTAAATAATAGCCATTACCGTTAAGGAATAACCACGATATAATATCTTTTTCAAATAATTATTATTTTCATATGAAAAGAGCATAAATATTTAATAACAGACAAACACAGAACCTCCTCCTTTTTGAAGTCGGTGAAAAAGGTGAACTTTCCGTGATTTTTAAATTTATATTATTTTAATCATTATAGAACTCGTGTTGTATTATTGTGATTATAACATGTGTAATCTGGTACAGATATTGAGTTAATCTTAAACTGTTCCAGCTCGCAACTATTAATTGGTATAGTATGAAGATATTGTAGGTAGGTGGTAAAGCAAAAGTCTCTTGTAGCACTACTCTACAACTATACTTATCGTAATATACTATATTTCTTTATATATGATACTCCACTGCCAAACGAGTGAAATTTCCATTGTGACCACGACCTGAGTGGATGCTTACATCCTGAATTTAAATCAACCTTTTTCTCAAATAAAACTGCATAAACTATTTAAGTGAACATTGTAATGTTCGTTGAAAAATAAACCGATATGAATGACGTAGGTAGAAGATAAGATATACGTTGGAATATATAATAAAATAAAATAGGCAAGTGGATGATGAATAAAATAGTAGTTAAATAAAACTTCAGTATGATGCGCACCAGTATCGTTTTCAATTATATTTATTAGCTGAAAAAAGTATTGACGAATTGCAAAGTATAACAATGTCCTTTTAAAGCCTATACGCATTATATCAATAAATGTTGCTTCAATAAATAAGGTTATGTAGCAATCACCGAAGATGATACGTACCTATTATTTTTTTCGAGTTGGAATCCAAATAATCAGCTTCATTTGTTTTTTATTTTTATAAAAATCACTAATAATCAGCAATGTTCTTCCTCTACGTATTTAATTAATGATTCAATAGATTTAATGTAAAAAAATTATTGATTTGTGATGATGAATTTATTTCACGATAAAAGTTTTAAAATTTATGAGGTAATAACAATTACGTAATTTAATTTTTATTATGATACAAGGTTAAGTTATTTAATATTCAAATAATTTATGCAAATTTTATTTTAATAGGTTATTTATGTGCGCGTTATATTGATACATTGTCACGCCGGCAATCACGAGTGCTATCTGGGCGGCGAAGGCGGCGGGCGGGCGTCTGCGCCGCCGTTACCGTAGCGACTGCTACGAGCTACGGGCTACGAGCTACGCGCAAACATTATCGACTATTATCACGTAAGATTTATTACCCTCTACGCTCGTAGACATGCGTTATCAATGATAACCTGCATAGTAATTATGTGTACGACTTTACAATTATATATTACGCGTATTATGTATATATTTTGATTGCAAACGAATTGTATAATATGTAAATTATCCGTTGTGGATATAAAAGATTTACGTTATTATAACATTGTTTTAAATATTTCGAACAATTATAATTCGGTCATAAAAAACTTCAGACTCATGTCGATTAGTGTAGCTTACAAACCTACTCAACGTACGACCAATTAACTTAATTCCGTCAGATAAGGTAGTTTTAAAAGTGTACATTCAGCTATGTCGGTGATATTATAATGTAATTTAATGTAATTACGTATAGGCTTTGTATGGACAGCTAATGACGCTTTTGTATACATATACATTGCGTCACTCATGTAAAAGAAACGCTGGTGTAATAAAATACGCTGAAACAGGAACGTAAAGTGTGGCATGATATGCGTTATTCGTATCGTAGGTCGGATATGGCCGGGATCGTGCGGGGGTGGCTGGCGAGGGTAGGCCGGGGGGCCGCGGGGGTGCGGGGGCCGGGGGAGCGTGCGGAGGCTGGCACAGCGCCAGCCGACAAGGTGAAGTGGCGGCGCCAGTGAAAGTCCTCGCCCTCAGTTAGAACCATCTCGTACCCTCCCGACATCTCAACGTCATATCTATCTGTAGTGCCTACAACAGGCCGGCGCGCGCGGCCGTCCGCTCACAGGGGATTATACAACTGGCGTTGTATGAAGTGCCCATCCGGATATGGATGTAGTATGGAATGTAAATGAGATGAAATGGATGATCTGTTGAAGATGCTCGTATGAAATGCTTTTTATAAGTCCTAACTTTAAAACGCGAGCGTGAAGACCAGTATACCATACTATTCATGACAAGGATTTTTATCCATTAGGAGCATTTAATTAAAAACCTTTGTAATTAAAAATTTGAGAGTAAATCTCAGAAGCTGCTTGTTTGTTGAATACTGTACACGAAACGCCGGAATAATGTTTCCCAGGGAAAAGGAACTTTAAAATTGAAGAGACTATAATAACATTTAAACGGACAACATCAAAAACGACACATTAAATTCTGAATTTTAATTTGTTACCAATAAGGTAGCATTTGCGTTTATCAAGTTTTGATTTACGCATTATTGTTACTTAATATTGAAACTGTTTAAAATTTTTGTTCAATTAAAATTCAGATAATATTACAAACATTTAAAGCGCTGAAGTTATTTAGAACATGCGACACAGAAAGCAGTGAAGTGATGGTAGAACAAGAACTCAGCTTTGACAAGAATAGTTTTTGAAGATGTAGGCTTACTTCTTATTTTTGTCATCAGCGTTCGAAGTTAATATATTTTTGAAAAGTGCGGTACTTTCCGAATTATTTAATTTTTAGATGTGAAGTATTAATTTTTTGAATGAAATAACAGATTTATTTTGAGTTCAATAAATCACGCCGGTACTATTTCACTTTCAAGTAATTTGCGTCACGGTAAGTAATTGTTAGAGTGCGTTGGCAAAGAGAACATTAAATTTAAAAAACTCGTAATAGTTGTGAAGGCACAGGCGTTGTATGCGTGGCAGTGCAGCATGCGTACGTACCTCGGCTGGAGGCGGCGGCTCGGGAGCGAGGCGCGGCAGCAGCACGGTTCACTCACAGCACGACTGACACTCGCGGAGCGCGCGCGATAGGTACGTTACGTGCAAACACCAAAAGCAAAATGGACATACCTGAGGGTGGCGGCTGGCACGGGGCGCGCTCGCTACTTGAATGAGCTCCCCGGGCAGAGCGGCGCGCGCAGGGGGCGCGGCCAGCCCGCGTGGCTCCGGACCGCGGCCCCCGCACCCCCCCGCCCGCGCCTGCACCGCTCAGCTGAACCCTGATTAGCCCCCGGCCAGGCTATTCAATTAAGGGTTGTTCGGTGCATCGCCGATGTGGGCCCGGGCGGCCGGGCTCGGGTTCGACCGATGCCGCCTTTGAGAGCTCTTCATTACGGGCTCTCTATCACCGTTATTCTTATTGGCCCCCCGGGCATTCCTGTCAAGCAGACATAGCTCAAAATAATATTCTTCCAAACAGGAATTTTCTGTTAATATTAAGCATACTAGTACAAAATGCATTATTATTACGCAAATAGAACACAGTCAACTTATCTCTGAGAAATATTATAGCGACATTTTAGAAATATTAGCGAGAGTTTATATATATGAGCAACATACATTACGGATCGGGAACTCGTTACATTCATTGTTCTTACACAACTGCCGCTAGGGATGTTCTTATTAGAATCGAGAATGAAGCAACAATGTAAGCACACGCCGCGCGCCGCCGCCGCGCCGAGGGGTAGCGGCCACTCGTTATAGGCTCCTCAGAGACTAGCTAACAACCATATTATCGTTTAATTGTATACACAGTAAAACACAGTAATTGAATTGATTTAAGAAGCGCCGTCAAACCTTATGACATAAGTGACGAATAGAGAAGATATAATAAAAGAATTAAGACGAAAAGTATTTTTTAACGTACAAAGCATTTTTGAGAAAATTGGTAAATTAAGTTACATTCTCTTTAATTGGCTGAAGATAAAAAGATACCTTACATCAAAAGCCTTTTATTTTTTGTAAGCCAATTCATTATAAATATTTCGCGACTATATAATATACGATTTCTGTCGGGCAGGCTGAATAGAAGTTATTCAACGCTGTGAATAAAGTATTTTCTGTTGAGACAGAAATAAATCGTAGACTACGCGTAAGGTAGCCCAAAATCCTACACAATAATGGGATCATGAGTCAGCTGGAACTGAAGCACGTAAGCTTTAACGTCAATTCGGCAGATTTGGTGACTTGAATGTTTGAAGATAAATTGGTATCATAGTAAGTACATTGGTAGTAGTCGTCAAATTCTGAAACCGGGTTTTAATTTTTAATACGCTTGAATCAATTATCTCTTTCTTTTTATGTGGTTTAAGAACTGTAATACACAAAAAACATACTTAATGAGTATTCTATTTACATATACATGACAATTTGTATAATAGGATGACATAATTATTTAGCAGTGCTAAGTTATTTATAAATTAAGGATAAATGACATACATTTATATAGGATCTTTGAAAATCTGCTATCAAATTTGATATTTTCGGTTTAGTTTGTTTTCAGCATAAAAAAACCTCACCTTGGGTTATACATCAATGCTTCGCTTTTCATACATAATTATTAACAATTTATTTCTGCACAGCCTTTCACATTAATTTATAATAGTAGTATGGATTTATTTCTGCACAGCCTTTGAATATAAAAGTTAAGTTTTTTTAATCAAGTTATTTCGTGATTTTAATTTGCTTACTTACGGAACTTAGATTGATTGAGTGTCACAAGTAAGTGTAGACAAATAAGAAAGCATTTATGGTGTTAACAAAATGGTGTGTTTGCTAATGAAGAAAGATTAAAGATACCTAAATGATAATAAAGTAAAGCTGTGTTATTGAGTTCCATTCTCCAGTTCCATTCTACAGTTCCATTCCCTAGTATTAAAATAATAATCGTAACATTACGCCTGTATTCTCCGATGGGGCAGGCAGAGGTGACTGTTTATTACACCTACATTTCGCTAGTTATGTTCAAGATCCCAATGTAATAGAGGCAAACCTATTCCCATTAACAGACACAGATCAAGATTCCGTGCTGTTACTAAGAATTACCTAATGGAAAACCTAATAGCACTTTGCCAGACCTGAGATTCGAACCCAGGACCTCGTGTTCAGCAGTCGCGCTCGGCGACCACTAAACCATCGAGGCAGTCAGTTTATCATTTTCTTACCAATAATTTAATTATCCTCCACATAACTAGGCTAGTCGTCTTTATAACTTCTCACATTAACTTATATGTAAAGAGTGCTTAAAAGCTTAGAGTTACTAAAATATATTTTCTAGACATATTTAATGTGAATGTAAAGGTACTTGTGCAGCTAAGTTCTCTTTTAAATCGTAATACATTTAAAAGTACTAAAGATTAGATTGATGACTTTATTTAAATTACGTTTTATAACCAGTGATAGGTAATTTATTTAGGTCCGTAATAAGCTAGCCGACATAATAAAGAAATCATAAAGCTCATAAAACAACGCAAGCCATAGAACTGTTAAGAAAGTGAAAGTAAAGGAAGTTATATAAAAGGATTGTGAAAATATTAACGGGTTGTTGAAATATAGTAATTGTCATTCAACGTGTTAATGCTGCCAGTCTTTTGGGCACGTTACCAGTTGACATCGATAGGGATGAATATTATGATGCTTTTTAAATGTTTTACTTGTGTACTTGTTTTTAAATTGTATTAGATTGAAGTAGTAAATTATTGTTAATATTAAGTACCTATATTATATAAAGAAAATAAATAAAGATTACAGTTGTTTAAAGTGTACATTGCAAAAGAAAAAAACACACGCCATGTCTACCAATTACCATAGACCGTGGGTAATTACCTACATCACGTACAGTCATCACACTATATATAAAAACCATTATTTTTATTCGTTTCTAGATCTATTATTTATATAGGTAAGTAGTTTGTTACTTATACAATTGCCGGGAACACATGTATGTATTTTATATTACGTAGCGAAGAAAATCTTTGTTTCTGTCGAAATTGAAGCTACACGTAACACGAAATCGGTCAAGTGTGAGGGTGTCGTACGTGCAAAGATTTATAAAATACTTGAGTGCGGAGCGCCTCCGTTACTGAATAATTTAATGCGTAGATGTGGTTCTGGGGTCAGCATACAAGATGCTTGTATTTTCTGTAGTTGCAGTCGCGGTATGACTCTTACTTTTGTGTAATATTTTCAATGTTTTTTGATAAAATTTTGGAATTAATTTGGAATCTTCAAAATAAAATGACGTGAGTTATGTATTGACATTAAAACTATAGAGATAGCAGATGCCTGATACTATATGATACTTGTCAAATTCATCAGTTAGATTCTCCAATGTATGTAGAATCTAACTGATGAATAACTGGTACATAATGTTTCATTTTTCATTTTTATTACCATAGCTATTAATATGACTATTATATCCCAATAGTATGAATCCATAAATATTAGGTATATTAATGTGAAAAACCACTTAAAAACCAAGAGCCTAAATTTCGTAGCAAGGATCATGCAATATGTACGATTTCGTCTAGATACGCGAGCAGGCGAGAGCCTATCCATGCAGAGAATAAAGTTATCAGCCCCCTTACCATGAACTCTCAAAGCAGGACAGTTTACGATGTGGAAGCGTGACGCCGCTACATGCAATGTAATGCAGCGTCTCGCTTCCACAACGTAAACTATCCTGCTTTAAGAGTTCATGGTAAGGAAGCTGCTGCTTGGCGGGCTACGGCCCTAGTGGGTAAGACAGTAACAACTTTAGGCGGCCGTACGGAAAACTTTCCTACGGCGGCCACAATGTAGGCGTTAGTGGAGTAAGTGTAGCAGTTGAGCGCACCGACGACCCACAGAAAACCGTTAACGGACCGTTAAGGGTAGGTAACTTCACACTGCGCTTAATTGTCACTCTTTAGGCTCACAGTGTGGGGACAGTATCGTTAGCGCTTACATATTATTTTCATGTCTCTGAAAACAATTTAGTTGTGCCGACGCGGGTTACGGGTACTGGAAGACTGAAGAACGAGCGTACGTGAATTTTGAGTGTGAAAGGTATGTTTATTATACACTTTATACAGTAGCAAGTAGACGGGTGTTTTATTTGTTTTTATGAACATTATTAGTTGTATTGTAATGTAGATGAGTACTTACGGCGAAAAATATATTATGTTAAGTTTAAACAAACTTTTTTAATAAGTAATCCGCAATATGTATCTACTATCTGGTATGACCACTTGGCTATCAGTGGCTGACCCATGAAGTTGAAACCTGTGCGTATTATAAATATGTTATCAGTTGCAAAAAATGATGAAAGGAAACATCGTGAGGAAATCGGCACACCTGATAGATTTTTCAACGGTGTGTTATACCATGTCAAAGGCCTACAGGCCGTTCGAACTCTGACACCAGGTTGTTGATTATCCATACGATAAGAAGATCAGCGGAAGACGCCCTCTATTGAACACAGACAAAGGCCTCCCATAGGCAACATAATCCCCACGCTTGGCAAGCGGCTTGGGGATCGCAATATTGGTAAAGTTACAGGAGACGCTGCTGCCAATCTTCTGTATTTATCTAATAATCGAAAGCTATTATTTGCTTCAAGATTGAAGAGTTATGATGGGCCTTACATGGTTACTGTTTGAACCAAAAGCCTCGATATAAAATAAACATAATAATAAAAAGTGCAAGATTAAAACTGCAATTCACCTACTTTTGGATCTATTAGTTTTTAAGTAAAACAATGACTTTTAAATGCTTTTTTGTTGAACGTTTGCTAAAAATTTAATTAGGTACCGATATAATACAAGTACTTAAAAGGACATTAACAAGTTCTAATGCGTTGTATTTCTTAAGTTCGTTTGAGTATCTATAATAAAAACTGAAATAGTTTGCGTTTGCAAACTTTGTGTATTAATTAAAACGTTTTGAAAGTTGGTGAAAATTGCAGTGATCTTTGTGTCAGGGGAAATGAAGTAGAACAGTACTCAACTGTAGGTACTCTTATTTATTATACAAACATGATACTAAAATTCATTGTCCGTCAGCGATTAAATATTTCGTCCTGTATAATTCGGAAAATTAGGCGGCAATTAAATAATGATGTGAGAACAGGCAGCATCCCGGTAGAGCTGGCCTCCGAGTCACCGCGCACCGGTGTAACCGGGCGGTAGTAAAACCAACATTAAGACCAACTTCAACTGTTTAACGACTGCTGCTAACCCTCAGGTTTTTATACGTATCGCAGGTTTATACAGACAAAGGTATAAGTAGATATTTAATATGAACTTATAGTTTCTGTTTTTAGTTTTTTAAGTGATGAAGACTTTTTAGTCAAATAGTCTGTTCATTTTATTTTTAATTATTATTGTTTTAGCATAAACAGGATGGTAATTTATTAACAAAGGAATCGTGGATCTCCTTTACGTTAATTACCCCAATTTGCAATTATTTCATAAAATATGAACTTCTTAAGTACTTTCTCTAAAACTAAATGAAAGCTTAATAAAATAAGCTAAGTAATAGTAAATCTTGGGACAACTCACACACAGTCATCTGATCCCAAAATAGGTAAAGCCTGTATTATGGTAACCAAACAACTGATATACATACATATATATTTCTAAATACATACATATTATAGATAACTTAGTAAAGTAAATAAAGTAGGTACATAATCTATTTAGTTATGTTTGTCGAGTATAAACCATCGAAATATTTCCCTTAAAATGTTAATACTCAAATATATCTTTGTCTTGTATCGTGGATGCGTTGTATAAATATTAATCTCGCGCGTACCTTGCTACTGTACAAATATATATATGTTTTTAAATATTACTCCTGTGTAGGCATCAGTCCACATAATTCATAACGCATGACAGAGCTAGCTCGATACCCCAATCACAATTGTAAAAAAAAACATAATACTGTTTTAATTTTTTTTAATATAGTCTTTAAAAAGTTATTGTATAGACGCTATGACTCCACCAGTCTTCGATTTGTTTAAGAATAACTTTTTTCTCATTCAATGATGCTGTCGCCCGTTTATGGTAATTCCTAAAATAAAATATGGTAATAAACCTATAGGTTCTTTGGAAACATGTCTTAGTTTCCATCTAACTATCCATAGCCCAAGAAAAATATCTAAGAAAGTCCGTGATGAATATGAATTTTAAATGAAGATGATTACTAAATAAATAAGTCAACATGATTCTTACACTGAATTTATTCAAAACACAAATTATATTAACAATAGATTGACCGCTGATTTGATGCTGGAAAATCATTTTTCAAAAACAATGAGCTGTTCTTCGTCCGTCGATTGCAGCACGTGTCGACGCTATAACAAAAGATGACAGCTGTTGTCCCGATCTAGTGCGTAAGTAAAGAAACAAAGCAGTACGGGGTACAGGACGTTCTACTACGATTTTTAATAAATAAAAGCTGAAATCTAATTACCGCTTTTACAATCGACGCTGTGTGTTTTGCAGAATACGTAACTAAAATGTATGCATCCGGAAGACGTCCACTGTTGAACAAAGTCTTCCCCCTTAGAACGCCACAATGAACGACAACTTGCCAATGATAATGTAATTCAATCCGACTAAAAAGCACAATATAATATATATATAATAAATAAACGCAATAATATCATGATAGTAAATTCAGGAGAAAATCTTTATATCCTGACCATAACCATGGAAAATATTTAATTAACATATTTAATTAATTTATCAGCAATGTAGAACGACCAGCACCGGCAATTTTTTAACACATTTAACTGAATTACAAATTCCACTTCGTGAACACATTGAGCATAATTTTAAATCTTATTTTCTGAGCCACTGGGTCTACGTTATCGTAGTATGAATATCCCGCCGATGTATTAGGTAACAGTGAATTGGAACAGTGCCAATGTTGGCCAACAACCGTCTTAACATTTCCCGATAACTACATTCATAGTAAGTCGAGCGTGTAAAGGAAGTTTCCACAAACCTGCACAAGAAATTTCAGCTGCTGCTCACAACACGAAGCGCGACGACTCGTGAACTCATTCGAATCGAATTTCCACATTTGAAAGCTTTTACCGAGGCCGGAAACTAGCGGCAAACGAAATGCCTAAAAGCGGCAGAAATCCCGAGCACCGGCGGCCGATGCAATCCCTGAGGTGACTGCTTCGCTTCCGATGCAGTTACAGTTGGCTGCGGACGGGTTTAACGAGTGTTTCCCGTACCGGTGCCCGGGACGCCGCACCTCGCATCCTCGCTGTCACTATATTGTATGCCAAAATGAAAAGCTACGCGACTGACGTTGTTGTTCCGCTGCACATTGGACTTTCCGCCTGTCACGATAAGGTCGCTTATGACTGATGGTTGGTGGTGCAAGCTTGTGCCGTGTGCATACGAGCGTGTAATGTTGTCGGTGTACGTCGCGCTCCAGCCAGGTGAGGCTGTGTCTGAGTGTGCGCTGTGCGTGTGTGTGTGAGACAGGTGAATTAGTGGCACGTCCTGGCTTCCCAGGGCGGCGGGTCCCGGGCGAGCTGCGTCGCCATGGCGACAGCCGGAATCCAATATACAGATAGATGCGAACAAATAAAGCAAAATATAGGATGTTCGCTACGGACTACATGGACAACTTTTAATTATAATGTTCTAGAGACTTCTGTAGAAGGTAACTTTTTTATTCTCGTCTATATAGAGTTGGGAGGAAACCTTTTATGTATTTGTTCCTTCTATTATATACTAAGTGTTGTTTTTTATTCATTGTTATGGTATCATTAGGTAAGTATTGTATTGATCTTTTCTTTAAGGGGTGTTTTAGTACCTACCAACTTTGAAGCACTGATAGCCGAGTGGTATGACCGTTGGACTTCCAAGTTAAAGGTCGCAAGTTCAAAAATATCTTTTCGAATTCATGTGCGTATTATAAATCAGATATTAGTTAAATGAATCAGTAAAACCGGTAAAGGAAAACATCGTGAGGAAACCTGCACAGCCTTGAGACTTTTTAACCGTGTAGAGCCCTGTCAGAGGCTTACAGGCGGTTTGAATGAAACTCTGAAACCATACGATAAGAAGAAAAAGTACATTAAGTTCATAAAGTGTCACTATTACATTGTTTTTCGTTTTAAAACAATATTTAATAATATTTTTATGATCGATTAGATTAATCGGTAGATTAATTAAAACTCGCTTTAAAACCTCTTTTTACTATTTCACAACCTAAACCTATTAACATGAACATTTACTTAGCCTGAGCTGAAACTGAAACTTTGATCAAAGTTACAGTCATAAATCAAACATAACAAGCAACGTGCTGTATCTCGCGAGTCCGCCGCGGCCGTCGCACTCACTCCCGTACATACGTCCCTCACAGCAAAGTGCACTTTATATACTGTACAGTACGCTATGTACTACCTATGTAATTACAATTGCGCAAAACAAAATAATGATTTTTCATAAGAGGATTTTCATCGGAAATAGATAACAAAGGCATTTTGTACACAGTTGGTCGGTAATGGTATTAAGTCGTATTTAGAAGAGGGTGCTTTTGTCGTGTACCAAGAAAAAGTAACGTCAAAACACTTTCCCTAAGATGGATCATGTAGTATCAACGCATGGTAACAACGACAGTGAAACACCGGGTGTGGTTTAGAATGTTACGAATGATTTATTATAAAAGTTATATAAGATAAAAAACCTACTTTCTAAGTAGCTTTAGTATTATTGTACGGTAGGTGATAATATGAGTTGGTATATGAAACCCTTCAAAAATTATTCAAAAAGATTCAAAAGGTACTCACTCTGAAAACGTAACACCACCTACAATTCCTTTTACTCATAACACAGACAGTTTTAAGTAAAGCCTTTTAAAATACATACAAGCCCAAACATTGTGTTTCGAAACATCGTTGACTAGCTCTAGTGTCAGATTATCCTCACTTGAGTGTCTCCAGTCCTGTGTGAAGTATGCTTAATGTTTCGGGGGTAGAAGCACCCCCATGACCTCCCCATTGCATCCGCACCCACCAGGGAAGGATATAAGCCGATTAATAACAGACGGCGGTCGTGTCCTTCCTAAAGAGATGAGATTTTATAAATGAAGAGCACGCTTTCAATGGCGGATCGTAATATCACTTTATATTTCATTTATTTATTCATTGTAAGTACCCGGAAAAACTGAAGGGATCCGAACCATTTGCGTTCAATGTTTAATGGATAGAGAAAAATGAAAATTATCGTACGATATTTTTATTACGGCCTCGTTAAGTCGCATAAAGATCGGAGTTTCAGCGTACAGGTTTATGATAATAAGCTGTTGTTTATTATCCTTACAAATTTTGAGATTCATATCAAGATGAAGTACTTAAAACCTACCAACATTACGATCTCAATGTGGGCTTTGTTGCAATATTATATCAAATGCTACTTATCGTTTGATGTGTCTGTCTGCCAATCAAATATAATCCTATTAGGGTATCAGGCATCTAAGGGTCTGTACACACTGTACGTAGTTACGCTGTATGCCGCTCGCGCCGGTGAAAACACCTAATTATTTTCAAAGAAAAATCAATGAGCTTATGAAAAGTACCTTTTGCGTAGCTTATGATGTAAGGTTATTGAAATATTATAGTTAGGTATAGGCCAAGTTTATTATTTTGTACAAGAAACGAATTCGTAATGATATTCTTAATAAGTAAAAGAGGCGTTTAACGTTTAAGATCGATATGAATTTTGTGGAAAGGAACAATAAGTCGTGGGTTGTCACCACCAAGCTAACAATGCTTCTACAGCAGTGATAATAATTATATTTCAATATCCCACAGCCGGAAAAGGTCACAAATCGGCAGTTTTATTAATTTTTCGGGACAGACTTGATATTTTTAATTTGATTAGCATAATTATAGCATATTGGATTCATAATCCCTGCTATGTAGTCTCGTATTTTTATGGCTTTTTAATAAAGCTCTCCCTGGTATGCTGTCGGCGTTATCTAATAAACGTTGTTTGGTCAGCTTTGGCGTGGTAGACCGTGAAATGCGTGTGTTCATTCGATAAACGCCAAAAGCTATACGCCGCGCCGCAGCCGTGTCGCAGCGTCACCGGCAACTAAACCCCGCGCCCGCGCCCCGCACCCCGTGCTCTGACTACTCCACGCACCCTCACCGCCGCCCGCCCTCAACCTACGCGTTAAAAATAATAATTAGGTATGTCAAAAACCACAGGCAAAGTGTAAAGAGGACAAAGAATTTGGGCTCCCGACCCCGACAGTCTGGTCGGTAATTAGGGACCGACGTAACACAGTTTGCCTGTTTTTAACGTTACCAGGGACCTCGAATCTGAATTATCTAAATTGCCGTTGTCAACAAAAAATAAGTGCGTTAACATTTAAGATTACCTACCGTCAAAACGTTAATCTCTTTGAAGTGAGTGTTAAGGGATAGTTGGAAGGAAGCTCGGAAATATTCTGACCAAAACGGAAATTTTCTGGATAAAGACCAGATTAACTACCAACACTTAACTGACAACCGTGAAGTCTCAGTCACTCCCACAGTCATATTATGATAGTAGTGACTGAGGCAAAGGGTATGTCATTCAGTATCGTTGTTAATTAAAATCCTGTGAACACTGCAACCCTTTCAGGAAACCGTCATAATTTTATGATTGTATGGCTGTAATCTCTGCAATTATCATTGTACTCGATATAGCTCCAAAAATAATAACCTAATTGGAACTGTTGAATACAAAGGTACCTGGAACACCGCGAACATTTCATTGCATCTTAATCGGATTATAGCAATTAACTGCGCCGGTTATCAGCGCACCTCGGCTCTGAAAGCAGGAATAATAAATTCTGTGTGTACTATAAATCAAACGCAATTCAATTTGCCTCGACTGAAGTATGTTTCATTTTGTGCCCCAGGGGATTCAATGTAGGTAAAAATATTGGAAAAAGAAGTTAATTAGTAGAAATAAAGATTACACATTGGTTTTCAAAGGAAAATACGATCGTTCAAAAGGAAGGCCATCTTTAGACGAGTTAATATGAAATATTCATCATGTTTCAGATGTTCTTCTGTTCAGGTTGTAAACAATTTTTTTTACTTTGCTATTTTAGAAAAAAAAATCTTCTACAATATTAAAGATGTTTATGATCAAACTGTACTATAATATACATTTATTTACCATAGGTTACGTTTATAATATTATTCAACACTGTAACGTTATTATTCAACGGCACGAAACCATTATTTAACAACTCAAGAATTCCAGTTTGTACCCCCAAGGCATACATATAACGCACCTTAAACCACATGGTACAATGGTAAATGGGAATGCATTACTAAGTTATATATCTGTAAACTGCTTAAATTAATGGAAATGCATTAGTGCTGTTAGCAGAAATGCACAATAGTGTTAATATACGGTAGTGTGGGCATGCCATACGTTTGTTAAGTGTAGGTAAGTACGTCATAAGGTTTACTGGAGAACAGTTCATTAACATAAAATGTGTTTAAGTAAATTAGGTAGGTATGTATTATAAACTTACTAGGAGGTACAACAATATGATGAATAGTGCAAATAAAACAATAACTGTACTGTACAGTGTGCACTATTTAACACAAAATTGTAAACCTTAGTGCCAATAAAGGTATCTCGGAGAAGTTGTTGTGGTAAACATGAGTCCCGAACGTAACAACTGAAAAACTGTATTATAGAATCCGAAAAACCCGACAAATTTATTTTAACGCACACTTTTCCTCATGATGTACCTACATTTTATTAATTCACACTTAACCATTTCTCTTTTAAAAGTAAACAAGAAAGCTTATATATTATTCCGTAGAAAACTGGCACAATAGATCTTGGGCTGTAAATATGTGCCTGTAAAGGGGTTTAGCATAATGGGTTCTCTACGCTAGTATTAACTGTTGGACCCGATGTTCAGTGTAAGCGTCATTTGCAATATAACAGTCTTAAATATCAAAGATGTTTCTTTGATATCTTATGTCATTGAAAAAATTGTTTCTAACCAAATTTTAGTGACCTATCTGTTTCCGTATTAAAAGAAGGTAAACAATGATTTAAAAAAAGTTAGTTGTTTAATCGACTGATTTAAAACTACAGCCAAGTAGCCAAACGCTTGACGAGTAGGAATCAAATATAATAATTAATGTATGAGGATGACATGTTTCGATTACATAATCTATGACGTACTTAATATGAAAATCCAATATTTTTCATTTTATTCGATTTTTAAGCGTTTCGCCACTTGTCTAGGGCCCCGGTTCCACAAACAATTTCAATCAGAAACCTTTTACGTATGAGAGTTCACAAATTACTCGTTTCAGTGCAAAATCCTGTAAATGCAATAAACAGTTTGTGTAATACTCGTACTGCTGTAGAAAATGTTCAAAGTTATTTGGTGTTTTGCAACATTTGAGGGAGGCTTCACGCTGGCAACATTGATCGTGTCGCTCGCGGTGCTCTGGCTGACGGGGCACGGTGTGTGGCGTGGCCACGGTAATAGCGGAAATACTGAATTAAAAATATTCTTTACATTTATTCAACAAGAATAGGATAGTGATTGATATACAACCATAATAGTATATGTAGTTAAACAGAAAAACCTGCACCGCGCCAAGCACCTACGAATATTGTTTACATTGACTCATAGCCTATGCTTAGTATAGCAACATGAAAAAGGCATGCTCTTGCAGTCAGAACACCTCTTTAGACTAGTAGGTATATCGTTAGACTATTTATAAGATATGTTTTTACAGATTTTCCCTTTGAAATGAAGACGTGTGATTTGTGTACCTATTAACTAAGTACGTAAAAAATCTAACAACATTAATGCGGATTTGCTTCCGTGGTGCTTATCGTTTTGTCTTATGTACCAAAATGCCGTTACATATTTAATTATAAAATCAGATTAATTTATAATGTAATCAAAGTGATCCATACATTCCGGGGGGATGGGCAGCAGCGTTCCCCTGTGTAGGTATCGTTCACCATTCTGCGGTTGCCAACCCGCCTGCCCAGCGTGTTGACTATAGGCAAAACCCCTCGTCCCTCCATGAAAAGTAGCCAAAGAAAACAACACTCAGCTCCCAGCCGCCCCACTATTCCAGGTACGTGGTAGTGACTGGGTGGCGAAACGAGAGAGCGGGTCTTGTGGCGTACTCTGGGGGAGGCCTATGTCTGGTGTGATGATGATGATCAATAAAAAGCATTAAAGGTAAACCGTATATCGCTGTATTGATGGCCACGTACTAATAGAGACGTTTTGCTTAATAATATAGCTAGTAGCGCAGCCGTCACTCTGCTGCTGGTGCTGACACGCCTGAAAATCACTGAAATGCTAAAATTGCCCGCGCGGAAACCTCCGCATGGATACCGCACACATTGTACGAACATCCAAATATAAATAAATTTTAAAACTTTTGTTACCTCAGCTCAGCGCACAACATTTAATGGACATAATTTAATGGACTCACCGCAATAATATTCTGATGGCACTAGAAACATTGTTTAGCGTATCGTATTTCTGTTTTACGCAATATATTTGATTTAGTTAAAATATTTTATTTTAATTACAATCCTTTTTATATTTGTTCTGCTTAAACGTACATAGTTAACCATGGTTACATAAAGAGCTCTATGTATCCCGCGCGCGTTCCCGGCCAGACGGAAGTTCTTTGTGTAAAGATCCGAGCGGTGTCAGGTGCCACGTAACGCGCTACATAATATAAAACGTGCAGTAAAGTTGTCGCAGAGCGAGGCTTACGAACTCGTAGCTCTAACTCGGAACTCAGCTGGTTAAGCCTCCGGTCGCCAAGCACCGAATAACTTTCCTCCACTCTCGTGTAATATACGCACGTGAAACTTCCAGTTCAACATGTAAACTTGTTTTTTATTTTGCGACTTTGTAAACAGCGCTATTAAGGTGAAACGTGACCGGCGGTAGCGGTTTGGAAACAGATAAAGGTCTCGTCGTATTGTTTGTGCGTTACGCCATTACATTGTTTTATGACAGAATCGTTTTGTGTATAATGCGATTGT
This sequence comes from Abrostola tripartita, assembly GCA_905340225.1. Lineage (NCBI taxonomy): Eukaryota > Metazoa > Arthropoda > Insecta > Lepidoptera > Noctuidae > Abrostola > Abrostola tripartita. Next base: position 3,643,953 of record HG996488.1, read on the forward strand.
TTTGTTTCGGGCAATATCTGCGGAGGTAAGAATATAATTCAGAATAAAGTTCTTTGAAAGCTAAATTACTTTTTACTCAACAAAGGCATCCCCTTTCAATTTCGCTATACAATTATAGCAGTAAAAAGTAATCCCGGACGATATTTAATATCGCAAATTAGTCAAAGCCGGTATGCCGGAGGGTTACATCAGTAATATCGAAGGGCTGGGAGGGCGGCCGACGGCGGCGTCCGGCGGCATACAAAAGTTGACGGACGTCCGGCGTGATTGAGTGGATCCCTCTTCGATACAGGCTCTAATGGGTCTCTCGGTGACATGCGGGCGCGGTGGGATGGGGGCCTTTCAGTAAATCGCACCCGGGGACTACTTGATTGCGATACTAGATATGTATAACTTTGATATAAAAGTTACACATAGCGTTCATCGTGCCGTGTTTATTTACATACAAACACAAAACATATACAATACAATTCATATTTCCTTTTGAGGTGATTTCTCAAAAGGGATTATGAATTGAAACATAATAATATATAATAAGATTCTAAGATCACAAGAAAATCCTCTGAGCCCAATTAGGACTAAAATCGAGTAACGTATTGAAACCACTTGTTAAACATTTGTTCGAAATCTTTTACTTTTTGCCGTTGAAATAAAATGATTTATTTCTGCAAATTGGTATTTTTATACACTTTTACTAATCATGCGGTTTATTTTCTATTGCCTTTCGGTAGGAAGAAACCCAATAGACCGCCATTACGTCTCTGTTGAAGAACTATTTTTTATCAGGTACCCAAGAACATATTTTTAGTCGTCAACTTATTTATTGGTGTTTGAAAAACAAATGAATGCATAATAATAAATAATAATAGGCGGTACTCCTTGACACGGCGCGCATAGTCAGGAGGTTCCTCTCTCTGGAGCCCTAACCGCCGGCAGGTAGGACCCTGATCCCGTTGCCGGTTGGCGACTATTTTTCTTATTTTTAAATATTTTGCTGTTTTTGTAAATGATATATATTTAAAAATGTAATTTTTAAGTAAAAGTTTTAAATAAAGGAAATAATAATATCATGACCTGTTTTCATGTGACAATTAGTTAAAGCCAATACGAAGAACAGTTAAAACCAGAGTGAACAAGTTCTCTTCGTCTTGCTGTTGTTATTACATCAATTTATACCTGTACCACGTACAAGCAGACTCAAAGTAAAAAAGACAAAGTTTTTGCTTCATGTAGTAACGAGATGAAAACTGTAAGAAGATATTCAACGAAGACGGTAGACGAAATGAGACGACGGCGGGACGGTGTTATGTAACCTGTATGGTAATGGAGTTTATAAACGTGTGCTCACAGGCGATGGGTCTAAGAGACCCTTCAGCCGCTCCGACTACATTCGCAAACTGAGGAACTCAGTCTATGTGTTCCTGAAGAATTTATGTATGTAAGGTTATAGATTAACAATATAATGGAGTATAGTTTTGTTCCACTTTAAAATAAATATAGTTTTTCGATGTTGTAATTTCTCCGTATATCGAGTAGTTCTCCTTATTTTCTTTTGTCTACTCCTTTCACATAAACATCTTTCGGAATTATTTTTAACGACAAGAAAAATGACATCTCCTTTGTTTACCGTCGATACGCTCCCGTTCCTAAAGAGAAACTGTACGCCTTTATTAAAGGAACCTTTATTTATAACTCGCGTTGCAAATATATGCAGCCATTGTAAAATCTCAAGTCAGAACCAATATTCATCTCACACAATGAAAGCCTAACAGAGTAATATTTCGCTGCAGCGTGCAAGCGATCCCCTGTTCTACGAGGCGCTTTGAGCGCATCTACAATAAAGCTTCCTCGTTTTGTTTCACGATGAAATTAAAATCAAGAGGACGCCGGCCGAGAGCTCTCTCCCCAATTTTTAACAGAACATTGGCTTCTATGAAAGGCTTTCTGCTTACTTTTTATTTTGTTCACGTCTAATATTTTTTGTCAGTTTCGCACCAAAGGGTTGTCTGTCATATTGAAGATCATTACTACTGTAGAAAACGAAAGGTAAGTAGGTTGCTGTGACGACAGTCTTGACACTAAATTTTGTTTTAGGGTACATACAAGGTGATTTTTACCTGATATATTTATATATGCAGGGACTTAAAACGTTATTAAGAACAGAATTTTTATCGATATAATAACGTTATAAGGGTATCGGTACTTAAGGAAACATATTGTTTTCGATATTTTTGAATAACGTTCTCGAGTAACAGAACGAAATTTATGAGAGTAAGTTAACGTTATTATAACGATATAAATACGCAACGTTGCCAAACTTATTCGTGAGAAAAAGCGCGCGAGTTCCTGGCACTGGCCGCACCGCTCGCGCTCCAGAAGCGAGCTGGCAACGTTGTACGATCTACGATTGGACACTTGTCATTTTGGTCATTAGCAAACACCAATCACCCGCGACGAGAAGACGAGAACACTTTTTCTTTTTTTTTCTTTTTCTTCTTGAAATTTCTTAATTAGGTAGTACCAAATTTTAACTATAGGTACGTATCTACGTTCTTAGTTGCGACTATTGAATTCGGAGATGGGTCGTAAAAAAATTAATAAAGTTTATAGACATTTTAATCTTTATGAACAAAATAATTCCCTGTATTGGTTAATCAGTTTATATAAATTTATAATGCTAAGTATCCCTTATCTCCTTATAACATTACAGCCTGCTTACATTCTCTCCGTGTCCCTTACGTCTATTTCATTTGTGTGGTACTTTTCACTTCGTTCAAAAAGTTAAGTATTTTGATGTAACATCTTGTTCTCATACATGGGTTAATATATTTTATCTCTTCAGTTAGTAACTAGGTAAAATATTCATTTCTTCTATCGTCGATGATATAAGTAGCACAACATTCAGGCTTCGATATTTGAACCCTTAAACGTGTTTTATTCATATATTGGACCATGTATGTCGTAACAGTCTAACAGTGATGAGGATTTTGGACGATTAATTGGTTCTGGGTCCATTATATCAAGAGAAATGCTTCGCTTCATATCTAAAACTAATTAGATGCAGAGACGTTTGTTAATTCATAATTAATGTTTTTTTTTTAAACGTCGCCTCACACTAAAAATTTCTCCTGTATCGTGGGTGCGTTTGACAAACATAAAATATCACATACACAAACACCCAGACTCGGGACAATCAAATGTGGATCGCACAAATTTTTACCCCGTGCGGAAATCGAACCCGCAACCCTTAGCGCAGCAGTCTAATCGCTTAGCCACTGCGCCAATCAGGTTCTTACACGTACAGAACCTTATGTAAGTTTAATCTCATATCTAAATCTTAGACCATTGACAACGGAAGATGCCATACGCTGACGTTCCTCTCGGCAAAAGTAGGTACATACCGGCCGTATACGAGAAAATCTTTGTAGATCGGTGTGCGTGTGTCAGTAAGCATTTTGGTTTTGCATTAGTGTGTGTAGATAGAATATGCTTTATTGTACACCATAAAATACATGTCATAAACTTAATTTGGGCTGCGCTAGGAGTTGTGGGTTCGATTCCCGCACGGGACAAAAATTTGTGTGATCCACAGATGTTTGTCCCGAGTCTGGGTGTTTGTATATGTGATATTTCATGTTTGTGAAACGCACCCACGATACAGGAGAAATTCCTAGTGTGGGGCGACGTTTTTTATTAAAAAAAAAAAAATTACATTATCGTTAATGCAGTGGGTACAATGGCGGCCTTATCGCTTAAAGCAATATCTACCAGGCAACCTTTGGAAGGAAAAAATGTAAGAAATTGTAAGAATAGTCAGTGGTGTACAGCAGTACGTAGATTACAATAAAATAGATACGAAATAATAACGATGAGAGTCTAAACAAGATACATATATATAAAACATACATATAATAATTTATATACATATATTTATACATATACAATAAATATCAATAAATACGCTTTTGATAGAACTACATAAAAATACAGTAACCGTTAATTCGTTTAATTAGATAAGAAATTAATCTTAACTAATGTCCTAAAAGAAGCTATCGTTTGTGCTTGTCTTATAGCTAAAGACAACGCATTCCACAAACGTACAGCCAGTACTACAAAGGATTTATCCAGAAACTTTGTGGAGTGCGAAGGCATCTCCATCGTCAAATTCTCCGAATATCGCAATTGTCTAATATGTGTGTCATGAAGGAACTTAAAACGTTCTTTGAGATAAGAGGGGACAGCAGGATTGAACAAGATATTATAAAGAAATGATAATAGGCGAAGGCGAATTGGCAGCCACCTGAGCTTATTTCGAAAATCTGAAACATGATCATACTTGCGTAAACCATATATGAAACGGATGCAAAAGTTTTGGAGTCGCTCAAGCTTATCTAGCTGCTCTTCAGTAAGGTCAGGGTTACTTACATGGGCATAATTAAGGATTGGAAGGAGAAAGGACTGGGTGAGCGCAGTTTTGGTGGCAGTAGGCAAGAAATTGTGCAATCTTCTTAAAGACCCCGCTGACGCAAATAACTGACCCAAGAAAGGTCTCCATCAATTAAAATGCCTAAGTTTTTTACGGTATTGCTGTTAGGAATGGAATGTCATTAAAGATAATCTTGGGGATCTGCAACCAGTTTATTCTTGAGCGCAACTTAGAGCTACCGACAATGATGACCTGGGTCTTAGTCGGGTTAACAGTTAACCCAAATGCTTTGCTCCAATCGGAAATCTGAGCCAAATCTTTATTCATCATTTTGACAGCCTCAGACAACTCTCCTAGAGGTGCTTGGGAATATATTTGCAGATCATCAGCATAAAGGTGGTAGGATGAGAGAAGTTCATTGGAGATAGAGTTTATAAATAGAAACAGAAGGGTTTACAAACAGAAGGGGTGAGAGAACCCCCTGTGGTACGCCGGCACTGATATCACACCATGAAGAGAAAGAACCTTCGATGCAAATCCGTTGCCGACGGCCACACAGGTAACTACGAAACCAATCAATCACTGATGGAGATATGTTAAGAGAGCCGAGAATGCCGAGTAGAACATCGAAATCGACGGTGCTAAACGCATTACTAAAGTCTAATAAGGACAGAACCGTCAGATTTCCATTCTCCATACCCAGTCGTATGTCATCCGTAATGTTAACTATGGCTGAAGCAGTGCTGTGCCTTGGACGAAACCCGGATTGGAAAGGATTGAGGAGAGAGTTTTTACAAAGGAAAGCACTGAGCTGGTTATGGATAAGACGTTCTAGGACTTTGGAAAGAAATGGTAATACGGATATTGGGCGAAACTCCGTGAAGGAAGCAGGATTACTCTTTTTCGGAAGCAGGGTGACTTGAGCTTCTCTCCATAAAGATGGAAAGGCGCTACAAGATACGGAGTGATTGAGGATATGGCAAATTACAGGAAGAATTTCATCCAGAACAGGGAGTATCATCTTACGGCTGACACAACTGCGTTGGACGTGATGGATAATATACTCTTCTTAACATCACATACGGAGAATTGATTAAAGACAAATGGTGAAAAATCAGGAGTTGGAAGAGAAGAAAGATAATTTAGTGTATTGGCTTTAATAGATCGGTTGAAACTAGGCGAATTGGAGAAATGTTGATTGAGAAGTTCAATATTTAAATCTTTAGGAATTGAGTCTTGACGAGGTTTTCCTACTCCCATCGATTTTAGAAACTTCCAAGACTTTGGCTGGGTCACCGTTTTCAATGGAATTATGAATGTGGCGGCGTTGCGTTGATTGAAACAACGATTTTATACTACTGATTGTATATGAATATTTTCAAATTCACTCTTGTACGATTAAAAATATGCTACCTACATGTGACTGCAACGAAAAATCTAACCTATTTCTACTTAGAAATATCAACTTTCTTAATACTCGCCAAATGACCATAGTAATAGGAAGCGTTTGACACCAAAACGTAAACATTGCCTCATTAATACTTAGCCCCATTTATGTAAGTATAAAATATTGAAGGTGTTTATATCAATGGCGCCTATCTATATGAGATTGACTTCATCATGACGACCAAGAAGCGTATATTCAGTGATATCTCTGTGATCGGGAAGGTGAAAACCGGTAGCGATTTTCGTATTGCCAGAGGCACACTGAATATCAATGTTAAGCTTGAACGGTCTCGTCTGATGAAGTCCACGCTCCGTTCTGGTCCTGATCAATTCCAGAACCCCGAAAGCTTTCCGAGATAAACAACGGGTTGGTGGAAGCTGTCTAAGCATTGGGGTCCCAGTTCTTTAGAACCCCACGCCGAAAAAAGCCTTAGAAACTCTCCAATAAAACCATTAAGTTAATGGAAGTCCGGAATGAAATGAGACCGCAATCTTCAGCTGACATGTCGGAATACGACCAACTTAATAGGCAAATTTCTAACACCGCGCGTCACGATTTGCGCTCCTTTAATACTGCTCGTATTAAGGACGCAAATGAGCGGAACCAGAGCTCCAAAGTGTTCGCAAGGAATTCCTCTGTTGGGAAAAGCCAAATGACGAAGCAGGAAATCGACGATGGCAGTATCATCTCATCGAAACCGAAAATATTGAGAGAGTTCGAGAGGTTTTACGGACAGCTGTACACCTCGACCTCGACAGGGGAACCTGTTGTCGTTGTGGGGACTCCAGAGCTAAACGGATCCGACACTACTCTGAGGATATCCCAGACATCAGGCTGTACGAGATTAGAGTGGCGCTGAAACAGTTTAAGAACAACAAGGCGCCCGATGAAGACGGAATCACAACGGACCTTCTGAGAGCGGGTGGAAAACTGGTACTTTAAGTCCTCCAGAAGCTATTCGATTTCGTTATACTCGAGGGTACTACGCCAGAAGCATGGCACAAGAGTGAGGTGGTGCTCTTTTACAAAAGAGGTGACAACACCTTGCTGAAGAATTATAGACCCATCTCGTTCCTGAGCCATGTGTGCAAGCTGTTCTCGAGAGTCATTACGAACCGTCTCGAACGCAGGTTTGATGACTTTCAGCCTCCCGAACAAGCCGGCTTTCGAAAAGGCTTTAGCACCATTGACCACATCCACACCCTCCGCCATATTATACAGAAGACCGAGGAGTATAATCGGCCACTGTGTTTAACGTTTGTGGACGATGAAAAAGTCTTCGATTCAATCGATACTTGGGCTGTATTGCAGTCCCTTCAGCGATGTCATATTGACAATAGGTACATCTAGGTGTTGAAGTGTTTGTACAGTAATGCCACCATGTCGATCCGGTTATAGGACGAGAGCACGAAACCAATCCAACTTCAGCGTGGTGTGAGACGTTATTTCTTTGAAACTGTTCACAAATGCGTTGGAGGACGTTTTCAAGCTCTTGGACTGCAACGGGTCTGGCATCAACATCTATGGCAAATACATCACTCATCTTTGTTTGGCCGATGATATAGTTATTATGGCGGAGTCGGTCGCTGGGGGAGCTCAATACCATGCTCAGCAACCTCAGTATCGTTTCCCAGCAGGTGGGTCTAAAATTAAGCATGGACAAGACGAAGATCATGTCTAATGTCCATGTCGCACCCGTACCGGTTATCGTTGGGAACGGTACTCTCGAGGTAGTTGACCACTACGTCTACCTTTGACAAATTGTTCAGTTAGGCAGGTCTAACTTTGACAAAGGGGTCGCCCGAAGAATCCAACTCGGATGGGCAGCGTTTAGGAAATTTGTCTGACAACAAAGGTTTTTAACCAGTGTGCGTTGCCAGTGATGACGTATGGCTCTGAGACGTGGTTGCTTACGGTTTGCGTTTTGGAGAGGCTCAGAGTTAGTTAACGAGCTATGGAGTGAGCTATGCTCGGAGTTTCTTAGCGCGACAGGATCCGGAATACGGAAATTCGCCAAACAACTAAAGTCACCGACATAGCTTAAAGAATATGCAAGTTGAAGTGGTAATAGGCGGGCCATATCGCTTGAAGAACCGTCAACCGCCAGGTGGACAAACGATATTGTCAGAGTTGCGGGCAACCGGTGGATGCAAATAGCAAGTTGTCGTCCATTGTGGCATTCTAAGGGGGAGGCAGAAATTGCCACTACATGCGAAAGCGAGCGGTGGTACTTGGGTACATCGAATGGGTATTATTACCGACTTCAAAACGAGGTGGCTCTTAATCCGACTATAAGTGTGAATCGATTTCAAATAGGTATTTTTTTTCTTGATAGGGTTATAAAAAGTAGGTTCCTATTTACTTCTTTTACGCCGAGCATATTCAGTAGGTACCTACTAAGTGCCACCGCTCGCGTTCGCACGTAGCGGCAACTTCGCACGCCACGCGCTGCTGGTACCTAGGTTTAGATTCACTAAAATCGGTTCAGTAATTTTGACTTTTAAATAAAAATACCTGAGTGTAAAACTTTATAAATAATTTAAATTTTAGGGTTGACGGCTTGCCGCTGCTACTATAACATTCATCGTCTATCTCCCTACTTGAGCACGGAATCACGGTAATATTATAATACAGTAGTGTAACTCGGCCGCATGATAGAAATAAATGCCTACAGCCGCGCGGTACGTAAACATGCGTTAGGGCTGCCCGTCTCTAGCATTTTAATTACATTTGCCTACTTTCTGTTTCTATTTAGTTTTGTGATTGTAAATATCCTTTTTGTATAAATAAATGGAATACTTTGTGTATTGAATAGGAAGTGTTCAATAAAAACTCGTGTTGTTTTTTGATTGGTAGATTTAATAAAAAAAACATGTTTTTGTTTGAAAAACAAATCGGGGTTATAAATTTGCGACCGAAAAATATTTGCGCCTAGACTGAGTCGTACGAAATGCTTTATTGTTAAATTTTAAAGTATAATAAATCCGCATTCTTATATAAAGCTTAATTAAAAATTGTTTTGGGAAACAAAACAAAAAAACAAACGAATTCATACAACCAAAAACAGCACAATATTTCCTACTCGTCATGTTAACTGATTTTTAGAGAAAAAATCGCGCGGTTATGGTAAAAAAAACAACACACCGTCCGTTCGACACTGCGGTACAGCCGTAACTGTCTGCGCCCCGAGCGCACCCCGAGATCGAGGCGCGTAGGTATAGCCCGCGTTTCGTCCGTTTGTATGAAGTTGGAGTACTGTAGGTATTATAATATTACCGTGACGGAATCTATCTTGTGTTTGATGCGTAGGTACACGGTCAATTAGGTAGATAGACAATGAATACAAAGTCCGTCATTTGTAATTAACAAATGAAAACAAACCTTTAATCTTTAGGCTACCTCTTTGTTTAACATTTCTCATAAACTTACATAAATCATATTTTCACATTTTGCTATAAAAAGTTCGTTTAACTAAAACAACAAAATTCTGGTAGTTTACATTTTCATCATACTAATTCTTAATTATCTCCTAAACGCGTGGACCTATTTACATGATCCAAACGGATAAAATGTTTTTAGACCTAGACCTTTCATTTGACACCAAAATTGTTAAGATATTTCAACAAACAAATAATCACATTTTCAAGTTGCTCTCGTAATTATCCAACATGTACATATGAAACGGGTAAGAATTGCTTTAAAAACTATTGTATCAAACGTCCGCCAAATGAGCAATAGTTTAAACCAGCCATTCTTGTTGATCACTATTTGAAACTTATTATTACTTATATATACGCGCGAGCGGTGGTAACCGACTGGCGGAGTAGAGCCGGCACTACGCGAATTGTAGGCATTAATCGCTGTAGGTACGGCCGAGTGGTGGAGCCTGGAAGCCTGTTGTATGTTCTTCTAATGAACCTATGTGAAATCTGACTGTCTCAGTTAATAACTAAATTGCTGCGCTGACGACCACAAAACGCGCTATAGCTTTAGAGGACGTTCGATATAACATACGAAAATAAAGAGACAACAGTATTGAGTAAAAGAGATAGCATAGAACAAAAAAAATAACGTTATTGTTCAGTTTTAATTTCGATTTAGTTCCGGTAACTGATAAATGTAACGTAACGTAACTATAACGTTATACACATACAAAGCTTCGCATAATATCGTTTTCATGTATCAATACTTTCAAACATAACGTTATCTCGCACTTTCGCAGATAACGTTACTGGATTTTACCGGTATTTAAGTCCCTGTATATATGAGTTCATCATCATCATCAGCCAAAAGACGTCCACTGTTGAACATACCATAATTCCCTAGCTTGGCAAGCGGCTTGGGGATCGCAGTATTGGTGGTGAAGGTACAGAAGACGCTGCTGCTCATCTTCTGGATTTTTCCTTAGTCGCCTCTTACGACACCCACGGGAGGAAAGGGGGTGGTCAATTCTAGACCGGATACCACACGGCACTATAATATATACTATAATGTGAGTTCACTGTAGGTATATGCAAGACTATTAACCTACTTATAAACTTATTTAAGAGCAGTTTGTGACGATTACTTTTTTAGACCATGAATTTGCGAAAATCTCACTGTACTTTAACATATAAATGAATCCTAAAAATACGTGACACGTACCGGGCCGCCACGGTTATATGTAGAGATGCATGATATATGAGGGACATGATTCAAGCAGAGCAGGGTGTCGCGGTCAGCGGCTCTTTGGCTCAAAGGAAATCTCATTTTGCGAGCCTCCCCCGCCCCCACCCGCCGCGCCACCCCCCGGACATCTATTAAAATTATTTGAGAAAACCCAACACTTGGCCGGGTAGATCCTCTCCCGTCCGCTCGCTCCAATTTATACCATATTTTATACTTCATAGCTCTTTTGTTGTTCGATATCGACAGCATAATTTGAAAAGGCCTTTGAAGTGGCCTGTTTTTTATGTAATTTTTTATGTAATTTTCCTTTCACATTTTTTTCACCTTGTACGTACAACCGTTTGAAGTTAAATTAGATTAATTATCTGGTTGCTCTGAAAAGTAACTTGATTATGGTATACAATTATCGAGTCTCAATTTACAGCTACAGCGTTTTGGTACTCAGAGATTCTATTGGTAAAAATGTATATTTACTGACTACTATTGATATATTTTCCAGAAAACAATATAATATAATAAAAAAATAAAAGTGTCATTATTTTTGACCTTTGAATTGAAAGAAAAAAGATGAAATAAACTTCTTGAAAGAACAATTCATTTCAGTACAAACGTTTTGTTACTAGGAAAACAAGTAAACTTTTTCAAAAATTCTTTACAAGTTTTGCATAATTCTAAAATAACAATGCCTTTTATGTAATAAATGAAATAATAACCTTATAACGTTATGATTACGAAATTATAACAGCTTTGATTATGTTTGCTACTAACTTGCTACGCCGTAGACTCGTAGCACTTGTAGATTCATGCTCGGTTGAACATTCAATTAGTTTTACTGGAATTAATTTCCATGGCGGAATATTGGTATTTAATATACTGTTATTACGTTTATGACTAAGGGCTCGGCTACATAAAGGTACTGTGCTATAATTATCTACAAAAGCTGTGTTTATTAACGTCATAATGATGTAAGTAGTCGTTTAAATGTGAGGTGGGTTAGGAAAAAGTTAAATTAAATTAGTTGCGCATAAGGTAAGCATTGATAATAGACAATTCATGACCACATTTTTAAGTATTTGGTTAAACTGATGCGTGTTGTATACGTCTTAGTACGAAGGCGAAGACTATGTATGTACATTATGTACTTGTAGCAAGTATAGGTTTTTATGAGAATATGAAAAAAATATGCAATAAAGCAATATATAATATAGAGGTACGTATAGCCACAACGTGTCGTTCGTGATACATCAATTTACTATATCAATAAAGGCGGCTTAAAACATACTCTGTTACGGGGCCCATGTAGCGTTACATAATATGACAAATGACAATTGTATTTATGTTTGCTTATATACCAAAAGGTGATTCATCAAATTCGCACCGTTTCACGACCACCATTATTCGACGGCTGCGAAACAAATGATTACAAATGAATCGGGCTGCGGAGCGCGGGCGCGGGAGCGTTGCTATGGCGACGCGAGACGATCGATGCGCGACCACCCCCCGTGCTCCTCCCCCACCCCTCAATTAAACAATGATTCACACGTTAAGCGATGAGATGACGAACATTTATAGCGGAGGCTGCGATCAAAAGTTATTGCAGCTACCTGATGAAGAATGTTAGACGAATAACATTTACCTGGACAATGATTTAGAAATCAATCTATTTTATTAAACAACAATTTATTATATCACACGAAAATATAACATAAGCTTTACAATGAATCAAGTGATAAGTGCTGTCCAAATATTTTATATTTCTCTTAAAACATTGTATCGACTACTGCTCCAGTTGAACGGGGGTGACACTACAGCAACACAATTTGTTATGCGTGAAGGGTGAACTTACGATCTCATGGAACGATGCCAATGAGTACGAGTATTTGCCCTGTCTACACAGAGTGTTGTTTATTTTGCGAGACCGTAAAAATAACATCAGTCCAAACCCTTTGATGGCTAAACAGTAGTTGTTAGGTAATGCGACTGTTTATTTAGTTTCTACGGACCGATAACACATACTTATATTATTCAGTTCTTTTTTATAACAGAACGTTTATATACATCACAACTACACAGAATAAATGCATTGCTAAGATTTTTTGAGACGTACTGGATATCTATTACATTTGCCCAAAGCGTTCTGGGTTACTCAAGATAGATTGAGAACATCAATTAAAGTCTCAAAATCAGCGATGCATGCTGCATCTGTGTGCATTCATCAGTTAAATACTAACGTTAGAATTATTTTTTGATATTATATCAAATCAACAATTAACTATACCTTTTTGATTAGTAAAAGATATAATTTTTCTAAAGGAAAGGACATCTTCAACAACCTTGTTGCTCTTTCACATTACACAGTTCTCTGTATACTGTAGAGCAGTAATGAGGATGTTGTATAGAAGCCTATGTAGTTCATCAGACTGCACTAATTAGGAGCCGTGTCGGACGTGATAGTCTGCATAATTCCTACTTGCTTCTAGTTTGCGATGTAATGAGTTCGCAGTTGCCGACAGATCCGACGCTGAGCTAACTATCGACATACAAAGTAAACTATGAGCGCTACACTAACAAGTTCATGGGAATTATTTCCTCCAGGAAATGTCACGCTGCGAGATCCTCGTGTCTGATATTCTAGTTATGAATTTTGAAATAACTTTTCTATAATAAATAATGTGGAGGAGAATATTATTTTACATTTTACTTGTAGTATCGTCTTGAAATCAAATCAGCCCATTTTTCAGCTTCGCCATCTATAAAGAAGCTAGAAACCACACGGCAATCCACGAATTACGTATGGAGAATATTAAAAGGACTGTCAATATAGATAATTCTAGCGGAAATGTATTAATTAAAATTTTATATGATCATTCAACATGGTAGCACTGTAGGTACTGGATCGGTGAACCAGACGAAATCCATTTGCGCTATGATTTGATTGTACATTATAATTAAAATCTGCTCGCTGCCTGACGTAAATACAAATGGTTTCCAATTATAGTTTATTATCAATAAATAATATTAAACAGTTAACCGAAACCTCATTTAAATTCGATTTTCAGACTGAACGAGCTTTTTAATTACAACAGATCAACCACAACTCTTGTATCACAGTTAAAAAGCAATATTTATTCGAAATTGGATCGTGAAGCGGGTGTTTGAACTAGCAGCGGCGGCGGCGGCGCGCACTGCAAATTAATTCGGTTCAGTTATAAAACATTAAAATTGGAAGGCCGCCGGAGCGTCCGCAACCGCCCGAAAGGCTTTGCTTCCAATCCCAATAAGCGATTGGCTGCGAGCTCTGTGAACCGCTACCGACCACCGTTACAGTTACAAGCCACCTAAAATAGCTCGTTTAAATACGGACCCAGAGACCTCCGGCTTTTATCGGATCAGACAGTCTAACTTCGGTACAAACTCCTCTCCTCACAATTAAAATCTGGCGTTATAGAATTTAGGTATTTTTATACATAATATTTTAACTTTACAGCGAATACGGGAATTAAATATTCGCATGAAATCATTAAAACGGTGGCAAAGCAGAGCCAGCCAGACAGAGTATCGTGTTTATCATGTAATTGGAAGGGTCGGTGAGGGCAGTTCGCTAACAAAGTGGAGGCAGACCGGGAGCTAAGGGCTCGATGTGTGCGAGTGGGCAGTGAGCCGCGGGCTGATGTAAGTGCTGCGTTTTAATTAAATCCTCATTGCCGAGAGATAGAGCGCTGCGGGCCATACTTTTTTGTTCTTTGGTTTGCTGGTATCCTAAAAAATTAAAACTGCTCGCAGCGAACCAACGCGCTTCATGATAATGTTATGCTCGCTTTGCCTACATTTAATTCAACAGGCTCTCAAGGGAACTCGGCCGAAAATGCTGGTTGAAAATATAAATATGTGTGTTTTCGGCATTTTGAAATCATTTTAAGAAATACCTATGCTAATTGCATTATGGTTTATGATCCAAAATATTTGATGTATACTAATTTATTGTGCTTATGGGTTACGTATGTTTATTTACAAAAATCAAACAATTCACAATCCCTATCTTTTCTAAACCAGTATCATGAACAAAAGACTTGCTATGCATTTTCAAAAAGGTATTGAATCACATTTTGATTACAGGCCGAACTCTCGAATCAGTAACGAACCGATCCTCTTCAAAGTATCGAGTTTGATAAAAACAAAACAAATGGGAAATATGAGTAGTATTGGCAGTCGGAAAATACAGCTCAAAAACATTTCAATATTCGTTTGGTTAGGTACTTGTTTGGAACTAACAGCAACAACTCAATAGAGCTCCCGCCGGGTCGGAGGTAGGTACTTGTGCCTACTCTGCGTCTCTCGTCATAGCAACGTGGAAATTAGACAATGAACTGTGAGAGCGTTAACAGTCGGTACCTGTCTGTGGGGAGGCAGGGAGGCCCGGGTGATTACAAAAAATATACGTACACGTGTATGTACAAATAAAATGTCCAGACTGGTACTGGTCTAAACAAAAGTAAAAAACTGAATTAACAGAGATAGAGATGTTTTAATTCTCTGGGATTATATGAAGCGGGGAGAGAATATGTAACGACGCACGTAACTATGTACGTGGTACATAATTGTGTATTCAATATGCAAAATATATAAGAACATTTTGTTCTTTGTCTGTTCTCTTTGTTGATTTTAAATCTCACGCTATAAGTAGGTAGGTTAAACCTTAAAATATCCAATTATTAATGAGAGGAATGATGATAAATGATGTTAGTAGATACGTAAGTTTAAATTGATTTACAATAAAAATACATTATATTTCTGTTTTGGCGTTAAATATCAACGTTTATTCTACGTCATGGTTGTTTACTGTTTATCGCCATGACCTGAATAGTGGACCTCAGTTACCCGACAGTACCTTTGCCGTAGCACTTAAAAATTATCGAGCATGAATAACCGCTGGGGCGCGTACCCTTGCGTCAGGCACTCGGCTCCTACGCAGCGCGGCATGTCATGCGCTCGTTCTCCTCGTAAATTATACTCCATCCACTCTCGCTGGATAATGCTCTTTGACACATACAATTAGCCGCATTCCGAATGATCGCCATTGATCGCATTCTTGTGTATTGATGTGAGAAAAGTATGCGATTAAGTAAGATATATTACTGAGTAGTTTAATCATGACGTTAAAAGTGTATTTTTCCATAATTTTGTGATAATATCCCTGGTCATTTGGGTCTCAGCAGTTATTACCAAATTTGTGCACTTTAATATCTATCTCCCGCGTAATTGGCTACGCAGCAGATATTTTTATGCGTAAGTGTGTACGTAAACGGAGGTGCTCTCTTTATTGTTTTATACTTATTATCCGATACGACAACATACTGACGCTGGACACGGATTGCAACAAGCGCTGTTTAGCCATGGATATCGATAGATGCGCTTTAGTTACTAAGCTTTAAGCCCTAACTTACTGAATTATAATACACTTATCAGGTCGTCTTATCAGTCTATAAGTCTAAGTAAAGCCTGGCAAAGTCGGAGCAGATAGCTAGTTACATTAAATATTAAATTGACTATAGGTTAGCGAAAAGACAATTGTGTCGCCACAAAAGCTTTTGTAGTACAACAATTACAATTATTTAATTTATACTTTAATTGAACAGACGGAAGCTCATTGACAAGTTTACTAAAATATTTGTAGGTACTTGGTGATTACACATTATAATAAAACGTAAGGCGAAATTTCTGCATCGGATTACGTGTAGCATGTAGTGCGAAATGTAATAAGTATTTGTAGGGAGGGGGAGTGAGTGGTGTGGGTCGTGGAGGCGGTGGTCGAGCGGTAGAATCAAGGGCGCGCACGACGCGGGCTGCGGGGCGCGGGAGGGATGCTGCGCGGAGTAAGAGCGCGCAGATCAATATCTCGCGTCGCCCGGCAACGCCGCGCCAGACCGAGTGCCTCCCGTACTACAGCCCCCGCGGCTCGCCACCCCAGCCCCCACTTTGCCCACTACTCGCTTATTTAATACATGCCGTATCTGGGATGCGAGCTTTTTCGTGCTAAATGACAGGGCAGCGTAATACGTTAAATCGCAAAGTCACCGCTCTCATAATGCTCGCGCCATCTCTATGATAGTTGTGGCCCCTCTGGCCGAACATAAAACCGCGAAACGATAACGGTGACATTGACGTGGTCCTTTTAAGAAAACTTCAATTTTCGTTGTAGTTCAATTTTTTGCATGATTTTCATATGAAGAAACCCTTTCCGTATCATACATGTAGGCAATTTCACATTTGTACCTACTAGGCTTATAGTACTAATAGGTAAAAAAAAATCTAAAAGACGTTAATAAAAACAAATTTCAAAAATTACGTTATTGTCTTGTGTTAGTTAAGTACTAAGATGCTTATTATCATATATAGTATCAAAGACGCGACGGTTAGATAGCCATTGCTTTAATTGTTAGGTGCTGTAATAAAAGCGTCACGCATATTTATGACCCATGTCATTAATGACGCCACATAATAAGGTAACCAATGTAGTCAGTGCACACATGGCGATGTAATTTGTTTATGATTAATTACATCCCTATTCCGATTACAGTAGAACGGATTACATCTGTTTATTTTTGGATCCATTATGAAAACTGTGTAGTGATTTTTACTAATTGATATATTATTAAAATTAAAAATCTGTTTGGAGTTCAGCGGAAAGCCGCTGCTGAAAACAAAGTCCATGTTCAGTGATATGTCAGTCCATGTGGTTGTTGAACTCATGGTATAATGATAGGCGAAGTATATTTTTATACCATGATTGAACAAAGTTTGAGTTCCGATCTAAGTCAACCTCTAAGAGCCATCCTTCATGTATCCTTCATGAATCACAATGTAAAATGTTAGAACCATAAAAGTGGTTAATTTATCGTTAGCAATAGGAAGAATAAATAAAATGAACGATATAGTCCCATCAAAATGTTTAATCTTAAACAAAACATAAAATACTATCGTTTCGCATACAGAACAAATTAATTATAATTAAACATAACTCAACAGACATTCTTAGGTGACTAGACCGGGGTACGACAAAAATAATAACTAACTAACAATAAATTAATAAATAGATTATTTACACTAAACAATTTTCATGATTTCCATTTAATTAATGTCAAACAAATCGTCAAAATTGCAAAAAAAACAATTCATAAACTTCAGTAACATGATTACTTTGCGGTTAAACAATCTCTAAATAACTACCTATTTTACCAAATCAAGCCTAGAATAAGAAATCAAAAACCATTGCCATCTTCACCCTGTACCAACGCCCGTCAAACTTATCTCACACTAATTACTACTATGCATCACAACATTTTTATGGAAGCCTCTTTGCCTGCCGTCCTAGATGTAGGATAAATATAAAGTAGGATAGAGATTTATTTATTTACAGTATTTTTGTAGTAATAGTCAATAGTAGTAGAAAACTCAATTCTGAGTTAAGCTCGCCTCTGTAAATCATATTTCGTTTTGTTATAATTATGTAATCATATGTTTTATGTACAATAAAGAATTAAATAAATAAAAAATAGGTATTGCATGTCATAAAATAGTAAAGAATGTATGAACTTAAGTCCTTGATAAATTGGAAATTGATGAGAATGTAATATTAAAATATAGTTACGCTCTAGTTTTAGTTTTTTTTTAGATTTGTCATTTTATCTGGTGTTTTTTTTTGTACGAGACAAGCCCACCACTCGTGCCCATCATTGTAACTCTTGTAAGCCCGGATCTACAATGATAACCTTTAAGATATCGAGGCAGTGAAGCTAAAGGTATCCCAGAGAAATGACTCAACTGTCCTGGAACCCGCAACGAAATTAATCTTACAGGGATATATATAGGAGGAGTAGGAATAACAATTTGGTCTGGTGTATAGGTATTTTTATCTGATAGCCTACCCTAGCTCTGGTCCGTCTAAGCACAGCGTAAGGATGTTGTCGCCTCCTGTAACAGTAGGTACCTATACATAAACAATGAAGCTCTAGAACGGCAGTTGTGTGAGCAAGGCGACGCCACGCATGATCCAGTGGTCGGAGTCCAGAAGCGAGGGGAGCCGCATAAAGAGGATGTAGTTGGTAGAGTGGCCCGTAGTAGACAGCACGCCGCGCCGGTCGCCTGTCTTGTATAGCGGACAGTTGTAAAACTCGTCCGTCGGCAAATCATCGCGTTTGAGTGGAATCAGCCACACCTATATAAATGTAATTAACATAGCATTAGGCTAAACGGTAGTTAAGGACGACTACAGTAACATAAGTTGTTTGTATGATGCTGGTTACAGATGCTGGTCCAGGTTCCACACTAATCCAATTTTATTATATTTCTTACCGAACCCAGATCCAAAGACCTTCCACTGAATTCTAACCAGTAAGAAGTGACCACTAACGAATGAGTAGAAAAGTCGAAGGCAGTGAGAGAAAACCAATAACTGACCGGTGGGAAATCGTCATACAGTATCTTGGGGATGGACTCGTCGATGCACATGGTCTCCATGTTCCAACGCGCACCCTCCATATACAGGCCGCGGATGTACACGCCTTCGTTTGGCGGCGTGTCCAACTCAAACACACGCTGCACCTACGTACGAGTAAGGTAACATGATTAACAATCAAATATTTTAAAGCTTAGCAATAATATTTTAAATCTATGAAGCAAGAACAGTACCGTAGATAAGATATTATTCAATTCCAACATTATACATGAAGCTTTTCTTTTTTTTTTCTTATCGGCCAAGTTTATGAGTATGTAAAGTGAGTTACTTGATAATGGAAGGCCAGCTGATCGATGGGTATCTTGTATTTTCGCGCGTAGCTCTGCTGAGCAGCCGTGAGGAAGGCTTGCGGGAAGTAGAACCCTGATAGCCAAAACACTGTCGGTGGGCCGTGCTCATGCCAGTGCTGTCAAAACAATATCATTATTAATTTCACCCACCACCAATATCGCTAAAATGACCTTATACTTGTTCCAATGGTTTATACAGTTTATACATGTATTAAAGATTGTTAGTTAGATCCTCGGGATAGATATATTTGTGATGAGCAGATATAATTATCCCGAATTTGCGTGTTTGAGCACATTTTATATTTATAACATATCCATAATTCTGGGAGAAATTGAAAAATACCAATGTCGAGGGTTTCTTGTTTCTAATAATGGTAAAATCACTCGTATATGGAAGCATGCCGCTTGTATTCGGGTGTTATGATTAAAAAAACTAACCAGTTAGAATTAATGACTTATAATATAACAAATGTCGAATAATCGATACAAATATTTTTTCAAAACAGTGTAAAATGTCTGCTAGGTGTATAACGTACCTGCAAGAAATTAAGCCTATCGAGTAAGTCGTTAAAATACGAGGCAAGCGGCTTGAGGGAGGGGTAGCTCTTGCCGGCCCACAGCGCTGGTATGCGCCCGCGGACCATACTTGTCAGCACCTCTTCCGTTATGTCCGTCAGCACGCTCACTCCTGCGTATTATACATAATATATCCTTAAAGATGTATGTTGTCGGAATAAGCTCATAAATAAATTAATTTAAATACCCAATAATTACCCGTAAACAAGTATAAATAATAAAATTACTTAACGTTTTATTTTTTACAAAAATATTAAATGCTGTTGTATTTTTTATTTATTGTGCAGTTATCCAAAGATTTTAAAATAGGTCGCAAGAAAAATACTATAAATATTTTCTACCATAATCTATAAATGAATAGCACATAGCAATCAGTACCTTGTACGGCTCCAATGACTGCCCTAGAACTGGACCTAACCACACTAACAAGTCGTTCGTATCGCGCGGCCTCCTGAATGACGACGATCGACATGGGTGTCATGTCGGACGGCTTGATGTCGCCCTCGTGGGACGGACCCGACAGAATAGTGGCCGGCAAGCGAGCTAGTACATCCTCAGCAATAGCCATTGCCTGCTGTTCAGGGGTCGAGCCCGCAGCGCCCGAAGACATGGTGTCCTAGATAAAGTTATTTTTGGTTAAGGTGGCGGAAATAGCTTGACTGTTAATGAATATATATGTATATATTTATTTGTAAATGAAACCAAACGAAAAGTGAAAGAAAAGACGTAAAAAAATAAAATTTGTTCATAAATATTTAAAGAATACTTTTTATTAAGGAAGGTTCCTTCTTCGTAAGAGAACCTTTGCCCAGAAGGAACTCTTTTACCATGATATAATTAAAGGGTGGTTTTACTTCATAATATAACAAAACAAAAAAACTGATCTACTAGTATACTATTTTTACGAATGGTACATCCAATGCAAGACTAGACTCCAAGCTTTTGCCCATAGATTAGCTGGACTAATATGCCCGTTTTAGCCTTCTTGACGGTTCATCCACTTCTCCTTTTCTTAACAGACGACAAATAAATCAAAGTTGAAGACCAAACGACTAATGAATATTGTGCCTTTGTCATAATTCTCTGATGTTTTTAACCCTGTTGTTTTCATCATTTAATAACCCTCCTTCTGGCGCAGTCGGGTAAAAATACGTGTTATTCTCCTACTTTCGTAAAAATCATTTTAGTCAGTTTTTATTTCAGTTTAATACGTACCTGGTATTTTTTCTCGAGGTCCTTGACGCATGAAAATTACAAATCAATATCAATTCTACAGGAAAAGCATATTACTTAATGTCCAATAAACAAATTGTATTAAAAGGACTTACCATACGATCCTGCTCGAATGCAGCAATGATAGATGAAACATAAGAAAAACTAAAATAATTACTGTACATGAGCAAGACTAGGCTAATTTATCATGCAATACAACTATTAAAAAATCAAATTAATATAGGGAATCTAAGCTACATAATTACGTAAAGTACGTAACGTAAAAATAAATAAATGATAATGCTATAACTCCTTTATGTTGTTAAAGTATTACCATTAAAAACTGGTATTCTGCGTCTGGACGTGTCACAATGTAGCTTGCTCGCATAGCTAAAGGCTTACAAAATGCCATTAATTATGATAAATTTTGTCGTTTGGATTTCTTTGTTACCTGTGTCAGTATGGTAGTGGCCAGCAACTCCTCCGCCTCTCGGAAGTGTTTGGTGATGTCTGCGTTAGGGTGAAAGCCGAACACGGCAGGCGGAGTGGCGACTGGCAAGGAACGCGCGAATGCCACAAAGTCCGCGTGCTCTTTTAAAGTCGGTATGTAGTATATACCTGGTTTTTTAAATTCTTATATTATAGAAATAAGGTTCACTCTCAATTAAGAATTTTTCGTAACTACCTAACGTAAATACTTGTTTGCAATAAACAGATTTATTTGCGACAGTTAGATATGTCACATTATTTCTAGAAAAGAAAATGATTATAGGTACGTAACAGACAACACAACTATTTTTGAATAGCTACATTAACTAAAACAACTTTCGTGAGTGTTATCCATATTACGTCTCACGAACTCACGTGTGTATTCAGGGATGTCCGACTAGTTTGGTAGTAGCAAGCAAGCGGGATAATTAATACTCATTATTGTTTTTAAGTGAGCGAAGGTTTTTCCATTGCTACAGCTTATAACTTTAAAAAAATCATAATAACTATAAATCAACTTACCAGTAGGGTCAAGTGCGTAGTTGTGTTCGTTAATGGCCTTAGGGTTGTAGAACTTGTAAAGAATTGTGTTGAGCGTGCGCCGGTCCCAGTCGTCGGTCACGCGCCCGCCGTAATTACACTCACCGGTCAAGTAGCGCAGTGCTATGAATTGCACGTCCTGGTCGCGGAGTACTTGTATTAGCAGTCAAGAAGCAAATTAAAACTTTATATAACTATTAGATATTATATCATTTCTGGATAACCTGCTGAACCTGCCCTGCTAAATTTATTTACCAGCATTAAATGCTTATAATTCCAAAATAATTTAGCATGCATAATCTTACTAAAGCATTCCGGTGATGATTGTAATGATAGATGATCACCAAACATTCCAAAGTGATTTTGGATACAATTTAAAATTTTACTTACGTCGTATTCATTTAGAAACATATAAAGCTGTGTGACACTGATCCGGAGGTCTGTCTCGTTAAACTCGTAGCGTATATTCCAGCCGAGAGGACCGAACTGCCGCCGCTCCTGAACCACCGCGTGGAAGAAACACAAGGCGAACAACAGCTTCTTAAAGTACTCTGTCTGTTTGTTACCCTCGAACCACTCCAAATCATTGATTGGATCGCTTCCGTACGAACGTGCTATGTTTGCTCTGAGACCTATTTGCGTAATGCAAAAATAAAAATATCATTTTATTTATATTAAATGTGTTGTAAGGGCTAGTCCAAATTATCTACCTACCTTGCGGAGGTTCATTGGTCATTTTGACACCGTTCTGCAGCACATACACAGGAAAATGATCCGCAGGATATGATGTAAGCCAAAGCCTGAAGTCTGGATGAGTTGCGTCTGGAGTGAATCCTTCACAGATCTAAAAAAGATAAAAATATCATACCTACTATTTTAATTGTATACAGATAACTGTTACACATAATAATTATCGTATGTAGTTTAGGCTAGAACAAAAACATTACTCATGAATAGGAAATATTCGAATGTATTCATATTCATATATTCATATTCATATATTTATTTGCATTCCATAATGTTACAATAGATGTTAAAGAGGCTTAAAGCTAGGTACAATGTTATGGACCCTGTTAGGGCACAGCAAAAGAAGGCATTACAAAATTTATATTACATAATTAATTTATTTTTAATTTAATAGTAGATAAAATAAATATTTTACAATTCAAGTAAGTATTAATTATATATATAGGATAACATTTTTTTTTTTTTTTTATTTTATTTTATTTTTTTTTATTTTTTTTATTTAGAATATTTATGGGATGTAATAATTATGAAATTAATCTATATTTTTATCTTCTAGGTACTCATTAACGCTATAGTAACATTTACGTATAAGAAGTTTTTTTAATTTGTTTGTAAATATATGTATCTTTTTTTCGTTTCTTAGTGTCTCAGGTAGTTTATTATAAATTTTGATTGACATGACTAGTGGGCTAGATGCATGTATTTGTAATCGGGAAGATGGTAGGTTTAGGCGTTTTTTGTGTCGAAGTGTGTATCTTGTCTGTATGTCTTCGCGTATTGTGTAAAATTCTTTGTGTGTGTGGGCGAATTTACAGATTTCCAATATGTATAATGAGGCTAGAGTGAGAATGTTTAATTTTATGAAATGTGGTTTGCAGCTGTCTGTTTGTTCTATGTTAACTATGATCCGAATTAACTTTTTTTGAGTTGTGAATAGTGCTGGTGCGTCGGTGCTATTTCCCCACATTATTACACCGTAGTTTAGCCATGCATGCGCATAGGCGTAGTAGGTGGTTAGAGCGGTTTTCAGGTCTGTAGTCTTTTTAATTTCCCGGAAAGCATATAAAAATTTTGATAGTTTTGATTTTATTTTCAGTATGTGTGACTTCCAGTTTATGTTTGTGTCGATTGTTATACCTAGTAATGAAAATTCGTTAACTTGTTCTATTGTGTGGTTGTTAAAAGAGAAATTTAGAGAAAGTGGCTTTTTTTGACGGGGGTGGAATGCTATTGTTTTAGTTTTTTCAAAATTGATTTCAAGATTGTGTGCATTCATCCAGGTTATTGTTTTTGTTAGAATATTATTAAGTGTAGATTGTATGTTAGTGATATCGTGACAGGGGGTTATAATCGAAATATCATCAGCGAATAAAACACATGGACCATGTCCTTCTATGGTTTTTGGAAGGTCGTTTATATAAATTAGGAAAAGAAGGCATCCAATAACACTTCCTTGTGGTATTGAGGCTTTTATTGTTTTATTGTCAGAGCGGTAATTTTGGAGAATTTTTGTATCATTATTATAGAATTCTATTTCTACAAATTGTATTCTGTTTTCAAGATATGACTTGAACCAATCGCTTGTTTTTCCGCGGATACCTATTCCATAGAGTTTACTTAACAATATTTCATATTGTACTTTGTCGTAGGCTTTAGTCATGTCTAGGAGCAGACCGATTGCGTATTTTTTATTATTTATTACATTAAGAGCTTCCTGTATGAATTTATATACTGCTAAAGTTGTTGACCTGTTTTTTCGAAAACCATTTTGACATTCATTGAATATTCCATATTTCTCGCAGAAGGCGTACACCCGATTACACATTGCTTTCTCAAATATCTTTGATGCAGTCGGTAATAGAGCTATTGGACGATAGTTATTGGGGTCTGTTTTGTCATTTTTCTTGTGTAAAGGCTTCACTATTGCTATTTTGAGTTGATCAGGAAAAACTCCTTCCTCGAAGGATTGATTTATCAATTTGTAGAATGGTAGAGTGAGTTCGTCTGCACAATTCCTAAGTAATTTTGGTGGGAGTTCGTCAATACCATGGCTATTTTTGTTTTTGAGATTTTTTATTAAATTATTTGTTTCAAAAGGGTCTACAGGGCTGAGAAACATTGTGTTTTCGGAAGGAGAAAGTAAGTATGTAAATTGTCTTTACCTTCTCCAGCGTAGGCATCCAACTCTTAGCCAAGTGGCAGTTCTGCAACACAACCCATGTGCCACTGCGGACACCTTCCTCTATTAGTTTTACTGCAATAGGACCTTGCCCTTGGCCCAGAGACAGCGAAAACAGACGAGAGGACCCAAAACCCTGCCAAAACACGGCCATATTTTTAATGCTAATTAAAATAATATCATTCATAATCTATATAATATATCTATACTAACAATACAGGTTACATTAAAACTTTATAAATTTTATACAAATCCATTAAACAGTTATCAGTGAAATAACAAATGTACAAGAAAACTGTAAAATTATAAGGTACCTGGTCATCAGCAAACTTGAGCAATGTACCCATAGGATCAGATCCAGGAGTCAGCACGAACAACAAGGGGATACAGCAATGCGAGTCCGCGTACGAAGATGTCAGGTCGAATAGCGGGGGCTCCACGAATTGACGGCCAAGTTTCGCTTTAAGAGATAATAATAACTTTACGTACTTCCTAAACTACTTGATAATAATTAACAGAAAATTTTAAAGAACACTTTTGGGTGATAGGTCTATGTTTTTTTTACCTTCGACGTAATTCTGAACAGCAGGCACCATCATATCCAAACGCATGCATCGTAATACCAGCATTGTCTGTAAGGTGACATATTATTAGATTATTTGTTTTAGTAACATTAGTAATTTTATCATTAAGTTAAAGGAATACTTTAACAACGATATGGGTAATAAACTAGGTACTAAGACTAAATTTAACAATCATGTTACCTCAAATTGGTCAAGTTTTTTGTCCCATGGTGCGGGTAGAGGTTGGTTGTGGGGTTCAGCAGTGTCACAGTACGCCTCCCATACACTAGTGTTTTTTATGAAATGATCCAAAATACCATTGTATTTGGGTATCTCATTTAACCTGCCAATTAGTTAAATTAATATTTCTAATCTATCTTCTAGAAGCAAGGAAAGAAGAAATGCATACCTATACATTGTGATTTTATTGTACGATAACGACAAAAAAGTATCTTAGATTACCTCGTTTAGAAGTCTCTTCTTTGAAATTATTCTGTGCTGACACTAACCATTTAGTAATGGCTTACCCGTTAAAATCGGCCCATGCCTGTGGGCTAAGGAACTGCACGGGATTATGAACCACGTGACGTGGCTGCGCGCCTCCAAGCAAGAACATCAAGTCGCTCCTCTCCATTTGATCTTCCGCCAGCATTATCGTGATTGCCAACAGCAACGAAAAGACCATTTTGTCCTACAATAAATTGACTACCAATTTATAAGGTATTCAATAACAATTTTTAATTATTATACAATTTATAATAGAAAAACATTATTTTGAGGATAGCATGTATTGTACCTGGAACAAGGCAATAGTGTGATCGAGTTATGATTTACCTTTTCGAACAAACTCCTGCAAATATTCGCGTAGAGTGAATAAGTAAAGTATTTCCTCAATATCTTAAGTCGTTCAGGGATCTCTTCCACTTTTTCAGTGTTATCTATGGCAGCCGTAAATAAACCCTCAAACCAGCCCAGTGAATACTGGTACATTGGATCAATATTGGCTAACGATGCTGCAAATATTAATATGACGGCTGGTAAAGTCTATATACATATATGCTAAACCAAGACTACTAGCAAGTGCGTCGTTAGTTTTATACGCTTATGAATAAAAAGGCTAAGAATAAAAATTTCCAACCGATAAGGAAGAATAGATTAGTAGAGTGAACTGCTATGGGGACGTAATCATCTCGCGCCACGTCAATAGCTTGCTCCGTTATCATCGCTACCTCTTGCTTCTCTTTGATTTCGTTTGATGTGTCTTTTGCTGAGTTCAAAATCTAGACAATCACAAAAAATACTTTATTTAGCTAATATTTTATTTAGCACATAAAGAATAAAATAATTTCTTTTGTTTGTTTGAAATTATGTACCAATAGTAGTGATTAATGGTTTAGTTACCTGAACAGCTTCTTCATCTTCCAATAAATGTTCAGAGGTGGAGAGCACAGTAAGAATTTTCTTCTCAATATCCTGTAACAGTCTTCGATGTTCTGCACCTTGTGTGGTCAAGTCTGCTTTGGCTTGCTGTAGGTCAGGTCTCTCTCGGGCCACCACTCGTGCAAGTAACTGTGCTTGCAATCCGTCCATTGCCAACATAAAGTTGACTAAAGTTACTCGCACGCCTACCTCGGGTAGGTAATGCGGGTTGGCCAGTTTTGTACTTATGTATAATCTAAAAAAAACAATTAATAGAAAATGTTGTCCCCAATAGATACAATTCGGGTCATTTAAAGAACACATTCTTCATACTTACTTAAAATCTTTACTGTACTCAACAATGGTGTCACCAATTTTAATGCAGAGAGCACCACCTTGTTTGAACGTCTGTTGTTGAAGTAGTGGTTCTAACATCGGATCTAACTCTTCTAAAACATTTTCTATCAAAACCTGTTGAATAGGGTAGTTGACACAATTAACCAATAATTCCGAGACATGACTTCTAAAAAATCTCAATTGAGTTGGCTAATTAGTGATGTATGACGTCATAGCTTGCTATTTCCATGCGAAATCTATGGAGGAATTGTGTTTTGACAGCTAATAAAAAGTATGTTAATTGTTTGGTGGTGTCAAATACCCAATAATATTTATTTAAAGTTATGCATCAAACGTTAGATAAAATCGCAAAATGCGAATGATATTTCTATACCGGTTGTCCAAACTGCACAGCGTTTTCCAATACTCGTCCCAAATCAGCCTGCGTCATCCGCACTACACCAATATTATTTGGTTTTTCCATATTTTTAATCCAGCGATTGGCCTGTCCTTGTGGATCAATCATTAAAGGCCAACGACGTGCTGTCCTGTACGGTAGAATATTATCAAATCAAGTAACTTATGAATGGGTTTATTTTATATTATTTAGGTTAGTTAGGTTTATATTAAGTAGGTATCTTATAAATTATGTTATAAAAGTTATATTTACTTGCAGATAACTGTTAGTAAGAAAACAACGATATAGACTTACATAATAATAATTGCGCTTTCAACGCTGAAGTTGTCAGATGGCAGACCGTCAATGTTCCAATGTTGAATAGTGACAGCTTCACCAAGAACCTTGATGAGACTGAAATCTAACGTGCAGACTATACCACAATCGTGACATGCTCGCGCCCATTTCTTGACCTTTTAGAAAACAATGAATGAAGTTTTTAAAACTGTATAACTTAAAATCTCGAAAGCTCCCTTCCTTTATTAAGATTGTTTGCCTCGCTAATAGGTAAGATGAATTTATTATTGAATTATTAACGAACATCTAGGTGAGTGTAAAATCAAGACTGTTTAAAAAAGATAATAGATACATTTTAAAAATTGTAGGAAACATACTTGATCACTTCTGAAACTGGCTGTAAAGGGTCCAAGGTACGCGATAACGCCAGAAGCAATTAGAATATCCCCTGGAAGAAAAATATTTATCGTTGTACCCATAAGATAAAATAAAAAAACACCTTTTATTTAATTGTGTACACTGTGCATTTACAAAAAAGAATTTATTAATTCGTAATCGATGTTAAGTACCTATCATTAGATTGTTTTTTATTTCACTATTCACACACCTGATACCTGCAAGACTCACCTGTAAGAGAGTTGTAAGTATCGCGAAGATTTTTTGCGATTTGGGTCCACCTAGTCTTCTCACCGCCAAGACCCGAAATAAGCATTTCAGCACGTTTCAATTTGTTACTGCAGTCCATTACTTCATCGTCCAATGTTTTCTGCTGACGATTCTGTTCCGCCAGTGCATCTTCTAGTTTTTTCAATTTCATTTGTACCTATTGTAAAACCATAAATATCAGAAAAGAGTTTTGGCAAACATGTTTAAATAATTTGTTTGTCACATTTTGCATCTAATTCGTTTTATTCTGCGTTTATTTTGCGTCACCTAACTCAAACCTTAATTTATCGGTACAACGCTGTACATTGCAAGCTGCAAAGTTACCTGGAATATTTATATATAGTATACACGGCAATTTGTAATTAGTACAATAAAATACAGTAGCCGGAAGTGATCATATTTAAACAGTCAGATAAAAAAAATCGACATCCCAAAACTGTGTACCAAAATAAGTAATAATTGGTAAAATCGATAACTGATATATTCGTGAAATTCCAAAGGGAGGTTTAAATGGTGGTATAAAATTCGCGGGTCAGCTAATTAAGTTTAGAAATATAATGTTACCTCTCTGAGTTGCGCTTGTTTGATGGCGAGTGCAGCACTAGCTTTGTCGTAAACGGCTTGTGCAGCAGCCAACCTTTGTTTCTTTGGTGCTACCACTTTGGCAACTTTGTCGTACTTCGTCATTGCAATCACCCATTTGCACATTCCTGTATAAATAAAAACAATGAGTTTTATTATTTCTATCTATTTTATTATCAAGATAATTGTTGTGTGCAGTTTCCTCATCTCACTACGCAAATTATAATAGCTATCAAATTCATTTTATACAGTTGTGGGGCTCGTAGTTATGCGGCTACCCCGCAGATCAGTCGATCTGCGAGGTTAAGCCGTGCTTGCCGCGGTCAGTCTTGTGATAGGTGACCGTTTTCACATGACGAGACCCCACCGTGCTTCGGAAGGCACGTTAAGCGTCTACCGTCTACCGTCCCATCGGATTATGAGAGTGAGGGGATAGGGAGTGCACCTGTGTCTGCGCGCATACTTGTGCACTATAATATCTCCTGCGCAGATGGCTAGTCTCAGCTGAGACAGGCCTCCGTGTCCGAAAATCGGTCAGGAGGACATTATACAGTTGAAAACTAGAACGCACGCACTTGAAATTTAAATATTGATAATTTTCACCTTCAGCAGCCACTGACACAGTTTTGATCTTCTCTGGTACAAAACCCTCGTCCTGCATGACTGTCGTAGTCAGCTTCTTCATCACGGCCGGAGGAATGTTGTCCTTGTCATAATTCTGTAGTGACTCTAGGAACTTGATGTCGTTAAGAATTTTCTTCGATGGCCCCCAATAATCCTCAACAGTACCTACTCCAGACGGGTTAGGAATCTTGTCCGGTTTAATGTCCTACATTTAAACGCCAATTAATTTTATTATATACATAGGATCAAGCAAATGAGGTAGTTATTGCAGATGTTAGTGCCTTAGTGGTAGTCGAGTTCGTGTGCGAAGAAATCTAGGCTAAGTGCAGTAAATATATATAGGCAGCCTGGTATGAAGTCCGTTGACTTCATCACTAATACATTGCTATAAGCATCATTTATAAAACAGTTAAGTAATGATACGCCTGCGCAATAGCTCAGTCGAATTACAGCCGGTTCACGAAAGCGTCTAGATAAGGCAATCGTGCGATGCGGTGCGGGGTGCGAGGGAAGCGGGTACTTCCCGAAGAGGGGAAGTACCCGCCTTAAGGTGACAATGTTAGTCTTTCGGGAGCTCTCCGGCAGGGTTTATGCGCTTGAATTCACTTAAGTTTTGAAGATAATATTATAATAGGACTTTTTTCCAATTTCGATGGGGTTGAATGTTATAATGCTTTTTATATGTTTATTATATTGTTTTGTTCTAGATATAATCTTTGAAACGGACGCTAGGTAGTTCGACTGTAGCAAATTTGCAAGTATGAGCAAGATTGCGTGAAAAATTATATTTACTTACTGGGTCATCCTTTGGAAGATAAAAAAAATAATGTGTGAGAGTAACATGTCCAGTCAATTTTACATTTTCATTTAACAAACATATTATGCCACAATTTAAACTTAACATAAATAAGTTGGGGATCGCACTTACATAAATAAGTGCGATCCCCAAGCCGCTTGCCAAGCGTGGGGATTATGGCAAACCCCCCCGCTTAAACGGGGAGGCCTATGTTCAACAGTGAACGTCTTTGGCTGATGATGATGATAAATAAGTGATATTTTTCTCAGTCAAAATGAGCCTTTTTATCGCACAAAAGACCGGTACTTGATCTTTAGGTAAAGCATGAAAATGTATCATAGAAGCTCACATTAACACGCATTAGAACAGGTGTACGACTCCTTTTCATAAAATGTCATTCAGGTAATTATTTATGGAATTACAGTTAAAAGATATGTACAAGGAAATACCTTTAATATGCAAATAGCCTCCATAACGATTCGAATGCCTCGGGGAGGACTTTTCATGGTTTTGATAAAGGTGATGTCCTGAGGAGTGAGAGTGTCGAGCGCCGATAGAGCCGCGTTGAGGATTGGCATTGCTTCCGCCAAGTCGGCGTCGCACTCGTCCTTAATTCCTTGGGCTTCTTGCGCCTATACGTGTATTGTAACATATATATTTAAAACTATTTGTTAACATAAAATAATAAATAAGATAAATTATAAATAGCAAAGGTGCTTTAAAATAGTTGCCAGAAATGCCAAAATTACAAAAGTTATAAATGAATTAGATTTTAGAGAAAGCTTAAAAATATCGCGCCTGTGATTGAATAGTTAAGCGTAAGCATAATGTATTAGAATTCCTTGCCTGTTCCTCGGCGGCAGCTTGATCAACAAGCACTTCAGCCTCGACTAGAGCCACTCCTTCTTTCTCTTTTTCCACTTTGGCAGTAGTCTCAGCGACAGCTGCGGCGCCTGCAGCTAATTTTGGCTGCAGCACTTCCAGAGCCTCTTGTAAAGCGGCCACTGACTTAGCAGCGATTGCCAATTGGTCCAGTCCTGTTAAATATCTTTTTTCTGCCGTTGTCAATTCCCTGGTTTAAATATTAATATTACATTTAGTTCTGGGTCTATAGTTTAGTTCTAAGGATATAGATGATTGTCCTCGTTTGTTTTAAAGTCACAACAATTCACCAAGAAATACTACTTACAATCGTTTCTTGTTTAATAGCGATTTAAACATGTTGATAAGCTCCAAGTACGCAGTAGGTGTGACATAGTTGTATCTTTTTAGTCGGAGTAAGAACTGCCTGGTGAGTTCCTGTGTGTCTGTGTGGAACACCTGGCACAGCTTGATGGCCGTGTCCCGTTCCAGGGTTGTGAGCTCTATGTCTTTTAGGAAACGAGTCGCAACAGCCAGTAACGCGTCCGGTGGCCATTCCTATACAGAAATTTGATTAAAAACAATAAACTCCTTTTTTTGGGCAGTCGTGTAGTAGGCGTTACTCACACAAAAAAGCACTAAAATATCAAATGTTTGAAACATTTTATGATATAGAAATTAAATTATCTATGCCAACTAACTTAGCGAAGACCCCAGACTAACCTGGAACCAATCAATGGTACAACAGTTGACCAGAGAAGGGAACTTTCTGATGCGCGTGCGCAGTGAAGTTCCGGCAGGCGACATGGCCAGCACTATGTGCAGCTGGTCGCGCACTATAGATACAAAATACGCGTACAAGGCAGTGGGACTGCCGTCCGTCTGCATGGACTTATCTCGTTGACGATCAATCTGGACAAACATAAGAAAGTTAGTGAAGTTATTAGTTTTAATCTCAATGTTCATAAGGCACAATCAATCCATAAACACACAAATAAAATTGGAGTATCAGTAGTAGTTGTAACTAATTCAAATAATCAAAATAGTTATTTTTACTCAATGCATATGGTAGTATTTACGAAACTTTCACTGGTAGATAGCTGATAGTACAAGATTATAATGTAGGCGACTTTGAATTTCAAAGTATTTAGGGTTCCGTCGGAAAAAACGTAGGTATCTATGTACTGCTGATGCGTAGGTAAAGATTTTTTTGATTAAAATCCACAGGCACGATGTCGCGGGTGGAAGCTAGTGTTAAATAGTTATTTAATTATGGTTGTACTCACAACTCTCATTTTTTCACACAGCTCAGCTTTTTCATCAGTATTAAAGATGTTGGGAACTTCTCCGGAGTTTAGCATATTATTCACGTCCTCAAGAAAGCCTTCTTCTTTAATCTATTAAATTAGGAAATAATAAAATATATTATATCTTACAATCGTGATAGTATAATTGTAAACAACAACAACAACTGTATTATCTTTTAATGTGTTTATTATTAACTAAAAAAAAAACATTTCCAGGAAAGGCACAAATTGAAAAAAAATGCGTTTATTTCCAATTTGTGCCAAGTTTGAGAGAGCTTTTATAAACATTTATCAAATATTATCTATGCTTAATTTAATTTTACCTGTGACTCGATAAATAGGAAAACCATGAGCAAATCGGGAGTGCTTGACTTTTTTAACAAAGTTTTTAAGTCTTCACGCCACTCGGTTTTTCCATAGGTTCGACTCATTTCAACCTGTTTGTGAAGAAAATATGATAATGAATCAAGTAACATGAATATCTATAGGTATATTATAATAATGTGAAAATACAAATATCAATTTGTCAATCAAGAAGATGGGAACAAGATAATATTATTCAGAATCATCCAATCAAATATACATGTAGCTATCTCCATGATTAAAGTTTTCAGTCGGAAGCAAACAGGTTATGATCATAATGATGCTATCGGCAGGCAAGACTACTAGGATCCGTTCACACAGACCGGCTCGGAGAGGAAAATAGATATTTATCGCGATTAAAAAAGAGTTTTGGATTATTTAAATAAGGTTTATTATATCAAGCATTCTCATATAAAAAAAACAGTGAAATATGTGTGAACGGTCCCGTATTCAGCAACAAGTTCAACGGCTGCAAGTTTAAGACCTACCTGGAATAGGTCGTACTCGTTGATATGAGCGGCCAGCCTTGTGAGCGACTGCCGCCCTGAGCCGCCGAGCCCCACCAGGAGAGCGTGCGAGCGTGGCTGGGTAAGCACGCGGCAGATGCGCGACACGTGCTCGATCGCAAACCTGGACAAATCATTATTTACAAGGTAGTAATAGCTGTCATAAGAAATGCATGATATACTAAAAGCCTTAATATTTATACTACATTCATTTGGTAATATGTAAAATCATCAGTCAGGAGGTAGTGAATAATACAAAAGATAGAACATTAGGGGCTCGAGACAAGTGGCAAAACACTTGACGAATAGAAACCGAATAGAATGAAAAATGTATAGGACTGGCATATGTCATGTATTAAATAGTTGAAACATTATGTCATCCTCATACATTTTTCGTTCTATTCGACAAGATTATTGCCACTTGTATAAGGGGGCTGGAAAAAAAATCGCTTTAAAACGATTGCCACTTTACGCTCACCTGAAGAGCACCAGGTTCATGGGTTTCTTCGACATATTATTAAATTCGACTAAAAAGGCATCCACGGTAGCATTTAAATGATCCATATTTGTAGTTTCCATGTAGAAGCGTGTATCAGCTTTAGGATTCGCAAAATCGCAGTAAATCAGCTTTCTTAGATGGTAATCAGTAATTTTCTGCAAACAAAATATTAATAATAAACGAATTATTTTATCAAATTAAATATATATATTTTTTATCAAAGGTCAGCTAAACTGCATTTGAATTTAAATCTGCACAAAACACAAAAATCTGAAATGACTGTAAAAGTACATACTAAGTAATAGGTCGAACCTGTTTAGAATTATCTAGCAGTCTTGAGAGCATAACGTCGAAATCATCATTCAAACATTGTTGAGTTGCTTTACGTAGACAAGTGACAAGCCACTGGCGATCTGATTCCTCCACTAACCGATCAGAGAACACGCGAAGGCACTCATGCACCCACAAACGCTTCATTGATTGTAGGTCCGGCGTTACTTCAGGGACAGAAAGCAAGACGCCCTGCATAAGGAATTTATTAATTAAAAAGAAATATAATATACACAGTAGAACATCAATCAGCTATATTAAAAAACCGTTATCATATTTAAAGGAAATCATTGTAGAGGTATTGATTTTAAAATGTATTAATTGTTACCAATATAACTCGCGAAAAGTCTCGCAGATTAAAGGTGTAGTGCGACTTAGAAGGCGTGGGCAGCAAGTTCAATCTACACTCTTTGTACACCTCCAAGGTGCCGTTAACTAGCTCTTCTATGCAGGGATCGAACTCTTTTGAAAATCCCCTGCAACAAAAACATATGTTATTTGTATATATGATAAATGATTTTATTTCTGTAAATAGGTCTTAAAAAAACACTTTTAAACGTCATTTTTTTTTAAACTAGATAGATGGCGTCGGCATTTCCTAACTACTACTGACTACCTCTGAGAAGAAACGCCGAAACAAACTCAGGGGTCAATGTCTCTTTTAAAGTCCAGACAGGTAAAAAATAATGTATGTGAGAACAGTGTAGGTGGTCTGAGAAGAGGTCTTTTTAAGAAAGTACCACGGCGAGTTTGAGTCGATCTGTCCTTACAGACGCCCCATCTCGTACCATCTGAAGGACATTTGGGTAGGCCGCTTGAAATACTCAAACCGTCAGACACGTGAAAGAAAAATTAGTAAAAAAAAAAAGCAAATCCTACACAATGCTCACATTTACAAATAATATAATTTCATGTCTGTTTGTACAATGTAGGTCGTCTGTGATGGTCTTTTGGAGAAAGCCAAAGCAGATTTGAGTCAACCTGTCCTGACAGACGCCCCGTCTCGTACCATCTGCAGGACATTTGGGTAGGCTGTATAAAAAATACTCAAACAGCCAGACAAAAAAAAAAAACTACATAAAAAGGATAAATCCTACATTGTACATTAATTTCACATTAATAAAGATAAATTAATACATAATGTCAGTTTGTAAAAAATAAATAAATAAATCAAAAACAAAATAGATCAAATGATCAAACAATGTCAAAAAATGTAAAAAAGGGGTAAAAAAATAAGTAATATAATAATTAAATGTCAAAATTAAACAATATAACAATAGGTAAGTGAAGTGGCTTAAGCCCAAGCATTTTTGTCTAGGAGATAGTCCGACACTTTATAGTAACCTTTTCTACATAGTTTGTGCTTAATAAACGACTTATATTTGTTCACACTCAGATTTTGAATGTCGTTTGGGATTTTATTATAAAAACGTATGCATTGACATTTGAATGAGTTACTAATTTTCTGAAGCCTAGTGGCTAGTACAACAAATTTGTGTTTATTCCTAGTGTTAATGTTGTGAACATCACTGTTTCTAATAAAAAGATTAATATTTTTATGAGCGTAAAGCAAGTTCTCATAAATATAATGTGATGGGACAGTCATAATACCAATCTCTTTAAACTTTTCCCTTAGCGAATGTCTGGGACTTAGTTTATAAATTGCCCGAACTGCCTGCTTCTGCAGTACAAATATTGTCTGTATCTCGGCAGCATTCCCCCACAAAAGAATACCATACGACATAACACTGTGGAAATAACTGAAATAAACAAGTCTAGCGGTATCAACATCGGTTAAGTTTCTTATTTTCATTACAGCATACGCTGCAGAGCTCAGCCTTTTGGACAACTTATGTATATGTGGACCCCATTGTAACTTAGCATCTAAAGTTATGCCTAGAAAAACTGTGTTATCCACAAGTTCCAACTCTTCGTCATTCATTTGTACACTGGTCTTCACTTGTCTGACATTAGGTGTTGTAAATTTAATACATTTAGTTTTATTCTCGTTCAAAAGCAAATTATTAACATTAAACCAGTGGACCACTTTAGAGAGAGCACTATTTACGTCGTCAGTAACTTGATTAGAGCGTTTGAGCTTAAATAGCAAAGAAGTATCATCTGCAAATAGGACAATCTCATGAGAATCCTTAACAAGATAAGGCAGGTCATTTATATAAACCAGAAATAAGAATGGACCAAGAATCGAACCTTGTGGGACTCCCATTGTCACCAAGGACCCTGGGGATCTTTTTCCATTGATATCAACTCTCTGAACCCTATTATTCAAATAAGAACTAAGAAGATTCAGAGCGTTGTTTCTTACACCATAATAATACAATTTTCTGATCAATGTTTCGTGAAGGACACAATCAAATGCCTTGGATAAGTCACAAAAAACACCCATCGCGTCGTGTGAGTCCTCCCAGGCACTATAGATATGTCCTAGTAGTTCAACACCAGCATCAGTAGTTGAACGACCCTTTGTAAAGCCAAATTGTTTAGAATGAAGAAGGTTATTTTTGTTCTAATCTTCCAAGATTTGTTATAATCTTGGAAGATCTTGAAGATGCAAACTTAAAGATCTTCCCAACTTAATGGCATATAAAACAAACCGCCTATGAAGAGAGAGAGTAAGCCGGAGGTGTTTATCATTACTAAAAGAATATACAAACCTAGTATCCAGATGCCACAGCATAATCCTGCTAAATATTACTTGAAGAGTGTCATCCTCGAACTCATCGATGCAGAAAAAGGAGAAGTGTCGCGAAAATCTTGGCGATACTAGTTTAGCGCCCGGTGTAGGTTTGCCCATAGCACACATGAACTAAAGGATGCACAAAAATTGGATGTCAGTTTTGTTTGAGTAAGTACGTAATTTAATTTACTTAAGTATTTCATTCACTCTTAATCCTTCTTGCTAATACAGTTTATTTTTATATATATCTACCCATCATCTATGAATGTTTATTTTAATTTTAATGCATGTTAATCAATGGATGTTTTTCTATAAACTTCTTACTATGGTACTAAACTACTTTCTTACCTGAACATCAATGAGATGCATGGCAAAGTTGGTCTTCCGGTCGTACCAAAGACCGAGATCTATACCTTGACGTAGGACCTCGATAGGAGGCTGCGCACCATACGTCTCCGCTTGAGGCATGCTCACATCGTCCACGAACACCACAGCGTAGCACCCAATCGGCGGGCCGTATATACCTGGCGGACGAATGAGTGACTTTACAGTTATACATAGACGCAACGAAAACAAAGAAGTTTAACAAAATAGCTTTGATAAAGTTATCAAGACCCGTGAGATTTGGAGTTGAATAAATTCAACATAACAATTTAGCTGCTCATACCAGAACATATCCTTGAGAAAAATGTTAGGTCGTTACATTGATTACCTAATCTTCTGATCAAACGTACAATATTCGTTTAACTTTTATTTATTCTAAAATTACATTTATGTGTATTGTCAATCCTCACCTTTTCTTCTTTTATCCATCTTTCCCATAATGATATCTTGTGTTTGGTTGCAATTTGTTTGAGCCGAGAAAGCCATAATTAGTGCTTTATATACTTTGGTATCGACTCTTTTTACAAGAAAATCCTGCAATTAATCATTTATTTAACTCCAAATAAAAATAAAAGTTTAAGTTATAGGCATCTAAGGGCCTGTTTCACCATCTACAAGTAAAGTGTTGAATAGTTACTTGTTGATTAACGCTAATCAGCAAGTAAAAGTTACGAGTATCTCCTATCGTATCTTAGTTGCAGGCCAGTTTATCCCCTGATTAATGCTACTGAGATATTGTGAAATTCATATGAGTAGTTGCGGGGTGACTTTAAGTGGCGATTAGTTTACTTGACACTTTACTTGTCGATGTTGAAACAGGCCCTAAATTTTGATAATAACTCATGATTTTACTCTGTTAAATTATTGTTAGCTTTTTTTAATTAACTAATTTAACTGCTCAAATATGTTTCCATATTTACACATGTTTTGTCCGCTCTCTCAATCAATGCACTTAAGTTTCTATTAGTATCATAAATAGCTATGGTAGTTGCCAATGTTTAAGGCTCTCTTGTTTAAGGGCAACATTTAATTGTATTAAAACTTACAATAATATATGAAGATTTGCCGGTCCCGGTGGGTCCGACCATCATAACCAGCTTATGGTGAGTAACCAGAAGCTTGAAGAGCGCTAAGTACCGGACACTGTCGAGGGTGGTCACCAGGATCTGATTAGGTGGAGTGTCGCGGCTGATAGGCGGGGCGGCCATTACGTCGTCTGCCCATGGCTTCCATTTACCTTTACCCTAAAATTGTTATAAAAGTCCGTGCAATGAATCTGAATAAAATGTGTAAATACTTAACGAAAACTATTAAAAAATAACAAATCTTACTCACTTCCTTTATAAATCTATAGTCATACACCAATCCCTCTTTCGGGATAATAAATATGTATTGTTTTTCAGGTTTGGCTATATCTTTATGATAACCTAACGCCTCTTTAACCTGAAATAAACAGGTATAATCATTATTTTATTACCAAAATGTGAGAAACTTAACAAGAACGATGATGATATTTTACCTTTTCTGGAAATTCTTTTTCAAGTAGACCTCGAAAGAGCATGTCAAATTTAGGGCGACTATTCCCCTCCAAGGTTGCTCCAATCGACCAAATACAAGAAAAGAAGAAAACGCCCTAAAATGATTGCTTTTTAATACAAAAATTCTAGTTTTAACTGTTAACGTGCTTTATGTATGTACATATGTATATTATTGTATATACACCCTAGAGCGAAGTAAACTTAACATAACTAATAATAATCAAGCCTGTATTTTCCGATGGGGTAGGCAGAGGTAGTACACCCACATATCGCAATTTATGTCATAGGTCTCAATATAAAAGGGGCCGAGCCTATTGTCATCAACCGGGCACAAATCCAGACTCCGTGCAACTTAGAATTACCTAGTGCAAAAACCCAGTAACACTTTGCCTGACTTGGGATTCGAACCCTAATGGACCTTATGCTTAGCACTCGCGCTTAGCAAACACGAGGCAGTAACGAAGATAGCAGAGAAGTAACTTAATAAAAAGCGTGTTAAAAAAAAAGATACATCTTCCTTTACAAAAATGCCAGCCACTACATTGGATCAAAGTGTAAGACAAAAAGTTTTGTACTAGATTTAGCCCAATGTTTGAAACAAATGCCCAAAACGTTAACCATATAACTTTACCTCAAGTTGAGCTCTTATATCAAGATCCGATATCTGTTCAAGATACTTTTCGTCGTAAAAGTCATCCATAAAACAATCGAACAGCTGCATGCACGCCACGACTATATTAGTGCGGGACGTAACGTACATTTGCTGCAAAAGCATAAAACCTCATTACATTATATTAATTTTATCATGCCCGGTTTCTGAAGACCTTCTATCGGGAGTTTATCTATTCATTAGCGCTATTGGTTTGATAAGTCACATAATTGAGTTTCATCGTTCTTTTAACGACCAATCTGTGCCGTATATCGGTTGCATAACTTTATTTGATGTTTAATTCTAGGGGTACATAGCAACTCACGTGTTTATTTATTTAGTAGATATGTAAATAAACTCAAGGAAATCGACTACTGGACCCTCTAAAGTGTAGGTATGGAGTTAGTTTACCATGGTCTAATTGCCAATTACATACTGTAGTTTATTTTTATATTTCAATATCAATACGAAGAAACTTGAAACGTAGAAGAAATTCTTTTGAACTGTACTGTTCAGTTTACCCAACCTTTTAATAAGAGATATCGCTTTAATAAAATACTAATACCAAAGTTTACCTGAGTCATATTATCAACCCAATGCAGAAAAATAGTCAGTGTAGCCCAACTTAAGACTAGAAATTCAGTAGAAAAGCCTTTGGTGTATGGAGAAAAGATTAGCATGCTTTTCTCAAACACTAAGGCTCTAGACAGACGGACCGCATTTCAACTGCAATCCAATTGCAGTTCAATTGCGGTCGGCGTGCAACAGTGTGAACGTTTGGTTTGCAGTTCTATTGCAGTCGTGTCAACTGCATTCAAACTGCATCCGAACTGCAATTTGCGGTTGGATTGCAGTTGAAATGCAGTCCGTCTGTCTAGAGCCTAAGGCTAAAGTTAGAAAACACAAGCTGCAGAGTTTATTATTACCCGTTACCCGGAACGGAACGGTGTTTTGTATGGTAAAATTAGGAAAAACGCGACTGCTGGACGGATTTTGACAGGACTTTCACTGGCAAATAGCTGATATTATAAGGCGTATCTAAGGACTACTTTTAATTATGAAAATATTTAGGGTTCCACTGGAAAAAATAAAAGCCATAAAAAATTTATGGGTTTTTTTCCAAAAATGAAATCCGTCTTCTTACCTTAGCTTTTCCTGAATTTTCAACGAGCCAAAGCAGAGGTGACAAGAACCGATTAAATAGATTGCGGATTTGGTTGCGATTAACGGTGTGTAGAGTAGGCGGCAGTTTGTTGAGCCACGATTCTAGTAAAGCCTTCCAACCAAGGCCTTTGGGTTCCAAGTAAATCATGCCACACCGGGATACCTGAGATCAATACAAAACATATCCTAAACGTTGTAATTTTCCGTTTTTTAATCATTTTATAATTCAGTGATGAATTTACTTATCTTTTAAAAACCTTTAATACGTTATTATACCTACCTACAACAGACCTAGATATTCCTGACATGATTATTGATTAGGTCATCACTGTAAACTGATTGTTTTGTACTTACAGTAGCCGGTGAAGCTGCCTCCAGATCCATAGGCTCGAAGATGAGGTTGGTAGTTGGCGCCAACTGAATAATTTCGCCACTCATCAAGCAAAGTTTCTTATTGTCATCGAGCACCGTGTTCAAGTTCTCTATCCAAATCGCGTCTACGGGGCCGTCAAACACCAACCATTTTCTGAAATTCATTTTTTGAGCATCATAAATGCCCTGTTTTTGAAGGCATAAAAAAGCAGAACGCGAGGTTACGAGTTTTTACTAACGACAATTTGTATTATAAATTATGTTAAAAAGCATGCATACCTATTATTATTAGGCGATACAGCAAAAGCTCTGTAGCTCACAGCAAGAATACCGTCAGACCACTCATGTGACACAGGATCAAACTGGCCGTACAGCTGTCCCATAGTGATCGACTTTGGATTAATCACTGTCCACTCCACGGCGTTCTCTTCCATAACTCCCTTTAAGTTTTTTAAGCAATTATTCAGATGACTAAACATTAAATCGTAGAAAGCATATTTAAAAAAAAATGTTAATTCTGATATATTACAGATTTTAAAATAAACATTCTGGAAATAGATTGGCGCAAGTAGCTTTTTAACCCCCGACGGAAAAAGAGGGGTGTTATAAGTTTGACCGCTATGTGTGTTTGTCTGTCTGTCTGTGTGTCTGTCTGTGGCACCGTAGCTCTAAAACGGGTGAACCGATTTGAAAGCGGTATTTTTTTATTTGAAAGTAAATTTTCCAGCGAGTGTTCTTAGATATGTTTTATCAAAATCGGTTCAGCCATCAGGGATGAAAGTGGGGATGATCAATCTAATATTTTCATCTATAACAAAGTGGGGTATCAAATGAAAAGGCATAATGTGCATATTACAAAAACTTAAATAATATCAAAATCTGCTCAGCCATTTACAAGATATGGGGGATGAAAGTGGGGATGACCAATCGAATATTTTCATCTATAACAAAGTGGGGTATCAAATGAAAGGGCATGAT
Source organism: Abrostola tripartita (assembly GCA_905340225.1). NCBI lineage: Eukaryota > Metazoa > Arthropoda > Insecta > Lepidoptera > Noctuidae > Abrostola > Abrostola tripartita. The sequence goes on from HG996488.1 coordinate 3,686,371, forward strand.
GTGTACATTATAAAAAATTAAGTTATATTAAAATCAGTACAGCCATTTACAAGATATGGGGGTTGAAAGTGGGGATGACCAATCGAATATTTTTATATATATCCAAGTGGGGTATCAAATGAAAGGACATAATATGCACATTATAAAAAATTAAATTATATCAAAATCGGTTCAGCCATTTAAAAGATATAGGGGCAGACAAATGGAATATTTTCATATATACCAAAGTGGGTTATCAAATGAAAGGGCATGGAGTGTACATTACAAAAAAAATATTTTATATCAAAATCGGTTCAGCCATTTACAAGACATAAGGGGTAAAAGTAAGCATTAACAATTGAATATTTTTAAATATACCCAAGTGGGATATCAAATAAAAGGGTATGATGTGTATATTACAAAAACAAGACTAACTTTTAAGTTTAAACATTTAAAATAAGATAAAATTAAAAATTAAAAAAACCCAACGCAAAAGAGAAAAGCGGTCATTTAAAAAGTCAAAAATAACACCTATCATTGAGCCATTTAATCCGATCCGAGTAACACGTATTTAAGACAATGTCGCGGCGGGGTACCGCTACGTGTTTAGAGCAATAACTTACCAATTCAACACCCAGATTTGCAACAAAAATTACTTGATTCGAAGCAATTGTTAGTAACTTAATAGATAGTACTCAAACTGAGGGTCTGACTTACTTGAGCGGTACCCCGCCGCGACATTGTCTTAAATACGTGTTACTCGGATCGGATTAAATGGGTCAATGATAGGTGTTATTTTTGACTTTTTAAATGACCGCTTTTCTCTTTTGCGTTGGGGCTTTTTTAATTTTATTTTTTAAACGTGTACCTAGTACCTACAATAAAATTGATTATTGTTAATTTAAGTACCTTTTCCGCCACGCATTTTAATGCATGTCCAAGTGCGTGGTAGCATTTAGTTTTTCCGGAGAACGGCATACCAACCAACATAAGACCGTGTCGCACTAAAATCATCTCATATAACTGAAGAACCTACAATAAGTATATTAATTTAATTATAAAGTTAATTTATGAATATAAGAATGATTGTTGAACATGATTAGCTGCCATAATTACCTTTTCAATAAAGAATTCATTAGCTTGCAAGTTAAGAGTAACGCAACACTCTTTAACACAAATGACCAACTCCGGTAGGCCGGCCAGTGGAAGTGGCAGTCCAGGAAACAAGTCCCCAATAATACCCTATAACATGAAACACAATGAAAGATTAGACCAAAGACGACGGATTCTATAAATAAACGATAGCCAACATATTTTTATTTTAGATACGGTAATTATGTTGTTCTTGTGTATTGAACAAACTTTACATAATCGTTCTGTACCAAGATTGGATTGGTTCTTACCATAAAGAGTGGCACGTCATGCTCCAAAAACTTTGGTAGGTTAACGTCTTTGATGGAGCGCAATAAAATCAAATCCTCATCCTCATCAGGATACCGAAGCTTCAGAGCACCCGCTGCACGTAACACTGATTTTACAGCTCGCATACCTTGATATAATGATTTTATTAATGGGCTGGCATCAATCCTTGCCAATAAAAATTGATATAACTGTTTCTTTCTATCTGTACACTAATTTTATTCAGTGATAATTATGAAGATTTTGTAGAACAAGAATTTGGGGATGCATCTCACGGTTCATTTGATTATTGCTTTCAAAAACGGTGTGGTTGTTTATGGTTGGGTTTGATTTAAAAATGAATGAATTTTGAATAACACGAAGTGGTCTTATCTACACAGACATGAGAGACTTAAGTCCTTCTGCTCAAACCAAAGTACTTAAATAATATTACCATAATCGTAATGACTCTGTGAGGAGAGTTGCTCCGAACACAACTTGTATGTTGCAACAATCTTGACGGCTAGCGGCTTCGCGTTCAGGTAACCAAACGCGTACAACTCTATCTCAGAGATCAGCACATAGTCCGGCACCATCATAGCCACCGAACGGAACAACGCCTAGACAGACGTATACCATAAGACACAAATGAAAATATTAAAAAATTATATAACTCAAACTAACATGACATGATTTTAGCACCCCTTTAAACAGCTCACTTGTAATTTCCAGTAATGAGAGTAAAATAATTTCTAATAATATAAAAATACCTTCAAATTGTCAGGTAGTTCAGATCGTCCAGCATAACCAGGATTCATGGTAATAAATACAGCGCATGACTTGTCGAGCTGCAGGAGCGTTCCTTCAAACAGCAGTTCTGAGGCGCCAGAATTAATGCCGCGTTGAATAGACAGGATCTGCTGCGCGACCACTGACAGTACCTCTAAGTCAATTCGGTTGAACTCGTCGAAGCATGACCATGCCCCGCATGATGCTAAACCCTAGTAGTAAAATTATTATCATTCCTTTATATCAGGGAATTCCTACATAGTGTGCCCCATTGGAGCCATACTTTATGTGTTTTGAACATCTGAACCATCATTATATACCTACTTACTCTCTTTAGGTTGAATATCTCATAGGTACTTTATACCTACACATGCGTACAATATCAGCTCAAATATATACACTTATAGAATAAATTAATACCTTGAAAAATTTCCCGAGGGCAATGTAGTCGAGGCCGTCGGAACAGTTGAACACGACACATTGCTTAGCCACAGCCTTGGCCAAATCTTTAGTGGTCTCAGTCTTGCCGGTGCCAGCAGGACCTTCTGGTGCACCACCTAGGTATAGTAAAAGACGCAATAAATACAAAAAAAAGTATTATTACAAATTTTTTGCATCCTGTAATTAACCAAACCTGAATTATTTTTTCTATAATAAGTAAAATAATGGATAAAAAACGTACCTAAATTAAGATGCAAAGCCCCGAACAATGTTCTGAAGCAGCGGTCAGTAAGAGGAGTGACGACAAGGCGGCCGATATTTCCGAGATACTCGTACCCGTACCTCAACTGAGAATTGATCATGCGAGTCATACACTGCCACGTTTTGTCTTCATGCTCCTAAACCAAATAACACAAATAACTTCACTATTTAAGTATATGCTCTTACTTACTACTTAGTCAAAATTTCAATTAACTGAACGTTACGTTATCATACCTCCCAATAATATCGTATTTGAGAAAGCCAGTTAAAATCATTGTCTTGTTGTACATTTAGTTCTATCAGCAGCATAAGCACATCTCTTGCGTGGACGTCTAACACAACCAACGCTCCTGGAAGCGCATGAAATACAATTGTTTTAATAAAATAATATATTCTTGTTAATTAATCAAATGAAACTATATATATTCGAATTGTAAACTTATTCACCTAGCGTAATCCTGTTTTGCAAACTAAGCGCACCGCGCACTAAGTCAACAATTTTTGATATCTGGTAATTACACTTCTCCCAATACTTCCTCATAGCCGGTATGCTAATATGTATGGCCTCCGTCACTTCTAATGTCCAGAAGGCCATTGCTATACATTGGACCTAAGTTAAACATAAAATGTAAGTAATGTAATTTAAATAATGCTAGCACAACAGGTTCTAGGGGTATAGAAAATAATAAACTCACAGTTTGACCAGGCCATATAAGTACCCATTCTTCTCGTTTCCGTTGCAAATAGTCATCGTAAGACTGTGCTACTACATTATGGACCGACAATTTCATTGATTTTTCTAATTCCAGTAGCCATTTTTCCACCTATAGTAGAGATTTCGAAACATAAATACTTTCTACCTTATTACCATGACACATATTTTAGATATCTTACTAATAATAAGGTTTCAAGCACCCAAAAAAACAGTAAATTTTGCAATAGTTAAGAATATCAAAACATTTCACCTGTCCTCTTGCGGCAACTGTATTTATCGTCACTGTAAGCATCACAATCTCTCCTTCTGAGGATCTCATGTGAGTGACCACCATGTCATCGGTAAACGTTAATTTCGCCATTCCTTCGAAACATTTCTTTAGATGAGGTTGTACACTGTAAGCATTGGTACCAATTATTAGAACATTTATATACACATGCATGTACACTATGAAACGTTTTAAAACTACGCACCGCGTAGGATCCTTGGTTTCAGACAAGATCTCAAGCAACTCGTCATTGGACAAAAAGAAGAAGCGAGGGAAATACAATCGCTTCTTCTCTAGATACGCGTTGAGGCCGCGCTGGACCATCTCCAACAAATTGTTTGACTTCTTTAGCCGATCCAACATTTTCTCTATCATGATGACATCAAGCACACGTGGCTCCCCAAAAGCAGCCTTCATTATCTCGCGCCACATCTGCACCCAAGATGTATTAGTTATTCGTTACTTATAGACTATAACGCGATTAGCGCTACCTTTTGTCAGAGAATATTATTCGGTTTATCTTAAAGTTTTCATTATCAGATAAAAAAAGTAGGCTTACCATAAAAATATATACTATACATACCTTGTCAACAGCACTGAACCGTCTGCCTTCTTCCGGGATTTGCTGTTGAATATCAGGAGACGAAAAGATTGGCTCTAGGTACATCCAAGTAGCTTGAACTTTTAACCATTCATCTAAAATTTCTTGTAATAAAACCAGCTTACCCTCCCAGTCACTGAATGAAAAAATAAATAATAACTTTCATACAAAATACCTTATTTATCTTCCCTGAAGAAATGGATAATAAACTTACTAAATAACATCCTCAAACGGCTTGATGTATGGGGAATTTTTCATCGTTTGTGTCTTGACAATATGGTCATCTAATAGCAATTGAATTTCGTCGACACTTGATAAAATGTATGTTCCAGTGTCCCTGAAAATGATGCCATGAATAATATAAACCTTCATCATTTAAGAACGTTTTCGTTTCATCTATTACTAAGAATTTTCTAAAAACGATGTTGAACATACTTGTAAGTCAGAATCTCGAATCTCAGATCATGCCATTCTTTCATCATCTTATCCAAAGCTCTCTCGAGGTTATTCTCTTTGGTAGCAGCTTCTGATATACCCTCGAACTTTTCAATGTAATCGCCAAGGTTGAAATCAATGACCTTCTCCAGTGACAATTCTTCGTCTACGACAATCGGGAAACCAACAATTTCAGAAATCTTTTCCCAATGACGTAATTTCATACCAGGGTTTCCAAGTGTTTGTATTATCGGCAAATGTGTCTTAAATTCATCCATTTTTTCCCTGTAACAAGTTTCTATGTTTTACTGAAAGTCCTCCTTCAGATTTGCAGTAACATTTACAAGCTTATTACTCAAAAACTCAATTACCGCACCGACACCGCAAGGCGGTGCGTCTCCGGAACTTCTGCGAATGATTTCTCCAATTTATACACAATTTTGTAGTAGTAGCTGACATCACCTTCAATAGCCTCAGGATCAAAACTGCCCACCTTGTAAATATAAAGGAAATATTGACTATTATTTATTACAACTTTACGACGTAACCATGTGTTACGGTTAATTTAAAACATATAAGTTTATTTTTTGCCTAATGTAGAAAGAACCTGTAGATATTTTAGGTCTAAAAATATTATTATGAACAGAACAATTCCTTTTTTTAAGCAATTCGGGAATAAACGCACTAACTAGTGAAATATTTTAATAAAATATAGTACAGCCAGAAACAAACAGAATTTTACTAACAAAACACTATAATAAATCTTTATTTGAAAAACAAAATACACAATTACACAGCCATCAACAAAACTGATTCCTAGAATATTCCTGTACCGGATCATTAGCAGTTCCTGTCGTTATATCAAAGGATGTTTACGTATCTGTCTACTAAATAATAAAGAAATGCCGGAATTCTGCTTTTATCGTATCAAAACAATATTATCATTAAAATAGTTCGTGTTTATTGGCGCGCAGATTAATTGATTTCGATTTTTTTGAATCACAACACAAAAGTAACCTAGCAATTCAGTAAGTTGAATTAAGTTGATTTTAAGATTTATTGGATTCTTGATTCTGTAAAAAAGGGTAACAAGACCTATCATTAAATTAAATAAGTTTAGAATTATACTGAGACTGACCTTTGAAGACATCCATGTGTTATGCTTCTCTAAAAAGTCGTATCCAGCATCAAACAGTTTTTTGAACGGCACGAGTCTATCAAACACAGCCTTTCTTTTCGGATACTGAGATAAATCCCAGCCGAACGAACTCTCTTCTTCATTAAATTGATCAATCTTTGTTAAAGCTTTTGACAACCTGCACACATTGGTAATTCAGACGATTTATTGATATTATGAAGTTTGACTTCCATATAAGGCAGTAAATAAATAAAGTAAAATGGAAACGTTTAAAAATTGGTTTCATAATATTCATAGAAAGAGATCTTAAGTTGTATGTATCATGTACTCACTTTTCATCCAAATGCCTCGCTCGTGTGACGTATTTTGGTAATTCGTTTATATCTCCCCAATATTGTACTTCGTTGACTTGCGATTCATAAATATCCAGATCATCAATGAACTTGGCAATGCAAACCTATTTCAAAATAAGAGTTTATTAAAAAGTGCTATATTGAAATAAAACTATTTTTACGGATTTTATCGCGGTTTTAATTTTGTTTTTTGGTCCCGACGTTTCGAATCCTTTACAGCATTTATGTAAAGGATTCGAAACGTCGGGACCAAAAAACAAAATTAAAACCGCGATAAAATCCGTAAAAATAGTTTTATTTCAATGACTAATATTCGCGTAAGTGATAGAAATCATTAAGTGCTATAATATTATTTTCCATTGTTTTCATTTAAAAATATGCTGTGCTTATCTCATTACCTTCAATAGTTCTTGGTATTCCAACTTCTTTTGATCACATATACCTTTGGATTCTTCTATGATACCAGGCATACGAGCATACCTTGAATTAAATTAATGCTGTTTAAAGTTACAAGGACCGTAGTAACGTAGAAGACATTTCGGGGCAACATTTGAAAAACAGTCTGTCAGAAAATTGCTGTGATGTTTTTGATTTGCTTTAACTAAATAATATTTTTCCCAGTAAGTAATACAGTTCAAACGCATTTTTGGACCTAACCATTATTAAAGAAAGCCTGATGTAAAACTAACCAGTGGTAAGTTTGATTATTGGCTTTCATCTCTAGCGGCGTGAAGGTAGTGTAGTCTCCTAAGAAGATGATGTATCTCATGACGTTGCGCAACTTTTCCTCCATCTCGGCCAGTAACACGTCCTCCACCTTCTTGACGTACGCCAGCAGATCCATCAGCGCCGCGGTGTCCGGCGGTGGAGTCAACAAAGTATTCGCTATTACCGCATATTCGTCGTAAATTCTGTATTGTAATTTTTGGAAATTTATTTCTTAAGAATTATATTCTTAATTTTCTAGTGACTTGTTTGTATCAAGTTTGATAATAATCCCATAATTAGGATATGTATATAAATAAATAATAGAAGAAACTACTTTATAAATATTTGTAGAAAACAACTATTATATTGTTAGCAATTAGTTGTTTTTGTTGATATTATTAAGAACTAATACTAACGCCTTAATCATCGTCTGATAATATTCAGTCATTCTGCGCAACAACGTATTCGCTAATCTCGTCGCAGCTGCTCGTAACGAGTTGATAAGTTCGCCCCTCTGCATTTGGAACATGCCGATTACTATAGTCCCTTCGAGTTTTGAAGGGATCTCTCTGGCCAGCTCTACATATTTTACGGCTTCCTCACAATACTCCTCAAATGTCTTTTCTGGACGAAAGTTCATAAAGTTTTCGACTTCAGTCAAGGACTGTAAAACAAAGATACGTCAGACATTCATATTTAAAATAATAAATATCTGCATCTGAAATCAAAACCAGATCTAATTTATACCTCTCCATTAAGTAAACACACGTAATCATCAAAATCTTGCACTCTTAGTTCAGGACCAATTCTTTGTTCCGCAATCAAATCTGCGATTTGCGCTTTATAATGTTCCACTAAATCACCGTCAATAATAGGCTGCAAATTTAAAGGTATACGTAATTAAAAATCCTAAGGTAATAATTACTTAATATTCCCGACACCTGAATAAAGTAAGCCCTTTAAATATCACTATTTTATTAAAAAATAACTTACCTTAAGTGTAGCTCTTGTGGCAGACGTGAAATCTTGGTATAGTATCGTCTCTAATCGAGGAGACTGCCGACAAGCATCTATCAGAAAGTCGTACAAGAGACACAATTGATCTTTGAACTGACGAAATGTAGGATCAAATTCTATGGCATCGTTTTGAAACCCCAAGTTTATTATAAAGCCTTGATTAGTTCCCTGAAATCAATAATTTGTTTATTGAACAACTCCAAGTGCCGTAATCCTTTAAAAAATTAAGGCATCGTGCGAATATCATGTAAAACAAATTTCTATGTCTTTATTACAGGATCTCTCTTAGACTAAGACTAAGTAATAATATCAAAAAGATAAAATGCGATACTTACACCAACATCCAATACATATTCCGTAAACTCCTGCATTGACTTCAAACATAACGTTTGAAGATTGTACGTCATTATACACGCCAAACAATTGTAGAAATGTTTCATTTTTAAAGCTTGCTTAGGCTCTGGTATTAGCTTTTTCTTACTACCCTTAAATTTAAATTTTAAGGGTTAGTTATTCAATTTCTGTTTACTATATCAACTAACCCTAAACAATTTTATTTATAGATGCGATTACGCAAAGGACCTATAATAAAAAATCTTACTTGTAGAAAAACGGCTTGAATAGTTGGTATCCACTGGTGAGTGAGCACATTACCAGCCGCTTCGATGTGTCTCTTACAGACAAAACAAAAGTCCTGTAACTCGTATGCTTCATTTGTCGTCATGATATCCTTCATACTGATCAATCGTAAATCACTGAAATAATTATATTTAGTAATATAAATTATTACAAATTGTGTTGTAGCCATAGTCTTTCTTTTCATGGATGGATCTCATGGGATGTATTTGTAAGTTTTGTGCTGTTAAAGTAATAGATATAACAAAAGTTAAGCAACCAACCAAATACAGAAATCTTACTTGAATTGCTTCCACCAGATTTGTGGCACCTGTGCAATACAAGGGTTGACGCTGTGAAGGTTTTTCGTGAGATGCTTGTGTGCAACCACGTAGCGATTCCTCCAGGCATCATCTTTCATCGTTAACTCTTGTTTCAATGGTGTATCTTCCTCTTCTAACGATTCTTCCTACGTCATGTGCAATTAGTATTATAATATCTTTGTTAGCTTAACATGTAACATTACACTACTTAAATAAATTACTAGTCAGTGAGTTACTAAATCAGTTGCATCCAAAATATAAAAATCCTGAATATAAACATGATGTATTAAGCCACACCTCGCGAATGTGCGCTGAACAGATCATGGTTTAGGACTTAGAATACGTTTGACAGCCTACATCGTGTTCTAGTTGCAAATAATAAGTAAATGAGGATCAAGGCTATGTATTAAGTACCTATTTACAGAATCGTCAGCGTTAAGTCAAGATATTATAAGTAGGTCAGATAATAAATGAGCACGGCATTTATAAGACATTTTGTTAATAAAAAAATATAATTAAAATAACACGACTGCCATGACAAAAAACGAACTAAAAAGTAAAAAATCAAGTTCTATCGCAGTCGGGAAACCTCTTAGATAGAAAGTGTTCCACAGAACGGTCCCCCGACTGCGATGGAATTTGTTTTTCACTTTTTTATAGCCTATGTTACTCGCGATAGTGTAAGGATTCTAACGACACTCCATACATCAAAATCGGGTCAGGCATTCAGAGATTAAGTTGGATTAAAAAACTCACATTCATGCACACATGAACCCTGAAAATATTACACTCCTTTATTTTGGGCAGTCGTGTAAAAAGGCAAGTCTATATAGGTATATTCGTAATAAGACATCAACTTTTAGTTTTAAATATACCTAGCATAATTATGTTTCAAAGATATATACCGTATTTGGATCTTTTAGCACGAAATCCACAATAGCTTTCTTCATGCTCATCATAAAATCTTCCCGCATCTCATCTGTACATGTGAACAAAGTTTCCTTCCATTTCTTTAATTTTGGCGATATAAGGTTGTGTACTCTGCAAAAACCATTACCTCATTCGCGCTTCTTTAAGTCCATTATGGAAAGTAAATTAAAGAATTAGGGAAAATTTGGACGCCAATGAAAAAATTTTGTACAACGAATTGCTTTACCGACAAGACACGAGATCTTTAATTTAGAGGAAGACTACGTATACAACATAGCTTAGATAGAGGTATACCAAAGGTACTTCACGCTAGCTTTCTCTAAACTAGTAATTGTCTAGGTAAACAAAGGTTTTTTTTTTTAATTAAATTAGCTTATTGTCCTGCCTTTATTATTAAATAGTTTAGCTTTGATATAATTTTGACTTAGATACAATGTTATGACAAGTATCTATGATAAATGGGGCACTTAAATGAGGGATCTAAGCTGTTTTAATATGACGAGAAATGTCGCTGCTATTATGCTACTTACTTCAATATTATTTTGTTATCTAAAGGTGCTACATGTATGGTGTCAATTCCGTAGCGCAAGTAGTAGTAGTACCGCAGCATGTTTTGTTCTTCGCTAGTAGGCATCGCTGCCACAGCTTGATCCTCGTCATCCTCAGGCTGACATATCAGATTCACCAATTTCAATCTAAACTCTTCTCGAGCTTTTCTCATGGCCGTGAAACTTTGCATTACTTCAAAGGAACAATAATATTAAAAATTAATGGTCAAAATAATGTAAATTATGCCAGTGCGGCAAATAAAAAGTAATATTAAATCCGATTGACGCAGAGGTAGATACCTCTTTATGTTCCCTAGCACTAAACGTTCCCACAGAATACTATTGTTAACTTTGTATTATTACCTTCGAGCAACCGTTCGGAAGCCTGTGTTGCTCGAAGATTATTACAGATGATAACTATGCCCAATTTAAGGACTCGCTCCTCAAAATCAATTCGACGGACTTTGGCCAAGGCCTAGCATACGTAGATAAATCAACATAAATTGATAGGTAACTAGGTAATTATTAGGACGCCATTACCTGATATAATAGATTATAATGTGTAAAACATACTATAATATGTACATAACATCGTGGAGAAATATAGTCAATTCAATATCTACCGGTAGACGATCTCTTCGGTGCAAGTTTAGCAGCTTGTTTTTTAGCGGCTTTAGACGTCGGCGCAGGTAATTTTAAAACTTCCTGCGGTAGGGAAAATAACGGTTTTGTTCGTATTTTGAAGTCTTCAGGCATTGAAATCTTTGGGATCTTAGGTAATTTTAAATCCGACGAAGAAGGGGAAGGCTGGCTTTTTTTACGGGTTGGCTTATTATTCTGCATGTTGGATTCTGAAACAAACGAAATGCATAAGAAATAAATTCTTACAAACATTTAGGTAGGTACTGTAATTATATTTAATCAATTACCAACAAATTACAATATTCCTATTAAAATTTTACTGACTGTGGCTTTCCAAGTTTTTATCATTAGATGAATACCTGGCGAAATTATTAGTGCTTAGTACCTAAACGTCTCTTAAACTAATCTCATATGTAGATATTAATTTCAGTTCGGTCTACGTACAAAGAGGTACCTAACTGGTCTATTTTTAGTGTTATTTAGAGGTACATACAATCTCTCAGGGAAAGCCTAAAAGACGTTGCATGGTAGTGAGGTAGAAATCCCAGTTCCGGTCAATAGTAGGTTCTTTCTAAGAGTAACTCTACAACAACAGTACTAAGTTAAGTAGGTAGTTAGACGTTACCTTTTAGAAGGGGCTAAGCCTATTTAAACTTGCAAGGCTAAACCCTGTTAACCGCATTACAACAATACCAATAAATAACATATATTATAGTAGTTAAACTAAGAAAGTCAAGTACGTAAACTAAACCGAACCAAGGATCGCACAAATGCTACGTGCTAGGATCTATAGTAGGTATAGGTAAGATTAATAATTATAATTATAGGTAAGCAATTATACAATTTCTTATTGTCACTGTGACTGCCAAATATTCAAATATGTAGATCTTGATTCTAGATATCTACAAGGTAGATACTTGTGTTCGTATCTATGATGCATAGTGCTAAGTGCAGTCTGACTTCTTAACACGTTTAGTTATGGCTTATTTATTTCTTAACTAGTGCTTTTTATTTAAATGTAATAACTTTTAATTATATTTTGAGCAATTAAATATTAACATATATCTAAGAAAATACTTTATAATAATTATGTTGAATTGTCATTTATGTAACTTTTAGGATAGTGATAACAAAACGCGTATGTCAGATCGTGCGAGCCGAATGTAATAATTACTTATACATATTACGATTAAAATAGATTTAATTGTGGATTTAATATAGAAATAGTAATCACCAATATCCCAAAGTAATTACACATCTATCAGTTTCAGTTATTATAAGTACCTGTTTTGACTCAGTTCCAATAAGGTGAGCACAAGAATATTCTGTTACTTTTTGGTTATTTCCATACAATTTGCAATTATTCAACACATAATACTACCTATAACACAACAAATACAATCAACTAAATAAGAAATGCAGTGTTTTATCTAGCCCTACAACTGAAGTTGTTATTGTAAATTATTGATTTCTCCATGACAACATTATCTGTCTGCACTTGTTTGGTCTTATGAATTTTAAATGGCCAGTTACCGCTTAAAATAGTTGTTATTAAACCTTTTTTTAATACGAAATTTTTTGAATTATATTTTGTCAACAACACTGTACTATTTATAGGTTATAATATTGGTATTGATAAATAATATGAAGCTAAAGGTTCAATCATATTCAAAGGTAAGTATATTAGGTATATTCATCTTATACTAAGGCAATCAATAACTCAATAATGTTGTACAACTATAGCTAGATTTATGTATACAGAATCTTGCCTGCACAGTTGTCAGTGGTAAACAAACAGATTCTGTCTTGCTCTGATGACGTCATACCATGGTCATACCTAACCATATACTATACTATACTATATATGAATAAGCCTACACCCACTCACTTCCATCTACTTACAATATTTTTGTTAATATTTCTCAACAAAGTGTATTTAATACTACTGCAGGCCTAATCTGCTTATATATTAGTCTGTGTGAGTGGTTTTGAGTTTACTGGTGCTGAAATAAGTTTGAGTTTGCTTGTATAATATGAACAAAGATAACAACTGAATTTATTTTTGTTTTTGTTTATGTGCAACCTTTTGTTCATAGATATTACAATAACTGCAATATGCTGTGTACACATGCTTAATAAACAGATTAATCTTAAGTAGTGTTAAGTATGTAATATATTCATGACATTTCAGATGATCTTCCAGTTGGTGCGGCACTTTCACTTGGCTCCTGTCTGCAGGGCTGCCGAGTCCTCACTGCTAGCTAAACTCAGGAAGAAAACTGGCTATACCATTGCTAACTGCAAGAAAGCCTTAGAAATGCATAACAATGACTCTGAAAAGGTAAAATTTACACATTTTTGATTTTGTTAATTGGCAGCACAGCGTAGTGATACTGATGAGTTCTAATATCAAATAACATTATTTGTGTTCTATTAAGTTTTACAATTAACAAATAAACATACAATGTTAAAGAACTGTAAAACTAATTTTTATGGTAAGCTGGTGCTTTATTTTTATTAGGAGGTGAGCCTTTATCCAAAATGTATAGAGGCATGCCTAGATTTGAACCCATAACTTCTGCCTTCCGAAGAATATCTAATATGCATGATGATAATTGAAACATGACTATAATATTTACTTCCATATTTTTGTGTTATACTTTACCCACCCTTTTTGTTTTATACACCAGTAACAGTTTACTTATAATGAGAATGAAAACATATTTTTTGATAAATATTTTGCTATCGTTCTTCTAGTGGTTGACAAGCGCGACTGTTGAGCATGTGGTCCTGGGTTCTAATCCCAGGTCGACAAAATGCTAATGGGGTTCTAATGGGTAATTCTCAGCAGCACGGAGTATTGATTTGTGCCTGGTTAATGGAAATAGGCTCAACCCCTATTAAATTGGGACCTTTTACATAACTGTTCTTCTTATTATCGTATGGTTGATGAACAACCTGGTGTCAGAGTTTAAACCGCCTGTATGCCTCTGACATGCCTTTTCACAATGTTGAAAAATCTTTCAGGTGTGCTGGTTTCCTCACGATGTTTTCCTTCACCGTTTATAGCAACTGATAACTAATTTATAGTACGCACATGAATTCAAAAAGATATTGGTGCGTTTTTGAACTTGCGACGTTTGACTTGGCAGTCCAACAGTCATACCACTCGGCTATCAGGCTACATAACAGTTGACATATGAGTGTACAATAGGTACACCTCTGCCTACCCCTTCGGTGAATACAGGTATGATGTTATGTTATGTTGATAAATAAACTATTCTTTATATTTTTCAGGCTGAGTCATGGTTGAATGAGCAGGCCCAAGCAATGGGTTGGGCAAAAGCTACAAAACTAGCTGGCCGTACAGCTTGTCAAGGCCTGGTTGCTGTGAAATATGATAAGGGTCATGGCGCACTTGTAGAGCTTAACTGTGAAACAGACTTTGTCGCAAAAAATGACAAGTTCCATAAAATGATTGAAGACGCCACTATTGCATGTTTCAAGTTTGCTCACACTCATATGCAAGCTAAAGGGCCTATTACAAAGGTATGTCTTATTTTTTATAAATCAATAAATCCACACACAATTTTGGTCATTAGGGAGAAAATCAAAATAAACACAAGGCATGATGGTTCATTCATATTTTTGAAAGGAAACCAATAATGAATAATATTTGCTTGTTTAAATTAAGATGGTGATCTTTAGAGCAGTTGCTTCTTCCCTTCCCAAGTTGCCTTAACCAAGCCACATTTTATAAATTTTTTGTTATGGTATATCATATTCAAGAAAGTACATAATGGGATTAAAATCACTTGACTGCCTCGTTAGTCTAGTGGTCGCTCAGTACGACTGCTGAGCACGCAGTCCTGGGTCCGAATCCCGGGTCAAGGAAAGTGTTATTGGGTTATTCCATTAGGTAATTCTCAGTAGCAGCTCGGAGTCTGAATTTGTGCCTGGTTAATGGCGTTAGTCTCGCCCCCTATTACATTGGGAACTATAACATAACTGGTGAAATGTAGGTGCAGTATAGGTACACCTCTGCCTACCCTTTCGGTGTATACAGGTGATGTTATGATGATAAAATCACTTGTGTAGTTTAAATCAGCATATACATGTATTTTTATTACTTTTACAGATGGAATTAGACAGTGAACAATTAGCCAACCTCTCAACAGAAAATGGGAAGAAACTTTCTGAAATGTTAGCATTATTTATTGGTACTGTTGGAGAAAATGCTATTCTGAGGCGAGCAGAATGTTGGAAGGCGAATAGTAATGACGTTAAAATCGCTGGCTACACTCATCCTGCGCCTGCGGCAGCGGCTGAATATTCTGCTGGAAAATATGGAGCTTTGATTGCTTATAAACAACCCAATGATACTGTAGATGTTGGCAGACAGCTGTGCCAACATATTGTTGGCATGGCTCCTAAAAAGATTGGTAACAAAGATAAAGACCACCCTGCCAAAAACGCTGATGATGAAACTGTTCTCATCTTCCAGGAGTACTTATTAGATCCCTCTTATACAGTCGAGGAAATTATGGAGCAAAATCAAGTTGAAATTGTTGATTATGTTAGATTCTCGTGTGGAGAAGTTGTTGAAGCTAATATGCCTGGCGTTGAGAAGCAACCATTAGACACAGTACAAACCTTGCAGTGAATCAACTTAATATTGTATAGCAACAGAATAGCAAACATAACAGTTAATAGTAGAATATAATTTCAAATTTGTTATGTGATAACTAAAATCTATATTTCATATTTATTTTGTAATGTTAAGTAATAAAAGCTTAATATCTCTTTAACTCTTTAAATTTCTTGTTCAAAAATATAAACATATTGCATAAAGTTTAATTATTACAAAAATTTAAATAAGTATACATTATTATCATTTTCTGTATGAATCTGCATGGATTACATTCTTCATTTTGGCTTTTCCTTTCCACAAGAACATTCTACAGTCTTTTTTCCAAAACATTGCAATTTGATAAGGCTCAAAGCAATAGCCATGATAGCCCAATACCTCTGGAGAGACGACGTGTAGGGCTAGTGTGTTCTGCTCTCTCGTCCTAAAGGGGCCGGTGGTGGCCGGTCGCAAAAGGCATCCACAAGGGCACACTGTAGCTATCTTCGGTGCAGACATAACATTCATCCTGTTGCATAAGTTAATTCTTTGAAAGTTTCCACATAACCTGAGCTCCTCAACGGCCCCAGTGAAAGATTGCGTGGCGCGCAGCGCAAGAGGCCTGGCATTTTGGTTTTCGGGATTATTTCTGAAACCGACAGTGGAAAGAGATTTTTTTGTTATATTCGGACTATCTTCCGGACTTCTGTCTTCGAATTCGCTCTCTTTATCAGAATTATCATCTGTGTACATGATTGCTGTAATTTACGTTTTTACGAATTTGAAATGACAGCTTCCGTCGTTTGTTTCCCGCCTCGTAAAAATGCTCGGATACACTCTTGAAAGATCTGATCAAAGAGGTTTATATATTTATATACGCTTCAATTATTTATTACAAGTCCAGATGACCTACATTGTTAATTCTACACAATGATAGTATAGCTAATAGTGAATACCAATGTAACTTTATAAGCATTCGACCGAATCCAATCGAAGTATTATTGCGTATCACTGGTATCACGTACCGCTTGTAGTGGTGCTGGTGGTATAATGGTTAAACATACACAGATATAACGGTAACTTAATTTAGGACTTCTGATGTTGTAAAAATGTAACAGTGAATAAAGCATTTCTACGTGCAAAACAATAAAAAGATTCATAGTTAAATTTACCTACTGCAGATCTGTGGGTAGATATAAATAGAAGGTCGCTGGTCCTTAGGGTCTTATCCTCTTTGCTGCACTGCTTATCTAAGCTAATTGAACAATATTTTTTTTGGATCGTATATTATCCTATAACTCTAATATCTAACCAAGTACGAAGACCTGAATATTCTGGCACTTAGACAAGTTCACAATTCAGTTTTTTTTCTTATTTCCTGTTAAATCCGTAGCATGGATGAAAGGTATTGGCACGAAATATGCCAAGGGCGGTAGAAAGCGGTAATCCAGAAGCGTATTCGATTCCCACAAGTTCTGAACCTTAATAAATTTAATTCGTCGTTCTCATCATTGGATTATAGGTAGATGCTTTAAAATTTGCATCTATTTTAAATCTATTCACATAGGCAGTAAAAAAGTGATTAGATAAATGACAAGTTCTGCCAAGGATCTGCCGAAAAATCCATCTTACGTAGATAGGTACCAACATCTTATCGGGTGGGTTACTAGGCCCCACTAGTTGTGTCCCTACTTTACAAAACTTATTAAAATATTGCACAATATCTGCAGGTCAGCTTCCGCCTGGGTAGGTACGTCACATCTGTATGGACTGCGCAATCCATTTTTGTGCGCCAATGACACCCATCCTATTGTTGGATCTACTATGTAGAAAATACGTAACCAGGTTAGTACATCTGTATGACAAATCACTATTTCATGTTTACCAACAAGAGATTATTCGAATAACAAACGAAAGTGAATACGGAATTTAATGTCAAAATGAACAAAGTACGCGTCCAAGCGTGGATCCTGTGAGGCAGAATAGCGACACTGGCGAATCATTCCACCATGTGTGTGTGGCTTTTGATGTGGTCAGTCAGTACACATCTTCACGGCGGCATGGCTTGACGGACGATATAATTGATAGTGATCAAACCGTTCCAAACCCATAGTCAATTTAAATGAGAAAGTGTGATAACATTGCATAATTACACCGTTAATGGACGAATATCAGGTGGTGCATTTAAATTTCTTGCATTTACTTATTTTTAATTAATGCGTCGTGCATTATTATTTTTATCTTAGTTTAAAATGTAGCCGAGATGTTTTTTATTTACAATTTTGAATTTATATTTTCAAAACACTAACCTATCTATATGATCCTTATCCTAGGTTGGTCTTTATTTACAATCATAGGCGTCTCGCTTCCACAACGGAAACTGCCCTGTTTTAAGAGTTCATGGTAAGGGGGCTGATCATCTAATATTCACCTACAGTGAAATTAAGTGATTATTTAGCTAAGCATACCTAAATAATTAATAAGCAGTCTTTAGAGAAAGACGGTTATATCTGACGCTGACGCACCCTGTATCTACTACTTTCTGACTGGGCCAATTTGTTAACTAAGAACTGCATATAACTACTGTGCATAAAAACAATTTGAAAATTAAATTCTACCATTAGGTATGTTTACTACTTGCTTCAACCACTTTGCAGATAAATCTGTCTTCTGTCCGCTCTAGGCACATATAACAAAGTTGGTTACGCTGCGTCAATTTGTCGATGTTCTAATTGAATCGTTAAGAGCCAGCCGATAACTAGCGATGAAAACGCGATAGGCACCGCCACGCCACGCCACATATCAATCTAAGCAAGTGGCTGGCCAGACTTTCGCGGGCATTAATTCATTCCTCTCCAAGTTATATTAAAATATGTAAGTGCAAGAAGCGTGAAACAATTTTCTTTTTGTGGTTAGCTCGACCGGCGGCCGACGGTTAGTCTGTGAGGAGTGTATGGACGTCGCGGTCGTCTTGTCGCGAGTTATTGTTACGTAGTGGATAAACGCGGGTGATAGTTGTAGTGCACGTCTGCGTTGTTATGGAACAAGCCAGCCTCTGAAAACCGATAGGAAAATGCACATCCTGGAGATTGGTGCTGACCAAGTAAATATCACGCGCTATTTGTTTAGATATACACAACAGTGAAAGAAGCTGAAAGTGTCATGAGATTGTTGAACTTGGTATACTTAATTAGCTTGCCAAGTAGTTATTAAGTATCATTAGTAGTTATGCATAAAATTGATACGATAATTACCAGTTCAATTAGCAATTTGTATGCCAATTGATTGGAAACATGGAATGCAGGAACGATTATTTAATTATACTTGAGTATTTTTTCCATATTGGATATTTCAAATATTTTAAAAATACCTACCGACTTAAAAATATTTAGCTATAGGTATGTGACTATCGGTTTTCTAATTAAGCATAGTTTCAGTCATTTATAAACCTACCTATGTAAGTAACTACATAAATTTGGACAATGATACCTGATACAGATAATAACTGCACTTTAGATAATAAGTTTACCCCTGCTTACAGTTATCGCAAAAAGCATGATTAGAATAGCTGCATTCTAATGACAAGTTAATTCAGGTTGTGACACCAACGAACACCTTAATATAACGCGTGGCTATTGTTTGTTTTGATTGAGTTCGCTTTAATCTTAATAAAACAACTGCCAGTTCGGCGTTTCGACGAAACGGCAAAAGCTATTAACATTATGATTATAAAAGTTAGTTATGTACCGAAGTAGTCTAGGTTAAGTTATATTGTTTGGTATAGTTCGGTAAAGCGTAATTTCCTTCGAATTTTAAGTAGCCACGTTGCGAGAGAAAATTCGATAAACAAGAGACAAAATCATGTTTTTAACTTCCCTAACTTTATTTAAACCGGAGGATGTCTTTAGCGATTCCACAGTAGATATAAACAGACTTCTCTTATCATCTGTGCCGACCGTAAGATAAACATTGTAATATTTGAATGAGCTTTAGCTACGGCCAAGTACCCATGGAATTGGTAATGTCTTCCCAGCTTTATACGCTTATTGTCGTATCACATGGTGCCGATTATGTCGAACTCAGAAGTCGTTTGTGTTATAGAAAATGGATAGGAACGTAACTACTTAGTCGAATTTTCCAAACATTGATGACTAGTTTTTTGTAACGCCTTATTTGTCGATGTTACACTAGCAACCAATTAGCTGATGCGCGTGAATTATAACATACGGTATGTTCTATCCATCTACCTAGGGTATAGGTATACAATAGACATATTTGCTAGCTATCTACTAGCATGTATGTAGCATTCATCGACTATAGGTACCTGCTTAGGTACATGTATGTTACTACATAAATATATTGGACGTATAATCGTTAAAAGCAACGTAAAAACGATTCGTCGAATAACCGTTATCAGTGCTTATGCTTTGCCAGCTTTTGAAATGTCAAAAACATATCATACATTGAACTTAGGTACCTATCTGTTGTATCGGTATTAGGTAATACAAATAACAATGTGGAAACCCTCTTAAAAGAGGCTAATTATAATTAAATATAACTTACTATATTATATCTCATGATGATGATGAAATGAAGGAACCTCTTTCGTACTCGAGGTTCCAATAACCCGGTTTAGTGTTACATTAGGCGACCACAACCGGATGCCTATTGTGTAGACGACCTACAATCCGCTAACGTTCAGTCATTTGTCCAGCTTGACGGCCGCCCTTGAGACGCTCCTATACTTTGTAATCTGCCCTACCCTGTATTATTACCTCCATTGCCTCTCTAAATAAAGGGGTTCTGTGATTATATTCGTCGGTAGACACGCCTTCATTTTGCTGAACAATGGACTAGATGTGATTATAGACTACGCGATCTATTTGGATGAAATACATTTATCTGAACAAAACAATGGAGACTTAACTCGCAGACAAAATTGAAAGCTCTGTTTAGGTTCAAAACGTGGCAAAGTTCGCATTGTAAATAAAATTGTGATAGTTGTATTTGCTCACTCTTTGACAAACGATTTCGATATTAGAAAAACATTTTAGTAGATTTCATTTTTGGCACAAGACCCATGTAACCTAATAAAAACACTTTAATTGTTACTACCTACTTTAGGAAGACGAGGGCGGCAGCGCGCGCACAGCGGAGGCAGCATTTCGCACAGTGCCGCGCGACCACACCACTTTCCTTGTATGGAGAATTACGGTAAGTGAGAAGCTATAACTGATTTACAGTTATTAGTATAACTATTACCAAATAATCAATGTATGGTACTGGTGGCAATAAGTGGTTAGTCACAATAATAAGAAAGTTTTATAAGCTTTCAGATATTCCAGTCATGTTAATAATATGAATGAGAATTTGTAGTTCTTAAAGTCCTATAAACTTCGTAATATAGGTACACTTGGATGTCATGAGTCACTTTAGTGGTATCAAGTTACACGCTGCAAAGACGCAGCGCCGAAAAAGAGATGGTCACGTTTTCTTACTAGCAGCAGTGTACTATAATTGACCTATCACGCAAATCGCGCACATTCAACTCCATTAATTTGATACATACATATCTACGTGCACGCCACAGTTTTTGCTCATAACAAATTTCGCTTTCACTGTTGAAGACAAAAGTTGCGATTTGAGTCATCATCTCGTGCTGTATGTGAAATGTACCTACTGTCACTCTAATATCGCAACAATGTCTTGTAATTGCGAATTATGCATGACGTTTACGAAATCGGTAGATCACAAGCCAACAATGGATGATGATATTTTGTTTAATATTTAGCTAAATTCAAGACTACATTATTAAAATGCAAGCCATGAAACGCCTTAAAAGTAAATATTTCATATCAGTTCATTGTTTAAAATATGATTAAGTACCTTTGTGCAATCGCCCAAATTTTCATATATGACAAGTTCACAAAACGTTAATTTAATTATCAACTAACTACTTGAAAATAATAAACTTAACTGAGGAAGCTCATGCGTTGACAAAAAGTTCAGTAGTGAGTTTGAACCAAAATAGTAATATACATACATACATATAATATGTATCTACCTGTCTACTAATGACTCATATCACTGATACTCTCAATGCTTATCTTGAAATAAGTCATAGACTTTTTTGTCTAAGTAGGTAACTTCTAACTCCCACTGCGTGCAATTTGTATTCATTATTCATAATACACAGTGCCCAACACACAGTTTCCTAGAATGGAGCATGTTCATGAAGTGTGACGAAAAGCCACACGTAGCAGTAATATCTTGTCAATAATAGTATCAGATGTGGTAAAATAATAGTAAAATAGATGGCCTTTATTTTTACTTTTTTTTACATTTAATATGGGTTAAATAACCAAAAGGTATAATAGTAAACTGTTAATGTAATCCAGACTATGTGCTAAACTATTAACGATTAGCTAGTAACCCTTTGCACAAGAATCGAACCCATGAACGTATGCTCATCAATCGCCCTTGCGACCACTAGACCAACTGTCAGTGACAAGTCTATTACAACTATATAAAATCATTGTTTACCTACCATCTTAAAGTTAATAGAACGTGAGAAAGGTCTTTACAGTACAGTAAACTATGTTTTCTCACAAAGCAAACAATCGTGGTTGCATCGTTTAATTTCGAAATATTGTAATCTGTCCGTAAAGATTTCACGAGAACGTAATCTAAACAAGGTTTTAAATAGGTATTTACATAACTAGTCCAGTAAAATAAAGCAACTTATTGCATTTTTAATTGTTCGCGTATATCCTACTTGCAATTGCCTATCGTTGTAACGAGTGTTCAGAGAATTATTCACTAATTAAAATTAAGTATTAACTTTGCTGTCTGATAATAATATGTTTACACCTTTTTATGTTACTCTTTACAGGAGGAACACTTACAGGATTATTTTGCAACAAAGCTTTAGTTAGGTAGTCCGTAGTACCTAGGTATAGTTCTACCGTCCAATTGACAACTTATGCCCCCTTACCATGAACTCTTGAAGCAGGACAGTTTACAGGGGGTTATATGGTCGTTGCAGTGCACGTAGCGGTGTCACGCTTCCACATCGTAAACTGCCCTGTTTTAAGAGTTCATGGTAAGGGGGCAGCAGTTGTCAATTGGACGGTAGAACTATACCTACTACCTAACTAAAACTTTGTTGCAAAATAATCCTGTAAGTGTGGGGGGCTGCTCTAAGAGTTTGTGGTAAGGGAGGTTGGAATCTGTCACATAAATAGAGGCTTCTTGAGATGAAAACTTCAGATAAGCTGTGGGAACTTTGTAAAAATACTTTAAGAGGTCAAATACAATAAGTCGTGTGCACGGACCGTCACGCTTTTGTCTCTCGTCATTTGTACATTTAGATACTTTGGTTTCAGAGACAAGTGACAATGTGACCAACTGCTAAGTTAGGTATCTCAAATGCTCTACTTTTCCATCAGCGTTTGTGTTACAAAAGTATTTTGTTTTATGACATTCACAATATTAACATCGTAGAGTTTTTTAAGCTACTACTTACCTCTGAACTATTTTATTTGAAGAGGTACCGCAGACGCGATGGCTATCTATGTAATTGAAATCGTTAATAAACTTCTACAAGAATATCGTATATTATAATTTTCTTGAATACGAAGTGACAGGAGAAAGTACACAGCTCATCATAAACGATAAATTGCAGAGAGATGCATGCTAAGCGGGGTGGCCGCTGTGCCCACTACGCTTGTTAGCCACTCGCTCAGTAAGCATGTAATGTATATATACGTATATTACTATAAACTATATTACGCACTTTCTGATGCATTTTACAGATCTGCAACATAATTGAGTCTCCAGTAATCGAACACTTAACCACAACTTAAGTAGGTACAATTGCCGCGATAGATACTAGACGTCTTGACTTTCTACCGCTAGGTAAATAAATAACCTCCTTTGGTTATGTACGTCTGCTTGATTCGCACCCGACCTCCTGTCCTTAATACCTCAGACAAAAAAATTTACGCATTGATATGCATAATAACACATGAAATACTTTTTAAGGTGATAAGCCAGATCATTCGATATGGGGATTGTCACAATCACGACAGCATTACACTAACGAAGAAGAATACCGTCATAAGTTGACGTTGAGTCATCTCCTGAATTACAGTAGAAGTCACAAATAGCTTGCCGCTATTGATCTGAAAGATTTACGTCATAAACAAGCAAGTAAAATTGAAGTAATGTAACGTTCAAAGCCAAGTAACTCATAAAAGAACTAAGTAAGCCTATCATCTTACAAATTAAGATTTATGACATTTTCTCAGAGATTTCTCGCGTTGTCATATAAATCCTTTACAATCAGGCTATGAGTAATTTACTTGTACGTTCGTAGATGCACCTTTCGTGTTAACAATTTCATACAATTTCTCCAATAAATTAATTTACTTGTTTGCTCCATTAAGATAAATAATGGCCGAGTGCGAGACTTGCATTGTAACGGACGACCACTCGGCATAGATATAATTGTCAGGGTTAGCCAAATTCTACGTACCTAGATACTAATTATTTTAATAACATTCTATTAGTTTGTTATTTACCTGCTCCCAAGTTTTCAACCAATATGATTTAGTTTGAAAAGTACTTCATAGCATAGCATAGAATAGGAGGAGAGTAAGTTTCCAAAAATTGAAATAAAATAATAAGTAGTTTGATATCTTATAATAATACCAAATATACGTACCAAAAGGCAAAAGGGGTGCAAAGCAAAACATAAAATATTTATAAAAATTTGCAATAGATCTGTAACATATTATGTATTGAAATTCTGCAACTACATCTTAGCGGTTCGATCGGTTAGTGCATTATTTTCCAAATATTGCTCGGATTAAGTGGCCCTACCCAAAAATAGACAAACCAACCTTAATCACTGTTATCTAATACATAGTTAACTCCCAATAATCAGAAATTACCACAGAACACAGCTGTGACAACCCTATATTGTACCATCGGTGAGTCATACCACATCAGAGTACCGCTATGTGGACGATAGAGGAACTGGGGCCACCAGACCGCGACTGAACGATTTTCAACTTAACATTACAATACAAACAAAGATGGTTATCAGACACGGAAACCTTTCTTAACAGGCTGATACCCGTCTCTCATTCATTTATTTGCATGAGAATGTCAGCAAGAGATCAATTCGATGAACATTTTACTAAGATGGGTTCTGCCTGTGAACAATGCAAAAAGAGCAAAGAGCATTTTTATAATTTGTCCGCTTTGGACTTTACAACCATATTTATTTTGATCAATTATACTTACCCAATATTTACTTATGTAAAAAAAGAGGTATGGTGTAAAATTAATGAACTAGCATGAATCGAGAATGAGATGGTGACTACCTATCGTCTCTGCTTGCCTCTTAAAAGAAACAGAACCGGCTTTTATTCATGTATGTACTTGTACGTATCTGACACACAATAGGCGCAATAATCTGGAGTCACTTTCACTGCTTAGATTTTAATAGATACCTACCTCCAAAACTGTAATTTTGTTCTTTCTCTACTAACTGCCTATTAACTTAGCAATTAAAATTATCAACAGTCATATCAGGGAAGTAAATAATACCTTAATATTTTTGCATTGTAGTTACAAGACATTACAGACTCATCATCATCAGCCTTTCGTCCACTGCTGGACATAGGCTTCTCTTATGGCACGCCACTGAGCTCGATCTTCGACCTTACGCTTCCAACCGCTGCCAGCCATTTTGCGTATATCGTCGCCCCACCTAGCTGGAGGATGTCCTCCAATACAGATTCATTATCATCAGCCGGAAGAAGGCCACTGCTGAACAAAGGCCTCTCCCTTAGTAGGGGGGGGGGGGTCCATTTCCCTCAGTCGGCTAAGTTTTTCATCTTTGTAAACTACTGCACTTTCAAGAACGACTCGGAAAGCTATCTTCAATCAGTTAAGGCGTAAATGCGCCTATCTAGTATCTACTGTTTTAGCCTGAAAACAGTTTCGTGCAATTTTGTCGGAATAAAATTACCATATAGGTACATAAAATTAATATCCATACATAATATGCGAATAAATGCTCGAAAGCGTATTTAATGTATTTATTCACAAAAAGGAGATCGCGTGTAATTAATACACGTGGATTATCCACTGTTTGGTGCCGTGATATAACGTCACTAAGAGATGCGCACTCGCATGCCACCGTAATTATTATTGTAGATCTGTATGCACGAATGGACAACCACGTTCCATTCAGCGAAGCCACGAACGCCGGCAGCACGATGAATTATTATTAGTTTTTCACTTAACAGGTCCATTTAAAATATCTCATTTCGCATTGCAGATCGTGACTCATTTAGATTATGACATTTAGCGTACTTATTGCTGACTATATTATCTGCACAATTGCCAAGATTGACTAAATTATGGCACTCAGTAATAACAGTTACGGAATTAACCGGCAATGTTTCTTTGTTTATTTTTTCTGCGATAACGGTCGATGCCCGCGCTGACTGGCAGGCATTCGGATCGAGATTAATAGGTAAAACTTCTTCGATTTCATTTATTTTGTAAGCGACTGTATTAGGTCGAGGCATGTCTAGGTCACTGACCTTGCTTAGCTTGATCTATATCATGATATTAAACTTGTTAATTTTCTTTACCGTTTATTTGGTAGGTAGATAAATCATACTGATCATACTTTGTCATCATTAGTTGAAAAGTTCTAGTCATATAGGATCAATGATTAATTGTGATAGTTATATTGAAATGTTGACTTCATAGAGATCTTATCAGACATCAAAGCTTCTTAATTTTAAAATAATGGTCTCACTTCTGTAGTATGCTGATTCCTGGTCTATCTACTGGTATTCAGTGGTATTCGTTTTGACTGGAAGCCGACCCCGACACCCGACAAGTTGGGTAAAAGGGGTAGAGTTTAATGTGGGAGTGTCCACACTTAGGCTTCTGAATTGAAGAATAAGGAAATAATTGGAATCAAAAGATTATAAAGTAGGCTGTAACATCTAAAGAACTAGAATAGGTATGAAGCTCTGAAGGTTAAATAAGTAATTGTACACCAAAGGCCGGGAATTAATCGAGCGTGGGCATGTTGGCACCGACATGGGTATGAGACCCTGAGTTAATAATACTAGGTACCTATAGGGACAACCGTTGGTACTTTATCAACACATAATAAATAGTCATAGTTATTTGGTTAATGGTTTTATTTCCAGGAATCGAACACTGAATTGTTGCCCCGCACACATTACGGCACCTTCTACGATGGTGAAGCTTACTTGGTGTACTCCTGTTCACTGCCGGGCCAGCCGGCTGGACCAGATGTTATTGTAAGTGAATAGTGCATAACTTTAATAAATAATATGTATTAATTGTCCAAGTTTAATGTTTTAGTGTCGGTACCTATGTTAGTAGGTAATCTCAGAATAAGATGCTTATTTCCTAACTCTCATAGGTACAATAATGCACTTTCATTTAAAGAGCAGTTAAGCAAGTCAAAAGCAATTTTAGGTACATAATTTAACCAGAGTCATCTGTGTAAAGTTTACTAAGTGATTTTTAGGAGCGAACATTAACCTAAATGGACAAACCTCGCAAGTTAAGTCAAGTTGCAATACAACAATAATATTGTCATGCTAGGTAAGTATTGATAGTTACATCATTATTACTAGCGTCGAGAAATAAAGGAGAATGGGAATGGAGAGCTCTTGGAGCGGCACGTCCACTCGTGGGGCGGGGAGCGTAGCGGCGCGCTGTCTGGCCTGGCCCTGCGCAGGGGCACCCAGCTCGCGGCCTACCTGGCAGCTCCCACCGTCATCCACAGGGAGGCCTGCACTAAGGAAACCCCCAGACTTTTGTCATACTTCAGAGATGGATTGAGGTAAATTAAACACAGGTCTTTTAATAAAAAATAAGTATCATCAGGTGGTATATACCTACTTCGTGTTTTACCAGGATCCTTCGTAGCGGTTCGGCGAATTTGAACGGTGGCGCACGTCTCTACAGAGTGCGCGGGCGCCGGCCCGTTCTAGTGCAGCTAGAACCTGTGTCGTGGGCACAGCTTGCCACTGATGGCGTCTTTGTGCTCGACACCTCCTCGCTACTAGTGCTGTGGCTAGGTCGCACCGCTAACCTCGTCGAAAAAATATTCGGAGCCAAGGTTGGTTTACTGTCACGCTCGACGTGCTTCGAAAGATTTGAAATATTACTATTTTATTTATAGGTATTTTTAATTATGAGCTATTTCAAGGCTGTCTCACAGGTCTAACTTACATCCTGGCTCTAATTAATTAAACTAAAAGTCTGGATTTATTATATCGCAATATATTATGTTTAATCTGATGAACTGACTCGAAAATGTTATTTTACTTTATCCAGATCGCATACCGGATGGCTAGGGGAGCGGATAAAGGCATGATGGCGCGGCGGATCGCAATTGCTCACGACGGGTACGAGCAGACGCTGCCTGCGGCAGACCGCTCGCTGCTGGACGCGCTGCTGGAACTGCGAGCGCGCGCGCTGCGGCCGTCTGCACCGCCCGCCGACCCCCCTCGACCCGCGCGCCTTTACCGCGCCACCCAGCCGCCTCGCACACTGCCTGTAACAGTGCCTTCCCAACGAGCCGCTGCTAGACTTGAAGAGATCAAACGCGCACCGCTGTTTAGAGAAGACCTAGCAGATGACGTAAGTTACGCATATCAGAGCTATGTAAATATATGCTTCTGTGATTTTCGCTGTAACTAGTTCTGACATCAACTGTACATTTTTGACAAAGTTGCCCTTACAAACTGAATTAACTTTACGCAGGGGGTCTACATAGTTGACAGCGGGACCCGCGGGGTATGGGCATGGGTGGGTCCATCCGCGACAGGTGCGGCAGCGCGCGGCGCCCTGGCAGCGGCGCGGGGCCTGGCGCGGGCGCGGCGCATGGCGGTGCCTGTGTCAGCGGCACCCGCGGGCCGCGAGCCGCTCGAGTTTGCGGCTCTGTTCCACAACTGGCGCTGGTGCGACGCAAGACGCGACGGTAGACTCCGTGCTGCTCGCTCTGCTACCACCAGGCTTGATGCTGTCAGTTTGGCGACTAACGCCTGGCTCGCCGCTGAGGTAATAATATATGTGCACAGTTCTATATCTTAACATGTTGACCAATATGATCTCCACACCACGAAACGAATACTCCTGGTTTTTGCTGATCTTCCCCTAAATATCCCAAATTGTAGGCTCAGTTGCCCGACGACGGATCGGGTGCGCTTCGGGTATGGCGGGTACGTCGTCGCGACACCGACGCAGAGGACCCCAACAAGGAGTCCTTGGCGGAGGTGGAACGCCCACAAGCTGCGGTCTTCTATGACAGAGACTGCTACATTGTGCTCTACACCTACCACGCGCCGACAGGCGACCAGACTGTACTGTACTACTGGATGGTAACTTTTTTACAAACTTTTATGAAACTTGTTTACATGACAATATATCTACTAGTATCTACCTATTTGTGGATAGTATGCCCATTAGCGGTGTACACGGTGAAGCTAAATTATATTTCGACTGTTATGAAAACGATGTTTTGGTGTTACAGGGTGGCTCTTCACCCAATGATCTGAGGAATTTGGGTGCAAAAGAAGCCAAAGACCTCTACACAAAGCTGGGGCGTTCTCCTGTACAGGTATGACACTAACAATTAGAAACTAAGCTAGTGACAAACATCCCGGCATTAACAGCTAACGTTTTCTTTCATATAGTCGTGGGTGTATCAAGGGAAGGAACCGGCACACTTCCTTCAAATCTTCAAAGGTCGCATGATTACTTATGTTGGTAGTGCGACTGATTATGATCGTAAGTTCAACAGCTGTTTTATATTCAAATACCACTGTGATCACTTAGGTACTTAAGACCGACTATAGCACTCTTGGCAAAGCCCATAACCTACCATTAACTCGACATACATATGTACTCAACTGATTGATATCCAAATCGACTGAAAAATAAAAAGCCCGCTTCGTCGTTATTTAAAACATTTGCCTATCAGCTACGGGGCGCCGTGTGTTAGCTCCGGCCCGGGCCCTAGTGCGCGTGTCAGGGCAGTACGCCCGCGAGGCGCGCGGCACCGAGCTGCGGCCGGGCGCTGCGGGCGGCGGCGCAGGCGCGGGCGCGTGCTGCGTGCTGCGCGACTCCGCCCGCGTCTGGGTGTGGTGCGCCGCCAGTGCCACCGGCGACGAGCGCGAGGTCGCTAAGAACATGGCTGCTGCTGAACATACCCTCGTTATGCAAGGTGAATCAGAATCATTAACTAAAACAATTTCTAGGTAGGTACCTATATCTGATCTGAGCATTGATAGCCGAGTGGTATGACCGTTGGACTGCCAAGTCAAAGGTCGCAAGTTTAAAACCCGGCACGCACCAATGTCTTTTCGAATTCATGTGCGTACTATAAATTAGTTATCAGTTGCTTAAAACGGTGAAGGAAAACATCGTGAGGAAACCGGCACACCTGAGATATTTTTCAACGGTGTGTAAAGCCATGTCAGAGGCCTACAGGCGGTTCAAACTCTGACACCAGGTTATTAATCAACCATACGATAAGAAGAAGAAGACCTATATCTTTAGGAGAACAAGCCTATTGAATTGATAGTTCATGACCTATGAGCTTGCAGGTAACTTAGAGTGGTACGGAACTATAGGTTGCCTTTTTCACCGTAAAAAACTGACTACACAGTAGATAGATTATAATTAATTAATCACTTAAGCTATACAGCAATGCACCATAAGATAAGCGCAGCATGTGACAACAAATATTAAAGAGCTCGAAAGTATTTGAATCTTACCAGTTTAATTTTAACTATTTGGAAACTAGCTAAAGGCATGTTATCTAACAGGTAAAGAGAAGCCGGACTTTTGGAACGCGCTCGGCAACCGGCGCCACCTGTTGGTTCCGTCTCCGCTGAAGGAGGTGCAGCGGCCCCTGCCTCCGCGTCTCTTCTACGTCTCCCTCGGCGTGCCCAGCCAGTATTCGTGTAAGTTTTATCTAGATTCTAGACAATGTATATTCATTTTTATATTAAAAAAGTATCTAAACTGTTTTTCAATCATATATGTACGTACATTATTATTATTTTTTAAGCAAAATAACACCAAACAAAATAAAATCAATGAAGCTTTGTGTGATCGGTAGATATTTTCCTGCGTCCGTAAAAATATGCATGTGGCATTTCATACCAGTGCAACACACTACGATATAGCAGAATAATAATCATTTAAGTAGAGAGCCTCCACGAGTGATAATACTTAAGTACGTCCGGCGCACCATGGACGGTCAACCTCGCTACCATCCTTGATGACTGAATAATCTCTACACCACGGCATGACCTATTTCTTGTGGCCATTGGCTCAGGCCGATACGAAGAAGAAGATTAATTCCAAATAATATAAAGAATTCCAAGTATAGGGATAAAAAAGTATGTCTATTTGCAGTCGAAGAGATAGTGTCGTTCAGCCAGTATGACCTGGCTCCTGAGATGGTAGGCGTGGTGGACGCGCACGACGCAGTGTTCGTGTGGCTGGGACAGCACTGCTGCCCGCGCGCCAAGGAGGACCCCAGGTCTATAGCCCTCGCTTATCTCGCGCAAGGTAACTTACGATTTGCTTTACGAAATTATTATTTTCGTTCAATTAGTTTTCTTGAGCACACTCCGGTACATTCAGGACCTTCCTATTTTTTTTTTTGCATCGAGTTGTCTATCTAATTTATTGTTTTCTTGTGCCTAGATCCAGCAGCGCGAGATTCTTGCACACCCATTCTGGCGCTGAGTCAGGGTCGTGAACCACCGCATTTCACTGGATTCTTCCCCCATTGGAAGCAGTCCATGTGGAAGGTAGGTTCTACGAATAATTAAAATTAAAATACAAACTCGTTTTAAAAATGTTGGTATTATAAAGACTTGTCATATTTGCTATGCAGGGTCACAAAACGTTCAGTGCGATCATCAGTGCTTTAGAAGGCAAGGCAATAGTTCAAAGCGGCAACAGTGCGTTGCAGTGTGGCAACAGCGCTAACCGCTTTGATCAATACGAGAAATATCCACTTGCGGTTCTAAAGGGGCCCAAGGAACATCTCCCGCCGGATGTAGATCCTCTCACCAAAGAGGTAAACGTTTGAATTATAATTTTGAATGAAACTGCGTATCTACTGACATGTAACAGTAAAAAAAATTGATCACCTAATTCATTGGTAAAACAAATTGGTTATTACTTAAATGCGCGCACTTGATTGTTTGTGCTCAAAATGTTTGTGTTAGTTGTGTAGTAGTTATGGAACATGTGTAATCCTGATTACAGCTATACTTGACGCACGACGACTTCGTGTCTACATTTAGCATGCCCTACAGCGAGTTCCGGTCGCTGCCTGGGTGGAAGCAGAAGGATCTTAAGAAGACGGTCGGTTTATTCTGAAAATATTTAAAGAAGGATATATTTTATACGCATTGCTCCGACCCTTGGCAACAGAGAACAAGGCAGGAAGAATAATATATAAATTAGATACAATTTGAAATATAACTGAATATTGTACTTTAGAAACATTTGACCAAAATGCGCTTCAAAAACCAGTTTTGTTTTGGCAATCTTAGTTTTCATTGATTGGTTTTCTACGAGTAACCATAGTTATCGGCAAATGTATATTTTTCATTTAAATGATAATGCTAAGACTTCAAAACAAAATAATATAAAACAAAAAATCAAATTTGATTGTGGCCTAAACTTTCCGAACGAGTTTTATGTGTGTATTTAAATGTATTTGTACATTACGAAATAAAATAAAAAACCGAATATTTTAATTTGTAAGAAATGAATAATAAGTACTGTTATTAAGTTATTAAACAATGTATATGGTCAAATAACAATAAAATTTACAAGTAATATATACTTAAATGTAATAAATTGAATATTTTTATTGTACATCATATTTAGGTACCTAATTAAATTCGAATGCATGTTTTTTTTATTAAATAAGTACACTGAGTTAAATGTTTAATAAGATTTCACATTTTCATCATCAAAATATTGCACTTCCACTTCCTTAATGAGCAACACATTTAAATATAATAATAAATAAGGTTCAATTATGTTATAGAATAAAAAAGATAAAAAAACATTGTCAACCTCTATCATTGTCACATGTAAATTATTTGTTAGTTTATTGTTAAGTGTTATATTTAATCGTCAGATTATGAAATAAAACAAAGCGTTTTTAAAATGTTATTTTATTTTAAAAATAGTACTTATTAACTATTGGGCATTAATTACCTTAAAATTAATAATCTTTACAATTTACAAGTGTTTCAAAATCCATAAAATATCGGTTGAATAGAAAGCATATTTACACTAAAATAATGACAGGTATCATAATATATAAGCCTACATGATATGGGGTGAGCCGTAGCTAAGGCACGTTTTATTAGTATTGCGTGTCACTATAGTAAGCTGAGCGCGTCCACACACGAACTACGCTCCACTACATTACAGCAATGATTCAAACCATATTCCAAATAACATATTCAATATCAATATTATAAAATGTACGATGGATTATACGAAATGTCGTCTACCAGCAAAAAGCTACTTGAAAAAATTTCTTTACAAAATATGAAAAGCTAGTTAGGAACTTACAATTTTAGTAGATAAATAAAACGTTACAATAAATGATTTAATTCGATAATAAATAATTTACATAATGATTTTACATAATATCAGTTATTGTAATATTAGACAATTTGGGAGTATTTCTATAACCGCGCCGGTTTAAAAAGCTGCGATTGTCGAGAAAAATACTCCCTAAAAATGTCGTCTAGAATAGTAAAATCAGGTTATCAGAATTATGCATAGTAAATAACAATATTATTATTATTATATAAAATTAATATTAATGACGAGACATGGAACGAAAACGCAGGCTATTAGGATCCAAAATAAACAGCTTTTTATGTTATTTTTGAAACTTCTTTGGTAATAATAAAACCGAACACATGAAATATAAAATACATCTCATGAAATAATATGGAATGAAGTACACGCACAATACAATGCATATTAAGCTGCCGTAATAAAAAATAAAATGCATCTCAAAAATAAGCGTAAACACAACGATGAAATTGCAATTTTTTAACTTTAAGTACGTAAATTTAAAATTCGCATGTCAACATGAATGAAGAGATTGTTCCGAACTTACATCTAAAAGAAAAAACAAAGCGATAACTGGATATGCGACAGAACAGAGAACTTGAGTCAATATAAAACTAAGGAAAACAAAACTCAACATAGTTTTCGTTGCAGGAATGTAAACAATGTGTAGAGCAATATTAAACAGGGTATTTTATAATATTTAACAAGAACTAATAGTAACAACAATGCGTCGGAGGCCTGTTTCCTTCTAGCACCACGGGTGTTGATAGTCCAGTTAAATTTGAAATAATATGTTCCACTTTCTAGCCTCGGTAAGTTACTTTAGTCATTTGTAAACAATTTATCAAATACAAACGTTTCCACAATATAAATATTTAAGATATTTTTAAAATGGCTTTTTCATCCCCTTTATTTAAAAGACGTTCGATCTACCTCCGAGCCTGTGTGGTAAATAGCTTATCATTTAACTGGACTACAAACGTAGACACGTCTATTTATCACAGCTGTCCTAAGCCTTCACACATTACATGAATCGGTCACCTATCCCTCTACATCACTAATCGTTGCAGACATATTTATTGCCGAATCTACTTATCATTAAAAAGTTTGCTGATTCAAATGTTATTGTCAAAACGTAAAACATATTTTATTAGCCCATGTATGTGTCCTCATATGAGTACATTGAGCTTGACGGGTATCAGGTAACTAGATTAATCAATACAGCCGAGTTTGAAATTCTAATATGAATAGTTGTGAACAGTTTCTCTACTACCTTTGTACTTTATACTCACAACTAAACGACATTTATTGTACACGAGATTATACAAGGCCCATTAAAATTGGTGTTTTAATAATTTGTTACGTAACACGTAATTAATCTAATACATTAGTCTTAACAATGTTTTTGTAAACGATATAAAAGTTAAACAAATATAAGTTTATTTTAGAGCCGGCTTGGTAATTCAACAAATGGTATTAGTTTGGCACTATAAATTGGCCCTACCAAAACTAATTATTGAAACTCGCAGAGTTATTGCTTCAAAGTTACATCTTTTGCAAAAGACATGGTATTGCAGTTAGTGATGCAATTAAGCATACAGAAAAAATATTTAGCGAACCTGTGTAGAATTAATTGCTTTATCTAATTATTTATTAAGCTCAACAGTTCACTACACAATAGTCTAGAATCAATTGATCTTGTGATTCAAGGAAGCCCATTCAGAGTCTTAGATAATTAAGTAACGTCGCGGAATTTAGGTAGAAGAACTAGGTATTTCACTTGAGCAAATATTAGAGATTATGAGACGATTCACTAAAAACAAAAACACCTATGGCACGGTTCTTTCGTTAATTGGCAACACTTACGCGTTGTGAATTGTCTTACTTCTGTACTTAATCTAAATATTAGGGTCCCTGAATCAGTTAGTATAATTTGCTACATTTCAATTAACATGATATAGGTTTAACTAGATTCTTTAACAATACATAAAAATTGGTAAGTCAATTCCTGTGAGGATCAATTCCCATATTTATAACTAAAAGTTTTAGTAACAGTGCAACTGTGCTCGCCTTGACTTATTCACTAATTATGGTCTTTTAATATATCAGGATAGATCTAATTTTCGTGTATACCGATCCAGTAACAGCTCCTCGTATGATATCTATGTATATACAACAATAGTATACGATATACAACATACTGAATGAATAAACATTAAGTGCTGTTAAAAATAAAAACGTAACAAAATACATTATATTAAAAATGCTCTACTGGTTCAATAAATTGTACAAAAATATTATTGAAAAATAACCAGTTTTTATGTCACACACTCAATGACGTATATAATAGTCTACTAGACGTTGACAGTGTAATGAACAATAATGTTAATAAGTTTTTACTCCATTACTTTTAATGACGAAAAGCTTCAGAAGCTCGCGTAACACCAACTAGTTCTCAACACTACACAATATGAGTGTCGTGCGCAACCTACAACCGCATCCGAAACCGCAATAAGTATAAAAAACAAAATAATATCAACACGGCTACTAATATTTACACGACCCAATTCAAATGAACCAAAAATATTATAATTGTTTTACACAGCACATGCTTTATAGAGCTGATGTCATACAGTATGTGAATAACTTGCAACTAATGCACACCGTAGCACCATTGCTTGTCTGAGATTTTACCAAGATCAGGTTATTTCAGAAATTATAATTCTAAACGAAAACCTACTTGGTGACGGTAAAACTTTGATAAGTACAAAATACATATTAATATTTTCAATAACTATCACAGCAATCATGCCGAAATCTTATAAAAATTTAGACAAAAATACTTTAACTTATTTAGGACTAGTTAATTTACAAATTTGAGTGAATTTTGGATAGATAATTCTGAAAGATTCAAATTGTAAATATTGTCAAATGCTAGATCAAATGCTAGCGGCGATCAAACTAAGTATCGCGCGATTCCTACACTTTATAATATTCCACAATGCACAGTTCTTCTAACAAGATATCAACAGTACTTATTTAAAAGTACCTCGATCGATAGTAAAATACTATAAATTTAATTAGTTTTCCAAAATAAACAGAATATATTCTAGGTCCCGTAGAATAAAATGTTCAAAAATAGTGTTAGTAAAAAACCAAGGCGCGATGAACGAAGCGACTCACTATTAAAAACAAATTACACGCAAAATGAGAAACATGTACATATTTATCAAACGGGCCCATACTTCGTGTTGATAAAAGTTTCAAATACCGTAGAGGACGGCAGCTCACTGGCGCGGGAGCGACGCGTTGGCCGGCAACGTGGAGCTGCGCTGCGATGCGTTCATATACGCCGACTTCAGGTTCGACCGCATTGAGTCCCTGTGGACAAACTTCAGGTCAAAATCACATTTACGATTCGCGACCTATCCGAGTTTACCGATCTGTATTATTTGTAAGTAGCAAGTGATGTAAAGAGGAAGCGACCCGTCATGTACGACGGCGCCAGCAGCAGCAGCTCGCGCGCGCGATCCGCGTGCACCTACCGTGGCGAGAGCTTGGTGTGGTCGTGGTTGGTGTGGTGCGCGGCGCGGTAGCCGTAGCGCTGCACGCGGCGGGCCAGGCGCGCCACCCAGCGCCGCTGCTCCTGCGCGGCGGGCGCCAGTAGCAGCAGCTCGCGCGCGCGGTCCGCGTGCACCTACCGTGGCGAGAGCTTGGTGTGGTCGTGGTTGGTGTGGTGCGCGGCGCGGTAGCCGTAGCGCTGCACGCGGCGGGCCAGGCGCGCCACCCAGCGCCGCTGCTCCTGCGCGGCGGGCGCCAGTAGCAGCAGCTCGCGCGCGCGATCCGCGTGCACCTACCGTGGCGAGAGCTTGGTGTGGTCGTGGTTGGTGTGGTGCGCGGCGCGGTAGCCGTAGCGCTGCACGCGGCGGGCCAGGCGCGCCACCCAGCGCCGCTGCTCCTGCGCGGCGGGCGCCAGTAGCAGCAGCTCGCGCGCGCGGTCCGCGTGCACCTACCGTGGCGAGAGCTTGGTGTGGTCGTGGTTGGTGTGGTGCGCGGCGCGGTAGCCGTAGCGCTGCACGCGGCGGGCCAGGCGCGCCACCCAGCGCCGCTGCTCCTGCGCGGCGGGCGCCAGTAGCAGCAGCTCGCGCGCGCGGTCCGCGTGCACCTACCGTGGCGAGAGCTTGGTGTGGTCGTGGTTGGTGTGGTGCGCGGCGCGGTAGCCGTAGCGCTGCACGCGGCGGGCCAGGCGCGCCACCCAGCGCCGCTGCTCCTGCGCGGCGGGCGCCAGTAGCAGCAGCTCGCGCGCGCGGTCCGCGTGCACCTACCGTGGCGAGAGCTTGGTGTGGTCGTGGTTGGTGTGGTGCGCGGCGCGGTAGCCGTAGCGCTGCACGCGGCGGGCCAGGCGCGCCACCCAGCGCCGCTGCTCCTGCGCGGCGGGCGCCAGTAGCAGCAGCTCGCGCGCGCGGTCCGCGTGCACCTACCGTGGCGAGAGCTTGGTGTGGTCGTGGTTGGTGTGGTGCGCGGCGCGGTAGCCGTAGCGCTGCACGCGGCGGGCCAGGCGCGCCACCCAGCGCCGCTGCTCCTGCGCGGCGGGCGCCAGTAGCAGCAGCTCGCGCGCGCGGTCCGCGTGCACCTACCGTGGCGAGAGCTTGGTGTGGTCGTGGTTGGTGTGGTGCGCGGCGCGGTAGCCGTAGCGCTGCACGCGGCGGGCCAGGCGCGCCACCCAGCGCCGCTGCTCCTGCGCGGCGGGCGCCAGTAGCAGCAGCTCGCGCGCGCGGTCCGCGTGCACCTACCGTGGCGAGAGCTTGGTGTGGTCGTGGTTGGTGTGGTGCGCGGCGCGGTAGCCGTAGCGCTGCACGCGGCGGGCCAGGCGCGCCACCCAGCGCCGCTGCTCCTGCGCGGCGGGCGCCAGTAGCAGCAGCTCGCGCGCGCGGTCCGCGTGCACCTACCGTGGCGAGAGCTTGGTGTGGTCGTGGTTGGTGTGGTGCGCGGCGCGGTAGCCGTAGCGCTGCACGCGGCGGGCCAGGCGCGCCACCCAGCGCCGCTGCTCCTGCGCGGCGGGCGCCAGTAGCAGCAGCTCGCGCGCGCGGTCCGCGTGCACCTACCGTGGCGAGAGCTTGGTGTGGTCGTGGTTGGTGTGGTGCGCGGCGCGGTAGCCGTAGCGCTGCACGCGGCGGGCCAGGCGCGCCACCCAGCGCCGCTGCTCCTGCGCGGCGGGCGCCAGTAGCAGCAGCTCGCGCGCGCGGTCCGCGTGCAGCTTGCACGCTGCCACGCCCTCGCCCTCTGACACGTGCTCGGCGTGAATCTTCATGCGGCAACCTACGCACAAGGCAAAGCCGGACAATTAGCAAGCGCACTTAGCAAACGACTATATTTTATTAACCAGCTTATGCCCGGGACTTCGTCCTCGTGGATTTCGATTAAAATTACCTGTACGTACCAGCAGTAAGCATTGATATAGCAGCAGTAAGCATAGATTTACATATTCGAATCTGATTTTGTTAAAAAATGTATGGTGTATCTTTTTTTCGCACAGAACCTTAAATAAATTCAAAATCAAAAGTAGCTTAAGTTACTTCTTATAACATCAGCTATTTGTCAGTGAAAGCAACGTCAACATCCGTCAAGCCGTCGCGGAGTAGCTGTAACCCGCCTATTTTCCGCGTTTTTCTTATTTTCTCGCGGATCCTAAACATTTTCGAAATTCAAAGTAGCCTATATTAAAACCCGGACCATCAGCTAGTGAAAGTCCCGTTAAAATCGGTCCAGCCGTTTCGCACATTAGCCGGAACAGACACAATAAATTTTAATTGCATTTTTGTTATGTTTATCGTGTATACTATCGAGTAAAAAACTGTTATTTTGATGTTACAAACAGACACTTCAATTTTATTTATGTAAATTGATTTAAACCCAAAACCATATGAAAGACAGGGACTTTATATAGGTCAATTAAACAAATTAAAGCGAAGTGAAAGTCGGCGCCAAATCCCAACATCCATTCAGAAAAATAGTACTTATGAGAATGCTGCCATAAGTGCGTGGTTCATAGTTTCAAAGCTAAAACTATAAACTAAGCGAACGCATAGGATTTGGCGCCGACTTCCACTTCGCTTATGTAAAGTGATGTGATAAAATATTATTTTTCACTTTTGAGTTTTTTGAAGGAGGTTATAATTTTTTATTTCACGATTTTTAGTGGTGTATGGAATTCATCCGCCCTAGACTTTTGTGAGACCAGCGTTTAAAATCCTTTCACATACATAACATAAGGTCCTTTTAAACGATACCTCACATGATATATTTAATCCAGGAAAGTGATAGGAGGGAGGTC
Organism: Abrostola tripartita; assembly: GCA_905340225.1. Taxonomy (NCBI): domain Eukaryota; kingdom Metazoa; phylum Arthropoda; class Insecta; order Lepidoptera; family Noctuidae; genus Abrostola; species Abrostola tripartita. The sequence goes on from HG996488.1 coordinate 3,726,193, forward strand.
AACGCACCCCCACTCCCTCGTGGGAGTAGTAGTCGATAACTAACCACTAAAAATAACAAGGAAGACCTTGTTAGTGATCAGTTATCGACTACTACTTAAGCAATATCATTATCATATCATCAAGATACGGGCTTTTTGCTGTGACCCTATGAGGAGTTCCGTTCCATATCTTCGAAGTTCATCATCAGGTAATGACAAAATTTCTAGGGGACCAATCGGAAAGTAAACCCAAATATATGACGAAAAAAAAATCATTTCGATTCATAAATGACTGAGTTATGAGGGCACATACATTTTTTGAAGTCGGTTAAAATGTAATAATACAAGCGAATCAGAGTCTGTTCAATAAATCTATAATATAACCCAATCGCCACTATTTCTTAAAATGGGTCTAATTGAATAATTTATTTTATATTAAATAATATTCCGAAATATTACTACTAGTTACAATTAGAAATTAAAGGCCAGACAATCAAGTATTTTATCATAATCTGTTATTCTGTTTAGGGTTGTTTTCAAAATTTAATATGTGTTATTTATCGCCCTTCACTAGTATTGATCTAATGACAGACTTCAGGAACGCAGTCTATGAGCGGCCTGACTTTAGTATGATTTATATTAAACAAATACATGTCAAGCAATTTCGGGAATTCTACCCTAAGTGTGTAAAAAAGAGGTCTGATTGATTTGCTCTCTTACTTACTAAAGTTAGTTTGATGACACTGCAATGTAATGGTAACATATAGCTGATCTGATGATGGAGCCGGGAGACTAGTGCTGGAACTCTCAGATGGAAACTGCTAAGATAGTCGAGTTTGGGCTCGTTTGACTAGTTGTCATAAATATTAGCAGATAGTGGGATAAATAAACAAATCGATGTCAAAGTTTACCGTAAGTTCATTTCTTGAAAAAACTATAATAAACGAAAGAATACTCACGTCGACATTCATAGGCCTGCGGGGGCCGGAACATGTGCCACAGAGGACGCGTGCACACCTCGCACGCCGTGGGGATGTGGTACGTGATGCTGACCAGGTCGTGACCCTTGTGCTGGACTGTGTTGCCTGTTATACCACATATTTTATTACACATCATGTATTATTTAAATAGACTATTTTATAGGGACTTTTGTTCATAGATTGTTTAGGCATGCGTGTTGGTGACGGATGAAGCAGTCCTTCTCGACCCTCAACCTATGCTATAACGCTGTAGTCCATGCAACGTGGCACCAATCAATGGTATTGAAGCTGGCTGGATCTTTCCGGTTGGTTATGTCATTTGACAGTCAGCCCTCATTGGCAGTGTAGACTGCGTGCATGTGAGATGACGTTATGAATTTATTTCGTGCGGTTCTCTTACAAATGCAATGTTGTATAAAGTTAACGAGTGTGCAACTGTGCGGGTGGACTAAGCTTCAGACATCTACACTAACACTGCGTCACTCGTCGCAACTGTCGTCAGTCTACAGCAACACTACACTGTGTGTCACGCTGTTCGTCCAATGACGGTCGACTTGTCCCTCCTCCGGTATTGGTGGCTTTTGGTTCTAGGACGAAATAGCCGCATTAACACTACTTTCGTTAACCAAACTATTCGTTAGCTACATTTTAGCGCAGGTAAATATATTATTGTCATAATAAAATATCTGATCTTCGTTCGTTGCTAATTGTGCACTGTTATCTTGCGATGTCCACCAACGAATTCGACGATGAAGGAGTGAATTAACAATTTCAGAGCTGCGTTTTTTTTTTAAACTTGAATTTAAGGTATTTTGTGGGCATCAACAGCTTTAGTGTTTAGTACCGACGATTTATGTAGTGTTATGTAGGTTGGCACGTTTTAGGTGAGAAAATAACCCGTGCCATAGCTTAGGGTAAGAGCCAGCAGCCTACCGGTGTGGTCGGCGGCCTCCGCGGGCGTGTCGGCCGCGTCCCCGGGCCGCCGCGCCTCGCCCTCGCCCGCGTACAGCAGCTGGAAGATGCGCGGGATGTCCTTCGCGTCCGCGCGGATCACGTCGCCCTGCGTCACCGAGCGCACGTGGAACACCTTGCTGCAATACCGAACCATACGACGTCCTTACTCGACAGTTGCGGGCCATGACCTACCGTGACCCATGGCCATGACATAAATTGATTATTAAATTACAGATACGTAGATGTTTAATTATATCTAATGAGAAAATACTAATGAAACAGCTTTTTAACTATCAAGGATCTCTTGGTTTATTTATACCTATTGGTATGCTACATACATAAACTCTGAAAACATTAAATTCTTTTGATGGGGAGTAGTGTAATAATACTTTACACAAAACGAAGGAAAATACACATAAACATAACATTACACCTGTATTCCCGAAAATGGTAGACAAAGGCAGTACACCCACATTTCGCCAGGTATGTTATGAGTCCAGTGTAATAGGGAGCGAGCCTATTGTCATCCACAGGGCACCATAAACACACCAAAACCTAGTAACATTTTACCTGACCCAGGATCTCAGACAGACATAAATACACTTAACAAATACCACTTGTACTCACCTCAAATCCAATATCATGACAGGATCCGTGGTGTTCTGCTTGTCGTTCTCGGTGTTGTAGAATATGATCTTCTTGGAGGACACGACCACGTACTGCTTCTTCCAGCCATGGCGACGAATGTTCTGTTTGAAGGGCACGGACAGCCAGCCCTCGAGCGTCTGTTCGGTCTCCCCGTCTTCAGCGTCCGCAGACGACTGGGATGCGGTCTCACTTGTCAGCGCCGCGAGCTTCTCTTTTAGTTGTTCTATTTCTACATCCTTACTGTCCACCTAAAAGCAAAGAAGTGTGATTAGTTTACTGTAAGTTTAATATTGATAAATGCTTGTTGAATGCCTTTTTAACTATTTAAAATAATCCAAAATTGTGAGTGCTACATACAAGTTAGGAACATGTAATTCTTTTTTGTTCGTTTTTGTTTATAATATCTTAACGTATAATAAAATCATGTTCCAATGGCGAGGTACCTCCATGGCTAGCCGCAGCCTGGTGGACTGCTCGTCCAGCAGCTGCTGCTGGCAGTCCTGCAGGTCGCGCTGCAGCTTGGAGATGTGCTGGTCGAACTTCTCCTTCTCGCGCGTGAGCTCCTGCTGCAGCTTGCGGTAATCCTTATCCTTGCGCACTGACATCTTGCTTTTGTTTTTCGTCGTCGTAGGATTCATGTCTTTCCTACAATTATGAACATTTAATACGGATAAGTCTTACGAAAGTTAAAATAATAAAATAATAGAATTAATTAAGTCAATAAATTGAACTTCTAAAGAAGTTCAATTTATTGACTTAATTAATTCCGAGATTAATATTCTTGTTTAGTCATTATATTCATTTTCTTTTTACTTGGCTCGGATAGTCTCACATGTGCGGGTTTATTCCCACATTCAATACAATACAAATATTATACCTCATTGTATAAGTATACCGTTTGAATAATATCATTATCATATTTACTTTAAAAGGACAGATTATTTTTTATGTCGAATAATTTTGATGCATAATAGTGTTTGAGGGTTACCTGTTCATGATCTCGGCAAGTTTGTTGACGGCTTGTTGTTTGAGCATGATCTCGGAGTTGAGCTTCTTGTTGAGGCGGTCGACCTCTTCCTGCAGGCGCTGCAGCGTGGCCACGCGCTCGGCCAGCGCCGTGCCGCTGCGGCGCAGCTCGTCCACCTCCTGCACAACACACACACGCTGTGGGACCATAGGGTTGGAAGGAAATGCCTCTAATATAACTAGATCTAATTTACTCGTTTTAATTTGTTTTGCACCTTTCATATTTCATACTTAATGCATTCATTAAGTCGTACCGGCAGTTAATGCTATTTATGTTAAAAAATAACACTAGAAAAGTTCCGACTCAATCGATCACTACGATATTGCACAATGCACATAAAAAAAATCGTATGTTTGTCACAACTATTATTAGCCTTGGCTTCTATATAGAGGATTTAACTACTGTCATGAGGATAGGCACTGTATATGCTAGGGTAAAAGTGAGGAGTGGTACCTTCCGCTGCAGGTCGATGGTGGCCCTGTTCTCGTGGTCCCGGTCGCGCAGCCCCTGCACGAGCGCGTCGCGCGCCGCCAGCTCGCTGCGGTGCTGGGACAAGGCGTCGCGCATCTCTAGCTCTTTCATCGTCTTCTCCTTTTCCAACTCGCCTACAGTTTCTTCAGCTATTGATCTGAGGTGTCAAGTGTAGATTATAAGCATAAAGCAGTTATGCATTAAATGTTGTTTTCGGAAATTTTAGCACTTATGACGAAGCCATTATGATTTTTGGCGAAGTAATAACTTAGGATTATGAAAAAGAAACGATAATATGATTAAATTAGACGAGTTACAAAGTGAGCTCATCACTGAAACGATGTGTGGTATAATATAATAATCAATGTATGCACATTTTAACGCGCTTTTACTAGTACCGCATACAGACGATTGTTATAGATTACATGTATGTATAAGTTTACAATACAATATTATAATATGATGCTTCAGTTACTTGATATCATTGTGTGTGTAGAGTGAAATACACTAAATGGATTGCTATGTTTCTTACAATCATCATTATCATTCAAAGTCATGCGCAGTAAATCACCTATTTAATTCTGCACCTTAGAGATGCTACTATCGACAGCTCACCCCACATGTATGAAATATGGCTAATATGCAGATAATCGTTTTAAGGATGAATATTCAGTAGGTCATCACTACGTATGGGTCCTCCTTGTTATATATATTTTGGATATCCAATAGTTGTAAAATAACGACGACGACCTGATTGGCGCAGTGGCTAAGCGATTGGACTGCTGCGCTAGGGGTTGTGGGTTCGATTCCCGCACGGGACAAAAATTTGTGTGATCCACAGATGTTTGTCCCGAGTCTGGGTGTTTGTGTATGTGATATTTCATGTTTGTGAAACGCACCCACGATACAGGAGAAATTCCTAGTGTGGGGCGACGTATTAAAAAAAAAAAAAAAAAAAAAAAAAAAAAAAAAAAAAAAAAAAAAAAAATTGAGACGACAATTACGTAATATCAATTGTCAAGGCGCAACGACAGGCAAAATAATATTAAAATTGTAGGCTTTATTTAATACACCATTACCTATTAGGCATTTGACCTAATGAACTGCAGGAAGGGTGTTTGTATCCCTAACATCGAACCCACCTGGCGATGGCTTCAGAGTCGGCGCGTGCGATGGCAAGTTGCAGCTGGTGCAGCAGACTGCCGCGCTCCTGCTCCGCGTCGCGCGCGGACCTGGTGTTCTCCTCGAGCATCAGACGCATGTCGTTGGCTTGGCTCTTGTACACGAAGCAGTAGTGCTGTTCTGTCTCAAGCTGCTGGCGTAGCTCCTCGCTCTATGTAAGAATTAATACACACGTAAAATAACCCTTGGTATTTACTAGCTGTAGTTGAATAAGCGCGCAACAGTCACCGGTATGGTGACGTCACCATCGACCTAAAACCATGACCCTAATATAATTACGTATTTTTTAACATTTCTGTTAATTCATAGTGTAGGGAATGGCAAAGACCAATACAACATGTAAAGTTAATATACAATCGACTTGCTCAGTATATCAATGCAATTATCAAGATGTTTTTATGTGAAATAAACATGTAGGTATGTTTAATAGGTAAGTATTTTATAGTTACGTAAATAAATAGAATGACTAAAACATGTTTCTAACATAGTAAGCTTATTTATTTCGATACTATTAATTTGTATTAAAGCTGTAAAACGGACAGCGTTCTCTCTTGAGTTGATTGCGTCATATGAGTCACTATTTTTATTGTAAGTCTGACATAATCGTGCTATTGCAAGGGGTATAAAGCTCTTGTTATAAACAATATCGATGTCCTTACTTTTTAGTTTGGCATGACTCTTTTTATCACTTGAAGATATTATACTTTACTGTATACAACAATAGTTATTAAGAAATTTTACGGTAGCCGAGATATGACGACCTGTTAATGTATGTATAGTGAGCGTCATCGCGTTTGTATATTAAATCGTATGTTTGCTGTAATACTGTAAAATGTTAATTAAGTACTTAAAGTGTTCTGTTTAATATTTCAAGTTTGTTATTAATAAGATGTTTCAATATCATAAGGAATCTACATACAAAGTGCTTATTTAGCTGCAGTGTTTATATGCAAGCATGATTGAAATACAATTTTATTGTACAACGCTACATGCTCCAGTCGAAGATGACCAGGAAATTAACACGACAATAACACATTCCTGTATATTAATGTGTGTCATGATCATAATAGAAGTGTTTTATAGGCATGTCTTCATTGCCAAGGCTCTGTTTGTTCAGCACTTGTGTTCGACAAATTCATATCCCAACAGTGATTCAGCAACATCTTTACTTTTTTATAATACATATTATTATGTATACATATTATGTGTGTCGGTCAGTTTTTGTTATTTTTAAATTTTCATTCAATGATAACTGTCATCATAGTCTTTTGTTTTAATTATAGACAAAATCTGACACATAATGTAGAATTCCGCTCTATTCTAGGAACAGTTATGCAACTCATCGAGCAAACAACTCTAGCTAGTATATATAGTTACCTACATAATTTTATTTCTAGGAAGCTCTTGGCCTTTGATAGGTACACGCTTGGGTTTCCCTTTTAATAATTCAATGAAGGTTTCTCTCTGTTCAAAAGATCTACATACTTAAATTACAAAGTTTTAATCTTTAAACCAATCTTGAAATGTTTGTGTCATAAATATCAAGGTCAAAGAAGAATACCTACTTTTCATACTTGGGTAACTCGTGCGACTAGCGGTATGAGTATGCAATAAAATACATTTATTTATTCAGATTCTATCTCGGAAATATACAGTTGTAACAACCAAACTCTTAGCATTCAGTTATGTTGCGCACATTGAAATGGATAGAAGCACTATTACAATTTGATAAAGTAACAATTTTATTTTCATGCCACTGCTACACTAACATAATTTAATCTCTACAGATTTATGATCTAATTTTATAACAATAGCCGAATCAAGTTGCTATCCTAACTAAAGAATAATTAATTTGAATCACCATGGCTATTAATATAAATTGTCAACAATTACATTCCGTGCGTTATAATTAATAAACATTGTATTAATTAAGCAAATCACATAATTATTATCAGTGACTAAGGCATTCAACTCTAGAAAAACTGCTGTCTACGAAATCATATTCTGTTTATTTATTTAGAGAGGAGAGCACGGCAGGTAGGTGTACAGTGTAGGTATATCTTGTAAAGGCATAACTTGTGTATATGTGCATGTTTACCGTCGGCAATGAGTCACTATGTTGTAATGCTGGGGGACAATCTATTTCGGCGCGATGAGATTATGATTAAGTCACAAGAAACACTCAAAGAGTTCGTCAAGTTAGTCTATCGATACTCATATCATTATCTGTAATAGAATGTCATAAGTACCGAAAATTATATACAATATGTGACGAAAGCCTATCGTTTCTTTCTTGAGGTTTATACTCTAATGCCTATGTCCAGCAGTGGACTAAGATAGGCTGATGATGATGATGATGATGATGATACTCTAATGAACAAGAACTAGCAAGCACTTATTATATTAGTAACTATATTGAAGATGTTAACTTCAGCAAAGTGATACATTGTTTTAACATATCTATAACTGAGCGCGTCTAAAACGACCAATTTAACAATGCCAGTTCAAGATGATCACACCTTAAACTTCTTTAGACAAAATTTCATGCATCGTCAAGTTTCATACATATATAAACTTGCACAAAGTATGAACTACCCGCAAAAGTATGGAACATTGTCCAAAGCTTAACACTAAGAACACCAAAAATAATCAGGTTTTGTTTGGTTGTGGTTGCACTTACCCTGGCGCAGTGCATGTCGCGCTCGGCGGAGGCAGCCGCCAGTTTCTCGGAGGAGTCGTGCAGCGCGGCGCGCACGGCGTGCAGCTCGCGCGTGCGCGCGTCGCGCTCGGCCGCGGCCACGCGCGCCGCCGCCTCGGCCGCGGCCACCTCGCCGCTGGCCGCCAGCCGCGCAGCACGCTCTTGCTCCAGCGAAGCCGACAAACCCATCGCCTAGTTACACATTGATACTTTTAGTTGTTGGTTTGGTAATAACTGCTTTAGATCATCATCCTTCCATATCCTTTCTAGCTATGAATAAACCAGACGAACTTTACAAATTAACGCATCTTGAGATTGTTATAACTTTTGGGCTTCAACAAATAACTGATATATTTGCAAGATATTCAACTAACACATATAATTATGTACAAAAAATGGACAGTAAGTTTACAGTTAAACATTTAAGCAATTTTAATCGATTCATGTCAAAATAACAACTAAATATGTTAGAAACCTTTTCAGTTTCCTGTCGATGTTCGCCCTCTAACTTTTGCAGACGCTGCTGCATCTGCCGGTAATCGACGCTGAGCATGGACATCTGCCGATCTTTCTCCTGACATACGGACTCCGACCGCTGCCGCGCAGTTTTCTCCTCGTTCAATTTGGATTGTAGGGCTGTTGTACCACATTGCAAACCAATCATAAATAATCAAAATTTTTGATATAGGTGCTTTATACTTTATTTAGAAATACTGTTTTAACTTGAATTTGTAATTTAATCATCTTGTAAACGATGTTGTTTTTATTACATATATTTATAATAATACAATTTAAGAAAGTAAAGAAGTATTTTTGCTTTTGCGGTTGGTGGATGAAAAAATAGTTGTACAAAGCCATTTTCAATTTTACAGTACATAATGAAACTACGCTGGACTTACTTATCAAAGGAGGCATATTAGCAAACTGAACAATACCTTTAAATATCATTTCCAATGTTCCTGAGGCATGCAAAAAGTGAAGGTATGAAATATATTTTTGGGAGCTTATACAGTTTAGCTCAGTTAGACAGAGGATTGTAGCGTGGTCTAAATGGCAAAATAATCTAAATACTAACACTCACCCTTAACTAGTTCCAGATTCGCTTCTTGTTTAGAGAGCAACTGCGATCGTTGTGTGTCTTGATGCGCACGCACTTCTTGTTGATACAAGTGCTTATTGGCGCGAAGTTCGTGAGCCAACGAAGCACACTCCTTCTCCAGTGACGAAACTCGATCTGAAAGCTGCCTGTTATCCGCTATCATTTGATTCAGTCTTCCTGATGAGCGTTCGAGCTCTGCGTGAGCCGCATTCAACCTGCTAGTGGCATCGGCGACCGCCGCATCAGACCGTTGTTTGGCAGCTTTCACAGTAGCAAGTTCCTCAGAGAGGGTAATTCTTTCCCTTTCCAGATTATCCCGCTGAGCTCGCAGGCTAGCCATGGTGCCATCGTTGACGGCGGCGGCTGCGGCCTGCGCAGCTGTTAGTTCTGCTGCTTGCTTTCTTGCCTTAGCAGCACCTTCAGCTTCTTGTTTTAATTTTTCGCGTAACTCCGTCAATTGCATTTCTAAAGCATTTATTTTGTCGTTATAGTGTTGCAAATTGTTAATTTCTTTAGCTCGTTTGCTTTGCTCTTCATCAAGCCTCCGTTTTGCTTCATTAAAATTAAATTCAGCTTTCCTCCTTGTCTCAGCTTCAATGTCAGCCTTTCTTTGTAACTCTTTCAGATCGTGTTTAAGTAATGCTAATTCTTTATCTGTATCAGCTACTATTTTCTTATTTCTGGCTTCCCTCTGAGACAGTTCTTCTAGCTGAGCACATAATGTGACTTGGGTGTCTTCTAATTTTCGTCGTCCATCTCTTTCTCGTTCGAGAAGCTTTTCTAGCTGCAATATAGCTTCAGATCCAACATTATTAATATGATTATTAGAGATAGTATCTACTACGTCGGCTGCCTTCAGTCCTCTACTGCATAGCTGGTAGTCACCATTATAAGTAAAGCCTACAAATGGCAAATGATTACCAACAAAAGCTTTGGGCACAGGAAAAGATTCATCCAAAGCATCAGATTTTTCCATATCATCAAAATTCCTTGTATCATCGTCACTAGATAACTCAGGCACAACCGGCGGTACTGAGTCTCTGAGGTTTTCAAAACTCCACTGATCATTGATAAAAAATGGATGTTGCTTTATTTCATCAACACTATTCTTACCTAATCTTTTAATTCTATCAGTTAAAAGGCCTCTGATGAGAGATTTGGCATCCTTTGAAATTTCTACGTCATCAGGAAACTGAAGAGAGTTCCTATGGTCCATAATCTTACCATATGTTCCTACTAAACTGTCAGCATAAAAAGGAGGATCTCCAATAAGCATTTCATACAAAAATATACCCACAGCCCACCAGTCACATTCTCGTCCATATACTCCTTCACCATTCTGCGATTGCAATACTTCAGGTGATATGTAATCAGGAGTGCCCACTGCATTGCTAGCACGCACTAATCCATCTGGCCCCATTCTCATGCAAGTACCAAAATCAGCTAGTTTTAGATGGCCATATTTGTCAATTAACATGTTGTCTGGTTTTACATCTCGGTGTACAAAACCCATACCATGAATTACATCTAGGGCAAGGACAATTTCCATAGTATAAAATTTCGCCCATTTTTCAGGTATGTCATAGTTTGACATCAGACTAACAAGATCACCACCGGGCATGTAATCCATCACCATGTAAAGATATTTGTGGTCTTGGAAAGCAAAATGTAGTTTTAATATCCACTCAGAGTTTGCATGTGCCATTATATGGCGCTCTTCCCAGAAAAATGTAGAGTCAGACCGTTTAATCATTTCCACCTTACTAAGAAGTTTCATGGCATATACTTGTCGTGTAGATTTATGTCTGACTAGTTGCACTTCACCAAATGCCCCACGGCCAATCACCTTAATCAAATCAAAATCTGCTGCTTTCATACGCAGATCTATTATGTCTGAAGCGAATGTTTCATCTATAACAAAAAAGAGGTGATTTATAATTATATCATGTTAAATGCTAAAGCTAATAATGAGAGGAACTACTACATTTGAATAGATTTTATTTTATTTCCTCCAATGAAACCACCTTGTGTGTTTGGTTCGGAAGTATATTTTGGAAGGCGCTGTTATAGAAGCTCGCACCAGGCGCATAAAAGGCTAGTTACGACACTGCTATGATGGACTCAAATCAAAATTGAGCAGGAGGTACAAAAATGCTCTGAATAACAATGGCATAGAATGTATTAACTGAGGGTCAAGCTCACAAAATTATGAGTTAAAGTTAAAGCACCACCATTAGGTAAACTGCTATAATATAATAATCTATTCAAGTTTCAACATTTTTATAGCCCTTGATTGCGCTACATTAAGATATATTCTTTGATCTAAGATTATAAATGTAAGATACTAATCTGTCAAAGAAGAAGTCCCCTTTTAAGAAGTCCCATGAATCTATTTGAGATCAACTGGTTCGACATAAAGATCACTGTTACCTTAGTATGACATGGCATATAAATGTGTAGGGTTTATACTCTGCATAATAATTAAATGTTCTTTGACATAATCAGAGCATACACTTCAACATTAAAAAGAATGATAAAATATTTCTGCCTAGTATTCCATTACTCAATTTGAAATAACATAAGAAATTAAAAAACCCATATTCGCAAATTAGAGTAAATCTCTAAAGATGTTTAAATATATTAAGCATGTTTTATATAATGGTTTACATAAAATTAACCAAAAACAATCCAACCAATTTTTATTATATTCTATATATTTATAATTAATCTAGTAAATTCATTTCAAATTGGTAAAGAAACTTTCCTTAAGAAACATAACATCATGTCTGGATTCCCAGAAAGGGTAGGCACATATAATACACCTACATTTTGCCAGTTATGTTACAGGTCCCGATGGAGTAGGGGGCGAGCCCATTGACATAAACCGGTCACAAATCCAGCATCTGTGCTGCTAACACTTTGCATGACCCGGGATTAAAACCCAGGACCTCATGCTCATCCCAAAATTAGACCAAAGAGGCAGTTGTCCTTTTAATAATATTATTACAACATTGGGCAAATTAAATAAAGAAATAATTAAAAGAACCAATATTGAACAACATACATACATACATACATAAAGTCACGCCTATTTCCACGAGGGGTAGGCAGAGACCACGGATTTCCATTTGCTACGATCCTGACATTCTTCTTTCGCCTCATTCACTTGCATGTTCATGAACAACATACTATATTTTAATTATGTTTTGTATGTACTTTGTCATTAATATGCAGGTTTTGTATTTTTTCTTCAATATAATACAAAAATTTGATATTATATTTTTGACTTAATCATTTTGAGCATATTTTATACATTATTTATAAAATTATATAATTTCTTTAGGGTTAGTGATTATACCTGGTAAATAAATAAGTGCAGTCAGTATGTACACTAGTTCATTGATGATAGCTGACATTGGGTCCAGTTAATAAAGCTAAACAACAGTATCCTTCAGATTACTACCAAACTACACAATAGAGTTTTAAAAACAAACAATTGCAAACATGTACCATGTGATATGCCATCACAGATAGATAATAATATACAAAATACTAGTCAGTACAGTCACAATTGAGCACACTGTTGGTTTTATGCTTCTGAAAATTGATTGCTATAGATTTTTCTTGATTTTCAAGAAGAAACATTAATTAACCATAGGAAATGCTTATCAACGGAATTATGTCTGTAAAGATCATCACTGAAATCGTTGAATAGGGTTCTACAGTACGGTAAAACATTCCAAATGACCAGATTGTTAAACAATAGAAGTGATTCACTATAGCTGAAACTGAAAACAAATAGGTTTGTAATCCTTAAAACATTTACAAATAATGAGTGTGACAGAGAATTAGTTATAACATATTATACTGTATTCAGATAGCAAGTCCAGTACAGTTGAGCCCTTCTTATTTCAAGAGTTATCTAGTAAATAATTAAACATACCTAGATTGCACATTAGAACAAGTTTTGATGTAACAATAACAAAGCATATATTTTAAAGTTTACATGAACTTTAAAATGTATACACAATAACACTAACAACTTGTTACCTAATCAGATCATTAATTCATTATCTACAAAAACATTATTCTATCATACACTTTACTAGTACTTGTATGTATAATAGCTATGATTGTATTTGATTAACACTGGCAGTCAAGACAACAACAAACGAATATTTCATTTTTGCTGCTGTATTTATTTTCAAGCACATTAACATAGGAGTCCAATGGGATATGGGTTTAAAATGTAAATATAAATTAATCATTGGGATGATGTTTGTGATATATGATTGTATCAATAATGATGCATAGTGTACTCACATCTGCTAGTATATGCTTCGACGTTCTTCATACGTCGGATAGCCGGGTGGTCACAGTCGGAGACAAGCGCAGTGACAGTGTCGAGCAAGCAGTCCACGTTGCCGGTGGAGCGAGGGTCATACAACTGCTCCTCCAGGGCGCGCAGCCGCCGCAAACGTTCTTCGTCCTTCACCGATTCCATGCTGGATCCTATTTCTGACGTCCTCTGCCACTGAGGCTAAACGCCACCGCACATTCTCCCGATAACTGCTCCGTGTAAGAACACCACTCTCATCACGACACATCAACAACTGAATTCTGTTTTCTTATTCTTGTACTGTAGATCAGTCGTTAACCTACCATTCAAAGGATAACTTATGTTTCATTGTCGAAAAATTCAGTTGCTACAGCTAAGGATGACAGCAGATAAAGGTGGTTCTCACAACAAAGCATATGCACGTTTGCAAACACAACAGGACGATTATTTACATTTTTAAATATCCACTGACTTTAAACAAATTAAGAACACTAAATTAACATTACGATTGGCACAAATATGAAAAATTGAAGTAAAATTACGAATTATTCGACCGCTTGATTGATGAACGATGGATGATCGAACAATAAAGTGAAGTTAGGTACATATATTTTTAGGAGAAGTTTGCAATGGCGCTACTAGATGACTTAAGACATTAATACACTGGTCAAATATAAACTTACTAATTCACCAAAAAAAAGTATTTCATAATAAGTTATTTAACTAATTAAATTATTTATAAAGAGTGTATAATACAATTTTGCGCAACCTCTGCTCTGAAAGGGTGCAGTAGTGTCAGTAGATTTTTTTTTAATTAATATCATAGTTAATATTAATGTGTAATATGGTAATGAATATAATAGTTACTTCCAGTTTTATGTAGTCTACACTCTTTACTATCTATATTGTCCAGATTTCTGAAGCAAAACCTTAATTAACTACTAGAAATTCTAAAGTTATCTGTTTTAAGTTAGTGCGCTCAGCTGCTAAACCTATCTCTTTCTGGTAAATGCCATACTTTATCTCGCATCTAGACCAACCCCCATTTGTCACAAGCTTTTACGCTCTTAATGTACAATGTATAATAATAATTTTGTCTAGGTGCGAACTACCCCAAATCGAATAATATATTAGTAACTTAATTATCTCAGAAAAACAACAACTGGTTACACTCAATAGTCGATCCTCACATAATTATATACATTTGATACATTTAGTTAGAATTATTAGATTCAACTCTATGATTCAACTAAAAAATATATATAATTAGTTAATAGTAACTATGTCTTCTATCGTAAAAAAAACTTTACCTTAAATAGACAATAAAGTAAACAAGGTGAAGTTAGAACTGGAATATTATTTTAAACTTAAAATGGGTATTACAAGGGCTCGTGCCCAACATACTTGTTTTACAAATTAGACGCTTACCCTGCCCAGTCCCTTCCTCATCCTATAAATTAAATTCATGCTTTTTTTTAATTTCTACCATCATGGAATTAAGTGTTATATTATGGTTATATGTAATATCATGGTAACATTAATATTCAGCCTGAGACCGAAGACCGAATAGACTGATAAATCAACCCTCGAAAATTGGTGCGCAAACCGTATTATTCATTACATGAAGCTCTCTGATTGGGCCACTGTCGCACTACTACCTACTTAGGTACCTACACATTATACTTATTCATTGCACAAGAGAAGACAAAAAGACTTTTTCCCAAAAATGCAGAAAAATATTTTTTCTGCACAAAAACATACCAATCTACATCTATTATGATTTATTTATTTATTTACACTCTCACTTACAATCGTCATTACAGGTTTCAACCTAATGCAACAAAGAAGTTGTTACTTATTATTTTACAAACAAGTCTACAATAAACAAACAATTTCCAAATAAGTACTAAAAAAAACGCTAAATGATGAATAATAAAACAAAATAAAGAAAGGAAAACACCCACTTCTGGGGCCCACGTGTTAAAGACATTATGTTACACAGAGACAGTGGCATAGCCACAATAAAATTAAATGTTAAAATGTATGAATTTTTGTTAAGTTCATGCTTTTCATCGTAAAATATTCAAAAAGATTAGCATGATAGACTTTTCATTCCCACAAAAAAATAGTCAAAATATAAAATTGCTTCGAGCTAAGGTGACGTTATGTTGGGGATATATCTTAATTTTGCCATTTTTAATAAAACTGAAACTAAGGCAGCTTGAAGCGGATGATACTATCTAACAAGTGACCCTAATTTGAAACTTGTAACAATTCAATTTTGGGCCCTGGATATATGGAAAATGGGCGCCTGGGCCTGGATGTCTTTTTAATATCACGTCTCTTATGTAAAAGGATCATCATCATCATCATCAGCCGGAAGACGTCCACTTCTGGACAAAGGCCTCTCCCTTAGAACGCCACAATGAACGGCAAGGATATCTTCATCCAATTTTTTTTTTTTAATATTAAGTACTGCCATAGGTACTGCAAAGATTTCGTTCACGACTATTTAGTCATAACTAAACTACAAATTATGTAATCATCATCAGCCGGAAGACGTCCACTGTTGTACTTGCTTTTAATGAAGTGAAGTTTCTTTTAGATACATAGTATACAAACTTATAGGCATAGCGAAAAATGGAACTCGAACAAGCAATGTATGTTTAGCATTAATAAAAGTGATACCTATATAAAAATACTTAAAAACTACGTGTGGCCGAATAGTAATAACAAGTCAAATACGTTGAATACTAAATATTATCACTAATTGTAGTCGTACCCACGAAAGTAACACCGCGCCTTATTAAATGCTCTAAGCATCGCGCCTTTGTTCCTCGAAGACCCCTTCAGTTCGGTTATGTTACAGGTAGCAATGTAAAATGGGGGGATTATGGAATAATCTGATGTGATTTATCTGAAATCATTAATAATTCATTGTTGTATGAAGTTTTTTTTTAATTTATTTTTGCCAGAACTATCGGCATTGATCAAAAATCGTAACAATTATTTGCCATTGAAAGTAGGAATATTGTCTATACCTTCATGGTTTATAACCGTGCAATATTGGGTTTAATAAAGATATTTCATGAAACTACATCAAAAGATCTTAAAGCATTTAACCTTAGAGCAGTCGGTTAAATGCTCTACCTAAATGTTCCAAGAATACGATAGTTAAATATGACACTAGACGATTCTTTGTAATATAATCCATAGACTATCACAAAGATCATAGACAACGTTTTTTTGGAATTGTTGAGATATTGTACTCATTCACTCAATTTGCTCGAAATCGAGCTCAAAAGACATTGCTTTCAACCCCGTAAAGATTTTATAAAAACTATACAATATAAAAAGGTTCATCGAATCGAATGGAACATGGCGGTGCTAGGCAGGATGTGCATAAGTTTTTGATTTTTGCATTTAATAACGAGTTGCTTATATCAGTCAGCTTTCTAAGTAATTTCTGTCTAATTTCGTGTGTTACAATATTTCTGATTGTGCAAAACCTATTTCGTACCTATAGCCTATTGTCTGGACTCCTTAGTTCTGCAATGAAAATTATTCGTTAGTAAAAATAATTGTGACAAATATATACATTAGCTCAGGTAAATTATTGTTTTATGTAATTTTCTACACGGCTTCTAACTGTATACTAAACTGTGATTTCCTAATCATAAGATTCATCCTATAATATTAGTCATTTAAGAGTTACGAGTCTGCCCCATTTTGGTTCAAGTTCATTCTCGTGTTATTTTGTTCATCAACAATTTGTTAATTTGTCAGTAAATCATTCAATAAAAACACATCTCATGCTCATGAATAAAAATTGCATCTAATAATTGCAGACTGCAATACTTTTCCACGAGCATAACTTTTCTTTGTGGTCCATAATCACGTGTGGTTTAGGTCGTTATGGGGTCAATAACTGCTGACTACGAATTATTTCAGTGTTAATCTTATAACGGGGAATGCAAATAATTAATAAATTAACAACTATGTGTAACGATATTATTTTTACATTGAAAATATATCAAAATTATTATGTTAGCGATTTATCAATAAGCCCAATTCAAGAAATCTGCATCCAGCTAAGCGCATTTGCGCGCAGCTTGCAGCCAGGGTAGGTAATATTGGGCATGTGCATGTGCAGAACAAGCTAAGTGAGCGCAGGGCGCAGGATGTAGACAGGGCGCAGGGGAATGCGGAGGGCGGGGGTAGCCGGAGCGAGGGCCCGTCCGCCAGTCAGCTGTGCAAAGTGTCATGTTGTCGCGTCGCGCCGTACTGAGCCGTGGGAAGTGGCCTAAATAGTGCCCTCTATTGAATCTTGAAATTTGATTCGTTATTATGCTGCCTCTGACAGCTAATATTCTCCATGAGAATTGCATTTTTAACATGGAAAATATATAGTAGAAAGTGATGAGTGAAATAAGAGCAATTCTTTTGTCATAATTTTTTTACTTGTCTCTCACCATAAAAACCAATAGTGCTTCTCTGAAATTAATCAAAGGTATGTTGTAGGTATATCTTATCAATTGAAATCTAACATGGTATTGTCATTCTGATTGTCAATGGTCTTGAATAAACACAATGTACAGATTCTTCATTTGTTCTAAAAATCAACTTAATTATTATTTTACTTTCTATTATTTTAACATGCTTTAAGGACATAAAAATGGTAATTAATCATTATTAAATTTGGTTATCTATTTTTTATTATCTTCTTTTATTAAGGATAGTGTTAATTAGCCACATTTTCCAAACATGCAGTTATGAAATAACTCTAGAACTTGCATAATTTTGTTAAAAGTTTGCATTGTGCAAATGTTTTCATTGTTTCATGTATGTTTGCCATTTGCCATTGTTGTGCAATCAACAATTTTCAATAAAGTCCTCTTTATGGTTTACTGCTGAATGCTGACGATAACAGCTATAATCACACTTTTCTTGCTCTCAATGTACAAACTTAATCAGTGTTTCATTACAATTGTTGATTCATATCCTGTAATAAAAAAATATTATTTTATGAATGGATACAATTTTAAATCCCTATCAATATGTTTTGTCAGTTTTCAATCATTGCAGTTTTGTTTCCAGTTATTATGCTGTTAGCATTATATTCTTCATGAATGTTTTAATGTGGGTGTTTGGTTTTGGTGGTTTAATGTTGTATGAGGGTCAAATATCACATTTCCAACCTGTACAGGGACTATTTATAGCAATGCATTGTATAAGGTAGCCATTTATTGTGTATCTACTACATATTATAGAATTTTGCTTTTTTTAGTGTGCAGCACTTGACATTTCATGTTTTATTGATTCTAGTGGGATTTGATATTATTGTGGCAAAAATTACAAAACATGGCAAATCAATAAGGGTTGTTGACTACCGAACTCTAATATAAGAAATATTTAAAGAATAGTAAATTCAATGGTTGTCCATATTATAACAATTAGTTTACTGGTATTTTTTTATATTTCAGTGTGCCGTGGTCGTCATGGCTACGCTCATCCAAGAGAATGGTATTAAAGAGTTAAGCAAAGGCACCCATGGAGTAGTGCCCAACCGTGGCATATCGTCACATAGTGTTCCCAATCATATGGTGCCCGACCATGAGTATTGTGAAGCGGGCGCGGCCGGCGCGCCGCAGCCACAATGCACCGACACAGGTGAGGCGGTGGCGCCGCTCGTCCCCGTCGAAGAAGAAGAGGAGGATACACCCGAAATAGACATAATGATAAACAATGTCGTGTGCAGTTTTAGTGTTAAGTGTCACCTGAACCTTAGACAGATAGCATTAAACGGTGTTAACGTAGAATTTCGTCGCGAAAATGGGATGGTAACTATGAAGTTACGGCGTCCATACACAACCGCATCGATCTGGTCGTCGGGTCGCGTGACGTGCACTGGCGCCACTAGCGAGGATCAGGCCAAGATTGCAGCGCGGCGTTATGCACGTGCGTTGCAGAAGCTGGGCTTTCAAGTGCGTTTTCGCAACTTCCGCGTAGTCAATGTATTAGGCACCTGTCGGATGCCGTTCGGTATAAGGATCATATCTTTTTCTAAGAGATACAAAGAAGCAGAGTAAGTATAAGTTAATATAACTATAGTATTGACATTCTTTAATTAATAGACTAGATTTTCCATTTAATTTCATTTTGTTACAATGCTTTTGTAAACTTCTGTTTTAACATAAGACTGGTCCAACTACTCTTCAAGCTCTTTAAGCACTTCATCCTATGTTTTGTATGATATATTGTTAATTATTTCCGGAGTAAATATAATTTAGCGCAATTAAGCTGATTTTGCTTCTAACAAAGCAAAACAATATCTAGTCTTATTTTACTTAAAAAT
This sequence comes from Abrostola tripartita, assembly GCA_905340225.1. NCBI lineage: Eukaryota > Metazoa > Arthropoda > Insecta > Lepidoptera > Noctuidae > Abrostola > Abrostola tripartita. The sequence goes on from HG996488.1 coordinate 3,745,925, forward strand.
GTAGAAAGTATGAATATTAATATCTTATCATCCAATGTGAAACATAAAAGTCAGGGTTCAGATGAAATAATTGTATTCTAGTGATAAGCTTACAATTCCAGTCTTGCTATAAGACAATTTTTATTCACTAACTCACATAAAGTCACAACTGTTGCTCTACCTGTCAGGTAAGCAGACACGCTGGATTTTCCCTTTCTATGGGTCCTGCTATATCCATGTCCATGTTTACCTTGTTAACTTGTATGTGATTTTTGTTAGTATGTGGTACTCATGACTACATACAGGACATTCCTAATTAGGTCAGAATATGACCACCAAGGTTACTCTTTCTTCTGTTTAATTCTAATCTACTGCATGTACCAGCTTTGTCAATCTTCTTTCATGGACATATTCTGTTCTTTCAACTGTTGTTAATAATGTTTCTTTACTCTTTTGTAAAAGTATTAAGATTTTTACTTATGAATTATGAAAGTTTATTTAGAGATTAAAGTTATCTTATTAAAATTTGCCATTTGGTATCGAAATGTGATGATGATTTACAATAATGATTAATAAACTTAATGTATTTTACTTAGGTCAGTTGTCTAACTGTTAACCATTTATTGTTGACTTGTCTTTGTTTAGGCAAGTTCAACTAAATTATTTGACAGTAAAGCTGTTAAAACATTAGTTTCCTTCTTTTCAGCTATGAACCAGAGCTTCACCCAGGAGTTACATATAAGTTATTTAATCCTAAAGCCACACTAAAGATATTCTCTACTGGAGGTGTGACTATCACAGGTAACTTACTTTACTGCTAAAATTAAATAAAATATCAATGCCCTAAATCTGGTATATTAAAACTTATAGGTGCCTTGTATACATAGAGCGATCAGCGAGCTTAGTTGTGCTTGCTGCAGTCGCTCTTGTTAGGTGACCGTTTTTCGGTGTCTCATCTCACATTGATTTATTCATTCCGTTATCTATCTTAACAGACTTGAGAGAATAGAATATTCTTAGGGCGGTAAAAAATGGCAATACCATTGATTTGTACTTGCAGCCCTAATAACGTTGATAAACGGGTTAGTTATGTCATGATACACCGCTTCATATTTTACGTATGTTATACATCTTCTGTAATCGTTATTTTTTTGACGTTCGTATGTAACGTTAACAGACTGTTTGAAGCAACCCGCCCTAAATGTCCAACAAAAAATAAATGTAAATTGGTTGTAATAGTTATACAATGCTTCTTCTTTAGAATGTCGTGTTTCAAGATCTCCAACACGTAAACAATCTTAAGTCGTCCGCAATTAATACGTAATTGATATTACGTTTTGGCTTAGCTATTATTGATTGGCTCTATTACTCTGTACCATAATTTTTGTCCAAGACCGACAAGCTTACAACTCAGGATAAGTTTTCTGATAAACTTCACTTTCATCTTTTCAGAGGTTGATAAAATAAAATAGTATATTCTAGCATGAATTAAGTGGACGTTTTCAGCCCCCCTAGACAAATGGCAAAACGCTTGACGAATAGAATGATACATGTTTGGGGATGACAAAATGTTTCGACTATGTTATCGATGACATATTATGACAAACCCATATTTTTTTCATTCTATTCGATTTCTATTCGTCAAGCGTTTGCCACTTGTCTAGGGGGGCTGAAAACGTCTACTAATTTTATGCTATTTTATCAACTTATGCACTTAGCTATGAATTATACATATTTCGATTCTATCAAACAATAAAATATATTCTCATTCCTTAGAGTCTCGTATCCTCTTATTCATAAACGAGGATCATACCGGCATTGATCTCTATTCTATATGCAAACGACAGTGTCAGGTATAATTTAATCCTTAGTTTATAATATATTTTTTTTAATTAAAGGGCAGGCTGTATATGTAATTTGCTATATTTCGTAAATAACTGTAGGCCATAGCCCATAGGCATAGCATAGGGTATAAGTATGTATAACATGTTTCAATAGGTTTTGCCTGTGGTTTCGCCCCTGTTGTCCCTGTCAAAGGAGCTGGGCGTTTCTTGAGCACATTCAACGTCTATATTATATCTAATCTCATATTCCGTATTAACGAGAAAATCTAAATATGATAGATAGTCTGTGTTGTTGTACTAGTAAACCCCAGCAAGACAGTGGATCGTGAGCTCCTGGGTTCGATTCCTGAGTAGGACAGTGATATCAGATTTTCCATTTGCTAATTACTAGCAGCGACACACAAGTAGATTTATAGCTAGCAATAGGCGCACCCCTTATTACATAACTTAAAAACACATTTCGCTAAACGCACATAGTTATGCAGTAGGTTCACACATACCTACGCGTAGCTTAGTTATTATAATCAGGAGTTAGTCTTGTAAGTTATGAATAATTAAGTCTTCGATGTTTTCGATTGGTGAGCACCGAATGGTTCAATTTCAAATGGTTAATAAAGGTTAACAATGGTTAATAAAAAATAAAGTAATTCGTAAATTGAGCTAATTAACCATATAAACAAAATAGGAACTTCCAACCATATTATATTTTCGTGGTTGCAATAATTATGTATAAATTCAAAGTAACAAACAACCTCTACGGTACGTTTATCTAAATGTATCTGAATATTTTTTTCGCAGCCCGAAGCGTGAGTGACGTGCAGTCTGCGGTGGAACGCATATTCCCTCTGGTGTACGAGTACCGCAAGCCGCTGACGCCGGCGGACGAGGAGCTGATGCGGCAGAAGCGCGCGGCTCGGGCGGGCGCGGGCGCGGCCGCGCCTGCGCCGCCGCCCGACGATGATCCCATGCACCTGGTGACGCTGTCCGACGACGACAAGGACGCCTGGGATTGACGCGGTCGGGCCGCGCGCGCCTCCGCCGCCTACTGACGCTCCCGACGCGACGCCCCGTGCGGGAACGAAACGAACTTTATATTGGCATCGAAGCAATAACTGTCGGTTGTTAGTGCGATCGCGTGTGACTCGTCGGCGAGCTGTTCGGTTCATGCCAAAGATATTTATTAGGGGAGGTGCTTCGCGCCCGGTCCGGCCTAGCGCGCGGCCGCGACCGCTCGGCTGAACGATTGCGGAGTGCCCGCGCTTCTTTACCCTTCATATGTACGATTGTATCGTTTTTGTGATGACCTGTGACCTCTTTAGTATGCGTAGATGAAGTCGAATCGTTTACGTTGAAACCAAAATTGTCATAAAATAAAAAAAAATGTTCAAAAATAAATCTCGATAACGATACTCAGTCTCGTTTTTCATTTGCCGTTATGATTGTAGAATTTGTAGTGATAATAGTGTTCAATAAGATTTGTTCTAAGAATGAGATGACTGAACGTTAGATGTTAGTGATTGTAAATATGGAAGCTTCGACATTATACGTTTCAATAAAAAACTTGTTTGTTTTATTCTATATAACTTTAATGTAAAAAAACTCATCAGATAGGTACACACCTATAGCTGTCACCACGACCTGTCTAGGAGTCGGACTCCCGCGTGTCGTACTCATCACTCGTAACCCTGAGTCTCGAAGGGCGTGATGTTTTGCGAAACCTAAGTTGCGATTTATCTATTTGTTTCACAAACTCTTTTGGTGTCTGAATATATGCACTCATATCTACGACAGCCAGGCGAGGCGTTTTGACAGCAGTTCCTGTAAAAATATATTATTTCCTTAGATAATGTCCAAATTTAATTGTTGATAATGAATTCACAACACAGTACATAATGAAAATCAAGTTGGTACAATAGTTAAATTAAACAATTCAAGTTGTGGAATATGATCATCTGACTAAGCACTTACGCAGAAATTAAGTTCACTTATACATGGAAAATCTTTACGCACAATGGTCCATTCAAGCGGCTAAGTGCGGATAATGCCCAGCTAAACTAACATGGAAAATCTATACGAAAGAAAAAGCTACCTTCAGTAAGAACGAACGAAAAAACATAAACAGACCTGTAATAATAGGTAACACGTGGTCATTTGGTACGGTTCGAGGTCTGGACTTAAGTATGGGGCGGCGTGATAGTCTCGCTGGCAGAGCCTGCAGCGCCGGCGGTGAAACCTTAGGAAGGGACGGCGACAACACGCGGCCGGCCAGCACGCGCCGCTCCGGCGACGAACTTGGTGACCTGAAAGGTTATTTTATTATTTACCGGGCAAGTAAGTAGCTGTTTCACAAAGTTTTCAATTGTGTAAGTTCTCGAAGTTATTATGTGGCTTCAATTTCACGTTTCCGTCTGAGAAGTTTCAAACAGCCTAATATTGATTTACTCAGTTAGAAAAGTTTTTCCCTATAAGTACCTACTGACGGTCTCAATAAATACCTACTCGCCTACATTTTGAGATGTCTTGAATTCTTAGCCTAGAATTCGGTAGGTACCTAAAATCCTGTTGCCTAAAATGCTTCTAAGAGTTGGTAGGTAGGTAAAACGTATTTCTGACCTATCTCGTTCAATAACTGGCCGTCTGCGTCGCCGTCGACCCCGTTCTTTTTTCTTGCTCCGCCCCACTCTCGGAGGAATAACTCCTATGTGCCTATAATAATCGCAAAGAGATTTTGCTAGAGATCTGCCTATCTTTGAATCTGAGTAGACTGTTAAGTAATTACGTGCTTTTATAAAATGTTAGCCTAGGAAATTCTATATTGTGGGTGCGTTTACACAAATGAAATATATCACATAGAGCTCAGACTTGGGACAAAATTACATTTATATACATTACTACATCATACAAAATATACATATGTACCTATGTGCGGGGATCGGAACCCGCCTATGACCGTTCCTTATACCATATTTTCATTGTTTTCTAAATTAAGTAATCATACCTACTTAAAGGTTTCTAAAATAGTTTCATAAACACTTATTAATAAAAGGATACACGCATCTTCTGTATAATGAATGTAAGGTCCTCGAGGTGCTAATCTTCGTCCCCCTAATGAGACAAGAACTGTGTAGGCGTCAACAGCGCCTGTGGGTAGAGCCCTGCGAGCGGTGCCAGCTAGCACCGAGTCTGCGTTAAAAAAACATGCTTCGGGCCGCCACGCCTCTATGCGGGCTCCTAGGAACTTCGGAAGTACTGCCTGCCGTTCGAACCTAGAAGATCATTTCACAGTTTGTTTTCAATTCATGGAAGTAAATAATCCAAATTTATGAAATGCTTACAAGTTACAGCCTGTAAAGGACTAAAGTTTTCAAAAATAAAATTAATTAGCTATTAGTTGTGTGCTTCTCGGATTGTTCTGGATAATTTATGGTTAAAGTTATTTCTCAAACAGAATACAATTCTCTTATAATGAGAAATACTAGATAACAGTATAATTAAAAGTTTATCGCTTTTAATAGTTTAATCTAATTTACCTACCATCGCATAATAATATGGATACCTATATATTTTTTACGCACCTGTACACATCGTCGTATGAATTACCGCGTACAAATACACCCTCATGGCTTATGTCTGCATGAATGTCGATGATAAAATCCAGTTGGACTGTCTGAAAAATACCAATACTATAGATACAGTATGCTAGGTAGGTACTGGTAAATACCAATACCGACAACCATATATGAAGTATGTGATGAGAGGGTGAGTCAAAAGGGTTATGCCAGGAACGACCGCAGGGCAGGCATTGTGAGGTTTTTAGTGAGTAGGCCCCTGTGGATCTCATAAGGCTCATGGGGTATGTGTTTTGCATTCCTATTTTTTTCGAAGTGCATAGTCATATGCAGTGCTATAGATACTAACCGACATCTAGCGTAGTCACAATTATCGTACGCAAACACATAAATACGTAATATAGGTAGGTAGTTATTTACACAAAGTAAAGTAGTAACTACTTAAATAGGTAACAGGTATCATGACGAAAAGTTGTCTAACGCTAAAATTCAAATAAAAAATAGTTATGATAGTTACTTTTTCGGATGCGAGCTTTTTCAATAGATCATTGACGGCTACGAGAGCGGGATGCGCGTAGCTTGTAGCTCTGTTCCAGCTACGGTTTAGATCGCCGCCCAGTAGGTCGGACCTCTGGTTGCCAAGGAACACGCCGTCTGGATTCAGCATCGGGATCACCTAGTAATGCACATTTTTGCTTTCACATAAGTCTACTGAGTAAGTTGTTTATATCGTAGGCGGGTAGGTAACTGTATACACAAACCAGTAGGTAGTAGTGGTATTCATCTTCATGGTTCTATCCACAATCCAGTGGGTTGGTAGGTCTCTGAAGACTGCTGGTATAGGTACCTGCTGCTGTATCCGATTATACCTACTAGAAGCTGACCTTATTAAACTTAGAAAAAGCCTAAACGATGTCGGTGGTTAGTTGGTTTGTTATACCTACTACTACGTTTCGTAATTATTATACATATATTTGTGGGGAAAAAAGGTTATATTTATTTAATTATTTTTAGCTAAACTACAGGGCCCTGTCCCTCGTAAACATTAATCATAATAATATTTATTTATTTGAAAGAATATTGTTACAAGAGGTGTTACATTATATAGTGTTCATAATACTCTGCTGTTTCCAGCGTACAAATATTTTAGGATAAACATTTAAAATACATTTATGACATTTATCTATGGACGGAATAAAATTACCTCTAGAACAATGTTGTTCCTCAAAGCCACCGCTTTTTCGGAGGAGCCCAGTAAGTAGTCCAGGAATCCTATAAAAGGTTGTTAGTGCATTTAGTCTTATTACAAAAACCATTTACAAAATAATTGTACACGTACCTACTTAAAATGCTTAGCACTGCTATCCCAGAAATAGAGATATAAACATAAGTCTGTAGGAAAGTATCAGACCTAATTATGATTTCGTAAGTACCTTGACAAACAAACGAGGAAGGGGGTTCTCCTCCGTGTGTCCTAGCTATAATTAAAACCACTCGTTTCTTTTGTTCAGCTGTTTTGACTTTCGTAATGACAATATCTTCTTTGGTATCCTTCTCTTTATCTTTAAAATTGTAATCTCCAATTGTAACGAGGTCAATTCGACGTTTTTGCTGAAAAATATACTCCATATTAAACTCCAAGAATGAATAGGATTTAGTATTTTCCTAAAGATATTTTAAATAAATTTTATAATAGTGAGTAATTTAATAATTTTTTTTTTTTTTTAATTAAGCACAAGCTATGTATATTATCATGAACAAACATAAATTAAAAATAATACCTACACATAAAAATTTAAAAAGCATCATAATATTGATCCCCATCGATGTCAGCTGGTAACGTGCCCAAAAGACTGGCAGCATTGCCACGTTGAATAGCAATGCTTATTCTTTGACCAAAAAATGCACCAGCCCTTTGGTCACGTGTAGACTCAACTAAGCGTTTCGCTATATCTCTAAACAGCGCGTGAGCGCTCGGACCCCATGGTCCAAATGTTTCGACCCCAAACGGCTCGAAAATACAATTACCAATTAGGTTATTGTATTTCCGCCGCTTAAAGGTCTCCGCAGCAGCAGCAGCAGTGCCAGCGCAAATTGCTGAGCCAGAAACATGAGAAGGTGCAAGGGTATCGACGCAGGTTGCGTCCCACACCAAAGGCCTTCCTAATTTCCAGGGTAACAACGACATACCATCGGGTCTCTTTCCATCGTCACGTACCAAGCCATTTGGTTCTAGTACGGCTGGTACGCCGGCGGTGACAAGAGCACGGCGAATTATATCATTTATGTTACCGTGTCGCGGTATGCGACCTGCACTTCTACTGCATGATAGACCATGCCGTCCGAGGCCGTCAACAGCTTCACCACAGTGACATCGATGAGGAGTGACGCATGGAGTCCCTAAACGTAAACTAATAGCGATGCGGAAACTGTTGTCATCCAACATTGTCCCAATATTGGATGACGGCAGTGTCTGCAACCAAAGGCCCGACTCCCATTCTCCCACAGCCAGCAAACGAGCGCGCTCGGCAGTATTGATTGACGTATTTATCAATTTATTCCGTATCAAACTGCAAGGCGGCTCGTCCCACTGTCTCTGGGAGAAGACCTGTTTCGGAAGTTCGGTATTTGGGCAAGCCATTTCCCAAGCGGATATCGCTTCAGTCAAGCACGATACTTCAAAATTAACCAAGGAAGACGCTAGAATTCTTCTGGTTAATTTTTCAGTACTGTGGACTGAGGACAGAAAAGCCGGTAAACCTAAACTAACAACAGTGCGGATTCCTAAGCCACCCATACGGACTGGAAGCGTAGCTTGAGACCAAGCTCGGTCATCTAAAGCTACGTTTATAATCGACGTTAGGGTGGTACGGATAATTTGGTCAATTTTTTCTAATAATTGTGAATGTTTCCACAATGCGCTTGAACGAAGGTTGTAAATGAATTTTGGGCCGAAACAACAATACCGGATTAAAGTTATGGCCGAATGTATGTTAATTTTAAATAAATGGTTTTCAATACCTACCGGCCACCTCGAATTGTTTTCCAAACCTCTATTTGTTAGTCAAAGACATTGGTTAGTCAGCTATTGTGGGACGAAATACATGTACTTATTATTGTCTTTGGCAAACTGCAGATAATGCAGAGCCTAGAGTTGGCAATTCCTCGTTCGGTAGTAATTTAGAAGGCTTCGAATTTTTAGAAAGTTTCCTACTACTTCTATGGAAAGTAAATAATTTAAATATACTCACAGTTGTCTGCGCAATGGATTGTCTAGTGGCAAACGCCTGCGCTTTTTTTTCCCACGCTGCCAAATGCTTCTGAAGCCGCGAGTAAGAGTATGATGCAGCTGCTGAGAACTGATACACATCCTCTTCTCGATCGAAAGCGAATGCGATGCTTAATATCTTCCGCCCTCTATGAGCTAGCGACCGATGATAAAATATTAGCCGACGAGGGATACGTTGCCTGTTAAATATTAATTAAGTCATGCTTAGAAAATTAACGATAGTCTATGCAAAAACCATTGTGCAATAATTGCTGAACATAAAATAAATCTCATGAGAGCGCTCTTCGATCTTATATGCCTAATTATTGTCGGTGCATCAGGACACTATATACATCATTAAAATGAATACTTACAGTAAAGTGCAGGTACTAACCATTTCGGACGCGATGTAGAACGAACTAGCGGAGTCATATCTCCGTCAAACAAAGTTGTTTCTTTGCCCAAGTTAACGATATTTAGTATAACCCTCTGAAAGAAGCACAACCCAGTTAGATAATTGATTAGGTACGTGCCAGGTTCACCACTATGAAATATGCATGTGCATTAAAAAGTTTGTAGGATAGACATTGAAGGAGTAAAACATTCACCTGATCCAGCCTAACATTTTCGATAGTGAAATTAAACCAGAACCTAGCTCTCGGCCGGCAGGTGTCTGGTCGGACAAACAAGTCGTACTCCAAGTCGGTGATATGGTCCGCGCGGCCGAGGTTCCCGCACTCAAACGCTGCGTCAAAACACAACTGACCCCGCTTGGCTTTACCACTTTGACCAGGAGGCCGAACAATGAGGCGACTTAAATTGCCTAGACCTCCTTCTCCATCACTTTCTTCGCTATCTGTAATTGTGAAAGTATTTTCTATAAATGTCGATTTTCTTGTATTTTTGATTCCGCCTGTTAGTTAGTACATCTATACAAATCCAAAACTTTTGTGTAGTAGATTTTACTGATTTCACTCTACCTACACGTATTAAAGCAGTTTAGGAGCATAACCAATGCGGAAATATGTCTCGATATTGTTTGCGATATTGTCGGCTTTAACGTGCGTCTAACGCCCAAGTACTACGACTACAAAGTACCGATTGAATTGAAGGAATCACATTTGATTTACATTCACTTAATGGAATTCTGCAAACCTACACGTGATAATGTTATTCAGTCACAAACGTGATTGAGTGAAAGGTTTTGATCACGCACACGCCTTGAACTAAACGTTATATAAAATTTAGAATAAATGTGTATGTAGGCAGTATCATTTTAATAAAAAAATTGTCAAAATTCTTCTTGATACACAAACAATATAATTAATACCATTCGCAGGGCGAAGGTAGATGGAGGTGTGTTCCAGAGCGTCAGCGTACACGGACATGGCTAGACTGCTAGGGTTCCCGCGTTGACGCCTTACCCAACTAACTTTAACAATGTAGGTGAACAGATTGGCTACTAGATTGACGGCAATGCCGAGGCGATAAGTGCACGAATATGTAAGGAAAACTGTTAAGCGAGACACGCCAACCCTACATAGAAAGGATTTTCTTCAGTCGATTGAAATTTAAACGATACAAATCTAAATCTATTCTCATTCTGTTCGTGCGACTTTTATAGTGTGTTATAGTAACAGTTTTCAGCTTGACAACGAGTATAATATAGACATAAATGTACATCAAAATATCTATATATGTATATAAAATAATGCTACGGTTCATGTATCACTTGTTGAAAAAAATAAAGTGATAGACGCTTTCTAATAAATAGTTCATAGTAGTAAATCTGTATTTCGGACCAGGCCTTAGTTATGGTGGAACAGGAGTCAGCTTAATGGCAAATATTGTTATAATAATGCCACTTATCGACCGCAAAGTTGGCACAGTTACAGGACACTCGCGCCCAGAGAGTCTATTATCATGTAATATTGGCACGGGCTGTCCACTCACGCGATCGATCGACACACTTACATTACGACCTAAGTATTACTAGAATATATTGCAGCATATATGGCTGTGCATATAACATATGTTCTTATATTTATACTGCTAAAAAGGAGTACTTCTGTATGTGAATTCTGAGCGACTTCTATTTCTTTTCTATTCTTATAAAATAAAGTTGAAGTTCAGGAAATTATTTAATCAGGTGCTTTAGTCACGCTTCTACAGCAGAAAGTGACCTGCAGTGCAAGCTTATAACCCCGCTGTACATTTTACATCATTTACGCGTCTTGTACCAATTTCCGAAACGATAATATCTTTATATTAATAATCTTAACTAACTTCTAGCTTATACACAGCAAAATTGAGCTGTCGTAACTTTAATGATTGAATGAATGACGTGACGTAAATTATTGGTATTGAGCAGGCAGCTATTAATAATGTTTAATATCGACGTGTTTTAATCATCGTCACCTTATCATGAATTCCTTTCAGCGACAGTTTGTAGCACTTTCACATTCCCGTAGCTTACCTAAGCTACGGCGTAGCAAACTTTAAGCGCATTCTTCACTCTACGAGTGCGAAGTAGGTATGGTAGCGTAGATTAAGTGTTCGTAGCATTGGGTCAGGTGTTAGCAGTGTTCGTTAAGGTACTTATTATATATTTTAGGACATATTATGGTCCCCTAAAAAAGGAGTAGGTGTCCTTCTTTTAAACATAATTTTGTTTTAAATGTAATATTTTACTTTATAAAAACGGGCTTGCAGAATTCTTCATAATATTGTTATGGGCAATTAATTGCTACTATAACTACAGCTAGTTTTACAACCATTAAATATATATTGATTGCGTCTTGAGTTGAGTTAATCTACGGGTTTATGTAGTATTAGCTGCGGTCACTCGGTCAGGTCTTTGAGAGCGTCATGGAGACTCCTTTGTGCCTCACAGAACACGTTATATAGTAGGTGTCTCTTCGATCACATTGCTTTGCCTTCTCAACGGATTATGAGCCTATATTTACGCTCACACTTCGGTCACAATGCTCTGACCAAAACTTGGTCAGGAATTTTGCGATGTGCATGCGGTGTATCTAGTATTACTGTATTATGTTCACCCAGACCAAATGTGGTCAGGAATTTCGCGATCTGCCTATCTCTAATACATACAAACCCTGCACTAAATAGAAACTAAATAAGAATAACCCTTTATAAATTCAATCTAAAATAAACAAAGTCCTTTGTTGCGGTATACATATCAGAAGGTTGTCAGTACCTACTTACATTGAATTCAGTCTAAAAGATTATAGTTTATACTCTTACTACACAGTGCATATCTACGTCAGGTTATGTGCGTGTCACATATGCATATATATAGGTATTACATGTAGGGCTTGCGCTAACGACTGATAAATACATGTTATCTGCTTGTGAAACAATGTACGAAGTAGCTATTGAAGTTATATACAAGAACTATCAATGCTGGTCACATGGACGTGGTATGGATTTATTGTTCATAATAATTATGAATATAGTGTTTTATACTACGTTCCTGCACCTTTTAATAAATATCGTATATAAAAACTATGTTCTCAATTTGCATCTACTTATTTTATTTTAAGGAAGGATCCTTGAAACAAAATTAGTTTCAAAGCAAATATATACATATTTATTTAGCTACCAGTCTTACCTGACATCTTAATCGTCGTATCATCACAGCTTAATTAAAACAGTTGCCGGTAATCACTTAATCCGCTTGATAACAAAATTACGAGCATCACTGTCACCGAATGTTCCTGGTTTCCTTTGTGTCCTGCGACAAGGCTGCACGTTGCCACGATACGCTGCGATGCGACATTTTCGTCATAATAATAACAAAAAATAAAAAATGTATTTTACTCCAATGCGTAATATCGGCAGTAGTTGGTTACCGTTGCTTGGCAACAGTAGCGTCCGTACCCACATGTATTTACAAATGACGATCGTAATCTTAGGTCATGTAGGTACACAGTAGGTGCCTATCGTTTAGAAATTACAGACGTATTTGTCAGGCTAGATTTTATATAATATTTGCTTAGGTATCTTGTGAATGTCATAGTTACTAATATTTTTTTAGTCAATAAATTAGTGCACTAATATTTGCATAACCCTATAATGGCGTTTTTATACTGTCCTAAAACGGTGCGGCGTGTTTCAGACATGACCTACAATCTACACGTCTCACGTGACACGCACGTCTAGCCAGAGTTAGTGAACGTGTTTAGTGTATATTAAACATAATAGGAACATCCTGCACCGACGAGCATGTAAAGAAATGTGATAAGAGTGGATATAGCCTTAGACCAAATATACAAGAACTACTTAGTATTTAAAATCTATGGAATGAAGCCAAATTGGCGGGCCAGGATCGTAGCAAATCAAATCCATGGTATCTGCTCACTTCTCCGGATAATAGGTGTAACTTTATGCATATGTGTATAAAAATAATTATATTTATTACGTCATCACTTATGTATTATGTAAAATGGTCTTTACTCTCTACAGCGTAGCTTCGTAGCAAGTCTACGCGGACGTTTGCTTTGAATGTCGTTACATGGCATCTGGGACAGTGTATGGCAATTATAGTTATTAGACACTAAAATTTTGAGACGTTTTCTTTTACTCCATGCGAATAAAGGTTTATCATGTGCAGAAATCGGATCTACGATAATAGCACTGGAACAATGTTTAATCTACAACGCTTAGGCGACATGTTAAACTCGTATACACTCTCAACTTAGTATAACTTTCATTCATTAATCTTATCCTTCAGCGCAGCAAACGGCAAGTGCAAAACATTATCCGTATTTCAATAGCTTTATAAGTAAAACAAAACCTTATGAATATTGTCATTTATTCAATAAATAATATGTTGTTATATTAATTATATAATTTTTGGCATCATAACGCCTCACGCACCACAAACATTGAACAAAGCTCAACGTTTATTAAATACTGAAACAAATTCATGCGTATGATACTATAAAACTGTTAGCATTTATATTTACAATTCCTTCTATTATATCTAATAAAAATATGCACAAATAACAATCACATAAAATATAAACAACCAAAAACAATGCATATTTTCGCGTAAAAATGATCTAAAATATTATATCTGACCATTACAATTACTCATATAAACTAGTACCCGTGCTAATTTAAATTAAACATGTATGTATAACTAAAATATTTTGATCCCTAGAACCGGTAACAATTGGTAAGATCAGAAAGCATTTACAATTTTTGACAAATATTTCGTCAGCCATCGGTTTTTGTGCAGTGGATGAGTTAGACCGAAGTATTGATGAATGTCACTTGAGTCAGAAGGTGGAGTCCCATCTGTGAAGAGTAATTTATCAATTCACGATATTCCATAACCATTCGGGCCTAGCGGTGGTGTCTTCCCCTAATATTTCTTATCAATAGCCCACGAAATCTCGACCTACCATACCTCCTTCAGTAAAATATTTGACAAGATTGTTAAATTATTTGCAGGTTCAAATACCTGTTATGTAGCAATGTATGATACATACACGGTGTACAAGCTTTAGTTAGGTATAGCAGTTCCTCTTTTATGCCAAAAACGATGTCTTGTGTGATACAGATACGAGCTTTCTTACTTAGGTATATTTGGTTTTGACTAGAAAAAAACAGTAAATAATAATTATTATAGAATAAAGAAATCAGGCTAAGATTTTGTTTTAGATCATTTTTTATCCAAATCGAATTTACCTATACCGATGGAATGCCTAAAGTAGCTATAAACAAGTCTATATAGAAAAATTTAACGACGAAGATACTTTACTTTTCAGCTTACATCGAACAGAGAAATATCAAATCAAAAACTTACACGATGAGTATAGAACACTGAGAAATTCAAGATTGCTGACTAACTTGATTCTTCCATAGACTGTCAAGATATGAACATTTACAAATGGACATTTGCTAAGGGATACGCCACACAGGAACACACATGTAGGTTTTCCCCACACAAGATACATGAAGCTATTCCAACAGCGTCACATGAATTCTGGGATACACATCCACAGTTATACACAGCACACAAATCCTAGGTAAGTAAAGATTAAATCACTCTTATGAGCTATGAACGTGTTACGAGTAATGATAGCCAGGTAACTGAAGTTAACTTGGATTACCAAGATCTTTCTAGAGTTCAGTCTTGATTACAATTTGTGTTGTTCACATGACTGTTGACTATATATTATTATGAATTTCTTTAGAAATATGTCAAGTAAAGTCTAATAACAAAAACCCTTAGCCATTGTCGCAAAAAAGTTGTAAAAACAACGTCACCATAATCGCTGCAGTGCCCAAACATTTTTGAGTAGAACTTGCTGTAACAAACGCGACATGGTTGACGTTAAAAGCATTTACAAAGATCTTATGTATCCTCAGTTAACTTAGTTTACCACCTTCTACACACATTAGTAGTAACAACCCAACCAATCATTCCTTTAGAGAAAATGTTCTTCACTTATTTCCTTAAAAATAAGGAGTTGTATACAAAGGTACAATATCAAACAAATATGATGTTTTCTGCATGTTACTACAAATCAGGTATAATTATAATAAAAATATATAACACTATTTTAACGTTATTAGTTTCTGACTAGTATTTTGTGTTGTACAATGTACCTACATGTTAATACAATCAATAGTTTTATCATAAAGTTTGTGCATTAACTATCTTTGATCTACGCCGGTTGATGGTTTACAAATATTGAAGTTGAATAAATATTAACTTGCCGTAAAAAATATATTTTTTTACAACACACAATGCTGTCTTATATCAATAACAATTTCAAACCTAGAGATTTGTTTATTAATGGACCATTTTCAAATCCAACGCCCACCTTAATATAACAGGCTTATTATACAACAATATTATCAATTACCGCCAGTCCTTAGCCAACCCTCTGACAACTGTGATGTTTTGCCTCGAATGAAACAAGACACCTACAGCAAATTATTAGTGTTATACATGAATGAAATTGCTTTCGCCATGATGACTTGATCTAACCTCTGCAATGACTAGAGAATACCGATATCCTAAAGTTAGACCGCCTGTCGGACTTTAGGGGACCGCCCGTGACTATTGTCATTTGTCGAAGGTATTCTTATTAAAAAGGGTTGAGTGCTTTCCGTGTTCGTCACATGGACCAACACCATTACTACCTAAATAGATTGCAAACTGTGCTAATTTAGTAAGGGCCTTTACGTTTCAATAGTGGGGCAGACATCAGCGGTATATAACCTTATTATTTAACGACCCACCTTTGCATTAAAATATATTTTTACATTTATAACAAACGCTCTAATATCCTACAAAATGTTTACGAATTCTAATATTTGCTCGGTCACGTCGTCACTTGTTGACCACGTCATTAAAATGCTCCCATGAAACAATTCCCAACAGTAAGATGTGGTTTCGGATTGATATTAGCACGAAGTAATTATCAAATGGAGTGCTATCACGCACGTCAATACGTTTCTTTATTATCACTCTGTTTGGAGCCGAGGACGATCCAGGGTATTGCACCACCGTCGAGCTGTGACCGCAGTAGGGGTCAAAATTCGAGCGTTATCACTCCATTTGTTGACTACCCCGTAGTAAATACTACGTAATACAATATCGAGAGTTACAAGTATAGATAGGTATCGTGGGACGTGTGGGACGGGAGTGCGATCACGCTTGCGTGTCGGCGTCGGTGTAGTGCGAGGGTCCTTCGGCCGAGCACACGGAGTCCTCGGGCGTTCGCGAGGCGTCGCCCGCCTCGCTGGCCTCCACCGCGCTGGCGCTGCCGCCCGCTTTGCCCTTGCCGCCGCGCCGCGCCTGCAGCGCCTGCCGCACACCACGACACATTACATGGGTCGCTCACCAGAAGCACTGAACGACGGACGCATGAAACGAGTTGATTTCTGTGTGTTTTACCTCATAGAAAATTGGTATTTAGTGTGTAAGTAATGTGGCGATATTCTTGTTAAAACTCTTTGTTTAGATGTGTGGTGGAGTCTAATATTAACCATCTTTCAGTAATGTGTGTAGACTGTAAAGTATGTATGACATATGAATATGTTTTGTACATATGAAAAAGAAAACTAACGTTTCGCTATAATTTTCAAAACATTAAATATTGTTATTTGTAATAAAAATAGAAAATCAACAAATTTCAGTTCTTGTCGTCGCTATTTGAATAAAATTGACTAATAAGTAAAATTTGGATCAAGCGGCAATTTTGATATAAAATACAAAAACATATCGAACAACACAAACAATCCTCAGCCTGAGTCGATCAAGCGGAGGGTAGAACAGCGAGAATGCCACTCGAGATAAAATAATTTAATATAGTGTCGCTCCTGCCGAGTGTTTGTCATTGATGTCGGCTTCGGGAGCACACGGAAAGCGAATATGTTGAACATTGCGACAGTCAGGTAGTGTGGCTGGGGTGTGCAGGGACCGGGGTCGCGGGGCCGGGGACCGCGGGAGCGCTACAAGGTTGACATCCACAGGGGTCATGCGGGTGCTCCACGTCAGTGCGCATGCGATATACGTAGGTATGTACTGTTACGCTTCCTTACCTTCTCACGACTGCCCTTTTTCTAAAGTCGGTGTAGGATGGAAGATGAAACATTCAATCAATGACAGTGGAGATAGAACACCGATACACGAGGACTAAAATACCTAAACACTAGTCACATTAAGTACACTTCGGGTCGGTCATTGTTATCTATATTATAGGTAGATTCAGAACTAGCTAGGAATGAGTTAATATGAATATGAAAAGGATTAGGAGAACCAATACAGAAGTTAAGATAAGTGGTTAATAATAAAGGTACATAAATAAATAGTTTCTTTAAACTCAACATGGTCAACTAAAGGTAGGTAAGAACCACACGTTAACTAAAGGTTAGGGAAGAAATAGTTATACCATACAATGTAAATCACTTTACTGCCTACTTCTACCTCCATTATTCGACTTCACAAGCATTTTAATTCTTACTGTTATATAATAACATTCCCTATTTTACTATACTAACTAATTTTATTAAGATACTGTAAAGGGTCTCAAAAAAGTTCGAACTAATTATATCTACTAATTTTTACCAACCATCTTTTGAAAGAGGTCCTTCAACTATCCTAATTGCTCAAGATTTAATTAGTAATGAAAGAGGAGAATTTTGATTACTTATTTCAGTTCCGTAGAAATCTAATTAAGTACCTGTAAGGAGAACCGTCGGTGCGGCGGTTTCCTCCCCCCGCGACGCTTACTGATGTGCGGGTTGTCTCTGCGCAGCGTCTTGTTGCGCAAGATTTCCAACTGGACGTACAACCTCTTTAGTTCGGCGCGAACTTCTTCTGAGGTAGGTTCTTCTTCGCCCTCGGCGCCGAAGCCCTCCGCGGGGCCGCGACGTGACACCTGGAGGTGGTGATAATTTTGACACATTCCATATAGTCACTATCTACTGTTTATTACATAATTTATGGTCTCTTGTAGCTTTTTTGGAATTACATTCAACGCGCCGTTATGTGAAGTATTTGTTCGCTTAGTTACTTTAAAGAGGAAACTAACACAACCTATATATTATAAATAAAAGAGCAATGTTACCTCTTGCGCCAGCGAGCGTGCGCGGTACCCGTGCCAGAGCCTGGGGGCCAGCACGCAGGCGAGCGCGGCGCCGGCGGACAGCTGCGCACGCGCCGCGGCCGCCACTGGCCAGCGCTCCGGCGCCGCGCCCGCCGCGCCCCAGGCCACCCCGCGCCAGCCGGCGCCGCACAACCCTTCGCAGCACAGCGCCGCCGCCAGCCATCCGCGCTCCTGGGGACGTCGAGGTAGCATACTCATTTATTACTGAGCTCATTGAACACTCTCTCCTTTACTGCTAGAAAGTTCCTTGCCATCACGCCTCTATGAGTCACGCACTCTATAGAGATATTCACGTGTTTTAAAGCGGATAGATTTATGCTAGGTACTAATATTTTCACACATAACCTTCTGAACTGACAATGAGAGAGGAGACTTTTTGAGAGAGAAGACGTGTATAGTTACCTGAAATGGTACGTTAGCGTTTCTGGCCGCATATGCGATGCGCAGCCCCGCCAGCAACAACAGCAGCTCGGCGGCGGCGGTCACGTGGTGCCATGCGGCGCGAGCGCACCCCGCGTCCGCGTCCTCCTCGCACGCCGCCGTCGCCGTGAACGCTGCCAGGTAGCAAGCAGCACCAGACACCATTGCGCCCACGACACGTAGCACCTAAAATGGACAACTCGTAGCACCGTAGAACCAGTCACAACGAAAGAAACTAGCTTTGTAAGGGACTTAGCTTTTTGTTTACATCATACTTTTAATTTATATTTATTTACATGTTTTTACACAGCTTGATCAACAAAATTTATTGGCTAGTAGTTTACCTACTACGCACTACTATTTACTATTTACGCAGTACCTAATAAATGAGAAGAATTCATGGAATACCTCCGAGTCCCTCGGCGTCCACCGATGTGCTTTCCTGGTACGGAACTCGGCGAGTAGTACCCACAGCCGCAGCACCACCGACCCGTAGCAGGCAACAAAGCCGAGCTCCCGCAGCCAAGCGCCAGCTATGCAGCGCCACTTCGCCACCGATATGTACTGCGATGCGGCCTGAAACGCGTTTTAAGCAACATAATTAAGTTCACTTCATTTGTTTAAGTACAAGCTCTTGAAGAGGTAGGTAGAACTGATGTTCCCTCCCAATCAAGAGTATATCTAAATATTTATCGTCTATTGTGCCGCTCATCTAAAGCCTTACATACTTCTTAGCCTTTATATTTTTATTGATGACATACCTATGTAACCCACATAATGAGAGATGTTGTAGATAAATTACCAAATCCCTATTTTACAGACCACTGGAGGTGTAGTCACTCATATGGTTTTATTTTCTTAGCCTATGTTGTGTCCCACAGCTGGGCAAAGGCCTCCCCTTTCTCCTTCCAAACCACTCTATGTGGAAATATGAAACAAAAATTGACAATAACCGTCAAGTAATAATTTAACTGGAACTTAGTTGAAGGTTGCTTACTTATTTGAACATAAGCTCTTAGCAGGTAAAAGAACTAGCTAACATTTTCATTTTATTTGATTGTAATTTTTGGTTTGCATCACGTAAGTACCTACAAACGACTCAAGGCCTTAGATCTAAAAAGTCTCACTTAGTTCATACTTAGTAGTACCTTCGGAAATGTTATATCGAACAAATTTATTATTTATGGGATATTTGTTGTTACCACGATAAGGCAGACTTTGATCATACGATAAGTATTATCTACAAGTGTTGTTTTAGTTTATAGATTATTTTCGTTACGTTATAGGTACTAATGTCAATAACAACTTCTTAATTTTATCAATTATCATTTTAGGTTTTTCCTAAAGCGTGCAATTGCACCCCTACATTTGCTCAGACGGCATTAACCCATATGGGGGCCTAACCTAATTAATCGTCGAGAATCATTATTAGTCAGTGAGATCTTAGGCTGCCTAAGAAAGTACAAATGATATTGATAAAGTCATTGGCACTTACATACAGTGGCGGATTAAAGGCTCACGGAGCCTTATGCAAGCACATCATGGGCCCCTTGATTGGTAAAAAAAAGTGAATATAAATAAATATTATACTCACTGAAGCATAAATTAACAATGCGCCAAGAAGAACAACCTCAAGCACTGTCCACATACCCATTGCTACCGCCTGAAATATAAAACAAATAGCTAGTGAAATGATCCTAATTTGACCAGATAAGGCTTGACGACGATTCTTTAGATTGAAAATGAGGTTTGAAGCAACATAGTTAACGCGCAATCGCGACTTAATTCTTTGTGACCGTTTATCATGCATCGAGACCTTCGGTACCTCGGTTAGATGGAACATAAACATCTAGTTCCTTTCGAATTTTCAGTATGAGGGTCTACATTCCCTGAACCTGCACCTGTATTTGATTAGGTAAACATTTGTGTCCTTTTTTTATTTTAAACAAATAAAAAAGGCCGGCTCTGGGAATAATAAACCCGCAAACTGAAAGTTCAAAGATGGTATATTGTAGTTCTACGTTGTGTAGTTCTATATGTTGTAGTGTAGTTCTATATGGTAGTTCTACGAGTATGTTGTTGGCTAGTCTCTGCTGAGATTAGTCAAAAACTCGTTTAGGGGGACATTTTAATAAAGTAACTTACTTTACATTTTCTTTTCTTAAAAATGATGAGTCCAATAACAAGACAGAGTAGCATCCCCGCTAAGTTGGCAGCTAAGAGAGCTATGCGGTAAGCGTCAGCTAGGCAGGCGGTGGAGTCACTGCCCATCCCACACGGTGTGCAGGTCAGTGGGCCGGAGTTGTCTGCTTCCAACGTGTCGCCACTCAGCCACCCGCTGCCACCCGTGTTCCAGTGTCCTGTTCGGCACTTGCACCGATACTGCAAAATATAATGAACACATTATACCTATATTATGTTAGGTATCTTATAGTGAGTAATAGTTACCTCTATTCTTTGATCATTAGACCCGAAAGATGGAGTAGCTTCGCAATCAGTAGTAGCTACATCGCACAGGGGAGGCCCACCAAGCCAGTCATTCATAGCCTCTTCGCATGGCAAGGCAGGCCAACGTCGGAAAATAGCTGCAGCAGATCTCGCCGGTCCCGAGCCACGAGCTGCAGCCACACCACCCCACCAACCCTCCCCATCTTTTTCACAGGAAAACCATGCGTTAGACCACACGGCTGTAGTGGCATTCCAGGCTGATGCCAACGTCCTCCAGAACTGACGCAAAGTTATAGAATTGTTTTGTTGAAACACGACGAGCTTAGGTGGCTCTGCTATGTAGAGTACTCCAAGGTGGAGTTGAGGGGCGCCGAGCGCGACGGCAGCGGGAGGTGGGGACAGGGGCGCGCGGGTGGCAGCACGGGCTAGAGCGGCGGCGCGCTCCTCGTCCGCTACACCTTGCTGCACCAGCTCTACCAGCGCCCGCGCAGTATGCATC
This sequence comes from Abrostola tripartita, assembly GCA_905340225.1. NCBI lineage: Eukaryota > Metazoa > Arthropoda > Insecta > Lepidoptera > Noctuidae > Abrostola > Abrostola tripartita. Next base: position 3,767,602 of record HG996488.1, read on the forward strand.
GCCGCTGCCTCATGGTCCCGTGCGTTCTAAGAAGATCCAGCAGAAAAATAAAAGTTATTTCTATGATAAGGTGTAACTAAAATACAAGTTATTTATAGTATACATTTTATGGGCCACAGTGTTGCGATATTTACACCGCAGCGGGCGTCATTGAAAGTGAAGTGTAGTTTTATTTATTGAGCAGTGAGATATCTATAAGTATCAATGATTCCTTTCTATCATCGGCTTGAATTTGGCAGGCAATTTTTGACCTTTAAAATAAACGACGACCTGATTGGCGCAGTGGCTAAGCGATTGGACTGCTGCGCTAAGGGTTGCGGGTTCGATTCCCGCACGGGGCAAATATTGGTGCGAACCGCATATGTTTGTCCCGAGTCTGGGAGTTTTTGTATGTGATATTTCATGTTTGTGAAACGCACCCACGATACAGGAGAATTTCCTAGTGTGGGGCGACGTTTATAAAAAAAAAACACTTTGACGAAATGTATGAAATTTCATAGCGTAAAACATCGAGTAATACATACTGATGGCATAGGCGGTGTGTTCCTAAGCACAAGGGGTTCACAAATTGCAGTAGTGGGCGCAGGCGGCGCGGCGGCGGCGGCGGCGGTGGCGGTGGGGAGCGGCGCGCGTGGCTCAGCTGGCGCGGCCACTGTGCACGCGCACCACGCCAGCGCCCACGCCGCCCACCGCACCTGCATCCTTCACCTGTCTAACCACGCGCCCTGTAACCATATTTTTATCCTTAAGAAAAGTAATAACTTACTTACTCAATTTACTTGGCAAATAGGTATCCTGTGGCTATCCAGATGAGACAATAAAGTGGCCTTTAACCGAACCGTTACCAGATAGGTCGATAGGCTACGTAAGTTCTCATTACGATAATCCAGTGGTACAAATGTAAAAAAAATTAAATTAAAAAAATATAACCTCCTTCAAAAAACTCAAAAGTGAAAAATAATATTTTATCACATCACTTTACATAAGCGAAGTGGAAGTCGGCGCCAAATCCCAACATCCATTAAGCGATTCAGAAAAATAGTACTTATGAGAATGCTAATATGCTACCATAAGTGCGTGGTTCATAGTTTCAAAGCTAAAACTATAAACTAAGCGAACGCATAGGATTTGGCGCCGACTTCCACTTCGCTTATGTAAAGTGATGTGATAAAATATTATTTTTCACTTTTGAGTTTTTTGGAGGTTATAATTTTTAATATAATTTTTTTATTTCGCGAATTTTTTATTTTAGTGGTGTATGGAATTCATCCGCCCCAGACTTGTAGCAACAAAATCTAGTTGTAATATTTTTAAGGAAGTAGAAGTAAAAAAGGTTGGGTGTCTATTCAATAGTAAATAGTGTACAAAACTAACCGTGCGTGGCTAAATTATTTTTTTGTCGTTGCTTGAAAATCCAATGTGTAAAATAGGTACTCATATTGCTAAATATTCAAAACAGTTAATATTTATATATAACGTTGACGCATACAATGTCTACTTTAGTTAGAAGTTCTACGTAGATTATAATAGACCATACTATTATTATGCGGCAAATTCAATGTAGCAAATAGTTATAAATAACAATATTACAATTGGTATTCTTAAACCAGTAGCCGGCAATATTATTTCTTTAGATGTGGTCTTAGGTATCGCTACACGCTGTCTCTTCTACATTTTATCACCTGATTAAGATAAAGATAAGGTTTTCAATAGTATAAATTCGCATCTTTGTAGTTCAATCATAGTATTCGATAAAGCAAAATGGTTACAAAATCTGCAGGTATTTTGTGAGTATCAATATACAATTTATTTTCCGAAGACTGTCTTCATTATACTCTTATAATTTAACTGATATTCGTATTATTACAATAAATGTTTTGTTCTGTTATAGAGTCGTTTTAGTTTCTTCCATTGTGTTGTCTGAAAGCTCGACAGCAAATACTGGTCGGCAAAATGTAAGGACATTCCCTGAGGGTTTTATGTTTGGAGCAGCTACTTCGGCGTACCAAATCGAGGGTGGTTGGGATGCAGACGGTACGAATATATAATTTTTAAATTCACGATTTTAATTGATTTTGGTGCAAGTATACATATTCCTCATAACTTGATTTATTTGTAGGAAAATCCGAAAACATTTGGGATCGTATGACACATACACTTCCTGATGTGATTACCGATAAAACGAATGGAGACATTGCTGCTGACTCATACCACCAATATAAAAGGGACGTGGAGATAATGCGAGAATTGGGACTTGATTACTATAGATTCTCCTTATCATGGAGTCGCATTTTACCCACAAGTTTTCCAGACAAAATCAATGAAGCGGGAGCTGAATACTACAACAATTTAATTAACGAAATGCTAAAATACAATATCGAGCCAATGATTACGCTGTACCACTGGGACTTACCGCAAAAACTGCAAGAGATGGGAGGGTGGGTAAACCCGCTCATAGTCGACTGGTTTGCGGATTACGCGCGCGTCGCGTTCGAGCTCTACGGTGACAGGGTCAAGTACTGGACAACTATGAATGAACCAAGGGAAATTTGTTATCAAGGCTACGGAGCCAGCACTAAGGCTCCTAGATTGAATATCAAAGGTGTAGCTGATTATGCATGCGTCAAGAACCTATTGATGGCTCACGCCAAAGCTTATCACATTTATGACCAAGAGTATAGGAATAAATACAATGGAAGTATATTTATCGTTTACAGCGCTCAGTATTACTTACCAGAATCTGAAAAAGAAATTGCTGCAGCGGAAGAAACGAACCAGTTTGAGGTATTTTATTAATTTAAAAATACAGTACTATACCATGGTGTTACTAACACCATGGTAAAGTACTGTATTTACCTACTGTGTAAAAATAAAAACGCCGTTTTTATATAAGTAATTTGTATTTCAGTGGGCCTTGTATGTTCACCCGATATTTTCTGACACCGGAGATTTTCCACCAATCGTGAAAGAGAAGGTAGCAATGAAAAGTGCAGCACAAGGTTTCCTTAGATCACGATTGCCTGAATTCACTCCAGAAGAAATTGATTACGTTAAGGGTACCTCCGATGTATTCGGTCTTAACCACTATTCAAGCTATTTAGTGTACAGGAATGAATCAGTCGAGGGTCTATTTGACTCACCATCATTAAGTGACGATGTAGGAGTGATACGTTATCAACCTAGTGAATGGGAGCATGGAGCGTCGGGTTTTCTTGCGGTAATGTTTAAGCTCCCTAACAAAGTATTGCAAATATACATTAATCTTTTAATACATTTTAATAATTATAATTGTTTCCCATCAGGTAGTTCCATGGGGTTTCTACAAACTCTTGACGCAAATAAGGGAAGACTACAACAATCCTACAGTGTACATTGCTGAGAACGGCTACTCAAGTTTCGGTGGTCTGGACGACGATGAACGTATCTCGTACTATAGGCAATACCTTAGCGCCATGCTCGACGCGATAGACGAGGGCTCTGACATAAGAGCATACACGGCCTGGAGTCTTATTGACAACTTCGAGTGGATGGAGGGATTCAGGTATGTGATATGATTAATGTACTAAAACATATGACGTACCAATCTGAACCAATAATACTTCATTCAAAAATAAATTGATAAACAGAGCACGTAAAGCCGCTGGTTTTATTCCGGTCGAATCAACAGAATTGCCGTCCTATCGAAGTATGCTGCGTACTGCGTAGGAAAATAAAATGCACCTGTTCTTGCAAAAACACTGTTTTGTGCACTATTAAATCTTTTGCGTAGTTGGCTGGTCTACTTAGAGATTGGCCGCGTCGACCGGCGGAACAGTTATCTTTTTGTTTCGGTTGTGATTTTGGTTTGTAATATAAAACTTATTCCGTTTATTCTAGGGAGCGGTTCGGTCTTTACGAAGTAGACTACGAGAGTGAGGAGCGCACCCGCACGCCGCGCAAGTCTGCCTTCGTATACAAAGAGATAGTGCGCTCGCGCGCGTTGGACCTAGCCTACGTGCCTGATACCAATGTCATGACCATTGATGAGGGACACTGACACATAAATATTATGTATTATACAAATCGACTACACAATAAAATATGATAAATGAACACACGTAATTCAATCACATTAAACTCTTAGATACCTAATGTGCGTTGACTTCTATAAAACAAGCTTTTACCGAATATCCGCATTCCGTACATTGCCGGTACAGGTAGTAACTTAATAAAGTCATTTCATTACGAGACCTCGGTTCGGAGCATCACCCTAAACCACATTTAGATGTCGCATCTACTACAACACAGAATATTTAAAAACTCAAAGATGCAAGCGCCGTTTCAAAAATAATAAACTTGTGAAGATATGTAATGATAAATTATAATATATTTATTTATTACTATGTTTATTCATTTAGCATCAATGTTGTTTGTTAATATGTTCATCTACCTAATTCTTGTCTCTGCATCGCCTCTCTCTATCATCTACTACTGGTAGAATTAGGTCCTTTTTAATATTTTATGTACTTATTTTTTTTTAAATCATGAGAGTATTGCAAGACATGACAAGTTAGTAGTCGCTCTAAAAACGAAGAAAAAAATGGTACTGACAGTAGAATCAAAATATATGTGTTGTCAAGGAGTAACAGAAACACATCAAAATTGACGTTCAGAATATGCACCACAACAACTAACCATCGCAGCCGTTCACTAAACGTGTACGTAAACGTTACGTGTTTGTTTACCAAAACTGATCTCAACAGATTAGACAAGATATCAAGCACTTCTTGAAACATACCTTACAAAGTTAACGTCTAGATACCGTTGAAGACCTAAAATTTGATCTTATAAGATCAAATCATAGGTCTACCTATATACCAGAGATCGATGCAGTAGTTACTATTAATTGAATTACGACAATCGCGGAGGCCCAATTGCTAAACAAAAAGTAAAAGTCTCGCACGTAATTCCTTTATTCCACTAAATCGGCCCTAAGGGGCCCTACAGGTGGATTTGTTTAGGTTGTACCTCCGATATTATCAGCTCAGTGCTGTTCACTGTCAACCGTCCTTCTGATATAATCTCATGCGACACCCGCGAGAATTGACTGTATGTTATACCCGGAGGCGTTTATCACGTCATATTATATCTTTTAGATAGTAAGAGTAAAATGCAGCATTGAAATAATATAAATATACGATTTGTTTTATTTATCGTTTACGCACCATACGGTGAAAACCAATATTATTTACAATATTATGTTCTCGCGTTTAGCTTTGGTTTTCTTACCGCTTACATTCATGAATATATAAAGAACTAGGTAGGTACTTTAGATAATAGGAAAACATGTTACACGCATACGTAGCTTGTCGTAGGCTGATTTAATAAAATCTAAGTATAGTCTATACTCTATAGGATAGGTTCACTACCTGATTACAGTTTACTATACGCAGTAGTAGTAGTAGCTTAATACCAAGCGAGACGAGCTTAAAGCCCGACCACCTGCGGCCTACCACTATAATTATGTCGAAGGGGTGCTGACTTGCCGCGAATGTGGACGCACATTCCAAGCAAAGATCGGATACGTCAGCCACCTGAGAGCACACCATCGAAACTCTCACCAATAAAAAAAAAAATCCTAGTCGCTGTGACCGAATACGGTCAGGATATATATAATATATATAGTAGTATTACCCTATTCATATAGTAAATGTGTATTCTATGATGAAATTCAATTTTAATTTCGATCTTATTGGCATATGTTTATCTATAACGAAGCTTCTATGCTCTACTCCTCTATTGATCGTTGGTCGCAACTTAGGAAGCTTGCCATGCTCAGCGGACTATATTTATAGGTATAGTTTATCTTGAAGACCAAAAAGAAGTACTTTGAATACCTCTAATATCTACTAGAGCTATATACCTACTTCTTGCCCACCGGTTAGTCTACATACACTACATGGCTCGCTAGCCTCGCGCCTTGGTTTGCTTTGTGTATGACGTATGCACATACATATCTCAATTCTCAGTTTACCTTTGCTAAGCATTCGATTCGCTTTCTTGAAGGCATTTAGTGTGCTCAACCTTTAGTGCCAATTTTCAAAATGTAGGTTTATGTAATTATTCGGGCTATAGTTATGCTATAGTTAAATCAAGTTATGATGATATGATATGAGCATGATTTATGAATCGCATACCATATGAACATATCACCGCTCTTGTGGACTACATTTTTTACAGCTGGACATACCAAATTAACATAAACATTTAATAATAGGTATGTATCACTGATCGACAATCTGAATAATATTATACCTAGCCCTCTGGTACTAGAACTTTGTCTTGGATTGCTTCAGTAACGACCAGTGAGGAAAATGTATTCATAATAAATATTCAAATATTATCGGCGGTGTAAGTACGTTGTTTATAATAGGGTTCTACCAAAATACGAACCGTCCTTACTACAAAAATGTAAGAGGGTGGATACATTATTATTTGACCATCGTCATCACATATTCGTACATGATTCCAAGACATACTCGTGTATGTACAAAAGTAAAGGCAAGCAGTAAAAGTCATTACGTTTGGAATGCTAAAGTAATGCAAATTACATAGGCTAAGTAATCCTAAAAATGCGGGCAAAGTGAGGCCGGACCGCTAGTAAAATATAATCCGCACGCGATCACTGTATATAGATTACGCACCCGATAGTGTACCGCCATTACCATCCACGAGGGACACTCTTATGTGGAACACCGATTCTCAACATTTAATATATGTTATATTATTTTATTCATATATAAGGTTATAAAATTCCAATCCCTATGGGGATGGATTCTAATAGTTTAATCATAAAAAATTGGATAAATATTTATCCAAATTTTTTATGATTAAACTATTTTCGCATATTCTCTAACTATATAGTTAGACTGAAAGCCGAACGTTACATAGTAGTGTTATTAAGATTCTAAGAATTAATGACTGTTCAATCTAAATCCACATACATGACTGTCTCATATTAATTCTATGAAATAATTCTAGATTGTTAAATAAATCGTTGCCAAAGAAAGCTATATCTTAATGATAATGACCTTTAAAAGAAAAATAAAACGTGTCAGTTTAATTTAAATAGAAAATGAAGTCTAGATTTCTTGGTAGATCAACTAAAAGATATAGGGATTCGAAAGAAGTCTGACTTTCTTTCAGTTTGAGTCGACGACCTACGGGACTTGGCTTGACTTGGCGACGCGCACAAAACACTGAATGCTAGACAAATCTCTGCTACTTCATTTTATTAAAGATATAAATTTATACGAAAACTTCTTTTAGTGATGAGCTGTTCAAATAGTACCTATAGTTTTTTACTTTGCATCTATGTCTAGGTATATCTTGAGATCTAGTATAACAACTACTAACTACAACAACAACTATACGTAGGTAAATAATTGAATAGGTTTGGGCACTATGTTAAAATTCCATCAAAATTAAAAAAGAAAAGAAGTCTTTTATTGCTACAACAAAAACGTTCAGAGGTAAGCATAATTAAAAATTCAGCCAGTAGCGTAAGGAGGTGGGCTCAGCTATTGCTGTACCGGGCCGAGCATGACTCGGTAAAGCTCTGATTTTCAGCCACGGCTTCTCCCTGGGTTAAAGTTAGGCTATCTCTTCGTCTCAAAACTTAATTCGGAGAAGAAAATGTAGAATACTTGTTCTTTGATCCTTCAGGGAACAAGTATTTTCTAAATACATAATTATATAAGTATTTATTTGGTTACAAAATATTAAAAAAAAATCAGCATCGTAAATTACGTAACCTTGCGCTGTGTCTAAAAAGGCAAAATACTGTCCAATGCGGCTAATAAAACAGATTTGAACTATCAAAAGTTAGGTCTTAAAAGGATATACAATTGTACAAACATTATGGCCGAACGCCTTTGAAATGAACGTCTCATCTTTTACAAGAACAAGCGCTTCTGTCCCGGGAAACGGAGGAAATGTGGCAAATACGGAAATCATCCTATCGCGATTGAGAATTCGCATTTGTCCCGGCATAAACGAACCGAGAGGTAAGAAACTATAGGTACGAGTCCGACAGAGTTTTCGATATCAGATATTAATAGGAATTTATAGCTTCTTATCGTGTTATTAAACGTATGTACGTTGCTTTTGGTAATTATGGCACAGATGAAATTTTGACGTAACTTGACCTTAGTAATACTTATGACTACTATTTATATTTATCGTTAGTTTTATCCATATTATTTACTTCAGTAGGTACTCACGTGTTTTTTTTTATCATGGCCGAGTAGTTTTGGACTTGAAAGGAGCCCTTATACGTGGTAAGTATATAGGCCTTAAAGTCAGTTTCAATGTTTACAGTAAGTGACGAAATTAATTTAAAATTTATGTCCTGAGTCCTCCTGATACTCTTGACAGCTAAAGACGAAAGTAGAACCTCCTCCTTTTTTGAAGTCAGTTAAAAAATATGTATCTCGTGACAAGCAATAACTACCTACTTGGTATTTAAAATTTATGATGTATCTATAGGTACACCCTACAAATTAAAAGAAAAATTATTGGTTCATATTCTATACTCATAAGTCTTAACTGATATGGTATTGAAGCTGACGCTTTTAAAATGGCAAATCATTGAGAATTCAAACACCGTGTCTGGAATGCCACGTAACTCATTGGCGTAACATTCCTGGCAAGCTGCAGGAATGTCGCCCGAGATGCTATCGTCATATTGAACGTAGAGCTACGGAATAAATAGGTACGCCTCACAAAGACTATTAGAGATTAATATCACATATTATAATTCCAAGCCACTCCATAATAATGTTAACTATCCCTTAACATTCCTTTACGGTAATACCAGTTATTTTTCAGCAAAATTAGCTTGTAAAGTGACTTTAATAAATTAACGCGAATATTTTGATGACCTTTTTTCTTGGGATCCTCGTGCTTTAAGAACCGCACCCTTTGTCTAAAGGTGGACTTAGAGGTATTTCGGACTTTTGCCAACAAAACCACGCTCATACCTCTGGCCGAGAGGAAAGAACGTCATGAAATCCCTTCGAGCATTCATTTCCGCACCCCTAAATATTTGACCTACAGAATATTTGTTCCGATTTATGGTTGTGTACCTACATCAAAACGTTTTAGATGAAAATACATGGGTAAAAAACTTAAAACAAATGAAAATGTATGATCATCTTTGAATATTGCAAAGTATGACTCTTGGCATTAATTGATTTTAAGTTTTTATTTTGTAAGGTTACCTGAGCGGTCAACTACAACTTGAACTACTTCATCCTTCTTCACGAGAGTATACAAGGAAATTCACTCTTCAATTTTAAATTATTCTCGGCTTTCAAGTACCGTGGCTGAGGTGTTAGAATCTTTATTTTATAAAATACAGGACCTAAAAATTCTCCGGTAATAATTTTAAACGTAACGTGCTTGTATTCCGTTTGCAAAAACTTGAAATATGTGACTGCAAACAGGTTGGCAAATTCTAATTAAAATACGTGTAATCCGCAGTAAGACCAGATTTTTGTGTGATATACGAGGTAATTCCATGGAAATGGGTGTACACGCGACATGCATATATATCACTGATGTAGAATCAATTTAACAGAACAGGACAATGGTACATCAAACTTCTAGCACCTGCACATACCTATACGTCAGGCTTATGCTTTGGAGAAGCATCAATTCGGCAAATAGTAATAGAAATTTATTCGCAGAAACAATAATCTTTGCATTGGTCTTATATGTGTACATAGTTCACGTGTCCCGCCTTTTGTAAAAGGCATGCAAATGTTTTCATAAGGTTATGACATTTGTTACTAAGTAACAAATAAGTTAATGTAGGTGAGGTAAATACATTAAAGTTATGAAGCAAGGAGAACTACAATAAGTGTCTTAGAAAAAAAATTAAGGCTGTTAGTGATAATACTTACCTATCTAGTATTTTGCAAGTAATTTCAGTATTTAGGTACCTACATATATATATCAAAATCGAGCATTGACCCCCGCACTCAGAGACATTTAATGATAATTAAACTATTACTAAGTAAAGGTTTTGTTCGTGAAATCTTTCCTTAGTGTCAGTTTAAGTAATCATTAACGTCTCTGAGTGCGGCGGTAATTGTTGTTTGTCTAGTGATATCTACGATCAAATCAAGACAAAAATCTGATCTAGGCGACGTAGTCAATCTAGCATCTACGTAAGTATAAAGTTCGTCTTTCATCAGCCACCAAACCACTCATCCTCCATCGCTTCCTACAATAATGAGAGCGCTCGAAAGCACCGCAGGCCACTTAAATAGAGGGCGACTTGTTAATTCCTTAAAAAACTCGAGTGTCACCACCATTGTTCAGATGCCGCCGCACCCGAACAATACGGAACTAAAAGTGTTGAGTCACTGACCCCAGTCAAATTCTTAACCCACAAAAAGCAGATTTTAGCATAGTTACAAGGTTATAAAATTATAGTTTACAAGTATATAGCGTTAGGTGCGTGACTATACAATGATGTAATAACTAGTGATGGGGCGACTATGGGTTTGCCGAATAGCCGAATAGTCGGTCGCAAAAATGCCGAATAGTGTAGGTAATGCCGATCATTGCTTTCGATAATGTTAGGGTCTCATAGAAAATTTGGAAACGTTCATCTCGCCAATATTGTTTTCATACGGGCGTTTTTTTTTTAAGTAAAACGACTTACGTTTTATTCAGTAAATTACATAGCTACAACAATTTATAATTATAGTAAAAGTAACTACTTAATTTAGATTGAATCATGCCGAAAAGAAATCACGGGTATGAACTTCTTTGACGAATTGGAAGATGATTTAAAAGAAATAAATAAATTCAAATCGTATTTAATTCAATCACTCTATTTTCAGTACATTTATGCTATTTATGCTGAAAATAGAGTGATTGAAATATAAATAAATTAAAGACCCGACTAGTCGGCACATCTCTAGTGCTAATACATCATTCAATTTCTACAAATAAACTACCAACGCCATTATAGAGATATAAAGACCGCCGATATAATGTTAAATAAGCACATCAAGGTATAACTACTATTTATTATGGACTGTAGGTCAGTACAAAGCTTTGATAATGTATTGTTTGTATATGAATGTGAGCCTACAAGCGGCTACAAGCTCATTATTTCTTTCAATGATAGTTCAGTATCGATGTACAGCAATAATTTATAAGGCAGAACAATCCCTGGCGGACTGCCAATAGCTACTGAAGGGGAGTTGTGTATTCAAGGCGTGCAAACAATCAACCTGTCGGATAACAGATGTAAATACCTATATAACAACAAATATATATAACGTCACGCCTTCGCCGTCGGCGTTACCATTTCCCAAGCATGTTGTAGTGGCTACGGGCTAACAGTCTGCCGGCATGCTCCAATGAAGACTAAATAGGTACATACAAACCTATAGCCACAATAACTAAACTTGAAAAGAAAATATATCTAAATAATATAGTAGTATATAATTATTTAACTTATGTGATATTTTTATTTGAATTTCGTAAACCGGGTCTTCCGGATGATTACCTACGGATGGCAGGAGCTAGTACGGTAAAACCCTCAAATATCCCCATTTGCACAAGAAGTAGACCAAATCGATAGTCCACTTTGTTTATTGATCTCCTATGATTACGTTATAATAATAATAATTAAATAAATTTATTTTAGACATAATCCATAGGGGTTAGGCAATGTTCGGCCTTAATCGAGATGTAGTAACACAAACAGTGCAATAAATAAAGTACTGCACTTTTCTCTTGATTTCTTCTAAAAAGAAGTAAAAATAAGGAAATAAACAAGCCTGCCGTCGTTATATGCTCATTATAAAATACGAGGGTGATGTGATGGCAAGTTTGATGACAAAAACTTTCATTCACGATAAACATAAAATTTCACTTGTAATAACGAGCACAATGGCCCGTCTTTATGGAACCATGAAACATAATCTATCGCTCCTACCTACTTTTTGGTAAATAAATAAATATATTAGGGAGGTAATATAATGGTATTTTATCGAGCTTCCATACCAACTAAGTTTAGAAGTCGACATATCTGATTTTATGACAACTTCTAATGATGATTGTAGACAAGAATTTCAATTGAATTTAGAAAAAAGCTCGTAATGCTATAAAACACGAAATATTTTGAAGTTATTTGCATAAAAAATTAATAATTATCAGAAACAGCACCGCGCGATGCTCAGACCAGATAATTACAAACCACTTGGTATTTTAAATCTATACTGCGATGCGTACCTATATACATAATTCGTATACAATTATAATTATCTCTTATAAATTACGTAAAAACGTTGGATGGTTTTATTTTAGAAATCGTACAAAATGGGATTTTTGAGCGCAATCATAGCTTACAAGTTCAGCAGAGTCTAGCTCGGTTAGGCCAACTTCTGCCGAATAGGAAATAAGATCTTGTTATCGAATATCTAGTGACAGTAACGACAAGTAGAAATACCTCTCCACGAGTACGATATTCCACATAGAATTACGATACGACATTATCTTTTTATCGCTGCGTTCGTCACACAATCGCGAGTACGTTTTGATATCTACAGATTTCCCTGTAATTTGAGCCAAACCTCCGATGTATATCGACATCATCATATCGATTAAGCATCACTGATGATGACGTAATAAACCAAAAAACTAGGTCACGTAGGCTTCCTTTTTTATTTTAGTTATATTCTTTTTTAAATATACTTATTCACCAAAGAGCTCGCTCACACTCTCACTCGCAAGACATCTTCCTCGAGTATTTAGTTTAAATCCAAAACAATGGAGTTCAAACATTAGATTCACGATAGCGTCTGGAGCGCATGTAGCCACCTGCTCAATGTAAACCGATATTTTTATATGCGATCGTAAATTATCTGTGGTGAACAACGTAGAATATAACTCGATCGTAGCCGCAAGCGTACTACTGCGGTTTGTTTACTTTATAAACATATTTCAAACTTCAAAGAGAACATATGGATACTTGAATAGGTGTGTCATTGAAAATGGTATATCTGTATGCAGTTATCTCATATTGATGGGCCGAGCAAAGCGTTTCTAGATAAAAATACGAAGATATCTTCTTTAAGATACAAATCTGTTTTAAGAAATTCATTTAGATGTTATTTCTAGATATATTTATAGGTATAGCATCAGTTAGATGCCTACATTGACGGATGAATATTATTGATCGAAGCTTCCGATTGAAATTAAATTTGTCGGGTTTAGAAAAAATGTGATGGAGTCGGACTTTGTGATGGGAAACGGGTGAAACATATGGAAAAGAGAGGTCTAATAAATCATTTTGAACTGGTAGAACTGACAAAGGGCTATAATTTGTCGAGGTCTGTGTCTAAAGCTAATGACCTCTAAAAACTATAGGGATTTCGAACTTCTGTTTCTAACCGTTTTAATATAACTTTTCCTTGCCTATTAGAAAGAACGATGCACCTACTAATAAGCAATGCCTTACCGCGACGGGGCGTGATGATAGGTAGGTACGTACTGTCCATAATTGCCAATCCAGTTAATTATATTTTGACAGGCGTAAATAGAGACACTGAATATAATAATTATTATTGCTGAAGGTAATATTCTCAATTCTTTATTGCGTACCATAATGTTACATAGATAGTAGGGAAATAAATATATTAATCACAATTATGGACCCTGTCGGGCACAGCATAGATCAAGTAGGAGAGAGGATGAAGACACTGTTTTTATTAGTCAAGAATAAATAATACTGTTTTATTCATACTGAATTTAATGTAAGAATTATCATTATTATTATTATTTTTATGTATATTTATTTATTTGGTAATAGGTACTAGTGTCCACGTTTTACGATACACTTTGTACTAATTTGTACTACATGAGTGTCAAAGTAAAGGTTACTCAGAGTTGTAGGAAATAGTAAATGTCCATATGCCTTAAGAAATACCTACTAGAACCTACGTATTATGTATAGAGGTAATCCCTATGTATAGAGTCACTAGCTATAAATACAAATAATACATGAGAAATTGAGAATGTATCCATGTTGAGGCATAATTAAATAATTGTAATTGATCAATAGAGATAAGAATTAATTAAACAACGTTAGATGATAAAAGTGTAGTTTATTGACAAACGTTCCAGATAAATATATTATCCTGTCGTGGATATTATTATGTGACTAGGTAGATATATCTACATATAAATAGCAAGGTCATGTGGAAGCCATTCAGTACACGAATAAATGAGTAATTTTGGCGGACTCTTCCCAAAATTAAATATATTAGCGACCTAAAGGTACCTATAAGGAAAACTTTGTAGTATAGCAAACAAAAGTCATATTAGTAATAAAGAGTATTTTATAACAGGCACCGTAAGTTAGGCTAGAATTTTTTAATTAAATTATGTATAGCCAGCTGTATGTGTTCATTATTAGTTATTCATACAGTGACATTCAATAATAAATTCAATTTATTGCTATCTTTACAAAAATTAACTTTGTCTGTGCGCGAAGCATACAGAAAAGTTAAACAATAGCCATGCCCTGTATGTGAATCATTACACCGGGTAAGGGTTCAAACTTAAAATTCAATCCAGGTATACAGTAACATCCAAATTCAGCAGTTAAATTATAGTATAAAGAAAATAAACAACTGTAAAAACGATCGTACAAATCCCATTAGCTACGACTTTGATTCCCATTGATTGGTAAACCTTTAGAAATTATCCCCAAGACATACTAGATAGGTACCAAGTCTATTGATTGTCCAGTCGAGCGCACACTGTATAATGGTCTACCTATTTATAATAGCCTCGGAGGCTCAGAGCCATTCAGTGGACATGGAGGACACCAGCATCGCTCCATTTAACATACGCGCATGCTACATAAGCAAGGCTAGTGCCTAAGACAATTATTAAAATTTGATTGAGAAAGTCTTCTCAATAAATTAGTGACCAAATATTCATACAAAACAAGGTAGGTATAATTTAACGAATAACTTGCAATGACTACCTAACGTCTTCGTATCCAGTATTTGATAGTCTGGGACTTTGTTTCATAGAGTCGCATAAAATTTTATAACTTTATTTAAGATGGATTTAGGTACCTACTTCTTTATTTATTGCATTGTTGCGTCGTTTTTGGTTATGTCAATAAAAATCCATTTTGTAGAAACATAACTTTAGCATACGCTAAAATTAATTGCGATTTCATAGGAAAATAAACTTATTAGTAAGTTTATTTTATCCATCTACGTAGTATTTTCCTTAATGTTCATTGTTAGGTTTCATTTAATTTTCTGTATTAACAATCTGGAAACTGCTGGATTTTCTTTGTTTAAGCTATGACGATAAATGTGCAATCAGCTGTTTTAAGCCTGATCGCCTCTCATTGGCATTAGGTTTTCGAAATGATTTTCAAGTGGCAGCACGCTCCCCGAGGTAACCGGTAAACCGTTCTAATCATAACGCAGCTCGCAGCTGTCAATTTATCGATCGTCCAAATAGGGAAACTTTAAAAAAACAAACTACTTTTTAGCTGTTCTATGTATCAATACCACCAGCGACAAATACATACTTATTATCATCGTGCACCCATATTAATATTAATAGATTTAAAAAAATATTCTTTTTCACATTTCAGGAAATATAAACAAACGTCAATCACTAGAGTTAAAATTATGTATTGCTTGTTATAATATTGTTTATGAAATCGAGGCTATACGTCAAATTAATGGCGTGGCGTGAGTATCTAAGGTTATGCGATACCCTGATAGGCATCATATTAATTAGCATTCCTAGTAAAAAGAAGCAAAAACTAATGCCTGAATTCACTTTTACATTCTAAGCAAAATAATAATTCCTTTAGAGATTTCCTAATGCAAGTTTCCTAAAAGAGTAGCGACACGTTGGAAAATCGAAGGATGCCATCTGAATAATAGTAAATAAACACAAGGCAGGCATGTAAAGACGGTATTGGCCAGTGTCCTTCAATTATGACGTGTAGCTACAGTTATTATTATTGAATTGCTAATATTTGTCGCGTCTAACTCGATAATGGATCTCACTCAGCCAGGAGTGGCGGTGTCAGAACGTACTGGACGAGTCACAATTCTCTTTAGCAATGAGCGTTCCCGTAATTATTTTTGTCCATCAATATAATGCAATAGGTATAGAAAAAAGTTACACTCTTTATGTACATAAATTCTATTCAACATCAGGGCGTTCCTCAACACAATAATTCACTCACCGTAAGTAGTGCCGATGACATTGAACCGCCAGCCATTATTGCTCTTTTATTTAACCAGCAGGTAATTAACGCATAACACAGTTGATAAAGGACGTCCACTATTAACTTATTATCCATACAATATAAATTCTCATAATAATTTACACCAAAACAACACCGCGATTCTGATAATTTATAAATTAATTAATATAAAAAACATTTAACTACCACATTGATTACATTTTCCATTAATGTATTTATTATCACACAAAAGCAGATGTCCAGATATGCTCCATAATTTGTTATAAGATGCCGAAATAATCGCACGGTTTATCCAATATTTCTGTCATAATCAGTGAACGATGTTTCAATAATTTGAACTTTAAAAATAATGCTAATAATAAATTTGTATTTATTCTGATGGTGCCGTATATTTTTAATGGATTTTTCAGTTTATACGGTATTTAAACATGAGTGTTTGCGCGCGCCCTGGAATCGACCGGGCATCCCGCCGCGCCACTGAGCCATCTCGCGAGGCTCCCGGCCCGCGGCTGTCTCGCGCATGCGTGCAGCACGCCACCCACGCCTGTCTCCACCACCACACTGCGAGTTTTACATTACTCGCTTATACGCACCAAGCCAACGCACCTGCTTTATAGATATAGCAATAAGAAGCGTACGCGCTGTTATCAACGTATACTCGCCAGACGCGCTACGAATCAGAATAAGCGGTCAGTGATAGAACAAGAATCATAAAAATGACGTCACCAGTTGGGTCTGGAGTACCACAATGCAGAGGCGTATATTCTGTAGTATTTTATTACATTCCTTACGATACCTACACGTAAAACAACAAGTGAAACTAATTATGTCATATCAAGTGTTAGCATAAGCTGAGCCAGAGGTGTCTCTTCATCTGTATTATCAGTGGCGGATTAACCTAAAGACAAACTAGGCTCGTGCCTAGGGGCGCGAGGGTCCCAAAGGCCGCGCGCGGTAGTTTTAGTCCATTTTTTTTCGACTAAATACAGGGGGCGTGTAAAAGGGCGCTAACAACGAGGTGCTTGCCTAGGGCACGGGCGCCGTGGACTACCTAATTATGCGCCACTGTGCATTATCCAGGATAATTGATCCTACATTATATTCATTAAGATATATTCAACGCAAGTACAATAAAGAACATCATTAAATCAATTGTTTTTTATTGGACAACGATGGAGGAACCAGAAAATACGTTAAAATAATTTTCCTGTAAAACTTTTACATCTTTCACGAATTCGGAATTTATGTGCGATCCTAAATGTTATTAGTACTTAAGGAAAAGTTAATTAGTTCAATAAGTAAACAACAAAATATTGGGTATTTGGAAACTAAAACCACCCCGGTGGTCACCATCTGCACGAACAAGAGAAATCCCGGGACCCCTAAAAAGACCGACTCCGGAAACGTATTTAGAACCTTGGCTATAATAAAATGTATCCTGTACCCCTACAGGTAACTAACAAATTTAATGCAAATTTATAATGATGTACCATAGTAATTAATTAAGTAACTAACTAATAAAGGATAAACCTATATTTTTATTGTAAACTTTAGTACCTACCGTTGTGTTTATATTAGATATTATTCGTAGTTGGATACGTAGGTTTTATTAAGCCTGCTAGTTTATTTTTACTAGTTATTAATAGTTGTTTTAAAATTGCGTGTTCGGAATACCGGTTCTTTTCGGATAATCGAACTGTTTAATAAATAATTACATGTTATCATCTATTTCGACTGCAGATGCTCTCTTATGGATAATTGCAGCAATCTAGTTATATTAATAAGAATATTTTTGTACCATTTGCGAAACATGGTTTTTGAGTCATATAATATTACATTACGTTAACCGGCTAGAAATTTACATTGTTACCTTACCTACATTATATGGGTGAGGGGCTCGTAGCAACGTGGCTACCGCGCAGAGCAGTCGATCTCGAGGTGAAGCTGTGCTCCCCGCAGTCAATCTTGTGATGGGTGACCGTTTTCACATGTCGAGACCGCTCCGCGCTTTGGAAAGCACGTTAAGCCGTTGTTGGTCCTGCGCCTGATCTATCTCCGGACGTGTCTTACCGTCCCATCGGACTATGAGAATGAGGGAAATAGGGAATAGAGAGTGCACCTGTGTTTGCGCGCATAATTGGGCACTATAATACTCCCGTGGGTGTCGTAAGAGGCGACTAAGGGAAAATTCAGAGGATGGGCAGCAGCGTCTTCTGTAACTTCACCACCAATACTGCGATCCCCAAGCCGCTTGCCAAGCGTGGGGATTATGGCAAACCCCCCCGCTTAAACGGAGAGGCCTATGTTCAACAGTGGACGTCTTTGGCTGATGATGATGATGATGAATATTTCCTGCATAGTCAGCTAGCTAGTCTTAGGACGAGTTAGGCCGCCGTGACCGAAGTTCGGTAATAAATATAATACAAGTACTATATATAACTGGAGTTGGTGCAAATAGGTCCTAAGTTTAAGATAGCGACCAATGACTGTATTTACAATAATTGTGCTCGATTCATGGCGAATAGCTCGCCCCCTATTTCATAGGACCATTACTGTATAAACTCTTATGCCAATCCTCCACGTCTCTCCTCATTACGAATAATAGGCACAGCCAAGGGTAAATGTAGCATAGAATAAAAAAATAAAAAAACCTTATTCGTGTCGATTAATTTTATTTAGGCTATTAAAGTTTACAGATAAAACAGGCTTTAACAAACTCTTAATGTATTACTATTATTAATTATTGAATATATTACCACATACCGTCGACAGGGGATTCACAACCCCTCAATGACCATGACACACCCCAAGTTGAGCCAGTTAATTACTACTTAATTACTCTCTATGAAATGAACGAGTCACTAAGGTATTTTAGTTTTCGGTCCAATTTATTGTATCATTTATGTGTATTCTTATTACTTTATGGAAACGATTTGTTTTTACAAAACATGTTAATATGTGGCCATCTTTAAAACTTTTTTACTTTTCTGTGGTTTAGGCACGTAAACTTAATGATTAAAATATTACAAAAAGTAAACGGAGTTTTAGTTTAAAGTTTTCATTCTCACGTGAACACTGTTTCTTTATTTATTTAACTGTTTGCGTTTATTATTTGTATTTAATGTGCTTGAAACGCCCGAAAAATCATTTCCCGGCTTGGGAGTTGAACCAAAAACTCGGATGGTAGCCGACTATGTGAACATCACGTAGGCAATGTATTTGATAATAATTAAATATAAAAGAGATAGAGAGAGAAATATTGATATAAAACAGTATGTAGGTACGGAGGTTAATTTTATATACTTACATTTATCAAACTAAATAACTATATCCTAAATTGGTATACCTAAAAACTAAATCAACAATTCATATACATGCCATTAACAAACGATAAAGATTTACACTAGCACTAACTCTTCAGATTCGTCGTACAGCAGTCCGTTAGAGGCACACGATGCGCTCGGTGAAGGCGCCTACGATCGTCAAGTCATTGGCCAGCACGATCCGCATCATCTGCGGCGCGACAGAGTCTTTCACCGAAAACATAAACTCGCGGCGGTCAGGCGTCTTATACACATCGAATATCATAATTTCCTCTATCTTTTTTCGGTCGTCATAATTTAGTGGCTTCCCCTTTACAGAGGACCCGTACACCATACGGTCGCAGGCCGCACTGCAAGCCTCTCTCTCAGCATCGTGCAGGTCTCTCGCAGCTATTTCGAACGTTCTTCGATTATCCACGCCGCCCACCGTGGAACCCCCGCAACATGCACCTTCCTCGTGTGCTCTCACTGCCCCCGCACGAATGATAGCCGGCAAAAGAAGCTCGGCAGCGGCACTGATTGACCGCGAGCGAAGGAAATGTAATACCTGCTCTGCTTCGCGTGTCTCGTCAAATAATCTCCGTTGTCTTGCTGCCGGCACCGGCCGCGCGACATTCCACGTCTCTACCCAAGGATTACCAGGTAATAACATACGATCACCTAAAGAACCGCCGTCGTCTGGTTTCCAGTCCCGCGGTGAGTACCACCTCACGAAATCACACAGTTCCGCACCAGGGTTAGCCGCTTTGAATGCCTCCATATCGGAGAGTAGGGAAGCGCTCATCATCCGCGCCCGGAGCTCGGACGCCTTAGCGTCGTCCCCAAGCCGCAACATTAATTCTGCGTCCTCCTCTAGCTGGTCTTCTGTTTTCGGTGCAGGATCCTATATTCCAATAATAAATTATGCTAATATCAGTCATGAATATTACTTACATATTGTAATAAAAAGCTAATATATTCTATCAAAACAGTTATGCCCACCGGTTTTGATAACTTTCTACTTGAATGAGGTTACATTGGCACAAAACACAGTTATTTATAAAATATGCATAATGGATTAAGGCAATAATAAAATTTATACACAAGTATATATTTTTGTTACTGCGGGCTAGACAGCCTAAACGCTTAACTGATAACTAACACTGATTTTGCATGCCATTCGTTAAATTAACCAATACTTAATGAATGATAATAGGTCAAAAGTTTTTTTATTTCCGTATCGTCGATGTTGGGTGTAGAGAGACCCAATCGAGTGAAAAAAAAGTATTAGGAATCATCAAAATGTTGGTTATTTTGTCGTCACTTTCTCTAAACAGATTCGTAATTTATTTATACACACCTGTGTACGGGGGACGTAAAGAGGCGCTCCGCTCTTAAGAGTGGCATCACCTAACCGAGTGAGGCGCCCCACTGGCCTGTCCCACGGCAAATGTACTTCAGTTTCACCCTCGGAGCAGTCAAAGAATTCATCTTCAGAAGAGTTACCAGCCAGGTTACTAGTGTTTTTTAGTGCTCGTATTATACAACAGTTGAGTAGTTGTAGCTTTTGATGTAATAAGCAAGTTCGTGCGTTCGGTGTCCCTTCTGCTACTCTGTTGACAAGAAATATCTAAATAACATTTGGTGTGTATAATATATAACACATCATAGAATATTTTTATGTAATACATGTACATATGATGCATTAAACAATATACATAACTAAATAACAAGTTCGCGGAGTTTACGAGTTATTGATTTTGTGATTTATTGTTACATCTTTATAATAAAACAGAAATTAAATTAAGAGAAAACAGCTGGAAAACCCGTTCCTTGGCCTATCCTCTCACACGCCGAATCCAATCAATTATTTAGGTATTGTGTTTAGAAATTTAGAACTCTATTTCGAGGCCCATAGAGTATATTATTCCCGAAGTAATGGAAAATTGATAAGAACTAACGTTGAGAGTGGGACTCCCGACGACGTGAGCAATTTATGATGTGTAAACCTATAGAATACGTTAGATAAAATAGTAGATTAGTTAACTAAATTGCAACGTGGTGAGAGTTATAGCGCTAAACATAAAGTGAAGATTGGCTTTACCATTAACTTCTCAAACACGATCAGGGTCAAAACAACCTTTACTTTTAATATGGATTAATATATTGATGATAAGGATTTTTCATAAGACAGACTTTTATCACTAGATTACCTAACAGAAACTTAAAAATGCGGTTGGTCGTGAAATGGTGAATGTGTTAATAACAGTGTTTCTAATGTATGACAACTGACACAGTATCCCTAATCATTGTAGAAAAACAGCGGCTAAAGTTTGGGCAGCTAGTTTAACTTTTCGTAGAGGTCATTTTTATGGGGTTTAAATACATTCGGCGCTCTTGGTAAAAAAAAATTTAGCTTAAATTTATTTTCTGACTAATAACTTGTAGCTACACTAAAAATAGTTTTTACATTTATTAAACAACAACTGTCACGTAGCTATGCTGACATGTTTCGACTTTCACTTTAAACGCAATTATAATAGACGAATATACTCCTCAGAAAAGAAAGCAAAATGAATCATATGTGATTTCTGACTGTTTCGCGCAAAACACGGAATGATGATGTATTTTCTCTTTTGCATGCAAATCCTTAAGACGAACGCCGGCGCAGCAAAATCGTTAAGTGCAAGGGTACACTTGGTACCATGCTATTATAAAGTAGTAGGGAGCACACCTGCGACTATCCGACGGAAACAGAATGATGTCTCGATTGTGTGCCACGACCTAGAATCAACGGAACTAAACTAAACGCGCGAACGCTCTCAAAACCGTTATCACATTGAATCACAAATGTGTTGCTGCGAGGCGGAAAAGGCGAACGCTAGTAAGACCGCGTCTGCAAGACGCTCGTCGTGTAATCGGTCGGTGAACCGTTTGTTTACCGGAGCCGGTGCGGCAGCAGCCACTAGGTGTAGGTCAGGAAGCAATGGTGGGGGCCTCAACGCCGGCCAACAGTCCGACGCCGACGACAGCCGCGAGCGCATCCACTGCGCAGACATGGACCTACATCGGTCAATCTGCGCCTAACCGGTTTCAGACACCGAAAGTGAGAGAGTTCCTATTGTTGTGATTCAAACATGACCAGTAATCAGTGATTTTTATAGAAAACAAATAAAAAGACAGTGACAGTGTGGGAACAAAGTGGTCAGCTATACTCTATAGCAAATACGTCACAGGATTATTTTGCTGATAATCAAGACGTTTTTCCGAAAATGGTAAGTTTTATAACTGAAAATCCCAGCATCATCAGTGATACTAAATTCTCCATCGATAACTCATACATAAAGCTTGATAGAAAATGTCTAGTCGCGTACGTTGACCCACTTATAAGTAAGTCTAGCGTACTGTACAGTAACCGGCACGATCAAGATGAACCTTCTTGTACCGATTCAAAACAAAAATCATGCAAAAAGGCAAAATAAATTAGGCTGGCTGTATCTACTGGATAACGTTTAATTCTAGTTTTCTACAGATTTTTTATGATACACCGTTGTACTACTAACTTAGGTATTGCAAGGATCATACTAGGTTTAATTACATTATTCTTGTATTTGTGGTATCTTAAGCTGGAGATAAACTCAGAAAAATAGCTAGCTAGCGAGCAATTTCGAAAGAAAGAAAACTATTTATTTTTGTCTCAATAAAAATAAAAAGTTACATAGTACGAGCCAAAAAAGGTCCCCCCTTAGCATATGCTGCTGCTTTAAAGCAGTAGCGCTGGTTTTCAGTTAGGGCCTAAATTTGTACATTTTGCCTCTCTTCATACTAATGAGAGTAGGTACCTTACATTTGTCATAATAAATCGTCCTCAATTAATCGTTTAAATACATTCTATTGTATAACACAACAATGAACACTATTATTGGTAGATACTTACACCTTATCGTTTTTAATTACATTTTGTCAGCATTGAAAGTTTAATAAACTTCATCAATAAAGATTACGCCTCCCAAAATATTTCTTCGACTACTAGAAATATTTTAAACGTATGTATAGATATGATATAATTATTTGTGTATTGTAAACTAACGTGTATATGAACATAATGTATGTCATCATCATAATAAATCTCGCGATGCATCATGAGTCAGCCTTAGCACACGTGCGGCTATGTCAAACGCGCACTTTCTCTAATAATTTTTGGTATTTCTGAAACTCGTGTATCACAGCGTTCGAAAAGCTCTTTCTAAAGAATCGTAACATTTTATAAATGCGTTTTCGATAAAAGCTGTTGGTATCGGCCAGTTTTGCTTCTTTAATAGTTAACTGTGGTGGTTTGTTATTTGTCAAAGTTTTCTTATGTGCTGGCTTGATAGTGTATTTGTTGAGGTGGAGAGGGTGGGGCCTCCCTGCGGCGACAGGGGTGGCCCGACACCCAGCGACTGAGTCGCTCCATCTAAGTCAGTTCCGGACTTTCGACTTCGTTAATAGCCACCCTGTTTACTTTTACCTATCTAACTGTGAGGTTTTTCTTCGAAGAGAAACCAAATAAATGCCTTAATTTTGACTATAGCATAGAGCTTTGAATTAGATATGCTGTAACCCAGTGATTCCCAAAGTGGTCCAGGTGGACCCCCAGGGGTCCACGGGAGCCTTGCTGGGGGTCTACGTAGGCGTCAATAAAAAATGGGGGTCCATAAGATGTTAATAGGGGTCCACGAAAATTTATCTGCATATAGTTTTTATAAGGGCCTACCTATATTGTTTTAAGTACCTAACTAAGCAGATAACATTTTAATCTGGCAAGCGACTCTTACTTGTCCAAACTTGCGTATTCGATATTACAATTTCGTGTACAGAATTGCAAAGCGCAATCCGTCCGACAATGCTTAGTGCTTGTTTAGACATGATCTTGATCAAGACTATAAATACTCGATGCCAAAGGCATGCTCATTTATTTGTTTCCGGAATTTCGAAAAAGAAGGTGTGAGAAAATTTATATTAGTGTTCCTAGTGCCGGAGAAAAGTAAGTACGTACCTTTTTTTTGTTGTACCTAGTTCTTAAGTATTTTGTTTCGTGTACTGGTCGGTTGATAACAAATGCTTGTATACAATGTGTCCTAGGGATAAGTGACCGCCCGGCGTATTTAGAATATTTGTACAAAATTAAATTAAGTAAAGACGCGTGACGTGCTGCAGTTTTTTTACGATATTTCCTAAGTTTGTTCATCTTTTTCCATTATTTTTGTTTACTGACTAGCCGACATCATAATTTATCAATTAAAATCATTAGACAAAACTAAAATGTAGTAAAAAAATTACTTATATAAAATCACTAAGGCCGCTAAGTCACAAATGTAAATATAATTATTAATGATTTCGTACAAATATTCAAAAAACGCCGGGCGGTCTTATCGCTCGGACACATTGTATATAGCTAACTTAGTAACTTACAGATATTTTAATTGTCCTCTTTCGATTTGAAGACAAACACAGCACGTTTTATTCAATTGTTTTTTCACGAGAGGACTGCCTCTCTAAAAAGGCCGAAAAATCAATATTGCAGAGCAATTACTGTTTTATAAAACTACTAGCGCGTGAACTCATTGATTTAATGAAATTTTAGTTATTGTTTTTATGGTCACTTTTTTGGTCAATTTGGGATTTCGACTTTTATTTTTTCCTACACAAATATGATCAATATTCGATACTGAGTAAACTAATTTTTATTTCTACTATTAAAAAATTGTGGTAAATTAGGTATTTAACATTGATATCGCTTCGTGAAAAAGTCTGTACTTGTCTTAGCGGTTTATTAGTTGGTCCCTTTACAAGCCGTAATACTTTTTCAATATAATGATAATCATAATAATATAAAGCTGACAAAGGCTGCGTTGTGCTACCTATATTCAAATAAAAACTTGGTTACTATAACATTTTTTTTTACAGGGAAGGTAACTGATACAAAACATGGCTACAGCAAAGAAAAAATGTCGACAATACAGTGTCGATTATTTGAAATATGGTTTTGTTCCATCAGAGGCAGATAAACACTTGCCCATGTGCCTAATATGCAATAAAGTTTTAAGCAATGACTCTATGAAACCATCAAAGCTCGAAGATCATCTAAAAAGGTGTCATACTGATAAAATGGGTAAAGATTTAAAATATTTTCAAACATTGAAGGAAAAATATGAAAAGAGACCCACCATGCACAGCATGTTCGCTTCAACATCTCAAAGTAACGATGATGGCTTGCGGGCATCTTACAATATCTCATTACTAATAGCAAAATCTGGAAAACCGCACACTATCGGAGAACAATTAATTTTACCCGCTGTTGAAGAGGTTTTAAAAACTGTTTTGCACAAATCTCCATTTGACGTACTAAAAAGAATTCCATTAAGTAACAATACTGTACAAAGACGCATTGATGAAATGAGCTCTGACATCGAAAGTTTTTTGTGCAATCATCTGCAAAAAAGTCATTTTTCTATACAACTGGACGAGTCAACGTTACCCGGTAATGAAGCATTATTATTAGCATATGTCCGATTTATCATGGAGGAAGAAATTCACGAAGAATTGCTATTTGCCAGAACTTTGGAGACTGACACTAAAGGCGAATCAATATTTAATGTCCTGAGTAATTTTTTTACGGAAAAATCGATTCCATTTACAAACATTATTTCAGTGGCAACAGACGGAGCTCCTGCAATGGTAGGGCGATATCGTGGGTTTATAAGTCATCTCAAAAGAATTATACCAGGACTTACAGCTATTCATTGCGTAATCCACCGACAACATCTTGTGGCGAAACATTTAAGTGACAGGTTGAACCAATCTCTTCATTTTATAATAAACGCTGTCAACAAAATTAGAAGCAATGCATTGAATACGCGTTTATTTGCTCAATTGTGCGACGAAAATGACGAAGACTTCCAACGACTGCTCTTACATACTGAAGTACGCTGGTTGTCGAAAGGTGCATGCTTAACGAGATTTTACTCTGTTTTCGATTCCGTATTAGAGTTCTTAGAAAGTAGAGATCCAGATTTAAAAGAAAACTTGATCAAATTCAAAGGAGACATTGCGTATTTGACAGATTTGTTTAAAAAATTTAATGATATTAACTTGCAGTTACAAGGGGACAGCCTGAATTTAATAAAAACAAAGGGGATAATTTCGGCTTTTCTTGGGAAATTGAAATTTATGAAGCAAAACATTAGTCGGCGCGAATTATCTCAATTTCCAAACTTGTCGCAGGTAGAAACTATTGATGAGGATATCCATACCTACAGTCAACATTTAAGTGCCCTGCATGATGACTTCAAAACCAGGTTTGAAGATATGCTGACGATGGATATACCACCATGGATCGTAAATCCATTTGATGAAACTGAAGTGGCCAATGTATTATTACAAGAGGAGCTGCTTGAGCTAAGCACCAATGAGGAGCTGAAGGTGAAATTTAGAAAAGGCTACCAAACATTTTGGCTGCAAGCAGAAATACACGAAAAATATCCTGGACTGTGGGAAATCGCAAGGAAATTTTTGATAGCTTTTCCCTCATCATACCTTGTCGAAAGAAGTTTTAGTGCCGTTACAAACCTCTTAACAAAAAAAAGGAGCAAACTAAACATCACAGAGCGGGGGGATTTGCGGTTATTGCTCACAAAAATAAAGCCAAACATTGATCGTTTGCTGACACTCCATCAAATACATCCTTCCCATTAATTAAAATTATGTCCACAACCTATAAGTATTACCTTATTATTATTTTTTTGTAATTCTTTTCTTTTAATTAATAAAATGTTATAAAATGTACCATTTTTCGTTTTTATTTAAAATTTAAAATTTTAACCTATCAGAATATAGGGACGGAACTCAGAAGCGACACAATTTTTATTTTTTGTCGACTTTAACAATGTGGTAGGAATGTAGCAGCAGGGGGTCCACCGACACCAGTTTAATTTTGAAAGTGGTGCACGAGAAAAATAAGTTTGGGAACTACTGCTGTAACCAAATAAATGCGATCAAACATGCCCGGCGCTTGTATTATAACATTACCTCTTTTAGTATTATAATGTATAATGAATATTTATTTGTTAAGACTAATACTAACTGTTTATGTTATTGAAACAAATCACTTGTATTGGCAGCAAATAATTGAACAGTCATTTAAATGTAATCATACGATGTTATTTTATAAACACTCATATAGATGCCGGTGCGTTGCATCGAAGAACAATGAGTCTGTTTGTTAATGATTTATAAATTAAACTATGAGTCCACAACAGGTTCAATAAAAGACTGAAAAACCGAACAAAATCTATTCACATGAGTGGGCTCGTCTTATTATCGCCCACCGCCTCCCGTCTCCACTTAGTCATACCTATACCGATATCAATATATTACGACGAGCTTAGGCTTTTACAGATATCGCCAAGGTGGGAAAGTGCGCATTCTGTTTTCTCTTCATTTACGAGGCATATTGATTTTATAGTTACAATCATACCGCTTTCATTTATTAATGTTTATTTTTTTAGATTTAGAAATGGTTTTCTGTAAGATGTTTTAGTGTCATGGCCTGTTATCACAAAGCACGGCACTAATTATGACCAGAACAGTAAGATTAAGCTTAATACTCAACACTGAGAGAGAATAACTCAACATCTACTTACTTACATCCTATGATTAAGAAAAATTAAATTAGCAACTTCTGCAATTATATTTTTTTAAATAACTTTTTAATAACTCAATTATGTAGTTTAGTGGACTTTGTTTAAAGTTTAACAATAATTTAGTGCCGGTAATCATTCCGGCTTGCAAATTGGTACATATACATACGTAGTAAGTACTTACATGCATTCTCTGCAGCCGACAGCTTGCGCAGTTTCCTCCGGCAAAGGTGTTACCCGTGAAATTCAGTAACCAATTAATTTACGTAGCTCGCATTGCGCTTTGGGAACATGTTTTAATTGCCTTTTACGATACGACAAGTCTACGTAAAATACGCCATAAAGCATATAATTAACAAAGTTTTGTTTGGTAGTTGCGTACATATTTATGGAATTTAAATTTGTATTATATATTGGTCGTATATCAGAAGTAACCCACGAGTAAAAAGCTTTTATATATGGCGTAGACACGGACTAGACCGAAAGTCTCAAGAGAGCTATGGCGAGGTCTATTTCATGGTCTACGACTCTCCCTCGTAATATAATTATGCGCTGCTCCCGAGCCACATTGACGGACAAAAAGCGCAAAATTGATTGCTGCCGATTTAAATGATCGTGACAAACAATATGATAAAACAACAACACTGGCAAAAACGCCTAAGACTTAAAAACACAATATTTAGGTTGTCTACTTATAATACAGTGTTAATATCCGTATTAACAAAGCATGACAGTTTTTTTTTTATAAAACTAGAAGACATTGTGTAACCTTGAACATAATGGCAACGCGGAATAGGTTTTTACGATAATTTTCACCCAAGATCAAAAAGTGAGCAAAAACCCTACAGTGAAGAACCTAAGACAATAGACAGAGTAACTGTGTCGCAGATTAGTTGGCGACGGTGCAAGTCCGTGGGAGACTCGTTGTACTTGCACCCTGATTGTATACGTGGCGCTGTACCTACTACCTACCAATTATTGCATGCAAACAAGCAGTTAATATACAACAACAACAAAAGTTGTGTGAATGGCCATTTAAAAACACTATTTGTCAAAAAAAATGTATATAATGTAGTACCTTATAGATGAACTAATGGGTATCATCATCAGACCGCTTACCTACCTACATAAGAAAAACTAAACTTTTATAATTATGTATTTCATATTTCATAACACTTTTTGATCACGTTAAAACAATGCTCTATAAAACATACTCTACTTTAAATACTACTAGGTTAATTATTCACTAAAACATAATTGTTCCACATTTCTGGAAGAAACATAAAACAAGCTTTCTTGGTTTGGAACGCATACATAGTCTTTGCTATTATTTTGATTTACTCTAATAGTTCCAAGAAAATATAGATGTGTCAGACATGTACCTTGTTTGTAAGGACAATCATTTATAAATATTGTATGTAAATTGTACATTTTATTTGTGTAATTAAAATAGTAAGTAATTATAGAAAGTTATAATCGACATCGTAGCAGAATGCGACTTGCGTAAATGCCATAATATGTACTGTTAACATAGGAACTTGTTTGATATATAAACCAAACCTTACTTACTTTTGATAGTTTGAAAAAAGAAGACCTTTATGTATTTATTTATTTATTTATTTATTTATACTTAATGCACATTTTGGTACATAGGCGGACTTAATGCCATTGGGCATTTTCTACCAGTCAACCTTAGGGTGATGCAGAGTTGAACAGTGGTAGATGCACTGAGTATGGAATGGGGGGGAAAAAAAGAACGTAAATTACATAATATATCGATGCTTACAACAATATAGTGTACCTATACATAAACTACTTACAATATATGTACATAGATAAATTACTGATAGATAATAAATAATATTATATAGACATACATAAACATAAATAAATAAATATATGTATGTATTATGTATAGGTCATCATATTTGCTCGCAGGAAAATTTAATTAGATATTAAATATGTACCACTTAGAACGAAATAGTAATATAAGTTTCGAACAAAACAAGTAACTTTTATAAGTTAGAATCACAATGTACTACAGGTTAAAAATTATGATTTTATCTCATTTTTATTATATACTAGATGTGCCCGCGACTCCGTCCGCGTGGAAATTTGGAAACAGCAAAAGTATTTTTAAATTGTTTTTAATATATTAGCATTAGCTAAGATTGAGCGTATTCGATTTAGTAGTTTTTACGCCATGCCGTACTATTTTATTACATGTATAGCTGTTGCCCGCGACTTCGTCTGCGTGTATTTCGGATAAAACACCAGTAGTAAATTGAACTGTTAACAGAAAAAAATACCTACCAGGCAGGCTTTTTTAAGTAGGTTAAAAATCTTTAAACCACTTATTTAACTAAGAATACTTTCCGGTATTTTTTTTTTTTTTTTTTATCTTTTAAAAAACGTCACCCCACACTAGGAATTTCTCCTGTATCGTGGGTGCGTTTCACAAACATCAAATATCACATACACAATTTAAAAAAAAACCGCAAAAATTGAACGGTAATTACGGTAATTACAGAAAGTCTATTGAAAATAATATATAACTGAAGAAGAGAACATAAACAAATCCGTTTTATGCGTTTCTGAGTTCCTGTACATTGAAACTACTGTAGAAAAAAAAATACCAAGGATAAAGGACAACCGTGACGACCTGATTGGCGCAGTGGCTAAGAGATTGGTTGTGGGTTCGATTTCCGCAAAAAAAGTGTGATCCGTAGATGTTTGTCCCGAGTCTGGGTGTTTGTGTAAGTGAAATTTCAAGTTTGTGAAACGCACCCACGATACAGGAGAAATTCCTAGTGTGGGGCGACGTTTTAGAAACCTATACAATACAACCCATTTCTATTATTTTGGATATTTTGTCTGTGTGTCGGTTTATTCGTAATTAAGTTAAAATAGGGAATCATTGCAGTTTACTCTTATAATTTTTTTTGTTATTAAACATACGACAACGACACGCTTGGATTCCGCGAAGGCGTAGGCAGAGATGCACATATTGTACCTACTCCCACAATTTCGCTAGGTTTGGTGTAGATCCCAATGTATCAGTATCTCAACAGACAAAATTTATAGAGAACTCGTGACCTAAGAGTAAGCGTCGTACGATTGTGTGTGCGTGTAAGAAGCAGCTAAGTATTCGTAAGATTAAAGGCTACTTTAAGACTGCGTGAGACAATGGTAATGGTTGATGTTGATGGTCATGGCGAAGCATAAGGCTGTACACTCAGCCGAAATCGTTATACACAGGATAGAAAATCTATCTTGCTGCTAGAATGTGCGCCTCAATGATGTTATAGCTGAAGGATGCCTTTGAGCTAGAAGTCGTTAAATTACTTTGACAGAAATAAGTTCCGGAGAACCGTATGTGTTACTTGCTGCGAGAATTACAATTGTCTATGAGGTAATGAGAAAAAATCTATATCTATACATATAATAAAATCGTAAACGACCCGTGTCTGTACATTCAATTTTAAAAAAGAAAAACCATTTATACCGCCGTACCCATACTGGCGCGGCGAGATTTGGAAGTTTTATTTCATCTATATCTTATATACCGATTTCTTTTTTTTTAAATAGATATTAAAGTGTACTTTTTGAATATTGGAGTTTGATAACGATATATCTATGTGAAATACAATATATTTATATATTTTATTAATACACTTGAAGAAGTGCCTAACGATTAAACACGTTATTGTGGCTAATTTATAAAAGATAGATATGTACTATTGAGGACTTTTTTGTAGATCTTTTAGAGACCATCATTTTTGTAATACATACTTTTGGTGTATGATTGACGTATGCGAGGATAAGAGCTCGGTAGCGCATTTTCATCCGACTTGCTTCAAATTTATCGTTACTGCTCAGCTCCTTTGTGTTTAAGCGTTATGTTATATAGCCTATAACCTGCCCAGGAGTATGGACTACAATCGTACCAAGTTTGATTAAAATCCCTTCAGTAGTTTTTGACCCATGCGTGCACATACAGACAGACAGACAGACAAAAAATTTACTGATTGCATTTTTGGCATCAGTATCGATCACCAGTCATCCTCCAATAATAATAATTTTGAATATATATTCAATGTACAGAACTGACCTCTCTACAGTTTTATTATAAGTATAGATAGATATTTTTATCGAGAATATTTTATATCGTAGCATTTGATCAAGAAGAAGAACAAAAACTTAACTCAATCAAAATAAAGAAGTTGACAGCTTCATACATATGTTAATCAAACAATTTGGTATTGATAACATACGGAAAAATAAACGCAAAGAAAACAAGAACACTTTACGTACAGAAATAAGAAAGTTTATGAAAATAGAAAACAACAAAAAGAGATGCGAGACTGATCAGGTGCTAACGCGGTAAGTGGGCATGGGGCAACATCTCTAATATTATTTATTTACGGAAGCAGTTTGTTCGCCAAATAAAAGCAGTTCAATTTCTCTAGCATTTGATTCATAAAACCATTTCCCGTTCGCTATGTCCTCCTTTCCTCAACTTACAAATTTAACAGAGTCTTATTTTACCTTGCAGTCTCAGCTTAATACACCCACTTGAGTATACCATGCAGTACGATTGCTTCTGTAGTTCAACATTTGTGTAATGCTATGACGTTTGTTCTGTATTCTGAGGCTATGACATATGAACCCGGATTGAATGTCGAGTGTAAACGTTAATAAACCGAATAATAAACAGTACACAGGTTAGGCTTGATGCAGCAGTCAGCAGGGGAAAATAATTACATCATCGATCATCTCTATTAACAAATTACATTATGCATAATGCAAGTGTGTCGTTTATTTAATACTAGATGTGCCCGCGACTCCGTCCGCGTGGAAATTCGGAAACAGCAAAAGTATTTTTAAATTGTTTTTAATATATTAGCTAAGTTTGAGCGAATTCGATTTAGTAGTTTTTACGCCATGCCGTAATATTTTATTACATGTATAGCAGCTGTTGCCCGCGAATTCGTCCGCGTGTATTTCGGATAAAAGACCAGTAGTAAATTGAACTTTTAACTTTTAAAGACAACCGTGACGACCTGATTGGCGCAGTGGCTACACTGCGCCAATCAGGTCGTCACGGTTGTCTTTTATCCTTGGCATTTTTTTTGAGCGCGAGCGATTGGTTGTGGGTTCGATTCCCGCAAAAAAAGTGTGATCCGTAGATGTTTGTCCAAAAAAAACTAAACAAACTAATTATTATTATTATTTAATAATACCTACTTTAAACTTATATCTAAAAACTACGTATCTGTATTTTTAAAATCTAAAGTGCGCTTATTCCAAGGAACTTAATGCACTGATAGCCGAGTGGTATGACCGTTAGACTGTTAAGTCAGATGTCGCAAGTTCAAATCCCGGCACACACTAATGTCTTTTCGAAGTCATGTGCTTACTATAATATTACATATAGCGGGTGCAACCAATGCTGCTTATAGAAATCTTGTCAAACTACCCTCCATGCACGCTCCGGGTTGTCGTGTGTTGAGACACTTTGAAGAAATGCCTAACGGTCAAACACGTTATTGTGGCTAATTTATAAAAGATAGATATATACTATTGAAGACTTTTTTGTAGATCTTTTGGAGACCATCATCTTTGTAATACATACTTTTGGTGTATGATCAACGAATGCGAGGATAAGAGCTCGAAAGCGCATTTTCATCCGACTTGCTTCAAATTTATCATTACTGCTCAGCTCCTATGTGTTTTAGCGTTATGTTATATAGCCTATAACCTGCCCAGGAGTATGGACTACAATCGTACCAAGTTTGGTTAAAATCCCTTCAGTAGTTTTTGACCCATGCGTGCACATACAGACAGACAGACAGACAGACAGACAGACAGACGGACAGACAGACAGACAGACAAAAAATTTACTGATTGCATTTTTGGCATCAGTATCGATCACCAGTCATCCTCCAATATTAATTTTGAATATATATTCAATGTACAGAATTGACCTCTCTACAGTTTTATTATAAGTATAGATATTATCTATATACCAACTTTGTTTAAAACGCCACATTTTGCTTGAATATGTATTTGGGATATTATATTATGTGTATCCAAGTGTAGCCAAGTGGATGAAGTGAACTACGATTTTTATACCCTAGGCCCTAGAGGAATATAGTGAAACTAGAACTGATTGATTGACGGACCCTTATTATTTATTTAGCTTTTCCGCCTCTGTAAATATTATGCCAATAACTTAAATAATAGCGTATTAAGTAGGAAGATATACGATTGAGTAGATTCGTTTTCAACGCTTTCATTGACACAATATGGCCACCGTTTGCTAAAACTGCTATTAGGTACTGTGATCCATATTGATGAAGTACACATCATCACTGCTCTATTGTGGCGTGTGACAATTTTAGTATAACTAGCATAAGTTTCATTTCGTGATAACTGATGTCTTCAGCCCACTGTATGTTTTTTCTCTGTGGCAAGGTTCAACGACCCGACACGCAGGTGCAATACTCATTAGAGTCACGGTTACCGTCACTGCGAGGCTTAAAGAATTAGCTACCATCTTAACGTTACAGATGGTTGAAGTAGCGTGATTGTAGTAGGGCCAGGGACAAGACATGCCACGAATTCCATACCACCGTGTAGCACAGACGGAACTTAACACATAAAAAATATATCTTACCACTAAAACCTTAGTTGTATACCTATATAAGTAGCTAATTCTTGCGTTGACGTGACTTCTGGATTACTACGCTTTATAATGTTTATTAATATAAATCATTAAAATAATAGTAGCCTGTAACTCACTGCACTGCACAGTAATTGCCACCAGCATTGGTCAGTTGATCACTACACTTATTTACGTGTAACGTTCAGGTAGGCACATAAAAACATAAATATACAACTCAGGTTATAATATTTTTAATATAATGTTAATTTCTTTACACCAGCGCAGCAGCTGAGTTGGGTTGACCCTATCGGTGCATTTGAATGAGAAGATATATTTTCTATCATTGGCATCGATCTATCACCTACTTGCCAATTTTTACTCTAGTTGTCTGTGCTTAGAAACTCCATCATTAAGTAAAAAGTACGTAATAATCAAATTTGACAGCCGTTAATGACACGTGTGCATCCAACAGTAACTTATAGGTCTTATTTATCGTAATGTGTACGAGCTGTTGGTCTCGCGTCGCTCAGCATCGCGGCCATTCGCCACCACCCGGTACCCGCGCGGCGTTGCTACCGGCCGGCTGCCAGCAATATCTGCGAATCTCCACATCCGATCATTAACGCCTCACTGCGTTCCTCAGAGTTTTTGCGTTCGATACACGGAACATATAGAACTGGGATTTCACTTGCATAAAATTCAAATGAACAAATAGATTGAAAAACGACAAATGAATATTTTACATTAACAGAGAAGCATGTCACGTCTTTCACTACTAATATTTCCAATAAGCACGTAAATGGATAAAATGGAAAGCATTCTACTAAAAGCTATTTGCTTAAAATTGTACCTCTAGTAAAGGCACGATGGCAAAAGCGTCAAATGTGCGTTTTTACTTAACCAAACGCCTTTATACGAGTATTACACGCTAAATTTTGCACTTGGCATGCCGGTCAAAATGCAATCAATTTCTAATCAATAAAAACACTAAATTATTTTACAAAAAAACACTGAATTATTTTACAATTAAAGCACTAAAATAATTTTATATTACGTCTTTAGCGCCCTATTGCTTTAATATTTAATAATCAATATTTTCGTGAAATTATGCTACAGACATTAATAATACCTTATTTATTGCAGCTAGTGGTTATTTGCCGCTCATAATTTTACAAAAAAAAACAACATACAGTCGTATGTACCTACGTTATATGAATACCGTAGGTAGCTAGTGCTCTTAGCATTTAACACAAAAGCTGTTATTGACTACTGAGGATAGTACCTTTACAATATCAAACCCTACCCCTTCAGATCAACGTAAACCTTTCAAGAACCATTAATGATTGGTCGAATGATCAGTGAACATTATAGACATTATATTACAAATAAGTACAAAGGTAATATATTGGAAATATGATAACATACATATAATGTAATCAAACAGTTAGTTAAAATCCATATACGGAATCACATCAATATCTATAATATAATTAGAAAAGGATAGGGCGTTCAGCGCAGGAAAACATACTATAAACAATCGAACAATTACGAAAACGTAAAATTTTGTTAATATTACAGAATCATAAATTAAAGCAAGGAAGTTACTTCAGCGCGCTTAACATCCGTAGCCCAAACCCTCGCGCCGCTTCCCGCCAAATCGGCATTACGCTCTACCATTATATCCACAAGCTCTCTAGGATCGCAGCCATTAACAACAGCCGGTTATTTTCTATTACAAAGTCTCTGCGCAGATGGTAACTTATGCGTGAAGATACGGAGTACCTGCCGACGAACAGCTGTGCAATTAAGAACACGGCATGATCAAAGCGACTACGGACGCATAGTTCCCTTCACAATAACAAAGACATAATAACTCTACTTCGGTAGCAAGACATACCTCGCCATCTTAAGACCATTGTGAATACATACATTTTTGCTTGTTTTATAAATCATCATAATATATATTTAAGTGATACTTTCCACGTGGACTGTGGTATTATGTTGACCGCTAGTCACTTCGCTACGCATCGCGTCTAATCGTAGGGAGTGCGAGTCGCGCTTTCTACCCACATTTCTACGGTTAGACACAAACCAACACTTGTTTACGTGCAGAGTAGCTGTGATACGCTTAATTAAATGAACTCATCAGATAATTTGATGGGAACTACGCTTTTGCTTACCGTTACAAGGTAAACTCTACCATAACTTTGACCCTAACCCTAAGAACGCCTGTCACACTTTGCATTGCAGAAACATGCGAACTTTATACAGAAATAGTTAATAGTTATCAAAATTATCTAGGTCATTAAAAATGTTAGTGATAGCCAACGAAACTCACCAAATTATATCATAGGAATTAGTCAACTAAGAGTGGCTACGTTACCATTCTGATGATTGTTGAATTAGAGAAACATAATATAATGAATATGTAAAAGCCTTAAAATTTCATCACCCAAAGGTAAATCGTAGTTATCGTAAATGCCAGAGGATAAACATATGCAGGTGTACACTGTACAACCCGTAAGTCATGTGGCGCAATTGATGTCATGACTTAGATTGTCTTTTAGGTATATACCCATTGGAACTCGGTTAGCGGTAAAGCGCGGGTGTTCCGAACAGTAACAGCAGTGCGCTTGAATCGTCAGCTAACGGCAAACGGAACTGATTCGCGACAAATAGCTAACATCACTGACATTAATGATACATTTTCTTGGCCCCACTTTATCATAACGGTCAAAGGCCGGTAGCTGACGGATGATATGCATACGGCACTTGTAGAAACCAAGTGGGCCAATTTGTTAGTTACTATGTGGCTAAAAAGACAGTTTATGTTACAACAGATTGACCCGAGTAAAGTAAGCGATGGAATATTTAAAAGCCACTGTCTTAACCCTTGAACCCAAAACATATCTTAATACGAAAGATCCTAATTAATACTTGCCTAATATTTATAAGACATAATACATTTCGATAACTCCTTTCTCTATGTGACCAAAAATCAAAATATTGTCGTTAATCGCCTACGTCATTATCAAGTTGTACGCAACAAAAAAGATTATATTAAATACGAATATGTGAAATAAAAACT
Source organism: Abrostola tripartita (assembly GCA_905340225.1). Classification (NCBI taxonomy): domain Eukaryota; kingdom Metazoa; phylum Arthropoda; class Insecta; order Lepidoptera; family Noctuidae; genus Abrostola; species Abrostola tripartita. The sequence continues at coordinate 3,805,652 of HG996488.1, forward strand.
TGTTAAAAGAAGGCTAGCAGCAACAGCAAATCAGTGCCAAACATACCTACAATATTTAATTAAATGTAACTATACCAACAATTAGATTTTAATTTTCCTCGTACAAACAGCACGTGAACGCAATTTCCCTTGTTTAACTAAGAGTGGCGGCACCGGTATTCAGCCGGTATGCCACAAAACAGCAGTCCTATCGGGTCCTAAGTAAACACTGCGACTGTTATTTTCGATCTGCCCCCGTACAGTATCAGCTATACCGTATACTCGTTCGCCGTATCTGTTTACACAGGTTTCTCTATATGTATAATCGGCTTTACAATCTGCTATCTGATATTTGAAATAAAAGAAAATAATATAATAAACACGAATCTAATATACCTTTGTGTTATTTGAAATTAAACAATTTCGATTGGATGCCTATCTGATTCACCCCTCTAGATGTCAAGGTAAGGCCGAAGGATATCACGATATCCTGTTTTTCCCTTTGTGAGGCGGTGGGGAAGGTCATATCTAACATTGAGTTATTTGCCCATGTTTACCTTGAAATGCGTTCTTATTTAGTTGAGGCTTATTTGTGAAGACTCTTCCTCTGACTCTAAACACTACCATGCTTATTATGGGTGAAGGTTTCATTTATAAATATAATAAAATATTTCGGCAGATTTGATGAATATGTAGTTTTATAAAGTTGTGACCTATTGAATCGGTATATGAGACAAGAGTACTGCAACACATAATTATACTGCAAGTTCCGGGAGTACGCAGAAAGGCGGCGTAGGCGCACTGTGGCCGACATAACGAGCAAGTTAAATTAGAACTATTCACCACAACTGGGGCCTTATTGTCGTTAGTTCTATTAGACTCCAAGTATAATGTATAACAACCGCTATGTGATAAAGGGAAGCGAAACAACAATTAGATGCAAAAACAATATATGAAGTCGCTTCATAACTAAAATATGTAGGCATCAATTAATAAGATATTTATTTATACAAAATTTAGTACAGATGGCCATATGAACCACCTAAGATATATGTACTGCTGTAGATAGATGTACAGTTCCATATTGTACAGTGTACACCATAAGTGATTGACCTCTGTTGTAATAACAGTGGAGCAGTCTTTAGCAAGTTCCCAGTAAACATGATTCAAAAATAGCTTTTATTCTCATCCTTCAACAATTTTTTTACTAAAAGTGTTTTTACCATTTGACTTTACAATTTTAATTGGCAGGAAAAGTGGATTTTTTTCAGAAATTTAAACAATTAGACGTCTAATTTCAAGCAGTTTCATTATTCAAAATTCCTTTGACAATACATACCTACTGATGTTATTTGATAAATTCAACATCAATAAATTCTAAGGTGAATTGATCCATACAATGCAAACATAAACTTACTAAAACAAAGAATATCGGTAAACAATACCACTTAAATCAACCCTGATTATCTTCCCGATTGTAAAATACGAATAATTGCATTAAAATATGGGAAATACAACTAAGTTCGTTATCAAAGCATTTAAATTATACAATTTATATTATACACTTGATCCACATTGATCAATCACTCTCATTACATTTTCAAGTTTAGATTCAGTTAAAACTTTAGTAAAGGATCCAAATGGAGGGCTCAAGTACGTAACACGAGGGTAGAGACGAGCGCGACGCAACGTTGTCAAAAGTGTGAAACTTTAATGGCAACGGTATATCTTGGAGGGGCTCAAGATAAATTTGGCTAGAGCCTTACTACCTCGCCAGTCTTAATACCGACAAGAAAAAGTTTGCATTAAAATTCAAGATATAGGTGTATCAAGTAACAGCAATTATCGTCCTTATCTAGCTTTAGATTATTGTTGTCATAAACCAAACCCTTTAAATGAGCTTTATAAAAATCAGTTCTAAAGAGTTTTTAATTGCCTCTAAGCGCAGGATAAATGCAGAAGCGTTACGTTATGTGAAACGTTTAAGTCTCTCACGTCTGCTTACAAACACGCTTTCTTAACATACCAACACTACTTGGAGCAGAAAATAGTTTACCTTTAAAGTAAAAACGTTTTCTTTGCTCTCTCCAACTTAAAAACTTAATCAAGCACTGGGCTACTGCTATAAACCATCCCTAAGCGAAGCGATAAAAAATTAACGAAATCCATCATAGCAATTTTCTACTACTAAGTTTACTGAAAACTAACGTGTAATCAATCATTTTCACATTATAGGGCTTCAATTTTTATTCTAATGCAGTAATCCATTTGATCGCAGTCGATACAAAGTCTGACACAATATTAATCATCGCCCGTCCGAACTAGAATGTTTCATGACCCGGAGGTTTTTTAAAATATACTGACATAATAATTTTCCATGAACAACGGAGCCTGGCGCTCTACACTCTTTTAAAATAGTAGTTTTAATAAAACGTACGTATTTTGCATTTTTAAACGTTTATTTATATTTTAATCATTTTAGTACTATGAAGATAACTGGGTAGATGTTTATGCTTTATCCCTAACTAATTACAAGCATTACATCATGTAATGTATTAATAAATAGGAATATTCGTTATAATGTATATATACGTACGGTACGTTTTCGATCCGTAATCCTAGAGAATTAACCGACCTTGAACACAGATTCCGTGAGAGAGAACGTTGGCTAAATTCCACTTCTAAGAGATTAAAGACGAGGTGGAGGAATTTAACGGTAGAAATATTCACTTTTGCGAGAAGTGTCGACGATACAAAACTAGACCGGAAAATATATGGAATATAATGTTATAGAAAAGATCGTTCTTAACAATTATGTTGATAATAATGAATACCCTATTTTACTAATAAGGTATAGTAGTGTAGTGGGTAGATATTAATTATAGTATGTAGCTAGTAGAGGTTTTTTTTTATTAATCTCTCTGTGTGTTTCTTCTTGGCAACGGCCGTCTTTTCTTTTCTCCTCTGAGATAGGTGGATTGGTTAGTGTTCGAGTTATACTTTTAAAATTAAAAACTGTGTGTAAGTTATGACCTCCATGTATGACCCCATATGATATACTTACACTCTCCCCAATATAAATTGATAATACCTACCACTGTCGTTTGTATGTCATAGAATAGAGATATCGGTAGACTTAAGAGTGGACTAAGTTAAACGACGATTTAAGTAAAAAAAACTAGGAAAACTGTAAATAACAACAAGGAGGAAGTTTAACAACTACAACCTATTTTACATAAAAACTACCTATGTCGTAAACATTCTTGTTGATCTAAATAGGGATGAACAGTTTTAATGTTTACTTAAAACGCAGGAAATAGGTACTAGTATTCATGTAATATTTAACTATTACAACATATCTATATAATTTTATATACCGGATGTGATTTAATACTTATATAATAACATACTTTTTTTATTTATACACAACTACACTAAAATATTACTGTAGTAAGAACAATTTTCAATGATTTTGTAACAAACAATGTTTTAAAAGTAACCTAAGCTAACCTGTAAAAGCAGTATATATGTACCTAGGTATTACAAAATCATTACAACAGAATATTTCACAAAATGTAAATATTGTACGAGATCGTTTGAGCAATTTAAGAAAAACCTCTCCTGTTGCTACTGAGCTATTAATACCGATCGTGTCTTGAATTAATTGTAGCGTGCGACGTTAAATGAATGACGACATTGTATGCTACGCATGAAACGCACTACTTTTATCATTTAAAAGTATTGTAATTGTGACGTTTTTACTATTATCACATGACCTAAATTTAAAAAAAATCACCAATATTTTTTTATACTATAATCTAATCTAATAGGTGAAATCAAGGTATACATAAACAAATTAGGTTCTATCATCAACGAATCATTTTTTGGGAAGCCGGAAGATAAGGTATAAACAGAGTGTATTAATTCAACAATAGGATCTTTTAAAATTAGGGGTCAGAAGGATTTTAGCCCACCTTATGCGTAACATTCGGCGGCGGACATCATGCAGACGCAAGTCCAATCCGATCATCATTCCCCGTTTAACCTTTGGAAAGATCAATGTCGCTTGGTTTACCGAACACTATATACTGGCGGCGGTAACGAAACCATAGCGCGATTCAACTCGACGCCAACGCCATCTATCGAGCCACCAAATAGTTTTTCGCCAGCACTGATATCGCTGTACCTCCGAGCGCTGCTCGCTGTCTGCCCCTTTGTCGTCTAGTGTGAGTGTTACATAGGTGTAATAATTTGTTTGTAATTATGTTAAAAAGTTGTCGTTTTAAAATATATCATTTAGATTTATCAACTCTGTATAACTCTGTAACGAACGTCTTTATGTTCTCTATTAAATAAAACACTTTTGAGAACAATTCGCTTGCTTTTGTCCGTTTGCTATCGTTTCCTGTCTATTGCCTTTTTTAACCGACTTCAAAAAAAGGAGGAGGTTATCAATTCGACTGTATTTTTTTTTTTTTTTTTTTTTTTTTTATGTTTGTTCACTCATAACTTGCGACTGGGTGAACCGATTTTCATGATTCTTTTTTTATTTGAAAGCTGGTGCTTCCCGTGTGGTCCCATTGTCACCATTTCAATACCTGATGATGGGATCTTGTAGAAATCGGGGGAACTCTTCAATAAATAACAGCAGATTAACCGCGATTGTTGCTATAGCATATCTAAGCATTGTTTACGCCATCACACAACATAATATCACGCCTGTACTCACTACAAAGGTTATAAAAACAATTTCGAAAAAAAAAATGTTCAAGGTCACTTACAACGTTTTACAAAAAAAACGCAATACTGAAAAATAATTAGATGTTTGTTCTGATGAGATATTCGGTTATAAGATCAAAACTCTACAAATTTCATGCGTCCTAATTACGTAAGCTGATCCGTGATCGCGGTACTGTCCCTGGGTAACCGTGACCCTGGAACGTAAAGGGCTATTGAAGGAACACTGTGGATGAGTATGACAGTAGTATGACTGTCAGTACAAGTCTGACAGTCCCTCCACCCAGGGTGGGAGGACTCATTGGATAATTTTGCCTCGTAAATAAAAGGTTTATTATGACTTACTTATGTACTACTGACTTACTTATCTACCTTCATTATCGGAAGACAGATTTCGTAGTCTTTTCATTTCCTGCAACGATCTATCGTCGTGTGGTTTATTATATTTCACTAAATACCCAATTCACAAAACAAAATTTAAATCGCTTAAATGGTCATACAAATAGCAGAATCTAAAGCCAAAAAATCGTGAAATAAAAAAATTTAAATAAAAAATTATAACCTCCTTCAAAAAACTCAAAAGCGAAAAATAATATTTTATCACTTCACTTTACATAAGCGAAGTAGAAGTCGGTGCCAAATCCCAACATCCATTAAGCGATTCAGAAAAATAGTACTTATGAGAATGCTGCCATACGTGCGTGGTTCATAGTTTAAAAGCTAACACTATAAACTAAGCGAACGCATAGGATTTGGCGCCGACTTCCACTTCGCTTATGTAAAGTGAAGTGATAAAATATTATTTTTCGCTTTTGAGTTTTTTGAAGGAGGTTATAATTTTTTATTTAAAATTTTTTATAGAGTACCAGATACGACACGACTTCTTAAATTTAAAACATTATGTTGAATCTAGGTCTTCCACTACGTCGAGTTCCTTTAATTAGGTATTCATACAGTATTTGTAAGGAGTGGTCATATCGTTGTCAGTAGCCATTTTATCATTCAATCTTACTTGTCCAATTTTGTCATCTGATGTCATTGACATCACTTTCCAACACCAAATCTCATGTAATGGTCAGTCTCATCGCTTAGAGTCAAAATCCAAGTTCCGTCACACACGTTTACGCGGTACCTCAAAATAATTTTAATTTATTTCTTATTACACAAAATAGGAACTTAATAGTTAAATTACTACGAAATCAATAGCTCATATATCTAAGCAATTTGCGTTGGTTTTCTACTTATTAAACGGATTTTGGTCAAATTCTTACCCCAATTATCGCATCTTTTCAAAAACCAGGAAAGTTCTGATTCAAAACCACTTTTACTTGGAGATCAAGTAATTATCCAGTGAATAAATTATATTGCTTGACAGTGAACTAACCAATATAACTCGCTGAATCAAGGCAAAAAGATTTAATCTAAAATTAGGTGTCATTGTTAAAGGTGACAAGAGGGAGCAGCCTTTGAATGAAATAATTACTTTTTATTGTACTTCAGGCCAAACTAAGGTGCGGCGACAGTGACATTGATTTCACAACATTAGGGAAACTTTAATCGATCTGTCACTCAAACGAGTGCTCGACAACTGGTAAATTATTTTAGGTTAATTAACTGACACCACCTGACACGGAATGAATAAAGCATGAGACCTCTGCATCAATGAAATATATCAGAACACTTTATAGCAACGTGTTCGATCAACAAAATCAACATCCAACAAATCTTTTTACATGCAAATTGTAAGTAGCCGACATAAATAATGCATATGTAATGCTGGCATATTAATTAACGCTATTAACAAGAATAGCATGAACGAAATAATTATCACGTGAACTATTCAAATAAGAACTGATCCGAATTGGTCATTTTTTATTCGGGGTACCTATTAAAGGTATTTTTAGTTTAAGATCTTGCAAAGAAATTTTCAACTATGGTTCTCATTTATATATTTAATAAAAAGTTGTAAAAGGCGTTCATCCTGGTTCAACTGTTTTACTGCTGCTAAAGAATACAAAAGTTTAAATATTCGTTGAAATTTGATACTGAGGTGGAATGTCTCGGATTAGCATATAGAGTGGCAATCCGTTCAGCCCTGACGGAGTAATTGACTAACAAATATCTAAACTTTCGCATGTATCATAATGGTGGGATAGTTCTACATACATTCAGCAAACGGTGCTTTTATCTTTGATTACTTTCATTGATAGAAAATGTACGTAATTACGTATGTTTTACATTTTTAACACATTCAATAATATGACAAGCCAGCAGAACGCTACGAAGAAAGAGGAAATACTCGTTTTGAACTTTTAAATCATTTACATAGAAAGCTTTCTCAACAGCTATCTTAGTTCTAGTTCATAAAAGACGTTGCAGCATTTTTCTTAACTACTTCATCACTTTAAGGGTTACCAGAGAACATACAATTAGAAAGAAAGAAAGAAATAAAATACATTTATTTACGCAGACACAACGCATAGACAAATACAAACAGAAAATACAAACAAAAACGAATTAATAATAAAATAAAAGTAGAGGAAGGCAATACACAATATAAGGGGAAATATGCGTCACATCCACGCGAAAAGGCCCTTGCTCAGCATGTTGCTGTGACTCTGTTGGACAGAGTCCCAGCGCTGATTTTCAGCAAAAGCCGAATTAGAGCTTATTGTGTAAGAAAACCTATACACCTAGGAGTTAGGTTGCATGTGAGTGGCATAATACATCTGAAAATAACAATGATTGCCTCGTTTATAATCAAAGCTTGATAAGGAACACAATGACGTGTTGTTCGATCAGTAACACTTGCGCAACATGCACAGCATGCTAAAGATGTACATACATACTTCCGTACTGCCTCTGCTACATAACGCATGCTAACTGTTACGCATAGTCGTGCACGTTACAGATTATCATTACACACTTTCAAGTAACACACGTACACAATTACACATCATACAAACTACATAAAATATATACCACTAAAACAAAATACCGCTGAATATCAGCTCACCAGGATAATGTATGCCATCGTATCGTTCATCGTATCGTATCGTTACCATACGTAGCGTACTATATTATAGAAATCTTCTGAGTAACAGTAAAAATATGGCATAAATTGGTAAAAGTAGCTAATAGGAGAGGTACCTATTAGTAGTATATACAGCAAATTCTACTTCTCGAATAATTCCTAACCCAAAGGCCATGAGAAAGTGAACTGCTGAGCTAGCATGGAGACTCCGCTGCCACGCGCTTCAGAGTACCGTTAACGGCGAAATCGGATGACTGGTGAATTTATGTAAATAGGCCAGTGTTACGAGCTTACACCAAAACACAAGCATTCCACAAGTTCGCAAGCGCTCACTACTTTACTATGATTGGTGATAAAAAGTTTGTGGTTTCACTTTTGCATGTTATGAAAATTATATTATTTGTTTAGACACAATAAAACTCTATGACATATTGATTGATGGATTTGTTATAATTCAAGCAATAGGGGTTTTGACTTTTGATTACAGATTTATTTATATTTGCTTAGTATAAATATGTATATATAAACAAAATATCAAGTGCTACGCTAAAAACGCAAATATGTACGTGTATGTGTCGTTAACTACAGGGATACAGTACCAGCAGGTAGCTCTACCTATTAATCGTTCAAACGGTCCCAAATGCTGGCCATGCGATAATAATCCTTCAATGGAATGCTGCACTGTTGCCTGCATTTCAAACGTTAGCCTACTACATTATAATAACGTAGATCTACATCTACCAAACTACCAACCCTCCTTGTAACTCAACACTGATTTTGGATCATCGGTTATTTCAGGACATCCGCAAACATTTGACGTCCACAGATTAAATGTTTGACATTTCATGTTGTATATTGATTACCACGGGCCTTATCTATTATTTCTGTCAACAATGTAACATTAAAAATATTGGTACCGTTATTATACATTTGTTTTGTGTTATTGCATTATTAAGTCCCTACCACTAGTTCACGACACAAATATTTAGGAGCGCCGGACAATTCCACAGAAAAAATTTGTGTTAAGCTATTTAAAAATTATTTATTTAAATTAAACATAATTACGAGTATATATATCAATGATTTATTTACTGGATTATACAACACAGTAGCTAAACTATTATTGTAAGTAAATACATTTAAAGTTAGGCGAAACATCGTCACAGGAATTTATGAAAGTGTGATGTAGACTGTTGAAAACTTTATGTTTTTATAGTATTGTAGTGTTTGACTGTCTATGAAGTATTAGCAAGGCAAGTGCAGGGAAAGCCAGATGTTCCGGGCTAGTAGTCCGTAGCCGCCACGCTGCACTTCTCTTCAACGGTCTATGCACCGCTTGATTACCGCACATCTATCATACAACCCAACATTCAAAGCTTATATTGTAACCATAACTAACAATTACGATTACATAGGTTTCCCTAGCACCTTATTATTTAAATGTAGAGTACCTACCTATTGAAATTTTAATTACGCTTAATAACGGAAATGTGAATAATATTTCATTATTACTTTACCGGGATTTTAACATTATGATTAATTTATTTGTTAGTAAGTGCCTATTTTTTATTCTAACATTTTACATTAAATGAATAACCTTTTGAAGCTGGTTAATAAATCTATTTTACAATAGTAGAAAACGAAGTCCTTTACTTCCAGAAAGCATGATCTTATCATGCTTGCCTTACCTACATGTCTGACTTTCCATGCTTGAGTTATTACATAGTTACATTGCAAAGAATTGGGTACCACTAAATCTTTTGTTTTCAATGGTGCATCGTATATAATTTGGTCAGGGTCGCGATTAGAATTTTGTTGTATTTCTTAGAACCGTTTCTATTAATAACGACACAACTAACACGAGTCAAGGAACAAAAATAAAATAGGACGCACGCACGCAATTAGGTCACGGTTAACTGTAGCCCGTAACATGTGGATAATCCTTTGATAACTTCCGAGTTCCGGCCTCTTAACAATGCCTGTTTTCATGCCCTCATGAAAACAGGCATTGTTAAGAGGCCTACACACAGGAACGTGTAATAAATTTTGGGTGATTTTTAACTCCGTAAATATTACCTACCATGTTACAGGCTACCCGTAGTGAAACAAGCCAAACTTAAAACCAAATTTGACAACTACTGCTTAGGCCCATTCAGGAGAAAGATACTCTACTAGTTATTAGGTACCATTTACTTGATATCTGATTAGTCGCATACACCTTCTTAATATTTGTTAATCTATGTACATACAAAAATGTCGTGGTGGCAATGCTGTAAAGGATTCAAAACGTCGGGACCAAAAAACAAAATTAAAACCGCGATAAAATCCGTAAAAATAGTTTTATTTCAAATACTTAATAAGCACATAAAATATTTTTCTTAACACATACCTTTTCATTATTTCAGGGGGAATCAAAGCAGGAAAAGAACCTTCGAGCATGGCTGTCTTGTGTGCTGTTTATGCTGATGGTACACTGCGCACGCGCCCAATGTCCATGGGAAGGTGAACCGACTCTACAAAACTCTTGTGTTTGCATACATAACTTGGCCAGAGATTTATCTGTCCAATGTGATCAGGTACCCCATATTTTGTAACCATGTACAGTTTTAATAAAAGTCATATTTATAAGCACTTATGATATTATTATTTGTGATAACTAGAAAACGTTAGCATGATGGTGCTCTAAGTATTTTTTTCAATTTATGTAATAATTTGTTACAAGTTATAGTCAAAATTATATCTTTTTTTTTCCACAGGTTGACTTTCCGACGTTACTATCCGCTTTAAATACGAGCGCACGAAATATTGTCATTGATCTTCTATACATAAACAATTCAAGCATTTCTATCCTTTCAAGTAATTTGTTCGCAAACCTAAAAATTCATAATCTTCAGATATCTGGATGTGGAATAAAGAAAGTAGAAGATGACGCTTTCAGAGGGCAAGGGCCATATCTGAAAAACTTAAACTTGCAAGATAATGAATTGCTTGAGGTTCCAGTAAAAGCACTTAAAATATTAATAAACCTGTCTCTCTTAGACATATCCAAAAACCGAATTACACACATTGAAAACCATTCTTTTATAACTCTCCGCAAACTTACGACACTCAAGATTTCAGACAACAACGTCACGCTAGAACCACAAACACTGAGTGGATTGGAAAACTCGTTAAAAAATTTAAACCTAAAAGGCACGAAACAAAAAACTGTTCCCGATTGTATAAGGGGTCTTCGGAGCTTAGCATTTCTTGATCTCTCCCAAAACAGTATAAGAGAACTGCCGGGACCTGATGGTAGCCGAACTTTTGATGGTTTAGACTCACTGACTGCTCTAAATTTAGAAAGAAATCTTATAGTGAATCTTAGAGAAGAGGCGTTTGCAGGAATAAAGACAACACTTAGTTCTTTAAGTCTTTTGAATAACCTATTGCCTGAATTTCCTACCTCTGCAATAGGAACACTAAGTGATTTAAGAGTATTAGATATCGGTTTCAATTTACTTAACAAGTTACCCTTGGATGCTTTCTCAAACAATCCATCTATAACTTTATTAGCGTTAGATGGAAATCCTTTGCCTACAGTGCCGGAAGAAGCATTCTCTCACCTTAATCAAACTCTTCGGGGCCTTAGTCTAGGCGGTAGATTTCTAAATTGCGATTGTCGCCTACGCTGGATAATTGAATGGATTCGTAATGGAGAATTGCAAGTAACATCACGAGAGAGAAATCCGCAATTTTGTGGCAATCCACCACATTTTCGAGAGCGGGGATTTTATAGTTTTGAACCAAATGAATTGATTTGTGAATATGATGCATCTTTAACGACAGAAAAACAGTCAGCAACACCAAATAACTGGAAAATAAGTCACGTCATCACAACAACATCTACAACAACATCAGCCCCAGCAACAACTAGTAGTAGTACAACTGCAACACATAACACAGAAACAAGTAATAACATTGAAATACCTACAAAACCAGTAATTATTCAGTCAACTACTACTAGTACAAGCACTTCCCGTCCAAGTCGAATTCCAACTGTTCGCCCAGCTGCACCCACTTGGCGCCATGCCCCACACCAACGACCCCCTCTTGTCATGAGTTTTCCACAACAAAAACCAAAAGTAGACGATTCCAATGAAGTTATCGTTAAGAACGCATACAGGAAAGACAATTCCGTGATTATTCATTGGGACTCGGATGTAGCAAACATTCTCGGCTTCCGCGTAGTTTATCGACTCTTTGGAGATAAAAGCTTTAAACAAGGACCACCTTTAGAAGCCAGCGAAAGGGAATTTACTATTAGAAATGTTCCATCTCAGGTTTGTACAATTTGAATACATGCCGCGACTTTACGTTTAATTTTGTTTAATAAGTATATTAATAAAAAAAAATATCTATTTTAGGAATGCATCGTGGTCTGCGTGATCTCCTTAGAGGAGGTTCACGTAAGTCCAGAAACAGTGCCGTATTCTCAATGCCGAGAGGTACGCACCGTTTCCGCCGCTGCCTCTAATATGGACAAGATCACGATAGCGGCCAGCGCCGCTATTTGCAGTACTATCGTCGTGGCGGTACTGGTATTTGCTGCGGCTTCGCGTCGCCGATCTCGCACCGTGCATCGCCTTCACACTCAAGTACCTAAGAAGATGCCCAACCCATGTTGCGGCGGTCTCACCGGTACCCCGAGCCCGAGCGGCCCGCTGTCTTCGTTAGCTACGATCGGCGCATTTGGAAAGCAGCGTGAGTGGGATCAAGTGTCGGCCTATAGCGCACGTTCGATCCCGCGTGCACGTTCCTATACTGAACCAGCTCCTCCGGACCCATTACCAGGTCGTCCAGGCCGAGCTCGTTCCCTCGCTGACGGCCAATCGCAGCATAGCTATTCGCATTCCGGCCGCTACGCAGCGCCTGGTTACCCTAGTAGCCTTCTAGGATCACGAGCTGGTAAGTAAATCTGTCGCTTGAAATACCTCTCCTTCGTTTCACTCCCTGCTTGAACTTATTTGTTTTTCTTTTCACTCTGCACTGTAAGATGTGTATCTAAACATCTAACCAAATGCCTTTTGACTTTTAGATCTCCGACAATCGCGACAATCTTTAGGTGCGGCATCAGAGCGAGCTTCAAGATTATCACTAAGTGGTGCTGCGGGCGGGGCCACGGGCGGTACGGCAGGATCTAGGCGACGGCCGCGATCTAGATCACGACCTGCCAGTCGCTACAGTGTTGGATCCCTAGGTATGGGATATTGTGACACTTCTGACAATTGGACCGATCATGATATGGACATCTACATGGCACGAAACCCGACAACTCGGAGTGGACTTGTACCTTTATAGCGTGCAAGGGACACGGCGCGGGGAGAACATTCATTCCGCGGGCGCACCACGCCCTCGCAAAGACCGCTTGGCACTGCCTACACATCGTGGTGCAGTCATGAAGCCCGCACAGGCAAGCGCCAGCACCGACACTCTCGCCGTCATAGCCATGAGAAAACCAATAGACGTGCTCACGCGCAATGTAATAGACTCACGGGTCATAACCAGTGCGTCCGGTATCCATTAGAATATTGAGTTTAGTGTAATAATATTTGTTACCTACTATTTAACTCTGGGATTATGTACAGTTAGCTTAGTTTCTGTTTACACATTGTGTCTACGTATATAAATATAGGTATATTTTATAAGGTAATAATTATACCGAAATTACGTTATTTATTTACATTTACCGAAATTAAAATACTTACCTACTCCTGCACATACAAAAATAAATTCATATATTATTAAGCTATTTCATTAAAGCATGCGAAACATGTTTATCTTATTACAAAGCAAAATACCAACCAATGTTATAAAGTTTGTTCTGTATTCTGAGGTTATAAATTATATTAGGTATCTGGTTACTGAGACCTAGTCGCAATAAACGAAACGATAGCAGTGCGTTGGAAGTTATAAATACAACTAATTTATTAATAATGTTGGGAAGTGTTATTAATTAACATGTTACGTTCGCATTTTGAACACTGAGTGTTCATTTATTACCACTGATATTGTATTGTACTTAGGAATGTTTATTATTTTTATGGTGCGTATTTATTGATAAGCTTTTATGAGAATAAGTTGTAAATATCGTTTAATAATAATTGTTAAGTTCATGTAACAGCAAATAGATACCTACGTTTGAATATTAAGTAAGATGATGTCGACAGTCTGGAATTCCTTATAAGGAACACACGGGTAAAGTAGTTTGAAAACTATATCTTGTATTTAAAGGAAATTCGGTATCTTAAGAGCAAGAAGAGCAATCACGTTAATAGGACCCACCTACACACAATTATAATATTTGAAATCATAATGTTATTTTAACTTATTATGTAGTTCTACAAACCAGCTAAAACTACCTAAATGTTCATAAGGACGAAACATTGCTCAATCCAAATGGTGCTATTTTACATAGGTATCATACACGCAACAGCGCGTAGTGGGTAATGATATTCCACAAAAATTTATTTGTTAGTCATTTTAGGAATTACAAAAAAAAACGACTATTAGCTTGTGAAGTTAGTGTTTACTTCGAGTCGTGGCCTAGCTTCGAGAGTTATTGGAGTGATGCTAATTCCATGTAACTGGTAGCCTTATCAACTTACCAAATAATTCCAAAATTTGTGTGCTTAGGCTTAAATTTCTTTATTTTTGATCAAATAGGTACCAACTATAAACTTACAAAAACAGATGTGTTACGATTGTTTAGCAACCTTATTTGTATAACCTATCTAAAATATATTAATTACGTGTTCATTTTGTCACCTCTTAAGGTATCTCGAATGTAAATTATGTTAATAAAATTGTAATTAAATTGATACTATTTTATTATGAATATTATATATAACCTATATATATTATAACCTACTCTTAAATGTGGCACACAAAATATCAGACAGTTTCTATTATTCTAATCCTGATTGCAGATCTTAATCTGCTGGTTCAATAAACCTAGATATTAATAAATAATGTAATATAATAAGAGTCAAGCAAAACTTACCCAGGCACAAGAATTCGATGTTCCCATCTGTATTGTAGCTCCTGGCTGAACTCGTACCACAGATGAGCAAAGTAAGGCAGACCACCTGCGTCGTACAGCCGCGCCGCTGTCACCGACAGCCGCCACACTAGTCCACCTTCTGGACTCGTCTTAACATAACTACATAATTTTTGAGCACCATCGACCTGTAAATTTATAAATCAATCATCAGGGTTTTCCTTTTTTAATCAAGCCTTGCAGAAGTACTTTAAACAAGCATAAACATACTTTAAACAAATGTACTTTTATACAGCTTTAATCTATCCAAGCTAAACAATAACACCATACCTGCTTAAATTCCACTTCCAACTGTTTAGGATAGTTAAAAGCTTCGTCTTCAACTGCATCAGGAAAAATATAATACAACAGAGGCATAAGCAGGTCATCAGTTATAGGTCCCTTAAAATCTGTAGTCCTTTTCTGTCCCATTGCAGCCTTAACTAATTTAGATATTGTTATTGGGGCTTCAGTGATCTTATGCAGAGGATTCACTAACCCAAGACTTCTACTCAAGCCTAGAGTGTCCATAAGCAAATTATTATTTTCTAACAAATCCATCATTTTACTAATTGTTTCAGATAATTGACATTTGAAATTATCCCTCAGTGTAAGGGTAATTGTCCAAAAATGAGCTTGATTTGGGTCAACCAAAAGTGCTGAAAGATTTTCAATACAACTATGATATTCATAAAACTTTAGCCAAATAGCATTCAGTAATATACTCTGTATGGGGTTTTTGTCAGATCCAAAAGGTAGCTCTGTTAATTTCCTGACATCAAATCCATCTATTGATAGAAACTCATTTGACTGTGTAGTATTTCTCCAAGCAAATGCATCATAATCTTTAAGTTCATAGGAAATCTTTGAAGAAATTATGACTGGTTCCAGAGCAACGGGTGAAGCAATTCTTGATTTAAATATACTTATAAGGCTACTGAATTCAGAGCACTGATTTGAAATTCTCTTTAAATTGATTGTATCATAACTAATTTTAAATTCACCATCTTCATAAAATCCTAAATATGTGTGCTGCCACGGCTCACGAATTTTAACAAAAAAAGGCACACCACAATCTGTGTTTGCAAAAGCAATATTTGCAGTGCTCATGACTAATTTAATTACATTTCCATTGACCAGTGGATGATTTGGATACAACATTAAGTATCGTTTTAAACCATACCAAACAGACACTGGAAAAGGACTTCCATCTAAGTCATCTACAAACTTTATTGAAGGATCAGTAATGCCTTCATGCAGCTCTACTAAAATAGATTCAGCACCATACACTTCAGGCTCCTCCGCCTCAGAAAGTTCAAGCGTATGGTAAGATAATGTAAACTTGGTGTCTTGAAAAGGTATTTCCTCAGTTTTGCTAACCCATTTCTTTGTGTATTCGCCTGACAGTCTAGGTAAAGTTGATTTAGATAATCTCCATTCATTTAATATTTCCTCTATGCGAGCAATGAAAACTTCCCATTCTGACGCTGTAGTAAAGTCTTGATGGTAAATATATTCATCTATTTCTTCATTCATTTCTGTGATACAATGAATAGAATTAATGGCAACAAACACAAAAGGCAAACAGCTGTTAATGTTTGACACTGACAACTGAAATGATGACATCCATTGAGGTACGTATATATATGGAGGCGCCCTAGGCCCTAGTCTTCTATACAAATATTTGCTTATACATCTATTGTGGGAATCGATATGGTAATATCAAATTACAGTTTGTCTCTTTATAACTACTGAAGTTGTACATAAGGAAAGCGAAATGACATGTTGCTTGTTTTTGCTAATTCTGGAAACATTGGAGCGGTGACGTCACGAAAATGTGCTTGGGTGCCGATGCGGCCATGATTTTACGTCCATTTGTGGTATATTAGCTGTCAAGTGACCGTGTTATCGTATCTTTTCTGTGAATTACATTAAATTTAACCACTAAGTGCTGAAGCTAAGCTCCTTTTTGAAGTCAGGGATTGAGTTCCAACATGCCTATGTGTAGTTCTCGTAAGAACAAAAGTCGGCCTCTAATAACATTTCACAGGTTAGTGTTCGTTTTCATGAATTATTTGGTAAAATAATTACAAATGACTAATTATATTTATCACTATATACTCAAATACTGTGGCCATTAAGTAATATTAGATATTAGTTACATTTAGCTTGAATTTCGGTTTCTTTGGTTCTGCTAGCACTGTTTGTTAACATGTTAATATGTAAACAAACAATAGTGACGCGAGTGCCACTTTGCTTTTATCGATATTGTTGATTAATATAATTTACATAAGCGATTACGATTATGCCTAAATCTTGATTAATTTATTAAACAATTTTTATTTTAGGCGCAGAGTAAGGAAACATCGCTTTATTAAAAAACAATATTGGCGAAATAAAGAAAAAAAATAGAATTTATAATGAACAATCTCTGTTGCTTGAGAAGGCAAATCGCTAAGACCAAAGGATTACCTTTGCAACAAAAATATTCAGAAAAAATCCGGAAGTTTGCCTTGACATTGCACTTTCTCTTGCCGAAAGCTTACGACTTCATAAGACAAGCATAATTATAATGCTAATAATTGTTTTGAAATCAAGAGGCGGCCTAGTTTTCGCATCTCATGGTGTCCGAAATATAAACTTTACATTCAGAAAAAATTATCAGGCCTCTATAATTACAACAAACGTACCAGAGCATTATTATTTATACATAATTACAATTTCTCGGTGAATTTGATAACACTGATATCTATTTTATGCTGAAAATAATGTTGAATATTATATTATAAATCACCGATTATTGCTCATTAAAAGTGTTATAAAAACTAATATAGATTTTAGGTTCAGGTACCATGGAAAGAAAATAAACGATAAAGTTTCGCACCGAAGTTTTCTTTCCCTAGATTATTCATTTCTAAGAATAATGATTAAAGTTGTTTTGTTTATTAAATGATAACATAACATATTTTGCCTTTTTTTTCTACTACCTCCACAACTTAGGTACTTGTTTATATGTAACAGCAATGATTAAACCTAGTAGGTATAATATCTAACTATACAAAGTCTTTGTCTTTTTGATTCAGAGCCCTTGTCACAACTTACTTTTGTCGCCCTCCCGTCTAACCAAATTTGGCTAAACATGAGTATTTTAGGTAGGGAGACTGCCATCAGACGCGTTTCACGTGCGCGCCTATTCGCAGACTACCCGTGATAAGCTATAACATTAAAACCTAATAGAAGGAAATGAATAGCGGTCGATCTGTGTGGCTTTAACTTCGTGCTCCGCAAAAAAAACTGGTTTAATTATAATAAATAACTATTAAAACTTGTTTCATTTTGCCTAAATTTTCTTATGTAGAAGTATATTTTGATTTCGTTGACTTAGAAGTTACATTTTTTACAGGTACGGATCCCTAAAAATATGTTAACTAACATGGAACCTCCTTTGTAAAAGTCAGTACATAACATTAAATCGATTTAAAAAAAATATCGATATCGATGATTTCCGCCATGTTTTGCGACTTAGGAGACAGTAGGTAGGCACCCGTTTTTCGTAGGTATAACCGGTCCATATATTCCTTTGTCTGAGATGACATCTGACATTAACTGAACCGAATGAACCACAGCTTCATAAAAAACTACGTGTGAAGAAATGAATGATTATGAAACGAAAAAAATAAAAAGCTCCCGTCACGTAAAAAAGACACTGAACGTTTACCTTATTAAAGATGGGTTAATACCGATATTTTTATTTTTATGAATATATTAGTTTAGTAATATTATAATATTTAAACTAATATTTGAGTATCAGTGATATCTGAATAAAACATAATATGTATGTAACACATACCGTATTCGACATCAACAGATCATATTAAAGGGGAATATCCAGATATCCGATTTGGATCGGATTATCATTATCATGTAGATAAATTAATATTTTGTGATGATGGATCACAAAGTATTAAATATAATATATTGTACCATAAAGAAAATAAGTATAGGAGAACCGGAATGAAAATAAAAACATTTTTTATAGAAAATATTATTTTTTATTTATGTCTAAAAACATTTATTTTTAACCTTTTCTGAACAGTTCTTCACAGAAATTAAGTTCTATCCTAACGAGTTCGTCAGTCCGAAATGAGATTACCATATTTAAAAAAAGCTTCATCATCATCATCATCAGCCAAAAGACGTCCACTGTTGAACATAGGCCTCCCCGTTTAAGCGGGGGGTGTTGCCATAATCCCCACGCTTGGCAAGCGGCTTGGGGATCGCAGTATTGGTGGTCAAGTTACAGAAGACGCTGCTGCCCATCTTCCGAATTTTCCCTTAGTCGCCTCTTACGACACCCACGGGAGGAAAGGGGGTGGTCAATTCTAGGCCGGATACCACACGGCACAAAAAAAGCTTATCGTATATTAAAGATAATCTTTTTACACATTAAGGGCTTTAAAGTATTTAAAACTTTCATTATCATATTTATTAATTCACATTCGTTTAATTTCACATTGGTTTAAATCAGATATGCTATATGTCATAGCATAGTGAATCCAACCTACGGCAGTTGAATGAATGAATATTGAATCCGAATGATATTATTCGACCTGTTGGAATGGTATCCATAGAGATTATGTGAATATGATATATTAGCATATCAGAGTTAGTCGGATTACTAATCTATGAATCTGTGGAATATTACTGATATCTTAGCGAATACTAATATATCACTCACACTTCTATACCTTATAAAGTATGCCGGCGGTAACAAGAGCTCGACGGATTAAATAATTTGCATTTCTAAAAAGGCTAAGTCCACTTTGAAAACACGAAAGCATTATCATATAGAGGCAGTGCACTGTTAAGAGGTATAACTAGGTATTCAAACAATTTTTCTCTATGCTATGGTATAACAGATCAATCGTGATTGATCAGATAACTTCAGGACCTTTCTCGACAGTAGCGCTTACTGGTGAGCAGTTGAGCACAAAAACGGTAGCCCTCCGCACAAAAGCGAAGCCATTTAAATCACACCGATCGATAGTGTTATTTTACAATTTGACGTTTAGTTTACAAAGATGGCGCGTATCGTATGGACGTTGTACACGTACACGGTGCAAAATTAATTCAATTATGCCGACCTGCGTAGTTCCAACGTGCAAAAATGCAACCAAAAATGTAAAAAAACAGGATGGGATTACATTTCATGTGTACGTTTCACGTAAATATGTCTATTTATTTATATGTTGATTAATTTATTTGTTGTTAATGTCTTATAATAGAAGTCAGTGTTATTGTCAAATAAAATTAAGCGTCCATTTGGGAAGTGCTGCCAGTATTTGGTTAAAATTTTACCCCACTTTTTGTTTATAAATCCTTTTGCATTTTGTGTAGGTATTTGTGTTTGTTTCTTTCTTTTGTAGGGATTTTAAGATGTGAAATTGTGAAGTCATTATGATTGTGTTGTTGGTGTACATTTACCTCCCATCGCATCGCAATGTTTTAATATTAATGCAGTCAGTTCATTTTATTAATACTGCTTATAAGTTAGTATGAATTTATGTTTTCCTAATAAATAATTGTATTAGTTTTCCAGTAAATGAAATACGGAAGTCAAAGTGGACAAAAATCATACAAAGAGCACGGCTAGAGGAGTTTTGGAAACCATCTAAACGAAGCGTTATTTGCTCAACGCACTTTGATGAGGATTTTTTTTATTTAACAAGTGGTGGTTATAGAAAACTAAAACCAGAAGCTCTTCCAAATAAAGTTGGTACACTATATTTATAACGTTGATGCCGTTGATGGTCGTTGTTTTTGGCATCATTAGTAGTTAAGATGTTGTAGCAGAAGTGTTGAATATAGTTTTCATGTAGATATATCTGTCTGAGTATAGATCTTATACATGCGTAAAACTTATGGCATTAAAGTTTTGAACTGATTTCATAATGTTTTCAGAATTTAGCCTTGGGACCCGGGAAATGTGAATCATGTGTATCAGCTGGATTTTTGACATTGAATAATGTGTGTATTTTTTTTTAATTCATAATTTCTATATTGTGTGTAAATTTATATTATGTACCTAAGTACGTTATATATATAACGTTAGTTTACATATGATTTTCAATTATAGGGCACACCAGAAACGGGTGATGTTAAGATTTCTGATTCTGATTCTGAACCCGACTCATCAAGAAAAGACGTATTAAAATCACAATTACGCCGTCAACAATTAATTCGTGAACAGCAAGTCCGACGTATAAAAACATTGCATCAAAAGAACAGAAGGCTTTTTAAAAGGAACAAATCTTTAAAAGGTATCCTATTAAATTTAAAAAGCAATCGCTTTGTCAACAATGATGTTATTAATGTTAATCAGTAGAATAAAAAAACTTTATTTGAATAAAAAAATTACAAAATATTTTATCTGTTTATATATTATTATCATAAATTTACCCCAAATCCGGTAACCCCCTCCTGACCTAGCAATATTAATTGGGTGTGAAGTGGCGGCAGAAGGGACCGTACGTCTTGTAAGTTGATAGACACTCTCGGAAGTCTGGGATAAAGTGCGCTGAAAGAAAAGATGCTGAAGTGAATGCTGAATGCGGGAGCTGTGAGGAAAATCGATTGAACGCGGATTATGGTTTGTCTTCTATTTTGAGACAGTAGGCTTAGATCATTCAACCAACCTTTGGCCTTAGTCTAAGCTTGAGGCGCTGGCTTTGCGATTATTTGCAACAACATTCTGTTTTATGACATTCCATTACATGACAGACAAATGAGTACCGCAGTCTTGCTACTTGTTAGTTAGAATTCCCTTTGACTTGAGACTACGAGAAAGGCTTAAATGAACTGGCCTGTAGTATTTTTTGCGCGACTTAGTCCCAAATGGACATGTACAACCTTTACGTCGGTTTTTAAACAACTGCCCAAAAAAGGAGTGTAATGTTTTCAGGGTTCATGTATGTATGTGATTTTTTTTATTTCACCATAACTTCTGAATGCCTGAACCGATTTCGATGTATGGAGTATCGTTAGAATCCTTACACTATCGCGAGTAACATAAGCTATAAAAAATGAAACAAAAAATATAATTTAAAAACACGACTGCCATGACAGAACACGAACTAAAAAGTGAAAAACAAGTTCTTATTTTTTTAACTATATTTTTTTACTAATCTTTTTAGAGTTCCTTGGCTAATATGCACTTTAAAAAATATGTATCTGGTAGTCTTTGGTACTGTTTCCATAGTAATCACTCCAAAACAAATATAAAATATTGTATCCAATATGTTCAGAGGTGATAATCCACATTCTTTAAGTTATGAACAGCAAGCTAAGTTCATTCAAGATCGTATAACAAATGTGGAAAAAAACTTTGGAGATCTTTGTGTTGCATTCGGCGACTACACTAGAAAAACAGCAAGGTCAGTACTTTTGCCATCCGCCTATTCGTAACAAATTTTATCAATTCATAATTACTGGTATCTACTTTGAGATAAAGTTTTAACTGTTCTAAGTATGATTTACAAATCTATTTTGAAGATGGTTATACTCAACTTCGCGCGTGCTCTATTTTAGCCCATAGAGTATCCGGCACCTACTTGAGTCCTATGATCCACGTAAACATGGTTACGTACGAGTTGCATGTATATGATTTAAAAATCACCCTGCTTCCACGGTCCACGGTAAAATGTATCCTCTTTGCAAACAGATTGCGTGACATGGGAGATGAGCTCATCAAAGTATTAAAAGACTACTCAAATAATGAAATTGTTAATAAATCTTTAAGTAATGGTTTAGATAATCTATCCACTACATTAACAGCTGTCGAAGAGTATCGAAATTGCGAAGTACAGCGGTTAGAGGCCAAGGTAAACATTATAAATGAATATTATAACTTTAGCTTTATCTAAAAAAAAAAACCTGCCTCGTTGGTCTAGTGGTCGCTAAGCGCGACTGCTAAGCAAGAGGTCCTGGGTTCAAACCCCGGGTCGGGCAAAGTGTTACTGAGTTTTCCATTAGGTAATTCTCAGTAGCAGCACGGAGTCTGGATTTGTGCCCGGTTGATGCCAATTGGTTGTCGTTCATTGTAGCGTTCTAAGGGGGAGGCCTTTGTCCAGCAGTGGGCGTCTTCCGGCTGATGATGATGAGGATGATGCCAATGAGCTCGCCCCCTATTACATTGGGACCTATATCATAACTGGTGAAATGTGGATGTACATTGTACGTGTACTAGTACTATACACATCTGTCGACCCATTCGTGAAATACAGGCGTGACGTTACTTTTATTGCATTGTCTCAACAATAATATAAACTGTAAAACAACTTTGTTATATCTACATAAATATACCGGTAGGTACATCCTTTCTCAGGTAATTGGAGAACTGTGCCAATACGAAACGATTTGTAAACATGCCAGGGAGGAGTTGAAGCACACGATGAACGTACGCGAGAAAGAGCTAGCACGCAAGAAAGTACTAGACAAAGCCAGGGAGAGGCAACCTTTTAATAGACAACAAGTTGTAAGTTAAAACGTAGATGTAGATACTACATTTTCATATAATATATATTAAGTAAGTAAGTAGGTAGGTACATATATGTAGCCAGTAGCCGCAATGCGCTACTACTAAACCTATATACATACATACATAGGTTCATATTATCTGTTTGTAAACTTGTAATGTGCGGCTTTTATGTTAAATTATATTTAAAAAGTAGAGTTTATTAAGAGATTACAATGATTATCGGGAAGGGGAAGACCTCGGCAAACTAACTTGGGCCAGCCCCCTTACCATGAACTCTTAAAACAGAACAGTTTACGATGTGGAAGCAAGACGCCGCTACGTGCAGTGTAATGTGGCGTCTCGCTTGCACAACGTAAACTGTCCTGCTTTAAGAGTTCATGGTAAGAGGGAAGATCGGAGATGTTCTACAAAAGGTTCAAGTGATGCTGGCGAGCGTGTATGAGAAATGTGATGCGAGTGAATGAGGCGAAAGAAGTAGGTATGTCAGGATCGTAGCAAATGGAAATCCGTGGTCTCTGCTTACCCCTCTGGGAAATAGGCCGGACTTTATGTATGTAGATTACAATGCGTACTAGTCTATTTCATATACTTACCTAGTTATTCTGCTACATTTCAATGGTTTTACAGACATATGCGGAATCCGAATTATTGAAGGCATCAGCAGAAATGTCTCGGACTGCTAAAGGGTTAAGTGAGCAGACGGAATTTTTTGAGCGCCGTAAACTTCAGCAACTGAAGACACTGCTTTCGGATTTTGTTATGATTGAAATGACATTTCACGCGAAAGCGGTCGAATTGCTTACAGTTGCTCATCAACAGATAAGCGATATAAACGATAAAGCTGATTTGGAGGTGATTTTTCATGTGACCCATCCCCGTCTATACCTATTTATGTGCCGTATGGGTACATATTTTGTGATGTGTATTGCTATTGGACCGTTCGAAGGGCTGGCTGGTTTATTGTCTTAAAATATCTACAAAAGTCTTAGTTATTTATTAAAACAAAAAAAAGCAATTATGGCCTCAAAGCATTCCTATAGCATGGTTGTAAAAACTAGAGTAAGTGCCTTTATCCAATTAATACACTTAAGTTATCTTAAGCAACTACAGGGGTTGTTTTAAGGGGAATCTACTGATAAAGCATAACGTACTTAACTAAGTAGATACCGATCTGCTGTATTTATTATCCTATTATAATACTGTATCAAGCTGATAGAACTACCTACCTAGACCTACTTATATCTAATCTAATAACGATCATCGAAGTATTTCATACTTAGAATCTTTTAACACTACCTATAGAATTTAGGCAAATAAGTACCTACATAACATTTATCTTACCTTACCTATTTGATATTCTATCTAACTGGTCTTTTTTCTGTGAAGCGATTAAACGCAGGTCTTTCGGATAACGAGGATCTAACGGTAAATATGACTTAATGTAGCGGCTGTTTATAGGCAAACACTTATACATTTACACTATGTTTATAAACAGAACTTCAAAAGAAAATTGCGCTCTCCGGAGAAACAAGTTAATCCAGGAATGTCAGCCAGATCTTCCTCACTAGCATCGCTCATGAACCAGCACTCTCCCACCAATGATGAAGACTCTGCGGTTAGCATTAGACTGAATAATATTAACTATGCCTACCTAATAAGTATAATGTTAACAAAGATTTCAATTCTATTGAAAAGTCTTTTTTAAGAGACCTTGAAATTGTTTGGAGATTCCGAAGGTATATTGCTTCAAATTACCTACTTACTAGCTACCACATTTGCTGTTTATGACATCTATAAGTAGATATTATATTTGAATTAGATACATCCAGAAATTAGTACCTTTCATATTTTATAATATGGTAGGTAACTATAGTTACGACCATGGGTTACGAGTTAGCAATGGGCGAGCTACGTCAAAATAGCAATTCAAGCTTCTTTTGTAAGCAACCTGTCTACGTAGGTACGTATATTACTTATTTAAATATATTTAAATGTTTTTTATTGCAGAGCTTACGAAAATTAAGGTCTCCTGAAAAGCATGGTAATTCGGCAATGACTAGATCAAGCTCTCTAGCAGCTCTTATGAATAATTCGCCTATTAAAGACGAAGATGCAACATCGGTAATATAATACATAATTATTAGCTTTAGATTATTTTATCTTTCACATCAATGTACATACGCTACATACTAGTCATAATGTAAATTGATCTTCACGTTTTTTATCCAGGAATCGGATGAAACTGAGGACGGGGATTCTTCAGAAGAGTCAGAATCACGTTAGTATAATATTGTGTAATACATGTTTATAGCATAAGCACAAAATAATGTTTATTTATTAATGATCTAAATAAAACACTTAATTAATATGACTTGTTCTTTAATTTAGAACTGTAAATTTACGACTTATATACCCACAAAGCACGGCAAAATATTTAAAATGGCTAGCTATTTAACTATTATTTCATTATAAATAAGTTAATATGTAAAACAGCCACAGTCTAGTTTGTACATTTTCATAATATTTGAGCATAATAATTTGATATAGAGGTACTTATTTGTTAGCATTGGTTAAGGAAGGCTTACTTACATAAATACAATCATGAATGTTTAAGGCCCCAAGCAGTTAACTGGTTATCTACATTCCGACTGTCTAAATACAAATCCACGAAAATATTGCTGTGTATAAATAATGCCTCATGGTTTTCCTTAATACAACCTGTAATAGAAAAACAGATACGCATATGAAATATCCATCCCTGCCCTCAAAGTTATTTTCCGTCGTGGCATGCACGCGATCCTGTGTACCTTGTACCATTACGTACCACGTACTAGGTACCGATCAATAGCCACCCTCACGATTGTAACCATCTTCGTTCTAGTAACAAAAACATCAATTTAATACAACACAATTTAATTACAATATAATCAATCGTACAAATAGTTGCGCAAACACAGATACATTCACTGTGATTTGTAAAATCTTACAAGAAACCAATTATCTGATCACTCCATATTGCTTAGCATATATTTTGATATTCACTTTTTATAGATTATACATCTACTAGCGTACTACGTAACAGAATGAAACACTTAATATATCAAATCCATTTAGAAGATCCAATAGTCTTTAAACAAATTCACAAACTTCATGCCATTATGTCTATGTTTATGATACTGTTAAATCTATTTCATTCACAAAGGACTTCTGTCACTTGATATATCTATGTGTAAACTAACCAGTCTAAGTATTAAGTGGTGTATACATTTAAGAGACAGCATTCACATTACAGAATTAGTTAGTATCTGTAAGGTTCATAATAAACAAATATTATTATCATTTCAGAAACAACAAAAGGTATTATCTAATAATGTTAAGTTATGTCAGGTCAGCCGTGCTACATTAATGTATTAATACTATAATTAACACTGTTTACACATATCTCCAAAATTAACATATTAATTGGTGTTACACTCCATGTAATTAAATTTATTATTGCCTACATATTATTATAAAATTTATGGAGTAAATATCTGAGAATCACCCATTTGTCGGGATTTAACTTATGTTTAAATTATATTATATTATCTTAAATATAGTGGGTGGTTCATACACATAACATTCAACTGCACGGGCCACATAATCATTTAGCCCCTATGGAGTGACAATATCTATATTTCTTTATGTGCATTTATTTACTTTGATAATAAATGTTAAAAATGACATGATTCAGGCACAAAACAATGTGGTGTGATTGTTACTTCTAGGATCAGTGCTATATCATTGATTACTACTTTTCGTTTTCAACACCAGCTTGTGTCATGAGGTCTGTAATGTTTTTCTCCAACTCATCAACGCGTGTGCCCATCTCATCTATCCGGTTGATTATTTGATCCGACATACTTTGAAATTTGTCTTGCATATTCTGTAGGAGGGATTGTACCTGCATAGGAGGAAAGCACAATATAAATAGTTTTTTGAAACCAATGTAGAAAGTGAAAATGTAATTCCAATTTACTATTTTAAAGTTTAAATAATAGTAGATAACTGTTAAGTTTAGGGATATCCTAGAACTTAACTCCTTGTTTATTATAAGGACAAAATATCTGAGCACCTCTATGAAATGTGATACCTCTTAATCCTATGCTTCTCTTAATCCTGTCTCGTCCTCTTGAGTACAGAATTATGCCTAAGCACTAATATGATGTCATTAACTCTAGGTGCACTGATATTGCAACCAGGTTATACCTATAAAATGCCTATGCCTTTGTCTTAATTAACCTAACTTTTTACATGTAAGAATATACATATATAATTATATTACACATCATACATTAAAATAATATATACATTAAAAATTGCCTCCTGTATTTATATATTTTCATAATATTATATTCAGATAAGACTCTTGTGAGTTGTAACTATACAAATTATGAAACAGAAAGGTGTTTTCAATAAAATATTGTCATGTAGATAAAAGTCACACTTAATAACACACAAATGTACCTAGTTTGTAAAAAATGTGTATGTGGGTAAGTTGAGTGCTTAGCAATACTAATATTGACATTATGAAAGTCTTATTTTACTTTTAGTTTTTCATTCGATTATTTCCTAAATTGTTTAGATACATCATAGTTTAAACAATCAATTAATACTAAGCTTAGAAGTTTAGTGTATGACAAGTTTTAATCATGCAAAATATAAGATTGTTTCTATTATACTGATAACCTAGTCGGTAATAAAACATAATGCAATAAATATTATATTGCGCCGTATTCAACCTAGACTCGTAAAAAATAAACAACTATGGTAGTGCATACATTTATTAAAGGAGATACTACTTACGTATTGTGTAACCTCTTGCATGTTTTTAGGATCATTTCCTGGTGAAGTGTACGTGCTCTCCACGTCAGTTGTTGCAGTTTCTGTGTTTTGTTCTGCCATTGCTTGTATTCTTCTATTGTATGACCGAGGTGTAGCCTTACTTTCAAATCGATACTTTCTTAGTTACGTATTATTTATTAACTAGACTTTGTAATAATCGTGCTTTCACGCCGAAATTCTAGCTGTAAGTGACGCGAGTCTCAAGCCCAACTTAAATAAAATTCAACTTGTATTGAAGTTGCACTAAGACATTGCCTAGCGAATTGATTGACAAAACAAAATGACATGTTAATGTTACCTATGATGTTACTGACGAAGTGAATGAAACATTCAGAATATTATATAATCTTAGCAAGGATAATGATAAATTGATAATCTTTTGCATTACTCATAATCTTTTTTCAAAGTATATAGCTTTTTTTGTTCAATTTGTATTGTAAAAAGGATAGCGCCTTGGATAGGATTGGTAATTTATCGAAAACAAACATAATGCTTCATGTATAAGCGTTGTTTTTTTCAATTTAGGTACATTTACAAGTATTTTTTGTCTGTAGACAATTCTTAACTGACTGACACCACTTCAATTATTTGACACTTTGACAGTGACAACCGTGACAACGTCAAATTCAATTTCCCGAATCTCGTTTCTATTCATATTCATTTATTTGTTCCCGGTAATTTTTATAAATAAATTACAGTTACACTAAATGTACGTAAAGTATTTTAAAATATAATGCAGCCGTTATCTATAAACTCTAAAGGTGATATTCAAATTGATATAAACCAAGTAAGAATCGATATTTTACACGGCATCCGTGAATGCACAGACCGGGGTCTTACGCAGACTGCTAAATGGCTCGCTGAACTTAATTTCTCTTTAAGAGATCACAAAATAACATATGAACATTCTCCAAATACCTATGATGATGGTATCTCAGTGGAAGAGAAAGAAGCTTACACCTTGGCTAAAACTTACTTCGACAGTCAAGAATACGACAGAGCTGCTCATTTTCTAGACAACTGTTCAAGTCCTAAATGCGTATTTCTTCATAAATATTCACAATATATGTCTAGTGAAAAAAAGCGATTAGATAATGCTACAGATCTAGGTTCAGACAATTCAGAATCAACACAAGTATTACTTGATTTACTATCTTACTTTAAGGTAAGTTATTTAATAATAAGTATAATGAGGTCGCGATAACTATTTTTTAATTCTTAATTGATAAAGGAAATTTGAAAAATGATGGACACGAGCGAGACTTTATCCCACGACCTTCGCCGTACCATGGCGGTGCTCTAAGCTAGCATGGGCAACATGCTAAAATGGCACCAAAAGTCATATATGTTTTAATTGTTCACTATGTTGCATTACTTAATATAACACTAAATAAATAATATTACATTTTCAGGCAAATCGTAATAATCTTGATGGTTATTTACTGTACCTAGAAGGAGTGGTATTAAAGAAGTTGGATTTACGAAGCCAGGCTGTGACAGTGCTGCAAGCTGCTGTGGCAGCTGCACCCACACTATGGGCAGCTTGGGTAGAACTGGCAGGTTTAGCTAATGAGTATGAAGCACTGGATTCCCTCCAATTACCAAAACATTGGATGATGTACTTCTTTGCAGCTCATGCTTTTGTAGAATTAAAATTATCTGAACAAGCTTTAGAAGCATATATGGGGTTGGTTGCAGCGGGTTTTGAAAAGAGTACTTATGTGACTGCACAAATGGCAATTGCTCACCATGATAGAAGAGGTAAATACATACATGCTTTATTACATATATAACACTTTTTTATTCTATTCCTATGCAAATTTTACCTTCTGTTTTCACGTGTAGTAAAATATAATTTTGTAAGTAAGTAACTTGTAATAAAGTAAACAAATACTTTCCTCTAAATATGTATATAACTTTTTTCCAGATGTTGATTCATCATTAGCGTTGTTCAGAGAATTATTCCAGAATGACCCATATAGACTTGACAACTGGGATGTGTACTCTCATCTTCTTTACCTAAAAGAAAAAAGAATGGAACTTGCCAACTTGGCTCAGAGAGCTGTGTCCATTGACAAATATAGAGTTGAGACATGTTGTGTTATTGGTAACTATTTATAATCATTCTTACTTTAAATTGAATTACAAATTGTGCAGTTATTTCTTTAAATATGTGTTTTTTATACTAACAGGCAACTACTACAGCTTAAGAAGTGAGCACCAAAAAGCTGTAGTATACTTCCAGAGGGCCCTCTCCTTGGACCCGCAATACTTGTCGGCATGGATACTTATGGGTCACGAATTTATTGAGCTGCAGAACTCAAATGCGGCAATTCAGTGTTATAGGCAAGCCATAGGTAAATTCATATGTAATCATTTATAATTTGTAATAATTGTGATAATCCTGGGTTGTTATTCAAATATTCCTTAATGACGAAACATATTTTTATTAGGAATTGAGGACAAAATATACTTTTATGTGGGGCTAATATTGACCAGTGGAATGTGGGTGTGCAATAAACATCCCTGCATACCCTTTCTGCTTTCCAGGGAATACAGCACATACTAATAGTATGTAGGTAAGCAAAACACAAATAGCAGATGTTATGCATACATTTCCTAACTTACAGATGTCAATAGAAATGATTATCGCGCATGGAATGGCCTTGGTCAAGCTTATGAAATATTAGGATTGAATGGTTACTGCATATACTATTATTCAAGAGCGGCGCAACTTAAACCTGACGACTCAAGGATGTTGGTGTCGTTAGGTGAAGCCTATGAAAAAATGGATAAAATACCGAATGCACTTAAATGTTACTACAAAGCTCACAGCACTGGTGACATAGAAGGGATGGCTTTATTCAAATTAGCTAAGTATGTTCTCTTATACTACTATACGTTTATTCATCAATTCAAAATCGAAAACGTCAGTTACCTGAAAGCACACCATCAATGGTTTCGCCAGTAAAATCTCAAGTTGCTGTGGCCAAATACATCAATAATTATAATATTGTGTTACTTAACAAAGATTAATATCTTGCAATTATTTACTATTTTGGATTAATTGGATTCCTAAGACAACACCTGCTTCTACCCCTTTTAACTTGTATGTACAGCACGGCCGACGTATCTTGGCGGTCCTGAAGTTAGCCATTTAGTGCACAATGGATATTTTTGGAACGAAGTCTACTGACACTGCCGTGTTGTATGTTGTAATAATTGTTGTTCCTGAAGCTCCTTGTAATATATGTAACGCTTTTTTTAATCAATTGCATTTTTGTATTGTTTTCAGATTGTACGAGAAGTCGAATATGCCAAACAGTGCAGCAGCGGCATACACGGCTGCTTGCCAAGATCCCGCTAACGCAGGCAGTAAGGAATTGCCTGCGGCACAGCGGTACTTAGCACAATACTACTTGCGGTTCTCGTTGCTAGACCATGCCGCTCATTATGCCTATAAGTGTTTGGAGCATGAAAGTGTAAGTTACCTATAAAGTAAAACAAACCTATTAGTAGGTAAATACTGTGTTATTAAAAATAATCCTTAATCTCTATCATTACTAATCAATATCATTAGTAAATCTGGAAACTATTATGCGTTTGTAATAGATAGGCGTTTAAGGCCTCATGTAGGTATGAAAAAAGCGGCTCTCGATAAGACTGACATTATTACATGTTTGTTTCATGTATTTTCCCTATTACCTACTGATGTTCAGGAATATATATATAATTGTATTTTCAGACCAAGGAAGCAGGGAAAAATATACTAAAAACTATATCAGAGAAACGCTCATCATCGACATCATCACAACCAGCAAATATACCTGAAGATTTACCTGAAGCCATAAAAAATGTATCTACAGTGTCGATAGTGCAAGACACGCCCAAGACACCCCTACCGAGCCCTAACGTGACGCCTGACAACTTCTCTACGCCAGTGTTTACCAGAAAAAACAGTAAATATAAAATGTGACATACAATATCAAAAAAATGTAAAATGTGAAGAGGCTGACTGATAGTGTAAGTGTACCAATATCACTTGTAAAAATGTAAAATTAAATAAAAAAACTTATCAAGAAACCCAATTGTTTTCCTTTGTTTTTTGTCTACATGATAAACACATATACTAAATAGAAACTATATGTAGATTGTCTAATCTAAATTAAAACACAGTATATATAAAAAATAATAGTGATTATTTTATTTATACAATTAACAGATCTTAGTGCTCAAATAGTAAAAAACAATTATATTAAGAACTAAATAAATAGGAGAGTGCATTGATTAGAAAATAAAATTGTTCAAGTTAGCTCCTTGCAAATAAAAAATAAAACTGATTATAATCACAGATGAAGCACAAAATTTGAGAGCTCATTTTCTAATTGTCTAAATTATATCTATATGTGCTACTGATTTCATTTAAAAATAAAGAGTATATCATAGTTAATCCTGACTAAGAAAATGTTCAGTACAATTTTGTCAAGCAAAATGTTAAAATATTAAATAACATTAAAAATAACTTACAATCCAAGCGGTGAAATTACAAAAAGTCAACAATACATTACTCGGTAAAACTGGAAATGGTACAATTTATTACAAGCAAGACTTTTGGGTCACATATTTATTTAAATGAGCAATTCATACATGGACATATAATATTTACTATTACTCATAATTGTATTAAAATACCCAATAATCTTAGATTCATTATCTTACATGTTATTTTATTTTTGTACCGTTCCATACAATTCCAAACTATTCTATCAAATAAGGCTAGTAACCTCTCTATAACATACTTGCATGGCAGGTATAACTTGGTTACTGGCTGACTCACTGAACAAAACTTATGCTGCACACATATTACAGAAAACTAAACAGTCTTATAGAAAATCATTAACAGAGATTAATAAATTGATCATAATCCTAATGGAGAAGAAAATGTGCTTATTATTCTGTATGTTACAGGGAACATCAAGCTGTGGTGTTCTATAATTTCCCGAACATAACAATCTTGTTAGATGTTACAACTTGTCAGAATTACTGTTATTACAAAATCAAATAGTCTGATTAGCCCAAAATTCTGCAGTTTTCAGTAATTATGTGAACACAGCAATAAACATGCAAGGCACTGGTCTCAGAACGTACATCTGTTGAAAAAAATTGTTATATTTGTGTTAACAATATCACATTACTCTTTAATGTTAATAGCTTTGTCATTAAATGGTCATTTAAAAAAAATCTTAATAATTTAGAATAAAGCTAAACCCAGAGTCTTCATCAATATTTCATATTTATACACATTTAATTATTATTCAACTTCATATCCATACATTTCAAATACTTTTATTTTACTTTAAAGATAATTTCATTCAATAATTGTAAATATTGAAAATTTAAGGCATATTGAGGCACTCAATTTTACAACCATAACAAGCGTGTCACACTGTGGTAGCTACGAATTGATAAGTCTCCAGATACAGTAATATCCCTATTTACGTGATTTATTATTATGTATGATTAGTGATACCAATACTAATACATATTTCTCCTTACGAAATTATGCCGCACCTACCTAACACTGCGTAAACTCGAGTTGTTACTGTACCCCCACTATAGCAATACATTAATAAATTATTCAACTACTTTACGATTGTTCAATAACATAAAATTTGTAGCTTGGTTTGTGCTTTTTGTTACGTAGTTTGTTCTTTGACATCACACTTAGTTCTTAATGTTTTCATGTAGACCAATCAGAGGAATGGATTCTTGGAATTCACGAAACCGCCGTTATTTGTAGGCTGCTAAAACATGATAAATGATATCATTACACATTATCATACAAACTGCCACATATGAGTGATGGTTAAACTTGCTAAAAATATTAAATTGATATAGATATGTTGCTTTTAGTTTAATAATTAGGGAGGACCTTAATAAATAGGGATAGTATTTGACTTTGATAATATTAATATCGTTAGTGGGTTAAAAGAGAAACTTTATATAGCAGCGTAATTTCAAAACATAGCATAGGTATACATAGAATAAAATCTCACAGGAGTCGCTGGATCCTAAAATAACATTCACATTATAATAAATTAAACAAAGAAGTTTATGTGATTTTGCACACAACATTTTAGGAAGTATCACAATCTATTAGTCATGGTTTCCTTTATGCTTCAATTGATAACATTATCAGGCAAATAGTTCATAAATGAAACATTATAAATATTTTACTATGAAAAGAACATGACTCACATCCAAACCTGCAGGAAAATGTATTATTTGTAAATGCAAGAACAGAAATATTAAATTTAATAAACAAATGCTTTAGATAATGGTGGATAAAATAGAATGTATTGATAATTATAGCAGACAAAAGGTTACGAGGTCCAAAAAGTAATAGTTGATTCAATGCCAAATGGTACATCAATGTGGCAATAGTAAATTAGATGCAATAAACTTCATTAATATGATGCACCTCACTAGGATACATCTACCTACTTAATCAGTTACATAGTCAGCCAATATTAATAAATTTCAAGGACATTATTATCTATCATAGTAATATGAATATGATTGATTTCAGGTTAATTAAAGTACTAATACATTAAGGTAGCCATATAGTTATTATTAAACTGTTATATTGTTAATATTCTTCAGTTGCTAATTCATTTTATTACTATGAAAGATGATTTTATAATATAACAGTATGCTTACCATAAAAGGGTTGACTGGCACTGGAGCAGTGTTAGTACTCCATCCTCCATTGAAAAAAGGGTTTTTATTGGCAAACAGATCATTGGTTGTAGTACTTTGGAATGGATTTTTATTATTTACAATATTTTCCTCTGAAACAAACACATTCCATTAAAAAATAATATATTGAAAAAATGTTTCTAATGTGTTATAAAATAAAAGATGTTAAGACACAGTAAAATCTCTTACCCATATGTTTCATGTTTTGCTGTCTTAGAGCCAGATCTAAATCTGCCAATGCTGCATAGCGGTCATCTGTAGATACAACATCTCCATTTCAAATGAAGGTAATAACACCAAAACTAGATAATAACATTTTGTATTTTTAGAATATTACACATTAAATACTTACTTTCAGGCTGAGCAGGAGGGCTAAACGCATTAAATGCAGATGAAGTCATGGACGGAGATGTAAAGTTGTTGTTCACATTATTGTTGAAGTGACTACTGTTGTATATATTTGCTGTAGAAAAATCGACAGGAAAACTGAAATATAAAATTAATTCTATTGTCATATATTTTTAAGTGTATGAAGGCAAATTGTGATATATGTGACTTACTCAGGTACTGGGGCAGCAGCAGGTACTGGAGTGACATTAACATTGTTCACAAGAGGTTGATTATTAACTGGCTGAGCCACTCTGTAGCTGGTAATGTTTGCAGCAGGTAATAAGTTGTTCACAACTCTCGCAGTTTGGACCACTGAGTTATTGTTGACAGTGTTTTTCGATGTTTGCGGCGAAATCGATATCAAAGGCGTTGAGCCAGATGCGTTATTTCCGGTCTTAACTTTAGGCTTGCTTTTTATTGAACTGCCATTGACAGGAGGGTTACTGTTTGCTGCCGAATCCAAATAATAACGCTTTTTCTCATATTTGTCTGACATGAAATCTTTTACGCTTTGTTCATCGGTAAAATTCACACTTTCACCCTCATAAAGGCCTAACCAAACCCGCCTGCAGTAGTCGTTCCCTCTCGATTTTATAAATTCTATTTCTTCCGGCGTGAAAGTGGCCATGGAAATGGACTTCACGCGATGAGGTGGTGTAAGGCCACGCCTGAAATGTACAACAATCTGTTTGTTGATCTTATTCATTTAGACAATAGCAGAATAACGTAGAAACAATACTCACAACATTCCCGAACATTTCGAACACACAAAAGAACCGATTGTGGTGTTTACGTATGTAGGTCCTCTTTGGTTGCAATCTAAACAATATTTGTTCCCATTTAGAGAAATAAGCTCACGTAAAATTTCTAAATTTTTATCGTCCTGCTTGCGACGATTTGCAGCCATTTTTAAAACCTATGTGTGGGTAATGTTTTATTTATATATACAGAATGCGAATGCTTCACAATTGAGTTTGTGTGAGTGCTTGTCTGCTTGCTACAAATTTAACTATGCTGGTGACGGCGTCGCTCGCATAGCTGTCATCGCATAGAAAACTGTCATTCTGACATTCATTATGTTCTGTGGGATCGTAAGTTCCAAATCTCACCACCAGCTCTGCAGGCTAACTCGAGGCTAACATATTAAATTTTAATATAGTCGAATTAACAACTATATGTATGAGATCAACAATACTTGCGTTATCAATAGTTATTATTTTCATCCGTTAGCCCCTATGAATATATTTTCTAAATGAATTGGGTTTCTTTCATCTTAATTCTCTACACCCAACTGTCAGAATATTGGTAATGTTGCTCTAAGAAAAATAAATAATTCTGGTATGCATTCTCGATAGAAAAATCATTAGGTGACTGACTTCATTAGCACCACCCACAGGACATAATATGATAATATGTAGATACCCAGTTTCTGACCCAGGATATACCTCAATGCCCAGGATTAGCACTGATTCCAGATCCTTGGGCTTTTCAGCATGAATCTTGTTAAAATTTTATTCGTTTAGTTTTATACTATTTTAATTATAAATTAAATCTCTGATTAATAGTGTATTGAAAACATAATGGCAAAATGTGGGTACTTTTAATAACCTATTGTGGTAGCCTACCTATGAAACACAGAGAACAGCATTCCGTGGGATGCTATAACTATATTGAATATAATAAATTCATCTGCTTACCCCTTGGGTCAATGGTGTAATGTTATATAGATGTAGGCAATATTATATTATGCGCAACTTAAAACTGAAACAGTTTGCCATACCAATTCTTCGGAAGAAAAGTCCTGCACGCAATCTTAGCAGACAAGTGGCCCACCTATAATGTATAATAAACTATAATAACGTTGCTTTGCGCGGCTATCGCGTAGCCGCTGGTCGCAAATAGGTCGCAAGGTCTTGCGATTCCAAGACCTCTAATTATATTCTCAGGATTTAAATCTGGGTTACAAATATTTATTCAAATTAAAATTAAAATATCATATAGTTTGTAGTACGAGTATATTTAAGGAATGTTTTAGATAAATCACTTCCTTTTTCTTTCTTATTGGCTATTCTTGAGCCAAACTGTAAAGCTCGTTTGGGTAAAATAACAGCTTCAGTTAATCCAAGATTTAATCCAACCAGTCTTAGTATTAGCTTGTCTCCTATGCCAATACTTAAATCTTCAATAGGAAAACATCTGTAAACAAACACAATATTTAGTATGTCAATAATCCAATAAAGAACTCACTTTTTGAGTTATATTGAATGGACATTCAAGTATGTATAAATAAAGCAAATCATGGTCAATCCAAGCTAATAGTCTTCATAACCTGAGCCATGGTTTCAACTTCAATACATAATTTGTAAAGTCTTCATCTAAGTATGGCATTCTAGGCTGCCTGCCATGATCACATATAACTCTATTATCGCGAGCTAGGTTTCTGAAAGAAATTCTATTCCAATCTAGTTGCAATTCTTTATTAAGCCCTTGCCAGCCATGACGCTTAAAAGCGTTTCTATGCCGAATATAGCCACCAAATAATTCGTCAGCACCTGAGCCTACTAATAGAACCTGAAATCATAAATAGCATTCAAGATATTGTAATATTAATTTATAACTGCACATAGATTGTTGGTATTGAGTACCCTGCTAGTAGATACGCCTGAGCTATCCTGGCCTCTTGCAGCAAACCACAGTGCTGTACCAAGACTTTCATCTAATATAGATTGTCGAGGATGCACCAGATCTCCTATGGTGTTCTCTTGATGTTTTTCCATTTCTTCTTTGGGTATATTAACTTCACGAAAGACCCATTTTCTACAAAAATACATATTTTATTTCTTTATTATCCCAAAACTGTACCCACTTAAGATTTCAATTATTAAAAACAACTAAATCAATAAATACCTTTCTGGGCATAGTTTTTGTATTTCTTGTAATGATTGTAGTCCTGTCAGTCTATCAGGAACATCATAGGTACCCATCTCATCTTTTCTAAATGCAACATTGATAAGGTCTATGCTTTGTTCCTTGGGTAAATATTTATCAGCAAGTAAAGCTAATATTGTACAATCTAGGCCACCAGAGAACAATACTCCTACTGTGCAATGATTACAAATTTCCATTACATTTGTATTATTAGTTAAACACTCTTTACATTTATTTGGTTGTCTATTTAACCGTAACCTAATGCTTTCTTCCAACAGCTGAGTCACTTTAAGAACAGTTTTTCTTAAAACAGCATGTTCTAATAATTCCTTCATTACAGACAATTTACATTTTACTTGTTGAGCTGTAGTTTTTATGTATTTTACTACTTCATCCTAAAAATAATTAGTTAGCATATTGTTAATAAGCATAAGTATCACACTAATATTATAAAGGAAAAAGTTTGTGTTTGTTACTTCTTTACACTCAAACAGCTGGACCAATTTTGATAAAATTTGGTATGGGGGTAGCTGAAACCCTAGATTAACACATAGGCTTTTTATCCTATAAAAATGTAGCAGGTAACAACGTGGGGTGCAGCTAGTCAGTTTATAAATACCTTAGTTATAAAATATTTACCTCTACTGTATAATCCTCTTTAATATAATGAAAATTAAATTCATCATCAGGTAAACTTTGTTTTGTGTGCAGACCATTTAACCATTCCACAATATTTAATTCCTCACAACATAAGTCATTATTCCAAGGAAACAGGTTTATTCTATTTAGATTAAAATCTATTATGTGAATATGTGTAGCTGGCACTTCAATGCAGTCATACTCTCTACCTAAAACATTGCTGATAATTATACATTTATCATTCTTATGGAAGAGTAGGGTGCTCCTTCCAATCCGGTCTCGGGTAAAATACATTCTTTTGTTTATTTTATCATAATATATTATTGCAAATGGTCCTTTTAACTGTTTAAGTTCATCAATAATATAATTATCAGGTGATTCTTGCTGCAAATAAAATATTATTCAGTTATTTACAATAATTAGGAGAATAAATACTGGCTGCAAAAAGATACAAATTTAATGCAAAATCTTACAGTTCTATTGTTTAGTTTATCCATAATAATCTGCGTGTCACTAACAGTGCAGTCCCATGTTTCATCAAAGATATCACCATTATACAGTAGGACGCCTTTATCGTTTTCCAAAGGTTGAGGAGTTACCTGGGGACCTTGCATCCATAGTACTGCCCCACAGAAAAACACACTTATACCATCACCTAAGTTCAATTCTAAGGTTTGGTTACAATTAGGGCCCCTGTTTTGAATACGATTCAATATTCGGCTATCCTAAAAGCAAATGTTTGTATTTTATAACGGAACAACCTCACAAGTCACAAGATTTAGAATATTTAATTACACGATTGTAAAATTAATAATTCCATGGTATCTTCCAATTCAATAGTAACCTTTTTTGTTGTACTATTTGAGTAACATATTTCACAAAATATTCCACACATAATAAGACTAGTAATAATAGTTTTATTTAAAAATTCAACAAAAATATCAAAATAATATTCAGTTAAATGCGTTAAGCGGCAGACTGACACTAATGACAGCTGACAGCTAAGGTCAAATGCTGCTGTCAGGTCGCCGTCAGTGTCAATCGGTCTTTGGTCATAGACAAAAGTTTGGATCTTTTTGGGAGTTTACAAGTTGTTTAAATGACAGATGTTTGACAATATGAGCTCATGTCGTCAACAGTCTTATAATCTCTTTGGTCGTCAACGTTGGCTGTCAAAAGTAAACCAATAACATCGAATATAATAAATATTTTCTTCTTTGTTGAGTATTAAAACGCTTTTAATGCGAACTTATTGTTTATTTTATTGTATTGATAAAATGCTACTTGAATAACAATAAATATGACGTCCACTGATAAAGATGCAGAGAAAAGTGAACAACAGACTGAGAGTTACCCAGAAAATGCTGAAGACGAGAAAGCGGTCCTCGATGATTTTATATATAACCTAGAATCTAGGGTAAAGCAAAAGTCTGAACTGAGAAATCAAAATTTAAACTGTGTTCGTCCACCGGATAATTATTTCTCCAAGTTAGATTCTGGTTTGAAGAAAAACACAACATTCGTGAAAAAATTAAAGTCCTTCAGTGCGACACAAATTGATACACTTTTAAAAGATTTTAATGCTCTTAATTTAACCAAATATATATCAGAGGTGGCAGCAGCGATCACCGAGGCAAAACTGAAGATGTCTGATATAGCTGCTGCTATAAATTTATGCTCGGCGCTCCATCGCACGTATGCTGACTTTTCATCAAATTTCTTTGAAAATTGGCAAAAGATCCTAACATTTAAAACTACTGATAAAATAACGAATTCTTCTAAACTGAGAGTTGACATAAGGTTCTATGCAGAGTTAGTAGCGGTGGGTATATTTACTAACAAAACTGGTCTGCCATTGCTAGGCAATGTTCTCACAGTTCTGATAAATATGGATAAAGAAGACCATAATAATATACCAATACTGTTGTCTTTTTGTAAACATTGTGGTGAAGACTATGCTGGATTAGTTCCTAAGAAAATAAGAGATGCAGCTGAGGTAAATAAAACTTTTTCAATACTTTAATTATCCATTCACTTAATTGTTTCATGATTACATTTTAGCTTTATTTATAAAACAGCTCTTGGATGATGTGAACAATACAATTTTAATGCATATTCTATATTACATTTATTGTGTTATTTCCAGAAGTACAATGTGACTATTCCAAGAAACACATTCTTGCCAGCAGAAAAGCAGACAGCTGTTAGAACCCTCCTAAAAGATTATTTTCTGTCATTGTCAAAGCATTTGCTTGCTGAGAGAGCACAGCTGCAGGCCTTACATGCTGCCAACCAGAGGACTCTACATACTAGGGGTGAATTATCTCAGGAAAGAAAGGACCAATTGGAACAGCATCAGGTATTAACTAACAACTATTTAGTTATTAAACTGTCTAACTATGTTGTAAAAAGTTTTAAGTATGATGTCAAATCAAATCATAATATCAGCTACATTGGAATTGCATTTATTTATTTTCAGGCTACCTATGACAAGTTGTTAACAGGAGCACAGAGCTTTGCAGAAGTGCTAGGGGAGGAGTTAGGAGAGGCTGGGGACCCTCCTACATTAACATTGACAGTGACTGAGACCCAAGGTACTGTAACCATAGGTGGCAATGAAGAATTCACTATGCAGGCTGGTACAGATCCCTGGCAAGATGAGGACACTAGGACTTTTTATACTAGCTTGCCAGATTTGAAGGTTTTCATGCCCAACTATCAGATGAAAGAAGTAAGTGAATGGACTAATAATTTTTCTTCAAAGGCTATGTAGGAACTTTAGTGTTCTACTTTAAAACTTAAAATTATGTATATAAAAAAATAAAGCAATGCCAATATATTGCATATGAATAAAAGTCATTGGAAAATATTTAAGATAATTTGATATTTGCAGACAGTAAAAAGTAAGACCGAAACAGTAACAGAGGAAATGTTGGATGAAGATTTAAAAGAAGATGAGCTTAGTGACAATGAAGGACCTCCTGCAGTCCCTGACATGGAGCAGGAGGAGGCACAGCCATCTAATGTTTCTAACAAGTTCGTATGTTTCATTATTAATTATAATATGTATAGGTCATAATAATACATTATATTCAACCATTCCATTTCTATAATGGTATACAAATTGTTTTGCAGATTTAACTTTGCAGATTTTTCCTTTACAGATATGCCCTAGATGCATTTTTGAATGAACTACCAAACTGTATCAACAGGGAGTTGATTGATAATGCTGCAGTAGATTTTGTTTTGAATCTCAATACTAAGAATAATAGAAAGAAACTGACAAGAGTTCTCTTCAGTGTTGCTAGAACTAGACTGGATTTGTTGCCTTTCTACTCAAGATTTGCAGCTATACTGTACCCAGTTTTGCCTGATGTTTGTGCCGATTTATGTCAAATGTTGAAACAAGACTTCAAATATCATGTTAGGAAAAAAGATCAAATTAATATTGAGTCCAAGGTAATTAAGTATTTTCAGGTCCACTGTATTAAATGTTATTCATTATAATCAGAATTTTATGCAATTCCTATTAATTTTTATTTGCAGATAAAAGTCGTGCGTTTTATAGGCGAGTTGGTAAAATTTAGTCTTTACTCGAAAATGGAGGCTTTGTATTGTTTAAAGGTGCTCTTGCATGACTTTAAACACCACCATATTGAAATGGCATGTAACCTCCTTGAAACTTGTGGCAGGTTTTTGTATTGTAATCCAGATACACATCAACGCACAATGATATATTTACAGCAAATGATGAGGAAAAAGGTAACATTATTAAAATTGCTTTAAATTAATTATATAAGTAAAAAATATTTATAACTTATCAAATAAAATATTTTTTATTTGCAGACAGTATCCGCACTAGATTCGCGTTACGTAACGCAAATAGAAAATGCATTTTATTATGTCTGTCCCCCTGAAGCTCCAGCACAACCCAAAGAGGAAGAGCCTCCTATGCACCAGTTTATTAGGAAAGTTCTCCATGAAGATCTGCAAAAAAGTAATGAGGAAAAAATACTAAGACTGATGAGAAAATTGAATTGGGATGATCCTGATACTGCAGCTATTGCTATACAACACTTAGCAGGTGGTTGGAGAGTAAGGGCCAGTGCTAGGAGAGCTCTAGCCAGACTGACGGCAGAATTGGCAGCGTGGCAAGAATCCGTAGCGCCTGCCGTGGTGGACACGATACTTGAAGAAATAAGAGTTACTATGGAAGATCCCCACCCAAGATATAATCAGAGGAGGATAGCCACCGTCAGATATCTCGGAGAACTATACAACTATAAGTTGTTGGATTCGCGCGATGTGTTCACGGTTTTGTATTCATTTATAACATTCGGAGTTACAAACGAACACAGTAATATATCTCCTCTAGATCCCCCAGATAATGTGTTCAGAATAAGGCTAGTCTGTGCCCTCCTCGAGACTTGTGGTGCTTATTTCAACAGTGGATCTAGTAAAAAGCGATTAGATTACTTCCTTACATTCTTTCAAAATTATTACTGGTTCAAGTTTTCTGATCCTCATTGGAATGATGATAACATGTTTCCTATTTATGTGAAGTACATATATCAAGAGTGTTTAACGACTCTAAGGCCCAAGTTAACGATGTTTAATAGTTGGCAAGAATGTAAAGATGCTATCGAGGAATTACGACAGACATTGTACCCAGAACTCGGCGAGGAAGATAATGATAATGACGATTTAGGTGATGACAGTGTTAATGAAGGACTGGATACTATTATTGAGACTGACGATGAAACAGATAATCCTCAACTACCTGAGGAAAGCTCAGATGAAGAGCCGATTACAGAGAATACTGGGAATGACGACATTGATGTGCAACCAAATGACGATATTACAATCGAACCTAGGAGACCTGCTCCAAAGCCTGTGAGTAATCCGCCTCAATTTTTTTTTAATGATATATACATTCATTTCATTTTTCTCCATAAAAGTGAAATAACCAAATCTCTTTTTACTTATAGGTTGAGGATGTTGAATTCGAATCGGCATTTGAGAAGATGGTCATGGAAAATATAGCTGAGAGACAACGCGAAACTAGGCCCCAACAGCGAGACATTGCCGTCCCTATGACCTGTCGGCAGACTACCAAGAAAACGTATGAACAACTGCTGGTATGTGGCTTTAAATAGGTTCCATTTTTATAACTGCATAAGACATTTAGTGTAAATACTAAAAAATAAACAGCTTTTGCAGCAAGGAAAAGAAGATGTAGAGTTTGTATTGATGGTGAGGAAGGGTACAAAACCCCAATACAAGTCGTTCAATGCTCCTCCTGAACTGGCGAGTAATCTACAACAACAAGCGCTGGCAGATAAACAAGAAATGGAGAGAATGAAACTGTATGTATCTATTAATAATGCTAGGCATAAGTAATCCCGACAAATTATTACTTGACAAAAACAAATTAATATTCAAGTCATTAATAAATATAGATTAGTAAAGAGTATACAAAATAGTGGATGTTATCCGGATGATGATGAAACGAAATGTATATAGTTTTATGTAAAATCCGAGCTCTAATGATTTCATAGTTAAAGTTGTTTTCCCGTAAATATTCAACTGTTCTAGCATGTAAACTACAACTAAAGCAACATACAT
Organism: Abrostola tripartita; assembly: GCA_905340225.1. Taxonomy (NCBI): domain Eukaryota; kingdom Metazoa; phylum Arthropoda; class Insecta; order Lepidoptera; family Noctuidae; genus Abrostola; species Abrostola tripartita. Next base: position 3,850,241 of record HG996488.1, read on the forward strand.
TTAATACAAATCTTCTGCTTATAGATTAACTTTAAATATCTCAGAGAGGCAAGAAGAAGAAGAATACAGTGCAGAAAGTGGGGGAGGCTCAGGTGGCAGTGGCAACCCGAACAGAGGGCAACATGTTCGGCAGAAGTACCAGCATCCGAAAGGAGCGCCCGATGCAGACCTCATATTTGGACCTAAAAAATTTAAATAACATATGTTTCCCATAGAAGAGTAAGCAGGGCGAACTTTAAACTAAATTGTGTACCCACATCAAGACCTGCTGCTTTTCTAGAAATCTATGTAAAGTAAAATGAGATATAAATAGGGGCATTTTGTAACACATTGTAATTTGTATGTTAATGATTATATATTTCTCAAAAAAAAATTAGAATTGATTAATGTCGGTTTTTTGAATAATAAATTGCGTTAACCGTGTTACTGGAGTGTTTCATCCTTTTAGTGTTCCAAGCTTTGATTTTATTTCAAATTAAAGCTTTTCGTGAACAGTTTCAGTTTCATGTGCAGAAGGAACTGGAAGGTTTTTCAATTATGTAAAAGTTCGTATATTTACTAAGTGAACGCTGCAATCTCAGCTGATAACTCTAGCAGCACGCTTAGTATAAATTTAAACCAAGTTCCGCCCGCTGAATTGCTGGTTGGCCTAATTGCATATTCTGTACAAAATTAAGCGTTCAGATATCTCGCGTAGGGTACGTTGTGTACTTGGGATTGGGACCAGTGTGACTACTATAACTCTTAGTCCGACCCGGGATTCGAACCTAGGACCTGATACTTAGCAGTCTTTCAGCGCTTAGCGACCAGTAGTGGAATAAATAATTAAATATTTTAAAATACTGTTCAGAAAGAAAGTTAAGTGTTTCTGGAGGAGTTTAACAGTTTTATACTGGAGCAGTGATGTTTTCTGACACATCACTGTACGAGAGACCATGAGAGACAAAACTTAAAGTTATTGTTTTAAAATATATTCTCTTTTCTTCATCTTTACCGTAATTTAATCATTTTGACTTGAAACCATAGATTAATAAGTAGTACATGCTTGCACACAGCTTGCACAAAACAGAAAGCAGCGATATATTTTTTCTCTGAAAGCGCTACCGTCTCAAAATACTAAATTGCCAAGTCAGGCCAAGTGCTAATAAAAAAAGAACTGCCAAACTTTTAACTATCAACAGTGTCAAACTCATCAAACAGTCAAACTGTCAATGTCTCACTAAATGAGCGCGTATTTAGCGGTTGTTTTTGGGAGGTTATTTATTGTTTGTTCTATTCTAAGTCACAATATCAGTTCCTTTTTGAATCGTTTATTATAAAAATACAAGGTGCAGTTAGTGGAGTGAAATATTGTTGCACCAAAGTTTCATAACCTACAGTGCACGATGGCAGACGACGATTTCAGTAAACTATTGCAGCAAGCTGAGCAGTTGACTACTGAAATTGAAGGCAATGAGGAGTTGCCAAGAGTTGAGCGTTCTTTGGGCCAAGTGTTAGAGGCTTCTCAAGAGCTTTATTCTAGAGTCATTCAGTCTGGAGCTAACGATATCCAAGCGTAAGTACCTGTCAAACTATTGGGACGCCGTTGTTTGTATACCACCGTAAATAGCTTATTTGTTGTTGACGTTTTTACTTGTCGTATTACAGGCATCTTTTGTTCGGTTCGAAAGGCATAGATTTGCAACAAATAACCCAGAAACTTGAGACATTAAGCTCTAAGCGAACTTTTGAGCCTCTACAGCCTATAGCTGATTCTGATATCGAAAGTTTCCTGAGGAACGAGAGAGAAAACGCAATTTTATCACTTATTGATGAGGTTAACAAAAATGTAAGTATGCTTAAACTGTTCATGTAAGTAATGTGACTGACTTCCAGATACAACTATATTCTATTAGGATAATTGCTTTTAAACAATAGTTTCTTATTGAGATTGTTATCTACCTGTGCTAAATTTTATGCGAATCATGTAATATTAGTATACACTGCTTTATTTTCATTTCATTATGTTAAACAAAAACCAGTTCTATTTTCATATTGTGTTATGATTACAGTCACTTCAAACAACTGAAGATCAAAAATGGGAACACATGCTATCAGAGTGGAACAGGGAGAAGATTAAGCTGATGAATGCTATGATTGGTCCTTCACAAAACTGGCTGGATCTCAAGAGGACTCCTGAGCCACCGAGCATTGCTGATGCACCAAAGAAGTTTGGTCATTCCATGCTAGACAACATAGAGGCAGCATATGCTAGACAAGTGCACCAGTACAACAAACTGGTGTTCCAAGGCTCTAAATCAAGGACAGCCCTACATCTCAAGTTTGCACAAGTAGCTGAGGAGTTTAATGATTTGGTTAGTATTAGTAACTTCAATTAATGACCTGCACCCATAGAAATAGAATACATATTATAAATCTACTCAAATTTCTAATTCATATATCATATACACATTCTTATGAATAGCTTTTTGTGAGTAAGAAAGTTGCTTGGTGTACCAATAAAGTATATTCTATATATCTATCTTATTGTCGGCCATTATGTCTATTACAGAAATGATTTATAAAGAATACCTACATAAAAAAAAAATCTACTTTTCATTATGTCAAATCCATAATGTTCAGTTATTGTAGAAATAAGTAATCAATCCAGATAATTTAAGTAATCACCAAAATAATATAACTGGGTTATATTTTTCTATTCATTTCAGAAAGTAAAAGAAATGTGGGAGATTATTAAGACAATGGCCAACATTCCAGCTTTAGTAAGAGATGAAGACCCTTTGAAGGCCAGGGGAAATTCAGCCATTCAACAATGTCTTGTTGCTCAGGGGAAAAAATACTTGGAAAAAAGGTAGGTAAAGATTAGTCCTGTCCAGAAGTTAAGAAATGATGCTAAGTAAAACAATATGTTGTGTGTTAGTAGAATTTTTTATATAAGATAACACTTATGAAGCTTTATCTTAATTTTTATAAGGACTTTACCATCATCATTCTTTAATATTCCAGTGCTGGGTATAGAACTCTATAAACCTTGCCATCTGCTGATATCCTATACCAATCATATCCAGGGTCAGCCTTGCGATATTCACGACAGTCTATGAATAAATAATTTTAAACTATTAATAGATACAAACAATACATGAGCGACGTGGTACGCGCGAACCCCGCAGCCGCGATGCGCGGCGGGGAGCCGGGCACGTACCCTCTGGTGCGCGGGTTCGTGGGCCTGCGCCTGCAGGGGCAGAACATGCAGGTGTTGACGGACGGCGTCATCGACGAGCGCCCGCTCTGGCCGATGGTCTACTACTGTTTGAGGAGCGGCGACGCTAATGCTGCGCTGCATTGCCTGCGAAAAGCTGGGTATGTTGAGTTATTTAGCAATAATACCTCCATAAATGACTGGCATTAAAAACTCATTTATCTTTACTTACAGCCGTGATCATGAAGAATTCATATCTGCTTTAGAGGAGTACATAAAAAGTCCAGAGAAGCCACTCAGTGACAAGTTACAGACTGCCATCAACTTTCAGTACAGGATACAAGTGCGCAACTCTACAGACCCATACAAGAGAGCTGTAAGTACACATTGGTCTCTTTATAGATAGAGTATGAATTATGCACCACGCAGCTAGGAGGTACTAATGATGTGTTTTGTTAACAGGTATACTGCGTCATAGGTTGTTGTGATCTTAGCGACGAGCACTATGAAGTGGCGCGAACGGCCGACGACTACCTCTGGCTGAAACTTTCGTTTATCAAGTCACGAAGCAACAATGAGACTGAAACCTTCTCGTATTCTGATCTACAAAAAATGATCCTTGAAGAATATGGTAGGATTTTTCATATTGGAACAAGTTATGCAAAAAAACTTATTCAAATTTTTACAATCTGTTATGATGTGACTTGTTACAGGTGAAACACATTATCACGCGTATGAAAAGCCGATAGTATATTTCCAAATGCTAACATTGACAGGACAATTTGAGCCCGCAATTGAGTTCTTATCAAGAATCCCGAGGTAAAAAAAAAACAATACACATAAATACCGCGTATTCCAGTTTCTCAAGTGCTCTCGAAAATATGTAATAATTTAAATCTTAGAGCTGAGACCAATCCTTTTAGGTATTTTTAGTCATCTTAACTTTAGGAACTACTGGTTTACATTACTCATAATTATGATATTTCGTCTAGATTTCAAGTCCACGGCGTCCACATGGCTTTGGCCCTCCATGATGTTTACATGTTAGGCACACCACGCAATGTTCAGGCACCATTATGTAAGTTATATTCTACGAACATATTTACCGCCTTCTAAATGAACTAATATTGAAATTCAATTTTTTTTTGTTATTTAACTGAATTTAATTGTCATGTATTATTTAAATGTTAATTGCAGTATCTGTGGATACGGACGACCCGGCTCCACTTCGGCGTTTGAACTTAGCAAGACTCTTGCTCCTGTATGTTAGAAAATTCGAGCTCACAGACCCATCTGATGCTTTACATTATTACTTCTTCTTAAGGCAAGTCGAGTTATTTTCGATTTTCGACAAAACTTATTTTGTGAGGCCTGCTCAAATGATTTAAGCATGGGGTGGGTACTATATGACTGTGTGTAGTATATTGGACGTTAAAAACTATTATTTTTATTGTCGGTTGTAGAAATCTAAAAGACCCCAGTGGTAAAAACTTATTCATGTGTTGCTGCACTGACCTCGCGCTGGAGAGTCGCGACTACGACCTCCTGTTCGGTCGAATGGACGCTCAGACTGGACTGCGCAGCTCTGGACTATTAGATCAATTCAACAATCCTCATATTGATAGTAAAGTAAGTTATTTGTGCAAGAAGATACAAACAGTACCTACTGTTTTGAAATAAATGGATTTAAAAATACATTTTTTTACAGGTTATTGCTTTGAATGTAGCAGAACAGTTAGTGAACAAAGGTCTCTTTGAAGATGCTATCACAATGTATGATATTGCTGGGGTAAGTCATTCATCAGTAATACATGTCTGTTACACAATATACATTTAAGCACACATTTAAAATCTGCTTTATTTCATGAAAGAAAACCTATGCTGGCGTTTAAGAAATTGAATATTTGCATGGTTATAAAGTGACAATTGTATGAAAAAACAAACGCAGCAAGAAATAAACGCTCAATTAAAATTAATATCTGAAATGTATCGTAGAACTTGGAGAAGGTGTTGGAGCTGTTCTGCGTGCTGCTGGCGCAGGTGGTGAACAGCGGCGGCGGCGCGGGCGGGCTGCGGCAGCGGCTGGCGCTGCTGGCCGAGCACGTGGCGCGGCGCCTGCGCTCGGCCGGCGGGGCCGCGCTCACGGCCGCGCTCGTCGAGGCCTACACCAAGCTGTGCAAGCTCATGACCTTCTTCGACCAGTTCCACAGCGAGAACTATGAAGGTGCACTTGAGGTAACAAGTTTTGTGTTCAATCATTTAAAACTACCCTCACAAGAAACTTTGTCTCGTTATAGAACTAATACGTAGACGACAGTTTTTTACCCCTAATACAAGAGGGAAGTTATTTAAAATATAAAACCTGAAAGCTATATAGCAAGTGTGGTATCTAACATAATAATTACATTCAATTTAATCCTACTCTAAATATTATATACTTTTACTCTCTTATTTTTCCAGACCCTCCGTGAATGCGAGTTAGTGCCGCTAAGTGCGAGCGAGCTGGATGCTCGTGTGTCGGCGGCGCGCACAGCTCGCGGAGAACTGTTGCGCAGCTTGCCGGCCGTGCTGCGCGCGCTGTGCACCATCCTGCTGGCACAGCGACAACGGCTACGTACCGCGGCGCAGTCGCAATCGCTCGCCGCACAAAACAATAAGGTAATCAAAAGATGACGGTTTTTTTATGCAACTAGTAAATTGCGGTTTCATAAGTGCCTGTAATTGGTTTACGTGAAATAAAAACATTTAGAATTTGAATGATGGTACTATAATTTGAGGCGTAAGCTACAGTTACCTTGCTTACAACCCATTTTAATGTTTACATGCATTATCTTTCCAGCAAGTGGAATGGCTGCGCGAACAAGCTGAAGTATTAAACACATTTGCGGGTAACATCGCGTACAGAATGCCCGGCGACACCTATAGCCAGCTAGCACAGATGCAAATACTGATGCATTGATTTAATCGTGGAGAGAAAGTTCGTGTTAATTACGTATTAAAATATTTTTATTAATATTAATGTTTTTTACAAATGTATACCTCCATGCTACAATGAAATATAATTATATACTTAAGGCGGAACATGGGATAATAATGTCTCTGCGCCTAGCACTCACTGCTGTGACAAGGAGTAATAAATCGCACATGATATTTGACAAACCATCTCTTGTCACAGTATTGCAGGCTATCCTAATTCGACAAAAAGTTACAAAATCAGTCTTTATTTATTTATTATCCACTTAAACTATCTTTGCAGGAGTACTCCTAATGCGACAGTTCAGAAATTTAAATAATACTTAAACTTAAAATACTATACTTAGGGCGACTTGCGCAACGTTTGACTTAAATAGCTCCTTAAATGAAATTAGTTAAACACAATTAAATGCTTAAACATGTTTAACTTAAACATATTTACGCCGTCTTGCACAACGACGACGGAAGGCTTATTTAGCTAAACATGTTTAGGAAGCCGGTAAAACAGTTTTTTACGTTCTGTTCCACATCATGACGATTATTTTGTTATTATACTTATGATTATCACGATGACATACGCATAATTTTGCATTAAACGAAACTCGTTGTTATTGTTTAGTAACAAACGCCAAAAATACCATGAATGAAAGTTCAATCATAGGTACATATATAGTTGCCGCTTTGCTCAAACGAAATCTTCGCATAAATTTATCTTCAGAGAGTGTAATAAATCGGTCCGGGGAAAAACTTGCAGTACTATGATGGACCTATTTATGTAATCTACAATTTCTTCATCATCGTCAGTAAACAAATCCATCAAATCCAAATCATATATTTTGTGATAAAATACGTATTAATTATTATGACGTATCGACACTGCGCAAGTTATCAATAAAATAAACATAACCTAAAATCAAATTCAAAACTGACAGATACACTGTTCTTAAACACGTTTAGCGCCATTAAACAGCAGATTTTCGGTACTTAACTTTTGCCATTTCTTAAACATGTTTAGCGACAAATTTGTCGTTGTGCAAGACGCTTATCATGTTTAACTATTTTAAACGCGTTTAGTACGTCTTAAATGTATTTATGTTATGTTACGCAAGCCGCCCTTAATCTATTATTTCTATACATATATATTACTTAAGTTTCTTGTTTCAAACACTGTAATAAATTCTTTCAGCTAGCTGCCTTCTAACTTCTATACCAATATACAAATCATTTACATTATCATCTGGCATTTCTGTCACTTCATTTATAATTGGCATTGGTTCTGGATCTATATAGTGCTCTGCATCTGGTAGACCTGCTCTTATACATAGGTTATGTAACACTGCACATGCATTTATAATTTTGGCTGCTTGTTGCGGAGTATAGTGTAGTGGGCGTTTGTGAAGGCACTGCCAGCGCCCTTTGAGCTTGGAGATACATCTGTCAATACAAGTCCTGGTTCTCCCTTGAAAGTGGTTGTACTGGGAATCCGGTGTGCCTTGAGGAGCGTGTACTATCGGCGTCATTAGCCAAGCCCGTTGTGGGTATTTGTTGTCAGCTGGAAAAACAAATGTTAGTGTTAATATTGCATGCCAAGAAATTGCAAAAGAACCTATTGACAACAGATACAAATAATGTCAAGTAGTATCCTAGTTGTTGAAGTATGGAAATATAATCTTATCTTTTACTTTGATTCACAAAGTAATAATTAAGCATTGAATTTAAATTAATATCCTATATACATATTTGAATTCAACAAATCTTATCTAACATACTAACCAATGAGCCAACTCATTTCTCCTTGGCGACTGACACCCTCGATAAAAGGCCTAATATTCATTTTGTTCCAAATATAAGCACTGCTTGCTGAACCCCCAAACCGACAGCAAACTGCTATGATGTTCATATCTGCATCACATATCTACCAACAGAAATATAAATATACATACACATATTGTTTTAGCCTAATTAAGTCACATTGCTGGGCAGTCTTCTCCTTAGACTTTCCAGGCCTCCCTTTTAGTGCTTATACAAGACAATAACTTATTTGTTAATTGATACATATGTATATAAAATACCTATAATTTGTAGTACTTACAAATTGTGCATGTATGGAGTATTGACCTTTTCTGTCATAGAATGCCTCTTCATCATCTCTTGGACATACTATTTCCACATAGGTACCATCCAAACAGCCTATGGTTTCAGGAAAGTGGTATTTTCTATAAAATCTAAAACAAAGTATTCATTTCACTTAATCAAACAGCCTTGTCATTTTACTTGGTTATTTCTCTAACCATTATTTCTAAGGGTAGTTCCTAATATAAAAATAAGATAGGTATATATTCAAGGGGCTGGCTGAATTATAATAAGAACAGACAGTGGAAAGATTTAAATCTGTAGTGGACACCCAATACCGAAACAATAAGTCTTAAGAATATTTAAAACAACCAGCTAAGAACCATGATGAATGTGAAGTATACTTACCCTTCTTTAATCTGGTCCCTTTGTAGAACACTTGTGGGAAATATAATACAGTTATTGAGCACCATATTGAAACCTTCAACAACTATCTTGATTACTCGGCTCACTGACTTCTGTGATATATTAATGCTAAAGTCTTTGCCCACAGACTTCTGGTGAGAGCCACTGGCTAAGAATGAAAGTGTCACTAGAACCTGTAATAGTAATTTCAAAATTGAATTAATATATTAATTCCTAAGGATTACCAGAACTATTATTATATGTATCATTTTAAATCCAACTATAAAATAATGAGGAACAGGAAAAAAAATATGGAGATCTTATAAAGAAATAAGGAAGTCTTCAGATACCAAATAATAGTTTGAAGTTGTCACCTTTAAAGGGAATGGTATACCATTAGATCTTTGTGTTTTGGGAACCACAGGTTCCAATATTCTTAATATGTGATGAAAGACTACTCTGTTTATACCACAATTCTTTAGTAAATAAGAGTCAGGAAGATTGATGCAGTTAGACAAGTCAGTCAAATGTCTTCGTGTTATTCTTTCCTTGTGGGCACTGCCTCGTAACATTTTTAGTTTTAAGAGCGTATTCATATTGCACTATGAGTTATGACTGATGACTAGGTATATGAGCGTATAGAATGAACTGCATGTTTTATTTCCTCATTCTTGCGTTGTAAGATTTAAGTTATGAAATAAGGTTCAAGGGCATTGTAAAATGTAAATAAACAGCACAGTGAAATTGACATGCGTCATGCGTGATTCTGACATCGATACTCTCTTATAATAAAAACTAGATTTTTTAAAAACTTGAAATATTGGATTATTAGTTAGCAATTTCGGTAAAATCATCGCGAATGGCAATAAACGTAACTATTATTTCGTGTCGTGGAACGTATCATTTTGTTCTTTAACTTTTTTTTTGTTTGTGACAGACTGACAGTGACAGTCGTAGCCAATAGAAAACAAATACAGCGGTAACAACAAAAAATATACTCTATTATTACAGAAGTCCTTAATTTCATAACACAAATAATATACTTTTTGTAGTTAAAGTGATAGAAATAAACTTAAACTGAACTTTGCACGGATATAAATGCTATCTTTCGATATTATCAACGTAAGACCACAACAATGGAAAGACGGAAAGCTAGCCCTGAACAGTTAAACATGCTTTTACATTTTCTCGAGGAAGACAAGGAATTAGCCATTGGTAAATTCACTGGACTTGAGGGACGAATTCGACAAACAAATGCCTGGATAAAAATTACTGAAAAACTCAATGCTAATTCTGGTTTCGGCTCTGGCGCCATTAAAACTCCAGATAAGTGGCAACAGGTACAATTTGTTTAATTATATTGGTTTCTGTCTGACCTTACCTACTGTATAAATTATTGCGAAGTTCGGTATTATTAATAAGTTAATTTTATTAAAGTTAATGCTTCTTCTTCAAGTTTCCATATCAGCAGCATAAATCAGTTGATGACTTACTTATCTTGCAAAAAAGACATTGTTTGCAAAATGTGTTAACTGATGTCTTAAAAAGTAAAAGTTTTGTATAATATAATTGAGAAGATTTTTTTCTTTTTTAGACATGGAGGGACTGGAAATCAAATGTCAAGAAAAAAGCGTTCAAAATACGTAAAAATAGATTTACACCTGGCTGTAATGCTAACACGCAACTAACAGAGGCTGAAGAAAAGATATTAAGACTAATTTGTACCAATACTTCAGTGTTCGGGCTATCAGGGGTGCCTGAAACTTCACCTGTTATTAACAACATGGTAAGACCAATAATTACTTTACATTACATTAAGCTTTAATGTCAAAGATTTAATATTTAAAGATTCAATGCAAACTTGTTTAGCTAACTTTTTTTTTAACATAGTAAGTTTATGAATAACTTTATTTTGAAGGGTTTTCTTTTTTTAATATTTCAGGCACCAACACAAAGCACAGGATCCAATGACGACATATGCAGTGGTGAACCATCTACCAGCAGTATGGTAAGCGGCCGGTATTTTAAACTAATAAAATAAAAATCCATTAATATAAATATGTAATTAATCTACATTATCCACCATGCATCATTATGAGAAGGCATACTTCCAGTGTAAGTCAGATATTATTTTGAGTATTAACAACTTATAATTTTCTTCAGAAATGGCCACCAGAAACTCAACACTTTACAACAGCAGACTTAGAAATGAGTTTAACAGATGGAGTGGTCACAGACCCAGATGCTGGTATGGGACCCAATGAGGTTTCTTCAGCTCCAATCACAAGCAAACCTCTATGGAAAAGAGGCAGGCCAGTTAGTAAGTGTTTTATGATATTTTCTTTTATTTGTATGTTCTTATTAATGTGTATGTTCATAAACATACCATTTAAGAACAGATTATGTTTAATGGTCATTTAATTACATTCAATAGGACTTGTGCATGACAGACTTCTCAATTTGGAGGAAGAAAGAATAAGGATTGAGAAACAGAAACTATTAGAGAAGAAAAGGTGTAACAATATAAGACTTAAAATGGAAAAAGACAGGCTTGATATTGAAAGACAAAGAAATATTTTATTAGAAAAGTAAGTTGGTCTTCTATGTTGTAAAATTCGCTAAGTATTAACATGATACATAAATAATTAATAATACTTTATTCAGATCATACCACCTATTTGATTTTTCTTACTATAAAGCAATCTTAATATTCTATACAGCTTATACATTTTTTATGTTTCAGACTCTTAGTAGCAGTGGAAGCTGTGTCGCATCGATAATAAATTAATAATAATATGTGTACACATATAATTATATTTTTGTAATTACAATTAAGGACTGCAATAAGCATATTTAAATAAGCGATCATCAAGTGTAGGCTAAGTTTGTGATATTAAATATTTATAATAGTTAATTATCTCTTATTTTTCGTCACAAAACAACTTGTATGCCATACATGAAACGTTATGTAAGAAGTATTGTTGCGTTGTTTTTTATTTTCATACATCAAATCAACTCATTAGTCTATGAATCAATGCATAAAATACTCGTAAGTTATTTCCCATCGTCAGTTTGAAAATAATTATCTCATCCCTACAAATTAAGATGACTAACCGCCACACTCAGAGACTAATGATTACTTAAACCTATGCTTAAACTGACACTAAGTAAACCCGTAGGTAAACCTTTAATTTTTCACTAAGAAAAGTGACAGTTTAATAAGTAATCATTAACGGCTCTGAGTGCGGCGGTAATTTAGAGATATTTGTATTAGAATAACTATAGTTATTCTAATACAAATATCTCTAAATTTATCGCAAACAGTGGATTGTTTGATAGATATAATATTAGGTGTTGTTTCAAAATAATTAGAATCAAAGTAAACATGGAACGCAACCGTAAAACTGTCACTTTGACTTTGATATTTACAACATTTGTCAATGTCATAAACACATGTGCTATGTGTGTACTGTGTTGTTGTTTATTTTTTTATTTTAACAATAATAGCAACTACATATAGAATACTTAATAACAGTCAATGGAAGGTAATAACCTAAATCGTGAACTTATAGGGATACTCTTCCCTGGAATCGTTAAAAATGATGATAAGGCGATCACATGTTTGGGTGGTATTAGGAACATTTCACAGGTATGTTTTTTGTTTATTGTTAAAGCTAGTTTATATCTAGTATCTCTGTTTTAAAAAGTCCTAATTACCTGTTTCTTGCGTAGGTTTATAGTAACTCGGCCAAAAAACGTCTAGGGCTGTCTTTTCAACCAGATAACCCATTCATAAAAAAAATATTTGGTACTACCAAAAGAGTAGGTGGAGTTCTATTGAAGGTGAGAGTAAAGAAAACTAAAGAAGGGACGGAAATAAAACGAGAAGTTATGTCTACCACTGTTGTTGGATGTGTCAAAACTATGTTCAAATTTGAATGTGAGTTCTTTTTATTTATTATACCTATTTAATAACTTTATGTGCATGCTTGTCTGTAAACAGTATTTTTGAAAATGAGAGAAATGTATATTTTCTTAGTATTTATAAAAATCTTTGATTTTTTAGCAATGTGTGACTTCCAATATACAGCTGTACATAGAGAAGGCCCCAGCAATGCTCCTCCAAAGTGTGTCCTAGAAAAATTACTGCCTTCAGGAGTAGACACCTTCAACTTCCTGCTGTGAGTATTTTATAAATATAAAGTTTGCATTGTTAAGGTGTAACTGGTAACCTATATTCATAATAATAAAAATAAATGTGAAAGTAACTCTATCTGTTTGTCTGTTTCCTCATCACAACTAAACCAATTGTAATGAAATTTAATGTGGAAAGAGTTAGAACGGAAACGGTTTCTTGTCCATTTCATATTTCGCTCACCTCTGTATATCATATTTCGTATTGTTAATATGTTATCATATGTTTTGTGTACAATTAAGAATTAAGTACACTTCCAAAAATAAGCAGTAAAATGTTCTGCACAAATGTAGTTGTGGGTGAAAGTATAATTATATCTTAATTTTTGCAGGGAACCAGCACCTCTAATGCTTATTCCTGCAAGCTTCACACGGTTTGAGAAGCCTATATGCTATGCTTACACTGACAGAAGGTATCCAGATAGAACATCTCCAGAGAGAGGAGAAAGTGTTCATAGTAAAACTAGAATGTTGCGAGGAGCGCAAGTTTCTCCGTACATATTTAACCTGACCGATGACTTGCCAACAGAGCCGCACGAAACTTACATACGACAAAAAGAAATGAAACACGACAGCAATCCACGGTTGTCAGAGGAGTATGAAGTTGTTAGAAAGGTTATTGTTTCTTCTTTCATTTAGTTTCCCTTATTTAAATATCACATATATTTCATGCTTCTTTATAGTACTACCTTAGTTTATTGACTTGTTGCATCATTATAATAATTAGAGTAAACTTTTGGCATCTTAATTTAATCAAGTATTGTATGCATGAATTATGTGGGTGTACTATATTAATGTGGTAAATCATTGTATTTTTAGATGCTTGAAGAGAGACCTATTTGGTCCCTGAATCTAATAAGATATCATTCAAAGATAAGGCTAATTTCTTTAAAAATAATCATGCCGTGCTTAGCTCTTTATATGAAGACTGGGCCCTGGAGGTCCATGTGGGTGCGTTTTGGGTATGACCCCAGAAAAGACCCTGGAGCTAGAATATACCAAACATTGGACTTCAGGTTAAGACATGCAGGTTAGTTTTCTTGGCCAGACTTTTATGGCGGCTGTACACAACAGTTTCATGTCATATTCGTTTCACCAGCGGGCGTGCGCTCAATGATAATGTCTCGCGACGATGTTTCGACTGACCGGGATCGCAAGTTGAAGAGGAAGCTGACGAACGCCGACGAACGCGACGCTTCTACGTCCGACGACATCGCCGAGGGGAGCGTCTACTTTCGTCCGGGCATGACGCCCACGCAAAGACATATATTCTATCAGGTATGTACTCTAAAGTAATGCCATATTTATTTGTGTGATGTTTCCTTATTATTTGGGCTTTTAGTGACTTACAATTGTCAAATATTCATAATCATAGATGGTTTTAATTGGTCTACTTAATATTTGTTTATATCTAACGTCTAAATCAACGGACTTAGGTACCTACTGGTACTATTGGTGGTACTATTTGGTTAAATGTAGTTAAGCTCGGTGGGGTCGATGAATTCATCAATATAAACAACTTAATGAGAGCAAATGAGGCAAACTGGATATTCCAGGATCGTATTCAATTCAAATCAATTCAATTGCAGATTTCTGGAAAAAAGAGGTCACCTTATGTGCATAGTATGTATATTATACATGTTACCTTATGTGGTATGGGATACCTACTGACAGCTTATTTGTTCAAGTACTGTGACATCAAGCTACCCGAAGTGGAGGAGATCCTCGCGGCGGAGATCCCGCCCGGCTACCTCTGCCATCAGAAGCGCGGCTGGCTGCCACCGAACACCGACGAGATCTGTCGCGACCACATGTTCCGATACGTTAAGGACGCACTGTTCAATTCTAGCAGTACCGATCTGAAGTTTGAGGTTTGTATTTTTTCTTTCTTACTTATATTATCGAAGAAAGTGTGTGTTTGTGAATTTGGATGTGTGGAGTTTGATAGCTCAACTGATTGGGAGAATTTTCTGAAATTGGCACTCAAGCTAATCATAATTTGGATCAGGATTCAGGACATTTAAGTAAATACTAAAAAATACTATATTTTATCCATAAGATGCGGGCAGACAAATAAATCCACTCAGACAGTTTTAGGTAATCTTCAGTAACTCATATCTCTAAGATAATAGCTAACAATAGGTATGTTATACTAAAGTGACAGCTAGACCGAAATATGGCTCTTTATTAGTAGGTTAAATGTTGTCTTGTCTAAGGTGGCTGCCCTTTCACGAGAAAACAACAACGATCGATCATTTATATATTATGTAAAGATATTGAAATGAATTTAGTTGTTATGCTATCGTATGGTCACGTGATCCGTAAATGTCACTCACATTTAGTTTCATAATAATAATTGTTATGTTCACAGTTTCTGAGCAACTGTGATGCTTTTAATACGCATTAAAGGAACCTTGAATTTATTTATTTATTTGCTTAGAATAATAATAATGTAATGTCCTCCTGACCGAATTTCGGTCACGGCGACCTGTCTCAGCTGAGACTAGCCATCTGCGCAGGAGATATTATAGTGCACAAGTATGCGCGCAAACACAGGTGCACTCTCTATTCCCTCACTCTCATAATCCAATGGGACGGTAGACCGACACGACCGGAGAGAGATCAGACGCAGGACCAACGGCTTAACGTGCCTTCCGAAGCACGGTGGGGTCTCGACATGTGAAAACGGTCACCCATCACAAGACTTACCGCGGCGAGCACCAGGCTTAACCTCGCAGATCGACTGATCTGCCGGGTAGCCGCATAGCTACGAGCCCCACGTTGCTTAGAATATCTCTTGATTGATTCAGGATGCACACAAATGTTTGTCTCGTGCGAGATTCGAGCCTGCTACTTCTAATGCAGAAGCACAATTACTTAACCACTAGTCACTACGCTAATTGAATCATTAAAAAAATTAAATAAAGTTTAGTCAGTTATCTCTCTTTGTGCTATGAAAAACATTTTAAATATGGGTGCAAATATTTCTTACATACTATGCGGCAACAACAAGCCTCTATAATTCATATGAGGCCGCAGAAATACATTATTACTGTACTGTATGAACTGTATCTATGTATTTTTTTCACTAATTCTAAGATAACAGTAGATTATTTAGATTCTACGTATCTGCCCCCCTGAAATTGATTGATTGATTGTTTTGTATCTGTAGAACAGTATGATTAATGTTAAATATTATTATTTATAGCAAAATGGAAGTGGCAGCGACAGTGATTCTAATTCTGATGACGACACGACTGTCAACGAAATGGATGAAGCTTAAAACAAAATAAAGTGTTCGTGAATAAGTCAGTTTATTGTTAATTCCCAGCCCATTCCCATTTACTGTCAGCTGTAAAATTTTGTTATAAACCATTTTTAAGTTTAGATCCCGATTGATATCTCTTGCTATATCAGAGCAGGATAGAAATATTCATTTCGCTTTTAAGGGACAAAATGCGTCACTGCCGCTTAAAACGGCTATCGCTGAGCATAATGCTGTGCTCATACACGGAGGAGCATGAACACAGCGCTGGTTTTCAGCGAAAGCCGGTGATGACATGACGCCAATCGGTGCGGCGCAAAAATAAATAAATATGTCGTCGTATTGTCATTTAAGCTGAAGTCCATGCGTCCGCTGATGGACATTAGGCCTCCTACATGGATCGCCATGCACCGCGCTAGGCCTCCGTCACTCGCCGATGCCTACGCGATAAGCATAATAAGGTTCAGGCATTCAGAAGTTATGGTGGAATAAAGAAACTCACATACATGAACCATTCTTCTTCTTCTTATCGTAT
This sequence comes from Abrostola tripartita, assembly GCA_905340225.1. Classification (NCBI taxonomy): domain Eukaryota; kingdom Metazoa; phylum Arthropoda; class Insecta; order Lepidoptera; family Noctuidae; genus Abrostola; species Abrostola tripartita. Next base: position 3,866,885 of record HG996488.1, read on the forward strand.
GGTTGATGAACAACCTGGTGTCAGAGTTTAAACCGCCTGTAGGCCTGAAAACATTACACTCCTTTCTTTGGGCAGTCGTGTAAAAAAAGTAAGCTATATCTATCATCGTCGTCCACAAATATTGTTTTTCGGATAGTGGTGGTTCTTCTTGAATGATTAAATCAGGTTCATATTGTTCTGACTAAAACAAGCATTCTATTGAAATACCAGATTATTTTCAAGTTAAAAGTATTTTCGGTTTCGGACAAAAATAATGAAGTTACTATGTAGTGGATATCCAAGCGGTGCTTTGTCTGCTGATTCGAGAAATACACGGTTTCTTGACGTTCCCACTGGCAGATAATTCCAGGGTACGATTGGTTGGCTTATTCTATGGTGATGGCACCGAGCGCCTATTTTTAGGAGGGAAGGACACTACAATCGTGGCTAAGCCAGTACAGTGCATCACATCGAAGGGATTATCCTAATTGCAGGCAATCATATACAAGTGTCCCAGATTTAACGAAAGACCTCAGACACTAGTTATATTGTTTATGTCAGTTTAGGTAAGGATAACTATGACCGAACTACAAATTCGATCGCGCATTTAAGGTAGGCTTCCCCAAAAACTAAGTATCTTTCTTTTTCTGCACAAGAATATTAAAACAACTTTCTGATAGCTAAGTATCTTATGCTGCTGTTCTATTTAGTTCCGTATTATTGACGTCAGCTCTCAATTTCCCTGAAGATCCTTAGAGAACTAAGTACTAACATAACATGTGTAAATTGAAGCTGCATTACTACATTGTAACTACATCACTGATGTGGACCTGTGTAGACGCGGAACTGAAAAATACAGTCTTTAGGTACCAGATGCTGCTAAATACTGCTACAGTATGTGTAGATGAAATAGTTTTAAAACGATATTTTTATTATGATATGAGAAAAGATGAGATAATAGGACTTCATAATATTCATGGAAATGTAACCAATGAATAGCTACAAATGCTTACGTAATACTGCTGCGAGGAATTTTCGTTGATTGGAAGCAACCTATTGGATACGCCTTACTAGCAAGTACCAAACATTACCAAGATCTAGACGACTGGCTGAACGAGATGTTGTCGAAACTTTTTACATTTGGTATGAAAGTGAAAGCTAGTATCGGATAGGGCTCGAATTTTGATAAATATGCGAAGGAAGTTAAGCAAGTGACTGCCGAAGCCTTACTTTATACTAAATGGAAACAAAATTTACTATATTTTTGATGTTCCACACATGCTTAAATGCATAAGAAAAGATCTCCTAACTAATGACAATAATAAAATTTCATGGGGCATGTACAAACATTGTACAACAACTTTCAGAAGATGCGCGTAAAATACGCCGCATACATTTTTAGCCAAAGTGTGTATGGTGCTTAATACATTTATTCATGACAAATATCTGCAAGAAGAAGCAAGAGCTACTGCAGAATTTGTGAAATCTATTATTGATTTATTTAACGTATTAAACTCAAAAAGTGTTAAAAGTGATAATAAATATCAACGAGCATTAAGAGCCATTTTACATTTTTACGCAGTTTTCTAAGATTTCGGACGCCTAATTTACCATCTTAGATAGTATTTAGGAATTGATATATAAATGTAAAATGTACACCAATCTTTCGCATTGACACATAAGCTAATAGATTTATAAAAAGTAACTTAATTGCTATATGGTGATCAATCTCCCGCAACACGTTTTCTGAAAAATCATCGCAGAGTCAATTTCGGGCTCCAAATTCTATCAATTACATTCACAAATTTAAACGATAAAAATACAGTAAGCATTAGGCATATATTTTTATTGAAACTTACGGTGCAACATTTTCGATTAATTACACTTTTAATTAATAAAAAAAATAAAACTGAAACCTATTTTCACGGTTTATACTGTAATTTTATCGCGACTTTTTGGTTTGAATAAAGGTATATTTTAATTTTAAAATCATGTCATAATAAACTATGCTCTTTAAGAAATCTAATAATACAGTGATTTTAAAAATTCCTTTATTTAATTAGAAATCACATCATTTTCAATATCACTCCAAATCACAATGCGCCCAAAGAAGTAGGATTTGTGTCACTTTTTTCTAATTTCAAATTACGAAAATTCGTATTGCAAACGCATGTTTATCCTACGACCACAACGTTTTCATTTTCTATGTATTATTTTCATTCGGTTTTGTTTATTATCAAGTAAAATATATTATTTTATTAGTTTATGATATTTTATTAAATTAATATTCAGCTACTTTAATCTTGACTGTACTATTTTTGTCCGCGACTTGGTCCACTTCATTTTTTTTACGCATGAAAAGTAGCTTGTAGCTTTTAATATGTTATTCCAGGTTATAAACTATCTATGTGCAATTTTTTTTCTATGTCCTTTAAACCGTTTTTGCGTAATTGAGTAATAATCCCCCAAAAATACAATCGCTTAAAATAAATTTTACAAAACATGATCTATTTATGATTGGTGAATAAATTATTATTGTAGAAATTATAATTTGTCTAAATAAATTACTAAAGAAATAAAAATATTTTCATTAATCTCGATTAAGAAACATTGTCATAACGATCAAAATTTTTATGTCCGTCTGAAAACTCTCGCTACACTGTTTGCATTGTTTTTGTGTGGGTGCGCTACGCACACATGACAATTTTGACAGAATTCGAACGTCACAATTTTGTGAAATGGCTCTCAGTTCAAATTAAGGTTTTGGACTCACCACAAAACATGTTTAGAAAAATCACAGCTATAAATCGAAAAACTGGCATTAACAATACAAAAGTTTAAAAACCTTGAAATTACTATCGAGGCGATAATAATGCTGAGCAGAGATGTACAGGACGAAGGGTTTAAGACCCCTTTGAATTTCTTCGGGGCTATTCGTCAACATGGTGGAAATTGCCGAGAACCTACTCCTATTCAATTTATGAGAGCTTTCTCTAAATTATTTTTGTGTAATATGTTAAAATCTCTTCATCCAGTAACTGCCAAGAAGATTTGTGCGATTTATTATTAAAAGGAGATAATGCGCTTCATAAAGCAACCGTATCAATTGGATAAATTTCAAGCACACCAGAGACCTCGATAGTGGTATCACTAGATGGCGAAGTTGACTATAGGTTTGACCACCCTACAGAAAATGCTCTCACATACTCCTCCGGATATTTTTGTTCAAATGTTCTGTCAAAAAGTTCAAGTCAAGTTCAGTCAGTTCAAAAAGGCATCAGTGGCACCAGTGCATTTACTGAATATTCAAAAAATACTTGAATGATAGCACTATGTTTGCACATTTCGAAGCCTTTAACAAGAAATATTCTTTATAAGGAAGCCTTAAAGTTCCGCCACAAAATTTCACGACCTACATCAAGAAACTGGAAACCACATTCTTGAAGGATTAATGATAAAAACTCCAGCTAGTAGATTACTTTCGCTGCAAAAAATATTAAGTTTACTTACCTTTTAAAAATTTCATCGTCAGCCGGAAGAAGTCCACTGTTGAACGAAGGCCTCCACCTTAGTAGGGGGGGTTTGCCATAATCCCCACACTTGGCAAGCGGCTTGGGGATCGCAGTATTGGTGGTCAAGTTACAGAAGACGCTGCTGCCCATCTTCTGGATTTTCCCTTAGTCACCTCTTACGACACCCACGGGAGGAAAGGGGGTGGTCAATTCTATGCCGGATACCACACGGCGTAATAAAAATGTTTACTTGATTTCGAATTTTCGCAAAATTAAAATTTAATATTAGGTAGTTTAGAGACGGTAAAAAATATATAAAACACCACATTAAGTAATAAGTTAAACAATTATTGTAAATACAATAAATGATTCTAACAATTATGTTGTTATTTATTTTACTTTGCTTGTACAACCCTGACGCTGGCGCTGTGGTGTATGAAAATTCTGAACACAAAGGAATTGCGCGCTTGTGAGCGTATTCGTATGGTGCGATTTCAAATGCACCAGGTTCGTTGGAAATTTTGTAGTCTATTTTAATGGCGGCTTTCTTCGAGATCAAAGGAGTGCAACTTCTGTACGTCAGTACTATTATACACCTATTCTATGACCACGCTCTACGCCAAGATATAAACCAACAACCAATAGTACCTACTTACCTATAACCTATATCTACCTAGAGACCGGCGGCGCCCTTTTTTTACAACACTCAGATACAAGATTACGTTTTGTTAAACATCCTGCGACCGTAATGTCCTCTCAAGGTCGCGTAACTAATTAATCGATAAACGATACACTATCGCGATCATAGTTCACATTATAATCCCCCCAACGCCGCGCGGTGGAAAGTTCCGGCATAGTAACTTTTTATCTATTTTGAGTTCAGCTGTTATCGGGAAGGCGACAATATGCTGACAAGACCGCGCTTAATTATGTTTATTAATTAATTGTAATTATGTATGAGTGCTGCCTCTTAGGATTAGAGTAGGAATAAGTGGATTACGTACTGTTGTTTTTCTCGTGTTGAGTCTACAGTGCAGTCAATATTGTTAGTGTGCCAGCCGCGCTATCTATATCGTGAAGAGTTTACTTTGTTCATATGATCTCCGTTTAATATGTAGCTACTTACCTACTTACATATCTTATTACTTTTTTAATGCCCACTAATAACTAACATGCATTCTATTCCACACGTAAGTTTTCGCACATTGATCGATAAACAAGGAACTACCTATTGTCTAAAATTTTTTGTGCGGAGTTTGGTTGAAATGAATCTGAATTTAGGTACACCAATGTACAATTTTAAAACAAGATTGGGTTGAAAATGGTGCATCGACGCATATAATAACGACGGATAACAACAGCAACAATCGATCTCCTTTGAGTGCGGTCCGCTTGAGTCATCAGTATTAGCTATGCGACTAACCTTAGGAATACGTGTTTACTAAGTTAATATCAGTGAACTTTATCCGTCTATCTACGGGCGTGAACAGGCGCTTGAGCAAACATCACTCATAAATGTCCATAACTGAAACTCTGCCTCCGTCCTTTATTCTCTAGGTACTGCTTTAATATGTGTATAGATGACCAGGTTTTGACCGTGCCTAGCTGCCTAGTGCCTTCGCATTGCAATAGAATTGGTGATGAAAGAATGCTGTCGTTATTGTTACCTTGTAAAATGTTGCTGTAAGTATTTTTCACTACAAAAAAGTCACCTATCATCATTTAGAAATTCCCTACACCTATACCTTTTAATTACCAGCCTTTTTAAAGGCACATAAAGTACAAAAGTACAAAGTGATGATTCGCGACTATTGCAGTGTAAAATACTCGACTTGTTTGCTAAGGGAGTGTTCATCCTTAATGGGAGAAATCGAGGCCATTCGTTATAATAAAAACAAAAAGACCAACAAATTGGGACCAAGATAACTGTTAAAATTAAACCGATTAAAATATTAAATTTTCAGGTGGTTTGTACCTACCTACCTACTTACTTAACCTTTTCGTTCCGTCTCTTGCCCTCTCAGAATAAACATTCACTGACTTCCTTAAGTTATTAATACGTTTAAAATATAATTAATCCGAATATAAAATAAAACCTAAATACATACATACATTGACAAAAAGGTCAAGTTTGTGTCTGATCCGTAGGACTCTTTACCCAAAACAAATGTCATGGAAAAACAGTGAAGCCTATGTCTAGCAGTGGACTGCAACGGGCTGATGATGATGATGACAGTGAAGAGGAAAATGTAAAAAGTCGATGGGCAATGAGCCCTCTTCATACAGAAAAGTACCGGGCATTGAACACTGCGTTCGTCTATTGCGGGTTGGCAATAACCTAGATACATAGACACCTATACATACGTTACCACACCTATCGTAACTCTGACCTAAGGAAGAAACTGAAGAAAGGTTGGCAAGTCATATAATAGCTACAATCTATGTAGGTACCTACCTATAGGTAATACCTATCGATAATATAAATATAAGTTAAAACACAATGACTTTCCGCGCGTGCTGTTCATCGCGACATTATTATGACAAAGATGTTTTGGGCTAAGTCCATAAGAATACCTAAAGAATTTCCCAACAAAACCATTGTCTTCATGTATTTTCAAACAAAGAATTTTAAGATTCTTTTGCAAGCCGTGCATATTATTTATAACGTGAATGTCCAGAGACTATGCACCGGATATCGGAGTACAAAGTTGTGGTTTATTATCAGGATGACTATTGACTAACTTGTGGAACCTACTTCAATGCACCTATTTAGGTAGGTACTATTGAGGTACTCACGTCTTGGCATTTATCTTTGTTAGGTAACTCTATTTAGGTAGGTAGCCTACTTTGTAAGTATTGTTTAAGTCGTTTGTTGGTTAAGAAAATCACCAATTTATAAATAAGTATTTCAAGCTGAATGCTGAAAGCTGATTAAGGATTTTTTGGGTAAAATACATCATGTGGTGACCAGTCTGCTTGTCGCCCAGCACAATGGAACCTGAAAATACACTAAGCTTTGAAGACATTTATTACTGACTGATCAATGATGAGAATGAGATCACTTTACAAACGATATCTAGTCTTTGGCTGCATGAATAAAGGGTAAACGGGTTAGTTCGATAACCACATCGCGATGTTTACAAGAATTACAAGTGAGGGATGTGTAAAGGAATATCTGTCGCTGACCGCCGCGCGCTGCCAGCGCCGCCGCTGCCGCCGCCTGCGCATGCTCCACCGAACAAAGACGTTTGGGCAACGCTGTCCCTATCGCGACAACGAATGTATGTGTCTTTGTGTAAGTACGACCAATATGTACCTACTCGTGAGTCACGCACATGGACATTGTTAAGTCTCGAGTACCTTTGTACGGGTTCCTTGATCTGTGGACTAGGTACGATAATTTATAGACATGATAAAGATAAAAAATAGTTCTTTGGACCACGTATTCTGAAGTTTTAAACGCACTTAATGGACTTCTGATTCATAATAGGAGTTAGTTACATTCAGTTGAAACACATGATATTGCATTACAAATAAATAAGACAGGATATTTACTGACCGATTTTAAATAACTAGTTACGTCAAACACGTAACGAAAATACATTTTAAAGTAAAATTTAGTTGTAGTAAATAAAATGTAGAGTCACAACTCATATTTAACTGTGCTGTCATTACAATTATGCTGATAAGTTTTAATTTGAGTAGTTAATAGGCAGTTAGTTATTTGTTTTAATATATGTATGCTTATTACACTTTCCCTTAATTTATTTGCCGTTCATGTAGGGGTGATTAACAGAATCAAGCTTTCAGTTAGGGTACGATTGGCCCTACAACATACGCCCCGTAGTGGTTTTATCCTCTGATGGCTACGGCTTTCTATAATTTTGCTGCGATCCTGACCAACTGCCACTATACTTACTCACTATATGATACTTCCATCAGACTGCGTAGAAGCCAAAAAACGAGGGTTATGACCTTATACTAGGATGCCTCAAATCGATGGGTATGTTTTTGACAAAGACTTCCACTACAACTGGCTCGTTACAGCTGCTGTCTTCATATAACTATTTGCTACATCAATCTGTCACGGAAGAAGATTAAGTGGGTATTTAAACAATCCTATTCATAATACAGGTACCTATGGTAATATTATAACAGTTCATAATGCTTCTTTTAACGATACCATCAGTATGTATAAAATGAATAACTGAAGTAGGTAATTACTGCAGCTCTTATTACAACTTAGAAACTTGATTGTTTAATAATATCTTCATTAATCGACTCTTCAATGAGTCTATTTAACCTCTTACGCGAGATGAATGTTAGATACTGTTGGAAGAAGTAAACACATATTTATAAGCACAATAGGCGTATAAATAATTAGAATTTCTTGGAGTAGTTCAATCTTCAATAATATATTCAATCTTAAATTTCTAACATATTACGTTATTGATGCAATGGCTGGAGCACATATGCGAATAAATCGCTTGACCGACACTTTTCACACAAAAATATCCTTTTTGGAAAAGTTCACTTATATCACATGTTTATTTTATTGATGTAGGTATTACTGTACTTACATATCCGTACAGTATGCATAGGTAATCACGAATTACATCAGAGGTCATTTTATACCGCTTTAATTTACAAAAACTGCTTTGTAATTATTTTTTGACTTTTCATAATTATATTGATTGATAAAAACTTATACCTATCGAATATGTTGATCATGACTGAAATCATAGGTTACTTAACAAATAATTGGCGGCCACTCTCCTGATGTTCGCGTAATCTTTCAGTACTCTTACTTGCGTGAGGGTGTGACACAGGGTGTTTTCTGTTTAGTCATTTTATTGTTTTGCCATCGAAATGTACCAAACCAAAATACACCCACTGGTGTAAGTTATGTCAAGTATAGACTAACCTTACAAATGGTTTGGCTTCACGAGTATCCGTTTCCAGTCCTTATATGTACGCTATCAAATGTTGCCGCACTTTAATAAATTACACTAAAGTGTTTGTGTTTTTAGGGCCTTCGATGAAGTTAGTTTCTAAGTAACTTAATAATTATAGGGACCACTGAACACTCAACTGCATCAAACGCCGAGTGTACCAATAACACTCAGTTATAATTTCTTACTTGCCGGTAATTTCTTTTCCTTTGGTTTCATTTACAGGGCTTATGAAAGTTGTTTAAAATATATTTAATAGTTGTTTAATAAAATACTAATACTATAGAGTTTGCTCAAAAATATGTGCAATTGTTGAATTTAAAACAATTTCAACACGAAAGTAGATCACTATAGTCGTAGTCATGTTAAATTATTTTATAAAAAAATTACAATACAAAGTGTAAGTTATAAGGCGCTATGGCTGGGGCACAAAGTAAGCGTGTGCGCCTTATCGTGTCTATATAACAGCTGGTTGGATGCGCGCGCGCACACTCGCTTACGCCTCTCACCCGCCGCACGATCGATTTTTCCGCCCTTTGTGATTTCCACCGGCGCGTGAACCTACGCGAGTGAGGTTGGTGCATTTTCACAATTCAGTTATTATTACTAGTGGAAAAAATAGAGCGAAGGTTTGCAAGCGATTGTGTTCAAACAGTGTTGTGCTTGTTATTGTGCATGTATTGTGGAAATACGTACTGAAATACATTAATCTTGTTTGTTTGAATTATTATCGTTAGTTAAGTTTCAAATATAATAAAATATTGTGGTAAGACTAACTTAATTATAAATTGTACAATTAATCAGAATATTTAAACAGATAGTTTGTTTAATCTCACTAAAAATCAAAGTCAGGCCAGTGTGACTACACGACTATAATTGTGAAATGTATTTCGTAAACAACTTTTTAACACCATGCAACATAGTTTTTGTATACGTAACCTCCTGACTAGTAACTTTTTACCACATACCAAAAGCGGTTTTATTCAAAAATGTAAAGTTCGAAAAGTCATTTGTAGAAGTAGGTATATCATTTTAAAGAGTCTATGAACATTCAGACTAGTATATCATTCCAAAAATATTAATAAATATTTATCATAAGCTGAACGACTCATGTTCAAGATGATTGAAATATACTTTTTTGTAGAAGTAAAATAAAGTGCATCAATTTTTTTCTAAATCTTATGAAAAGTAAGTTAAAACATATATAGATACCTAACAACCTAACTGTGCAAAAAAGGAATTGCAGGCCTATATCTGCAGGTACATCCATATTTTTGATGGTGATTGTATTAGTCAAATACTAAGAAGTTTGTTTAAATTTTGATAACGCTTTCGATCGGTTAATTTCAGGATGTACAGGGACCTAAGACACTTAGTAACTAACTTGTTTGTTGACTAAACGATAAGTTTGATAATTAACTAAACTTAAGTATATAAAATTGAGTTAATGAATATGCGCTAATGATATATTTATGTTTTCTGACAATCTTAAGTAGACAATAAACTGCAGTCAACTCTAATTTCCATATATTAGGAATAGTGACGAGTAATTAGATCAATTCCATTGCATAATAGCGATTATTTCGCGTCTAGAAACAGTTTAGAAAAACACTTTCAGCACTTTTTGCACACGCCTAGACTTATAGTCACCTACTGATTCTTATTTAAAGTTAATTAAGTAAGCGATTTATGTAGAACAATAACACACTCGTGTAAAGGTGATTGAACTTTAGATAAAACTAGATAAATGGCGGAGGAGTTGTTCAACAGCTCTTCACTAGGCATTTTGTCTTTAATATACCTAGCTTAGGTACTGCGCATACTTAGGTAGTGATGACTTCTTTAAGGGGCTTATCCCTTGTTTCTTACATTCAATATATAATGTTCAGGAAAAGCATGTCGCACCTTGAATTCTATTATGTAATCAAACACACATACATAGTGTTGCCGATACTTTCAAATTAAAGCTTTAAGTTAGACATAATTACGATTAACAAAAAAAAGCTGATTACATAAATAGGTAACCGCAGTTACCAAACAAAATTAAATCTTTAGCAGCTATTCAAATTTATAGCCTGCTGGGCCATTTTAGCCGTTGGCTAGTGACCGATAAATTTGTGCAATCGATCTCCAACGCAATGATGTGTTTTTAAACGTGGAGTCGGCGACACGTGCGCCGGCGCACCGTGCTCGGAATCCACAATTAGTCCTTGCCTTGCGGCCAGTGTCATGTCAACACACTTCACTGGACGTAGATATACGATGTTCTTTGAGAATAATGAGTGTTAAAGTCTTATCTGATCCATTAAGCTATCAGCTATATCGTAGGCCTTGTATGTATTATAATGTTACAAGTGAAGAGAGCTTCTATTAAGTTAAGATATTATATAAACTCGTAATAGAGTTTATAGTCTTATTTTTCTTAAACGGCGATTTAAAAACCTTTCTTCTTTTCAGATACAAGATGAGTTCAAACGAGTTCAGGTTAGAGCGCAACGTAGAGTTGTCGCCGGAGACGAAGGCTATCGCTGAGAAAGAGTTACGCGAGACTCCAGAGAGAGTGCGGGAGGCACTAGAGAGGCTGAAGGAGCTCCTGAAGGAGAACAAGGACCTTTGCTTCGGAGAGGATGACGAGCTGCTCACTATCTTCTTGCGGCCTTGCAAGTGGTACCCAGAGAGCGCGATTGCACTTGTAAGTGGTTTTATACTAAACAGTACGCGCATGCTAAGATGGCAAGACTATAGTTGACTTTCCCATACGTTTTTGTTTTTAAGCAGTAAATGACAAAGAATAAATTTCCTATAATTATTTTAATATATCTACTAGTTGTATAATGCCTATATACATACATCAACTACTGCAGTCCAAGTCAGTCAATTTAAAAAGCGCGTATTGTTCACAACATTTTTTTTAACACGTTTTGATTATGATGCTGTACTCTCACCGGCTTCTTTTATTAATGAGGACTCTACACATTGCCCGTAGGAAGCCCGTATAATACACGCATGATTCTATCTAGGTATAGATATTAGTTCCGAATTAATTTTATTTCCATTTCTCGTGTATTAGGCAGTACTTTCACAAACACTATTCTCACATACTGTATACTGTATAGACATACAAATATAACTGTAGGCCCCCAACGGGAACTAAACCTATAAATTATAACTAACAGTTACAAGTCGAGCAAATATTTTATTAATTAGTATACACGTATAATTAGGTCTGTTATTAAGTAATTAGTTTTAAATTATATTGTTACATTTTGTAATAACATCGGGTGTTAAAGTAGACAAATATATTCGGAGCAAATATCTGCGGATGATACAAATATTTGTCTGATTTTAACCCATTATCTCTAGCGCAGTAGACCAAGCACTTAGCCACTGAACCTATTGGGTCTTAAAATTATATTAGAAGATTTAATAATAACATAGAGTGAGTTCACTGGAGACATGACAATAAATAAAAACGGTTGATATCTTTTATAATATATGAATGTGTATTGTGTGTGAGCTAAGCAGGTCATAATGTTACAGCCTACTAAATTTGCGTAACTCACCAACTACATAATGTAGTGATGTTTGGCAACTCTACAATTACGAACGGTTAACGACTGATTTCGTCGGACTTGTCCTAGACCCCGGTTATTATACCGACGTATACCAAGGGTATAATATACTGTTATTACTATCTACTTAAATCTAATGCTACTCTGAGTTGTATCTCCTTGAAGAGCATCTCAAGGAAACAGGGTCTTACCTTTTTCGTAAACGAGCTACGTTAGGTTGTAAGCAGTACTGTTAATTGTTTTGAAATATCGTTAATAATATAACGTACTCTTAAGTTATAATGATTATGTAGACAAACAAACTAAAAAAGTGGTAAAAAGATAATTTTACATTGTAGAGTCGTGTGTCGACGGCTTTTCTCGTTTATCGGTACAATGTATCAGTCTATTGTTCTACAATGATGTTTTTCTTTCCAAGACAATATTATCGAAGTAAGTTAGATTAGATTAATGGTGCTACTGCATAATATATAAAATAATATATGAATAATAAATTAATTAGGTAAACCTCTGTAGCTTCATAATTACCTAATATTTTCTAGAATATTTTAGTTTTATTGTCCCAGATAAAGCATCTACGTTTTACGGTATTTAAGATTCAAATCATTGGTTGATATTGTTTTTAATTCTGTTGAGTAATGAATATTGACAAAACTATCTCTGCAAAACGTTTACACATAATATGACAGTGGATGACAGCTTAAAATAAACATGACTAAAATAGGCAATATATCTGTAGTTAAATATTTAGAATTAGCTGCGTTAGAATGCAGCTCAAAATCTCTAGTCTCTACATTGTGTAGACAGTGTAAACACTAATCCATCATGAAATTCGTTAATTCTAGTACATGTAAATAAATTACCGCAATCATTAAATCCATATATTAACCGTGTAAAGTATACGCGCGTCTATCCAGTACATGACCGAGATTACATAACGGCTGAGCGAGCGTCGTAATACAGTGACAATGTTATACAATAACAATTAAAGGTCGATAACCAATAACTTTGAACGATTACTTTTAACATGCGTTTGTTCTTACGGTAATTGTTGTAGTCTAGGTGATTAATAATGACTAATGCTTCACATTTAGACATGTAATCAATATACTTATCTTGAGAAAAGGACTCTACCTTGACTGGTATTTAAATTCCGACTCCTCAATATTTATTTATAAGTGAAAATGTTTTGTATTCTTAGTTTGTCCTACCTTCACCTAATAGAGCACTAGAATAACTGGATTATTTTTTGTGGAAAGATAGACGATTAGGGTTAATGCAAAAATTTTAAATAAAAAATTATAACCTCCTTCAAAAAACTCAAAAGTAAAAAATAATATTTTATCACTTCACTTTACATAAGCGAAGTGGAAGTCGGCGCCAAATCCTATGCGTTCGCTTAGTTTATAGTGTTAGCTTTTAATGAATAAAAAAAATTTTTAATGAATATAAAATAAACTATGAACCACGCACGTATGGCAGCATTCTCATAAGTACTATATTTCTGAATCGCTTAATGGATGTTGGGATTTGGCACCGACTTCTACTTCGCTTATGTAAAGTGAAGTGATAAAATATTATTTTTTACTTTTGAGTTTTTTGAAGGAGGTTATAATTTTTTATTTAAAATTTTTTATTTCACGATTTTTTGGCTTTAGATTCTGCTAATGTGGTTTTGCTATTTGTATGACCATTTAAGCGATTTAAATTTTGTTTTGTGAAATGGGTATTTAGTGAAATATAATAAACCACACGACGATAGATCGTTGCAGGAAATGAAAAGACTACGAAATCTGTCTTCCGATAATGAAGGTAGATAAGTAAGTCAGTAGTACATAAGTAAGTCATAATAAACCTTTTATTTACGAGGCAAAATTATCCAATGAGTCCTCCCACCCTGGGTGGAGGGACTGTCAGACTTGTACTGACAGTCATACTACTGTCATACTCATCCACAGTGTTCCTTCAATAGCCCTTTACGTTCCAGGGTCACGGTTACCCAGGGACAGTACCGCGATCACGGATCAGCTTACGTAATTAGGACGCATGAAATTTGAAGAGTTTTGTTCTTATAACCGAATATCTCATCAGAACAAACATCTAATTATTTTTCAGTAGGTATTGCGTTTTTTTTGTAAAACATTGTAAGTGACCTTGAACATTTTTTTTTTCGAAATTGTTTTTATAACCTTTGTAGTGAGTACAGGCGTGATATTATGTTGTGTGATGGCGTAAACAATGCTTAGATATGCTATAGCAACAATCGCGGTTAATCTGCTGTTATTTATTGAAGAGTTCCCCCGATTTCTACAAGATCCCATCATCAGGTATTAAAATGGTGACAATGGGACCACACGGGAAGCACCAGCTTTCAAATAAAAAAAGAATCATGAAAATCGGTTCACCCAGTCGCAAGTTATGAGGGAATAAACATAAAAATAAAAAAATAAAAAAAATACAGTCGAATTGATAACCTCCTCCTTTTTTTGAAGTCGGTTAAAAACAAGCACAGAATCATGCTACTTAAAGAAAAAATAAACTGCATGCAAATACAGGTTTTTTTTATTAAAAACAATTAATTTTGTTCAATATTTAAAAACATAACCCCAATTCTGGCTTCACTACTTCGGGTAAAAAATATATCAATTTTGATCAATATTTACTAGTATATTGACACAATGTATCAAGTACCTACAGTCGGTCTTTATCTCTTCGATTATTTAGGTACACCCCTATCTTAATTAGTTTAATTCTCGCAGCGGTCGAGTAATGAGATGAGTCGGATCCAGTAATATTATTAATTATCGCTTGTTAAATGATAGAACAATTTCCTCTGTTTATAAATATTATGTAGGAATCTGCCCGTTTGCCGTCGGGAAGGGCGAGATAAGCTGCGAACGCAATGTCAAAGAGCATTGTTTATCACCACGAGATAGTGGTATCTCGTCACTATTTGCTGCCGATATTTTTGAATAGACGGCGTAAACAATACATTAGAGTGTTGTTTGTCCATCATTTAGGGTCACTTGGGAAATGTAGTACAAAAGATACGGTATCAACGTCACGCTTCCTGTTCATATTATTTAAAAAAGCGGGAAGTTTGGTGTTTGAACGTCTGCATCGTCCATTTATTTTAATTAAATTTTTGGAGTGTAGTTTCTTGCCGACGATGGGATGTTATATATATAGTTATATACCTTCTAGATATAAGATATTGAGCGTTGCTCACCTATAATATATGTAGTAAAATATAAAAGTTCTTATGTAGGTATATATAATCTTGCAGTTGATAGATACGATCCCATATAAAATAATTCTCTAAGCAACGCAACGGTCTCACTTTATCTACAAAACCGACTTTCAATTTTCCAATAGGTATTGTTTTTCCGGTATTTGTGTTGATCGCTACGCAGTCCGACCCGCCATTTGTTTACATACAAATACTGTGGCGTAGGATTATAGCGACTCCATTCAATGCCAACCACTTTAGTACCTATATTTACACATATTTGCAACTAAACATATTACACGTTTATTGAGCCGGTTAGGCTTAGATCATAACAATAATAGTTATAGCTCGTAGTTGTTAATTATAAACAGATTGTTGACTGTATTACAATGTTAGCTCGCTTGTTTATTTCCGTTATTTTATGTGGGTTTTACTCTTTAGGGAAACCTAATTTCTAATGAAAAGATATTCTAGGTTGACTTCATTTTTTTGTCCCTTACCCATGGGCAGGTCTTAGTTTTTCTTTTTTTTTTGGGTTGATTTAAAATTTCCGCTAATATTGCTAACTCATTGCCTGTTCATTTAAGTCTAATTTTTTTTATCATAACCTTATTATTTGATGCATCGAACACAAAAGTGTGTTGTACCGACATGCGCTAATAACCACGGTTTTAATTGGGCTAATGGCAATTGTAGTAGACTATTTTAAGTGTCAAAGTACTGGATTAAGTATGAAAGTCTATTTAAATAAGGAAGGTCCCCAAGATACAGATTAATTCAGTTTTATATTTATTTATACATAATGCTCATTTTTAGCACAAAGGCGGATTTAATGCCATTGGGCATTTTCTACCAGTCAACCTTAGGGTGATGCAGAGTTGAACAGTAGATGCACTACCAATTTTTCACAATATACCTTTTGTCTGAACCTTTAGGTTAAGTAAGTATGTTGACAGCTATCATAGTTATGAAGCTGATATAATGAATGAAACATATATACGATGTTATGGTATGGATGGCCAGGGCGATAGTGAATCTTTACCATCGCGAACAAGGAAGGCAGCATAATGCCGGCCACGGTGGCCAACGTGTATGTTTAACAAACAACGCGCTGTTGCATGTCTCTCACGGAAGATTCGCAATAGACCAGTTACACAGTACTGTAAACGTCGGGAAACCAGCCGCCAAGGTCTTTAGTACGGGTTAGTACAGCGCGAGCGGTAGGCTTTCGTTTTATTGAAAGATTCGTACCAAACACGTGTTTTCACATGTTTCTTTACAACTTCCCATAGTATGTTGACTTGCTTATATATTCAGGTTGTTTTACAACTAACTTATATATAAACAACTTAAAGATCTAATAAATCTAGGTAGGTACATATAAAACAGAGTCAAAAGCATCAAATTATTCTTTGCAATCGCTGTCAATTGGTAACGTGCTCAAAAGACTGGTAGCATTGCTACGCTGATCTTACGATACTTTGGCAAAAAATAAACCAACTCCTTGGTTACTTTAAGAGTAAACTGTTTCATAAAAATTCTGAATGGTATCGGTATGGTTCTTGGTCAAGATTAGGTTACCAATTACCATTTTCTATAATGTCCTAATATAAAACTCAGGGATCTTGATTAGTATGTAGAAAAGCAAAAGCTTTCTCTCATATCTTTAAGAACAAATAGATACTCTTATGATGAATATCACATGTCTATGAATTGGCCATTGCGGCGATGTTTTTCATCGTGTATTGCGTTCTCTGAGGCGGTCCACACAGACACGAAACGTTTAACATCGGCGATCGGTATCTACTTAAGTCGCTTTTCGTGAGGAGCGACTGATCGCGTGTGTGCTAACATTATATTAGCACGAAAGATTTATTATTACAGAAAATAATAATCTACGTCATTTGTTTATAAAGGATATCATTGAAGGTAATAACAGGTTCCTTTGCGACAAACGAAATTAGATCTTTAGAATGACATTGACTAAATTCGATAATGAATTAGTTTGCATGTAGAACAAAGGTAATTTACTAGAATACGATTGACAAACAATACGATTTCAAATGTAAGAAAACCTTGGTGATTGCGATGCGTGGTTATTGTCCAAAGGGCGCGTTCATGATCCAATTTGTGAAACAGTTGTGAGTGATGCCCAGGCGCACATCAGGTTTGTTATCTAGTTCGACACGGATATAGGTCTAGCCTGCCTGATAATTCGTCATTCTAGTAAATAATATAATATGTCCATTTGCCTGCTGATCTAAGTTCGACACAATCTACACATAACAACAGTCACTGGTCCCTAGGTACTTATATAATTATGTTAACTGCTAATTATTTGGACTTTGTATTTTACTAATTAATATTTACGTGACTGTTGTTATTAAACCAAACTCTAGCAGGTTATTAGTTGAATCCTCAATAGGTCGATTCTTGGTACCTATACTGATTTTAAGTATCACATCTATATAAGAGCTGTTATTGTTATTTTCCAAAGAGTGTTATCAGAAAATTGCGATTCCTCATATACCTGTCTGTTTTGAGATAGTATATAGAAAGATATATATCGCAGATGTACAATAATATTTTATATTGTTCATCCGTCTTCGTTCTACCTTTGTTACAGCCAGCATTATTTCAAACGCAACCATTTGACCTTGCATGCAAATAATCACACAAGGTAAAGACGATAAGGCCTAATTACGAAACTTAGAAATACCGAAGATTAATGTATTAGTGAATAATATATTACATGCTGTAGTGTTATACATAGTGCAATAAACATGTTGTTATCTGCCCGCGATAACAGTTGACCGTAGTTGAATGACAGAGACGTCACCTCACGATAATTGTGATGCGCTCGTCAATAATAATTATTCAGAAAACGACTGATTGTTTAAGTACCTAAAATAAAATCACGTTACTTGATTAATTTAAAAAAATGATGGTTAAAAATATCTACAGTAGGTAACCTAATTACAGTCCGCCTTTGTACAATCTGTGATGTGCATAAAGTATTAAATAACAAGTTACTTTAGTCGCTTCATACTATCGTTTTTTACATTTCTAATATTAGAGCTATTGCAAAGGTAATTACTGTTGAACGTTGCGTAAAGCGCAGTACTAGTCCACAAAGAAATACAAACAATTAGACGTAATTAAAATAATAACAGAAGAGATTGGGCAAGAGTAACGCCGCGATGGTATGGTCTGAACCTACGTGCCTAGTATAAGAGTGGCAGGTGCTGCAATCAGCCGTTAGACGGACTTGAGTAATCAATCTCCGCCCGACGGTTTCGGTGGTCGATCGACTACTCTATAATGCTTGATGTAGTATAGGTTATATGTCAGATATAAAATGAATTAATAAATGTTACAGTCTTCTTTCGTATCTTACATAATTATAAACTGTTGACCGTGAAGTAGCCAGACATATCGTTGCAACGTTCAAATTGCTGCAATTTCAGAGGTCCATCCAAGAGAAACAAAAACCTGCCCCGTGCGTGTCATGCAATAAATTAAGTTGGTTATTTCGTAACAGATTTTTATTTATAGCTTAGGTTAGGTAGTTGATATTAAAAACACTGGGAACAAAATCACTGGTTATTTAACAAAGCTTGTGACTGTTAAATTAATTGAAATCCAAAATTCTCATTACACAATTGCCTGCATTTTCACGGGCATTAACCCCTTAGAAATGTAGGCTTTGGCTTGACTGCAAGGAATAATGATATTTTCGGAAATAAATGTTAATACCGCCAGACTTACTACAGAACCAAACAAATAACTACCACTTGATTCCCAAATTCATATCACCATAATAACAGTATTATATTGAGAAATCGTTTTGCAGTCACTCGCGCAAGTATTTACTAACGTATTTGGCGCGCATACTTTACATACATAAAGAGCTCTTCGTCAGAAATGTGTATGGACAGTACAGGACCATGCCGATGTGTATAAGTATATTAATTGACAATTGAACGTACTTTGTATGGGCGGCAAGTGTAAGCTGTCCCATTCATCAACTCGTTACGTGGTCGACATAACCCGCTTCAGTAAATAGATAAATATTCCACCTACATATAAGTAACCTTCTGCAATCCTCTCGACAATAAAATACCCACCGGTGGTTTTCATAAGTATATTGTTGGTTATATACCATATTATCGAAACTAACAAGGAAATGAGTCCCATTGTGTTTGCACAGATAATGTAAACTACTCGATTATTATGATAACAAGTTGAGATTACAAGAATCAAGTTAAATTGTCAATATTTTTGCTTTTATCTGCATATTCTACACTATTGTGCGGAGGATATCTTTTACATTTTATGTACATGTGTAATCTAAGCTGTTGTTTAAAATATGAAAGAAAGTTTACTCAAAAACCTCAAAGTTATAAAGGTAAGAGATCCCCCTATGTATATTACTTAGGTATGTAAATTTTCAACGAAATTGTTTCTTACTTTATTTTGTGTACAAAAAAGCATTTTGGTGGCCAACTAAATTGTTTTAGATCTGCTAAGTACGTTAAATGACTAGTATTAAATACACGAGACAGGTTTCTTCGAAATGAGTTCGAAGCAGACAGGTCGATGTGGACCCGCAAATTATACCAACACGTCTACCTAAGCTCTAATCATATCATTAAATATTTTCTCTTTAAAGCAAAGTTTCTAGCCGGAAAGCACAGGCGTGTACATTGATAACTTATGCATAAATTAAATAAGTATTAAACGTGGAGACTGGAGAGCTTGCTGTGCGAACTTGATTTCTCAGCAGATAGTTAATGTCACTTTCGTTTTGTCGCTTTACAGCCTTGTCTACATGTAATAGTCAATCGTCATCTCACTTCAAAGTAAACACCTATATATTCAAGTTTAAAGTTTTTACTAGCTTGGTAATTATTATCCAAATCACATTTAGGGGACATTTAATAAGATAGCCAGGTAATTTTTCTTTTATTTGATACGGTAGAGTCTCTAGGGTCCTCTTTAGGATGTAATGGTTTATTTGCTGCAAAGACTAAACAGAAAAAATCTATCTATCTATACTTATAATAAAACTGTAGAGAGGTCAATTCTGTACATTGAAAATATATTCAAAATTATTATTGGAGGATGACTGGTGATCGATACTGATGCCAAAAATGCAATCAGTAAATTTTTTGTCTGTCTGTCTGTCTGTCCGTCTGTCTGTCTGTCTGTCTGTCTGTATGTGCACGCATGGGTCAAAAACTACTGAAGGGATTTTAACCAAACTTGGTACGATTGTAGTCCATATTTCTGGGCAGGTTATAGGCTATATAACATAACGCTAAAACACATAGGAGCTGGGCAGTGACGATAAATTTGAAGTAAGTCGGATGAAAATGCGCTTTCGAGCTCTTATCCTCGCATACGATGATCATACACCAAAAGTATAAATTACAAAGATGATAGTGTCTATAAGATCTACAAAAAAGTCCTTTATAGTATATATCTATCTTTTATAAATTAGCCACAATAACGTGTTTAATTGTTAGGCACTTCTTCAAGTGTATTAATAAAATATATAAATATATTATATTTCACATAGATATATCGTTATCAAACTCCAATATTCAAAAAGTACACTTTAATATCTATTTTATAAAAAAAAGAAATCGGTATATAAGATATCTATATCTTCTATACTTATAATAAAACTGTAGAGAGGTCAATTCTGTACATTGAATATATATTCAAAATTAATATTGGAGGATGACTGGTGATCGATACTGATGCCAAAAATGCAATCAGTAAATTTTTTGTCTGTCTGTCTGTCTGTCCGTCTGTCTGTCTGTCTGTCTGTATGTGCACGCATGGGTCAAAAACTACTGAAGGGATTTTAACCAAACTTGGTACGATTGTAGTCCATACTCCTGGGCAGGTTATAGGCTATATAACATAACGCTAAAATACATAGGAGCTGAGCAGTAATGATAAATTTGAAGCAAGTCGGATGAAAATGCGCTTTCGAGCTCTTATCCTCGAATTCGTTGATCCAAAAGTATGTATTACAAAGATGATGGTCTCCAAAAGATCTACAAAAAAGTCTTCAATAGTATATATCTATCTTTTATAAATTAGTTATAATAAAACTGTAGAGAGGTCAATTCTGTACATTGAATATATATTCAAAATTAATATTGGAGGATGACTGGTGATCGATACTGATGCCATCCATACTCCTGGGCAGGTTATAGGCAATATAACATAACGCTAAAATACATAGGAGCTGAGCAGTAATGATAAATTTGAAGCAAGTCGGATGAAAATGCGCTTTCGAGCTCTTATCCTCGAATTCGTTGATCCAAAAGTATGTATTACAAAGATGATGGTCTCCAAAAGATCTACAAAAAAGTCTTCAATAGTATATATCTATCTTTTATAAATTAGTTATAATAAAACTGTAGAGAGGTCAATTCTGTACATTGAATATATATTCAAAATTAATATTGGAGGATGACTGGTGATCGATACTGATGCCAAAAATGCAATCAGTAAATTTTTTGTCTGTCTGTCTGTCTGTCCGTCTGTCTGTCTGTCTGTCTGTCTGTCTGTATGTGCACGCATGGGTCAAAAACTACTGAAGGGATTTTAACCAAACTTGGTACGATTGTAGTCCATACTCCTGGGCAGGTTATAGGCTATATAACATAACGCTAAAATACATAGGAGCTGAGCAGTAATGATAAATTTGAAGCAAGTCGGATGAAAATGCGCTTTCGAGCTCTTATCCTCGAATTCGTTGATCATACACCAAAAGTATGTATTACAAAGATGATGGTCTCCAAAAGATCTACAAAAAAGTCTTCAATAGTATATATCTATCTTTTATAAATTAGCCACAATAACGTGTTTGATCGTTAGGCATTTCTTCAAAGTGTCTCAACACGCGACAACCCGGAGCGTGCATGGAGGGTAGTTTGACAAGATTTCTATAAGCAGCATTGGTTGCACCCGCTATATGTAATATTATAGTAAGCACATGACTTCGAAAAGACATTAGTGTGTGCCGGGATTTGAACTTGCGACATCTGACTTAACAGTCTAACGGTCATACCACTCGGCTATCAGCATTAATTTCCTTGGAATAAGCGCACTTTAGATTTTAAAAATACAGATACGTAGTTTTTAGATATAAGTTTAAAGTAGGTATTATTAAATAATAATAATAATTAGTTTGTTTAGTTTTTTTTGGACAAACATCTACGGATCACACTTTTTTTGCGGGAATCGAACCCACAACCAATCGCTCGCGCTCAAAAAAAATGCCAAGGATAAAAGACAACCGTGACGACCTGATTGGCGCAGTGGCTACACTGCGCCAATCAGGTCGTCACGGTTGTCTTTTATCCTTGGCATTTTTTTTTCTACAGTAGTTTCAATGTACAGAAACTCAGAAACGCACAAAACGGATTTATTTATGTTCTCTTCTTCAGTTAGATATTATTTTCAATAGACTTTCTGTAACTTCCGTAATTACCGTTCAATTTTTGCGGTTTTTTTTTAAATACCGGAAAGTATTCTTAGTTAAATAAGTGGTTTAAAGATTTTTAACCTACTTAAAAAAGCCTGCCTGGTAGGTATTTTTTCTGTTAAAAGTTCAATTTACTACTGGTCTTTTATCCGAAATACACCCGGACGAAGTCGCGGGCAACAGCTATACATGTAATAAAATATTACGGCATGGCGTAAAAACTACTAAATCGAATTCGCTCAAACTTAGCTAATATATTGAAAACAATTGAAAAATACTTTTGCTGTTTCCGAATTTCCACGCGGACGGAGTCGCGGGCACATCTAGTATTATAATAAATTCAATACATTACATCCTAAAATCTAGACACATTAGTATGGAATAACCTCGAATCAACTAATAAACATTTGTCGATTGCTAATAATGACACATATGACCACACGACCTAAACACATTGACTTCATACGAGTATGACTAAATGCTTTTGTACTTCGACCTCCGGTTTGACAATTATTCCATAGTTTACGATCGTCATTTCATTTGCAGATGCGTCGTATAGCTGAGTTCAAACGTGACAATGCATCTCTTCTCGACGGCCTGTTGCCGGAGCAGGAGAAAGTGGCGTTCCTTGATCACAAGGTCGTGAATGTTCTGAAGGGCCGTGACCACAAGGGCAGAAGAGTCCTTATCGTCAGCGTCGGAGGTGAGTGCTGACTGTTACGACCTTTTAGTTTCGGTGTTACGGCATTTTGGTACTTAATGCATAATTAGAAGGCACATGCAATTGACCTACATTTAATACAAACCTTGTTCAGTTTCCGACAGTGTAATGTTTTAATAACAAGCGAAGGGCTGAGAATCTTATACCATTCATGTGTTATCGCGACCTTTGAACTTATTGAGTAACGCTTAGACGCCTCGGGGTCACGATGCATATCGCCAGCCTACATGAGTACTTTGAGGGCTATTTATAAAACCATAATACAAAAGTCATACATTATCATTTAATAAATATGTAGGTATTCAATCTCAAATTGTTAACCAAATCGTAATTGCCTATTTATAAATGGTTTTGCATTTGTTTAAAAACAAGATAACATATTCAGAACACGAATACGACGTGGTATTTGTCAGTGGTGAATAAGTACAATGATCCATCATTATCCGATCTACATATATTACAAAGAGTTGTGAATTTGTCTCGTAGGCCTCTCAATAACAACAATTATGATAAATCGTAATGATTAATCGCTTGACTGTACTATAGTGCGACAACACAAGCTTGTAACGTGCACTGAGAACACTTTCTATTTCAGAGGTTTATGATCAATATGATCATGTCTCATCGCATTCAAAATATCAATGTATCTTGTTTGTTACAAATTTCACTTTACAGCATCGTTATTATTATTATTATCTTGTAATACAGCCTGTAACTGTAGCACTGCAAGAGTAAAATCTCCTTCCTATTTCAGATTATTACGTTAAGGTTTTTCTTCTTGTTATGTTTACCTTCTCCGTCAGTAGTATGTAGGAAGAAAGTACATTGTTTCCTTCAAATAGGTATTTCTGTATGCGATCAAGTCACAATGATATATGGCAATTTCATTTTTCAATTGACTTGAAGTTAATGTAAGCTTAGTCAATTATGCTATTGTATACAATTGAATGGCTATTTACAGTATTTACATTACATAAGTGGCCATAGAGGCTGAAGTGCACGGAGTATGTGAACACTGAGATTACTCTGAGGCTACCTCTACGCAATACCGTATTCAATGCGTATACGCAATATGCATAATCAGTGACAGTTTGCTGGTGTGCCGCATACAAAACTCTTCAAAAACCCATTCTCTCCTTCCTTTACATTATGTGTAGGTACTTACGTGTTATGTTTGAGAGGCAGTCATAAAATAATTACCTAACTGCTTCTGTGGACGTCTTGTTTTACAATAAGCAGCTACTTCTTCAAACATCCTTTTTTCTTATACCAATATAAATCAACATAGGTAGGTACCACAATATTGTTTGTAAGACATGATTTGATTGTCAAAAGAGCAGTTCTATAGTAAGTTCTATGGGTATAGCTAGTTCTATGAGATATAGTATTTTTTTATTCATGATCAATGTTTAATTTATTGACGCTTGAATACTGTTTTGTTTTAGGTTCATGGGACCCGAAGAAAGTGAACGCTGACCAGTTGTTCAGACTGTTTTACTTGATCCACGAAGCTGCCATGTTGGAGCCTGAGTCTCAAGTGCGAGGCACCGTGGTCCTCATGGACTTCCATGACATGGGCTGGACACAGGTTGGTACAGAACCTATCTATTCTATTAGACCTCTCTTTTATGGTCCAAACTTTATAGGCAATTTAAACAAAAACACTTTAGTCGGTATACTGACTGGTTGGGATGTTCGTGGATAGTATTCATTTCAATAGCATTTGTTTTTAATTTTTGTTTTACTAAGCAGCCATATTATGAAGGAAAATGTACTTAATTGTATAATACGCAACTGAACTGATATTTTTCTGGCATACATAAATATGTAGTAGCAAACCCACAAATTGCGTCGAAAAAAATAGTGTTAACTAAATTTCTTTGTACGTAAATATTTGTTGAATTTTAATTGTCTGCGATAACTCCGCAGTTGAAATTTTAATTGAGACTATTGCGTTTCAACAAATTAAAGTGCAACGGATCTTATATCGTCCATCTTTCGTTCGTTTACGTCAAGCAGTCTAGTCGAGTGAATGGCGAAATCTTGTCGTTATTTGTGCCAACTAAATTATCGTGTCGTCATAATCATCTATGTATTTGCTGAAACTAGTTTTGTACGACATACGAGACATACTTTTGACCGTTGTTGACTCGTGATACTATTGTTTTAAAGTTTATTGCGTTTTGCACAAGTGTTTTGGCACAGCCCACTCCCTTGTTTTTCAGGAAATAACTGATACACATATTTCTAGGTCATTGTTTTAATTCTTTATGGCATACATAATGAGCAGTATTGTTCTCTATTATTGAAGTGGAAAATGTTGACTTCGAATTATTTGTGAAACTACATATCAGGTGCGAGCTAATTATTAAAGTGAGAGCATTCTTTGAATGCATTTTGGAATTGTTTTGGCACAAATCCAGATCTACTGATTGTCATAAGCATGACGTCATTGCTTATTTATAGCAACAACCAAAAAGTATGTACACTAGGGCAAAAAGATAACACCAATACTCAATATCAGTGTTGGACGTGGACGGATCACTTTCACTGCGCGTGCGCAGCGCACGGCGCATGCTGATTTGAATATATCGTAACGAAGTGACAGTAAATGCCTTGTCACACGGTGATATTGTGAGACTCATGACATTTTGTTTAGGTTTCTATAAGGCATACAATTTTTAATTCTATTACTGTTGTTGAATCGCGCGGCTATCATTTTTAATGCGCTATTAAGGGTATATTATACAAAAATAAGTATATAACATATTCATTTATAAGTAGTATATAAAGTATTTAAATAGTATAAGAAGTATATAACATAGACACATTCCGTGGCCATCAGACATTGGGGTCTAATCAGGTTCCTTAATCAAGATGTTAGTCTGTTGGCTCTTTTGATACACAGAATACTTCAAAATTGAGAAACATATTTTAGTGGCATTATAATTACATCTCGAACAACGAAAATCTTGAAGCCAGAATGCGAAGGGCCTGATGAATCATGAAGTCCCTAAAACAAAGTGCCTAGCTCGAAGTACACATTGTGCATGTTACTGACTGATACAAACAAAGAAATGTTATAAAGTATGTTCTTGGCGTGCCATCGCTCTTTACATTGTTTTGTTTATCTTTGTTTAACCGCATAGTTACGAAATAATAATATGTGCATTAATACTGGCTGCATAAGGTGTTTATTTGTTTATTTAAATTAATAAAACAGCCTTGGACTTGTATATATCGTGCGGTTTCATCAACACTATCTTGAAAGCAAGGGATTATATGAAGTCGTGGTGCGCCGTGTGATGTTGCATAGGTTCGAATTAGAAGTTTCAACAAAACACCGCAGTCATTAACTATTTAAACAGCTTAAATCTGAGATAGCTTATTATAGCTTACTCGTATACTGAATATCAAATATATAAACCACGCGCTGTCGTGTGCCAATATAACTACGACTATGTTATTATATTTTTGTTATATTTGTGTAGCAAAACTTAGAATGAATTATTGTCATTCTAAGTTTTGCTGTGCCTCAGCGTAATAATGGGGTTACTTCTTCCGCATGGAAAATTTTATCGAATTAAAAATAGTCGATTGCCTTACCTAGGGTTCAAGCTATATACAGACTGACAGAGGTACCTTTGTATAATGGTTTCCTAATCATTTAGTAAGTAAATTCTTTACGTGAATGATTAATATTTGTACATAAACAAAACGTGCACCTGTCTATCAGATATATATATTATTACTTTAGATTGTAGTTCTAATTGTAAACATTGAACAGGATCTAGTATATCAGAAAGTTTTATCTTATCGATGTAACGTAAGTAATAACGCTGTAAGTAGATTAGTATTTAATATACGTATGAAAGGAATAATCCTTTGGAATTTGTTCCTTGCGATAATATACCATTCCCTGTGATTGTGTTCAAATTCTTGATCACCTCACGTGTATTGATAGTAAGATATGCTCGGTAGTATTAAGATGGAATAGTTCGATCTGCCTACATAAATAATAAATGTTTTTTCAGGCAACTATACTTTGCCAAACTGTTTCTATAAAATGGACTTACAATTCATAGATATTAAGTAGTATTATTCCCTTTAACAAAACGTAAATTATACCAGGAGCGATTCAAGCATGAAATTTCTTCACATTCCTAATGATATATTAAATTAGAAGGTCGGTGCTGAACATGACAAATAAGCGGTCTTCCTTCCGGTACTAGAGTTAAAATTCCTCAAAGCAAGGAAGTTTGTTTTCCAATACACACAATTATTACCAGTCACATCACGCTTGGACAAAAAGGTCATAGCAGTTAGGTGTCACGTCGTATGCTTTATATTAGGATCTGCAAAATGAATACATTTCGTCTGCCGATCACGCAGCGCGCGTCTTGATTGTGAGAACATATTGATATCATTAAAAGCGTGTGAATCGCTACTACCGCGTTCTTTATCCGAATGTAATTGATTGTTTAGGTCAGATATGGCGAAATTTCATTGTTTATAATGAGTACATTAGTTCAGAGTACATCGTCGTTAATTACTTTTTAATGTATTCCGTAGCTTCCAGTGACCTGTTTATACACATTGAAACTGAAACGCTATTGATTTCAGATTCCGTGTTTTATTAAGCATAAAATAATGTTTAGCTGAGTGTCACGTGCACTTGCAGCCGACACTTTTCTAAACAATAGCGTGCTTCATTAATATAATCAAACGAAGGAAACGAATGTTGACCGTAATGTGGAATTATATCGGAATCGCACTGAATTCGTCATTGCTGATTAATAAACATCGACCCCACAGGGAAAACGATGTTCAGGGTTTTCTCCCAAGGGTCATCACGTCCGAGGTTGTTTGATCATTCCGCAGATGGATGAATAAAAATGCATCTAGATTGTTGTCACATTCATGGCAGCCCTATATAGTAGGACGATTTATAAGAGGCAAACCATTGAGTATCCAACTTGAACTGCTATTAACTAACCGCAGAATTACAGTTCTAAATGGCGAGTGTTACGAAAATCAGAGCGGAAATTGGGCAAGAGTAACCAGCCAGTGATTACAATTAATGCCTCTAGTACTGCGTTGTGCCATTAAAGGACCCGCATTAAAACATATTTAGCTTAACAGAAGATCAATATTTTAACCAAACATCCGTCCTTTGTGCGCTGATATGAAAGGAAATAGGATTTCCTTTTCGTTAAGGACGATGGTAAACATGAACGTTGGGCAAATAGTTGACGACCTGGTTGCCGCAGTGGGTAAGCGATTGGACTGCTGAGCAAAGGGTTGCGGGTTCGATTCCCGGACGGAACAAAATTTGTCCGATCCGCAGATGTTTATCCCGAGTCTGGGGACATCTGAAGATTAATTCCTAGTGCGGGGCGACCCGTACCTACTTTGTGCTCCACTTGTATGCAGATCCACCTGTTCTGTACCTCGACCTTCATGGTAGCCACAACTGGGTCGCGACTTGTGATATATTGAGACTGTCCACTAGGGTAGCAAACTTCAACGTATAAGTAACTATGTTGCGTTAGTCGTCTTTAATTGCGCAGACGAGTGAAGAAAGAAATGTATATCCACCTACTACGTTTGAGATGTCATCGTTTCGATAAGAAAGAGGTTTTCTGTAAGGAAATTGTCAGGAACATTTCGTGGTTAGGAAATATGGCAATAGGCTCGACCTGTTATATGGTTATTGTAATAGTTTTTTGGTATTCAGTAGTTTTTCTATTTCATAGTACCTTTTTCATTTTCGTGTAGCTAAGTGTCATAAACTATAATTTAATATGGGTAAAGCTGCAATTA
Organism: Abrostola tripartita; assembly: GCA_905340225.1. Classification (NCBI taxonomy): domain Eukaryota; kingdom Metazoa; phylum Arthropoda; class Insecta; order Lepidoptera; family Noctuidae; genus Abrostola; species Abrostola tripartita. The sequence continues at coordinate 3,896,180 of HG996488.1, forward strand.
TCTGTTTGATAATCCTAGTTTCAATACCTACATAGTTTTATTGTTGTAGGTTAGAATTAGACAGGAATTTGGAGATTATCTTTAGATCCTTGTGCTTAAATAACTAGCAGATAACATATTTATAAAAAGATATAACGCTTCCGTGTGTAATAATTAATGTTATGATAACATCTAATAGATATACAATTATACATATTTTGTAGGTGATCAATCAATTACTCTTTAGACTTTCAACTCTACGATAACGTTTGAATATCAAATTCAGTAAATGAGTACATGCACATTATACTTCCCTTAGTTATTAAAGTTTCCAAACTTTCATCATTGATTAAAATATACCTGTAGCTTAAGTTGGCATGTGTACATGTGTACCTATAAATGTATGTAACCACTTCAACAGAGATTTCATAGATTTAACATACGCTTTAATTATGAGTCGTTTAAGGGACTTGTTTACAAGATGGATCGTTTAAGTTGACATTATTAGAACTTTAATTAAAATATGCCAAACACTTAAAAAAACCGAACATAGAAAGATTTAAAACATGTGCAATTCTATGCAGTACGCTAAACACGCTTGTACGATATAGGTTAAATAGGTCTTTGATATCAATGTGCCCTCGATGCTAATTAGCTCGTTAGATACTGATATCTAACTACTGAGTAGCACAGTATTATTTATCTGCTTATAAATAGAAATTAAAACGGCAATATATCATCCGCTTAACGTCTCATACAAGACGCAAATGTCAATGAGGCATCAAGTTACCAATAAACTACTAGTTGATGCTGTTAGAATCCCTTGTTTTCTATGAACATAATATTGTTTATGTCCTTGTTTCTCATACTTAGATATATTAAGGTTTTTGTACAGTCCAGACTGCAGCATTTCAGTGATCTACGTAATAGTAGTTGTCACATAGAAACAAGATATGACGCGGGGAAGAGATAGGCTGGCTAGCAATAATAGAGCTTGTCTATTCTACTATCTAGATGAGAAATTCATAATGCAATAGGCAGTTGGTCTGACCATTAATAGGCTGGTTTAATTCTTCAAAAACTTTTGAAGGGTATCGTGTTAGGCGGAGGAACGATGCCTACATAATAAGTGGGTTGGAGAGTTGGCGCATGCGCGGATCACTGACCGATGTCAAACCCGGAACCGAAAGCTCGGAGCCTGCCAAGCCGTAGGGCACAGGTTATCACATATATTCGGTCACTCACCCAAAATATTTGACAAATGACGTCTAATCGAGCTGATTAAATTAGTCATAATGCTGTCCTTTGTACAAGTAACGTGTTATCATACTGGCAATGATAAAGAATTAAAGAATGTACTATGTAGAGTCGCTTAGTGCGGCCGGTTATGCAAAATTGATTACTATGTGGTGTGAATTTAAGATGTAGCTATTAATTAAACTATTGCGAATATTGAAGAGTTTCTTGTGGCTAGACTGCGGTTACACTGATATCGTTTCAAAAGGTTCGAAGGCGGCCGCTTCGCAGAAAGCCAAGAAAATTATGGTTTCTTTAAAAATAGCACATCAATAAAGTAGGATATCCCAATACTGATTATTTACGTCGCAGCACAGTCTGGATTTGAGCCTGGTTAATGGCAAAATGCTGGTCCCCTTGTACTATAATTAACGCTCGCATTTAAATGCTGGACACCACTCACAATTTCTTTGGGAATTACAATCGTGAGGCTGGCTATATTTTGTTATAATTTCCTTTTATAAATTGCCAAAAATTTGATCGATCTCGTGTGTCCTTGTCCACAGACAATGGGTCTGACTCCGGCGTTCTCCAAGCGCCTGCTGACCTTCATCCAGGACGCGATGCCACTCAGACTGAAGGAGGTACACTTCGTGAAGCAGCCTATGATATTCAACGTTGTCTGGAATATGTTCAAGCCCTTTATTAGGGAGAAACTCAAGAACAGAGTAAGTTTTTATCTTTATTAGACCATTGATTTGATCAGTATCGGTAGAGCGGTATTACATCTACACGTGATTCTGCATACAAATGATGGGTTCAAGAAAGCAAATAAATAATGAAAAGGACATTTGTTCTAAAGTTGCATTAAGTCATTCCTCCGACTGAGATATTGTGAACTAAGACCATTGGCAAATTGGCACACCTTTGTGGATAATAAAGATAGGTGCTTTCACCTATCTTTATTATCCGGCACTAAGTATATGCTGGTAATTTAACAATCAGTCATGGGCAATTGTAACAGCCATCATCGTTGCTATTAAAAATGTAATTTACATGACGACGTAAATACTAAAAGGGAACTTGAAATTCGATGGATGCGAGCAGCGACACGGTGGCTCAGTTGGTTAGAGCAGCGCCACGGATCGGCGAAGGTCGCGGGTTCGAATCCCGCTCGTGTCCATCATTTTTCAAATTTCCTTTATCAATTTAGATTCAAGCTTAGCATGGGCAACATGCTAAAATGGCACCAAAAGTCATATAAATTTGGGTTGGTATTATCGTTTCAGTGATTTATAGCTGTAAAGGTATAACACTGAGTTGGTAATCATAGATTCCAACTGATAATACCTGACGTCACCCTTAAGACGTAAATACTAAAAGGGAACTTGAAATTCGATGGATGCGAGCAGCGACACGGTGGCTCAGTTGGTTAGAGCAGCGCCACGGATCGGCGAAGTTCGCGGGTTCGAATCCCGCTCGTGTCCATCATTTTTCAAATTTCCTTTATCAATTTAGATTCAAGCTTAGCATGGGCAACATGCTAAAATGGCACCAAAAGTCATGTAATTTACATTTATTGTTTGCGGCTTGCGATAGAGCTTGCGCGATAATTCACTCAACTGAATTTACGTAAAGCTGAGTTGAGCCGACCATAACGTACCTGATATTAACATTCCTTTAATTTAAAAGATGCCGACACTAATGCCATCTACTGTTGAGAGTTGGAAACGTAGAGTGTTTATACAGCGTGTTCTGATTATTGACTGTTTGTTTCCAGATATTTTTCCACGGCTCCAAGATGTCGTCCCTGCACAAACACATGGCGCCGTCGCACCTGCCCGCTGACTACGGCGGCGAGCTCCCCGCCATCGACTACTCCGGCGCCGAATGGTATCCTGTCATCAACGACGTGTTGCCTTACATCAACAACTGGAACACGTACGGTTTCGCCAAGAAAGCGTAGACACGTAGCTTTTATATGTAGCCACATAAACTTGTGACTGCCTCTCGTGATTATTTACGCTGTCGAGAACAACAAGCAGGATTTTAGAGCAATTATTTAGTACAAGATATTTAACCTCAGTTTATTTAAGATTTCCAATTCAGGTTTCAAAAAAAAAATACCGGAACGTTTAACAGCAGGATCAATTAACGTGTACTCTATTTTTGGAAAATTACATTTTATGTTGCTTAATCACGTTTGGCGAATCACACTTATTTAAACTATTCTCAATGTTAATTTAGATTTAGATTTTATTTAACACTTAAACAAGAAGTGTACCTTTGTGTTCGAAAAGACGTGCTGTTCTTAACTTCTGGCCTTAGAGTGGTGATTAGGTAATTGTTAGATAATGCCATGTGCCCGAGCACCAGTAGTATAACACCCGAGCTCTTCCATAATCAGGGTTCTTTGTTATATAAGTATAGATATTACCAAATTTAGAATAAAGTATGCATACATTCAAAGACAAATGATTTAGTTGGTAGCTTAATATTTGTACTTTTTAATATGAAAAGTGTGAATGAATGTTTACAAAAGTTATGTGATAAATATTGACAAGTTGTATATGGCTATTATTATAATTGTGTTATATGTAAGCTGAACGAAACAGGCTAGATAGCTACGGTTAAGAAATTAATCGATAGTATATGTTCATCTATGCAGGTTATATGTAAGTTTTATATGTACATAAACAACGACTGGTTGGTTCATGTCTTAAGAGTAATTAATTATATGTTTGTGGTACATTGAATGTTTACTTTTATGGGGATGCGAGCGAATTTCATGACATGTAGGTACGAACGCTTTGTGGAGTATACAAAGTTTTTATTTATTTAGATTTAAGGAAGGAATAAGTTCCCGTTGATCGAGCACAACTCGCATGTCGGTGACTAGGGCTGTGACAGAGTTGACGTACGGTGCCAGTTCTGAACCATAAAATCACCAAATGTAGATTGTAATGTCGCGTCCGTTACGCTGAATGTTTTATATTATTAAGAAATCGGTAGATCATTTTAAAACACATTACACTATTTTCGATCATTTGTATTATGAATGTTAAGGGATATGTCATTTATTCCTATAAAAAGACATTTTCGCAGGGAACTGGAAGCATTTCTTCGCATTTAAAATCCATCTGATTGCGAATGGCATTCGTCGTAGCTAAAACAAATGAATGTTCTGTATGAGGTGCTTCTTCTCACATATTTCAATGATTACCTGTCCTTGCCGGTTGTAAAGGTGCACATACACTTGCACGCCATGATATTATAGTAAACAGGGGTAGTGTGACCTACCTTTGTTCTTCAAGCTGAGTTTAGAAGAGCTAATTGGATAAGTTTAACTGGACTTTCGTGGAGCGTGTAACAAATCTACCGTTTTTAGTTTTTACTCGTAATATCATTGCTTGCACCTAAACAATGTTTCTATACTATATAAATACTGAATATTTTGAGCATTAGCATTAGTTTATTGTAAGTTGATATTGTGTAATTATTCCAATCTTTGAGAAATGTGTGTTTATGTTAGTAACAACGACGGTTTCTCTTGTGATGCCATGTGCCTTTAGTAGACGCATTCCAATAAATATTTTTGTATTTTTATAGGTTTGTATACTTTATTGTATGATAAAAATACCTGATTTGCTCAATATATACATATGTTTGATACGGAACGCATAAGATTAGCGTTCGATTTAAAATAGGTATTAATATAAATAAAATTCTTTAAAACCAATAGTTTTTTTTATATGGACAACCTATCTTCGTTCCCTTAATCCGGTGAAAAACCTAAATTAATATTAATAGTGTGTGTTATATAACTATTAGAAAACTTATAGATATCATGATATTTTGATCCCGACGATCTTTTAAACTTGTGGAAAATGTTATGTATGATATTTGTCAGCATAGCTAGACCTACCGTACGTTAAAACTAAAGTACGTGGTTGATAATAAGAACACAAACAGATTCTTTTACGCTTAATACCTACTAATTATAATAAGTATCTAATATATTCTGTAATTGGATGGCTGATAATGTTTATTGAATATCTTGTAATCAAGTAAACGGGCGGCGCTAGAATGTCGCTAGACTCTGTTAGATTACCATTGACCAAAAAATAAACAAACAAATAATAGTTGACGTCTCTTTCCAAGTTTGGAAAAGACACGTAATATATATATAAGAAAGACTCATAGAAGATTGGGGTAGAGCTGTCGTGACAGATGTCATTACTTTATAATAAAACATTGTTTCACGCGTAAGAACGTTAGTACCGAATGGTAGACGTTGGCTATACCTATAGGTACATTATTCACTTTTACATGACTAAGCGATATATATCACGGAACTGAGTTTCCGCTGCGTTTATCTAATGCAATAGTGCGTCGTTTTGATATTTAACTCGACCTATATAATCTCACATCTCGCTCAGCCTGTAATAAAGTGAGAGATGAGAGTCGATTGAAGTGGAATATGCTCCTAACAAATAGAAAGGCGGTAATCATGTTTAACCTCCGCCGAAAAAGTGTAGATCGCTATTAAGTCTATGAAAGAAATAAATAATATTTGTCTGTGTGTTTGGTTTGGTAAAATGTTGGCAAGGACGATGCGGTTTGTTGCATTTGATTTTATAAGATAGTTCTAGACACTTATGAACGCAATAAAGTTAAGAAGCTCCGTAGGTAATAAAGTGTAAATAACGCGCTAAAGAAAATATATTTTTGATAACAGTTCCATAAAAGATGCAATTTAATGTTTTCTAGTAAAAGGTACGGACCTTTCTGTAAGAAATAGTAATATTATTGTCATTAAAAATGAGGACGTAAGTACTTAAAAACAAAATTGTTGCTCATTACGATTACATACATACGTGTAAGTCACGTGTCAGTTATTCACTGGGCATTGTTCTAAACGGATTAAATGTAAGCGTGTGCTGATCCTGCCAATTTTAACACAGAACCGTTAGTACCTACTTACCAGTACTTTGTAAACGGGTATCGAATATCAATTGTTGTTAGTTAGCTGTTAGCAGATGTCTACTGTAAGCGGCGCCTATAACTATTGTGAAACGTAAAATTGTATAAAGAAGCAAACATGGAGCTACTGAAATACTTGTTTTAGGCGCCAAAAGTCTACGGTATGATAGCCTGGTCCTAATATTGATTAAAAGTTACAGACATAGATGTAAACTGTAGTTGTACCGCATCGGAATTACTTTCAGATAATATTTTAATTTTAAGAATTTCGCCATGGGATTTTTTTAATTTATCATAGTTACCTGGCTGTAAGTCTTTTGTTAGGTGCTGATGTTAATAGATATTGCTGCGAGAGATAAGTTAAAACATATATTGTATAAACTCAGTTCTACGGCTCTACCATTCCGTAAAATCGAAAGGCGAAATTGTGGAGTTTTTTCAGTAAAATAACTGTCCATATTCCTTGCATTACCACAGCACAGACGTAAAATAATATAACATGGAAATTAATTACAGAGCATCTGTAGTTTCATAAAGTTGCAGAAATATGACGCATACAAATTTAAGCGCACAACGTAGGAACCTAATTAATGTGTTGATGAAACCTAGTTTCGAGGTACACGTCAAGAAAAGACAATTAACAGTGCAAAACGTTGAGAAAATTTGGATATGCCTGGTTCATTTTTAATTCAATACAAGACAATGCTTATTTCTTTTGTTGTGAATTAAATTATTACTATGACGCCTTTCTGTACTTCTTTAATTAATTATATTCTCTAATAGTTTTTAATTTTGTTTGCGTGTAGATAGCATATTTTGAAATTATTTATAACCGCATCTTATTACTTGTTTCCAATTTCCTATAAATAAAGTCAGATTAATATCTGCTATTTTAAAACATGGTTTTTTAAACGGCCTTTGTGTGATAATGTACCAGTTTTTGATTTATTGAACTAATACTGAAAGCTGGATAACATTTTAAACACATTTTTTGTACAAGTATGACTTTTTGTGTACAATCACAATCATAAAAACATATATAACAGAAATGAAAAAGTTTCCAATGTTTACAAATAAGACGAAGGAGGAAAGATCCTTTAAAACCATATATACAAGGCATTTTATTATGTATGTAGATACTGTAGTGCATACAAAAAAGGTGTTTGTTTGGAGTATAAGTGAACGGCGCGGGCGCCGCGGCATTGCGCTTGCCATGGCGGTGGTGGGATACCGTTAAGATGGTCTCACAATGGTCTCTCCATTAAACACTTCATCGCGACGGTCGGCGCGCGAGCGTACTTAGCTCTATATATTATATGTATCTTATATTAACTGACTCAAACGCTTTAGAAACTTAGACGCGAGCACTTGGAATTTCAAAGTCCATTAATTTAAAGATAAATAAAGCGTCATAATAATATTCTGTGATAATAATTTTAATCTCTTCGGCTTAAGTAACACTGTAAAAACTGTGTCGAGTGAAAATGCAAGTGAATGGTTTTGGAGCGGCGACACTGCTGACACGCACATTTTAAGACATACGTGGATTATCTGCCGAAATAAGATCTTGAGAGTTCGACCTTAACTTTTGAATTACAAAAATAAAAACAATGGAAGTACAATTCGGTTCGGATGGGATACCGTTCGTGACATGGGGAGATAATAAAATACTGCTGGAGCTTAATCCGATTGACGACGCCACTTGTATGGAAAAAGCTCAAAAAGAATTGAGAGAAACTCCGGAAGTCGTGGAGAACGCTTTGGTAGAGCTACGGAAACTTTTAAAAAGTAAGTATGGTAAGTAATTAATTTGAGTTTAATTTTTGTTTATATTGTACTAATTTTGATGTTTAATAACATATCCTTGAGTTTTGTTTTATTAAAAAACTTCTGAATTATAATATTGTTATCTATGATACTAATAATGACACAGTTATATTTATATAGTTTATCAGTATCATGTATGTTAAACTCGATAATACTGATTATAAAACATAGCGTTCCAAGTTCTACCGAGAGGAAAATACGGATGTAATGTGTGTAATGATAAATTCAAATGGTTCATTCAGAGTAGAGATAAATATGGTGTATAGCTGTGAAGATGTTTTTTTCATTCACATCTAATTAATTAATTACTTAAAACCGGTAGGTAAATAAAAAGACTGTCAACAAAATATTCTCAGAGTTATCAAATTGTCATTTTCAGTTGATTAATTTCGAATGTCGCTTGGCAATAATAAACCTTAGTAACAATATTATAACCGGCACTAGTCGGAGTCAGGAGGGTCAGTAACCTTCCCTGTCTTTTACGACTCTTAATTTCGACTCTTCTCGGATCAAAACTGACTTTAACCTGTGCTTTAACTTTCAATTCCATCCCACTAATATTATAAACGCGAATGCTTGTGAGGATAGATTGATGCTAGTTACTCCTTCACGCAAAAACAACTAGACGGATTTTGATGAAACTTAAGAGTAATATAGCTTATACATCAGAATAACACATCTATCCACATACATTTTACAAAACGATAGATTATGATGATTAACGTGTTATTTAAATGCAGTGGACTTTCTGATTGATTATTTATAAATAAACTAAGGAGTTTTCAAAGTGATCTCCGATAATGTAGATATTGTTGCATCCAAACTTGTGAGAGTTTTAGTTGTGCCGAGAGTTATAATCATTTGAAGTGCATCGCGTGAATAAATGGAAAGTTTGTAAAATGTGGAGTTTATTGCTTTCCCTTTCACAATCTCGTACAAAGGTGATTATAAAAACAAAACGAGAACAACTTCAGAGGCTGCGAGTGATATACATGTCAGTCTAAAACTTGGTTTCTTTCTATATGTAGAATTGTGGATACATATTGCTGTACTTACGTAGGTATTAAGAGTTTTTTGTGGAGAGCTGCTTAGTTTAGCGTTAGTGAGTTCATTTTTGACAATTATGTTATTATCAAGACCTATCTATACATATATTATAACTACATATTTACATCATTATGATTAAGCACAATCTAATAAAAAACATATTAAACGATCTGACAACATTCTCTACATCTCGTCGTCAACGTTGTTGAGTTTGATCGTTAACTATTACAATTCAATGCTTTATTTTGAATATCATGCAGACATTATCATTTATATAATACTCTTCAGAGACTGTTACTAGGAGCGGCCGTGCGGAAAAAATCCATTATTTCCTCGCTTGAAAAACAAATGTTGCTGTGAACACAAAGGAAATGTTACTGGCCATCTATTTGACATAACGCATTTCCTAACTGTTCTCTCATGGTGAACGGAAAATAATTTGGTAGATATAATTTCGGAATTACTTAGTAATTTCTGGATTATATACTAAAACAATGTCGGCGGTCAGAAATCCTCTCGCGCTTTATAATATTTATTGCTTTAAATGGGCTTTTGGTATAAAATATACTTAGATTTTATTGGATACTTATACTTATTATTCCATTAGATGGTCAAGCATATTCTTAGTAGGTACTACTTATGTACAATATTCAATATAGAGAACAGCATCGATTTTTTATATAATACGTTCAAGTCTCATGCTTGCATGATAGCCTCGTCATAAATACCCTCTGCATCTAAAGTGTCTACTGTTTCAGCTAAGTACTAGTTATTAATATTATTGCCCGTACATTAGCTGCCATGAACACTAATGATATCTTCGTAATTAAAGACGCGTCTTGTCAAACCGTTTCCTTTAGCCTTGGTTTTCATTTTTGTATTGTTTCTTACTAGCTTCATAACACATCTAACAAGTGTAATTTGATCATTTTTCTCCAGACTTTACAAATTATAAATTAGCCTTTAAAATATATAATCTTGTTTGGCAATCGTCACTAGTAGAGTAGGTTACTGCCTAGGCTTCTATTTACATCCGAAAAGCATACAAAAGATCATTTATAATTTGGTGACCGCTAGAAAGAGATAAGCATGAAAGTTACGTACCTACCTATGCAGGTATTTACGAAAATTTCGCGCAAGACAGACTTTGTGCGAAATCATAGAAATTTAATGGAATTACTCGGTCAAATGCTAAACATGCGTCGAGTATTCAGAATATTCTGACGGAAATTCCCATCAGGTATCAGGTTTATAGGGAAACTAGACATTATAGATTAGAAGACTGGTTATAAGCGTGCTTCTAGCATTCAGATTGCTAAATACTAAGTGCTTGGCTACAGTCGTGAGAATACGAAATCGCAAAATAAAGTGGACACGAAATGCAGTTTACTACTTCACACTTTTGTTTAAAACATAATAATCATTACATTAATACGTTTTATGTTAGTCATCTTATACCAAATCTTTTTTTGTAGGTTAGTTTAGCTCCTAATCTAAAAGGTGACCGAAGATTTACAACAATGCTTAAAAATAAAATGACTTATTTAAGAACTCAACTAGTTATGTTTTTCTTTTACGATGCCTAGTAAGTTTCGTTGTATTGCATAAGCATAAATATGCGTAAGAGATTAAAAACTGGCTCTTTTTTGGAATCTGATTTAGGTAGGTTATATCTGAATAAGCTAATAATTATATTTAACTTACCAGTAACTCTACAATCTACAAACACAGGTATTACGTAGATTACACAAAGTTCGACTGGTTTTTGGTGCGCAGTTTATATGACGTAGGTCAACGAAAAATCGTTTAGGTACATACAAGTTTTTGTAAACTTGATTAATAAAGGTGATATTATGTTCTTTTCAGAGGAGACTTCACTTTTTATTCCAATTGAGAGAGACGATTTTCTTCTGAAGTTCCTCAGACCTTGCAAGTTCTATCCCGAAAGTGCTTTGAAAAAGGTTTGTTTTACGAGATCTATATGTTTATATTCTTCTCAAATGAAGGAGTATCTATATTTATTTTCTTTCTCATTACAGATAGAAGCATACTACAAATTCAGGCTTCAATATTCAGATTATTGCCAGGATCTGTTACCGTCAACTATTCGGTCTCCGTTTCAACATTCAATAGTTTCGATCTTGGCTCCCCGCGACCAGCACGGACGTCGGATCATCCTTGTGGAGTCTGGAGGTTTGTAATCAAAGCTTTATTAATATATCCACCTGTATATGGAATGTGGGAGAACGAAAGGCGTATACGATTCTTGCAAGATTTAATCCTGGGGAAAATATCTTTGCATAACCAGACCTTGAGGCCAGAGATTGAGGCCTTAATATAGTTGAGATTGCTGCGAATTCTGGAGGAGGCATGTAAACACCACTGGTAAAAAGTAAGACTACCAAGATTTTTTATAAAACCAGCTAGAGTCCACCATTCAGAAAACGTTTGAGAATTTCCGTGATAGTAAAAGTTTATTGAAATGTAAAGATGTAATTACGATACTATTATGATTACAGAAATATCTTTGCGAATTGCATATACCGCGATAATACTGCAGTTTAAACCCATATAGCCATCTAGATGTTACAAAGTATAAATTACATGTAAGCTACAGCACTCAGCCGTAATAAGTTTGCGGCGTACCGAGGTTGCTTCGGCTTGCAATTTTATCCCTGAATAATAATTCTACGATTGATATGAGATGAGATATTTTATATAAACTGAAAACGTAACATCGTTTTTGACGATCAATAGATGGTTAAATATAACATCACGCCTGTATTACGCAAGAAAAGTTATAACAATATATTTTATCGAAATTACTTGAATACACAAAGGAAATGTATTTTATGTGAAAAAAGCCATTCACTTAGTTACTAATTTCTGATCATAATTTAAAAAGGCACTGTAAGCGTTGGATTTTGTACCCGTCAAGATTATCTAGGGCGTAACTCGTGAAATTGATACAGAACAAATAGTGCGTGGATTTAATCTTATTGGTATATGTATTTATAACCACGCTATACTAACACAATGTTAGACTACCTATACCATTTACGTACATCCAGTTTAAGTAATATACTTAGTTCTTTGATATGCGCTTTTAGATGGATCAATTATAAATTATTTATGTGGCTGTTGTACGCATTCAATGCTGTTTGATTTGATCAATTTTAGAGTATTAATAAAATTAGCATAAAGATATATTTTTTTTTAAAAACGCCGCCCCACACTAGGAATTTCTCCTGTGTCGTGGGTGTGTTTCACAAACATGAAATATCACATACACAAACACCCAGACTCGGGACAAACATCTACGGATCGCACAAATTTTTGTCCCGTGCGGGAATCGAACCCGCCACCCTTAGCGCAGCAGTGCAATCGCTTAGCCACTGCACCAATCAGGTCGTCGAATATGTATATTTCTAATATTGTATATAAGTATTAGTGAAGAGACTTAGGTTTGAACTCTGACACCAGGTTGTTTATCAACCATACGATAAGAAGAAGAAGTGAAGAGACTTCGATAACTTAACTTAAAATGTTACAACGCGGATACAGTTTTTGGCAGTTTAGAAAAAACTGGTCGTACGTCATTTGTATACAAAAAGGTTCAGCACCAAAAGTATATTTTACCGACTAACAAACGACACGTGTTAAGGTTTTTGCAAAAACAAAATATAAACGTTGTTTAAAATATTGTTGATGTAATATGACTTGCAAGAATCGTGCCATACAATCAAAAACAATAATTACTAACATCACAAAAACGTACAGTCCCAGCCTGCTATAGCTCCATCCAATTCGGGTGCTAAACTGCTGCTAAGGGTGTAGACACACTGACGCTTTTAACAATAAAACCACCTGGTGTTCGTTATTTTTCTAAAATTTTTTTTTTTTTTTTTTTTTTTTTTTTTTTTTATCTTTTATTATTTAGGGGCTTTTAGTCTCAAATAAAACCATGCCAGCCCCATCATAACCTAAACATATAAATATACTTATTCTAGCTTATCTATTATTTTATAAACTAAAATGGCTGCTTCCGATAGAGGCGCTGACAGAACACTTTGAAAAATTCCTAAGTCTATTAATCTTATATTAAGTCTATTCATCAGAGCCTCTCTCCCAGCTCTTGTCCTGACACATTCCACCAACAAGTGGTATACATCCTCCACTACACCACACTCGGTACAGTTTGGGTTGGGATTTATTCTCATTAGATGCCTAAACTTGTTGCAAGGAATGTGTCCAGACCGGAGTCTGTGAGCAATTATGACTAATTTCCTATTAAGCTTACTGTTGGCAAACCAAGGAACACGAGGGGGTTCACTTTGGATAGTTCTATACCAAATTCCTTTTTCTAGCGATCTTTCATTAAAATACTCTTTCCAATCGTTTTGGCATTTAGTCTTAAATTTAGTTAATATTTCGAAATATTTTTGATAGATCAATGTTCCAATAATCTTAAATAAAGCGAAATTACTTGTCTATCAAATCAAAGTTAGGTGGGTCTGGTTAGTGGCAACACCCTAACGGTTTTATATAACGACACGTTGATGTCTCTGGTACAAAACTTGTTTGATACGAAATTAGGACAACTCTCGCAACATCTGATTGCACTTTTATATAATAGATTCTGTGAGTTACGATTATGTAGTTTAGACATCTCGTAATACGTCTTATCTGAGATGGCGTAGATGCGGTTAGATATAGGATTGCTTTGAGTTGATTGTTGTTCTTTGTTCATATCCATCTAACTTTAGATAGCGTGTTTACCTATGCATTGGCCCCCTTTATACAAGGCAAGACCGGTTCAGGAAGTCAGAATTTCAGTCCAGTTTACCTCTAACGGCTCTTGATTGGATATCTATATCTTCTATCTATACTTATAATAAAACTGTAGAGAGGTCAATTCTGTACATTGAATATATTTTCAAAATTATTATTGGAGGATAACTGGTGATCGATACTGATGCCAAAAATGCAATTAGTAAATTTTTTGTCGGTCTGTCTGTCTGTCTGTCTGTCTGTCTGTCTGTCTGTATGTGCACGCATGGGTCAAAAACTACTGAAGGGATTTTAACCAAACTTGGTACGATTGTAGTCCATACGCCTGGGCAGGTTATAGGCTATATAACATAACGCTAAAACACATAGGAGCTGAGCAGTAACGATAAATTTGAAGCAAGTCGGATAAAAATGCGCTTTCGAGCTCTTATCCTCGCATACGTCGATCATACACCAAAAGTATGTATTACAAAAATGATGGTTTCTAAAAGATCTACAAAAAAGTCCTTAATAGTATATATCTATCTTTTATAAATTAGCCACAATAACGTGTTTAATCGTTAGGCACTTCTTCAAGTGTATTAATAAAATATATAAATATATTGTATTTCACATAGATATATCGTTATCAAACTCCAATATTCAAAAAGTACACTTTAATATCTATTTTATAAAAAAAAAAAGAAATCGGTATATAAGATATAGATGAAATAAAACTTCCAAATCTCGCCGCGCCAGTATGGGTACGGCGGCATAAATGGTTTTTCTTTTTTAAAATTGAATGTACAGACACGGGTCGTTTACGATTTTATTATATGTATAGATATATATTTTTTCTCATTACGTCATAGACAATTGTAATTCTCGCAGCAAGTAACACATTTACTCACGCAGTCTTGAAGTAGCCTTTAATCTTACGAATACTTAGCTGCTTCTTACACGCACACACAATCGTACGACGCTTACTCTTAGGTCACGAGTTCTCTATAAATTTTGTCTGTTGAGATACTGATACATTGGGATCTACACCAAACCTAGCGAAATTGTGGGAGTAGGTACAATATGTGCACCTCTGCCTACGCCTTCGCGGAATACAAGCGTGTCGTTGTCGTATGTTTTATAACAATCATTTTTATAAGAGTCAACTGCAATGATTCCCTATTTTAACTTAATTACGAATAAACCGACAAACAGACAAAATATCCAAAATAATAGAAATGGGTTGTATTGTATAGGTTTCTAAAACGTCGCCCCACACTAGGAATTTCTCCTGTATCGTGGGTGCGTTTCACAAACTTGAAATTTCACTTACACAAACACCCAGACTCGGGACAAACATCTACGGATCACACTTTTTTTGCGGGAATCGAACCCACAACCAATCGCTTAGCCACTGCGCCAATCAGGTCGTCACGGTTGTCTTTTATCCTTGGCATTTTTTTTTCTTCAGTAGTTTCAATGTACAGGAACTCAGAAACGCACAAAACGGATTTATTTATGTTCTCTTCTTCAGTTATATATTATTATCAATAGACTTTCTGTAACTTCCGTAATTACCGTTCAATTTTTGCGGTTTTTTTTTTAATACTGGAAAGTATTTTTATTTAAATAAGTGGTTTAAAGATTTTTAACCTACTTAAAACAGCCTGCCTGGTAGGTATTTTTTTCTGTTAAAAGTTCAATTTACTACTGGTGTTTTATCCGAAATACACGCGGACGAAGTCGCGGGCAACAGCTATACATGTAATAAAATAGTACGGCATGGCGTAAAAACTACTAAATCGAATTCGCTCAAACTTAGCTAATATATTAAAAACAATTTAAAAATACTTTTGCTGTTTCCGAATTTCCACGCGAACGGAGTCGCGGGCACATCTAGTACTTATAATAAAACTGTAGAGAGGTCAATTCTGTACATTGAATATATATTCAAAATTATTATTGGAGGATGACTGGTGATCGATACTGATGCCAAAAATGCGATTAGTAAATTTTTTGTCGGTCTGTCTGTCTGTCGGTCTGTCTGTCTGTCTGTCTGTCTGTATGTGCACGCATGGGTCAAAAACTACTGAAGGGATTTTAACCAAACTTGGTACGATTGTAGTCCATACGCCTGGGCAGGTTATAGGCTATATAACATAACGCTAAAACACATAGGAGCTGAGCAGTAACGATAAATTTGAAGCAAGTCGGATAAAAATGCGCTTTCGAGCTCTTATCCTCGCATACGTCGATCATACACCAAAAGTATGTATTACAAAAATGATGGTCTCTAAAAGCTCTACAAAAAAGTCCTCAATAGTACATATCTATCTTTTATAAATTAGCCACAATAACGTGTTTAATCGTTAGGCACTTCTTCAAGTGTATTAATAAAATATATAAATATATTGTATTTCACATAGATATATCGTTATCAAACTCCAATATTCAAAAAGTACACTTTAATATCTATTTTATAAAAAAAAAAAGAAATCGGTATATAAGATATAGATGAAATAAAACTTCCAAATCTCGCCGCGCCAGTATGGGTACGGCGGCATAAATGGTTTTTCTTTTTTAAAATTGAATGTACAGACACGGGTCGTTTACGATTTTATTATATGTATAGATATATATTTTTTCTCATTACGTCATAGACAATTGTAATTCTCGCAGCAAGTAACACATTTACTCACGCAGTCTTGAAGTAGCCTTTAATCTTACGAATACTTAGCTGCTTCTTACACGCACACACAATCGTACGACGCTTACTCTTAGGTCACGAGTTCTCTATAAATTTTGTCTGTTGAGATACTGATACATTGGGATCTACACCAAACCTAGCGAAATTGTGGGAGTAGGTACAATATGTGCACCTCTGCCTACGCCTTCGCGGAATACAAGCGTGTCGTTGTCGTATGTTTTATAACAATCATTTTTATAAGAGTCAACTGCAATGATTCCCTATTTTAACTTAATTACGAATAAACCGACAAACAGACAAAATATCCAAAATAATAGAAATGGGTTGTATTGTATAGGTTTCTAAAACGTCGCCCCACACTAGGAATTTCTCCTGTATCGTGGGTGCGTTTCACAAACTTGAAATTTCACTTACACAAACACCCAGACTCGGGACAAACATCTACGGATCACACTTTTTTTGCGGGAATCGAACCCACAACCAATCGCTTAGCCACTGCGCCAATCAGGTCGTCACGGTTGTCTTTTATCCTTGGCATTTTTTTTTCTTCAGTAGTTTCAATGTACAGGAACTCAGAAACGCACAAAACGGATTTATTTATGTTCTCTTCTTCAGTTATATATTATTATCAATAGACTTTCTGTAACTTCCGTAATTACCGTTCAATTTTTGCGGTTTTTTTTTTAATACTGGAAAGTATTTTTATTTAAATAAGTGGTTTAAAGATTTTTAACCTACTTAAAACAGCCTGCCTGGTAGGTATTTTTTTCTGTTAAAAGTTCAATTTACTACTGGTGTTTTATCCGAAATACACGCGGACGAAGTCGCGGGCAACAGCTATACATGTAATAAAATAGTACGGCATGGCGTAAAAACTACTAAATCGAATTCGCTCAAACTTAGCTAATATATTAAAAACAATTTAAAAATACTTTTGCTGTTTCCGAATTTCCACGCGAACGGAGTCGCGGGCACATCTAGTACTTATAATAAAACTGTAGAGAGGTCAATTCTGTACATTGAATATATATTCAAAATTATTATTGGAGGATGACTGGTGATCGATACTGATGCCAAAAATGCGATTAGTAAATTTTTTGTCGGTCTGTCTGTCTGTCGGTCTGTCTGTCTGTCTGTCTGTCTGTATGTGCACGCATGGGTCAAAAACTACTGAAGGGATTTTAACCAAACTTGGTACGATTGTAGTCCATACGCCTGGGCAGGTTATAGGCTATATAACATAACGCTAAAACACATAGGAGCTGAGCAGTAACGATAAATTTGAAGCAAGTCGGATAAAAATGCGCTTTCGAGCTCTTATCCTCGCATACGTCGATCATACACCAAAAGTATGTATTACAAAAATGATGGTCTCTAAAAGCTCTACAAAAAAGTCCTCAATAGTACATATCTATCTTTTATAAATTAGCCACAATAACGTGTTTAATCGTTAGGCACTTCTTCAAGTGTATTAATAAAATATATAAATATATTGTATTTCACATAGATATATCGTTATCAAACTCCAATATTCAAAAAGTACACTTTAATATCTATTTTATAAAATAAAAAAAATCGGTATATAAGATATAGATGAAATAAAACTTCCAAATCTCGCCGCGCCAGTATGGGTACGGCTATACGGTTGATTTTAGTTTAACGCGCGACACGGCCATCCGCTGCATTTATAAAAAGGCGGGGGCATTCACGCGCCACCTTATTGTCCGGTTAAGCAGTAACAGCCCCCTCAGAGATAATTGCGAGAGACATTTTCGAAAAAAAGAAAACGCGCCACCTTCGCTCGCATTGTCACTGTTAATGCGAACAGACGTGGTTCTTATTGACTCTTTGGAATCTTCTTCTTATCGTATAGTTGAGGTCAGAGTTTAAACCGCCTGTAGGACTTAACATGGCTTTACACACCGTTGAAACATCTCTCAGGTGTGCCGGTTTCCCCACGATGTTTTCCTTCACCGTTTTTAGCAACTGATAACTAATTTATAGTACGCACATGAATTCGAAAAGACATTGGTGCGTGCCGGGAATTGAACTTGCGACATCTGACTTGGCAGTCGTACTACTACGTAAAGATTGACATGTATGTAAAGACAATTTACATGTATGTAATGATTGACGTAACTTTTTTTTATGAACCGATTAAAATGAAACATAAATATACTAAATATTATGGGAAGCTGCCACAATACATCAATGAAAACTGCATTCAAATCGGTTCAGTCGTTTCTGAGAACGCACTAGCGTTCAAACGCACAGACAAACCGACAAACAGACAAAATTTTTAAAAACTATATTCTTGGCTTCGGTGACATAAATACAGAGCGTATAAATTATTTTTCTTTTTTAAAATTGAATGTACAGACACGGGTCGTTTACGTTTTTATTATATGTATAGATATAGATTTTTTCTCATTACCTCATAGACAATTGTAATTCTCGCAGCAAGAAACACATACGGTTCTCCGGAACTTATTTCTGTCAAAGTAATTCGACTTCTAGCTCAAAGGCATCCTTCAGCTATAACATCATTGAGGCGCACATTCTAGCAGCAAGATAGATTTTCTATCCTGTGTATAACGATTTCGGCTGAGTGTACAGCCATAAGGCTGTACACTCAGCCGAAATCGCCATGACCATCAACATCAACCATTACCATTGTCTCACGCAGTCTTAAAGTAGCCTTTAATCTTACGAATACTTAGCTGCTTCTTACACGCACACACAATCGTACGACGCTTACTCTTAGGTCACGAGTTCTCTATAATTTTTTTCTGATACATTGGGATCTACACCAAACCTAGCGAAATTGTGGGAGTAGGTACAATATGTGCACCTCTGCCTACGCCTTCGCGGAATACAAGCGTGTCGTTGTCGTATGTTTTATAACAATATTTTTTATAAGAGTCAACTGCAATGATTACCTATTTTAACTTAATTACGAATAAACCGACAGACAAAATATCCAAAATAATAGAAATGGGTTGCATTGTATAGGTTTCTAAAACGTCGCCCCACACTAGGAATTTCTCCTGTATCGTGGGTGCGTTTCACAAACTTGAAATTTCACTTACACAAACACCCAGACTCGGGACAAACATCTACGGATCACACTTTTTTTGCGGGAATCGAACCCACAACCAATCGCTTAGCCACTGCGCCAATCAGGTCGTCACGGTTGTCTTTTATCCTTGGCATTTTTTTTTCTACATTGGTTTCAATGTACAGGAACTCAGAAACGCGCAAAACGGATTTATTTATGTTCTCTTCTTCAGTTATTTATTTCAATAGACTTTCTGTAACTTCCGTAATTACCGTTCAATTTTTGCGGTTTTTTTTTTAATACCGGAAAGTATTCTTAGTTAAATAAGTGGTGTAAAGATATTTAACCTACTTAAAACAGCCTGCCTGGTAGGTATTTTTTTCTGTTAAAAGTTCAATTTACTACTGGTGTTTTATCCGAAATACACGCGGACGAAGTCGCGGGCAACAGCTATACATGTAATAAATAGTACAGCATGGCGTAAAAACTACTAAATCGAATTCGCTCAAACTTAGCTAATATATTAAAAACAATTTAAAAATACTTTTGCTGTTTCCGAATTTCCACGCGGACGGAGTCGCGGGCACATCTAGTATCAAAATAATTGAAGAAGGCAGATGGTAGATTTTAGTGCATCTGGTTAGACTACCATGTACACTACAAATATTTGATAAAAACTAGAGCGACTCATGCGCGGAATATGCATGTATACATTGTGTAATGTTATACTCAATCACTGTGAGGTGAATGACTTGTAGCTTATAGCTGAACCCAGTTGGTTAGGTAATAGAAAGTGTGTTGTCGATGATTTCCTCGCAGTCGCTGTGCGCTCGACTCTAGCGGTACGGTTACATTTGTTTGACCTTCGGAGATTTGTTTATATGTATAAGAATTATGTAAGATTACGCCAAAAAAATGTAAACAGATTAACCTTTAATATTATAAATCAAACTGTGTCTGCCTTTTGTCTAAGCCCTTGCAGATTTCCGAAAGATATAGAAAACATTTTGTCTTAGAAATGACTTAAAGTATATTTTTACGGGAACAAAGTCATGGGTGAAAGTCAGTAGGTACCTAATATATAAAAACCAAATACTTATATTATTTTGGATGTTTATATTTCCAGAGAGATGGAATCCACAGGAGGTGCCTCTCAAGGAGGTGTTCCGCGGTATTCAAATGGGGTTGGAGGGAGCCATGGCTGAGCCTCAGACCCAGATCTGCGGCGTCATCAGTGTCTTCGACATGAAAGGTCTCTCTTTCAAACACATCATGCAGTTCACGCCATCCTACGCGAAGATGGTCCTTGAATGGATTCAGGTAAAAGACTTTGTGATCTCCTTTATTTAATATGACATGCTTACTCTTTATGGAGAGTTCCGTTAATAACACAATTATTAAATCACAAACAATAAGATAATACGAAAAAAAGCAAAGAAATCAGTTTGCGTAGTGATTAACTGATTACCTCCGTTCGTAACAATCTATTTATATCTTTATCTTGTTATGATCGTGTTTAAGGACAGTGAAAAAGTGTTAATTAGTTATCATGCTTATTTACTATATATTAGCATAATCTGATAACATTGTAATAAATTGATAATTAACGACTTCTCACTAAGTTTGAAACAAAATATACTTAGAGTGCATTTATGTCTATAACGCTTGTATTTGCTAGAAAAGCTATTAGACAGTTGTGTCGTAGCTAATATACAGTAAACAGGTCTCATTGCGAGATAATGATTGTTGGTATACTTGAACCCGCAACGTTGCATATAAATCTAGATCCATAGGCTGCGACATTTTGTGACACTTGACGCTACTGAATATTTTATATGAATACCACAACTAAAATATATTATTAGGAATTACTATAATCCAGGCACTATATTGCAAACTTGTCAACACATCTTGTCTGTACAATGTGTACGCGCCGAGAGGGTTAATCAATGTCTACGCGTTTTCAAATAAAAGGTCAATTGAATATGTGCAAGTTGCAAATTGATAATGACAGCTATGAATTATCTTGTATATTAAATGTTTATTGGTTTCGCGATTAAATATAATGAAGCTCAAACGGAACTTGTTCAAACGTTGTGTTTTATACAGGGACACTTACTTGTTGTTGACTTTATTGATAAATATAGACAGTAGTAGTAAGGTGCATCATGTAGTTACGTAAGACCTCACTATTTGTTGCCGGAAATGGGTAACTATGCACGTAATTTAGTCGCTGTTTGCGAAGCTCTCGATATAATCATTAAAGTCCACTTCCTATTTTCAACATACTTAACTTTAATATGTACATCAGACATAACTTATTAATATAGGTATTACATGCTTCTACTTATAACTGATTCTTCAATTTCAGGAATGCGTCCCCATTCGCGTCAAAGCAGTTCACATAATAAACCAACCGTACATATTTAACATGCTGTTCGCAATATTCAAGCCATTCATGAGAGAAAAGCTGCGCTCACGCATCCATTTCCACGGAAGCAACATGGACTCATTGATGCAGCATGTAGATCGTAAGGCGCTGAGGCACAGGCATGGTGGCCTTCTGCCCGAACCAGAGATAACAGGCGAAGTACTGTGGAAAATGCTGCGCCATTATGAAGAAGAGTTTAAATGTGAGTATAAACAATAAAATGTGTGCTTTATTCGAACAAAACAGGTAATGTTTAATAAAACATGTATTACTTAACACTTACTTAACAGTATTATGCATGCATTACTTGAATATGAATTGCTTACATAGTTTCAACTGCATTTCCGCTCTGACTTAGCAACATAACCTACGCTAATTTAAAGTGGTAAACAAAATAGGCTCTAGACAGACGGACTGCATTTCAACTGCAATCCAACCGCAAATTGCAGTTCGGATGCAGTTTGAATGCAGTTGACACGACTGCAATAGAACTGCAAACCAAACGTTCACACTATTGCACGCCGACTGCAATTGAACTGCAATTGGACTGCATGTTTGGTATGCAGTTCTATTGCAGTCGTGTCAACTGCATTCAAACTGCAGTTGAACTGCAATTTGCGGTTGGATTGCAGTTGAAATGCGGTCCGTCTGTCTAGAGCCATAAGGTCGATTAGGTAAATAGCATACCGCCGCACTCAGAGACGTTAATGATTACTTAAACTGACTCTAAGTAAAGATTTCACTAAGAAAATCTTCACTTGGTGATAGTTTAAGTAGTCATTAAATGTCTCTGAGTTCGGCGGTTCGTCTAATATATTCTAAAATCTGTTTTCCAGTGGCGAACTCATACGGTTACATCAAGAACGTAAACAACAACGGTAAGACGTAGACGGAGGCTCAACGAAAGTACAAAATGGAACTCATTCGCTCAAATTCTTCCGATACTGATAAATATAAGTGAGGATGTAGGTATTTTAGTTTTGGTTGTATCTATTTTAGTTTTGGTTGTATCTATTTTGTGCATTTTTATTTTAAGCCATAGTAAGATACGTAGACAGTTAATGTAGCCCATATGTAGCCGCACTGATGTATACAGTCGGAACCAAAAGTGCGAATGCATAGGTACTACATTTTTTTTATTCGAATATTAAATGTATTTAGAGTTTATTGTGATGTAAACATAAAAGTACAATCTGGTTGGTGTTATAGAATAAAAGGCAAGATAATAATTTAAAAATATTGTTTTATTATTTAATATTACAATAATCATTTGTAACAAATCATACATTTAAGAGGCGATTATAATGTAATCGCATGATATAAATATATATTTAATCAAGAGTTTATAGAAATATGTAGGTTTACATAGAACGTTTTTTATAGTTATCATTGGACATTAAATTTCCAAAAAATAATAATTATAGTAATAAATACATAAATCGTTTCTTATTTTATCCTTAACATATACTTCTTTAAAGGAACCTTATCTACTATGTCTT
The DNA here is from genome assembly GCA_905340225.1 of Abrostola tripartita. Classification (NCBI taxonomy): domain Eukaryota; kingdom Metazoa; phylum Arthropoda; class Insecta; order Lepidoptera; family Noctuidae; genus Abrostola; species Abrostola tripartita. The sequence continues at coordinate 3,919,717 of HG996488.1, forward strand.
TGCCATAATATACCTACTTTAATTTTCATATCATACTAAAATCCATGAGAGAAAAAAAATGTGATGAGTATATTTTACAAGAGATTCTTTTAATACATAGAATATATATAATAATATCGGGGAAGTCATTGTCCATTTCAGTAACGTTCACTTTAAGAGATCATAAAAAATAAAATTTTTGTTAGGATAAATATAATGTAATAATTGTGTATAACATTGTAAGGCTTTAAGCCTTCCATGGACTATAATATTATATACAATAAGAAAATCACAGCCTGCTTTCATATATGAAATGTGTATAGCATTGCGACAGTACTCCCAGAAGGGGAAGGCGAAGGTCGCCTGTTAGCAGCCTTTCTTGAAATGTATCCTTGGACCCTAGATCTCCACTAGCCTAACACACACACATCAACAATCTGTGGATTGATCCCCAATGTTCTACATGCATAGATAACAATTTAATACATATATAGGTTATTCACAATATGAAGTGCTTGCAGCCTTTCACGATGGATGATTGAGCTTAAAAAGGCATTTTATATAAATATATTATATATTATAAGTATTAAATATGGAATATAATTGGTCCAAATATCAAAACATTATTACAAATGCTAATGAGCTTATTTAACAAAAATGCTCATAAAATAATTATCTTAAGTTTAGGTACCTTTTTAGACATCCATAAATTATTTTTTACAATTAATATTCGACTAATTAATGCCTAGAACTATTCATATGACAATGCCAATGGCTAAGGCTCTACTATAAATATTTGTACGTAAACATAATCTAAATTAAAGTATTAGATATTATCACGGTTTGAATATATATATCACATTGCATAAAATCGTCTATTTCATTCAGTGCTTTTCACTTCTTTTTGTATCCATATGAATTGATTGCTGAAACAAAAATGAAAATAATGAAGATCTTATCATCAATAGTTGTTATTAGATAACCAAAAGAATGCAATATTGTTGTTGATTTTTTTTTAAATAATATAGATCTCTTAAAAATAAGCCAAAAAATAGCAAGCTTAGATTATTAAATAGTATCCTTACACAGTTTTTTGCACTACTGAAACACTAATCAAACCAAATATTTTAACTATATTGATATTCATTCGTAATCGTAACGTAAGTAATTCAGCTTTTAGTATAGAGAATAGAAATGAAAATATCCAACAAAATTTGATTTAAACACATAACTTACCACTGAATTCCTTATCGCACATGAGGAGCAGTTCCAACCACTGGCCTCCAGTCACACTCGGGATGGACAGGGTGCCGCCGTACTGCTCCGGGAGGCACTTAGGACTGATGTACTCGTGTAACAGCTTCTTATCACTACCCATAAACACTATGCGGGAACGAAGCTTCTCTTTCAAGAAAGGCTTGAAGATCTTGAACACCATGTCGAAGATGAATGGCTGGTTGATGATGTAAAGACCTTTGATACGCAGCGGGATGGCTTCCTGAAATAAATGTTGAGACACATTTAGTTAAATAATTTAAGTTTACATTCAGAATTAATTGAAAAGTACAACACATGGGTACATGAAATTCATAGAAATATTTTTTTATAAACTACAATAAATTTAATTATATTTTTTGGTAACCACAGACAGTATTTCATCATTATCATCATATTTAAGTTGAGCCACTGTTGGGCATAAGCCTCCCACCTATAATGCCACCGTTTCTTGTTCTGGGCCTTACACAAACATTCAGATCTAACCCTACAGATTGAATTTTTAAGAGGTTTTTATTTTCATCAGATTCAATACAAGTCTAATAATACAAATATTTTAATAGCAAAAACTCACTTGTAACCAGTCCACAATTCTATTGGCGAAGCTAGGAGTGAACTGCAACACATGCTGCATGGACAGGCCGTCCATATCGAAGATGACAACAGCACCACATATCTGGCTCTCTGGCTCCAACATGGCCGCCTCAAGGAACAACACGCAGCCCTTGAATACCTCGTCTAGGCTGCACTTGCTTGGCTTCCATTTCTCTGTAAATATAAAGAATAATAATATAAATAATAGCCACCCACACCGGTGTTACTCCCTTGTTGCCTATAGTTTTGACCGTTTAGGGCGCCATCTAGTGAGTGGCGAGTCACCGTCTTCTAATTAAAATTCGATGTTTTTATGTTAAAAGGTAGTCGCCGTTTTATTTATTAATAGAATTAAAATAACGAATCCACCAAACATCCCAACACAATAGACCTAAATCATTTGAGTTTCCATATTTCACAATAGTCTTGCACCATCTGGGGACTTATCATGGCTCTCTGCTACAGAGCAGCTGTGTGTTGTCCGTAGTGGTGTCCCATTCTCTTTAAAAATGAATTTCTCAACGGGCCTCTGCGTGTTAGATTAGTGTCTCCTCGTAAGCCTTATAGAAGACCGGATATCTTCCATGTGGTTGATAGCCCGCGTAACAAATCGAGATATAAATAATATTATGGATTTAGACATAAAATAAAATTTTAAAGGTGAGCTGGCAAATAATACCTATTTTGAACAAAAGCTCGTTAAGAGGACTAATTAAAAAGTAAAATCTTGTTATTTGGCCTTTCAAAGGTTGTTTGCAGATATAACCTTAAACGATGATTTTGATCAATAAAACATATTTTATGTATGTTTCCCTAATCGAATTCAATTTACTTACGGGTAGTCAATGACCTAATTAGCCCGAAAGTCGTACAACCAGTTTTACCAAGGGGTATCGTAATACGGTAATACCCAGTTACTGAGTTTTGAAAGTCAAAAGGCAGACGCGTTTTGTAGAATACTGATAATACGTTGAACCCGGTTATGCTGGAATTGGGTAGACAATGGTGCATTCGAAACCTCATACCTCGAAACACCTATAAAGTATAATTGAAGATTTTAGGAGTTTGATTAAAGATTCCGAAGGTTTTTATAGCAGTTTTTCTACATATCTATTTTTTACTTGCTAATTGGTGACGCTATTGAGAAATCTATTTACGTGTTGGGTATTTCATAATTGTAAAAATAACTTAGTATTTGCTATTGAAAGATGAAGTTAAGAGTCTGATTGTACTTTGAGTTCTGCCCCCCTTACCATGAACTCTTAATACAGGACAGTTTACGATGTGGAAGTGAGACGCCGCTATGTGCAGTGTAATGCGGCGTCTCGCTTCTACATCGTAAACTGTGTATTCTTTAAAAGTTCATGGTAAGGTGGCTGATCAAATACTAAAATTATTGTTACGTACGCAAACTGATGATTAAGGCCATAATAAAGTGACGTAACACAATGATAAGTTAGCCACGTTCGATGTAATTGTATATTAGAGTTGGTATTGTATACAACGTATTATTTGTTGAGCATTATCTTGGGTATGGTTGCGTGACTATTGTACCCAGAATTCAATAATGTTTAACTTACTTATTATCTACACGTAAAATTGGTAGGGTAATTATGTTAATATTATTTTTCATGATTAGTTTAGCTATTCAAAATAATATCAGTACCAAAGGCTCTGGTGCTCTTAATTATGGGCACTATCTAGCCTGCTTCAAAGCTTTGACGCTGATTGTATTTTTAGACTGAATAACTCTCACTAATTAGTGACATGAACAATAGTACAACAAAGTAATTTTGATTTCCTTTTTTCCATGTTTTCCCCGCAGTTTTACTTCATGCCATGTCATTGTAGGCTAGGCTGATGCCGCCAAATATCTGGTCATAGATCATAGTATTCATAGGGTATAGTTCTGCAGACATACGAAAAACTCTCCCTAAACATAACATCACGCCTGATTTGTCGAAGGGGTTAGGCAGAGATGACTACCGCATTTTGCCAGTTGTAATATAGGTCTCCATGTAATAGGGGAAGAGCCTATTGACACTAACCGCGCCCAAATTCGACGTGGTGCTGCTACTGACAATTATCTAAGGGAAAAACCCAAAAATACTTTGTCCGGGATTCGAACCTGGGACCTCAGGCTCAGCAGTCGGGCTTAGCGACCACTGGACCAAAGATATCAGCTAAAAATAACTTACTTCCTAGTTCCAGCACCAGTACTCGCCGCCCATGCTGGTCGCGAGTAGGCAGAACTGTCAGCACATTCTGTATGAACACGTTGGTCTCTTTGCTGGGCGTCAGACCCTCGTAGTGCTTCGAATGCTTCAGCTTGAAAGCGTAGTAACGTTTGATCTAAAAATGTAATGTAGAAGTATTAGGAACAATCTAAAATCGGAGGAGATTTTGGAGGAGGAGGACTATTTATTAAGGTATACTATCTACCGGGTGATTTGAAATTTTGAAATAATTTTTCAAATTAATATGCTTTTGAAGCAATTCTTTATTATTATTTTGGACGACAACAGATTGTATTACAGACTGCTGTAGGTAACATTTTTGTTATTCGCAATCACGATAAAGCTTGCATACATGTTTTACGCCATTAATGAGAGTGAGTATTAGTTCTTTTTGCATAATCAATATTATAGGTATGGTAGGATTGAAAAGCAAGGCACAGATTTATATGTGTTTTTCAGCTTATGTACTGGCAAATAAGGAAAGCATCTTGGAATTAGTACTGAACACAAACACATTAACAAATATGCTATTTAAATAAGTTCAAGTAATCATAGGCAGTGCTTTACAAGGAAAAGCCACGAACCCGATACTTTTGAACTATTACACGCTTATTGCAATTTAAACAACCATGAACGATGTTTGTACTCACAAGTACTAATGTATAAATACAATCTACTCGTAATGTATAAATACAAATTATGCAACGAGGTTGTGGTTAGTTAGCATAAATAGCACTTGAAAATATTACATCCTATGAATCACTGTAGAATGTGAATTATTGTGTAAAATATAATGTTTCATTCATTGAATATCGGAGAAGGGTTTGCAAAGTTCTGTTATTGAAGAATCTATTGTTCTTTTATCCATTCGATATTCTTGAAGGCGTTCAACAAAGAGCGTAGCATACAACAAAAATAATAGGAAGCTATTAAAATATTATTGGAACGCTGAACATTATTTAAATAGTAGGTATACCTATTGAATATTTATAATTCAAAGTTTTTGATTTCAAAAGTGATATGAATGAATATCAATATATATAATAGTATATACTTACTAGATCGTAGGCGCTCTCAGGGTAGAACTTGCAAGGTCTCAGGAAGCGGATCAGCCATGCTTCACTGTCGGTTGGCACCAACAACTCTTTGTCCTCTGTAAAAGAACGAACGCATTATAAAAATAGTGCTTTTGTTTGCTTGCCTGTCTCACAAGCTTTTTGAAGCATTCTCGTCACTAAATCAGTACAAGACATCACTTTAAAGATTTAGATCATGTGTCGTATTATATCGCGTCCGTTTAAAAAACTTGTACCCATGTACAAGTTGGAAAAAATCTACGGTCATCACAAATATTTGTCCAGTGTGTGAGATGTGAGTCGATCCTACAATTCCATAGTCCAGCAGCCTAATCACTTAGCCACTGTCATCTAATTCATATGTATCCGCAATGTAACTTGAGTATTAATTTGTGCCAAATGTGCCCTCACACTTTGTCATACATATAACAATATTGTGTGTATTTATTAGAACAGCAACGCTATATGCATTTAACATTATTACTAGATATAAAATGAATTTGTATCGAGTGTCAGTGTATTTTTCCGTAATTATGCAACGAACTTATTTATGAATCAGGCGTATTGACCTTAACAAGAGAGCGTCATAAGTGAGTGGGCTACGAAAGCTCTATAAGTCTACACTGAGAAATGTATATGAAAAGGAGGAAAAGTAACGACTTTACACACCAAGAAATGCGTTTTGTATCTTAAACAAAATAATACTTTGGTCTATTATCAGATTATTTATTTATTCCACATACATCTATCATTACTGGTAGGTATAACCTAATACAATAGTGTAAGCAATATTAAAGGTAAAACTTAAATCTAAACATTCAAGTTAAAAACATAATAAGCTCGCCTTGGAGGCATTATAATTAAATAGGTTTACCTAAAGCTTGTGCGTGATCTTTTGTCTACTTAGAATAAGCATATACTTATTGATATGTATTTATTCATCCATAAACATACATATTCTATTTTTAAATTACCCTAATAAGAATACAAATAAATAAAAACTGGCCGTAAGCAAGTATCCACAGCCCACACTGACCGCAAAATGTAGATAAATTCTTTATGTAGGTAGGAGTATGTATAAAGATCTAATTAGTTTCGCGACTCTTTTATTTACATAATTATGACCACGTATTACCCATATATTACCGCATATTACTAAACAATACTGAAAGCTGTATGGAAATGTAGGTGTCAACAAATATTTGTTTGTCAATATTTACCCCCCACATTAGCTTTCTGGTTTATCCGGATCTCACCATGCTTTAAGAACTCAACATCATATAGGCATCGACAAATAAAAAGAAGCTACGTGTAAATTGAAATACAAACACGGTAAAAGACGGAAGTCACACTTAAACATGTTCGTTCTTTTAATCTACGGTTCTTTTTATCGCTTTACTAAACAACGCTAATTGCCTGACCACAGAAAACCTTCTTTTATGTAAATTTCAAGTAGATTGAAGTACTAGCGTAGCGTTAGTTTAGAAGATTAGCTCATAGGTATGAGAGGAGCGTACAAAAAAAATAAAATACAATAATTTCTCATTCTGTGTCTTTAGAAACTAACGTGAGACATTAAAATAAAATAAAGGCTAAATAAATGAGAACATAATAATAAAATTATACAATTTAGCATTATTGAAGCTGGCTGTTTATAGAGTACATTACAGCGATCTTAAACACGGAGAAGGCCCAATCAAACCATGTTTAGAATTGGTCGACAGGCCTACATGACTAAGAAATTGAGAACCAGCCCCCTTACCATGAACTCTTAAAGCAGGACAGTTTACGTTGTGGAAGCAAGACGCTGCATTACACAGCACGTAGCGGCGTCTCGCTTCCACATGGTGAACTGTCCTGCTATAAGAGTTCATGGTAAGGGGGCAGTAACACACAAAAGGAGGTGCAATATAATATAAATTACCCAAGTCCTTGAATATGTTTCAACATATCTAATATAACATATTTGTAGACAATAAAATGTTATGCTAACATCAGCTTAATTATTGACTAGCAGATTGTAGCCTACGAACGAAGATTAGAAACGCTAACAATGATATAGGCTTCTGCTATTAAATCATACCGTGTGTAAACTTGACCTTAGTTTTACATAACGGATAGGCAACTAATGAGCATGTTCCTTTCTAAACGACACGCATTCAGTGTGTAGTGGTCCATGCATTTCATTTACTTTGTCTACAATATAAAATACACTCAGACTTATAACTTATGTATATATATTGTATAACCGATATTATATAGAAATATTTATTAACGAACAATAACCGCAGTGTCATTCAATTTTAGAGAGACAAAAAACCAAACAACAATACAGTTACAAAAGTAACTGTAACCGTCCATAGTTACTTAACAACTAGCTAGGTAACTTTACTGACTATTATATTATTCTGATTCCGAGAGATAATGCCAGTTTTAATTTTGGTCTTTGTTAAACCCAATACTTTATTATTTAAGGGTGATATAATTGTTTGCCCCAATTTAATGTACCTACACAGTACACTGAAACCCATTTTGTTTTTCGAGGGATATCATAACCAAGGATGAAAGATCCATTACTCTACAAACAGAAAGTATTATTAAGATCGAAGTTTCTTTAATTTTAGTATAAACATGTACAATGATTATTATTATTTTTCATCACGTGCCTTATTATCATATTATTAAAACATCGATAGAACACGTATGTATCATCTTTGTATTTACTCAAATAACGATTAATATTTTTGTACAACAAAAAAATATTTTTTAGTATTTAGAAAACAAATCTAATCAAATCGTTTATTTTATATAATCGATTTGATTAGATTTGTATATTACAAAGGGTGCAAAGTGCCTTCACGAGCCATGGTTATAAATTGATCCGTTTGTCGCGCTCTGGGTAGTCAGCCTCGCAATCAACCTAGTGGGTCACTAGTCTTTTATTCACGGGATGGTCTACTCTCATCGGTTAACTCATCTCAACAGGAAACATTTAAATTTAGAATCTATGAAATATCATAAGGTGCAATCATTTGTTTCATCTATTATCGAGCGGTATAATGGACTACGACTATGGTTACCAAGTTCTTGTTAGTGTTCATTTTTTATTTCAATCAATCACAATTATTAGCATGTTATACTGTATATTGGATATATGAACTGCCTCGAATGATTACATATTAAACATTAGTTTCTTGAAGGTACGCAGGATATGAAAAATACATACCTAATGAGTGGTGTATTGTGGATACGAAGGTGTAATGCAATAGACGGGGTACTGTTGCGTAGGTACATAAGTCTTAAATATGAAATAAAAAACACCTTGTTTTGCTGGTTGTGCTGGTTGGCCGTTGCTGCTGGTTTTTCAATTTGATATAAGCTAGAATGGGGGGTTTCTGACACATTGACAGTTCTCTAAGCCTCGCAAAAAATAAGACAAAAAAAACTATAGGTGCTGGAATTCTGTCGTGTCGGCCTACCCCGCTTGGAAACAGGTTTGAGTGTGCCTTCGTGGATTGCAGGGGATAAGGCGTTGGGCTGGGATCTTCGTGTGACGTCAATAAAATAATGATGTGTGTGTCTGTGTGACTAGTGAACGAGTACATTCTTGATGCAGGTGCTTGCAATGCAGGTTATTATCCGCTGTGGAAGTTAGCCGCCGCATATTGCATATAGCGCCGTCTCGCTTCCACAACGGAAAATGACCTGCAATCCAAGTTCATAGTAAGTTAGTAACCCCTTAGCACTCAATCTAACATCCACTCCAGACTCGCTTTACTCGTTTAGTTACGTTTATTTAGAATTATAAATTCTGACATTAATGCTTGTAGCATTCAAAGGCCGCAATTGCCCAAGTTAATTATTCACTAATTACTACACTAGTTGTCACACAAAGGGAGTGATGCGCAACCATCCATCTACATATTTTCAACGTGGTCAACTGTTTGGTTTTGTTTATAACTGGGCGCCCTTCTACGTCGTCGAATGTAAACACTATCACATTATTCGCGAATATAATTAAGTACCTATGCTAATATTATGTTAATTTTAATTTGTACACAAGTATGAGCTCATAATGTACAAGTTAATGTGTAGAATAGTAATGGAGTATTAGGACCGAATCTCACTTCATTAAAATAAGTAAGCACACTGTGTTCTTATGACTCAATCGATATTTTAATATAATATTTTCTTTTGTATCCCGTGTTATAATTATAAACGCTCCAATCAAAACGTCTTAGGTCACCTCATTAACTTCGCACTGAAGAACGCTGGTCATTGGACCAGCTACTATAGTGTATTGAGTCAAAATATAATTATTTTTAGAAGTCCAATAAATCACTTCTGAGAGTATGTGGAAAATAACTTCATTGATAATACAGCCTCGTTTTCTTTTTCATAACTGGCGAATGTGGGTGTAGGTACCTACTATTACATTATAACCTACAGGCATGATGGTATGTTATGTTAGTACCTTCAAGTAGTCTTCTGAGTTCTTCTACAGCTGGTTGGACGATCTCAGGCGTCTCCCGGAGCTCTCTCCTGGCGATCTCCTTCACGGACTCCCGCGGCTCATCGAGCTCGAACTGCAGCAGGAAGTCTCCAAGCTGGACTCCTGGGATCTTGTCCAGGTCTGTCAGCATATGCTGCGATACTGGAAACAAGAAAACAATCATTTAAAAGCGTGTTAAACTTATTCATAGATACTATGTAGTCTATATAATAAATATTGAATAGAACATTATATACATAGTAAATATTAAAGTATAACAAATACAAAACTTTCTTTCAATTTATGTGTAGCCCCCCTACCTTTAAAAGATCTACGGGGGTAGATATCAAGGGATGGATACATTGTACCTCACTCAACAAACTCGATGGTCAAGAGTCTGTTCAACTTGACGAGTGACGAAATCCCTAGAGGTCACATCCCACATTATAAAAACTGTTTTCCATGTTCGTATTAACTACGTCACTCGATTCCTTTTTATTTTAACTGGTTTCAAGTAAGTATGAGTCAATATCTATATAGTTAACCACCAAAATTGTTTAATATACATGTAGTTAATTGCTGTGGAATATTTCTTTACTCAAACCTTCCATTCACCAATGTAGGTCAATGTTCTATGGATCCATATCGAAATATTTACATCAGCCAGTAATTACAAATTAATAGCTTAATTATGAATGGAATAACATCATTCGAGCAACAGCATCAGCAGCAGATTTTATTAGAGTCACTTTAGGTCGTATTTGAATATGTTTTCCTTAAGTGAGTGACATAACAAAGGAGCAATGAGGATCCCTGCATCGCCGAAGTGTAGGGTCCTCAATGCCCTCATATAATGTGAGTCATGCCGGTAAGGTTACTGACTTGGGAAACAATAAAAGAGATTTTGAAATAAAATGTATTGCTACGAAAAAAGAGCGTTAAAAAAAGTTGGATTGAATTTATAAATTCTATAAATATATTTAAAAAAATATAAAAAAACCGTAACCCATATTTGGAGTTTCTCCTTTATTGTGAAGTAGTTCACAAACTTGGACTTTACACACTAATGCGATCACCCGGAACAAATATCTGTAGATTATAAAAATATTGGCATTGTGCGGAAATGAACTCGCGACTCTCGGCACAAAAGGTCAACTAGGCTGTCAAAATGATTTATAATTACAATAATCCATAGAACCAGTATTTATAGATGCACGAATATTTGAATATACTTTCTGAATACTTATTTAAAATAATAATAAGAACAATATGTCCTCTACGGATTTGTCAATGAACTCGAGAGAATACAATGACATTATCTTACTCCAAACATTTTGTTGTTCCTATTTGAGAAATGAGTATATAAATGAGTCATAGTAACTGGTGTTTTACAATATGTGTATCAAATAGAAAATGCTAATCTGCGAATTACTTCGGAGCAAGTTTGTATTATTTGATTTGAAAATACTACTTACAGAACTAAGTAGGATATACTGATCAGTCAAGCAGTTTCCGAGATACCACCTAAGTACACAACGAGCAAATAACTCGTTCTATGTTTAACAGACCAAAGCCAACTAGTAAAAGTTATTGGACATGCAAACAATGAATTGCATGTGCTTTACCGAGAAGAACTCAAGAACACAAGTAATAGGCACATCTGTAGATCCATGATATTCTGGTACATTCGATGTGCGTTTGTGAATATCGCATGTTTTCGTATTTTTATTAGTCTACGTTATCAATTACCATGCAATTTGATCCGTATTGGTAGATAATATTATTTAGATTTTTATACCGTTAGTTAACGTTTTTAGCTGGTATTTTAAGGATTGTGTTACGATTATTTTTATATATATATTATATTACAATTAGGAGGGTATCTAACCATGCATTCTGCATAAAATAAGTAGTCACACTTTAAGTAAGAATAATCATTATTCAGAGCCTCAGGATAATACTGAAAATGTTATGTTTACAACACTTATAATAATTATTTGATTTAAGCTTATTCCTAAGTAGGAAATCTTGCGTATCAATATAGGTAAGATTCTTCCCTTATTACTAATGCTAGGAATAATTAAAATATACCTTTTTACCCGACTGCCAAGGAAGGCTTATTAATACAATAGATAGAAGAATCTAATATGTAACCATAAAAAGGTATGGTATTAGTAGATAATAAACTCATCTGTTGTATTCGGTTAGTTTCCTGTTATATAACAAATATTGAAGCAAATAATTTAACACGTGTTAATGAATGAAAGAGAAAGGAGTGCACAGACGGGTAAATTCTAATGTTTATTTGTACAACGCAACCTTCAAAACGCACTACTAAACATTTAATTTGTTAAATTTGCTTATACGCATATTTATTTTGTTTAGAAGACAATATGCAGACAGATATAACCTGATTTTTATCACATTTTTACAACAGTGTCTTAATTTTTTTATATTTATGTTTTACATTTATCAATAATGTGAACGTTACTCACTTTTGACCATTGTTACGCCTTGTTAAATATTAGTTAACTAATCGATGTATTTGTTACACTTATTTAAGGATACAATTCACAATACGACGTCGCACTAAGCGTCAAACCACACGACTGACTTTGGGCTATTGAACATGTACCTTATATTTGGCGTTGTGCTTACCTACCTACAATCGTCAGAATTACACCATTGTGTTAACTAGTCATTAGCCTTTTATCACTTACTTTTATTGTTTTTATTTGTCAGTTGCTATTATCGAGGATCAGGGGGCCGCTCCGAAAGTAATCATCATGAATGAGAGCTGACGTCATGATTAAACTCCTGTCTATTAGACCGTAGCGAGCAGTTCGAGGTATCAGAGCGAGGCAAGCATTTCGACCGGCTACCCATACCCACCACTGCTGTGCGAGGCAGATAGGAAGGGTCCAGTAGATTACGACTGGATACTCCATCTTTAACCTAGGTGAGCTTAAAACTTTAGGGTAAGACCAGAAGTATAGGATATTATTATGTTAAAATGTACAATATTCAAGTATTGTTGAGGGAAACTTGTAACTTGCGTCAGTCCTCTAAAATTTTTCCATAAGGACCAAATAATATATCTACCTATACAAATAACCTAGATAAATATTATTCGCTCCATCATGAGTTTGATGATGGAGTTGATACCTATATAGATTTAATGTATAGGATTTATCAAAAATATATTTAAATCAATCGTTGCAGCTTGTTGAGGTTCTTGTTGCTTTGTTTACGAGGTTTTGTTTTATTTTTCAATCGATCTAGTTCTATTAGTACTACGTCGTAGCACAGTCATCATCATAACTATATTTGGTCGTAGTTAGCGTTACGTTACTAACTGATTTCTTGTAATTAAGTAATTATTTTTGACTTAGGGTTGATTAAAGTAATACAATACAACATAAAGCATGTGGACACCATTAAACAAATATTATACATTATAACTTAAAATAAAGAAGAACGCAGTACAATGGGCGGTCTTATTGCTAGCAATATCTTCCAGACAACCTTAGGACGGATATTAGACTAAGGCTGGGTACACACGTCCGATTTTGTATCCGATTGTCGGATCGTATTTACTCTACACACATCCGATTAGTGCGGCAGGCTTTTTCTAAACTTATTTGTTCCCGAGTATCATCCCGAGTGCTTTATGGAGCATAAAAAAAGATGGACTACGAATTACCTACTGTTACTTATTGCAAATTTTCTCGTCGGAAATGGCATAGTCGCTCTCGGTCAACGGCACGACTCGGAAGATGTCCGATCCGACCGAAATAATGGCTCCAACGCCTTCTGATAGCCGGATCAGACAATCGGATCCGACTATTCGATGAAAAAATCTGACGTGTGTACCCAGCCTTATAACTACGTAAGTCTCACAGGAATCACTTGAGTGTGGTAAATTTTCTAACAAAAATTTTAAGGCTGAAATATACTATTAACAAGGTACTAAAGTCCACCATTAATGTTACTAAAGTAGTTAAAATTCTATAATGTCGTTATCAAAAGCTACTGCTAGCGCCCTCTATTACCAAGTAGTGGAGGTATCTCGCAACGAGTAACTTCACGTAAACTCTACTGCACGATAGATGGCTTTATGTAGTTAATGAATAATGTCTTTCAGAATTTGCTGATTGTTTTTTAGTTTTATACTAATATGTTTTTAGTTATTTACCTACTATCTACTCTGGTAGTATTTACGTGTTTTTTCGTCAATACTCAAACGGAACGCTTATTTTTTATTATATATAAATATTTATTAGTATTACCAGATAATATATATTAGTACTACCAGAGTAAATCGTAAATAACAATGACAACACATACAAAAATAATACAAATGCTAAAAAGTGAGTCAGGGCCCTTACTGCGAGACTTACGCTCTGTTCATAGGAATACGTAGCTTTTCAATATATTTTACGGAGCTTTTACGTCGCAAAAACGAAGATTCCGTATTCCGACTCCGACTTATATTTCTTAACACCTGATTTTTAACTTAGCTACTTATCAATATATTATATAGAACTACTCATACAATATATATAGAACTTCTTCCTACTGTGAACTGCTCTTCGCTTTGCTGCATCATAAATACCTACTGCTGTATTTTTATTAAGGTTAAGAGCTTAAATAAGGAATTCCTAGTAATACATCCGTTGGTATAACATGGCATACACGTGTGACATCCACGTACTTTATGTACTAACTATGTAATATCGCTTGGCAACCGCACCGTGCTTGGCTAGCTTCGCCAAGAACATTCCAATTACGTCTGCAGTGGCGTCATCTGCCCACGTATTGAGGTAGTCTACCTATCGGCTATCTCCCAAAGTATTTGGACTATGGTCACTTTGACACAGCTGGCCTACAAAGTGTGTACATTGTTGTTACTCGAACTCGTGGCTCTAATATTTGTTTGTATTGTTTAACAATACAGTGGACGAATAATGTCACAAACGAGGCAGTGCAGTGAAAATTATAGGTCAGGTCTCATTATTAGGCTTCGTATAACATATTAATTAATGAATTGAGGTCAATTTTTTACGGTACGCAGAAACTAAATACCGTATGACTTATCCTACAAAAAACAACGATCATAATAAATTGAAACAAAAAACATCCATCGTCTTGGGTTACTAAACTAGTTTGTGAAAGGAATCCTTGGAATTTTGCAAAATAAATAATAGCCATAATGTTATAATAAATTAAAATTCATAATCTTATTACGTCAGTGTAGAGTTCACGTTTGTAATCGACATAGTTATATTAGAATGTTAAATAATCTTAACGGCTTTGAACTATACGATATGTTTCATAAACACTTTTTATAAACTAATCTGGTCTCTGAGTCTCTATAATGGCTACCTATACGATTTTTTTAATCTTTTATGGCTATAAGAAGGGTAAAGCATGATTTGGATGTTGAATAAGTAAATTTATGTTTCAGGCTTCTTCAAATATCAAAATCGAAGTGAATGGGTGGCACGATGTTCATGCATTTTGTACATACATACATTTATAATCTACCAAAAGTCAGTTGTATGTTGTCTTCTGTGCTCAAATTAATCATTAGCTCAATATGTAAATCCAGGGAAAGCAAGGGATAATAAAGTTAACATAATAAAAGTAACGCCAATTAGGAAACGATATCTTTAATGCAGGGAGAACGAACGGCGCTCATGGTTGGGAAGTCGCCAAAACGATAGGTTAATGCACGATTGCACGTGTTTGCAATACGTAAACAGTTTCGCACACCAAACAAATTAATGGGTCATTGTCTAGGCTAAAAATATATTTTATCACGCATCGTTATACTCAATTGCAGCAGGTATGAGTTATTACTGGACAAGAAAGGGACAGCGGGATGAAAATTATGTATGACGTAAAGAACGAGACAGTTCTACATGTTAATCAGCGGAGCTTGCCGATTTATGACGTAAACTCAGGAGAATGTGATTAGATTATAATAACTTAATACTAAGTATTACTTTATCGATAATAAGCTTTAGTAATGAGAACAGCACGTTTTCAGTACTTAAAGAATGTGTTTTATAGTATATTATTGAGTACCTCTTCATCTAGATGATAAGCTTCAGTGATTAAAACAGCACGTTCGGGATCGGGATTGTGTAAACAGTTTCAGTTCAGAGAGTTCGCTCTCGACCTTGCCGTACTGTGCCTCAAGAGCAATACCGATTATTTAATTACTTTAGTTTTTTGTTTATTATCTTTGTTTAGCCCATCTAATTAAGTCTGTACAAAATACGCGTAAAACATTACATTTTAGTGTTTGAAAAATTGCCAATGTTTATCAATCGATTTGTTTTGCATGTCAAAGAATAAAGACGTCCAAGGTTGACTTAAAAGTGCCGTGTGGTATCCAGCATAGAATTGACCACCCCCTTTCCTCCCGTGGGTGTCGTAAGAGGCGAATAAGAGAAAAAACCAGAAGATGGGCAGCAGCGTCTTCTGTAACTTGACCACCAATACTGCGATCCCGAAGCCGATGCTGGCCATCAGGCTGATGATGAACTTAAAAGATGTTCTATCATCGTTTATTAGTTCTTACTTATAAACGAGGAGTAGGTATAGTAGTGATGGATAAGTGTTAATTTTCAAAGTCTTCTTTTTATTTAAAAGAGTTTCGGGAAATAATTGAAATAGCAATTCGGAATACCCATATGAGAAAAAATGAAGAGGTCATCGCACTTTAAAATCTATATAAATCGCAATGTATTGTACAGTGACCCAACAGCGCAGGACATATTGTTGTCGATAAGAGTGGTTTTTATAGAAGTCTATCATCTGTGCACTTTGACCGTGTACTGATGACTAATTAGTCCGGATGCTATCGTTGTGCTGTGAGTAAGTAGGTACTGTGCTCCTACGTACTTAAAGCAACAGATGGCCTATTGAATAATTATTCTGCGCCGACATAATTGCACGTATAGAATGTACCTAAACAAAGGATTTAATTAAATACATGTTAAATCCTAGAAGCAATTATTTGCCATTTTTTTATTTATACAAATGCAATGAAGCCTGAAAGTATTCTTATTTCAGTAAAGAAATATGTACGCGTAATAAGGCCATTATTAAATTGCACAGTTCTTATGTAAAGAGATCAGGAACTGCCGTTTTTTGAGAAAAAAACAAATATATAATATATATTTAATAGTTTGTACCCTTTTTATGGTCTATCATATTGGCGCACTTTAAAGCTAGATATAATAAAGGCATTATTTATGTAAATATTCACATTGCACATATATTTTTCCAGCCGGCATTGAGACTTGTCCTGGCACTACATCTATAGCTTACTAATAGAATGATTTAAACACTTCGTATTGATTCTATTAATAAAATACTTATTTGTCAAACTTATTTATTTTTACTATGAGCGTGCGTGCCCAGAGATAGCCCGCATTCTACGGGACTATGAATATACTTAATTTATGCATACCTGTTCGACTGTAGACTTAAAACAGAGAGTGTTGTACGTTAGGTATAATATCAAGGACAGCAGAACGACAGTCAACCTCTCCTACATGATATCTCCATTGTTTTTTTTGCGACGAATGATTTGGACCGCCCCGGGTTGAGGAAAATGGCAGGCATTAAAAAAGTTTCTCGGTCAGACATCGTACGAGAACAATATAACGAAGGGCGTGATTGGATTTACAAAGCGTAATAGTTATGCAAGGACATTTAAATGGTCGTTTCTCACAACAGATTACTGTAACCTTTACTTTCGGATCGTTAATCGTTATAAGGTTTTATTGTGGAAGGTCTGGGTCGATATTGAATTCGTGCCTTTACAACTTGTGATAGAGACGAGGTTGCCCTTGCGTAATTTGTATGTAAAACTCGCTGACAAACGGAAGGGGTGTGCCGACCTACCTACAAGATTTGAGTTACCTAAATGCCACCCGTGTAATACCACGCTGTGAAATGTGTATGTTGTAAATTATTTTTTGAAAAAACATTCTTGAGAACATGATACTGCTGCTATTCCAGTAGTTATCATTCTCATTTGATTACGATAAGGGTTAACCAAATAGGTCTCTCCTTAACCTTAAAACCTAATTAACGAATCCTTGCTTAAAACAAACATGCCTTTTATTTTGATTAATTGTTTATTCTAAACAATAACGCTAGCTGCATACAAATGCAACAGCACAAACAAACGGTACAAGGGTATTAGGGCGGACGGCTGACGTGGGTTCCAATCAACGTTCTTACGCAATTGCAAACATCTTGTAAAACAGTCAAATCACTAAACACACATTAAGAAAACGTGGTGATTCGTTAATCATCGGTAAAGTTTAAATAAATCTTTGGTGCATGTAAAGAAGTATCTTCGTATTATTTGTTTTGGCATCACTCAGTTCTAAATTATTAATATTTAACACAATATGCTTTTCAAAATATTCTTAGTATTTTATATTACTTAGTATTTTCATAAACATAGATACTTGTTTTTTATTATAAGAATGTTTGTACGCAATAAGAATATTTGAAAAGTAAACGTTTTTTTAGGGTACAAAAACGTTGGTGTTACGTAAGTATGACTAAGTACCTATATTATTATTTTGTCTCATTATAATGGTCTCCTGATTGAATTTCGTCCAGGACGGCCAATTTCATCGGAGAAAAGCCAACTACATAGGAAATAATAAATTATAGTGCACAATTGTGTGCGCACGCGCATAGTGATCGAAGGTGCGCAAACTGACACGAAAGAGCCGTGTCAATGATGTGTGGAGAAAGGTTACCCATCCAAGAAGTGATCCCCGCAAGCGGTAGAGATCTATATAACAATAATATTAACAGCCTTTAACTGTCCCACTGCAGGGAAGAGGCCTCTTCTCGTACAGAGAAGGATTGAGCATTGCAGATCTATATACCCTTGAATAATAATAATTCAAAACAAATCTTAGTGATATAAAAGTTAAGAAACTGAGAAGACAAATTATTTAAGTTGTTTCACAATTTATTCCACAATGTGAAGGACAATGCAAGCTGTAATCAGCGATTTATTCAGCCTTTTTTTTATCTCATTATTGACCGTGATGTGTGGACGGGACGTGACTTCGGTCTTATAATCTAATCATTGCAGTTAATCAATGATATCTGAGACCATTGTAATTATGTGTAGCGACGATAACGTAGTAGAGATAAAGGATGTTTCGATCTTACAAGGATAAGCGGTAGCTCCATTTTATCTCTTTGTCTAAACAACGTAATGCATGTAACGTAAAAAATAATCTTATAGGATGTATTTTTTGTACACAACTAATAAAGACACGTGGCCGAATAGGTGACCGGCCAATGTGAATTTGGTAACTGGCTATCCATTTTCCAGAAACCTTTCCATGTTTTAAAATAGAAGATGACGTCGATGATATCGTTTGCTTCGGACACCTTTAGTAGATCTTAAAATTTTCGTTATGATTGTCAGCAGTTTGGAGGTTCTGACGAAGGGTATTGTTATCCCCAGAAATGTCACTTTTTGTAATATTGGTGATAGCTGCATTTAATTTGGCTGATAGTTGAACGGAACTAAGTAGAAAAAAGGCGGATTGATTGGAAACTGCATCAAGTTGTAAATAGAGCGTTTAAATACAAACTAACGTCTTGTCAATTTTAATGCATGTTTGATTGTTTAATCATTCTAGTTAGTAGGCACTAGTGTGCAATGTAATTCAGACAAAATATTAGTTACAAAAGCATTCTGGTTTTAAAGCCTTGATGGAATCAAACATTCTTTCAAGAATTCCCCAAAGCATTTTGGTACTACTTGGTATATTTACATCTGTCTCTTACTGTCAGCTCAAAATTCGTAATTTTTAAATGCCGATGCAGATTTAAGCTTATTTTATTTGACTGCGCGACAGCAAAGCCAGGTGTATTATATAATGTCGTGAATACCCGGCAGGGATACCTACTTTTGAGGGTTATCTTATGTAATGACATAATGTATGATCATAATGTCCTATAATGTGTATGAGTTTCTTATATGGAAACTTTTGGAGCAATTAAACAGTTTTAAGTATAACTGCTATTGATGTATCAATACCGTAATTATATTGTAATAATTTATGATAATTATGCTGCTTTTTAAAATTACTTCAGTAGGTTTTATTTTATTGTACTGTTCGGTTTCGCTGACATTTTTATCATAAATAATATTTATTATTTTAAATGAATAATGATACGCACTTCCAGGAACCTACTTTCTTATCAAAATTAGGTTATGTTTTTAGCGAGTTATAATAGTCAGTAAACATAAATTTTTATGTCACTCACTGAATTGTGTCGTAACCTCTTGACACGACAGTGTAGACCTTTTTTCAGGCGGACTACTACTAACCTCTAATACAAACGATAATTGTGGTATACGGGGTATACCATGTATTTAGGCGTAAAAGAAATCCATCACGCTGATAATGACTAATTAGCTTGAGCTATGGAGGCACTAATAACTAAAACTCTTGTTGTTAACTGACTTCACAAAAGAAGGAAGTTCTTTATTTGAGTATAAGATATTGTTAGCGATATTTTCGCCATCAGTAAACCGATTATGATGAATTGCAGCACCCTTACCATGAACTCTTAAAGCAGGACAGTTTAATTTTCAATTCGTTGTGTGTTTTAAGAGTTATGGTAAGCGGGCTGGTCCTTACAAAGTGGTCCCGTGTAAATTAATTAAAGACAAAAAACTTGCTTTATTAAGAATATGAGATATTGGGCTTCTAAGTAAAATTTAGTCAAAACTCAAATCCCTGAAACCGTGCATTAGTTATTTCAATGTCAATAAAGGTATGACCTGTGTGAGTGTCAGTGTATTGTCTACATAGCTTTGTTTGTATTTCAGTCAAATATTTACGAATGTAAACTGTACATTGAAGACGTTTCAAGCGTTTAGCCGACATCAGTATGTTACAGTGTTCATTATCTTTATCGATTGGGTTATTTTCGGTTTACACTCGTGCATGCTTTTTATGTCTGGGGTTAGACAGCGTTATTCACGTTATTTATAGCTTTCCAGTTGTAGCTTTACTATTTTATTTACGTAACACTAACTGTAGGTAGTATCTTTTGGAAACATAAAGATATGAATAACATAAAAAACATAATATGAAATTAGTCAGTATTCCCCGAAGGAGTAGGCAGGGGTGTGCCACCCAAATTCTGCCAGTTACGTTGTTGGTTCCAATGTAATAAGGGGCGAGCCTATTGCCATACCTGGTACAAATCCAGATTTTGTGCTGCTACGGCGAATTACCTTATAGAAAAACCCAGTAACACTTTGCCCCGGATTCGAACCCAGGACCTCATGCTTAGCAGTCGACAAAGATATAGACTAGACAATAATAATATCACGAGTTTATTACTGTCCTATTGCAGATCAAATGCCTCTTCTTCCCCGTGAACATAATAATTAATAACGATTACAGAATTGGGTCAAATGTGATCAGCTAGAAATTGCGAGTGATATTGATAGTGACCACACAGCGGCGCGGTGTTTATGCCTTTTATCTAAAAAGTAGGTCGGCTATGTCGCCTCGATGACCCATTCGGCCATTTGTAATTATCGATTAATCAACTGTGACGCTGTATTAATATAATGTTATGCTTCATGCTTGTTCCGTGTCTGTATGAGAAGACGCCTTTGTCCTGCGACGGAGCAGTAGTATCTAAGATCCTAATAAAACTATTTAGAGAGCTCTCTATATGAATATTTACGAAACGAAACAAAATTCATGGAAAAAAAGGAGGTATTCGACTGTATTCTTATTATTTTCATGTATCATTAACAATCTTTGGAAACAAAACATTTAAATCCAACCCTTAGCGCAGCAGTCCAATCGCTCAGCCACTGCGCCAATCGGGTCATCGATGTGTATTCCTTATTTCAATTAATCAATGATTCCACAAAAATGTGCCTCGAGCCACGGTGGCATTTCATCATGTCATATCAGTAGATCTTTGTTAGCCATTATAAGTGTCTGGTCAGATATTCTAAAAACTAGTCTTACTAAGGAGTATTTAATACGCAGAACAAGTAGACAGGAGCTCCGCTCCATGTAGAATACTACCCAACATGGTTAGGAAAGGCTTGAAATATGAGTGTGACCTTAAAAAATAAGATATTATGTCGTTGGTCTGATCTGACTGTGTTGGTTATGATGAGGGTGAATGAGCCTACGACTAGTTCGACTGTCACTGTCAGCTGCAGAAACCGGTCTCAAACTCGTTTGTGATGCAAATCACGACGTAGGTCTTAAGGATAACATTGCCAATAAATCAGTCAAGTGCACTGTGCATGCTACTTTTACCGTTATAATTAAGAAGGACGATTTGATAATTTTAATTTATCTGAGGAAATAATTAAATTTTGGTATAATTTTTGGCGCTAACATTGACCTCTTTTGCAGTGAAACAAATAAAAAATATAAACTGCAATTGTTTTGCAGATGTAATTGCATAGATAAACTATTTACTTACCTATTCACTTTTCTATTATTTATTTTTTATAACATCACGCCTGTATTCCCCGAAGGGGTAGGCAGAGGTGAACATATAGTACACCCACATTTCGCCAGTTATGTTGTAAGTCCCAATGTAATAGGGGGCGAGCCTATTGCCATTAACCGGGCACAAATCCAGACTCCGTGCTGCTACTGAGAATTACCTAATGGAAAACTCAGTAACACTTTGCCCGACCCGGGATTTGAACCCAGGACCTCATGCTCAGCAGTCGCGCTTAGCGACCACTAGACCAACGAGGCTTTCTATTAATTTACAGGCAAATTTAATTCTATTAAAATTGTAAATAACTATAGAATGCGTAAATGATAAATGTTTCTTTTTGTTTAGAATATTATAGTATGAAGTATTTTATTGTTTGTCATTGGCATGCGGTGCAGCAGTGCATATCTTAAAACAATAATAAAAACAAAACAATAGCAACAGTTAACATTTTCTTATCATAACATATTATTACCCTGTTATACCTGAAGGGAAGAGGTGTTCCCATGTATCAGGTCCATACACCATTATCATTTGCCCGGGCATACATCGGGCCCTCACCGGTTTTGAGATTTCTTACGGTGAACAGTTTCCCGGTGATGGAAATTAATTCTTAATTCTCATTGACAAGTCATTATGTTGTTTTAATGAGCCTGAAAATTATGTTGTCCGTTTTAAAAGCCGGTCATTGTATTAATTATGTAAAGTATTCATTTAGTTTAACACAATATATACGACGATTCTCGTCACTTCACTTACACTTTCAGTATGCTGTTAGAAGTCAATACCTTTTTAAAATTCAAAAGCTGACTGTATAATATCAAAATATGCTTTTAATTAAAACATTTTATCACCACCGAATAAACATTAAGAAATATTTTTATTAGCACTTAGTACTGTCTTGTTGGTCTCGTGGTCGCTAAGTGCGACTGAGCACGAAGTCCTGGGTTCGAATCCTGGGTCGGGCAAAGTGTTACTGGGTATTCTATTAGGTAATTCTCAGTAGCAGCGCGGAATCTGGATTTGTGCCCGGTTATTCTTTCTCCTTCTTCTTTCATTCTATTCTGGAATAGGCTCGGCCCCTATTACTTTGGGACCTAAAAACATAACTGGCGAAATGTTGGTGTACTATATGTGCACCTCTGCTCACCCATTTGGGGAATATAACCGTGATGTTATGTTTTAGTACTAAGTAGGTATGCATAATATTATTTTTGACAGTAGAAGGTCAGTTGGTTTTTTCGAAAGGCTTGTCTATATTCACAACCAGCCAATTGGTATTTAGAAATCAAAGCTTACAAAAACTATAAAATAGGTTGTAATATTTTTTTGGTCATTGCCCTCTTAGGAGACAGGCCTTCAGTCGAAGGCAAACCAACTGTTTATATACAAGGTTTTAAGTTTAATGCAAGGACTATTTATTTGGACTGAATCATTATTAAATACGACTTAAAATACTGTTCTCTGCAATCTTTGGTTCACTTAAATACAATTTAATCTAAGTTGCAATTAGGCAGCTGGTGTATTACTCTTATTTTGCAATATGTATACAATCATCGAAATACAGTTACAAATTAAGTATAAGTATAGACACACAGGTGTGCTTTGGCGACGTCCCGATTACTTGCATAACTGCGATTCTAAAATTACCGATACTGTTACGATTATAAAACGGACAAAAATACTGAGAACTGCCCAATACTTATTCTGAATAGCATAGCATTTGTAACTTTTCCTATTTAGATGTTTTTTTTCTATCGTCACATGAGCTAGCTACATCAATTATGTGTTCAATACACAGTTCATGTGGTAAAAACTTTAGCTAGTTGCTAGCGAGCTAATAACATCGAGTGTGTTGGACTATAATCATAATTGAGTATCGTTCCTCGTGAAGGCTCTTTTTATGCACCCGAACCCCTTGATCTATAGAGGTTCTGCTAAAAATTGGCATAATAACCATAATGAACGAAAAATGTTTTTAATAATACAATATCATTGTACCTATTAAAAACATCTCTATGCTTTATTGATTCTGTTAATGTATTATCAGCACGATATTTATGGCGTTTTTATTGGTAATTAATTATGCTTTCATCATTTTTATCTAATGCATAACCAACATGTTTTTGATTGATGAGTTGCTTTTAGTTTTATTATTTTGTTCTGATACGTACGTAGGCTACCATTTGTTTTTCCAGAAAAGAAGTATCGGCGGTAATAGTAGGCTATTTTTGTTCTATAGATGAGCAAAACATTATCACTTGGAAGAAGGAATAAGCATAGAGCACCACCCTAATTTACTGCATGTTTCGACTCAGACTAAGGAACCTACTGTTTTTCTTCACTGCATACACTCTTACCTGTCTGTCAGAATAACTTAGAAAGTTGTACCTGTATGACATTGAAAGAGTGACATTGGTACTAGACAGGTCTTACACACAACTTTACGTTTATATGAATCTAGGCTACAAAGTTTATAACTAAAGCATTATTATCGATACTGTACTAGCTCTACCTATAATTTTCTTAATTTATACTCAAGTGTCTCAAACCGATATAATCATCTGAACAACTAATCAGCGCATTTAACGGAAAATAAATACTAGGGGTTAGGTAAATATAGATTTGAGATCGATTTTAAGGTGAATACGCACTGAATGTATCAATTGCTCGCAGTGATCGACATCATGACCGTAATCACCCTCTGTTGGAAATATTTTGAAAACGATTTCTTATTACGATAACATTGAGTCAAGTTGACGCAACGTGAAAATCTATCTAACATTAGCGATATTGCACTATAATGATGCATGGTATACAGATACCCTGGCGCAAAAACGACAGGACTCTAGGTAAAGCAATACGATTTCTGATAATGCTGATCGACTCTATTGCTAAATCCACATAATCTATCCTGCAAATGAAATAGTAATGCCTTAGTAATATGTTTTTTCTTTAACAAATGCAATGTTTTAAAAATAATATCGATTGTCGCAATGAACTTTGATAATATTTTTATTCCGTTCACAATTCGCAACCATTTACGCTGAAACACAAGCAATTACTACTGCAATGGCAATTAAAATTACTTTGAGGAACTTTTGATGATTAATGTCCCCTTATGGATGTCGATTGCACGCCCATGGCGAATATTGGTGGTCTGGAAAAACCCTGTTAACAATCTCATGATATTATAGTAGCGTTCTCCCAGTTGGGGTACTTCTGGGGGTAACGACCTTCGGTTGACGTCCCAAATTCGGATGTATATTTATGAGGACATCTTTCAAACGATTACATTTTCAGGCTGTTGAACATGCGCATATAGATCATATTTTTTTAATAATTTTAAATTTTAATGGTGCGTACCTATTGCTTTTGTTTAAAATAAACATCAACAAGCGTAATCGTATAATAAATAAAGTCATAATCAATTATATTCTGACACATCACTGGGCGTAATGCAATTTATTATTATAAATAATTATTGACACTTTTTTTGCTTTTAACCTTTTTTGTCATATTGCGGCTTACAGTAATTACCGTAACAAAATATTCTTTTGGATATAAAAAATACTTCAAAATGATCAAAATGTTATCCGTGCGGTATTCTAACCCGATCCTCCACAAATAAGGCGTTTTGCCATATTATGGTAAAACGTCGCTGTACAATTTTTCTCTCCGAATCAGGATTCCCTTGTTTAAATACGAGATAGATATTATGAGATTTTCAGAGCCTTAAGAGTAAGTTTTATTGATACTAAACTACCACGTTTGCGTATTTATTAAGCCTAATTTTACTACAGATGAAAAATAATAACCGCTCTAGTTCGTCAAAGGCCTGAGTACAGTCAGAACGATATTGTAGGTTACGCTTTCTTCGTTTATGTGTGTATAATAATTATGGTTGTACCTATTAATGTGCTGTGCATCACTGTTGTTCGGACCTATCTATCTTTATATTTCATATTTCGATTTCTGACATCAGGTTCAATGCACTGAATATAGGTACTTTGTACCAAATACAATGTTTGTGCACGTCATGTATTTCAGAAAGATTATAAATATATTTAGGCGCCCGTCGCAGACTATATAATATGTATTTCTATATTATCTTTCTGAATTATGTAATATAATACATAGGTGTGTGTCGGCAACCAAATGAATTCGTATGAAAACATTAGGCCCTATATCGAGTCCAACAAGTACCGTTACAAATATACGTATGTATATTCACAGAGTGCAACACACTTCCTCAATTATATATGCATTAGTTTTTACGTCCCTTGTCAAGTGTAAAGGGTACCTACACTGTACTGTCAAAGGCGTATGTGTATATATAGTGGATCATTATGATCAGCAGTCCAGTCAGTAAACATTAACCTCATTAACTTTATAATTAGGTTTGAAGTCTTTTCTTTTTACTTAAATGATTCACCAAGATGACTTTACTGCATTTAGCGTATATATGCTTAATATTAAATAAATAACATTAACACACCCACAGTTTTATTTTATGTTTAGCGTAGCTTAGTAGATCAACTTGTTTAATAAATCAGTGCGAGTGTGGTGCTCCTGACCAGACTAGCCTTAACTTCCCATATGCCCTTTCACCAGTATACTGGATAACTTAAACAACGCATTTGATTTTTTAACGACTCCACTTTCTGGGCATTACAATATAAACGTACTGTCGATACGTAAAACGAAAAGTTATAAATTCCGTTTTACTTCTCGAAATGTACTACAATACGCTTTTTGTGAGAACATTATTTACTGTGTTTTTCAACAGAAGGTATTACTTCCAGCTTACTGCAGTCAAGGTTTTCGGATTCAAGTACCGTAAACCTTTTCTTCAAGTTTTTACACCCGGAAATTATTTGCGGAAATTAACTTCTGACTAAATATTATATTTACATGTAGGACTGTGGGTACAGTATAAATAATATAAATTATGTATACGTAAATACGGTAAAGGCTTTGTATTCGCCAGGGGTTTTATAAAAGCTGAATGGCCGTGAAATCTTTTTGTAACATCTTTGAGAAGGCCTTATGAGTTTTTGATAATTATGTACGTAACATTTTGGTCTCAACACAGTTTAGTTTAAAATATTGACTATCCATAGGTCTAACCATGCCGAGAACCATGACGGTTCCAAAAATATATTTAATGACTCGTATATATTTTGTATACAAGCAATTTCGAATTATAAGCGTTTAGTTTTTTACAGTGGTATTGTAGATATTTATGCGTAATAAATACTACATTAGTTTGGGAATCACTAGTAATATTTTTACCGAGAATGAGTACAGGTATTATATTAGATGTACATAATATACCTAACCCAATAATTTAGTCTGGATTCCATAATATCCTGATTGTGGCCTTCAAAACGAGTCATCGCAAGAAACTTCAAGTCATCGCATATTCCATATTAAGAAATATTTATATGCTTGCTCACAATATTTATGTTTTCGTAAGATGGTTACATTTCATTAATAATCATCTCTCTTGCCGGTTCGTGGCGTAAGACCGAATCGTTCGATGGATTCTGCTTGGAGTTGCTACATTGGATACATTTTGTTTTGTAATTTTTGATAGTGACCTAGGATGTCGACATACCGGGCTAACACATACTTAGATAAAATAATGTCATTGAGTTAAAGAAGTCTGCTAGTATAGTTTACGACATATGTAAATAATGTAAAAAACATAACATAACATAACATCACGCCTGTATTCCCCGAAGGGGTAGACAGAGGTGTACATGTATTACACCCACATTTCGCCAGTTATGTTGTAAGTCCCAATGTAATAGGGGGCGAGCCTATTGCCATCAACCGGGCACAGATCCAGACTCCGTGCTGTTACTGGGAATTACCTAATGGAAAACTCAGTAACACTTTGCCCGACCCGGGATTTGAACCCAGGACCTCTTGCTCAGCAGTCGCGCTTAGCGACCACTAGACCACTAGACGAACGAATATATTTATTGTTATAACAACAAGATCTGATTTAACCGCTTCCGCGGCGCCTTCCTCGATTTGAGTGCAGGCAACAATGAATTGAATAACTGTGTGATTCATTGATTGGTAGCGACAATGAATCACTGCCAATGGCCTCTCCGTTTGTTGTTTAAAGTTACACGTTACCGTCGATCGCATTATCTATTGGACTTTGGTTACCGTTACAATAACTTGTAGATATTTACATACCTAAATTCAATCAGCTGTTTTTGTATTGCTAACCAGTATAATCGTTTCAACAAATAAACGTATACAACAGAGTAGAGTGCTACAGATTCGGAGCCAACAGCTGACTTTGACATTATGTTAATTGCTACACAACAAAAGTCTTTTTAATTTTGTTTTCCTTACATGGACTAGCGTGACCTGGTTTGTGACTGTTTGGATCATTTGTCATTGCCCTCATTAAAAACAAATTCGGGTAGACTTGCAGAGCTGAAAGTAACGCTAGTATGCTACTAGTAGGTAAAATGCATTTAAAAGCATAGTTAACTATTATAATACAAAATACTCACTTTCTGGCGTGACATCCCGAACCACGATTCTGCTCTGCGCTTCAGCCGGCATTGTAACCAAAACTTTGAAAGCTTCGATCGATTTGCGTTGACCCTTGGAAATTCACAGACGGCAAGCTTCAGCACGTTTGGGTTGTAGACTGTTATATCGCGTGACATGAACTGAATTAAGTATGGGCTTTATGTCATGTTTTTATTTTGATAGTTGTGTACAGCGGAGTACGGGCGGGCGTCGTCAGGCAAAGCTCGGCGATGACTGTCAGCGGACTGCGACGCGCGCCTCTATTTTCTTCGCGCCTATAACCGCGTGTGAGTACTACAGACTGCTACAGATTACGGTACACGTTGCCGCTGCATTGTTGTGCTTGGATTGTTATGATTTGCGTCATGCAAGAAAGTGTTCGTACGCGGACACTATCTAAGGCAATACTCGGCTATTTTAAGTGCCGTGTCGTTTGATGTTTATGCTTCTTTCACCATGAGTTACATTGTATGTACGATGTTTTGAATATGCTTTCATTCACAGTTAAGTATCCTGAATCTTGACTTACGGCTTTGGGTGATTAGTTACTGGGAGTTTAGTAAATACAAAATACAATAATAATAATAATAATAATGTCTTTATTTCTCCTCACAAACAAGACCTCAACATACAATTTAACATATGCAAACATAAAATATACATTTTTTCAGTCTAGTGTATGTGAGAAGCTGGTGTCTATTATAGGTTTGCACCTGTATTACAGATCACCAGGTCCTCACCTCACGGTACAGGTATGGAATAACAAGTAAATTAAGTAGGATTACGTATGGAGGGATTTGTTGTAGCTTATACAGTTGAAAGGAGACAAGACTTAAAAACTAACATAACCGTAATATGCCCCTTTTAAATTAAGTGTGTTTAAGTGTGTGTATGTACGTGTGCGTGTGTGCGCGTGTGTGTGTGTGTGTGTGTGTGTGAGAGTGAGCGACGTGGATGAATGAAGTGTGCGTGTGAAAAAAAAAAAAAAAAAAAAAAAAAAGGCAAGCATGTGTATGGTATCCATAAATAGTTGTAGCTTTATTATTAGTGGTTATTAGTGAAGAAGGTTTTCGGTAGAATCATAATCTAAGTTAAGTAGCCAGTCATGAACTACAGCTTTACATTTGGTTTTAGGAAGAGAGTAGATTGATAAAATTCTGTTTATTTTGTTATATAGATGGCATCCTTGATGACAAAAGAAACGCTGTGCAAATGAGGTCTTGAACAAGGATTTGGAACAAACTATGTCTTTCCTGCGACGATTTTCAATTAACTTAGGTTCATATCTCAATTGCGAATGTTGTTTAGAGACTGTGTGTAGAATATAAAGTTGACGAACTGTTAGGACTTTACTTTGTTTATAAACCTCAATTGTTGGGTGAAAGAATGGTAAAAAAAGACTTACCTTTAAAACAGCTCTTTGGGATCTTTCAATTTTTAACATTCGAGTTTTTGTTGCACCACCCCAGGCAGAAATACAGTAACTAAGTTGTGACTGTCCGAGTGCAAGATAAACCGATTTTACTAAATCCTTACTAGCGACATGTCGCAAATTTTTAAATATGTAAATTAATTTGCGTGTCCTAGCTGCTAACAGATCAATGTGTTCTTGGAAGCTTAACAATAACAAAATAGATTTCAGATATTCCTATATATATAATTATATATATATATACTAGGGTTTCCGTTCCTATTGAAGCTGCCGCTCTTTCCAACTGTTAATTATATTAAAAATTTAAAGCATTTTCAGACGTTTGTCTGTATGTAAATGATAGAATGTTAGTTGTTTATGGATTGCCTATCATCGCACCTCGGCAACCAAATCAGTAATATTGGTATTCTAAGGTCAGTTGAGTTGAGTTTGGTCAGGTCAGTCGCCATTTCTAGTGTTTCGACCTTTTGTTACATTACAATTATTTCTTTAATTTCATGAGAGCATAAGAAGCATGTTGGATTACTATTCTGTTATAAATTTAGATACGAGTGAGCCCAAAAATGGCAGTATGTTTCTGTGACATGACTTAATAGAGTTAGACTAATACTAACCTAATCAAAGTGGATTGGTAACACTGTCTTTTATTTTAGATAGTGCAAAATTGGCGGTGTTTCTTCGCATTAGCTAAATCTATCCATGTGTGCACACAATGGCAGTCATACATCCTTGTTTAAACCACGGAAACGTTAACAAACTGCGCAAATTTTTATCTTAAAAGATCAAGAGTTGCTGGTTCCTTTCGGTACTTTTCCACAGGAATGTCACGGAGCCTTGCATCCACAGTCTTGAACTTTCATATGTAGGTATCGGTAATTGTTAATACGTTACTTTGAACTTTGACTTGATTAATCCAATTGGTTCGTTTACACAAGCCGAGCATGGTATTCTTGATATTATCATTTTCTCTCAGTTATTAATTTTGATTACTTAATTTAAAGATGCTGGCACTTGTGTTCGCAAGTAATCGTGTTAGCTTTTAGTGGCTTTGTAAAAATAGGCCACGCTAGCACTTTACCTAAATATGAAACACAGCTTAGTTCATCGTCTGACAATGTGTTTTTGTAAGGATTTTAGTGACTAAGCATTTTTTAAGTTTTAGTGATTAAGTGTTGCTAAAAGTTTCCTTGTCACTGATTATTACATTATTAACTCTTTAATATCAACCTGTATTATACCTTTCGGTGGGAAAAAACCCAGAAATTTCAGTGATAATTCACGTGTGAAGATTACATGATGTCCGATGCTAGTTAAGTTGAAAGTACGTATTAATTAACGAACTAATCAGTAGCTCCAACTAGACATTATGTGAGGCTAATAGCTAAGAAATTAAATAATTTCCTGTTTACGTAATTGAAATATAAACCCGACACATGGCCATGGAGAGATGGTCTAATCTTCGCGCTCCGAAGTCCGCCAAAGTTTTAGGTCAAACATTTGATTGTATTTATAAGAGAATATACCTAGTTAATTTTATTAAAAATATATTCATCTTTTATTTTGTAACAGTTGAAAAACATTGTATCACACGGGCAGACAATCAATCGCTACGGCTCCTGAAAATAAATCTGGAAGCCCACACGTTATGCTTTGAGGTTGAGCAACTAAGTAGTTACTTTGTGGTTCCTACCACTTATTGATGACTGGCAGACCGCTCATTATACGTGTACGTAAGTTGATTATGCTATCTAAGAAAAGTGGTAACTGTTGTTGACACCTAACGATTACTTATTTTTAGTTTTCAATAAACTGGCTGCTCCCCTGCGGTCTTACCCGCTACATTTTTTCGGGATACAAAGTAACCTATGTGTTAATCTAGAGTACCAGCTAACTTTATTTAAATTGATCCAGCCGTTTGAGCGTGAAGAAGTAACAAACACACTCACAAACTATCGCCTTTATTTTCTTAAGTGACTTATAATGTGATACGAAACTTCGCGATACTGGCCTAGCAGTGCCTATAGGTTCTTCAGGTACCGAAAGTGTTATTTTTAGGACTACTTAGTCACAAACAAATTATTATTTATCCATGTAGTAATTCAGTAAGAGTGGTCTTATAATATAAATTAATTTAATTCGTATTACCCTAATGATTAAATTGTAATTTCTATTTATTCTTAGTTTCGGAACTACGTTTGGTTTAACTCGTAGCGAGCAGACAGGGTCATATTAAAATAAAAATAATAAGACTAATATTAATTAGTCTATTTAATATAATTTTGTTAATACGGGAAAACCCAAGGATATGATTTATGCAATGCATTCTTTGTATAAATTTGCTATTTAAGCAAACCACTTGCCTGCAAAAAGGTGTAAGAAAACTTATATTGATTCTTATAATTTTAATGTCAATGTTGAACAATTTATTGAATTATAGCTTCAGCTTTGTGTGCATGTCTAAGAATAGAGATGTTCATATATCTAAGCAGTGGTAACTTAAAACGCATTTTAGCATTCTTTATAAGTATGAATTGTGTGAAAAAATCCTTATAAGTGATTGTATATAAAAGTAGTAAAGCTACTACTTATTATCCTGTTTTTAGGCTGTCACATGTCGTAGGCGCTTATTCAAACGTTTAGTAGACGCTTAAATGCTAAGATATACATAATTATGTTGCGAGCTGCTAAAGAACAAGCCTTTCTGTTCAAGGCTAAGCACGTAGCCTCAGTAGAAGGAAGACAAAAGACATCATACATTTTGCCGAGGTCGTGAACTCTTCGATCGTTCCGCAAGGTAAGGCATAGGTTCCGAAGGGCATATCAGTTAGAATTAGCACTGCAATATGACAGCGGCACAGCTGTACCAGCCGGCGAGTAATATGAAATTTGATTAAAAAAAAATTGATTAAACCTTGTTTCATACTTCTATATGAGACCCACTTCTGGAAATGAACAGAAATGTACCTACTTTCTGATTCGACTGTACCTTGAGTTAATGATGATACTTAAATAGTTTGACTCCTCGTACTTCGTCGTTTAAGCACGAACATTCAACGGTTTAAATTTATGTATTCTATAAAATATAGCATTTTCGTTGATTACATTGGATCGATTCGATTCCATATGAGTTCTTTAAAAATAAAATACAAGATAGAGCATAAATAAAAACTTATTTTGCTATGCCATCTGGTTTTCAACGGTTAAAATAAATGTTACGAGCAGTAAAAAGCGACATCTGCTGTTGAGTAGCAACACTACTCAACTAACCCGCTACAGATAAAGCCTTCTTAAACAGTTAACGGTGCTATTAGTTCGCAAATACTCCGCTACGAGCGCTGTTAGCACTTGAACTTGAGTCCAAAGGTTGAAGAACTGTGTGCAGCTTTGAATTTCAATATTATAACATTAGTATCTATTTATTACCATTGTCTAATTATTGTAGTTAGGTTAGCAATATAAATTTAATTATTTTGTTTTATAATGAC
Organism: Abrostola tripartita; assembly: GCA_905340225.1. Classification (NCBI taxonomy): domain Eukaryota; kingdom Metazoa; phylum Arthropoda; class Insecta; order Lepidoptera; family Noctuidae; genus Abrostola; species Abrostola tripartita. Next base: position 3,953,403 of record HG996488.1, read on the forward strand.
TGGTTAATTACGAAATGTATACTGTCTTGCATTTTAATTAATATATTATCACAAAAAATAATAAATAATACCTATTACATACATACCTTACGCTTATGGAATCACTATTATTGTAACCAGAGTGCTTACATTATTAATTAAGTTATTCGCTGCCTGATGCAAGTCATCAAAACATCTAAGGAGGTTCTGTATACCTACATGCCATCAAAAACATGACTGTAAAAAAACCAAGTCTCGCGTCTCAGTATTTCTACCGTAAAAAGTTGTGAGATCCATATAATACCAAGTCGATTGCTTTATTAAGTCCCTACTTCAGGGACCTTCTGTTTTAAGTTATTACGTAAATAGCTAACCGAACAACATCTTATATTAACCATATTAATATTAAAAATATTTTGTTTTAAATAAAATAGATTGACTTGGCAATCGCACTAAACAATTTTATTTAATATAATATGTATAATACGTTATACTTGTGAGATACATTGTGTTTTCATGCGATAGCCAAGTCAATTTATTTTATTTAAAACATAGTATTTTTGTGGCTTATTTAGAGATTCTTCTTTGCCTGCGGGGTAAGTAGTAGACACTTATTTAACCTTTTATTCCTAATTTTTGTTCTATATTTAAAAATACGTAATTTGAAATTCTGTTGATTTATTGCCTGCTTCTAATGTTATAGTATGTAAGGTACTAGTAAGATTGGCTAACTTCGGTCGCTGGGAAACTTGAGGGCTCAAGCTATTGTTAGATATGTTATTGTTTTCATAGTGCTACCTAACATTACGCCGCTGTATACCCGAAGGCAAAGGCAGAGGTGCGTATGCGTAGTATACGTAAATTTCGTCATATAGGTCCCAATGAAATGGAGGGCGAGTCTATTGCCACCAACCGGGCACAAATCCAGGCTCTGTGCTGCTACTAGAAACTACTACAAGAACCTAGTAACATTTGCCCGAATCGAGATTCAGACGCGCGTCCCGCGGGTCCTCATGTTCGGGAGTTGCGCTTAACGACCACTACACCAACGCACCAATTCATAGTAGTCAGTATCTTCTCACCGTTTAATAAGTAGGTAGTAGCTATTAGGTGATAAACCGTTGCATTAATGTGCAATCAGGGAAGTACGTTATTATTAGTAGTGAAACACAACAATTTATTTGGTTTTAAATAAATAATATAATTTTTGTATGCATTAGGATAATATTTCAATTATAAAACTATTAAAATGATAAAGTTATTCATACTTAGTTTACATGTAGTATATAACTATGACACCAAACTCAATGTTTCTTAAATCCTTATTTAATTATTTCTCACGTCGTGTCTTATTATCTTTACACTATAAAAACGTGTACTTTTTATAGAATAAAGAACACAGAGTTATAATAATTAAGTATTGCCATGGAGGAATGGAAAATAGTAGAACTTCTACTTATTTATCAATGGTATTACTTACATACTATCACTATATGAAAAAAAAATAACTCGGTTCATAAATGACTGAGTTATGAGGAAACATACTTACATAAAAAAAAGATCCAGACGAATTGAGAACCTCCTCCTTTTTTTTTAAGTCGATTGAAAAGATATAGTATATGTATACTCTTAAAATTTAAAATTACAGTACATTTATACATTACATACATTTATACATTTTAATACATTTTATAGGTATAACAATTTTAAATTTTTAGATTTAATATAAAACGAAGTCGAAATAATTATAGGCTCTTTGCCCATGGTAATAAATCGTCCGACGTCCTTAGTGAAATTGCAAATGTCCAACAGCCTAAGGCTGTTGGACATTTGCAATATACCTACATAGTAACCTTGAAACAGCGTGTTATACCCTTGCTATTGAACCGAAAATAGCAACTAATTATTGTTACCGTCTAAAGATGTATGACTTCAAGCTTAAAACAGCAGCAATAGAGAACGACATCACTAGACTACATAGCACTACGCATTCGAGATCAAAAATTATTATCGATATCGATATTTTATTAGGTTATTCAATATCTAAATAAACGAATATATGTTCGTTTACAGGTATGGTAAAAAAAACTTCCTATTTATTTCTAACTTTGAATAATAGCTTCGTAAGCTTTGTAAGGATGAAAATAAAAAAAAACTGTCTAGTAGTCGCTAAGCGCTACAGCTGAGCACGAGGTTTTGGGTTCGAGTCCCAGATCGGGCAAAGTGTTACTGAGTTTTTCATCATGTAATTCTCAGTAGCAGCACGGACTCTTGATTTGTGACCGGTTGATGGCAATAGGCTGGCCCGCTATCATATTGGGATCTGCAACAAATGCGGAAGCTAATGGCGAAATGTGGTTGTACTATACACCTCTACCTACGTGGAAGAAGGGCGTGATTTTGTAAAAGTAATATAAAATATAATTAAGCGAAATTAGCTTATCAGTATCGTAGGAGCAAGTAAAAGAAAAGTTAATTAACGAAGGCGTGGCTCTATATACCTAGAGTCACACCTTTTTATTTATTTAGGCCCCAACAACCAGTACAGCCAATGTTTATTTATTTACGCGTTTGATGGACGTTTCGTAATCTCATGAAAAAATAAAGGTTGGAATGTAACTGACATGGATGATATAGGTTATGTGCCACATGTCGCCTACATTGGTCGTGTCCTCAGTTACACAAAATCTTTTCTTATATCTTCCGTTTCAGTTACGGACAAATGCCGATAAGAATATGATCGTTGTTTGTTGTCTTACCTGTTTAATCAATTACAGGTATTTATTAAAAATTGCCCCGGATTATGACAACCCCCCCTCTTCTAAGTGGGAGGCCTTTGTTCAACAGTGGACGTCTTTCGGCTGATGATGATTAACGTGAATCGTGACCCAACTACGGGGACATCTAGTTATCTAGCAGGAGATATTACAGAGCACAATTGTGCAAAAGTGTTTGCTCGCACATTGGTGCACTCTTTATACCCACATACGCATTGTCCGATGGGACGGTAAAGATACGGCAAAAGCTACTGAACCTCAAATCAGTAAATAGCCATAACGTCCTGCGCGGTGGTTACTTAGCTGCGAGCTAATCTGTAGATAAACTGATAATCGTTTGGGGAAATAGAAATAATAATTAGGTACTATAACTAACAGCTACCTGTTAAAAAGTTTGATCAAGAGCCCTAACTTGTATGTACCAGGTATAAACACAACTATTAAAATATGCAATGAATAATAAAGCAAGATGTAAGCATCGCATCACAATGCATTTCCGGAGTACACAGCAATAAAATGATAAAGAGAAATGACACAATGAAACGAATGCAAAATTAATGAAACTACATTCAGCATTATTATGTTAATTAGCTTTTGTGAAATTATTAACTGGGAAATGAGGAACAGCACAATTGACCGCCTCAAACAGTTATTAAATTGTATAAAAGAAAGTATCATTTCCTTCCCCTTTCAAGTATTTTAAAAAAGTAGTTCCGCTTCCATTGTTCCTGCCCTTTAACTCAGCAGAATAATTTATGTACTGATTCATACTGCGTGTTTCTCTGCATATTTTAAGCTTTAAGTAGGTATAGGTACCTAAGTACTTTATAAACAGTGTGAGCCTGAAATTCCTAAATAGCTTTAATTATCTACCTAAATGGATATTATTCATGATTATTATTATTAATAAGGCCGTCCGAAAAAAGTTTTCCCGGTAAAAGGGGTCTTTTACTGCAATCAACGATTACTATTTTTGTAATGTGAATACTAGAAAGATAAGATTTATTTATTAATTTATTTAAGAAATACACCAACAGTATATAAATACAGACATTTCGGTTAACAAATTTAGTACAAGTTCTTATATACCTACATACAATTTAAAGGTGCCCATGACATTCGATTGAGAATAGTATCATGTGTTAATAATTACACATTAGTATACAAATTTGAATTTTTAAGTGTAGGAATAGGGTACAGTGATTAGATACAAACTAGAGTAAGAAAAAAAAGAAGACTGACATGCTACAGTTAGAAATATAAGACTTAAAAATATAATGCTAGAACTATTTCGTATACGATTGCGAAGTAATAATTTATATGATATTTATTTGAATTCTATACACCGTAACGGATTATTTTTAAGTTACTTGGCAGAGAGTGAAATAAGGAAGAATACGATTACGTTCCATAATCGTTTTCGTAACTGTAACTTCGACCGCGTGATAAATGTGACCGTGTCTTTGCAGAAATAAAAGTAACCTAAGATACACATTACACATAGGGTTGAAACTATCCCTATATCGACTTTCTTTACGTTTGGTATGAACTTGATACGCAAGATTCTTTCATACTCATAATAGTAAGGATCCAATAATCTAGGCCTTACATATTGTAAAACCTGTCCAGCCGAGTCTATGACATCATATTGGTCCAAATTGGAATTCTATTCTTTTTCATTTTATCTATTCCATGAACTACACGAAAATTGCATGTTGTAATTTTGATATCATTTTGCTTTTAGTAGGCCAAGGAAATCTCATGTGTCGGTAATAAATTTTTGATAATCAGTTAAAGGGCCTATTAAAATTATTTATGTTCTCATAGCGATACTTGTTTAGGAATTAATGATCGCTTACAGTATGTAAGGTTAATGTGACGCAATTGTAACGGCTGCGTGTAGTAAATGCAGATATTTAATGGTAGACATGTAAACGACCAATCACAAAATTAACATTCAAGTAAATAATAATTGATTTTAGAAACAGTCGGATTTAGTCAGTTGAAAAATTAAAGTAAAACCAAGCTCCCCCCGGCGGTGATTCACTCGTTGGCAGAACAATAGAGCCATTGGAAGGACTAAAAAATAAGAACGCAGACTCTGACAGATTGTAGTCGGCTGAATAACAAAGTGTTTTTGTTCTCCTTGGTCAAATGCGTGCTCATGATCGTGAAGGACGATATTTCTTCCTTTTTATTAAAGCGTTGCCTTGCACTTTATTATTTTCCGTGTCTTGGACGCATTTACAGACCTTATTTTCAGGCTCTCATATTCGAAATGCCTTTGGTTCTTATATATAGCAATCCGGAGGAATACTTACATGTTTCAACAAATAAAGAATCTATCCATCATGTGATTTATTTTATAAAATGTTATATGATAATGTTTTGTATTATACCATATTGTAATGAATTTAACACGTCACCAGGGCATTATTTTAGAATATGTTCATTGCTTCAGCAATGCTAATCTCAGCCAATCAAATAAAGTCAGTTGTTTTTTCGTGATGCAAGACAATCTGTGTTCGTCAATCAGTTGCCAAAGCTTTAAGACAAAGACAATGGACATTAATTAACGTGGAATTGCTTCAAACGTGCCCGTGGTGATCGTAGGCTGGAAGTGACAGGAGATACAGCCAGGCAGCGCCGCCATCGCACGTTGCTGGCGCGCCCAGACGCCTACGCAATAATATGTTTTGTTGTATTATTTGGTTCAGGCTAATGGTTTATGTAACGCTGGCATCTCGGACTTATATCAGGCGGATAACTGTTACTTATGTTTTTTTTCTAGTGTCTGTCTGCGTTATGTAATTCTAGCGTATAAGTCACTACTTTAGTAGTCTGTGTCTAGATTTACAGGTAACTAATAACCGGAGTTCAATGACACATCGTGAATCGCGGTTTATCATTTGAATCTTTTACGTAATACAGCTTCCTTGAAGCCTGATTACATGTCAAGCTACCGGCTGGACTGGTGAAGTAGGATGTTTTCATAGAATACCGCTTGTTTCCGAGTTTCGCACGGTGACTGATGAGAACCGGAAGATTTTCACTCCCCAAAGGTGACGGCATACAGGCTGATTCATATTCAATTATTTAATCTGACGTAGCAAATGGATTGCTAAACGCAATGACTTCATTGTTACTTTAAGCAACAACGTCACAAGTAAAACATAATTATAATAAACTATTCTGTAAAATTAAAATTCTGACTTTGACAAAAACGATGTATCAATCTTTATCCTTTTGTCTGAAAATCATTTGTCTCCATCACATTTCAAAATTACGTATTGTCCGATGTTAATGCTTCTTCTAAGATGATAAATTAGCAAACATGATATTTTAGCTAACGCATTTATTTCCGACAGGGTAGACAGAGGTGTTCTAATCTCCTTCATCAGGAGTTACATTGAATACCACGTATCTCCATGTATCGTAGCTTATCATAAGACCGATGTAATGCGAGCCTACTGCCATTTATCATCCTTTCCGTCACGGAAGTGAATTGCATTCTTAATCTTTCGCTTATGAAACAATTGAGTTCGGTATTAGGTACTTCTGGGATTAGGAGTTCTTAAATCTGCGAAATTAATTCAATATTTAAAGCACTAGGAGTAAGTGCTGTGCAATGTTAGAACGTGAGTACTTTGCGAAGCTAGGTTGTTGACTTTGACAGACCGGTTGGTGAATGAGCATAGGGTTCACATAAAATTGAGCTACGGTCCTACGGAGCGTTGCACCTACAGCGCGGCGTGCAAAGGACAAGTCGGCATTGCCCTAGACATTCAATTAAGAGATTATTTTTAAATCGTATCGAGTAACTGTATTGATTGTTCATTTAGTTTATGATATGAAATACGAACGTATCCAATTCGTGCACTGATATAGGTGTATTATTTATGTATTCTGTTAGTCAAAGCAAGCTCTTTGTTAAGAACAAAAATACTAATATTATTTTTGCTTGTTTTAAAGAATATATATTTTAAACATATTATTTATTTGTACAGCCCCCGTATCGTGTCCTGCTTTAGTTCATGGTAAGGGGCAGGTAACAGTTTATCAGTAAATAGTTTTATGTTTTATTTTATGGTAAGGTATATTGTACGCGTCTCTGCAGGTAAGGTTATAATAATATAGGTATATGTATGATGATACCCGATTAGAAACATATTATATCAATAATCAAGCTATGAACATTTACATATTATAAGTATTATGTATCTACCATATAGTAATAGTGATACAGCTATATAGATACAAGTATGGTGTCGATTTTCTGGTTGACCTTCGCAAAGTCTTGGTGGGAGCAAATGGTATACCGGCCCTATCTATTTAAATAGATTAATCTTAAATCTTGTGGGCCAAAGATTTGACCCTGAATAAAATGTTGTGAATAAATACGCGGGGTATTAAAAAGTGTGTCTTGTAGTAAAATGTTCAAGGATATTATCATAATACATGCCTAATGTTATAATGGCCATAGTTTTCTCTTCATATGAGATTCGTTATGGTTTTTAATTATTGTGGTACGATAGGTTAAGCTTTTAATGACATTGTAATTGATTAAAGCTTCACCATATTACGTGTCGATAATTTTTTATTATTGTCATCTAATAGTTTGTTTTTAAGCTACTATGAATTTTAGTTAAGGTATTATGGAGTGAGACGGCTACAAAAAATCCTAGAATACATTTCCAAAAAACATATCATCACGACTGTATTCCTCGAAAGGATAGGCAGAGGTGCACATATAGTACACACAAATTTCTCCAGTTATGTCTTAGATCACAATGTATTAGGCGGCGAGCCTATTGCCATCAACCAGGCAGAAATCTAGACTCCGTGCTGCTACTAAGAATTACCTAATAGATAAGCTCAACCCGGATCCTCTGAAACCCAGGACCTCAGACCGAGGCAGTCAGCAGTCAGATTGTTAAAATGCATATCAAAAAGAAACCACGAAACTAATGAAAATCAATCATGCGTTACAAATAAACGAGCAATATTGAGCTAGACTTGGCATAAAAAATTATAGTTACAAACATTACTTCACCACGTAACGATACTTTGTTTAAATGAATTTGCTGTTATAACAACGGTTTCTCTACAATTCACAGCAAAATATAAGAATGGACCTGAATCTCAAGAAGATTACGTAGGAAAAGAAAGGAGGCATCTGAAATCGTATTGAAATGTCAATTAGGCAATTGTTCAGAATTCAGTGCCGTGTTTAATTTTGATGAGTACTTTTGTGATGTAAGCATGCCTCTTATCAAGCACTAAAACGTGCTTTTTCACCCTTACATTGCACAAAAATACATTGTTATTAAGCAATCATAAGATGCTTTTATGAAAATCATAATAAAGGTAATTGTGTAACAGTATTCACTAAATACCAACAGCTTACTTTCAAAACGATTCATCACTTTGTTGACCGCACTTCTTCTTGTTTAATTGCATGTTCGTTAATTAAGACGTGCAGTTTTCATTTTAGCGAATCGTTATTATCATTAACCTTTATGTATTCGGTGTTGGGCTCTGGATAAGCCTATGTGGACCTTGTATTGACATCTGTAAGAGTCCAGTAATTACTTACTTCCAATAACAATAAAAACAAATTTTAAATTTCACTATTGATTTCTCTTGACTTTGCAGCTTGTGAGGACATCAATCATGACAAGAAAACTTCTTTGAGTTCTCTCTGGAATAAAATTTGTAGATGCTATCTGCAAACTAAATAATTAAAAGTGGAGGAGCTTATCACGATGATGATTAGCTGTCAATAGCCCACTGCTATTGGATATTATTTCAACAAATATATTTTTATCCGAGTTCAACATCTTAGCGTTTCATTTTTGGCACTTGTTTCGGGATCATTTGACTGCCTCGTTGGTCTGCTGAGCATGAGGTCCTGGTTTGAGATCCCGGCTCGGCAAAGTGTTACTCTGGTTTTTTTCATTAGGTAATTATTACAAGCAACACGGTGTCTGGATTTATACCCGGTAAAGAGCGTTCACGAGTGATGATACATGACGTGTGTACGTACAGCTACCTTCCTTGTTGACTGGACAACATAACTAATAAAATGTGGATGTACTTGACATCTCTGCCTACCCCTCCTTTTTAACGAACGAACATAATACATACACAATACATACCTACAAACATAATATCACACCTGTATGTAAATAGGCGTGATATTATGTCTGTAGGTATGTATTCATATGGGCACCATACAAATGATAAGCAATAGTCACACCTCAGGAGGTTTCGCTGAGACATTAATGAACATGTGTGCGATACGCATCGTGCGAAACGACACAGTTTCCACTGGTAGTTTCATTCACGTCACCGTATGTCCCCCCCTTTTATGAACTTATTGACTTTAATTAGGCTTTAATAATGAAGTTAATACAAACTATGGCTGCTAAAGATGCAGGTTTTATACATCATTTATTTGTGTAGTATCTGTTATTGTTAAGCATATGCTTGAGAACCGCCGCTTGTTTACGGTTTACTGACTTTAATACCTAGTGACTAATACTCAAGCTAACAGAATGAATCATTTTAGGGATATAGTCATCTTTAGCTTGTAGAGCGTTTATTATATAGAACTAACAATACTATAGCATCGTAAAAATATTGCAAAAATCTTTTAGTGGTACCTATGTTTTATCGGCTTTATTATATAGACCAAGGAAATTGTTTTCGGCAATTAACGATATTAGGCATAACGAAAGATATTCAATTAACAGTGTAATATGCATAGATAATTTAAATTTGAGATATAATGGTAGTCAATTTATGTTTCTTGGGATCTCCCGTTTCCCATTTGAGGAAAAGTAAAAGCTTTTTGCAACATTTGAAGTATAAAATGGTTGATTCATAGACAGTGGCCATGATAAACAAAATATAATGATATTTCAAAAACAAGTTTTGTGAGTTTATCGGAATCTATTAGACCTATATCATATATATATTATAATGACGTGGATAAATTTAAATACAGTGTGGGTCAAGGTGGGAGTGTTGCAAAAGATATCCTTTATCTATATTTAATTAAATCCGTCCACTACGTCTAAACTAGAACTTGTTTGCATTTAATTCAAGTTACTTAGTTGAAATGCTGTAACAATGCCGTGGCCGCTCGCTATGATTTTCTTTTGTTTAGTGGTTAGGCATTCAAAAAATATTATATAAGATGCTCAAATACCCAGTGTTAGTGAGAAGAAAAGGATCAAATTAAAAGCTATGAATGAACAACATATAAAAGTAACTACGGATACCTATTACCTAAGTCGCGAATTGTATTAATCAAATTATAAAATTTTATTGAAACAGGATTATTTTCACAATTAACCACAACACGGGAATTAACGAAGACAATTTTTAGATTTTAGCTTGACGTTAAAAATTATGTTCGCGTTAATTCCTGTGTTGTAGTCAAATATTATCATGCAACGCGATAGTTTAAAAATCAGTAGGATTATTTTTAATTGATTGAATTAACTCAGACATTAAAAGTAAGTATGAGATCAAACATAATATTTCATAGAAAGTCCTTTGAGGGATTATTTCAACGAATGCTTAACGTGAATTCACTTCTCAATGTCAATTTATGATGCACTATCAAAAAACTTAGCTTATAATAAGATGCTTAGTAATATGAATTTAATATTTCTTAAAGTAAAACTTAAAAGGGAGAAAATCCAAATGTATCAAAAATATCCACTAATTATCAAAGACAGATTGTATAAGTGCATTTTCTTAACAGTTGTTGGCGATCCCACTCCCTCACGAGGAAACTCATGGCTGTGTAGACGATGGACCTAAGGTTTTTCGGGTAGATCAGCAAGTGTCCAAGACGTGCTCGTTATTAATATTGCTACAATGAATAACTTGCCTCCATAGGTGAGATGTATTGGTTTAGCGGTTTCTTTAGATGAAACTTTATCGGTTTACTAATCTCGCTTTTGTTTCTTCAGAGAAGCCAATGTTTTTTTCTCCATAATTATTATACTATGATATTCGTTTGATATATCGTGTACTAAGTCTTAGGAAAATTCCTGTAATATCAGCAACGGTAATAGAACGACTACTAGTGTACACTTACAGGGTCTTAAGAGACGTGGTACAAAACTAATCTTGCAACTAGTTTCTCGTAAGTTCGAAACAATGCAAAATAAGTTGTGGAGAATTAAAAGAACTTTATTTCATAATTTGACAGTGTTTATCATTAAAAGCTAATCGATTAATATTTATGACCGTTTTTAATCGTCTAAAAGGTTAAGGATTGCAATTGTGCTTAGACAAAGGTCACTCACTAGCCTTGTTCGAGCCAGTGGGTGGAAATATGTACAATGTACATACTTCACTCTTCAAAAGCGCATATTCGTTTGAAAACCGTAAAACGTACTTTTGTTTCAGTAAATACAAAGTAATATTGACGTGGTTATTATTTTTGGCGTTGTCAATCGGCCCCACGTGCATACAAAATGTTGGTGCCAAGCGTATGAGGTATAAAGCGTCGGAGTGGAGTTATGTGAATGTTTAGTGTGAGCACAGGATTCTGCTCGAGTGTGGGTTTTGTTCCATAGCCGGCGCAGTTGTCAGCGCACCGCCCTACTGCGCGCGCGCGCCTCTAGTTGCTCTTTGTTTATTTTAAGGGTGAGATATTTTTGATAACCTTTTTAAAATCCTAAGCAGTGCGGAATTTAGTTTTACGTACAGTTTCTTATCGTTTTTTTTGAAGCTCTATTTAATTATTTATTCGTAATGTGCTTTGTGACGAGTCTTTGTTTGGCAAATTAGTAAATAGATCGCGTGTGGTACTGATATACATAATTATGATTCTGTTGAATATATTTCTACATATACTTCTGTCATTAATACACCTTGTTTTATAAAATAAAATAATTTGTTGTTTGGTAAAGTATATACTATACAGCAACTAGCTACTTATTTAATTAAAGTGCGTAACATGAATGTTTATTATTATAGGTACAATTTAAGCTGCGTTTCTGAAAGCTATGTTCTTGTTATTTTGAACTGGCTTGTAGTATTCCGTACAAACATATTATTATTATATAAACATCCAAGAAAATTATTATACATTCTCTTACTTTAAGACGCAAGCTTATAATATTCATTTGGTTGACGGTTTGTATATATTGTCAACGCTCTTCATTTGTTTTCCTAATTAAATTCATAATATACCTGCAGCTTTTAGCACACAAAGTCAAGTGGACAGCTAGTACATGTGTGTATAATTCAGGTTGTCATAGACAACACGTAAAAATACACGTGTAAATGTATTTTTGTCTCAAACAATCTCTTAGGATAAATATAAATCGTCTTTTCCAAGTAAAGCAAAAATAGGAAGTTTTACAGTGTGAACGTGCCCAAAAATGATACACCGGCTGATGATGCCGGATGATGATGGTATCCAACTTATTATCCTAAAAGATACTGATACCAATAATAATGCATTATGAAATAGACGTTTAACAAACAAAGTCACGGTGCTTTTTAATCTTTTAAGCCGATAGCTGATTAGTGATCTTATCAAAAATGTTTTGTACAATACCTACCTTGTACAAGTTTCAGGATATCATTTTATGATAATTTATTTCAGTTGTACAAATTCTATACAATAATAAAGTTGTGTGACAGTGAACTAACTGTGTTATTGTCTAGTTTAGTTTATAAAAAATTAACACGAATGGTATGTAATGATTTACTAATTTATTTATTACTAAATTGATATGCAGTCAATGTTGAATACATAAATGATTTTATTGCCACGTTAGTCATTTCAATGTTGTAGTTATTAGTAATTTATTCATTTATTAAATAGTCCCGAGTTGTATTAATCAATCAGGCAATATATTTATTTGGTATTCAAAAAATGTTGATTAATTTTTATTTGAAATGTAATTACTATAATCTAGGCCACATCACTTGTCCTAGGTTAGATTATACTAGTGCGTCAGTAAGCATTTTGGCCTTAAAAGTAATGTTAGAGCTTGTGAAGAAATATATAATGTTATTTCGTAATGGCTAAAACGTACATTCTTTATTTTCGACACATTTTCGAAAATTGTTACTTTGTATTGTTCGGTACGACGGACATCAGCGACGGTGCGCGTACGACGACCTTGACAACGACTATTCATTCGCACACGTGGGGTTATAACCCACCATCCACTCAAGTTTTAACTATGGTCCGATGTAAGGCCATAAACATCAAACTTTTCTTCTTATATTGTAACTATTTTCGCAATTTATAAGCAATTTTTAGCTTACAAGCAATTTTTAAGAAATAAATATTTCTTAGTAAGTAGAACTAAAGATTGTTGCCCTTTTATTCTTGGTTATTGCCCTGACGCCCACAATCGCATCTCCAGAATTTGTGTCACTTATTAAACTTGTTATTTTACCGTACGGTTATAGAAAATGGAATAATATAGGAATATATATAATAATATATATTCCTTTCCTTTTACAAGGAAAATAAAACGATTTATTCAACGTTATTTTCAAAGGGTTTGTTTATATACAAAGGTCTTAGAGGAAAGTTGATTAACCTGTTGCGAACGAAAGTTCGAACTGTGGCAAATTACAAAAAGTTCAAGTTTATTTTTGTAGTTAGTTATAATTTACAAAAACGTACGTGATATTTTAATCAGATGATGGCACATTCTGAATTTTCCATGGAAATTAACAAGGGGTGAATGATGGGGGAATGATTGGCTGTAGTATTTGTTGTGGTGGGTGGGCGACTAACGGTGACTCAGAAATCGCACGGTCGGCTACTATGTTTAGTAAATAAACAGCCACACAGAGCCGCATTATTATGTATTACATCAACACAACACAACGTTCGCATTTCTTTTGTCATGGTAATGCAGCACTCTCTATTTCAGTCGTTTTACACGATTGCTGTCATTATTATTTATATCATGTTTTTATATTAAATACCTACTATTCATGTGATAAACCTGCACACATTCCTCATACTATAAGTATGTACAATACATATTACTTAGAACATTATACCTCTGCCAACATTTTGAGCGAATGGAGGCGTGATGGCATTATATTGATTAATTATCTATGTATTGTACTTTAATCCCTTGATAAGTAAATGACGGATTAGTATAGATATCAAGTTTATTAAGTATACCAACGTATTAATTAAAACTACGATTCACTGTATAGATACGCGTTCTTGTTTTAGACAAATAGCTTATTTCTCTTCCATAAATGGATGTTAATTGTTAGTGAGGTACCGTCAAGAGCAGAGCATTCCTTTGTGCGTAATAACATTGTCCTACTTGCTTACATATCATTACGTCTACAATCCCCAAAGGGCAGACGTGTTTTAATCTATCATGACCGGAAACATGTAAGAAAACTAACGATGGTGGTGATTTTGTGGTAATCTCTATCTAATAATAATTAAAGGACACTTTAATTAAATAAAGAGTCCTTGAAAATGCTGGTTTTAATATACATATATGTATATAATAATAATAAACAGAGTTATTTAAATGTAGTATGTAAGCGTGTATAATAATAACTTTATTTCGGGTGGCATAGACTCATAGAAACTTTACCTAGTACAATATTTATTTTATTAGCCATGACTCGTCACACCAACACAACACATGATCCACTGATTTTGTAAGGGACAGTCAAAACGTACAGCTGTTGCGTTCAGAACATTGTTGTTACTACTCCGCATACGGGCCAGCAGGGAAGCTGCTTTTTTACGCATGATAGCCTGGAAACCATCGGTGCAAACTTCAGCAAACATCCCAGATGCGCCTCACCGCCACGGCAGACCTATCAACGTCCAGTTTGAGACGTGGAAGCGAGGCGCCGCATTACACTGCATGTAGCGGCGTCTCGCTTCCGCATCGTACACTGTCCTGTTTTAAGCGTTCATGGTAAGGGGGCTGAACGCATTATTGTACTGAGTGCCCAGGGCTGTATAAATCATCAAAATTCATTTAACGATGAAGTACCTATTGTATACTTTAATATGTACGTAATCAATTATATTATTTGCTGTTCACATATTGATATTAAGTTCTTTTTTTATTATTTAGGCGTTAAATTATCTAGTTAGTACTAATTTATTATTCATAAAATTAAATAGGTACTTAATTATTTGTTTAATTAAGCGGATGTAGATAGGTAGATATTAAAACGGATTTCCAAGTTCAATAAAATGCATACATTAAGTACAAAGGACATGATATCCCTACTATCAAATGAAAAATATAAGTCAATTAAATATTACTTTGTAATGCGCAGTGAAAATCTTATCACGCAGGTCGGCTGAAAGGATGTCGAACGATCGTACATCGTTTAAACAAAGTTTTGCAATCACCTATTAAATAACCGAAACCGCGTTGGCAAATCCGATGCTGCTAGGATAACCTGCTTTCAAAAATAATAGAGTTCAAGATTTCAATGAAAGTGAAAATAGGCGGACGCTCTACATAATATTTTTTGTAACTTTATCCATCTAAAACAAGAACGAACTCGTGTAAAAGTCTCACCTTGACCGTAAATCACGTCGCGTGTGTCGACCAAGGCTTTATAGGAAGTTGCGCTGAGGTTATTTACCTGTGCATCTGTTATATTTCGCTTAGTGGGCCGTGCCTTGCAGCCGCACTCACCGAGCCAAGAGCGGCTCTCGACGACGTCTTAACCTTGGATAAGTAATATCACCAGTCAAGGTTATGTGGTTGGGTACAAGCTTTTAATGATTGATTTAGGGCCATAGTGTGCATTTTTACATCTTAATAGGACCGATGTAGATAAAACTGCTATATTTTACAGTTTTAAGTGTGTAGTTAGCCTGTAGAAACTTAAAATAATATATACATATAAACATCATTTTAATTTCAAAAGATTTTTTTAAATAGGTATTTAAACAGCAATGAATAATTATACAATTAATAATTCTTATCCGTATGCAAGTACTTTTGATGGCTGGACCGCGAACTCCATGTAAATAGTAACTCAGTATTTTTCCTCATATGTATGTTTTAGAATATTTATCTACTCAATATTTGCATGTATCAAAAATATACTGGTGAGTATAAATCCAACCAACCGGTTCAAGATTGATTGGCAAATAAACATAAAACCAACATTCAAAATACCGCGAGAATTTTATAGGTACCTATACAACCTTATTTTTACTTTATAGAAAACCTAAAAATAGTTGGTTCAAAATCAGTATCTGAATCAATTGCAATTATTTTTACATCATGTAATATTTAGTCGAAATGTGTCGCACGCGCCGTGATTGTATTTTTTTTCGAACCACAAGGCAACACAACAAGCCTGTAACTTTGTGAGTTTTTTATGATACAGTACATAGGTCTTCTTCTTCTTCTTATCGTATGGTTGATGAACAACCTGGTGTCAGAGTTTAAGCCGCCTGTAGGCCTCTGACATGGCTTTACACACCGTTGAAAAATCTCTTAGGTGTGCCGGTTTCCTCACGATGTTTTCCTTCACCGTTATTAGCAACTGATAACTAATTTATAATACGCACATGAATTCGAAAAGACAGTGGTGCGTTCCAGGGTTTGAACTTGCGACCTTTGACTTGGCAGTCCACCGGTCATATTATTTTTATTATGAGATTATTTTTAATTTCATGAAAATATTTGACAATCGGTTTTCTTATATACTAAACATAAGGTTGTATATGTGGGATGATTATCCTTCAGTTACGTAAGAGGGATACCTCACATGCGCTTTTCCCTTGTAATAAAAGTCACCAAAAAGGAATTAAAGTACTTTATTAGCAAGTCGAAAACTTTACAGCAGTGTAACTGTACTGCCTGATGTTATCGCGGTAGCCGTTGAATATATTTTTAACTTGTATTGCGTGTCACACTCTTTATATTGAAAGTAAACTGCAGTTACGCTGCGCGCTGATTCCAAAACCGACTTTGGTGTGACATTTAAGACTTGGGTAGGAATTGTAGGAAATTATTGAAACTAATATTACAACTTCTTTGTGAAGACACTGATTGTGTATGAGGATATGAAAACAGTGAAATGTTTTCTGTTCAAGTTGTATACTGTAGGTGGTCCGTATGTCCCATAAGAGAACAGAATAGCAAAATAGTGACTATAAAAAAACTGTTTTTACTAATGATAAAAGTACAGAGTGGTTACCAGCCTGTATTTACAGGCTGATGTTTAATGTAGGTACTTATATGAATCACAATTAAAGCTTTGAAATAAAAGATTATATAATTATAGTATTTCAGCATACTCATCACACAAAGGTAAAATAAAACGCCTTTAATAATTATCTAATTAAAACTGGTTACGAAAACAAAATAAAAAGTAGACCGTAGTGTTATTAAAGTTAAGCTTTATTAGCATAAGGAACCTCAAGAAGGACAAGTAAAAAAAACTAATGACTAAATTATAAATTCAAATTACTTATTGTATGAAATCAAAACATCATTCAAGTAAGTATAGTATTACAACTAAAAAATACTATGAAATTTGAAACGTAATTGTAATAGTTTATACCTATAATGTTTTTACCTTGACTTTAATAAAATTCACGGTTTTATCTACTTTACCGCATTTAGCATTCACACCTATACAAGATACAGCCCCCTTACCATGAACTCTTAAAGCAGGACAGTTTACGTTGTAAAAGCGAGACGCCGCACTACAGTTCACGTAGCGGCGTCTCTTTTTTCAAATTGTTAGATTAATGATTAGTACTTTTTGAACGTCATATTACATCATCATTAAGACAGCCCCCAAAACGCCCGCCAGTCACCGCTTCCTACTTCCTATATAACTGGGTTGAAGAACCGGCGCAACAAACTACTCAGCAGCACAATTTGTCAGTCAAAATTTGGAATAGGTGTACTTATTACGGAAGTTATATAAACCAAGAACAAATTGCACGTAAATATAAAGTGAATTTTGGAAAGTTAGGTGTGATGCAGTATAAATTGAAACCTGAGTTATTGACCGACTTTAATATAACACAAAAAATGTGTATGTGCAATTTGTAGATCCCATGAATAGGATTCACTTATACCATTAGGGTTGATAGGTGACATAATTCATAATGTTATAGATTCGTAATGTTATAATGTTAAAGTAACCTTTAAAATCTTCCATTGCAGGCTCGCAGCTTGTTAGTTTAGTTTTCACTCTTTCTTCTTCTTTCTTTCGAAAATGTCTCTCGCAGTTAGCTCTGAGGGACCTGTTACTGCTTAACCGGACGATTGGCGAGACCTAATACAAGGCCTCCAGCAAGGTTAGTTTTCACTGAACTGCAAAATATGATGGAAGTTGTTTATCCTGAAAAAATAACACGGTAAAGTTGTCCTTGTGCACGAAGTTACGGGCGAAACCTATTATTCAATGAAATGGGAACGAAGAAACCAGTACATGCGTTAATGTTGGGTTTTTTAAAGACCTCTTAAGTTTGGCGATTATTGTAAACATTATCCTAATGATATCTCGAAAGGTCGCCTTCGCGTCGACGACGCGTTGAAAATTTATAACAAGCACTGTTTTTTTTTCTGATTTAAATCATTATGGACGATATAATCTGAGTGCTTAATATCTCTATTTGTGTAATAAGTACCTTTCTGGAAATTAATAATTAAGCTATTTTTACCTGTAACTTTCGATCTATACACTCTTTATGACTATTATGTAGGTACAGGTAATCGAATAGCTACGTGGGTAATTATAATTAGTTACTATATAGCCGAGGCGAGCAAAATGTTCGTGTCTCATTCATTGTAAACTGTTGCGAGTAGAAAACCTTGGAATTAGTTCTAGTTCATAAATTCAAAGTTAACGTCTATCGGAATTTGTGCGTTTTGCGTTTATATGTTAGTAAATAAGGAAATCCGTGATTGTATTGTTTACTGAATATAGATAATGAAAAATTATACGTAATACTTATAAATATTAAGATAGATCAGATTGGAGATGTTCTACAAAAGGGTCAAGTGAGGAGTACCCTTAACCGACGAGCGTGTATGAGGAATGTGATGCGCGGAATGAGGCGAAAGAGTATGTCAGGATCGTAGTAAATAGAAATCCGTGGTCTCTGCCTACCCCTCGTGAAAAAGGCGTGACTTGTGATTATGTATGTATTTATATTGAGGTATCTCATCCTATTAACCCTTGTTCAATTACTGCGTACATTAATACATAAATCAATCATGTTTTCAGATTACTTGGTAATCACTGTTAGTAGTTAGAATATCCAGACAGGAAAATGTTGGTTTATCTTCTTTAAGTAAATTCTATATCGTCTATTCCTTTCGGTACATACGGGTAGGAAAGGGAAATAAAGAAAAAACGGTTTCAGGCAAATACTGTTATATCGAGCGTGTACTTCGTTCGTATTATTTTTCCTCACTTGAATGAACAGTTGTTTATACACCTACACAGTACACACAGTGCTTGATCGGAGCCTTGTATCATAATTTGATACCCAAAGATCAGAAACGTGCCCGGTCAGATATTTCGCAAGCAACCTTAAACGTGGGCCTCGAATCAAGAAGGTCCATAGTATCATGTTGCTTCGCTATAAATATATTATATTATTTGTATTTGTACATGATTGTAATGTTGGTGATAAGACACGAATGTTTTGCATTCCATAAAACAGATTGTATTTCATGTGCCACTATTATTTGCTTCCGTATAGTCCCTTGTGACTTTCATAGTTTAATTTAAATTCATAATGCTGGAGTTCTCAGAAGGGGAAAATACAATATTGTTTCCTAAAGACAATAAATTCCACAAATAGCGGCGAGCTTATGCTACTAATAACTACGAAGTATTCGTTATTGCAACTTAACCTCAAAGACTTCTACCGAGAATATACATACATTCAGTAAAGCTTAACTAAAATACTCAAGACTATGGTATACTATATACTAATGAAAATCGTGTCAACATTATTTTCTTTCATTCAATAATAATGTTTGAAGGAACCTTGGACTGTAGAAATGCCTCGTTGATCTAGTGTTTGCTTAGCGCGACTGCTGAGGATCAGGTCCTGGATTCGATCCCCAGTCGGACAAAGTTTTATTGGGTTTTTCCACTAGGTAATTCTCAGTAGCAGCACAGAGTCAGTATTTGTGTGCGATTGGTGACAATTGGCTCGCCCCCTATTACATTGGGACCTATAACCTAACTGGCGAAATAATGGTGTACCTACTATAGATACACCTCTACCTATGCCTTCGGGGAATTCAGGCGTGATATTATGTTTGTATTAATGTTAATTATTTATTGAATTGAAATATAACATTTTATGTCATAATAATAACAAAACTTAGGAATGAAGTGTCTAAATATTTAAAAGCACCTACTGCACATTAGTCTCTAGAGTCTAGACTCTAGATTATTATCAAGGTTATTTTTTATGAGACAAAATATAACTGAAACCTACATTTACTTATTTTAAGCTTGCTTTGTCCAGTGGCATGTAGCGAAGCGTAACTTTGTTATCATATTTTTACATCTAAATATTCAATCGTTTTTTACTATGGGAATATTGAATTACCAAACAAACAGCTATTACCCCTAATCATAACAAAAACGAATAAGTAATGTAAAAGTCGGAGTTAAAAAAAACGAAATATTCTACAATTCTAGATACTCTAGATAGATATTGCCGACCTAATTGGCGCAGTGGCTAACACTGCTGCGCTAAGGGTTCAATTCCCGCACGGGGCAAAAAATTGTGCGAACCGCAGATGTTTGTCCCGAGTCTGGGTGTTTGTGTAAAGGATATTTCATGTTTGTGAAACGCACCCACGACATAGGAGAAATAACTAGTGTGGGGCGAAGTTTAAAAAAATAATAATTGCACGAATAACTCTTATTTTGAAATATCAATATTGTATTTTTAAGGAACAGTTAAATACCTCAATACAGAAATAGTAATGAAGGTAAAAGATAATCATTATTAGAATTTCAATGAATATATTTATATATGATAGTCCGAAACTAATCGTAGGTCCGCATAAACCTTGGATAAACTTGAAATAGTTACCTCCGGTTCTGTGGGTCATGGTACAGGCGCACGCATGCTAGGAACATTTACCAATAACTATATTTAGCGTGGGTACTCATAACACTCATTAATGTTTACCTTCACAAACAAAGACGCACGTGCGTAAAACAGGTAATTTTGAATAATTATTTTAGATAATTGTCTAAATTGTAAAAATAATACCTTCATCTAATCTTTTAACGAATTCTAAGAAATTACTTATGACGACTGTGCTTTGTTTTGAAAAAAGCACATTTGAATACTGACCTTCGGCTAGACTAGTCTAGCAACCAGCATAGAGTATGTTACTTAGATCGCAGATACAATTACATTACAACACGACTCTACTTAGAGCACATTATTATTTTCATTTGAAATAAGCTTTTTGCACAATTCAAACGAATAAGTTTGTCTCTCGTCCAAAATATTGAAAGCGAGAATGAAACGACAATTACACATCTGTCGAATACAGAAACGAGTTGGACAAGGAAACAGCTGCTTGATCCCGAGTATCGTAACATAACTTAGTCAACTGTATTAAATTGTAATTATCGTCAGAGGTCAAATTATGGCGGCTATAAAATGTAAAATAAAGGGCTGTTGAAGTCCGCACTGAGTTACGTAAAATCGCTGACCTACATATTGATAAAAACGGTTGCTGTTTTTTTTACGCACAATGGTATATTATTGTCACAATATGCATCACTTTGAATTATTTATAGCGCTATTTAGCGACTTCCGTTATTTTTTATAATTTTATTGATATTACAAAGCAGTAAAATATTTACCAATTGTTATACCTACCTTACTTATACTACAAAAATATCCGATGGCGCTTATATTAAATGAAGTCTTTAAAGGTTAAATAATATGCGAAATAACCGATGGTATTTTATGTATACAATTTTTATTTAAAGTTCCGCCTACGGCACCGAATTAAATACAATCTAAAACTCTTATGAAATCTTTAATATTTCATGCGAATGTTTTGGATACGAATTAAACATTCAAGTTATGAATATTTTATGTTTCAGCATTCATTGATGTAATATCAACTAATGCTGAAACATTTAAAACGGGTGAAACTTTACTATTTTTGTACGAGTAGCTGTTGTATTATATTGGTTTTAACATGATACGTTAAATGGACAGCAATCCTCAATTTATTCGCGCCGCGCTCGCTAACAACCTATTATCGGACATATAAAAGCTATTCCTGCTCAGAAACAGGCATATCGTGACCAGTTTATCTACTGGGAGCGTGTTCCTGGCCGGTTTTACGTACATTTCTCCGCACTTTCTCTGTAATGCTATCCTCGCGTACCCTAAACCGATTAACTGCACCGATAGCGCGCTAGTACTAGCCACTTTTCCTATTAACAACTTTCATAATATAAATATACAGCTAAATCATTAGAGGGCTTATGGATACAACAGCACAGAAGTGTAATACAAAAATCTAGTAAGCGGGTTAAGCTCTGTACTCCTATATAGGCTACTGAGTAACCTGTGTTTAGGAGAAACAGGTTCGATCCCGGTTTTACAAGTGTACAAAGCGCGCGACGTGATACATTAAGTACTTAGGTATATTATCCTAGTAACAATGATAAGACATGCAGACAAATAAAAGTAAATAAAAGTAATACAGATAGGTAAAAATTTAGAGAAGTGTAGTGCGTAACTTGTTGAAAGAGTTGTGTGTTAAATGTGTATGTGTGTTTAGTGTGTGTGTGTGCGTTTGATGTGTTTGTGCGTGTGTGTGTGGTTAATGTATGATGCGTGTGTTTGTGTTAATGGTATGAATGTCGCCTTTATATTTATATGGGTGGTTACCTCAGCAAGTCTTCGGTTTCGTCATAGTTGAGATTAGATAGGAATGAACGGACAGTCTTTTTGGTAGTAAAAACAGTAGATCCGTAAACTGGTAGTTTCTCATTCAGTTTATTATATAGTGATGGACCAAGATAGGGAAAGAATTTTTTTATAAAAGAAGTTCGGACCGTCGGAGTAGAGCAGATTTTATTTCTGCGGCGTTTATTAATTTTTCGATAAGGTGTTTTTGAGTGCTGTAGTAAGATTGTGTGCAAGATAAATTGTTGTCTTACATTGAGTAGGTTGCAGGTTTTGTATAATTCGGTAGTAGGAAAACGTATTGGCCTAAATGTTGCAACTTTTAATATAGCTCTGTGGGCGATCTCCAATGGTTTCAGGATGGTTTTCGCGGCTCCACCCCAGCAAGAGATACAATAAGTGAGGACTGATTGACATAGGGCAAAATATACGTTTCGAATAATTGTAGGGTTAGCTACATGCCGCAAGGTCTTAAATATATAAATCAATTTGCGAATCCGGCTGGTGAGTGTTGAGATATGGGGTTTGAAATTAAGGTTTTTGTCTAAAATAATGCCAAGATATTTAATTTTTTCCACTGAAGTCAGGTCCGGACATTGACATTGGCTTTGGCAGGGACAAGAGTGTGCTTTTAAAGAAATTGTGTTAATTGGTTGTGACGCGTTACTGATAGAAAAGATGATAAAGTTTGTTTTAGTAGCATTAAGGGTCAAAGTGTGTGACAGGAGCCATTTTGTAATGGTATTTAAGCCGTCTTGTGCAACAGTCTGCAACTCCGTCCATGTGTTTGCAGAAAAAGTGATGGCAGTGTCATCTGCATAGGAAATTATATTAGCGTTTGGAACGTTTAGGTTGCAGAGGCTGTTGATATATACAAGGAATAGTGTAGGCCCCAAAATACTGCCCTGTGGTACGCCATACTGAATAGATAGCTCTTCACTCTTGTGATTGTCAATGAGGACTGATAGAGACCGGTTTGAGAGGTAGCTCCTAAAAAAGTCAAATGGGGAACCTCTCACACCGATGCCCTCAAGCTTAAGTAAGAGGGTGGAAACAGGAACGGTATCAAAGGCTTTCGCAAGATCTATAAAGACGGTGAGGACTTTTTTATTAGAATTTAAGTTTTCTGAAACATTATTAATAAGATTGTGAACTGCATCACAGGTGGATTTATTCTTACGAAAGCCAAATTGCTGAGGGGATAGAAGTTTAAAGCGTTCGAGGTAGTGGATAAGTCGCTTGTTAACAATGCGTTCTAGCACTTTGGATAAGGCACTAAGTACGGCAATAGGTCGATAGTTATTAGGTAAGCTCCTGTCACCACTCTTAAAGATAGGGTGGATGATAGCTCTTTTTAAAGCGGTGGGGAAAATAGCTGTTTGAAAGCAATCGTAAACTTAATCAATGGTACACATCTATTTGCTAGTAATTATATTTGAATGCAATCACTATTACATGCGGAAGCCATCGGGCTCAGTGCAGAAAATGGGTCATTATAAAACTTATCGCTGTTCGTGAAATCTTTATTTACAGTAGCGTTTGAGTTAGAAAATATCTTTTAGGTAATATTATAATAATAGTTGGAATGTATTCGGTATGTGTTAATTGTGTAAAATTTTTGATACATTAATTAGTTCCGTTTTACAGCAAAGTTATGTGCAATTGGTAATTGAATATCTTTGCATGTACGAATATGTGTGTTTTATACGGTTCATATTATTATTTTCAAATCTGAATTTCGTAAAACAAAGTATAATTATTAATTGCTTCTCACAATTCCGTTCTCACATTAACTTTTGGTACAGTTTCATAGCGATTCTCTTCAGTTTCGTATGATCTTATCTTCCCAGCTAACATGAACTAACAATTGCATCTAAATAGTGAGGTAAACTCATCTTAGGTAATAATAAGATGGCTGCATTATGCGCAATGCACTAAGTGAAGCTTTGTGATTCCTGTATATTTAGCAAGACTTTATCGTGTTACGTACACCGTCACTGCTTTTTCTTGGCAATTTTCTCTAGAATAAGTAAGTACTATTATTATTGTATAATGCAGACCTGTTGCGAATTAATTTAATATTCTAAGCAGAAGTATTACAAAATCATAAAGATATCACACTATCAAGTTACTTTCCTTATTTACTTTTTATGGTGAAAAGTTTAGAAATCCCTTACCTATGGTTGTTGCTTATTAAATCAGTTTTCTCAGTATTACCGGTTAGTTTAGCATAGGTAAGCTATTTATTGCCTTTTACTTAGATGAACTTTAGATGTGGCTATCATTTGTGGATTTTCACAGTCTCTAGACTGGAGGACTTTATTAGAAAGAAACTTAATTGCACTTAATCTAATAACACTTTTTGCAACACAAAGAAAATTTGATTCCTGATAAAAGGTTACAATAGTTAACCAAAAATTAAAAATCTCGTATTGTTTTGTAATATACAGTAAGAACTCTAACCTTTTGATATCTTATATGTTGGGGTCACCTTCAAGACAAACCAGATGCAGTTGAACTTTTGGATTCGACGCAAGATTTACTCACCGGTTTTTCTGTCTGTCAGACTGTCAAATATCGGACAACCCATGACCCTTGCTAATTGCCAGAGACACTCGTATGATCACAGTACCGATGGCATGTCAGCACGACGTCTTCAAGGCTCGGCAGGCCTTGGTGCAAGCTAGGTTGTAATGTGGTACCTACTTCTAAATACTAAAAGATTACTATATATAAACTGTCACTAGCTACTCCGGCACACGGATAAAGAGGTACCAAAAGAATTTCAGATTATTAGCATGAAAAAGATTTGGTCATGATTGATGGTCTGGCAGCTGGAGTGAAATTAACGTATTTGATATCTCACTTTAATTCATCTCTAGTGCTTTCGTCGCAGGTTCCACACGTTAAGTCATCATCTCAGCCGAAGACGCCTAACACTAGCTTTGCTTGCTTTTCGCATTTAGTGGGAACCAGTGACTTCGTCACGTCATGGACGTAGAGATGCACCTTGTTGAGAGGATCTTATGTCATCTGTTACAAAGTGACATTAAACTAAACTGCGCAACAGTTTAGTAGTTTAGGTTATCAGGTGCAACGGAGGAGATTATATAAAAAAAAAATAGCAAAATATTGTATAATATCTTTGGGATTGCAACGCGTGCAATCGTAACTTGGACGATTATACTAGACATTTGCATTCAAGCATTTGCAAAAGTATAAGAACGTAAACATAATAAATTTTTTGGATTAAAAATTGTCAAAATACATTATATTAGCGATTAATCTTGGTCCGAATTAAGCTCAAGGTTGATCTCATGTTAATATTATGCTTAGCCATTGAAAACGAATGTTTGTACCTGTTCATGCTAATTTTATGTTGTAACAACAGTACCTACATTTTTGTTTTTGTGTATAAGATCTACATGTTATATACTTCACGATTACTTTGGATACTTACATTTGGATGATGTTTGTATTCCGATAACTTAACAGATTTTCTGTATTTTAGGAAGTTATTAATAGTTACTTAATTACTTTTAACGTTACACTGGGTAAGTAAGTTACCTCTCTCTGAAATGTTTTCGCTAAAACAACAAATGTAAATTAATTTCCGCATTTTAATTCTAAATAAGAATTCGTTTTTCATCATCGTGTTGTATGGCTACGGAAATAAAACAAAATCAATACCTAGAATATGCGTTGCATAAAATCAGAATTGGAACCAACGCGTTGGTATAATTCCAACGGCAACAACAAGAAGAATATGAGGTGAGAAGTCTAGCGCAAACTCCTTAGATTACTTATTGTATGTTGTTGTAGGAATTATTGAGCACATTAGTGTTTGTGTCCTTATAAGATTACTCTTACTACTTGAATAAGTAAAGTTAAATTACAGGTTTCTGATTCAGTATTCATTAATAATTAATATTCACAAATTATGTAGACATTTGGTATCGTTTAATAATGCTCAATCACATCGTCTTTGCTCCGTCCTATTTTATATATTGTTCTGTCACATATGTCATTCCGAAATCACGTACTTACCTCGAATCTGGCAGAATAGTTGGAAGCCCGACTCAAATGCCATAAGAAAAAATCATCTTTAAAAACATACGTCAAATAGTAATGAGGATTTTCGTGATGGCCTTTTTGTTATCATTGATTATACTTATGCTAATATTTTGTGTAGAATAAGGAGAAATCTATCTATCTACACAGACGCATAATATAGATCACTTTCTGGAAAAGCATGCAAACAAAATAGCAACCTTATTCCTTTCTGTTTCAGGACAAAATGCCGACGCCCGACTACAGCGTGGACCTGGACCTAGGCGAGCCTCCACCGGAGCTGGTGGAGTACGCCCGCCAACACTGCGGAGAAGACCCCAACACCCGCCTCCAGGCTATATATGAACTAAAGGAAATGATTTATGGTAGGCTTTGTTATAACTTAGAGCTTCGAACCTGATAATGGTCAGTCGTTTTGTATATAAATGTATATACCTTTGAATTTCGGTAACGGCAGCCAATTTTGACCGAGACTAACCAACGCAGGTGATTTCATAGTGTTTGCGCAAATCAGTTCACATTCTTTATTTCCTCGAACACTTTTGATGGGATGGAAAACCATACGGCTGGACCGATTTAACGCTCGCCACTTATAATAGATCTGTCGGAATTATGATGAGAAACGATATTAAGTGATAAAGGGTAACATCTCTGCTACTCCTTCGAGATTACAGGCGTGATTCAAAAATGTTGTATTTGTCGTGATCTGAGGCGCAAATCGCGAAGCGTGCCGAAAATAAAACGTATAACACAATTGTTCCCAAGATAAGCTTGTCAGTATTAATTGATAAGATAGATCACATGGCGTTTGAATTCGTTGTTATATTTCGTAATGGACGATTTAGATAGGTGAACAATAGGACGTAGGCGGGATGTTAGTGACCATGACATGGATTAACCGGTTAACAAATGTATGTTGTGCATCTGATTTACAATGCATGATAACAATCACGAGTACGCTGAAACTAGTTGAGACACGGTGTAGTTATAGCAACATCTGGTCGAATGGTCGTAAGCGCGACTGCTGAATATGAAGTTTTGGGTTCTTCAATTCCTCGGACAGTGTAAGTATCAGTAGCAGCCCGTGCTGCTTTTAACTGCTAGCCAATAAATTGTGGGGTTTATAATAGGCTCGCTTTTACATGGGTGTCATAACATAATCAATAATGGTGAATTCCTACAGGCGTTATACTGTACACGAAATAGGTCGCAAAACAGTTTCCTACATAACAAAAGAAGCTAGGTGGGCCCTGATACATTATAGGCACGTCCAAGGAGATAAAAGCAAATTATATTTAGATAAATACGCATAGTTACATCGGGTAGGGCGATGAACTATATACTATAAACGAGGCGCTGGATTACTATGTAGGCGGCAAGGAGACAGATAATATTATATTTCATCTACACTTTATTAACAAATTATAGGACTTAGGCAAGGAAGATTTCTGGGAATGTTTTGTGTCTGATATTAACTTACTTGCTATGTTGTTAGGTTAACATCCTAAAACCTGTTTCGCTATTCAGTGTATTAAAAGACGCATACGTTCCTTTAGTTGAACACTCGTAGAATTTTGTATTATTTTTAAATTATTTTGGGAATCAGCTAACAAAGTCCACTAAGTAACGTAAAAAATAATAGGAAGTTCAGTTCCTTTTGTGGTTAAATACCAATAACCACATTTTCATTTTGTCAATCACCTCATTATCACAAAGATTTAAACTAACCTCATTTGCGGAATACCTATAGGTTGATGTTCTAGCCACATTTCAAACATTTCAGAGTTGGTTAGTATTATTTTTACGTGGGGTACGAAAAAGACTCAACCAAGGTAATAACTATTAAAATAAAAGAGTTTTCTATTCTGCAAACGCGTGTCTTTAAGAACAGGCTATAGTGCCTTTACAGATGTATATTAGCTTAATCATGGATAAATATGGCGTTCGACCACTTACGGGTGTTAGAAAATATGTTTTAGAGACCTAAACGTATATTTTGCAGTCTTTTATTATCCACTTTATTCACAGTCTAGGAAAACAGTGACAGTACCTACTAAGGTGTTATTAGGTTTTCCTATTTTAAAACGTGCACCATGTAGGGCACAACCAATAATGTAAATCTTTCTAGCAATAAACGATTTTTCATTTTCATTTTTTTCATTTTCATGTACCTATATAGGTATATATAGTATACATATATGATTATATCTCAATATATGTTATATAATCAGTTTGTAATGTCTACACATTTGTGCCTTTTACTATATACCTATAACCATTATCCAGAATCTTTAAATCCGAATATTGTAAACTGATACAGATACTAAATTATTGTTCTTCATCACCGGAAATTTAGGAACTCGTTAAGTCTTAAAAATAAATAATCTTCATTATTTTATCACAACAATGATTGGAGAACGTGCCATAGAAAAGGCCTATGTCCAGCAGTGGACTAAGATAGGTTGATAATCATGGTGAATGATTGGAGTTCTTAGCAAGGTTTTGCGTAGATTCGCGAAACTTTACGTAAGCAAATATTGTTATTTAACATTTAAACTTATCAAACATCTTATTCTTTTAAAGTCATAAACATGATAATTTAATCAAACTTGTTGTTATTGCAGAATTATTTAAATTTGTTACAATGTAGTTGAGAATACCTAGATCATAAATGAGTATTATAAACGCTATGATTAATTTTATAGGTACTTTTAGCACAAATATTAATGGGTATTTGAGAAATTATTCTTTTGTATCTAGCTACTGTGTGTAAGTGTAGTGAAGAGGTATAAACGAGTTCTATGTTGACCAGGCTTGTATCAAAACCTTTTATAATATATACGTAAAGTGAAAGCTTCCCATCCCTTTATAAGAGTGTGAGATTTGGCATAAGTACATAGTTAAAGTTTATGTTGGTAGATGATTTAAAAAACCCCCAATGCAAAAAAGTAAAACCATCATTTAAAAAGTCAAAAATAATACCTAGCATTGAGCCATCAAATCCGATCGAGTAACACCTATTTAAGACAATGTCGCGGCGGGGTACTGCTTTAGGAAGTCCCTGTCCCTATTTTAACATTATATATTTAGATATTTAGTTATTAGATATTTAGCGGTACCCCGCCGCGACATTGTCTTAAATAGGTGTTACTCGATCGGATTTGATGGCTCAATGCTAGGTATTATTTTTGGCTTTTTAAATGATGGCTTTACTTTTTTGCATTGGGGGTTTTTTAAATTTTTAATTAAATTTTTAATTTATATATTGAACTGTTTCATATAGGTACCTACATTAAAAAGTATAACAATTTGTTTTTTTAATTTCAGAACGTGGTGAATGTACTCCTCATCGTATGGACGACGAATATTTGATTAAGTTTTTACGCGCTCGCAATTTCATTCCGAAACGAGCACATAGATTGGTAAGTGTATATTTATAACTAGATTTCTCAAATAAACTTGCATAACGCTAGTTTAATTATTATGTAGCTAATAGATTGGTGTTAATTCTTTGTGTTGTTTTCTAGTATCACGTAGCTTATTAATGGCATCCTTTCAAAGTACGTTTATTAAACGAATAATTACTTTTATTCCTTTGTTGAATAACTGTGAGTGACAGTGAGTTGAATAACAGTAACGTTACGTTAACCGCAAAAAGTAAATCATAAATACTTTTACTAATCAAATTGTAACGCTTCTTCTAATCACACACACCGATTTTATTAGTGAAGTATTTTATTAACTCGAATGAAACAATGATTTCAAGATTGTTTCTCAAATCAATTACCTTTCGATATAAATCTACAATAGAGGTTATAATTGAGGTTTTTTGTTATAATACGGGATTCTGACGATTAGTAAACACCTAGTACAATGTCCTCCTGACCAAATTTCGTTACGGCAGCCATTCTTAACTGCGACTAGACGTCGCCCCAGGTGATTTGATGTGCCCAAATATATACCTACGTAAAGTTGCAAATACATGTGCACTAGTTATTCCCTAAGACTCATAGTCAGAAGGGACTAAGTGAGGATCTGCAATTACGTACAGTACCTAACTACAGTCACCGACACGGAATGTGTTCAAACCTTTATGGTTATAATCAAAATGAATCTTAATATAGATGGCTAATGGTTCTAAAGTATCGGGAGCCACACTTCAGTGATTAAAGAAATAGCAAACGTGAATATTGATAAAATAACGCATTTTGTTAATTGCCAATAAAGTGTAGCAATACCTATGTTATGTTATGTCTGCCTTTATTTTTTTAAGAACGACAGCTGATCTTTATTTTTCTGCAAGATTAAGAATACAATTTCTGTTTAGTCTAACTCTACCAAGGTTTTCATAAAAAGAAAACAACGATAATAAAATAAATAGTGTGTGGG
Source organism: Abrostola tripartita (assembly GCA_905340225.1). Taxonomy (NCBI): domain Eukaryota; kingdom Metazoa; phylum Arthropoda; class Insecta; order Lepidoptera; family Noctuidae; genus Abrostola; species Abrostola tripartita. The sequence continues at coordinate 3,984,561 of HG996488.1, forward strand.
TTTTTATATTGGTACGGATAAGTAATAAAACGTAACCAAATATTGCTGTCGTACTCATTCGTCGTCAATGATACGACGTGGGTTACTTATGTGGGATAAAAACACGTCATTTATCAGAATAATTGTTCTTTTTTCTTTCTTTTTTTCTTTCTTTATTTGTAAAGCCTAGAATAGTATACGTGCTGTTGTTAAGAGCATATTACCCTTTTTTCCTCAATAATGCAGATGCGCACATCATCTTTTACGATCAGACACATTTTATTTTTTTAAAGTCACCCTAGTCATTAATTAATTCAATTAAATCAATAAGGGTTATACCAGATTTGAAATTTTAATTTCGTAGGAACGTAAAATTATATCTTGGACAACTGTTTGATGATAGCCTTATTGTCAACTGTTTATATTTAAATGGTGATATTTATGATATCACTTCTATCTTCCAGCTTGTAAACTACTATCAGTTCAAAGAAGACTACCCGGAGCTCTTCGAGAACGTGTTTCCTCTGGACTTGAGGACCATAGGAGATGCTAACGTTATTGCTGTGCCACCATACAGAGACCAAGACGGTCGCCGACTTTTGTTTTACAGAATAGGTAAAAAAAAAGATAATAAGGTCTGTTAACCTTCGTAAACATTGGAAGTCAAATACGTTAATCATTTTTTATTGTGGATCATGAATGTATGGGATTTTAGCTTATTGTTTAAATTTCATTAAGAAGGTTGCATTGTATACGAGTCATTAACCTTTTAACTAATTGTTGTAAAATCAAATTAATTTTGTCTCTATGTGCCGTATTACATTTCAGTTTATTTTGAACATTAGAAATAACATCACTGCGTGTCGCGAATATGATTTCCATTTTAATATCTGTATATTTTAAAGTTACCTTGTAAGGATACTTCAGGGAAAGAGAATATTTATTTACTAAGCATCAAACAAATTCGCAGGTTGCTGGAACACGAAAACTATTCCTGTGGAAGACTTATTCAAAGCAACCATTATGGCATTAGAGCTTGGTCTTATGGAACAGCGATCCCAGATATTAGGAGGAGTCGCTGTGTTTGATCTAGAAGATATTGGCACACAGCACGCTTGGCAGATCACCCCGTCGGTCGCCTCTAAGATAGTGAAGCTTCTGGTGGTGAGTAAATTACAAATAAATATAAAACAATGCACATACTTTTTTACATTACACAGACTGAGTAAGAAATTATCACGGATTTTAAGGTATTTTAAAATTACAATCACTCAGACCCATATTCAGGCAGATAATAATTAATTAAAGTACATAAAAAAGTAAAGGTAAAACTATCTTTTGGTCTATTTTATGACGCGACTAAGACTTTTCATATTTCTGTTCCAGTCGTGTTTTCCAATCACTACGTACGCCATACACGTCATCAACCACTCGTGGTTGTTCGACAAGATCTACAATATATTCAAGCCGCTGCTGAACGCCCACATGCGGTCAAGAATCTACTTCCACGGGCACGACCTAACCTCCTTACACAAACACATTTTGCCAGACCACTTGCCCGAACGCTACGGGGGCATATGGCCAGACTATTCATACACTATCTGGCTCAATTCTCTGAAGAAGAACTACAGTGTAGCCAAAGAAGTCATCAGTTACGGCTATAAGTTCCGAGAAAATGAAGTGGATCCTGAAGTCGCAAGGCAGTTAAAAGATAAAGGTTTCAAGTTGTATTGAAAACTTTTTGCAGATTTAAATTATGTTATTTCAATATTTATTAATACAGATCATTGCTGACTTGTTCTGCAAATCTAACTTCGGGTAACAGTTAACAGGGCTTTTTTATTCTATGTCTCTTTTTTATTAACCTATTTTGTTTCCCACTGCTGGGCAAAGGCCTCCCCTTTCTTCTTCCATACCACTCTATCCTTCGCAGTTTGGGACCACGTGCGTCCCACGTATGTGGTCAGATCATCACAGCACCTTCGCCGCGGTCGACCTTGACGGCGATGTCCTCCCTATTCTATGTCTTAGGAAGTTAATTTTGTTCTTTAGCTTCCGAACTTTTGCACTAAAGAATAAATTAAGCCCCATTAAATAAGACACCTTGTAAATGAGCTACTAAATAATGCGGCAAATGACGCTAAATATCGATCAACAACAACCGGATTTCCATTAAAATGGTTTTAGATTTTTCAGGTAGTATGCTCTTCTTTCATTCCTTAATTAGAATAGTTGTTTAAATGTTATGTTTAAGGCTTAATAATTTGTGTTTTAATAAGTAGTTTATGTTTTATGTGTTTGTGTGTATAAAACATATATTTTAAGGTGAAACAATGGTATAGTAACTTTACCCATAAACCTAATCTAGAAATGCCTCCGCCCTAAACCTCTTGCCATTTAGAATATTTTTACTATCAGCCAAATAACTTAACACTTGAGAAGTTCGTTACGTCGCAATAAAAACTCATTAAAACCTAAGAAAAATATCTACCTAATGATGTATTTATATTTTTATCGTGAACGCCTCGGCCTACCCTTAATAATTTAAAATTTTAATTAGATTGCTGATGTGTAAGTTAGTAATGCACACTTAATTCATATCAATATCATTTGATTTTACATTATAACTAAGTACGTTAATGTAAGATAGCTGTAAGAAAGACATATCGACAGAATTCGTCAAAAAACCCTGTGATAGAAAAACTTGTGCACTTATTGCATCAATAGTTATAGTAAAGTCTTATTTTTATATAATTCTAACTGGAGTTACTGTGTACCTATATTTTGTAATATACATGTAAAAATATGTTGAGTTATTATTTTCCCCTCACTACTTTGTTTCGGCTGAGACGTAACAGTTGTTTTAGACAGGTACTGGGTAGTAACATTTTACATCCTTTACTTATAACCTTTATTATATTAAGCTATCTTGGATCAAAAACAAGTAAGGTCTCAGATTCAATTTCCATGTTCAGCCCCTGAATGTACATAGCTACTGATAATAGTATATGTGACACAAAAGAGTAATTGATAAGCGCAGTTATGTTTCAAGCCCCAAATGTCAAATTGCAAGGGACAAAAACCCATATCACCTCGGTGAAGCAATCAATATAATAGAAAACTCTTCACTCTACTGGAGTCACAAACACAAATGATAATTTATGAACTCACTTGAGTTGAAGTTTAAATAACCATTTCTTTTTTTTTTAAGTTACAAATGACCATTGATTTTGCGCATTCTGATTTTAAAATAAAACTTACCGGCCTACTTACTCTGTACACTCAGATTTTTATGAACCCAATTGCCCGTCCACCGTCGTAGATATTTGTGTACCGGAAATCGTTCGATTTCGAAGTCCGGAAGTGTCATAGGAAAGGTCAGCTATCGGAGACCTTGTATTTATCGACAATTTACACACAAGCCTCTATATGTACCTACTCGCACAGAACATCAATGAATAACTGCAGAACAAATATTTGGATTATATAAGCAATGGCAATATTATTATGTTCACTGTTTATTATTACAAGAATATTTTCCATTCGTGTCTTTTACGTATTTACAAATCATGTAATTTTACACACCTAATAGGCACTACGCAAGGTCATTGGCATCTTCGATTTCAGTCTGATTCATCTTTAAATATATCATACATCAATAAATATGAATTCTTTTTGACCATTATACAGTGACTTCATTGACGATACTTTCATACAGAAAGTATTTTCCTCCCATTGAAAAGTTAAAGACAGATCTATAGCCTCCTACGCTTAATGACAATAATACGACAACAGAGTACTTAAATGTATTTCGGTTTCTGATTAATTTGGTGTCATGTGGGGGCGAAAGGTTGAGTGAGTAATATATAGTGGGCCTTTTTATTATAGATAACCTATACCTACAACAGTTGCAACATTGCTTAAAGCTTAACAATCGAATGACACCTATTGCAAAACTTTACTCAATCTTATTTTTAAAAACCGGGATAAAAACAAAGCTAATAGGTAAATTGATGTTGTTAGAGAATGTCAATTAACTTATACTCTTATAAGGTTTTCTAATTTTTAAACTCATAAAAATTAACAAGACTATATAACATACAGCCTAACTCTACCTAATTTGCCATGTTGTTTTGACATATTTACTAACTACTTAGGAATATGATTATTCGCCACATTACTTAGGTTGTGACGGTTTTTATGAAAAGGGGAAAGTAACATCATCTATCATCTTATTGAAACAGTCTAGTCAGAATGAGGAACAAGGGCAATGGCCTCTAAACCCTAGATTACGTCATGAGACGCGCCCCCAGACGACAACTCGTTGCCACAGCTGATGAAGGGCGCGCGGTATGGCTTCGCTGCCATTTTTGTATTAACATAACGTCGGCACTCTAGAATGTTCCAGAACCGGTGTCATATGTAGATGACACAGCATGAAAAACATCAGCATAAAGCGCACTGTAAGGTGCTACGTTTATAATGAATCTGCAAAAAATGGCAGATTTAATATAAACGTACCTAATTATTAAATTACTTCTATGGTTTTCTAGAAAAACAAGAAGCAGGCTGCCGAAAGCTGCACTAAGTCATGATAAAATTATGATTATAGTTAGTAGAAGACATTGCGAATTATACAACGGTTCTCTGTGACAAATTTTATTTATAAATCAAATTACATGTAAAATAAATTAAGTAAAACTTCAATATAATTCCAAATAAAGTACGTTTTATATAATAAAATACAAATAATCAAAACTACCTTCTAGAACTAGTCTCAGATTTTCTTTCTTCTAAAATATTAACATTACTACTTCTCGAATGCCTTACATTATGACTTTTTATATTTTCATTAGACTTTTCTTCTGATATTTCTACTAAACACGAAGAGTAGAGGTTTCTTAGACGCGCACATCTGGGAAATTTAAAGTTCGATATGTATTCAGTTTCAGGATCCTCTGAGTTCGGATTATCGACGTCTATAGGGCGTCTGAACTTCCTGAATGTGTCCCTCAGTCGTGCGAAGAAACTGTCTTTACTAGATTTTGGGAACGGCAAGACTTGATGCATGGATAATGACGGTCCCTCCCCTATGCGGGAATTGCAATCTTGTCCTTTTTTAGAAGTCTTATTTACAACAGTATTGTGCTGGCTGACGATTGATCTACTCAAATTACAACAGCTTTTTGTCGCTTCTTGCGGTTTTGGAGACTTGTGGCTTTTTTCCTCGAGACGTTTTCGGAGAAAATGAACGCTTGCCGTGTAGAACAGCTGTTCGTCTTCAGGCTTCGTGAGTGCCACATCAAGAGAATCCGAAGTCTCACTGTCAGGACTCCTGGATTTTAAATAATTTCGCCGTTGCATCCCTTGTCAGTGTAACCAATTACTTGTAGCGTTGAATACATGTTTATCGATTCATCGGAAAATACTGTAATACTATTAATCGCTTAATATATTGAAGAATTTAAAACAAAATTAATTTTCTTATTTGGTTATCAAATTATATATTGACAGTTGGAACGTCACTGTCACTGAAAAAATACTTTAACGAAAAAGTTTTTATTTTCATAACGTGCGTAGTTTCAAAAAGTTACGAGAAACTATTCAGAAATTAAAAACTGCTATTTATGATGAGTTAAAGAACCTTGATTTGAACTGAAAATCATTATACCCTACAATATATTATAGCATTTGTAATATTACTTTATTAAAGGACGTTTTACCAAAAAATATTATGATCATATTAAATAGACAGGCAAATATCAGGAGAATCTGTGTTGTCGTTACCTCGGTGTAGTCTTAATCCTACATGATATGGAAATTATTTGAGAATTTCAAGACGGATATGTATTTACGACTGATATGATTAGGATTATTTAGATCATCGTCGAAGTATTTCTGTTTTTGTCTAGACTGCAATAGAGGTCACTTTTATTTAAACTCATATTTTTTCTCATTTAATAACTTTTATACTATATATTATTGAAAAAGTTTCTTACACAAAAACGAAGATATTCATATGTCTCAAAGCCAAATTCTTAGAATATAATGATTTTTATTAACTTATACATTATTAATTATTTATTGTACATAAATAATCACAGTTTATGATTTATATCCTCTTACTTTCTATTTGAATTAATATTTCTGTCATCTTAAAACGCTTTGTATAAACGTTCAGTAAAATGATTAATTACTGTTTGGAGATAAACACAATCAGACGAGTTATTTAGTGCTTATGTATGTTTACTTTCAGTGCCTAGAGTACAGTGACCCTAGGCTCTGAAAATATCTGGCTATTCCCACAGTGGAATTTGCCTCGAAGCGCGGTGCTAGGCCATAAATTTACCTGTCGCGAAAGTACTGTAATGAACTCGGAACTTTCCGAGATTCAAATAAAGATTCAATTGTTACTCTATTTCAGTGCAAGAGATAAGAGTAGAAACTTTGTTATTTAAGTAGATAAATTTATTTAAATTTCCAGAACATTGTCTAAAGGAGAGATGGTCAACACTTTTGTTTTGTAAAATTAATTGGAGGACCTCATATATCTACGAGTACCCACATATTGCGTTGAGATATAGTATCAGATTTCGACTGTCAGTCTTATTTCTCAGAAACGCAAGGTATGATTTCTAGACAATGGGAAAGACCTGCCGGCAATTGCGTGGGAGCCCCATAATCGGGAAGAATGGCTGTTGGACAGTAAACCTCTGCCTACTCCTTCGAAGAATAAAAGACGTAATTCAATAAAAACCAAAAAAAAATCTCGATTTCACCTAATAATATATGAAAGAAAATACCCAAGCCTTATAATATTTTCTTGAGTGTTGTGAACTTTAAGAAAGGACGTCGACCCACTGATTACTACGAAAATTCATGAAGCATATTCGTAAAACGTATTTTTGAAAATATGACGATCGCTTTTAGTATTCTCCTAAAATGTTACTTTAATTGTTTAAGAATTAAGATGAAGTGCTTTGGTACTGACAGTGGTTTAAATATGAAAGAAGTTCATGCAACTCATTATTAATTGATCACCCTTGGATTTGTAGCTCAGAATAAATGACTTTCTTGTTAGTCAGAACTATTGATCTTTTATGTAGGGGGTACGTTTTCCACGATCAGTGTCGTCTAAGACATAATATCTTTTGCAGCTTAAACCGGATTGTCAAACATATAGTCCTCTAAAATAGATATTCTAGGATTTTATGTATCAAAACAATTTTATGTACTCCTAAAAAAGATAAGAGGATTAACATGTCACTGTACTTTAAGACACATATAATGGGTACTACCTGCCTTCATATGCGATAGTTGTTGTAATCCTAAAATAATAATCGTATAACTTCATGTAAATGTTTTAATCGCATCTTATAAGTGCACAATTAAGAAACTTAGCCTCTGAAAGATTTCAAATAATAAAATCCGTAACTGGCGGACTAAGTTGCAGATGCTGGTTATAATCAAGCAGCGAAATAACTCTCAAATGATATTTAACATACATTTTTCAAATACATTATTTTTATAGGCTTTGGATAGATGAAGAGAAGAAATTTTCACGTTAACGAAATTTTTATCAAATACCCCTTATCATCAGCACATTTCTCATGAGTATAATATATTTTTTGCATATTAACGTTCTTGGTTCCATTTTTAGAACAGAAATACAGGTTCGATTATTTCACCACACTTAAAAGGTCACTCCATAAATCGACGTCAACACTGTGGCTCGTGGAGTATCCGTTACGCAAGTTTTCCATTTGCAGGTAATTTATCGAGAACTCTGATTATGTACCGTAATAGAAATAAATATATATATCCCTACACGAGTCTAATCGTATTATGTAATTAGTACAGTTAGGTAAACAAATCCGGGAAATGTAATAAGAAAAATATTTGCACAAATAAGGAAAACTTGTTGCTTGATGACAATTTATTTTAAGCTTATTTTAACTTAGTTATAGTTGTTTACCATAGGCACTAGGAAAAACAAAAAATAGCATCTTAATTACGCCTTTGATTCGATTTTTATCACTGACATTATTACTATAAAATTAAAAAAAAGGGATGTAGGGAGAAATAATTAATTAAAATAAAAACTTTATAACAATGACCTAATTTTAACTTCAGCAGTTCCGACGTTCTTAACTGTAAGAAGATACTCAGTGAAACCGTGCTCCCTTATAATACTACGAGTTATTTATCGAACTGATTACCCGGAAAATCAGTTCACTGCGATAGGTATGTTTGCTTCTAAAAAGATCGTATATATTTCCTTTAACTCATGCATAATTGAACTTTGTTTCCCAAACAAACATGTCTAACCTGATTTGGTAAGCCGTGAGTCAACACATCCTAATTTCACTGTAAGAGTAAACACGTATCGCCTAAACAATGTAAGTTAAGGAACATCAGACACATGAAGGTAGTAATTTTCAGTTAAGCTTTATCAGAAGATACAATGCTCCACGACTCCGCGCGAAACTGTGTCAAGAGGAAAATTAGAACGTTGACTCCATCAGCCAGTCGTTCTTTACAGATGCCGCAGTTAAACCAGAAATTTATTTAAGTACTTCGTAATCATTAAAACGTTCTAGGCGTAAGTAAACGACCTTAAGCTGTTAGAGATAACGCTTACCTTTAAGTTAAGATATGTTCATATACCTACAAGAACTTTATTAGGAATTTATATGTTGTACGAGTTATTTACGTAATTAACATTTATGAAAAGTTTAGTACCTATCAGATATCGAGTCATTCACCCCTAATAAGAAAATATTAATACTTATTATTACAGGTAAACGCTTTGAAAACTTTTTGGAAGGATAGAGTGAATTAATAAAATTGATCAGCTTATGTGTGTTTTACATGTAAAAGGTAAAACTAAACCGAAAACCGGTAAAAACGAAATGTTTGACAAGAGCTGTCTTAAGTAAATCATATCAGAATACACTATCGAGTGTTGATATTGGGTTTACCAAGCCCTTTGTGTGATGACGGCCGAGGATAATAAACGTATCCAATAGGATATCGAACCTTCGTCACGTCGTGATTGAGTGCCCGACCATACCAAAATAAACGCAGCTGAACACAAAAGGCCAGGAAAGGTTGTATTTTGTGATAATACAGATTATGAACGAAACGTTGAGGGTAAATTATCCGTTGGTGTCAGTAATAATAAAGGGAAACAGGCCCTTTAGCGAGTGGGTTCGTCGCCCGACGGTCGGAGGCAAGCTCGCGACCTTTGACCTCCAGCCTGCATCCTGTTTGTTGGTGAGAGCGGAGCCGACGCAGCTCCTCGAGTGGAAAATTAACTTTCGTCTTAAGATTTTCAGGCTCTTATTTATTTACGGTCATTTTTACTTTGACTGATTACTTTTGTTTGGTAACATTAATGTGTTGAGTAAATCAAGCACTTGTTTCAGAAGGTTACATTCTATAACAGCAAGACTCCGAGCCGAGGGCTAATAGTTTGAATTTGTTCTTGTGACAAGGGTAAAAGGGTTTCAGTTTTTTCCCCGTGTTTTTTAACATTAAAGATTAGTTCATAAAATGTTTGTTTTTATTTATAAAACGAAAATTCATAGACAACAAAATTGCGTAGAGCTTTCTACAGTACCCAACGAGATATTCAAATTGGTTATCTTGCACTAAAAACGACTCGAATGTTTTCTGTAAAGAATCACGTATTGTCGTATTTTTTTTGTTTTAGTTATGGAGCCAAAAAGAAGTCATAATTATATCATAAAAAAATACCTAAATTTCTTATTTAGGTTTAAAATGGAAGACCACGTAATATAGTGTAAAAATAAATCCGGAAATTTTAACAGAATGAATGATAAACATAAAAATACCTATTTGAGATGAAAGGGATTTTTGAGGATAGGTATTCTTATGTAAATGAGAAATTTCATCCTTCCGGGTGAATGTACGAGATGCTGCTACGGTAAAAAGGTTTTCGTGAATAAATTCTGCAATACATATTTCAAAGAGCAAATCTTTTTCATAGAGATGCCATACATTTTGCTAAATCACGACGCTTGTACGTTGTAAGGGACACTTTTTCGGTTGTATCTTATAACTCAAGCAACATTCATATAAAGCAATTGAAATAAATATGAATTCTTGGATTTACAATGTAGACATTGGGTGATCTGTTTACCACGGCATAAACTACCTAGCTCACGTTGATACAATAGAATAAAAATTTACACGTGAAAATAAAATTTTAGGGAATCATACAGTTTTCAAAAGAATATAAATTTACAACTTAAACATTATATTATTATATGTAGCTATGGTTTGCTCAGAAAGGTTGCCATTACCTTAAAAAACACACACACACACACACAGCCACAGTTGGGTATAAATAATAAAAATCTTTCCTGTCGGTAGAGATATAGTGAGCCCCGAGCTACGAGCCAAGGTTCGTAGCCGGAGCCTCGCGGTTCTATTTCATGGTCAGCAACATAACACTAAGCCATTATTTAGCGATAGTCCTTCCTGATCAGTGATTACAAGGTAGATTTGTTAGCGGTGTTATATTTTATTATTAACGTCCGTCATTCAGTTTTATTCACTATAAAACTTTTTTTTATGAATAACATTTATATCATATTTTGGATAGGATACGGTATTGTTTTCAAACTTCATTTTGGCGACATACGAAGTTGTATTTTTAAAATCTTTGAAATCTTGTCTCTTGTCTTGACTCCCGACCTAGAATCTAAACCAATACCTCATCAGCGCTTAAAAGTCGTTCGATTGTTACGTAGTCAAAACAAATATTGTCGAAACACTAATAAGTTTGTTCATACTAGTTAATTTTATTTTCCAACCAACCGTAATTAAGAAAAGCTAAATAAACAATCGAAATTTACAAGCGGCGTTTCAAGAAAGAATACGCTATTAACGTTTATGTTATTTACACATTTCCCCTCGTTCTTAAATAACATTGATGATTCTAATGTTATTGCCCGCTGTAACGTCTCGATTAACCTAAAAAAATGGAACGTGTATCGCATTCAACCTCCGTAGTGGGTGCGTGTAAGAAAAGGTTAAAGTACTCACACAACTTATACTAAATATACAAAAAATGTAAGGAAAATTACCCAATAACGATTAGCCCCGCAGGTACGCGTTTCTTGTGTCCTTGTTTTTATTTACACGGTAAATAGTACACTGTAAATATATACGTATATAATAATGCCTACGCGTGCGGCGATGGTGCATACGGAATTTGCTACGAAGGGCGTCGTAGCCTTTATGATTAAAGTGCGTTGCGTATAACTAACCCTTTGGTGATGTTCTGTCAGGTTCAAGAAGTCTTTTATTAAATAAAAGTTAAACAACACCAGTTATCCTCAGAATTTATATACCTACAACTACATGTCACTCATTTGTAGCCACTTATGTAGCTGCGTAGCCAACAATTTAACACCTACATACTTATCAAAATTAATAGGCATTTAAAATAGCTTTAGTACTGAAAAGCTTAACTGTTTCTAACTTGCAAATAATCCAAAAGTTTTCGGTTAATATGTCATCCTTCTGAGTACTATAGATACAGCTAAAAGGTCTTAAATACCGTAACTTGCGTACCGTAAATTAATTTAATCTTCCGATTACCTTACACTTACTTTTAAGTTTAGGTTTTATAATTTAGGTTAAGATGTACAGACTTATTCCTTGTAACTCTCTTAACATCATGTAGTATTGCAAAACAAAAGATAAATAAATAAATTATAAAACACTTCAGAATTCCCATAAATACAACGTTACAAAATACAACGACCCAACGTATTTTTCATCATAAATCAAAGATAAAATCCAAAAATTACATTACATTCAATCATCGAAGTGAATTATTACCAGCGGTAAGGTGAATAAACTCTGGCTGGTTCCCAACATGACAGAGAAAACTTTGACAATCTCATCACATAATACGAGTATAACTAGTCACGTGTTGCGGTTTGTAGTAGAAATCATTCATTGACACGTTACGTACCCTTTCTATTCGCGTTAGGAAAGCTCGACTTAACATATTTTTGTAGCCTGTGTGTCGGGACGAAGGACGTTACACGTTTGTGAAACTCACCCACGATGGAGGAGAAATTACTAGTGTGGGGGGAGGTTTAAAAAAAAGTTCTTGTGTGCTTTCGTTCGTTATCTGTTATTTAAGTGTATTGAAGTAAGATTCATTAAATCATTAATTATTGTCAGGACTCTAGCTAATGTAACAGAACAAATTGTACGGCGATTAGATTTGTATTATATAGACATTGTTCATCTCATCATTGATCATTATTGTTTTTGTGAAAATATTTTTTTGTTTATGTTTTTTAATAAAGCGGTTGTGAGCGATGGTTATTTCATTTTTGTGACGATTCGTTACAAAATCAGTTACACCTAAAGTTATATAAAAATCTTTTTAACTATATTCACACATAGCTACGGATATGTTTAGATATGTAAATATATTAAAAAAATATAGTATTCTCTTGCGATGATTATAATATAAACTCGCTGCCTTCAGCCTTTAATTGTGTCATTGCGGGGCAAAGGCCTCTTCTTATACAAAGAAAGAAAGACTATTAATCATGACGCTTGCTCACTGTGTTTGCGATTTTAGCCCGATTTGTGAGTAGGCCAAGCGTATACCTCAAACTTCTAACCTCTGATAAGTAACTTGAATAATAATTATGATCAATATTTCAAAGTTCAAATGCTCTTCTATTTATAAACAGTATCAAATACATGTATTTAACCAACAGTTGATATAGATCTTTCGATAAGATGCGCTTGAAATAAACCGCTGATATTCAAATTTCTCTTATTTTTTAATTTCACTGACGTTTGAGTGTCTTTCTTCTTCTCATTTTTCTGGTGTCTGAGCTAATCGTCTTAAAAGAAGTAATATCAGTGGTGTAAAGATCGGCTAGTCGACAGTAATGGTGGTGACGTCGACCGCCAAGAGTGCAGTGTACTTAGGGATCATAACTAGAGGAAGCTGCCTATTTTCACCCCATGTTTTGAGATCGGTTGTCATTACTTCATACGTCAGTAAGAAGTGACTTGCGTGAGTGTTTTTGTCAAAATATACAAGATACGAATTATATCAATTGGTACTTATTAGAATACATTCACGAGCCCGTGCTAAACCTCTGATTTGCCGATAACACGGATGAAATTCGGTCATCGATCTACCTGTGTTTACAAGACCTCTTTGGTCCCGAACTAGCTAATCAACAGTTTCATAACATAAATGAGCAAATACGAATAAGTTTGATCATCTTCTTGGTATGTTGAAAGCAAAGCGAAGTCGTTGACCTCATAATGAGTCTTACGTTCAGAACTCGGCGAATTCTACTCAGTGTTATGAGAGGATGAAATTATATGGGGTACAGGGCTCGAGTATTTTATCTGTTTGTGAAGATACTTATCTACGCACAAATTGTGGTTTCGTAGTTTTAGTGTCTGTGATTATAAGTGGCATTATTTCCTTTTCTATTGTGCCGGAGTAGCTATGCTATAGATAATTATATCTAGTAGTATCTGTTCCGTTCTAAAAATAAGTACTTGGTACACTAAATATTGAGTTCAATTACACAAACATGTTATTTTTATAGGATTTAATTAATGTTTTTCCGATTATCATCATTACATAATACAACATGTTCCTGGAAGCTGTTTTGTATCCTTGCAAAACAACTTCCAACACAAATAGATTCGCACACTACTAATTAGGAAATGTAATTATTTCACATTAATAGGTAATTCTGTTAAATATCTCTTAAAATTGCCATCGAATGTTATTCTATGAAAAATAGCTTAAACGAAAATTGTGATTGGTAAGTACTTATACATATAATATAAGAAAACATAACGTTGACTTAGGTATATTTATAACGTGATGTTTTTTATTTAAATAATCTAGTTAACTAGACTTTGGTCGCCTTCTTTATCATAAAATGTTACAAAGGTTTCTGCATAAGGTGTTGGTTTTACTGGTGTTTTTCTGAAACGGTCATTAGCGATAACTGCGAAAGTAAATAGTTCCTTTCAATACAGTTGCGTTTGTCTGATCACACGCGCAAGTTGTACAACTAAGTATATTTTACGTTACATAAACATATAAATATTTCATCATGAAGCAATGCGTGCATAAAGCTCATAATAAATTAATATTTCCACTCGTAAATAGCGATATCCATACCAAAATAGAAAGCTAAGCTATTATTAAATAAATTGAACTAATTATATCTGAACCAAAACTTTTCCTCACGCTCAGCTGTTTATTTGTACTTTAGACTAAAAACTTCCATCGCATGTGTCCAACGCTCTCAACGTCCGCCCAAAATATTATCAGTTCCTTGAAATTTAATGGTGTCGCATTATTATAAACAAATAAAATTTTCTGGCTGTCAAAAAACAATAAACAATTATTATTAGGTTCTCACCTGGACTTCGAACTCTTCGAACTCGTCTTTAATCATGAGTATTATAAATCGATTGAAACGATACAAAGCGACCGAAACGTATGGTCGACTTTACACTTGTTTTACAATTATACTAGTTCATTGTTTTATGTTTACGACTAACACTCGTTTGTTCTTTACGGCCAATTGTGGAGTGTTCATACGAGTTTTGATGTTTTTGAACGGTTATAGTTCACTAAAGGCTACGCTTAAACGATTTAAAGTTTACCTTTGAGACATTATTCGGCCAAATCGCACTTTAATGCGAAAAAAGGTCATAGATAAAAATAAATCCTGCAAATAATATTAAGCCACACTTAACAGTACCATTTGGTATTATGGTATCTAAAGACCTTTCGTCTGAAAATATATAAAACAGAACTATTAATTAGAAGCGTATTTTGTGTAGAGGGTCTTACGATTAATATCAGCGATAGCCGAGTGGTATGACCGTTGGACTGCCAAGTCAAAGGTCGCAAGTTCAAATCCCGGCACGCACCAATGTCTTTTCGAATTCATGTGCGTACTATAAATTAGTTATCAGTTGCTAAAAACGGTGAAGGAAAACATCGTGAGGAAACCGGCACACCTGAGAGATTTTTCAACGGTGTGTAAAGCCATGTCAGAACCTACAGGCGGTTTAAACTCTGACACCAGGTTGTTCATCAACCATACGAAAAGAAGAAGCGAACTCGTTCTAATTCATGTTATTAGCGAATTTTATAGAAAAACATGTTGGAAACCGCTGCCTTTACTTCCATGGGATGGATCCAGAGGCAATATGATTACAATAAAACAATAATTTATATTATTGATCACTGGACTGCCTCGTTGGTCTAGTGGTCGCTACGCGCGACTGTTGAGCATAAGGTCCTGGGTTTAAATCCTGAGTTGGGCAAAGTGTTACTGGGTTTTTCCATTAGGTACTTCTAAGTAGCAGCACGGAGTCTGGTTTATGGCAACAGGCTCGCCCGCTATTACATTGTGATTTTAGAACCTAAATCATAACTAGCGAAATGTGGGTGTACAATAAATGTGCACCCTACCCCTTCGGAGAATACAAACGAGATGTTAGAGATATAATGTAGGCAGATACCTACATTCGTACATGCCTTGAGCATTCAGACCCGACGTGATATCATCGTGCACTTGTTGTAGCTTTCTATGACGAGTAGACTAAATGGTGAGCTGTAAATAGCTGATATGCGTCAAAAACATTGGCATTGAAATTCGAAAATTACCGAGTGTTGCACACCTTTACTACTAGGTGTGATTATTTTACATAACCTAGACAATAAAGTGGTCAATAACGTCACGACCGGGCCGTCATATATCCATGAATGACAGCCTAGATCGACGACTTGAAGTGCTGTCGCAGGTACGGAAATGTCTCGGTATGAAAATGCATGGCTCCTGCACGAACCCACCGCGAAAAACGCAGCTTATCCTATAGACAACCCGTGCGTCTATTATTTAGCCACGAGCTCTTCATAAAATATAATCTATTGAAGTCTAGAAATAAAACACGCTCATTGAGTGTCATTGCAAAAAATATTAGCTTTTAGTGATCGTAAATTGTTTATAGTGCCAGATATGCAATGAGTATCTAACTAGTAAACGGTTTTACTTGTTGTTTGATGGGAGCGTGATCTTGAAACATACATAATTCAATGCTTTCATAGACTCACGCTTGTTTCTAAGCAGAGAAAGCAAATACCATGATATTTTGTTTTGAAATCCCGCCCAATTAAATTAATAATACTGAGAATGAATTTAATCATTAAATATAGTAAAACAGAACAGAATTTTTCAGAAATATTGAATTTCTGAAAAATTCTGTTCAATTTTTTTCAAGTTTTTTTGACAAGAAATTTGTTTATATCAAGTTATTTCTTTTGGTAAAATCCTTTCATCGTGTATCAAAATACCAAGCAGACTAAGTTACGGTTCGCTTATTTTAATAATAAAATTAGTTACTCTTTTATATAACTTGGTACTTAATTGAAATCTTCATTCCTCTTAATTTCAGTAGGTAGACACAGGTATGGCTAAATAGCCAGACAGTAATAATCTAATAGGTGTGCCGTTATTGCCATTTATCGGGCACAATCATCACAGGAGGTCAGGTGTCTCAAAATTACCAATCAAGTACATATGTATATACGCATATTGAAAATGTCTGTTAGGTCCTATCTTCAGATGTAGATTTGTACCCGCTACCTTGACTTTAAAAATCTAGATTGAAAACTATAGGGCCACCGGGACACACTTAGGTACTAACTGTTCGATTCTAAACAATTCAGCATAATTCTAAGCTGAACTGGATCGTCTCCTGAGACTTATAGATTTATTACTACTACAAAAGCGTGATTACAAACAGTGAATTGTTGACCTATTCAATAATAAAGGTACACTAGCAGAGGTAACATAACACAGCCCATTATGTAGCCCCATTATTACATACATAAAGGCTTTATTGTTTATATCGAATAATACCGAAGTTTGATTTGAATAGCATTGTATTAAGGCGTAAGAAAGTATAGTGTAGGGAAATTAACCTTTTGAAACAAATGTATTATGAAAGAAAACCCCTAAATTTGAACTCAATTGTACTATGATTATTATTTACTATATAATAATGCTGGTTTCACCCACATGTGTATTCGGGAACGCTCGACTAGTTTCGAATTCGAACGGAGTCTTATTCATGAGCTACTCGATTGTAATAATCCACCTTGTAATATATACCTATAAAACCAAGTATAAAAAGTCTACTCATTAAATTACTTAGTTGTCTTTTAATGCAATCTCACTAGTAGATAGAGTATGACCTAAATAATGGGTAAAAAAATTCACGCCTAGAATCGGGAATCTGCAGATTGCACAAATATTTGTCCAATACAGAAACGAATCCGCAAACAATAGAGGAGCAGTCCAATTACTCAGTGAGCCAGTAGGGTCATCATAACTATACATTGTAATGTAACTAGAGTCATAGAAATACAGATCACTCGCCGTACCCCTATCACGTATCTAATTTAAACATTAATTTTCGAAATTGATAAAGGAAATTTGAAAAATGATGGACACGAGCGGGATTCGAACCCGCGACCTTCGCCGATCCGTGGCGCTGCTCTAACCAACTGAGCCACCGTGTCGCTGCTCGCATCCATCGAATTTCAAGTTCCCTTTTAGTATTTACGTCTTAAGGGTGACGTCAGGTATTATCTGTTGGAATCTATGATTACCAACTCAGTGTTATACCTTTACAGCTATAAATCACTGAAACGATAATACCAACCCAAATTTATATGACTTTTGGTGCCATTTTAGCATGTTGCCCATGCTAAGCTTGAATCTAAATTGATAAAGGAAATTTGAAAAATGATGGACACGAGCGGGATTCGAACCCGCGACCTTCGCCGATCCGTGGCGCTGCTCTAACCAACTGAGCCACCGTGTCGCTGCTCGCATCCATCGAATTTCAAGTTCCCTTTTTGTATTTACGTCTTAAGGGTGATCGGGATTTATTTTTTCTCTAATTCTTTTTTTATATTATCATCAAGGATTTGTCTAGCGTCGTGTGTTTACACAATTATATTCAGTTTCGTGACTTCAAAGCCTATAAAATTTATAATGTTTACTCAACAAACAATATGCACTTTTATCAACTGTCTCGACTGAAATAAAGTTTATAATCATCAAGGTTGAAGGCTAATTCATCTAATACCGGCCTAGAGATGTCCAGAATATCTGCAATTCCCTTGTAATTGATCTAGTATGCATTAGGGATTATCTAAAGAGGTAACTAGATCGCATGACCTTAAAATGGGAAACATAAACACTTCCTGGCGCCGACCCTGGGTCTTAATGATTGAGTACTTCTAATGTTGAGGTCAATGATCATCACTCGAATTAGGTTCGATAAATAGGTTATTTTTAGTGCAACCGTTACATATTAGGACGTTACTATTAGCTCGCCGATAATGTATTTACTGTGCTGGTATGAATTAAAATAATCTTATCTAAAACAAATACATAATAAATATTGTGCGAATTAACATTTCTCCTTTAAATAATTAGAAGCAGTTTGAGAATTGAGAGCTCTATCTTTTAGTCACCCCAAGTTAGGCTTACTTCACAATAAAAGAAAAGCGATGACGGATCCGTAAGCATTACAATATAATAGTAATAATAATAATGTCCTCCTGATCGAATTTCGCTCACGGCGGCCTGTCTGAGCTGAGACTAGCCATCTGCGC
This sequence comes from Abrostola tripartita, assembly GCA_905340225.1. Taxonomy (NCBI): domain Eukaryota; kingdom Metazoa; phylum Arthropoda; class Insecta; order Lepidoptera; family Noctuidae; genus Abrostola; species Abrostola tripartita. Next base: position 4,003,282 of record HG996488.1, read on the forward strand.
AGGAGATATTATAGTGCACAAGTATGCGCGCAGACACAGGTGCACTCCCTATTCCCTCACTCTCATAATCTGATGGGACGGTAGACCGACACGACCGGAGAGAGATCAAGCGCAGGACCAATGGCTTAACGTGCCTTCCGAAGCACGGTGGGGTCTCGACATATGAAAACGGTCACCCATCACAAGACTGACCGCGGCGAGCACGGCTTAACCTCGCAGATCGACTGATCTGCCGAGTAGCTGCATAGCTACGAGCCCAAGCATAATATATATGTATAATGCTTATCTGACAAATGGTATATTTTCGTAGCATGTTGCTACGATACTTGGTAGATATTGTTTGTAAGTACGGGTGATACATACAAGTTGGTGGCAGGTTACGTAACCCGTAAGTGGTTGTTATACAACACAACGAGCTAGAACTTTCTGGAGAGGCAACCGCTCCTGTATAAATACCTACCATTCCTTCAGGTTATATGAACTAAGTAATACTTATTATTGAAAACGTTTTACTGCAGCACAGCATTACATAGTAATATGTTTCAAGTTAGTTTTGAAACAGAACTATTTTCAGTAACGAAACGTAAAAATAAGTATTGCGTAACAAGTATAAATAAATTATAACAGTTTCCTATTCAAATCCAATTACCAACATCACATATTATTTAGAAAATAATGAACGGTATTTGGATTTTAGCGGATGTTAGTGGACATATTTAACAATAGGTGAGTGTGGAATGTTGACTAATTTACCACGAAATGCACATTTACGTGATCATTCATCATTTTCTCACAAAGCATTCATTCATTACTACTAACCATTCATGCCGAAAATAACGTGGATCAAGGGACTGTACTGAATAAGCTTTGTGATACAGTGGCGTGTGGGGGCCCGTGGTTCACACAAATTGGTATTCTGTAATGAGGAATGTCGCGGTCTAGTTTCAGATACTTACTATAGCGTACGCAAACCCCTTTGTGTCTCGATAAATACAAAGACATTGTACGAGGCAGTTCATAGAAATATCGACGCAAATATGCTACGCGGTTTGAAACTTAGAGAGTAACAATAGGACTACGATAACATTGTTGTCTCATACTATACGTTATTTACGGCATTTTGCACTTAAAAAGTACCTACACACTACATAGTAAACATGCATACTTCTTAAAATTCAATTCATAAAAAAAATGTTTTATTGCCTACTTGTATTCGTAGTAATAATTGCCAATAAAAGCACACGCACAAGCATTTGGCTACATAATGTTTTCACCCCTTGTGAGAGTCCTGGTACCCATAACACAAGTTGAATCTGACCTTGGGTACCAGTGTCCAAAAAACTGTGTTTGAAATTTAATTGCAATGTATCTATAATGCTACCATACCGTGAACCTAAGTAACAGGAAATAAATATTATTATAGTACTTAATTACTTGCTAATTTGCTACCCAAGGTTTCCACTTCTACTAGTTAAACGTTCCAGTTACATATAAGTACATTCTATTGCGCTGCGTAACTTGGGATTCTCAGAAACTTCAGAAGCCATAGCACTGTAATGAAAGTCAGTAATGAGTTTTTAAATTACATCATATTTTTTGCTTTATAACGACATTTCGCAATTTGAATTACTGCTTGCCTAAATTTGTGTACTTACAACAATATTGATTCTCTTGATTGGTATTTAATAAAAATATAGCTGTGTATAATGGAGGATCTGAAGAGTCTGACAACGATGATGCAAAAAAAACATGTCTAAGTATGGGTCGTTTTTATATACCTACGCACTTTAAATTACTCTCAGATATCTTATGACACCTAATAGGCCCCCCACAATGTTTAAAATGCAAGTGTAAGATCAAGTTAAGTGTTAAAACTAGCTTAAAATACCACTTACATAATCTTGAATTTTGAAATTGAGTGCGATAAAAAATTAATTTAATGATGGTAAAATATTTTCGACCGCAGTGTCTTATAATTTTAAGGACATGTTGACACTAGTTCAAACAACCGTCTTCTTTTATTCAACCAGTTTTGGTAGATATTCTCGATAGCCTCATACACGAAGCTATGTGGCCAATGAAAGCAAAAATTACAATCTGACTCGTGCTGCGCGTTTAACCACTGCGCCAATTTAGCCCACGTTGTTTGTGTCTATGTCAATCATTCACATTCACGATCATTTCTGTTCTGATGTATTTCGAAAAGGTTAAAGTGGCGATAGTGTTTGTCACTCACATGGTTTCAGTTCACTAACCTAAATTTACTCCACTGTCTTTTGTTTTGCTCACTAGGCTAGTGACGTAATTATCAACCACGATTTCTATCTCAAGATAGAAATCGTGGGTTAATGTCACATTTTGACATGTTTGACTTTAAATCATAACCCACATATGAAACTCAGCACTATGTCTGGCTCTGGTTAAACTAAAGATATTTATAGGTTGTAACTTAAAAGACAATAAAGCACCAGACCCCCCAATACGTAACATCTATTTTAGGATTTAAAGACGGCAAGGTCATCTTTTATATCTATCCGTAGAACTTGACTTTCATTATGTAACAATTTCTTTATACTGAAATTTCGTGTTTCGCAATTTCAGTTTTAGTCATTATAGTTGTATAAGTCTACTCATAAATATTTATGTCTTAGTGTTTCGAAGATTAAGCATTCAATCTTGAGGCAAGAATGCAGAAGCTCAAAGCTAAGAGTTTGAGTTGATAATTTAACCTCATTGCTTGCTAGTTTATTCTAGAGAAAAACAAATATTTCAGCTTTTGCTCCAGTTTAGATGAAAAAGAGAACAAGAGTTTTGCTCTCTTAGTCGCTGACTGTGCTTGCATAATTTTATTTCAACCCAAAAAAGTTATAACATAGGTAATAGATAAAAGTTCTTAACGTAGATAAAACCTCTTCAAAACTAGTATTATAGTTATCAAGACAAGCAAAAGTAATCAATAGTGATAAAAACACTTTTTATTCCTTTGACCTGATCTCAGGATTAGTTCATTCTTATTTCATGGGTTTGAACCAAATAAATGGCACGTGTAGCCTGTACCTGTGTACCACGCCGATACACGAGACCAACAAATTAATAACACAAGCACACGTGGAAAGATTACGGTAATTTATTTACTGTTCATGAATAAGGAAAATTAGGGCAACGTCAAATTGAGGATAATGGAAAAATATAGATTCCTGATAAGGGAGAATCGGCCTACTGCTATGGGGATTACAGGCTTGAAAATATGTTTTGAAATAATATCCTATTATGGCGTATTACAACACAAATGACAATACTAATACCCTACACCTACAGTATTATCTGAAGTAAGTTTTTACTTACGTATGGGTAGATCCTTATTAACAAAAGGTACCTTTTAGTAGTTGTCATAGTCATAGTGGTTTCGTGGTTAACGGATGGATAAAACGACCGGCTAATATACAGTTGTGCCGCGTAAATTGCAATTAGACCCCATTGCGTCGGAGTAATATTGTAAAGCGAGTTGTAGGTGTGCAGCACGACTTTGTCTGCTCTTCCTTAGAACTCATGCCTAATAAGCTAATACATTCTCTTATTATTATATAAAAATAATTATAACATATATAATAACCTACTCTATAGTTATAAAATGTAAACCTAGAGAGTTAATATTTTTATTGCGTTTTAAATTAGCCATAACTACTGGAAGTTATGTTACATTAAAAGCTTCTTGCAAGACAAGCTTATATAATCCAATTTATATGAAATATTATATCTACTAATTAACTACATATGCACTGTATCTAAGATTGTTTACTGAACCTGTAAATATAAATGGAAATAAAGCTTATTATTACTTCCTTATCTATTTTCTTTTAAATATACTTAGAAATACACAGTTCATAGACGTGACGAAGTATCTTTATCTACCTTGTTCTTATACTTACTTAGGCTTACGTGCAAAACTTAACTGATTCCATAATAGCTACTAGCTAGAAAATATGATTTCAGGGCTTGTATTGCACATGTGTGCAATAACACCCAAAAAAACCTGTTTTCTTTAAAAGAAGTATTGCCATTTGTTATTCACTATTCATTTATCGTACATAGTCATAGCTCAGTGAATTTTAACGTTTGCAGCTTGTAGATATGTATATATTGTGTAACCCAGACCGCGGCACGTAGTGGCCTAGACCGACGCGCGACGCCTGAGTTTCGGTTTCTACAAACATTAATCTGCGTGTTGTCAATGTTACGTCCGTCTTCGCTATTTTCATGGCGAAGGTGATAACTTATTTAAACCTTTTTCCTAGTTTTCATGCCATTTCGCATAGCAAATACACTTACGCATCGACCAAGGTAAGGCACGCGTAACGTAATCAATTATACAGTTGTGGAGGACAATTTAGTTAATACACTTCAGCTTGTCGGAACACAGGCGGACAGCTAGATTAACTTCAGCTCTGAATGCAATATTTCATTTAGTTTAAAAACATGTTGTGATCGCCACTGTTTGCATTGTAATTCCCCTTCAATTGAAGTCGTTAACATCGAGCCCGTAAACATGTTTTTAACCAAATATATGTTCATTTAACAAATGCTTTTGAAGTCGTATCGAATGCTAAACAATCTCGGAATATATTATTAAGCTTACTCTTTTATAAATACGCAATATATTGTTTTAGTTGGGAAATGCATCACGTATACATATTTCGAATTCTAACCACACGGCTCAATTTTTGTTCCGACAGGCTGGACTGACAACCCAGAACGTAAACAGAGCGGAAAGTAAGAATATGGAAAAGCGGAGAAATATAACGTAGTACTTAGTTGTGTCGTGTAAGGGCAAATGTAATTATGCGCTTGTGATGTTCCATTAAACAACAAAGATGTCCTGTGTCGATGTTAACAGGTGTACTTTGCAGAGCTTTCTCATTAAGTGATGCAGCCTCGCGGAAGTGGGCATTATCGATTTATCAATGACGCGCATCCGACGGCTATGACTAATATACTAGAACTTTAGTCTGGTCTTATAAAAGCGCAGCTGTCACCATCTCGTTTTGGTTGTTTTGATGGTAAACAATCGTTGATATTTAAACAAAAATATTTTATTTACGAAATGACGTAAATACTTTCGCAAATATAAGAGTTGCTTACCTAAATAATAATTATGAGGTAAATGTGGAACTATATTTTAAGCCACTGTCCCCGAATCAAACACAAACGTTTACTAATCAATTAAATTTCATAATATATGACTGAATGAAAAAGGAAAGGTTTAAAAAACAAGACGCCATAAGCTCTATTCATACATCTATTTCAGTGTAACTTTATCAACTGATAAAAGTTAAAGTCGGCTTTCGATAATAAACAACGTGAATCAGTTTAACAATAGCATAAACAGACTATTGTAGTAAGCCAGGCTTTAGTTTCTAGACCATATCAATTATTTTAATGCACATTGTTTGATGTATATAAGGCAAACTGACAACAAAGCATGTCCTCTTTGGACATTGTAAAGGGGTTACTAAGCTTTCACAGGTGCGATATCTACGTCAACTGTAATGTAGGCTGTGGAATCTGCTACAGACTCGTTATTTAATCAAAACACATTAACATGGCATATAATTCCCGGTACCTACAATTCTATTACAAAATGATTTTGTTCCACGTACACCAATCACAATACTTATGAAACGGTAATAGGACTAGTTGAAACAAAAGAAGATGCAAGCATTTCTTAACGATGTGATGCCCCAGGTAAAATTCTTAAAATTTTTCATGAATAAAGCCATTCGTGTTAATTCTTAAACGAAACAGATTTAAGAAACATTAAAAAATAATCTTGAACAGTCGTTATTTAACGATCAAAGTCATGTAAAGCGGATAGGTTTGTATACAAAATTAACTAAACAACAACAAACGTGTTCATGTAATCACAACAAAAATAATAATTGGTGTTAGTCACGTGGGAGGTGCCTGTAAGGCTCTAAGCAAACCCTCCGCACAAGTACTTAAAGGGATGCCAGATACCGATACACGTGCCAGTGTGGTTGGGGCCGGCGGATCACTTAAATCCCACCATTAAATGCGATTCCTTATCTCTGCCAACAGATTTTTAAACTGGATACGATCCAGTTTTCAGATATTTTAATTAATTCCATAATGTTGACGTTTCTGATTTTATTGCCAATGTTATGATTGCAGTGATGATAAATTAAAATCAGTTTCTTCTTTGGAAATAAAATTATTTATAAGCATGTTTTATTTATACACACCAGCTGATATTTGAGAATCGAACTCTGAGGCTATGAATATCTTCAAATAAATAATTTTACGCGGTTCCGCATTGTTGTAAACTTACGTAGGTATTGTGGAGTATTTTACTAAAATAATTAAATGTTGTCTTACCGAAAATATACAAACGCTATACATATTTGCCAGTGAAGTGTGTTCGGCGTAGGAGGAATTTCAGTGGCATAAAAATCAATGTTAGAACGTCCTTGCATCGTAGCATAAAAACGTTACACGTCCTCCATGAGCTATCAGCTGTTTTGCATGTAACTGTTGTGCTTACTATATTGTGCCATCTGTCGTCGACAGTATAAAATAGCATGCCAGCTGGTAATAAAAGTTTCCATGCCCATGAAAAGGCGTCCTAACAATACACTTCCCAGCGTTGATGTGTTCCGGCATTTGAATTGAAGAACTGTTCTCATTTTACAAGGTCGACGGAGACTAAATACAGGTGCTGCATGCAGCATACTGTTAACTACTAATAGTGAATTAAATACAGTATATTGAATTGATCAAATTAATGCTTCTGTAAATGATGCTTTCAAGAATTAAGATAGTTTTCATGGTGAAAATCTTTAAGAGATATCGTTTAGCCAGCTGTTTATATGGTAAATCTCTTTGTAAGTGTAAATAAAATAAATTTAATTTACGTCTTTGGATATAAAATTGTCTTATTAATGCTCTCAAGTTCATATTGTTGATTCATGTGTGTATCTCCCGAAAGTGCTTTATATTGATTAATCGGTACTCTGACTTTATTGTCGATATATGGGGTATTTCGTTTTCCTGGCCAGATGCTGGACTCGCTTTGATCATAGCCAATAGCCGTTTGCAGGTGAAACGGATTTATATCACCATGTTTTTGTTATAAATCGAAGAGTTTATTTATACTGTCTTTGGACTTATATGGTAAATAATGATTTATTAAGAGCATGCTTATGCATGAGATAACAATATTTAACTAGAAATAGGTATTTCATCTATGAAATACATAGCTTCTATTATCAAATAAATCTCCAACAACTTTTAATTATAATTTTCTTGTAGTGATCTTAACACTGTCTACGTGCTATTAAACAACTGCAAACTAAGTTAAACCGTAACCATGATATAGAGTAAACTTATCCGCTTGACATATATAGGCTAAGCCGAGATAAGCTGTTAATGAACTAGTTTAAACCACATGTGGTACTACATTTTCGCTGTCAAAACAATTCAGCTTTGTACAGACGTGTAACCTATAAAGGTTATTTCAAAAGACCCATTTTATTACATAGACTTAAAGAAGGGATAATTGAAAAAAACAAAACACTAACAATTTATTTCTGTTTTAAAAAGAAAACAATGACATGTTCTACCACTAGTCTGTTAGAAGATCGAATTTAGTGAAGCTTACAATCTGTCAACTTTACTTCCGCGAAGCAACGAGTCACTGAAGCATAAAGTTTCTCACACATATCAGCGGAATAAAATTAAATAAACGATTAAAATCTTTTAACAAAATTGATTAATTGACGCCCTGTTTTTATTTCAAGGCGCGATGTTCGTAAAAACTATCCAGCATAGCACTGAAACAACATTTTTTCAATCAATCTTAAAACTCTCCTGTCGGAAGGAAGAGCATTGAGATCTCGAAAGTCTAATTTCCAATGCTATCCAATTAAACTATGCTGATATATCAAAACAGTCGACTGTGTATAGCGCGTGTAGTGTCTGAAATTATGAATGGAGTCTTACGTAGAGGTGAAAACAAGGCCTCTGTCTGATGGATCGAGGTCAGCCCAGCTGGGATAAACGCACATTATAAATAAGAATTATAGTTCGTTATATACGACATAATAATTTGTAACAGTACCTACATCAAACGTTTCACGTTTCGTTGTTCTGTCTGTTATAAATGAAAAATTAGGCATTCAACCGTTGTTGGTGGAAATGGTGGTATTCTATTTTATATCTATACTGCTATCAGTTTGAGCCCTTTGCGTTCAACCGCAAACCATTTGTCCCAGAAACCTCGATCAATGAGTAGTGATATCATAAATATGAAAAATATTTTTATTAGTCATGATTTTGATTTCAATCGAACATAGTGATTTAGATGTTTACTTACTATATTGTTTTCTACAGATTAAGTCTATCAAACTCATGACGAAAACATGTTTTCGTGTTAATCTTATTGTAAAGTAAAGATAAATGCTATTGTTCACATTCTATTATTTTAGAGCACATCAAATAGTCAACAAAGACATTTAACATAGATATTATTAGAAACAACAAGAAGGCAAGAGTATAATAGAACCTTATTAATTATAGCTCGGAGTTATGGACGCCTTTCTCTTAAAGTGTTTTTTAGTGACTTATTCATATTTAAAATACATTTAATATTTTACAGTCATTACTTTGAGAGTAAGTGTCTACCTTGAAGTGCTACAGCTCTGCATTGACACATATTCAGTTCATTTACCTTTTCACTTTTCATAAGTCATACTTTTCACGCCGCTACCTTTATGACTAATACACCAGCAAAAAGTGAGAAACGTTTGTCTACGGTTGTTTAATACGCGAAATGAGAAAGAATAGTGTCATATCTGTCAGATATATTCATGGGTTTAAATAAATCACACAAAAGGTATTATTAAGAGTTTAATATACGAGGACAATCCTCTTTGACAGAATTATTGTGTCAATTTAACAGTCAGATGTTGTTGCTACGCCGGAAAGTCGTTATTCTTAAACAAATCGAGTTAAACATATAGTGTAGCAGCGTGGCCGGGAGCCGCCACGGCTCGTAAATTTATCGCATCGTAAACACGTAGTCTCTGACCATCCATGTCGTGAAGTAGCGCAACGCAATACTTGAATGAATGAAGTCAATTAATTCAAAGATCAAAGACTATGAATGCAGTACTGACATTATTCAAAAGTCATATTATATTATTTCTTACACATTTTGTGTTAAACAAAAGAATAACGCCTAAAGAAAGAAATGTGTATTGCCTAAAGCTAGACAGCTCCACAAAACGCGCCAAAATTGTTTTACTTCCTGTTAATGTTTTTGTTTATTAAAAATATGACTTACATTAAGTATTCTTAGAATTAACGTACACAAACTGCCATTTTACAAAATGGAAATCTCATTCAGTTTTGTACCAATTAAAGTAAACATTTATTCATAGCATATTAATAGCAGGTTATTCTGACTCTCATTTGCGCGACTGAAAGCTCGTTACGAGTCTGGATAAACATACATTAATACTATCCATCAAGGTGAATACAGGTTTATACTTCGGCATCATGTTACGAGCAACAATATTTTTGTAAAAATTATATATCGTCGACAATCCTCTCTTTTCATTTTTATATCTGTAGCACATTTTTTCTAAGAAGCGAACGAAAGCTACATTAGCAGTACCTAATTATAAAGTAAACAAATTCCAGATCTTTCTGCTATGTCTAATCTACTACATAATGTCAGTTGGTAACCTCATTTTGCTCTAATTTGATTACATAACACCCGCAGAGTGAACATTTTATGAATGGAATCTGGTGGAGCATTTGTTGTAATTTAAACATATTTTCTTATTTTATTAAAGACCTACATTCGTTCGGATTATTTTCTCTAACGTTTTGGTAGCAATAATGTAGAACAACTGAACTGAAGTGTTTTATCATAATATATGCAATCGTGCAAATACGGGAATGAGGTCGACTAGGTTTAAAAAGTTTGTCCTATTTCTAAATTATGTATGTATATATATCACACAATTTGTCGATTTAAATTGTATTAAGTTTATTCATGTTGTGTAAGTAGGTATTATAAAATTTAATTGCATCGCTTTATTTCACATATTATAAGGCAATCTCTCAAATTGCTAACTAGCGAATAAAGTATCAGAATAATTTTAGGGTTGTTTGGTTGTGGACAAGACATATTAAATCATTATAGTTTACCACACTTACATAAAAGCTTTAACTATATCAAGTATAGTCACTGATAGACGTATAATGGTAGAACGAATAGCTATAATATACGAGTAGTTATAAGGTTTGCACGTGAAGCTTCTAAGTAACACTATCACTCGGCTTCAGTTTCCGAGGTGTCATTGAACTCAACAGTTACAGACATAAATGTTAATAGTACACAACAATGACTTGGCTAACATTAATTACTGTCAACGGTAACGGGTTTCATTAAGTGTTTATTTGACAGAGAAAAGTTTATATAAAACTTTTGTATGTAGAGCTTAAGGGGCAGTATTTGGCACATAGCTATTGCTAAACTGGTCACGAGTTCGATTCCTACATGGTAGTAGTACTTGCCCATAAACATCCACACAAATTATTTTCAGTCCGAGAATAGAATGCGCACATGATGTTAAAGATCTTTCACTCAGCTACTGCTATAATAAATAATGTTGGCCACAACCAACTCACACAAGTTTTCATCAGTATCCATTATAAGTTAAACAGGTTAAATGACACCTTGTGAAGAGCTATAAGTAATTAAAAATTAAGACTTTATTAGAGTTAAGTACCTATCAACAACAATCTAGTTAGTAGGTAAGTAGTAAAAATATTGAGTATTTGAAAATGTGATAAGAAAGAAGTATTTTTTATGACCGACTCCAGGGCAAAGTCCTCATCTTAATTTCTTCACACCCTGTTCAACGCCATTCATCGTAAATGACAAAAGCCAAACTTCCATAATTTATGTAACCGTACCTCATATTAAAAATTCTAATAAATTTAGGCTTCATACATCATCACATCTTTAATGAAGAGACCTTAACACGGGCATTAGGAAGTATATAAAAATGTTTTATGTTTATTTTTCACAACGGCTATTCAGATTTAGTGATCTCTTAAAGCAACAATGACCCTGAAAGATATATTTGTGAGACCGATGAATGCTAAGAATCTCACAAAGGACATACGCAAGGGCGAATATAAGAACCCCATACTCACAGATTAACACTGACGTCCATGCTGCAGACACAATTGATGTTTTATTGTTCGTGGGTCAAATGTGACCCGCGTGGCGTTCAAAGACAATAAGTAGATGCTATTTTATCGCTTCAGCCTTCCTCGGTTAGGTTCACACATCAACTTTTGTTTTTCCGTCCATCAACCCTGTTTAAAGCCATAAAAATGTTTGTTAAGTTGATGCTAATTCTATAGTCACTCAAAATGTACTTCATAATAAGTTTAGGATAATTTTACCGGTATCAGAGACTGCATTTCAAACGGTTTTGATTCTGTAGACTATTATCTTAAGGGAACCGGGCATTGTTCTTAATAAAAAAGCTTAGGTGTGGTATTTCTTGTCTCCTGGCGCTGAATTAATTAGTTCGTTCTTTGTCCTGTAGTACCTAACTACATATTCAATTGCTGTTTTATTATCATATAATTATGTAGCCCGGAATAAACTCACATAAAAAGTATTTTGGATGAAAAACACAATCTTTTCAAACCCCAAAAATGAATGAAGATTTTAACCGCAAAAACGGAACAGATACAGCAAAATAAATGGCTTTGTGGTGCGTTACGATACAATAAAATTTTCATACTATTGCTTTGTTCCAAGCCCCTGAAAATATTGCTTCTGAACATAACCATATTTTTATCATAACGAGTGCAGTTTTCTTTGACGCGCCCTACGCGGAAGCTTTGCACTAAAAGGGTCAACCTATTTTGACACTTCGAGAATCCACTTTTGTAAGTGTTATATTACAACTGGAAGAGGTAACACGATCACACAACGGCGCCGGAAATTATATTAAAGTCAAGTACGGAATGTGAGTGATGTTTTGTATCTTATTATAAACGGAAACGTGTCGCCAACAAGTTACTTTGTTGACGACTTGACAGACGCTTCCTGGGGCAAGGATTTGAGTCCTGAAACAAATTCATATGATTGGTGGAAAAAAAATCGGTAAGATCTCTCTCATATAGCTCAGACTTTCATATTGGCTCATTTACTAATTTAATATTGGCTCATTTACCTATAGATTGGTAACAATATCGTGATAATTTGCTGTGTGTCTACAAAACATAAGTTACATACGAGTGTTATTATAATGGTTCCGAAGATTGTACAAGCAATGTAGGTACAACAAATTGTTTCACATGTTTACTTTGTACATGGTGAATATATAATAATATGTTTAATTTAGGAAACTCATTTCTACTATTATCATAAAGTGCGCAACAGAAACTATGTAATAAGTATTTCTTCGAGTTACTTTTGCAAAAGAATAATACAGAAAACACAAAAAAAAGAATATACTTAAAAGGAATGTAATAAAAAAATAATCATTATTGTCATCAATATTTTTTTTGTTTTTTTTAAAAGACCTTTCTAGCGGCCTGCACGTCTGTGTGTCACATTCTCGATGATCGAAGGGCTCGTAACCAGAGTCTAGAAATAGACGTCGATAGCCAACAGTTCGACACGCCCTCGTTCTTCAAGAATGTTTCATTAAAGGTCACTTGTGGGAACAGTTACGTCAAAAACAAAGAGTTTATATTCTTACCAGACTTTTTGAGATCACTGTTAAATTAATAGCATTGAATTGGTTTCACGATGAAACGTGCGCTTTACATAATTCCAGATAAACATAGTTATGTTTAAAATTGGTTCATCTGAGGCCACATAAACTGGTAATCATACGTCATTATTACATTCAGGAATACTTCCTCATCTCAAACATTAACACACATACTTTTCAAATTTACTATTCTTCCGCAAACACATAAATCTTGATTTTGGTTAACCATAGCAAACAAGTAATAATCTTAATACATTATTTTGCTTGTGTTCTCATGAGAATATAACGAATGTTGTGTCGTGAGCCTGATGCATTGAAATAGGAGACTTCGTTTAAAACAATAACCCAAATTAACCAGGAAACATCATGTCTGGTGTCTGTGATTGTGCAACGCGACGGCGAAAGTTTCGACACCCGTGCGTTGAATGAACGCCACCCGACGCGGGACGCCTCCTAGCGCGGCTGTCTGTTGCCAAACAACTCCAGTTGCTACGCCTTGTCGTAATACACGCTGAAACTACCTAAACCCTAATTATTGCCCTATCTTTAAGTTGAAATTGAAATAATTAAGCACGAAATAAAATTATACTAAGGAATCTCATTGATTCTGATTGTAATAACTACTAAATAAATAACTACTTAGTAAAGTATTTTTATGATTTGGAAAGTTTTTAACGTTATGCATATAATTTCATATCGAAAAACTGGAACAAAAATGCAGTGCAAATTATTAATCCCATAATTATATTATACAATCCTGACTCATATGTTCAATATAATTAGGTACATATGTGTCTATGGTTTACTTATAATAAATGGGTTTGTTCGACAGCCTCGAGTCCGCAAACGTAACTATTCCTGTTACTAGGATATTTCAAATACAATATTGACTTGAAATATTCAGTGGCATTCGTTGAGTTTACCGAGTTATTGTTGGAGAGCTGTCAAGGGAACACAATGCAATAAACTCGCGCTTTATTACGCAATGAAAGAAAAATTATCACAACGTAACAAATATTATGTTTACTTAGTTTCTCGTTACGTTTTTGCGGAATACAGGAAGTCCGCCTATATTATTACCGATTAGTTCACATATAAAATGCCTATAAATATCTTAACAGTATTTGATTTCTTTTTTGAAATATTAAACTCATATTTCAGGTTGGGTAACATGACATATCATTGAACTTGTACATAACAAGAACAAAGGATAGTGTGCTGACACGTGTATCATCGTACATACGAATACGCAAAGATGTAGTACATGACAGTTATGGGTATTCTCTTCTAACCCTTTAAACTAGCACTGAGTAAAGATAGTGTTGGTTTACGTAATCATTATCGTCTCTGAGTGCGGCAGTAAGTCTTTAAACTTGTAACAAAAGAAAAAACAAAGATATTGCAATTAAGGAACATGAAAACGTTGTAAAGTTCATATTTTCGGTATGGCGCCAAAATATTGATCACGACGTTCAAATTAGCCGGAATAATTGTCGACAGTAATGATGCATTATGTTGTTAAAAGACGGAAGATGAGTATGAATTAATAACTAATAACGTTTTTGTTTAGAATGATTCATTTGTAAAAAAATAAGCTACATACGATCAAAACTTTCTTTTGCTTCTGTTTGCTCTTAAAAAAGACTAAATACGTACAGTATATTTCGAGATTTTTTTATGTATCAAATGAATCTTTTAATGGTGTTAAAGAATATCTATCAAGAGAGCAGTGCAGAGTATTATAAATCTTGTAGCCGGCGCCGCGGCGATGTGCACGCGCCGATGACGACGCCAGCCAGTGATACTTCATAGTGAAGCTAACGTGTACGGAGAGAGCTTTATCACAACTCAAGTAATATGTATTATGAACTTTATTGTGGATAACGTTGTCATAATAAAATGTATGATCGAACTGAAAGCTATTAAAATAACCTATATATTTATGTGGCTTGGATACATTGTTGCAAGCATATAAACTGAATTTTCATAATGTTTGTAGCTTTTTCATAATGTTTCTGCTTTTAATAAAATAATAAAATCTTTATTTTCAGGCAACTATGGCCCATCGCCTTACAAACTAACATAAATGAATATATAACATAATTTATGTATAGGTAATAATGATAGTATTTGGCTTTGCTTTTGCGATATGATTTGCTTTATTTTATTACTAAGTTCAACAAAAATTTGGATTCAAATAGAATTGACAAGAATTACATAGTCATAAATTAATTTAGTCAACGTTCTAGGAAAAATCGCGACATCACTTTGTAAAATACCAGTAGTAAAGATAATTACCCAGTAAATTCCACTTCATGTTAGCTGCGTACGCGCATAGTTGGCGCTGCGCCAGCTGCAATCGCGCCGGATGCCGGCAGCCCTAAAGAATTCGAAACCGGCGGGCGGCATCGCTGGCGCACCATTTTACTAAGCGAGCTACCGTCGCGAACCGACCGCACCGGTCGCAACAAAACACAGGCTTACACGACTTCCATCACAATATTGCAACTGCAGCTTTCAATACTAACAGTATTGAGTATTAAACGATGAGTCATCCGCCAAACATTTCAATATTTACAATTAAAAATGAGCAGAAGCGTTTATGTGTATTAAATACAGTTTCGCTTTTCATCTGTTCATCGTGTCCCTCAGAGTGTTGAGCTTCGTTCCGTGTTTATAAGAAACTTACTTCCGTTTATCCGTTTCTATTACTTCAGTGAACATTTTATTGGAATTCCTTGCAATTTATTAGAACTATTAAAACGTTTTTTACACAAAGTTTCGTAAAATATTGTACATTTTTTAAATAACGTGCTCATATTACAGATGATGTGTATAAAACACGTCATTTCAAGTACCTACCTACACTATATAGGTACATTATACGTACAGTAATTACGTACTTCATTCAACAATGTGACTTAGTCGCGAGCTCATTACACATCCACTACTGGTGAAATTGACGTTGCTTATTAATGATTCCTACACATTGCTAAAATTATTCTTTGAATGTCAGGACCATTTAAACAAATAGTAGATCAATTAAATATGAATGGGACAGGTTATAGTGTCGATAACAAATATGTTTAGAAAATTGTTGAAATTGGGTAAATTACAAATAACTTATCATTTATTATAAGAGAAATAATTATATACATATAAACATTTAAATTCTACCTCCTTTAAAAACTATTTACAACTTAAATATAAAATTAAAATTAAAAAGCATCGAAGTATTCTTCCTCATCGTTGTCAAAAGGAAACGTGCCCAGAAGACTGGCAGCATTGCCACGTTGAATGGCAATACTGATTCTTTGACCTAAAAACAAACCAGCCCTCTGATCACGCGAAGCATCGACTAAACGTTTTGAAAGATCTTTAAATAAGGCTCGGGCGCTCGGACCCCATGGCCCAAATGTTTCGACCCCAAACGGCTCAAAAATACAATTCACAATCAGATTATTGTATTTTCGCCGCTTAAGGGTCTCCGCAGCAGCAGCAGCAGTGCCAGCGCAAACTGCTGATCCAGAAACATGAGAAGGTGCAAGGGTATCGACGCACGTTGCGTCCCACACCAAAGGCCTTCCTAATTTCCATGGCAACAACGACATACCATCTGGTCTCTTTCCATCGTCACGTACCAAGCCATTTGGTTCTAATACAGCTGGTACGCCGGCGGTGACAAGAGCACGACGGATGATGTCATTCAAGGTAGCGTGTCTTGGTATGCGACCAGCACTCCTACTGCAGGACAGACCATGCCGTCCGAGGCTGTCGACTGCTTCACCACAGTGACATCGATGAGGAGCAACACTAGGAGCCCCTAAGCGCAAACTAGTAGCTACGCGGAATGTGTTGTCGTCCAACATTGTTCCAATGTTGGGCGACGGAAGTGCCTGTAACCAAAGGCCCGACTCCCATTCACCCACAGCCAGCAGACGAGCGCGCTCAGCAGTATTGATTGACGTATTAATCAATTCATTCCGTATCAATCTGCAGAGCGGCTCGTCCCACTGCCTTTGGGAGAAAAGCTGGTTCGGGAGATCAGTGTTTGGGCAAGCCATTTTCCAAGCTGACACTGCCTCAGTTAAGCACGATACCTCAAAATTAACCAAGCAAGAAGCTAGAATTCTTCTGGTTAATTTTTCAGTACTGTGGACTGAGGAGAGAAATGCCGGTAAACCTAAACTTGAAACTGTACGAACTCCTAAACCACCCAAACGGACTGGAAGCGTGGCTTGGGACCAAGCTCGGTCGTCCAAGGAAATATTCAAAATCGACGTTAGGGTGGTCCGGATAATTTGATCAATTTTTTCCAAAAGCTGGGTATGCTTCCACAATGGGGTTGACCGCAGATTGTAAGTAAATTTTGGGGCGAAACAGCAATATCGAATCAAAGTAATGGCCGAATGCATGGTAATTTTGAAAAGTCTGTCCGAAATTATATTGAAATTTTGAATTTTTTCTTCTATAAAATCTGGATAGGATTCTTCAAAAATAGGAGACCCTAGGAGACGTAGAGAACTTCTATTTATAATTTTAATATTGGGATCTATTTCATTAAATTTTGCTAAAGTGTCTTGTCTGTCGGTAGTGTCCGAGATAAAAATTTCACATTTTGAAAGATTGAGGTCCAAACCAATAGAATTTAATTTGTCCTTTCAAAACTGTCTCCACGTCACCTCCTAGAGTTCCATCATCGAGATACCATACATTGAATTTTGAATTTAACTGTTTAATTATAGGATGGATAGCTAGGCTGAAAATAACTGGCCCAAGAGGATCCCCTTGTTGGCAGCCAACTGCTGATTCCAAAAGGTTGTCTTTATATACTAATTTTGATGGGTTTCTATAACATTGCCAAAGGTAACTATAAATTTTAGGGATTTCATTTTTAACTTCTGCCAACAAGGAGTCCCTGTTAACAGAATTAAATGCATTTTTTATGTCAACCTTCAATATGACCTCA
The DNA here is from genome assembly GCA_905340225.1 of Abrostola tripartita. Classification (NCBI taxonomy): domain Eukaryota; kingdom Metazoa; phylum Arthropoda; class Insecta; order Lepidoptera; family Noctuidae; genus Abrostola; species Abrostola tripartita. The sequence continues at coordinate 4,021,078 of HG996488.1, forward strand.
CCTTTCCCACAATTTAAAAAAGTTGAAAGTGAATGTACGGCAGCCTCACAGCCCCCTCTTGAGCCAAAACCTAGCTGAAGGGGCTGGAATTTGTCCGAAAGGGCTTCATTATAAAATTTGCAACAGATTTTGGCTGCCATACGCCGATAAGTGCTTCCTACGGCAATGGGACGAATGCCACCGTCCTTTTTGCGTAGGGCACATAAGTTGGCCCCATACAAAATGTGGACGATGGACTCATTCACATTGCCGGAAAGCATTAAATTTATCAAAGCTGTAAGCTCCTTCAAAAGTTCCTCACCAGCTTCACCGGCGCCTGGGCACGTCAAATCCTTTAGATGTTGAGGTGTCAGGCCGTCGAGTCCACCAGCTGAGCCACTTCGAAAGGAGCCCATGGCTGTGAAAACATTTTGAGCTGTAATTTGAAGGGAGTGTGAAACTATATCTGGGGGGTCAGGAAAAGAAAGGTTATCCGCTGGAGCCGGATGTTTGCTCTCCAGAGCTGCTAAAGTCTCTGGAGAGCAAGGTGCCACCACATCACTGCTAAACAGTAATCTAGCTGCACCCCTAATATCACCTTCGCTTAATTTAGATTCTACATATTGGTTTATATTTCTTGACGATAAATTATTGTGTGTCGGGAATTTTGGATCAAAAATGGACGTAGAAGTGTTGCAATTATCTTTAATTTGGGCTGTTAATGTTTTTGTATTTGCCAAACTTTTTTGCACATGTAGAATCTTATAAGGGAAGGTAAGCAGTTGTTCCCAAGCACTTTGCGAGTTCTCCCGAGTGGCGAGGCGAACATAACTGGCTAAGTGTTTAGCAACTGTTGGCCTGGCACCACGGGGTACTCGCTTTACAAGTGGGACAGAATTTTTCAATTTTGATAACGTCTGCCAAAAAGGGTAGGTAGATGTATCGGCCGAACGGGGAGGAGTGTTAGTAGGGTTTAGAGGTACATTTTGGGATTTATGGACCTTCCCAATATGTATCCCTAAACCCCGCTTACCTTTAAAAATGCGAGCTTGAGGACAAAGAGGACATCTCAAAAATGTATCCAGCGGCAAGGAAGGTGGACTGGCTATTCCCGCATCGCTACTATTTACACTCATTTAACTTATTTATTTTTATTTATTTTTACTCAGTCTTCTGGGCACGTTTCCTTTTGACAACGATGAGGAAGAATACTTCGATGCTTTTTAATTTTAATTTTATATTTAAGTTGTAAATAGTTTTTAAAGGAGGTAGAATTTAAATGTTTATATGTATATAATTATTTCTCTTATAATAAACGAATATTAACTTAAAAAAAAAAAAACTTATACCATAATAAAAGCTAGTGGAAAAATATGTATAAATAAATATGTACAAAAACAAAATGTCAAAAAGCTCTGAACGGATGACGGGCGACGAGGTACTAGGCCAATGACGCAGCGTTCGTGGATGACTTCAGCCAATCCGGAGCTAGCTCGCTGCGTTGCCCGGGTGATACTTGATGACGCTGCGTCGCGTCGTCATGGTGACATGATATTAAATTGGTGATCATTGAAGTGAGAAAAAATGTTTAAATTAAATGTAAAAATATCGTATTATAGTGCACTCAGGATGGGGGTACAAAGAACCATTTATTCAATGGGATAACCAGGCTTGTTGGGTTTATGATGAAAAGAGATCACACAGTCACATCAAGTTTATTTAGATGTAAACAAACAAATCATCACTTTGCACTATTATTGTCATTGAAGCAGTTTTCGATGAAGATCTCACTGAGATAACATTTGAGGCCAATTACTGTAGTGTAAGGTAATTACAAATTAAATTGCACTTGGAGAGGATGAGACTGAGCTTTCAGATTGGCTAGAACATATTTACGCGTTTGGTGGAAATGTGACGTTTGTCGACGGATGTCCACTACTCTCTGCCAGCAGCGACGACGAGCGCACCTGACATTGCAGCATGCTTTATTATGAAGAAAAACATGCTCGAATTATAACTGCAATATATCTTTCAGTCATGTGCATGCGAACCTTCCAGGCCAAGGTTTCACACACTGATGGACGAACGAGGTTAATCCCAGTCTAAGTACCCTCTATTGATTGATTGATTCACAAGAATTCTGAGCAATTTTCATGCTTGCTTTATGACAGTTATTAATAACTGGAAGCGGCAAACACCAACATCAACAGGATATGCAACTTTGTTCGTCTTTAGCTTAGTGTTTCCTTAAAACATTTTGTACACTTAGTCGGCGTATCGATTTTCAAAAACACCTAATTTTAACAGTCCATCCAAGGTTCACTGTTGATGCATTTGCTTTTAGTTTTTATGAATAGATTCTCAAGGAAGTTGATTTTATATGCACCATTACAATAAAAAGAGGAATAAAAAAATCCGCGAAAAATTTAGATGTCAATGACACTGGGAAACATAGGAACTTTAAAATTTAACAAATTGCCAGGCTAAGGTCGGGGAGTGGTGAAACCCATCTGTTGGTGTTACTTTACAGATAATTAGCGAAGTGAGCGACAGCTGCCGGTAACCCGCTAGCACTCAAGAACGCTGGACAATGTCGTCCAATTTTGTATTCAGTAAAAATTGTTAATGAGTCAGAGCGACATTTCCACCTGTATTGTTTTGACAGTAATTAATCAGAATTTACTTTGTTTTTATTTTGTTACCATTAATAAAGTACACTTGTTATAATTTGTTTTTTTGAGCAATACTTTGTTTGGAAACCTTGAATCTTGGTACAAACAACATCGCGTCCCATAAGTGCAACAATGAACAGTACCATAGAATATCCAAACACGAGTTTAAAGCGAGAGTTTAACTCGGTACAGATATTGGTTATGTACCTACTTTATTATGAGTAATCCTGTACAATATAATTGCATGAAAAGCTTACGATAAATAAGCCCTTACTGTTTACAAATACTATCTGCGTAGTATCGCGTTATCACGGCTCGTGTCAAGCGTATCGGCCTTCCTCGAGGCCGCGCCTGACCTGGATTTCGCCACGCGGCGCCCGCGCATATGACTCATTGTTTTGGTGCGCTGGCGCTGCTACCACCTCCCGCTCTCCTGAAACGCGTATTGTGTTACTCTGTACCATTATACGACTCGTAGTTAGGGTTATGCGATAAAAAATAGAGCACGGGAAGAATTATGTTTTTATTTCATCGATAAAACCAATAAGTATATGAAGACGTTTTGATTTGTGGAGCGTAAAGAAAGATGTAAAATTTTGTTGCGAATATCTAGGTTAATGCAAACAATGTTCATTGTTATTTGAAATGTATCAATCAGGCTTATATGTATATAGGTATAGATATTGTATAATATGTTTCAAAAACGTAATTAAGTTTTAACTGATTCTTGAAATTAGGCACGATTTAAAAAAGCGTTACCATTGAGTTAATTTCCAGTTTTTCTTCAATAGGATGACATTTTAAACATCCTAAGTGCCCTTTGTGACAATTAGTAGGATGGAACTGTCGGTTAATTCTTAAAAAAAATTGCAATACAGTTTTTCGAGTTGACAATATATCACAATAATATGCAAACACTAGAAATAAATAAGAATAAAGTTAAATTATTTTTAACACTACATAAGTGACTAAATAGTTGCTACTCACTGCTTATAAGTACCTATCTAACTCTTTGGATTTTTTTACGAATAGTTAAGCTTTTTTATTATTTTCTTTAATTCTCAAAGACAACTTTCTATCAAAAAGGTATATTTAAGTTTGTTAAATTCGGCATTAAGGCACATACGATAAGAAGTTCGTCGACCTCACGAGGGAATATGTACGATGTTATAACATCGAAGTTGTACACGTTACAAGGAATGTTCATGTTTAGTTGACAGTTTGGTTCTATGAGGGTTCATCCACACCAACATTCATCGGTCATCAACTATCAAGTTGTAGTTCAATACGACCGGAGATCCACGCAAGTGATATCTCATCTCACTAATATTATATCTTAGGCGGAAATTTTGTGATTTTGTTTGTATGTTTGTTACCTCCTCATCCTCAAACGGCTGGATCAAGATTGATAAAATTTGGTATGGATGTAGCTGATACTCTGGACTAACACATAGGCTTTTTATCCCGAAAAAATGTAGCGGGTAACACCGCGTGGCGCAGCTAGTTTAAGATAATTCTCAGTTAATTATATTATTACTATTTAAAATTATTAACAGATAGCCTTTAGGAATACTGAGCTTTCTAAGGCCTATATTGATAAAAGAGCAAATACTTTGTAGTCGTAAAATCAACCTCAATAAATCTAAGAATTTAATTTAATGATGCTACTAATTTCAACGCTATTATATTTATGTTACTTTACGTTAGAAAGTCATAGAATAGATCCATTGCTAAGTACTGTAGGTATGTTATATGTTGCTCTAATGGCAGGGACACGCGCACGGCGTATGCTGAGCTGGATCCCTTGCCACACATATGTACCTATATGATGTTATTGTTTTGTATGATTGTATCTATATTATAAATATGGTTTATTTATTTTAAAATCGTTGGACCCTAAATTACACTAAGATTGAGCTTTCTTTACTAAAGTCCTTGAGTTAGTCTTGAGAGATACGAGTAATAAATAGCAACAATAGCCTCACGTGTATGGCTTACGTCAACAGATTTACTAAAATGACGGTCGTCGTGCACCGCCTACAAATGTGGTGCGAACTTACACGATTATTATCTTGTTTGTGTATAAAACTCGCTAAACTGGCCAACTTTGTTCTAGCAATGAGATCATATTTTTAGTAACATTTACGACACCACGTCTTGTATGCTTCTGACTATGTTTGGAAGAGGTTAGGCTAATGATAGCGAGTGTGTTTCACTTTCTAGACTTAACTTTCTTTAGTCTTTTTAAGGAAAAGGTATAGCAATTAAGAGCGAAAACTTCGTAGGTGCCGAATGGGGAAGGCACCGAATCGAAACAAAATCTGATATTTCACTCCTGCCTCCTTGTTTTAGTGGTTCCAAAGCGCGACTACTGAGCGTGAAATTTCACTATACACTAACATTTCAATTCCCAAGTCGAGCAAAGTGTTAGTCCATTAGGTAATTCTCAGTAGCAGCACGGAGTCAAGATTGGTGCCCGGTTAAAGACAATCTTCCTTCGGGGAATACAGGCGTTATGTTATATTAGCGAGTATACACTTAATACAGAAATATCATTAAGCAAGCTTATTAAGAATAAAGTTACCTAATAGCAAACGTGATAAACTCATGCAGGATGGAATACTTAACAAAGTAGTAACTCCGTGATAGGATTTGATAAACAAGCACTTTAAAACTTGCAAGAATTTTCTGTGCGCACAAGGTCCTGTCTTATACACAATTGTGAACCCACTTGAAATCTCATTATTTTAGTAATGTAGCTATATTTTAATCATCCCATTATAAAATGATGAAGATGATGACTATAAAATGTATCTAATAACACTTGCATTATACACACGTTGTATATACGTACACCTATTAAATGCCTCACTTGCCATGTGCGTTAGAATATAATAGCTCACTTTAATAATGGCGCCCAACGTGAGGCTTAACCTTTCCTTTGTAGGCTTTATTTTTATTTTTGAACCAAACGTTAAAAATAACCTTTTGCACGAAGCTTTAAAAAGCACCTTACTTTTATTTCATAACATAATTAAATGCTTTGCAACTTTAAAGTTTAATAAGAGGATTTTGACGTCAATTAAAAGATTGGTTATTTTACAAACAACCATTACAAAATTGCAATTTTTGGGTTGTTTAAATAGTCTAATTTGTATCCCACAGTTGGGCAAAGGCCTTTCCTGTGGCTTCAATTTCCCCTATTTTCGGGTACTCACTTTTATTCGTATATTAATTGTCTTAGTCTTAGTTTACTCACGCGGCGTGGTCTGGCAAACCACGTCGGTACAATGTGACCTCTCCGACTTCTGAAACATACAATTCATCATTGATCTATTCCCGGGAAGTTTATGGCCTAGACAACGTGTTGAGTGGTTGACGTGTACCACGTGACACCCCAAGATGGAGTAACCGCCATCGTAAAACAATGTTCTATTATCAATGATCGGACACATAAAATAATGATCGCTGACAGTTATGGTACACATAAAATTTGTTTTGCTGTTTGATCAGTAAACACCATAAATACTTTATGTGTTTAGTGCTTACTTGCTTCATATCGGTGATGACGACACTAACATTTCTATTCCATTTTATTTCTATTCCTTAAGAAAATAACAGTGTGTATATTACCTACTACACATTACACAATGTTATTTTCTCCTGCAACGTGGGCTTTACAGGCATAAAATATAACATGCGCAAACACTCGAAATAAATATCTGTGGACCGCACAATAAAGAATTAACCAGTTCTGAGACGTCAGAAGAGCTCAAAATGCCAGTAATGAGCCCCTAAAGTTAACAGAAAAAAGCAAGATCAATAATAGCAGCTTTTAGCAGCATAGTCCCAATAAATGTTGGCAGATAAATAAATGCCGTTGCTAAGCAACCGCCTGCGGACACCCGCCGTATTATTTACACGCACCTTACTCTCTTTGACAGTACATATTAAAAAAAAAGATCCCGACGAATTGAGAACCTCCTCCTTTTTTTTGAAGTCGGTTAAAAAGAATACAAATTATTATGTACATAATGTATTTGATACATACTAGAAATAGGTATAGTTCTTATAATTATAATAATATTTATATCATCTGCTAATTCATCTTCTTTTACGACGTGATTAGTTAATTCATATAGTGTAACTGCTCTTAATAGTGCGTAATTTGAATTTGGCATGGAAACAGAGACTGTTTCCATGCCATTAAAGATTAAAATGCACATGTACTGTATACTTACGTAATTATGTATAATAACCTACCTAACGTATAATAGAAGCATACGAACATGCAAGTTCGAGCCAATTAGCTTGTTACATCATATACTCAATTTATATACCTACTCTGTAAATGCGTTCGTGTAGTTGTTGTGAAGACAAATTTACTCTGTGATTAATTTAATATAAATGCAGTGCAATTAAAATCATCATTTAAGGGATCAGGTAGCATTCCTCGGATTCTTCGTACGGTGATATTTATATAGTAGTGGTGAAAGCCGACGGCGACGAGTTATTAACACGAAACTGTATAAAGTTAGATACTCTTCTATAGATATACATACAATTAATATTTTAAAACCCTCAATCAAGATCTAATTCTAATTCCTAAAGCGGTGGTGTCCGTGAATTATGTTTATGACGCAGCTACTTCCACACTCATGTGCGCAGTAGGAGAGTACCTATAAATATCTAGTATTCTGACTAGATTGGAGATGGTCAAGAGGCCAAGATAGGAAATAGGTTCCAACCTTACTGACGAGTAATACTTAGTAGTACAGAAATACGAAAAATATGTATGTATTAAAGCGAAACCAGGATTGTGCGTGCGTACCAGGATCGTAGCTAATATGACTATAAGTTATCTAGTATCTCCGCGTGACTTCAAGTACTCGTATGTATACTTTACAAAACTAGTCCACTATTATCGTGTATCAAAAAGGTGAACGACCATGAAACATGTAAGTTTCCGTGCACGCGTGTCAGTGTATGCAAAAAGCATGCACTAGTGACCAGTGACTAGGACACGACGACGACTTTGTTTACCTCTTATGACTGCTCGTATACGTCGCAATAAATGACACGAACACGTGTCACGGTTCAACCACTCAAAGAAAACTTTTTTAATTGTTATGTGGTCGTTTGAAAGTTGACAGTAACGAGCTCGAGGGAAATGCCACAGAGAATTGTAACAACATTGTAGAACGACAGGATTGCCACTAGGATAGTTTTATTTGTTTTGTATGCACAGTTCAGTTTGTATTTATTTACCAACACAGAAAGAAGTCTTGTTTTACAGTCAGATGGTAGGTACCAAAGAGTATTTGAAAAGCCTTAATCAGCGGTCCTTGTTGCCAAAATTAAGTCTAAGAGCTACATTTCGAGGTTGTAGGATATATTAGAAAACGCAAGCAGTTGGCAATATTACCTGCGACACCAGAATAAATAGCATCAGGTTTTCTAGTTTCATGTCAAGGCATGGCCAGGGCTTTGCTAATATTTACCGTTCTTCAGTGCTATTTACCGGTAATAACTCATAATGTAGCTTTATGAGAATTTTCTGTTTGATAACATTTTGCATGATCTGGGTATTAAGGTGGGTCTTTCGTTCGGCTGCCAAGTATACAGTCATCAAAAAAATTACATACACATTAAACTTTATGGTTTATGGTAATATACTTTCAAAGATATTGTCTTATACTTTTCGAGACACGGCATCAAGTGAATTACAATCATCAATACAATTAAAACTATACATTTAGACACAATATCTGAAATAACTCTTAAATAATAACTGTTTGTTTAAATTAATTGTACTAAAATTATTTAGACTTAGTTTTACACTTAGTTACAAACCGAGTTTCATTTTTCACTTATTACAACGCAGACAAAATAGCAAGGCCGTCTAGGAAAATTCGGTGAAAAACAATATAGAATTAATTATACTGTACAGAGTAGGTACATAGTGTTTGCTGTCACTATAAATAAAAGAAATAGTATTGCGTGTCAACTATGGTAAACGTCCCTGTCGCGTAGGCGGTAACCTTTGATATTATCAAAGGTTGCAAGACTACCCAACATGTAGATACAACTGTAATAACAAGTCTGCAAATGCTAAGTTATTCGGGTCAGATATGTTCGATCAATAAATAAAAGGAAATCTTTTGTGAAACATTGGCATTCTTTCTGTAAGTATCATGGATTACGATATTTTATCGCTGTACAATTAAAAAAAAAATCGGAAGGATTCTTACTTTCAATAATCCATTTTTAAGGAATTATTTATAAGTTATAATATATAGGTTATAGGAATACATAACAAGTTATATTTAAAATTAAACTTAACTAAATTCGTATCGAAATCGATACTATCAGAAACGAAACAAAAGATTTCCAACGGTAACCCTAACAATATTTTACTCAATATTTTTGTCCATCTGTTATTTTCAATAACAATAGCTATAATAAAAGGTTATTGACCAGTCCTTATTGTATTCTCAGCAAAGCAGGAATTGTCAGAAAGTAAACAAAGAACTAGGGCGGAATGATTCGTGGCTGTGGGTGTACAGCGTAGCCCACAGGTGAGGTGTTTGACCGCGCACTTGACACGCCGCGGAGATTCCGCACGGCGCGGCGCCCAACAAATTAGGATGCTAAGATTAAGTTGTCACGTAGGAATCCGGGAACCACGCCGGAGGAACGACCCGCGGGTGCCGAACGCCGCGCCGCTTGTCGCGCGTTCGACGCTCGGACGTATTTCAACGCATCTCACTAACGCGCAGCGCTGAAAAAAACGATTTTCTTTATTTGTGCGCTATAAAATTGAATTAATGCGCCACGTTTTTTGTCCCTAATCTTCTTTCCTAACATAAAGGATTTTATAGCGCGGACATTTTTATTCTTATGAAGTGGTATTGAATTAAACCAGTGAATGTCAACTGGTGTCAACTATTGCTTCTCCCTTTAGTTATATTTTATTATCTTTAACCGTTTTCCCCGATAAATTACAAACTTTTTCAATAAAATATTGTGGTTTTAGCTAAAGTGCGGATAACTCGCATACATGCATTAAATTCCGAACATGCTTATACGACAATGGTAATTCTTAGTGTCTAATTCCATTGTAGACACCACAATGCAAACAAGCACACGAGTGAAAACTATGAGATCCATGTTAAATATTGAATGATCAACGTCTTCTCTGATAATATAATAGTAGCAAATAACATTGAAATTTAATATAAAACAAGTCATTGAGATCTTTAAACATATTTATATAAATTTGTAGAGCCTTTTCAGTTTAAATTAAATTTTGCAAAGTATAACTTGATTTGGTATCATCTTTATATAAAAACCGATCAAAGCATTCGGGGTTAAGAGACACGAGATCGAGTGATGTTCAAGCAGTCAGGTCGATGGTTAAGTTCAAAGTTTATTGGCTTTATGTATTACTAGATTAGATCCATCCAAACCGAGTAATCGTAAAGGACCACTGTTTAATAGCATCGTTAAATCCATTATCACACTAAACGACTACTATACAGCATTGTTAATTCCTTCTTTTAATCGATAAAAAAATACTAATTTAAAATATATAATTTAATCTTACACACTATTTACATACAACAAATACCACTTAAAAAGTGTGTAAATCTTGAAGTAAACATGGCAATGTTGTTTATTTTGTTGTATACTTAAGAAACAAATTGCAGGTAGAGACTTTTATACCGCCTTTCAAGGAATACGCTAATCTTATTAAAATAGCTTATGTCAGACTCTCAGTATTTGTAAGCCAGAGTTAATGACATTGAATAGCAAATCCAAATACCTGGAAAATGATTTTACAACGACACATTATGTCGGTGTGATTCACAAGTCGGTTCAAATCCGTGGGCGGCAAATAATCCGTTTATTTTTACAACTTGACTTGTGATTCAATATAAAGGCTAATATTAACTTTACATGTTCCTTCTTGTTACACTTTTTTTATTTAAAAACAAATTTTCATAAATATAAAACTCGTTTTGAGTAAAAAATATCCGTACTCTGCTTAAATTACAACCGTATACTGGTTGCTTAATGCGTAATTGACAATGGCGGTGCCAAAATAAGCAACATGTTGTCTTGTGTTCAGTTTTATTTTACAAATAAAACAAACTTCAGCACGTTATGAAAAACTGCCATTCAAATGTGACTACCATAGGTATACAATTAAGTAGGCACGTAAAGCGGAAACTTAAAATGTGGAATAGGTTTCCAGTCACATAATACACTTACGCCTAAATCCCTATTGAATTTACCTAAAATGGCTTCCTGCACTTATGGTACTTATAGAAGGACAATCTAGACACATTTGCGGGAAAGACATGGCCGAAAATGGCATCGAATTGAGAATTGTGGAGAAATATAGGGAGGGGCCTTTGCTTAGCAGTAACACAGAACAGGCTAATTTAAAAAAAGGCTTACTGCAAAAATTCTTATTTTTTAATGTAATATTTTCTGTTGATATTATAATGTACCTAAGATGTCATAAATATTCCAAGGTTCGCTCTACAAGTTCGCTATGAAAATGAAGTTACTATGTCAGCACGCGCATCAGTAGAACACCAACAATTCATACAACTTGACTCCACGTTCGAGTCACGGTTACCTACTATATATATAATATACATAAATTCGTTACAAGCGATGCTCGACCAATCATATACCCTCGTCATACGAGATAGTTTGCATATGACCTATCCACATGACGCCAATGCATGTAACGACATCTGAAGTAGCGTGACGAACTTGCTGCCAACAAATTAAAAATAACATTAACCAATTTTCAATGTCACTATCAAACCGCAATGCAACACAAACACCTTGACACGAGAGTTGTTTTGGAAGAAGATTAAAAGTCCCAAAGTTAATAATTTATATGTATTTCTCAGTGGCATAAAAATATGTCATTTTTATAATGATTAGGTAGTTCTTTCGCGATCCAGGTACCATTTTAGTCTTCCAACCAATACCACATTTCAAGAAAATATTTTGGTAATAGGTAAACAAACATTGAATGAAGTTTGGACTTGACCCAAAATTGTGACACGGAGAGTGCAAACTGCAAATAAAACCGGTTCTATGCATGCTTATGGGACATAATTATATACTTGTGACAGTACATAACAAGTAATGAGCATCAAAGTGACGCGTGTCATCATTTACTGTAAATAGTTCGCCCTTGAAGCGCAGTACTCAATATTCAAGGAAATTCGAAAGGCAACAGTCGTTCATCTTTTTCGAAGAATCCTTTAATCAACAGAATTAAAAACACTGCAATTTTTAATTAGTTGCTTGTAGGTATTTCAAAGCTTTTTCCCAAAGAGTCAATAAAAAAAAAACCCTTTTACCAACAATTCATCGCGTAGATACTATTTCACTTCTATGTTCAGTTTTGAAATAATATGTGAAAAAATTTAAAGAATATCTATGAAGAACTACTTTCTACATTACATTCTTACCAAAAAGAAGAAATATGACATCAAAACAAATGGAATTCACCGAGAGTAAAAACTCAATAACATAAAAGTAGCAATAACAGTTATTGAAGCGTTACCGGTGACCTACATTCAAAGCTCTAAGTGGGACTAAAATGCTTTTACACACGAACAAGCACGCGCTCGCATCTACTTAACGAATACCTTCTTACATGAGCTGAAACTATCTTAAACATCTTGAACTTCAGGAAAAAACTTTCCATTAAACTTATCTTATCGGTTATCTTCTTCATAATGTAAGGCAACGGTTTCTTGAAATACACTGCGGCGGTTCATTAGCTGAAGTAATATCTATATCTATACTTATAATAAAACTGTAGAGAGGTCAATTCTGTACATTGAATATATATTCAAAATTATTATTGGAGGATAACTGGTGATCGATACTGATGCCAAAAATGCAATTAGTAAATTTTTTGTCGGTCTGTCTGTCTGTCTGTCTGTCTGTCTGTATGTGCACGCATGGGTCAAAAACTACTGAAGGGATTTTAACCAAACTTGGTACGATTGTAGTCCATACGCCTGGGCAGGTTATAGGCTATATAACATAACGCTAAAACACATAGGAGCTGAGCAGTAACGATAAATTTGAAGCAAGTCGGATGAAAATGCGCTTTCGAGCTCTTATCCTCGCATACGTCGATCATACACCAAAAGTAGGTATTACAAAAATGATGGTCTCTAAAAGATCTACAAAAAAGTCCTCAATAGTATATATCTATCTTTTATAAATTAGCCACAATAACGTGTTTAATAGTTAGGCACTTCTTCAAGTGTATTAATAAAATATATAAATATATTGTATTTCACATAGATATATCGTTATCAAACTCCAATATTCAAAAAGTACACTTTAATATCTATTGTATAAAAAAAAAGAAATCGGTATATAAGATATAGATGAAATAAAACTTCCAAATCTCGCCGCGCCAGTATGGGTACGGCTATACGGTTGATTTTAGTTTAACGCGCGACACGGCCATCCGCTGCATTTATAAAAAGGCGGTGGCATTCACGCGCCACCTTATTGTCCGGTTAAGCAGTAACAGCTCCCTCAGAGCTAACTGCGAGAGACATTTTCGAAAAAAAGAAAACGCGCCACCTTCGCTCACATTGTCACTGTTAATGCGAACAGATTGGTTCTTATTGACTCTTTGGAATCTTCTTCTTATCGTATGGTTGAGGTCAGAGTTTAAACCGCCTGTAGGACTTTACATGGCTTTACACACCGTTGAAACATCTCTCAGGTGTGCCGGTTTCCTCACGATGTTTTCCTTCACCGTTTTTAGCAACTGATAACTAATTTATAGTACGCACATGAATTCGAAAAGACATTGGTGCGTGCCGGGAATTGAACTTGCGACATCTGATTTGACAGTCGTACTACTATGTAAAGATTGACATGTATGTAAAGACAATTTACATGTATGTAAAGATTGATTGATTTATGAACCGATTAAAATGAGACATAAATATACTAAATATTATGGGAAGCTGCCACAATACATCAATGAAAACATTCAAATCGGTTCAGTCGTTTCGAGAACGCACTAGCGTTCAAACGCACAGACAAACCGACAAACAGACAAAATTTTTAAAAACTATATTCTTGGCGTCGGTGACATAAATACAGAGCGTATATATTGTTTTTCTTTTTTAAAATTGAATGTACAGACACGGGTCGTTTACGATTTCATTATATGTATAGATATAGATTTTTTCTCATTACCTCATAGACAATTGTAATTCTCGCAGCAAGTAACACATACGGTTCTCCGGAACTTATTTCTGTCAAAGTAATTTAACGACTTCTAGCTCAAAGGCATCCTTCAGCTACAATCAAACATAATTTTTTTTTGTCCCGTGCGGGAATCGAACCCACAACCCCTAGCGCAGCAGTCCAATCGCTTAGCCACTGCGCCAATCAGGTCGTCAAATCATTGAGGCGCACATTCTAGCAGCAAGATAGATTTTCTATCCTGTGTATAACGATTTCGGCTGAGTGTACAGCCTTATGCTTCGCCATGACCATCAACATCAACCATTACCATTGTCTCACGCAGTCTTAAAGTAGCCTTTAATCTTACGAATACTTAGCTGCTTCTTACACGCACACACAATCGTACGACGCTTACTCTTAGGTCACGTGGGAGTAGGTACAATATGTGCACCTCTGCCTACGCCTTCGCGGAATACAAGCGTGTCGTTGTCGTATGTTTTATAACAATATTTTTTATAAGAGTCAACTGCAGTGATTCCCTATTTTAACTTAATTACGAATAAACCGACACACAGACCAAATATCCAAAATAATAGAAATGGGTTGTATTGTATAGGTTTCTAAAACGTCGCCCCACACTAGGAATTTCTTCTGTATCGTGGGTGCGTTTCACAAACTTGAAATTTCACTTACACAAACACCCAGACTCGGGACAAACATCTACGGATCACACTTTTTTTGCGGGGATTCGAACCCACAACCAATCGCTTAGCCACTGCGCCAATCGGGTCGTCACGGTTGTCTTTTATCCTTGGCATTTTTTTTTCTACAGTAGTTTCAATGTACAGGACCTCAGAAACGCACAAAACGGATTTATTTATGTTCTCTTCTTCAGTTAAATATTATTATCAATAGACTTTCTGTAACTTCCGTAATTACCGTTCAATTTTTGCGGTTTTTTTTTAAATACTGGAAAGTATTCTTATTTAAATAAGTGGTTTAAAGATTTTTAACCTACTTAAAACAGCCTGCCTGGTAGGTATTTTTTATGTTAAAAGTTCAATTTACTACTGGTGTTTTATCCGAAATACACGCGGACGAAGTCGCGGGCAACAGCTATACATGTAATAAAATAGTACGGCATGGCGTAAAAACTACTAAATCGAATTCGCTCAAACTTAGCTAATATATTAAAAACAATTTAAAAATACTTTTGCTGTTTCCGAATTTCCACGCGGACGGAGTCGCGGGCACATCTAGTGAGTATATAAAAATATAGGTAAATTAACTAAGAATAGGACAGTGGTAGACTTTACTCTCTAAACCATATTGTGTCTACAAGAGGTGTCTATAGTCTGATTCTAATGCCACTGCCCGACTTCTGCGCCATAAGCAGACTCCGAAATGCGGAATGCCGCAAATATGCCAGTAGTTCGGTTAAGTCTAATTGATATACGAAGAAAAATTCTTCAGTCCATTATAAGTAATGGTTGTCCCATTACTTATAATGGACTCTAAAATTATAATCGTTATAGTCAAGTGTGAATTGAATAATATTTTGTAAAACAGATTTATTAATATACTAATAGGGGGAAACACAAATCTTTTAAACTCAAAATACTACAATATATCAAATTAATTATTTTAGATTTGCACTCACAAATATACCTAAGTATATTTACAATATGCAGTTAACCTTAATTTGAACTACAGTGCCAAAAAATAACAATATCGCAACGTCGCTTTTTCGTGACAAAAATAGACAACAATACATTTATTTAATGGCTTTTTTTCATTTTATAAAAAAAACTAGTCTTAGTAGTATATCTACGGCTGGGATGGAGTAAAATAAGCTACATTGAGCGATTAATTCCTAGCATAAGATGTCAAGCATTACCACTTAAAATCGTTAAATATTTTCTTAAAAGTTCATTTAGGTTTCCTATGTCAATCATCATTCGAGTCTTCCTCGACTTTAATTCCAAAGTTCATAATATGTTTATCGTTTTCGCCAACAATATACGATACAAAATTTATGATACCGCACAGAATATTAAATTAGCAGGCTTTATGGCTTGATAAGACCTCGTCAGGGAGCGTTTACACTAACTTAGTTAAAAAACATATGCGAAATTATACATTTAGTTTATGATATATTCGCATATAAGCGTGTTTAATAGTACCTATTATTAGACTTCTAATTATATCATGCACACAAACTATTTGGCACTCCCAGCAGGCACTCACTAAAATGATCAATAATAACCGTAATTTTTTTTAGAATTCTGTAAGTATCCGGTACGTTATTAGCGATATTAAGTTGTTGGGACTCGAAGGTTGATCGACCAGATTGATTTTTAAGCTTAAAGTTTAATACCGAGCGGTGGTAAGTACATAATATGTGTTCGAGATGTTTATACGGGGCCCTGGAGCAAAATGTCTTAAATGGCAAAGACGCAGCAATGTAGTGATTAGTACTCCATCATTCTTTGCACCTGGAATGAGACAAACAGGCTGATATATTTTTATATTATAGGCAGTCTGATACCACCGTGTATTATCCGTTTCTAGGTGAGATAAGGCAAGGGAGACCGTAATTTGCTTCAATATATGTAGGCTATCTGTTACTACGTCAATGGTGTTGTAAAAGTACTACAGAAACAAGCTATACGACACCAATTCTTTTGTAAAGCGTCACTTATAACATAGATATTGTCTCAGGTGCCAGGTACATAGATCAAATAGATAGGTGAAAGGATTTGAGAAGCCTTTACCAAGGCTAACAAACACGAATAGAATACGTAACAACAATTGACAACAATTTTTAACATAAACATCCTCTAAATAATGTAGTGAAAAAATGTGTCATTAACGCTTCAGACATTAAAAAGGAATACTTGTTTAAATTATAAATCGGCTCTAAAAATAACATTGGAACCAGGATGAGAACCGAAGGGCAAAATATTAAAATAACTTCCTTCATCCTGCAACTGGGACAAAGACATTGTATGCATTAATAACGTACGACGTTTACACTGATTATGTACCAACTTGATTACCTATAAATTTTGATAATGCTAGGATTCATGGTGGTATATTATATGGTATGGTAAGTAAGAGCTGGACTTAGAATGGGACGCCGGTATCCACTAGTAGTGATTATTAAAATCTGCCTATTCAAGATTATGTTCAAAGGAAAAGTTTAAGTAAGAAGAGGAAGACCAAGAACGCAGTGCAGGAGTCAAATAAATTTGAAAATGGGTCAGTAATGCACCAAGATGTTAAAAAACTAGCATGAGATAGGATAAGATACTTTTAATGACTTGAAATTCGATGAGTGGGAGCAGCGACAAGATAGCTCAGTTGGCAGAGCTGCGCCACGGTACGGCGAAGGTCTTGGGTTCAAGTCCCGCTCGTGTCCAATATTTTACAAATTTCCTTTATCAATTCAGGACGACTTATGGAATATTCTTCACCGATAACAGCCAGGCTCTTTAGTAGAAGACGAGACGAGACGAGACATAGGTCCATGACATTTATGTTTTAGCGGCTACCTCCTACGCATGCACATCCATTTACGTTGATTACAACTAAGCACCTGCCTGCTTCTAAGGACTTCAAAATGAACATAAGTATTTATGCCAAATTCGTCCCACGTAACACATAATTAATACTTTAAGACTATAATTAAGAAGTCAGAGAGAATCATACTTAAATCAGATAGCTCTAATAAAGTTACGTTAAATACTTGAATACCAACATATTGGATTTAAAAATCTAAAATAATCATAGAGTAAACGATGGAGGCCAGGAAAGTCACCTAATAAGCCTAATAGGCATTCTTCTTTGTATGATTCCTCTCTACTGGCTAAAAATAATGAAATAGAGGTTATTTTGGCTTAATTATTCTATAAATAACAAGTTGAAGTTACAGGCCGATACCAAGCGCCCACTTGACGCGCTCTCCGCCGCCCTAGCTCACCATACAATGAGGATGAATTTAGGTAACTAGGTACTTTAGTCAAATTACTGTTATTTCGGGATAGCAAACAATGTGTTTGTGTAATTATATTGAACTTTGAGTTCGTTTGATTCTTTTCAATTAGTAAGTTATTTGTTTCAGTAAAGATGTAATTAGACGGTAAAGTATTTCATTTATCTTCTAGTATGTACAAATTTACACTTTCTGAATTAGTAGGTATTATTTTCTTGTCTTTGTTTTATGATGAGCCTTATGGCATCCTAAAGGTTGGTAAGGCTAACGAACTTTCGTAATAGTTCACTTATAATACTTGAGTCCGGTTACTCAGGTTCTAAAATTTTGATTGCAAATAGGTACCAACATTTCAAAATGCTTTAAGTCTCGCTTTTAGCTAAGGTATATTGAAGTACAGCCAGCAAAAAAATGTATTAACATTTAAGTTTTTAAACATACTATATCGAAGAACAATTAATAAGCATATCGCTGAAACCATACTCTACATACACTAACTTAGGAACAGTCAGCACGCAGCATAAAATCTTAAAACCTTAATTCTTAAATCTATATTTGGACTCTTATAATTTTAAACTATAACTTTAAATATAAACCTTTTATAATTTACTTTATTTCTATCATGTTTATTAGGTTTATGAGTCAGGTGCGCGCAGCCGGTGCAAGCAGTCGCTGCGCCGCTTAAATAGCGAGTAATTCCCGAATTTCGGAAATAATGAATAACGGATAACATTACAAATATTATACCTTATAAAAAGTTTAAATATGTCGAATCAGTGCAATAACTTAGTGATTAACGAACTACTTTGCTTCCTTCAGTGCAAAATAGATGTTATGGACGAAACTAGCCTAGTGCAAATTTGTGAATCAAATTTTAAAGAATCGGATATTGTGACAGCCAAGAATATTATCTTTGAGGCGACTAACACGCGATCTACGAGGAAAGGGGACGGAAAGAGTAAACGTCTTCTACAGGATATCATTAAATTACTTAAAGAAACGGAGCCTACAAGTCTACCCACTTTTGTTGCCAAAGATTTGCATCGTCTTCCTCCTGTAACGTTTGACTATGTGGATGTAACGAGCTTGCTTAAGGATATTTTGACTCTAAAACAAGACGTGCATCGTATTCAAAGTGACTACGTAAGGTCTACAGAGTTTGTCAAAATCCAGAAGGACATTGACCATATTAAACAATTTACGGATCAGCCCAGCACAACAATAACAACTGATTTGCCTAACGATTGTTTTTTGAATTCAAAATCAAGAAGCGACGACGCGTATATCCCGGCTCGCATAGCGCTTACTCCCCCGCCGCCCCGACCTGCCCCACTACCGACGACTCCTGTACTTGCGTGCACACCTGCGTGCACACCTGCGCTTGGACTCCGCGCTAATCGCGGTGATCTCAATGACCCCGGCGTGTTTTTATCAGCTGAGTGTTTAGACTTACACAACGCGGAGAAGTTAGAAGTTAGTAACGCGGAGAACCATACTGTAATTGACAACGACAGTTTTACTACGGTTGTAAATAGAAAGAAAATTAATTACTTCAGAAAAAATAGGAACCAACAGGGTAAAGCACAACTAATATCAAACAAAATTAAAATAGTACCCAAACTGGCCTATATTTACGTTTCACGATTCGATGTTCACACCTCTGAAAAAGACATCTGCGACTTTATCAAGGAGAACGGACATACTGTCGTAAAAGTGGAGAGGCTAGTCCAATACAAAGAAACTCAGTTTTCTTCATTTAAAATAAGTGTTAGACAGGATCAGGAACCAGTCTTTCTAAGCGAAGATTTTTGGCCTTGTGGCGTTGAATACAGACGTTACACATATAAACGAAATTATCGCTATACAGAAAAATGAAGACCAGTATGGTTTCCTTTAATTGTAGGTCCTTAAAAAGGGCGAGTATTCATGTTGCCGACTTATGTAAAGAACACGATATAATTGCACTACAAGAACACTGGTTATTGCCAGATGACCTAGGTTACCTAGGTACGATACATACCGATTTTTCATACCACGGCGTGTCAGCTGTGGACACTACGACGGGCGTCCTAAAGGGAAGACCATACGGAGGTGTCGCTATACTTTGGAAGAAATCTGTTTTTCACAACGTAACACCGATTGACACCGGTTCGACGCGCGTAGCGGCCGTGTGTATACACATGTCCAGCGGCCGCAGCTGCATGGTGATGTCTGTATACATGCCCACCGAAGACGATGACAACTTGCCGCTATTCACGGAATGTTTAGGTGTTATAAGTGCGGTAATTGAGACTAATGATACCGAAAATGTGATAGTGCTTGGTGATTTTAATGCGGATATGTCACGTTCGAATAGTTTATTCGGTGGTAAGTTACTAGATTTCTGTAATGATCAAAATTGGATCTGTGCGGACCTTAACGTGCTAGGCACTAACTCTAAAACTTTTACGTATCTTAGTGACGCTCATGGTACCACCAGCTGGTTAGACCACTGTATTGTCACCTCAGCGGGCTTAAGTATTATTAACAGTATTAGAATAATTAACGATGTTTACTATTCCGATCATTTTCCTTTAGTGATAAACTGTGATATAAATTGTATTATGCCAAAAACTTATAGATCGGGTAACCAAATAAATAGCAAAATAGTATGGGGTAATAGAACCTACGAACAAAGTTGTCAATATTCTAGTCTATGTAATGAATATATAAGTTCTTATAAATGGCCAGATCTGTGTCAAACTACCTCATGTTTTAATGCTGACCATCATAGTTTAATAGAAGAGTACTATAAACAGATTATAGCGAGTATAGTGCAGGCAGCTAAACGCTCACATCGGGGCAAAATAAATACTTGTAAGAAAAATAGAATAATAGGTTGGAATTACCATTTAAAAGAATGTCATTTGGTAGCCAGATCATATTATCAGCAATGGAATATCGCTAGTCGCCCTACACAAGGCCAAATTTATGAAAATATGATACATAGCAAAAAAGTCTTCAAAAATAAGATTAAATGGTGTCAAGCTAACGAAAATAAAATAAAAATGGATATAATAGCTTCACATAGGTACAAAAAAGATTTTGGTAATTTCTGGAAAGAAACTAACAAATTAAACTATAAGCCGAGCCTTCCCCTATCTGTAAATGGAAGTCAAAATCCCGTTGATATAGCAAATATGTTTGTAAATAAATTCAATCCGCTGCCGCCTAAGGCACAGTTGACTACAACAGATACTGTAACTGGAGCAAGGCGCGAAGTCCATCACGTCCCGTCTTGTCCCGTATCCGCGTCGTGTATTGTAACACCATCGGATGACCCTAACGAACCTTGTCACGTGACCGCGGAGGATCTGTTTTGCTGCGTTAAACAAATGAAACGAGGTAAGTCTCCGGGGCATGATGGGCTCAGTGTCGAGCATCTTATATATGCACCGGCAGTAGTATTTGAAAGACTAGCTGCATTGTTTAACAGCTGTTTTATACATAGTTATTTACCTGTAAACTTTATGAAAACCACTGTTGTTCCTGTTATAAAAAATAGAACTGGGGATGCGTCAAACCTCTCTAACTACAGGCCCATATCACTGGCAACCATTTTTTCAAAAGTATTTGAAAACATTATTATGAAACAATTAAACGAAAACAATATTCCATTAAATAATGCTCAGTTTGGATTCCGACGAGGCTTGTCCACAGATTTTGCCATATTTACTCTTAAAAACACCGTTTATCATTACATAAATAGAAATACTACAATTTATGCATGCTTCCTAGATTTAAGCCGAGCATTCGACACAATTAATTATAATAAATTATGGTCGAAATTAAGAAATACAAAAGTACCACCAAAAATAATTGATTTGTTAGAATATTGGTATTCCAACCAAGTCAATCAGGTTAGATGGGACAAATCCTTATCGGACAATTATAAACTAAGCTGTGGGGTAAGGCAGGGAGGTCTGACGTCTCCAGTTTTGTTCAATTTATATGTCAATGACTTGATCGAGGAGCTTGGCAGCACCAGAGTCGGATGTCGTATCGGAGGCGTTACTTTAAATAATCTTAGCTACGCGGACGACATGGTGCTGCTAAGCCCCTCGGCCAATGGACTCAGGAAACTTATCGCAATTTGTGAAAAATATGCCGCTGAACATCAATTAACATACAATGTAAATAAAACGGAAATAATGATTTTTAAGAGTGGAAAAGGTCCTGACTCTGTACTGCCTATCAGCCTCTGTGGATTGCCGATAAAAATAGTTAGTCAATTTAAGTATCTAGGACATATTTTAAACCAAAATCTAGTCGATGACGAGGACCTGGAAAGACAAAGACGTAACATTGCCTGTCGTAGTAACATGCTGGCCCGCCGCTTTTACCATTGCTCAAAACAGGTAAAGATTACTCTATTCAAAGCATACTGTCAGTCGTTTTACACCAGCCAACTTTGGTTCAAGTACACGAAGAGAGCTTATAACACTCTTCGTGTACAATACAATAACGCATTTAGGGCCATGCTGAACTTGCCCTGGCGGTGTAGCGCGACTGACATGTTTGCTGAGAGCAGGGTAGCTGACTTCGTTACCATAATGACAAGGCTTAGGGACTCATTCTATAATAGAGTAAGTTCTACCTATAACACCTTGGTAGCGACCGTGTATGAAACTGTTTATCTGTGTAGAAACACGAGCTTCCAAAATTAAGATGGTGAATATAAATGGTCAATATTTGTTTTAATTAATTATTTAAAAAAAAAAAAAAAATTGTTCTAAAAAATTGTTCTAAAATTTTTAATTTTTTTTGTGTGTAATGTAAAATGTAAAGCTATGGGTGTATACCTGAAATAAACTGATATTTAATTTAATTTAATTTAATTTAATTAGAGATTAATTTTTTTAAACTTGATAGGCTACTAATGTTGCTGACAGAACAAACCAAAAACATAAATTGTTGAACACAAATAGTTGGTGAATTAATAGATTGGTCAAATACATCGACCGTTAACCTCCAACAAGTTTATTCTCAGAGTTCAAGTGTTCAAAAATACTAATTAAACAAATTAATGATACTATGAATTCAATAATCTTATAGAATGAATAAAAATGGATTTTAATGCCATATATTGGATGTTTTCACTTTTCATAAAACAAATAATATTTAATTAATGAATATGTAAATTAATTAAAAATGTACATTTTCCTCTACTCAGTTCGCCTTTCTACTTAACTATTTATTTTATAATGTTATGATATAACATTGTTGAGTTATAATTTACAAAGATGAGTCAACTATTAGGTCAGACTGGCTCTACGACACTACCTGTCATTACCAATAGGCCAATTTAGTCGTCACCTACATTGTTTCCACAGGAATTCTTGTATCACATTTACACGTACGCTGACCCTACAAATATATGGTTCTCCAGATCTAGTTAGTTACAAAATGCTGTCTTTATCATATATTCAAATATCAATTCAAAAAAAAAATACGAACAAAGACTTATATAAAGATATCATGGCAAACAATTGTAGAGTTTATCTTATTTCATTTCAAGCACATCTCAGAATCTGTAAATTTTAATCGTAAAGATTTGATCAATATACAATAACATATGCAACCAGGTACATTATAGTTAAAGCGCTGATAGCCGAGTGGTATGACCGTTGGACTGCCAAGACAAAGGTCGCAAGTTCAAATCCCGGCACGCACCAATGTCTTTTCGAATTCATGTGCGTACTATAAATTAGTTATCAGTTGCTAAAGACGGTGAAGGAAAACATCGTGAGGAAACCAGCACACCTAAGAGATTTTTCAACGGTGTGTAAAGCCATGTCAGAAGCCTACAGGCGGTTTAAACTCTGACACCAGGTTGTTTCATCTTCTATACTTATAATAAAACTGTAGAGAGGTCAATTCTGTACATTGAATATATATTCAAAATTATTATTGGAGGATAACTGGTGATCGATACTGATGCCAAAAATGCAATTAGTAAATTTTTTGTCGGTCTGTCTGTCTGTCTGTCTGTCTGTCTGTCTGTCTGTCTGTCTGTATGTGCACGCATGGGTCAAAAACTACTGAAGGGATTTTAACCAAACTTGGTACGATTGTAGTCCATACGCCTGGGCAGGTTATAGGCTATATAACATAACGCTAAAACACATAGGAGCTAAGCAGTAACGATAAATTTGAAGCAAGTCGGATGAAAATGCGCTTTCGAGCTCTTAACCTCGCATACGTCGATCATACACCAAAAGTATGTATTACAAAGATGATAGTGTCTTAGAGATCTACAAAAAAGTCCTTGATAGTATATATCTATCTTTTATAAATTAGCCACAATAACGTGATTAATCGTTTGGCATTTCTTCAAAGTGTATGAAATATATAAATATATTGTATTTCACATAGATATATCGTTATTTGATATCTATTTTATAAAAAATAATTAAGAAATCGTTTTATAAGATATAGATGAAATAAAACTTTCAAATCTCGCCGCGCCAGTATGGGTACGGCTATACGATTGATTTTTGTTTAACGTTCTCAGTAATCGTCAGAGGAAAGAGCGCATCGTTTAAACTTTATAAGAATCTGTTTACGCTGAAATTATGTATTTTTAATATTAAATTACATTTTTTGTTGAAACGATGCAGAACAAAAATGACGGTCTTAAATAGATTTTTAAAAGGCAGCGAATATAATATCTATAGCTGTGCCTGCGACTCCGTCCGCGTGGACATTCGGAAACAGCAAAATTATTTTAAAATTTATTGATGATTTTATTAATATATTAGCTAAGTTTGAGCGGATTCTATTGAGTAGTTTTTAAAAAAGTAGTAAGTAGTAGTAGTTTAGTAAGTTTTCTGTTGAGATACCTACTGTGCTGGATTGATGGCAATTGGCTCGCCCCCTATTACATTGGGATCTACACCAAACCTAGCGAAATTGTGGGAGTAGGTACATTATGTGCACCTCTGCCTACGCCTTCGCGGAATACAGGCGTGTCGTAATGGTATGTTTTATAACAATATTTTTTCTAAGAGTCAACTGCAATGGTTCCCTATTCGAATAAACCGACAAACAGACAAAATATCCAAAATAATAGAAATAGGTTGTATTTTATAGGTTTCTTTTTGCTTCAATAAAACGTCGCCCCACACTAGGAATTTCGGCAGTATCGGTGCATTTCACAAACTTAAAATATCACATACACGAACACCCAGACTCGGGACAGACATCTATGGATCACACAATTTTTTTGCGAGAATCGAACCCACAACCCCTAGCCGTAGCGCAGCAGTCCAATCGCTTAGCCACTGCGCCAATCAGGTCTTCACAGTTGTCTTTTATCGCTGGCATTTTTTTTTACAGTAGTTTCAATGTACAGAAACTCAGAAACGCTCAAAACGGATTTATTTATGTTCTCTTCTTCAGTTAAATATTATTTTCAATAGGCTTTTTGTAACTTTCGTAATTACCGTTCAATTTTTGCGGTTTTGTTAAAAAATACCAGAAAGCATTCTTAGATAAATAAGTGTTTTAAAGATTTTTAACCTTCTTTAAAAAGCATGGCAGGTATTTTTTTCTGTTAAAAGTTCAATTTACTACTGGTGTTTTATACAAAATACACGCGGACAAAGTCGCGGGCAACAGCTATACATATAATAAAATTCACTCAAACTTAGCTAATATATTAAAAACAATTTTAAAATGTTAAACATTTTTTTAAATACTTTTGCTGTTTCCGAATGTCCACGCGGACGGAGTCGCGGGCACATCTAGTCAACCATACAAATATATAAATAGTTTCATTGGTCTGTACATACCCGTAAGAATTAGTGATCAACTATAACAGTTTTTGGATCTATCCTGTTATCATGCATGCATGACATTTAGCGTGCCTACACAATGACCTTTTCTATAAGGCACACAAAACTAGCACTATTGAGTGATACAGATCACTCTATTGTCCGAGCCATAAACTTATTTATAAGAAGTTTCTCTTGCATGACTGTATAGGTTCATCCATGAAAACAGTTAGACAGACATTTTTCAGACTTATATGCTACCATCCTTTTTTTCTTAACTAAGCTTTACCTATTAGGTTTTTATTAATTGATTAAGAGCTAGTTATAATGGGTAACAAGCTTATCTTAATATATTTATGAGACTTAAGTTTTCTTGCAAAGTGCAGGTCTGCGATGACATCCCTAAGTGACCAATAATTGTATAACTAATTAACTTTTGTATGTGTACTAAAATGCATGGCAAATTATATTAAACAGTGCTACGTAGCTAGTAAAAAACATCATTAAAACTTATTAAAATTGCAATTAACATCACTGAACTAATTAATTACAATTGTTAATTTATATTGACTTGCCCTTATCAAAAATTTTTGCACCTAGCATAATTGAAGTTTTCTTTATTCGTAGGCGTTTAATTGATGTTCTAGCGTTCCAAGTTATCCTATTATGTTTGCAGAGTAGGCGGCATAATTAGTAATGCCTTGTTTCTGTTATACGTGACTCGGACTGAAGTTTTTAAATGCCACAATAATATAAGCTTAATAATAATTTAATACGTAATAATACGTTGCCATGGCAATGTCTACAATTTTCGACTTTGTCTACAACTTTGACGAACACTACAGGGACTTAGATGTCAACTATCTCCAGTATTGCGTTTTACTAAAATAAATGTATGGTGAACTAAGTAACTAACTAATACTTAAATAAGTATTTATAAAATAAATCCACAATTAATCAAATAAAACGTAGGAACTTAAAAATGAGGGTGATGGAACTTACTTTAATACGGTTTCTGGCTTATTAACACAAAACGAATTCTTAAATAGAACGTATCATAGAAAGCTGGCAAGTAAACATTGTTTGTAATATACCTATGAATATTAGAAAAAAGACGCAAATAAACGAATAAACATCAAACTCAAAACAATTGAAATACAACTCTATACCTACCTGCTATTTTTATATAGTACTATTAGATAATCATGTCACGTCTACGTAATAAATGAAAATATTTCTTCATTGTCTATTCCCAGCCAGTCATATCGGCCCACGCCCTCGTATTTCATTTGAGAGCCGAACCTTCCTATTTCCTATAGACCTATATATGGCCCACTCAGATGTTCCTCACGAAGTACCCCGGGAAACAAAGCCTTCTCTTAAATATAACATACTATTAATACCTAACTACGTATAACGAGCGTAACAGAGTATTTGAATGGAAGATTAAACGATGGCTTGTAATTCAATGTTGGAGTCCGAGTATATTTACATACTTACAGAGAGTCTCGCCTGTTTCCCACAGAGGTTGGCAGATACCACGAATTTCCATTTGTTACGATCCTGGCATACCTTTTTTGTTATTCATTCTCATTTATTAACAAAAGTAAAATAAAAGTAAACCATTCTTTTTGTAATAATAAAGCGTGTCTCGGAAAACGAAAGTTATTAAATATACGATATCTTTCTAGGTTAAGTGATATTACCTTCCGACAAAAACTGGTTTGAACTTTCGTATTTCCAGATATTCCAACAAATTACTGAATTTTACTGGTTTATTGAAGGCTATTTGGATTTAGGTAACGATAGAGGCGTACTAACATTAATTCATATTATTTAAATGTCATGTAACCGTATAACCTTAATATTGTGCCAATTTCGATTACATTACCTTTTAAAGTAACTTTCCTAATGACATTTTCGGGTGGGACAAAATATCTTTAAATTATTTAAATTACGTAGTACTTAGGTAAATGGTATATAATATAGGTAACTTAACTTCTCTTTGCACGCATGATATCAATATCTGTCAACAGTCATCAAATAGGTTTATATAATATATATTACGGAAAGCACAATATTAGTATCAAAATAGCCAGTGAAGCAACGTAGCAACTCCTAACGATACGAATCTGACGCGAACGCTCAGGATTATTCCATTACACAATCACCTTCGACGGATTCCAATATCTGCGCAAAAACATGGCCATCTAATAACAAGCTTTATTGCTTGAAGAGAATTTGATGCGTGCCCGTTTCTTAAACAGTAAATAATCCAATGTGGATATCCGGGATACGTTGACGTTAATGCCTCGGGGGACTCACGCAATCTTTTAGATATCGGAACCGTGTCGGGTCTAGCCGAGATTGCGTGTAAGGTAAACTGTTACAGCTGCGCCACCACTATCGAGGCTATGCCTTGGTGCTAATTTATACGTGACCGCCGAGCCAAATTGTCGCCGCTGTGACCTCCTTCGATTTTATTCCTCTATAGAACCAGCTTTATCAACGTAAGTGAGTCTGATAGACTTTGTGTAACACAGGCAGTTAGTAGGCAATTTATATTTTATTATTGACCTCTTTTGTACCGAAGTAAATTACAGTAAGCAAACAGACTTTTGTGACGGTATTATATGAATACCAAGTGAAGTTTTGAATAAATGATTTTATTCAAATTTTATGTCAAGGCTTTCGAAGAAACTCTGTTAAATTACTTTATAGACGTTGACATTGTATGATAATAATCATAGGTATGTTCTACAAACCTCTCCAAAGACAACAAGTGAGCCACAAGTTGAAAACACTATATTTTATAAACGCTTGCCTAAAAGCAAAGAATAATGAGAATACGATGTTGTTAGTAATTCTAATAAAATCTCTACAAGTAAATACAATTGGCGTTCTAAGTGGTGCACCACTTTTCACAATGTTGAGACAAATACATCGACAGACGGAAACTCTTACAGTATATAAATTAAATCAACACCAGCCGGTACAAGTGATTATTACCTAAACGATCCGAAAGGAGACCGATCAAATGTTTATTCAGCTTCCGAAACTAAGTTGCCCCACCATAATTACTGCTAAAATGTCGTTAATCAAAATTCTAATAGTTAACACAATTGGGTGTGATGATGGTTAAGCAAATATTTACGTTGTATTGTATGCTAATTGATTAGTACACATACCACGTGATTGTACTTTTGATAATTATGTGTTTATAGATCGTGAAAGTAAACACATTCTTAAGAGAATAAGCGTTTTTACACGTTTATTATCATCATACGTAATGTATACAAGACGATGATTAAAACACCTCACAGGTGATTATAAATCTTCCGAAGCCAGAGACATTTAATGATTACTTATACTATCACTAAGCAAAGGTCTTAGAGTGCGGCGGCGGTTAGACTACTGACTTCGTAGACAATTTAACGATCGTCTACGCACTCGACTACAGACTACGAAGGCTCTACGGCTACGCGCTACGATTCGTAGACAGTGACTTATTCACTACTACAAATTTTGTATACATGAGTAATAGGTTGCGTTTGTGTTTATTGATGAAAATGATTTGTCGGAGTTCCGTTGTGTAAATGGAAAAATAATTCAGCAACTGAAACGTGATAAAACCAGTACTGCTGGTTCCGAGAATTTCCCCAATTTATTTAATACATGGCGAGTTTAAATTGCGCTAAATTGCTATTTCATCGAGCTTCCGCGAAAAATATATTACCTACAGCTACTAGTTAGTAATGATAAAAATAAAATCAAAGGAGCTGGGCTCTTTCGCCTTGTCATAATAAATTACATAAAACTTAATTAACCACGGAAAATTTGTTATATTTTAAGTAAGTTTTCAAGTCGTTGTCTGCCACGCAGTACATATAATAGAAAAACTATTTTTCGCGGCTCACCGGTAAGCCGTTCAACGTGTTAAAGATAAAACATAATATTCTTCTTCTACTTATCGTGTCGATGGTTTCTTTGTTACGATTGATTAGCCCAATATTGATTGCCTGTTAAAAATAGTACTTTTTGAACGTCATACATAAGCCTATAACACCAACCCTTCACTAAATAGAAAAAAAGTTAATAATACATTTTTGTTAGCGTGAATATGTTGGTACCTAAATAGACACTCGTTAGTACTAAATGTATTCGTATTACCAATAGGCGTAAGTGGTCATATAGATTGCTTGACATTTTATTTAGATTTGTTGTTGACTCCAATATGAATTGCAGTTGAACATTTTCAAAGTGAACTTCAATCATTCAAGTGAGTGGGCGATCGATAACCACACAACTTTGTAAAATAAGTGACTGTTCTGAATCGCCTACAAATGTTCAAGTAAGAAATATAATTTTTGAATGAATTACAACTTAAAGCACCTAAACAATATCTCAATTTAGGTAATGCAATAGATATTTCATCTACGATAGTACCGCGTAGTACAGTTAGTTATTTGCACGTAATGTTGCAATGAGCTCTAGTAGAAGCAGGGCAGGGGTGGGGTTTGAAACAGTTTTTCATCGAGCTTGAGAGTTTAATAAAAAGCCTTATTGAGAAGCCGTATTATCCACTACGTGCGTCTCTGTGAACTACCTAGTAGAAAGAATTCACTTAGGGCCTTTCTTGAAAGTGTAGTAAATTATGAACAGCTTTCAATAATATTCCACTGTCTCCACAGGACTATTATTACCATTATCAAATATTAAAAAAAATGCTAAACAGACGTACAAAAACATACAACCTCCTTCATTTTAGAAATCGCTTAAAATTACTACCACTTTTTCGTACACCCACATAGACATCAAACAATCAAAGTCGTTTCGATGAATATGGGTCGTGATATGTGCGAAAATTATTGATAAAACTTAATATATATTAATGAAGATGACAAGATAGTCGTGTAGTCTGACAGTCTGTCTTTGTATGTAGAGGTTATATACCTAACCTACATAGATTAAATAAATTACACTAATATTCTAGGAAACTATGAATGTTGCATGATGTTTGGCTAAAGTAATATGTTAGGATTGCACGTGGAGAGTGTTGCATGTATTTTCTAAATTTAGCCTTTATCTAGAGAGATTTAACCTCGGTATATGTGGATGGGTATTCTAAAGGTTGACCTTTCGTATAATATTATTTATACTGTACACGTGGAAGCTATTTAAAACTACGTAGAATGAAAAAAATAAAATAAATTTAAGAATTTCACCATAATTTCTAAAGTTACTTGATATAAATTGGAGCTACGAAATATATTTTTCAAGAAAATCATCCGTTCATGGAACAACCATTCTCAAGTTCATATTCTTAGCTATTGTTTTGATGACATCAGTTTCCTATAAGAAGAAATATTTATTACATAAATTCCGCTAATCTCCGTGCGGTCGTATTATAATGGGAGTAAACACGAAGTGGCGACGCCGGAGCGCAGGAGCGGCCGCCCGCACCTCTCAGTTCGTGAGTATTTCTCAGAACGCGTGTTATCTCCGCACTTGACTCATGCAACTTCTGATCTTGAAATGTTTTCATGGTCTAATATCATTGTCTCACACCAAAGAATCTTAGAACGAAATTTCGTTTTCAACCATATTAGACCCCAAGGTCACTGCAGACCGCTTTCGTGTTATTACGCCTATAAAGTCATAAGCTACGTAGGGTTCATGTATTTATTTCTAACATTGAAAATGCGTGGTTGAAAACCATTTTTGCACGAACCACGACTATTTTATTATATTTGCGTCAAGAATACATTCTTCGAAAATAACCTTCTTGATAAATGCAAATAACCCTCGATGAAGTTCATGAAACGGTAACTTGTAGGAGATTGGAAGTGAACCCGCGGGCACATTAATAAGGTTTCCGCAATCTCGTTTCGTTAAATACAGTAATAATATTTCCACAGAGTTACGTAAATATGCCGCTAGTACTGCAATCCTTAACGTAATGGTATAAGCTTGGAGCCGAGACGGAGCTTATTTCATATAACATTATAGAAAGTAGAATTTAATTTGGTGAAAATATTATTTAGTTAATATAATTGAAACTATTTTTTCACTGCAGTGCCCAGAGTAATAAAAATGTTTGTACTGCATGGATATCAACACCGCGACTCTAATGGAAAATCCAAGTACTAAGGCACAGCAACAGACAGACTGACAGCGAGACATGAGACTTAATAACATTGTCCATAGGTACGACATACATATATTACCCTTCCCCTTACAGTATATATAGAATGTTCCATTATTATTTGCGTAATATAATACACCCCATGAGTAGTACAAGAATTATTTTGTTATAACGAACTTCGATCGATAGTATCGATATCTTGCCTATATTGGCCCGCGTGTATATTTACATGTAAAGGGTGCTTCAAGAACAATCACATTAAGCTGTCAACGTTACATGCTTCGGCGATTACTAACTAAATAATTTACACAGCTGAAGCACGGCAGAGGTAAAAGTTCAACACGCTCCAAGGTTTTATTCTGATTAATATTTTTCAGCTTTATTTTACTAAAATAAAAAGTGAATGCTTTCCTTTGTACTAAATACGCAAATAATCATCTTACGTCAAGATTGTATGTTAACATCTCATTTGTTTTGAAAAAACATTTGAGTACATTTAATTGAACACGTTATTAACTGTAAGTAGTTTTATTCACGAAAACGTATTATTTTGTTTGAACATCTTTATTGAATGAATGGCTGCAGGAAGAGAATGTTTTACGTGTACCGCTGGTTGTGCGTTAAAACGAATTATAATATCAAACGGAAACCTCGATCGTGGCATGCGCAAGTGTTGACGACATGACACTTTTAGACTTTAAATAAGATAACATTGTATGCATGAGTGGATCTTTATGAACATGTATAATTTCTCCGGATGCGGATGTACATTGTGACGGATGTAAAGTACCAATTACTAATGACGCGGTAATAATGAGAAATGAGGTCAAATAACCGCATTATTCTGGACGCCTGTAGGTACACGTGTGAAAAGGATTTGGTAGTCGCAGATGTGGTTTGGTTCTCAGACCGGTCAGTGTCCTGCTTAGAAAATTCTGTTATAAATCGCTCAGGGTAGATAATTGTATAATTGCTTTAAGGCAGTCTACTCAACAGTATTTCATAAGAATTAGTCATTTCAATACACATCTGCCTACCACGAGGATACGAGCGAGATATAGCATACACTTGAGTCGGTGAAAAATATTACTGTTGGCTGCAAAGAGATTTTCTTTCATAATAATTTGTTATCAGTTGTTTGAAATACGGCGAAGTCTAAAATATTAGCTGTATGAAAACAAAAACAAGAAATATGAAAACTCTGGGAAAACTGATGGCTTATAATGCTTGCCAACTACAAACCGTAAGCAAACATAAGGCATATTCTCTTAAATATAGGTAATTTATTGAATATAGGTAGGGATAGAAAATTGCATACGTAAATTATAAAATAAAATAAGTATTGCTACACCCTTACAGGCTTTATATATTGCTTTCTATATTCTGTGTCTTCATAGTGCAATAAATAAATAATCTCCAAAGAGATAGGCTGAGGTTTTTTTTATTAGGTGTATATTAACTGCCCATCGAAAGATCCTTGTTATAGCTTTGGCATGCTTTCCCGGAATGGAAATAAATAGTATTGTTAATAAATTCTCGACCAAAAAATAAAATAAACAAATCACCTCGCTAGAAAACGTTAGTCACGAACCTGTATATTTACTGTATACTCCAAATAATCTGCGTAAAAATGAAAAGTAATAAACAAGGACATCCAAGGAAAGTTTTCAATAAAACAAATAACCAACAGGAAAATCCAATTTGTTATTGTATAAAGTATTTTATACATCAACAAACAACTTCACTTAAAATCAATCTCGCTGGAAATAGAACACTTATCCGTGGTATGTATGCAAAGATTTGGTCCACATTCAAATACTATATTAATATTGATCAACTTTTTTTGATGTAATTTATTTTTAAACCTATCGTGCACGAAAGCGATTTTTTTAGTGCTATCTATGTTTGTTTACGCAAAAATATACTAGTTTCTCGACGTAAATAATATTTATACTTACTCAAAATACGATTCGTAGCTGGTCCGCTGGTTGCAAGCACGACTGCTGAGCATGAGGTTCTCGATTCTATTCCTAACAGGCAAAGTTATATTGGTGTTTGTCATCATCATCTTCTTTTATTTCTTTTCTTAACACAGGCTTGTTGATATACTATGTAATTGTTACTAAAATCCAACTTTTAATTTGCCTATAATGTATAGAAACCGATTTGAATAAAGTCACAATCACAAAATTGTTAACGTACGAAGAAAATGTATTTATTATAAGGCGAGGTTATTACACTTAAACAATAGTTATGTCCCGAGACCGAGACAAGGGGAGGACAACAGAACTATGCTTTGAAATCCTTCGGTCCGATATTAATGACCCTGGTAAACAATATATAAGTGACCTTATAGTCTTAGTATTGTTGTTTTCTTGCCTTCGAGTAACACATACACATACATACATATAATTATTACGAGTGGAATTTCTCAAAGGATAGGCATGTGTGTTCATCTTGCTCAGGATCATATACCTGCAGTATACACTCACTTTTCAATGCTCATTATAAATCTAGAGAACCCATTGTCCTTATTCGGGCCCATACCGCGATTTTTTCCGATGACTTGATTTCCCGGTGACGAAAGGAATAATATTCTTGGTCCATGTGTCTACCGACATGTCCAATCATAATCCGTGTTTATAAAAACTATTTTAGATTTAACTCATGTTATTCTCAATATAAAACAGGAGTCATAACGGGATTCTCCAAACCTAAATATGTTTGTCGTACCACAAAAAAATCAGCAAAACATATCAAGAACGCTTCACACATGTTATTTGTTGGTAAATTGAAAGGAGAATGATTCAATTGGTCTAGTTCTTAAACTGGTCCTGACGCAATTTACGTCTCAACCCTCTGGGGATGGCCCAGGACAAGTAACAGTAACGCGATGCATATCACAAGCGCCGCATGCCAAGCGTAAGAAACTAGAACCATTTTACGAAATAGTACCTACCTATAGAATATTAATAAGAACGGATAGGAATTGGATTTAAGATAATACTTTTGGATGAACGGCGAAAGTTTATCATGACTCATCAATACTTGACAAGATATATGTATGTGCCAATAACAATAAAAATCGTTTGGGAAATCCGACATTAGTTGTGTAGCAAATATCCTTGAACTGGTTCCATTTTATGTGCGAATGACTTGTGATAGCGATCGAACTACTTTTTCTAAATAATTTAGCGCTAGTCGATTTATTATCCAATGTTTGTTAATTGCGTCTTAAAAATGAGCGTGGTTTGTTATTTACATGCCAATTTCTCTTACCGAAAATATCTATGAAAGCAAATAGTTTGGTACATACCGCTGGTATCGCGGCTTTCCCGCTCAAAAAACAGTATGATTTAGTCACGAAAACAAGTATTAAATGTGACGAAATCCTATATTCTAGTATGTGTTTCCACTATCTGAAATGAATAAACATCTGAAAATCAAGATCTTTTTAATATCTCCACGTTGCAATGTTTTGAAAATCGTAAACATCACTTGAAAATTTTGTATGTTAGTATATCATAAAATGGTAATATATTTCCCTATTGCATTAAAAAAATAAACCTAATTTTATGAATTTAACATTATTACCGAAACCTAAAGATTATTATGTCTCTGACCCTTATTTATTGGTAAATAATGTTCACTGTATTCATAATCCCATAAATTATTTTGATTATTTATTGTTTCCAGGATCGTCATTACTTACAAAAATCATATAATGAGATCGTTTGTTATCGCGAATGTTCATAAATATAACATAACAAATCTCACCTAGCTTTTAACAATGTTTTATGAAGTGTAAAAAATTTAGTTTTCTTCGTCTTTTCCTCGACTATCTCTCAATTTGTATAGTAGAGGAAGTTCGTACTATATATTATAACATACACCGCAAAGAAGACTTGATCCATAAACCGCTTACTGCAATAAGAAACTGTTACATGTTATCCTAATTGATACATTAATTAACGCAAAGCATCCGTATATGGCTTCGAACACGAACGGGATATGAGTAACAGAGCCGTTAAGCCGTCAGATTTTAAGAATCTGGTCAACTGTCACAGATGCAGGCGAGCAGATCAACGCTCTCATTGTGTCGGCATAAGGCAGTGACAGGGAAAATTAGGCCCTAAATTCCACTGATATTTTTGCATGTACGAGGCGTGCGGAGGGCGGGCGGCGTGCAAGCTACTTACTTATATATAGGTAGACACGGCTGCGCGCCGCCCAGTCGCTCGTAGCTGTTCTACCGCGCACCACGTCGCTTTCAACTACGGTGTCTCTACAGCATTTGTTGAGCCTTACAATTATTTTGCTATTTCATGGACCTAGAGGACAGTGATTTGAAAAACGTTTAGTGCTGTGTAAAGACTTGTTGTTTGGTTGCCTGTGTGGTGTATCACCGGCGAGTAGAGCCGACCTGTAGCTGTCGGCCCGGGACGCCAATACTTTGGATCAGGTGAGCTCCATTCAAGTGTTGTCTCCTTCGTTAGTTACGTTTCTTGGTACGCGCCGTACATTGAGTGAGGCTTAATGTTTTATTTACTTGGAAATCATTCATTTTTGGATTGCATAGACGATGTATTTTCCATTTTTCGTAGTTGCACGTATTTTCAATATATTTTATTGCTTGGTTGCTAGGTTTATTTGCAATCTAGTTGCAATCGATATATAAGCTCTCTTCGTAGATTTCAAATGTAGTGTTGATTTATAAATGTAACGTAAAAACCTTATATTTGCTCTTTTGCTATATAAGCCTGAATTATGTTCAAATAGTAAAAAGCTTTTATGATTTCGTATCAACCCTTACCATACTATAAGATTGATCAATTGTGTCCACGTGGAATATCTAATTGAGATGAAAAACATGATTCCAGTAAATCAATTCGCCTCGTTGTTGCTAAAATGGATTCAATCACATTTTAGCAGTAAAAGCTTCATTTCGAATTCTGGGAAATAAATCAATTACCTGCTTTATGAAAAAGCTATAAAATCAATATTGACGGGGCCAATGCAGTTCAATGCAATTATCGAAGTGGAGTGCGCGCTGAAACAATATTATATTACTTTGTAGGAAAACTTCAGAGATATTGCGCGTTATATATTTAATTGACGACCCGATTGGCGCAGTGGCTAAGCGATTGGACTGCTGCGCTAAGGGTTGCGGGTTCGATTCCCGCACGGGACAAAAATTTGTGCGATCCACAGATATTTGTCCCGAGTCTGGGTGTTTGTGTATGTCATATTTCATGTTTGTGAAACGCACCCACGATACAGGAGAAATTCCTAGTGTGGGGCGACGTTTTTTTTAAAAAAAAATTGTTAATTTTAATAATAAGTTGGGGCCCTTCACAGAAGTATTAAACTCGTAACCCCACGAGCTTTACTTACTATACCTACTATTATATACTAAAACGGATTTACATCACAGAAACGGTATAGTAAAATTATAGTTAAATCATATCTTACATATAAACCAGTATTTATTTGACCATGCTAACGGCGTATAAGATCAAAAGCGTGCAAGTACTTATCTTAGGAAGTGCACTAACCATTAGTGTACAGATCCTTACAGCGGATTTTTTTTTATTGTAGAACTAATGTGAAAACAGGCAGCTCTTACTAAATTCGCTTTTGTCCGTAAAAGAAAAATAACGGCGTTTTAGTTAGAAAACCACGAGGCTCGTACACTTCAAAACCAGTGTTTTCGTTGGTTCAAATTGGTATTATTGATAGTGCCTAGGCTAACGTCGTTACCAACTCAGAGCTTTCATCTCAAGTCTACTCTTGTAATTTATGAAGCATTAGCTAGCTTTGAAATTTAAATATTATGCAGACATCGACTTAAACTCCTTGATCTTGCTGTGTTTTACTACAGCATAATATTTGTATTGTGAACATCTAACATTATTGTTGAAGTTAGTATACAAAGTTGTCAATTACCAGCCCCCTTACCATGAACTCTTATAGCAGGACAGTTTACTATGTGGAAGCGAGATGCCGCATTACACTGCACGTAGCGGTGTCTCGCTTCCTCATCGTAAACTGTCCTGCTTTAAGAGTTCATGGTAAGGGGGCTGTTCATTAACTGGACTATTTATAATGTATAAAAGGAAATCGTATACTTTAAAGATTAAAACATTGTACAAAACACATCTGTAAGTATTACATAGTAAGAGAAACACGTGTAACACAACATCTGTTAATTAACGCAACTCATATGCTTTTCCAAACTTTTCCGAAACTCATAATTGACCATCATAACACAACCTTGAAAACAGCCAATAAAGCCAATTAAACATGTCATATAACGTACCGGGTGGTTGCCATCCAATTTATAACTGGGAGCCATTCATTTTCATCGTGTGCAAACACGGACTTAATAAATTCGTCCACTTCAGAGCATAAAGGGGCGGAAAATTTCCCTAAACATTTTACATTTAAAGGTGAATTAAATGAAAACAGGTGACAACCTATTTTCTTAGGTCAAAGTCACCTTAATTGAGTATGAAGTGAGATGGAAACACGTCCAGCGGAGCATTGATCAGGCCCGCACTCAGCAGTGCCAAGTATTTAAAATATTCCAACGTTCTACACTCATTACTCGCGAAATATAATTTTAGTCCATCTTTACGTAGGAACATGCTAAGATAAATATTATGTATGTCCAACTAACGTCAGCGCGTTCACTATCACTCATTCTCGCATGAATGAGTGGTTTACCAATAATAAACCTAGGAAAAAAAACTCCTGATGTAATTGTAAAAAATATTTAAAACATCTACGAGAGTTCACGCTATACGTAGACACGTGCAGAATGAACTAAAACATATTTACTTGCAATTAACACACAATTTTCTGTAAGCTAATGGAATTCATTCTGACATTTACAGTGTTTAGTCAAACCGTAACATAGGTGTTTGTTATTAAATTGCTGTAAAAATAACAGGGTAATACCCAAAGTGTAAGTGTACTTGACCCAATAAATAATTTACTTTTAAATTTTCTTCGCTGGAATCCGTAACAGCTGTGCGTGTAATGATCACTTGTGAAACCTGTATAGTTAAACACAAACACACAAAAGTTCAATGGTAACAGAAAAAGTTTATTATTACAGGCGAATAAAAGTCAAAGAGCAAACAGTGGAAACACATGAATTTTACCCATCGTATGTACCGCTCAGTAAACTTGACCCAGTTATGTTTTTAACAATACGACACCCAGTTATGAAGATTGCACAACGTTTGGCTGACTTGCATACGTTACAGTCAAACTTTAAATTGGAATAATGAGGAGTATGGAGCATCTCTCGTTCATTTTCGTAATGTTACCCTTCGCCTATATAAGCAGTTAGCGGTCGCTGCGCATACACATGCGTTTGCAATTCACAAAACTTCGACGTATTGTAGCTGTACAGCCGCTTCAATAAACTCAGAGACGTGGAATTGAAAAATAAATCGGGAATAAATTACCTAGTTGCTGCTACTTACGCTTAGCAACAGACATGTTTGTTTCAAATTCCGTTCAGGATACAAGTTAAATTAATGGGTTTTTTTCTGAACACATGATAAATAAAAGTTTATTATCAACACTGCGAGTAACAATTGTTTCAACAGTTATAGTTTGCTAAAAGGTTTTAAAGAAGTAACAATAAAATACATCAATCTTTTGAGTTATCATATAGCTTACAATTTCTTATACATTTCTAACATAAATTAAAATTAGATTTATCACGGACTGCTTTATAACCATCGCATCGGTTCATAATACAATTTTATTTGTTCTCAATTTCTGTCGTTTTTCGTTAATAGATTGAGATCTGTTACCAAACAATAATATTGGGTAACTAACACCATACCTGCTGTGCTGAAATCCCGGGCATCGTACCTGGCCAACATCCATACATGATTTACTATTTTGAGCTCTATCGCATGTGATGCACGCATCAATTTCGCATATCAGGTTCGTAGTCACTTGTATATTACTAAAGTGTGGGCCAGGTGTGGACTGCGGCGAGTTATAAACAACTTCGAAACTTTCCTATCGACGTCCGGAGGAACATTTCAGCTATAAATCTCTTAGGTATTGGTGCAGATGGAATTAGTGATACGGCGCAATACCGCGCTGCGATATCTACCTATTATATTGTTAGCATTTACCTTATATCTTAACACAAGTAGTTTCAAATATTCAGAGAATAATCCTACTATAGGACGTTGGATACATATGAAAATATACAGTAAATTGTTGTGAAAACTGTAGGTGGACGCCAAAAGCCCATTTTAATCCTTCATAATACTCATTAATCAAAAAGCAAGTGTAGGATTTAAGTACTCCATAAAACACCATTATTATACCAAACAAGCAGAGCATTGAAAATCAAACACCAGCATCATGAAAAACAATGTTCATATATGAAATGTAGTAACTGAAAATGTAAACAGCTTAACTCAAAAATATTTATGTTTTTGCCGGAACGTGAATAAATGTTATTACAATAAGATATGATAATATAGAGGATTATTCAATGTAGGTGCACGGTATAGTTATGGGGAAATTCCTATATTAATCTGATCCAATACTGTATTGGTAGCCAGTGAGCCGCGAGACAAACATCAGCGCGGCGCAATGCACTGAAACTGACAGTTTAGATGACTTGATGACTAACGCTCAAACCACGTGCAGGTCAAATCATATACTTTGATCTACTATGCTAAAGCCTAAACACATATTTTTTTGCTTGATAATAAATTATTGTTATCGAAATAAATACAGGTTTAATAGGTTATCAATATATCTATCAATATTTTTGTCTATACAATTTACACTATTGTATTCTCGCCCGAAAAAAGTTGTTATGATACATTACTTGATAGTGCGTTATTAAGTTATAAATAACGCGATGCTTTCAAAAGCTCTTATACACGACACTTTTATGTAACTGCGTTAGTGGCCGGCCATGTTCAGGTCTTAGCTCTCAGGTAACGAGCACAGATGACCCGGTCACGGGTCGATGCAGGTCACGGAAGGGTCACTGGGGTCCTGCCTGACTCGATACAATGAAATTAACACATTATTAGTGCCCGAAGATAAAGCAATGAAAATATTCACCACCAACGATTACGTTATATTGTTGTGTCTTTTTAAATTGTTACTGAATATCGATGTAGATATTGACGACTTGATAAACTACATTAGTGTTTTAAATGTTGGCCGGCAACATAATAATATATTTGTGTAACTTTCTCTCTGTCTGTAAATTTTTAAACAACGCACTTTGATACTTACATGTTTAACGCGCATGACAACAAACGTCATAAAATGTTTGCAGATTTTCAAGTTACTTAATTAGATCGTAAAACTTTAACGCGTGTTTGTTTAAGGCGGCAATCAAACCTATTTACCAAAATACTCGCCGTGTGTCTGTCAACCTAACAGAGTAACGACTGTGGAGTCAGTCACCTCATTAAGGGTCTATCAGTCGCTCCAGACATACAAACAGAGCATCGGTAAGTACTCTCAAGAGTCAACCCCAAAGACAATAGATTAGACGTAGCACATTTATAGGTCTAATTTAAATTACCTTAACTACCGTTACCTGTAATGTTTAAGTACTTTATAGCGACCATTTAGACCAGTACAAATCAACAAACATAACAAAACATTCGGGAGGAAATAATTCCTCACAAATGCTTTGTGGTTTACAACTGAAATCATCTTTATAAATAACAATGTATGAAGACAATAAAATTTCACGACGTAATAATTGTATACGAAGTTATGTTATTTTTCATCATAATGCCGTAGGTAATATATTATTTAATCTAATAAATTGAAACATTTCTACAAGATACAATTTGAATCACCTTTCTTTAAATAATTCTGGTGGATTATGGAAAATTAGCTTTTTATTTATGCCATAAAGTCAAACATATAAATCAGTAAATAGACACAGCTTATTATTTCACTCATTAACATCTTGTTGACTAAAATCCAATATACATTGAACACACAAAATTTTTGCATAAATATGCAATGTTAAACATGATTACATTTTATGCACATGTGTCATACCGTTGAACCTTAAATACATCAAGAGATAAAATCATTGAGATCATTTATGATTCAATGGCATATCAGACGGGTTACTGAACTCAGCACATTATTTAATGTTACTTTATACTTATTACCTACAAACGTAGCAGACACAAAGAGCTCTGCATGTTGTGAACAATATTTACCAAATTTTCCATCAAATATCCTCCTACTGATCAATACATTTCAAAGATCAATACATTTAAAATCAGTCTCAACATTGTAATACTATGTATGCATGGGAAGAAGCGAGACAGCCTCAACACAAGTACTTTCGTAACTTACCGGGGCTGCCTCAATTTATGTATGTACTCAATGTATGAGATATACTAATAAACAATTATTTTTTACTGATCTAACTACGCAGTGCTTAATGTCACTGCTTTTGGATCGCAGATACCAATCTTAACAATTTTAGCCTGAACATTCGTACACTCAGTCTGTGAACCAAAGCAAATGCGAAACACTGCATAGCTTAGAATCAGTTACCCCTTCAATGAATGACCGTAAAAGGTGCAGCTTAAGTTTATTTGTATAGACCAATCTGTGCGATAGTTTAATCTCCTAAACTTGGAGAATATAAACTAGCAGAATATATACGTGAATAATGGCTTATTTCGCATTGTTCTGACATC
This sequence comes from Abrostola tripartita, assembly GCA_905340225.1. Taxonomy (NCBI): domain Eukaryota; kingdom Metazoa; phylum Arthropoda; class Insecta; order Lepidoptera; family Noctuidae; genus Abrostola; species Abrostola tripartita. The sequence continues at coordinate 4,063,671 of HG996488.1, forward strand.
ATCTCATGTAATGGTGAACCAGATAACGCAGGTGGAATTTCTACACATTAAACTTCGTCTAAAGTTTACAAATCTGACGTACATATATGAAGCTGTATAGCACGCGTAGCTCTGAACATTTAATTAACATTCTCCAAAGTGCCTCTACATATACTTCGCCAAGAATGAGAACAATGAATAAATAATTTGAGTCATGAGCTGAGGTATTTGTGGTTGTGATCTCGTTCACTAGGTTTATTGTCCCGTTGTTTGTTGCTCTTGCCTGATATACCACGAAGTGGCCAATCAAATCGTTAAGTAATTAGTTTTGCTGTGTTACAACAACACTTTACTTTTATGTACCAAAATTGAGTGTTTTTTTGGTCTCGTTGCAAAATAGACCTATATTTTGTAACAAGATTGAAAAACACTCGCGGACCACGCACAAGTAAACATATGAGGTATTTTTGTTCTGTGTAATTTACTTACTGTGTAATAATGTATAATAATGTATTACTGTGTAATAATGTTACAATTAAATATAATAAACCAAGTAGCAACAACTTTGTTAGCTGATTTAAAGCTGCACTGTATAAAGCTTCGTCCTTCTTTTCAAGTTTTCCACCCGTCAAGGACTTGACTAAGTGCAAACAAATTACCGTCAATCTCTAGTTACACAGCAGCTGAGCTATTTATCATAGTCGTCACCGATCAGTGATATGTCAACAAAACCTGAGTGGAGTCCTTGGCAGCCAACCTTCAAACGGGGAAATTAATGGCCGTGATTCGACGTACTATCAAGGTTATGTCCTTTCGGCAGGTCCCGCGAGCGGCCGCAAGGCCTTCGGGATCTGATACCAGTTACTGCAGCATTTGGCGGTGAAGGTCACGCGCCCATACTTCACACCGAGGACACTTGACGAGTTATGTGTAGTGCCTACTCATGTTTCAAGGCCTCATCGAATGCTATAAACCGAACTATTGACTTAATTTAGTTTTGGTACACATTACGTTACAAATTACATCGACGTGGTTTAACTTTACACCGTTTGAAACCACTAGACTTAACTTTAAGGTTACAAAGCCTTAATATGAAGAACGTGATATTTCAGACGAAGTTTACATAACATCCCACACTGCAAGCCGCTAGGGCGGAGGATCGACGCCCACGACAGATAAGCGCCCACTTTAACCGCTGTTTAAATTTATTGTCTACGTTTTACGGTTTCAAAATCGTGTAATAAATAGAGTAAGTATAGCGGTGTAATATAAATGCACTGCAGTATCTTCATTACATAGTATTTTATGTGATCTTCATGTATGCAATGTTCTATTGATAGAATAATCTGTATATTTAAATATTTTATAACAAAATCAAAGTAAAAGCTTGAGGTAAAAGCAAACGTTAACGAAATATTTTAGGTATTTTATAAAACAAATAATCGACCTTAGCAATGAACAAAAACAAATACCAGGCTGATATCAATTGTCCATGTCATCCGATAGAAACAGCGATACGAAGCACTCTCCCACGTAAAACAGGTTTCGAAAAAAGTAATTTATCATTGTGTGTAAAAATACATTAGTTTTATTGTGAAAAGGCCTGCCTCGACAGTATGATATAAAATCTGTTCTTCAAACCTCATATTTTCTTCACATTTCTTCACTTGTATTTTTTTATGAGACGAGAAGGTAGTAAATACTTTCACCAAACATCCACGTGTCGTGGATACTAAACTGCGCCGCAGCTCGTTATCAGTCTCCGTCAGGGCATTGGCATCACCGACGTAGCAGGCTCGCAGCTCGCTTAAATTAGTTGCACGTGTTCGTTCCAAAAAATATAACTTTGGTACAAACAAAACATATTAATAAGAGATAGGTAATGTTTGTGAAAATGGCAAGTTGTTTTTAATTGTGGCATTGTAAGGGGGAGGCATTTGTTCAACAGTGGACGTCTTCCGGCTGATGATAATGATGATGAATGTTTGTATAATTTGAACAGCTTTTCAATGTTAGGATAACTATAGAGTTTTTAACTGGCAATCTCTTACTCAAGTTAGCATCGCGTAGTGCTACGCTTGCTAGAATTGTTATATTATGGTGACCGAATTGTTTGAGTTTACATTAAATTCCTGCAACGTAACACATTAAAAGTATTTTTATATAATACGAACATATCAAAATTATTTATGTAACACGGAAAGTTAATTTAAAACTCGATATTTCTTTTGGCATCAGGACGCGACTGAACGAATATTATTTGGCGCCAAACGTAAATAAAAATGGCGGCGTTGTCGCCACTGATACATTAATCTGAGTGAGGTATCAAGAATGCAAAGGAAAAATGTAGGAATTGCCACGTTCTACGCGTGGGTTCATATTTTTTAAATAGCGATGCGGTTTCCTTTGATATTGCAATTTATGTATTTTCATTCATTACACACCTACCTATTACCTACCTACCGTACTTAAAATCTTGCTTCAGATCTTATAGCATTTGTCTGTTACAAAAAACGAAATACATGATACATTCCAATTTCTTATGTATCCACCGTACCCATTTATATCACAATGTATCGTATTGTTCAGGTTTATAATCTCTAATAAATGACACTCGGCGACGATTATTTTTAAATGAAAGAGACTTTTTCTTCGAATCTCGCTTAAATATTATCAACCATTGATGATGAAAGTATTATAGCTTTGAAAAATATATTTTAAATTTCTAACAAAAATAAAGTTACGTAAAATCGGGGAAACCGACACGACATTGTAAACAATCGTAAGCTTTTTGCGTAGCTATTGAAGCGTCATGTAGATTACAATCAAGTGGTTGTTGATAGGCTGCTTTATTAATAAAATGAAGCAACACTCGTCTATGTCTACGTCATATGTTGTTTATACATAGATGCCTCTGACGTTAATGAGATCTTATATAGTAAGCATAATATACCCGTAGTATGGAAAACGCTGAGCAAAATAGAGAAAGCTCAGTTTGTCTTTGCAAAAACCGGGATTAATAACGGTAGAAAGAAATGGAATACACCTACTGCATTTATACACTAATATATTACATTTTAAAACCGCTTTGTAATGCGGTTTACCTTATTTTCCACTAAGAATGTAGTACCCACAATTACATTTTTGCAGTGTAACACAATATAAACTTTGATTTAAATAATGCAGCATGTTGCCAAAACGTATTAAGATTATCTTCTGAAGATCTTACATGTTTATAATACTAACTCAAATAATAAACAACAAAGAAAGCTTATAACCAGATATCTGCAAAGAATTGATGTAATCTATAGACTAGATAATGTTTTTGCTTTTAATCCGTATTGTTGTCAAAACAGTGATGCGTAGTTTGAATGAATAAAATCACGGTGTTTTCTAGGGTTATTCAACCAGCCTGTGGGCAGCCGCTGACGCATAGCGGAGTGTCCGATCTATAAATATATCTGCGCATACATGTCGCATTCATGGCCTTTGTGGACCATTTTCACCTGGCGTTTGTTTCCCTTCCTGACTTAATAAAAAACAACAGTTTTTTTAAAAGAACAAATTATTATTTTCAATTTAATCAAAAGTCAACCATAAGCACAAGCGTACTACAATTTACTCATTCTCTATGTCCTATTATATTAGAACTAAATACACGACCATGTAGTATGGTGTTATAGAAAATGGCCATACCTATCACATAACTGTTATAGAGGATCTACGCATCCGAATTACCATGCGGTGAAATTAATAAAAGAACATCACGCTAAATTTTGCTTATAACTGATCTTAAACAAGTATTTGTTGCTGACGCGTTTTGTCGGTCATTAGCTAGTAGACGTCACGGAGAGACGTAAGTAATGAATGAAACTGAAGCTCGCCAACTGAACGCCGCGTGAGCTTATCTTACCGTGATTTAGCGCAAAAAGCGAGTCAAATGGTCGTTAACAGCAATTTTACAGGATAAAGGTTAGGTGCGCAGGAAAACGCAATTACAGGGTCCATTTACTAACGAGAAGAAATGTATTCCTTAATCTTCGTTCCTTTACATAGAAGCTGTATAAATTGGTGTGGAAATATTTTTGGTTAATATATTTTTATTAATATTCAATTTAATATTGTTTCAGATTAAGCGCAAAACTTCAAACATGAAGGACGAGCGTGCCAGTTTGCCGCGCGTACGCATTGCCGTCATTGGCAGCTCTCGAGTTGGCAAGTCCGGTAAGTAAATTTAATATACCATTAGCTATTCTCATGATATTGGAAAATTTAAGAAAGTTATTAAAAAATTAGGGCATGAAAATATTTCATATTAATTTTAGCGACCCAGATGACTTAGAGTGCCTGTCAACGTTTGATGGATTTAACGACACCAGCTCATGTTTCCAAATATTTCCATAAAACATAAGCTAAACATTATTCTAAAACGTCGGAAAAAATTTACCATTTCTTTTTAATCCATTATTTACTGCGTATTATAAGAACGGTTCACAATTCAACTACGAGAAACTACTGACAACAACCAATAAATCAACCGTCACTTTTTATTAGAAACACACCTAGTTATTTATTTAACACAGTTTCTATGTTAGATTGGTAGCTTTGATACTTTGAACATTTATAAACGAACTCGATTTTCAAATCAAACTGAAATACGTCACATAACTTGAATGCAACAATAAACAATACTTCAATTACGAGCCTTGACCGAAAATGTTCGGGTGTCCGACCTATATCTATACTTATAATAAAACTGTAGAGAGGTCAATTCTGTACATTGAATATATTTTCAAAATTATTATTGGAGGATAACTGGTGATCGATACTGATGCCAAAAATGCAATAAGTAAATTTTTTGTCGGTCTGTCTGTCTGTCTGTCTGTCTGTCTGTCTGTATGTGCACGCATGGGTCAAAAACTACTGAAGGGATTTTAACCAAACTTGGTACGATTGTAGTCCATACGCCTGGGCAGGTTATAGGCTATATAACATAACGCTAAAACACATAGGAGCTGAGCAGTAACGATAAATTTGAAGCAAGTCGGATGAAAATGCGCTTTCGAGCTCTTATCCTCGCATACGTCGATCATACACCAAAAGTATGTATTACAAAAATGATGGTGTCTAAAAGATCTACAAAAAAGTCTTCAATAGTACATATCTATCTTTTATAAATTAGCCACAATAACGTGTTTAATCGTTAGGCACTTCTTCAAGTGTATTAATAAAATATATAAATATATTGTATTTCACATAGATATATCGTTATCAAACTCCAATATTCAAAAAGTACACTTTAATATCTATTTTATAAAAAAAAAAGAAATCGGTATATAAGATATAGGTGAAATAACTTCTAAATCTCGCCGCGCCAGTATGGGTACGGCGGTATAAATGGTTTTTCTTTTTTAAAATTGAATGTACAGACACGGGTCGTTTACGATTTTATTATATGTATAGATATAGATTTTTTCTCATTACCTCATAGACAATTGTAATTCTCGCAGCAAGTAACACATACGGTTCTCCGGAACTTATTTCTGTCAAAGTAATTTAACGACTTCTAGCTCAAAGGCATCCTTCAGCTGTAACATCATTGAGGCGGACATTCTAGCAGCGAGGTAGATTTTCTATCCTGTGTATAACGATTTCGGCTGAGTGTACAGCCTTATGCTTCGCCATGACCATCAACCATTACCATTGACTCACGCAGTCTTAAAGAAGCCTTTAATCTTACGAATACTTAGCTGCTTCTTACACGCACACACAATCGTACGACGCTTACTCTTAGGTCACGGGTTCTCTGTACATTTTGTCTGTTGAGATACTGATACATTGGTATCTACACCAAACCTAGCGAAATTGTGGGAGTAGGTACAATATGTGCACCTCTGCCTACGCCTTCGCGGAATACAAGCGTGTCGTTGTCGTATGTTTTATAACAATATTTTTTATAAGAGTCAACTGCAATGATTCCCTATTTTAACTTAATTACGAATAAACCGACACACAGACAAAATATCCAAAATAATAGAAATGGGTTGTATTGTATAGGTTTCTAAAACGCCGCCCCACACTAGGAATTTCTCCTGTATCGTGGGTGCGTTTCACAAACTTGAAATTTCACTTACACAAACACCCAGACTCGGGACAAACATCTACGGATCACACTTTTTTTGCGGGAATCGAACCCACAACCAATCTCTTAGCCAATCAGGTCGTCACGGTTGTCTTTTATCCTTGGTATTTTTTTTTCTACAGTAGTTTCAATGTATAGGAACTCAGAAACGCACAAAACGGATTTATTTATGTTCTCTTCTTCAGTTATATATTATTTTCAATAGACTTTCTGTAACTTCCGTAATTACCGTTCAATTTTTGCGGTTTTTTTTTAAATACCGGAAAGTATTCTTAGTTAAATAAGTGGTTTAAAGATTTTTAACCTACTTAAAAAAGCCTGTTTTTTCTGTTAAAAGTCAATTTACTACTGGTGTTTTATCCGAAATACACGCGGACCAAGTCGCGGGCAACAGCTATACATGTAATAAAATAGTACGGCATGGCGTAAAAACTACTAAATCGAATTCGCTCAATCTTAGCTAATGCTAATATATTAAAAACAATTTAAAAATACTTTTGCTGTTTCCGAATTTCCACGCGGACGGAGTCGCGGGCACATCTAGTGTTACATAAAGTGAGCTAGGCCAACGGCCAACAGCCCGATGACCCATTCTCCTTAATGATGTAACAGTTTGCTGTTTAACAATACATCAATATGCCACTGTATACATTCGTCACCGCTCACAACATTCCTATGAATTGCTAGTCCATTTCTGATTTACAAACACCTCAGAATACACTTTATAGCGCCATTCTTCTGAAGTTATCCAACTTTCTATGCTCGTTTCATATAAACGAGAAGAATACAATTGTATTTTAGAACAATATAGTGTGGACACGATTAATAATAACTTATAGGTACATGTCGCTGTTTTACTTTAGCTGTATATTAATAATATTATTGTTTGTTTCAGCTCTTATAGTTCGCTATTTAACCAGAAGATATATAGGAGAATACCACTCAAATACAGGTTAGTTTCATGACCCGTTTATTTCAATATGAATAGCATCTAATGCGTCTTCGTGTTTCAATAAGCTTATTTAATGTCTTCCTTTCAGATCTCCTGTACAGACAAACAGTACCGATCAACGGCACTCCCGTTGAACTGGAAGTTATAGATGTATCCGGTTCTAACTCCGATAAATTCCCAGCTGAACAGGTAAATAAATATGTTATTTGATTTCTATAACTTCTCTAGCTATGGAATATACTCATCTAAATATATTTACGTAGTTCTTACATCGCATGTTAAAACCAACATTATTTTATGGTGGCGAGCGCGCCGACCTATCATAAACTTTAACCTTCGCTTTGACCAATGCGTAATATTTCAAAGGTATACTGAAATAACACTTGTGCTAAGATATTAACAGTGAACGACTATATGAATGTGGATTAACTCAGCGGGACCTTGCCCAATGCCCACCAATCTTCACCTTCACCAAATTAAAGTATAACCTAAACAACCGGCGACCGACCTTTAGTTTCTAAACAATAATAAGTACACAAATCAGTGAGATTAAGGATGTCGAGTATTTCATCATAAGGTCGCATTTCGTAGCTATTTAAACTAAATTCCTACACTTTTAACTCTCAGTTACTTTATATTTTATGATCATCTCTAATTTAGAGGTAACATTTGGCTGGTCAGTATTATTAACAGTAGTTCGTTTTTACACATAGTTTATGTATTATGTGAGCATACAATGTGGGCCAAAATCACGGACATCTGTAAGTTATCTAACCATTTAAATGGCGTTAAAAACAATAATGAGGTGAAAAGTAGTATCTCTTACGGTTACTTCCCTCCATACATCATAGCATCGATCCCAGTAACCCTTCCGCAAACAAAACGCGCTATTACTCGTAGCCTGAGCCCGCTTTATGTTTCAACAACTAGGTTAATGTCTCAAATAATAATACTATTGGCATGGAACGGCTCCAGTAGCTGCTCCGGTGACCTGCACCAAAAGCTGTGACTCACTGTGTTTACAATACATTATTAATAGCAGTTCTAACTCACCAACGGGCTGAAGAGGTAGTTGTCATCTTTCAACATTTGAGAATTCGAACGACGGCCGATCTAATCTGGATCTCCCTCTGAAGTTAAGGATAATATTATTCTTGACATCCTCAAAAATAGCTCTTTTGAAATGGTGTTAAAAAGACGTTGCTTTAAGAAAATAAGCAAGACATCTCATCGCGAACTGAACGGTCCGTTTTCTGTGGGTGGACCGGTGAATAGACGGGATATGGTTCTGTTATCTAGGACGATTAGTAGTCATTTAAATAATCCATCTAAAGATAACATTTCAAGAACACTACAAATAAATGTATTAAATTTAAATAACAACTATTTAGTTTATTTATTAAGATTTTCACTTTTACGGGATTTACAATCAAATACATATTGCACTTTATCCATTCTTCTTCTTATTACATATCATATTGTGTAAGACAAATTGTTACTCATCTTGGTATCCGAATAATATTACGTTGTTGTAACATAAACAGAATGAGGGATTCCATTGATGGTTTCGTATATTGTATTCTCCTTTGTGTTAGACCTACAATAAAATCTTTTGTTTCCTCTTTCGTTTACTACGTTGTTTATGTTTTTTTTCCGAAATTAATATACGCTGACCTTACAGAAACCTTACATACATACTTTAATATAAAGAACATTCTTAGTTTATTAACCTGAACAAACACAAATGTTTGATAACTGAAGCCACAAAGTTTCCGAAACAATAAATTAAAAGAAAATAATAACTTTGTAGAGTTATTGACCAGGAAGCAGGAACTATACGATGAACGTTTCCTTTGGAAGTGCACGACAGTACGAGTTAGATGGTTGTATGGGTTGTTATAATGACCTTTGTTGACGTCAGATCAACTTCCGGCTTAATGATTTCACCGTTTTGTGGTATATAAACAAGCTCAGTATCGTGTGTCGACAACAATGAGTGTAGTCGATGGACGTGGGCTGCGTGTCGCGGCGGCGCGCGGCGCGGCGCAGCTTGCGTGGGAGCGCCCGTGAATCGCTTGCAAGGCTAATTTTAAGCTGGAATGTTGGCTACGACGACGCATTAATTAAACACATTCTTCTTCGTCTAGTCTCTTTTATGCAAAGCATTCGGTAAATTGTCTTATGAAGACTTTAAAATCACTTTGCTAAAGTAAACACAGCTTTGATCTGTTGGCTTCTAGTGTAAACTGGCCAATTATGATTTTTGGCATCTTTTAATTTCGTACTTATTCTTCTTCGCGTTCTTGCGTTTGTTATTCTCAGTACTAGGGTCATCTTAAACGCAACAAGTCAGAATCTAAGTTTCTACAATTTAATATGTCCTGTGTAAATGATGAAATGGATTAGAAATTAGAGTTATGGAAATAATCGCGAGACGACCACGCATTTGGCACTTTAATCTTCTTTGACGCACGCAGTTTCTTTGAGATTGTTATGTAAACTAGATAAAACCTAAACTTCCGTCGTCTATTCTCTCAAATGGGGGCAAAAATGACAACACATTCCTGGCACATTAATCTAACACTTAATTAGCCATAAAATCTTAATAAGTATCACAGATGTGACAGGAGCACAAATATAAACGATTTTTAAATTTATGGATCATTTTACCCCAATATTAAACATCAGTATAGATAAATTACTGTTACCCACTATATTTTGACATGTATTATTACGATACTCCATTAGACTTCCACTTTATTATCTAACACGTGTTATCTAATCAAACTGACCTATATATTTTATGGCATATCCTAATAATGTAACTCGTTGTTCTAGATTCAATGGGCAGATGCGTGTCTACTGGTGTATGCAGTGACGGACCGCAGCAGCTTTGAATATGCCACAGAAGTGTTGAGTGCCCTGAAGCGGGCGCCGACGGGTGGCAGTCCGGCACACGGGCCGGCCGGCGCCGCGGCGCCCATGCCGCTCGCGCTGCTCGGGAACAAGACCGACTTAGACCACTTGAGACAGGTCAGTTGCTAATCCATTATAGGCCAATCCGATAAGGTAACATACTCCGAACAGAACACTGCACCGCAATGTTACCACACGATAACATTTCCATGACTAAATTAGTCGTGCATAATAACCCTTTAAGCGCGATCACGCTCGGCTGTGACCGAAATCGATAGAGTCTGTCTGTTGTCAATGTTCTGGACGCAACATGTAAAGCATCGATAAAATTGCGCGTTGGTGTTTATAACATATAACAACTCATCTACTCAGGTGTTTCGTCATGTTGTTAATACTCTAGGTCTTGAAGCGCTTATTACAAATCTTCTCAATTGATGGCATTTATGTTCTGAAACAAAAACATACCTTTATTTTTAAGAGAAAACCTCTGATACCTAAATAATTTTACTCCTTCACAAATAAATTTTGATCAGATAACAGTGATTCCTATTCAAGGCCTTAGAAGGTTAAACCCAATAGGAAACCCAGTAATCTCGCCACGCGTCGGTATTCGCGATATTTCTAGAATATTTGCTAGAGTCGTCCTTCACCTTTCAACACGTCCCGGTCGATTTGTGGGATCACTGTCACTATTACAAATGCGATTACATAACGGTCGTGTACATTAATAATAGACCGGAAAGATAGACACATTTCCTTCTTCTCGTCTTTATTTAGATATTTGATTATTTTGGATTACTGCGAATATGAGTGTTACTATGAAAGGAATCTCGAGAAAGCAATTAAATTTCCAATGTTTAATTTCACTCTAATATAAAGCTTCCTTACAACAAATTACACGTGCAAAAGTTTCTAGTTCGACACTTCCTTGAAGATGAGCTGAAAGACATTATTACTTACGACTACCTGTATCATAAAGTTTCGACGTTGCGAGTAGAACAAAGACACGTGACAGTCCTTGTCTATCGTTATTGAGTCTTTTGAGCTCGCACTCAACGGGAAACACAAGTATACATAGAGTAGCAACAGACAGCTTTTGTCATGTGTATAATAGGCAGGCACTCGCTCAGAAACCAAAGGTGTCGCAGAAACTCATCTCTGAAATACATTATGTACCGACGGAAAGTTTGCCAAACAGGAATACTCATGAATGACAGCGATATTAATTAACTATATCAGAGATTGACAACTTGGTTGTTACTCATGTAGACGTGGAACTATTCTACATGTTGATAACTTTTCGATTGAAAGATTTGAGTTGCTCTTAGGGATCAATTTCTTTTCGGTGTTTATTTAACTATAGATAAAGCCTGGGCTTATTTTCTTATAGTAATGTAATGTTATAATTTATAAGCTTTCCGTAACAAGTATACTGAAATAAAAAATGGTTTCGATTTGAAATTATATAAGCTTCTTCCAGTAACATTGAACATAAATCCTTTAATCAGATTCAGGTACAGAAGCCAGATGATAAACATTACTACAACCTTCTGAATTAGAGTACATTTTTTTAAAACAACAAGACAAAGTACACACTTATTCTATGAAGGTCGCAGATATTTATATAAAAGTACCAACTAGGAGTAAATACACACTTCTGACCTTGTTACGTTGTGTTTACAGAGTATACGTAATTTAAACAGCTTTGTAAGGTTTACTTTGAATTCATTATTAAGTAACAACACCCCGATATCCAAGCTTGTCGTCAGGAGCTTTTAGCGACGATAGGATAAAAATAACGGGCTACACATCTTGTTTAGATATTTCAGGATTTGTTCCTAGTAGTAGTAGAAATTGTTTCTAGTATTATTAACCATTTTTGGTTGCGTTGTCCACAGGTATCAACTAAGGAGGGTCAAGCGATCAGCGCCGCGCACGGAGCGTCGTTCAGTGAGGCCAGCGTGGCTGACAACTCCGGCGACTTGTACCGATGCGTAGATCGCCTGCTGGCAGAAGTCCGCACACCACAGCGCACGCGCAAGTTCTCCGTCACAAAAATGCTTGGATCACTAATAGGTAAACAACATTTATTGCTATAACAACGACTTTCGTTGTCATCTTTGGCTCTATACCAATGATTCGCAGTTGCACCCAAAATAGTTATTGATGTAGAGTTTTTATAAAGATAAGGATGTTTCTTTCGTTATAATAGAGCTAAAAATATTTACCTCTATAATTCAGGTTTACTTTAACTGAATAAATTGGTCATCAGTAAGTTGTTCATAAGGGAAATAACTACTGCCAATCATTGTAAACGACACCTACTTAATAGCATTGTATTAAAGAATTTTACTAACTCTTGACATTGTTGTTGTTCCAGGTGGTGGTGGTAACAGCCAAACCAATCGCAGTGGGTCCATGGTGGCCTGCCCGCGTGTGCCCGCTCCCGCGAGGCCGCCGTTGGCCGCTGCGGCACCCTGACCGGCGGCCGCGCCCGCGCATCGCGCGCGCTGATGCCTCGCCGGCGCAGGCGCAGTGTGGCTCGCCTGCCTGCCCGTGCCCGCTCGCTTTGCGCCCCCCACGCCGCTGTCCGCCACTATTATATGAACTAAAGTGACAATGTGGTGGTGCTGCTACCTATTGGTGCAGGTCTTGTGTGGAGCTCATGGACTTAAACTCACCAAAAACCAGTCCTAGTCAATAATATAATATTTGTTTTAAAATAAGCGCTCTATGGTGAGCATTATTTAAAGTGTATGCCTAAACGGCATTGAGGCAGAACATCAAGTGAATATTATCAGTTTTATGAATAGGTATTGATGTTCAAGTAATTTTGACAATAATTGCTACAATTCTAGTAGCTACGATGTCGGGTGTCTATCTGGATGTGCCAAAGATCTGCTAATTTTATTGATTGAAAATGATACTGAGTTACTTTAAACTAAGAATTAAGAAATTTTATTATCTCAAAAATAAATACTCATTTTGCATATTTAATATCAACAAATCCGTATTGAATGTTAATGTTAATTACATATATAACTACATGTCACAATACTCACATCTTTGTTATAAGGTGTGACTTTCGCTAAACGTTATGTACCTTCTTATTCGTATGTCTATTTGATATGGCCTACAGTTTTCTACTTTTTCACAGTATTATTAAAATAAATCATAATTATGTAGATTAAGGATTTACACTTTGTGTAATCGATTTATTACACCACAACCAAAATTACGATGTAGGATGGACTTATGGATCTTCGTATCAAGATCATTAGGTTTTTAGTTACCTGAGGCCTAAGGAGTGGTGAAATAAGTACATATTATTGCATCTATAAAATTTTGATAAATGTTGTGTAATAGAATATAACTCTACAGTCTTTATTATATTTCTATTGTTACGGCAGACTTTACCAACATGTTTATGTCTAGCATCGTTATGCTAGTTAGTATTCATATATACTTAACTATTGTTTCTATAAAATCATTAGTCATCTTCTAGTCATAGAATAAGGGCTGTGAAAAGACATTTTGATTGCTAAGTCGGATGTGTAAAGACGTTCTGAATAAACAATGTAAATCAAGTTTACAAGATGATAACTACGTGTATTCTGTCAAATGAGATGTAGTAATAAAATTATGGATAGTCTAGGTAGTAAATGAAGGAAGGATTTGGCCGGTGTGATATTGTTGTAAGATTAAGCCCGCCGCACTGTCGAGTAAGTTCTTACTCGACATGCTTACGTACGTACAATTGTACATGTTGACAATTTTAAATCTCTAAACTTACCAAGTAAAGACGAAAAATATTGTTAAAATATAATAGAAAGTATCATGTAATTATACAATATATAAATATATTAATCAAATTGTAGTGCGGCGGCATAATTGTAACGTGATTGCCTTACCTTGAGTTGCCAAAATATTCCTAGGGCGGGAAACTCACCAGGCAGTTATACTGCAGATTCCTACGAGAGCCGTGAACTAAGCACACAGTAAAACAACTGTGTAACTACAGCTTATGCAGCCTTTCTGTCTAGCCTGTTCCCCGCCTTAATGTAGAATATATTATCTATTCCATAAATATATTGATGAAAACAGAATTGAAGAATGTAAATAATGTACATTGTTAAGGGGACTAAATGTCGGAACTGATTGGAATAAGTTGTAAATAACTTTAATTGATTAGCTTTAATAATATTAAACGTTTATAATAATTATTTTACGTTTCATTTCCCAATACATAATCCTTCCTATAACATTATATCAAACAATTAGAAGAAATGTAATTAAAAGAAGAAAGTGTTAAATACGAAATTACATTTCCAAACCGTGCAGCTCTACTTTTTTCTGAATGGTAGCTCACACTGACAAACAGTAACGTATACCTACAATCTACATGAAATGCAAGAACGTGAGTGGACACGCGATAATTGTCAACCGTGTCTACCATATATTCTACATTACCGACGATAACGGAAGTTATAACTTAAATGAGAATGAAACTTACAAAGCTCTAGCTAGCGACTAAGTTATATATATATTACTATAGTTTATTTCTAAGTAGACCTGGATAAATTAGGTTTTAATAGTTTCTTATGGACCTACCTTTAAGAATGTAAACATGCGTTACATTATAAGATACATTTTACCTTTTTTCTGTATTTTTTCCTGGTTAGAGTAACGGTTGCAATCTTTCCTGACGTGCATAATCTTATTATAATTATATAAAGCATTCCTCATAAAGGCTACCCTGGTTTTGATGCCAATTTGGACTCTTATTCAAATTCCAGAATTGATGTAACGTTTCTTCTTATTAGTTGATCTAAATGATCAATGTATCATCTATTTCGTTAGTAGAGTAAAAATACTTAAAAACTATTAACTAACGCTATAAATACCGGCTTAGAGAAAACTGTTGTGACACACAGACGAACAGACACGGAAGCCCCGCCGATTTTTTTTTTTAGTAAGGAACCGTGAATTACGAGCTTCTATATCTAAAGACATAATTTAGTGTTAATAAAATATAGAAAATTACTTGAGAACATGGTATTTATCATTAAATTATAATAATACGATGACTCGCAATTGTCGAGACAGTAAACACACTTTGTAACAATTTTATAAAGATCTAAGAAAATGGGACATTTTGCTTCTCTTACATCCTTATGTTCTAGTCCAAAATAAAACTCGACGTATTATGTTCTATAAATGTTATGGGTATTTATATCATGAAAAATATCTACACAACAGCTCTGAATTTATATTTCCTCTTAAATTAATAGAGAAATAGACGGGAAATACCGTTACCTCACATATTATAATCTATATGGATTATACATCCACTACAAGATGATAGATGTGATTGTTTTTATCTTTCGCCCAGTATTTAGTTAACCCAGTTGCCGATACGCCACATAAATAATCTTCGTACACTATTAAGGCGCAGACATTCACGAGCCTATTAGAACAGCTATAAAGTGACACTTTTTAGAGCACTAAAATCTAATACATTTATTTTATATACTTTTACTAATAAATGAAGAAATTTATTTATGGCTGAGCATAAAATCTGGCTGTAGTCACTTTACACGCCTGAAATTTACGACTTTCCGGTTTAAATAAATAGTTCCCATTTTAACCTAAAACATAGCCTACTGCCTAAATTCATTAATTAAAAACACTAATTAACATGAATACGTCAACCGGTGAGATCATAACAATCAGTTTTCGATTTAAAAAAAAAGGTCGACGTAAAAGAAAATACGACAAAAGTAATTGCGTAGACTTCCGACCGAGAAGAATTACAATTTGAAGCAAGTCTTACATCGATTAGTGTCGTCGGGTAGTATTTAGGACACTCTTTTGTTTAGGTGCCAACAAAAATATAAATAATAAAATTAGATTTATTTCTTCAATGACAATTTGTAACGAATCTATAATAGTTTTATGGACGCATCTTTAGGATACAGTTGGACCGAATTTAACAATCAGAAGTCAATGAACCCCGCTCCGTTTAAGGCTAGTGTTCGATTTAGTGCAGTACCTACCTGAATATAATTTATGCACGTGCGATTTTCCGGAAAAGTATACATTTATAGTCTCCACAAAATTTATTTACCTAGTTCTATGTTATTTAGACCGTTTCGTTTTAGATTATCGCTGTTGACTGTCTGTATTGTTTTCAGCAGGGTAGATTTCCGAGAGTAGATACATTTTCTCGATCTACATATTATACAGACATTGTATAGTCTAAACTCGTGTGACGTATTTCATGAATCAGTTACCATATTATCTGCGGCATATTAGAACATATTTGTTAGTGTAAATTCTCTTGGCTCTAAGCTTGAGGGCATCATCATATTAATAATAGTTTTGTAACCTAATTATCAGCTGACGTGCATTAATAATCGAATTTTACGTCGCCGGCCGGTCGCACACGCGCCGGCGAAATAAATCACAATCGCATCTCAGAACAATGCTCGCTCGACGGAGAGATGAGAGGGGTGCGCACCCCAGCTGCGTACAGCGATCGATCTGTGGACCACACTCCTCTCCGCCTCTACTCGACACAGTCTGTCAAAGCGGCTCCAACGTCAAACGTCCCAGACACCGTCCCGGTTTAAAAAATACATAAATACAGAGTTTTTAATCAGTGTTATGTGTTAATTTTTATTTTTTAAACAATGGAGGGGCGGAGGTCTTGGGATGGAGTGCCGCTGGGCGAGTCGCATTCTCCACCACAGTCAGTGCCAGGCCGGAGGACGCCGCTGGGAGCCGTGGGCCTGGGCGGCTTCTACATGCAAGGTGGCCAGCCTCCGCCACCTCCGCAGCACTGCTACCCAGCAGATGAAAACCAGCCGGAACCCGGAACTAGCTATGGACAAAGGTCAGTTCTGCTATATAGAAGCTAATAACCCATCTTTACCACCTCATAACCCATCTTTACCACCTTATAACCCATCATCTTCATTCTGTTGATGTTCTGATCACTCTTCGCGAAGAAAAACGGTATATCAGGATTCAGCTGCATGACGCCTTTTTAATTTTGCCGTATAAATTTCTGTTTGTAAGCAAAAGCAGATTGTTTTTCACGCATGCGCACTAATCGAAGCCACCAAGCAAAAAGTACTATACTGATATAGATACGATATTCCCCTTTGAAATAACCTTAAAGGAATCTTTTTTGGAATAGCACTTTAAGTTATGGCTAAACTTCAAATAATTTTTTCTGATTCATCCTTAGGCAACCTCGTTTGGTTAACAAAGCATAAAATCTATTATTATTTTTACAGTATCTATCCTATAAACTAGAACTGGGGTTAAAATGAAAAAATTAAATTACGCCTGAACTCTTCAAGTCATAAAAAAATCGATCAACATGATTACCTATCACATATGGTGGACTACTTATTTGCAATTTATATCGTATTATGTGTGGCATAAAGGCACACATGTCCAAAGTTCTAATCACGATAAACAACTGCACCGGCTCTTCTTACGCCGCATCTGTGCACAATAGAAAACTATTGTTCAGATCCCTCCCCTTTTGACAAGTATTTTGTTCGAATTGACCGCGATCATTTTCAACAAAGATTTTTTTAATGGTTGCAATAGAGGGGGCGCATTGAAAAATGTTTTTTGTACTTTTTTGCTCAGCAAAAAATATAATTTTTCCATGTATTTATCAAAATCATTTTGATTTTAGTCTTTAGGTTGACTGACTTTTCTAAATACGTTAGTACTGAGCGATAGCAAAAACAAAAATACATACATATTTTGTCATTTTGCCACCGACAGGTTTTGAAACTAAAATAATATTTTTTTTATATACCTACGAAAGTTCTTTATATTCCAAAATATTTAATTTTAAACAGTGTCTTTGTACTCATTTTAATCTAAATAAGTCGAGCGGTACCGGCAAAACGCAGTATTAAACAACCATAATTTCGCATTTATATAAATTACGTTTATAAATACGTCAGGATAATACGCATTAAACCAATCACGACCTAAATGTAACAGTGTGTTACTAATGGCATATTATATTCTGAATTTCAACACAATTTAGAACATTTCAAAGCTATTATATTTAGCATAGTTTAAACAAGGCAAACTAAACGGCCGATTGCCTCATAAATTCCTTCCAAAGGAGCAGATACCATTGAGGTATACATTTCATCGGAACGTAGGTAGCACTGTTTGACACAGCAGATATTGCAATTACATTTAAAGCAATAAACTTGCTTACAATAATATAATAAAGCATGCTATGAGTTGAGATACACATTACACATATTTAGCTCCCGCGAGTTCTAACTATGAAAGTGTGATCAAAGCAGGTTAGGTACAAATGCTGTTTAATTCACGAAATAGACAAAAGGTGTAAAAATAATCAGGTATGTTTGTTAAATATGATAGCAAACTAGTCCTATACCTCCTTCGTTAGTTGACCGGCGTCACAATTAATTCATTGCATCCGCATCTATGTCTCCGTACCGGGCATCAAGTACCGAGCTCGCACATTAGTATTCCGAACCCAAAGCTACCGAGCCGACACCCTCACCCCTCGTTAGCGTCCGACATACAAACCCATTGATTGTGCACAAAGAGTATTTGCCACTTGTTCCGCTCTGCCTCACCGCCAACCCTTATCAAATTCTAACTAAGGGGACGCAGGACGCAACTGTACTTACCACTCTTATTGAGTTTGTCATCAACAGTCCATGACCCGTTCAATCCTGATGCTATAACCAATTCATTAGTTTACGAAAACTCTTGAAATAGATTTTGTCATTAAGGAAACTGGTCGTAAGTCTGACATTAATGAGGCCAGTGTCCCAATCTTGATCGATTTTTATCTGATGCCAATCACTTATGGTATATGGCACGGGATTTAAAAATAAACGAATGAGTAACGATTTGTCATAAATAACTTTTGCTAAATGCTTTGATGATCCCAAGACATGTGATCGCACACATAAACACTACTTGGTTTGGCATGTTAGCGAATAAATATATAACTTAAAATTATAATATATCCATACATCTCCAATTTTATGTATATTATCAGTAGTTAGCTGTCCAACTCTCAAACATTACAGTAATAAAAAAAAGCCATATAATACATCCGACTGGTTTAGTCTTTATTAAATCAATCATTAATATATTACAGACCTATCAACGAGTCTAAATCAAAACAGAAGATGCGACAAGGGAAAAACGTGCGACTCAACATAAACGCAAGAGAGCGACGTCGGATGCACGATCTTGTAAGACAATAATTCTAATTAAACTTGCGACACTTTAATTATCATATAATATTCAATATACAGCTAAGAATACTTTTCAAGTAATTTCTTCTCTTCAGTTTTTGTAGAACATTGTAACGTAAACATTCTGATGTGAAATATTTGTTGCCCTTAACATTGCTTTTAACGAATCTGGAATATTATCAAGTTATTACTAGACAAATATAGATGTTGCTATTTCGAGTATTACTGTTATTGTGCAAGTGCATTTCGCGGAAATGGATAATTTGTGCCATTGCATAATTTATAATGTTTATGTTATTCCAGAACGATGCTTTGGATGAATTGCGCGGAGTGATTCCGTACGCTCATTCGCCATCTGTCCGCAAACTGTCCAAAATCGCGACACTGCTGCTAGCCAAGAACTACATCCTGATGCAGGCCAGTGCGTTGGAAGAACTGAGAAGGTACCATGTGATAACTTTTAACATCTGCCAATAGTTTATTTCATGCGGGCCCCATGTTATTTTAGTTTTCATAAAGATACTCTATCTTACATCTGCGTTTTGAAGTAACACAGACACGAGAAAAATACATAGTTTATTTTTGATCAAACATATTTCTCGCTTTATTATAGTATGTAAATTATAATCAAAAGGACCACTCTTTCTTGCACTAAATCAATCCTATTATACGACTAATGATACATTTATTTGCAGGTTGGTAGCATACTTGCAAAGCACGGCAACAGCAGCCGGCATCGTTCCTCCGCCCGGCTTCGACCTGACCGGGTTCCCGGCAGCCGCCAAGCTGCTGCAAGGTCCCGTGCCTGGCCCGCTGCCACCGCCCGACCCGCCGTCTTGAGACCCACCCGTCAAACTAGAACCCTAGACGTGGGTTCCTAGCACTTAACAGTCAGTCCACACGATATATGTACATATACGCGTCCAATGATAACTTTCAGGCCAATTATATTAAATAGGTATGAAGAGATAGATAGTTCTTTTTTTTAAACGCAACCACGATGCTGGCGAAATTACTAGTGTGGTGACACTAGTAATTTCTCCAGCATCGTGGTTGCGTTTCACAAACATGAAATATCACATACACAAACACCCAGACTCGGGACAAACGTCTACGGATCGCACAAATTATTGTCCCGTGCGGGAATCGAACCCGTAACCGTCACAGCAGTCCAATCGCTTAGCCACCGCGCCAATCGGGTCGTGAAGTTATACGCGCTCCTAAGGTGGCACATTTGAACTACACACACTAATAAGCGCACCTGAACTGGCTGAACTGGACAACGACATGCCGTCCTGCTTCCACATGTCGTCCCAAGTAGTGTGCTATAACAATGTTATGTTATTTTTGAAGAAAAATAACAAATCTAACTACCTTTTTCTACGTATTTATTGTTTTACGGCATTTCAAAATCTACGAGTATATCGTGTGGACTGCGCGCTACTTTTCTATTTACATAATTAGAGGTACTCTTGATGATTTAACTCATGTTAAGGTTATACATAGATCTCATTTAGATACGTAAGTTGTAAATATTCGTTTATATAAATGATTTAGTGATTATCATTTAATTCTAATCGCAAGATTATTGTATTGGATAGTTTTAATTGGTTGTAGAACGCTGATTAATAGCAGTTAATAGTATTATTAAAAAAAGGCAATCGGTCCTAGGAGAAACACTAGAAACCGGCTAATCTTTGTGCCAAGATATGAATTAATTGTATCTGTAGCTTTCGTCGACAGGAAAGAAGAATCTTATTCCTGATCTGCCTGGTATTGTAACTATTAATAATATAATTGATTAGACATCGTGTTCTAATGTTCCGCTTAGAATCTTTAGGGGAATCCCAGAATAAGCCAGTGGGAACTCCCCTTTTATTTAGGATATAAACAGATGTGTATCGGAATTGTTAATTTATTGGTTAGAAGTAGTTTGTGTACTTAAATAATATAAATTTAAATTAATTTATTTTTGATTAATATTAATTTACAAACAATTGTCATAGAAAAACATAATATTATAGTCTCATTTAAGAATAGTATTAAAATAATTATACTTAATTCATTATTTGTATAATACCCCATCAATCTTAGCAAATCATCAATTAAATTTTAGAGCTGGTAGATATGAACTTATCTCTTTAAACATTATCTAATGTTAAGAGTAGATCATTTTCTCTATTTATTAGATTTTAATAATAGAAAAGAGGAAGTGTGTTTGAATTTTCCCTATAAAGATATTCAATCGTACCAGATTATAATTTACGAGTATATTGTATTTAAGATAATAATGCTTGTTCTCAGCAACAAATCTACGTACATACGTTAAATCACATTTCGGTAGATTGAACTACATGAAATCACTGAGAGTGTAGTTAAAATGTGACAGTTAGCTCAAGACTAGGTATAAACTGTGGTTCGTTTAACTGCAAACATAAGATCATGAGAATAAAACAGTTAACGAAACTTAACTTACGCATCTGTAAAAACTAGAGTCAACTAAATCGTGGTAGCGTGTGTAAAATCAATATTACTGATTCGGAATCTTTAAAGGTTTAACGTTGAGATATTTATGTTGATGAGAACGAGTATAAAGATTGTAAGTTTAGGAATAAAACTATAGTTTGTAGTATTTATCTCTGTGAGTTATCCAGAGTCGTCTGTGAATCATGTGCCAAATGAAGTAGATCTGTATTATATAAGTAGGAAAATAACTGTTTATTTACAAACTATTCAAATTGTCATGTTTTTCGTGTCGATTTTACTTAAGTATGAAGTAGGTATTATAATATATTTAAGCTATTATATCGGTATTTCGAACTCAATCGTAGCCGTCTTAAAGATTTCAATTTAGTCATTTACTCAACTTTGTACGTTTAACATTAAAAATATAGAATGTTAATGAACATTGAACTTTTTGTAGTTATATTTATAAACGTGTGAAATGTAATGCCCTAATGAAATATTTAATTGTACCCAGCTGTATAATAATGCGTAGATTTATTGTCACACTGCGATAACTTTGCTCTTATATTATGCTCATTTACTGACAAATATTAGTATCAATGTATATCTAAAACTATACTTATATAAACTGCATTGTAATCCTTCCTTATACATAAAATATAATATAATTTCATGCAATTGACACGACGAAGGGAAAGCCTTGTGAAGGTTTGTAGAGCTCAAGACACTGCAATCAACGTATACATGTAAAGTATTCAACTAGAAGTAAGCCAAGTGAAATGTGATTGTTATTAGCAATATTTTTTATTTGTATGTGACTTGAAATAAAGTATAGTGCATTAATGTTCTAGTTTAATCCCTCTAACGTTACAAAGATTTTATTTAAGAAGAGTTCTAGGTTTGTCTCTAAGATATTTTTACTAACACCATAATACTTTTATATCGATTGAAGTATAGTTTGTCCTTTTTTTCGTGACAAGCCCACCACTTGTGCCCATTATTGTAACTCCTGTAAGCCAGAATCTATAATGATAACCATTAAGAACCATCGAGGCAATGAAGCCTCGAGCTTCGCGTCCCAGAGAAATGTTTACGGTCTTGGGACCCGCAACGAAACGAAAGGATATATCGGAGGAGTGCAGAATATGATTTAGTTACCACTTTTCTCCATAACAAGCGGGAGAAATGAAAAGTAATATGCCAGAAGGATAATAAGGAATCCTAAACTGATATAAGCCCAGTACAATTAAGTTAGTGTATAATGATTGTATATTAATGAAATTAAATATTGTTTAGTATTCTTTTAAATGGGAACACATACGTCCGAGATTAAACGAACCCACGTCTTAAATCCTTTTTCCTTAACAAACAATAAACATGGATTTAGATGATTTACGGAGGGAGGTCAAAGTCTTAACGACTCATCCACAAATATAGATCTCTGGATAAAAATATCTACGTCAGTTAAAACCTGGTAAATAGTCCATACACAACTAATACAGATCTTCCTTTAATGTGGGCGCAGTTCCAGATACCATACCTAACACGCACAACCAATACTCAACACGTGAATATAATTGTATTACTAGATTCCGTTTGCGAATTAGTCCGCGTAGAAAATAGTATCGCATCTTTTCAGGGATAACAAATTAGATAAGTATTTAGTGTGACGATATGAGGTTACAAACAAGTCGAGTTATCTTAACATAGGTGTTTAATATTTGTGGTCATAAATAAACATGTACATATGTATCGTAGGTATATGGTTAGGTATCGTACAGGAAATGACCGACTTAATTAAACGTTAACGATTAATTAAGTCGTTAACGATTTTCAAAAAGCAAGTTTGATCATCAAGAAAAATACCAAAATACTTAACCCTGCTATTCATGAATTTACTTGCACAACTTGTTTCAAAGTAAAGAATATAATTTCAGCTTTGTCAACACAATAAATAAATAAACTGGTGAATAATGATATCAAGGTTTAATTAATCCACGTGCAAGTAAAAATCAATTATGCAATCTACGAAATTACCATGAGAGCGTATTTACTGATGATATTACAGCAAACGTTTTTTCTTTATGTTTTTACGCTGTTGCCTGTATTCTGCAATTTTATTTATGCTATCTACAGCAATATTGATGTGTTGGTCAGTTACATTTTAGTGGGAATAAGTGGTACTAGTAACAGCAGTAACTTCACGAGTTTGTATCAAACAGAATGCTGCAAGTGCGTCTCTCCTATTGAAAGTTCATTGACTCTACAACAGATGGCGGCAACGTGCTAAATTAGCAATTCTAACAACATTGTAGAATGATTGTCTTACATTGAACATTACATAACTCTTGATTCGGCTGTTGTAATGTCTTATGTAATAGTATTCAAATATCTAAAGCTGATAAATGTCTAACATCATTAGGTAAATTCATAAAGGCACACATTCTCATTTGCTTTACAAAACCTAATGGCTCTACTGCCGATCTGCTCAATGGCCGCTGTTGGCCCCATTTCAACGTACATAGATGGATTACCGACTACTTTAATTGGGCTCTTGTATTCAGATCGAGCGATGGACGAGTATATGTAGTTGATTTATTTTGCCTAAGGAGCTCTTTGCTCTTTTTTACCTGCAACAAATCGTAACGGTACGAATCCTTTCTAACATAAATTCTAAATTCCCTTTATTATATATATAATAATTGGTATTGCAATTTAATAAACTAGGTACGTCGATACCTACAAACGCTACTGAACCAGGAACCTATTACAATAATTTCATTATTTAATTAATTGCAGGAAGTAAAATGAAAGGAGATCGTTTAGGTAGAGTCTTTAATGAATTATACATGTTTTAGTATTATAATCACGTTACAATATAATAAGGGCAGGACAATATCCCTGATCAAACTTAGTATGAGTTTTTATTGAATCGATTGATGCGTATTTTTTTAAATTTAATACTTCTTTAATTATAGCGAGTTGGGCGCTTATCTCAGACGAACCGAAAATCTAAAGATTAATTTAAAATACCAAGTAATTTAAAAAAATATAAGCTCAATTTAAAATCGCGCGCAGATTATTGTTATTCTTATAACTTTACCTAGGATTTAAAAACTATTAGCGCGTTAGTTGCCATGTCCAATTAACTGAAAACTTTTAATAAGGATCCGTAGTAAATACGGCATTAACCGGAATTTTAAAGGGTTTTGAACCTTCACCGTTTATAAAAAGCAGTAAAATAGATCTAGGTGCTTTATGGAAGTTTGATAGGTATATATTTATATAATCTTATCTACGCCTACGCATACATAGAACGAGAACCATATTCGTTTTTCCTTTTCGAATTAATATTATATTGCAATCCACTGCTGAACGTAGGCCTCCCCCAGGGTACGCCACATAGGCCGGCTATTCCGTTTTCACCACCCAGTCACTACTAGTTACCTGAAATTGTAGGGCGGCCGGGAACTGGGAGCCGTTTTCTTCGGCTATTCATGGGGGGTTTTGCCCATAGTCACCACGCTGGGCAGGCAGTTGGCAACCGCAGCATGGTGAGCGATACCTACACAGGGGAACACTGCTGCCCAACCCTACGAAAATATCCTTGAGTCGTATCTTACGACACCCACGGGAGGAAAGGGGGTGGTCTATTCTAGGCTGCAAACCACAGGCACATTAATAGACGTAAATATAAGCAAGCAAGCGTTTCTGTCCTGATAAAAACATGTATTTATTACGGTCGATTTCCTGATAGTGAAGGCGAACTGTGCTTCAAAACTAATGTTTGTCTTTAATTGGGTAAGGTCCTACAAGTCTCAAGTATTGGGGCCGAGTCTACTAACTGCCTCGTCATCGACAGGCTAGTATAGGATGCGAATCTGCTCCTGTTATTTTTTTTAAAAATTATGAAAAATCGATTATACTTTCAGTATCATTTAGGATTCATGTTTTAAAAAACTTATGTCCTCAAGCTCGACGGCCGATAATGTGACTTGTAGGTCTATAAATTGCAAAGGCCAGAGTTTTTAGTAAACGACCGACTGAACATGTACTACCTAGTTATTGCAACTTTTATCTATAAACTGGCTATTGTTTATCAATTTTTATAATTTATATTTTGACACAATTAAAAACGTGAGTACCTACACATCACAAAATATAATTTTGCTAAATTATTTTCAGAAATCAAGAGGATATATACGGGTATTTTAGAAACATTAAAAATAATCAATATCTTAATCTATTCTCGTTACAATTAAAACAAACTTCGTTTGTAAGACTTCCTAAAGTCCTTTTGACCTTTAATAAATGCTTGCTTATTATTATATGAATGCGAAAGTAAGTTTGTTTGATTATTACCTTTTCATGCTTCAACCCCTGAACCGAGCATCATGAAATTGCGCACATAAGTTGTTAGAAGTACAGAGAAGGACATAGAGTACCTTTTTTCCAGAAAACGTACTGTTCCCGACGGAGAGAACGATATCATTTGAGGGTCACAATTGCTTTCGGCCAATTGTTGGCGCTACGTGTCTTTCGAAATTTTACGCTGATGAAACCGCAGGGCGCCCCTAGTTATCCATAGTTATATAAGGAAAATCTAACTCACTTCCTAAGTAGAACCATCGCCGCCATCTTTGTATATAGGTACTTATATACTTTTACATTTATCTTTCACAACCACAATGTGCGTGACTTGGTCATACCATTATAATGACGTAAAGACCTTGACTTTTATAAAAATGGATACCGAGAATAGAAATTAAAATATACAATTTTAAGAAGGTACTTTCTATCTGATTAAGTTAGACTTATTTACTTCCATACTACTGTATCTTGTGAAATATGGTTGAGAGGATGAACTTTAGAACAAAGCGCACAAATCACTACATATACTCATTTTGTAAATCTCTAGAGCAAGTCTGGTTGATACTACAAAACAGAGGTGCGGATTCTATGCAGGCCCAAGTAGTAAACAAACAAATTTAAAAGAAGAATAAAGGAGGAAAAGTAGCCTACCTATCTTATATCTGAATATATATGGTTATATATATAAGGTTGCAAAATACTACTTCTGGCTAATAAATCCTAGCAGTAGCGCAAGTTTCTTACACTCGAAACACTAACGTAAATATGAAACGTCGCGCGTCGGTACGATACGCACACTGAAACCTTATCATTACTTTATCGATAATGTAACAGCCAAATGTCTTAATGCAAGAATATAATATTATTTATCACAGTTTTACACATTGCATATTATTATGATAATAGTATCTACGTTGTTGTTTCCCTGTTTGGCTACAAATTACGTTGGTAAATACAGGGCCTGAAATGCTTGTTGGTTATATTATACTAGATATCTTAATACAATAAAAATTCTGATCATATGCAGTTTATGTATCGTAGGGATTTTAGATATTATTTATTCTTCTGCCTAAAAGTCGTAGCAACTTAATCGTCATGGACTTTTCATTTGAGAGAATTCTCAATCGGACTGGGTGCAGATTACATATATTGAAGCCTAGTGCAAAATACACGTTCAAGGAATGTAAATGCCGCACTTTTTACTTGATATATAAAATACCTTTCCGAATTATGTATGTCCAATTGTATCATACTACACATAGGTAAAGTGTGAAGATTGGCCAAACAGTACATATTTCAAACGAGGTCACCTGACCAGGGCGCACCGGAATTACGTAGGCAGCGTGGACTCGTGGAGCTCAATTTACTCTTGATTGTCAGAAATACCTACCTCTGATGTTCATACCTAATTAATTCCGATCGACAAAACTTATCTGTTTATCTTGATGATAAAAAAAGCCTGAAAGAGCTCGATTACATAGAAATCAATAAACAGACTGTCACCGATCCCAATGTCAGAATTAGTGAGTTGGTAAATTAAAAAACAGCTTTTTTCAGACACCCTGAATAAATATTTGTCTCTTTCTCTCTACAAAAAACCGTAACGTTACACACCTAATCAAATATAAACGTATTATTCTTGCCAGAAGTCAGACGAGATGTGATATGAATTGTTATACAAAAGATCTCAAGTGGCATCCAAACTTAAGTTATAATAAATTCCAGTTCTTATGCCATGTTTTTAATAAAGAGAAACTGGGCTAAAAGTCTTAATAAAGCGTCACAATATACGGACGATACAAACAAATGAAAAGCTGCTAGACTAGGAAAACTGTAATAATCAAAGCAGCCTTGGTTTTAAGCAGCCTAACATAACAGCAAATTGCAATCGGTTTGGTGAAAACCGGTAAGGCCGTACTATGTGCAGATATGTATAAATGCGGGCAAACGTGTATGTAATGAAGGCGTAGAAATCATGTTACGATGTGCAACACCCCTAAATTAATTGGAATTGTAGCTGTGGTTATATCTAGTTTCGTACCTGTGGCTATACAAGAGAGATGTGTGCTGAAGATAATGGTCGAGGGAATCTTCCTCCACGTAATCATAATAGAGTCAACTGATGAGACCAGCCTCGCGAGACGCCGCATCACTGCATGTAGTGGCGTCTCGCTTCCACATCGTAAACTGTCCTACTTTAAGAGTTCATGGTAAGCGGGCAGAAGACCCCTGGCATGGTTTCTAGCCACAAATGAGTAATGTTGTGACCATCAACCGGACATAAATCCAGTCTCCGTGCTGCTACTGAGAATTACGTAATGGAAAATCCCAGTGATAATTTGCCCGACCCGGGATTCGAACCCAGGACAACATACTCAGCAGTCGCGCTTAGCGACCACTAGACCAACAGTTCACATGTTAAAATTGAGACCATATACCATAACTTTGGACATAGGGGACTATCATATTTAATAATAATAACTAATTTTTAAGTTATGAGTATGGCATCGTTCATTAATTTAATACATTTTACCAAGCTAATGTCCATGCCTTACTTTTGATTTACTTACCTAAAGCAAAATATACAAGCGAAATGACACCAATAAAGATTGTCGAACTGGCCCCGTAGAACTCCCCCTAACCTATTAGATAGAGGTGGCTACACTGACTATGCAAACAGTACAGGGCGTGACGGTGACGTCAGCTTGTATCGGGCAAGCATGATCAGTACCCACTCAAGCAAGTGTGATATATGCTCGTTTCTCCTCGGAAGAGGCCTTTGCGTTGCAGCAGGTTGGATATAAACTGGGTTCATCATCATCATCCGGCAGACGTCCACTGTTGAACAATGGCTTTCCTCTTTAGTAGGGGGGGGGGATTTCCATAAGCCCCCCGCTTGGCAAGCGGCTTGAAGATCGCAATATTGGTTGTGAAGTTACAGACGACGCTGCTGCCCATCGTCTGGATTTTCTTTTAGTCGCCTCCTAGGACACCAAAGGGATGAAATAGGGAGGTGCTTTTCTGTCTGGCGCTCCACGGGTTAAACTAGATTATATTATTATCATTCCTGACCTACCTAATGCTGTCTGCTCTTTTTGCTCCGAAATTGGGTTGTAAAGGACGGATAGGCAGTCGCTCTATGTAAAATATTGGAATTCAGCTGTATTCGGTAAGACTGAAAGCCGAACCCAATATATTTAGATAAAAGGTCAGCAGATTATTTAATCAATGTTGATTCATCGTCTGACATTTTCACGATGATTACCTTTATGGTTAATTCTTAGAGTTTTAGGGATTGACTATGATCACTTATTTCATATAACTACGTTGCTCCGATTGCAAACTAATGTCATCTGACTGTATTTCTGACTCGTATAACAGCTTCTTGTGGATAATAGCTACAATTATTGAAGCATATTAATAGACGTCATGTGAGTCAACCTCTATAGAATGCTAGCCGACGCTCGCTGAAACTGACGTGTCCGTTCATGAAGATCTAGGAAACAATACACTTAGCGAGTTATTAATAATACACGTACATTAAAAATTACGCAGTATCGTAGAGCTGTAGTAAATTAATACGTTATTTTTCGTAACTTCATTAATATATTCACTTGGTAAGACCTGTTGGTAATTATATGCATGTACAAAAAGATACAGTTTAAGTCAACAGTGTAACATCATCATCATCATCATCAGCCGGAAGGTGTCCACTGTTGAACGAAGGCCTCCTCTTTTTAGAAGGGCGGTTGCCATAATCCCCACGCTTGGCAAGCGGCTTGGGGATCGCAGTGTTGGTGGTTAAGTTACATAAGACGCTGCTGCCCATCTTCTGGATTTTCCCTTAGTCGCCTCTTACGACACCCACAAGAGGAAAGGGGGGTGGTCAATTCTTGGCCGGATACCACACGGCACAGTGTAACAGCCGTAGCGAATTGCCGAAACCAATTGTAAACTATACTTCCAATGTTAAACATTGTTAACGTACATTACAACTTTATATACGTCTTAACTTTCAGTGTTCCCATATTATTTGCTACGCTTACAAATAATGATATCACATAATTACCTACATACCACATTATAAATACCATGTCATAAAACCGACTAACAGAGCGCAGGTATTCGCCATAAGTTGATGTAGCGAACTCGCCTACAAGCATATGGCCACATATAGCCATAATAAGCGCACTTGACAACCATAATGATGCATATGCGCCAGTCACGTATGATACATGTGCACGCCTGCCTGTTTATTAGGTAAAACCATTGCCTTCTAATATCAATTAAAACGCTTCGAATCATAAATGAAATGATTTTTATTTCGCTAATAGGTTTACAGAAAACACTTTTACACGGCATTCTTTTTTAAAAACTAGATGGCGTCGGCATTTCCTAAATGACTACCTCTGAGAAAAAATGCCGAAACAAACTCATAATAATTCTTGGATGTCAATAATAAGTAATACAACAAACAATCACGTCTGTAATATCCGAAGGTGTGGGCAAAGGTGTTCTCTTTTTTTAGGAGTTCATACATCCTTGTAGTCTACCATAAGTTCCATGTAGTAAGCATACAATAGTATTTTATATTTTATTTTATACCATTATCAGTAATCACACAGGTCACTAACCCCCTACCCCTAATGTGTGCTTTTAAGTACGTAGCACTGAATGATTGATTGGATGCTATCAACTAAATAGTAGGTAGACATGGCAGGCTGGTATATAGCCGCATATTTGTGTATATATGTATATGTGGCCGTATGGACTACGTAGAACATGGCATCTAGTTAGTAACTGAATCATACTAAATTAATTGAAGCCTATGTTGGCTCGTCTATACCAATAGTTAAGTTGGTGGGTAGGGGAGCTCGCGCTGCACCAAATGATTTATCGATCGATTATTTTCTGAGCCAACATGTTAAACTATGGACTTTTAAGCTATATACCTACATGTCACACACTTATTACATTAGTCTTAGACAAGAATCACCTATGTCATACTGTTGCTGCTTGCTGGTGTCTTCAATGTGAATAGATGAATTATCTTATTATAACTTTAAGTACCTTGCTTAGGTTGGGTCCAGTCGTGTTACTTTTATTTGGGTTTCAGATAAACCTGCTATTTAGCCGCATTGGCTTGGGTAAGAAGCCGACCCTAATGTTGCTGGCTGGGATAGTGATGTAACTACTTTACGCCATTCAGCTGACGTGTTTACAAACGATTACAAGTTACGCTTACGTATAATCTTTAATTATGTCACCGTGAATACCTATCATTACGCGAGTGTTTATACTTTTATACCGCAAAATATGCTTTTTAAATTATTTGCTAAATAATAGGTACCTTACATAACAAACTATTCCATAGGCTAAGACGAGATGTGCGATAGAGCAAGTTTACTCAAAATTAACCTATTCATTAGCTGGTTTTTTTTTTAGTTTTCTTATAAACTGGTACAAATCTAAATTAGTATTAGTTGCAGAAAATTTGTCATAACAATATTTTTCTCTCAAATATAACCTGGCAGGTCCTTAAAAAGCTTTGGGCGGACAAAAGAACTCCTGTTAAGACGCTGTGTAAATGAGCCAAATGATTTATTATGGAGTCGTGCTGGGAAAAACCTTTATATCGATTTCTGGAAGTTATGTCTTGTAAGACTAGAAGTTAGGACCTCGTTGAAGCCAACCAAATGCCGTAGAGCCATGAGCTTGAGCTGATAATACGACGTACAGGAGCAATAAAAATGTGCAATGATCAGTATATCTATACTTATAAATCGTCAGTGAAGTTCTAACAGTGCGTAAGTCATTTTGTGAGTGTTTTGAGATTTGAATGTCATTGGATAAAGCATTGTGGCGCGCATCGTGTCGACCAATCAAAAGACGATTCCTGACCAATACCAACGCGTTATTTGAAAAATAGTTACATTGCGTATCTCAGTTGGTGGTGCCAACTTTGCGTATGTCAGCTATTCACGTACAAACTCGTCGTGCATCAAGTGTTCCGATGTTGTGATTCCGATTTAAGGTATTATTTGCAATTTATCTTGATGTTTTATTCCTAATAATATCGATTTAATGTTATGTGGTCACGGTTTAACTGTTAAAACAAGTGTGTTTATTTATTATTACGATTATTAGTCGCCTAAACTTTAATCGAAAAGTAGTCGTGACTTACGCAGTGTTTACTGTGATATTTTTTATGAGTTACGTTGTGTTTCCAATATATTTACCTACTTTCTTTCTCTTTTTTCAAGGTGATTGCATAGAAATACAAGATGGATTTTCTATTAAGTGATAGCGAAGAACTTGATGATGACATGTTGATTCTTTGCAGCGACTTAAAGATACAAGTACCAACAAAAAAACAGAAGATATTACCGGTAACATTGACTGACTTAGAAAATATCGATATTAATAACTTACCAATAGAAATAGTTTCCGAGCCTCCATCTCCGCCTTTGCTGGGTCTATTGAGCCCTCAAAACATTCAGGATACCATACCTCTTTCGTCATCTGAACAAGTTACCATAGTACATTTGCGGCCAAGAGAAGAATTGCAGCCTTTGTCCTCGTCTGTTGAGATTTCACCGCCATTAGAAGCGACACAACCACCTGAAAATGATATTGAAGAGACATTCTTACCTTCAGCTCCATCTACCTGTTTAAATGAAGAAGTACAGCCGCTTTCCACGACTGCTGGAAATTCACCGTCGCTATTGGAGCAGCTACCGTCTGACAGTGAGATCGAAGATATAAATTCTAATAGAAAAAGGAAATCGAAGGGATTCGCACAACCTAAAAAATGGAATAAAAACACAACAAAACTGAAGCGTATGCAAGGTGAAGAATATGTGGGGTACCGTAGGGACAGGAAAGTTTCAGGGCAAGAGAAATTTAATGTACTTCATGATGTGCCACGTCCAGCACGTTCAATTGGTTCACGTTGCACTTCCACATTTTGCTCGAAGTCTAAGTTACGTGGCTGTTTTAGCTTGTCTGACATCGAAAGAGAGAACATTTTTGGCAAGTTCTGGAAAAGCATGACTTGGGAGCAACGGAAACAGTACGTTGTATCTCACGTCTCCGTTTGTGAAAAAAAACAAGTAAAAGTAAAATCTAATTCTCGTAGAAGTGAGAGTAAACAGTACTTTCTCAGTACATCAGAGGGACGTATCCAAGTTTGTCTGAAGACTTTTTTGACCACTCTGGGTTTGAAAGAGTCGACTATAAGATGCTGGATCGATAGATCTGAACATGGCATTGCTAAAACAACACCACGACCAAACGACGACAATGATGAACGCGTTATTAAGAAAGAAGACATGACATTCCTCAAACAATTCTTCGCTTCGTTACCAAAAATGCCCTCGCACTATTGCAGGGCATCTACATCGAAACAGTATTTAGAGCCGATTGTTGAAAACAAGAACTGTCTTTTTAGGTTGTACATCCAAGAGTGCGAAAAAGAGTCGAAAAGTCCACTTAGTCGCTGGACTATGTGCAGAGTTTTTAACGAGTTAAATCTAAGCCTGTTCTCGCCTAAAAAAGATCAGTGCGATACTTGCTGTTCGTACAAGGTAGGCAACATAGCAGAGGAAGAATATCGATCACATATTAAGAAAAAAGACATGGCAAGAAGCGAGAAAGTGAAAGATAAAGAGAGGGCTCGTCAATTGGATGACGTACATGTTTTTACACAAGATTTACAGGCCGTAAAGTTATGTCCACAACTTCAGGCCAGTGCTTTATATTTTAAAACAAAACTATGTGTGCATAATTTTACGATGTATAATCTTGCCAACAAAGAAGTTACCTGCTATTGGTTTGACGAGAGTAACGCTGGTTTGACTGCTTCTGTGTTTATATCATGCATCATAGACTGTTTTAAAAAAACACTGCTGAAGAAATGCATGCCAATCATTTTATATTCTGATGGTTGTACGGCGCAGAATCGGAATGTTTATCTATCGAATGCTTTGCTACAACTATCGATGGAAAAAAACATCGTTATGGAACAAAAAT
This sequence comes from Abrostola tripartita, assembly GCA_905340225.1. Classification (NCBI taxonomy): domain Eukaryota; kingdom Metazoa; phylum Arthropoda; class Insecta; order Lepidoptera; family Noctuidae; genus Abrostola; species Abrostola tripartita. The sequence goes on from HG996488.1 coordinate 4,097,809, forward strand.
TTTTGGAGAAAGGTCACACACAGATGGAGTGTGATGCGGTTCACAGTTCCATCGAGCAAAAATTAAAAAACCAGGAGATCTTTCTACCAAGTCAATTTGCGACGTTATCAAAACAAGCTCGACCGCAAAAACCTTATTTGGTTGAATATTTAGACTACAGTTTTTTCGACGACTTCTCAGAGAAGAATTCGTTTATGTATGACTCCATACGGCCTGGTCGCTCCGTCAATGATCCTACAGTAACGGACATACGAGCACTGCAGTATAATCCAAGTGGAGTCATCAAATATAAATTGAACTTTGAGGAGGATTATCAAGATCTGCCACGCAGAATTCGACGAAGAGTAGTAATGCCCGAAACATTACCCCCTAGACCAAAACTCTACCAATGTCGCATCAAAATATCAGTAACTAAATGGAAACATTTACAGGAGTTAAAGACTGTTATTCCTTCTGACTGTCACGGGTACTATGATTCTCTACCCTATTGATCTCATAAGTCTGATTATAGATAAGAAGTTGATTCGTTTTAAGCAAAACATTTCAATAATACAAATTATAATTTTTTCTTTTTTATAAAATAAACTTTTAACACCATTTTGTTAAACAATTGTATCATTTTCCTTCTCCATTTTATCTCCTTTATTTATATTAATTAGATGAAACATGACGTAAGTCAGTGACAACTACTGGCAACACTGCGGAATTCACCAAATTACTTCAATGGAAAAGATTCTCGCGATTTTCACGAGATCAAATCATCACAGAGTTCATTTATATTAATAATTAACCACAATACGGCCTTATGCGTAAGTTACATTCATTTCATACAGTTTTTTCACTCTCCTGTAAAGTAGCCATTTTTGACTTTCGTACTGTTAGAACTTCACTGACGAAATATATTTAAAATTAAAATAATTATTTTACGTAGTTATTAGGTTTATCAAATCATACTTAACTAAATGAGATACCTTTCTAAAAATTTAATTTAAACTTATGTCAGATTCCACCGTCGTTACATACAATTGTAATTTCAATTCCCATAATCTGTAACATTTCGTTCTCAAGGCGTTTGCAATAACAATATATTGTTCCACAAAGTGGTGTGCACAGTATGGGCGTGGCGGTATTTAAACTGACGTTGGTAAAGACCATCTTAGTAGAATAGGAGAAGGAATTCTGCCAGAGAGCTGCGAAGTACCATCTTCTACAATAAAACGCTGAAACAATTGTTTCACAAATTTACAACTATTATAATTATTTTATCCCCTCGCTAGCGATTTTTCTGTAGATCTATTTATTCGGTATAGGAATCGAAACAACTATCCATCGAGCAGAAGGTCAGTGAGTTAGCCTGAGGAGTTAGCCATTGCGCCAGTCGGACTGTCAAGAGAAATAAGATCAATTAGGTATATACATAATGGACCATTTAGAATATGATTAATAACCTAGTACCTATATTAAAGGGATAAGGCTGAGGCGTCAGACACAAATAAATTAGTCTAGTAGGTGCACGACAATCCCATTTACCAACAAAACTTATGAAGATGTAAAAGGCCAAGCAATTGAGGATAAATAAGGGAGAGGCCATTTGTGAACGAGCCGTAACGCTAAGTAGTACCCACTTAAGACCGCCATAATCGACATTTATTATTTTCCTTAAAATTATTTTCTCTATAGGTAGAGCAACCTACGGCAAAATTTTGATAAGAAACTCGAAATGAAATTACAATTCTGTGTTGTTGGCTTGCTTTACTTCACTAAATAAACCATGCCAATTAAGAAGTGACACGAAACGCGCTCAAAACACTGAATAGAAGCTAATTAGTCAATAACTAACATTCGAGCATGCCATCTCATTTACTTGAAGAAGTGTAACACCAGATGTCATAGGTATAAAAACTCTAGGCTGGCTTAGGACGAACGAACTATTCGGCGTAGCACTCGACAGTGCGCTTCGTTTCTGGAAGAAATATTATTATTCCTTCGACCTTCGCCTTGCCCACACGAAAAAGGAGAGCGGGAAGTTTATCTGATTTGTTCGAGGAAATTCTATATGTTTTGTTTTTGTTTTTTTTTTAAAAACGTCGCCCCACACTAGCAATTTCTCCTGTATCGTGGGTGCGTTTCACAAACATGAAATATCACATACACAAACACCCAGACTCGAGACAAATATCTGCGGATTGCACAAATTTTTGTCCCGTGCGGGAATCGAAACCCGCAACCCTTTGCGCAGCAGTCCAATCGCTTAGCCACTGCGCCAATCGGGTCGTCATATCATTTTATTTGAAAATTATAATACAAAAAGGAAGTTTAGGTTTTATAACTATCCTTATGTGAAACTTATTAGTTGCTACGACATTAAATTCTAAAACAATACATCTAAAAGAATGGCTCGCTACTATATAATAATATTAAAAAGCAGAGCTTCTCCAAAAGAAATGTGTCATAGATTGCAATAAACAAACTGTAGATACCATAGTCAAATTCAATCTGAATCATACCGTTACAAAACGTGTTAATGCCCATTATCTTTGTAATGGTTTCATGTTGTTCATCGTATACACAAGTAACTCACTAATTAACTACACATTGCAGCAGGCTGCTGGCTACGGCTATTGTATATTTATCTTTAATAGTAACCTAGTGCATTCTGAATAGTAACAGACTGTCATCTGCATTAATAACAAGACCTTTTTCTTATTCCTTGGGTGCGTGAGAAATGCCGCCGGATGAAGTTACCGTTCGTTTGGCATACCAACTTACACTTATTTTGCTTCATTCAGCTGGCAACTGGCTTTGCAGAATTATGGAGATCATTCAGTTTCCGAAAGCTGAAACTGGTGTTTTTTAAAACAAATGCAGAATTGAGTTGATTAGTGTAGTCAGGCCCTTATATGTTTAATTGAAAAATCTAAAAAGGTCTAGGCTCTACGCTACGAAATATAGCTATAACCTAAGAACCTTAACTCTCTGAAAATGTTTCGTCGTTTTCCATTATTTGTATCTTTATGATCAACCTATAACATAACATATAGCTAGAAGCTATTACTACGCATGTAGCCCGTAGGTGTACTTATATTATTTTGTTTAGTCTAACCAGGTAGGGCTGAATTCGTCGAAATATTTACACGAAGCCTGAACTATAGTTTTTCCCGAGGCAAGTCAGTGGCTGTGTAATGTGTATGCATGGAGTCTTGAAAAAGGTTGGCTGGGCATATTGAATAGAATTGTACGGTGTATGTACTGATGCCATTGGTCCTAAGACACAAATGGCTAGCCTTGAGTCTTACTAGAACAACTCTACCTCTGCATAGAGTTTTACAATTTAGAATTGGCATATGCAAAAATGTTATTTTATGTTAGACATGTAATCAGGTAAGTGCTATTTAGATTAGATTGATATTTGTAGGTATGTTATACCTATGTGACTATCGATAACAATTCACGAAACCTACCGATAACTACCTACGTCAATACAAATGACTGTAGTATGAAATTAATGACTAGTGAGTATGAGAGATGTTAGTGAAGAACGTCATTCAAAACCTGTATGTAATTAATTAATGATGAATCAGTCCCATTTAACACATGTGCTACAGCGTATAGTGAGCTAAAATACATCGGGAAGCAATTGCAACCCTAACGGTGATGAATACAAGCAAGCTCGAGGCAGCTAGCGGTGTGGTACGAAATTTAATCTACCCCTGTCTGCCCCCACGCCGCCCGCCACCCCACGTACCAAACACCTAAGTATCTATGTACAACCGACACACATACCTACACTACAACCAACAAATAATTTATTCACGCTAACGCGCGTCTTTGATGGCTATACAGTGAAACAGTGCTGACTATAATGCCTACAGCTGGAGTTTGTTTTTCGCCGACGTTACCATGTGAACGATTAATAAAGCCAGTCTCCAGTGCCTAGGTACGGCACGATACGACGGTTGGGTGACCTACCTACATGCTAGGTACATTCTACACAAGGACTGGCGCGGTATAGCCAACCGTTAGACATGAGATAAAAAACTGGTTACACACAATATAGAGATGAACAAAAACTTGTTCAATTGTTGTAGAGCTGGTCTGCTTCTGTGAATAAAACGCTTGTGGGAAATACAAGCATATACTTGTCCTATAAATTTGTTACCTGTGTTAGGGATCTTTCTACATGCCCAAATATTAGCTTATCCTGGCTAAACTTAAGTACCCAGGCTACCTGTCTCTACATTTCGTTGTTGTCTTAAACCTTTTTTGTTTTAACCCAATCTTAGCGTCGACATTCCTGACATATAAATGATTAAAAAAAGAAAGTAAACTTTAGTCCGTATCCGTCTTATTGTAATAAAGGTACATCATAAGGTACAACAAATATTTTTACAGAAGTTAAATAAAGACTATCTTTCTAAAATAAAACTACTTAGGTAAGAATAAACTAAACAATATTTTTATCTGTTTATTTTGGTTAGTAAACTCTCGCCGTATCTAGATTGTCCTTGATAACGATGACATAACGTTGTTATCTCTAAATTACTGTTGTTGTCATAAAACTAACTTTTAATCCAACATCGTGCTTTTCGCCGTATGCTATGTAAATTACGGGAGAGAGCGAGAGCGCTCTATAGTGGCGTCGCGGTCGCTCTCTACGAAAGCCTCCTGAAAATATCTATTGATTATCGTATACGTGCGGGTTGGTATGTATAGTCCGCCACCTCGCCCTGTATTATGTCGACTGGCGTCGAGTGCCAATTTATTTGAAGAATGCTCGTAGTGAGGCGAGCTCACTGTACTCCGCTGCAGTGACGCGACCATACCACGCGTCATGCACACCTACGTACACCTGCTCGAGTAAACAGATTGCCAATGTGTATACTATGGCAGATTTTATAAATACCCCTCCCGGACGATTAACCTACAGTAACAAGAGCGGACAGAACATAAACATGTATAGGTGCATATTTGTTGATAGATAAAGATTACTCAGCGGGTGGGTCTTTGTTTAAAATAAAAGGTTCGTCGTGTTATAGTTTGTATTTGAAGATGTAAGTTGTACGAACACAATCATCAGCTCAGTAACTTACGTACATAGCCGTGATGACATGACGCAGACGTACGATTATGTCGGTCGAGACCTGTCGAGCTGGCCTGAGAGCAAAAGGTTGTGAACCTGTGTTGCCACTATTGTCCTCCATTGTTTAATGGAATTCCTGCAGAGATATTCAAAACATCGTTACTTACTACTAATAAGAATTAAGAACCACAAATCATCAGGTCCAGCTCGCGGAAGGCGAGGCCCGTTAAGTAGCCAGACTTGACTGAAAACTAAAAAAATCTCTCTCTCTTAGAAAACTGGTATTAGAATATCTAAGCTCTGTACTATACATGTATTAACATTTAAAATATTAATTATCTAACTTCGTTAAATCTCTTTAAATTCAATTCATTGATTACCAATAAACTCCTGGCATGATTTATATTTGTAATTTACTCACTAATTCTCCAAAAGTACTATTTTCAATGTCAAAGACGAAGATAGAGAGCTTAAAAAAAGAGTCAGATCATAAATATCACACCAATATAATACAAAAATTAAAAATAATATTAACATGGTAATTTAATAATCACCACGTTGGTATCACTGCATTCACAAGAAACGGAACGCGCTTGCGCGAGCTAGCGGGTGTACGCGGTGCGGAGGGTCGCAAGGCCGGGGCGCGGCGTGCGGGGAGGGGCGACGTCACGTCGAACAACGCAGCCCATACGCTACTAAATTCAGAAGGCCCCTCGGTAAACCGCGTTCGCATGTGTTAACGGACTATTCCATTGCTTCGGTTTAAAACTTGCCTGCGTCGCCCGAGTCGTCCAATGCGATTACGCGAGGTGGGAACTGTGTGATCGGTAGTAAAAGTGGCCTCTCTCTGTGATTCTGTGCTAGTGAAGTGATGATTTTACGTTAAATATTTTATCCAAAAATAAACTCATAATAAGTTTGATTATCCCGGAAAGTGAATTGACTCATTGGTGGCTGGAAACAAAAATAAAACGCTGTATAAAAAGACTGAAAAGTAAAGAACGTCGCTGTCAAAATAAGGCGGAAAATAAATAAATAGGGTTAAAACACAACGGCTTGCTGTAAGTGTTTTAAAGAGAACCGTATTGTGCGTGTAAATAAGAGTGACTTTTGTGTAACAGTGCTACAGTCGATTACCGAATTGCTAAAATAAATTATCATGCTTACCTACTAATATTTCTTGATGATGAGGAGAGCAAGAACCCAATGATTGTATTTGTGTCTTCGTGATGATCATGGAGCGGGGGATCCGCTGGCGTGCTCGAGCGTACCGGGGGAGTTAGTCGAGGCCACAGGCTTTTCAAATAGGTACCGGTTTTGAATTATCATTTTGTTTGATTTATAATACTACTCGGTTCAGGCGGGTGCAGCTGGCTCGCACTTCTTCATCGCAACGATGAGTCCTAACGTATAAACAGTCACAATACTAAGTTTAGACATTTATACTACACACAACACAATATTAAAGCTATAACATAATGGGCCTCGGTAATATACTATGTATTTCTACACTTCTTACATTTTAACCTTTTCTATTGGTTTATTGTTTAACGTTGTTTTACTTTTTACAGATTTTATCATGGAGAACGCTGTATTTGAATCAGGCGAACAGCCGAAAGAGCAAGCTGAAGCCGTAACTGAATGTGATAGAGATCCAGTCGTAGAACAGTCCGGGGAAGACGGTTTCCTAGTGATAAAAGATGAAAAAGGTAGTGAGAGCGATGCTCATAGTGAGGACCTTAGCTCTAATGATGAACAAAGTAATATAATCAGTAGTAGTAACTCTCAGTTCTATGAGAGCAGTGACGGCAAAATAGATTATGCAGTAAAAATAGATGACAATGATACTCTTAGTGACATAGACGATATAAAAACGGACAGTGCATCGGCTGACAGTGAAGATTCAGCTCTTGGTAGTCTACCTCCAGATGGCGCTCTCAATGATAGAGAAGAAGAGGTTCAAGACAGATCGGAAGGCAGCGATTCAGGCCTTGGATCAGAAGCTCTTGATGACGTGAAAATACCAAGCTTCAACCTTGCATTGCCATGTCAAAGTAGCCTAAATGTCGTGAAATCATCAGATGATTCAGGACTCAATAATAATAACTCCAGCAATAGTAATGATGAGAACAATTTAGATAATGGTCATAGTTCTATAGCACAAATATCAAAACCCCTACGAAGTAGTCTTAAGAGAAAATGTAGTGAAAACATAAACGAACCACAGCCTAAAAAGAGGAAAGAGAGTTTAACATTCGACAATGTTACCGTGTATTACTTTCCTAGAGCCCAAGGATTTTCATGTGTACCATCTCAAGGAGGCTCAACATTAGGAATGGAATGGGAACATTCCCATATACAAAAGTTTTCTTTACCTGAGCATGCTTTAGAACAGAGACGATTGCATAGACAAATACTGCAGCAACTGAAAAGTGAGCGCCATACGTTACAAGGAGCGTCACTTTCCTCTAGTGAAGACAGCGACACTGAAGAAGAAGCAAGCGACATTTCTGAGTCAGAGCTAGATTTAGATAGTTATTTTTTCCTACAACCTGTTCCAACCAGGCAAAGAAGGGCCCTATTACGTGCAGCGGGTGTAAGGAAGATAGAGGGCTATGAAAAAGATGAGTGTAGAGATATAAGAACATCACGTGAATTCTGTGGCTGCGCTTGTAAGGGAACTTGCAACCCAGAAAATTGTTCGTGCAGTCTGGCAGGTATTAAATGCCAAGTCGATAGATTGAATTTTCCGTGTGGCTGCACTAGAGATGGGTGCGCTAATACAACCGGCCGAATAGAATTTAATCCAGTAAGAGTAAGGACGCATTTTATACAGACTCTTATGAGAATAGGCCTTGAAAAGAAAAATGAAGAAAACCAGGAAGCAGCTAGGAGACAATGGCTGGAGGCGCACAATAATTCTACGTCGTGTTCATCGAACTCGTCTTATGAAAGGGAGCGTTGTCTAAGTCATGAAGATGGAATGTTGCGTGATGTTACCCTTACTCCCAGAGTGGAGGTTGAATCTTGCGTTAATACTGGTAGTTTCAATAATGTTCATTGTGATATGATTACCTCTGCTACACAGAATAACGACATGACATACGGCTATAGAAACGAGCCTTCCAATCACAATAATGTGAATGAGAATAACATAATGCACTTTGAAAATACAAATAATCATCACAACCACAATGACCCCTACACGTCGGGCATACTTCAAGGAAAGGGTCCACCTTACTCGGCAAACACTATGGGTTTTGAGACCGTAACAAACAACATACAACGGTTTCCTTGCGATCTCAACTATGCTTATGAACAGCAAACAGAACACCATTTCAAGGGGCTGCAAAGCTTTTCTGCCACTAGTTTTGAAGAATTTGCGCACAGTTCTCAGATGACTATGTTTAGTCACTATGGACACGTTTATGTACCAGACTATTTACATAAATCAAGTACGAATTTACACCAGCACCATTCGCTACAGTACCATAATGCGCAACAAAACCACTATGAAATGTATAAAAACAGTTCTGAATGTGTAAATAATGAAAATAAAAGTGATACTCATTATACTACTTTGATGACATTGCCATATCAACCTAGTAATAAGATGCAAACTGTAGAAAATGATGAGAATTGGTTTAGTCACAATACGCTGCTAAACTTGGATCATTCCGACCAAACGACCCAGGATGCTTCAGACTTACAATCACAATCTGCGGCAGCGCCATCGGAGACCAATAACGCCGAGACTACAGAGAACTTTGGTGAACTTATTAAAAAAACTATGGTAGAGTCTGTTATTGTGTAGATGAATTACTTGTTGTATTTAATCGTCTTAATTATCATGTTATGAAATTTTTAATTATATTAATTGGTAAATTTAAAAGACTTGCTTTATTGAAAATCTTAACAGCTTAGGTCACCTATAAAGATATTTATCTCTACAAATAAACAACTCTACTCGTATCAGTAACTTGTTATACATAAACGCGTATCACAGTCGCGATACCTACATAGTATAATTAGTCTGACAGAGACAGACATCACCACTTGCGTTCAAGAAATAAAAACTATAGGTACCTATATATATCAATTCACGATCATTCATAAATCGCATTCTGAAGTGACTTCACAGAGCAGCTTTAAAACTAGATAATAAGCAAGCTGTATTTTGATAATAATTACACAAATTGTATGTACCTACATACTCTTAATAACTAATGTATATGGTTGACGTCATTTGTATTCATGTCATGTACGTTACTAGGTAGAGTAGGTAGCATTATGAGTCCATTTTGCTGATAATTATGTATGGCCACACATACTTCTATCCATTTGACTGATTGGGTACATCAAAGCATTTAAGAGTACGCAACATTAGAAATGTCTAAAAATCTCGTCTTCTAACAAACAATCCAATTAGTAACGGTCTAAAACGGCTGACTAACATCGTTGTTAATGATTTTAAGATGGTACAAAATGGTTTTGTTTGCACCTAATTACAACAAACAATATTTTACTACTTATTCTTCTTATCGTATGGTTAATGAAGAACCTGCCCCCTTACTATGAACTCTTAAAGCAGGACGCCGCTACATGCTGTGTAATGCAGCGTCTCGCTTCCACATGGTAAACTGCCCTGCTTTAAGAGTTCATGGTTAGGGGGCTGGTGTCTGAGTTTAAACCGCATCTATGCCTCTGACATGGCTTTACTACTTTGTACAAAACCGAACTGTACAGAAAATATAAAAGATAATAAAAGTAAGTATTTAGTAAACGACAAAAGTAAACTATATCAACTATATTACCTTGTCTACCTAACGTATTTTAACGACACTGGCACCTGTAACACAAGACTTTTAATACTTTTTGTAAATCAATCATTTTTAAATAAATACAGCTTGAGTAACTTAATAATAACAGAACCTCGCAAAAAGCCCATAGACCGTATTACCGTCCTTACAGTACACTGGTGTTGCCAATTGGTGTCCTATTTTTACACCTACTTTATTTGAAAACATGCCTTATGTGTAGGTAATAAAGGCCTCAGTTTTAAGTTTAACCTCTCTATAAAACAGTTCTGCATGGGATACCAAGATACACCTAACACAATTGTCACTATTCCAAGTTTTTTTTTAATAACGTAACCTGACATCACGCCTGTATTCCCCGCAGGGGTAGGCAGAGGTGCACATAATGATAGTACACCCTCGCTTCGTGTTGTTAGTTCCAATATAATAAGGGGCGAGCCTACTGCCTGAGAAATACCGAATGCAAAAACCGAGTAACACTTTTCCCGACCCGGGATTTGTACCCAGGACTCCTGCTCAGCAGTCGCGCTTAGCGACCACTAGAACAACAAGGCGGTTTAATACTATTTATATAATAGTTGGTAGTAATATACCTACATACTTAATTTTAATAAAAAGCCATTACGAATCGGAAGTGAAGACAGCCTTCCCGAGTGACGATACCTAAGTAGGTACGTCCGACGCCGTGCCTCGGATGGGACATGTGGCTACTGCCTCCTTACCATGAACTGTTATAGCAGGACAGTTTAAGATGTAGAAGCGAGACGCCGCTATGTGCAGTGTGATGCGGCGTCTCGCTTTTACAAAGTAAACTGTCCTGCTTTAAGAGTTCATGGTAAGGGGGCTGATCCCCAATCTTTCTACGGTCGTGTATGATTGTCTTCCCATTGGACTGTGAACGTGAGAGAATAGAAAGTTTAACAGTGTTTGACACACAAACCTATGCATTATTTTCAGTGTACCTTGTAGTTGATTTCCTTGAGTTCGGGCATGCCTTTGAACAAGATGAGTATCACAGAAGTATGACATAGATAACAAAAGAAAAAGTTAAATCCCCCGGAAATCACTGACAAACATTACACAGGTAATACCAAAATTCGCTTCACTATTAATTATCATAATTTAAAACATATATGTACTGTCAGAGCAAGAACGTCGTTAGGAACAGCCTTGCAATTGCAATATTTATTTTCATAAGTAATATTGTTTTGGCGACTACTCCCGGAGAACAGTTTAGAAGATAGTAACCATTTTCGAGGTCACCCAGTTTTATTTTCCTTCGCTGTTATCGGCTTTAAATGTACGCAGCTTGTGCTATACGTACTACCCTGGGGCTAAATCACGGGGTAAAACGTATACTTTAAATGTATTTTTGTGAATTTTGTTTTTGTCATTATAGTAGCAGATTTCGCTATCTGTAACTTTATGGATACCGTACCTATGGGTTTTCATTTTTCAGTAGTGGAAGTCAGTATGAGGTGTGTCTGAAATATAAGAGGTTAATCTAGTTCATTTTACTATACATACTATGGAGCAGTTTTAGCAAATCTATCATGCCCAAATACATTTATAATTTGTAAATGTTAACAACCTAATACATAATAAATATACGTGTACAAAAGTAACGTTTAATTGAGACAAATTCATTTCACTGTTAATAATATTGCAGTCATATTTGCATGTCCAGCAGTGGACGGAGATAGGCTGATGATAATGATTTGCATGTCTGGAATAAAACATCAGCCCTCTTATTCATAAACGAGGATCATACCGGCATAACTAAACCCCGTATTAAGTCTATTGACATCTCTATTCTTTGATGTGCAAACGACAGTGACAGGTATAATTTAATCATTGGTTTTAAATTGTAATTTTTGATGAAATAAATAAGGCAGTGTTTGTAGTTTTTTGATGACGTATTTTAGCCAGATATGAATTTTTATGTACAAGTATTATGTAACATAGCGTTGGACGCAACCCGCCCCTTACATTTAGGAACGGTGGGGGCGTCAAGCGTCAGCCGCCGAGCGTCCGTAATTGCTTAGTAACGGAAGTTAAGGCGATAACTATGCACTTTTCATATCGAAGGCACAGAACGATCGTAACATCTAGAATTACAATTTTAGGACTCAAACATTAAAATAACATAACTTCACGACCGCATTTTCCGAAGGGCAAGCTAAAAAAGGTGTGTAGTACAATGTAATACATAAGTAACTGGCGAAGGGGCGTAAATTAAAACAAACCACAAATAAAACGATAAATCTTTATTGAACATAGTCTCCTTTTTGTCTATTATAATATACAACGAATAAATCTGTTTTACGTATTGTTCGAATATCACAATGTTTTATAGTTTCACAACTGTCATGATTTTTGTATAATACTGCAGGCGAACGCGTCACGTTTCCGTCAGGAACTGTGTGCGATTTCCCAGATCTTGATAATTTTGTCTTCACTGGCAGTGATCAGTGTTTTTGAGATCTCGTCGAAATAGACGTTGTTGATAGAGTCTGAAACCAATACATATCGAATCGTTAGATGGTAAGCTCTTGCAAAGTTTTTTTCATTGTTTAATGCATGCTAACTAGGAAATGACGTTAAATAAACATTAAAACGTGTTCAAACGTCCAAGCGAAAGTCCGCGACCTCTTACAACTTCGGCCACTACTTTATACCAATCATAATTTGTATGCGATACAAGGTTACGAACTCCAACCCAACATATACCGTAGACTTTTTCAACGGCTTGCAAACTTTCTAAGTTAATCTAAGACTAGACTCACTAGCGGTCAAGGAAAACATGAATAGAAAACATGGACTTAATAATAAAAAAATATACATATAATGGTCTAATTTCGAACTCTGGTTATCAAAGATCTTTCCCTTCAAAATTTACAGTTGCCTTGTAGTGATGAATAAGTAGGTAGGTACATTAATTGGATGATGTTTGAAATACTTTTTACCAATACACGAAATGAAACAATTGGATCGGCTTATTACCGATACCTAATGGGAACCACGCTACTCTTTCAATATAGGGCAATTAATTCGAAAGATATATTATGTTATTGGCGTCTATGGTTATTCAGAATATTTGAAGCGTGTACGAGTTTAGCTAGGGTCCCAAATAGCTGGTTGATGTGCTACCCTTTAGGACGCGCATGCGCGCTGCAAGATTCAATGACGGCACGTCAGTCCGCGCCGGTAGCGATTGTTTGTGATACATCGCATAAATGTATACCTAGGTAAGTAGATCCTTAATACCTGCGTCTAGCGTGCTTTAGCGTGCTTTCACGTCATACTAAAAGTATACAACCTATTACCTACGTTAGAAGAGGAAATAAAGTGTAAAAATTGGTCGTTGAAGTAATGATTAGTCCCAAAATAGGAACTATTGATTTAATTTTCTCAGTAAAACCTTATGATATAATATAGTTTTAACACACATGTTATCATTCTGTTTTGTAATATTTTACTAGTAGGTACACACGCTTATTTTTATGGGTTTTCAAACGGCACGTGCACGTTCTAATAGTACAGTGACCGTCAAAAGTGTATGTATTAAAGTACATGTAGGTACGATTGATTTCATTCAATACGAACTCATTCGATTTTCGGGATGAGCTTAATCAATATTTTTCTGTAAACAGTTAAACACTAATTAATAAGACCATAACATAATAGCAAGCCTGGGTTCCTCTAGCTCGTAGGCAGAGGTGTATAGAACACATAAATTTTGCACATTTGCAAATTATATGTTATAGATCATTTTATTTTGGCGTCTATTGCCAATAACCGAGTACAAATTCTGTGTGCGTGTGGTATGAGAATTTGTAATAATAAAACCCAACAACACTTTGCCCGACCGACTTTTGAACCCAAGACTTTATACTCAGAAGTCGTGTTTAGCGACCATTAGGCCAGTGTAGAAGTGTCGTCGGTAATTAAGTAAATAATTCATATAGGACAGAATATGGGGAATATCACGCCGATGCACATAATATGTTTATTTCGGAACACACAATATCGGTATTACGATAAGCGGGCCTAGCAGCAGCAGACCAATCTATTAAATTGTTTTTTTTTTATATTTCAGTTAACTTTGCCTATTTTTGGACATATATTCTTTAAACTTCCCAATAACACTATGCTAAACCAGCCGACTGGTAGTAATACGTACCAGTATGTGCAGCATGGGAGGCGGTCTGCGTGACTGTGAGCATGTTCCACTGCAGCAGGCAGCCGGCGCCGCAGCCGAGCCACACCACGTCGGAGCCGTCCCAGCACAGTGACGTCACTGGTCCCGGCAATTGTTTTTGATATACCTGTACATATTATGAACATTAGACAAAAACTTTTACTTATTTAAGTCAATACTAATTGATAATAATAACAGCAAATGCGCGTGTATTCTTTAACAGCGGTATATTTTGACCGTATGACCATTGATCACATAATTCGGTAACAACTGAGTATTTAAATATGAGTTAAAAAAAGCTTAGGAACAGATAATATTTTTTGCTCGTTCCCTCTTACTATGAAGTATTATTTTATATTAAGTATTGTTTTATCATAATAATTATACCATAATTACCGAATCTAGAACACTCAAGTCAGTGACCCTCATGTCGCCATCTTCGCACGTGGTCACCACTCTGTCCCCGGACAGTACGAAGCACAGGCCGCTGACAGGCGACGAGTGTACACTGATCTTGTTCACTAAGTCCTTGGTAGTGTAGTCCCAGATGAATACCTCGCCGTCACTTGTGCCCGTTATTATGTCAATCTCGTGACGACGCCGCCTGCCAAACGAGTTATAAATTAGACTAAAGTTTGACGATCGGCGGTTTTGGAGTTGCTCGATACTTGATACGTCAGTACTCAGTGCCTATGTACTCGATACAGTTATCGAACCTAACGATTTTTAGCCTTACATCGAGTATAGCACGCGTGTTTAAACTAGGCCAGATGAAACAGTTTATATAACCAAATAAACACATATTTTTATAGTATATTTTACTCTTTTAAGTCTTCAACCACTGCACACTCACAGGCGAGAAAGTTTCGGAAAGCCATCTTCAGTTCGGTGTAGTGTAAATGCGCGTACTATAACCAGTATAGAGAATATAGAGAATGCTGTATCGGCAAGCGCGACCAATAATTTCATTGGAATTATTAAAGCATTGAGTTATTATACAAATTCGCCTAGATAGGTTGTTTTGGCTGTTTTTATTTATCGTGCAGAAGTACAATCTCTTCTGACCTGATATGCAACGTAGACAACAACGTGAAAACCAGTTTCAAATGATTCAATCTTCTTATTACATTCATATACAAAGCTTCTGGCTAAAAATAGATATTTTATTTACATACTAGTAGTCGTTTAGTGGCTAAAATTGGATCGAAAGTATATTCATTTATTGGGAAGTATTTTCTCTTTACGTATTATATAGAGATAAGATCTCGAATCTATCATAATAATAGCTACTAGAATGTTGGTAGTATTATTGTTACATTTTATTAGAAATCCCAATAAATGTCTATTTAGAAAACATAACCAGATTTATAAACTGAAATTGATTAAATAAGAATTGTATTAGGTTAAACTTTAGAAAGAGATTCGATGTTCTTTTGCCAAAAGAAGCCAGGTGAATGGCATGCCTGGCTGCTGTGCCAACAATTATCTATTCTGTGGCGGCGCCCATGCTTATCGTTCCTACATTAGTCACTTATCGTCTAACTCTTTAGTGACGTCAGCATTTGCACATCTTGCTTCTCTTTATAATATCGTTAGAGGTATTTTGGTACGTTTAGAACAGTTTCAGTTGTATGTCAACAATTAGGCGCATTTATTCGTTAAGAAATAATATCAAAACATGACGGTAAACATTACACATAAGAATTCTTTTAACCGACTTTTTTGACTGCCTCTCACAGCCTCCAGGTACACACGAGACCGATCCAAAAATTTGGTTTTAAATTACGTAAATCACTCTAGTGTCTAATTATAAACTATGAAAGTCTTATTGCTGGCTCACCTGTACGTGACGCTAGTGACTTTACCGTCGTGGTCGAACTCCGCTTTGAGTCCGCGTAGAGCCTGTCCGGTCCTACCGATGTTACCCCACACTCGGACGACGCCGTCCCATCCGCCAGATATCAAAAGACGTTCTAAAATAGACAACAAGGTTAATACTAGATTATTTGTTACTAGCCTCGTACAGCGGTGTTACCCGCTACATTTTCACGGGATAAAAAGCCTATATGTTAATCCAAGGTGTCAGCTACCTCCATACCTAATTTTAGCTAAATCGGTCCAGCCGTTTGAGCGTGAAAAGGTAACAAACAAACAAACACACCCAAACACACTCACAAACTTTCGCCTTTATAATAGTAATGTGATATATATGACAAAGTGTACACACAAAAGTAAAACAATTTATATGATTATTTACTTGCAAATTAGGATTTGATATATTTTTTAGCTAGTGGGAATATTATTCACTGATTCTGAATTGATAAACACTGATTGATCGCCAAATTAGCCCAGTTTTGCGTACATAAGATCTACTCGGGGTGACTGCCCCCATGTGAGGTCACGTGGTCGGAAGTTTGGACATGTGCATGCGTAATCTAATCCGGAGCGATTTAATGCAGTATGCTATGAATATACATAATAATATGTACCGATATTCGTCTTGAAATTCTTAGTTTTTAACACAAGTCAAGATGCATGCAAAACTTGCTTGAGTTAAACAAAGGCATCAAGCAATTCAGTGTCCTTTTGTAAAATTAGCATATTAGTAGGTCATTTCATTGTCACCGATGTAATAATAATAAAAGAACGACATTCATAAGCTAAAACATACCTTTTTCGAGCCACAACAAACAGCTAACGGAATCGTCATGCGCCCGAAAACATTCCACAACTCTGCCATACTCTACGTCATATAAATATCTGCAAGTTAGTATACAACACGGTATTAGTTGCAGCAAAATTATTTAAAATTATCGCACTAATAAACGTTGTGAAACAGATGAATCTTTTAATTAGTTACACTACAATTATCTATTTCTATATTTTTATCCCTCGATGCAAAATGAAAAGTGACGACGCCCCAGATATGCATGTTAAACTTTTGTTAATTTAACATGCATGTCTGTGTGGAGGGAAAGGCGACTTGTTTCCTCAGTTACTTTACATTTATAAGCAACATACAACGTTTATTAGGGGAGTATTTATATTAGAAGTCAAATATAAGAAGATAACAATTACATTTCGTTATCCCACGAGCCGGCTGCGACTGTATTATTGTCGACCATGACACACGAGCTTAGAGGTGTGGAACTAAGGATGACGCTTCTGATTTGCTTCTTCAGTAAGGTATCATATACCTTAAGGGTACCATCTTTTCCAACTGATATAACCCTATTTTCTCTTCGAATAGCACATGTCACAGCCTCCTTATGCAATTGTAATACATCAATACATTCCATTTTGTAGGAATCATTTTTATCTAAATAAGATAAAGGTTTTGTAACGCGCGGTGATATTTTTCTGACGTGTGGCTTGGTGAACAGCTGTTTTGGCACCTGTCCAAACTCCATTATTTGCACCTCTAGTGCGTGTCTGTCGTTCATGTCGTAAACACATTCCAGATTGACCGCACCCTCGTAACACACGTGGTGGAACACTGAAATTTAAACAATAATATACATACATATATCGTTGTCGTTCATTATGGCGTTCTAAGGGGGAGGCCTTTGTCCAGCAGTGGACGACTTCCGGCTGATGATGATGATGATGATGATGATACATATATCATATTAATTTATAATATTAAGAGAGATTACATTTTGGTTTATAAACATCAGAAAATCGTGCAAGTTACTTCCCTTTATAAAAAAAAAAAACATTGTCAACCTTTTTTCTGCTCCCAGTATTATTATTATGGCTTTGAAGATCTAAAGATAATAATGACTAACAAAGTATGCATTCAATTGTACTTATCAATGAAGGCGGAAACAGAAGCTATTAATATTTTTTCGACGTGACGCACCTTACTATTTGCTTAGGTATTAAGATAATAAACACAACCATTATCTTAGTGTACAGACATTTAAACCTAATCAATCGTGAGGGAAGAATGAATAAAGATAACTCTCCCATTTTTGCGTCGGGAGTTAATTTCATCATCAGCCAAAAGACGTCCACTGTTGAACATAGGCCTCCCCGTTTAAGCGGGGGTGGGATTGCCATAATCCCCACGCTTGGCAAGCGGCTTGGGGATCGCAGTATTGGTGGTGAATTTACAGAAGACGCTGCTGCCCATTTTCTGAATTTTCCCTTAGTCGCCTCTTACGAGACCCACGGGAGGAAAGGGGTGGTCAATTCTAGGCCGGATACCACACGGTACACGGAAGTTAATTATACGAGGATAAATATTTCGAAAGGATACAAGTGTGGTAAATATTAATCATCCGAATTCGACAGTAATACTCCAATATATTTAGTACAATCAAGATCCTAGAATTAACAGGAATACTAATAGTATGAAAACTACATTGCGTGAACTATCTATTAAAAGAAAATGTCAGCGCCAGTGCAGTCGGGGAGCGTCATCAATTGATGTGCAATATTTTAAATCAGTTGAGAAATAATCGCGTCAATGATATAGATACGGTAGTTATCTGCACACAGAATTAAAATCGACTTTTATTTATTTTATGCATAATCCATGACTCAGTGCTTAGTGACGTAATTATTAAAGCATGACAAGTAAAACGTACAAGGTCATTTCATTGTCGCTGATCTACTACCGACAAGAGTAAAAAATATACACAAACCATTGTTAGCCTTTACTGCTTCTTCGCCTCTCTGTCTATAGCCGAATATAAGGTCAATCCACAAATGTAAGTGTCTGCAGACATACTCGGACTCCAAGGCCTCTCTGAGTTTGATTACGAAGTCTTCCGGCGACAGTGCCCATGGCGGCAGCGCTACATCATTCACTTTACTGCCATCATGGCGCTCACCGAAGTTTATTTCATATTTGTTCACTAAAAAGTCGCCTTTTCCTTCTGTGTCATAAAATTCAGGGACTAATTCCTGTAAACACAAAATGGAGTTGAACGGTATAATTAACCCGGTCATTAAATATCAAATGTTTTCCTTAATATTACTTAGTAGTTCTTACCTTAAAATCGGACATATTTCGTAGACAATTATTGTAAACATCTCTAACTGAATTGAACATTCTGTCAGGATGATCAAATCTGCCGTTTTGTAAACATAGCATATATTGTGGGTATTTTCGAACCTGAAAAGAGATCGATTTCATACTTAAATCTACATACACTTATTGACACAGCAATTAGGACAGTAGTGGTAACAGCTCTGATCATTTTAAATATTATATATTCATACAATTTCAATGTTATATAATATTAGAGTAATGTAACAAAGAATTACAAAATACTTACTAAATAAAATAATACAAGGCCAGGTGCAGAATAGTGAGAGCCATACAGAAACTTAGGCTCACTCATTTCATGGTATCTTTCCTTTAGTTTGTCCAGTCTGTCAGGGTTGATAGCTCCCATAGGCTTGGATAGATCTCTGAATGTGTTAGGATTCGTCAGATCTAGAGTATCTGAAGTGTAGTCTGCTACCACCCATGGGAATACTGGGTACTGTGTGAGATCATTCTTACTTCTATCTGCAAGGCTGTCAAGATATTGTCATAAGTAAATAAAGAACAATTTTTTTTAAGATATTTATAAGATGAAATATCATTTATAATCATTAACTTACCAGTTCAAATACATTAAATAGTCATAATTAGAAACAATTCCATTTTGCCACTGTAATGTCATTTCCTCTGTGTGAACCTTCTCTAACTGAACATTTGGGGACTCTTCCAAGATTTTGTAAATCCTGTCTCTGTCTCTCTCTGATTGGAATGTTACATAAATGTGAGGCACTGAACTTTCTTCTGAACTGTATATTTCTAGGCCCTGAAAAAGAGTGTTGTTTTTAACCTTGATATGCATTTGGTTTATTACAATAAAGCTAAAATATTCTGCAAAATTCTTTAGTAGTACACTCAGATTGTATGCTTAAATTCTCAAAATTTAAACTAAAGGCTGAAACTAAATGCAAAAGTGACACCCATGTAATTAAAAAATTTAAATTCAGGTTTACATTACACAAACTGTTTACATTATTAGTGCATGCAGCATAAAAAATATCTATGCTAAATAAAAACAAATCTAATAAATAACATTACAGATTATAAATTCTATTGCTAATAAATTAAGTACATAAAACACAGATACATACAACTTGCCTTAGTAAAAATCTTCTTTTGTAGAGCCTCCGCAGATGTCCCAGTTTTAACTTTAAAATGGGGCTCTGAAAAATATTTCTCACTATCATTATCTTGCTTACATCTACAGTTATACAAAACAAAGGAACATGAAATCCCAGATATAAGCACTTAGCTATTGTTAAGTAAACAAAAAGTGTTATCAAAGTTATTTACTTGAACTGAAAACATGTGTGTAAGTATCATATAGCTTGCTTGTGTACTTTTATTCATCATGCATTTAGTACACATAGTACACTTTATGTGTCATCCTAAGTATTAAACAACTTCAACTCTGCTCTTAAATAAAGTACTCATATTGTATTTCTATAATTACATACATTTCTAGTTAAACTTTGTTTTACTAATAATTTATCCTTAATCCTTAATAATTCATGGTGGTTGCACTATTAATTAAAAAATGTTATTTTTATAAAGTTTCAGTCCATTGCTTTCATATCAAAATTGAACAACAATAAACAAGTATTAAAGGTAATAAACTTATTGACCATTGTTATTATATCCTGCCATTTGTTATAGTAATAAATGTGGGATACAGGATGAGTAGTAACCTAAATATTAAATACAATACTTATACTTAATTTTAATGTTTGAATAACATACTGTATGTACTTTGCAAAAAATACAATAACAATCTCAAAAAATACCTACACTTTCAACATTACTAAATGGCTGGAAGTAAATAGTTGTGGGGGTTAGTGCCAGTTTGCCTTGATGTCTTACTAGTGGTGATATCTTCTCAGCCTGCAGCTCACACACTATTTGTTCTGTGAAATCATCCATCATCACAGGATCAAATTCCATCCTCATATATCTTGAATGTAGGATTGTAGCTATCATACTGTTATGTTCAGGTGCATGTAATGTGGCCGCCCGCTGAAGCTGCTGCATTTGACTCAAACATTCATCGGCAGATGCAAAGTCAAAGAATACATAAAAGTCCCTGTCTTCATAAACAAATTTGTATGGTGCCAAAATATTTTCCTCAAGCATTTCAGCATACATTTTCATTCCCACTTTAATAGCATTACAGCCTTCATCAGTAGAACTTACTATTGTTATGTCAGCACAATCTTTAAACTGCATCTTGATAAGAGGGTCAACCCAATCCCTGGGCTCAAATACAAGGGACTTGGAACATAGCTTCAAGCGACCTTGCTTAGCATTCTTATTCTTTGATTTATGGCTACTAAGTGTACAGGAGTAATCTTCAAAATAAATTTCCCCAGGTTCCAATAGCAACATAGAAAACCTTAAATTAAGTAAAAAGCCAGGTAGTAAATTATATACAGATATCCCAATAAATAGTCATGTATAAGGCAAATACTAGCTTGTACTTTATTTTCCCCGTAACAGAAAAAAGAGTTAGTATAAAAATTATAATGTAATCTACGAACACATTCAAATTCATTAAAATTTATTCTCGCCCTACAAAAAGATCTCAAGCACTACTTTGCATTGTGACCGTTACGAAATTGCACAATGCCGAATGAGTCATTTGGTTCAGGGGATACTTCAGTAAACTATAAATAAGTACAAGCAAATGTAAGTACAGTATTTAGACCTTACCTCGACTTGTCCATTTTTTAAACGATTTTTGACGAAAAATATTTGCTTAGCGAAAGATTGTTTTATGGGTTTATTCTCTTAAATGTATCTCACTAAAGTCTGCGCGGTATAAACAGACAACTCTTCACTGTAAAATAAAACTTTCACCTCTTGTTTATTGTTTACCGCTTTGTTTGAAGCCAGATGTCGAAATCATTTAAATCAATGTCAAATTTTGACAATCTTTCCTTGACAGTTATTTGCTTAAAGTTGGTACAACGCAGCCATCGACTAATCCAAAACCATAAATGAGTGCTCTGTATACAAAAAAAATATAACTGAGAAGTGAGAATGAACTTTCCATGTTTAATCTGTAGAGCGTTGTTCTGTATGAGTTTTTGAATTATTGAGTGACATGACATGGCACTTTGATTTAAAATTTGGCGCCATTAAAAATAAAACAATTTCATTATTTTCTGTAATGATAAAATTAAATTTATCAAATATGCAGGATGATAAAAATGCGATATTTCAAATGCGTTTTCCACAAAAATTGTGGTATTTACTTAATCTACGAACTGATGCAATACTGTGGGGCGGCACTGGAAGAACAATCTTGTTAAATTATCGCATCCTACACAATTATTTGCAATGCGATCACTCTATCTTCAAAACTACTAATATTTCAAGCTTTGTAAGACAACTTAATTTGTATGGCTTTCGAAAGGTTACTTCCCATTTGCAAGATCCTCTATGTAATTCTAGTAACCCATACATGCACGAATATGTTCATGATTACTTTCAATATGGTAGACCCGAGTTACTCAATAAAATTACTCGAAAAGCATTAGCAATGAAACGAAATTTTAAACCTAAGGTAAGTAAGTAGTAAATACCAACATGAGTGTAAATGCCTTTAAAATGGTATACCTAAATGTTACTTGATCAGTAGGTAATTATAAAAAATTGATTATTTTCAGAATTTATACAGCAATGTTGAGCAATTACTCTATTTAACACCATTGCAAAAGGCACGACGAGCTTTACGTATGGCTCTGAAGAAGGCTGCACAAGATTTATTTGTACAAAATTCACCTAAGCACTTTTGCAATCTTAAATTTGAATGTGATGGTGAGAAATATATGACATTTTTAGTTTTTGTGATAGAAGACTGACTTGGCACAAAATCACTGCTAAGACTACCTAATACTATTGTTTTATTTCAGACTCTCAAGATGATTACTGTGAAGATGAAGAGAACATTGAATTTGATTGGCTAATTCCTAATGATAATGCAAGTACAGAAAAAGTCCTCCCTGAAGCAGGTTTATTGTCCTTTCTCTATATCTTCCTATTAATATCCTCTCCAGGCATCCTAGTAATCCTTACCTTTTCACAGCTAATGTCCAAGTACCTCAGAATGACAATACAATACCAGAGGAGACAGACACTACATTCAGGTAAGGCTTAACTTATCAATAAATCAATAGCTCAAAAGTTGTAAATGTAAATAAGTAGGTAATAAAAGTAATATATGTTGCAGAGATACATCTCAAGATAGTTTGATGCACTTTACTGATGAAGCATGTCAACAAAATAGTGACAACTTCCCAGTACAATTTCTTAGCATGCCAGAACTTGATCCTGAACCTTCTGGAGGAAACTCTGGCGTGGAATTGTTGGCAGAGTTTAATATTGATAATGATACAGACCAAGGCATAGCAAGGAAGATTGGAGATAATAAAGAAATTGATCACAATTCTTTGAATTGTGTTCTTCCATCTATCAGTAATGATCATATTGATGATGTCTCTATGGCTGAGGTAAGGTCAATTGCTAATATTTTTTTAGTATTATCATTGATTCTTGAAACATTACTGTCAAGACTTTTATAATAATTAAGTCAGCCTTGTATGTACACTTTTGTATAAAGAATAAATAAAATACTTTACAGTGATAGTATAAAATATTATTTTACATTTCAGAAAAATAATGAACATTCTGATCACTACCATGGAGAGTGGGACCAAATGTTTAATGACATCATGACTAACAGAGGATCTAATCAAGAGTGTGGATCTGATTTGAAAGAACTTTATTCTCAAATTTCAAAAACTATAGATTTACTTAACTCTTAAGTTATTATAGTATAATGAATTTAAGTAAACAAATTTTTATTTTCCTTATAAACATGTATTAGTTAATATAGAAAATGTAACACAATACTCATAAATTACTTCTTCTGTTTTTTCTTCTCTGCCTCTTCTTCCTTCTCTTTCTCTATGATAGACACATAAGAGCTGATAGTATCAGAATCAAGCATTTGCATAGGCTCTCCACGTCTCATCACTGCTATTTCCAGATTCTTTTGTCCAGACTGAACCACTTCAAGAAGAGCACGAATAGCAAGCTGAAAACAGATATTTTAGGCATTAATAGAAACACTCTACAGCATCACCTAGCCAGCTGCTGGATAATATAGACTAGACTACATTTACATTACCTATACTTATAATTATGCTTAGTCATAATTTCATTTTAAGGCAGTATTATACCTTTATCATTGATAAGAGACTAGGCCAGGACTAACTTTATAAAACATATTATTCTTAGATATACAGTGCAGAAAATTGTAATTAGATCATTCCATACCTTAACAGCACCGTTTTCTGTAGCAACTTCATCAGCAGTATAATTTTTCTCTAAGAACTCTCTGACAGTTTTAGCAGATCGTCCCGTCGCATTTGCCTTCCATTCATAATAAATGCCTGAAGGCTCAGTTTGGAACAAATGAGGAAATCCATCATAATCGAAACCTCCAATTAAACAAGAAATACCAAAAGGTCGACGTCCGTTACTCTGAGTGTACTTTTGTTTGAGGCCAGCTATATATCTAGTTATGTACTCCAAAGTTACAGGGTCTTCGACAGTCAGCTTATGAGACTGACATTCAATTTGTGCTCTGTTGATCAGGATTCTTGCATCTGCCGTCAATCCAGCAAATGCCATTACAACATGGTCGTCAAGGAGACAAATCTTCCTCACTGTTCTTTCTTCTTGTAACTTCGCGACGGATTTCTTTTCAACTCCTAGCACAACTACATCTGCGCCTCTAACCCCAACCTGCAAAAAGACACAAATCAATGAAAGTATGAATTTATTTACATTAGTTCGGCAACTGTATTGCAACTAACCAATAATAATTACTTACCGCAGTCGAACCTTTGCGAACGGCCTCTTGTGCATATTCAACTTGAAGCAGGTGTCCATCTGGTGAAAATACTGTAATAGCTCTATCGTATCTAGCAGACATTTTTATAAATCGCGGATTTGTTACAATATAATATTTTACAAATCACTCTCGTCAAACTATTCATTCGCCGCAACGCAAACCGTATAGGGATGTGACAGTGGACTGGAAATATAAATATAAATAAATTATGAATAGACAATTGATGGATCAGTAATATCGATTAACTGTACGAATAATGGTCTGTAGAACTTGAAATTAACTTTTAACTTAATGTTTTTTTACACTTATATAAAAGTCCAACTGAAAAGTAAAGTAGTTATCAATATTTCTGAAAAAGGATTGAGAATTTGGGAACAGGATCAGCGGCTTCGCAAGTTCTCCGTGATATAAACCATAACTTAATTATTTTTGGCTGCGTCTTTCTACTTTCACAAACATGATATACATAATTATTTAGAAATAAAATATTTTTTAGGGGCTTCCTATTGTGTTTTAATACAAAGACGTTTGCCGTGTGGTATCCGGCCTAGAATTGACCACCCCCTTTCCTCCCGGGGGTGTCCTAAGAGGCGACTAAGGGACAATTCAGAAGATGGGCAGCAGCGTCTTCTGTATCTTCACCACCAATACTGCGATCCCCAACCCCCCCCCCCCGCTTAAACGGGGAGGCCTATGTTCAACAGTGGACGTCTTTGGCTGATGATGATGATGACAAAGATGTTTTGTAATTTGGAGTATCGATTTGCACAATTCAACTCGAATCCCAACACTACATCAACGATGACAACGGTATTTCGATAAAATTACTCGTTCTGAAACCTAGTATTATATTATTCAATTCTATTATGACATCCTAATTCCTAATATGAAATAAATCGATAATAATATAATATCAATTATATGATCATATTTTTGTATTATGTACGTAGTAACAGTCCCCATCCTACTAGTACTGGCATTGATGCTATAACTTTAAATTACCCATAGGCCAAAGCCCTAAAAAAGAATGACATCAATGGAAATGTCAACAATTTTTTGAATTCTAAAAGCTGCAAGCAATATGGCGACGGCAAAGAGTGACTTTGAGCCGTGGCTAAGTGAAAAGTTGAGGTCGCTAAAAACTGATGAAGGAGTTTTTGGATCATACATATCAGGTATTTTAGAAAGCGAAGATAGCGTCGATGATAAAAAAGACGCCTTAGAAGGCATACTATCTGAGATAGTGGTAAGTATCACCTGATTCTAGGCATGGATACATTTGTTCATCTCTATTAAAAATTGCTATTTAACAGGAAAAAGACATCTCGATTCACATAGATGAGATAATTGAAAAATGGGAATCATGTCGGCCAATGGAAGAAACTCCAAAGCCTGTTACGGATGTAGACGTTCAGTTAGCAAAATTGTTAGAATCTCAAGTGCCAGCTACAACGACACGACGAGAATATACCGATGAAGAAAAAAAGATTCGTGAAGCTATATTGTCTCAGTACAGTCAATTGTCTGACAATGAGGTAAACATCAACAATCTATTGTTGTTTTTCACGTGTGAGGTTAAAGTTACTATATCGTGGCATTACATTTCTTTTCGTTTATAGGAAGATGTGGTGCATGAAGAAGTCTCTTCTGAAGGACCTGATCTAGTTAAGAACACAAATGCAGCAGATGTTCATGCTGCAGCACGTGAGCGTCGTGAACAAGCCAGACTTGATGCTCAGAAGAAGAAAGATAAAGACAAAGAAGACAGGTGAGTCTTGTTCTTATATAATGAAAATTATTTCCTTTTGTTCTATTTAAAAAAAAATGGTGTACGTAATACAATATTGTTAATTGTACAATGTTGATAATTGACTTTGTTTTTATTATAGGGAGAAACAGAAGCAGCTAAAGGAGGAAAAGAAAGAAAAGCGTAAGACACAGAAAGGTGAAAGAAAAAGGTAGCAAGCATAATACCAGACATTCATGCTTCAACATTGCTTTGTGAATATGATATGTAAATCCTGGTAATATTGCTCAATATTGCACAAATGCAAGCTGAACATTCTTATACCCATGTGTCTTAGTATATTGATCCATATTTATATGATCATTGCAATAATGTTTCAATTTCTGTTTTAGTATAATAAGAATGGTCATTTGCAACTCATATTTATATGACAGTTATATTAACTAGTAATTATACATGACCACATAAAGCCTACTGTTATCTCTATATTTTTTACAGATAATTAGAAGTTTCTAGTATTTGATTGCCTGCAAGTTAGTTAAATTAGGCATAGGTCATAGTTAATATTATAATGTACCACATACTTATTGTTTTTAAACTGCATTTTTACATAATTATAGTCGAATGACTGTATTTTTATCCCTGAATACCTAATTAATGTTATTTATATATTTACCAAGTTGAGAAAATTTTGTAATTTTATTATATCTAAGATAATATTTACTAATTTTACAATCTTTTGTTTCCATGGTGATTTACTGTTTGTGTGTGCAATTGAAGGTGTTGGAACCTGGTGATGTAAAGGTTTTGATTGTTCAGGTTTTTAACAATTGATGGTTATTATGATTGTGAACATAATACACCTAGTTCTTTTGTAATCAGACCATGATAATGTAATATACCAATACATATATTTATTACTATTATTCTATGATGTTGCCAGTTGTTAATAGCCTGAATATAATGACTAATATAGTAGAAAGGGTTAAACTACTGCTTTACACGTTATTACAAACAATAGATTTTATACTAATAAATGTCCCAATGTTATAGCAATTATAAGTCTGGGATTAATTGTGGTGCTTTGTTCCTATGTAACTATTTAGAAGTGTATGTAGTAGCTTAATAATGAATTGCAATGACCATCCTGAGAATTTTTACATATGTTGGTATTAAGCCAATCTTTAATGAAGATTTTATTCATTATACAAATATGTTTCATGTCTTAATTAAATAAGCACCTAATGTGTCTCAATTGTTACAAACTTGAATGTTTAACAGTCTATATGGAAACATTGATTTTACAAATATTGATTGCTGTTGTTCTGCAACTCTTTGTTACTGTTATTGCTAACTCATACCAACTTACTGCTCGCAAAAGCCTCCATGTTATCTATTTTGCAACATACTTAATATATGCCATTTTCAATTGAGGCTGGATTAGTTGTTTGGGTCACGCCTTGTTGGGTAGTGCGCTTGAAAGTGTTGTCTAACATAACATGTTTTCAAATTACTATAACAATGTTGCCTTCATACAGCCAGAACTGTAACTCCAGTATTTACCTCTGTATTGAAATAGTTGATGTGTACAGTTAAAGATGAACATAAGTATCTTATAGCCAATTCTTTATTTTTTTATTGTTAACAACTTCATATATATTTTCATATTTTACTGTACACAATTTTATTATGCTTTTAGTCATTATTATAGTTGTTATTTATTATGATGCATTACACATGTAATGTTTCAATAAAATCACATGTGTATGTAATTTGTTGTTTTATTTATAAAACAATCTTCACAATATCACAGTGTTCAACATTATATATTGAAAATATTAAAAGTATTAATAATGCAAGAATAGGTAAGTAAAATGCAGCAACAAAAGTTTGTTTTTGATTTCATAGGATTACAATAAGATATGTACTACCAGATTCTTATTGAAAATTAACAGTTTAACTTATTGTAGGCTGTCATATTGTACAATAAGTAACAAAAGGCTACTTACCAAAAACAATGTAAATAAGAAAACACCAAAAGATGATAAAAACATCTAGACAAACTTAATCTCTGACTCTACAATATAATTATTTATATAAATAATTATGACATGACTAGTAGTAGTAGTATGAGTCAATAACATAATTATTACAATATTATTTCATCACTTCAATTGATAGGCCAATAAATGATGTGCATTGTTATAATTGATTGCCATTCTTGTTATCTATTTCAGCTATCTCTTTAGTAACAACAAAATTGTAAGCTCCACCAGCATAAATTTGAGCTATGACAGATGTTTTATCAATTTCTAGGGGTACTAAAGTTGGCTGCCTAATTTGGTCATCAGAATTGATCCCTGTGTTGTAATGCTCATTCCATCCCCATGCCCAAAGAGTGTTGTCTGATGCTAAACAAATTGTGTGCTCAGAACCTAATGCAACATCTTTTACTTGTCTGCCATCTGTAACATAAAAATATTTTACTAATTTAGACAGTACTTACTTCCAATTCATATATTTAATCACCCAACAATGTATTATTATTGTAAGTATGTAACTATGGTTACTTTACCTGGTAAATTAACATGGGTGTATACTCCATGAGACAGTATATTGTCTACACCAAGTTGTCCACAATTGTTTTTGCCCCAAACTAAGAGAGTTCCATCCTCTAACCATAACAGTACATTTGTCCAACCACTCAATATCTTCTTGACTGGTTGTTTAACACCAATATCTATTTTGTTAGGCTTGAATAATTTTCTATATTTTTCAGAAGACAGTAACAATTGGCCATGTTTATTATCTCCCCATACATACAAAGCTCTCTCATCAGAACACCATGCTACTGTATGGTTTTGGCCACAAGCTATATGTGAGATTTTACCAACACCATCAACCTTTTGAAATCTGTCAGAGGATAATATATCACTTCCCAATCCCAGCTGTCCATGTTTGCCACATCCTGTAGTCCATACTTGTCCCTTTGAATTTACTATAGCTGTGTGTCTGAGGCCCATTGTAACTAAAGTTGCTTTCACTTGAAGTCTAATTGGTCTCATAGATTCCGAAAAATGGTTTCTTGGTAGTCCCAGTTGTCCATGTGTATTGGAACCCCAAACAAATAAGTAGTGGTCATCTGTTACACCACAGCTAAAGTCCCATCCACACACTACATTTGTAAAAGTTATACCACTTAACTTCCATGTCCTCTGAAAACTATTAACTTCTTCGTTACTTGCTGATTGGAGTTTGTTATTCCAACCACAAGAATAAAGTTTTCCTTCACTGTCTAAAAGAAGAGTATGGCCACCTCCACAAGCAATTTGTTGTATTTTATAATCATATAAATATAACTCGACTTTGGCCGGCTTTTCTACTTGTTCACTGACAAAACCCAACCCTAATTGCCCATGTGAGTTAGCACCCTGAAAATAATGTGGTCTATCAGTCACATCTATTAAGAATTCACAGCTTTCTTTGAAAAACTAAATTGTGTAATGGTCTACTTACCCAACACCACAATACCATAATTATAGACAGTGAATTTGCTGTTTATTCTAATCTATGTCTAAGTTGCGGCATGACAATTTTAATCCACAAAGAGCAAAATATTGTTATTAAAACCGATTTTGGCTGATCGGCTGACTTTTTGACATAGAATTGACATTTGACACATCCAAGTTACACTTGACTGATTGACAGTATAAGTTGATGTTTACAAGGCTTTTTTCACAAAAAAACAAGTGTTACTAGGTAATATTGTCTTTGTATAATGTCATCTATGATGTCATAGAGATAATGTTGACAAAAATCTACGATAAGTTAATATGGTATTGAATGGATATCTATCGGTGATAAAAAAAGATTAAGGTCGACTGGTAGAAAATGCCTTAGGCATTAAGTCCGCCTTTGTACATATATTTATATTTATGCGCATAAAGAATAAATAAATAAATATTTAGCATTTATTTATAAATGATATCTATACTTATTTTCTCTATGATGATATAAATCAATTCCGGTCTTGAAAGGGAAGATTTATATTCTATTCTATTCTTAACTAAAAAAATATATACTTTATCTGCTTGTAATAAAAATAACCTACTTACAGTCATATTATTTTTTAAAACGGCGTCCAAAGTTTCAAACGTAAACTTACGTATTTTTTTAACTGGCTTCTTACATCTTCCCAAACAGCCCACCTAAAGTCATCTACTTGTCATTTTGACAGTTGCGGTACTTGCCTACATTCCATAAATTATATTATTGCAGTATTTCAGCATTTTCCTCTGTGGTATTTTCAAGTCAATGTTCATATTAAATAGAATAGAATATTTTTAAAGGTGTATGCAGTATGAGTGTTTCCTTTAATAATGACTATTCGAATATCTAGCTATAATGATTCAACGATCATAATTCACACGAGCATGTATATAATTTAGTATTAGTATTTAAATTAGTACTTAGAATCGGTAAGCTTAAATTGAGGCTTTAATAATAAAACAGTTTCTGTATTATTTAGATATAATTCTGCAGCTTCATTTTTGTTGTATTTTTCTTGAGGTTTAGAATAATGGATTCGGCCAAGCGGCATGCAACAGCTGCTCAAGTTACAGCGTTGATGGATTTCATGCAAGAACATTCTGACGTAGCTAAAGGCCTCCTTAATTCCGGTCTTGAAAGGGAAGATTTGGAGTCACAATGGCGAGACCTTACAACCACACTTAACTCTATGGGTGGCGCTGTCAAGTCTGTTGATAAATGGAAACAGGCAAAATCTTTATACATTCAAAACCGTATATAGTTATAAGTAGTGTCAGTATATTTCATTAAGGATCCTAGCTCCCTGGCTAACATAGATATGAGTTAATACCTCTTTTGCCATGATTATTTGTTATGGCTATAATTAGTAATAAAACTTTGCTATACCTAATCTTTAATGATAACCTGACAATAGTGATTTAGACCTTACTTTTAAAGTAATTAAGAGTCTTTGTAAATTATTCATTTACAGACATGGCGCGACCTTAAATCAAATACAAAGAAAAGAGCTCTTAAACAACAGCAATCATTGTCTGACACCGGTGTAGGACCGGGCTCAGAGGGCAGTGGTGATATTTCACAGAACATAGACAATGACAATTATGTTCCTCCAAAGAAAAGATATGGTACAATACCATACATTGATATTACTTTCAAAGCATTATGTAAAATAGTCTAATAATATTTGAACCTCATTTTACAGCATCCTTTGATGAAGAAATAATTAAAATAGAAAGGGACAAACTAGAATTTGATAGAGAATATAAGATACAAAAAATTGAAGTACTGTCAAGGTATACATAGCATCTTTCATCATTCCTTTAAATCTTGAATAACACTACAGCTTATTTCAAGTTAATTTTGTTACAGGATAGCTTCAGCATTAGAGGAATTAGCTAAGAAACAATAAATTTAAATTTTAAAATATTTTGATTATTTATTTACCTTTTTTATCATTCAAAATAGAATGCCTTTCTTATCTTCTTATCGTATGGTTGTTGAACCTGGTGTCAGAGTTTAAACCGCCTGTAGGCCTCTGACATGGCTTTACACACTGTTGAAAAATCTCTTAGGTGTGCTGGTTTCCTCACGATGTTTTCCTTCATCGTTTTTTCAACTGATAACTAATTTATAGTACGCACATGAATTCGAAAAGTCATTGGTGCGTCCCGGGGTTTGAACTTGCGACCTTTGACTTGGCAGTCCAACGGTCATACCACTCGGCTATTAGTGCCTTTCTTATGAATAATGTACCTACTGATAATTTGTGAACAATATAGACGATAAAATTATACCACAAAAAGTACAGAAAATACTATTCCTAAAGCTTGCTTCCTCAGTGTTTAATCTAGTGCCTTAAGGTTATTACATAATTAAAATTCCTCTATTCAGGTTGTAAACTTCCAGAATAAGTTGGGTTTCTGATGTAAGGTTATAGTCAACAAAACGCGATAATAGATGGCGTTACTTGTACCTAAAAGTTTTATGCTAAAAGCACTTTTAAGTAGGAGCTCTTAGTAAAATTAGAAAATTGGGTCAGTAAATTCCTAATTTTATTAGTTGACTAACTACTGAGTAAAGACTCGAATTTTCCTAATTCTTCATCTGGCTGACAGAGGCGCGTAAACCTCGGGAGTATCTATCCAATGATGTTATAGGTAACGGTTTACCGGTAACAGTACCTACCTCTGATAAAGTAATAATAAACATTAAACTAATTCAAGGTCTATGATATTCAGCCGTGCCTACAGTTACAACACAGGCTCATAATCAGGCTAATTTAAATAATTTAGCCGTACTTGTACCAATTTAATCGTTCTTATTTATCAGTAGGTAGTTGGGTAGTTTATTCTTACATACTTACATGATCATGTATGTATAATTATTGTCAAACCACGTCGGCAACGTGATTAAGCACGTCTCATCTGCATCTGTTGAGTTGCAATCTTTAAGCTTGTTGTGGGATTTGTAAATCCTAACTTGAGAAAGTTTATTTCGTAAATTAGGTACTCGTAGCGATAAACGATGAGTATTGTTATAATACCGTGTGATAATCTGGAGGGCTCGCGGCGCTTTTATTAATAAAACTAAGATGTTGCTTCTTTTCCTCGTCGCGAATAAAATGTTTGAAAGCACAATTTGCAATAGAGGCTTCGAGGGGAGCTTATCTTGTCAACCTTAAACCTAATAGTACTGTTTCACAACTACCTTTACCTTCCTAGGTAGGCTACCAGAGTTGTGTGAGAAAATTCCGACAGTATTTAAAAGGGCATGAGCTGGAAAAAATTATATGATTCTGAATAGTAAAGTTAGACCTAATCAATAGATTGCTAGTCCGAATTTCCGAATCATATCAATCCTAGAGAAAACAAACACATGAACTCACTGGAGGAGTCACTTAATACCTACTTACTTAACACTGGTCGCCGTCGCCGGCTGCTGGCTGACTGTAGATTGATGCATGAATCTGACATGGCTTTATTTGAATTGATTAAAGTTTTAAAGATGAAAGCGTCTACAGAAATCAGGTACCTAACTACTTCAATTTCTTATCTTTATGTGTGCGATGTGGTTAGCATAGGTCATGGGGTACCTACAAAGGTAGGTACAAAGGATCTTGTATTATTTAGTTACCTATACGAATTGTATGTACTTTGAAGAATTGTTCGTAATCTTCCTACGTCGCGTTGTAGCCAACGGCATGAAAGGACTAACGTACCCATTAGCAATTAGTTACCAAGTACCTACTTAACTACCCACAGCGTTCGATCTACATTTCGAGGTGCCTAATAGTAGAACATATCTGTTACGTAGCAATGTAAAAATAAACAAACAATAGCTAGTGACCAAAAACTAATCAGTTCACCGTTTATAACCGCAATTACCACAGCAACACTGGCTTCGTATGCAATCGTGCTTATGTATTAACCGCTGCAGGTCACAACTTGTGCAAATTGCATGCTCAACGAGATGTTAGCTATGTCATTGCTGTTGGCTGGTTATGTATAAAGCGGGAACTTTGTATTCTGAAGCCTACACTTAGAATAATATGAAGTTCGTACTTCGTAAGTTCATACCTACTAACGGAATGAAACCTAGCTGACGGGTACGGCTGTTGCTATGGAGGGATGAGGAAACTAAATTTATATTCCTACTCCTCCTATATATTCTTTTATGATTAATTTCGTTGCGGATCCAAGACAGTCGAGTCATTTCTCTGGGAGGCCTCGGGCTTCATTGCCTCGATGGTTCTTAATGGTTATCATTGTAGATCCTGGCTTACAGAAGTTGCAATGATGGGCACGAGTGGTGGGCTTGTCTTGACGGGTTAAGGGTGACGTCAGGTATTATCTCATCAGTGTTAAAGTACCTATTTTAGATTCTTAAGAATAAATCAAGTAATTGTTGTATAGTACCTACCTAAGCGCATAATGCCATGAGTACTAAATATGCCTAAGGTACGATAACGATTTCTTTGTTTGTGGAAAAAATCTGGAACAAATATAGGAAGGACATGAAAATATTTTGCCCGTGCGGATATAAAACCAGATTTCGATTTCGATCGGTTTCTGCCTAGCAGCGATATCAAGTAAATTGAGTAGCGATAAAAAGTCCCTTCCAATGCAGTCATCGAGTAGGTACCAAGTAAATATCGTATCTACTTGTACAGAACACCTATTTTTGTTTGACAGCCAGCATTGAACTTAATACATTTAAAAAGTTCTAGAGGAAAAGTTTGGTTTTGAAATGTGATTTTGTTTATTCTTTTAAAGGTAAAAGTTGCTACGGGTGGCTACCTCGTAAGCTGCTTTGTGATACTTTTAGTTGAAACTGAAGCCAATAATGCGCACTTCTCGTTCAGACTGGACCCGTTTTTATGTGCTGTTAAAGGAAATGTGTGCCAAGTGGTATCCGGCCTAGAATTGACCACCCCCTTTCCTCCCGTGGGTGTCGTAAGAGGCGACTAAGGGAAAATTCAGAAGATGGGCAGCAGCGTCTTCTGCAACTTGACCACCAATACTGCGATCCCCAAGCCGCTTGCCAAGCGTGGGGATTATGGCAAACACCCCCCTTCTAAAAGGGGGAGGCCTTCGTTCAACAGTGGACGTTTTTCGGCTGATGATGATGAAAGGAAATGTTTAACAAAAGACAGAAGAAATTGTTTATTTGTACAAAGTACTTGTGTATGTCTTCAAAAAATTCGGAGTGCAATACATACCTGATGTCGATAATAGTTACATTAGGTACGTATTTCCTTCAGATTTTTTTTCTAGTAAATAAAGCACGTACCTATCTGTTTTCTATAAATAATGGAGATAGATCGGTGTGAGACCAATTAGGTACTTAGCTATTGAACTAGAGTCATGAAGAAACATTCACCAACAGTTTAGGTTAAAAATAAGCATCTAAACTGTTACAAATTCTTTGAATTTAAAAAATACAATGGTAGTCTAATTGCGTACACTTACCCCAATAAGGGGGTAACGTGTGCAGTGGTAGGGGTAAGTGTACCCCGTAAATCGTAAATCAATAACATTTCGAGTTTTTAACATGTTGAAAAGCTTATTATTTTAACTTAACAATCTAATGATGTTTCAGTAATGAAGAAATTGAAAACAAAAATCAAATAAGTACCAACAAATGCAATTAATAATAAAATTACTTATTAAAGTATGTATAGTTATGTAAATGCTTTCCAAGTTTTGTCAAAGTACTCTTTTTAAACCAACTTTTCAAGCAACTTCGCGTTTCGTAGCACTTTTCACAATTTACCCTTTGGCAGCTTCGAGCTTTTCATCCGTCACCAAACACCATGTTGTTGGTAATTTCTAGGCATTTCAAATATTTATTCTGGATGCTGAAACAAATTATTTCAGTATTCACCATTGACCTTACATAAAACAAACCAAATAATGATCAAGTGTGAGTTTGCGTGCGCACACTTACACGACAAGCTTGTGCGTTCATTTAACCCCACCCATCAAATTGAGACTTTGTAATTTTTTTTAAGTATTGCTTTATTCAAGAAATTCGAAATCGAAGTGTCGAAAATAATTACACGATTTTTTTAATGCATACACTATTAAAAAAATTAGACTGTAATTATGATAAAAAAAATAGTAAGAAATTAAGCAAATTCATTTACTTGCCCACAACACCAAAATGGCTCGCGGCCTATCGCTGACGAACTAGCACTTTGTTGGACGTTGCGCGGGCTACAAAAAGGGGGTACACCGACTCTTAATCATAAAGGGTTTTAGAGATATTTAGCGTGCGTTCACTTACCCACTGCGTACACTTGACCCACATGACTCTAAGGTCTAAGCATTAATCTTTTCTGCAAATGTTCTTCTCACACAAGAACTTTAGGGTTCTAAAAAACTTGGGTCGGACAGATGCAGAACAAGGCAACTAATTTGTGAGCGCGGATGTCCTATTTTTATGAAAAAATGTAGGTACCAAATGTGATGATTTATATTTGAAATTAAATATTTCTCCTAAGCTCATAACAACTATATAATTCGCATTACCTAATGCCATGTTCTATAAACAAAGTAGTGCCAGTAGCGTTGTTTCGCTTTTCGAGATAATAACATAGTACTTAGCTTCTATTTACTCTCTGTTTATAATCCTCGTTTGCTGTTCTTGGAAAATAGATTTAATTACTAACTATTCAATATTCTTGTATAGCATTTCAAATTATCTTTGAAGTGCGCCTCGAGCGCTCTGTTTAGTTACTCGGCTAGTGACCGTACCGTTTTCGGATGAATTTTCCGGCGCCCGCAGCTCCCACGTAAAATGTAATACCGCCGGCCATCCGGTCATCAGCCGATATGCATCGGGCACACTGTTATTTAATCAAGCGACGGTATGGTACGATACTGGATGCATTTTTCATCGCACATAGCTTTGGTACAGTGAACAAATTGTTAATACAATTTCGTCCTCTACTAACTACGTAAGTTATTTAAACTGATTTTTTTTTTGCTATATGTTGGTGAAGTTATTTTATGGAATCCTATTATTTTGTACAGAGTTGAGTCGGCAAATTAGGGAGTAAAATTATATCGATGATAATTTACTCCTCAGAGTACCTACTAAAAGCGTATTATTATGATAAGATCGAAGCTTGAAGCTAATACAGTTAACATGTTTCGTTTTATATGCGATGCGGCAGATAAATACCTACAGTCATATTCGTCATCAGATATAAAATTCTTTTCATAAAAATGATTACAGTTTTGATGGGCAAGCTTATCTGATGTGCGGGCATACTAAAGAGGGATGCTGGTTCGACGTAGACGGTTTTCCTGGGCGGAGGATTTCGTTGCGGCGATCCGCTTGGCCCCGAGATTATCCTTTATGTAGATAATTTGTACGCACGATGTTTGGCGGGGAGATTGTGGACAACCTCCTCTGTGATTAATTAACATAACCTCGACTCTCCCTTTAAATATATTGATAACCTCTGGCGGCATTAAGGGATTTACTTCTCTTTCCACAGTCGCTAGTCGTTTACATTAACTTTATACTAAGGTTTAATAATACCTACTAATTTTTTCCACTTTTTTACCTATGAAACGGACTTAGTTTTACTAACTTAATTATTTAATGGACTAGATTTTTCGCTTACTTAGGTTGTATTCCACGATTTTTTTACGGATTTAAATAATGCATTTCATTTTTATACTTAATATGATGTTAGAAAAGTTTTAATAACATAAGCGAGAGAGTAATTAGCTGCGCAATGTTATAATACGAGTGTGTGAAGACATTAAACAAGTTCAATTCTTGATGAAAATGTATCATTATCTACAGTTTCTTACCTCAGTGGGCAGGTCTGAGGGCGATCCCATATTAGGGCACAGGTCGGCGCCCAATAACTCGCATGATTGAGTTTAGGCACACGCTCTACGCTCGACACTCCCCGCTCCGTAGCGTGCACGAAAAATCCAGGAACATTTAAATTTTAATCTCATTTAAGTTTATATAAGGGATTTAAAAACAATTTTCTCCATAAAAATTTCATGTCACTTTTGAAACGTGCAATTTAGGATTTATCATTACTCGGAAAATGTATATCTGAATGGTTTAATGAAGGTTTAATGTATAACTGCGCCCGCGTGATAGTTAATTTCTAATACCCGAGGGTTTTACGTTCTGTTTCTAGACGGTACTGAAATCAGTAGTGTGATAAGTTTTTCTGAAGGTAAATCCTCGGCATTCGGAATTCAAAAAATGTGCCACATAACTGCTGAATCAACACCCCAAGGGAGAGATGTTATTCATTAAAATAACATATTCTGGGGTCAAATTAATAAAACGGCCATCAAATTAAAGTGAACCAGTCAGTCAAAAAGGCTATCTGGAAAATACGCATCAGCCGTATGGCTCGTTCGTAGGTATCGTTATAATAATAAATAAAAATAAAAAGGTTTATTTCAGAAACTTAATTCGACTTTTACAGTATTCTTACATTGGGACCTCCTTTTAAGTATAAGTAATACCTGTGTTAGGAGACCCCGAAAACAATTTTTGGCTCATCATTCAGACACCAATATATTCATTATTTTTATTTATTTAGATGCCTAGGTGAGTGCCCACTCAATCGGCTAAATGGGCACGAGAGTGAGCGCAATTGTTCGCAAACCACAGAAGCAATTATGAGATGAAAGGATGTGTGAACATCGGAAATATCAGAATAATTTTATCCATATATTGCCTTTTTGTCATGTGTACCTACGAAACAAAGCGTGGACTCAGCTTTTATAATATTAATACCGGTTATTATGGTTAGGTCAAATAGTACGGATTTATACGTAAAGTTGTAATAAGGTGTAATTCCATGTGGCCTGAGTGAGCCCCCTTTCAACGTTTATGAAATCTTTTAATAAGCAACACAAACATTGTAATATTTTACAAGAACAAGAATGGGCACGAGTAATGTACTTTGAAATTACGTTTGCAGTGCCTTTCGCACCATGTTTTAACAACGCCATAAATTTCTGAGAAGGTGAAAATACGAGGATAAATATTATATAGATTTGCCTAAAGGTATTTTACGTTTTTGTTTCATAAAATTGGGTCGTATATTGGTACTATATCATAAAGATGTATGCAATTTGTTGGTGCCATTGGAATTTTATACACACGTCGTAAAAGTCAGATGGAAACCACAAAGTACCCCATTTGGCTATCATTCGTTTTATACCCTTTGCAAACGTGTACGTAAAACACGCTCACAGTTATTTATTGACTGCCAGTGAAATAGCTGATACATATTCTATAGGTAGGTTGGTTCAAACTGTGACTATACAGATAGGTACTGGTGCAAACTAACCACAGCGCCAACATATGAGTAGTTTAGTACGTGGCAAGAGGGTGAGACTAGGTTGCGATTTCGAGGGTTCTTGAGAATTTAAGCCTTGTCAATACGTTAGGTGTCAATTGAAAATTAAGCTCCACAATACAACTTTCATATGCTCTGCAAATACCTTTTCCTATTTCATTCTAATATTACTGCAAAAGGACTGGCTCGTTGATTTAGTGATCGCGAATGATGAGCGTGAGGTCAGAATAAAATCTTAGTTTAAATCTGTTTTTCGGTAATATAACGATGCAAACATGCGTGCGGTTCATGCCAAAACAAGCTTGGTACACACTCACGATAGGTAAAAGATCCAACGATCAAAAATATAATGTCCATCACCTCATATACATATTTAATCGGTGGATGTAGGATATCAACAAAAGAAGTAAAACTTCGCTCGTTAGGCCTCTCGATTTACGCAAGGACAGCTTAGTTAAAACGGTGTCAAACAGTCGCCGTCATGCAAGGAAAGGTAACACTCCGTCTCAATGGTCGTTACTAAATATTTAAGGGGCCCGCAGTGCGCACTGCCTTAAATATAACATTCCCGCCGACCAGAGTGAATTTTTCACGCGCACCGGTGGTCCCGCACCCTTGGAGACGGCTTCGTAGCCGACTAGTGCTAGTCAGGTATTTGGATTATTTATCTGCCGTGAATCGCGCACTTGACTATCTCGGCATTATCAGCTGTGATTTTATGCATCGTATTTTTACGAGAATATGTAGATATATTAGTTGTAATTTTATGTAGTATACTTAAATAACGAATACTACAAGGATTTTTATTAATTTTATAACGATAATACTAGAAAGACCGACAGTTTAAAACTCATTAAATGCCTCGTTAGCTGTGTACGAGTAAACATATACATACGTAGGTATGAAGTACTTTGAGAATTCTCTCAGTATTGTGCCGCAGGGATTTCCTAAGAGGTGATTTGCATTATTTTTCACCAAGTTAAAATAAAGAGTCCTATCTACGTAAAATGTAAATTTGGGGCTCTCCTGAATGTAAAGTTCACGGTTGATTTTATTTTCATGGAGTGAACGCGGCCTGAATTTTAAAATCACGAGGGCTCAAATGAAATTTTATATTACTTATTAATATTTTTCTCTGCAAATACTAGGCAAGAATTTTGTCATTTAGTTTTATGAAAAAATGATCATATTCATTTACATGTTCATGGTGAAGTAAGTTACTGAGGCAAAGTCGGATACACGAAGTTCTTTGTGCGTACTCTCATAAGTTGTATTGTTGTTCGTTTTTAACCGACTTCAAAAAAAAGAGGAGGTTCTTATCTGACCGATTAGCCGAGAACTTTGTTTTTCGAGAGAGATTAGAGAAAGAAAATATTTAATTTTTGTCTCGTATCTACACGTAGGTAGGTAATAAGGTAATATAAAATAGAAAAATTTGCCGTATGTACGAGGTCAAAAAAAGTTCAGAGAGCTCCGTAGCCCGAAGGACATAAACGTACAAACGCTTACATTGGTCCCAGTTTTAAGATTAATATCTATCACAGTTAGTAGAAACCTTATTCTCATGTTCTTTAATATCGGGTTGGGAATACCATTATGGGTTTTCCCACATTTGTGTGTAACTAAGTATTCATAAAGAAAACGGTACGGTTCATAAAAAGGCCGGTCGGTTCAGAGCAATTGAATTTTTAATTACCTACTAATACGTGTTACAATATACCTACTCATTTTAACGAAGACAATGTCAACTATCATACGTATCGTTTAACTTAATATTCTTATAAATAAAATATGATCATATAAAATATGATAATTAAATACGGTTTCCAAATAATACTGGTACCTCTGCGAATAACTGGGGAATATAATAATATGATGAGGAATTTCAAAGCTGTTACATTAGGAGAAGGGATAAAAGCCCATATCATTTCCGTCGTTGTTTTTCCAAGAAATGATTATTCGTTTTCGCAAAATACTTTTTCTCTTTATTAATATTTTATTATTTATTACCCGATGTGCTCTGATTGCTACTTTGTCGAAATATAAAAGAACATTGTATTCGTTATGAAGATCCTGTTATTTCATTTCTAGGTCGAAAGTATGACAGGTAATTGAGAAAGGTTTATAGCAATAGGAACCGAAATACAAGGTCTGTTTCCTAAAGCTACTCGTATTTCTATGAAAAAGAAAATTGGTACGTAATGTTGACCTTGATGGTTACAAGTCGGATTCATATGCTCATCGGTGCGGGAACAACCCCAGGGCAGTTCCTGCAAATGAGTCTTATTTCATGTCATATTTTCATAAATATAGAAGTTATTTAAATATAAAATTGTGCTCATTAAATAGCAACAGGCCCACATCCCTTTTGTCTGGCAAAATGTGCGATGCAAAACTACTTCTTTGCATATCCCTCGGATCGATACACGCACGTTGATAAATATAATTGGAGAACAGTTCCAGTGTTGACGTTTATGAATTGATCGTTAAAGTTACAATAGTAATTAGTTAGTGCGGAAGACATGAGTTGCGCAGTCGCTGCTATGAGATTGACACCAGGCACAATCATTTAGCTTGAGCATATATGGATCGATGCTTATAGGTACTATAGCTTTTACATTCTAAACTATGACGCTAAAATTGTTGGCTAAGGCTTCGTAGATTCATTGCAGATAACGCCCAAACTACCTATATCGTGATAATTTTCATCGCTTGTAGGTATAGGAACTTACAAAGATGTATCGCTTTCATTGAATTTAATGTCGTATGTGACGATCAGAACCTCAAACACCATGAATCTTATTATTTGTGTCAACGTAACGTGCCTAAATGTAATTAATGAAATAGAAATAACTGATGTGATGTGTAGCCATACAGAAAGAACCTTACAAACTGCAACTAGGATGCAACTGAGTAGTTATATACACAGAGGTAGCTTACAATAATTGATTTGAACAAATAGTCATTGGTACATCATTTTCTTTAGTTAGTAGTATTCTTGTCTGCTTCCTAACTACATGTCTCTAATGGTTAAGAATGTTCAAAGTTTAATTCATGTCGTACTGAATACTTGAGATTATCGGAGGATTTGAGGTCTCGAATACCGATAACATTTTCGATAAATTCTTGTTTGTTAGCTTCCCGTTGGGAATGTGTTCCTTACTTTAGTGATACGGACTTAA
This sequence comes from Abrostola tripartita, assembly GCA_905340225.1. NCBI lineage: Eukaryota > Metazoa > Arthropoda > Insecta > Lepidoptera > Noctuidae > Abrostola > Abrostola tripartita. The sequence continues at coordinate 4,140,704 of HG996488.1, forward strand.
TCGTTCTTTCCACTTATAACATTAGTAAGAAAGAAAAATTGGGAAACCATTGGCTTCTGTTTTAGGAATTTGTAAATGACACTATTATGGCACGGAGGAGGAGTGGGATATTAAAGGCTGTGGATGACGATGACGATGACCTCCTTTAGATGTACATTTATTTTTTATTTATTTAAAACACTTACAACTACCTTTACAGGAATCCAATCCCAATACGATAGTGTAGACACTTAGGTACTATATAACCTTAACTTACTAAATTGAACACTACTAGGAACTTATTTATAATCATTAATTTACTAAACTTAATCTAATAACATAATGTACTTAAAGTTACTTTAATAAAGTCACTTCGTGAACAAATAAAAATATCTACTTTTTCGGCAACAAGATTCATCGTGTGTAAAGTTCTTATTAATGGCGTCGTGTCTAATAGTTTAGTCCTGCCCCGCTACATATATGTTATTGTGTAATTATCTTAGCTACGCGGCTACCGCGCAGATCAGTTGATCAGCAGGGTTAAGCCGTGCTCGCCACGGTCAGTCTTGTGAGGGGTGACCGTTTTCACATGTCGAGACCCCTCCGTGCCACGGAAGGCACGTAAAGCCGTTGTCCCTGCGCCTGATTTATTTCCGGTCGTGTCGGTCTGCCGTCCCATCGATCGGTCTATTTGAGTGAGGGAATAGGGAGTGCACCTGTGTTTGCGCGCATACTTGTGCACTATATTATCTCCTGCGCAGGCTAGTCAAGTCAGTAAAAGTCGGTCAGGAGAACATTATTGTGTAATTATAAGTAGGTACTGTGTTATACTCTTGCACTCCCTTTTATTATCGCTGTAATTTATTTCACATTTCTTTATCATTTTTCGGATCCAAAATAACTGATGACAGAAAACGAGAAATCGGCGTATATTAGCTATATCCTGAACAAATAACATTACCTCTAGCCACAAATAGAAAGGACCCTAATACTGTTGTTTACACTTACTTCCCTAACAACTTTATTGGAACAATGTCTTCCGGTACTTTAAAAAAAACCTCGTCATCAAAAACCACTTAATTTTCCTGGGAACCAAAACCCTCTCGGTGACCGCACTTGTTCATTTGGCCAATGACGCTCATACATTTATTTATACAATTTACAAAAGGTATACAACAAACTGCCCTTTCAGCATTATATTTTTCAAATAAGTCTTGCTCATACAAAGGTTGTCTTGAGATCGCTTTTACTGACAAAACCGCCCATTGTAGTGTTTCTTTTCGTATTGTTATGGTTTCTCTTGTTTCGTGAATACAAGACAGATTTTTTTTTTTTATTCTGTTTCGGTTACGCGGACCCTGGAAGTAGTTAGTAGTACCTATACTAAAATGGATCCAAACAGACGCTGCACATTATGATATAATGAAATCAAATTGTCACTGTCAAATAATAAATAGCATCTACATCCCGTTTTATCAAAGTATTTTTTTCTTTAATTTGTAAAACGAACTGATGCTTAAGATATTATTTTGTCAGGTATCGGAATCAAGAGTCCACTCAAGATCAAATGAAAATTTGAGAGCTGCTTAATAATGACAATCCAAAAGATCGAACGTCAAGGCTACAGGATCGATTTTCTTTCATTTGCTAAAGATTTTCTTTTTTAAGAAACAGAAATATTTTATAAACGGCTAAAAATAAACCATAAATAAAAACGCCTAGCGCCGCTCTAGCTAAAACGGTAAACGTTAGTTTTTCACCGTTAGTACTGCGTTTTCTCGACGTTCGCTCGTTGCTTGCAAATCCAGGAAAAACGCTTCGTTGCATTCAACTTGTTTCGCCACCCGACTGCAGGTGCTGACTCTGGAAAAATGGTTAAGCACGTGAATGTACGTTTATTTTACGAATATATATTTAAGAGGCATGCGAGGGCTGCAAGAAGTTTGCTTGTACAAAATTTATCCCTGTAATCGGTACAGAAATTTCTTCCTTTTGTGATGTGCAATCTGTTAAAATGTGGTTAGGCTTAAATTAAGGTTTAACGAATACGCCCGATAGGCCAATAGTGCATTAGCCGGGTCAGCGCATTGTTTAATTAAATATGATTAAAATGAGGTTCATCGATCTTATGTTGAAACTAAAGTACAGTTTTCAGAATCTGTTGGTTCATTTGTTTCACTTTATATCACATGTTGATGTTTTAAGTAGGTACTAAATCATGTTCCCATATCTTTCTAGTAAAAAAATCTAGTTGTCTAAATATTTTGAAAGGCAGCATGTTGAATGAAGCTCAGTTTCAGAACGGCACTCGTAGGTGAGGGGACCACAAGTGCCAATATATGTATTTGCGAACGCACTCACTAAGTAAAATAAACTTAAACTTTTAATTTGCCGACAAAATGCAATTGATATAAATGTAAAGATAAACCGAGGGTCTAGTGTATTTTATTAAGGGGCTGATGCTGTACAATGATTTTAAAGCAATTAATGAAATATGAACTGTCTTGCTAGTAGTACCTAGTTATAGCGGTAGGTACGCTGCGACTTCTTTTCAGCCGGGAAATACAATTCATCTATAAATCGTTACCACACTATGGGTTTATTCCATAGTTGTACATTACATATATGAACACAGGCGGTCTAAATTCAAAGTAATTTCGTTTTTTCGTAGGTAGGTACTAATAAATCAAATCGATAATTTTAATTTATAGTGCAACGTAAAGCGTTTTTCCCCCAGTAATTAATAGCTCGTCCAGTTAGATTAGTTTTCTTACACGTGTTCTTCACTCAGGGTTAGCATTCGTATCTTCATAACATGAGGCACTATAGCAGGAAACTGGAGCTGCCTTGTCAAAGCCAGAAAAATGTAAGCACCGTAGATAGGTGTAGGAAGAAATGTCACTCCTCGGTTTTGGGTAGCGATCGAATTCAGTGATCCTAATTCACGACTAACGTAATAACGATACACGCACACAAATATATCATAACTGCTTATACAAATGGCACGGAAAAAGAGATGCTTCGAAAAAAATACTAAAACTGCTTATTTGTAGGTAGGTAGATAATAATAAGTAGCTAGTATTGATGACAAGATACACCACGAAGGGTTTAAAATAAAGAATGAATCTAGGAGAGAAATAATGTAACCGCCCTTTGCAAATGGCACAGCCAAAATAAAATAAATTGTTGGTAATAAAATTCGAGACATTTTTTAATGTTATCAATTTCGCATCTCTCGAATCTTGAGGTCGACCTAGCTTAGTTGATACTTGATAATTTATGTTTAAATAGTCGTTATATCGGCGATATTATTGATATCTATTTTAAGACCCAAATATAGTAGCATGTTTAGGTACTTACACCTACAATAACACCACAAAAGTGAAAGCGGTGCATTGATGCGAACCAGTAATTGGAAACTATACTTAATTTAATAGAAAAGATAACCAACTGGTTATTGTAGGTCAATAGGTAGTTAAAGTTTGTGTACTTCAACTCGACAAAGGACCGATTTTTCAATCGCTAGGTAACTTTATCAAAGGAAATTGTTTGAAAGTTGCCAGATTTTTAAATATTTTTTTTACCTCCGTATAAAGGTTATCTATCGTAAGAAAAACCTGCCCTAAATCAATACTGAAAGTTTTCTATTATTTTTTACTGAAGCAAGGGTTAATTTATTTGCCTATCTATAAAGTATTAGAAATAGGTGTCTAAAAAAAATATATGTAAGAAATAAGTTATTTTCTTCTCTGCGCACATTACACCTAATAGTTTCACGTGATCACCGTTGACCAAAAGAAGCAATTCATTAAAGTAATTACGAAAATTCGGCTCAAATAATAGAAGCAATGCTTCAATTATTACCGATTAATAGCTCGTTAGTGAACGCGATGTTAATTGGTTTTTATTGTAATTTCTTATCGTATCAATGCGTATCGCAGCTATTGTGAACACACAAGAGATTGATTTTTAGCACAATAGAGACGTGTTTAATTAATTTCAGTTCATTTCTTTAGTTAATTTAATTTTGATTTTACACGTGTTAGAAAATGGCGGATTTCCTGATAAATATCGGATTGCGTCCAAAAAGAAGTCGCGTAAGTGTTTTATAGAGCTAATCAATAAATTTAACAATAATATATAAAACTGTAGTGTTTAACACAGTTTTCGATAGATGGTTGGACACCTAAGAACAGTTAAGGTTCTCCGTTCTTGTACATTGAAAATGAGTACTTCTGAGTACATCAAATAAAGAAGCAATAAAATGTCTCGCAACATCTGCTATTCTAAGTCTATTACTACTTACTTAGTTCGAGACACTGACCTTTTTTAAGAGGTCATTTACCCTGAGCTAGAATTGGATTTATAATGAGAGTGAGTGATTGGGGAATATTTAGGCCTAAGCTTTATTGTCTACCATAACAGGTTTTCCACTATTACAATTACGAAAGTGCGGATATTAATCAAGTAAGGGTATTGAAGTATTCCTATACTATTTAGAAAAATAACCAACAACAAACCACTTTTCTTTCAAATAAACAATTACGTAGGTATCCCGTTGATCGTTAATTTTGCATGCAAAGCTATCACATAAATTTTACTTTATAGTTCTAGAATATATTACCCAGCGTCCGAAGGTCTTATCTGAAATCTAAACGGAAGCCAAGTTACGCTGCGATACTAAATAAAGGCACGGTCTGGTAGGATTTTTCCAAAATAACTAAACTTTTGGGTTTAGTTCCGCCCCTGGGCCATTTTTCATTTATTGTAGCCTAGATTCCTGTTCGTGTAACGGTACAAGGGTTTGAAACAAACTTTGGCGATATATTATCTGTGCCCAACGTTTGGCCAAGGCCGTCTTTATTAGCAGAATATAGTTGGCCATCGACAGAGCTTTGGTCAATGCCTAATAATTTAGTTAAATTCTTTTAATTTTATAATTGAGTTTAACTCTCTACTCTGTTAAATAGTTTATGGTCCCGTTTTTGACTGAGATTCCAACTGATAGTATATATCAATAAACCAATATATATACCAGGGTATTGAAACGATCACTTGGCCCTTCCTAAATCGATAAAGATGCTTGTTTATATAGGACCAAAACAGGTTTATTATCAAATCGGTCTTATACATAACTATAAATTATTTATGCATGCATTGTAGTTGTAATTAGTTTCACGTCTTATCTTTAAAATATAATTAGAATCATACCATAGGCAAACAAAAGAAGCCATTAACAACTGTTTTAGTAAAATTCTTAATTAAAGTGATTCTGGCCCTATTTATGTTCGCTAGATTGTCCCGAGAATACCCAAGTTTATCACGATACAATATACTTAAGTGCTAAAGTTATTATCTAATGTAGCTTACGGGGATGTAGGCGGGACACAAGGACACACGCAAAGAAACATAAATGTTCTCACAATTTAGGTAAGTACGGACAGCAACACAAGTAGCTGGACATTTAGCGAATATACTATTATTTGAAGAACAATTGGAATATGAAAACTTAAAAATATAAATTCCCAAATTTGCATTATGACCTTTTTCTTAGTAACCATAACTTTAATTGCTGTACTCAATTAGTTACTTATGTTGCTGTCTGTACATAATTACGAGTGCAAGTAAATAGGTTTACCAAGAATATCGAGTGCATTTCATAAACTTATACAAATTCACTTTTAACATTTGGTGCGTGAACCTATTCTTTTATAGTTGCCTGTATGTAGAATGTAAAGCGACCCATTTGTCTCGGCTGACACAGTTTGCACTGAAAACGTCTGGCTGATACACGGCACTATTATAACTATAGTTTTATGTGCATGCAAAAGTAGTTGGGAGGTGGTAGGTAGCAATGATTGATAATGATATAGTAATAAACGAAAGTACTCTACATAAGGCTGAAGCCCCATCACGTCTGTATTTTTTGGACTAGGCAGAGTAATTGTACCTACTTGTGTAATTACACACGCATATTACACCAGACAAATAAAATTCTATTATTTTACGCTATAGGCTAGCGTAAAAGAATAGAATTTATTTGTTTTATTTACTATTTATCAGGAACACTTTCAAATTAGTCCTTTGTATCAAGAATATCTATCAATGAAAGTTTAATAGAATTTGAATAAGACACGGTGACACCTCCATAATCAAACGAAACCGTCGTCATCGTGAGGAATCCGGCACACCTGAGAGATTTTTCAACGGTGTGTAAAGCCATGTCAGAGGCCTGCAGACGGTTTAAACTCTGACACCAGGTTGTTCATCAACCGTACGATAAGAAGAAGACCTCCTTAATTGAACCCATAACTATGTGCTTATGAATCTGGTCCTTCCATTTAAGAGCTTCAACATTTAAAACTTGAATCATTGTTATTCTAACGCAGATAAGCGTGACCCATCTGGGGGGCTTATTTTCCGTCTGTGTAAACAAATGCTCAAGTATTAACGTTGCTAATTATGAAACGCTAATTTGCTTATCCACGGAGCGGAATCACATTAAGGCGCTGTGAGCGCCAAAGGGAATAGTAATTCTTTTATATTCTCGTTAGTGTTCACGGTAATTCTTGTTGGTTTGTACTAATCTTGTATACATTGCAGAAAGTATAATGTTTATTCTTGTACTAACATTTGTTGTTTTCGAATACTGCCTAAAACAAAGCAGGAATATAAGGTGTCTAAAATTGCAGCGGCTTAAAATTTCAGTCGCAGGTTTACTGTCCACTTTTTTAAATGGCTGTGGGAAGATTATTTGCGGACCTAGGATGAGAGATATTTGCTCAGACTAGCATTTATGCCTTAAAATACGTCAAAAAGTTTTGTCTAATTATAAAAATTACTAGTCCTTATGAGTTTATAACCAGTTTTAATATAGTCCTGTAGTTTCTAGCTCAATACTTGCAAGAATATTGAACATAATAATATGTTTTCATTTATGTTAAAATCCTTCAGTTGTATATTCTACATGTTTTAATAATATTATATACAAATGACATACAGTATTTCGTGTTGTGTAAAATGCAGATACTCGTAATCTCGTGACAGACAGGCGTGTTGTTCGGGAGCTTGTTGCTTCTTATAGCCGGCTATATTACAAGAAAGCGTTAAAGGGTGGGGTTTGGGTGCTATCTTTAATATGTTGACGTTTGCAAAGTACTAATAATACATTTATTTGTATAAATTGCTCCTGAATGTTTTTTTTCTTATATTCCATTTTGCCAAAATAAAATAAGCAGGTATTCGTCAGAATATAAAATAACTTGGCTTAGAATGTCACGAGTATTTTTAAAGCACGAATTACCATTAAACATTCGATAAAACATTATGGACCTACTTAATTCAAAAGAAGCAGAATGAAAAATTTACTAGCGAACTAAATTCCGTTAATACGTTTTCTACATATATGTTTGAATTTGGGATGGTTTTAGCCAGCAAAGCAACATCATTCAGCAAACTGCACCCGTAAATTCTTAATAAACGGAAAGGAGCTTTAGAAGTACTTAGAACTGAGACAGAAGAACAGTCAAACTGAAATGTGATGTCATTCTGACGACACCCGGCACACCGCTTTTCTATCTGGCCTTGTTTTATTACGCCATGTTTATTTACGTGTCGCCGAAGAGTAGCCAAAGTACAATTACACATAATTATATACAATTGGAGTGTTTGTATGTAACATTGACTAAGCTTTTTACTAAACACATATGGTAGTAGATATATTAAATTCGATAAATATATTCTGACAGTACTTTCACTGGTAGATAGCTGATGGTACTAGGCTAATAAAGACTACTTTTAATTTTGAAAATATGAATGGTTTCGCGGGGAAAAATAAAAACCAGGAAAAGTTAACAAAATCAGATTCAAATAGGTAAATCTGTTTACTGCTGCTACGTAAAGGTTTTTGTATCGAAATCCATGAGGACGAAGTCGCAGGCATAAGTTAGTCCCAAATAAAGATGTATGAGGCACTCGAAGCAGGGACTTCTTTTATTCAAGGGACCAAATATATTCACGATTAATCTCATTAATACGTAAATTGAATTGAGGACGCTTGAGATAATGTCGGCGACATTGGTCCAATCGGATTGGTTAACGCGAACCAACGACGACGCAGCTAAACGAATTTGGTTGTAATTAGCATTCCGAGGACGTCGGCGAAATGTTAGAAAGAATCGAAATTGTATCGGTGAATTCTCCAGTGTCGTGTAGTAGAAAATATTGCCCGACGTATATTCTAGCACCTACATTAGATTGCTGAGTGAGCGAATAATAATATTAATTAATTTAAATGAATCTTTCTCCAGTAAGCGAAAACATAATAAAAATACAGTATGTTCAAAAAAGTGCTAATTAATCTTTATTTATTTTTTATTTATATAATATTTCTGTTTGTCTGAAATATAAATAGCAGTAGGTCATTTTAATCATTATGTTATCAAATCACATATATTATGATTTTAAATTTTCTGATAATATATTTTCTTATATTTTCTGTCATACGTACCCCAACTATTTGTTGCCCTTCGCTAGTATGGGCGAAAGAAGTTTAATTCCCTACCGGTAACCATAAAACGTGTAATTTTACATGATTGTGTTTTGTTTCAGCTTCGTTAATGACGCACTGCTTATCTGAAGGCATATGCCTCCAAAGCTCAGCGTGTCCCTGGAATCGCATCATGTCGGACGACAGGGGCTGTACGCAGCAGAACAAGAACTACGTGTGCTGTCATGTAGCGCGGATTTATATCCCGCCCAACTTATTTATATCATATAACGATTATTGAGAAATACGTTTTACCCTTAGTGGCGTGGCGCATTCATTGTCGCAGCCATACGGCCACAGGTTATCATAATGCTAAAGTCCACAGTGAGTCTTAGACCAGAAAACATATTCTTGTAATTTTTACGATATCATCGATCCAAAATAGTTGTCTAGTAGATATGTGGTTTTCCAGTAGTAGTAGCTTAACTAATTATTTTATAAGTAGTATTTTAACGAATTTTATATTACAAGTTTAAGATAAAGTATCTAAATATGTTTCCTTTCCACATTGTATATTCACATTTTGAGCTTGATAAAGAAATCTTCACGTGCCGCCTAGAAAAGTACCTATACCTACATTTGAACGGTCCCATAGTTCGTCTCTATCAGTCCGTATAAATAAGACAATATGCAAGGCTCTCGTTTAAGTGAGAATCGAGGTATCTGTCCTCTTGGGACTGCTTCAAAATGCTACCTTGCCTGCCAAGCTTAGGTACAGCGAATACGTTTTTGTCGTAGACATCGGCAAGCTTTTTTGGCTCGCGTTTATCGGCGTTTTGTTTTGCATATCCAAATTGAAAATGAATGGCTTTTGCTAAGCAAAAATCTTCAGATAACCGTATTGCAATGAGGTATAATTTCTTGGGCATACATAAAAGCACAAGAAGCCAGTTCCGTCTCTTAAGCGTAAGTAAAGGTTTAACTCTATGCTTAACGACATAATCTGACGTTGCACTGTTATCCAAACCTGCCTAATGAAGTTTAGTTAGGCTGGCTCGTGCGATCCAATCTCCCACCAGGCCTAATGCTATTGCCATAAACCAGTCTACTAGATATGATCACAATAAGAGTAGGTAAACTTGTTCTTTGAATAACTACTTCTAACTAAACTTTAGAGCAATTCTATAATACGAGTTGCGTGCGGTGCGCGGTACTGAGTGCACGTATACTTTATTATCTCGATGTCCACGAAATTTTACATCTACCCGCCTTAAAGTATATAATAAAGAAATGAATGAAAAGGAGAAAGAAGATAGTATATTGAGTTTAAATAGTGACGAAGAAGTGATGGAGCAACAAGTAGAAAGTAGTGAAAGTGGTTCGTATCGACGTTTAGTAGAAAAACGACTGAGATCAGAAAGTGAAGACGGAGAAGTTATCGAGGAAGATGGAGAATTTATTACGGTGAGAAAAAATTCAAAACGCTTTATTAGAAGTACTTCAATAGAGTGTGGACACAATATTATTGAGGGTACAAGCACAAATGGCACAAGGACAAATGACACAAAGACAAATGAAATATGCATTTCTTCAAAACAAATATTACCAAAACAAATTGGGTTAGCTAAACTACTTAGAGGAGAAAATATTCAAGGTATAACTAAAATAAAATATAAAAACCCATATAGAGTGTTTGTACAGTTTACGAAACGTGAAGATGCTGAAAAGCTAATGTCTAGTACAAAGTTAAAACAGTTAGACTATAGATGTCAATATACGCAAGAAATTAATTTATCCTACGGTATCATCAAGAATATAGATTTAGATATAGATCTATTAGAAATACATAAATCGTTCTCTTGTGAATATGAATTAGTCTCGATCAACCGTCTAAAACGGTTCTCTGAAGATAAGTGGCTTGATAGCGAAACAATACGAGTGTGTTTCAAGGGCCCTGTCTTGCCCCCGTATGTATATGGATACGGGTGTAGATTCAAGGTGGAGCCCTATGTATTTCCAGTCACCCAGTGCTCTGGGTGCTGGAAGTATGGACATTTGATTAAGCAATGTCCTACAAACAAAATTGTGTGTCCCAAATGCGGAGATCTGCACCCTAATTGTGAAGTCACACAATATACATGTGTTAACTGTAAAGGAGCACATATGGCACTCAATAAAAACTGTCCCATGTTTATAAAAGAAAAAAAAGTACGCCTAATTATGTCACAAAATAATTGCACATATAGAATGGCATTAGATGAATATTTAAACAAAAATAAAATTGATAGAAATTTATTGGATATTAATGAATGTCAAAATAACATCGTCACTAATAACCAGACATTGGATACGCAGAAATCCACTACATATAGAGATATAGTTGTCAATAGTTCGTTAAATGAAGAAGTACAAATGGATAATTCTGAGGAATATATGAACAGTAATTTAAGTACGAAGAGAAAAAAAGACAAGATCAGTAAGAGGAAAATTGACAAGAATACTTACAAAAACTTATTAGAACATGATGCAGAAATATGTGTTGAAATACAGAGTGAACAATTACAAGAAAAGGAAGAAGAGAGTCAAACAAAGCGGAAAATTATTCTAAATAAAATAAAAGAAGCTTGCTTTTCAAATAGGACATTCGAAGACAAAGTTTTAACAGTGGTGAAATTAATAATCGAGGAAATTAAAAAATATGTCTTAGAGATATTTACAAAGGCTGAGTGGTTTAAAAATTTAATTACTACCTCGAATTATGGATAATTCGTCAAGTAATAGCAAGCTCAACATACTACAATGGAATGCCCAGAGTATAAAACCAAAACGTTTAGAATTTGAATGCCTACTGCAACAAGAAAAAATTCACGTGGCCATATTAAGCGAAACATGGTTAAATGAAGAGATTGAGCTTAATTTTAGCGGCTATTTTACGTACAGAAATGACAGGGAAGACTCATATGGTGGTGTGGCGTTTGTGATTCATAAATCACTTAAGGTACAAACATCATCGCATAGAATGGGTAATGTAGGTTTAGAAATTGTACATATTCGAATACTTAATTGTTCTAATTTAGAGAATATTATTTCTGTATATTGTCCTTCGAGTGTACGTACCACCCAGCTAGACTGGGATAGGTTATTTGGTTTATATTCAAAAAAATCATTAATCGCCGGCGATTTTAATGCGCATCATACCAATTGGTCAAACAGAAATGATACAAGAGGCACACAAATAATGAACTCGGTAATTGATAACAGTTACATACCTTTAAATGATGGCAGCCCAACACGTATAAAACTTGTCAATGGCGTACTTCAAGAATCTTCCCCTGATATATCATTTATTTCTACTGACATTGCTGTTAATTTTAAATGGAATGTGACCAATGAAAATCTCGGCAGTGACCATCTGATTATTAAAATAGTGTTAGATTATCGCAGGTACGGTTGCAATATAAGTAAACGTAACTACAAATTAGCTAATTGGAAATTATACACAGACTCACTTAATACTATTTTTATCAACCCAGTATCGTTAAATAATGTCCAAGAAAAATACAACTATTTTATTGAAAAAATTAATATTGTAGCTGATCAAAGTATTCCTATGATAAAACTGTGTACAGATCCTACGTCAAAATTTAAACCTAAATACTATTGGAATCCCGTACTCTCTAAGTCGGTAGCTCAGCGGCGGTTACAATTAAAACGATTTAGACAAAACCCAACCCCTGATAACCTTACTAAACTAGAGCAAAGCATTTGTGAAACTAAAAGGTTATTAAGAAAATACAAATCTCGATGTTGGAATCAATTCTGTGATAGTATTGATGAGTCGGTATCAATCTCTGAGATGTGGCGTCGAATGAGATGGATAAAAGGTTATAAGAAAGAGCCATTCCAGGCCTCTACCGAACAAAAAGAGGAACTTTTATGCAACTTGGCGCCTGATTTCGTTGTTCCACAAAGACCATCCTTTCATTCGATGAACACATCCCTAGAGACCAACTTCAATATGGAAGAAATGATCAAATGTATGAAGAAGAGAGATACTGCTCCTGGCAATGATCTAATAGCGTATTCGATGTTATACAACCTACCAGAGCCTGCTAAATTGTACTTATTACACATTTATAACTGTATACTTAGTCAAGGCTTTGTTCCTATGCAGTGGAGATATATTCAAATTTTCCCGATCCCCAAGACGAAAGGCTCGGCAAATCTTACACCCAAATTGAGACCTATTGCACTTATGTCGTGTGTGTGTAAAGTATTTCATGCAATGATCACTAAACGGCTTGAATGGTGGGTGGAAAATAAAAAATTATTATCACATAAAACCACGGGCTTTAGACGTGCACAGTCAACTACAGATTCATTGGTGCGATTAGTATCCCATGTTCAAGTAGGTTTTTCAAGAAATTTGTCTACGGTTGCATGCTTTCTAGATATTGATAACGCATACAATAATATTTTAATTGATAAAGTTACGGACACATTGGAGGAATTAAATGTTGGTTCTAAGTTATCGAGATATATATGGTCGTACCTAAGTGAGAGACGATTATTAATCAAAATTAATGATAGAGGCAATCCCACAGTTCTATGCCGATGGACAAATAAAGGTATTGCTCAAGGTGATCCTCTATCACCTTTATTATTCAATATTGTCACACATAGAATTTGTAAAACTTTCACAAACGTTTTAATATCGCAGTATGCAGATGACTTCGTTCTGTACATTAGCGGTAATGGAGTTCATGAAAGTTCAGCTATTTTACAAAATGCGTTGAGTTCAATCGTTTCTAGTTTACAAGACATTGGTCTGCAGTTATCTGGTGGCAAATCGAAATATTTTATTTTTAGTAGGGGACATAGGAGGCAACAAATTCAACTTCAAATTAGTAACATAACGTTGCAAACAACCGAAAATATCAAATATTTGGGAGTGTGGCTTGATAGGTCATTGCGTTGGGGTAAACATGTGAATGAAATAGCTCAAAAGACTCATAAATTCCTGAATCTGCTCAAACTATTATCTGGGCCTGCTTGGGGCATTCACCCATGCCACTTACGTAGACTATACATATCATTGATTAGAAGTAGAATTGATTACTGTAGTTTCATGTATGATAATAGCGCTAAAATACATATCCATAAGTTAAATATTATCCAAAATCAGGCCTTGAGGATAATTGGAGGTTTTATAAGAAGCACGCCTGTACATGTTATGGAGTGCGAGCTGAGTATTCCTCCCCTATTTATCCGTAGATACTATCTAGCTATGAAATATGTACTGAAAGCAAAATCATGGTCTAATAATGTAACAATTAGTTTATTAGATGAACTTAGCACTCTTTGTACCAACAGGTATTGGCGCAATAAAAAGAAGCCCTTGTTAGTAACAGCATACAATGAATCGAAAGACGAGAATATAAACAACAGCTATCCTTTAAAAATGTTTACCCTTGATACTTGGGTCACAAACATCCGGACTTTACAAATATTAAATTTTAATTTAGACTGTATTCAATCTAACAAAAATAATTACCTCCTCGATTCATTGAAAAATAATATACTGGAAGAGTTATCGAACAAATACAATGGGTGGCATAAAATATTTACGGATGGTTCAAAGAGTGCTACTGGAGTAGGTGCGGCATTTCTGGATCTGTACTACGGGACTAATGGTAGTTTTAAGATTAACAATAAGAACATATGTATAATGACGGCGGAACTCATTGCAATATTAGAAGCCATGGTGTATGTTAAAAATAGAAGAATAAATAATAGGGTAGTCATTATAACGGACAGCAAAAGTGCGTTGCAACATTTGGCTCGATGCGCCTCTGGACACATAGGTGCATCGACAGCCTATGCTATTTTAAATCTCATGTATGAGTTTCAATGCAATAATACTATTTTAAAGTTGCAGTGGGTTCCGTCACATATTGGCTTACAGGGAAACGAGCAGGTTGACACATTAGCAAAAAATGCAACTATTACGGGCTCTTCTTTTGACACTAGATCCTGTTATTTTGAAGTACTACCAAAATTCAAAATTAATAGTTTCAAAATTTGGAAGGAATATTTTGATAATACCTCATTAGAGAAAGGGATCTGGTACAGAACAATGCAGAGTGAACCTCCTCGTATTCCCTGGTTTGCGAATATTAGGATTACTAAAAAAAATGTAGTCACTGCGCATAGATTAAGGTCTGGACACATTCCACTTAACAAGTTTGGGTTTTTGATGAAAAAAACAAACAGTCCTAATTGTGAAGTATGTGGAATTGTTGAAGATGTCTACCACTTGTTAATGGAATGTGTCAGGTACAAAAGAGAGAGAGAAATATTAATGGCTGAATTAAATATTAACATTTTAGAAGTAGGTACATTTCAATCTATACTATCTAAACCATACAGTAAAGATGCTATTAAAATTTATAACTTCACGTGCAATTTGAATAGAACGTAGTATTTCTCTCAACATATCTATACTTAGGTTACGATGAGACTGACATGGTCTTGTAAGGCTCAAAGTCTCTAAATATAAATAAAGAGGAAAAAAAAAAAAAAAAAAATTCTATAATAGGGAGGCAAAATAAGATTAGTCGACGTCTACTCGATTATAATTTTGAGTTACCTATAAATAGGTTGTCTTAAAATATGTTGTGATACTAGTTTATAGATACAGTTAGTATGTGTGAGATTAGCATCGCTATTAACACGTGGAAACGTTGCAGTTTATAAGATACATCGTACTTGTTTAGATGCATGTCCGATAGAAAGCGTCTCTTGGGATAACTTGAGCAAAGCACAATCAGCTTGGATTTTATGTACCTAGGTAAAATGTAGCCTGTTAGTTTTGAACGTAGCAACAATTTATGTAGACTTTATAGTAACAATAGTCTTAAATACGAAAAGATTTGTATTGTTGCCATCCATTCATGAATATAATATACCATTGCTACAGGAAAGTACGTAATAAATTCTTTAAAAAAGTTATAATACGAGAGCTCACATGCTGTTGAAAGATGAAAAATTGTATTGTGTCTCCCGCTAGGTTGGTGTCGTTTCTAGTTACGAAGAGTGTTGGGTCTAATTCAGCTCGCTCGGATATTGCAATTTCCATCCAGCTCACGCCCAGTGCATCTCCCTTCCATTTCGTTTCATATTGCGCTACAGTAACAACACTTGACGTTTATAAAGCAAATTTCTCAGGTAATTCCACAATCCGATTACCAAACTTGTGCAACGTATATTACAGGGAAAACGTGGGAGTATCTATCGGAATTTGACGTTGATATATTCTGTTTACTATTACGTGCTGCCTGAAAAATACTAGCGGCCTTCGTGTACTATACTGGTAAGAAAGAGGCATATTGCTTTTTGCTTTCGCCAGTTCAAACAAAGTTTGCTAGTATTTGTTTAGGTTTCGTACAACATTGGATTTTGTACAATAGGTATACATTCTTGTACAGCTTTACAAAAGATTTTCCTCGACAACAGGCCACTGCCGACCCTTTAATGAAAAAAAAATTAGACGCTTTGTAATATTTTTAATTTCATTCACAATCCGTGTATTGTTCTGTTCGGCGAGGGTCGGCCGGAGGGTACACCGCTGTTATAATATTCAGCCTCCATACCACAATGTTTTATTTAGCCATCTCGGCGGCTTCAATATTCATCACTGTACTCTGAGTTCTCTTAGCTCCTGAATAAAATACTATAGGCATCCACTTGTACATTTAGGCGCTTGGTCCATTTTAAATATAACTTCAGATGGTTATGTGAGCGTCAATGTTTTGGGAAGCCGTAAACATAACTCATAAATGGTGGCTTGCTTTTAAGGAAGGAAATTTTAGCGAAGTGTTGATTTTTACTGAAATGAAAAACGCAGACATTACTTGAAACAAATAAGTATCTCTGGATTTCAAAAAAATCTATCTCGTGCAGGTATCGAACTCTTTCGTGTGGTCGGTGCTGTTTAGTTAGTTATCTTAGTGTATTCTGTATTTAGTTCTTTTGAGCTTCCACTTCTTTTATTATTAAGCACTGATAGCCGAGTGCTATGACCGTAGGACTGCCAAGTCAAAGGTCGCAAGTTCAAACCCCGGCACGCACCAATGTCTTTTCGAATTCATGTGCGTATTATAAATTAGTTATCAGTAGCTAAAAACGGTGAAGGAAAAACATCGTGAGGAAACCGGCTCACCTAAGAGATTTTTTAACGGTGTGTAAAGCCATGTCAGAGGCCAACAGGCGGATTAAACTCTGACACTAGGTTGTTCAACAACCATACGATAAAAAAAAGAAGACTTGTTTTATTTCAATTAGAAATTAGTAAGATGTAGATTTAATCATAAATTAATACAATTGGAGCAGAATAGTTAAATACGATTCACGAGTCCTCACTAGATTTGCCACAAAACTGCGCCCTTCGTGATAATAAGATCTACGTTAAATCAGAATATGACCCATTTTAGGGATAAAAATATTCAAGCAAATAGCGCGCACAAGAAGCAGTAACTGAGTAAAATAGATATTTGTTGATCATTTGTCGAGTCAGAATACCGTTGAGCGTTCGGAGAGGACGTTAGTGCGCGAGACGTGACCGCACTTTTTAAGTTATGGCTCTTTTACATCTTAACCCTTTCACATTTAATGGGTCGAGTTAAATTTTAAACGGCATACTTCTTGCCTTTTTATTCGTATACCTACTTGACACCAAAACGGAGAGCAGTTTAATTCTTATGATTGTATGTATAAAATAATATTTTTATTAGTTATCGCATGTGTTTTTTTTAAGATGTATGCACTTATATATACCTACATTTATGTATATGTATATAAATGCATACATCATGTGTGATAATACCAATTAACAGGCCTGAATTATAAATATGGATAGACAAAGAAGTTAAGTTCATCCATATTAATGCAATCGTTTCATTACGTTATTATCAAATATTTATGGTATTATTTATTTAACAAATTTTAGCCTTTAATAAATGGGATACATATCTTAAAAGCCGCCCGATATGTAAAGTCAGGCAACATTACAAACAAATGTTACTTACTAACTCTTACATCATAACTTCAAAAGTAACGTGCAAAGAGGGTGTAAGACTTATCTGACAGATATCCAGTACAGGTAAGTATACCCGACAGGCATCGCATTCTCAGTCTAATTTATTCTAGCAATATCATTAAGAACAATAAAGGAACATTTCATCGTGTTAACAATCGGACGGGGTCTCTCTACAAAGCTGCATCTTCACTACGTCAGCCGATTTCTGCGGTTAAGACAGAAGTACACTAGCACGCAGATATACACTACCGAAATTGTTAAATGCCGTACATTGTGCGTTTACAGAGAAATGTCTAATCAAATTAGCAGATTGAACGTGCAACCAAGTTCGAAATGGAATAGTAATCATCTGCCAATGTAGAACATAATAGGAGTCGAGCCGACACTAACTTCCCTAGCGCTAAGGGGCTTGCGGTTGTTCGGTTGAGCTGACACTTTGATACCAATAGCGTTTAGTGAAGTCCTGTAGGAATTGCTAGGGTCAAGCATCGAGGTTACTTCGTAATTTTGTAATATTTCGTATTTTACCCACATCAGCAGCAGACACCGATCGGGTCAATGCCAACAAAAGTAACTCAATAACATGATATCCGTGCTTGACATGCGTTATTATATACAAAGAACGATTTAGAATTCTTTATAACATAAGTATATTTTTGAAACTGTTATGTAATGTAAAGAAACAGTAATTCCAGAATCGTCAGGGCGGTTCATGTCAAGCGATAGCTTTGTACTCTGACACCGTTGATAGGCTTTACGCTACGTGTTATAGGTAATACGCTACATCTATGTAGCTGCGGTATACGTGACAGACTTCCCCGAAGTGGCATTATTGTCTATACTATATAGGTACTTTGAGCGTGTATCAGAGACTTTAAAGACACGCGTAGATGTGTACGTTCACCCGTTAAGCTCAGCAAACGTCACATTTGTGCCCAAGGCTTCAAAACAGAAAAAAGGAAAATAATGGTCAAAGGTGAAAGGAATTTGAAATAAGCGGCACCTATAGGCGCAGATCAAAGAGCCATATCACAAAGAGATCGAAGGACACGCGCTCGGCTTTGGTCGGAGGCTTTCAATCGAGACCTTCTAAAGAACGCCGTATTGCCCTGATCGACGCTTTTCGGATACCAATCACAGTTCTGTAGCGATTTTGTCGCAGATAATATTGGTTAAATTGCAATCCTTTTGATCAAAGAAAACGTTTGAAATAAAACTAATAACGTGGATTCGAAGATCTATGAGACCTATACTGGCTTACCTATGTATATAGCTATGTGCTTGTGCAATTATACCGTACATAAAACATCACTATCTAAAGATTTCATGTTAGTAAAAATGTTCGAAAATATCCGTTTTTCCGTCTCAATATATCAATATAACTCGTCACTATTGTAGAAATGTTTTGTTTAGCAAAAATAAACAAAAATACGGAGCTGCTAGACATCAACTTTTATAGATTCGGTACCTAAAACAATGACGTTACTCCAATGGTGACATAGCAGCTTTCGTTTAGCCGTCACAGCGGGCAGAAAATTTGGCAACGGCCGGCCGGGTCGAGACATCAATCAAATTTTGACATTCGATTTTTCGGCCGCCCCAGCTTCCTGCAGGATCATGCTGGGCTAGCTTTTTGAAGTATTGTCACTTTTATTATATAATGTGGACATCGAGGTTTTGCGCTGTCGTCTCTTTTGCTTTTAGCGACGAAGTCAAAAAGGCATGCTAGCTTTGATAGGTACTCACTCACTACTATCTAATGATGGCGAATTTGAACTGAGCTTTTTTATTTTAAATAAGTTTTCTAAAATAAGAAAGTTTCCCTACGGTGGAGGTGGTGATGAATTTCATGATGGTTAAAAAAAATGTTATTTTTCTATTTTCATTTAAGTGTGAAGATTTAATGTAATTATTAGGAATGGACGAATACTTAATTTAGTATTTAATAAACGATAGCAATGGTAATCAACAAACGGGCGGGCCCGTAATCCGGGCCGTCCTGGGCACGCCCGTAAATCACGGCCGTGCGACGCAATTTATCGCTTTGGCCCCGCATTCACACACGCACACGCATCTCTTTTTATTGCGTCATAGATACCAGTCCTCTGGCATAGTGAATATAATTTAATATCCCTGGAACGACAACCTTCCTCATGAGTTTCCTTAATATCAATCAAAAATATCGTCGACGTTTCATAGATTTTCTGGGATTTTTGTTAAAGCGGACCACAACTGGCAGATCTAAAGACAACAGACCAAAAACACAAATATCAATGAAATAAATAATGCAAACATTAATATAAAGGTATTAATAAAACATGATTTAATATCCAGTTTCCATGACAGCTAGACGGACATGACAAAATAATAAGGATCCTTACTTTACTGAGGCACCCTAAAAATGAATAAGAATTTATGAACAAAAACATTTAGATTACGCCAGTAACAGACAGAAAGTACATAAATAACAGCCAACATTTTAATATAAATACAGTTCATCCGTTACGGTAACGGTGTTGAGATAAAAAAGATTAAAAAGAAATATATTTGTAGATAATAGCATTTCGCAATGTTTATTTTTATGACAAACGACGTTTTCTTAGAATGAAAACGTTGTTATTATTTGTAAATAAAACATGAAGTATGATTTTAAACATGGTTTTTGGATTTTTTAAATATTTTATTAATATTTGATTTGTTATTATTTATTTGACGACCCGATTGGCGCAGTGGCTAAGCAATTAGACTGTTGCGCTAAGGGTTGTGGGTTCGATTTCCGCACGGGACAAAAATTTGTGCGATCCGCAAATGTATGGAGCCAGATTGTTATTATAAAATTAAAAAAGATAAAGCTTCCTTTTTATATTATAATGAAACCATGGCATTCAGCGTCCATTGTAGGATAAATCCGCTTTAAAACAGATTAATAGATAAGTTTGAAATCAACAACAACAGTCGTGATGGTGCGTTTTTTTTCCTATCATTATAATCCTTTTTAAGCCTCAGCTTGTTATACTTTCTATTTCATCCATTCAAACAGTTAAACTTCTAATATTGTAGGTTACAGAAAACTGAGTTTTCTTTCACAAAATTGTATGTAGGCAATTAATTTAAACATTGTCAAGAACTGATGACCCAATACACATTATATTGCTTCCGTAAATAACTTTACAGACTGTGCATTACGATTAAATACAAATACAATTTGCAGCGATAAGTTCGAACTAATACGTCAGAGCAAATCGTTTTCTCACTGAGCAGGCACTTATCACGTATTTTATATTTCTCAGAACTACCGCATACCGAATCCCTTAGGTCCGCAGTATGTATAAACAAACATTCAAACCTGGATTTACGAGCACAGACACCTCAGGGAGTTGTCCTACCCTATGCCAGAACCCGGTTACGGGATCTATGAACATTTGCAGAAACTGGATGAGCCATGGAAACTTTATGAAACGAGGGGATGAGAGGGCTGGCCAGTCCATACATTTTTGGCATTCCCGTCCGTTATGTTTTAAGAGAAAGTTAATGCAGCAGCAATTTTTCTCCATAATTCAGAGAGAACTACAATACGTTGGTCGGTGGACGTTTTGTAATTGTTATTCTTGGTGTTACGTCATTATATTAGACTGCACAATATAAACTAGAAAAAATGATAAAATATAATTTATAAAATTTATTCGCCGTGAAAAGATCTGTCAGAATGATGTTCATTTGTTTTCAATTTTTTTCTTAATATGACAAGTACATATTGTCACTGTTTAAGGAAAACCTAGAACAAAAAGTAAACTCCAAGATATAGTTATATTTATAATATTAGTATCTAGGATTAGGTTTCCCATCTTTATAAAATAAAGATTCCATTATTGAAGCAAGTTACATACAACAATTTCCGAAGTATAAATCGCACTCGATAAAACGTCCACCCACAAAAGACAGCCGATATCTGTGATAGTACTTTATTTTAGATCCTTATGTAGGCAATAAATACTTACCCATGATATAATATCGCAGATACTTAGTGTCCGTAATAATTCTTTCACTACAATTTTATGGGATGGTTACGCAATAATTTATTCCTTGGTCCCATCCTTAACCTCAGATTGGTGGGCAAACGAACAGTAAATATAGAGCGGTAAGCGTTGGCAACTGTACGTCACTCTGCGATTTAGGATGGTAATGACCTTGGAAGAAAAAGAAAAATTTGTTTTGTAGCTAGTCCAACAGAAACACACAGATAATTCTATCGTTGTTACATCTAAGGTATTAGAGTTATTCTACACTGTACAAATATTTGTGTGATCTGCAGATATATCTGCAGCACTAACCTGTAAAACCAACAAAAAATTGGATATCTCAAATAAAGCCTTCATAATATAATTTTTATATGTTTGTGTAGAATGAATATCCTTTACGCGAGTCTCGTGAATTACGCCACTATTGTTGGGAGCGACGCCACTATTCGGTTCAGGTTGCAATATATAGCAATTTAAATAATCGTATGCATGCATTTTGAAACGTGGTAAGGTAAAGTAAATGAGAAATATATAATATAATAAATATATAAAAATGAGAATATAAAAATAAATAAAACCAAGTACATAAGCAAGTTCAGTTGAAAAATAAAAATATTCGTCAGTCATATACTCAAGTAAAACATGCATAATAAGTATAGGTACAACTGATTATTTAGATGGCAACATGGAGATAGATGCTGCAAAATTGCAAAGTACTATATTTTGTGCTCACGCTGTACATAGTTATGTGTTGACAGTGCATAATAAATGTGGGAATGCCAAGTTCTGTAAACAACTTTTGAATTGAATTCGTGGATGCAGTAATTTATTCCCAGTGCAAGCCATAATACATGGAAATGTGGCCTTTACAAATACAGGAAATATTGTGTCAGGAACTGTGACTAGTGTATGTGTGTGTCTAAAAGTCAACAAGTGCTTTGTAAAATTTCATGACAAACTCACACGGACCAGAAATAGAGTTTCATCCGCTTTCAGTGTAAACAAAACAAATACAATAACATTCTCGTCAATTTACTTTTGCTGAAATTGTAAAAAACAAGGAAAATGTATGAATTCACATTTTCCGGTAATGACTTGTGTGTCTAATAATACCAGCGGTAATATCTACCAGCCATAAAACTGAAAAGGTATGTAGACGGGACAGGCGCAAGTTTGAACAAGCCGGAGCCGAGTCGGCCTCATCCGGAATTTTGTAATTGCCCACAGAGGCGGAAACAAAAAATTGGGCCAGCTCGAATGCACAGAACGAATTCCACGAAATATGATAGCTTACATCATCCTACACGACCCTCGTTAAGGATATATACTTTTCTGCCTTTCTCCATATTAAGAATATTAAAACGAGCAAACAAGACGGGCACCGGAGCGTGTATTGCGAATATTCATGAGACAAATGTAGGGCAAGAAAGAAATTTCCCACACTTTTATAGTCCTGATTAGTATTGAAAGCCATTAGCATACAAGACAGATTTTAAAAGGAAGCTAATTTTTAAACCTTTTATAAATTGCTTAAACAAAATTACAATAAAGTTTAATTTCACAAAGTTGAAGTTTAGCAAATTGTTATGTTGCAAAGTGAAGTATTCATGAAATAAAATTCTCCTGCAAGTGTAAAGAATAACAAAGAGTGTTGCAAATAGCTGTAATAACGGTGTAGCTACGTAAAGAAGCCTTTTGTATATTGCTGGGTTTGAAACCTAATTAGAAACTGCAAGTTGGGAACAATTTTGTTTCAAACTTGTACTTTGTGCGAATATTATTAATTAGATAATTTAACCTATAAAGAAAAGTACTTCCAATATACCTATCCTTAATATAAGTAGGTACTCAGTATTTATAGTAGTTATTTATTTAGGTATAGGTACCGTATATGTATGTATGTAGAGTAATCAAACTTAAAAAGTGAATGTTATTATTGCAAATTTTATAAATCCATCTATTAACGACACGTGAATAGATTTTGTAAGCATTTGTGTGGCATAGCTTGCCACACAAATATAGTAGTTTTATTATGAGTCCGGTCCTTGCCATATATTCTCATGTATGTTGAATTTATAATCATACGTAGTTAAACGAAGGTACCTTTGAGTCAGAATCCCTTTTGCGGTGAATAATGAGAAACAAGCATTCTCATAAGATTAGATAATAATTCTGCTCTCCAAAGTACCAGTATGCATATACAAGCGATATCTCATATTATAATGGTATAAAGATTAATACATACGGATAAAATTCGGAATACATTCTGGCTGTGAATAAATCAGATCATTTAAATACATGTAGATAGACACTGAATAAAACAATGTCAATCCACATTCGCGACTAGCTCTAAATTATTCTCGCCCTGCTATGATACACACTGTTCTGCTCTACAAATCTCTCCACACCCGCTTAAACAATGGCTGGATGAAAATACTCTATACAGAGCTACCGAGCTACTAATATTTCCCTGATTAATGAGCGCAACTATTTATACTCAATGGAACATTGCTAAACTAGCTTTAACTTATGAATCATAATTACTTCAACGTTCAAAGCTCCTTCAACATAAACTTACTTATTAATCTTGGAATATTAATTAGATTCTTTTTAAATTATCTTAGTAGAGTTATTTTTTAATTTAATTTCGCAGAATTTACATTAAAGATTTTTATTAATTAGCAGCTAGCAGGCTTTTTCTCTTTTTATGCGGCCCTTGGGCGGGATACAGGTCTTTTAGGAAGTAATTTTATTAGGCTTACATGAAAAATTCAACCAACTTTTCTGAGTTAAAACACGCTACCAATGTTTTCACTGGCACACTAATGAATAGCCTTTTTTCTTTTACGTTACCTTACCCTTTTTGTGAGGGTGTATATTAAAAATTCGCTTTCAGAATTTTGTAAAATATTATGAAGAGAGGCTGCCCCGTTGAAACAATGGACATGAATTTGTAAAAAAGTTTTTATTATGAATAAACTTTGATCTGGGAATTTAGGAGCGCTGCGTGGTTTGCGGCTAATGGCTGTTATTCTTTAATGTGTTACTGCAGTATAATTATAATGGCGCACGTGATAGGAGACTGAGGTTAAAAAGTAGTAGGTACACGTCGCGTCGTCCTATCTGTAAGTTTGTACCAACTTGTCACAGTCTCAGATGGCTGATACTTATTCTAGGTGGGAATAATATACATTCCCCTGCGTCCCGAAAAGCTCGTTCATCAGTCGATGCGGGCTTCTTTACAAGGATGAATAGGTCGTCACGATCACGAGCTCTGACCATTCACTAATTTGAATAAACTACTGAATTTAGGATTTATAGAATTTCTTTATTTATAATATGCGGAAGCCAGGTGTTAGAAATAGTGAAGAATATGAATGTTAGAGAGATAGAAATGTGTATTATTTCGACGTTCTTAGACTTGATGTTTATACATCACGGTCTTTGATTTTCCTTAAGTAGAAAATGGACAGTCAGCTGGCTTAAATCGAGGTTGACTAACACGGGTGAGCCGTGGTACCTACCCGAGGAGGAAAATTGAAATCTGTTAAATATTTACATACAAAAAGGGTTGCTAACAGACGTGCTACTGCATTTTGCCACAAAAATAATGAGAAAATATCCTAGAACACACACACGATCTCACACAATTATGTACATGTACTTATTATATTATACAAACGAACATTATATGTATAACTACATAGGACGATGATGCATTTATAAAAGAGACGGTTTTCTATTCACTCTTCTTTGTTGTGTTACTCATTGATTCGATAACAAAATGTGTCTCGTTAAGCTATTGATTAACTAGTCTTTGTTCTCGATCCACAAAGTTATAGCTCACATAATAGACGATTTTTATAGGTAATGTAAAGATTTACCGTCCGACCTATAAACGATGATAACACGTCGTTAAAGTAAACCACGTCATACGTCTGTATTCAAATCTTAGTAGTAGGACTACTTACTTAGTATTTAAAATCTATGATTCAAATCAAAAGGTATTATTCAGTCAATAGTTCTAAATGGTACATTTTGACAAGTGCGTGGGTTGAAGCGTTGCTTAATTCCTAAGTATGCCTTAGTAAAGCTTAAAACCAGCTCTATAACGAACTGTGTGATTGACTGCGAATAATAACGGTTATTTTCTTTATAGAAATTATGTGTGTACCTGTTGTGTTTTCGTTATTATACATGATACATTGCTATAATAACATTTCCTTGTTGATACAGTAACGGAAGATAAACAGACAGAATCCGTTATTTACTGTTACTATAGCCAGTAGCCACGCCGGTAGCAGCGTAGAGTTGGTCCTGAATAGAGTGGGCAAAGTTTGCAAAACTCTTTTTTTTAGAAACTTTAATGAGAAATGGTTCTCATTTGCTGGGTACTGCCGGGTCCGTCTTTAAAGTACCTACTTCCTAATATAATTATCGGGTCACGTTGTCAGTTCAATGGCCGTTGATTAACTTGTTTGTTTTATCAGTTTAAAAGTAAATTAGCAGTCGTGGCTGTGCAAACTTTATTCATGTACGTTAAAAATTGTACAAACAGATTAACCCATATTATCCCAAGGTATTAAAATCGCAAATAATTGAAACTTTTTTTAGCAATATTGAAAACTGGCGGCCCAAAACTAATAAAATATTTTTATATAATTTTTAAAATATATGCATACTGAATTTCAGGACCGCACCTTAAATGGGGCGCTGGGAAAATATGCCAGTGTGTTTTGTATGGA
The DNA here is from genome assembly GCA_905340225.1 of Abrostola tripartita. Lineage (NCBI taxonomy): Eukaryota > Metazoa > Arthropoda > Insecta > Lepidoptera > Noctuidae > Abrostola > Abrostola tripartita. The sequence continues at coordinate 4,167,032 of HG996488.1, forward strand.
GGAAAAATAAATAGAACTTAAGTTTACAGTCTCTTTTATGACTAAATTCGTGCATTTTGCGAAAGATAACTAATGTTAAGTAATTATAAGTTAAAAAAAATAACATAATGTGAATAAAATGAATAATATTCAGATTAGAAGTATGAAGTTTGGTAAAAATGATGATTTCTACTAACTCCACAATTGCTGCATCTAAAGTTGGTATTTTTGTGGCACTGATGGCATTGATCTTGAGTCTCCTGTCCAATAATGTAATAATAATGTCTACTTTTGTCCAGTCTTATGAAATCAGATGCCCGAGACAAGTAGCAAAACGCTCGAAAAATAGGAATCGAATAGAATTATCAATGTATGGGGATGACATATTGTTCCGACTATAATATAATCTATGACATTATGTCAATCCCATATAAGTATTATTCATTCTATTCGTTTAGCGTTTCCTCACTTCTCTAGGTCCCCAGGCAGTATTTTTTGCGAGACATTGGCTAGGTTTCACTTTTTGAAAGAGAGTTAGACGTTTTATCAAACATGAAATAAGTCTGAACTATGTACCTACTTATCTGGGGAACAACAAAAAATCGTGAGAATCTTTTAAACTGTCCTCTAGTTGAAAGTCTATATTATTGAAATGCGTTATTATCACACACATTTGGAGGGAACATCATCGTTTGCCAGTATCACCTCGGCATAGGAAATTGTTGACTAATCGCAACAATTTCCTGTGGCGTGATAAATATTTGCTGATATTATTGCGCGATCTTCCTCTAAAATCGATATAATTTCAAAAACATACAACCTGTAACGAGAAAACTACGTTTGAAACACAAGAACTGATTTTTAGTACAACACCTTGAACAAAATGTTCACGGTGCCTGCTGTTCCCAGCGGACCTCAAATGGGGCGTCAGACAAAACTCACTAATTCCATGTAAAAACTTCAAAATATTGTTATTGCTTGTACATAAACTTAAAGATTAGGGACATGACTATATAAAAACAATATCTGTTAAATTTTACAATAATATACATTTACGTAATAAATTGTCTTTTTCCAGAACTCATCTTGGCTAAAATTCCCATTACTTCACCAATTATAATAAATAAACCAACCCACATATAAAAATATTACGAATACTAATAAGTTGCAAATGTCATCTAGTTAACAGAAAAAAAATTAAACAACCCGTCAATATTCAAATAATAGGTAATTTTAGGTAATATAAAGGCGCACCTTAAATGGGGCGCTAGGATAATATGGGTTAATTCAACTAAAGTTGAATTGAACCGTTGTTTTTTATTAGTAGTACGTTAGTATCACAAAATTTCAGGTTGACGCGAAATTGTAAATAAGTGTATACTGTACCTTACCTATACATGTACCTACTGTTAATAGTAATTTATAATAGCTTTGGCGTTATAAAAGTGTGGCGGGTTTTATTCCAGCTCAGAATATCGGGTGTTTGCCTATCTGACACTCAAATTCCGCAAAATGCCCTCAAGAAGAAGAGGTAAGAATTTATAAATAAGTTTAAAACGTCGGTCGGCGCAGCGTTGATACGAAAGTTACGAAGTTTTCTGAAAGTTTAGTACCGTGTCAGGGCACAATTCGACACAAAAGTTAAACGTCGGCAAGGTTGTGCAGCTTTACAGCGGGATCACACCCGTAGTGCAACTGGTAAAAGTTTACGTAACATTTCATAACTTTTGAATCCTAATGTTATATTTATTACAATTTCAAGTTTGGCTGTTTCTTTCGGGTACGTAACTCAGGCAAAGGATAACTTGCGAATGCTACAAGATATATAGATGTATAGAAGTGTTGAATAGATAAATATTTATGGCGGAAAAATATACCTGTCAAATAAATTTTCTTATTTCTCATACTTTATTCATATTTCGACTCAGCTGGTTGAACGAAAACTTATGCTAATGTGCTAAGCCTTATTTTTTTTGACAAATCCAAAGTGACTTTATTTGATTTAGTTCATTACAACTATTCCATCGATAAACAATATACTTCACGTTAATGTAGGTATGTACCAATAGAATAGTTTCAAAAACATTCCTCGGTGTCGTTTTTAACGCACTATGTTTCCAGAGATTGACTGAAATAAAAACAGATTAAACAATTATTGTATACAATTTAAAAATACACCAATAATTCATTATTGGTCATGTATTATTTTAATAAATAATAGCCCATTACAGTTCATTACACTCGAACATTAATAATTACGCGTATTTTAAACGTTTCATGTTATAATTATCGTTTCTCTTGTAAAATACCATTTGGTATTTGTTTTTAATTATTTTGCTTGAATTTCATAAAGATTGCGTACAATAAATAATATATGATTGCCCGGCATTTAATTGTTATGTACACACGGTATACACGAATTTTCATAATTGAAAGTTAAATTTTGTCGTAGGCACGTCCGAGTTAAAACTCGAATTAATATTTAAATAGGTAAGACCGAAACGAATTGGTTTCATTTTAATTTTCTTTATGTTCTTATATTTTTATTATGGTTGACAAGTATTTAGGCGTGATGCTGATGATTAGGAATACTTGCCAACGCATATTCGTATTATACGATGTGAGATTTGAAGATTTGAATATTTTTTAATGCCAACACATGCTTTTGAATTAAACAGAACCAACAAAGTAATGTATCATTGGTAATAAAATAGTCAGAGACAGTGGTGCACCGTGTTCCTCAAGTGTTTCTAATGCAGGTGCAGCAACTTCAGAAGAATAAGAAGAAGAAAGAAAGCTGGTGACCGACAGAGACCTTCTTATGGCACGGATTTACAGGCGAGAAGGAGGAATACCACGCCCACCTTTATTTAAGCTGTTGAGCATTTAATTCCATCATATACAGGTAATTAAATAGGCAGCCTCTATAAAATATACTTCATTAACAAGATGCAACGATAGCTTAATGGTTCGAACGTTAGAGATGGAAGTTTGAGCCAATAAAACTTGCGATCGGTTGGACGGCAACTGCTATTTCCATATTAATTGCGCCCATAATATTCATGCAAACTTCCTACCCAGAGACATTATAGAAAATGTGAGATAAATGGCGACGGTTAAGTGCTTTTAGATAGTGTCATAACATTCTTTATACCTACTTTTAATCGCTGGGTTCTGTAAGCGAACGGGAAAATGTCGGAATGAATGCCAAAGAGGTATTGATTTACTGCTGCTTGATTTTATTTTGAACATTCTGTCCACCAATTTGTCATTCATCTACCGGGATTAAATACTGAAGACCTGTCGTCCCATTCGGCAAAAAAGGTTACATTTTAAAAAGGAATTTATTGACCACGTAATAATTATGTATTACTTTATAAGGAGCTTTGTCGTCATTGTTATTTGCCTGTCATTATCGTGAACTTCCTGCAAAATAGCATGGCCAAGAGTCCTCAAATCGTTACCCAGTATATTATTTGGTAAGATTTCGATGTCGTTGTTAATTTCTTATACTTATATATACCTTCGTGTTTTCCCTCAGACTACATAAACTTGAAACTTGCTTAAAATTGAGATGGGTCAACCTACTTCAAGTTCGCCTTTGATTTCCAGATTAAGAAGGGACGACGCTACATTGTTTGTGTCACGTTTATATAAATTCATTGTTTTATGTCAAAAGACATTCTACCAAAATGTAAGACGGAATTAAGCTGAGAAGGTTTCAATTTAGTATGTTTTATAAGGGTAAACGGCGTAAAAATTAATTGACTTTGCAAAAGCATGTTTGTGTTTGGTACATTTATAACCAAGATTCATCGACCAATAAAATTCTTCTGTTTTCGTTAAACAAAAAAACAATATATTGATTGTTTTTAAATATTTTAACCTTTAAGTATGCCAAGAAAATACTAATAGTATTCATCAACATCATCATCAGCCAAAGACGTCCACTGTTGAACATAGGCCTCCCCGTTAAGGCGGGGGGGTTTGCCATAATCCCCACGCTTGGCAGGCGGCTTGGGGATCGCAGTATTGGTGGTGGAGTTACAGAAGACGCTGCTGCCCATCTTCTGAATTTTCCCTTAGTCGCCTCTTACGACACCCACGGGAGGAAAGGGGGTGGTCAATTCTAGGCCGGATACCACACGGCACAATATAATAATATTAAAAACCATGAATACAATATCGTAACGAGTCTGTATTCGTGTGCTATGCACTGATAGACGAGTGGTATGACCTTTGGACTGCCAAATCAATGGTCGCAAGTTCAAACCCCGGCACGCACCAATGTCTTTTCGAATTCGTGTGCCTACTATAAATTTCAACGGTGTGTAAAGCCATGTCAGAGGTCTATAGTCGGTTTAAACTCTGACACCAGGTCAATCATACGACAAGAAGAAGAAGATCATCTGTAAATATTACCTACTAATCTAGTAGGTTATAAGTTTGCTCGTATAAACATATTAAACCGAAAGGAATATGTGTTACGTGTAATTTATGTACAAAGTACGACTGTGATTTCAAAACTTTGTAGAATCTCATATGTTGAAGAGGTATTTCTCAACCCTACTTTGTCTACCTTCGTACGCTGTCAGAAATTGCAGGGAATTTATATGAAATTATTCGCTTGTCGTGCATGTTATATTTCCCATTAATAACATAAAAAGCATATTACTAAAACATACATTAAAAAAATACTCAGAGAGAAAATACTGAATTTAAAGTTAAAAGCTGGCCTTTTTAATAGTTTGCGGCTTGTTGGGCTCTGAGGAATGATTACAGAAAACTGCACTTTAGTTTAATACCATTCACGGAAGAAATTTTAAATTTAAAACTGCGCGCTCTAGTAATTTACTCAGTAAACAAGCCAGATACACATTATATAACGTTTGAATATTCCTTTTTGCGAAAGCTTAGCGTTTTACACTTTAAATTGTAGGTACACTACAAAACAGAAATCTTTATTTTTTCATCATAAAACTTACGTACTTCCCTAAAGTATGTGAGTTTGTGTGTATTTTGTATGTTTTATACTTCTTCACATTAAAACGGCTGGACCAATTTTGATAACATTTAGCTTGGAGGTAACATTTAGCTGACACCCTGGATACTACCACATAGGCTAATTTTATCCCCAAAAAAAGGTACCGTTTATGAAAATCTGGTGTCTGGGTTGTTAAAAATGTCTTGCAGATCACCGTGGTCACCAAGGATCACCGAGGAGACTGATTGTGAATATAAATACTTAATATTAGGCATTAATAATAATATATTATGTTTGATACGAGTATATACTTATTTGGTATTTGATTGAAGAATTTGGGATAACTGCGAGAAGTATTGCAAAAAACCGTTGAAGACAAGATCGTTGGCCAATACGGACTAGCGGAGCCTAATAAGGTTTAATATGAAACAATAGGCGGGGCTATATATCATGTTGAAAGGAAGTGAGGCGGCGACAGGGTAATAAGCGAACGTTCTGTGATTAGGAACGTTATTGTTCCACTGCGCTTCGCAATTATTGTACCTGACGTCTAAAACCTGCTAACGACTGAACAGCGCTCATTTTATTTAAATGTTTTGAGGTTGTTGTGTTTTGTTTAACCGGTATAAGGAGTATTTAGTATTGGAGGTGAGCAAGCTAAATGGCTACTTTCTAAAATTTTCCCCAAACATTTAATGGTTACAAACTAGGGTCACAATAGGATTAAAATTGAAATAAAAATAACTTGCCTTTATCTGTCCCGGTACAGGGCAAGTCCCTTCTCTTATAGAGAAAGAACGAAGTTTGCTCACTGCGGGTTGCTAATCAATTAAGTCTAGGTTGCGTCAATTGATGTGATATAAAAACGTAAAATAAATCAGAACAAAATTACAACCATATTTATTTTGTAATTTTATACAAACCTAAATGGAGGCTAACCGCCGCACTCAGAGACGATAATGATTACTTAAACTGACACTAAGTGAAGATTTCTCAAAGGAAACCTTTACTTAGATATAGTTTAAGTAATCATTAAATGTCTCTGAGTTTTATTTTTGTGATATTGTTCGTACCATTTTCACGTTAGCAAAAGCATCGGCATAGTGATTATAATGCTTTGAGCTAGATATCTTCGATCTCCTATCTTTCTGGAAATATATTAAATATACTTATAGTTCTAAAAGCCAATATTTTACAAATATTTGGGTGCTCCTGCCATTGAGCTTGGAAACTATAGACAGACTTCTGAATGCACAGGTTAATCACAATCACTACTTCTATGACACGATTGAGCCATCAAATTGAATGTCGTACTTATTTTGGCTGTACGACATTAGGAACGTGTGAGTACCTCAATCAGTAGCAGCTAATCCCATTACGTGTATTTTGCTGGTGTAGCTATATACATATGTGTGGGTATCGGTTTTACCGACCTGATTAATTAATATGGCCAGTGTCATGAGGGCTGGGTCACACGAGTATTATTAGCGCGTTATAAAACAAGGTGTAGCCGCCATTAACGATATTAGGAGAATTAAACGATTTGTTAAGTGAAAATAATGGTTATAATGTAGCAAGTTTTAGCAATCGATACTCTAAATAAGTTTAATTGTTAGTAGCAGTAGGGATTAAAGTATTCAAGGAGATTTTATGGTAAAATACTGTTAGAAATTTATTTAAAGTAAATAATTATATCATTACCATATTAAGTTACGTTTAATGTTAAGATCACTAGGATCACTAGGATAGGAATGTATCGTGGGTGCGTTTCACTTTAGACTCGGGACAAACATCTGCGGATCACGTAAATTTTTGTCCCGTGCGAGAATCGAACCCTTAGCGCAGCAGTTCAATCTCAGCCACTGCAACACATAATTCATTTCTTTTTCAACATAGAACAGGGGCAGGTCGTGGCTAGGGGTAAACTGTGACGCAACGGATGCTTCTATAATATTATGTGTTCGGTTTTCCCGGTGACGAGCGTCAATGAACCGGCGCCGTTCACACGCTCCGATAGGTTTCATGCTCGGCCTATACCGGCCTATAGTTGTAACGGCATAATGGATGTAGGTATCCGACGCATACATATAAAAAGGCCTAATAGCCTACGTCCAATGATATTTTTGCAAAGTCTGAACGAAAACTACCGAATAAGCAAAGAAAATTCCAAGATTTTTAAAATTGGTTCCTGAAATCTTGAATTCAGCGTAAAATACAATTATCCTTGTGCGCATATCCTTATCACGCTCGCGCGCTCGCCGAAATACGCGTAGTTGAAATCTACGCAGGCAGAGGACTTGTATGCGTTCAAAACTCGGTCATATAATATATAATGCATGGTGCGAGCGATGTGAGGCCACGTCATGACACGTCACGAACACGGCATCGCGTGTTGTTAGCGTATTGTTATTTATATTGCGCTAACCTTTTGGCTCATTCTGACACCGCTGACGGGTAGGCAAACGATCCCCGAAAATTAGCTCCACGCAAAAGATAAATAACGTTTAACTTTTTAATTTTATGTACTTAGGTACTCTAAATATTTTATTATTAGTAATATTTAATACTTACCTACGCTGTAGAACCCTCTACAGCGTAGGACGCGTAATGAAGCTCCTACGTTTCCTCGAACTAAAGATAAAAGGAAAGTAAGATAATTAGTTAATTTCTTTCCATAGTAAAATGCACAAAGCTATGGTTGCTGTTCTCGTAGCTCTAATTTTTGCAGGCAAATTAACGAGCTTTCAACACTAGTTAATCCTTAGTGAAAAACAGCATGGATAGTTAGATAAGTAAAACAGCGTGGGTCGCGGGTTCAACGCTAATCTGTTTAAATTCCGCTCCTACTCAAATAAATCCTGTTTAAATAACCGTAAAACTGTCCGTGTGTGGATCCTTTTAATCCGTTTGATGTGGATCGCAACACGATCGAATTTTATTTATTCCGCTTTTTAAGTTATTGCTTGTTTTTATTGCATGCACAATTACTCCAAATAGCTATCTGATTGGTACAATAAAACCTTTACTACCGGTGGTTTTCGGATTTACTTACCTTTCCCTCAAAAAGTGTAGGGTTAGGAACGTGTTCAGTGTATTAATGGTACAGATTTTGGAGTTTTGTATCACAGTCTCTAGTCTGTTATTGGGCGTAATATCCGAATAATGTTACGTTATAGTATTTTATCTTAAAGATTTCCATAATCTTCGAATTCAATTGTAGTAGATAGTAATATTTTTTTCTTATCAGCTAATATGGATAAATTAATCTTCTTCTTCATAAACAGCAGTGATATTCGAGTGGTATGACCGTTGGACTACCAAGTCAAAGGTCGCAAGTTCAAAACCCGACATGCAACAATGTTTTTTTCCGAATTCATGTGCGTACTATAAATTAGTTATCAGTTGCTGAAAACGGTGAAGGAACAGCGTGAGGGAACCGGCACACAAAGCCATATAAGAGGCATACAAGCGGTTTAAACTCTGACACCAGGTTGTTCTTCAACCATACCATAAGAAGAAGGTGAATTAAAGGAAGCTAATTACAAACATAAAAAAATACGTAGGTACAGAGGAACATAGAACCTCTTCCTTTTTGAAGTCGGTTAAATACTAGTGCTCGCCTGGCCAAGGTAAATATAACGTTTGTACACATTATTATAGATCTGACCTTTTCTGAAAGTCAAGTGTTCTAGTTATCTTCGTTCAGATATGTGTTCATGCGTACAAAGTAATTTCTAAGAAGCTTCCCGAGGTACACACAATCAAAACTAAAACAATTCAAGTGGAAGTAGATCTATGTAAAAGCTACAACAGATATATTGAGCGAAGGAAACTTTGAAAATTCCATTAAATCTTACAACAACAAACGTTAAGGAGTGAATGAGGCGTACAAAACAAATCGTTAACTTCCAGCCAGTCTTTTGTGCGGCCAGTTTGATTAACTCTGCATATTGTTTAAAATGTTACCTTTAAAACCTTATCATTAACAATGCCACTTATGAAAACAAGGTAAATGAATTGGCATTGGTCTGGTTCTGGGTAATGAACGATGAACTTCCTTTCTTTAAGTTTAGTTTTGTGTTGTTTATAGACGATTATGTACGACCGCCGTGAGGTATCCAGCCTAGAATTGACCCCTTTCCTCCCGTGGGTGTCGTAAGAGGCGACTAAGGGAAAATCCAGCAGATGGGCTGCAGCGTCTTCTGTAACTTGACCACCAATACTGCGATCCCCAAGCCACTTGCCAAGCGTGGGGATTATGGCAATTCCGCCCCCCTCCTAAGAGGGAGGCCTTTGTTCATCAGTGGACGTCTTCCGGCTGATGATGATGTACAACCTGCAACAAACTTAAACCAAATAATATTGCACAATTCTAATTCCACATAAAGCAATGAAAAATATGGTGCAATAATATTCAAACTCATCTATGAGTGAAATAATGAATAGAGCCCATAACGGTCAGAAATATTGTGAAATTAGAAATATTGTTTAATAATTATATTATTTAACTTAGGTGCTTAGATGACTCACGTAAAAAACGATCATTAACTTTGGAGTACATTTCGGTGGCTGTCCGTCAAAAATATCAGAGATGCATTGACAATGTTTTTTTGGGAAAGAAATCAGCTAAGCTTGACTCAGGACAGTTTTATTTTTTAAGTGACATCTGTGAGTGCAGGTTTGAGATAGGTAACTTTAAAATGGTAAGTACCTAGGATATCTATGCTATTTTCTAATATACTAAAGTCCCTAATTATCCTTATAGTTGAAGATGATGAAAAATTAAGGGTCAATGTAACTTTCATTGTGTTATGGGTGTACTTCCTTCTAGAGAGGTAACAAGAGCTCTTGTCTCTATTATCAAGTCCTTGCTGTTGTTCTCGTATAATTTTAGCTGGCTCTAGACCTAAAGGTTTTCTAGGTACTATTAATAATCAATACAAGTATTGTATACATTAAGTATTACCCAAATGTTTTTATTATTAATAAATAAATAGCTTGAAGTTGTGAGAATGGTGTTTAAAATTAACGTTCTATATTCTACGTTTGATCGTAATTGTGAAATGATTGTGATGTTTTTATAACAATTAAAAAACATTTTTCTATCTTACATAATAGGCCATGGCGGTATTTTCCAATACTTATTTACTATAAATATTAATAATATTATTATAACATTATATTTTTTTTGTATTTTCATTAAACCAGAGTAAACTAAATTGGAGTGTACAACTGTACATTGATTAACGTATCTCCACAACTCCTTTAACCCTAACAAAGACGCCAATTATTGCCTTAAACCTAATATTGGATTTGTATCTACAGTGAAAGCCAATAGTGAGGGTAACTCAATAAACAACAGACATCTTAATCGTCTTCTCAAAATTAATAGACACATTTAACTCCAATTAAACAGAAATATTCGGTTTCGGAGAGAAATTCCAATTTAGGATCTTCGTTCTGAAGATACTAGGTATGTGGATTGGAGATAATTATGGTAGTAGGTACTGATATCATCAAGTCACCTTTGTGTCTAGGTACGACTGTTAGTTTGATATAAATGGCGATACATAACTATTGATATATTGTTCTGTAACTAAAATTAAGTTAAGAATAGTCACCATTTGTTATCAATTTAATTTGCATTGTTTGGGCAATCTGCATTATGATGCTGCTTTAATTCGAGATATTTTTTCTTATGTACGAAAAATGCCGCATTTTTATAGAGGTTAAAATCGTACGGTATTCGGTATTTCGGTGAATTATGCAAGGCATTTGAGCATCATCATTTTGCATTGGATACAGTATTAAGAACAGAAGTGTTACTTCACTTTCCAGAATATATTCCAAGACTACAGACAATATATTGAGATTGAGAGGGATCGTATCTTGTTTCTTTTTTTATAAATTGTAAAAGTTTACTTTAAAAACTGTTAAAGACGCTTTTATTATAAATAATTACAAATCCTTTTAAAACAATTAATTTGGGTAAAATACGTAACGCGAAAAAATGTGCCTATTGGAAAAATTTGCCACTCTAGCGATGCGCTTACAACTTCTTAACACGGTGGAAAACTTCACGATAAGGTTTTGCAAAGGTTTTTAACTTTCTTAAAGTTTCTAGTTTCCTCTGACGAGCTGTGCAAATGGAAGATCTAATGTTACCTTGTGGTATTGATAGGCTATTTAACACTATAATTATAAGTATAAAATAGGAATAGCAATTACATAGTTAAATGTTATTTTTATATTTTCTCATTTACATACATAGGTATCTACTCTAGTATTTAAGGAATGAAAAGCGGTCGCCTAGAAAAAATATGTCATGCATCGATAAAGAAGAATTATAATATAATGGATGTCACAGTATGATACCTATTTGTCAGCATTATTAAACCACCGAGACACTTCCTCACTTTGATGAGAACAATATGTTCGGTGTAGTTCCTAATAATAAGTATTTACTTATCTACTATGTACCACCATCCGTAATAAGCGACACATGTATTAATATTAATTTTCAAGCGGGAAATATTCGTGTTCGACGTTAATATCATAATATCACACACGAAGTTAGACGTTTGGAGCCAAACGTGAATTTAGTACGTATCTTTGTTGTTATTAATGGTAATAATTACTGGTTTACGTTCGCTGAATATACATAAATATGTATGTATATGTACCGCGTGCAAAATATATAAGTATATTAACATGACAGGTCGGTAATATATTTATTAGTCTTTTCCAGGAATCTATTTATTCAACCACAACAAAAATATGTGATGGTTTGTTGGCGGCATGTTCATGTACTATCTATTTTAATATTTAACATGAATACGTTACCGCTACACAAATCACACGACACATATTATTGGCTTCAATTTAGTGTACCACAATACACATCATACAAATATATTAGTAATATTATATAATGAACCAACGCTTACGTCACTCAGATGAAAATTAATGAATGTTTATTACGTTGTTCAGTTATTCAATGGCGTCGAATTACTTCGGTAAACGTGCTTCGAATTACCGATATTACTTTCAATGGGAATGTATCATAGTATTCCATTCAGTGACACTGTGAATCCTATTTATTGAAAACGTATTAGAAGTGATCAGCCCCCTTACCATGAACTCATAAAGCAGGGCAGTTTAGGTTGTGGAAGCGGGACGCCGCATTACACTGCACGTAGCGGCGTCTCGCTTACACATCTTAAACTGTCCTGCTTTAAGAGATCATGGTAAGGGGGCAGTGGATTGAAATATCACTTCTACGAGAAGGCCTATTCAAACCACAGTGAAATGTACAGAAAGCGGCCGCGGATTGAAACTAAGCTGCGGTGTAGACAGATTGTGAAATGCAGAGTGCACTTTGTTAGAAAACTAAATACTTGGTCAAGTAATCTAAGACAGAACAGTGAAATAGTCGCTATAAAAAGCTACATAATGTTAGTAAACAATGTGACATATTCTATGAAAACTTTTACAATTCGAAAAGTTTCACCACTGAAACTTTCCTGTAGAGAAAGTAGAACAAATCTGTAACCGATCCCATAACATGTTATGTTAAATTGAGAATGATATCTTGCAAAAACTGTGATTCTTACTTGATTTGTGAGATTCTACTACATTGTACCCAAGAAATTTCTTGCCATCTATAATATGGGTAACAATCCTAGCGTAGTGGAATAAACCCTTCTTTTACCTAGGTTTAATGGAGGTTGACGACACATAATAACCGCCGCTGAGTCGGCGATTTCCATCGCTGTGATGTGCGAAAGTGTTCGTCATCGGAAAAATTGCGAGCGGGAAGTATTGCTGACACGACTTGCGCAGTGATGAATTGAACACGTCCCGCTGCCTCAGCCGCTCGCTACACCGTTCATTTGTCGAGAAAAGCTAGAAACTTAACGTTCAACGGCTTTGTAAAATCGCGTGCTTCACACGTTCCAGTTTAGTTCACGGTGCCCGTGAGTAGCTTCATTGAAGGGATTTTTTGTACAATGAGTCGCATTTGTGTGAGTATGGAGTGAAAGCGGTGTTTTATGTCTGATTCGGCTCCTTTGGTTCTTGTACGGCTCATCCTTTAGACCCTTTTTTGTTGATTGAATGGTTGGTTACTCTTCTTATTTTCAGGTAAATGATTTTATATCTAGTTTAAAATCTCTTCTTGTGTTTTATGATTACGTGAATAACCACACTATACAAGAAAAAATAGTAGCTTCATGTAGTAGTACATCAATTACGTTAACTCGGATTTGCATACTGCCTTGAAGCTGTTAAACAATGATAGCGGTCAAATTATTTTTTATTACCCATCGTTAACTAAGTTAACAGATAAACGAGATGTCGTCGAACACAAAACGTTCAACGATCTAAACACCGAGCCGTGCCGCAGCTATTTCTGAAAACGAGTTGTACCGTAGCGCGTAGTGAGGAAAATTGTGACAAAAATTGGGGAAAGCAGAAGAATCTCGAGGCAATTATCTGTGTCTACAGAGGTAATTACTGGCGACCCGGGAGGTTACACCCAGATAAGCGACGCAAGAATAATACCTATTTTATACTTATACGTAAGCCGAGGGAGCGCTCCTACATAATTACTTTTTATTGTGGGGGGTTATTACGTAATCTGCCAAAAATGAGCTCCGGAAAGTATCATTACTAATATACTTTAAAACCTTCTTTGTTGTTCATTATATTTCTTCTAAAGGATCACAACAATCATGCATTAAAGCCAACCCTCACCTCTTCCGTGCGTATAGAAAGAATGGACAAAAGGTTATAAGGTTAAAAGTTGCATTAAAAGGATGGGGTGCGAGGCTGCCATATCTTTCTAGATTTTATAACAATGGACGGCAAACACCAACTGATTTGCAAAACATGAAGATTATGACTACTTCCTGTACTAATCATTCAGTTAATTTCTTTGAGCATCTTTATCCATAAATTAAAAGTTATATCCAAGTCGATTGATCAATTGCCTTTGTTTGATTTTATATTTATATATTAAATGTTCTGGCTTTATTTTGACCTTCTGGTATAACACGAATTCTACTTTGTTTTTGTTTGTAACATCAAGCTTATTCTAGGTTTTTCTTCACATATAATAATGACTCATTTATTTATATCATCCTTTGTTGCCATGATCTGCCAGTCATCTAAGTTCCTACTAGACTAGAAGGAAAAAACAAATGCCTAAAGTTTTGTTAAAAGTAAGTAAGCTTTGTAAATAACGCGTTACGGAAAAATGGAGACAAAATGTTGGAAAGACGACAGCAGGCATCTGTACCCGTCACAGATGATCCAACAGATTGATGCGCCGCGCTCTGTAGGCACCTACTCACTATTATGTCCACATATAGGATTTTATTGTAGACGGGAATTGCTGCTAGCTCTTATATCTACCATAAAATAAACGCTAGGTTTTACTCGTTATAGCTGATATGTTTGGTTCTTATAACCTTGAATATTGTAGTTTATGATTCAGTATTCATTTGTAACTAAATCTATATGAAAATAAACGATTACTTTAATCTTCTATTTTGATGTCCTTACGTGTTTTGCTACAATACAAATATAAGATAACTCAAATAGTTTAATAACATGTCAGGTAGCACCCTTCGATGATGATATTATGGCACTAGTCATATTTCGTTCCACGTTTCAGTATGCCTTGATTAAAATCATAAAGATTTCGATGGCATTAATTAAGTTAATTAAAGGAAATTCTTGATTATTATTACCCCTTAACATTTGTAAGTGATAAAGGCGACCCAAATTCCTTAGTTCAGTAAATTCAAAGCACAACGACAGGATTTACGTAATCTATAATGATGAAAGACGAAGATGAAAGGCTATTTTCTATTCATAGCAATTTAAATGTATTATGTATAGATGTTTCAGTAAATAGTCAAAACTATTTAGTTTTCGTTTCTAGATAATTGTACGATTTAAGTACTTTATTGAATGTCTATTAAATGCTAAAGTAATCTTCAGCATTTAGCTTGAATTTAAATAACATAGCACTTGACTTACTATCTATTATGTTAATAATAATTTATAAAAGTATAATAGAATACAGTCTGTTAATGCTAAAAACCTCAATAAAGAAATAGCTTGTTCTTACCTCTTTATTACCCATACAGTTGCTGCTCATCTATGAAATTCTCTAGAATTTTTACAAAATTAAAAACATCTCTTTTTTGTTTAAGCATAAGTACAGGTTGTTTACCTGTTCTTTTAAACCTTCATTCCAAAATGAAATACTAAGGTGGTTCATAGCTTACGAGAGTAAAACAAGTTGCTATTCCGCAATGTCATTGTTATAGAGAACTAGAAAGCTCGGTAACAACTAGTAAAGTATTTAATGCATAGAACTTCTGCTGCACAGTGCACGTGTGTGCAATGTTAGTCGGAAGGAGTTACTAAGCCGCCAGAGTTTTAAGTGCCCGTGACAATGAATAACTTTCATTCTACAACTGAGGTACCTACCCAGTAGTTGGCAGAAGTTTTATTTTATGAGGAATAGTTTAATGTGTTGCGAGTTTAGAGAGACTGCATATAAAATAATAGATAAAAATGATTTGTTCAAAATAGACTTTAAAAAGTTCTTTTTGAACTTCAAATTACATCAAAAAAGCCCCCAAAACGCCTACCTAGGTAGGCGTTTTAAGGGCCTACTGGCCGTCATCGCTTCCTAGTGTTATAGCTGGGTAGATGAAACGGCGCAACAAACTACCTCATAGCACAATCTGCCAGGCAAAAAGTTGGAAAAATTTGAAGTTATATAGGCCGAGAACAAATCGCTTCTAAAAGTATTGATAGACGATTATTAATTTCATACACATATACATAGATAGATCAGAGTAAAATATAACCGATTTCCATGTTAAGTTATACGCGATATAATGTAAACATTATAAAGTATGAAATTCAATATCAGCACTCATGAAAGCATACATTTACAATGTTCAAAGAAAATAGCATAACTGCCTTCCAAGCCATTACCCCCATAATTGTGACAACCTTAAAAGCATAAAACGTCGAGGCAACATAAACATAAACTCAGTAAGACGGCATTCTTTTATCTTTTCTCAATATCAAAGAAAATCATAACTAATTGAAACGGATGTAACAGATCGTTTAAATTTTCACATGTAGCGTTTAGCCTGAGTGTGAGTAGAACGGCTATGGCTCTGAAGATAGCGATATAGGTGCTGTTAACGTGGCTGACCTTCACCATGTGCCATTTAGGAACGTCTGTTTTTAAATACTGGTTGTTGACTTGTTGAGTGAGATTTCTATAAAATGTGTTTTTATTATACAACATTAATCTATATATAGGTTAAATTACCCGCAAAGGGTAGGAAGATGAAAGTTGATGCAGAGACAAGAGCCGGGACAAGAACGTATAACAAGTTGGCTCAGAAAAAAATGGTCGTACACTTTAAACTTTTATACTAATAGTCGCGACATAGGTACAATACTACAAACAATTTCGTCTTCAAGGAAGGTTTAGCAAAATTGCCAAAAACAACAAATAGAAATCTGAATGGTTTCCTGTGTGATCTACCTTACATGTATCGCCCTACAGTTCGGCAAAACCTAAGCCACTGCAGCAGTTGAGTTGTATGTACAACATACATTTATTAGTGCGAGGGTAAAAGCTAAACATTTAATAGTGTGCCACAAAGTAGTATGCCTAGCGCACCTATGCACATGTAGTTGTAATGAGACCTTATGACATACGGCAGGCTGTAGTATAAAGTCACAGCTCACAGCCAAGTTGCAGTTGCTCGGCCTCCGAGTGCGCCGACTTCCCGCCTGTTTCAAAGCCACAGCCAAAGTGTCCTCGGCTCGAGTCACGACCCACTTCCGAACCGCCCGACAGCGAGTCCGTTTTTCTCCAACCGGAAATGAGATTTCCCGACAGATATAATGGCTTTCCACGGATTACGTCATGCGAGCTTTGAGTTTAGAAAATTCACTTGAATAATTCACTCGCTAAGCCACCTTAAGCACCTCCAATAGCTACTCAATTTTCACGCCCGTGAGTAATATCATATTCTGGTATTAAGATGACGTTACGAAGAGAACGTCAGAGAACGTTACGTAAAAATTTAGGTACAAGATGTTTTAATAATAAATCTAAATGTTAGGTATACATTACTGATGCACCATTTATAAAGCTTGAAACAAAATACACAAAAGTTGCACTAATTATGCCATTCAGTTCTCATTTTATAATAATATGGCACCAATTGTGCAGATAATCGAGGTTAAATCGACCAACCTATCGAAGCATTGTTGAAATTTGTTTAAAATAATAATTGGATCATTACTGTTTATTGAGGTTTACCACTGGGCGTCCATAATGGCTCTGGAGTTTACTCTTATTATAGCTATAAAATGGCGCCTATAAAAACCAATTCCGCGCTTATTACTTTTCAACTCAGTAAAAAAGTTTAAAAGAAATTTGTTATGGAGTCATTAAGAGACGTAAAATTAGAGTGGTATGGGAAATAAAGTGAGTTGTGACAAGCTCCCGGTCCATTAGGCGACGGTGACTCTGCGACAAATGGGTTGAATAATGACCATTCCCGGTTTAAACGTTTGACTAAGTGCTATTCGCGGTTTTCGTGCTAAAATATGACGGAAGTTTTAATATTAACCTAATTATTGTCAAATTATCATAATTTTATAGCACTTTGTTATTAGGATCGTTGGAATTTAACGTTTTCCTTAAATTGAAATATTATTAAGGTTTTAAAATAAAAGACTGGCTCGATATTATAAAATACCTATCATATAGTATATCGGAATTAATTAAGTTAGTGTATGTGTTATTTCGTGTTTGTGAAACGCACCGACGATAAAGAAGAAATTGGTAAAATGGGGCGACGTATAAAAAAAACATAGTTAAAAAGTAATTCGAGAAGAGCTCGAATGTTCTTCACTTCTCCTAAAAAATGTTATTTCTTTTCTGTTATGCGTCTTTTTCAATTCCATCTCCTAAATACAACTAAAACACCATCCACTAATTTGTACATTGACTCGATGATAAACTTACGTTAGTGTATTTTCGTTATTGAGGAGGGTTCATACGCTTTGTTCCTATTTAATGGAGACAAAATTCCATCTCATTTCTGTGTCTGGTATTGTTTTAAGTTGCTGAGGACTACTCAGGTACTTATTTAATTTTAACAAGAATCTGTAGACGTCAAGGTTAAGACCCAAGGAAGTTCGAAGTAGATAGCCCAAAATTTTCGATGTTCCTTATTTTATCCATCAAACTTGGAACATTTGGTGTTCCCGAACACAAGGCGAAAACTTCATTATTAAGGCGAGGCATTAATTATTAATAGCAAAGTTCAGCAATAATTCTATGTTGTTGTTTAAATAGTAGGTATTGTTCACTTTGTATTAAAAGGGTGCTTTGAACAATCTTTTATGTAACTAAGTGGAGTCAAATTCTGTATCCTGTAATTATAAGGTAGGTAAGGTTCTGCTGCCAATATAACATCTTGTCAAGTCTAACATAACATAATTTAAGGGTCTTGAAAGTACCTACACCTACATATAATTTTAAGACTATAGAAAGGTACCTACTTGTAACCGAGTTACGTATTTGTCTATAGATTGTGTTCTTATAATTTATTTACGCAAAGACAACTTGAGTCAATAGATATGAAACATGCTGTATGTAATGTAACTATAGAGATCCAAGGTGACACAAGGTAATATTTCGACTTAGGTATACTTAAATTACTCTTAATGGAGATTAAACTCTGCAAAACTGTCATTCCGTCAGTTCGATTAACTATTAGAGTAGAGGAGACAGATTCAGACAACTTTAATTAACAATATGTTTTGAAGGCTTCTTCTTATCGTATGGTTGAAGAACAACCTGGAGTCAGAGTTTAAACCGCCTGTAGGCCTCTGACATGGCTTGACACACCGTAGAAAAATCTCTAAAGTGTGCCGGTTTCCTCACGATGTTTTCCTACAGCGTGTTTTTAAGGCACCCTTTCTGCATTGTCATAACGTAATAGACATTCCCGATATAATCAACGGTTTCTAGGAAAGACGGTTTATGTTTTCTTAAAACTGCCTTCAGCAAAGCTATGCTTAGGGTGCTGACAGATCGTCAAAACTGGTCAACGTAATCTTGTGCTTGGACAAGGACGTAATCCATCCATATTTAATGCTTTGCAGAACTTCTTTATTGCTCTTATGTACTATCATCACCCTGTACTGTGACAATTTATTTAAAAGGTAGCAACTGTCCGTAACTATATGCAGTAATCCGTACAAACTTTATTTATTCATGCCAGGATTTTATTTGTGATTTGTTCAACAGTTATATAAGTATCGTATTGATCTCATGTGAATTTAAACAAGAATAGTGTCTTCCAGACGTCTGGATGCTATCGGAATAACTTGGTTACTGAAGAAGAAGTATTTATAAGTAGAGCTGCGTTTACAACTACTTATTGTATATCTTGAACGGACTTGGCTGTATGGGGATGCCAAAGTGTAGACTATCTTATTTCACAACTATTTCACATACTTTGCGAAGGAATGCGGAATGCCTACCAAGGGCTATGTTTGCTTTCTCAGTAATTGTTTCTGAATAGTTGTCAAGATTTTAGGAATAATTCCACTAAGATCATTAATTATGACATTATAAAAAGGGTACTTTAATATTACAAGAGTTAGGCCAAAAAACATTAAAAAAAAATTGCAATCATCAACAATAGAAACTTCATTATTAGGTAGTATGATAATTAAATGAATAATGTTATGAATAGTAGAAAAAGACTAAGATACTATGGATATATAGACGTGTTTATCTGCAATGATAATCGTATTGATTGTAGTTAATATTCAATACACCACGATACATGAAATACAAACCTATTACATTTTGCAGTTAAATACGGTAGAAGAAACGAAGCAGGTAATTCTGGTTCAGAGGAATATATATAATGTAGTAGTGGTGTACCTCATATTTCCAATGTATTTTGATAAATATGATGCATATATATTCAAAATACGTACGTAGGCATTTGGCAATCAAATACGATCTCCTGCAGGATTTGCTTGGTGGCAGATAGCATGAATAAATTGAACATCGATACATTTGAGTACCTACGGCAGCGGTTTCCCGGCCGCCTCGCTGTGCACCGTACCCACTACATGCGCCATCTCAGGTTTTATGGGTAAGCTTGCCCGAATCGATTGACAGCATACTATTCTGACAACACACGCTTTCAAGAAGAAGATAAATACTATTAACTTAGGTACTCGCAACATTTTTTGTTTTTTGAAAAATATTTTTTTAGGGGTAAATAGAGATTGAGACAGCATTCTGTTAAATATTGATTATATGTACCAAAGTTACCTACAAGGGACAAAAAACAAATTCTCAACGACAGACACCATATTTTTGCAAGACAAATGTTTACGAAGATTGACAAGGATATATATTTATGCACCGAACCCTAATCGGGGATTCTTCGCGTGTGTTGTCATAAATATGTAGTGATAAAGTGATAGGAGCCTCTCTAGTTTTATGGGTCTGTCGTCTGACATGTAGAAAGGAGTTGCGCCAACATTTCGTATTCCACTCAAGTGCCGGGTAAAATATAGACGTGTATAGATCTGTTACTTTAAACTAGTTCATAACTTCATATACTGCAATCTTCAAAACCTCTGAAGTCTAATAAAGAATTATATCTAATATCCCGACTTATTTTAATGTTCTATAATGAAAAATCTACTAACAGAAAGTAATTTTGTACAAAAAGTGGACAGAAGTACTAAGAATAAAAAAGATTTTGAGTTCCATACACCTTTTTAACGAGAAATGAAGTCTTGTTTAGGCTTTTCGCTTCATTAAAAACATTGTTGTTAAGCACACTTAAAAGAAACCTTGAGAAGTAAGTTTAATCCTGCTAATGAGTCTCTTGTTTACCAGACCGAACGCCTCTAATTACCGGTATTCAAAGCAAATCCTAGATAAAACTCTCCTTGAAAACATTTCAAGAGCGATGAGGCATCTCTGAGCCCTGCCGTAATACACAAACTCCTCTCAGACATAAAAAATACTTCAGGATATTGTGAAAGTACGACGTATATAAGTTCATAAGAACATAGATCCATGTGCTCGGTTATCGATGTAAACGGAAAGGTAGCAAATCTTGAGGAAGTCATAAAAAGTTGTTTGTTTTTTATGAGTATTATAAATTATTGAGTAATGCGAAAGTATGAAATTGTTACAGGTTACGTAGTATATACATAGGTGAGATAAAAATATGCCCATGTGTTTACTTGGTACCGGGTAAAGCCTATTTAGAATTGAAGCTTCCAAAACACTGTGAACTGTGATATGAATGTGTTAAATTAAATGAACACATAAATAGTAGTAGTGGCATATTATACATTACTGCGTAGTGGATGATTCAATAGCAGCCGATGATAGCAATATTATATACTCATAATTAAATTATTTTGTAAACTAATAGTTACATAGTTCATATGTGAACATTGTCAGTAAATATTTGTAGCCGCAAAAATGTTCATTTTACTACGAGTGTTAATTAGTTTTAATTCACGCGATAGTACCTACTATGTATTTTTACGGGATAAATGGATACCTTTCGTTATTTTGTTAGAGCTTATCTCGAAAATGTGTGAACTGAAGGATGATAATATATGGCATAACGTAGGTACCATTTAAATGTTTGAATTCTCTACCGTTTGGGCTTGGATATTTTGGGCTTTAAATTATCCTTATAAGACTATTTCATTAAAACAATAATCAAAGGAATGACGAGATAAATATATTTAAGAAAATAAGACAAATTTAACATACGGTTAAAGACGCGGCCTAAAACTTGTTTAGAACACTGATACATTAAAGCATGACGCATCAACGCGATGGTGATGGGTTATCAACCTTTTGATGTGTGAATATCGTCTTCAAATCAAAGTGGGCAATGTAAAGTAATACAGATTTACAATGAACCTGTAACAAGTACATTCATAGGAATCATATTGATTTAATATTATTTTTATATAACTACTTACCTTCTAATATAGCATGAATAAAAACATTATGATGTGTTCGACATTCACATTTGCATAACATACGTTTAGGTTATTGTATAATTTATTGGCTACGCATGGTGACGTCACATTTGACACAGATGTTTTTTATGAGCATGTAACATCTTTGATTGTAAATTGGTATTTTAACACTTATATACAAGTGGCTCGTTGGTCTAGGGGTATGATTCTCGCTTTGGGTGCGAGAGGTCCCGGGTTCAAATCCCGGACGAGCCCAAATTTTTTATACTTTTTTGATAGCTGTTATCTTTTCCTTTATTAGTAGTTGCGAAACCATATACGATACAGGCTTATTGTCTTATACACAAATTACCATTTAATAAGTTTTGCAAACCATTAGAATAATATTTTAAGTGAAACAATGGACTCTTGAATAATAATTGTAGGAACACGTTAATTTTTCATTATAATGGTCACGGTATAATATTAGAGAGAGATTTTTTTTTTAAGCACTTACTGTTATCAACGTACCTACATAATGCATCATATTGAAGTTAAATAAAATTATTAAACGTTAACAGCTAATTATATAGATAACAATAATTATAGGCATTGTACATTAGCACTGTACCCACACATAGATAAGATATTGTGTTTAAACTTAGCGTGCGTGACTGTGTGTGGTAGTGTTTCTTTCTAATGAAATATATTTGTATAAACGAGAGAAGTGGTCAAACGCCTTTCACTACGCAATGACGTACCTACAACAAAACGTGATATTTAATTTCGACCAGTTATACAAGCGGCTCGTTGGTCTAGGGGTATGATTTTCGCTTAGGGTGCGAGAGGTCCCGGGTTCAAATCCCGGACGAGCCCAATCTTTTTAATACTAGATAAATATTTTTCGTCGACTTAATAAACGATTCGCATTAAATTCCGTTACAAATGTTCTTTTTTACAATATAATTAGAATGAGTTGTTTAACATAGATATTGAGACAACTGAAACTGTCTCATTGAATTGCAATTTGTATCGAAGTTCATTATGTGAACAATACCATTTTTATCAACAGAATGTGAAATAATAGCGGAGAGGAAAAATATAGGTTTCATGAAACTGTAGGCAAGCATTTCACAATCATTATTATGCAAAACGTCTACCCGAGGGAATTGCAGCTAGTGCAAAAAAAACAATGGAAGGCTCAGCGTACTAATTACTGGAACATGTATTATGTTCCAGTAATTAGTTCAAGTTATATATTAACTTGAATTTTCACCAAAAATGTAAACTTTCTGACACTTTTTTATGTTATTTAATTATCAAAATTAATTAAAAGACTGCTTTGATTTTTTTCCGCAAGATGTCGCTGCTTTGTCATTATGTCGATCGCAGCGCCCTCTGGTGGCAGACATACGAAAGTAATAATACTTACTTGAAAATACTGTGAGTATCAATAGTGTCGGGTATTGGAATTATACGAAAATACTGTGGGTAGGTTGCACCGAAATCGATTTCCAGGCGTCGTTTCAGGTGATGGACTAGGGACTACTGCTGTATGAAAGCTTGGTCAGTGGGTCATCTTAGGGGCGGAGTTGTCTCCTTTGATTGGCAGTTACCACGGTCCGGTGCTGCTTGAAGCCATTGAATAGACAGAAGTGAAGGAGGTAAAATAATTACTTATGACATTAAAGTATTGTACCGTATGACAGGTAATTAAGGCGTAGGTATTATCACTACAGTACGCCTGAATTTTTTTGTTAGCGTAGTGTCTGTCCCTTCTAGACCAACGAATAATGGACATAATTATACGGTTGACGGTGAGCTAAGTAGTTGTTACATTCCCACTCGATATCTTATAATGTCCCTGGACTACTTGGCACTGGTAAATGAAGTAAAAAAAGACTCCTTCACCGTGTCTTAAATGAACGCAGGACATGATGACACATGGACATGAAAGCCAGGTTTTGAACTCGCACCAACATCTTATAAATCCGGACTAAAACCTTTGGGCCACTGTACATATTTATATGAGATCGTTATTTTTGTTGATTCACGTATATTATTAATGTTCAAAGGAAATAACGTTTTCACATGCGTTCGGTACTAAAAATAAAATATACTTTATTACACAACTTTATTGGAGTTGTGACTCGTATTTGGAATTTGTATTTTGTTATAAGACCATCGGGCAACGTAGTTGAGTGGTTTAAGTTTATATATGTACCTATGTTTTTATATTTTTAGGATTCTCAGCCTGGGTTTATATAGTGTTAGTAATTTACTAACACTACCTAGGTTTACCGTATTGCCTTTATAAAACAATGTGATTAGTAATACAATTTTTTGTATTATAGATAATAATACTTAACTCTATAACACAACCAAAATTTATAGAATGATAGTACGTTGACGGTAACAAAAATACGTTTTTTTTAAAGTACTAGGAAAATTAACCGATAACTGTCTTCCTGCTACAATTTATAGATATAACAAACAATTTAATTAGTTATGTGAGTTGGTACCTACGTACTAATATTATACTTCTGCCTATATCTTCAGAGAATCCAGACATGATGTTAAGTTTTTTAATTTTTAGGCAATTCTGTAATGTACGATACAAGTCTGGATGCTGGATGAATGTCTTCTTTTAATGTATAGCATCTATTTAATAGATACTATACAATAAAAGAAAGCATTGCAAACCTGCAGCTTAGATTGCATACACTAATAACTTGGACCGAGTAAAATAACACTTCTAATGGAGATTTGTGCTGCTGCAGTCACTACACAGTTGTAACTTGTCCATTTGAGTTACGGTTGTGTCCAGTGTAGTTCTGACTTTAATTTAAAAACTAACGTACCCAAGTAAAATGCCGCATTAAAATTTGTGAAAAAACAGCCCGGCTTTGCTAAGTTCAGCCAAACTGCTGTTTCAGAAGGATCATAGTGTTATTCCTGAAAAATGAGTTCTACACTTAGACAAAAAGCTGCTGCAGAAAAGATTTGGGTTTGGTCGTAGTTAGCTTAAATCTTGTTTACATAACATAACATCACGGCTGTATTCCCCGAAGGGGTAGGCAGAGGTGAACATATAGTACACCCACATTTCGCCAGTTATGTTGTAAGTCCCAATGTAATAGGGGGCGAGCCTATTGCCATCAACCGGGTACATATCCAGACTTCGTGCTGCTACTGAGAATTACCTAATGGGAAACTCAGTAACACTTTGCCCGACCCGGGATTTGAACCCAGGACCTCTTGCTCAGCAGTCGCGCTTAGCGACCACTAGACCAACGAGGCAGTCCAACAAATCTTGTTTAGTCCAACGATTGTTATCATAACATATAATTTGGATAATACTTACGATAGTTATATGTAATAGTACGATTGTTATTATGTATTACTTGAGCTGTTCCATTTCTATTTCACTTCAATATAGTTATAATAAAAGGGTGCGTGATACACGCCCGTCGCGCATTATAAAACATGCATGAATGTCGCAGCAAAGGGAATATGTAAGGCCGGTATCACGTGACGTTCTATATTGTATATTTTCTGTCCCAGCCCAATGGACTTCTCAACCGGGTTGACATCAGTCCGACGGACCTGGATGGAGATCGCTTGAATGTACGTCTACTATACTCCTACATGAGGGACTGGTAGCCCTTCAGAGAAATATATGGAAAGAGAGCAGGTTCTTTTGTTCTGCATTAAGTTAGACATATTAGGCTTCTTATAGGAATAATAATCCTAAAATCATCCAAGTAAAAACGTATATTGAGAATATCTAAAATCATTCGGCAATTTTCCTTGAGTATGACAGCTTAAGATTACGATCATCCAATTGTTTGCTCGTTTCACGATAGCCGGACAGATAAGGTGTAAAGCCGGCTTTAGGTCTCAATTTTGCCGAACGACATTGTGTGACATCAAACAATAGTAACGACATCTCAGAAATTGGGATATGGATGGGCATCGTCAGGCCTCGTGGTGACATTGATTTATTATGCTAAATAAAGGCGTGTCCGGCCTTATCTGTGTTGTGTATAGAATTGGTAGCGCTGTGACATTATTCCATATTATGACCTATTTCCGCTTTGTTAGCGAGTTTCGTTAGAATTATCGACAAATATTTTGCTAGATTTGACGATAAATAAATGTGTTCACATTGTTAGGTTAACAGCGCAGAATTATAGAATCAGTATAAATACCAGTTTTTATAGAAAAAGTATCTATTATAATCAGTATTAGGTACTTCTGAAAACCAACCAACCAACCAGTTTATATTTATTGTTAAACTGTACATAATTATGTTTTGTAAAGAATAAGCATGTAAAAATGTATAAAATACTAATTATGCTATTATTCTATGTTAGGTTAGCTCTTGAAGTAATTTCAGGTATATACAAAAATGAATCCCTGTTTCCCTTGGTCACGCCATAACTTGAGAACGACTGGACCGATGTTACTAATTTTTTATTTGAAATATTTGTAGAAGTCCAGGGAAGGTCTAAATAGTCAAAAGGGGGTACGAAGTTCGTCGGGTCAGTTAGTGAATAATAATTGCATCAAATAATAATTTGCTATGATGATTGATGGTTATCTTCCCTAACTACAACCCGACTAAGTTGGTATTTTGACAGAGACCAAAAAAGTATTCGCTACGACAATAACCTAGTTTGTTTTTAACCTAATTTATCTATATTGTAAAGAGGAGCTAATCTTTTTAAATTAATATACGTTAATTAAAAAATGATGTATCGTAAGCATAATAATAATAATTTAATTAATTGTAGGTACACTATAATATCTCGGAGTTGTAACCAGTTAGTTTATCTTCAAACTAATTAATTCTGACTTACTTTAATTAAATTCAAATCCCTGTGTAATCTAATTTAATTCCTCCTGTTTCAGTCGCATGTGGGAGTACACATCCTTTAGCAAACAATCGACTCTTAGACTAGAAGTAGAATGATGTTGTCTCTTTCCTTTGTGACGACTCTAAATAAACCTTATCTTTCATACTATCAAAAGTCAACACTGTAATGGGTGGCATGTTTAACGTGACGAAAATGTACGTCTATACAATTTAGAATAAGTCAGTGGAAAGGACAGGACATGTCAATTTGTCCGCGTCACTCTCGAAGCCGGTCGAATAGATGGCGGGCTGGTGACAGCAGCCACATACACAAACACAATTATACAAACGAGCACGTTACGCGGCCCGGAACGAGGCTACCTACCAGGAATTCGTGCAACAACATTTTCAAAAATTGTATCCCATTTTTTGTTGGTTTACTCTACAAAGCAGATTGCGTTTTTATTCTACGAATGTAGGGAAATTCTCGAGTACAAAAAATCTTCGTTACCCGAATTTTGTTTAGTTGGTAATAATCATGATTTCTACTGCCTTTTATGCAAACCGCCAATGAGGTTCTAACTTGGTAGACATTATTGACTGAAATAGAATTACGAACCACCTATTCCTCTACGTTTTTTGTTCATAGGTTACAGTGAGGAAACATAAAGTTATCTCACTCGCTACAAAATTTTTCGCAATCTAAGGACGCTGTGTCACGTGGCCGAACTATTTCGTGTGACCTCGCACGAGCAGGTGTGAGAAACGACGACGGCCTGTAAAAGCTAGATTACTCCTGAAACGAATACGACAGTTAACTTACGAAAATGTTATTTAAGGGATCTGCAAACACAGAATTCTGAAATGTAATGATCCGTGGCTGTGAGGTACATAACGTAACGCTTAAAATATGACCAAAATTATATAAGTGTACAAAGTTTTTTTACTTTAAAAGTACTTAATGATTGTATTTAAGGTTGTGAATTGATAGTCCGTGATAAAAAATTAAAGATATTACCTAACCAGTAAAAAGACTATCTAATATTAGAAAACAAGACTATTATGAATATATATTTTAAACTAGGTGCGCCCCGTGGTGTTACTCCGTACATTTTTTCAGGATAAAAACTAGCCTATGAGTTAGTCCAGGGTATCAGTTATCTCCATATCAAATTTTATCAAAATCGGTTAAGCCGTTTGAGCGTAAAGAAGTAACAAACACACAAAATCACAAACTTTCGCCTTTATAATATAAGTGTGATATAATTATATATCTTTTACCTATAATATACCCAATCTAGTCTCCCCATTATCCATACTGTTGTAATGAATTATTTTAGCTGTACATTCCTAACATGAGAATTACCTAATGGAAAACTCAGTAACACTTTGCCCGACCCGGGATTCGAACCCAAGACCTCATGCTCAGCAGTCGCGCTTAGCGACCACTAGACCAACGAGGCATGTACATTCCTAAGTATCTTTAAGCCGAAATATACAGGAAGCAATATTAAAATAAATGACCCCTAAGCCTGACACGACAACTGTTATTATATACCATGGGGAGAATTAATAACCAAAAGCCCTGCAAGGGAAAATGCCATTGTGTAAGATGGTGTGATGGAGTGGTTTTAATTTATTCCTCTTTATTCGGTGTCAAATTGAATGTAGACTTGTATTTCAGCCACAAAATTACTCGTGAATATTCATTTGTCGTATTAAGAGGAGACGAGAAAAATCTACGTTTTTAATGCCACAATAGTATGTGTACGTGTTTTGAAATCAATATTATACTACTTTGCTTCGCCTGTTGAATATTTCTTATAATTATTTAAACAAGTTTTTGCTCTGTAATCCGAACAATTTCGAAATTTAGTAAATTTTGACAGTAGATACTGAAATATAAATGAAAATGTTTACTTAAATTAGCCTTCAATAAATTCAGTATACGTAACTTTAAGTTACTTATGAAATGGCTACTACAGTTTTACCGTGACTGACATTCATCACTTGTTAAAGTATTCTAGTAGCGGCTCACTGGAATATACTCGTATATCGGGGTCGCGGAATCGTGCACGCGAGTCCTAAATCTTACTTGACCGATTTTGGGAAGATTTATTGTGGACTGGAGCAAAACAAATGCCTTCAGGAGCTCCTCATAATTTCTCACGTAAAGCCTCGCAGGCCGAGCTAAGTAACAAATGAGGTCACATAATTTTATTAGTTTGAACTGTCATAATAGCGGCGCGGCGGCGTCAGTTACCGACCTCATCATTTTCATAATATGCAAATGGACTTCTGTTTAAATGCTTTTGTTAACACATGGCAGAGAATATATTTATGAACGGAACATACTTCTGTACTACATATTCCGTTGGGAAACAATATGCAAGACGCTAATTTTTATTATGTGATGTAACACATATATATTTACTGTTAGTCTTGTCTAAATAGTTGTAAGGAAGTGAGTTTTGCACTGTACAAGCCAGTTAGCTTTGTACACTAGACAATAGTAGGTTAAGTTTAAGTAAGTTAAATGAGTACGCACAGTTGATATTAAAGTTTACCAATTTGTTCCACACTAAAAGTTATTACAAGTTAGAACGTTAATTGGCGATTCTTTCTCTAAATGCTCTCGGTTATAAGGTATTTTTCGTACTGATTAATTAATTGTAAAATAACACATTTATCGCTATGAAAATGCGCGACCGAAAGTAGGTTGCAGCATAAGTTAAATATGTGTACGCTGATGACACCGTACATGCACACTAACCTAATGATCTTATGCATAAAGGTCGTCTTAATCTACATCACAGAATAACGCTAAGCGTTCTGAGCTTAACTAAGTTTACCGGATGATGTTGATGTTATAATATGTTTTACTATCATCTAGTTCCCAATAAACCCAAAGTATTTTAACCTACATTAATATGGGAACTGGAATATTAACTAAACATTGACCCATGTCCCGATCAAACATTTATTATATGTATAAGAGTATTATTCCACAAAATTGTTAGTTTGTTAGATCTGGTTGGTTCGTTTCACGGTTGAATTACCGGTCTTACTTACGGTAAAACCACTATAAGGGGTTCACAAGCATTGTATAATAGACACCAGGCAGTTTTTACATTTGCAGTACATTCCCTAAACTAATTTTCAAAATGACCCGATTGGCCCATTGGCTAAGCAATTGGGCTGCTGCGCTAAGGGTTGCGGGTTCGATTCCCGCAATTTGTGCGATCCGCGGACATTTGTCCCGAGTCTGGGTGTTTGTGTATGTGACATTTCATTTTTGTGAAACGCACCCACGATACAGGAGAAATTCCTAGTGTGGGGCGACGTTTTTTTTAAAGATAAAGAAGATAAAATCTAAATTATTATTTTGCAGTAGCCTAATGTCTTTAATTTCACTCGGTATTATTAGGTATACCAAGCTGATTGTTATAAATTGTATGTTTTTAAATGGTAGAAATAGCTAAAATATTGAATATAAAAATGGTATGGATATGGATATTAACGGATAACGAAATACGATAAGGCTATATAGAGCCATGTTGATAAATTCAATTCGTCTGTAAGAAAACTGCGTCCTGATTAAATTATATGGATGTACACTGAAACCGACACGACATTGTGAAGATCGGATTACCCGGGGCCTTCTGACGTCACTTTAAAGAGGACCAAATACTAAAACAACTATTGTATTAGATAATATATTATATATTTATACCTATCTATATAATTTAGATCAGAGTTTGAGAAACGGGATTTATTTAGCAAAATACGAACTCAAACACAGAGTTGAACATACACATAAGCCGTTTGGTGAATATGAGTGTGCGAAGGACGCTCCTGCACACCCCATTAGCGAATACGGAAAGATATATATAGGTAATAGGTACTTACTATCTTGAGAAAAAATATTCATTCTCGTAACAGGAATATACAAAAATCAGCTTGCAAGAAATTAATTTAGAAAAGGGTCATTTTCTGTACGGCTATTTTCCGAGGCCCTTTCTTACAAAAACGTTCGGTTTAGGAGTCGGGCCTCCGTAAAATGAATTGCGGGAGACCAAGTGGAATTAAATGGAAATTAATTTACGGTAAAACATGTCGAACCAATCGTAAGATATCAAGTCTATCATTTATGCAATTTAAAATATACATTGATAGAGAAGATAGATAGTGCTACACCTGTTTATGAATTTTCCCAAATTTAGTAAAAAAGGTTAAATTAGTCACACAAAAGATATATAAAATATATATTTAATTAAACAGTATTTATTTGTGTTGGACTCAAGTATCGTAAAATTAGCAAAGCGGTTATTTGATACGGGTAGGTATACCTTATTGGATTCCAATAAATCATTTTTAATTGTGATTATTAAATAATGCTAAAGCTAAAGATCTTAATGATAGTAGGTAGTTACTATATTTGTATATCTATATATATGTACATTTGGATATCTTTATAATATATAGTTACAAATAATCTTAATAACCTCTTAAAAAAATTATTAGATTTCTCAATGTTTATTTGGCAAATCTGCCCCCTTACCATGAACTCTTAAAGCTGGACAGTTTACGATGAGGAATCGAGACGCCGCTACGAGCAGTGTAATGTGGCGTCTCGCTTCTGCATCGTAAACTGTCCTGTTTTAAGAGATCATGGTAAGGGGGCAGTATCTATTATTAGGTCCTTAGAAGAATCAACATTCCGTCATTCGATTACTAAAAAAGAATTTATAAACTAACTAGGTAAGTTTATATAACAAGTCGACGATTCCCACTCATTGATAATAATCGATGGCATTTGATACAAGGCAAATTAGATTTGCTTTTTTGAAAGTTTTGTTACAATGTGTCATGTATGAAAAATGGTTATTTTAACAGGCGGGTTATTCAAACCGCGTGCCGTGTGGTATCCGGCCTAGAATTGACCACCCCCTTTCCTCCCGTGGGTGTCGTAAGAGGCGACTAAGGGAAAATCTAGAAGATGGGCAGCAGCGTTTTCTTTAACTTAACCACCAAAACTGCGATCCCCAAGCCGCTTGCCAAGCGTGGGGATTATGGCAACACCCCCCTTCTAAAAGGAGGAGGCCTTCGTTCAACAGTGGACGTCTTTAGGCTGATGATGGGTTATTCAAACAAGTACACAATATTAAATTCTTACAAAAAGGTTGGATCAAAAGAACCAGTGCATTTGGTCTTTGCTAAAGTGTCAATGAGTGGAATTGATTATGCTAATAACCACAGTGCCACTTGTCCTAATAAACTATGTAAATTTTTTATATAATCATCGGAATAGTTAAAATGAATTTTACCATCAGAAAGTAACCTTACATTACCTTATAATATAACCATAAATAACACAACCCGATATATCATTCCAGAGCGTAAGTAAATAAATTAAACATAACTTCAATATTAATATTCGTGTAACACGCTAAACTTACACGTATCTTAATCTTGTGTAAGAATGATATATGATATGTCAAAGACACTTAAATATTTATGCGCGCGGTTCCACAAACTCTAAAGTTAGAGTGAGTTTCACTAGTGATATATATCCCTCTTAAATCTTGCCAATTTACATTCACGCTTGGATTCTTCAGCGGAATGAGCTGAACTCCATGCAGGCTAAGACTAGGAGATTTAGCTTCGCTGCATCGAGGGCACTTTAGACGACGCTATTTCTAGTGCCTATTATTTATTTGTATGTATACTTACTAAAACTATTTGTTAGCACATAATATTGTCCTGTTTGTGTAATAAAAGTATTTCCAAGTTATCCAAATACTCAATTAATAGTTAAAACATAGTTGTCACATACAGTTTTAAGCTTTGTATGGCACAATTAGGTAGCTTTTTTATTTGCTAATTGGCGTTTATCTTAGGGTGAAACTTTTAGTAGAATAAATTCTTCGTTGTAACAGATTGTCTATACAACAATAATTATCATATCTTATGCTAAACCTGCCTTTATAAATTTCTGGCAATTAAAAATCTAGCCCAGTGAAAGAAAGCATTGCGTAAGTATATTGTAACCAATGCTAAATCAAACCTGTATGTATTGCAAATATGGTCTTTTTGTTGTCAGTAAAAATATTGACCTACTCGTATTCAGGATATCAGTTTTGTATTCAGGATCTCATAATGTTTATTCATTTTATTTCATCACGCCATTTGTTCGCGAATATAAAAGTTGACTTTACACTATTCGATTGGTGAGTAAGCACAATTTATCTCGATTGGATCGATTGACCCAAAATCAGCAATTTGGGGCATTTTACATTACAACCGACAACTGAAAGGGTTTATTATCTTGCTCTACATAAGCGTAGGGACATTAATATCGTGATGTTGCTGTAGTTTATTGTATGAACGCGGAGGGCTCTACACTTTGTAACCGTTGTGCATTAAGTTTCTATCTAGTTACAAACTTAGGATACCAGACTTAATAAAGTGATAAAGTTGACACTGTTGATAACTGAAGTCTCGGAGTTACGTCCTGTCGATTCTCGGAGGAAATTCAGTTTATGATACTTGCTAGATCCTACCGGATGGTTTAAATCCATAACTTGGAGTATCCGTGCTGAAATTCAATATAACCGCTGTAAAACCAAGAATTTACTGCATCATTTTGTAAATGGATTTGTGTATTAAGTAGTAAATGCTTGTAAATCCTCATTATGATAAACTGGCGCTAGAAAATTTAATGGCGGACTGAAATAAAAACGTTATTTAGTGCGACAAATTCACTTTTATGGACCAAAAAAATACTGAGCTGTTTAAGTGAAATGAAATGAAAATGTGAAGTAAACAGTAGGTACTACACATACATACGTGTAATGAGTGACGTGTGAGGGACATTCGGTGTCATTAGCGACGAGGCTCGCAGCTCTGCCGTCTATATATGGCACCACGGGCCCGACCTACTAAAGAGTACCCCGTAACAATGGCGGCCGTATTTAGGCGCTATTATCATATTTGACTCATTTTGACCTCTATAACGTGTGTAATGTACATTTTACAAAGGCGTTCGATACGTTTCGCGCCCCGCAGTATTTATACTAACCCTAAGACACTAGACAAAGTATTCTATAACACAATAGACAATATTGGATTGAATTTGTCTGTTTGTCCTACAAAAGGACTAACGTAAAATTACGTGTTTGGGCTAAGAAAATAAAATATTTTTTATGAATATGAGAATAGTCATTTTGAAACATCAACTAGCCGTAAAAATTATGTAACGCGCGGCCACGAAATAAGTAGTTCCAAAGTTACGCTAACACATCTGAAATTAGGTAACTTTTTCCAACTTGGTCTCATACATTAAATCTAGGAAAGTTATGTCTGCTTACTTAGCGAGAGAACTAACGTAACCTGATAAAATGTGGTGTGAACATACTAAATGCCTTGACAAGGAGTTTAGTGCCATTATAAAGCTAATTAGTATAGAAGTATTCTATTTTTTTTATCTATTTGCTTAAGTAGGTTCCTACTTACGTATTAAAATAGATTATATCCTTGGATACAACTTAACAAAGGTGTAAATGGTTATAGATACTTTTCAATGAATATGTTAGATAAACATAATATAACTATGTAGAGTAGGTTATCTACTATAGTTTTAAAGGTAACATCCGTATCCGTAATAGTATGTATTGGTACACATGACTTCATGAGAATCAGAGCAACACGGATATATACTGAAGTTGACAGATGTAATGCGCTTTGTTCAGCATCGCGTGACTTACCGAGTGTATTTTTTGAAGCGGCGTAAATTCTGGATCCAGTACAAATTATATGGAAGTACTAAAAATCAAAAATACACGATGTGTCTGGATTTCACCATGGATGCCATATAAATTAATTATCTGAACGAAAATATTTTAGATAAGGAAATAAACAGGGTTAAAATATCACTAGCGTATATAACTGTCCCACTGATGGAAGAAGATCACTTTATATCTATAAGGAGAAAATCCGTGCATAGGTCACCGCGCTGGTTCACTGCGGGTTAAAGATTTCAGACCATTAAATCCAGGTCGCCAATAATCAGGATACCATTTTAAACGATGTCCAATATAGAATTCATTTTATTGAGTTCTACTTTAAATATTTAATGCGTTGGTACAAGGCAATGCTTTTAGATCGGGCATAACAGCGATTCCGAAATTAAGCATTAAATCACAATACGAATCAATTATCAGTTTAATAATGGCTTTATCGTGCAATTACAGTGACAAAGAGATTTCCATTATAATTTATTTTGTTCGTTGACAAATGAGTGGAATTGTCACTAAACGATAACTCTCATTCATTGTAACTATTTGTTCTGCTGACAACCTCATAGCCCGAGAGCTCACCGCGAATTTGATTCGCTCCGCTAAAATGACCTATGGTTGCTTATTTTATGTTTATGCCACTCATAAATAAAAGTAAACAATGTCAGAATGAATCCAATGCCCCTCTGCATAGGTACACAAATTGTGCTACGTATGCCTACGGTATTCATTACCTTTTTTGCTTTCATTGGTAAGTATCTTGAATGTGCCACACAATAATTAAGGCTTGGAATAACAGGGCGCGACATTATATACGGATATTATTGGTAAAAAGTACTCAAGCTCCTCAATGAACCGTCACATACGTTTCACAGGTATTCACTCACAGCTAATTTATTTGTCGAACACGTTCCTTTGACGAATTTGTTCCTTTTACAATTTATTGAGATCTAATAAATCGTTCTTAGATATTCAGGCACCTCTTTCACACACCGCATTATATTCTTCATACATTTCCTATAGATAAGGTTGGCTGAATTTCCTTGATCTCTTTTAAGCATTGTGACGAGGGTAAAACATTGTCGGCGAATATAATTTCGTAAGCCGTGTAATCGAATTTTAATCTCATTAGCAGGCGATAATGGAAACTCGAGAGGCTGCCTTTATGAACACATTTAGAGGCGTTTTTAATGACCTCATATTGTAGGCAGTTGTAATAAATTATGTTAGTAAGTGGCCAGTTTTACAAAACATTTAAAATGTTGTTGTTATTAATAGCTCAATATTATTTTTAAAGAACATTTCCTTGCGAAACGGTCCCATTTTAGCAAACATTTATATTTGTGTAGAGAAAATGTGATGCATTCGGTGCGTGTGAGGAGATGCTTTTTTCCATCTTGACGCTTTCCATCTGTCTGTACAGAAAACGTTACTTATAGAAAATTATTATTTAGGTAGGTGTGCACGTAATACTGCATTGTTTAGCAGTTAGATCTCACTTTTCAACTATTTGAGAAAGGTAAAAATATATGTCATTGGCAGAAAAACAAAGAAAATATTTACTAATAAAGTTTTTAGTGATTTATATAAATAACTATTGTAAATATCACAATATTTTCTATATTTACCTCATAGGAAGGTACAGTCGCTCTCATCACACTCACATTATGTGAAAAGCTTTGGAAGCATAACAGTCATTTCAAAGTTATAATTAAAGATTGAAAGTCAGATAGGTAGGTATGTAGATCCTTACAATTTTGACCTCGGTAGTTACCATCCCGGATCCTGGGTTCTCTTTATAGACTCTTTGCGAGAGAGGCAAAATCATTCAACTTTATTTATAATTTCTGTTACTTTTGTCTTCTTGTTCTTTTAGGTTTACTTTAATGTTTATTGCTAGTGATAATATAACCTTCATAAAATATAAAATCGATAATGTACCCAACGAAATAGAATAGCAAAGATCTAATCCTCTATATATCTCGAATTCTTGACATTAAAATGTCCTATTTATCGAGACCATAAGCTGAACAAATCTAAAATTTTACTTAAAGTCGCGTGCTTGCTCACCAAAGTGGTTTTAGAATTTTATAAAACATTTTTGTTTATGTGTTCTGTACGAGCACGGGCACAGCTGCGGCCCGGCGAGGGAAGAACCGTGTTTACATGGAGAAATGGCTGAATTTCAACTGCAAACACATACACCACGCGACCGCCCCCCCAACCGTAACTGCAAGTGGGTCGTTCAAACTCAACTCTATGAGTTTTTATGACCGCAAATGCTTTAAAATAGACATACCAAAACCTATTCAGAATTCAAATGCGGAAATCCGAGCAATAAAAATAAATGTGCTATGAAAGTTGGTATTTGGTGAGAAGCCACTCGGCGCTTTGCTGGGACCTAACGTTCGTAGGTATGAACAGACACGTCTTATGTCGAGAGGTCCGGAAAATTAATATTTTTCCATAAGTTTTACTCGCCTATATTATTTTTTATATATTATAGTGGAAAGTGTGTGATTGTTCAAATTAGACGTTAAACATCTCAGTCTGCCCTTGACCATGGATGCTGTAAAGGATTCAAAACGTTGCGTTAATCTGGGCCGTAACTAACGCTTCGATGTCAGAAAGATATCAACTGAGAATGTTTTTTATCAATTTGAATTCCGCCTTCAGGTAACATATCGAAACATTTAAATTTCCAGTACCATATTGCATGGAAGTTTCACTTCGTTTTGGATGTAACGGCGACAAAAAAGCTACGAGATTGTTTACCCACCAAGGCTTTATAAATGCAAAAGCCATTTTTGTTTATCTTTTCATTATATAATCATTTTATAAGTTAGTTCATAACATCAGCATCGCGCAGTTGATTCCGACGCATAAGTCGGTTTGTGTCAATATTTGTGAGAGGCGGGGACGCAAACACGGGCCCAACCCGGGCAAACACCGCCTTACTGGGACGCGTGTTATGACTACAATCAATTACGTAACGAGACTCAACAAATTACAGCTTATCATTTTCCTTAAGTGCTCTTGAATTTCGATATGATTAAAAATAAAATGAATTTCTTCTTAGCGATATATAAGCATGATTAGGATATAATATGGAGCTCATTTACGTATAGGTAGACTATTAAATCTGTTTTCTCGAGACAATAACATGACCGAAATATAAAGATTAGTAAAAATTATAAAATTACACATACGTACCTACATAAAATCGCGCCTGACAGGCCGAGACCATAGATTTACATTTGCTTCGATCTTGGCTCAGCACTTTCGCTTCATTGAACTCTCATCACATAATAAAATTAAGGGGTAAGACTCCCAAGTATAATAATTTTCAATCTATAAAATATTAAGTATACACTTGTTAGTTATTGATACATACACCATGCGTGACGTCATCGTGGGTCAGTGGTCAAAAAGGTTGAAGCACTTCCTAGTTAAACACCACTTCCCTCATATGAAGTGGCATACTAAATTTGATATAGTGTTGATGAAGTCATTCGAGTGGAGCCGCTCAAATATACCTTTTTAGGTGAAGGCTAATGAAAAGAAAAAAAATGTTCCTTACCTACCTACCCAAATGTTTACTTAATTTTAAATAAACCAGAAACTTATTAAATTTGTATATTATTGCTTCTCATGCTTGAGAAAGCTGAAGAAATAGATAGGTATCAACAATGACAGTTTCAATTTAGTGCTTACGGTTATGGAACAACCATACAATAGACAGCTTTCAAAATGCAAGCCGACACTGGCTTAGGATCTTTTGATTCTGTGGCTCTTAAGAACTGCACTTCTAGGAAAGTCACTAACCTACTTCCTTAACCTAATTAAGTAGGTACACCCAAAACCGAACGATAAACCAGCCCAAGGTAAGCATAATATATCATCGTTTTATCGATACCACTGCGAGTCATGAGTATACTTAGTCAATTACGCAACGCGGTTGAAGTAATTATATCGATAACTAGCTTAATTTTGCTCCACTCACGTTAGTTCAAATTTTAATACAATTATAGACCGCTCAGCCGTGATTTAATATCAGTTAGTAATAATATCTTTCATTAAAACTACGATAACACTTCGTACCAATACGTGACCACATTTTCGTTACCGACATGATCAAATTAAACGGTTAATTAATTAATATTAATTTACTATGGAGGTTTCTCTGAAATTGTATAAAGTAATGGTGAATATAAATACTTAAAGTAAACTTTAATTATAAAAAATGTATTGATATAAAACGTAATACTCATCAGAAAGTTTTCTTTGAAGCTGTTTTTGCTACGAACCGCGGTGCGCCGTACCTTCGGACGTTTTTGTAATTTTGTTTTTAAATGCAACTTCCAATAAGCTTTAAATGGAAGGCTATCGATTCTCTTGACAAAGGCGTATCCATAATACAGATCCAGACTTGTATACAAATATTCATCAAGGGTAACATCTGCTTTGGGTAGACGTGACCGACATGATTGAAATATGAACCCTACAAACAAGCCTAAATATTCAAATTGTATTTCTAACTCAAGGCCTTGGGCTGCCCGCTGATGACTTGGGAGCCTACTTCAGTAATGCATTAATGCCTTTGGGACTCGAAGGGGCCTCAGTGAACAGTTTTGTAGTTTTCGATGCATATGTGATATAAGTAGATAGTGGTATATAATATTCATGTTCACGGCAGAGAGGGCATCGGGTGGCGTTAACGTGGCGTGACGGAGTGGCACGGGCTAAGTGCTCGGCTAAATTGCTCGCAACGACTAAACACGCGCCTGAAGCTGCTGATGTTGGAGGCGGGCCATTAAAATACCCCACTACCCTTCGCCCATTTATTAATTAGGTACTCTATGATCGTGCAAACATTGGTAACGATGTATGTACTTATCGATGTCGTTTACGGCGTAACCACCGCCTAAACAATTTTCTTTGTTAAAGAGCTGTTACCATTTTCCTGTTATTACATTATTACGGCTCACGCTGATGTAAAAAGAAAAGTTAAAAGGGAGGTTTAATACAATAAATAATCATAGTTGTAGTGATACCGTCGTAAACCCGCTCGTTTCGAGGCCCGGAATGTCAGACAGCCTAAAAGGCATGCGGATTAATATTCATACCCAGTCTACCACTTACATGACCATAAAAGCGAATTTGAAAAGCTTCATTCATCGCCGTATTGATACTACATATGTTATGTGCTGGTATGGCGTTAATTTGGCGGAGTTTTTTTTACATTAGGTCCATATGTAGAGAGCTATTTAAAAATTAATATAATGAATTTGGTTACTGCATTACAATAATAAAGCAGTTTCACTAAGTTATAAAAAAAAATAACGGGTTTCTTTGACATAATAAATTATCCTGCAAACATAATATGCCTATTATCCTGATTGCGATGTAAGCATCCTACATAATATGATACCTATGAAAACACTACTTAAGTACTGATATGCTAGATCGACGTAATTACATTAGGTAGGCTCTCGTGTAGTAATCAAAATTAATTATACTCTTAATTCAATCAGGTATAACGTGCAGGCTTTCAAAGAGACAGGTGAGCCGTGAAGCGAACGCGCTCTGACTAAAGCCGAGATAAATAGTAGCTATTACTCAGCTTAAGAAAATGTCAACGTGCTTTTCCTCCTTTCAGCTTTTCAAAGTTAGAATCATCCGATTTAGGTCATTCGAAGGGTAAGGAAGTCTAAGACTACTAGTTGGCAAGGACTTTCTTGCTATTTTCTTCTTTTTTTTGCTTCTATTAGTCTTTTTAAACTCTAGCGTTGCCTTTTTACCGTTGCACGTTGTTTAAATATGAGAGGTTGAAATTAATTAGGCCTGAATAACAGTAAAACTCTGAAATAGAGATGTAAATAATGAGATGTGCTGATGATTGATAGAATATATTATAAGTAGTGTGTGCACTCTGCAACGATATAATAAGTAGGCAATCAGTAAAAATGAATTAGGTTAAACGCAAATACAACAGGATATTGACAAATGAATAAATAATACGAGTTTTTTAATATGCAATGTAATGGCATTAAATAGAGTTTGTCTTCATGACCCAATCTTTTTCATTATCATCAGCCAGAAGATGTCCACTGTCGAACAAAGACCTTGTCAAAACCTTATTATTGAGATATTGCTAGTTTTTTATCAAACACCTAAAAATAATTATAATCGCATTGTACTCCAGCTCCCAATCTATTAAACATATTAATAATTAAGTTCATTTAGTTTGACAGTTGCTGAATACAAAAAAGTGTTTGTGATGTGTTTGACATTTTAATTTACTTCACGCTCCGTACTCCGTAGGGGTTCACTCAGTTTGGGAACCCTGCTCACTAATTGCAACATCGCTGAATACATTATTTTCAGCAAAAACCATTTACGTCACTATTTTGAAGCAAGTTTTACATAAAACTTGCCTTTAAAATAGTGGGACTAACGATGCTTAAAATAAGTTTAGAAAGAGGTCGTGTGCTGCTATAGTCGAAATTATTAATGGGTAAAACTGTTAAGTTTTACCCGTTACGTTACGACGTAAGGTGTTTTAAATCAAAAAAAGATTACTAGCTTTAGTAAAGAGGTAATAGTGAAGTAGGATTGTCATCGACAAAAAGTTATTTCATAATTATATAACACGCACGCATTTTTGCCAGTGCCGTGTGGTATCCGGCCTAGAATTGACCACCCCCTTTCCTCCCGTGGGTGTCGTAAGAGGCGACTAAGGGAAAACCCAGAAGATGGGCAGCAGCGTCTTCTGTAACTTGAACACCAACACTGCGATCCCCAAGCCGCTTGCCAAGCGTGGGGATTATGGCAACACCCCCCCTTTCTAAAAGGAGGAGGCCTTTGTTCAACAGTGGACGTCATACGGCTGATGATGATGATGATGATGACGCATTTTTGACAACGTGGGACTCAAATCGCAAATAATGTAAACTTATATATTTGTGATGCGCCAAAGTGGTTAAACGTAATGAGAAGAATACGAAGTCTTTGGTCGATCTTAATTTTATAGGTATTATATATTATTTCAAGCTTTGAATAATGATGCAGCGAGAGTGGACACAAAATACATAGTACATTTTGGTTGTAATCTACGGGGATTTTGTGGTCAAATTTGTACATTCCGTTAGGCGATAAAATTTGCATGCCATTGCGTAAATTAATGCGAACCACAGTATCTCGGTCAGCAATTAATGTTATCGCCACTACTAAATATACTTAAGCAAATATTTATTCTAGCATTTAATAAAAATATGTGGTCTGATAACCGCTGGCGCAGACGTTTCTGTAAATAAAAGAGACAAAGAAAGATAGTAAATAATTAAGATAAGAGACAAAGATAAAATACAGAGCTTCTTGCTTAAATTAAGTTAGTCTTTAAATTTAAAAGCACCCTTTTACACCCTGAAAGAAATTAAGAAAAAGATACATAAGAATACCGGGATTCATCAATCTTAAAACTTCTAATCGCCCTGTCTCCGAGTCGAGGTAAAAACTTTCGCGTACCGACCCACTGCGGGTGAGCGCAGTACACATAAAACCGAATATTTAAATAAAGCTGCTCTACCTTGGGGCAACTTTTAATGAGCAGGTTATTAAGGAATTTTTAAAACCACCTTCATTTCCTCTTCATATATTATTTTGACCTTATTTCAGTTTAAAGTTGTAGTATTGTTTGTAGTTTCGCCAGTTAAACCAACTTTAATGAGGAGAGCGCACCGAAAGTCGGAGTTGCGTTCTTTATTTGAATAACTTTAACATAGTTATATTCACTTACCAGATTTCCTAAGCTTGTCTAAATATTATTTTGTGTATAAATCTCTTGTTAGATCTTAAGGGTTTTGGCCGAGTTTTGATTAACAAGAGCTTCGCGTAACAAGCTTTCAAAATACCACAATTTCAAGTGCTCAAGGCGATAAATAATTACCGTAGAGCCACAGTTCAAAGACCACGCCGTACCTACTCGTAACGGGCAGATAGATAGGTCTTGACGAGGGTCCCTTGAAGTCGGATTTGAATTGTAATTGGCTAATTTTATCTTTACTCAATCAAGCAAAAGATTGATTAAGTAAGATTATTTCATAAAAGCTGATTTTATTAGTTACATGAATTTGTTTTGTTGCTACTCACGATGGTAGGTAAATATCATAACATATTTTAATGAGACTTTTGATTATTCGAAGTCTATAATTTGTAGCAAATTCAGTTATCTACGAATTATGTTTTAATAAAAAACAGACACGAATCCAATTTTTTTTAATAATATTGCCAAAGTCGACTGACTACTCAAAACATCAAATATGACTCAAAAGGTTATCTTATATATTGAAAGAGGTAATTCATTCACCGCCGATAAAAGCTCGAGTACTCTGGCTTCTGGTCGACTCGTTGCTATCTCTTACAGATCGCCTTATCTTTGTTCTCTGTAAGCCTAATAGAAAGTACAGCTACAAGCCACCAGTGTGTGGTAGAAACAATAATAAAGGCGAACTTAACTTAATGAATCATTAGTAGTCCGCACGGACTCGATGATACATTGTAACTAGGTTGACATCATCTCACATTTATTCATCAAACTTATTAATGCTCAAAGCAATGCCAATGAAAACATTCTATCGTTTCGCGAAAAAGATTTGTAATAAAACCTGAATGATTAACATTGAAAGCCAAATAACAGTAAAAGGAAATTTGTACAGCTTTTCAACCATTTAATACTTTGTCTCATTTACATAAAAATATATTCAATCAGTATTTTTCTCAATGGTCGACTGTTTACTTCCTTGAAGCGTTTTGATATTTTGACGTCGTCGTTGACGTTACATCACGTCTTTGGTACAAAGGTACATGGTAAGAGGCTATTGTTGTGCAAATAATCGAAGCTGACGAAATGACAAAGGGATCTCGGTAGCAAAGGAAATGGATTTGTAAGGGCCGTCATTTTTGGCACAGCTGCTATTATTAAATAGGGATTAGTAGGTGACTGTATTTGTTCCACTTAAGTATATAATTATTTTCTTATAGCGATGTTAACGAGGAAGCTTTAGGTATTAAAAGTTCTTTTCTTTTCCGCAGTAGATAGATGATCGAGTTTTTATCTTCGAAAACCTTCAGCGGTATGATAGTAATGTAAAATCCAAACGAATAAATTTATATTTTTAAAAGAAAGACATATAATGAAAATATGATTTCATTAAAGAAATTAACGGAAGAATTATTCGGACTGTTCGCCGATTCGTAAAATTTGTTGAGTTTCAGCAAACAATTTAATTCAATTAGTTATTTCTAACCAAGTCCAATGAATGAAACATTTCAATAGATCCCATCTCGAACCATGAAACGCTTTAATGGTACTGCCAGTGAGAAACCTAGAGCTTCCCCTTTAATTAATTCTTTACTTTACTCTTTTTATTTTTAATTTCCGTCAGATTGCGCTCGTATTTTATTACAAATTCAATTTTGAACGTTCAGGATATCAAGATGGAAGAACAGACGTCACTTGCCATTGTAATAAATATAATAATACGTTTCTTTTGTGTTTAAGATCATTTCTTGATATTGAGATAACTTAATATTTTGCTTGTTTTATGTCCTGTGTTTTGTTAGGCCCGAGTATTATTTTTTCAGTTGTTTGTTACATTTATATTTGTTTCAGACATCCATTTGGAAAACTTACGTAGAAAAAAGCATTCGCTTGTGATAATATTTACTTATGATCGTTATTATTTCGGCTAAAAGTCGTTTACAAACAATATGAAATAGGACTATACTGGCACATTTTAGATTGGTTGTCACGAATCCAAGTTAGCATTTTTTAGTTTATAAGGCTTACATTTTAAAAGCATAATAATTTGATCACAAATCAATACTTTTGTTTTAATAGTCTAATAAATAAACGTAGATTTGGTAAGAAATTAGCTGAGAGTAATAATAATAAAATAATCGGAGATGATAGTGTCTACAAAACCTGTAAAATATGAATGAGTGCAGCATCGATATTGTCTCGTTGGCCGGCGCTCAGAGCGGAACGCCAACCCAATTATTGGACCACTTATTCGATGCATTCCACAACTGGATGAATTCTCTAGTGGGGCTCGCCGCGGCATGTATGCATTGAGCTGAGCGAGCGTAACCTCGCAAAGCTCTACGTTGATTGATTCCGTATTTTCAATATGGCCTGTATTGAAAACGTATGATTCAGT
The DNA here is from genome assembly GCA_905340225.1 of Abrostola tripartita. NCBI lineage: Eukaryota > Metazoa > Arthropoda > Insecta > Lepidoptera > Noctuidae > Abrostola > Abrostola tripartita. Next base: position 4,211,948 of record HG996488.1, read on the forward strand.
TTTATGTCTGTCAATGCCAAAGGATCCGTATGGTACAATTTATGTTGGCGTCTTCTGCCAAATAGACACGTTGTACGTGAGTTATAAGATATATCCTATCTTCAGAATAATACGTAGGTAGTGTAGCATAACATAATCTGACTGTGACATCTATATTAATATAAAAAGGATTCTGATAGTTTTACTATAATAACTTCGGTGAGTGTTATCCATATTATTTACTATATATCCCGGTTATACTCACGTGTGTATTCGGTTACACGGAGTTGCGAGCTGAACAGTTCGGCTCGCAACTCCGCTGCGTAACCAGCTCATGAATAAGGGCTCCGTTCGAGTTCGAAACTAGTCGGGCATTCCCGAATACACACGTGAGTATAACCGGGATATATAGTAGATTCTGATAGTGTTTCGCATGAATTCTAATTAGTGTTTTGTTCATGTGTCAAAAGAGAAGTAGGATCACCATCAAATTTTATTATCTTGTCTTATTATTATTAATATTCTTGTCCATTGACATAACAAAAATGATGCAAATATAGAAGCGAATGAAACACCAAGCGTTTGTTTGACAAAAGAAAAAGCGAAAGTACCTTTTAAAATTAAATATTATAAAGGAAGACCAAATGATTAAGGCTGTTTACGAACCTTCGTTCGCGTACGCAGTACGTTCTGGTTTACCTTAGGATTAATCCAGTAACAACGTTGGCGTAGGTAATCCTCCGGAGAGCTAACGCAAAGTGATTTGTGCTTAACACGGGCCGGGATCACCGAGGTAGGCCGGCAGGCTAGGTAATCGCTGCAATTTACATAATGTGCGCTCTCAGCCAGCCGAAGCGTTCCTGACTTCCTGTATCACAGTCACTGTGACAATTTTCTTTACGATGTTATGCCACGAATATTTAAAATCCGCCACGCCTAAACTTTCTACATCCATCCCAAAACGTGATTAATCAACATAGGTAATCAGATCACGCAAGCGTTGGTAAGAAAAAGGATTATTCGTTTTAACAAACAGCGTTTAGTTTATCCTACCTCACCTTTGTCATAAAATATTGCTATTTGATATTCCATTCTGACATATTAAACTACATGATCTCAGCAGCCACTAGGGAGTAGGAAATGTCAATAAACACTTAATCTCCATTAAGAGAATCGAGTTGGACGCCGATGGTAGGACGAGCGATAACTCTGAATAATGGATGAGACGGGCCCGAGCAGCGAGTGACCTCTGTACTATATTTTAGTAGGCAAGTGTCCACGGAGAGCGACAGGCCGTAGTAGGTACCCAGGCCTCAAAAGAGAACCTTTTTCTGTTTACGTTGTGTAAAGCGTGCAAATCACCTGTCCCTGTAAAATGGACCTGATAAAGATGCTGGGGATATGTCCTCTTAAAAATACAATCAATCCTTTTTGGTGTAAATGTTATTTCTACTAAGAATTATCGCAAGGGCGATCCTTATATTTCTGCCAAGGATTTTGTGAACGCGTAAAGTGGATTTTGATGTAACAATATGTCGGGTAAACTACAAAAGTCTTCTTTTTATAAAGGATTCATACATTTCTAGAAATGTTTGTGTTAAAAGCAATAAAATGAGACAGGATAAGTGGCTGCTTCTTGCCTGTCCGTCTTCATGTTTTACGAAGTAGACAGTTCTGAGGTCATTAATATTTATTTACGTACACGTACAGGTTAACTATAAATAGAAGATGAGTTGGTTGAAAAGGCCTGGGCTGTGTTATTTCTGTACAAAGTTTATCAAATGATTTTTATGACTGAAAACGAGACTACTGAAAAAATCGGGCGTGGTGAATACCTAGAGGATTACCCATAGGTGCACACTACACACCCGAATCAAATAACGCGATAGTTCCCAAATTATACATATTTTCTGCTCCCTTGTTTTTACTAGGTATTACGTTTTCCTGTATACTTTACGTTGTATCATTTGGTTTTCAAGGTACCTCTATGCCTATTTGTCCTTTCCTGTTTATCTTTTCCTATGAAAACTTAATCTACATCACACAATGACCCCGTCTCAAGGGTACCTAAACTTAAGTTATAGCAAATTATATGTGTTATTAGACTTAGCCACTCGTTAGTCATATTGGACCAGTCATTAGGTATTCTATGGGGGACGAAGAGTCCTATCTTGTACATACCTACATAGAAGAAGCAAAATTGGTTCACCGCGCTTGATTGCTGCTGTGTTTTTATTGAAGATCTCAGGTTCAAGTCTTCTTACAATAGTTCTCGTTAACCGTAAGTTTGTAGTATCTAAGTTTAATGTATTAATTACACAAGTATACTTAGGTCATTATTGTTATATCATAACCCGTATTGGGCTTAAGCCGGTGCATCTGGTGCTTAAGGAGCGGTTTAACTCCGGGTCCCCAAGATCTTATATCACAACATTCTACATTCCAGTAATTACAATAAGCATTAAATTAGACCTTTTTCTAATTAACTTTCTACTTATGTAGCTAGGTACAGTGACAACTTTTATTTAAGTTTTAATTTTATCGAATGATAAAATATTGGTTACCCAAGGAGAGAAATCGATGTGTAACCAAACTATAACCCACGTCCCAACAATTATAATTGTAGTGACCGGCTTAGTGACAGACTTAAATAATAACGTAACGCCGGCCACTAGGCTTATCTAATTTATAACTTGATATACTTACACGTATACTCACAGCCCATTAGTTTCTTTTATGTCCATTCAATTAAATAGAGTACACGCCAAACTTGTCTGGGCGTGGGCGGTGCCAACAAAAAGTATAACTCACCTCACCCACTTAGTGCCGGTCTGACAACGCCCGCATTCGATTGTGTTCCTGCTACATTCATTTCCTGCCAAACGGTTTCTTAGAAGCTGATCTGCTGACGGCGTTATTGCCTTCACTATTTTTATGTTTGTCTCTTTTAGTGTAAGTTGTTACTATGAATTCATAGAGAAAACATTTCTAGATAGGTATAATATAAACGAAGTGTATCAAAACAAACGCTTGTTTATTTCCTTTGAAATTTTCTTTTGTTTTTTTTTTTTATCTCGGAGTTATACGTCTATATATGAAAAAAGGCGGTTGTTATGCTTATCTAATAGTAATAATTTTTTTGTTAATCAACCTTTCAGAAACCAGGTGTCACTTACCAATCTATTTCAATACAATTATTTAAATAAAATTACGAATATTAGATGTAACCCTTTACTTACCAAATTTGCTTACACTTTGTCATCTCCAAGTTATATTCGAATATGTATATAAATTATAAAAATGGTCCGAATTCTATTTTGTGACATCGAATTGGTTTTTGAAATAAAACAAATCAAGTATGTATGGAGTGGAAAGAGACGCGAGCGAAATAAAATTTATATTGAGAGAGGACCCAGAGACGATTGTGCCAAGCCTGAAATTTTTATCGATGTTGATATAAGTATCTAATATTGATAAGCGGTCTTGAAGAGAAAATTGAGTTGCGAGTTTGGCCCTTCAAGAGCGAGCAAGTTGAGTGAGGTGGCGGCAAAGCGCTCCGCAAATATTGACTGCGGTTGAGTGTCTCGAAACTTGCGAATTTTCCCCGGTCTTATATCGACCTAGAACTTCCATATTAATGCCTTCGGGGAAAGTAAAAACTTTTAATAGACTAGCCTTTCGCCTGACGGATTTACTCTTTAACTTAGTTTTTATTCGAGGGTGACCAATAACTTCAAAGCCTTAGGGACATAGTTTTATTACCACACCATATATACCATATAATCTGAGTTGTATCAAACATTGCACGAGTGGGGATTGTTTTGCTACGATATATAAATATGTTTAGAATGCTATCAAATAATTCCCATAGCGATAGACGGGAGCAATCATTTGTTGTCAATAAAAAAATCCATGTTTTTATATTTTATTAAAAAATCTTATTACATAACTTTGGAAACTACTTATACAAAAAATAATACAAAGAGATATTACATGACCGCTGTTAGGTTATAATAATATGTTGAGTATCTTTTACTTTATATCATGTCATGTAGTTTGGATCTTTGTCATTGATTCACTTGTGCATAAACTTACTAATATTTAATCAAATACCTTATCAACTATTAAAAATAAATTTTACTAAACTAACTCTTACTTTAAACATGATATGGTTTTTGAATTGTGTTATGAATAATTCCAATTTTACTAAGTAACCTGTCACTTTACTTCACTGCAATTGTTATGAGTATCTATAATTCTTAAGGTATAGGGATATTATTACTTATCATCTGCTATTTATGGTGAGTGCTTACATAAGTATGAATATATGACGAAATTTGGCAAATCTGAAATCTATGGGTATCTATTATTACATTAATTGTTATATTAAAAAACAAGTTCATTAAGACAAATAGCTATGCTATCAAACATGAATTGACAAAACCGACTACTTAATTTAGTCTAGTCTAAAGAGTTAAAGTATATTTGAAATCGAAGCGCTACCTACATGCTTGTATGAGTGAAATGTTATGAAACTACGGAACACTATTGTTGTTGATGGGGTCATAACGGATGTCCGTACCCCACACAGACATTTAAAATGGTCAATGATTTTCAGCAAACTATTCGCTAAAACTAGATGTTTCAAAATAATAGTACAAATCTACGTGCACCGTGCCATCACAATTTTATAATGTGACTGTGATCCTCTAATTCTAATTACTGTTTCTGTTCAGTCATCATTAGTTTGTTCCTTATCATGGCAATGGATAAGTTCTGTAATTCATATTTAACCTAATATGCGAAAGGGGTTGAATTTATTTCGATTTGGTTGCTGTGGTCTTCGAGACCTGTTGGGTCTGTGCAACGGTTCATTAGCTCCGGAAAGCAATGGCGACTGAAAATCATCTATGGTATCTGAAGAATTAGTGTTCATGCCGAAGTCATCGTGTGTCTCTTCGACGAAAGATTCCATTTTGTTTTCCTCAGTCTCATAAGGAGCAGCAGTCGTAGAGGCCTCTTTCGAATCATTTTTACTCATGTTATTATTTGTTAGAGTCGAACTTATGAAAGGAACTTCGCTTGTTGTTGTCGATGCTTCTTGAGTAGATTCTGAGTGTAATAACAATATAGGAGAATCTGTTTTAGAGTTTGATATTACTGCATAATCAGAAACATTAGTGACAGATTCAGTTGCGTAGTAATGTTGTGTTGTGTCCGTATTCGAATGTGTAGATGATATTTCAGTTTTAATGCGCACTTCATCGGGTGACTCATTATTTGTAATAGGCAATGAATTCGGTGTACTTTCTTGCACTAATGGCACTTTAGTCGTTACTTCAAATACAGTTGGAGTCACAGTAGTGGTACGACTTTCCGAAATTATTGTTATTTTTATAACTTCGTGATTCAAAGTTATATTTTTGGTTGCTTCGTCGAATTTTTTCCTAGGGATTTCTTGCTTTATCTCTTCTGTTGCTTCGACGTCCACTAATTTTATTTCGGTCTCATTATTTAGTGTGATATTTTTTATAACCTCTAGTTTGGATACGTCGCCAGAGTAATTCGTGTTCTCAATTTGTATTTCTGGATCATCCTTAAGGAAAACTGTAAGATCTAGAGCAGAATCGTCATCAAATTTTCCTGAAAGTGGTGAAGGACTTGTTTCAGTTTGGTTTAAAAGAATGCTTGCTTGAATTGTAGTTAATTCAGCATTTTTTTGGTTTAAGATTGGTTTTGTCTCAAAATCTTTTTGTGCTTTGCTTTTAGGATCGTATAATTTTTCATTATATTTCTTTGGTCGACTTGATTTAATTTTATCTTTTTTCGAATCGTCCATATTTTTAGCAATTTGTACTGGTTTCACTGTTATTGATTTGGGATTTTCTGTCGTTGGCTTAATTAAGTCACTGAGGTAAATGTGATTATTTTGTTCATATTGTTTAGTACCTTGTTTGGAGTAATGTTGTTCCGCCAATTGCTGTGCGTGTTTTTCTTGTAAAGATAATACGGTCATATCATCACTGATTTTAGCTTTTGCCATAACAAGTGGAGGAACAAAATGATCGGTTGGTTGCGTAAATATATTCTCTAAGTTACCAAGCCGCGCAATTTCTTCGTGTAGCATTTTATGTTGCATATGTTTTTCATCTTCAATTTTTTCTAATTGTTCATTCGTAAGATAATTGTCGCCGTTAGCAATTTTCGGAATATAATTGCTTTGTAGGTTGTTATTATGATTAAAGCCTATTTCCATAGTTTTATCTGTATTAATTTTGTTAAACTTATTAAGGTTCAAAAGTTTTATCTGTGGTTTGAATTCCACTGCATGATCCAGATTGTGTCCCGTGGATGAAGATATTATAGTACTGGATTGGTTTATATCATCTTCATGTTCAGTTGTACCATTTTCGTCCGTCGTTATTTCACTCGTTGTGTCTTGTTCGGTAAAAACTGCATCTGTAGTAACCGGCCATGTGTTACTCAATGATGTTAAACTAGGTGAGTTTGTTATTTCTTCCTCTTCAGCACATGATAAGTCTCTTAGCAGATCTTCGCGTTTCTGTGAAATACGAATGAATATTTAAATTCATCCTTGTACGCAAGTTTTGTAATAGGTACTTAACAATTGATTTATAAAAACTTACCACATTGCCTGTGCACTGAACCCGTTTAACACCAGCTAAACCGCAGTCAGCTGTCAGTTGGACTGCAGCGCTTTCTGGTAGATACAGGATCGTGAGTGCCGGTAACGCGCGAACCATGCATCCCTCATTACCCAAGGCCCATTGCGGTACTGAAAACGATTCGAATTATACTTTTTTTATATGGACTACACAACTGACCCTTACCATTGCCTTAACTTAAATATGTAATGTACCTACAAGTATGACTACAGTGTTTCACAGCGTACAAGATCCTAAGCTATCATACAATAACTGTAGAGGCAACTAAACTAAGATGTTTAGCCCCGAGCCTTTATTTATCTTGAGATTTTAGCTAACTATTCAAACATAACTACTAACTACATTAAGTACATTTACATCTTAAATAAACTGTTGAGTACCAAATTTACTTGAAATGTTGTTAGGTACATGTTATTTGTGCCAATTAGGTACTTACTGAAATAGAGACAAATAATTTATGTGGTTTATATGCACTTGCAGGCCTATTTCCAGCAGTAAGTAATATACTGATCGAGGCTGATGTTTAAAATAAAGAAGAATGGGTATATAATGTTTCTGAAAGGTTAACTTGTCATGACGCATAATCTTCCAAAAACCTTCCTATGTTTTATACGAATAAAGGTATACCAGGCAAAACAGCGAAAGCATAACAAATTGATTCAATGTAAAGATTTTCCTTTTTTAATGGAATTGTACTAACCGGGCAGTTCACAGATGAACGATGCGACAGTGGGTCCACCACATGCACGGGCTTCCCAGCGATAGTCTGCTGCCGGATCTGCGGCAGCACATAGGGGCGCGGCGCGTGCATCTGGCGCCGAGCTCCAATAGCCATCGCCACTCAAGCCACGGTAATCACTGCGGTAAAAAAATGAACGTTCAGATCTTTTTACCAGTCTAGTAAAAAGCATGCAAGGGGCAAATTATGCAGGTTAATTAACTATTGAAAAAACCTACCAAAATTATAAATAAAGAGTTGGCTTTGAAACTTGAAAATAAAAATAACCATAATGCTAATTCAGAAATCATACTCCAAAAATGGCATCATAGTCACTTTAAATATAATATTAGCTTGGTTATTTACGTTCTGCTTTTGTTTCAATCCAAAATCCAACTTTGACCAAACTTCAAAACATAAATATTCAACAGCTACGAAGGCTAAAGCAATAATATTAAATGGAACAATATTTGTCCGAATGTATGTTACTATTTTTAACTGCTACGTAAATACTGGTACTATGTTAATCAGACTATAACACTCACGTCCAGGTGAAGTCCCCATCAGGATTACTTCGTATCAAGCCGACCCAGACAGCGCTTGAAATATCCAGCTCTTTGAGATAGGCTCGCACAGCATCGTACTGCGCGGTCGTGTCCACTGCAACAACAAAACATATTCAAATATTTTGTTCCATATAATAAAATATTTTGTTATATAAATAGTTTGTTGAATATTGAAAAACATAAAAAGGATGGGAGATGTGATTGGTACTCCTACATTCCGCCAGTCATGGAGCCTGATAAACATGTTTTGTTCGCTCTGGAACGACTGTGATTTGTCATTGCATGTGGAATCTGGAATTAGCAACTGTCGTTACCTAGTTTTTAATTTGTAAAGCTGTAAGCTTTTTGTAAAAGACATTAAATAAATAAATTAATATTAGTGCGCGATTAGGTACTGTACTGTTAGCCATTGTAATTTGGAAAGGCAAGCCTGTGCTTTGATGACACACCCTATTCGCAAGTTTTCAGTTTTGAAAACCAACATACATCTTAACAATTAAACATTAATAAAATAACGTTTATTCCGCAGAATTCTGTAATAGCTATTATTTGATGATTAATATTTTCTCAAGACATCTTCAATTACCTACGCAAAGTATTCATATTCTAAAGTGTTTAGCAATGAGTTCAACCATTGTTCTATAAATGTCACTTGTATCGTCTCGCGGTGGAAAATCCTCATTCATTGTTTGAAGAAACAAAGCAGTCTTAAGAGACCGGCTTAATTATGTATATTAGGTAAACTTAAGTAACTGAATCAAGTTTCTTTCTTGTTCCCACTGCATAAACTGAAACACGAAGTTTGTTATGAAACTCCCTTAACAAAACCAACTGTGGCCCAACACGTAGCGATTATGTGCCTATATTACACACCTGTAATATCAGCTACGGCTTTGTTTTGAACTTAGTTATGCAACGTGAGTCTAAACTGATAGGCTTTTTACTAAAAGAGCAAACGAGATTGAGAGTTTTAAACAAGAAAACAAAGCTAAGCAGTGTCGTAAGCGGCTACTAAAGAATATTAGGCATTAGCCAAAGTAACGGCCCCCAGTTCTGGCCGGCTTACCGCGAAAAAGAGAGAGCGGACCTTGTGGAGTACCCTGGGGACGCCTAAGTCTAGTAGTGGAATCCATAAGCTGATGTGATGAATGGAGAAATACCAGCAAGAAACTCCAACCACCCTGCTTTCTCTAAACACCTTCGAATTTTACATGTTTATGTTCGGTGTACGTGAACAATATTCAAGAATTCTAAGCTAAACAGTAGCCACGTTTTTCAGGTAATCGACTCGGAAACATCGCTGCATGAATTACCGTCTTCGTTCGCAATGTTCCATTTAAACGATATCATAAATTTACGTCCGTCGACCGGAGAGACGCAGCCAGAAGGCGTGCCGTGGTTTATTAGAAGCTCTGTACCTATTGTATATTGTTAGGCTGTCCTGACTTTTCCATTACGTTTTGGAAGTTATAAATGAATTATTAAGATTTAAATTCTTAGGTATCTTTTTCCTTAATTATGGGTTAGGTCTCGGCGAAATAATAGCCTTGCTTAGTATTCTGTTTTTGCTTGTTACTTTTTTACATATTTGGTTACATTTCCATGTGAAGGTTTACGTACTAGCAAAATGTAACATCATACAATGAGATGTTGTTGATAGATTCTTTAATACAATCCCGTGTCCTACTACAACTTAGTTGGATGTACAGTTTAAGTTGGACCGAACTCGAATCGTTTATATACCTATGGCTAAATTAACCTTATGTATTTTTCATTATTATTGTGCCGTGTGGTATCCGACGTAGAATTGACCACCCCCTTTCCTCCCGTGGGTGTCGTAAGAGGCGGCGAAAATCCAGAAGATGAGCAGTAGTGTCTTCTGTAACTTGACCACCAACACTGCGATCCCCAAGCCGCTTGCCAAGCGTGGGGATTATGGCAACACCCCCCGCTTAAACGAGGAGGCTTATGTTCAACAGTGGACGTCTTTTGGCTGATGATGATGATTTTTCATTATTATTGCGCAAATATGGATATTTTTTTTTGTTAACCGTATTTCGTTGAAGTGAGAAATTATGGATAATGGGATGTATTTTCTTTACAGGTTAGAAAGCTCTCTATAAACATCTATGTTGAATAGTACTTATGGAAAGTTAAAAAAAATATTTTCATCGACCAATTATTCAGGTAAAAAAGGCAAAAAATAAGTTCAATTCCGCAGTGCAATAAAACATGTTATATCTAGTGAAGATTTATTGCGTATCACGCGTATCTGTCTCGGTTGAACGAAAATTGTTAAGAAAATTCTTCCACAATTTCCGCTAATACAACAAGAAAGAAATTTCTGTATAGAGCAAATGGAAAACCGTAATTCATGTCCGGCGAATGCTCACGTAGTGCAGGTAAGATTCGATTATATCGCTTTGTAAAGAGCTCCTATTGTTGCCCTACTCTATTTTTGTTTACGTCACGTAGCTTATAACTGGGACCCGGGAGCTTTCTCGTATAAAGTGATCTTATTAAATGATCTGTAGTACCTAGTAAGAGGGCAATGTTTATAGTCTCATAAAAGGGTAGCGAAAAAAAATGCCTGTCATGCTTTTCCAGAATCAATTTATTATCTAAATTTGGGTTAGAAAAATATAGAAAGGAGTTGAGGTAGGAAAAGGTCAGCCATTTTCATTTAGGTTAGTCGTACCTAGTTGCTTGATAACAGCTTACCTACATAATTATTTTATAGGTGAAATGACATAAAGTTCTTACGTTTGAAACGTCAGGTACTTCGTGTTTAAAATCTATATTTGAAACATTTCGCAAATAAACGTCAAGTTATTAGGAAATGTCTTGTACAAAACAAGTATGGTGTAAAATATAATTAATTTGTAGTGTTCCCGTGTTTAAGGAATTTATGCATTTTCATATGTACCAACACAAGTGCGACATTAGACTATTGTCAGTCGGCAACTAGCGGTGTGACCGTGCGAGTAAGAGATAAGAGGCGTCTGAGAACTTGTTAGGCGTGCTGGATGCGTAGTGAGCTAGTGTGAAAAGTATTCCTTAATGACATACCATGCCTCTACATGTATGTTGTCAAAGATGTAAGTAAAACCTTTAAATGAGGCTCAAAAAGCTACTTCACTTATCACTTTTTTGTCTATCAATATCAAAGTTTCTCTTTTGATGGTTAATGGCGACAGTCTTATGTTTAAAATGAATTCAAACCAAGAAGTATTTAGTGAGACATTTTACTACACCATCTGCATAATATATCACCATGTAGGTATGCATTACTAAATGGATAGACAGTGTGCTGTTTTCCACCCATACTTATACTCACACAAATAAATTAGACCTTTAAAACTATAAGAGATAATACATATTTAATTATAGTTCTTATCAGCTAGCTGTTCCGTGATAGATTCAATCATTGTCAAGATTTAAATAGGGTTCTGTTTGCTTGGAGTTTGTGTGTTTTTGCATGTGATTTATGTGCCTACTGCCCAACCTTAAAACACAACAAATCGTAGAGCAGAGATAACATAATTTTCATATTTTAATCACTCTTTATAACTTCAGTCATTCTACCGTAACTCCGTCCAGAATTTTAACACTAGTAAAGGAAACCTTTTGTTTCGAAATAAATAAAAACAACCCTAATCAATGAGTATTTTTCGGTTTAATTTCCATCTGATTGCCGCTAGATCACACAGCAAAACTAAATGAAGATTCTAGTTCCAATAGCCGAATTGCTCATTCAGATCACCGCTATACAATCGCTTCTGATTGACAGCCCATTTGGGATGTCAAATAATACTAGGAAACTACCTTTCATGGCTGACACAAACGGGAAATTTACATTACCGTAGAGTGAAGTGAAGCCGACAAGTCGGTCGTATTCAAATTGACGTCATTAAGTCGGTTACACGCCGCTAAGACGAAAGCTTTCACTAATTGAGACACACGGCCGTGTGTCAACAAGTTCGGTTGCTAGTAAGGATGCATATGCCGTCACCCTGTGTGTATTTTTTTGTACTGGGAACTAACTCCCTAAAGTTTAAAAATGTTGGTAATGCTAGTATGATTCAGAGCAATGTTGTTTTTTTTTAAAGATTCTCTCACAACTTTATTCGGTAAAGTATTGCAAGTTTATCAAAACTTTTAGGCGTGACCTTTATCGATTAACTCATCTGTTGTTAATCAAGTAAATAGTATTTTTCTCATTCTTTGGGATAGTAAAGCTCAGTAGGTACTTATTAGCAAACTGAAGAAGCGGTCGGTAACTCGCTAACGAATTTTCAACAGCACAACTTTAAACTCTTTTGTAATGTAGAATTCTAAAATAAATGTAGAAAAATTAAAACAATAAGAATGAACCGGGTGGGGTGAGATAAATGGGTTCTAATTCAATGTATCAAAGTGGAAAGTTATTACTTTTCACGCTCACTTAGGCCACTGCACTTTAATTGCCATTTGTCTTATAGGCACCTAGTTCACTTGCATGAGCTGTAGAGAGAGTGAGAGAGAGAAATACATAAATCAGACATTGAACTCTCGCCTGTAGTTTAAATACGTTTTAGCTATTCACTAGAGACAATAAAACAAAGATAGAAACGTTTGTATTTTATTATATTTATAACTTAACTGCAGCTTTCATGTTTCAGTCAACTTACACAGAAAATTAGACTCAGATATGAGAAATACCTATTTTTTAGTAATAGGGTCTATTCCCAGGAAATCTAATTTTCTAGAGTAAGACCCACTTACTTACGCCTCAGTTATTATACCTTCCAACAGTCTCAAGATAATTGTGTTGATTGAATCTCAGTGGCTGCTATTGAGACGATGAATAAAAGAAAAGGCATAAAGCCTGATAAATCCTTTCAGAACTCATAACAAAAGCGGATTAACTCGCTCCGTAATAACACATTGTGGTATTAGCCGTCGGTGAAACCACTTTTTACTAAGAAGTAATTTCTCAACGAGAGAGCGAAACGTAACTTTTAATTAATATTTACCTCGTATTTCATAACCCCTTCGCCGTTTCTGTTATGAATCTTATTAGATTTTTCATTAATTACACCTATTTTGTTACAATGCAGCAATGAAATCATATGTTTGGAACATAATTAGTCGTGAAACATTATGAGGTGACATACACCTAGATAAGGATAACTATCAATATCGAAGTGATAGCCATCTTAACATATAAATTGCTATTGAAGATTAACGCTCGTTCCGTCTATAAAGCGGTGTCTATGTGGCAGTGAAATTAAGAAAATTTCCATAACACGTCTTGGGGTGAGTGTAGCGTAGGTACACAATCGGCTAGGTCGGCTGGCAGCGCGCCAGACTTCTCCGTGCCGCCCGACAACTCGGGAAAACTCCGGGGAACCGCCAAGTCAATATTTGTGATGCCATTTAACTGTCCCACCACTCGCGTCTTACGATATTTTATTGCTTGCTTATCTTTACTAACTTCTAATCTCACGATTCAATTATATATTGCGACTTGCGAAGAAGTTGATTGGAAAAGAAAGTGGTATTTTACGTGAAACAAATGTTATGTGTGTGTGTGCAACACACAACACATTGTAAAGTTATTATAAAATTGAAAGGAAAGTTTAACTGCAACTACTAATATTGTATTCATAGTATTTCATATCTCTTACGTAAAAGGACTGAACTGATATTGAAATAAGTTAATTATCGTTTGTAAGTTAATGGTTAGTTAGAAACGGCTTAACCAATTGAGTAAGGTTACTAAACCAATCACTTGAAACCGCCCATTAAAATTACAACGTGGCTTTGTTCTGAGCTGTTTAATATTTAACAATATACCCCAATGAAATCTCAGATACGGTAAAAGGTCGGATTTCAAAGCTATTAACCCATTTAGTTAAGCTTCATGACGTTTATTTATAATCCTAAACCATAACATGTGAATTTAGGGGAATACGGAATCAGGAAATTTATATTAGATTGTGAAGCACCGAGCCCGCCGCAATTTAGCCTCGGGGATCCCAATAACTACATTTGACGCCATTTGTAGGTACACGGAGAGCCGCCGTGTTTATACCGCTGGCTATATCGCTATGTAGACGATAACACCACCTTTATTGCCAATAACCACCCGGTACTTATGTTAGGAAACGTGACGGTGTTTTTAAATATTACTACCTATGTAGGCTTGCTAATACCCTCACTATGCTTGTATATTTGACTGTCTGTATTTTATAGTTTCTCGTCTTCAAGGGTAAAAGCAAATAACGACCGTGTGAGAAAAATAATATGATTATTTACAAGCTGGGCAGATGATTTTGTTTCTTCAACTAAACATATAATTAAGTATGTGTGTTCAAACTTAGATGCTGCTGCATGTTAAGAGTAAAAGACAGGAATAACAAATAACGAATTCACATGCATCGTTTAAGAAACTTATCTACATTTGCCATCTTTCATCACCTCCCAAATGGCCAGCTTCAAAATAAATATCTGCGAGCCACACTTATTTCGTGTACACCTTACATCCGCAAATATACTTCATCATCATCATCACACACATCCGCAAATATACACACAGAAAAAAAAACACCGTTCGGTCTCCGTAGATTCCTACGTAACCTTACTAATTTTCATCAGACACGTCACTTAACCACACAAATTGCATCAAGTGTGCAGCATGACTAAGCATTAGATTAGCTGTGGATGAGGACGTCAATCGACTCCGCCAGTTAACGAAACACATCGAATCACGTACATCGATACATTGAACAAATCGATGCATCGACGAAACGAGCTAAGCTGGGAGATCAGCGGCGCTCTTTCTACGTCACGTACACGATTCCCCACTATACTCTGATTGGATATTTTATAGAAGATACTTTACAATTCTTTTGAAGAAACTTTTGTGTATTTATATCAATGTTTATACAATTTAATTTAACATTTTTTGGTTTTATGCCTATAGCGAGATTGGAAAGATTAGGTAAAGAGGACAATTTTAATAAACGAGCTCTTATCTCGCGACATTGAGTGATGCTAATCTAATTGAGTAGGTATTGTAACTATAATGTAATAATATACAACACATAATATTTTTATAGTTAGGTCAAAAGAATTTCTAAATTCTCGATTTATATTCTAAAATCCTTGTCATTGTACCTTACTTTGAAATTTTTTCAACTAAGTATACTGAATGTATTAAAACTTTTCTTCAAATTATGATGAGAATAGATAATCTATTAAAGTCTGTAAAGAACACGAAATACAGTACTGCTAAGAATACATAAGTAGATTCGTATTATGAATTCAAGATTGCTGTATTTTTCTTAACGAAGTTATTTCAAAACCTAAGTAAAGCTTAAAAAGGTTGCTTCATCTGCGACTGGCAATTTTAAGAGAGTCATTGTTTTATTATATTCATAGGCAGCTAAAATTACGATGTAGAATTCCAATAAAAAATCTTTTTTCACTTATATTAGGTAAATACCTACATACACACGCATACTAACATGAAGTACGCTAGTATTATGTAGTCATAAGTGCGCCGTTACACGTCCACATAATAAGAGGCACACCTTTCGAAGTTTAACTGACGCTAACTCGAACCTTGGCTACGAAAAATATATTTTCTAATCGAAATATTCCAATAACACTGCTTGACTTGGCATTTGGTAGTCACATTCGTGCTTCTGTTCTCAGCGAAAAACAATATTATTTTCTAAATCTATGTCAAATACGTTACCTCTTCTACCAAACATTGTGCATTTCGTAACTAACTTTGCTACATAGGTATTTCATTAAACAATCCCAAGAATCTGCGTAAGGCCAAGTTGTACAGCCTGGAGCGTTCGATCCGAAGTGAAATTAGCTGTTAAACAGGCGCGGTTGGTGCCAGACTCAGCTTTAATTAATTAAGTGGTAATTCAAACGGCTGGGATTCCTCCGGGACGACACTTGATGTAGCCGCTGAGCCGGCTACAGTGACCACTTTATGTGAGTGCGGCCATAATGTACAATATTTGTCGACCTATGTTGGATCGGGAACAAGTTGTTCTAATTGATGCAGAGGCTTGCTATAACAGCCTTCGGTTTGATCTCTGTTAGCTTCAATTTGTCCTGCCTAAGTGTATTTGTTTAGGGCCTGGGTTTCTCTGCGTGTGAAATTCATATTCGCACCCGACCCAAAAACGACCCAAAAAATATTGGTTTTAATCTACCTGAACGAATAACAAAATTATGTGATGTTATTTTGTAAGATAGCTACCATTATATTTACCTATATTACATTATAAATACGGTAGAAATATACAACTATAACATTCGTAAACTTAATAGTTATTATTTGCATACAAATGTTCTGGAACACCTACATATAATTTCCTCCCAACAAACGAGCCGTATAATAAATTTACCGGGAACTACGTAACTGATAGTTTCCTCACGGGATCAATTACGAAGACGTTCAAGTTAGCTATTATACTATATTTCTTGTTGGTTTCTAGAATTTAAATTTAGAATTGTATGGCTGAACTATAAATAAAGGCCAAATCATTACTGCTTCTAGGATAAATACTGCTATACATAAAGCTTTTTGAACAAGCTTTATGTGTTGTTTGCGACCAGACATAAGTCAAGTAAAGGTGTAAATGTAATTAACACATACATTATAGACACTGAATACTGAACTGTAATTACTTTTCATAAATATGATACTAACCTCAAACCTTAATTAATAAAAATAAATGACAATTTCCAAACCTAGCCGACAGCTTAGAAAGTCAGTGTAAGCCCAGCACTCTACCAGTAGACTCAAGTCATCTCGAAAGAGTCGACAATGAAGTCGAACGTAGACTCGCTCTGCCTCCCGCTGAGGATCCAGAATTCCCAATCGCCCCTGTCACCATTGGCGAAGTCCGTTTACTGATCAAAGGGTTACACCCCAAAAGATCCCCCGGCTCTGACGGTATCACTAATAAAGTTGTTAGGTCATTTCCGCCTCTATTGATAGGTCTTTTAACCGCCATCTTCAATGCGGCGTTAGATAATAACCTCTTTCCGCACGTGTGGAAAGAGGCTATAGTAATAGGTATCCCCAAACCCGGTAAACCCAGAGCCGACCCGTCTAGTTACCGCCCAATCAGTCTCCTCAAGACTATTGGGAAACTTTACGAGCGTGTCCTTCTGGCACGACTCAAAGATTTTGCCACCGGTAACAATCTCCTTCCCGATGAACAGTTCGGCTTTAGAGCCGAACACTCCTGTGTTCAACAAGTCCATAGAATTGTTAAACACGTTAGTTTAGGGTTCCAAAGAGGCCACTACACAGGTATGGTCTTGTTCGATATCGCGAAGGCGTTCAAGGTCTGGCACAATGGCTTATTATATAAGCTATACCAACTTGAAGTGCCAGACCGTCTCGTACTCATCTTGCGGGACTATCTGTCGAACCGCTCATTCAGATATCGCATAGAGGGCGTTCTATCTTCCCCTCATCCGATTCAAGCCGGAGTCCCACAGAGCTCGGTCTCCCATTCTCTTCTCACTGTTCACCAGTGATATTCCTCGCGGTAAATTCACCCAGCTAGCTCTCTTCGCCGATGATACGGCTCTCTATTATACAGGCACTTCGCCTGAAGTCATAGGTCGCATTCTCCAAGAGTCTGTCACAACCCTAGGGAAGTGGTTCATAAAATGGAGAATCGAGGTCAATCCCACCAAGAGCGCAGCAATCCTCTTCTCGAAGAGGAAAGCTGCTCCCTCTCTCCCCCCTCCGATCACTCTTTTCGGCGAGCCAATCCCTTGGGAGCGGCAAGCCAAGTTTCTGGGTGTAACCTTAGATCGCAAACTCACGTTCCGAGAGCACATAAAGCGAGTACGTGCGCGAGCCGCGTTCGCTCTCGGGCGTCTCCATCCCATGATTAATGCACGCAGTAAACTCTCCCTTAAATGTAAGGTCAGACTTTACACCGCGTGCATTAGACCGATCATGACACACGCGAGTCCAGTGTTCGCACACGTGCACGATGCCCGTTTAAAAACTATGCAAAGCTTGCAAAATCGCTTCATGCGCCGAGCCACGGGCTCCCCGTGGTTCGTGCGGAATATACAGCTTCACTGTGATCTTAAACTGCCTACCATCAAGCAGTACATGAAGCAAGCAAGTATCCGATATTTCGAATCCGCCGAGTCTCACCCAAATCCCTTGGTTATAGCGGCCGGCCGCTACACACCATCCCGGATTTCCAAGACAAGGCGTCCCAGACGCGTACTCGATGAGCCAGACGATAGTACAACCTTGCTCCAGCAACGGTTGAATCCAGACACTATCAACACACTACACGACCGACGCCGTCGTATACTAAGATCTCGCCGTCGAGGTCCGCCGCGATCGTTACCTATTAACGTAAATAACCCTCTCGTCCCTAGTACAGCCGGCATGGGGCCGAGCTCTAGCTTTTAAAACAGTCCCCAAATAATGAATCAGATCCAGCAGTCCCTTGTTGTTTTTGCAAGTTAGTCAGCGATGCACCGAGTCGAGGTTCGAGTCCCGCAGGGGGCGCCCTCGGTAGCATCGCTTAAAATCTTATTTAGTAGTTAGCCTGGCTGGAGGCTCCAGAAGTCTCGCCTTTATCCGGTTACGCCCAATAAGACCCCCCTCGGGGTCGCCAGCATAAAAGTATTCCAAAAAAAAAAAAAAAAGCAAAATCCAACTTAATGAAAGAAAATTTAAACGTTCGGATGAAATAAAATCTTCAAAACATGAACATTACTGAAAGGAAACTAACGAGTAAAATCTAATAGCATAAAAGATTTCACTTGTAGTTGAATTCAAAGAGTAATACTGTAGCATACAAAAAATACAAGAGTGTCCCTAGATATGGTGATTTACTCGCTATTCAAGAAGCTCGCTTAGGTCGTGTCTTATTGAGATAACTTAAATTTCCAGCGTCGTATGTGTGTTTCTTTAAATAAGAAACACAGTATTTAAGACATAAATTACCTTTTTTTTTTAAATATATAAAGTTTTCCAAAATATGTAGAAATCACGCATTTACGGCTACAAGCCTAGAATTTCACTTTCGGCTCATCGACTCTCATCACATACTCCATTGATGAACATTAGTCTACGGTATTCCTAACCTGGTCTTGCTCAAACACATTTCTGATTTGGTTAGAACATGTTCACAAAGGTCTGCTACAAGACATTAGTTGCAAATTTAATTTATGCTTGAATTTAATCGTTTCACTCTGTATGCAAGCCAGCACCAACACATATCACACAAGCCTGAGCTTTGAGGTGTTCGTTCCATTTCAACGTTTCAAAATGTAATTAAGAAAAGCAGCAAAGTATGTGTACCATTGTAACACATTTGCTACAACTAAAGGAATATTAATCATGTGTTCTTAGTCTCCAAGTAATAGGTTTGCGTGTGCGACGCACCAGTCTTGAAATTTAATGTAAACACACCCGCTCCCAGCACGCCATTTTATCACACACCGTATACTCAGAGAATGGGGACAGTGTGCATATCTACTTAATAAGTTATACTAAACTTTGTCTTTGTGTTGAAAGGGTTTTGAACGGAACAGTAGGTAGCGATTCTAACTGTAGGTACCATTCTATGAGAGCCAACTCCTGTTTATCCGTTAGGTATACAAATAGTAAAAGTTTCTTTGATAAAAATCTTTATTTCGAAAATATAGACTTTACGTATCTATAAGTGCAAGCCGTCTTCCGCATTCTCATAAAAAAAATACCAATAATATTGTAAAAGGATATCGCTTGCTCTTGCTGTTGTCAGGTACTTATTATGGAAATTGGCAGAATCACCTGTCTTGCTGTACAACTTAAAATCAAGATCACTCTCAAGCGACAGGTATTGTTGAAGAGGTTATTATATTTATAATGGAGTATGTCTCAGCTTAATAACACAATTTACATCTATTCAAATTCTGGCGCTCACGCGTATAATGTGAATAATGTTTCAATTAGGCATACGTTTCGTAATGAGAAAGTAAATGGCATGGGGTATACTTACTGAGCAGTTTGATTTCTTGCCAATCAGTGAAAATGTTATTTACGCTGCTTTGTCAAAGTAGGTGTTTAAGAAGGATCAAGACACAATCACTTAAAGCTTAAATTGGTCATGAATATGACTTCGATTGACAATCTAATAACTGCCGCAGTCGAACTTAAGCAAACCTGCATAAAGACTGCGGCTGTGACAGGCACTTACAGGAGAAGCAGTGCAGAAAATAATTGGATCGAGACCGATGAATATAATTCAAGGACTCAATGTAGCTTCTGATCTCAACTGCATTTTCAGAAGTTTTGCATTAGTGGGCACTAATAACAATATTGCGTTATCTTTGTTTTCATTTATATCCTGCTAAGCTAAACAAATTGCCAGTAAGAAACTATTCAAGTGTGCTGAGTACATAGGATGCGTCAAACATACATGGTGAGAGCCTAAAGGCTAAATAAATGAACAAAGAGTTCAATGAACTGAAACTGTATCGATGAAAAGCCACAAAAAACAAGATTTCAATTAAATGTATGATGTCCATATTGGTCGTGTATATGTTTACGGATGACAGCAATTAAGGGACATGTGTTGTTTGCGTCCGGCGTCCGACGTCCGGTGTCAAGTGACAAGTCACCCGACTGCTGTCATTTATTGCCGATCCGAAATACGTAGAATATTTTCGAAATACTGCTTCCCTAATTGAAAAGATAATATTGACTACGTTTCTAAAATGTGTACCTATGCATTCAATTACGATAGTGGCTCTGACCACTTTCAATTAACTTTAATGAAATACACAATTTATTCGATTCAAACTAAATACTTTTAGAGCAATTAATTCCCTTTACCAATTCTCGTTTACTGTTTATGGCAGCTGAATTTGTAGAGTCTAGATAAATGTAACAAAATATGTGAAATCAATATTTTTTTGTAAAACACTTTCTCTCTTTATTCATATTATTTTTTTTCAACAAATAAACTATCGTCGTTGGTCTTGTACTCGCAAAACGCAACTGCTGCTCATGAGGTCCTGGGTTCCATTCCCAGGTCAGGCAAAGTGTTATTGGGTTTTTCCATTTGGTAATTCTCATTAGCAGCACAATCTGGATTGTTTTTTGGACAATCAAGACATGGCTAAAGTCTTATTCCTATTGCAAGGGATCTTCTGGCGGACTAACTAAACACGTCTGCAATTCTGCATACCCCTATGCAGAATACTAGCGTATTGTTATTTTTTTATGTTATTTAATATCATTGTAAGTACAAGAAAATACATAGGTAACATTTAGACAGTAATACAAAATTATTGATTTTCAATATGCTTCATGTAGTTAATTCTGCATTGCATGCTAAATACACATACGCGAGGCTCGCTTTCATATAATCAATTCGTGCTCTATTCCTATAGGAAATACATTCACAGATTACTGTGAATACACGTCAATGATAAATAAAGCATTAAACTAACTAAGCAAATGATATTAATTATTTTATATTCTTATTTTACTTGGAATAAAACATACGATAAAGATAGCGTAATCGCAAACTGAATCAACAAACCCGGGTTCCTACAGCTGCTATCTTCACCGTGACTTATCAGAACTGTGCGGAAAGACATTATATTTAAGGAGCGAAATGGTTGGTTTAAGTGTCTCATAAATTTTGATGAATATTAAAGTGATACTTAAAATCTAAGTATCTAATAGCCGCTAAATTGTGTAATTTAGGGAATAATTCGATTTGAATGATTAATTGGTTCAAATTCATAACGAATTCATTACAAAATGTATTTAACAAATGTCGTAACACGGTGTATATGTTTAACAGAAGCCTTATATGCTATTCGTCAACGGGTATTGGTGAGTATTATGTACGTGTGTTTAGGTCTAGCAGTAGGTACGGTCCGAATGACAGCGCGTAATCGTCTGGCGCATCCTGGACAGTCACCTCCGCCACGATCTTACTAACACTCTGAACCATGGCATCAGCTGTTATTTTGTTATAATATTATATTTGAAGGTCATATTGAAATTTATAGAAGAAGGTATTTTTAATAAGATATCATTATAGGTACTAGTACCTCAGCTTCCACAGATGGTAGCACGTAAATCTTTCTAAGGTTTCGCACGTTAGATACGTCATAACCTCGATATTGAAATCCATATGTTCAAATTCAAATTCAAATTCAAAATTTTTATTGCAAACCAAGTGTATATATAAAATGTTCAGGATCTTACAACTAGGTATGTTCTTAGAACTTAGTTGCCTGTTAAGGCATTGCAATTTGTATCAAATTGTTATAACCATAAATTTATATTACATTAATGAAATAAACTAACTTACAATAATTATATTATCATTCATAAATAAAATTATCTTATGTTATATTATAATCATACATAATCTATATTACATTAAATTATCACTATACTAAATTTTAATTATATATAATTATATATTTTTTTCTTCAAGGAATTATTTTATTGAATAATATGCTTTTTGTATTAGTAAGTCTTTTAGCTTCCTTTTAAAAATACTAATTGAATTAATTTTCTTAAAGTCTGTGGGTAACTTATTATATATTTTTATACTCATACAAAATATACTATTGCTATATACGGCAGTGTGGGATGTTTTATTGCGTAACGTATTTTGTAGTCTACTGCTCATTAATGTGTCATAGGTACTGATGTTAGTTTTGACTAGAACGGAGGCCTCATATATGTAGAGAGCAGGTAGGGTTAATATTTTCAGGTTTATGAAATGTGGTTTACAGGAGTCTGTTTGGTGTATTCCACAAATTGATCTGATGCACCTTTTTTGTGCCTTGAAAGCGGTTTCTCTATCGGTTGAGTTTCCCCAATAAAGAATCCCATATGACAGAGTGGATCCCACATATGCATGGTAAGCACTTAGTAGTGTAGTTTGGTTGGATACTTTTTTGAGCATATAGAGGGCATATGAAAATTGACTCAATTTGCTACATACATTGTTTACATGCGTTTTCCATGTCAAATCGGAATCTATATATATACCTAGAAATTTTGTATTTGTAGCCTCAGAAATAGTTTCGTTATTATATACAATAGACAATGGCACTGCTTTTGCATTTTTATTTTTGAAGTTCATGTAATGGGTTTTACTGAGATTTATTTTTAGATTATTAATTGTAAGCCAATTTATTAATTTAGATAGGGATTCATTTATTTCTAGTTCGTGATTTTTATTTTTATTATTTGTGAATAGAGCCGTGCTGTCATCTGCAAATAGAACCATAGGGTGCGGAATAGCATTAGGTAAATCATTTATATAAATGAGAAAAAGTAGTGGTCCTAGTATTGACCCTTGGGGTACACCAAATTTTATGGTTCTTGGGCTCGAGGTATGTTTAATTTCTGTCTTTGTGTAGGGACATAATTGAGTTATTTCAGTGTATTGAATTCTATTACTGAGATAGGATTTTATCATTTCTAGTGCTTTTCCCCGAACTCCGTATATCTCTAGTTTATGTAGGAGTAGCTCATGGTCGACATAATCAAACGCCTTTGTCATATCCATGTATAGGGCGGTGACTTGGTTTTTTTATCAAGTTCCGTTATGATTTTATGTAAAAACTGATGCATTGCTGTATTAACCGATTTTCCTTTTCTGAAACCCACTTGATTATCAGTAATAATTTTATTTTTTTCGAAATATTCACTAAGATTATTGTAAAGTACTTTTTCAAATATTTTAGCCATTATTGGAATGAGAGCTATAGGTCTATAGCAACGTACATCTCCCGTGTTTTCTTTTTTGAATATTGGTGTAACTACAGTAGTTTTTAGATATGTCGGAAAGATTCCTTCTTCAATACACAGGTTTATTATATGGGTAATGACTGGAGCAATTTCGTACACTACATGTTTTAAAATTTTTGTGGATATTTCATCATAACCTGTACTGCTCGTATTTTTTAATGTCATAATTATTTTGACCACATCGTGTACGGTAACTGGTGATAAGAAGCAGGAATTTGGTTTGTTATAATTTAGAATATTATTGTAATTTACTGTGTTCTTATTGAGTTTTGATATTTCGTCTATAAAAAAATTATTGAATATTTCTGCTATAGGACCTGGGGCAGTTATAGTTTGGTTATTATATGTTATTCTAACGTTACGATAACGTTTGCGTTAAACGTCCAAATGTGTCACATATTGTTCGTATGTCTAACTCTTCATACTGCGATATATCTGCTATGAATATTTCTGCCGAAACCAATCGCAAAAGAAATGATCGCATAAAAATATGAAATAGCTAACATTTTTCGTAGTTTTTTTTCGATTTCGTAGAAATATGTTATAAATTATTATCGATACTATATGTAGAAAATGTTTGATAGTTAATAAGCAGCTTTATATTCCGTTGTTGTTTTATTTTGCTTAGATATACGATACCATACCGCAAGCTTTATCATAGGTAGTAATAACGAATTTTGCGTAAATTTTTGTGGATTTAATTTTCCTATTTACCGACGTGAAATCATTAAATTACATTTTAGAATATTAATGTCACAAAAATACAAAACTGTGATAAGCGTAGGCATTTAATAGTAGGGCCGTAGACATAGACTAGCGAGCGTTATAACTATAGGTTATACTTTCATTACGTAGGGTCACATTATTCTACGACTAGTAATCGTGGTTCACTTGCGAGCAGTGGGTACGAGATGATGGATGACACACCCTATATGAAATTCCCATTGGTATTATTATTCCCTTTAAAGGCTAGCATGGCTCAGTGTGTGATGGATCGTTCCATATAAGTATGTTAGGTAAGTTAAGTCAGTCTTAAATATAATACATGACCACCCGATTGACGTACTATACCTGTGAGTTCCTTTTTGTATTAATAATACAGATTTAAAATCGAACTATATGTACCTTTAAAAAATTTGAAATGTGCCAAAAATCCACCATAAAACAAAAAAGAACAGAAAATTACAAAATAGAAAAGAATATTTTGATAAAAATAAAAACTACATAACTCCTTAACCCTATAATATACAATCACACTGTAAGTATTTGCCTCGCTATGTAAAGTCGTATGTGGTGAAAATGTTCCAACTCCTAATAAATACACGTAAAATTTTATGGGCAAGATTTACACTTTCAGTGTGTTAACAAAACATTGGTGTCAAATAGACATGGGTACAATTGTTACAGACAATGGCAGATACAGAGGTAAAATGGTTTCCTACCGCACATGTCGGGAATAAAATAGTAGGGCGAGTGTTGAACGTAGCACATTCAACGGGTTAAGTGCTCGATGTACTTACGTATGTAATGTAATACACATTTGGAAGGGATATTTGAATATTTGATGTAAATAGAAAACTATGTCTTTGTTTAAGGTAAAATAAAAATCTATTCGCCTTGGGGTGGTTAAACAGCAAAACAGAGATCTTTAGACTTCAAACTTATAAAGTTATTAAATTAGGTTCGCTTGTGGTAGTAGGTACTTACATTTCAGAAAAACTTATAAGCATGTACTACTCTTTAATCTAAGTATGTACCTACCCTCAAATATGAACTATATTTTCGCGTTCATATAGTTTTGTAAGTATTAAATTAACAATCAGTACGAGACCATTAATTTTAATATAAAAAAGTCTAGTTAGTTAGATATACTCGGACCAGTTATACCTTAAACTTTAGGTAGGAGCAATGCCGGGGACTGTTAGATAACATGTGGGTATCTTTTGAGAAGTGTAATAAGGATAAACGATATCTTCCGGGTCATAAGGAAAGTATATACGGTACAAGTAGCTGGGCGGCATTCAGAACGACTCCAGTGGCTCGATTTCGGGTCGATTCTTACGATCTCATTCTCTTCAGAATGGCCCCTTAAAGTAATGGCGTATCGTTAAAATACCATGTCTCTGAATTAATGAAGTGTAATAAGCCTTTAACAAGAAACGATAAATCTGTTAATATTTTTGTTATATTTTAGGGTAAGTAGTTAAGTTATACCCACTATCTATCAAAATCTATTAATGGCTACGTATAAATTAGTCCAGTACAGAGAAATGAAGTACCCTACATTACCACATAGAGAGTAATTAAGAACTTCTAAACAATTCTCAATTCGGCAACACAAACATGTAATGTTATTAACACAAACGGACGGTAGTGTAACGCTACGAAGCTAACTATTAATCCAATTATACCTTCTCGTAAATTATTCAAACAAGCAGATCGTAGTCTATTTTCCATTAACTAGGGGCTCAATTGCCTATTAACCCTGTATTGTTCTCCGCTATTAAATAACCTTTAAATAGATATAAGGGTCTATAAGAAACTCGTTTGGTGGACTTAACACGGCGTTTAAGTTTAATGAAAGAACCTAAAGTAGGCGATCGATAGCGGACACACCTTCCAGTCGGGTGGACAGGCAATACATAACGTTAATAAAGCCGCACCTCGCTTTATATCCGCTAATAAACCAGATTATAGCCGACGGAGTGCCCGTATACCGACACTAAGCTGTTATGGACACACGATATTATTACAGCTATATTGTTTTCATACGGCTATCTTCACCTACGTCAAACAAGGCATCGTAATCACGATGTGTCATCTTCTGTCTTGCTACTTGAGCCCCAATACTTGCGCCCAGCGCCAATCATTGGTAACAGTAATGAGGTCGCGCAAACATCGTCGTCTAAAGTTAATTACTTAGGAATGTATGTGGTTATACACAAATATTTCGTACTCTACAAAAATGTTTTCAAAATCCTAACAAAGAAGAATAATAGCCATTCATAAACCACCATATAGTCAATGGAAATTCGCAACAAAATCCGTGGCAACGTTAGCGCACGTCCGGCCGTGGGACTAAATTGAAAAGCTTTTTGAAGCCTATTGCCCGAGCCTATTTTGGTACCGGAACTGATCAATGAAATGATTTTGTTGCCATTGCAAATATTCTCTCACATGTTTTCGGATTTGCGAGCGTATCGGTAAAATCCGATGAATGTTAAAACACATTGCTTTTAGTGATCACCACGCTACGTCAGTTATTTCAATCGAGTTTCGACGTTATTATGTGTTACAAGAATGTTCTCGAAAATTACACACAAACGCAAGTCATGTTGTGTGATACCATGTATTGCTTAGTGGAAAAACCCTTTCAAATATTTAGAGGTAAGTGAATTTTCTTGGAAAAAGAAAGTAAACTTTCTTTTTATGGATCGTAAAAACCATGCATCCTAAATTTTGGTAAGTGTTCGTTCTCGGAGCTTTTCTTATCTGTGTACATAATAGAAAGGTGGGACATGTAGGTACCTGCTCTATTAAATATATTTTATGTATATGGACGTATACAATACCGATAACTCGCTCTCTCTCTTCGTATGAGTATGAACATAAAGAGATAATATTTTGCTCGCTTGGCGCAGAACTTGCTAAGTGACAGACTGATTCCAGTAGAGGATACATTTTAGTATAACATCATATCAATGTTTCAAATTTGTGAAAGATATTATTAGAAAATAGATAGCACTGAGTTCATTCGTTCGTTCACACGGAGTTCATGATCGGAATGGACAGATGGAACAAATAAAGCACTTGACTTATAAGTTTAGATTATAATTCGAGCACTAAGTTGAAGTGAGTAAGTAAAGTTCAAAATAAGTTAGTCTGACGGGGTTCCTGTATAATGTTTATTACAATTCATTGCAAAACTATTTCTAAAGGGGCTCATATCAACAGCGTTGTCGAGCTGCGTCGAGAGGAATTGTCAAAGGTATATAAGTAGAAGCCCTCAACTACAAAGCGCATTAGCATCGATTTACATAAACGGATTGGAGTTCTTAGTCCAGTTGGATTTAAATAATGAAACACTGTGGCGAGCTGAAAAGTTTATACAAAGGCCTGGCCAGAGACGGTACATCATTTATTACCAGCCGCCTAACGCGCGGACACTCGCCTTTTATGGAGAGATTAATAGATTATGACCTCGATCAGGCGCACTGCCGTGTCGAAGGTATAAATAAATGACTTGGCAAACATTCTGGATGTATCATCCTCTTTATTATTTGGAAGATAATGTATCAAAGATTTTGTGTGATGTGTGATGAGTTAGAAAAAAATATTTTAGATACATTTTACCATAACAAAACAAAGTTGCACAAGGAATGCAAATGGATAAATCCTTGCTATTTAGGTTGCATTAGTTAATTTCGAGATTCGGATGAGGATACCAAGCAAATCCTTTTGGAGTTAAGTCAACAAGATTTAACAAGTCCCATATAAGTCGAAATTATTCCTAACTTGACGTGCCGGCTACGCTGACGTCCAAAGTTTTGAGCTAGGCTGTAATACGAGTGTGTTGTAACCGCTTCATTGGACGCGAATACTATAGAGCTATAGGCACTAGTCGCTATCATGCTTTCAATAAGGTTCCGGTTGTGATGTCAGAGTGGTTTTTATCAAATAGATATGTATCGGTGATATCGGTATAATGCCGTAATTTTGGAGAGTTATGCCCAGCAGTGGCTTTTAATACCTAGTTGATATTATGATGAAGCTTAGCTTGTTTAAAAAAATGTTTCATGCCCGGTATTTACATGGATACCTACATGAATAAACAAATTACATTGACTTTAGACCTTCCAAGCTCACATACACATAGCTTATTTCAATGAAGTTATATTTCTTGCACGAAATCCTCCTAAAACAAATTGGTCCACACAAATCTCAGGAGAAATCACATGAAGATATTTTCAAGAAGTTGTAGTGACCGCGCTTAATAGCGGCTATAAAGTAATGAAGAAAAGCTCGGCACCTAAGAATATCGCCTAGCTTAGTAATAAATGGGCTCCTTTAAAATAGTGTACATGTTCAAAAAAACTGTTGTAAACTTTAGAGTATTGTGTAACGGAGACGCAAAGTCCTCTGTCCGGCCAGATAAGGACCACAACACTTAATTACTGCATCTTAAGGTTTTTAGACCATTAGGTCTTGTTTTACTTGTATGTTATCTTGCATTGTAAGTCAGTGTTGTATACCTATACTTAGCTGTTTACAAGTAAGTAGTAGTAAAACAGTAAGCTAGCAGCTTACGGCTGCATTCTTCTTTCCTCTAACTCTTACTATTTGATTGATGATAAGCATTTATAAATACTAGTCAGATAAATCAAACTGAACAAACGATTTGTATTTCATCCAAACGGACTAATCTCCACTGATATTTCACCGGAGCTTTCAATTACAATCCGAAATTGCACAAAGAAATATAATTTTTGGATTTTTCCACTCGGATAAATGGTTCTTTTGAAACTTCCCGAGTTATAACAGTAAGGCGTATTCAACTTTCAAGGTTCAGGATAAATTGTCGTAATTTAGTGAATTTAAAACGTACGTCTTATACATGTATAATATATTATGGTTCAGTATATAGCGTAGGTTATGGGTGACTTATTTTTTTTTGTAGTTGCCTTCAAATTTTACTCGAGTTTACGTTATCATGCAATTATCTAAGTTCTATGAAAAAAAAAAATACTGTCTAACTGTGTCTATATAATATAAAGATTTTTAAGAGTCTGAGTTCCGGTTTCACAGCCTTTTCTATTTCTTGTTATACCGTTTCAATACGTGACTGAAAAGTATCCAAATTCTAGTACTCACATGGTTTAGCCATCAAACCAATAGTTAATGAAATCAAGCTTATGTATCACGGGCATTACGGATTTAAGTCACATAGCCGGCGGGAGACGCTATAACACCACCCCGAGCGTATTCGTAGGCCTCAGATCTTGCGGACGTGATGCGCTCTCGGGTGTAACGATAACACACCATATCAGTACAGAAGGCTCACACTTGTGAACGAATAATTTAATCTGTTTACTAGTCTTTGAGGAAGTTAATAATTATTATGCAGAAACAATGAGTTGCATTGTCACATTTGTAAACGTTAAAGCACTTTTAACATTATTTATTCATACAACTGCATATGAGTTGATATTTAGAGTGCAATAATAGAGTCGTCTCACCCACTGTCCAGTAATCGCGCAGCCACGCTTAAACAACTTAGGTGAGCAATATTGGTTATAGGTCGTTTAACATCGTTATATAACAAACAAGAAACAACCTATAATAACAAGTACCTATACTGCTTACGTAAAGTCAGTTTAACGTGGTTTAATTGTTCCAAAACAAACTCGACTTTCGACTTTGGTTACTTTTGGAGCAAAACCAGTTTGTTTAGAGTAGACCTTCTTCCTTGACGCACCTTAGTTTACGACTATAGCAGTTACAACGAAATGCGATTCCATTTTAGTCTCGCATTTATGGAGTCGAAGAAATATACTTTCAAAACACTTTTTTTTTCATGTTTAAGATTAAGCCTATTTTTGGAATTCTTTTAAAAAAATGCGTTTGTAATAAGTATAAACGTATGTAAATATGTGTTCATTGTTAACAGAAACATGACGATTGTCGAAGAAAAGTCTGTTTTTTAACAAATATTTAAAGAGAAGTGGACAGAAAACTCGGGTATTAATATTTTATATATAACAGATACGTACGTATACGTATACAATATACAATACAATGTTTCTTAGCCTATAGCGATCTATATAGTGATCTAGCTTTACACTAGCGTAAAATTGGCTCACTGTCTTGTACATTTGGCGTCCCTAAGGAAACTTCTTTACTTAAACCGATACCAACCTTGATGTAATTACATTGTTACGAGCGATACACACAAGTCGGTCAAGGTAAAAGACTAAATAACAGGTAAGTGAGTAATTAAGGTAGGTTGCTACTCGTGACATTGATTAACCTTGGTACCTAGTAATGTAAAAAATGTAGAGTCCATCAACTAAAAGTAAGAAATATTTTTGAACGAATCATAATATTCCTAAACCCCTAGTCTAGCCTGCTATTCATAGATATGAATTATTCAAGAATGTGTTTGTGTTATAAGTGTTATAGCTATGTAAGGCTTCGTACCCAATAACACCAAAATAACATTTTCCTAATAAAATGTGTGGATAGAGCCATAATAAGGAAAATCATAGAAAAACTGCGAACTATTTGGCTAGCTCATCGACTAAAACCTATTTGCCAAAATCCCTTGAGTAGATATTATTTTGCATAGAAATTTCTTTCAGGCGTCGGCAAATCCCCGCTTTATCTTATCTCTTTTAGGACGTGATTGTGGGTAATACAGCCTTAGAATAAAGATTTCTCTGTTTTCATGGTATATTGCTGCGGATACATTGCTTGTTATTTCGATTTATACCAAATCGAGGGCTAATTTTTAAAAATGCAAATATATCCAGAAACAATGGAATGTTTATCTAGCCTTATTTCGGGTAAAATCTAAACCTTCCGGCCGTGGGTATCAACGTGTTTAAAATGTGTTTTAAATAGAATTGCTATTTCATTGGTATGCTCAATATTGTTGTTATTTAAAATATTCACATATCACATTAAGTCTATTCACAAAAGACACGGTAGTTTGAAAGTTATTTCTGATAATCTGTGACTTGAAAGCCAGCGTAGAATGTTTATATGTATGCCCTACATTCTTATCCGACATTCACATTAGGCGTTATCCGACCGTGCACATTTTACGTATGTGCTTAAAAGTAAACACAGTGTTATCTTTATTTCTTTGCACATCTTGTTTTCGCAAGAAATAAGGAAACTTTATGAACAAAATGCGGAACTACTATAAAGTAAACGAGTAGAGTATTTCAGGAGTGTTCACGACTCGATATATTTGGGTAATATACGGTTCGAGGTCATCTGTCGCCTGCCTGCCTGCCGACTATAATAACGCTGCTCTGAAATAAAAACCTTCACTTCCTGGCGCCATTTTTCATTTTCAGTATAGTAAGTATGTATGAAAAATTATATTTGTAGCAGCTTTTATTTAAACTAGGTTAAAAAAAATCTGTGTTTTTAGTTTATTTCGTTAAATAATAGATATCTAACATCATGGAGGGGAGTCAAGCCAAACAGAATTCCAAAAATAAAAGCTACGACTGCCTTACTACAGACAGAATAATACAAACAGACATAATACCTAACACATTATTATAATACTAACACCTATTACATTAATAATTTAATAAGTGCTTAAGTATGTTATATAAATGTCTGCTAAAACCAAAAGTTCTGCTAATTTCTATGAAACATAAATATATATCTCTCTACCTACGTGATCTGCATATCGTTTCAGTTCTGCATATCAAGTCGAACTCGATCCATACGCCGTCATCTCTCGTGACGTGCGTAAACTCATCACAGAACAAACTCCGGTATACAACTTGCTGCTTTGTTCGTGTTCCAAGACTTACATGACAACGTATGATAAGAGTGCGTTCACAGAGACCTCGCTTTATACTTATAGGAAACTCTGAAGGATCAAACTGTGAACTTCTCGAAGATAAGCCAACTAAAACTTATCAATAACTTTACTTTCTTAACTTTAACATAATTAGCATTCCGTGGAAAAGATTAAGATTAAAATTCCCTTCTGTGGCCGGGAAAGCGAGCCGTTATATTTGATGAATGGCAAGTTAGACTATATTGTGTTGCGAAATGTGTAGACTCCTGAATAAAGTCTCTTTTATCTCCTCCTCTCCTATCCCTTTGTAGATTACAGGTGTGAATGTATGTATCACTATCACAAACAGTGCTATCGTCGTATGTGATAGCGTAATCTGCCTCGCTACCTCTTCTGACAAGAGGTGAAATTGTCCAAACCGAGATCACACTCATATTTCCATTGACATCTGTGTCGATCGTTAACCAACTAATGACAACATTCGGTGATATCGCCCATCAGTTTACTAAATGCGAATCGATTATGGATTGTAAACTCTATTAGTTGCATGACATAAATGGTAACAGTTAGCCACTATTGTTAACTCTGTCTAGCAGAAATAGAAACGGCTATATACACGAAAAGTAACAAATACAATGGTTCATAATAAGAGGTTGGAATGTTAATTAACCCTACTTTGAATGAAAACGACACTTTGAACGTATATAGAGTAAAATATTGCAGGTCATTTACCGTATTTTCATAAATACTTGTGTTAATTTAGACCCTCATGTGGGACAGTAATATAAATAGTACCTACTTGATATTTTTTCGCTTCATATAAGAATAAAAAGTAATAATTTCTTAGAAACAATCGCTTGTAGTTACTGAGAATTATTTCCATAATAATTAATCATTGTTAACATAATCAAAGCCAATTTGTAAATTTTCAGGTTAACTAGATACCTACAGCTGTATGCCAACCAACACGCAGCGACAGCCCATCTAACCTTCACGATATCCCTTAGTAAGACTGGTTGTCAATAGTTACCATTATCTTGTTGTTAAAAGTATTTTCAATGCATTTATATATACATCTTTTTAAATAAAAGCTGTTAAAGTTATGTGAGTAAATCTCGCCGATTTTATCTGATTCGTAAAGTTAATATTTAATGTTGGAGTGCCAATATACACAAGGATTCCATCTAAAAGGCCCAACTGTTAACTTGGTGCTTGAATAATGTAAGCAGAGGATGGCTCTAGAAAGCGGACACTTCTCAACTTGAATAAAAAGAATTGATGATAATGAACAATTGTATTCGAACGTCTTTCAGGATTTTATGACGTTTTTAAATTATCTCCGTTCAGTTAAATGTCTGTTCAACTAAGTTACTATCAATATTGTCCCAGATGTTGGTTTTATGAGCAATCACACAATAACATATAATACATTAAACATGACTTACTAATATTGAATATTGGTGTCAAATGTACCGTAGATACGTATCGACCTGGTTACATCAAAATTTCTTAATGGGCTCTTTAATTTGAATAACAAATAAATGATTCGTATCCACGCTTCAATCAAACCAAATAAGTTTGAAAACAATGAGTTAAGTATACAATGTCTACAAACGCCTAATTTAATGTAAAGCTTTAATTAGTCTTCTTGAATTTCAAATAACACGAAATGAATTCTTTCGAGAAGGCATCGCGAAACTAATTTAAGTTTTCATTTTCAGGATAAAAGCGTCTTGTATTACAAAGGATTTGTTCGACAACATCTACGGAGGCCTACAGCGACTCACATTCATTGTACACAAAGACGAATAAGTAGGTATTGTTTTGTTTTCAACTGAAGCTCTCAGGGTATAAATGAGACGCGGCCCGGGTAATGGGGACATTTCGCCAGCTACTTTAAGACTAAAACTACATTACCTACTTTAAAACGTTATGTCGCTTCGTATAATACTTCAGTTTTGGATAGTGCATGTTACTTCCACGAAAGTGTATGTATTCCTTTCACATGTAATATAGAGTGCATCGTTTGACTGTGTTCCTCTTAAGAGCTGAATAGCTGGCATGTCGTTTTGAAAGTGCAGACGTAGTACCATGTTACTGGGCCATTAAGTCACTCGCTTCCTACCGTTAACTCTTACGACTTGCGAAAGAAAATAACACTGTGGACTTAACTATACCATATTAGGTATGTTTTTACACTCATCTGTATTCTGTAGGCATACTGTTTCTAGGTCAACGCCAAAACGTCAATATTGAGAATAATGTAAAATTATGATTGCAAACAATAAATCAAAATGTTTTTTAAATTAACGTTTTCATTTAGGGAGCGATATTGGAATGTTATCAATCGTGGGACCAAACGTAATCGGGGCAGGAGTCAGACGCTACGGAGGGAGCGAGCCGTCGTCGTTATAGTTACGACCGAACCGACCGACAGTTAACAGCCTCCATTTATGGATGCTCCATACTTAATGTCTAGTCCTTGTATTTAAGAATACCATTACTAAAAACATACCTACAAAAAAAATTTGGAACAGATCAAAAACCTTAAAAATTGAAAGACTTCGATTATAATATTTGAAGTTAACCCCTGCTGCCTATTAAAATACACGTACGTCTTTGTTTTTAGATATTAAAAGCAAACATTTTCAATCCGCAACCTTTTTTTTCGAAGACACTTTCTTAAGCAAGTTAATGTCGTGTAGAAAACGACAAGACGTATATTTACATTTTGTTATCGGCACGTACGTATATATGTGACAGGTTTGTATCTCGCAAGTAGCAGGGGTCGAGGGCGCTATCAACGGTAATGGGGGTCTTGGCTGGATTGCCGCCGATTAGACCTAACGGCCCGTGGGAATATTGAAATATATATGCCTCTTTTTGTTCACCCACAACTGGCTTCTTTAACGAACAATGTATTGAAGTAATCTGCAAGATATCGTGAAACCCGACAATAACAAAGCCGTTTAAGTGAATCGTATCTATCAACGTGTTAATTCTACTTATCTTTATGAAAGGCTTTGTGCTATTTTATCATAAGTTCCTTTCATTTGTTTTTCGCAGTGAGGAAACGTCTACTTTTCCTTTAACAAAATGTTGAAATTAATTAAATTATTTAATCAATGAAAAGTAAAAAAATATACCTACGTTTTATTTTATTGCTAATTGGCAAGAACTCTTGAATAGCAGCTTCCTTTTAGAAAACCTTCTGCACCGCACGTACCTAAGTACAATGAGATATCTACTGGCAGAAGTTTCTTCTGCCAGTAGATAACTTCCTTTATGACGGAAAATACCCACGAATCTTGATTTAAGAGAGTAACTAAGTCGTAAAAGCCATTTAAACTTTCCATAATTTTAATCTGTACTGGCCACTTGTGACGTGCTCCAAATTATTTTTAACGATGAATAAAGTTTTTACATCAAATTTGATTTGAATAAAACTCATTCTACATTCAAATATTAGTTTTGGGAATTGTGCTTTTTATTAAATTACAAAGCCAAGCGTAATGCTTTGTAGTTGATTAGTTTTAAATGTAGTTAGAGTAAAGTTGGCACTGACCTGTGACTAGATTGGCGTGGTGGAACTGGCAAACTGCGTCAGCCTCGTACCATGAGATGCGGTCCCTGAAGTAGCGGTAGAACACCGGGAACCCTTCTTCAGGCAGCACCCAAGTGTTGCTGATGTTCACCTGAGTACAAATAAGTTGCTAATATTATTATTTCACAAATGTATCTTTTCCCCGTTGCATTAGCGCCATGAGCCAGGTTTATAGATGCGTGTAATTCATCACACAATTTCTTTCTTGAACTGGTAAGTTAATTATATTTTTACAAAAATACCTTCTTCTATGATTTTACGCTGAATATCTTGAAAATAAACGTAAAGAACAAAGTTTAACTACATAAAATTGATTAATTCTTAACGTCTTTTCCACACTCTGCAATTTTTCACATCGCCTGTCTATTGCACTCTCTAACTATTAATTCTCTAACATTTAGCTACATAAACGTAGGAACACTTAAGTATCTGTATGTTGTTATGTTATTATTCGTTGTGAGTCTAAGGGAATACCTCTCTAATATTAACAGATATGTTTCAGATTGAAATGTATAGATAGGTAGGTACTTATAGGTATGTATCCCACAATTCACATCGTGGCTCCAAATACGATCGTGTTTTCGAATTGCATGCATAAACTAGTGCAAATTCTATACAAAAGAGGTCAATACTTGGAGAGAATGTGCCAGCGCGCCACTCTAATGAACTTTTTCATTTGGTAAAATCATTTTGTAAAAGAATTCCAACAGCGACACGTGCAAATAAAAATAAGTGTGTTATGTTTGTTCTTATGTAGTAGGTAATACTCAAAGTACGTCAACTTCACGCAACTTTAAGATAACATAAGACAAAGTAATATGTTGTCTGCTACGTAGTCGCGACAAACAAAGCGGAGATGAGATTTCGGAACTATGATTGTACTTCTTGGAAATTATTATAGACAATTTCGGCGTCCAACCGTCCGCACCGGTAGAGGAGCTACAAATTAGGTACGAAGCACTTATTAAGTCCAAATTAACATTTATGTTCACTAAATTAGAAGATCCGCTCGTTTTCAAATGAAACGTGAAATCTGACCGCCTTCCGTCGAACTTGTTTCTCCAGAATTTAAAGCTAATTTCCTTTGCAGCGAACCGTGAATTTTCCACGGGCCTTGTTAAATCTTGTTACTTAAATATAAGTTTAACAAAGGCAAGGTATTTTAATCTACAAATTAAATACCTACTTCTGTATTTTCTCTTTCGCTTTTAGTCTATAGTGTGACTACAACATTGCCGTGAGCTATATAACCTGTGGTTCTTATATTTGTCTCATGAACTCCTGACATAAACTTCTGTAAGCCATTTGTTATACTTATGTTATCTGGATAACAAAGCAGCAAAGAAAAGTTTATGTCATGCGAAATACTCTCGGGTGTTTATTCGCTAACAACCATTTGTTAATAGGCTACCTAAAAGATTTAAAAAAATATATCATAACATAACAAATTACTAAGTTTAGTATGATAATACATTTTTATGTACCTACCTAATTTTTCTAACGTAGTACCTAGTTAAGAGTAGTTTAAGCAATTTTGGATAAGAATACAGCCTACAGCTGTTTGTAACGTGTAGTTTGTACGGGACGACACTGCTTAGGTACCTGAATACCCCAGAGAATAAGATAGCGACGAGACTCTATCAATATTGAGTAGAACTCTAAAGTCAACTGTGAGAATGTAACTATGGTTAGCCTTTTGTCAAGAGACCGTCAGTAGAACTTTTTGTACACTATATGGCACTAACACTCCCATGTGGTAAATAGTACACTCTATTATCTATATCACACTACATTATTAAAAATGTTGTATACAGTTGAATTACAAATTGGTAATTAAATCACATAGCAGCTATAATATTATCTTGTTTCTTGGAAACACTGTAGGTATAGGTACGTACTAAACTATATTTTTATCAAATTATATATAATATAATAGTTGATTAGCAAATTATTAAAAATACAAGAATGAATGATGATTACCTTTATAGGTAAGCTAAGTAATCATCATTCATCCTGAGCGAACAATGTTCTCTGTTATTTTATTATAACAGAGAACGTTGTTCGCTTTTCATGAAAAGCATTATTGCATTTTGCCAGTTGAGTGGTTTGTACGAAAATAATACGTCACATATTTTTTACACACAAATGTTTTTCTCGAACAACAGAATTGTCAGTTACACATTATGTAGCTCATTTTACAAATTATATACTATAATTATGCCTGTAATCCTCAATGGGGTAAGCTGAAGAGATGGTCTCTTCTATGCCTAATCATCTGCATTTCACTTCTTTGCATTTTAAGGCCAATGATATCAAATATTTATATGATTTAACTATGAGCATTCCAATAATTGGTATTTGGTAGTTGGAGCGTGCGCAACGAACTTGCAAAGCAGCCCTCCAACAAGCTGCTCCCGATAACTTAATTAACATGCTGAATTCTCAAGTCCTCCATTTGACTTCGTAATCCAAACAATCGCTTGTTCTCGCCGTGTTTATGCGTGCCGATTGTTCAATTCCATTCAATTGATATATTATATTTTGTTGATATTCTAACAAATTCCTCGTAGCAATATTCAATTGAATTTCAGTAACTTCGGAGAGTTACCATAAATATATAAAATTGAGTCTGGCGTTCATTACTTTATGAGTAGTTACTTATAAAAATGAACCAGCTTTTATACTATTGCCGTTTATACAAATAAATGAAAAGTCCGAATCGTTTTTTGTAGAGAAAAAATCATAGCTCGAACGCAGATACTGTTGCAAAATATACAAAAAAGAACCATTAAAATGTTAATACCTGCAACAAGCTGAATTCAACGTACTATCAATATTATTAACGTAGCTTAAAGCTATTCATTCAATTCATTGTATTAAGGATAAAGACGTTTCGTTTCTGTCGTCGAATACAATAAGGGGTATATACTTTGTTGTCGACCCTTGACATTCTATCTTTTGTTTTTATCCAGTTTACTAATAAATTGACGGTTGTGTTTGACAGTTGGAGCGACAGCAGACAACATGGAGCTGTAGCTGAATAACATATATTTATTTATATATTTTATCCTGCGTATACTGTGTATGCCCTAAAAAGGTAACCTATTCTATAGGTGTATGTAAAGTCATTATTAATTATATATAGTTTGATACCTACGTCGTTCGTGTGATATATATTTTTGATCAGAATAGCCAAATTGTAACTACGTTTAGCGCCGTCCCTAATGGTTTAAAACCATATTACTTGGGCAACTGCCACTGACCTACTCAACGCATTTACTGAAAGGAAATGGGTTTTTCCTGTTGCCCGTATATTACCGGTATATTAAGATGCTGCACACTACCCACTACAAAATTTTATTGATGAGGAAGAGGGGCTATTCATGACTCAGAAAGCTATTTAAAAACGTAAAACTCCTGGCAATATAACGAAACCGCGATCAAAACCCTCGTCTTCATTTTTATATTTTTAAGATGAAACGTTACCAACCCGTATTAGCTGCATGACTAGCTTTTTAATAAACGTGTATTCTTTATGTTTATGTAAATAGGCGCCTGTCACGAACTACAAAAAAGGAGCGGCCGTTAGTCATTAACTAGGGGTCCACAAGCTACACTCCTAAGTAATAGGTGCTTTAGTCACGAAGAAATAAAAAAACCATCTAACTACATGGTAATAATAACGTGTATAGTATACTGATTTATTTATTAGCGAAGAAATCGCTGAACAAACGTACAGTGAAATGTTGAATGTCCACCTTGTTAGAAGTCGGTTAAGAAATAAAAAGTAACGCTGCCTGTTTCGCTTATTTGTTACTTAATCTTGACTAAATCACTCAACCAATCGTGATGAAATTTGATGTGGAAGTTACTCGAGCCTTCGGGATGGACACAGATTAAATGCGGTAACTTTTTCCACGTGGCCGAGGTCGCGGACAGAAGATAATTACGTATAGAAACAAATAATATTCAAGAAAATGCTATTTAACATTGAACAGAGTAAAGCTTGTATAAATATCACGAGGTACTTTCGTGTCAGAAATAGCAAGGAGGTTTGAATAAGTAATAACAAAACTGTATTCGGCTAAATGGATATTACCTTGGAACTTACAAAAGTAAGTGGCGCAGTAGTTCGTCACCTTTGCACTTTTGTAGATATTAAAATGATGAAGTTATGCTACTAATATTATACATGTTAAAGAGCGACTTTGTAAACTTAGATGGTAATAAATTATTCTAGTGTTCAGCCTAACGAATAAAAATAAAATTAGCACACGCGTTTAAACGGTTAAAAATAATCCTATATAATAAAAGATCATTATTTTCTGGGATAAAAAGAATTCCATAACTAAGCGGCAACAGCTAGTTTTAATAATTTATTAATTTTTTCTGAATATATTTTTATATTTAAGTAAAACCGTCTTTCTGTTTTTTTTGTAAACTTTCACGTATCGTAAAGTTCGCTGATATTCTTAGAGCCACAGATATCTTTTAAATACGCGATAACTTTAATGCCTACTATCATGACTTTTTCTAACAAATCCCAGCCTCAAAAAGAAGATCAAATGGCAGAATTTGTGTAAAAATCACCGGCCATTAAAGAAGTCGTTACGTTTCCATGACGGAAGGAATGACATTAGGAACAAAGGCTGTGCCACGATAACACTGTGGCTAATGTTCAAGTTCGGCTTGTTTGTATCCAGTCGTTAGTAGTTTAAGATGGTACTTAAGACAGTTATATTTGGACCCTCCAAACTAAATGAGGCACATGTAGAGCAATCCTGTTGGAATTAACCCCGGGGGTGAGGCGGGCCGAGGTGAATGCAGACCCCAGTTAACGTGGCGCGTGGGTACGAATATTGTTGTGTTGTTAATTTCACTTTGAGTGAAGGCTAATGCGATGGTGTCGCGCGCTTTATTAGATAAGTTTTGCTAATATTTCAAGTTTTGCTAATGTGATTTAATTATATTATTAAGTGATTGACAGGCAGTTTTATTATAATTAAGTTAAT
Organism: Abrostola tripartita; assembly: GCA_905340225.1. Lineage (NCBI taxonomy): Eukaryota > Metazoa > Arthropoda > Insecta > Lepidoptera > Noctuidae > Abrostola > Abrostola tripartita. Next base: position 4,252,884 of record HG996488.1, read on the forward strand.
TAAGTTTTCGTTCCAATAAACTAGAGGTATATTTCTTTTTAAGCTTTTCATAATTTATTTTGACCGGATAACTTATTACAAAACATATTCCTGATTAATATAAGAACTAATCTATTATATTAGTTGAAAACATTTATTTAGTATCTTTAATAGCTTAACACATTACACAAACATCCAAATTTTTATACTTGGGTTTAACATAGAAATAAATTTGAAGAAAGACGACGACGACGTTTTCGGGAAGACGTAATAAAAGTGCCAAACTTATCGCAGTATTTCCCATCTTCTGCGTCTTAAATATGATTGCGGCACTGCAGAACTTTCAAACTAAGTACCGCAAGTTAATCTCCTAAACTCGAAGTGTAACAAGAATAGAAAGTGTAAAGTCATTCTTACCGCACGTCCCTGGACGGAGGCGAACAGTGCCAACAGCGCGACCGAACACCACAACATTACGTGGCCGCGAACACTCGTAGCGCCGCGTAGCGACCGACTGTAACCGCCGCTCGACGTAGCGTGACTGCCGCAAGCTACGACTCCGCTACGAGTCTACGGCTGTCGCGTGCCGCGCGCCATACGACCTCTATGCTCGGACCTTCGTAGTACATTATGTAAACAAAGTATTTGACAATAACATAGAAGTAACGATCGACCTTTTTTGTTTACACTCGACTGTCTGTTTATAATATAACAAGGTCAAGGACAATAATGATTAAATATTTGAAAATTTTGAGATCAATATTCAGAGTTCTTAGGTCCTTTTTATTTCATAAATTACTTTAAGCACTTTAATATTTTCGCCTTTGTAGACAGTAACAAAACTTAAACGTTAAAGTGTTGAAGCTTATTATAATGTCGACGTAATTTGCTTAGTGAAAGAGAGTGAAAAGTCGTGCTTTGTTAACTGACGTAGCTATTATTGAGTGTAAAGATGTAAACTGATTGTAAATTAATAATAATACGTGGTAACGATATTTTAATGATATATTAGTATCATTAATACATCCGAAACGAATGTCAGTTACGACGACTAATTTTAACAAAGTCATGTACGTAGTCTGCAAATATCATACTGCACACGCATGCAAGTTAGTGCAAATACCTGTACTCTACACGAATAGCTGCAAAAAACAGCTTTACTAGGCTAGGAAGAAATCAGTCGCAAATCCAACGGCTTTTCGCTCCACGGAACTTCAGGTTGCTGAAGGGAACTTCAAAAGGAAAAGTCGATCTAGCCACTTACGAGACATTTAAAATTAATTTGACTATATTGATTGATATACATGAATAGACACACATTGAAGATATAGGTCACATGTATGTAGCCCTACAATCTAGTTTTAATAATCACATCTACATAGTATAAATATACATATTGAGAACTTAAAAGGTCGATTGATGTATAACTAGTGAGTAGGCGGTTAACTCACAGCGGTCATAAAACTATTTCGAAACTCATTAACAACTATCTTACGGAAGTGGGTAATAATAGCCCTTCTGGGTGTTTAATGTTAACCCTTCACTTATGTTATTATATATACATTAGGTATACATAATATAACCAACCGATGTAACTAAAAACAATAAAAGGGCCTCATACACGGTATGATAGATCGCTTCGATCAATCGTAACGATCGATCGCAAGGAGCCATACCCTGAAGATATATCGTGACCATATTCCAGATTGCAGAGGTTTTTGTCGCGATACGTATCGATGTTGATACACACTAGCGATCTGTTTTAGGATACACATACCCTTATCGTCTCTTAACAACCAGTATTAAATCAAAAACTTTGGAAAATAATTTCTTGTTTATTATAATAAACTCCCAAAACCAAGTAATTACAAATAAATTTAATTTCAACTGGTTTGGGCAGATTAAACCAAGAAAATTAATATTTCAAAAGATTTTTAAATTCTTAAAAGGAAACTTGATATTAAATTGGAAGGTTGTTTGATCGTCGGAATCAAGATGTATACCTAGAAACAAGTATAACAATGTTGTATATTGTACGAACCCTTCCTTCTATAAGGTTAATACCAAAATTTTGCGCTTTGCCTTTTTAAGATTTTTTAGACAAACTTTAAACCATTCCCAGCCTCGAATTAAGCAAGTTTTGTGAGCATCAAAAACAATGTAAAAAATAAACGGTTAGGTATAATAAACCTCTTCCTTTAGTTATGTTACTGTAAAGGCATGAACTTTGGTAAATCCTAACATCTACGAGAAAATACTAAGATTTACCTACTCATTGGAAAAAGAAAGAAATTTCGAACTTTTACCAGCATCCCCACGGTAAATCTTAGGTTTAACAGGTAAATGTTGGTAAATTTGTCAAGTCTTTTCATTAGATGCGTATAAGGCCGTGATTAAATAAATGGTAGATGACAGGAAATTCAGTGACTATGATTACTGATCAACTCAGCCAATGTACTAGTAAATTAATTATTTTAGAGTGGGAATATTAAGTCGCTGGAAGTAGAGATATTGACTAGTTGCTTTTTAGTCGGTCATCATGCTTTACCTATTTGTAGTCTTCGATTGGTCGGCGACTAGTCGGCCAAAAGCAACGACTAGTCGACCTATTACTTTATTAACATTTACTTTACTATGCTAAAAAATAGAGTGATTTATTTGAAAGTAAATTTTCCAACGATGGTTCTTAGATATGTTTTATCAAAATCGGTTCAGCTATTTACAAGATATAGGAGGTGAAAGTGGGGATGACAAATCGAATATTTTTATATATATCCAAGTGGGGTATCAAATGAAAGGGCGTAATGTGCACATTACAAGAAATTAAGTTATATCAAAATCGGTTCTGCCAAGTAAATGATATAGGGGCAGACGAATGACATATTTTCATATATACGAAAGTGGGGTATCAAATGAAAGGGAATGGTGTGTACATTACAAAAAATTATATTATATCAAAATCGGTTCAGCCATTTACAAGATATAGGGGGTAAAAGTAAGCATTAACAATCGAATATTTTCAAATAAACCCAAGTGGGATATCAAATAAAAGGGCATGATTTGTATATTACAAAAACAAGACTAAATTTTAACTTTAAATAAAATAAAATAAAAAATTTAAATAACCCCCAACGCAAAAATTAAGAAAAGCGGTCATTTAAAAAGTCAATAATAACTCCTATAATTGAGCCATAAAATCCGATCCGAGTAACACCTATTTAAGACCTGTCGCGGCGGGGTACCGCTACGTGTTTAGAGCAATAACTTACCAATTCAACACCCAGATTTACAAAAAAAAAATAATGATTCGAAACAATTGCAAGTAAATTAATAAATAGTACTCAAACTGAGGGTCTGACTTACTTAAGCGGTACCCCGCCGCGACATTGTCTTAAATAGGTGTTACTCGGATCGGATTTGATGGCTCAATTATAGGAGTTATTATTGATTTTTTAAATGACCGCTTTACTTAATTTTTGCGTTGGGGGTTTTTTTTAATTTAAATTTTATTTTATATTTTTCTAAAAATACTCCGCCCGTAGGGAAGCAATACTCGAACATGACGAATATTCCCGAGTTACTGATGCGACAAGGACATAAGCAATGGCGGCTGGGCGTGTAGTCTGGTTTTTAGAGACCGACTAGTCAGTCTGTCGGCACATCTCTAGCTTGAAGCGTTTTAAAATAATTCATATTTGTTATAACTACATACTGTCAAATATTGGTTAGGTTAGAACAGCGACCACCACAACGCACAAGCCGCGGGAGCACAGTGAGTGTGCCGCGGAAGGCAGCGGCCGGCAATTGCCAGGAATGAAGATGTATTTTTCAAAACTAACATTTACCGACCGTCTTCAGTAAAACCTAGTATTTACCAAACTCTATGGCTAAAGTCCGAAATATTATCATAGATCATAAAAATTCTAACATTTACAAATTGTAGTTGATAAATTTGCGGATTTACTAGTAAAACCTAGGATTCATCAATATACGGGCTTTTACAGTAACATAAACAAGTTTAGGCTGTGTGTAAGTGTAGTAAAAGTTTGTTAAGAACTTTTAATAAGGCATTTATCTTCATAAGAATTAAAAAGATTAGACTTGTCAGGAATCTTGACAAAGTTACTAATTTTAGTGATAAATAAAAGCTTAATACAAAACATAAAAATTTATTAAAACTATTCTGTCATTACTTAATATGTCTTTCTCTGTTATTATGGAAATTAAGTACTTACATTAAATTTCAAAGTTACACTAAATAATGATAGTGTGGTGAGATATGAACTTAGTTGGTTGGTAGTCCATTAAAATAGACATTGATGCATTATCCCCAGATTCGTATCACGGACGCCAGAATAAATCACGGCTCCTGCCTATGTCAGCTATGGAATAGACTGTATTTTTCAATGTTATTTATTTTATACTTAAAACTTTGTGGCTATATTCTGCTTTATTAAATGTACTAACCAACTATCGTTATAAAAGTCTAGCATAATGGTAAACAGTGTTTCCTAAACGGATTTATAACCAGTGATATTACTTGTGTTTGGTAAAAAACCACAAATAAACTAACACAAATCATTAAGAGTTGATAAACGCACCAACAAAAGCGTACCTACCGTTATATGTTAAAATCAAATGAAAATGTTATCAAAAGCCGTGAATAAAACATCACGGTGTAACTGCACGTAAACTTTTTTAATTAATCCTCCGTCTCTTTTACAAACAGAACACCTACATGCCACGGTGAAACAATTTTAATTACGATTGCCTAAAATATTCGTCAAAACCAAAAACATTTAGATAGAACGTCGGTAAATAATTGTACATAGCGGCTTTTCAGGGAATTTTCCAATGATTTTTAATTAATTGCTTTCCAACTAGACTTGGATTGTGGTGATATACCGCAAGCCCAGTCTAGTGTAGGCAGATTGTTATGTGCCTACATATTAGTTTTCCACACCTTATGCGGAATCGGTACTTTTTAGTGACTTGATTTTAAGAATTAAGTATATCATATTGATTGACTTTAGGCTTTCGCTGCGCAGTTTGTTAAGGAAACCTTTAAATTTCAAGTATAACGTATTCGTTCATCGATGACATCATCGAAATTATGATGAATTTGATCGTATTAAGTCGCATTAAGGAGTTTCACAAATAAATTCTAGTAATAAAAAAGGTTTACTTTTTTAGCTTTAGCGTGGATATAAGCTCGCAACATTGTAAGCAGGGACCCGTTCCTGGGTTCAATGTTGTAGGTTATAACTGGTCGCTTGCACGACAAGCGGATCGTCGACGACGCTATATATGTATGGCTGTTACATAGCAAAGCTCCAAATGTTGTCCTTATATTTGACTCAAGCTACGAAATAAGCTGTAAACAAGAGGACTTGCCGTTCTGCCACCAAAGACTATTTATCACGTTAGTTTTCATTACAATCACAACAACTCGAGCCCGAAATATTATTTTAAGTAATATGAAGATGTTATAAATGTAATATATATTATATTAATATTATCTTGGGACAGCCCACACGCGGTCATTTGATCCCAAACTAGGCAGAGCCTGTATTATGGCAACCAGACAACTGATAAACATACTTATATATTTCTAAATACACACATAATATAGATAATTTACACCCAGACACAGGACAAATCATTATGCTCATCACACAAAGATTTGTCCTGGGTGGGAATCGAACCCACACCTCCGGTTTAACAGTCAGCGTCACTAACCACTAGACCAACAGGCCAGTCTCTCTCAGTTATAAATGTCAAATAAAAATATTCTTCGTTTTAGCCAAAGAATACAAAATATAAAAGTAATGTTATCAGTACAACAAAGGCATATTTCGCTTCCTTACAAATGGCTTTTAAACATAAATGTAGTCACTTAACCTGGCACGATATCCGTACGGTTTCCTCAACACACAAACGCACTTTCCAGCTAAGCACAGTACAGGTAAATGAGGAAAAGATTGGCGTTGACGAAACTGAGGCAGTTTCCCCTGCTCCGAAACTCGTGGCGCGGTAAATCCATTCCTGTGAGTTTCTTCAGACACGTGACAAGCATGCAAATGGACGGTAATGTAGGGAACCAGTCAACCAAGTCTTTTATTGTTCATTTTACAAACTCGTTCCTCAAAAAATATTCTGCGTACAACAACGAATTTCGCATGTAATAACCGAATATATATTCTAATGGTCGTGTTGTATGGAATCCTAATAAAGATCTGTCGTTAAATCAACATATTTGCCAAAATTTGGGCACTAGCCTAATTTGTGTTGAGCAGTGCCAATTGCTTTCAGCCGGCGCATACATTTTACTCGTATCTATTTCATGTATCATTCCTCTCTGTAAATATCCTCTTATACTGTGAATCTACAGACCAAAGTAGTGCGTTAAATATTAAAAAGTGGTGATTGCAGGTTGAATCATTCGCAGTTTTTTACGGTTCAATTTACCTTGCCGACGAACAGGTAAGAATGAACTAACATTTCAGAATGGCATGTATATTTTTATACGAGACTCATTCGCTGTTTTACGAAAGCGGTAATAACTTGGTATCGGCTATTCGGCTCGACGAACTATGATTGCGAATTTTACTCACAAATACGAGTACCTACGCTTTATCGGTTTGTTGCCATTCTCTCTTTGTTTATCGTTGTTCTCGGCTTTATTACTTGACTTTCGAGACTCCGCGCTAACAAGCGTCGCTCTTGAAAATATTTTCCATTATGCAGGACCCGCGGCCGGATTCGAATTAACTTTTATACTATTCACACTGAAGCGAGATGATTGTGTGAGTACTTACGGAATTTTCGTCTTCACGGGACAGTGTTTGCATGGCTGAGTCCACGATTGGAATTTTAAATTATTTAAAATATTACTAAGGCAAAAGCGCTGTAAGAATAAATCTGTTAAATGTTACTACGTATTTTTGTTACAGTAAGTACCAACTTCTTAAGTTGCAAGTCCATAAAGTAAGTTTATTTATTGTATAACGTTAACATGTTGAGTAATTACTCTATTTACATTGACGTATTTTATGAATAGCTCTATTTTACTGCATGTTTGACGAGGATTTAATAAGGCCGGATATTTTGTCTGATTTTTTGCGTCTTGCGTCAAATAACGTCTATTTTTTCTAAGTCTACGCGTATTTCTATGCTACTGACTAATAAAATAAGAGGAGCCACACCTAAATCAGTTTACTAGTTCTTACGTGCTCGGAGTACGAAATGAGAGAGAAGGAATGCAAACGCCGCCATTTTTTTCTACACGTAGCTTATTTATGGTCCCGACAACTTACGTCTACAGACATTATTTAGTTTAGTGGAGTGTGACTGAATAAAATAAACTTAAAATCCTTGCTCTTATGAAGTATACAAATAAATAGCTGGAGAGTGCAATAATTTGTTCACATTTTAAATTATAGAATTATAAATTGATAAAGGAAATTTGAAAAATGATGGACACGGGCGGGATCCCGCTCGTGTCCATCATTTTTCAAATTTCCTTTATCAATTTAGATTCAAGCTTAGCATGGGCAACATGCTAAAATGGCACCAAAAGTCTTATAGAATTATAGTTAGTATTGATATTTCTGTTAATCACGTCCCTTGTTTTGAAGTATGTTAAAACTTATCGATATTCATAAGGCAATCGTGAAGGCAGGTACGTATGTATGTCATCCACTGCTATAGCATTTTCATGAATGATAACTTAATATGAGTAGGTACTTAGTGCTCAAAGCGATCACTTGAAATGTCACAAGGCATATTCAATACATATAGTAAAATCAAGTAGCTAATGTTGTAATTATTTTCTTTCACAGGGTACATATAACATGGTTACATGTTACATGGCTTCTGATGTCCCTGCATCAAGTCACATCATATAACTACCTGCCCAAAAATGAGTTGCCTCTATACTCGTATGGGAGCAGACACACTCTACACAAGTACCTGGCCACTCTCACCGACGTTCCGTTTCACGTGCTGATCGTATATAACAACCTGTACTGCTCTGGATCCCTGATAAGAAGTAAGATTGTCATCACAACAGCTACCTGCCTTCTCACTGATAAGATACGAAGGCCGGTTGTCAAAATCGGGGCTGAAAGCGTGACTGGTAATGGGTGAGTATTTGACACACTTTACGTAGGAAGATAGATATACTTGTTTACATTTTTTGTAAACTCGAGTAAAGTAGAAAGAATCTAAATTGATAAAGGAAATTTGAAAAATGATGGACACGAGCGGGATTCGAACCCGCGACCTTCGCCGATCCGTGGCGCTGCTCTAACCACGACGGCAGCGACACGGTGGCTCAGTTGGTTAGAGCAGCGCCACGGATCGGCGAAGGTCGCGGGTTCGAATCCCGCTCGTGTCCATCATTTTTCAAATTTCCTTTATCAATTTAGATTCAAGCTTAGCATGGGCAACATGCTAAAATGGCACCAAAAGTCATATAGAAAGAATCTTTTATCGTACTTTTGGTGTTCCATGTTTCTTAAACGATTTTCGCGTATTTCTATCACAGGTATTTTTCTCAAAAACTCTATTATTGCTTTATTATTACTTCCTCTAGAAAGTCATATGCATAAGACTCTAACAATAAACTACTACGGTAGGTACAAGATGTTTATGAATTCTTAATTAGGGAAAGAAAGTTTGTAAGAGGTTTTATATGAACACGCCTGGCCGGTTTTTTACGCATCGGCACTCATTGCAGTTATTAATTTCAGTAATTCGAGTCATATTTCCAGCTTTGTTCAAAATTAATGAGGCTATTAGTAATAGTATTTGCCAGCTCTTTTAGTTATAAATCTCTATTACCTAGATTACATTATTTTATAATAATAAATGACAGTACCTTACACTACCCGAGCGCTGCACAACAGTTTTTAATTAAAAGCTTTCAATTTTGCATGTCATGAACCGCAGTGCAACTATTATAAAATGTAACGTACTCCTGTGTCTACAGTTAACTCAACTTGGTTAACACATTTAGACATATTTACAAACATACTGATGTAGGTATAATAATAATAATAATATAATATTTATTTATTTGACCAAATATATGTTACAGTGTAGAACATTTTGATTTAAAGTAGATCTTATAAATACAGAAGTTCCAATAATACTTAAGTTACACGTGTAAGACTTAACTAAAATAACATTTTTACACCTAAGTTGGTAGGTAATAGTATAATAAGGTTCATAATATTTTAATTGCTGCCAGCCTGAACTAGGGTTAACCTGTGTTTCAGGCGATCGCTTGACTTAAATATTTAAATAAATAGTTCATTTTATTAATTTAAAATTAAAGTAAAATAAAATTTAAAGACTACATAGTATACGTTTACAAAACAAAACATTTACAAACTTATCAACAATAGAAAATGTCTATGTATTAATAATGATGTCATTCTTACTTAACAATTTCTAGTATTTTTTCTGTATCTGCGTAATTCAATTTTCCTAAATATTGTGTTAACATGAGCATACATTTTTTATTATTTAAACTATATATATTAAGTTTTTTATTAATTCTATTATATACAAAAGGTCCCAAGAATAGATAAAATCTGTTGACAAATGCATGATTAGTTTGAGGTCTGCTACAGACTATGTCCTTCCTTCTCTTGTCTGTTGCTATTGGGATAAAAGGGAGATCAGTGTGCTGTTTTAGAATGGTGTGCAATATAAATAATTGTCGGACTGTTAGTACGTTACATTCCCTATAAAGCTGGTCAGTGGGAAATAGAAAAGGGCGGAATGTCGCTACCTTAAGAATTGCTCTTTGAGCGCGTTCTAAAGGCAGCAAATGTGACTTTGCTGCACCACCCCATGAAGTTATGCAATAAGTAACTATCGATTGACACAACGACAAATACACTTGCTTTATTAATGCGTAATCCGCAATATTGCGAAGATTCTTAAATAAATATATTAATTTACGTACTCTGGAACATAATAAATCAATGTGTTTGCGGAAATTCAAATTTGTGTCAAGAGTATACCTAAGTATTTGATGTCGTTAGTATTTGCTAAAGCAGGGCAGGTGCATGCGATGTCAGCAAATGTTTTACAGCTATGTGCATATATGTTTGGATTAAAAATGGGTATGTTTGTGTTTCTCATTGTAAAAAGAATGTATTTGGTTTTATCTGCGTTTAGGGTTAGTAGATTTTTGTGTAGCCAATTAGTTACCATATTAAAACCCGTCTGAGCGTGCTCGAAAACCTCCTGTCGGGAATTTGCTGAGAATAATATAGCAGTGTCATCCGCATAAGATATTATAACACCGTTTGGAATTTTTAAGCTGCAAAGGTCATTTATATAAACCAGGAATAAAGTGCAACCTAGAATACTGCCTTGCGGGAATCCATAGCCAGTATTCTTTACTTCAGTACTTAAGGATTTACCAATTTTCACACATTGAAAGCGATCAGTAAGGTAATCCGTAAATAGCCGAAGTTGTGTTCCCCTTATCCCAAGTGCTTCAAGCTTGCGCAAAAGTATGGAGCAAGATATACTATCGAAGGCTTTGGCAAGGTCCAGAAATATCCCTATGGTGGGTTTACCCCCGTCCAAGTTGCTAGCTATATAGTTTGTTAATTGATGAAGTGCTTGATTAGTTGATCTTTTTTGCCTAAAGCCATATTGGTTCTGTGAAAGTATTTTGTTGTCTTCTAGATATTTGATTAACCTATTGTTTATGATTTTTTCCAAAATTTTTGAAAGTCCTGATAAAACTGAGATAGGCCTATAGTCATTTACACATTTTTTATCTCCTGATTTAAATATAGGCGTTACCACTGCTTTTTTCAGCGATCTCGGAAATACACCTTCATCTAAACATAATCGAAATATATAGGTTAACGGGGGGGGCAAGTAAATGCTTTAGATTTTTCAAAATAGTATTGGAAATATTATCCCACCCTACGGCACAATTATGCTTTAATCCAGATATAATGCTTAATACTTCATCTATATCCGTATTTAGCAAAACAAAGGAGGTCGCCGTAGAGGAAGTCATTAACTTATTCAAGTCGAGACTACTTGACTGCAAGGTTTTTTCTGCAAGGGTTTTGCCCACGTTTGCAAAAAAGTTATTGACTTTGTTAATTGCTTCGGATGGGCATGTTTCGCTTAGTAACAAATCAAGAGGAGGTTCTGAGGTTTTCGACTGGAAAGCATTTTGTTTGATAAGTTTCCAAACAAGCTTGCTATTATTACCGGCCTTTTGTAATTCGTTCCTTTCGTGTTGGGTCTTTAATTTTTTCAAAAGGTTATTGCAGTAATTCCTATACCTTTTATAAGATATGGAAATTACTGAATTATCGGGTTCTAATTTCGATTTTTGATGAAGTTTGTCTCGATGTCTTATGCAACGTACGAGACCCGGTGTTATCCAAGGTTTGATATTTCTATGTTTTCTAGGTATCATTGTTGTTGTAGTATTTTTCGAGATTGCTTTTTGCAATAGGTTAATAAAATAGTCTATAGCAACGTTTGCATCGCCCGCGTTATAAACTAGTTCAAAGGTATTAGGTTTGCTTATATCATTTTCAAGGGTTTTCATATTGATTTTAGTATAGCTTTGAGTGCAGTTTTTTCTAGGCAATGACAATTTTATTGTTAGTAAAATGGTTTGATGATCGGTAACAGTGGAATTAGTAACCAATGCGAGTGAAGGTTTATTAGCTTTTATAATAAAGTGATCTAGACAAGAGCCACTTTGATGTAGTAACTATATGTGTTTATTTTAATAAAACGTCGCCCCACACTAGGAATTTCTCGTCTATCGTGGGTGTGACAAACATGAAATATCATATACATAAACACCCAGACTCGGGACAAACTTCTGCGGATCGCACAAATTGTCCCGTGTGGGAATCGATCCAGCAACCTTTGGCGCAGCAGTCCAATCGCTGAGCCGCTGCGCTAATCAGATCGTCAATTTAGAATTATATTCATATTTCAATCCTGATGAATAATATAAGATCCTCGAAGAAGACATACCTAATAATGTATTTCATGTATCACTGATATACATAGGTATTAACGTAACCTATTAGATACTTAGATAAGTTTTTTTTTCCCGTATGACAATGACTACACGGGTTACTAATGTTTGCTTTATTAGCCGTATACGGCAAATACAGAGGTCACATCAGTATTTCTTTATTAGCTATCTAAATCGTTTTTGCATTTTACACCATCAATACAGATTCATTCGCGTCGCTACCTCCATACCACAGCTTCTCCCGCTTAACATTCTCATAATAATCCACGTGTTTCTGCAAACCAGATGCCGTTGGAAACTTTCTTAGAATTTCTTCTTGGCAATAATCTATTTAACAAATTGTTTTCAGGCAAATAATACCTGTTGTGGAGATAAAAATACATGAGTACTACAGATACATGTCCAAAATAGATAATGACATAGCCTTGTTAGTGTTGAAGGTAAGAGAGTTCGTCTGACTGAATTTAATTACTAGACGTCTGAGTGTAGCTTGGTCTCGTATTCTAATGTGTTTACGTACACGATTGCACGGGGGTGAATGGGTTATATAAATGTGCAAGAACGAACGTTCGTTTTAAGGACTGACCGAGAATTTCTAGTCTACCGGGACTCTAAACATGAGATGACTATTACGTCATCTATTTATTTCATTGCAAACGTTGTACTTGGTTTTATATCAAACTAAACTTAGCAACAACTCAAATCAAACTCTCAAATCTCTTTGCGTTCTGAACAAAGGAAGCGCTTCTTGCTAAGAAATTGAGTAACAGCATATACATTTTTAAAAACTTTAAGATTGTGCTTATAATGTACTACGACTAAGTGCTTCATGCTATAGACTACATAACTATATTACTTTGGAGTTGTAATATTTTATTCTTTAGAAATATTTAATCAATTAATATATTGTAGACGACGGAAAAAATATGTGACTTTTCGTAGGCGGCATATTAACGTAATGAAGCGGTATTTGGTACCAAGCTACGTCCAAATCCGTCGAGTCATTACTACATTAACAAATAAGAAACATTCGGATAACTAACATCACAACTTTCGCTTTTGTTAAAGATATATATAAAGGTTTATCGTCCGTAAACGGGCTGATGTTCCGTCGCCCCATCTGATAATATCTACAACTATTCCCAAAAGTGTAGTAAAAGTTCAGTGTGGAATTATATTGGTGAGACTAGTAACATAATATATACAGCACCAACACCTGAACCTAATTTACAACTTCGGAAGGCTGCCTGCCTGTATGCTTGAGCATATAAACTTGAGTGCTTATTATTAAAACTATAAATCAGAAAACTGACTAATATTGGCCGAGTGATGGCTGAATATCAGCACAGCACCGGGTCATGCTCCACCCAGAATAGCATTAGCAGTGCCTACTTCTATTACTTTATTTTGTAATGATTAAATTTGTAATCCAACATGGAGACAAAAAACATTCTAATAATATATCTGTAATAATTCCGTCTCAAAGCGCTCAAGGAACACTGAAGACTAGCAGAAGTGCACCTCAGGTATTACTGCAGAGGTCAGTGCCCTCCGCAATGAACTTTACAACCAACAATAACAATTGTACAACTATGGACCTAAATGAACGTGATCATAAATGTGTATTAGTTATTTATACTTATAAATTAAGTAGAAATATCTGTAGATGATAAAAATATTTTTTATGTATAGATTAACCCTGCATCCGAAATTACAGTCCAATCACTTAGCTTGTTTAATAAGGGGGTCGTCAAAACGTTTTATGGTGAAAATTTTATGGGGATAAGGAGATTAATGCTCATTCGTATAGATTTGAACATAAAAAAAAAACATATTATATTATTGTAGCAACAAACTTATTGTATTTTGACAGGAAGACGTAGAGTTTAGTGATTATGTCAAGAAGACAGTGATTGTGGAGCCAGAAACTGCACTGCGTACAGGAGTGGCCATCATTGTCTCTGGTTGGGGAAGCACGGTTAGATATCATCAATCTTGCAAAGCAATAAATAGCTATCGTACTTAATTTAAGAATCATACCCAGTATGGTGATAAAACAACTGGTAATAATTACGTACGTCCATCTAATTAGTTTACTTTCGCTATTAATTCTTGGTGGATGTAAACGGCAAGTTGTCGTTCATTATGGCGTTGTAAGGGGGAGGCCTTTGTCCAGCAGTGGACGTCTTCCGGCTGATGATGATGATGATGATTAATTCTTAGCGCAAGTATGCTATGATTTTGTATATGTACATAAGGATACAGTTCCAAATATAATTAGAAGGAAGAACAAAAAACATTATTTAGGCATGGTAGCAAGCGCCATCTGTGTGCCAATTCGATACCTACTAAGTCGTGTGATACCCATATAGAATACGCGGTTATTTTCAGAGTCGCTTGTAGCTCCTGCTGTGGAATACCTTAGTCTTTAGGTAGATGGCATGTTTACAAGATTTGCTTATACTGGGCTGTCACATTTCCAGGCAAAGGCAGACACCACTTGAACCAAGTCATTGAACTATCGTGCAATTAAATATTAATATGCCATTAGCTAGCACTAACTAGTATTTACATTGTGTAATATTACTGTCATAGATCACTCCTAAAATTCTCAATTGCCAAGGGACTAAACAAAGGCATTTTAATATTACTGTGCAGTTATCCGACGGTTTCAATAATATTGCGTTATAGATATGCCTCAAAAATATCCTTCTCTGTCACATAGTTGATATCAATTCACTCGAAATGTCATTTTACATAATTAGGTACATTTTGTAATTTAAGTTTTTTTAAATGATTCCAGAATTTACCTCAAAGCTTCGTTAATCAATTGATATGGACAGAAATGACAGTCATGGAAAAATCCGACTGCGAAATTATGTATAAACACCTCCTTACTCCGTCAAACTTCTGTGCTAAATACCAGCCGGTAAGCCACTTTATTTTCATTTAGACACCTTTATAGATTAATTATTCTAGTCGAATAGATTGCTTTAGTAAAAGCATAGGTATTGTACGTAACCAAATAACAATTTGAACATTATTTATAACAGAAGCTCTGTAAAGCCGTCTAAGAAAAGTATTAATAACATTTAGATAAACACTAACAACCTTTATCAAGGAAAGTTCAACACCAATAACGCAGTATTTGTAGTAAGCATTCATCAAACCCCAGTGTTAAACAAAAACATGCTACATCATGAATACACTACAGAAATACGAGTACAGCGCTTGCCAACCGCGCGACCAAACAAAACAAGCGGAACTTGGCTGCTGGCCAAGATAGCACTAGGGACTAAGGTGACGGAAACAAATTAACATCGCAATTGTAAATATTGTAACTTATACTTATCCACGTCGTCACTGTAATAGCATGTTTACATTTTGTACACAAACTATTCAACATAATAATAATACCAGCCCAGGGAGAGAAGGATCGTCGACGGTATAAGCATTGGCCACCATCATAACTCACCACGAGTTGGATTTGAAACCATTAAATCCAAGTTATATGATTGCTAGGCAGGCTCAGCATCTCTCGTGCGGGCGGTATCCGCAACATTGACAATATCGTCAGCCTAATGTGCTTTTGGTTGTCTCGAGCTTATTTTGGCTAACCTTGGCCACCATTCAGTTAAAAGTTTACAGTAGTGAACTACTTACCTTATGAAACAACACCAGTAGGTAAAACGTGAGACTACATTTTAAGACCTATGTTCGCTTTATTTAGTGAAGTAAATCAATTATAATTAATTACTACATTTACTGATAATTGTATCGATCCTATATTTCTTAGTACATACCTATACATCTGTTTGTCATACAACTATTTGTTCCGTGTCGGAATTTAACCTGGAATCTCACAAGAGGACAAAGCTACGTGAACTGGGTCATCACACACGAATGATTGTTAAGGTATTAAATGTTTGTAACAAACTCGTCCTGACTAAACTGATAACCATAGGCTTCCGTGTAGTGGTCGAGCATGATTCACCACAGTTAACAAACGGCCAAAACCACATTTCTTTTATTAGCGCTCTATATGATAATACTTTAATACAAGCTTTCTGTGGCAAAGGGTCCAATTACATGAATCCTACCGGCTTTCTTTTCGAACATCGCAATTTAGCCTTTCCTTTTAGTATTCTCATATGTAAATTCGGAGGCATTCTATATTTCGACTTTTCTTAATTTAAAATTGTTTTTTGTAGGTAAATAATTTTTTCTTTAACTGAGTAGAATGAAACGAGTAGTGTACTCGGATATATATCAAGGATTAGGTAGACACTCGCGTGCGCATGTCATGGAATTGCTCGTAGCTAACCGACATAGTGTTCCCAGGAGCGTCGTTTGAGCGACAGCGGCGGCCCGGCCGTGTACAATAAAGATCTGCTGGTTGGCATCCTGTCCCACGGAGGAATAAGCAACGAGGAGCCATACATCGCCATCCTAACGAATATTTCCTACTTTCACAGGTTTGTGTGAATGACCTTAGGTACCTACCTATATAACGATTTTAGGAATAGTACGTAGAGAAGGGAAAAATTGTTCCGTACGAAACTTGAATAACTACTCGACTAAATGACATGGGACGGCTGACAAGCGCATCTCTAATTCATGTTTACGATATCGGTCCTATAGATATAGTACTTCATTTTGATGGTATGCACCCTTTTTATCCACGGATTTCTGCAACACGTTGTATACTTTACATGTATTCGGAATACATATGCTATTTAATTTGGGTTACTTGTGGTTACAATTACCCTTTTATTCCCAAGACTGTCATAGGAAGGGACTAAGAGAATAATGGTGAATGGGCCACAAGGGCCACCTGTATACAAATAACTAATTATTCTGACCTCCCAGATGATTAATTGCATATTCTTCTTAGTATAAATACTTATTAACCGCACATAATGCCGCTAGATAATGACTATAACTGGAAGACATTAACATAATTGATCAAATACTTCGTATATATTTTATATAATTACTGTAATGGTAAAATAAATAAAGATAAATAGCAAAAGTCTCATCAACAAGTGTCCTTCGATATTTATCTATGTTATCTTTATCTGTATCACTATATATACAAACAGTTTTAAAATAACAAAAGAAAATATTATTGTGTTCATGTTTATACAGGCGTCAAGTTTATTATTTACTTTGTTCTCAGGTGGATTTTACTTAACACCAAGAGATTTCTAGAAAAGTATTGCGTGCCGCGCACCGACGTCTCATACTCCGTACTAAGCAGCGAGGAACTGTCTTTTGAATCGACACTATAAATCATAAACATCGTCACTATATTGTATTATTTACATTGTTATTAGTAAGCATTCTTCCTAAACGAGAAGATTGAAGCTGTTCTCTGCAGTAATTAGAGACGAATCTGTACACTTGTTTCTTAATCCAGTCCCTTAAGTACCAGAGATTTGTGTATACGCTGGGCTTTCCCTTCTTTGCGCATCCGTCGCCGTGAGAAGTCAACCCTACTAGCTCCCTGAAATAAATAAACAACAATGCAAAAACTGTAATACTAGCGAAAAAAGCTAAACGATGTTGATCTGCAATATTCAATAATATGATAGAACTATCTTAAACGGAGCCTGCAATAATTAATTGCAATAATAATTATACTCTCAAAAGAATGAAAAATGCTGCTAAAGTAGGTAACTTAGTTTCCACTCGCCTCCATTAAATTGAATTAAATAGATTAAGATTAATAAAGCCTTGCGCTTAAAGCGATATCATCTTAGAAAAAAACTAAAAAGGGTTACAAATATGACGAAAAATAAGGCTCAGAAGGTTTAGAGTTCCGCGTAACATCCCCGGTAAAGGCGCAGCATGGGTAAGCCACAAGATCCACCTGCCTATGCAATGCTTACATTCTCCAGCTAAATATGAAAACCACAGGACTAATTGACATGGCGTCACTTGAAAAAGACCTTCGAGTTTCGTCAGAGACATCGATTATGACATATCTAAGCAAAAGTCTTTAAATTTGAGACTGTACCATACCCGTGCCAGAGAACTCCTCCACCCGAGTCTCCCCTGCAGGTGTCTCGAACGCCGTCTCCGTACAGGCAGAACATGTCCTCCGAGAGCTCGATGTTGTGCAACCTGCTGCACTCCTTGACTGACACGTACCTAAGGTACGTCATCATGAGACTCATCTCTGACAGTGCACCACCGTACTGAAATATAAATATATATTTACAAGTATTTTTCTGCTTTCGTTGTTGGTAGGTAGGTGTATAAAAGCTGAGGAAATAACACAGTTTCGTAGCTTTTCATACTAGTATAACTGCCGTAGGTTTATTGCCGAAGGCACATAACTGAAAAAGAATTTTTTAAACCCTAATCCAGTATCGTGGTATTGAAATACGGTTTTTAAGATAACGCACAAGGCCGTTGCTAACGTCTTAAGACTTATATTTGGCTGGCTACTGGTTGGTCAAAACCTTAGGTAGCAAAACAGTGTGCTTTCCTCACTCAAAATAATAATGTCCGAATTATTATCAAGATGACTGCATATTTCGTTTGAACCTTATTACTTAAAAAAGGTTAGTATTTTATTTTAATACATGGATCTAAACTTTTAGCTTTTTAGTAACCTAGGTATAGAGTATTTTATTATACACAGAGATATTCAAATAAGGTAGGTAGCAAAGTTTATGCACGCGCACTTTCTTCTTTACTTAATTAATGACAGCCTTGTCTATTAAATAATATGGTGGCTTCTTAGAGAAAGTTTTAGCGGCGATATTTAATTCGTGTCTGCTATTCATAAACTTTATTATTGCAGAACTATGAGTTATCTATGTTAAACTCCTTCATCATATCATTAGAAGAGCTCGTAACTTATGCTTCTAGTAAGTCAAAAGCATATTATTGATTCATTTGGATTATACAAGATTTAATTAATAATAATAATCTTTATTATCATTCACAATTACAGGTTCAATAAACAATCCTATATATCTATTATGGTTATAAGTATTTTTAACCGACTTCAAAAAAAGGAGGTTCTCAATTCGTCGGGATCTTTTTTTATTTTAATTTTATAGTATATTTTAGGTTATTTATATTATTGCCAAAAACTCCTTACACTGGGCTAAGCCTGTCACGCAAGAAGTCTTTCATGTAACATAATTTCCAGATGTTGTTTTAATTAAATACAGCGAATTTTATTCGTAGCGAAACAGAAACGTCGTAATTAACCCCCTAGACATGTGCCTAGTAATAACTAATCAACGCTGTATGTGTATACGTAATGTACCTATGCTACACATGTAATCCAATGTGTTTCTTTACCTTGTAGGTAAGAACGGAAGGTAATTTCCTTGGTAATGGCGTGTGTTTCCTGAAACTGTATAACTTTGGCGCAAGCTTTCGCGAACCTATCGCCTGTATTGTATTTGGTAAGCTAAAAGTAAGTGATACTCTGCCTATCAGTCGATTTCTGGGGTCTAGAATTACGTATGACCTGTAGAAAATTTCCCAAATATTTAACATCAACTTTTATGTTAATTTATCAACTTTTATGTAAATGAACCAACTTTATACGAGTACATGGGATACTAAATAAAGCTTACCCTTTGCCAACCCCAGCCAGTGACAACGAATCGCTTTTCCTTAGCGTTCATCCATCTGTCATGGTTTGTGAGTATCCCCTTCTTGGCCAGGCTGTCGAACTTTATCGGTTCCTTCACAAATATCAGCGCTATATCCTTCTCGAATGGTATTATCTCATTATAGTTTTCGTGTACAACAAAAGACCTGACCTCATGTTTCTTTGCATTGAAGTCATAAATATATTTGGAGCCTGCGGGATTTTATGATCAAACAAAAACACGTTACGTTAGTACTTAGCACAGTCAATATTTATGACTAACATTACTTTAAATATGATAAAATTGTTGCTGTGTTCTTATCATACTGCATTCTGTGAGTGAATACTAGAAATTTCAGCCCTGAACATAAGCGTACATAAGTGAAAAGTTTGCATTAAAATATTAATAATACACACACACACATATCATAAATAAAGTTTGTTAATTACAAGACTTCTACACTGAGTGACTAAGCGATAAATCGAACTAATAAATATCGTGGGAAAACCCTTGGCGTCTAAGTAATCGTAGTGTAGCGCCGTTTATTGCAAGCGACGTATTTAAGTGAGACTTGTGGTTCTGCAACGCCAACTAAGTAAACCTTAAAAGTTTGAATTTCAAAGGATTTTATTTGCAGCCAATACAGCTCAAGCACGACGAAGCCATTTCACTTTTTATTTATCATAGTTTATGTAGAAATTAATTTACCGATTTTAAGTTTGAAGCTTTTCTTTAATGTCTGAATGTATAATTACTATCTCTTTGTCTAGTAATAACAAGAAATACAAGAGCAGTAATTTTAGCTTAAATACCTTTTTTAGCGTACTGCGAACCTTTTATACATTATGAATAAAGTATTTACTGAATTTAATTGAAAGAACCAGTTTCTTTAATTACTTGAAATGTTTTCGCTGTTAGGTTTGTCTATTCCAAGAACCCTATTTTGATCTAATATCGATAAAATTCGAAATGCTTTAGCCTTTTAGTAATCGCAAAAAGTTTTTAAGAATTAGATCGTAACGCACATTACTTTTTTTAATATGCAAATATTTATAAAGAACCTATTACCTAAAGTCCGTTTCACCTGTGTAATATTAGTTGACGCATTTTGCTTTACTCATAAAACTCAACTTTACGACATGTATAGGCAGGTAGACCTCAACCTTTTTTTGTAGCCGAACAACAACTACTTATACCATCGTTTTTCTAACTCTCTCCCTAATATTTAAGAATTACTAGTTTTCGAAACATAGATAATTTTACAAACTTACCAATTTGTACTTTCATTTCATCGATATCCTTATTATTTTCGAAACAGTGTGCCGATGTCATTATAGACCAACTATTTATAATGACACCACCACATAATGCACCCAAATTAAAGAACTGCACAGCAAATGGATATTTTTCCAAAGCTACTGACTTCCCTCCAACTATATTTGGTCCAAATTCTTTATTTTTAAGTCTATGTTTTGATTCAATACGTATAATATTTGAATACACGAGAATAGGCACAATAAGAAGTTTAACTTTAGAATAATTATGCAGCATTCTCACCGAAAGGAGCCAAGGCAATAGCTAGGCATTATAAAAAAGGTACGAATCCCCGACTTTATTTCACAATGAAAATTAATATCGATTGGTATTTTATGACGCATATTATGATGATTATTAAATACTCATTCATGGTTTTATGGGGCTGATAAACGTAAACCTTTATACGTAAGTATTTGATATGCAAACGTTACATCATACAAATCAAAGTCACTTATTGCGTATTCCTGCTTACAACGACTTAATCACGTATCAATGGACTTACAATAATTTTATCACGTATTGAGATATTGCAAAAGTAATAATAATAATGCATAGTTCTACCAAAAAGCTTCAATAAAATGCGTCAGCGTACAAGTGTTTTATTTTATTGCATTTAATATGATTATAGCGAGCTCTTCATCGACCCTTTGCCTATATTCAGGTTAAAGTTAGTATACTTCAAGTGCATTAAGGCTGGGTAAATAATATGCTATAACTTACTGGGACAACAGTGACTAGTTCCCTAAGTTCATTCTAACGACTTGCGCTAGAACGTTACCAGTAAAAATTTAACGCATTTGCATTCCTTTACATTC
This sequence comes from Abrostola tripartita, assembly GCA_905340225.1. Lineage (NCBI taxonomy): Eukaryota > Metazoa > Arthropoda > Insecta > Lepidoptera > Noctuidae > Abrostola > Abrostola tripartita. The sequence continues at coordinate 4,274,657 of HG996488.1, forward strand.
TGATGCTACTCGAAAAAGAAAATCCCAGTGTTTGTGGCAAAAATGGCCTGAGACGATACATTAAAGCTTTCTAACTGAAATGCAGTATCGTTTGAAGACAGCTGAAGTGGTAAAGTGGCGTCAAACTCGTTCGAAATGCTCCGCAGTCTGCACCATTTATTCTTGTATACAGACAGTATCCTCTGCTTGGAATAACCCTATTTTCAGCGCCGCCGGTTAAAATGTGGTTTACTAAATGGAAAAGATCAACAAAAACATTTACTTCCCTAGTTAAAATACGGTATGCAGAGGTATTCAACTGATGAGAATGATGAATATAAAAAAAGGTTATTTAACCTAGGTTTTTCGAGCAGAGGCGAGAAAATTTCTACCAGCTGTAGCGTGTTAATCCCACTAAATTAACAGGTTTAGAATTAAATGCAAATGTTATCGCCGTCTCAACCAGACCAAACGACAAAATTATTTACGAACGAGACAGAAAGTTTTATTTTGGTAGGGTAACGACACGGCACGGAATAGTATTAGTATCCGCCCGCCCCCACATCGCGCATTCAGTCGCTCATCGCCGGTCGCCGAAAGCGCCGCGCGCGGCTCTACCACGCACTAAACATAACCTACAACACGGCCTACTGATACAAACATCAATCATAATAATTACATACAGCAAAATGATCATTTTAATCTATATTCTAAACCTAAAATAATATGTGATGTGATATAAAACTTAATTTGCGTTAGTGTAAGTCAAAAATTTGGCAAAAGAAATAGGGCGATCAAATCAAAACAAAGGTGTATATCGATTGTGTGTATGCGGTTGTTTTAAAGCGATTAGGTATGTACGAATCTTGCTGACTCTTATGCTTTTATTATAGATTACAATTAAATGAATGAAAGTTAAATGATTCCTAATATATATAATATTTTTTACGGGCAAAGTAACACCTGTTTGAGTCGAGCCTAACTCCTTATAATATATAAAAAATAACTAAAACTAAATAACTTTTATTTATATTTCAGGCATAGTTTTTGTTAAAAAAGATATAATAAACAATAAAATAAAACCTTACCTTTTTCTTTTAGTACACGTTCCGTGCAGATTGAACGGAGAATACAATTTGAGACTGAAAGTAATAAATGTCTGTCTGTCTAGATCTCTGTAGGTGCACTTACAGTTAAAACGACGATTTAAACTAAGTTTCCCCCGCTGCACTGAGCTGACAATAGACATATAACAAAATATTATTTCAATTTTTGTGTAACCTTTTATATTTTCTGCTGTAAATAAGAAACATACACTGCAAATAAGAAATACAGGAAACTTGAGCTTCCAAAGCTGACCTACTTACTAGATAAATAAATATAATAATCTGCGTCTGACACGTGTTGGACAGGAAAGAGATGGCCCGTGACATTTAAAGCATAACAGTTAAATGGCATTCTTATAATAATCTGAACTACAACATTTATTTTTTATCTTCATCTTACTGATAAGACCATAATATACCCACCTTTGTTTCTTATTCGAATACTTAATAAAATCCCACTGAATAACCTCATTACATTTTCTTTAACTAATTTTGAAGTAAGTACTTAGTAATTTTATTAAAATGTAAAAAAGTTTTCTAATTAAATAGAGATTACTTCTAAATCAATTACTTTGTTAAAGTTAACGTGACATTATAATTGAACATCGATACTGCTCTCACTAGATTCCAAAACACATACTCAAGTCGTACCTTTTCTTAGCCACTGTATACAGTAATATACTGCTGAGTAGTTAGGTAGGAATAGGTATGTATTTATAATGGCATCAGCCTAGGATAAGTCCTATGACATCTGAAGGTTTCCAGGCAACAGTGAGTAGAGTTCCGTGGTGGCGAGGTGGGAAGCCTTTGAATAATTCAAGAGCAGGCAACACACGTGAGGCCACGGTCAGCGCACGTGCGCTACACATTGTACTACTTTATTACCTTCAAGATACTCAATATTTTACTTAGAAACTGGAAATAATACAAAAAATATTTGTAACTGGAAACGTGGGCGGTTGAGTCAGTGTTTATAACCCCTTGGAGACTAGGGTTATCTTTCAGCAGCGAAGACTCTATTGTTCATGAGCAAATTGTGTATCCTTTGTGCGTTGTGATTTACGTGCAGAAAAACATTTGTTTTTGCAATTTATTTTTGTTTTTAAGATTAAAATGACTAGAGGCTGGAAATGTTTAATCTTTAGTCTACTGGTTATTCTTCTCTACCTAAGAATTTAAAGATACCTTTACATTACGATACTTTTACTGCATCAATAAAAAAACATAATTATTAGTTGCTAGACTTTTGTATTTCAGAACTCTGAAGTCCTCTTACTGTCAGATTAAAGTTTAAACTACCGACAGTCAACATCAGCGTATCTACTAGAGAAGTACGATGTCCAAAAACATAAATTTGTCTCTATATTCGATCATATAAATACTAACAACCATTTATTAGCACAGCAAGTTCATAGACCTAATAATCTGCTCAGTAGGTAGTCAAGCTGACAATCCCTCATTAAATACAATTACAGTCAAATACACATACCTACGTAGGTTAACTAAACATTACGAGTTATAATTACATTAGACCGATATCAAAACAAGGAACAATGCATTATTATGATGATGTCTGACATCAAATGTATGTTAGCACAAGTTCGTATTGAGTTGTAAACTCGAACGAACTACGCATCTGTAAAATGGCGAGAGAGACCCAATCAGCCGCTTATAATCGCGTTACTTGCCGCTTTGCGCCTGTACGCAAGGGTTGAACGGAAACGATACAACTGTGACAGTTGTCATTGTGTGTAAAAACATCCTCGAGTTAAAAGCTAAAAAACGTAAATAAAGTTACTGGCTAGAGTTAAGAAATAAAACATTTTATTTATTACGAATCGTTATAAAACTTTGTAAGGTTTAAATATTAAAGTCATTACTCAAAAGCGCAGATACTTTAAAAACTTTTGCGTCAAATACATTACACTATTAAATAAGATTTAGAGTTTAGTTGTGCAAGAACTATTTGGTTAAGTAGTTTTTGTGGAGTATTATGAATGCGAGTTTACTATTAGTCTACAGTTTATTACAATCAAAAAGTGTAAGTAGGTATATCATACTAAGATATTATAAGTAACAGTAAAAGTTACCGAATTCCATCATAAGCTAAACAAAGCGTGGTTTAATTTAGACACAAAATGCAAAATATTTTTAATCTCAAACGAGTATATATTCATTGCAGAGTATGAACATGTAGCCTGGAGTGCTCGTTTAATTATTACCGACTAACTATGCTACCAGAAATTCAACGTCTACTTTGCCGTTGCCGTAGCAGTCCCAACTGAGTTTCGTGAAATGAAAGTGGACAGCCGGAGTACGTACTAAAACGAGGATGAGGCATAATTATAGGTATAGCATATATAAAAATAAAGCATGCGAAAAATATTAGCTAGTAATTGCAAGTTATATTTTTTTAGCTTTTTCTTAGTTTGCTTAAAACAAAATTAAATTTAGTTATTAACTAAATATATAATAGTAGTTCATTGGATTCTACTTTATGTGCAAAACTTAATTTAACCTCTTCTTCATTTAACCAAGTTACTGACAACACTTAACTTTTTGAAGACGCTAACAAATATTCAAAACAATCTAAAATCATATGGTCACATGTTGCAGTACATATTTATTTTAATGTTCGTGAAAAATCATATTTGACAGAGCTATCGAAAGCTATAAATAACTGCGATTATTAGAAAATGAGTGCATGGCAGCCCTAAGGGACGCGGCGCGTTGTTGAGCGGTGGCAAATCAATTGTGCGAATATTGTTTCGATGAACGATGTGTTTATTCTGCAATTTTTACGCTACTCTATTACATCAGCTTTACGTAGGATTTTAATGAGTTAAAATGACGACACGTGGAGTTTGAAGAGCTTCTAATAAAATAAAATCTTCATTATGAAATCTAACCCTGTACGACTATAACTTATAAGACATATTTAGACGTTGGCAGTGTTTTACGTGTAAAATACTTGGAATTACTTAGATCGTTTATTTGTTACCTAAAAAAACATCAAATTGATTATGGCTGCCATAGCTTGAATTATAAGCCAAAACTCTGCATTTCTTATTTGAGTCAAGCTTACTGAAATTTCCAAATGTTTCCAAAAAATCAATTATTATAAAAAACGGTACGTCACAAAGAAAATTGGAACCGCTTTAATAATAATGTTTGAAACGAGGAACTGCACCTAAATCTGGAATGTTACCAAATGCATACATAAAAGAGAAATGTCAGCGGAAGAATACGCTTCTGTATAAAGAACTTAAGACAAAGGAACATCTTTCTTTTGAGGAAAAGTAAAATATGCGGCGGCAATGACCTTTACCCACATTTGCAAACACATACATTATGATACATGCATAATGAAGGGACACATTGTAATGCTCTCTCTACCGATGTGTTATCTTTCTTTGTTCTTGTTGCTTTTAGTTTGAATGTCAATGAACTTAATACACTTGCAACACGAGTACTAAAATACACCAAATGCAGAATTCCACTGAGCGTCACGCAAGTTTTCTGCATGATCTGAAATTTGCTCGCACTCAAGCCAAGGTCGTGTTCAACTATAATGCGTCAAATCCAGAGGTTTATTGGTATATAAATACTAATCGTAAACATCTTAACAGTTGACATTCCGTTGGCAGTTCTGCTTAACCTAATCCATTTGCTTCTGTTGAATCTTACAACTTATCTGCGTCGATAAGAAATCCTGCTTATCTTTCATTCCCATATCGAAAATTTTTAAATTTCCCTAGTAGGTAATAACATGACTCTATAGCAATACCCAGACAAAACCAGAGGTCGTAACAGGCACGACGATCAAATAAATACATATGAGATTCGTACCGATCAGCCGACAAGAAAACTGTATCACCGTCTGGAGATTTTCTTTATTGTTTCAACTAAACAGAGAAAACGTGAGCTGGCATTAAATGGTTATTAAATTTTCTTACGTCTAAATAACTTTTCAAATGATGCCAAGCATCGTTAATAACCTTGTTAGCTGTAGGTATATTTACCGACCAGTCGACCTCCGACTGATATGCCTGCGATCCGAACGGCACACAGCATAAGAATGAGGGCACACTCTATAGCAGTAGCGAATGCAACTGCACTTAAATAACATTTATTAATTGTAGGTACAACATAGTTGTAATAGTTTAGCAGAAGTGTCAAGGTGCGTATAAAACGCTGAGTATTTACTTCGAACGATATATCGATGCTTGGAATCTCATACTAGGTACTCGCTAACTAGTGACTTTTTGTCACGCTACATACGAGAAAATGTGGATTACAGAATTTGTGAACGTGGCACTTGTTAGCGCGCTGAGGCTAAAGCTTACAATACAGATAAAAAATATGTGCAGAGCGGTGTTCATTATGTAAGACTTAAAATTCATGCACCTTTTGTATTGTCATCTGGTATTTTATGTCATCGATGGTCAAGTCACTCCTGTGCACTTTAGTTTAACACGTTTCTTAGTTGTGTGTTTTACTAACCAAATGGATTCTGTCTGAAATAAAAGAATTAATTATTTATTTATTTAAATCAAATTAAAATACAGAAAACAAAGTTTTTACTCGATGTTCGTTTGTGTGATACAATATCGAGCTTAAATAAATCTGTTCAAGCCCTGAATTGCTAAATTCACATCGTGTACGAAAAAAGATAAGAAAATATTAAATGTAGTTTATTAAACCTAATACAAAAAGGGAACAACAGCAAATCCCGGAGATAGTCGGCATTCAACCGGATTATCTTATGAGGTACTTTCATAGAGGAAATTGTGAAGAACCTGTCATAAATGGTTTCAATAAAAATACCACATGTTGAGTCTGCGGGAATTACTTTTTTGTATAGTTTCGCATCCGCAATGAGAAATTTCAGTCGTCTGAAACTGAAAGCTAGCAGCACCTCTCTTCTGTCTGATAAAAGGCACATTAGTAATATTAGTGACATTTTTATGCAATTTTTTCATCTTTTTAAGTAGAAGTCAGGGAAGTAGTGCTTATATTTTGAGTTCGATTTATTCATTTGAAGGCTGAGATGGCTTGTTGTTGAATTTTACAACATATGCATATGTATTACCTACCGTTAAATAAACCAAATATGTTATACTCGGAGGCTAGGCTAGACTACATTGACTAGTTGGCGGTTAAATGCTATTGCGATTCCGCCTCGCCGCCATCAAAAGCGCAAAGTAAGCTGTGTGAGGTTTTTAGTGTGTAGGTCTCTGTGGATCTTATTGGGTTCATGGGAGAGAGTCTCACATACCCCCGTTGTCTCCCTGCGGTGAGAGACGGGAAAAGCATATTCCTCACGTTAAAAAAAATGCGTTAGAGAAAGGCACAAAGCGGGTTTTCATGTTCTGAACTTTAGTTGCGTTTAAGACATGAGGCTTATGGCCAGCAGTAGGTTAATAAAGAAGCAATGAAAGTCAGACACCTAGGTGTCTGCCTAGGCACTGTAGTGCGAAGTCAATAATAATCACGTTGTTCAAAGAGAATTGCGTTTGATTCTCTCCGAAGCAAAACAACACGTGAGCCAGATCGTTATTTTGTTTTCGTTTTCAATCATATTGCCGATCATAGCAGATCGAGAACGTATCAATGACATTTTTAATAACGTAACGCAATTACTCTACGTCAACGTAAAACGAGCATATCACGTGGACGGCGTGGCCAATTTATAATCCATTGTTACAATCTTACATAATACTAGAATTTTCCATCGTTTAAGCATAAAAAGGTCAGGCAACTACCAAGTTGTAGGCACTTGATTGTAGGCACCGGCGATAGATTATAGACCTACGAGAAATTGTTCAGATAATTTTATCTGACCTACTAACTCAAACGATAGATACCTTTGATGCTGAGAGGTATCAGCTACACGCCGTTTTATTTAATCTTAACATTACGATGGGCAATAGGCTCGCCCCCTATAACATTGGGACATTTAGCACAACGTGAAATATGAAGTACAGTGTACACCTCATGTAACATTACGATCCCAGTTGCTAAATGTAGGAAATTGATTTGTTACTGACAGGTGAAATAAGCATTATTGCTGTTGCTCTGTTTTCCTACAAAAAAATAAGTGTTGCAGCTAGCCAGTAATCGTATTCAAAATTATTTCACTAGGCACCCACGAGATGATCGCATGTATTTGTATCGGAATTGCTATTTTTAATTGGTAAATTGCTTCTTGCTGCCACAAAATATACAACGAAAGAATATGTTTCAGTTCTTTTTAAGAGTACATATTAATAAGCGATTAATGCCTTTGAAAATAGGTAGGTAGGTATTCTAAATCAGTTTCATTTATAAACAAGTAATTTTTTTAAATATTTTTATAATTAAATTATAAAATAATTCTACTTTATTTTACCCTTTATAAATAAATATAATTATTTATAAAAAAAATATTATCTGTTGTAATCAACCAATATCAGCGTGGCGTTTCCTCGGTTATCTGCTATTTTTGTTGTCAGTCAGAGGGCGGGAGCGCGCGCGATTGGTCGCCCGGTCAGTCCACACGTCAGAGACTAGCGTATTTTCATTTACGATTTTCTTTTTTACGTTACGGAGTTTTCATATCAAGTGATTTGTTTTTATAAACTATTAGAGACTTTTTTATGAGTTATTATTAACAGTCGAATTAATTCTTGATGTAAGTGAGAGTTCTTTTAGTTATTTTTTTTCCTCTTTATTGTGAAAATACTGAAATTTCTTGGGCTGGAATACTTTATTATATTCTTTCGAATTGCATTCCGAAATGATTGAAAGTGATACAGTTTTACATGTTTATAACTATATGCATAAAAACATGGAAGCATGAGCGCTAAATGTTATTTTTGGCGCGACATGCGACATGCATTTTTTTATAAACAAAGGTGTTACGAGTATAACATATTTTATCGTGGTCGTCTTTATCCTTATTATTAGATTATATCTGAAGTATTTTTCGCAGCAGGTGGCGTGTTTAAACAGTTGCCTGTGTTTAAATTAATATTTATGCACATTTTAAAATTCATGTCTGCGCAGAGTACTGACATGATAAATCGCTTACTTAATCACTATCCATTCCTTTGTTTCAAATGTTGTTTATTTATAATTATTCATTTAATTGGGTGCATTAGGTATTTACGCACTAATGACATTTAATAAGGCCATTGATGTTATTACGTTCTTGTTAATAGTTCTACGTCTGACATACTGACTCAGTCGTATTTTGTGTGAACATTAATTTGTCCTAATTGGTTATTTAGAGACAAATTAGTAGAATACTCCAGTAGTAGCACTGTCTTAAATAAATATGCTTCGTGCCCATTCATAAATCATAATACGGAACAACAAAGATCATTCTTTGTTATGACATTATTATTGCGTCGGTCAATTTTGTAAACAAGCGTATAGTAACTAATATGTATTTATATGGTAATGTCAATGGATGGAACATGCAATTGTTTGACACAGGTTCATTGAAGAAATATTTTTTTACTTATAGCAAGAAAAGATTTTTTTTAACCTGTTATGTGATATTGCTATAAAGTATTATCTGCGATGAAGCGGAGCCTGTATATACATATTATGTGTGGCACGTCAGAATATTAATCCATTGTATATGAGCCAACGTATAGTTTATGATAAAACAGCATAATTTAAAATTCTACATTCATGTGCCTATCATGTTATAAGTGCCATATGAATTTATCTTACGCTTAAATTGGTCGAGTTCAAATAAAGATAAGGAATTCCCAAAAAATGTATGGTTAGAAAAATTAAAGGTTAAACACATAATGTACAGAGACATTAAAATTAAAAAATTGTACGAACAACTAACTAACACCAGTGGAGTGACTTCTCTTCCAATGAGAAGAACGAACAAAGAGAGATATTAGACCACCACGTTACCTCACTGTCATATCTAGACTTTTGGGTAAACAAAATACGATAATCACTTATGTCTAAATAACATTCAAGACGTAATTATAGACATATAAAAGACTATTTTTATTTTAAAGTACCGAAGCCCCATCCTAATGATAGTAAAAAAAAAGATATATGTCACTCAGGCATTAGGGTGCTTTCTAAATATACAACATATATGTAGGTTAATAAGGTAGGTACAGTCAAAGGGTAAACTGCTTTACAGTTAAGTCACTTAAATAATATTGTGTAACATAACAAGGACGGTGCTAACAGCTGACCACAGACGAACCAAACATTATAAGTCACCTTTTAGTCGGGCTTGACTTTTAACTTCGTAGAGATAAGCCTGTGATACTGATGAGCAGAACAAACACTTTGTTGCGCTTTTGTTTACGCGCTATATTTCAGCATGAAACAGCTGTTTGAAACAATCAACCTTACATACACAAAGGCAAAAATCTTTTGGCACGATCCGTTAGTATTTTAAAATGCATATATCAAACAAATATTAATAGAACATTTTTTCCATAAATTCTACTTGCTTTTGAAGGTAGGTCTCAAAAATGAACTACTTACGAACTTACAGCGCTTTAGCTGCGAGATACCAATTAAAAATCACTCCGTCTTTATTAGACCGCTCCGCTGCACTGATCGAAATGAGCAAAAAAACACGGTGTCTCTATAACTGCTATGTCCAACCAATACCACGTGGTAATTGTGATATGTCACATATAAGAGCCAACAGCCTTAATTTAGCGGCACCTTGTGTAATTGTATATGGGATAAACTCAGGCAAGCCCTTATAACAAAATATTGATGATAATATGAATTGACATAACTGTATTAGATATTAGAATACGTAATAAATGATAGTCACTAATAGTGATGTAATAACTCTTGGATTGGGGTATAGTAGGGATCGTAAGCGACCTTTTATCGCAGTCCGATAACAGAGACGGACGTGCCACTAAAAACAGTCATGATGTGTCATCTCAAGACGTTCTTGCACCACATTGGAAGTCTCGATTGATAAATAATATTTTTTTTCCGAATACAGACTATACTTCTGTGTTCAAATTAGGTAAAAGTTTCTTTGTTACGCTTGTTTCGTGACGTGAAAAAATGTGAATTCCCCGAAGGCAGAGGTGCATCCAAAATTCGCCAAATAAAGAAGCCAATCTCGTGTCTTATTTGGAGTGCATCACACTTATATTTGTAACTTCGCTTGCCAAGTGGGCGGGCACCACCTGTCGATACTGGAATTTCCAGATATCGATTAAACGTAGCAATACCGCAAAACATGAAATATAAAATCTGAAAGTCACTTGGTAAAATAGTTTTCTGGTTACGAAGAAACGTCCATACAATCACACCTGTTATCTTTGAAATTATAGGCAAAGGTGCTTTTCTTTATCAAAGTTTATTAAAAACACCCAAAGGGTAATCAGAAGTCGATATGTGTGGCAAGCATAATATATCCACAGATCGGGCCCACACAAATTTGTTTATAAACGAACATAATAATCTCGACTAAATGCCGGTCCAGCTCATATATTGTGGTCGATGTGTGGATAATTCTTATCAATTACATACATACATACATATATATACGTATATTAATGTGCAGTAGGTACAAGGCGATTCTTGATGCATAATTATTGTTACGATCTAAGTTCTGAGAAACTATTACATTATTCATTATAACGTCGGGTTGTTAAACTTTGGCTTTATTAATACATCTTGTATATACTTAATATATCTATAGGTATATAGGTCAATCTTGAGTTAACTTGATTCATAATAATAGAGCTCTATGTTATCGGTCATTGCATATGTCTGTAATTAAATGATCTGCTGATGTAGCTTGAAATGGTACAAATCAAAAAGTACATTAGTACCTACTTATACAGATACATAATCACGCCTTTAATCACTGAAGAGGTAGGCAAGGTTGGTCCTTATAAAGAGGATTCAATACACCTACACACCTTTCGCTGCCCATCTTAAGTCGCGCGTAATATATGGGAAGCTATTCATATTAATTTATTGAAGAAAAACAATCTCATGTCTGAAAAAATAAATAATAGTGCATGTTTTTGTATGTAACCTATATGTGTACGCAAGTGTCGATTTATCAAACAAATGTATTTCGTTGACAGATTTATCGAGTGTTTATGGGTGACACGTTTTTATGAATAAAGATATCTCTAGCCAGTGGTATCTGACATGAAACATCAAGTTTACTTATCGTAAACGAATGACTGGAATCTTTATTCTAAGAAACGCGTGTTCATAATAAATATATAATTAATGCATGTCCAGTGTCCATGGATATATATATATATGTGATTTATTGACTTGAGTTACATGCGCGAGAACGCAATTCAAATCCAGGCAGGTACTAATGTAACATTTTTACATACATTCTAAATTAATTTAAGTAACGCTGGGATTGTGATCGGTAAATGGTGGATCTAGTGCTATCTCTTCAGTTTGTAAAAAGGATTTAGAATCAGATGCATAATTATATTCAAGGTTACAAAAATAATAATCACAAAGACTCAAGATGTGTTGACATGCTTCATGGTGCCATGAGCCTATCTTATTAATCATAGTAAAACATGCCAACAGTATAACGTAGATTAACTAATACAGATAAATGAACCCTAAATCATTTACTAGGTGATATTAGGTAGATATCTTATCTACAAATCACTTATTCCGACGAGATGCGATATCATCGATCGAAAATAAACATAGATATAGAAGAGATATAGGTATTATGTGTACTTATTATTCCTGATACTAACGTATTATCAAAATATCACTAATTTCGTTACTCTTTTCATACCCAGCTACCTACAACATCAAATTACCTACCTTTTTATCATACGCCTTAATATACTTTTTATTGAGTTCGCCAGTTCCAAAAGAATTTTGACTTAGAATCACGCAAAATTTCATGCTCGTTGGTCTTTATTTATGTTTTACTTTGTAACCATATTCCAAGTTTATTTTATAATTCATACCTATGTTCATACTAAGATTCACTATCCTTTGTAATGAAAATGGTATTACACTATACTTCTAGCTCTATAGTCTTTAAGTTACAAGAGATTGAGATATTAAATGAACAGGTTAGGTAATAATTTACTGTTAGTAAATTCACCAGAAAACATCATAATAATTGTAATTTAGATTGCTGTAATTAACAATTTAGACTTATTTTAATACGTAATAAATACTTCTACTACTAGATCTACTGATAAATTACGAGTGCATGCTAAGCTTTGTTATTTTTACGAGACTATCTCATGTTCTACATGAATATCGTAAACTTAATTCTTTTACTAGTCATATGATATGATTTTATTGCGAATTAAACTAGCGTAGTTTAAATGTTTTCTTGTGATTACCTTCATCTAAACAAATAAAACCATGATAAAAATCTTATGAAATTGAGTAATCACTTAAAATAGAATCCAAATTGGAACTGTGTACCTTTGTTTACATTTTATAACAGCCTTTCAGGCATTGGGTTTGGATCTTCGATCAAAAAGTTTGGATGATCGAATTATGATACAAAAAAGTATTTAGTATATATTACTACGTGAGCACATTAGTAATATCATAGTATGATCATAGGTAATATCATGTAATATGTACAGATTATGTATCGCCAATGATAAGCAGTTTTTTTCAAAGTAAATGTTCCTGGTGCCAGTCGTGAACTATGGTTAATGACGTAACTATTTGGACGCTGTCAAAATATCACTTCTTTATTATTTACTCTTTGTATTTACCATCATAAAAATATCTGATCAGTTACGTATACTTTAATACGATACTACCTAGGTATATTACTTAATGTCGAGTACCTACCCTAGTTTATGGTTTTTGGATAAAATCCAATGAAGAAATAGTAAGATAAATAATGATGATGTGATGTGTGTTTATAATTTTTTTCAAAACGTTTTGTAATTGTAATGGTGAACGACCTAATGCTCTGTGCTAATGCTAAAAGTAAAGTAAATATGATTGCGATGGGGTATTTTGTGATTGCTAGATAGGAGTAAAATCATGTTTAATTCCAAATCTTTGGGTAAAATGCTGTCCTAGATAGGTTTGCCGACCACCCCGAGATTGGTCGGCACCAGACAAAAAGGCTAAACTGCTTGAGCCTCCAACCAGTCTAGATAGTATGAAGAGTAACTTATACTTTAAGAGTAAATTATAATAATAATAATACTGATTGTTAAGTAAATTTTGTACAGTGTGGTGACCTCTAATGGAAATATTACTTGGCATTAGTTTGTAAACATTAGTCGTCGGTATGCCTACATTATACTATTTTAGACGTTTTCGTACCAAATCATTTTGGAACTGAAAAATATCGATCGATTTATGCGATCACACAAATGTGTCTCCCATTCGGAAATTTAACCCGGGCATCAGTCCAGCGTCTATGCTTGTCGCCGTTTTATTAGGGATTTTTATGCTATAAATTACGCACATATACATAAGTCATGAACAAGAATATATTTATATATATTATAAAGCCGAGAAAAACAAAAAAAAATGTACAAAAGACTAATTTATCAAATGTAACCAGAGTCAAACAGGGACATTTCATGGAAGTATTAGTTTTTGTTTTATGTTAGATATACTAATTATAATGTAAAGTGCCTTATTTACAAATAAACTGTAATATATCTTTATTCTGTGATAAAGTGTTATATTATTATAATGTTTTCTTTCAGATAACGAATCGCATAAGAGGAAAGATGTTCTGCGTATACTGGCACACATCAATATTTGACACCGAGGTCTTGAACCGCAGATAGGTCAGAAGACATGGTCTTTGACCACACATAGAATTTTCATACTACCAATTATTTATATCATCTCTTCCATAACTTTGCTTCCCTGCTATTTTAGACATAAATCTTTTACATAGTAAATATATATTTATCTGTTGATAGTTAATAATATAAAGCACATAATAAATCAATAACATATCTTAACGACAATATACAACTGACAGCGTACAATATATTTTTAATATAAAATCAGATTTTAAAGAATAACCACAAAGGTATATAAGGAACCATAAGAAGTCATATCAAGTAAACTGCCTTAGTGTCAGAAAAACTACCAGAATATCGTGCCAAAGAGAGACATTTAAGTTTGGTGCTGAAGATGTCTCACGGCAGTATGGTGAAGAGTGAGAAAAATGGGAACGGTGCGCATGCGCCGCCGGAGTCCTCCCGCGAGAGTTCGGAGAGTCCCCCACCGCCGCCTGATGGAGGCTGGGGGTGGATGGTGGTCTTCGCTTCGTTTATGATCCATATCGTTAGTAAGTACCGTAATTTCCTATTATTTTATTTATCCATTAAATATTACATTATTTAATCTTCCTCCTTTTGACCTAAAGCCCCGGAACTTAATGTTTGTGTTTACCGTGTTTTAATGTTTTAATAAAACAGACCCTCCATACAACAGGATATCCTTACAAAGCTTAACCGGTATAACACACGTTTTCTTTTCAATTAAATTAATTTCCGTTTTGTTTAAAAGTGCTCAAACTCTTATGTCAATACCACAGTAATCAAGCATGGTAAATACTTGCCCCTACTTCTACATAATATAAAATGAGGCCTTTACCTTGCAGTGTGTAATTATAGTGGTTAGTACTTATCTTAAGGCAGGAATACAATTAGAAATTCACTATAAAATATAAATACTTACCACAATTGTGATCGTATCTAGAACATCCGTTATAATAATGAAAAAAATGTGTCGTGTTTATGATGACTAGTCAAAAGCTTTTCGGGAAATAAAGGGGTGCTATGTTATGTTATGTCAAAAGCTTGCGCTGCATTAGCAATAGTAGGGCGAAGTTCCTGCAAGCTTCGCTTCTGAAACTTATTTCGTAAATTACATTTGTTTGTTTTTTGTTTAATTTGTGCCTAATTGGAGGTTTTTGTTGGGAAAGCAGTCCATACGTATATGGAATGAACCTGTATAATAGTTAAAAAAATATCTCTAGATATACATCGTATTTTTAATTCTGTACTAAAATGTATGTTTTGATACTATGTCAATATTGCTCGTTTTAGGATTTTCATGATCATTAGTGAGAATTTCAGTTTAGAAACGATTTTAGAGCGTTAAGTAGGTATCAACCGGTAAATGAACCGATCCAAAAAAGTTTTAGAAACATTATCTAAATACTTATTACTATACATCTTTGTTTTTCTTTAAAAATATTATATGAATACTTTTTTATTCATATAGGTATAGAACAAAATCGTAGATTGATATTGTTAACAGTAGATGTAAAACTAAAACCTTTAACTAGGTTGAAGCGTCTGTGTAATAGGTATCCAGGTATATTTGTTTGCAACTAAAGTAAACTATTTGATGTATAAACAATATAATGTTTAATTTCCAGTAGCTACACGATATCTGGTGTTTACCAAACATTTTGATAACAGCTTCTGTGATTTTACAGCAAACAGTTATGACAGCTATATAATTTCATACGTGCTAGCGATTACATACTGACACCTGCTATCTTCAAAAGAGATCAAGAACAATCTGTCCCGTACAGCGGAGTAACGATAGATACTTAATTAATAGGTCTAGGGCCTAAAATAAGTAAATATGCTGAAAATTAAAAAAACAATAAAAATCGAATAGAATGCATGATGTATATATATAATATACGATTGACCTTAGTCATAGATTACATTATGCGAACATTATGTCATCCCCATACATTTATTCGATTCTATTTCTATTCGTCAAACATTATGCCACTTGAATAGGGCCAACTGGCAAGACCGGACCATCATCAGCCGCAAGACATGCCCTGTTGAACAAAAGCCTCCCCCTCAGAACGCCACAATAAACGACAACTTACCATTTTCCCACCACCGGTTGCTCGCAATTCTGACGATACCGTCGGTCCACCTAGTGGGAGGCCTACCAACGCTGAGTCTTCCGGATGTGGTCGCCACTCGAGAACCTTTCTTCCCTAGCAATAATCAGTTCTTCGAGCGAGATAGCCTGCCCATTGCCATTTCAACTTGCATGAAACTCCGAGCATAGCTCTCTCCATAGCTCGTTGAGTGACTCTAAGCCTCTCCAAAAGGCCAACCATTAGCGACCAAGTCTTGGAGCCATACATCATCGCTGGCAACACACACTGATTAAAGTTAGATACTGCGAAATTTTTTACATCACAGGCAAGACTGACTAACTTATTTCTATCCACAGCCTGAGAATTTTTTATTGCATAGCGTTTATCGACCTGATAAAAGAAGAACAACCAACTTGCTTGCGTATCGAACTTGAAATAAACACGCAAGCCCACATCCTACCACGTCAACAGATCCGTTTGTCACGTCTTTACTTCCCTCTACCGGATTTAAATCTGGGTGACATTCCAGCCTTCATATTAATATCCTGTCACTTCAAAGGGCCTTTGCAAATAAAGAATCGTAGACCGCTGCGATGAATGTATCTCATTCAATAAGTCAGACCTCTTCCATTGCTGTACTCTCGCAAAGGGGGTGAGAAATATCGTTATTTTAATTGCGTCGGCTCTTAATAGTTGAATTCATTTTAGTTCTTGTCTGCCAGTTATGATCATGTTGACTTTATTATTAGAATGACTCATTATTTTCCATTAAATATTTGGCATCACTTTCAGAAAAGAGAGTAACATCCTAAGGAAGACTCCAAATCATAAGAGGTTCGAAATTAGAATTTCAAAAAATTATTTCTTGTAATTCTAATCCAAGAAAAAAATAATTTATACATTTTTAGTAACGTATATTATTTAAAATACAGGTGTAGATATTTTTAGTCTGTCTGTCTTTCAGTGTAAAGCTATAAATTCGCTTAAGTAAAATAACCTTAGCGTCGTAGCTTTTTATCTCCGGAAAATATGAATAACGCTGGTGGAAGGCCGCTGCGGGCGGCGCAGGGTATTATTAATTATTAAGAAACACGTTTTCATATGTCTACAATGTCTAAAAAGTGTATATTTACTTAAGTCTTACTCATCAAGTAGATATCATCAATTTTGACGAGTTTAAGCAGAAAATAAACGGTACCTACTTATTTAAGGCTCAAAACGTATCGTTGTCTTCGATAATTCCAGGTATTGGGTAACCGGGGGCGTGGATGCGTGATAGGTACATGTCATTGTCGAGAATGAGATGAACAAAATTACACGGGTCACGCGTTGACGTCACTTCCCGACAGGCGAGAGATAATTCGAGTTATCAGGATAAATGAAACAATCTTTTATCTAGGTAGATCTGGACATTTACGATCGTTTCTAGTCGTTAACTGACATAATTTTGACGCTGTATAATCTGTATATCTCTACTCAATCCATATGCTACCAATATTATGCTCCTACTTAATATTATAAACGCAAAAGTATGTGACGATGAATGGATGTTTGTTACTCTTACACGCAATTCAAACTACTGAACGTTTATTGATGAAGCATTACAGTAAAATAGTTCATAAATTAGAACAACTCACATAAATACCATAATTTATAAAGATACATGACATGAAGTTGAAACAGCGGGAAACAGCTAGTTATAATATTCCTATTATTTTTACAAACAGTGTTTTGCAGCCCTTTTACCTAAAGTTGTAAGAAAAAAAGAACTTATTGAAATTTCCAATTATAATACCCAATGATTACCGTATATGTCGTACAATAATTATTTATACATAAGTAGCATTATTTAAAATGGAATGTTCATGTTAAATTTTAATATTTGCAAACCTATTTTAACAGCTTATCTAGCTCCATCTATATCGATGTGAGTACTTGTGTGACTCTATTACTTGTGAAACAAATTAATTACGCCAGCTTATATTCAGTCTGGTGTAATTCATTCATGTACTTACGTATTCCGCCGCGGCATCCAATCATAGGTACTATACACCTATCTTAGTACATCAATGTATGTTCATACATGCCTAGGTAACAACAGCCTCATAGCAACCGGTCATTCAGAATACTTCAACATTTTTATCTGCCCCAAAGTATTGAGTAGGATGTTGATAGCAGAGTGGTACATATCGTAAATATAGCTGGGCGATTGCCAACCGATAGTATCTTGTATGCGTAGTTGCGTACGCCTACTAATCATTATTACATAGATTATTAGGTATAAGCAGTACATTATCGAACTTGGTGTTGGTATATCATAGGCTTATTTTTATACGCGTTATTAAATGTTGATGTTCATGCTACGAATGCATACATATTACATTGGTAAAATTATACATGATCTACCGATGGGGTTGGCTGAGGTTTTCACCTTTATCAGGTCTGTACACCTTAGCGTAGCTACGTAGCAAGCCTATTACATACTATGTTTATTGCTTCATTCGACTCGCTTTGCCGAAAACTAAATTGTATTTTTAATCTTTCCACCACAGTCCACACGGTTCTTTTTAATCATTTAAATTGTGTGTTATTAAATTGCTTTGAATAAAAAAGTATAGCTTTTACCAATGTCATCAAAATATTTCTTAAATCCTTAACGTTTCACGTTTGAAGTAAAATTTAGTTGAAGATACCATGACTATTTAACGAGGGCGGGCTCGGTGCGCCTCGCCAATTTGGTTTACGTCCACGTCAAAGCATGTAATCAAACCTTACATTTTAGTTAAATTGAGTGTTCAAGTTATATGGCCAATTAAACCGCACGAGTATACTTTTACCACTTTACGGCTGCTAAATGAAATAACAACACTTATGGGCACCTAATTAAGTAGGTACTCGATAAGGTTATACACCTGAATAACTCTAGGACTTTATTATCTAAATATTTACTTTGTATGTGAGTATTTGCATTTAGCAAAAAGCATTTACACTTATATTTGTAACGTCCCGTCGGAATAAGAGTGATGTTGAACACCTAGATATATCTAGCTTACATTATTTATATTGGCTTAAATTCACAAGATTGTGAGAATTTTGCCTAAGAGGCAACCTCTATAGTACTGCCTTGTTTGAGTAGTAAATCCAATGTAAACCCTACGTATTACAATCGCATTCGACAACAAGACAAAGAGCTTACAACACCTATTTATACCAAAAAGATAAAAAAGACAGATCAGTGATTACATACAACCGAATATATCAAACTTTACGAAGGTCTTGATCGAATCTCAGATTGTTTGACAAGATAATCACATTCCAGCTATATCAATTGTTGTAAGTACTGATAGCCGGGGCTACGACCACTTAGACACGAGCCGTAAATCCTTAATACACGTGGAGCATATAACAAGCTTACACGCATGACTGTAAACACTTCTATGTGCGATTTTGGTTTGCGTTAACGGATAAATACATATCACAATGGCTCATTGAAAAGTGTACAAGCGTTCATTATATGTCAGCTTGCAGCGCTAAGTGCTATTTATTATCCTTGAAAGGTTTACAATTGAGTCTTTAGGATTGTTTAGTTTACTAGTAAAATCATAAATATTTTCCCCCTAATATCCTCTTTGATAGAGCATTCGATTTTGGTTTTCATTTCGGTGCTGTTTATTCAAATGTTTATATGAAATATAATCTAAACTACACCATAACACCAGTGACTTGTGTTACTTCAATTAATCAATTATTAAGTCACTATTGCTAACAAAATGGTGACGTATTATGTGAATACGATGTCACTTTCACTCCCTTACATGCCTACGGTAATCCGCATTACGCGATCGTATATATGCCCCATTAATCCTAACACAAGCCTTAGATGGATCAATGTATTTACTACTAGCAGTAAGCGCCAGTCAACATCGTATACTACTATAGTCAAGTCTACATTTTTTTTTACTTAGAATACAGATATTTTATTACAGTTACTAGTAACATACAGGCACATTTTTTTGTAATATTACATCTATGTAAATTAAAAATATAGATGGGTGATTTTGTTGCACAGTAGCTTTCGTCCTTGACTTCGTTCACGTAAAAAAGTTGTCCTTTTCTAGGGTTGAAGCCTTCTACCTCTATAATAAAAATCATTACTATAATGAAGAGTTGACAAAGGATACAGCGAATACTCTCCACACTTATAAATGCATACTACATAGTAAACATTCACTCCACAAACACCGACACTAAAAGATTACAATCTACAGCCAGTATGTGGCATGTCAAGCCTGGTGATTTACTAAGTCTCTACCTTCTCTTACCTCTGCTCATTGTAGCAATTTGTAACGAGTTTCGTCTTCAGTTCACTAGTAGATCAATACTGAAATTATCCTTTGTCATGAGATAATTAGAAATCAAATTAAAACGCAAAGGTCAAATATCAAATTATCCTACCGGTGATTCAAACCATTAATTTACTACGCCTGACTCGAAACTCGCTACCTTTCTCGTCTTTCTAATTTATTACAATAGATGGTAAAACAATAAGTATGAAATTATACAATTACTTTCACTATTCATAAAATCTCAACGTTAAAGCTACTGACTAAATTCCAGTCTTTCAGTGTATACGATTATACGATTCTGCTGCAGAAATATATGTTCGTAAATATTTTTTATGAATATGGATGTATCAATAATATGCGTCTGTTTTGCAAAGAATCGTATTACTGGCAATGTGACCTCTTTGTTGATCTATTGTTGTTATCAGTGCGCAGACATTGGCCGACGACCCCACGCCATAATATTTATCAAAACAATAATATAGTAATGACATTGCCAGTCTTAGCGTCACTACTTATATAAATAAAGATTTTAAATTACTTATTTACTTCTATATTTATATGTATTGCTGAATATCAGTTTTTTAAAGATTTACTTTGCTGCAAGAATTCTTTACCAGTTTTAATTTATTAGGGCTGGTGCTATATTTGTTCTCCAAAAGTCTTAAGGAAATTAACAACTATGATTTATATTTTTAGTACTTACAAACTAACTGATATGGTAAAATTTTTTAACGTCATATGGCGTCATATGATATCTTATCGCTTTGATCACACAATGTGATAAATCTCGATTGCTCTGCAAACAAGTATTTCACAATTAAAAAAATATTTTACAAATAGAAATAATCTTATATTTGCTACAATTGTAGGTTACAAGCGTGACGACCAACAATTTGCCCAGAAGATTCCATTTATAGTGTAGGGGTCAAAGTTTCAACATTGGCACCTACTGCACGATAACACAGTGCGGAGAAACGGAAGAGACTTCAAGGTTTTATCCGAGAATTATGTAGTTATGAGAGATAATAATTATACCTAAGGTTCGTCCTAATACATATATACATATGTATCTTGGACCTAACCCTACCCAGGTAGCTCTTAATGGGTCATGGCTATTCTTGCCGAAAGTTCAAAAGAATTAAATAATATTATAAGGCAATTCTAAATCTGAAAAAAAAATACTTTCTTCACCTCCAGATAATACTTTCGACTTATTTTTGTGTCAGGACCTATCAAACACATGCGTGCCCGTGATATGATAATAAAAAATAATGTATTATTCTGAGAAACATTTTATCGCACTTTGCTTTTGTATCAAGACATGATTATTTTACAAGATTTGATTGCACAGCAATATTTCGTCACATGTGGTGCGATAGCTGTGATAATCGGATATTCGTTCTGAGTCTGGGTATTTCTCCTTGTACTTGTATAATAAAACACACCCATAAGAAATGAAAAATCAACAAAATCGAGTTAACGTATTATTTGAAATATAAAAATATCATGTGACTCATACTTTACATTGATGGAATGATAAATAAAAAATATAAATAAAAAATCTGATAAAATCAAACAATGGGAAGATAATATTAATACTACTATATCATAAATTGATTACTGTTACCGTGACTTCTGGTCTAAGATAATACAATTAATTTAAGCTGATAAGCCAGATAATCTTTAAAGATAACCTTACATATAAGTTGTGATTCATTTTATATCCTAGAAGATTAAATATCTAAAACAAATATCACAATATTACCTAATCTTTACCGAATATAGAAGTACCGAAGTGACTTTTTATATGCCATTTGCGGAGCTAGTACCTAGCTACTTACATAATTATATTTTATTACACCAGTAACTTACTAAGGATTAAACCCAATTATAGACTCACCCCGCATTACTTTGAATTACTACTATTCGTCTATGCATTTATTATTATTATTACATACGGCGCGCGGCGTCGCTGCGTGATGTGTGCACATGTGTACCCTATTATGAGATATAAGTACGTATTTTCGTTCGTATATCACGTATCGTCTAGTTACAAAGCTCCATTAAACTAACAGCAAAGATGGTACTAGAATAAAGTTGTGTCAGATATGATTAACGAACCCATACATTCTTTGTATTCGGTTACCCTGACATTGACCTTGGGATTACAATTTTCGTAAAATCAACAGTCAAGTAACCCCACCGCTCCCATCAAATGGCGCTTCGTACTAATTCGGGACAAGCAGAATATATATATCGTCACAAGTCAAGGCCGAGGTAACATTTAAAACGGCGCTCCTGTGGTGTTCTACTCAATATATGATATCTACCGTATACACTGAAACACTGCAGATATTTTACTGCAATACGATTCGAAGCCAAAAACGTAGTTAATGTATTTGTTACATGCGTGTAATGTATTCTTAAATACGAGTACCTATGTACTTCAGCCTTGTGATAAACAACATTCTTTGAAAAGTGGTCACCAATTTACTCTCTCTACTTACCTACGAACTTTACGGTAATTTTTACTAAACAACCACATAGATCGGCCGTATCCTCGTGCGTAGGCAATTGCGTAGGAATTTAATAAAATGATTTGTATTGAACAAATTGTGCCAATTGACATTATTTACATGTCGAGGGCCGACGACCTTGTCTCTGTAATTAAGTACACAGGTCCACTACGAGTTAATTATATACTTATCTCCTTTGAAATGCGTTACTAAATATTAAAGGGTAAACATGTTTATCCTTTAGTATTCAGTTCCTTCTATCGTGTATTAAAACATGCAAAGATGACTTACACGTAAGACACATTGCATGTTTTATACACGTCAGAAAATATGCAAGACATTGACATGGAATTGAACGTACTGAATATAGATGCCGCAATCAAGAATCGTAAATCGTGATATTATCGTTTAACTGTTTAACAAGGTTGACGTCCCTTTACCTTTTAACCAGCATTAAAAGGTTGTTAGGAAAAGATATTTACTTTATTCCAATACATATTTTAGAATCGTACTTTAAAAAAGAAAACGCTAATTATAGTTTGTGTCGATATTTCTTTCTATAAGTTATTTATTACTTTAAATCAGTAATAGTGTAATAGTATATTCCATCTCATAGGTATAATTAATATGTTTTTCACAGGCTGTAACAGGCAATTTTTATGTTCATCGATATAAACACTACGTGTGGTTCTGAAATAACACGTAGACGTTCTACACGTGAGGTTTGTATCTTAAATTTTTCCAGATTATATTCCGACTTGTCCATCACTCCTTTATTCCCCGATAAGATAGGCAAATGGTTACTGTTGTCAATAACACTTACGACCACCTGACCTATTATGAGGATAACATCGGAAGCACAAAATACCTACACTCTATACCAACATTATTCATCTATGTTTCCGTCTTCATTAACAACGAATAAGATCAACTATAGCCTTACTATAGGTATCTAACAGCGACAGTATACTTATTTCTCCTGTAGTTTTTTTTTTACTTTTATTAACAGATTAACCGTTTGCCTGTCCCGAGAATCACATATGGCCATTGTTAAACTATTATATCTACCGTCCGGACAGTTAATACTGTAAAAATATTAATATGCAATAAAGAATTTAAATTTGGATTTGGAAAATGTGTGTATTATTTCGTAAAAAAAATTGATACTGTAGATAAAACATATTGTTGCTCTAAATAACTTTAAACTCAGTTACACTAATTAATACATTAAAATAGTAATACCTATAGGTACAATAGACATTCGACAATAAATCTTCAGTACGCCGCGCCACGCGCCTCCGCGCCGTTATACGAAAAAACTTATTTTCCGTTATGATAAAAGTATTTTCTGTATAAATAAATCCGTCACTCAACGGGCCTGAGGGATTTGCTCATAGATCTTTTAAAAGTACATACTATTGATATTTTCCTATCATTTCATTATTCTGAGTGTGCCCGAAACTTTACCTACGTGAGACGTTTATAAAAATATCAGTATAATATCGGTCTCTACACCTCTCGGATTACCTTGTACAACTTCATCAAAGTTATTATTATATTACTCATAATATCTTATGATTACCTATTGGTAGTACTTTCGCAAACTTCACAATGGTTTCTTCAGCAACAGTGCAGGTTATATCGAGTGATTCGAATACGTATTCTAAGTGTTCAACTCACCACCACATTTATGGTTATCGCGACATAACCACCAAAGAAGTACCTAAATAAACCAAATAATTATATAAATTGCAATTGTACATATAGCGATAAGTACATAAGTCAACAAAAGAAAAATTGCATGCATCATTGAGCACTCTTCTTGCTCAAAATGTCATAATGATGTCTTCCAGTTGTGTAAAATTAGAAAGTGCAAAAACACATTGAAAAGTTCCATTGATACTTGTCTGGGTTTGAATCTGCAACTTAAAGCAGATGTTTCCGGCTCGTCCATCCCTAGGCTACCACACCATATTAAAAATATACCTTTTTAAATATGTAAAAATATTTAATCTATTATGTTTTGACTGTACTGATCAATATCTTTTGATTTTCTTTCCGCTTCATGTAAGTGTCACTTACCATGATTGATAGTTCGAAACATCACGTGAAACATTGTCTTGATACCTTCCATCATGTTTTATGATAAATCTATTAGAAAAGCTAGACTTTTCAATACAATACATGATAAAATGCTTACATAATAAAACAACAGTAGGGACTTCAAGTTACGTGAAAACTCATCTTGCTTACTCAGATTAAAAGCAACAAAAAGACGGTTAATCAGGAAATTAAAATAACCTTTATAAAGTTTTTATCTATTTCATGTGTAATTTCCTTATAAGCTCATTTCCGTATAACACAGACCTAGTGCACTTTTACTGTTTATGAAATTAATTTTAATACATAACTTAAATATATGACGTTCTAATACGTAACTTAAATGTATGACTGCCTCCTTGGTCTACTGGTTGCTTAGCGCGACTGTTGAGCATAAGGTCCTCGGTTCGAATCCCGGGTCGGGAAAAGTGTTACTGGGTTGTGCCATTAGGTAATTCTCGATGCGGAAGGAGGAGGACCGGGTGTTGTGCGCAGCTTGGGAGAGGCCTATGTCCAGCAGTGGACCGCGATAGGCTGTGGGAATAAAAAAAATCAGTAACAGCACGTAGTCTGGATTTGTGCCCGGTTGATGGCAAAAGGCTCGCCCCCTATTAAATACATTGGGACCTATAACTGAAATGTCTGTGTACAAATGTGCAATTCTGCCTACCCCTTCGGGGAATACAGGAATGATGTTATGTGCTATCTTCATAACAAAAATAAATACCCATTAATAGTTTAAATCGCGCTGTTCTAATGAATGGATATTATAACCATCTAAAATGTTTCTCTGTAACAGTCGCGACTTCCGATTAAACATAAGTTATAAATACTTATATGTATAATCCCTGAGGGCTGTAGAAGTATGAAAAAGTCGCATTTTCTAAGTAATTTACAAAGTTAAGTATATTTATCTAATGAAGTACGAATATCGTCGCTTCAAGATCCTTGCGCTGTTTTATTCAGAACACGAGTCAACCGCCCGCCATTTTCGGTCCATTAACTTTGTTTCTATCTGTTATGTAGGCCGTCTCTCGATATCATGCGGTAATGATTTATAATTCAGTCTTTACGGTCCATCTTAATCTCTAGCCTAAATAATTTATTGTACCTTCCCTTGGTACGTTTTAATGTTTGTTATTTGCATAAGTTCACGGGAGTAGTGCCTAATCTCTTCCTAATATTCGAATCTTAAGTACATTTACCCCTACTTATTCATTAACTCCTAAGATCCGACCAAACTTAGCCTGTGTGTAATATGTCTTCGAAAACACTTTACTAAATCGTATAAAGTTTTTATAGTGCAGTAGCTGTACAGCCTCTTTCGCTTCTTGTATAATAAACGAATTGTATAATAAATTAATCAGAACTATTATAAAGACACGTGGCATCTCTTTAAGGTTGGACTTTTTTTGCTTGTATCATTCAATGCAAAGGGAAGCTTCTTTGACGTCGACTCTCGTCCTATTGTCAGTGCGAGCCTTTGTTTAGAAGTGGTCGCGTATTCTCCTAGTTCACTCTTCCTCTGCATCGATATTGTCTCTGCATATGCCTATCATGTTAACCTACTTTATTATTAAACTGTGCCATTATTGTGCACGATGCCGGTGACGATAGAGTCGATCAAAGCAAACATAACACTTGACATTTAAACACGCATTAATAGGATTTATACCTTTCAGTGCAGATATTTCATCTGTTTTCTCCTCGCGAGAGAATTTTACATAGCAATCTTCATTGTTAGTGCGATGTACTATTCTTACTACTTACCCTACTTTCACATAATATATACATTAACGTAACTTACTTCGTAATCTTTTCAGTTTGTATGCCCGTTCATAGTAGGTAAATTTAAAATGGTTTATATTCCAGAGCATATTTATCTTGTCAATAAAAAGTACACTCAGTTTTATGGCTCAATAATAACGTGAATATTTTTAATTTCAGCTGATGGCATGACCTATTCGTTCGGCGTGTTCTATGCAGAGTTCCTGACCTACTTCGATGAGGGTAAAGGCAAGACCGCTTGGATCATTTCTATCCTCGTAGGGGTCACACTCAGTTCGGGTAAGTAATTAATTTAATATCACACTATTCTAGCTTTAAACAACTATGCCAAAGTAATGATGCCATCTATCACAGCACGTTTGTTACGGATCCCTACCGAGCACGACCTAAATGATAGAGTGAACATGTAATCTGAAATCTGAAAATGAGCACAGCTGGAGTAATAAGATAAGTACTA
Source organism: Abrostola tripartita (assembly GCA_905340225.1). Taxonomy (NCBI): domain Eukaryota; kingdom Metazoa; phylum Arthropoda; class Insecta; order Lepidoptera; family Noctuidae; genus Abrostola; species Abrostola tripartita. Next base: position 4,301,809 of record HG996488.1, read on the forward strand.
AAACAAATGAATCACTTTACAATGATTCATCTAGCAGCTGCTGATATGTTTAGTACCGTGATCACATGCCGCATACACTTGATAACAAAAAGAACATAATACCTAACACAATTTTTTTGAGTAAATACCTAGATAATGGGCAACTCTAGGAAGTAGATTAATATCTGATCTTTGCAGCATACAAAACTTATGCTTGTAGATAAAATTTACTTAACTAATATACTCCTTATAGAATGTACTACATTAACGGTGAGAAATTAAACAAGGCATTACATATTTGTAATTCAAATAAACTTTATATTATTTCAGGTCCAATATCAAGTTCTTTCGTGAACCGATGGGGATGTCGCGCCGTGACGGTGGCCGGTGCGCTGATGGCGTCTATCTGCGTAGTGCTCTCAGCATTCGCGGGCAACGTGCTCACTCTCATCTTCACCATCGGCGTCGGAACTGGTTTCGGCTTCGGCCTCATCTACCTCCCTGCCATCGTCAGCGTCACAGTGTGGTTCGAACGATACAGAAGTCTTGCCACCGGTAAATACATAGTTCTTAAAATTTACTAACTTGATTCAGAGATAACTTGTAATAGTATATACTAGGACAGTGATGAGAGTAAATTAGCCGAATTGGGTAATCAGAGTCGTAGCAAATGGAAATCTGTGACCTCTGCCTATTATGCTTGTAGTTGTATGTTTGTATGTTTAATAACTTATTCGCGGGTGCGCAAGCCATACAAAACAATTATGACTGTAAGACATAAATAACATATTGTTTTTATTGTGCCTATGTGGAATTTGTTTATAGGCCGGGAGGGAAATCCTTAGGAAAATTAATCGTTATGTTTATTTTTTAATAATTGTTTTTTGTGCCAGAAATACTATATTAAAATGATGGGTTGCTTTTTTCAGGTATCGCAGTATGCGGATCGGGACTTGGGACATTCTTGTTTGCACCAATCACATCAGCTTTGATCGAAAATTACGGATGGCGCGGTGCTATGGCGATCATCGGTGCCTTAATACTGAATTGCATTCCATTAGGCCTTATATTTAAACCTGTCCCCGAACCTCCAAGAACACCAGCTTCAGAACCCATGTTACCCAAACATAACAAATCACCTTTAAAACGATCTCAAAGTACAGAACACGTCATCAGAGCTAATGGAAAAGTTGATGATACTGATATTTCAAGACTAACGCTTTCCCAACCCGCATTGAACAAACCACATGAACAAAAACCGCCGCACTCGAGGCACGGCAGCGGTATCATGCAAAGGCCAGACGTTTTATATCAAGGAAGCATGACTAGTCTTGCCAGATATAAGTCTACTTCTCCGGAAAGAGCACTTTCAATTAAAACAGAACCCGAAGCGAGATGTGGCTGGTTACCATGCTCAACAGAATTCAAAGCAGCGCTAGCCGAAATGCTCGATTTATCACTCCTCGTGGACCCTATTTTTATTTTGTTTGCTATATCAAACTTTTTGACAAGTATCGGGTTTTACATCCCATACGTTTATACAGTGCCAATGAGTGAAAACCTTGGAATCGCAAATCCACCGTACTTGATTTCTATAATAGGAGGATCAAACTTGTTTGGGAGAATTATTCTTGGTTATATAAGTGATAAGCCTTGGGTAAACCGCTTGTTAGCTTATAATATGTGCCTTACAATCGCCGGGATCGGTGAGTTGAATCGACACTTCTCTATAGTCTAATTATACGTGGAATTTTGAATGAGCATAATATGATATGTATATAATTTCAGCTACTGCATTGGCCACCGTATGCTGGGAGTTTTGGGGTCTCGCTTTATACGCCACAACATTTGGTTTCACTATCGGTGCCTACGTAGGCCTGACTTCAGTTGTCCTGGTTGACCTGCTAGGCATCGAAAAACTAACTAATGCATTTGGCCTTCTCTTACTCTTCCAAGGAATTGCTTCTCTTATAGGACCACCTTTTGCAGGTAAATATTTTTTGTTTAAGTATTTATCTAATAATAACTTTTTATTGTTATCTGAAACAAAAATGGACTTATTTGATTTTGATATTGCAGGGTGGCTATACGATACGCTCCATTCGTATGCGCCAGGATTCTACGTCGCTGGTTGTACGATCTCGCTCAGTGGAATAATTCTGTTTCTAATCCCCGTGATCGAGAGGCGACAGCAGAGGCGGTGGGAGGAGAATACAGCGATGGAGCAGATATAGCAGGACGAGGTCCTGGGGCCGCGGCGCGAGTACCCGCTGATCGTGCTCTACAGCCCCTCCACGCCGAGCTCCGCCGGCTCCACTGAGGACACCTACAGCAACAGGGTATACAAAACTACAATAATAGAAGAGAACAATAAGTTTAATGTAAATCATAGTGAAGATAGTAGTGACTTTGTAAATATCAATGCGATGAATGAATGCGACGAACGTCTCGATAACAACTATCGAACCCATTCCAGAAGAAGTGTTGTGAGTGCATGTGAGATTTATGAATAGTTAGCGTTAATGAAAAGGTGCAATATAAATCTTTTGTTTCTACTTTATTTTAATTGATTTATATTTAAACTAATAAGTGCCGACGTCTATACGTTTCCTATTAACCGAAACCAATCGATTAATTAGTTATAAGTAGAAACGCGTATAATAATTATAAAACTAATTCTAACTAAGATAACTTTTCAAATGGTATTGGTAGTCCTAATTGTAATCAAGAGCGATAATGTAAATTTAAATTTGGCAACTATTATATTTGATAAAAATGAATGGCGAATAAAAATAAGTTTCTGGAGAATTGTTGACTAGTCGTGCTGTATTGTGTGTGCGTGTACTATATAACTCCATATATGGCCTTACTGTGGACCAATCGTGGGTAGAATATGATGTCATCAAAAGTACCTAGTAAAGGCATATTGTGCTTTTTGTAAATTTAGAAGTAATAACATAATCATCCACAAAGTACGACGGCTATTTAATTTCCTTAATAAGCTACTGTGTTATATTCTCCTGTAAGTAGTGATATTTTTCCACGTTGTGTTCAGTAGTATAATTTGTTGATAAGAACTAGATTGAATTTGGTTTCTGCCTTCAATAAAGTATACATGTAATGTACATTTCGACTGAATTAGGTAACCATACAATGTCTCATACTATGTGACTGGACTGCGCTAATATTCTTCGTACAAATCTTTTTCTCTTTGTATTATATTGTTGGCATTCTTGTGATCGTATTTAATACGGTTTCATACATAATTTAATGTTATTATTATGTATACTATACATAAATATCTAAAATTATAATATATTTAAACTGTCAGTTGTTTTTATTTTATTTCTACAAATCATTTAAAATAAACATAAAAAGAAAAAGACAACAGAAATATGTGTGTACAATTCAGCATCCTACACAGTACATGGTCCAAAACCATTTACCCACGACTTAGCTTTTAACTTTAGCTTTCCTTGTCACTGAAGAATTTAATTTGTATGTTTGAGCTAAAAAGGTATATTTCAAATTTTATTGCATGCTCTTTCAAAATTTTTACTGATTACATACATAATTATATAAAGCATACTCGGAAAAGGCAACAGTATCGTGAACTGATATTGAAAAAGTCCATGAAAGAAATAAAAAAGTAAGCTTAAAATAATATGTTCGAGTTATTCTTTCTTGTTGACGTCATCGGTACTATTTTTATTAGAACACATATTTAAAATTCTGCAACGAACGCGGTTGTCGACCAGAAATACTGCTATAGCAGTCAGCGCAGGCGCAACCTGAAAATATACATCGATAAATGAGAGACATACTTAATCAACTCAGAAAGGCCTATTGACTAATTTGACTAAAAAAGAAACTGCTATGTAATTAACAGAGCCTAAAGTACACTTCTGGACACATCTATTGGCCCACCTTAGAGTTTAGGTTTCGATGTAGTTAAAACTGTTGATGCAGTTTTAAACCTGATACATTTTACCATCTTTTTCGATCGTATTGTTTTAAATTTGAATTCAGAATACCATACGACATGGAGATACGCCTAACAAGTCGGATATGCGCCTTGTTAAAGGCAATTGATTTTTGAATAAAAAACATGTTTTATCAAATAAAGGTTTAATTTAATAACGCGTGTTGCCTCCATGGTCATCTACCACAGCTCTCATACGATTAGGCATAGAGTTTATCAACCGCTCTATGAAATTTTGAGGGATCATCTCCCATTCCTCTTCTATGGCAGTTTTTAACTCCTGCATCGTCTAGGCAACTGGCTAACGAGCCCTAACACGTCTTTTTAGCTCGTCCCACATGTGCTCAATGGGGTTCATGTCTGGGCTTCTGGCTGGCCAGTCCATAACTGTGATGTTCACATCCCGAAGATATTCCCTGACGATGAAGGCCGCATGGGCTCTTGCATTATCATGCATAAAAAGGAAATTTGGGCCCACATAGTCCGCGTATGGTATCACGTGAGGTCCTAAGCACTCACGAATGTACCTTTCAGCATTTAATGTTGGCAGCCGTGGTCCTGTAACAACCTCAAGTTGAGTTTTGCCGCTCGCGGATATACTGCCCCTGACAGTCCATGAGCCACCGCCATAAGCAACCTTCTCTTCAAAGCAGCATTGTGCGAAACGCTCTCCCTTACGTCGGTAGACCTTCTTCCTTCCATCATTGCCATGTAACACAAATTTAGACTCATCAGAAAAGAGTACACGGCTGCAATCTTGCTGTGTCCAATTTAAATGACTGCGTGCGAAATGAAGGCGCGCTGTTCGGTGGGTTCGCGTTAGTTTGGGCCCATTAGCTGGCTTGTGTGGTACCATATCGCGTTCTTTTAACCTTCTCCGAACAGTTCGAGCGCTCATAGATACTCCGTGGAAGTCGCGAAGTTGGTTTTGTATCTCAATGGAGGTAAGGTGACGATTTCTCAAGCTGGTCGTCACGATGAATCGATCCTGCCTTTCAGTTGTGACCCGAGATCGTGGCCTTCCTTGGCGACGAACAAAGCCGCCAGTCTCTAGGTACCTCCGATAAACATTTTGGACCGCAGATCGACTTAAATTAAGTTGAGCACTCACGTTTCTTTGGCTGTGTCCGGCCTGAATAAGTGCCACAGCTTGGGCGGCGACTTCAGGTGAAGTATCCATAGATTATTGATAGAACCTCACCTTAATGTTAAGAATAAGTAATGTTTGTTGCAAAACCAAAGATATCAATCACTTTTTCAAGAATTAAATCCAAGTAAACCAATAAAACCAAGTTTTCTTAGTATTCGATTGTTTGATATCAACAAACAGGCTCCAAATTGTCTTTTGTTTCTTTAAATTCTGTGTTCGAAATTCAAAAAAAGACTATTGAATGAAATTGTGAATGTGCCAGGTTTAAAACTGCATAAAAACTTTTTGCTCGACCTAATATAAAATTTTAGCTAGGACCAAACGAAACTGAAAGTACAAGGTGGGCCAATAGATGTGTCCAGAAGTGTATAATTTCACCATTCATCATTTTGGGTGCCATACATAACTGCTATCGTATCTTGCATTTAAGCCAATAAGATATTATTGAGATAGCTTGAAATGAATATCTCTGTTGATGAAAATCAACGTCACGATGATAATAGCCGCTGGATATTAAAACATTTGACAACGGAGAAAGGTTTGTGAAAATGTAGCTAAAGGTAACTTAAAAAAAAACATGAAAGTTGTCAATGACAATGTCAATTGACAAACCAAAATATACTATTTTAGTACCTAAGAGCTTGACGGACAAAATGCCTTGATTAAAAGTAAATAAAAACATCTCTGCCATATTATTGCTAACAGCAAAACTGATGATCCTTCCTATCGTATGGTAGATGAACAACCATGGCTTTACACACCGTTAAAAAAACTCCAGTTTGCTGGTTTCCTCATGATGTTTTCTTAAACTAATTATGAATGTGTAAGAATCATTTAGAACGATTAAATAACATAAATATCTATGCACAATAACACAAGTAATATGTAATTTTGACGATTTGATAGCGTTTAATAAAACGACGTATCTATTTGTAAGACAAATAGATACGTCGTTTTATTAAACGCTGTCGTGCTTATAGCGTGAGTCACAGTTGGATTGACGTCTCGTCAGTGTGTACTATTTCGCAATTACGTCACTCCCACTAAAGCTTACACAACTCTTGATTCGTTCGCACCGACTAGCGACTATTTGATACAAATTGAACTAGGTGTAGGTCATACAGCTTAATGACTTAGTTGTATATGATTCATGACGAAGATTACACCACTCGTTCGCTACGAGTAGATGTATAGAGACTAAGATATTGCAACGAGAAGATGAGCAGCAATGTTGTCCCTCCCAATGATTACAATCACCATGGCCTACCGTGGTAATTAAGCCAATTACCACAAAACTATCGCCAATTACGGGCCACTAATTAGATGGCTCGCATAGCTTCCTTCTCACGATACGTTGTTAAATAACTAAGTACCTATTTTCAGTTTTAACACCAGCAGAACTTAGCTGCTCTACAAATAGCACGAAGGTACACTCACCCAATGAATCCACATGGCCCACGTGACATACACACTTGATGGCATCGGGAGTAGGTCCACACACATGAAGGTCGATAACACCACATTTCCTCTTATCAAAGCTATGGGTGTCCAACACAGTATGTTCACCAGTGTTATTATAGTTACAGTCTGAAATTATAAAATAAACATCATTCTCCCTCGCCCCTATTATATAAGGCTATAACAAAACAAAATTAATTTTCTTATTAATACAAGAATGCAAGTACATAATGTAAATACAAGTATTTGGGACACACTATTTCAATAAAGTAATGCATAAATTATTTGAAATGCATTAGACATTCTCTATCACCTGTAGTTTATCATTTAGGTCTTACCCGAGTAAAACGTTGGTTCTTCATTAAATCAGGATGTTTTCTCTCCAAAACACGTGCCCATATAAGCATCATCATCCTGAAATATTGTTTCATCGTTTGTAACATCTCACTGTAAAATAACAATTTTTAACTTTTATAAGACTTATGAGAACAATGCGTATACTTACATGACGATAATAGGTTTGACGCTTCGAAGCATAAAAATGGTCATGATGAAGTATCTCTGCCAATTGTCTGGAATTACCATGTCAAAAGTGCAAGATGTGCATTGGAAATCAAACCCATATCGCCCAAGTCCAAACAATGGTGGCACAGAGTAGACACAAGAAAAGAACACACACAGACATATGTATAAGTAGTAGTGCTTCCTTTGTGTCGGCCAGCCTAAAATAAATATGTAATTTAATTAGATTATAAAAATGCATTAGCATAAATAAAAATTAAACAAATAAAAATCACTTACCGTTAGTTATATACTTTGCAATAACATATCTTTCAATACAGATGTGTGTTAGACATTCGACCTCGAACACAGCCAAAAACGTCTCCAAGAAAGCATACAAATTACAAGAGAATGTCTGAGATCCGTACAAACTGAAATATCAAGCGTTAAGGAACTAAACAAGATTAATTGCATAATTCATTAATATCAAGTTTAGAAGTTATGATATATGAATATTAAATATACTACAGTAAAATTTAAAAAACTAAATTTGTATTTATAGTCGGTACTTGGTCAATACTATTGCATTCATCAAGGAGCACTTAATAGATTATGTTCTCATATGAAACACAGTTTTTCCCACAAAATTCTTCTCGTACCTTCGTAACAAAGGGTCTTTCTTTATAATGTAATAAAATATTTAATTCCAACTAACGTTTCAATGCACTTGACGAGAGGTAGGTGTAAAATCACTGGTACAATACGTCTAATGCACGCAACGATAGTATAATTAACCATGTTACGATAACTGCTATCAAACCGAAGACTCGTGAACAGCAGGGTCACACTCAACCAAGAACTGAACATAACAGACAAGAGCCCTGAAAGAATTTAATATCATATAAAAATATCAATTTATAATCAAATATTTATTTTTATTGGTTGAGTATTTTATTTTACCTGTGAGAAGAAAGCCTTGTTGCAAAATGTCTCTTTCATCATCATTGAATAATCCATTCCATGCACACGTATCTTCATTGTCTCCACTATAATTTAATGACATCTTCAATTCACGTAAAAAGATTTTTTGTTCAAGATTATTTAGTACCCACGGCTAAGGCTTAGTAAGTTTATAGAATATTATTTTCAGAAAATAAAGTTAGGAGACGCGTGTTACACGAGTTTAGCAGACGAATGACAAGTCACATGAAAACCCTAAAGAGTTTGAAACCAGATTCTCAAGTTGCATCTTCAGTTTTTGTCTACTACACCAGTTACGTTATGCGCTGCTTACCTCATTGTTCTAATATGAGTAGTTGGAAGAATTGCACGTAAGTAAGTTTAAATACAAGTAGATCATTTGTGTGAAACTTATACTTTTATTTTAAGCGTAGGGATATACATTTCAAATGTTTGTGTACAAAGTCTTGTATACTTCTTTTATAGCATCACGACTACCACTGTTCGTATCTTGGGAGGCATCATTTGGAATACCTCCGCTGAGGGCCCGGAGACATGAACTATTCAAGGGCCTACGTTTTACTAGGCACGATTATATCGTTTGGCTCGTTCTGGTTGAAGCAGAGCGTATTGTTTGCGCATGCGTCCAAGTAGAGCCGCCCGGAGCCTTTCATCGCCAGCAATGAAGCATAATACAGGAACACTTGTCGCTGCCTGAAAAAAAACATTTTATAATGTTAGCTTATAAAAAAACAAACACATTGTAACTTATAATAAAAACTGAAGGCGATTTGTCTGGCCCTGCGTCAACTCATAAAATTAAGTCACCTAATTATTAAATATTAATTTTAAGACGAAGCAAAGCCAGAAAATCACTTCGTCACGATCTGACAAATTCTCAGAATTTACAATTTCGATGGTATTAATAAGTATCCTCACCTCCGACGCGATGGCTGCAATTAACGCTAAAGCCGGCGGTACATGTGGCCTATATCCGTATATAAGTAAAGGTAACCATTGCCAACCAACCAAGATGCCAGCTGGAATCCATAAAGCCAATGTAGCTACGCAAACTGCGTGTATACTCTGAAATTTATCACATATTCAATTTACTAGCTACATTTAAATGTGTTTTAAAAGAGAAAAATATTTCTAAAGTAAAAAGTATATGCATTCCGTGTAGGTCAAAATGAAGCACGGAATCTACAAAAAAAAGTTTAAATAATTACTGTAGTAGAAAGAACCGGGTCTTTTGAAAGCTTTGAGACGGCCGACACGTAAAAATTCTACCCAAGAGTTTTCAATGTTGTACTTCTTGTACAAATACAGTCGTAATGGGTCAAATACTAGAGATATTTTATAAGAGGACCTTTTATTTATTTTATTAAATAAATCATAAGTTATAACCTGCGTAAGCCGCGTTTGTTCCCTTTGTTGTTCACCTTTATAGAATATCCTCTCCAATCGTACTGCTTTGCCCATGTAATAAAATCTGAAATTTTATTTTTAACCCCATTACACGTTTAATTACAATTACAATCATTATTATCATTATATCTTTTTCTTACATCGCAATGACTGGTATCACTCCGCATACAAGGATGTAGGGTATGCTGAATCCAATGTGTTTCGCTCCAGACGACAATGATGGCCAGAGTAATGTGCAGGATGTTCCAGTTGAATCACAAGAAAATTTTCCGTACCCAAATAATGGTGGGGTAGCAAATATCACTGAGTTGAACCAGCTTAGACCGATGAATGACCAATACAGTCGCATATAAAGCGATCTTTCTGTAATATTATAAAACAGTAATTACAAAATGTATAATGCAAATAATCCGCCAAAATAACATAAAAAACGAATACACACCACGTCTGAAGTATTTTGCTAATAAATATCGCTCCAGAACTGCTACAAATAATGCAGTCATTTGAAAAACACCAAAGAATTGATTCAGAAATGCAAAAAGTTGGCAGCACGATGATCCGAAGAGCCATCTAAAACAACATTATACCTGTGTTAACGATGTCAAATTATAACTATTGATCATATCACACCTGTTTAAAACATACCTTTTTGCCACAGCCGATGATCCTGCAAAAGGGAATCCGACAAGATTTCGACCCAGTGAAGCTGTGCACAAATTAAGTACCAGTATATGACTTCTGAATATGAGTAGATGACTGTGGATGAATGTGGCAAAAAGCCAACCGTTGAGCAGCACCCCGAACACACCTATTGAATTATTACTCGCATTAACATAATTTAATACTAAAACAAGCACTTCTTGTATTGTAATTTATGGATTCGCCACTTGTTTAACGTTTACAGTTATAACTTGAACTCAAGCTGTATTAACTAGAAACTAACCAAATACAAAAAGGCAAGCTCCCAGCAGAAGTTTATAGGACCCATCGAAATAATACCACGGACACTCATCTTCAAGATCCTCATACAAGGTTTGCATCTCCTCGAAGCGACCACTTCCTGGATTCACTGCGCGTCGGGCACCGTGGTAAAAATTTGCTAGGTGGTACAGTGCATTTAGATATTTTTACATAAACAAATAAACGTCCACGTAGTTCAAGTGGTTACAGAGACTGGTCAGGTTGTCGAACCACCACGCAGGGACTTACTTCAACAAAGGGAGTGGATCTTGTTACATTCCCAGACGCCACTTTGTGTGCGACATCGAGGGCGTGAACGTGCGCCGTGTCCTGCTACGCTGAACAAGCTAAAGTACTCGATGAATGATGAAAATCTTACTACCATGCATCTGATTATGTTTTCATCGTAGTTTTAATTGCACTTGTAATAATTTGTGGACGTTTTATTGAACATATATATATACATATATATATATATACATGTTCAATAAAACTTTATATATATAAATATATATAAATTGTTGAAATCATTTAAAAATCATCTTTTTATTTCTTAAGTTAGAAAATATCTTTATTTAATTATCAGGGGATAAAAATAACGCTGGACTAGTAATTCTATTTGAATCGGCTAATAGTTGAATCAAGGGACATTTTATATGCAAGACACGTAGTTAAACACTTATACTCTTCTGGTTCGTAGGATGTGTTAAAACGTCTAGGGCGTACTTCCGTGTTAGGCATACGATTGTGTTCCAATATCCAACGCCTCACAGGTAAAAAAATGTTACACTGGTAAAATTTGTGACCTACATATTAATTTGTCTCTTACCGGAATCGAATGCACATTTACATGAAATACTAGACACTACGTCAATCAGGTCGTCGATGCATTTTAGCACAACTAGGTATGTAAAATTAGATGATTAAGTAAAAACCTCTCGCGTCATTCATTATGAAATAAACTCAAATGCGGATTTTTTGTACATTTAACCTTAGCTCTGAGCCGCTAATATATTTTACTTTACACTGATTTAAAAATAGAAATCATAGCGACCTATATTTATATCATAGGTTTGAATTTTTCAAACATGTCACGGCTTTGTCTTTCACACGTTGGTTGTGCGAGCTCAGGTAACCGCTGAGTTGGCATACGAGAACGATAGGCCACGTACAAAGTTTATACGTAAATTACCTGATAATCTATACGTTATTGGCTTGGCAACGCCCGTGAAGAATAGTACGTCAGGTCCGTGTACATACTCCACACGGCCGGCTCACTTCGAGCGGACTCGGTTAATTGCGGAGAAGATCGCGTACGTTTTTGGCGATGTTATACTTATAACCGATCATTCCTAGCTGTTATCAAACTCGCTGATTTGTATATTCACATTGAGCGCGCAGTGCAGTGCCGTCACCGGCCGGGTCGCGGCAGGATGTTGTCGTTGGAGCAATTGTCGCAAATGGTGGAGGAACACCTCGGACTGTGTGAATACATTGATGGTATACAGCATACGAGTAAATGGACAATCGATGAATCTTCCTTAGGCGGTCGGGGCCTTATTGCCACTGAAGACATTATGGCAGGTGAAGTGCTGTTCGTTGACCGTCCGCTCATCTATGGCCCGCGAGCTGGTACCGCCGTACAGCAAGGATGTACAGTGTGTGGCAATTTAGAAAGCGATTCTTTTTATAAGTGTTCGAAGTGTGCATTGTTATTGTGTTCAGAACAGTGTCAACAAACTAACGTTCATTATAACGACTGTGGTATCATTTCGCGCTGGAATAATAAAGTATCTATGGCGGAAGTCGATGACAACATATTGTCTCGAGCATTGACGCCAATAAGAGCGTTGATGTTAAATAAAAATCAAAGATTATTTATGGGTTCTCTGCAGGCACACACTTTACCTCAACATGGTGCTGAAGTTCGGAGCTTGGAACCATTCTTTGAGATACCAGCAGAAGAAGAGCAGCTTATGATACTGGCTTGTTGCGCGCTTGACACTAATGCATATCAAATTGCCACTCCGTACGGTAAAAAGGAAACGAGCATGCGTGGCTTGTATCCTGTGTCTGGATTGATGAATCACAATTGTGTACCAAATACTAGGTACTACTTTAACAGTGACCTTCAAATGACAGTCAAAGCTGCAAAACCTATTAGATCTGGAGGTGAAATATTCGCCTGTTATTCAGGAGTTTTATGGGGAACGCCGGCGCGAAGGACCCACCTATTTAAAACAAAACATTTCTTGTGTAAATGTGACCGTTGCTCGGATCCAACCGAACGTGGTACTCTACTCGGTGCTCTCAAATGCTTCTCAAAACAGTGTCCGGGATACTTACTTCCTGTAGATCCAATAAAGACTTCCAGTGCTTGGCGATGTTTAGAATGCGACATGCGAGTTCCTATTGAAAACATTTGCACTATACAAGGGGCCCTCGGAAGTCTCATGGGCTCGTTGAACTTTGAAAATGTAGGAGCTTTAGAAAGTTTTTTAATTAATCGTATAACAAAGTATGTTCCTAAAACAAATCAAATTGTGATTGATCTCCAGTGTCGACTGATATGGGCATTCGGAGAGGTCGAAGGATATCACTGGCATGGTAAGCCTAGTTTATTAATAAAAATGAATTAGTCAGTATTAAATATTATATTTACTAATGACAACCGATAATATCACGTTGATGTGTAAAACTTAATCCTATACAATCTGTGGTGTTAGGCTCGTATTACCATCCGTCAAATGTTATTATAAAAGTTGATAAACACACTATTGTAGGTTCACTTATTTTGTTATATTAAGATTATCCATTAATGTTATTCAACCAGTAAATCATTCGTTTTTAGATTAATGTCAATCCAAATTATCAGATACTAAGAAATATTATCGTTATCTCGTCTTTATTTTGAAACACATCATCTGATGGCATTGAGTAACGTTTAGTCTGCTCTGAAAATATAACCGAGTTTAAATAATCTTTTGCTGGATTTTTTTCCTAAACAAATTTTATTACAATGCGAGTATTGCTAGTAAAGTAGTAATCATAGATCGATATTGTGTGACGTCAGAGCCTCTCGATCGTTCCCTCAATTGTATCGATAAAATTAATAAAAAATTGCCCCTGGTACTTTTAGTATAATCGCATTCAACTCAAGTACAGGTAACATTGCAAATCTCTCGTGCAGGGAATGCGTCACTTCCTATTATATATTATACGCACACGTCATACATTGTATGAGCTATTAATGGCAAGCGGCGACGAACGCCTACAAACTCCCAGTACCTGTGGTATATTTGGTTAATTGTAAAGCTGGAGCTAGTTTACCTCTCCACTGACAGAATCTTCAAATCCTGTAAATTAGAGCGCCCTACTGCTTTCGAATTGGGAAAGAGTCGTGAATCATCCGAAATTATTGTAAAATCTATGGCGGTACAAATCATTTTGACGTATTTAGTTGGAGAATTCATAGTAGTTATAAATTGAGACTAAATGCTTTAATATATATGTGGTAGCAGAGAGCGTAGGCTGCATCAAATTGATCAAAAGTATTTCTCAACCGACTTCAATATGAGAAAGTTATCAATTCGTTGTTTGTTATTATTTTTCTTTCTTTTGAACAATGTTTCCGCGTTTTAAAGAAGCTGAAAATAATTCAGTGATTTGATTCTTGTATTTATTAAAATGGTGTTTCTCCTTCGGTGAATCTTCTCTTGAAGCACTTTGGAGATACAGAAAGGAACTCTTTAGGCAAAGCGGCAATTGGGCGACTTTTATAGCCAGTAGGAGGAGTATCACCTTTTATGCTTATGTGTTTTCTTTAGGTACATTATATCAGACTCATCCGGTAGATGAGTATAGAACTGAGGGATAGGTTGACAAGGATTCAACCAATTCGTAGAATTGGCGTGAATAAAATAAATACTTGAGGTAACTGAAGACGTCTAATTTGTATTTAAATAATTCCATTTATGATTTAGGTTCTAATTTAACCTAGTAGATACAAATTCGTATCCAGTGCAGCGTTTCTTTTTTTATTTTCGATACCTAAGTTCTGTAGGTGTATTAGTGTACATATATTACCTGTATTAGTATATTCTGTGTTTCTTTTATTGATTATTACTTATCTATCTATCTATCTATGTTGTTCTGTGTAGACACGAGCATGTGTACCTACCTATTAAGTTCTTTCAAAAATATATATCCAAGTAGTGAACGCACTGCGCCAATTGTATCGTTCGTGTTCACCAATATAAATGAATAACTAATTTTTAACAATAACTAGTTATTTTTTAAATTAACTATTAAATTTCAGTTATATAAACTAAGAAAATAATTATAAGCGGCGGAATGTGAGTGTAGCCACTTTTGTGTGGAAGAAGACCTCTGCCTACTCCGTCGAAGATAACAGACGTGATCTGCATGTTTCTGTATAATATTAACATAACTATAAAAGAATGAAGTATGTAGTAATATAGGTTTCCGATATGAAGGTACTAATAGCCGTCTGGTGTTAGCCGCAGCTGTTTACGAATGACATTGAAGGGCAGCGCGCGTGTGGTGACTTGGCAGAGTACCTTGGGTAGACAAATAAAATCAAAAACTTCAATAAAAATGTCAATCTTTTATTTTTGGGCAAAATATCAAGTCTTGAACGTTGACTGTTGTTAAGAAGAAAATTTCTCAGTTAGAAGGTTGTGGTTATTTTTAACTCGAAAAATTTACTTTTTCTGTATACTCGCCGGCCTGGAATTTTTAAACACGTCTTCATGATGTCCACCTACATATTACAATACCTACATATTATGTCAAAACCTCCTTTACGCACTTTGAAGACACTGGATCAGCAATAGGTACTGCCATGTTATTATTTTTAAATCTTTTGGATGAAATGGAACCTGATTAAGTTTAGCTGAGACCTTCTTAATTATTTAAGTCTATTTTCTTTATAACTTATTTAGGTCGCATTCCCTAATTTCTAAAATCGTCATGACCCTTCAGATAGGTCCAAATGAGAATATGCGTGTTAGTCAAAGACCTATATATAGGTACACTAGCTTATGCCAGGGACTTCGTCCCCGTGGATTTTGAAAAAATTACCTGTACGTAGCAGCAGTAAACAGATTAACCTATTTGAATCTGATCCGTTCACAATTTTATGGGTTTTTATTTATTTCCCTCGGAACAGGAACGGAAATCTTCTAAATTTAAAGTAGGCTAAGTTGTTGTTTATAACGTCATCCGTCTAACCGTCGCGGAGAAGCTGCATCCCGCGAATTTCCCGCGTTTTTCTAATTTTCCCGCGGAACACTAAATATTTTTAAAATTCAAAGTAGTCTATATTAGACCCCAAGCCATCAGCTATCTGCCAGTTAAAGTCCCGTCGAAATCGGTCCAGCCATTTCTGAGATTACCCGGAACAAACAGACAGACAATTTTTTTCAATTGCTTTCTTGTTATGGGTATCGGAAATATCGGATGCATTGAGTAGAAAAAAAATATTTTGAAGTTACAAACAGACACCCCAATTTTATTTATGTGTATAGATAGTGGAATTAGTTTAACTGTTCAATCACGTCGGCACTTAGTATTCAATTGTAATTTATATGCAGTTTTAGTCAGCGCACTGTGTCAAGAGGTCAAACATAATTTGAATGAATCAACATCGATTAGATTTATCAGTTGGTTAACAAGGACACTAGCATTCGAGTCAAGTGCGAATGTCCTTGTTACTGTATTGGATTGTATCAGAAGACAGTAGTCTTGTCCTAAAATAAAGCATTTGAGGACAGAATTAGATTTATATAGGAGGTACGTTTTTAATGGTTCTGTCAGTCATTCAGTTCATCTGTTAAATGTCACTAGTTCCAAAAAAGTACTAGGCAATTGCTTTTTTGTTTTATTTTAACCATGCGTGATAGATAACATTATTATTTTTACGGTTTGGCAGAAACTCGAGAACTTCTTACCTATACCGTGTTTTAAGCCAATATTGTTAACCTTAGAGGATCGTGATTCGTGATTAATCGTAATTTTAGATCAGGGGAAACCAATACCAACCGATATTATGCAAATGTGAACGTATAATTTTTTTTTTCTTCTTGTGGCAATTGAGTCGGGCTTCCAACTATTCTGCCAGATTCGAGTTAAGACTGCAACGTTTGCAGTTAGACATTTTTGTGGGTCTATTTTTATTTAATTTACAGATTCGATTAATAAATACCTCCTGTCAGACTGCTCACTGCTCGGTGTTCGCCAATTTGTAAACATCCTGGTCTTGAACATCTTACCATTGACGTTGAATAGTATGAGGAAAGGATAGCATAGAAAGACATAAAAAATAAAAGGACCATTTTAGCGAACCTATTAATCTGCGAGCTCCCGCTATCACGCAATCTGACAACTAATGAAAACGGTATGGAATAGTGTTCTATGTTATAATAACGTTTATTTATAAATACAACCACCTGCCAACAAAATTACTGTTATCAAATTAAGTAAAGAGCAGAATAATTAACAAAATCTATAAAAACCTTCTACTCTAAAGATTGATAGAGTACTTAAACGCTGAAAACTCGACTATAAAACAGGCAGACTCGTCTCAATCGCGCGCCTACTACAAACATAAACTAAATCAGTCTCATTACAAAAAACTAAATAAACATCGGTTTAAACCTGGCCTTTCAAGTCCAGGCTTATCTGAAGAACCATGGTCTAAATTTGTCCTTATTACAAAAGTTATAAAAACCGTGGTTTTCTTCGCACTGTCATTTGAACCATTGTTTGTATAGCAACCACAGATTAATACAAACATCGTTCGTTCATAATGTTATCATTCTACAAAAACGTTCCATTTGCCCAGAAAAGAAAAAAGTTTAATAATAGACTAATGATTAAATATTCTATAGAAGTGTTAAAAATATTGAGACTATTATTATTTTGCTTAGATTTTAATATAAATTATATCGTTAACTGTAGTTTCGTTTAGAATGAAGCTTGTTGTATTAGCTAGTAATACAACTAAGTACATCCGTGTAACGAAACGTGACGTAATTCGAACTTATTTGTTTATGAGATGTTTGTTGACGTAATTTAGTATGTTAAAACCAAAAGTATGTAATTTATGCTAGTTTATGTATTGATAAACATAAATAATGCGTTAGAACGGCATTTGTAGTGAAATATATGCGAATATATTGTCATACCGGGAGCCGGTATGGCTCACAGACGAGAGGATCTAATAATTCCTCTTGTGAATCGTATTCTATTATATTTTGTATGATGAACCAACAAAAGCAAATAATATCTGTTATATCGGCTTCAATATCCTCAATATCAAATAAATTGACCATTATAATATCCATGTTCAGGTAAAAACAACAACAATATATGATAACCTAAAAGATGAAATTTGACAGATATGATATTTTAAACCATAGTTCTTTACTTTAAACTAGAGGCCGCCCAGGTTTGGCGTTAGACCATAGAATGGACAATGGTTTTTCGCAGAACCACTTTTTGTAATAACACTTTCCTATAAACCGTGGTTTTTAGAGGTTTTAAACCTTGGTTTTTAGATAAACCGCTTTTTGTAATAAGGCCGAATAGGTTTACAGTCTACTGAACTGACCTAATTAACGTTGTATTATTTTTCATTTAATGTTATCAACACAAACTTTAATTGTACTATGTCTTTCCATCTTTATTGATAGTTAAACAAGCTGCCTCGGCTTTTAGGTCGTAACGTGCAATATTAGTAAACTAAACATAAATCGCGAACCGACACACATTACGTCAGATTCGACACGTGAGCTGGCTCCATGAAACAGATGAGATTTATTATTTCCAGTGGCTATTTTCATATCGGGTCATGTACATCGATGTTTGGTGGATTGGCGGCGTCAGTCAGCCGCGGCGCGCTGCTGAACCCACCATGCCATGCAGCGCACTATCAGTCCATCAGCAGTCGCGACATGGCGCACTCGCTCGCCGAAGAAACACTTTTCCTAACGGAATACCTTGAAGAACCATCACAGCCCCCGTGGGTTATTAAACAGTCGACTCTCGGTGGCAGAGGTTTGTTTGCTGCCCAAAAAATCAAAGCAGGAACCCTCATCTTCAAGAATAAACCATTAGTTATAGCTGCGCGGGGCGACCGCGCTGGAGATACTCACTGCTCAGTGTGTTACAAAATCAGTGATACCTGCTATGCCTGTGAGAAATGCTTTTTAATAATTTGCTCGGAGGCATGTAAAATGGCCCCAGAACATGATACAGAATGCAAATTCATAACAAACAATTGGAAGCCAAAGTCAGGTGACAAATGTTCAGAAGTTCTTGCTCGAATGCAAATTTATTTGCGTTTTCTACTTTTAACGGACAAACAAAAGTTATTGTTAGCAATCTTACAAAACTCTTGTTTTCAATCTAAAATTGAAGAGTTAGAAACAGTGCGTTCAAAGTACGTCATACCTGAGGATCAGATTCTTTTTATGAAATTTGTTAACTCCATTATAAAAATAAACTCCTTTAGAATTGCAAATAATCCGGACAACAGCAAAATACCTTTACGAGGGCTTTACCCTTTATCTGCATTCCTAAATCACAGTTGTGTGCCCAACACTAGGAATGTTTTTGATGACAATCACTCCATGGCTGTTTATGCAACGAAAGATATTGCCATAGGTGAAGAGATAGTGACGTGCTACACTGGAATATTATGGTGCACTCCTGCGAGAAGGTGCCAGCTTTATAAAACTAAACATTTTTGGTGCATGTGTCAAAGATGCAAAGATAGTACGGAGATGGGTACAAAGCTATCCGCACTGAAGTGTTTTAACGCATGCGTTGGAATTCTTCTTCCAATTTCACCTTTGGACCCAAAAGTGGAGTGGAGCTGTGACAACTGTGGTTTGAAAGCCCAACCTGAAGAAATAAGTGCGATTCAGAGCATTTTAGGTAGCTTGGTTGGATCCCTGGATCTGGACGACCAATTTCGCCTAGAAGTCGCTATTCTAGCCAGACTAGCCAATTTCATTCCTTATACAAATCATATATTTATTGACCTGCGATTAAGATTAGCTTTGAAAATCGGATTTACAGAGGGACTGAAACTGAACGGTATTTAAATTATTAAATTAATTTAACTAGCTTTCAATGGACTCATATTTAAGTAAATAACATTGAAGGAACACGCTGGTATGCCTAGTAACCTTATAACGCGATAACCATCTACGATGTCAAAACTAATCCAAACTAGACATCCAAAAGTAACTCATTGTATCTGATAGAATTTGAAACTACTTGCCATTCGTATGTTTAACCTAATTGAGAATAGGTAGTATAGGTTAATATAAGTATTTATTTTAAATTGCTGCAATCTTATGCATTAGTGCGTGATATATATTTAACGCCTTAAAGTAATAATCATCTAAATGATATTAACCAATAAATGTTCTTCTGAATTGCAAGATGATTAATTTAACTTTAAGACATTTGCGTATAAATATAAAAATATGCGTTTTATCACATTTTTATTGAACGTGTATTTTAGTGTCTCAAATTAAACCTTTTAGTATTTAATCTAATTATTTTTTCAAATCTATACAATATTTTTTTCGTTCTCATAACACAGCTTACAAGAACGCCATCCTGTATAGTAGTCGGTTTGTATAAATTGGCATAAACGAGCCATTAAACTTGTTATACATGGAGTCTTGCGAATATAACGTGTCTTGTGAAATTACTACGAATAGATTTATCTGCCTCTTACTAGATAGATGTTCCTAGTAGTATAGTATAGTAGTTTATGAGATAGCACGTAAAGTGCAACTGTCACACTCTAGGATAATCTTTTCGATTTTTATTCTCGTATCAGAAGGTGCAAATGTGATGAAAGTGAATGAGGCCGAAGAAGTAAGCCAGGGTGAGAATCAGATGTAATTTTTCTTTTAATTTGATCTATAATTAAAAAAGATTAATAATAAGTAACACTGTAAACAAGTCTTTGGCATCAACAAAAGTAATATGACCATTATACTATTTGATTATATCATACTAGATCCTGGTTAAAGTCTATATATAGAACAAGTATATGACGAATAGACGCTTTATAAAATGCTAGAATATTTCATGACAAACCTTTATTTACCCTTCTGAAGAAAAACTTTAAAAAATGCGTCATAATTTGTTAAGAATTTGATATAATCGATTCCAATATTTCCTGTATTATTCCCAACGAATAGAATGTGTTAAGAAGCGCCAGCATATATCTGTATAGATTGGATTGGCATGTACTGTAGGTACATACATAGTCTGACATAGATTACATCGGTTGTCTGTTATATTCGTGTAACAGATTCCATGTAAACCTTTAACCTAGTATTAAATACTAAGATTATAACCGACTGTGTCGGTATAATATTTCTAGGACATGTTGCGGTATCTACTATGTCAGGGTTCTAAAACAATTTGCATCGATCAATAATATCTACAATTCTACATAAACAATAAACATAGACTTGATTTAGAACTAACAATCTATTCTGGCGCTAGACAATAGATGCGTGCCTTCGCTTATAAAATACTCACTGTTCGTGACCAAGCGTTACCAACGAGGTAGATACATATTTCGTATGCCTAGATGTGAACTGCTTAGTAACATAGTTATGTTTGACGGCGAGGCGAAAGGTGATATGGTCACGATGCCTTTCCGATTTGAAATGTGTGCTATGACCCTTAGGTAGGTAGATACTATATGCCACATATGAAAAGCGAAGACTCCAGAAAAAAACTATTATCCCGTCGAAATATTTTAAAACGAATTGGCGGTTAATGTGTTTTAATCAAATTTAAAATCGTGAAATATTTAAATCTAATAGATATTATATCTTAACGAAAATAGGTCAAGACAATTTTAGCACAAAACACCAAATAAAACAAAACTGCTGTTAATTAAGAAAAGTTTTAGTAAGATTAAAATCATTATTTTGCCATTATCAAAATTTATTTAAGTTTGAGTACCAAACATTAACATATAAACAACAAACACTCATTGATTCTGTCGTGATGTAATAAAAACTTGTATCTTAATTACATTCCTAGCTGTTTCCATCTTGTCTTGATACGGAAATTAAAAAGTTCTTTTATAGCAAAATTTCCTGCTTAGTAATCGTTAAAACTTTGGAGTGAAGATCAAATCAGAAGTACAGTTATTTTGGGTTTTTACAACATAACAAATAGATGCTACAGCATAAGACCGCAAAATGATGTTCCTAAGAAGTTATGTTCCATAAATATAACATAAGTAACTACCTTTACAGTCCATGACTTTAAATAATGTTATGAGAAGACTTCAAACATGTCTTAGCTGATATTGTGACTTTAAAACTACACAATATGTAAACTTAGTTACCAAATAAAAATATAAACCTAAAAGTTAACGATCTGATCCTCTTTTCACTTATTATTGGATCGAATATAATAACATGACGACCCAAATTCGAGTGTACCACAATACCTACTATTCGCAACGAAATAATATTAAAAAATATTTATAGTTGTAGCAAAGTGAAATAGAACAATGAAAACGTAACTTCAGTCTGACACATGTAACATTGCGTTCGCGTAAATACGTTACGGCTGATGCACATTTAGAGCAGATAGCATTTGAGTTCCTCCGTTCCTAACGAAAATATTTGTATATTATAATAAACACACGCCTTTCAAAATATGGCCCCGGCTAATTATGCCTAGTTTATAATAAAATAACACAAGAAGTAACGGACCAAATTGACTATATAAAAAAGGATATACTTATTTTTTACCTAAAACCATCCTATAGGTACGATGAGAGAGAATCAGAATTGGCTCTCTCTTTACGGGAAAATGCGTCAAAGCATCTTTAGTTATGTAGGTACTTAAATGCGCATCGCAATATTTAAGGAATGGAATCTATTTTAAGAGCACTAAGAACTATAATTACCTACGTTCCTTTATTTTATTCGCGTAGTTGTAACTGCGTCATTCCGTAAAAGCAAATACGTAAAACTTTAAGGGTTGGGTCGAATGTAGTCAGTATTGCATTGTGAGTTTAGAATAACGTGTGCGGCATGCGACGAGTACTAGTACTACGCAACAAGTGAATAAAATCAGAGACGATAATATTGTGTGGGGCAGTAGTACGATTGACCGCCGATTGATATGGGCGCCGCGGCTAGGAACGCTCGTCCTCACGTCGTCACCAGGTGGATTTGTCTACCTGTACCGTTAGTACATACTTATCGTTTATAATTCTAACGCACATCAATTATCCGTTAATCACTGCCAAACATGCGAGACAAATATTATTAAAATGTTTGGTCAATGCCAAAACATGAACTGCAGCCCAGGACTGCACCGGTGTTTGAGGTGAGCTCCGTACCTGGCATTCACATTATGCGCAGAATATCTTATTTATGTTGCGTTTGATGTAACATGACAGCATATTATCTCGGGTGCCCTTAAAACTGCTACTCAGCATGCGCACTGTGCGTCGGACTTGGCATTTTGCCGTTACACCGATACCGTCGAAGGTCTGCAATTTCTATTCTGCCAACTATTTCTATTTTCTCGCCAAGATTTTGATGTATT
Source organism: Abrostola tripartita (assembly GCA_905340225.1). Classification (NCBI taxonomy): domain Eukaryota; kingdom Metazoa; phylum Arthropoda; class Insecta; order Lepidoptera; family Noctuidae; genus Abrostola; species Abrostola tripartita. The sequence continues at coordinate 4,324,860 of HG996488.1, forward strand.
GAGAATCAATTTACAATGCTTTAAGCCAACGGTAAATTTGATCAATTGTCGCTTCATTTTTAGATTTCTATTATGTCACCAACGTTCTTTCGTATTTGCAATTCTGCATCAACTATGCTACTCCACTCCTACATCATAGCCAGCTTCAAGTAGGTGTAATTCGTTTTTCATGTTTTAATACAGTGGGTACAGCAATACTGATTAGTCATTTTAAGGATTGCTAAATACCTATTCTAAATTAAGTTTAACGGAGTCTATTACACATAGAATTATGTTCAGCGAAAATTATATTTGTAAGCAGTATAAGTTCGTACGTACTAAGTTTGACAGAAAAACTTAGTTAATTAAGGGGGCTTACGCCAAAGGTACCTATCCTTTGACGTAAGCCCCCAAAATGGTTCGATTTTCTGCTAAGGAGTTTGTGTTACTTAGTATTCTATAAAGGTTATAGAATACTAACTAACAATCTAAGGCTTTGTCCGCGTTAACCCCTATTTGAACCCCTGAGAGGGTTGAATTAAAAAAATAACTATGTCCTTTCTCGGGTCTTAAACTTTCTAAATGCCAAATTTCATGAAAAACCAGCAGTCCAGCAGTTTAGTCGTGAAGGTAACAGACAGACAGACAGATTTACTTTCACATTTATAATATTAGTATGGATATGGCTTTATAATATTAGTATGGATTGTAAACTAGCTGTCCCGGCAAACTTCGTACCGCCTCCTCACCTTTTAAACCTTCCTTGGACTTCCACGAATATTTCAATACCAAAATTAGCTAAATCGGTCCAGCCGTTCTTGAATTTTAGCGAGACTAACAATCGTTACTTCATTTTTAATCAGAAATTTTATGACTTTGCCCGATCCGGGAATCGAACCCAGGACCTCACGCTCCGCAGTCGCATTTTACGACCTCTAGAAGCCTAGACCAACAAGACGGTACATTTTCTTATGAGTTAACAAATTATTTTAGAGCTGTCGGAGTCACGGCTGTCGCTGAAAGAGAGCCTGTGCCGCGGCACTCTGCGCACGGTGGCGGCGCTGGGCGTGGGCGACGCGCACCTGCGCGGCCTGCTGCTCTACCACCTGCACGCCGCGCTGGCAGAACGCGCCAGGCGCTCGCCAGACCTGTATGAGGTGACGGTCCTTCCATTCTCACGATATACTTCACCTGCCTTACTATGAACTTTTAAAGCAGGACGTTCTTCGTTGTGGCAGCGAGTCGCCGCCGTTACGCCGCATTACACTGCACGTAGCGGCGCGGCGTCTCGCTTCCACATCGTGAACTGTCCTGCTTTAAGAGTTCGTGGTAAGAGGGCGGGTATCCCATGTAACAAAGTCAGGGCGTACTAGCACAACCGTTAACAATAGGCGATTTCAGTTGAGAAAGTTAAAAGTAAAATAAAATATGGTAGTGTAAGGGGTGGTATATGAGTGTGTTGTGTAAGTGTGGGTGTTAGTAATGATGAGGTAGATATTGCAAGAATATAATCGGTACAATCATACGACAACTTTAGCAGAAAACTGGTAAGCATACTTATTAGTTTTTGTTTACTCAAACTATACACATCAAGAAGACGGTGGATTATATTATTAATTCGGACACGGGCCTGTTTCACCTTCTACAATTAAAATGTTTAACAGAGGCGGCGTAAGGCGTGGGCAACGTGGGCCATTGCCCACGGCCTCATGGTCCGAAGGGCCTCGCGCCTTGAAGAATATAATGAATAACACTTTTTTTGCCCCCTATTTTTAAGTTATGAATAATTTACATACCCCCGCCCTACATACATGAACTAACTGTAAAAACATGTGATTTCTACATAACTTTATCTGGGAATATTATTTTTTATTTGTAACCACAAAAATATACACTAGAGGACCTCACGAAATATAGTTTGCCCTGATGGAATTTAGCTCTAGACCCACCATTGGTGTTGAATAGTTACTTTTGATTAACGGCAAGTAAAAGTCACGAGTATCTTCTATCGTACCTATCTTAGTTACAGGCCAGTTTATCCCAATATTGTGAAATTTGTATGTGTAGTTGCGGGTGACTTTAAGTGGCGGTTAGTGTACTTGATACTTTACTTGTCGATGGTGAAACAGGCCCTAAGTAAATCATAGTGGCGGCTTGCAATTAATGTGGTTCGACACTGAATAGGATTGCAAACCGGAAGTCCTTTGCGTCTACTTAAAATTTGATCGTCCAGAGGAAGCAGAGAGTGACGTATAGTATAGTATAGTAACATTAAAAACGTCTTTTTTTTACAGGAACTAAAATCTGAAATCGAGAGTACTATAGAACAAGCCTATAATATTCTGCAAGGTGACATTTCAGCGCCTCCCGACCTTGAACTGAGACGCCGTTACCTTGGACCAGGCTGTGATAAACCCCAAGAAGAAAGATTTTTTATCCTTGACGCTTATTAAGAAACTCTATGTGAATGTGATAGATATCAATTTTATATGTAATTCTTTCTACCTTTTACATAAACATGTTATATTTTAGAATGTAATTGTAAAATTGTAGAAGCCATGGTAAGTCCAATGTCATGCCAGCTGATAAAAATGACGAACAATACAGCGATATAAGAAGCATTTATTATTGTCTATTTTCATAACAGTCCCACTTCGCTACATTACGGTTAATGCGAACAATGATCCACGCTAAACATACATCGAGCACATTGTGTTACAGTTCGATTATCGTTGTATCGTATTAAAGATATATATAATATCAATGATAATATTTATTTATTATAATAAATAGGATATGTACAATAATTTGTACATACATGGTAACAAATACCTACCGTTCTCTTTACTCGGCTCGGTCCACCCCGCCTCGTTTCACTAAACTTTGAATTATTATTGTTATTGCAATACGAGGTAAATTAATATTACTTAGATAAATATTTTTTTTTAATTATTAGGATATTGTGATTTAACAAGATTCTGTATTAGACGTAACGCCGCAAAGGAATAATATTTTCAGAAATAGGAGTAATTTAAGAAATTCGGTATATTTATTTACCCATTAGGTTAGCACCTATAGACTCGATGGCCTAGTTTTAATAGTCGTCTGTTCTGGATTCATACCAGGTAGGTCAAAGTTTTCATGTATTTTTCCAGGGCCAGTAGCAGCATGGAGTCTATATTTGCGCCCAGCTAAAGGCAATAAGCTTGCCCTCTTTTATAAATGTAATTATTATGATGACGAATGCAATAGTAGTAAGCGATAAGACTGCTACGCTAAGGGTTGCAAGGTCCTAATACACAAACTGGTATCACGTACGCAACCCACTCAATGCATTATGGCATCTAAATGCTTGATTTTGTATGAACGAAGTGTATACAAAATCAAGCGTCCTTATGCGTAGCATAGGTGTGACCAGTGTGTCTCTACCAATAAGGGCTATATATAATATCGCGTATGAAGTCGCCGCTATAGGCGCCAATGTAGCGTGAGGTCTCCGAAATGTCAAATGTCACAAACAGGGTTTATTTATAAATACAAAGGCAATGTGGGAATGACTGAGTATGCTGCAATTCATAGAAAGAGCTATAATTATGCGCTTAAATTTTTAGTGGCTCTAGTGTCATGTACACAAAATAAATTTAAACTTTTTTTTAATGGCTATGAAAACACGAAGGACTTATCATATATCCGTCAATAGATACACATAAATAAAATTGGTGTGCCTGTTTGTAACATTAAATGACAGCATTTTACTCAATGAATAATATATGATAGCATGCTTAGATTATCTAGATCAGTGATTCCCAAAGTGGTCCAGGTGGACCCCCAGGGGTCCACGGGAGCCTTGCTGGGGGTCTACGTAGGCGTCAATAAAAAATGGGGGTCCATAAGATGTTAATAGGGGTCCACGAAAATTTATCTGCATATAGTTTTTATAAGGGCCTACCTATATTGTTTTAAGTACCTAACTAAGCAGATAACATTTTAATCTGGCAAGCGACTCTTACTTGTCCAAACTTGCGTATTCGATATTACAATTTCGTGTACAGACTTGCAAAGCGCAATCCGTCCGACAATGCTTAGTGCTTGTTTAGACATGATCTTGATCAAGACTATAAATACTCGATGCCAAAGGCATGCTCATTTATTTGTTTCCGGAATTTCGAAAAAGAAGGTGTGAGAAAATTTATATTAGTGTTCCTAGTGCCGGAGAAAAGTAAGTACGTACCTTTTTTTTGTTGTACCTAGTTCTTAAGTATTTTGTTTCGTGTACTGGTCGGTTGATAACAAATGCTTGTATACAATGTGTCCTAGGGATAAGTGACCGCCCGGCGTATTTAGAATATTTGTACAAAATTAAATTAAGTAAAGACGCGTGACGTGCTGCAGTTTTTTTACGATATTTCCTAAGTTTGTTCATCTTTTTCCATTATTTTTGTTTACTGACTAGCCGACATCATAATTTATCAATTAAAATCATTAGACAAAACTAAAATGTAGTAAAAAAATTACTTATATAAAATCACTAAGGCCGCTAAGTCACAAATGTAAATATAATTATTAATGATTTCGTACAAATATTCAAAAAACGCCGGGCGGTCTTATCGCTCGGACACATTGTATATAGCTAACTTAGTAACTTACAGATATTTTAATTGTCCTCTTTCGATTTGAAGACAAACACAGCACGTTTTATTCAATTGTTTTTTCACGAGAGGACTGCCTCTCTAAAAAGGCCGAAAAATCAATATTGCAGAGCAATTACTGTTTTATAAAACTACTAGCGCGTGAACTCATTGATTTAATGAAATTTTAGTTATTGTTTTTATGGTCACTTTTTTGGTCAATTTGGGATTTCGACTTTTATTTTTTCCTACACAAATATGATCAATATTCGATACTGAGTAAACTAATTTTTATTTCTACTATTAAAAAATTGTGGTAAATTAGGTATTTAACATTGATATCGCTTCGTGAAAAAGTCTGTACTTGTCTTAGCGGTTTATTAGTTGGTCCCTTTACAAGCCGTAATACTTTTTCAATATAATGATAATCATAATAATATAAAGCTGACAAAGGCTGCGTTGTGCTACCTATATTCAAATAAAAACTTGGTTACTATAACATTTTTTTTTACAGGGAAGGTAACTGATACAAAACATGGCTACAGCAAAGAAAAAATGTCGACAATACAGTGTCGATTATTTGAAATATGGTTTTGTTCCATCAGAGGCAGATAAACACTTGCCCATGTGCCTAATATGCAATAAAGTTTTAAGCAATGACTCTATGAAACCATCAAAGCTCGAAGATCATCTAAAAAGGTGTCATACTGATAAAATGGGTAAAGATTTAAAATATTTTCAAACATTGAAGGAAAAATATGAAAAGAGACCCACCATGCACAGCATGTTCGCTTCAACATCTCAAAGTAACGATGATGGCTTGCGGGCATCTTACAATATCTCATTACTAATAGCAAAATCTGGAAAACCGCACACTATCGGAGAACAATTAATTTTACCCGCTGTTGAAGAGGTTTTAAAAACTGTTTTGCACAAATCTCCATTTGACGTACTAAAAAGAATTCCATTAAGTAACAATACTGTACAAAGACGCATTGATGAAATGAGCTCTGACATCGAAAGTTTTTTGTGCAATCATCTGCAAAAAAGTCATTTTTCTATACAACTGGACGAGTCAACGTTACCCGGTAATGAAGCATTATTATTAGCATATGTCCGATTTATCATGGAGGAAGAAATTCACGAAGAATTGCTATTTGCCAGAACTTTGGAGACTGACACTAAAGGCGAATCAATATTTAATGTCCTGAGTAATTTTTTTACGGAAAAATCGATTCCATTTACAAACATTATTTCAGTGGCAACAGACGGAGCTCCTGCAATGGTAGGGCGATATCGTGGGTTTATAAGTCATCTCAAAAGAATTATACCAGGACTTACAGCTATTCATTGCGTAATCCACCGACAACATCTTGTGGCGAAACATTTAAGTGACAGGTTGAACCAATCTCTTCATTTTATAATAAACGCTGTCAACAAAATTAGAAGCAATGCATTGAATACGCGTTTATTTGCTCAATTGTGCGACGAAAATGACGAAGACTTCCAACGACTGCTCTTACATACTGAAGTACGCTGGTTGTCGAAAGGTGCATGCTTAACGAGATTTTACTCTGTTTTCGATTCCGTATTAGAGTTCTTAGAAAGTAGAGATCCAGATTTAAAAGAAAACTTGATCAAATTCAAAGGAGACATTGCGTATTTGACAGATTTGTTTAAAAAATTTAATGATATTAACTTGCAGTTACAAGGGGACAGCCTGAATTTAATAAAAACAAAGGGGATAATTTCGGCTTTTCTTGGGAAATTGAAATTTATGAAGCAAAACATTAGTCGGCGCGAATTATCTCAATTTCCAAACTTGTCGCAGGTAGAAACTATTGATGAGGATATCCATACCTACAGTCAACATTTAAGTGCCCTGCATGATGACTTCAAAACCAGGTTTGAAGATATGCTGACGATGGATATACCACCATGGATCGTAAATCCATTTGATGAAACTGAAGTGGCCAATGTATTATTACAAGAGGAGCTGCTTGAGCTAAGCACCAATGAGGAGCTGAAGGTGAAATTTAGAAAAGGCTACCAAACATTTTGGCTGCAAGCAGAAATACACGAAAAATATCCTGGACTGTGGGAAATCGCAAGGAAATTTTTGATAGCTTTTCCCTCATCATACCTTGTCGAAAGAAGTTTTAGTGCCGTTACAAACCTCTTAACAAAAAAAAGGAGCAAACTAAACATCACAGAGCGGGGGGATTTGCGGTTATTGCTCACAAAAATAAAGCCAAACATTGATCGTTTGCTGACACTCCATCAAATACATCCTTCCCATTAATTAAAATTATGTCCACAACCTATAAGTATTACCTTATTATTATTTTTTTGTAATTCTTTTCTTTTAATTAATAAAATGTTATAAAATGTACCATTTTTCGTTTTTATTTAAAATTTAAAATTTTAACCTATCAGAATATAGGGACGGAACTCAGAAGCGACACAATTTTTATTTTTTGTCGACTTTAACAATGTGGTAGGAATGTAGCAGCAGGGGGTCCACCGACACCAGTTTAATTTTGAAAGTGGTGCACGAGAAAAATAAGTTTGGGAACTACTGATCTAGATGGAGTCTGGCGCTACATTGAAACAAAAAACAACGTGCCAATTGTTTTTTTTTTTTTTTTGCCTGAATGCGTCCGTAATGATACCAGTTGATGAACATTACAACTAAAATGGGGTAAATTGCCCAACGTGGTACAGTCTATCTTTTAACTCGAAATAAAAATTATTTTTATATAATAGGTACATAATTATTGTGTTTGGTACTATTTATATATTATGAAGACAATGTTTTTTTTTTATTACAAGCAATTGGCTATGGCACTTTCTTTTTCTTACGGAGCTAAAATTTTTCACGTTGGTTCAGTTCCAAAGACAATACATTTTCATGATAAGCGTGACCGAATTGTAACCAAGGGTTGGCTCCAGACGAAGGAACTCCTCAATGGTTAACAGTATAGACTCAACATTTTGTACACACATTTAACCATGATAGCTCTTCCTAAAATTCACCATGATCTTAACACCACCCTCACGGTTGCCTCCAGACGAGGGTACTCATCAACGGTCAACAGTAGTGACTCAACATTTTATATGCACATTTAACTATAATATGTCGTTCTATAGTTCACCATGATTTAAACACTATCCCCATGGTTAACTTCAGACGAAGGAACTCCTCAAATTTCCTCGGCGCAGGCACGTAATTAAGTATACACATGCTGGCCGCTCATGTCGAATTTTGCAAGAGTCAATAGGCCCGCCATCTTGAAATTCAAAATGGGTGGAATATTCGAAAAAAAAAACAAGCTTATTTCAATGTTCTACAATACACTTCGATTCGTAGAAAACTGAAGATCCATTAACCACCATAACATTAATAATATCGCCCTACCAGCATACCGGTCTCATGTGTAAATGTGGGAAATTTAGTTTTCACAGACTTGCCACACTTGCAAAATGGCGAATTTTATTTTTTTTATATTCCAATATTTGCAATAATTCATTATTCCAGAACTAATGATAATTTATTTAACATACGGGTGATAGGATACATATTTATTAATATTCAATCGGCCTCTGTAATTTCTACACACCTTAATAGCCCATTTCGCCATTTTTATTACGTTATTTTATGATAGAAAAACAAGCGTCTCCATTGACAACACAATTGACACTGTTGGCTTTTGGCGCCAATTGTGAGGAATAGGCGCTATAAAATACCGACGCTGTCAGGGTCTTGACACTCCATCTAGACATATATATAATCAAAGATAGCATGTATACCAAAAAAACAATTTTAAAAAATTGTCCGTCTTCTGTTTGTTCCGGCTAATCTCCGAAACAGCTGGACCGATTTTAACGGGACTTACACTGGCAGATAGCTGATGGTCCGAGGTTTACTATAAGCTACTTTGATTTTCGCCAACAGGTGAGCACAAAAACGGTAGCCTGAGGGCTGCCATTTATTAACATTGTATGCATCTGGCCGTTTTACTAAAGACATTCAGTTTATTAAGACAGTTTAACAGACGTTAACTGTCACTGTCATACTTTATTATTTTGGCTGGTGGCAATTGTCAACACACCTAACACAAAACATCGACAAAAGTACAAAATTACTCATGTCGATATAAAAAAAACTATTTAACACTACTCATGAACCTAAAATAATCAAAATCAAGAGTAATCATAAATGCTATAGTAACTTTCCTATTAACTGATAAGAGTTCAATAAAATTCGTCTTTCGATAACGCGAGGAACTTATCATCAAGTTAATGCACTGTTATAAGTTACTTTATCTTCATTTACATCAACTTCAGTATCCGCATGGATTCGAAAACCTCAGTAGTCGTTTCAAGGTAGTGCGAAGAACATATCTTTCCAATACAATGGCAAGTCGGCGTCAGGCGTTATTACTTTCGTCGTCCAATTGTCATGGTTATTCTTTGTTGGAATTTGCGAGGAAAGAAATATGCTCCATCTTGATAAAGTAAGTTTTTATCTACGTAGGTAACATAACTAAATAGTAATTTACTACGTACGTAACGTAGTAAATTACCATTTAGTTACGTTAAAACTTGGATCTTAATCTGATTCCCTATGTCTTTTCTTTAATTTCAGGAATAATATAACTGAATTAGTCTTTGTACCATATGCTCAAAAGGACTATGATAGTTACACGACTAAAATGAAAGAAGTGATTGAGCCATGGGGGTTTACGGTAACTGGATTACATAGCTATCCTGATGTTATTGCTACAGTAAATAACTCAAGGGCAATTTTTATTGGTGGAGGAAACACATTCCTCCTTTTGAAGACACTATATGAGAAAAATTTGATTAGTCTTATAAAAAAAAAAGTTGATGAAGGCAGCCTTATATACATGGGTAGTAGTGCTGGAACAAATGTTGCAACAGCAAGTATTCACACAACAAATGATATGCCTATAATTTATCCTCCAAGTTTTGAAGCTATTGGCATTGTACCTTTTAATGTTAACCCACATTATATTGAGACAGAGAATGAAACTCATAAAGGTGAAACAAGAGACCAAAGAATAATTGAATACTTGGAAATGAGTCATGCTAACCCTGTGCTTGGTCTGAGAGAAGGATGCATTTTACATATTGATGGATATCAATTAACAATAAGAGGAATTGCTGGTGCCGTGTTATTCAATAAGTAAGTAGTGTATTATCATAATACATATTATGTTGGCGGTGTCTGTTTATATCTGAATATGAGATTCTATTGATCAATAGATTTTTGGTTCGAATCTCAGGTTGGGCAGTGTTTCTAGTATCTTCCATTTGGTAATTCTCAATAGCAGCATGGAGTCTGGATTTGTGCCCATTTGATAGCAATGGGTTAACCCTCTATTACATTGGGACCTTTAACATAATTGGCAAAACAAGGGTGTACTATGTGTGTACCTGTGCCTACCCTTGTAGAGATTACAGGTTAAATTGTACATATTATTCTCTTAGTAAACCCTTTCCTTTATTTCTTGTGAAAACTTATTTTTCCAGAGATGCATTTTATCAAGAGCTTGATCTTGTTTTTAGTACCTACCTTCTTCTTGTCTAATTGTATAAAATTACTTGTTTGTTTTAGGTATGACAAGAAACCACACAATTATGCTGTTGGTTCAGATGTGTCATTTTTGTGTGATCAAATCAAGGATCTTGCTTAGGTGCTGCTGTTTGTTAATACTCATAAAAGAAAATATAAATATAACATGTTTATTTTTATTGAGTATAATGTTTTATATTTAATGTTCTGTTAAATACCTAATTTGTTTCAATAAACAGATATCATTGAAATTAATAATGAAACAATATTTCAATAGTTTCAAAACACTTAAGCACTTAAACTTATATAATTAAAATTCAGGTCCTAATCAGAGTAGTTCATAAATCATTATTTTGAGTGTGTCACTTTGTTACTTGTGCAGTACCACTTAAAATCCACATTTTTCCACTACCAACTGCAATTAAAAGATGTGTACATCAATCCGTCAGTTTTATATAAAAACTATATAAACTGATCACTTTTTGGAATGGGTTGTCTGCATATTCCACTATTAAGTTCTTTCTTATATAACAATACCAAACTCTGGAAATCCAGGCTTTAGAGTATATGTCAGCCTGTGACTGGAGCGTGCATTAATAGAGATCTAGCTGCATGAAATAAAGAAGCTTGTGGTGTCACACGAGACTGTCCAGTTCTCTCTGCTGTAGGTAAATGACACAAGTATCGCCGCAAAGCTAGATCTCTTCGTGCACTTAGTCCACGAGTTATTTCACAACCAGTTCCAAATAATACAGCTCGCTGACGCTTTCTTTTTTGCACTGCCACCTAAAACAAGATAAAAAGAAAGTTATATAATACCCTAACAAAGTTTAAATATAATATTTTACCAGTTATAGTCAGTTATCTTCTTATTTATCAAACTCTCGAGAATGGTGAGTGGTGGTTTGCTTCAACTTCTGGGATAAGAGGTTTTCAATAATGATATCCAAGGTTTGTATTGGCAGCTGAAACTGACTTAAGGCTTGCCCCTTGCTAGATAGGGCAATGGTAATGCTCCAAACTATGGCAGTTTACCATATGCATATGGAGTAGGTAGTTATTTAAATCTGATTTACTTTATTACTTAATCCTTTACCCATTCAGAAATACAGGCATATTGGAATTGGAATAAAGTTACGAATGTTTTTTTTTTAAGTACCTGAATAGCAGCAACTGGATGTAATGTTGAAACATCAGGCACATTTTCAGATTTTTCTTCATTCTCATGTGTGCCATTTTGTTCAACTATATTTCTCTGGTCTGTATTTTCCAATAATGGTTTTTTCCTATCTGACTGAAGGCTATCAGCATTTTTCTGAATGACTTCTTGTACTATTTCTTTACCAGCCATGTGTAAGGAAAGCCCAAGGCGCGCGAGAACTCGCTCCGGTCGCCAGCGATCTCGAGCGCCACCGGAAGACACACTTGTTTGTTCACGTCGACGCACATCCGCTACTAAACTAGCCCAATCAACCCCAAGAGCGTCTCCTAAACCAGCTAAAAAATATTTGTAGCATTATTTATATGTATTCAGGGTTTTTAGTCAAGTGGCAAAATAAAATGGATAATATTCTTGCAATATACCTCTAGTACGCTCCTCTTCTAGCTCTCCATCGGATATTTCTTCAAAGTCTAAATTAGTTACATCTTCTTCATCTTTAGCATCCTGTGATTCTCTTTCTTCACCTGCGCCACTTGTATCCTAGAATAATATAATGATTTATTATAATTATATATTTATTTTTAAAAAGCATTGGAATCTACAAAATTAAATATATTCATAAAATAAATAAATACTTGTGTCGACTCCTTCTCAGAGCCATCTGGTTTGGATATGCTTTCGTCATTTGGCAAAGCAGGTTGACTTTCTTCATCCATAACTTGATCAGCCATCTAAGAAAAGATAATGTAATTTTTAATTGTAAGTAGAAGTTGTAGATATTAACATACAAACTCGTCACTTACATCTTCCCTGTTAAGTATATCATCAGGGTCATCACTAATTTCACTAAGATCATCAGGTATTGGTTTATCATCAACTTCAACCTCTGGACGTTGTGGTGCTGTGGATGCTGTTTGGGTTGAAGGTGGAGTTTCCTTTGCCATTTGCTCTGGTTCATTTCTAGGAGCACGTCGTTTACTACCTTCACCTCGGACAAGATCCATTCTCATGCCGCGTCCATACTCGTCTAAAATTGAATATTATACTAGTATTTTGGCTAATTTAGAAGTTATATTCAACATCTTAATATAAAACATCATACCGTGCATCCTTGCGCGGTGAGGTCCGGGCGGATGGCCCCTATGGTGCCAAGCATCTATATCAGGTTCTTTATCACCCCACTCGTTCATCTAATAACAAATATTGTATTAAATATGTATACAGAATAAACATAAAAATATTGTAATAAATATGCACATCAACATACCAAAGTGTGGATAAGGACAGCCAAGGAATATGTGGGATAGAATAAGGCAAGGATTTTTATTGTCTTTACGATAATCAATTGGTTCATTCCGATACAAAGTTTGATAGTATAAACTCACCTATAGCAAAAGATTAGAAAGAAATAATCATTTAATTTATAATTTATTTAAATAATTTTTAAAGAATATTTGGCTTGCTACATATTCCAATCCTATCCGATTTTAGGTATTTAATATCCTTAGCTCACTGTTTAAGTATAATTAATATTCTAATATCACATAGAATCAAAAGTTGTTGTAGCAAGCACATAATAAGTAAAAAAATATAAGTCATTCTACTAAACATGTGATTTACCTGTGTATCATGCATTGCCCAGTGTCGTTCTCGACCCCAATCTCCTGAGCGATAGTCATCATTATCCCATTCTTTATGAGGGTGCATATAACCTCGCTCACGATCCATAGAACCTGAACGCCTTTCCCAAGAACGGTCACGGTGAGGACGGCGGTCCTCATAACCTTCAAGATAAATGTGAACTTAGAATACAAATTTATGTTAATTATATTACACATTTTGTAAACTTATAGACTTACCCATATCCACACCTCTATGGTCGCCCATATGCTCGCCATATAACCTTTCATCATCTTCAGGATATCCCCTTGGGGGTCCTGACAGTTCATAACTAGAATCATAATGCCGTTCTCTTGCCTGCATATTGTAACCTGGAGATCTCTCTTCTTCTCTAGGTACTTCATCATAACGATCATCTACTCTTTCATAATGATCTAAGTTGCGGTCATTGTCATATTGTCTATCTATACCCATTTCATATTCTCCTTGATCTCTGTCCATGCTATCCAATCTGTCTCTTTTTGTAGATCGATCTCTTTCTAGCCTGTCTTGTTTACGACCACCTCTTTCAGAATGTGAATCCTGTCTGTCTTTAGATGTTGAAGAATTTTTGTCAATGTCAAGAGCTCTATTTGAAATCGCAGCAAGAGCTGCTAGACGCTCTTCAGGTCTGGGGAGAAGTCTTTCCATAGGCTTATTTGGCTTTTCTAATCCTTTATTAGCACCACCTCTCCCACCTAAGCCTCTATCACGACCTCTTCTTTTGCTGTCATCTCTTTTACTATCTTTATTTCTATCACGACCTCCTCGTTCTTTTCTGTCATGTCTATCTTTATCATCATGTTTGTCTTTTCGCCTTTCAATAGATCGATCTTTGTGGTCACGACCTCGGTCCCTTTCTCTGCTTGTGGATCTCTTTCTATGGCGGTCAGCACTGCCATCTCTTCGGGTTGGTTTTTTAGGTGACACTGGTCTACTACGTTCTGAACTCTCTTTTTTACGGACATCTTTTGAATGTGATGTGTGCTGTCGTGGAGACCTAGATCTGGCTTTCCTAGGAGATCTACTACGAACTCTAGTTCTTTCTCTTTCTTTTTCACGTTCTTTTTCTCTTTCTTTCTCTTTCTCTTTTTCTTTTACTCTTTCTCTGTCCTTATCCCTATGAGGAGAGGCACTTCTGTTTCTATCTCTTCTTGGTGGTGACTTTCCATGTTTAACTGTACTTTTAGCAAGACTTTTTGATGTAATTGGTGGTGTTCCACCAGATTTTTTGCCTGGTGAAAGTGACTTCTTTCCAATGGTAGTTTTAGTGACTGTTTGAGGTTTCTTTTTAATGGTTTCTTGTTTTTTCAAGACTCTTTCATCTTTTTTTATTGCTGCTTTCTTAGGTTCACTTTTATCCCTTTTTAAAGCATCAGTTTTGATAAACTTCTTTTTAGAGGGCACACCTTCTGAAGAAGAACTAGAATTTCGTTTTATCTTTCCTTTCTTTCCTTTTCGTCTTGCTTCTCTAAAATAAAGATTAGATATATAGGTTTACAGAGATTTATCTTCCAATTATATCAGGAATAAATTAATAGCACTCAAAATTTAAGATAATATTTTGTTAAATAAGATTGAATTTACATAATCTATGTTATTAAATCAACATTTTTAAACTGTGCCCTACCTTCCAGATGATGACGATGATGAGCTATTATCTGATGAAGACGAAGAGACACTAGAAGAACTAGAACTGCGCGACGAGGAAGTGCTTGACATAGTTTTCTTTTTGTCTTTACGCATGTCTTTACTAGAATCCATTTTCAGTTGCAACTCTAACTCGCGTTGCAGTTGTTGTCGCCTTTTTTCAAGGACATCTGTATCTGCGTATTCTAAGTCATTTTGATCCCAGTTGTCGATTTCACCGTCTGGACTACGACCCGATCGCACGACCACGGCCGAATGAAGTCTACTTTTAGGGTCATCTTTCACAGAACGTTTATGTTCACTGTCTTTGTTTGCTGCGCGTTGTTTTGATGGACTTATTAGGGTATGGGTTGATGCAAATTTGCAACTTTTACCGTAAGCGCAACTCCCGTTTTGTGCCCACTGTCTACAATGTTCAGTTGTTTTTTTAGCGCTCGATTTTTTGGTACCGAGCCGCTCGAAAACACTAGGCCTATTAGCTAGATCTTTTGATTTCGGTAATTCGACAGTAATTTTTCTTTTTCCTTGTTTTGACATTATAAAGGAAAAACATTGGTCTTGCACAGCTAAAAGCGATTAAAAATACACATTTCCACCGGCGCTATTACCGCCGCCATTGTTGTTTTTTGTTTATGGCCTACAGGCCTACTGGTAGTTTATTTTGCTTATGGCTTAATCTAAGAAACGCAAACAGTCTATGCATAGGAAACTAATTGTAGAGACACTCTGGTCCCACGTATGCAAAATATTATAATAACTGGATGCTTTTGTATAAAAATCTATGACAAATACTATGCGTCTTATGCAACGCAATACCGCGCTTCCTCACTCAATGTCAACCTGCGGTCCAGATCAGCGTGGGAAGGTAAAAAGATGTTTCGACGCTATCCCAGGCGTGACCTGTGTTTTTCTACTCACAGAATAACAATATTGCGAAGGACGTCCTAAAGAAATATTGGTAGGGAAATACTGGCCCCACGTTACGCAACGCATACGATGCAACGTGACAGATGTGGCGTGCACACATGTCCCACGTATGCAATTTAGTTGATTATATTTTATAAAATTAGTATAGTTCTCGTCACGTAAAAAGGACACTGACCGTTAATTTAATATTTTGAATTCCAGTCTATTCCAAAGTGTTTCGTAACTAGTAAAGCATCTATAATGATTCTACATAAAAACAATTATACCTCATAATTATTATTATATGATGGTTTTATTATAAGAGAAATAATTATATACATATACACATTTAAATTCTACCTCCTTTAAAACCTATTTACAACTTAAATATAAAATTAAAATTAAAAAGCATCGAAGTATTCTTCCTCATCGTTGTCAAAAGAAAACGTGCCCAGAAGACTGGCAGCATTGCCACGTTGAATGGCAATACTGATTCTTTGACCTAAAAACAAACCAGCCCTCTGATCACGCGAAGCATCGACTAAATTATTATTATGTTATTAACATAGATTATTATAAACCAATAAACCATAGACCAACGAGAATTTTTCTCTAGCCAATAGCCAAGCACCTTAGCAAATACCATAGAGTTGTGTATTGATTTTTTATAAATTACATGACATTGGATTACGATATGACATTGACACTAGACAACTAACGGCATAACCTATTTCAACTAATATAAGCTAGATTGTACCATCGTCGGGAAACTCATATTGATGAAAGTTGATTCGCAAATCAAAATATATAGAATTTTAACAACATGCCTTTACTTGACGGAAAGGAAATTGACATATTTTTTGTAAGTTTTCTATTTGTATTCATACAAATTCATCTACGTGTATTTTAATTCTTGTTGATGAAACATTTCCAACTTGTTATTATTCTGTATAAACTAAGTAAAAAAAAAATGCATTTTTACTTTGCATTGCACGCGTCTAATGGCGATAGAAAGAGACAAGTAGAAGGAGGAAAGGGACGTCTTTGCCCTGCAGTGGTACACAACGATCTCATAATATTACTAAATGTAGACAAATCTTACTATGAAAAAGTTTGCAAATTTGGTTATTTGTTTATCTATCACAGCCTCGTTGGTCTAGTGGTCGCTAAGCGCGACTGCTGAGCAAGAGGTCCTGGGTTCAAATCCCGGGTGGGGCAAAGTGTTACTGAGTTTTCCATTAGGTAATTCTCAGTAGCAGCACGGAGTCTGTATTTGTGCCCGGTTGATGGCAATAGGCTCACCCCCTATTACATTGGGACTTACAACATAACTGGTCTAATGTGGGTGTACTATATGTTCACCTCTGCCTACCCCTTCGGGGAATACAGGCGTGATGTTATGTTATGTTTATCTATCAGGCCTTAACCTATTTGACCTAACAATGCTCTGTGTCAATACTTACTTGTGTACCAAACCCTTGTCACCTTAAAATGTTGTAAATGTCTTTTGTTTTATTTCAGAGTGAAGAAGACCTTCCTTATGAGGAAGAGATATTAAGGAATCCCTTCTCAGTAAAACACTGGCTTCGATATATTGAACACAAAAAAGCAGCTCCCAAACATGAAATTAATATGATCTATGAAAGGGCTTTGAAAGAATTGCCAGGTTCTTTTAAGTTGTGGTACAACTATTTAAAATTAAGAAGAAGTCAAATTCGAGGTAAATGCATTACTGACCCTTGTTTTGAAGATGTTAACAATTGCTTTGAAAGATCTTTGGTGTTTATGCATAAAATGCCTAGAATTTGGATGGATTACTGTACATTCCTAACTGATCAATGTAAGATAACTGTGACCAGGAAAGCCTTTGATAGTGCATTAAGAGCTTTGCCAATAACTCAACACCACAGAATATGGCCACTTTACCTAATTTTTCTAAAAAAACATAACATTTCTGAAACAGCAGTCAGAGTGTTTCGAAGATACCTCAAGCTATGTCCAGAAGATACAGAAGAATACATTGATTATCTGATTGCTATAAATAAGTTAGATGAAGCTGCAGTTAAGTTAGCTCAAATTGTAAATAATGAAAACTTTCAGTCTAAGCATGGCAAATCTAATCATCAGTTATGGAATGAACTTTGTGAATTGATATCTAAAAATCCTGATCAAATTCACTCTCTTAATGTTGATGCTATCATTAGAGGTGGACTAAGGCGTTACACTGATCAGCTTGGACATTTATGGAATTCTCTTGCTGATTATTATGTGAGAAGTGGCTTATTTGAAAGAGCCAGAGACATTTATGAAGAAGCTATACAAACAGTAACCACTGTAAGAGATTTTACACAAGTATTTGATGCATATGCACAATTTGAAGAACTCAGTTTGAGTAAAAAAATGGAAGAAGTTGCAAAAAAGCCTAGCCCCACTGAAGATGATGATATTGACCTTGAACTTAGGCTTGCAAGGTTTGAATATCTTATGGAAAGAAGGTTATTGCTGCTAAACTCTGTGCTCTTAAGGCAAAACCCCCACAATGTTGCTGAATGGCACAAAAGAGTTAAACTTTATGAAGATAAACCACATGAAATTATTGATACTTATACTGAGGCAGTGCAAACAGTAGACCCTAAACTGGCTGTGGGAAAATTATATACATTGTGGGTTGGTTTTGCTAAATTTTATGAAAAAAATGAGCAAATAGAGGATGCAAGACTTATTTTTGAAAAAGCTACACAAGTGAATTATGCTAAAGTTGATGATCTTGCTTCAGTCTGGTGTGAATGGGCAGAAATGGAAATAAGACATGAAAATTATGAAGAAGCTCTTAAATTAATGCAAAGAGCTACTGTTTTACCTAGTAGAAAAGTTGCTTATCATGATGATACTGAAACAGTACAAATGAGGTTGTATAAGTCTTTGAAGGTTTGGTCTATGTATGCTGATTTAGAAGAGAGTTTTGGTACATACAAATCATGTAAAGCAGTGTATGATCATATTATTGATTTAAAAATAGCAACACCCCAAATTATAATAAATTATGGCCTTTTCTTAGAAGAACACAATTATTTTGAAGAAGCTTTTCGAGCATATGAAAAGGGTATTGCATTATTCAAATGGCCAAATGTTTATGACATTTGGAATACTTATCTCACTAAGTTTCTAAAAAGATATGGAGGTTCAAAACTTGAAAGAGCTAGAGATTTATTTGAACAATGTCTTGAACATTGTCCACCAGAGTTTGCAAAGTCCATATTTTTACTTTATGCAAAATTGGAAGAAGAACATGGTTTAGCAAGACATGCTATGGCTGTATATGAAAGAGCTACAACTGCAGTCTTACAAGAACAAATGTTTGAAATGTTTAATATTTACATTAAAAAAGCTGCAGAAATATATGGCGTACCGAAGACGCGCCAAATATACGAAAAAGCTATTGAAACTCTTCCTGATGAGAAAGCAAGAGAAATGTGTATACGATTCTCAGAAATGGAAACACGTCTCGGTGAAATTGATAGAGCGCGCGCTATTTACGCACATTGTAGTCAAATGTGTGATCCAAGAATAACTGCAGAGTTTTGGAACACATGGAAAGAGTTTGAAGTTCGACATGGCAATGAAGATACTATGAGGGAAATGCTTAGAATTAAACGCAGTGTTCAGGCTACATACAATACACAAGTTAATATGATGTCTGCTCAAATGCTGAGTTCAGCAGCACAAGCAGCTGGCACTATTTCAGATCTTGCACCAGGTATGAAGGATGGCATGAGAATGTTAGAAGCCAAAGCTGCTGAGATGGCAGTTCATAGTAAAGGCAATATTTCATTTGTACGTGGTGAAACACAGGGTCTTAAGGAAAGTGCTGATAAAGTGGTTAATCCTGATGAAATAGACATTGATGAAGAATCAGAGAACAGTGAAGATGAAAGTGAAGTAGCTCCTGTTCAAAAAAAGGAAATTCCTGCCGCTGTGTTTGGAGGACTTGTCAAAGACACTGACTGAAGTTTATATAACAAAATAGTAATAGTAATTAATCTAAAATAAATATTGCTTAGTAATAAATCAACTTTTAATCATAAGCTTAGTTACATTATACATTAAGCCATATTTACAACAGAATCACAGAACACATTTTCATTTTTTATTATTAGATTGTAGGATTATTAATACGGAACTGGATTAATAGTGCAGTACATAGATTTCTAGTCAAGTAAATATTTACATTATGCCAGTTTTACACTAATAAAACGACTTTCATAACTGAATAATTGTTTTTTAAAATAAAAAGGCATAATAAGAAGACAACCAAAAGTGTTGGCAGAATGCAGATAAATAAAAAGCTCAATTAAGGATGTTCACTAGATTAAAAATGCATAGGAATCAATTAAATCTGAAAAAAGGTTTAGCAATAACACGAAAACTAAAAAAAATAAATGAAATCATGGAAAATTGTGGGATGGAAAAATGACTTTACACCTAAATTCCTACCAGTAATAGACTTTAGTGTCTTTGAGTACATACAATGCTAGCTATTGTGTGGATGGGGCTTCCCATCTTGCGTAAAACGCCAATTATATGCAATGTGAAATTTACAATGCAACTATTGGTCACAGACAAATAGTGCCATCTCGTTCAAAATAGAAATGCTTAGGTACTTTTTAACATTTTGTGCCATATGTGTTCGCTTTTCCAGTTTACATGTCAATTAATTCCAGACCCTTTTAAAAATTGATTTAATTCTCAATTCTTTTATGTAGTTCACATCCTTATTCTTAAAGTATTATGACAACGATAAAGTTTGAGTTGTATCTTTAAAGATTCTAATTTTTATATTATATCTCTGGGCGGCATAATAAAGTGCAATGAATTTGAATACATATTTTGATGCTCAGAGTAATTTAAAATACTGATATCATTGTGAACACCCCCAAACATAATTAGTTCCCCATTCCCCTTTACTAATGAATACATAACTAATTCCTCTGGAGCCCCAGTCATTTCTCCCAAACGAGGACAGAGCCATGACACATAATTTAATGAATTACCATTAACAACAGTAGAGATGTCTAAGACATGCATTGTTAAAGTGTTGCGTTTTACTTTCTTCACAGCTGGTTGCCGTGGTTGAGGGTTAGGTGGAGAAGGCAATGGTTCTCTTCTATTTTCTAAGTGAGCTATTTGTCTTTGATTAATGAGATCATTTTCTGGAGATGAGTTATTTTGGGATGGATCACAGGCAAATGCTGCCATCCTATACTTATTTGCTTCTTGTAACTGTCTTACTATTTTCATTCCTTTGTTCTGGAAAATAAGTGTACATACATTAACTTCTGGACCATTTACAGTAAAGCAGATTTTCAATATGAAAACAAAATTAACATTTTTAAACTGTAAATATGATTACAATCATTCTCTATCTGCAATAAAATATGGAAGTTAGTTCAGAAAGTGCTTCTATTGTACCTACCACAGGTTTTATTGTCTTAGAGGTTATGTTCATATTATAAAAATCACTTAGGGCCAATTTTTAATCAACAGATACAATAACTGTGAAAATAACAATTTTATCCATTGAATATAATTTATCTGACAATTGAAAAATCAGGCTTATTAAATTACTCACCTTATTTTTATTCCTTCGCATTGCTAGGTCTTTTTTACTAGCATCTAGTCCATTGTTTAATGGTTTCAAATCTGAACTAGTCCCGGCAAGAAGACAATTCTGTTCAGAATTACTTTCATTTGCTACAACTGGATTATTTGACCGGCCTTGCTGATTACTTGGACCTGCAACTGGCTCATTGTTAAGGTTGATTTGTTCTTGTCTAGGAGGGTTTGATGGCCTTCTTGGTAACACTCCTCTTCTACCATTTATATTCTGATCCCTATCCAGAGGCCTTTGTAAACTTTGTTCCACTCGCACTGACACAGGTGCACCCTCAGGCCTACTCAATGCAGACAACCTGACTGCTGATGTCACTAAAGGTTTGGCACTATTCCAACCATTTCTGCTTCTACTTAAACTCACAACCTTATCTCCAACCCTGCATGCAGGATTACACCATATGTTGGCTGAAGCCCACTCTTTATTTTTGACAGCCATTTCTTTCCATGTCCAAGTAGGCCCTTTCATTATCAATATCCAACAATCACTGTACACAAAGCGGTTTTGCAATGCCTGAACTCCACCTAAAAGCATCAATCTATCAGTGTCTATTCCGATGAGAGATTGAGCATATCTTGGAGATGGTCTAGGTTTAGTTGTCGCCTGTTTCCTCCAAGTAAGGGTAGGTACATCAAGCACCCACACATCATTAGAACATTGTATCTGATAATTCTGTACAGCTGACATTACTAAACCCCCAAACACCACCATTTCATCACCTTTCATGCAAGCAGAATGTCCTGCCATGGGTGGTGGACTATTTGTTGCATTTAGTAGAATCCATTTGTTTGTATTTACACAGTAGAAATGAATTTCATTAAACATTGTCACATTTTGATAATATTGTGAGAGAGAAGGATATGTCCAGCCGCCAAAAACAATCAAGCCGTCTTTATAATGAACCATTGAAGTGTATGCCTTCGGAACAGGATATGTGCCTGTGGCTAGGGGCCTCACCCATTGTCTAATAGATAAGTCAAACCTCCAGAGATCATTGAATGAAGTGGCATTTGTGGTACAGCCTCCAAATATGTACATATTGTTCTCAAGAACACAAGCAGCATGAGAAAATCTTTTGGTAATTGTGGGCACCATATCTGTAGCAGCGATATTTTTCCATAATATATTGAATTCTCCAACAGCTTTAATCAATTTAATTGATGTTTTATGTAAGACATCTGCAAAAAATAACATAGGATAAATAAGTAAGTTGAAAGTCGAAAATACGACAAAAACAGAAGACCACTAACTTTGAGCGCAATTATACCATCGTTTACAAACTATCATACAGTTTTGTAAATCTTTATACGGAGGTAGAAACCCTAAAATAAATTCTAAGACTTCATCTGGTAGATCTTCAATAGTGCTTTGTAAAGTTTGTTGACTCAAAGATTGATGTATCACATCCATATTTTTATCAGTTATGTGAGTTAACTGTTATATCTTCATCACATTACTTGAATTATGGAATATATTGGCAAAATACTTGGACTCAAAATTGAAAACATTGATAATTTTATTCTATGAATGAAATTAATTGATTAAATTTGATGACAGAATTCGATAGTTACTATTGCTGAATTTGACACTGACAGCAGCAGGCGAGTGTTGATTTCGTTTTTTTTTTGTATTTTAATGACCTGGTCACTTGGACCTTTAAGCTATGCTTTAAGTCAATTGATTTAGTAATCAAAAGAATGGAATTGTAAGTGATGTGTGTGTGTGTCGTCTGTGGTACGTTGACGCGCTTGGCGGCAAAATTCTGAGCTCGTTATTTTTAATATTCAAATTATTATTAAAAATTAGTTTGCTACTTATTAATGAATAACGATGAGAGTTTTGAAGATGCGGAGATTATTATAGATAATATAATAACGAATGAACATAATGAGAGTGAGATGAAAAATAATATTGACAAAATAATACAGTCGTGTAATTTGGAACACAAAAATAGTTTAGAGTTGGAAAGACGTACTAAAAGAAATAGGGAAATGGATGAGGAAGAATCTTGGACGAAGGTAATGAAAAAGTCAAAAAGATATGCAAGGTCAGAAAATGATATAAATATTACGAGTATTCCGGAGGATAGAGTAGAAGTCTGTATAACTTGTACAGATAAATTACCGAAACAATTTAAACTGGCAAAAATGTTACAAATTGAAAAGATACAAAACATTCATAGAATTAAATTTATTAATCCATTTAAGGCATTAATTCAGTTTAATGGTGTAGACAGTGCCGAGTCATTAATTAAAGCTGAGAGTTTTAATAAAAATGGTTTTAAATGTCAGAAGACACTAGAGATTAATCAGTCATATGGTGTAATAAAAGATATTGACTTGGACTTAACCGATGAGGAAATATTACAAGGGGTGAGCAGTGATACAGTTATATTAGCGGTTAGAAGGTTAAAACGCAAAAATACCTATGATGGGCTCTGGGAACCCAGCGAAGCTGTAAGATTATGTTTTAAAGGCCCATCTTTACCTACGTACGTATACATCTACGAGACCAGAGTTTCTGTAAGTCCGTATATTCATCCCGTTACCCAGTGTTCGCGTTGCTGGCGATTTGGTCATGTGAGTAAATTGTGTCCTTCTAACAAAATAATTTGCCCTAAATGCACAAACAATCACGCTACATGTGAGACAACGACATTTAAATGTAACAACTGTTCAGGAAGACATATGGCTATGGCTAAGGTATGCCCGATGTATTTAAAGGAAAAAAGAATAAGGGAACTCATGGCAAAATTCAATTGCTCATACAAACGGGCTGTTACATTACATATGCCACCACCCCCCAAATCACTAGATTTAACTCAGGACCCGCCTTTACCTACTCTTCAGAATAATGTTCGATATGACCCTCCTAAAGATGTACCTTATTCTCAGGTTAATGATTTTCATACATATGCCAGCATTGCTAAAGACAGTACTAGAAAAATATCAAAACAAAAATCTAAACCAATAATTCAAAAAACTAAAAAGAAGATAACTAAAGAGAAGGAGGACGATATTTTTGAATATTTTTCAGAAAACTATGATAGCGATGGCAGTAGTGTTGATCATCCTGAACAGGAGAATAACACGAACTATAAAAAAACTATTTCATGGCAGATTTTATTCACAAAGTTAAAACAGAAGATAATGGAAGGAAAGGATAGTTCGTGGGAGAATATGTTGTCTGGATGTTTAAGTACAATATTTGAGGGGTTATTATCATTTGTCATGCAGTATATTTCAAAATGGCCTTGCTTTGGTTTTATAACAGACTTATGGACTGCAACAGCCTTCACATGAATTTGAATATACTACAATGGAACGCTCAAAGTGTTCGCCCAAAACGGTTAGAATTAGAGGCAATTTTGAATCAAGAAAAAATACATCTTGCTATAATATGTGAGACATGGTTAGACCCAGATTGTAATTTTCATATTAGTGGATATAATACATTTAGGGCTGATCGGGCAGATGGTTATGGAGGGATTGTTCTTTTAACGCATATTTCAATTAAAGCACAAGAATGCAAGATAGTACTCTCAAACCCGCGGATAGAGATCCTTCGTGTTAAGATACTAAATTGTGATCATTTAGAGAATGTATTGTGTATATATTGCCCGCCATCCGTGAATACTACTTCAAGAGATTGGGATCAAATTTTTACTATAGTGAATCGTAAAACTCTAATAGCGGGAGATCTAAATGGTCACCACACGAATTGGTCAACTAAAATTGATAGTAGAGGTGGACAAATATTTGACTCGATAGTGGAACACGATTTTATTCCGCTGAATGATGGAACACATACAAGATTGAAAATGGTAAACGGCACAGTTCAAGAATCCTCTCCGGACCTGTCTCTGACTTCAGTGGACATTGCTTTAAAATTTGAATGGAAGGTATTAAATGAAAACTTAGGAAGTGATCACCTTATGATTAAAATAAGAACGAACATAATAAAAAATATTGTATATAAGAAAAAACGTAATTTTAAGAAAGCGGACTGGATTAAATACAAGGCAGTTGTTCAAGAACAATTTAGTGATTTTATAGTTTCAGATAATCTACAGTGTGCATACAATAATTTTATTAATACTCTGAATAAGGCGGCTGACATATCGATTCCATATATTAAGAACTATAACAATCCCCTACAGCAACAAAAATTTACCCCTAAACCTTACTGGAACCAGAATATGTCAAGAGTAGTGGCTGAGAGACGTAAAGCTCTTGCAGTCTTTAGGAAAAATCCTACACCCGATAACTTGAAGACTTTACAAAGCAAACTTAGTATTGCACAGAGAGTTATACGCGACGGAAAGACTAAGTCCTGGGAAGAATTTTGCGAGAGTATTGATGGTAAAACATCTTCGAGTGAAATGTGGCACAAAATAAAATGGTTTAAGGGTTATAAGAAGCAGAAAAGCTGCATTACCCGAGAGAATGCAGAATCGTTGTTATGTAATTTAGCTCCTGACTTTGTGTCTCCAGCTGCTCCTAGGTATTATAATTTTAATGATCACTTATCTTCACCGGTTACGATACAAGAACTCAATAATTCTATCAAACAGTCAGACACTTCACCAGGTATAGACGACATATCCTATTCCATGATTAGAAACCTTCCAGATCTAGTTAAAAATATATTAATTCTAATATACAATAGAATTTTATCAGAAAGTGTCGTGCCGAGTCAGTGGAGACAGATTAAAATAGTTCCTATACCGAAACCTGGTGTAAAGAATGAAACGGTCTCATGTTTTAGACCTATCTCTTTGCTATCTTGCCCATGTAAGATATTCCATACAATTATTTATCGAAGACTAGAATGGCACTTAGAGAGAGGCAATTATTTTTCTAACGAAACTGTGGGGTTTCGAAGGTCTCGATCTTGCATGGACAATTTAAGCAGACTGGTCGGTCGAATACAGACTGGATTTGCTAAAGGTTTTCCTACAGTTGGCTGTTTTATTGACATAGATAATGCTTACAATAATGTTAATATAAATAACTTATTGAACACGTTAGATAGACTTGGAGTGGGAGCTGTATTATGTAATTACCTTTGGGAGTTTCTACATGTAAGACACCTATTTATTGAATTAGATAATAGTGAAACTCTTGTTCGAATCTCAGGCACCGGTATTGCACAGGGTGACCCGTTATCTCCGTTATTATTTAATGCAGCTACTATTGATATATGTAAAAATATTAATAATATATTTGTGTCTCAATTTGCCGATGATTTTGTCCTTTATGCCAGTTGTAAAAATATCTCTGAAGCAGTAGCCGTAACTCAAGAAGGCCTGTGTAGCCTTAACGATATGGTCGAAAAGATGGGTCTAAGCATCTCTCACAGAAAAACTAAAGTATGTGTTTTTACAAAAGGTTATTCAAGAAATATTAATAGACGCAATATATCATTAAAATTAAACAATTGTAATATTCAACAAGTAGACTTTGTTAAATACCTAGGTATGTGGTTTGACAGGGGTTTAAAATGGGGTAGACATATTAATGAAACATATGAGAAAACACTTAAATTCATTAATATATTTAAATTATTAGCAGGCTCGCGGTTGGGAATTCATCCAAAACATCTGAGGCGTCTTTACATATCAATTATTCGTAGTAGAATTGATTATGGTAGTTTTTTATACAGTAATAGCACAAAAAGTAATTTATACAAACTGGATAAAGTTCAAAATCAGGCTATGAGGGTAATAGGTGGGTTCATAAAAAGTTCACCTATACATGTCATGGAGAGTGAGCTATGTATTCAACCTTTATGTATTCGCCGAGAATATCTCGCTACTAAGTTTTGGCTTAAGTCGAAATCTGTCACCAATAATACAACCGTGCATGTTTTGGAAGACCTAAACCAGTTATGTCATAACATATACTGGAGAAGGCAAAGGAAATTACCCTTACTGATAGTCACTCACAATAAATATTCTAATGTTCTCATTCATAACAGCTCGCAGCTACCAATGTTTTCTCTTAATTCTTGGATGAGTAGCTATGATGTTTCTAAAAACATAAGTGTAAATATTCAAGGTATAATTTCTGCGAAGAGGAATAATAGTATAAGCGAGTTGTGTAATTTGTCTGAAAAATATTTATCTGATAAATATGTTTCGTATTATAAAATCTTTACGGATGGTTCCAAGGATAAGGGTGGCTGTGGTGCGGCTTTTTATGACCCACAGATTGATTGCTCTGTAAATTTCAATTTAGATGTAGAAATGTCCATAATGCATTGTGAATTAATTGCCATATCAGAAGCGCTGTCGTATGCCATATCGTTAAAGTATAATAAATATTTAATATTGTCCGATTCTAAAAGCGCGCTGTTACATTTGTCTCGGTTGCCCTTGAATACTCGAGGGTATCCGATAGCCTATTGCATTTTGGATTCAATTTTAAAACTATGTTCTCTAAATAAAGATGTTATCATTCAATGGATTCCTTCTCATGTCGGTATCATGGGCAACGAGGAGGCTGATAGAGCTGCAAAACAAGGTTTAAGTAACGGTATCTCTTATGATGGGTTACCAATTTATAGTGAGTTATTGAGTAAAGGAAAGTTATACTGTAGACACATATGGCAAAATTACTTTGAGGAACAGTCTCATACAAAGGGAATATGGTACAAAACGATTCAAAATCAGCCAGCTCGATGCCCATGGTTCGATAATAGCTGTTTGAGTAGGAGAGAAATAGTTTTGTTAATGAGATTACGTTCAGGACACATTCCATCAAATAAATTTAAATTCCTAATAGGATTATCGGATTCACCTAATTGTACAGAATGTGATATTATAGAAGATGTACACCATGTGTTGATGGAATGTATTCGAAACGAGGTTCATAGATATGACTTAAGGATATTATTATTTAATCAAAATGTCGGTATTTGTAATACAATACTTGCTTCACCATTATTATCGGAAGCCAAATTGTTAATTAATTTATATTCAAAAGTGTTGTAAATTGTTGTTCACTTAAAATATAATTATATTTATAAGCACTTATAGGGGTGACATAGTCATGTCTGACAAAATCCCATTTAATTAAATAAAGAATTAAAAAAAAAAAAAAAAAAGTGATGTGTGGTTTAGTGTTATGCGATGTTTGTTACTTTATAATTCACCCATACAAAAAAAATACTAGGTACTTTTGCATGTAACCCGTTTCATAGTAGCATAGTTATTAATCATGTCAGTAGTATATGGTAGTATTAAACTGGCTAGAAGCAAATAATCTAACAGCAAACCTAAGCAAAACATGGCAAAACTAAACTAATCCAATTTTCTAACTACAATAATAAAATCGATAGTATCTTAACCATAGCTCGTGGTACTCAAATTGATGAGGTAGCTGATACAAAATTTCTAGGTATTGTATTAGATAACCATTGCAACTGGAAGAATCACATTGATAATGTTTGTAAACGTATAAATGAATTTGTGTATGCATTAAAAAAATTATAAAAAGTAGCAGGAGAAAAAGCGGTACTTACCGCCTATCATGGATATATAAACTCGGTACTCCGTTATGGGTTAATACTAACTTACTAAGGGGAAATTCAACAAATATAAATGATGCTTTTATTGCTCAAAAAAAGTGTGTACGGGCGATTTGTGCGGAAAGCCCCCTAGACATGCCTAGACACATGCCGACCACTATTTAAAAAACTTAAAATCTTAACTTTACCGTCTCTATATACCTTTGAAATAGCTATGTTTGTAAAAAAACACCCCAATTTATTTAGTCAAGCTTCCGATCATAAAAAACACCTATAACTAAACTTGTTGTACCTAGACCATCAACAACATTATATAAAAAAAATTGCAGTTATGGCATAGTAATGGCCATCAAGGTATTTAATAAGATTCCTAAAACCTATAGAGAACTTCCCCTAAGACATTTAAAAAATAAATTATACGAGTGGTTAACAAAGCAATGTTTCTATAATATAAAAGAATATTTAGTATATAAGGGTATTTAGTTTGTATATATTGTTTAATTATTTTAGCTATATTGTTTATTCTTTTTTTCTTACTTTATGGATGTTTTTAATGTTCTCGCAACGATAGATGTAATTATTATGTCTATGTTATTAATATGTAATTTTTTACATTGTAAATTTTGCATACCGAGTTATCGGTGAAACATGCTGTGCACGTACTCTTTACAAAACATTTTAACAACCTGTATTACCGTGTTTCTTGCAAATAAAGATTTCTATTTCTATTTCTAGGCCTATGTCCAGTTGTAGACTGAGATAATCAGAAGCCACTTTTTATTATTATTATTATTTCCTTTATTTAAATTATTTTTCTTTTAAATTACATTCTATATAAAAATACAATATTTAAAAATATAAAAATAGGACCCAACCAGCAGCGGGAACAGGGTCCAAGCTACCGGTGGTTAGGGCTCCAGAGAGAGGAACCTCCTCACAATGCGTGCCGTGTCAAGGAGTACCGCTTTCTGCATCAAGCCCTTGACCCAACCGCCTAACGTGACCCTCTTCAGGTGTTGGTCGAGACTCTTGGCCATGAGACCATTGGCCGAAACGACTATCGGTACAATGATTGCTGAGTCCACCTCCTCGACAACGTCGTGCGCCAGATCAAGATATTTAATTTGCTTATCTCTTTCGGCTTTCACGAGATTCTCGTCATGGGGGATCGTGATATCAACAATCACTGTGCGGCGTTCTAATCGATCTATCATCACTATAACAGGCCTATTGGCAACAATAGTCCTGTCAGTGATGATAGATCGATCCCAGTACAATGTGATATGATCATTTTCAAGAACTGGGTCGGGGACATACCTGTAGTATTATTTCCTTTATTTAAATTATTTTTCTTATAAATTACATTTTTAAATATCTATATAAAAATACAATATTTAAAAATATAAAAAATAGGGCCCAACCAGCAGCGGGAACAGGGTCCAAGCTACCGGTGGTTAGGGCTCCAGAGAGAGGAACCTCCTCACAATGCGTGCCGTGTCAAGGAGTACCGCTTTCTGCATCAAGCCCTTGACCCAACCGCCTAACGTGAGCCTCTTCAGGTGTTGGTCGAGACTCTTGGCCATGAGACCATTGGCCGAAACGACTATCGGTACAATGATTGCTGAGTCCACCTCCCACATGTCGACAACCTCGTGCGCCAGATCAAGATATTTAATTTGCTTATCTCTTTCGGCTTTCACGAGATTCTCGTCATGGGGGATCGTGATATCAACAATCATTGCGCGGCGTTCTAATCGATCTATCACCACTATATCAGGCTTATTGGCAACAATAGTCCTGTCAGTGATGATAGATCGATCCCAGTACAATGTGATATGATCATTTTCAAGAACTGGGTCGGGGACATACCTGTAGTATGGCATCTCAGAATCCACCAGTTTGTATTTCAAAGCAAGTTGCTGGTGGATAATCCTGGCTACTTGGTTATGTCTGTGTAAGTATTCGCCGTTAGCAAGACGAGAACAACCAGACATAATATGTCTTAAGGATTCACCCGGACGGTGACATGCCCGACATATGTCAACCGTGCCATCCTTTAAGATATATTTCCGGTAATTGTTCGTCATGATAACTTCATCCATAATTGCACAGACAAACCCTTCGGTTTCT
Source organism: Abrostola tripartita (assembly GCA_905340225.1). Lineage (NCBI taxonomy): Eukaryota > Metazoa > Arthropoda > Insecta > Lepidoptera > Noctuidae > Abrostola > Abrostola tripartita. The sequence goes on from HG996488.1 coordinate 4,355,774, forward strand.
CCAAAGAGATCACCGAAGCGTAGCCAGGAGACGGACGATAGGAGGTCTACGTTGGGCCCATGAAGAGCCTTGTAGAATCGTCCGTGTAGCTCCTTGCTTTGCCATACATCCCTGCGGTCGTTAACACTCAATACCACAGGTTTGCACCAGTTCTCTTTAGCCAGGAAGAGCGGAGTGAGTCCCTTGTCTACTGCAACTACCTCTCGGTGCATTCCCACTTCGGCTCGGAGGAAATATTCCCTGAGGCTACACACCTCACGATTGTGGAGTGTCTTGGCGTTTAAAAATCCTCGACCACCACACTTTCGTGGGATGTATAGCCTCATTACCGACGAACGTGGGTGATGCATCCGATTTGAAGTTAGCAGCGTACGGACTCTCCTATCCAAGGCATCTAATTCGGTCTGAGTCCACTTGAGTATACCAAAGGAGTACATCAGGGTTGGCATAACCCAACCATTAAAGGCACGAACTTATAGTATTATTATTATTACAAGCCTGTAATGTCCCACTGCAGGGCAAAGGCCTCCCCACTCTCCCTCCACGCGACTCTGTCAAGGGCTGTCGATGCCCAGTCCTCCATAAAGGAGTCCAGGTCATCTCGCCATCTCCTTTTGGGTCTGCCTCGCTGACATCTACCTTGTGTAGGGGTCCATTGGGATGTACGCTTGACTCATTGATCGTCTGTCATGCGGTAGACGTGACCAGCCCAGTTCCATTTTAATGTAGCATCTTTTTATATTTTTTTTATTTTTTCTTTTTTACTACAGTTTTTGATCGTGACTTTGACCACTTTGACTGTGAGGAAATTTTTATCGAGACTAGTAGTTTTATGTTTCAAGCAGCTGTAGTTTGGACAGGGTAGACAGAGACCAGAGACAAGTAAAAGGGGGGAAGGGAGGCCCTTGCCCTGCAGTGTAATAATATATTATCCTATATACCAAGGGAAGATGCGAAACAGCCCCAACACAAGTACTTTTGTAACTTACCGGGGCTGCCGCAAACACAAGTGAAAATAAGAAACAAAAAAACTTACTTTCGCATTTTTATAATATGAAATTAAGGATGTATATTGGGATGTTTATTTGATTGTTTTGGTATTTCTGTTCGTTAATATCATACATAATAAATTAATTAAATGTTTTTTTATCAAACAATTCACGGCGCGGCCGCGGCGTAGGTGCCATGGCCTATATTTGCTATGAGCGTATCCTTGTTGTTGACATACCACTTTTCCCTATATATTATTTATACTCTTTGACTTTTCGTCTTTCGATTTATGTCTGTATGTCATTGTCATGATACAATGTCATATTGACATGTACGAAGAAAGCGCGAATTTTTAAATTATCCAAAATAATAAGTTCTTGAATATTATATTGTCATTATAAATATAATAAGTAATATTCAAAAGTTTAAATTAATTGAGTAATACGGTATATAGCGATTATTATTGCGAAGTGTTTTAATACTTGGAGACTCAAAGTGCTGCAGTTTGACAGTTAACCTAAAATAACTGTGATTATATCAGCGTTGTAAATATTAGTGAAATAGGGACGTTGTGCATAGTGTATATTTAATTAATTACTGAATAATGCAGCTGTTAATACAGGCTAGTCCGTTAATCGACAAATTAAAACATTGGCATAGAGCAATTTCTTTTAATGAAGTGCAGTTAACAACATCACAGAAGGTCAGTATTTTGGTAATATATTTTGTATTATAATTCGTTCTTACACTACGATCCTTGCACACCCTTTGCTACACTCCAACCGAGCTTGATAATCAATTTTAACATAAAAATTAATAACCTTTTAAATGAATGTAGAAAATGCATTGCTTTCTTCCAGTATATACCTTAAAGCTTATTTAGCCAAATTATTTTTGTTTAAGGTCATTCGAGATTGCCCATAAATTACACAGTCAGATTATAATCTGAACTTAATACCTAATGTTATGAGATTTCAAGGCAACTACTGCATACCTATTTTGTTGCATCAATTATTTAAGTACTTTATGTTTTTTACAGGTAGTATTATGGAGCTTAGGTGTTGTAGGTACAAGTGCTGTGGTAGTGGGAGTGTTGTCAAGGTACCTAGCTAGGCGGCGAGCTAAACCTATTATAAACCCCCGGATACAAAGGGCTATCAATAAGAGGATCTCCCGCATGCGGAGTCCAAATGGAGGTATTATATACATTGTAACTCTAGCAATAATACATTTTTACTTATATGTCCTGTGTAAAAAATAGTTATTATTCAAGTATATTTATGGACAACTATACTCACACTCATGTCCAGATAAAGTGTTAAGACTTTATCTCACATGATGAAAAAGAAATCTAAGGAAAATATAAACTAACTTAATAGTCAATATTTACTTTATCCTATATTGTTTTAAAGAAATATTAATTTATAAACCTAGTGAAAATTTGTATTGATTTTATAGGGATGGGGTCAGTGGCTAGCAGTGGCGGTCGTAGCAGTCCCCTTGGATTTAGTGAGCGACTGTCATTAGCGTCAGGGTCCATCGGTTCGGGAGCTGGGGATGCTGCACCATTATCGCCTCAGCAACTTGGTGTTATGGGTAAGTAGTTGCCTAAATAAATAAATGTAATAGCGCCATCTATCATCGAGCAGCGTTGTTTTTAATGTGCATTGAAGAAATATATTAATATTGATGATTATGACGGTAAAATATGCAGATAATATAAAGACTCTGGATATTTAGTAATTAAATAAGCATTTTTATGTAAAACACTCATTCATACGTAATTAGGTTTTCTTCCGTATTATTGGATGGGTTTATGCAATGATTTTGTATGAATGTGTCGAGAGTTTTAACATTAAATGATTTTTCGTTAAATCTTGGAATATAACTATTTATGAGGAACCGAAATAAATAACTTAGGACATAATAAAAATTTTGAAGCGCCATCTCTTATCGAGTAGTAAAACTAAGAAACAAAGATGTCTTCTGAATTCCTCGTTAGTTCAGGGTATACAATGTAGATGTCACTAATTGGTATAAATTGAACGACATGACGCGAATAAAATAAAATACTTTAAAAAGTATAGCTAATAAAAATAATTATTCTTAAAATAACTATGACTAATAACCCAAGAGAAAACTTGATACAAGTAACGAAACTACTAACAATCTTGCCTCGCTTTGATTAGAATAGTGGGTTATGCAGACCTACCATCAGTAATAATTACTCCGATTAAAAGTTACGTCAGCGAGTAAGTAAATTGTCTTTTAGTACCTATGCTTATAAAATGTAAGTCCTGAGAGTGATGACAACAGTACTGTAGTAGCTCTGCAATTTATAGTTAGGTACGAGTCGAACCTTTACTTTGACCTAAATGTTTTGCCGCAATTTAATTGTTGCGGGCAACCGGTGTGGTATACGCCGTGTGGTATCCGGCCTAGAATTGACCACCCCCTTTTCTCCCGTGGGTGTCGTAAGAGGCGACTAAGGGAACATCCAGATGGGCAGCAGCGTCTTCTGTAACTTGACCACCAACACTGAGATCCCCAAGAAGAGAGACTGGCTATAAAAGGGGTAGGCCTTTGTTCAAAAGTAGACATCTATCGGCTGTTAACGTGGGCAACCGGTGGATGCAAATGGTAAGTTGTCGTTAATTGTGGCGATCTAAGGGGGAGGCCTTAGTCCAGCAGTGGGCGTCTTCCGGCTGATGATGATGATGAATTTAATCCTTTATATTTGTTTTTAGTCTGGGACTTTTGGTGTATTAATTAAGAGATCATTACATGCAGTTAAATGCACTGGGGAATTAGTAGAAATCAAGTAAAACACCGTAGTAAAAATATACGTAGTTCCTAAAATGAGGGTCTTAAATTGTACAATTAGGCAAGCGAGCCAAAGTATAATAAAGCACCTATTAGACTCCGACCGAGCTAGTCTCCTCTTAATGTGTCAAATGCTTATGATGATATATTGGACTGCAAAACTGCAATCATGCGACTTGATACAAAAATTATCTTGCTGTGTAGTCGCGATTATTATCTTGAAAGTTTGAATGACGTAATGCCTAAGTATATTATGCACCTATGTGCTTAACTTAGAGTATAATTGTTTCTTAAATTTCAGACGATTAATATATTTATAAAAAATAATTATTCCAACGCAGTACTTTTTATTTATTTATAATTTTACAGGGACTTATTACGATACCCATAGAACGACCCCATTGGCATAATGTCTGAAAAACCTTTCTAATCCTAATTAAATAAAATCATAATAATCAGGTTGCTAAGCTGGAGTTTGTGGGTCCGATCCCCGCATAGGTCACACATTCGCATGATACGCAAATATGTCCCGATTTTCCGAATGTCTATGTCACAAAAATTTCAATAAGGTATGCTACATACATTATATGAATAGCTGTGTCTCAAGGTAGTTCTAAGAAGTAGATATATAACCATTCGCAGTGTGTTGCGTAGCATTGAAAATATTAATTCATCGTGTCTAATATCGCACGATTTCTGATGTCACTCTCACGAGGCAAACTGTCCTTGCCTCGACCTGGTAAACACAACAGGTCGAGGTGCTGTAAAAATATGTCCAAAGATGATTCTTATCGTACTATAAGTAAATTCTGAAATAAATTACACATTTTTCCTTATTCTTCTTAAAATATCTCGCGTTACAAGTTGCGATGTCTTCTTGGTTCGGAATTAAAATTGATTTTATGAAGATTATTTTATCAGAAAACCTGAAGTCCCCTGTCCATTCAATTCTTAATCAGTGAAAATGGGTCCACAGATGCGCATAAATTCACGTATGGTTCAATGGTCGACAATAGCGGTTAATTTGTAGAGATAGTAGACGTAACATGATACCGATACCTACCACTTTCTACTCTTTCCCCAAGTACGGATGTTAAGATTGGATTCAATAACACAGAGGAGGCAGCTTGCCAATTGAAAATAATCCGAGGCATTTAATACAAACCAACTGGAATATTTGTTGCGGTTGCTACTGCTCGAGCCTCTCACCGGAGGCTCCGTTATCAATCATTATGACGTATTTTTTCGCTACATCGCGAAGGCCACGCGCGATCACAAAATTGAACGCTTCATAGTGTGGCTCGTTGGTCTAGGGGTATGATTCTCGCTTTGGGTGCGAGAGGTCCCGGGTTCAAATCCCGGACGAGCCCAACTTATGTTTTTTTTTTGTTTTTATATTGTATATTTAATATAATTGATTTACTTAATAAAATAAATAACCATTATTAGATGTAAATATTCTTATTTATATTTTTTAGAAAAGAAAAGAAGATGATAGAATATTAGTCATTTTGTTGGATATTTCATATTTTAGAATGGAGTACTCTTTGTAATTTTTAATAATTTAATTGTAAGTACCTATTACAATCTTATTAATAAGGTACCTACCGTACAGCCTACTGTGTACTGTAGTAATCTACTTACACTCATATTATTTGCTGCACTCTTTTTAAGTTTTGTATTACGCAAATGCGTAAAAACTTTAGCTGAGTATACAACTTAACCTTCATTTGATACATTTGTTACACTGAGTAAATACGTTGAGTAAAGCTTGGTATAATGCGTACCTTTATGTCACGACCGTAATGGGTATTAGCAATTACAGTCATACGTTGTTTAAACGATACATCGCAATCTATAAAACAATGGGTATCTGTTACGTGGCTCCTGGGATTAGTGTAACTGGTTCTTATTCCCGCCACGCGCCGACCCACTGACACAACGGGATGACAATGTAATACGAGATAAGGCGATAGTCCGATCTATTGTAAAACGCCCTAATTCCAAAGGCTGCTCTATAAAACAATAATGCGACGATTATTGGCGTTCCAACTTCCACGCACCTGACCTCTTTATAGTTGAACGTTAAAAGCTACTCAAATCATCATAAAAGCGGTATGGCAAGTTTTAAAAATTTACTTTACTATGAAATTTTGACATCGAAATGTTAATTAACACGAGAAAACAAATATTACACTAATTTATTTTATATAACATTGACTACTTTTTACTACACTTTATCTTTATCCCTACTGCTCAATAGATGGCGCCTTTAAAAGATATCAGTAGGTATACCCATTACTCTGATAAAATCGATGTATAGATTACAGTTTTATGACTAGAATTAAAGAGCTATAGATTTTTCATAAACATTTTATTCAAAACGATATAATTAATTTATAAAATTGATAGTCACACATGTATATTGCAACTAAACTGTAATTTCGCAACATTTGTCAGTGGCTCGTTGGTCTAGGGGTATGATTTTCGCTTAGGGTGCGAGAGGTCCCGGGTTCAAATCCCGGACGAGCCCAAATCGTTTTTGCTTTTTTGTATTTACGTTCATCACGTTGCAATCTATTATTGCATATTGCTTATAAAAATTTGTTTGCTATTAAACGCTTATCCATAAAAAGGAACCAAATTATTACAAAATGTTGTTTTAAAATAATTCCAATTGAGTAAACTTGTTCGCAATTCGAGGGAACATTTTGAGTTGTGATCCCGACAATTGCACCCGTTTAGTAAACAAACGTTTCCTGCGGGGATCCCTAGGGAGCATCTCTGATCCGTTTCTTTTTCCGGCTTCCTTGCATGTGGGAAATAATTAAAGCGCCTCCAACCTGCCTTTGAGCGTGGCTCAGCTGAAATGTCTTCACAAAGGAACGTGAATACGCCTTGGGTGAAAAGGAACACCTACTATTTATGCAATGGCTTCTTTTTACCTTCTGCACCCTAGTCTTTATTTGTGATAAAGTCTTCTAAAAAGATGTTAGCCTAGCATTTTATGAATAAAATGGTTTTTCTGCAATCCAGTTAGTTATGTTCGCGGAAAGTCCCGCAATGTAACCCTAAGACATGACTAAATGCCTGTGCCTACTGCCTACCCGTATCAAATTATGTTATGAATAATTCATATAAGAAAACATATTTAGCATGCATATTCATTATTTAGTTTCTTCTCTTTTATTACCACAAGTTGTAAGTTTTCTGGAATGGGAATATAAATAATGTAAACCCTTCATATCACAATATTCCGTTATTTCTATTGATTTTTGCATTTCATACCCTATGATTTAGGAAATGAATCATGAGGTAGGTAATATTAGTATGTACCGTTATTACCTTGTCCAATTGAGGGAAGTAAATTATGCATTACGGTCTTACGGTATGCCGTCGAATTACTAAACCCTTCCGACTGATTTATGTGACATTTCAATCGTTTTGCAAAATTTTGTAGCGTGTTGCAATAGAGCCGGGTCGTTCCCGCCACCTGACGGCGTTTGATAAATAACAGGAAAGGAAGAATGATAACATGTTTGTATTTGAATACTGTTCTGATAAGCCTTAGCCTTTACCAATATTAGGCCAGATTCCTGCAAAGTATAGATAGGTTCCACTCTACGTATATTTTCTAATGGCAAACTGTATTACACCTACGTCGTGTTTGGCTATTTTATTATATATTGTTTTATTATACCAAACTACCAAAATAACTTTTCCTGTGTTTCTGCTGTATTATATTTTCCGGATAGTGCTGACTCGTGGCGTAGCATCCCTCTCAATACTCACGCTTCGGTGCCTTAGTGGAATGGTCTTTTTATCGTGCTCTTTGGGCGAATGACTGCCGTTGTAAGTTGTATATAAATCGGTTTTAGAAAGAAATGTCAATGCCGTGAACTTTCTAACTGAAGGCATTTGCAATTATGTATATATTTTGTTTTCTAAATGCCAAGGCATATAATCACCAATGGTAATTATTGTAACGTTAACTAATTTAATCGGCATATCTTTACCAAACGCTGGTATTTTTGTCATCAAGCTCTCCTACGTTGACATTTATTACATTAATCGTTTTCTTCTCTAACGAAATTGGCGGTACAGTTTTACCGCACTCGTCTTGCGTCAGTAAGTTAAAAATAGCTTATCCGTTTGTCCCGATGAGTCATCGTGGTCCAACTTCAAATTTGGACAACTTTTTGCGATCTGCGCTCTGGCTAAAATATATTTTATCATAACAAATATAATTCTTGCAAACAGCAAGAATTATATTTGTTATGACGTTGAGTAAAATATCTTACGTAATGTACCATGAAATTAGTGTACCTACAATAGATTCGATTAACTTGAGGGCCCATTTCAAGACAATCTAATTTATTGTGTTTATTGGTATACAATTTTCACTAAATTAATTAATCTTGTTCTTAATCTAAGTCAAGGCTTAGATCAACATTTATTTGTTATTAAATTCCGGCGAAGGTTATGTTGAACATAAAATAATACCTAGGACCTATGCAATTAAATGACAAGGTGGGTCACATCATTATCCAAATGCAAACTTCGTAAAAATAACTTTTACCTTTTTTTGAGTTTTAGACTGGTTGACCATTCGGTGATTATTTTAAATTATTATGATTAGTGATGTTAGTATGTACTTTTTTGCTGCCTTGTAGTTCAATATTTTAGGTATCTATCTGACCATTGATATTTACAACTTAGCGGTAGCTGAAGAATAGTGAAGAATGTTCAAATCATATTGTTGACGTTTGTGTAACTTTTGTGTTATTTTCGCTTAGTTCTAGTTTTATACTTATACTTAAGAAAGTTATTGCAAAAACATGTTATATGAAAAAATGGTTTTTAGATGTTTTTTATAAAATTACTTAAGATCTGGGGGTTTTCTTACGGCCCTTTCTTAAGCGGTTTATACTTTGTAAAAAACAGAATGTCTATTACAGTTTGCAAGTGAGTTTTCAAACATCAAAGAGGAACAAAAGATATTAGCCGATTGTGATAGATGTTCTCTACGACCTATCCGTCGGTCGTGACTCACTAATATGCACCTGACAAGGCTGTCTAGCCGGAGAGTGCATGAAAGCTTTTCTTTCAAACACTTTTGCAACTTGAAATATCTACTTTAATTCAGTAGCATTACCGTTTCGTTATAGACAGTACCTACATGAAATTTATTATTTGGCATCGATTTGGAAACTGTCAAATTCCACAACAAGCCTTGGAAAACTTCGCGGTCAAGTTTCGTAAATATCGTAATATAATACTATCGAAACTGCGAACATAAATGTAGGTAGGTACCTGATGATATCAAAATACTGCTATTTTGCATGTTATAATCGTGAATAAAGGTAAAAGGGGTTAATAAGGCAAACCTTACCTTTGAATTTAAACAGCAGTGACGTCACTGATTGGTAAAATTAAACAAAGTATGTAGGTCACCAATATGAATGACGAAACCTTTAAGAGAGTTCTAAAAGGTTTAGTCACCGTTATTGACACCACGCGTTCTATTAACACTTTACTACGCCGCTGTAATTTCATTGGCGTCGAGGGCAGGTTAATTCCCCCCCCCCCACCCCCGCTTGGCTCGCATGTGGCAGCTGTGCACTTTGCCCGCGCCGGTCCGTGTCGGTCAATAGCGGATACCAAGTCTGGAAGATTTTAAGACACTCCTGTATCTTGTGAGAAAACTTAAGTATTTCAACAGATAAAGCATGAAATACAACTGTTTGTTTTTATTTCTTCCATAACTTGACCAAGAAACAGAGCTTAGACAGGTGTTCCGGCCAACATACTTTGATAAATTTGTCAAATTACAATATTTGCCTGGCACTCGGTGCGGGGTAGACAGCTTCCTTCTTCTCTTCAAATTTAACAGTTATAGGTAATAGCTTTAATCGCATGAAGAGTGCTAAGATAAAGCTATATTTATATGTAAGTATGTTGTAATGTCTGAATCTGAAAGCCCGCACAAGAGCTGGTTTAACTCAAATAGGCATAAATGCGATTTTCTTGTAATACGATAGAATTAAATAAACCTTGAAACACATGAAATGGAAGCATAATCCAATCATATACTTACATGGAAGTCACATACTTACATACGCGAACGGCGCATCTGTGTCACAAAAAAGAAGTGTCGTAATTCTTGAAATACTTGCAAATGTGTGGTCCATTATAAATGAACTCGGCGCGGTTCCCTGTCTTGACAGTTACTTTACTAGAACCTAGTCATAAACAAACTTCTTGCTAAACGGTTAGGTAGGTGATGACGCGTAAGTACTTAAGGCGCCGATGACGGATTGTCGCCGTCAACTAAGTTATAATAGGCGCAGACCATTGATAAATATAATTTCTCGCTATAAAATATTAATAATGAATGTTTGTGTTTAGTTACTTATCGTATTTGTTTTAGATACTTTATAGTACAAATATATTATATATGTATATAATATACTTTTTGTTATGTACATAGATATGTACATACGTAGTACAGCGTAGATAGGTACTGTTGGACCACCACGGACATTTGGTGGAGAGCGGGGACTAATGCCAGGCACGGTGATAGGACGTCGACGGATGTTCATGTGTCTGTCGTAGACCATCCATTAATAGTTGCATCATAGTATTCAGGTTCAATTCCACGAAAATGTTGACTTGCGTTACTCGGCTTTACATAATTACGTATTATACCTACTAGACAAAATGCCAGAGTTACTTTTTACTGAAAGTGAAGCAGTGTCTGTGTTTCCATAATTTTGAATAACATAACATGCCTGTCTAAATTGATAAACGATATTTGAAAAATGATGGAAACGAGCAGGACTTGAACCTGCGACCTTCGCCGTACCGTGGCGCTGCTCTAACCAACTGAGCCATCGTTGCACTGCTCGCACCCATAATTTTTCAAATATCCTTTATCAATTTAGATTACAGCTTAGCATGGGCAACATGCAAAAATGACACAAAAAGTCATATAACATGCCTGTGTTCCCCGAAGCGGTAGGCAGAGATGTTTATTACACTCACATTTCTCCAGTTATAGGTCCCAATACCCAATGTAATCTACCCAATGTAATAGTAGTAACTGCCATTCCTAACCTAGCAACATTAAGCGGGTGTAAAGTGGCGGCAGGGGGGAGCGTACGTATTGTTGATGACTTGATGGACACAGTGCACATAAAGGAAACATGGGTGAACGCGGGGCCTGTGCGTTAAACGCTACTTTGTTAGGGAAATATTTGCGAAAATATATTGCTCCACATCATAATGAATATAAAACTATGTTCACAGTACTGCTGTTCCATAAGTACATACAAACAAGATAGAATGGAGGGGTGTATACGGGGGGTAAGCAAGCCCGCCCTAGCCCTTGTGAAAGCCATGAAATACTTTCACGAGGGATGTTCTAGGTTCGGTATTACAGGGGTACGGACAAATTTACTTTTTACGATCATATCAACGCTGTCTCTACATTTTATACGTGACAGGCAGTACGACTATTTTCTCTTTATACAATTTTAACTCGACTGACAAATATTCACGAGCCAATAATATATTATTTTAATTTTTTAATTTAATTATAATTGTGAGCTACAGTTGAAGCTAAAAGTATTGCAACATTCACCGATTGCAAGTGTTAATAACGAAGTTTACAAAGAATAGGTACTATCCTATGCATTTATGTTACTGTAAAAGCCCGTATATCGGTAAATCCTAGGTTTGACTAGCAAATCCGCAGATTTACCAACCTTCGTTGGTAAATGTTAGCATATGTATAAACTATAATGATTTTTCGGGCTTTTACCATCAACCGGGTACAAATACAGACTCTGTGCTGCTACTAAAATTACCTCATGAAAATACAAAGAACACTTTGTCTGACCCGGGATTCGAACCCAGGACATCATGCTGAAAACATGAAGCAGTTAAAAATATTTTTTAAAACGCTTGTAGCGTTTAATAACCAGTTGCTCAGAAATTGTTTAAGTTGTATATGATATTGATCAGCTCGCCTAGAGCTGATCAATATCATATCGTATTAGTCACGGCTTTATAACTACGCCTGTAATGAACAAGAGTACACTTTTGTTTGAGAACGTACTACATGTCTTTTAGGTTAAACCTAAGATATACCAAAATACTGCTGTTAAAAGATCGAAATAAATGGTGATTGCAGAACATTTCGGACTTTTACCAATATGGGTTGGTAAATTTTAGGATTTACCACAGTTCGTACTTTTATAGTAACTCGTACATGAATCTCTAACAGGGTGTAACAGGGGATGGAAGTTTTCATGAGAACATAATATTATGAAATCTGAAATTTGGGTATAAAGTGGGAAATATATAAACAACATTTCAAGCGTCTTTAAAAAGTTTATTGGTTAATAGTTATTCATTTAAATATACTAACTAACAATATAAATTAACGCGAGCGAAGCCGCGGGCCAAAGCTAGTGATCTAGGTAATATACCGTCGTATAATATACTAGCTTCCGCCCGCGTCTTCTCCCGCGTAGACTTCGAATGTTTTATAGCTTATAGGCTTCCTCGATAAATGGGCTATCTAACACTGAAATAATCTTTCAAATCGGACCGGTAGTTCCTGAGATTAGCGCATTCAAGCAAACAAACAAACTCTTCAGCTTTATAATATTAGTATAGATTATCGTCTCGCTGATGGTACCTATTTAGTAGATCTAGGTGAAAAAAGCGACTACCGATATTGTGATCTCGGGCCCGATTTTCAAAATACGCTGGAGTTTTTACTAAAGTCTATTCTAGATAATAGTTTTTATATAATATATTCGCCTCTTAATAACCCCACATAATATTGTATTTAGAATAACATGCGTACAGGTACCTATATCTTCGTGAAAATAATTTAATTGACCATAAGCGTTGAATACTATAATTCAGTGAAAAGCTGAAAGATAAAATATAAGATACTTATAATTATTCAAGTCGAGTCACTACGTAGTAGAGAGACGCTTGAGAGAATTGAGATGTTTATCTTTTGTTTTTCTTACAAATACAACTTCTCTGCCTTACAAGTGTTTCTACTTCCTAATTTATATTTGTTTAACTCCTATTAAACTCAAATTCTGCCCGATTCAAAATAAATGAATGGAAAAATTTAAATTGAAGGAATGTAGGTACATTTTTTGCTATTATTATAGGCACCTAATTCCTTTACGCTCCGTTAGGCCAGATACAATGAGACCCGTAGGCGCCACATTCCCCCTTGCTTTGTTGTCCAGACGTCTCTCACTAATGCGTCTGCAAATCCCAAACATTTGCCAATTCGGTACAACACAAAGAATACTATTTAAATATATACAGGTGCAGTTTTTCTCATAGGAAAACATTGCAGACGTTGTGATGATTTTGTTTAGGTATCTATAGGTGCCAATCAGTTTTTGAAAATTATTATTTAGTGCCTATTACCTCTATTCAAAGATTGGAAAGTCAGCTGAGAACGAAACCCTTTTCTATTAAAATAAATTATTTTATTACTAGTTAGGGCCCAGTAGATTGGTTATCTGCAAATAAATATTGCAATCGGCGAATGACCGTTTAGAGTTCATACTCGAACGCTTAGGTTCAAACATTTCAGGGTCGTAAAACCTATCTAACCAATTCTCTGCATTAATATATTGATAAAAGATGTCTTTGTCAATGTAAGATGTGAGTTCAGGAGTTTTTGTGATGGCAGTTTTGACACTATGTACCTACTGAATTGAAATTACACAAGTATCTATTCAACATTAATGTATCTTTAATTGCACTGGCAAGATTAATTAGCCAATCACTTTTATCCGAAAATGCATCCTTTGTACTATTTAAATGTGAATATAATCGTGGGAATAAATACTGAAGTTAAGCTATTCAAATATAACTTGGTGGTGACGTCGCCATATAAGCGTTTATTTGCATACGGGTGCGGCAAGAAAACCATGCTAATTTGACGATTAGATCATTCTTCTTTAGCTCCTTCCTATAGTGTATTACCTAGAAACGTTTTTGAACATATTTAATATATGTTCAAATATCCCTGTCAAAATGTAAACATGTGTAGTGCAGAGACAACAATAAAACCACAATATTTTAGTTACACTTTAATCAATGCTTTAATGAATTTAAACAAAGTAAACTTACATGGAACATCACAATTATGCTTCGCAAAACAAGTTGATGTCATGAGATTCATTGTTATAATAACTACCCAAATATTAGGGTCTATTTTAATTACATATAGGTACAACAATAGAACATGCCTTAATATTATGGAATAGATTCTCTACCTAACGGAAAATAGAAGCAATCTTAAAAATATTAGACGTTGAACATACAGGCCTCGACTTTTTACTTGAAGATAATAATAAATGTTTTGCTTAAAAGTTCTTACATCAGAGTCAAAATATTTTGAAGCTAAAAGAGACCTATAAATATAATAATGGTTTTTATTATATTTTTAGTCTCATCCAATGGTACACTAGGTGGGATGTTGCTTTACGATAATTAATAAAAGTAATTGTTTACCAAGATATGCGTTTATTTTAAATCTAAAATTAATTTTAATCGGTAAAATGCAATACTGACACATTCAGAATCACGACATTAAATAAACATGTGGTACTGAAACCTAAAATGATGACGACAGTTCACTTACAATTAAGGCGAACACTTACAATCGATTTCAATTCATACAAAAATATCATCCATTTTCTTTACACATTGACAAAAGTCCGCTAAGCATACTACTACCAAACGATTCCAAAACTATGAGTCTACTTGTATCTAACAACTAACAAGAATGATTCATTTGACGGAGGGATGGAATTTTAATGGATTAAAATGGCCTGAACTATCAAATGTAGGCAAACTTACAAAGTACAACTTTGGCTTTATGAACAAAGTTATAAATTATTCATTTATCTTCAGTTAAACCGCACGCATTTATCTATGGGTTTTTATTAATAACATAATGAAATTATAATCTGAACTTAGATTTAGATAATATGTTATAATAAGAGATAATAAAAACAAAATAAATTATTTGTGAATAGACGCTATACGCTTTAAAATAATAATATCTCTTTATTCTGGATGTTTAGACTCTTGTAACTTAAAATTAAAAATAACAATTAAAATTAGGGTAATACTAAATATTAAAGATAGGAGGTACTAAAAGATGTGTCTTGTCTAATAAAAAAATTTAGTGTGCATCAAACTATTGTCATGACAAGCAATAGTTACACAAATATTATCATACTCTGCATACCTCTATTTCTGTATATTGGTTACCTTAATTACATAACAACTTGCTATTCTACAAAGCAAAATTTAGCTGCAAAAATACAGTTGGACAAAATTTTTTATTCAATAATCACTTAATTGTGTTAGTAGGTTAATGGATATAAGGGACCTAACGAATTATGATAAATAATAAATTAGTTAAAAATTTACACATAGCCTTACGGTGATTATCGATAAATAACAATTACTCAAAAACACGGCTTTAGCCTTGAAGGAAAAAACAATTTATCAAACGAAATTCATCATTAAAATGACAAAATATATCTTATTATTGTGTTTTGTACATTGTAATATTTTAAATATTGTAGGTAACGTATGCAATTTGATTTTGAATTTTGAAGTTAATTCAGATATCACAAATGTGAGTTTACTGCCCTGAGCTCATCCAAGGTACATTATTGTGTGATTTTATTACAGCTTGTTATTGGTAACAGTGTCTTACTTCACTCGGTATCATTATCCCTACCTACGATGTTTCCAATGCCATTACATATAACGACAATTACCACACGCCGCTCTGCGACCCCCATATCAGTTAACTATTTACAGATATATTTATTTACAGTTATGCGATTAATTTTGGCTCCTCAATTTACATATTGGAATGAAATCACATAACAGGAATGTAAAGAAAACAAAAATATTTTTATTTACACAATTTACCGAGGAAATAGATTAGCCGCGCCTCGATTTATAAACAACAGCATCAAGCTTAGTTGCCAAAACGGTACGTACGTGTATAAACGATCAAGCAACTATATTTAATGATATTTTCTTGCTATATACAAAAGCTTTGATTTTGTTATTTTAAAGTAATAGTATAAGCGCTGGAATTATTAAGGTCATCGTGACAACTCTGATAGATGCGCCGTTGGGGTTACTGCCTAGACCGCCAACGACCGATTTCTTTATATCTTCTTTTGGCACGGAAGCCTTAACCATCCCTTCCCCACTTTCGTTCATCATGTCACTGCTGTCCATCTGATCAGGCTGGTCGGGTTTCTTCATAGCTGCCACATCGTTCTCTTCGGGAGCGGGGGGTGCGGTCTCCGGGGGAGGAGTCGTTGTAGTAGTGGTGGTTGTAGTAGTGGTAGTTGTGGTAGTGGTCGGTACCAAAGTATTGTTAGCAAGGAAATATACCTCTCCATATATTGCTTCTACTTCCATTGTATTTTCAATACGTTGCCCTTGCATTTGCCTTAATCGGGGGTCATGGCCTGTATAGAAAGTTACTAAATTTGCGGTATACTTTATGTCTCGGGTAGTAAGGTTACCTCTGAATGTGACATTACAAGCCGTACCCGGTTCAAGATATTGTTCCAGTTTATGAAATTCGGTTCTTTTCTTTGAATACTGGTTAGCCCATTGTATTTGCGGAAACTGAGTACCATCGTCTGATTCAATTGTCGTATTCAGACCAATGGCTATTCCATGGCCATGACCCCAAGATAATGTGTAGTTGAAATCGTATTCAATTTCCGTTGTAACAGTAGCAGCCACTTCATCCTCGTTTTTTAGAATCCGCTCTTCAAACACTTCTGGTCTTGTTTCACCAACACGTTCCGTACTTCGGTCTAAGACTACATTCTCTAACTTGTAACTTATAGGTTCAATTTCCATTAGGATTTCCCCACTATTTTCAATTATTTGGTTGTTTTTGTCATCAAAAGTGATTAACTGTCCGATGACGTTTTCGTAAGCAATTCTACCGATATAGTGAGAATATTCACCTTGGGCTTTTATTCTTCCAATAAAAACTGAATCAACGGAGGAGTCTACCACTACAGCGCCGTTAGGTTTGGCGCTAAATCTAAACCAAGTTATCCAATTGATTAAAGATGCGTTTTCAATGTTTTCTAGCACCTCGAATATGTTATAACTCTTACTTGCGGATACAGCGCATGACGTGTAGTCCGGTCTTAATTGACCTAGGATCATATCGCCTTCGTGGCGCGCTTTGCAAAGGTATACGGGACCTGAAATAAAAATGTATGTAGTGTAATAAGCTAGACTTTCATTATATTTAAGTTTTTGAGGTCATTAATAGGTAAAAAATACCTTGTTTAGAGTCAGCACCAACTACATAGTTGGCCATTGATTCCTTCTTAAGATTAGTCCACTTGAGGGTACTTGAGGTGACGACTTGTTTAACCTTAGCATTGTACAACCCAGCTCCAGCTTCGGCCGCGGCCTGAACAGCTAGGGTGGCAGTTAATAGCACCACCCACCATCCACTCTGACAATTTCTGTTTTTCTTCATTATAGCGCTGCAACAAGAGAAAAATTGAAATTAGAGGATTAATTAAATTATTAAGTATGGGTATACAACGCCATCATCAGTCAGTGCCTTTCGTCTATTCTAGAAGATAGCTACATGTAAATGACCGGATGGATACAATACATAGAAACATAACTGAATAATCGAAAACGTATGGTAGTGATCATATTATTTATAAGTTATCTTTTAAATTTTGAATTAAGGATTTTGTAAACTAACTCCGAAAATAGCATCGCCGTTGTACAACCCTCAAGTAATAAATTGCCGCGACCCCCAAATTGGGTATATAAAAGCAGTCGTTCTTTCCCGCCCATTGCCTTTTGTAATTGGCAGTAAACATGTTAGAACTAAATAAAATGGGAAGTACATATATGAAATAAGATGACGATATAAACGTGCATCTGAAACGTTCATATTGAAATGTCTATATAGTACCCACAATTTTTTTTAAGCCGGTGCTGCCATTTCTATCACAATAGGTTAATTCTAATTCCTATTGTTGTGAATATTGATCGGAATGTCTTCCCTTAACCGACGAGCGTGTATGAGGAATGTGATGCGAGTGAATCAGGCGAAAGAAGTATGTCAGGATCGTAGCAAATTATATTTTTTTTTTTTTTAAACTTCATATAACAAAATTGTCTACATAGGCAGACTTAATATCAAGCTAAGTGAATATGTTTATCAAGAAATGCAATTAAACTTATTAAAAAAACAGCTAGTAAATTGGTATAAAACTAGCTTCCTGATAATAAAATGTTAGGTTCGCCTACAACAAAGCATCGTACCGTAGACATTACCGTAAAAGTAGAAATATCTAAAAATACATCATGTACATATATCGACTTAAAAGGTTGCGGTGCGTTTCGATCACAGGGAAACTCAATTTTCTTGACAAAGTTACTAAAAGCGTATCGCACCGCGTTCAAATTTTGCCTCTAGCAATGCGTTGATGCGGGAAATATGGTTTATCATTATTGTGCATTTTTCTCTCCATATTACAAAAACACTTGCATTTGTCTTGATGGTTTAAAACTAAGGTACTGATTAGGTTTAAGTATTTAGCTATTAGGACAGCACAAGCGAGTGGGGAAGACTTTTCCGACGTTGATGTTAACAATCGAAATAAGGAACTGCAGGTGAAAAATTGTAGTGGCTTTAAGAAATGTTTCTGAAACTTCTACTGTACTAGGACAGGTGTGTACTAGTATTATGTGAAATAAGTTATTTTAACTTATTGTGCTAGTGTGATTTTATTTTATACACTCTACAAAAACGAATTTCTTATAAGAAGTTTAACTTATTACTGTAAACTAAGTTATTTTGCGGTAGGTATTCGATAAAGTGTGTTTTGTAACACACTGATATGAATATATTATAATCTATAAGGCAATATAATAAATAACTATAATTGTTAGTATTTATAAACGAAGGCTAACATGTTTGCTAAATGCTTTTTAATTACCAGTATTCCTACACAGAAATAGTATTTTATAACCTCGTCTATGATAATAATACGGTTGCAGTCATCATGATCGAGGCTAAAAACTTGCGAATCGTGCTTAATACTTAGATGATGTTCCGACGATATGTTTAAACGGTACAATAATATTATATTGTCTATTATTTTCAGGTACGTAGATAATGTAGACCAGTACCGCAGATCAGTTGAGTAAAAACTAAAAATATTTACTTTTTTACTATATAAAACTAAAAATCAATACATTTTCCCACGCCCCAACAGACAGAAAAATGATGATAAAAAGATCGAACCGACTAAAGAGACGAACAGAAAGGTGTCCTGAAAATGTGACTATTATCAAGATAGGTTAAAACAATATTTTCCAAGACCTAAGGTTCGCAGTCACCACAATTTCATAGTAGTTAAAACGATAGGAAATGTTTATAATATATATTTTATATATCAATAACGTTTAGTAATGACGTTTTGATATATTTTCTTTTTTGATTTAAAACATGGTTGAATTAACAATAAATCATTGTTAGTGCTACTACAAATAGAGTAAATTCAATTAAATAAGTTCAATTGGAGATTGACACGGGCCATTTTACGTCAGCACAATCACGTCCTATTCCTTTGTTATCTGATCACTGAGATTTATCTCTGTTCGAATAAAGGGCTTCTTTCATAATCTGTTCATAACCATTACAGATGCGTATTTTATTATCATTTTAGACAAACGTGTAAGTTATGATATTTCCTACATATTTGGTTAAATCTATTGGATTTTAATAATATACACTCGGCCATAGGTTATCAAAAAACATTTACAATATTTACCTTCTACTTGTAAACTACAAAAGTAAAGACAAGATTACAAATTTACAAATTATTGTAAATATATTCAATTATTATTGTAACAAAAATATTTTCTTTCTACGAATGTTATACTGATTTCCTATGCTTACTTAATTGTCTAATATCTCTGCTACGAAAGGCAAGTTTTCCTTTAGCTAGGCTGCATTTAATTAGACCGATCGAATCATTCCCTTTGTGGCGAGGTACATAGCGTGTCCAAACATAGCTTTGTGTGCCTGCCAATGTGACACCTAGTGAAATAGACTAACTGATTTTCTGTAGGTACTATATGTTACGCTCTAATTTTATTTTAGTTTGTTTAAGTTACGTGATCAGAACTCCACGTTTTTGTTACTACAGTAGTTGCGGTAGTACAAATGAGTCTACGTTTGTAATTTGTATCTAATCTGTTCAAGTAATTGACTCTCAACAACGGTCTCCCTTGTGATGAAATGATAACTTGTACAAAGCAAGCTCAGACAATTACTCAGCGGTGGCTTTAATGAGTCGATTTAAGCACCCCATACGTTCCTTCTGGCACAATACCTTGCGTCTGCGTGTTTTCAAGCTACTCCATGCGACGAGGGGAGACGATGTACAAACAAAACATAGAAATGTCTGAGTTACCTCACTTCACTGAATCATCACCCCTCTAGTATTTTTTTCTCGTGTACTAAATTTATTATTATATGATTAAATACTACTATATACATTATTTTGTGCACTTTAAAAAAAAATAAACATAAAGAAATAAGAACATAAAGCTTAAACTAAACTAGTTGGGTTTTTAACGTAAACACAAATTTGCACTACAAAAATAGTTATCAGGTGAACTTCATTATTTTACCCGGACGAAAGGTCGACCATTGACATGCAAAATATGAATGCCCCTGTTAAAAGTTTAAATGTTGTTGGGAATATTTCTGTAGATAATAATAATAAAAGTTATTTTCCAAACATGAAATCACGTTAGGTAAAGGCATACTCGTATTTTGTAACAATATTGTAGCAATAAAATTTTATGATGTTCAGCTTCGTGGTCAGTGGTGACGGTGACTGGTAACTGCACCATGCAAGGTCACATTTTATGAATAAGTGCGCGCAGAATTTGCAATGACACAGTGTGTATACCTAACTCTCTACCAATGTCAATGTTATTCGTATATTCTCAAATTTAAGATATAAATTTAGTATTTTGTATGTAACAAAAATCTTATTGGTGTATTTAATTATACAATAATGTGTTTTCAATGGTTTTCATTAATAAGTCGACGGACGAAACAATGAACGAAGAAACAGAAATCATTCACTTCCCGACGTAGAGAGAGTTTACCTTTGAATATTTACGGTTTTTTATTTTGCTTATTTTATTTATATTGGCACAAAGTACTTTAGATGATATTTGTTATCATTATTTAGCTCGATACATCATCGTCCTGGCAGAGATCATTAATCTTACTGTGAATTACAAACTCTTATTTATAAATGTCGCTTACTGTTGAGGACTTTGAGTCACAGTAGTAAAAATAACTTAATTACTTAAGTAATGTACAAAAGTTAGCATTTTGCTTAACAAATATTATATTCACTCATGTTGTTGTTATAACTTATCGATATCAGTTTTTAATCGATCAAAGTTACTTACTTTAAGCACCTAAGCTCCCTAGGCAATAGCGGACTAATCGCATTACTCACATGCAATCAATAATACTAGACAGGATTACAGTCGAAGGCAACGTGCTAACATTTCTTCGAAATATGATGTAATAAAGTAAATATGTGTACATGTTTTATCCGCACGTTGGATTACGTTTACTATTTCAACTACTTATCCCAGTCCGAAATGTAATATATTGAGATTTCTAAATACAATTTCATGTGAAATGTCAAACGTGTATAAAGCGATAGGGTCACCAGAAGTTATTAAATGTCATCGCTGTTGAACCGTACAAACCTTATGATTAAATTTAGCTAGTGACATAATACACAATATCCACACTCGCTTATTATAACGTTGAAGGATTGATATACGAATGACGACATAAAACACACCCGCTGTAACTAGCTCTATACGCGATTGTTGTCATGTCCCGACTGTATAGAAACAGCACTAAGCTTTTAACCCAGTTGTGCTGCTGCTTACAATGCAAATATTCCGTTAACGTTTGCGCAAAGGCTCTAGGGTAAGTCAGACGGACACAGCTAATTTAATAGCACTCAGTTCATAGTTTTAAAAGGATCTTTCCGTAATTTCTCTTCGTCATACTATTAGGTTATTATTATTACTACCTATAACGGTTTACAAAACTAATAGAGAATTCTTCTATAATTGAACCACCTCTAGTTCATTTGGTCCGTTATTACGACATTAAGACGTACGTAATTGGATAACACCTTACTTCCGTAAATTCTGGCTTCTGGGTTTACTTGAACGTTTTATTTATTGAGTCATATTAAATAAAAGAATCTTCCATTTTTCGATCTAATAAGCACTTGTTTTTGTTTAATACTTAATACTTAAGGGACTCATTGAACTTTGCGTTCTGAGGACAAAGTTGTAACAAACATCCGCAGATTTTGATATATTAAAAAAAATATACAAAATGACTGAACTACAACACCTAGAGCAGCAATACATTAACTTACACATCGCCAACTGGTCGAAATAATCATTACATCTTTCTATATCTGACGAGACAATTGTATGAGAACACAACAACTTTGACAGTATTATATGTATGAAGATACCGACATTAATTAAAATGGCTGTTCTCTCTGCGCGCTTTCTTTCTATATTTAGAACCCCATTTGTCATGTTATCATGGTTAAGTACATTGCATTTCCCTGTGTATCGCAGTCGGGTGTTCGATGGGCGGTCCACATTGGGACTTGGGAGGCAATTATCGCAGTAATGGCTTCGTTATCAAATGCTGTTTCATCTCTATGACTCTGTAGAAACGAGATCGGCTTGCTTAAAGTAGTAATTATGTAGTATGTTTATATCCGTTATTTGTCCGTGACTTTGTTGATTAAACTACAAGGTATAAAATTCCTTTCTGTCTGTAGGGTTTTAGATGAAATAATTCTTACTTTAAAGAGATGCTATGTTCGACATCCACTCTAAACACGCACAACAAGTATCATTGGAAGTTTTGTAACGGAGTTAACACAAAATTGGATTATAAGTACCGTTACCAATTTAGTGGTTTTTCTTCTGGAATTGTACCTTATTACAAATTGATGTAAAGAATAAGCAGCAGTTCATTGTACTGAAGGGCTTTCCATTAAATAATTTGTTGTTTATTCATGAAGAATACATTATATAAAAGTACGTTACTTTACAAGTAAGATAGCGGTACACGCGGAACAATACAACATACGTAAGTCCAGTGAATGTCGGTGATATGAGTTTTTGCGGCGCAGCAAATTGCTCTCCCGGGCGCCATCGTCTGTCGTGTACCGCTGCTAACTGTCTATAAATCATTTTCTTTATTATTAGTAACGCTCAACGCTCCTCGATGCTACTAAATTGGCCACGGAAGTTTTTTTTTTAATAACAATCTGTTATCATTTTGGCTACGTAGGATTTTTTAATGTTATTTTTAATAAATGTATGTACTTGATCGGTGCGGTTTGTTATCGGACAGAAAAGTGTAAAGTCGCGGCCAGTCGCGGCCGTTGCGCGTGCGCGCTGGCGCGTGAACCAGCTGATAGCGTGGGAACAACATCATGCATAAAGACCGCTTTGCCCGCTACCTATATGAGTACACTATGGTGCCAAAGATTCACTTATCTTGATCGCATTCATTTGAATTTGATTACGTTTAAGCAACCTTTGAATAGTAGTAGTATAGTTCGTATCCATTGTAAAGGCATAATCCGAAAGGTGGAGGCTAGTTAATACCACTGGGGAATACAGATAATTATATTTGTTATCATACATTAGTATACTATATTGTAAAATATGTTGACTGAGTTGTAACAAGAGGTGTTAGAGTCGCGACTGTCTCTACACGATATCTCTCGAAGTACTTGTATTTCTCTCCAAAGCTTTAAAACAATAGGATGCGGGCTTTGTGGCTTGTTGACAATGTCGCCTGTAGCTCACAAACGTAGACGACAATTAAGTGCTCAATGAGCGCCAATAAAATGAATTTGAACTTTGATAAATAGATAGCAGACATCATGTATAGAAGGTGCTTTTGTTCCGTTTTTAGAAACTGTCTGCATAACAAACAACTTCTCCTTATCATTTGTAACACGAAGGTTGAAGCTTATCGCCATAGTTGTTGTTGTTTAGTCATTGTATGACGTATTTTCTATTCGCATTCGTTCTCGTCATTTAATTTTAGAAACAGAACAATCTAAATGTCTCATTGCAATCGTAATATAGTAGACACAGTGAGAAAGGCTTATCCATATTCGTCACGCAATGACCTACTCCGCAACATGCTACCTTTGGCACCTATTAAATAGAGGTCATTGGTAAACTCGGTAAAAAAAAAACTACTTATTGTTGTTTAAAATACAGTTAACTTCCGCTTGTTAAAATTATGAACGAGATAGTTCCGTTTGGAAGGACAGTATTTGTTCGCGTTGAGTTCGCAGCGCCTCATCCGAGGCATGACGGTGTTGGGAGATGTCCCATGATAATAACGGCAAAGCTGTTTTAATCATAATTACAGTTCAGGTTCCTGCAGCAATTTCCGTTCGAAGTTCATTGTACCGGCTGAAAAAACTTTACAGGGGCCCGACTTAAAAAAAGAAATTGATAGTGATCTTTTATAATGATATTTCTCATCTTGATATTTATTTCACTCACAAACAATTTTTCCTTTTCTTACAATTCCGTGTTGTAAGTTTGTAACCGTATTATATAATTTATTCCTTTAACTTATCTTAAGCGTAACTTTCTGTGAATTTACTTATCTAAGCGTTGCATTAATTGATTATATCTAGAGAGACGTTTACAATTTTAACGCATCATCGGTCGAAGTCTGCTCTTTGATAAATTAAGTACAGATTATCCTTAGACAAAGTTAGGCAATAAATCAACCGGCAAGGGGCTAATTAACACCAGCTCGGATAGTCTGATCATTGCACCTGCCGCCTGCGCCGATCCTCGGACCGATCTCAGAGGTAGCAATTTTACATGTCAAGCACGGTTAAACGAGGGAACGGAAGATTTATTTGAAATTATGTAGGAAGATTTATACTTATTAAAAGCTCATAAATGCTTAGTTGGTGATAGTTGTAGCTAGCTCTCATAAGCTTTTGCTAAATGGCTATCGAGCAGATAATTTCATCTTGGTGTAGGTGCATTATTTTTAAAGGGTCAGAAGCCAGGCTTCAGCAGCATATAAACACAGTAGCTTTAATACAATGTCAGTAGTTTTGAAAGGAAATATCTCGGAAGATAACTTGAATAACAAGACGGGCTGGTAAAGTTCGTTAAACATAACACATAACATCACGCCTGTATTCCCCGAAGGGGTAGGCAGAGGTGAACATATAGTACACCCACATTTCGCCAGTTATGTTGTAAGTCCCAATGTAATAGGGGGCGAGCCTATTGCCATCAACCGGGCACAAATCCAGACTCCGTGCTTCTACTGAGAATTACCTAATGGAAAACTCAGTAACACTTTGCCCGACCCGGGATTTGAACCCAGGACCTCTTGCTCAGCAGCCGCGCTTAGCGACCACTAGACCAACGAGGCAGTCAGGTTCAGTCAGGTCAAAGTTCGTTAGGGTTGCAGAAATCTTTTGGTGGCAGATCTCTCTTTTAAACAGACGGAGATTTGATGGCGACCCATCTGAAATGAGACTTGTCATTGTTTAGATGATATTCCAATCTGAATTAAATTTAGATTAGAACACATTCGAGAGAGCATTTGTTCATAAAAAAATAAAAATATTAAGTCTGTACTATAATTATTTCCTATGTCTTATTTTTATAATAGGTAATGTTTTTATATGCCATGTATCTTAGTATATATTATATTAGTAATAATTGAAAATACTGCCAGCGGAAGTTTAAAAGAGTGTAGGCAAACATATCGACGAATGTTCATTGTACGCTCCCGACAAAACATTACTAACCGAAGTTGTTTGTCCAGTCCAAACAAACTTTGTTGAATGACAACTTTTTCAACGCCATTATTTATGTGCGTACTGGCCAACCTGTTTTCTAAAAGACATAGGAACGGTAAAAATACATCATTAGGTAACTAGTGTTAGCTAAGTAGCCCAGCAAGTGAGTAAGTGTAGAAGCAATTGCTCGCATCTAGATAGTAGCCTTGCTTTTGCTTCTGTATGCTTATGTTATAGGACTCTGACTTTATTCTTGACTTGCCATTATCTTAACATTAACACAAACCATACAACATTATATTCTAATTTCTAACTTCTATAATTGTGATATGCTTTAACGAAATCTATCCATTCAGTGGTCGTCTTTATACCTATTAGGTACTTTCTTATCCAAAGTTACATTAAATCTTAGAATGTACTTAAAGAAAGCACAGTATATGATCGGGGGAAAACCGACACCTCAATTGCTGAGGATAAGTCATATTGATGACGGCAATTTGTTGAGCCACAGAGACAAGTCCATTTCAGAAGGTATCGTGGTTGAGAGTCCGCAACATAATATGCACTTGTACATGCACACGCCTAATAAACGTGTTATTTGTATGTTTATTAAGTTTGACCACCGTATAAAAATTTCAGCCTCTCTTCATTTTGCGGTTATTCAAGTCATAATACCCTGGAAGTTCATTCTTTATGGACTCTAAAATGCACAATGTGCACTAAACTTGTACGGTACTCTTGGGCTCACAGTATTATGTAATAAAGTGCAAAAGGCGGATGCCGGAATGGAGAGGATGACAATCTGCGACTCCCCACGATTTGCGCGACAACGAGCAGCAAGGTCGCCGTCTGATTGTCGGTAATAGTAGCACTTATGATATACTGACGACACATTGGCCCAATTTGAACTGCACTTTTTTGCTCTTTAAACATAAATATTTACATACAGATACGTCCGTTCCTACATAAAAAGAGCTATTAAGTCTAAACATAAGACTTCGGTTACCAGAATCACGAGAGGCTCACTGTTGTCCAGGCAAATACTGTATTTCCCTATTAAGTCGTAAGGATAATAGTCATTTGCGTAACTCGCGATGCAGATCCGGCACTTGTTTGATATTGAGAGGCCAATTGTAGTCCGTCCTAACTTCTGACAGGATGATAGTGGGCAACTCTCAAACGTGCTCGGCGTGACTATTTTTAGACCGTTGATGGCATCACCGAAACATTCCATTGACTTGTCAATTTCGTGTCTTTTTAAGTAGAATGCGTCTCGCTTCAGTCGTTGGGTATGTGTGGTATGTCGACTATGTAATTGGGCTGTGACTGAGGTACAAATTATATTGATAATCGCTATGTAGATTTTGAACTAGTGTAAGTGTAATATCTTTTTTACTATGTAATTCTAAATACTGCTAGGTATATCCTAAAAAACTTTCAGATTCAATTTAGTAATTTTACAAATCGTTTTACAAACCTTTATTCGAAAGGCTATAAAAGTTCCAGCTTTGTAACAAGTCCAACCACCAAATCTGCAACAAATATACTATTATTATTATCAACATATTATATAGTTCAATATTGATAGTATTTTCGTCCAATCAACAAAGATCACGGACAGCAACGACCTTGTCCCTAATTCGTCGTAGCTCAGAATAATAACGATACGTATCAACAAAAATAAAACACCCAAATCGTCTTATGTACGCTAGTCTGATATATTAAAAGAATTGGATTAGTATTCTCAGTATCGAGAGCGTGACGTATATAGAATTAACAAATTAATTAATTATTGAAAGCTCAGTAACGTTGAGAACCTTGCAATAAAACTAGTTGCAGTAAAGTGGTTGCAGCTGTCTACTACGTTTTGTTTGTCGTTTATGCAACAGATGTACAACAATATCAAGTTTAAGCAGCTGCTTAGATTGAGCTGGTTACGCGGCGGAGTCGCGAGCCTGCTGAAGCCGAGCTGCTTAGATTATTAGTCATAATGCTTAAGTATGAAAAATTGTGCGATTGTTATTGTTTAATCAAGTGTAATCACGTGTTACGAGCACTACAGTGTATACATACGAACTTTAAATAAGGAATTTCATAAATCCGAAATGGCAATGCAACTAATTATTTAGATTAATGTATATTTTAAGATTTTCATTTTACATTCAGTAATGTTTTTTAGTAAATAGTAGTTATCTCGTCGTTGTCGTACTTTTTGTATGAATTCATTCCACACGGAGAGATTGATACGTTAGTTTTAACGTACCTATCAGGATGAGTCGCAATATACTTAAGGAGTGAATAGAATTTTCTTTCAATATTCATTTTATGTATTACGTACGTACAATATGCTCATTAAGTTTTATTTGTTTGTGTATGTTTCTGTTGATTCCACACAGTCAAGAATTAAAATGCTAATGTTCATATACCGCAAAGCTGTCAATAGTAAATATGCGGTTAGCCATAACAATAGAGCAGAAATAAAAAGACACTAAGCATGGCGCTAGAATATATTTACATACAATAATAATATCGTTAAGGATAACGTTTGCGTAATATCATTCTGGAAAAATCCTGATTATCCAACAAGTCGTAAGAATGCGTGTTAAAGTTTATGCAACTGCGTTTTATAATGCAGTCGTTATGCGGCGATGGGTCGGCCTTCGCCACGGCAACGGTCTCATTGTCTGCGACAGCTACAATGAACACTTGGAAACCAGATACCAGCGTCTTATGTCGTGTGTCTCGTGTTTAATAATTACAATGTACACGGGAAGTGCTTAGTTCATGCGAGCGCTGAAAATTATCTCTGTTGCACTAATTTCCGTACCGGAGCCGCAGTGACCTGAAGCATTTTAGATCGATCTGCCAATTAACCAGTAGATTCGCCGACATCCATACGCAGCCGCATACAACATAAGGCTTCGGCAGCTAATGGGTTGTTATTGAAAATAACTCTGTGTCGAAAAAATGTATAGATTCTTTTTCCCTTTTTTTTCTCGTAAAATTGGTTTAGTCTGAAACTTTTAATACTCATACGTTTTGTTTAGATTGCGTAGATATACATATCAGCCATAAATTCCGCATGTGTATGTGGTTTATGGTCCCATTTTGTAGATTGCTCAGTTAACCACAAGGGCGCGCAAGGAATAGGGATTTCCAATAACGCGAGGGGAAGCCGATGGCCAGGCAATTGTCTTGACAAGGGTCAAATAACCAAAGAGGCATAGGAGTCAGAAAATGCGATCAACCTTTGTACTTTACGTAGCCTACATTTAAATGCTTTGTCATTAACTGCACGCATGGTCAACATTTAATTTCATTCAAGTCTTATAAACTTTGCCAATAGTATTGCTAAATAATAACCTAAGTAAACCTAAGGATTTTTAATAATATTATGTTATCAGAAAATCAGACGCTGGCAAATGAATGACGTGAACTAAGAATAATTTGTAACTAATTTATTTTCTATATTATTACTGAAGTTACACATCTGGATGTCTCGTAACTTTTTCAAGCATCAGACCCGCCTATAAAATTATGTCGCATATCTTACGACTTCTGATATGACTGCACATACAAACTGCCTCCACACTCCCATTCTAAATTGCCTGACAAAATCTCGCATCCCTTTGTGTAATGGAGTTATTATTACGGGCCGCTGATTTGATGAGGATCCCTCAGAAGTTTTATTTTTATGTTGTGAAATGTATTTCTTTTATAAAAAAACATGGACCATGCTGATGTTATATTTTATGATAGAAAAAGCTCTTCAATGATATTTTCTTAAGTTATTTTAGGTTCAGATTAGAAATTGCGTTTATAATATGTATAATCAAATTAGTCACAATTTTCCCGAGATAAAGAGTCAATCAAGCACAAGCTTATAAATAACGAGCTTTATCCACTCGGCTGGGGTGTAGGAAATGCCGAGAGTACAGGACATTTTCGTAGGGTGGGGAATTGTGGAACTGCGTAGTTTTCTCCGTTGCCATGGTTACACCCCGCACGTGGCCCGTCGTTTTCGCAACCTGCTTTCAAATAAGTAGACTGAAACACGACCCATCAACTAATAGGTTTAACTTTCGTTCCCTTTTATGTAACTTCTGTCCTTCTATTATTAAAACACTCTCTAAATTTATCAGACAAAATAATATTAAATTGTAGCTCTTTAGGTTTTAATAACGATTAAATAAAAATAGACCCACAAAAATGTCTAACTGCAAACGTTGCAGTCTTAACTCGAATCTGGCAGAATAGTTGGAAGTCCGACTCAATTGCCAAAAGAAGAAAAAAAAAAAAAAACTAATAGGTTACCCATTATGGTGGCGGGTTACAGCCAGAATGCTCCATCAGCATCACCTTTTGTAATCGAGCGAGTCGCGATCGAGTGTGTCGCATACTATCAGACAACACTTTCTATTAATTTTATCGCTGCAATGATAAATGCGGATTGTTGCAGAAACCCAGTGCGGGCTAGTTCTACATTTTATATAACAATTTAATTGATAATTACAAATGACGTTTTATTAATAAATGGTTGACACTTTGACCGAGACCGTTCAGCTATGAGGCGGCACCCTAGTCTAATTGCATTTTATTTATTCAAGACTAGTACCCTTGAACGATCATAAAACCGATGTCGGGGGTTGCTGCCCCAAATGCTCTTTAGTTTATCCTGTTGCGTAGCATTTGATATAATTAAATAATTCATTACAACTATTTAATTGTTTTTAGTTATCATGAAATAATATACATAATTATGTCTAAATAAGTGACATATTTAGATATTGTGTACTTTATTGTTTTTAACTTTTCTCGACTGAGTTAAATATTGTTATATTCGTTTTCGATCATAGACTTATAATTCCAGGGTTGTTAACAACCATCAATTACTTTCCCAAAAAGACATTCATTAAACGCTTCGCCGGATCGAGGTTCCCCCACGGATTGTGCGTTGATAAACGAGTCATGAGCAATTCGGATACAAATTAAAATTGGATTCAATTGCCAGATAACCCAAACTTACGGTCTGATAGCTACTAATAGAGATTCCAATATTTCACTAAATTGCTTCAGAGTATAACAAGCTTTGAACTGTTATCGTTTTCTGTGTAGGTACTTTACTATGTTATAGACACTATGGTTAAATTATAATTTTAATACAACCAATTTCCAATTTAAATGGCTGTGTACTTCTGGGAATCGACTGTGCAAACTTGGAGTGTTTTCATTACACTATTCCATAATAAACTATACAATATTATATTCGTGCTGAAACTCAGCTACTACAAAAGGGCATGTCATCAACCAAATTGTTGCTGATGTCATACTTGTTCAGTAATAAAAACTCATCCTTATCCAAGTCCGGGTCCTATACGAAGGCGGGCATCGAACGGTAGAAACTGTTCAATTGCTTTTTGAGCAGAATCGTGATTATTATAATTATAGGACGGTAGGGTGGATATTTTATCCGATTTCACCACTCCGCTGTAAAACATTAGATACCGCGACCCTTTATTACATATTTATTGCAAATATCTTTGAAAATGTATAGGGGGATGTGAATGTACTTAATACTTAACCGCTAAAACACTACCTTTGGCCAAAATTCCTAATAGGTCAAATCTTTTAAAAATAATAATTATAATTGTTTATTTCCTGTTAATTAGGTACACGGTATTGGTAGCATTATAAATACATTGCACTTAAATTTCAAACACAGTTTTTTTGACACTGGTACCAAAGGTAAGATTCAACTTGTATTATGGGTACCAGTACCAGTTTAAAAAAAAGTCTTTCACTTATAAATAAATTGAATTGATATTCATGATAAACGCTAGTAGCAATAATAATGTTTGTTACGTATTATTTGCCATTCAGAGCAGTTTATGTTATGATTGGTTATGATAATTCAATAGGCCTTGAGCAAATTATAAATTAAAATTATTTTCTCTTTATTATTTAGTACAGGTGTACTGTACAGGTACCGTAATTTTATATTAATTTTCAAATATTTAACGTACAGATGTAAATTATTCATCCAAAAGACTGTAAATAGTATGGATGGCGGTAAACATTGCGTTTATATGGGCCGGGAGGTTTCGAACTTTGCATTAATTACTGCTGAGCAACTTCGCCCCACGAACAAACTGTTCGAGTAATAAACACTGTGCAATATCTGACTAATTAGTTCCTTGCCCTAAGTTAGCGTACGAGCACGAAAATGACAGTTTTCAACTTACAGAAATGACGTTTAGTAAAAATATTACGGTTTGATTTAATCATATGTATGTATGTAACTAACAAATTGCAAATACTAAAATAATTATATTTACGAAAGTGATTTTACCTATCGGGCTACTTTTGCGAATGAACACGTTTTCGCTCCTCTAACGAAAAAAGTTTTGAGTTTTGAAAACAAACCGCGGTCGGAGTTTGCTGTTTTTAATATAAAATATTGGTACCTACCAGTCCGGCGCGGCGCGTGGCGTAGGGATTATGCAAAATGTACCAGGTACTATACTATATTCATACATCTCTGTACGTTGCGTTGGGCAGATGAATGAGTCATCAATGTTACAATTCCATCGTATACGCATAACTTACTGCAAATTACTCACAAATTAAATGCGTCACTTTACAATTCTTCGGTGAGTCATTTAATGTTGCATTAAGATGAATGATTCGGTCTCTATTCGGATTACAGTAATGATTTATGCCACAAATATAGATTTCTATGCATGAGCAGTATAGCTATGGATCGTAACGTAATACCTGATTTTTTGAAAAATCTTGAGTACAAGCGATAACGGCTGAACTCTGAAGTAACAGAAGGTCGATGAACTAAGCTCCACGTTGAGTCATCGGTGACCGTAGCATTTTGAATTCTCAAGTCGCTTGCAAAAATACGGCTCCAGTTGACGATGAGACGCAAATGAACTCGCTTACTTCTCAGTCACGTATGGATGGTAAAATTCTTGATGCATGTACAGCTTACACGCAAACGCTGCATTGTTGTTTTTTGTATCAGAACTTATCACATTCCTACGAAAACTTCTTGACAAACCACGGTTAATAAAAGTACATGAATATCAGTTGATACTAGACGGGAAAGGAACAAAGCATTCGCATTGAATATTCATTAATGAACACCATAATAACAGAAGGTTTCGAGAGCCCTGCATTCCACGCGATGAGAGCCATTAACACTGCTCTGAACTCCGGACAGAATGGACCGGGAGGGGACGATAATTTACTGACTTTTGCTGTTGTAAATAAATGTAATGGGAGAAAGTGTGCTCTCCCCACACAATCCGTTGAATAATTATCCTTTTAAACACTGTCTCAACGTCATTCTATATATTTTGATATTTGATTGATGTAAGAAATAACAATTTTACCTTATTCGGAGCCTAATTAATAATTTCATTTGTCTTATACAGAAATGATTGTAGTATTATTTCATTAAATAATACCTATTATTGCTTAAATATATGATCGTTTAACTTGTTAACTGCGCCCTCATCGTTTTGCCACTACCCTATGATACAAGTTGACATCATATTCTACCCTGATAGCTTTATAAAGTCAATAGAGCTCCATTCACATTTTCTGGTTGTATAAACTTGACCCAGTTACAGTATAAGGGCAACTAGGAGAGCATGGCCTTCATCTAGTTTCCAATGCGAGCATGTAGAAAATTCTCCCAAACGAGTGAATACGTCAATTATACCGACAGCGCGACCTGTTGACACTTCTTTTATTTCCTGTGAAAAAGGCTCTTCTGAAAATTCATTATGAAGCTTCGCTTTTCACCCTGTTTGTTGAAACAATTCAATGATTTTGGCTGGCTTTTGTCCGTTTTGTTATGATACCTTTATGCAACTTTGGAAGCAATTTTTTGACAGTAGGTCTTTTTGAAGATTGATTTTCATTTATCATATTCAATGACTCTAAATTAGATCATAAATCAAGATGTCTGAATCGTTTATTTACGTATCAAGAAGTGATTTCAATTTAAACTCGAAGACTTGTCAGAATACACAACGATGTTTTGTTGACTTTCATAATATTAATTTAAAGAATGGCGTGTAAACGATTACGAGTCAAGGACGTCGATTAATTTTCGCGGTCATTTCAAACGACGCGTGACACAGATGACAGGAACATTATAAATTATGTTTGTTGTTATGAAGGGAATATGTCATTGTAATTATGAGTATGTTATTTTGCTCCATTACAAAATTATTTATCTACCTTATTTATATACAGATGGATAGTAAGTAATAGTTTTATTCTACCACTTTTTTCTTCTATCTTACTGAACTCTCATTATTATGCCTATACATTTCTCGGGCGGTATGCTGTTTCTTATTAGATATTCCTTGAGCAAGTGTAGTAATGAGAAATATGTATATAATCAGTGAACCGCGCACTAACGGGAGTCACACTTCAAGTGCAACGGTCATATGATATATTGAAACGAAATATCTTTAATCTTGCGGTATTAAATTTATTAAGTGCACACATGTACATTACATAGTGAATGCACTGGATATGCACTGAAAATCATGTGTAAAATAAATATAAATGTTAACAGAAACATATCAAGGTTTGACATAATAATAACGAGCTTTATAATTACCAGCTCGAGCAATAAAATTGTGTAGTTTATTGTTATAGACGGTGGACTGCGTGCGATCAGGCTCTCGAGCTTAAATAAATAAATCATTTAACCAACTTTGACAAGGGTTTCATAACAACAGTGATTGATATCATCGGCAGCAGTACGCATATCAATAAATTAATTGTGTTTTCAAATTCTACAGTTTTATTTAACAGTAACAGTATCTAAAATAGATTTGAATGATTTCTTTGATTCATTGTAAACAAACATTCCTTCGTTTTCTTTGTTCTTAAACAAAGAACAAAGTTTACCGTAAGCTGGAGGACTCTCTAGTGTGCCTGTGACTCACGTGTGGTAGCTTCAACTACAAGTCGCGTCAAGTGCTTGTTCAACATGTCTCCTGTGAAGTTGTCGCAACGCAGCCAGCCACTTCTGGTTAGACTAGTGCATGCTCAATTGCTGATACTTATGTAGAAGAAGTGAAGTGCAGTGTGGTATCCGGCCTAGAATTGACCACCCCCTTTCCTCCCGTGGGTGTCGTAAGAGGCGACTAAGGGAAAATCCAGAAGATGGGCAGCAGCGTCTTCTGTAACTTGACCACCAATACTGCGATCCCCAAGCCGCTTGCCAAGCGTGGGGATTATGCCCCCCCCCCCCTTTCTGAATAGGGGAGGCCTTTGTTTAACAGTGGACGTCTTCCGGCTGAAGAAGATACTTCATTGCAAACACACGTATAAATAATACTCAAATCATACAATTACACCAGATGTAATCATTCCTAACACCTGTGTTTATTTTAACGTCGAATCGATGTTAACGTTTAAGTCCTTTTTTTTAACGAGTCTTAAAGTGGTCCTCTCACCGAGGGTAACGAGTAGGATAAACAGCTTTAATTTTTAATGAGATCAGTTGTTGAGGCAATTAGAAGAAAATATCATTATTTTAAAATATACCTATATAAAATCCATTGGGGAATTTATATAGGTATATTTTAAAATAATGATTCCAACAGAATTATGGATGGAGTAATTCCAGTTATCAAACTCCGAACTTCTGACGGCATTAGGTAAACTTCTATTCTTTAACTATGACAAGCTTTCGCGTAGGTACTATCCATCTAAAGACTGAGCACTGCGTTTTACAATTCATTACATACACAATTTGGTTTTATAATAGGGCGCCGGAATTTCAAGCCTATTTGGTATATACCAAAGAAGAAATGTAATAACTTTAGTACATATTTAAATCCAAATCTATTAAAATAATGTCAAATACGTAATATGTGCGTGTGTCCCGAGTTCGTGACCAGTGAGTATGATAAACAATTTCTTCGATAGTCTCAGCACGTTCATCACGAACTACATATGTACGTCTTATTATATTAATTCATTCCCCACACAATGTCTTACTTATGTTCTATTACTGGTACGGAATATCTTCCATCATTTAAAGTATTCCGTTTTTATAACTTGAAAATATGTATAACAAAGTTAGGAATGTACATTAATACCAACATCACTCAATCATTGCTCATCATGACGCAGTGATTTCCTAAATCGTGTACCGTTATAATTTAGAGCTCGCTGCCTGGAGTTGTAGAGATACCAAAAAATAATTTGGCCAAAAACATAGGAGCACTTTTGCGAAACTAAACCGCTCATTTTTTACATCAGCTACGAGGAATGACTTGTGGTTTGTCATGACTTAAAAATGTTACACGTTTTGGTTTTACCCAGCTCAGTATAAAAAATCAAGTAAGAATAGAATGATAAATGGAATAATGTTCTGCTTGTTCTTTCATTTTCTTTTTGAGTTAAATGTCGCTTGCGTAGCATTTGTTCCCTGGCTGGAGACGATTGTGGTGCAGCGGCGCAGCGGGTAACGGAAGACTTCGGTTCTCGGTTCACAATTAGTGCCTCGTCCCGTTACCGACGCATTGTCCGCTTTAATACTTCACCGTTTCAATTCCTTTGTGCATTCTTAATGGAAAGTTTCAGATTGTTTGTTTTGCGTTAAGTTTTTTACTAGCATACTACCTATTCATAATAATAATCATCTGAATCGATTAATTGAAGCAGTGCTCAAGTGCCTACGAAATAAATACCTTAATATAGATTACTATAAAAGCGAATATCTTTTGTAGTTATGCTCGCCAATCTGGTGCTGTGGATGATGTCGTTACACAAATGAAGGTATGGCAAACACACCGTACGTTAATCTAACCGCTGTGTTGCACCAATCTCTCAACCCGATCAGTTCCAAAATGTATACATTAACGCGGCGTTACGCTTATCGTTGGTCCCTATAGCTAATTTACATTATGTACTCAATTACATCCCTCTATGTAGGTATTTTAATAATATATGTAACTTAAATATTGTTCAACCGCTAGCAAACGGTGCGCCCTCAAAAAAGGGACCGTACCGCCGGAAATGTATCACCGTGAAATACAACCACTTCCTGAATTTTAATTTTGCATTACTTGTAGGTATATTAGAAAGCTATAATAATAAAAAAGTGTAATCAATCACTTTGCAATTTACAACAAAGTCAGACTTGCATAGTGCTGTTAACAATGCTCCACATTGTTTAATTATATACCCTATAAGCCATCACTTCTATTCGTAGAATGTCGAGGACACCAGATACTTGCCGGGTGAGGATATTCTCTAAGAAGAAATGTGCGGAATGTCCTAATTTCTTATTGAAAAGATTCTCGTGGTCATTTATTAAAATGTGTCATAGTTGGTATTCCTTTGAGTACTTACTATATTAATTACTTATACATATTAGTGGCTTGGTATCTAAAAAGATAAAGCGTTACGTTAATGTCCATTGTCCAACAAGTTTACTAAAGTTTTCGGTAGAGTCGTTCCTACATAAATTCCAATTTATTATTCTAAGATTCCACTAAGTGGGGCCGGCATGGGTCAAGAAAGGTAGGTGAAATTTATAAAAAATTAAATATGAGTAAGAGAAGAGTTAATGGTTAAGATAAGCAACATTAGTCAAAACGAGTCCATCATAACATTAATTTTCAACATTAATCAAATTTAAATTTAATGGAATACGTCAATTCTAAGTAATTCCGCTTACGTCATTGTATGTTTACGACAACTGTTGAGGGAAAACATAGTAAAGTGTATTTCATCAAAGTCAAGGACATTATACAGCTTGTGGTATGCCGAGGAAATGGGATTATTTTTGGGCGGATATTAAATTATAGCCGGTGAGAGCCGGATTACATCGTGCGGGTCCCATTGTAGTGGAAACTTTACGACCCAATTATTTATCTATCAAAAGGAATAATTCACAGTATCACTAAAAAGGAAGGTGAAAGTATCTTTAAATTATTCTAGTTCAGAAGCACTCATACACCTATTAACATTTCCTTTAGATGTAATAACATGACAATAAAAGTCTCACAGTTGTTTATAATTATGCGGGGACACTACACGTGGTTGCGCACGCGCCGGAAGCTCATTGTCGATCCTTGCGTGACATTGTTTTACTGCCGACACCTGCCACCTTCGATCATGCAACGAATTACAAATGTGTGTGTCCAAAATATTTTTTTAATACTTAAATATGGTAGTTATTTAAAAATCACAAGGTAGGTACTTCGAGATGAGATGTCGCTGAAATATCACATGCGTCTGTTTAACAAGTATTTTTACAGAACTAGGGCTTTAAACTGGACTTAACATAATGCACTATTGAGTTTACATAATATCATGTACCATTGGTACATTCTAATAAGCAAAGCCTACTAAGAACCGTCCGCGTGTGTTCATTTAATTTCCTTGCGGTGACCGCGATACCCGCTTGTTGGTTCAATGTAAGTAATTAATTTTACCGAGCTTCGTTAATGCGGTCGGTACAACTTAATAACACCTCTCTTCGCGTCGGTTATAGCAACGAGAATGTTCGTGGTACCCTAAAACACTTTATACATTTTGAAATTGCATTTTTTGACAACATACGCTCAATACCACTCAGCGAAATGCTGCATACGCAAACTTCATTGTTTTCAGCATCAGAGCCGATTAGGTACAGCCGGCCGGTTAGGTTATTTTCGAATTAGGATTACAAAAGCGTTTTAAGTTAGACAATATTATAATAAATATCGGCGTCCTTACCATGAACTCTTAAAGCAGGACAGTTTACGTTGAATGCTTGTTGTTGTTACGCTTCCACAACGTAAACTGTCCTGCTTTAAGAGTTCATGGTAAGGGGGCTGTTATCTTTTAAAGACATCGCAAACAATTCCGGAAAGATGTAGACCTATTACTAAAACAAGCTGATGTCTTGCACTAGTGCGAAAGTTTATAGACCTACGTCATCTTCTTATATTAGAATTATGTAAATAGCATCAAATTTGATAAGATCATACGACGTTCTTTTGACTTAAAGACTTTGAAATTATAAATAAATTGTACATACATATGGTAAATATTATACTTAGTCAAGGCTAAACACGTCTCAGCTACCGGAGCCTGGTACGCCCGTAGCTCGCTCACAAATCTCTCAATCGATTGTTCCAATGGCCATGAACTCGAACCTCCTCTCGCCACGCTGCGTGTTTCATGAAAACCACTCTTTATAAGAAATATAACATCACGTTTCTTCAACCAACTTAACAACAAAACAAATTTTGAAACTTTACCGGCCAACGTATTTTTTCTTCCTACATCTACGGTATGGTGTAAATATTTAATTCACAAAATATGTTATTTGAAAACTGGGAAGATCATCATCATCACTATTCATGAAGTAGAAACTTTGTCTGCTGTCGTGACAGCAAGGTGTCGCCACCGTCTGGCGCCTAAGGAAAAAGTTGTACACTTGCAGAATGGGGTCCACATTGCGTTTCACGTTGCGTCATATAAGTTGGAAGCAGACGCATCTCGACTACTTTTTACAGTGCTGAGA
Organism: Abrostola tripartita; assembly: GCA_905340225.1. Taxonomy (NCBI): domain Eukaryota; kingdom Metazoa; phylum Arthropoda; class Insecta; order Lepidoptera; family Noctuidae; genus Abrostola; species Abrostola tripartita. Next base: position 4,395,173 of record HG996488.1, read on the forward strand.
AATGGTTTCGATCAACTTTCAACGCCGAAGTAGGCAAAAGTACTGCGAAATAAATGCATTATAAAGTTGGATTAATACTATTGATGTTGTGCGGAGCAGTGAGCATTTTTATCAGAAAGAAAACGATTGTCCTCGTTTAGCGACCCATTTACTTACTTTAGCAAATATCAGAAGAATATGCACTGAAGGAAAGGAGCAGCTGCATTTAGCTCCCCTCACTTTAATCATTGTTCGTCTAAAGGGTCGTCCGAAATGGGGAGCAATGGCCGCGCTAACAAAAAAAACTATAATAAAAGAACGCATCCAGGTACACACGCAGGGCTCTGGAAACGATATCTTATTAAGCAAACCCGTGATCGGATATTTTATCTAATTTTATTTAATGCTAGCGGACCCAGCAGACGTCATCCTGCCCGGTGAAGTAGCGTGACGTGAGCTGTCAATTGCGGTAGATGGCGGAGTACCAAACATAATTTATTTATTATTATTCACAATCCTATGTAGGCTGAGATTGGGCCACTGTTGTAGCCCGGTCTTCTTAAACAAGATCCATGTCAGAGACAGCTCTTCGTGCGATTGTGGTCTTGAGTATGGATACTTTGACCACATATTTTTCGCCTGCCCATTAAATTGCAAGTCGTTTGACTTGTATTTTAAACCTACGAAAATTAAAATTCCTCTACCTATTAACTTTCGTTCCCTTTTATGTAACTTCTGTCCTTTTATTATTAAAACTCTCTCTAAATTTATCAGACAAAATAATATTAAATTGTAGCTCTTTAGTTTTCATTATAACGATTAAATAAAAGTAGACCCACAAAAATGTCTAACGACAAACGTTGCTGTCTTAACTCGAATCTGGTAGAATAGTTGAAAGACCGACTCAATTGGCACAAGAAAAAAAATATTCAAAATTAATAACCTGTAAAAAATTTTTTCTTTGTTTTCAAAATTTCTATAGTTATTCTGCTATTCGGGGCGGAGACGAATCCAACAAATCTGACATCAATAAAATCGGTCCAGCAGTTCTCGAGTTATAAGTGTTCTAAAAAACCCGACTTTGTTTTATATAGGTATATAGATATAGATAGGGTGATAAAATGCTGTATTCCTAAGTTCCAACTTTTAACCCTATATTTTATGTTTTATATCAGCGCTTCTTCCGGATTTTAACTTCAACATATTGATATTATGTAATCTAACATCTTCCAGTATGCGTACTAAATGAGGAGTGGACAAATTGCGGATAGGTATACCAGTAGTACATTATGTAGGTGAAAGCATGCGAGCATGCAATATCAAGTAACAACTCGCAATGCGTACAATGTTTGTGCAATCCGGTGTGTTTAGTTATGACGATGACGTAGCCGCACTCTAGTACATCTGATAATTGAAATTCATTGATTTGAACTATCGTCCGTAGTATTGGTAATGTATCCCCCCACCCTAAAAAACAAATCTGTTTTAAACATTTACTAACCGATTATCTGTGTAATGAGTCTTACGTTAATAATTTTAGATGTCGTTTTTCGTGTTTGTTACATTTTGTAAGTTAGAACATTTCTCATGCATGGTTCCAAACTAGGATCTACGACTATAGGACTTTTTTTGATAAATAATGATAAATGATTTTATTTCTGCAAATAGGTTTTTAAAAAACACTTTTACACGTCATTTTTTATATACTAATTTGAATGATGGTGTTTTATTAAAGTACAATGGCGCCACGCATGACTTTATTATGTATAATATATTATTTTAATCCCTTAATTAGGATCGCCCCTTGTTAAATGCCCGACTGCTATTGGAAGTGCATTAATGCTATTAGTAAGTAATTAATGCATTTTGCACAAAGAGAGTTTTTGAGGAGTGAATTTGCACTCGAATTTACAGATGTTACCTATTTATTATATTTCTGTTTATCATTTATCGTACATTTTAGAATCTTCCTCATTTATAATAAACAAAACAACCTCGGTCTCAGCCTATGGCACTGAACTCCCACGCACTTTTGTGATGTGAATCATTTAATTAATAAGCTGGCTTCACCATTAACGGCGCCAAATAAATCACGATTAGGGTACTTCTACCTGTTAACAAGTCATAATACGTTAAAGTTGGCTGTGACATAAGCAGTCACGATAACTTGCGTAATATTCTTCTTGAGTATCTGTTGGTTTGTTCACATCTTATACGGTCACGGAAGGTCATCATCGAGCTCGATTCGTCAAGATCAGGGCCACGCGGTCACTGGCCAACTTGTTCCATGCCTCAGAACACATGCCAGATCGGTTCGTTCATATCAACCGTTTTTTTTTTCTCTCCCTTGGTCGTTCCCGTTGATGATGTCATCTGCTTATCTTAAAATAGTTAGACTTGGTTGTCGTTTTTTGATGCTTTTATAATTACAATTGCAAATGTTCTGTGGGATAATTAGCAATTTGTGTATGGAGAGATATCATTAACTTTTATAAAGTTGCTTTATTGTATATAACTCGCAATTCGATAACACGAATCTTAAGTAGGCGTAAATAAATGAAGAAATATTGCTATTTTGCGGATGCCATGTGGATTGCCTTTATCAAGGTGATGTCTTAAAGAAATTTAATAAGCTCAAGTATATTTGTTGTAGCAGAGTCGTGTCGTGGGGGTGGCGACGCGCGGGCGCGTATCGATCGCGCCGCCACCGCGCGGCCTGCATACGAATACCAGAATCGCCCTCCGTTCAGCCCCTTATCAACCACTTCCACCTACTAGACCCAAGCCCTTCGTTAGTGCCGTGACCTCGTTGATTGTTATGTCAACTCTACACGGCTAGAAAACCACTTATCGCAGCCAAACGTATTTTAATTGTTTTAAAAAGCATGAAAGGCTGTATAAATTATTAAGTTTTTAGTCAAAAAACTTTCAATTGTCATAGATATTAAAAACAGCATGTCTATCACCATCCATCTGATGACTGCGGTGACATTGTCAACACTGAATAACATAAACGTGGACCACATTTGTTTATCTCTGTAATATGTGACATCTTTTTGCATGGGCAATTTTGATCCTTCTGTTTGTTTATTGACAGATATATTACCTCGGTCTTAAATGGTCTATTTTTATGAATTTCAATCACGCCTGCTCCATTAGTAAGACTACCGGCCTATGAAGAATCCATAGATGATCAGTTAAATTCGTGCTTAGAGACATGATAAACAAAAAGCTTTCTAGCCAAATCAATAAAATTTTATTTTGTTTAATTTCATTACTTCAGTATATTCGTATCTTTAAGTTAGCAGATTAGACCCGATTTCAGTTTCCTTCTTGTCTGGTATAAGCCATTTTCCGGAGATAATTCGCCCGCTTATTTGGACGCAAAATTTCTTCGTGACGCCTGTTTCGAACTAAGTAGGGCAGACAAGCTGTAGGGAGTATAGCTGAGAATTGTATACTTCCTTCAGTTTTAAAACCAGAGGGTAATTTTCATTGATTTACATGCATTTACGAATTCATTTTTTCCTTGTTTGATTTTTGAATATTTATTAATAAGTAAATTGTTTTAATAAGTAAATTGATTCTTATTGTGTTGACATAATTATGTACGCACTCAAACTCTAGAGAAGTGGTTGTTATTGGACCAATAAAATAAAGTTTATTTATAAGTGGTGCGAAAACTACGGATCCTTTTTGAGCGGGAGTTTCTTATAATTAAAGTTTATATGGAAACAAATCTTTACGGTCGGATTTAAACATCTGGGGACCACTAGTCTATAATTTTACTTTTTTTTATGTGTACTTAGTTATCATATTAGTACATGGAACTGTCTTTCAGTATCGAAATAAATAAATTGTACAGTTTCAATACATGGCATAAATAGCAGCAAGTTGATCGAGCTAGCGGAAATGGGCAACTAGAAGCGGAGGCGACTCGATGAAGGCAATTTACTGAGTCTTCTCCGGGACGTCGCTCATCTTATTCAAAAATCCTTTATGATAATTACAGTTTACTAGGTATACTCGAGATAAAAAAGCAGCAGGGGATGAAAATCCTAGTCATATTGTAAACAAGTAGGTAGAGTACTAGAAATAGTAAAGGAGAGGTATTCTTGGGCTGCTCAACCTTTCGGAATTAAAGCTGCGGCGAGGCAACGGTTTAAATAGCAGATAATATGAAATGTTAATTTTAGTGTGTGGACAGAGTTCTGATGACGCAGTCGTTGGAACGGACTCGCAGATCGATACGAGGACGCCAATTGGTCGGAGTCGACAACAGAGGTTCGACAAGCGAAACATTCGAAACTGTTGCTATGTTTACCATTGTTTGCATCACATGGCCGTACGAGATTTCAACTTCCATACGATCTGTGTACTCTATGAACATAACAAATCTGATCACAATACTATTCGTTCCATAGGATGACATGATTTTTTTTTATGAAATGTTTGCCGGATTTCGACACAATGTGAATACCAGCAATTGTGTTGACACACTATAAGTATTGGTACGGGTACACGTGGCACCGCAGCTGCAGCTTACGATGTTAAATAAAAACAGTAACAATACACCTTCAGTGTACTCTGCCCCAAGCAGATGTTTGCATGATTTTGCACTACGATAGCAAACCGCGTCTTAACGCAATGATGTTATCAGAAAGGGTGCGGATATAACGTTTAGATCAAAATAATAATAAGTTGAGATAATATTAGTAGTGTCTAGTGTCTGAAATATATGCCTAAAGGTTAAGTTAGCAAATCTGTGGTGCCGTTCTATTAGCGAATATTCTATTTGATGTATTTATTGATGTATTGTCGTGATACCGATACCTAATATGACTATGATAACAATTACTTATTTGGCTTTGCTAACAAATACAAGGCAAGGATATATGACCACAAACTACGGCTTAAAGTTTAAACAAAATTCTGTAAGAAGATGTAATCTCACAGCAGAATTGATATTAAAGTATGCATTGTGTTTGAGCACAGTTCTCCCAATTTAAAGTCATTGTTCCGTCGATTAGAGTTACGATTACATAAGTCGTGTATCCGAGTGAACCGGTTTATAAGAAACGTGTCAGAAGATTCTCTTTTGAGTGCTTACTCTCCAGGGAATGTTTAGGGTGCTTGCGACCTCTTACTGTAAGATAACCCGGATTCTTAATATTTTTTGCTTCATATCTTGAATTGAACCACATATTGGATGGCTAATGGATGATCATATAAGTAAACCCTTAAAATTAAAACTATCTAGCACTGTTCAAATCAAACATTTAAAATACCACTGAAATACAACTTAATTTTTAGAAAAATGCTGTAGTTTTGTCATAATTGTCTTATTGGGAACCAAGTTAAATAAACTCTCGTCTTACCTGTCACAAAGATAAAAATCGACGTCAATATAAACAGGTCGAGCAGTAAAGCCTCTAAGAAAACTCACAGTATTCGCGTCTTATCATTCACTACACTGAACTATGTATCACCACTTTGCATTCAATATATTATGTATGGATATAAATCCACAATTTTATCGTAGTTGACAATTGGGAATAGAACGCTTCAGGTAGAAGTAGCACGGAGCTCAGTTATAGGGCACACCGCCGCAGTGCGGAGGCTCGGGTAGACTGGCGGGACTGACGGGCGGAGGCCGGCCAGAGACCATGCTCGAATGACGCTCGCGACACCCCGCGACCGCGCCGCGCACTCCACGCGGTGCTGCACCGACGTTCGTCGGCGCGTTGTCGTCGTCGGCCTAATCATTATTGTATAATTGCTAAATTGAACAACAGACTATAAATTAGCCACTGTTAAAGTTGTCAAACGAAAATCTTGACTTTTGAAAAATGGTGGAGTAAAAAAATTGTTTCTAATTAATTTTATAATTCTATATGATTTGATTTAAAAATGAATAAGTTTTTAGAAAGAGATTAAATCCGAAAATGAACAATGGAATGAATGATTGCTCTCTTCGACCTGACACAGAGCTGGCTGACTGACTCTGTACTTAGGTTACATATTTGTTCTGTATTCTGAGGTTACATATTCCTTTAATTAATTATGCCCTAGGTACAATTCTGTTGGTTTATCCTGTTGATTTACATAGTATGTAACTCAAGAGTCATTTGATTTTTTATAGCATATAAACTGACCAGTTTATTAAATTGTTGGTGAAACCTGAGGGTGAAACATGGCGCCGCGCCGGGCCACGGTCTTTAAATATCTTACGTACCTGCTTATGCTATAATTTTTTAGATAGCGTGGGAGGATAATTTTAATTTTTTTAATATGCAATACCTTATTTTCATTTACCTACTTACTTTTATTATTATAATCACAGAAGTATCATATAACTCTTATAATAATATCTGCCGTTCTTATCTGAAACTGCATTGGCGAAGGTATCTCATCATTATTAAAATTTGATTCAAAATCAATTTCTTTACTATTCACTAATGGCTAGTGCATCGTCATTCTTCCATTTTCGCCTGTTATTTTAAAGACCCCAATGTTATTAGGGGCGCGCCTATTGCCATGAACCGGGCACAAATCCAGACTCCGTGCTGCTACTGAGAATTACCTAATGGAAAACCCAGTAACACTTTGCCCGACCCGGATTTCGAACCCAGGACCTCATGCTCAGCAGTCACGCTTAGCGACCACTAGACCAACGCACGACACGATCTACCTAGATACTATTAGTATTTTGTGGTTAATATAAATAAATATAAATATCTACCCATATTATACCTCATTTTAAACAATACCGGCTAACCTGTAGTCTGAAACGTGACTTTAATATTTTTTTTTCGTCAACGATATTATTACAAGAACCGACCTATGAGTATTTTATTAGTCTCCAAGGCCCCGAGGGATTGAAATCGGTCACCTATTTAAGGCAAGCCCATAAAAAGTATTAGGTACTTCGAACTAGGTTACCTACTAAACAACTAGGTAAGTTTACATTATAATTATTTATTAAACGAGGCGTTTAATTCTATAGCGGAATATAATAAAGTTTAAATGGATTCGCGGAAAAGTGACTTACCCAATTAATATAAAACTTTACAGGCCGTAAACCTATTGCCCAGATTAATTTTTTTATTCGACCCTGAACCTGCTCCGAGCTAAGAGATTAAAATTTTGCACTAATGTTGCGTGTTTGATACCCACAGGACAAATATTTGTGTGATCCCCAGATATTTGACCCGAGTCGGCCTGGATGTTTGTGAAGGTGATATTGTATGTCTGGAATCTACACTCTAAATTTAGAAGACATTCCTATTTTCCCAGCGTAGGGTAGTGTTTTTTTATAAATATATGGGGAAAAAAACAAACATTGCAGCAATATGTCATTATAAAATATTAATTAAACAACTTTTGTCGTTATATGAAACGACAACATGTATGTATAAGATAATACAAAACTCTAGTAGCCTTACCATGTTGTTGTATTACATTAAGTATACTTATACATTTTTAAGGTTGGCGGAACCGGTTTATGGCTTTTAAATTAACAAGCACTTGTGACGTCCCGCGATAGATCCATGGTTAAGAAAAAAGTTATCCGCAAAAAGATTACGCACACGATTTATTTCTTATTAAATTAGAGTGATTATAATAATTATTTAATAGAATGCTTTTGTTTCATAATAATACAAATATTGTGCAAGTAACCACGGCGCTTAGTCACAATAAATTAACTCTACCCTAGATATCCGTGCACACTATCTAGGGTAACTGAAATATTTTAAAGGTCTGCATTTGTATTTATTTAGATTCTATATCTAACATCGATTTAAGTCAGCATGGTAACCTACGTTAGTAACTTAGTACATTATACGTACCTAAAATATAATGATCATGTATGCAGCCTGGCTGAATCATAACACTATACGGTAGAGTTCTCTCTCTCCTTTTTCCGCAGTCGTTTCTGTATCTCGTCATCTCTATATGCCAACGTAAGCCAGACTTTTCAGTTGGAGTCAAGCTTTTCGTCTTGGTCACCGGACATTCAGCGTGACCCACCTTGCCTTTTAGCCCACATAGCTTACCTGAAATACTGACGTAATATTTAGGATTCGCTTACTAAAAAAAAACACTATATTTTTAATGGTGTACCTAATAATATGTAAGTACCACGAATTGCTATTAAACTTCGGAAGGTTAAATTATTCCAAACGTTTACTCGCGAATTTAATCATGCAAATTCCGGATAAATTAATTAGTTTGGCGGTCGTAAGCTGACACTTGACTGGTTGTGGACGTAACCTACAGAACCAGATTGGATATCGTAAAGCCTTCCGTAAGCTTGTATAGTTATTTTATTATTATGAGATTTATGTAGGTATTTTACTTTATGCATAATTGATATCATGTCTTTAAATATACAAGTAGGTATGTAAGAAATATTATATTAAAACTCAGACATGTAGTAGGTACCTTTTAATAGATGATTGCAATATAAACAAAGTATCTAAACTCACTTTTTTAACGCATGTCTAGTAACATGGAGAAAGAAGTATCACTTGGTCTATGCTAGTAGGTACCTAGTACATGTAATTTAGTGTTTCAGTGAAGTAGCTTGGGTAAAATACGATATTTTAGTATTTCTGATACAATAGTGAATCGTAATTTAATTCAAAATATTATGTTTGCCAAAACCGCCTCGTGTAACCAAGACGAATGTTTAACGTAAGTAAGTAAGTTTATTAAATATGGTATCTTTGAAAGTATGACAGGTATTGCTCATTATGGCATTATGGTACTTATAAGACAAATTTATAACAAAATTTTCTTTTTTTACGTAGTGGGTCCGAGGTCTACAAAGACCGGGTTAACGTAACGTACACGAGATTCGAGATGGTTCAAACTCTACCTCACCTGCCCCCTTGTCTAAGGGGTCCGTAAAGCTGTAATTTTCTTTTTTATCGACTAATTGAAATTGTACCCAGACTCTATACTATACCTACACCTCTGAGTTTCTCTTCGAGGCGATATAATATAGCGTGATAAATTATTATACATAGGTACCTACCTAGATACTATACCTACTAATCAACAAAGTTGGAAACCACCGTTAAAATAAATTAACCATTTTATATCTTTATTTATAAAAAAAAAACATGTCATAATAACACAAATTAAATGAATATACCCTCAAACCGAACGTATTATTATAATTAATAAATCTACTAAGAATGACAATAATAATAATATGACGCTAGGGAAGACTTCTTGATTGTACTACTCGATACGAGATGGCGTTAATGTACGTTTATATTACATAAATTTATTTTTAGAAACCAGCAGATTTTTGATGTGTCTATTTACTTTGTTATTTATTGAAACTAAATTTACATACAGTTTCACGTAAGTTCTTCATAAAAAATACCTGTGTAAATACAATTTATTCGTTTTTGTGGAAAATACAGAAATTAATGAAACTGTTGTAATAATAAGAAAATAAAATAAAGTCGCTTATTAAACGTTGTATAATAATTGTGTATTAAAATTAAGACAAGAATCGATATAATTCGGTTACGCATTACGCAGGTTACGCTAGCTCTGACCATGCTATGGCAACTACGAACATTGTCAATTTTCTATAAAACAGCGCCACCTATCCCTAAGTTAGTAGAAATTATAAGTCGGTGTTGCTACATAAATCAAGTAAAACAATACTGGGAAATATGTACCTATATATATGTATTAAATTAAATAAATATTCTAAAAAATATTAGAATTTAAGTAAAATATAAATGTTTGCAAGCATTTAGAGGTATATAAAAGAAACAAATTAATTTATATTGACATATTACGGTGATCTCATTTGCATTATAGCAACACTTTAATTGCAAACTTCGGCGCGCGAGTTTTACTGGTCGTACGCATTTTTGCAATTTTAAAGTTTGTATATTTACTATATTGGCGTATCCTATTCGTTTAAAAATAAACATTCTTGATAGAGATTTGATAACTATACGCCAATATAATAAAATTATCTTGATTTAGCTCAAATCTCAGGCTCAAATAGAGCAATATACAAAACTACCAAGTAATAGCTATACTTAATATGTGCATATCTATATAATGCTATAAATATATACGTCGCTATAACTAGGTGTCTATAGAAAGATGTAATAGTTTCAGCTAACTATAAACCAGATGGCGCTGATGGCTAAGCATTAAAAAAATGACAAGTTGCCTGTCTATGTCCAGTATACTATTGTAGTCTTTGGCTCTGACTGCGCATCACTATCACAGTCGCCATTACATGTCGCTTGCTTGTTTTTGTTGCGTTCGTGAAGGAGATTGCTAATGTCAACAGATCAGCGCGCGATTACAATAATAATTGAAATAAATAAACTAGTTTATTTATTACAGCTGAATAAGCGTATAACATATTAAGGTAAGTGTGTTTATTACAGTATTATAAACGCAAATACTATTAAACACATGAATCTTTTTGGAAATCATTATCCTAACATATAAATAACTATCATGCAGTTAGTATTCAAACTTATAAACTTTTTATGCAGATGGCACCGCCTCGTCGTATCTTAAGACAACAATTAGAAATTCTAATGGATTTTTTGGAAGAGAACAGAGATATGTCTAAGGGGCTACTGCCTGGTACACCTGTGTCTCACCAAAAAACCCGGCAAAAGTGGGCACTGATAGCTAAACAACTTAACGCTGTGCAGTCCGGTGCTCTTAAGACTCCAGATGGTTGGAAAAAGGTGATTTTAACTAATAAATAATGTAAATTGATTATTTACAAAGTGATAAGATTGTAAAACATCAATATCTATTTATGCCAAATATAAATAGATGAAAGATCTACATCAATAGTAAAGCTAGAATACTTGATTTTTACAGTACTGGTTCGAATGGAGACACAAATGTAGGAAAAAAGCTGCAAATGCCCGAAGGTTCCGGTCAGCATCAGAGACAGGACCTAACAGATGTATACCACTTGATGATTTAGAAGTGAGAGTGTTGGAACTAAGTGGCAAAGGATCTGTTGCTGCTGCAGTATCATCATCTAGTCAACTTGATAACTTCCTGGCTGAAGACTCAGATACAGAGCCACTGGAAAACCTCAAAGTTCGCTGCGCACCAGTCAGTGTAAAAATAAGACAGTCTATTACTAGTGCCCCTAGATCGCCTTTAGGTAATAAATATTTAAATTGTAACAAGAAAGAAACTTTAATAATTTCTTTGTACTATGTATTATAGTAACAGTACTTACATGTCAGTTAATTAATAAAATGATTTAAGTAAATAAATCTCAAAACTAGCAAACAAAACAACAATTATACTTGCTACATTGCTAACTATTTGCTCAAATTTATTCAAACAAGTAATTAATCATTTCAGATGACAGTTCGCGTGGTGTTTCGCCGCCACCTAAATGGGCTTTAGACTTCGAAGAGCGAAGGGTAGCAGCAGAAGAACGAATGGCAGAAGCATTAGAATCAATGGCCAATGTTATGAAGACTCAGGAAGAACGGCGAGGCTTGCTGGAGGAACGGATAGCTGATGCCTGGACAGCTATAGCAGGCACGGTGCAGGACCTCAACAGTGGCATACAGGAAGCACTACAACACATGCAACAGATTCATCCACTGCAAACAAATGGGCCGGAGTTGAAAGGAGATGTTTTTTTATAAAAAGTACCTACTCTATTTTGATGGTTACTCAAGGGTTATGTGGTATAATTATGTTTATGTCTACTCACGATAGTATCAAATCAACCATAGCGAGGTTATGAAAATTGAGAGAGTGAGAGAATCCCGCGCGCTTTCACACCCGAGTATTCCACTTCTACGACACAGATGATGGAAAAGAGCGAAGAGCGCCATCTAGCGAGTCAAGCCGTAGATCGGGTATGATGTATGATTTTGAAAAGGTCAAGTATTTTCAGAGGCTGAAACTACACTAGTAACGCTAGGGTAACATTGTCAGTCGTTAGCTAATTTATTAATCATTCCTAGTCCTAGTAATAATATAATTTTTATTTTATTAATTTGTTGTCTACTGCGATTTAGTATTACAACTATGGGATTAATGAGAAAATAACCAATAATTATATTGTCAGCTTGTTTTGATTAAAATATAAGTGGAAGAGACGATTTTATAAAAATCACAGTGTATAATAAAAAAACATAATATTGTATATTTATAATTAATTGTAACATGTAAATACTAGTTTAAGGCATGTTTAGTAAATATTTATTACGAAATTATATTGTTTTATTCTAACTTGAAAATGAGTTTAGACGCAATGATCGACAATTCTTTGGCTATTATCTATTTTTTTAAATAGATACAAGTTTTTCAAAGTCCTCAATGAAAAGTTTTCATGCTATAATTAGTACTTGCTATACTTGCTGAAATTTTAGATTGTATAACCTAGACAACTAATTTGTCGTTAAAATCCCTCTGTTTAGTTTTTGTACCCTTTGTCTGTAAACATTACTAATTCAAAAACGATTTCCCGTACAGGTATGGAAGCATTAGAAACCAGTATAAACTACTGGGAGGACGCGCTGGCAGCGTTCTCGCTGGGCGCGCGCGGCGGCGTCTCGGGCACGCTGGCGCTCACCTCGCCCGAGGAGGCCGAGTTCTGTCGCGAGATACAGGACCTGCTGCAGAACGCCTACCTCTTACAGGTTTACTTCCATTAGTCTATACTTACCTACGTAGAGGTACTAACTAATATTATAAAGATGTAAAGTTTGTATGTAAGGAGTACCTAATCTTCAAAACAATCTATCCGATTATTATTATATATTATTCTTAAACCAATTTTCAATCCTTACTAATATTATAAATGTGAAAGTAACGCTGTCTGTCTGCTACACCTTAACGACTAAACCGCTGGACAGATTTTGATGAAATTTGGCATGAAGAAAATTTAAGACCCGAGAAAGGACATAGGCTACTTTTTTTAATTCAACCCTCTACGGGCTTTAGATAGGGGTTAACGCGTTCGAAGCCGCGGGCAAATGCTAGTATACTATATTTAGTATTGATACAGGCTCTTTTATTCCCGGAAAAAACACAAAAAATATTCCACGCAGGCGAAGTCTTGGGCCGATTCTAATTCATAATAAATTGATTTATAACAGTCTGCCTCGTCGGGGTTGTGGTCGCGAGTGCGACTGCATAAAGTCCTGGGTACAAGCAGTGTTATTAGGAGAATAGATTAATCCATTACTTAATTCTGAGTGGAACGAAACCTCGGGATTTCTGCCCGGTCAATGGCAATAGGCTCGCCCTCTACTACACGGGAATGTGTGTGCCCTAAAATATCACAGGGATAATCTGGTACACCCAGATTGTCCCTGTGATATTTTAGGTACAATACACCACAGTCTACTCTTTTAGAAAATACAGGCGTGATGTTGTTATAATAATATACATTAGTTAGATAACTAGTATGGGAAAGGAGTAGACTATCACTATCACTTCCAAGTGTGGATGTTTCCCTACGTGGTCGCTACTAAGTTTTTGGGAGACAACTCATGGTTGGGGTACTGTAGTGTTATTGACGAAGCGTCACATGGCAGGAGCGGTGCGAGCTGCTGTTCCTGGACCAGCGCTCGGTGCTGTTCCGGTCGGAGAGCGGCGGGGGCGGCGGGGGCGGCGCGGGCGGCGGGGGAGGCGGGGGCGGCGCGGGCTCGGCGGGCTCGGGCCCGGGCCGCCGCTCGCGCCTGCTGTCCACGCACACGGGCTCCGAGCACACGCGCCGCGACCACCACTCGAGCGCTGAGTCCTTCGCCTCGGCCGAAGATCAGGTAACTAAACCTGCTCTAAGAAAACACTTATTATGACTCTCCCCTGAGACTGGCTTGCTATGTATGCTATTCGAAAATTTGTCTCATACTGTTCACTAGTACCTAACCTAGATAATTTAAATTGCAGGTAGCTGATCTACGCGATTTTGATGATTTAACGGAAGCATTACCAGAATTGGAAAACTTGGAATTATATCAGGTTGCTCTAAAACAGTTTGAGATCGGCATACCTTACAGGTAAATAATAATAATAAATAATTTTATTCTATAAATTACGGTACAAAAGTTTGATAAAAGAGCTTAAAGTCTAAGTTCAGCACAATTTACCCTTTTTTGTATTATATATATATATATTTATAAGGGCCATACAATAAGAACAACATGTCCATTAGGTACAGTATTATTAAAAACGATACTACTTATAAACTAACTTGCCCTGTGTTTGTTGTATTAGGGTAGATACCGATTTTATTGCATATAAGAAGTAGACATACAAATTAACAATTATTATTATTATTAAACATTCCAACGGTCATCAGAATCAATCAATCATTCTGAAATTATTTAAATCTATCGTATGTGTGTACCGAAGTAAATAATTAATATTTCAGAACCTTACGCACAGAAATAGTACAATGCGGCTCTGACTCCGAGTTCCTGTGCAAGCTGCACTGCCTGCGGCTGGCCTTCACACAAGTATTTAAGGACGCAGCCGTGTGGGCGTGGTTCGTCGACGCGGGCAGACAAGTCCTCACTGATCTACTACTGTTTGCTGATAAGGTACTGTTCCAAGTTGTATCATGGTTTCCTTATTAAGTTAGCATCCTGTTGCAGCAGTTACGGATACCTAACCACCCACTAGGCTAGGTAATAATACTCGTCTTGTTATTGAGAGCCCGTGACGTCCCACTACAAGGCAAATGCCTCACTACTCTCTTAGCACTTCTAAACCACCCTCTGTTGCCGGCTGATTAGTCTAATCAACGAGCTCAGTAATGAAGTGTATGCCATTTTAACCAACCGATTTTATTATAATATGCTTTGGATTAAAAAAGTAGTTTTTGTTATTTATTTTCCAGTTTAGCTTGCCCGAAATCACATTTTGTTGTAAACTTACCACAGAATTAAAAATCCTTTTTTAGGAGCCAAAGGAGTTTTTGGTAGCTTACGAAGAAATGGTTTCATGGGCGACCGACGGAGCAAACTGGTCAACGATAGAAAGTGAACTTTCTAGTAAAGGTGTCAAGGTACGTAATACTTTTTAGTCACTAAAAGGTAATTGGTGTCTGTATTGATTATGCTTATTTTCTTTGAATAAGAGCCCTATAAGATGAAGTGGAAGTAGCTTATTGGTACTAGTTCATCTACACAAACTATACCTTCACTCGCAGGAAAGATTCAACAAAATTTATCCAAGCTTTCCATTATTGATTAATGAATAATAATATAAAAGTAATAAGTTTTTAAACGTTTCAGGCGCTAACATTCTACGATGTGGTGCTAGATTACATTTTATTAGACGCTTTTGAGGACCTCGCATCGCCGCCTTCTTCGGTCCTTGCTGTAGTCCGTAATCGATGGCTGTCCGATGGATTCAAAGAAAGTGTCAGTAATTTATTTTGAATTCATAAATTCATAGTTTTAGGTATCATAAAATAAAACTAATATTTCTTTTTTAGGCATTAACCACTGCAGTATGGTCTGTAATAAAAGCAAAGCGACGCTACCTCCAATATCCAGATGGGTTCATGGCACATTTCTACTCTATATCCGAGCATTTACTGCCAGTTTTAGTATGGGGGTTCTTGGGACCTCACGAACGTCTTCGTGATGTATGCGAAACCTTCCAAGCAGAAATCGTAGGTTTTATCTCAGACCTATTCAACTTCCAGAAATGTCGTTATACAAACTTAGATGACCTTTCAGCTGACATAATGCAACATGCCAGACTACGATCCGCTAATATTACGGACAAATTAGCAGAAAGAATATAAAAACATTTCGATAACCATCCATTGTTACCCATGCATATGCATGTTACACATGTAAGAGATATTATGACGCCTCATCAATCTTACTTTAAAAAACATGGCATAGTGTGAGGTACATTATTGTTGTAAAATAGTCGATTTTCAATCGCCAGATTTTTATCAGTAGAATGAATTTGACGTTGATACATATTTCCTAGAAATTAACTGTCAAAATGACAATTTACTACTTCGAAAATAATGTATGACGATTTAAAAAATGGCCCTAAACCGCCTTGGCCTCTTATTCATAAACGAGGATTGTACCGGCATTAACTAAACCCCGTATTAAGTCTATTGACCCCCTATTCTTTGATAAGCAAACGACAGTGCCAGGTAAAATGTAATCCTTGGTTTAAAATTGTATTATTTTTTTATGAATAAGGAGGTCAAAGCCTAGGTTTGATTTATATCACAAAATATACCAACCGGGGATATCTCCCTGTTACTAACGTAACATTCCTATTATCATAGGGTATTGTTTTAGGAAGTAACACCTTTATTTCTTTACAATAATTCAAATCGGGATTGTTTTTACAGGCTTCTATTATATTAGTCGTAAGATTAAAGTGTTCCCTAAAACTGTCTAGATAAAATATTAGCAAAAATGTAGCGGCATTTTGTTTGTTAACCTCTGGGATAACCTAATGGATTATTTTAAATTGAGTAACAAGATTCTTACATTTATTTACTGCTAATTGAATTAGTGCTTAGAATTTAAATCAGAATGGTTCATACGGGCTTCTATCATATTAGTCGTAAGATTAAAGTGTTCACTAATTCTGTCTCTAAAATATTTGCAATAGTGTAGTAGAATTTTGTTAACTCCTGGCATGTTGAGTGGGTAGGTAATGTTTCAGTAACTTATAGGTATTTAATACTTAAACTTGCATTTTGCGCTTATTGCATTAAAGCTTACCTAATCATGCATTCCATTTTGGATGTACCTTACTGGTACTATCAGTAATGTAAAATAATAGGCATATAACTAACATTCTCAAATCTATATTCATGTCAAGCTTTTAATTTCATATATTTAAATATTGCTTCCATGGGATGGCCCACTAGGGACATGATATTGATAAAATATAATAATGTTTCATAAATTATATTGCATTTGTTAAGTAGGTGGTTGCTATCTACTCATATATTTTAAGTTATAAAAATAATCAAGTGTATCTTTGTAAATATAGATTAAATTGATTACAAATTATAATTTAATTTTATTTAATTTGTGCGTAAATTAAGCTTCACTCAAAGGGATCTGTAAGATTAGACTTGTCATGATATCAAATAAACATTAAAGGGTGGGTTGCTTTACTTGACGCTCACGTATATGCTAAAAATCGCAAAAACAATTTTTCCTTCTCTTAGCAGCCCTAATAACGAATTTTTCTACTAGCAGCCCTAATTAATACCAGTTTTTATGCCATGAAACGCTTCATGTTTTACATACGCTATATATCTTCTAATCATATTTTTTTAACGAACGTGTGTAACGCTAACATACTGTTTAAAGGAACTCGCCCTAAGTCTTCAACTTACTAAGACTTTTTACAGTTACTTTTTATCAGCCAGGAAAAATGAAGGTAAATAAATAAAACGCTTCTATATTAGAAAATTTAGTATATCAATTTTCACAATTATAGCCATATGTCTATGATATAAAAACAAATGTGTAAACATAAATCTTTAATTACAAAGTCAACGATAATACTTCCCCAAGGAGTAAGCACCAATTATTTTTATAGTATTTTACCCGAAGATGAGTTATTATGAGGAATCACTCGCTAGCCTCATCAAAGTAAATAAAATTAAATAACGTAGTCTTTTAATAATACCTGCCACACTCATAATTTTATAGTTTAATACTTTCTGGTTAAATATAAGGTGAGCGAGTGACGATGCAATTGTTTTGTCGATTTAACCGACATAACGACGAATTTTTCGATAATATCATATTTCTCCGGTTTTAGTGTTTGAGATAATTACCTACTATAACCGTTCGAAATATAAGAAAGCCTGACAGTCACAAGATTAAGTTAGTTTTATATATTTTAGGTCTCACTACAATAATTATTTGGTTTAGTACACAGCAAGTTTATTTTAAAAGCTCTAATTAACAACAAAAATAATACAACAAATAATATAAAGAAAAATATAATCTCTAATAATTATGTATTTTGATTGGCAGGCTTTCTCAATAATATAAAAGGCTTACGATATAGTGAGAATCGACATCTACTCGTCAGGACTAGACACTAGAAAGTCTGAAAATGAGTATACAAACACACGAAAGAAATGCATGCATTCTTCTTATAATAATAAATGGAATCACTCTATGATATCCCAAACTAACAGAGTCAATATATACAACAAAATATCAATGTAAATGTCAATGTTGTTTTACTAGACGAAATCGACATTTATCTGAAAGTAAAGATGTAGTTGCTGGGAATAATTAAAAACATTGATGGGAGATCAACGTAGAACTGTGGATTTTTGTATATCATTAGCATTTCGTAGTATCACATTTTTTTCATAATCAGATCCACAGATAATTTATGAAATAAAAATCCACAAAAATGAGGTAAACTATACCACCACTAAAAAAATAAATATTTTGGTGTACTAATACTTTTAAAATAAGACTGCTAAATTAGTGTTTAAGAGTGAAGCTCGCTAAAGTAAATGTTCTGTAGAAAGGACTGCGTCGGACGGCTTGAAACGAGGCGCTCGTATGTAATATGATACGTCGCGTCGCCTCACTTCACCATCTCCCTCTACGGAGGAACGCAACGCGTCTGTAGCGGCCTCCGGTCTTACAGCTGCCGTAACGTGCATGTCGACAGGTTCGCTCGCGTGAGTGCGTACTGTGTTACAGTCGTACGTGCCTTTGTTGCCTACGTATAAGAACAATTTTGTAGTATCGTGTGCAGTGTGAAATTAGCGTGCGAGGCGAGCGAACTGCGGCGATGAGATTTACTCGGGCTCGGGAGAGTCGGGCGCGTCTACGGCGGCCACGGTGGTGCCGCCCGCTGCTCGCACCTTCTTCAAGTAGCTGACGCTGTCGAACTCCAGGCAACTCTGTCGACACGATAGCATATTTATCGACTGGAGCCCTTTATTATGACCATAAGGTCAAGTGAGTTAGTGTTACGAGACAGTGCGAGTGTATTGTGTTAGTTAATTCTACTTTGGAAGCGCATACCATTTCATGAGAGTTAATTACAAGAAATCCAGCCCACCATAGATTATAAAGAGTTCGGGTGTATATTAGTAGGAGGTAAGCGTAAGAACAGGCAAAAGACGATGATGTTTTGAAACTTTTATATTTAAAATCATAAATTGACAATCGTAAGGAAATAACACTAATAATTTTAATGCTTACTCAATTAAAAAACAATAACAATAAATGAACACAACAGAAAATCAACAGTTACAATTTAGATCTTCATTCAAATCAAATAGGCGAACAGTTTCTACCTGTAGCGAACCCCTCTCGAATACCCATTCTGTCCGAGCAGCATGAAGGAAGAGACATCACAATTTAAATTAGCATTGTTAGTAAACACTTAATAAAGCTTTCAAAACTATTTACTCATGTAAATAACGTTGCGTAAAAGATTTATCAATATTATTCTGTCAATAAACACCATTATATATTAGTAATAAAAAATTCTTTCATTAATTCAATAATGAAAAATATTTTTTTTCTAAAACGATAAAGAATTTCCAGTGCTATAATGGTCAGAAACTTATACTTAGTCTTTAGTTTGGCACAAGGGATGGGTAGAGCCGGCGACACTTAGTCAATAGCGACATTAAAAATTACATGCTTTTAACTATTCGAACTATTCGTCGCCACCCCCGAACTCTGTCAGAGGCCACTCCCCACATAATACTAGCGTCAGTCTTACCCATTAACTTACAACTTACGCTACTGAGATCAACATTTTTCCTACTTTAAGAATCGCTTATAATTTATACCTAGCGTTACGCTTACTCGGCTAATGGGGGGCCGGGTCGAGAGCCCGGAGACGGCAGAGTGCGGGACTAGAAATTTCACCTAATCTAGCTACGAACAGGAGGTACCTAGATTACATTCTACATAGGTTCCGAAAGCACCATGCACATAGGTCAGTGGGACGGGTGTGGACGGGTGAGGACGGGTGAGGACGGGTGGCCGCGCGCCTCGAGAGAGGGGACGCGCGCTCAGTAGAAGTTGCGGCACAGCAGCGCGGCCAGGTAGTTGGGGTGGTGCAGCGGCGCCCACACGCGGAAGGGCGTGAGCACGCGCGGCGCGGGCGCGGGCCGGCGCGCCGCGCTCAGCGTTACCTTGCGCGCCAGCTCGGGCGGGAAGGCGCCCAGCCCGCTCGGCGGCAGCTTGCTGAGCGGCGAGTCCGCGTACTGCACCAGCGTCTCGTACGTGTACGTCTGCCGCGCGCCGCCGCCGCCGCCACCTGCAACGCCCTCGATTATCTTTACTAGAACTTCCTTTCCCTTGAGGTGTTTCACTATATAATTCCATTTGTATTATAATCTGTAATATGATCACTTTTGAACCACCTAATAAATAAGCTATGTAGTCAACCTATATACAATTGAACACGAAAAATATTTTTTAAACTATTGTGTATCTATGGCAAACGCAAAATTATCACCTACCAAAAACGTGCAATTCTTTCAAGCTTTCATTGACTACGTTCAAAAGCACACATTGAATGCATTGTTAAATAAATATACTATTATTAGTATCTTGCATTATAACAAAGTAATATAAGCAATAAATTAGTAGGTATTACCCATTTTGACTGACTGCTGCATTTAAATATTTAAAAGGAACGAAAATGAACATGAAGTAAAACGTTATGGATAAAATATTAGCATATTATGAAATGACCCTACTTGAATGCAGAATATACGTATTTACTTTCTATCATGCGAATACACACAAGTAGAATAAGATTAGTTACGAATAATGTTCAACTACATTCAATTTAAGGCAATCTCGGAGGCATACAATAAACACTCGTACATACACTTCTCGGAGGATTAACGTAAGTATCAATTATACAGTAATATTGGATTTCATCGCGTTTACTTTTACAAAAGAATACCCATGAACGAAATGTAGAACCCTTAAATACAAGCTAAAAATGGATAGATTTCCATTTACAGAATATAAGTACATAATATTATTTAACATTTTTTTTAGAAAGTTTGTAATAGCTTCTAGTGAAAACAGCGCGGCGAGCGTAAAGGATTTTTCACGTCTGGTGCACAGTTACACGTAATAAAAAAAAATACTCTTGAACAACTTTGTACATTTATACGGTTTCTGTTGTGCATAGAAATCGGTACCGACATTTCAATGATGTATTATATTTCACAAAGGTGAGTTTTCAGGGTAATATAATGCAATATTGTTCAAGGTTTTATATACGATTTTGCTAAGTGTATCGTTGAGAAGGGCAGTTTACCTTGGTTCTTGTCAATGCTGGTGGCGCGAGAGAAGCGCGGGCGGCGCGGCGTGGCGTCGCCGTCGGCCAGCGCTGCACACAAGCCACGCTCGTCACGTCACGTCACGTCACGACGCGCGCGTCGCGTCACGTCACGTCACGCCACGCTCGTCACGTCACGCTCGGCCAGGGCCGCTCTATACCGAAACAACTACCCACGGCAGCAGACCGACGCTGCTCTTCTCACTTATGTACTTCATTAGGGGGTCATATTAAGTACCCTCCAATCCTAATTTACAACCCGAGACAGGTAATTAAAATTGTATGTTGTTGTTAATCAATAAGACTAAGATTTAAATGTGGTAAAGTTGCTTCAGTATAGAACATTTAATAAACGCTACTTTTTAATGTGTCATAAAGTGAATTTAATTTTATGTTTCGCTCCAAAATACTAAATGAGACAAATTTGGAATATACTCTGCCACAACCGTGGTTTAAAGTTTGAAGTTTAGAGATAAATAAAAATATGAATGACATAAAATATACTTAATACAGTACACAATTTATTACTTAAGATTAAGAATGAATCTAACTGAGTCTGAAAAGGATGGTATCGAATTCGATGTTATGAAGATGGCGATTTATTATGTAAAAAGATCATGCTTCAGTCAGTCCCACCCTGTTTAAAGTAGACCTGCCCTTACCACTATTAACTCTCACACCATCGCTGTAAGGCGTTCATGCTTCAATGCTAAGTTGCGAAAACTGCACTAGCGACTGCCTCATGCGTTTTTATACGAGATTTCAAAACTATTCTCGTTTAAGTTGTTGCTCATTGACATTTAAACGTTGTATAAAAAGGCAGAAAATCAATTCTTACTACTAAAAAAATATAAATCGCATTGATAACGTGCAACTTAAAATGAAAACACTAGACCTAGACCGAGCGGCCCCCCCTAGTGTGACCCCCTAGTGTACCGGGCGTACCGGCGGCGTCGCTGTCGGCGGCGACGAACACGTCGTCGTCGGCCCCGTTGAGCGCGGCGTCGTCGCGCAGCAGCAGCGCGGCGGCCGGGCGCTGCGACAGCGTGAAGAAGTCTCCCGACCCCGCGCCCATCGCCTCCAGCGCGCCTGCGCTCTCGAAGTACTCGTCTAACACTAACTTCGCAGTCTGAAACCGTTCCAATTCCCGCATGTTTATTGTGATCCTAATTCATATCTATGCGACTTAATAAAATTGAAGTGTATGTTAGTAATATCAAAATAACAGCTTTTTAAATTTATGCACATGAAAGTATATACGATACATATAACAAAAATGCAATTAATTTTCTTCTGTCTCTGTTTCGACTAATCTCCAAAACTAGACCTAGGTTCGACCGATTTTGCAGGGACTTTCACTGGCAGATAGCTGATGTTATAAGGAGGATCTTAAGCTACTTGTAAAATTTATAAATGTTTAGGGTTACGCGGGAAAAAAATAAGAACTCATAAAATTGTTAACAATCAAATTCAAATAGGTAGGACCTGCTTACTGCTGCTACGTACAGGGTTCTTAATCAAAATCCACAGGAACGAAGACTCGGGCATAATCTGGTAGTTATTCATATAATGCGAAAGTCAGTTTACCTTTTCCCGCCTAAACCATTGAATCGAACATCATGAAAATTTGCATAAATAAATAAATACGTTTTCATGGTTACAGAAAAGGACATAGGGCACCTTACTTCTAGGGAAAAAAGTGCTTACAGTTCCCGAGATGTCACAATTGACGACATGATTGATTTATATTATTAAATCTTTAGTTTTGTGTTAACTCTATTCACAGTCAAAACTAGTACCTAGTATATTACAGTTTATAATATTTGGTTTATTTCCTAAATCTTTAACATAACCACATCTTAACTACACTATTAAAATAATCTAAGACAATTATTCAAAATGATATCGATAAAAAATATTCTTACCTTTACAAGATCCAAATTATTGCCCGTGATCTTAATGGAATGTTGCCCAAAAGTCACAGTGTACTTATATTCACCTAGTGCAGCGTCATTTGTAGAGAAGCTGTGAAGCAAAGCCCGGGAATTGTGTGGAGACTTCTGAAAAATTACAAAAATATTGACTTGTATATTATATTGCACTTTAAAAACGACACTTGCTAGGATTTTCACGTAAGTGACATTTACATTACTTCACAGGCATCTTTAATTTAGTCTTTTTACAGGATTTTATTTATTTATTCTTCATGCATAGTCACTTCTTCAGTCGACCTTAGGGCGATGCAAAGACAAGAATTAGGAAGCACATATTACACATACATACAACATCGATGCTAAACTAATAAACATACATATAATACATTATAATTTTGCAAAAAACCGTTTGCGACATGCATGTCGCCATCGTGTAGACACCATGCAGTTTTTGCGCCAATTTTTGCACAAACTGTTTGCTGTTTTTTTTAAAGCGTAACGACTGTTGCACATCCTGTTTAGGAAGTAATAATTCAAGGATTATAATTCGAAAATAAAAAAATCGGCCCAGTGCGAGTCGGACTCGCGCACTAGGGGTTTCGTACCATTATCTATAAAAACGGCAAAAAATCAAGTCTGTTGTATGGAAGCTCCCTTACAATTTTATTTTATTCTGTTTTTTAGTATTTGTTGTTATAGCGGCAACAGAAATAAATCATCCGTGAAAATTTCAACTGTCTAACTATCACGGTTCATGAGATACAACCTGGTAACAGACGGACGGACAGCGGAGTTTTAGTAATAGGGTCCCGTTAATTACACTATGTATTGTATTAATGTTTTAATATAATTGATAACAATTATGTCAAACTCATAAATTTTTCATTCTATTCGATTTCTTTTCGTCATGCAAACGGTTGACGAATAGAAATAAAAAAATCAAGCCACTTGTGTAGGGGGGCAGGTCGCATAAAACTATATGCGTATTTAGTATTAGTCGAAACTTTCTTATTATCTGTATTAGTAAGGTATAGACATGAGTGCGCAGTTACCTCGCGCGGGCGCGGCGCGTCGTCGGAGCCGGCGGAGTCCAGCGAGGCGCGCGAGCCTGCCAGCTGCGCGCCCTCCAGGCTGCCCTCCAGCCGCACGGGCGACGCGTTGCGGCGGATCGTGTCTCCGATCAAGTGCTTCGCATGGCTGTAACCGGTATCATAATGGACTTAACTTCCAATTTAGGTACCGGTACCGGAAACCGGTTCGACTATCCTAACTTACAACAGATGTATAGTTTTGCCCCCTAATAGATTCCACCCAGAAGGCAACTTGCGCACACCGATGCTCTGTTGATTTGTTGACATCTGATAGTAAGTTCAAGAAGAAATTAGACTTAGTTTTGCCTAATACACAATGGGTAAACCCAATAATAAACACCTATTTTTAACAGACTTCAAGAAAGGAGGAGGTTATGTATTCTTTAAGAAGCGGTATCTATTTAGGGGTAATTTGTGGATAATGCGATGATTAAATATTTTGTAATCAATAGAATAGGGTCCTTACTTTACATTCTCTTCATTTGGTCCCGTGATCTGGACAAGACGTTCCTTTGCTCCGGGACTAACTGAAATTACCAAAATTTCCGTCATTTGAGGGCTTAAAGAAATCTGGACTTTATGAGTATTTGTTATTCAATTAAAAGCTCTTAGCTAGTTGCGATTAATAGGCGGTGAAAAATTTCATATCTTTCGAAAATTAATAACTGGGTATAAAATGTAAACCATTCCCAAACGATTATGAAAATTATAAACATTAGTAGGTGGTAAGATGTATAGGGAAAAAATGTTCCTAATGCAATGTTTCGAACTTGGTTTAGTTTAAGATTGGCATGAAAAATTGATAGTTGAGGTGATAAATGTGTTAAAGTATTGAAAATAAAGATTTATGTTGGTAGAGAGAACAGGAGAGATGGGAAGAGCCCGCCACACCATGCGCAAGCGCCTCACAGCCCGCACCGTGCGTTCATACCTCGCTGAAACGATATAATGGTGTCACTTAGCTCCTCGATCATGTGCACCCTCCTGCCCTTGATACCCATCACTGTAACACCACAACACAACTTCAGATATGCCGCCAGGAAAGTTTCCCGTCGCGACCAACCGAATTCTTTTCTTTTATCGTCACTTGCGTCTCAACATACAAAATTATTTAATTACTCATGGGATGTCGAGACATATTAACAGCGACATTCATGGGCCTTACAGAAATGAAAGTAAAGCAGATTATAATTAT
Source organism: Abrostola tripartita (assembly GCA_905340225.1). Taxonomy (NCBI): domain Eukaryota; kingdom Metazoa; phylum Arthropoda; class Insecta; order Lepidoptera; family Noctuidae; genus Abrostola; species Abrostola tripartita. The sequence continues at coordinate 4,420,711 of HG996488.1, forward strand.
TTATTTTTTAATTATGTATCTCGGAATTTATTTTTATTTCCCTCATTATTGACATGCACACTATCGAAGTATACATACATATCAGGACTGGGTAAGTAAACTAGAACAGATAAGCATTTTATCGACCCCAGTCATGCATCGTTTCTCCCCAACTTGAAAAAAATATTCTTTATATAGTCAACATGCAAGTAACCAATATAGATAGTTCAACAGCAAAAAAAAAACAAATGCAACATAACCTTTCCCCGAGTCGGCATTTCTGATGACGACCTCGTCCTTGGAGTAGTTTTTGCCTGGGATCTTGGTGGGCTTAGGGAACTTGCCCGACGGCTTGATGATCTCGCCGGGGCCGAGCAGCGAGGGCGGCTCGGCGGGCGCAGCCAGCGTCGGGGACACCGAGCCGCCCGAACCAGACCCCTCCATCGTCGGCACCAGCAGTGGCTGCCGCCGCATATTGTATATACTTAAAATACGCCACTAAGTTCTCCACTCCGGATGGAGTTTTATTATTACTTCAACTAGGTCAGTTAACCGAATACGGGAAGTTAGTATGTATTGCAAATTAAGTGTTTACAGGGTGGGAAGATTAGGTAAGAACATGTGAAGTTGTAGCAATTAATATTGTATAAAATACGTTACCTCAGCATGGGTGCCGCGATGTCTATAATATTGACTCATGTAGTCGGAGCCCTGCCAGAGTTTGGCGCGCAGCTCGATCAGCTCGAGAAGATGCAGTCTAGTTTTCTTATCCAGTCGCTCGTCTTGCGAACCATTGCGGAACACAACAAAATACCTGAAATATATTGGCACATTTATTTATTGACTAAAACAGGCTACAGATGGACTTAGACATTAAAAAAAATGAAAGTTAGTAAGTAGCTAGTATGACTTTTGGTGCCATTTTAGCATGTTGCCCATGCTAAGATGGATGGAATGATGGATGGAATCCCGCTCGTGTCCATCATTTTTCAAATTTCCTTTATCAATTTAGAAGTAGCTAGTAGTCAAAAATATTAAACTTCTCAAGTATTTTTCGCTATTTCTTATACTTTTGGCCCCTATACCCATATTTAACAATTCGCTAGTATATTTACACTACTGAACTAAAATAAATTGATGTTTTAGTAATTATGTAACTAATAATGATTATGAAGTTAATTTTCACATACCTATCAAGAAAGTCCTTGTAAAGTGCTTCGAGCTGAGCGCCATAAAGTTTTAGATTAGAATACATGGTGGCCACATTACTTTGGAGCGCACGGTCATAGTTACCCTGCATCATTTGATACGCCACCGCTTCTGTCAACACGATGAGGTCATCAACTGTAACAAAACGCGAATTCAAGCAAATAAAAAAAAAACGAATAAAATAAAATGCATTATTATGTAATAAGTTTATTGATAGTAATCATTAAGGATCCGTGAGATTTTGTACCTAAGGGTGTGATTTCGATCTCGGCAACACGCATGCTGCTACTGTGATGCTGCGCAGCACTGCTACCTGTCGCGTCAATTCCGAGCAAGGCACTAGGCAGCAGTGCTGCGCTGTTCATGGTGTTGTGTTTCAAAGTATAAAATCACCATATTAATTAATTGTTCCTCTTCTAATTCAGAGAAATTCACCTTTTGTTGCCTATTTACTTGTACTACGTGTACTTGTATTTACGTGTACTTGCGTTAGTGATAACGCAACGATTTAAAAATGCAATTTTACACATATTAACGGATTAACGATTAACGTTAACTTGCGTTAATTCTTGCGAAATGTAACGCTTTAACGTTTAACAAAGCTAACTTTTTTTGTAGCGGATTAACGATTAACGAAGTTAACTATTTGATTAACGGTGCCCAACTATGGTTAACATTCACTTATTTACTATCGCTGCAGCGGTGGACGCGTCAATACTCGTCTGTCACGGCGGCGCGGCGGCGTGGCGACAATGCCGCGCTGCCGAGCTAGGAATGTAATCTCATATAAACCTGTAGAGAATGTATGGGAACCAGTAGTGCAGTGGCAGTATTGCTGCGCACTACCGAGGTCGAGATCATACCTTAAGGTCTAAGGTATAAACAAGTTACTTTCTTATTATAGCTCACATATTACCATTTGAACATTTTCATATCAGAAATGTGTAATGTGTATCTACTTACGTTTTATGTCTGCTGCATTCAATAAAACAAAATTATTAATTTGAAATAGGTATTAATGAATTCACAATTTTTTAAGTACCTACTAAAAATAAAAATAAAAATTTTGTAACCATTATTTACTGTTTCTTCAGTCTCTTTGAATGATTGCATGATAAGACATTTATCTGAGTCAACAATATGTAATCTAATTATGCTATCTACTGCAAAACTCTCATTGTGATAATGGTGCATTAGATAGAAATAAGCCAGCTCTAAATATTTTTTTTGAGGCTGGTAAAATAATACCCATCCATATAGTGCATAAAATTTAAAAACTAAGAATCCAATTAAACATAGTCAGGGTTTTTATTGATTATTTTTAATGAGATTATATCTCACATATTGATTTGCCAAGTATTTTGATAAGGTGTCATAGGCTGGCTCTGCAGTTATATATGAGCTATGCTAGGCTATGCAGTTAGGTTATTGACTGTGATGTATACTCATGTTTGCACAAATAAAATTTCTTGATTCTTGATTCTAGGTGTGCTATGCTGGCTATGCAGCTTTAGTCTAACTGATACAATTTCATCTTACAAAAACTGTAAACTATTTTTTCAGTTCTTTCTTTCTGAATATTATTTAAGCACAACTATTATATACTTACACCAGTTTAACACTATAACTTTTATGAATACAAAAATAATTATAATAAAAGAAAATCAACTTCTTTTCTTGCATAAATAATCATTATATGATTTAGGGAATCAGCTGACTTATGAAAAATAAATGACTACTACTAGCCATATAAGTCCCAGTTCTACAATAAATAGGAAAACATTAATTCAATAATAATAACCTAACAGCAACACCTAAAAAAGCAATTGAGCTTCTGAATGGGCCTAGCTACTATACATATATTATAACAATATGGTTAATAGATAGTATTCCGCTTCAACATTTTAAGGTTTGTATGTAGAATGTAAATAGTAAATAAAAACAACTAAACTAATAAGACTCTTACCAGAGTTTATTTTGACGTCCAACACAGAATTGCGGTTGTGTGCGGAACTGGTCGTCGATTTCAAGGGTCTGGGCACCTCCAGTTTTTTAACCGTGCGGGTCATTTTCGTTAGGGTCGACATGGTGCTAAAACAAACGGATATCGCATTATTTATAAATATTTTATTACTATTTAGTCACTTGTTTATCCACACTGCCAACAATGATTGTCACAATTTTGTTGGAGGATATGAGTAACCTTGTCATAATTTATTCACTATTAAACAACCAAATACGGGGAGAATTATCAGGGAACTCACTCATCCATGGCGACAGCGCCTCGATGCACACTAGAACCACTATTATAGCAAATCGTGTGAAAAGTGAAAGTGATGACAATGAATGATCCTAGCGAATAAATTCGGAACAAATCCAATACGTGTTCATTACTCGTAATATTGGTTTTCCGTGTAATAAAAACGGATTAGCTGGAAAAATTTTGACTTTATAGAAGATTAAATATTTTGCTCGATGAAAAACATTTAGACAAAACAATTGAAAGCCATGGAACACTATGAAATAAGAAATAAACAAGAAAACTCACCTGGCTACGCCATTAATTCGCAATAAAAATAAATTCGTCGGCCTAGAGAGTGGCGTAAACTAAAATCGATTTTATCGTTATTTATTTTTTCGTTAATTATATAAAACTGTAAGCACAGAAGTAAGCTAAAAATTAAAATAATTAATATTTTGATATTTATTAATTTGTGTCTCTGTTATAAACCGATAATACGATAAAACAAAAATTATACACTCAAAGCGCAACACTATATAAATAAAATCCACAAAATATATGTTGCAAGCAAAAAAATATCTCCGATTTTAGTAGAAATAGAAATGTAGACCAACTCTTGAGTATCCCATCTAGCTTCGTTGAAGTTTGCTCTTCGTCATCTTAAAAATTAAAACTATAGCCATTTCCGATTGCTTAATATTTTAAATATTAATGTAAATATAAATACAAACTACGCCCGATCTAATTAGTTGTGTTATTTTAAGATGATAGCTTTACGGAATCGACCCTTGTTCTTTATATATTTCGAAATGAATAATGTAACACAACGCTTTAAATGACATCTATCTTATGTCTATCTAAAATAATTAGCTTTACTTAACCCATAATAAGGTTGTGAATTGACTTATTAGTCTGGCAGCACAAGTTGTATGTGTCAGTTCGAGTGTAGTGGAGTGTGTGGTCGTGTTTTTGTTTTATGAAATCCAACAATATCGTAAAATGCTTCAAAACGCATATTTATTTTTACAATACAATTAATTTAGAATTACGTTTACAATTTTAGTGCATAATTGAAATGTGATAACTTTATTGAAATAAATAGGTAAGCATACAATATAAGTAGCTATGTTTTCAAGTTTCTTTTGTCGGCAAAAACAAAGTAATGAGTGTAATTCCAATTAGAAGTTGTATTTCTCGTTTATTTACTGGATACTATTTGTCAATAAATAAAAGAATTTGATACTATACATTTAACTGTACATATAATATTTTCTTGCAGGAATTTCATGTAGATACCTAATTTTAATTTGTTCCAGTTGTTAAGATTCTAGATAAATGTTAAATTAGAAGAAAATATTTAATGTAAAGTAGTTATTTAAACAAGAAGTACTTATTTTGCTTTCTTTTTTCCAATTTTTGTATATTATTATTTTAATGTCACATTTTTGTGATTTACTTAAAAACGTAATATCTTTTATGATATCTTCTTAAATAATTAAATTTATTTATTTTATAAATCTTAATTCCTATATAATGGTAGCTTCTTTTTTCTTACTTCAAAAGTAATATAAAAGATGTACCAACAATATTTATACAGGACAAAAAAATATTGTAATAAATTGTATTATTTCATTCTCTATATTAAGTTAATATAAGATAATATTTTCTTCTTTGCAGTTACCGAAATGGCAAACTTAATTACATTATTACTTGTGCGGCTGATTCTGCCTGCCAGTCTTTTGCTAAGTGAGTATCATTTAAAAGTAGAGAACACTTGCTTTCATCTGTCCATAATAAAAAGCTTACTACACCCTCTCAGCATAAAAAGTATCCTCGTCCAATGTGTTTAAGTTACCTCTACAAATCATCACTTAGCAAACAGCACCCCTCAAGTCATTTTTACTGTATAGGCATACAGAAATAACTGTTTGTATTTAAAAAATGTAGAGTATTCCAAAATCTGTCTAATAAGTATATAATAATATGGAAATATTTATTTTTATTGAGACATATTCTTGAATACAATTTTATTAATACAAACATTTTCTTTTCTCCTTTTCATGTAAAACGCTGAACATTAATTGGAGTGTAATTGTGAACCGCGGGGAGTTTTGCTCTTTCACTATTAGCTGCTACAAGTAGGTTAAATTGTTTGCTCAGTGTTGTTGGCTAAGCGATGAAATTTCATTAAGAGGGTCATTTAATGAGGTAGTAAGGTGATCAGAGTTATTTTCACATCTTTAAGGGATAGTAAGAATGCTATTAGTGGTACAGATAATTTTGTAAAATTACCTAGCTATACTGTTTTTTTTTTTTTTTTTAAAAAACGTCGCCCCACACTAGGAATTTCTCCTGTATCGTAGGTGCGTTTCACAAACATGAAATATCACATACACTAACACCCAGACTCGGGACAATCAAATGTGGATCGCACAAATTATTGCCCCATGCGGGAATCGAACCCGCAACCCTTAGCGCAGCAGTCTAATCGCTTAGCCACTGCGCCAATCAGGTCGTCCAATGTATGATATTTATATTTTCTCCTGCATGTCTGTTTATGGCATTTGAGAGATGAAAAGTAGTCTATGTGTTTTATCAGGGATCAAATCAACTCAGTACTATATTAATTTAAAAACAGTACATCAAAAATCAGTTTACCATTAAAAGGCCAGATGGCAAACTTTGTTCTATCTTTTACATATAATATAAGAACCAATTTATTTATCATTAATAAAACTTAACTGGAGATATAAGTATGTATCTTATCTATTATAACTAACTGTAGTCTATTTTACTATAATAACTGCCGTGAGTGTATATCCCAGTTATACTCCCATGTGTATTCGGGAATGCCCGACTAGTTTCGAACTCGAACGGAGCCCTTATTCATGAGCTGGTTACGCGGCAGAGTTCGAGTTTGAAACTAGTCGGGCATTCCCGAATACACACGTGAGTATAACCGGGATATATAGTGAATAATAACTGTAGTCTGTTTTGATTAAACATAAAATTATGTAAAGTTTGCAAGCAATATTATGAAACATAATTAAACTGTATATTATAATGGAATGGAGTTATTAAAGATTACATCTAACTTACTGCTTAGAATTAAAAGTATTAAAAATGATTTATTTATTAACACACTAAAAATAATATTATATTAAGAAAGAAAATTAAGAGTATGATAGTACTGCTTACTGATAATTTTTTTATATAATATGCATGCAAAACAAAGGCAATGTCTTCTAATAATAAAGTTTTGTTTTTATCTATTGCTTGCTTGTAAGCAATTATCGAAAAATATAGCTTAAACTGGCATTCTTGTAATTTGATGTGACGCAATTCGCCGGAACCGGCCGGCGCGCGTTCTGGTTTTCTGACGTGGAATCACGACGAGTATCGTTGCGCCTTTAAAATATTATGTATTTTAGTATCATCGCTTCTGCATATAAGCGCCAAAATAAATGTTACGTCACCGTTGACTCGGATATATCGCTGTTTAGGACTTTTTATATCCGCTACAGATGTGTGCTCGTGATAAACGTAGACCGATTACTCGAATTGTTTATTTACACACTATTGGGCAAAATTGGGCTAAGCTGTGTATACTGGATGTCTTCTTACTTTCTATACCAGTTGAGGTACGCATCGTCGCAATGCGGGAAGGAGTAACGTACTCATATCCTCCCTTTAGTAGGGCGCGCCGGCAAGTTCTGGGTGCGTCCTCACGATTCGTACTCTGACCCGTTGACCGACTTCCTGTAGCCTTGTCAATGGACCCTTTAATAGATGTGTTACAATATTTGCATGTGATTTGCAACAGACGCAAATATGCGGGCTAGATGTAGGCCTAACATCATGCATGAGTGTTTTTTTGTTTTTTTTGACCATATAGGTAAGTAGGCAAGGTTTGTGGATTTTTCGTATAGGTATCTTTAATTAAACATATTGATTTACCTACCAGTATTTAAACCGTTATGAACTCACAGTTTGATAATCTCATCATATTACGGGCTATACAGCAAATATACTCTAATAGTGGATATGAACACGAATGGTACGGGTAGTAGTAGTAGGTACATACGTAATTTAGCAAGTAGCAACTTGATATTATAATGATTTAGGTACATATAAGTCTTAATTAAAAAATACAGCTTTCTTGGAATTTTAGGCTAGAAGTTATAACTCATACAGGGATAGGTAGGGAATGCAATCCGGATAATCTGCAATCCGAAAAATCCGGATTTTCGCTCACTTAACAAGATTTCCAAATCCTATTTATAAAACGAATCCGGATTTTTCGAACAGAATGACATTGCAACACGAGTCTTGCGCTAGTAGGTAGGTAGATCACACTGTTCACGGCTACCCGCGTATGTCAACTCAGGGGCGAGGAAGCAGGGCGCGGAGAAGCAGTTGATTTAGTGCCAATTTCACCAATAAAACTAATCGCGTTTAGTTCAAACTAAACTCAGTTCAAACGTCTAACTGAACCTAGTTTACGCTAAACTTAATTTCTACTCTAAACGCCCATTTTTCGTCGTTTAAGTCGCTTAAACGCGTTTAGCCGCTGTCACTTGTCGATAATAATAAACTTACTAACTAAACTTATTTTAAACTATGGACCTTTTTTTTCAAATCGGAAGAATGGAGCACTCGTTTCAATTTTGAAATTAATAACATACCATAAAAACAAAAGTGTATATCGTGTAAAAAAAGTCCTCATAAATAATCTCAGAATACAGAACAAACCAGAAGCCGTGAACGCACACAAAAATGACACCAAACCAATTACGCCGAAGTAGGGTATTTGAACGATTTTTAACATTAATTTAGTTCACAAAGATCGCGCGCATCGCTGGAACGTTTTACACGCTGCACATTTAATTCAATTATGCCGAGCTGCGTACTGCAAATGTGCAAAACTGCGGACGGTATTATACAAAAATATGTTAGAATTATATTTAATTTGTACATTTCACATAAATATGTCCTTTTATTTAAATATTGAATAATTTTAATTGTAGTGATTGTTAAATAAAACCAAGCGTCCATTTTGTCAGTGTTGCAAGTATTTGGTTGAGATTTTACCCCACGATTTTTTATTAACTCATTTTTGCACAAATTTCTAAAAGGAGAACGAACTATGTTTTTGTGTGCGTTAGGTGTTGAGTTTGATTACCAGTTTGAGCAGTGTCATTGGATAGCAATACGGAGTCTAGAATTGTATCTAGTCCATGCCAATAGGCTCGCCCCCTATTACACGACTGTACTTCGTGTATGCATTAAGCTATTAATATTATTTAATGTATTGACCTCACCTACAATTATTTGTCCTATTGGTCCCAGGACCTATAACATAAATTACTAAATGAGGGTATACAATATACCTAATCCCTATTAGAAATACAGTTTATAAGAATACCCATTCGAGAAAAATACAGGCGTAATGTCATATCATGTTTATTGGTAGAATTTAAAACTATTGCATTATAATATATCTTTTTAAAATTAAATATAACCTCTTATAGAAATCATAAAATAACAATACCCAAAACATCATCATTTACCCCAGAAGTAGTAACTGCCATTCCTAACCTAGCAACATTAAGCGGGTGTAAAGTGGCGGCAGGGGGGAGCGTACGTATTGTTGATGGACACAGTGCACGTAAAGGAAAAATAGCTGAACGCGGGGCCTGTGTAAATAATCATGATAATTTATACATTGCAGCGCAGATCCAATTTATTTTATTTTATTAAATAGTGTCTATTGAACTTAACAATTATAATTATAAAATAATTACCACATATATGGACTGTATAATTTTTTCAAATCAAATTATTAGGATTTTGAAATATTTTCAGAGATTATAACACTGTGAAGGAAAGGAAGAAAAGAAAAGCACGTTTCGTTATTACTTCTAAAAACATATTTGAAACCGCAGTAGGTCGCTGAATTCGCTGATGCATGTTGTAAATATAAAACGCGGTTACGGCATTTTAGGCCCTCTGCCATTGAAAATTCGTTTTGTTCAACGCGTTTAAAATGGTGCTTGTGAAATCGGTTTGACGTAAACGCAGGTCAACATCGATCTTTAAACCAGTTTTCGCTGAACTCAGTTTAGTAAAACTACGTTTTTGTAGGGAATGAAGAAATTGGCCCTTAATCGTTTCGTTCATTCTACGACAACGGCGAGCAAGTTATCATGGTTTAGCGACTTTTGTCAATGTTAAAAAATAATTATTATTATTATAGAAACATCTTTATTCAAGCCACAATTTATTTAAAATCATCAAAATATGTCAATATGACCGTAATAGTTTCTAGTACCTATGTATAAAAAATATTCATACTTTTACTTAATGACTATTGTTTACTTCGTTGTTATATGATGAAAAACATGTAGGTACCTAACCAAATAATTATTTTTTATTAAATCATCATGTAATTTTATTTGAATTCATTATTACAAACACAAATATTATAAGAAACACCTCAATAATACACCAATTTGAGTAGAATAATTACTTAATTTTCATAAAATATTCGTAAAAATCGGATTTGACCAAAATCCGTTTTCAGAAATCCGGATTTGCAAAAATGGACGGATTTGCATTCCCTAGATATAGGTTATAATTTGGTATTGCTTCTTATTAATTTGATTTCAAAACAAAATAATGGTAAAAAACAAATGAATGCGTATTTTACAACAAACATTATACCTACTTGTTATATTGTTGTTTTAGTTTTATTATTATAATCTTATATTGTTATATTAAATAAGATGTTTACCTAATTAAAGTAACTGTGTGACCTCGTATTTAAAGGTTACGTGTTCATGAAAAAGTGTAAAAGTAAATGCGTGTCATAGTCGTAAAGGACACACATCCTGACCCTAATTCCCTCATGGCCTATAAATCCACTAATATGAGGCATTACTTGCTCGTCCCCATGTTTGCAACTCCACCTATTATTATCATATTTGCACGCACCTAACACGCCTTCCCCGAAATATAGTGAATCAGTAATTTATATTAACACACATACATTGTAAAGCAGTTAAAGGTCATCGGTTTAACAAATTAATACTGTTTCATAAAGGCGGCATGCTCTCATTTTACTTACAGTTATTAGCAACTAGCCACGTAATTTGCTTTAAAGCTATTTATTTCATGTATGAACATTAACCAATAACTGTACCTTCGTTGAGAGATTTTTAATAGTGTTTTTAACCTATGACGGAAAAAGAGGGGTGTTATAAGTTTGACCACTATGTGTGTCTGTCTACGGCACTGTTGCTCTTAAACGGGTGAACATATTTGGATGCGGTGTAGGTATGTTATGGCCATGGTTCCTTTTTAAATTTTGTTCAGATGTGTACCAGATAATTTTGCATGTCTGTATTTTATAAATAAAAAGAATCACATACCTACGATACCATAGGTCCCACATAAAAGAAAGTTACAATTAAATTACGTATAAGTACATTTTATATTATGTTATGGACTAAGTGATTAATAGGACATTGTAAAAAATGCCCTCGCAGTTTGAAAAATGTCCAATATCAAAGGACGGCTATAGAGCCGAGACGTGGACACTGACGCTACATCTGAATCACTAATTTAAGGTCGCTCGGCGAGTTGTGGTAAGTTTTATGTTGGGTGTTTCTCTGAAGGATAGGATCAGAAATGAAGTTATCCGACGGAGCACCAAAGTTATCCACATAGCCTTCAGGATTATCAAGCTGAAGTGGCAGAGGACAGGTCAATTCTGTCGCAGAACCGACAATCGTTGGGAAAAACGTATTCTGGAGTGGACACAATAACTCTGTAAACGTAGGGTAGGACGTCCTCCAGGTAGGTGGGGTCGACGATATACGCAAAATGGCTGGAAGCGGAGGGCAGCAAGGTCCAGCAGTGGACTGAAAAAGGCTGATATTAATGATGATGAAACAAAAACAAGAGAGCCGATTGACGTTCGCACGTAACCATCGCAGACACTGATCGGTCAGCACGTGTCACGCGTTGGTTCTCCTCCCTGTACCCCGTGCAATGTAAAATACACAGGGTATTTCAAAATGCCCGAAAACCATATGGCAATATTCATAATTTCTAGGCAATGTTATAAATAAGGAAGATCAAATTAAAATTATTTACTTTGCCCTAAGAAGCTTGTCATTAGGTATTTATAATAAAGTAATTAATTGGGTCATTATTCATAATACCCGGGCATTTTCCTTTGTAAAACGTCGCCCCACACTAGGAATTTCTCCTGTATCGTGGGTGCGTTTTACAAATATGAAATATCACACACACAAACACCCAGACTCGGGACAAACAACTGCGGATCGCACAAATTTTTGTCTCGTGCGTTATGTATAACAAGTTATGACTTGGTCCATAACATAAATGGAGGTAGGTGTTAAAAACGAACACATCTCTATTAATAAAATAATTTTTTTAATAATTTAATTGATAATTTGCCTATATTTACTTTGAATTTAATAGTTAACAGTACAAAAGTAGTGTACTTACGTTTGTAACACATTTATGTGACACAAACACTCAAACCTCACCTCCTGCCAGCACATCAACAGCACATAATATTACTCTACTAACACTAATTGACTGTGAAGATCTCTATTAGCCGCCCCACCATGTCACAACTTGCTGATATTTTATCGGTGCAAAAGAGTCTGGAGGAGTCCTTCATCAAGAAGATGGGTGAGCTTGAGGCACAAATACAGTGCGCCGGACCAGCTAAAGACACTGTTGCAAAAGTCGCAGAAGAGTTCCGGACATTTAGGGAGCTGATCTTCAACATGCTCGGGCTGCTCAGACGGGTTGGAGACCAGGCACCGGAGAAAAGCACTGATTTTTCTGGGTGTTGCTGAGGCTGAGAATGAGGACAGCAGTGCCGTGGTCTTAGACATAATAAACAACCGACTTGCACTCAGGAACATCACGGCATCTTCAATAAAGTTGTGTCATCGTCTCGGGTCTGTCGGCAAAGAGCATCACAGGCCTATTCTTGTCAGGTTTGATAGCCTCAATACCAGATCCTCGATATGGACAGCGAAGACAGGATTGAAAGGGACCTCGATTGCAGTCAAGGAATTCCTGACTAGGACCAGGCAATCCATCTTCGTAAAGGCGCGTTACTTTATACGACATACTTATAAATTCACCCTTCTGGCAACTCTAATTCTGAAAAAGTACCCTGTATTTTAAATGTGTAATTTTATTATTTCTTTCGTTCTCTTGTGGTTGGTTACTTGTAAATTTATTGTCTAGTAGAAGTGTGAGTGATATATTAGTATTCGCTAAGATATCAGTAATATTCCACAGATTCAAAGTAATCAGACTAACTCTAATATCCTAATATATCATATTCACATAATCTCTATGGATACCATTCCAAACAGGTCGAATAATATCATTCGGATTCAATATTCATTCATTCAACTGCCGTAGGTTGGATTCACTATGCTATGACATAAAGCTTAACTGATTTAATGATTTTAACCATGTTTTCGAAACCAATTAAACTAATGTGAATTAATAAATATGAGCATGAAAATTTTAAATACTTTAAAGCCCTTAATGTATAAAAAAATATTTTTAATATACGAGATTATTTTAAATATGGTGATCTCATTTCGGACTGACGAACTCGTTAGGTTAGAACTGAATTTCTGTGACGAACTCTTCAGAAAAGGTTAAATGTTTTTAAACATAAAAAATAATATGTTCTATAAAAAATGTTTTTATTTTCATTCCGGTTCTCCAGTACAATTAATATTTAATACTTTGTGATCCATCATCACAAAGTATTAATATTAATTTCTCTATGACATGATAATCCGATCCAAATCGGATATACCCTATAATATGATCTGTTGATGTCAAATACGGTATGTGTTACATCCGTGTTATGTTTTATTCAGATATCACTGATACTCAAATATTAGTTTAAATATTATAATATTACTAAACTAATATATTCATATTACCTAATATTTAAAAATATTGGTATCAACCCATCTTTATTGTCTAGTATTAACAGCTGTCATTGTCAAATTGTCAATGTCATAATAGTCCTGACACGTTGTCGATGCGTTCAGAAACTGATAACTGATATTTTAATTGTTTTGTGTCCATAGACAGAGAATTAAACACCCAACCACAAGTTTTTTTTTTAGTTATTGTACTTACAAGTTTATTTACTCTCAGTGGTACTTTTAGTTTCATGTATTGTTTATGTTAATATCAATCTTGTAATATCATAACGTATTTTTGTTTTTGCTGTGTGAAAACTGGCGGGTGGTGCAGTAAAATACCGCACCACAAGCTATTATATATACTATTTATTTTATTATATATTTTGTATGGTATCGGATGATGATTCTTTTTATTCTGCCAATGAATCTGCTGCTTCCTCAGGGAATGATAGTTTCAGTTCGTCAACAGATTGCCTGACCGATGTTCTGTGTCTAAAATTTAACAGCCAATCTAACCGGTTGCTAAATGTTTGCCACATTAATGCTCAGTGTTCCCGCTCACTATAGCGAACTATACAGTACGTTTGCGGATAGTAATATCCACGCCATTCTGATTTCTGAGAGTTGGTTTAAGCCTTGTCATCTATCAACCACGTAGCCTCTTCCTGGTTTCGTTCTCATCCGGAACGACCGCATAGGTAAAAGGGGTGGTGGTGTGGCTATTTATCTTCGTTCCGATTTTCCCCATAAATTCCGCGGAATTTCTTTTCCTTGAGGTGTGTGTCAGAGGAGCTAAAACCATTATCGGCGTTGTCTACTGCCCCCCTACCGTTGACTACTTCACTGAATTCGAATCAGTTCTCGAATCTTTGGGTTCTGAATATGCACATCATATCATCATGGGTGATTTCAATACTAACCTTCTTGCTCCCAACTGTCCTCGAGCCCGTAAACTCCTGCACCTTATCGAGGCTGCTAGTCTGCAGGCTCTGCCTCTTCAACCAACATACCACAGTACTGTTGGTGGTAGTACCTGGCTCGACCTAATCCTTACCTCTAACTCATCCCTTGTTTCCTTTCATGGACAACATATTGCCCCTGGTTTCTCTCATCATGATCTAATTTTCCTATCTTATATCCTGAAGCCTCCCAAACCCACTCCAAGGGTTCTGTATAGGCGTTGCTTTGTTCGTATGAACATCGAAAAGCTTCGTAAAGACGCTTCGGAGACTGACTAACCTGTGACAAAGGCTGCTACTGTCGATGAGAAAGTTGCAACCATAATAACATTTTAATAAAACTTTTTGATGTTCATGCTCCAATCAAGGCTGTTAAGTTGAAGCACCCACCTGCGCCATGGATGGAGAGGGTATCCGGATGACAATGCGTCGTAGGGATCGTGCGTTTCGGAAGTTCAAAAGGGATCGCACTAACGACCACTGGAATCACTTTAAATTTGCAAGGAATCGGTGTAATCAGATGATACGCAACGCTAAACGTCGCCATATTCTTAACAATATATCTTCATCTTCTCAAGCTGATATTTGGAAGTTCCTAAGAACTCTAGGTATTGGTAAACCGCGTAGTTTAGACTTCTCAAATACTATTTGCTTAGACGATCTTAACCGTCATTTCTCCACAGCACCTACCTTAGATCGTCTAATCAAATCTCAAACCATCAACTATATATGTATCTCGTCTAACGCGTCCTAATATAACACCTTTCAATTCATTCCGGTAAATCCTGAAGAGATCAAGAAGATCATCCTGTCCATTAAATCCAAAGCCGTGGGGTGTGATAACATCTCACGTTATATGATCACTACAACCTTGGACCCCTTGCCTCCCGTCATCTCCCACATTATTAACTTCTCACTTTACTCTGCAGTATTTCCTTCCCTATGGCGGAAAGCCTATGTTATTCCTCTACCTAAAATTTCAAATCCTTCCCTTCCCAGTCACTTCCGACCGATCTCCATCCTACCTTTCCTGTCAAAAGTGCTCGAGGCCTGTGTACACAAACAGTTTTCCAATTACATCCTTACCAATTCCCTAATCAGCCCCTATCAATCTGGATTCCGGCCTGGGCATAGCACCGTTTCCGCTCTCCTTAAGGTGACTGGCGATATTAGGGTTGGACTGGAGGACACCAAAGTAACTACTCTGGTGTTGATAGACTTCTCCAATGCTTTTAATACCGTCACTCACGACATTCTGTTATCCATCCTGTCCTATCTTAAGGTCTCTGACGCAGCACTGGAATGGTTCTCTTCTTATCTTCAGGAGCGTCAGCAGTCAGTCTACACCGAGAAGTGCTCCTCAAGTTGGTGTGACTTAAGTGCTGGAGTTCCTCAAGGCGGTATTCTTTCTCCTCTTCTCTTCTCCATTTTTATTAATTTTATAACCCCTGAGCTTCAGTGTGCGTATCATCTCTACGCCGATGACTTGCAACTGTATTGTCAATCCTCTATAGATAATACTTCCGACGCCATTTATGCACTTAATCAGGACTTGGCTGCCATTAAAAATTGGTCTGAACGGTTTGGCGTTGCCGTGAACCCCACTAAATGCCAAGCGATAATTGTAGGAAGTCAACGCAGCATAGGCAGGATTGATACGTATGTCCTTCCTCCTATCGTATTCGACAATACTGTTATACCCCTCAGCACAAGCGTCAAGGATCTAGGCCCCTGTATGTTGACACCACTTTTAACTGGCAAGCACATGTCAGTCAAAAAATCACTGGCTTGCTGCGGTCTCTCTACCGCATGAAGAACTTTCTCCCACCCAATACGAAAGCAATGCTTGTACAGACTCTAATATTCCCTATAATTGACTATGATGTGTGCTACTATGACCTGAATGCAGATCTACTCAACAAACTCGACCGCCTTTTAAATAACTGCATTCGATTCGTTTTCAATCTCCGCAAATATGACCATGTCTCTAATTATCGATCTCTCCTTAAATGGCTACCTATTCGCCAGCGAAGAAAGCAAAGGGCGTTGACTACTCTTTTTTCTTTTCTTGACTCTCCCACTTCCCCTTCCTATCTTCACTCACATTTTCAATATATATGCTCCAATCATAATAAAAATCTTCGATCTTCTCACAATCGTCTTTTACAATGTCCCTCGCACCGTTCCGATTTTCTCCATTCTTCTTTCTTCGTACAGTCCATTCTCTTGTGGAATGCCCTCCCTCTTGAAATCAGGATGGCCTCAAGCCGTTACACTTTTAAAACTAAGTTGCGCGAACACCTTCTCAACACAACACTGGCAGAATAATCTCTTCTCTGACCTATCCCCAATTTAATAATATAATATATATTGATATTTTATATGTATATATATGTATCATAATATATTTATTATATATATAATATAGTCATGTACAAAGTATAAGTATTTCATGCATTTATTACTATTATTTTTTTAATTATTTTTTTCCGTTTACATAATTATGCCCTACATTGCACCTACCACGTGTCTGTTTCTGCACCATCCTAAGGTTGACTGGGAGAAAATGCCTAAGGCATTAAGTCCGCCTCTGTACATTACTTGTGCATAAAGATTAAATAAATAAATATAAACACAACTGGCAACTAATAATGTGCAGAATACTTATTGCTGAATGTCGTAAGCTCAATGTATGCACAACTAATGGGCCACACCTGCCTTCACGAAATTCCATTAATTAAACCTCTCCACCCTTCAAAAGTCAATATAGTCACTTTTTTAAGTTGAGATTTTTGAACTACTATAATGGACTGTTAATTTTTACTAATATTTTAAACGCGGAAAGCTTATCTCTCTGTAGGTTTAAACGTTTCAGGTCCAAAACATGCTGAGATTTTAATGAAATTTCCCTTTGTCTCACACATTGACAGCCACGCAGCAGACACAATAGAGAAACTACTATTTGGGCCTTGGGGGTCACACGGTAACCGCGCTTGACGGGTGAACTCAATACTAAATCTTTTCAACATTTTTGTCAAAAATGTAGGAAACGGACGGATAGACAGATACTTTTAAATTAATATGGATTCCGTCAATATTATTATATTCATGATTCAAACATGGTTGCGGGTTTAACCACATAAGGGCGCCTACACAAAACCGCGATGCGATGCGATGCGATACGAATACGACGACGCGATATCACAGGAATTTGCTCGCTGCAGCTCGCAGATATTTGCGATGCGTTGCGAATTCGCAGTTATGTGTGGGAACCCTAAGTCCCCATGGTTATAAGCTACTGGTATGTTGTTGTAAGTTATATTTGCTACTGGTATGGTGAATGTTACGAGTAAACAGTAGTAACAAATATTTATAGTAACTACACACCTTGACAAACAATCGCGTTATAACAGGCACTGTTCGCTTACCATGTCACATAATATCTACATGTCTTTTAATTACACATGATACAAGCGCACCTCGTTCAGCACTTAACCATATTAAAAACTAAATCTAATTCCACGAAACAACAGAACTTTACATTTACAGCATTTAAAAGGGCGGTGGCTTCTTTTAATTACTGGAAACATAATTATGATTCTGGCTATAAATCTGGGCTTATAAAATTAAAGTAACGAAATCGCTGAGTGCATGTTTTGAACCTTGTTGAATACGGATCCCAAATAAATATTTCGATGTGATTTACTTTTGTATTAAATTAAACTGAATGTAACATAAAACAACTACCTACCTACATTATCTTGATGCGATTTCTAAATGCATAATACCTATGTAGGTAGGTATTATTATGCGTGTTTGTACTACCAATTATCGTAAGTTCATAAGTTGATGTGATTAAAATTTAAGTATACGGTCAATGTTTCTCATTAAATAATAATGCGCATTAATTAATAATGATAATTTACCTACTTACTTATAATTTAGAATTCATGATGTCATCTGATGTTTTCCGGCAGTCACTGTTATATTTTTTTATGATTATTTCCAGCGTTATTGTTATGAGTTCAACGCTTACGCATTACGTTAAGGTAAAGCTGTACCTTGGCTTATTATGCAGCGTTCGTTAAAAGTCACGTTGTTAAGCAACATATTCGGCGCCCGGCGTAGCATAGCCATATCGGAACGTCTGATTCACAAGGTCACGCCACAGTTCAACCGGGTAACAAGCAAGTGGCAACGCCAACCTACATTAACAGTGATCTCATCCATATAATCAAGCCCATTCGACTGTTAACAAGTTTTCCGTAATTATCAAATTCTCACGAAATTATAGGTAGGTAGCCAGGTAGGTAGGTAGTACTTGCCATCAAGACGCAGCTTAATGTGGTAAAATCGTTGCTCCAGAAAATGCTACAACTTTACATTAGTAATATTGTCAAGAGTTTTGCTCTTACATATTTTTTGACTTACCAGGTTGCAGTTACTTTTTTTATAATTTTTATTTATTGTTGTTATTTTTACCCATAGATCGTACATTACCCTAAGTAGCCAAACAGAACCAAGCAATTAAGTGAATAACTGCCTTGTGTGTTTTGCGATCGTAAACAAGACTGCTTAACATGAAGCCGTGAGTTTGATTTCTAGGTCAGGCAAAGTTTATTTTGTTTGTCTATTAGGACATTCTCAGTAGCTGCTTGGGGTTTCAAATTGAATTTTTATTTACCTATCGTAAAAATAATTGCTCGTAGACACATAGGTATACACACCATACTCAATCGATCTATACATCTCATCAAACTTATATTGCATTTCGCGAAATATGGGTGACAGTAATCGTGCAGAAAGACAGCATTGCTGCTAAGGGCCTCCAGAATAATTAAATATTGGTCATCTTTTGGCACTGTAAATAAATATTTAGTAAGTGGATAACAGTAGCCCTGTAGGTTAAATTAATTGGTGCTAGAATTAGCACGCGTTGCCTTCGTAAACCGATGAACTTATATCGATTATTAGCGATAATGTATTTTATATTTAGACAGTAACTCTACCAGTCCGCGTGTTCCTGCGCCTTATCCGAAATCTCCTTATCCTTCTCATGTACCAATTCTTAATATGTTTAGCTTCGTTTAGAGTTCAACTAGGTTATTCGGGATTTAATCCCCGTGGATTTTGATTAAAATAATCTGTATTTTAATCTGATTTTGTTAACAATTTTATGGGGATTTATTTTTTCCCGCGGAACTCAATATTTTCAAAATTAAAAGTAGCCTAAGTTACTCTTTATAACATCAGCTATCTACCAGTGAAAGTCCCGTCAGATCGGTCCAACTGTTTCGAAAATTAGTCAGAACAAACAGACAGACAAAACATTATCAATTACATTTTTGTTATATATAGTGTACAGGATAGTACCTATACAGGAAAAACCCTGTATACTATCGTATGCATTGAGTAAAAATCTGTTACAAATTGACACTCCAATTTTATTTATGTGTATTGATTACATAAGTGATTCTCAATAAATGAATTGTAATTCGGTATTTAATAGACAATAGGAAAGTACCTAGGATAAGTAGAACCAAACACAAAAGTAGACCAGAGTTTTACAGATTCTACTCTAATATTTATTTACACTTGTACGACAGAATGTTACATGCGTGCTCATAATTGTGTTTGGATCTGAATGTTCTTCGTGTCTTATTTTTAACTTTGCTCGTATTTGTGTCAGCGGAACTGAACGCAGGAACATACAATATACATACTCTTGCAGGAACATATATAAAACCCTACTTTGATGATGCAAATACACATTTTTATTGAATTCATAAAACAGTTGCCTCCTGATTTGTATTTATTAAACTATCGGTAGGTAGGTACTACGTTAGTAACGTAAATGCTCCGTAAATGTAGTACATGCTTTGTCAAATTTTTTAACCCCTGACGCAAAAGGAGGGTTGTTATAAGTTTGAAGTGTCTTTCTGTGTACTTATGTCTGTGGATCGTAGCTCCTAAACGAATGGCCTGATAAAGATGCGTTTTTTTTTTGTTTGAAAGCTGACGTGAGCGAGATGATTCTTAGCTATAATTTTTGAAGTATCGGGGGTAACTAAACCTTTTGAACGCCAGAGCGCAAAAACCTTGGCGCGGCGCCCCCTTCCACGCCAAGCCAGCACGAAATAATGGTCGTCTTTTAGCCGACGCGACGGTGGCGTTCATACAGTTTTTTTTTTATTAATACAAAATACAATTATTTTTTTTTTCTAAATTGATAAAGGAAATTTGAAAAATGATGGACACGAGCGGGATTCGAACCCGCGACCTTCGCCGATCCGTGGCGCTGCTCTAACCACACGGTTGCTCAGTTGGTTAGAGCAGCGCCACGGATCGGCGAAGGTCGCGGGTTCGAATCCCGCTCGTGTCCATCATTTTTCAAATTTCCTTTATCAATTTAGATTCAAGCTTAGCATGGGCAACATGCTAAAATGGCACCAAAAGTCATATAATTTTTTTTTTTCATATGAGCCCTAGCCACAACACATCATTGGGGATTGTTGTGAGCCGAGTATTTATAATAAGGACATTTCCTTAAAAGTATTTGATACCTACCACCAATAACTATAACCGCTAAGTCAATAAGTATTTATAATTTTTTCACCAACTTCAAAATTCTTAATTTGTTTTTAAGAGAAAATTCTTAAGTAATTTGTTTTTCTGAGATTCGCATTTGAGAACGGATAATTTTAGGTACTATTTTTCATTAAGAAGAGTATTCTTCAAAGTTTTCAACACTCCTTAGATAAATGGAGCAAATATCCCGCAATTTCTGTAATTGCATGTCGCTGTTCGGTTTCAAAATATGGATAGTAATATGCAGACGTTTCCTGGAAAATACAGTAAAAAATAAAGGCTAAAGAGAAGACCTCCTAGAGGTACCGAAATCCTCCCCACGTTATATCTCGCGATTGTTGTAGGTTTTATAATTTATTGTGTTGTGTTTTCTCTGCGAACTGTCTTTTGTAAAGCATATTTTCAATTTGTATTTGTAATAGTCACGTCTTTTAGAACGCTAATATTTATAACAATATAATATATTAACCGGCGAGCGTGTATGAGGAATGTGATGCGAGTGAATGAGGCGAAAGAAGTATGTCAGGATCGTAGCAAATGGAAATCCGTGGTCTCTGCCTACCCCTCGTAGAAATAGGCGTGACTTTATGTATGTATGTATATCTTAAGTTAAACACTCCGTTAATTATTTTGTTGTTTCTCGCTAGTTGCGCTTTAGTGGTAGGTGCTCTGAGCATACGATTTCAATATTGCAATAAGGATGCATTTTTAATAAAAACAACGCTATATTGCTTGTTTCTTTTTATGTTGGCTATTTAAGGAAACAAGAAAAGTAATGAACCGTACCTACTTTAATAAAATATTTTAATATAATATATTGGCTTTTTATTTGTTCATACATTCTGTGTACTAAATATCGGGAATTTGTCAATAAAACAAAAAATACAAATTATTCATCTAAATTTATTTTATCGCCTTCAAAGTAGGCCCCATCGCTTGCAATACAACATCTCCAACGCTTCACCCAGTCTTCCATACATTTTTCATAGGCTATTTGCGGTATGGCCTTTAGCTCATTCAGCGAATTTTCTTTTATGGCTTCTATCGACTCAAAACGTTTTCCTCGAAGTGTTAATTTTAACTAGGGAAATAAAAAAAGTCAGACGGAGCCATATCAGGTGAATACGGTGCTTGGTCGAGAACTTTTGTTGAATTTTTCGCTAAAAACTCTTTCACTATAATGGCTGTGTGTGATGGTGCATTATCATGGTGCAGCATCCATGAGTTGTCTTGCCACAAATCTGGACGTTTTCGGCGGATACTCTCACGCAAACGCTTCATGACGCCTAAATAATATTCTTTATTCACTGTTTCTCCCTCTGGAAGGAATTCGGAGTGAACCACACCACGGTAGTAAAAAAAAACTGTCAGCATCACCTTGATTTTGGAGCGACTTTGCCGCGGTTTTTTGGGTTTCGGCTCGTTTTCGAGACGCCATTCTGGTCGTGGTGGCTTAAGGTCGTATCCGTAGAAGCCCGGGAAACCATGTCTTCAGCGACATGCTTTTTGAACAAAATTGAGCTCTTTTGGAACTAGTCGAGCGGCGACGCATTTCATGCCTAAAATGTCAATGAGAATGTTGTGGACGGATTTAAAAGATATGTTCACCTCACTAGCCAACTCTCTCAGACTCATACGTCGATTTTCGAGCACTAGCTTCTTGATTCTGTCGATGTTTTCTTTGGTCGTAGCGGTTGAATGTCTACCAGAACGAGGCAAGTCTACTACTACTTCTCGGCCTTCTTTAAAAGCCTTATACCATTCATAAGCCCTTGTTTTCGATATACACGATTCGCCGTAGGTGTTTCGCAACATTTTTAGTGATTCACCACATGAAATATCATTCGAAACACAAAATTTAAGGCACACTCTTTGTTCAACAATATTTTCCATTGTAAAAATCGGCGAGAACTCAAAACTATGACCAACAAAAAGTGTAGTTTAAAACAAATTAAATGACAGATCCCGCTCAAACTTTGCGCGCTAAATCAGTACAGTGCTACCAACATGCAGTAAAAAAATTAGAACGACCTCTTTTACGCGGGTCTTTTTATTGACATATTCCCGATACTCATGGATCATCAAATGATGCTGACAGTTTTTTTTGACTACCGTGGTGTGGTTCACTCCGAATTCCTTCCAGAGGGAGAAACAGTGAATAAAGAATATTATTTAGGCGTCATGAAGCGTTTGCGTGAGAGTATCCGCCGAAAACGTCCAGATTTGTGGCAAGACAACTCATGGATGCTGCACCATGATAATGCACCATCACACACAGCCATTATAGTGAAAGAGTTTTTAGCGAAAAATTCAACAAAAGTTCTCGACCAAGCACCGTATTCACCTGATATGGCTCCGTCTGACTTTTTTTATTTCCCTAGTTAAAATTACCACTTCGAGGAAAACGTTTTGAGTCGATAGAAGCCTTAAAAGAAAATTCGCTGAATGAGCTAAAGGCCATACCGCAAATAGCCTATGAAAAATGTATGGAAGACTGGGTGAAGCGTTGGAGATGTTGTATAAAGAACGTCATGTTATTCCTATACAGGGGGCTTACCATGAACCCTTATAGCAGGAGTGTTTTCGACGAAAAATGAACTGTCCTGTTATTTTTTACCATGACCACTTAAAATAACAGGCTAGCCAGCGGTCACGTCATCTAATCCGGCGAGCGATCATTTGACAGTTGCTGGACTGCAAATAATCGTACCATGAAGTAATTTTTGACATACAAACATCAAGAATTGAACTACTTTGCTGTCAGATTAAACAAGTGTGCAAAACTAACATTCATTGACCTGTTTTGGTAATTTTTAAATAAAATTCATGTTTTTTCTACGTAAAAGTATTACTAGCATATTAACAAAAGTGTAACTATGAAATTACATAATATTACGTTTATTTTGCAGATCTTCATGTTAATAAAACCTCCTTTATCTAAGAATGAAACATAAGTTAATACTTCATAGTTAAAATTACTGTAAAACGGAATGAGAAAATAATGTCAGTTTGAAACTGATTTTTTTTTTGATAATAGTTGTGTTTCTAAATAATATTTAATGAATTTTCCTTATAGTTATTAGCTAAGCGTCTAACGTCTTGTCCATTGTGCTGTAAGATTTCTACGAAATTCGTACATGACATGCCTGCTGTCTACCGATTTGAACCAAATAAATTAAATGAGTTGAAAACGACCTATCGTCATTTTCTTGGACGATAACAGTGCTCTAGTTGTGACTATTACTGCAGAGGATCGGTAAAAGAACTATCGGCTGGTGTACCTATGGATAGTGATGGATGTAGTATGGTTTATAATGTTAGGCTCGGTAACAAGAAAACATACATCTTGAGGCATAAAATAAAACTTTTGTACTTGTTATAAGATGTTTATTACGAAAATATATCTAGTGACATTATGCTACGTGTTTCTTTTTACCCCACACGACCAGAATATTGTTTATTAAAAAGTATACTTCTATCAGATATATTATTGAATAGTGAACGTACTATTTAGGTATTTATACCCTAATAGCCATATGACAATCGCGTATAAATATTATCGCATATAAACGAGATGCAGGTTGGTGATTTTTATTCCAATCTTATGATTCTGAGAAACAAATCGATATAATGTATCTTATTTAATGTGTGGTAATACAAACTGACGTACATGTTATCGTTCAAAAATAGTAATCGTTTTATCAAGTGTCTAAATTATCTGTTTTAAGTGTTGAAAAGGATTTTAGCCTCTCAATCATGTCTAATGCGATGTTTAGTAATAAAACATATTGTTTTATTATTTATTATCTTCGTTATAAAAATCTATTATTCAAGTACCTACTTCGATAAAAAAAATTAAAACCGTAAAACCGATAACTTCAGCAGATGTAAAATCGATGCATTGCAGCTCTGATGGAAATGAGCATGGTACAAATAGAAAACCTGTCAGGCTATCCTTTAAAGTTAAACTGCCCGGAACTTGGCAATTATTTTGAAACTTCATGGTAAGCCCCCTGAATAGAACAAAGGGAAAGGTTGCTATCTATATATTGTACCTTAATCTAATAAAAATTTACAGTTTATATCTATGTGAGTTTTGATGTTAAGATGTAAGAGGTATTTTTCGTAATTATCATAAATATGAATTCTAATTTGTATTACGTTTTTTATTTTTGTTTGGTTCCAAAAAAAAAATGATTTGATATAATTTTTGATTGGACAACACTGTCCGATGACTAATTTAAAACAATTAAAAATTTCAAATGAATAAACCTATACTGAATATAGCAATAAATTATAAATAATTAGGTAAATGAAAGTATTTTTTAATGTATTTAATTATTAAGATTTTGTGTTTTTTCGTCTGTTGTTATGGCAACGGCCAAAGATAAAAAAAATTGACGGGAATGGTTAAATGCTTTGATTATATATATGTCTAGATGGAGTGTCAAGACCCTGACAGCGTCGGTATTTTATAGCGCCTATTCCTCACAATTGGCGCCAAAAGCCAACAGTGTCAATTGTGTTGTCAATGGAGACGCTTGTTTTTCTATCATAAAATAACGTAATAAAAATGGCGAAATGGGCTATTAAGGTGTGTAGAAATTACAGAGGCCGATTGAATATTAATAAATATGTATCCTATCACCCGTATGTTAAATAAATTATCATTAGTTCTGGAATAATGAATTATTGCAAATATTGGAATATAAAAAAAATAAAATTCGCCATTTTGCAAGTGTGGCAAGTCTGTGAAAACTAAATTTCCCACATTTACACATGAGACCGGTATGCTGGTAGGGCGATATTATTAATGTTATGGTGGATAATGGATCTTCAGTTTTCTACGAATCGAAGTGTATTGTAGTACATTGAAATAAGCTTGTTTTTTTTTTCGAATATTCCACCCATTTTGAATTTCAAGATGGCGGGCCTATTGACTCTTGCAAAATTCGACATGAGCGCCAGCATGTGTATACTTAATTACGTGCCTGCGCCGAGGAAATTTGAGGAGTTCCTTCGTCTGAAGTTAACCATGGGGATAGTGTTTAAATCATGGTGAACTTTAGAACGAGATATTATAGTTAAATGTGCATATAAAATGTTGAGTCACTACTGTTGACCGTTGATGAGTTCCCTCGTCTGGAGGCAACCGTGAGGGTGGTGTTAAGATCATGGTGAATTTTAGGAAGAGCTATCATGGTTAAATGTGTGTACAAAATGTTGAGTCTATACTGTTAACCATTGAGGAGTTCCTTCGTCTGGAGCCAACCCTTGGTTACAATTCGGTCACGCTTATCATGAAAATGTATTGTCTTTGGAACTGAACCAACGTGAAAAATTTTAGCTCCGTAAGAAAAAGAAAGTGCCATAGCCAATTGCTTGTAATAAAAAAAAACATTGTCTTCATAATATATAAATAGTACCAAACACAATAATTATGTACCTATTATATAAAAATAATTTTTATTTCGAGTTAAAAGATAGACTGTACCACGTTGGGCAATTTACCCCATTTTAGTTGTAATGTTTATCAACTGGTATCATTACGCACGCATTCATGCAAAAAAAAAAAAAAAACAATTGGCACGTTGTTTTTTGTTTCAATGTAGCGCCAGACTCCATCTAGATAATCTAAGGTTAAATGCTTGCTTTGATTATATATATGTCTAGATGGAGTGTCAAGACCCTGACAGCGTCGGTATTTTATAGCGCCAATTCCTCACAATTGGCGCCAAAAGCCAACAGTGTCAATTGTGTTGTCAATGGAGACGCTTGTTTTTCTATCATAAAATAACGTAATAAAAATGGCGAAATGGGCTATTAAGGTGTGTAGAAATTACAGAGGCCGATTGAATATTAATAAATATGTATCCTATCACCCGTATGTTAAATAAATTATCATTAGTTCTGGAATAATGAATTATTGCAAATATTGGAATATAAAAAAAATAAAATTCGCCATTTTGCAAGTGTGGCAAGTCTGTGAAAACTAAATTTCCCACATTTACACATGAGACCGGTATGCTGGTAGGGCGATATTATTAATGTTATGGTGGATAATGGATCTTATTATATAGTTTTCTACGAATCGAAGTGTATTGTAGTACATTGAAATAAGCTTGTTTTTTTTTGTTCGAATATTCCACCCATTTTGAATTTCAAGATGGCGGGCCTATTGACTCTTGCAAAATTCGACATGAGCGCCAGCATGTGTATACTTAATTACGTGCCTGCGCCGAGGAAATTTGAGGAGTTCCCTCGTCTGGAGGCAACCGTGAGGGTGGTGTTAAGATCATGGTGAATTTTAGGAAGAGCTATCATGGTTAAATGTGTGTACAAAATGTTGAGTCTACACTGTTAACCATTGAGGAGTTCCTTCGTCTGGAGCCAACCCTTGGTTACAATTCGGTCACGCTTATCATGAAAATGTATTGTCTTTGGAACTGAACCAACGTGAAAAATTTTAGCTCCGTAAGAAAAAGAAAGTGCCATAGCCAATTGCTTGTAATAAAAAAAAAACATTGTCTTCATAATATATAAATAGTACCAAACACAATAATTATGTACCTATTATATAAAAATAATTTTTATTTCGAGTTAAAAGATACACTGTACCACGTTGGGCAATTTACCCCATTTTAGTTGTAATGTTTATCAACTGGTATCATTACGCACGCATTCATGCAAAAAAAAAAAAACTATTGGCACGTTGTTTTTTGTTTCAATGTAGCGCCAGACTCCATCTAGATAATCTAAGGTTAAATGTTACTAGAAAAATCTCCCATCAATTTTATTGGGCAAAAGTTTAGTTTTCTACTAGCAGCCCCGATAACGTTGACAATGCTTCACGCCATTCTTCGCTTCATTTATGCCATGAAACAACACTTCACGTTTTACGTAGTACATTAAACATCATCTGTAATCGTTATTTTTTGACTTGAGTATGTTACTTTAACAGACTTTCAAACGGCCCTTAGTTAAAGTTAATATTAGTTAAGTAAATAAGTTAAGTAAAGTTATTCGTGTAATCTTTTGTTTGCTGTAAAGATGGGTAGATTAGATACGATTTACTTGAAGTATTTACTATTATTAAAATAGTAGCAATATTTATTTATTTAGGTTTGCCCACAGCACATAATACATATATACACATTGAAACAATACATTCACAAGGTAATATTCTAATATACCTATATGCCAATTACGGACAAACACAACATTTACAGGAGTGACGCCAGATTACCGCTAGGTTGTACACTTAATCAATTTTGATTAATACACTTAAAAAGGACACAAATAAATAAAAACAGTTTAAGATAAAAAGATTAAATACTTACAAACTTGCATGTCGATTTTCATTATTTATAGAAACCATTTAATGTCTACTAAGGATTATCTATTGAATATCAAATAAGTAGACGCCATGTATAAAGCTATGAAGTACCTAAGTAATTATTTGTGCACGCAACATGTTTAAATTTACTTAATCACAACTAGGATCTTAACAAAATCGACGCACGTAGGCACAAGTCAGATGTTAGGATGTCATGCAACTTTCTTAGTTTAGTAGAAATTTAATTCTGTATTTCTTGGTTGGGCACCATGTATTACTGCATTGACCTAGTATTATTGTGTTAAATTTCAGTCTGGTTAACTTGCGCTGCCGTGTGGTATCCGGCCTAGAATTGACCACCCCCTTTCCTCCCGTGGGTGTCGTAAGAGGCGACTAAGGGAAAAAAAAACAGAAGATGAGCAGCAGCGTCTTCTGTAACTTGACCACCAATACTGCGATCCCCAAGGCGCTTGCCAAGCGTGGGGATTATGGCACCCCCCCTTTAAAGGAGAAGGCCTTTGTCAAACAGTGATGACGGCTGATGATGACTTGCGCTGCATTTAAACGTAGGCTGGCCACTTTCTTAGGTAGATAGTTTACTTTATAAAAGTGTAGTGTAAGAATTTATTTTTTCGATCATCAGCTAAGATAGATTAGAAATGGATATACAATATACTATAATCTATTCGTATGTATATATTACATTAGGTAAAAAAAGAGAGAATGTACAGTGGCGTACACGGTTTTTTAAGGTACTTTAGTAAATGCTTGGTTAGCCACTACAATCTACATACAATCGATTAGCCAGGTGACTGCGAGTTAGTAATTCTTTTAACTAAGCAGCAACCAGCTCAGAAGTCACAGATTACTTACAAAATCAGCCACATATTGACCGCCCCGCTTCATTGTACAGCGACTGCCGCGCAACAAACCCAATAAAATAATATGAATTGAAAAATGTAAAAATGTTTGCAGTCACTGATGACCGCGGCGGCAGGCTTAAACGATTATGGATTACGTATTGGTACTATTTATTATAAAGTCATGCCATTTGCATCATAACAATGTAGTAATTTAGTGTGTTAGATACGTGAAAAGCTTTATTGCGAATTTCAATTTCAGAAAAGTGATGCTATGAACTTTATAGTATTCACTGCTGGCGTAAAATGAAAAAAATACAAAAATACCATGACTCACTCTAGTTCAAGATTTACAGCACGAATAAAACAAGTTGCATTAACAATATTTTATACTGAGTGTTCGGATATTTTGTGATAGTTCCACTTATTATCTACGTCTGGTTGTTACGTTATCTTTCGCCACCTACTTACTCTTGTACTGTTACTTTATTTTAAGAACAATATTACGTTTTATGTTGTTTGTCCTATTTTATCGCAACACCGCATTGAACGCAAGTCTAAATATAAACAAAAACAGACAACTATGGTGAATACTTATTGTTAGGCTAGCATTATTTACTAGGTGAGAAAATAGATTTACAAAAAAAGATGACATCCACATTTTGTCATGCAAATTCCTGCTTATGATAAATAACGTAATATAACCAAAGTTGTGTTGTTATGACAGTGGTAGGACACGAGAAGAAATAGGGCAAGGTATAAAACGAAGTGGAACAAAATCTAAATGTTACTGTGGCATTTAGGGCGGTCATAACAATTGTGTCAGAAAATAATGTGAAAGCACATTTTGAAGCAAAAAATGTATATTTATTGTGATATGGGTATTAAACTACTCAGGCTTTGGGTCCTTTGGTCCGTCGTCATAATTAACTACACATACAAACTACATAAATAAGGAACTTAATAACAAACGTCCAAAGGTTTACATTCCGGGTTTAAATGCATTCGATTGCGGTTGTAACAATATTAAGCCGTTCTTATTTACTTAATATAAAATAGTCTAATCCTTAGTTTTTCTAATTTTGCTTCAGTAATCAATTAGTTATTGTTTATTTACAGGTATAGCAATCAGACCATTCGGCCTTTCATTGATATATCTGATCCTCTTCCTATTAGCTCCATTAACACAAATACCAGATCAAGAAACATTTTCTGGTAAGTGGAATAATTAATATTATTTTATTATCTTATAAAAGGTAATTAATTACTTCTAGTCCTAAATGTCCATGATCTTATCATTTCTGAATAAGTCATGGTTCACGTTGATAACAGGTAGATTTGAATATCTCCTTAGCCTTTACTTAAAAAGACGACAAGCTATTAAGTGAGTTGATGTGTACAACCATAAATTACTTTTACACGTCTAGTCTATACCATGCTAACTCATTAGTCCTTACACTAGTATTTCAGTAAACTCATTGTTGTGCTACGTCAGTGCTGCCGTTATAACTGACATACTAAAATTATTATTTTATTTTAATACCACCTGCCTCGTCTGCTTCGTTGGTCTAGTAGTCTGCTGAGCCTGACATCCTGGGTTCGATTCTAGGGTCAGGAAAAGTTGTATTGGCTTTTTCGGGACCAATAACATAACTGTCTATATATAAATGTGGTTAAGTATGCTATACACCTCTGCCTACTCCTTTGAGAAAAATAGGCGTGAAATTATGTTATATTTACCTATTCTCATGATAGTACTAATGTGATCTATGAACGATCAATTACTTAAAATCTGTTTCGTTTTTCAGGATGGCGCGGCAAATATCTATTTTTAAATGTTTTAGTATCTTTTACATTATTACTTGGGCATGCAGTTTTTCACACCGTCTTGGCATCATTTGCTCCTTATGGATCTTTACTTCTCCATTACCCACTCGTACAGGTCATCGGTCACAATCTAGGCCTTGTGTCCTATCATATGATAGATCCACTTATGGCCGTGCATTTTATGTCACCTGAGGTA
This sequence comes from Abrostola tripartita, assembly GCA_905340225.1. Taxonomy (NCBI): domain Eukaryota; kingdom Metazoa; phylum Arthropoda; class Insecta; order Lepidoptera; family Noctuidae; genus Abrostola; species Abrostola tripartita. The sequence continues at coordinate 4,451,908 of HG996488.1, forward strand.
AATATAATATTCTTAATAAAATTCACGAACGTATCACAGTGTACAGTTATCTTTTTATTATGTTGCATAATTTGACAAAAGACAGACTGTATGTAATCTTAAGACCAATTGCCTGGTCTGACACTATAGCCTTGTATAATTACTATAGCAGTTGCTATAATTAGGCATATTCTGATTTCAGCTTGTAATGAGTACGACGTCTCTGCTGGTATACATGCTGGTCAAAAGATTAGTGAGGAGGCCGAAGGAAGATGCTGAGCCAAATGATACAAAATTTCAGCAGTATCCACTCCTAACTAGTGCTGGTAAGTATTTTATCTTGGTATCTTTAACCAGTGTGTGTTGTTGGTCTTTAACCAGTGATGACGTATGGTTCTAATACGTGGTCGCTAACAGTAGGTTTCTTAGAGAGGCTCAGAGTCACTCAACGAGGTATGGAGAGAGCTATTCTCGGAGTTTCTTAGCACGACATGATCCGAAATACGAAAATTCGCTAAAGAACCAAAGTCAAGAAACATAACTCGAAGAATATGCAAGTTGAAGTGGCAATGGGCAGCCCACATCGCTGGATGCAAATGGCAAGTTGACGTTCATTGTGGCGTTCTAAGGGGGAGGCCTTCGTTCTATAGAAGACGTCTTTCGGTTGATTATTAGCAGTTTCTGCGTTATTGCGTTAGGTATCTACCCTTGTAAAATTCGAGTCAGGTTAGAGTTCCTAAAGAAGTCAATAGAGTTAAGCCCCCTTATTCATAGAAATGACAATTTTAAACGATTCTTGGGTTTAATTGTTTAATTTTAAACCATTCTTGGTTTAAAATTGTTAAATTAAATTAAGTATACCTGTTAGTGTTTTCTGCATGATAAAGAATAGAGATGTCAATAGACCTAAGTATGGGCTTATGTTAATACAGGTATTATCCTCATTTATGAATAAAAATGAAGAGGTATGTATGGTATAAGTTAAAACACGTTTTATCTAATTTAAATAACATTTTACGAATCTTACAATTAAAAAATACATAGTTTAATAAATAAATAGGTAACCGAGGTATACCTAATAAATTCTGATTCGATTCTGAGTATTGATTGCTATTCTGTGAAAATGTTAATAAATCTCTGTGCTTTATTTTAACATAATTGATTTAACATTATAAACATTTCATTGTTAATCAGAACGTTGAAAATAATACGCCTCTTAGTGGAAACAGGTTTAATAAAAGCTTTTATGTAGGAGTAATCCATATAACACTTGTAATCAGGTTACAGGTGCTGTTCTTGTAGTTTAATTTAAACTACTCCATTAATTTGTTACTTTACACTGGCATTGCATTAAAAAAATAGTTTGCGTATTGCTTCTAAATTCTATTTTTATGCCGACGGTATATTTAGACAGGCGTTAACATATTGTGTATCGATATTCGGTTATGTAGTGAATGTCCGAGATTTCTGAATTTCACTTCAATCAACAATTTTTAAACCTACTTAAATATACCTACCTAATCATAGCACTTCGTTTAAGGTAAAAGTTCTAACTTTTTAACATTTCTTATTTAATTTTTAGGAAAATATTTATGTCTGTTCCTGATAATGTTCTCCGGTATAATGCGCCCGAGCGTCACATCTGGGATATATTTCCTGGTGTTTATGGGTGCTGCGACTGCTTGGGCGCTGGGCCGTCCACTGGGACGAGGCTTTGCAGTTGTGAGCCGCTGTGTGATGGCCATTATGGCTGTACACGTCGTAGCTCTTCTCGTATATCAGTTGACCTGGCTATCGGAACTCTACCCACCTGAGAAGAATTTTGCTAGGTAAATAATTTATTTGTGGCGAAATAAAGGAAAGGTCTTTACCCAGCAGTAGGACATAGAATAGGCTAATTAAAAAATATATACTTATTTTACCTCTATAATAACTTTTGGCAAAGAATGAAGGTATAGTCTATCAGCGTTTAAATTTGGAGGCATTTGAAAACCGTAAGCTAGTTACTCATTCGTAAGTGTTATAGTCTTCGCTAGCGACTGCAACTTCTAAAGAGGGTCTTTAAATTCCAATTCAAAAAGACACACAAGACGGTTTAGGGACGCCATAGTCACAGTAATACAGAACAGTAGGTTATCTAAGGCCGCCCGCCGAGTTATTACTAATTTACTAGCCTACTCTTGCGTTGATCCCCAGGGTTGTCACTTTTACTTTTAGTTAATATTTTCGAACAAGCAGCACTTGATCTAAATTTATGTAATAAAAAGCATATTATGATTGAATATTTTACCAATTTATAAATTTAGTAAAAAAAAAAGCCTTTATTCACATAACATTTATTATATTAAGTTACAAATTTGATACCGAGAATTTTTTTAGTCTCCGGTTTCTGCACGTCCGGAACGCTTTATTATTATTTGTTAATGTAAAGTAAATTCTCATTCTTATGTAATTTTTTTGTAAAAAGCTTTTAGGAAAGCATGGACAGGGCATCTTAAATTCTATATCATTCAGTTGATCGTAAAAATGCGACTCGGCTACGCTCTTAATAAAGCAAATAAACTGTGAAATAAACAATACAATACCACATTTTCTAATAAGATTTAAGTATAAGTAGGTACTTACATTTCCGGTTCAGTAGGAACTATGAAGAATGCACAGCCCGTACTGCCGCCACCTTATTCCCCCATATATTATGCTAGCGTGTGCGTGAAATCGCGTGCCGACACGGCGCGCGGCGCGCACGCACACATTCAAACCGAGAGCGGCACGTTTGTATGAAGATGTTTTACTGTTCTGTATTTTCTGTGCCATAGTAGTGATAAATGTTTTGTTAAAATTGGTATAATTAGGAAAGTAATTACCTACCCATTATGCCGATGTAGATGTTACTCCAAAGGTAACATAAAAAATAAACCTAAAAATAATTTAAAATATTATTTGCAGATATTTTGGGCTAACAAAATTGGTAATAATCAATGAAACAAATCCATCAGCATTTGTATATGAGGTAACTGATGACCACATGTGGGCGACATTAGCAAGTCCTTTAGTTATACTGTTCACGTATTTCATTCTTGCCATTGAAAGCAGGGAACTATTCAAACCGAAGGTATGAATATAATTTTAAATAATTTAGCATTGTAATTTTATGAACAATTAATTATATCTTGCTAATACCCAGCTGTAAGCTTTTTAAAATTATGGTAACCTTAAATATGTTTCTTGACTAATGCAAAGATTGTAGGCCTATATTGTACACGCGCCTAATCCTTAGTTCTAATAGTTATATTCAACCAATCATATTTTGTAACGATAAAAAATATCCAAGAAGTTTTAAAAAGCAATTATATTATGAGAGTAGTGTATTCGCTTGTAAACTTTTGTTTTTACTAATGTTTTCATATTAATGAATGCTTTAACTAAAACTATATAATAGTCATTAGAAAACTTATATTTCTTGTGCTATCAAACTGGGAACTTAGGCGAAAAGAAAGAGTGCCATAACTGGCCTAGAAGCGGGCAAGCTGAACGGTTCCCTGGTCCGAGTCGTACCCTTCCGACGCGGCAGTCGTCGTGTCACTAAAGATAAATGGAAGAATGCCACTAAAAAAGTTCGAGTAAGCTTGCGACAAATCACGTGTCCGTTAGATACTTGTTACATAAATTGCACATTTCGATTTTTGAGCCGTAATAAGTCGCAAATTTTATATAAGTGCATCCATTCTAAATACAAGACGGTATACACCGGTGCCTTTGAATGTTTGTTTATATTATACTTTTTTTCATATGCATCATTTGTATTTAGAGTGAGGCACTCATTCATTAATCCTACTTAAAATACGTTGCACATTACCTACCTTGTCAAATTATTATTTTATTATTAGTAACACTTTGGTAGAAACACATTATATTTGCTTCACTTCTCGTTTCGTAGTTAGTAAGTAGGTACTTTACAGTGAATTGCATGGATTTTAGTAAATAATTTGTGAATTAATTGTATACATTTATTTTCACACAATTTAGTACTAGAAAATGGCAATGGGGCTTCTGCTAGCGCACTAAATTGTCGATGGGCAACTTGGAAATTTACAGATTCTACAAAATTGTTAATAATTATTTGTTTTTGCAACCAGCTTTCGTTCTTTTATAGGTTGCATATTCATACATAAATTCAAAAGCACTTCGTGGTGACGCCGGTGAGACCACCCCTGTAGGTATTTTTATTATTTTATTTTTGTTTGTTTGTTCGTGGGATATGCTTGTGCGTTCGAACTTAAAACTATTTGGCCTACGATGCTTAAGAGGAATGATAAATAGAAGAGTTATCTATAAACCACTGGCATTCCACTTAACCGGTTTTGTGGGAATATGTGCGTAATATATAATAAATAAGAAATAAAAATTGGTTCTAAATGGCACGCATGTGCTTTAGAGAGACTCATATTGGGTAATAATTCGGTAGATGCCATACATTTTTGCGGCAGTAAAACCGCATGCGCCGCTGCCCTCCACTCATTGAAATTACTGGTACATACCTACATCCGACAAGTTCTTAAATAAATAAAATAAAGAAGACCTTGGTTTATTTATTTATTTCTATGATTGTTATTTCAATTGTACCGTTATATTTTGCTATAACTAAGATGGTTACGACCTGTTGACGCTCCAATAATAATAATTAATAATATCAGGGTAAAAACTTATCTATGTTTCGTCACATACATATTTCCTAGTACGGGTGGATGAACCTTAGATATAATTAGAAAATTAAATAAGCTGTTTACAAAAATCGTGTTTAACGCTTAATCATTACATTTAACAGTGGCACTAGTAAACATCATCACTTTAACATTTGTGTCGATCATATATCTCTTTAATGTAAGGCATATGTACTTATATGTAGTGTGTTTATAGATGTTACATTATTGGTGTGCACAGCATGGATCAATGTGTGTCTCTTAATTTGTCTGCCTTGTTTCTGTCACATTTCCATATTTTATACTCTTTTTAAATTTCTTTTAAAAAGAGTATGAAATATGGAAATGTGTATAGTAACCTAAATTTAATACCAATAACAAGAATAAAAATTTGTATTTACTAAGTCAAAGACCTCTGATGATATTAAAATTTATTACATCATGAGTCTGAATAGGTAAATTATACATTATTTATATTATAAAATGTATGCAATGAGAGCTATACATTAAACCCACACGATGTGACTAATAAAAGAAACTTTAAATGTACAGCTTATGCGCAACGTAAGTCCTTCGAAGCTATGGTCAGGCATGCAAATTACGTCTGCGACACGACAGTTGCAACAAGACTCTACGGGCTCGGTCGTCGTCAATGATGATGGTAAATAACACAATACTAAGTTAATAATCATAATCAGTACCTTTTCGTGTCCAGCATAATTATTATAAAAATTATTACAGATGCTTTCGAAGAAGAAGAAAAGCCCAATTTGTTGGATGATATAATCGCAGCAATCATAGATTTTTTCCAAGTTCTAGTAAGGTAAACACTATTTTTTTAATTAATAAACGTCGCCACACCAGGAATTTCTCCTGTATCGTGGGTGCGTTTCACAAACATGAAGTAGTAGTCCAATCACTTGGCCACTGCGCCAATGAGGTCGTCTAGTATATTTGCCGTAGAGTTGCAAGCTTTGTCAGGATATACGTGTTTGTACTGTATACTGAGATGATTTAGAAAATACCTTGAACCATACTCTTACCAGATCGAAGATGTTTCGGAGAGGGGCCAGTTTAGGCGTAGGCAACCTAAACCGACGGGGGTATAATGACGAATGTGATGAAATGGGAATACGACGAAAGAGGTATGCTAGAATCGTAGCAATAGGAAATCAGTGGTATCTGCCTACACCTCTGGGAAACAGACGTGATTTTATGTATGGTACATAAATGTATACCTAAAATAATAATGTACTTACAACATTTTCATTTATTTGTTTCCAGGTCATCATATATAGCTACGACAATCACGATGATGGCGTGGAGCATTATGTTCCACTCTTGGTTGACATTCGTGTTCCTTATGTGGGCCAACATTGTGTGGCTCTGTCAAGACCAGCGCTCATTCATGCTGAAGACCAGTCCGATACTTGTCTGCTATGCTATGATGTTGCTTATAGCACAGTACATATACGGCATGAACCTTTATGAATCTGAACTACCTTCAAATATAACGGTAAGTAACATGTTTACTTAATTAAATAATTGATTGTGTTTTTACTAATGTCCATGATCAAAAACTAAGAGAATCATTGCATTTTTATATTTTCTAGGAAGTGAACCTCCGTCAAATCGGTCTTGGACGCGCGGAAGGCGAGCCGTGTGTGCCGTTGCTGATAAAGTCGTTGTTCACGTGTATGTTTTGGGTTACGCTGCGCCAACGCATTCAAGATATGCGACAAAAAAGGCAAGCCTCTGTTATTACAGACATGGCTGCGCCTTTACAGCTTACTGCGTCTACTGCGGCTAGCGGTAAGTATTCAGAGTTTAAACATGCGCTCAGTAAGAATATGTATTGTCTAGTATTAACTGAGTATAATTATGTGTTTTAGTAATATTTTATATTGAAATCATTTTATGTAAAAATATTTTATTTTAACCCTCCCTACACGGATCAGGTTTGGTAAACGGTAATCAAAACACAAATTGAATTCCACCACATCTTCGTTTCAGTAATAACTACAAATTCGTTAAAATGAAATATTTTACACCAATCATATCTATAATTATATATATATATTAATATAATTACATATTTAAACTAAAATTAATTATAAAAGCACTCTTTATGATTCAAATTTAGTGCATATTACTTATTTTAAATGATGGACCTACTTATATTTTTAGTATAGGTAAGTATCTAATGTAACCTTTTATAATATTCTTTATGGTTACTCGCTTTTACATGTCTAAATAATCATGCTACATACAATATTCTGTTGTATGCTATTAACATTTTATTACTCACACTTCTACTTAATGGCACTTAATTTGTAAGACTTGAAACTTGAAGAGCTTTATCTAAGAACGCAGCATGATAGTAAGTTGTTCGGCAGTGGTAGAAGCGCAGCACGAAGAAGAAAGTCGTTCTCGGCTGCTGCGCGCGCTGGGCGAGCTGCTCCGGGCGGCGTGCGCGCGCTACTGGATTTACGTCGTCGTCATCATGCTGTTCGTCATCGGCATCAACGGCGACCGCATGACTATCTTCCGGATCATTTACATGTTCCTTTTCCTCGCCTTTATACTCATGTTCCAGGTAACATTTCTATTTTCCTTATTTTTTATGAATATCGATTATTTTGCAGCTGTGCTGTTTTTCTCCGCTTGTTAAATCACTCATGTAAAGAATTGTTTGTTTTTAGATAAGTTGGGACTGGTGGCGAAAAACAATGTACATGTTTTGGATAGTTGTCATCATTTACTCCATGATAAACCTTATTCTCATATACATATACCAGTTTGACAATTTTTCAAAGACTATAGAAAAGTATTTGATGATCAACGAGCGATTGTAAGTACCTACTATTTTATGTATACTCTTCGTTACAATTCGTTATAATTCAAATAAACTTTAGTACTATAAAATATACGTAACCATGCTTATTTTCCTATGATGAATTTATCTTCATTACAGACAACATGATTTGGGTCTTGAGCCCTATCATCCAGCCGACCTGTTTATCAAATTATTAACACCTACATTATTTCTCATCATAACAATAATGCAGGTCCATTACTTCCATAAAGATTTTATGGCGTTGTCGGATCCTAATACAAGGTAATTTGTAAACTTTAACATGATTTGATAACTTTTTGAAGCTCATAAAGCTGAAGATTATAAATTCTGGAGTATGTTATATTCAATAGATTGTCTCGAGTTAAGACTAACGCAAATTGAAGAATAATTGCTGTTTTTAATATTTTTAGAACAAATAGCTTGGCTAAGGAAGCAGAGTCGAGTAAACCGAGTCAAGCTGGTGCATCCACTATGAAAGATGATGTAAGTAATGTTGTTACTACAAAATTCTAACGTTGTACACATTTTACGTTTCAAATGACTGGTTTAGCATTAGAATATTACGCTTTTCAATAGACCTAACCGGTTAGTTGATACCTAATAGGAAGATGAATTATGAATAGCTGAGCCACGAATGAATGAATGATCTATACACAGATGAACCATAGACGAATGAATGTAAATGTACCCTTGTTTGTAAACAAAGTATATTCCTTTATCAATTTAGATTCTAGCTTAGCATGGGCAACATGCTAAAATGGCACCAAAAGTCATATACATTTGGGTTGGTATTATCGTTTCAAATTTCCTTTATCAATTTAGAACAAAGTACTTACATATTTTCTGAAAATAGAAAAATACCTATATGCATTTATACGGAGGCTTTTTTCACACGGACGGGTTGTTTCGCTATTGCAGTTACCACCGCTACCATCTGAAGAAGAACGTCCACGGACACCGGAAAGTAGCGTAACCGAAGCAGATCTCTCAATCGAGTTATCTTCCGTAAACACTGCTGCTAAGCAGGTGCAAAAGTAAGTACTTTAGTTATAGGCAATGCAAAAAAAAGATATTGGCATCATCACCATATAACTAGCCTACCTCTCCGGTATTGCCCACTGCTGGGTAGATATACCTTTCATCCAGGTGTTTCTTGCGATTTAGACAATATCAAAAGCGCTGTAGGCTTTATGAGATCTCCGACGTCTTTGGCCTAATCAGTAACCGCTACCATTCGGTCAAAATTGTATCTATCCCGAGGCTTTCAGTTCATACGGTCAAGAAGTCAACGTCGAATAAGAAAAATTAATCGTTACTAAGCCATTTTTAATCAGAAACAATAATGTTACCGTTTTGTGTCTACAGAAAAACGTCACGGTCACGTTCGTATGCACCAACTCTGACGGAGCGTCCTTCTACAGGGCTGAAGACGTTAATTAAACGGGTCTTTGAATCCTCTAAGCAAATTGTACTAGATTGGGTAGATAAAATGTTCATTTACCTAGACATACATCTTATTAAAATCGTGTTCATTTCCTTGATGCTGCTTTGTGTAATGAATGTAAGTATTTATTTACAAAATCTAGTGTATAGACTTAAGTTAAGCTAAGTACTGAAACAGTCAACCAATGTTATTATCCTGTCATATTTTCTTTATTAACTATCTTAACAGTTTAGTAAACTAAAAGTCCGGTTGAAAAACATGAATAGTTCTAAATTAGAGAGCATTACAGTAGTGACACATAGATATTAGGTGGTACAAATTACTACTTTCCTTTTCTCATTATAATGCTGTACTCACTATAATGGTAGTATGTAGCTGTGTAGATATTATATTAAATAGTGTATTACATTACAGGTGTGCGCAATGCACGTACCTATAATAGTTATGATCTCACCGGTATTGTGGTTAGATTCACGGAAGCAAAGAGTTTGTGTGCTATTAATATCATCACTAATAAGTATCTACTTCATGGCTAAAATGGTCTACCAGATAGACTACATCAAACATAGTAGGTTTGATATCAACTGTACTAGTTCCGACGTAAGTATTACCTTGGATGTATAATTAATGTATTATGAAAATATTATTTCGAATGCCATTTATTTTCTTTTTTTTTGTACGATATTTTAGCGAGGTGAAAATAACACTAAAAATGTAACAACATTCAACAATGCCGAATGGATAGGGTTTCGTAAAGCTACACATAAGGAACCACTAGTGGCTTTACTGAAGGGATACATCGGACTCTTAGCTGTTTTCACCTTCCACTCCCTAGTTACATATAGACAAAAATCAATCAGGTTTGTAATTTTATTGTAGATATAAATTAAGTACAATCGTCTAGATTCCTACATTATATATTTAATCTATAATTAATTCACAGATCGATATTACTTAAAAACAAGGACAAGGTTATGTTTCCTGAAATAACGCGCAAGGAAGCGGACAAAGATATTCTACACTGTTTAAAGTATTTGATAAACTACGGATTTTATAAGTTTGGTGTAGAGGTCAGTAACTGCTTAAATAACAACTTACGTTACAAAAAAAACTGCTGATCACATTATTTTTGTAAAATTATACATAATGTGTCTAAGGAAATCTGTTGTGTTGGGTTCTATGTACCTACCTTGTTCAGTTATTAAAATCGTAAAAAAATAATAGTGACTATAAGGCTATATACTACGTCTCCACTGATACGGTACCGGCGAATCATAACTAGATTCACATTAGATTTGACAAAGGATGCTTCGAATGCCATAGAGGGTATTATTTTCGTGCATGTACGATCGCCTAGGGCAAGTCACCGTTCCAGTTAGAACGGGTCCCCCTGATGTAGCGCGCCCATCATCGCCCGCAGATAAGCCTGATCTGCCTGATGGGCGTGATCGGCTCGCGCATGGACCTGTACGCCGTGCTGTACGCGGGCTGGCTGCTGGTGCTGGTGTCGGTGCGGCGCGGCCAGCAGGCGCGCGCCTGGCCCGCCTTCACGGCCTGCGTCACGGTGCTCGTGCCGGCGCAGTACATGATCGCCGTGGGCTTCCTGCCGCAGTTCTGCGTAGCCTACCCGTGGGACGGCGCCGACCAGGTAACCCGCTCTCACACCGGTTTCCATATCAGTCAAGAGTGACTAGTCATGATGCGAGCGATTTGATGTTGTGACATAAGTTAAGTTGGTTAATATGTTATGAATTTTCAGCAAATTAAACACGTTCGTTCGTGGATGTTTCTTCCGCACGCTGAAAATCCCCCACACGCATATAAAATTATTTTTGATTTCTTCCTACTGTTATTTGCCACACGCCAACTAAAAGTTTTCCGAGTTGAAAAAATACATGGTGAGGGGTACGTCGGCGGTTCAAATAGTGAAGATATTGGTAAAGACTGGGAAACGCCGAACTTTGAAAATCCAGTGCCGGATTTCCTCAGTTACGTTGGGTAAGTTTATTTATAGAAAAGTTTTGATTTGAACAACTTGTCAGTGCCAGCAGTAACATGCGCTATAAATAATGAATAGTACCTATTTATTTATAAATAACAAGATTTTATCCTTGCTGTAGAATAAAATTGGTGCCATTTTAGCATGTTGCCCATGCTAAGCTTGAATCTAAATTGATAAAGGAAATTTGAAAAACGATAACGATAATTTGGGTTGGTATTATCGTTTCAGTGATTTATAGCTGTAAAGGTATAACACTGAGTTGGTAATCATAGATTCCAACAGATAATACCTGACGTCACCCTTATGACGTAAATACTAAAAGGGAACTTGAAATTCGATGGATGCGAGCAGCGACACGGTGGCTCAGTTGGTTAGAGCAGCGCCACGGCTCGGCGAAGGTCGCGGGTTCGAATCCCGCTCGTGTCCATCATTTTTCAAATTGCCTTTATCAATTTAGATTTAGGCTAAATAATATTAATGACACCATTATTTTACTGTTTTCAGTTCGTGGCTTGATGTACTTAAACGTATGGTGTTCTTGGGAATGCTATGGGTAACCCTTGCTATTATGTTCATGACGGGCACCAACCGCGTCAACTTATTCTCCATGGGCTACCTCATCGGTTCATTCATATTTCTTTGGCAAGGAACTGACTTCTATTTACGTCCCAAAGAAGCTATACTACAATGGTAAGCAATCGTAATCAAAAAACATAATTATAATCAACAACAAACAAATAACAAGCAACAACAAGGTTTGACTCAAATGACGAAAGAAGAAGCGGATTATATTTGAATCGATTTACAGTGAGCATTTACTATCATTTAAGTTTCAGATTTTAAGTCGGAAGTACATATCATAATGTTATCTAATACTCAAATAAACTTTACGACGGTGGTTACATAAATCCCAGAATACCGTATTTACTGGGTACAGAGTGGTAACGAATTTAAACATGACTGGAAATAATCATAAATCATCTGTCTAGTCTATACCCAACTATGTTGGGTTCGGCTTCCAGTCTAACTGGATGTAGCTGAATCTCAATATTCTAATATCTAATAATGAGGATCAATCAGGTTTTTAGTATTTAATGCAGTATTATAGTCCATGAAAAATCCAAAACATTGGTGTAATTATTTTTGTCATACGACCAAAAATGAGCAAGTAGCAATCAATTTAATGCGCCGATCGTCGATCCGTAATCGTTGCCGCGGCGCAAAGCGTGTGACGACACTGGGCCCATCGCCGACCGTTAGCCGTTGAGAACGATTTGGTGATTTGTGACTTAAAAACAAATTAGGTGACCGGTTTGTGTCTTATTTAACTTTTTAACTATGTATAAATAATGTATAGTGCCAATGTACAAATAATTCTAGTAAAACGCCAGAAAAACAGTTTTTTAAAAGTGCCGAAAGTCGCAAAACACTTAAAAATAGTGTTCCGTTGTAAAATGCGATAATAAAACTCCAGGCTACAAGACATTGCTGAGAAGCTCATTTCGATGTACGTACCTGGTAGGTACCTATTATTTTGTTGATAAATTATATGGAAATAAGTTTTTATGCCTGCTGTTTTAATAAAAAGTATAAAAACATACTTAACTTCTTACATTTTCTGAGTTTTGTAGAGATATCTACGTACTTACTTACCTACCGTAGTGTTCTACAAGATGACTAAAGGAATATAATCCAGGGAATGGGCAGCAGTGTTTAACTGTATAATCAACTACAACTTCGATCCTCAACCCGCCTGGCAAGCATGTGGATTATTGCAATACCTCCCATACAAGAGAGAGGCCTTAGTCTAGCAGTGGACTGATGTAGGCTGTTGTGACAACGACAAGATTCCCATTCGTAGATATGTAATATTCCAAGGTCAAACCAATGCCACCGGGACGTACTCGGGTAAATCGCAAAGATTGAATGCTATTTTAAAATCATTTAAATCACAACAGCGGTACATTTATATATCTGCCTCAGTTATGCCTTATTGTTAAAAGCAAATTAATATATTTTTTTATATTTTAGTTGGAACAGAATATAGAAAATTACGTAGTTCAATAATAATAATAACGTTCTCCTGACCGAATTTCGGTCACGGCGGCCTGTCTCATCTGAGACTAGCCAACTACGCAGCAGATATTATAATGTACAAGTATGCGCGCAAACACAGGTGCACTCCCTATTTCCTCACTCTCATAGTCCGGTGGGACGGTAGACCGAAAAGAGAGAAGAGAACGACTGGAGAGAGATCAGGCGTAGGACCAACACCTTAACGTGCCTTTCGAAGCACGGAGGGGTCTCGACATGTGAAAACGGTCACCCATCACAAGACTGACCGCTGCGAGCACTGCTTAACCTCGCAGATCGACTGATCTGCGCGGTAGACACATAGCTACGTAAAGTTTAATTTGGTTCAAGGGAAGCTTAAACTGAAGAAGGGTGTGTTGCCTTTAACAAATCCCACAGCATCATCTCCTTTCTTTCAGTTTTCACGTGCCGATCTATGTTAATAAATAAAACTAAAATATAGAAATAAATATGTAGAGAAACAAATATATATTTTTGCCTCATACCCTACCTGACATTGACAAACAATTTTAAGGTTTCTGTCAAAACTATTACATGTAAATACATACATTATATACATTCGTTCATCAAGATCTTATAAACATTTTATTTTTTAGTTCTGGATACTTTCCTGAACCTTTACTATACATTTCCTTGAACGAAAACAACATTCGTTCATAAAGTTATTATAAACACTATTCATCAGTTCTGCTTCTGAATACTTCCCTGTACCTATACTTTACATTCATTCTATATACCACTAACTAAAAGCTTAGACCTAAGATTACTAGTAACAACCTACGTAGATTAATAAGCAACACCCCTACCTTTATAGTTTCCAACCACGGATTTCAGCAATGGTGAACTTAGAATGATTACCTAGATAATCAAATACCATAAAAGTATCCACTTTTAGGTTTTCTGATTGGGCTTGCACAAAACCATCTTCTATTTTATAAGTAGGTAGTTTCATATTTAAAAATCATAAAATAAACAACACTTTATGTAGGTATATAAATTGCCAAATATCAGTAACCGACCGTGTCGCCGCGCTGAACCTGAAGTACGTAATTGAGTGCCCGCTACGCTCGGAACCGGCACTGTGACGTCACACGCATCCGCGCTCATTGACTTTTAGCAGCAGGAACGGCTTATGTTTATTACTTAATATCTTCGTAATTAATGGTCCGATTTGGATAATTAAAAAAGATATATCATGCTTATGTCATAGAGAATAACGTGGATAGTAGTTATATTGAATTTGCTATTACTGTACTGATCCTCATTCAGACCTGAGATCGTGTTTTTAATGTTGCCCTCGTTTCGTATTATTAGGTGGTCGTGGCTGCTACGTTACAATGTGTCGGTGGTGGTAGTCAAGACGTTGCTGCAGATTCCGGGCTGTATCTTTAGCGCGGTGATGCAAGAGCATGCATGCTGGCTTGTCCAACTTCTTGGCATAGGATGTGTTGACAAATTCGCCGGCGGCAATATTGCTAGATTTCTTAAGATGCAGTACACTAAAGTAAGTGCACGAACACCTATCCTGTCTCGAAATTGAATGGTATTGTTGGAACTTAACTATTTTACATTCAATTTTAGGAGGCAACATGTTCTGTCCCTCAAGAAGATATTGGCCTTGCGTGGGATGGCGTATGCTTTGCATTCCTGATATTACAGCGGCGTCTCTTCCACAGCTTCTACTTTTATAGAGTTATTGATGAAAGTAAAGCTACTACTGTGCTCGCCTCGAGGTAATATATACCTAGGTATAGCAACCTATCTAAGTAAATTCACTTAGCACGCTAAAATTAATGAATTATTTATTTATAAATTCTAATTTATATGTCTTTGTAGAGGTGCGGAATTAATAGAGGAGCTTCGTCAAAAACAAATGAAAGTGCAAGAAGATCAAGAAACGAGAATCTTAGAAAAAATAAAAGTAAAGATGGAAAGGATAAAGGCGAACCAGAAAAAGATCCAAGGCGTTATGGCCAAAGAGCCCATAAACCACGACCACGGTATGTACTAATATTTAATAGGTGTTTGGAACTTTATTATTTGATTATAACAAAGATTCGATATTTTTAGTCGAATTCTGAGTTTAATCAGTTCACAACTATTTTTGTTCTATTAGTAGGTACCTACTATTTTACGCAGTTATTTCGTATTTGTCAGTTACTTTATATTTACTTGTGACAAAGTAAATAGTTCTGAATGCGATACAGCGCGAAAAGGCTGTCAATTGGTTGTAACGAAGTTAAGGTTGTGTCAGCAGTAATGTTTTGTGAACATTTCCTCGCAACGCCCTCCCGGAGCAGAGGAGGAAGAAGAAACAATGGCGGGCGAATCGGAGCAAGTGCCGCTAGTGCGCGGCGACTCCGAGACCTCGGCACGCGGCTACCACACGCCCGACAGCCCCGCCTCCCCGCGCGGCTTCCACACGCCGCTCAGCGAGCCGTCCGCGCCCGCCTCGCCCGCGCGCGCCGCTCTGCCCGCGCCGCAAGCCGGCCCGCCCTCGCCCTCGTCGGCGCTCATGACCGTGTCGCTCGACGCCTACCTGGAGCCGCGCCGCATATCGTTCGAGTCGCCGCCGTCGTCGGAGCTGCTGCCCCGCGCGCCGAGCCCGGAGGAGTCGTACCCCGTGTTCTCCCCGCCGCCGCTCCGCCGCCACACGGTGGCCAGCCCGAGCGTGCTGCAGCGCGCGTCCGTCGTGTCGCAGTCGAGCCGCGTCGAGCCGCTGTCGCACCACACGTGTAACTGCTGCACCGCCTCTCGTGTCGTGTCGGGCCCCCGCGGACCGCGGCCCGGTCGCCGTTGTACCGCGTGACGTGGGTCCGCGCGGGCTTTCGTTTTTAATTCACTATCAGATGAATATACACCAATGTCACGCCGTGTACAAATGTAAAGCATACTTTGAAGAATGCACGTTTTATGTAAATATTGTATTTTTAACAATCGTCTTTTCTCCTTTTCATCTAGGAACTGAGTCAAATCCTGCGGGTAGACGCCCCGTGTACACAAAAAGACACGAAGGTAAATGATTCGTGAGCTTTACTCGGGTGTTGGAGGTGTTTGTTATTATGTTCTTCATACTGTGCGCTGGTCGTTCATACTTGAACAGAAGACATGACATTTCTTTATGTAAATGAATGACCTAAACACTTTCGTCATTTATCTACATTCTAAATTACTCTTCCTCGTATCATTTGACTATAGTAAAATGGTCGCCAATTTACTTAAACTGTGTTGCAGGTATTATAAACTTCGAATTACAACTGATTTTATTTAAAAAGTATGTGATCGGGATAAACATGTGGCCGCATCTATCATGTCTTTACCAGCTGTGATTTGTTTTGTTTATAACTATCAAACATGGCTTTATTAATCGTTTCCTGATTATGGGTGTTAATTTAACTGTTACAAATTTACACGTAGATATTAATACTCGAAAATGTTTGTTCCCCCTTTAATAATACGGATGGTGTGCGAGCTGCTGTTGAGTAATGCTTTTCTCTTGTAGCGCGGGACAGACCATCGTATAAGCCGCCAGCAACTCATCAGAAGGGTAAAGTTCTCAAACAAGGCTCCCTAAAATCGTATTGCGTTACTAACCCCTTTTAAGCTTCTCGGTGACGGTATTTAGGCATATTGCATTGCTATGGCGGAAACTTGTCTGTACATGTACATTTTGTAATATATTTTAATGTTGTAATTTGATATTAAGCCTGTTCGACTTTATATGTATTTCAGTGCCTTTATTCATGCCTTAGTCAAATGTCTGCATGCAGCTATGCTATATTTTTTATTTCCACAATGCATGTTGCGTGGTTGTGTTTGCAAATATACCTACTAATGCTCATAGAGGTTATACTATAGTAGTGTGTAAATATATGTGATTGCACATGATTGTTTATTATTACTTTATTTTATACATATTTTTATACAGTATTTTTTTATAAAAGATAGCATTTTCTAAAACAATAAGTACATTTCTACTTACAAAGTACGCTTTTTGCAATTATTTGGATTAGGCATAACAATATTAAATGGCTTTAATGAATGTAATTTTTACTGCCATAAAATAATTGTATTTTTTATATGCTGATTCTTATAAAATTTTATTAAAATCAAATGCTTATTTACGTCTACTTATGTTAATTTGAGCCTTTTTTAATCTTGTTCTTCAATCTTTTATAGCTGTTCGTTCTGGAGACTATTACATGTTCGATGAATTCGACGATACTGAAATTCACATGAAAGAGGATGAATCAAGCTCTGACGAGGATGCACCTAGGGAAATGGGCATTGGCAAGGTCAGTTTTTATTATTATTATTGAATGGATAAACGTGGGCCTAACTAGCAGGATGGTGTTAATGACAAATTTAGATGATGTTAATCACGTGATCCGGCATTGTAGCATAATAAATGCCAGCCATTTATATATTACTTGTATAGTCCTGCTGGTTAGTATACAAGAGGGACTTGCGGGGGTGACGGTTGTTGTGTGGGTTATGTTGAATGTTTAAGAACATTGTCATCAGCATTGTGCTTTCGCAATATCACATTGCACGTACAAGTGCTGGTACTCAACCTTTCGGACATTTTTGTAGTGTTAATTTTGCCACATTCAAAACACAAAATTGGGAGCACCAGACTGAAATGAAAAATGATTAGAAAGATACTGAGGAAGACAATGTTTTAAAATGATGCATTTGGTATAATGAGCATGTTTAAGCATCTATAATAGAAGTATTTATCGATGGTTTGATATTGTTATTAGACGTACGTCCTGGGTGTTCCCGCATGTACGCTTACCCTATACATTTTTAAATCCAATCAAGTATATCGATAAATGAAGAATATATAGTATATTAAACATTTACGCCAAAACAGCTTTGAGGTGACTAACCGTAATGCTCGTATTAATTATTGCACCGCCATGCCACTTGAATCGGCACACGTTGCTATTGTGATAATTTAGTGCCAGCCTTAACTACCTACGCATTGGCAATGCCATCAAAGCAAAGCAAGACTTTCAAAAAGTATGATTAATAGCACCAGTAGGTATATGTACCTACCTACTATAATAAGACATCGTTTATCTGGCGGGTTAGAAAATCCAAACGATTATAAAGTAAGAGAACTAGGTATAAGCAACGTGTACCGAATACAAGTACATGCGAGCTTACGATTGTGTCGCGTGGTGAGCAGCTGCTGTCGACGGCGATCAAGACGGACTTGAAGCGCGCTGTGTCTCTGCGGCGAGCCTCCGCTCCCAACGTTCGCTCCAGACGCCTCTCACTCGCCAGCTACCCACTCTCCTACCCGCGTGAGGTAACGGTCCCAAAACGCACACATACCACCATCTACCATCAATCAGTATCATACATACTTATTATATTATACGTATTTGATCTTTCATGTATGCCTGGTAGGTAAAAAATGTATGTTGCAAGGTTAAAATTGAAAATGCAAATAATAAGGGTCTTTGTGACGTCGTGTCTTGCACCTTAATCCAATGTTTTATTTAATTATCCTGCTCGCGCCTGGTTATAGATACGGAACGAAGCGGGGACCCTGATTATTAATATTAGTAGTGCTTGCCTGGATTTTTGTTTTAGCTTTTGCATGCAATTTAAATCGTGTTAATACTGTTTAATTTTGTGTTGTGTTTTTATTTAATTTAAATCCTTAGTGAGACAGCAAATGACCCAGATATTTTCAGCCGTAATTTGAAATTTACAATGCTTTATCCTATGGTAATCAATAAACGTATGTGACTTTAAACATTGTAACCTGTCCTACTTCATGTATGGAATACAATAAAGTCTGATCTTATTAGGGGCGACGTAAGTCATCGGCACCGGTACGCGAAGCAGACCTGACAGAACAAGAACGCGAAAGACCTATATCTGAATTAGATGAATACGCTCCAATGCCTGGTAGGTCACTTTATAGTATCTGGCATAAATGCATGATCGTAAATTATGATTTATTTTGTAAATCACTGGTAAAGAGGAGAGAACATTTTAATACACATGCTTAAAATAGATCCTCATTAATGTAAACATCCTTCTGGTAATAAGTAAATGCGTTGTAATAAATTCAATATGTATAGCAATAATACACAAATGTTAACTGTGTATAAAATACGTTTATAATTTTTTTAGATTTGCCGGAGACATTGGAGGAACGACTAAGACGTTACGCAGAGACAGCGTGGGCGTTAATATCAAGCTTCCTGGTTTCGATCACACGACACCTGATGAAATACTCCCGAGATTATCGATATGTATCGCGAACGCTCTCTATTGAAAAGAAAATATTGAAGGTAGGAACCATGTAGCAACATGAATTTAACACAGTCCCTACGTCCCTGTTGAAAAGTGAATGTAGCGTTTTAGTAAAGATACAATCCATTTATAACATAAGTAATATTTTAGTGTTGTCTTATTTATTATCTGTTTGTTTAAGGTTTAGGTATACTTTAAGTGATACAATACAACAACACAATGTCAATCAAAACACTGATAACTAACTCAACAGCATAATACTTATCTACAAATATTACTTATTCTATATTATATTCCAGGAAAAAGAAGGTTTTGGCATCGGTTTACGAGAAGGTTCGCAGATGATATGGGAACCGCTGCCTGAGACTTTGGCAACGCAGTGAGTTATCGCTAAACCATGTTTAATATTTAACATTTCACACTCCAATGTCGCGTTACCCTTTCAACAGCCACAAGCTTGACTCGACAAACATGGAGTTTAAAAATTATGTTTAAGTTTTATTTCAAATAGATAGTAATATTAGTAATACAAGTAGCATAAATATAGTTAATAACGCTCATGCTTACTGCATGTTTAGTTTAGTTATTTAACATATGTAGATTAGTAGTTGTCGTAGTTGAGTACCTGCAAACGTTGTTTAAATTTTTGTTCAAAAATATACATCATAAGTTTGATTGGCTTTAGTTAAAACCGATTTCATGTTTTATATTTAGAGAAAGACTTATTATTCGTTTAAATCTATTTATTACGGTCGCACGATTATTGTGTAAGTACGTGTAAAATTATTTCTATGTATATTAAGTACTTGTATTATGATGTACTTCTTAATTTTAATTTTATAAATGTACCAGTAACTTTAAACAACGTTACTGCACTAGATTTCAAAATTTAATGATTTGTTGATATTATGTAAATGTACCTAGTTCATGTATGCATATATTGGCACTAGTCACGTTGTGTATTAGTAAGTAGTGTTTTGTTTGCATGCTGCCTAGTACCCGTGAATTGGAACTTGACAAAAATCTACTTGCTGTACCAGTAGAAATGGGGTTTGTATTGTGGCTGAGAATAGTTAAAAGTATTCTGTTGTGATTTACTGTTTGATAGATAGATAGACGTTTATTTATTTATGATTGTATTTTATAAATAACTAGCGGTCCCGGCTGACGTCATCCTGCCTGAAAGCAGCGCCACCTACCGGGTCCAATAGTGTTTTCAAAACAACTGAAATATACACACAAAATTTCAGCCAAATCGGTCCAGCCGTTTAAGATGAGTTAGGTGACAAACACACGTACAGATGAATTATATATATTAAGATATTAAAGCAGTAACATTAGATTCATCATATCATTCATAACCTACCGTACCTACGTACCAAAGATATTAGTTGGCGGATATAAGCATAACGCTGCGAGAAAGCATGGAAGGCTGTGGAATTAGAATAATCCAAAGGTGCAGTATATATGACAGCGGTGGCGTGTTTCCAGCCGTAAGTTAAGCGAAATAAGCGTCCCGGAGATCCGCATCCTGGCTCCCAGCATGGAGCGCGGCCTGGACCAGTCGCCGCCCGCGCCGCGCGCGCCTCCCGCGCCTCCCGCGCCGCGCTCGCTGTCCACCAGCAGCGCGCACCGCGACGACGACGACGACACCTCCGAGCACGAGAGCGCCTTTAGCTTGCAGTCCAGCCAGAGGTGGAGTCTGGACGTGAACCTACACTTGTACTCTCATTATCATTGTACCTTAACTCTTCATTACCTAAGTAATTGATTAAGCGTTTCAATTCCTGATTACGAGCCGTATGTATAATGACGGTACAAGTTTCGTTGGCTGTCTGTCGTGGCTTGCGATGGGTTTTTACTGCATCTGTGGATTTATATATTTCTCATAACTACTTTTTTTTCGTAATTCGTCTTGTTATTATCTTCTAGCAGCTTTTGTTGTTTTTATTACCTGATGTTAATTATGTATTTTTAGTAAATAATAATTATATTATTATTAAAAATCGTATTGTGAAGTACACCTAACAATGTAAATATCAAAAGCACGACGACTCGTTAAGTCATTTGCGAGAATATTCGAAACTAGGGACGACATCGTCCCTAGCAAGACGTGATTTCTAGATGATGTCGCAGATAAGTTATCTAATTTTAATATATTTGCTTACAGGACCATTACCTATTTAGTTTGCTACAAGAAACTATGCTATATGATCACTATTCACTAACTAGCACGAATTGCGTCCGTATTTATTGTACACACTGTTACATTATTTGTTCCTATATTGATGTCCAGGTGCTTCAGAATTATTGTTTGATGTTTGTTGTACAATATATTGTGATTTACAGTAAGGACGTAACCACACTAGAGGAGCAGGACGACTCCATGTTCAAACAGGATCATTCGCCGTTCGTGCACCTCGGCTACGCATTGTGGTATGCTGTGCTAGCGCATACTGACATAGTGTGCTACATCATGGTGTTTATTAATCAGGTAATTACTTATACTAGAGGTCCCCCAGCGGCCAAAATTGGTCCGTAATTATGATACAAATTTAGGTATTCTGCACTTCTGCATATAAACTTTAACTATTCCAAATCACACTCCTCCGGTTGCGCAATATTCCTAAAAAGGGATTCGAAGTTTTCGCTTCATATAATAATTTATAGAATTTGACATTTAGTACGGATCAGGTCTTTTCCTTACGAAGCATAACCGAAAAATGTTTGGCCAAGGGTCAAAAGGTCTATTGCGCTTTCGTGGACTTGGAACAGGCCTATGACAAAGTGATGAGGAATGAATTGTGGTCGGTACTGTCGATGTATGGAGTGGAGAGCAACCTCATTCGGGCTCTTAAATCTCTCCATGAGGATTCTAGTGCCTGCGTTAGGATACACGGGGCCTATACTGAATCGTTTAGCATCGAAAAAGGTGTTAGACAGGGATTTGTAGCGCCTCCGTGGCTCTTTAATCTGTTCATGGACAGTTGTATGAAAGATTTGAAAGATGGCGAATGTGGATTGAGAAAGAATGAGTTACTCGTCAAATGTCTTCTTTTTGTCGATGAATCGATGATTCGTTGCATGGAGCACTTAAGAAAAAGGTAATGAAAGTAAATATAGGAAAGAAGAAAGTTATGATTTTTGAAAAAGATGAGTTTATGACAGCATGCAATATTATGATTGGCGGAGAGACAGTAGAGCAAGTGAAAGATTTTGTGTACCTGGGGACGTTATTTACAAGGGATGGTAAGCACGAAGAAGATATTGAAAGGAGAGTGAATTTTGGGAATTAAGTGAATGGGGCACTACACTCCTTTATGATCACCCAGAAGGTGTCAAAAACGCTCGTCTGGCCGTGCATAGAGGAGTATTAGTGCCGACTCTTATGTATGGTAGTGAAAGTTGAGTATGGCAGAAAAAACATCAAATCCGCATTAATGCAGTAGAGATGCGGGCTTTGATAAGTATGTGTGGTGTGAGTTTGAGAGATAGAATAGAAAATAAGGTGATAAGAGAGAGATGCGGAGTGAATGTGGATGTAATTAGAAAAATTGAGAAGAATATGCTTAGATGGTTTGGGCATGTAGAAAGCAGTGGCGTGCATTGGTTTTTAGACTAGGTAGGCATTAGACAAATGGAGTTTTTTTTAACGTAAAACGCGATTATTTAACATACACTGCGGAATTGGCACATAATTATCTTCCCGAATCCATAAAAAGATGTATAGGTATACCCTCTTCAATCACCAAAATATCGATTTTATAAGTACAGGACCTACCTAAATATATTGTTGTTTTTTAATACCTACGTTCGGCAAGTTCTGACCTCCGCGTTAGTTAAAAAACTTTACAAATAAGTTGATTTATCACTATGAAGGTATCGTGTAAATAGAGAATGCATGAGTGTCCGGCTAGTGGCAATTGGCCTATGGGACGGTTAATATAACTCGCAATTCCGCTAACACTATCTTGAAATACCTGCACACATGATAGTAATTTTATTGTATTTATGTAACACACTAGATTTGATTTTATACTAAGTAATTACTGTGCCGCGATCGTGAATACCTCAATGGGCTTAAAGCTTATACCTTAGATTATCTAGATGGAGTCTGGCGCTACATTGAAACAAAAAACAACGTGCCAATTGTTTTTTTTTTTTTTGCATGATTGCGTGCGTAATGATACCAGTTGATAAACATTACAACTAAAATGGGGTAAATTGCCCAACGTGGTACAGTCTATCTTTTAACTCGAAATAAAAATTATTTTTATATAATAGGTACATAATTATTGCGTTTGGTACTAATTATATATTATGAAGACAATGTTTTTTTTTTATTACAAGCAATTGGCTATGGCACTTTCTTTTTCTTACGGAGCTAAAATTTTTCACGTTGGTTCAGTTCCAAAGACAAAACATTTTCATGATAAGCGTGACCGAATTGTAACCCAGGGTTGGCTCCAGACGAAGGAACTCCTCAATGGTTAACAGTACAGACTCAACATTTTGTACACACATTTAACCATGATAGCTCTTCCTAAAATTCACCATGATCTTAACACCACCCTCACGGTTGCCTCCAGACGAGGGAACTCATCAACGGTCAACAGTAGTGACTCAACATTTTATATGCACATTTAACTATAATATCTCGTTCTAAAGTTCACCATGATTTAAACACTATCCCCATGGTTAACTTCAGACGAAGGAACTCCTCAAATTTCCTCGGCGCAGGCACGTAATTAAGTATACACATGCTGGCGCTCATGTCGAATTTTGCAAGAGTCAATAGGCCCGCCATCTTGAAATTCAAAATGGGTGGAATATTCGAAAAAAAAAAACAAGCTTATTTCAATGTACTACAATACACTTCGATTCGTAGAAAACTGAAGATCCATTATCCACCATAACATTAATAATATCGCCCTACCAGCATACCGGTCTCATGTGTAAATGTGGGAAATTTGGTTTTCACAAACTTGCCACACTTGCAAAATGGCGAATTTTATTTTTTTATATTCCAATATTTTGCAATAATTCATTATTCAAAAACTAATGATAATTTATTTAACATACGGGTGATAGGATACATATTTATTAATATTCAATCGGCCTCTGTAATTTCTACACACCATAATAGCCCATTTCGTTATTTTTATTACGTTATTTTATGATAGAAAAACAAGCGTCTCCATTGACAACACAATTGACACTGTTGGCTTTTGGCGCCAATTGTGAGGAATTGGCGCTATACAATACCGACGCTGTCAGGGTCTTGACACTCCATCTAGACATATATATAATCAAAGGCTTATACCTACTTACACATTCAGTATTAAAAAAGTGATTATGAGATTTCGATTACGACACAATGAATAAAAGACAGTGTTTTAAAAGGAAATAGGCTTAACGTTATTGATAATATTGAAATAGGTACATTCGTAGTCTCGTGAAGACGTTGTTTACGTAAACAAAACTAAGGTACTTAGGTACCTATTCATCGAAAAACGTTTAAATCAATTATTTACTCACATAATTTTAACTCCACAAATCTCCTCTTGACATTTTTAGGCAAATTTATCGGCACTTGGACTTTTATTTACCTCCACAAACATCTAATTGTTTTGTCAACAAACGAAAACTTACTAAAGTTGTTTGCATGTAATTTATCAATACATGTTGCATTTTCACCACAAACAAAACACTGTAATTTATCTAAATTCATGAAAAAGCCATTATTTATGTAACACTTTCTAAAAAATCACTCATAATTAAAGAAATTGTTTACATTGTTTGCACTAAAGTAAAAATCGCGCGCGTAAATGACATATGGCAGACTGCAGGGTTACCATATTTATAAAACCTTTTACCCGCACTGAAACGGTTTAAATCCGTATTTTAATTTGTATAAAAATCTTTTTGTCATAAGAACTATATAATAATTAACATAAAATACACATAAAAGTTTACTTTACTTAAATAAAACAGGAATAGGCTAAAATATGGCACGAAATCTAACGAATAAATATTTTTTTTAATAAAAATTAGTCTAATATTGTCTAAGAAACATATAAACAGGGAGATTTTTATGAATTTGGCAACATTGCCCGACATTCGACGGAGAAGAAAGTATAAGGAATGCTTGCTCTCTTTCTAATTTGCTTAAGAACGATGAGTCTATAACAGCCAATAAGAGACTCGAAAATGTAATGCGTTAGATTGCAGCATGAATGCAGCCAATATTAATCAAAGTAGGCTTGCCTACCTTGGTCGGCTAATTTGCGAATGTCAAATGTCAGTGTAATACGTATAGAAAAAGTGGATTTCTATTTCGGTCGTATTATACTAAAGAAGTGTGTGTGTGTATACGAATACGCAAATTCTTTTCTAGTGTGCGTGGATTTAGTAGGCAGCTCGACGACTGCCTAATATTGCGTCATGCTATAAATGGACGATCGTAGTATATTTTTGTGATGGTTATTAGAAGTATTTTATTGAAGTATAATTATTGTTTTATATTAATTGGTATGATGAATTATTATATTTATTTAGTAAATATAATGTATTGAATTGTTGAATTTATATGAGGTAGGCACTGCCTAATTGCCTATATGGGATGCACGCCACTGGTAGAAAGGATAGATGAAAGAAGAGTGACGAAGCAAATATATGAGGCGAATGTTAGTTGAATATCGGGAAGGGGAAGACCTCGACGAACATACTTGGACCAGATCGGAGATGTTCTACAAAAGGGTCAAGTGAGGAGTACCCTTAACCGACGAGCGTGTTTGAGGAATGTGATGCGAGTGAATGAGGCGAAAGAAGTATGTCAGGATCGTAGCAAATGGAAATCCGTGGTCTCTGTCTACCCCTCGTGGAAATAGGCGTGACTTTATGTATGTATATATGTATGTATGACATTTAGTAAGACTATAGAGAATAACGACAAATAATATTAGTGTTTTCTAAGTTTGACTTTAGCCACGAATATTTTTTTTTATTAAAATGACAGTTATTTAACGTCCTGTAGGTCAATGATATGATGTGTCAAATAAATGTGTGAGTGTAAAGCGCATGCGAGTGTGTGTAATGACTTTAATTTTATTAACTTATTCAATTCCTAATGTACATATTTAAAAAATATATAAACGTAGCTCCACAATAGGAATTTCTCCTGTTTCGTGGGTACGTTTCACAAACATGAAATATCACATACACAAACACCCAGACTCGGGATAAACATCTGCGGAATACATAAACTTTTGTCCCGTGAAGGAATCGAACCCGGAACCACTAGCGCAGCAGTCCAATCACTTACCCACTGCACCAATCAGGTTGTCAAAAATAAAAATATATATTAGCTTTCTGCAGTTTTCCTCCGTATCAATTTTAACTGTGCCAAATTTCAAAACACTCCGCCCATGTAATTTTCGTAAAAATGTACCCAAACTTTTCTCACGTATTAATATATAGATGTTTTGCTTATCATTAACTCTAAATATCAGGGGCTGGATAATTTTTTGAAGACATTTCTCAAGTTTTAAAATTTCATGGATAAATAAATAAGATCTCTAAATCAAATTCTGGGTGGTTTTATAAGTCTAAAGGCCCGTTTCACCCTGGATTGTATGTAACCTATAAGTTACAATTAAAAACTTAGCAATTAATCTCATACGTAACGCAACGTAGTGACTATTTATGTACGTAAATACGAATAATTAAAATTTGTGTTATTAAATTACAGATACAATCGGCGACTATACTCTCTATTCCTCTACCGCTCATGGTGTTTATGTGGGGCACCCTTACGATACCGAGACCTACCAAGACGTTCTGGGTAACGCTGATTGCATACACTGAGGTTGGTAAAAGCACTAAATGCCAATATGTGCGTATTCAATGTTTATAATGTAGTTCTTAATTAACTCAACACTTTTGACAACTCCACAGGTAATAGTACTCATCAAGAGTATGTTCCAATTTGAAATTTTGCCATGGAACCAGAAGGCAATACCCGCCAACATGCCGTTCACTGCACCGCGTATTATTGGCATCGAGAGAAAATTCAATTATGCCCTCTACGATCTCCTGTTACTGCTCATCATATTTTTACATAGGTAGTTGTTTTACCAATCAATTATTACCTATATTAAGTTAGGTATATTTATGATAGTAAAAATGCTAATCATAGAGTAAAATGACATAAAAGAGATAGAAATAATGATATGTCTAATTGCGTTTTTAGATTTATGCTGAAATCGCTTGGATTATGGAAAGAATCAACGCCCGAAATCGAGTTGCGAGAAGACATGGAATATCCATTAACGGCAGAAGATACGCAGATGGTGGTTGAAGGACGTATCAGTGAATTAGGCCGCAAATACGTTAATTTGCATGACCTGACCGGCCCGTGAGTTTGTTTTTTTATTACCAATAGATTTTACTAGTTTATGTTCTGACTACGTTTGCTTTATGCCGGTTTCATGACATGCCAGTTCCCGTCATGGTTAAGAAGAGGCCAAGTTATGACTTATCTAAAGTTCCCATAATCAGAAAATAATAATGTACTGAAAATATCGAAAGGCGCTACTTACATATAGTCAATTAGTCATGTTTGCGAAATATGATTGAGGCATTGCGTAATTTGGCAAGGCACATCACCATGCGCATCATCATGATGAGAAAGGCGAAATGACGAAATAGATACATCGCCGAGCTAAGTCAGTACTTCAGTAGGCACCGGGTAGGTCGAGCGGATAGTACATAGCGGGGTGTGCGGATCAGACAGTCGTCACCGGCTGGTGGACCGGCTGTACCACGTGCAGGCCACCATCACGGCCGTCATGCGCGAGCTGGAGGCGTCCCGCTCGGACCCGCGCGTGGCGCGCCTGGTGTGGCAGCGCCTGCGCACGCGCCGCCGCGGCCGCCGCCGCCGCGCGCGACACGCCGCACGCGCCGCACGGTACTCGACACTCGTCACACCGACATGTCTCTAGTCTTCATATTGAATCATTATTGTTTCTACATGTTGAAGTATCTAATTTTTGTAAAGGTGTATTTTAAAAGTAATGTATATTTGTATGTAAAATAATATTTGGTTATATATAGGTATTGAGTGTACTGGTAGGTATTATTAAACTAAACTATGTCGAAGTATTGTTAAAAAAAATATTGTAATGTAAGTAAATTGACTGGAAAACTATTATTATTATGTATGTTGTATCAATATAAAATCACGACGCTTTAGATAAACTTAACAGTAAAGTCAGTATTTATATAGTATTTATTTAAGATACAAGTGTCACAAAGCTTTTGATTTGTTCCTATTATTTGAGTAGATACTTGTATCGGGAGTTTCATTTTATTATTTTGTCACTGACTGTTGGCTGCCTTGTTGGTCTAGTAGTCGCTAGGCGCGACTGCTGAGCACGAGGTCAGGTAATTCTCAATAGCAGCACGGACTCTAGATTTATGTCTCGTTTGATGGCAATAGGCTCGCCCCCTATTACATTGGGACCTATAACCTAACTAGCGAAATGTGGGTGTACTATAGGTACAACTTTGCAAAGATACAGGCGTGGTGTTATGTTTATGCTGTCACAGTTGTATTCTCCGAATACTTACCTAAGGTAGACATAATTATAAAGTAAGTCCCATTAATAGGTATGAACCTACTGCCATTTATCGGACACATTTACTGATTAGTCACAGGTTAACTGAGAAAGTAACAGTAGTACCTAAAAGTTAACTTACTGTGGAAACTTCGCTGGCTCATATGTACTATTCTTGTTGTATGTTTTTTGGAATATAATGCTGTATGTTTACTGTATGGTTCAGAGCCAAGTTGATTGCTTGCAGAGTAGTAGGATGTGAGTTGACGCAAACCACAGACTTCACGATAGTATCTTTTATTGGTTTTAATTACACAAAGTTACTGTTGGATGCTAATCCCCGGTTATAGCGCTACGGCAGCTATTGCTCAACTAAATATTATTATAAAATATTATATTTAAAGTAAATTGCGCGAGCAAAGAAATGTAGGTCGCGACGTTAGCAGTTTTGCCTGTACGTGAACCGTACATGCTCCCGAGGGAAGAGTGGGATGAGCATCCATTATAAAGCAAATAAGAATATACAATTAAATACAAATAAAAAACAATATAAATGTGTAGAAGTAAAAATGTAAAAGTAGATATAAAACACTTAATTAACATCGTCGAAGTGAAATGCTGTCCTCGGCTGCTTTGCTTCGCTATAAACGGGCTCCGCTGCTGCCGAAGGTATTGCTTGCAGTTCGATGTCCCCACCAAAGTTGTCTCTTCCTCTTGGTGATACTCCTGGTTTGGCTGAGACCTTCCGTGTTTTGCGCCATCGTTGAAGGATCCTATAGAGGGCAAGCACAGCGATTCCTCCGAAGAGCAAAGAAGTAACCGAGTATAGATAGATGTCGTGACTTGACATATCCGATGGCTTCGGTAATATTTCTCTGCTTTTCTGGAATTCCAACTGCTGGTCTATTTTTCTTATTTCAACTGCAGTTGGCGTATCCTGGATTGTTATATTCGATTTTGCATTCTTCCAGCCAAGGTCAAATATGCTGTTAATTGTCGAATTTATTGTTGGTACTTCTATTTCTGGTTCCATGTAAATACTACTGCCCAGCTGATTGTGTGTAAATATTGTGGCGTCCTTTTTCTGCAGTAAGCATTTTGATTTCAAGGTAATCACTCCCGTACCGTCAATGACCACCGGCGTAACTTGATCGTCACATATTATGCGCATCAGCTGTTTCGCGCACAATGTAAATAGCCACATGTTTGATTTGTAAAGTTTCGTCCAGGTTTCTTTGCATGTTACGTCACTGAGGACGCATGATAACGACTCTTGTTAACTGAAGGCTTGCGCTTCACATGGGGCGTCTTTGCTGTGCATATCGTGGACAGGGTTACGCGCGACACATATGAATTCGTCTTCTCCGTATGAAGTGCATTGCCGCATGTCTTGATCTTCCATCATTATATAAAAGTTTTTTACAAAGTTGATTGCGATGAAGCTGGAGGTTGTACACGTTTTAAATGTCCTTGGCTAAGAAATGGTATTGGTATAACTCGATAGATCTTGTAATCTTCATCGCTTAGCAAGGGGATGTGTATTTCAAATAACATATAGTTGTTTGTTATCCGAGCCTTCACGTGGATGAGGTCATAGATATCTTTCAAATTCCTTTGAATGTCCTTTACAGGTAACGACAATCCTTGAGGCAATCTTCCGGATATTACGTTGAGCTGTTCGATCAGTTGATTGGCCGGAAACAGATGAGTATCTAAATGTCCTCTGTTGATGTTGGCGATAGCATTTATGAGCATTTCTAATATTCGATTTAAATCACTCAATATCAGAGTTGCCGTGACCGCAGCGGAATTTATCTCATTCATCGCGAATAACATATGCGCCTTGTTCTCAATTTTTGTGATGTCGCTGCAAGTTTCGTTCATATAGGCGCGCAATATTTTAAATTGTTGATTCATAAATACAGTGTTTCTTTTTAAAACATTGTTTTCTGCCTCTACAATTAATGTTTGATTTTTTATAAGTTGCAGTAGGTAATCATCATTCATTTGTAGTTGCAGTATGTCCTTTTCGTACTTTTCTGCAAAGTCTGCGTCGAGCACTCCAAAAAGGGTTCTTGATAATTTTCCTACTCCATCAAAATAACCTCTTTTTGGTCTTGAGTGTTGAGCTAGCAGCATCGAGTTATAGTCGGCTAGGTGACTCAGCTCATGACGTAGGTGGCCGACAATTGTTTCACAAGGCGCGTACTCATGTGATATTTTTTGACAAAGCTTATCGATCTGGTTCACATAATCATTGATGTGATCAGTTGCTTGCCAGTAAGACGTTAAATTGTAGTAAACCAACAGCGTCCATTCGTCATGTATTAACTGTATTTTTCCAGCTTCATCAAAGTATATAGGATGATTGCTCGGTATAAGTGCAACTTTCCAGTTAATTGCTGTTGACGCTGTCTGTGCGATGTCCATCATGGCTAGTACAAATAGGAGTATAAGCGACAGCCAGTTTTTGTTTTTGTTTCCGCCTCCCCGTTGTTTGGTTTTCGGAGTAGTTATCTTCTCCGCTTCCTCTTCATTTGCTCTAGTTTCTTCGAGTTTCTGAGGTAAGGGTGAAAGCTTCGTAATTGGTCGTTTAAGAAATCCTTTTCTAGTTTTCAAGGTTACAACCCGTACTCTTCCATCCGCTCCTGGATGCAGCTCTTGGACTCTCCCTACAGCCCAGTGGCCGGGAGGTACGTGTTCCTACTTTACTAATACAAGGCTTCCCTGTTTCAGGTTTCTTTAGGGTGCTGCCATTTGCTTCGGATTTGTAATTGATGTAGGTATTCACTCGACCAACGCTTCCAGATGTGCACGTTCATTTTTTCAATAAGCCTCCATCTGTTTCTTAGATCCTGCTCAGCAAAATCTTGCTCTCTTTGTGGCGGTGACATTAGAGGGCCGCCAATGAGGAAGTGACCGGGTGTTAGGTAATCCAGGTCCTCGACATCCTCTGTTAAAGGGCACAGCGGACGAGAGTTCAGACAGGCTTCAATTTGATGTAGCAAAGTAGTGAATTGTTCAAACGTTAGTTTCTGTTCTCCCAGTACTCTGTGTAGGTGGTATTTCATGGCTTTGACGGCAGCCTCCCACAGACCTCCAGCTGTTGGCCAAAGTGGTGCATTGAAATGCCACTCAATTTGTAAGTTGCTCATCTCATCGATGAATTCAGAAGTCTCAAATGTCTTGTACTGAGCAAATTCCTGTTGAAGTAGTTTTGCTGCGCCCACAAAATTTGTACCGTTGTCCGAGAATACGTGTCGGGGTGTACCCCTACGTGCACACATCCTTTTGAAGGCAGCGAGGAAAGTTTGCGTAGTCAAGTCTGACACCAATTATAAATGTACAGCCTTAGTTACCATGCAAATAAAAATTGCAATTTAAGCTTTACAGGTTTTAACTCCTCTTCCCTTGTTGATTTTCACATCCACATGTCCGGTATAGTCCACCCCCATGTTTGTGAATGGTCGGCATGGAGTTACCCGCTCTTTTGGTAAGTCTGCCATCAATTGCACGTTTCTGTTTGGTTTGAAACGGTGACATCGAACACATTGCCGTAGCTCCTTCTTGACTGTTCGGCTCCCTCCAATGACCCAAAACTTTTGACGTAAATGGGCTAATGTGAGCCGAGCGCCTCCGTGGAGAGTGTCACGATGCGCCTCTTGAATCAGAAGCTCCGTCAATCTTCCTGTAGCCGGAAGAATTACGGGATGCTTCGCTTCGGGAGATAATGTAGAGTAGCCTAGTCGCCCTTTAACGCGCAGTATTCCTCTATCATCCAGGAATGGAGTTAGTTTTAACAAGTTTATTCTCGTTGAAATTGGTCGATTTTTCATTAAACTTTCAATTTCGTCGCCATAGAGTTCCTTCTGAACTGATTACTAATTTTTTTGCTCTCATAATTTCTTGTGGTGACAAACACATAACCATCCTTTTATCTTCGCAATCGGCTATAGCTTTAGTTGAGTTAAGTGTGCGTTTTTGCTTGCGAATATTGCTTAAACGTAACATACATCCAAGCACTCGTATTACGCGTTTATAACTACTGTTTCTATGCAGTAGTGTATTAATTATTTCACAACTCTTGTATGTAACTACACAGCTGTTAACATTGTCATGCAACTCAGCGTTTGTTGTGTAGGTCAGGCGAATGTTTTGATGGATATTTGACATGTTTGTTTTTAACCAATCAGGTCCGTTCCACCACAGTTTATACTCCAGGAGTTGAAATGGTGTGAGCCCTCGTGTTGCGCAGTCAGCAGGATTTTCTTTTGACTTCACGTAGTTTGCTGGAACTTGCCGAGATAATGTTATTAACTTGCTTCACTCTGTTAGCTACATATTTATCCCAACGATTCACATCGCCCTGCAACCAGGCTAAAACGACCTTGGAGTCGCTCCAGCACCTCACATGCAGGTTTTTATTGCAGAGAGTGTTCCGAACCTTTTCTAGCAGTTTGGCTAGTAACAGTTCCACAAAGTTCCATCCTAGGTACAGTTATTTTATTGCTGATTGGTGCTACTTTTGTTTTCGCCGTAATCACTGTTGTTTTATATTCGCCTGCCTGGTTTTGTACTCGGCTATAAATGACGCACGCGTACGCTTTTTCGCTTGCATCGCAAAACCCGTGTATCTCCTAATTGTTTTCTTGACATTGCAACCATCGCGGTATGGAAAGTTTGCTTAACAATGGGATATCTTTTCGCATAGTTTCCCATTCCACAACAAGATCGTCGGGTAAGCTATCCTCCCAGTCGATCTTACTTATCCAGATTTTTTGGAACAATAACTTAGTTTTTATGGTAACGGGCGATGGTAATCCGAGCGGGTCGTACAATTTGCTGATTTCGCTCAGTAGTACGCGTTTTGTTAGCTTTTTCTTGATTGGCAGATCCCATTGATATGTGAATTGTGAAGCTATCGCTATCTTGGTTCCACCGCATGCCCAACATTTTTGAGTTCGTAGTTTGTTCTGGGCGAAAGTCGATATTCGTATTGGCGCTCTTCTGATCATCTCGCAAATCTTCCAGCATAGATGGCTCGTTGGTTTTCTATTTTCTCAAATTAAAACCTCCTTTTTTCAATAATTGAATAAGCTGTGTAACCAGTGTTTTTGAAGCGTCGATAGTGTCCTGCCCGTAGACCAAATCATCCATGTAGAAATAGTTTTTTAGGACGTTTGCAGCATTCGGATAACTATCTTTTTCATCGTCTGCGAGTTTATGTAGATTGCGCATCGCCAGATAAGGAGCACTTTTCGTTCCATAGGTCACAGTGCCTAACTGCCAATCCTGTAGAGGCTCGTTTGGGGACGATCTCCAAATTATAGTCTGCAGATGTCGCTGATTTTCGTTCAACCAGATGAATCGGTAGAGTTTTTCTACATCTGCCGTGAAGACGTACCTGTACGTTCTCCAATTAATAAGTAGCGTCAGTATATCCTTCTGCAGATTAGGACCGCAGAACATGTGGTCGTTGAGACTGCTATATCCTTTAGTCTTGTACGACGCATTGAACACTACTCTCAGTTTTGTTGTAGTGGACTCAGCTCTTAACACGCCATGGTGGGGTAGGTAGACTTGATCCCTATTTCCCCCTCTGACAGGCTGCATATGTCCCATAGCGATATATTCGCTCATAAAGCGCCTGTATTCTTGACTGAGATCTTTGTTTTTAAGCATTTTCCTTTCTAGTTGAAGAAACTGTGTTAAAGCTTGTGACCTTGCATTTATTAAGCTTCCTTCGTAATTAGGTTTCATAGGCATTTGTACTACGTATTGCCCATTCGCTAATCTTGTGGTAGTGGCGTTGTAATATTGTTCACAATATTGTTCTTCCGAGGTTGTTGCCGCCAGCTTTTCTGGAATTTCCTCGGTTTCCCAAAACCTCGCCATGTTTTCAAAGTCGTTCAGTGTTACCAAGCAGTTGAATGTCTTAACATTCCCACACAGAATCCAGCCCACTTTGGTTTGTTGAGCTACTGGATACTTCTGATCACTCCTGATGACGCCGTTTAAGATAAGTTCTGAGTAGACGTCCGTTGAATCCGTTGTCGAAGATGTTGAAATGTGGATCTGCTAGTTTTAAGTTTTCCAAATATTCCCAGTTGCTAATCGAAAACGATGCGGTAGGCAAGTTGCTAATGAGCTTTTTCATAATCAAAGCTTCGAACATAAATTTATAGTCAGAATGTATTGACTGACATTCTACGTTTACTGCTCCTTTGCAGTTGCCGCTAAGGGTTCCAACACCCGATACAACAGCGCTCACTTTACGTCGTTGCAATCGGAGGCGCTGTGCAGCGTCTTCCGTTATTAGGCTCACTTGAGAGCCTTGGTCTAATAGACCTCTCAACTTGATGAAGTTTCCATCAATTGTTTTGACGTTTAAAACGACAGTTGTCAACAATACTTCCTTTTCCTCGTTCGTCACATTGTTTACTCCGTAGGAAGTCGAAGGAGTCGACGATGAGACTTTCTCTCTTACAGATTTTTTGTTCAGCTCAGTTTCTGCTTCATGCAGTAGGGTGTGATGTGTCTTATGACACAATACACACGTTTTGCGTGATTTGCACTGTTTTTCTCCGTGGCCGTATAAACAGTTTTTGCAAAGTTGCAAGTTACGAACTGTGTCAATTCGTTCGTATGCGTTCACAGCCAGGAATTTTTCACAATTCATCAAAATGTGATTAGTTTTGCAAATTGGGCATGTTTTTGCCGTCGTGAAGAATGCCTTTGGCGAGTTTTGTGACTTGTTAAAGTACGATGACCCTCGCGTTTTATTCTTTTAGAAATTATTTCGGTTTCCTGATACCTTTTGAGGCTGCTTTTCCGATTTCCATGGCTTGTTTGGCAACGATATTCTTTGACTGCTACTCTGCAGAGTCTCCAGTGACATGAATTTTGATTCTAAAAACTCGGCGAATTCTTTCAGGTAGGGAAATTCCCTTGGACACTTGATCTCTTTCATATATTCATTATACGTCACGCTATCTAGCTTTTGAACCAATAGATGAACCACGATCGGATCCCAATTGGTGATGTCCAGCCCGATGTTTTTGAGCCCGTTTAAGCATTCCCTCATAACGTCGTGAAGCCTCCGAATGCTTGCCGCTATTGGTTGCTGAATACTAGGTTGATTCAGCAGCGTGTTTATATACGATGTGAATAATAGCCGCTTGTTGTCGTAGCGGTGAGTCAGTATCTCCCAACACGATGCGTAGTTTTCAGCACTGATGCCCAGATATGCCCATCAGTATTGTATGTGTCTCTTTGGCTGTCAAATAAATGTTTTTCTTTCTTTCTTTCTTTCAGATGCTGAACCAGTTTCTCCGCTTCGCCCTTCAGTTTTATTTTTAGGTGTTGCATTTTCTGAGCCTTCGAAAGTGTCGGATTATTATGTACACTTTCGAGGTAGAGGTCTTTAAAAGTCAACCACTGGTTATAATTTCCATGGAAATCTGGTATTTGTATTTTCGGCGTTGATTTTTCATAATGGGCATTGTTCCAGATATG
This sequence comes from Abrostola tripartita, assembly GCA_905340225.1. Classification (NCBI taxonomy): domain Eukaryota; kingdom Metazoa; phylum Arthropoda; class Insecta; order Lepidoptera; family Noctuidae; genus Abrostola; species Abrostola tripartita. The sequence goes on from HG996488.1 coordinate 4,488,392, forward strand.
GTGCTGTAGTTTTCTTTTCAGGTCATCATAAAGGTTTTCTATAGTATTGTATTTCTGCTGATAAATGGAGTCTTCATCTTGTAGGATGTAGTCTAGCTCCCAATTTGCTTTTTCAATTTGCTCCCACTTGGATTTCAGGTTGCTTAAGTTGTCTTCTAATTCCCATTTCTCCATCGGTACTTCCAATGCTAAGGTTATCTTCTCTGCAGTGCGTTCTAACGCCCTGAAGTTGCAATATTGTTGACGCAAAAGATTTTGTTGCTTTTCCCTCGAATCGCTTGTTCCCCGAGGAGGTATGTGGAATTGGATATCCTCCTCCTCCAATAGTTGATTGTTGTAAACAAACTTCTCCCAGTTATTGTTCAACCGAGAAAGACGCTCCTCCAGGTAAGCCAAGTTCTTCCTAGTAGGGCTGTCCTTTTTATAGTTGGTGCAAATAAGCTTCAAGTCCCTGAAGATAGCTTCTTGATGGCTTATCAGTTCCGATACACTCTGAACCATTGTTATTAATTTTACGCTTGACCGTTGGTAGAGTAGAGTTGTATTACCGCAGGTACTAGTTCACCAAAGTTGCGAAGTTTCCGCAAGTTTTGGATTGTGGATACTTGAAAAGTGTTAACTCTATGTACAATATGTGCGCCTTCTCAATTTATCTGGGGCGACCCGCTTGTGGGAGACCAGCTAAACCGATTCGCTATTGTACATAGAAATATACTATTTACCAAGTATCCGGCTCGAAGGACCACTTTTATGTATGGTTCAGAGCCAAGTTGATTGCTTGCAGAGTAGTAGGATGTGAGTTGACGCAAACCACAAACTTCACGATAGTATCTTTTATTGGTTTTAATTACACAAAGTTACTGTTGGATGCTAATCCCCGGTTATAGCGCTACGGCAGCTATTGCTCAACGAAATATTATTATAAAATATTATATTTAAAGTAAATTGCGCGAGCAAAGAAATGTAGGTCGCGACGTTAGCAGTTTTGCCTGTACGTGAACCGTACATTTACCTCAATAAATAAAAAAGGTACTCGCATGAGTATGGACCCGTAACTATGCGCATATGAAGTACCTTAGTATTCAAATGCGCATGGTTCTATATCATTGTAAAATATAATAGTCACCTTATTTTCTGTCATTGCTGTCAATTACAATAAGTGATATTATCAAATACTTAAAAAAATGCATAAGACAAAGACACATTACTTGAGTTAATACCGGCAGCATTTCGCGTATGAATACGATGAAACTATACGACATATAAATAATTGTAATATAGTATAAATGCATTTTGTAAACTTACAGCCCGGATGAGATAGAGGAGAACGGTTCAATAAGGCGCGGCGGTGGCTCTGAAACCCCTTCTCGAACCAACTCGTATTATGATGAGCATGAGGCGGGGCCCTCCAAGCCGATAGAAGACGACCACTACAAGTACGTAGGATGCATCTAATTCTAATGCCATGCTAATACAATTTAAGAGACGGTTATTATAATATGCTATGCCTATTTCAGAGTAAACGATGATAAGGAACCAATTATCGCGGTGACCACAACTTTAGAGAACACGCGTAAGCATTATCCGGACGTCATGCTTTTGTCGTAAGTATCAAAGAAATGTTTACTATTTAATGCCATCTCATTTAGTACAAATTACTATATTTTTACGGAGCTTTTAACTAAAGAAACGTTTTATATTAAAGTTTGGCCGCTAAGAGAATGCTTTCCTGACGGTCATATCCGAAAAGACGATGAAGTGGCGGATCATTTTCAATAATAATATTTCTATCGTTTATTTGCTCTATTAATGAATAATATGATTAATATCTACATCATCATTTCATGTTACAATAAATGTGATAATTTCGCGCTAAATTTAATGTTTATTATATAAGAAAAAAAACAATATTTTTGAAAATCTGTATGACGTTGTTACAACTTTCGTCAAATATTTATTTTTGTAGTGTTGTGACAAAAATATACTATAAATATTCTATTTTGCTGAACTGGCTGGTCTCGCTTGTATTGCGGCATATTCATATATTATTCATATTCATTTATTCATTGCAACATGTTGTAAAGAGATGGTTAGTATAACAAACAGAGTAAGGTAAAAAACATGAACCCTGTTAGGGCACTGCAATGCAAATTACACTGCATCGGCACTAAACTGGAATAATCATCGAAAAATCAAATTTTAGGAAACTGCGAAGGAGACATACGAATTGATAATAATATAATAAATCAAGCGAATGAGAGTCTGTTTAATCTATAACATAACCCAGTCGCAACTATTTCTTAAAATGGGTGTAATTGAATTATTTCATATTAAATAATATTCCGAAATATTACTTATGCATTTTTTTTCTTTAAACTTGTTACAATTAGAAATTAAACGCCAGACAAGTATTTTATCTTCATCTGTTATTCCGTTTTGGGTTGGTTACAAAATTTAATATCAGTGTTATTTATTGCCCATCACTTGTATTGACCTAATGATAGACTTCAGAAACGCGTTCTCTGAGCGGCCGCACTTTGGGTAGGAATATTTTTAAGACCAAAAACATTTGCAGACCCTTAAGTAGTAATGCCTTAAGGCAACATTGTCTACCTACATCTTCTCGACATCATAATCTATTATTATGATGATTAAAATGAAATATTCAATGATTAATATAATCCCTTATAAGTAAGGGGGTTCCCTTTAAACGTCTCTTAACTAAAAAGCGCCTCTTGACTCTAATTGAATTCTATTTGAATAACTACCCTGCTGCCTAAGCATTTTATTTGACCACAGAATAAAGCGCTACCTCCAGCCGACGTACCGGTTTTTCCAGCGGATGCTAGCGCCGGGCGCGCGCGTCACCGCCGACATCTACGCGTACATGTTCCTTTGCGATTTCTTCAACTTCCTTGTCGTTATATTTGGATTCGCCGCGTTTGGAGTAAGTTTAATGATAACATTTCTCTCAGCCTTGTAAAATGTCACAGTAGACAAAGGCAAATATTAATTTGATTTGAACATCTATATATACTTAGTATACCTACACAATCAAAGACAATACTAATTGACGATAATATAAATAATATAATAATTGACGACCTGATTGGCGCAGTGGCTAAGCGATTGGACTGCTGCGCTAAGGGTTGCGGGTTCGATTCCCGCACGGGGCAAAAATTTGTGCGATCCGCAGATGTTTGTCCCGAGTCTGGGTGTTTGTGTATGTGATATTTCATGTTTGTGAAACGCACCCACGACACAGGAGAAATTCCTAGTGTGGGGCGACGTTTTTTAAAAAAAAAACAAAAACAAAAACAATAAAGATTACTTTACTTTGAATTTCCTTATCTGAGTTCTACTTCAGCCTTCCAATTATGTCATTAGTATGTTACTAATGTTAACATGGCTCTGGGGCAAAATACGTACAGGTTTTATAATCAAAATAAGCGGGGACGTAGTCCTGGACATAAGCTAGTAAATATAGTTATATTATTTCGTTACAGACCCACCAAGGTGACGGCGGCGTTCAGGCGTACTTGGAAGAGAACAAAGTGCCAATACCGTTCCTCATAATGCTGATCCTTCAGTTCGCGCTGATCATTATCGACCGCGCTCTGTACCTGCGCAAGTTCATTCTCGGCAAGATACTGTTTCAGTACGCGCTGATCATTGGTGTACATATATGGATGTTCTTTGTATTACCGTTTATTACCGAAAGGTGAGTCATTAAAAAGAGGTCACACCACATTAGATGACACGTGGAAGTACGTTACCGGGAGTAAAAAAAAGAAGAAAAAGTTCCGGTCAGCTAATTACCCTAGTTTAAACGTGCTACTTTCGAAGCGCATGTCCGACGTATCTACCTCTATTTACTTACAATATAATTGTAGTGGTTATAATAATAACTTAAATGTGTTGTTAGGACGTTTAACGCGTTACTGCCGCCGCCAATGTGGTACATGCTGAAGTGCATCTACCTGCTGCTGTCTGCGTATCAGATCCGCTGCGGATACCCGCGCCGTATCATTGGCAACTTCCTCTGCAAGTCTTACCACTTCCTCAATATGATCTTCTTTAGAGGGTGAGTTTTGTATAAATGAAACAACAAGAGCTACATACAATTTTAAGTTCTTGGACTGACGCTATTATCACTTCTTACTACTTAACATACTTACATTTGCCACAGGTTTATGGCAATCCCCTTCTTGTTCGAGCTACGAACTCTCATGGACTGGATATGGACAGATACGTCGATGACACTGATGGATTGGCTCAAGATGGAGGACATATTCGCTAGTGTATTTCTGCTAAAGGTGTAATTTCATTATTTATAATACGCGTGCAGATCTCCGGCTGTAAAGCTTGTAGCCTAGTTCAATATATGTACGTTTACAATTATAAAAACAAATGTTTATTATGTGCATAGGTACACTTGCACTTACTTTCAACTTCTCTAATGTTTGCCTAAAGAATTTTTATTCAACGTATTCTCCAGACCTAAAGGAGTGCGCCCCGGTCAAAGGTTTTGTTTGCTTTTTTATTAAGATTGCCATGTCATATTTTTGTGATAGACAAAACATTTTGTAATGTTAATCTTACGAAGAAATATAAAATAAGGTAATAAGAAATAAATCTTTCCAGTGTTCTCGCTACGTAGAAGATGAATTTCCTCAGCCGCGCGGAGCTAAGAAGTCAAACACATCAAAGTATGTGTTGGGCGGCAGCGTGTTGGCGTTCGTCATCGCTATCATATGGTTCCCACTCGTCTTCTTTGCATTCGGCAATACGGTAATTAGTACAGCATTATATTAGGTTACACGACTCTGCTTACCCATTAAAAGAAAATAAATACGTTGAATGCAGCGAGGCAGTATTGCTATGTGAGTCGTCACTAATGTTCTTACTACCTATAATATTATCATATTTTAGGTCGGCCAACCTAACCCACCTACAGACGTAACCGTCAAGATTCGCATTGGCCCGTTCCTGCCTGTTTATCAAATGTCCGCGCAGTCGCACAATATTGACATGTGAGTAGTTCAATATTTTTATAAATGTAGCATTGTAATCACATCACCTAATAATACAAAAAAACCGTTATGTATGTATAAAAATGTAGCAGTGGTAAACACATCATTGTCTTCCAGTTTCACTGAACAAGACTACACCCAGCTGAGCAACATGTATGCGCGCGACCGCACGGCGCAGACGTTCCTGTCCAACTACATGTACAACGACGTGGCCGTCATCACCATCAACCCGAACTCCACGCTGAAGTGGGAGATCTCGCCGCCCGAGCTCGACCGGCTGAAGCAGGAGGCCAGCTCTAGTGAGTCTTGTAGCCCTCATACATAGTCATTAGACACGCCTGTCGCCTATTCCTACAGAAATTGTCAATTATATAAAAATGTTATAAGCTAAAATGTAGCCATATACACAATACACATAACCACCCAGGTTGGTTAAGAAAACAAAGGAATACCACATATCCTTACTCTTAAGCTTATGTAACAAGTATGAATGTTAATTACTCGCCCTAATAAATGTTAACAGATGCAACGTTAAATGTAAAGTTTACATACGTGATCACACATCCAACGAATGCTGTTCCAAACCCACCGACGATCGAAGATCACAGAGAAGTGCCGATAGAAGCGTACATTGACGACAAAGCAAACCCAGAAAGATTAACACTACTGAATCTTTTAAATGGATCTACTGAGCCGGACACCTGGTTAGTATTCAATTACACCACATACATGCGCTAAACTGTATCCAATAGCGCAGCTACAGTCCCTAACAAACTACTACGATTTCGTTTAGCGTACTCTATGGCGAGGCCTATTCGGGAGACCAGCATACATGAAATTCCAGTAAAATTTACATAAAGTAATAATGTGCAATTGACAAAAAAACATAAAAAATTGACCTATTTTTTATTTTAACTCACAAAAAATTAAAGGGCACTAAGGGGCCACGCGAAATATAGTTTGCCCACATCAAAATTAGCTTATGCCCTAACTTATATATACTGCTAATAGCCACGCTGTATAATGTTTTATGCACTAGGTACTTCATTATCAGGCGATACGTCGAAAACTTATACCATTTTATTAAACAATATTGCCTATTTCCACAGGTTAAATGTTAAGTACTTGTTCCCAAAATTTGTGAAAGTATTTAACAAAGGTACCACAAAGCCAGCCTATCAACTAATGCCTGTACCACATGAAGACGGTGAGTCAAGTGAGGTCGAAGGTTAGCGAAGCGGTTGTATTTATTGCTTTATGTATTTATATATAATATAATACTTATTTTTATATAATTACCCTGTGATTTTCAGTTATGGATGCGCGTTTGTACCGCGACGTTCAACTTCGCCTGGAAATAGATAAAGGCGTTATGTATTGGCGTGTTCGAGAGTCTTGTTCTACGCGGGCAAGTTGCACTTATTTATAGTTGATACAAACAATATACTTTTAGATTAGCGGAGTTATGCATTTTAATATTTTTTTGAAAAAGCATGGAAATTAAATAATTTTACGTGGGTAAAATAATAATATTTATAAATCGTATCGTCTGTTGCAGGATGCGTTGTTGTCAGTGCCGCTAAATAACTGCGATATGCTCGTAATGTACACTTTTAACGATAAGCTGTTTCCAGAAACACTCAACTTTATATCCGGCAGTGGGTAAGTGTTACATTTAAATTTTAATCACATTAGACATTTAAATGAAATCGACTTAGAACCTATATTTAGAAAACAAGTGTTTATGTTGTTGTATATAAATATAACTTACTGTACCCTCTCTTAGATGACTATGTATAAACAAGCTTATATCAATACATAAATTATTCGTGTCGTATTTAGACATATAAAAGTCTCATACACTACAATTTAAGAGTTATCTTTGATGCACATACACAGTACACTAAATGTAATGTGACTAGGTGCTGTTCTCGCTAGAAGGTACCTACATATAGTAAAAATCCCCATTTTTAGGGCTGCCTAATTTATCATGTTCAAAATATACTATTTCTATTGGTCTAATTTGCTTGTGTAGCACTTTAATAAATTATCTGTAATTCTATAATATGTAAATTTTTCCCGTCAGTATAATCGGATTGTACACCACATTCGTGTTCCTGGCGTCTCGAGTGCTGCGAGGATTTTTCTCAGGCATCTACACGAAGATCATGTTCGACGACCTTCCAAATGTTGATAGAGTGCTTCAACTTTGTCTCGATATCTATCTGGTAATATTTTAAACTTTCCTAAGCTTTAACTTATGATAAACCACATTTACTTTATTACCAATATGTAAGCGTAGTTACAACATTACAGAATAACAAGAAACCAATTTAATTTCCCGTTTTATATTAATATTTACAAAAGGTTTTATTATTTTTTTATATTATAGGTCCGAGAAGCACTTGAACTTGCCTTAGAAGAAGATCTATTTGCTAAATTAGTATTCCTCTACCGATCACCTGAAACTATGATAAAGTGGAGTCGACCTAAGGAAGACAACATCGAACAGCCAGCGCTGCCACCATCATCAGATTAATATTTTTGTGAATACGTTTCAGAAAAGTAAGTATAAAGCCTACCTACAACTACGGATAGTTAAGAAGTACTACTGGTGTAAATTTGGAATTGTGACTCAAGGTTCACTGGACATTCTGTTAAGTTCAGTATAATGTTCTTCAGTAAGTAGTTATATTTTTATACTTTACACTCCTAAAATTTATATTATGTAACTTTTAGGAGTTAGAAATAATTAACTATGTTTCGGATAAACATTTCCCGTTATAATTGAACATGGGAAATGCTTCCTAGGCATTTTAAGTTTCATCTTTTTACGATAAATTAATAGATGTAATATGAAGACAAAAATTACCTACCGATTTTAGCCAGTGATAATCCTTTCTATACAGCTCTAAACGTCCAAAAGAATTTAATTATTTTAATGCTATTATGACTGCATACATTATGCAATATACATACAATACATCGATGATAGATACGTAAGTTGTACAGTAAAATAGGTATAATTTAAGAATAATCATGGTGCATATATTATTACTCTTTAGAACTATTTTAATAACGGTAAATTCTTGCTATTGCGTTACCTGTGAATTCGGAAGCCCATAATTATCATCAAATAAAACTAATTTCTGTGGGCTCCTTGCTTTTATAAAAAAAAATTAGATGCATAATTAAATTTTCTGCGTCACTGTGGATATAGTCTACCATTATTAACTTTCATGCACCTGCCTATATTTGTAACCCTCACTAAAATGTAATATTTACCAACTATTGTTATTTTATTTAGTATATTTATGTTTTCTACTATGTTATTACCAAATGTTTATATGTATATTTTTGTTTGAGTGATGAATATTATCAGGTTCACCCGATACTTAGTCCTTGAGAGTGCAATGTTATGAATTTTGTTACTTAATTTATAAATAACAAGGTATATAGATATATCGAATAAACACAAGATTATATTATTTAAATTTCTTTATATATAAGTCTTTATTTATGCATTTGATATTTCATAATTAAATTATTGGGGTAAGAGAATTATACACGTTGTACACTTTTGTATTATGGTTGTTGTGTTTAAGCTGCATTTATGTTGTCGGTTTGTGATAATAAAAGTCGTATGAAATGTTAAAAGTATTTTTATTAACTCATAATATTATCCATTGATACTTAACTGATATTGTCAAATATACTCGTTTGGTCATATTTATACATTTCGTTGTTACTATACCAATTTTGCTTAACAAAGTCGCAATTTTTTTTTAAACTGGATTGTTAACGTCCATGTAGCCGTTACAAATAATGCGCAGAAACTCGCGCAAGTATTATTTATCTCTTACAAGGACCTCTCGCAAGGACAATGAGTGCGTATTTCATGAGCATGATAAATATTTAAATCCGAATGAATATTATTTATCTTCGCATGAATGAAAGAACACATTGGGCAAGGAGTTAAGAGGCCGCACTCACTCAAAGCGAAACCTACCTGGATTTACACTTTCGCAAAGCAACGGTGCACACAATGTAGTTTTGTCTGTCATACTTGCGGAAGCTACTATGCATTGTCTGCAACGTATAAAACAATTATAGTTAAGACTAAAAAAATATTACATAACGTGGAGGTACCTCATTAAACTGACAAAATAAAATGCAATACCAGCTAAGTGTTAATTGATTGTAAGTTCAGAACCATTATCATCGGTTTCTAGTCAATAGATAACTTTTGGAATAAATTTGACATACTTCCAATATAAAACCAGCATTATTTATTTTGTCTATTTTTCAATTAAGTTATCTGCCGATAAAAAACCCATCCTGAATATAAAAAAGACAATATTCTTAATTTACGACCATTAGCCTAGGAGCTATATTCATTGACATAAGTTCCTGGAATAATAACTTCGCAGCATATGGCAAACGTATTTGAGAAATTTGGGTCTTATTTTTGCATCCTTTGCATTCGAATGTGTTATTCCGTAAATTTGCAATCGCTATTAAGCCGCAAAAATTGCAAACATGTATACGGTATGGGTCAGACACTTCAAAAAGCCGTTCGCGTAAGAACTGAGCAGCGCCATGAGCGATTTGACAATCACGTTCCATTTCACCGAAACGTAGTCCACCATCTCTAGCTCTGCCCTCCATGGGTTGTCGTACCAAAATTTGTACGGGTCCTCGAGCCCTTGAATGGATTTTATCATCCACCATATGTTTCAAGCGTTGGTAATATGTAGGGCCCAAGAAAACTTGAGCATTTATCTTACGTCCTGTATGACCATTATACATAACTTCATTTCCACGAAGATGATATCCATACTCTTGCAACAGTGAAGAGATTTTCTGCACATTTACAGCATCATTAAAAGGTGTGGCATCACCAATTTCTCCTTTGTTAGAAGACACTTTGCCTTGAATGCATTCAATCAAGTGACCAATAGTCATACGAGAAGGGATAGCATGTGGATTAATAATAATGTCGGGAGTTATACCCTCACAAGTGAATGGCATATCTTCTTGTCTATACTGAATTCCGCAGGTTCCTTTTTGTCCGTGGCGGGAAGCAAATTTGTCTCCAATCTGAGGAATGCGCACAGATCTCACTCGAATTTTGCAAAACTTGTATCCTTCACTGTTTAATGTTAGCATAACTTGATCTACAATACCAGTTTCGCTGTTACGTAGGAAAGTGGATGCATCACGTTTAGAGTATCGTTTTGTTGTACCTTCCAGTTCATCATCATTTTCTGGTAATGTTATTGTTTTCCCAATAACTACATCATCACCAGATACTCTGATACCAGGTGCAATAATACCATCATCATCCAATTTATCATATAAAGCATTTCTCATGCCTTGACATGTTTGTCTAGTTGGTTTCTCAAATTGTTCTTCTTGATCACCAATCCTTTTGGACTCAGAATCTTTATATGAGCGATAGAATACAGATCTGAAGAATCCTCTCTCAACTGCAGAGGCATTCAAAATGACACTATCTTCTTGATTGTATCCAGTATAACAAAGGATGGCAACTATTGAATTAATACCAGCTGGCAGTTCTCTAAATCGAAGATATTCCATGGACCGTGTTGTGACTAATGGTTTGTGTGGATAGTACAATACATGAGCTAGTGTGTCCATTCTAACATGGAAATTTGTAATATATACACCCATAGCTTGTTTACCCATAGCACTTTGATAAGTGTTCCTAGGGCTTTGATTGTGATCAGGAAATGGTATAATGGAAGCGCATACACCCAATATCATGGCAGGATGAATTTCACAATGAGTGTATGTAGTACAATATGCATACTCTTTAACTTGAGCTAGATCATCAGGACTCATTGCAATCATAACAGTTTCCTCTTCCAAAGTGTCAATATACTCCACCACACCACTTGCTACCAAATTTTGCCAGCCATAGTTATTAAAATCTCTTTCTTTGAGATCATCAATATGCTTTTTCTTTAATAACAAAGCCCCATTCTCAACGATTAATAATGGACGACAGATTCTTCCAGCATCTGTGTAAATTCTTATTTCTCTGTCTCTAATGTCACGGATCATGCTTACTTCTGACACAATGATATCCATTTGACGTCTCAGTTTTCTTAAAGTAGCCATCAACTGTTCAGGATCCCTATGAATACCAACCCAACAACCATTAACAAATATTTTTGTAGCGTCGGCAATAGCTGAGGGTGCAATTTCCTCTAAGTTTTCCATAGACCACTCTTCCAAGAACTCTAAAATTGGAGATGGCTGACTGCCTACAGAAATGTATGCCATCAAAGCAAGATTCTTCACCAAACCTACAGCAGCCCCTTCAGGAGTTTCAGCTGGGCAAATCATGCCCCACAAAGTATTATGCAACTGACGAGGTTTAGCTAATTTACCATCTCGACCAATCGGGGAGTTCACACGTCTTAAATGTGATAATGTCGATGCAAAGGTTAGCCTATTCAATACTTGTGACACACCAGCTCTAGCTTGGTGAGCTTTCTTTTGGTCACCCCAGTTTCCAGTGGCTAGAGAGTATCTCAAACCATCAGTAATGATCTTAGTTTTTATTGCTAATTCCAAATTAAAATCTTTGCCCCTGTCAATAAATTTCTGTGCATACATTCTTACTTCCTTTAAAAGATTTTTGAAAAGACCCCTGAATAGAAATGCAAGTAGAGGTCCTGCTAAATCTAGGCGTTTGTTACCATAATGATCTCTGTCATCCAGTTCTCTGCGACCTAAAGCGGCCAGTAATAGTCTGTGTACCATGTAGCCCAAAAAATAAGCTTTTTTAGTTTCACAGAAGTCAGACACTCCAACATGTGGCAACATTTCCTTTTGCAAGATTTCTCTAGCATATTTAATACGCTTTTCCTTTGTCACACCAGGACGAGCACCACGGGCACCAATAAAATTAAGTGCCACATTTTGTTCTTGAATTACAAAAGCTTCATCTAGAGAAGGTTTGACCATTTCCATCATTTCAGGATCATCAAAATCGTAAATAATATGTTCTAATATATCTCTATCAGCAACAAAACCAAGAGCTCGAAAAACAATCATTATGGGAATCTCTTGTTTAATGTATGGGACAATTGCAATAATTCTTTGACCAATTGCAGATTTTTTTATATTTTGCCCTCCACGGGCCATCATATTAACCCATAATGTTGAAGTTGGTCTAGAACTATGTTCAAGACAAGATCTTATTTCTGTTTTGTAAGCAAACTTGCCATCTTTCATGCTAAAGACATAAACGGTATTTGTCGCCATTTTTTCCTGAGCAATTAATACTTTTTCTGAACCATTAATAATAAAATAACCACCAGGGTCCAGTGGACATTCATTTAATTCAGACAAATCTCTGTCTGTTAAATTGTTTAGGAGACAATAAGTAGATCGAAGCATTATAGGAATTTTTCCAATGAATGTTTTTTGATGTTGTGTTTCAACAGGATCTTCATGTTCCTTTACAATAGTTTTTGTTATGTCTACATAGAGAGGTGCAGAATAAGTCAAATTACGAAGTCGAGCTTCGTTAGGCATCATGGGAGATGGTGCACCATCTTTTTCCCAATGTGTTGGTTTGGATAAATATATTTGATCAAATTTCAAAAGATATCTTGGCGGTGTTTCTATTTCCCCCGATGAATGCTGAGCTTCAGCTTGCAACTCAATAGGTGGCGAATCTTCTACAATGCGCTGGACAGACATTTGAATAAATTCATCAAAGCTATCTAACTGCTGGCGTACTAAACCTTTTTCATCAAAGTAAGCGTTAATGACAATCCAGCAAGCTTCCTGCCAGAGTTCTGAAGAAATCTCTTCCACGTCGATTTCTTCATATTGATCATCTTCAGTGTCGTACATGGTTATAGAGGAGAACTGGCTTGTTCTCCTCAGTTAGATATATTATTGTATTTATTTAGGAACCTTGTTCGAACTCGGTACGTTTGTCGGTTACCAAAACGTATTTGACAAGTTTTTTGACTTGACAGCAGATATATAAAATGGCGTCTAGCAAGACTTAGGCCGAGGCCGCACTATGGTTACGCCGCGGTTTTTAACCGCATAATTATGTGACTCAAGGAAACTAATACAAACGGCCGCACTTGAAGTTTTTTTCCGCGCGGGCGTTTATATTAATTTTCCTTGTCACGCGGTTTAATTAAAAACCGCGGCTACAACGTAGTGCGACCTCGGCCTTAAGACTATAGACTAGATTATTGTCTTTATTCGACGGCATTAGCACTTTGGTTTCAATCTCAGACAAAGGAATATATACCTATATGGAATAGATATACCTCAATGGCCGTGGCCGTACGCCGTGTGGTATCCGGCCTAGAATTGACCACCCCCTTTCCTCCCGTGGGTGTCGTAAAAGGCGACTAAGGGAACATTCAGAAGATGGGCAGCAGCCTTCTGTAACTTGACCACCAACACTCCCCAATCCGCTTGCCAAGCGTGGGGATTATGGCACCCCCCCCCCCCCTTCTAATAGGGGGAGGCCTTTGTTCAACAGTGGACGTTTTCCGGCTGATGATGATGATGATACCTCAATGGTTACTATCATCTATGCTATCATCATAGCTATCATTTACTGAAACCATAGATAATAGCTATGATAATAGTTTTTAAATTCATTGGTGGAATGTATTTGTATTTTTGTAGCATAGATAGTAGGTTGAAGTGGCAATGGGCAGGCCACATATGTCGCAGAACCGATAACCGCTGGAGTAAGCGTATTAAGAGGGCAGACAACGTCTGGATGAATAAAGCAGCAGACCGGGCGTTGTGGCGTTCATTGTGAGAGGTCCGTGTCCAGCAGTGGTCTGCAACGGGCTGATGATGGTGATGATTAGGTAGACATACTAGCAATTTATCAGTAATGCATTCTCATTAGTCTATGGTAATGCGCAGGTCACGTCTGTCGCAGAACCGACAACCATTGGGGAAAACGTGTTCTGGAGTGGAGATCATGACTCGATAAACGTAGTGTGCAGCTAGTCTATGGTGGGGCGACGATATACGCATAATGGCTGGCAGCGGTTGGAAGCAGAAGGCCGAAGATCGAGCTCAGTGACGTGCCATAGGAGAGGCCTATGTCCAGTTGTGGACTGAGATAGGCTGATGATGATGATGAACAACCTCTGTCTATGTTTCTGGTTAGTGTCCATAGATAAATATATTCTTCTTCTTTCATCTATGGCAGGGAATAGTGTAGTACCGCAACAATTTAAGTTACAATACATCGATATATCGATAACAGATATATTCTGTTTATTTGGAATTTATCTTCCACTTCGTGAATCGACCGGAGTCGTTAGATCATCCCTAGTGGGTGTTTTGTTTGCGAGTAGAGAATGAGTATTATTTCATATTTGACGATTTTGAGATGATTCATTCGGACTAAAGTGCTTTGAACTAAAGATAAATTGTATTTTTATTTGTCGCATTTATTTAATACAATGGATTCATCACGAAGAAGTAACACGGACGAACAACGATGTATAATTGGTCTTCAAGATTTGAAAATATCCAACAAAGTTGAAGATGTTACTGAGCAAGCGCACGGCGCCGTCACATCAAACACAAGTTCTCTTGCCAAAACTCGACCTGTGGGCGCTATAGAGAGTTTTGTACTGGATAACAGCCAAAATAGTCGCCAGGATTACAGTTTTTATGAACGGTCAAATGTCATAGCCGCTTCTAAGTTTGCTACACCTAAACGAGTAGAAACAATTGCGTCAATCAATAAACGCGATATAAACACTGCTGCCCTGCCTTCGAGTCCCACACGATCAATCGATTCTATATCACAAAGGTCACTTAGCTATCAAACTGACGACCTATATGAAATACCAGCGATTCCAAATGCTCAATATCCGCCACCAGTTTATGAGAACATAGATTATTACGGTGAGCAGCGGTCTCCACAACCGCCCTATTATCATCAACTGTACCAGCAAGCACCGCCACCGCCCGTGTCCGACGGTTACTACGACACGCGTTACAGTAAAGCCCAACCTCAAGTGCCAGTTAATTCCAAGACTAAACTTACTCCTTTAGTGTATGAAAACATGTTGTGTTCTGAAAATGATAATAAGCAAAGTGAATTTAAACCCCAATTAAATCATGACCAGCGTTTTATACAACAGGGCTCAGTCCCTGGACCACAGGTAGCAAATATTGGTGTCACCAGAAATATGGCACAAATGATAACTAGTGATAAGGGTAAAATAGATAAAGCTCTGCCTCCACCACCATACAACACTACTCAGGAGAACTCAAGCAGTGATTACACAGTTATGAAGTCTGCACCACCTAAGTACACTGATGTCAGTGCTCTTTTAAAAAATGACAATACTATTAGTTTTGATGATAAAATTGTAACAATACCATCTACAGCAATTTATGCGTCTATAGCTCCAAGTGCCCAAAGACCAAAAGCAAATATTGCTACTGAAGTACAAACAGCTACAGCAAGTCCTAAGTTCTTTCATCCTAAACCAAATATTGGTAATAGCATTGGAAAAGAAAAACCAACATTAATTAATGGGGGATATAATCCGAAGACAACAGTTGCCAGTAGAATGCAAATAATAGAAGATACTAATGGTTCAGACTATGTGTGCATGACAGGTGGTTCACCAGCAGCTGCAGTGGCTGCAGCTAATAGGGACAACATGTCACTTGCATCAGAATCTATTACTTCAAGAAACCTAGTATCAGGACTCACATCCTTGTGTTCCCCTGCCCAGTCTCCAGCACCTAGTCCTACTCCAAGTTCAGTATCTCAGGTGTCAGGTGGTTCTCGAGGCTCTGGTGGTCGTGGTAAGAGCTTGCTGCCTTATAGCATCACACCACCACGTCCACCTGGTCCCAGTGAGGCACAACGTAAAATAGAAGAACTCACAAGGCAACTTGAAGAAGAAATGGAAAGGCAAGATGAGGAAGGTGAATATTTTGGTAAGTCAATAATACATATCTTTTTACAATTATTGTACTTATGCTCCTACTATTTTTATTTTTACTAATAAGTTTACATAATAAAATATAATTTGTGTGTATTACTTTAGGTATCTGTCACACATGTGGCGCTGGCGTCACAGGAGCTGGCCAAGCATGCCAAGCAATGGGCAACCTCTACCATACCAACTGCTTCATCTGCTGCTCATGTGGCCGCGCCTTACGAGGAAAAGCTTTCTACAATGTGCATGGCAAAGTGTATTGTGAAGAAGACTACTTGGTTCGTAGAAGATACATTTTTACAACAGAATAAACTTTAGATTTAAATTTAATTTCATGCTTAATGTTACAGTACTCTGGATTTCAACAAACAGCAGAAAAATGTGCAATATGTGGACACTTAATAATGGAAATGGTAAGTGATTGTCAAGTGACATTAAGTAATATGCAACAATTCATAGTAAAGTAGTGTGTAGATACATTATTTATTTGTTATAATAAAATAATATTTCTTTACAGATTTTGCAAGCTATGGGCAAATCATATCACCCAGGCTGTTTTCGCTGCTGTGTTTGTAATGAGTGTCTTGATGGTGTACCTTTTACAGTTGATGTTGATAACAAAATATACTGTGTCAACGATTATCATCGTATGTTTGCTCCCAAATGTGCTAGCTGCGGAAAAGGTAAAAATATTACTGTACAATGTCTGTTTATGTTATAAACTTTGGAACTAGTATGCTTAACATAGATTATGACATGATTATTGCCTGAAATAAAACAGCACTTAATCTTCTTATATCTAGGGTTTTATATGATAAGATATTGCATAAGTGGCAGATAAAATAAATATTATTGCCAGAAAGTACTTACATGTATTGATTTTTAATTTTTTTACAGGTATTACACCTGTTGAGGGCACAGATGAGACTGTAAGAGTTGTGTCAATGGATCGAGACTTTCATGTTGATTGCTACATGTGTTGTGTGTGTGGTATGCAACTGACTGATGAACCTGACAAACGCTGCTATCCTCTAGCTGGTATGTTCAAGCTTGAAGTTAATCACTCGAATATACAGCATAAAGAGACTTATGATGAAGGCCAAAAAAAATTATGTATGGTGTCTAAATAAAGCACAAAGATTCTTACTTTTCTCAAATTGTATGATATATTGTTCTTTGTCTTTTACTACTCTTTCTAATACTAACATAAAATAATACAAAGAAAATAATAATTATAATCAATAATCTATTTTCAACATCATTTTTTTGTTATTTTTTTTAAACATAATGGTTATACAAAAATATATGATATTAATTTTTTAAATACACCTACTTATTATGAATATTTCAGGTAAGTTAATGTGTCGTGCATGTCACTTGACCACGATCGGAGCGGCGACGGGCCCCGGCCTATCGCCTGCACCACATCTGTCTCCCGCTTCTTACCAGTACATGGGCTGAACATCATTGCTTCGGCTGCGTCTATTGTTAAAATAATTAGTACATCAGAAAGTGTAGTTGACAAGATAATAATTCTATTATAAATGTAAGTAATGTATGTGCTCAAAAACGATTTGTATAGCTATTGTAGCAACTATTAGCATTTAATGTAACTAGCTTTAATATAATTATGTATCATAAGTGATATACTGGAGTGAAGCAATTTTAAGTGTTGTTATTATTCATACATTTGATAAATAATGTAGTCAAGATAATATCTTAATCTATTCAATTGATAAGTATAAGTACAGGATGAGGTGGTAAATGATCATGTCATGATATTGCTTAGATATTTGTTAGATGTTAGTCTATAGCACATAAAATTAAAAAACTAAGTATCTAGGTTCCATGTGAAGCATTAATGAGCTAACACTTAATGAATCATTAGATAATATGAAATCAACTTGTTACTATATTACAGTGTTAGGATTCATGTGAAGTGTGATTTTTTTGGCAACATCAGGTTAGCCTATTATATTTTGTGATATCAAATAATTCCTAGTTTAAAATATGGTGAAGGAATTAATCAAGTTGAGTGATATACACGAAATATTGGAATTGGTGAATATGTATGCTAATAAACCATTCACAAGATAAATGATCATGAAATTATTCAATTAGGATCACTATGCACATAATATTAGATTGATTGTACAATGACCTATAGGTGTTTAAAAACTCCAAGTATTATAATTAATTTGATGTGCGCCATTGATGTGAAATGCATTTATTAATTTTACACACTAGACTTGGCAGCACTCCTGGTTGGTGTATACTTCACAATATACATGTATATATTATTTGTTTTTGGTCAGATTTAGAAATGTTTCAGGATGAAGGCGCAAAATAACATTCCAGTAATGTGCTGTCTTGTTTTGTACTTAATGTAGATTAGTTTTAAGTTGTTTTTATATGTACATTTTGATGAAAAATTATGTAATTAGCTATTTTATATGAAATAAACATGATTTTGTTGATTAGTACTTTTTATATTGAAATAATAAATATTACAAAATTTATAACTGTTTATAATTTATAATCATCCTAGGGCTTATTTCATGATAAAATTATTATTAACAAACAATACATTTCATACTTAGAGAATAGTTAAGTTAACATGTTTGTTACCATTTGTTTTTAAAAGAGGCCTTAAGTCATTTATCCATAATCTTTATAGTTATTGGCAATGAGTTTTACATTTTCTTCACCTTATTTTTTATATTCCTCATATCTGTTTTATATCTTTTCATTTCTTCCATGACCTGGGTGCGTTTTTCTTTCATCTGAACATGATAATGTTGTCTACTTTCTTTAAACCGGTCTTGAAGATTACCCCGCTTTTCTTGGAATATTTCTTTTATACGCTCTCTTGAAGGCACTGGTTTGATCCAACCAATTGCTGTTAATTTTCTAATAGCAATAGTAGTCCCTCCTAAAAATGCAGGAGTAACAATATTTCATGTAATCTTATTTAGCAAGCATTAGAAATATTAAACAATACATTTTTATAGTGGTGATGTAGGCTTAAATGCAAAAATATTACCAACTGTGACAGCATATCGTAGAGGTGTAGCTAACTTGTACAATGCTAATGCAAGAGCAAAGTATCCTGCTGTGGAATCTTTTAGAGGAGCTATTAATGTCTCACTGACACCTAGAGACTGTAATAAACCAAAAATATCAACACCACTGCAACAAAGAAAATAAATTAAAAATTAATTACATTTAGTTTCAGTTCAAAAGATTTTATAAAACTTAATTCAGTAAGAAGGTATGGGTAAATATTAAGCAATGGAGTTATTTGTGAATTTTAAGCCACAGTTTGTAAGTAAAAATTGCACTTGGATTCCCCACAATGTTTGGTGTTATGAATATATTGCAAACCCACATGTACAAACAACTACTATGTACATGACATTGTTTGCACTGGTTTATATGATCCAAATACCACAAAGTCACTAAAAATGAATGTCCATTTAATGTTTTATAGTGAATGATTTTAGATGTTACTTGTTTTTGGGTATGAACGAAAGATGACTGTATGCAACCGTGATGAGTAAACAAATGAGATAGACAGTAGCACCAGCAAAGGAATACTTGGGAGGTAATAGCATTTTATAACAAATATTCTTATAAGGAGGATTGAATGCCATTTGAATAGGAGACTGATTAAAGCTACTGCAAGTGACAGACAGAAAAAGAGATAATTTCACAGTGTGAAGCACTACTCGAGATAGTGAGTGCTCAGATGAGTGATAAAGAAATTAATTAAAGAAAATTATGTTTCAGAAATCCCAAAAGAATGCATACACACTTATTCATAAATATTATTGTGTCACAATATATAGGTACAAACCTTCTGACAGTGTAATAAAAACTACCAAACCAAATGATAGACGTAGCCACATGTACAGGCAGCAACACATACCAATAATCCCTATACATAAGTTTAAATTTTGTTATGATTCCCTGCTTGGGTTTAACAGGATTTCTATCTGGTTTGTCAGGGGAACAATTACTTTGAGAAGAAAATTGTTTTATGTTTTTCGATAGAAAGCTGATGTCTATTGTGTCAAATAAAGGCCTAGTCGTTATTGTATTTTGATAGCAAATTCCGCTTGCCAGAATTTTCATTGGGTATTTTTTTCCGACACTCCATTTTAACGGTTTGGTTATATTTTGTAGATAGTAACAATTTTTATATAATGTCCTATAGGTGAGCGCCATTTAAATATTTATGCTTTTTTTATTGCACAGAATTCTTATGAACTATACATTTTTATACCATTCGAATAAAATAATAATGTGTTACGGGAGATTATTGTTGACAGGAATGACAGAAGGGTTTGTGGTATAAAGTCAAAAGTCTGAAACCGACAGATTAAAAATATCACCTTCGGCTCGACCTTCAACATAATTTTTTAATTAAAGCATAATATTATAGTATATAAGTATCAGTTTTTTTGTAGAATGTTAATTACAAAATTCTAGCATCAGTTGTTCGTGTTAGATACCGATTGATTGAATAATAAATATGGTTGGTTATTCATTTTTTAAATGTAATTCTAGGTTTAAGTAATATTGGTAATATCCATTTACAAAAATCATTAATAGTTGAGTGGGCTGATTAATATTAGATGAAATAAAAAATCATCAACGACTCGAGAAAAAAAAATAAGGCGAGAAACGATAACTGTGACCTAAGGCCACCTCTTTGCGGAGCGCATAGAACATAGCTCGTCACCTACTCGGTATACGGTATATTCCTTTGTCTGAGATCTTACCTACAAAATCGCCATTTTTTCTGTCACGTGACGCTGTTAGTAGTTACATAGAATTCCGAAAACATATTTTATAATCTTTAAGATATAGGATGAATACAAGCTTTTAAAAAAGTACCCTGGGTGTGTAATGAGTCGATTTTTATGCGAAATGTATTGGCCCGTGCAGTAATCGAACCCTCATCACACAAAAATCTGAAACTATCCCAATTATTGTACTAATGAGCCGAAGTTGCTTCCCCGAAATTATATATTTTTGCACCAGTCGCCATTAACGACACACGTTTGACGAAAAATGTAATCCAAAAACAACTATACCTAGAACCATCAACCAATAGATATGGTTTAAAAATAATTCTTGCGTAAGCCAGCCCTTATTTAATAGTCTAAGGCCAGCCGCTATCCCAACGTTTTAGGTCCACTTATGTTCACTCCATTGATCAAATACGATAATTGGGGTATTAAATGGAAACAACAATTTATAAATTAAAACACTTTTTTACTACTAAGTACTGAGTATTATTCAAATTTAATGTATCAGCCGGGGTGGGTCCTCGGAAGAAGGACTTTAAATTCTCGGCCCACCTTTTAATTTATGACAATATCCACGATTCTCTAAATAGCATTGTAATTAGATACAGACAGAGTAACAAGTAGAGTGCAGATCAAAATGGAGAACAAAATTCTCTATCATAGAAAGGTATGTATCCTCTTACGATCATCCACAGAAGCAATACATTTTAACTGCAGCGTCGTCAACGCAATCACTTTGGTCGCGGTAAAGGTTAAGACGGCTCACTGTTCCAGAAACAACCCACCTTGCAGCGTCTTGGATTAGAGTGCCATCAAAAATACCACCGCCTGGCTCTGTTTTTACCATCACTTTATAAATCCGCCATTGCTTATTAATTTCTACTAAAGAAACATCATAAATGTGTGCAAGATCTAGTTTTCGACACTGTGGATAGCTATTTAATTGCTCGTTGATATGCGCTACAAGATTATGGGCTGCTAAAGATTTCTTATTGTTTCCGATTTTAATTTTTTTCCCTTTGCGACATGCACACCAGTGTTCCTCAATACCAACTGATGAGCAATTTCGTTTAACAGATACAGGAATAAATAAACTTGATTCACTGTATACAACATTTTCAGACCGGATTCTTTTATTATTTCTTTCCATGATTAAATAATCTTCCAGTGATCTTGGATTGAGTAGGTCTAAGAGTGTTTTATGAATATCGAACGGTGTTGTAAGTCGATTTGCATTTTGAAGAATATTTTTATAAGCAAGTTTGTAGCGACGTTTGAATCGATCTGGAAGGAGTATGCCGAGCAACGGTAATCGTTCTTCTAATCGCCCTTGTTCTGTTCGTACGATTTTACCCCATCTCATTCCATGATCACTTAACATTATAAGGATGGTATTATTTAAATACTTATCTTTATCTAATTTATTCAAAAAATTATAATAAGATTCATCCATTACATGCGGCTTGTTAAGATCTTCGTGACTTATAGACTCTTCCCAGAACATACCAAAAAACTTATTACGTTTTAATTTCTGCGTTAATCCGTAAATATAGTTTAACAGAATGTCGTAAAAGAATTGAGAACCCATGCATTGATGAAAATTGTAATGTTGGTTCTTGAATAGATTTCTTGTTTCGAATATAAACGGCTGTAAATAAAAATGAGTCGGTATTCTTGGCAGGCTATATTCGTAGGTGCCCAGAAGTCCAGCGATACTGTCTGAACCCAGCGCTGTGTAGTATCCTTTTTCTTTATACTTATTCCAAATTATTTCACAGTTATTAAAGTTGATATTGTTACCATTAATACATGTTTTTTTTACGTTATCAAACGAGAGTCCCGTCAGTACTGGAATCAGGTTAGGAAAGGAGTTATCTCCTAATTTATTATAGCCAAGTAATTCTACGATACCTTTATCCTTCAAAAAACTTGCTGTTAATGGCATAGTACGATGGAAATTAAGTCTTGACATGCTTTCTATACCAATGATGAGTATGTTGTATGATTCTTTATCGTGAGATGTCGGCGGTATAGCTTCATGAGAAGAAAACAAAAAGAAATCGTCGTAAATTTTGTCGTCTAAATAAAAACATTCAACTCTTACAAATTCATGATCCGCTTTTATTACCGTAGAGAACTCTTTGCAATTGCCGTAAGTTATGTTACTTATGTTAGATAAAGCTGAAAAATGTCTGTAACAACAATAAAATATTTCTTCTTTATAAACGTTATATGAGGAAAGAGCTTCTTGAATAACCCAGATATGTGATGTATTAGCGGAGACGAGTTGCTTGGCTGTAGAACAGGTTTGTGGTGCTTGTGGTGGACCCACTAACGTCTTTATACTATCACTGACTTTCGGAAAAGCAGCTATAGAACAACCTTCCGTTCGGATAGTAAACACGTCGCTTTTAATAACCGTAAGCACTTCTTTAATAATAACTAAAAGATAAGACAAAACCGCAGCAAAATACATTTCCGTAAAATATTTTACTATTCTTGATCTACCCAAGAGTGTGTAGTTAAATGAAATTCGACACAAGGGAAATTCTGTTTTGGCTTTACCTACGTAACAATATTTACCAGTATTACCCAAACATTCTGATTACGAAGTGAAGTAAACTGTGGTAATCATTATAACAGGGTTCTCTATTGTACACCGAATCCCGAACGATAACATCAAAAGAATGAAATAAGCTCGAACACATATTTTGCGCAAAAAAAGTTTGAGACAAGATTTTATTTGGTTTTACAACCCTGATAATGTTACTATCCTAGTCTATTCATAGTAAACTGACGTCGTAAAGTCCCGTAAAATATTGTAAGTAATATAGGTATCTAAGATAGTCCCGTTAGCTTTTGCCCTCGGAACCCTTTGATTAATTTGAATGTATTATTCGTTTTCAATTATGTTTTACAGTTCAAATAATAAAATAGTTTACCCATTTTTTTGGCGCTTACTTTTTTTTACTTTCTTTGATGTTCTACTATTTGAAAGGGAGAAATCGATCATCGCTCAACTTAAACCGCTGGAGCTAGAACGTTGAAATGTTGGCAGTAGATACGTCTTATAACGTAGGCATCTTCTAAAGTAGGATGTTTGGAAATTCCACCCCTAAGGGAATGAAATTTTTAAGGTAGTTAACATGCATATTTCATATTTATCATCATCATCAATACATCGATCAATACAGATACACATAAATAAAATTAGAGTGTCTGTTTGTAAATTAAATAATAATTTAACCATTTTAAATTTTAAAATATCTATTATTAGGATTACAATAAAGACGTACAAATACATGTTAGATGCAGTAACAATATAGTTTAAGTTGATAACTGTGTACACAACGGCTCTGATCTCCGTAGAGATTGAGTCGGCTCACAGAGCCAACCAGCGTCCAGTTCTGGCTGTCGTCTCGCAGCGTCGCCTCAAACACTCCATCTCCTGGTTGAACTCGGGCCACTACTAAAAACTCCCTCGGGCCCTTTCCAAGTTTGTCAGGCGTGCCTACATCCATTTCAGATATTTCCATTACTTCAGCTAGTGTCAAGTGCGCGCATTCTGGATGCCCACTCATCAATAAATTCAGATGCCTAACAAGATGTGCAGAAGCTACTACAGCTTCAGAGCTCTCTTTCGGTAGCACTGTTTCTCTGAGGCAAGTACACCAGTGGTCATCTATTCCTGCCGACTTACAAGTCCGGTTGTTTGGTACAGGCAAAAATAAACTAATTCCTCGATTTTGTGCATAACCGTTTTTATTTTTGGCAGAAATAATATCATTTTCAATGAGATCTAAATTGATGAGGTCTATTAAAGTAGCATGAACATCAAATGGAGTGGTTAAACGTTTGCTATTTGATTTTAAATTGTCGTAAGCTTTCGAATACTTTTCGCGAAACGAAGGGGGCACCATAATGAACATGAATGGTAATCGTTCCTCAAGCCATCCTTGTTTTGTCGATCGAATTTTTCCCCAACGGATGCCATGGTCACTCATTAGTAAAATTATTGTGTTATTTAAGTAATTTGAAGCTTGTAATTTTATGAAAAACTGTAAGTAACTATCGTCCATCACCATTGGATAGTTCAGATAGTCATGGCTCATTGTAACTTCCCAAAAAATCCCAAACAATTTGGTATTTTTCAAAGTATTCGTTAGACTTTCTATATATTCTAATAGGACCTTATAAAAATATATGTCATTCATGCATAAAAAGCTATTAAAATCTCTATTGTAACCAGCTAACTTTTCAGCTTGATGTATAAACGTGTGTATGTAGTAATCTGTTGGCGTCCTACTAAAACCATATTTACCGTAGTTGAAAGTGCCCAGTGATGAGCTATCCTCTGCAAGTGCTGTATAGTACCCAGCCTCTTTATACCGCTCCCATACAAACGGACAGTTATCAAATGATGCACTTTCGTAAGGTACACAAGTAAGTTTTAATTCCGTATCTTTAACACCCAACAATAATGGAATTATGTTAGGAAAAGTGTTATCACCTACTTTATTAAATCCTACTAAATCTACAGCACCATAATCTTTAATATAGGATATTGTCTTCGGCATAGTCCTATAAAAATTTAATCTAGATACTGCATCAATGCCTAATATTAAAATGTTATAAGCACTTTGGTTTTTAGGCATTTCACCTCTGCTGTCATGCTTCAGAAAAATTTTCTTCGGTGCAGACAAATAAAAATTTTCGTAGACAGTAGATTCATTAAAATAACACGTAACTTTAACAAATTCATCTTTGACTCGAACGGATTCAGTGAAATAGGAACATCTATTATATATAACGCGGTTATCAACGTTTCTAGACGTTATGTCTTTTATGTGTTTGGGTCTGTAAAACGCACGATAGCAACATGATAATTTGGTGCTATCAGTAATATTATAATAATGCATATTTTTCATATTAATCGAGATTCGATCCTTTCTGTGTTCCAGCAAAGCAATGTTTGGATCCCGACATGGTTTCATTTGTAAAGGATATTCAACAAATTCTTTGACACTTTCATCCATATAATGTAATAGTGGTATGCTACAACCTTCAGTTTTAATTGTAAACCTTTCATCATTACTATCTGTATTCGGCTGATGGAGATCCCACGGTGCGCAAGTAAATAGTTTTAAATCTGTGGTTTTGTTGACCAATAAGATGAAAAATCCACTACTGCAGACTAGTACCAGGAGGAAGACATACCTGAAGCGGACGCTCAGCGCGTACGGTTCGATGCGTCGGTGGTTCATACTGAAAACAATCCAATTATCATAATTGCTCTGGTGTATTATCACTTATTTTATTATTCCCACTTATAACGAAGAATTTGCGAGTTGAATTAATTATTATTAGGTACCTACTTCCGGTATGCACCCAGTTTTCACACAACAAAGTTCCGTAAATATTACAATTTATCAGTCTTATATTGAATTGCTATACTTGTTCAGTTCAATCCAGCTTTTGCCTATCTACATCAGTTTTATATTTGGATGCGTACGCACTTACACAGCCATTCATCTTTCCGAACTGTCATAGTCCTAGTTTCTGATATGACGTAGGATCCGGAAAGGAGACCCATGAGAGGTCTCAGGGCCTATAAAAGCATGATTGTGTCAGGTGTGAAGAACGAACACATATTCTAGGATTGACTCCAGCAAGCGCTGCACTGATTGAGCTACGAGTTACGAGCTAGCTACGAGCTACGAGTTTGCTACGAGCCTACTTCAAATTAAAAGATGTAAAATATGTATTTCTGTATGTAAACAAGAATATGATTAATTATAAAAGTCAAATCAAGGTTTTTTTATATAGGTATAACTGCGAAAACTAGCAAGTAAGAATATTATATTTCAATATGCAGACCTCGTGTAGGTAAACATACGTTAGTATATAGTCCTAGACTATGACGAATACATAATCAATAAAATAAAAAGACAATAACAACGGTTTACATTTATTGAAAATAAAAATGACAATTTATTCTATGATTTTAATAAGTTATGTTAAAATAACTTAATCAGATTCTTGTGTTGCTCGGTTTGTTAATGCTAACTGAAAGATATGTACAAAAATTACTCATAATGCTACCTGCGTCATAACATTTAGGTACTTAAATAAGAATATAGTTTAATACAAAATTTACGTATCGAAATATCCAAGTATGTACTTATGGTTTGAATATACAATTTAACATTAAATAAACAATGTTTATATGTCGTTGTGATATGTTATAATTCCCACACTACTATAACTACGGTACTGTTTTCTTACTGTCTATAAAATATAGACAATACAAATCATTCGATTTTAAAAGCGGTTCCTGATAAACAAATTCATATTTTTAACTCTATCTCTCCTTCAATCATACATATCTATTGTTCAGCTTTTATTCTTTTATCTTTGATAAATGCGCGAACTATTAAACATAGTTTCCTAGCTATAAGTAATAAAACTTTCTAAAATCTTTTATTATTTCTAAAGTAAACAGACACCAACAGAAACGAATACATTCAATCACTTAGCTTATAAGTATATTATAGCTATAATACCTATTCTATAAAGTACGGTAAATATATCATTAAAGTACCAGAATATTGCTATCACATACGCCAACATAAACATATCGAGTGATACATAATTAGATACATTTCTTTAGACAGGTATCTTTAAGTCATATAATTAACTTAGGTACCGCGTTGGTATATTACAACAATCTATGGAAGATACAATAACCAATGCACTCATCAAGTGACGTCATTGCTTATGTGAATTATAATATAACTAAGTTAGTAGTAAAAGATATGTACAAGAAACAGAGCGCTTAAGGGTTCTACAGCAAATCAGTTACCTATATTGTAAAACATTTCTACAAATTCCTCTAGGTTCCACATGTAGTCAAATATATCTGTACTACAATATATGTACAAACGTATCACATTACTAGCAAATAATCAAACTAATTAATTACTTATTAGTAACAGGCC
Source organism: Abrostola tripartita (assembly GCA_905340225.1). NCBI lineage: Eukaryota > Metazoa > Arthropoda > Insecta > Lepidoptera > Noctuidae > Abrostola > Abrostola tripartita. The sequence goes on from HG996488.1 coordinate 4,516,231, forward strand.
CGGATTTTTTATCAATATCCTTTTTGTAACTAAAATAATATATTATCTATTACTCTTATACTGCTACAAGTCTATAAACGTTTCGTAGAATCAACACTTAGAAATATCACAGCTTTTTAATACATCATCATCATCAGCCAAAGACGTCCACTGTTGAACATAGGCCTCCCCGTTTAAGCGGGGGGGTTTGCCATAATCCCCACGCTTGGCAAGCGGCTTGGGGATCGTATTTTAATACATATTATATACAAATATATTATCGGATTGTGGCAGCTATCGACAGTAGCAGTAAAGTTTGAGCTGGTAGTGGTGCACGCACTGGCTCTGGTCACCATACAGGTTAAGGCGGCTGATGGTACCCGCTAGGTTCCACTTGTCATTCCGACTCCGCAAGGTACCCTCAAAGACGCCGTCGCCGGGCGACGTTCGCACTACTACCATAAACTCGCGCCAACCTATTTCATCCTTTCTCGGTTTGCCGGCCAACATCTCTGTCACCTCTAGAACTTCTGCCAGTGACAGTTCTGCACACTGACGGTGTTCCTCCAAATATTGGTTTAAATGCTTTACTAATTGTTCAGCGGCATCGCGCGCTTCAAAACTCTTTGTTGATAATTTAATGCCCTTGTGGCATGTACACCAATGGTCGTCGATCTCTGCGGTCTTACAAGTTCGATTTCTCGGAATCGGTAAGAACAGACTTATACTTCTATTTAGGCTATATGGCGTTTTCGTTCGTTCTTTGATATTATCGTTATTTATTTCTTCCAAATTTATCAAATCAGACAGAGTAGCGTACATGTCGAACGGTGTTGTGAGTCGTTTGCTGTTCTTCTTTAGATTCTCGTAAGCTAGGTTGTAATTTTCTTTAAATGAGGGTGGTAATAATATATGAACAAAAGGCAGACGCTCTTCCAATCGTCCTTGTTTAGTTAACCGTATTGCACCCCATCGTATGCCATGATCACTTAATAATATAAGAACTGTATTGTCTAAATAATTATAACTATCAAGTCTTTCTAGAAAATTTTTGTAGCTACCGTCCATAGCCATCGGATAGGTTAGGTAATCATGACTCATAGACACCTCCCAGAAAAATCCAAACAATTTGGAAAACCTCAAGGCTGATGTTAAATCTTCAATATAATCTAGAAGAACTTTATAGAAGTATCTGTTACCCATACATATGTATGAGTTAAAATCTTTAGTGTTACCAACATTAAGTTCGGCTTCATGTAAAAAGGTGCGAATGTAGTAATCAGTAGGAGTTTTAATAAATCCGTATTTAGCAAAATTAAAAGTGCCCAATGTTGCAGTGTCTTCTCCGAGAGCGGTATAAAAACCGGCTTCTTTAAACCACTGCCAGATAAAAGGACAGTTATCAAAATTGGCACTATCGTGAGGCCAACATGTTCGCTTTAAATCTGTTTCCTTAATGCCAAGAAGCATGGGTGTTAAGTTAGGAAATGTATTGTCACCCACTTTGTTGTAACCTAATAATTCTATAGCACCCTTCTTTTTAAGGTAGGCCAATGTTTTGGGCATCGTTCTATAAAAATTTAATCTTGATATTGCATCGATACCCATCACAATAACATTGTAAAATGCTGTTTGATTATTTTTTATACTCGTCTTTTTTTTTCGACCATATGTATGCATTGGCTTTTTTAGTGCAAATAGAAAGTATTGTTCGTAAATTGTTTTTTGTTCATAATCGCAAGTCACTTTAACAAATTCATGCTCCACTTCGATATTATTATAAAATTCCACACAATCTTCATATTGAACTCTATCATCAACATGTTCAGAATAAACATTATTGATTGACTTAGGTCTGTAAAAAGATTTGTAACAACATGACATATTTCCATCTCTAGGTACACTATAATATTGTAACATTTCTGGATCAACCCAAATGTGTGTTTCGTTGTGTTGAAGCAAAGTATAATTCGCATTTGGACAATCTTTTAATTCTGTCGGGGGATGATTGAATGGTTTAATAGTTTCGTCTAAGGCTATTAGTCCTGGTATGGTACAACCTTCTGTTTTGATAGTAAAACTTGCTTCGGGTTCGACTTCGTAATGTTGCATATCCAAGGAGGTCATCGATTGGTCGTTATTAACAAGTAATATCTCCGTGCGATTAGTGATAGATATAATTAGAAAGCTGCTGCCGAATACCGTCGCAAGTAGGAATAGATATCTAAACCGCACCGGTACTGAACGTAGTCTTGTGCCTCCCTTAACCAGCTGAGCCATGCTGAAACATAAAGAGAATACCACTGTTAGTGAGTAGTTACTGTTTCATTAATTTTAGTAATAACTAAATGATCAATGAAAAATCAAAGATTCTTTTTTATTTTTTTCTACAACTCATTCAATAAAAAGCATAGTTCTAGTGTTCGATGTGTTACGCTCTATTTATGGAACTTATGATGTAGAAATCGTTACGGCTGTATTCTTCGAATTGGTAGGCAGGCCTTTCTCTCTCTGTATAGTTTCTGTAATACTTGGACATGTCCATTGCTATTTATTGTGCACAATCATTTATTAGACCTATTTTATATTCATGTACGATTAGCAGGTTTAGCGTGTAGCGATCAAAACGATAAAGTCCTCGGTTGATTGTTGTGGATATAAATATAAGTTTTTGCTTTAGGACAATATATTAGACTTTATAATAATACTCTTTGAGCTTGGAAATACTGTGGAATCGGTACCGACTCTAAAAAATATTTTGCGGATTTCTTTGACACCATATTTATTACCTACTTGATATCTATAAGATTATTTTTTAAAAGAATACAAATCTACCTCTAATTATATACTTACCTTATTAATTTAGTAAAGTTGTCTGAATGTATTGCTGAAAAGCCATACAATGTAAATATTTAAAAAATAAAACATTTAGATTAGGTACTATAAAATATTTGATGCTTATGGGCAAAAAATTACTTACTACTACCTAACTACTTAAAACACATCAAACTCGGAATAAACAAAATCGTTAAATAAATTGCCACCCGTAACCAAATATGTACCTATGTAATTCATCAGGGTGCACAATTTTTATAGTTTTACAGAGGCAGTTGATAGTTAAATAACCTGGGAAATGGGAATTATTTTTGGATAATTACTTTGATATAGGTAAGTGTATCAAATATTGTTTGTAAGAATGTTGAATACACTTGTCTTTGTTATAGGTTAGGAATACATAGTTAAATGATATTTAAAGTAACTCTCTCTCTCTATAATATCTTCAACAACAGTAAGACTTAGATGGACTCGTTATATGTAGCATGGAATAAGATGATTATAATTAAGAAGTACATATATAACAGATAAATACTATAATTTGACATTGCAATATAATATCTGGACAGCGTTAGTAATAATAACTTAAGGGTAAAAAGCATTCACTTACCTTAGAAGAAGTTAATTTAACGTCGGATTAACACGAAGTGACAAAAACAATAGCAACTGGAGATACAACAACACATGTACACTCTGTTCGGCATTTTAAATTTAAATAATGTTTACGTGCGCCCAGATTGAATCGGGTTTGTTTTGATATTATGAGTCAATGGGGCCTGTGTAAGTGTGTACATGTTTCATTATAATGTCATTGAGGAGTGCCGTAGCCACGTATGTGCCTACTTATTGAAAGCGATTGTAACGCGGCCCGGGGTGTGTTGCCCAGGTTTAACACGGACAAAATTTACACAGTATGAAGTTCGTTTAGTTGGTGGCCCCGGTTATGAAACATGTAAGTAAGACAGCACTAGGTAGATGAGTGTCGGGTGCAGGGAAGAGACTGGGGATCGGGGCGAGGCTGCGCGCATGCGTCCTTCAACAAAACAACCTGTGCTTTTTTAATATCTTGGCTCTAGTACTACGTAGAAAAATGTTAAGAAGTACTATTTATTTACTTATGTGAACGTTCACACATACACATTACTCATACATACAGTATACATACGTACATTCGGTCGCCTCTGACTACAAGAGTAGTTTTTTCGATATTCTACACGTCCCAAGATACCCATTATAATCGTACTGCTATCCAACATTTTAGTTCAGACAAGAAACAAAGTCTGTCTATATATCCATTCCAACTGTCACCAGGATCTAGACAATTATCCTTACCTATAGCAAAATATAACTACAAGTATATTTTCCATTCCAAATCCTGTCAGGTTTTAATTCGCAATTTCAACTATTTATTGTCTAACTTGGTTACTTATTATGTAAATCTGAGTTGATTATCGACCCTGCAAACCATGGTATCATCTTTAGGCCTTGGTTAATGATACCTGAATCAATTCTATATTAAAGAGGGACTTCGTATTTATACATAAAACTGAAAAAATATTTTTACTGTTATTAGGTACCTAATAAATGATTACAACTTAACCAGTAGCAAGTACCTATGCTATACCTAGCTTGTCTTGTACATTAACAATAATAATCAGACTAATAATAAATAAATCTGTTACTTTTAAATAACATGTTTATTATATTCTTAACTTATTTACAATAGCAATATAATTTGATATTGGCATCGTCTACACATAAGCTACGGTAGCCGGGAAAATTGAGACGTTTGACGTGGTCAACAATTTTCCACTGTTGACTGTAGTATCGCATTATTGTCTCGTAAATGGCGCCCCCAGGAGCCACGCGTACTATGACATTAAAGTCACGCCATTCAACATTATTCTCGTATACAGGCAACATTTCTTTTGCTACAATGATATCGTCAACGATAAGTTTCAAGCATTCTGGATAAGGCCTCAAAATCTCGTTCATTTGATACGTCAAATAGCTAATGGCATCTTGAACTACTGGGTTATCATTTGCAATTTTCACATAATTGTAGCAAGTACACCATTTGTTACTAATGCCAGCCACTTCACAGGTTCTATTTCGAGGGATCTGTAAGAATAGACTGATACCCCTATCCTGCGTATAAAACCCTCTACTTCGTTTCAATATTTCCTCCTCATTTATGTAATTTAAATCAATGAGATCTAGTAATGTGTTGTGTAGATCATAAGGCGTAGTCAGACGTCCCATATTGACTTTCAAATTATGATAAGCTAGTCTATATTGTTGGCGAAATGAAGGGGGCGCAACAATAAAGACAAATGGCAATCTTTGCTCTATTCGACCTTGTTTTGTCAAATGAATTTCTCCGATATCCATGCCGTGATCACTTAAAAATATTAATATCGTGTCATTTAAATAGCCAGTTGATTCAAATTTTCTAATTAATGTCACATATGCCTTATCCATCTTTATGGGATCATTTAAATAGTCGTGACTCATAGACGTTTCCCAAAATAAACCAAATAACTTTAGCTTTCTCAGCGTGATCGTAAGACTTTCAACGTAATTCAAAAGAACTTCAAAATTGTATTTGTCTCCCATACACGTGGAAATGGGCTTATGAGATCTCTGTGCCATTAAAAATTGTATTAGTTTCAGTCGTTCTAATCTTCTTACTTTTTTTCGTTTTCTACCCAATTTTTCAGCTTCATGTATAAATGGATGTGCATAGTAATCAGTAGGTGAACCTTCAAAGCCAAACTTTTCTAGATTAAACATGCCGTATGTCGCAGTATCTTCCATTAAAGCTGTGTAATATCCCATGTCCTTAAACCTTTCCCAAATGAAAGGACAGCTGTCCAATGTCGTGTTTCCACGCGGCCAGCAAGTGTTTATCAACTCGGATTTGTTCATACCGACTAGAACTGGTATAATATTCTGAAACGTGTCGTCTGCAACTGTATTATAGCCCTTTAATTCAACTGCGTTATGGTTTTTCAGCATTTGTAGAGTATTTGGCATAGTTCTGTAGAAATTTTGTCTTGACATGGATCCTAATCCCATAATAATAACATTATACATTTTCTGGTTGACGGGTTCCTTGAACGGTTGCTCCCTATTGAAAGTAAACCGTTTTTTTGGGGTAAATATAAAAAATTGGTTGTATATAACGTTGGTACCGAAATAACAAGTCACTTTTACAAATTCGTTATTAACTTCTATTACATTCCGGAACATAATACAATCTAGATACTGGATTCTATTGTCGACAATTTTGTGTGACATACCTTTAAATGATTGTGGTCGATAAAAGGGTCTATAGCAACATATTAAGTTTGAATGGATATTAATATTAAAAAATTTATAATTTTCTTTTACAGTCCATATGTGAGTATTGTTGTATTCGAGTAAACGGTGTTCGTAATGACGGCATGGGGGGATAAGTCTTTTAGGGATATGTATATATTTCCTTATCGAGATATCATATATATTAACTGCTGGAATGACACAACCCACCGTCTTGATAGTAAAACTTTCATCGCTGTAATGAGTTTCGAATGAATCAAAACTAGCGTTCGTTGGTTCCGCAAGAAACAAAATTTGTGCTCCAGGCGGGATACTCCGAATAGGTCTTCCACATTTTAGTGATATAATAACAACGAGGCACATTATTCTTCTTCCTGGTAGATATCTACCGAACATATTGAAAAGAGAAAACCGTTACACATCTAATTTACTTTTTACTAACTACATAAAACATTTAAACACCTATATATATACTCTGATTTCTTAATACGATCGATGTGGTGGGAACTCTATTCAATGTTTCAATAACAGTTGAAATCAAAACTGTTAAACAATGTGAAACTGTGGCAGTACAATCGAATATATTGTTTCATTTAGCAACATGGCAAACCTTGTTTTTAAACATTTAATTAACTGGTGCACATGAAAGGCACTTTTTCATTTATCTATTGCATTCCATGTCAACAAAAACATGAAACAAAATTTTACAAATTGTGTAGCTACCCAAAGTTATTCACTAACGATATCGGAAGTAGAAATTATTAAGTGCATGCGACAATACCGACACTGAAGCACAAAGTCATGTCTAAGTATTTTTAAAATTAGGTATAAAGGACAGAGATGAATATAACCTTCAAAAAGTATGTAATGGATACTCTATGATCGCGTATCACTTACTAACCTGTATGAAAGAAGAGTTCTCTTTTAAAAAGTGTGTGAAGTGTGCGTCGTGGCGCGGCAGTGGCTCGGCTCGGCGGCGGCTATACGACTGTTATCAAACAAATTTTGTTTTGACTTGTTAATTGCCGTTTTATTGGTTTGTTAGTATGCACAAAGTGTACAGGTCCTGTACGAGCCTTTGCCAGCCAACGCAAAAAACTAAATGCAAAAAATTGATTGCATCTAAGAAGTAGTTTGCATTGTATAAGTTGCTATTTTTTTGATAAGCCGCAACTTTCAAAAATATTTGAGTTTGTGAATAGAATCTAATCAAAGTTGACTTGGCATGATAACTAATTCCTAAGCGTTTTTATGTGGTAGACTGTAACGAAATGATTCTTACTATATTACCAAGAATATAGCTCGCTATGTATTTTTAATTGAAGAAGATATTCTCCTATATAAGAAAAGTATATTATGCGCCATTTTAGGTAAAGTGGTACTAAGATAAGTAACATAATTTTAATTCCTACCTAAGTGAGGTTAAGTTGCCGCGCGCGCTGTATTTGAGAGCACTCAAACATTTCATGCGAGCGTGTCGAGCATCAATATCCAGACGAGACTGTGCACGGTGCACGCTCGATTATAAAGGTCCTCTTACATCAAGCATTTTTTTTAATATTTTAAACTTTTAGTGTGTCAATTGTACTTACCTGTTAGCACATATGGACATCCAATCCATCTCTAGCATTTATTAAACTAGGTACATAATGAGAGGACTCTCTGGATCGTCATAATGCTTAGAGTGTTATGACTATAACCCTTTCTCCATGATGCGACTCGCGCCTCATTTTCCGCGCATTGCATCAGGCTTTGGGAACAACTCATAATCGAGAAGTTCAATGATGTATGTTACTGTCAGGCAGTTGGATTATTAATGTTGTGCTTCTTCAGTGTTCTTTTAATAAGTACAGACTCGTGTATCCAACCTAAACAATACTTAGTAGTAGTACCTATGTTGTGCTTTATTGTTCATAACTCTACGTTGACTTGACCAGTAGAAACGAACCCTAACACAGAAACTAATATCAAAGGCTGCACGTATAAAGTAGCGTGACGGCTAGTCTTACTAATCCTATTTCGTTTTCATTTGGTACCTACACCGACAACAAGCACTTGGAACTTCTATAAATCGACAATAACACGTTTCTCATTATTGTATTTGTTCAAAACTTAATTTATGACCATAATAATGTCCTCTTGACTGAATTTCGGTCACGGCGGCCTGTCTCAGCTGAGACTAGCCATCTGCGCAGGAGATATTATAGTGCACAAGTGCACTGCAAGCGCAGACACAGGTGCACTCCCTATTCCCTCACTCTCATTATTCGATGGGACGGTAGACCGACACGACCGGAGAGAGATCAGGCGCAGGACCAACAGCTTAATGTGCCTTCCGAAGCACGGTGGGGTCTCGACATGTGAGAACGGTCACCCATCACAAGACTGACCGCGGCGAGCACGGCTTAACCTCGCAGATCGACTGATCTGCCATAGCTACGAGCCCCACGATATTTATGATCATAGCAACGCAATAAAAATTATCTAATTAAGAAATAGGTTTATTGACTACAACGTGAACGTCGGCAGGGAAACTTTATTCATTGGATTGCATACGATAGCTACCACTCGACCTATATTCACATAAGTACTTACTTCACCATTTGATAGTGTTTTAACGAACAGAATCAAGACCCCGATCTCCTTTAGCTTTAAATAGATTTACTACGATAATTCGTAGCGTGCTACGTCTATTAAGAAAGATAATTTTTTACTGATTTAGTTTAGTTATGTAGTTGTACTACGTTAGATATGCCATTTGGTAAAGTAGGAGAGTATCGTAGAACATGGATGTGCTACGAATTTAATTGTGCTACGACTATAGTATGCTTCGTCATTACAACCAAAAGGTAGGCTATGCTACGCAATCTAATGCAGAGTATTGTGGTGGGGCATTAGAGGAGAGTATATCCTGGAGTAATGCGGAAGAAGCTGGCATAACTACGATTATATAATTAGGCTACGATTCTTCGATTTTGATATTTGTAGCATTTGATTTTGGTATGCTATGTATAAATATCTTAACCTATAGCATACTTCACTATGATTTTGATCATAGTGAAGTATGCTATAGGTTAAGATATTTAGAACGAAGAAATTTTGTAGCATCTCTTTGACCAGCTAGACTACGGTAGTAAAGATTTGAATCTTTGGTAGAAGTACTGGCTACTAATGGCTATTCTAAGTGTTGGAAGGTTAATGAGGTTACTAGATGAGAGCATATAAGTCCAGCGCATAATCTCTTTCCGGTCGTGTCAGACTGCCAATCCATCGGATTATAAGTGTAACTATGTAAGGGAATATAGAGTGCTCCTGTGGTTACACATACTTTTGTACTATATTATCTCTATAGTAGATGGTAGGTCCGATGACCTGTCGACCGTCACCAAATTTCAGTAAGGTTCAGTAATCTTTTTTACCCGACTGCCAAGGAAGGGTTGTGTATTTCGCGCGTATCGTGTATGTATTTATGTACTTACCTACCTATATAGGTAGATATGTTTATAAATTGGATGGACTTCGACACTTCAGGTATCATTATTGAGAAGATTTGGGCCGGTCGAGGTTTTTATGGCTCCCGACTGTCAAAGCCTAATGTATGTGATATTTCATGTTTGTGAAACGCACCTACGATACAGGAGAAATTCCTAGTGTGGGGCGAAAAAAAAACCACTATCCTTAACCTTAACTTAACATAATTCTGGACTTGTTTTTATACTTTCAGTTTATTAGCGTCTGGTTTATTTATTTTATAAATTACTTGATTTATTTATAAAATAATGATACACTTATCATTACGCCTGTATTCCCCGAAGGGGTAGGCAGAGCTGTAGGTACCTATAGAACACCCACATTTTGCAAGTTCTGTTATAGGACCCAATGTTATATGGGGCTTAATAGCATATTGCCATCAACCGGGCACAAATCCAGACCACGTGCTGCTACCGAATGATATTATATAAAATAATGATTGATGCTGTATTCTGTGTTTACTATGATTATCGCATTAACAATCTCGAAATCACATTATAAATTGTCTTATAGTAATGAAGTTAAATCCTACCTATCTATGATAACAAAAACAACGTTTTTAATATATTCATTGTATCATCTATATACCAGGAACTTTCTGAGGTCGTAGTAATTACATTGAAGTTTTGACGAGAGGGGAGACTGGGTATACAGTACGCATGCGCGGAAGAACCGGTGATGGCAACGCACATTGAGGCTCCTGTACTTTATGTAATAAACTAGCAAATTGAACAATTATTATAAATTATAAACAGTTTCATTGAACATCTGCCGTATAAGAGATATGAATGAGGACCACTTCGTTCTCCCTCGAGGTAAGGCGACATTTCTATAACGATAAGGTTAGGACTTGAATGTTAAAAAATCAATAGTTAAATAACACAAGCATAACCTAAATTTTGAATGTGATTCTTAATAGGTTTATTCGTTATACCTCGTTAACGATGGTGTTAATCTAAAGATAGTGTCAAGAACCCCAATAAGTGAATGCCTTTAGTGTAAGTGTTGACGATTTATAAAGTTTTGTGAACTGAATTACAATTGACTTTAATATTGACTCAGGAAGTGGATACAGGATAGTGCTGAATTAAATGTTCCAGTGAAATATGAGTTTAAATAAGGATCCTAATAGTTTTTCTGTGAATAACTGAAGGAAACTTTAATTTAGGCACATAGGTATTATATGTTTAAGCTTTATACTTATATGATTTTTAGCTGGTCGAAACTGGCAAACACCAAATGTGATAAGAAAGTTCATGTGGCTACATATACATATATTATAATATTTATGTAGTCACTTGTGACACATTTATGTATTTCACCTGTTAATATTTCTTGGTACCTACTGTAATAACTTGAGATTTTGGTTGAGGTAGGTAATATGATCTGTGAGTGTGTGTGTCTGTAAGATCCCTGAGTGTAAAATGCTTATCTAATCTAGGTATTTCCTGTAAATTAGGAGAGAAACAAATGTATTAACTTGTAAGTATTTTTGTATTAACAGGTCCTGGCCTTACTCTTCCTTACACTGATCCCTTGGCCGGGGCCATCAGTGTTCAAAATCACCTGCTCTCGTGACAACTCCAAAATCGTAAGAAAAGTCATACAGAACAAATGGCTCCCAGTGTTGGAGAGGTTTCAGGTAAGACTTTGAACAAATCTTTTTTAATTATCATCAGGAGGGGTATGCCGGGACTCTCACCAGTTAAAACCCCAGGGTGTCCTCCTAAGTACCTTAGGAATCCGTTAGACCTACCCAAGTGTCAATTAATGAGAACTATTTGTGAATTATCTTGGTGCTAGCCACCATTAAGAAATCATCAGAATTGTAAATAATTATCTAACTTGAAGATTGAACCCAGCTTTAATTTACCAAAGGATCAGCCTTAAACTTTAGAACAATAAAATGAACTAGTAATGTGGTCTGTTATTATTGTGGTGGAATGTAACATAGTAAAAAAAAATATATTAACTGGTCTAATTAATTATTATACATTTTACAGGTGAAACTACCATTGGAGTGTCCATTCCACCCAGCTCGCGACATATTCGCGCCGCAACATGCTGCAAAGCTGCAGCATCGGCCGTCGCAGTGGACGTGCGCTTACTGTGGCAAGTCTTTCTACGAGGAGAAACACCTAGACACGCACTTCGACCACCGTCACAAGAACCAGATTAACAAGGTATAGTTAAACTTATATCAATTCAACATGTGAACGGTCATTGGTAAAACTAGAAATTATCCGCCTGTGTTGAAGGCGAGAGTCGATGTTGACGATTCGACGATGAGTTTGCGTGAGCCATCCGCTGCCTCGTTATTTACCATCAGGTAAAACGTGCAAAATACGGAGATATCTACTTATACATAATATATGTATGTTAATGGTACGGTACAATCGGCATATAAATATGTAAATATACTAAGTAAAATGTTAAATGGTTTCAATCTAAAGTGTGGTACTCAAAGCCGTAGCAGTGAACTCTAGTATATTTTGAAATAATTGGCTGCAGAAACTCATTGGGTATTCTGTTCCTTGTAAGTATGAGCACACATTTAAAACGATACCTACCTATGTATGAACAGGCGGAGGATGCAGTATGTTTGGCAGACTACTGCGACATAATGCGGTGCCAGGTCCTAGTGGCTCATGGTCTGCTTAGTGGTGCCGGCGGACCGAGCACCGACATCGAGGTTAGAACCCGTCCTTTTACTGTCAGCGAAGCACATACAAAAATTTAAGATGCCAATGTGTTCAGATTTAGACGATCCAATCGCATAACCGTAGTGGTTCTTTGATTGCTGAGCAACAGATTGCGGATTCTGTTCTCTCACTAGTTTTATTTCACCAGTTTTTTTTTTCATCTCTTTACAACATAATAATATTCGTCCCGAGTAAGTGCGTTACCTACTTATATTTTGACTCTTCGCAAGTTCGATCCTTTAATGCATAATTATGTACCTAATATTCTGCAGGTATGGCAAGATGTAGAAGCGGTGAAGAAGGCGCTAGCGCCAGCGGCTCCGCGGAGCGTGGCGCGGGTGACGGTGCGGCGGCGGCAGCACAGGCCGCGCGCCGCACCGCCGCCTCCCATTGCTGACTGTCCTAGAACTGACCCTGGTAGTGAAGAACCCGGTAAACGCACGCTTTATGCAAAATATACGAAACCATTAACTGAAATAATAGGCATGTCAGTCCAATAAAAAATATATTATAACGGAGGCTTTTCCTCGAAGCTGTAAAGCCCGGCAAAGGCGTCCTATGGCACACGCACATTATTTTTTGCATTTAATGCAAGTATGCCTCATATTATTGGAGAGGCCTTTGCCCAGCAGTGGGACACTTCAGGTTAATAATAATGCCTAATATTATGTACGACGGGGTGCGCCTTGCAATTAGGTATTGATTAAAGGTTATATCGGTGAGTGGTGTCGTAGAATAATTATGAGAGACCTACACATATTGAACAAGTCATCATCATGACTATTTTTCTGTATCCATTACATACATACATAACATCACGCCTGTATTCCCCGAAGGGGTAGGCAGAGGTGTACATATAGTACACCCACATTTCGCCAGTTATGTTGTAAGTTCCAATGTAATAGGGGGCGAGCCCATTGCCACCAACCGGGCACAAATCCAGACTCCGTGCTGCTACTGAGAATTACCTAATGGAAAACTCAGTAACACTTTGCCCGACCCGGGATTTGAACCCAGGACCTCTTGCTCAGCAGTCGCGCTTAGCGACCAACGAGGCAGCCCATTATTACCATATTATTTAATAAAACCAACGGCTCTTATATATTTTAAGAGCCAGAAGAAAAAAGGACAGATGACAGCGATGGGGACGCCAACCAGACAGCGGAACTGTGTGATGCCGACACAGTGGAGTCTTCTCTGCCTCCTGATAGCCGGCAGAAGAGATTGGCGGACCTACAAGCTGAGCGAGCGGCGTGTGACCCCACTCGGCTACAAACACTCAAGGTAGGTCTGACTAGCAAAAGTAGAGGAGCACCGTTTTGTCTAGCTTACACACATTTTTCATACGTGGTAACTTAAACTCGGTTATATCATGTCGACATGAGTTATACTGTAGATAATATTATATCATGCTATTAGCAGATTTTTCCCGGGGCTTAGTATGTACCTATGCCAAGTATTACCAAGTGTGCAACGCGGCATCACTTGCGGAGCGAGAGCTCCAACTGAGCTACTGTGTCGTAGCTCGAGCCTATGTATTTTTAATGGTTTTCGACGCGCAATCACCACGAATCCAGAAGAGTAAATGATTGACTGGATCGCGATATGGAATTTAAAGTCTTTATATTTTCTTTAATAACAGCTCTTTTGTTATGTTTTAACATTTAGATATTTGTGTTTTCAGGTTCGCTGTGAAAGGATTGTACATTCCTGCATAGCAACCCTTCTCCTTCACCTTACTCAGCACCAGTTCACCGAACTTGAAGGTTCTTCACGTTTTTTATATTTTATTTGTTTAGCATCTTTTGCATTAAGTCCAATTTAAATAGCCCCTATAAGGGCTTTAAGACGCTTTCGCTGACTGTTTATTAAAAAAAAGAATACGTTTCTAAGGAAATCAAATACTAATGTAAGAAATCAATAAAAAGGTTTAAGTAGGAATTTAATATTAGTAGTTAATTTATTTTTACTGCACGTACCGTAATACATTACCGTTACTAGAGGAAATGCAGCGCGCTGTATGTTGGTACTTGAGCTGTGACCGCTACTGGGAGGACACGGCACCCACGGCCCGCGCGTTCCCCTGGCCACTTCTGCTGGCCCTCGCCACCGGCCTCGCGCTGGCTCTCTGCATGTGCTATTATATCATCTGGATTGTGTTTGAGTAAGTATCGTAATATAATTTACAACTAGTATTTGTATATGCTACCACCCACATAAACCTTTCGCCCTTTTACTCTTACCACCAACACATACCTACTTCATAAACCCATGCTTGTATGACTCGAATTAAATAGATATATAAATTCTTCAATTACTTGCATACTTTCTATGCTTTTGTTCATGGAAACTAGCTTCTCCCTCTTTCTTTAATATTTTGATGTACAGTTGGGCATTTGTTGTAACTTGTAGGGACTTGAAACTTTACTTAAAATTTCGTTATTTTTGTTCGGATAACGTTATTTAGTACCTGGAACATTACTTAATAACGTTATTCGAACAAAAATTACGAAATTTCAAATCCATGGTAACTTGTAACTGTTCGACTAGCTCGGAGGAAGGCAGCGTGGCGGGTAGTGCGTCGGTGTCGATGACGACGCACTCGTCGCCGACGCGCGGCGAGCGGCTCGCGGCCGACGAGGCCATGCTGGACGACCCCGATCATGACGACCACTACATATATGTCACGTACCCGCCGGAGCTCAAACGCAGGCTGCTCGAGAGGTACGAAGCGAACAAAGTCACCCTAATCATACTGTCGCCTTATATCAGACAGACGCGCGTAGATTAAGGGTCAAAGTTAACGTGACATATCAGATTATGTTTTTAATTATACAGATCCCACACAATAATTACACTACTTATTAACTGACGGACAGATCCCGACCGGGTTTCAGAGCATTTTTTATTTTGGACCTAAATTATTAAGGGACTCCATTTTGCTCAAAACTGTTATTATAAAAGGTAGTCTTACTTAAACATATGAATCATTATGGCTTAAAAACAAAATGGTCTGGAAATAGGTAATTGTTCACGTTAAGCGCGATAAATAAATGTTTCAGAATCCAAAACGAATTTCAGTTACATTAGCTCTAGATAATCAATTACTTACACTTACAAAATAGAACTGATTTTACCTCACTTTTATTAGCGGAATTTAAATTGCACATGACTTTATTTTGAACTAGTGATTTGATTCTCTGATATGAATTAATTGAGTGGTGTGATTGAACGTTCAGTGTATTTAGTACAATAGGTACATGTTATACTTAAAACAAATAACTAGATTAAATCACAATTGCTCAATTCATTCATACAAGTAAAAAGTAGCTCCGGCGCCGTATTATAAAAATAGAAGGTCGATCGAGTATCCAATGAGTAATGTTATTTACGAGTTACAATTAGAGTATCGCTTTTAATATTTTGTCAGATATAATTAATTATAATCTGACAACGACATTTTATTTGGGTACTATTTAAATTTATAGTTTTTATCTAAAACTATGAACGATATTTTTCCTTTTTATTTACCTGTGCTAACAGTGCCCTTGCAACAGACAGAAAGCTTGCAACGTTACCATGTGTGTGGCAGTTTTAAATATTATAGGATACCCTTATTTTACTAATAACAGATTATTGTTTTAGCTGCTACAATAGAACAACTCGCCTCTGAGATCCGCATCCATGCCATTGCGCCGCGCATGCGTACTTTGTACCACTACAATTAGATTTATATTTAAACTTAGAGGCAATTTTAAGACATTTTGATATAGAAAAAAATTCAGTCGCCTATTATGTTCTTTATATCAATAAAAATTACCGAACATTAACGCTGCTTTGCCCAATGTCAAGTACCTAACTGATAATATTGTTCCTTTTGAGACTGTTACATACTTATTACACAAGCATTTGGTACTCTACTTGATGTAAGGAACATAATCGCATACAAATTAATATTTTCACAAATTACAAAAAGTAGAAATTAGAATTCAATAAATCTAAAGTATTTTGTTTGTTGATATTGTGAAATTATTTTAATTTTAGTGAAAGTAAATAATAAATTACTTTTAGATGTAGATCGCTTGAAACAATTGGTGCCTAAACCGTTTTATATTTTACCTACTTGTAAGTTTTTTTCTCTTTAGATTATATTAAGGCATTAAGAAAAAGGACTGTACATAACGACTACGGCGTAATACAAATAGAGTTCGGCAGACTAAGAGAAATATTTATTTTATACTAATGCATTTTAACCCTTTAGTAGGTACATAATGTTGAAACTCAAGTAAAAGCTAGTCTTACATTGTATGAAATTTGCGCAGAAATGAAATATTATGTAGGGAATACTGAAATGTTGGAACCATTGCGTGTCTATGTACCTACACAATAGATATTTTATAGCCGCCGAGGTGATATTAGTACATGAAGTTTGTTTAATTTTATCAATTATTGAGTAGGTATTAATAAGTTTTCAATGAATCTCATGACCATTAACGATTGCTCATTAAAATAAAATGCTGTTTTAATTTTCAGTAATAATTATATATTATTAACTTACTTGGTCCTATTTAATGTACATACCTACTAATGTACCTGTATAACTATTAACTGCTTCTAATATCTCATGTAAATGCTTGCAAGAGACTGAAGTGAAACATTTCAATACTTCCTTGAACCGACGTAATACTTTCAAATATTATAAACTCACTCATTTTACGATAATTAAGAGCACGGTTTTGTTGGTTTGTTTTTAATTATATTTGTAATATAAAAAGTTTGTTAAATAAAATTCTTGATAAAAGTTGTGTACTTATTTATTACCTAATCAGTAGTATAAAATCGCCAGTCTTTATACTAAGTATATACAGCATTTTAATATTATTTTTCCATACAAACATGTGTAAGTATTATATATATACTTAAAAATGATATTATTTAAAATGTATGCTCGCAGAAGAAAATCAATTTAAAATGAGATATTTACATTTATTATTCTGTGGTGTTACAAACTGTGTCTAGGTAACGTTCGATATAACAGCGTTTAAAAATCGATACCTTCATAATATACTTTACGATTCGATTGGCCATCTGACACACTGAGATCCGGCACAAAATTTTAATAAAACATTAATTATTTTAATTTTTCATTTACAAGTTAAAAATTATATTACGCTGCTGACTAATATCGGCAAGAGATTAACTGTTACTGTATCTATATTTTGTAGCCAGCATGAAAATATAAAGATTAGCAAGCCCACGTGTAAGTCCGTTTAAATACAGTAATTGGTAAAAAAAAATTTAAACATACTTTCCCTTCCACACGGAGTTCCCTTCCATGACGCACTTGCAGCCGCAGCCCGTCGGGCAAGTGTCATGTTGAGAAAACCTGCGCAAATATGGCCATGTTAAGAATAAAGAAGAACTGCATAAACGTTACTTGTAAGTGATAACATTTAAGTGATATAAAAGCGCACAGCAGCGCGGCCCGGCCGCACGCGCCGCCCGCCGCGTGTACCTAGTGGCAGGCTTACCAGTGCAGCATGTGCAGCGCGTGGCCCGCGTGCGCGCAGTAGTGGCAGGCGGCGGCCAGGCCGCGCACGGGGCGGCGGCACACGGCGCACAGCAGCGCGGCCCAGCCGCACGCGCCGCTCGCCGCGTGTACCTAGTGGCAGGCTTACCAGTGCAGCATGTGCAGCGCGTGGCCCGCGTGCGCGCAGTAGTGGCAGGCGGCGGCCAGGCCACGCACGGGGCGGCGGCACACGGCGCACAGCAGCGCGGCCCGGCCGCACGCGCCGCTCGCCGCGTGTACCTAGTGGCAGGCTTACCAGTGCAGCATGTGCAGCGCGTGGCCCGCGTGCGCGCAGTAGTGGCAGGCGGCGGCCAGGCCACGCACGGGGCGGCGGCACACGGCGCACAGCAGCGCGGCCCGGCCGCACGCGCCGCTCGCCGCGTGTACCTAGTGGCAGGCTTACCAGTGCAGCATGTGCAGCGCGTGGCCCGCGTGCGCGCAGTAGTGGCAGGCGGCGGCCAGGCCGCACACGGGGCGGCGGCACACGGCGCACAGCAGCGCGGCCCGGCCGCACGCGCCGCTCGCCGCGTGTACCTAGTGGCAGGCTTACCAGTGCAGCATGTGCAGCGCGTGGCCCGCGTGCGCGCAGTAGTGGCAGGCGGCGGCCAGGCCACGCACGGGGCGGCGGCACACGGCGCACAGCAGCGCGGCCCGGCCGCACGCGCCGCTCGCCGCGTGTACCTAGTGGCAGGCTTACCAGTGCAGCATGTGCAGCGCGTGGCCCGCGTGCGCGCAGTAGTGGCAGGCGGCGGCCAGGCCACGCACGGGGCGGCGGCACACGGCGCACAGCAGCGCGGCCCGGCCGCACGCGCCGCTCGCCGCGTGTACCTCGTGGCAGGCTTACCAGTGCAGCATGTGCAGCGCGTGGCCCGCGTGCGCGCAGTAGTGGCAGGCGGCGGCCAGGCCGCACACGGGGCGGCGGCACACGGCGCACAGCAGCGCGGCCCGGCCGCACGCGCCGCTCGCCGCGTGTACCTAGTGGCAGGCTTACCAGTGCAGCATGTGCAGCGCGTGGCCCGCGTGCGCGCAGTAGTGGCAGGCGGCGGCCAGGCCACGCACGGGGCGGCGGCACACGGCGCACAGCAGCGCGGCCCGGCCGCACGCGCCGCTCGCCGCGTGTACCTAGTGGCAGGCTTACCAGTGCAGCATGTGCAGCGCGTGGCCCGCGTGCGCGCAGTAGTGGCAGGCGGCGGCCAGGCCACGCACGGGGCGGCGGCACACGGCGCACAGCAGCGCGGCCCGGCCGCACGCGCCGCTCGCCGCGTGTACCTAGTGGCAGGCTTACCAGTGCAGCATGTGCAGCGCGTGGCCCGCGTGCGCGCAGTAGTGGCAGGCGGCGGCCAGGCCACGCACGGGGCGGCGGCACACGGCGCACAGCAGCGCGGCCCGGCCGCACGCGCCGCTCGCCACGTGTACCTAGTGGCAGGCTTACCAGTGCAGCATGTGCAGCGCGTGGCCCGCGTGCGCGCAGTAGTGGCAGGCGGCGGCCAGGCCACGCACGGGGCGGCGGCACACGGCGCACAGCAGCGCGGCCCGGCCGCATGCGCCGCTCGCCGCGTGTACCTAGTGGCAGGCTTACCAGTGCAGCATGTGCAGCGCGTGGCCCGCGTGCGCGCAGTAGTGGCAGGCGGCGGCTAGGCCACGCACGGGGCGGCGGCACACGACGCACAGCAGCGCGGCCCGGCCGCACGCGCCGCTCGCCGCGTGTACCTAGTGGCAGGCTTACCAGTGCAGCATGTGCAGCGCGTGGCCCGCGTGCGCGCAGTAGTGGCAGGCGGCGGCTAGGCCGCGCACGGGGCGGCGGCACACGGCGCACAGCAGCGCGGCCCGGCCGCATGCGCCGCACGCCGCGCCCCGCGCCGCCCCCCCGCAGCGCGCGCACTCCGCCGCCAGCTCGGGGCCCGCGCCCGGCACACTCTGCGTGCCGCCGCGGACCTGCTTTAGTACCTGGGGAGAACATGATTACAAAGACTCGCATTACAGATTAAAAGATAGCAAATTAAACTACTTAAATTGATACGACTGCTAAACGAAAAAACTTAAAACTCTAAATAAAGAGAAAAAGTCGGTTTACCTCAGTCTTTTTATATATAAGCTGCCATCGATGTAAAATGTCAGCATAAACTCTTTTGAAACAGTGATACAAATGCACTGTGGCCTCATCCAGCACACACGAAGAAGTTTGCTCAGACTTGGACACGGTGGAGTCTGTGTAGAAGTTCTCTGCTTCTGAACAAGAGTTACTGCGAAGAACGATTGGCAGTGTCCAGCCGTCAGCGCTTATTTCACTATACTGATTTACTGTGCTGTATGGCGAAGTACCGTTACCCTTCAAATATAAAGAAAACCAATGAATCTAATCTATTTTATATTTTGAAATATTTTTTTAAATAGGTAATACTAACATAACTAGAGGTGCTGATTGTAGATTGAGAGCTGGAGCTACTCGTGTCATTGAAGACGGAGAATGCACAGGCCAACATTGCTGCCATTTGCAGGTTTGACGCTTTAGCATAATGAGATATTCTGAAATGTAAAACACATAAAATCATTGTATTAAGTAGCATTACATCGTCCTCGTTTATCTGTAGCCAAGTTTACTTACAATGATTGTAGCAAGTTACAGCAAAGCGGGTGTCCTACCCAACCCATGCTCTCCTCACTAGAGGCTAGATGGTCAGAGATTCGCGCATGAAGTGACCGCGCCGTCAGTGCCGCTAAATTCCAGGCGTGTGCGAGCTCAGTTTCACCTTCCTCCGTTGCCGCCTTAGCGTTCCCCTCACACATGCCTGTTGAACGGGAAATTCTTCAAAATTGTTATCATACGAAATGTAAATAAACCTGGAAACCAAAAATATCAACCCGGAAAGGCAACGTAACCGTATCAACTCAAGCCGTGCAGTATAATCTTTATGAAACTCCCTACTGCAAAGAACAGTAATCGGATTCGTAACGTAATCGCCTCGCCTCGGGATCAGTGAGCCGTAAGCGCGGCGTCGTCTAGCCGTAGCCGAGTCGACGTATAAGCGCAGCTGATCCGCTTTGATTACGACTTATATAGACCAGATAATATACACTAGACCGGTGATCAAGTAAGTAAGTAAGACTATCTACCTATCTCGCTTTAACCTACAAAGTTCTAAGGTCTTTGTGTTTCGCACAGCCAATCTATAGTAGGAACTACTTGGTATTCAAAATCTATGGGTTACGTCCTTACTTAAGGTTGATGCCTGTTTGACGGCGAGGCGTTGGCTATACGGTTACGTTCTCTTTCCGGGTAGATATACATTCTGTGTACTAAATATCGGGAATTTGTCAATAAAACAAAAAATACAAATTATTCATCTAAATTTATTTTATCGCCTTCAAAGTAGGCCCCATCGCTTGCAATACAACATCTCCAACGCTTCACTCAGTCTTCCATACATTTTTCATAGGCTATTTGCGGTATGGCCTTTAGCTCATTCAGCATATTTTCTTTTATGGCTTCTATCGACTCAAAACGTTTCCTCGAAGTGGTAATTTTAACATCTATACTTATAATAAAACTGTAGAGAGTTCAATTCTGTACATTGAATATATATTCAAAATTAATATTGGAGGATGACTGGTGATCGATACTGATGCCAAAAATGCAATCAGTAATTTTTTTGTCTGTCTGTCTGTCTGTCTGTCCGTCTGTCTGTCTGTCTGTCTGTCTGTATGTGCACGCATGGGTCAAAAACTACTGAAGGGATTTTAACCAAACTTGGTACGATTGTAGTCCATACGCCTGGGCAGGTTATAGGCTATATAATATAACGCTAAAACACATAGGAGCTGAGCAGTAACGATAAATTTGAAGCAAGTCGGATGAAAATGCGCTTTCGAGCTCTTATCCTTGCATACGTCGATCATACATCAAAAGTATGTGTTACAAAAATGATGGTCTCTAAAAGATCTACAAAAAAGTCCTCAATAGTATATATCTATCTTTTATAAATTAGCCACAATAACGTGTTTAATCGTTAGGCACTTCTTCAAGTATATTAATAAAATATATAAATATATTGTATTTCACATAGATATATCGTTATCAAACTCCAATATTCTAAAAGTACACTTTAATATCTATTTTATAAAAAAAAAAAATCGGTATATAAGATATAGATGAAATAAAACTTCCAAATCTCGCCGCGCCAGTATGGGTACGGCGGTATAAATGGTTTTTCTTTTTTAAAATTGAATGTAAAGACACGGGTCGTTTACGATTTTATTATATGTATAGATATAGATTTTTTCTCATTACCTCATAGACAATTAATATAGTAATTCTCGCAGCAAGAAACACATACGGTTCTCCGGAACTTATTTCTGTCAAAGTAATTTAACGACTTCTAGCTCAAAGGCAACCTTCAGCTGTAACATCATTGAGGCGGACATTCTAGCAGCAAGATAGATTTTCTATCCTGTGTATAACGATTTCGGCGGGTGTACAGCCTTATGCTTCGCCATGACCATCAACATCAACCATTACCATTGACTCACGCAGTCTTAAAGTAGCCTTTAATCTTACGAATACTTAGCTGCTTCTTACACGCACACACAATCGTACGACGCTTACTCTTAGGTCACGAGTTCTCTATAAATTTTGTCTGTTGAGATACTGATACATTGGGATCTACACCAAACCTAGCGAAATTGTGGAAGTAGGTACAATATGTGCACCTCTGCCTACGCCTTCGCGAAATACAAGCGTGTCGTTGTCGTATGTTTTATAACAATATTTTTTATAAGAGTCAACTGCAATGATTCCCTATTTTAACTTAATTACGAATAAACCGACACACAGACAAAATATCCAAAATAATAGAAATGGGTTGTATTGTATAGGTTTCTAAAACGTCGCCCCACACTAGGAATTTCTCCTGTATCGTGGCTGCGTTTGCACAAACTTGAAATTTCACTTAGGTACACAAACACCCAGACTCGGAACAAACATCACTCTTTTTTGCGGGAATCGAACCCACAACCAATCTCTTAGCCACTGCGCCAATCAGGTCGTCACGGTTGTCTTTTATCCTTGGTTTTTTTTTCTACAGTAGTTTCAATGTACAGGAACTCAGAAACGCACAAAACGGATTTATTTATGTTCTCTTCTTCAGTTATATATTATTTTCAATAGACTTTCTGTAACTTCCGTAATTACCGTTCAATTTTTGCGGTTTTTTTTTAAATACCGGAGAGTATTCTTAGTTAAATAAGTGGTTTAAAGATTTTTAACCTACTTAAAAAAGCCTGCCTGGTAGGTATTTTTTTCTGTTAAAAGTTCAATTTACTACTGGTGTTTTATCCGAAATACACGCGGACGAAGTCGCGGGCAACAGCTATACATGTAATTAAATAGTACGGCATGGCGTAAAAACTACTAAATCGAATTCGCTCAATCTTAGCTAATGCTAATATATTAAAAACAATTTAAAAATACTTTTGCTGTTTCCGAATTTCCACGCGGACGGAGTCGCGGGCACATCTAGTGGAAAATAAAAAAAAGTCAGACGAAGCCATATCAGGTGAATACGGTGCTTGGTCGAGAACTTTTGTTGAATTTTTCGCTAAAAACTCTTTCACTATAATGGCTGTGTGTGATGGTGCATTATCATGGTGCAGCATCCATGAGTTGTCTTGCCACAAAACTGGACGTTTTCGGCGGATACTCTCACGCAAACGCTTCATGACGCCTAAATAATATTCTTTATTCACTGTTTCTCCCTCTGGAAGGAATTCGGAGTGAACCACACCACGGTAGTAAAAAAAAACTGTCAGCATCACCTTGATTTTGGAGCGACTTTGCCGTGGTTTTTTGGGTTTCGGCTCGTTTTCGAGACGCCATTCTGAAGACTGTTGGCTTGTTTGCATGTCGTACTCATAAACCTATGTCTCGTCGCCAGTTATTATACGTTTCATAAAGGTTGGATCCGTAGAAGCTCGGGAAACCATGTCTTCAGCGACATGCTTTCGCTGCGCTTTTTGAACAAAATTGAGCTCTTTTGGAACTAGTCGAGCTGCGACGTGTTTCATGCCTAAAAATGTCAATGAGAATGTTGTGGACGGACTTAAAAGATATGTTCACCTCACTAGCCAATTCTCTCAGACTCATACGTCGATTTTCGAGCACTAGCTTCTTGATTCTGTCGATGTTTTCTTTGGTCGTAGCGGTTGAAGGTCTACCAGAACGAGGCAAGTCTACTACTACTTCTCGGCCTTCTTTAAAAGCCTTATACCATTCATAAGCCCTTGTTTTCGATATACACGATTCGCCGTAGGTATTTCGCAACATTTTTAGTGATTCACCACATGAAATATCATTCGAAACACAAAATTTAAGGCACACTCTTTGTTCAACAATATTTTCCATTGTAAATATCGCCGAGAACTCAAAACTATGACCAACAAAAAGTGTAGTTTAAAACAAATTAAATGACAGATCCCGCTCAAACTTTGCGCGCTAAAGCGCAGGCCACACCGCCAGCTAGCGGGCGGGCGGGCGAAGCGAACGAAGGAAACTATACAAACTACGCGAAATATTGGCGAGCTAAACTCGCTCGCGGTGTGAACCGAAGTATGTAAAGAGGTGAAACGATGTTCGCCCGCCTAGCCCGCCCGCCCGCTAGCTAGCGGTGTGGCCTGCGCTTTAATCAGTACAGTGCTACCAACATGCAGTAAAAAAATTAGAACGACCTCTTTTACGCGGGTCTTTTTATTGACATATTCCCGATACTTTTTACACAGAGTAGTATGTGCTACAACCCTAATACAGTACTTATAAGTAGGTTATAGATTGTGTGTTATTTTTCGTGTTATAATAGATGCAAAATACAAAACATTGATAAATTACAGAGCACAATAATTCTACAGCTAATTTACTAGTTGTTTGATACGTAGGCTTTTACGTCACCCCAAGCGCGCTAAAATGGCGGGCGTTTTAAGTATTACGATGATATATAAAATAAAAATAGCAAAATTTAGGGAGATTTTTTTAACATAATTATAACATTTTCCCCCCTAAATTGTCGTAATTTGGCGCTGTTTTATTTTACAATTATAAAACAACGTAAGGTGTCATCATCATCATCATCATCAGCCAAAGACGTCCACTGTTGAACATAGGCCTTCCCGTTTAAGCGGGGGGGTTTGCCATAATCCCCACGCTTGGCAAGCGGCTTGGGGATCGGAATGTAAGGTGTAGTCGGAAAGAATTTAAAAAAAAATGCATATTACTTAGGCATATTACATATTACATTCGATAATGAAAGTGAAATAATGTCTTTAATGCAGAGATAATTACTGTAACTTTATGAAGATTGAAATGAAAACACCTACCAACAGGATTATCAGCATTAATGACGTATTTCTCAGCGAGATTGCGACTGAGCGGAAATAGATTAGTGGCTGCGTACATAACAACCCGCGGCGCTACGCAGCCTGATATACTACCACGACTGCGCATGCTCCCTGCGCGACGACCTTGCGCCTTCTGACAACACACGAAAACGATTTATTAGACATGGTATAGAACAAAACAAACTTCTTATTCTGTGTATTGAGGTAGATGCCATATATAAACCATGACGTTTTTTCCCCAAAATCTCTTAAGTTAAGGCTCACTACAGTTTCGGGACGAAAGTAAATGTAAGGCGCACTTATTTTTAAATCAATACGTAGGTACGTAGTAATACACAGAGTTACAAATGCAACTCCGTGCTTTATATAACACACATCATTATGTCAATAACTTAAAATCTGCGGACGATGTCGGTGTCAAACGAAACTTTTACAATTATCATCCTTTAAATTATATGCCGCACAGCTTTTTAAAATGGTATTGTTTTTTTTTTAGTACAGCACTACTTCGACTCACCCATCTATCTTGGAAATAGAACGTAGTAATCGAATTAGACGCATGTCGATGATGTAACTGTGGGAAACCAGACGCGTTCGTCGGGGAGGGCGTGGTCGTCGCGTGCGGTGACACGGAGCTGTAGCCGGTGGTGCCGAACAGGCCGGGCGTCAGGGACAAAGACGACATCGAGCGCGGCGTGCCCGTCTCATGCTTGAGGGACAGCCGGCGAGCGTTGGGCGGCCGATTGAACACCACTAGTGTACTAACTCCGCACCACTTTGCGCCGCATGTCCGCGGAAATGGTATACACGAATCACCGGCGTTCTCACTCTCCGATTGGCTTCGTTGACTAGACTTCATGGAGTCGGTATCGTCACTGGATTTGACTGGTATCTGGTATTGTAAAAGTACGAGAAGGCATACTTATATGGAATTTCTTAAAGATGATGCATTAAAAAACAAATTAGTAGGTACACGTAAATATATCTAAGGAATGGTGTTTTGGTTCTTTTAATAACCGAGTGCTATTTTTATTATATTTTAACACCTACGCATAATGAAATGGTCAATAGAAATGGATGAGGTAAACATATTTGAACCTACTTCTGCTCATTAACAGAAAGTGTCTAATATCATATCTTAGCTAACATAATTAATTTGTTGCACACCAGCCCCCCTAGACAAGTGGCAAAACACTTAAAGAGAAATCGAATAGAAAAACAGTGGTATACCCTCAGGGTATACCTTACCTCATCAATCGACGTCGCCAATGTTTTTAAACAGTGCAACAAGCATCTGTGTCCTTCCTTTTTCTTGCGGTATGCTGTTCTATTAATGGATTGTAGTATTTTCATAGTAGTGGGGCTATCCACGTTGGTGCCTGATAACCAAGAGAACTTAGGTATGGTTTGTTCTGTGACATTGCGCGGGAATGTAACTTGTAGGTTGGCAACGTAACCATTGCGTTCGGAATGTATTTGGCACGTCCGAGTCTCTATGTTCATATCCGTAACTTCAATGTTGGCCATCTCACGGATAGATTCGAATTCCTCGTCTATTGACGTGATTGTTTTGTGTGGAAGTTTATTCTGGAAGGGAAAGTTAGGATGTTTTATTTATTGGAGCACTTCATATAATTATGTAATAAATTGAATTTTTTTATTTACCAGTGATATATCCTGACCCTTATTATCTCCAGCAGATATATCGTTAGTTGACCCTGCTGTTGATGCATAGCTAACATCTGAAACACGGTACATGATTCATTTCAACGTTTTCGAGAGATTGACAGATATGCAATAAACAAGCTAATGGGTAGCCGAGGTTACAGAAGCCTGTTAAGCTAAAGTAAAATAAAGATACTTACTGTCACTGTTATTGTCATCATCATTGTCACCATCATCAGGCAGGTAGTGGTTGCACATCTTCAACAAAGATGGATGCATTGTCCACACTCTGAGTGACTGGTCTCTGGCCCACGTCACCAGCTGATAGTTGGAAGGGGAAGTATTTGGCCTCCACACCATTGTCTGGACTGTGTCCGTGTGTCCAACAAGCCTGTGTGTGAGGGTGCCGCCTACCCAAATGCCTATGACCCCTGCTTGTTCCACTCTTGGCATACCTCCCCAGCCTACTCCTATCGTTAATAGTCCACTTCCGAATGGCGTGTATATAGCACGCCACACTGGGAAATTAGTCATTATTACATTCTCTGGTCTTCTTGCATTATTAATGTCAAAATATTTTATGCTTCCATCATGACTTGAGGTCACTAGTTGGTATTCATGGTGAGGACTCCAATCCACACCATGTATTTTGCACAGATGAGCAGATATGTAGTGAATAGGAGCTGAATGTTTCCGGTAATCCCAAATCTTTATGTCACCATCATGGGCTGTGGCAACAATGTGGGTAGCCACTTTATTCCATTGTACCTGTGAAGCCCCAGCTGCAATATTAATAAAAATGTTATAGATATAACTAACATGGTATGTAGTAAGACCAATTAGTGTGATAATAAAGGTGTGATGATATTTAAATAACACTAACCAACAGCACACAGTGACACAACAGGTTTTCTTGCATCTCGTAGATCCCATAGATGAGTGAATGTATCTATAGAGCAAGTGGCTATCAGATTGTGGTCTTGTCGGTGGAAGTGGGTGTCACTCACCACTCTAGTGTGTCCACGAAGGGAACATATACATGTTAAGTCATTGCCGCCACGCCATTCATACACATCCACTCTTTGATTACTCTGCAATTGGTTTAAAAATTTAATCATTTTTACAATATCATATGTATCAGTCATGAAACTGAAAGTCATTATTCTCTTCATGTAGTTTTATTTTACCAGTATGTTTGTTTAAATATAAGTATATTATTTTTACTCAATTTAATAACTTTGTAGTTGTCATTAATGAATTGTGATAACTGGCTATAGATAACGTTGTTAGGACCCCATGTAGATGATAAATAATACTGATATTATAGAACATTATGTGTTTAGTGCTGCTGTGTAAACTGAATTAGAAGGTATTCAAGTAGGTACTAACAGCGATAGCGCATAGTTTTTGTCCATGGTACGACTGGCACCACTCGGCGCCTGCAGCGTCATACTTGCTGTGACGAGGATACTTTTTTACTATGTCCCCCGAATCATCGTCCTGAGTAATCTGTTTGATGGCAAGCCATCTCCGGCCAGCCAGAAGCACGTTGTTGCCCGTATAATCCACGGACATAGCCGTAGCTTGTAAGTCCCGATACTCCCATTTCAAAATTTCTGAACTCCAATGTATAGACATATTTACACAGGCTTTGCTAATTATATGTACCTTTAGTGACTTCGAATTACAGTTATTAGTGCAACTTAAGCATAGTTTATTTATTTATTTCTAATCTTATTTGACAATTATTTATTGACATAATACATTTGACAATCAGCTGAGATCTTTGATTCATTATAAGAAAGTATTTTTTAACAAAAAAAATATATAAAATGTTACTATATCTATTTAATATACATTTATTAAGAAAATATTTAAATATTGTTGGATATATATATATTAAATGTAAATATCAGTTTAATAGAAAATATTATTAGTTAATTGGCTAATTAAAACTGCGTTCTAAGGAATGTAGTGATATTACTCCCGTTTACGAAATGAGTCATGATTTATTTGGTAGCAATCAATGAAATAGATTCTTTATTATTTTTTTAAATATTATATTATTAAACCACGGGTAAGAATACTAATATATTAAAGAAAGGAATATGAAACGATTTCATATCATTTAATCAAATAAATTAATTTGATTCAACTATGAGCTTTATGTTAACAGCTTGAAATAAAATAAATGGACAACTGTCAAATCTGAATTTGACGGACGGAAATTGACGGAATAGCTCATAGCTGTTGTTTGCATACAAACAGATGTTTTTATGGACTTTATTTATATTTAAAGGTATTCCGTGATTGAAACAAATTTCAAAATAAATCATGTAATCCTTTTTGGTTTATAACAAGTCTACTACGATGGTCTTTTTTTTACAAAGGTTACGGAGAAGTTTTCTTAGCAGATTTCTTCTTCGTTTAATTCTTGGTTTAATTTTTATTTACGTATATTGCGAATACTTAATATATTACGTCACACAATGTCAGGTAATTAGCTTTCATATTAAGAGCATTAGAAATAGTCTCTGTTACTTATTTGTCGATTATAATTCTAGTGCGGGTGGTCAGTGCTTAATAAAGAGTCGAATGAGGGAGTGGAACCAGTATACGCAATGGTCATTGCTGATACTCATCTCTTGGGCTCTCGGAATGGTCACTGGTTCGATAAGTGGCGGCGGGAGTGGCAGATGCATCGTGCCTTTCAGACAGCTTTGACCATACACAGTCCAGATGTTGTATTTGTTTTAGGTAAATTTAATTTAGTTCTAATATTTTGTTGAAAGTTTTACTGCAATCCAAATCTTAATCATAGGTTTAACAGCTCAGACTTAGTTAAACCTTATGCTACTTGTAGCAGTAATAAAAGTTAAATGAGTAAAATTTTCTCTAGTTGCTTCTTTTTTCATTTAAGACCTCAGCTTTTGCCGGTTGAGCAACTAACATTCTTTTCTATCATCTGCCTTCATTTCTTCCTATGATTTATTTAAAGTGTAAAGTATACTTGAATTTGTGTAGTCATTATGCACAATATAGACACTGTTCTCAATTGTGTAAATTTATTATTTCAGGTGATCTGTTTGATGAGGGTAAATGGTGTCCAGAAAAGGAGTTTGATGATTATGTTGAAAGATTTAATCATTTATTCAAAGTTTCTGACGGGACTGCAATGTATGCAGTAGTTGGCAACCATGACATAGGATTTCATTACAGGTAATATTTCTACACAACATAATATTTGGCTCTGTAAATAATATGCCTAAATTTATTTTCTTGTTTGAAAGTAAGAAGCTAGAGAGAGAAGTAAGGATTGCTGGCCCAATAAAAAGTGATGTGTTTCGTAGGTAATGTCTTTCTATTTATTCAAATTAGTATAGTACCCGACATGTAAGTTGGCAAGTCGTCAGATGCAGAAAAGTCGATTTTTAGATCTCTTTGGCAACGAGCGGGATGCGGGGAAGTAAGTAGCATCGTTCCCGCCGCGCGATTGGTTAGGCAGGTCGATACTCGTCACTCGCATTGTGTCCTCGTTCCGTTTACGTAGACATAATAATAATCGAAAAAACAATTACGATATTTTGATTTATAAAAAAATAAAAACTTTACAGTTAAAAGTTAACAATTTAGAAAGAAAGTATCCAATGAAATATTGGGTAAATGAACTACTTCCTGTTCTTTCTTTATTTTAAACATACATGCTTAAAAATAAAATATGGCAATAACCTATAATCTCAATCTATAATAATGACAAGCAATAAAAATTACCATTTTTTTGTTGCACAAAGTGTAGCGCAAACTTATCCTACGCCTATAACGCCCAAACCTTGCCAATTTACGTGCCGCTTATTATAGTGTTGTGAATATTTAATAACAGGCCCCCTAGACAAGTGGCAAATCGCTTGACGAATAGAAATCGAATAGAATGATAAATATATGGGGATGACATAATGTTTCGACTATGTTATCGATGACATTTGTCAAACCGTTCATCTATCATTGACTATTCCAAAGTTTTATGTAGTTGATATAAAAAAATAATGTATTATGATTTTTACTGAATCTCTGTGAAGCAACTTATTCTATTAAGCCTCAATCCATAAATTTAATACTCTGTATTAGAAATGGTGTTGACTGTAGTTCAAAATAGTGTTTCAGTTTTAGTATTTAAACACATACATTAAATAGTATTTGGCTTTACAAAGTATTATTGATCTACTATTCTAAATGATCTGTAGTACATTCAAAGGATAACGCCGCACCTTGCGAAACGATTCGAGAATCGACTGAAGTCGCCGCCGGTGCAGCTAGTTAGCATCAGAGGGAACCACTTCATTCTCATTAACTCCATGGCAATGGAGGGTGATGGATGCACCCTGTGTGCACGTACTGTTGCCGAAATAAGTAACATATCAAGTAAGTTAGGACTTTTTGGGCAATTTTGGGATCATGTACAGTCAGGAGCAAAAGTAGCTAAATTATTTATGTGAAATGTATTTTACTTGTAATGTTGATGACATGACTACATTTGTGACACCTGATAGTATTTGCGAAGGTAAAAGTTACGCGTTATAACACAATGTAAGTAAGTCTGAAAAGTAAAGTTAGAAAAACAATGTCCATTTATGACGCCCTGAATTGTATTGACTTGACAGATATCTTAAAGTGCAGCAGTGGATCAAGTCTATGTAAAGGAAAGAAGAAATTAGAACGATATAGCAGACCCATTATTATGCAGGTAAGCATTTTCGGAAAAGGTCGAGGCAACCCCCTCCCCCTTGTTAGTGGTCAGTCATCGACTACACGTATAAACAAAGCCTTATCACTTTTTTCGACGGCGTTCTGCTATGATGTTACTAGGAGTTCCGATTCTTATCTCCGAAGTTCATTATCATGTCATGACAATATTTATAGGGGACCAATTCGGGAGTATATTTTTTCAAACAAAACAAAAAATTTAAAAATTGTTCCACAATTGACGGTGAAATCGCTGAACATCTATAAAAAAAATACACACAGACGAACATAAAACCTTCAACTTTTTTGAAGTCCGTTAAATATCTGAGGTTAATTAAATAATAAACCGTCAATGTAATGGCTGGGCTAACTTCTCTTAACTATATAATATTGAAATTCTTTGCATAACGTTAATCTCTGGCATACATCCGCTTTATTAGCATAGCATCTCAGTAAATTAATATTATCTATCAAACCTAGTCTACATTCAAGGTCAATTCCCACAAACCGATCTAGTCAGACTTAACTAATTAATTCAACTTATAACTAATAGTCACAAGTTTAACATAACAGATATGATAAAATTTAACATAATGATACTATCCTAATATTGTAAACGCGAAAGTAAGTTTATTTGTTACCTTTTCACGCCTAAACCACTGATCAGCGCCCTGTGTGTAATAAAAGTCGCAAATTGCAATTGTATTTTAAAGTTACTGATTAATAAAGAATACAACTTACGTAAGACAATGCCAGAAGCTCTATAGAAATTTGCTGCCCTCAATAAAAACTCATGTGCGTTGAGGAAGCGAGACGCCGGATTACACTGCACGTAGCAGCGTCTCTCTTCCACATCGTAAACTGTCCTGTTTTAAGAGTTCATGGTAAGGGGGCAGATAACTAAACATTCGACGTAATGCCTGCGAAACTTACGGTTTCTTTTTAAATCTAAGAACAAGAAACATAAACAGAGAGCAAAACACTGATATGTTAAAAAGTTTACATATGTTTGACGTCATATGCTAACAAAATGAACGAGAAAAGTGTTCTAAACTCTGAATCCGAACTGTACTAGTCTTATATCAAATCGGACAACAATTGTACTACCCAAGACTATTGTCCCCTTTTCAAGTCTTCAAAATGAAACGCGCTAGTAACATATCTGTACTCTTAGATTATCTAGATGGAGTCTGGCGCTACATTGAAACAAAAAACAACGTGCCAATTGTTTTTTTTTTTTTGCATGAATGCGTGCGTAATGATACCAGTTGATAAACATTACAACTAAAATGGGGTAAATTGCCCAACGTGGTACAGTCTATCTTTTAACTCGAAATAAAAATTATTTTTATATAATAGGTACATAATTATTGTGTTTGGTACTATTTATATATTATGAAGACAATGTTTTTTTTTTATTACAAGCAATTGGCTATGGCACTTTCTTTTTCTTACGGAGCTAAAATTTTTCACGTTGGTTCAGTTCCAAAGACAATACATTTTCATGATAAGCGTGACCGAATTGTAACCAAGGGTTGGCTCCAGACGAAGGAACTCCTCAATGGTTAACAGTATAGACTCAACATTTTGTACACACATTTAACCATGATAGCTCTTCCTAAAATTCACCATGATCTTAACACCACCCTCACGGTTGCCTCCAGACGAGGGAACTCATCAACGGTCAACAGTAGTGACTCAACATTTTATATGCACATTTAACTATAATATCTCGTTCTAAAGTTCACCATGATTTAAACACTATCCCCATGGTTAACTTCAGACGAAGGAACTCCTCAAATTTCCTTGGCGCAGGCACGTAATTAAGTATACACATGCTGGCGCTCATGTCGAATTTTGCAAGAGTCAATAGGCCCGCCATCTTGAAATTCAAAATGGGTGGAATATTCGAAAAAAAAAACAAGCTTATTTCAATGTGCTACAATACACTTCGATTCGTAGAAAACTGAAGATCCATTATCCACCATAACATTAATAATATCGCCCTACCAGCATACCGGTCTCATGTGTAAATGTGGGAAATTTAGTTTTCACAGACTTGCCACACTTGCAAAATGGCGAATTTTATTTTTTTTATATTCCAATATTTGCAATAATTCATTATTCCAGAACTAATGATAATTTATTTAACATACGGGTGATAGGATACATATTTATTAATATTCAATCGGCCTCTGTAATTTCTACACACCTTAATAGCCCATTTCGCCATTTTTATTACGTTATTTTATGACTAGATGTGCCCGCGACTCCGTCCGCGTGGAAATTCGGAAACAGCAAAAGTATTTTTAAATTGTTTTTAATATATTAGCATTAGCTAAGATTGAGCGAATTCGATTTAGTAGTTTTTACGCCATGCCGTACTATTTTATTACATGTATAGCTGTTGCCCGCGACTTCGTCCGCGTGTATTTCGGATAAAACACCAGTAGTAAATTGAACTTTTAACAGAAAAGAATACCTACCAGGCAGGCTTTTTTAAGTAGGTTAAAAATCTTTAAACCACTTATTTAACTATGAATACTTTCCGGTATTTAAAAAAAAAACCGCAAAAATTGAACGGTAATTACGGAAGTTACAGGAAGTCTATTGAAAATAATATATAACTAAAGAAGAGAACATAAATAAATCCATTTTGTGCGTTTCTGAGTTCCTGTACATTGACTACTGTAGAAAAAAAAATACCAAGGATAAAAGACAACCGTGACGACCTGATTGGCGCAGTGGCTAAGAGATTGGTTGTGGGTTCGATTCCCGCAAAAAAAATGTGATCTGTAGATGTTTGTCCCGAGTCTGGGTGTTTCTGTAAGTGAAATTTTAAGTTTGTGAAACGCACCCACGATACAGGAGAAATTCCTAGTGTGGGGCGACGTTTTAGAAACCTATACAATACAACCCATTTCTATTATTTTGGATATTTTGTCTGTGTGTCGGTTTATTCGTAATTAAGTTTAAATAGAGAATCATTGCAGTTGACTCTTATAAAAAATATTGTTATAAAACATACGACAACGACACGCTTGTATTCCGCGAAGGCGTAGGCAGAGGTGCACATATTGTACCTACTCCCACAATTTCGCTAGGTTTGGTGTAGATCCCAATGTATCAGTATCTCAACAGACAAAATTTATAGAGAACTCGTGACCTAAGAGTAAGCGTCGTACGATTGTGTGTGCGTGTAAGAAGCAACTAAGTATTCGTAAGATTAAAGGCTTCTTTAAGACTGCGTGAGTCAAAGGTAATGGTTGATGTTGATGGTCATGGCGTAGCATAAGGCTGTACACTCAGCCGAAATCGTTATACACAGGATAGAAAATCTATCTTGCTGCTAGAATGTCCGCCTCAATGATGTTACAGCTGAAGGATGCCTTTTAGCTAGAAGTCGTTAAATTACTTTGACAGAAATAAGTTCCGGAGAACCGTATGTGTTACTTGCTGCGAGAATTACAATTGTCTATGACGTAATGAGAAAAAATCTATATCTATCCATATAATAAAATCGTAAACGACCCGTGTCTGTACATTCAATTTTAAAAAAGAAAAACCATTTATGCCGCCGTACCCATACTGGCGCGGCGAGATTTGGAAGTTTTATTTCATCTATATCTTATATACCGATTTCTTTTTTTATATAAAATAGATATTAAAGTGTACTTTTTGAATATTGGAGTTTGATAACGATATATCTATGTGAAATACAATATATTTATATATTTTATTAATACACTTGAAGAAGTGCCTAACGAATAAACACGTTATTGTGGCTAATTTATAAAAGATAGATATATACTATTGAGGACTTTTTTGTAGATCTTGTAGACACTATCATCTTTGTAATACATAATTTTGGTGTATGATCATCGTATGCGAGGATAAGAGCTCGAAAGCGCATTTTCATCCGACTTACTTCAAATTTATCGTCACTGCCCAGCTCCTATGTGTTTTAGCGTTATGTTATATAGCCTATAACCTGCCCAGAAGTATGGACTACAATCGCACCAAGTTTGGTTAAAATCCTTTCAGTAGTTTTTGACCCATGCGTGCACATACAGACAGACAGACAGACAGACAGACAGACAGACAGACGGACAGACAGACAGACAGACAAAAAATTTACTGATTGCATTTTTGGCATCAGTATCGATCACCAGTCATCCTCCAATATTAATTTTGAATATATATTCAATGTACAGAATTGACCTCTCTACAGTTTTATTATAAGTATAGATATAGATAGAAAAACAAGCGTCTCCATTGACAACACAATTGACACTGTTGGCTTTTGGCGCCAATTGTGAGGAATTGGCGCTATAGAATACCGACGCTGTCAGGGTCTTGACACTCCATCTAGACATATATATAATCAAAGTCTGTACTATTATTTACTATATATCCCGGTTATACTCACGTGTGTATTCGGGAATGCCCGACTAGTTTCGAACTCGAACGGAGCCCTTATTCATGAGCTGGTTACGCGGCGGAGTCGCGTAACCAGCTCATGAATAAGGGCTCCGTTCGAGTTCGAAACTAGTCGGGCATTCCCGAATACACACGTGAGTATAACCGGGATATATAGTAAATAATATGGATAACACTCACGGAAGTTATTATAGTAAAATATCTGTACTATTTTTGACTTTTAAAATATACCTACCTAAGTATTTTATTGTAACCAAAAAATTAATACAACATTATTGGAGCGAATGAATGACATACAAATTAAGTTTGACATAAGACTCATCCGCGCATGCGTTTCAATAATGTTTCGTTACACATACTCTATGAATGCGAAACTATGACTGTATCTAATACAACATTTTTGATTTTTATAATAACTTGCCTAATCTTTAACGTTTTATACCTACAACATATTATACGTCTACGCAGTAGTCTAATCTTTAATTAATAATATTTTTGACTTTTCTTGAAGAGGTACTTACCTAAATTTAAAAAACTGTTTTTTTTACCCCCCCCCCCCCCCCCACTAGGAATTTCTCCTGTATCGTGGGTGCGTTTCATAAACATGTTAGAGTGATTTCAGACTAGCGTATTTTTTGCGCGTATGCGGTCGTTTCAGTATTCGCGCTTACACGCGCGCTACATTACACGCTTCAAAAAACCGGACTGGCGTAAACGCGCATATTTCGGCGTGTTCGCTTGAACCGGTGGTATCGTGTCAGTATCAACATGGATTGATCGCGCTTGTACGAGCTTAGAAGCGCGTCAACGCTCGTACCAGTTGAGCGTGTGCCAAAAGGCGCGCCTATACGCGCCTACATGCGCTTCCAAAAACGAGCTCATACGCGCGTATAAAACGCTAGTCTGAAACCACCCTAATATCACATACGCAAACACCCAGACTCGGGACAAATATCTGCGGATCGCACTAATTTTTGCCCCGTACGGGAATTGAACCCGCAACCCTTAGCGCAGCAGTCCAATCGCTTAGCCACTGCGCCAATCGGGTCGGTTTATTATAATAATATTTGTAATTATAGTAATATTTGTACCTAATGCTTTTTACTTGTTAAATTCTTTCATAATTGTAAGGTATATTAAACAGCATTTGTCATTCAACTTTA
This sequence comes from Abrostola tripartita, assembly GCA_905340225.1. NCBI lineage: Eukaryota > Metazoa > Arthropoda > Insecta > Lepidoptera > Noctuidae > Abrostola > Abrostola tripartita. The sequence goes on from HG996488.1 coordinate 4,553,559, forward strand.
CAAATATATCACTTATTTACAAACGATTTGTTTGCTACGTTTATTAAGCAGAGCCCAGAAAATCATGAAATTTTGCATACCTATTCGTTGTCATGGGACAGAAAAAGACATAAGACCTTCAACGGTAAAATTGCTTTAGGGCGCTAGATGGTACTACTTGTCTTTTTACCTGTGTTTCGTGGTTTCACCTACATTCATGCAAAATTTACGCGGGTGAAACCGCGGGCACACATAATACTTAATAAACTTTCTAATCAAATACCGTTATAATACCTGCTATTTATAAATACTTGCACGAATGCACGCGGTTAGGAGACTTTTCTACAAAATATTATGATCAGATACAAATGAATACAGAAATCGAGGTAACAAACGTATACAAATAGGTGTCTGCATGAGTCTATAATTATTTGGCATAAAGGCAATAGTATTTAACTATAATAAATCATTATATTTCAGCACTACCCGCTGTACAGAGAATCGGATAATATATGCACGGAGCCCGACGCGGCGCCCTTGCCCGAGAGAAACAGTCTGTTCGAGGAGCGCTGGGACTGTCTGTCTAAAGAATCAACTGAATATTTGGTAGAAAGCTTACATCCCCGTGCGGCTTTTGGTGCGCATACGCATCATAGTTGTGTCGTACGACACAGTTTCGTACCGACACCTGACCATAAAATTGAGTTTATCGAATACACAGTCCCCTCATTCTCGTGGAGAAACAGATTGGACCCCAAGTATTATTTGGTAAGTACCTAAAATGCAAAATACTTAAATATACCTGTCGGTTATAATTTTTATCGCAGAGGTGCAATTCAAGTCCAGTGGAACAAGGCTCTTAACTTTGGTAAATTATGTTTAGTGAAGCTCATCTACCTATTATATTTTATTCAGTTGACAATAACGCCGGAAGAAGTGAAAGTTTCGAAGTGTGGTATGCCCCGAGAGTGGAGTCTGCAGATTACGGGAATACTGATGTCGCTCGCGCTAATCGTCTACCTAAGATACTATGCTAGTCTGAACTCATTAAGCTATAAACAATTGTAAGTATTTCGTCTCAATTCGCAAAACCTTTAGGTGATTTTTTATCATTTAGAAACGAATTCAAGTCGTTGACGAATGTTTAAATTTATAGTTTATGTATTTGACCTTTGTAAACGACTTTTCAGTTTTATCGTGTAGTATTTAAATGTTATCACTATGTGAAAGAATTATCTCTGCATTATTAAATTACTAAGTACTGTCAAGCTTTAAAAATATGCGTCTAAGAATGCCGTTTCAGCAATTCTCAGTATCTATATATTATAATGAATATACTTTCGATAAGCGCCAGTCCTAGTTGACTGTTTGCTTGCAACGAGATTTATTTAGGGATAAACAGGTATTATCATATTATGTTCTCTAGTTTTCTGCCGTTTTGTCTATTCAAACCAGAAAAGAATAAGTCGATAATATTAGTGTTACTTTTTTTTTACCGTTTACTTATGTAACTCTGTTTCAAATGAATAAAACAAGGATTTTTGTCTGATTTCAGGTCTGGAAAGAAAGTGTGAGTTTACAAAAGAGTAACTTGCTCGTTAAATTGGTTTTTAAATACTTAATTATTTTTGTCATTTAAGTTATTATTATTAAAAGACATTGTGTGGATGTTCATTGACATCTTATTTATTTACTAATCGGTCTCCATTAGTTCTATCTCGCGGGGTATGACCCTGATAATCGTCAGATACACAATTTCCAACGTTGTTCTCCTCTTTTATGGATTTTTGTTGTACCTAAGTCGTGTGTGGCGGTCAATGATCGGTTATATGTAGGTAGTTATAATGTATAAACCAGGATCATATCATAGAAGTAAATAAAATTCAAGGATATATGTATTAAGCTATAATATTTATTTTTAATTATAAAATAGTAGGAACAAGGATAAAATGTATTACTTTTCATCATAATACATTGTTTATATCTAATTAATACTGTGTAATGTCTGAAATTAGGACAAAATACAACGCAAGCTAAGTTTCAGTAGAAAATGTAACTAACACGAGTTATCGTCTATAGAACTTGGCTATAATGAAAAGTTATCATCGACAAAAAAAATGTAGGCAGTAAAAATAAAATGTCGACTACTAAATATCTACATAACATCTCAAATCTTGGTATTTATATAAATGCAAAAACAACGTACAATACTAAAAACATTTACCACTTAGCAACTGATATGAATTATTGAAAAGTATATACCTATATTAAGTAGGTACATTTACATTAGCCTACACTTATCAAAGCTGCGATATTACAGGCTGAAGTTAACAGTATAGATTGCGTTAAACTTCATAGCCGTTTTGAACCTTGGTTTTCACTGGTAGGTAGGTTACTATCATACAAAAACAAACCCGAACGTCTCTCACTTCAACAGTTATTGTATATAGCTGCCTCTGCACACAGACACAGCTACACACACGATTACCGGGGAGTCAAAAACCTCCTGATCAGAGTGGTCAATAAGATTAGCGCAAACTAAAACAATGATTTTATTTACAGACTCGTACTAAGATAAGCAAGTCACGGTTAGATATTTTATCTTACACTAAATACCTACACTTGCTTATTGACAACAAACTTTAATTAGATTAACTTTATTTAAATGAAGCTGCTGGTACATTTAGTTAAATACCTATACATCCTGAAATGTAAAACTACGGAGTGAATACAAAAACTATCTATTAATTTACGTTCATTTCATTTTTGACCAAATTTTAATTTAAAAATATGACCGTAACTGTAGTTATAATTATAACTTTCGTTATCTACTTGATACTGACCGACAAATTACCGAGAATTGAACTTTTTCCCAAATTCATCTTAATTACTTTAGAAGTGCGCAATGCTAGTTATTTAGTGGTCCTCATTCCGGTATGTCACTGAGACGGATTCCACCCGGTCGTCGGTACATACGCTCCTGAAGAGGAAGCTCTCCAACGAGAAATCGTTCTAAAGCTTTGATGGCCATGCGAGAGTGGCCAGAGCTGCGGAACGCTGTACTCGCGTCATGACCCGCGTACTCGAACATTATGTCTGCTCCTCCAGGATGCTGTAACAATTGAAATATGTTTTAAGCTAAAATTCGACGTCATCAAATTATAGTAGTGGAGAGAAAATAAGAGAAAAGAATTGCGAAATTGTTTTACTTGAAAGGAGATGATTATTAAAATTAATTATGTATGCGTTTTCAACCAACCTCGTCAAAGAAAGTAGTAATGTCATATACTCGATCGTAAATGACCACCCAACAATCTTGTGGTGAATCGTGGAGGCGCACTTCTGCTAAGGTGATAGTGCGGTCTTTAGCTTCGGGTGACCCCGGCACTATCTGGACTTGCCACTGGCTCGGCTTTGCTTCCACCGACCAGGGGTTCACGAAACGTAGCGCTGCCATGGTTAACGCCATCAGATCTATTTCAGATTGTTCCTGCTGCACAGGCAGAGGCGTCGAGAGGTTCATCTCAGGAGCAGTCTGCACAGTCGCCATTTTCAATATTTTTAAATATTGATTCTTCTTAGTAAATCTCTCTTTTTATTACAGACACGTTAGTCTGTTCAGGTGATCTAGACTCGATTGATTAATCGTCGGCTTGACACTCTGTAAAGGAATTACGAAACCCTATTAGTTAAATGTGAGGGTTGTCCAAAATTTATGTTTGGTTACAGATTTATCTTCCTGCTGTTCTAGCATTAGTGTAGGCTCAGAAACTTGTTATGTAGTTGTTGTTATCATTGCAAGCATCAAGAAAAAGTAATGATTAGATTCCACGCTGTTGTAAAGTCTGCAAAACGAGTAATTTATAATTGGCAGCCCTGAGCAAAAGCACTAGAGCGTAAATAGTTAAAATACGATACCGTTAACTCGTATCGTTTTACACGTCTAGACAAGCCACCACCAAAGGATTGGCAGTATTCATTCTATATAAAGCCAACCAAAGGTATTTCCAATCTCGTACGATTCTGCCGTCTTATTTAAACAATATTTATTTTGTGTGTGACCCCGAATTTTTAAACAAAAGATAATGAAGGCAATTATTCAAAGTTTCGCCAGCTACTATCGTCAGAGGCAAGTTATCTCGTTTAATTGACGTGAATGATAAAGTACGTCTGCCGTTGACCTCTTTTGGTTGACTTGGGGGAAAGCTCAAGAAAAATCAAGTATTCAAAATATTTCTTTCTGTTTGAGGCGATTTAAATTTACTAGAATAATACTAAAGGGATTATACACCCTCCGTCTAAGTAGGTAAATTATAATTCCCACACATCTACTGATACAAAACAAATAATATTTACCTTTTAATCACTGCACTCGATCTGAAGGACTCTAGGTTATCTCTGTTGATGTTCGAATCGCGGAGAATGACTGTCACACCAATTGTCACTATGCCACAGTTGTTCGTATTTCAGTTTATTATTCACGATTGTAGAATGATGCATGAGAGCGTAGAACATTGCCACAAACTAATATCGTCTTGTCATCTATCACTTGCGATTTGTGAATGAGCAGCGAGTCGCAGCACAGTAACTTATATACTAGTGTAGAGGCACGCGCCGTCTCTGCGCGATCTGATGTAACCACGCGCTATCTTGCGGCGCGCGCGCCGACACGGGCCGCGGCCTACCGACCGCACGCTTCCCTAATTGTCGTGTGCCTTACTACCTTTAGACGAAGTTATCAATACCAACTGGCGATGTACTCTCATATTAATCTGACCTCTAGTTATTTTTCAAACAGTAAATAATGCTAGCTAGTAAGATGGTTGTTTGAATTTAGCAGTCGGTACTAAATATCTATGTAGAAGTTGTAACTGCTTTTCCTGTTATTAATAAAATCTACTATTACTAGTTTAAATCATAACAAACTGTGTTGACATAAAACGATTTTGTAGGTACTTATTTGTAACTAGTGTTTACATTATTGTTTGAAATGTCGTTGTTATGCTGCTGATGCCGGTGACGTAGGGCGGTGAACGAACCTCCGTCACATAAGTACACATCGCACGACACCCACAATTAACCGAAATCGCGTCATTTGTTATCAATATTATCAGATATTACAACCTTAAATTAGCTTGTGTGGTCCAATTTCTTGTGTCACATTTGTTATTGTTAGATATGTATTTTCTATTTAAACAAAGTATTTAGTCCCTACCTGGTTTATTTGCCTATATACTTTTATTTAAATTGAAACATACAGGCAAGTTGTTTTTTTTAGTTACCTACTTAGGTAATAATTAAAAACTTTTAAATACAACCTGCCGAAGTACTATGAACTTATCTCTACAAATCTTATCTCTAGTGTTTAATACTTACTACTAATTTTCTTGTCTTAATAATATTTAAAAGTTATTTATAATGTTGAAAAAAATCGACCTTTAGAGTTATAGATGATGTAGATGTTATGTAGATAATATTATAACCAGAACACGATAAACTTGCTAGTCCTTGAATGAGAATCACTTATAATATAGTCAAATAACATGTCGTCTGATGAAAATCGTTTTCGCGATTGCGTTTGTGTTCACAAAAACATCACCTTCCAATTGACAGATATTCAATTTTGTTATTTACAAACAATGATGCAATATTCTAACTCGTTGCTAATGTGCGCTTGTTCAGCACATTAGTCGTTACAACCAACAACTACCTGTAAAGGTAAAACGATATAAAACCACCGCATGCATTATGTAGGGACCTACTTACGTTTAAAACAATATACCTATGTCAACTCAGTTTTTAACATATTTGGCTCAGAGGTTTTTAACTAAAGTAAATAATTTATGTAATTATATCTACTTAGATAAAAAATGAAGCTAATATAACTTTTCCATGTTCCATTTTATGTTAATTTACAACTCAGTTCGTCATTTGCGTTCTATAATCACTGTTGACTACTCACGTTACTTCTTGTATTTTCTGATTTAGGTTGTTCAAGTTAACCAAACAGGTCAATGTGAATTGTGACCCATTCGAATGTTCTAGTAGAATAATAGATAAATGTTTGTTAGACGTAAAATATTTTCTGCTCCTAAAAGTAAAATAATTAACCCAATTCTATTTAAAATGATAGAGACTACTAAAACTACCTTTTTAAAAAGCATTTATATGTTGCAGGAAGGATTAATGTATAAAAGTCCTTTCATAAATATAGAGAAAAAAAACCTAGACCCCTGTTTGTAGATTCCAGATTAGGTATCATATTTTCCCCTCAAAAGCTATTGAGGGAAATACAGTAATAGGTATCAGGAAAATTACTTTATATAGTATTAATGAAGTATAGGTACCTAGTACCTATGTGTGTTTTTCTTTTCAGAGTTTCCTCTCATAATTGCTATTTTTTCTTGAGGCCTAAAATTGTAATAAGTATCTAGCACTGACCGTATCCAACAAGGTGATTACGGTTGTAGAGCAGACCAGTCGGTGTGGCGTTATGCAAAGGGCCTGATAGATAGTAAATAAAGGCCGGACTAACAAGATAGTACACAAGGTTCAAAGGAAAGCTAAAATTAGTATTGATTGTATTGTAGTGACACTTATACATTAGTAATATATCATAATTATTGATGCACCTACTTTAGTAACAGCATGTTTTGACAGTTGTTAAAATTATGATGCTTCATCGTGGGTCGATCCATCATCCAGCTTATTTTCTGATGAATAACATAAACCCATCAAAATAAGACGTATACATATAGGCATACATAATATTAACGTCATAACTGTTTTGATATTTCATAAGTAAATACATAAATATCTCTTGATATCTAGAGTTCGCGGACGTGCGGATAGTGAACTTTTTTCTAGAATGCGAATGATAAGCAAGTACCTTGGCATTGACGGTTATATTTTAATATTAGTATTTTTCTGTGTCGTAGTTAACTAAATATTATGATACTAAGGTATCATCACTTGTAGGACTCTCTTAAAAATTAAGTTCTTTTTAAAACATATTCGTGTGATGTTTACGACGATGCTTAAAAAGTTCTTATTTATTGGTAGTAGCATGCTCTTTTCTAGATTATGATTAGATAGGATTCTGGGTACTAGAACCTATATAGGTAGAGTGCTGAGCTTTTCTTACTTCACTTTACGATCTTGCTGGTCTTTTGGCTAAGAATTTTAAGGCTTTGAGTACAATTCCCTCCCGGTAAAAATAATTGGGCAACTGCCCCCTTTCCATTAACTCTTAAAACAGGACAGTTTACGATGAAGAAGCGAGACGCCGCTACGAGCAGTGTAATACTGCGTCTCGCTTCCACGTCTTAAACTGTCCTGCTTTAAGAGTTCATGGTAAGGGGGCTGTTAATAACAACTCTTGATGTAACAAGACATTGAACTGTAGTGAGTAATGTTTTTTAAGATGTTCCTACTCAAGATCAAGGCTAGTACGAATGTTTATAATATTATGTTTATTCATAACTCCTTAGCGCATAGCAGGTATAATTATCATAGTCATGTCTAATTATGACGCAGGAAACAATTAATATTGCTACAAAAATAAAAGCTCAAAACAATTTTAATTGAAAGAATTCGAATTTTTACACCAGGATTAATAACGACAAAAACTTACCTAGTGCCGCGAATTGGATAAAGAGGGCCGATAATTGAGCTGGAAAGTTAAGAAGGGAAAGGGTACTTTTATAATTTATATTCTGTAGTAAGACTACATTAAATTGAAACTACTCTACTGACTAGATAGGGTACTTAATATGGGCACTTTTATTTGCCAAGATTAACGGGTCTGGTTCATAATATCGACAGTCACTACATCGACGGTCACTGTATCGAAAACGTTCCATCGACGGGTTAATGAATCGACAGTACACCAAATCGATGGTATGCTACATCGACAGTACACCAAATCGATAGTACGTTATATCGACAGTACAGTAAATCGATGGTACGCTACATCGACAGTTCACTAAATCGATGGTACGCTGAATCGACAGTACACCAAATCGATGGTACGCTACATCGACAGTACACCAAATCGATAGTACGTTATATCGACAGTACAGTAAATCGATGGTACGCTACATCGACAGTTCACTAAATCGATGGTACGCTGAATCGACAGTACACCAAATCGATAGTATGCTGTATCGAAAGTATATCAAATCGATTATAGATACATTGTATCGACAGTGCACCATATAGATGGTATGCTGCATCGACTGCCCGACCCGAGCCAGATTTAAATAGAAAACATATGCCTTTTAAAGTGTTTTTTTGTGTAATTTCAAAATAAAAATGCTATAACCATTTTATGTGGGTTACATAAACAACAAGCAACATATGAATTTGACAAATTGTAATAAAAACTTTAAAAAATGCTTATGTTTTTTATTTAAATCTGGCTCGGGTCGGGCAGTCGATGCAGCGTACCATCTATATGGTGTACTGTCGATACAATGTATCTATAATCGATTTGATATACTTTCGATACAGCATACTATCGATTTGGTGTACTGTCGATGTAGCGTACCATCGATTTAGTGTACTGTCGATGTAGCGTACCATCGATTTAGTGTACTGTCGATATAACGTACTATCGATTTGGTGTACTGTCGATATAGCGTACCATCGATTTGGTGTACTGTCGATTCATTAACCCGTCTATCGAACGTTTTCGATACAGCGACCGTCGATGTAGTGACTGTCGATATCATGAACCAGACCCAGATAAACAGTAGTGACTATACTATGGACGAAGTGACGTCGTCCACTTAAGTAGATGCTTATTGTACGAATTCTTTCTATTCAAAGATTATGTTAATTTATTTACTACTTACTTATATTACTACTACACGCTAATCATCGTCAAAAGAAAAAAGCAACAACAAGAAAAACGTCTTAAGTTCCTACTAAAATATTTCTTCATGTCGAGTAGCTAATCGGCGCGCACATAATCATACCTTTGTAATATAATTTTTTTTTTAATGGAAGGAACGTGCATTAATATTTTTTCTTTAATCTCATGGTTTTTTCCTGCAAATGAAGCATCGTGGTTTGACGTGGAAAAATTTGTGTTTCATAAGAAAACTATGACGTCATCATAAGATGTTTTTTAAATATTTATGATGATAATATTGTTGTTTTTTTGATAAGACGAAGTTTAGAAGTAAAAATGCAAATAATAGGAATGGGTCAAACAATCATTCATTTGTTTTTTGCAAATGTTACAAAAAGCAGAGTTAGGTCTTGTGTGAAGTAGCTACTTATGTAGGTAAGGTTTTAGTTTTACTTTACATCTGAAGAAGTCCTCTGTTTTAAAAATAACGAACAAGAATGATCAACCTGAAATCTTGGTGATCATCAAGCTTGACTGTTGTATTTTACAGGTTTCAGTTTTCACTGAAATAACTTGTCGTTGGATAAATATGGACGGTTAATAATAAGGATATTATGTCATATGATATGCGGGTCTGTCTGTAACAAAACAACTTGTTTCAACCAATAAGCATTTTAATACATGAACGACCCATCTACAACAAAGAGCGGTTTTCTAATCCTAAGCTACTGAACAAACAGATACAAAAACTGTCGATGACAATAAAGATATCTTAAGTATCTACATAATTACTAATACAATTAAAAGTAATTTAAACTGAGATTGTCGATATTGCCAAGGCACAGGGATCCTGTCTTATCAATACTGCGCCAATTTATTTCAATGACAGATCATAGAAGAGTTTAATATGGTACTGAATACCTACTGATAAGACAAGTCAAATTAATAAGACTTTTTTTAAACATGATGTTTAATATTGTGTAATAGATACTAATTAAGTTTTAATTGTTATTAATTAAATGTTCATTACACATTTCGCAATATAATATCTTCTATATAGTCTTTAGATGACGAGACAACATTTTATTATATGAATGGGTCATGTCTACTGAAATACATATATATGGGAGTTATCCATAGGAGATCTAAGTGAACTAGGTATGCTAACTAGGTAGTCATGTATAACATGTTCTATTATTATTTGTTACCTGACCCCGTAAAATTTACTATGAATTTACCATGATCTCTAAAATCTCGTGAAAGCGACACGCTCCAGTGAAATCTCACTTCCAAAACGGAAACTGTCCTGCTTTAAGAGTTCATGGTTAGGGGGTTGTATCTTCTAATCGCTGTGCTTATCCTGTAACCACACAGTACTTATTACGTAAGCAAAAATATATTGCACATATATATACACAGATATACGCTGTCTGATACGTCTGTCCCAATCCACAGTACAAGTGCAATCCGGATGGAATTGGAGCAAAATATCACAGCGTGATCTGAGGTCAGAAGTCAGATGTATCAACTATCAACCATACTGTACGGCCGTAACAATGTAGGTGATATCAGATTTTTTACGTCTTAAAAACTGTTAAGTTTTCAGGGTAGACATGTTTTTGCCATAAAAATAATGACTTCAGATTCCCCCTCAGCCTCTATCATTTGTCAATAATAAAATATTATTACTTAATTTATTTATATATATGTAGGATTTATGTACTTATATATAATTATACCATTGTTGAATAAGTCGAGAAAACAACTTACTATATTTAGAAGATAGAAAAAATATTTAAATTAAGTTAGAATCGGGAACACAAAACCTAAAACGAAAACCGTGAAAATATTTTAAATGCTGTAGTTTCAAGTTTTTAAACGTATTTAAATAATAAAACTGTCGTCGACTTTACAAGATACATAATATACATAAATATTATGTAGATATAACGTTGAAGACAGGTAGAATATATTATGGGTTGAGTTCAAAACAGGATAGCCCCTGCATTTATAACTTATTAACATTTCTCATTTTCAAAGGTTAGTAAAGTTTTTTAGTTAAATCAAATAGCTCTCAAAAAACGGCCACAAAGTTACCTACTTGAATATGCTTGTGTTAATAGATAACTGTTTACAAAATTTATAAGGTGTTAACGGTAAAGACAGCGATTATTCGAAATTTGGCGGCTGATGTAATGTTTTCATTCAATGTCGTGGCTACAGTCGGCCGGCTCGTTGCCCGCTACTAGTACCTATCGCTCCTGGATTTGATGACACAAACACAAACAAAGCGTAATAAATGTAATACTTGTTAACAACCACGTGTTATATGTGTATTAAATTACATTAAATAAAATGCTACTCTTTAGCTCTACATACATAGCTACATACACACCCGGGGTCATGTAGGCACTTTAGGTAGGTAGATGTTCACCTATACTAGCAGTCTATTAATCTCATATCGTCGTTCATCTTCAATCTATCTCCTAGATTCCTATCTTCATAGGAAGGACATTTTAAAACCGCGCAACTATAGCATTTACGTTTCTTAACTGTCTGCAATAAGTTAATGTGATATAAAAAAAGAATCTTCAGTCCCAGATTCATCTATCAGACGTATGGTATATCACAAAATATATTATGTTAAGTTAATAAGGATGTAACTCTACTTAAGTAATCAATCACTCTCAATATACACAATAATATATTTTGTTATAGAATGGCTGCATATTTTGTAGGCAACCGTGCGTCTATCGAGGAGTTCAAATAAAATTAACTAATTTTCTGCATTCATCTATACTTATAATAAAACTGTAGAGAGGTCAATTCTGTACATTGAATATATTTTCAAAATTATTATTGGAGGATAACTGGTGATCGATACTGATGCCAAAAATGCAATTAGTAAATTTTTTGTCGGTCTGTCTGTCTGTCTGTCTGTCTGTCTGTCTGTATGTGCACGCATGGGTCAAAAACTACTGAAGGGATTTTAACCAAACTTGGTACGATTGTAGTCCATACGCCTGGGCAGGTTATAGGCTATATAACATAACGCTAAAACACATAGGAGCTGAGCAGTAACGATAAATTTGAAGCAAGTCGGATGAAAATGCGCTTTCGAGCTCTTATCCTCGCATAGGTCGATCATACACCAAAAGTATGTATTACAAAAATGATGGTCTCTAAAAGATCTACAAAAAAGTCCTTAATAGTATATATCTATCTTTTATAAATTAGCCACAATAACGTGTTTAATCGTTAGGCACTTCTTTAAGTGTATTAATAAAATATATAAATATATTGTATTTCACATAGATATATCGTTATCAAATTCCAATATTCAAAAAGTACATTTTAATACCTATTTTATATAAAAAAAATTAAGAAATCGGTTTATAAGATATAGATGAAGTAAAACTTCCAAATCACGCCGCGCCAGTATGGGTACGGCTATACGCATGTACGCTGCATTTTTAAAAAGGGTGGGGGCGGTTTCGCGCCACCTTTACTCACATTGTCACTGCTAATGCGAACGGACGTGGTTCTTATTGACTCTTTGGATCTTCTTCGTATCGTATGGTTGATGAATAACCTGGTGTCAGAGTTTAAACCGCCTGTAGGCCTCTGACATGGCTTTACACACCGTTGAAAAATATCTCAGGTGTGCCGGTTTCCTCACGATGCAGAACAAAAATAACGGTCTTAAATAGATTTTTAAAAGGCAGCGTCATATATTGACATTCTAGCAGCAAGATAGTTTTTTATCCTGTGTAATTCGGCTGAGTGTACACTGTACATACTTATTCGCCTTCGCCATGACATTCAAAATCAACCATTACCATTAACTCACGCAGCCTTAAAGCAGCCTTTAATATTATGAATACTTAGCTGCTTCTTACACGCGTCACGAGTTCTCTATACATTTTGTCTATTGAAATACTGTGCCGGATTCATGGCAATAGGCTCGCCCCATATTACATTGGGATCTACACCAAACCTAGCGAAATATATAGCGATAAAGTGGGAGTAGGTACAATATGTGCACCTCTGCCTACGCCTTCGCGGAATACAGGCGTGTCGTTATGATATGTTTTATAACAATATTTTTTTTATAAGAGTTAACTGCAATGGTTTACTATTCGAATAAACCGACAAACAGACAAAACATCCAAAATAATAAAAATGGGTTGTATTGTATTGTATAGGTTTCTTTATTCTTAAATAAAACGTCGCCCCACACTAGGAATTTTGGCATCGGTGCATTTCACAAACTTAATATATCACATACACGAACACCCAGACTCAGGACAAACATCTACGGATCACACAATTTTTTTGCGGGAATCGAACCCACAACCCCTAGCACAGCAGTCCAATCGCTTAGCCACTGCGCCAATCAGGCCGTCACGGTTGTCTTTTATCCTTGGCATTTTTTTTTCTACTGTAGTTTCAATGTACAGGAACTCAGAAACGCACAAAACGGATTTATTTATGTTCTCTTCTTCAGTTATATATTATTTTCAATAGACTTTTTGTAACTTCCGTAATTACCGTTCAATTTTGCGGTTTTTTTAAATACCGGAAAGTATTCTTAGTTAAATAAGTGGTTTAAAGATTTTTAACCTTAAAAAAGCCTGCCTGGTAGGTATTTTTTTCTGTTAAAAGTTCAATTTACTACTGGTGTTTTATCCGAAATACACGCGGACGAAGTCGCTGGCAACAGCTATACATGTAATAAAATAGTACGGCATGGCGTAAAAACTACTAAATCGAATTCGCTCAAACTTAGCTAATATATTAAAAACAATTTAAAAATACTTTTGCTGTTTCCGAATTTCCACGCGGACGGAGTCGCGGGCACATCTAGTATATAATAATCTGCGTTGATGTTATACTGGATTTAATCGAAGTTTGCTATGATTTCGATAATATTTTATTCAAAAACAAATATGTACTCGTTTTTAAAATGTAGTAAAACAAAATAATATTGGTACCTACCTATATATATACATCATTTATGTCGCATATTAAGACTCAATATTATAAATTTAAGACTAATTACCGTAATTGAGAAGCGTGGGCATTATCAAATTCACCTCTATGACCTACAAGCTACAACTATCGCGCGGCGCGGGAAGTACGGCGTGAAAATGTTATAGGTATATAAAATATTTTACTTGTGATCTATTTACGATTATATTGGATGTGATTGGTACCATTATGTTGACCTCATCATTTATCTACGTGGAAATCGGTACAAAGTACAAGTCTTTTATTCATATATATATAGAGCCAGTGAAGTAAATTGTGGGTTATACTAGGAGAAATTGGTCAAACTACATAATGTAGAGCTTTTGAAATAGTATACACGTGTGACAGTTGGCTGATGCAAGATACTGGGTTTGTATCGTGAGGTTAGCGACTTGGCATGCGACCGAGGTGGGCACGCGCAGCGCACTTCTACCTGCGTGCGCGCCGCTGCGGCCGTGGCCGTGGATAACCGCCGGCTGACGACTTGCGGGGGGCTAGCCATTGACGTAACAAACACCACGCTGCAATTCGTTTTACTAGATGATATCCATTCACAAATAGTTGCGTCAGACATTTATGTTCCATACACTAGACCTACTGCAAAATAATAGCAGATTCGTCAATTTTGAATTTTCTTACGTCAATAAGTACGTATACATTCTGTGTATCGGGAATTCGTCAATAAAACAAAAAATACAAATTATTCATCTAAATTTATTTTATCGCCTTCAAAGTAGGCCCCATCGCTTGCAATACAACATCTCCAACGCTTCACCCAGTCTTCCATACATTTTTCATAAGCTATTTGCGGTATGGCCTTTAGCTCATTCAGCGTATTTTCTTTTATGGCTTCTATCGACTCAAAACGTTTTCCTCGAAGTGGTAATTTTAACTTGGGAAATAAAAAAAAGTCAGACGGAGCCATATCAGGTGAATACGGTGCTTGGTCGAGAACTTTCGTTGAATTTTTCGCTAAAAACTCTCACTATAATGGCTGTGTGTGATGGTGCATTATCATGGTGCAGCATCCATGAGTTGTGTTGCCACAAATCTGGACGTTTTCGGCGGATACTCTCACGCAAACGCTTCATGACGCCTAAATAATCTTCTTTATTCACTGTTTCTCCCTCTGGAAGGAATTCGGAGTGAACCACACCACGGTAGTCAAAAAAACCTGTCAGCATCACCTTGATTTTGGAGCGACTTTGCCGCGGTTTTTTGGGTTTCGGCTCGTTATCGAGACGCCATTCTGAAGATTGTTGGCTTGTTTGCATGTCGTACTCATAAACCCATGTCTCGTCGCCAGTTATTATACGTTTCATAAAGGTCGGATCCGTAGAAGCTCGAGAAAGCGCAGCGAAAGCATGTCGCTGAAGACATGGTGTCTTCAGCGACATGCTTTCGCTGCGCTTTTTGAACAAAATTGAGCTCTTTTGGAACTAGTCGAGCGGCGACGCGTTTCATGCCTAAAATGTCAATGAGCATGTTGTGGACGGACTTAAAAGATATGTTCACCTCACTAGCAAACTCTCTCAGACTCATACGTCGATTTTCGAGCACTAGCTTCTTGATTCTGTCGATGTTTTCTTTGGTCGTAGCGGTTGAAGGTCTACCAGAACGAGGCAAGTCTACTACTACTTCTCGGCCTTCTTTAAAAGCCTTATACCATTCATAAGCCCTTGTTTTCGATATACACGATTCGCCGTAGGTATTTCGCAACATTTTTAGTGATTCACCACATGAAATATCATTCGAAACACAAAATTTAAGGCACGCTCTTTGTTCAACAATATTTTCCAATGTAAAAATCGCCGAGAACTCAAAACTATGACCAACAAAAAGGGTAGTTTAAAACAAATTAAATGACAGACCCCGCTCAAACTTTGCGCGCTAAATCAGTACAGTGCTACCAACATGCAGTAAAAAAATTAGAACGACCTCTTTTACGCGGGTCTTTTTATTGACATATTCCCGATACTTTTTACACAGAGTAGTATGTGTGTAAATACATAATACATTAATATATTTTTAACAAGCTTACCAGTATGCAAAAACGGTTGTAAGTTAGTTACCTATAAAAGAAACTGGCAATGAAGGGATATATGTACCATGAAGTTTTTTTGTTATGTTTCAGAACCCCGTTTATTAAATGAACTAACTATGTTAGATTAATAGCAACTGTAGCCAACACTTACGAACGTTTAAAAAAAACCTAAACTACGATGACATTTTAATCGAAATTAATTTTTAAGATTGACTTCTTAGGAACTTACTCCTACTTGTTTATTTGAGTAACAGAACGTGCCGCCTACAGGCTGATATAATGTCGACTGACTTATATAAATAATATTTTTTCTTTAAATTCATACATAACTAGCCGTGTATGAAAAAAAACGGTATTACTTATAATAATATCTTCTTGCTGTGTTCATAGGAACAGTAATCTGTAGCGAGGTTGTAGTTTTACCTTTATAGTAGATAGATAGCTAGCTAAGGCTTTAAAATTATTATGAGCTATTGAAACTTAACTCTATACCTGCACGTTTCACACAAGCAAGCATAATTACAAACTCAACGATCCACACCATTTTACTAAATCTTAAAGCATATCTATAGGCAATGTGGTAACTGACTGAGTCGATAGCTCAGAATATCAAGTGTGAGTTTGTTGACTGGGAACTAAACAACCGCGTTTGCGTTTTTCTGTCGATAAATTAAAGATGATCAAAATAAAACTTAAACGCGGTAGTTAGGTTTACTATCAACAATCACACTAGAGGGTCATGTATTTTCGCGTGTAGTGCGCAGGCCCTCTCTAAAGTTCGATGAGTGTAGATGCCTAATATTGAATTTAAAGTATAACGGTTTATACATAATTATAGGCGCGGGACATCATTATATCGTTATCCGTTTGGTAAGAGGGAACTCTCAGAACTTATGGAATCTGTGGAGTTCCAGTTTCCAGTGTAATGGAAGAAAGATCCTTTGCAGCTTTAGACATCCATTCCTTTGTATTCGAATAAGAGATCATGATACCTAACTAACATCGGCTCTTCCGACAGGCAGTTCATCATCAACATCGTTCCCAGTTACATTATAAATAAGTACCTATATCAGCCAGTAGCTGTATCATATGGTTTACGGAGCCACCTAAAAATATATGAAAAAGTAGCTATCTAATTTATCAAGGCCCGAGTACGAGAAAAACCATTAAAATTAAGAATTAATTTTAGCACGCGGAACGCACATGTTAAGTTGACTTAAAAACATATTATTTAGTTTTAAATGTTATCCTACTTTCTGAATAACTTGAACAAAGACCGGTTTATTATAAACTACAACTTTTGTGAATTAAATTGGGAGATATTCTCGCTGTTATGTAACGAAATAATTATCACCATGCCGATTTTAAGGATTATTATTTAAATAGGAACAGAGCAAATACTTAACTTGTTTTGCTTAACATTCGTCGGTAAGTACCACTCAGGAATGGATTATGTAAAACAAAAAAAGTATACAAATGCCTATGAGAATAAGATCTCCAGTAGAAAATACAGATATGGAGGAAGGAACACCTTACACGATGACTAGGATGTTTTAAAGAAGGGCTTGGTCAGGAGTACGTTCTGGAAACCGACGATCATGATGGGAGAATTTGATGGATGCAAAATGTGTAGGTATGTCAGGATCGTTGGAAATACATGGTTAATACCTTTCGCCATGGAAAACAGGCGTGACTTGTTGTTCATTAACTAGCCACATTAATAATGAATGACGAATTGTATTTCTAATAAAAATACAGTTAAGATAAACGTTTACAATTCTAATAAAGATAACGAGAATATCCGCTTATTTCCGCTTGTGTGATGACCGTTATTTGATTAACTTTAATAAAACATGTGCAATGTCCAATGATAAACTAATCTAAATTATTACTATATTATTATTAAAGTTAGGGTCTTTATACTATAGTAGGTATACAAAGGCTAGAGAAGACGTCATTAACACTCAATCTGGGTCAAATTGGTTTCATCTTCACTATATATGTACATAGTTAGTAGGTATCTACATATATGTATACTTATTACAATGTTTTCTGGAGTTAGCTAAGAAGTGTCTTGATATGTTATCATATCATTTCTGCTATTAAATAAAGCTTCGTAATATCTAAGCTTTTTTACAAAATTAGGCATAGCAATAGCCATTAGCAATAGCTATGCCTAATGTTAATGACAGTGATTTGAAAAGAGAGTAATATAATTATTCTCCGCTTTGATCATTATCTAGACTAGAGTCTAGTCATAGGAGTACAAGACTGGCGCAATCTTGAAGCAAGTGTTGTAGAGTGCAGTTATTCCAACAATATAAAGCCATCAATAATAGAGTCTACTCTAGGGTTGCACATTTTTTTGGACCAGAGCCCATACAAATTTGGTAATTCTCCTTACAAATCTCGCCTATGCCAACCACGCCTCGTCACGCTTGTGTCAAACCACCTTCAATTTGCCTATTGATTTAAAAATATGACGGCTAAAGGTACAGCTTTTGTTTACAGACTTGTAAAAAACCGCTTTGTCGTCTCACTCGTTTTGACTTACATAAAAAGGATTAATTTGTAAACATCCCGATTAAGTTGAATTAACTCTGACGAACGACTTTATTATTTTCTAGTTTCTATGTTTTAGCCTCTACGAGGTAGGTACTGTTCTCAACTTCTTACCAACACATCTTCACTATCGATATAAAAAGGACATTAGATTGATTTCACATCAGGGATACAACACGAAAATTTTCAAGAGTATGGAAAGTGGAAAGTTATTTACTAGCTGCAACTTCAGGAAACCTTCATTATTTGGAAATCACGCTTTTGGTTTTATGTAGATAAATATTGAATCACATAATCGAATAGTATTTCGAATTATTACAGTACCGAGTTATTTATAGCAGTCAGGGTCTGGCTAGAGATTTAGCTCTCACTAATATGTTCATAACCATAATTATTTATTTGTGATAGGTAGGTAAGTCTATTTTTCAAACAATCATTCATTTATTTGTCATGCACAAAAACTTTTTAGAACAAATAAACATAAAAGAACCATAGAATGCAATGAATGGCCAATTGGCCATAGTTTAGAACTTTATTATGGACTAAAGTCTAAAGCAGACATGAAATGTTAATGTAAAGAATACCTTTATTTGTTACTGACACCTTGAACCTCCTTGAACTTAATAATCGTACTGTGTAGATTAGAGGATGACAGTCAATACTATTTATTTAACATATTTGGTATCTCACTCATATCATTAGTTTTATAGGTATGTATGTTCATACTGATTGATAGTGAGTCCTCAAAATATGATTTGTTATACTGCTATTGCTTTGAGAATTTTCGTGGTTGACTGAAAGTCTGTCGCGGTAAGATATAAAATATTTAAGTAGTCGTAGCTGTTTGCCTACGGCCTTCCTGCAAGGAGTAAACGCGATTAAGTGAGCAACTTAGGTCAAAAGATACTTATATCTTTAACGTACCCTATAAGTGGAGAAGTAGTAGATGATATTTATAACTACTTAGTTCAAATTCCTGTCAACACAGTATTGATGTATCACGGAAGTATAAGAAGTAATGTCAGACTTACCTATATATTACTGCGGGTTAGGGAGCAGAAGCCTCTTCGCCTATATAGGCATAAGCCTTGTTCAAACCGGCGTTCACTGCACGTTGAGCAATAAAGGGGTTATATCTAGGTTTCATAACACTGTTTTCCTTAACCGATAATTAGTTGTGTCTTGGTTTACTAATAAAAGAGGTATGTATATATGATAATGTGTATTGATATTTTCTTATATATAAGAATACTTTGCTGTATGCACTTACCTTACCTCCGTAACGTGCGGCTACATATTCTTGAGGTTTAAAGATTAGGAAAAGACAGACATCTTTTATATGTACCTATGTATGTTGGGAATGATATTACGTAGCGGGAATTTTCGCAAAATGCAATCATATTCAGCATTTTATCTGTCCGAAAACGATTTGTACTAACTACTAACATAGCTAATGCGCCTGAAATAAACATTCAGGCAAATCACTTAGATGGAAAAGATTTATACATTAAGTTATTGACCAATATAGAGGTATAAAAGTAGATTGGTAGCTACTAATGATTACGTAATAGTTATGGTGTACCAATTCATTTGTTTAATATGATATGTAAAACATAGGTTGTGAAACTCGATTGTGTCACTGAAAATATATCAATATGAATGAAATGTTTTAATATTTTATGAAAAACATCCTTTCAATGGTTTTGATTGAGGGCATTATATACACAAGAATCTTCTTAGATTCTTATAATTATATAATATATCTATAAATGAAAATAATGATAATAATATAAAACACTTTAGTTATACCTATAATTTATACTTATTGTCTTTGTAGATTTACACTGTAATTTCGATTCGCAAAATAATAATGCAAGTCACTCCTTTCCTTGTGACAGGTACCTACCAATTCTATGTGATAGGATCGATTGCGTGTGCAATGTCTAGAAAATCGGGTTGAAGATATGGGCCCTATTTTCTTCGAGCCGACTATGCCCGTGACTGTACAAGTATTTACTTGCAATATCTGTACCCTTATCGGATGGGAATAACTCCAAGCGATGTCAATACGATCTGCTAGTCGTGAACTAAGGCTGTATCTACAGGTCTACTACTGTATCTACTACTGTTCTACACGTAGCATGGCTGGCATGCGTTGTGAACATATCAGGTAAAGCATTACAGTGCTTAGGGCATTCTTGCAAACAGCAGTCGTAACAACCCTCAATTTGATAACTGAATTAAATTGACGTGACACATAATTTTAACTCTCTTTTACTATTTCCATTATACATAATTATTAGATATCGAATTAATATATCTCTATAACTTCACCGTAGATATCAACTATAAATAGTGAGCGGTGCAAGTGCTTGCTTAGTTTTTGTTGGCAGGCGTCCTCTAAAGTTGGATCAAATTGTATTCGCAGTGCTCTTACGGTTTCTGAGCGGATCAACGTAAACAACAATTTTGGGTCTAAGTAATATGTTAGACCTTGGTTAAACTGAATATAGATACCAAACCTAATAAATTTCGTAATAAAGGTCTAATAAAGGTCGTTGATTTATAAGGATAGTCCAATGACCTCCAGATATTCCGCAGACAACTTTTACGATTTGCTAGAAGTGATAAGCTGCTGATATGTAATATTTTTTTTCTCTTCCAGGTCAGCTTCCAGACACGTGTTAGATATCTACAAATGGCATTAGTCAAATGTCAAATTAAACAACATGTAATTATCTAGATAACAATATATTTTTGTCATCAACGACAAACTTAACAACAGACTACAACATAGATCTTCTCAACGAAACACCTGCGCAAGATTAAACATTATCTAGATACCAGTGAAATGTTTACCAACATATTGAAATTAGCTAAGGTCGATTATACAGATATAAACTCCACGTTCACCTCACAGCATCCAAGGATAAACTAAAGGCAAAATAAATGGACGGCTCGCAATATTTAGGATATATTATAATAGATTGCCGAAAACGAGAGGCACTGCGGGACTCAAAGGCGACTGTAGTACTGTAGACGCAATCTAAACAAACTACTGCAAGCTGTTGGTAAACAAATCTATAAATTAAACTATAGCAGGTTCGCGAAATTATAATCATAATAGTTCACACTTAGAAATAATATTAGGTAATCTAAAACATTTGTTGCTAAAATAATGGCTTAATTAAACTACTCTTAAATTGCTTTTGGTTTGACGTGTTTAATACGTACATAAATGATGAATTGACTCAAATAGAAGGCTGGCCGGGTCAGACGCCGGTCAGACGTCAGGTCAGACGCGCCTGCCTCTACATTTATGGCCGCTTAAGAATAATCATAAAAACTTATTGGTTACTTTTAAATACAATTAGGTATAAGATTAAAATTAACTATAATTACTCGTACAAAATATATTTGTTTCAGTGCACTTTCTGTTCATTATTATTTTTGTGAATAAAACAGTAAACAGGAAAGGCGGATGTCTATAAACGTGACACAATTTGAACTATTCACAAATGTTCTCAAATGGAACTGAAATATTCACTAGGTCGCCGTGTAAACCGTGAAAATATAAAAGTTAATCGATAAAACTATTAATTTATATACGCAATGTACTTTAACTATACAATGAAAGTATACATGTCAATGATGTTCAAATCCTAATATTAGAAGCGTATTTAGTGAGATTAGCAATCGGTTAACTGTTACATAGATATTAAAGTGAGCAGAGATTACTGTCACCGCCGAAGGCTCTGCGTCACCATATACTGTACATGCCTAGTGGGGAATGTAAAATGCTTTTGGCACTAACTTCAATAAATATTTATAATAATATTTTTATATTACAATACATTCAAATTTGATATTTACAGCTTATGATTAGATACAGGTATATATATTTACAACGGTCGCTTGTAGAGATAATAAGGGGTAATGAGGTTTAGTAATAGCATGTTACATTTATACAATACATGTAGGTATTATTGTGGGAACGTGTACAATATCTACAGCAGTAGCTGTACGTTATATTAAAAGCTCTAGCAACACTCACATCGATACACCTGGTACAGCGCGAACACTACCCGGCGTCGACTCTACACCGCCCGCCAGTCCGTCACCAGCTACACACGTGCGGATCAATCACACGATATCTTAATCAAATGTCTCTGGCTAGTTTACAGTTTACAGAGTCGGCGCCGCCTGGTAACCTATAACATCGACGCCAAAGACTGTTTATTGATTCTAACATCTAACATTGGATTATATTGCACACATTCACTTATTATCTACGTATATAGATCAATGAGTGGGCTATAATCCCTCTCCGCCATATTTTCGTTAACTCACCGCTTATCTACCTGATGGAATGACATGTTTGACGCACCTTCTATGTAACACTCGCTAAGCAAACTAATCGAAGCGATGCCGAGGACGAACCAAAGGTACAAGTTGACGTGTTTTAATCAAAAGAGTAAACTTTAATTGTTTTACTTACTTATAGAAAAAAAATGATATTGATTTTAATAATGAATATCGGTCTAAATAAGCCGGTCTCATTACAAAACATTAAAAGAAAACGTGTGATCAGAATCAAGCTAAATAATGAGAAAAGCAATGACGGACCGCGACGGAGTCATAATAGTAAGCTTGCTTAGGAGCGCGCCGCGTGCTGCGTGTGGCGATGTGTCCGGAAGCACTCTAAACGAACACTAGTGACAACTACAGATGGGAACATGACTCGAGGACGATACTTTACTTGAAACATGATAATATCTTCTCGTAGCACCGTTACCGATCGATTGAACTTTAGCACGATTAAAAATGAAAGATCTATGTTATCGTCATCTCTTTACATCTCTAGCTCTATTAAATTAATCACGGAATTTATCGATCTCTCTACCTCCTTAAAAGTCGTTATTTAAAATTTGTGAATTTTAAGATGAATTTATAGTAAACGGTAAAAGTAGGAGATTCTTTTTTATAAAATTCAGTCGCCGCCTACTGGTAAAATCGGATTAATAGCTACTCTCCTAGAAAACGATTTACAAAATTTCAGCCCACCCGAAACGTCCGATCGTAAAGATGGGTCGCGTTGCGGTTTCGAGAGATTGCGTTCAAAACTCGTCGGGCGGTGCATCATAACATTCGTAACTAATCTTCCGTCGCTCCGGACGACTCGTCATTGCGAAAAAAATTCCATCGCCTCCCTTGTGCCATTAGATTCGTATAGCCTGTTGGAACACACAGAAACCTGCGTCAGTCGGCGCGTCTCGGCGTCAGTATAGCCGGTACGTCAGTACTGCGTGCCGCCACTGCTCAGAAGAGCATGTGGCAGCGCAGGTTGGAATTGGCTATTCCGTGGTGTGCGCGGTGAGGTCGACCCCCGGCGGCGCGCTGCCCAGCGCGGCCGGTGGGTCGCTGGCGGGGAGGGACAGTAGATGTTAGGCCTCCAGGAAAATTAGCGCGGTTGGCTTCGGTTCAAGGTTTGACTTCTTGGCCTCCACCACAAGGAACTCGATCTCCTGCGAATGTTAACGTTGGCTGTTTAGATTTTTCCACTCGTACAGATACCTACATAATATGTATTTGCTACATAGTTATGAATATATGATGTATATAACTGTCATGTACTTAATCCATTTGCCATAAGAAATTTTCTCTCAATTTATCGTAGGGTTGATAAAAGCAATAACTTACAGGTTTTTCCCTTTGCGCGAATGACTCCGCAATTAGCCGCGCTACGTCCTGGTGCTGCAATCCTTCCACACGGTGGCCGTCCACCGCGAGAATCAGCTGGCCCACTTCTAACCCGCCAGCTTCATAAGCTGCCCCATGCTCCTGGAAATTGCGCGAGTCAGAAATACAAGTCATCTAAAATCTAGCCTTTAGCGTAGTGTCGACAAGTTTTAGAGAGAACTCCATAGTTTTAAGCAAACAGTTTCGACAATGTTTTCTAAAATGTTTTTCTGTGCATACCTATTTACTTTTCATCGTTTGACAATGCACTCTTTACTCACATGTATATTAATAATCCGTGGCAGCGGATGCTTAGTGTTGGCTCCGCCCTCGATGGCGATGCCCAGGATGGGCTTGGTCTTCTTGACGGTGATGTGCAGGTTCCCGTGGTGGTCCGGCACGACGCGCGCGGCTCGCGCCTCGTCGGCCGCCTCGCCGTGCTGCAGCCGCTGCATCGACTGGTGCCGCCGGATCCCGCCCCGCTCCTCCAACAACGCACCACTATCCTCTTTCATGTCGAAACTTCGTGACAAATTGTGTGCTAACTCCTATAAACAATTACCACTTGTCCATGTTTGATTCATTTATATTGCTAGCGAGACAATAAGTCACTTTAGATTCGCTCAACTAATGTATTCAAGTCAAAATACGATTGCAAAATACTTATATACCTTCCGATTCCTATATCCTAATAACTAATTATACACATCCACACTAAAATTGTTACTCTACTATGCTAATAAATAGCAAATTCAATTCAGCCTCTAAGTACAAGTTAGTGCTCTAAGAATATTGAGGAGACGTGTAGCTGGGCGGCAGAGGGCAGTAACTCAGCGACGTGTACACTTACAGCCTCGCCTGCTGATGCGGACGACTGGTGGATACAGATACAGATAAACTTGATTTACGACCTTATGCCTCTCAGTTACGAAAATGTACAGTGAGTATTATACGTCGAATGTATTGAGAAGCTGTAAGTGAGATGTGTGCTAGAGGCTTGGATTCATGCGTTTCGATCACTCGGTGGCGTGGTTCAAAGTGGGTTTATTTTACAAGTGTTACAATGTATTATGGAGAGAGTTCTTATCCCGTTTACCTACCTGAGTAGGCCAATTTAGTTACAGTAAGAAATATAGCGGACCGAAACTGAATTAAAGGAAGCAAAACTTAAAATAAAACAGAAAATAGTTTAACGCATTTTAGTCCTGATTTACTTTTACGCCACCATGCTCTAGTAACAGATATAAAAACAAAACGTTTGATGTTAATAATAAAAAAAATAGGAATTTATTGATACATTATGCGGTACTGAAGTTTAACAAATTAAGGATTTGTGACATGATTATCAGTTTAAACTAAATTTTCATGCAGCACTTAGCTCGATCCACTCAAGACAATAGTACCTCTACAGACTAATGATGTACCGGAATGACAAATTAAATCTTTGAGATGTGCGTTACTACTTCGAATATTCATGGGTCAAATAAAATATTATAAATACTAAAAAATTAACACCGAAATGAAGTGCAACGATAATAAAAGTGAAAACATACAATAATTGAGTAATTTTCTAACACCAAGCAATCGTTTTGTTTTCGAAGCAAGAACTTCCAATAAATAAAAATTAAGGTTTTTTTAAATTTCGTGCAAATGTAAGAATCGTTAATGTGCTAGGACAGTTCGCTGGTCAGTCCGGCGGCGCCAGCCGGGCCACTTACTAGAGGTCGTCCCCAGTACCATGATTTTACTTTCTGCGTCCAGCCACCGAGTGATGAGCGCAGCCCCTCGAGATAGCCGCACTGAAACATCACACTCACTCAGGACCAGATCGTTCTCTCTCCGACATTCAGTCTATGTCGCGACACCTAACTCCCTGAGTTGCCACACAGCAAGCCGCTTGTGTTCTTTGTCATGTTCAATGTTAATAGTGACTGTTAAGCATCTAGCATAAATCTAACTGAAGATTATTGGACATATCCCACTAATAGAATCACAATTCAGTCCGATGCGACTATGCTACGAAGTAGATACCTAATTTACATTATCTGCTTACTTAAACTCGTACATAGTGTATTGTAACATCATAACATCTATTTCGAACAAGTTACTGGTATTCTATCAAAAATGGTAGTACCTACTGGAAAAAATAGCAAACACTACTAATTGCTAGCTGTCTACGAAATTTTACTTAGTTAAGTAAAGGTTAAATTATTTGCCAAGCCTTAATTAATATTATTTACTAACCCTTTACTCTGTTTGCTTGACATTATTTATGCCTTTTACACCACACGCTGTTTAATTTTAGAAGAATATAAAATAAGTCTTGGAAATGATTACAAAAATACATACCTGGTCCTAAATTTTGTGAATTTTAAGATTGCATGAAACAAAAATGTTGAATGATATTACTTATTAACTCTTCGTATGCGCATCGCGCAGACGCGTAGCTCTGAACATCAGACGTAAGTAGTAATTTCGTTGAATCTAGATATTGTTTGACTTTTCTTACTCTAATTTTTCCGCTTGTTTGCATCAAACGAAAAATCCCAGCATTTTTCCAAAAATAATGCTTTTTGTTTCACAGTGTGTGTGCCGGTTTCTCAGTTTCAGAATAACTAATTGTATAGTGATGACGTATGGCTCTGAGACGTGGTCGCTAACGGTTGGCCTTTTGGAGAGGCTCAGAGTCACTTAACGAGCTATGGAGAGAACTATGCTTGGAGTTTCTTTGCGCTATAGGATCCGGAATACGAAAATACCAAAGAATGAATATGTCGGTGACTTCATAGTCATAGCTCAAAGCATATGCAAGTTGAAGTGGCAATGGGCAGGCCATATCGCTCGAAGAACCGATAACTGCTGGGGAAGAAAGGTTCTCGAGTGGCGACCACGAACCAGCAGACCTCGCACCAGGTGGATCGACGATATAGTCAGGGTTGCAGGCAACAAATGGCAAGTTTTCGTTCATTGTAGCGTTCTATGGTGGAGGCCTTTGTCCAGCAGTGGACGTCTTCCGGCTGATGATGACGATAATGAATTGTACAGATAGTATTAATTTATAATTATGTATCATAAATCGGTATAATTATGTTTCGTATAAACTTGAGCGGAATCGCGATGAAATGTCAGCCAAATGTCTTTTACTTAATAGATATTCTTTATTATGCCTCTTACTCTTTATGTGTATAGCTTGTTTTATCATACGCAATATTCTATTTTACAAATCTAGTGTGTTACTTAGGAGCAAATCTAGAAGCGGCCGCGACGTAGTGCTTCTCGTTAGCGTCTTCCATAAATAATGAGATAACATCTGCCGGTGTCGACCGACACGCGTTCAGTCCGATACGATATACGAGCGCGACCGCCAATACTAGCAGCCGAACCAATAGCTATCAATATTTTATCACCGGCGATCCAGAAGCCCATTACATGTAGTTCAATATTAGTATTTTCATATTTAAATAGATATATTATACAGTTCGGAAAAATCGCCGAGTGTTGGAGAGGAAGAGCATGCACTATGCTGAGGCTGAGCAGTGAGTACCTGTCTTCTAGGAACACGATAATAACGGTGGGTGCATACTGCGTACTCATAAGTATAGTGTATTTTTTTTTGTTATTATTCTACTACAAATATAATTTAATGAGATAATAAAGTAATGCTAAACTGTATATTTATACGAATTAATTATTTATTTCAGTGGAATGTATGTACAAACAACTCCAAATGGACCAAATCTAAAATGATAATATAGTTAACCCACAAGTTATACTTTTGTAAACATAACTTTAAGGACCTACATACATTAGGTTAATCTTGTCACTTATTATTGATGCCGTGCTACACGCATCAACGAAGACTTTTGAGTATGTTTATAGTTTTGACCTTTCCTTTGGTTTTATTGTAAGTGCACGTTTGCGTACAATCTTTTTCGTAATCATACGTAACATACACAAACAGACCAAGTGTATGAAGTCCGTTACAATGGAGGCTACATCGAGATTACGAGTTGAAAGTTTTTAGGACGTAACGTTCACGGCTCTCTTTAAAGTTATTAAGTAAATGTGAGATACTCGACTGCCCTTACGACTTTAAATTCAAACTCTAACTGTGCAGCGTAGTCAGGACAAATAAGCTTAATAGAGTTCATGTATCCAATCCGAATTATTTGAGATTATAAAAAAAAAATAGGTATCTACATAATATAAAAATAATCGTCCATATTAATTTTAAAAATAAATAAGCTCTCAAAAATATCATCCTGAGGCACAGTCATTGTAAAAAAGGAATCTTCTTAGTCTTTCTAAACGCAATAAACTAATTTAAATAAAATTAAAAAACATATTATGTATGTTCACATTAGATAACGTATTGAGCTTCTTTTCGCCAACGTATTAAAGCTTGTGGCTTTACCGTTGGCTTTGTACCAAATGAATCGCTAACTCCATAGGTTAATAAATTTCTTTATCCAGTAGCATGATTATTCATTGCTAATTCTATCGTAATTACTTCTCTTGTGATAAATTTACGTTGATCAACAACTAAACGATAAGAAGAAGAATAAGTGTGGTAATAAATTGAATGCGTCTTTGGTGTCATAACAAAGTCTTCGTAGCTCCACTTGCACCATTTAATGTCGATCTTCTAGGTTTGATTAATGCGGATTTATTCCCATTCCAACTTAAGATTTTAAAATAATGTGTGCGCCGAAGTAGAACGATAATCTTACATAATTATTTTAATTGTTAATTTGGACGATAAAGATTCTAAAATATGTAAATTATTTGACTAAGTAATTGTTTCTTTTTCCTGCAAATATCATCGGCTCTTTAATTAAAACCGTGTTTTGTGTAGAAGAGAGAAGCACGATATACCTTATCACAAATGAAGAAGTTTAATTATTAATAATTTTTGTTTAATTATTATTAATAATTAAGGATAAAATGTGCAATTTCTCTTGTTAAATTTGAGATTGAATTACTGGGAAGCCAAGTCTTTGGAAAAATTAAATTGAGCTTAGTGCAACAACTATAACAAAAAAAACCTTGATTCATTACTATGCCTTGACGCCTAAATGCCTGTAATTTTGACTATTTATTGTTTCGTAGGGCGCTATAGAGGTTCATTACACAAGGTACCTATCTTGTGTAATGGACCTAGATTACAATCAAATATGGCTAAAACGTGAAATCTTCTGGAGACAAAGACACGCCCTATTAGTGAAACTGGCTCGAACATAGCCGGCATTAATTTCACTTTTACCAACCACTGCAGAGTACGCTTCACTAATCGATGTAAATACAAGAAAGATCGAATTACAGACTTTCTGTCGGTGAAATATGATGCCTAAGTAGTGTGTAATGTATAATAAGACACGTGTTAGTTACAAATTTACGTCGATAATGAAGCCGCCTTTAATACTCCCTGATGAAAGTGAGTAGTACCTAAATAATCTAGAATATAAGGAATCTCTGTTACATTAATATAAGTTATTAATAGTATTTAGGTTTTGCTGATGTTTGTATGGTTGAAAAAGTACCTCACTGATAAATTTACGAATTTACCAAACTATTCATAGAAAATCTAATCATGTTTTGAAAATATGTATAATACAATGGACAAAAGAAAGAAATCTGTGACAATAGTATTGGAAACTGGAACACGTAGATTCGGCAATGCATTTGTTGAGCGCGCAACAATTTTCACTTTCGTACAAAATCCTTTTTAGGTGCAAATCCATTTTACGTAACATTCGCTTAATGGATGGACCGTGTAACAAAAATGTTTAGTTACGTTGTTTTGTTGGGTACACATTTCCTTGTTTATCTTGAAAATAACTTCCTTAGTATTAAACGTTAAACTTATGATAGGTACCTAATGTTAAAAAGTTACTCAGGCTATGATACAAATTGAAAAAGTCTGGCCAGCATGTCGAGCCAGATTTTATAGGCATGCTACTTAAGTTTAAATCGATTAAGTTTTCATCTTCAAAACATGGCATCATTACGTCGCGGGGAAACCTAAACGCTATTGTCTAAAACGACACTTAATTACCTGCAAAGCATAGTGATTAATGCTGTTATTTTAGTGTTTATAAAGAGGCTCTTGCCCTACAGTAAGATATCACACGTTGTAATAAAAACCCAGAGATTATTTATACACCGTATTCTTATTATTCTAACAATAGCGGATTTTAATCTAAATCATAATTAAGATTTATAAGTCGGCGTGATTGAAGTGGTAAAAAATAAATAGTGTTCACAAGACATGGGAAGCGCAGGTGGTCGGCTTGATAGTTTCCGGTTTGTCCAGTTTTGGACTGATGTCCGCGTGGGAACTAACGGTGCGGGTTGTTAAGATGATTTTTTCATCGCCCATTGTATTTGATTTCCTGATAAAGAGTTAACCTTAGACGAATTAACTATAATTATTACTGCTTCTATTTTCTAGATCATAGTAACATCGCCTTAGAGATATTATTCAAACAACCGTTTCATCACATCGTCGTATTCAAGCATTCTTATTGTTATGACAAAGCAGCCTACGAGTCAAGATGATGTTGTTTACATTATGTTTATTCAAAAGTTAAGCATTTTTTATGTTTAGTTCAGTGTTCCTATCTATGTATGTTTGAAAACACGCTGTTAAATAAACCCTAGCTTTCACACTTGACGTCGCGCGTCGCATCATTCTTAAATTAATTATGTCGAACGCCTACTTTACTGGTACTAAACTACCTACGTTGTGTTTTGCTTGTCCTACATTATGTCCGATTATTGTCTCTTGTCAGGACAGGGATGTTATTGATTACAAATCGAGTTTAGTGTGCGTGGGTGGCCATAGTCATTGCCTGTGGGCTGTGGCATAGGTACAACCAATTCTACCTCAAAGCAACGCGACAGCGACGCTTGCGTAGCTAGTTAAGTATCAAGTGAACTCGATTCGCACACCGGCTGAACCAGGCGCTTGCTGTGCTCGGGCGGTCAGTTTAGCTCCGAGCGCCGTCACATGTGCACGTCCACCCGATCTGACGGCTCTGGCTTGTTTACAAATAGAAGGTAGTGCAATCTCGCTGTCAACAGGATAACCGTGACAGGTAAGTTAAATGTTAAATTGAGGCCACTGTGCCAAACACAGTTTTATAAATGTACAAACGTAAGGTCCGCTTACAACATCAGTTTGCTAGGGTGTAAACAAAACAATACAATCGTGGTTGCCTTTTGTTTCGGGCAATTATATATATCATAAAGTGTGCAAAACGTATTAAGAGTGGGTACTGAATGTTCGTTGTAATCATACGTTGTCTTAAACCTCTACTTTTATATTGTACTTAGAGTATTGGCAATTAGCTTAGCTTAATGAGTTAGCTTAGTAGGTCGTAATTGTCTCTCACTTTTATTGTTCTAAACCATATTGAATTACAAAATGATAGCGATACAATTCGTAAATGTAAATTTATCGTCTCATGAAGTGTAGTGCTTTTGGTAGCAAGGATCATGTGGACAACTTAGTTTATTATTCAGAACACATCCATCAAAGCAAGTTCAGCCTGCATTCGGCCGGTTCTTTCGGGCCACGGACAGAAAAAATGGTCCTTGTCTTACTTCGTCGTATAATATGTGCCGCTCACAACCACAGCATTTTTAATAACGTGCTTATGAAACAGCCTTAGATAACCCTTAGTTAAAATCTTAGTTATTCATTGTGTGCGAGTTCCATATCCAGATGTAAGTTATTTTGTATTTTTGTTACACGTGTTTGATTTAAATTAATTCGAGGTAGGTACATTGTTATACTTAGGCTTTTATTTACGAATCTCCACAATTATACGTATCATAGTCTTTTACCGTTGTACTTGAAAACATTTAATTAGTACATACCGGTTTTAGTTTACTAAAATAGTTTCTAAAATCTGACATATTGAAATGCCTAAGAACAATAAAAACATTATTCAAACTTACAAGTACCAACAACAACCAAAAGAGGTTCTGCCAAGTTATTTTAAACAACTACGCATTTATTCGCACGATCAGAAATACTCTAGCTCTCAGACTCAATGGATATTTGAATAATAGAAACAATTTTTTTTTCATTGAGGAAGAGTCATTTTCTCTGTTTTAGGTCAGTCTACAGTTACGTCATAAGGAATCAATTTGTTCATTAAACACGACTTGAATTTCAACTTATCTAACTTTAAAGTGAAGCATTAGATATAAATTATAGGGAAATGATTACTAACATAGAAGATTGCACAATCAGCTCCCATTAATCTTTCGCAGAATTTTTTTTTCTATCTTTTAATGGCGGCACGCGTGACTGACTTGTTGAATGCAACAAGGACACAGCTCAGCTTGACACAGAAGGCCTTGAAGAGATGTCTGTATTGCTATTGTGTTGTTGTAAATTATGCACTTTTTTATCCATCTACAACACAGCCGGCGAAGCTCCATGACACGCTTTCTACGATTGGAATGGAATGAAACACTATTACTGATACCATTAGCTAGGAGAGATTTGGGACTAGAAGTACCTACCTAGTAGGTATCTGATCACTATTGAGCACTACAGAGATTAGGTTAAGTGCATTAGTCTGTCTAAAATATCAAGGCAACTGTTAGTCAAACATGTCTGTTTATGAATGTAACAGTAGAACATTCAGCATGAGTGTTTACTTATGAATTATGCATCAAATTGTTAGGATGTTTTGTAAATTAGCGACTTGAAAGTCAATAGAATCTTAAATTGGTAGGTACACCAACTCCTAGAATTACATCGTTTCAATAGATGTTTCATTTTCGGCCATCTCTTGTACATTTATCGAAAATGAAGAAAAAATGTTCTTTCGTGAATTTAGGCCTGATTTGTTGTGCATAAAAAGCAATAGTTTTTTAATTATTGCCATATTATTCAACATGGCGTCTCATATTTTGCATAACCTTCTTTCGTTCAGAAATTGTGTCACATCAAAACACAATATTACGTAGACGATAAATATAAAAGGTATGTGTTCTAGTACTATTAACAATTGTTAAATCATTCTCTTATTCATATTTTGGACTAATTATAAGCAAGTGTAACGATTTCATCGTTAAAAAAAAAACTACTTTCCTGAAGTGTACTTCTGAACTGAACTAAGTTCTGATAAATATCAAATAGGTATTTCTAGGTTATGTAAATGTCATTTCTTCAACCATTTATAACTCATGACAAACGTCAAACATTTTTATATTTATTATTTGCACAAAACACATTAGATGTTATGAAAAAAATGTTACTTTACTCTATTCAGCGGTTAGTTTCCCAACTTCGCTAAAAGGTACATGTTATGGCCGGAGTCCCATACAAAAATGAAACATCTCCTTTTACTATGTCATCTCGCCTGTTCACTAAAGTTGCCATGTGCAGGTAGAGTGGTGCACCGATCAATATATTATTATGTATATTCGGCATGAATTCAGACGTAATAGGAGCAGTAGAAACTAGCGAAATCTAAGGAAGTTACACAACAAACTGGCTCTTAGTTTATAAATCCATTTGTCAAAAGTGGTTCCTTTTGTTTTTAATAAATAACATGTGTAATAGTGTGCTAATATATCAATGATAGGATATTTTATCAATGTCTTACATGAAGTATGTAATCTGAGTGAATTGATGTGTCTTCATTTTCGCCGCATATCGCCGCACACGAGATTACACTACACGAGAAATATCGTCGAGATCACGAACCGGAGCCATGGCTTGCAAAGGGGTTAATGTTACAGTACACCTTCCTTATACGGTTTGTTTGAGACGACGCCGACGGACCGTCAGTTTCCCAGCCCTTTGAAAAAGAACCGTTCTCTCGTTTACTTGATTTATATTAGTGTATTACTGGCAAGTTACGTAAATATATGTATAGAAATGCATGCCACCATTTACTACAGCGAAACCCCATTATTGATACATTACACGAATACATTGTATGTATTGCGGTTACGGTACACGAAAGCGGTGTAGGTAGAGATTAATGACGACCTCCAGGTCAAAATAGCGTACGACTAACACGAATATATTGCAACTAGCCCGAGATCAAGTATTGTAAGCACTAGAAATTGGTTATATAATAAATACGTAAAACGTGATCAGGTCTTTTAAAGTCAAGATTGGAAATATTTATTTTCCACACATTGTTGTACCGAGGTCTAAACTATACTATACTATAACATTGGAAGCCAAGATTCAATTGCGAACTGACAATATTCTATTTAAAATTCACACATTCATTTAAAATATTCCAAATAAGCGTAATAGTGGAATGGCTACAGCATCTCATACGGCAATCCTCGTCGCATTGTATTTCCGTAAATAGAATAGTGAAATGAATCGGGCGATGGCAAATGGATAATAGATAGGCAATATAGGCAAATGGCATGAACGGTTGTGGCTTGTGAGCAGGTTTGTATAGACAAACAAGGCTGGCAATTAGCGTGGTGGCGTGGGAGCACGCGTCGCAGACTCGCAGTCCCGCTAGCCAAACAAAGCGGACGTTCACCGACTGACGCGGCCTGACGTTTACAACCCTTAAGCTGGCCACCACTTAAATTATGACTCCAAGAAAATAGTCTCTGACTATCACTCTTGTGCCACCTACGTTCTTTTCTTGTTTTTTACAGCTTGGCTTATTGCGTTTACTTTCGCGGGCTCGATTCTAGCACAAGACAATAAGTCTTTTATTTGATTTTACTATTCTACTCTACTCCAAGATTTTACCTAAAATTATTTGCCAACGTGTCACGATTTTAGAATCATATTGGCATACAGGAGAAAGCCTAAAGCAAGCAAAGAAAAAAAGGGATGACGTTTCGTGAGTTATTCTCTATTCAAATGGGATATATAGTTTTTATAGCTTGTTAAATTTCAAATTTAATGACTGACAGTATCTACTCCATCATTCATATTCACTAGTATCGTGCTTGACATATACGACGCCCGATACATTAGCGTCTAGATGTGCTAGACAAGTGAAAAAAAAATCGAATACTTATTTAAGAAATTTCTAAGCATTTTAACTCGATTTATTAACTTTTCATTTTATTTATTATATTATAACACGTATGATAAAAATAATAATAATAAAGACTTTTTAAATTTTTATCTGATAGTTTAACTATGAAAGGGATGATTTTATTAATGTAATATAAAAGATTGCATAATTTTCTCACAATAATGTGAAGTTTTAGGGGTGACTTTTTTGTTCAAAATTTAAAGTGCATATCTTACACAGTATTTAACATTTTTAAGTTCCATCAGTTTATTAAAACAGAAGATATGAAAGTAAACAAAATAACAACCTTTTACGGTCAGACCTGTCCGCCCCAACTAAAAATAACCATTTAAAATATAAACTGACAATTTAAAACGTTTACAGAAACACGAAGTAGAAAGTGGCACGACGAGTTTACGGGAAACGGCAGGTAATTGCAGGAAATATTGGGTCAGACCATACCAGTACACTTAGTACACCCTGGTCTTCCTGTATAGACAGTCAATCTTTTCAGTTTCCGGTGCGTAATTGGTCAACACAATGCAAATTAGGTTTACAATGTCCGCTATAAGAAATGTTTTATCGCTCGAGTTCGACCTATAATAATGATGAATGTAGCGTGTTCTGGCAGTGTAAATTAATATAACCTACATGTTACGTCTGTTGAATATCTTATGAGCACCAGTCCACCACCACCAGTGTGATGTGTCAGAAATATAAGCACACAATTAATTATTTAAGTACTCAAACTCAGTTCTCGAAGAAAGTTTGTTTTATGTTTTAGTTACTTTCCCTATACCTAACAAAAAGATGATAATCACACTTTGTTCACTGAGCGCTTATAAACTAAATAAAAAAACTAATTTAGGATAAATTATTTATTGAGAAAAATAATTGACACGGCCACGTTCCTACCTACTGACTTCCACAGATGCGCCGGCGCCGCCGTCAAGGAATCGCTAAGTAGAACGGTGGTTTATTATCACTAATATCGCCAGTAACGGTATCAAATTGTCGCGACACGTACATTACACACGTTGCCATAGATATATCTAACACACTCACCTAAATGTACCTACATCACTAGTGTTACTATCTCGTTTCTCTAGCGAAAGTATCGCTTGCCTTGCACTGGTGGATACTATGAACAATGACTTATATATTGTCGCCCAGTGACAGGGATAGT
The DNA here is from genome assembly GCA_905340225.1 of Abrostola tripartita. Taxonomy (NCBI): domain Eukaryota; kingdom Metazoa; phylum Arthropoda; class Insecta; order Lepidoptera; family Noctuidae; genus Abrostola; species Abrostola tripartita. Next base: position 4,589,978 of record HG996488.1, read on the forward strand.
CAGGAAAGGCTTGGTCAATAATAATAAAGTAGATTAGAGTCATGTTGAACTTCATCTCGTCGGTGTGTAATCGTCAGTAACCGAGTAAAATTTAACAACTTTTTCCGTTAGACACATTCTTACATTGAATGTAGTGCTTTAGTAAGTTTATTACAACGACTTTTGACCTTTGCTAACCTTTATTTACGTCAACGGCGACATATATCTTTATTGGTACTTAATGCTTATTCATAAAAACCTACTTGAGTAATTAGGTTTGTTACTTTTCTTATTCGAACATATGAACTGGGTTCAAAAGAGAAAGTACCATATAGTTATGGGCCCCATGGGCTACTTAAATGTCACGTACAAAAGCAATTTTGAACAGATAAATGCGCTGCTATCTTATAATTACACCATGGCTTAAAATCCCAAACATTTTATCAGTCATTAAATCATATCAGAACAAAAAGGTCTTTTTTAAAGTTAACGACCCTTACAAAATTAAAAAACGTCTTAGAAAAAAATCAGAAAACATCCTGCTGCTATTGCGGGATCTAACTGTCTGAACCGAATGAATAAAAATGATATCGTAAGCAAATTTTAAGTTGCTTTAAAAAGCATCCCCCATGCAACCTGTTACAAAATATTTTCTACTGCTTTAGAATCTAAAATAAAGTTTAAGACGACACGTAACACAAAAGACGCGTGTTACATGGGCATAACCGGTATAACGTATACGAATTCTAGGTTATTTTAATTACAACTCTCTCGTAACAATATCTAAAAATTCGGATAACACGCGTGTGTTGCATTTGTTACCAAGTCAAATGCAGAAACGTATCCATAATCATAATGCTAGACGATATATCTACTTTCCTTTATTTACATGCACAATTATTACGGACAAACGACAAAAGGTGTGGGCGATGCGCACGCGACGTCCCACTTCCGGCAAGTCTCTGCTCCTCTCAAGCGCAACGTTTATTCGTATTGTTAATAGCGTGGTTTGTTTGTTTTGTACATGGATATTTTGTTCTTGCTTGTTACTATAATCATTTATTAGCATAGTTTAGAGTTATACTATACATAATTGTATACCAGATTCATTAATTTACATACAAGTGGAGTAGAGTTTTTAGTAGTTTAAAACTTTCGCGAATTTTAAACGTGATTGCTATATAGTTATAAGATATGACAACTATAGACTTCATCTTTTTGAGACCGCATCTACTGCATCTTTGTGAAAACGTCGTCATTAATCTAAATAATGTTATAAGTGTGTGATTAAGACCACAATGGTATCCTATTTAGTCTGCGCCGTCATCTACACCTACACTGACAGCCTAAGTGAGTGATAATATAAATGATAAATGATTTATTTCTGTAAATAGGTTTCCACAAACACTTTTACACGTCAGATTTCAATCAACAGGAAACTAGATGGCGTCGGCATTTCCTATCTGACTACCTCTGAGAAGAAATGCCGAAACAAACTCAGGGCGAGAAAAACTGTAATTTTTAATTGCAATTAAACTTCTTTATTGGTATACAATTTAAACACTAACATCGCAAAAACTGCACGGTAACATAAAATTATTTTTCTATATTATCAGTCTGAGTCAGATGCTGGGAACAGTTCTCAGAATCGCATCTGAATGTCCGTTTGTGTCTCGGATCGCACCCACGGTTCTGAGTCACGATTTGTTCCAACTACCGGACCTGTAAATGCATTTGATTCCGACGGCCCGCTTTCTCGGATATTACGAGTATTACGACACCGTCTCGCATTAACTGACACGCGACATATATTATATGTAATATATCTTATAGTTATAACCTATTGAGATAGACATCATTTGAATGAATACTTAGCCTTTGAAATTTATTTCCCCTGATTTTAATCTAAGAAAGTAGCAGTTTATCATTGACGATGGAGGTGTTATCATAAATGTAAATCGTCTTATTTCAGGACCTTTGAGCCCCACAAAGAATTTCTTTAAACTAATCATGTGCCTATTAATAACGAAGCAAATTGTATTTGAAAGCGTCACACAGAAATAATGCCACCGCGTTTAGCAACACTTTCGCTAGAGAAAGCTATTCGTGCAATAAAATATCTTTGTCTTTGCGTTTAAGATGCGCGGAACGAGACTAGTTATTAATCAATACTTCACAGCCAGCGAGCACGGTTTACACAGGATTACCATACAATACCATATCGTATAAGGAGATCTTCGTAATGCAAAATACCAATAAAATATTGGTCAGTTGCTAAAGACCAACGTGCTTTTATAATGTCTTTATAGTCATATTCGTAAATAACCATTTCCAATCACAAATTAAATGTAAAGTTTTTGATAAGCATTTGTTAGTACAATAACCTACGTATTTTACATCGTATAAGCATCAATATTAATAACTTATTTAGGCCTCATTTGTGCCTACGTAAGACCTCTCTACAATCCTGATCATCCTGAAACGACGTAGATATCGATATTATTTGTTTAATAAAATATATGAACGGCAATAAACAATCCTTGTTCAATATGGAAATTATAACCTAAATGCAATAATTATGAATTCTAACAATCTACATAAATTATCTTAATAATTAAAAAGATATTAAGCCACAATGTAAAAATTCTTTGTGATCTTAAGAAACACACAATCACATAAAGTTTAGGTCGGTACCTGCCTACCCAATCTATTTTCAGGTACTAAATAGTGTAATAATTTCCAAATGGGTTTGTATTGCATTACTATAATAACCGTCTTAAACCAGCTGACGAGTTCACCCACGCCTGGCGCCGAGATGAAACTGTTTAGTAGCATTTCACCATTCCCCAATGATCGTTGCTTACACAACTGTTGACCAACTGCGGCCTACAGAAGTAGTGCGTGTTGCCTTACTTTTTGCACGAACAGCATTTACCCGATCAGATATAATTGAATCAGTTTCAACTAATGACTATTAGCAGTTTCCTAGTTAGTATAATATTAGCTCTAGTATCGTAAGATAATATCAAAAATGAACCTGCCGCCACCACCTATTGTGGTTATAAATTGATTTGCGGCCTAAAGGTATAAGCAACGCACGATTACAGTATTCAAAGTAACTATAGAAGCATTCCATGTTTCTGTTTCATCTGTATTATTTAGATGCTAAAAAGAAATGTATTTCGTTCCAGGTAAATTCAAGTTTTAAAAATGGAGAGCTGGTTGGGTGATGTCAAACGCGTCAGAATCCCACGGCCAAAGTTCGGCAGCAAGTATCCAGCGGAGCCTCCGAAGGACTATCTAGAAGACTGCGGGGATCTTAGTAAGCAGCGGCGTCACGACAAAGACTTGACTAAAGCTACGGAGGAGCTACGTCGTACTCTACAAGAGAAGCTATGACCTCCTAAAATGGCATTAGGTGTAATTTAGCCTTAAGCCTAGCCGATGGCATATCAACTCAATGTTCACCGTTTAAATAATTACACAAGGTTTCCAAGGACATTGTTCGTAACTTCTGAACGTGATTTGCAAAATGTATGAAATGTTTGCACTTTACGCGTCTTAATGATATTGGTAATTGTTATCTTAAGCTGTAGTTATGTATTATTTTGTTAACTCAACGTTTTCGTTTCGAAACAATATTGTTATCGTTTGAATGACAGTAAAATTTTAATTGAATTCAAATAATTATCATTATGCTATAAATTTTAAACAAAGTTTAAAGCTTTATATTGAATAAAGCTTTAAACTTTAAAAAAAGAAAAAAGAAGGTAAAGGTACCTACTTTTTTCTACAATTCATTGCATATTGTGCAAACGATATTTTTTATGCTGAAAGCAAGCATCCATCTTTAAAAAGAACAGTCTGAATATCTTCACTCATCGAATAGGTTTAAAAAAAGATATATCTGAAACGACTCAAGTATTTTTACAACATTTAAGTATACCGGATGGAAACGTGAATCAGTTGATGTAACGTAGTTTTTATTATCATGTAAAAATACGACAGTATTAATTTATATCTGTATTATTGTTGTAAAACTAAGAACAATATGAAATAAATTTGTCATCTTGTAAAGTTGTAACTGATACACAATTACGAAATATACACAATAACGTTCTCTACATTTACTTATTTTAGACATATTTAATTAGACTGACATTAATTATCTTAGAATAAGTTTTTAGAATCTCGATAAGTTTAAATATATTTTTTTAATAAAATAGATATTGATATATGGTCTATTATTGTTTTTTGTTTATTACTATCCTATATTGCCTACCCTTATACAGTAATGCACATTTTTACTGAAACCGTTATCTTTGTCAAAACAAAATGCATTAGGAACTAGCAAATGAACTCTGAAACGAATTATTAAAACTCTACCTGAAATTAAACGCTTAGCAGTTTAACTAAAACACGCTAGTAATATTTTATATCACATTTGGATGGACTTGTAAGATCAAGATGGCTGTGTCAGGGGCTGGCACATGGCACACAGCCAAACTATTCAGTTACAAATGAGTTTCGGTAGGTATCTGTATACCATCCAACATCCATGTTATAAACAACGAACACTGCTTATTCCATAAAACTGTCAGGATACTGTAAACTTGTGGTACTCTATCGCAATAAAATGAAACCAAAAATTACTACGGCCGTCCCGATCGAGAAATACTTATACGATTCACGCAAAGGCACGATTTAATTTAAACAATTATAGAAAGACAACGTTTATTATTGTAGGTACTACGGTTTATGATTAACAACGTAAGTATTATGTAGATAAAAATGATTCATGATGTACAGATGTGTATTAAATGTATAAGTATTCATAAAGTTTAAAAGTTCATGATTGGATAATGCGAAATTTTCTCTTGATTGGACAAAAGTTTTAAATTTATTCTATAATAGGTAACACGCCCACATTGACGACGAAAAGTTTTGTAGTCCTAAAAGTCTTATTGTTGGAATACATTTGTCGTCGCTGGAAATATATAAATATTAAAATGTTCGGTACAATTTGATCTTATTTAGTACCAACATAACGTGCCCAGTGTCAGTTAAAGGCCTGGTTAATAGATTTTCCTCACACGTGCCTATAATAGAAAAGAAGGTCATACCATGGACATACAGTAAATATAATTATTGTCGCAGTTTGAGCTAGAATTAATTACTTACAGAATCATCGTAGTGTTGGGTGTGTAACGCAGTCGTGCTGCCCTCTCTTGAGTTGCACGGAGAAGAGTGTCGTCGAGAGCGCCGGCCCTCCTCCTCGTACTCCTGCACACATAAGTTAATTTATTCCTTCAACGTTCTAAAATATCAGTATAAAAAACCAACTCATGTGAAATGCATTAGTACGGACACATCAAACTACATAACACCGGACTGCACTATGTCACAAGATGTAACATGCATAACATTGTGCTCGCAGGAAAAATCAAACAAGCATCAAAACTAAGTAACTATGTAGCACACGACAAAGTTCCGTCTACACTATAAACAACATACATAGAAAAAGTTATTTTCAGTAATAAAAATGCTAAGTCAAGAGACAAGGGATGTGAAACAGAGAAGACTCGCGGTTAAACTGCAGGGCGAGGGATGACCAACTGTCTCGACGATGCAATTGATTTTTCGCGCTATTTTGGTTGAGACTGGCGCCAACGCCACGCGGATATGTCGTCGCGGATAGTTGTTTCAGTCAATTGATCAAGATAATATACAAATAAAATGTTAGAAAAAAAATTAATAGATTTTGAGAAATCGAATAACATAGGTATTCAGATTTTTGTATAGCAACTTATGATCTAATGACAACCCGAGCACAAAATATTGTTACTGGTTTTATTTTTAACAAAAAGTTCGTTTTACGAATATTAATTAACTGAGTCCCAGATTCTCACCATCTGTATTGTTCATATTATAATGTTTTTGTATATTCTTCAAGTTATGTTTATGTTGCGTAACTGATCAAATATAACTACGTGTTGTAAAATTAAACCCTGTACTATTTTATGAAGTGGAGATAATAGCCTATTTTTTCATGAAGGCAAATAATAAATAATAAAATAAATTCGAAAAATAAATAAATAATTAAATAAATAAATAAATTCTCTTATAATAAATCCGTTTTAGGCAAAACATAGAGAATAGTGGTAATTTTTGCAAGAGCTGAACTTTTAAATCAAAAAGAAGAATCTTCTGATACAGGTTTGTCAACATGACAAAGACCAGAGAAAACGATTTATTAAATGAACTAAATAAGAATAAGGTAATGTAAAAGTAAGTACCTATAATACTTTCAACAGGTGTGAGCTTACAAGGTTTACTGACACTTGCGTGCTGAATATCGAGTTGAACTCGTTTGGTTATCGCCTAAACCAAGCCATTGAACGCAATAGTTTTGGGAGTAGCTATAGTTATTAGTCACGCAATTGGTAAAGTCTTAAGCCACCCTATTTATAAAACAATATTGATCCAAATGAGTGTTCAAATTCAAGGTGTAATATAAACTTATTGTATCTACTTTTTCGAGTTACTTATCATTGGAGAAAGTTACAAACGCTTTCGAATATGTAAGTAATATACACGGAAGACTTTTTATATTAGACGAAGGCGACCTATTTATCTTTTCGCCCCATAACAAACATCAGTGAAGGACGTAAGATAAAATACTGCGGTGTCAAAATATTGTATGCTGATCCGACAGCGTAGGGGGAAAATCAAACAAAAAAATCTCCTTAGTGTCTCTCCGACCAGTAAAGCGTGAAAGTCAGCTATGCATACACAGATATATATATAATATATTTAACACACAAATTTGCAAAATGTTGAGCTGGAGACGTATTGACTTGACCTCGTATAAAAGGATCTGATTAATCGTGTTTGGAATTACCTCAAAATCGAATCAATCAATTAGGACATAAATTGTATAATATTGACAAACTCCCTTAGGGTTTTATAACATAGAATCTTTTTACATAAACAGTAGCGTCAGCAGAAGTAATATCGTCTCGTAAGCCATGAACTAAACTGTCACATTTTACGAAGGTACGCCCCTACTTGAAATGTGACAGTTTAGTCCGTTGGCTGCTATCTTAATATTTGACTGTTGGGACACGGACACCGTCGACTTTTCCTCGTCCGTTAACAAAAAAAGAGAACCGAGACGCTACGATATATCTACTTAGGCGTCGCTTCGAAGCCGAAATAAAATAGAGTACCTACCTATTTATATGTGTTGTACCTTGGTTGCATAACATTTATGTCATGTAGCAAGCTACGTGTGTATAGTATATGTTACAGACACACAATAGGTACATCGACGCGGATGTGGACCACAACAATAACAACACAGGTATTATACAACAATGACTCCCCAAAGGGAGGACTTCAACGACCCATATAACATTATTCAACCAACGTACTTAGTTAGCTATCGTACTTTTATATATATAGAGAACCATGAGATTATTTTATTATATGTATAGTCTACTGAATTACTGTTTCCGTTCCGCATTATGATAAAAGACCTGAAATATGATGCTTCCCTTTTACGTTATTTAACTCATAGTATCTGTTAAGGACGGACGGGTTGTGTAAATGTATTAATTATGCAGGGCAATCCGTGGTCTGCGTCGAGCTTGCTCACACCTTTCTAACTAAAAGCCAGGCGGGAATTTATACACATGGTATAAAATATTAATATTAAGCGCACGAATTTATATGGAGTGTTTATAATTCATAAAATATTTATATAATCTTTAAAAATTATTTTGTTTTGTACAACGATCCTAAATTCTTTCTTTTTACAATAATTGAAGTAAGTAGAACTAGAAACATGGCTGCAATGACAGCTTCATATGCGTGGGACGGACTCTCTTACAATTGCTCTTCATTATGTTTCAGGCGTTTACATACAATTGCGGACAAAATGCTTTGGTCGTCTCTTATTTTAATTAAGGTTTCTGTTATTCAGATCTTTTCTATAAATATAATAACATCTTTAACGGTAATTGGCTTTGAGAGCGGCGCGCGTATTATTTGCGGGACAATGCAAGCTCTGAAACAAGTGAAATAATATGGAGTTGAAAGCACAACCTGATATCTATCTATATATCTATATCTATACTTATAATAAAACTGTAGAGAGGTCAATTCTGTACATTGAATATATTTTCAAAATTATTATTGGAGGATAACTGGTGATCGATACTGATGCCAAAAATGCAATTAGTAAATTTTTTGTCGGTCTGTCTGTCTGTCTGTCTGTCTGTCTGTATGTGCACGCATGGGTCAAAAACTACTGAAGGGATTTTAACCAAACTTGGTACGATTGTAGTCCATACGCCTGGGCAGGTTATAGGCTATATAACATAACGCTAAAACACATAGGAGCTGAGCAGTAACGATAAATTTGAAGCAAGTCGGATGAAAATGCGCTTTCGAGCTCTTATCTTTGCATACGTCGATCATACACCAAAAGTATGTATTACAAAAATGATGGTCTCTAAAAGATCTACAAAAAAGTCTTTAATAGTATATATCTATCTTTTATAAATTAGCCACAATAACGTGTTTAATCGTTAGGCACTTCTTCAAGTGTATTAATAAAATATATAAATATATTGTATTTCACATAGATATATCGTTATCAAACTCCAATATTCAAAAAGTACACTTTAATATCTATTTTATAAAAAAAAAAAGAAATCGGTATATAAGATATAGATGAAATAAAACTTCCAAATCTCGCCGCGCCAGTATGGGTACGGCGGCATAAATGGTTTTTCTTTTTTAAAATTGAATGTACAGACACGGGTCGTTTACGATTTTATTATATGTATAGATATAGATTTTTTCTCATTACGTCATAGACAATTGTAATTCTCGCAGTAAGTAACACATTTACTCACGCAGTCTTAAAGTAGCCTTTAATCTTACGAATACTTAGCTGCTTCTTACACGCACACAATCGTACGACGCTTACTCTTAGGTCACGAGTTCTCTATAAATTTTGTCTGTTGAGATACTGATACATTGGGATCTACACCAAACCTAGCGAAATTGTGGGAGTAGGTACAATATGTGCACCTCTGCCTACGCCTTCGCGGAATACAAGCGTGTCGTTGTCGTATGTTTTATAACAATATTTTTTATAAGAGTCAACTGCAATGATTCCCTAATTTGACTTAATTACGAATAAACCGACAAACAGACAAAATATCCAAAATAATAGAAATGGATTGTATTGTATAGGTTTCTAAAACGTCGCCCCACACTAGGAATTTCTCCTATATCGTGGGTGCGTTTCACAAACTTGAAATTTCATTTACACAAACACACAGACTCGGGACAAACATCTACGGATCACACTTTTTTTGCGGGAATCGAACCCACAACCAATCTCTTAGCTACTTCGCCAATCAGGTCGTAACGGTTGTCTTTTATCCTTGGTATTTTTTTTCTACAGTAGTTTCAATGTACAGGAACTCAAAAACGCACAAAACGGATTTTTTTACAGTTATATATTATTTTCAATAGACTTTCTGTAACTTCCGTAATTACCGTTCAATTTTTGCGGTTTTTTTTAAATACCGGAAAGTATTCATAGTTAAATAAGTGGTTTAAAGATTTTTAACCTACTTAAAAAAGCCTGCCTGGTAGGTATTTTTTTCTGTTAAAAGTTCAATTTACTACTGGTGTTTTATCCGAAATACACGCGGACTAAGTCGCGGGCAACAGCTATACATGTAATATAATAGTACGGCATGGCGTAAAAACTACTAAATCGAATTCGCTCAATCTTAGCTAATGCTAATATATTAAAAACAAATTAAAAATACTTTTGCTGTTTCCGAATTTCCACGCGGACGGAGTCGCGGGCACATCTAGTTTATATATATATATATATAATTGTCTAACAACCATTACAGACAAAAGCTGAAATTGATTGTGACAATATTGTTAAATTTATATTACTTCAAATTATTTGATAAATCTACTACGGCTCTACGGGCCGCGCACTCTGTCGCCGTAGCCTTAACGTTAATTACATTCCATTATAATTATGTTGCATGTACACACAATTTTCATTTAGAGATTACCACATGTGATATACCGACTCACGAAAGCAGGCAATTGCAATACGTGTTTTCATACACAACAAACATGACTACATAACAAAAACAACAATCCAACCCAAAGAAAAAAGAACAAATCGTATACGGCTACGGCTATAAATACTGTTAAAACGGTTCCAAGCTGTCTATGGGGCTACGGAGGGTGTACCTTGGCCATGGCGCGCACGTCCATAGGTACGTAGTCGCGAAAGGCGACGCGGCGCCGCCGGCGCGACGTCATGCCGAGCGCACGGCGCGCCGCGCACTGATATCACAAACCGCCTGTAACCGCCCTAAACCGCCCTTGGGACGCGCCCGCCCTACGTAGCCGCTCCACGGTTTGTTTAAGAGGCTCCCTGTTTGACTTTAGATTTTATGGCGCACCCGCGGCAGTACGCACCGGAAATATTTAAAATTTTCTAGTGTTTGTAATATTTAGCTGCGGTCAATAACTGTCGCCTTTTAAGCAGCTTAGCGCATACCAAATAGATTTGATGGCTTAGAAACATTATGTTTTTAAGTATTAACACAACATGAATGTTTGCCTTTTTGCAAAAGCAGTCGGTAAGCCAAGATTTTGTTGTAAAGTACACAACAAATTAGTTAAAACATAAAATATATATTTAGTCGAAACAAAGCGGGGTGTTGTGGGTGGTGGATTTACGTCAATTTGAGACAGAAAGGTAAATCGAATGATACCTGGGACGAAGGGCTGGAATCAAGACGTGCTTAAATAACAAGCTCCTATTGGACTCATTTGGTTTAGGAAGTGCCCCAGCCCTACGTTTAGTTATTTATATCGCCTAATTAATTACACCGGCGGAGAAAAGCCCTCCGCCGCCAAAGAAGCAGCCTTTCTTAGATACCTCGCTATTATTAAGCATCATTCATTCATTGCCTTGTTTATAAAAGGAGTTCTATATTTATAATTATAGATAACAGTTTATAATTTCTCTCGATAACGGTAATTAAATTTCCCGGGGGTGTAGATTGCTACAGTATTACAGTATAAGATAAATAATGGTCCCTAAAATACTTAATTTCGTTAAAGTTCGACGCTTCATTATTTTTTTGCAGACATTAAAGATGTATTTAAAAGATATAAGCCTGAACAAAGAAACGCTGATTTGAGTAAAGTCCTGGAGAAAGCTTGCCTTATCTTTATAACGTATCAGAATGGCGCTTACCGCAACTCAATGACGTCACGGTTATAGATGGTTCGAATTTAGCCTTTAGCGCTCATTAATTAACAAGTGAAGGCTTGGTGAAAACTAGTTGTATAATTTAATCGATAGCAAGCCGCAACAGTTGGAAAAGGTTATTAGAATAAAAACGAGGAACCGTGTCATTCGTTATTCAATAATTATATATATATATTATTACAATTAGGAAGTAGGTTTGTATTAAGTCTTTATTATTTTTATTAATTCCAATTCAGTAATGATGCAGCAATGCTAATAAGGTGTCACCTTCCGCGGCCGTCCTCGGGTCGGCAGTAGTAGTAGTGAGTTCTTTCTTTTTTTTTTTCGTTTTAAAGTTAAAAGTAAAAGAGTACAATCTAAACCTATCTGATTTTCGTACTGTAATACATCTCACAAAACTTCTTACTTACTGTTCTTACGTACCTGTAAGTTGGGCTGACTTTAGTATCCTCAACCTAAAATAAACTCACTTGATAGACGTAACGCAGTTTGGTCATTTGTCCCTCAGAAACTTTTTATTAGGACGAAAGGTAAGGCAAGTAAAGCAAAGCAATGCTTTCGAGTTGTTGGGGATGTAACGATAAACCTTATCTTTCGTCTCTAAACCAATGTATGAATATAAGTTAATGTTAAAATCTATTCTTTTAACCAGCCTAATGCCTATAGATATGTATTAATTTGTCACATAGATCTACTATTGTGAATATTAAGTGATATTTAATAAATCCTATTTTTTAATCATTGAAATTGTAAAGACTTTTAATACTTATTTACCTCGAAACTAATAAGTAGGTAATTAGTAAATAATAATAATTAGGGTAAATTAAAAAAAAAACTATTAATACGTACATTACCGCAAAAGAATAATTTTCTTCTCGTATCAGTTATCAGTATACTTGTATACAAAATATTATTAAGTAAATATTATATTAATAAAAAATAATGATTACAACAATTTTCTGATGTATTTTGAACGATTATTTTGTAGTACCTTAAATAGATATTTTATAGGCCGAAATAGATGTCATATTTCATTAGTGTTGTGGGATTTCAAAATAATGCTATTAATTACAAATAAATAACTTGCTTATAGGTAAATTTTTTGTAAAATAAAAAGTTACAAAACGAACAAAATGCATATGCAAAAAGACATCATTGGGCTCGTCCGGGATTTGAACCCGGGACCTCTCGCACCCGAAGCGAGAATCATACCCCTAGACCAACGAGCCGATACTAAGAATTGCGAAAATATTAGTCTAAACAAACGCTCTGCAATACTTTGAACTCAATGACGTCATAATAATGTAATATTATATACGTTATCAAGATTTGTAACGAAACGTATCGAATCTGAACTCAAACTATGTATACGCATGTAAAAAGCGACTTTACTAGATTTTTGTTATTATAAATATATTTAGTTACTGACGAGTGATGACACCTATGTGGCATCGTAATATAACATCATCTAAGGATAACCACATCTGAGAAGAACTGTCTTCAAACACCTGTACAGAAGAATAAAATCTTTTGAAGCATCACATACCGGTAGATACATAACACGTTCCAATAGAATAATGCTACTTGAATCTATTTTATACTAATAGAGTCGAAAGAAAACACTGTAATTGGCCGCTATTACCGAATACATAAAAAAATTCATGATCACACTGTTCTAAAGCCAATGTTCCTCTTAGCCCACTTTGCGAGATGAACAATAAATAGGTTATAGAATTTTGCCAGATTTACCCACCGATTGTAATATACAGGAAATAACGGCCATAATTGTGAATTGTTTTAGTTCTACTCGCTAGCCGTTATGGACGCATGCAAGAAACAGTGAGACACATGGATATAAAGTGGTAGTGCCGAGGTGCCACTCCAGCCAAGCTACTGCGTCAATAGCCTATTCTTAGAGTTCTGAAAACGCTGTCATTTTTGCGATGAAAAAGAAACGAATGAAAAAGATAATAAGAAAGCGACGAAGCGTCATCTGCTTCCGTAGTAAATTGTTCAGTATTAATAAGAACTATAAATATTAAATCAAGCTTTAAAATAGAACTTGTAACTTGCTACAACAGCTGTTAGGTAAAATGAAGGTAATAAAATCTATGTAGTAAGAAGGTGTGAATGGTCAGTGATGAGAAACGCGAGTGACACCCTGGGCTTAGCTATAAACAAGGCGGAGAGAAGTGAATGTGGTCGACAAGTTTAGTGTAGAAGGTAATTCTGGCAAAATCACCTCGTGCGGGGGCTCCAGCTCGTCCTCCGGCGGCGGCGCGTCGCCGGGCCGCCACGCGCGCGCGCTCCTGCCCCACATAACACACCGTCACATCACACGCCTTGTACACAGAGCTACACGATGCCAACTAATGCACACAAATTATCTATACGAATAACACACAAACACAATCAACCACTCGACTCTAACGTTTGGGACCTAATTGTACTGGTGAGTGCCGGAGGAACCAAAGGTCATGTTGTTCGGTGAATCAGTGGATGATGCTTCCGTTATCTACCTATCACTTTATTTGCAGAAAAATAAGAATAAAGAGTTAAATGTTATCCATCCTGGTGTGCATATTTCCTATTACTTGGGGCGGAGTAAATGTAACATTACCTAAGTTTTGTTATGCTGTGTAACGAATTAATTATTGGAACATTCTCTGTTTATAAGAAAAAATTGTTTATTTTAGTTATAGTTTCTGAAAGATAAGATGGAATATTAAACTTTTAACATCGCTTTCGAGTCAATTTTATTGGTAGTTAATGTGAAACAACCCTTACCTAAGGGTACAGGACAGCGGCACTAAACCGGCGGTGACAATAAATGCGAATGTTTATGCTGTCATAAACCAATTGATTCCAATACTAAATAAAAGTAGAAGTGTTTGGCGGCAGGCCAATGAGATGCTCGGTTCGCAAGAGAGAGCGCTGAGACAAGGGCTTGTGGAAAATTGTGGGTTATTTTCGCTGTGAGATGTAAAAGAGCGGACGAAAGCGAACGCTCGACGAGGACTCAGCCTTTGCTTTCGCACTTTAATGGTACTTTAGCGTTTAAGCGCCTTTATAAGAGGCCTGTCGGCTATGAGGGATTTACGCCTCGCTCATTAGAGAGGTGCGGTCTCTCGCGTTGCGGTTTTCTAATCGCGTGCTTTCGCTTAATGTCTGACGTAATAAATCCTTTCTTCTTTTATATAAATCGCTATACCATTTATTTGGCCTTAGGTAAGGAGTTCCCTGTGTTAATCATAAGTGTCGTCAGTCATATAATGAGGTCACCTGTAAGCATGGTCATGCGGTGGCAGGCCCAGGCCGGAATCCTCGGAGGGCGAGCGGTGGTCGGCTACAAGGGGTGCCTCCGCCGGTCCCTCCTATAACAATAACCCGCAACCTGACCCGACAGCCCCAACACTGTCAACCACTTCTCATGCATCATACGAGAACGTGAATATTTACTAGTATTCTGCTTGATCAAGTGAATACTTAAAACCCTTACATATTATGTAAACGACTAATTTCAATAATAGGAAAACTATATAAATACTTCAAGAATATCAGATTTGGCAAAGAATAGAGATTGTAAAGAACTCTACCATAAATTTACTTCATGTAGGTCGACGCCAAATTTATTTTCTGTGATGGGTATCTATATCAGGCCTGACCTTAAGGTGTTTTAATTATTTTCAATTATGCCTACGTGGTAAAATAATACATTTATGAACAATTTATAAACAAAGCTCAATCTACTGTAGGAAGCAATCAAACTATCACATCGAAGTTACATGCAACGACAAGGGCGTACCCGGCGATCCATAATTGATTCTGAGTATTTAAATTAAATTGACCTTGTATTTACAGATGATATATTGGAGTAGCTGTGTACGTCCTTGTTCGTTTGGTAAGTGAATAAGTAAAGCGTGTCAACTTACCGGGTCATGCAACTCATGCATCGTCGAGGAGGGTAGCATATGTCGCTCAGGACCGCGCTACCAACAAATTGTAAGCATCAACTAAGTTTTGTGCTAAATGGTTTTGCACTGAAGTGTACAGACGATCGTGTGTTCCATAAATGAAATCATAAGGTGGATATACTCCGTTATTAAGTTCTATACGTGTTAGAATTGTTGACAAATACAGGGCTAAGTAGGTATCTATTGTATGTATATTGTTTAAGCAACTATTAGGCGTACCGTAGTATTAGCGCCTGGACGAGAATGAACCCTCTATTACCATTTCTATTACTGTGAAAGTTTTAGTGTTTTATGGTCAAATGGATTAAGCCTCTATTGTGTATGTATGTGCTTCAGATACGTGTAATCACACATATGGACTAATAATAACATAATGAAATCACCAAATAAATGTTTTACTAAAATTGTTAGCCGCTGTTTCTGAATAACTTAAGGTCGTTGATTAATATTTATTTATTCTTCATGTACATAGAAACATATATTCTACAAAGGCGGACTTAGTTAGTCAATATTACTTTTAGTTTATAGTGAGTTAATAGTAAGTTAAAGTTACCATTCTATTTGACTTGTTTGCAATCCTACTGACAAATCACTACAACATGATTAAACGATTATTAGACTTTAAATTCAACTTTTAAGTGAAGCATAAAAATACACCTTCAAATGTTTTTCCAGACTTTCTACTAAAGGAATCGAACAGTCGTATAAATACGTTCAGGAAAAATAAACAAGTTTTAAAGTAAACATGTATGAAGCAAGTTACCTTGAGGTGATGATCGACGGCCTCCTCGCCTCGCCTATACACCAGCTCGTCGAACCTTGCCCGGTCCTCCGGTAGCATAAACTCCCTTATTTCCGTCAGAAGCGTGTACTAAGGATATAAGTTGAAATTTATCGAAGTGATTAAGTAACATTTTTAGGTATCTAGTATAAAAATATTTTACAGACAACTAAAAAAACGACATATATCTTATTTTAACATATCGTAAGGACAAACACATTCATTAAACTATCCTCATGTTTGGAGTACTGAGACTGTTGGTTATGATAAATTGTTGGTAATATTACGAGCATTTCTGCACCAAACATACGATCCCCGTTTGATTGATGATTATGTATTGATGTAACTCCTATTACACGGGTGTAAAGCTATAGCTTCGTCGAAATGCGACACGACGTGATTGAAGGGGAAGAAAATTCTACCAGTGAACAAAATTGGGGATGTGTTGAATAATGCAATACGAATCACCCAATTACATACGTTTCTACGTGCCAAGTCAGCCTCAATAAGACACGAATTAAATAGGTACGAGAATAGAGATGTTTACGTTTAGATACGTTACTTTTATGTTAAATAGATCAATATTAATTCTGTTTAGAGATTTGAAGTTCCCTTAATTATAGCATTTATGTGAAGAGATCCAAAGACTCAAAAGTTAACGTATAATCATGCTATTTTTTTTTTAATTTAGTCTATTGAACGCGACTAGCCAAGTAGCCACTTAAGGTATACCGTATAAGTGGTGGGTGTAATGTTCTGTTTTCGTGTAAAAGTGATATCTAAACATTTTAAAAGGTCGAGGTTAAATTGGTTAACTTTAAACTTTTAGACTTACATAGTCCACAATGGAAATACCTATATCACGATTATATTAGAATAACCTCTCTTAAAACATAATAGTTACTACTTCTTTTTACAACAAAGAAGGAAGTCTTGATCAACAAACGTAGATTTGTAACGGCTTTGTTATACTTCAATGAATATGTAAGCATAAGGGTAGTATGTTCAGAAATAGGGATCAAAGGGATCGAGTTAGTAGGGCCGAAAAGCAAAATTGGCAAATACATGAACCTTTATAAACGTACCCGGAATCTATCGATGCTGTTAACATACCTATGCGGAGGTTCCTTACATACGAAGGACAGTTATTTACATTATGAACTTCGTTATACGTTCTAAAATAAATTAAGATACGGCTGTTTCTTGATGTTTTGCATGGGTTCACTTAGTAATTTCCCATACTCATATCATACGGGTGCGTTGAACTTTGCACACTTTATATTTTGTTCGCGACACATATCGTACATAAATACTTGCCAAACCTGACGATAACGCCATAATTTATTTCTAGAAAAATTGTTTTATGGATACGCCCAGTGTCAGAACGTTAAACTCACTTTTTATGCGTTCCTCATGTGTAGGTTGTGAAATGAGAGGAGCTTAAAATCGCATTGGGGAGGCGTCGCGAGTAAAATTCCTGCATCAAGACTAATATCTATGACCAAATATATTTATTTTTATAGATATTAGCGAAAGTAATTGCGATACATATTGATAGACTCAGGAGTATAATTACCTTCTGTGGCGTGTCGAGCAGGTCCCTGATGACGGTGAGGAAGGAGTCGGGAGTGAGCCTCCTAGCTGCATACTCCTCCATGTAGTAGGCGATAGCGGGCAGGTCGCACTGAGGCAGGAGCGAGCGCGCCTTCTGTTCCACTGCTGTTGACGCCGCGCCTCGACGCTTGCCCCAGCCGCTTATTCTAAACAGAGACATGTATTCTTATCACATCATATTTAAACCTGCCATTTACTGGCACTATTTCAATTGTTGTATTTTTCGTATTTTATTTTACGATGTTGGAAATTGAACCCAATACTCTACCGAGTCCCAAATCCCAATTACGTTGCTTCGTATCATATAAATAGTATAATTATACATCCGATAGTCGTATTTACACAAAACATCAAGTTTACCTTACCCTGTTAATTTCATGATAGATAATTAGCACACATATCATGACCCAGATCCGTAACTTCAGCAAAATTGTAAGCAGAAATCCGGGTCAGCATATTATTGAATTAATGTTTTTAATTCTCTCAATTGTCTCGTGGTTGCGAACACTACCGTCAAGCGTAAGAGACCTTAGATTTACACAGATCCTACCTGTTAAAACAAATAGTTCGGGTATCGAATTCCAAAAGGGATACAAAATTATTTAGAATCCTGAACAATCGATATCGATAAGAAGATAATATAACAATCAAAACATGAATGTCCAAGCGAAGGTACCTTGGTGCCGCTTCCCGTTCTCCGTACGCCGTGCATGCGTGAGGTACCTTCCCCACGTCCCGCACCAGCAAGGACATTCGCTTGTGGTACTTAAGCTGCGCCACCGCCTCGTCGTGCGTCACGTCCACGAACGACTGGCTGTTTACCTCCAGGATCTGGTCGCCGACCTAGTATACAAAGGAGAAATAAGGAAATGTCTTGATTGTGTTAAACAGTGACATTGTAACAACATAAAGTAACCTGGCGATTGTGCTGAATGTTAGAACGTTAGACGAAATTCGTACGACTACGTAGTATGTAGAGAACTACGTAAATACGACTGAAAACCTAGCTTACTGAAAGTTAGATATGCAAAGCATTATTTTATATTATTCGGCATAATTATGAACCTATTCTAAACAACGGTTAAGACACATGTGTTTATGTAATGCTACATTAATTTTCCCACCGCGGCCTGTGTAGTAAAACTACTTGTAAAATTATTAGTGGTAAAACAATCGTAAGTTACGAATCGGATGTAGCGTGCACAGGCGTTGAGTGCCTGAGTCTCAAGTTCAAACACTATAAATTTCCTAGAACACCTCGCGCCGCTACTAGCGACAGCGAAACTACATCGTATTTGCGCAGTTGCCAAACGCAAGGAACAACTTTAAAAAATACACATTGTTAATAGCAGCTATGCAAAGTGTCATTTCCATAGCACTGCAAGTTAAATAGAAAATAAACCAGTAATTTATTTCACTAGGATATAGTGCCATCGCTGTCGGCTTGCAGTAAACTTGGATGCAATTCCAACGCGCAAGGCCTCTTGCCTGCGCTATTCGCCAGTTTGCGAGAGTTGGTCGTCGCTTTAATTTACAACAAATTGCACCAAACTAAGCGCAGTAAATTGAGATTTATTTTCATTCTAAACTAACTCTACATAAACTTACATGGCTCGTAATTAATTAAAATAACGAGCTATTCTAACTCTGTATGTGATATACACTGTTTGTTGCCATATATTATTGAATAATGTAAGTATATACATATCTGCCAGTTACACAAATCAATAAAAAGTACGTTCATGTCAATTACTGTACTTATCCGTCCAATATAAACGATGTCCCGACACGATATTCGCAATACGCATGTTAAAATGTTGAAAACATTCCATTAAATTGTCTCTCAATGACACAAATAGAAATACATATGAAAGTAAAGTACCAGATTTAATCTAAAACCCTAAATTGGTACTTACCCATGTGCATATAAATGAGTGTTAGGTTTATCTACATGTTAAATGTTCATTCTACTAAGATTTTTTATTAGGAATTTATTAGAGCGCCCAAATACACGGGGAAAAAATTTGTTAAAACAAGAGAGAAGGCTTTTCGTAAAATTAATACTTTAATAGTTAGATAAATAAAATTAATTACCATAAGTCCGGCTCTATCTGCAACTGAATCCTTGTCGACCCCTGTGATATAGATGCCGAGGTTGTATTCAAGTCCTCCTCGTATCATTAGTCCTAATGACTGTCCCGGCTCTATACAAAGGTCGACCTGCACACAAAATTTCAAATATTAACGAACTAATATTTTATTAGCGTGAAAAGTCGTGAACTCGTGACATTCTGGAATGAGAAATACAGTACCACATAGTATTAGGGAAACGCTTAATATTGGCGTACGACGTGATGAAAGTCTATTAAAGCCCATAAACACGTAATCTGTGCTACAATGGCTTCATTCACCAAAAAGTGCTTTATTATGATTGGGGTGACATCATAGACATCGATGCTTCATGTTAGTGCTGCGGCCTGAAGTCATTATAACCGCTAACGACAACATTTTGTAGTTAGTGGACTGCGATTAGCATACCACAAAGCTCTCCATCCTCTAACCCCAATATGTAAAGACATAAAAATTTTACGATCCCGGAATAGGACATAAAAAAGGATGGTGACATAAATTCATTTTGCCGTTTATTGTGTAACTATCATTGACTTGTTTGTAGACGTCATGATGAGTGTTACCACGCCTACTAGTATTAGATAGTTTATGTATATTGTATAGGTACAAGGTGTAGGGGTTCGTATTAAAACTAAGCATGAAACATCAATACAATCACTACATAGTATAAAACAAAGTCGCTTTGTCTGTCCCTATATCCCTATGTATGCTTCATCATCATCATCATCATCAGCCAAATATGTATGTATGCTTAAATCTTTAAAAATACGCAACGGATTTCGATGCGGTTTTTTTTAATAGATAGAGTGATTGAAGAGGAAGGTTTATATGTAAAATAACATCCATTAAATAGTAGTGGAGAAATACTTATAATATATATTTTATACCCGTGCGAAGCCGGCGCGGGCCGCTAGTATAAAATAAAATGTATTCGATTACGATACTAACTCTTAAACAAAACACCTGAATAGAATATCTATCAGTAATTACACATATAGCATAAGTGTGTATAACTAGAAATGTTTTAGTTAGTAAGCACTTACCCTCCGTATGGAGCGGTCTTTGCTAGCGGAGCGCGGTGGGCGCAACGGCGGCGGCGAGGCGGGTCGCCCGTAGCGATCCATCCACGAGCACGAGGCGCGGCCCACCAACGCGCCCGCCGTCCGCACCGTCATCGTCAATTGACGGCAAGACTTCAACATCTGACGGAAAACTTTACTTTTACTATTCTTATTTATACTTTTTTAAGAAAACAGCGAATTGGATAGTAAATACTAAAAGGATAAGTTAATGATTCCCATTTGGGAGCCTCTGGTAACAAATAGGTCAATAGCATCTCAAAATATTATGAGTCATCTCAATACAAGTTACCTACAAAGTTTATACCCTGTATGACAATTTTATAAAGGTTTACGTTGCACATAAATGTATTTATGCCATCCAATACCTATAAAACCAGCGTAATGTGCCATAAATCATAATAACATACACATTAGAAACATATTCGAGACATCCTATATTTGGGACATGAAGTTATTTTTATGAAGTTTCACTCCTACAGTGATAATGCTCTAGCAGTTGATGTTAGACTGGTCTATCGGTTAATGCGTTACAAGTATAAGTTCTTAAAGACAGCTTAATAACTATACGCGTACGACATATTGTATAGTTCTTTTAGATATAAGTTACAGATAGGGAACCTACTATACGTAAAACGCTTGCAATGTTTCTAGATAAGGACGGGGACGCGGGTCAAAACGCTCATTCTCAGCAAAATTCGCGAAACTAGATTAGAGATGGCTTTCAGGAAAGACTCGGTAAGATTAAAGATAGATCAAAATAGAAAGCCTCGGAAAATCGAGGACAGTCGTCTTCGTGGGAGATTTTCCGGTATCGGCGTTACAACACAAGGGTTAGGTTTAACGTAGTACTCGGCGCTCACAATTTTTTTGTCAATATTGCCTTGAAATAAGTAATAAACCTTTGAAATTAAGACATATATTCGGAATCATCATAACTACACTACTCCTATGAAATGGGAAAAAGTAAAACAAAAAGACCAAAACAAAAATAGGTTGCAAAAGTAGATTTCATTTCCTTGCACAAGCAACTTACACAGTCACAAAGACATTTTATACTATAAATAGGAGCGTCTATTTATGTGTCTACTTGTATACGCTAGTGTGTGATAAAATCACGTCAGCTGATGTGTCAGGGTGGGCCGGGGGGATCGTCCGGGACACCCTGGCGACACTCGGGCAGCCAGCGCGGCGCGACTGACCGCTCCCTTTCTTTCTTTATACATAAAATACATATAACTACCATAAGCTTTTATATAATCTGACCAATTACATATCCGAGCTAACAAATACTTTTTTCTGAATACGTTCGTTTGGTTCTACTACATAAATGTTTACTGCCCCTCTGTCATGTAGCTACTATAAGAATGAAAACAATTTTGCAAACGAGATCTTGCCTATCGCATTCACATAGGTAGGAACTATGACGAATTATTCAGCAGGTGTATCTGAAGGTAAACCGTTAATAATACAACACAATGTCTGTTGCGAAACAACTAAAGTCGTGTCTTACAAAAAGGTCTCAGTGAATCGACGGAAGCGACGTCGTAAATCAAGCGATATCGTCAAGTGCGGAAGGAAAAGTCCACTGACGCATGCAAAAATAGTACCGCTTACCTGACCCGGCTACTTTCTGAGTTAGTCCAAAATTTTCTATGCATCGTTAGACATACCTAGACTTGGTAACCGACTTTTTACTTTTAGATAACAGCATTTGTTTATTTTCCTAAAATACCGTCCCAAATATAACTTTCTTACATATTTTCAGGCTCGGAGCAATGTACACAAAATGTATCCGTCGCCAACGTAAATCGCAAGCACCTATTTTTTTTACTAATGGTATATTTTTTCCACAAACAATATTATATTATCAGAAGTAAAACCAATAATACACAAACTTTTGAGCAAGGCTTCGCATCTCAAGTAAATACATATAATGTCTGTAGGTAGAAGATTGGCACTTAGTTAATGACAGCCATAAAAACTTGGAAACAACTGAAATACTGCCGTAGCCAATATTATCGGAATAATATTGGCTACGGCAGTATTTCAGTTGTTTTGTCAGTGTTAGACTCGGAAGTCTAACACTGACCTTCACTAAGTAAACAAAAGTAAAGCAAACTTCTTCGAAGTGAAAATAAAACTTGATGTATACTATTTACTATATATCCCGGTTATACTCACGTGTGTATTCGGGAATGCCCGACTAGTTTCGAACTCGAACGGAGCCCTTATTCATGAGCTGGTTACGCGGCGGAGTCGCGAGCCGAACTTATATATATACTTGGTAACTTCTACCTTTGCTCACTAGAAATGAATATTGGTGAGTTTCTTTGTTTCAGCTGAAGTCAAAGTAAAAAATTACAAAAAATCTTTGATCTTGCCAGGCACTGAAATGAACCCACGAAACTTGGTTAAAACAAAACAATGACGATTTTTGACGAAGTACCTTAAGCCTAACATCACGTCTGTATTCCGCGAAGGTGTGCGCAAACGGTGAAGGTACTTAAACTACAACCAACCGGGCCATCAACCGGGCAATAATCCAGTCTCCATGCTACTGAGAATGACGTAATGGAAAAACCCGAAAACACTTAGCCCGACCCAGGATTCGAACCCAGGATTTCATGTTCAGCAGTCGCGCTTAGCGACCACTATATCAACGAGGCAGTCAGGTAAAACGATTTAAAATTAGAAATTGAATATTAATGTAACATTAAGTAATCGGGCTCGCTTAATCGCCGATCAAATCAATAAAAGTGCCACTTGTAATTTGCCTTCAATAAAAAGAAAACGGAAAAGCGCCGTCCGATTCCAGTTAGCTGTAACCCTGCTCGATCACGATATATTACGTGTCGAATACAGGAATAACGAGTTAGTGGACATTTCTAGATCGATATAGTTAGGTATAATATGTACGACTTAATTCGAAACAATAGGTAATTATAATTAATTTAACAAGTACCTTAGATCCACAGCTTATAACACAATATTGTCCTAATTAACACTGTGTTGCTTGGAAGTTGTGTTTTGAAACTATTTTCACTTAGTTTAAGTTAAGAAAACGAAACCAGCTTTGCAAATCATTTCGATCGATTCTTGGCATGAAAATGCGTTAAGGCGCGGCGTAACAAAATATTTTCAACTTCTCTGTAACAATTTTAATATTTTTAAGTAAACGATGTCTCTTAGAAATCAAAATGGGTCAAAACATAGGGAAATCAAAACATAGTAGGTATTTACTGCAGGTTTAAATGTCTCTTAATAAATAAATGTAGACAGGGTTCGATCGGGTTTTATTTGTGTCATTCGCGTTGGGAGTTTGGGACCCTGAAATCCAGAATCAAAAATTCCATACATAAAACACCGTTTCGCAGCAATAAAGTTCCTGTTTAAGTATTTATTAGGTTCGGACAAATTCAGAATAATTTGTTGCGTAGCCCGACTGCGGTCGACATTAGCACGGAAATAGAAAATGTCCCCCTCTCATGTCCGCCTGTCATTTCCAAACCCGCAGTAATGCCGTTTGCATGTCGAATATTTAGGTTATGGTATACTTACCTGATATAAATAAATAAATGTACGTACTTCAGTAAAAATATGTTAACATACCGACGAAATGAAATTTAAACTGTTGCATAATATTATCGTCAGTCAATATGTATTTATTACAAGGAGTTTTTAAGTATATCAATAATAAAGGAAGTTATTGTAATTTTACGATTGCGTAACAATCATATTGTATGAAATTCTTGTTTAAAAAAATCTGTACATTAGCTTTCATGTAATAATATCTGTATTAATGTTATTATATGCAATAAAGAATCAGGAATATTTAAACTGAACAATTTTTAAAGTTTTTCTTTTTTGACTTTTACGCAAATTGACCCTACAATCCTACCTTTTTATTTGGCCTTACATTACTCAGATCCTTTGTACGTGTAATATGTACGTTTGAGGATTCAATCCTCAAACGTACATATTACACGTACAATTTCTGATGATGATACATGTAAAAGCTCTTGTTTGTGCATTCGTGTTACTCCCTATTGAGCCATCAACGCTTTTACGTGCAAACTAAATAAATAGCCGCCATGCAGAGCGGCGGCAACGAGTGGCGCGGTGCCCGGGATAATTTATATTTCATCGTTTTACTTGGATTTTAATCCAGATATAAATATTCTTTTGTCAAAGTTGTTTTAATTATTTCTATAGTGTTGCAACTAACCTACTTAGGTTCTTGTCAAGCTGGTAGTAATCTTACTAAGAATTAAAAAGCTTAGAATTATTATCAAAATTGGGCACGTATTTTTTATGACTATAATTTAAAGTTCAACTTAACTAACTACCACTTGAATAAAAACTACTTCTTTTCTACACCGTAACAAAAGGAATTAAAATAAGAGCTCTGCATACTCTGCAAGTGCAAATGTGGACTGTTACAATTACACTACAGCATCTATCGATAAAAATACGGACTCTATTACGCAATTTCACAGACTGCAAAGTCGATATTAAACACGTACGTCGAGTCGGTTGTGACAGTTCGATAACACGGTATACATATACAAAATCTCACGGGAGACATTACTCTTTTAGAAATAAATAGCTTCAGCCTGCAGCGAAATATGTGACATACGTATTAAACAGGTTCAGTTTTCTACAGTATTTAACTATTTTGTTAGAAATACTTACGATTTTTTAACCTAAGCACCTATCTACTTGAAATCAGGAATCCACTTGGGTCTGTTATTGTAAAGGGTCCCTATAAAATTTCGAAATTGCGCCAAATATGGCCGCACGATGTTAAGAATATAGCACAAATATTTAAAATTATACCCACCTACAAAAACCTTAATACTTAGGTACTACTAAAATAACATCATATACATCTACCTAAACATAAAAAAATGATTTCAACAAAAGCAAATTACTTTTACTTTGGCTGATATTCTGAGGTAAACTGTTTGAAACATTCCTAATAGCGAGTCTGTTCGGTGGTAAAGGCAGTTTGGCGCACATCAGGTGGGGTCATTTGGCTCATCGTCAGGACAGCCAGCCAGCGGCAACAGGTCTTGCTTGCCTCCTCGTTATATGTAATCACCATGTAATTTATAGATATCATCGTCACCGACATTATTATGCTAATCATGATTACGAGCTTCCTAAGCGTTTGGCTTCCCACAACGGAAATTCTAAAATGGGCTGTAAGCCAGATTGAGGATTTTAGAGCCTGATTTGTTGCTCTAGTACTCGAGACTAAGTTAGGAGTCTTAGTAGCGTAACTGACGACGTTACATGCGTTACTATAATTATTAATGTAAAAAAACAATAAAATCACAAGAGGATACATACCTACGTGGTCAACTTTTCAATATTAAAATAGTTGTATGTTACTAGGAACACGTGTATATTCATAGTAAATGTTACTGTAAAAGCCCGTATATCCTAGGTTTTACTAGTAAATCCGCAGATTAACCAATAAACGTTATGAATTCATAAGAGAAATAAGAATTAGTTCTCTTCTAATCTTACACATGATGCTATTTGTTATTTTTTCATTACTAAACTGCTAAATAGAGACAAATTTTTTTTCTTGAAATCTCTTTTAATTTATATAGTACCTACCTAATATTAAGGTAATAACTAATTAGATTAGGTACCTGCTAAACATACAAGCTACATGATGGTATACCTTACCTTAAGAGCATCTTCGTGTGAGATCCCGGAGAACGGAGTCCCATTGACTTGCAGGATGGAGTCCCCAGGGCGGAGGCCTGCGCGCTCCGCCACCGAGCCCTCCTCCACTCTCGATATGTACACACCTACGCCTAAATATTATTACATTAACTAAATTTATACATCTACAATACAACTAGCCAACATAATAAAATGCAAAAAATAATTTAAATTAAAAAGCTCTTCCTACTTCATTTTATTATTCATTTCTTATACTAACTATTCTGAGTCTATCATCCTTCTGACATAATAAGGTAAACTACACAAATTACTATTAACATTTGGTAACATTAAAGAACGACTTTATTAAAAAAACACTTACCAAATTTTGTTATTGTGACACTAAATATTACTTACAAAATAATATAAACAAGTATCCTGTAAACGTTTAAAAAAAAGTCTTTATTTATTTGCACACCCATAATACTGTTATTCAGGTATATGTTTACTAAATAGGATATATAAGGTCCCTTTTTGCCCAAATAAATTAAAATGAGGACCTACATTGTATAAATTATATAAATTGTATAAACATGGCTGATAATTAATAATTTTAAAATTATATCCCTCAATTAATTACTAAATTGGCATAGTGTTTAAAGTGTTTCTGCCTGAACAAATCCTGATATGAAACTTG
Organism: Abrostola tripartita; assembly: GCA_905340225.1. Classification (NCBI taxonomy): domain Eukaryota; kingdom Metazoa; phylum Arthropoda; class Insecta; order Lepidoptera; family Noctuidae; genus Abrostola; species Abrostola tripartita. The sequence continues at coordinate 4,617,240 of HG996488.1, forward strand.
CAAAATTTGAAAACGTAGCAACAATGTAACCTTCACAATAGCGGTTCCATGCAATATAAACCGAGGAGGATCTTATCTTGTCTTTGTGGCTGGATATTAAAACGCCGTATACTTTTTAAAACTCTCGTACAAAGACGCGGAACGACAAAAAACATTATTTTTGTGCTACAAAAAAGTTATCTGAATACTTTAGTAAGCACTATCCGTATCACATTTTGTTAATTGTATAGGTACTTACTAACTATTTATGAATCTACTTAGGATTTTTTTATTGGACGTACTTAGAAGGTATTCGTATACTCGTACACATACTTATAGTTCATGTATAACCGAAGCTATCCAAAAATGATTTGCCTCGAGAACACTATAAAGTTCATACCGATGAGAATAAATGAGAATATTTTTTTATTAATAATTAGTAGTATGTACTCTTAAGTCTGTTTTACACATGAAAATAAAGTCGTTTCGTTGATTGTAACTTTGCGTATTACAAAAGTATTTCCCAGTTCGCCTCGTAGATAATACGCGCACTTTCGCTTAAAGGACTTTATGCAATTCAAATAAACGGTGTCTGCCGCCTCAGTCGATCTGGAATACCATTTCAAGTTGCCACAAGTGCCCGGCTATCTGACAGCAGAAGATACTTTTTATTACTTTTAAGTTCAAAAGCTGTATGTATATCATTTGTAAAGTAAAAGAGAAATGACTATAAAATAATATAATGAATTATATTATGTAGTCAATATTTCGAAATCTCAAAGTTCCAATGAATACATCAGTTCCCTTTTGCGAATTATAACAAAAAAAGTAGCATCAACCAACCACGTTCTTAACACATGTATCGCACTTATGCTGTACAAAACGGACTGTCAATAAGGAAGATTGTTCTTATCCCTATTGTTTTGGCTGTGACCACTCTCGACGCTATTTACATGCCCCTCACATAAGCTCGTAATCGATAAGACAGTCTATCCCTTGTGTATATGTAGCCCACGGCTATCGGCTAACAACTCTATGCATTTCCTCTATTAGGTACTGTGAAATTATAATGGGCCTATACATTTCCTGTATTAATACGAGATTATAATGGGCTTATGTTCAAGTTCAAGTTTATATACGCTTTTGTTGGCAGCGCAACATGATTACACGGGCTTTACATTACCGGTAAAGGTAAGTCTTCATTAAAGGTATTCCACTGCCCAGAAAAAAGATTTTAAGACCATGAATATATGTATCTTTGTCTAGTGAGTAGACTATTTAAAAGTGTACTCGATAATACGATAATGTTTCGCAGTAATTAAGTGAAAATATCAAATCGGAAATCGGTTGTTTAACTATTAAACAACATGAATAGATTACAAATAACAATGTCGCGAGTTTGCTAAAAACTTTATTACCATGTTTTATGCTTTTATGTTTATCCACGTTCTAATATAAAAATTAGAGTGCCACCACGTGTGATAGTACCTAAGTACGTCTGGCGCACCCTGGACGGTCAACCCCAGCACCATCATTGTTGTCAGGCCAATCTCTACACTACGGCATAAGCATGACCTTTTTCCTTAGACAGGTCATGCTGATACGAATAAGTAGAAAATTACATAAAATTATCAGAAAAAAAAGCACTACTTTGTTATTTCATTTAGATATTTCACTATCTTAAAGTTATACTACCAGCCTATAGGTTAGTAGATATCTAAGTACGTAATGTCGGACTTGGGTAAGCGAGAGTCAAGATTTATTAATACCTACTAGCCTTTAACTGACCCAGTACAAAGAAAAGGCTTATAAAGAACGAAGGAACAAGCATTAATCACCACGCCAGCTCACTGGCTTGTTATTTCTGCTCGTGAAAAGATCCATACAAGTTCTCTTAACAATTACAGTCACAAGAGCAAGGGCTTATTTATTGCATTACTCATATAGTATGCTTTCCCTATTTTTTTTGTACTTAAATATGTATTATAAATATTAGTTTAAAGTGATTTGCTGTTCACCTACCTTATATTTATTTAAAGGTGGTCGCTGCGTTTTCTGGGAAAACATCTTTACATTAAAGGTTAACAAGTTCTCGCCAACCCAAGCTCGATAGCTGTTGTCAATGTCTATGAAGTCCTACAACATATTATGGAAGGGTCACCCACCTGCCTCCTTCCCTCCTTTGACACAGATGCCAAAGCCATGTGAGTCGGCGGGGTCCCGGCTCATGGTGACGGTACGCGTGGCGGGCTCCGCCGGCGGCGGCGGCGCCCCGCCCGACGAGTACGGACGTTCGCACTCGCCCCCACGGTATATCGCCTGATAATTAATTAATAACCATAAATAACATTAATAACCACATCATTTATCATGTCTATATTATGCAATGTGCTATTAAGACAGTTTCCGTTGTCACTTGTCACCATCTACATACATACATAAAATTGCAGAGTCGAAATTTTAATAAAAATGTCATTAAGGTGCATCAGTTCAGTTATTCCGCTTTCCTCTAAAAATGCTGAAAAGCCTACCCTAGCCTAAGCCTAGCAAGGAATGAAAACAGATATAACGTGTTAAACAATACGTAAAGGTAGTCTACAAAAATTGTTAAGAAACCTCATTAATGTTGCTTCTTTAATATTTAATGATTTTAAGAGAAAACAGACCATCTGTACTTATGCTTCCTCATTACATTTCATTAAAACTTCTGCTTGTCATTTTGAAATTATTAAAAATGTAAATTATAGGCCTGCGCTAGCGAAACTGCTTTAAAAAATTAATGAGTGCCTATTTGTTGTTTAAACGTGTTTGTTTATTACACGATCGTTAAATTATTGCTTCCAAATCTTTTGTCGCATTTAGGGAAATAATGAACAGCAGTATTCGTTGATAAATTGCTTCGCGTGACTTAAAATAAAATTAGTTCAGAAGTTGGAAACATATTAAACGGCACCAACCACTGCGTAAAAACCTAAATACTTATTTATAAATATGTTTTAGGAGGCATAAACTTATACTTACTACGAGTGAGGGCAAGTTAGAAGTACATGTAGGGAATTTTATTGGGCTAAAGTCGCTTTCCGTATTTATTAATTTTTCAGTTGGTGACGTGTTGCTTTACATTACAACGTGACCTAGCATGTTTCGTGGTGTTTTCCAGAATAATATATAGACACATACCTATTGCCTGCGTGCTTGATGGCAATACAACCGAAATACTGATATGAGGACCAAAACAAAAACATATATTTGATCCGAGTACACGAAGATGAAATTTTAGAAATACCAGACGCCAGTGACTTCGCAAAGAATTGTTTTCCTCAATATTGTTCTCAACGCAGCGTTCATAAGCAATAAAACGCGAGCCCCCTTTTACGTAAACAATGTTTCTCGAGGCGAACGTTTAACATCTCAAAGAAGTTGTAGAAGCCGGCCACCCTCGGCGTCGCGCCGCCCCACGCCTCACGCCCGCCTGCGCAGCCCGCGCTGCAAATATCCGACCAACGAATATTTTCATCGGGTATAGCCGCAGAATTACTACATATTAGTTGGACTATGAACTATGCTTTCACTTGCAATGTTTCTGCATTTGATATTTCACATTGAATTTAGTTAATTGCATGGTAATAATAAACACTTGTAGTATTTGTTAGTTATTTAGACTAATATGAACATAAATATTTTGTAATTGAATTAGAAACTTATCGTACTAAGTATTATGGTTTCATAATTTATCCGGATATAATTATGCGAAGTAGATACATGTTTTATCAACGGTTTTTTTTTTTCAGTCCAAAAATCAAATTTTTATTTGTAAATTATTACTTACCCCGTAGAATTTATAATATTATTATCACTGACATCGAATTTCCGTCTGGATACAATATATAATTACCATGCTCACAATCATTACCACCAACAAGTGCTACCCAGCCGGCCACAAGCTTCCTATCCTACTGGGATCATTTAGCTCATCCAACTTTACTGCAAAATACCTTACACTTTCCAACAGTGATTAACTACTCGGTTTCAGTTAGCGATGTGAATAGCGTCTAAGTTACCTTAATTGATTTGTACGAAGAGTTCACTAACAGCTATTATTGCACCAACTTTCTTACTCTGACTCCAAAGTACGAACAAACGATTTAAAACATCTACTCGTTTGGTTTGCCCTCCTACTTGGTAAAGCTAAAGTAATAGAAATAATACTGCATTATAATTGTGATTTTAAAAGAGATTATAAGTTAGAAAATATTATATTAAATCGAGAATTAACATAACATAATTATCTTCACGCCTGTAAAGTACACCCACATTTAGCCAGTTATGTTCCGTCCCAGGCTCAAAAGTCTCTCTTAGCGACCACCAGATTAACGAGGCAGTTGGTTAATTAATTTATCGTTAATTAATTATTAAATCGAGACTTGATAACCTATGAGTTACTATTTAGAAATGGCAGGAAATTATTTTATTTGTAGTAAGAAGCAAATGCATAACAATCTTTGGTAATAATAGACTCGAGAACAAATATTTCAATAATAATAAAAATGATTTTGAATCAAGTATGTGACTAAATCCTAACTAATTCCCGGGCCTTAAATGTTACGCAGATACCTCTCGTTAAGGAATGTCTTAATAATTACCTCATTATTCTCAGCGGAATCCAATTTGGTATTTCTTTAATATATACGTTGTCACTAAGCCACTTAGCACTGAAGAACATTACGCACTATTTAAATACTGTTCAAACACTCATTATACTCGTGATAAAAACAGTTTTTGAAGTAAGGAAAAATTACTATTTTATATTTCAACTAAAAACTAATATTTTAAATAAATACTGTCACTAAATTCAATCTCTCGAGTAACCACTTGGGCCACGAAGAAATTACACCGTCGTCGTCGGTCGTGTCGCGGTTCACAAATTGAAATATTTATCGTGCCTACGCTAAAAAAGTAACTGTAATTGGGTCAAACGACACGACACCGCCCAAACGGTTCTACGATAAATTTTCAAAATCGTTTTATAAAATTAGATTTCCTAGTTAAAAACTGGAAACGTAAATAGCAGTAAAGTACACTGTAAGGTGAACTAGCTCCTAACGTCAACTGAATGTGACGAAGACAGCCGCGGCCAATGTTGACCATGACACCATACGTTTTGTATGGACACGCCTACCCAGACCAATAAAAATAAAAATTAATGTACACGTAAGCATAGAAGGTATTTTCAGACAATCTGGGCAGTAGTTGGAGTCGTGCCTTAGTCAATGCCAAATATGAAATATAAACCCGATAATTCACTAGGTTACCGTCCTAAGTACATATGCGGATAAAGCAAAACCCATTCATTTCTGTGTAGTCATGTCCATATTGTGGGCACCTAAACGGTCGCCGCTGTGGTCATGAATAAAGTAGTGGTATCGACTGGCGAGTGCGGCCTCACCCTGGAATAATTTACACACATGACACCCCGTCCCTCCACGTTCGCTTCATATTCAGCTATTTTGGACCATCTATTCACCTACTGACATCCTTGACGATACTAGTATTGATTCAATAATTGCTGCACCGCAATTTCAACAGCTGTAGAAATTCAAGGTTTCGTTACCAAGAATATCAATTATGGATGAACTTTTTGGTATCATGATGTAATGACTACCTTTGCCTTATGCTTCGTTTATATATGAACATGTTCGTGTATATCTAAATACCTAGTGAACATGACTTGTGCAAGTGTACAGTTTAAAGTTTGAGATTAGTTCCCTTGTGTAATTTGTATGTAATTATGACGAAACATAGCGTACCATACTACATTTAAGATCCAAAATTATATGTTAAATTAATTATTATGTTTAACAAATAAATTTGAATTAATTAGAAGAACTGAAATAAATTAATAGAAGCATTATTAAATTAACCTGAATTTCTGTAGGTAGGTAGTTAGTTCAGTAGTGCTCTCCGGTTAGACACCGGCAGCATCTAAATAATGAATTAATTGTTGCATTAAGGAAGCACTTACATGATGCGTAGTACTACTGGGGCTGCTGGCGGGCGAGTGCCTGCGGGCGGGGAGGGGCGCGGGCAGGGGCGCGGGGGGGTGCGACGGCGGCAGCGCTTTGCCCAGCGCCGCGGCACCGCCCTGCCCAAACAGCCGCAGCACCTGCTCCGGCGAAATCGGCCGCTTCTTGCCGTTCGCTGTGCTCAGGTGGTTTGTGCTGTTTCGTAGGCTCGTAGCACCGGCTACGCACAATATTAATTATTAGTAAAATTATATAATAAATAGGAAACTTAATCAAGATTCTATGATTATATAGCATGTAGCGTCTTTATGTCTCGTATGAGTGTTAAATACCTAACAGATTTGAAAACTCACTGGCAGCTAATAAATAAGTGTCCTACGAATGATATGTTGGGCTACGAGCTCCATTAACAAGGCTATAGCTATTTTGACTCATTTATGGCATCTGAAATACCCGTCATCAACACGTAATCGTAAAGCTGCTGCTAGTTTTTTCTTTCGGTATTTTTGAATAAGCCTCAGCTATATGCTCAGAATATTTACCTGCACTATTCGCAATAGTAGTAGAGCCGAGATAAGGCGCTCGAGAGAGCTTCCCGGCGTAGTGGTGGGAGTACGAGGTGTGATGGCCGTGCGAGGAGGCCGGCCGCTCCACGATGGTGTATGAAGTGCCCGGCGGCGAGTAATACACGCCGCCGCGCGCCCGGCCCCGCGCGTCTTCCGCCTCGTAACTCGTGTGCCGGTTGTCCTGCAACCACTGGTTGCATCAGACATAGCTTCCACCGTGAACTTACTAGGATTAGCATTCAAATTATATCGCCATACTATAAGAAGAGCCTTGGCCATACATCGAGACCAATATTTTTGTTTGGCTAAATTATTAACACACTCAATATTATTGTACCTTGTCTTTTAAAAGTAAAACAAATAAATCAACCTATAACTGTGTTTTTGCTTCTCATAAATAAAATGTTAAAGGATGCACAATGGAGAAGAGTGTTTGCTGCACCAACAAGAGCATAGTTGAAGAAGAACATTTTATAGCTGTATTGTACGCTAGACTGCCGGGAGAAGGATAACAAATATGGCAAGAAGCTATACTACTCTGTGTAAAAAGTATCGGGAATATGTCAATAAAAAGACCCGCGTAAAAGAGGTCGTTCTAATTTTTTTACTGCATGTTGGTAGCACTGTACTGATTTAGCGCGCAAAGTTTGAGCGGGATCTGTCATTTAATTTGTTTTAAACTACACTTTTTGTTGGTCATAGTTTTGAGTTCTCGGCGATTTTTACAATGGAAAATATTGTAGAACAAAGAGTGTGCCTTAAATTTTGTGTTTCGAATGATATTTCATGTGGTGAATCACTAAAAATGTTGCGAAATACCTACGGCGAATCGTGTATATCGAAAACAAGGGCTTATGAATGGTATAAGGCTTTTAAAGAAGGCCGAGAAGTAGTAGTAGACTTGCCTCGTTCTGGTAGACCTTCAACCGCTACGACCAAAGAAAACATCGACAGAATCAAGAAGCTTGTGCTCGAAAATCGACGTATGAGTCTGAGAGAGTTGGCTAGTGAGGTGAACATATCTTTTAAGTCCGTCCACAACATTCTCATTGACATTTTAGGCATGAAACGCGTCGCCGCTCGACTTGTTCCAAAAGAGCTCAATTTTGTTCAAAAAGCGCAGCGAAAGCATGTCGCTGAAGACATGGTTTCCCGAGCTTCTACGGATCCGACCTTTATGAAACGTATAATAACTGGCGACGAGACATGGGTTTATGAGTACGACATGCAAACAAGCCAACAGTCTTCAGAATGGCGTCTCGAAAACGAGCCGAAACCCAAAAAACCGCGGCAAAGTCGCTCCAAAATCAAGGTGATGCTGACAGTTTTTTTTTACTACCGTGGTGTGGTTCACTCCGAATTCCTTCCAGAGGGAGAAACAGTGAATAAAGAATATTATTTAGGCGTCATGAAGCGTTTGCGTGAGAGTATCCGCCGAAAACGTCCAGATTTGTAGCAAGACAACTCATGGATGCTGCACCATGATAATGCACCATCACACACAGCCATTATAGTGAAAGAGTTTTTAGCGAAAAATTCAACAAAAGTTCTCGACCAAGCACCGTATTCACCTGATATGGCTCCGTCTGACTTTTTTTTATTTTCCATGTTAAAATTACCACTTCGAGGAAAACGTTTTGAGTCGATAGAAGCCATAAAAGAAAATATGCTGAATGAGCTAAAGGCCATACCGCAAATAGCCTATGAAAAATGTATGGAAGACTGGGTGAAGCGTTGGAGATGTTGTATTGCAAGCGATGGGGCCTACTTTGAAGGCGATAAAATAAATTTAGATGAATAATTTGTATTTTTTGTTTTATTGACAAATTCCCGATATTTAGTACACAGAATGTATGTTAGATAGGTTTCCTTGGAAGTAATAATTAGCCAAATAATCAAAAAACATCCATCACCCTAGTAAATCCAATCGTACCGCATATTTAGGTTGGAGTCTTAGACAATAATGAACAACCTCTACTATTTTGATTATTGGATAGCTTTAGGACTGAAATAAGTTTGGAATACCTACTCCAATTACTAGAAAAGTATTGTTACGTTTTAAGAGTTAAGTATTTCTTGTCAATTTGTTTCGAACAGTGTCTCAAGTACAATAGTTGACAGCTGACAGATATCTAGCAATATAGATTCGAGGAAAAGAAAAATGAATGACTATTTAGCACTCATAGACAGAAATAAGTGAGTTTTCGCAAACCATAAAACCACTGTAAGGATTGAATATAATATCGTAGAGCGACACCCCTAAAGTGCTTAACATATGGCAATGTACAAATCGTTTGTAAGAGATTTGATAGCCTACAAAGTACTGGTCATTTGACAGAGAATCTAACATTAAAGAAGAAAAGGCAGTAAGGTCTGGTAAGGGCTTCGGTACCTGATGACTCCTCGAGTGTCTGGCGAGGTGGTGCGCGGGCGGGTGCTGCGGCGTGGCGGAGCGCGTCCAGCCGTAGCCCTGGTTGTAGGGCGGCGGCCAGCGCGCGCCGAACTCGGCCAGCTCCGAGCCCTCGCCCGCCTCCCCCGACCTCATGCCGGGGGTCACGATGCACTCTGTCACAAACAGTATTAATTGTTAGTTTTATTGTTCACTTAAATCTTTGCTAATTGCGTTTTCCACCAAGTATTTAATTTAAACAGAAAGGTTATAAATTATCTTTTAGTAGGTATACCTACCCTTAAATGATATTGCAAGGATACGGACCGATCTCGGTAATTAAAACCATGGAGTTTATAGTTGCTTATATACCAGCATACTACCAACGTAAAACAACCTAGATAAGATATTCCTTTTGTACACCTTATTCTATGCCTTCTATACTTATAAAATAACTGCTTTTTACATAATGCTTAAGATAGTGTACAGGATACATAATTATTATTATACCAGAGATACATTAAAAATTGTTTGTCTGATTGTTTATTCTAGTTAATCTCTGAAACGGCTGGACCGATTTTGATGGGACTTTCACTGGCAGATAGCTGATGGTCAAGGGTCTAATATAGGTTTCTTTGGGAAAAAAAGAAAAACGCGTGGAATTCGCGTGTTACAGTTTCTCCGTGATAGCTAGACGGATTTTGACGCAACGTTCACAGGCCGATAGCTGATGTTATAAAGCCTAATTAAAGCTAAGTGAATTTTATAAATATTGAGGGTTCCGCAGAAAAATTAGAAAAACGCGGGAAAATCGCGGGTTACAGCTTCTCCGCGACGGCTAGACCGTTTATATATATATTATATTAATATAGATAGTCATAAGAAGAGTAACTTCAGATACTTTTAATTTCGATAATATTTAGGGTTCCACAGGAAAAAATAAAAACCCATAAAATTATTAACAATATCATATTCAAATAGGCAAATCTGCGTACTGCTGCTACAGGTAATTTCATCCGAAATTCACGGGGACGAAGTCAAATTCAAATTGAAATATTTATTGCTTACGAAGTGTTGATTAGGTCTTACATTAATATAATTTGTAGAACTTATAACTAAGTGCCTTTTGCAGGCACAGCAATATCACAGTTGGTAGTTAAAATTAAACTTAAAATAATTTTAATCTAAGTCCCGGGCATAAACTAGTTGTTACATAAATAGTATTATCAAGTCAAGTTCTCAGACCGTCAAAAAGGCGGTTGGTAACATAATTCGTTACTGAAGTAGAACCAGCTCTCTGTATCTACTATACTATACTAGGTCATTTAGCGAAGGAAGTCGTAAGCGTAACACCTGGGCGCGGTCCAATTTATGGGAACGTTGACTTGGGTTCGATCGTGAACCGCGACACACATTCTTCATGGACTTTGTTCATTCATTGTTTTCAATTATTTGTAACCGTTGCCAAGAGGCGTTGCATGTTACAGATACATATTTTCAACATATATTAAAGCATCATCTTTATCCGTGAGGTTTCAAAAATTGGTTTTGAGACGTCCTTTAGATGGGCTTTATGGAGGGGCCGTATATTGCCCGTCTCGTCAAGTTTAAATAATCAATCAACACTAGAAATTTTAGGTCTATAGGTACTTCTATTTATTTCTATAATGAAGGTCTTGTTTTTGACTATGTAGTCGGAGGCATTACGGAAAATCGTACCTGGAGCTGTTAAATCATGACATTACTGTTATAATACTATTAAAGGATTTACAATGGTTACCAAATTAACCGTAAAGTTGTATCTTCTTCAAAAACCATAATCAATTTGAGCCCTGACCCTTTTACATACTCATATTAATATTAAAATACCCATATTAAACACACTCATTTGACAAAGGCCATCCGACGAACTTCCCGTTTCATCAGCAACAAGAGCGGCTGGGACGCTTTCGTGTCCTACTGTAGAATACAGGATGGGCCATTTATTGTATTCGTCGCGAAATTCATTCATGATGAACATAACTATTTAGAAAGCAGCCGTATGCCACTCTACCATAAAGTTGATTATGCTTGAGCATTCCATATATAGACCAGAACATCTTTGTTACAAGCTGTCATAAAGTACTTAATGAGGGCTTAAGTACAAAACAAGCTTCCGACCATTGCACATTGGGTGCGACGTCCGGTGGTGCGCAGGACGACTTCCGGTCACCTTGGCCCCTTTGAATAACCGCTTGTTTACATGATGTTCAGTATTGCACAACACCGACGCTAACACCGCTACAACATGGGTTAATGGCCTCTAAATTATTCAAACGCGAGAAATCACTTTACTTTTATCTTTGCAGCCCTTAATTGAGTAAAATTCTAATTTCTTTGTACTGAAATACTTGGTGAGCGATATAAACCTAATTTATGTGACCCTAAGGCACTGATTTATGTAGGTGGCTTTGACCGTAGCATTGCCGTTTATTAAGGTGAGTAAGGCATTAATTATTAGGGGCCTTGTATCAAGTCAATTTACTTTAACAAAGTAGATTCCTCTTTTTAGGAGCAGCCGATTACCTTCTATCATAAGTCGTGATCCTAAAGGAAGGGATGTTACGTGTAATTATTTATTTACCATTATCTAATTAACTATAATTAGTCTATCTATACAGGTACTTTTTACAGTGTTATATCGAGTGCGAATAAACGAAACATGTAAATCCGCAGCTGTTAAAATGGAGAGCAAATAGAACGTTACTAAATGATATTCCCCAACATAATATAAAAACATAAATCCGGGCAACAGTTGACAACATTAAAACTAGTCTTAAATATTATTAAAAGAAATTTGCCAAACGGATCCAATTTGGTAGTGATAATTTATCTCGACAAGTTTCAGTAATGGACGGATGAGCTCCTGGCTGAGCGCCAACCCGCGCCCCGCCGCGACAGCCAACTGACTCGCATCCTACAAGTTTATATCACTTTTACGTTGTGCCACTTCATGTCTTATACATTTTTACTACTGGTGGAATGTTTTAATACCCCAATGGGACAGAATTTACAATGCCAATAGATTTAAAATAATCAAATTATTTTATTTGATGGTTGTTTTTACCCGACTGCCAAGGAAGGGGTATGTTTCTCGCGCGTACCTTGTATGTATGGTTGTAAATTTCTTTATTACCTCGTATTTTCCAAACGGCTGAATAGATTAACGTATCTGATCTTATTATCTTATACGAAACATATAATTCAGTTTTGTTTAATTGCTTTGTTATATTGAAACAACATAAACAACATTTGACCTGTCGAAGTACGTTCAGACTACCATAAAATCTACTTTTTAAGAATAAAGTTCACTGGCTTGGTTCCTTTGGGAGTTACCGCCTGCTCTTACATTGTAGATTTAATTTTACAGTCGTTGGGAAACAGAGCTGTATTTATTCTTATTTTACTACTGGGAAAACAAATAAGTGCACTTAATCATATCTTGAAGCTTTGTTCTTCTAGTTTGTGTTGGATAGAAATATTAGAAACATTGTAATTTAAACATGAATACTTTATACACACTTGTACTTTAAAAAAGATAGATTTTACCAGATTAAGTAAATCATCTATAAGTATGATATGACAGAACATTAATTTTAATTTAAGCAAATTTAATGAACTCTGTATAGTTTTCGTTAAATAAACTAGCTAACTAGTTAGTTTAGAATTTAGACTATATAAATTGGATTCTCTTAGATGTATTTATTCGTATGTCATGATTTCAAGAAATGTTTATTTTTATCGAAAACTGCATACAAAGCAGATATTTTTAATGAACTTTAACATGTTATAAAACCTAAAGGCACATAAATATGTTCCTTTTTATCGATCTAACTTTTTAAACACAAGCTCGATGGCGTAGGCAGGCACATCTATTTTGATTAATTAAATATTTATTATCTACTAAATAGCATAGTATTTTTGTTTTTCAAAATATTCTTATTACCTGCTAAGCGTGGATAAATTACTCTGTGTTACCGCAAGTAACCACCCCACCATTCCCTCGAGAGCCGTTAGAGATGACTAAAGTATTATGCCTCGGGGATGAAGTGCGGCATCTACCTGTACACTAATAACATCAGGCTGCAATGAACGAGCCTGACCCCGTTTGCAAAGCCTGATGATTAGGACAATATCTGTCTTGGACAGATAATTCTTGCAATAACATGGAATTTCCGTAGCTAATATTTGTATATGGAGGCACTTCGGGTGTAACGAAAATAATTACTGTTAGTTCTTTAGCCGTAGTTTACATGTATTGTTCAAATTTATTTGTAAAAATTAGAAAAAATTCGCAACAATTAGGTAATGTTTGTGCTGCCAACTTACGTAGCGTAGGTTTGTAATATAATCCTCCTAGAACAACTCAAGTAAATCCTGTAAACACTAGGAATCTCTAAAGTAAACATGTGAAACAAAAAGAGAATTTCAACCCAGTGCAGAACGTTGAAATGAGCGCCTAATGGAACAAAATAATTCTCAAAATGGTACTAGTGAGAGTACCCTAATAACCGCTAAACGGGAAAAAGCTGTTCTGGAAACATTACTTAACAGCAAATTTATGGAAACATCGGTTTGAATAAAGTTTAACCTAATTATTTTACAATTAAACTAGAAAGTGAATACGGAGGAAATGCAGAGCTTGAGATAAGTTGTAAAAATATTAATAATCTATAAACTTACAGTGTAATTACGTAATTATGTTAGGTACCTACAAAGGTTAGTTGGAGTACAGTATTGTATATTTATAAAGGGAAAATTAAGATTAACATTTGTTTGCCCATAAAAATTGACCGCAAATATTTTTTAGGTAATTGTTTTCCATATTACCTGCATAGAAACCTTTTGTATTAGTTGTCTTCACAGCAATAAATTAGAACGAGCCGTTGGCTTGGAAAACAAGCGTGCCACAGACAACCAGATGGAAAATTTGCCTACAAGTGCCTCGAGGCGCCAGTGAACTGAACCGAGCCACTGACTAGTATTCACTGCTAAATTATTCTGTTTTCAGACTATAGTGATTTAAAAAACACACAAAAGTTTCATGAAAAAAAACTTTTATGCAATAATATTTTAACAAAAACAAGGAGCTAATTTAACTAAAATTTTGTGTGTTTTGTCAGGATTGTTATTAGGTACGTTGTTGTTATATCTTTTTATAATTTAAATATATATGTGTTATCTGTTGTACCTCTAGACGTTTAGTTTCAATAAAATGTGCCTATTCGGCAGTAAATTGTACAATTTACTAATTATTTGTTCATTGCCAATTCAATGCATAAGATGTATGTGGAGGCGGAAATGGTATGAATGAGGCTTACTATTAAAATTATATAATTATGCATTATTATTATTTTGTCTCAAAAGATAATGCAATTTAACTAAATAAGCGTGCTCATTTGATTTATTAAACGTGCCGTTTTTTAAATTAATTATTAAACTTATTAAGCACATTTAAACTTAACGAGTTATTTATAAGTTATAATATTATTATACCACATAATAACACCACAAACACATCAAACAACTCATGTTTTAAATTATGTTTACCTGCATTCAGTAAATTGGAGTAATTGCTTGCAGAACAAACATGCAATTCAGCGGTTTCAATTCGTTAACAGTGAAAAGCTTTTCGTAAGCCCGACATAATACTGTTTACGATTTAAACTACTTAACTTCTGAATGCCGCGAAAATATATTTCTGCATTATTAAAAACACTGTATTTGTCAAATTGTTTCGTTTTCTTATTATGCTTAACGAAATATTAAGCTAAATATTTTGTACAACTATCCTTACATAACTATGGTGTTTACAACTTACAGAGAATTTAATATACATAATAGGCTCGTGTTTCTTAAAGTTTGCACTGACAATAACAACTAATTTCCCCTTGATAAATGGCGTCATGACAAGAAGGATATATCATAACATATTTGAATACCGGCAAAAGCTTTATTGCTTCCTCAAATGGCATGCACGCTATTGAGTTCGATTTAAGGATCTAATCGGTTTGCTGATACAGCAGCGGTAGTTTATGGAGCAAAACAATATACTTAAAACACAAAGCTTGCGGAGGGCATTTGTGACGTCACGGGAGCGCGGTGATGTCGGGCGCGGGGGGTCGGGGTTCAAGGGCGAGAATGTAGGTCAATAGGACACGGACGAAGTTGGGCTACCGGATTTACTACGTACACTGGCTCACGGACGACTTACTTCCTGATTGGTTCTGCCATACAGTTATACTATTGCATTGTTAGCTATTATTGGTTCTGCATACCGTTTGTTTGAGACAGGGAGTCAAATTATCGTAATAAACAGATTAAGAAAAGAATTCGCCTGAATACAGTACCTGAGACTGTGCAGAACACGAACTGGGTGCGCAATAGAGGGGATGAGATAGCGCAAATCCATAATGAGAATAATCCCTCGACTCTTGAGTATCTATGTAACGTCTCAAGGCAACTTTCACTCAATTTCTTCATATCGTCATGAGCTAAGTAATTGTCACATGGGAACAGTTTAAGCCATGGTGTTGAAATTGGAAAGGATGGATGAAGAGAGATTGGCCTAAAGCGTTTGGGACGAAACTTAACACTCAACTGACTGACTGTTTTTTTAAATCACAGATACGTATGTGTTCACTATACCTACATTTGTAAACGTTGAAGATGAACCTGACCGATCAAACATGTTTCAAAATACAGCATTGTTTTGCTTTGTAACAAATAACGCTTCACTGTAGAAGTTAAAAACAAAGGTAATAATATACCTATATAAGTAACATACTTAAAACTACATCAGTGTTTGGAATAATATGACCCCACTGGACCCGCCATTTGTGGCCTATTCTGTCAAACACTGATTAAGTTAGAAATGATTCGCACAAAGCTCACAACAGACGCGCGCGCTTAGCATTTCATTATCACTGTCCCTAAGTTTATTACCCTCTAGCGGAGACAGTAAGCTACCAATGCGCAATCATCGTGCTAGAATTAGCGGGCTCAGGTATGAATATAATTGTATTTTATTAT
Organism: Abrostola tripartita; assembly: GCA_905340225.1. Taxonomy (NCBI): domain Eukaryota; kingdom Metazoa; phylum Arthropoda; class Insecta; order Lepidoptera; family Noctuidae; genus Abrostola; species Abrostola tripartita. The sequence goes on from HG996488.1 coordinate 4,633,268, forward strand.
TTTCCCTTTCAGAAATGACATTCGATATTAACATTTACATATTTTAGGATAATTCATTTATGAAGTCTTAAAGCAACTTAATGAAAGTCAAGCTAGTACTTAGGTATTACTTATGCCCGAAAGTATCTTAAACTTTGGTGTGCTGAAGAGGCGTGTATTCCTAGCCAGCCATCAAACTACATTAGGTACGCGTTTAAAGAAACTGAAAAAAGAAACCAAACCAACATAGGGAATGTTTTAATTCGGGGTTGAAGAGCATCCCTGGCTTTTATATTAACTAAAAATAAAGTAACAGAAAACCACACTCATTTTCAGCTAGGTTATTTTAAGGTTATTTGCTCATAGTCCTAATTCTACGTAATCAGGGTTCATTAAATTACAAAGGAACATATGATGTACGACCAAGCTGTGTCTATAGGAGTTATCCAGTTCACCGAACAATTTGTAAATATTTTCCACCTGGCTGATGGCGGGCTGAAACCCAACACATCAAAAGAATCATTGTAAAAGATTACTCTTAAAATTGTTGATAGGTATGATGGTGTTGGTGGTGATCATGAGTGCTTTAAAATAAAATGAGGCTACATAGAGTTGTCAAAATCAAGGAATATTTACCATAACTGAAATCTTAGCTCGCATCATTTTATTCGGCACTCAAATCTTCAATGGTTAGGTTAGGTTAGGTTAGAAACTGAAATAAGAGTTGGAATTAAAGCAGGTAAAACTAATCAAATTGTTGGTTTTATTTAAGCAGGTTAACGTAACAAAGAGCTTTTGTTAAGCGCCTAATCGGCGCGTGATCTTCCGCTAGCGTGTCTGATTATTTTCACAAAACATGTTATTATTAAAGGAAACCAGGCGACCCACCCTTTTCATGCAATTTCACTGGTCATAATATAGCTGATGAAACATGAAACTTCGTCGAGGACTATGAACCCGAAAAATATTCAAATCGGCAGTTTAGTATTCAATGAGTCGACGACGTTAAATAGCATTCCACATCATTATTGGCTACGTAATACTCGAACAATATTATACAGCGATGTCAAATTATACACTAGACGAGAAGAGAATGAAAATCTAACTACTTATTACGTACTTATACTTTAGTTGTTAGATTTCATATGTACTTGGAGTATGGAAATGTATTGAGATTTGTTGAAAGGCCTTGAGTGTGTTCAATAATAAGTTTAGAGCTTCCTTTTTCATAACAGTTAAGTATCTATTCTTATCATAAATTATGTTTGATAATATTGAGTCATAGCTTACCTGTAACTAGTAATGATTAATGGTAATAATACCTAAATGATAGCACGAAAGAAAAATGATATCTACTACATAGGGTATCCTAGAGTGGAGGTCTATGATACGTTCAACATTGTGAACCTTTGCTTGTTACAATCAAGTAATATATTATGTATTTATCAACTCAAGAAGTAGCTTACAAGTCTTGCAACCTTGCGATCGGATGAGAAGCCTTTTATAACAAAACAGTTTTATTATTTATAGTTTCAAGGTTTTGTAAATAATATTTTCTTACTACATTCCAGCTACTTTCATCTACATATAAGATGAAGTAATAATAGATTAAAATGTTCGGTGCTAGAATAAATGAAACCAGTAGAAAATATAAAAATTGGATGCTCGTAAACCCACGTGAGTTATTGTGTGCTAATAAATCACGCTTATTTAAACAGTATTAAGCATTCACAAGAAATAAATAAAACGGAAATAAGTTTATCTACAGACTCCGTAAAACTATAAGTTCATTGCCTCAATTTTTAATTTTCTCAGAGCACAAGTCTTTAACTAACTTTATTTTGTAACAAAACACTCGGCACCTCGAATATTAGACCCACAAACAGCCATCAATTTGTTGTTGTAACCTTTGTACCATACGCAGGAAGAACATACTTAATACGACGTTAAATACTGCATTAAACTGTCACACAATTTGGTCCCAGAAAAACAAAAAGCCGGTATAAATAGCTTTTACCCATATTCACATCCGAATCGGAAAGTCCGTTAGCATACAAATGGACTAATTTGTTTTCAGTCGATGAAACGAAATTGTTCGAATATAATCGAACAATTTGGTTTGACAGGGGAAGGACACTGGCACAGTAGTAACTGCGCGGCGTGCCTGCAACATTTAAACATGAAAATTGTTTTTATTACACTCGATACGCTTTTATAGTTACCGAATTTAAAAGGTTTACTGGTTCTGCTGCGTACTAGTATGCAAAAGTACGATATTTTTATATGCCTGAAATTCATATTATATAAATAAATATATAACTAATAATTATAAAATTATAAGAGTTTATTAGTTATAGAGGTATGAAAGCACTGATAGCCGAGTGGTATGCCCGTTAGACTGCCAAGTTAAAGGTCGCAAGTTCAAACCCCGTATTATAAATTAGTAATCAGTTGCTAAGAACGGTGAAGGAAAACATAGTGAGCAAACCAGCACACCTGAGAGATTTTTCAACGGTGTGTCAAGCCATGTCAGAGGCCTCCAGGCGGTTTAAACTTTGACACCAGGTTTTTTATCAAACATACGATAAGAAGATAGGTATGTATTACTATTTCAATTAATGATATCATCGCTGCAAGATCATTACTTATCACAACACAATAGCTCTTTAGTGATATCAATAACGACAAGTATTATTACATATTATATCTCGCCAATAAGGTGATACGTGAGATAAAATGTTACAAAGCATCGTTTGCAGTATGTTCCGACAGCTTCATAGCTGTAGAGCTCGACAACAAAGTCCTTCAATTTAGTTTATAGTCAAAGAGTAAAAAGCGAGCTCTCAATGAAAAGTAGAACAGGAGTATGCGGAAACTGACAGCAAACGAGTGAGTTGAGAAAAGAATTACCTTAAGCCTGCTGCGAGCATTGTTAGTGGGCGTTAAACACTCTCTGTCGTCGTATACATTGGTCAAGAGAGCGTTCAATACATCAATCTATGTTTTTTACGGCAGACATATTCTCGCCGCAATTCGCTAAGCTCCTAATTTCCTGTGCTTTTAAATAACGAATACGTCGATGTCTTTTATTGACAGCGTGCCTATTATGAACAAGTGTTCAACGGGCCTGTCTCTAGGTGGTTACCCTACAGATCGATTAAACTGGAACAAGAACTGTCTGATTAAAGTCCGCTTCAAGTTCGTGACAAAGTTTTATATGTACGAACAACCTCGATTCCTTTGAGATCTCATGAGTTTTGTCACTTTAAAAAAATTGTGAAATATGTGTGAGTCAATACTTACGGAACAATGGTGATATGATTTATTTAATACAAGTTTTAGCGATTAAGCGTGCTAATGTAGGAACAGTTTTAATAAGATAATTACAGACTATTAATATACTTTTCTCACAAATCCACATACTTACAATAAAAGACAAAGGTCTGCCTATGTTTTAACTGCAAACTGAATGTAGGTTATTGTTAGTTTATGGGAGGCACAAAGGCTTACTTCAAATAAGCGTGTTTCCAGTGATTTACGAGCCCGAACCCTTCACTGAAACGCTATTGTTTATTCAATTAGATGCGCGTTAAAGCTTTAACAACTCTCATTGTTGGACTAGACGTGACTACATTATCAGAGTTCTATTTTGCCTGAAAATATACTCGAGCTTGGCTAGGTTTAGCGGTATTTCTGCTCTGTTAAGTTAAATACATTTTACATGACTGTAGATCCAAATAGCTTGGCTAACATATAAATAATATTTACATCGGTTGCTAGCGGCTTTACTACCATTGAATTTTTAATTTTATGTAAACAGTCTTTCATTGGTACTTTTTAAAGAGCAGCAATCTAACTAGTTTTGAATTTGTATACAATTATACATAATTATGTACAGTCATGTTTGTTTACCAGAAGACAAAGGGGTAAGTAGAGAATACGGACTTTTTACGTTGATTTTACGCAGGTTTGCAGGGCACACCGAAATAGATTTTGGTGGTTGATAGGTTTGCAGGGCACACCAACATCCATGTTAGTGTGCCCTGCAAACCTATCTCCGTTGCTGTTGAACATAACGTTAATCAAGCTCTTAACTGATATTATATTCCAAGCATGGCTAAGAAGAAAAGAAATAAAAAGATACGCAAAATTAAAGTTACGGTAATCTCTTTTTACTTAAATACAGTACGTTCCTGCATAAAATCCAAGACCGACGCCATAACACACGCCCTAATGTCACAGTTCTTCTGTCGACTAAAAAGCCAGCATGCATATGTAACATTATTAGATAAGGCTGCGAGATATACATAGTACGCTCATTTTTGACTCCTGTAACACAGGTCTCACCTAGCTCAGGAGTCAGGGTTTCAATTAGAAATGTACCGATCCTTTTATGTCAATAATTTTTTTTTTTTTTATTATTATTTTTTTATTTTAAAGTTAGAAATCGGAATTATAAATCTCCAATTTTGAAGCTGCATTATCTTTATTGAGAAAACTCATTGGTATTCTTTTCACGATCAAATATTCCGTCTTCGCGCTGAATTCACTTCCAGGCTCACTGGAACACAAGGGAATGCCAATACCTTTTGTATTTAACTGCATTGTAACGCCTCGTTTTTACCGATTTTCTCGTGAACCTAACTGAAGGAATATATATACTTAATTACATATTATCTTTTACTGATGTTATTTCTGGGCCAAAAAGTTAATGTTTATTGTAGACTTTGTGTCGATTTTCAGTTATTAAATTAACTAACTAGTAACTACGTATTGTATAACCAAATATATTTGAAATAATTATTCACATCAGAAATCATAAAATATTAGTAGTTAGTACCTAATATTAGAATAAAACACATAGGTAATAACCATCATTTAATTCGCCATTTAATTTCTGAACTTTAGCTTATTTGAACTCAAAGCTGAAAGGTTACTTTTACTTGTGCATTACGTTTAGAAACGACGGAAACCTGAATATGAACGAGCTCGCGTGTCACAACCCCTTTAAATTTATCCGTTTAAAGTTACGTATGTTTTTATAGCTTTGGTGTATACTTCATATTAAGTAAATGCAAAATCGTTTTCAAGTAGCGATGAGTTTGCTTTATATGCTATATATGCTAACTTCTAATGTATTACCGCCTGTGATACAGGTTTAATCTAGTACAGGCACCTAAAATTCCATTACCTAAGTAATTTTAAGATTTATGATGTATTTTACCTATTGTATTTTTAAATAAATATTCTATTCTATTCTGATTAATGTCGATCGCTATTTTATTATGATCACAAATCTTAGTACTAATAAACTTTCCCATATCATTTTACATACAATTCCATTTCTAAAGGATATTTTATTTAAAGCATCATTTGCTACGTTATTTGTGTCTATTTTTTTCTCGTCAAACTGGTAGATATACCTTACCATATTTGATAATGTGCAATATCTAGTGATATGCGAAGAGCCCTTTAGTAAACACGAAAATCCTCTTTGGCTCCCTCCGCAGGCAAATGTGTCTCGGTTGACATCGGGTGCACATTCCCGAGGCGTCGTAAAGGAGCCTGAGAGTAATGGCCAGTAAATTTTTACTACTCGAACACAAATCCCATAAAAAGTCAAATAAGCCTCTGGATAGTTTATGGCTCCAGAAATAACACCAGAAAACTAATTTTGTTTAATATAAATAAATGTATCTGTATTAAAAGTGCTACATACCTAATTGACTTTTATACTGGTTATTTTCGTTAATTCATAATAGTAACTCGTTCATATACCTTAATAATGGTAACATGAGTAAAGAAAACTTAGTTGATTGAAGTAATGACTATTTTCTCATTACAAAATAAACTTATATATATAAAGGCGAAGTGGGAATAAAGTGAGTTTTCAACATCTCTACCTTCCTTAAAGACAAGTCAATCTACGCTACGCTACGGTATGACCAGTTTCCTCGTTTCACTTAGCCAGTACGAAAAATAATAAGACCTAGGTACCTAAACTTATATGCAAAACGTCGTAAAACTTGTGAGTATAAAAGCTAGTTGCAGACCCGTTACAGAAAGAGCACGTAACATCGCAATGTGCCGTACACAAATATTACGTTACGTCAACTCCAGTCTGTGTCATCATGGAAAATTCATGCTTTCGTTCAGACATTTCTTTATCTTAACCTTATTTAGAAATCTCTGTGTGCATCAACCGAGAAATAAAATTATATCTTTTTAAAATGTACACCGACAGTGCCATAATCATATCTTATAAACCAACGTTATATGCACGATTGTGGCATATTTACCGTATTGTAAGACATACATATCGTATCATAAGGTTTTATTGTTTCTTACAGAAATACTTTACATAAGAATTGTATATTTTACTATATATACCGGTCAGGCTCTAACGGAGCCCTTATTCCTGCGACCCCGTCGCGACACCTGCTCATTAATAAGGGCTCCGTTAGAGTGGGAAACTAGTCGGGCATTCCCGAATATTGACGTGAGCAAAACCGGTATATATAATAAATAATATGAATTGTATATTTTAATAATATTAGTAAATATCATATCGCGAATACAGTAATGAGCAGGGCAAAGGCCGCAGAGGTAGGTTGCCCATCCATATCTCGGCAGAAAGTATTTGTAAGTCCTGTAATAGAAAGCGAGCCAATTTTCGTTCATCGGACACGTTTTAACGGGGGGTTAAACCGTGTCCGGAACGAAAACATGAACGGAAATACTACTTAAAAATATTTTCTTACAGTCAAATCCGATCACTTGACCCAACCAACAATTGAATTTATGACGGTAAGGCGACAAGTTATCTTGTAGCTCAACTCCAATACCTTTTTATTAAATTGATCAACCTTAATGTTTAATTATTGTAAAAGTAACTTGAAATAATCCAACACATCTTATTTAACATCTCGACAAATATTATTTCAGGATTCAATAAGTTCAGGAATTGCATCCAATCATGCACATATGGGTAGGTGTTCGTTGTATGCAACTAGCTACCGATATAAAAGCCTATTTATGTTGTGGTATTATACATTCAGTACTTACATCATAAATCATACGCAACCTGCATACATAATAAAACACTCCGTAGAGCCCAGTAGTGTTAGTTACGCATTACAATATTTGTATATCGTTGAAAAACAGTTTGTATGTAGTAAAATAACAACATGTTATCGCTGAGATTTGAATTACATCGGCCTTCTATTAAACAGTAATGTAAGTTGAAACTGTTAGAATTTTAGGTTTTAGGTGTTTGTTAAAACATACAACACAAACATAAACAAACTAGATATCTATTGTCTTGTATGTATATCTATTGTAAGCGTAAACAATCACACGTAATAAATAATGTTGAGAAATAGACTGTAGACGTCGAATTAAAATAGTAGGTAATTGGAAGAATATTTATAAAATATAAACACGTGTATGTTATGTACGATCAGTACCAAAATTCAAATGCAACAATTCAAAGTAGGTACTTGTGGAACGTTGAAGCAACATTCGAAACTGAATTCTCCAAGCAGGTGACCGACGCTGACGTCACTAAACTGATTGTCCCGACTGGCCAAAAGCATTATCTACTAAGTTAATAGAAAATCACAATACAATCCGCCCATTAAACGAAATGAATTAAGCAATGGCACAGCAATTAATACCTCTTTGTATATATGTGCTTCTCTACTGAAAGCTTCTTTAGAAAGTTTCACGGTATTTTAACAACGTAAGAAAATGATAGTGTAATACAGCCCTCCTTCCTGTGAAACTTGGTAGAATCGTCTCAGAGAAAATGCATTTTGTATGTAGGCACGGTCGTAAGCGATGAACATTCCGTCCGGTATTATCGTGGGTACAATTGCAAAATTCTCGCTCTAGCAATTTCATTTTCCTGGTCTTTTCTTTTCCAATATAAGGTGCGACCCTGTCACCTTATACAGTCATGTAGGTTTCCGGCACTGGGTAGGCACTCTCTATAACTTGTAATACTCGATAACACGCGGTCTCCCCTGAACAAGCAAACTAATCACGTCCCGTGTGTCGCGACGCATACAAATGGTTTAATGAAGAGAAACAACAGGGGTCTCGAAATGTCCATATTTCTAATTCTATGACCTAATTTAAGATTACATTTCTATTTTTAGATCTAGCTCCTGCCATGATATAAAAAATGATCCGATACTGAAATTTGAAATGGGGTTTACTATCCATGATTTTCCAGAGATAAATATTGTGTGTAAAGGCTGTAATATTTGTAGGTTATGTAATATAACAACCTTCTTCAAGCCTCATTAGTGGATTAATTATATGCTTCGTAAAACACAAATCGCCCTGAATGAAAGAAAACGACAATGTAGTAAGTCGAACAATATTCTATTGAGTGCGGCTACGTAATTAGATTTTAGTGCTGAAAAGTCGAACTTTGTTTCCGGAGCACAAATATTTGGTTAATCAATAGATTCTGGCTCTAGGCAATCTGAGTTTCAAGTTTATAAACGTATAGTAAATCTGTTAAATGATGACGGACGCAATGTTGCGTAGAAATTGATAAAAATATGTTAATAAACAAGCTTATGCTCGCGACGTCGTCCCCGTGGATTTTGATTAAAACACCTGTACGTAACAGCCTCCCAATTATGTGCAATTGTGCACCTATTAAACAGGTTTCCTTAGTATGTTCTCTTTGAAGGACCACATTCAGACTCTTAGTCAGACCAATAAATATGAAACAAAGTTTCAATATGAACTCGACGTAACCTGACCTACCCTCCAGGTAATAGGTACGCCCACCTCAAATAATATTTCATAATTTAGAGAACATGAACTCACAACTAAATTACACAACATTCAAAGATTCTGTAAATCTAATTACTTCACTGGTGAAACTTGGATCCTCAAGGAAATAGAAAATCGTAAGGAAATCTTGCGGTTTAAAATAGCTTGTTTACCTCTATTACCACAGAATAAATGATTGTGCTTATCACACAAAGATCTGCCCTGTATAAGCAATTAGTTAATTAGTAGCCGTTTACCGTCAAAGATACATAATATGTAGGTATATATTAATTAAATTAGATTTAGTAGCGAATCCATGTATCATACTTTAAATAAAGTATTCAAAATTATTTTGGACGACGTAGGTACCTACTACTGATTAGACATTTTAACTGTATTCACTCTATGATTCCTAGGATCGATGGCAACCAAAGGCGGGGGGACTGAATTATTGCATCGTTTTGTGCGAGTTGCGTGCACGCCGCGCCCCCGTCACGCGAGGCTGCGACACGACAAACGATATCTACTACTGATAAAATAATAAGCTTGTTAAAAACATATATACTTGATTCGAGGCCTAACTTTTCACGTTAATCTAACCATTATGTCTGTTTAGTAATTTTGCCAAAAAAAGGATTGACATTCACAGCTTTCAACAATATTATTATGATTACAGTTTTAAACCACAGAATAACGTAATAAGAGGTATTTTGAAATCGTCATTGCATACAATTTTAATTAATACTACTTTGATAAATTTATAATTATTAACTAAGTACCGTATTAATATATTTTCATTATTTTACTTACAAACTGAATAAACCTGACACGGCTACGAACTGCTACGGAAATGCTACGAGACTTGTATAATATTAAAGTTGATGACAAAAGTGAGTCATGATTATTGTTAATTTGCGTGTGTCTATAACATCTAGGTTGTAGTAATAAGTATCGTTGTATAAATATCTTACAGCTTAGTGGGTGTGCCATAATCAGATTGCGGCAGTCGTAGAGCTTCGCTCTATGGACGGACTTCGGCCGCTCCCACCACACGAACTAGCTTGATATATCAACTTTCTGGTATCTTATGGCTACTATATATTTGACATAAATAACTATGACCTTGATAGTGCAAATATCCGCTTACGTAAATTACAATTTACATTTGACCTAAAAGATACTCACCGATTCGATAGAAAGTTGTACCAAATTTAAACCAAAATGTATTTTTAAACTCTTGAACCAAAGTTCTCTACGATGTAAATAATGGGGATACATAGGTTGTATAGTAGAGTCTGAATGTTTAAACTTACCTTATTATTTCATTTTGCGCGTATCTCTATTAGTACACCACATGCCGCTCGCCGGCGCTGTCACAAAGGCTTTGTTTTTCACATGTCGGTCCAGGACCTGACACGTGGCACGACCACTGCACTCGCACCGGGCACTAAAGGTATCGACGCTCCGTAAAAGACGGTAGTGTGGAGGTCGCGCGTGTTATTGTTGTGGGACGGGGTCGGCACGGCAAGGTTGTCACAGAGCGAGTGTGTTGGCGTGGATGTGGCGAGCGAGCAGGCGTGCGAGGCGCTCGGGCGGGCGGCGCGGCGCGACTGCGCGGCTCGAGCGCGCGACCCCCGCTCGATACGCTGGCCATGAAATTTTCAGCCGAGCCACTGTCAACCAGTGGCGGCACGCACCTGCGCCACCACCACCACGCAACGCTCAGATTCACGAGGGATGCGGGGCTGCCTGCCCGCCAACCACAGATGTACTGCCAAAGGCCCTGGGGGTTTCCTAAAAACCCCCTTTGTACATTCTCTCAAAGCTTAACATTATGACGTTTAGGCTAATGTAAACATTCCCTCGTTTCAATCAAAATATGCTATATATTATAAATCTGTGCCTAGAAGCCTTAATTTAAGTGTAATATTAAATAATAATTTAATAAAAAAATATTATCTGTAACTAAATCGCTCTTTACCTTCATTGTAATAATTATGACACTCTCGTTGTCGTCAAGAATGAATTACTGATGTGAGGCGTAATGACATTTGCTATGGAGTTAGCTTAAATAATAGTATCAAAAGACGCGGTAAAATGTACCACGTGGTTAAAGTTGCAGGTATAAGGTAGTTGTAAATAACTGCGTGAACAAAGATCTTCTTCCTTTGCGTGTTGTTGAAACTAAAATATTTTTAAGTATTTTGAAGAAATGAGTTAATCCACGCTTTCTAGTAATTTTTTTGAATAAATTAACACTACTTGTCAACAGAAAAATAGAGTATACTTCATGTAACATACAAGTGTGCCTGTAACTAGACCTATGCTCAAACAAGTTCTAACGGATGGCTGCCAGATGGCACTACTGCTACTATCATATTAGTCATGATTATTTCTTGATTCTCAAGATAAAGAATTACTATATTGAGTCCTTATATATATGTTATAAAACTCATATATTTTGAGATCACCAATTATACAGAAACACTGCTGCCGTACAAAAGTTTGAATCCTTAGTCCTTAAGTCCATTTTCTTAAAGATTTAAACTTGATATGCCATTGAGTTTGTAGCATTCATTTCTCGAATGCTAAAGAACCATAATGTATGGGTAACTAAAGGAGTTTAATACCAATTAGATTAAAACGATAAGTTAAAGATTTCGTTAACTTTTATTATACGAATATAAACATGTTACAGCGACACTGGTGGAAAACTACAAAATTACACTTTAATTAGATATTTACAAAAAAATATTAAGAATGTCATACTGAGCATTAATACATAGGGTAGGTAACACATACGATTACAACATACGCAGTAATAAGTATATGAGTTAAATATGTTATATTAAGTCCATTTTATTAAAACAATAATTTATATTAGGCACACCGTGAATCTTATTTATATTGAATGTGTATGGTCACGTGAAAGAATGATTGAATAACACGGCGACAACTAAACAGATATTGTATTTAGTATACTTTTGAATATCGGTACAATTTATGTATATGGCTTTAAGTACGCAAACCTTATAATCTACTCATTAACTTACTTGTGTTTTAATAAGTTTATTGAAGGTATATTAAATGGCTTCAGTTTTTGCGAACCGCAACAGTGAACACATACTTACAAGGTACATCTACGACATACACAGAAGTTACAAACAGCATCGTCTTTGGACTATTTATACTGAGAATTCAATGGTCAAACACGAGATACATACCCCCACATCGATACATAGCACTCTACTATAGGTTATGAGACAAATATAATCTTTAATATTGTGTTCAGAATTGATCATGCTTTCAACGATCTTGTTGTAACTTGAACCTGTCTTTATCCCTTGCCATAATTAAATGTATATTTATCAAAAACATTACTTAAGACTTGCTTAGTGAACAACTTTTCAATATCTTTGTTCCCGATATTTACCCTTCTTAATATTTAAACACATAAAGTCTATACGAAATACAATATGAAATTTAATTTATAAAACATGTTCATATTAAAGCTTCTAAAACATTATACAAAAGTGGTACAGCACCTTGCTATTAGACGTATATTGCCTTTGGCTCAGTATTTTACTACACTATTATCTCATGAGATTCTTATTTACAAATCTTTATATACAAATAACAATTCACATATACATCAAACGTTTATTTCACAATACTATACTAAAGGTGGCATTACATTAAGTTATTTACATGAGTACAATACAAATGATAGGTACATCTAAGACACCGTGAAATGCACGTTAGAAAACACAAATGCAAGGAACGCGAAAGACCGCAATTATGAAAATAAATCCTTTAAAAATAATGCTTAATGAACAACAATGAGGAAATTCAAAGTTTGTACACTGCTAGGCGTAGCTGTGCTTTGTTTTAAACAAATTGCAGTCAGAAATAATAAGTTAATTTATATCAAAGTAATAATAGGTAGGTAGCATTTATCTTTTAAAATTAAAATGGTTGTCGAACGATCAATAAGGATCACATTTCATGTCATCAACAGTAAGTGCTAAATTCAAGAAGTAATTAAACTCCACGCTGTTAAAATTCACCTCCGCGCTGAATCGGTATTATAGTAGCCATCTCTATATAATCGTGTTTTACGTTTAAACACGATCGATACGTTAATTTATCGATTCTCACCGATTGCAATGCTAAGGGCGCTTTCCGCGCGACTTCCCGTTGATCACTGGCTCGAGTTGCTGTGTCTTGCGCGGGCGTAATATAAAGTTCAGGTTGTAAGCTGTGTTCACCGCATAATACACGTTTGCGTTAGCAGGTAGCACCATTTCTGTAAAAGTAATAAAAGTCAACAATAAATAGGTGAAGAGCAAACATGTCAGGATGTTAAAATAGTAGTGATTTCTACCAAAAAAAAAAAAGAAGAATAAACATATAATATAATAGAGCTTTATAAATAAGTATATTGGAGGAAATCATACCTTTCTCAGGTAAAACTTGCGCCAGGGTGTATCCGTCAGGATCACCATCGAGGTTTAGCTTCAGCATGGCGTTGCGAATAACTTGCGGCGTGCGCTCATTATTACACAACATGATCGACTTGTACAGCACCACGCCCTCCGTCTCCGCGCAGTCGGACTCGTACGTGACGCGGATGACGTAGAAGTCGGGGCCCGAGCGCAGGCCCGCGCCCGCCTTGCCGTTGGCCGGCTTGGGGCCGCTGGCGGCGCTGGACAGAGACACGTCCAACGAAGGCAGCGACGAAGAGGATGACCCGTGAGAGAGTCGAGTGGGCGACGTCCGTCGCTCCAGACTGTCCCTCTTCCACGCGGTGCCCGTGCCGTCCGTTTCGCAATAAAACTGTGAGCTGTTACTGGAGCTGGTGCTAGCTATCGAGTCGTTCTTCCTGTGACCCTGGCTATTCGTGTCTATTTTCTTCGGTCTTCTCTCCTTAGGAGGGTTTGTGGGCGGTTCGATCTGACATGAAAGTTGAAACGCCTCTCGGTCATCGAGTACTATAACGGAGTCAAACCACCTATCGAACATTGAGTCCGAAGGTAAATGGTAAGCATTAGCAGCACCTTGTAGCAGTTTAATCTGGGCCAGTACTTCGAACTCTTTCCGCCGTTTATCGAAATTTATCAGGCCGTCAGCTACCGTGTCTGGAATGGCGGTATCGATCATAGTAAGATCTGTTAAAAAGGTTCCGAGGTAAGGGATCGTCCCGTGACTAACCCCTGGCGAACCTCGTTCATGTAACAATTTTTGAAGCTGACGATCGTTTTCACCGACTGTGTCTGCGAACTTCGCAGTACCCTCTCGCATCAATAATTCTCTTTGAGCCCAACGATTATTGTCCTCACTAAAAATGCGAGCGAGCTCATCAAATAATTCTGACTTCTCTTTAGCTAGTAACGCCCACGTTTTTCTCAGTCTATAAACAGGATTACTCTGTAGCCCGGAGATGATCGCTTTTAACGATGAAAAGTTTTTGAGTACCCTCAGCTCTCGTGCTATATCCAGCCATGCGGCGAGGATGTCAGCGCGCTCGAGCGGCCTTAGGTTCGGTTCAACTAGAACCGTCGAAATAACTCGAAACGAAACAGCATTAAACTGGTTGACCGTGCCTAGAACGGTGGCCGCGTCGTGGGAGCGATCCTTGTCTCGCCTCGACCAGACGGCACCGAGGCACTGGTGCGGGACCAGCTTCTTGAACAGCTCCATGTCCATGCGGGTGAGCTGCTCGGCGAAGTGTCTGTGCGGCACGTGCGGCAGGCGGTAGGCGCTCGTGTGGTGCGCGGGCAGGCGCATGCCGGCCGCCAGGCACAGCCCGCCGCCGCCCGACACGCCATTGCGCTCCGCACTAAATACAGCTAGCTTCTGTAATACCTACAAACAAAATTTACCTCGTTCATAAACAAAGTACCTCTAAAGTTTGAATTAACGGAATAAATAACGTTTCCATGACATAAAATATGACTCAAATATTTGGTAAATACTGTGATCATAAATACATTGATCAGCTATAAAATTATAATCGTATAAATAAATGTAGGTACTTTTAATCCTGCCTTCAACTGTGCCTACGTGTCGATACGCAAAAAAGAGGAATTGTTGTGTGATATATGTTATTGCATGGATATTGAAAAACATAGTTATAATGAGTGTGATACCTTCGTGTGCAGTTCTGTACCAGGCAAATGAACCTGAGTGAAGGCGAGTAGCTGTTGCAGTGCGGGATGGTGCGGAGGTTGGCGAAAGTCCTCCGGGTATGTGTCCAGCCACACGTGAAGACATGCTACCAGAGTCCTGAAACATTTACACAACACATATTTAAATGATTTGACGACCTGATTGGCGCAGTGGCTAAGCGATTAGACTGCTGCGCCAAGGGTTGCGGGTTCGATTTCCGCACGGGACAACAATTTGTGTGATCCGCGGATGTTTGTCCCGAGTCTGGGAGGTTGTGCATGTGATATTTCATATTTGTGAAACGCACCCACGACATTTAAAAAAAAAATACATATACAACACGCCTTAGACACATAATGCGCTTGTGCACTACTGTAGGTACTTAAGAATACAAAATACAAGAATAGATATAGGAAATGGCGGACTCAACAAACATGACCCTGAATGATAAATATCTTTGATACAACGCGAGCGAAGAAACTGTAACCGTAAACCGTGATAAAAAGCTATTAAAATTACGATTCCATAAGACTGTTAAAAAACGGTAGTAGCTGAACTCGTAACATACTTCGAAAGACCATAATAGAGTCATACAATAAATTAAACACAATCGGACTGTTGTCGAAAATCTTAAATACATAGCTGAGATAGCGATATAACTGACGTTAATGTTCTATTCGGTCGCCTGCATTCCCAGAAGGGGTTGTCAGAAGTGTGTAGTACCCTACACACTCATTTCGGGATGTGGAGTTCCTCCAACGAAAAGGAAGATCTTCCAACCAGGCGGTGGTATGCCTGGTGGGCCGCGGCGCCCCACTACTCAACTCGGGGCGGCTGTATTTATAGCTAGCGTGTGTGATTACTTATTTACTTTACTTACTTACGCTAGCGCGATGCAGGAATGTCATCGCACATTCGTCCTGCGACGGGTAGATGTCGCTATAGTCCCAATGAAAAAGGGGGCGAGCCTGTTGCCATAAACCGGGCACAAAACGAAACTCCGAGCTGCTTAATTACCAAATGAAAAAACCCAGCAACACTTTGTCAGCCCCGGCATTCGAACCCAGAATGACCCTCATGGCTCATGCCCAGCAGTCGCGCTTAGCAACTAAACCAACGAGGCACTTATTTTATTTTGAATAGAAATATTTACTTTCGATGTTGCTGCGAGGTGTCCACTGCTGTCGGATGCACCTCCTCGGCAGCCAACGCTTCATATCGCCGCAAGAGGAGGTCCAGCACCCTGCTGCACTCCGCGAACGAACTGAAAATGTTAATTAATATCTATTACTTTAATTGGTTTATTATTATCGGCAACATAGCACGTGTTTTTATCTAAGGCCACTATTAAAAATCAACAGACTATTTGTTTTAGTCTCCAACGGTGCCTTTGCCTTTACAGAATAATAGTACTACTAGAATAGAAACACGTAAGTGCAAACAGTGAATAGCAAAAAAATATTAAAACATTTTAAGTAATCCCCGACACAACATAAGTTATAAGCTAAAACTATTTCCATCACGTCAGCTTTCACAAAAAACCTCATCATAGCCGGTCTATTCGTTTAGGAGCTACGATGCCACAGATAGATACACAGACGGACACGTTAAACTTATAAAACTCCTTTTTTGCGTCGGGGGTTAATAATATAAATAGAAACAAAATAGTATGCTTACCGATATGTTGCTAGAAATACGTTAACATATGTCGACTCGAGCTCGCCATCGTCAGTGGCGAGGGCCTCGACCAGCCGCTCTACGGTGCCTGCTTTCACAAAGCGCACGCGCACTGTTTCCCACTCCAGATGAGAGATCTCATCGTCCGACTCCTGGAAATAACATCGAAATAATAAATACAAGCTTTTCGTATTAAAGTATTATTCTATGTAATTGGATGTAATGTTTTGACCAAAAATAAAATAAAAACAATAACGCACGACTAATAAGGATAACAGACCCAAGGACGTCGATCTACGAGTATAAAAAAAGAATTTGTACTCAGGGATAACGCATATAACGTCACAATAATGTGCCCATGAGTAAGGAGATTTAGTTCATATATTACGTACGACATGACGAAGACTGAATCGTTGATATGACTCAATGTTGCGGTTTTACTATAGAATAAGGAAAAAAATACTCCAGTCCTTTTAATAACAATATAGATTATATATTTCAACATTATTTATGTACTTAACTATTTATAAGAATAATTAAAATTATTTATTTATTTAAATTAATAAAAGTAAACAAGTATATAACTAATAATTATTTATAATATACCGAGAGTCCTAGACCTTGCAAATATTTTAATGATCCGCAAAAGTTTTTGACTCTTGGTATTTCTGAACGTGGATATTGCGGGGCATTATTTAGAAAAAAAATTCCCTAATATAGCTATCTAATTTTCATATGGCATATAAAATTGAAAACGTAACGTTGCTAACGACGGAAGTTATCCGCGTCAAATAGGTTCCCAAACACAAGAAATAATCGAATCCTGATACCTACATACTTGTTACCATGTAATAATATCTTATCTTTTTCTCATGTATAAAAACGTCGCTCCACAATAGTGTAGGAATTTTCCTGTTTCGCGAGTGCGTTTCACAAACATCAAATATCAGAAACACAAAGACCCAGACTCGGGGCAAACGTCTGCGGATCACACAACGTTTTGTCCCGTGCGGGAATCGAACCCTTAGCGCTGCTGCGCTGTACAATCACTTAGCCACTACATCAATCAGGTCGTCATCTGCAACTCAGTTTGGCAATTATGAAATAAATTCAACCTAGTAAAATGAATATTAAAAATATGAATACTTTGATGCTTTTTAATTCCATTTAATTTGTTAATGCATTTTTGATATTTATGTTTTAAATAGATAATTAATTAATTAGTAGGTACTTAGGTAGTGTTTAAATGTGTTCATATTATGAATAGGGTTATGCTTTGAAATAAAGAACAAACATAAATATCTAGCAAATAACTTAAGTAATAATAAACTACTTTATATTAAACTGGTAATATTATAATAATCAGCAACGATGTAATTGTAGTCATTTTATAATCCCCGCTGGGGAATTCCATGGAGCCGCTTAATGATAAGGTTAAGGTCCCATAGTGAAAACGGGTATTTCAGAATGTCGGTACTGAACAACGGGTTATTTTAAACTTTATTGTAAATATCTGGTATTTCCCTCTAAGTTTTAACAGCTTAATATGTCAATGGGCAGTGAGGAACCTTTCTGTTTCGTAACTTGGTAACTACATAAATCACAGAGGAGAAAAAAAATATTTACATGAGCTTACCAATCTTTACATTTTTTTGTTTGTAGATATTGTGTCATCGTTTTGTAATCATGGTTATAATCTGTAACCAGTACATCAAAGCTTATTGTCATACTCGTAGAACAATATCAGTTCTTTTTCGTAGCCATTCTACTAGTCGAATGCGGTTAAACTATCACCTTAGTCTCGGTATCGACTACAAGAGAATACCGACGCCGAAAAGTGTCGGGTTGTCTTTTATTTCCCTATCTGATCTATCTAACGTGTTTAAAGTGTTTAGTACATTTGTTGGCAATAAAAACATTATAACAAACTATGAGTTAGGAGACCATGACAATCGACTAGAGTTAGAGAGTTCAGATGAGAACAAGCAAGTTTAGGACTTAATAATACACTGTATGTTGTACCTACCTATGTAATTTTATGCAATTTAGTCTTTAACCTACTGTGAGATCAGCGAACAAAACTTAATTACAACCGTACACTAAAGTTCCCACACGCACTCACTATTATATTCTTGTGTTTCGCTCATTGTGCCGAGGATGTATATTGTCTATTATCTGGTTTTGTACGACAGCTAATATTGTACCTATAGTGGATGAACGCTATTCATTTACATCGAAGTACTCTACCTAAACTTAACTAAGTCGAGATATCATAGTCTAAAAGCAGACTACAAAAAATGAAGCCTTATAAATTATAATGCACGAGTAATATAAAATACTTTTACTTCTCGTCTTGATAATACAGTGTGGACATTTTCTCACCAAGTCTTTACGTAAGTTAAGAGTGAATTATAATTTTAATGAAAGGAAAACAGTTTGTAGTCCATTCATTAAACCATTGTTAACTTCGTCTTTAACGTAAAAAATGCTATTAATTTTTATCTTTAGAAATTATTATCATTTCGTAATAATTCGCAAGCATTCAACGACCTCTTGGGAATGTTAGCTGAAGGATTAATAACGAATAGCAACACAATGTTATGTAGTGAATGAATCATGTTATTTACACTGAACATGTCACTGTCTTTGTCATCAGCTGTGTTTACTGTTGTGAATGTTATCTTAGCGGCACTGGTATAACGTGGATTGTGGCCTCGTAATGCTAAAAATCAATACAATTGTGAAGTGAAATATCGAACAAATATCACAGCAAGACTACTCGAAACTAACTGGGGTATATAGTCAATTTAATATTATTAACATTAATTAAACCTACTAATGACCGCGACACGGTGATTCACAGTGCAGTTATAATCTTTGTTTTAGGTATTTCTTAATAACATAACCCACGTCTAAACAAGTAACAAAACTTTGATATGAATCACGTAAGATCATATTGTTAAAAGCCAGCATAAAAACTTGATTCGGCAAAAAAAATTGTTGGTAGAATTTATATATATAATCTTGCATTTATGCGTGATACTTATTAGAGATCTAAGAAATACAGCACCATCTAATTTTTTTTTTAGTCTGAAGTGATCTGAAGGGCATAATTTTATTATTTTCTGTTGTTGCTCCTATGCAAACAAGTCTAACCATAAATTAACAGAATACCAAGTAAGATATGAGTGATGCAATATATATTACACAAGATAAGTAGGTACTCTACACATACTTAGTTTTATAGTAAACGCTTTGTTTTTTGCATAGGTACGCGTTTAAAAGTCATTACATCGCCAATTGAGTAAGTCTGTGACATCGCTCTATATAACTGTAGGTACCTACATAATAGTCTATTATAACATTAAATTACATTGCGGCATAATAATTAAAAGGTAAGTACACACTAATCAAGATCTACAATTGCATGGTACACGCCAAAATTACGTCCAGTAATTGTCCTATACAACCTTGTACATCATTGTCAGCCATCCGGGACGTTAATGGTGCTATATAAATATAAACATTACATAAGTACACTGCGTACCTTTACAATGAAAACATTTCACTATGTATTGTGGGCAGACGTCTAAAAATGGCGAAACGTTTTACAGATTAAATTTTGCATTAAACTGTTGAAATATTCCCTGTATTTAACTTTTAGTTATTTATAATTTTCACAATCCAGAAACGATCATGAGAATATTTTCTTGTTGAATGAGAAATCTCTTATTGTCGATGGTCATTGAAAACTGACGTCGCCCATGAAGTCTGTGTTCGCGGGCCGACTGTATTATTATATCACGTCGTATAGCGACATAGTTGAGAACTTGGAAATATACTGACAACAGTTCTTAATAAATTAATACAGTAGTTGAGGCTGATATATGATCACACTTATATAAAAAGCCAGTAATATGACATACAACACTGTTGTTTGATCACCCAATGGTTATGAAAATGTATTACTAAACATATTACTACATTACAGTATCGTCACTACATAGTATAAAACAACTAGCGGCCCGCTCCGGCTTCGCACGGGTATAAAATATACATTTATAAGTATTTCTCCACAATTTAATGGATGTTATTATATCTATAAACCTTACTCTTCAATCACTCTATCTATTAAAAAAAACCGCATCAAAATCCGTTGCGTAGTTTTAAAGATTTAAGCATACATAGGGATATAGGGACAGAGAAAGCGACTTTGTTTTATACTATGTAGTGAAGTCGCTTTCTCTGTCCCTATATCCCTATGTATGCTTAAATCTTTAAAACTACGCAACGGATTTTGATGCGTTTTTTTTTAATAGATAGAGTAATTGAAGAGGAAGGTTTATATGTATAATAACATAAATGAAATAGTGGAGAAATACTTATAATATATATTTTATACCCGTGCGAAGCCGGAGCGGGTCGCTAGTTATTAATATAACTTGATTGTATTGTAATAGGTATGTATTATGCAACTCTCGTAGAAAATAAAGCAATAAACTTAAGTTACAACGACCAAACTTAGTAGTATTTATTGAGCATGATGACTTTCAATGTCGATATCTAATCGCAAATAATTAAATCAATACTATAATTATAGGTTCGATTAATCCAACATTATCTGCTTACAAAATATCTACATAAGAAAACATACAAGTTTGTTTCATTATACTGTAATAAGTGTATGTAGTCTTTGAACAATATTTTAATCTAATATCTACAAAATATTTCACCATAATGATGTGTAAAAAACATAGATAATTAGGTACATTTTCTGTCTTTACCATAAAATTCTATGTACTTCATAATTGCGTATGTTTCAAGTAACAAATTTATTAAGTATGTAGATATGGCCTATGGGAGAAGTATCCTATTAGAATTTTTAGATAACATTTTCTTTTATTTGTTATCTATGTTTACCTTTTGATTTAGATTTCAATTACCTACAATTTTTAATTATTTAACTTAATAATGATAATAATATACACAATACGTATCAAACCCGGAAATTCAAATGTTAAAGTTCCAAGGTCTCCTCTAGACAGGCTTGACCCAGTGTGGAGATCATGGGTTAAACATTTCCTTTTATTGTTATTTAGATACAAGTTTGAATCTAAATTGATAAAGGAAATTTGAAAAATGATGGACACGACCGGTATTCGAACCCGCGACCTTCACCGATCCGCGGCGCTGCTCTAACCAACTGAGCCACCGTGTCGCTGCTCGCATCCATTGAATTTCAAGTTCCCTTTTAGTATTTACGTCTTAAGGGTGACGTCAGGTATTATCTGTTGGAATCTATGATTACCAAACCAGTGTTATACCTTTACAGCTATAAATCACTGAAACGATAATACCAACGCAAATTTCTATCATTTTACAAATTTTCTTTATCAATTTAGATTCAAGCTTAGCATGGGCAACATGCTAAAATGGCACCAAAAGTCATATAGATATAAGTAGCTATAAATACCTATTTTTAGATTTTAAGGAAATTTTGTACTTTTACTGGAAATAAAGATTATTATTATAAAACTATTTCTGGTTATAACGTCTACGAACGAGAGTCGACGTCATGCTATTTAGCATAGGCATCTTGATTATGTAGATTGTGTAAACATATGAAACATGCAAACGGAATTGATATAATACATAATTAAATGCATAATTAACCAACAGCGGATGTAAGTTAGAACTTACACCTGTACCTGCTTATTCAAGCATCAGACTCACTCACACATTATTATCAATTTTCTATGGTTTATTCTAAATAACTTTTATACCTACATGGATGTACTGCAAATAATTAGAAAACTTATTACAGTACTTACGCTAGAAGCACTCCGCGTAGGTCGGTGATAGCGAACTTTCTTGAGGTAGACGGTGTAGATGGCGCCGTCGACGCGCTCCTCGCCCCACAACCGCCATGTCGGCTGCTGGAACACACCACCCACTGGTCAACATAATAGTTCAATAATATCTTCATCTCCTTCATCAACTATAGGTACTAGGCATAGGTATCTACAATCTAAATTTTTTATTTTAATAACCAGCTTCTTAAAAATAATTATTTAATAAAGTTGTTCAAGATTACATTTAGAACAGTAAAGACATAATTATTTATTCTTGTTAAATAAATAATATGAGTAATAAATGAGAGGTTTTTATTAATGTAGCATGCATGTACACTTGTACACGCTTACAGCTTATCATGTTCAGCTATTAAGATAAAGAACTTGTCATAATTGGAGAGATTGTTTTATTATTCGTGTTATTGTTATTTATGTTTGCAACAGTCGAGTGCTTACATAATCATCGTCTAGGTTACGAGCGAACAGCACGGGCTCGGCCTTACTGACGCCGCAGATCCTCCACATGGCCCATGTCCGCGACGTCACGCGCGACGTCACCAGCTCAGCTGAGCGCCGCCCGCATCACGCACACTTTCACTACCTACTGCACCGCAGCGCACATTACATCCACATGCAAATCTAGTAATTTTGTAATTGGATCAATCAGCGGCGAGAGGCGAGCGAGTATGCGAGCAGCGCGGACGTGCGTGACGCGGGAGAAATCGCTGCGGCCGCGGACAACGGCACACTTGTCTACAGTGGATCCGGCTCCACCAACACTACGCACTACGCTTTTTATCAATTCGTGGAATTAAGGTCTACCGTCACCTCCTAATCACTGATACTCGTTAATGGGCCAAAACGAACACTCACTCCATAATAAACAGTTTTCTACAATTACTGCGTTACAGTCCATTTCACTTTGTGTACATTGTCACTTTACTACACTGATAGACATTATGAAATCGTAAATTTGCATATTACTTAGACGTATACCAACAACACCATCTGTCGAAAACTTTCACACTCTTAAAAAGCGAATGTTACTCACTAATGTTGCATTAATTTAATAAATAAATTGCATAAACTGTACTATTTTCGTTGTAAACACAATCATTTTAGAAATAATGTTAAGTGTACATTAAAATATGTGGGGAAATATAGAAGCGCTGGTGCTTCAGCGCAGGCGCACGGCGACTGCTCTCTTCGCGGAGAGATCGCGTGAAAAACTCTGATAGAGCACGTCAATGACGCGCCGCTGCGCCGCTGTGCTCTGCCCAGGTGCTAACTTCATAACACGACGGCACGTGCCTCTACATATGTGTGAGTCCAATTAAACAAGCTTAAATATACACAACCTACCATCCAACCGACCAACCACCAACCACAAATAAGTATTTCTCGTCAACTTATCATTTGCTCATAAATTAATAACCAGACAAAACATAAAGATTCCATGATGTGATATAAATAAAAATATTTGCTGCATTCCTACGTAGATCATATTATAGCCTGACTAACGTTGGATATGCCATCATTGTTGTATTACGTAATATTATGCAGATAGAGTATTGACATCCATCATAAACCAAATATTAAATCTTGATAAACATTTTTTAAGTTTGGTTTGTGATAAAGCCGTCATTTATAACAAAATGTCTACAATATTTCAAGTTGTTTACTTGAAGTAAATATTATTACAAGGATTGGTCAGTGCAAAACGATATGCTCGCGCGCACCCAATGAAGTGATTAATAACTTGACCGCTCAGCTACAAAGTTGTGGCAATCAATTGAAAATTGAAATTAACACCTAACTATCTATTATGTAGTACGAGTGTACATCACATAGACGTGGTAACAATTATAGCAAATATTTATGTACTCGTGTACCTATGTATGTTTAGAATTATAAGAACTTGGTACATAGAGTCGACAAGTGCTAGTGCACCGTAACACTTTTTATTCCTCAATAAGTTATAAAAGGCATTAGGTGTTAATATAATTAGACATAGTCCTTCTTGTCGATTTCGACAAAGGCGACCCCTAAAATTACCTTCTTTGATGAGAATTAAGGCCTCCTATACTTATAATACGTATACTTACAATTCTTCGGGCCAACTCTATTGCGTCTAGGTGTTAATAACGACTCTCTCAATACATATTCCATCTAGTCTTTTTATTAATATTTATTTTTGTAATAAGCCACCACTAGCTTGAGCATTTACGACTGAATTCAATGAGAATAGCAATTAATTCCAACGATTAAGGTCTTATAAATGCAACAGGTGGTTTAATTAGCTGGTAATTATAACTACGACTGCAAAACATTACACATTACACGACCGGCAATATATAAGATGTTCAAAATGTGTGGTTTTACAAGCGTTGTCAACGCGCCAGGAGCCGGGCCGGCGCCAGCTGACCCCGCATGACCTTTCTTTACCAATATAATATCAGACTGGGTTCTGAAATTATGATGGTTATCTCATGAATAAACAACTTTCTTGAAATACAATACTTTTAAAAATCTCTTTCGATGTTCTTATGTTGTTACTTTACTTACTTTACTTCTTTGGATTAAATAATTCATTAATTAGAAAATAGTCCTTTTATACCTCCTTTAAAATTAAAGTAGAGCAAATATTGTCTTTCTTTAAAGTATTACCTAACTAAAACCAAACTTCTATCGTTTATCGGACACGTATCAGGTAATATTTATGTTCATTACATAAGTCACTTTAGTTGTTGACCAAACAACGTGGCTCAATATAATAGATGCTATAGGTACTCATCCCACGCATTAAACGATCGGGAGCCCTTCACAAAAGCGCAATCGATTGAAAAATCACTCATGCCTGAACTTTGGGTCCTTAGACAAATATGAATCAAGATTTCAAGCCGTTTCATATCTTTCAATCCAATTGTTTTTCTACTTGTAAAACATTACAAATACACATACGGGAAGCCTTAAAAATAAACTAAATCTTTATCTAATTGCCTCGTTACTAAGCTTAGAAATGTAGGGAAAATTAAGTGACGCAGATTCAGTCGAAAATGTATTTAAGGTAATTATGTAGGTTAAATATAATCAAGAACTATCGCAACGAGTATAATGTTTATTAAATTATTTGTGCAAAGTCATCATGATGAATTAATGACATACGTCGTTCTACGCGTTCAGGCATTTAGAAATAAAGGTCGCGGTACCAACACCGATTTGATACTAGTTTAATCCGTACTGAGGTTGCTAGAAAGTTACCAGTAAGGACTGATATCGATCGGCCATGCAACAGCAACTCGTAGGCTAAATATAGCAGATGACACAAGACGGGTGACTTGGCTCCCACCCCGAGCACCTCCACCTGGCACCATGCTGGCCCAATTACCGGTTACTAACATTGTACAACTAGGGACGAATAATTTCATATAAAATAATTGTTTAAGGGTAAAATCGCTTAGTTATTTGAATGAAGAGGATGTAAAATAGGAAATAATTTTCCCCATGGTAAAAATCTTAGTATCATTATTTTATTGACTTGAAACAATAGTAAAAAGTTTAATGAACAATGAATTACGCAATTACACCACAAGTTGATATAGCTGAAACCTATACCTACTTAGAAAATCATAAAACAGCTTATAATAATACTTACCTATTTAATTAATAAATTTTGATCATAATTTATATTTTATAAACCTAGGTCAAAAAAAGGAGGAGGTTCTCAATTTGTCTGGATCCTTTTTTTTGTATAAAGTATAATCACTAATCAGCAAGTCTTATTATAATAAAAGATTGTGAAATGTCACAATTGCAAAATAATATTAATTTGCCAACAAAATAACGATACTGATATTATAAAGGTCATTTTTGAAGCTGACGTATGTGTCTTTTATCAAACACGGTTGAAGCAGATATTTCTCATCCTTCGCAACTTGTTATGTCCGCTCAATATAATCTAAAAGGCTTTGAATGGCAGGGTCGGTATTATGGTTGCTTTTATTAGATACTTGAAATAGAAACAAAACGGGTGACGGGAGACGGGCTACGGACTCTCCCGCAAGACGCATTCCCATCGCATATATTATAAATAAAGCGACGTCAGCGTTCTTATCTGCACATACGTAACTCGTCAAGGTAACATCGACTTAGATTTATATCACACACTCTTTTCTTCCACAGACGTCAGACGTCATTATTGCCATACACAATAGACTGATATATTTAGCAGTTAAATGTGATCAACTGGTATTACATTATTATTAAAAAGATGCAGCGTTTTTCAGATATAGAACATAACAGTTACCTACATTTATAATATATAGATATTATGGTCATTATGAACACATGTATTTGACTTGGACGCGTCGATTTGTAACAAAATGTTGACAATTTTAACCTAAACAATAGACTCCGGTACTTCATTACTTTTATTGGTTGTTTTGTTATGTATTTTTGGGTCCCGCGTTACAGAAGTTTTATTTTAATTAACAGATAAACTGTGAATGCACGATCAGATTCGCTACGTATGTTACAATTTGGTTCAATAATATCAATATAGAATTGAATACATACAAAATTTCTACTTTAAAAAATTTACTGACAAAAACCGTTGATTATCATTAGAAAACTGTTGTTAAACAAAGGACAGCGGTGAAGTCGGAGGGCATTGTTCGCCACAGGGCAGGCGGCAGGCGTGACGGACGCGCTTGGCCGGCGGCGGCGCGCCCTCGCCACTACTGACGATACCCGGAACAAATACTAGCTGTTGGCCAAGACGACCGTCGTTGGCAACCATAAGCAAACTAAAGCCACTAGAGTACACTCAAACGTACTACAAACGTTATTCGCACTTCGCTTGGAGTAGCATAAGTTACATGACTATTTCTGAAGTAGTTCAAATGACGCAAAGAACATCCCTTACATTTTCCGAACAAAAGCTACCACGAATAAAAAAATGTCGGTCATTCCTTTTTCAACATGCACCAAGGCTCAAAAGAGAAGCAGCTCTTAGTGGCGCGTACTTGCTTCCATTCCTTATTCGAAAAACAACACGGCACACATTTTCTTACTTTCCGCGCTTGCCTCGACGTAAACACCACATTTTACATACTAAACAGTAAGAAGCAACACTTTTATGGTGAAATCTAGCTGGAAATATTTTAAACACGTACTAGTTACAAACTCTCTCTATTTATTTATTTATTTATTTATTTAATACTTCAGTACAGATGTGTACAAGGCGGACTTAATGCCTTAGGCATTTTCTACCAGTCGAACCTGAGGTAGTGCAGAGATAAAAACAAGGTAGATGCACAAACAGTTGTGAAAGAGAGAAAATAAAATACATACATATATTATAATACTCTAAGAAATATAATACATACATAAATACATACATACAATATAATAATATCCATAGTGTAGTGGAGATATATTATGAATCCGTCGATGACTTGTCGAGTAAGTATTTTTTAATTTTTTTTTTAAAGTTTAGCCGATTGTGTATCATCCTGATCTCACGAGGGAGCGCATTCCAAAGAAGAATAGACTGAATGAAGAAGGTAGAGTGAATAAAGTCAGAGCGATGAGAGGGACATTGAAGGAGACGATTACTGGAAGAACGTA
Source organism: Abrostola tripartita (assembly GCA_905340225.1). NCBI lineage: Eukaryota > Metazoa > Arthropoda > Insecta > Lepidoptera > Noctuidae > Abrostola > Abrostola tripartita. The sequence goes on from HG996488.1 coordinate 4,661,362, forward strand.
GATGCTTATTGTGGTTGTCACAGAGATAGTGAAAGTGAGATGTAAGGTATGTAGGAGAGTGTGGCAGAAATAATATGGAGAATAAGGTGGTCAATGCCCTCATGTTTCTGCGTTGGCGGATAGGCAACCAATTCAGTTGCGACCGATACGCAGATATATGGTCATATTTACGGAGATTGAAAACGAATCGAATGCAGTTATTTAGAAGTCTGTCGAGTTTATTGAGCAGATCAGCATTCAGGTCAAAATAGCAAACATCACCATAGTCGATTATGGGGAAAACCAAAGTCTGCATAAGCATAGCCTTTGTGTGAGCAGGCAACAAGTTTTTTAGACGATAAAGCGCTCGTAAGGTTCCTGTCACTCTTTGACTAACATTGGCGACTTGGGGTCGCCAACTAAGGTTAGAGTCGAGATGAAGACCAAGGTCTTTGACGCTTGGACTCAGAGGGATAACAAGACCATTGAAAATGACAGGTGGGATAGTCACACTGCTCAGGCTGCGAATGTTTCGGTGGCTCCCTAGGATTACGGCTTGGCACTTGTCCGGATTAACTGCAACACCGAACCTCTCAGACCAGTCTCTTATACCTTCCAGATCCCTATTAATTGCAATGATGGCATCCGATAGATTCTCTAACCTAGCCTGTGAGTACAATTGCAAATCGTCTGCATAAAGATGATACGCACACCGAAGTTTTTGGGTAATCATGTTAATGAAGATAGAAAACAGAAGAGGAGAAAGTATGCCGCCTTGTGGAACGCCAGACAACAGGTCACACCAATTTGAAAACGAATCCTCAAAATGCGCTGCCTGCTGACGTCCCCGAAGGTAGGAAGAAAACCACTCCAGCGCCCCGGAAGAGACCATGAGGTGGGAAAGAATGGATAAAAGGATGTCGTGATTGACGGTATTGAAGGCATTGGAGAAATCAATCAATACCAAAATCGTGACTTTGGAGTCCTCCATTCCAGCCCTAATATCGCCAGTCACTTTCAGGAGGGCAGAAACAGTACTATGACCAGGTCTAAACCCAGACTGCAAAGGGCTCAAAAGGTTGTTTTGGAGCGTAAAGTGCGACAGCTGTTTATGAGCACAGGCTTCCAGCACCTTGGACAGGAAGGGGAGGATAGATATAGGGCGGTAGTGACTTGGAAGGGAGGGATTCGATATTTTAGGTAAAGGAAGAACATGGGCTTTACGCCACAACGACGGAAAATGTCCTGATTTTAGGGAAAAGTTTACAATATGGGAGATGGCTGGAAGGAGATGATCCAAAGCTGTGGTGATCATGTTGCGACTGATGTTATCACAACCCACAGCCCTGGATTTAATGGATAGAATGATCTTCTTAATCTCTCCCGACGTAGCTGGAGTGAAGCTGAAAGGGTTTATGTTGGAACGCGTGAGACCTGCGATGATGTTGAGGGTGTCAAATTTGGTAAGATGATCTAACTGTGAAACAGTGGAGAAATGGCTGTTTAGATCGTCTAAGCTGACTGAGTTCGGAAGGTCCAAGTGACGCGATTTGCCGATACCTAAAGTGCCAAGGAACTTCCAGATATCGGCAGAAGATGAGGAAGAAATATTTTCGAGAATATGACGGCGTTTGGCGTTGCGTATCATCTGGTTGCAACGATTCCTAGCTGTTTTGAAGACGGCCCAGTTATCTTCAACACGGTCCTTTTTGAATCGACGGAAAGCTCGATCCCTTCGCCTCATCGCCATCTGAATTCCCCTTGTCATCCAAGGTGCAGGAGCACGCTTAATTCTCACTTTTTTCACTGGGGCATGGACATCGTAAAGCCCTATGACTGCCTGATTGAAAATACGCACTTTGTCATCGATAGTAGTGGCCTCTTCGAGAGGTTTCCAATCTATTCCGGCTGCATCGCTTTGCAACTTACCTACGTCTAGGCGCGCAAAGCAACGCTTATGCAGAACCTTGGGTTTGGGCTTAGGAGGTTTGAGAATATATGAGAGAAAAATGAGGTCGTGGTGGGAAAAGCCAGGAGCAGACAACTGACCGTGAGAGGAAACGCGGGTAGGACTAGAGGTGAGTATTAGGTCAAGCCAGGTATCCTCTCCAACTGTATTATGGTGAGTTGCTTGTAGAGGTAGGACGTGGAGACTGGCTGACTCGATGAGGTGAAGGAGTTTGTGAGCGCGAGGGGAGTTTTGATCGAGGAGGTTGGTGTTAAAATCGCCCATGATGATGTGATGTGCATATTCTGGTCCCAGAGATTCTAGTACCAATTCGAATTCGGTGAAGTAGTTAACAGTAGGGGGACAGTATACCACCCCTAAAACTGCTTTTGCTCCATTGACACAAACCTCAAGAAAAAGATACTCTGCGGTGGCTGAGTAGTTAGGTGAGGAAGAGAATAGGATTTTATAAGGAAAGTCGCTACGCAAGTATATAGCTACACCTCCTCCACCCTTCCCGATCCTATCATTCCGGATAAGGATGAAGCCAGGAAGAGGGTAGAAAGTTGACGGAAGATGAGGTTTGAGCCAAGTCTCAGAGACCAAGATGGCGTGGACATTGCTGTTGGCGAATGCTTCGTGTAGATCACTGAAGTGGCTAGGTATACTTTGCGCGTTAAGGTGACAAACATTCATCAGCCGATTCTGTTGGGAATTAAATCTATCGCGCAAAGTTTCACCTAGAGTGTCTGTCACGGAAGAGAAGCTAATATCACCTGATGACGTATTTGATTCATAAGCAGAGAAATACAATTCACTATCGGATATCATAATATATAACTATAGAAAAAAAAAATATAAATTAAAAAAAAAAAAAACAATAATTAACTATGTGCTTACGTTATAAGTACGCAGTTTGCATCTCTGCACCACCCGCCAGCCAATAATAACAACAAAATAATAACAAAAAACAAAACACACGATAATAAAAAGAAAGAAAAAAAAAATATGAAAAGGCAGGTTTCCAAAATAAAAGTTGAAGTGATTTGATTGACACTTGAGTTGACAGTGACAGTTGTAAAGTTGACATATCTACTCACAATTATTCACATGCAACGAAAAATATTGGAATACTCTAATAGGTTCTTGGGTGTTACGCTAGATAGTAAACTTACAGGGGTGGACCATATCAACGAAGTTGTTAAAAAATGTGAGCGGTCAATTTCTGTCCTCAAGGCTCTATCTGGAGTTTGGTGGGGCGCCCATCCATTCACCTTAAAACTAATTTATAATGCGTTGGTCAGGAGTGTTTTGGATTATTGCAGCTTCGCTATTCAACCTTGCAACAAATTGGCCATTCGCAGATTGGATAGTGTTCAGGCTAAATGTTTGAGAATCATAATGGGTGCCATGAAGTCTTCTCCCATAAACGCTCTTCAGGTTGAATGTGCAGAACCGCCGCTCAACCTAAGACGACAATATTTAGCAGATCGATTTTTGTCCAAGGTTTTCGCTCTGTCTTCCCATCCACTTCTTCCTATTTTAGAGCAAACGGACTTATCTTTCAATAATTCATCCTACTGGAATAACAAATCTATTCCTCCGTTGATAGTCAGATATAGGGAGCTTAAAAACCTCCCTTCGCCTGTTTATCAATACTCTGTCCTACCATCTTTTTCTTCCGCATATGAGGTGGTTAACTTTAGGCCCAAGATTGTCCTGAACCTCAATATATCTAAATTTTCACAGGACGTAAGGGGCGACTTTGCTTCGGCCATTGATAGGTTCTGGAAGGGTTGGAATCTATTTTTTACAGACGCTTCAAAATTGACTCCAACAGGCTGTGTTGGAGTGGCAGTCTACTTCCAAAATTCAAAAATTTCCCTCTTACTTCAGTGTCCACCAGAGTCATCGGTGTTCACTGGAGAATGTTTAGGTATCCTAGAATCTTTAAAATTTATAAAAGCTCACAATATTAAAAATTCAGTAATTTTTTCAGACTCGCGTAGTAGTCTTCAGGCATTGATGCAATGTCCACTGCATAGTCAAAATTTTAGTAATATTCTAATGGATACTAAAATTATGTTAAATGATTGTTATAAAAACAACTTTAATATAGAAATTGTTTGGATCCCTGGTCATTCGGGTATTGCAGGCAATGAATGTGCGGATTCGTTGGCTCGATTTGCCTCCTCGAACCAGGTTGAGCAAAAATACTATTTTATTCAGAATAATGACCTTAAAAATGACTCGAAGCCAAAGTTGTTTCTTTCCTGGTCAAAAATGTGGTTAGAAAGTTCGAAACACAAGGGGTTTTATTACGCAGGTGTGCAACCAGACATCCGGACTAAACCGTGGTTCAGCAAGTTTCCATCTGTTCCAAAAAAAATTGTCACAATCCTATGTAGACTGAGATTGGGGCACTGTTGCAGCCCGGTCTTTTTGAACAAAATCAATGTCAGAGACAACTCTCTCTGTGATTGTGGTCTTGACTATGGATCCCTTGATCATATATTTTTCGCCTGTCCATTAAATTGCAAGTCGTTTGACTTGTATTTAAAACTTACGCAAATTAAAATTCCTTTACCTAATAACTTTCGTTCCCTTTTATGTAACTTCTGTCCTTCTATTATTAAAACACTCTCTAAATTTATCAGACAAAATAATATTAAATTGTAGCTCTTTAGGTTTTAATAACGATTAAATAAAAATAGACCCACAAAAATGTCTAACTGCAAACGTTGCAGTCTTAACTCGAATCTGGCAGAATAGTTGGAAGTCCGACTCAATTGCCACAAGAAGAAAAAAAAAAAAAAAAAAAAAAAACGAAAAATATATTTCGTCGAAACACCGGTACTTTTAACAAATATAGTTAAGGGTATCTTTAAGTCGATATACTAGTTGCGACTTACTAACAAGTGAGGTTGTACACACACTTTATAAAAAGCAATAGAGGGTGAAAATCTAAGAGACAACAACAATCACAACAAGAGTATTTATCATAATAAGAGTAGTGGAAACTATACAATATTGAAAATATAAATCAGTATTAAGAGTTTGATGGTTGAGGTACGTACCGAGTGAAATAAGTGAGTGTGGTTGAAGATAAGAACATGAAGAACAGTTTTTAAGTCTAATTACACTGTTTTAGGTTGAACTGCGGCTGCATTAACGGTCCTGGCATCAACACAGGGTGCGCTCTGAGACCTTGGGTACCTGGACTTTAGGGCATTCAACTCGTCGGCGGATGAGATCTTATGCCGTTTACCGTCGGGCGTTTTTATGACAATAGTGCCATCCTGGGTCCAACAAGAACGCATCCCAAAGTACAGGCGACTATTAGTGAAGACGGATTGCCTGGATCTAGTTAAGAACTCTTTTACTGAGATGGAGGACCCCTTCAAACCTGTCTTCGCTCTCCAGACAGAAGATTTGTCACCTTCACAAGAAAACCTAATAAGGATTGGGCGTTGATTTTCACTACTTGCGGCTCCTAATCGGTGGCATATTTTAACAGAGGATGTGGTGATGTTCCTAAGCGCCAGTTTGTTGTTTATAATGCCCAAGGCTACTGCTGTGGTGTCTTCCTTTTCCGCCTCAGGGATGCCCAGAAAGATCAAAGCTTTCCTGCGATGCCGAGTCTCCATTACATCAACCTGTCTGGAACATTCACTAATCTGCTTCCGTAGCAGACCAAGCATGTTGAATATGAGCTCTCTAAATGTCCTGAACTCCTCAGCAACCTTCGCCACAGTGTCCTTAGCAGGCACTGCACTCTGGATCTGTGCCTCAAGAGCTTCCATTTTTTTAAGGAAACTTTCCTCAAGTGTCTTCTGTGCAGATAGAATGTCGGCGAGTTGAGACATATTGGTGCAGGTGAAAGTGAATTATGCACAAGTTGTGTGTGTGGTAGTTGTCAAATCTTCAGTTGATAGGCTGGCAGGTGGTGACAATTACTTATAACCTTACATTAAATATACTGCAAACGTGAGTACTGTTATAAAAATACTATGTAAGCACTTCTAGTTCAAGTAAGTACAAAATATATAATTTTAAATAATTTAAATAAAATTCGTAAAATGTGGACACGTCTTTACTTTTCTACACCTACCGCCGAAAAAAATCTATGTATTTCTATCACAGATTTATTCGAAAACGGGAGAAATATAATGATAAATAAATAATAAATAGAAATATATGACTTTCAATTGTTATTTTTCTTATAGGTACCTAATTGTGGCTATAATCTTTAGTATCGCGTCTACTTTGGAGCGTATTAAAAATATTCTTTCTAACCTTGGGTCAGAATTTGGTAAGCAAATCGCTGAAAATTTCTGAACTAAGTTAAAATAATTAATTTTAAAGTTGTTCTCAAAGTAAATAAGTATGGAAGAGTTCCTCGGCACTTCTGCAATCGATACGTATCGACCATCGGACCGAACAGTCACAGTGACAACGACCTCAGGCTTGATGACCTACTACCTATTTAACCATACAATGCGCCGTGATTAACATCCTACTAATTAACTTCACAACCTGCTGTACCTACTTCACGGATCTCATTCATCTTTATTTAGAATCTTTATACCGTATGATGTGAGTAGCCATAATCTATAAAAACCCAATTAACCCATACCTAATCTAGATTTCTGAAATCTATAAATACCAACTTCTGATACCATCGTAATTTGTTTTTTTTTTTAATACATATTTCACAATATGCTAACCTAATTAATTATATGTAGGTATTATATATACACATGTGTAATTTTTCTGTTGGCTATTAGACATCAATGCTTCTTATCTTTTGGACATCAAGTCCTACAATTATAATTGGTGACTAGTTGGTAGTTACGAGCAGTAGGTACGGGCACATGAATATAGAAATTATCTGACCTGTTTACTGTTTAAGTCAGGTGTTACAAACCACAGCGAGTGCAAAGAGATTCAAACGTTGCATTGTTATACAGTCTAATAGTAGTAGTACCTATTCCAGGTAAATTTTACACACAGTTTTATCCTTTCAGGCAAATTAAACAAAACAGTGTGGATTATTCTTCGGTCCTATCGCATCTATTTTATGTAGCTATATTTAGAAACGCCGATGTATGTATTTAGTGAAATGATATTTATTTAGCCAAACTTATTACCGTGTCACGGTAAACTAAATAATGTTTAAATGATGGCTTAATTTAATAAATCACAGTGTTTGTAACTGCCTAATATAATTAGCGGTGTATGCATACTTGCGCAGTTTACTCATGATTCGTCACTTATGTTATGATTCATACAAATTGAAGGCACTTACTACTTTAACCGGTGACTTAGCTACTTTGTTATTCATTTTAGTTTGTCTGCCAGTTATCGCTTTTATAATATCAATAAACTTGTAAGAATGACAAACAAAATATTACTTACCTACATAAATGTTAAATTAGAAATGGGTAACTACTAACTCCATATATAAAATTGTCTTTCTTGTAAGATTTGCCCGTTTGCCCCTAGTACGACAACAGATCTATTCAATAATAAATTGCCTGCCAAAATCTTTCGGTGTGCTGAAACCTTCGATCAATAATAACTAAATCCCATTGGAATAATCTGATTCTCTAACAACATCGTCTAAACGTTAAAGGGCACGCGGTATAAATATGCTTTTATCTCAAGACCGTCCTTTAAGTGATTTTGCCAACCTTAAACCCACCCCTTGACCTATTTCTCACTAATTCTTGATTTTCATTACATTTTGGAAATAGCCTCCCTACATGTAGCCACTGTAAGTAGGCAATAAATATAAGAATTTAAGGAATTTCTTTTTGTTTTGTTTTTTTAAGAAGATCTTTAAGTCTTTGTAGGTAGCACACAACTAACGTATACGTGGTATAACACACGTTTGCTTATGTTTTAATACAAACATACATAGAGTCACGCCTGTTTCCTAGAGGGGTGGGCAAATACCACAGATTTCCATTTGCTACGATCATGGCATTCTTTCACCGCAATCACTGGCATCACATTCCTTATACACGCTCGTCGATTAAGGGTACTCTTTACTTGACCCATTTGCCGAACATCACTGACTTCTATTACGTATGTTTATTCTATACGTACTACTTCTATACGTACGTTTTAATACGTATTAAAAAAAGTAATTGAAATGACTGCCAAAAAACTGAAAAGAAATAAACAGGTCTAGAATTATGTTGTGTATTGAGTTTAAAGATTAAGTACCTAATAACAAAGTGACTTTAGCAGTCGGGAGCCATTTTAATAGCTTCTTCTCCGCTTTTAGTTAAAATATATAAATAAGTATTGAATATTCCATCTTTAAATCGCCAATTTATTATTCATTATTAAATTTAAACATAACTTATATATATTATTGAAATCTCCTTTTAATTTCCTTCATTTGGTTATCTTCGACAGGTTTGGTTATTTTTTTTATTAAAGACTTACAATTACCATATTCGACAGGTTTGGTTATTTTTTTTATTAAAGACTTACAATTTAGCGTAAAAAAACCGCTATATTGTTTTTTTTTTAATTTTGATATACCCAATGTCATTCTCTCAGTTGAGACGAATCTAACGACACCTCTCAAGTAAAAAGCCATCAAGTAGTTTAGAAACAGAACATACATACACTCGAAAAACATAACCCTCCTTATGACACAGTCGGGTAAAAATAAGGTAAAAATATACAAAATATGTTCAGTTGAGACCACAACGAGGTAAATATTTTGGACTGTTAAGTGAAGTCACGAAATGAACAAAGAAACCACCTAGGCACTTATAGCGTAACACCAGTTTAAATACTAAACAGTAAGTCCTTATGAGGTATAACACACAGATCTGAACGACGTTGGACTTATTTGAATTGCATTCTATCTACAAAGAATATTGTTTGTCTATGTAATTCTCATAAATCTTTACCAACGTGACTGCTGACCCAAGTTGTTTCCTACCTGGAAAATCCTAGACAAAACAATGTAGCCTAACAACCGATATTATTATTAGAAGTCGCGTAGGTCGTCCTACCAAGAATCAAATTTCATAATATTGGTTTAGTGATTTATACGTGATTATGGTACAATAACTAAAATAGATAAATAGACAAACTGAGACTTTTTAAATATAATACTTAGTAAATGTTTACTAGTAGATACCAGGATAGGCAGGTAGATGCCAAGTATAGTTATTCCCGTAACGTAAAAAGAACGCCGACCGGTAACTTATTTTTTTAAATTCTAGTCTAATCCAAAGAGTTACGTAACTAGTAAAGTACGTACCTACAATAATACAAAAAATTATAAACCAGAATAGCCTAGGACCATAGGAACTGACTATAACCAAGTGCAAACACGGTCGCTGACAGTCGCTCAGCGTTCTTCTTACGTTACGGGAACTATATAGATAAGTACTTAACTCACTTAAGTATAATCGAATAAATTTATTTACAGGTCGATGTTGAATATTCACCAAATAACGTGGGTTATGTATCCAGGTGCCGTGAACCAGTCTGCCGCATTCTTGAGCACAACCCGCGTGCATACCTATGCGCGTGCGCCGTCAACGACGCTCACATACCTCAAGCCTTGACCTGCATTGCTAACGAAGCCTGCAGACGTACCCGATAAGACACTGTTGCAAAAATAACTATTTTTTTATCATCACTTGTATATTCTTTCGAAATCAACATTTTAAGTTGTAGCACTTGAGTTATTATAACGGCACTATATTTTAATACACAAATGCAATGCTCACAAAAACTATCCAAACACAACAGGTTCGGATCGAATTCCGATTGTACTGTTTACTGAAAAAGCGTTCAAAGTATTGGTTCGTAATAGCAAATGAATCAAGAATTTAAATACCAATGACGCCAGAACCAGAGTTACGCACATTCACTACATGTTTAGGTCATCATTCATCTGCACTCAAACGGGTACATTACTTACCGACTAACTTTTTTCTTTCTATTAGTTTGACATCACGAATCATTAGGAAAAACAATTTCACCGTCCTAGTCCTAACCTACATGGCAATGTTTTTTATTGTCCAAAAATTGTAATAGTCATTAGGGTACTTACGTACAATTTTCAGTAGTACTAACTGTCACAAATGCTATAACTCCATCACATTACATTACTACGGTGTATATGTATTACATTTGCATATTTATGAAGTGACAATATATGAATGAGTCAACGGACGGCCAAAGAGCATCATTTTGTCATGTAAATATCATAGAACCCATTGATTCATTCATTGAGAAGATTTGTAACAAATACTAATATCCGGTGTGTCATGCCGTGTTTATCGCTGATTTTGTAAAAAAAATATCGAGTACAAATATTCCTTTTATACATCACACAATCATTTTTCGGAAAACCAATATTAGACAAGTTTGGCCAAAATTTCCACTGAACTCACATTTACCTCAACGCTTTACTCAAAATGCCTTTTCCGAAGAAATATTTTTGTCACTCTTCAAAATAATTTTAGTGTCGGCAGTGATTGATGTTACTCTTTTATGCGAATTTATTTTTGCGATTTGCAATCAGCCCCCTTACCATGAACTCATAAAGCAGGACAGTTTACGATGTAGAAGCGTGAAGTCGCTACGTGCAGTGTTATGCGGCGTCTCGCTAAGCGGGCAGGTAATTTTTTGGGGGATACGGTGCCATTATATGGAGAATAACGTGGATACCTATAGAAGCAACTCGATAGACTTGCGGAGATGGGCCGAGCATTGTCTTGGAACACTTTTTTAAGGCACTTTTTTTTCAAACACAGGTAGATACGTTTAATAGTTGGTTAAATATTTAAACGGCATTTTATAAAAAGCATTGCTTTATTAATGCACTTGAATTTTGTATAGTGCGGTCATCTATGTACATATGTATGTATAGGTATGTTATCATAGGAACTTACTGGGTAGTGGATAGATTAATAGTTTTGCTTGCAAGCTTAACGTGGCTGCAGTCTCATTATGTGTGGAAGTTAACTTACTTTGACATACCACCGCGTTTGTGATTTTCGGTGTCTAGTCCGGCGGCGTTCACAACTGCGCTCGGTGCGGGCCGGAGACCGCAGCGCATGACAATGCGCCGCCAGCGCCTTAGTGCGCTCCGCCAGCGAGTGTCGTAGTTCACCCCCCACACACCCCCGCACTAACATTTCAACCAACCTCCGCGTGCTCCACCGATACACTATCCTCCTCTACAATAACACTCATCGCGACTCCTTCACGTAACGTTGCTGGCAGCGTACGCCGTGTTTAATGCCTAATAGAAAACACTTGTATTTAAAACGCGTTCAAATGTATTCTGATTAAACTAATCGTGTATGTAATTAATGCCAAGATATGCTTAGTAAGTACGATACTACTACATACTACGATACTATACTACAGTGACGACCACGTCAGGATAACTAACAATGTCATACAAATATTAGATTGTTGATCTAAAAATAACCAGGTTAAAACCATTTTAGATTAGATGAACGAGACGAGGCCTCAAGGTCTAGGTCGGAAGATAAGGTCGTGCGAGCAACAACCAATTTATCATTCGATACTCGTATGAGTAAAGTGAACTCATTTTGACGGCGACGACTTTTGTCCTTCTGTATGTGTCATGATTCTTTTTATTGAATCTTCACTTTTGAAAGGTTTTATTAAACAGTCACCAAGCAAAGCTTAAAATCACACAAAGCAAAAACTATAAAGAGGTCCTATAATTATGTTCTTTGTAAGTAATGATTCATAATGGTGCTCTCACAGCAAACTAAACTACTACTGATTAAACAATTGAAATTGACTCTTATTGTAGTAAAGGAGCGACTTGAACGCTTTGAGACAGATATAGGCCATCCTCATTGTTACCGCGGTGATGTTGTGACCGACATTCGTGTTTTCTGTTACATAGTGCAAGTTCGTTTACTTATTCGTCATTAGTTCTATGAATCCAAGAGTTTGTAACATAATAATATTGTCGGTATGTTATAAAATTATGTTAGAGAAGCACTACATAGAACTATAAACACTAACAGTCTGCTCCTAATTGCGTTATATGAACAATAAAGTAGAGAAAGTGTTTTCACTCTTCAAATGATTGTCCTTAAAACCTATTGACTTCGTATTACATTTGATGGCATAATTTATATATTTATCACAAGAATCAAGCTAAACCATAACGAAGAAAGGAGATTGTAACTAATAAAGTAGTGTAGTGTGTAAGAAATAAGTGCGTTGCTTAAGCACAACATTAAATCAAATAATCTAGATCTTAGCTGCATCACCGTGATAGTAGGTACTAAAAACAATGTATCAACATTGAATAATGGGCAAGAATCAGATAAACGCTCTGATAAAAGCAAATACTTTAGTGGTTATTCGTTCGTACGTTCTATTTAAATATCTACGTCCTTATCACTCACGAGTTTCAATGTAAAATTAAAATGAGTTTTTGCCATAATCAATTATTGGCTAATATGCAGATATTACCAAATAAACATATACCCTAATTTCCTAAACTTTTGCCTGATTTTAATATTTTTATATATGCAGCTTTAGATGCCAGCGTAACCCTGTAACCGGCATTTTCCAAAAATAAGTATTATTTATCATTTCTATTCTATAAGTCTATTTCAACTATTACAACTTAATTTCGAAAATAAATTATAACTTTCCTATTTAAAGGTAGAGATTTTACAACACGACTTTTTCATTACTATGCAATTTCAGAAACTGTACTCAGCGATACTGGTAATATTGTGTGATACTGGTAATATGTATGTAGAGTAGGTCGATATCTGGCGAGGAAATTGGATAATTGAGGAAGGGAGCGGCCGTCCACGAGATCTAGGTATCTACATTTTATATATATTTTCACTGTCGATTTCACTATGAATGGATGTTACATAAAGTACTGATTGCAAATCAGTTAGATAATAAAGTATGGACTTGAAACAAACTCGTCTGTATTAAGTGCCACTTCCACTAGTGATCTAAGGTAATTACGTTACATAAATACATGTTGAGCTTATTTCCAACTTATTACTAATAAATTTTAATATTATGAAAAGTACAGACCATGATCATACAACTACAAACCTAACCCTAAACCAGCATAAGTTATTGCTACATGTTAAAAATACTAAATGCATTCAATTGCATCACTAATAGCGGTTCGGCGTAAATGTTTTCTTAGGAATTCGAGAGGACTCCTTACTGGGTCAGTGTATTTTAAAATATCTCGCTCGTAAATTAGCATTAATCGCTGTTAAGCTTGTGAATTACGGTTTCTAATTGTAGATATTAAAGCCGATGTAGGAATTACATGAATTTTGTAACAGATAAAACTAAACAAAGTAGCAACGCTCTTGGTATAAATTAATACAAAATTCTACACAATTTTTTGAATATAATTGAATTTTTTTCGTATAATTGTATGGTTATAATGTAATAACTGAGCAGGCTAACGCCAGGTGCTTATAAAAGTCTCGAAATTTAAAGTGAACACGGCAGTAGAATCTGAGTGAAATCGACAGGTGCCGAACACCGGTCGTCAGGTGCGCGCCGTACAAAGGACCAAAAGGTTTGTTAAATCCTACCTGGCCTCCATACAACACTCTTATTTCATTTATTTACCGTATATAGGGCAAACCTGCCTGTGTGCACATTTTGTATTCGGCTTTGTGTCCCTTGACATTGTCTAGTCATTTGGTAACATACTATGGGTAAATGAGAGAATTATGTAAAACCAAACTAGTGAATACTGATTGTTTAGATACTTGATGCATGTAGGTATGACCAGACTATTTCATAATACCTTGTGTTCTTATTCGATATCATGTCATCGTAAATGGTAACAGAATGTGGATTTTTCCTTAATAGTGGTCAGTGACGGTAAATAAGCTTAAGCTTGCCGCAACATGAAGAAATAAATTATTGTGATAATCTCTTCCTAATGCCATCGGTTGAAAAATAATATAAGGTTCATAAAATAAGTACGGTAATGCTAAACTTCGACAGGCAGGTATCATGGAGGCTTCAAATGTTCTTTTATGCAGTTATAAGTTAATCTATAAGGTCCAACTGACATGCGGTGGAATACAATCGTAGGCTCTAGACTGAACAGTCTAAAAAAATCGTAGCACATAAGCATAGAAATTGCATATTATGAGGCTTTGCCTCTAAGAAGGACACTTACAGGTTGACAAAATTAAAAGAGAAACACTCAAAAAATGAAATGAACAAAAAATACTTAGTAACAAATGCTAAGGCAAGTGTCATCAGGCATTATCATTCTTTGATACTTCACAAGGGTAAGACAAGTCTTACGTTTTTCCAGATAATAATGTTATTAGATTATGTGTTAAATTTAGTAAGTATCTTGCAGTTAAGAAATATTTATTGCTTTATGAACGTCTCTCCAAAAACCACATTTAGGTAGTATTATAAAGTTTTATTTAACTCTGCAATTAGTGTTAAATTATTTTTGCCTGACACAGCTTTAATGTAAGACACCTATTCAAAAGCAGCTCCTTCTAATTCTTGGCATTAATACATTCCACGATAACTAATTGGTAGTATAATAACTAATTACCATGCAAATTACACTTGAACTCAAAACACAGTCATCCAAATTGACAAAAATGTTGTATCACTGTCCGCAATCACAGAAAATAACACAAAAGGTAAATAATATTATTTACGGACAATTTAATATATTTACTAATAGAACACTTCACTTAAAGTATTTAATCGAGATATTACTACTTATATGTGAACTAAAGGCACCAACGTTGACAAGTAATGGCCTTCCGCACTCTACGCCCGGCGCGCGTCGTCTGAGCTCGCGACGAGTTCTATCGGACAACACCGAGGACTGACGCGACAAAGAAACCACGCATGTGCAGGATTCTCTCGGTTTTTCCGACACGATACAATGATGACGTCGCATCGCATCTACGTCATCAAAAAAGGTTATATCTATACCAGGAGAACCACAAAGTTATAACGCATTGTTTTACCACCTTTATTAAAGCATGAATTTAAGCATACTTTAAAAACATTTATGTAGTAATTTACTAATATAAAGTTAAAATTATGACTAAGGTTTCATTATGTTTAGGAAGTCAAGTAATGTTTGAAACTTATGTTAGTTGTATTCGACAACCTTTAAAATACGGCTTAGAGGCGAGTTAACACTCAAATGTTTGTTGAGGATCCACCGTATCATCGAGTAGGACGATGTGACACGAAAATATAAAACTTATGTTAGTAGTTTGAAGGGTAACAGGGTCAAATCATGTTTACATATATATAAAAAACTGTCCTGCTCTATGAGTTCATGGTAAGGAGGTAATTTGTTAGGATTTATTGTAAAAAAGTTTTTTCTATCATGCTTTCCTAATATGTATGACTGTATGTATCTACAGAATATAATTCAAAATCAATTAAATAAACAGTAAATATTAAAATGCTAAAGTTTAGGTAGATATTTGATAATATTATATTAGAATATGTGTTATTATTTGGTTAACAAAAATATAAATTGGATATAAATACTGTGAAATTGAAACTTCATCGACCCTAAGAACGTAGAGTTTGTGTATTACACTACATCTACTTAATATGCATGGGTAGGAACTGAGATCTATTTGGTATCTGTTCTGAGGCTGTCCGAACAGGCAGAAAATTAATATTTAGAACGTTAGAACTAATTAAAATAGGAAAAACTCAGATAGAGGTAGTGTCCCGACCATATTATAGTTCTACAAAAAGGAAATTATTTTCCAATCTTTAGCTAAAATTATTTTTTAAATCTTTATATAAGAAACTTAGTCAGTTTTAACTATGCCACTCCATTAGACCTTCATTTACAACATAATGCAATTACAATTTCCACTGTTTACGTCGTCTCATGCCAATTTCCACCATCTTTTACAATAGCTTGGCCTTTTTAGACAGCCGATATGCTACTATCGATGAAGCTTATAACCTTGTCTATATACGTTATAACGTTTAACGAGACCCCGAAGAAGAATAAACTTAACATATTTGTATACTAGATGTGCCCCGCAGTATCACCCGCGTTAAGTACTTGTATTGAATCATCATTCGTAGCACCATCTAGCGGCCGAGAGCAATTGTAACCGTGATGATATGGTTATTTCCCTTCGAAACAATACTTTTTTCCTAATTAAATACACCCTATGTCCGTTTCTGGTTTCTGTACTCGTAACAACGTATGTTCACAATTTCAGGATGATCGGTTCAGGTGATTGGTTTAGGCGTGAAAAGTAACAGTTTAGTGTAAGTTTGTTTCTAAAGAAACAAACTTACTGTTGCATTTGCAATAATATTATTTGTAAGTAAGAACGTAAGTGAAAGACGATGACCAACTAAGATGGCATGCAGAAATAATAAATCTGCTGCCAATCAAATACACACTCTTAAGGTGCTTCCTCGCCTAGAGCATTCGCCTATAATGTAACATTTCAGATTAGACTTATAGCATTACATTACAATCTGCCTTCCAGACTGTAATGTAGATTCGATTTTAAGCATTTAGTTGTTTCCACAATTTCTTATTATGCGCGGCAATATTAATTCGACATTGTTATTTACGAAAAAAAACACACACACCTACGACACAGGCGAAGATGTCTCTTTGAAGGACAAAATTCGGAACGAAATGATCCGTCAGAGAACCAAGGTGAGGGACATAGCTCTGAAAGTTAGTAGGTTGAAGTGGCAATGGGCTGGCCAAATATGTCGCAGAACCGATAACCGATAACAGTAAGCGTGTTTTGGAGTGGAGACCGCGTCTTGGTAAACGTAGCGTAGGACGCCCTCTGGCCAAATGGCGGGACGACTTGCATAAGAGGGCAGGCAGTGACTGGATGCAAAAGGCATCAGACCGGGCTTTGTGCGTACATTGGACGAGGCCTATGTCCAGCAGTGGACTGCAACGGGCTGATGATGACAGTTGTAACGCTTAACTCTGTAACGTTCCATTACAGGCGAATGCTCCGGCTGAGGGAGCACCTTAAGCAAAAGTTTAGCAACAAGCAACTGTTTACACTGTTTCCTTTTCGCTTCAAATTCCTAGCCTAGTGAACCGTTTTATAAAAAGAAATACCACCCAGCCTGATGTGACGACAAACCGATTCGATCGGAAAGAGGTCAGGCGCGGGAGCGATGGCTTAGCGTGAATGTTCATCTGAGCACTGTCACACTAATGACTGACCACTGCAGGCGGTTTTTAATACTTTTTATGTTCTGTGCACATATATGTACCTATAGTACTCCCAATGTTCTGACATTGCCAAAAACGCATAAGTAAACAATGTGGGTTTTCCCACTGTTTATTCCGGTTCGTATAAGAAAGGCGGGCCTAGGACGCCATTAGCCTTCAGCCTGAGAGTTATATCTATATTACCTGAGTGAAAGAACCTGATATTTAAAATAATCTATATACAACAATCAATATAAATACATAGTACGTAGGGATTTAAATCGTTGTATATATCTACGCACATCACATGACGAGACCTATGTTCATGTTAAACACGCATACCGCAGCATGGCGCACCACCGCTACGCGAAAATTAAAATACGTAGGTAATGTAGCCAAATGCATAACAAACGAAAGAAAAGTTATTTATTTCGTCAAAGTTGTTATAAATTAATTTAAAATTGAGCAGAATAACTAAATGAAATTGTAGGTTTATATCAATTATTATCGTGGCGTGCCTGATGTTTGAATAACTCGCACGATGTTTATGCGTCTGCGTACAGCTCAAACAATCAATCAAACAACGTTTTATGTTGGCCATTGTTATGTAGGCAAACAGAAAGACAGAGAATTTCTAGTCGTTCGTCAATTATAAAATATATTTAGGGTAAAGATTTTTCAAGTAAGAAATACCTAGTTACCTACTATTATTCTAATTTCCAGAACCGTAAATTATTGAAATTAAAATTATCATTATATATAAAAACGAAAGATTTTTAATAAGAAGATGAAATATTATTACCTTATCATCAGCTATGCATAGTTAATATTATGTTGAAGTTTAGTAGTGTTCATGTAAAAGATTTCAACGCGTGGTAACTATAAAATAAATTACTTCTTAATAGGTTTTAACATAGGTATTTTTAAACGTTTTCCATATTTTTATTGTGTTTAAAATTATATGAGAGTTATTAACAAAACAACACTTTGATTTATATCTGTTTAGATAATAATTATCTGACCTGAATCAAAAACACATTAGGTTGAGGAACTAGGTATATGAACCGATTTAAAATGCTATTATTTTCTTCGCATAGTGAATAATTATGTTTTTGATTGAACACCAATACGTTCAGTTTCACATGCGAGATGTTACTTAAAGTTTATAAGCACGAAACGTAACGTGAAAGTGCTAGCCGAAGGTCCGGCTCGCCCGTTTCACTTTCTACAGAAAAATGCGATTGTCAAAATGTTTGCACACCTGTTAATCAATGAAAGAATGTTGACTAAAACTTAACATCGCACTCGTAAAGATGTAACTATGTAAGTTATTTTTGACTTCTTGCCGGTCCTTCTACATACAAACGACTTTTGGAACCGAGATTTTTACGTTTTGTAAGTGCTCTTTTGTAGCCTATGACTATGACTGAGTATGACTACAGCATTTACAATTATTTAAGAATAGCGAAACGTTGACCAAGCGATAAAATGTAGCGTTCATAACCTTTGAAACATTAGCAGTCATAGTACTATGCTAATGCATACCACTCATGCTGTGTAATTAACAATTAGCAGTTTTTGTCTAAATATTGACCAGCATTTAGACAAAGCCAAGGCTTTCCATTAAAGCTCGGACTGTATTTTTTACACACCCCTATGGTTCAGCCGCTAAGAAGTTATCATTTTACCTTATAAAGTAAGTGTTGTAAGTTTATCATAGAACAGAAGGAAATCTGAAAGTTAACAATGGTTCAGAAACTGGAGCACGCGCGCGTGTGGCAAACCACTAGTCCCACGAACACTTTCAACATTCTGCGTTATTGCTAGAATAACAAAACAAATATCGCAATCGACGCCTGTGCCATACTTTTAAATTGTGTGTACTAATCTCACTTTTGTGGACAATTCAATAGTAAATGCTTACCAAAGCCGGTGTTAGCCTCAGCAGTGCCTACCCACTACGGGTACACTAAAAAGTTTGCATGACAAGGATATTATAGGTAATTATTGAGATTTGCCTGCGAGCATTTAGTCATTTTAGTTATGAGCTATTTGTTAATGTTACACTAGAACATATTTCTGTCTGCCTTAAGTTTTTTTTTATAAATATGTATGAATAAATATTTATTGGATTCGTTCTATGGTCTAGGAGTCTTCAGTATTAGGTATCTAATTAAAAAGTTCTGCGAAAGAGCTAAAAGAGAGAGACTTCTACTTGCCAAAACTTAAATGAATTTTTACATAATATTAGGTATAACAGGTAAAATAGGTAAAAAACCTAATGGAAATGGAAACCCGAAAATGCTGCTCGCGTTAACGTTGACGAATACTCATAACTTCTGTGGGCGAGAATATTGCTCCCACGCACTGATTCATCGTCAAACCGAATAACATATCCAAATAGGAAAATCTATTAATAAGTTTACCGAGACTGCCACTCAGGGTTGCAGGTAACGTACAAATTTTTTGATGTCTTGCTTGCGTTGTAGCTAATTAAGTAATAGTTTACATTGCCGAGGAATACTTTATTATCTACTTTCTTAAGTTTTTTTTTCACAATCCGACCTACTTAGGTATAACTTAATATGGCATTTACATAGTATCGTTTTACCAGTAAGTAATATTATAGTTTAATCAAGCAGTATATCTATTTATAATACATAGATAGCCATTTAAACCAACGAAAATATCGTAACAGGAAAAATATTAATGGCACAATATTATCTACAATTACATTTGCAAATGTTATTTGAAATGCAATATATGAAATGAATAGACTATTCACATACACCTGGCCAAGAAGCATGGTGGTAAGTAAAAAGCATACAATAATATCAACGTTATAATTAGCCAGGCAGAAATCACCTTCGGAATAATCTCAACAGTGATCTCGTAATATGATTGTTGTCAAAGTCGGTACACAGCTCATCGCATATTTGTATCCAAAGAAGAAGGTATAGCAATAAGTAAGTAATACTACGAAATTGATATTACCAAGCTCTCAGCATCCTGGCTCATCGTTTTCTACGCATGGTTCCCGTAAAGGAACCGCGCTCTGGCGGCGTAGCAGCTAGAAACTAGGTAATCCAAGACACTGCACCATTGCACGTCACCATAACAACACGCCACATTCCATCACTGCATCCGCGTCCAACATATGATCGCGGTGGCCGGTCTCTCTGACGTCACGCGCTTTCTCACAACTTCACAAGGTTGTGAAGCATTAGGCCTGCAATTCTGTGCCCAAGTTCTCAAAATGTTAAACAATGAGACCCTTAACAAATAAATTTATTTGTTATGCTTGTTGCAGGAGTAATGTTCGCGTGTGGAGAAGTGTTTTCGTGTGACGCAGGTAACGACTTTCGCGCACGAACTGAGTGAAGCACGTCCGCGTCGTGGCACCACTGCCGTCGCGCGCGCACCACGTAACGGCACGCAGAGCCCCCGCCGCCGCCGCCGCGCGCGTCGCCCCTTCGGTGCTGGCTCCTCCTTGCCTGGCCTGTCTCACTGTCGCCTACATAACAGTTTTCATGCATGTACAGTGGTAGCCAACACTGTATTATTGCTGTTGTCACTATTGGGTGTGTGTACACGCATCAACATTTATTTGGCCTAAGTGAGTATTATTAAATAAATTATAATAATAATAATTTAAAACAAGTATCAGTTCCTTAAGTTCTACAATTTAACAATATTAACTTATAGGTACATAGTAGGTAGAACTGGAAGAGAAAACATAATATTGCTAATGAACTGCACACTAGGTCGAGCCTGAGTCTAAGTCTCGTTCTTCAGTGGCATTAACTATTGGGGAGAGCATGTATGTAGTGTATGTAATTCTTAGAATATTTGTGTTTGTAATAATGAATCAAATAAAATGACATGATTATTTATTAAAAAAAAATAGTTGGTACCTACACGTTTTTTAAGTAAACAATAGTCATTTAGTAAAAGTATGAATATACTTTTTTTATAAATAGGTACTATTACGATGCTATTGACATATTTTGATGATTTAAAATAAATTGTGACTTGAATAAAGATGTTTCTATAATAATAATTATTACGTTTTACATTACGAAGTAATACAATTATAGTTATTAATCTACTTCCGAAAGAAGTCGCAACCACCTTGTCAGTTTATATCACCTAGGCACAAGTCGCTAGACGATGTTTACCTCGCTCGAACGAAACGATTAAATCAACCACTTCTCGCGCCCCGCTGCCTCACCCCGTCGCCGCTGAGTTGACAATAATGTCAACTTAACATACGCGGGAAGCAGCAAACAGTGTGATTACCAACCTTCGCTCGCTTCGATTATTTGTTGCAATGTTATTTTGTTCGAAAAATCCGGGTTCGATTTATAAATCCGGTTTTGGAAATCTTGTTAAAATGAGCGAATATCCGGATTTTTCGGATTGCGAATTACCCGGATTGCATTCCCTATTTGTTACAGATATATAAATTAATTACATAATTATTATCTGTAGTCTATACTACAATGTTATAAAGCTGAAGAGTTTGATTGTTGGAACGTGCTAATCTCAGAACAACTGTTTGAACTGAAAAAAATAATTTTGTGTTGTACAGTTCATTTATCGAAGAAGGCCTATATTTATTAAAACATTCGAAATACACGCGAACAAAGACGCGGGCGGAAACTAGCTAGTAGTTAATAAGTAGGTAATGCTATTTTCTATCAAAGTTACATTTATAGGTAATGTCTACTGTTACTTCTCTAATTATGATTATTATTTATGAAACCAACGTGTCCTGAAAGTGAATTAATATATTGTTTACTGATTTATGTTACACGCTATGGACATTGGCCCACGAAAAATTCGACAACAAAAAATATATATCTAAGAACTCAGCATTATTCCCTATTAGGGTAGAGACACACTGCCACGTACGAAACACTATAAGATATCCTATAAGCCTATAAGGTACCTACTTATCTAGATACATCAATTCATTACAATTGTTTTTTTGATGATTTCTACTTTTACGTCCAGTTAACGGACTTACGGATTTATCCACTGACCTCTATTTAAAAACGCTGGACTGGCTACTGGCTAGTCCTTACAAAATGACAGCTATTTCTTGTGCCGATTTGAAGCACCATCATTGCGCCTTGTATCGTAAACTAATTGATAGGTACATTAAAAAATGTTAGATTTTTGCTTATATGTATTTTATATTATAATTTAGATTACTATTGCATAGAACTCCTTACACTATAGGCTTTAATGTAGGTAGGCAATTATTAACATAATTTCCAGAAATTGTAAAACATAATACGATCAAGCAGTAGCGTCACTTTTCACAAGTAAGTGAATCTGAAATGTACCACCATAATAATTATTATTTACAAAGTTAAATAATTATTATTATGGTGGTGCAGTGTGTTCTTGCAATAAACGTGTTAAAATTTACGCGATTTTACGTAAATTTTCATAATAAAAATATTTGTTAGAGATGCGAAAATTCAAATCGATAATTTCTTTTAATTATTTAGAATACTTTTTTATCTATCTATACCATAAACAGTACTTTATATTACGTTTTCTACGTATCAAATCTATGTTTATTTATGATACTATAAAAGAAGTTTGTATTAAAAATTGGGTTGGTAATATCATAGAGAAAATGAGTATAACCACAGATAACATTGTTCATTGTCATTTAAGTTTTAGTTCCAAGTATAAACACTGCTTTTAGCGCCAATATGGCGATTTTTAAAATAGGATTAATTTAAATGAGTAGCGATCGCCAGTCCAGCGTGAGTCCAGCGCAGCGTAATAAAATAGAGGACATTGGAGTTATCAGATAACATAAAGAAATGAGACAGGTCTAGGTACCTTTTTACGTATTTAATTTGGTTAATATCATTGTACACTCAGATTGTACACTACCTTTACCTTAACCTCTATGCCTTAACGTAGGTTTATTAATGAGCGAGTCCGAGGTGCAGGCTGTAACCCGTCAATAATTTCGACGAGAACGTATGGTTGTGCTGCATTTTCACAAAGAAGGAGATATTATATCTATACGCATAACTAGTATCATCATAATAGATAGTGTTGTGTGCTGTCTGTGGCAAACGTATACGTGCACGTAGTGTATATATACTCTTTGGTGTACATGTACCTAGGATCGATAATTATTTTCTTTCTATGATAGTTCAATTCTGTAGTTTTTATGAATCATTTTTAAGAAGAAGCAGTGATGTGTCATATATATGAAGAAGTAACAACCTAGAAAAAATACTGGGGGCTTACCATGAACTTTCAAAATAATTGCCATGTTCCGGGCAGTTTAACTTTGAAAGATAGTCTGACAGGTTTTCTATTTGTACCATGATCATTTCTATCAGAGCTGCAATGCATCGATTTCACATCTGCTGTATTGTCTCTGATCAGCAAAGTCTAATATCTTCATAATATAAACAAACGTTCGGAAATACTTATTCGCAAAGTTACCGGTTTTACGGTTTAAAAAAATTGTATTAAAGTATTTGAATAACTGTTTTTATTACGATGATAATAATTAAAACAATATGTTTTATTACTAAACATCGCATTAGGCATGATTAAGATGCTAGAAACCTTTTCAATACTTAAAACAGATAATTTAGACACTTGATAAAATGATTACTATTTTCGAACGATGTTGTCATCGTTGTACGTCAGTTGGTATTTTTTAAGAAATGGAACTACCACAAATTGAGTTGTTTAAATAAGAAACATTATGTTGATTTGTTTCTTAGAATCATAAGATAGCAATAAAAATCACCAATCCGTCATCTCGTTTATAGCGATTGTCATATTATGGCTATTAAGGGTATAAAACCTGAATAGTACGTACACTATTCAATAATATAGCTGATAGAAGTATACCATTCAATAAATAATATTCTGGTCGTGTGGGGTAAAAATAAACACGTAGCATAATGTCACTAGATTTATATTCGTAATCAACATCTTAATATAACAAACTTAATATGACAAATATACACCAGCCGATAGTTCTTCTGCCGATCCTCTACAGTAATAGCATGTAATAGTCACAATTAACGATCTAGTTAGAGCACTGCTATCGTCCAAGAAAATGACGATAGGTTGTTTTCAACTCGTTTAATTTATTTGGTTCAGATCGGTAGCTGATTCGACCGTAGGCATATCATGTACAAATTTTGTAGAAATCTTACAGCACAATGGACACCATGGCTTAGTCGAGTACTTGCTAATAACTTTAAGCAAAATTCATCTCCACAACTATTGTCAAAAAAATTGTCAGTTTCAAACTGACATTATTTTCTCATTCCGTTTTACAGTAATTATAACTATGAAGTATGAACTTATGTTTCATTCTTAGATAAAGGAGGTTTTATTAACATGAAGATCTTCAAAATAAACGTAATATTATCATAGACTAATCTTATACTTATTTTCTCTATGATATTATGTAATTTCATCGTTACAATATATCTTTTGATTTTGTTGACTTAGAAGTTACATTTTTTACAGGTACGGATCCCTAAAAATATGTAAACTAACATGGAACTTCCTTTTTAAAAGTTAATTCATGACATAAAATCGTTTAAAAAAAATTATCGATATCGATGACCTTTGACCATTCTATCTGGAGCATCACTTATGATTTATGCCATGTTTTGCGACAGTAGGTAGGCACCCGTTTTTTGTAGGTATAACTGTTCCATATATATTCCTTGGTGGTGGTGGTCGCTAACGGTTGGCCTTTTAGAGAGGCTCAGAGTCCCTCAACGAGCTATGGAGAGAGCTATGCTCGGAGTTTCTTTGCGCGACAGGATCCGGAATACGGAAATTCGCCAAAGAACGACGAGAAAGAGGTCACCGACATAGCTCAAAGCATATGCAAGTTGAAGTGGCAATGGGCAGGCCATATTGCTCGAGGAACTGACAACCGCTGGGGAAGAAAGGTTTGCCAGTGGCGACCACGAACCGGAAGACGCAGCGTTGGCAGGCCTCCCACCAGGTGGACCGACCATATCGTCAGAGTTGCGGGCAACCGGTGGATGTAAACGGCAAGTTGTCGTTCATTATGGCGTTCTAAGGGGGAGGCCTTTGTCCAGCAGTGGACGTCTTCCGGCTGATGATGATGATGATGGTGATATATTCCTTTGTCTGAGATCCTGAGAAATATTACAAAAGAAAAACATATATATTTTTAATCTTTATTTTATTTTATGGGATTTGGTCAAACATGACTATATCACCCATAAAAGTACACATAATATTTAAAATTATATTTTAAGTGAACAACAATTTACAACACTTTTGAATATACATATCTAAATAAACAAATAAATTCATCGTTCGTCGTCTGTTCAACCATAGAGTATAATATAGTACGTTATAGCATAGGTTATAGCATGTTCATGTCTGTTCGTGACATCCTGTTTAATCTATGCATTTTGCTTGACTTTCTGCTTCAATTTTTTTGCGATCTGTTCTGTTCACTGTTGGATTACTTAGATTAGTCATTGGATATTGGATATTCTATTGAATAGAACCATTGTCTTTTGTTTTGTTCTGCAAATGCAAATTAAGTGTTTCTGTTATCCCAAGTCATTAATTTAGTGGTTATCATCTTACTAATATATTATTAAGAAAAGCTTATGAATTCTGTAATGTAAATAGTATTTAGTTAAGTTACCAATAATAATTATTGTTTATCAAAACATGTCTTGTATTTCCGATCGTTTAGAAGAAATTAATGACTATGATGAAACGCTGTTGCCCAAGAATGATGAGCCACCTAAACCTGCTAAACACAGCTCCGTCGTGGCAGCTCACTATAATCACTTAGAAGAGAAAGGCTTAAAAGAACGATTCAATTCACCTATTTATTATCTCAGAAATTTTAACAATTGGGTCAAAAGCGTTCTGATCCAAGAATACACTGACAAAATAAGAGAAAAAGATTATGGCAGATCTCTAAGAGTGTTGGATATATGCTGTGGGAAAGGTGGTGACTTAAGCAAATGGCAGAAAGCTAGAGTTGAACATGTTGTTTTTGCTGACATCGCTGATGTATCAGTGCAACAGTGTCAGAAACGATATGACGATCTTCGTTCACGATGTGGACGTCTGTTTTCTGCAGAATTTATAGCAGCTGATTGCTCCAAAGAAACACTAAGAGATAAATACAGAGACCCCTCAATTAAATTTGATATTGCAAGCTGTCAATTTGGTTTGCATTATAGTTTTGAAAGTTTACCTCAAGCAAGGAGAATGCTAACTAACATATCCGAGTGTCTTAAACCAGGTGGTTATTTTTTTGGAACAATTCCAAATGCTTATGAAATTATTTCCCGTGCTCAAAAATCTCCTAATGGAACATTTGGAAACAGAATTTACAACATTAAATTGCTTTTTGATGTTGAGAAGGGATATCCATTGTTTGGTGGAAAGTATGATTTTCATCTAGAAGGTGTTGTTGATTGTCCTGAATTTTTAGTAAATTTCAAATTATTTACTAACCTAGCTGCTGACTTTGGTTTGGAGTTAGTATACAAAGCAAGATTTGCAGACTTTTTCAAAGACCATTCCGAAAGATACCGACAACTACTCCAAAAAATTGTGTGCTTTGAAAGTTATCCACCACCTCCTGGTAAAGAGCTTATTGCTGAAGAAGCAGAGTATGAACATGCAAAAGAAATTTGGCACAGTAAGGATAACAAGTCAGAGCGGGATCGAATTGGCACAATGAGCTCATGTGAATGGGAAGTAGCAAGTAAGTAGCAATCTGGTATATAATAAATATTATACATAATCTGATATAATATGTAATTTTTTATTTCATAATCATTTTGATACTGTGCAGAGATTAAGCCAAATAACATTCACTACAAATTGAACACATTGAAGTCCAAGTTCATAATATTAAGTATTTCATGTAATCCAAATAATGGCACTCATACACATGAAATGTCAATATGCTAGTTGTATGGTTCCAAAATGTCCCATATCTTACGTCTCTTTCTTTCCAAATTTAAATATATTATGTAATAAAATATACTAACTATTACTTCGTTTTTTAGCTGTATACATGGCATTTGCTTTTAAAAAACTTAAAAGCACCTGGGATTCAAATGGAAAACCTGTGTATACAAAATCAAAAGAAGAAGGTCAATCAAGTAATAAAAATTAGTATTAATTATTTATCTATTAATATGTCTATCTAAATGGACAACTATATTTAACATAATTATGTGTGTGATTTTATTTAGTGTTGTTTCAAATCAAATGTTGAGCTGTATTATAACAACATGACAAGTTAATAACATGATATATGCACACAGAGTTGACAGGATGTAGTAACAACATGTAATTTAATCCTCAATTTGTCAGATTTTGTTTCATTCATTATGCATATAATATTATTATGTAAAACCTGTCATTGTTGTCCCTCTATGAATCAAAGCTCACATAGTCAGTTTTGTGAAGACGAAGTTAATGTAGATTTACAAATAATTTTAAATTGGAATTCATTTAAATGCATTGCATTTTAATCCTTAGAGATTTTTTTAAATTAATGCTTCTCTATGATTTAAGGTGTACGGTTAATAAATATGTATTTATTATTAAGAATTTAAGATTATACAATAAATAGACTAGATAAAAATGTAATTCTGACTATTTTGCAAGCCTTACTATCATAATTATAAAAGTAACTATGTTTATTACCTCATTAAGACTAAACCACTGAACTAAACTAATAAAAACAGGCTACTTTTATTCACAAAAATACGTGTGAATGTTAATGCAATCACTTTTTTAAGATTTGTATTACTTGTTTGTTGTTCTTGTCTTTTGTTACCTATAAAAATTGTATTTTAGACTTTGGTCACTATTAATATCTGTATTATGTACCTATATCTCATTAGATAAAGGAAATGATTTAGTTATTTATATAAAAGAAAAATGTATTGTATTGGATTCAAAATTCGTTATTTCTTACTTACCTATTATTTTAAGCAGATACATATATTTTTTTTAAATAATGAGGTGGCCTTTGCCCAGCAGTGGGACATTAAACAGGCTAGGTAAAAAAAACACGCATTTACCTCGTTTTAATACTTATTCGTGTTTATTGTAAGCTCTTTTCGTTAGACAAAATTCTAAGTTGTTGGCCCTAAGCCTAGACATAGGAAATTCTAACAATACAATATAAACTTACATATTTATGATTATGGGTTAGAGCACACTTATCAAATCACAATAATTTTACAGCTATTTACTAGTTATTTGATACTTAGACTTTTACGTCACGCCAAAATGGCAGGCGTATAAGGTCATCATCATCATCAGCCAAAAGACGTCCACTATTGAACATAGGCCTCCCCGTTTAAGCGGGGGGGTTGCCATAATCCCCACGCTTGGCAAGCGGCTTGGGGATCGCAGTATTGGTGGTGAAGTTACAGAAGACGCTGCTGCCCACTTTCTGGATTTTCCCTTAGTCGCCTCTTACGACACCCACGGGAGGAAAGGGGGTGGTCGATTCTAGGCCGGATACCACACGGCACCACGGCGTATAAGGTATTAAGATAATATTTATAACATTTTTAGGCGCACACAATTGCCATACATTTAAGTAGACTTGACTCCACAAAATGTAATGCCGTATGGAATAGCAGATTTTTTTTTGTCGTTTTCAGGGATGGCCCCATAGTTAAAAGTTGTTTATAGTAGAATACTGAACAGCCACCTTTTTGATCAGACAGGGTTTTACATTCTAAACCTAAACATTCTCCAGAGCAAATATTTCCTTGCAGTATCGCCTTTCGCCTCGCCGCGCCGTCAACCTTACGTAAGCACGTAGGTAACCCATAGATTTTGAAAACCAAGTATGTAGTTCCTGCTGTAGATTAGCTGTGCGAATCAGAATGATCATAAAAATGATTAATACTTATACGACTGTGATTTTTATCGACAGCCGATACGAAAATGCGTCTCACAGCAATATAAGTCAAGAACGCACGCATTTCATTTTTTGTCTCGCCTTATTTACTTGATCACCGGTCTAGTGTAAATCCGGTCTGAGACGTCGTTACCTACCATAGCGGATCAGCTGTTCCGATACGTCGACTCGGCTACGGCTAGGATGAATCCGATTAGTGTGCTTTGCAGTAGGGAGTTTCACACAAAGAATACTGCACGGCTCGAGTTGATACGGTTACGTTCCCTTTCCGGGTTGCTAATTATATGTGTTAGATTACGTAATCATGTATGAAGATTTTTTTTGTATTGACATGGTATGGTTTTTATTGAATCATTTACAAATGTCAGGAGTTACAAACAAATGCCCTACAAAACCGTTTAAACGGTTTCACTGTTGGAATAGGAGCTAAAGTCACTAACTTAAATTATAATAATCTTAACAGTAAAATGCGGACACAAGTATCTTGCACTTGTAACATTTTATACTGTATAATATGCACTGGGCCGGATTAACCATGTCGAGGCCTCTAGGCACTGCTTGTCTCAGGACCCCATTACCCTTTTCAGGCTTTCTCGATGGCGAATGCTAGTTGTAGTACCTTTATGAAAACTAGGCAGTCATTGTCGTGTCTCGTGGCGCGCTAGGCAGTTGCCTATTCTGCCTTATGAATATTCCGGCCGTGCATATACAATGATGCAAACTTAGATTATCTAGATGGAGTCTGGCGCTACATTCAAACAAAAATCAACGTGCCATTTTTTTTTTGCAGCGTGCCTGACAGCTACGTCTTACACAAGTATATAATTTATTTATTATACGAGTGATAGTGATAGGATACATATTTATTAATATTCAATCGGCCTCTGTAATTTCTATACACCTTAATAGCTCATTTTTATTACGTTATTTTATGATAGAAAAACGCCTCCATTGACAACACAATTGACACTGTTGGCGACAAAAAGCTGTAGGGTAGGTTTTTAGCGCCAATTGTGAGGAATTGGCGCTAAAAAATCCCGACGCTGTCAGGGTCTAGACACTCCATCTAGACATATATATAATCAAAGGATGGAAACATATGTACATAATTATAACCATATGTATGTATGTATAGTATATATCTGACGATAATCCAGAAGATGAGCAACAGCGTGTTTTGTAACTTGACAACCAACACTGCGATCCCCAAGCCGCTTGTCAAGCGTGGGGATTATGGCAGCCCCCTCGCCCTTCTAAAAGGCGGAGGCCTTTGTTCAACAGTGGACGTCTTCCGGCTGATGATGATGATCACTTAGTAAACACAAACATTCAATGGAGTGGGGCAAAGGAGGTATTTTTGCAACGATAGAATGCATTCGTAGGCAGTGATGTGTCATATATATAGATGGGATACAGGCGCGCGCAAAATACTAACTCGAATCAGACCCAATTGGGGCACCTTTGAATTCAGTCCGCGTCAAACAATGTGAAGACAGGTGAAGACTATAGACATGTGTCGTCTGTCAAAATATTGAAAATACCATCGTGCTTATTTAGAAAATGTACAAATTATTACTCCAAAGTTAATATAACACATGGGACCACCTATTGCATGTAATTACATACAATATATATCGCTTTAATAGCTTATTTTAAATCATTTCAATGCGGTCAATAAACAAGAGACAGCAAATCATTTTGGCGCGAGAGCGATAAGGATGCATGCACTGCGGACATAGATTAAAAGTACAGATGCCAACATAATAGGCATAATAACATAATATAACCCTTCAATTCAGTTTTCTAACGTTTTACCTTCTCATCAAAGAAGGTAATTTCAGGGGTCGCCGTCGTCGAAATCGACAAGGAGGACTATTTAAACTTATTTTATGTAAAAGACTAATGTTCAAAAATAAAATAACAAACGATGGAATATTAATTTAACTATTTTTCTTTGTTAAGATTTCCGGCCAATGAGGTTCGACTTCAGGAGTGCATCGCAATTGTTTGGAAACAGAATTCGTAGCAATCATTTCTGATTCATGATACTGATAAATATCATTCAAAAAAAGGTTGGACGTTACTTATGAATTATGCTGTTCCTTTGATACACGTAATAAAACATTTAGAAAATATACACTTCTGGACACATCTATTGGCCCACCTTAGAGTTTAGGTTTCGATGGCCCCTACCGAAATATGATTGCTAGATTGAACAAAAACTGTTGATGCAGTTTTAAACCTGATACATTTTACCATCTTTTTCGATCGTATTGTTTTAAATTTGAATTCAGAATACCATACGACATGGAGCTACGCCTAACAAGTCGGATATGCGCCTTGTTAAAGGCAATTGATTTTTTAATAAAAAACATGTTTTATCAAATAAAGGATTAATTTAATAACGCGTGTTGCCTCCATGGGCATCTACCTCAGCTCTCATACGATTAGGCATAGAGTTTATCAACCGCTCTATGAAATTTTGAGGGATCATCTCCCATTCCTCTTCTATGGCAGTTTTCAACTCCTGCATCGTCTGGGCAACAGGCTGACGAGCCCTAACACGTCTTTTTAGCTCGTCCCACATGTGCTCAATGGGGTTCATGTCTGGGCTTCTTGCTGGCCAGTCCATAACTGTGATGTTCACATCCCGAAGATATTCCCTGACGATGCCGGCCGCATGGGCTCTTGCATTATCATGCATAAAAAGGAAATTTGGGCCCACATAGTCCGCGTATGGTATCACGTGAGGTTCTAAGCACTCACGAATGTACCTTTCAGCATTTAATGTTGGCAGCCGTGGTCCTGTAACAACCTCAAGTTGAGTTTTGCCGCTCGCGGATATACCGCCCCAGACAGTCCATGAGCCACCGCCTTAAGCAACCCTCTCTTCAAAGCAGCATTGTGCGAAACGCTCTCCCGTACGTCGGTAGACCTTCTTCCTTCCATCATTGCCACGTAACACAATTTTAGACTCATCAGAAAAGAGTACACGGCTCCAATCTTGCTGTGTCCAATTTAAATGACTGCGTACGAAATGAAGGCGCGCTGTTCGGTGGGCTCGCGTTAGTTTGGGCCTATTAGCTGGCTTGTGTGGTACCATATCGCGTTCTTTTAACCTTCTCCGAACAGTTCGAGCGCTCACAGATACTCCGTGGAAGTCGCGAAGTTGGTTTTGTATCTCAATGGAGGTAAGGTGACGATTTCTCAAGCTGGTCGTCACGATGAATCGATCCTGCCTTTCAGTTGTGACCCGAGATCGTGGCCTTCCTTGGCGACGAACAAAGCCGCCAGTCTCTAGGTACCTCCGATAAACATTTCGGACCGCAGATCGACTTAAATTAAGTTGAGCACTCACGTTTCTTTGGCTGTGTCCGGCCTGAATAAGTGCCACAGCTTGGGCGGCGACTTCAGGTGAAGTATCCATAGATTATTGATAGAACCTCACCTTAATGTTAAGAATAAGTAATGTTTGTTGCAAAACCAAAGATATCAATCACTTTTTCAAGAATTAAATCCAAGTAAACCAATAAAACCAAGTTTTCTTAGTATTCGATTGTTTGATCGGGGCGGCTGTATTTATAGCTAGCGAGTGTGATTACTTGACGTGACGTCCTTCGACGTGTAGATGTCTCTACACCACTCCCCTCCAAGACTGGAAGTCGATGAGCGTTGCCGATGCCAGCAGTATGTTCCAGTGAGTCGGAACGAGTACTGTGTAACCCAAGCTGTGTGCCAGGGGGTAGACCAGTCTGCGGCGATCGCTGCAGGGTGTAGTTTACCCATGAAGGCCGTGGATACTGGCTGGCTGGCTGCTGCTGCTGTATTGGAGAGGAGTGTGACGAAGGAGGTGATGACAATGCTTGCTGCTCGAAGGTTGCTTCAATCACGTCGGGGTCACCACTGTAGGACTTGCTGAGTAAAACTCCGGATTGTGTATACCGTAAACTCTATTTTTTTTTTTTTTTCGATAATGTCTCTCGCAGTTAGCTCTGAGGGAGCTGTTACTGCTTTACCGGACGATTGGCGAGACCTAATACAAGGCCTCCAGCCAGGCTTATAAACTAAAAACTACAAAACTAAGCGACAGTGCCTGAGGGCACCCCCGCGAAGGGTTCGGACCTCGGCTCAGGACGTCGCTGGGGGAGGGAGCTGCTACTACTACTACTGGGGAGTAACTGCTGAATCGGATTATTTGAGGTTTTAGGGGACATGGACGAGTTTTCTCGCACGGCACGAGCCGGCGGCGCGGGATGAACTCTAGAGGGGCGTCGCGACGGACCTCGCCGGTGAGGTCGGTACGATGATCGGGTGAGGCGGCGGTGGGTGTTGTCGATTTGTGTTTGCCTACGAGCGGCATCGAGACTAGCTTTCACCTCCATCTGAAGGATGGTGATGAGATCATCCGGATCCGCAAGCACGTGTCTGGGACGGCGCCGTTTGGCGCGGACGAAAGCAGTAAACTTTATTCTTAAAATGACTTAAATATATGTACAAAAATGCTGCACAAGTAGCGACTAACATAAATATGCAAATAATAATAATCTAAACAACTACAAATTAAATTGGTACGCATACACAACACAGAGGGCACTTGGGACGTCGGGATGCGATAAAGCCCGTGTATAAAATGGTCGGCGTCTGTGTCAAACATCACATGAAGTGATGAAGCAAGCAAGTATCCGTTACTTCGAATCTGCCGAGTCTCACCCAAATCCCTTGGTTGTAGCGGCCCGGCCCCGGCCGCTACACACCATAACGGATTTCCAAGACTAGGCGTCCCAGACGCGTACACGATGAGCCCGATGACAGTACAACCTTGCTCCAGCAACGGTTGAATCCTGACACAATAAACACTCTACACGACCGACGCCATCGAATACGCCGTCGAGGTCCGCCGCGATCGTTACCTGTTAACGTAAATAACCCTCCCATCCCTAGTACAGCCGGCCCGGGGCCGAGCTCTAGCTTTTAAAACAGTCCCTAAATAATAAATCAGATCCAGCAGTCCCTTGTTGTTTTTGCATGTTAGTCAGCGATGCACCGAGTCGAGGTTCGAGTCCCGCAGGGGGCGCCCTCGGTAGCATCGCTTAAAGTCTTATGTAGTAGAGCCTGGCTGGAGGCTCCAGAAGTCTCGCCTTTATCCGGTTACGCCCAATAAGACCCCCCTCGGGGTCGTCGGCAGAAAATTATACCGAAAAAAAATTTTTTTTTCAAACATCAGTAGAGTCCCGGACGCCGCAGCGCGCAGATGTGTATGCTTTCTCGTAGGTGCGGTGCAGCTACAACCATGACCGAAATTCGATCCAGATGACAGTATGAAATAATTATCTACGTGACTCTATGAAATAATTAGCCATGTACATCAGTATGCTTCAGAAGGCACGTTAAGCCGTTGGTTCTGCGCCTGAACTCTCTCCGGTCGTGTTGGTCTACCGTCCCATCGGACTTTGAGAGTGCGGAAATATGGTATGCACTTGTGTTTGCGTGCATACTTTTGCACTATTACGTCTCCTGGCTAGTCTCAGATGAGATGAGCCGCCGTGGATGAAATTTGGTCAGGAGAACATTATTATAACATCATTAATTTATTTCACAATAACGGAAATACATAATAAAAGTAATATGCAAATCAAAACCTTCAACTTGGCACTTCCTTACAGTTTCAGTTAGGTAGAAAACCATTGTACCCTCTGCACTTTTTTAAATAGTTTATACCATTGAGGTATATATTCTATGGAGGCGCCCTAATCTTCTATATAAACTTTAACTTATACAGATATTGAGGGAAGTGACATGGTAAAAACAAATTACTGTTTGTCTCTTTCTAACTAGTGAAGTTGTACATAAGGAAAGCGAAATGACATGTAGATTGTTTTTGCTAATTCTGGCAACATTTGAGCGGTAAACTCACGATAATGTCCTCACACATTATCGTGAGTTTACCGCTGTGTGTGCCGATTTCGTCGTGTTTTTTGATCGATTTATGGTTTATTGGCTGTCAAGTGATAGCGTTATCGTATCTTTTTTGTGATTTATATTAAATTTGAAGACTAAGAGCTAAATCTAAGCTCCTTTTTGAAGTCTGGGCTTGAATTCCAAAATCCCTCAGTGTAGTATAATACCACAGGCCCCGCGTTCAGCCATTTTTCCTTTATGTGCACTGTGTCCATCAACAATACGTACGCTCCCCCCTGCCGCCACTTTACACCCGCTTAATGTTGCTAGGTTAGGAATGGCAGTTACTACTTCTGGGGTAAATGACGATGTTTTGGGTATTGTTATTTTATGATTTCTATAAGAGGTTATTATATACATTTAATTTAAAAAAGATATATTATAATGCAATAGTTTGAAATTCTACCAATAGACATGATATGACATTACGCCTGTATTTTTCTCAAATAGGTATTCTTATAAACTGTATTTCTAAAAGGCATTAGGTATATAGTATACCCGCATTTCGTAATTTATATTATAGGTCCTGGGACCAATAGGACAAATAAATGTAGGTGAGGTCAATACATTAAATAATATTAATAGCTTAATGCATACACGAAGTGCAGTCGTGTAATAGGGGGCGAGCCTATTGGCATGGACTAGATACAATTCTAGACTCCGTATTGCTATCCAATGACACTGCTCAAACTGGTAATCAAACTCAACACCTAACGCACCCAAAAACATAGTTCGTTCTCCTTTTAAAAATTTGTGCTAAAATGAGTTAATAAAAAATCGTGGGGTAAAATCTCAACCAAATACTTGCAACACTGACAAAATGGCCGCTTGGTTTTATTTAACAATCACTACAATTAAAATTATTCAATATTTAAATACAAGGACATAATTATGTGAAATGTACAAATTAAATATAATCCTAACATATTTTTGTATAATTCCGTCCGCAGTTTTGCACATTTGCATTACGCAGCTCGGCATAATTGAATTAAATGTGCAGCGTTTAAAACGTTCCAGCGATGCGCGCGATCTTTGTGAACTAAATGTCAAATCGTTCAAATATGTACCCTACTTCGGCGTAATTGGTGTGGTGTCATTTTTGTGTGCGTTCACGGCTTCTGGTTTGTTCTGTATTCTGAGTATAATACAGTGTAGCTCTCGTAAGAACGAAAATCGGCCTCTAATATTATTTTACAGGTTAGTGTTCATTTTCATGAATTATTTGGTAAAATAATTACAAATGACTAATTATAATGATCACTATATACTCATATACACGGGTCATTAATATTGGTTACGTTTATCATAAAATTCGGTTTCTTCGGCTCTGCTAGTACTGATTGTTGACATGCTAATATGTAAACAAACAAAAGTGACGCGAGTGCCACTTTGCTTTTATCGATATTGTCGATTAATATAATTTACATACATACATGAAGTCACGCCTATTTCCCAGAGGAGTTCAAATCCCGCTCGGTCCATAATTTTTCAAATTTCCTTTATCAATTTATACACACTAATCTAGTTTGAATTCATGTTGGTTTTAATCTAGTTTGAAATAGTCTACCCTAATTAACTCTACGATTATGCCTAAATCTTGATTAATTTATTAAACAATTTTTATTTTAGGCGGAGAGCAAGGAAAACACCGCTTTATTATAAATCGTTATTGATGAATTGAAGAAAAAAATAGAATTAATAATGAACAATCTCTGTTGCTTGCGGAGGCAAATCGCTAAGACCAAAGCATTACCCTTGCAACAAAAATATTCAGAAGAAATTCGAAAGTTCGCCTTGAAATTGCACTTTCTCTTGCCGGAAGCTTACGACTTCATAAGACAAGCATATAACACTATTTTTTTTATCAAGAGGCAGCCTAGTTTACACATCTCATGGTGCCCGGAATATAATTTATAAAAATCAGAAAATAATATCAGGCCTCTTTAATTACAACAAACGTCTTAGAGCATTATTATTTATACCTACATAATTACACTTTCTCGTTGAATTTGATAACACTGATATCTATTTTATACTGAAAATAATGTCGAACTTAATATGAATCACCGATTATTGCTCATTAGAAGTGTTATATAGATTTAAGGTTCAGGTACCATGGAAAGAAAATAAACAATAAAGTGTCGCACCGAAGTTAAGTTCTTATCCTAACATTATTCATTTCTATGAATAATTATTAAAGTTGTTTTGTTTATTAAATGATAACATATTTTGCCTTCTTTTTCTACAACCACTACAACTTAGGTACTTGTTTATATATAAGGGCAATGATTAAACCTAGTCGGTATAATACCTAACTATACAAAGTCTTTCGAGCCCTTGTCACAACTTACTTTTGTCGCTCTCCAGTCTAACCAAATTTGGCTTAACATGAGTATTTTAGGTAGGGAGACTGCCATCAGACGCGTTTCACGTGCGCCTATTCGCAGACCAGCCGTGATAAGCTAACATTAAACCTGATAGATACTCATAGTAGTAAATAAATAGCGGTCGACCTGTTAGGCTTAACTTCGTAACAAGCTCCTCAAAAAACTGGATTAATTATAATAAATAACTATTTCAACTTGTTTTATTCTGCCGAAATTCTCTAGTGTAGAAGTATCTTTTGATTTCGTTGACTTAGAAGTTACATTTTTTATAGGTACGGATCCCTAAAAACATGTAAACTAACATGAAACATCCTTTTTAAAAGTTAATTCATGACATAAAATCGTTTAAAAAAAATTATCGATATCGATGACCTTTGACCATTCTATCTGGAGCATCACTTATGATTTATGCCATGTTTTGCGACAGTAGGTAGGCACCCGTTTTTGTAGGTATAACCGATCCATATATTATATTCCTTTGTCTGAGGACTGAGGTTTATACGTACTAAACGCGCAATGATTGACAAGTCTGAGTGACGTTAGACGATGCGCGCGCAAGGTATATATATTATTATTATTATATATATATTTTAAATTCTCTATGGCTGCGATTCATATCAATTTTTGCGTTCATTTTACTAGCATAAGGCACATCTATATTTATGACACATCACTGTTCGTAGGTCTAGGTACTTAAATAATTATGTAACTTTCTTGGTACTGCCCCTTAGGTAAAAAAGCCAAAAACCAATGATACTAGTCCCAAAACACAATATTCCTTTCATAGTATCCTGATGAACGCTGTTTATAAACATACCAGAAGCTCGTTGTTACCAGTAACTGACATAACACTGGCATGCTTTTATGTGCTAGTATGGTGCTAGTAACAAGCATGTGTATTCTGGGCTTTACCATCAGGCGAATTGTGGGCAAGCGCACACTTATTTAGTATGTGAAGGTATGTGTCTCCCGACTGTTAAAGTCGCTATGTTATTACTTCTAGATATCTCGACTTCTAAATTCTAGACTATGTCACTTTTTCTTTTCAGTTTTTAAGCAGTCGGGTTCTTTTTTAACCGACTTCAAAAAAAAGGAGACGGTTATCAATTCGTCGGTATCTTTTTTTTAAATTTTTTATTATATTATTAGCTGATTATTAGCACAGACTAACGAGAATATTTTCTCTATGTTATTAATATCATAGACTAAATGTTAGTATTAAAGTGTAGGTAGTTATTTTTTTTTATATAGCAACATAATGAAATACTCTGAACAACGTGCAAATAAGAACATTGAACCAAATGACCTAATTCACCTGAAGTTATCTGCAATATTCAGAGGAACGGCGCATGCGCATTCGTTACCTCTCGGCACTTAGAATTTGCGTTCGCTCGACCGGCCTCATGTAATCGCACTTTTACTAACGTCGGTAATACGTAGGCAAAATGAGTGTTGAAAACCCCGCCAGCGACAATGATTGTGAATCAGTAAGTGATTAAATTAATTTGTATATTCGTAATCTATATGTATGTGTAGTATTTAAGGCTCAAGACTACCAGAATTTTCCTGTTTACTGGTGAACACAAGTCTCCACGAAGCGAAAATTTTCTAAGTCCCAATATGGCGTCAACTACAGTGTTCGAACAAACCGAAGCTAAGCGTCAGTCTTCAAAGTTTAAAATATAGAATATAAGTTTTAGTATTGGTATTTTGTACCGTAACCGAAAATGTTTTTTACTTTCTAATGACAATTTATGTCAATTTTGGTAATCTTCAAATTTCGCTATTATTCACAGGGAAAGGTAAATGGTAATAGAAATGAACACGTGAACGGTGTCCACAACGGATACAGTAGCTCTGACAAGCATAAGTCTAGCCACAAGTCATCAAGTAAAGACAAGCATCGCGACAAAGATCGGACCCACAAGAGTTCGTCCAAACACAGCAGGTTAGTTTTTCCAGAAGGTTCTGTATGAACATGCATTTTAAATTGATCGTCTATGTTGTTTAAGTTTTAATTTTATTAAGATTAAGATCACTCAAGTAGTAAAAATCACAGCAGCTCCCACAAGTCCTCCAGTAAAGATAAAGACCGCAGCGAGAAGGATAAAGAGCGTGGAGACCGCGACAAGGACAAGCACCGCAGCGACAGAGACAAACACAAGGAAAGAAGTGACCGTGACCGGGACAAGCACAAAAGCAGCAATGATGACAAAAAGTCATCCTCATCATCATCCAAGGACAAAGAAAGGGATCACAAGAGTTCATCTAAAGATCACAAATCAAAGGACAAGGATAGAGAACGTGAGAAGGACCACCACAGAAGTGATAAACACCGCAGTGATAAAGACAAACAGTCAAGTTCTAAAGATAAACACAGGTATAATCAGCTTTTCTAGGCTTACCTTTACATTATCTCAGTGTGTAAGTTAATTTTATAGCAATATTTTTGTAAATTAGAAATAGACTTGAGATAGAGGATAGGTATTGTTGCACCCTCTGTCTAAATCAAATTGTACAAAATGAATATGTTATATGTACTTGAAACTAACCTACTTAAATACATCTAAACTTAAATATTTCCTCGGTGTGACCATTTAAATCACAAATAATTTAAAAGCACTTGACATTAAGTGTCATCAAAGCGTCAATTTCAGCAATTCTATTCAATTTCACTTTGTATTTCAGTGCCACCTATTTTATGTACAAATTGCATGTAATATATTAAGATTTATAATGCTCTGCTCTAGAAGTTTGTTCACCATGTTAATATCTTCCAACTGTATATATAGTTCTAATATATCTTGTGTATAATTATACTGAGAGGTTCAGGTTCTTTACATTCGTAATGTATGTATTTGTTTTTAAAGATTAAATTTTTATAGCTCCAGTAAAAGCAAAGAGAAGAACAACAGTGAAAAACATGATAAAATTAAATTTGAATCAGATTCCCAAGATTCTCCAAAAGATGAGCCTATGCAGGTAATGAATGATATCAGACATTTCATTTAATAATTCATATTAAAAATATATTACTTATATTAACATACAAATATTATTTCTAGATACATGAAGTTGATGTCAAGCAGGAAATGAATGATGAAAGCAACGACTTTGGAGGACTCAATACAACTGCTTCATCTTGTGATTATTCTTTATCTCAGTTTAAAGATGAACCTCTCTCAGAACTGCCACCTGAAGATGATAGCGAGGAAGATTCACCATCAGTAATATTTTCATACTTTAAACCATATCCATTTTTTCTTTAAATATAACAATAAACTTACTGTTTTTGCTTTATTAACTACAGTCCGAGCGTATTGGCACTAAACGACGTGCACCTAGTGAGAGTGAAGAAGACATTCCATTACTTCAGCGTAAAAAATCAAAGAAGAAAATTAAAAAAGGTAAGTTTACTCTAATCCTTCTTTCAAATTATTCATACTGAAATTAATTTATGAAACATTATTTACAGAACCTACTTATGACGATGATATAGAAGATGAAGAAGAAGAAAAACCAAAAAAGAAAAAAAATGTAACAAAACCAGGTAAAACAAAACCATCAAAAGTTAAATCTGAGCCAATTGATGGTGCTAGTCCAAATAAACGCAAGAAGAAACAAGAAGATGATCAGGAAGTCTGGAAATGGTGAGTTATATATAAAATATAAATGTTCATTTTCATAATATTGCGAAATTAAAGTTATTTTATTGTAAACTAATAATACTCAATTGACCACTGAAATGCTACATTCACAATACTTAGTAGTTAGGTCGTTATTAAATAGATGGCGTTGTTGTACAACTATGTGACAGTCAGATTTTAAGGTTATGAATCAAAATGTTCATAAGAAATGTGTCAGTAAAATTTTTAGAAATAAAATCAGTTTTCAAGTTCTCTCCAATCAATGTACTATTTGTAAGACAGTTACGTTTTCGCAGATTAAAGTATGTGTTTGTATTAATCTTATTTAATAACATATTTCATTTTATGTTGCTAATATCTGGTTGTATGTACTAAATGTTTGACAAATTTGTTAAGGTGGGAAGAAGAAAAAAAGGATGATGGCACAAAATGGAAATTTTTGGAACATAAAGGACCCGTGTTCGCACCAGATTATGAACCTCTACCTGAAAATGTTAGATTTTTTTATGATGGTAAAGAGATGAGACTTTCCCAAGATGCAGAAGAAGTTGCTGGATTCTATGCTCGGATGTTAGACCATGATTATACAACCAAATCTACATTCAATACAAATTTCTTTAATGATTGGCGTAAAGTGATGACACATGAGGAAACAAAACTTATTAAGGATCTCTCAAAATGTAATTTTAAGGAAATGCATGCCTATTTCCTAAGTGTTTCGGAAAAGAACAGAAATAAATCAAAAGAAGAAAAAGCGTTACTTAAGGCTAAGAATGAAGAGATTCAAAAAGAATATGGATTTTGTACCATAGATGGCCACAAAGAAAAAATTGGTAACTTTAGGATAGAACCTCCAGGACTATTTAGAGGGCGTGGAGAACATCCGAAAATGGGTATGTTGAAAAGACGTGTAATGCCCGAGGATGTACTTATTAATTGCTCTAAAGATAGCAAATGTCCTAAACCACCACCAGGACATAAGTGGAAAGAAGTAAGACATGACAACACTGTTACATGGTTAGCTTCATGGACAGAAAATGTTCAAGGGCAAGCTAAGTATGTCATGTTAAATCCTAGTTCCAAATTAAAAGGTGAAAAAGATTGGCAGAAATATGAAACTGCCCGAAAACTCCATAAATGCATTGACAAAATCAGAAAAAATTACAAGGATGATTGGAAAGCTAAAGAAATGCGTGTTCGTCAACGTGCTGTTGCTTTATACTTTATTGATAAACTTGCATTAAGAGCAGGTAATGAAAAAGATGATGATCAAGCAGACACAGTTGGTTGTTGTTCATTACGTGTTGAACATATAGCATTGCATAAAGAAAAAGATGGCAAAGAATATGTTGTTGTATTTGATTTCCTTGGGAAAGATTCAATTAGGTATTACAATGAAGTGCCAGTTGAAAAGCGGGTATTTAAGAATCTCGAATTATTTATGGAAAACAAAAAAGATAGTGATGATCTCTTTGACAGACTTAATACACAAACACTTAATGAACACCTTAAAGATTTAATGCCAGGCCTAACAGCTAAAGTCTTTCGTACCTACAATGCATCTATTACACTGCAAAGGCAATTAGATGAACTTACAGATCCTGATGCATCAATACCAGAAAAGATTTTGGCTTACAATCGTGCAAACCGTGCTGTAGCTGTCCTTTGTAATCACCAGCGTGCTGTTCCTAAAGGTAAACTTAGTTTTGATTTCAACATATAATTTCGTATGATCACAATTCCCATAAATAATGTTT
Source organism: Abrostola tripartita (assembly GCA_905340225.1). Taxonomy (NCBI): domain Eukaryota; kingdom Metazoa; phylum Arthropoda; class Insecta; order Lepidoptera; family Noctuidae; genus Abrostola; species Abrostola tripartita. The sequence goes on from HG996488.1 coordinate 4,704,253, forward strand.
GTAACTGTCCTAGAATTCGATATTCTATTTTAACAAAAAATATATTTATTTGCGTATACTACTTATTAATGAACATAATGATTAGCAGCAGCAAATTTGTTGTTTTACCTTTTGTTTGTGCTGTCATGTGTATGTCGAATAAATGATTGTTTATTCTAATTCAATATTTTTCTCGAGGTGCTGAGCTTCAGTTTTCTAAATATAAACCACCTTTAACTAAATTTACTTTTATATAAAAATATTAGTTTTATTTCTAAATGATTTTACCTATACTTTCCACTAAAATGTCAAAGTTCCTACATTAAAGTCCCATTTATAAAAACCTCATATGGGGCTGGTAAATTTTAGAAGCTCTTTTATTTATAAATTGTGCTAGCTATTAATATCCTACTTATCAAATTTAAGGTCATTCAAAATCAATGGAAGCTTTAAAGGAGAAAATACAAGCTAAACGCGATCAAGTTGATGAAGCAGAGGAAGATTTACGACAGGCATCGAAGGCTGCAAAACGAGGATCTGTCAAAGAGAAGTTAGCTTGTGATAAGAAAAAGAAAGCACTAGAACGTTTAAGAGACCAACTGAAAAAGTTGGAACTTCAGGAAACTGATCGTGATGAAAATAAAACTATTTCCCTTGGAACTTCTAAACTGAATTACCTTGATCCTCGTATCTCTGTTGCTTGGTAAGTACTTGACATGAGATTTTTCATACAGACCAACCCAAAATAATGATTCCTTTTTAATTATATTTTGTTATGACAGGTGCAAAAAACATGGCGTACCAATTGAAAAAATCTACAATAAAACTCAACGCGACAAATTCCGTTGGGCGATCGACATGGCCGGTCCGGAATATATCTTCTAAGGTCAATATTAGCATTAGCTATTACTATATTTTACATATAATTTTCGTTAAATCTGAAAACGTTCCATTTTATATGTGTTATTCACATGGAATTTATTTTATGGATTTCTTGACGTAAAAAATTATTCAGTGATGTAGTGTATTCATAAAAAAACTTTTGGACCCAAACGGAATAGTGTTCCTCCCAAGATTAGGATCCAAATTAGAAGTCTGAGTCTAATTTATTTTATTTAGTTACAAAGTTCTCTTTAGCATAATTAGTTGTAGGCTAAAACTTAGTGTTATGAAAGATTTTCTTGTATAGAGTCGCAAACATTTCTTTTGTCATTTTTTTTATTGTTCGACTTGCCGATTTCATGTTCTTAATCAACAATCCACTATAGGGTGAAATCGTTAAAAGCAGCAATATCATTCGAATGTTATATTCAAATTATAGAAATTGATGACTTCCCGTGTTGATTATATACCCACAAAAAATCCGATGCATTAACAGTGCAAGTGATTTGTATATAATAGTAAAAGTTCTTTGTTTTCATTTTGAACAGTGAACCTCCCCTTAAATAAGTATTTTCTAATGATCACTAGATTGTTCTTATATAGTTAGCAAGTATTTTACTAACGTGGAGACCCGAAAGAATACAGCCGCATCAAATGTAAATTGTGCACATTGTGCAATAGTAAATGTTGTAAAGTAAGAAATAATGTTATTTTATTTTTATAAAATTAGGATCGAAAATCGTGGCAAGCGCAGTTCATGTTACGAAAGGTACAATGTTTTAGGTAAATTTGTAATATTACATACATTTATGTGTGCGTCTTGTATATAGTAAATTTTTACCATGTCATACAATTGTGAAATGAGATTATCCCAAATAAATAAAACATTGACACTAGGAGTTTTGTGATTTTAATTATTAACAATCCTGTTATGACGTATTGTTCTCCATAATCTATTCATTGTTTGTATCACAAAAGAAATCAGTATTCTCCAAGCCCTCTGGCATGTAATTTAATCCAGATATGTCTTTATGTGACGTATTATAACCACTTCCATAACCTGAAATGCAAAAGTTCTGATGTGATATAATGAAATTGCAGAGCAAGGGCGGATCCAGCTTTTAAGTGGGGGGGGGGGGGGGGGTCACAGAATCCTCACAGGCTCCAATTTGATTAAAATAATAATCATATAAAATTATGTCTGTTTGTACTTTGTAATCAATAAGAATGTTCTTATATTCAAATAAAACGAAATTTCACTTATGCTCCGGCTCCACCTGCGTCTTAATACGGTACTAACGGCATTACAAATGACATTATCATAATCTTTTTTAGGGTTCCGTACATCAAAAAGGAATAACGGAACCCTGACAGACAGACGGAGAACACTCACTTCTTTGTCCGTCTGTCTGTCAACCCTTTTTCTCAAGAACGCGTGAAGGTATTAAGTTGAAATTAATATCAAATACTCGGGTCTGCTGTCCTTTTAAGCCGTCAAAAAATGAAACTTCTAAGTTAACGCAATCAAAAGTTACGAGTAATTATGTTGATTGTTTTTACAATTTCTACCTTCAAAACCTATAGGGTACTTTCCGTTGACCTAGAAACATAAAAGGAGATGTTTCATTTTTGTATGGGACTCCAGCCATAACATGTACCTTTTAGCGAAGTTGGAAAACTAACCACTGAATCGAGTAAAGTAACATTTTTTTCATAACATCTAAGGTTTTAGTGAAAATAATGAATATAAAAAATGTTTGAAAATTTACATAACCTAGAATGACCTAGAAATATTTGATATTTATCAAAACTTAGTTCAGTTCAGAAGTACACTTCAGAAAAGTAGATAAGTTTTTTTTTTACCATGAAATCGTTACACTTGCTTATAATTATTCAAAAATATGTAGAGAATGATTTAACAATTGTTAATAGTACAAGAACACATACCTTTTATATTTATCGTCTACGTGATATTGTGTTTTGATGTGACATGGTTTCAGAACGAAAGAAGGTTATGCAAAATATGAGACGCCATGTTGAATAATATGGCAATAATTGAAAAACGATTACTTTTTCAGTACAAAAAGTCAAGCCTAAATTCACGAAAGAATATTTTTCCTTCTTTTTCGATAAATGTACAAGAGATGGCCGAAAATGAAACATCTCCTTTGGCAAAAAGCATTAGCTTACAGTACAAGTAAAGGAATAAGTCTAATAACTGTAAATTTCTAGTTACATCACATAAAACTAACCGCTACCTACTTCAATGTTTTCCAACGGCAAATTTAAGTTTGTCTGTGAATTTAGTATATTATCTTTTCGTTAGAACAATGTTATTATTGTAAACATAATTTAAAGTTTGCACAGAACCCTCGATGTGCGATTCCCACTCGCACTTAACCCGGTGTTTGTGTATATAAGACACTTACGTCATTCTTTAATTATAATGAAAGTAGTTTGAAATGAATGATTATGCCCAGAACTTCGTCCCTGCGTATTTCGATTAAAAAACCTGTACGTAGCAGCAGTATGCAGATTTACATAAATAAATCAGATTTTGTTAAAATTTTATGTTTTTTATTTTTTCCCCGCAAAACCCTAAATATTCTCACTATTAAAAGTAGCCTTAAATACTCCATATAAAATCAGCTATCTGCCAGTGAAAGTCCCGTCAAAATCCGTCAAGTCATCGCAGACTAGTTATAACCCGCAAATTTCCCGCGTTTGTCTTGTATTCCCTCTGAAGCCTACACATTTTCGAAATTGAAAACGCCTATATTAGACCCTGGATCGTTAGTTATCTACCAGTGAAAGTCCCGTTCCAAAATCGGTTCAGCTATTTCGGAGATTAGCCGATACAAACTGTTTTTTTAATTGCATTTTTGTTATGTGTATCGTGTATACTATCATAAGCATAGAGTAAAAAGGTGTTATTTTGATGTTACAAACAGACACTCCAATTGTATTGATATGTATTGATATTCGTAATCAAAGTACTATTTGTTCATGAATTTAAAAAATCAGTCCTTTGTAGAATCGGTCATTTATAGAATCAGCGAGACGTTTCCACATCTTAAACTGTCCTGCTCTAAGAGTTCATGGTAAGGGGGCAGTCAATGTTAGAATCGGTTATTTAAAGAATTGTCTATACAAGAATTGGTCAATTATAGACTCTAGTCATTTCGCGAATCACTCACGAGTGACTCGCGAGTCACTCCTAGACTAAACGGGTAAATCTGCTTACTGCTGCTGCGTACAGGTTTTTTAATCGAATTTCACAGGGACGAAGTCCCGGGCATAAGCTAGTACCTAACTAAAACTACACGAAGAGTACCACTTATATTTAAATTACTATACTTACCTAATTGCTTCATAAGCTTGGTTGGAGCATTACGTAAATGTAATGGAACAGCTGGCAAAGGACCTTTTGTTTCCACCAATGATCTTTGACATCTTTTCATGGCATGGTAAACTTCTCCGCTTTTAGATGCTCTCGCAAGTCTCACTGCACACTGTCCAAGCAAAACATCACATTCGGGCATTCCTATGTGATGACAACCTTGTAAACAAGCAACAGCTTCAACAATAGCATTCTGGTCTGCTAAACCTGTCAATCATAAAGTTTATATCTAAAATATTTGCGTTTCCTATAAATTTATCTAATATATGTACTAAGAGTACTCATAGATTTATTTAGTACCTATATCTTCACATGCAGTGCGCACTAGTCGTCGAGCAATATACAAAGGATCCTCACCACCGTGCAATGCACGAGTAGTCCAGTACAAAGCGGCGTTGTCGTCACTAGCACGAATTGACTTTTGTATAGCGGATATAGTATTGTAGTGCTCTTCACCGTGCCGGTCGTAAACCATGTGTGATCGCTAGTTATAAAACAAAATTATAATGATAAATGATTTTATTTCTGCAAATAGGTTTAAAAAAACACTTTTACACGTCATAATGAATTATAACATCACTAGAGGCTTCGCACGGGTATAAAATATATATTATAAGTATTTCTCCACTATTTAATGGATGTTATCACTACATAGTATAAAACAAAGTCGCTTTCTCTGTCCCTATATCCCTATGTACCTATGTTTAAATCTTTAAAACTACGCAACGGATTTTGATGCGGTTTTTTTTAATAGATAGAGTGATTGAAGAAGAAGGTTTATATGTATAACTAGCGGCCCGCTCCGGCTTTGCACGGGTATAAAATATATAGCCTATGTCATTCACTGAAAAAATGATTAAAATCCATCCAGTAGTTTTGATTTATTCATTACAGCCCGTTGCCCGCACGCGTTGCGAGGGACAGAGAAAGCGACTTTGTTTTATACTATGTAGTGATGAGAATAACAACAAATATTAACTGTATCATAAAGTGAAACCTTAATTCCATTTTTTATTTCCTCCAGACTAAGTACTGCAGGTCCTTTAGTGTGCAACTCCGCCCCATGATTCCTCGATGCAAGTGCCAGTTCCAGAGCTCCAAGAGCAACTCTTGCGTCTCCGTCACAAACATCAGCTAGCCACTTCAATGATGTTTCTTCTACAATGCATCTTAAAGATATAAGATTATTAAAACTGGCCAAGGACATTAATAAAATAGGGTTTGCTCTTCTAATTGAACAGACTATCTACTTACTTTATAATACACGGATTATTATCAATTACACTACCAGATATAAGCTTTTATAATATGGATAGATTAGATTAGCCCGCGACTTCATTTCCATGTATTTCGAATAAAAAACCTGTACGTAGCAGCAGTAACCAGTTTAACCTGTTTGAATCTAATTTTGTAGACAATTTTATGGATTATTATTTTTACCCGCGGAGCCCTGAATATTTTCAAAATTAAAAGTAACCTTAGGTACTCCTTATAACATCTTTTCTTTGATTAGCCAGAACAAACAGACTAAAATAATATGTATTTTTGTTACATGTATCGTAATATTATACAATCATATGTAAGTATTTAGTAAATATCTGTTATTTTAATGTTACAATTTTATTCATGTGTATTGATTATTATAATTTGTTGCCACACTATCTGCCAGTGTCGTTGGAGCGTTTCAAAAACATGAAATACGATGATGACACAAACCAATACTCGAGACAAACTGTCTAGGCATCACTCAAATATTTGTCTTGTACAGAAATTAAATATGCAATTTAATAGATTGCTCAATTTAATAGAAGCAGTCTAATCGCATAAGCGGGGAATCAACCACACGGACATGCCCACGGGCAGTTCGACTGAGCAAGTCTGTCGCCACTATACCTACACAGACTCATCAGTTTGTGTTAGACCAACTACACGATTAGTTGTGTTGTGCGTACACATTACAATGACAACATAACGACGGATAATTGTAGTTGCTGGTGCTACATTAATACTGTTTTATGTAAAGAAAAAGAAAATAATTTGGTGCAAAGAATGGAACAAAAAGAAAAGTAATGAGTAATGCCATATCAATTTACTTGCGCATGGATAATGAATCGTGAATCATGAATTTTTAATCGTGAATCATGAATTTTTATTATACTATGCAAAATACTAAAATGAGATAGTCCTTTTATAAAAATTCTTGCCAGAATGTTTTTTACACGACTACCCAGAAAAACTAGTGTAATGTTTTCAGGGTTCATCTATGTATGTGAGTGTATTCCACCATAACTTCTGAATGCCTGAAACGATTTTAATGTATGGTATGTCATTAGAATACTTACACAATCGCGAGTAACATAGGCTATAAAATAATAAAACAAAAAAAAATAGACGACTGCCATGACAAAAAAGGAACTAAAAAGTATAAGAAAAATATATTATTAATAATAATAAAAACCGCCTTAAAAACACGGACTCAAAAGTGAAAAATAATACTTTACTCACGTACATAATCAAAGTCGGCGCCAAAGCCTATATGTTCGCTTTATTTATAGTTTTAGCATTAACAGCCATTTTACATTTTTACGCATTTTTCTAAGATTTCGGACGCCTAATTTACCATCAGATGTAGTACTTAAGAATTTTTATATACATGTACAATGTAAACCAATCTTTCGCATTGACACATAAGCTAATAGATAGCAAAAGTAGCCATTTAGCTCTGTCCCGAACCGCGCGCAAACTACTTCGCGCAGACGCAGTGGCAGTGAATTCGCAAGATCCAGCCAGCGACATAGTATATAAATAAGCAGTAGGATACTTTTACTTCACTTTAGTAATGCATCTTTAAAGATTTAACTTTGTTAATAGTAGTGATGAATTAAAGTTAAATAAATTAAGTAACCTTTAATTTTTATATTGTTTGTATAATTATACATAATTATATCTTTTAAATTTTGATTTGTTATTAATGACTCGTTGGTCTGACTGCCTTGTTGGTTCTGTGGTTGCTAAGCGTGACTAGAACCTCGGAACTGGAACATAACTGGCGCAATGTGGGTGTGCAATAATACACCTGTGCCTACCCCTTCGGCCTTCGGGGAAGACATGCGTGATTTTGTGTTTTGGTATCTATTGTATGATGAACATTTCTAACCGACTTTAAAAAAAGGAGGAGGTTATCAATTCGTCTTTCGTCAATCTTTTTTTTCATTTATGTTTCCTCATAACTCAATCATTTATTAACTGATTTAAATTATGTTTTTCAAATGATAGGTATACTTTCCGATTGGTCACCTAAATTTTTTGTCATAATCTGATAATGAACTTTGGAGATATGGAACGAAACTCCTCATGAGATCATAGCAGAACTATCGTAACAAGTGATATTGAATAAGTAGTAGTCGATGACTGACCACTGACAAAGAAGAGGGGGTGGGGGTGCGTTCACCTCCCTCCTACCGCTTTCCTAGATTAAATATATCGTGCGTGTGAGGTACCATTTGATAGGACTTTTTGAGGATTTAAAAAAATAGTCTTACAAAAGTCCGGGGCGGGTAATCATAGACATCAATAAAAATCGTGAAATGGAAAATTTTAAATAAAAAATTTAAAACCTCCTTCAAAAACCTCAAAAATAAAAATAGAATTTTATCACTTTATTTTTACATAAGCGATGTGGAAGTCGGTGCCAAATCCCAATATCCATTAAGAGATTCAGAAAAAAGTAATTATGTGAATGTCGTCATGAGTGCTTTGTTCATAGTTTCAAAGCTAAAACTATTAACAAAGCGAACATATAGGATTTGGCGCCGACTTCCATTTCGCCTATGTAAAGTGAAGTGATAAAATATTAGTTTTCACGTTTGGATAGATAATGTAAGTAAAATAAACTGCACTTGTGACGTAAAAATGTATAATTGTAAACGGTAAATACAACATATTTACATTATATACACACGATTGTTTTTATACTACCTATTATATTATTAAAACTAAAAATATATACAAACAAAAAACATCAAAAAATTATGCATCAAAATATTCCTCCTCATCACTGTCGACTGGCAGGGTTCCCAAAAGGCTGGCGGCATTGCCACGTTGAATGGCAATACAAATACAAAATAGTAAGAGTTACCCAATTTGCCGTTAAGTAAAGAATCATGACGAGCTTTTCGTTTCACAGTCAGCGTCAAATAGTTAGTGACACTCAGGGTATAAATAAATAGACGCAACCAAAAAGTCAATAATATCGGTACAAGCAAAGTTTCCTAATTATTGTCAACAATATAGTCGCTAAACGTTGACGAATCTAAAGACTATCGAAAAGTAATCAGACATCAATAGTGCTTGTAAAAAATAGGTGCAAGCGATTATCGATCTTATGGACTTAAAAAAAAGCTATTTTGAACATGGACAAGGTAATAGAGCAGATAAATAACTAAAAACAAGCAATAAAAATAATGTCAATAAGGTCGAAAATAGCTTGCACCTATTGTTACATCTAAAATTGTTTTAAACTTATAATAATATATAATTCAATGTTTTTTGGGACACTAATGCGATATGTATCCATATTTAAGCATGAAACACTATTATTGCTCCAATAGAATAGAATGACATGCAAATAACTCTAGATTGCCTAACACAGTTGATTAAACAACTTTTACAACAGTTTATTTTTCTGATGTGTTCCTTATTTCTGAACCCTTGGAATGCTTAGATACCATTAGCGGGATGACTGTAACCATATTCATGGCTTACTGAACCTAGCTAATGGCATGTAAAACGCATCGACTTTTTGAGCGACTATATTGTTGACAACAACAAGGAAATTTTGCCGTACCGATATTATTGACTTTTTGGTTGCGTCTATTTATTTGAATACTCTTAGTGTCACTAATTATGTGACGCTAACTGTAACACCTGTAAAATATAATTTATATCAAAAATTCGCCGTCCCGGAGCAGGAAGTCCATCTTCTTTGAGTTCATTCTCTACGATAAGGGAGATTTCTTTCTCTTCAATATGACTGAAACAGAAAACGCATCAGGTAAGTAAGTAAAGGGTTCATATTACACCTTTTAGATTACTATTATATTTTGTTAGGAGAATTATAAATGATTTTACAGTTTTAAATTTTTGCACAATATACAGTCAATAGACTGCCAAAAAAGAGATAAAATTGTAAACACAATAGTTACAATTTGTAGTCGATCGACAGGGTCCAATCTACTAAGAGAGTTTTCGGGCCCAACAGCCATATTGCTACATATTACAATATCCATGTGCCTGAAAACCAACCACATTATGTGAATATTTGTATAGTGTATAATTTTATTAAGACTTCGATAAATTATTCCACAGTCCAGGCGAAATGACATCTCATCTGTCAAAATCGGTTTGGCCGTTTGGGCTGCAGTGAGTACGTTTGTTTGTGGAGTGAGAAACTTACTTACGTAAACACATAGGTACATAATATATACGTACTTATGCAAACGGCAGGCAAAGGTATCGATAAAAACAAAATAAAATATAAATGACCAAAAGGAAAGCGATCTTCAGTATTCATACTGATATTTGTATACTATGGCAAAATGACATGTGCCATAATGTCAGTTTACGTATGATATTATCTTTAAAAATTATTATACATTACCAATTAGAGATTGAAGTAATATGAAATCTAACGCAATAATTTTATTTTTATAAAATATAAAAAAAATACTCTACAAATTAAACATTTACTTACTTTTTCACATATCTTTGGGGTGCTTTCATTTTATTTGTCCTTCTTATGGCTGTTTATGACTTGTTTGGCTTGCGTTGTTTATTACCCATTATGAATTATTTGTCATATTATTATATATATCATCAACAATTACATAAATTCAATCACTGATATTTTTATGAACGAAAATTTCGCGAAAAATTTGACACCTGTCCGACGTCCATGAGCGCCGGCGCGCGACTGATCGGGCCTGCCAAGCCGCCGCGCTTACGAATTTTGTAGATTTTTCCACATAGTAACGAAGATAATCATTTTAAATTATTAAGTAAAACTCTGCGAATATGTCTAGAAATATTTAGTGTCTATAGATTAGTGCAAAAATTATACGTAAATTCGCTAAAGTTTAGTCGTAATATATAAATATTAAAAAAAGGGGTAACTTTGGTTTTTTTTTTAGTAGACTAGATCTTTAACTAAAACATATATTTTTTCAGAACTTAAAACACGTGTTTTCTTTGTTTCAGATGGATTTAAAAAACTCAAAAGCGCGGCTTTTCCGGAATACCTAGCCTTAATTGCTATATGGTGATTAATCTCTCGCCACACGTTTTCTGAAAAATCATTGCAGTGTCAATTTCGGGCTCCTAATTCTATAATTAACATTAACCAATTTAAATGATGAAAATAAAAATACAGTAAGCATTAGACATACATATATTTTAATAGAAACTTACGGTGCCAAAATTTCGAATAATAACACTTTTAATTGATAAAAAAAATAAAACTGTTACCTATTTTCACAGTTTATAATGGAATTTTATCGCGAACTTTTGGTTTAAATAAAGGTATATTTTAATTTTAAATCATATAATAATAAACTATGCTCTTTAAGAAATCGAATAATATAGTGTTATTTTAAATTCCTTTCTTTAATTAGAAATCATATCATTTTCAATATCACTCAAAATCACAATAAATTACGATGCACAAACGTAGAATGATCCAGATGATAGTACAACCTTGCTCCAGCAACGGTTGAATCCAGACACTATCAACACTTTACACGACCGACGCCGTCGAATACTAAGATCTCGCCGTCGAGGTCCGCCGCGATCGTTATTAACGTAAATAACCCTCCCGTCCCTAGTACAGCCGGCCCGGGGCCGAGCTCTAGCTTATAAAACAGTCCCTAAATAATAAATCAGATCCAGCAGTCCCTTGTTGTTTTTGCATGTTAGTCAGCGATGCACCGAGTCGAGGTTCGAGTCCCGCAGGGGGCGCCCTCGGTAGCATCGCTTAAAGTCTTTATTAGTAGTTAGCCTGGCTGGAGGCTCCAGAAGTCTCGCCTTTATCCGGCTACGTCCAATAAGACCCCCCTCGGGGTCGTCGACATTTATCCATACCGAAAAAAAAAACAAAAAAAAAAAAACGTAGAATGATTAGTCGGGCCCGAGCGCCAGAAGAGGTAGGACCTGTGTCACTATTTTTCTCATTTTAAATCACGAAAATTCGTATTGAAACGCATGTTTATTCGGTTTTGTTTATTATCGTTTAGTAAAGTATATTATTTTATTAGATTAATATTCAGCTACTATAATCTTGACTGTACTATTTGTCGTCCGCGACTTAATCCACTTGGATTTTTTCTACGCATCTATTCCGGTATGAAAAGTAGCTTGTAGCCATTATGTTAATCCAGGTTATAAACTTTCTATGGGCAAATGTGTGTGTTTTTTTCTATATCCGTGTAACCGTTTTTGCGAAACTGAGTAATAATCCTCCAAAACTACAGTCGTTCACATTTACAATGAAATAGAAAACATATCATAACATACATACATTTTTGTTGATTATGTTATGTGTATTGGTCTGTGTGTAAAAAATACATACAGACGAACATAGAACCTCCTCCTTTTTTGAAGTCGGTTAAAAACAAGTTCCATCACAGTCGGACGACCGTTCTGTGGAACTCTTTATTTCTTTATTCTGTATTTCTAAGAGGTACCCTGACTGCGATGGAACTTATTTTAATTTACTTTCTAGGTCGTTTTTTGTCAATGCAGTCGTGTTTTATAATTTTCCTCATTAACTTCTTTTTCATTAAAACTCGTTTTAACTCCATAGTTAAATAAATAATTAAAATAGGGACGACTTTACTGGTTGCTGTCGCTCTCGGGTCTGTGAGCAGACAGCCCGCGGAGAGTACCCACGTAAATTCACGTACGAATATGTCGGTGGCTCGGTGCCCGCGCAGACAAAAAGAGATCACGCGGATGTGCAACAGGCAAGTCTGCTAAACTGACTGCAACGGTCCTAAACTAGCAAACATTGCACAGACCTATAATAACGGGCTATTCTGCAAACATGCCCGTTGGCATGTCCGCCTAGTGTATTCCCGCTATGGCCGCTGCGCCAATCAGGTCGTCAGGCCTAATAAACCCGACTTTTAGCAAGTCAAAACGTAACTAATTGCATCCCATACATGAATTTCAGACCTTACGGCTTGAGCGTTTCTGTGGGAGAAGCTGCTAGGCTATACTCAGGTAAACTAACTTAGGACGATTAAAGTTCTAGTATTATGGTAGAATGTAATATATATTCTTGTAAATTACTCTAATTTTTATATCCAAATTAGCCTGGCACACGGGCCTAATGAAGCAAGCGTCGCGCGTCGCCGCGATTCTTTATTGTGCAGATTCATAGTTTCTAGTTTGTTAGACGGCGATTGAAATGCCTCTGATAGCGTTTGGCTAAAATAATATTATATGAATATTGGATAGCCGAAACCTTTAGAGGATTCGGATATAGATTTGAATAAGCCTATATAATATACATTAATATCTGCGTAGGTTAATATGGTCCTGCCTGGTAGGCAGGTAGACCATACATTGAAAGAGATGGTTATGGCGCGCGGACTACCTTGCCCGCGTGGCTCTACGCATAAATCGACACATATGATATATCAGAGATCATAACTTGGGAAAGGTATCCGCGGGTGGGGAGCACCTTCACAACTTATATGAATATTGTCTAGTACATTAAAAAGTCTCAGTGGTGACCATTATTCAAACCCACAACTTTCTGTTATCCTCAAAACCGTTACAACCTTGTTGGGGCGCAGTGAAGTCTTATGAGGATCCTCAACAGTAATACATTTTTAAGTGATCCTTAGGTACAAATATTATTTTAATCAGTATGTAACTCACTGTGGTTGGTCAATGTTAGATGCTAATTCAAAATCTCCTTCGATGTTCCTGATTAGTGCACATTCATATGCTTGCTTCACAGCTTGTTTTAAAATTTCTAAAACATCATTCGAACTTAACTTTTCCATTATCACAACCCTGCATCGACTTAGCAAAGCATTATTCAAACTAAATGAAGGGTTTTGAGTTGTAGCACCAATTAGAACAATAGTGCCATTTTCGACATGGGGTAAAAATGAGTCTTGTTGTAGTTTGTTAAACCTGAAACCATTTATAATTTAGTCTTGCTAACAAACAAGAAGACAGAATATGAACAGTCAAATTACAAGATCTATGCTAAGGACCTACAATCTTGAACAAGTATGACAAAGCTACATGATATCTATATTTATTTGTCAAGTTGTAGATAGATAAAAAAATTCAGAAGATGGGCAGCAGCGTCTTCTGTAACGCCCCTACCAATACTGCGATCCCCAAGCCGCTTGCCAAGCGTGGGGATTATGGCAAACGCGTAAACGGGGAGGCCTATGTTCAACAGTGGACGTCTTTTGGCTGATGATGATGATGATGAGATAGATCCATGATAGTCATAAATGACTATTCATACAGATTGCACTTCTTAAAATGTTATTATCTACCAACCATGGATACAAGAAGATTATAAGTTGAGTAATGTATCTCTTTTATCAGGTAATATGCATAGTGTGTATTGACTTGATCTTGATAGGTATCTAGAATTAATTACTCATTACACTATTAATACATATAATTATGTAAAACCTATACCTATGGATTTCATCCATAAAAAGCACAGTCTGCCGTTTGAACTGGGCTTCATTTTTGGCAACTTTTACCACTTCTTTAACATCATTAATGCCTGACATTGTAGCTGACAACTTTATGAACCTCATATTCTTATCCTCTTTACAAATTTTAGCTATTACATTAGCCACTGATGTCTGGAAATGAAATGTTACAACATGAATCCAACTGAAAGTTCACCCCAACACACTATTAAGATTAAAAAAGAACAATCAATTTAAAAATATTAATTATATCAGTATCATTTAAATACATTAGGAATGACAATTTACACATTAATGAAATATATTACTATTCCATTTTAGACATTACTAGCGGCCCGCTCCGGCTTCGCACGGGTATAAAATATATATTATAAGTATTTCTCCACTATTTACTAACTAACTATTTGACTTACTAACTTACTAATTATTTGAACGTTATATACATATAAACATTCCTCTTTAATCACTCTATCTATTAAAAAAAACCGCATCAAAATCCGTTGCGTAGTTTTAAAGATTTAAGCATACATAGGGATATAGGGAGAGAGAAAGCGACTTTGTTTTGTACTATGTAGTGATGAAGCGAAAAGAATCTTAGATCCAATAATATGTGGATTATATTGATGGCTCCTAAGTATACTGGGTCACTTCTACTTATAAATTACATTTTTATTGTCCGGTTGTCATTGGGAACATCTCGAAATTGTCGACCACTACGTCTACCTTGGCAAAGAGGTCGCCCAAAGAATCCAACTCGGATAGGCAGCGTTCGGGAAACTAAGCGACATCTTCTCGTCCAAAATTCCGCAGTGTCTGAAGATGAAGGTCTTTAACCAGTGTGTGTTGCCAGTAATGACGTATGGCTCCGAGACGTGGTCACTTACGGTTGGCTTTTTGGAGGCTCAGAGTCACTCAACGATATTGAGAGAGCAACGATGCTCAGAGTTTCTTTGTGCGACAGGATCTGTAATATGGAAATTCGCCAAAGAACTAGTCACCGACATACGTAGGTCAAAGAATATGCAAGTTGACGTGCTAATAGGTAGGCCATATCGCTCGAAAAACCGATAACCGCTGGGGAAGAAAGGTCCTTGCGTGGCGACCACGAACCGGAAAACGCAGCGTTGGCAGGCCTCTCACCAGGTGGACCGCCGATATCATCAGAGTTGCGGGCAACTGGTGGATGCAAATGGTAAATTAGCGTTCATTGTGGCGTTCTAAGGGGGAGCCTTTATTTAACAGTGGACGTCTTCCGGCTGATGATGATGATGAAGTGGTGTCTAGAATCCCTCGCCCAGACTTTTGTAAGGCTAATAATTGAAATCCTCACAAAAAACCCTTTTAAGCGATACCTCATAAGATATGTTTTTAATGAAACTTGAAAAGTGGTGGGAGGAAGGTCGCCGCGCCCCTCTCTCTTCGGTTCTTCCTTTGGTAGTGGAGTTCAGTCATCGACTACATGTATAAACTAAGCAATAATACGACAGTTCTGCTCTGATTTTATGACGAGTTCCATTCCATATCTCCAAAGTTCATTATCAGATCACGACAATCTTTATAATATTATGCGACCAATTCGGGAGTGTATTCTTTCAAACAATAAAATATATTTCAAAATCTGTTGAGTCGGACTCGCGCATGAAGGGTGCCGTACCATTATCTATAAAAAATGGCAAAAACAATCGCGTTTGTTGTATGGGAGCCACATACATTTTATTTATAGTATTAGTTGTTATAGCGGCAACAGAAATATGGTTAAAATATTAAATTCATAATTTGTGAAAATTTCAACTGTCTAAATAGCTATCGCGGTTTTCGAGATACAGCCTGGTGACAGACAGACGGACGGCCAGACAGGGTAGTCTTAGTAATAGGGTCCCGTTTTTACCCTTTGGGTACGGAACCCTAAAAACATACAGGCAAACACAGATTCTCCTCGTTTTTGAAGTCGGTGAAAAAATAAACACTGGCTTATTATTATTAATAACACTGGTTTTCCTACGAAAACACGACCTTATATGGAAGTTCTGGTTTCTGTTTCGGCCGAAACTGGGACTGAAACCGAAATTCGGTTTCGGTTTCGGACGGACACTAAAAAATATACTTTAGCTAAGGGGATTAAGGTTGATTTTTCTTGATTGCCAAGATACTTTTGACCATCATGTATGCTTAAATACTAGTGAACTTTGTTTGCTACGATACGAACACTGACAACTACGAAAATTTTTCAAACTGCATGCTAAGATGGTTTGACCGCTTCATATACTAACAACAATTTGATACTATGAGTAGGGCCGGATTATCCATTAGGCAGAATAGCAAACAGCCCATGGGCTCCGCATCGGCAAGGGCCCAGTGCCACGAGATATTTAAATATTTTGACATTTTTTCTTAATAATAATCATAATCCGATCCGGTCGGCGAGGAAGAGGCCGACCGCCAGCCAGTTTGAGACCCCGAAGCCTACCGGCTTCTGAAAGGGTTCTCGCTGTCGGTGGGAGTGTGCCGCGCATGCGATGGACACAGACGAAGAACGTCAACGTCATACTTTGGGGCTACAGGAGGAACTAACTTGACTGCGTATCGTAGTCGGTGGCTTGCTCTGTTTGAGGCGCTTGAACCAGTCGTCAACGTCACGACACAGCGGCTATCGGATTAGGTACGAGCCATCCAACGATGTCACCTGTTGGATGACGCGGTACTTGAAACGCTCAGTTCTGAAACGCAGAGTAGCCGTATTGTCCCTACCTTGTCGCAAACTGTACAACATCATCAGCAACAGAGGTGCCAGACAGCAGAAGATGAGGGGGATGAAGGGGCTACAAGTGTAAGTACCCAGTGCAATGAACAATTAAAGAGCACTCTGGAATGTGCGCTTCGGGAATATCGGTCGACACTGCCCGAACTTAGACCACGTTTACCTATGCACAAACAATTCCCTGCTACTAGCCCTAGTACCATCCTAGTATCACAGTGACATGTATAGTATCCCGTGACAGAAATTTACAATTTCGGTCACGGGAATATCGAGACTTTTGAGACTTGATTCACATAAAAACAGTATTAAATAATCTAAGAGATTAAATAAGAATAACAAAGGGCGGATCCAGCATTCAAGTCAGAGAGGGGGGTCCTCAATTTGATTACAATAATAATTATTAAATCAATCAAGACACATTAATAAAATTAGAGGTTGTAACATCAAAATAACTGCTTTTTGCTCGATGCAAACAACAATAGTATACAGGATAAAAAAAAAATAAAAAAAATGCAATTCAATTTTTTTCTGTGTTTGTTTGTTCCGGCTAATCTCCGAACCGGCTAGCTGGACCGATTTTGACAGGACTTTCACTGACAGATAGTTGATTGTCTAAGGTCTAATAAAGGCGTTTTTGCATTTCAAAAATATTAATGGTTTCGCGGGAAAAATTGAAAAACGTGTGAAATTCGCGAGTTACAGCTTCTCCGCGTCGGACACAGGCCTTTCACTGACAAATAACTGAAGTTAAAAGAAGTAACTTAGGTTACTTTTAATTTTGAAATAATTAGGGTTCCACGGGAAAAAATAAATACTCAAAAAAGTGTTAACAAAACCAATTTCAAATAGGTAAATCTGTTATTGCTGCTACGGATAGGTTTTTCTTTTAATCGAAATCCACGGATTTAGAATCCAAACTACAGAAGAACAGCTGGAATGTGAGCTAAATAATATGTGAACCCCGAAGAAGGCAAAGGGCAAAATATAACTTCCATGTCCATCCATGACTTGCAAACAAACTTGCACATATTAAAACTAGGTCCTCTCTGTCTGAAACGATATTAAACGCCCTTTGTTTATTACGTGCTCACTACAAAAATGAATAAAACTGTAGCAAATGTATATTTTTAATTTTTATTTAGGTTTGTATAATAAAGTACTTGATTAAAATAAAGTAAGTAACAAACCTAGTTTTGAATTAGTCTCGAAAGTCTCGTTTTCCCCGGGAATTTCGAGACCACACCTAGTCTCGTTTTTTTTTCCCGGGACTCAGTAATGCATCGAGACTGGAAGCCCTACCTGCTACCGATCTATTTCGATAGCAGTGAAGATCTCGGCGATACACATTCAATAATGTACTGCGCGGCTGTTGCGGCATGTCGAGTAGCTCATATAAAGTTTCCAACTAATAGAGCTACTCGACCATCTAATGTCTCTCCAGCCAGGCAGTGCAGGATCGAACGTCGTATCGACTAGACCAGAGCGCTCATTGGCAAGCTTGTCGTATTTAGGGACGGCAACACACGCCCTAGGGTAATGCGTTTTGTGAGGCGAGCATTCTCGGGGACTATATCAACGCTATAGAATATTTGTCTCACGTCACAGAGCGCATCGACTTCTTAAAGCAGAAAATTTGTGCATTGGCAAACCGTATCCGCAGGTATAAGCGGCGAGTCGATCAATACACCCAGAACCGCTTATTCCAGAGATGGGTTACACCAAAAATGGGTGGATAGAAACTGGGAACGACCGGAAAATAGTGTAGGTGACGTGCATTTGCCGGATGATAATACTACTAATGAATTTTGGCGTAGCATCTGGTCTGTGCCCGTCAACCACACTGAGGAGGATTGGATTGAGGACGTTGAACAATCATGTGAAACCAACAATGCCTGAAATTATCTTTACCATCCAAGATGTAGCCAATGCAGTCCATCTGATGTCGAACTGGAAGTCTCCTGGACCAGATGGATTGCACAATTTCTGGCTCAAATGGCTACGTAGTTCTCATGGTTGCTTGGCGTCTCAGTTTCAGTCGGCCTTAAAATCTGCGTCGTTACAAGAGTTTCTAACGACAGGAGTTACCCATCTGCTCCACAAGTCAGGAAGTATCACGGATCCCATAAATTATAGGCCGATTACCTGTTTGCCTACAATTTACAAACTTCTTACATCTATTTCGAAGGCAAAAATTTGTCAACATATTGATAATAACAATATCATGAATGTCGCTCAAAATGGATGTAGGAATGGATCACGTGGTACTAAGGAGCTGCTCTTAATTGACATGACTGTTAACAGACAGGTCAGACGTAATCGTAAGGATTTGTCGGCATGCTGGATAGACTACAAGAAGGCGTATGATTCGGTGCCTCATACATGGCTCATAAGGGTGCTTGAGTTGTACAAAATCAATGCAACTCTATGCACCTTCCTGATGTCGTGTATGGGGCAATGGAAGTCGATCCTTCAATATCCAAGATGCAAACCCGCGAATACGATGAACCTATTTGGATTAAACGCGGGATATTCCAGGGTGACAGTCTGAGCCCATTGTGGTTTTACTAGAGAGCTCAAAGCTAGGTTACCGGTTGAGAAAGAGGAGGTCAGGTCTCACCTTTTTTACATGGATGACCTGTAACTGTTTGCATCAGGTAGCCTACAACTGATGGATCTACTGAAAATCACTGAAAGCTTTAGTAGATCCATCAGAATGGAATTTGGTGCAGATAAATGTGCACTCGTCCATGTAAAAAGAGGAGAGGTTGTGGAATCTGAGGGAATAAATCTATCAGATTCCACATACTTTAGAGCCCTCTCTTCAACCGAGACCTAAAAATATTTCGGTATATCGGAATCGTTAGGTATAAAAGAGACTGACATGAAACAATTGTTCAAGGAGCGTTTCTATGGCTATGGCCGCCTGAAGAAAGTACGTAAAAGTCTACTTTCAGGCGGAAATAAAGTGCGCGCCTTTAACAGTTGGGTCATGCCAGCCTTGATGTACTCTTTCGGTATACTCAAATGGACTCTCGAGTCCATTTGAGTAGAGTTGGACACCCTGGATAGGAAGGTCCGAACTATGCTTACTGCATATCGAATGCATCACCCACGATCTTCTGTGATGAGGTTGTACATCCCACGAAAATATGGGGGTCGGGGTTTGTTAAGTGCGTGCAACCTCCGGGAATACTTTTTAAAGACTGACGAAATGTAGTTGCAGTTGATAAGGTCTTACCCCGTTATCCTTGTCTAAAGAGAACTAGCACAAACCTGCAGTATTAGATACCAATGATCGCAGGGAGGTATGGCAGAGCAAGGAGCTCTATGGACGCTTTTATCGGGCTCTTCATGGGCCCGATGTAGACTTTTTAGCGTCCATCTCTTGGCTACGATTCGGTGACCTCTTTGGGGAAACCGAAGGTTTTGTGTGTGCAATTATGGACGAAGTTATGATGACGAACAACTACCGGAAATATATTCTGAAAGATGGAACGGTTGACATAATATGTCGGGCATGCCACCGTCCTGGTGAATCAATCAGACATATTGTCTCTGGTTGTTCTAGTCTGGCTAACGGTGAATATTTGTTATTATTATATACATTATATATAGACATAACCAAGTGGCCAACATTATACATCAGCAACTTGCTCTAAAATATGACCTTGTGGAATCAGAAGTACCGTACTATAGGTATGTGCCCGACCCAGTTCTCGAAAATAGTCATGTCACATCGTACTGGGATCGATCTATCATTACTGACAGGACTATTGTTGCAAATAAGCCTGATATAGTGGTGATAAATCGATTAGAACGACGCACAATGATAGTCGATATCACTATCCCGCATGACGTGAATCTCGTGAAAGCTGAAAAAGATAGACAGATTATGGGGATTACATCGCCCAAAACCCAAAAATAGCCCATGTTTAAAGCATTTTGTTGACGTACCCCTTGGAGCTATATATAAAAAAATATATATATATATGTTATACTTAAGGTCTTTTCAAATAATAATCTGTGTTGAACAGATTTCAATAAATTTGCTCAAATATTGAGATATAACGGTTACGATTACGATTTAAGGTTTTAAGAAGGCCCTTTTCAAATTTTTAACTCAAATCGTTGGTATAACGGCATAACAGTCAGACATGAATTATATACCAAAAAAAGGTAATTTAATTTTTAAGAGCCATTTTACATTTTTTCGCAGTTTTCTAAGATTTCGGACGCCTAATTTACCATCTTAGGTAGTATTTAGGAATTGATATATAAATGTAAAATGTAGACCAATCTTTCGCATTGACACATAAGCTAATAGATTTACAAAAAATAACTTAATTGCTATATGGTGATCATTCTCCCGCAACACGTTTTCTGAAAAATCATCGCAGAGTCAATTTCGGGCTCCAAATTCTATCAATTACATTCACAAATTTAAACGATAAAAATACAGTAAGCATTAGGCATATATTTTTATTGAAACTTACGGTGCAACATTTTCGATTAATTACACTTTTAATTGATAAAAAAAATAAAACTGAAACCTATTTTCACGGTTTATACTGTAATTTTATCGCGACTTTTTCGTTTGAATAAAGGTATATTTTAATTTTAAAATCATGTCATAATAAACTATGCTCTTTAAGAAATCTAATAATACAGTGATTTTCAAAATTCCTTTATTTTATTAGAAATCACATCATTTTCAATATCACTCGAAATCACAATAAATTACGATGCACAAACCTAGAATGATCAGTCGGGCCCGAGCGCCCAAAGAGGTAGGATCTGTGTCACTATTTTCTAATTTCAAATTACGAAATTTCGTATTGCAAATGCAAGTTTATACTACGACCACAACGTTTTCATTTTCTATGTATAATTTTCATTTGGTTTTGTTTATTATCAAGTAAAATATATTATTTTATTAGTTTATGATATTTTATTAAATTAATATTCAGCTACTTTAATCTTGACTGTACTATTTTTGTCCGCGACTTGGTCCACTTGGATTTTTTTTACGCATGAAAAGTAGCTTGTAGCCTTTAATATGTTAATCCAGGTTATAAACTATCTATGTGCAATTTTTTTTCTATGTCCTTTTAACCGTTTTTGCGTAATTGAGTGATAATCCTCCAAAAATACAATCGTTTACATTTATTATTATAATAAATTTTACAAAACATGGTCTATTTATAATTAGTGATTTAATTATTATTGTAGAAATTATAATTTGTCTAAATAAATTACTAAAGAAATAAAAATATTTTCATAAATCTCGAATAAGAAACATTGTCATAACGATCAAAATTTTTATGTCCGTCTCAAAACTCTCGCTACACTGTTTGCATTGTTTTTGTGTGGGTGCGCTACGCACACATGAAAATTTTGACAGAATTCGAACGTCACAATTTTGTGAAATGGCTCTTAACAATCCGTATTTACAAATTTTCTAATCTTGTGTTAGTTTTTGAAATATTTAAGAAAAACCGAAATATTCACTACCGCCCCGCGTGATGCACCCCCGCTGGGCCTGTTGCGCATACTCACATCAATGATAAATGGTAAGGTAAGGTGGTAAAGATAGTTTTTAGTGGAGAGCTCCAAGAGCGGTGTCCGAGATAGAATACAAATATCGTTGTCGCTAAATCATGGATGTATGATTGCTGGCGCCGGCACTATCCAGCCAGATGTAGATGCGCTCATAGATGATAATGATAACGGAATTATATGTAGGAAAGAACAATTATTATCACGATAGCGATACTCTACCGGAACTGTGACCTCACTGATTTGTGTAAAAATGGCCCTATATCATTTTTCCGTTGTATTACTTGGTGCAATTACCATTTAAAAAATATTTGTATAAAACTTTTTCATGTCTGTTTTGTTTATCTTTTTTACTTGTTTAGATTTCAATAAAGCCCAATTTTGATAAATAACTGACTAAATAGGATTTTTTCAAACTTCTAATTCAAAGTGTCTCTATAACGGTGTATTGTTAGACATAGCTTTCATAACAAGAAAATGCAATGTCATTTTTAGCAATCCTACTTGTATGGGTACATTTATTTTTTATTTGGCCTTGAAATTAGAAATTGTTATGTATTATCATAAAAAAATGCCAACCTTCACACTACCGCCCCTCAAAAAGCACTTCTACATTTATGCTGCGCATACTCAGGGCGCAGACTTCAGTGACAATACGTCTTGACGACACTTGACACTTCTGACGGGTGTTGTGTACGAATGTACGCTTTTTCTTTGAAAATATAATAAACCCTGTTGTTTATACAAGTTTGTAATTTAGTTTTGTTATTTGAAGTTGTCAAAGAGCCTGACTATGCCGAAGTATAAAAATAAAAATAAGATAAAGCGTGGTCATGATCTCCAAAGTTATAGGTGAGTCAATCGGTCTTCTTCTTATCGTACGGTTAATGAACAACTTGGTGTCAGAGTTTAAACCGCCTGTAGGCCTCATGGTTTTACACACCGTTGAATAATTTATTAGGTGTGCCGGTTTGTGCTTCGGTTGCCTCACCATTTTTTTCTTCACCGTTTTTACGCAACCGATATCTAATTTATAGTACGCACATGAATCGAAAAGACATTGGTGCGTGCCGGGGTTTGAACTTGCGACATTTGACTTGGCAGTCCAACGATCAAACCACTCTGCTATCACTACTGCAAAGTTACTTACATTATTTCAATGTGTTTTGGAGGATTGAATGGAAATGAGGATTTTGATTTACGATAAAAACCAAGTCTCTTGATGGTAAATTTCACATTTTGGTAACGGACACTATGTAAGAATATCATGACTCGACTTGTTTGAAAATTGAAACAAGGCGGAATTTTCAGTCAAGATTCTAAGAAGTGTCTGACGCTCAAAGCAGAAAAGCTGGCAGAGAAAAATAGAGGCCTAAACCCAGCAGTGGGTAATAATGGGATGGTCATTATCTGGTTGAATTCTGGTTTATAGCTTAGACTTATATTATGTAGGTAACATAAAAAATGTACTACTTATATCTATCCAAGTTATTATGTTTCAGGACATTAAGAAACCCACAAAACTCCTAATTCGGAAATAAGATACTTAAGCCATTAGCAAAAACTAAAGCATCAAAATCACAAACATTTATTATGTCTAGTATATAAGGCACTAACCACGTCAATGATTGAGACAGCTGAAGTAGAAAAAGGTCGGGTAAGCAAACATGGCATTCCAATCATAGATGTGGTTGTAGATGGATGCTGGAGTAAAAGATCGTATAAAAAAACTACTCAGCACTATCAGGAGCTGCTGCCATAATTGGTAGAGAAACAAAGAAAATTATTGATTATTTTAATGTAAATAAATAATTTTGATTAAGTATAACCTTTTTTTTTTCTTCCATTCCTGAAATGGCCCAATTGAAGATGACATTTCAAGAGATATGTATATCTATTTTTATAATCTTATGTACAATCGAATGCTACAATTCGATTGTACATAAGATTATAAAAATAGTTTATAAGATTAAACATAAGATTATAAAAATAGTTATAAAAAAGATTAAAATAAAAGGTTATACTTAATCAAAATTATTTATTTACATTAAAATCACTACATAGTATAAAACAAAGTCGCTTTCTCTGTCCCTATATCCCTATGTATGCTTAAATCTTTAAAACTACGCAACGGATTTTGATGCGGTGTTTTTTAATAGATAGAGTGATTGAAGAGGAAGGTTTATATGTATAATAACATCCATTAAATTGTGGAGAAATACTTATAATATATATTTTATACCCGTGCGAAGCCGGAGCGGGCCGCTAGTAATCAATAATTTTCTTTGTTAAAACCGTTATCTGCAAGGCTGATTGAAATATGAATCAAACCGACCTGTCAAACCTAAAACCAAACTAATAAAATTATGGACGATCAAATGAAAGTTGTCACAACCGTATCCAGTCTACATAACTGGTACAAAATGCCTAGAAGAATCAAAAGAATTTAGTTTCACTGAGAGTAAGTAAAATAGGCAAAGATGTTATCATTATTATGTCACATCTGTGTTCTTACTTGATCATTTAAAATTCTTCAATTCAAAATACTGTTGTGTTTGGAAAGACGCCCTCTGGTGTGATTCGAAGAACACTGGTTTAGAGTTCGAATCCTCAAAGTCATTGGGCGATGTAATAGCCTTAAATATCTGGATTTAGCGCACGAGATTGGACATGTGGGTGGTGGATTCAGCAATCGTTGTACCGATAGTTGTTACGGTCAATGGCCTAATGGCCAAGAGCCTCGATCACCATTTTAAGAGGCTCGCGTTAGGCGGCTGGGTTAAGGGCTTGATGCAGAAGGCGGTACTCCTTGACACGGCGCGCATAATCAGGAGGTTCGTGTCTCTGGAGCCCTAACCGCCGGCAGCTAGGACCCTGATCCCGTTGCCGGTTGGCGACTATTTTTTATATTTTTAAATATATATATTTCAATTTGCTGTTTTTGTACATAATATATATTTAAAAATGAAATTTATAAGTAAAAGTTTTAAATAAAGGAAATAATAATAATCTCATATTAATACATAATACTATATTAATATAACTTAAAAATACTATAAATACATACAACAACAACTTAACTATTACTACACACGAAGTGTCGGCGACGTGTTTCGCTGACTGGTGTCATGCAGTTGAGCTCGCTGACTCAAAACTGCAGATGGAAGCGTTTTGTGCGCTGCGAAGCGTGTTCACGTTAGCGGCAGCGGTCGGTGACCTACTTGCAGAAATTGCATTGCAACACTACTTCGGCGCACAGATCACTTATGGTGTTAATAGACACCTCCAACTTGAGTTGCATCTCGGCCTGGCTTTGCTTCAGGAATGTAATATCCTTCAGCAGCCTGGTGACGTCAACGTGGTCGAAAGTGACGGGAGGCCGCTTATGCAGGTCCTTTGCCACGAATTCAGGCATGACGTCAAGGTCGGTCTCCTTCATCAGTGTTATGATGTCTTGGAGACTCTGCTCTAATCTCGTCCTCCTTGACTTGCAGATCAGCATGATGCTGACTTCTTCCATGTAGTTGATGGCATGTTTGATGAATGCCAATACTTCATTGGCTATGAGAGGTTGGGAACTCATAGCGGAAAACAAAATATTCGTACTGTGTAGCGCAAGCGCGACCATACTTGACCGCGCATCGCACTGTACTGATCCAATAATTAATCTAATGAACCTAATTTTATTGTTGGTATATAACAGACCATTATTGCCAACTGCCTAGTTTTCATATAGGTACTACAACAAGCTTTTGCCTGCTACTTTCCATCTTTAAGCAGAAAATATTGCAGGCTAAGTTTTAGTAAACTTTAGGATCTTGGAGAAGAAGGCCTGGAAAGGGGTAAAGGGGCCCCGAGACGTGCATTACATTGCTCCGACATGGTTAATCCGGCCCTGGCTATGAGTGCCAAGATAAAAATGACTTTGTTTGCTCAAATCATTATGACTAAATTACATGCTTCAATCATTATGATGACTGTATGACTTATCACAGCTGAAATTGATTTTATAGTCACCTAGTTGTAGTATAAGTACTTAGTAGTCAGTAAGTATACTTAAGAACCTCATCAATATAATATAGATATTAGAATAATCTACTAGTACCACAGGAAGGGGTGGAGAATGGGAATAATAATATAAAGTAAGGCCAACCAGACGAGATAAAGAATGTAAACAAAATTTCAGGGGTTCAAAACATTTTTATTTGAATAAATTATTATAAAGTTCGAATTGTAATCGCTGTCGTCTGTACTAGACAAAGATGATTCGTCGGAAGAGTCCGAGTCAGCTGTATTTATGATAAAACTATCTATTGTATTATCAATCATGTTGTCAATATTGCTATAAAAATTGTCCTCGACTTTTATTACATGATCCACACAATTTCGCCATTTATCAGCAGATACACGTTGGATCCCCTCTTGTAGCAGTTTTTTCACATCTTCAAATTTAAATGTAGTATTATTACGAGCTACGTGTCCCTTTATGTCAGCCCATACGAATTCAATGGGATTGAGCTCGCAATGATAAGGTGGCAGTCTTAGGACTTCCACCTTAATTTTTTTTGCGAGCTCATCCACAGCGTAACTTTGGTAGTTCGCTTTTACGTCATTCACTTTCTTTAAAAGTTCTGCCTTTACGTCTTTTTTATCGTAGCTTAGTTCTTTATTACGCAGCCATTCTTGAATACTTGCTTTTCTCCATGCTGTGGTGGGTGTTCCTGGCGTCTTGAGTGGTAAGGAGCATTGTCCAGCACCACTACCGCATTTTCACCAAGTTTTGGTAAAATATTCTCAAACCACTGCTCAAAGCGGTTCGCGTCCATGGACTCGTTGTAATCACCAGTGTTTTTTGACTCAAATATATAATCAGCCCCCTCTATGAAACCATTTCATTTCCCATATGCACCACAATCAGTCGTCTGCCCTTTGAAGTAGGGTTCTTTGCACCCATGTGCAAGTTATTGTGGTGTCCACGTAAGTTTTTGAAACAGTGTGCCCTGAAAACGAAATAATCAGTTTTAGATTACCAGTGATATGCACTGCCGAAAATTCAAGAAACCTAACGAGAGAACAACAAATAAAGTGACTTATTAGTATGTGTGTCCCCTACGGGAATCGAACCCGCGACCTCCAGATTGAGAGCCCACGCTCAGCCCACTCGGAAACGGAGGCAGTTACCACTAAGAATAAGTAAAGTAAGAGCAAAAGCTAGTATTTATTAACATAATAAAGGCACAATTATTTGACAAACCTGCATTCACCCATGTTTCATCCATATAGAATATAGGGCGATTCTCCGTTCGGTATTTTTTAATCTTTCTTAAGTAATTCATTCGCCATAGTATAATGTCGTCTCTGTCTATTTAAAGCATTGTTTCTTTGTCGTTTTATATACTTAAATTTTAAATGTTTAAGTATTTTCTGAAATGTCGATCTCTTAGAGTTAAGTAATTCTTCATCATCATTGACGGCTTGGAGTACTTTTTTTAATGTAGGTAATTCGCTTTTCAAATAAAAGCTATGAACTTTCTTTCGTATGGCCTGTTTATCAAACTCGTCCACTTTTTCCGAGAATGTGACCCTTTTTTTGGTTTTTGATGGGCTTTGTACATTGCCAGTTGTTGCATATTCTTTTATAATTCTATATACGGAAGCGACACCGATGCCCAAAATGCTCGCTGTTTTCTCCATTATACTTGTTTTGTACGGATATTTATCAGTAGGCCAAGTTTGATTCGCGTATTTGTGCACATTAACAACCATTTGTTTTTCATTAGATGTAAAATACGTCCGCTGTAAATAAAAAAATGTGAGGAATGGTACACTATTTTCTTATTATTATGTAAAAAAGAATATTTTTTTGGTACGGAACCTTAAAAATCAAAATTATGGTAGTGGTTCAAGTGCAAATGAATTAATAAGTTAACTTACCTTTTGACGCTTTTTGCTTGGTGAATTGATTTCTTTCAAAGGTTGTCTAGAGCCGCCAGGCTGTGATTCCATAATTAAAATCAACAACTAAGTACTCACAATAACAGCAAAAATAAAATTAACAGAAACGGAATAATGACAACAAAAAATCAAGTAAATACGGAGACGAAAAAATATGACTGTATTACTTCGAACGCAATCCAAACAGGAATGAACTTGTTCACAAAATGGCGGACCAAATGTTGACAACTCCGGTACTGACTGCTTTCCTGTACCACGAAACACACAACGACAGCTGTCAACCAACTGATGCCATAACTGCACGTACGAGTGATAAGGACAGAGATAATAATCTCTCGCTATTGCAATGTAACTCAGTAACGGTCCGCTTGTTTACGTTCTTTATCTCGTCTGGTTGGCCTTACTTTAGTTCAAAAATTATTATTTACATATATGCCAGTTTTACTCCCATGTGTATTTTATAAGTATATTATTTAAGTTTCAAACTCTAACAAAGCCCTTATTCATGACCTGGTTACACTGGTTGCGAGCCATGTTACCAGTACATGAATTAGAAAAGGCATTCCCAAACACACATGTGAGTAACACTGGTGTATATAGTTAATAAATAATATGGATAACACTCACAAAAGTTATTATAGTAAAATGTTTGAAAAATTACCTTTCCACAACCAGGAGGTCCCCATAAAATCATGTTAGGTATTTTACTTTGCTCCAATAATGATCTTAACATTGATCCAGGACCAAAGGCTTGCGATTGTCCAACAATATCCTTCAGGTAAACAGGTCTCATACGTTCAGCCAGAGGAGTGGTCTTGTCTTCCTTTGGCTGAGGCTTAGTACTAGTTTCGGGTTGAAGCAGTTTCTACGAAAATATTGGTTGTAATTAAAATTCTAATCAATCCATAAATCAAACACTACTTCAATACTAGATCGGTATAACATTCATGGGCCTATTACAAAAAGTATTAATTACCTACCGTAGTTTTAGAAGTACTGGGGCTCGTGCTGATCCTCGCGCGCTTTTCATAGGTATTCTTGCTTATCGGTAAGTGTGAACTATTTCTTTTACAATTATTAGCATATTGACAGTTACTTGACTTCAAATTACTTTCTTCAAAAGTATTAAGAAATAAACACTTATTTACATGTTCTTCTATCACATTTTTATCAAATACTTTGCTACAAATTGGACAGGATAGAGGAGTTTCCATAGGTTGACCAGGTAAGTCTGATGCCATTTTTTAAAATTCACAATAATATTGTTTCGGTCTGAGATAACTTCATCAAAATCGCTACTACTTTAAGCAGTTATCACAAAATTTGTATACTATTCGATCTCATAAAAAAAACTCGTATAATGTGCACTACCGTCTACTAAGTAGTAAGCGATCTCAATCTCACTCAACAATTTACTGTCTACCCTACTATTCATGAGTTGGCGCAGCTCAGTTTATCAACAACCAACATGCAAGATTGCAAGACGTTTAACATGTCATTTGTTTGTCAGTTTTTCATTTTCCCGCGTCTATGGGTATATAGGGTATGTATAATCACAAGCAGATCACAGATAAATAAGTAGAATCCACTAGAATCACTACGCGTCAGAATCTTTCATCGTTGGTGGTTGGTGCCTGGTTGGTGCAGACAGCGTCAAAATAGTCAGTGACATAAAGTTAATAATAATTCAAACTTATCCCAACTTAACCTGCAATAAACACTTGTAAATGGTTCGAACAGAATACCGACCAAAACCATTATCTACTCTCAATAGACTAAGAATATAATGTTAAACTTAACTCTAAGTTAAATACCTACTGTATTTTCTTATTTTTTATTCAAATAAGTGTTGCTACACCCATATAGGGTCTATGTTTGTTGTGATAATACGTACTTAATTGTTTTCTGTAAAACTACATAGGTAGTGCAATTAATAAATATCGGTACAAACAAACTTTCCTTATTTCTTTTTGTCAACAATATAGTCGCTCATAATTATGGTCGAGACGTTTTAAATGTAGTTTATAAAAGTACAGTCAAACCGCCATAAATATGGTTACAGTCAATCAAAAGTAACAGTCATCTCGCCAATGAAAACGGTATCCAAGCATTCTAAGTGTTTAAAAATATGGAACACTCTTGGCGGCACTTTACATGGCTATTTGTGTGCAGTACTTTTCTCTATGGCAGTACGTACGTTTACGTATTTGGCAGTTACCATGTGTTACACATTAAAATGGTCTCTAAAAATAATATTTACACTGAATTAACGAAACAGTAACTAATGCGAGTTATGAAATAATAGTGTAATGACCCATACCACTCATTTTATTATATTCAAATATATTCTATATTTAAGGGTAGGTAAGTATATATTATTTCTATTTTTTATTATAATAATCCTTTAAATACAGGTTCTTTGCCGATCACATTTTAAAAGAAGCAAAAAATATGAAGCTGGTCGATTATCTTTGTTCTAAACATTTCACCGATGACTGTTTTATAAAACACTAGATGCGCCCCGCGGTGTCACCCGCTACATTTTTTTGGGATAAAGAGTCTATAAATGTTAAACTACGGTGTCAGCCACCTCCATACCAAATTTTAGCAAAATCGGTCCAGCCGTTTGAGCTTGAAGACGTAACAAACACACAAACGCACAAACACTTACAAACTTTCGCCATTATAATATTAGTGTTGAGTCGTGGACCTCCTTAAACGAATGCAAAATACCCGCAATATAATATTTTATGTAAAAGTAACCCAAAATTAGTATTAAAATGTAAGATTGATGTAAAAGGCACGCAAAAATTTAGATTTTGTAGACTAGTAGGCGTGTGTAACTCTTTACTGAACCGACTCACTGTTCCGAAACATAGTGTTCCGAAAGATTGGAACATCAGTACCTAATGTTTTAAATGCATCATTTGGAACTCTGGAACACTCTTTACTTCGCGCCTTCGCGGACCGAGCGCGCTGTGATAAGCAACGTCGTTTGCGAGTGAGAGATTGAAAGAGACATAAAATCATTTATTAAAACGCACCAGCTAGAGAGTGAGCGGGATACATATATATAATAATAATAACTTTTTATGGACTTTTCATGGCTGTTCTTTTATAGACCAGTTGTGTGTTGTCCCTAACTGGTGCCCCATTCCCTATAAGATTAAAGTTCTCAACGGGCCTCTGTGTGTTGGACCTGTGGCCCCACGTGAGCCTTTTAAAAGACCGGGTACCATCCGCATGGTGGTTTAGCCCGAGTAAAAAAGAAGGAGATACATAATAAATAAAAGTCAGTACATTGTCTTTGAGGCAGGGACCAAGTATAACGTTGAAGTACCTCCTATTCGTTTAAACGGGTGTTCTTCTCGAAAGAGTGGAACAATTAAATACCTTGGACACTTGGTTACCACTGACCTCAGGGACAATGCTGATAAAGCGAGGGAACGAAGGGCTCTGTGCATACGGGCGAATATGATTGATGTAAAGGTCACCCTGTTTAGAGCATTTTGTACAACCTTTTACAGCTTGTGGGAGTAGTATTCGCAAGCATCGTATGGAGCCCTTCGTGTCCAGTACAATAATGCGTTCAGAAAACAGATGGGGCTGCCGTGGCGCTGCAGTGCATCAGGGATGTTTGCAGCGGAGCGTGTAGATTGCTTTTACACTGTAATGCGTAAGCGTGCGGCATCACTGGTACGGCGTGACATGGCAAGCCCCAACAGGGTTCTGAATATGGTGGCCGACAGAGTGGATTGTCCATATATAATTCACTGTTGTCGGTTACATGAGTCTATGTATGTAGTCGATTACTGAAAGGTCATGTTTTATTTTTAACATCCCTTAACACTGTTACCTATATGAGTATTATCTCGAAATAAAGTTTTTATTATTATTATTTCCTTTATTATTAAGTACAAAAACAACAAAATAAAATATATTTAAAAATATTAAAAATAGTCGCCAACCGGCATCGGGAACAGGGTCCTAGCTGCCAGTGGTAAGGGCTTCAGAAAGAAGAACCTCCTGACTATGCGCGCCGCGTCAAGGAGTACCGCCTTCTGCATCAAGCCCTTAATCCAACCACCTAACGCGAGCCTCTTATGATGTTGATTGAGGCTCTTGGCCATTAGGCCATTGACTGTAACAACTATCGGTACAACGATTGCTGAGTCAACCTTCCACATGTCGACAACCTCCCACATGTCGACAACCACGTGCGCCAAATCCAGATATTTAATCTGTTTATCTTTTTCAGCTTTCACGAGATTGTCGTCATGCGGGATATTGACATTGACAATCATTGCACGACGCTCTAATCGATCTATCACCACTAATATCAGGCTTATTGGCAACAATAGTCCTGTCAGTAATGATAGATCGATCCCAGTACAGTGTGACACGTCTATTTTCGAGAACTGGGTCGGGCACATATCTGTAGTACGGTACCTCTGATTCTACAAGGTCATATTTCAGAGCAAGTTGCTGGTGTATAATCTTGGCAACTTGGTTATGTCTATGCAAATATTCGCCGTTAGCTAGACTGGAACAACCGGAGACAATATGTCTGATTGATTCACCCGGACGGTGGCATGCCCGATATATGTCAACCGTTCCATCTTTCAGAATATATTTCCGGTAGTTGTTCGTCATCATAACTTCGTCCATAATTGCACACACAAAACCTTCGGTTTCCCCAAAGAGGTCACCGAATCGTAGCCAAGAAATGCACGCTAAAAAGTCAACATCGGATCCATGAAGGGCTCTATAAAAGCTTCCATGTAGCGCCTTGCTCTGCCATACCTCCCTACGATCATTGGTATCTAGTACAGACGGTTTGTGCCAGTTCTCTTACTTACAAGGATAACGGGGTAAGGCCCTTATCTATTGCAACTACATTTGGATGCTTTCCCACGACAGTCTTTAAAAAGTATTCACGGAGGTTGCACACCTCACGGTTATGGAGGGTCTTAGCGCTTAACAAACCCCGACCCCCACATTTTCGCGGGATGTACAACTTCATCACTGAAGATCGCGGGTGCATTGCATTCGAAATGTAGTTAGCGTTGTCCGGAGTGACCTTTGTATCCAGGGTTTCCAATTTTGTCTGAGTCCATTTGAGTATACCGAAAGAGTACGTCAAAGCATCAAAGACTTACCGTCTGTACTCTTCCCATCGACACGTACCAAGCCATTCGGTTCTAATATAGCTGGTACGCCGGCGGTGATAAGAGCTCGACGAATAATATCATTTAAATTCGCGTGCCGCGGTATGCAACCAGTGCTCCTGGAGCAGGACAGGCCATGCCACCCGAGGCTGTCGACAGCTTCACCACAGTGACACCGGTGAGGAGTAACACAGGGTGTACCTAAACCTAAACTGGTGGCAATCCGGAATGTGTTGTCTTCAAACATCGTTCCTATGCTGGATAACGGAAGTGCTTGTAGACAAAGACCCTACTCCCATTCACCCACAGCAAGCTTTGTAGTATTGATTGACGTATTTAATTAATTGTTTCCGTGTCAACCTACAGAGCGGCTCATCCCACTGACACGTTGGGACAAAAGTTTGTCGGGTAAATCCGCATTCGAGCAAACTATTTTCCAAGCATTCACTGCCTCAGTCATGCACAGTACCTCGAAATCAACCAGCGAAGTGGCTAGAATACTTCTGGTTAATTTTTCAGAACCGTGGACCGATGACAAAAAAGCTGGTAAACTTAAACTGCTAACTTTACGGACACCCAAACCACCTAATCTAATTGGTAAAGTGGCTTGAGACCACACTCGGTCGTCTGGAGCCACATTAAGAATTCTAGTAAGGGTGTTCCGTATAATTTGGTCAATTTTTTCCAAAAGGTTCGCATGTTTCCATATTTGAGAAGAGCGAAGATAAGTGAATTTTGGGCCAAAACAACAATAACGAATTAAAGTAATGGCCGAATGTATGCTAATTTCAGAAAATCTTTCTACAATTGCATTATAAATAGTTGTCCCTAAGAGGCGCAAAGAATATTTGTTTGTATTTTGGATTTGTGGAGCATCTGAAAGAAATTTGTTCAAAGTCGATAATCTGTCTGTAATGTCCGGTATGTAAATTTCGCATTTGGAATAATATAAATCTGAACTAATTATTTTTTAATCTTCAATAACCGTGTTTACGTCGCCTCCCAGAGTTCCATCATCCAAATACCAAACATTAAATTTAGAATCTAGTTGTTGAATAATCAGGTAGATTGCTAAACAACAGGCCCAAAAAATAACAGGCCCGAGGGGATCTCCTTGTTGGCAGTCAACTTCTATATCTATAAAGACTAATTTGGAGGGCTTTTTGTAGCATTGCCAAAGGTAACTGTAAATTTTGGGTACTTCATTATTTATTCCTGCCAACAAGGTGTCTCTGTTTACAAAACTGAAAGTATCTTTACTGACAACCTTAAGTATGACCTCGCCTTTACCTGAATCAAAAAATGTTTAAAGAGCATGTACAGCAACCTCAAAGCTCTTTCGAACCGAAGCCTGCTGTAGGGGCTGAAATTTGCTAGATAAAGACTCAGTGTAGTATCTACTGCAAATTTTGGCTGCTGTACGCCGAAAAGTGGTGCCTACGGCCATGGGACGAATGCCACCATCCCTTTTGCGAAGGGTATATGGATTGGCCTTATACAAAATGTCAATGATGGCTTCGTTCACGTTGCCGGATATCATTAAATTGATCAAAGCCGTAAGCTTCATCTCATCAGCTTCCCCGGCGCTTGGGCACGTAAGGCCTTCTAAATATTGTGGTGTCTTGCCAATGAGGCCACCGGCGGAGCCGCTCTGGAAAGAGCCTATGGCTGTAATCAAATGCTGGGCTGAAATTGGTGAGGTATTTACATTGGGATCTGGAGCATCGGGAAAGGAAAGGTCACCCCTTGGTGCTGGATGTTTGCTCTCCAAAGCAGTGAGTGTATCTGGAGATCAAGGCGCGACCACATCACTGCTGATTATGATTCTAGACGCTCCCCTAATATTACTTTCGCTTAGCTTAGATTCTACAAGTTGCGAATGGCCTCTTGGTATGAAAGGATTCGAAGCTGGGAATTTCGTGACAAAAAAAAAATAAAAAAAAATAGAACAATTGAAATCCTAAATTTGAGTAGTAAGGGATTTTTTGCTAGCCGAGTTCTTTTTTATGTGTAGAATACTGTAAGTGAAGGTGAATAATTGTTCCCAAGCACTCACAGAGTTCTCTTTGGTTTTGACATTTAGTTTGTTTGTCAGTGACAGCTGTCAGCAAGCAGAGATAAACGTAGTGATTATATTCTCTTTGGTCAGAGACAGTTAATGTTTATTTGAGGTGTGATTGTGATGTGACTTTGTGAGTTGGGGTTGTGTGGTAGTATACGATGCGAGAATAAACTGTTTGATGTGTCCTAAATCCAGAGATTATAAAAAGAGAGTTCAATAAAAAGGTAACATGGATACAAATACATCTGGTTATAATAACAAGCGTACAATAAAAAAGAAAATTAAAGAGGTCAGCGAACTCGACTCGGACAGTTACTTGGATAAGCCCAGCACCAAAAATGAAGTCGTAAGTAACTAGGGATTCCAAAAGCATACAAAAAACTTTACTTGCAATGGCATATTCGCACATGCATATTCTAAGTCAGTAATCAAACAGAAGTCTTAAGTATGTTGTGATTCTTACTTGTTAGTATTTTAATTTTTCCAAATAAAAGTAACTGTGCTAGTAACGGTGAGCATCCGAAGTTTATTTAATATAATTCCATTCCATAAATAATGTGAAAATAATCCTAGGACCAACTTTTACTTTGTTGTTTCTAGTTGACTAGATAAAAAAAAAACAAAAAATATAATAATAATAATAATGTTTAATTCGAGCAACAGGACTCATAGTGTTAGTAACAATATACTTACAAACTATGTTAGTGATACACGTACAAAGTAAAAAAATAAAAGAGAACACAGATAGGGACATCACTGCTGCGAAGTGACAGGCCCAACCGAAACCTCGCAGCAGCGATTCACAAACGCGCAATCATGCCTGTTCGCTACCATAGACAGGATGCTGTTGGCGCTGCCCCTCACCCTGCGGACCAAGGATGCGCACCGCTTCCGCATCATTGTGTAGAAACAATCCATATGAGCTTCAGCAAACATTCCTGATGCGCTGCAGTATCGGGGCAGCCCCATCAGCAGCCTGAATGCGTTAATATACTGCACGCGAATCGCGCTGTATGATTTTTGAGTATAATGAACCCACAGACTGCAAGTGTAAAAAGACGTGCAGTAAGCACTAAATATAGTGCACTTGACCTCTTTAGAGCCTAAGGTGCCCTTATAATTTCGTCCTTCCTTCCTATCGTACAGTTGATGAACAACCTGGTGAACCTGGTGTCAGAGTTTGAATTGCCATAGTCCTCTGACAAGGCTTTATAATTTTGTATAAACCTGATACCAAACTGTATATTAATATGGAATATGCATGTGATTCAAATATGAGCCAGTTTTTTTTTTAATAATCTGTTTTGCTTAAGAATAATAATTATGCCTGTATCAATATTTTTTTATATAATTTATTTTTGGTTAAGGAAATAATTATTAAAAAGTGCCACAAATGAGCAGGAATTTCAAAGTAGTTGAAACACAATGCTAACTGTCAGATGTATTGTGACGTCAAAGTCCTAGATATTGAAAGTGTATTTTACATTTATGTACTTTAATACAGTTCTTTACGGAGAGAATGCTGATGTTTGAATGTGTTAAGTAGGTTAAGGCTAGATATATTTTTGTAATTTCCTATGAGGCTGGCATAGTCACCTAGAGTGACTGAAGACTTGATTAAATTAAAGATTAATAAAAAAATACAGATCTTATATGTAGGGTTGATACTAGGTCTTTTAGGTCACGCCAAGTGCACCAAAATTGCGGCAGTTAAATTTTTTTGCTCCCTAAGTGTTTGTTACTTGCTGTTATTTTTTTACAATTATATAACAATGAGATATAGTCTGAAAAAAAAATTACATGCATATTCCCTGTTTTTGAAAATTAGTTTCATTTTAACAATCAAAGAAATTATCTTCAGGCAATGGGTGCAACAGCTAAAGATGAAATAAACCTAGCATGTGAAACAAGTGAAGGTAAAGATGTTGATGGACCTCCCTCAGGTGTATACCTACATTTGGAAATAAACCTAGTGTTTCTAGGCCTACTTGCCTTGGCTCTGTGTACCAGACTTCCAAACCTAGATGAACCCCGCTACATTGTGTAAGTACTTTTTAACTAACTTCACATATAATTATTATGGATAATACCAAAACCAAATCTTTTCAAGTAATTATTTTATTGTTCAAACAACCAACAATTTTACTAATATTTTGTGTACTATTTAAATTATATTTATATGTGGAATAAGTACCTTCAATGCCTTCAATCTATAAAATTCAAATGCAAGAATAATATATTATTTTATGTAAAAGCCTGTATATCTGTAAATGTTTAGTATTATTAGTAAATCTGCAGATTTACTAATGTTAGTCAGTAAGTGTTAGGATTTGTATGATCTATGATGATTTTTCGGGCTACTACCATTAGTATTTGGTAAGTTTTAGGTTTTATTAAAGGGAGTAGGTAAATGTTAGTCTTTAAAATAAATTACATAAGAAAAATTAAGTAAAAATAAAAAAGTTGGCATTAAATAACATAGCTAAGACAATTGATAATTACAGTGCAACTATTGTAGGCGACAGGTCGACATAGCAATTTTCATTTCATTTCGTGATGTGCCATCAGCCCATCACGCTGTGGCGTGCGTTTCATAAAGACAAAAAAGACACTGCCTACCCTATGTAACTCAGATAAATATTTAATATATCGTTTTATTTTCTTCTGATATCTAATATTTAATCTACGAGTAATTATCACTACATAGTATAAAACAAAGTCGCTTTCTCTGTCCCTATATCCCTATGTATGCTTAAATCTTTAAAACTACGAAACGGATTTTGATGCGGTTTTTTTTAATAGATAGAGTGATTAAAGAGGAAGGTTTGTATGTATAATAACATCCATTAAATAGTGAAGAAATACTTATAATATATATTTTATACCCGTGCGAAGCCGGAGCGGGCCGCTAGTTATCAATAAACAGACAATTCTTAAATCAGCGCCACCTGTCGATTATCCGTGGTAGTATGTAGTATCATCGATTGTTCCTGCTTGTTGACCGTACATTTCTTCGCGCTGCACTTGCCCCGCCGCCCGCCGGGCGCCTTTTGTCTAATTTTTCTACATACATGCATCGTGACGGACTCGTAGTCATGCAAAACAACTATGTGTGCGTTCCTATAAATATTAGGCACACATTGTCACAAATTACGCACACAAACGAAAAAAAGACTGTCTGTTTTAGGCTCTAGACAGAAGGACCGCATTGGATGGCAGTTGAAATGCTGTCCGTCTGTCTAGAGCCTAACATTATTACACGACGAAATTTACGAGAGTTGCCGAAGCCATACGAACCAAAACCGAAGTGGGATATGCAACTATTTAAAAAATCAGCATGTTTTTATTTGATTTGTACAAAGTGAAGCACTATTACTTTTTTGTCGTATTTTATTTTTATTTTGACGTGAGTTTATGTCGCCATTTTATTGTTATTGCTTGTATTAGTTTTGTGAAAAATAGAAATTCTTCACGGTGAAAGTTGTTCAGGTGGTGTGTGTGTACAGAACATAAATAGTGATGCGAATTTAAAACTATCTTTCAGTATTTTATTTTTTATTTTTTTTTTATTTCTTTAGGACAACAACCAATTGCGGAACAAAGCATAATACACATTTTTAAATAACTAAGTTAACTAATTCCACAACCAGCACCGTTATCCACATAATAATTCATAACGATAGCAGCTCACTACCGATACAATAACAACTATATTGTGTGGCTACACAAAGCAAACAAACAAGCAAAGTATAAAAATTTGTCTAAGGTAACAAATTACACATTAGATTGTGAGACTCTTTTCTAAACTGAGAGGGTGACAATGCAAAGATATCTAAATCGGTAAAGCAATCATTGTAGGTTTTCATAATTCTTCGTAGTGGAGCACGAGCTCCTGCATTCGTTTTACATGGTTTGGGTGCAAATAAACTATGTGTGTATGTGTCTCGAATACGCTGAGAACGACTAGTTATGCGCATATATGTATATTAGATTTACAAGTTTATTACAGTCAAATTTGTTAATAGTAATAATAAACAAGTGATCGAGAAAGGCCTTTGAACACCAGATTTGCAATTATTACAAACTACAGGTACAGTCAATCGTAAATTTAATAAATCAACAATATGATAAGTATTATTGGCCCACGGGTTGCATACACAGTAATCGTTTGTTCTGTTTCCCTTGCATATTTTCAAACAGTTAAACCGCCTGGAACGGCGCATGTTCCTGTTATTTAGGAGAACCTTCGGAATAATTTTGTAGGTAAGAATTGAGCTAAGCTTTTGCTGAAACTAATTATTTATTTTTGCAAATAAAGAACATCAGACACGAATTGCGTCAACTGCTCATGAATAAGGGCTCCGTTAGACTCCGAAACTAGTCGTGAATATTGAAGTGAGTAAAACCGGTATATACAATTATGTTTATGAGGTCAATTTATGTATATTTCAGGTGGATAAACACATACATAATTAATTAATCGACACGGCGACGAACCTAAACAACATGCAGTAAATATTTTTAGTATTGAGAGCTCTTAAAATTTTCTGCCTGCCCTGTCTAAAAACTCTGTGCACGCCACTGCCATCACGTACCAGGTAGTTTATACCGATAATTTTTTTTTGGTCACGCGTCTAATAAAGTGTAAAATTAATTAAATAAGGTTTATTATAAGTAAAATTAAAATATATTTTATAGTAATTCTATTCATCACAATCAATATCAATGTAAGGAAGATCGATATCGATAAACGCTGTCGATGCGGACCCCTCTTGCAGCGCTAAGACTAAAATGGCGCGGGTATGCGGGGAGTCCTTTCCCCCGCGGTGAGGCTCATAACCCGATCGCCATGTTGACCTGTCGCGTACAGTAACTATTTAGTTGAAATTGAATCATGTCGAAGAAGAAATCACAAGTATGAACTTTCTGTGACAAATTGATGGATGATTTCATTAAAATCATTATTTTGGCCGACTAATCTGTGATTTTGACCGACTGAATAATATATAGCTGGATAGTCGGCACTAGTCGGTACATTTCCAGTTCTAGCGTTTTAATATTAATTTATTACTAAATAGATCATCATTCATTGTGGTGTTCTAAGTGAGAGGCTTTTGTTCAACAGACTTCCGGCTGATGATGATGAAATAGATGATCAGCCCACTTACCATGAACTCTTGAAGCAGGACAGTTTAAGAGTTCATGGTAAGGGGGCAGTAATCATAATCACTATATTTAGATAAACATTTAGTATCAGCGATGGCTTTTTACAGCTGTAATGAACAACACTTTTTAATTTTTCCAACATTTCCTATATCTCTAAGGTAAAATTTGAGATATAGGGAGTAAATGCTGGTAAAAGTTAAAATGTTTTTATTTTTATCGTAAAAATTTTGGATTTTTACCATCATGGGTTGGTAAATCTTAGGCCTTGTTTACGGAGACGCAGGGCGTCGCGCCTCGCGTGCGGCACTTATCACCGCACGGGTACATAAACATATGGCAATATACGATGTTGTTTATAGAGACACGGGAAGCGTGGCGGTGCCCACCGCTATGCCCGAGGCGAATCCTCAAGAGTGTAGCGAAGCACGCGCAGTACTTAATCAAACCGACTAGTTTTAACTTCTCATATTATTATCATCATATATCATATATTTCACTTTTTATAATAGAAATTTTAAAAAAAAAGTCAATCATATCGTACTGTATTGCGACGGAGACTAAGTCTGCGTTGTGCGATTCCCAAATAAGCCTGGCAGATGGTTCCGCCGCAGGTATCGCATCATCGAGAAATAATGCTGCGTGCGCCGAGCCGCCGCGATGAACACCGCGTGAGACGCGTCAATGCCATTCGCGCGCTCGATCGCAAAAAACGCCATTTGAAGCAAACGCGTGTAAAATCGTTATAATATGTTTGAATTCAGTGTAGGCCACGCCGCCACACGCGTTGCCCGACGCGCCGCGTATCCGTAAATGAGGCCATAGGATGTACAGTTCTTCAGTTTGTGATTTTACAGTAACATAATACCTATATTGAATAATTAAACAGTGGACTAATCATAATGAAACAAAACTTTTTATAGGTTTGATGAATTACACTATGGAAGATATGTGTCCCTTTATACAAAAGGCATTTTCTTTTTTGATGCTCATCCACCTTTGGGGAAACAGCTACTGTACCTAGCTGGTCGTGCAGCTGGGTATGATGGAAACTTTACTTTTGATAGAATAGGCACACCTTACACAGAAAATGTACCTGTTAAAGCTCTCAGAACGATTCCAGCACTAGCCGGAAGCCTGCTAGTTGCTGTAACATATCAGTTAATGTTAGAAATATCTGTATATCACTGGACTGCTATTTTGGCAGGTCTTCTTGTTTTATTTGGTAAGTAACAACTATTAATATTTATATTATTAATAGTGTTGTTCAAATTTATAAAAATGATGCATCATCACTTAAAAAAAATCGATTTTAATATTGGATATAATTTACTTATGCCTATTAATGGTAATTATATTATAAACTAACTTTTAAACTATCGCGTTGCATTATGATAATAAAATTAAATTACAACACTGGAATTTTCGTTCAACACAACCTAGCCTTTCTGCAGTGTCGGGTGGCGTACCGAGTACGGACACGGTCAGCGTAGTGTGTAGGGTGGTGCAAGAATTGAGGGTAGATGAAAAATCATCTCTTGTATAAATGGACATGACACCGCAGCCTCAGTCTGCTTGTGACCACGGCCGGTGCAACTCGGTCGAAACATTAAGCCAAAATTAAAAACTTGTGTTCGCGTTAATACCCGTGTTGTAATTTAATTTTACTATCAATTATATTATATTATGCACAGCATAATATTGTGTATGCACATTGATGGATTGAAAACTAAAAGTGTGTGCATTTATATATTATGGCTTAAATATATTATAGTGTTTCACACTCATTTCATTTCATAGATGATTACATGTTTTCAGAAAATTGTTTCTTAGCTCAGTCAAGATTCATGTTGCTAGAAACGATACAGATTCTGTTTGGACTATGTGGAGTGCTTTGTGCCATTAAAAGTACTCGCTCAACAAGCTTTACAAGCGTTGTTTGGCTTTGCATGTCTGCACTTTCACTTGGTTGTTGCTTTTCGTGAGTATCACTTATTTTCCAAATCAAATGACCATATTCAGGTAAGAAATAATGTAACCAGAACTCAATTTGATTGGAGTTGGAGTGTAGCTTTTAGGGGCGCCATGGAGCTTGGATTTGCAGTATCGGGTTGACCTTGACTATAGAAACCATTTAGGTTCTGAGAAACATGACCCTACGACGTACCGTTTCCGAGTTGGGAGCTTTAGATTATAATAAATTTTTATTTTATATACAACGCTCTATATTTGAAAAGTGGTAGCTAAGATGAATATTTTTCTGGAAAGAAATTGCTGCTCTATTCGAAAACCATAGAAATAAGGAAAAATATAACTTAAATCTTAGATTATCTAGATGGAGTCTGGCGCTACTTTGAAACAAAAATCAAAATGCCAATTGTTTTTTTTTTTTGCGTTTGTGATGACATCTACGTCTTACACAAGCGACATGTCATTTAGATTGTCTTAGTTTGTGTGCGTAATGATACCAGTTGATAAACATTACAACAATGTTTTTTTAATTACAAGCAATTGGCTATGGCACTTTCTTTTTCTTACGGAGCTAAAATTTTTCACGTTGGTTCAGTTCCAAAGACAATACATTTTCATGATAAGCGTGACCGAATTGTAACCCAGGGTTGGCTCTAGACGAGGGAACTCCTTAAACGGTTAACAGTACAGACTCAACATTTTGTACACACATTTAACCATGATAGCTCGTCCTAAAGTTCACCATGATCTTAACACCACCCTCACGGTTGCCTTCAGGCAAGGGAACTCCTCAACGGTCAACACTAGTGACTCAACATTTTATATACACATTTAACTATAATAGCTCGTTCTAAAGTTCACCATGATCTGAACACTATCCCCATGGTTAACTTTAGACGAAGGAACTCCTCAAATTACCTCGGCGCAGGCATGTAATTAAGTATACACATGCTCATGTCGAATTTTGCAAGAATCAATAGGCCCGCCATCTTGAAATTTAAAATGCCTGGCATATTCGGCATCAGCTTCACCCTGAACCTAGAAAATTACACCCATGTCGAATTTTGCAAGAATCAATACGACCGCTATCTTGAAATTTAAAATCAAGCTTATTTCAATGTACTACACTTTGATTATATATATGTCTAGATGGAGTGTCAAGACCCTGACAGCGTCGGTATTTTTTAGCGCCTATTCCTCACAATTGGCGCCAAAAGCCAACAGTGTCAATTGTGTTGTCAATGGAGACGCTTGTTTTTCTATCATAAAATAACGTAATAAAAATGGCGAAATGGGCTATTAAGGTGTGTAGAAATTACAGAGGCCGATTGAATATTAATAAATATGTATCCTATCACCCGTATGTTTAATAAATTATCATTAGTTCTGGAATAATGAATTATTGCAAATATTGGAATATAAAAAAATAAAATTCGCCATTTTGCAAGTGTGGCAAGTTTGTGAAAACCAAATTTCCCACATTTACACATGAGACCGGTATGCTGGTAGGGCGATATTATTAATGTTATGGTGGATAATGGATCTTCAGTTTTCTACGAATCGAAGTGTATTGTAGTACATTGAAATAAGCTTGATTTTTTTTTTCGAATATTCCACCCATTTTGAATTTCAAGATGGCGGGCCTATTGACTCTTGCAAAATTGGACATGAGCGCCAGCATGACTGTATACTTAATTACGTGCCTGCGCCGAGGAAATTTGAGGAGTTCCTT
The DNA here is from genome assembly GCA_905340225.1 of Abrostola tripartita. Classification (NCBI taxonomy): domain Eukaryota; kingdom Metazoa; phylum Arthropoda; class Insecta; order Lepidoptera; family Noctuidae; genus Abrostola; species Abrostola tripartita. The sequence goes on from HG996488.1 coordinate 4,748,622, forward strand.
CGTCTGAGGTTAACCATGGGGATAGTGTTTAAATCATGGTGAACTTTAGAACGAGATATTATAGTTAAATGTGCATATAAAATGTTGAGTCACTACTGTTGACCGTTGATGAGTTCCCTCGTCTGGAGGCAACCGTGAGGGTAGTGTTAAGATCATGGTAAATTTTAGGAAGAGCTATCATGGTTAAATGTGTGTACAAAATGTTGAGTCTGTACTGTTAACCATTGAGGAGTTCCTTCGTCTGGAGCCAACCCTGGGTTACAATTCGGTCACGCTTATCATGAAAATGTATTGTCTTTGGAACTGAACCAATGTGAAAAATTTTAGCTCCGTAAGAAAAAGAAAGTGCCATAGCCAATTTTTGCTTGTAATAAAAAAAAAACATTATCTTCATAATATATAATTAGTACCAAACACAATAATTATGTACCTATTATATAAAAATAATTTTTATTTCGAGTTAAAAGATAGACTGTACCACGTTGGGCAATTTACCCCATTTTAGTTGTAATGTTTATCAACTGGTATCATTACGCACGCATTCATGCAAAAAAAAAAAAAAACAATTGGCACGTTCTTTTTTGTTTCAATGTAGCGCCAGACTCCATCTAGATAATCTAAGGTACTACAATACACTTCGATTCGTAGAAAACTGAAGATCCATTATCCACCATAACATTAATAATATCACCCTACCAGCATACCGGTCTCATGTGTAAATGTGGGAAATTTGGTTTTCACAAACTTGCCACACTTGCAAAATGGCGAATTTTATTTTTTTATATTCCAATATTTTGCAATAATTCATTATTCCAGAACTAATGATAATTTATTTAACATACGGGTGATAGGATACATATTTATTAATATTCAATCGGCCTCTGTAATTTCTACACACCTTAATAGCCCATTTCGCCATTTTATTACGTTATTTTATGATAGAAAAACAAGCGTCTACATTGACAACACAATTGACACTGTTGGCTTTTGGCGCCAATTGTGAGGAATAGGCGCTATAAAATACCGACGCTGTCAGGGTCTTGACACTCCATCTATAAGGTACTACAATACACTTCGATTCGTAGAAAACTGAAGATCCATTATCCACCATAACATTAATAATATCACCCTACCAGCATACCGGTCTCATGTGTAAATGTGGGAAATTTGGTTTTCACAAACTTACCACACCTGCAAAATGGCGAATTTTATTTATTTATATTTTTTTTTTTTTATTAAACGTCGCCCCACACTAGGAATTTCTCCTGTATCGTGGGTGCGTTTCACAAACATGAAATATCACATACACTATATATTCCAATATTTGCAATAATTCGTTATTCCAGAACTAATGATAATTTATTTAACATACGGGTGATAGGATACATATTTATTAATATTCAATCGGCCTCTGTAATTTCTACACACCTTAATAGCCCATTTCGCCATTTTTATTACGTTATTTTATGATAGAAAAACGAGCGTCTCCATTGACAACACAATTGACACTGTTGGCTTTTAATTCCTCACAATTGGCGCTAAAAAATACCGACGCTGTCAGGGTCTTGACACTCCATCTAGACATATATATTATCAAAGGTCTAAGTATATAGGTACTAACATGACTGTGGCGGTCAAAAGGTTGGCACTCACACAATTCACTCCCACTCCGACAGATCCCTTAGTGTGCGAGTGCAACCCTAACTCTGATTTCTTTTTTTTTTACTTCAACATGTTAGCTATACCAAAAGAATTAAAAAAATGTCAATAAACAAAAAGGAACACGAAAATAAACACTTGTATATTTTTCGAGAAACTTTTTTCACACAGCGATTTGGTACTTCCCGCCATAATAATAATTCTTGCCTGTCTTCCTTTAACAATTATTTTTAACCTAGTTTTTATATTACAGGGTTAAATACTCGGGCATATACACATACTTCCTCGCTTTCTTTATCGTTGGAAGACAGATCTGGCGCCGGATAGGCCGCTCTGAATCTGGAGGTCGAATCGTTGTTTCGGCATTGTGGAGGCTACTTATATTTACAATAATTCCATTTGCGGTATATGCGGGCGTATTTTATATTCACTTACTAATGTTACCAAAAGCTGGGCCACATGACAGTGTTATGACAAGTGCATTCCAAGCATCGCTCCAAGGGGGTCTCGCCAGTATTACTAGGGGTCAACCATTACATGTTGCTCACGGTTCTCAAATAACTCTTAGGTAGGTAATAATCATTTTGTCACCTACAAACTATAAAATACTTAATATGTATAGTATAGTATCAGTCTCATACTATTATTACAAACTTATCTTTACAGACACACACATGGACGTACTTGTTGGCTCCACTCTCATGCCCATGTATACCCAGTACGATACACGGATGGGCGCGGCTCATCCCACCAGCAGCAAGTTACTTGCTACAGCTTTAAAGATGTAAACAACTGGTGGTTAGTAAAACGCCCAGACCAAGCTTCCCTAGCCGTGTCGCGGCCGCCTGACGCCATTCGACACGGAGACGTAGTTCAACTGCTGCATGGAATCACCAGCCGAGCTTTAAACTCGCATGATGTCGCTGCACCAGTTTCGCCACAGTCACAAGTAAATACCTTAGTAATATATACCAATTTCTCACAAAAGGTAAAAAAATACTTTAATTCATTTATGACTTTTGCTCTTGGTAGGAAGTTTCTTGCTACATCGACTATAACGTGTCCATGCCAGCTCAGAATCTCTGGCGAGTTGATATCGTCAACCGGGACAGCGAGGACGCGACATGGGACAGCATCCGTTCTTTGGTTCGGTTGGTGCACGTGGACTCTGGTTCTGCGCTACGTTTTAGTGGACGACAGTTACCGGCGTGGGGTTTCCACCAGCATGAAGTGGTTGCTGATAAAGTTCTGACGCATCAAGATACAGTATGGAATGTTGAAGAACATCGATATACAAAAGGTATTTAAATATTCTAGTATTAGTTCTTAATATGCATTCATTGCTTTAAAAATATTCCATGCCTTTGGGTGACCGAAGTACTCTCTCTCATACTGCACAATACCATAACCTAAGTATTGATACAGGGTTTACTTATTAATCAGAAGTGTGATACGGTGCTTCTTAATTATCCATTTGGTAATTTATAATTATTTCATTGTCTTAGCTGAAGATAGGAAAGAACGAGAGCGTGAACTTGTAACTGCAGAAATGATACCGACGGCAGTAACTCAGTTAACGTTTTGGGAGAAGTTCGCAGAATTACAATACAAAATGATAGCACACGCACCCGACGCACCACATGGCCATATGTTCGCCAGTGACCCTAACGAGTGGCCTTTGCTCGTTCGGTCCATCGCGTATTGGCTATCACCTAATACAAATGTAAGCGTTTTTTGTTTTTCCATTACTGTTATTTTTATTTTGACGAAAAATATGAACCCCCATTATTAATTTTCAGGCTCAAGTGCACTTAATCGGAAATCTAATAACCTGGTACACTGGGTCGATGTCAGTTGTACTATACAGTGGGTTGCTCGCGCTGTATGCTATTCGACAGCGTCGTGCTTGCACCGACTTACCTCCGATGGCCTTACAGAAGTTCTACGACGCCGGTTGTATTCTCTTTTTAGGTTACTGGCTCCATTACCTACCCTACTTCTTTATGGACCGTACCCTCTTTCTCCATCACTACTTACCCGCTTATATTTTCAAAATCTTACTTCTTGCTTATGTGATAGATCATATATATTATATTATTCAATCCCGAGAAAAAACTCGTCCAATCACAAACATTTTTGTATTATGTATAGCGATATGGTTAGCGTACGTAGTAATAACTTTTAAGAAATTCAGTGTTCTTAATTATGGTAACTTTGACCTGACTGAACATGACTTATTGAATCTCAGATGGAAAGATACTTGGGACTTTATACTACATAAGAAATGAAGACTGATGCTACCAGCCTCCGTATTTATTTTGACTGCCATTACAAAGATCTTGTCACAATTATTTATTACTCTAAATATAACTAGTAATTTTAATTATATTATACAGACTGAACTGCCGCCCTTCCAGCGATAATTCTCCATAGTCTTAAACAAGATAATTTATCTTTGGCCACTTAGGCATATGCACATGGTTTTGGAGTAAGTCTGACGACCCCTTAATCTTACCAAGCAAGCAAGCTTTTTCCTTACCTCTTAAGTGCAAGCAAGTGATGATTCAAGTTTCCTTGATGCCTGCTTTAATCATATAGCACCAGTATTGTCTAGTATTACTCTATACAATACGAAGTGCCAATTAGCTCATTGGCTGGACAAATTTTCGTATGAACTACCTACTTAGTTTCGATTTTTTAGAATATAAGGATCTTTATTCATCGGCCCATCCCAGTCCACTGCTGGACATAGGCAACGGACCGGGCTGATGATGATGTACGATCTTTAGTGTTTTTTATATTGTATTCATATATTATTTTATAACTTTTTATTATATAACATATTTATGAACACTATAACAGCTTCGATATTTTAGAAAACTACTTGCTAAGATATTTTGACCATTCTGTATGCTCTCAACAATTTGATAATATGACTGATAAGATAAAATTGAATTTTCGTTTGCTCACATCATTTTGACTACTTTGCATGCTTCGATCATTATGATGCTGGCTGTACAAAGATTTTAACAAGCTATAGAGTTTCGTATTCTTTTCGCTCCGTTCTGAGAAGCAGAGCCGAGACATTTGCACTCTACTAAGATGATTGGTTGCCAATTGATTTGGAAGTTCAATGATAATGTCCACGTATTTGCGTGTACAATCTTGATATGCGCCATGTTTCTTGCAAATAAAGATTTTCTATTTCGAATTTAATGAGCAGTTTGTAATAGTTACCGCCGCACTCAGACACATTTAGTGATTAGTTACCTACTTAAGATAACATCACGCCTGTATTCACTAAAAGGGTGAGCAGAGTTGTACGTAATATTTTAATATAAGTACCCACATTTCGCCAGTTATGTTATAGTTACAGCTCCCAATGTAGTAGGGGGCGAGGCTATTGCCGTCAACCGGGTACAACTCCAGACTCCGTGCCGCTACTGAGAATGACTTAATGGAAAAACCCAGTACCGCTTTGCCAAACCCAGCATTCGAACCCTGGATCTCATGCTTAATAGTCGCGCTTAGCGATCCCTAGACTAACGAGGCAGTCTAAAGTACGTTAGTACTAAGTAAAGGTCTTCGTGAAATCTTTACTTAGTGTCAGTTTAAGGAATCATTAAAGTCTCTGAGTGCGGCGGTAAGACATTGAACATTGGAAATATTTATAATAAGATTAAATTTTAAATAATTGTAATATATGATTAATTATTGTAAACCCAGAGAAGGTAGGCAGGTCAGCAGAGTAGTTACCCCTTGTCAAAGTCTATTAAGATGTAGCAAAACTATAGTCATGTCCAGAATATAAATTGGGCGACAAAATTATAGGTAGGTATTATCTTTCCAATTATTATTATGCATCTCAATCTCAATTAAATCAGGTTAGACCAACTTTTCACCACCCAAGTCCCATGTTTGTTTGTAGGTGGTGAGCTTCATGCCATTTTACTTGGTTTGTTGCCTTTTACAGTACTTTTCTTTTTTGTTGTTATTATATAAATTATGTTTGAAATATGCTCTAGTATCAATGCAGTTGTGTTATATAGCTGCTCAAGCAAATACTTATGTTAAAGTTAGGGCCCGATCCCACTTAGGGTCGTAGCACATAATTATATCAACCCGGAAAGGAAACTGTATCAACTCGAGCTGTGCAGTATTCTTTGTATATAACTCTACTGCAAAGCAGACCGGATATACCATCACTAGACCAGAGATCAAGTAAATAAGGCGAGACAAAAAATGAAATGCGTGCGTTCTTGACGTATAGTGCTATAAGACGCACTTTCATATCGTCTGTCGATAAAAATCAGTTGATTAATATTTAATCATGTTATGTTTACGTTCCTTTCCGGATTGATATATACCTACGACCCTAAAAACCCTTATCCGTCCTTTTTCTCGGATCTGTCTAAATGTGCTGCCGCTAGCATATCCATCTCTTTAGACGGATTGAGAAAACAGCCCATGTTCCGTCCATTAAGTATTTTTGCATATTAAATACTTTTATAATTATGATGTCGTATTTATTAAAACTAAACCCCCTGTGATAAAAAAATCAATTTATTTTATATCCAATAATGTATCATTTTATGAAGTTAACGGCGACTGTGTGTAGGTTCCACTTCCATAGGTTGTGGGCTTGCACTGATGTTTACAGAAGTCACTTCCAGTGGTATAACACACTGCTTTAGTACAGCTGTAGTACCCAGTGCATATCTGTACGATCCTTGCTTCTTGCCCTGATATAAAACAAGATAAAGTAAGTACAGAAATCTGAAATATTGGAATCATGTTTCATGCATCTCTTTCAATAACATCCATGGTGCAAGATATACACTGCACTTTTTGTATGGACAAACCATTGATCAATGTGCTGTGACCCTATTCTAAAAGCAACACTCCTATTGATTACTCCTATTACCTTTACATTAGCTTCTTCATAAGTCCTAAGATATTGAGCAGGTCCTGTGTTGCGAATGACACATAGGTCGACATTAGAACCTGAACCCAAGTCATTGAAGATACCAGCAGCAATGGCATCTCGCACAAGTTTCTTTCCTTCTTCTTCACTCATGTTAGGCTTCCAGCCTGATTCAAACATAGCCATGGCAGCTAAGGAGCCAGAACCTAGATAAATAAAAAATAAATTTTAATATAAAATATTATTTACAGTTAACAAAAGTGAAAAACATTAAAGTTAATTTACCCATTGTTGCATAGGGCAGTTTATCTACAGATCCATGAGGATATATGCAATAGATATGAGGTCCAGTTCTATCAACACCACCAAGAACCAGAGCAGCACCAATGTAGCCCTGGTAACGGAAGAGCATACGCTTCAATAAAGTAGCGGCAGTCTCGACTGGCACGGTGCGCCCTGTATGAAGTCGCTGCAGCTCCAACTGCGATGCAACTGTTTGAGTAGTCATTTCTGTGTCAGCAGCAGTTCCCGCGCCACAACAGTACATGTTGTTAGCTAAGTAGTGGATCTTCTGACAGTTTTTATCGGACACAACAGTATTTTCAGTTGCTCGGGTGTCAGCACCAAGAATAACACCGTCAGCGTATATAATACCAACAATGGTAGTACCGGTTTTGGTAGCTTTAGGAGCTGGAAATCCTTTCTGAGCCAAGAAGGCATTGCTGTAATAAACAAGAAATATTAGGGTTTTATCAGTGTAGTAATAATTTTATAAATCCATACATAATATAAGTTAATTGTCATCGCTTACCGATGGCAGTTTTCAAAAGAGAATCCTGGAGATTGTACTTCTGGTATAAGAATGGATGCCATATTTATAAAGTAATAAGTAGATACAACGATTTCTGTGTATATCGTTACAATTTAACGAATGCCGGATTGTAATTCTGCAAGCAATGCTTCAATATGTCACTATCAAATGCAATACAATGACTTTTCAAAATGATGATTCAGACAGATAAAAAATATTAATGTTAAACTCGATTACTCGACTAATATAAGTGGGAGTTCCACTTTGCTGGTTAATTTCGAGGTACTTGCTTGCCCGAATACGGATTTACCCGACTTTCGTCCCAACGTCAGTGGGATGAGCCGCTCTGTAGGTTGACACGGAAGCAATTAATTTATACGTCAATCAACACTACGGAGCGTGCTCGTTTGCTGGCTGTGGGTGAATGGGAGTCGGGTCTTTGGCTGCAAGCTCTTCCGTCGTCCAGCATAGGAACGATGTTGGATGACAACACATTCCGGATCGCTACCAGTTTGCGTCTAGGTACATCCTGTGTTGCTCCCCACCGGTGTTACTATGGTGAAGCTGTCGACAGCCTCGGACGCCATGGCCTGTCCTGCGCCAGGACCGCTGGTCGCATACCGCGGCACACAAATTTAAATGACATTATACGTCGAGCTCTTGTCACCTGCGGGGTACCAGCTATATTAGAACCAAATAGCTTGGTTCGTGACGATGGGAAGACCCCAGACGGTATGTCTTTGATGCCTTGGAAATTGGGTAGGCCTATGGTGTGGGACGCAACCCTTGCGTCATCTCATGTTTCCAGTACATCAGTTTGCTCTGGCGCTGCAGCTTCAGCTGCGGAGACTCTCAAGCGGCGAAAGTATAATTACTTAATGAGGATCAATCAGATTTTTAGTTTTTAATGCAGTATTATAGTCCATGAAAATCAAAACAATTGGTGTAATTATTTTTGTCATACGACCAAAAATGAGCAAGTAGCAATCAATTTAATGCGCCGATCGTCGATCCGTCGTCGTTGCCGCGGCGCAAAGCGTGTGACGTTACTGGGCCTATCGCCGGCCGTCAGCCGTTGAGAGCAATAAGGCGCAGTGTTTTGTTTGGTGATTTGTGACTTAGAAACAAATTAAGTGACCGGTTTGTGTCTTATTTAACTTTTTAACTATGTATAAATAATGTATAGTGCTGAAATGTACAAATACTTCTAGTAAAACGCCGGAAAAACAGTTTTTTAAACGTGCCGAAAGTCGCAAATCTACTTAAAAGTAATGTTCCGTTGTAAAGAGAGATGACAAAACTCCAGGCTACAAGACATTGCTGTGAAGCTCATTTCGATGTACGTACCAGGTAGATACCTATTATTTTGTTGATAAATTATATGGAAATAGGTATTAAAGCCTCTCTGTTTTAATAAAAAGTCTAATAAAAACATACTTAACTACTTACATTTTCTGAGTTATGTGGAGATATCTACGTACTTACTTACCTATCGTAGTGTTCTACAAGATGACTAAAGGAATATAATCCAGGGAATGGGCAGCAGTGTTTAACTGACATTCATTAAGATAATCACCTACAACTTCGATCCTCAACCCGCCTGGCAAGCATGTGGATGATTGCAATACCTCCCATACAAGAGAGCGGCCTTAGTCTAGCAGTGGACTGATGTAGGCTGTTGTGACAACGACAAGATTCCCATTCCTAGTTATGTAATATTTCAAGGTCAAACCAATGACACAGGGACGTACTCGGGTAAAACGCAAAGAATGAATGATATTTTAAAATTATTTAAATCACAACAACGGGACATTTATGTAATTATCTGCCTCAGCTATGCCTTATTGTTAAAAGCAAATTAATATACATTTTTATATTTCAGTTGGAACAAGATATGGAAAATTACTTAGTTTAATAATAATAATAATGTTCTCCTGACCGAATTTCGGTCACGGCAGCCTGTCTCATTTGAGACTAGCCAACTACGCAGCAGATATTATAATGTTCAAGTATGCCAGCAAACAGAGGTGCACTGCGTATTTCCTTACTCTCATAGTCCGGTGGGACGGTAGACCGAAAAGAGAGAAGAGAACGACCGGAGAGAGATCAGGTGCAGGACCAACAGTTAACGTGCCTTTCGAAGCACGGGGGGGTCTCGACATGTGAAAATGGTCACATAGCTGCGAGCACTGCTTAACCTCGCAGATCGACTGATCTGCGCGGTAGACACATAGCTACGTAAAGTTTAATTTGGTTGGAGGGAAGCTTAAACTGAAGAAGTGAGTGTTGCCTTTAGCAAATCCCACAGCATCATCTCCTTAGGTTTCACGTGCCGATCTATGATAATAAATAAAACGAAAATAAATAAATATATAAATAAAGGAATAAATATATAGAGAAACAAATATATATTTTTGCTTCATACTCTACCTACATACCTACTGAACGAATGATTTGTTACAATGAACATTGACAAACAATTTTAAGGTTTTTGTCAAAACTATTATATTATATAAATATATAAATTAAATACATTCGTTCATCAAGATATTATAAACACTTCATTCGTTAGTTCTGGATGCTTTCCTGAACCTATACTATACATTTCCTTGAACGAAAACAACATTCGTTCATAAAGTTATTATAAACACTTTATTCATCAGTTCTGCTTCTGAATACTTCCCTGTACCTATACTTTACATTCATTCTACCTACCACTAACAGCTTAGACCTAAGATTACTAGTAAGTACCTACGTAGATTAATAAGCAAAACCCCTACCTTTGTAGTTTTCAACCACGGATTATAACACTGGTGAACTTAGAATGATTACCTAGGTAATCAAATACCATAATCCATAAAAGTATCCACCTTTAGAAGGTTTTCTGATTGGGCTTGCACAAAATCATCTTCTATTTTATTAGTTGGTAGATAGGTAGTTTCATATTTAAAAATCACAAAATAAACAACACTATGTAGGTATATAAATTGCCAAATATCAGTAACCGACCGCGTCGCCGCGCTGAAGTACGTATTATAGAGTGCCCGCTACGCTCGGAACCGGCACTGTGATGTCACACGCATCCGCGCTCATTGACTTTTAGCAGCAGGAACGGCTTTATGTTTATGACTTAATATCTTCGTAAGTAATGGTCCGATTTGGATAATTCAAAAAGATATATTATGCTTATGTCATAGAGAATAACGTGTATAGTTATATTGAATTTGCTATTACTGTACTGATCCTCATTGGTAATTATATTTTTGAGCCGTCGAAACACTCGGTCATGGGGTCCGAGTGCGCGTCTCTTATTTAGAGACAATATATCTAAACGGTTGGTCCACTCTTCACGTGACCAAAGGGCTGGTTTGTTTTTCGGCCAAAGAATTAGCATTGCCATTCAACGTGGCAATGCCGCCAGCCTTTTGGGTACCCTGCCAGTCGACAGTGATGATGAGGAATATTTCGACTCATAATTTTTGATGTTAATAATATAGTATATAATAGGTAGTATAAAAAAATCGAGTGTATATAAAATGTTAATTGTTCCTTAAATAAATTTTAAACAATAAAAATATAATATAAAATAAAAATGTCACTCACGTATTAATGTTTTGTTTTTTTTTAAGTAGTAACATTGAGCTTACGAGGCTTCTTTTCATTGGTTCATATACTTTACTTCTTAGTCGCACTCGATTTGAAGCTTTACCTCGAGCAAAATAAATGCGAGGTTATTGATGTAACTTGTAATTACATCTTTATCGTTCTACATTGAAGACCAACCAATCGCGACTGGACGAATTGTCTTCATGGCCGTATTGGTTATTTGTCAAACCAAGGCTCTGCTGCTGTTGTCAACTTGTCAAGTCAGTAGGCGAAATGTGTCGAGGAATAGTTATCCAGGTTTACACGTGAATTACTAGACACTTTAGCTTTTAATTAGTTCCTAGGTGTAAATTTAACAAAATGCTTAGTAACACTGCCTATATATGTTTAATTTATCTAACGTCTGCTTTAGTACTGACATTGGCCGGTCGAGATTTTTATCAAATTCTAGGTGTATCTCGTTCTGCAACCACAAATGAAATAAAGAAAGCTTATAGAAAATCAGCAAAAGCTCTACATCCAGATAAAAATCAGGATGACCCCGACGCGTCTCAAAAGTTTCAAGACCTTGGTGCAGCTTACGAAGCCTTATCGGATCCGGAAAAACGGGAGCTTTATGATCGATGCGGTGAAGAATGTTTGAAGAAAGACGGCATGATGAATAACAATGACCCATTCGCAAGTTTCTTTGGTGATTTTGGCTTCCACTTTGGTGGGGAGCCACAACAGCACGAAACACCACGAGGGGCTGATATTGTGATGGATCTCACTGTAACCCTTGAAGAACTTTACAATGGAAATTTCATAGAGGTATGGTTAACCAATAAAGCTTTAATAATCTTCTTTTCGTTTACATTACTAATGATTGTATAATATGAATTTGATATTGAAATACAATTATTATTATTTTAGATAACCCGTAATAAGCCTGTGATAAAGCCAGCATCAGGTACACGTAAATGCAACTGCAGACAAGAAATGGTGACCCGTAACCTGGGTCCTGGTCGGTTCCAGATGATGCAACAGACTGTGTGTGATGAGTGTCCAAATGTAAAGTTTGTTAATGAAGAGCGGCTTCTTGAAATAGAGGTTAGACTTGTTTACTTTTTTATGTGAATAATTTCATTCATATTTGATTATATTAAGGTATATAAATCTCAGAGACCTCAATATATTATGTCTCCTAACCATTATACAGTTATATACAAAAATATTGAATTCTTATTAGAATCTATAATACATTTCCATACTCTCCATGCCATAACTGTACTACTGTATCTAATCATAACATTTGTGTAATGTGATAACAAACAATAATTAGACATTGTCTTCTAATAAAATAATGGAGTGGAGAGCATGAAAGCATTTGTTTATATAAGACTGTGGCCGCTCATAAGGTGAAATTAATATATTATTTCTTGATATTAAAAAAAAACTGATTAATAGTGACTGATATAACAGTATTTGTATTATTTAAATGAACTTGCATGTATACATATTATTAATTTATTACCAATGGCTTTATTATCCTAGATATGATTATGATAAAAGTTTTATATTTTATTATAACAGTTTTTTACTAGCTAGTATTATTAGCCAGTACCAGCTACAATATTGATGTAAAAAAAGGAGACAACCTACTTAGAGTACAGTAAATAACACATGAATATGAATGTTTCAGGTGGAAGTGGGTGCACCAGATGGTCACAAGTCTAGGTTAAGAGGAGAGGGTGAACCACATATGGATGGAGAACCAGGAGATTTGATAATGGTGTTCACAACAGAAAGACACCCACAGTTTGTACGAAAAGGAGATGATCTTTACACCAATGTCACCATCACACTACAGGTGAGTCTTTATTTTTACATGACTGCTTAAAAAAAGGTTTGTAATGTTTTCAGGGTTCATTATGTATGCGAGTTTCTTTATTCCACCATAACTTCTGAATGCCTGAACTGATTTTGATGTATGGAGTGTCGTTAGAATCCTTACACTATTGCGAGTAACATAGGCTATATAAGCGTATGTCCAGTCGGGGGACCGTTCTGTGGAACACTGTCTTATATAACAGGTGCCCAGACTGTGATGGAACTTGTTTTTCACTTTTTAGTTCGTTTTTGTCATGGCAGTTGGGTTTTTTAATTTTTATAATTATATTGTTTTATTACCCATTTGAATTGACAAGCAACATGATTGTATAACTGCTAGACCTTTTGACCCATTTTTAACCCCCGACGGAAAAAGAGGGGTGTTATAAGTTTTACCGCTATGTGTGTCTGTCTGTCTGTGGCACCGTAGCTCTAAAACGGGTGAACCGATTTGGATTTCATTTGAAAGTAAATTTTCCAGCGATGGTTCTTAGATATGTATATTTATCAAAATCGGTTCAGCCATTTACAATATACGGGGGGTGAAAGTGGGAATGACAAATCGAATATTTTTATATAAATCCAAGTGGGGTATCAAATGAAAGGGCGTAATGTGCACATTACAAAAAGTTAAGTAATATCAAAATCGGTACAGCCATTTACAAGATATGGGGGGTGAAAGTGGGGATATCCATCGAATATTTTCATATATACCCAAGTGGGATATCAAATTGAAGAACATAATGTGTATATTACAAAAAATTAAATTATATCAAAATGGGTCCAGCCATTTACAAGATATAGGGGGTAAAAGTAAGCATTAACAATAGAATATTTACAAATATACCCAAATGGGATATCAAATAAAAGGGCATGATGTGTTTATTACAAAAACAAAACTAAATTATTGTAAGATTAAAAATTTTCAAATAAAATTAAATTAAAAATTTAAAAACCCTCAACGCTAAAAAAAAAAGCGGTCCTATAAAAAGTAAAAATAACACATATCATTGAGCCATCAAATCCGATCCGAGTAACACTACTAACTACGTGTTTAGAGCAATAACTTACCAATTCAACACCCAGATTTGCAACAAAAAAATGATGATTCAAACCAATTGCTAGTAACTTAATAGATAGTACTCACATTGTCTTAAATAGGTGTTACTCGGATCGGATTTGATGGCTCAATGATGTGTTATTTTTTACTTTTTAAATGACCGCTTTTCTTTTTTGCTTTGGGGGTTTTTAATTTTTTAGCTGTAAGTTGAACCTATGGAACATAAATTATGTCAGATTACAAAACCACTGACAAAATTTTAATAATCTTATTACCATTATGTAATTAATAAGCGAACTCCAAACTCAAATCTAAATAAATTTGTTTAGTAATCTACCATTAGATCTATCTACCTGATACGGAAATTATACTTAGTCAAATTTTATAAATGCATGGTTTCACACATGAACTTGTGTTATGCATATGAAAACAAGATGATATATTTATCTCCGGTTAAATCTAATATTAGGTACTAAACAAAGACAGTATATTATAATATTTTTCTATAATAAATAATTTCAGGATGCATTAACTGGGTTTACGATGGAACTAGTACATTTAGATGGACATAAAGTATCTGTATCCCGTGACAAGGTTACTTGGGCTGGAGCGCGCGTCCGCAAGAAGGGCGAAGGCATGCCTAACTTTGAAAATAACAACTTGCATGGAAATCTTTATATCACATTTGATATTGATTTCCCTAAACAGGACTTCACGGCTGAAGAAAAAGAAGGTATGTATTCTATTTGCTATGCTTTACTTGTACAAGCATTGAATTACTATCTCAATAATCTTTTTTGTTTCAGCACTTCAAAATATACTAAAACAAACACCAAATAATAAAGTATATAATGGACTATAGTAGCCATATTGCCAATTAAATTTATTTAAGTAGTTTAAATGAGTGCAATGGTATGAACAAAAAGTCTGTTTTGTGTGAAGGTTTTTTCGTTACCTGTGAATGCATGTGATTGTTTTTATATAATAAAACATTCTAATTGTAAACACTATATTCTTTATTTATATCCAATTCAAATGAAACTTTTATTTTCTCGTACAAATATATTTCATAAAATTTATATTAAACCAACATAGTTTATTTAGTAATAAATCATTTAATTATAGTTATAATAATAGTCTCATACACATCGTAATTCAACATTATTAAGAAAACCAATAGGGAATATGCACGTGACTCATATATGAGCCAAATATTTTATATAAATCTTCTTCATCATCTATCATCTTTTTTATTAGAAAATAATGATTAAAATGTGTTAAAAATGAGCGGGAATTTCAAAGCGGCCGCATGACAGCGTTGCGAGTAAACTAAATCGCAACGCTGTCAGATGAAATGTGACGTCAAAGTATAAGTATGAAAGTGTATTTTACATTTATGTACTTTAATACAGCACCTAAAAGTAGGTTTTATGTTTTACTTTTACTATTTTTCTTTTTGTGTTATAATAGTTGTAAAATACTAAACATTTATAAATTACAAAGCACAATAATTTTACGGCTATTTACTAGTTTGATACTTGAGTCTTTTACGTCACGCCAAGCGCGCCAAAATTGCGGGCGTTTAAAGTATTAGGATAATTTTAATTATTTTAAATAGAAATTAGTTTAGTTATGTATTTGGAATAACAAACAATCACATAATAGGTAATACAAGATTACACTTATATCTGGTAATTATGTAATCAACAACGTTATCCACAGTATACAAAAATAAAATTACGCGCTTTAAAAACTATAAACAAAAACAAGTAAGTACTTAGTTATTCTTTTTGTTATTAATATGTACTATGGAGATATAAAAGTGCGCTTTATTTTATATACCACTTCAATAAATTAAGGTATGGTGTCTTCTTCTTTGACTACTTTAAGTGCTGAACTACGAAATCTACCGGGCGTTGCACTAAATAAGTCGATTTCTAGAATTATTATAGGCAAGTCGTCGAAATGCACCGCAAAAAATGGTTGCCTACGCACTCGCTAAATATGCGCTCTTCTAAAAACCAAGTATCATATTTAATTGCATATATATTAGGACATTCATAAGCGTTATTACAAAGGTCGTACAGAAGCATGGTCTCTACAAATGTACGCCGACTGACGCCGTCAGAAGGTTATACTTCTTCAGTAAGTCTGCGTAAGACGCAGAAGAGATGAAGCATCTGTGATTAACAGATTTAGAAATAATAATGAAATTTATAAAAAAAATTCTTAAATTTTCGTTAGTAGGCGCTGATTTCTTTTTTACAATAATGTAACGATGTAAAGGTGTCTTATGAAAAAATAAAAGAAATACATGCATATTCCCTATTGCCAATTTTATGAAAGAGGAATGCGCGTTTCCATAGATTACAGAAAAAAAATGATGATTTTCAAATTAAAAAAGGCTTTAGTTTAAAGTGGGTTCAGTTATACAGTAAATTAAACCGTGATTTTGAAAAGTATAGCTTCGTGCACCATTTTACTAATTTTATGATGGATAGAGGTTTAGCATAGGATTAACAAAGGGATTAACGAAGTAACAGAGGAAGCAGTTAATGCAGTGTACAATTATTACAGAATGCCCCTAATAATAGGAATGAGAGGCACTGTTACCTTTATGTATGAAACTAAGCTTATTTTATTAACAAAGCCAATTAGTGTACAAATTGGCATGCAAATAAATTTTCGTAATAAACTTACAATAAAGAACTAAATATCAGTCGAGCATGAACGTTTTATTGACTTACATTTAAATATGGCTGTAACATTTCTACGAAACAAAACTCAAGTGTTAGGTACGCGTGTATTTTATTATAATTAAATATCGCTTATGACTGTAAACATCGTTCTCAGTGATTCAGCAAACGTCAGTCGCGCTATTAGGTACATTACCGAGAGCTCCGGTCCTTTGTATTTTTAATTGAAGTATGTATAATGAAAAATAATACTACTTTTTAAATCCTTCAACGGTCTGTGCCTTCACTATGGGGTTTAGGTGGAAACAAACCGGGTCGGGACACCAACGATTGAGTTTTGCAGTCGTTATCTGCATAATATGCTAACGTCGAAGCCTGAGCGCGTAAGGACACGCGGCGGGGAGGTGCGGTGCGCGTCAGGACACGCGGCAGGGAGGTGCGGCGCGCGTCAGGACACACGGTGGGGAGGTGCGGCGCGCGTCAGGACACGCGGCGGGGAGGTGCGGCGCGCGTCAGGACACGTGGCGGGGAGGTGCGATGCACGTCAGGACACGCGGCGGGGAGGTGCGGCGCGCGTCAAGACACGCGGCGGGGAGATGCGGCGCGCGTCAGGACACGCGGCGGGGAGGTGCGGCGCGCGTCAGGACACGCGGCGGGGAGGTGCGGCGCGCGTCAGGACACGCGGCGGGGAGGTGCGGCGCGCGTCAGGACACGCGGCGGGGAGGTGCGGCGCGCGTCAGGACACGCGGCGGGGAGGTGCGGCGCGCGTCAGGACACGCGGCGGGGAGGTGCGGCGCGCGTCAGGACACGCGGCGGGGAGGTGCGGCGCGCGTCAGGACACGCGGCGGGGAGGTGCGGCGCGCGTCAGGACACGCGGCGGGGAGGTGCGGCGCGCGTCAGGACACGCGGCGGGGAGGTGCGGCGCGCGTCAGGACACGAGGCAGGAGGGTTGCGCGGCGGGCTCCAGGTCGGCGGCGGCAGCACCCTGCAGCACGCTGTTGACCACGGCGCGAGCCAGGTAGCCCACGGACGCGCCCGGCGCCGCCGCGCTCAGCGCGTTGCTGTCTGTCACGCCGCTGTCCTGCACACGAACACCTCACACACCATTATTATGTTTACAATAATTTTCAATTATATCTGCTACGTGGCAGGTCAACGAGGTTTAAGTATAATTAAGCAGCGCGGCACCTGACAGTTACGAAATGTGTAGTCGACAATAGCGAACCGACCTTGGCGTAGGTGAGCTGCGCGTCGTCAACGAGCTTGTCGATGTGCAGCGGTTGCTGCAGGTAGAGCTCGGGGTTGCGGCGCAGGATGGTGGCCAGCACGCACAGCAGCTCCACGCACAGCTGGCGGCGCGCCGGGGCCTCCACGCGCACCAGCGCCTCCTCCACCAGCAGCGCGAACGACAGCTCCGAGCGCGACATGTTCACCAGCGTCGGCTCCGCCGGGATCCACTGGCCCTGCCACGTCAACAATATTTGTCAGTTACTTCTTTGTTTTAGGACCAAAGATAGTAAGTAATCAGTATCTGATACGATATTTTGGTTGATAATCGAGTTTCTTAAATAGCAAGAGTTGGATAAATATTAGAACTTCTAAAAATCTGTTATACTTCTCATTCGCACACTGCCGATTCAATTGTATATGCTTTAAGCTCTAAATATTTATTATGACAATAATATAAACATTGAAATGCTGGGGAGAAACCAATCACACTCGACATGTTAACTTTATTTTAAAATGCGCAAAAAAAAACCTGAATAACAATTCCTTTCGGAGTCCGCAGTAAGATGTCCCACACTTGTATGTAAAAATGTTTAGGCACACGGCAGAGGCACCCTTCAAGTTGGCGACGTTGTAATGGTGTAAGCCTAGAAAGATGAAAAAATTGTATTATTTTTACAGAAAATAATTTTACAATTTGATCAAAATAAAACTAAGTTACTTATAGAATTACGTACATTTTTTACTTCAGATAAAAGGTTCTCAATTCGGTTGTTTTTTTTAATGTTTGTTACGTCAGAACTCCGTCATTTATAAACCGATTTGAAAAATCATCATGTAATAGGATATACTTCCCGATTAGTCCCATTGGAATGTTGTCATGATCTGATGATGAACTTCCGAGATATGGAACGGAACTCCTTCATAAGATCATCTTATGAAGGAGTTCCGTTCATACCTCGGAAGCAGAACGTCGTAGTGAGAAGTAATATTATCGATTATACGTGTAGTCGATGACTGACCACTATCTAGGAAGAGGGGGATGCGTCGCATACCCTCCCCCCCCTCCCTCCTATTACTTTCCAAGATTGCATAAATCGTGTGAAAGGTCTTTTTGTAAGGATATCATTTATATAATAAAATAATTCAGATTCCAACCAGTATTTTAAATGAGAATGGTCAAAAGGCTAGGTTTATACACTTCTGGACACATCTATTGGCCCACCTTGTATTTTCAGTTTCGTTTGGTCCTAGCTAAAATTTTATATTAGGTCGGGCAAAAAGTTTTTATGCAGTTTTGAACCTGGCACATTCACAATTTCATTCAATAGTCTTTTTTTGAATTTCGACCACAGAATTTAAAGAAACAAAAGACAATTTGGAGCCTGTTTGTTGATATCAAACAATCGAATACTAAGAAAACTTGGTTTTATTGGTTTACTTGGATTTAATTCTTGAAAAAGTGATTGATATCTTTGGTTTTGCAACAAACATTACTTATTCTTAACATTAAGGTGAGGTTCTATCAATAATCTATGGATACTTCACCTGAAGTCGCCGCCCAAGCTGTGGCACTTATTCAGGCCGGACACAGCCAAAGAAACGTGAGTGCTCAATTTAAGTCGATCTGCGGTCCGAAATGTTTATCGGAGGTACCTAGAGACTGGCGGCTTTGTTCGTCGCCAAGGAAGGCCACGATCTCGGGTCACAACTGAAAGGCAGGATCGATTCATCGTGACGACCAGCTTGAGAAATCGTCACCTTACCTCCATTGAGATACAAAACCAACTTCGCGACTTCCACGGAGTATCTGTGAGCGCTCGAACTGTTCGGAGAAGGTTAAAAGAACGCGATATGGTACCACACAAGCCAGCTAATAGGCCCAAACTAACGCGAGCCCACCGAACAGCGCGCCTTCATTTCGCACGCAGTCATTTAAATTGGACACAGCAAGATTGGAGCCGTGTACTCTTTTCTGATGAGTCTAAAATTGTGTTACATGGCAATGATGGAAGGAAGAAGGTCTACCGACGTAAGGGAGAGCGTTTCGCACAATGCTGCTTTGAAGAGAGGGTTGCTTATGGCGGTGGCTCATGGACTGTCTGGGGCGGTATATCCGCGAGCGGCAAAACTCAACTTGAGGTTGTTACAGGACCACGGCTGCCAACATTAAATGCTGAAAGGTACATTCGTGAGTGCTTAGAACCTCACGTGATACCATACGCGGACTATGTGGGCCCAAATTTCCTTTTTATGCATGATAATGCAAGAGCCCATGTGGCCGGCATCGTCAGGGAATATCTTCAGGATGTGATCATCACAGTTATGGACTGGCCAGCCAGAAGCCCAGACATGAACCCCATTGAGCACATGTGGGTGTTTTTTATTCAAAAATCAATTGCCTTTAAGAGCCATTTCACAAAATTGTGACGTTCAAATTCTGTCAAAATTGTCATGTGTGCGTAGCGCACCCACACAAAAACAATGCAAACAGTGTAGCGAGAGTTTTGAGACGGACATAAAAATTTTGATCGTTATGACAATGTTTCTTATTCGAGATTTATGAAAATATTTTTATTTCTTTCGTAATTTATTTTGACAAATTATAATTTCTACAATAATAATTTATTCACCAATTATAAATAGATCATGTTTTGTAAAATTTATTTTAATAATAAATGTAAGCGATTGTATTTTTGGAGGATTATTACTCAATTACGCAAAAACGGTTGAAAGGACATAGAAAAAAAATTGCACATAGATAGTTTATTACCTGGATTACCATATTAAAGGCTACAAGCTACTTTTCATGCGTAAAAAACATCCAAGTGGACCAAGTCGCGGACAAAAATAGTACAGTCAAGATTAAAGTAGCTGAATATTAATTTAATAAAATATCATAAATTAATAAAATAATATATTTTACTTTATAATAAACAAAACCGAATGAAAATAATACATAGAAAATGAAAACGTTGTGGTCGTAGTATAAACATACGTTTGCAATACGAATTTTCGTAATTTGAAATTAGAAAAAAGTGACACAGATTGACAGATCCTACCTCTTTGGGCGCTCGGGCCCGACTGATCATTCTAGGTTTGTGCATCGTAATTTATTGTGATTTGGAGTGATATTGAAAATGATGTGATTTCTAATTATATAAAGGAATTTTGAAAATGACTGTATTATTAGATTTCTCAAAGAGCATAGTTTATTATGACATGATTTTAAAATTAAAATATACCTTTATTCAAACCAAAAAGTCGCGATAAAATTATAGTATAAACCGTGAAAATAGGTTTCAGTTTTATTTTTTTTATCAATTATAAGTGTAATTCAGTGATTCCCAAAGTGGTCCAGGTGGACCCCCAGGGGTCCACGGGAGCCTTGCTGGGGGTCTACGTAGGCGTCAATAAAAAATGGGGGTCCATAAGATGTTAATAGGGGTCCACGAAAATTTATCTGCATATAGTTTTTATAAGGGCCTACCTATATTGTTTTAAGTACCTAACTAAGCAGATAACATTTTAATCTGGCAAGCGACTCTTACTTGTCCAAACTTGCGTATTCGATATTACAATTTCGTGTACAGACTTGCAAAGCGCAATCCGTCCGACAATGCTTAGTGCTTGTTTAGACATGATCTTGATCAAGACTATAAATACTCGATGCCAAAGGCATGCTCATTTATTTGTTTCCGGAATTTCGAAAAAGAAGGTGTGAGAAAATTTATATTAGTGTTCCTAGTGCCGGAGAAAAGTAAGTACGTACCTTTTTTTTGTTGTACCTAGTTCTTAAGTATTTTGTTTCGTGTACTGGTCGGTTGATAACAAATGCTTGTATACAATGTGTCCTAGGGATAAGTGACCGCCCGGCGTATTTAGAATATTTGTACAAAATTAAATTAAGTAAAGACGCGTGACGTGCTGCAGTTTTTTTACGATATTTCCTAAGTTTGTTCATCTTTTTCCATTATTTTTGTTTACTGACTAGCCGACATCATAATTTATCAATTAAAATCATTAGACAAAACTAAAATGTAGTAAAAAAATTACTTATATAAAATCACTAAGGCCGCTAAGTCACAAATGTAAATATAATTATTAATGATTTCGTACAAATATTCAAAAAACGCCGGGCGGTCTTATCGCTCGGACACATTGTATATAGCTAACTTAGTAACTTACAGATATTTTAATTGTCCTCTTTCGATTTGAAGACAAACACAGCACGTTTTATTCAATTGTTTTTTCACGAGAGGACTGCCTCTCTAAAAAGGCCGAAAAATCAATATTGCAGAGCAATTACTGTTTTATAAAACTACTAGCGCGTGAACTCATTGATTTAATGAAATTTTAGTTATTGTTTTTATGGTCACTTTTTTGGTCAATTTGGGATTTCGACTTTTATTTTTTCCTACACAAATATGATCAATATTCGATACTGAGTAAACTAATTTTTATTTCTACTATTAAAAAATTGTGGTAAATTAGGTATTTAACATTGATATCGCTTCGTGAAAAAGTCTGTACTTGTCTTAGCGGTTTATTAGTTGGTCCCTTTACAAGCCGTAATACTTTTTCAATATAATGATAATCATAATAATATAAAGCTGACAAAGGCTGCGTTGTGCTACCTATATTCAAATAAAAACTTGGTTACTATAACATTTTTTTTTACAGGGAAGGTAACTGATACAAAACATGGCTACAGCAAAGAAAAAATGTCGACAATACAGTGTCGATTATTTGAAATATGGTTTTGTTCCATCAGAGGCAGATAAACACTTGCCCATGTGCCTAATATGCAATAAAGTTTTAAGCAATGACTCTATGAAACCATCAAAGCTCGAAGATCATCTAAAAAGGTGTCATACTGATAAAATGGGTAAAGATTTAAAATATTTTCAAACATTGAAGGAAAAATATGAAAAGAGACCCACCATGCACAGCATGTTCGCTTCAACATCTCAAAGTAACGATGATGGCTTGCGGGCATCTTACAATATCTCATTACTAATAGCAAAATCTGGAAAACCGCACACTATCGGAGAACAATTAATTTTACCCGCTGTTGAAGAGGTTTTAAAAACTGTTTTGCACAAATCTCCATTTGACGTACTAAAAAGAATTCCATTAAGTAACAATACTGTACAAAGACGCATTGATGAAATGAGCTCTGACATCGAAAGTTTTTTGTGCAATCATCTGCAAAAAAGTCATTTTTCTATACAACTGGACGAGTCAACGTTACCCGGTAATGAAGCATTATTATTAGCATATGTCCGATTTATCATGGAGGAAGAAATTCACGAAGAATTGCTATTTGCCAGAACTTTGGAGACTGACACTAAAGGCGAATCAATATTTAATGTCCTGAGTAATTTTTTTACGGAAAAATCGATTCCATTTACAAACATTATTTCAGTGGCAACAGACGGAGCTCCTGCAATGGTAGGGCGATATCGTGGGTTTATAAGTCATCTCAAAAGAATTATACCAGGACTTACAGCTATTCATTGCGTAATCCACCGACAACATCTTGTGGCGAAACATTTAAGTGACAGGTTGAACCAATCTCTTCATTTTATAATAAACGCTGTCAACAAAATTAGAAGCAATGCATTGAATACGCGTTTATTTGCTCAATTGTGCGACGAAAATGACGAAGACTTCCAACGACTGCTCTTACATACTGAAGTACGCTGGTTGTCGAAAGGTGCATGCTTAACGAGATTTTACTCTGTTTTCGATTCCGTATTAGAGTTCTTAGAAAGTAGAGATCCAGATTTAAAAGAAAACTTGATCAAATTCAAAGGAGACATTGCGTATTTGACAGATTTGTTTAAAAAATTTAATGATATTAACTTGCAGTTACAAGGGGACAGCCTGAATTTAATAAAAACAAAGGGGATAATTTCGGCTTTTCTTGGGAAATTGAAATTTATGAAGCAAAACATTAGTCGGCGCGAATTATCTCAATTTCCAAACTTGTCGCAGGTAGAAACTATTGATGAGGATATCCATACCTACAGTCAACATTTAAGTGCCCTGCATGATGACTTCAAAACCAGGTTTGAAGATATGCTGACGATGGATATACCACCATGGATCGTAAATCCATTTGATGAAACTGAAGTGGCCAATGTATTATTACAAGAGGAGCTGCTTGAGCTAAGCACCAATGAGGAGCTGAAGGTGAAATTTAGAAAAGGCTACCAAACATTTTGGCTGCAAGCAGAAATACACGAAAAATATCCTGGACTGTGGGAAATCGCAAGGAAATTTTTGATAGCTTTTCCCTCATCATACCTTGTCGAAAGAAGTTTTAGTGCCGTTACAAACCTCTTAACAAAAAAAAGGAGCAAACTAAACATCACAGAGCGGGGGGATTTGCGGTTATTGCTCACAAAAATAAAGCCAAACATTGATCGTTTGCTGACACTCCATCAAATACATCCTTCCCATTAATTAAAATTATGTCCACAACCTATAAGTATTACCTTATTATTATTTTTTTGTAATTCTTTTCTTTTAATTAATAAAATGTTATAAAATGTACCATTTTTCGTTTTTATTTAAAATTTAAAATTTTAACCTATCAGAATATAGGGACGGAACTCAGAAGCGACACAATTTTTATTTTTTGTCGACTTTAACAATGTGGTAGGAATGTAGCAGCAGGGGGTCCACCGACACCAGTTTAATTTTGAAAGTGGTGCACGAGAAAAATAAGTTTGGGAACTACTGGTGTAATTTATCGAAAATGTTCCACCGTAAGTTTCAATAAAAATATATGCCTGATGCTTACTGTATTTTTATCGTTTAAATTTGTGAATGTAATTGATAGAATTTGGAGCCCGAAATTGACTCTGCGATGATTTTTTAGAAAACGTGTTGCGGGAGATTGATCACCATATAGCAATTAAGTTATTTTTTGTAAATCTATTAGCTTATGTGTCAATGCGAAAGATTGATCTACATTTTACATTTATATATCAATTCCTAAATACTACCTAAGATGGTAAATTAGGCGTCCGAAATCTTAGAAAACTGCGTAAAAATGTAAAATGGCTCTTAACAAGACGCATATCCGACTTGTTAGGCGTAGCTCCATGTCGTATGGTATTCTGAATTCAAATTTAAAACAATACGATCGAAAAAGATGGTAAAATGTATCAGGTTTAAAACTGCATCAACAGTTTTTGTTCAATCTAGCAATCATATTTCGGTAGGGGCCATCGAAACCTAAACTCTAAGGTGGGCCAATAGATGTGTCCAGAAGTGTATGATCGCGCGGAACTACCTACCGAGCGGTAATGTAGACGTTATACACTATCGGCCTTACCTATTAACGTGTTTTAACTTTTGACCAGTTGCTGACATACTAATTAGCATAAATCTTTACTTAAAACTTTAGTAAGAGCTTTGAGGTAGCTATGTAATGGCTATATAGCTGTCAAATTTAAGTTGAAAGCTTTCGGGGTTCTGGATTTGGGCATGACCAAGACGCAGCGTGGACTTCATCAGACGAGACCGTTCAAGCTTAACATTGATATTCAGTGTGCCTCTGACAATACGATGATACATACCTGGCCCGCTACCATAGCCAGAGGAGCTGCCGGGTACTGGGGGCCGTGGCACAATTGTGTGTTACATTTGGGAGGGGGGGGGGGGGGGTTGCCATAGGAAAGCGGCTTGGGGATCGCAGTATTGGTGGTCAAGTTACAGAAGACACTGCTGCCTTAGTCGCCTCTTACGACACCCACAGGAGGAAAGGGGGTGGTCAATGAGGATCAGTACAGATATAGCAAATTCAATATAACTACTATCCACGTTATTCTCTATGACATAAGCATGATATATATAAGCGCGTTAGCGTGTGACGTCACAGTGCCGGTTCCGAGCGCAGCGAGCACTCTATTACGTACTTTAGCGCGGCGACGCGGTCTATTACCGATATTTGGCAATTTATATACCTACTTAAAGTATTGTTTATTTTGTGATTTTTAATATACCTACCTACTAAAAAAAAATTAAATAAAAAATTAAAACCTTCAAAAAACTCAAAAGTGAAAAATAATATTTTATCACATCACTTTACATAAGCGAAGTGGAAGTCGGCGCCAAATCCCAACATCCATTAAGCGATTCAGAAAAATAGTACTTATGAGAATGCTGCTATAAGTGCGTGGTTCATAGTTTCAAAGCTAAAACTATAAACTAGGCGAACGCATAGGATTTGGCGATCGAAGTTCGAAGTTCATCATCAGGTAATGACAAAATTTCTAGGGGACCGATCGGAAAGTAAAACCAATCATATGAAAAAAAAATCAAATCGTTTTTAAATCGTAATTTATAAATGACTGAGTTATGAGGGCACATACATAAAAAAAAGAAAGATCCCGAGTCGGTTAAAAATAGAAGATAGCTTTGTGCAAACCCAATCAGAAAACCTTCTAAAAGTGGATACTTTTATGGTATTTGATTATCTACGTTGTTAAGGACGATATCATCATAGAAGCATGAGAGGGGTGCGGGGCGGGTACTGCGCCTACTGCGCATGCTCGCGCTCCTGCCACACGCGGCCAGCGGGACGACGAGCTCTCTCTCTCTTCTCCGAGCGACCGAGCGGGTCGTGCGTGCTTCTGCAGCATTTGTAATATAATATTTTCTCTGATTACAGTTTTCATATCCATCCAAACTGCGCTTATTTGGTATCCACCCACAACATCATCAACATTTTTGGTCCTTCGAGCCGGATCCAGTACCCATTTGGAGAAACAGTCGAAGAAAATATTATATGTACGAGACGCCAGTCAAGTCAACGTCAGCGATTCCGCAGGAGAGGAGTGCCAGATAGTAAGTCCGTTCCAATCATCCTCCCACTTCCATTTCCACATCATTTATCATAAAATCAAACATCCTTTGTGCATAATTCAAACAAATCAGTAAATTATCATTGCAAAATTTGCAAACATTTTCAAATTCCCGCCAAAACCTCGGGTCAATAAAAGGCGGGAACGCGGGAAAAATCCGCGGGCCTCATTCAGTTCCTAGAATTTTCGCTCGCATTCTTATTTTTAAAATTTGTGCATTTAATTTCTGAATATTATTTTATTAAATCAATTTTACAAAATACAATATTAATTTTAAACTAGTAAAAATACATAAAATAGGCAGATAATATTTATTCAAATTCATTTCGAATTTTAAAAATATTTTTTAGCGTTTCAATATTAGGTAGTTTATTTTATACGTACATTTTGATTTGCTGCCTAATTTAATTTCCATAGAATCTTTTTTTAATCTATTTACAATATTTGGTTTTGTTATGCTAGTTTTGAGTTTTATTTATGACACATAAAAACGGCAGTAAATATTAAAGACCATAATAGGCAACGTGCCTCAATTAAAGGTTGCCTTACTATGTTTGTTAACTTTGTTAATGCATTAAAAGGAAAGTTATCGCCAACTCAAACAACTGAGCTAGAGCTGCGTATCAGCAAAGTAGAACAAATTTTAGATAGTTTCGATGAAATCCAGAGTAGCATTGAGTGTCAAATTGATTCTAGTGAGACTTTACAGTTTACCGAACGCGAAGATTTTGAGAATCGATGTTACATGTACGTTTGCCCAGCACGGCCCCTCAGAATTTGCATTTATGGTGTACACCATTGCAATGTACTCGCCTCTAGCAGTATATGTACCGATTTCTTTTTCAATGTACCTCTATACTTTTGAAGAAATATGCAAAAAAAGGTGGCCGTGCCAGCCAAACGCTTTCAGCACGGCCCCCCATGTAACTTGAATAATACATACCGTATTAACAAATGTCTATAACTCAAGAAATGTACTCTATTAATACGTTATATGTGCCGCAACAGTTATTGTGAATTCATAATAACAAATAATATATAGATGTGGAAAAGGGGCCGTGCTGGAAAAAATCATTTTAAGAAATATCTAAAAAAGACAAAACATACTTAGCCAAAAACTATTAAAAAATAATTGAAGTTTAGCAAGTAACATATGTACCGCATTGATTTCTCATACAACTTGTTATATTGTGAAAAATAAATCTATTTTAGTTCATTCAGCACGGCCCTCTATAGTTGCCTATATCTTTTTAAATAAGCCGTGTATGTTTACAAAATTCGACTTCCTGAATAATATATAGGAGTACATTCCTTTCAACTAAATTGCAATTCTGCTGTATCAATACTTTAGAAGATAAATTCAATCTAAAATATACATACATTAAAACTGATGGGGTGACCATGATTCTACATGAAAATAGGATAAAAAATACTGCTTAAATTGAGTAAATCTTTATTAAAATAAACAAATCAACAATATGGTAAACTATATAAACGATAACTAGGTACTTATACATTTATTGACATTTTTAGCATTTCTCATTCTGAATAACATTTATTTAAACATATTATAAGTTGTGTTTTTTCTAGGGGAAGGTTATAAGCACGCTTTATATATTTTTTATTTCTACCACGCGAGCCGAACCGTAAGTTAAAGCTAGTCCACTTAGAAATTCGTTTATTTAATATATTATCCCACTAGATAGGCTTTGAGGAAAAGAAAACGATTAATTACTTGATGCCAAGAGTCAGTTATTTTTATTTTTAATGTTTTTGATGGGTACCTATACCTACCCTGTGTCATTCTCACAATTAAGACGAATATAACGACATCTCTCAAGTTGAAATTAATAAAGCCGTTTAGACTACAAAGCGTGCCAAAGAAATGAAGGTTGCTACATATCTACATTCATTCACTCGAAAAACCTTACCGTCCTTCTGGTACAGTCGGGTAAAAAGAATGTTTATTTCAATGTAGTCACATAATTTAATTAATATAAGTACATAAATATAGAACATTTATGTACCTACCTACCAAATATATGAAATCATGGTCACCCCATCAGTTTTAATGTATGTATATTTTAGATTGAATTTATCTTCTAAAGTATTGATACAGCAGAATTGCAATTTAGTTGAAAGGAATGTACTCCTATATATTATTCAGGAAGTCGAATTTTGTAAACATACACGGCTTATTTAAAAAGATATAGGCAACTATAGAGGGCCGTGCTGAATGAACTAAAATAGATTTATTTTTCACAATATAACAAGTTGTATGAGAAATCAATGCGGTACATATGTTACTTGCTAAACTTCAATTATTTTTTAATAGTTTTTGGCTAAGTATGTTTTGTCTTTTTTAGATATTTCTTAAAATGATTTTTTCCAGCACGGCCCCTTATCCACATCTATATATTATTTGTTATTATGAATTCACAATAACTGTTGCGGCACATATAACGTATTAATAGAGTACATTTCTTGAGTTATAGACATTTGTTAATACGGTATGTATTATTCAAGTTACATGGGGGGCCGTGCTGAAAGCGTTTGGCTGGCACGGCCACCTTTTTTTGCATATTTCTTCAAAAGTATAGAGGTACATTGAAAAAGAAATCGGTACATATACTGCTAGAGGCGAGTACATTGCAATGGTGTACACCATAAATGCAAATTCTGAGGGGCCGTGCTGGGCAAACGTACATGATGTTACAGCATCTTAGCAACGGCAAAACAACTTCTAAAATGCCGTGTGCCTAAAGTGGATGTCGATGTTCACTCATGTGTTTCAGGTGAGGTGTCTTCGGCGGTAAGGTTGACAAAGAGCGTCAGGTTGCCCACTATTCAGGTTCCGAAGTTTAGCGGCCAGTATCAGGATCGGTTAGAATTTAGAGACTATACGTTCTCATCTCTTATACATGATAACAAGACCATAGGCAATATACCTACAAAAACACCATTATTTACGAGCCTCTCTGGAAGGCAGCGCTGCGCAGGTAATACGCTCACTTGGGTTTTCATCCTGCAACTACAACGTAGCTTGGGTGAGACTTATTGAGTGACCGTTACAATAATGAAAAACTTCATGTACAAAATCATTTACATCATCATTTACACGTCGAACAAATCAAACGCGAATCAGCTATTCGAACCATCATTAACACAAAGCTCGATTCTAAAACAAGCAGGGAATGGGAGGAACATAAAGCATCATTGAACACTATCACACTATCAAATTTAAATACTTTGCAAACCAGATCACATACATTCAAGAATCAACCTGCAGTTGAGAGAGCAGAGTTCCGTAGGCTCAAGTTGTGTACAAACTGTTTACGGGCAGATCGTCAGGTTCGCAACTGTACGTCAGGTTCATAATTCAAGTGTTCACGGAAACACAACACACTCCTACGCGAAGCTGTGGTTTATAGTTTATACACAGGACCAAGAGGTCAAGTCACCACATTGTCGGCTCGTGTATCGAGTATAAGCACTAGCTGATCCCGAGAACAACAGTCCGCCTAATATCGATATATTGTTAGGCGCAGACGCCTTCTGGGATTTACTAGAATCGCATCAAATTCGTCTAGGACGCAACTGTCCTATATTGCAACTAACCAACTTAGGTTATATATCATTTCGGCCACCAGTGGTCTCTACAACAATCATCGGTTGTCAACACAGGCGATGAATACACCATGCGTATATTCATTAACCATTCATTCAATTAAATATCGACTGTGTTACAATCATTTCATGTAGTTCAGTTCTATAAACTATCATACTTTTCATCATTAAAACGCATTAACGCTATTTCGGCAACATTAACTTCATGGGACGAATTAGGACATCCCAACAAAGTACTAAGTGCAAGTTACATACATGAGACATAACATTACCCACAATAAAGTCATGCATTGTACATAAAGCAAACTTATATTATTATGCAAGTATATAAACTCATAATATTTACACAAGCAGTCATACACATTTATTTCATGCAGCACAACAACTGTTTTCATCTTCAATAAGACAGCACAGGTTTCACACAGTTGTCACCATTGTTTTAGGATGAAAGATCAAGTGGTCAGCCCTATCATGAGTCGATTACCTACGCAACGACTTGTTCCAGATTTTCTCTTTCAAAGTATTGCTATCAACTACCCAAACCTATACTTGCCGCTGACAGACGGGCTGTGGAAATAGGTTCTTTGAGGTATATTTATGTACAGTATTTATATCTTTGTCTGCTTCACCACGAAGGCAATACACCTGGAGCTTATGTTAGATTTAATATAAAACGCATGTATCATTGCGTTACATACATTCATAGAGCGTTAGAAGTATTCAATTTAATTCACTTTACTCTATGCACCTCACTGCAGTGGTGTAGGTAAAGTACCTAAACAGCTAAGCAGGCGTAAACATTTCACGTATCATTCACATTTATATAGAATTAGGTAATGCGAGAATAAAGTTCAAGGAATTATATACCTACATCAAAAATACAAATCAATGCATTTTACTATCATTCATTCGTCACCCATTTCCCCAGATCTTAATGATCTAACCCGTCTCATCCCTGGCCATTTCTTGGTCGGACATCTCTTCACGGCACTACCTAGTCCTAACCTTGAAGATATCAAGCAGAATAGGCACAACTCCTTACCTTGATTAATCAAGCAGAAAAGGCACGATGGCAGAGAACGTACGGAAAGAACATGTGGGTTCGCTGACATTCGCATACAGGTGTCAGAACCAGAACTTCTACAAAGGCCGCCAGGACGACTTCAATGAGTCATCTACGACAAGGAGCTCTTGAAGTCAAGGAATGAAAGCAATGCAAAATGGTTTGCCATCGTTGAGGTGGTGCCCAGGACGAACGAGGAACGATGTGCCCCTACAGTTACTAGCAGTTACAAATTCGGTTGAAACCCAAGGGTTTCAACGTTGGGGGGTATGTTAAGGACGATATCATCATAGAAGCATGAGAGGGGTGCGGGGCGGGTACTGCGCCTACTGCGCATGCTCGCGCTCCTACCACACGCGGCCAGCGGGACGACGAGCTCTCTCTCTCTTCTCCGAGCGACCGAGCGGGTCGTGCGTGCTTCTGCAGCATTTGTAATATAATATTTTCTCTGATTACAGTTTTCATATACATCCAAACTGGTCTTATTTGGTATCCACCCACAACATCATCAACATACGTAATCATTCTAAGTTCACCAGCGCTGGAATCCGTGGTTGGAAACTTCAAAGGTAAGGGTGTTGCTTATTAATCTACGTAGGCACGTACTAGTAATCTTAGTTCTAAGCTGTTAGTGGTAGATAGAATGAATGTAAAGTATACGTACAGAGCGTATTCAGAAGCAGAACTGATGAATAAAGTGTTTATAATATATTTATGAATAAATGTTATAATAATAAGAAATAGGTTCGAAATTCGGTCAGGAAAACATTATTACTATTATTAAACTACGTAATTTTCCATATCTTGTTCCAACTGAAATATAAAAATATATATTAATATGCTTTTAACAATAAGGCATAGCTGAGGCAGATATATAAAGGTACCGCTGTTCTGATTTAAATGATTTTAAAATATCATTCACTCATTGCGTGTTACCCAAGTACGTCCCTGTGTCATTGGTTTGACCTTGGAATATTACATATCTAGGAATGGGAATATTGTCGTTGTCACAACAGCCTACATCAGTCCACTGCTAGACTAAGGCCTCTCTCTTGTATGGAGGGTATTGCACATGCTTGCCAGGCGGGTTGAGGATCGAAGTTGTAGTTGATTATACAGTTAAACACTGCTGCCCATTCCCTGGATTATATTCCTTTAAATACATACCGTAAAACGGGGTCAATAAAAACGCAGGGGTGAATAGACACAAAACCAAAAATGTTTTTCTACAGAAAATAGCCAAACATTTTGGAAGAAAAAAGTTCTGAAATGTATTTTTTTTTTAAACTGTAGTATTTTTTTTTTTTAAATAGCAACACTGAATTGAAGTAAGGTTTGGCCAACATAATAAAAAAAGATCTTGAAGTTATCTCCTTGAACGTAGGTTGAACGAGGTCCTATTTATTTTACTGTTTTCAATGTGAAAGAAAGTGTTTTGTGCTATCACAACTTGATAATATATTCGTTGGTTTCTTGTGACCTAGATTAATAAAAGGTAAGTGCAATTGTGATGGTAAATTTGGAAATATTTGTAAAATTGTAAACCAAGTCATTTTTATTTTTGATTGGGGTTAATAGACACGGGGAAGGGGCGAATAGATACGTAGTATGGGGTGAATAGATACGTATTATGGGTTCAATAGACATGTGAAAGGGTTCAATAGAAACGAGTAAGGGGTGATTAGAAAGATGTGTGTTAGGGCTGCTACCTATTGAAATAATTTTGTTTTTGTTAGAAAATTTTAGAATTGTTTGGAGTTTTATGATTTGAAGACGATATTGATGATCTAAAAGCATTGTTTAAAGATTTAGGTCTAGGTCCCTGTCATATTATTATGTACCTAGGTCAATGTTCGAGATAGTAGGTATTATTAAATTTCAAACTTCAAAATCATGATTATATTCCAATTTTACGTACCTACAGTGTTACTAATTAGGTGGGTCGGTGGGTGGTTAGGTGGGTGGGTGGGGTATTAAATATATTCATCGCCTACATATTTTTTTTTTGTTATAGGTACCTACAATTCATTATGCCGCGTATATACAAACCTGATCCTAGGGGGAAAACGTATAGAAAGTACGATGAAAACATTATAAATGAAGCTGTTGCCGCATATGCGAATGGCAAGTTCTCTTTAAAGGAGATAGCTGAGAAATATGATATCGATAAATCTGTACTTTATAGACACAGTGTCAAAACTATGAAAAAACAAGGAGGGCAAACTATTTTAACAAACGAAACTGAAGAGTGGATGATAAAGTATATTAATATATGTGCGGAATGGGGATACCCTTTAGATGCATTGGATTTGAGGTATATTGTTAAGGCTTATCTTGACCAAGTAGGCCGGACAGTACTAAAATTTAAAAATAATTTACCGGGACCCGATTTCGTCGCGGGTTTTCTAAAACGTCATAAAAACCAAATTTCCCAAAGATACAGTCAAAACATTAAGAAAAAAAGGGCAGAAGTTTCACCAAATACGATCAAAGAGTATTTCAAGGAGTTAGGAGAGTCATTGACAGGCATAAATCCGAGCAATATAATAAACTACGATGAAACGAATTTGACCGACGACCCAGGACGCAAAAAAATCATAACTAAACGAGGATCGAAGTATCCAGAGAGGGTAATGAATAGTTCAAAGTCTTCAACTTCATTGATGATAGCCGCTACAGCCGACGGCGTTTTACTGCCACCGTATGTGGTGTACAAGGCTCTGAATTTGTATGATACATGGACTCGAAACGGACCACCAGGAGCAAGATATAATCGCACGCAATCCGGTTGGTTTGATGCAACTATATTTGAAGATTGGATTAAGACGATCATTATACCTCATTTCAAAGATAAAGTTGGAGAAAAAGTCCTAATAGGCGATAACCTATCATCGCATTTATCTATGGAGACAATAAAACTGTGCCACGAGCAAAATATATCGTTCGTTTTTTTACCGGCGAATAGCACACATCTGACGCAGCCTCTCGATGTGGCTTTCTTTAGACCTATGAAGATAGCATGGCGAAACGTAGTATTAAAATGGAAAAAAACCGACGGAAAAAACCAAGCGACGATTCCAAAGGGATGTTTCCCAAAACTTTTATGTAAGTTAATGAAAGAGCTTAGTGACAACAGTAAGACTAATATAATGGCAGGATTCAAGAAAACAGGAATATATCCGATTAATGAAGAAGAGGTTTTAAGCAGACTACCTGAAGTGCAAAACAATGAAAATAAATCTATAATAGAAAAATCCGTTCTAGATCTTCTAAAGGAGATGAGATATGGAACCATGAACATAACCGAACCAAAAAGGAAAAAGAAATTGGAAATAATACCTGGACGAAGCGTTGGTACTGAGAGTGAAGACTACATAGAAACAGAAGAAGAGGAAAGCCAACAGATAACAAAAAAGAGAAGACTACTGTCATCCAAAATAACACAAAACAACAAAGAAAATACTACAACGAATACTTACGATGGCAAAGAAAAGAATAAATATAAGGGAAAAGGTATAGGGAAAAAAACTAAAACACAAGATCAGAATATTGCTGAAAAGGAAAATATACAGAAAAACGATCAAGACACTGAAAAAATATTACTTAACACAATAAATGACTTTGATTTTATAGCAAACAATTCCATAGAAAGAATGCCTATTGTATTTGAAGACATGTTAGTATGTGGAAATGAAATTGTTATAAATAACATACAAACAAACGAGTTGCAGAATAATACCGGAATTGAAAGGATTACTCTAAATGACATACAACTAAACGAGATGCAGAATGATACCGAAGAACAAATGATTGCTATAAATGACATACAACTAAACGAGATGCAGAATGATACCGGAGTAGAAATGACTTATAAACAAAATAATGCAACCGAAAAAAATAAAAGTAAACTGAAAATTATATCGAATGAAAAGGTATCAGATATTACTAAGATGAAAAAAGTTTCTTTGAATAAGTGCAAAAAAATAAGTAAAAATTCGCGTCTTAAAATTTTAAAAGATAAAATTGATAACATAAGTCGTCCTGGTCCAAGCGGTTTACAAACTCGGCGAACATCGTATTACAAAAGCGATAATGATATTCTGAAAGATTTAATGGACAGCGATGATGAATAATATAACTTTTTATCTAATAAATTATATCAATTTATCTGACTGATAACCGACTAACTTTTACGGACAGTTTTAGATAGTTGAGTTATTATAACTCAGTTACACTTTTTAACAATAGCACAGATATAGGCAGACGCTTAGCCACTACCTATCTAAAACTGTCCGTAAAAGTAAATCGGTTATCGCGAAGACCTATTCCTATCACTGGTTATTACCTAGTCTTAAATGTTGATTTTCAAAAAGTTTATTACCTACTTTAAATGTTAACTACGTACCTACCTAATAATGAGACTGTTTCTTAGAATTATAACTTGTTTTTTGTGTAATTAATAAACGATGCAACTGATTGATCTCGTATCTGATAAGAATAAATGATTAAAAAAATCTCATTTTTTACTTAAATGTTTCATTTGGTTAGGTACCTAACGTTTAATACTTAAATACCTTCTTTACATAGGTACTTACGTTACCAACTTAGATAGGTGTCTTTGGAAACTTAAGCTTTGGAATTTGCCAACCCTAGCATTTTTTTCTATTCACCTCATATTTCGTGTCTATTGAACCCATGTGCGGGTGCAATAGAAACGACATATATTTTTGCATTTTGTGCTGTAATTAAAGCATAAATATCAATTTATATGACTGAAAACTGTTAAAAAAGCTAAGAGACATAGTGTAAGCATAATATAATGTTTTCTTGACTATTCAAAACATATAAAAATTAATTCAAAGTTCAAAACTGTGTCTATTCACCCCGTTTTACGGTACTTATTTCCATATAATTTATCAACAAAATAATGGTACGTACATCGAAATGAGCTAAACAGCAATGTCTTTTAGCCAAGAGTTTTGTCATTGACGACCTAATTGGCGCAGTGGCTAAGCGATTAGACTGCTGCGCTAAGGGTTGCGGATTCGATTCCCGCACGGGGCAAAAATTTGTGCGATCCACATTTGATTGTTCCGAGTCTGGGTGTTTGTGTATGTGATATTTCATGTTCGTGAAACGTACCCACGATACAGGAGAAATTGCTAGTGTGGGGCGACGTTATTTCTTAAACAAAAAAATCTCTTTTTAAAACGGAACACAATTTTTACGTAGTTTTGGGCACGTTAAAAACTATTTTTCTGGCGTTTTACTAGAAGTATTTGTACATTTCGGCACTATACATTATTTATACATAGTTAAAAAGTTAAATAAGACACAAACCGGTGACTTGATTTGTTTCTAAGTCACAAATCACCAAACAATTCACTGCGCGCCTTATAGCTCTCAACGGCTAACGGTCGGCGATGGGCCTAGTGACGTCAAACGCTCTTCGCTGCGGCAACGACGACCGATCGACGATCGGCGTATTAAATTGATTGCTACTTGCTCATTTTTGGTCGTATGACAAAAATAATTACACCAATGTTTTTGATTTTTCATGGACTATAATACTGCATTAAAAACTAAAAACCTGATTGAGCCTCATTAGGCTAATGTAAGTATTAATTAAACTAGGCCGGATACCACACGGCAAAGAAAAATCATATTACTAATTAAAGATTATAAAAATGCGGAACGTATAATACGTTGTAGGTATAAATCGTTAAAGATTATGCAAATAATTATATAAATAAAAAATGTTGTATTACAATCATAGTTTCGCATTCATGGATTTCGTGTAACAAAAAAAGTATGTCATTGTCATAACGTCGCCAAAGAACTAAGGTCACCGACATAGCTCAAAGCATATGCAAGTTGAATTGGCAATGGGCAGGCCATATCGCTCAAAAAACCAACAACCGCTGGGGAAGAAAGGTTCTCGGGTGGCGACCACGAACCAGAAGACGCAGCGTTGGTAGGCCTCCCACCAGGTGGACCGACGATATCGTCAGAGTTGCGGGCAACCGGTGGGTGCAAATGGCAAGTTGTCGTTCATTGTGGCGTTCTAAGGGGGAGGCCTTTGTCCAGCAGTGGACGGTCTTTCGGCTGATGATGATTCATTCGTTTGAATGATATTTAAAAAAAGTTCAGATATGTTACTAAGGCGTTTCATTTTAAAGACTCGAAAAGGGGGCAATTGTAATCTTGGGTAGTACAATTGTTGTCCGGTTTGAAATAAGACTAGTACAGCTCGGATTCAGAGTTTTGCCCCATTACCATGAACTCTTATAACAGGTGGAAGCGAGACGCCGCTACGTTCAGTGTAATGCGGCGTCTCGCTTGTACATGACTTTTATTGAGCCTACTCAATAAAAGTCATGTACCAGCATGCAATATGCAGCAACTTATTACATATTTATTACTGATATCTAAACATTCGACCTAATGCCTGTAGAACTTGCGGTTTCTGTTTAAATCTAAGAATAAGAAACAAATAGAGATCGAAACAATGATATGTTCCATAGAGCTTCTAGCTTGTCCTTTCTATTTCTACTTAGCTGTTCGATATGTTTCATAATAGGTGGCAAGTTTCATTAATTAATTCCATACCCAGTTCGAAATTTTTGAAGACTTGTTTCTCGGTGAAAGCAGGCAATTGTATTGGGTGGTAAGAAGATAGAGTTCGGAAACATGTAAATGTGTAGTGTAGTTTACGAACCCTCTCTCCTCTGCCCAGTCGGAGACTGTGAGCACCGTTTGCAGCAGCGTGCGCAGCTTGTACGGCGAGAGACTTTCCAGCGTGCCGTCGGCGCGCTTCTCCTCTGGGAACAACTCCAGATAGATGCGGATGGCCTCCAGCACCCAGCCCACACGGATCTTTAGTATGCCGCGGAACATGTCTGGGTTAGTGCCTATCAACCGCCCAGAGTATAACACTATTTCCTGTAAATTATAAAGACATTTTTATTTGGTAAATTAATTCCGTCTTGGATTAACGAACAGGAACTGCGTGCTTACGATGAGAAGTGTAAGTTTTCAAAGACAACAGTGGTTCTAACTTACAAGGTTTCGGATGCAAGTTTCAGGGCGCAAAGTATATAAAAAGGCCTAGCCTCGTTATCGATATTTCGCAGCCAACTAGCTTAATAAGCCGTTCAAATTAACAGCCTAGCCTCAATACTATAGAGCACCGTTCATCTAGCTTCCTAAATGATATCCAGGCATTTAATGAAACAGCAAGGCAAATGACGTTGATCAATAAAAAATTGCTTAAATACTTGCCTAGCTGTTTATCTTTCAGGCCGCTAACTATACGCGACAAAAGTCGTTGTGCGATCAAAATTAAGCTACTCACTGAAAATTAGCTTGATAGTAATAGTATAAATCAATCAATAAAAGGTTATAAATAAAACTAGAGTGTCTGTAACATCAAAATATTTTTTTGTCAATGCATACGATAGTCACGATACACATTACTTAAATGCAATTGAAAAAATATTGTCCGTCTGTTTGTTCCGGGTAATCTCCGAAAAGGCTGGACCGACTTTGACGGGACTTTCAGTGGCAGATAGCCGATGGTCTGGGGTTTAATATACGCTACTTTAAATTTAAAGTTGTTTTGGGGTTCCGCAGGAAAAGGAAGAAAACACGGGAAATTCTTGAGTAGCAGCTACTCCGCTACGGCTCGATGGATTTTGACGAGACTTTGTGCCAAATAGCTGATGTTATAAGGGGTATCTAAGCCTACTTTTAATTTTAAAACTATTTAGGGTACAAATAAAACACCATAAATTGTTGACAAAATGACATTCAATTAAGTAAATCTGCTTACTGTTGCTACGTACAGGTTTTTTAATCGAAATACGCGGGAACGAAGTCCCAGGCATAAGCTAGTCAATTGTAAAAATGGACTATTAGTTTAGTTAGTTAGTAAACCCGAAAGTCGATTCCAAC
Source organism: Abrostola tripartita (assembly GCA_905340225.1). Classification (NCBI taxonomy): domain Eukaryota; kingdom Metazoa; phylum Arthropoda; class Insecta; order Lepidoptera; family Noctuidae; genus Abrostola; species Abrostola tripartita. Next base: position 4,787,996 of record HG996488.1, read on the forward strand.
CACAGTTTAGATACTCACACAGTTGGTCCACGGAAGCGGCTAGACAGGGTATTTCCGAAATGGCCATACAAAACAATGTTAGTAGGCGCTATCCGGCAGGGTTTACGCGCTTGTGGCATTTGTATACAATTATTTATAAGGAGAATAAACTGACTCCTGTAATACAGTTATTACTAGCGCAGGAATCAGAGAATTCTGTAAATGTATGTAAAGGAAATGGGTCAATAAAGCTTTTTTACATTTTATTTACAATTTATGAGGGGCCTGTTTTGTCGGCGTTTGGTTTCTTTTAATTTACTATGTATATTATTAGATGTAGGTAAATAATTTTTTAAATAATAAATAATCATTTTTTAAACACAAAATATCAGCCACGTCTTATGTCAAATTTTTTACATTATTAATCACTAAGGGGTTCTTCAGTGTGCTAATTACGATTTTGATGTTATTTTTGGAATTCAAAATGGCGACCACGACTTTTGTCTAATTTTAACATATATTATAGGCTTATAAAAGATTTCTTAAATGTGATTATAACATAACATAACATCACGCCTGTATTCCCCGAAGGGGTAGGCAGAAGTACATACGTATAGTACACCCACATTTCGCCAGTTATGTTGTAAGTCCCAATGTAATAGGGGGCGAGCCTATTGCCATCAACCAGGCACATATCCAGACTCCGTGCTGCTACTGAGAATTACCTAATGGAAAACTCAGTATCACTTTGCCCGACCCGGGATTTGAACCCAGGACCTCTTGCTCAGCAGTCGCGCTTAGCGACCACTAGACTAATGGGTAATTAATTAAAGATGAATGTAAGATAATCCTTACTTTAGTAAGCGTAGCGACAACTCTTTTTCCCCAAGATCAAATACAATGACCTACTTTATGAGTAACTATACCATGATTTCAACGGTAGATATGTAGTTTCCTGCGAGAAATGTGCCGTCCTGGAAGAAGAATAGAGTCCGTACCTGCTGTAGTACTGCTCCGATGACGTCATACGGTTGTATGGTAGAGTACATCACTGACTGGATCTCACCGGGCGTCATGGGCTTGTCAAATACTGTCTCCTTCTGCCCGATCACTCCCACAGTGAGCTGTTATCATGTAGGGGATAAAAATAAATTTTAAGCAACATATTCATATATACAGACTACATAATTATTTTAAAATCATTAAATACCTGTTTCCCATTGACCAGAACGGTAGTGATGAAGGGACTTATAGAGTCTACAGTGTGGTTAAGTAGGGAGGAGCAATACCGCACGGCGCGCCAGTGTCGCAGCACGCCTGCGCTGTGATAGAGGCTTTTCAGTGATTCCAACGCATTTGTCCCATTTACCTGCATTCCGAAGATCAACTTTGGATGAGATTATTCAACACACATCTTCACATTTAATCTTAACAATATTAGTAATATTTTAATTATAATTGGACGTAGTTAGGTTATATGCAAAATGGATCCAACCAACAAACACTACTTACTTGAGTTACTGTCATAAATGGCATCTACACAACAAACTTTTGGTGCCATTTTAGCATGTTGCCCATGCTAAGCTTGAATCTAAATTGATAAAGGAAATTTGAATAATGATGGACACGAGCGGGATTCGAACCCGCGACCTTCGCCGATCCGTTGCGCTGCTCTAACCAACTGAGCCACCGTGTCGCTGCTCGCATCCATCGAATTTTCAAGTTCCCTTTTAGTATTTACGTCTTAAGGTTGACGTCAGGTATTATCTGTTGGAATCTATGATTACCAACTCAGTGTTATGTGATGATGGATGCGAGCAGCGACACGGTGGCTCAGTTGGTTAGATCGGTCGGTCATAACTCGGATAATTATATAAAAATATATCGTTGTAAATTTTACTTTTTAATGGCTTTAATAATGACAAAACATCTACCTGCACCATGGCTATCTGACGTAATCAAGCGAGCCATGGCGAGAAGGGATAAGTCTAAACGGCAGTATAAAAAAGACCCTACTGATGAAAATCTTTCTTTATACAAAAAGCTACGTAACCGTTGCAAGCCGTATGTGTAGGGATGCAAAAAGGCGCCACATACATAACTTCAACACATCTCAGGTATGGCAATTCCTGAAGTCACTCGGTATTGGGAAACCATCCAGCGAAGGGGCCCTGAATATGGACCTCAACGCGATTAATCAACACTTTTCCAAAGCACCTGTTATCTTAGATGACACTACCAAATCTTTGACTCTTAACAGTCTCTCTAATCTTCCCTTGCCAACATGTACCTCCTTTTTATTTGACCACGTTGCAGAACAAGATATAAAGAAGCTAATCCTATCTATCTCCACAAAGGCAGTGAGAGATGATGGCCTTCAACTTCCAATGATCCTTCCCATCCTTGATAACATCGTTCCTGTCTTTACTCATATTATCAACTTGTCCCTTGAAACACTTCCTCTCACAGCCTGCTAAGCCCTTTCAATCTGGGTTTCGTCCTGGCCACAGTACTGTAACGGCATTAGTTAAAATAACTGACATCTTCCGGCTAGCCATAGAAAACAAGCTTCTCAGAGTTCTGGTACTCTTAGATTTTAGCAGTGCTTCTAATTCAGTTGATTTTGACATACTCTTAGGGATCTCCCCTCTTAATGTCTCTCCTTCTGCAACGGCTTGGTTTGGCTCTTACTTTCGGGGTCGCTCGCAGTCAGTTCATTTCGATGAGGCCTTCTCTGAATGGTGTGATCTTGCTGTGGGTGTTCCCCAAGGTGGCGTCCTTTCTCCTCTTCTTTTCTCCATTTTTAATAATGCTATCACTAAAGTCTTAACTTCACATTATCATCTTTATGCAGACGACTTGCAGCTTTACCGACACTTTAAAATTGAAGATCTTCCATCTGCCATTACTGCCATCAATAGTGAACTTGGATGGATTGGTCAGTGGGCTAAGTCTTTTGGTCTACTGGCCAATCCATCCAAGTCTCAAGCCCTTAACATTGGTGGTAGGTGTTTCTACAATATTTTGGATCACCAGTCTCTTCTACCAGTATTGTCTAGTTCTGTTCCGATAGTCTACTCGCGTAGTGCCAAAAATCTAGGCGTCTACATGGATTGCCACTTGTCTTGGACTACACCTGTTTCTGAAATAAGCAGGAGGGTCTATTGCTCATTCCAGACTCTTAAACGTCTCCAAAAGTTACTGCCTCTTCAAACTAAAATAACCCTTGCCCAATCTCTTCTTTTGCCTCTTATAGATTACGCCGATGTTTCTTTCCTCGATTCTACGGAGGAACTTCTTAATAAGCTCGAACGTCTGCAGAATTTGTGTATCCGCTTTATTTTTGGTCTTCGAAAGTCCATGTGTCGGATTTCTGGACCAGACTGAAGTGGCTACCGAGTCGGCAACGTCGAGACTCTCACATTCTTTCTCTTTTGTACTCTGTTCTTTATTCTTATAATACTCCGGCCTATTTTTGGAACGTTTCGAATACCTTATCCACAGAGAGCCAGAGAGGAAGCCGTGCAACAAGGTTTACAGAGGTAAACCTTGTCGCACGGCTTCCTCTCTTATCCTACGTACTCCTTATCATTCCTCTTGTCGCTACGATGAATCATTCACTATTCGCGCAGTACGCCTTTGGAACTCGCTTCCTCACTCCTTGCGTGATAGTCCCTCGCTAGATGTATTCAGGAGAAGAATTAAAGAGCATTTCCTTTCAGTCTAAGTTATAAGTATGTATGTGTAATACTTTATGCCATCAAAAACATAACTAAAAAAAACCAAGTCTCGCGACTCAGTTTTTCTACCGTAAAAAGTTGTGAGATCCATATAATACCAAGTCGATTGCTTAATTAAGTCCCTACTTCAGGGACCTTTTGTCTTAAGTTTTTACGTAAATAGCTAACCAAACAACATCTTATATTAACCATATTAAAATAAAAATCTTTTATGTTTTAAATAAAATAGATCGACTTGGCCATCGCATGAACACACAATGTATCTCACAAGTATGTATAACGTAATAATCATATTATATTAAATAAAATTGTTTAGTGCGATTGCCAAGTCATTCTATTTTACTTAAAACATAAAAGATTTTAAAAATTAATCATGAGACTAGCCAACTACGCAGGAGATATTATAGTGCACACAGCACAAGTATGCGCGCAAACACATCTGCACTTCCTATTCCCTCTCTCTCAAAGTCCGATGTGACGGTAGAACGACACGACCAGAGAGAGGTCAGGCACAGGACCAACGGCTTCGGCCTCGACATGAGAAAACGGTCACCCATCACAAGGCTGACTGCGGCGAGCACGGCTTAACCTCGCAAATTGACTGATCTGCGTGGCAGTCACGTTGCTACGAGCCATATTCCATATATATTAGACATAAACAGGTAAATTGCAAATTAATTAACTGCAAATGTAACTACATTCATTACATTACTTTGTAATCCTATACATTTATATGGGATTACAAAAATTATTTATGCAGTTGGCGTTTCTAGAAAACTGGACCGAAATTACAAAATATTTTAGTTTTTCCTTGATTTATACACTAAACACTAATTGTATAACAACATTTGAAGCTTCTATGTCTGCTAGAAGTGCCTTATCATTTTGATGATCGGTCAGTCAGTCAGCCAGTCAGTGAGTGACAAAATTAAGAACTTTGACTTGTTATAATTCTTAAAGTACTGGATCAAATTGAATGAAATTTCAAATATACCGTGTTTATACAATGCCTGATTGGGTACTGAAAATTCAGGCTTCTAGTTTTATTCGCAACGTAGTTATAGGGGGTCTAAAATGGCCTGAACTGCTTCGAGAAAAGGATGGTAACGGTCGTGCCGCTTTTTGCTCGACTTGGCGGGGGCACTGCCGTGCCCCCAGATTTTGCATTTCGGTTGAACACTTTTCTACCCTTTAAGCCTAAATCTCTCAATTACTCAAAGGTTTGCTGTAAGAGAACTCAATTCTGAGTTAAGCTCGCCTCTGTACATCAAATGTCAATAATGCTATTATGTTATCATATGTTTTTTGTAACTAAATTGTATGTAAACAGCATTAGTAATGCATATTTTATGCAAATATATCTTAGATCAATATTTTAGGGAATCTTAGCGAGTGTGGATTCGTTTCACGTGCTAGATTTCACTTTTATAACATTTTTTGTAGGTTCAAATAAATGGCATTTGACATTAAATAATGAAGACTTGACAGTCGAAACTATGGTTTAAACATTAGACAGACGTACCTCAAACATGGGTCCTTCCCGCTCTATCAAGATGCCCCACAGTTGGCACTGCGCGAAGATGTTGTCGGTGGAGCGCAGCGCGGAGACCACGTCGGGCGTGGACCTGTGCTTGTAGGCGTCGTGCGACAGCTGCTCCTCGCGGTACGTGAGCGTGCGCGGCACGTCCGTCAGCGACTGGTAGCCGATGTACTCGTGCTCCAGCTGCCTGAACTGCGTGAACATCTCCGACGGAAACTCGCCTTGGCTCATGAAGTCCAGATGTTCTGACAATAAAAAGGGGAATATATAAAGGCACTTTAAGATGTTTGGCTTTAAAATTAATTAAATGAATATAAAATAATGGTTTCCACTATAAATTACAAATATATTGCTTAGCCCTAAATTTAATACTTTGCACTGTACTTGTAATGGGGATGTAGGTATATACTTTTATTTATTTGTATAAATGTATATGTAGGAAATAATATAATGAAAACGCGCGATGTGAGCGTGCGAAGCGAGAGCAGCACTCTCGCTTCGCACGCTCGAATCGCGCGGCATTTGGTAGCGGCCACCGAGCGCCATAGTAAGTTATTGCATTAGACTTCAACTTGAATTTTTTTAATTTGTATTTTACCTTGACCTTAGTTGTTTAAGTTATTATGAAAGTAGGTTGGGTTAGTATGGTAACCATAAACGCGCCAGGCAAGCGGGCCGCGGCAGGGGCCGCCGAGCGCTAGTAACTTTTTGAAATAGACATCAAGTTGAGAAAATAAAAACTGACTATCACCTTAATTTTACAATATATTTTCCACTAGCTTTTGCCCGCAGCTTCGCCCAGTAGAAAAGAAGGTGATAAGAGAGAGATGCGGAATGAATGTGGATGTAATTACGAAAATTGAGAAGCATATGCTTAGATGGTTTGGGCTTGTAGAAAGGATGGATGAAAGAAGAGTGACAAAGCAAATATATGAGGCGAATGTTAGTGGAATATCGGGAAGGGGAGGACCTCGGCGAACATACTTGGACCAGATCGGAGATGTTCTACAAAAAGGGTCAAGTGAGGAGTACCCTTAACCGACGAGCGTGTATGAGGAATGTGATGCGAGTGAATGAGGCGAAAGAAGTATGTCAGGATCGTAGCAAATGGAAATTCGTGGTCTCTGCCTACCCCTCGTGGAAATAGGCGTGACTTTATGTACTTTCCTGAAGTGTATTTCTGAACTTAACTAAGTTCTGATAAATAATTATTATCAAACATTTCTAGCTTATGTAAACGTCATCTCTAATACCATTTATAACTCATGATAAACGTCAAACATTTTTAATATTTAATAAGTGCACAAAAAACATTACCTATTATGAAAAACAATGTTACTTTACTCTATCCAGATGTCAGTTTCCCTACTTCGCTAAAAGGTACATGTTATGGCCACCTTTCATCAAAATCCGTCCAGCGATTTAGTCGTGGAGGTGTAACAAACAGATAGACAGAGTTACATTTGTAAGTTTATAATAATGTAAGTATGGATGTGAACATGAAATGTACTTTTTTGGCCAAGTCCTTTAAAGTGCTATTAGGAGCCATTTTAAATTTTTACGCAGTTTTCTAAGATTTCGGACGCCTAATTTACCATCTTAGGTACTACTTAGGAATTTATATATAAATGTAAAATGTAGATCAATCTTTCGCATTGACACATAAGCTAATAGATTTACAAAAAATAACTTAATTGCTATATGGTGATCAATCTCCCGCAACACGTTTACTGAAAAATCATCGCAGTCAATTTCGGGCTCGAAATTCTATCATTCACAAATTTAAACGATAAAAATATGTACAGTAAGCATTAGACATATATTTTTATTGAAACTTACGGCTAAATATTCGATTAATAACACTTTAAATTGATAAAAATAATAAAACTGAACCTATTTTCCTATTTTCACGGTTTATACTGTAATTTTATCGCGACTTTTTGTTTTGAATAAAGGTACTTTAGATTTTAATTTTAAAATCATGTCATAATAAACTATGCTCTTTAAGAAATCTAATAATACATTGATTTTCAAAATTCCTTTATTTAATTAGAAATCATATCACTTCAAATCACAATAAATTACGATGCACAAACGTAGAATGATCAGTGGGGCCCGAGCGCCCAAAGAGGTAGGATCTGTGTCACTTTTTTTCTTATTTAATTTACGATAATTACTACGACCAAGGCCTATGTTCAACAGTGGACGTCTTTTGGCTGATGATGATGATGATGATGATGACTACGACCACAACGTTTTCATTTTCTATGTATTATTTTCATTCGGTTTTATTTATTATTAAGAAGAAAAGTTTATTATTTTATTAGTTTAAGATATTTTATTAGATTAATATTCAGCTACTTTAATCTTGACTGTACTATTTTTATATATATTTTTTGTCCGCGACTTGGTCTACTTGGATTTTTTCTACGCATGAAAAGTAGCTTGTAGCCTTTATTATGTTAATACAGGCTATAAACTATTTATGTGCAATTTTTTTTCTATATCCTTTTAAGCGTTTTTGCGTAATTGAGTAATAATCCTCCAAAAATACTAACGCTTACATTTATTAAATTTTACAAACCATGATATATTTATATTTGGTAATTATATTATTATGTAGAAGTAGAATAAATAAGTAATGAATTAAAAATATTTTCATAAATCTCGAATAAGAAACATTGTCATAACGATCAAGATTTTTATGTCCGTCTCAAAACTCGCGCTACACTGTTTTTGTGTGGGTATGCTACGCTCACATGACAATTTTGACATAATTCGAACGTCAAAATTTTGTGAAATGGCTTTTAAATACATCCCCAATATACGGATAGTGTGGTTAACAAGAAAGTAAATTTTTCATATGGGTTTCATTTAAGCAATTCTGTGAGAGTAAAAAGTACTTGCCCATACAAGAGCTGGAAATCAAGTTCTGTAATCGTCCAAGTCTAACTTTGACTCCATCGCAGTGGCCTTTTTTGAGCATCGCAAACAAGTCGAGCATGTGCTTGAAGTGTGGGTCGCGCATGTGTTCCTCGCGTACAAGCAGACAAACTGTTGGTCGACCTGACAGTCGCCAGTACCTTGATAAGATAACATTGTTTGCTCATGAAACATAATAGGTAATATAAATAAATTTATGGTAGTGTTTATTAAAACGTCCCTGCGTATTTAAATATAGATAGAAGTAAAATCATCATCGTGTATATAATCTTAGACTTACTTGCCAACGAACTGCAATTCTGTCTTAATGTCGTCTATAAGCAAGGCCATATCCCTGTATAGATAAAACTCTGAAACCTCAAATATCAACGGGTAGCAGAGAACAGTCATGCCACAAACTCTGTATATCTGAAACAAAACCGAAATTATAACTGAAAACTCAACAGTATTATTTTCGCAACCTTACAGCGCAAGTCATACCGCCAGAGAGCAAGCGAGCGACCTGGCCGGGCGAAGCGAAGCGAGGGAAAATAAACCAAGCGAGCTAAACTATGTGGGTTCACACCGAAAACTACGGGGGAGGGGGGGGGGGGGCAAGCGAAGGGGCCTAGTTCGTAGCTATCTCCGTAGCTTAGGGTGTAAACAGATGTTACCAATGAAAAGAGGTGAAATGATGGTAGCCCGGCTCGCTCGCTCACTAGATGGCGGTGAGGTCTGCGCTAATTAGCGAGTTTCTGTGGAATGCAATAATTTAATTGTGCTATCCACAAGCAAGTGATGCGGAAAAGTTTTGTGTCTCTCTGGACATTATTTAAATTAACGTCTTTCTTTATCGATCACCATATCGACAATATCATAATTATATTATGTTTAGAATAGTATAGTATTAAACTTGACCTACCTTGCTTGTGCCAAGAGAGCCAATAGGCCGTATAGGCCGTCCCGTGAGCTTCAATTTGGGACAGACACCCAGCTCTCTGTATACATGAACCAACTGTGTGGAACTGCACACCTTTAAAATATTAAACATTCATTGAATACAAATCGTATCCAGTCGTAACTACTACTAAAGAAGCTAGGATGATTATAGTTTTTTGCGGTGAACGATGATAATATCATGGATAACAATATTTACTCGCGAATAATAATTAGAAAGGTTATCTTCTTTTTGTATGAATTATTTCTAATTGTGAGAGAGTTACATCAGTTTGATAGATCATTAATAATGAACATCTTACCTGGACGGGCTCAACCTCGTGTGGAGTCTGTGTCTGTATGCCGTAGGTCCCCATCATGGCTTGGAGACGCATGGACTCCGCTATCAACACTACTTGGACTACTAGATCTGTGGCTATACCCTGTGTTCAAACAACTCAATGAGATAAAAAGTAACCAAACTTTTGACACATTGCATACCTAAAACGTATTATTATTTTAATGTTATAAATTCTATCGGCCTAAATAAGCACATGCCATCATCACGCAGTCAAGTGTGACTTTGCATATACTAAAATATTTAAAGTTGTAATGTCCTATAAAGAGAACTATGTATTACGAAATACAATCGGTAGCGTATATGCGTAGTATTGTCATTTTATTTATTAACCGAGTGCAGAAGCTGTATAAAGTCGTGGTGAACTGTCTTAGCATGTTTCCTCTGTTAGCCTATAAATATAGAAAACAGTTGCTATATGCTAGTATAAGTAATGCAAAATAATAATAATATTGAGATATGAATAAGTACTTAATTAAATGCTGGGCAGAGACTCTCGTAGCTCATGCTAACATATAAATAACTTCTTGTACTTACAAACGTAGGTTTGGCCTCAAGTATTTCATGAAAGCAAAACAATTTAGATATTTAACCAATTCAGATTAAAAAATCAAATAAAATAATGGTGACATGAATTTATTATTGACATATAATTAATTATTATTTAGGCATTAACCTAAGAATGGAAATGAAGTATTCCTAGGTGCAACATACTTACAGAAATTATAAAAACCTACAGCCTGTATTCTTAGTGGAACCATTATTTAGAAACTTTTATAAATATATTATAGCAATATTTCTTTATATTATAATTATATGATTAAATAAAATGAAATACATGAATGACACGATTGACTATTATATATAAGCTTACCTGAAAAGCAGAATAACGGCCTGCACGTCGTGGACGATTGTAGGAGGGCAGGTATCTTCTGATGGGGTCCAATTCGTTAACATGCAGCAGCCCCCCAGTCAACAGCTGAGCTAGCACGAACAGAGACTGCGCCCATAGGAACAGACCACCTGTGTCTAAATACACCAAGGTACTGCAACATCAGCCTCTATTACCTTCGATAGAGATTTATTGTTGCATTATAATACTAGGACTCCTGTTTACCCTTGTAATTAAACTACATTACATCATTATTAACCAATAGTGCAGCAGATAAAGTATGGAAACTAAAATAAATGTTGTACAGGCTATAGGTAGCTTTAAGCAAATAAACAATTGAAAAAAACAACATAGATACAAATGCATTAGTATCTATTCTGAGCAGAACTTGCATACCTAATACATTTTGTCTGTAATTGGGAGCCAATTTCATATTTTTTTTGAATTATATTATGTTCTTAATTAGATATCGTTTGGTATTCGGAAATCAAACTATTATATATACACACATATATATATATATATATATATAATGTCAGCATTGTAATATAAGGTTCAATCTTTTAAACCTGTAAGTATTTAACACAATTCTAGCAAGAAGCTTATGAAATGAGGCATTAATAAGCTAATAGTATCACTACTAAAAGATTAATATATACTTTTGAAAGCACTTAGTCACTTTATGATTTCTAAATACAGAAAATGTTAGTAGTTACACAATAATGTGAACATGGTAAGTTTTAAAAGTAATTCATGTAAAATTAACTATAGAAGTATAAAACAACTCAGTATTATTAGGTACTTAGAAAATTATTGTTAATTGTTGAAGAAAATACAAGAGTTTAAAAAGAATAAAAGAGCCATTCTTAACTACATTACATTGTTACCTTTCTCGTTATTGTCACTGGGATGATCTGGAATTGTTTAATTATTCTTTTGAAATAAAATCGGTACAATAACGATTAAATTAGTTTTTTTGTAGTGTTGAGCAATGTAGTATGTACAAAAGGTACGTAGGTAAGGCATTTTAAGTTTTGTGACTAGTGGCTTTTACCTATTTGTTAACTTAAAAACAAAATAGACTTTTAAAGATAACTTCATATAAATTTCATGATATTTAAATAATGATACTGCTGTTAACTTCATAAGTCACAATAAGCTTACTTACTTGCTGGTAATCTGCGCACAGAATTAGGTTCACTGCGCTCATTATCTATTCCTTCGCGTGGGACATAATAGTACCAAGGAATTACTGGGTCTGTAACAACGATTTAATTGTAGAAAATTTTAACACTATTTATGGCTGGTTTCTGAACACCTTTTATCGGGAGTTAATGTATCCATTAGCGCTATTGGTTCGATAAGTCACATAATTGTGTTTCTGAACATCGTTCTTTCATATAAACTGTGTTTACACTAGTTTATTTTAAACGACCAGTCTGTGATTTTTATCGGTTCCATTACTTTATTTGACGTTTAATTTTAAGTGTGTCATGGCAATGCTCGTGTTTATATTTTTATTTAGTAGATATTAAATTAGTGGGTGTACTACATATACACCTCTGCCCACCCCTTCGGGGAATACAGGCGTGATGTTATGTTATGTTAAATTAGATTATATTAAACTCATGGAAATCAACTACTGGACTCCCTTATCATGAATGAAAGTGTAGGTATGGAGTACGAGCAGTTCATCAGGGTCTAATTGCGAATTACCTACTGTAGTATATATTAATATTTCAATATCAAGAAACTTGGGACTAAGAAGAAATTCTTTTGAAATGTATACCCTCAGTATATCCAATTATTTTAAAAAGAGATCTCGCTTTAATAAAATACAAATACCAAAGTTCACCTGAGTTATATTATCAACCTAATGCAGAAAAATAGTACAATGTAGCCCAAATTAAGACTAGAACTAAGTAGAAAAGACCTTTGGTGTATGTATACTTTCTCAAATACTAAGGCTAAAGTTAGAAAACACACAACATGTAATTGTCAATTACAAGCTACAAAGTTATAGTATGCTTTTATAACATACTCAAGTTCTACAACTAAGTTACAATATGATGATCAATTCTGTCCTAGAAGATTTTATTACAGAATCCATTGAACTATTGGTTTCCTCTGACGGAATCTATTTTCGTGGGTTATTAGTAGAAGAATATTTTAGGTAGTTAACTCTTTACAATAATATACCAATGTTTATTAATTTATATATGTGTAAAACCACATTTTCCTCGATTGCATATAAAGAGACCACAAAATAAAACAAAGAAACATGAGTTCCAAGTATTTTAATTAATGCATACTGGTTGCGAAGGTGACTGGACTTAAAACACAAAATCTTCCTTTTCCCTTAATATGGCAAGAGTCAGTATGTCCTGAGATGCAACAGACCCCGCATTTTCACCAACTTGTTTATCTGAAATGAGGAAATTTAAACCATAAAAATACATTAATGAAAACAACTTCTATTATAAATCAAACCCGCTGATATAATTATGTATTATCGTTACACCTCTGCATCCCTACTGCCTCCCCTTTCAGGACAGGCGCGATGTTAGGCATGCAATAGCGTGGCTGACAACATTGTATGTATTCTTACTTAAAATTGGTAAATCAGAATATTAGACAAACATTAAACTTACCCAAGTTGTAATAATATAGATGGTGCTGATAAGTCTCTTACAGTATAATATTATGTATACTACGTCTTCCTCCTGCTTCTATGTTTATTTCACGAAATACCTCCATACAATCGAACTTTCATAACATGTGCTAAATTATTAAATTTTGCTTATAATTACATCTAAAATAACTATTTTGATGTTTGGCATTTTTTAAATGTTAATTGTTATATCTTGTATGCAGAAAGAAACCCGTTGACAGTAATATAGAGTTTATCTTCTACATAACTTTATTGAATCAATAGCCAATTTAAGTTTAGTAGAACGGCCATTAGTAGTGCATACTGTTTAATTTTAATAATATTTATAATATGCGACTAATAAATTACTTTATTAGACTAATTTATCACAATTATATTCCACAAACGCTAGTACAGTACGCAGACACACGCATGTAATTCTTATAGAAAACTAAATAACATAGGTCGGTATATAACCATTGCAACTGGAAAAATCACATTGATAATGTTTGTAAACGTATAAATAAAGGATATGTTACATTTTCGGCCATCTCTTGTACATTTATCGAAAAAGAAGAAAAAATACCATGAATTGAGGAAAACTATTCTTTCGTGAATTTAGGCTTTACTTTTTGTGCAGAAAAAGTAATAGTTTTTCAATTATTGCCATATTATTCAACATGGCGTCTCATTTTTTGCATAACCTTCTTTCGTTCTGAAATCTTGTCACATCAAAACACAATACCACGTAGACGATAAATATAAAAGGTATGTGTTCTTATACTATTAACAATTGTTAAATCATTCTTTTATACATATTTTTGACTAATTATAAGCAAGTGTAACGATTTCATCGTTAAAAAAATTATAATAATATAATTTAATCTACTTTCCTAAAGTGTACTTCTGAACTGAACTAAGTTCTGATAAATATCAAATATTTCTAGGTTATGTAAATGTCATCTCTTCAACCATTTATAACACATGACAAGCGTCAAACATTTTTTATATTCATTATTTTCACTAAAAACATTAGACGTTATGAAAAAAATGTTACTTTACTCGATTCAGTGGTTAGTTTTCCAACTTCGCTAAAAGGTACATGTTATGGCCGGAGTCCCATACAAAAATGAAACATCTCCTTTGTGTAAGCGTTAAATTTTTTTTTAAACTAGCAGGAGAAAAAGCGTCACTTACCGCCTATCATGGTTAAATCAACTCTTTACTCCGTTATGGGTTAATACTATGGGGAAATTCAACAAATATTAATAATGCTTTTATTGCTAAAAAAAAGTGTGTACGGGCGATTTGTGGGGCAAGCCCCCTAGACACATGCCGGCCACTATTTAAAAAACTTCAAATCTTAACTTTACCATCTTTATATATCTTTGAAATAGCTATGTTTGTAAAAAAACACCCCAATTTATTTAGTAAAGCTTGCGATCATAAATAACACCTGTCTAGAGACATAACTGAACTTGTTGTACCTAGACCACCAACAACATTATATCAAAAAAAATGTGCAGTTATGGCCAATAAGGTATACAATAAGATTCCAAAAACCTCAAGAGAACTTCCCATAAGACATTTAAAAAATAAATTATACGAGTGGTTAACAAAACAATGTTTTTATAATATAAAAAAATGGAATATAAGGGTATTTAGTTTGTTTATATTGTTTAATTATTATTAGCTAGGTATATTGTTTTTTTTCCTTACTTTATGGATGTTTTTAATTTTTTACATTGTAAATTTTGGATACAGAGTTATCGGTGAAACATGCTGTACTCTTTACAAAACATTTTAAAAATTTGTATTACCGTGTTTCTGGCAAATAAAGATTTCTATTTCTATATAAAATTAGAATTACTTACCTCCGAATTCATCCATATATATTCTAGCTTTTAATAGTTTCTGATATTCTTCAACTTGATCAGGGAGGGTCCGGAAGACACCATCAATTATCATCATAACATAGAACAGAGGCCATTCGGATTCAATGCCATCAAACTCTTTTAATTCTCCCTCATGATAATACCTTCTATGAGAATCTTCTAGAACACATTTATAGCCATCACGACTAAACCTTTTAAATCCATACTTTCCTTGCAAACGTCTTAAAATATTGTTTTTTGTTAGCTGAACTAAGTGATCTTCATGTGTTGCAAAAGCTGGAAATGATACTGTTGGCAATAACGCAGCGTCCACGCCCTAAAAAATAAGGGGCTTTGTAGCATCCAACATTATAAAAACCTCTTTATTTATTTAAACTTTATGCAACTATACAGTTTACATAGGCGGACTTAATGCCTGAGGCATTCTCTACCAGTCAACCATAGGGTGGTGCAGAGACAAAGTGGTAGGTGCAATAATATAGAATAAGTAATGGGTACAAGAAATGCTTATATCTAATAATATATAACATAATATAAAAACACACAGTAGTCATACCTATATAAATTAAAAAATATGTTTAAATTACATACAATACCTTATTATATAAATATATATACATTTTACAAATATATATTAATAAATTATATTTTATAAGTTAGGTCATTCTGAGATTCCGCCAAATATTGTATTAATGCACGGACCTTAAATTTGAACAATGCTCTATTAGTAACCATCCTGACTTCCAAGGGCAGCGCATTCCAAAGAAAAATTGCTTGAAAATGAAAAGAAGAGTAAATAAAGTCAGAGCTATGAGAAGGACATAAAAGGAGAAGATTGTTTGAAGAACGAAGATTACGAGAATGGGAAGAGCTTAAATACTGAAAGAGGGGAATAAGATAGCAGGGCGGGGTCAGCGAGTGAAGAAATGAGAAAAGAGTGGTTAAATGACTTTTGGTGCCATTTTAGCATGTTGCCCATGCTAAGCTTGAATCTAAATTGATAAAGGAAATTTGAAAAATGATGGACACGAGCGGGATTCGAACCCGCGACCTTCGCCGATCCGTGGCGCTGCTCTAACCAACTGCTCCAACCAACGACACGGTGGCTCAGTTGGTTAGAGCAGCGCCACGGATCGGCGAAGGTCGCGGGTTCGAATCCCGCTCGTGTCCATCATTTTTCAAATTTCCTTTATCAATTTAAGAGTGGTTAAAGCTCACACTTTTCTTCGCTGGCGAATAGTCAACCATTTAAGCTCAGTTCGGTGTTGTGAAACATGGTCATACTTCCTCAGATTGCAGACGAACCGGATCCCATTGTTCACTAGTCTGTCAAGCTTGTTAAGCAAGACAGCATTAAGATCGTAGCAGCACACGTCACCATAGTCGATCATGGGGAAGATTAGAGTCTGCACGAGCATTGCCTTAGTCCTAACGGGCAAAAGGTTTCTAAGACGATTTAGGTGACGGAGAGAACAAGTTACTCTTTGGCTGACACTAGAGACCTGTGCCTGCCAACTTAGTGTAGCGTCGAGGAGACCGAGATTTTTTACAGTAAATACAATAAAACTTAAACACATGAAAATAATATAACTACCTTAGAACTTGACTCTCGAGGTAGCATTGTTTCGAAAATACTTC
Source organism: Abrostola tripartita (assembly GCA_905340225.1). Taxonomy (NCBI): domain Eukaryota; kingdom Metazoa; phylum Arthropoda; class Insecta; order Lepidoptera; family Noctuidae; genus Abrostola; species Abrostola tripartita. The sequence continues at coordinate 4,804,546 of HG996488.1, forward strand.
TATTTCGATTATGAGCATCAATATCTACATAAACTACACTCCATGAGGCTCCTTTGTCACCAAAAAGATTGCATCCATTTATGGCTTCAAGAGCTGCCTTCGCCATACCTTACAATCAAACATTATTTAAGTATCAAATTTACATTAGGTGTAGAGGTGATAGATTAATTTATGCAACAATTTTTAGTTAATCTTACCAATGGAAGAAGCGTGTATTTCAGGTTTTCCATCATTGTACTTAGACCCTCTTTCCCACATGCCATAATCTGGTGTTCTATAAGCGCGTTCTACATAATACACTAAGTTTTGAACAAATGCTACTTCATCCTGTAAAATACATCATCGTCATATAAAACCATCATTTTCATTTCAATAATTTTTAACCGACTTCAAAAAAGGAGGTTCTTATTCGACTGTATTATTATAATTTTTTGTTACGTGATTTCTGTTTTGATTTTTTTTAACATTATGCTCAGGAATTGGTCCCATTTAAATATTGTCATTATCTGATATTGTCTTCGGAGATATAAAACGAAACTTTTCATAGCAGAACTGTCGTAACAATTGCTTTGTTTATACGTGTATACGATGTCTGAACACTAACTAGGAAGATTGGAGGGGTAGCGTTGACACCCCTTCTAATACTCCCTCTTACTGTATCATTTGAATGGACTTTTAGTAAGAATTCCAAATATTAGTCTTGCAAAAGTCTGGGGGGAGGGGGTGAATCGAAGGCGCAGCAAAAAATCGTGATAAATATATAAGGTAAAATAACTGCCTTCTAAAACACACAACCTCAAAAGAGAAAAATTATATTTTAATTTCAGTTAGTGTGTTACTCTGAAGGCGGTTTAAAAAAAAAAAAAATATAATTATTAATTTTTTATAACTAATTACCTGTGTATAAATTATTTGCAGTCCAGATGTAATCATTTGGACAAGGAACAGCAAATATAGAGACACAACATCTATCTGTAGATGATGGTACTGTTCATCAGTGAGGACAGGTTCCCCTGTGGTAAGGTGGAACTTGACATGAAGTGCGTGAGCGGCACTTTGACGCGTTTTGAACGCTTCCACCCGAGCAGACTGTTTCACCCAACATTCCAGTATGCCTCGCATGCATTTAACTGTGCTTTGTCCTAGCTCATGAGATTTACCTCTGTCATCATCAATGCGTCTGAAATAATAAAAACTTTGATAGTAATATTAACAATAAGCCCAACTAAGTTGTTTCAGTATCTACAATCAGGCATTCAATCGTTCTTTAAGGCCTCAAACACCTGTCTTCTCAACTTGGATTTCTACATTTGCAACTGCGGTGGTTGAGTATGAGCCTGCGGGTCGCTTTGCACCTTGCCGCCACTTTGTCTTTACGCACTCAGCTGTTCATAGTTTGCAGCGATCCACTGGTGAGTTTGCATGTGAGTTTTTAAATTATGCAAGCATGATCTTTGTTGGAATTCAACAATAACTAACAAGGCCAACTGAAACTGTATCACTATAGGCTGTTACCCGCTTGAAATTTACAAGTGCCATTCTGCTGGGCTGCATGCATGAATTGATTTACACTATTTATTCAGTATACTTTAGTAACATTTATGCATGTTTGTTTGAACAATACTGAAATGAAGTATTACCTGTATGCCTGGTACAGTCCCCATACTGCTGAAGCACAGTAAATACTGTCTCTCACACTCCCTATGTGAAGGTCTGATGAAAGAACTGGAAATAGTCCAGTAATAGGACTTTGAAACCTTAGTAATTGTCTTTTAACTGCAATTAATAAAACCAATTAGGTATTTATTAAAAAAAAACTATATACCTACATTTTAAAACAATTTCTAAGAGCAAGGATTTTTACACAGCATAAACATATAAATTGTTTATGCTTTTTATGACTTGTCATAAAAACACAATTTACAGGAAATATTATCTTATGTAATGCCTTATTTTGAAAGAGAAAATGAGTGTGGCTGAGTTAAATGGAAGTTAATTTTAATTTTATTTACTTTAAATTCAGACACAGTAACATTACAGAACATTATTAATGATTCTCTTATGACAATTTTATTAAGGTATTAAGTTAATGAGCAGCAAGCAGAGAAGGTATTTGTTCGAGAACAATTTATATTTCTTCATCAGGCACAGAAATACCTTTAACAAAGAATTGCATTATGGTTTTAACATAATCTTCCTAAGGCTAAAAAGGAAATTTGAAATTTGATGGCCAACAACCATGAGGTCTGGTATACAAAAGCTCAGTTGGAAGAGCTGCGCCACGGATCAGCATAGGTCGCGGGATCGAGATCTGCTCTTGTCCGTCATTTATCAAATTCCCTCCAAATTCCCTTAATAAAATTTAATTTGTATAATATTAAATAGAGTAATATTAAATGGTTAATGTCATTTATACAAACCTATAGCATAATATATGTCGAGTTGACGAACAGTATCTTCGTAATTCGAGATTTTAAGAAACTGTTGAGAGTTTATATCATCAATACTGCCTTGGCGGATCATTATATCTGAAATTGGCTGTTAAATCATACGCAGATATTAAAAACGTTTAAATAAGCTATGTGCTTTGTACATTCATAATCATAATGCCTACATATTATAGCACAACCAAGTAAATATTTTACAATTATTTTAAAATATAAATATAGGTTCTAATACAGTTTCGATTATGAATAAACCAAAACAATAGGTACCTAAAAGTATTTATCACTCTACTTACATTTACAGTAGGTAAGCTAAATAATTTTAATTGCACACAGGTGGTCAATAAATAATTTACTGCATTTTCGTCTTGACACCTGACCAAGTACTTTTAATCTTTATTTATCCTGTATCTATATACCTATTTTTTTTTTACAGGGTGTCTGGAGGATAATGGCCCGTATGACCACTATTTGACATTGAGTCTATTGAGATAATGTTGCACGGTGGAGTTTATTATTATTTACATGGTTGCAAGAATATTCTATAAAGTGGACCAATATAATTATTAATATACTTCCTTTTTCTAGAAACTTTTTTTTTCTTACTGGATACTTTAAATATATTATGATATTATGATATTTTGAATTACAACAAAATAATTATTATGTGTTGAAAGAAAAACACACAGCGTCGATATGAAGAATGTTTTCGTGAACTTACCGATTATTCCCGCTATACTGGTACTATACCTGTTTGTCACAGCTAAAGGGCAAAATATCCTTGTCGTTATTTACGATAGGTTGCCCCCCTTGAATCCTTGTCATATGGTCTTCACCAGGAAGTTATTTCTGCGACGCTGTGTGTTTTTCTTTCAACACATAATAATTATTTTGTTGTAATTCAAAATATCATATTATGTGTTTACTTAAAAACACACAGCGTCGATATGAAGACCTGTTTGATATCTGCTGGTGACAAACACAAAACGCTATGTGATACTATGGTGATACATATTTATAAATGTATATCCTGTAAACATAAGAGGGTTAGAAGTAACAATAATACTGTTATAAAATCAGTCTCTTCTAACCATTAAATTGTTCAATAAATATGAACCTCTTATCCTTATAAAAAAAAAAAACTTCATAGTTATTAACAAATTATAATTAAAAATAAAATTATAATAACTTTTTCTAATATCAACACATTATCAAATCCAATCACATAATTATGATGATTAAAGTTTATGTGGGTTGGAAGCTTTTAAGTTGTAACTGAGATCCTTTACTTCAATCTATCTCTGACCAATAAATTTATATTTATTATATTAAATGTCTTATCACTCTTGCTAGTTCCCTCTGGTTTGTTCTCAACCTAGTTAGCAGAGGCTACTGCAGACCTAACAGATCCTGGGGAAGCTGTTATTCCCTCCTCTTATATGCTGCATGCTGGATATGGTTTTTTAATTACTGTTATTAATAAGTGATTTAACATAACATAACTTCACACCTGCATTCCCTAAAGGGACAGGCAGGAGTGTATTGTAACACCCTCGTTTATCGAGTCTATTGCCATCAACCAGGCACACCTTCAGACTCCCTGCTGCTACTTAACTACTTTATGAAGTAACTCACTAAGTTTGCACAACCCGGGATGTGAACCCAGGACTTCATGTTCAGCACTCACACTTAGCAACCACTAGACCAAGACGGCAGTGATCTAGCTGTTCTTTATTCTCTCTCCTACTTTAGAAACTTTAATGAGTTGTTTTGCCCATTTAACTTGGCTGGCACACTTGCTATTTAGCATATTTTAATAAAAGCTCTCCTGCTTGTTCATGGTTTATTGAGTCTGTCTTTGACCCATAGAATGACCACTTGATTATTTTACTATCAGAGATGTGTACATCAGCATCTAATTCCATGAATAATGGCAGTTCGTGTACTACTTCTGCCCAATGCCAACATAAGAATTGCAGCTGTGTCGCATAAAACCATCTGTACATCACACACTGGTAACTTTGATTCTATAAGTTAAGCAGCAGCAATAGCTAAGAGCTAGTTGTTGCAAGTAAATTCTGTTCTACTGTAAATTTACAGAATATATATATAATAGAATGTACATATAATTTACAGAGTCCTATACCCAGCAGTGGGTGAAATTGGACTGTGGATGATGATGATGAAAAATAACAGTAAGTCTGTAATATTGCACTAGAATCGTACTTTGTAAGTTAACCTTTCATGTATATGTAAGTATGCTAGAACTCTTGTAATTGTGGCTAATTACATTATTACCTTGCACCATTTAAACCATCTTTTTATGGCTGAATATCTTAATAAACATTATATTTGTATTAAATGTTAATTCTGTTTCTCTACTTCTGACCAATAACAAACTGATTTGTTTCTCCCACTGTTAACTAACCAGGCATGAAGAGCCAGTTGGTTTGTTTATACTGATGGGGGACCCGTTGCTGTGTCCTCCAGCCTCTCCGCGAGGTTGTAACTGGTGGCTCTAGGGCTTGTGATTCTAGATCCGCTAGTATATTAGCCAAAATGTATCTTCCTAAAGTGGAGCTATAAGTATGTAAGTGCTACACCCTACTGTTGAGGTGAGCTAAACTCGAGGGATCAAATCAGATTAAAGAGGTGGAAATATCCATCCTAACTGAAGTTTATACCTTAGGTTAGAGGCGTTAGAGAATACTGCCAAATTGATCTTTGTAATCGATTGAGACATAATAATCTGTTGACTACGGCTTTGTCTGCAGACGCGACGGTGATGGTCGACGTCTGGAGTGCCCCAACGATAAATTATCGGTTTGTTTCGGCTGGCAACAGATGCCATTCCAATAGCCGTCGTCCTCGGGACAAGTGATCGGCTGTGCAGTTGTACCTCCCCGAGAGGTAATGAGTTGACAGATGTATGTTTTGACTGTCTGTCAACTTCAACAACTTGCTTGTCAAGTTCAGTGAACCTAAGGAGTTTGTCCCCCTCTTGTACCAAATGACGGCTACCAGAGTCTGATTGGACTAGAATGTGGGTAGTAATAGGCTGTGCAGTTGTACCTCCCCGAGAGGTAATGAGCTGACAGATGTATATTCTGACCGTCTGTCAACTTTAACAACTTGCGTGTTAAGTCCAGTAAGCCTAAGAAGGGTTCGCCCTTCGTTCCCAATTTTGTATTTAACTCTGTAGCGACACATAATTATGTTACCACAAATATTCACATATGTTAAAACATAATTGACCACAAAAATTGGTAAAAATTTATTGACCCAATAGCCTTTGTACCTCTAATAGAGTGCATTTTCATCTTTTAATTGTCTTTAATACGTTGAACACCACTTGGCCAACCGGTGAGCCGCAAGGAATAGTTTTTCTATTGTGTCTACTGCGTAGCAGTCAAAACTTAATAAATTTATTTAATACTCTTTGGAGAAACAATGATATTATATTATCTAGTTGGGTGTTCCAGGTTATGCCTAAGTACTCTAACTGCTGCACTAAGCTTACTATAGACTTAGGGTAGTTTATGTACCATCCCAGCGATTCCAACTGATTCTCAACTTCCGCAGTTGGGATCAACTTGGACTGGTCCAGGTGGGTTCAGAGGAAATTATCTAGACAGACTAGAGTGCGTATCCCTCTGGCACGAAAGGTCTTCGCGACCCAATTCGTCATAGCTGCAAATGTCAGAGTAGATGCAAGGTCAAATGGTAAAGCTGACATTTTTGCTGACATAAGGATTACTCCATTGTAAACCATAATAATACATGAAAAAGTAAAACATCTCATCATGCCTGTATTCCCCGAAGGAATGAAAAAATATACTTTATGAAAATAAGTATCTGAGATATCTATCTTTACCATCCAGTCCCGCTCCTGAAGAAAGTCAGGTACTGATGCATAGGAAATGAGTTGGAAAGATTTTGTATGGACATACCTGCTTAATCTCCATTGTCATCTCGATGTGGTTCTTGGAAATGTTTTTAAATGGGATGCAAGCACCTGATATTATTTTTATGATAAACCTTTTTTTTTTTTTTTTTTTTGTCCGACTACATTCCAATAAGTAGTGTTTTTATATAAAATTTAATATTATCCCTTTAAATATTAGTCATTGATAGTTATCATTTATCTTTTGGGCAAAAGGAATTGTTTCTTTTATTATACTTTCTTAATCCTCTTTTGGGATAACTTATTACTGTCTGAATTAAATGTCAAGGTATGTTTTAAAAACCCAGGCTGTGTCTAGATAGTAGAGCCAGCTGGTTCATGCATACTATGTCTCTTTACAGGCTTGTTATCTTTTAGATATGTTAAAGTATTGAGAATTCTACCCGTTCCTCCTAAGGGCTGTTGTATATGCTTAAGGGCCTTTTGATCAATTAAGTTGTCTACACCTAGTGGCACCTATCATAATGACTTTTGAAGATTCTTATTAGAATTTTTCCTATTAAGCGATCTCGCCTTACTCTATATAATCCTCTAATACCCTATATAGTCTGCTCTTTTACTACAGACGACATGCAAGTCTTTTGTAACATCAATTGGATACTGTTAATTCCCTAGGGAACTACTGGCTTAATTACCTATCCTATTTCTTTAGGTTCTAATAGGCCATCTGTTAGGCCAACTAAAGCTCTTTCAGTGGGCATTAAGTAGGCCTTCCTTTTATTTAAAAGGCATAGCCCATCATTAATCTTGAGTTCAAGAAACCCAGGTTAAGCTAAAAAAGCACTGTGGTGATTTAGAAAACTTTACATCTTTCCAAGCATTTATATGAAAGTGTTTAAATATCATTAAGGTGTATACGCGGTTTGGTGGAGCACTCCTAACCGGTTTTGAACTACCCGTGTTGTCTCACAGTTCCCTAAATCCAATTGCCCTTCACCAGTTCTAAATAAATATTCCGCCGAGGAATTTAAAGGTACTGCTTTAGCCAGCGATGACAAGAGCTTGGGCTTTATGTTGAAAAGGGGCAATACTGCACGTAATTAGACAACTGACTTAGGGTCGTGCTCCACGAGTGCATTGACATGAGGGTCCGATGTCTCATGACGACGCGACGATTATGGTGAGGCTATCATTATCATATCCTCTTGTTAGGAAGGCGCAAGGATTTACCCTCAGACTCCGAGTCTGATACCCTTTCTCCACTAGAAGATAAACTGTCTTACTCTTCGTAAAAAGATAGCTTCGGTCGAAAGGACGTCTCAACCATTTTTTCCGTCACATCTTGTGGAATCGTAACACTTTTATCACTCACTGATTTAGCAACTTCCACTGCACACTTTATCCCTATTTTAGGTTTGAAAATTCGACTTTATTAAAAAATTTCACTTGGAAAAGTTTTAAAGCCGTTGGCGCGAGAATTTTCACAAAACGCTATGACAAGGATTCAAGGGGGGCAACCTATCGTAAATAACGACAAGGATATTTTGCCCTTTAGCTGTGACAAACAGGTATAGTACCAGTATAGCGGGAATAATCGGTAAGTTCACGAAAACATTCTTCATATCGACGCTGTGTGTTTTTAAGTAAACACATAATATCCTAATATATGATTTATAAAAAAAAATCTTTCTTTTCTTTGGAATTGGACGAGTGGGAATAATTATGGGAATGGGAATGACAAAATTGTCATTGAAATTTAATTTGTAATGTTTGACATTGATATACTAAATACTTACCATTTTTTTAAATAGAAAACGAATTAAGCTCAAACTACGGAACTATAACCTACCTATATACCTACTCTACCTACTTGATCTGATGTGACCTATTTAAATTGTAACTTGTGCATTATGGTGCATTCTTCGTTGGTCACTACTACATTTTTTTTTTTTCTTCTTGTGGCAATTGAGTCGGGCTTCCAACTATTCTGCCAGATTCGAGTTAAGACTGCAAGTCTGCAACGTTTGCAGTTAGACATTTTTGTGGGTCTATTTTCTGTGGTCACTAACTCACTATCAATATGTTTTTGACATTGTCATGCTACTTGTCAAAATAAAAAATAAAATATGTGGTAGTGTACATATTCGTTGTCACTATTTTTAATTTTTTATCAAGTGTTTCTATCTAACACGCACGTTACAAATTATATATCTTTTATTTAATGTAATTGTAGTTTGCCAGGTTGGTTATTTTCTACATGTAACAAGTAAACAAGTTATGATAATTTTAAGCACTAAGTTTATTATGATTGAATTGGATCTATAAAGAGATTGAAGTGAGTGAATATTCTTCAACTACGAAAATGAATAAAGATACGAGTGAAATATCTACTGAAATCAATATAGATCACATCAGAGATACCCAACAGGTTTAAGCTATATAATTTTTGAATAATAACACTAATCTCACAAGCCATAAATATTATGTTTATTAACAATGGCAGGAGCTACTAGTGTCGCGGTCTCCTATAAAACTGTTATAAGCATTGATTTGTAAACTGATACTTTTGATGGTCCAATATTGTTGATTGGGCAAGTTATCTGGGGGCACGGGAGTGCCCCCGCCAAGTCGAGCCCCCGAGCTATAACTTCGTTGTGGATATTATTGTAAAGCTGTGCTCTCTGCAATAACATTATTTTTGAGTACAAATTAATCATTTCAATTAAGATTACTTTAATCAAATAAGATTTAGATTAATGAAGTATATAGCTATTTAATATAATAATATAACTTCAGGTGAAGTTTTTTTAAAGGCTAATTAAAAAAACTTCAGCTTGTGTATATCTTTATAACTTCCTTAAATATTAAGTTCATGTTTAGTTAAATGTTAAAAAGAGTGCATAGTTGTGATGTAAACAGTAATAAATACATTATACATTGACTGCCAGTTGCCAATTTTGGGTTAACTAACCATTATTTTATTTTATGGGGATGTTACAATGCATTCTTAAATTGTTGATTTATGGATTAAATAACTAATCATTTTAGGTACCTATTAAATTTTCTCTATAACAAACAGGTTAAGTATCTAACATTTAAAGATTTATTACTAATTGAATGTATATTATTTTATGAATTTGGATGCATGGAATTTTTTTAACCTAACAGTGTTACAAGTTTAATAAGTTACTTGGTGTGTTTTTTACTACACCATAATTATATGGGATCTGAAAAGGGTTAACTACTAAAGCTGTTGTAAATTGCAATAGAAATTTCGTACACTGTGCTATTTATATAACCGACATAACATTATTTTCTTGTAATTCAAACGCTTCTACTTTCCTGCACTGTAATATTATCTCGTACAATTATATGATTATTTGGCTAGGGTAAGCGCATTTTAAACTAGTTGGCATCTGTCATATTGCTGTTGTTTGGTTTTATATATAACTATCTTATGCACGGGATTTCGCCCCCGTAGATTGCGATTAAAATTATCTGTATGTAGCAGCAGTAAGCACATAAATATTTGAATTTGTTAAAAAAATTGAGTAACTTTTATTCTAAATATTTTTAAAATTTTATGTAGCCTATGTTTCTCCTTAAATCATCACCTGTTTGCCAGTGAAAGTCCCGTCAAAATCGGTCCATGCGTTTCGGAATAGTAATGACGCAATATGTATAGTATATTTGTATGAACTGTACAAAAGCAGTATGAATGCTACAGCTAATTTATAAGAGCCCCAAGTTCATGTAAATGTCTGCCTATGTGTACATGCATATTTAAATATTTAAAGCACTTTTAGGTAGAGTTGTTTAATTTGATTGGAGGGAGTTGGCCACCTGCGCCTAATGAGCCTCAGCACACTGAGTATGGATCGTTGCACCGTAACCACAAACTCACTATGCAGCGATCTTCGCAAAATGAGCGAGTCAAATCTTTGAACCTTTTAGCTCACTTAGCACCAGAACGGCGACGAAACAAAACTCTTCCTAATACGCCACCTTCAGTAATTAGTGAAGACCCAAGACCTAAAATGGTACACGAACCCAAAAAAATTGAAACTGGAATTTTAGTTGGTATGTACCTAAGAAGAATTTAATTATCGTATTATCTTCATCTTAATTTATTATATGCTTGCTTTTGCCCGCGGTTTCGCCCACTTTCATTTAGATTCCGACTATCAATTAAATTATTCAAATATGTAACTCTTAAAACACTACTTAAGTTTGATTACATGATTCTAGGCATTTAAATTTCAGGCATAAAACTGCTAGACCTAACGACACAGTGAGTTTACATTTCGTGTGAATGGGATTGTTTATACATAATAACTAAAAATGTGAGGTAGCTGATAGTAATCGAATGCTGTAAACTCTGTAAAGGATTCGAAATGTCTAAAAAACATAACACAACCGCGATAAAATCGCAGTGATAATAATTATAATGAAACCGCTTGCAAAAAAATATCTATATTTTTAATTAATTTAAGTTTATTCTGTGTAATAGCTGTTCTTAATGTTTCACTTCCTGCTATATTTGTATGTGTAATGTTCCCTACATTAAGGTGACTTTGTCAATACATACTAATAGGAATAATTATGTTGTTATATTTTATTTACACATTTCAATTTTAGGTACAACATTATATAATAATTATTGCGTTGTATACGTTACCGATTTATTCATAGCTGTATGTATTATATTATATCACAGATATTATCTTCCCTGTATTAGGAACAAACAGTAAATATTATTGCTGAAACACTGACATCCAAACTTACGTCTACATGTCGTCCGATTTTAGCTCTTCTATATCTAATTTTAGGCGTTAGTAAGGCGGGGGGCGACTTACCGGCTGGCACGCTCGCGAGGTGCTAGTTCTATCAACATGTCGTATTTACGTGACTTATCTATTGATGAAATACCGCTTTGTGTTCTTGAATGTGAACAGTGTACGTGCAATAACATAGTTCCAAATTTTACAAGTGCATTTTAAGATTTTCATATTTGTTGACTGCTTACAAAATATCGTAAGCAACCGTCATTGTTTTGCTGAGCAAAACTATTTGAGTTCTAAATTCGACCAGCCCCCTTACCATGAACTCTTAAAGCAGGACAGTTTAAGATGTGGAAGTGGGATGCCGCATTACACTGTACCTAGCGGTGTCTCGCTTTCACGTCTTAAACTGTCCTGCTTTAAGAGTTCATGGTAAGGGGGCTGATCAATTAAATTTCATGTGTTTTTAATAATATAATTAATAAGAAGGATAAAATATTAATTATCAGATGTTTTTTAGACATTTGCAATACAGAGGGGAATGCCCCTGAAGAGCTATATGACTCACCGGCGCTTGGTTCACCTCGCGCCGTACCACCGCCCTCAAGACCTTCTCCTGTGCATGTGTCTGAAGATATTGGAGTCGGATCACTTGTCGAAGTCGCTACTGATGTAGACCAACATTATTATGGCGTAGTGAGGTGGATAGGAGTCATTGATGGTAATTTATTTGTATTATATACTTTCTATATCATTAGATAGGTACTTATTTAAATTATTTAACTTTTAAGTAGTAGATCTTTAGATATGATCTATAAATAAACAATTAACTTGACTTCTAATTTGTAATCGAAAGCCTAAACGTCTGACAACTGTCATAGCTAAACCTATCTAGTAACTGGGTTGGCTTTTAATTCTTAGAGCTTACTAGCGGCCCGCTCCGGCTTCGCACGGGTATAAAATATTTCTCCACCATTTAATGGGTGTTATATACATATAAACCTTCCTCTTCAATCACTCTATCTATTAAAAAAAACCGCATCAAAATCCGTTGTGTAGTTTTAAAGATTTAAGCATACATAGGGATATAGGGACAGAGAAAGCGACTTTGTTTTATACTATGTAGTGAAGAGCTTAGTTAACTTTTATATTTAGGAATAGTTTAATTCGCCATTGAGATAAATAAAAACTGGCACATAAATAAAATCGGAGTGTTCGTTCGTAACAGTTTTTTAATATATGCACATGTATTTATATGTATTATATATACATTATATACTGTAGATAAAAAAAATCAATTTAATTATTTTGTTTGTCTGTTTGATCAGGCTAGTCTCCGAAACGGCCGGAACGATTTTGACGGGACTTTCATTGGTTGAAATGCTCATGTTATAAGGTCTTATAATATAAGCAGGTTAAAAACAAATAAATGGGATTTCGCGAGGTACAGCTTCTCCGCGACGGCTCGATGGATGTTAAGGGGACTTTTACTGTCAAATAGCTGATGTTATTAAGTCTATTTTATGATATTTTGAATTTAGAAAATATTTAAGGTTCTGCGGAAAAAAAAGATAACCGCGAGAAAGTCCCGGGTCACAGATTCTTGACTTTTACTGCTTTTGACGGGACTTTTACGTGCAGATGGCCGATGTTATAAGGAGTAACTTAACTTAGGCTACTTTTAACAAAATCTGATTCAAATAGGTAAATCTGCTTACTGCTGCTACGAACAGGTTTTTTAATTAACGTCCACCGGGACGAAGTCGCGGGCATACTCTCAATATAATTTAAATAATTCCAGACACAGCGACCGCCGGCGTGGAGCTGGAGCAGAGCGTGTGCGGGCTGGGGGACGGTAACCGCGGCGGCTCGCGGCTGTTCTCGTGCGCGCCGGGCCGCGCGCTCTTTGTGCCTCTGCCGCTGTGTCGCCGCGACGCGCGCTTCCGAGACACGCCGCCACCCGACTGCTCTGACTTACACGATACAGACAATTTTGAACAGGTAAGTTATTTTACAAATTAAGCGTTATTAGGATTGTCGCTTACATTTCGCAGAGTATCATAAATGCTCTAAAATGTGTAGCACTCCATCGGGTCTACATCAAGATCGTTGCCTATTAAACTTTTACTTTACATTATCTTGGCGAAAGTAAATGGTGAAGTTAATCTGTCTCTCATCAAATTTGATAAATGAATACTAGGCATGGTACATATAAGTAATAGGCATAATATGTATATTAATTAATATTGTTTCAGCCTGATTGTCCTATAGTGACTGGTGTAGTTCCCCCGCTTAGTTCCCTCGGCGAGTTGGCGGGAAAGAACCGCGGTATCCAAGGACATCACAATTCCTGCTACCTTGATGCTACACTTTTTGCCATGTTTACATTCACAAGTGTCTTCGACGCACTTTTATACCGGCCGCCAGAATCTGAGGTAAATACTTGTGAGACGAGGTTTGCTTTTTGTCATCTACACATAATAAATGGTAAAATAAGTTTTTAAATGGGGTAAATGGCTTTGGCCGTGTTATTTATAGTAAAATATAGGCCTACAGAAAAAAACTAGGATGGTTCACATTTTTTCGGAATATAAATAATGACATGTTTTAGGATTCTCCACACTATTCAGAAGTTCAGCGAGTTCTGCGAGAGGAAATCGTTAACCCACTGCGAAGGCATGGATATGTGCGCGCTGACCGCGTCATGAAATTGCGCACGCTGCTTGAACGACTTTCTGACGTACCTGGACTTACATCTGAAGAAAAGGTAACGTTTGAAAATTACATTGTGTTATTTTAGTTCGCGCTAAACTCCGCGCAGGTCCATCGAACAAATTTTTCTTTGCCATATAGCTGGTTTAGATTGAATTTTCCTTATCAACACTTCAGTATTTACCGCCATTTTAACAGAAATCAATTAAAGACGCGCTTACGCTGAGCGACAAGACCGAACTGGTTTGATATCCATCCGCGCCTTGGGTCGCTTGCTGACTAGGCCCGTACTGTGGCCATAGTGAGCGGTTACGAACATTTAAAACAAAAGCACGCTATGTGCTCCTGTCCGTCACGCTAGGTGCCCGCCTTAGTTAATACACTGTGGCCGCTGTTTCATATGGTTAATATTTCGCGCCCACCGTCGCAACCGCGCTAGGCTCGCACTTGGCCACCCACGCCACGTAGAGGTTATTATTACGAAAGCTCATTAGAAATACTAAAATGAAGGAAAAATAGTACAATATATAACGTTACGCGTGGAAATAGGATGGCCATGCCATTTTTATTTTTTCCTATATAGGCGGGGAGGGATCAAAATTTAGCAAAAATTGTCTTACGTAATAAACGAATGGCTCCATGTCGTAATACAGTAATACAACTTTTTTGAAAAACTGTTAAATTAAGTCAATCCTGAGGTCGTAATGAACCAATAGAATTTTTATTTCAATTTTATAAAAACGAGAAATGCCTTAAAATCTTAATTTTATTTATGACTTTGAATTTTCACGCGGACGTCCGCGTCACTTCGTTAGTGACCAATACCACAAAATATATGTATATACCCTGAAGGGTTTGTACTATCCGAGTATCCGTTGGAGACAATGTGGCGATTTTATGAATAAATACCGACCTTTCTAGTTTACATTTTAGAAAATCTATCATAAGAATGCATTTTTATATCTGGGGGCACGGCAGTGCTCCCGCCAAGTCGAGCAAAAAAGCGGCACGGCCGTACCATCCTTTTCTCGAAGCACTTCAGGCCATTTTCGACCCCCTATAACTTTGTTGTGAATAAAACTAGAAGCCTTAATTTTCAGTATCCAATCAGGCATTGTATAAACACGGTATATTTCAAATTCCATTCAATTTGAACCAGTAGTTTAATAATTATAACAAGTCAAAGTTCTTAATTTTGTCACTCACTGACTGGCTGACTGACTGACCGATCATCAAAATGATAAGGCACTTCTAGCAGACATAGAAGCTTCAAATGTTGTTATACAATTAGTGTTTAGTGTATAAATCAAGGAAAAACTAAAATATTTTGTAATTTCGGTCCAGTTTTCTAGAAACGCCAACTGCATAAATAATTTTTGTAATCCCATATAAATGTATAGGATTACAAAGTTACATTTGCAGTTGCAGTGCAATTAATGAATCAGTTTACCTGTTTATGTATAATATGATGGAATATAGATCGTAGCAATGTAGCTTCCGCGCAGATCAGTCGATTTGCGAGGTTAAGCCGTGCTCGCTGCGGTCAGTCTTGTGATGGATTGACCGTTTTCACATGTCGACACGCCTCCGTGCTTTGGAAGGCACGTTAAGCCGTTGGTCCTGCGCCTGATCACTCTCCGGTCGTGTCGGTCTACCGTCCCATCGGACTTCGAGATAGAGGGAATAAGGAGTGCACCTGTGTTTGCGCGCATACTTGTGCACTATAATATATCCTGCGTAGTTGGCTAGTCTCAGATGAGCTCGGCTGCCGTGACTGAAATTCGGTCAGGAGAACATTATTATTAATGGAATAATAGATGTAGATACAGGATTACAAAGTTACTTTTGCAGTAAATGAATCAGTGGTAATATAGTGGAATAATAGGTGTAGATAGGTACCTTGATATAATTATGTTCAAAGGTAACTTGTAAAATGTTCAACAGAATGAAAAAGCGAGAATGGACTATATTTTTTGAAGTTGTACCAAAATTTCGCAAAGTATTAAGTAGACTAAATCGCCATGAAATGAAAGAAAGAACAATAATAATCATAACCGCGGCCATCGGCGGCGGTCGCTTGCCCGCGCCGCGGCTTCCACGGTTCCCGTCCGTCACGGAAAGGCGGCTTCTTTCTTCCAGGCAACCTTTGGGTCTTACTGCGATATCGCAGATATAAACACAAATCATGTTCTATTTATCTTAAGCACATTGTATCAGTCAGTATAAGAATAAAAATTTAAATAATCTCTATATAAATGTAATTCTATAAGGAAATAATGGGTTAAGTAATTCAATAATTTAAAAAATCTTTGAGTACGACAGTGAGTGCTGTACATTAGTTAAAGTTAATCCTCTGTTAAGCTTGATGTTGTAATTTTCTGTTAGGTACATTGAGAGTATTTATAGTGAATGAGAGATAACAATTTTACATAAGGATTAACTTTGAACTGACGTTTGACGAGTGCGGCCCTAAATATTACTAACTAATGCAAAAATAATAAACTTTGTACAAAAAGGAATGAGATGCCATCAAAAACATGACTGTAAAAAAACCAAGTCTCGCGACTCAGTTTTTCTACCGTAAAAGGTTGTGAGATCCATATAATACCAAGTCGATTGCTTTATTAAGTCCCTACTTCAGTGACCTTCTGTCTTAAGTTATTACACAGTAAACATCTAACTGAACAACATCTTATATTAACCATATTAATATTAAAAATCTTTTATGTTTCAAATAAAATAGATTCGACTTGGCAATCGCACTAAACAATTTTATTTAATATAATATGTTTATTACGTTATACATACTTGTGAGATACATTGTGTTTTCATGCGATCCGTTTATTCAAAATAGTTCGGCAGTGGTTTTCTGAAACCTCCTTGGTTCTTTCTTTTCTATTTTCCCATCGCTGTACTATAAAACCCCAAAGATTTAGCTTGCTGGCAAGGGAATCAACACTATATCTTGATGCTGGTTACACTACTGATTGACAATACGAGCAGTGTGCGTGCGCATCCTAGACATAGATGACCTGTTAATCGTTCAGCTTTCGATGGTTTGATGAATAAATTAATGAGCGGTGAAATGTAGTCTAGATGTTTACATTTTACAGTTGAGTTATCCATGCTAATATTATACATGTGAAAGTAACTCTATCTGTCTGTGTTTGACAGTCTGTTGCACCTTCACGACTAAACCGCTGGACGCATTTTGATGATATTTGGCATGTAGAAAGTTCAAGACCCCAAAAAGGACATAGGCTACTTTTTTTAAATTCAGCCCTCTAAGGGTTTTAAATCGGGGTTAACTTGGAGCGGCGGAGCCGCGGGCAAAAGCCAGTTTACTATTATTTTGTTAGTAATGATAAGTCATTTATTGGGTTACTAGCTGTGCCCGCGACTCCGTCCGCGTGGACATTCGGAAACAGCAAAAGTATTTTAAAATTGTTTTTAATATATTAGCTAAGTTTGAGCGAATTCTATTCAGTAGTTTTTACGCCAAGCCATAATATTTTATTACATGTAAAGCTGTTGCCCGCGACTTCGTCCGCGTATATTTCGGATAAAACACCAGTAGTAAATTGAATTTTTACCAGAAAAAAATCCTACCAGGCAGGCTTTTTGAAGTAGGTTAAAAATCTTTAAAACACTTATTTATCTTAAAATACTTTCTGGTATTTTTTTAACAAAACCGCAAAAATTGAATGGTAATTACGGAAGTTACAAAAAGTCTTTTGAAAATAATATATAACTGAAGAAGAGAACATAAATAAATCCGTTTTGTGCGTTTCTGAGTTTCTGTACATTGAAACTACTATATAAAAAAAATGCCAGGGATAAAAACAACCGTGACGACTTGATTGGCGCAGTGGCTAAGCCATTGGACTGCTGTGCTAGGGATTGTGGGCTCGATTCCCGCAAAAAAATTGTGTGATCCGTAGATGTTTGTCCCGAGTTGGGGTGTTCGTGTATGTGATATTTTAAGTTTGTGAAATGTACCGATACTGCCGAAATTATTAGTATGGGGCGACGTTTTATTTAAGAAAAAAGATTCGTATTCAGTACAACCCATTTCTATTATTTTGGATGTTTTGTCTGCTTGTCGGTTTATTCGAATAGGGAACCATTGCAGTTGACTCTTATAAAAAAATATTGTTATAAAACATACCATAACGACACGCCTGTATTCCGCGAAGGCGTAGGCAGAGGTGCACATATTGTATCTACTCCCACAATTTCGCTAGGTTTGGTGTAGATCCCAATGTTATAGGGGGCGAGCCTATTGCCATCAATCCGGCACAGTATCTCAACAGACAAAATGTATAGAGAACTCGTGACCTAAGAGTAAGCGTCGTACGATTGTGTAAGATTGAAGGCTGCTTTAAGGCTGCGTGAGTCAATGGTAATGGTTGATGTTGAATGTCATGGCTGTCATGGAAGCATAAGGCTGTACACTCAGCCGAATTCGTTATACACAGGATAGAAAAACTATCTTGCTGCTAGAATGTCCGCCTCAATGATGTTGCAGCTGAAGGATGCCTTTGAGCTAGAAGTCGTTAAATTGCTTTGACAGAAATAAGTTCCGGAGAACCTTATGTGTCACTTGCTGCGAGAATTACAATTATCTATGAGGTAATGAGAAAAAAATCTATATCTATTCTATACATATAATAAAATCGTAAACGACCAGTGTCTGTACATTCAATTTTGAAAAAGGAAAACAATTTATACACTCTGTTTTTATGTTACCGAAGCCAAAAATATAGTTTTAATTTTTTTTGTCTGTTTGTCGGTTTATCTTTGCGTTTGAACGCGCTAATCTCAGAAACGTTTTAATCGCTTCATAAAAAAGAAACGTCAATCTTTACATATACATGTAATAAAACAGTATGTCTTGGCGTAAAAACTACTAAATAGAAGCCGCTCAAACTTAGCCAATATATTAATAAAATCATCAATACAATCTTCTATCTATACTCTATACTTATAATAAAACTGTAGAGAGGTCAATTCTGTACATTGAATATATATTCAAAATTAATATTGGAGGATGACTGGTGATCGATACTGATGCCAAAAATGCAATCAGTAATTTTTTTGTCTGTCTGTCTGTCTGTCCGTCTGTCTGTCTGTCTGTATGTGCACGCATGGGTCAAAAACTACTGAAGGGATTTTAACCAAACTTGGTACGATTGTAGTCCATACGCCTGGGCAGGTTATAGGCTATATAATATAACGCTAAAACACATAGGAGCTGAGCAGTAACGATAAATTTGAAGCAAGTCGGATGAAAATGCGCTTTCGAGCTCTTATCCTTGCATACGTCGATCATACATCAAAAGTATGTGTTACAAAAATGATGGTCTCTAAAAGATCTACAAAAAAGTCCTCAATAGTATATATCTATCTTTTATAAATTAGCCACAATAACGTGTTTAATCGTTAGGCACTTCTTCAAGTATATTAATAAAATATATTAATATATTGTATTTCACATAGATATATCGTTATCAAACTCCAATATTCTAAAAGTACACTTTAATATCTATTTTATAAAAAAAAAAAATCGGTATATAAGATATAGATGAAATAAAACTTCCAAATCTCGCCGCGCCAGTATGGGTACGGCGGTATAAATGGTTTTTCTTTTTTAAAATTGAATGTAAAGACACGGGTCGTTTACGATTTTATTATATGTATAGATATAGATTTTTTCTCATTACCTCATAGACAATTAATATAGTAATTCTCGCAGCAAGAAACACATACGGTTCTCCGGAACTTATTTCTGTCAAAGTAATTTAACGACTTCTAGCTCAAAGGCAACCTTCAGCTGTAACATCATTGAGGCGGACATTCTAGCAGCAAGATAGATTTTCTATCCTGTGTATAACGATTTCGGCGGGTGTACAGCCTTATGCTTCGCCATGACCATCAACATCAACCATTACCATTGACTCACGCAGTCTTAAAGTAGCCTTTAATCTTACGAATACTTAGCTGCTTCTTACACGCACACACAATCGTACGACGCTTACTCTTAGGTCACGAGTTCTCTATAAATTTTGTCTGTTGAGATACTGATACATTGGGATCTACACCAAACCTAGCGAAATTGTGGAAGTAGGTACAATATGTGCACCTCTGCCTACGCCTTCGCGAAATACAAGCGTGTCGTTGTCGTATGTTTTATAACAATATTTTTTATAAGAGTCAACTGCAATGATTCCCTATTTTAACTTAATTACGAATAAACCGACACACAGACAAAATATCCAAAATAATAGAAATGGGTTGTATTGTATAGGTTTCTAAAACGTCGCCCCACACTAGGAATTTCTCCTGTATCGTGGCTGCGTTTGCACAAACTTGAAATTTCACTTAGGTACACAAACACCCAGACTCGGGACAAACATCACTCTTTTTTGCGGGAATCGAACCCACAACCAATCTCTTAGCCACTGCGCCAATCAGGTCGTCACGGTTGTCTTTTATCCTTGGTTTTTTTTTCTACAGTAGTTTCAATGTACAGGAACTCAGAAACGCACAAAACGGATTTATTTATGTTCTCTTCTTCAGTTATATATTATTTTCAATAGACTTTCTGTAACTTCCGTAATTACCGTTCAATTTTTGCGGTTTTTTTTTAAATACCGGAAAGTATTCTTAGTTAAATAAGTGGTTTAAAGATTTTTAACCTACTTAAAAAAGCCTGTCTGGTAGGTATTTTTTTCTGTTAAAAGTTCAATTTACTACTGGTGTTTTATCCGAAATACACGCGGACGAAGTCGCGGGCAACAGCTATACATGTAATTAAATAGTACGGCATGGCGTAAAAACTACTAAATCGAATTCGCTCAATCTTAGCTAATGCTAATATATTAAAAACAATTTAAAAATACTTTTGCTGTTTCCGAATTTCCACGCGGACGGAGTCGCGGGCACATCTAGTTTAAAATAATTTTGGTGTTTCCGAATGTGCACGCGGACGGAGTCGCAGGCACAGCTATAGATATATATTCGCTGCCTTTTAAAAATCTATTTAAGACCGTAATTTTTGTTCTGCATCGTTTCTAACAAAAAATGTTATTTAATATAAAATATACATAATTTCAGCGTAAACAGATTCTCATAGAGTTTAAACGATGTGCTCTTTCCTCTGACGATTCCTGAGAACGCGCATCTCTCATTCTTTTGGCATTTCTCGAATTTCGAGATAAGGAAGACCGTTATTTAGGTGGCATCGTAGGTGGAATAAAAAGAACCTAATAGATATATACACAAAAAGAAAAATGTATACTTACTTAATTGAAATTTATACTTATCTTTACAAAGTACTATATATAAAGAAAAGAAGGAGAAACAAACAAAAACACTAAACAAACGAATTATATTATTATTTAATACCTACTTTAAACTTATATCTAAAAACTACGTATCTGTGTATTTTTAAAATCAAGTGCGCTTATTTCAAAGAACTTAGTGCACTGATAGCCGAGTGGTATGACCGTTGGACTGTCAAGTCAGATGTCGCAGGATCAAATCCCGGCACGCACCAATATCTTTTCGAATTCATGTGCGTACTATAAATTAGTTATCAGTTACTAAAAACGGTAAAGGAAAACATCGTGAGGAAACCGGCACACCTGAGAGATGTTTCAAGGGTGTGTAAAGCCATGTCCGAGGCCTACAGGCGGTTTAAACTCTGACACCAGGACAGGTATTTATCAACCATACGATAAGAAGAAGATTCCAAAGAGTCAATAAGAACCACGTCCGTTCGCATTAACAGTGACAATGTGAGTGAAGGTGGAATGTTTTTTTTTTCGGGATACTTTTATGCCGACGACCCCGAGGGGTCTTATTGGGCGTAACCGGACAAAGGCGAGACTTCTGGAGCCTCTAGCCGGGCTAACTACTAGATACGAGTGTAAGCGATGCTACCGAGGGCGCCCCCTGCGGGACTCGAACCTCGACTCGGTGCATCGCTGACTAATATGCAAAAACAACAAAGGACTGCTGGATCTGATTTATTATTAAGGGACTGTTTTAAAAGCTAGAGCTCGGCCCCGGGCCGGCTGTACTAAGGACAGGAGGGTTAATTACGTTAACAGGTACCGATCGCGGCGGACCTCGACGGCGAGATCTTAGTATACGACGGCGTCGGTCGTGTAAAGTGTTAATGGTGTCGGGATTCAACCGTTGCTGGAGCAAGGTTGTGCTATCATCGGGCTCATCGAGTACGCGTCTGGGACGCCTAGTCTTAGAGGTGGCGCGTGAACGCCCCCACCTTTTTATAAATGCAGCAGATGGCCGTTTCGCGCGTTAAACAAAAATCAACCTAATAGCCGTACCCATACTGGCGCGGCAAGATTTTAAAAGTTTTATTTCATCTATATCTTATAAACCGATTTTTTATTTTTATAAAATAGATAATAAAGTGTACTTTTTGAATATTGGAGTTTGATAACGATATTATCTATGTGAAATACAATATATTTAATACACTTTGAAGAAATGCCGAACGATTAAACACGTTATTGTGGCTAATTTATAAAAGATAGATATATACTATTGAGGACTTTTTTGTAGATCTTTTGGAGACCATCATCTTTGTAATACATACTTTTGGTGTATGATCAACGTACGCGAGGATAAGGGCTCGAAAGCGCATCCGACTTGCTTCAAATTTATCGTCACTGCTCAGCTCCTATATGTTTTAGCGTTATGTAATATAGCCTATAACCTGCCCAGGAGTATGGACTACAATCATACCAAGTTTGATGAAAATCCCTTCAGTAGTTTTTGACCCATGCGTGCACATACAGACAGACAGACAAAAAATTTACTGATTGCATTTTTGGCATCAGTATCGATCACCAGTCATCCTCCAATATTAATTTTGAATAAATATTCAATGTACAGAATTGACCTCTCTACAGTTTTATTATAAGTATATAGATGTGCCAAATTAATTCAAAATTATATTTTTTTCAGGATCCTGAGGAATTTCTAAATGGTTTAGTAGCACAGCTGTTGCGTGCTGAACCGTTTCTCAAGTTATCATCAGGCCAAGAAGCGTATTGTTACCAACTGTTTGTGGAGAAAGATGAACATGTTTCGTTGCCAAGTGTGCAACAGCTATTAGAACAGTCGTTCACTACATCTGGTGTCAAACTTAGTGAGGTAGTATAGAATTTCATTTTTATCTTATACATAGTCAGATTTCTAACAGCGTTAGCGAAATTTATGCATAAAAGGCAATTTTTTAAATTTACAACAGTAGTCAATAAGTCAAACAAGTTCTTCTGTAAAATAAAACATATTAATAATTAATATTTACATTGACTACAATAATTGTTGTTGTTATTAACAATAGGTACCTTACTTTCTACAGGTTCCAGCAGCTTTTATAATACAAATGCCGAGATTTGGAAAGCAATACAAACTATATCAAAGAGTATTACCGTCGCCCCTCTTGGATGTGACGGATCTGATCGAAGGCTGTAAGTAAAAGGCAGACGGGCGTTGTGGCCTAGGAACCAATTAAGACATGCGATTTATCATTGGAAAGGATTTTTTATGTAAATTAAGTATTGATGTGGCGGGAAGTACCAAAACGATGTGTGGGAAAAGTTAGCGCAACTAAACTAACATTCCTGAGGAAATATTGTTTCGACACTATTATACTTTCTCTATACATACGCGTACGTATGTTTTTCTTATGCAAACTAGTAAATAATTTGCTAGCTGTCTTGTCGTTTTTTCTTCTTTGTGTGGCGACGTAACTTTGAAGTGGCGGATAATAATAAAAAAAAATTATCGACACAAACATATGTAGGTACAATTATAATATGTAAAACCCTGACCCCTGTGCTAGGTTTATAACCTGTGTTATGTACAGGAGTCAATAATATTCAATATTAATATTTTTATCGTTTATTTGCTCTATTAATGAATAATTTGATTTAAAACTACATCATTATTTCATGTTAAATAAATGTGATAATTTCTCGCTAAATTTAATGTTTATTATAGTACTAGATGTGCCCGCGACTCCGTCCGCGTGGAAATTCGGAAACAGCAAAAGTATTTTTAAATTGTTTTTAATATATTAGCTAAGTTTGAGCGAATTCGATTTAGTAGTTTTTACGCCATGCCGTACTATTTTATTACATGTATAGCTGTTGCCCGCGACTTCGTCCGCGTGTATTTCGGATAAAACACCAGTAGTAAATAGAACTCTTAACAAAAAAAAATACCTACCAGGCAAGCTGTTTTAAGTAGGTTAGAAATCTTTAAACCACTTATTTAACTAAGAATACTTTCCGGTATTTAAAAAAAAAACCGCAAAAAAGTCTATTGAAAATAATAAATAACTGAAGAAGAGAACATAAATAAATCCGTTTTGTGCGTTTCTGAGTTCCTGTACATTGAAACTACTGTAGAAAAAAAAATGCCAAGGATAAAAGACAACCGTGACGACCTGATTGGCGCAATGGCTAAGCGATTGGTTGTGGGTTCGATTCCCGCAAAAAAGTGTGATCCGTAGATGTTTGTCCCGAGTCTGGGTGTTTGTGTAAGTGAAATTTCAAGTTTGTGAAACGCACCCACGATACAGGAGAAATTCCTAGTGTGGGGCGAAGTTTTAGAAACCTATACAATACAACCCATTTCTATTATTTTGGATATTTTGTCTGTTTGTCGGTTTATTCGTAATAACGTTAAAATAGCGAATCATTGCAGTTGACTCTTATAAAAAATATTGTTATAAAACATACGACAACGACACGCTTGTATTCCGCGAAGGCGTAGGCAGAGGTGCACATTTTGTACCTACTCCCACGTGACCTAAGAGTAAGCGTCGTACGATTGTGTGTGCGTGTAAGAAGCAGCTAAGTATTCGTAAGATTAAAGGCTACTTTAAGACTGCGTGAGACAATGGTAATGGTTCATGTTGATGGTCATGGCGAAGCATAAGGCTGTACACTCAGCCGAAATCGTTATACACAGGATAGAAAATCTATCTTGCTGCTAGAATGTGCGCCTCAATGATTTGACGACCTGATTGGCGCAGTGGCTAAGCGATTGGACTGCTGCGCTAGGGGTTGTGGGCTCGATTCCCGCACGGGACAAAAAATAAAAAAAAATGATGTTAAAGCTGAAGGATGCCTTTGAGCTAGAAGTCGTTAAATTACTTTGACAGAAATAAGTTCCGGAGAACCGTATGTGTTACTTGCTGCGAGAATTACAATTGTCTATGAGGTAATGAGAAAAAATCTATAATTATACATATAATAAAATCGTAAACGACCCGTGTCTGTACATTCAATTTTAAAAAAGAAAACCAATTTATACGCTCTGTATTTATGTCACCGACGCCAAGAATATAGTTTTTAAAATTTTTGTCTGTTTGTCGGTTTGTCTGTGCGTTTGAACGCTAGTGCGTTCTCAGAAACGACTGAACCGATTTGAATGCAGTTTTCATTGATGTATTGTGGCAGCTTCCCATAATATTTAGTATTTGTTTCATTTTAATCGGTTCATAAAAAAAAGTTACGTCAATCTTTACATACATGTAAATTGTCTTTACATACATGTCAATCTTTACATAGTAGTACGACTGTCAAGTCAGATGTCGCAAGTTCAACTCCCGGCACGCACCAATGTCTTTTCGAATTCATGTGCGTACTATAAATTAGTTATCAGTTGCTAAAAACGGTGAAGGAAATCATCGCGAGGAAACCGGCACACCTGAGAGATGTTCAACGGTGTGTAAAGCCATGTAAAGTCCTACAGGCGGTTTAAACTCTGACCTCAACCATACGATAAGAAGAAGAATCCAAAGAGTCAATAAGAACCACGTCTGTTCGCATTAACAGTGACAATGTGAGCGAAGGCGGCGCGTTTTCTTTTTTTCGAAAATGTCTCTCGCAGTTAGCTCTGAGGGAGCTGTTACTGCTTAACCGGACAATAAGGTGGCGCGTGAATGCCCCCGCCTTTTTATAAATGCAGCGGATGGCCGTGTCGCGCGTTAAACTAAAATCAACCGTATAGCCGTACCCATACTGGCGCGGCGAGATTTGGAAGTTTTATTTCATCTATATCTTATATACCGATTTCTTTTTTTTTTATAAAATAGATATTAAAGTGTACTTTTTGAATATTGGAGTTTGATAACGATATATCTGTGTGAAATACAATATATTTATATATTTTATTAATACACTTGAAGAAGTGCCTAATGATTAAACACGTTATTGTGGCTAATTTATAAAAGATAGATATATACTATTGAGGACTTTTTTGTAGATCTTTTAGAGACCATCATTTTTGTAATACATACTTTTGGTGTATGATCGACGTATGCGAGGATAAGAGCTCGAAAGCGCATTTTCATCCGACTTGCTTCAAATTTATCGTTACTGCTCAGCTCCTATGTGTTTTAGCGTTATGTTATATAGCCTATAACCTGCCCAGGCGTATGGACTACAATCGTACCAAGTTTGGTTAAAATCCCTTCAGTAGTTTTTGACCCATGCGTGCACATACAGACAGACAGACAGACAGACAGACAGACCGACAAAAATTTTACTAATTGCATTTTTGGCATCAGTATCGATCACCAGTTATCCTCCAATGATAATTTTGAAAATATATTCAATGTACAGAATTGACCTCTCTACAGTTTTATTATAAGTATAGATTACAATATTTTTGTAAATCTATACGACGTTGTTACAAAGTTACGTCAAATGTTTATTTTTGTAGTGATGTGACAAAAATAACTAAGCATTTGTTACGTTATCTGACGTTATTCTATAATATGATATTTTTTTGTTTAATAGGAATTATATATATTCTATTTTGTTTATCTGGCTGTTCTTGCTCGTATTACTTACTGACATCGGCGCTAAATTGGAATAATCGTCGTAAAAACAAATTTTAGGAAAGTGCTAAGGAGACATAAAAATTGATAATCTAAATATATATAACTCAAAGGTGACTGACTGACTGACATAGTGATCTATCAACGCACAGCCCAAACCACTGGACAGATCGGGCTGAAATTTGGCATGCAGGTAGATGTTATGACGTAGGCATCCGGTAAGAAAGGATTTTGATCAATTCTACCCCAAGGGGAAAAAATCGGGGATGAAAGTTTTTATGAAACTTTGTCAATTTTAAACAGATCGGGCTGAGACTTTGCATGCATAAAGCTACTATGACGTAGGCATCCCCTAAGAAAGGTTTTGATAAATTCCACCCCTAGGGGGATAAAATAGGGGATGAAAGTTTGTATAAATCTTCTTAGATTTTCAACTGATTGAACTGAAATTAAAGATTGGAGCTACTATGATGAAGATGTCCGCTTAAATAGGATTTTGATAAATTCAATCCCCATGGGGATAAAATAAGGGATGATGGAGGATGTAAATGTATTAGTTTGAACCTATCAGTACCTAATAGAACGAATAAATTAAGACGAACAAAATAATTTTTAGTTCTAAATGTTGACAATAGATGGCTTCTTAAAGCGAGCGAAGCCGCGGGCAAAAGCTAGTTATATAATAAAACAAGCGAATCAGAGTCTGTTTAATAATCTGTAATATAACCCAGTAGCAACCATTTCTTAAAATGGGTGTAATTGATTTATTTTATTTTAATTTTATTACTAATGCATTTTTTTTTTCTTTTCACTAGTTACAATTAGAAATTAAAGGCCAGACAATTGAGTATATATTAATCTGTTATTCTGTTTTGGGTTGGTTACAAAATTTTATGTCGGTGTAATTTAATGCCCACCACTAGTATTGACCTAATGACTGACTACAGGAACGTATTCTCTGAGCGGCCGCACTTTAGTAAATTAATTAAATCTATAGCTCGTAATTATGAAATCTCTCTGGTTGCCTCATCTGTTTGAACTAAATTAGATCGACTAATATTAATTTTAGATTGTTTCCTAACTAACAATCATGTACTTAATATATAAATTGTTTTTTTTAAATAGCCTAATTTTGTTTCACTGCTGGGCAAAGGCTTTTTCTTCGAGCTCTCAAATTCCCTATTCTGAGCCACCTCTGGTCGGTTGGTTTGAAAGGTGTCCAAATCGCCCCGCCATCTCCGTTTATTACATTTTTATTTTATTTACCATCCACTTACTAGCACTTAAGTAGGTATAATGCATACCTAATTGTCGTACCTATTATTTTTTAAATTTAATCAGATGTACAAATCTTTATGTAGTACCGCGGCAGTGCACTGTGTGCGGGTCGCTGGCGCGGTGGGAGTGCCCCGCGTGCGCAGGCGCCGCGCTCGAGGCCGGCGCGCTCTGTGACAACTGCCACCGCATCGCGCACGCCTCCCGCCCCCACCACAAGGTACCTGGGCTGCACCAAAAGGCCAAGATATTTTATACGAGCCCTATGCTGTACACTTAACCAATTTGCTTACCTGGTCTCTAAACTGTAACAATTTTCAGGCTGCACCACTGACAGTGAGCGAGGAGTTTGGTAATATTCTGGAGTCATGTCCGGTCCCGCGAGTGTACATGGAGCTATTTGCGGTGTTGTGCATCGAGACTAGTCATTATGTGGCTTTTGTCAAGGCAGGGGTAGGCCACGAGGCACCCTGGTGTTTCTTCGATTCAATGGCGGATAGAAAAGGTTAGTCGCTCCACAATACAATTTGTGTAAAGGTAACTGTAGTAGTCCCTACTTTACTATTATAGGGTTAAACCGTCCCGACTGACAGGTAATTTGATCCTATAGGAGTCAGTTAAATGTGTAAATGAAAAATGATTTGGCAGGTGAGCGCAATGGGTATAATATCCCAGAGATAGTGTGCATCTCGGAGCTGGGCGCGTGGCTGAGCGAGGAGGGCGGGCGCGCGGCGGAGCGGCAGCTGCCCGCGCACGCGCGCCGCCTGCTGGCCGACGCCTACATGTGCTTCTACCGCAGCCCCGACGTCGCCATGTACCGGTAGCGCCGGCACTGCTCCACAACAACTATATTAAAACGCAAGTTTTTGCGCCGAGTAGGTGATTCAATTAAAAATATTCTAGTATACTTAATTGAAAGTCCACGTAAAGATCCTTCAGCAGTTTATTAAGTTTTATAATACTGAAATAAAACTCTATGAACAATATAGTTTGTATATTTATTAAGTTAGTAACGTGCAATTACGAAACATGCCGTTTGCAGTTTGTTGCAGACACATTTTTATTGTTATTATTACATTTATTAAAGCTTATAATATAGATTAAATTAACAAAATAGTATTAAAATTAATCATTTTGGCTAAAGCTTAGTTAAGTTTAGCTAAAAAGAATGCACAGCCACTTAACAATTACTAAATTATTGTTTGTAATATGAAACGATTTTTAAACTACATACTTTATCTAAAGCATTTTAACAATTTATACAAAATATATTATTATTTTTATTTATAAAGAGCATTTAATGTTGCAATATAATAAAAGAAAACAAGTATGTTGTTGTTTATATCTGCAAACATAACTGTGATATGTTACTCAATAAATGTAATTAAAAATCCTCAACAGATGAATTTAATTTATCCCTCTCGTGTAAGACGTAGTGTGAGTACAGTGACTTACCGCCGAACTCAGAGACGTTAATGATTACTTAAACTGACACTAAGTAAAGATTTCACCACGAAATATTTTACTTAGGTTAAGTAATCATTAAATGTCTGAGTTGTAGAAAAGGTATTTAGATGACCATCAATTACTAGCCTGCTCCCCTTTGCTTATACAACTGCCGGTTGACTAATAACATCACTTTTTAAACTCTGGATTGATTTTATAATATATTCTACATAGTAGAAAGATTTGTTGTTACTTTGGTTGAATCACATCCAAATATGTAGTGACTGTAGTTAAAAATTTTGTGATTAAATTAGTTTAAAGTCTTCTAAATTAATTACGTAATTAAATTAATATAATATATAGTCAATATTTAAGAATAGTTGTACTTTATTTGTGTGTACTAACTACGTACAAATTTAAAAACATATTTTGATCTTAAGGTAGCAATTGTATTGATTATTGAGAGAAACAGGTTCACTGAGATTATTTTGATCGTTAAGCGCGGCGCCTATTGACGGGACTGCATAGTACCTTGACGCATATTTGTTTTTGCTGTGCCATAAATACGGAAATTTCAACTGTAACACATAATATTATGGAAAGTATATTAGTACTATTTGTCTAATCGTCATCAAAAACTTTTTACCATGCGTCTCCAGCCAGTGTGCTCCCGCACTTTATTTACATTACAAATCTTCGTGGATATTAAGCTTTTGATAATTGCAATCACAATCAAAAGTCTGCTGAGATACATGAATCATGTTGTTGTCAATGTTAATTTTACTTTTTATTATTTTACTCCATTCCTGAAAACAATGCACAATTTTCTTTATTATACATATAAAATGTATCAATACAATTAAATAAAATTGGGGTGTCCATTTGTAACATCAATATAACAGCTTTTTACGCAATGCATATGATAGCATACACGATACAAACAAAAATGCATTTTTTTGTCTGTTTGTTCCGGCTTATATCTAAAACGGCTGCACCTGACCGTGGATAATCAGCTATCAGCCAGTGAAAGTCCCGTCAAAATCGGTCCAGCCGTTTCGGAGGTTAGCCGATTAAATAAGCGTTGGCAGGCCCCCCACCAGGTAGACCGGTGGATGCAAATGGCAAGTTGCCGGTTATTGGAGGTCGTTCTAAGGAGGAGGCCTTTGTTCAACAGTGGACGTCTTCCGGCTGATGACAATGTTTTACATAGCCGCATTTTTTCTAGCGTCAAATAAAGACTAGTCATTCTCATATAATATAAATAAATATCTATATCATATGAAGATTGTCCATGGTGACTGCCTTGTAGGTCTAGTGGTCACAAAACACGATTGTTAAACGTTAAGTCCTGGGTTTGACTGTCGGGTCGAGCAGAGTGTAATTAGATTTTTCCATTAGGTTATTCTCAGCAGTAGCAGCACGTATTCTAGATTTGAACCCGGTCCTGGTAATAGGTTCGCCCCATATAAATATTTATTTATTTTTAAACGTCGCCCCACACTAGGAATTTCTTCTGTATCGTGGGTGCGTTTTACAAACATGAAATATCCCCCGTGCGGGAATCGAACCCGCAACCCTTAGCGCAGCAGTGTAATCGCTTAGCCACTGCGCCAATCAGGTTGTCAATAATTAATATTGGGACCTATAACATAACTGGCGAAATGTGGTTTTACACCTGTTCCTATCTCGTCCGGAAATACAGGCGTGCTATTATTTATGTTCGAGGCGATGGAGAGTAATTATCAGGGTTTATATATCCGGAGCTTATAACAGTTGCAGAATTACCTACAAGTAGTGTCCGACCGAAACATCCATATAAGGTCATGTTTTCTCAGGAAAAACATTGTTATTAATAATAATAAGCCAGTGTTTATTTTTTTACCGACTTTAGAAAGAAGAAGAATCTATGTTCTCCTGTATGTTTTTAAAAAATGTATGTTCAAGGATTTCTCCGTCAATTGTAAACAGATTTCGAAATATATTTCATTGTTTGAAAGAATATACTCCCGAATTGGTCACATATAAAGACTGTCGTGATCTGATAATGAACTTTGGAAACATGGAATGGAACTCCTCAGGCGCGTCGACCTTCCTCCCACTACTTTCCAAGATTAATTAAAAACATATATCGCGAATACTTTGGAGCCCTGATTCCGCTCAATTGCGTCCTTAATACGGGCAGTATTAAAGGAGCGCAAATCGTGACGCGTGGAGATAGAAATTCGCCTATTGAGTTAGCCGTATTCCGACACGTCAGCTGAAGATTGAAGTCTCATCTCATACCGGGCTTCCACCAACCTGTTGTTTATCTCGCCTGCTGTTTCGCATTCGGCTAGGCACTGGAAACGATTACGCAGTTCAAGTTTAAAGCTTTCGGGGTTCTGGATTTCTGCGGGGTTCTGCCAGTAGCCCAAGAAAGTTAGTAACCCAAGAATTTTCTGCATTTTTTTTCTTTTCCCGCGGAACCTTATAGATTTTAGAAATTCAAAGTAGCCTATATTAGTCCCCAGACCATCAGCTATCTGCCAGTGAAAGTCCCGTCAAACTCGGTCCAGCCATTTCGGAGATTACCCGGAACAAACAGACAGCCAAAAAATGTATCGTGCTTAGACTGTTAAATAATATAGACGAAGTCTCAAGAACAAGCAAAGTGAAGCATTAAAAGAGGTGCCGGCTTGTGTAGTACACGCGAATTACGCACACATAGACAGGCAATAGGTGCCGAAACGTACAGTGTTACGCAGACCGCAAAAAAATTAAGTGCCGTTTAATGTAAAAAAATAATATTAAAATGCTGTCGTGTGTCGCTAAACAGTGTAAAAATAATAACACAGCTCATAAAAAGGCCAATGGAGGCACTTTCCTCAAGAAAGTAATGATTTTTTATCGTATTTGTATGTATTTATAATATGATAAAGGAACATGATTAGGTGACGTGAGGCATCAGTGTTACATGGTAATAAATAAGAAGTTTCCCAAAAAATGGGGTAAATTTCCAAATGGGTGTGGATCCTGGTGGCTGCTATGCTTTTTTGTCTTCCAAGAGACTTACTACGACAAAATGAGTGAATTACTATTGTAGAAAAAAAAACGGAAACGCCGTTAAATAAGGACTAAAAGTTAAACGGAGGATTGTGTTGTTCCTGGTGTTTGTAAATGACTTAAGTTTAAGTTTCTGAACATATAATATTTAGAAACTTATACGTATCTTTCATTTTAACATCGTTTTATTTTAAGTGCCCTTTCAAATCAATCAATAATACATTTATTAACACGCATAATCAAGTCGAGCATCAAGAAGAATTAAATGGTAAAAGGTAAAAGGTTTTATCTAGCAACATTCCATCGCTGTCAAGGTCACGCACACATATTCAAAAAAATGCTTCACTTCAGTGTTCAATGAGGTTTTGTCTATAATAGTCTAAGGTATTGTGTATACCATCGTATGCATTGAGTAAAAAAAAAATATTTTGATGTGACAAACAGACACTCCATATTTATTTATGTGTATTGATTTACCATATCTCGGAAGTAAAACCAAAGATATACAGAGTCAATGCTGGTAAACATAACATCACGCCTATATTCCCCAAAGCGGAAGGCAGAGGTGTACCTATAGTAAACCTACAAAAAAAAGTTCAAAATTTTACCAATATGTGTTGGTAAATCTTGGACTTACCACAGTTCGTGCTTTTACAGTACCATATAGAATCATTGTAGGATGTATAATGAACAAAACGAAATCAAAGAATACTACTATGCTAATTAAGCTATTAGCTAGCCTATAAAAACACATTAATTCATATTATTCAATAAATTAATAAACACATACATATACCATGGTGATGAGAAAATAATTATATGTACCTATAGGTATTATTGTAGGTATAAGTATTTATGACACTGCATGCATTTTCACACTAAATAAATATTTTTTTTAAATTGACTCGGCGTATCATGTTATTTCCTTTGTCGGCTAAAAAGTATGAACTTGGTTACTTACCCAAAACAATGCGGCGTGATAACAAATAACATGCTGGGGCAATAAGTGTTTGTTTGCAAAGAAATTTGCATTTTCCGCAATTGTAAGAGCTTTGTCATCATTTTTCCTTGCCCATTTAACACGGTCTACTAAATCAGACAAATCCCGTTTTATAGGTATATAATGTTGCCAAGCAGTGAGTAACCCGTAAAAATGTTCGTAGTAAGGAGACTCCTGTTTTAGAACCGAGCCGCCACCAGCTAGGAGGTACGGCATACGATATGCGGCCACCGTTCCATCGACATTAATCTGATATTTATACTGAAAGGCATTAGTCCCTTGTTATATATGGCAAATCCGTAGCAATATACAATTATAATAACAATAATCAAAACAAGAATCATAGTCTTTATGAAACAATATGAGGAAATACTTACATCGAAAAATTTGAAGAAAGATATATGTGGTTGTTTTGGTCCATATTGAGCCTCTTTGTCTCTAAAGAAAAAGAAATTTGTGAGGGAAGCATTAAATAAATCTGGATGAACACGTGCAATATCCACAAGTGTTAAACGTTCTGCACGCGAGTCACGACCGCGCCAAATAGCTCGAGGCTCGCGCTTAGCCCATGCACGCTCTGCACCACTTTGAACTGACAAAGTATCCAGTGTAACCCTGTAACAGTACAATCAATTGAATTACAATACTCATTTTGTAATACGATGAATAACATTATGTTATAAATATGTTGCTTTACCTTCCCATATTCTCTAATGCTGATTCTGTCAAATCATAAGTTGGCATGACAATATCAAGAGTTTCATTACTGCCACACCATGAAAATATGGGCAATGGTTCATCATTTTTGTGAACTAATGGCCAGTCACCAAGATTAATTACTAGTTCCATATCAGGCAATTTAACTTTTCTAGTAAGAGATAGTAAAACATTATCAGAAAACATATTGAAACCCACATGTTTTCCATAACATTTACGATAAATTTCATTTTCTTTAATAGCATAATGACAAAAACTGGTACTTTCTGGTTGATGATATTTTTGTACTATTTTTGGTACTTTTGCTTCCATATCTATATCTTGAAATGGTTTGAGATCCTTCATAATTTGTTCATAAGTATTTAAACAACCATAGTTCTTAAACCATATTTCAAAATCTGTTACTGGACAATTACATTGATCAGGATAGACAGGTCCTAAAAATATAATTATTTAGTTTATAAAAAACATACTTTACTTTTAAGCAAACTTTAGGTAGTGTGAATCGAAGCAATAAAAATCATAATGATTCTTTTGAGTTGTATGTGGCATTAATAAGGTGTGTCATATGTTGTTTACTAGGGCTATTTTATCATAGTTATTTCGAAAGTTATCAGGGCAATATAAGGTACATGTAAAAAAAGAACTAAATTTACATTATACATCGCCATCCCCCCAGAATAAACAAATAAATAAATAAACGCGCAAGTCAAAAAGGTTAATTTTACAGGGTGCAAAAAGTTAATTTTGCAGGAAAAATAAAAAACCTAAATTGATCCATAGCTTTATGACTGCACCTAATAAAAGTTTGTTTTTTATGTCATATAAAAGTGTTTTTTTGTAAATAGTCTAAAGTATTGTTGAAATGAAGACGTATCAGAGTTCCATGTAGTCAAAGTAAAATCTTGTAGTGGAACGATTTGCCCAACTATAGAGTTTGAGTCTTAAGCAGTATTAGAGTATATAAATTTAGAAAGGAAAGGAAAATCCAGGAATTACCTGTATATGAATATATAGGATTAGTAATTATTGATGGTATAAGCTGACAAGTAATTACAACCAAAATATTAATGAACCTCATTTATAATGTATTATTACAAATGAGTTCTTCTTGTATTAGACAGTCTACAAGATTAATAAATACACTTAAAGTAGTAATAATACTTTATATTATTTTTTTCACAACTAGATACATGTTCGCTATCTCATATAGACCAAGGGTCTAGAAGGTCTGAATACAATCATGAACTAACCTTTAAATTTGTAAGGGGACTGTACAACATCCTTTCTCTTATAGTACACATGTATGGACAGATCTAAACAGGTTTCATATATTTTATAACGCACAATAAATGTACCATCTTTTCTGTCTAATTTGTTCACCCAGACGCGGCAGTGGTCGCTAGTTTTAGACCTACCATTTATTTCCACAATCAAATTTTTATTTAAATCAGTGGTGTACCTAAAATCAAACATTTTTATAAATAAGGAATAGATTTAGATTTATAATAGGCCATGCAATATTGTCATGTCTTGGTATTAATAATCACAATTAGCAGGTAATTAAATTCACTCACGATTGGGCGCTTATATTCGTAAAATTAACGTAAAAATATCTCGCCGGCATTACAATTTCTTCGGGTTTTAGCCCTGGTCCAGATATAATAATAGTATCTTTCTGAGAATACGATAGAGCGAATAAAAAAAGTAAATACATCACTTTTTTCACAAACATGATTTTAATTGTTTAAACAGAAACAAATAAAATATTAAAGTAACATAAAAACATAAACAAATATTGACAGTAAATCAGTGACATAAAAAATTAAAAACCACAGGCTACATATGATATAGAATGGAGATGTGACTCATGTGACTGAGTTTGTGGTTTGGAGATAATATGTTAGATTATCTAGATGGAGTCTCGCGCTATTATAAAACAAAAATCAACGTGCCAACCGTTTTGACATGTGTGCAACTGTGCATGACAGCTACGTCTTACACTTTGACACGAACATATGTTAAAACGGTTGGCACGTTGATTTTCGATTCATAATAGCGCGAGACTCCATCTAGATAATCTAAGCATTACATATTCATTTCTCTGAATAATGTTTAAAGTTGTTTTGTTTAATAAATGATTGCACCGGAATTTTTCCCTTTTTTTCTACTACCACTACAACTTAGGTACTTGTTTAAATGTAGGTATAATAGGTAAAAGGCCTTAGCCTATAGCTTACAGAAATGAAATATGGCGGAAATCAAAGACAAATCTATACTTTTCAATGGTAACTGCTGGTAAGTGGCGCATTACTGTGGCTGATGGGGATCATGAAAGAATAATAATTAAAAAATGTAATCTACCTAGTATATGCTAGTATGAAAACTTAACTTATAACTTGTTTATCCGCCGTACTCAGAAACGTTAATGATTACTTAAACGGACACTAAGTAAAGATTTCGCAAAGAAAACCTTTACTTAGTGACAGATTAGGTTATCATTAATTAAATACGGCGTACGGCGGTGAGTCTGTTTGTTTCATTTTCAAGTCTAATAAAGTATAATAATGAGAAACAGATAGATAGAAACACAAAAACTGATGACATAAAAAAATTGCTGTCACGTTGCCTTTCGGTCAAAGAGGTTTTGTTAATACTTAACACCACTGAACCGATTTTGATTAAATTGCCGTGTAGAGATATACATATTAGATTTGGAGACAGACATAGTATACTTTTTATCCCAGTGACATGTTTCCATGTGATAAAATAATTTACAGGCGGGCGAAACCGCTGGTGCAGCTAATTATTATCCAATTTTTACTGGTCTACTGCAAGATCTCTCCATTGAATTGTTCTTTTCTTTTTACATATAATGAAAAGTGGGTTATGCCTGCATTATTTACCACCATTTTCGTTTTTGTTCATGTAAATAACAAGGTAATAACAATTGTCAACCGGGTCGGATTATGGGCCACGACCTTTGGCTCAACATGAGTATTTTAGGTGGGGGGGCTGCCATCAGACGCGTTTCACGTGCGCGCCTATTTGCAGACCAGCCGTTGCAAGCTATAACATCTATGATAACATTAAAACCTTATGGATACTCATAATAGTAAATAAATAGCGATCGATCTGTGTGGCTGTAACTTCACAACGAGCTCTGCAAAAAAAAAACTGGTTTAATTTGATTAAATACATAACTATTCCAATTGTTTTTTTTGCCGAAATTCTCTAATGTGGTTAAGTATCTTCTGATTTCGCTCCTCTTTAAAAGTCAGCTAATAACATAAAAACCGATTTAAAAAATTATCGATCGATGTCGATGATCTTTGACCATTCTATCTGGAGCATCCCTTATGACTTCCGCCATGTTTTGTGTTCAAGGAGAAAGTAGAATTAAGCACCCGTTTTTTACACGACTGCCCAAAAAAAGGAGTGTAATGTTTTCAGGGTTCTTGTATATGTATGTGAGTTTCTTTATTCCACCATAACTTGTGAATGCCTGAACCGATTTTGATTTATGGAGTGTCGTTAGAATCCTTACACTATCGCGAGTTACATAGGCTATAAAAAAATATAGTTAAAAAAAAAATAGAAAACACGACTGCCATAACAAAGAACGAACTAAAAAGTGAAAAACAAGTTTCATCGCATTCGGGGGACCGTTCTGTGGAACACTGTCTTATCTAAGAGGTACCCAGACTGCGATGGAACTTGTTTTTCACTTTTTTGTTCATTTTTTGTCATGGCAGTCGTTTCTTTTAATTTTTTTAATTATATTTTTTTATTGGGTCCATAACTTCGCGCGTTGGCGTTTATAAATCCCGGCTGTCAGGGCCTTTACACTCTTTACAGTGCATCTGGACTTATATAATTAATTTAATGGAATTTATATGGGTTTAATTAATTAATAAAAAATAGTAAAACCCAATTCTAATTGATAAAAGTGACTTAAAAAGTTTTAGTGAATAATGAGAAACAAGTGACAATATTCTGCAACCAAATAACATACAATAAAGTTATTAACAAACTTTATTTTTGTGAACTTGAACTGTGAAATTTTTGTGTTAATAATAATATGGAAAATATGTGTGTATCATATTTGAAATTAACTAAATAACATTTATGAGATATAATAAAACACAGTTACAATTCATAACTGTATCAAAAGTGATATAAACTAAAGTAATAGAAAAGACGCTACTGTTGTGAAAAATCTCGTATTTGAATTTCGTATCGCATCATCAAAACAAATAACCACAGACAATACTCAATAACACTTCTCGATCGTTGGAGGACATACTCGATAATATTTTGAATAAAATTTATTGGTTGTGTTACCATATTACAAAATATAACAATATTACGGGTATCACGGGTATACTCAACTTATAACAATTTAATCTTCTCTAGAATATATAAAATAAAAGAACACCAAAATGGAGTATCATAACGTTACAGTAAAGAAAAATAACACCATTCAGAATGAGTGTTATGAATCCTGTAATACATCTAACGTATCATAGACTAACGAGAACGTATTCATCTACTCAGAATACCTTGCTAGAAGTCTACCGGATCTATCGACCGGACATTAAATGTCTAATTCTTCATGGTATAATAAATTTTAATATACCATGAAGACTTAGAGAATTTGAAAGAAGAAATTGAAAAATTAAAAATTCAACTAAACTGTGCTAAAACCAAACAATTGAACAGCAAAATACAATTTCACAATTAAAAAACAATTTACAGCGAGTCAATAAATACTAGAAAAACCGAATCATCTACAAAAAAAAAGAATAAAATTGTATCGCCCAAAAAAATAAATAAGATAAAACTAAATCTTGAAGTAAAAGAAGATGAAGCTGATGAAGAAAATGTTGTACTACCATAATTATACTACCTATGATACTATCTCGATGATGTTTTTAATGTTCTCGCAACGATAGATGTAATTATTATTAGGTACTAGATGTGCCCGCGACTCCGTCCGCGTGGAAATTCGGAAACAGCAAAAGTATTTTTAAATTGTTTTTAATATATTAGCATTAGCTAAGATTGAGCGAATTCGATTTAGTAGTTTTTACGCCATGCCGTACTATTTAATTACATGTATAGCTGTTGCCCGCGACTTCGTCCGCGTGTATTTCGGATAAAACACCAGTAGTAAATTGAACTTTTAACAGAAAAAAATACCTACCAGGCAGGCTTTTTTAAGTAGGTTAAAAATCTTTAAACCACTTATTTAACTAAGAATACTTTCCGGTATTTAAAAAAAAACCGCAAAAATTGAACGGTAATTACGGAAGTTACAGAAAGTCTATTGAAAATAATATATAACTGAAGAAGAGAACATAAATAAATCCGTTTTGTGCGTTTCTGAGTTCCTGTACATTGAAACTACTGTAGAAAAAAAAACCAAGGATAAAAGACAACCGTGACGACCTGATTGGCGCAGTGGCTAAGAGATTGGTTGTGGGTTCGATTCCCGCAAAAAAGAGTGATGTTTGTCCCGAGTCTGGGTGTTTGTGTACCTAAGTGAAATTTCAAGTTTGTGCAAACGCAGCCACGATACAGGAGAAATTCCTAGTGTGGGGCGACGTTTTAGAAACCTATACAATACAACCCATTTCTATTATTTTGGATATTTTGTCTGTGTGTCGGTTTATTCGTAATTAAGTTAAAATAGGGAATCATTGCAGTTGACTCTTATAAAAAATATTGTTATAAAACATACGACAACGACACGCTTGTATTTCGCGAAGGCGTAGGCAGAGGTGCACATATTGTACCTACTTCCACAATTTCGCTAGGTTTGGTGTAGATCCCAATGTATCAGTATCTCAACAGACAAAATTTATAGAGAACTCGTGACCTAAGAGTAAGCGTCGTACGATTGTGTGTGCGTGTAAGAAGCAGCTAAGTATTCGTAAGATTAAAGGCTACTTTAAGACTGCGTGAGTCAATGGTAATGGTTGATGTTGATGGTCATGGCGAAGCATAAGGCTGTACACCCGCCGAAATCGTTATACACAGGATAGAAAATCTATCTTGCTGCTAGAATGTCCGCCTCAATGATGTTACAGCTGAAGGTTGCCTTTGAGCTAGAAGTCGTTAAATTACTTTGACAGAAATAAGTTCCGGAGAACCGTATGTGTTTCTTGCTGCGAGAATTACTATATTAATTGTCTATGAGGTAATGAGAAAAAATCTATATCTATACATATAATAAAATCGTAAACGACCCGTGTCTTTACATTCAATTTTAAAAAAGAAAAACCATTTATACCGCCGTACCCATACTGGCGCGGCGAGATTTGGAAGTTTTATTTCATCTATATCTTATATACCGATTTTTTTTTTTTATAAAATAGATATTAAAGTGTACTTTTAGAATATTGGAGTTTGATAACGATATATCTATGTGAAATACAATATATTAATATATTTTATTAATATACTTGAAGAAGTGCCTAACGATTAAACACGTTATTGTGGCTAATTTATAAAAGATAGATATATACTATTGAGGACTTTTTTGTAGATCTTTTAGAGACCATCATTTTTGTAACACATACTTTTGATGTATGATCGACGTATGCAAGGATAAGAGCTCGAAAGCGCATTTTCATCCGACTTGCTTCAAATTTATCGTTACTGCTCAGCTCCTATGTGTTTTAGCGTTATATTATATAGCCTATAACCTGCCCAGGCGTATGGACTACAATCGTACCAAGTTTGGTTAAAATCCCTTCAGTAGTTTTTGACCCATGCGTGCACATACAGACAGACAGACAGACGGACAGACAGACAGACAGACAAAAAAATTACTGATTGCATTTTTGGCATCAGTATCGATCACCAGTCATCCTCCAATATTAATTTTGAATATATATTCAATGTACAGAATTGACCTCTCTACAGTTTTATTATAAGTATAGATAGAGTTTGGCCAACGAAAGCTGTCCACTGAAAACGGCGGCAATTTCAAAAAAAATTAGGTTGTCAACACTGTTATTATACTGCATAAACAGAGTTGATACTTTTTAATATTCAGGGAAAAATGTCACTATAACAAAAATAAATATTTGTAGACTAATTATTGTTAATAATACAGATACCTTATCCAATGGTACCAAACCTACATACGAGTACCTATTGTGTTAGAGAGAATTGCCTCGTTTCTCATGCTATAACCTATAATGTATGCTATAACAAAGTTACATTGCTATATGGATTTTTTGACTCTCACTGTTTTTTTATTATTAGTTGAAGGTGAATAAGATGTGCATGAAGTAAACAACATTTTATTACTAAACGTTTATTAATGAACTGAACATAATTTTTTTTTGTAAAAAAGTTACGAATCGTAGTCGAAATCCGACTCTAAGTATTCCACACCTGATAATGATTCAGGTTCACTGCTTTCTTCACTGCTATCGCCCCCGACATTTATAATGAATCTTTCGAGCTCAGTTTCAAAAATTTGATCCCTCGCTTTATACTGATTTTCAACATTAATTACGTGATCAGTGTATTTCTTCCAATCGTCATTAGTTACACTATCAAAGCATTCTTTAATTAAATTTTGCATTTCCGATGCTGGTATACCAATATTTTTGCTAGCGACTTTTCTTTTTGCCTGACTCCATACCAGCTCAATCGCATTGAGGTCGCAATGGTATGGAGGCAATAATAAAATTTCATGGTTGTGAATGTTGCTGTGCTTTTTTAGAAGTTCTTCAACTTCATATTTTGGAGTAGGTTTATTATCTTTTACCAAACACATTAATTCTGCCTTTGTTTGATAATCCTCAAAAGCAATGTTATTTTCTTGAAGCCATGTCTGTATTACCACTTTCGTAACAGACATTGAAGGTGGTTTGTTGACTTGTTTTACATGGTAGCTTGCATTGTCCATCACAAGTACACTGGGCTTACTTAAATTTGGTAGCAACATTTCTTCTAGCCATTTCATATAGTTATTAGCATTCATATCATCATGATAATCTGCAGATTTCGATTTTGTGCTGAATATTAATAAAGCTCCTGGAACAAATCCTTCGTCTGATCCTGCATGTACAATGATATACCGTTTACCTGATGATATATTACTGATTACGCCACTCGTAGAAGGACCTTGCCAGGATTTTTTTACTTTATAATTCTGATGTACATATGTCTCGTCAATATAAATAATCTGTTTACCTTCCAGTCTTTTCTTATTAATTGTTCTTAGGTATCTATGCCTCCATGCAGCAATATCGTATCTTTCTGTAAGCAAGGCCCGTTCATTTTTATTGTTAACAAATTCAAATCCATTATTGTGTAACAATTTTCTAAGAGTTTCACGGCATCCAGTGAAGTCAATTGCTTCTTTCAGTTCATTATGCAGGTTTCTTAATGTTGGAACTTGTTTTTTTACACAATAGTA
The DNA here is from genome assembly GCA_905340225.1 of Abrostola tripartita. NCBI lineage: Eukaryota > Metazoa > Arthropoda > Insecta > Lepidoptera > Noctuidae > Abrostola > Abrostola tripartita. Next base: position 4,847,196 of record HG996488.1, read on the forward strand.
TTCATTTATTTTATTTCTTATGGCTGAAATATCAAAATCATCCAAATTAGAAACTGTTGCTGGATGAGGTCGTTTCTTTCCTGGAGTGTTCCACTGGCCCTGATTTACTGAACCTTCCTTTTTTATTCGCCTAAGTGTTTTTACACTTACTTCTGAAAAAAACAAAAGACAAATGTAAACAAAACTCTAAAAACACCAAACACTTTCACAACTTGTCAATTTCTTTTATCTGAACTGATGTAGTTCAAACATTGCATTATTTGAAGATTTAGAGACTTTCAATATGAATCAGTGAATTCACTTTTTTATATTAATTGGCATAAAATAAGTTACACCTATCAGTGTGAGAATGTGATAAGTAAAACAATAATGTCATGTTAAACTAACTTATATCGATAATTATGTTAAATTAGAATACCTGTCATTGAAGATATCTTTTCTAAATAATGTTTTTCACAAGTCAGTATTTCGTTTTTTTCCACAGATATCATTTCATGTAACACCTTTGTTATATTGAGCTTTATCTCTCTGTTGTATTCGTCGTCAATACTTTCTAAAAATAACCAGAAAAGTAATTACAAAATGTTTAAAATATTCAAGAAATATCAAGATGTTTCCACATACTACAAAAAAACTAACCTAAAAGTGAAGCGATTGAGTTCAGTTGTTGTATTTTCTTTGCAGATTTCTCGTTTATATCACTTTTCACATCATTAAATTTGTTGATCATGGTAAACAGTAGATTTCTCGTCGAACTTTTGATTGTTTTCGGCATGATTAATAACAAATTCAAGGAAAAAAATAAACGATACGGAGTTGTTGTTGACATCAATAATGACAAATGTATCAGTTCCTTGACAGTAAAAAAATGTTGCCATATAAAAGTTTCTGAAAAAATTCGTGGACAGCTTTCGTTGGCCAAACTATATAGATGTAATTTTTTACATTGTAAATTTTGCACACCGAGTTATCGGTGAAACATGCTGTACTCTTTACAAAACATTTTAACAACCTGTATTACCGTGTTTCTTGCAAATAAAGATTTTTATTTCTATTCTTATAAAACCATAGACAAAATAAAACACCAATTTAAAAAACATACAAATGTATTAATTATTTTAATATGCAAATTTTATTTATAATCAAAGGCTGGTACAATTTTGTACCTTGGCTACTTGTATCTAAGATTATATTGTACAATCTAATGACCGTACAATATTTGTTATTATATTATTAATAAAGAGTATAGTAATTAATTTCAAAGTTATTGTACTCTGTAAACACAAATAGAACGGCTTACATCTGTCACTGTCACTTCATCAGTCATCTTCTCCTAATTAAAAAATATATATTGAGCGACTATTTTATTCATGTTATCAAGTTACCCCCGTGTTGTGATTGTAATGCCGTATAAATTGTAATTGAGTGAACAATCAAGTGTTACTTTTTTACATATATTCAGACAATAATTATCTTCATCAGATATATTTGAATAATAATGGCTACCAGTAACTTGAACTTATTGCGGAATACTTTAAAAAAATTGAGGTTATAAATATTATATTTCTTATTCTCGTAATAGTACTACCATGTACTACTATCTACTGTGGCCAAATTAAATATAAATCAATCAACAATTTTTATTATTTACAGAATAGATCACTCAATCACGCGTTTGTATCAGAAACCTAGATTTCGACCTCCTTACTGGTATTTAACTAAAGATCGGGTGGTATGTAATATTTTTATTTCTAAAATCACTCATTATTTTACAATAGGCTCAGCCCCTATTACATTAGGACCTGTAACGAAACTGGCGAAATGTGGTTTTACTATAATAAGTGCACCTCTGCCTACCTTGGGAGAATACAGGCTTCATGTTATGTTATTATGTCTTTATTTTTAACCCTCGACGTAAAAAGAGTGGTGTTATAATACTTTCATAAACAGGTTTGATTAAAATTATTTGTTTTCTTTAAGCTATCAGAGGAATTTTTAACCCAAGATAATAAACAATTTATTGAAGAAGTAATGCAAGATAAAAAGCATGATCAAGCTTTAAGACAATCACCTCTTATCAATATTGGTACAAACCAACCAGCACAGTGGCTTCCACAGACTCGCAGAGTTGGTCTTATAGCCCGAAAAATAGGCAATTATCCACTTTGGTCTAAGGATGGGAAAAAGATGCTTACTACATTATTACAGGTATATGTTTTTAATATGTACACATTTAACATTTAAAAATGTGGTTAAAAATTGTATTTTCTCAATAAGAAATGTACATTTGGACCTGGTGATATGTAATGCAGGTATTTTTATACCTAACTTAGACACCAGTTCCTCACATATTGTTTGACTAGGTCATGTGTAAGCTGTATCAGTATTCTTCAGATAATTATTATGTGAAGTCTACTATGAGGAGTAATAAATAAATTATAATTATTATTTCACTTAAATGAGAATCTTATATTAACTATATGTTATAAATGTATATAAGGTTCACAGTAACTTCTGCAACCACCTAAAACTTGAATTGATAAAGGAAAGATGTTGCTATTTTGTATGTGACCCCGGGCATAACATGTACCTTTTAGCGAAGTAGGGAAACTAACCGCTGAATAAAGTAACATTTTTTTCATGACATCTAATGTTTTATGTGCAAATAATAAATATAAAAAATGTTTGATGTTATGTATAAGAGAATGATTTCACATCTGTTAATAGTACAAGAACACATACCTTTTATATTTATCGTCTATGTGATATTGAGTTTTGATGTGACATGATTTCAGAACGAAAGCAGGCATGTTGAATAACATGGCAATAATTGAAAAACTATTACTTTTCAGTAAAAAGCAATAGTTTTTCTATTATTGCACAACAAATCAGGCCTAAATTCACGAAAGAATATTTGTCCTCAATTCATGGTATTTTTTCTTCTTTTTCGATAAATGTACAAGAGATGGCCGAAAATGAAACATCTCCTTTCCTTTATCAATATAGATTTAAGCTTAGCTTGGGCAACATGCTAAAATGACAAGTAAGTCGTAAAGTCAAACACCTAAAACTTGTTTACTAAGTGAAAGTGACTTGCCATTCTGCAAGTTTTATTGCTAGTGGACACTTGCATGTTTAGCAAGTTGTTTATAATTAATTTCTATGTTTTTAGGTTGTGGATAACCATGTTATTAAATATGTCCCTCCTGAAGAATTTCAACCAATGAAAACTTCTGGTGGGGTTGAATGGAAAGAAAAAAAGAAATTGGGATGTATGTTAGTTGGTTCAGAATCTATAGATCCTAGTACTGTTACTAAAGAGTATTGTGGACTATTTAACAATGCAGGCCTTTTACCAAAAAGACACATCTGCAGATTTATGGTGTCACCAGAATCTTATGTGCCACCAGGCACACCACTGTTTGCCACTCATTTTAGAGCGGGAGATTATATAGATGTGCGAGCTAAAACGTAAGTGAATAATTGTCACTGAATCTTACTTTTTATTATTAATTTGTGTCTTATTAACCATAAAAAATCATTTATAGTTTAGATCGTGGATTCCAGGGCGTAATGAAACGTTGGGGATTTAAAGGAATGCCGGCATCACATGGAGTTACTAAAACTCATAGGAGGCCAGGAAATATTGGTGCTGGAGGTGAAAAAGCTAGAGTTTGGCCTGGTACTAAGATGCCTGGTCACATGGGAAATAGGTGTGTGATTATGATCATTTAGTCTTCTTTGTTCGATTTAATTAAGTTGTACACAAAACTGGACTCAGTTTTTTTATTCATAAAAGACTCAATACAGTGGAGCATAAATAGACTCCGCTTAGTCAGCTCACTAGTCATTTTGTGTCAGTCGACAACTTTAACCGGCTTCAAAAAAAAGGAGGGGGTTCTCAATTCGTCGGAATCCTTTCTTTTTTTTTAAATTCATCACATTTTCACCCAAAAAATAATTGTAATTGATTAGGCACCTATTATCTCCATATCTGAGAGTCGACGCGTATATTTAATGTATACTTTGCCATTACTGTAATATCTCAGTATACTTTGACAAGCAAAATTAATAATGAAGAATGGATATAGAAATAGTGCACAGTACTTATACTACCAAGTATGGACAGCATCAAATCAGAAAATATTATTTAAAAAAAGCAAAAACTTTTCTTGTGGACCCCTGAATGCTTTAGAAATTAAAATTACCTTATTGTACTCCTAAATGCATCAGTTATCTGCCAGTGAAAATCTCGGTCTCAATATCGGTCCAGCCATTTTGGAGAGCCGGAAGAAACAAAGACATATGTACATAAAAATTTAAATTGCCTTTTGTCTTAAAATAAGTCGTATATTCTGTCATCCTTTATGCGCGATTTGTCCAATTCATAGTTAGTCCCAATTGTAATTCTGTAGTACAGAATAATTTAATACATCTAGAACGCATTATATTTTCCGAATGTTTATTCTGTAAGCGTTGAAAATATACCTACTCAATGTTTCTACGTTTTCCACAAGATTCGTGCAATTATGATTGGGAAGTATACTGCGCTATTACAGTATGGCTAGGTGCGTAATACTACAATATACATTCAATAAACGCAGATTCGACAAATTTCTGTTTCAGTATGGTTTAGATTTAGCAGATTTATATTGTTTTTATTGGTAGTAGGAATATAATGGGTTTTTATTTTAAGATGGAGAGTGCTGCGTGGTGTTAAAATTTTACGTATCAACACTAAACATAACGTGATTTGGACATTGGGTGTTGCAATACCTGGTGAAACTGGTGCCATGTGCTATTTATTTGATACAGTCCTGCCGTTAAAGAAACTCAAAACAGCACCACCATTTCCTACCCAATCATTTATTGAAGACTTGCCTCTCGAATATTATGATGATTCTGTGCAGCCCTTTGATGAACAATCTATATCATTTGAAGAATCATAAAATACCGGCTGTAAGTAACAAGGTATAGTTACATTAAATATCATTTCATAATATTAAATGGCTACTCTGGTATACAAACATTGAACTTACGTAGATAAGATTGTTGGAATTTTGGCAGTATGATGAAAACATAAAATATTTATATTAAGATTAGTGTACTATATGTAGTGTCAATATAATTATATATATTATGTAGATACTGATGATAATAACGTAAGATGAAAATTAAACAAAATAGCAGAGAAATGTTTTTTTTCCATGAATTCACACAAACAAAAGGTATTGGCGAATTCCCTTAAGTATTTATTAGTAGAACCTCAAACATCATAAATCAACGCAGATAAGGTAAGGGCAGATTTCAATCGTCAGATATTTTTTATTAGTAGAATAAATTTGACGTTTCGACATATTTTCTATACATTAACTGGCAAAATGACAACTTTTTCCGCCGAATAAAGTTTATCTGACCATTAAAAATTGGCCCGTACTGCTGCACTCAAAGACGTTAATTACTTACACTGACACTAAGTAAAGATTATACAAAGTAAACCTTTACTTAGTGATAGATTAAGTAATCATTAAATTTACATAGGTATATCACAACTTGATACGAGGTGGGGCCAAAATGCCCATTCTCCCTTGGGGGTCGTCCATTAATCATGTGATGTTTTTAGCAACTTTTTAAACCCCTCCCATACTTGGTGTGATTTAGACTAATCGCCCTCCCCTACCCAAAATCATGTCTATTTATTTTCGATGGAGTTGTTTTTTTACTCGCAGTAACAAATGATGGTGCATTTCCCAGCCCCAAAGGTGAAATATAAATACACATGATATCTCACTACACTCTCCCCTCCTCCCTTGTGATGTATGGTGAAGTTTTCCGAATCTTTAAACGGTGTGTAAAGCCATGTCAAAGGCCTACAGGTGGTTTAAACTCTGACACCAGGTTGTTCATCAACCGTACTATAAGGAGAAGAATCAATAAATAAGTCAATGAAAAAAACAATTGTTAACTTCTCTTATCAACAAAAAGACCTGAATAGGACCGAGTCCACCCGATCGTTTGTGCGCCGCATATGCAAGCGTGCTTCGTGCGATGCACCAAACGGCAACATTCCGCTGGATATTCAGCGGCTGGCCGGTATCCGGTATCCGGCTAAACTGCTGTTTCATCTCTAGTTATTATCATATTAACACAATTTAAAGTCTGTACTGTACCCTCAGTGTGCGAGTTCAACTCGCGCCTTGACAGGTTTTTTATTCATCAAGTGCGGCTCACGCCAATCGGCGTTTACGTTAATAGTTAGCTAATGATAATGTTAGTTCCATTCTTCGCCACGGCGCGACCTATTACTGGCGAAATGTGGGTGTACTCCAAGCCATAGGAGCGTAAGCAATTCTAGGAGGGCATACTGCTTGATATGTGCATATGCCCGCGATTTGTGCATCTCTGACTACCCCACCGCGGCAAACTGGTGTTACGTTATGTTTATGTAAGTTGCCCTAACTTTGTAATCCAAATTGCGTCTGCAGAGCACCTAAAACCATATAACATAAAATAGTTCGTTACATATTTTGGACATAACTTATTACATCATTCTTAACGCTTTCCTCATTTTCTTCTTTGGTCAATTATATTATTATTAGAGTCCGACCGAACTTTCGGTTTCGGTAAAAAAACAGGCTTCGGTCGAGTTTCGGTTTCGGCATAAATTCTGCGAAACTACGCCCGAGACCGAAACTGCATTCGCAGGGCTCGGAACCGGTTTGAAAAATACCGGTTATTACCGGATTTACTCCGAACTTTTCTAAAAAACGTAAACGTTTTAAGAACCTTATTTGAACTAAATTAACCGGTTTATTCGGTAAACGCGATGCAGCTTGTGACTACTTGTAATTGTAAGAATGCCGTGAATAGCGGCGCGGTACGTAGACGTAGGTACCTTTTATAAGCTATTTCTTTTCATTCGATTCGTGACTTCATGAGCCGACGTCTGCTGCGCAGTGGATTTAATCACCAGTTAATTTTATTCGTGTTTATAACATGGGTAGAAAGTGAAATAATTTAATTTGTATATACTTTGACTACAGTAAAATTTTAAAATAAAAATAAAAACCGCCTTCAAAAACATGAACTCGAAAGTGAAAAATAGTACTGAAGCTACTTTTGTAAGCTCTAGATATGAAATGATCATTGACAAACTATGGCGACAGGCGCTTCGGCGTAGGTACCACCATCTTTTGCAGACCACCGCCTTGTATGCTTCCAAATACAGTACAAATCAACAAAACCAGTCTGATATTGCAACCCCCGTAAAACCGATATAACCAGGTACACCAACTCACCAAAACAGTAAACACAGATGACAGACACGACACTCAGTACAGACAACATAGAATCAAACACACAATACTAACCACCGCTCTTTTAAAATGTTATGTACTGACACCAAAGATCTGAGCAAGTTTCTGGTGGGGGCCGGAACTGGAGCACGGAAGAAACTAAGGACGCTTTTTAATCGAGCGAAAAACACCCAGACTTTTTACACACAGACATGCGTACCTTCGTTACGGGGGTTAAGGGTGAAACTAAAAGATTTCTTAATATTCCTGTTGATAGTGTGTAAATAAATCCTAGGCTCCATACCCAATTTCACCTTTTTAGGACTAGGGAAGTAGGTACCAACCCTGGAGGTTTTATTGAGAGTCCGTGAGTATTATAATCGATGAATTTAAGCATGAATAAGATATAAAGAAACAATGCTAGACATAATTATAATTTAAGAAGAATAATATTTTTCATAAGTCCGCTGATTACATCCTATCCTGAAAATTGTATTCATACCATTTTCTCTCATACTCTATTCTCTAGTTAATTTAACCTCTTTTTACTTATAATAATCATCTATGACAAATTCAACGCATAAAATGTATAAAACAAAAGACATGGCAATGACGTCATGCTCGAAATGAAAGGGATGGATGCTCAAAGAAAAGAAGGATGCAAAATTTAACGATGTTTGAACGGTTTGAAAAAATAATTTATACTCTAGCTAGGGGTATTAGGGTTAAATTTTATGTTTGTTCAGATACTTTTGACCACCTTGTATGCTTATTAGATACTAGTGAACGAACTGTTTGCTAACATATTTATGAACACTTTGACAGCTTCGATATTTTTGAAAACTACTTGCTAAGATGTTTGACCACTCTGTATGCTATCAACAATTTGTTAAAGGGACTGCTAAGATAAAATTGAATTTTCGTTTGCTTATATCATTTTGACTACTTTGCATGCTTCGATCATTATGATGCTGACTGTACATAATAACGGTTTGAAAATTTAACCGGTATCCGAGCCCTGTGCATTCGAGAGGTTCTGGAAGAAATTATGAAACGAATTTCTTTAAAATCAACTCCTTATTTCAACAAGTAAGCACAAATAAATAATTAAATAGAACATTCTTCTTTTTGAAGTCGGTTAAGAAGTGTGATAAGTGATGCGATTTTAAGGCGAATGCAACGTCGAGAACCGCAAAATTAATTCTTTTTTTGTGTTATTTGCTCATCACACCCCAACAGCACTTCTTGGGGAAGCATTGACTGAATCTGCGGTAACTAAGACACGCGTGTTTTCGTTGATAGTATCTCATATATGTCTTAAATTTCACAACATAGCTATTTGAATGATTTAATTTTTTTATAATAATAATTACTTACTTAATACCGCCTTCATAAACTCGAACTCAAAAGTGAAAAATAATATTAACATAATACTTTATTCATTTGACTTTACATAAGCGATGTTGAAGTCCGCGCCAAATTCTATGCGTTAGCTTTATTAATAGTTGTAGCATTGAAACTAATGAAAAAAGCGCCCGTGAGACCATTATCATATTTACATTTTTGTAAGTGAAGTAAGTTGTTAATTTTTGTATTTGGCACCGAATTCAAATTCGTTTATGTAAAATCCGCCACATTATACACCTGTACTGAAGACCGAAGAGTATAATCGGCCACTGTGTGTAGCGTTTGTGGACTATGAGAAAGCCTTGAATTTACTCGAAACCTGGGCTGTTTTGCAGTCTCTCCAGCTATGTCATTTCAACTTAGGTATATCGAGGTGTTGAAATGTTTGTATAGTAACGCCACCATGTCGATCCGGTTCCAGGATGAGAGCACAAAACCGACAGGGAGACGTTATTTCTCCGAAACTGTATACAAATGCGTTGGAGGACATTGTCAAGCTCTTGGGCTGGAACGGGTTCGGCATCAACATCAATGGCGAATACCTACATCACTCACCTTCGTTTTGCCGATGATATAGTTATCATGGCGGAGTGGTTGAAGGAGCTCAATACTATGCTTAGCGACTTCAGATACTTTTTCAATAGGTGGGTCTTATAATAAACATGAACAAGACGAAGATCATGTCGAATGTCCATGTCGCACCCGTACCGGTTGCTGTTCGGAACAATACTCTCGAGATTGTCGACCACTATGTTTACTTTGGACAAAGTGGTCGCCCAAAGAATCCAACTCGGATAGGCAGCGTTCGGGAAACTACGCGACATCTTCTAATCTAAAATTCAACAGTGTCTGTAGACGAAGGTCTTTAAACAGTGTGTGTTGCTAGTGATGACGTATGGCTGCGGGCCGTGGTGGTTACTTACGGTTGGCCTTTTGGAGAGGCTCAGAGTCACTCGACGAACTATAGAGAGAGCTATGCTCGGAGTTTCTTTGCGAGACAAGATCTAGAATATGGAAATTCGCCAAAGAACTAGAGTTACCGACATAGGTCAAAGAAAATGCAAGTTAAAGTGGTAGAAGTAAGCAGGCCATATCGCTCGAAGAACTGATGTCCGCTGGGGAAAAAAATCCTCGAGTAGTCACCGCGAACCGAAAAACGCAACGTTGGCAGGCCTCTCACCAGGTGGTCGGCCGATATCGCCAGAGTTGCGGGCAACCGGTGAACGCAAATGGCGAGCTTTCGTTCATTGTGGCGTTCTTAAGGGGAGGCTTTTATTTAATAGTGAACTTTTCCGGCTGATGATGATGAATTGGTGCAGAAGCAATATTACTTATTACGATAATTCCGCTATGATTTTATGAGGAGTGCCATTCCATATCTCCAAAGTACATTATTAGATCACGACAATCTTTATATATGACCAATTCGGGAGTATATTCTTTCAAACAATAAAATGTATTTAAAAATCTGTTTGCAATGGAAGGAGAAATCCTTGAAAATACATTAATAAACATAAAGGCGAACATAGATTCTCCTCCTTTTTTAACTCTTTCAGTCACGCTGTTAGGTACATTAAGAATATTTTGAAGATTTTAACTTTAGTTTTAGCATCCTATACGTCTAAAATATTACAGAAAGTAGGAAAAAAAATATAGGTACATATGTGTTATTATTTAATATATGTACCAGTTGTATATTAAATAATAACACATATGTACCTATATTTTTTCAACAAGCAAAACTACGGTAAAAAATACTTTTCTATGAAAATTTCATTAACGTCTTTTCTCTTTGCATTGCACATACAGTACGTACTGGAGATATATTAACGCTACATTTGTAGTACCTTTTTAAAAGGCTTCTTAGGTTGATGGCGACTACATCTAAGACAAATTTCCTGAGGGCTTGTAATGTTTTATAAATGCATATCCTGGAGAAGAGGCCGTGGTTGCCGTTTACAAATTCGGGCCGTCGTCGTTTGTCTCTGACATAATATGCTTGCGCCAGTAGATCCTGGTACAGGATTCGTCTGAATTATTTCAGTGTCAACGTGCTTAGGTCTGGGCGTGAAACGGACTGCAGTTCTTTATAAATTAAATAAGTATTGACAACACAACAATAAAAAATGCAACAATTCAGAATATGTGTGGATCACTTCAATAATACCTGTTTTTTTATTTTATAAAAACAGAAATATCAAATATTTGTGTCGTTAGATTTCAAATTGAATTAAGTCCAAAATGATTTAATTCATAAACAGCGGTTTTTTTTCTGTTCGAGTAAGGCTTTTTATTATCTCATTCTCAGGGTGGTGTGACTATCAAAAATAGGATTCTCTATCATCCTTTCTATCATTGTTTCTATGAAATGTTTATAGATTACGAGAAAAACGAATTTCTAATTTGGTTTTAGGTTTATTTTGTCAAAATGAACCAAGTCCTTCGGACTTAGCTTCGTTTGATCCAACAGAATACTGGACTTAGTGCAGTTTGAATCAAAATATGATCAGGGGACGCGACAATCAACACACAACTGGGCGCCATTTCGAACGATCGCGTCGCTCTGATTGGTTCAATGCGACTTGCTGCGTTTTGATATAACATGTCAAATGGACTTGGTTCAATTTGAAAAAAGAGGTGTATTTTAAACTTATTTTGCTTGAAAACTACAGGGACTTGGTTCAATTCGGTAAAATATTTTGAAAGATACTTCCCCTGCCTTTTAAATAAGAATAAAAGCTAACTTTATGTCAAAAGTGGACTTGATGCGATTTGAAATCTAACGACACATTTATAAAGAAAACCTTAGCAAAATGGTTTGACTGTATAACGAGGGAACGCATATGCACATACGATTTTGTGCTTCGCTATAGTTGATTAACAATCTGATAAAGGTTTTCTGCCAACCCTACCAAAATAGGTAAACATTTTTACACGTTCTTATGAGCCATTTATATTTATAGTCGTGGTGGCCTAGAGGTTGACATACCGGATTTCTATGCACGAGGTTGCAGGTTCAAACCCAGGCAAGTATCAATGTGACTTTTTCAATGTCATAAATACTGTCTTAGATATTCTAAGACACCACTGACCGACGGTGACGGAAAACATCGTAAGGAAACCTGGATTTCATTATCTGAAATCGCCAACCCGCAGTGAGCTAGCGTGGTGATCAGTGCTCAATCCTTCTCTATACGAGAAGAGGCCTTTGCCCTGCAGTGGGACAGTTATAGGCTGTTATTATTATTATTATTATTATGAGCCATTTCACAAAATTTTGACGTTCGAATTCTGTCAAATTTGTCATGTGTGCGTAGCACACCCACACAAAAACAATGCAAACAGTATAGCGCGAGTTTTGAGACGGACATAAAAATCTTGATCGTTACGACAATGTTTCTTATTCGAGATGTATGAAAATATTTTTGTTTCAATACTAATTTATTTAGACAAATTATAATTTCTACAATAATAATATAATTACCAAATATAAATAGGTATATCATGTTTTGTAAAATTTATTTTAATAATAAATGTATTAGATTGTATTTTTGGAGGATTATTACTCAATTACGCAAAAACGGTTAAAAGGATATAGAAAAAAAATTGCACGTAGATAGTTTATAACCCGGATTAACATAATAAAGGCTACAAGCTACTTTTCATGCGTAGAAAAAATCTAAGTGGACCAAGTCGCAGACAAAAATAGTACAGTCAAGATTAAAGTAGCTGAATATAAATCGAATAAAATATCTTAAACTAATAAAATAATATACTTTACTTGATAAGAAACAAAACCGAATGAAAATAATATATAGAAATTGAAAACGTTGTAGTCGTAGTATAAACATGCGTTTGCAATACGAATTTTCGTAATTTAAAATGAGAAAAAAGTGACACAGATCCCACCTCTTTGGGCGCTTGGGCCCGACTGATCTTTCAACGTTTGTGCATCGAATTTATTGTGATTTGGAGTGATATTGAAAAAGATGTAATTTTTAATTAAATAAAAGAATTTTAAAAATCTCTTTATTATAAGATTTCTTAAAGAGCATAGTTTATTATGACATAGGTATATTTTAAAATTAAAATATACCTTTATTCAAACCAAAAAGTCGCGTTAAAATTACAGTATAAACCGTGAAAATAGGTTTCAGTTTTTTTTTTATCAATTAAAAGTGTTATTAATCGAAAATGTGGCACCGTAAGTTTCAATAAAAATATATGCCTAATGCTTACTGTATTTTTATCATTTAAATTTGTGAATGTAAATGATAGAATTTGGAGCCCGAAATTGACTCTGCGATGATTTTTCAGAAAACGTGTTGCGGGAGATTGGTCACCATATAGCAATTAAGTTATTTTTTGTAAATCTATTAGCTTATGTGTCAATGCGAAAGATTGGTCTACATTTTACATATATATATACTTAAATTCCTAAATACTACCTAAGATGGTAAATTAGGCGTCCGAAATCTTAGAAAACTGCGTAAAAATGTAAAATGGCTCTTAAGAAGCTTTGCCTCTGTTCCTATTTTCTACTCATGTGCATAGAGATAGGTACATGTAAAGTTTCATGAAGAGTATGACCATAAACTCACAATAGTCATGGTGGTTAGTTTACTAACCACCATGACTATGGAATTTAGCCTAAAGATAATATTTTATATCAAATCACTTTTTATATAGATATATGTTTTAACATTAGTTAAGCCTAACTAATCTTAAAAAATATATAGGTAATATGTAGATAAAAAAACACCATGACAATGTCAATAAAACTACTTACATATCTTCAAAAAATATATTAAACAATCAAAACATAATAAACTTTTATCGAACTATACAACAGAGAAGGGAGATTTAAAAATAAAAAAGATACCCTACGTATCGTCCGTACATGTACGCTATGTATATATATACACACGATTAGTATTTACAGAGCGCGTCGCTACCTCGCTAGCGCTTGTCGGCCGGCGGCGCGGGCTCGGAGTCGGCGGGCGGCGCGGGCGGCGCGGGCGGCGGCGGCGCGGGCTCGCGCAGCTTGGCGCGCGGCCGCCACGCGTCCAGCAGCGCCTCCACGCGGTCCTCCGTGGGCCCCCAGCGCGCGAAGCCCGCCGCGTTCTGCAGCCACACCACCACCGTGCCGCCGCCCCATCTGAAGTACACCTCGTTCCTGTGACATGTCACGTGTTACGTTGGCTATATCCGAGTCCTAATCATTACCCTGAGTTCCAAAAATATGTTGTGTTATAGTGAGCATTTTAGTACATACCTCACATATTAATTCAAACCAATCTCAAAGTTTGGTGTCCAAGTTAACTGACACGCTTTTAAGGTTTAGATTTGATCCAACCGATTTTCCTAGTTTACTATTACTACCTAATACCTATAATATATATAATTAAGCTATAGTCCAGGTTTATAACTAAGTGGCTCTTGGGTGAAATACCATCTTCAGTTTCTTAGAAGCTTATGATTACATTTTCAAGTCACACGTAATAATCAAACACATCACCACTACCCCTAATTGTTTTGAAGCAATTTGTGATTGAATTTATATGGATTACGAGAATTTTCACTTTGCGTCGGTCTTGCAGCACCAACAATAAAATCATCGTATGATTACCTAAAATAATGTATTACGGGTGTTTTTTTTTAAGAATGTGTGATGGTGAAACAGGCCCTTAGTGTGGTGTGGTGTGTATTAGGTAAGTGTATTAAGTGTGGTAAGTTACCTTTAGTTACTGCAGTGTTTTAAGTAAATTATTAATACTCAACTCATATTCATAAAAATAGTTTCATTTCAATATTTTGTAGTATTATTACTTTATAGTATAGTACTTATAGTAAAATACTGCATAAATAATTATTCTAACCCATATTTAATGCTACTGACACGTTCTACACTTGCTCAATTATATATACAACTATTTATATTATATTTATTTATTATTCATACAACCAAGAAATAAAACACCATAATACTGATCTTACTGTTATAAAATCACTGAATTACTTGACTCTCACTTGAAGATCCGAACTAAATGCAACAAACATTTTTCTCTAGCACACATGCTCAGTTTCCGTGTATTACAACAAGTTACAACACGCAAAGCCCGCGCTACTACGTGGCCGACGACGCTCTTCACTGCCATCGCTGCGTCTTTGCGATTGTTTAGAATGGGTCTGTCAATACTTCTTTATTGGGCTACTACAATATTTTGTAGAAAACAGTATTGAGTCGTGTTGTACTTCCAAAATTTATTTGTGCCTAAAACGAATTAAGGTTATTGAAATATATTTGCTGTATTATTTTATAGGTCACATTTTCCGATTTTTTAAATATAAATCGGTAACATATCGAAGCCAAAAATAAAATAATATACCGTCGTTTTGTGTTTTTATTAGTTGGCGTATTGATCAGACAAGGTAATAGGGAAAACTGGTGAACATCTCTCTAATAAATCATCTAAAGTATTTAGTGATTGGAACCGAACGTCCAGTAGTAGGTATATAGATTTACTAGCCTTTGCTTGCGGCTTCGCTCGCGTTAAGAAGCCATCTATTGTCAACATTTAGAACTAAAAATTATTTTGTTCGTCTTAATTTATTCGTTCCATTAGGTACTGATAGGTTCAAACTAATACATTTACATCCTACATCATCCCTTATTTTATCCCCATGGGGGTTGAATTTATCAAAATCCTATTTAAGCGGACATCTTCATCATAGTAGCTCCAATCTTTAATTTCAGTTCAATCAGTTGAAAATCTAAGAAGATTTATACAAACTTTCATCCCCTATTTTATCCCCTTAGGGGTGGAATTTATCAAAGTCCTTTCTTAGGGGATGCCTACGTCATAGTAGCTTTATGCAAGCAGTCTCAGCCCGATCGGTTAAAAATTGACAAAGTTTCATACAAACTTTCGTCCCCTATTTTATCCCCTTAGGGGTGGAATTGATCAAAGTCCTTTCTTAGGGGATGCCTACGTCATAGTAGCTTTATGCATGCAAAGTCTCAGCCCGATCGGTTAAAAATTGACAAAGTTTCATACAAACTTTCATCCTTGGGGGTAGCATTGATCAAAATCCTTTCTTAGCGGGTGCCTACGTCATAACATCTACCTGCATGCCAAATTTCATCCCGATCCGTCGGGTGGTTTGGGCTGTGCGTTTATAGATCACTATGTCAGTCACCTTTGAGTTATATATATTTAATAGGTATGTCGTAACAACGCTACATCAATATATATATATGTGTGGAAAATGCTTTACGCGTACCCCACCGTTGGAAGACGATGGGGTTATGTGGGACTCCCCGCCCCCGTGAACCGAAAAAGGCCGATCCACGAAGGTATACCTACTAAAAACCACACATGCCTGCTGCTGGCGCCTATAATGGCGAGGAGGCGGGATCGCTATTAGCACCCTACCGCCAACCCCGCCGGCGCTGTCCGCCCTGAAAAGGGCGGACCTTCGACTTTAGTGCTCCCCCAGAGGATGAAGGGGGCTGCAAGTCTTCGGCGAAGGCCAGTGCAATGCAGAGGTGGGTCTCCTAACCCAGTCTCCGCTGGCCTCCGCAAAGCGAGGACTCAGCTAGTCCAACCCCTTACCGTCTGCTCTTTTCGCGCAGCGCTTGGTGTAGCGCGCGCTCTTGGATCAATATTTTACCTTAATTTAAATATGCTAAATTCAATCATCCTAACAAATTACGGCTTGGATAGAGTCAAGTTATGTAGTAAGATAGCTTTAGAGATCTGTTTATACGATTCGTGTATAGACCACTGAAATTATTTTTTACACTAAATATCAATGTAAAACTATAAATATGTGCAATATATTAATAATATATTATGTATAAAGCAGTGACTGATATAATTTGATGAGAAAGTCAATTTTTTTATATTCATTGTCCTTTTTAGGATGACAAATAAACCACTCACTTTGTGAGAACATGTTGAAATCCGTGACGGTACTCGTGTTCAAAAGCTGGAATAACCACCTAAAACAAAAGTGCCGTATTAGTTATTTATAAAATAAAGACTAAATGCAGTGTAGCAATTATAATAGGGAATATGCATGTAATTCAAATAAGAGCCAAATATTTTTTTTAATATCTCTTTCGCAGGACGCGTTTGCATATCTGACAAAAAATAGCATGTTTTCGGTTCATTTTGCGACAAAATGAGACTATATCTGTAACTTATAATGCTATCAGATAGCTTATTTCTTTGTTTCAAAGATCGCAAAAATTTTCTTCAAAACTATGTTTTTTTTTAAATAGCCCCACTGCTGGGCAAAGGCCTCCCCATTATTTTTCCACATAACTATAATAATTAATATAATAATTTTATTTATTTCTCTCAAAAAGTACATTATAGTTCAATAAATTAGCTTAGCGTAGACATAGCTAAAACATAACTT
Source organism: Abrostola tripartita (assembly GCA_905340225.1). Lineage (NCBI taxonomy): Eukaryota > Metazoa > Arthropoda > Insecta > Lepidoptera > Noctuidae > Abrostola > Abrostola tripartita. The sequence continues at coordinate 4,864,325 of HG996488.1, forward strand.
TTTGAGAGCTGGAGTCCGCACTAGGTTCTAGACCTGTATGACGGATCTCCAGGCTCTCTTACTCCTTACAGTCTAAAGAGGTAAACAGCCAACGTGAAAACTTTACATCATCAACAATAATGTACTGTGTAAAAAGGATGAGATATTAATTTAGTGTACCATATGTTAGTGTGTGTGTGCGTGGGAGTGAGTGAGTGGATGAGTGTGTGTGTGTGTGTGTGTGTGTGTGTATGTGTGTATGTGTGTGTGTGTGTTTGCGTGTAAGAAAAGTATGTGCATTCGAGCATATGTGTGTATAATCAGCTGAATCTATTGTAGTGTAACTATAATTTTTTCTGTCTCTGTGTAGTCTAATTTGAAAAGCCAATTTGTTACAGTTTTTTTGCATTCAGATAGGGTCAAAGGATAAATATTTAAAGTCTTATTAATTTTGTTATAAACATAGTTACTGAGGAAATAAAAGCAATGTTGAGCCAAACTACATTTAACCAGTCTAGGGGGACGAGCACTATATTTACGTCGCGTGTTATCAAATTTATTAGGATCATATGGAGTCATAGAATGAGTGGTAAGAATAAGGTTAAGAAGGAATAATTTTCGGACTGTGAGAACATTGCAGAGTGAGTATAGACTTGTAGTAGGGAAAGTGTAGGGTAATTTCCATCCTACTTTTAGGATCGCTCTCTGGGCACGTTCCAACTTCAGGAAATGAGTTTTAGTGGAACCGCCCCAGGAAACAATACAATATTGGATAATGGATTGAGCAAGAGCTAAATAAACAAGCCTAAGGACTCGTACATCTGCGACATGACGAAGGTTCCTAAAAATGAAAATTAATTTGCGAAGCCTGGATGTAAGAGAGTCAATGTGATTGTGAAAAGAAAGAAGGTCATCGATTGCTACTCCTAAATATTTAATCGAGTTGCAGCGGCTAAGGTAAGGACAGTTACATTGATTAGAAGGTAGGACGTCACAGGAGTGAGCTGAAAGGGAAAACGAGGTTGAGGTGGATTTGCCAGTATTAGATAAAGCGAAGGTGAGATATTGCGTCTTGTCAGCGTTCAAGGTGAGTAGGTTTTTAGTTAACCAGCTTGTGACAGAATTGAGACCTTGTTGAGCATACTCAAAGACGGCTTCCCATGACGCGCCGTGAAATATTAGGGCTGTATCATCGGCATAAGTGAAAATCGACCCGTTAGAGAGATTAAGTTGACACAGATCATTTATGTATATAAGAAATAAGGTCGGGCCGATAATACTGCCCTGGGGCACGCCATAGGATATAGGTAGCTCGTCACTAGTCCATTCACCGATCCTGACGCACTGCCGTCTTCCAGTTAAGTAACTCTTAAAAAGCGAGAGTTGGCTGCCTCTAATGCCGATTTTCTCTAGCTTATCTACAAGTAAGGGGACAGAGATCGTGTCGAACGCCTTTGCCAAATCTAAAAAGATGCCGACCACTTTTAAATTGTTGTCTAATTTTGACACTATTTCATTGGTCAGGTTCAAAACGGCATTACTAGTAGAGATGCCAGAGCGAAAGCCATATTGACATGATGATAAAAGTTGATTGTGTTCCAAATATTTCATTAATCTATTATTTAACAGTCGCTCTAGCAGTTTAGACAATGTGGGCAATATAGATATTGGTCTATAGTTGTTCGGCCGATCTCTGTCTCCTCCTTTATGAATGGGTTGGACGATAGCGAGCTTGAAGTCATCCGGGAAAATACCAGTAGATAAAGCCAGATTGCAAAGGTATGTTAGCGGGGGAATTAAAATATTCTTAAATTTTTTGATGATACTGCCAGAGATATTGTCAGCACCTATTGCACAGTCAGTTCTTAATTTATTAATCAGATGCTCTATTTCGGATTCATCCGTATCCAATATGACAAAAGTTTTATGAAATGACGGAAGAGTTGCCACCATAGCGTGTGTGTCAGAAGCAGTCTGTACTTTTTCAGCTAGGGTTCGTCCGATATTAACAAAATATGAATTAACTTCATTTACTGAACTTTTAGGCTCGGAGGATGATAGAAGATCGTGAGCAGAAATTTTGTGCTTTTCCGTGTGTGTAATTGTTTTAATTGTTTCCCAGAGTTTCTTGCTGTTATTGTGTGCTTTATTTAAAAGAGATTTTTCATAGTTGATTTTGGCCTTTTTAACTAACATAGTACAATAATTTCTGTATCTTTTAAAAGTGATGATTAATATTTCGTTATTTGTTGATTTTTTGAGTTTTAGATGCAGATTATCACGATTTCGGAGACATTTAAGCAGCCCTGTCGTCATCCATGGTTTCCTTAGCCTTTTTCTGTAAGGCACCAGTTTTAAAATAGAGTTTGCAACTATAATTGAATTAAGGGTATTTATAAAATAATTCGTGGCCTCGTTAACGTCACCGGTATTGTAGATAGGACTAAAATCAGTTTGCACAAGGTTTGATTCAATTTTATCGTAATCAAATATCCTGATGGTTTTCTTCTTACTGGGAACATTGTTTGAGTGGTTTAGAGTGTGAAGGTAGAGCAGAACCGTGTCATGGTCAGTAATTGATGTGTTTGCGACGAAACAATATGCAGGTCGGATGGTCTTTAGGATGAGGTGGTCAATACATGAACGGTTTTGCCGTGTCGGAAGTATATGCCCTGGTAACATACCGTGAGATGCAACCAGGTTAAGGTATTCTTCTGAGCGCGAATCGGTATTGTTTTGCGAAATATCAATATTAATATCACCCACCAGAATAATATTTTTATAGGATGATACTGTCTTTAGGAGCTCGTCAAGAGAGTCCAAAAACCTCGACAAATTACGAGTCGAAGGTGGACGATATAAAGCAATAACCACTGTCTCCTTGTTTACTATTGTCAATAGGCAATTTGCGTCATGTATGAGGGGCTCTGTGACTGAGATTTGATGGTTATTTCGGAAGTAAATAATTACGCCTTCGTTCTGAGTAGTGTGCCGGGCGGTTGAAACAGAGGTATAGCCATGTATTGTGGGTAAATTAGGGGAATGTAAGAGCCAGCATTCAGTTAAAATTATTAAATCCCATAAGGTTCCACTGCGTGCTAGCAGTGTGTTAAAGTTATCAAAATTTTTATTTATGCTTCGAATATTTTGACAAAGCAGTGTGAATGCATCTTTATGCAAGATCGAGATTTGGGTACAGTCTTCCATCACACAAACTGCTGAGTCTGCAACCGATACGCGATCAATATCGTTTTGAAGATCATCTAGATTATCGAATTTATAAAATAAGATTATTTAACATTGAACTAAATTTTACTAAAATAGAGAATGCGGGATAGTCAGACGCACTCAAAGTAATATATAAAAATGAAAAGTGGTATGTAAGTAGTTGGGCTGGGCAAAAGGTATTAAACAGTGCGTTATTGTGGGGGCAACTGATTGAAAGACTTATGTGGGCAAGGAGGTATGAGGTATTATGGTTAAGTGTAAAAGTATGTGTGGGGTGTATTATGAGCAGTAAGAAGTGTACATGTGTTATACAGTTAACAAAATTATAAAAACTAAGTAAGCAGACTAGTCAATTAGCAAAAGAAGTTAAGTTATGTAGATCACTTTCTGTATTGACACACTGCGGAGTAGAGCCGGAAGTTTTCCTAATGAAGATTTTGCCGTGATTTGACCAGCAGCTTTCACACTTGCCTTCTTTTTGAAGTTTACGCCCTTGGTAGAATAGATGTTTATCGTACGTGGTCAAGGATTCAGCAATGTATAAGGGAGTAGGTGGGCCCGTCATTTTAATATGGACGGTAGAAAGTTTTGCACTCGGGTTCTGCTTGTTGTGAGCTCTAGTGGCTTTCAAAAATTGTTCCTTTTGTATAATGGAGTTAAGCTCAGCAACTACAGTACTGACAGACTTTGAATCCTTCTTAGGTTTCATCCTGAAAATATTCTTTACGTCCGTTGGTTGAATGGGTATGTTGATCACAGATCCAATTTCGCAGAGAGTCTCAGTTAAGATTTCTTTACTTTCAGAAGGAGATATTGGAAGGTTATTGATCTCAATCAGTGCTGAGCGAGAATTCCGCTCTAAATGATTAATTTTAGCTTCCAACGAGTTTATTTGCTTCTTAAGAGTGGAGTTTTCCCGTTCAGAGGACTGCAAACGGTCCAAAATCTCATCATACTTCTCGGACATAAAAGCTATAGAATCCTGAATTTTGGAGTTCTGGTCTGAAACGTCACGCATTTTAGAATTCAGATGGTCAAATTTTCTGTTTTGTTTGTGCTCAAAATCGGTAAACAGTTTCGCGATTTCAGACAAGAGTGTATTGCTGTCGAAGGAATTCAGCTCATACACATCATCGTCAAGTCTACGCCGTGTTCTACGGGCCGCATTTACAAAAATATCCTTTAAATTTTCGCGCTCTTGTGATTGTATGTTAATCGTGGGGTCGGAAACCGTTGTATGAAGATTTGAGGCTAGTGGCGACTTATTTGCAGCTTTGTTTGGTGTATGCGCAGCCATTCCACTGACTTTTTATAAATATATATATGCCAAAACGCAGTATTTCAAAATATGGCAATCAATAATTACCAAAATAAAATTTATTTATGCGTTGGCAACACTTAATTATGTCCTTCGATGATGGTAGATTTTATAATGACAAGTGACAGACCAGTGACAGATGACAGCCCAGCGACTCGTGACAGTTGTCGGCACGTTGACAGCAGACAGCCTGGTGACAAATGACAGCTGACAGCTCAGAAGACAGTCTTCTAAGTCGGAGTTGATGGAGTTATCTTTGTTTCAACTGTTGCTATCACTTCCGCACAGACACACTGCGATCGCTGCTGCTTTATGCGCGCCTGGTACTTCACGAAGAAATTTTGTATTATATTTTATTTGAAATTACAGTAATTTTAAAAACAAAAACTGGTAAAGTGTACACGTCTAGTCGCAACCGCGGTCCGGAGGGAAGGGAACTATGGTTTTTAGTATTGGAAAAATAATTCTCCGTTGCCTCTTCACACGAAAAAGGCGATATCGATTTAAGATTAGGAACGTTCTAGAAATTACATAATCTTATCTTTTAAAAAATACCGTGAGCAAGCAGATATCTTCAACTCAAAGTCAGCGAAAAAAGACCCGAACCAAACGTCATAATTAATCGCAGAAAAAAATTAATACTAACAACATTCTTTCCACATTTTTGCTTCTACTAGTTAACCGTTACCCATTGCATTAAAGATTATTTTGTTTCAACACTGTCCTAATTTATTACATGAAAAATCGAATGAAATCTCAGTTTGCGCTGGCTGCCGTCGTGAGTGGACACTGCGTAGCTTGTTAGCAAAATTTCGCCACGTAAAAGATCGCTGTACACACACGAAATATTTTATGCTACCAACTTTCTACTTTACGCATTCCGTACAATTTGATAAGGTTAGCTTACCTTATCAAATTGTGTTTTTGTTTATATTTAGGGTTTTATAAAGTCTAAATTAGTTTCGTCTAGGACTTGATGAAGCGAACTGAAGGTGTAATTCGGGGACTGCTATTGGAACTGCGGAATCGATTGATACAAGAATAACAAGAAATATGGAGCTGAAAGCTCATTCCTCACATATTGCGGCCTACCCAAATGTCCTTCAGATGGTACGAGACGGGGCGTCTGTGAGGACAGGTCGACTCAAACTCGCCATTGTTCTTTCCTAAAAATACCTCTTCTTAGACCACCTACACTGTTCTCACATAAATTATTGAACTTGTCTGGACTTTAAAAGACACCCCTGAGTTAGTTTCGGTATTTCTTCTCAGAGGTAGTCAGTTAGGAAATGCCGACACCATCATTCTAACTAGTTTAAAAAATATGATGTGTAAGTGTTTTTAAAAACCTATTTGCAGAAATAAAATCATTTATCATTAAAATATATAAAATACTCAAAATAAAAAAATGATAACTTGTCTTATGTTTTTTTTAATACTATTTCCCTAGTGGAGATACTACGTCTGTGAAGAATATAGTTTCTCCTACCACTAAGGGTCTAAGGGCCTGGAATATACTAGCACATGCACTCAACGAAAATACTTAATGTTGACCTAGAGTGACCTGAAGGCCTAATTTATGCCTTCAGGTCACTCCGTCAAGTCCGGAGGTAAGATCTCATTACAACAAACGAAACAAGCCCAATCTCGGCACACCTAGCTCTATCCGTCTACCGGTTCCAGTAGCAGTCCCCGGAGTACACCTTCAGGTGGCTCCATCACGTCCGGAGGTAAGATCTCATCGTAACAAACTAAACGAGCCCAAACTCGACACACCTAGCCCTAGCCGTCTAACGGTTCCAGTACCAGCCCCCGAAGTACACCTTCAGGAGTCACTTTATCTATTTTACAATGTTGTACCTACGTGTAACAAAACTACAATATTATAATATAAAAAAATCATACACTTGAAAATTCGAAAATTGTAAACTTGAAAGTATTAAAATTAGTTAACTCACTCATAATTCCGGCGTATATGTGTGTGTTTGAGCCGTGTCAATGTAGTAGTGCGATTTGAGGCTATTGGATACCTACTATTTTTGCAAACGCGTCCTTAAGAATTATGCCTATAACAATATTTTATATGCATAATAACAATAGGCATAATTGATTCGGAAAATAATTAATAAAAAGAGCCACAAATGAGCGAACATTTCAAAGTAGTTGAAACGCAACGCTAGCTGTCAGATGTAATGTGACATCAAAGTTCTAGATGTCGAAAGCGTATTTTACATTTATGTACTTTAATACAGTACTTATATGTAGGTTTTATGATATTTTCGTGTTATAATAGTTGTAAAATACAAAACATTGATAAATTACAGAGCACAATAATTATACAGCTATTTTTATTTAATTTTTTTTATTTAATTTTATTTAATTAGAATTTTAATTATTTTATTTCATTAGAAGCTGATTTTTTAAATTAATTATCTATTAATGTTAGTAGTAGTATCGTATGAAAGAATAAAAAAAAACATGCATATTCCCTATTATATAAATATAATGATGTAAATCTAAAATCAGCCATCAGTAACGGCTGACTCACGTATTAGGTTTCTAAATAGTGTAGTATATTCCGTGCACTTCGATATTAAAAAAAAAAGAAACACACTAGGCGAGGTTGCTTCAGCCTCACTTGACGCACGTTATTGTTAAAAATGGCGATACCAATATTGTTTTCATCTAACAGCCTTAATAACGTCAATAACCGGGTTCTTTATGCCATGAAACAACGCTTCATATTTTACGTGCGTTATACATCTTCTGCAATCGTTATTTTTTGACGTAGGTACGTATGTAACGTTTACAGACTGTTAAAAGCAACCCGCCCTTATGCGTGTAACAACTACCTAATACTAAATTGTGCCTGTCTAAACGTATCAAGTGCATGTAAACTTGCATTTGTTATTAAATTGTGTAGGTAGTTCCTTATTCGCTTAAAATTGTATGAAAAATTCACTTTCTACTACATGTCTACTTACTCGTGTCAATCAGCCATAGCTCATAAGTTCGACGTATTGGCTGTTTACACGTTTGGCCTTTTGCATAAGAAGTCATTTGAAACTTATATATTTCGTAAATGTAATATTTATTCATAGACCTATTAAACATTTCAAACCTGTTTTCTCTTAAAGTGGCTTGCTTGGAGTTTGTGCAAGGCGTGCGTTTGTCTATCAGGCCACTCGGGCAGGATGACGACGAAACTGAGCGGTTCGGCTGACTCCTGCAAAAGTCTCTCCATATGCCTGAGCGCTGCTTCCAGTAACTCTTCACAATACGGCGGATGCGCCACCATAGAACCGGACACTGGACGTAATTCTAGAAACGGTCTAAAGAAATACAGTTAAATTATTTGGGTGTATAAGTATATAAAAAAAAATTGTTTGTCACAGATACATGTTACAGGTATTTAATATAATTTTCATAACTGAAGCCTTCTCTTTGGTTATAAAAATCATTGTGGATTAGCTTGCAGTTGGCCAAATGGCTTCATCAATACCTGTCTGGGGAGAGATTATAACAGTATAAGACTTACAAATTCAGTCCAGTATTTTTTTAGAATATCTTGAGCCAAAATGAAAATTTCTTTGTTAAATGATGCTAATAAATAATAATATAAGTGGATTTTCAGGTAATAATTATAAAAGCAAAGAGACAAAAATACCCTCTAGATCCAAAATACGAGTCAGTATCGGCAAATGCGGAACAGTATTGTCTGAAGTAGCAGTCAAGCGGGCTAGCGAAGCACTCGAAAGTAACGCCGAAGCACCGGTGCAGGCACTCCAGCACCGGCACGGGCAGCGCCATCTGCGTGAGGTGCGCCTCGCCGCCCGCCCCCAGCCACGCCGCGTAGCGCCGCAGAAGGCACCACACGCGCGACAGGAACTGCTCGAACTTCTTGTCATCGAAGCAACTATACCGGTATAGACACTCCTGTGGATTGTGTCTTTGTCTCTTAATGGGTTAGTGTTTGGCTCGTTATACTGAGAATTACGAATGCATACCTAATGTTTTATTATATCTCTATTACAATTGGATACAAAATTCAGAAGTCAGTGCAGAAGTACTATCATGTACTATGAATAAACTATTTAAAACACAATATAATATCTATGTGCATGGATGTAGACATGCGAACGGTATTTATAATTCTGTCAAGGGCTTACCAGTTTTTGTAGATACACTGCGTTGAGGACCTGAGTTTCGCCAAGATACCGCAATAGCGTCTGATCGCGGTCGAGAAAATGTTCCACGAGTGGTGGCCGTGGCGCTGGTACTGCAAACTGTACCGGATAACACCATACTTTACGCAGGGCCGCCTGTTGCAACGGGGCTTGAAGCTCCTAGGGGAATAGGAAATACTTATATTTATATAAAAGTATAATAAATATAGGTATATGCAGCCAGTTAAATAATATTTATAATAAAATCTTATTTAAGTGATTATCTTCATAATACATTGCAAATTCTATTCTCTAAGGTATAGGTACTAAAAAAATTATTATACCGACTGAAATTGATTAAACCTTATGTTAGACAGAAACTTTCAAGTCTTGACTGTTTTCAAAAACATTAAGAGCCATTTCACATTTTTACGCAGTTTTCTAAGATTTCGGACGCCTAATTTACCATCTTAGGTAGTATTTAGGAATTTATATATAAATGTAAAATGTAGACCAATCTTTCGCATTGACACATAAGCTAATAGATTTACAAAAAATAACTTAATTGCTATATGGTGACCAATCTCCCGCAACACGTTTTCTGAAAAATCATCGCAGTCAATTTCGGGCAAAAAATACAGTAAGCATTAGGCATATATTTTTATTGAAACTTACGGTGCCACATTTTCGAATAATAACACTTTTAATTGACAAAAAAAATAAAACTGAAACCTATTTTCACGGTTTATACTGTAATTTTAACGCGACTTTTTGGTTTGAATAAAGGTACCTATATTTTAATTTTAAAATCATGTCATAATAAACTATGCTCTTTAAGAAATCTAATAATAAAGAGATTTTTAAAATTCTTTTATTTAATTAAAAATTACATCTTTTTCAATATCACTCCAAATCACAATAAATTACGATGCACAAACGTTGAAAGATCAGTCGGGCCCGAGCGCCCAAAGAAGTGGGAATTGGGATCTGTGTCACTTTTTTCTCATTTTAAATTACGAAAATTCGTATTGCAAACGCATGTTTATACTATATATCAAGTAAAGTATATTATTTTATTAGTTTAAGATATTTTATTAGATTAATATTCAGCTACTTTAATCTTGACTGTACTATTTTTGTCTACGACTTGGTCCACTTGAATTTTTTCTACGCATGAATAGTAGCTTGTAGCCTTTATTATGTTAATCCGGGTTATAAACTATCTATGTGCAATTTTTTTTCTATATCCTTTTAACCGTTTTTGCGTAATTGAGTAATAATCCTCCAAAAATACAATCTAATACATTTATTATTAAAATAAATTTTACAAATCATGATATATTTATATTTGGTTTATATTATTATTGTAGAAATTATAATTTGTCTAAATAAATTAGTAATGAAACAAAAATATTTTCATAAATCTCAAACAAGAAACATTGTCGTAACGATCAAGATTTTTATATCCGTCTCAAAACTCGCGCTATACTGTTTGCATTGTTTTTGTGTGGGTGTGCTACGCACACATGACAAATTTGACAGAATTCGAACGTCAAAATTTTGTGAAATGGCTCTTAAGATAAATAATATTGAATATTTCCTTTAATAACCTGTATTCCATTTTCTTTAAGTAGCGCACTATGTTTTTCTCTTATTTTTCGAGCATATTCAGCAGACAAGTGATAGATCTTGAGGCAAATTCCTTCTACAGATGCTTTAACAGTCTCCGCTAGATGAGGTTGACATTGTCGCTGGAATCATTAAGTATAAATTTGATAATGGTTATTTATACAAGCATAGCAGCTTTTAATATAGGATTTAGTACACCATGGAAATATTTTATCCTCTAAGGGCTTGTTGCTTCAAACAGTTTGTTAATGTTACATACATAGGTAAAAAAAATAACAATTGCAGAAGATGTATAATATGAAGCTTTGTTTCATTGCATAAATAACCCGGATGTCAACTTTATAAGGCCTGCAAGTATAAACAAAATATTTTTGTTATTAAGGCTGCTAGAAGAAAACAAAATTGGTATTGCCATTTTTAAAATTTACCTGTGCATCAAGTGAAGGCGAAGCACCCCACTTAAGTTGTTTTAAACAGTCTATTAACGTTACATACATGCCTCAAAAATAACAATTACAGAAGATGTGCAACATCACAAACAAGACTATGATTGACAGAATTTGTATTTAGTTTTGGTGTTTACTAAAATTAATACTACAGTCATAAACACTAGTTGTAATTTGTTAAATTAAAACTACTAACCAATTTTAATTTTATAGGACACAGATTTTCAAAAAATCTGTTAACCATTGCTTATGGCTTGTTGCTTTGTCTTAAGGTAAACCCTATTAATGTTATAATATTTTAAGTTATAAGTAAGTAAATAATGATAAAAATGGATACCAGCATTGTTCAGTAGAGTGGCAATAATTTAATGTTTCTTAAACTTATAGTATAGTGCTGGAATTTTTAAATATAACAGTACTTAATAATAGTGTATAAGTAAATAATATTTATTTAATTAGTGCACCATATTTATTGTAGATATAAAATTAGGTGTAACAGATTTATTTTTAAGAATTTGTTGCATAATATACAACAAAAGAATAAAAGAATACTTATTTAAATTGTCACTAACCCTCAAGTGTGCAAGTCGATCCTGAAAATCATCATATGTAGCTCCAACAGTTCGTCTCAACCACTGAAATGTATCTTCTGCATTCCACTTCACAACCTTACGACTTTCTGGAGATGCATTTCTAGATTCTATCATTTTTTTTGCAGCTTCTGCATATCTTGATAACTGTTTCCTTGCATCACCAGTAAACTTAGGATGATTAAGCTTAATTGGAATGTCATTCATGATTTCTTCATACATTGAATGTGATATTTCTGGAAAACAATGACTAGGAAGAAGAGGATCTGAACCACCCTGATCATTAACTTTTCTCTCCATTAGCCATCGGTTGAATGAGTCTTTAGGAGCATCTATACTTTCTCTGGTGTGGCAAAGCTCTTGATAGCATTGTCTTAATTTATTAGCCAAAGTAAATCTAAATCCCTCAATTTCTGGATGAGGATGAGGACAAATAGTTGGGGGCCTTTCATAAATTACAACATTTGTTGGTACCTCTATGTCCCATGGACCAGCAAGTACAAATTTCTTTGGCGGAGGACCATTGTCCTCTGATGGTCGTCGTTTGTTGGCTCCGGGTGTCATATTACCAGCATTTGTAGGCCCACCGTGACAAATGCCCAATGGATCTGTTATAGGATCAAAATCTCTTTTTACTGCTGGTAATTCCCACATGGATTCACCTGACAATTTATTCCAAAAATATGGCCTGTTCTCTCGTTTGGACCAGTACTTGCGCCAGCCTTGTTGCAGCAAATCAGGATGCAATTCAGCCGCCAGGTGTGGAGCTAGAGGCACTGGCGCGCCTGGTGTATGAGGTGTTTCACCGCTGGCACTCGGAGACGACTGAATCTCCGGTGAGGAGTCACTCTGAGTTGCATTACTCTCCCACGACGAAGAGCCGGCGACAACTTTGTCACGAACATCATTCATATTGACCTGATAATTGCTCGACCGTAAATAATAAAAAAAACGTAAACTTTCAAAAAACCAATATACAACCGAAGTTTTACAAATAAATAAATCTGTTTATGTACTAATAAGGTTCCAATAAGTATATATTTTTAGTAAAAACACAATATTGATAGCACCAAGTAACGAAGGTAAAGAAAAACAAGTGATTCTAATGAAAGACATGATAACACATATCTAATAAATTTTACGTGTAAAATAATAAAAAATAAACCAAAATGTTATTATCAAACTAAGAAAACACCGCGTCGTTTGTTTTAGGAAAGTAGCGTAACTCCCCAAGCGCCGCCATCACAAAATGTCAACTGAGTATATTAGTTAGTTAGTATTAGGGTTGTTGTTATAATAATGACATCAACTACCAATATCGATAATTTATCTTAGTTTTTTCTAATTGTTATAAAATGTTACAAATTATTCCTACGTTATAATATACTACTCTACGATACCCACGCGCACGGTGGGTATATGGTTATAATTCATTCATTTTTGTGTAGAGTCAACTCGGATGATTTTTTGAATATAGTAATAGCTAACAGAAGCAATATCCGGCAATAAAACCAACACTTAAAAAATGTATTCCTTATGTCTATGAGAGCCGATTTTCAGCCCACCGTACCACGGGACGATATGGGGAGCTGCTATTCTGGCCCGGCACTCGACGGGAAATAGAAGGTTATTTCTATGATAATATAAAAGTAGAAACAAACTGGTCCCACGTCCACAACGCATTATGAAATCTGTACACACTTGTCGTAGTCTTTCTAGTGTCTCACGAAAGAAGTCCCGCAGTGGCGCAGGCACAGTACTGCATTCACGCGACAAAATGTTGCTAAATCCTACTGTTTTTAACCCAGAAAATCAATTTAAAATTGTGATTACTTTATTCTAGAAACATATACATTAAATTATAATAGAATATCTTGTGCATGCCTTTTAAAGGACATTACTAATTTCACGTAATATAATAATATATAATTATAAATAAAATTATATCTATAGATTCACAATGTAGGGCAGCAGAATCAAAAACCAATAAAAGATTAACCAAAAAGAACCAAATAATAACAAGACATAGCGACCTAAACCTATAATTTCAAGAACATAAGTTTACGTATGTTTTACAAAATATTTTATTTTAATTGTTATCCATGACATTTTTGTTGTAAGAAGAGTATAATAACAAAATAAAATACATTTTATATTTAATTTTTTTATTTATGGTTTAAATTGTATATTGTTTTTAATATGACTAGTGCGCCATGCAGATAAGTCATAGCGCTCCATTTGTATCTATGTATATTAACAAACATATTTTATCAAATAACAGCAGGGCTTCGAAGTGAATATCCTCCTACGATACTGCATGTAATTTGATAAGTTGTTGCTAATTCTTTTGTAACAGTATAATAATTGCACTAGTGACAAGTGATGAAGCATTGAGGTATATCTATGGAGGCGCCCTAATCTTCTATATAAACTTTTACTTAAACAGATATTGAGGGAATCGACATGGTAACAACATTTCATCAATTACTGTTTGTCTCTTTCTAACTAGTGGAGTTGTACAAAAGGAAAGCGAAATGACATTTAAATTGTTTTTTAGTTGCTAATTCTGGCAACATTTGAGCGGTGACGTCACGATAATGTGTTTGGGTGCCGATTCCGCCATGGTTGGTGATCGATTTGTGGTATATTGGCTGTCAAGTGATTGAGTTATCGTATCTTTTTTGGGATTTTTATTAAATTTGAAGACTAAGAGCTGAATCTAAGCTCTTTTTTGAAGTCTGGGCTTGAATTCCAAAATCCCTCAGTGTAGTATAATATAGTGTAGCTCTCGTAAGAACGAAAATCGGCCTTCAATATCATTTTAGGGTTAGTGTTCGTTTTCATGAATTATTTGGTAAAATAATTAAAAAATGACTAATTATATTTATCAGCTTAGATTATCTAGATGGAGTCTGGCGCTACATTGAAACAAAAAACAACGTGCCAATTGTATTTTTTTTTTGCATGAATGCGTGCGTAATGATACCAGTTGATAAACATTACAACTAAAATGGGGTAAATTGCCCAACGTGGTACAGTCTATCTTTTAACTCGAAATAAAAATTATTTTTATATAATAGGTACATAATTATTGTGTTTGGTACTATTTACATATATATTATGAAGACAATGTTTTTTTTTTATTACAAGCAATTGGCTATGGCACTTTCTTTTTCTTACGGAGCTAAAATTTTTCACGTTGGTTCAGTTCCAAAGACAATACATTTTCATGATAAGCGTGACCGAATTGTAACCAAGGATTGGCTCCAGACGAAGGAACTCCTCAATGGTTAACAGTATAGACTCAACATTTTGTACACACATATAACCATGATAGCTCTTCCTAAAATTCACCATGATCTTAACACCACCCTCACGGTTGCCTCCAGACGAGGGAACTCATCAACGGTCAACAGTAGTGACTCAACATTTTATATGCACATTTAACTATAATATCTCGTTCTAAAGTTCACCATGATTTAAACACTATCCCCATGGTTAACTTCAGACGAAGGAACTCCTCAAATTTCCTCGGTGCAGGCACGTAATTAAGTATACACATGCTGGCGCTCATGTCGAATTTTGCAAGAGTCAATAGGCCCGCCATCTTGAAATTCAAAATGGGTGGAATATTCGAAAAAAAAAAAACAAGCCTATTTCAATGTACTACAATACACTTCGATTCGTAGAAAACTGAAGATCCATTATCCACCATAACATTAATAATATCGCCCTACCAGCATACCGGTCTCATTTGTAAATGTGGGAAATTTAGTTTTCACAGACTTGCCACACTTGCAAAATGGCGAATTTTTTTTTTTTTATTCCAATATTTGCAATAATTCATTATTCCAGAACTAATGATAATTTATTTAACATACGGGTGATAGGATACTTATTTATTAATATTCAATCGGCCTCTGTAATTTCTACACACCTTAATAGCCCATTTCGCCATTTTTATTACGTTATTTTATGATAGAAAAACAAGCGTCTCCATTGACAACACAATTGACACTGTTGGCTTTTGGCGCCAATTGTGAGGAATAGGCGCTAAAAAATACCGACGCTGTCAGGGTCTTGACACTCCATCTAGACATATATATAATCAAAGTTTATCAGTATATACTCATATACACTAGTCATTAAGTAATATTAGTTACGTTTAGCTTGAAATTCGGTATTTCGGTTCTGTTAGTACTGTTTGTTGACATGCTAATATGTAAACAAACAATAGTGACGCGAGTGCCACTTTGCCTTTATCGATATTGTTAATTAATATAATTTACATACATACATGAAGTCACGCCTTTTTCCCAGAGAGAGGGGTTCAAATCCCGGTCAGTCCATAATTTTTCAAATTTCCTTTATCAATTTATACACACTAATCTAGTTTGAATTCATGTTGGTTTTCATCTAGTTTGAAATAAGTCTACCCTAATTAATTCTACGATTACGCCTAAATCTTGATTAATTTATTAAACAATTTTTATTTTAGGCGCAGATCAAGGAAAACTTTGCTTTATTAAAAAACGTTATCGACGAATTGAAGAAAAAAAATAGTATTAAAAATGAACAATCTCTGTTGCTTGAGGAGGCAAGTCGCTAAGACCAAAGGATTACCCTTGCAACAAAAATATTCAGTAGAAATTCAGAAGTTCCCCTTGAAATTGCACTTTCTCTTGCCGAAAGCTTACGTCTTCATAAGACAAGCATATAATTCATTTTTTTTTTAATCACGAGGCGGCCTAGTTTATGCATCTCATGGTGTCCGAAATATAATTTATAAAAATCAGAAATATCAGGCCTCTTAAATTACAACAAACGTCATAAAGCATTATTATTTATATCTACATAATTACACTTTCTCGTTGAATTTGATAACACTGATATCTATTTTATACTGAAAATAATGTCAAACATAATATAAATCACCGATTATTGCTCATTAGAAGTGTTATATAGATTTAAGGTACCATGGAAAGAAAATACTTTAATAAATAAATATAACGATAAAGTGTCGCACCGAAGTTTTCTTACCCTAACATTATTCATTTCTATGAATAATGATTAAAGTTGTTTTGATTATTAAATGATAACATATTTTGCCTTTTTTTTCTACTACCACTACAACTTAGGTACTTGTTTATATGTAGGGCAATGATTAAACCTTGTAGGTATAATACCTAACTATACAAAGTCTTCCGAGCCCTTGTCACAACTTACTTTTGTCGCTCTCCAGTCTAACCAAATTTGGCTAAATAAAACTATTTTTACGGATTTTATCGCGGTTTTTATTTTGTTTTTTGGTTTAAGGACGTTTAATAACTAAAAATATAAGGTAGTTGATAGTAATTGTTCAAATTAGACGTTTAACACCTCAGTCTGCCCGTGACCATGAATGCTGTAAAGGATTCGAAACGTCGTCGGGACCAAAAACCAAATAAAAACCTTGATAAAATCCGTAAAAATAATTTATTTAAATGAGTATTTTAGGTAGGGAGACTGCCATCAGACGCGTTTTGCGTGCGCGCCTATTCGCAGACCAGCCGTGATAAGCTATAACATTAAAACCTGATAGATACTGATAGTAGTAAATAAATAGCGGTCGATCTGTTTGGCTTTAACTTCGTAACGAGCTCCGCAAAAAAAACGGTTTAATTATGAAAAATAACTATTTCAGCTTATTTCATTTTGCCGAAATTTTCTTTAGTAGAAGTATCTTTTGACTTCGTGGACTTAGAAGTTACATTTTTTACAGGTACGGATCCCTAAAAATATGTTAACCAACATGGAACCTCCTTTGTAAAAGTCAGTTCATAACATAAAATCAATTTTAAAAAATCATCGATATCGATGATCTTTGACCATTCTATCTGGAGCATCCCTTATGATTTCCGCCATATTTTGCGTCCTAGGAGAACATAAGTAGGCACCTGTTTTTTGTAGGTATAACCGGTCCATATATTCCTTTGTCTGAGGTCTGAGGCATCGCTGTAATTCACTACTTGTCATTGTCACTGTCACCCATACTACAATAATTCAATATAGACGCCTGTGCAAGTTTCTATTATGTAGATAGTAGATGATAGATGTATAGCATAAATGGTTAATTGAAGAAAGGTCTTCAAAGTAGTCAGTCGGTCTAACTCTATAGTGCTATTGTAAGTGTACCTTGCGTCAATGTGTCATGTTTAATTAAGAAACTTATTTAAAATAAGTATTTACTATATGTCAATACATAGTTATTATCTAAATATCCAATCTAGTTTAACTGTTCTGTTCAATTACGAAACTACCTAACTAAAAGAATACCTATGGATTTAGCCTGTGTTTTCAAGTTAAACTTTGATCAGTGTTCATTCAGATTTCAGACTAATCATTATTCATTATTACTTACGTAGTACTTAATACTTACCTACTCTATGATTAACAAGGTTAATGACAGTTTCAAAGATTTTATATTACGTATGATTTATAGTACGTAGGGAATGGGATTAAATGAAGTTTCGGAATATTAACGTCATATTTGATAATATGTGAAATTGTTCGGCACAGTTTTTATAGTTATCTTTGACTTGGTATACCTACTTTAGTAACTTTCTTGGTAAAAAAATACCTATTTATGATTAAAGGTAGTTGACGAAGACGAAGCACTTATTCTGGTAAGTTAGACTACGACAGTATACACAGTACACTCGGTGTATACCGTACAATGTGTGTACCGTGTACAGTGCCGTCGTCTAAACTAACCATAATTATAGTGCTTCGTCTTTAATAAGTACATACTTAATTTCAAAACCCAATAAGTACTAATTACGCGACTGCCCAAAAAAAGGAGTGTAATGTTTTCAGGGTGCATGTATGTATGTATGTGAGTTTCTTTATTCCACTGTAACTTCAGAATGCCTGAACCGATTTTAATATATGGGGTATCGTTAGAATCCTTGCATCATGCAAATAAAGATTTATATTTCTGTCATTGCGAGTAACATAGGCTAAAAAGAAAAAACAAAAATGTTGTGTCGTAGCTGTGATACATTAATAATAATTAATACCAGCCTCGAAATTTTATTTGTTGATAACTGTTTGTGCACGTGACCATCATCTAGAACTTGACGAGTACATTCCAAAAATATATGACACTATTATCATACTCACGCAGAACTGGCAAAAATATATTTTTTTTTTGCTTAAGGCAATGCCATCTATCAACTAATAGCGGTAAACACAATGCACACGTAAACTTCCATGAATTCATGTTTGTTATAATTTTTGATACGCTCAGTCAATTTAATATGTACTGCCCCCTTACCATGAGCTCTTAAAACAGGACAGTTTACCATGAGGAAACGAGACGCCGCTACGAGCAGTGTAATGCGGCGTCTCGCTTCCACGTCTTAAACTGTCCTGCTTTAAGAGTTCATGGTAAGGGGGCTGTATATTATAATTGTAATATTATCTACCCGTGATAGCGTTATGTGATTAAATTGAATAATCTAAGTTATATATGTTTACGTGAAGCAAAATCTATGTCTTTTGATTAGGAATATTGCGTGCACGGAGGAGTGTGAGATTTGGCATTATTAAAGTTTATATGAAGATGAAGTACCTAGTGACCTATATATATTATATACCTACATTTTTTATTATTATGTATGTATATATATATAAATAAATGTCGGCGCGCGCGCAACATTAGCGGGATGGCCCGTCATCGTTAGGGTTGAAGGTGAATTTATTGGAAGGTACGAATTTCAGATGCATGATCATATTTGCGCAAGTCATAATTCCTCCATAACTTCTGAATGCCTGAACCGATTTTAATGTACGGAGTGTCGTTAGAATTCTTACACCATCGCGAGTAACATAGGCTATAAAAATGAAACAAAAAATATAATAAAAAAATATATAAAACACGACTGCCATCGCAGTCGGGGTACCTCTAAGATAAGGCAGTGTCCCTCAGAACGGTACCCCGACTGCGATGGAACTTGTTTTTTGCTGTTTAGTTCGTTTTTTGTCATGGCAGTCGTGTGTTTTAATTTTTTTAAATTATATTTTTTATTTGGCATCGATTTTGAGGAAGTAACTAACTAGGTACGAAAAGAATGATCTAAGGAGTGACCTACATACGTTCGTTACGTTTTTAAAAGTTACGATGCCAATACATTTTTTTCTAACGATCGTCATAATAAGATTTACACTTATATGCTGCTTTATCTCTAGTAATAAACTTGACCAATAAAAAAATAGATATTGGTGATAAGTACATAATATCTAGGTAGTTACCTAGCGGTAACCATAAAACTATGTAAACGCGTAGTTCGATCCTATGTTCACCAGCAGAGAGATACGATACGTAAAAACAAAAAAAAACTACATGATCACTATTTTGTCGGAAAGACGTATCTCTATCTACTGCCGAAATTTCAAAGTACTAGGTCCAGCGGTTCAGGCTGTGCGCTGTTCGATCTCTCTCTTAAGATATACCGTGGAACATCGAACAAAGTAAAAAAAAGTGAAATTTGTTTTTGTTTTTTTTTTTGAATAAAAAAACCTGACTACTAAAAATTCACGCTCTATAAAGAATGAAACAAAAAATATTCACATCAGAAATTGTTATGCACAAAGGGTTGTAACTTTCAACCGTGAACCGAAGCATTCTTAACGGAGGCGTAGGAGAATCGCCTTGCCTCTGCGGATGTGCAGGTCGTAGGCGAAGCTTGCAGTGGAAAAAAGTAAATTATTTAAGTTAGCTGGGTACAGTACAGTTATTGCATTTAGGCCGGGTTAAAGCCGTCGCGGATGACTGTTCTTATAGCATTTTTAAGCACAAATGCATAAATGCTTATGTCGCGGAGTGCGGGACTTCGCAGAACTTCGTCTATGCTTAACTTCAAGCCGGCCAAGAACAAATTGGCCGTACTGTATAAAGTACACTTTCTCAGTGTGAGCGACAGTGACAGCGCATTGCGCTGCGCACGAAAACAATAATTATGCTCGCTTGTCGCCCGGTCGTGTACCCGCGCGCGATAGAAGTTTACAAATATCTGTATTATGTTCCCTTATAATCCAGCAATTTGTTATTTTCAGATCATTATTACAAAAATGGCACTCAAAGGTATTAAAGTTGTGGAAATGATGGGTTTAGCGCCAGGCCCTTTATGTGGAACTATATTAGCAGACTTTGGGGCAAGTGTAACTGTGGTTCAAAAAGTAAGCAGGTATTTTTGAACATTAAATCTAGGTAACATAATGTACATGATCCAAATTATCGATTTTTCGCACATACTAATAAGACTTGTTTTGACACGAGAAGCGTAGGTACAAAAAGCTCCTGATATCATATTATTATGTGCTGATAATTTTGATCACTCATTCAAGATCCCAAATGTTATATAGTTCGTGTGAAATGTAATAGTCACTTACCTACATACCTACTTTTTTTTCAGAATTTTAACATGACAAGTATCAGGTACCGGTAGGGGTATTACTTCTTTTTAATACCCTAGAGGTATCGATGGTACTTTATCTATTAGGTAAAATATACTAATTATGTGTATACTTTTATAATAATTCATATTTACAGATGGATCCAAATCCATTTGACGTAATGTCTAATGGAAAAAGGATGATTTCAGTAAATTTAAAAACCAAAGAAGGAGTTAATGTCGTAAAAGAGCTATGTGCATCATCTGATGTAATTTTGGACACGTTTCGCCCCGGTGTTATGGAGAAACTTGGACTAGGACCTGAACCTTTAACAAATCTTAATTCCCAGCTTATCTATGCACGATTAACTGGTTATGGTCAACACGGATTCTACAAAAATAAAGCAGGCCATGATATCAATTACGTAGCTATGTCTGGTATTCTTTCTTTACTTAGTAAAAACAAACAACCGCCTACGCCACCGCTTAATCTTTTGAGTGATTTTGCGGGTGGTGGAGTGTTATGTGCATTAGGTATAGTAGTGGCACTGTTGGAAAGAACGAAATCGGGAAAAGGTCAAATAATAGATACTAGCATGACTGAAGGCGCGGCGTACGTCGGAAAGTGGCTGTTTAAGTCCCGACAGTTGCCAATCTGGTCTGGTGAACCTGGAACGAACCCTTTGGATGGAGGATTTGCATGTTATCGTACATATAAAACAAAAGATGGCAAATTTATGGCAGTAGGAGCACTTGAACCGCAATTTTATTCTAACCTCTTGAAGGGCTTAGAACTATCTGAAGACGAATTCGCGCAAGTTGGTAACACTGAACATTGTATAAATACATTTCAAGAAGTCTTTTTAAGTAAGACCCAAGAGGAATGGTGCCAAATATTCGAAAATTTAGATGCTTGCGTAACGCCGGTATTAGATATTGATTCAGTAGATACACATAAATATCGCGCAAGCAATGCATCCTTCCATAGAGATGTGAATAATATGGTAATTCCTGAACCAGCTCCTAAACTACTCAGAACTCCTGCACAATCCACTGGTCATAAGCGTTTACCTGAGCCAGGACAGCATACAGTAGAAATTTTAAAGGAACTGGGTTATAACAAAGGTGATATAGAGGATTTAATTAAAAAAGAACATGTTTATGCAATCAGAAAATCTAATTTATAATTCACCAATAGGTACACCACTTAGTCTTAAATATTTTATTTATAAAACTTTGGAGACAGCATTTTTTACTGCTATGAAATCATTTTCAACTGAACACAAGATATTTTTATTAAGAAATACAGGGTGGCCATAAATTGAATTCATTACTTTTAATATATGTTTCAAGTCAAATTTTAGTGTATTCATTCCAAGTAAGTGTTTGCTTATTCCTACTGTTGATTTCCCTTCTATTTGAGAAAGCCTTTTCTTGGCAATATAACATAAAAAAATTACAAATGACTTAAAATCCATGCCAAAGAGAGATTTTAATATAAGCTGGCACTCTGTAGAAAAGTCAGGAGTGTCTTTAAACTCCACAATCTGATTTTCCACACTTAACAGACATTTTTGTAATGCCTTCCAAACAAATTCTATATTACAAGCATTTATCCAGTTATGGTTAACAGAAATGGTATCCAATTCATTTGTTACTTGGTGATGCCAACCAGATGGCACAAATATAGCATCTCCCTTTTCCTGTATAATTTCGAAGTACTTTATACTTTCATGATTTTCTGGATTAAATACTAGAGGCAAATTGTCGAATGGATCTTTTAATTTGTTTTCTTCACCAGGTGGAAATAAAATCCATTTTTTTCTTCCAACAACATTGACTGACCAGCTAAAGGAGCAATAAACATCTTCATGCAGAGGTGTCCTGAAAAATAGAATTTATATTGGCTAAATTGTGGTTTTAACTAAAACTGACAGTATTTGCTTAAAATTGATCATTGGCAAGGAAGTTGTTAATACACACTTAGGTGAACATCAGTTTGCTAAAGAATTAATTACCTATGCCTATAGTTATCGGTACTTCTCAATTTCAATATGTTTAATCTATGTTTAGCCTATATGGTGCAGTAACTAAGTGCTCAAATAACTGTGCTAATAGTTGCAGTTTTGATTCTCAAACTATAGTATAATGTCTGCCCATGATATTTCATGTCTATAATTATGTATTATACCCACAACACAGTATTACCCCAGGCAAGTTTGAAAAAAAGGCTAGGAATCACTAACTATCTATAGATAGATTTAAAATTAAATTTATGAAGTATATGAAAATGCTTACCAAGATCCTTTTGGACCAATGTATACAAACATAAAATCATCTTCTTGATTGTCTACTGCAAACTCATTCAACCAATCCATTACAAAATAGGCAGGAATTTCGTAAAACATATCATCAGGTCTTTTTCTCTTTAGATGCCAATCTTTTAGATATAATATTCTATCATTAGTGCCGCTTTGCAAATAGTTTAAAAAATTGTGAACCTTCATATCAGATTTACATTGAGAATTGAACTCAATGCTTTTACAATCTGCCACTGGGGCATCTAAATCCCCATACTCTTTTATTAAATAGGAATAATTTATCTGGTCATTTGTAACCCATTTTTTAGCACAATCCCAGTCAGAAACTACATTTTTTATAATACAAGGTAGATTTTTTAACATGTAGTTATTGAAAAAGTCTTTAAAGTCACAACTGCTGTTCTGTAAGTAGGTTTTTAAGTTTATATTATTGTAATCATATTTAGGGATTTCCATATCTGAGCATTCAATATCGATCATCATGCCAGTCATTCTAGATGATACTTATAGATAGATCACTTTTTCTCTTCTTGTATATGCTTAATTAACAAGCATAATCTGAAAATAATCTCATAACTAAATTCTGCTTGTGTTATGATACACTATAATCCATTGATAGTCGATAGTGCATAGAAGTATCGATCATATTAATTATCTTAGGGTAGTACATGAGTACCATGTAGCAGGTTACCTAATACGTAGATTAATAACTTAACTGAGTGATAACGAGATGATTAAAATCCTTGGTTATCAGCTGAGTATTGAATAGTCATATTTAGTTATACAAAATATTCCCAATTGAATTGCTAGTAAAAGAACGTACCAAGTTAAAGGTATCAAACCTACATTTAATTTGCTAGTGACACTGTGACTGATAAAGAATATGGTTATGGTGTCATAATCTTACTGATTCTGAATTTCTAATTTCGCAATCCCCAGTTCCTGAATCAATTTAACACTGTCACTTCAGAGTGATTGAGTCATAGAGTAATAAATGCTAAAGAGTGAAGCAAAGCATTGAGGTATTTCTAAGGAGGCGCCCTAATCCTCTATATAAACTTTTACTTATACAGATATTGAGGGAATCGATATGGTAACAACAAATTACTGTTTGTCTCTTTCTAACTAGTGAAGTTTTACACAAGGAAAGCGAAATGACATGTAGTTTGTTGTTGCTAATTCTGGCAACATTTGAGCGGTGACGTCACGATAATGTGTTTGGGTGCCCGATGCCGTCATGTTTTGCGTTCGAATGAGGATCAATTAGGTATTTAGTTTTTAATGCTGTAAAGTCCATGGTAATCTAAAACATTGGTGTAATTATTTTTGTTATACGACAAAAAATGAGCAAGTAGCAATCAATTTAATGCGCCGATCGTCAATCCGTCGTCGTTGCCGCGGCGAAAAGCGTGTGACGTCACTGGGCCCATCGCCGACCGTTAGCCGTTGAGAGCGATATAGCGTTACTTGTGACTTAGAAACAAATTAAGTGACCAGTTTGCGTTTTATTTAACTTTTTAACAATGTATAAATAATGTAGAGTGTCGAAATTTACAAATACTTCTAGTAAAACGCCTGAAAAACAGTTTTTAAACGTGCCGAAAGTCGCAAAACTACTTTAAAATAGTGTTCTGTTGTAAAAAGAGATGATAAAACTCCAGGCTACAAGACATTGCTGTGAAGCTCATTTCGATGTACGTACCAGATACCTATTATTTTGTTGATAAATTATATGGGAATAAGTATTTAAGCCTGCTGTTTTAATTAAGAGTTAACATACTTACCTACTTACATTTTCTGAATTTTTTAGAGATATCTACGTATTTACTTACCTATCGTAGTGTTGTACAAAGTGACTAAAGGAATATAATCCAGGGAATGGGCAGCAGTGTTTAACTGTATAATCAACAACGTGGGAGACTATACGCACTGTGTTCTATTGGAAACATAACTTCGTGCTTCGTAGCCATTCTAGAGCAGGGCCTTGAATACCGTCACATTTCTCTGCCAGTTTTTATGATTTACGAGATCAAATAGAACACCATGTAAACTTGACCCATACGCTACGCATGTGTCAAACGCAACGTTGTATCGGACAAGTGTGTCTCTTTGTGAAAAGTGATGGAAATGTAATTGTATTTATTTCCCAGTTATTTCCCTATAAATCAGATATAGAATATACCATAGAATATACTGATAGTCTGGTCTTTGGTACATATTGCTATGAGCTGGCCTTGTACTATTATACTCTGTGGGTGTGGTGCATCTCTATTCTCAAAGTATGACTTTTTGTCTCTGGTGGAGTCTGGCGTGCATTGTTATGTATTGCTGTCGTAACTCGTAGTTCATTGCTGCTATTAATTACATCTGCTACCACGAAGATCAATTAACTGACTTATTATTGTTTAAACATCTTGAAAATAATACATTTTAGTATCCAAAGTAATTATGTCGGTAGCTTTTGCAGCACGAGGCAATCGGCCTCCGTTGAGCCCGGCACAGATCCAAAAGATGTTAGATGAGAATGCTCATCTGATTCAAACAATTCAAGAATATCAAGCAAAAGGTCAACTTATGGAATGTCATCAGTATCAACAAGTATTGCACAGAAACTTGGTCTATTTGGCATCAGTTGCAGATGTAAACCAAAATATTCAGAGCATTCTGCCGGTAAATATGAACTTTATTTCTGCCATTTCAGATATAATTTCCATTCATTATATTGTTATGCAAAACCCTATGGGGTAAGTTAACTTTCGCTGGGCGCCAATACATTTCTAAGAAGTAATCCAACATCTATAATTCCTATCTGTACAATAATAATTACTATTATAATGTTTCTTAAGTAATGAAGTGTAAATACTGCTCTTGTGAATCTAAATCTATAATAGACAATAACGATCCACAGCCATTTCTAGGGTAAGGCAATATTTAAACTTTTGAAAACATTATGTATTTTAGCTGCAATGTAATCATTACATTTATTGTTTAAAACTTATTATTATTACCACAAAACCAACAGTCATCATGCTATAATAAATCCACTTGGTCTTTTTACTTAAATTTATTTTATACTTCTTACTCATTAGTTAATACCAATATTTTTTTACAGCCTCCTCATCAGCTAGCTGCTGGCAATGTGTCACAAGCACCCCCAATCAATTCTCCTTCCCCAAGTGGTAGTGATGTATCTGGAGGATCTCAACAGCCCTATAGACCACCTGGGGTCTCATCCACACCTACAAGGCCAACCCAATCTTATGGTCAACGCCCTTACCCACAGAATCAATATCAAGGACAATACCAAGGTGCCCCAGGAGTATACCCTCCACAACCTCAAGGTTATGGACCTCCAAGCCAAGGATATGGACCTCCTAACCCTCCTCAACAACCCCAAGGTTACCCACCAAACTCTAACTATGGTCCTCCCATAACAACAACTCCAAGCAATTATCCACCATCTACTCATCCTGGGCCTGGGTATCCTCCATCATCAGCACAACAGCCTTATGCTCCGCCTCCTGGTAGCCCAGCCGCTGCTGGTGCACCTTACTCAGTACGTGGCACAACCCAACCTTCATACACTGGTAATTCAGTGTATCCTCCTTCACAAACAGGCTCAAATTACCCAAATGTTGGAGTTAGCACTTATAACAATACAACTGGATCGCAACCTCAACCCTATCAATCTCAACCTTTCCCTAATACTACACCCACGTCAGCCTACAGTACTACACCCACATCTCAACCAAACCGATCTCCACAACCTCCGCCAAGTGGCTATACTTCGCAAAATCCGCCAAGTTCGGGTTATGGATCTCCATCTGCACAATCCCCAACTTATAATTCCAGTTCTCACGGTAATAATGCCCCTCCTACTTCGGTAGCTTCTGGAGCACCTTCATCAAGTGGCCCACCTGGGCAGCAATACCCTCCTCCAGGTCAAGCATCACCTTACCCACCAGCTACTCAGCCGCCTTACTCGAACCCGTCGTCGCAGCCTGGTAGTCCTGCACCATCGGTGTCGACCGCTCCTCCTCCTCAAACCTCATACCCGCAAAACCCGCAAAATTACCCTCCAGCAGGCGGTGGTTACCCGCCTCATGCTTATCAGCAAGGTTACCCCCCTGCACAATACCCACCGTCTCCTTATCCATATGCCCGTGCTCCAACTCCAGGAGCTCCTCCGCCTGGTGCACCACAACCTTATCCGGGTTACGGGTTCCAGCCGCCAACTCAACAGTAGAGTTAGGGAATTTTGTAAAAATACATGTATTAATATTGTAAGATTTTATTAAAGGTAAATTTGCATAAATTGGTATTGTGTCCGCATTTACAAATGCGCGCTAAATGTGGAAGTCTTAATAGATATAGAAACGGTAAATGCCATGCGTTTTCCATAGAGTAAACAACCTACAAAGTGCACAAAAGGCGCTCGTTAGTAAATGAGGTACGCACCTTATTTTTCTCTCGCATGAATCCTATAAAAAGTGGCGTAACTATACCGTATAAGTCACGCGGAAATTTCCTTCAGATGGCCCCTTTTTTGGACTGCTGGAAATACACCTGACACTGACCCCATTAACCATAGGGCCAAGGGTCGGCTTGGTATTAGTATAGTAACTAGTAACGCCATCGTCTATTGTGATTTGTGAGATAGGTATCGCAGATTCACGCTTCCCTACCCAAGCAATAAATTCGTTATATTATCACTACAAAAAAATAGTGATGGGAAACGTAAATAGACAAAATATCGATCCATTTAGCTTAACGCAAATTTCAATTAAAGCACAAGAATGCATGATAGTACTCTCAAACCCGCGGATAAAGATTCTTCGTGTTAAGATACTAAATTGTGATCATTTAGAGAATGTATTGTGTATATATTGCCCGCCATCCGTGAATACTACCTACTTCAAGAGATTGGGATCAAATTTTTACTATAGTGAATCGTAAAACTATAATAGCGGGAGATCTAAATGGTCACCACACGAATTGGTCAACTAAAATTGATAGTAGAGGTGGACAAATATTTGACTCGAGAGTGGAGCACGATTTTATTCCGCTGAATGATGGAACACATACAAGATTGAAAATGGTAAACGGCACAGTTCAAGAATCCTCTCCAGACCTGTCTCTGACTTCAGTGGACATTGCTTTAAAATTTGAATGGAAGGTATTAAATGAAAACTTAGGAAGTGATCACCTTATGATTAAATTAAGAACGAACATAATAAAAAATATTGTATATAAGAAAAAACGTAATTTTAAGAAAGCGGACTGGATTAAATACAAGGCAGTTGTTCAAGAACAATTTAGTGATTTTATAGTTTCAGATAATCTACAGTGTGCATACAATAATGTTATTAATACTCTGAATAAGGTGGCTGACAAATCGATTCCATATATTAAGAACCATAACAATAATACAGCAACAAAAATTTACCCCTAAACCTTACTGGAACCAGAATATGTCAAGAGTAGTGGCTGAGAGACTACGAGCTCTTGCAGTCTTTAGGAAAAATCCTACACCCGATAACTTGAAGACTTTACAAAGCAAACTTAGTATTGCACAGAGAGTTATACGCGACGGAAAGACTAAGTCCTGGGAAGAATTTTGCGAGAGTATTGATCAGATTGATTGAGGTAAAACATCTTCGAGTGAAATGTGGCACAAAATAAAATGGTTTAAGGGTTATAAGAAGCAGAAAAGCTGCATTACCCGAGAGAATGCAGAATCGTTGTTATGTAATTTAGCTCCTGACTTTGTTTCTCCAGCTGCTCCTAGGTATTATAATTTTAATGATCACTTATCTTCACCGGGTACGATACAAGAACTCAATAATTCTATCAAACAGTCAGATACGTCACCAGGTATAGACGACATATCCTATTCCATGATTAGAAACCTTCCAGATCTAGTTAAAAATATTGTTGGAGACTGCAGCCTCTTTCAAGACCATCCTCCTTGTTGTCATTCGGGAAGGTTATAAAAGGCGACGCGCGCAGGGCCTAGGCCCTCTCCGGACGATTAGTTGGCGCAGCTAACACGTATTTTGGTATGACGTTGACTGTCTAGATTTTATTCTATTCCTTTGTGATTATATTTGTGTTTTAGTTATGAATAAATTTGTAAGATGTGTTGATGGTATTAATTAATCGCCCTATTGCCAACAATATATTAATTCTAATATATAATAGAATTTTATCAGAAAGTGTCGTGCCGAGTCAGTGGAGACAGATTAAATTAGTTCCTATACCGAAACCTGGTGTAAACAATGAAACGGTCTCATGTTTTAGACCTATCTCTTTGCTATCTTGCCCATGTAAGATATTCCATACAATTATTTATCGAAGACTAGAATGGCACTTAGAGAGAGGCAATTATTTTTCTAACGAAACTGTGGGGTTTCGAAGGTCTCGATCTTGCATGGACAATTTAAGCAGACTGGTCGGTCGAATACAGACTGGATTTGCTAAAGGTTTTCCTACAGTTGGCTGTTTTATTGACATAGATAATGCTTACAATAATGTTAATATAAATAACTTATTGAACACGTTAGATAGACCTGGAGTGGGAGCTGTATTATGTAATTACCTTTGGGAGTTTCTACATGTAAGACACCTATTTATTGAATTAGATAATAGTGAAACTCTTGTTCGAATCTCAGGCACCGGTATTGCACAGGGTGACCCGTTATCTCCGTTATTATTTAATGCAGCTACTATTGATATATGTAAAAATATTAATAATATATTTGTGTCTCAATTTGCCGATGATTTTGTCCTTTATGCCAGTTGTAAAAATATCTCTGAAGCAGTAGCCGTAACTCAAGAAGGCCTGTGTAGCCTTAACGATATGGTCGAAAAGATGGGTCTAAGCATCTCTCACAGAAAAACTAAAGTATGTGTTTTTACAAAAGGTTATTCAAGAAATATTAATAGACGCAATATATCATTAAAATTAAACAATTGTAATATTCAACAAGTAGACTTTGTTACATACCTAGGTATGTGGTTTGACAGGGGTTTAAAATGGGGTAGACATATTAATGAAACATATGAGAAAACACTTAAATTCATTAATATATTTAAATTATTAGCAGGCTCGCGGTTGGGAATTCATCCAAAACATCTGAGGCGTCTTTACATATCAATTATTCGTAGTAGAATTGATTATGGTAGTTTTTTATACAGTAATAGCACAAAAAGTAATTTATACAAACTGGATAAAGTTCAAAATCAGGCTATGAGGGTAATAGGTGGGTTCATAAAAAGTTCACCTATACATGTCATGGAGAGTGAGCTATGTATTCAACCTTTATGTATTCGCCGAGAATATCTCGCTACTAAGTTTTGGCTTAAGTCGAAATCTGTCACCAATAATACAACCGTGCATGTTTTGGAAGACCTAAACCAGTTATGTCATAACATATACTGGAGAAGGCAAAGGAAATTACCCTTACTGATAGTCACTCACAATAAATATTCTAATGTTCTCATTCATAACAGCTCGCAGCTACCAATGTTTTCTCTTAATTCTTGGATGAGTAGCTATGATGTTTCTAAAAACATAAGTGTAAATATTCAAGGTATAATTTCTGCGAAGAGGAATAATAGTATAAGCGAGTTGTGTAATTTGTCTGAAAAATATTTATCTGATAAATATGTTTCGTATTATAAAATCTTTACGGATGGTTCCAAGGATAAGGGTGGCTGTGGTGCGGCTTTTTATGACCCACAGATTGATTGCTCTGTAAATTTCAATTTAGATGTAGAAATGTCCATAATGCATTGTGAATTAATTGCCATATCAGAAGCGCTGTCGTATGCCATATCGTTAAAGTATAATAAATATTTAATATTGTCCGATTCTAAAAGCGCGCTGTTACATTTGTCTCGGTTGCCCTTGAATACTCGAGGGTATCCGATAGCCTATTGCATTTTGGATTCAATTTTAAAACTATGTTCTCTAAATAAAGATGTTATCATTCAATGGATTCCTTCTCATGTCGGTATCATGGGCAACGAGGAGGCTGATAGAGCTGCAAAACAAGGTTTAAGTAACGGTATCTCTTATGATGGGTTACCAATTTATAGTGAGTTATTGAGTAAAGGAAAGTTATACTGTAGACACATATGGCAAAATTACTTTGAGGAAAAGTCTCATACAAAGGGAATATGGTACAAAACGATTCAAAATCAGCCAGCTCGATGCCCATGGTTCGATAATAGCTGTTTGAGTAGGAGAGAAATAGTTTTGTTAATGAGATTACGTTCAGGACACATTCCATCAAATAAATTTAAATTCCTAATAGGATTATCGGATTCACCTAACTGTACAGAATGTGATATTATAGAAGATGTACACCATGTGTTGATGGAATGTATTCGAAACGAGGTTCATAGATATGACTTAAGGATATTATTATTTAATCAAAATGTCGGTATTTGTAATACAATACTTGCTTCACCATTATTATCGGAAGCCAAATTGTTAATTAATTTATATTCAAAAGTGTTGTAAGTTGTTGTTCACTTAAAATATAATTATATTTATAAGCACTTATAGGGGTGACATAGTCATGTCTGACAAAATCCCATTTAATTAAATAAAGAATTAAAAAAAAAAAAAAAAGGGTATAAAACCTGAATAGTACATACACTATTCAATAATATAGCTGATAGCTTAGATTATCTAGATGGAGTCTGGCGCTACATTGAAACAAAAAACAACGTGCCAATTGTTTTTTTTTTTTTTGTATGAATGCGTGCGTAATGATACCAGTTGATAAACATTACAACTAAAATGGGGTAAATTGCCCAACGTGGTACAGTCTATCTTTTAACTCGAAATAAAAATTATTTCTATATAATAGGTACATAATTAATGTGTTTGGTACTAATTATATATTATGAAGACAATGTTTTTTTTTTATTACAAGCAATTGGCTATGGCACTTTCTTTTTCTTACGGAGCTAACATTTTTCACGTTGGTTCAGTTCCAAAGACAATACATTTTCATGATAAGCGTGACCGAATTGTAACCCAGGGTTGGCTCCAGACGAAGGAACTCCTCAATGGTTAACAGTACAGACTCAACATTTTGTAAACACACATTTAACCATGATAGCTCTTCCTAAAATTCACCATGATCTTAACACCACCCTCACGGTTGCCTCCAGACGAGGGAACTCATCAACGGTCAACAGTAGTGACTCAACATTTTATATGCACATTTAATTATAATATCCCGTTCTAAAGTTCACCATGATGTAAACACTATCCCCATGGTTAACTTCAGACGAAGGAACTCCTCAAATTTCCCCGGCGCAGGCACGTAATTAAGTATACACATGCTGGCGCTCATGTCGAATTTTGCAAGAGTCAATAGGCCCGCCATCTTGAAATTCAAAATGGGTGGAATATTCGAAAAAAAAATCAAGCTTATTTCAATGTACTACATACAATACACTTCGATTCGTAGAAAACTGAAGATCCATTATCCACCATAACATTAATAATATCGCCCTACCAGCATACCGGTCTCATGTGTAAATGTGGGAAATTTGGTTTTCACAAACTTGCCACACTTGCAAAATGGCGAATTTTATTTTTTTATATTCCAATATTTTGCAATAATTCATTATTCCAGAACTAATGATAATTTATTTAACATACGGGTGATAGGATACATATTTATTAATATTCAATCGGCCTCTGTAATTTCTACACACCTTAATAGCCCATTTCGCCATTTTTATTACGTTATTTTATGATAGAAAAACAAGCGTCTACATTGACAACACAATTGACACTGTTGGCTTTTGGCGCCAATTGTGAGGAATAGGCGCTATAAAATACCGACGCTGTCAGGGTCTTGACACTCCATCTAGACATAATTATATATAATCAAAGGCTGATAGAAGTATACCATTTAATAAATAATAATATTCTGGTCGTGTGGGGTAAAAATAAACACGTAGCATAATGTCACTAGATTTATTTTCGTAATCAACATCTTAATATAACAAATACTAAAGTTTTATTTAATGCCTCAAGATATATGTTTTCTTGATACCGAGCCCAACATTATAAACCACACTACAGCCATCACTACCCATACACCAGCCGATAGTTCTTCTGCCGATCCTCTACAGTAATAGTCACAATAAACGATCTAGTTAGAGCACTGCTATCGTCCAAGAAAATGACGATAGGTTGTTTTCAACTCGTTTAATTTATTTGGTTCAGATCGGTAGCTGATATGACCGTAGGCATGTCATGTACAAATTTCGTAGAAATCTTACAGCACAATAGACACCATGGCTTAGTCGAGTACTTGCTAATAACTTTAAGCAAAATACATTAAATATTATTTAGAAATCCACAACTATTGTCAAAAAGATTGTCAGTTTCAAACTGACATTATTTTCTCATTCCGTTTTACAGTAATTATAACTATGAAGTATGAACTTATGTTTCATTCTTAGTTATAGGAGGTTTTATTAACATGAAGATCTTCAAAATAAACGTAATATTATGTAATTTCATCGTTACACTTTTGTATAATATGCTAGTAGTACATATACATGAAAAAACATGTATTTTATTTAAAATTTACCAAAACAGGTTAATAAAAGTTAGTTTTTCACACCGGTTTAATCTGACAGCAAAGTAGTTCAATTCTCGATATTTGTATGTCAAAAATTACTTCATGGTACGGATATTTTCAGGCCAACTACTTTCACGTGATCGCTCGCCGGCTTAGATCACGTGACCGCTGGCTCGCCTGTTGTTTTAAGTGATCATGGCACAAAATAACAGGACAGTTCATTTTTCGTCGAAAACAGTGCTATAAGGGTTCATGGTAAGGCCCCTGGTCGGTCGAATACAGACTGGATTTGCTAAAAGTTTTCCTACAGTTGGCTGTTTTATTGACATAGATAATGCTTACAATAATGTTAATTTATACAACTTATTGAACACGTTAGATAGACTTGGAGTGGGAGCTGTATTATGTAATAACCTTTGGGAGTTTCTACATGTAAGACACCTATTTATTGAATTAGATAATAGTGAAACTCTTGTTCGAAACCCAGGCACCGGTATTGCACAGGGTTACCCGTTATCTCCGTTATTATTTAATGCAGCTACTATTGATATATGTAAAAATATTAATAATACTAGCTGTGCCCGCGACTCCGTCCGCGTGGACATTCGGAAACAGCAAAAGTATTTTTAAATTGTTTTTAATATTGCATTAGCTAAGATTGAGCGAATTCGATTTAGTAGTTTTTACACCATGCCGTACTATTTTATTACATGTATAGCTGTTACCCGCGACTTCGTCCGCGTGTATTTCGGATAAAACACCAGTATACAGTAGTAAATTGAACTTTTAACAGAAAAAAATACCTACCAGGCAGGCTTTTTTAAGTAGGTTAAAAATCTTTAAACCACTTATTTAACTAAGAATACTTTCCGGTATTTAAAAAAAAACCGCAAAAATTGAACGGTAATTACGGAAGTTACAGAAAGTCTATTGAAAATAATATATAACTGAAGAAGAGAACATAAATAAATCCGTTTTGTGCGTTTCTGAGTTCCTGTACATTGAAACTACTGTAGAAAAAAAAATACCAAGGATAAAAGACAACCGTGACGACCTGATTGGCGCAGTGGCTAAGAGGATGGTTGTGGGTTCGATTCCCGCAAAAAAAGTGTGATCCGTAGATGTTTGTCCCGAGTCTGGGTGTTTGTGTAAGTGAAATTTCAAGTTTGAGAAACGCACCCACGATACAGGAGAAATTCCTAGTGTGGGGCGACGTTTTTTTTTAAAGAAAAAAATGATTTTACAGCTGAAGGATGCCTTTGAGCTAGAAGTCGTTAAATTACTTTGACAGAAATAAGTTCCGGAGAACCGTATGTGTTACTTGCTGCGAGAATTACAATTGTCTATGAGGTAATGAAAACTACCCAAAGGTTTGACTGGTAGAAAATGCCTAAGGCATTAAGTCCGCCTTGTACACCTCTTGTATAAAGAATAAATAAATAAATAAGTAATGAGAAAAAATCTATATCTATACTAAAACTATAATAAAATCGTAAACGACCCGTGTCTGTACATTCAATTTTAAAAAAGAAAAACCATTTATACCGCCGTATCCATACTGGCGCGGCGAGATTTGGAAGTTTTATTTCATCTATATCTTATATACCGATTTCTTTTTTTTTATAAAATAGATATTAAAGTGTACTTTTTGAATATTGGAGTTTGATAACGATATATCTATGTGAAATACAATATATTTATATATTTTATTAATACACTTGAAGAAGTGCCTAACGATTAAACACGTTATTGTGGCTAATTTATAAAAGATAGATATATACTATTGAGGACTTTTTTGTAGATCTTTTAGAGACCATCATTTTTGTAATACATACTTTTGGTGTATGATCGACGTATGCGAAGATAAGAGCTCGAAAGCGCATTTTCATCCGACTTGCTTCAAATTTATCGTTACTGCTCAGCTCTTATGTGTTTTAGCGTTATGTTATATAGCCTATAACCTGCCCAGGCGTATGGACTACAATCGTACCAAGTTTGGTTAAAATCTCTTCGGTAGTTTTTGACCCATGCGTGCACATACAGACAGACAGACAGACAGACCGACAAAAAATTTACTAATTGCATTTTTGGCATCAGTATCGATCACCAGTTATCCTCCAATAATAATTTTTTATATATATTTAATGTACAGCCCCCTTACCATGAACTCTTAAAACAGGACAGTTTACTATGTGAAAGCGAGACGTCGCTATGTGCAGTGTAATGCGGCGTCCCGCTTTCACACCGTAAACTGGGTGCTTTAAGAGTTCATGGTAAGGGGGCAGAATTGACCTCTCTACAGTTTTATTATAAGTATAGATAGATAGAAGATAATTATGTGTCTCAATTTGCCGATGATTTCGTCCTTTATGCTAGTTGTAAAAATATCTCTGAAGCAGTAGCCGTAACTCAAGAAGACCTGTCTAGCCTTAACGATATGGTCGAAAAGATGGGTTTAAGTATCTCTCACAGAAAAACTAAAGTATGTGTTTTTACAAAAGGTTATTCAAGAAATATTATTAGACGCAATATATCATTAAAATTAAACAATTGTAATATTCAACAAGTAGACTTTGTTAAATACCTAGGTATGTGGTTTGACAGGGGTTTAAAATGGGGTAGACATATTAATGAAACATATGAGAAAACACTTAAATTCATTACCTAATATATTTAAATTATTACCAGGCTCGCGGTTGGGAATTCATCCAAAACATCTGAGGCGTCTTTACATATCGATTATTCGTAGTAGAATTGATTATGGTAGTTTGTTATACAGTAATAGCACAAAAAGTAATTTATACAAACTGGATAAAGTTAGAAATCAGGCAATGAGGGTAATAGGTGGGTTCATAAAAAGTTCACCTATACATGTCATGGAGAGTGAGCTATGATGTATTCAACCTTTATGTATTCGCCGAGAATATCTCGCTACTAAGTTTTGGCTTAAGTCGAAATCTGTCACCAATAATACAACCGTGCATGTTTTGGAAGACCTAAACCAGTTATGTCATAACATATACTGGAGAAGGTAAAGGAAATTACCCTTACTGATAGTCACTCACAATAAATATTCTAATGTTCTCATTCATAACAGCTCGCAGCTACCAATGTTCTCTCTTAATTCTTGGATGAGTAGCTATGATGTTTCTAAAAACATAAGTGTAAATATTCAAGGTATAATTTCTGCGAAGAGGAATAATAGTATAAGCGAGTTGTGTAATTTGTCTGAAAAATATTTATCTGATAAATATGTTTCGTATTATAAAATCTTTACGGATGGTTCCAAGGATAAGGGTGGATGTGGTGCGGCTTTTTATGAACCACAGATTGATTGCTCTGTAAATTTCAATTTAGATGTAGAAATGTCCATAATGCATTGTGAATTAATTGCCATATCAGAAGCGCTGTCGTATGCCATATCGTTAAAGTATAATAAATGTTTAATATTGTCCGATTCTAAAAGCGCGCTGTTACATTTGTCTCGGTTGCCCTTGAATACTCGAGGGTATCCGATAGCCTATTGCATTTTGGATTCAATTTCAAAACTATGTTCTCTAAATAAAGATGTTATCATTCAATGGATTCCTTCTCATGTCGGTATCATGGGCAACGAGTAGGCTGATAGAGCTACAAAACAAGGTTTAAGTAACGGTATCTCTTATTATGGGTTACCAATTTATAGTGAATTATTGAGTAAAGGAAAGTTATACTGTAGACACATATGGCAAAATTACTTTGAGGAACAGTCT
The DNA here is from genome assembly GCA_905340225.1 of Abrostola tripartita. Taxonomy (NCBI): domain Eukaryota; kingdom Metazoa; phylum Arthropoda; class Insecta; order Lepidoptera; family Noctuidae; genus Abrostola; species Abrostola tripartita. The sequence goes on from HG996488.1 coordinate 4,901,804, forward strand.
CATACAAAGGGAATATGGTACAAAACGATTCAAAATCAGCCAGCTCGATGCCCATGGTTCGATAATAGCTGTTTGAGTAGGAGAGAAATAGTTTTGTTAATGAGATTACGTTCAGGACACATTCCATCAAATAAATTTAAATTCCTAATAGGATTATCGGATTCACCTAACTGTACAGAATGTGATATTATAGAAGATGTACACCATGTGTTGATGGAATGCATTCGAAACGAGGTTCATAGATATGACTTAAGGATATTATTATTTAATCAAAATGTCGGTATTTGTGATACAATACTTGCTTCACCATTATTATCGGAAGCCAAATTGTTAATTAATTTATATTCAAAAGTGTTGTAAATTGTTGTTCTCCTAGAATATAATTATAAGATAATTATATATTTATAAGCACATATAGGGGTGACATAGTCATGTCTGACAAAATCCCATTTAATTAAATAAAGGTTTAAAAAAAATCTCTTGAAATGATGTTAAGTGTCTGTCAAGCGAGTCTTGTCCACGACCATTTAGCTGATTTCTTCTCCTAGAAATCGCCGCCAATGCTTGGCTTTCTGATTAGTTTCAATCAAAGTTACTATTTTGGGAATAAAATATGAATAGGACTATTATATACACCCATAATTTGTATTTATAGGATACCTCAGAAATGATAACAACAGCGTGACTTGCAGAACTGATTTATTATACACTTGTACAGTTGTCCCCCGAATACCCTCGCGTTACAAACTTAATAATCTTTCTAATTGCTTTTCGATCCAACAACCTTTTGGTACCAGCTTCCAGGCTAGAGAGGGGCAGAGGTGCCTCCGTCCTCCTACCATCCGCTTTTTCCCGCCAAAATACCCACCCTTAGTCAGTGTGACCAGTGTAAGAATTTTTGTCAATATATTTAAATCAATAAAATAAATACAAGCTTACAAAATTTAGGTTTAAATTATTAAAACCTTACACTCGACCATCCTGACAACGTGTATGTCCCCATACACGAATCAGGTGAAACCTTACACTCGGACGGGTCGAACATGAACAAACGAATTGACAACGTTAAATACAGATTACATCTATTTATAATAATCATGCTTTTGCATTAACTCAGAAAAATAGAAAGTATCGCAATGACAAAGAAGACAGTAGATGAAATTTATCGTATGGAATTAATAATAGTTTTACACAAACCAACAATCAAAATGTAACAACTCAAAACAACTTGAATAACATCAATAACGATGTATAGGTATTCAGATAATCTATTTAAGGGAATAACCTTATTTCCTTAAAATCGTATTTTTTTAACAATATAATACATACATTTATCCAAAAATAATTATCCATCTATTTATCCAACTAATAATCCTTCCTTTAATCCAACCAATAATCCATCCATTTATATAACTTTTATCCATCCTTTTATCCAACCAAAACAATCTGTAAGCCTATCCTTTTCCTTAGGATCTGGCCTAACAGATTAACCAGAGTGTTGCTTCAGGCCAAGACGCAACACATCCTTGCTGAGTCGCGCCTGACCTGAAACCACACAAACAAAAGATTTATGTAGAAACATTGTAAATAACACACATATGAGAAAAAAAAAAAAAAAACAATAAAGAAAGCATTAACACCCAAACACTAAGGTGAATATTTAATATCAATACAATCATTTGTTACGTAATCTTAGCTATCTTATTATTCTGACATCTCATCGTTTGCATCATTCTCAATATCATTATCAGTATCATCATTTAAATCTAAAGAGACAACGTGGATCCATGGTCGCATCCTATCTGCGGCAACAGTAGTCTTTCTTTTATTCTTCATGCCTTCGAATCCCGGAATTGGAGCAACTTTATAACGATCATTACCTAATGACTTAATAACTCTATAGGGGCCTTCATATGATGGCATGAGTTTAGTGCTCTTGCCATCATTTTGAAAAACTACTTTCGTTATTTTAACTAAATCACCGCTCCTGTAAATGTGTGCAGGTTTTTTACCCTGGTCATAGTATTGTTTTTGTAAAACCTGTGCTTTATCAATTTTTTCTTTAACTTCGCTGCGTATAGATTCAAGACAGGAAACTTCACGAGCTTCCTCTGTTATTTGGTTCAAATTTGGATTTCGTTCGCTATTCATTCCCGTACCAAACATGACTTCCGAGGGAGACCTGCCTATGGTCTTTTGCACCGTGTTGTTTAATCCCCACTGTATCCTACCTAATTTGTCATCCCAGTCCCTTTCATCTGTTCCTAGATTTTGTGCTGTTAGCGAGTCTAGAACGGTTCTATTGTATCGTTCGACTTGGCCGTTCGACCTCGGGCTCGCGACTGCGTTTAATATGTGTTTAACCCCTCGGTCGAGACAAAATCTTCTGAATGCATGGGAAGTAAAACAGGAACCTCTATCACTCACAAGTCGATCAGGTGTCCTAAAAGTGTCAAAAATATCTTGCAAGACCTTTATCACATTTTGGGTGTTTGTATTCCTAACCGGTTTGATGAATAAAAACTTAGTGAAAGAATCTACAATAGTTAATATGTGAGTATGTCCTCTTTTTGACTTCACGAAGGGCCCAAGGTGATCAATGTGCAATGTATGGAAAGGTCTTTCGACCTTCTCTATCGGGTGTAACAGACCTTCGCGTGTATTTGTAGCCCTTTTGGCATATGCACATTCGATACATGCCTCTACATATTTTTTTATGAAACGTTTCATTTTAGCAAACCAATAATGCTTTTTTATTCTATTTAGAGTTTTTTCAAAACCCACGTGACCAATATCATCGTGGTTTCTCTTGCACAACTGCCATCTTGCACCCTTCGGGACTACCCATCTCACACATTCTTTATCATCTCCTAAGTATCTAAATAACCTGTTATTTCGTAATACATAATTTTGTTTAATATATTCTACCCCTTTAGGATCAATATCGCTACTGACAATATCACGGATTCTACATAATTCTGGATCCCCTAGTTGCAGGGTAAGTAACCAATCATCGTCACTTATGGCCATTACAGAGGGATACCCCTCCGGACTCAGAGTTTCCGTATCAACTATGGGGTTCCTAGATAGAGCGTCAACATGTTCCATTTTTGAACCCGCCCTAAACTCAACGGAGCAGTCAAATTCTTGTAATGCTAGCCACCACCGAGCAATCCTGGGGATGAGATCTCGTTTCACGAAAGTTGATCTCAGCGCACTACAATCGGTAACTACCTTAAATGGTTTGCCTAAGATATATACCCTAAACTTTTTGAGAGCGCAGATAACTGCTAGCGTTTCTAATTCATAGGAGTGAAAGTTTCTTTCCTCTGGTGTCGTCTGGCGACTATAATATGCTACTGGATGAAAGGAACCCTCACTTCCCTGAGCTCGTTGTAAAAGTATTCCCCCGACACCAAGCCTGCTGGCGTCCGTGTGAATTTCGGTCTCCGCCGCTGGATCGTATATTCCTAGCACGGGCCTATCTACGAGTCTAGCTTTTAATGCTTTAAACGCATCCTCCTGCTCACTCTTCCATTCCCATGCTGCGTTCTTTTTAAGCAGCTTAGTGAGAGGATAAGCTAGTTGCGCAAACCCTTGCATAAATTTCCTAAAATAGCTAACTAGCCCTAAAAATTGTCGCACGGCGTGTACATTTCCTGGTCTTGGAAAATCAGTTACACTTTGAATTTTTGCTTTGCCCGGTCGCATGCCATCTGAACCAATTTCAAATCCTAGGTAATTTATGGTATTTTGTAAAAAACTACACTTTGCTAAATTCAATTTAAGATTGGCCTTGCGCAACAAGCCCAGAATTTCCTCAAGACGATCTAGGCATTCAACTGTGCTCCTACCAAAGATTAACAAGTCATTTATGTACACTGTTGCCTTACTGAATCGAATTGGACCCAAGACATGGTTCATCATACGCTGAAATACAGCGGGCGCATTTGCCAAGCCAAACGGCATACGATTATATTCATATTGTCCGTCCGGCGTGACAAATGCTGTCAGATGTTTGCTTTCCTCTGATATTGGGACTTGGTAATATCCAGACATTAAGTCAAGTGTGATGAACCATGCCTGGCCCGACAACCTAGAAATCTCATCCTCTATTACCGGTATGGGATACCTTTCTTTTACCGTAATTGAATTAAGTAGCCTGTAGTCAACGCATAGTCGAATTCCACCTTCCTTCTTGCGTACAAGAATGATAGGGCTAGCATAGCTCGATACAGACTCTCTAATGATACCCGCCCTTAACATTTCATCTATCATTGATTGAACCTTCTCACGTTCATAGTGGGACAGGCGATAGGGTCTATAGACTACCGGACGTTGACTATTAAGTTCTATTTTCATGTCGGTTACATTAGTGCAACCTAAACCTGCTAAATCATACGCAAAACATTCCTGGTTACACCGTAGGAGCTCCAAAAGTCGGGCCCTATCACTATCAGATACATTATCTCCTAAGCGTATTTGTGATTCATCTAATCGGTTGACTAAGGCCTCCTCAGTTTGTTCCTCAGACACTAGAGGAGCCCCAGAGTCAACTAGACTATGAACTACATGAACCTTCTCAGCGCGGGAAAATATAAAATTCTTATGTAACCAGCAAGGTACAGAGCATGGGGTGACAGTTGCAAAAAATGATCCATTCTTTACCTCATAAACACCACCACATACTATGAATTGTTCATTTGGTTTTCCTACAATTTTAGTACCTAGAACAACGCTACCAGTAAACGCCGTCCCTATAGAGGCCCTAATACTTGCAGGACCATAGATTTCGCTATGACCAACGACCCTTACTCTTTCTAGCATTTCATTTCGTTCTTGTAAATCGGGTAATTCTACACCAATATGTAAGAATTGCAATTTGTTAGCGTCCTTATAAACGACAATGTGTGGCTGCTCGGAGTAAGTTTGTCCGACTAACATAGGCTTCTCTAGCAAGCTATCATCTACAACCCTACAAGATACTGTGGCAGCTACCTCATCTATTATCAAAGAGAGCTCTACCGATCCAATAGATTTGACAAGGTTGTTACCGAAACCCTTCATGGCGGACGGAGTGTGGTCATGATTAACACCCAGACCTTCAAAATCAGATAGCCTTATAAGTGTAACCTCACTACCAAGATCAACAAACGCTTCCAGCGACATACCATTTACTTGAACAGTTTTTATGAACTTAGCATTTGGGCGAGAATCTGAAATGCGCATGGTTTTCGCCACTGCGTCAGCTTTTGTTGACCCTGCGTCCTGCTTCAGTCTACATGCCTCGGTTTTATGCCCCACTCTGTTACAGTGACTACATTTAATAATAGACTTGGTGCATTTAGCGAAAGGATGCCCTTTCTCTTTGCAGTTATAACAATATAAACCAGGATTCGTCTTAGAGTTAGTTTTATTATTATACTTGTCATCTGTATTAGTGTTCCTATCTTTCGATGGTTGATGGAATGGAAATTGCGAGGAAAACTCTTTATTGTTGCTTAATAAAAATTTCAAAAGTTGATCCGGTTGCTTACAGCGTAGGGCTAAAGCGCTCGACCTAAGAGTCCTATCACCGATACCGTGAATGATGCAATCGACAGCCCTACGACCAGTTATTTCACATTGATTCAACAGTGCTAATTTTTCATAATAATAAACTTCAATTAATTCGTTATATTTGCTCTTACGTTTTAACATGTCCTCTAACAACTGTCCGTAATTTTGTTCAGAAGGGAACGCATCTAATAATTTAGCTTGCCACTCTGGCCAAGTAAACAAAATAGTATTAAGGCTTTCATACCAGGTTTTGGCTAAGCCAGTAAGTTTTTGCATTGCAAAATGTACCGTGGTCTTCTCATCCCAGCCGTAAACCTTCGCGCATTCGTTAACCTTTTTAAGCCACACGTCAATGCGTTGGTTCTTTACTGAAGGATTAAACTCTGGAATAATGTTCTTGTGATCCAAACCCCTATTAATCGCGTGTGTGCTTGAGTTAGGAGGCTGAGATGGCAAGACTTCTTTAATGGACTGGATTATTGAAATTAAATCTCGGGAAGAAAAAGTAGGACTGCATGACCTTTTGGTGTGATGACCGGCGCTCCTGGAGTCTCGATCCACCCGACTTGGACCAGCCGGCAGCCTGCTGCGACTGTACCGCTCATGGCTCGTCCCAGGTTCCGGCGAGCTGTTGTGGCCGCCTCGGCGCCGCTGCTCGCTGTCACGTTTCTTCTGTAGGTCCACCTCCATTTGACGAACCCGCTCTTGCTCCCGCCTCAACGCTTGCTCCCGCTCAAGCAAGCGGTGGCCATGACTGCGGCTGCGACTTCGTTCCCGCGCGCTGCCTAGGCTGCGTCTGGAGCGCGAACGCTCTCGTTGGGGAGTCTCTAGACTCCGACGACTTCCACTCCGTTTGCTCATATCCTAAAACTCGTCAAAATTAAAATATGTTAATGCCAATATACATTAACTATATATATGGGAAAATAACTAACTCAGGAATTTTTAAAATCAGCATGTCCTGGACCGAAAAACCATTTTCAGACCACTTCATAGCCTTGCAACACGTGTTCGTCTAGTTATAATTACAAAATCTATTTGTAATCTTGGTTAATTAAGGAATAAGTCTGACAATAAGTTGAAAACTGAACTGGGATTGAAGTAACATATTTCAAAACAAAATTAAATGATATGATAATAATTGTCGTAAAACAAATGGTTTGAACATGTGAATGTCAGCTGTAAGTATTGGTATTAGTCATAGTCATAATGTTTTTATTTCAAATAGGCTACAAAAGAGCACTTACAAAAGGTCAAACTAGTTGCACGGTTCCAAAAAGTCGTTTCTATGGAGAAGAACCGGCAAGAAACTCCATAGTTACTCTTAGGTATTTATCTAAACGTCATGGTCTTACAATTAAAATGTTGAACAAAAATGCAAAGACTTTGTCTCACTCAATACTGTAATGAAGTCACTTGTAAATTGTAATTATCACCGTTATTCGTCGCTTTTCAACTTGTTCGTCAGCCAATAACTAGTAGTTTTAAATTTGCACAAGCATTCTTCGTATTCGTAATAAATACTATTTTCTTTCGAATAATGTTTATACAAGCAACAAATAACAGGTGCATAATTTGCTTAACAAAATACAAAATGTAGGCGTGTACTTACCGAAATGTTCTTCTATCCCACTTCTGAGATATAGGATACCTCAGAAATGATAACAACAGCGTGACTTGCAGAACTGATTTATTATACACTTGTACAGTTGTCCCCCGAATACCCTCGCGTTACAAACTTAATAATCTTTCTAATTGCTTTTCGATCCAACAACCTTTTGGTACCAGCTTCCAGGCTAGAGAGGGGCAGAGGTGCCTCCGTCCTCCTACCATCCGCTTTTTCCCGCCAAAATACCCACCCTTAGTCAGTGTGACCAGTGTAAGAATTTTTGTCAATATATTTAAATCAATAAAATAAATACAAGCTTACAAAATTTAGGTTTAAATTATTAAAACCTTACATATTTACATAAGATATTGTACCCTGCCTTTGTAAAACTTGAATGTCATTTATGTGGTATTGTTGGTGTATTTTAATTGGCAATATTATTATTATTCAAACGTTTCATTCTAAACTCCAAGCATTCTTGTATTACTTCATTTTTTTGATTTGCCAAAACCTATAACAATGAGTATCAGAAGAATGTTGTATACAATGATTAATAAATAATAAAATAATTAATAAACTCTGGTATCAATAGTTTTCAGTGTAATAATAGGTATTGAATTTGCCGCCTTTTATATGGGACAAGACTCGCTTGACAGAATCTATATTTTTATTTTCGAGATTCAAACTTCTCATTGTTACGATATCTATGGTTATATTTAATGTTCTTTTTACTTACATAGTGAAGTCGGTCTGTCATACGTATTACATATGACTGAATAAATGGTGTCCACATATAACAAGTCGTATAGAATTTCAACACAACATTTATCAGTGATGTGTAATAAATACTATATATATACAAAATTTTGTAGCTCTAGCTTCAAAACTGGCCAAGTTCCATACAAACACTAAACCGATTAGAGGGTTAAATTTAAAAAAAGAAGAAGTTGCCTATGTCCTCTTGGGTGAGCTGAATAAACCTTCTTTGTGCTACTGATAGCTGGTCTTGGATATAATGTATTTGTTCTGTATTCTGAGATATATATAATAATATACTATCCAATCCAAATCAAAATTAACGCGAGCGAAGCCGCGGACAAAAGCTAGTAATTAAAAATCATTGATGTTTGTAAATGCAATAAAACATTGTAATAATGAGATATTTTAATAAAAACAAATTATACTTAACTAGAAACAGGTTAAATTATCTTATTTGGAATCCGTCTTAAAATGTTGGAATATTAGTTCCTAATATATGAAATTGGCTATTACATATGTATTGTATTGCGGGTTCGATTCCCGCCCGGGACAAAAATTTGTGCGATTCGCATACATATGTTTGTCCCGAGTCTGGGTGTTTGTGATATTTCATGTTTGTGAAACACACCCCCAATACAGGAGACAGAAAGCGGCGATTTTTTTTAAGTAATCTTTTATTGCTAAATACCTAATCTCATAGGATTTTTTAAGTTTTGTTTATCCAAAAAATAAGCCAATTATATGTTAGGACTTAATATTTTAATTCGCGCAGCATGTGTGAATAAAATTATTAGACCTAGTGATTTGGTTACCTACAGTTAATAATTACAAGTAATTATTTATACTAACACACATTTCAGAGTTAATTTAAACGTAACTTAAAAGTTATTTTTTAACATCTAGGTACAATAATGATTTCTATCACTTACGATCTATAAATTAAAACCGCGATAAAATCCGTAAAAATAGTTTTATTTAAAAATCTAGGTACAATGTTTCTTTATTCGCCGAGATGTTTTTCCGAATAACACTTTTTCCCATACGAATGATCGTTTTACGAACAAATTGTACAACTTTGTAATGCTATAATTAATTATCTCAATAGTATCTACAGACTTCAAATAACAAAATACGTATTTTATCACTTTAACTAAAGATATATATTATATAATATATATTGCTACATTATGGTTTCTCAGGTGTAAGTTAGTTCGTTTGATACCTTTTAATGCCTAAATCATTGAACCGATCATAATAAAAAATGTCTTAACGTTGTCAGGGGTAAAGAATAGGAGATAGGGTACCTTTCATCCGGAATTAAACCGGCCAAGGTGCGCGTTGAGTTCGCGAAATGTTTAATATTGCTCTAATAAAAACAAACTGGATTTCTGGAAAGACAAACCTTAATTTGCCGTTGGAAAAGTGTTACCCCCATTCATTGATATAGGTCGCGGCAGTATCCTTAGTGCAAATACGCTATTCTTTTTTTGCGTGATGTAACTGAAATCTTTATTTGTACCTCTATGACATTGCTTCTTGCAAAAATTATTGACCTATAAAATATGATAGAAAAGGTTTTATCTAATTTTAACATTCATTCTAATTCCAAGTAATTGGGATCCAAGGTTTTGGCCTTTTCAATGCTAACGGGACTGGACTACAACTTGATATCATCAAGCGTTCTAGAGAAAAAGGGGGTTGAGACAGACAGACGGACAACAAAGTGATACTACAAGAGTTCCGTATTTCTTTTGAGATTGACCTTGAAAGTACTGCTCCCATGGGAAAGAACAATAACTTTCGATGATCACAACTGCTTTAGGGCACTAGACGGTGCTGTGTCTTTCGCAATATGGTTGAATTATATTATTAGAAAATTTAGTAGTGCGTTAAGAGCTAACGCGATCATTTTCGATACTATTACCAACGAGAGGCGAAAAATGTATCAAGTTAAAACGTTAAACAAAGTTATTTTAGTGGAATTGCACATAACGGCGATTTTTTCATTAGGCATCCATGCTTAACGATTAATAAAGGGGTCAATATTTTGCTATGTTTTTACTAAACATTTATACTATTTTTAGTTTAATCATAAAATGCAAAAGGGTGTGTGATATTAAACTGTAGACAAGTTTAAAAAAAAAAACGTTATCAATTATTTTTATTAATTCTAACATTATTTAGAGATGATCATTATATGGGTTATTCGCAAGTAATTTAAGATTAAAATAATTTTAATATAAAAATAAAATAGCATAAATGGTTTTGGTTATTACAGATTGTCAGCAGTAATTGCTGTAATTACTTGTATTTTGAGAGATACTATGTTTAGATGAACTTTATACTAAAATATAGGAAATGTAGCAAATATGTAAGTAAGTGAAGTCGAAAAGCTAGATGATGACACCTACTACATTGTATGTCATCATCTAGCTTTTCGACTTCACCCACTGCTGGTTATAGGCCTCTCATTTTTTGGATCAATATCCATATAATATAAAGTATAGTGAAGAGTTTTAATAAATACTAATAAAAAAATTGGAATTAGTTAACTTGCAAGTAATAAAACAAATTTGTTTTTACAAAATAACTGATTGCTGAGACAAATGCATACTTTATAAAAGAGTAATAATAAAAATCATCTAGTGTAAATTGAGAATTTAAAGTTAGCTTGCCTTAACTATTTAAATACATAGAAGCAGAGTTGGGCAAAGTTTATTCGAATAACGAATAATAGATTCGAATAATCAACGACCTGATTGGCATAGCGGCTAAGCGATTGGATTGCTGCGCTAAAGGTTGCGGATTCGATTCCCGCACGGGGCAAAATTTTGTGCGATCCGCAGATGTTTGTCCCGAGTCTGGGTGTTAGTGTACGTGATATTTCGTGTTTCTGAAACGCACCCACGACACAGGAGCAAGTGCTAGTGTGGGGCGACGTTTCTTTTTTTAAAGAAGGAGGATAAATAAATGATTTTTTCATTATTCACGAATAATGAATAACTTCGTTTATTCAATGAAAATTATTATATTCGTTATTCGATTAACGAATAAAAATAAATCGAGGAATTAGGTAAATTATTATATATTTGCTTTCAATTAGCAGGTATGTACTTGCAGTAAGCTACATCATTATTTCTTAACACTATTTACTGTTTGTTTTTATGACTACTCTCTGTTCAAACATATTGTCAGACCAAAAACTTGTCCTATCTATGCGAATGAAGGCAATAGTGTATTGTATTTTTGAAATACTGTTTTTACTTCTGGATACCGATCTAAAACCTTAAAAGTACGATCTCCTACAGCAAACAAAATATTGTGATACTATCACATCAGCTTTAATTTTGGTGATTAGGTCTTAGCTGCAATTAAACGTCAACTTCACTTCCTGCATCTGAGTTGAACTCAATAAATGATTTTTGACACACATTTTGATTGGACATTTCTCTTGCTGTTTAATTTTTAAAGAGTGTTTTGATTTTTTTTGTACATCTGGTGTAATACAGGTGAACCATTTAGGTACATATTATGTAGTTGAGGAAATATAATTCGCACTAATCTGTCAAATCGCTTTATCTTTTGTATATAATGAAAGTAGGAAAACTATTTATTTTAACGAGTCTTTAAAAATTATTTAAAATAACGAATGAAATTGGGAATAATTGATTCGTGAGCAATTTATTCACGAATAATTCACTCGTGATCGAATTATTCGCGAATAATATACTGCAGATAACTTTTTATTCGAATAATTATCTAGATGAAAATTTATTCGAATAACGCCCAACTCTGCATAGACGATATTATTAATGTACAAATACTATTGGTTAAAATGATTATCAAGTAACTTATGAAAGTAGCAAAAAGTATTTATAAGTTGTTAACCTTATTTACAACTTGTAACAATTACATGAATGTTAATATTTTAACAGTTGCAACTAAAAGTAGTAATGTGGTGCATACTTAATAAGATTTATTGATTGTGAATGATAACTTTAAATTTATTGTAGTTCTTGTGGAACAAATTCTGCCCTTTTGTCTTTCTCTGTATTTAGTTGTATTCATCATCTTCATCCATCGCAAAATCAACACCTGAGTCAACAGCGCACACAGGACTGTAAAACAAATATAAACATTCTTATTTTGTCAAGGTATACTGTCAATTATTACTAGGATTTCAAGGAAGTATTTTAACAGAAATTTTTCTTATGTTCTGTGTTCAATAAATATATTTACTACACAATCATTTATTTATTTTATTATCAACTAGCGGCCCGCTCCGGCTTCGCACGGGTATAAAATATATAAGTATTTCTCCTCTATTTAATGGATGTTATTATACATATAAACCTTCCTCTTTAATCACTCTATCTATTTAAAAAACCGCATCAAAATCCGTTGCGTAGTTTTAAAGATTTAAGAATACATAGGGATATAGGGACAGAGACAGCGACTTTGTTTTATACTATGTAGTGATAATAAATAGCTCACCTCATAGCTCTACAAGTAAAGAAGACAATCCGTTTTAACCTCATATTGTAAAAGAAGTAATTGATTGCCCAGAGACACCCTGGTTCACCAAAAGGGTCACTAGCTAGATCTGGGTTGTAACTGTATATACGGCATTCAGGCAACACGACCTCCTCATCGACAGCAGTCCACAGCGCTGGTCGCAGTTGCCGCCATCGCACTCCGCCCACCGCGGAAAGAGAAGCATCCACAGCTCCTTGCACCCAACTCAATGAAGGCTCAGCACTGAATTCACTGCTCTGTATAATAGAAAAAGTATTCATATTAAAAAAATGCTTGAAGACATCTCATGCCTGATTTTATATAAATCAATATAAAATACTCCACAATAAACCAATTTGGTTTGCATTCTGGCTTTCTGAACCACATAGGATCGGATTGGGTTGGATGCAGTAGGTCTGTGACCAGCCTTAACCACTGTCCCAATCATTATGAAATTTTGCATATAAAAACGAGGGTTAAAAAGGACTGACATAGAACCTCTCAAGAAGACCTCTCTATCATCTAAAAAAAAACTGTTTCCAAGGAACAATTACTTTCACCAATCATAATTGCTTTAGAATGCTAGATGTCACTATGTGTCCTTCAAATCATGATTAGATTATATTATTAGGAACTACTTTACCAGCGTACACTTAAATTGAGCCAAATATTTACACACCTTAGCCATTGAAAAGTCATAGTCTGGAAATGCAGCATTAAGTGTAGCTATTAGGTAGAACAATGTTTTCCGAGATATAGTATCACATAGCACACCATCTTCATCACCAGACAAACTTCGACTGAAAATTAAATAATAAATGTTTAATTTAATATATAAACATGACCAGTTTAAATTGATGAAGGAAATTATGGTTATGGGCACCATGCTAAAATGACACCAAAAGTAATATGATCAGTTTAGTGATTAATTGAGTATTTAGTTATGTGACCACTCATTTTACCTGTACATGACACTCTCAGGTGGCGACAATGCTTCTAGAGTTGTTTCACCTGTGGCTGTAAATCGCTTGTAAAAAGATTTCTCAGCCCCAGCCATCTTGCAGCTATAGCTCTCCACACGACCCTGTACGGCACTATCTCCGTTCAAGATCGAGAGAGCTCTGCTCAGTGCCTCTAAACGGCCACTCTCTAGGAGTTTCATTTTCTCTACTTTTATTTTTCTTACAGTTTACCCTCTCAAATTACTTGTAAAAAGCGGTGCCCTTATATTTGTGCAACACGGGACACTATTTCTGTACATAGCCGAGGGGTGTATGAATATTCCTTTTCTCTTTGAGTGTAGCAGGTTTACACTCGGAATCAGTTTCGTCTTCTGTTCTTCTTCCGCGCTGATGGAATGCGGGAACATCACAAATAAGAAGAAAAAATAGATTTACCAAATTCCTGTACGGTAGAAAATTATTTATAGCTTGTTTTGCTCTAATACAAGGAGATCGCGTCACTTCACTTGTTGTCCCACAAAATTATCTAGTTTAAACACCAACGTTACAATTACAGATCAATATCCATAGAAGACATGGTCACTAAACAACAAATTACAAACGGCACAATAATTTGTTTGAAGAAAAGTACGTGTAACTTTATTCTACAAATTACACAATTGACAGTATTTACGCATACTATTACGACAACAATTCAATGGCGGATCTACTGATGCAGGTGTTGCATTGTATTAATGTATTTGGCTTTGGGGTAAATTTATCTATAGTCTATGGAAGTATGGAATGATGTTGTAATAGCTACCACTACCACAGATTATACTAAGCTATGGTGCATTGAGGTATTCCTTCTCAGACAAAGGAATATATCCTCGGCTGACTTATATTCTAAGAGTTGAATTGTTACAAAAAATAAAAATGGATAAATCCATGGCATTGAGGTATATCTGTGCACAACTTGTCAAATGACAATAAATGTCAGTAATCTAATGTCAAAAATAGGGTTAAATAGAAAAAATAAAACTAGTAGTAGCCAAAGAGAATAAAAGACTACGTTAGTAGCTGGTAGTAGCTAAAAGCCTAGGTCTTAGGTAAATACTTATAGAAAAAGAAGTTAAATGCTCTAAGCTAAATTGAATTAATTTAATTGCTTGAGCATTCCCGTGAACGTCTAGTTTGGTTAATTATTGTAGTTTTGTTCTTAACAGTCATTGTAAAAAATTCTTCTTATTTTCTTGGGTGACAAAATAACATAACGTTAAGTCTCTAAATTTCACCTTGAAATGTTATCGTTGTCGACAGTTAGAGCTACTACTAGTTTTTTGAAAAGTAATTGCCCTCGATGCATAAAATATCAAAATTATGGTAAGCAGATTAACCTATGATGTTATTGTTGGAATTGTTAGTCTTTATACGTGCTTACATAAGTTCTTATCTGATTTAATATTATTTCGGTTACCTACCGCATTAGACTTTTCAAGATACCAGGTATTACCCTGCGTGGTGGCAACAGTAGCATAAGTTGTGGATTATAAACTAGTCTATATTTATACCTATATTAACCAGGTGACCAGATCGGCTTGCTGCAGGAGGCCCGTCTGATCACTGGGTAGATTTCAATCATGGGATTTAGATTTCCCAGTTGTACTTATGTCCATAATACTAACCTATTATATACATTAAGTAATGACAAGTTATCACATAACAAATAATATATTATGTGAGAGCATAAGGAGGGCAAAGTTGTATATTTAATAATTATAAGTTACTTTGATAATAATTACATAAGTTACTTTAACAAATACCAAATTTATCTTAGCTTGCTACATAATCAATATAAATGTAATGTAGGTATGCATGAAAATCTTAAATCTGGTATAAAAAAGTATTAGTATGCTATCCATATTTTTGTAATTATTTGGATGAAGTAATACTATGAGCTTTGAAATTTTAGCTACACGTAAAAGATTTTATCGTGGCACTGGTATTGTCCAAAGCGACAGTAAATGGGAAGTGACATTGGATCACCGACGTCTGAAGACACCAAATGGCCAAGTTTTAGCTGTAAACAGTGAGCCTCTTGCACGTGCCATTGCAGCTGAGTGGGATGCACAAATAGAATCAATCACACTTCCTTCTATGCACTTGGTTTGTCAAATACTATAATTTTTTTATTTAATTCTACAATAGGTAGGTAGATAATATGCAAAAAATTTATGGTATTGAATACGGCAAAATTCAATTTTATTTTGTTATTTTTGAAATTTATAATGACTCATTACATTTAGAATAATTAAATATTTTTACACATATTTATGCTACTTCACTAAAGGTATGGTGTGTTTTTGTAGCACTTATTGTATATACTTGGAATTATACTATAAGTAGCCAAAATTATACTATCTTCATAACATCAATGTTTCTTTAGTCAAGCTGTCCATTGCTAATAGAAATCAACCCCAGCACTGACCCTTGAGAAATTCCAAAAGTCTTCATCTCTAGTTACTCTAAGGGGCCTCAGCTTTTTTGACTTATAACAGTCAATGCGATTTGCTTCTTTCTTTTTTTACTAACTGAAGTTGTAAGCAGGAGGACAGACCTTTTATCTTATAAAGTAGACCCTTATGCCAAACCTGGTCAAAAGAAAGTTATGTATCCAAAAAGACAAAGCACCACAACTCCATTTCCTAGAGAATTTCCTAACCTTGTTACACATATTTTGCACTTGCACCTATTTAACAGTGCAGTGCTGTTATTTTCTGGCATTTAAAGGTGAGGTGTTATTTTCTTAGGCATTGGTGGGGTTCAGCTGGACTGTAGTTTTACAAGTACTTTTTGATGAAACCATTATTACCAGTTTTGTGTTAGGTCAGTTGCCCATGTTGTAGGATTGGACATTGCACCTCATTTAGTGGTTTGCTTAGTTAGTGTTTTTAAATACAATGACTTTTTGTAAGTTGCAGGAAGACTTAGCTTATTCATATCTACAATGATTATTTAAGGAAACAGAAATAGTCATTATGTGTTTATGTCATGACTTTATTATTATTATTTATTTGAAACTGCCAACCTGGAGCTAGTATGGCAATCAAGGCTCAATCCTTTTTATTCGAGAAGAGGCCTTTATCTTGCAGTGGGACAGATTTAAGCTGTTTCTGTATGTAAGAGAGAAAACTTAAACTAATTTCATTTTGTTTCAGACTGCTTTGTGCAATACTGCTCTAGATAACCCTGGAAAACTTTCAAAACATGATATTGCAATTAATTTCCTCGAGTACTTATCTACAGATACACTGCTTTTTTTCTCGCAGGTATGTAAAATATGTTTTGTTTATGATTTGTTTGGTATAGCTGATTTATTACAAAAAGTTTTTTTTGGAAATTTTTAACATAATCAGATATTACATCTGACTGGATGACCTCGTTGGTCTTGTGGTTGCAAAGCGCAACTGTTGACCACGTGGTCCTATGTTCGAATCTTGGGATGGGCAACAGGTTTTTCCATTATGTAAATCTCAGTAGCAGCACGGAATCTGCTATTAAATTGGAACCTAAAACATAACTAGCAAAATGTGTGTACGGTGGATCTCTGCCTACCCCATCGAGGAATATAGGAGTGATGTTATGTTTTTGTTATTATTTGTGCAAAGTCAGCAAAGATGAAGTCTGACTAAAATGTCGCAATGAAAAATATAGGAGAATATTTATTTGACCAATTTGCATGTGTATTTTTAATGGGTTTTTGCAAACTGTGTGAGATATCCTTAAAACTAAGAGATCTGCATTTAGCACCTAAAGTTAAATTAAGGTACATACAATGTAAGTATATACTGCCCCATTTGTAAACCCCTTCAACCGTTGATGATTACCCTATTTGTGCATAATGTCCTAAAGTAAATGTACCATACTTACCCTAACTATCTAAATTGAAGCACGAAAATATACCAGTAACCCATTGGTGATAGGTAACTCAGCTCAAGTGCTATTGCAGCGACTCAGTGGGTTAACTCAATATTGAGCTGAAAAATATAACCTTATAAATATATAGGCGTGCCTATTGCCATCAACCGGGCACAATATAACAAAAATATGAAAATCTATTGTTCTAGGAAGAGGAAGAATTACGACTACTACAAGAAAAAAAATGGGGTCCTGTATTAGAATGGTTTCAAAATAGATTCAATGTTATCCAAGATGTATCCAAAGACCTGGAGCCACCTCCTGTCAGCTCCAACACTAGAGCAGTTTTAGCTCGATACTTTTTATCTTACAATTTTCCTGCACTTACGGGTAAGTAATATTATTTGGCCACATTTAAACAAATATATTATGGCCTCAGGAATCCAGTTTCCGAGGACATTTATTTGTTTAAATGTTTTAGTCGTTTAATTGTGTTCTTAGTTATATATTTTTTTAATATATTAGGTACATAAAAAGGGATTGTTGTGTTGTGTGATGATTATTTTTAGTTTCGTCGCCCCACATTAGGACTTTCTCCTGTATCGTGGGTGCGTTTCACAAACATGAAATAAGTATCACATACTCCAACACCCCGACACTGACAAAATTTTTGTCCCGTGCGGGAATCGAACCCAGCGCAGCAGTCGCGCTTAGCCACTGCGCCAATCAGGCCGTCAAAATTGATTATATTTGGGCAAGAGGTGCTGCACAGTCACTTTGAACTACGATTGTAGGTTGTATGTTGTGTTCTGCGGTTAAAGGCGTATCCCTCCTTAAAATTACATACTTTACATACCTACTAATAATAATAAATAATAATAATAACAGCCTATAACTGTCCCACTGCAGGGCAAAGGCCTCTTCTCGTATAGAAAAGGATTGAGCACTGATCACCACGCTAGCTCACTGCGGGTTCGCGATTTCAGATAATTAAATCCAGGTTTCCTTACGATGTTTTCCGTCACCGTCAGTCAGTGGTGTCTTAGAATATCTAAGAAAGTATTTATGACATTGAAAAAGTCACATTGACTTGCCTGGTAAATAGTTGGCAGCCGTATCCGAAGCTCAAATCTCCACTAACATATCAACCATCAGACTGTCTATCGCAAACTAATTACATTTACCCACACAGCGATGTCCTTTGGCGTGGAGGCTCTTAAATCACCGATACTCATGTTGGCCTGCGTGGAGCGACACCTAGAACCAAAAGAAGCAGTTTTCTTGGCTCGTCTTGAGGAAGAATATCAGGTACGTACCTTATACATATAATGGTAGGAAATACGACTAAATGCCTTAGTACTGTATTTAGCTTTTAATTACAACTAGCTTATACCCATAGCTGGGCACCGTTAATCAAATAGTTAACTTCGTTCGTAGTTAATCGTTAATCCGCTACAAAAAAAGTTAGCTTCGTTAAACGTTAAAGCGTTACATTTCGCAAGAATTAACGCAAGTTAATCGTTAATCCGTTAATATGTGTAAAATTGCATTTTTTGCATTTTTAAAGGGTTGCGTTATCACTAACGCAACGATTTAAAAATGCAAATTTACACACATTTTTAATTTTTTTTGTTCAGACTTATAAAACCTGTTGGTTTATGATGATAGGAAGGAACTGGAAGTTAGGAAGAAAACAAAATACTTGTTTAATTCAAATGTGTAATTTAATCGCCGGGCATAAGGTGCATATTCCCCTTCATGAACATTAACATATTGAAGTTCTCGTCTGAAAGGGAGGCTCGCTTTGGTGTTAAAATGTCTTTACCCGTGGAAAACAGACGTTCAACTGCAGCGCTTGAAGGTACAGCAGTATAATCAAACGAAACAAATCTCTTCGCAGTTGTCGCACTCGCACGCGCCGGCAAAATATATCTAGTTTTGTTTTTGTCACGCTGCCCGCTGCACGCTGCCACGCGCCGCCCGGCACTGGTCATTTCATACTTGTCTGAATCTGTTTTTCGCGCCGCGTTGCGATGCCGGCCGTGCGGTAAATAGTAGGTACCCATTGGATTAACGATTAACGGACTTCTGACTGATGTTAACGGAAGTTAACGTGTCCGTTAACATTTTTAAAAGTTAACTTAAAAGTTAATCCGTTAATCAAAATATTAACTTCGTTAATTAACGATTAACGGATTAACGAGTTAATGCCCAGCTATGCTTATACCATATAACCACTCACGAAATTATTGAAGTCGTATTTATGACACAACCTATTTTAAAATTCAGTCGCTACACTCGACAGACAATAAAAATGGAATGGAAATTAAATATGTATACCTACTTCTAATCTTATCTAAAAAAAAGTGCCTAACCTCATTTAAAACATAAATTAATTTAATATTAGCCAAAAGCATAACATTATTATTTAGAGAAACATTGTTGCCTGTAATGTCACTTGCCCTCATTGATATTTTAATAGTTGAAAACATATTTAAACTATCATTTTTTCTAAATACCATGTACAAGGTACAGATTTGCTATAGCAACTTTCGAACCACACTTTTGTGCCTATAGATTACCACACACATCGTTGCTCTTGTTATAGTTAATGCAATGGGGGCGCGTTCCGTGGGCGCACGAGTTAAATCAAGCAGAGCTGACTTCACGTGTGGCCGCATCCTTGTTAGTTATACATAGTTCTGTTGAAAAACATTCGGCGAAGGCGAAAACGACGCCTCAAGAGCAATAAAATATCTTAGTCTAGTTTATGTTACTGTTTTATTTCTCCGAAAGCAATAAGTAGCTCCCTACTCCTTATTTAACTGAAAAACCTCATACTAAACTAATGATGTACCTAGGTATAATACGTAAGTAGATATGAACAGTATACTGTAGCTGGTATCATTTAAATCCATTGCAGTTACCTAAATAAAATTAGTTCACCAATAATTATGTAGGTACACTAAAAAGTAAAGATCCTTATTTTCAGAAATAAGATGCGCTACTCATACTGCATGAACAAAGATATATTTACGTAAGCAGCTGGCCAGCTCACCTTTCTATTGACCGTTGCATATTGTCTATTTCGTTGGTAGGTACTTGGTACCTACTGTATGGTCATTCATAATATTGATCCGCCGATTTACAATATGAATGTTTTACAATCAGTTTAACAAATGCAGTGCCTTAATATACGGAAGTTAATATCTATTGAAAAGATGGGAGGCAAAACATCTCCAAGACTCAGAATGAAATGAAAATAGCAAAAACGGAGTCGCGAAGTTCCGCTAAATATAGCTGGGCGGGCGGAGTGCGGCGCAGTCGCAGCTAATCGTCAGTGCCCGAGCGCGACCTCGCTTTGTTCACAATCAAGAACCGCGCGCGACCATTGTTGTTTATTCTGTTAGTGTATAATCAATTTTCGCTAAATTCTCTAATGTCTTGTGCACATACCTATGTATAAACTGTTAAAGTTTCTACCGTACTATACAATAATTGGAATGGAAAATGGATCTCCATAAAATCTTAAATTGAGGTTAATATGTTCCAGTTTGAAGTAGACACAAAATAGTTATCCTCGTTAGATTCAGTACGACGACGTAAGTAATTTACTTTAATTCGTGTTACCTACTTGTTATCTATAGGTTCAAATCAAAAGATTCAAAGAGATTAAATCACCATTTTGTAATTTTTAGATCGACGAGACGTTCCTTGAGACTAGGTACAAACACTGCTATATAGGTATTAGTAATTACTTAGTAGTCAATAATTCGAATAAATGCATACAACAGGTGCCGCTTCTTTTATCTTGGTAACTAGGCACTTTCTTGGTTTTTTTATTTAGGTACATATCCAGCATACCTTTTTTTTACGTGAGGGAAATGCTTTACGCATCCACCGCCGCTGGGAGGGTATATGGGACTCTCCCCCCATGAACCCAATAAGATCCTCAGGGCCATACGGTAGAGGTGAGTCTCCCAACCCGGCCTCCGTGGGCCCCACCGCTCAGTGATGGGGCGCCAGGAGAGGTGGACGATATCCGATAGCATCGGCACCACCTCCCCACCCGTAACAACTGGAATAGGGGTCGGCTGTAGAGCTGCTGACATATTATCTAGCGTACCTAAAGAGCGGCCGCTTAGAGAAAGCGTTCCTGAAGTCTGTCATTAGGTCTATTATTTATTTATTTGAATAGAACGGTTAACCAATTACACTATTCTAGTGATGAGCAATAAATAACACTGATAGTAAATTCACCAGTAACCAACCCAAAACAGAATAACATATTAAGATAAAATACTTGTTTGTCTGGCCTTTAATTTTTAATTGTAGATGCAGAAGAATGCATTGGTAATATTTCGGAATATTATTTAATATAAAAGGAGAATATTATTAAATATTTAGGAAAACGTTGCGTCTGGGCTATATTATAGATTATTTAAATGTAACCTTGTAAGCACGTTGTATCATTGTATGGATTTACAAACATGTTGTTTTATATAATAAAGATCAAATTTAGCACGAAATTATCACATTTATTGTAACATGAAATAATGATGTAGTTTTTAATCATATTATTTATTAATGGAGCAAATAAAAGATCGTAATATTATTATTGAAAATGATCCGACACTTCAAAGTTACATCGTCTTTTTGGATACGACCTGTCAGGAACGCATTCTCTCAGCGGCCAAACTATACCATATTTTAAGTCTAAGTACTTATAGGTAGGTATTGATAATTTTTACTACCGATTGTAAGATGTAGGAGCCTACTTATAAACCTAAGCATTTTTATCTCCCTACAACTCTTGTATCCTTTTATTGGATACTTTGTACTCACATTGATTAATATTAAAAAACCAGTTAATTAGGCGTAGGTATGAGAATTGAAATAGTATGAAATATTTTGTATTGTATTTCAGGGGTGATGAACAACGACGCAGCGGTAGAGGGTCGCCCTCGTCCATTGTCCTCGGGCTTATGGACGTTATTCTCGTGGCTGCGACGCGACGACCGGTCTGCTTCTAGTGATAGTCTATCTAGCGCCGGCTCTGATCGTACGGTTGCAAGTTTTGCATTTTTGTCACCGGCACACTATCCAACTAAAACAGGGCCACTCATACTACCACCCCCGGGATCTCCGACGGACTCTTATAAAAAAAGAGTGTATGATAGAAATTTACGTCGTAACCGCGAACGAGATATTACACTTCATCGCAAATACGGCTTAATAAAGAGTGAAGGAACAAGCACTTACGACGCTTTTAGTCTGCCACAACTCAGAAGAATCAACGGTGATTCTGGTAGCAGATGGGATCGGGACAGGCGGGCTACAAGCGAGTGTTACCAACGTCGACTAGCGCACGTTCCTGGCAAGAGACGCGCGCCTCTTCCACCAACACCTTTAACTCTTTCTGCGGGACCTTCATCACTTGCACGACGTAGTACCAGAAAACGACGTGCACCGCAACCACCCGTAAAACAATTTGAAACGAACAAACAATATTTAAAAGAAAGTGAGGTTAATACTGTCGTAACACAAATGAATTCAAAACCATATGAAGACGAACCTAAACCTAGAAATAATCATGTGACAATGGGTTGTAAATCAGAAAAATATAGTAAAAAAGAAGGAAGCCCTAAAGACTCCAAAGTTAAATCTGAAAAAAGCTTCTTGAAGCAAATTTTTGAGAGCAAGAAAAGAAATTCAACTATAGATACAGCTTCTGTAAAAGTACTCCCAAGTATCAGCGAGTTAGATAAACAAGCTGCTGAAATTATTGAAACATGTAAATTAAAAACTGCTGAGAGAAATAATAATATAACGTTTGAAAGGATTGTTTCAGAAAGTTCAAATCAAGCTGAGTCGTGGTTTTGTATTCGATGTTTAAGGAAATATAATTCAACAGTAGTTAATTGCCTCTACTGCTTACCTAATCAACGAGTACAGTCTTCAGTAAAAGTAAGACATGAAAAAGACGGGACATCTGAAGCTTCTAACAGGTATACTACCACTGCGAAGAAGTTTTCTCAAGAATCCGATGATAAACAAAAGCTAAAAGACATGTTAAAGGAAATGAAAGATTCTCTTCCAAAACGATCGAAACATGATGTTATTAACAAAAATGAACCAAAAACTATTGTTGCATTAGACAGTGGGAGAAAGCCTTATTCTACAGAAATGCCTACACTTCGCGTTGGATCGACATTGCAAGATGAAAAGAAAACATATATAAGTTCTCAGCCGTCAACTTCTAATACTCGACTTGGCGGGGGCACTGCCGTGCCCCCAGATAATGAACTAAAACCCGAACCAGAAGCTAAGGCATCAACCAGCAAGCCAAATCCACCTGCTGCTCAAAGCGCACTAGTATCACAAGTTATATCGGCCTATAAGAAAAATGTAAATCGTAGTTCGAACCTTGCCGAGAATCTTGCAATTGACAATAAATGCGCTACTCCAGCAGCTCAAATGCATGTCGAACCTCAAGTGCCTAAAAACGTACAGCACAAAGAAATAAATGATTCTTTGAAAGATAACAAAGCTTTGCACACGCCATTAAAAATATCATCTTTATTAAATCCAGTGTATGTACCTAAGAATCCGACCTTGGATAAACAATACTTAAATGATATTAATCAACCTGTACCAAAAAATAATAAGAAAGACAAAGTGGATATACATAAGATAAATCGAGTCTCGAAAAATGCTGGCATCCAAGGCGTCTCTTCAGAATTATCAGCTATTCCATCGACTTCTCAAATAATTGTTAACGCTGAAAACAAGAATAAAAATCTTATCAAGAAAAGCACTAAAGAAGAACAAACGTTATCAAAAAGCAATTCTCCACATGTTGTGTTACCAAAGGATAAATATGTGTTTGCAAAGATAGATGACAGTAATATGTCAAAATTACCAATACTTGCAAAAGAACATAATTTTTTAAGTAGTACTGATATTCTTAATCAACATTCTAAACGAAGAGATCTTATTAATCAACTTGAGAAATCCATAGCTAAAGGAGACGAACGCGCAGCAGCAGAAGCGGCTGCTAAACTGGCCCAATTACGCTTATCTTGTTCAGTATTATCATTTTCGTCACAAATCCTGTCTCAGCCATCTTCATCCTCTGCTGCTGCTGCTGTGACCGTACCATTAAACATAGGTGAACTAAACAAAAATAAAGATTCTGTGGCGTTTATCCCGGTTAAAGCCGCCCAAAGCTTGATTCAGAAAAATGAAAATATTTCTACTAATGTTGGAAGTCCAAATGCGTTACCAAATCAAAAAGGAAAACGCCCTAAAACCAAACCTGAACATGATAAAGTTCAAGCAGCTTTAAACGCCAACCGTGGTGAAAATAACTTGATTTCGTAAGTACCTATACTTATATATTTCATTATTATTTACAAGATTACCTACTGACACAGCTACTGATAATGACGACTGAAAGGCGCAGTGGCTAAGCGATTGAAATGCCGGGCTAAGGGTTGCAGGTTCGAAAAAAAAAATTGTTACCTGTACATACCTTTTTGGTGATTGTCATCTTTGAATGCATATCATAAAATTCTTAAATGATATAAAACAGAATTGGCGTTTCATTACGGCGCTAGATACGCCTTTATGAGAAGAGCTGGTCGCTTTTTTTTTCTTCTTAGCTATCTCTTAGCATTTTTCATCCTCCGGAACAGGAAGCCGCCGCTGTCCTAACATGTACAAGACCAGGCATGCTCTGAGTCGAGCTTCAGAAGTCGAATTTGATTCCTTGCCCATGACAGGCTAGGCCCTAGCTAAATTTTACTAGGTATGTATCTTTATCTAAAGTTGAAGTCTTTTGTTTATTTTCTTATTGTAGAATAGCAGTACTGGTGGAAGACCGAGAAGCTACAAGAGGCCCTGTACATTTAAGCATAAATCGTCAAGCATTAATGAAAGATCTTCGACGAGAAGCCGAGACTGCACTCGGTTTAGGCACCAATTTACAGCGATGGATAATTGGACGTGCGTTATGTGTCGACGATAACTCACCTGTTATATCACTCGCTGGTCCTGACTTTAGTGCGCCATTTTACTTATGTGTTGTAGATTCAGGTAGGTAGGTACTTTTTCTTTCCTTGTGTCTTCCTCTTAGCTGTATGTTCTCCCCTCATAGTTTGATGTATTTACTAAGTATGACAAACAAATTATTAGCGTACCAGATTATTATAAGTTAGTTACATACATAAATTATAGTTATGTAGTAATTAAAATTTTATTATTAATCATTTATTTACTTAAATTACACAGTGTACACTAATTACATAATTAAAGGTTATAAATAATAATCATAAAAATGTTTGATTTCAGAAACAAAGATTGAAACTGTTTCCCAGCAAAACCATATCGTAGCAAATAACGATACCCAAAACCGACAAAAGAAAGCGGGCAACGTGTATACAGAATTAGTACAGCTAGAACAGCAAGCACTTGTTCCTAATGCGGAAGTGTTTGAGTGTGAAGTTTGCATTGAGGAATATCCCCCCGGCAAAGGTGTAGTGTTGCGAGAATGTGTACACATTTTCTGCAAAGAATGCCTGGCAGATATGGTGCGTCATTGTGAAGAACCTGATATTCCTTGCCCGGCTATGGGTTGTAAAGGAATGCTACAAGAACGAGAAATTCGCGCTCTCGTATCTCTACATGATTACGAACGCTGGTTGGCGCGAGGTCTGGCAGCAGCGGAAAGTGGAACACGAAATGCATTTCATTGTCGTACTCGAGACTGTAAAGGATGGGCACTTTGTGAACCGGGTGTACGACGTTTTCCGTGCCCTGTTTGTAAATGCATTAACTGTGTACCATGTCAGGTAAAGACACGATATTCGATGTAGTAGATACCATTTTTCCCATAACCTATAGCTATACATATAGCTCCTCGAATTAATTTTAATGATACAATTAACAGTCTTAATTTTTTTATTTGCTTTAGAGTTACACCTATATCTTTTTTTGTGCTTAATATAATAATTATTACAAAATGCCTCAAATGAGCGGGAAAGCCTATGTATCGAAAGTGCATTTAATACAATAGTATAACAGATAGATGTATAAAAAACGTCACCCACACTAGGAATTTCTCCTGTATCGTAGGTGCGGTACACAAACATGAAATATTACATACTCCAATACCCAGACTACCGTACCGGTACGAACATCTGCGAATCACACAAATTTTTGTACCGTGTGGGAATCGAACACGCAACCCGATCGCTTAGCCATAGCGCAATCAGTAGGTAGATAGATGAAGTTATGAGGAGAAACTTAGTTAACTACTGTGGATTTCCAGAATTTGCACATGACATATTCTATTCATAGTTTCTTGTATATTTGTTATCGCCAATGTGTATAACTCAGGTATTATATATAATACCTAGGCAATTTATTATAATTATATAATGTTTATAATTTATTATAAACCGAGAAAATCAAAATAAATATGTAAATAAATGCATAAAATACCTGGGACGTTCAGGCAATGTATGAAATATTATGAGTATTATTGTACATTACATACTTTACCTAGGTAATGAATACAATTCCTAGGGATTTTATAGAATGCCTGCTGGGCCACCAGCAATGTGTATAGATTTTGGTCCGTATTTCTATTTAAAAAAAAAACAACGAAGCAGCTAAACCACGTTCAGCTAGATTATCATTTACTGTACTCTTAAGAATATAAAAATAGGTTAGGTTCGGTTAGAACTTTATCATCGCCGGGCCGTCGCAACGGCTGGCGAGTGCCAGAAATGAATAATATAGTTTCAATAGCAATCCCCCTTCCCTGCTCTCGTCATTTACTCACATTACCGGCTGTTTAATAGGTAGTGTCTAGAATACCTAGGCAAAGTATAAAATAAAAAATATTTCTAAAATACCTAAAATTTTTAAGTAATCAATACATTGCCTAGGCATTGTATAGAATACCAGATTATAGGTATAGATATCCGGTAACATATAACACAAATGGTAACATTACTAACACTGCAAAAATAATTTGTTGTTGAGTAGTGTATCAAAGAACATGCATGTATTTTAAATTTGTGTAGTGTTCTTATGCATTCTCTTACTAGAGCATACCTTTTTTATTTATTGGTAATTTATCTTACATTTATGTTTTTTTAGGTAAGTTACAAAACTTCTTACCTGAATTAAGTTTCTGTTCAAGGCTATTCACCCTGGCGAAACGTGCGAGCAACATCGTGCAAAAATTAGTCAAGCAGATGGCAAAAACACTGCCTCAAACGAAACTGACGATGGAACAAGAACATTACTCAATTCATTAATCAGGAAAGGAGAAGCCGTTGAGTGTCCAGAATGTAGTGCTATAATAACCAAGAAATGGGGCTGTGACTGGGTGAAGTGCTCAGCATGCAAAACTGAGATCTGTTGGGTGACCCGTGGCAGGCGTTGGGGGCCGGGTGGCAAGGGCGACACTAGCGCCGGCTGTCGTTGTGGTGTTGACGGAAAACGTTGCCATCCCTCATGTGGCTACTGCCACTAATAATATAATTTATGTTCTTATTTAAGTTATATTATCATCTTGATTTGTAATAAAGTTAGCCTACTGCCACCACCAAAAAACTATTGTTTAGAGGTACCTACCTAATAAAATATTTTAACTAGCACTTAAATGAATTTTAACTATAGTTTGGCCGCTGAGAAAATGCGTTCCTGACAAGTCGTATCCAAAAAGACGATGTAAATTTGAAGTGACAGATTATTTTTAGCAACAATATTTCGATCTTTTATTTGCTCTATTAATGAATAATATGATTAAAAACTACATCATTATTTCATGTTCATTTTGGAGTGATGTGCCAAAAATAGCATTTGTAACGTTATTTGTCGTTATTTTATAATAATATGATACATTTTTGTTTAACAAGGAAAATTGTGTGCGTTACCCAGGCCAGATGTTGTCGAAAATGGTCATTTGAATCTTATAGATAATTAGTTTTGCGGCTTCTGTA
This sequence comes from Abrostola tripartita, assembly GCA_905340225.1. Taxonomy (NCBI): domain Eukaryota; kingdom Metazoa; phylum Arthropoda; class Insecta; order Lepidoptera; family Noctuidae; genus Abrostola; species Abrostola tripartita. The sequence continues at coordinate 4,930,120 of HG996488.1, forward strand.
ATTGTTGCGCACATTTTTAAATTTGTTGCGCTTATAGTTTTTTAATTATTTCACAAAAACATTTCCTGCTGGGGTAACGTTACCCCAGCCAGACCTTTTTCTTTCTAATGGGAATATTTAAATAATTACTAGCTATAAAATTAGTTGTCTAGATGAAGTAAATGTTGTGCCTTATTTTGTATTTGTTCTTTCATCGGTTGCGAAGTTATTCGAGATTTTGCTGGGGTAACGTTTTTGGTTTTGCTAGATCTTTGAAATGGTTAAGTGGATTCTTATCATATTTTGTACATGGCTTCTTGGGAATTAGTTTAAATTTGTTCTGCAATAAAAAAACCAAAATAATACATAGCTTAAAGGTTATTTCATTAAATAAAAAAACACTTCAATTGGTCCCAGCACTCTCAATAAGAGCTCTAAAGACTTACTTTAAACGTTATTTTAAAGCTTGTAACTGCCTTCAAATGTACGTGAAGTTTCATTAGTATCCTGTAAGTATTTAACAAGTTATGATGATATTGAGTTCTTCACGAGCACGGTCTTGATGCGCGCGGTGTTATTTGGCCACTGGATTGGATATATGAACTGAATGTTATGTCAATTATTAGTTTTTTAGTTCAGTTGTATATCAGTAAAATTTCAGCTCAGTACATTGGATAATTAATGAGATAATACGATTAAAGTCATCAGGAAGTGAATGACCGTGGTAACCCGACCAAGTTTAGGTGGTTACGAAAAAGCGAAAACGCAAAACATTATGGTACCTTCTAAAATATGTAGGATAGTGTTACAAATTTAGTACAGACATGTACACAAGTTTTTTAAAAAAATACGTGATTATTAAATAATTTTTATTGACAGGTAATATAATCATTTCAATTGAACTTTTAATATCAACGCGAGTGTCGCAACAAGGTAATTATGGATTTCTTGAAGTCTACGTGTCCAAGGAGTTTGTGGAAATAAATAAATACCTACCTGTTGCGGTAGTCCGACTCCCGACATTGATAACGATAAAAATCGGTCGCTAAGTCATGAATTTCATTAATCAAGTTTCAAGTCATATTTTGACAATATACCTATACACAAAAACCTTCCACTTGAGTCAATCTATCTATTAAAAAAAACTGCTTCAGAATCCGTTGCGTAGTTTTAAAGATCTAAGCAAACAGGGACAGACAAACGGGAAGCGACTTTGTTTTATAGGTACTACTATGTAGCGAAGGATACATATGTCGTTATCATTGTTGAGAATTCCAGTCTAGGTAATAATTAAGTAAGAAAGAAAAGAAAATAATAAGTTCCTAAATTTAAATATTTAAGCCTTAAAAAAATACAGTTTTAGATAAGTACCTAACAACATGTACATATTAATAATAATTTTGCTACTATTTCTGTAGTTACATTATACAAGCTTACCTTGTTCGTGAATTCATCAAGCAGCCTGCACCATAACTATGATCATCAATAGAAGCACTCCACATTAGCAGTAATTCGCCACACTTATTATTTTACATTAGCTCTCACGCACTATATAAATATTTGCAAAAACAGGAAACGGAACTGCCGAAACGCATGCGCACTCTACAAGATGAATTATGTGATTACGGAGCATGTTTAGTGCGATATGCAAACAATGCGCCCCTTCACCCCACCCCTTCCGCGTTGATAGATTGATTGACTCAAGTGGAAGGTTTTTGTGTATAGGTATATTGTCAAAATATGACTTGAAACTTGATTAATGAAATTCATGACTTAGCGACCGATTTTTATCGTTATCAATGTCGGGAGTCGGACTACCGCAACAGGTAGGTATTTATTTATTTCCACAAACTCCTTGGACACGTAGACTTCAAGAAATCCATAATTACCTTGTTGCGACACTCGCGTTGATATTAAAAGTTCAATTGAAATGATTATATTACCTGTCAATAAAAATTATTTAATAATCACGTATTTTTTTAAAAAACTTGTGTACATGTCTGTACTAAATTTGTAACACTATCCTACATATTTTAGAAGGTACCATAATGTTTTGCGTTTTCGCTTTTTCGTAACCACCTAAACTTGGTCGGGTTACCACGGTCATTCACTTCCTGATGACTTTAATCGTATTATCTCATTAATTATCCAATGTACTGAGCTGAAATTTTACTGATATACAACTGAACTAAAAAACTAATAATTGACATAACATTCAGTTCATATATCCAATCCAGTGGCCAAATAACACCGCGCGCATCAAGACCGTGCTCGTGAAGAACTCAATATCATCATAACTTGTTAAATACTTACAGGATACTAATGAAACTTCACGTACATTTGAAGGCAGTTACAAGCTTTAAAATAACGTTTAAAGTAAGTCTTTAGAGCTCTTATTGAGAGTGCTGGGACCAATTGAAGTGTTTTTTTATTTAATGAAATAACCTTTAAGCTATGTATTATTTTGGTTTTTTTATTGCAGAACAAATTTAAACTAATTCCCAAGAAGCCATGTACAAAATATGATAAGAATCCACTTAACCATTTCAAAGATCTAGCAAAACCAAAAACGTTACCCCAGCAAAATCTCGAATAACTTCGCAACCGATGAAAGAACAAATACAAAATAAGGCACAACATTTACTTCATCTAGACAACTAATTTTATAGCTAGTAATTATTTAAATATTCCCATTAGAAAGAAAAAGGTCTGGCTGGGGTAACGTTACCCCAGCAGGAAATGTTTTTGTGAAATAATTAAAAAACTATAAGCGCAACAAATTTAAAAATGTGCGCAACAATTACAGAAGCCGCAAAACTAATTATCTATAAGATTCAAATGACCATTTTCGACAACATCTGGCCTGGGTAACGGACACAGGAAAATTAATTATATACATACTTATTTTCTTATCTCAAAGTGGCTGTTCTTGCTCGTATTACGAACTGACATCGGCGCTTAATTGGAATAATCGTCAAAAAAAAGCGGATAATCAATTTTTTGGAAATCGCGTAGGAGATAACAATTGTAATAATACCAGCGAATCAGAGTCTGTTTAATAATCTCCCAATAGCCCAGGTGCGACTTTTTCCTAAAATGGGTGTAATAGAATTATTTTATATAAAATAATATTCTAAAATATTACTAATGCATTCCTATTTCTTTACACTATGTAGTTACAATTATTAGAAATTAAAGACCAGACAAACAAGTATTTTATGTTATCCTGTTTTGGGTTGGTTAAAAATTTAATATCAGTGTTATTTATTGCCCATCACTATGACCGATCAGACCTAATGACAGACTTCAGGAACGCATTCTCTGAGCGGTCACACTTTACCTGCAATTATTTTTCTTGTACCTACTCTCGGAAAACTTCAATAAATTATTTTAAGTAATACAAAATGTATCCTAAATAAAATCGAATCTAGAACTTGTGTTTTTATTATAGAGAACATAATTAAAATTATAAAAGAATCTCTGAAGTTACTTAGATAAAACAATTATTTTATGTTGAACCTATGTTTAACAGTTATTGTAGAACAAAACCAGCATCAAGTATACCTGTAGTACTTTAGAAAAGGGAATATATTTAAATTAAACAAAATAGGAGCTTAATACTATAATTGGTATTAAACTTTTATCAACCATTCCACTCTAAGTATGAAGCTCACAATCTGATTAATATTAGGAACGACAGTAATTTATTGTCATAAATAACAAATCCTTACATTAGTTTCCATTTAATGATTACCTTATACTGTCACAAAATCATGTGATTATGAATATGTTCCAGATAGACTAATTTGACTTGATTATAGTAGCTATTTGGTACTTATATTCTAGAGGCACACAGTTCTATATCAGAAAGAGTTTCATGTAATTGGAAAATCATTTTAGTTGTTCCTTTTTACTGTATTTTTATGAGATTGGAACATAAATGATGCAAAATTTTAAGAAGTTGTCTTTATAGTGTAGCAATTCATTCCACTGGTTTTCATTTCTCATTTCACAAACATATCTCAAACACATTGTGAACTAGCTATCATGCTATACTGAACTAACAACAAAAGTAGATTTATTGTTAAGTCTATTAACGATAAGGTTCTACCATTTACAATAAAACATGTAACTGGATTGGCTTACTCACATGGACAGACATTATTGTCACAATCAGTAACAAACACTCACAAGTTTCATTTTAATCCCACAAGTTAAGAATAATAATTCAAATGTGTTAACACACCACTATACTAGATTTAATAGCGTCGCATTCCTGGAGGGCCACGGCTACCAGGACCTCCGCGTCCCATTCCTGGTGGTGCTCCCATCATTCCAGGTGGTGGGCCACCCATCATAGGACCACCACGCATTTGGGGAGGTGCTGACAGTTGGCCACGAGAGCCTGGAGCCATGTGTTGTTGTGAAGGACCACCAACACCCCGAGCAGGTCCCTGCAACCCAGGCGGGGCGCCTGTAGGGCCGGCGCCACGTCCTGCCGCGCGGCCTCCACCAGGCCCCCCAATTGCTCCAGGGATTGGGACACGAGGCAAACCTTCTTCAGGCGGAGGTGGACCTTCGATAGTCAAGGACACAATGTTTTCTCCACGAAGCAAAACAAATCCCAAAGTTCTTTTCTCTTCCCTATCCATGGTCTTACTGTTTTTGGATTTGATTTTTCTAAATTCTTCACAATCTCCCAAAATCAAATTCATGTGTTTATCAAAAGCCTTAAACGTTCCAATAAATGTCCGTGAATCTTGAAGTATTACTCTGACTCTGTAGTTAATATGCTGTTGCATTTTATTATTTTTCCCGATCGTCTAAAAACAAACAATATTAAATTAAGCTTCGAAATACTTAGATATTTCTTAATAAGTTTCATTTTCTCTTTACGTTTATACCGGCTTTCCCGGTAAAACATTAGCAAAAAAAGGTTTAAAATGCAGAAAATTACTACAAAAATAACCCATACATATTGCTCGCTACGTATCGAACTATCGATAGTAACGTTTACGTACCATTTTGGATGATTGATCAACAAACAATTCCTTGATAAAAAGTTGATATTTGTATACACAAAATTACACCATTGACAGTAACCCTAACCTAATCATAAATTGTGTTGATCTGAAAGCTTCGCTATCCACAGAGAATTAAAAAAAAAAAGTTATGTTTTCTGTAATCATAAACAATATCTCCTCTTTTATTGTCTATTTTACTGATTTCTGTACTCTATTAAAATGTGTTGCTAGTGAAAAAATCTTATCAAATAAAAAAGGTTATACCATAGAGTTTAGAGCTACACTGCGCCGTAGACTAAAATTTAAAAATATATTATTTCATATCAATGATATTAATGGCGGACTTAATGCCTGAGGCATTCTCTACCAGTCAACCATAGGGTACATATTTCATATTTCCATCCCAGTAATCATTTATTATAAATCCCCTATGTGGCTAATATTACTTTTTCAATATTATTCATTGTATAGAATTAGTTTTAATACAGATTTTTTTACAGGGTTCGAATCCCAGGTCCGGCAAAGTAATAGCATTTGTTCTGTATTCTGAGGTAATAGCATATACCAACGAGGTAATAGTCAGGAGGAGCGACTGGTGCCTCGCCAAATCGGAGCTCCGACGGGTCCTAAGGGTGAAATGGAGCAAAAAACTTGCGCACCCCAGCGCAAGGCATAGCGTAATAGCGGCGATAAGTCCCGTCATTTTATTTTATTTACCATGCATTTGTACAGTACTTATATTTTAATACAATGCGCTACGAAACCAGTTTACACAGTTTGGAGGAGTGGCTTGAGCGGCGCCATGACGCTCTTGCCTCCCAGCTGACGTAGATCGTCACCGGACACGGATGTTTCAAGAGGTATCTGTGTCGCAAAACGGTGTCACTTCTGTCATCTGTTTAATTAGGTATTGTCAATAGGAGTAAAGCGTAGTGATTATAATTATTATTCTCTTTGAGTAGGAGTTCCATAAAAACGTTTTTTTATGTTAGGTAGGGATGATCGATATTAGGAACACATTGATGTTTTTTGTAGGTAAATTAAAGGTAGAAAGAAACTGGTTCTATGTACGCAACGCATTATGACATCTGGACAATGAATTTTGTATGAAAATGTATGTAATAGAGTTGTTACCGTCAATGTGTATAATCCGGTATTCTATACAATGCCTAGGCAATGCGTAGAAAGCTTAATACGCAGCCGGCATTGTGTGTAAAAGAGTGTACGAGAGTAGAAAAGTGGAAATAGGGAATATGCATGATTTTTTTTTTCATACGATACCTTTCATTGATAAATACTTGTAAAAAAAACAGCGCCAAATAACAAATATTTGGGGAGTTTTTTTTATAAATTTCATCCTAATTCGGCCACTTTAAATGCCCACCAGTTTGACGCACTTGGCGTGACGTAAAAGTCCCAGTATCAAACAACTAGTAGGTAAATAGCTGTAAAATTATTGTGCTCTGTAATTTATCAATGTTTTGTATTTTACAACATTATAACTCGAAAAATAACATAAAACCTACATATAAGTACTGTATTAAAGTAGCGTTGCGTTTCAACTACTTAGAAATTGCGCTGATTTGTGGCACTTTTTAATAATTATTTTCTTTAGCAAAAATAAATGATATAAAAAAATATTTGGCTCATATTTGAATCACATGCATATTCCATATTCTATTGAAACAATATGCCACACAATATGTCACAGTTCTAACCTAACCTATTGCTTATTTATATTAAATACTAATAATACTTATTTATATTCCTTTAGTTCAGTAAATGACAATCCAGCTGAACGTGGATTAGCATTTAGAACAGTAGTTCCCAAACTTATTTTTCTCGTGCACCACTTTCAAAATTAAACTGGTGTCGGTGGACCCCCTGCTGCTACATTCCTACCACATTGTTAAAGTCGACAAAAAATAAAAATTGTGTCGCTTCTGAGTTCCGTCCCTATATTCTGATAGGTTAAAATTTTAAATTTTAAATAAAAACGAAAAATGGTACATTTTATAACATTTTATTAATTAAAAGAAAAGAATTACAAAAAAATAATAATAAGGTAATACTTATAGGTTGTGGACATAATTTTAATTAATGGGAAGGATGTATTTGATGGAGTGTCAGCAAACGATCAATGTTTGGCTTTATTTTTGTGAGCAATAACCGCAAATCCCCCCGCTCTGTGATGTTTAGTTTGCTCCTTTTTTTTGTTAAGAGGTTTGTAACGGCACTAAAACTTCTTTCGACAAGGTATGATGAGGGAAAAGCTATCAAAAATTTCCTTGCGATTTCCCACAGTCCAGGATATTTTTCGTGTATTTCTGCTTGCAGCCAAAATGTTTGGTAGCCTTTTCTAAATTTCACCTTCAGCTCCTCATTGGTGCTTAGCTCAAGCAGCTCCTCTTGTAATAATACATTGGCCACTTCAGTTTCATCAAATGGATTTACGATCCATGGTGGTATATCCATCGTCAGCATATCTTCAAACCTGGTTTTGAAGTCATCATGCAGGGCACTTAAATGTTGACTGTAGGTATGGATATCCTCATCAATAGTTTCTACCTGCGACAAGTTTGGAAATTGAGATAATTCGCGCCGACTAATGTTTTGCTTCATAAATTTCAATTTCCCAAGAAAAGCCGAAATTATCCCCTTTGTTTTTATTAAATTCAGGCTGTCCCCTTGTAACTGCAAGTTAATATCATTAAATTTTTTAAACAAATCTGTCAAATACGCAATGTCTCCTTTGAATTTGATCAAGTTTTCTTTTAAATCTGGATCTCTACTTTCTAAGAACTCTAATACGGAATCGAAAACAGAGTAAAATCTCGTTAAGCATGCACCTTTCGACAACCAGCGTACTTCAGTATGTAAGAGCAGTCGTTGGAAGTCTTCGTCATTTTCGTCGCACAATTGAGCAAATAAACGCGTATTCAATGCATTGCTTCTAATTTTGTTGACAGCGTTTATTATAAAATGAAGAGATTGGTTCAACCTGTCACTTAAATGTTTCGCCACAAGATGTTGTCGGTGGATTACGCAATGAATAGCTGTAAGTCCTGGTATAATTCTTTTGAGATGACTTATAAACCCACGATATCGCCCTACCATTGCAGGAGCTCCGTCTGTTGCCACTGAAATAATGTTTGTAAATGGAATCGATTTTTCCGTAAAAAAATTACTCAGGACATTAAATATTGATTCGCCTTTAGTGTCAGTCTCCAAAGTTCTGGCAAATAGCAATTCTTCGTGAATTTCTTCCTCCATGATAAATCGGACATATGCTAATAATAATGCTTCATTACCGGGTAACGTTGACTCGTCCAGTTGTATAGAAAAATGACTTTTTTGCAGATGATTGCACAAAAAACTTTCGATGTCAGAGCTCATTTCATCAATGCGTCTTTGTACAGTATTGTTACTTAATGGAATTCTTTTTAGTACGTCAAATGGAGATTTGTGCAAAACAGTTTTTAAAACCTCTTCAACAGCGGGTAAAATTAATTGTTCTCCGATAGTGTGCGGTTTTCCAGATTTTGCTATTAGTAATGAGATATTGTAAGATGCCCGCAAGCCATCATCGTTACTTTGAGATGTTGAAGCGAACATGCTGTGCATGGTGGGTCTCTTTTCATATTTTTCCTTCAATGTTTGAAAATATTTTAAATCTTTACCCATTTTATCAGTATGACACCTTTTTAGATGATCTTCGAGCTTTGATGGTTTCATAGAGTCATTGCTTAAAACTTTATTGCATATTAGGCACATGGGCAAGTGTTTATCTGCCTCTGATGGAACAAAACCATATTTCAAATAATCGACACTGTATTGTCGACATTTTTTCTTTGCTGTAGCCATGTTTTGTATCAGTTACCTTCCCTGTAAAAAAAAATGTTATAGTAACCAAGTTTTTATTTGAATATAGGTAGCACAACGCAGCCTTTGTCAGCTTTATATTATTATGATTATCATTATATTGAAAAAGTATTACGGCTTGTAAAGGGACCAACTAATAAACCGCTAAGACAAGTACAGACTTTTTCACGAAGCGATATCAATGTTAAATACCTAATTTACCACAATTTTTTAATAGTAGAAATAAAAATTAGTTTACTCAGTATCGAATATTGATCATATTTGTGTAGGAAAAAATAAAAGTCGAAATCCCAAATTGACCAAAAAAGTGACCATAAAAACAATAACTAAAATTTCATTAAATCAATGAGTTCACGCGCTAGTAGTTTTATAAAACAGTAATTGCTCTGCAATATTGATTTTTCGGCCTTTTTAGAGAGGCAGTCCTCTCGTGAAAAAACAATTGAATAAAACGTGCTGTGTTTGTCTTCAAATCGAAAGAGGACAATTAAAATATCTGTAAGTTACTAAGTTAGCTATATACAATGTGTCCGAGCGATAAGACCGCCCGGCGTTTTTTGAATATTTGTACGAAATCATTAATAATTATATTTACATTTGTGACTTAGCGGCCTTAGTGATTTTATATAAGTAATTTTTTTACTACATTTTAGTTTTGTCTAATGATTTTAATTGATAAATTATGATGTCGGCTAGTCAGTAAACAAAAATAATGGAAAAAGATGAACAAACTTAGGAAATATCGTAAAAAAACTGCAGCACGTCACGCGTCTTTACTTAATTTAATTTTGTACAAATATTCTAAATACGCCGGGCGGTCACTTATCCCTAGGACACATTGTATACAAGCATTTGTTATCAACCGACCAGTACACGAAACAAAATACTTAAGAACTAGGTACAACAAAAAAAAGGTACGTACTTACTTTTCTCCGGCACTAGGAACACTAATATAAATTTTCTCACACCTTCTTTTTCGAAATTCCGGAAACAAATAAATGAGCATGCCTTTGGCATCGAGTATTTATAGTCTTGATCAAGATCATGTCTAAACAAGCACTAAGCATTGTCGGACGGATTGCGCTTTGCAAGTCTGTACACGAAATTGTAATATCGAATACGCAAGTTTGGACAAGTAAGAGTCGCTTGCCAGATTAAAATGTTATCTGCTTAGTTAGGTACTTAAAACAATATAGGTAGGCCCTTATAAAAACTATATGCAGATAAATTTTCGTGGACCCCTATTAACATCTTATGGACCCCCATTTTTTATTGACGCCTACGTAGACCCCCAGCAAGGCTCCCGTGGACCCCTGGGGGTCCACCTGGACCACTTTGGGAATCACTGATTTAGAAGATGGAGTTGTTATACGAAACAATTAGCTGTTTTGTTGTTTTTTATAGAAATACAGGCCAAAATCTATTTACTCATTGCTGGGGGGGCAGCATGCACTTTATGAATCATACAATCTTTAGGAATTGTATACATTACCTAGGTAAAGTATGTAATGGACAATGATATTCGTATTATTTCCATAAATTACCTGGTCGTCCCAGGTATTTTATACATTGCCTAGGTCTGTATTCTGAGGCCTAGGTATTGTATAGAATACCTGAATTATAAACATTGACGGTAACAGAGACAAACTTGTGGTATGCAACGTTGCATAGGCTCCAGTGAGCCACTGCTAGGTACTCTTTCTTTAACGCACTAAAATATGGGTTTACATACAACAAATAAACATGGCATAATATCTACTTTAGCTGAAGGTTTATCTAACTTAAGAGGGCTGCGCTGTCGATAGGCGCGAAATTATTATTTTTTGCTCATCACAGCTCAACAACACTTTTGCAATGACTGAATCTGCGGCAGCTAAGACGCCAAACACACATTTATTGATCATATCGTAATATTAGCACGAACCAAAAAACTGTTTAAAAATTGGAGATAGCTTAGTTGCGATTAAAGATATCTGGTTTAACATCTATTTCTAGGTAGTTGGTATTATAGTTAATGTAAAAAGTAAAGTAAGTGTAAATCACCGAGTACCTATGCTAAATAATTGTAAATGATTAATCGGAAGAAATAATCTCTTGTTGCTATTTAGGGTAGTAAAATTATTATTAGACCTACGGGAAAGCAATACTTATAAGACTTAAATTATATTGTATTTATTTTCTGCTGTATAATAAAACCAGTATTGGCGTAATATTGTATGTTTTGTTTTTAGTAATACCTAGATATTCTACATTGTGTGCCAGCCCGTGCGTAGGGGTAGGCTGTTAGGTTGTGCAAAAGGGCGAAATAAATATTTCTGAATAAATACAATGTTGTACTTTATTTTTTCTATTCTTAAACATACAATACGATAAATATAAAAACTTATTTTGCTAAAAACAACGGCACAAATGCACTCAATTGATAGATATTTAGTCTTTTTCTCAATTTTTTCATATTTCCATTGTACATTTCATCGGTACGGTATCACACAGATATTGGGTTTGAAGTATCATAACCACCGCCTGTTCATACTCAAGTCACTTACACTACCACTACAAATACAATCTCATACAGAGTCAACATACAGCCATCTAACTGAAAAAAGCTTTGATAAAATTACGCTAAGAGAATACCACATTAGGTAATAATAGTAAGTTATATAAGCCTTCTATGCTACAAACTATCCTACTATGAATCCGAAGCGGCAGCCGGTGCGAACTGTATCACCGATGTGTGTCGGACTGCCGGCACTTCCGGCTCAGGTTGAGGAATAAGTTTTCGTTTCCGAGGCGGCAATGACGATGGCGCAAGGGTATATTGGACTGAGGCTGTTAGTGCTGGCAAAGAAGACGGTGATGGGAAGGACGTCGTCGTGATGGCAGCGGCTGGGGTGGTAGGGCACTGCGGGGATGGTGGCGAACTCGGAGGGGTCGGAGGGAGTTGCTGCAAAGCAGCTTCAACCAAATCACACATAACATTCCCGTTTACCACCAACGAGCCTGTAGATGGCATCTGTTGAGTGCGTGGTGTATCTGCGCCATGTTCTTTATATATATGAGCTTCCATTTGCTTTTTTGTATTAAATGTACCATCACAAACAGTACAACGATAGCATCGTTCACCGTAGTGTTGAAAACGGTGCAGTTTTAACACATGATTGTAGCCGAAGTCGCGAAGGCATATATCACAAGTGTAAGGCCGTTCGCCGGTGTGTGTACGCGAGTGCACTTTGAGTTGTTTCGAGCATGTGAATCCTTTACCGCATCCAGGCGCCGGGCAACGGTATGGTTTTTCTCCAGTGTGCGTTCTTAGATGGATCACCAGTTGTCCAGACTGAATGAAAGTTTTGTGGCAATGGGGACAGGCATGTGGCCTTTCTCCAGTATGTATGCGAGCGTGGCGGTGGAGTTTTCCAGAGTGTTCGAACGCAGCATCGCACACACCACAACGATAAGGCCGCTCTTTAGTATGGATACGACGATGCACTTGTAAGTTCTCCTTGACGCTGAACATCTTGTGGCAATATTCACATTCAAAAGGCCGTTCACCAGTATGGGTTCGATAATGGCGCACTAGTCTTGCAGGCACGGCGAAAGTCTTGTGGCAAACGTCGCAACGATGGGCATCGGCAGTGGCACGATGAGATCGCGCATGAGCTGTTAGTGCGCTTCGAGTGGAAAGCGACAGCCCACATTCCCCACATTGGTGAACTCGTTCCTCCTCACCTGTCGAACGATATGGTTTTATTTCAATAGGTGACAAAGATTCCATTTTATTATTTTACTATGTCGACCGTGGTTATGATTGGCACTTCAATTCAACGCGACGACCGTTCACAGTACAGTGTCTGTTGTGTATGGCATGCAGCGATCAGGAATATCAGGATGCACCAACATAATACGGCCACGTAGGGGTGTGAGCGGAAAGAGGGGAGCGGAACATAAGCCGAGTGAATGTCCTCTGACAGCACGTGGAGGCCTGCACCGCGGTTTCGACGCGATAGTGCCGCGGTGCAGGCCTCCACGTGTTTGGGCCGCCGACCCCGCAGTTAGCACTCGAAAGATATCCCTTTCTCGCTCGCCCCACCCCGCCTCGTTTACACGCATATTTCTTATTTATGATACATCTAATTATTAAATTATTTTGAGATTAAGAGTAAGCATTAAATGAATTAACTATTCTACATACTTTAATTAGAAACGGAAACATTATTTCTGTAGTACATATTGAACGCAAACAGCGATCTTCAATTTTGATAAAGACATGAGGAATTATAAAACAAAGTATACCAAATCCCATTGTATACCCAAGTCAATCAAACTTTCAATTCTCATTTAACTATGAAGTGGAACCAGTAAGATTGGAATACGGAAGATAGAGACACGAAAACTGAATGAATAAATACAATACTTTTGAGTATAATGAACATAATACCAACAAAACCAATATGTAATGAATACCTACTATACATAAATTAAGGTTTAAGAACTAGTAAATAAAAAAATGTATGAAAATAATTTTTAAATTTTTATACCTAATAAAGAATTCTGGTATTGTAAAACATTTGCATGTAAACTATTCCTAATTCCATACTTACGTTAATTATAATTTTTGTATCAATAACTTGCATTGTAAAACTATAAATAAACGATGAACAATATTATAAATAAAATTCCTTACCTATCATATTACACAATGATGATGATTTTTCTATCAAGGTTCAACGTAGTTAATGTTGGCGTAGGTTGTGTACAAAGGTCTGACAGCGAGCAACTATAACGACACACTCACTCGACCGTCAGCAGTTGAATGCCGCGCGCTTGCCGCTCGGAACAGGGCGGAGCCAGGCGGATGGCGGAGCGGAATCGGTAGCTTCACGAAGCACGAGAGCGAGCGGGAGCTAATAAGCAACGCTCCTCCTAATGTATTATTCCGATTTTCCTACCTTTTCTACACCCTCTGTTATACATTTACCCCGCTGCATGTCACTGTGTTATATAAGTTTCTTATTTTGAGTTTGGTTTGTAACAGAACATACCCTAATTCATTACTCTGAGCTGAGACCTCATGTTAAATTGAACGTAAATAACTTGTAACTATCTGACGAAAAAGTAGATCATGCGCTAATTACATCTCAAGTTGGAATTAAAATAACTATAATATTGTTAAGTACTTACATCTGTTACCGAAGCTTTCAACTTAGAGCCTTTAGTATATATTATGAATGTAAGTACCTAAATATTAACTTTTAATTATGCTTCCAACAGTTTAGGTATAAAGGTTACGAACCTTCTTATGGACGAGTTTTGGAAAAATAAAGAAGGTCGGTTCTTCCTTTTTTAGTTCTTTGTATTTTTATTATGGTGTTAGGTAGTAGGTACTAACCCAATTACTATGCATAGTTAAAACTTGTCTTAAGCTAAAATTTTAATTGAATTTAAGTTTTTAAATATCCAGTAGGGTACCTAACATAATAATATTATAATTAGGTATATAAGTTTGCGCAGAACATCAGATTAAAATTCAATATTATTATGGATAAGCAAGTAAATTGTTTTCATACACACTCATATTATATATGTACGGGTATTTGTAGTTGTTACACAAGCATAACGCTATTATAACGTATATAATATACCTACCACACGATAGACGGCGCGCGTTTGTTGAAGGTTGGTTGGAATGTCCGACCCGCGCGCGGGGCGCAGTGCGCGGGTGAAAGAGGGCAACGCTAGCGTACACGTGGAGGCGCACCGCGGTTTCGAAGCGCGCGTGTGAACTCTCGGCAACAGTGCGCGTGCGTATCTTTCCTTCCTTTCCTCCTCAGTCCGCACCTCCCTTCCGCACTCTCCCTCTCTCCGATATCTGTCTGTCTGTCTAGGACAACAACATAACGCGAACTATGTTAGGTGGGTCTGGTGACCCGTGTATAGGTACACGGGTCACCATCATCTTTTAAAGACTACCTTTTTTGACAGTTACTCATGCAGTTACAAATGAATAAAAATAAATAACTTGTTATAATATATAAATATTATGGACTTATTTATATGAGTAACTAAATATATATTTATATTGTAACTTCATTACAATGTCGTGGATGTTAATGGAGTGTTATTTTTGCCCGAACTTATAGCGATACCATATAAAGTTACGAAATCATCCAAAAAAAATCTCTACTTAACGTTAATATAATTATGTTTTATAATATATTATATACTTATAACCTACATATATTTAAATACCATAAGTACATATTTAAGAACTTATAAAATATAACATTGCTATATTAATTGTGCTGACAATGACAGCTACCCTGCTTAATTATGAATTATTTAATTGGAAAAGACAAATACCGCTCTCTGTTGGACTAGGTAGCTATTTGCATTTTCCATACTGAAAAAAAGGGTAGTGGTATTTGGATTGTGTAAAGTTGTGTTAGACACATGACACACATGATGCTACGATAAAAATATTTTGCCTAACTGACCTTATCTCCTTGATAAAAATATAGCCCAATCCTAAACTAATTAAGCATTGAAAATAAGTAGATACCCACGTCACAACTAAATATTATTATTTAATTATATTATATAGGCAAGAACCAATGTACCTATTCGTTTAATATATTACATAATACCTACAAACACTGCCTTGCTCACCTTGCCATTGAATATAAATGTCATCATGCCTGGCCTGTCGCTTACTAAGTATTATGTACCCTTACATTAAGTAGGTCCGATTGTAGGAAAAAAAGTAAGACTAATCCTGTTGTTGTTAATTATAGCTATATGTATAAAACGTAATAAGTAATAAAATGTATTTAGCTGTCGAGGCATTTTTTACACACTTGGCGCAATGCATACGGAGGTTTAGGTTCTACCAGAGGGATTAGAGGGGTTCTAATAAAAACACGCCACGGGACAATATTTACAAAGATTTCTGTGATCCGCAGATCATCATTAGTATATCTGGGTGTTTTCGTGCATGTCTGAAAAAGGCACAGAAACTACAAGAAAAATGTCTTGTGGACCAACGTTTTTTTTTAAACAAGGCAATGCAATATCATAAACTTCCATGTAGTAGGATACGATCCACGTAAATAGGTTAGTAAATGTTATATCTTTGATAATACATACTTAACTTTGATAAAACAATACCCACTCCTATTTAGTAACGCAGCTGCGGACAGAGCCAATTAATGAAGTTGCGTCGCGCGAACAATAATAACAACCAGTGTAAACATACATACCTATCTATAAGACGGATTATACCCACCTACGTAGTAAAAACAATATTATAATATGTAATTCGACTGTGATTACACCTTTTACGAGCTTTTAAGACTTGACAAAAATAGTGAGCAGGCAAGTTGAAATAGTCCTTTATTAATAACTTACATAACTGAAGTTGAACCATCGATCTTGTAATGTGTCGTATGACATGACTGCCATCTGCTGTTCTGTTAGTGGCGTTCAAATTTTTCAGGTTGATCTTGCGAATCTATTGTGTATACCTAATGTACTAACCCAGGAGACACGTGTAGGATGTCCCGATTGACACATAGTAGGTTTAAGTTACGTACTATACGATAGTGCAATGCTCTATGGGAGCTTTGTGTAAAGAATACAGCGGCCCCCTTAGTGCTCGTAGCGGCGTCTCGCTTTCTCATCGAAAACTGTCTTGTTTCAAGAGTTCATGGTAAAGAGGCTGTTATATCTTGAATAACAACTTCATTTGGCTTGTACCTATATAATCTTTGCGACAACTATCTTTAAGCTTTCGTCATCATCATCAGCCTATCTTAGTCCACTGCTGGACTTTCAGCTTTGCCTTGTAGAAAATATGACACCTACTTAAACATTTTTTTCATATTTTGAGAATTTATTCTTAAATAGGTACCTGATTCTATCAGAGCGTACTGTAAACGATGTTATGAGGTCTGGCTTGACTCTTTTATGGGTTTTTGCCGATAACGGAAGATTGTTATTGTCAAACCGAGTATGGGTGGAATCAACTTTCTTAGTATGTATCAAATCAAGCTGTTGATTCCACCCCAAATACTGGTTCAAAGCTAGGAATGCTATGGAGCATCGGGTCCGATACTGAAAGGTCGGAACTTACGATTAATTTTACACTTTCGGATCCGAAAGTTTTCAATCGGATGTTCTATCGGAGCTTGAAAGCAATAAGCAGTGACTACGGATGTCGGGCGAGATGAAACACTATCAAAAAACATTGTGTATCACATTTTTAACCGACTGCCTTGAAAGGATTACGTTTTTCGCGCGAATTTTGTATGGTTTGTTCTGTATTCTCTCCCTATTAAGTTTTAATGTAATTATTTATTTAATTAATAAAAAAAATTCCATACCTACAGTTGACTTAAAATTCTAACAAAAAAGTGCAATTACGTAATAAAATAAAAAAAACCCGACTGCTAAAGACTTCAACAGTTGGAAGCTACACAAATCTCGACCGGCTCAAATCTCTTAAGAATGGCTCCTATGGCAGGAATATTTCTTCGATGATGTGAAGATAAATTAATATGGTAGGTACTAGGTAGGTAGATAAGATTAAGACAAAAAAAACTGAATATTGAACGCATAAATGCATTATTTTTAAAGAAATTAAATGATACCTAGGTTTTTTGACCATTTTATCTGACGATTTCAATTTTTTTCAATTTCAAAGGTCGCACATTTTTGTCTAATGCTAGCTGTTCGCATATCCTGCACGCAGAAGGGTCATTGGCAAAAGGCTAAAATGTTTTTAAGAAACGCTACTTTTTTTCAAGGTTGCGTTTTGAATTACTCACCTAGATACATCAGTGCAAAATCATTTACTTTAACTTCCCCTCATTCCTTATTATGTCTGTGCTAGGTACCTCAAGAATATATTTTTACGACACGTGAGAGTACGGTATCGAATTGTAAGGTAGGTCACCTTACAATTCCAAAACCGTACTCTGACTACTTTGAGGGAACTATACTATAACTAAGTATACCACATAAATATCCTACCTACAAAAGTCATTATAATTATATATAAGTATCAGGTTGTATGTATGTAAGTATATTTAGTACTGTGTCAGAGAGGAAAGGTTCGTAGTTCACTAAGTGAACAGTGACGAGGATTCAAGCAAGAGGCAAGAGAGTGCGGGTGCGGCGCGAGGGGCGGGGAATCGACACGCGCTGCACGGTCACCGAACGTTCGGAACCGCGGTGCTGAGGCCACTCGGCTCGTGCGCCCGATTCAACCTTCCTCAACGCGACCGCAACTGACCCGCGCCACGGACTGCCGCCCCGCCGCGCCCCACCCCGCTCCAACCACCGCCGACTCCGCGCGCCCCGCACCGCTGCTGAACCCCGCCCGCGCTTATTCTTTCGCATGTCCGCTTAGTACAAATAATACATAATCATTTATTTCATGCTGTTAACGTAGCAATGTCGTATCATTTATTCCCTAGAATAAATTCATCTTGCTTTTTACTTTCAGGCTTTGAAGGAAGCCCTAAGGCATCTTATTACATTATTGCAATTGGACATTATCTAGTTAACTATATACATACATAAACCTCGTAAAATCTTAAGTAATAAATTGTACATTTTTACTACCAAGTACTACAGCCTACATAGTACGTAGCTACTTATTCATATATTTTTTTATGTTCAGATTTTGCACAGTGCTTTTGGCTTAAGCACCCGTACCTGATACGTATTTTGGTGTAGCACTATGTAACTACCTATTTTATTAACCATGATTGGTAATACGTGTTAAGGTGTTAGTCAAAAGAAAGATGAATTGCATAAATATACCTTTTTAAGTACTTAATGCATGCATGATATACTCTGCTATTATTTCTGACACATCACTGGCTATTTAGTATTCATTTAAGGGTCACTTATAGTTATTTACTTACCTAAATCGCGTAGCTATTATAGCCTTTAGGTAACTATCTAACTACATAATATATGGGTGTATCTGTATGTGGAGTACAGATCTTAAGACTTAAAGGTTGGCACTTGGTTATTTTTAAGGTTGTTATTAAAGCAGGCAAACCAAATTTTTGTGTATATTTGTGGTAAGCCGTAAGAACTTAGTTCTATTTAGGACCTGAAACGTTACACAACATTTCGTTATTTTTGTTCGGATAACAGTAGCTACCTGGAACGTTAATAAATAACCTTATCATCAATACGTATAAATAAAATTGGAGTGTCTGTTTGTAACTTCATAACATAATTTTTACTCAATGCGAACGATAGTAACTGATAAACAGGTACAAAAATGCTTAGACTTAATGTAACAGAATCTAGGTCCTGCTAAGAGACTATCATACGTATTTGTAACCGATCGAAAAGGAAAGTGTTTGTACCTAGTTTGTGGTACAGTGATAAGCAATATCTTTGCCAATAACAAAAATGCAATGGGGCAATTTTGAGCATGAATTCACCGCTAGAGGCGCTAGTGTAGCGGAAGGTCCCCGAAATGTCAAATGTCACCGTTTGTGGGTGGCTTTCGCAGGTTTATTTCTAAATAAAATAATAAAGTTGTGAATTATTTTGCTTGATACAGTGAATATTACCAATTTACCACTTACTTTTTAAAGGTTTACAAAGACAATGTGGGAATGACCGAGTATGCGGCAGTAAAAAGAAATAAAGTGCTACAATATGATGATAAATTGAAAAAGTGTACCGTTTTTTTGCTCACCAGCTGGCGCCACTGTCGAGTAAGGTCCTGAAGTATACCTGATGTGTTTGTTAACGTGAAATTGTAAATACCATAAGATTATAATCTATCAATCTCCAGTCAACAACTCTGTTAGTTTACATTCGACAACAAACGAAGTAAAAATCAAATATGGCGGCGCGGGGCACATGACGTTCAATCAATCAGCGCACGTGGTGTGTTCCGTCGCATACCATTTCACAATTTGACGGTTTCACTTCGATAGATTATAATCTAACGAAAACTAATGCTTTAAATCGTAAGCAGTATGTAACGGTTTACAATCTTTCGACAGCTTACAATCTCGCGAGATAGAATATAATCTAACGGTATTTGCAAATTTTACGGTGACATATATCCTACTAATATTAAAAATGTGAAAGTTTGTGAGAATGGATGTGTGGATGTTTGTTACTCTTTTACGCAAAAACGGCTAGACCGATTTGGTTGAAATTTGGGATGTAGATAGGTTATACCCTGGATTAACATATAGGTCACTTTTTATCCCGGTCAACAGGGGTGAAAGCGTTTAAGTAACGATAATTGTTGACAATGTCGGAAAAAAATAAGTTGTCTGGGAGCTTTTAACGAAAAAGCTGCCTAAACCCTTTAAGATATAACAAAATAATGTATGGTGTAATTGTGTATCTTATATAGATCTATAGAAAAGTCCGCAATACTATATGTCCAGCTCTTAAGGATAACATACTACATCCATTTAAATACTTAAAAAAATTGGGCAATTACTAATTACTAGGAAGGCATATTGTGAAGGCAACCATCTTAACAGGAGAAGCCAAAGGAAACAATGTTCTTATACCACGTATCCCAATAATACCCAACAATTTACCATTTAATTTTAAACGCCTGCAGTTCCTTTTAAAAGTTGCGTTTTCAATGACCATCAACAAATCGCAGGGTCAAACCTTAAAGGTAGCAGGCTTACATTTGGGCTCACCATGTTTTTCCCACGGCCAGCTCTATGTGGCTTGCTCCCGCGTTTTTAAATCGCAAAATCTACATGTCTTTGCTGACCGAAATAAATCTTTTAATGTAGTTTATAGGAGTATATTGCAGTAGCTATAACTTTTGTATTACCATCACCATCAATCATTATATCCGTACCTATCTATCCTTCTCAAAAAATTTCAAATTCTTCAAATTCAAATTCTTTAGGGTCCCGTTCTTACATTGGAGGCGTTATCTTAAAAAAAGACGTAATCTTATTTATTCTTCGATTTTGTTAGTTTTGCATGGTTTTGCAATAGGCTGCTTTTTATCAACACACCACGCGGGCGAAGCCGCGGGCGGAAGCTAGTAAAAACATATATTTAAACTAAATGATAATACTTTCGTGTTTTTAGAGTGGACTTGTCCTATAAAAAAAAGCAAAAATAACATTATTATTGTTCATGCAAAAGTGACAGAAGTACTTTAGGCACATCAATATTATTATTATTATCATCATTTCAGCCCGGTATCACCCACTGCTGGTTAAACATGTATACATGTGCCTAAAGAGAAAAAGGGAGGCCCTTTTTCTCTTTAGGCACATGTATACATGTAAATGTAATCATTGATTGTCTAAGCGTCTATTATATGGCGTATGCAGGTGCGTGATGTTAATATTAACCATCCAGCACAGTTTTTAGACACTGTAATAATTAAGGAAAATGATTGACTATATCACTTTTCAATAGTCTCTGGAGAATGATCTACGTTTTTTATTATTCACCCAATTAATTAGTCATTTTTTTAAACGAAAGTTCAAAATACTAGGATTTATCTTTTTACTAAAACTTTAATATTATTTTGATTTCTCCTTTAGTAATCGTGTTTAGCAATCATAATCATAATTTGGTATATTTTTTATAGAAAAACTACATTTTGTTCGCGGTTCAGCGCAGCGGTGAGCAGCACTATAGCATTAAATAAGGCAACATTATTTTTAGTGACATTAACATCTATTTGGTTAGATTTGATCTCAGACAAAGGAATATATATGGACCGGTTATACCTACAAAAAACGGGTGCCTACCTACTGTCGCATATGTCGCAAAACATGGCATAAATCATAAGGGATGCTCCAGATAGAATGGTCAAAGGTCATCGAAATCGATTTTTTTTTTTAAAAGATTTTATGTTATGGATTAATTTTTAAAAAGGATGTTCCATGTTAGTTTACATATTTTTAGGGATCCGTACCTGTAAAAAATGTAACTTCTAAGTCAACGAAATCAAAAGATACTTCTACTCTAGAGAATTTCGCCAAAATAAAACAAGTTGAAATAGTTATTTATTATAATCAATCCAGTTTTTTTGCGGAGCTCGTTACGAAGTTAAATCCAAACAGATCGACCGCAATTTATTTACTACTATCAGTATCTATCAGGTTTAATGTTAGCTTATCACGGCTGGTCTGCGAATAGGCGCGCACGTAAACGCGTCTGATGGCAGTCTCCCTACCTAAAATACTCATATTTAGCCAAATTTGGTTAGACTGGAGAGCGACAAAAGTAAGTTGTGACAAGGGCTCGGAAGACTTTGTATAGTTAGGTATTATACCGACTAGGTTTAATCATTGCCCTTATATATAAACAAGTACCTAAGAAGTAGTGGTAGTAGAAAAAAAAGGCAAATATGTTATCATTTAATAAACAAAACAACTTATTCATAGAAATGAATAATGTTAGGATAAGAAAACTTCGGTGCGACACTTTATCGTTTATTTTCTTTCCATGGTACCTGAACCTTAAATCTATATAACACTTCTAATGAGCAATAATCGGTGATTTATATTATATTCGACATTATTTTCAGTATAAAATAGATATCAGTGTTATCAAATTCAACGAGAAAGTGTAATTATGTAGGTATAAATAATAATGCTCTAAGACGTTTGTTGTAATTAAAGAGGCCTGATATTATTTTCTGATTTATATTCCGGACACCATGAGATGCGTAAAATAGGCCGCCTCTTGATTTAAAAAAACGAGGCGAACTTCCGAATTTCAAGGCGAACTTCCGAATTTCTTATGAATATTTTTGTTGCAAGGGTAATGCTTTGGTTTTAGCGATTTGCCTCCTCAAGCAACAGAGATTGTTCATTATTAATTCTATTTTTTTCTTCAATTCGTCAATAACGTTTTTTAATAAAGCGGTGTTTTCCTTGATCTGCGCCTAAAATAAAAATTGTTTAATAATAATTAATCAAGATTTAGGCATAATCGCAAAGATTTAGGGTAGGGTAGGGTAGACTATTTCAAACTAGATTAAAACCAACATGTATTCAAACTAGATTAGTGTGTATTAAATTGATAAAGGAAATTTTAAAAATTATGGAGCGAGCGGGATTTGAACTCCTCTGGGAAATATGCGTGACTTCATGTATGTATGTATGTTTGTAAATTATATTAATCGATAAAAGCAAAGTGGCACTCGCGTCACTATTGTTTGTTTACATATTAGAATGTCAACAAACAGTACTAACAGAACCGAAATACCGAATTTCAAGCTAAACGTAACTAATATTACTTAATGACTAGTGTATATGAGTATATACTGATAAATATAATAATTAGTCATTTTTAATTATTTTACCAAATAATTCATGAAAACGAACACTAACCTGTAAAATGATATTAGAGGCCGATTTTCGTTCTTACGAGAGCTACACTGTATTATACTACACTGAGGGATTTTGGAATTCAAGCCTAGACTTCAAAAAAGAGCTTAGATTCAGCTCTTAGTCTTCAAATTTAATAAAAATCCCAAAAAAGATACGATAACGCAATCACTTGACAGCCAATATTCTATACAATATACAAATCGATCACAAACCATGGCGGAATCGGCACCCAAACCATAAACACATTATCGGGACGTCACTGCTCTAATGTTGCCAGAATTAGCAAAAACAATCTACATGTCATTTCGCTTTCCTTATGTACAACTTCACTAGTTAGAAAGAGACAAACAGTAATTTGTTTTTACCATGTTGATTCCCTCAATATCTGTATAAGTAAAAGTATGGTAAAAGTTTATAATTTATATAGAAGATTAGGGCGCCTCCATAGATATACCTCAATGGATTTGGTTCATGATTTGGTTCTCTTTGGTTTGGTTTTAGAATGACAATGACAGAAATGTTAAACTAAACTGTCAAAAAGTAGCTAACAAAAATTTCACATGTCTAACTGCAAACGTTGCAGTCTTAACTCGAATCTGGCAGAATAGTTGGAAGTCCGACTCAAATGCCACAAGAAGAAAAAAAAAAAAAAAAAAAAAAAAAAATTCACAATTTCTAAACCAACAAAGTTATTCCACACAATACATCTGTAAATTGGGCTGTGGATAGTAATTATAAGTTTGCTTATTATTATAGCGTAAGATGGGAGGTGGGGACTTGGTAGAGTATATTTTTTACGGCAGTTGTAACTTTTTTCACGTTCAATCATTCGCATGTTTATTTATATTTATTATATATAAATATAAATTATTTATTTTTAAAATTACAATTTGTGTGTTCTTATAAAGTTATTGGTTAATCTTATATCAGATTATATTATTTTCCAGAATTCAAAAAAATCATGGCATCCAAATACTATGAAGAATCAGGAAAGAGTGTGGAAGGCCGAACAAGCTGCTGCAGAAGAAAAAAAGAGAATGTTGGAATTACAACGAGAGCATGCAGAGGAAAGAGATCGTACTGAATTAAATAACCTCATGAAACATGGCAGCAGTTCCTCAACAAATGATAACCGTCTGTCTTGGATGTATGATGTAGGTGACAGTTTGTATTAATTTAATTTATACATCATTGTATCTTTTGTTATCGTGCATTCATAAAAGAGTCCAGAATGTCTTGATAATATATGTGTTACATCATACAGTTTCTTGTGCCACATACAGTTTTCACTTATTATTTACCATATATATGAATTCCTGAATATATGAGTATTATCATTAGCATATGTAGTAAATAATATGGACAACACACACAAAAGTTTTTATAGTAAAACAGTCTTTACCATAAATGTGCAATTGTGTTCTGATTTTTGCCATAAGCATTATCATGAGCATAGAATCCAAACTTTATAACCTATCACTGTTTACCGTGTAACTTAGCAGTCTATATATTTTTTAAATTTCAAGATTCAAGTATGTTTTTAAACAAAACTTTTGTAAAAAAGGGTACTATAGAGTTTCAGACTATTTACAAGACGAAAATGCTTGGGCTTTATTTAATTGTTTTTTTACTGTGACATTTTATTTCAATGTGCTTTTTTATATTATTCCCTTTTTATATTAATGTATAGTGTAGGTGGACTGGCGGTTCGAGTCTTTTTACGGCTTACCCAAATGTCCTGCAGATGGTACGAGACGACAGGATTGTCAGGACAGGTCGACTCAAGCCTGGTTTGGATTCTTTTTCTAAAAAATAAACCGTCTCGGACAACCTACATTGTTCTTACACAAACTTACGTTTGTCTGGACTTTAAAAGAGACATTGACCCCAGAGTTTGCTTCGGCATTTCTTCTCAGAGGTAGTTAAGAAACGCCGACGCCATCTAGTTTCTTGTTGATTGAAATCCGACGTGTAAAAGAAAAAGAGAAGAAAGAAAGAAATAATATATTCATTTATATAATTAAATAACAGATCAGGGTATATATTACTTAGACCGTTTCTTAGACCAATACCTACTTGTGGTATTCTTGGTGAATAGCCGGTAGTAGTCTCGAGTTGTAATTGGCCATTATACATAATTCAGCCTTAATTTACGTATGAATGGAATAAAATCTGTTTAAAGCCTAATTTTTTGCAGAAACCTGACAAGAAAGTAGAACAAGAAGCATATTTACTTGGAAAATCACTTGATAAAAATGCTGAACAATCGGATAAATTAGAACAGGATGCAATTCCAGCAGTGTCTAGAAGGGTTGTAGGGTCTAGTATGATCACTGCAGCAGGTGATACACAAGTAGACATGTCTCGAAAGATCCGTGAAGATCCATTGCTACTGATAAAAGAACGTGAGCGTGCCGCGCGTGCTGCCTTATTAAATAATCCTTTACAACGTCGCCGACTTGCTGAGTTACTCAGAAAAGAACAGGTATTTAGATTCTAAAAATTGTTAAGTGTCATAATAATAAATATGTACAAAGTATGTGTAATATGTACATATATTTTAGCATTTATTATGAATCACATTTTTTTCTACTTTTTTTCTTATGTAATTGCTTTTCAGGATTTAAGGAAAGAAACCAAATCTAAGAAAGCACCGTCTAAAAAGAAAGATAAAAATCTTGATGATTTGCTTGCAGCTAAACTGAATGCTTTAGGAGGTCAGAAAAGTATTGATTTAGCCACACTTCTAAATTCTGATGATTCCTCACCAGAATTATCTCCAGATGTCAAAAAACGAAGCAAAAAGAAAAAAAAGGAAAAACGCTCGAAGGTTAAAATAAAAAAGAAAGAACGTAAATATTCTTCTGATGACGCAGATCAATTAACAAAGAAAGAAAGTACTCCTGAAATTACAAGCAAGAGTAAGAGATCATCCGAAAATCAAAGCGATAAAAAATATGTGATTGAATCACAAAAAAGGAAAGAAGGGAAATACAAGGAAAGTGAAGTCAAGACCAAAAAATATAGAACACATACTCCTGAACGTTATGTTAAGGGACGTTACTATGATGGAGACTACCAAAGTTCGCGGAATTATTATAAAGAAGGATCTGAACGTAAACACGACTCTGAAAGACAAGACTCAAAAGAACATGAAAAGCGAAAGAAAGATAGTGATCAAAGGGAAAGTAGAAAACGTGGTGGGATGACAGAAGATGAAAAAGCTGCGAGGTTAGCTGAAATGGCTGCTGCGGGAGCCGAGCGGGAGGTGGAGCGCGGGCGGCGCGTGGCCGAGCAGCGCCGCGCCGACCTGCGGGCCGAGCGCGAGCCGCCCGCCCCGCGCGCCCCCCGCGCCCCGCACTCGCAGGCGCGCGCCCTGCCCGACTCACTCGAGAGCCGCATTCACTCCAACAGACATTACATTCAACGCGACAAACGACATATGAATGAACATTTTGCTCGGCGATGAGTACTATTAATAATGACTAATAGTGATTACGTTTTATATTTTTTTTAATAATAGACTGTTACTCGCCTTTTCCTGGGCAAAGCCTTTCTATATACAGGTAAAGAACAAGCATTGATTACAATGTAACTAATACATAATGTACCTAATGACATTCATACTCTGACCTGACCTACTTTAGTAAGTCTGCAACCTTTTGCTTGACAACCGATGTTTAACACTCCAGTCTCAAGCCTTAGAAAGTATTAAGTATATAAGGAAAATAAATAGAATATAAATTACATACATAGTATTTTATTTTTTGTTAATAATATAAATTAATGGGCATAGTACATAACAGTTATAATAATACATTTTATTTTGAAGCAACCGACACTAGTCGATAAGATCTTGTCAATCCAACGGAATCTTCTCTTTCACTATCTGTAACAATAATATAACCGTTAAAGTTTCGTTTTTATGCTGGTACACTCACTGATGAAACTCACTTAGCTACTTCAACAAATGGCTGATGACCACTATGCAACAGATGGTGGAAAACTGTTGTTCGCGGACGTAGTGTGGAGATGCTTGCGTTCGGTTAGTCTATGATTAAATTAACATCACGCCTTTGTTCCATGACCCTCTTATTCATAACGAGGATCATACCGGCAACTAAACCCCGTATTAAGTTTATTGACATCTCTTTTCTTTGATATGCAAACAACAGTGATAGGTATAATTTAATCCTTGGTATAAAATTGTAATTTTTAGGGTTCTGCATCTCAAAAAGGAAAAACGGAACCCTTAGAGGATCACTCCGTTGACCGTCTGTCTGTCTGTCCGTCAGTCAACCCCTTTTTCTCAAGAACGCGTGAAGTTGAAAGGAGATGATTCATTTTCGGCCATCTCTTGTACATATCACGAATAAGAATAAAAATACCACGAATTGAGGAAAAATATTCTTTCGTGAATTTAGACCTGATTTGTTGTGCAATAAGTGCAGTAAAAAGCAATAGTTTTCAATTATTGCCATATTATTCAACATGGCGTCTCATATTTTGCATAGCCCGCTTTCGTTCTGAAATTATGTTACATCAAAATTATGACGTAGACAATAAATATAAACGGTATGTGTTCTTGTACTATTAAAAATTGTTAAATCATTCTCATAGACATATTTTTGACTAATTATAAGCAAGTGTAACGATTTCATCGTTAAAAAAAATGATTTAATCTAATGTAAATGTCATATCTTCAACCATTTATATCTCATGACAAACGTTAAACATTTTTTATATTTATTATTTGCCCAAAAACATTAGATGTTATGAAAAAACTTTTACTTTACGCTATTCAGCGGTTAGTTTCCCAACTTCGCTATAAGGTACATGATATGGCCGGAGTCCCATACAAAAATGAAACATCTCCTTTGT
The DNA here is from genome assembly GCA_905340225.1 of Abrostola tripartita. Taxonomy (NCBI): domain Eukaryota; kingdom Metazoa; phylum Arthropoda; class Insecta; order Lepidoptera; family Noctuidae; genus Abrostola; species Abrostola tripartita. The sequence continues at coordinate 4,958,249 of HG996488.1, forward strand.
ATCAAATACTCGGGTCTGCTGTCCCTTGGAGCCTTGAAAAATTAAACTTCTAAGTCAATGCAATCAAACGATACTAGCTATTATGTTGATTATTTTCACAATTATACACTCGATCCCGTTGTCCTAGAATTATGAAACTTGGCAAGAAGCTTTGTCAATAGCACAAGTAAAGGAAAAATCAGAAAGCTAAAAAAAATCAGTCAAAAAAAAATAGAATAACTTATTTGCAGTTGGTAAACTGTCCACGTCCTATATTAATGTATGGGGGTAATACTTTGCCAACGGCAAAGTTAAGTTGTCTTGAATACACTATTCAGTATATCTTTTCGTTAGTTTATAATGTTATTATTTTAGATATAATTTAAAGTTTGCGCGGAACCCTTGGTGCGCGAGTCCCACTCGTACTTGACCCGGGTTTTTATGATTAAGGGGGCATAGTTTTAGAACATCCACACTCTTCCAGTTATGTTAAAGGTTTTTAAAGTCTAATGTCATGAATCAGGCACAAATCAAGGCTTCGTGCCGGATCTAATACTTAGAACAATCCATTAACGTTGCCCATCCTATGCCCGACATAGGAGTCAAACCTTAGCACTGAATTACTCAGAAGTCGCCTATCGTGAATATTTATCTCTTATAAGTGTTTTATCAGGCTCAATCTCTTAGCCTAGGATTTCATTAAAATCTTTGTTTTGTGTTTTACTTTATAGATAATTATTGAAGAAGGTAGTATTGGAATATTAGACGGTCGTGTACGTCCATGAGTACTCGGCACTCGGTGGTTGTACCTCCGCACACATCCCGGCATAGATGGGGTCAGTGTCCCAGGGCCCGCGCTCGGGCAGCGGCAGCGCGCGGCGGCGCAGCTCGGCCACGAGCTCGGCCACGTCCATGATGGGGATAGGGTCTAGGCCGCGCGCCAGCCCCGCCAGGTACTCCACGTAGTGCGCCCTGCAAGTATAGCGTGTGTCAACACACCTCCACCAGGCCCCGCTTGTAGAGGCCGTCTAGCGTGCCGTAGGGCCGGGGCGGCGGCCGGAGCGCGGCGCGCCGTACCAGCGTCTCCAGGTCGTCCACGCCCAGGATCGGTAGCGGGTCGACACTGCAGCGACGAATCAATCGACTCAGGTATTCCAGGTAATGGTTCCTGCAAGCACATACCTCACTAATCGCGCACGCTCGCCGCGGCCGCCATGGGCATCTTAACTATGTTTGTGGTCACCATAGCACTAGCTAAATATTAAATAAGTATCTAAAGCCAATCTGGGTGCACGGCAGTGCCCCCGCCAAGACTTAAAAAAAAGCAGCGGGTAGCGTTAATGGGAACTGTGAGGATAACTTACACATCGATTATTGACTTTTCTTAGCATGCCTCAAGTATGTAAGTATTATCTTTAAACCTTATAAATGTCGATAACGAATTACTTAGTAGTCATTAAATATCATTTTAACCGTAGTAAAACTTTTAGTGGGAAAAATTTGTTGTATACTAAGACATTTTGCTATGAGATCCTTTATGCCATAGTGTATTAATGCACGCACTTGCAGAGTCCTGCATAGTTAGCCGGTGCTTCGCTGCCACACGTGCCGTCCACGAGTCCAGTCGGCGTTTCTCGCTGCAACTGTACTGGACAGCGCCCTGTATTGCCTTCAGCGGGGTTTGACTCGTATGCTACGTTATTCATCTGAAATAATATATACGTATCTATATAAGCACCCCAAACAATATTTTGACCAAATACAAAATACCATTAACCCTTATAAGGTATGTATTTTTGTCAGTGACACTACGCCACGTACATTACGGATTACATCACCTAGTATTCACGGATCACCTACGACAAGACCAGTGTTATGAAAATATCTGCATCAGGAGGCCTCCAGAATTTAAGATTAAACAAATCCAATTATACCAATCCTGTTGCCAAGGCGAAGCTTTAGTAATATTACGTTACACAAAAATAATTTAAGCACCTAACCCCCGACACCTTTAGGAGCTACGATGCCACAGACATATGCACAAATAAAGATGTCAAACTAATTACACCCCTCTTTTAGGATCGGGGTTTAGATCGTATTCTGTTAATTGTTTTAAGCTCGGAAAAGCTTGCAGATTAAGATTCTGGATGTTACCGGTAAGATTGTTGGTCAAATTTTTTATGCCCCATCCAAGGGGATAACGAAAATACTTGGGTAGAATTAAGTAAAGTAGGTACATATGTACGTAATTGCTCTAAAAACCTAGTATCAATTACCTACCTATAACATAACATCACGCCTGTATTCCTCGAAGAGGTACGCAGAAGTGCACATTAGTACACCCACATAAAGCCAATTATGATAAAGGTCCGAATGTAAAAGGGGGGTGAGCCTATGGCCATCAATCGGGCACAAATACAGACTCCGCCTTGCTACTGAGAATGACCGAATAGGAAAAAATCAGTAACACGTTGCCCGACCCGGGATTTGGGACTTCATGTTCAGCAGTCGTGCTTAGCGACCACTAGACTAACGAGGCAGGCAATTAGCTACGATGAACATTTATTCCCGATAAGGATAGAGTGTAAGTGTTTTTCTTTTTCATTTACCTGAAGTAATGTTTGTAATTCATGTGGCTCTTTGTCACGTAAATAAAACAGACAGTTTCGCGGATGATGTGCGTGAAGTCCCAACTTTGCACAGTATTCACTTAGGCCACAACGCGCGCCCATGGTGAATGGTTTTCCACAGCCGTAGCAGAACTCGTACTTACATTGGGTACATGTAAAATGCATGCAGCCTCCCCTGAAATATAAATAATATAATTTAATTAGAACATTCACCAGGATCGAGCCATACTGGGATCGAACCAAATATAAGGAGTTCATATGCTTCTATTACTTAAAATATTATTATGTATGAAGCAATTCCACATTTATTATTTAAGTACCTGGACAAGGAGTATTTAAAGTGACATCGTGGACACTCTAGGCCATTGTCCCGTAAATGTTGCTGTATGGCTGTGACTGAGCGTTCAGGATCATTGTCCTCAAGCCACGTTGTATATTGTTCGCAGCTAAGTCCTTCGTGATTAGCATTCCACTGTAATAATGAATATGAAATTAATATGCTAACACTTTGTTTTATGAAAATCTTTTCTGAAATATAAGTACTCCGTAAGTAAGTTAAGTAATAGGCCTACCGGTTTTCTGCACGATGCGCAGCTTACTGATCGACATTCTGGGCAGCGTATTTTTTTTTGTTTCGGATGAACAAAAAATCCTGACGAACATTCCATACACCATCTAAAGTTTGGATCCCGAGCCAAAGTTCGGTCACGTAACTGTCAACAACTTAAATTTAGTAGGTAATGTTTCATGCATGAGGTATGTATGTTATTGTTTAGAGTTGATTATTTTAAAAACTAATCTAGGATAACAATAATTTCTAGTTATTTTAGGCGTCACCTATCCAAATTAGTGAATCACTATCGAATGATATATCTACCTTGAAATATTTTTAAAGACTAGATACCATTTTATTTGTTTTTAAGAGTCACATTATTTTAATATTATTAATGAAAGTTACCTTTCTTTGAAACAACTCGTGTACGTCTACTTCAAGTAGAGTTTTTAACAGTATGTCCAAATGCGCAAAATATTCAAGCCAAGCATCTTCTGGTAGACTTTCCAATTCTGGTAATTTACAGTAAGGACATACGCAGTCGGCAATGCTTCTTTCTGTTATTTGTACTGTGAAATAATGATGCGCGCATTCTCGACAGCAACGATGAGTGCAACGTAACATTGAAACCATCTAAAAAAGAAAGGAACTGCAGTCTGACTGTTATGAAAAAAGTAGTACTTCAAAGAATAATTAATAGGTGTTTTTATTTGCCAACCTCATGCTCGGGTAGTCGTGATGCACAAAGTTCACAGTCTTGATATAAATAAGCAAGCGCAGAGGAAAGGTCAGCACATTCGAGTGCAGCTAGTAGAGCAGCTGGTGGATCAGCACCTTGCGATATTAATTCTACTGCTAGTTGCGCCTGCTCCCACGTTTCGGTCGCACCTTCAGCAAGCAGCATGCGGGCTTGTCTCTAAAAAAATATATTTATTATGATGATTAACATATTTTTTTCAGCCGTCTTGTTCAAGGTGAATTATTCAATTATCAACATTGAATTATTTTACCTCTGGAGAACCTTCAGGAAGTCGCACTTTTGCCAAATCAATTATTTGGCCAGAGACGCGACGCATAGTTATTGGTGGAGGTGGTGATGGAGGTGAATGCTTAGATTCCTCAGTTGGCCTTATGATCTGTAATTGTGAGTCTTCGGAATCACTATCGGTCCATTCATCCTCGGTCCGACAAGTTTCGCGGAAAAATTGCTTTTTCTCTTTGGGAGGTGTTGTTATTTTGGGTGGTGAGAGCTTCATCTTCTCTTGTTGTAGTTTTGGAGGTGGAGGAGGGGCTTGTTTTTTTTTATTAAGTGTTGAAGTTGTTGGTTTGACATCTGGTGTTTCAGACGTAGTAGGAACAGGCTTTAAAGGATTTACTTTGTTATTAAAAAGTCTAGTTTGTAATTGCTTTACATGACCACTTTGAATGTTACCGAAATGAGATTTAGGTGGTGATGGGGCAGGATGTTGTTTAATTGATGCACGTCGTATTGGAACTTTTGAGACAATAAGTTTTGGAGAATTTTTATCGTTTTTTGTCTTATTATTTGTTGGTATCATTTTAATCAGTTTTGGTATGTTGGATTTATTTGCCATAGAGTTCCTTGTACTGCTGTTATCATTTGTAGGGTCGACAGAGGTTTTTTCAGGTACCATCTCTTCGAGGTGAATATGGATTTTGGAGCCCTCTGATTTATCGTTACTGGAGTTAGCATTAAATGAATCGATCGCGATATCTCCTCCAGAAATGTCATTACTTTGCCCATTTTCCGTTATATGCAATAACTCACTTTGAACATTTTCCGGTATATGCAATAACTCACTTTGGACATTTTCATAACTTTCATATGGTAATGAACTTGTAGTTTCTTCAAATTGGATATGTTGTGTATTTAACATATCATTTAAAGGATCATTTTCAACATCTTGTTTGATTACTGAATTACTAGTATTAAGGTCGAGTATTTCGATGTTTCCTAAAATTGCATTTAATACAGGAGGTTTAATCTCAGAAATAAATAATAGAGACGGTGGTATCGTTTTTATTTCTGATAAAATAATTGGCTCTTTAGCAAGTAATTTAATATTTTTATATTTTAAATTGTTTTCTATATTTTGGACTAAATTTTGTTTGCCGTTAACATTATTACCATTGTCATTTTGAGAATTCAGATCCTCGTATATTTCTTCAAAACTATTAACTGCTACAAATAAATTATTATTGACATCTTGTTTATTCACAGCTTGTAACATACTCTGCGCCTCTGGTTCTAGAATTTTTACTGATATAGTATGCTCTTCTTGCAAAGTTCGTGCTATAGAATCAAGCATTTCAATATTTACATGTTTGAAATCTTCCAATTGATTTTCTACATGGTCCAGAGCTTCTTCAAAAGTATCATTTTCCTCAGAACTTGATCTATTTCCCAATATATGTACATTTTTAATAGGTTCTGGGTCTTCTTCAAAGTCCTCGTCTTCAGAACTAGTTATTTCCATCTCCTCTGATGAGAGGTTTTCTGTTCTTTCCTCAGATTCACTAAAGCTCGATTCTTGCTCATCATTTGTTTCAGAGCTTGATTCTGTTTCACTTTGTGATATGGTTCTTCCATCTATAGAATTAATGTCGGAATTAATTTCCTCTTTCATTTGTTGTATAAGCTTTTGCGTGTTATCCACAATTGTTGTTAAATTATTAGATTTTTCTTCAACTGGTATGCGACTATTTTGTTCTACAATTATTTCACTTTTAGGAAGATTTTCTGCGTGTGATTTCTGGTTATTAGTAGTAGCTGGAGTGTTTTTTTTGCTAAGAATTGCTAATTGTGGTTCAATAACAGTTGGTTTAATTTCTGATGGATGAAGTTCTAATGATTGATCATGAATCATAATTTCGCTCTGCTGCTGATTATTTGTAGCTTCTGGAATGTCATTATTTAAGTTATTAATATTTTTTTCTTTTTCTTGTATGTTTGGTTGTTCCATTGATTCGGTTATTCCACTTTCAGATTTCTTATCATTTATTATATCAGTATTATTGGTTGATTTATTTATATTGGGTAATGGACTTGATCTCGTTAGAGCATTATAAGCATCAATGAAATCATTTTCAGACTGAATAAAATCAATTTGCTGTGTTCTATTACCAATATTATTTTTGGATTCTAGTGGTTCAAGCGTCGCATTGCCAGACAACAATCCCTGTAATAGCAAATTTTCATCTACTAATGGAACTCCTGCTTCTTGAAGAAGCATCTTTAGTTTTTTGGCCACATTGCCGTTATTTTCTACAGCTTTTGTGTCGATCAATTTATTTTCCATAAGATGTGATTCTCGTTCGTAATCATTGATATTTACATTTAAAGGTAAATACATCCAGTCGTCGTCTTGAAATTTAGGTGCTGTCGGTGCTTCAAACTCATCTGAACTATCTTCTGCTGAAATGTAAAGTGAAGGTTATGACGTGGTTTGATGATGATGTGATCTTGTAATGCAACGTTATTTTATTGATTTGTGGTTCGTTTGAGATTACCGCGCATGCGGTGAGAGTAGCGGGATGAGGAGCGAGGAGGCGCTGCGTCGTCGTCTGCACCCACAGGGGAACCCCAAACGTGTCCACGTAGTCTTCCTTCTTCTCCGACGCCAACAACATCTGTCTGCAAGGAACGCTAAATGAGTAATCAATCCATAAACAAACAAATAAGTTTAAATAAACATTGTTACCTGTCGACGATGCCTATCGACACACTCTGTAACAGCAGGCCACATAGCTCCTCTATGTCTGGCTAGGGCAGCCCTTGCTTCCAGCTCAGTGATGGCAGCTGTAGGCGCCAACCGAGCGGCAGCCGCTCGCACCCCTGCACATAGACTAGGCCAGCGTTCTCGCAGCCAAGCCAATGGTGCTGCCGGACTTTGGGTAAGAGCCGCTTGCACCTCGGCAGCGCTGAAACCCAGCCTTTCTGCTTCTCCCATCAACTGAGCTAATTCCATTCCTCTTTCCGCTTCTCTCCTTGCGCCAGCCCCAGCTAATGCTTCAAGTGAAATGGCTCGATTTGTAGATTGTCGTTCAGGAGAGGCAGCCTGTGAAGAAACATACTCATCGAGCGAGTTCGTGGAACAAAATTGTTTAAACCTAACTCTGTTAATCAGATTTTCTAAGTTCAGTTATCGTCTTTGTACATATGTATATTTAAGCAATGATCTTTACCTCAGATCCGTAATAGCTAGAGCGGTGGTTAGTGCGATTTCGTCGTAGATCTAGGTGCGAGGCACGTCGGGACAGGCGACTGTAATTGTCACCCCATTCGCCTCCAGGGCTGCTGTCGCGCTCGCGCCAGTCCCACCTGCTGGCACCACCTGCTGTTCGGATGCTACGATCGCTTTCCTGATTAACAATCAATAGGGAAAACAAATTGTAACAAATTTTCGATATATTTTTTCTACATACATAGTATCTACTGTAAAATGTTATTTTGATTTACTCACAACTTTACAAAATGTGACTTACTCGCGTATCACTGGATAGAGAATGTCTGCTTTGAGATCGCTCTCTTCTGCTGTCATCACGAAAGCGCCGCCGCGGTCGTGATCGAGACACCGATGGCGCTCGGTCCCAGGTATTCAAATTTGGAACTTCATAGGTCTGTAACAATGATGTACGAACTACGAATCAAACAGTGTAAGTCAATTTATTCATGTTTCACAAAATCAAAGGAAGGTGTGCACATAAAATTGTTTAATATTTGAATCTTAATTATTCTAATTAAAATATATTTTAACACGCTTTTATCAGCTTAAAAACATCACGCCTGTATTCCTCGAAGAGGAAGGCAGAGATCAGTGGCGGAGCGTGCCTTAGAGGCCCTGTATCAAAATTTGTTGGGGGGCCCAAAAGAAGAGTAAAGATTTTTCAGAAGCAATACACGTTGCTGAGAGCAGTAGCAGATGGCGTAACATTATACGGGAGAAGCTACTTCCGTGACAGGTCACGATACCTAGTACTGGGGAAATGACGCAAGGAGGAGGAGGAGGATACTGATTCTGGTTATCACTTACAGCTAATTTTTCGAGGGGCTAGGAACTAAGCTAGCCAAAAAATTCAAATCAGATATATACTTTTCTTACCGGTGGGGTCCGGGCCAGAATAGCACCAGACCATCTCGTTCGTCAGGGGTCGTAGGAGGCGTCTAAAGTAAAATCTAGAAGACGGGCAGCAGCGTCTTCTGTTACTTTACCACCGATACCGCGATCCCTAAGCCGCTTGTCAAGCGTGGAGATGCAGGTGTCCTTCCCAACACCACTTGAGGCATGCTGCCCAGTCACCAATGTCTTTCGTTCGTCGGACCTTTGTCCGACGACGGACGCACGTTACGCACTCGATCTAATATGTTAATACCGAGCAGGGCTCGATCCATGGCCTGTTACTTGGAGGACAATCTCTATTGAGAGCGTCCAAGTCTCGACATCGTAAGCCATTGTAGGCAGGACACATTGGTTGAAATGGTGAGTTTGGGAATATTTCTAGACCGCAGTATGTGGTCCAGCTTACGACTGACCTGAGTTTTATTCTCCGAGATATTTCCTCGTCGGGATGTTCGTTGGCAAAAGACAGAATATGTCCTAGATAGATGTAATGATTAACCACCTCCAGACGGTTGTTCCCTAGTCTATCAGCAGGAATTGAGTCGCGCAAGATGCCTGACATAAACTTAGTCTTGGACAAGTTCAGTATTTAGCCTAACTTCTAAGAAATCATCAAAAAGATCTTTATGCATATATTGCAAGTCTTCTAGGGAATTCGGTAAATAAGATAGGGTCATCCGCAACCTAAGATGCGAAGCCCTGATGGTTCAATAAAAAATGAGTCAACTTCGTCATGACGACCAAGAAGCTTATATTCAGTGATGTTTCTGTGATCGGGAAGGTGAAAACCAGTAGCGATCATCGTATTGTCAGGGACACTAAATATCAAATATAGAGATTCCATTTTTGACTTAATTTATTTTAGACACGTTGGCCACTTATTTTTAACTAGCGTCCTCCCGCTACTTTGCCCGCGTGGATTTCGATGTTTTTGTAGCCGATAGCCAAGAATTTTTTAAATCAGACCAGTAGTTTCTGAGATCACATTAAGGCAAACAAACAAACTCTTCAGCTTTATTGTTATTAGTATAGATAATTGTTTTTTTTCTTGGGAAGGTTTACGATTTTTTGCTTACGTTACGCTATACATCCGGAGCCCCTGTAGCCCGGGGGCCCTGTATCATTGATACGGCTGATACGGCGGTAGCTACGCCCCTGGCAGAGATAGTTCTCCCACATTTTATGTTATAGGTCCCAATATTATAGGGGGAGAGCCTATTGACATTAACCAGGCACAAATCCAGGCTCCGTTAACATTAACTAAAAAACCCATTAACTTTGCCCACTTTGCCCGACCCGGGACCTCGAACACAGGACTTCATGTTAAACAGTCGCGATTAGCGATCACTAGACCAACGAGGCAGTCATAATCAGATTCACTTGGTTTCTTCGTATATTGAAAAAAGTATAATCATGTACTGAGAAATATTGAAATGATAATTATTGGTATAGGATAACTCACAACAGTCTCTAGATCAAAATAATATTATTACCTGTGTGGAAATACTTTGAGGAGGAGGAGAAGTGCCCGTATTAGACACGCTTGTGTTGCTTGTTACTAGTGATGCCGAGCGGCGGTCAATTGCAACCTCTCGCGGTGGCGAGGTCCCAGTGGACTTTTTTTGGACGGTTGTCGTAGAATTATTACGCGTTGTCCTATCAGAAGAATTTTCTCTTGGCGGTGATGGACCTACAGATATACTGTGTCGCTTTGTAACTATTGGCCCAGGCGATGCTTTGTTGTCGCGAAAAGGAGAGACTCTCATAGTTTTATTGATATCTCGTGGAGGAGATATCTCCGTACTGGTTTCCCGCCTTGATTGTTGGCTATTCCGAACCTCCCGAGGCGGTGAAGGGCCAACGGCCATATCATGTCTTCCTTGTAACCTTTCACTGTGGCTATTAGTACTTGGTTCTCGTGTTGGTGTGACGAGTCGGTTTAGTTGTTTCTTCATATTATTTCCTTCTCGAGGCGGGGACGGTCCGCAACCAGTAGATGTGCGTTCTTTCTTTGACTTCGCAGTGGGGATTTCTCTTTCTGAAATTGATGATAAATTTAGTTATTTAGTATCAAAACCATACTGACACAATACATAGTAATTCAAAAAATATATATATTAACCTCGTTCCACTCGGGGCTCTTCTGTCGCTCGTTTCGGCGAGTGAGATTTATTATTCGTGATTTTCAGTCTTTCCACATTCTCGTTGATATCCTTTGCAATTGTTTTAGGAACAGTAATTGGGGTACGGCAGCAGATGGCGCATACTCTTACTCCAGGCTCATTCACATAAGTGCAATGCTCGCACTGCCACGTGGAGGTAGGCGTCGGTGCTGCTGGTCCTAGGGATTCTTCTCTTCTCTCTGGTTGTTTGGGATGAGGATCATGATCACTCTCGCTTTCGCTTTCTGAATCAGCATCGCTTGACGGTACAGGCGGAGGTGACGGTGTGCGGTGTTTCTGACGCCGGGACGTACGAGAGCGCACGCTCATAGCCGGGGAGGCAGCTCGCGATCCTGCACGCGATCCAGATCGAGAAACAGCCCGGCTTTCAGCTGAAATAATACATTATTATTGCTAATATTTGTATATTTGTAATTTATGCTATACACGGGGCCAAGCTACATATAATATGTTTATTCAGCTATAGCAAAACAATTATTATTAGTTTTAACTGCATTATTAATCTCTAGCTCTATATGCTGTTAAATGCAGTCTTAATTTAGCACTGGAACAGCAATCTCTCTATATTAGTATCAATTGTTGTCAAGAAGTACTCTTTTTTTAATGCAGGCAGATTTTCTGCTCGTCTGAAAGACAGCGGCATTTCATTCCATAGGCGAGCTGCCTGAACAGTAAAAGACTGGTAAAAAAATCCAGTGGAATGCACTGGCATTTTTAGCTCTAAGTTTTCCGCTGATTTAAGGGCTTTGCATGTATATCACAGATGAACTCGAACAGTTTTTAGAGGTAAGAAGGAGTAAAAGGATGGAACAGAATACTGTGGAGTAGTGAAAGAATATGAGCATTCCTTCGATGGCGTATTGGAATGAGGCTATATCAAAAGGTAGTACATACCTCTTCTGTAAGGCTGCGGAGTCTGTGGTTGATGCATATGCTGATGAGGATGCACGTGTGTGTTGTGAGGAGCATGTCCTGGAGTGCAACAAGTGGGCGGCCACCCAGGCGTGTTGTTAGGCCACGCGTGGTCAAGGCTGGCGCAGCTACCGTACCGCCAAGGCATGGTTGCGCAATGCGCACAACCCGCGCACGCTGTCGCCGCACCCCCACTCAGCTCAAGTACGGAGGCTCCTCGTCGTAAGGGGCGGCTCCAACTTTGCAACGCTGGATTCATATTCTCTGAATTATCCCAATGCTCTGCTGGCACGGCCTAAAAACATTACATATAAGTTAGAACAACATAGTTAAGATAATCCATACAAGTACAATAACAATTCAAATATTTTATCACCATGTTTGGATGGAGTCCAAAACCTTGGAGAGAACCACGAGGCCTATTCCAAGCTGAATTCATATGAGATAAAGTATTTGATTGTCCTTGTGTTGGGGGTGCAGTTGCTGCAGCATGATGCACATTTGTATGTAGGAATGGCATACTGCCGAGGTGGCTCGACGTCGGCGTCGATGTCAGCTTAGTTTGAAGATGTAGAGGCATTTGTTGATGGACATGCTGCGGCGCGTTGTGATTGCCGGACGGTGCAGACTGATGAGCTTGGCCGTGTGCTGCCATCATTAGGGCCATATGGTGCGGTGAGCTGAGAGTAGCTCGCCTCTGGTCTACCATAGGAGGTTTTGGACTGGCACTCATCCTGTCGCCGCCAATCTATGATATAAACAAATCATGTTATTAATTAAACTCTTTACTACTTTTATTACTAACCTTTGCACTTGTTACTTTATAATAAATATTTTATAAAATATATTAATTGTTCTGACCTTATGTTTTCGCGGCGGTGGCACAGGAGGCGCGGTCTTTGGTGGAAGAGGCGGTCTTTCGTCTCGTAATTGCGACTGCGATAAAGCCTGCAATCGAAAATAGGCAACTTGGTGAATATTTTGAGAGATAATTTTCTTACTTACAGGACCTACTACGTATGTTCTGCCTGTACGTGTATTTTTCTAATCGACGGGTAGACGCTGAGTTTTTTGGGCATTCTCATTTGGTCACCAGAAGTCCATGCAATATTTTTTACATTCAACTTTTAACTAGTGACTTGGATCAATGGGGCAGCACCTGTCGTTGATGGTGTCTCCGTTTCGGGTGCCGATGGTACATATCGTCGCACGATGCACACAGCGCCCGGCGGCCGCACTCAGCGCAACGGACGCGAGCACCGCCACCTCCACACAGCCCGCAAGAGGCACCCGCTTCCAGTGGGTGACCTGTATACGAAATATAACGACAATAGAGTTCAGGTACAGTCCCAAATTAAGTTCTATAGATTATGTAATATAAATCAATCGTTATTTATCCTATCTTTCATTGTGTCCACATACAAAATACCGTGAAATATCATGATAAAAGGAAGGACCAATTAGGGAGTTCGTAGCGGAGCTGACTACCCAGTATCGATCAATACGTGGAGGCTGTTTTCTGTTTCGATCCCGGACCCAATATTTTTTTAGGGTGACGTGAACCGAACATTGGACAAAAAAAATGACCTGGATTTTTTATAAACAAATAGATCTACGATAAAAATAATTATGTTACATAGAACTTGATAATATGACCTATTTTGATAATAAGTTTATTTATATTAATGTTAAGTTCACTGATCGGTATAATATCTAGGTGCTTTACTTCAATATATCTATGTATCTGCAAGCTACCTAGTACGAATTACAACATGCAGATATTGCGTCGTCCGTGTTCAGTACTCGATACGTGCCCGTGCAACTAGTTTGACGTTTTGTAAGTGCTCTTTTGTAGCCTATAAGAAATAAAAACATTATGACTATGACTATGATAAAAGACTGCGGGCCCGAAAATTTACAGTTTCCAAAACTAAATTTTGACGTCTGAAATTGTGACCAATTTATTATGGTACGCACTTGGGTTATGAGTGCGTTAATTGTACAAATTACCAACCTGTTGGTGGTCGTGGCGGTGGAGGAGGTGGCGGTTGTATCTTGGCGTTAACATATTGCTCACTGGGGAACTCCACGACCTCGTAGTCGGGCTCAGGTCTGACGAGTGGAGGTCGCTGCATTAATGGTGTAGCCGGGCGCATCGCCGCGTTCGTCAGCGCAGGTGGACGTAGCGCGAGGTGCGCCGGCGCCGACGCCGGAGACGCCATGCTGCGCGGATCGCGACCGCGACCCTTCAGCATCTCTGTTCATGCACAACATAAATATAGTGGTATTAAAGTAGCTTTGCATACAGCTAGATGTCGTGGTGTGAGGTGACGTGGCGAGGCCTACTTGTTTATGTTTTTTTGCTGTTTTAATGTATGGAATTGGATCATAAGCAATAAGCTTTGCAGTAGTAACTAGTTGCCGTTTAGAGATTTACATAAAAATTACAGTTAGTTATATGAAGTTAATTTTATCTTGTTGAATAAGTAAATTTTACCGAAGAAGATATCAGAAGAAGAAAAATAACGATATTATTAACATTTGCAAGCGGCAGCTATGACCGGGATTCGGTATAGAGCGGGCGTTGCCGCTTCGTCGACGCCTTGTCGACCTATATTCCGCTACTCATATCCCAAAATATCGAAAGTGTGTTCACTCTATGTAAATAACAATTAGTAATAGTTTCTTCGTCAAAAATAAGTGTACATAGGTTTACTGTTTTAAGTTTATTATTAACACATTATTTTTTGTGTATTAAGCAGACTTATTTTTAATCTTACCTTTGTCGGTTAAAACTTGAACATCTTAAACTCTATGCGCAACAACACAAAAATCCTCTATATTAGGCTACACAGGTCATTTTCGCATAATTATGCAACTACACACTGTTCTGTATCACTGCACTCGCGACGTCCTGGCCCGACCCGGTCGGTGCTCGGTTCCGTGGTGCACTTTCTTCTCAGCTCGAGTGGCCGGTGACTGCTAATCGTGCTCCCTATGCGGACGAAATTGACAGCGGGAAGACGCGTGTGCCGCCGCCTCTATTTCTGTCCGCGGCCGCGTTGCCCCGATTCTACTAAAATTACGACGCGATGCTATTTCCGCACTCATCCCAATGCCCCTCTAGCCAGAGTCAAATACCTTGCGAAACTGTTCAACCTTTTGTATCCTAACAAGAATATTTTTAGGATACAACTCATTATATAACTGTTATCTATTTTCTTGAGGTTGTTCCATGCGTACCCATGTAATATCAGGTGGTAATAAATGTTTTTGATTCTCTACAAGACACTGAGCTTGCATAGCAATGGGAGAGTTACAGGATTTTATTATTATTCAGGTCCTTATTTGATTTCACGTATAAGAGTGCCTCGTGAATCTAATTACTTCCTACATGATAAACGACGAACTGAAACTCTTAGAGCATTTAACCAACATTTTTTGTTAAACGCTCTAAGACTGAAACTACCCGTCAATATTTTGTTTCAAACCTACTTATATAGAAACCTCATTTAACTACTTTTGTGTAAAACTTATTCGTTACAGTGTTCTAATGTATTTTAAATTCCACCAAACTGTTTCTATGTAAACAAAGTTATGTCATATTAATGAGTGAAGTATCTATTGCAATATGGAAATATTGCAAAAGTTTAAACAAAATGGTTATTTTACTGCGGAGCTGTACCACTTACTGGCTAAAAAGAAGTTACTCGATCCGTCAACGGAGGTAACATTTATAATATTCGAAGACTTTTAACGATTAACGACTTCATAAAACTTTTTCTAAAGAATTTTAAGGTCCAATGTTTTAGTCTACACCGGTCAATAACTCTTTTACAGATTACTCCTTCGGAATATACAAGGGAAATGAAAATGACCACGCAGCAGCGGCTGCAGAATCTAAATAATATTGACGTAGATAACATTATTAGCGTCACCGGCAAGAAACACAACAAGGCAGTGTTATCTTTCTCGCCAAGACTTATTGTGTTTCAAAACTTTAGACCTAATGATAAAATAGTCGCCAAATTTTCAGTTAAAAATATTAGCAAGGTTACTACTTTTCGTTTGAATTTAAATATAATTTTTAATCACGCCTGTTTTCCACGGAGGGGTCGGTAGAGGTATACCTATTGTACACTCACATTTCGCCAGTTATGTTAAAAGTCCTAATGTAATAGAGGACGAGCCTATTGCCATTAACCGAGCACAAATCCAAATTCGGTGCTGTTACTAAAATTAACTAATGGAAAAACCTAATAACTCTTTGCCCGACTTGGGATTCGAACTCAGGACCTTATGCTCAACTGTCGCGTTTAGCACCCAATAGACCAACGAGGCAGTCAGTTTGATATTAATTAAACCGAATACATTATTTTATTGTATAGGGTCCAACGTATCTCAATATGGTATACAAAGAGTCTTCATATTTCTTCATCAAACCTTGTGGTGGACAGCTACTATCCCGGTTGGCTCCTGGGATCAGCGTTACCTTTGCTATTACCTTTATGCCTGTTCAGTACGAGGACTATACTCACAGAGTAACGTTTTATACTGATCTAGATCAATACGTCTTGCCCTTAATTGGTAAGTTTGTTATTACCTACCTATACCTAATATAATTATGGTTTTTACAAGTGCTGGTTTTACAATCTTCATTTTTTTCTCTAGCAATGGGGCCTAGACCGATATTTGATTTCCCTGATAGAGTTCTTGTTCCTAAGATTCCACTGAAAATGGAAAATCATACTTTAGTAACAATTCACAACATTGGTATGGTGCCTTCGGGCTTTACTCTCAGTTGTAAATGGTAAGTCCATCAAATAAGGTAAGTCATAGAAACAGTATGTATCAGTATGCAACAAAGCTGCTTAATATACAGTAAAAGCATTATAATATTAACAAAAACGTGTTTTATGAAGAATTGTTCAAGTTTATTAAAATTCGTCTCTTATTATTGTATTTACAGCCCATTTTCGGTACAACCCAAGTCTGCATATTTGAACCCGAATCAAAAGATCGACATCAAAGTAATTTATAAAACAATGAATTTGGGAGATTCGAGCGGAATACTAAATGCTGTCTTTGAAACAGGTGACAATGTAACTTAGTAAAGCGTATGTACTGTATGTATCTGTGTGTGTAAAATGGTAGTATCTAGATTAAATGATTGATAATATCTGGTACATTTTTAGGGGAAAACTTTAGCATGATGTTGTCAGGATCGACGTACACTGTCAACGTAGAGCTAGAGAAGCAAGTGGTTAGATTCTTTGACACGTACAACACTATGATGCGACAGCAGACGTTTAAAATTGTGAATAAGTCAGATCACATCCTCACTTATATGTGTATGAAGAACGAAGGCGTTTATTATGGTACGTAGAATGTTTGATGCAGCAATTTTTTACGGAAAATACAAATAAAGTAATTCCGAGTAGTTACCATCTCATCAGTATCAGTCTCGACTCTGGACTTAACTATAGCTCTACCGTTTAGGAATCAAATTTATTATGCATACAGGTTACGGGTTTAAATCTTGGCAAGTACAAAATGTGACCTATTTATGGCATAAGAGGTGGTTCTTTCTTAGTTATTCTACAAAATAATATATACATAAAATTAATGCAAATCATTATTCATTGTTTATAGACTTTGAAGAGAAAGTGAAATTAGCAACGATATTTTACAATTTAAAGGCTAGTGAATCTGCAAAGTATATGAAGTTGGTGCAGTACGATGTACTAAGCAGTGACGAACATGAAAGAGTTTACACTAGGATTTTTTTTGATGAAATCCAAGCGCTCGTAGCTGATGAATCATTGCATTTCCAAAATACACACTTTGCTATAGAACCAATTGTGAGTAGCTTATTTAACAAATTGTTTGATAATTTTTTTTTAAATGATTTGACATTTGACAATATATTTTATTTTATCTTTAGAAAGGGAAGCTATGGCCGAACAAAGCAACAGAATTGACGATAACATTTTGCCCAAAGGAGATAGGGGAATTCCATACTACTGCTTACTTAGACATAGATGGCACCGTAAACCGTATCCCGCTACATTTAATTGGAATATCCATACCTCCATCTATAAATCTGAATATTGAGACATTAGACATGAACTGCGTTTATATCAACAAACCATACGATTATGAAATCGTTGCTATCAATAAAGGTATGTTATTTTGACTGTAATAGAGAACTATTTTTATGTTATGTAAGATTTACTAGAAATATATTTTTCAGGTCATATAAATGGGGTAATTGTGTACAAAGAAGTACCTACGCTGTTTGGCAGTACGATATCGTGTTCTCCAGAACTACATTGCCTAAAACCCGGAGATAAGGAAATATTTGTCATTTCATTCTGTAATTCAAATCAAGGACCGTTTTTTGAAGAGATTAACTTTACTATCCGTGACACAAGCGTCGTATTAAAACTATATTTAAAGTGAGTTTTTATTTTATTTTAAGTTCTTATTCTAATGTTGCATTTCGTCGGAAATTTTAAAATTCTTGTCTTTTTCAGAGGCGAAGTAATATATCCGTCACTTACTTTTAGCGTACCGTGTTTAGACTTCGGAAAAGTTAGTGTAGGTAAGATATAAACTGAATAATTCATGATTGTTGCAAGAGCTTACACTTTTAATGAATACCTAAGTATAATAGGTATCTACAGCTCAATGACTTTTAATCAAATGTAATGATACCTATGTACACTACTTATATATTGTCAAGTGCTTTGCACACGGTTATTTTAACTTTGTGAATATCCATAGGTTCTCGGTCTACGAACATTAACCTAGTAATAAAAGTATTTTTATTTATTAAATTGCATTCTGGGGTATAGGAGTACCTAAAACTATGGAAGTGGACGTTATTAATGAGTCGGTGGTGCACGTTAGTGCTTCTGTTAAAATATCATCGGACGGACCAGAAATTAGCAGCATCACTCTACGCGACTACGCGGTTACTGATAAACCAAAACCAAATGTTCCGCAGTGGCCTAGAGAATTCAACATAGAGCCTTGTAAAGTAGATATCGAACCCGAATCAAGGATTTCAATACAGGTATGGTTAGCATTTTATTTTATCTTCTGTAGATTTAATTATGAGATTGAGATTTGAGACATAGTTAGTTCTGATATTAAAGTAATTACATAAATCAGTGTATGACTAGGTTACCTAAACTAAAACTTTGTTTTGTAAACTTACTACATTGTACCATATTTTTCTTCATAGGAATGACTTTTTTGGAAACGTGCAACTAGCACCTTGACGTTTCATTAGCACCTATAATATGTTTGAAAAAATAAAGTTTTAAATTTGGATTTGACCCACTTATTTTATGATTTAAGTAACGCTACATTTCTGTTCGGATGTTAGTTTGAAAAAGGTTTGTTTGACTTAAAATAACATAACTTTAGGGACTTCATATTATCTACGTTTTAAATTATAGGTTACATTAACAGCGAATTTGGTGCGAGCTAATCAAACATCTCTTGAATTGGAACTGGAGAAATCTGACAGTCCCCCTGTTATTCTACCAGTTATGTTTAATGCGATGGTTCCCGAGATTACGCCAGCACCCGAAATCAAACTACGAGCTTGTTTCATGGATTTCCCTTATGAGAGTGAAATAATTATTACGTCTAATGATATTCGTGGATATTTCACGTTAGAAGAATCAACGGTAATTTTTTAAGGGAATAACCCAAAAGAGAAATAACCCAATTGCTTAGATACTGCATTTTATCATTTAAAATGCAGTATCTAAGCAATTGGGTTATTTCTTACACATGATGATTTATGCTCTCAGGAAATTACGACCTTAGACGTGAACGTTGGAATAAAAGAGGGCTTTATAGAGCCTAACAGTACCATATGTTTACCAGTCACCATAAAAACAAGTGTTCTAGGTATTCAGGAACATAAAGTGAGGTAAATATATTACTTTTATAAAATAATTTAAATATGTGTTGTATTTTTCACATTTGCAAGAACTGATCAATATTTTTCTTAAATAGAATTAACTTGTTTGGCATGTCCAAACCTATCGAGATTTGTCACATCACTGGCTTCGGCGTCCGTCCTATAGTGACGTGCACTCCCATCGCGCTTCACTGGGGACAAGTCAAGTTGTTGTCTAGGTCGCAGAAAATTTTAACGCTGTGTAACGATTCTCCAGTTTATGTCAACTTTAAAGCGTCTTTGGTAAGAATTCTACGAATCGTTTTAGACCAACCATTCTGATAATACAGCATAGACATCTTCAAGCTAGATTCTTAAATTCAACAATCATATTTATCTGACGTAACGTTTGGCAAAAGCCCTTAAAGACCAAGACGTCTAAACGTCCGGTGTAACAATCACGGATCATCTTTTTACCATTTTTAGTTTTTAGGTATGCTAGTTATTTCTTTATATTAACAAGGTTTATAATAACTGCCATTAGATTATTACCAAATGTTCTAGTTAAACAAAGACGGGAGATGGCAAATATCACCGACAGAAGGTTTTATTGAGCCCGAGTCAGAAACTGATTTATTGTTATCTTTATACTTGATTGACGCCGACACGTATACCAATAAAGCAGTGGTGCAATTAGAAAAAGTAAAGGAAATTGTAAGTAAATTTCTACTGGTAATTAACTTAAGTGTCCTATTTACCCACTTGTCTGGTTATCTGGTATATTATTTTTTTGAAGTATATCTATCCTATAAGCTTTCATAGATACCTTTTAAGAAAAAGTCGTCTTGTACTAATAACATGACAACAAAATGAAACAAATTATAATAAGTAGTGTAGTAGACATAGTTAGACGATGACTGAATACGTATAAGTCCATCTATATAAAACTAACGGCCGTTGCATTATAGCTTCTTAGTAGATAGTTAGTTAGAATATATTATATAGCTGTGTGGTTGTACTGCTTCGTAGTATAACATCGAGTGATAAACTAAGAAATCGAATGTACCTAACACTTATTTGTTTTGAAAACCTAGTTAGTGCCTCTGTCAGCCACCGGTATCGGGACGAGTATATTGGTCGGTGAGCTACGGGACAGGATAGTTCTAGGCAGACATTTCACTAAAATACCTCTCAATAGCAAGGTTATCATGGAGAATTGTGGCACACGATTGCATGCGCTGGAGTGGAGCGAACATTATAAAGCACCGAAAACTAAACAACCAACATCGTACGTACGCAATAATTAAATTATGATTTGCTAATAAATGAACAAATAAGTAATTCATATTCTATTTTTCAGAGGCTTTTTTAGTTTTGATCCAAGATCATTTAAAATGTCTGCTGGAGAAAAATTTGAACTTACAGTAACGGGAATATCATATAAAGTGACCACTATTAAAGAAATGTGGTATTTAGTTGGCAGTGTCGAAGGCATTAATAAGAAGGAGTTGTTACTGGAGTGCCAAGTAGTAGCAGAGTTTGTAGATCCTAAAATAGAAGTTTCTTCTACTGTTGTGGACTTTCAATATGATTATGGGCCCTATAGTGAATTCTACAAACTGACGGGTAAAGATTATTTTATGAATTACAAAATATTATTAACAGGGGCCATAGGTAGTAACTTATTGAATGGGCATGCGCAAAGGAAGGACTTGGAAAGTTACTTTGTCAATATCGAGCCGATATAGGTAGTTATTTAAGCATGTTTTCTATTTTCTTCTCTCTACTTTCGTTTAATAAACTTATCTAGTAATTGTTACACTTCGAGCATTACCACCATTGTAAATATTATATTTTAGTTATTTCTTGCAGATATTATTACAATAAAAAACGTATCGAAACTACCTTTAGATATTGACATTTGTGTTAAACCACCGTTCGTTATAATTCAAAAACAAAGCACGTACAAGATTCCACAAGATGAAGAGAACATGTGCTGCTGTATACGATATAGAAAGTCCGATTTGAATCTTCAAAATATTTATAATGAAGCTGGTCCACATGAATCGCGGACATTTATTGACTTTTTAACATCCAAGCCTGTAGAACCATTACGGAAAGGACCTTTACATTTTTTCCATGACATAAATAAAGTTAAAATGGCGTTCAATGTTACTCATACGGTAGAGGAACGTTTAGAAGATCAGGAAGTGATGAAATTGCAAATAGTGTTTGACACTACCAAGCATTTGACTTTGAAGTCGAGAATGTATAATGATTTAATGAGGATTAAGTTTAAGGGGCACAAAAACAAAGTAAGCAATTTAATCATATTTTCATCAGATTACAATATGCTGGAACAACGATTGCATTTTTATCGTTATTATTGTATTGTTTGTTGTAGGATGCTATTAAATTGATCGGAAAGATTAATTTTCCAAACATATTTATATTATCTCCGAGGGTAGATTTTCAATGTATTTTAAATGGAAGCATAGAAAGTAAAAGTATTAAAATACAAAATGCTACGCCGTTACTTGTTTGTTATCGGTTTCAATGGAAGAAATGCTCGATTACAAATATACCTGCGGTAAGTTTGAACCAATCGCAAACATTCTTACCGATATTTGTTGACCTATATTTTTCATCCGAGACTAAGTACACCGACAATACTTCAATATGCTTCCTTTACCACAGACGGTGCTTCCAGAATTGGAATACGCAAATGTTTGCACTCAAGCTAAAAGCTCTTCAGATGAACCTACAACTACCGGTAGGTACAGATCATCTATTTCAGGACATTCTCTCTTATAATATTGTATTGGTCGACACTTTGGAAGTTGTGTTTATTTGAAAATTTTACTTCTGAAAAGTTTAGGTTCTTACCTCATAATTAAAAAGAATAAAATAAATAATAATCAATGTTTAGTGTTTAGGTACTTAATAATTTAAACGTGTTTTTTTCGGGTAAACAGTAACCAATGTCCTTTCTTAGGGCTTACTTAAGCTTACTTTCTACCAAATTACTATAAAAAGGATAGATACCGTTTTTCCTTTTAAGGTACGAAACCCTAAGCAAGCCATATTTTGTTAAATGCAACATTTCCAAAAGCAGTTCTCCAGTACCAACGACACCGGCTTCGTTACCATAAAAATAACTTTTGACGTTTGGGAATTATATAATAATTTCTACAATTCCTATAACTATCAACAAACAAATTGACGATCCAGTAAAGTTCATAATGCTTACTAAAAAAAAATAACAAAAATTCATACCCGCGTTCTAAACAAAATCTATATGAAATATGAACTTAATCGTGCGAACACCAAATGCACCAACCCGAAATAAGTGGCGCGGATATTAGT
Source organism: Abrostola tripartita (assembly GCA_905340225.1). NCBI lineage: Eukaryota > Metazoa > Arthropoda > Insecta > Lepidoptera > Noctuidae > Abrostola > Abrostola tripartita. The sequence goes on from HG996488.1 coordinate 4,980,931, forward strand.
AAAATGTAACTAGATGAGAGTGAGAAATATGTTTTCTATTGCCAAGGGCTGCCGAATTAAATGGCGACCTGATTGGCGCAGTGACTTAGCGATTAGACTGGTGCGCTAGGGGTTGCGGGTTCGATTCCCGGACGGGACAAACATTTGTGTGATCCACAGATGTTTGGCCGGGTCTTGATGTTTGTTTATGAGATATTTCATGTTTATGTAATGCACCCACGATACAGAACAAATTCCTAGAGTGGGGCGACGTTTTAAAAGAAAAATAATTGTTTATAAGTTTATTATCAGTAATTCAGGAAAAACTGTCGAACACTGGGTTCTTGTCGGGCACTGGTGCGTTTATATTGTAAAATATTAATCGGAGAGCCAATTATATTCCGATTTCTTCCAATTCCTAATTATAGTCGCAGAAATGATGAACTCCTGGTTATAACACTGGTTGTGGTGGACTGGTGGTGGTTGATCTTGCAGTTAAATACAAGCAACATTAGTGTAGAGCATTTGCAGGGTTAAAAGCATCTTCAGACCTCTATAAATGGTATAAATGTATGTTTGATGTCGATATCGACATAACTCAATATACATATTTTGTTCTAGCATCCGGTCTGCGGGAAATTTTGCCTCATCAATTGGGCGAGGCATCGCCTCATGAAAAAACCACATTGGAAACCACTAGTTGCCAAAAGGCACTCTCTGTATATCAAGATCTAACTACGATTACGACAAATGAAGAGGTACAATCTGAAACTGAAGTTTTGAAAACCCGAATGATGCAGAAAATTGCTCCTATGATAGAAGGCGAATATGAAACGAAGTTCGAGTGGATTCACAAATTTGCTAAACTAAATCATTTAAACAAAATCGATATAAATGATGTATTGCAACTAGTGTCTCATCGTGGATTACTTAAGCCCAACGAGTCCCAATTCGTGCACGTCATATTCAGACCAAAAGCAAACATTAGCGTTCGCGCAATTCTTGAATGTGAAGTCTTAGGAGGGCCGCCTGAGACAATCATTGTAACAGGCTCGAGCTCGGATTTAATGTATAAAATAAACGCTCAACAATTAAATTTTAAAATAAGGTCATTCCATGAAAATGCTTTCGAAGAATTGATTATATCCAATATTGCACAACTGCCCTTTGATTACCATACTTATCTGGATGAGCCTAAATTTACAAATGACCTTCACGGAACTATTCTTGAATTAATACCGCCTGATAAACTATTAGACCCAGAAGAAGAAATCTCCATGAAAGTCGTCATGCGACCTGGTGTGCTGGGCTACTATCATAGAGTATTCTTGTTAGAAATCGGACATCTTCCTCACATTCCTATTGAAGTGTACGGTTGGGGAGTTATCCCTCAAGTGTTTTTAACTTTACATAGACCAAACACCGCCGAACGTGTAAGTTATTTTATTCTTTGATATTTAACGTGTTAAGACGTGCAATATTTCTAGTGAGCATAAAACAAACGAGTAAACACGTAAATTTCTTATTTTGTTTAGTTAATTTATACCCATATTATGAAGTATTTGTTACCATATCTATACTAATATTATAAAACTGTAGAGTTTGTTTGTTTGGTTGAACACGCTAATCTCAGTAACTACTGGTTCGAATTGTAGTCCAGTTATCGAGAAAGGCTAAACATTCGAAATCCACGCGGACGAAGTCACGGGCGGAAGCTAGTCTCTACAATTGTATTGGACTTTTTAATAATTTTACATTGTGCATGCAGGTAGTTTCGCATTGTTGTACATAAATGAAGACTATTATTGACACAACGGTATTATTATGATAGCATTTGGCCATGCAAATATGATTACAATGCCAAAAGCATTTCCAAATTATTCTATACTAGTGTATGTACCAAATTATATGTAATGTTGGCTGAACATCTTAATGCTGTGACTATTCCTTACTTCCTATTAGTTCAACCTATGCATGTTCTAGATTTTTTATGCAAATTTCTTCAAATCTCAACAAAGAATCAGCTAACGAAGTTACACCTTACTATCACGGTTTGATAAAAGTTTAATACTTTATTTAAGACCTCAAAGGTTTTTCCTCAAACATTTTTTTTTGTTTGAGCATTATGATATGTCTACAGCTGCATCCGGAATTAGGATATTTGGCGATTCCTACACTGACGCAACAATATTTGGCAGCAGTTAGTGAAATCTTTAGTGGAGGCAAACAAGAACATTTAAATTCACCTTTAACTGAAAAATGTTTTGAAGATCCTTACTTTCAAGACGATTGGCATATTTGTTCGTCTTGGGTAAATATTTGTTGATGTCAATACTATTATAACTTACCTACCGCAAAAAACGAATGTTTTCTTTTTCAAGGATGGTTATCCATCCATTATGGATATTGAGTTGGCAAAAGAAAGGCTATCGGTGATAGAACATATAAAGTTAAAGCCAGATTTATTAACTGCTTACTCAACAACGTTCAAAATGGGACCGATACCTGGATTTCTCACTGCACCCTACGTGATAGATTACGGAGTAGTTATCACTGGAAGTACGGTGAGTGATTAGTAGAATATACATTTTATACATTAGCTATTTGTAAAGGTTTCATACAATACGTTTTTATAAATACCAACAGGTGCAATGCACAGCTGACATAATTAATTATGGACCAATTGTAACAAAGCTACATTTTGCAAAAGGTACTAGTGTTCCTTCATGGCTGGGTATGAAACTATGCGGGAAGCTGAGTCCAGGGGAAACTGGAAAAATGGAAGTTACATTTACTCCAACTTCAGCTGACTTCACGGAATTAGAACAAAATGTAGAAACATCTTTTAACCTAGAGGTACTTAATACAAATAATTATAATCCACCACAGGAAATAACCGCGCGGTTCGTTTACGACAATCGCTGCGTTGAACGCATGCGACAAGTGCACTGTATTTTTTTGTAATAGGACTCTTACAAATGACATGAAATTTTACGGTTTTCTTATGCACGTGAGAATAGACAACACACACAATCGCGCAAAGAGATCGTTGCGTCGCGTCGTCTGGCTGTCTTACTGCGTTAAAACTAAATGGAGCAACAATGTTTTATGCGGACACCACTGCGACACTGTTGCATTATTATAACTTTTATGAAGTCTAACGCTTTTAAATAGATAGGTAATGTGTTTCATATAAGTTCTTATCGTTTAGGTGCCCTATGGAGTGACGATACCCATACAGATCAAAGCTCTTTGTGCTGTGCCGTACTTGGTGTCGAACGTGAAAGTAGTTGATTTTGGCTCCGTCAGATGTGGGGACAAAATTATTTGTTCGATTCCTTTAAAAAACGTGTAAGTATTCAGCTTGCTACTCAGTTATTGATGTCATATTTATTTCCTTTTAAATGTTATGCTCTACTCTGTATATCTGCTCTACTCGTTATAAAACTGCGTAAAACGCACCAACAGCTTAGATAGATCTCGTAGCCTGTTGGTGCGTAGCATACTGAATACGTTATAAAATTTACAATGAACATTGTTTGTAGTGGAAGACCAACATGTATTTGGTATGTTACTTTGAGGCTGAAGGCCCCGGGGCCTATTCCTATGGTGGTTTTAGACAGTTCTGGAAAATTCGAGCCAGGAGAGGGAGGATGGCTAAGCATCGCCTTCAAACCCACTATGGAGGTATGTCATAGTTCTTATATTCCGTGTTGTAACTGATGTGAAGGAAGTCTCAAAATGTGCTACGTGTACGGTCATGACAAAAGAAATCACTTAAATATTTATTTATCATTGACTGTGAAAATAAAAGTGCGGCCGCTCAGAGAATGCGTTCCTGACGTCTGTCATTAGGTCCATACCAGTGATGAGCAATAAATAACACATATAAAATGTTTTACCAACCCAAAACAGAATAACATATTAAGATAAAATACTTCTTTGCCTGGCCTTTAATTTCTAATAGTAACTAGTGTAAAGGAAAAAGAATGCGATAGTAATATTTTGGAATATTATTTAATATAATAGAATTTAATTACACCCATTTTAGGCAAAAGTTGCGACTGGGCTATGTTATAGATTATTAAACAGACTCGGATTCGCTTGAATTATTATATTATTATAAATTAAGTGAATAACTAACTTAAGTTTCCTTCGCAATTTCCTAAAATTTGGTTTTCCGTTTTTTCGACGATTATTCCTATTTCGCGCCGATGTCAGTAAGTAATACGAGCAAGAACAGCCAGTTAAAGAAAAGAAAATATTTATATAATTCGTTTTCATTCTTAAACAAAAATCATACTTATATATGGGCCAAAATACTTTTTGATGCCTAAAAACTGGTCCCTCCGAAAGAATAATTATTTTTATGAGATTTTAGTGCAAAATTGCGCAAAAAGTATACTTATATCGAAATACAACATTATTTTCTAACGCAGAAAACAAGATTTGACCGAAAAAATAAGTTATTTATCTCAAAATTGCAGTAACAACGTTGTAATTTTTGGTAACGCAGTCGTTCTTAGTACAAAATATTGCTGTCCTTGAGCACTGTGTCAAGATGTACTTAGCTATTTCTCCCAATATTTCCTAGGTGGCGTTGAATCTTAAATGTCCTTATGAAAATGTAACATTTGAACCTTATAACAACGCCAATAGATATTTTTTGCATTAAATATTTCATGGAATAAAAAAATATTTAGTCTGTGTCCCCAACAAAGAACAACATCGTAACTACCTTGCGTTGCTATATGAAAATAAACCTTAAAGTGAGTGTGTTACATTATATTTCACTTCATTTGGTTCGACTTATTGTAACTATTAGAACAAATAATAGCAACTGCGCGGGGGGGAGACCGCTAGCCGGATCAGTCGCGTCACAGTCGTTGAGAGAGGTGCGTGTGTTTATTGCGTGGCCGCTGAGTTACCGCTGTCGAAAGGTATGTACTGACGATATTTACATTATTATTATTTTAATATGCAGTAAGTCATGTTTAGTTTCCGTCCGTGTTAGAATATTTGCATTTTGTTACTCTTTTTTAGTGGTTATTTACAACGCAGTCAAAAATTTACAACTGCGTAACTGCTACACTGCGTTACTAGAAAGAAGTAACGCAGTTGTTGTGAAGGTAACGCAGTTGTCTTTTTTATTAATTTTAATGTTAGAAATACATTATTAAGACCGAAATGCAAAAATACTCTTTCTTTCTTCACAGAAAGAAGTTTCTGCACTAAATGGCGTTAACGAACGCAGAAAAGCAACGTCGTTATAGGCTTAAATTAAAGTCAGACCCTATAAAAAATGCTGAAGCCAAAAAAAAACATCTTGAAAGGTACCACGCAAATAAAAAACTTGTAAAAGATATGACAGAGCGTGAACACAGAAATATCAAGCGTAAATGGAAGACTGCGAACAAGAAACGACGAGAACGTCAAAAGTGTGCTCAACAAATTATGAACATTACACCGGCGTCCAGCCCACGGTCAGGAACTCCAGTTTCACCAAGATCTAGAGGCCGAAGACAAATACGAAGAGATCGCTCTGCAGTTTACAGAAAAAATTTTAAAATTCAGGAAGAACTCAATAAGATGAAACGGCTGTGCAATAAATACAAAAAGAGATACCAACGAGCTAAAACTACAATCAAAGACACGAAAAAGGTAAATAAGCTTAACCAAAACAAGTATTCAACGCTATCTAATGCAATCAAAGACCATTACAAAAGTTTGAAGTCAGTGAGAGAGAAGAAAGCCTTAAAACGAATTTTCCAAGGAGAAGGCATAGCCAAGTCTAAAATGAAGATTAGTCTAATACGCGAGACTTTGGGCATTGATCAGATGAAAGTGATGAAACAACAGAATAACCCTTTAGGGAAAAAGCTTCTGGTTGATATTATTAAAAGTTTTTTTGACCGTGATGATGTTTCTAGAGCTACGGCGGGTAAACGGGAAACTGTCACCTTTAAAAAAATAAAAATGCAGAAGCGTACGTTACTGGACACGATGAAAGGCCTATTTCGTTCATTCAAAAAAGAAAACCCAGAACTGAGATGTTCTTATTCATATTTCATAAGAAATAGGCCTTTTTACGTAAAACCGCCTTCAGTGGCTGGAAGAGAGACTTGCCTATGCAAGACACATACAAATGCGCAGTATATTATAGATGCTCTTCACAAAACAAGAGTCCTTGCCACCTCAAGCATGAACGAACTTATCGCTAGCACAGTATGCTCGACATATAACAAAGATTGTATGACTGGCAATTGTAAAGATTGTGAGACAAAAGAAATTCTGTTCAGGGAAACAACAGGTAATCTCGGATTAGTGAAATGGGCTCATTGGATAAGTAAATCGGAAATGATTGAAAAATCAGGCAAAAAAGTAAAAGTTACTAAAAATGTAAAGGAAATAGCTGAAGGAACAGTTGAAGAATTGATAGGACACTTAAAACGAACTTTGATACAGTTAAAGAAACATATTTACAACATTAAAATACAGTACAAGAGTTACCGGAATGCTATAGATAATTTGAATAATAACGAAGTCGTTTTGCATGTCGACTTTAGCGAAAACTATAACTGTAAGCATTTTGAAGAGGTGCAGTCCCACCATTTTGGCGGATCAAGAAAGCAAGTAACTTTACATACAGGAGTTATGTACACAAAATCTGAAGGACATAACAAGCCAACTGTAAATTCATTTTGTACCATTTCCGCGAATAATTCCCATAACCCTGCCTCCATTTGGGCACACCTACATCCAATTATTCGCGAAATACAACACAACAACCGTCATATAACTACAATTCACTTTTTCTCCGATGGACCAGCTACTCAATACCGGCAGAAGCAAAATTTTTATTTCATAAGTCACAGAATATTCAGCGAATACAATTTTATCCGCGTTACATGGAATTTCTTTGAAGCTGGTCACGGAAAAGGAGCTGCTGATGGCGTTGGTGGCTACCTCAAACGCACCGCAGATGGAAAAGTAGCTGCTGGTTCCGATATTTCTGATGCTGAAGCTTTTTATTACACTTTGAAGGACTTGAGCAAGGTTCGAATGTACTTACTGACTGAAAGCGACATTCAAATTGTTGAAAAAGCACTACCTAAAAACCTAGTGCCGCTCCAGGGTACTATGCAAGTACATCAAGTTTTTACTGACACTCCCGGTGAACTTCAATACAGAGACCTCAGTTGCTTTTGCGAAAGGGGTTTTTGCCGTTGCATGAATCCAAAAACATATCAGCCTGTTCCTGTTCCTGTCATTGATACACTTAGAGAAGATATTCTTTCGTTTGAATTGGATGAGGAATCAGTCCTAGATGACATTTCTAATGTCGTTGCCGTACCTAGAAGATTATTTTATAATACGGTTTATTCCTCATCTTCTAACTCTGAAGACGAACCTTTAGCAAGCATTAGCCGACCATCGGTTTCTAATATAAACGAAATGCAGCTAATTAACAAGGAAAATGTTCATCCTTCTAAGATATCTGACGGTGTCCATGTTTTAATAAAAGTGTCTTCTGTCAAAGACAAACACTACACTTACCTCGGCGTTGCTAAAAGTGAAGTCGATGAAGAAGGAGACGTAAAAATTATGTTTTACAAGATGGTAGATAAAACTGGCAAAAGATTCAAAGCAGTGGAGACTGATATTTCTTATGAGCCTTACGATAATATCTTGGAAATTGTTCCTAACCCTAAAGTTGTCGTAAAAGGTAAAAGGGTATATTTTCATTACGATGAAGCAATTAACGTATATGAAAAGTAAGACTGAATTATTTGTATTAAATTTACTAAGTTTGTTGATTTTGAAGTAATTTGAGTTACTTGATACTATATCACGTCATAAGAAGTAAAATTTTGTTTTGTTTTATCATTATAACAGATCTCTATAAAAAGTACAAAGTATAGTATGTAAGAAAATACTACTATGTTACTAAGTCTACTATTGCGTTACTTTTGTGTCCCTCTGATTATTGTAGTTTTTTCAGTAACACATGGGCTGCTAGTGATCTTAAATGCCTTAAACTTTTATGTACGTATTATTAATCAAAAGTGGAAGGTTATACCATTAGATGGTATTAAATATAAGTAGTTTTTTGTTATTAATAGGAAAGTTTAAGTTTTAAAATGACACTTTAGTAACGCAGTAATCTTAATTATTATTAATACTCCATGAAACTGATTATTTCTGTGATTTTACTTACTAAGAGCTAAATGTATGCGTTACAGTTTGAAACTGACATATTGAAAAGTCTGAGTGTGCAATTTTAATTAATAAAGTTAATTTTGTAAAAAAGTAACGCTGTTGTTTAATTTCTTGACTCCTTGACATATTAAAGTTGCCAGAAATTAAATAAACTTAAAATTAACGCTGCAGAGGTATGTATATTATAAATCAAACTACAACTTACCTATATTAACCTAAAAATACAAAGAAATTTAATATTTTATTTTTATTTGTTATCGAAATTTGTATGTTCGGATTAGGCATTAAAAAGTATTTTGGCCCATATAATCATATTATAGAATAACGAAAAATAACGTAACAAATGCCTAGCTATTTTTGTCACATCACTATAAAAATGAACATTTGACGTAATTTTGTAAGAACGTCGTATGGATTTACAAACATGTTGTTGATTTATATAGTAAACATGAAATTTAGCACAAAATTATCACACTTATTGTAACATTAAATAATGATGTAGTTTTTACATCATTCAGATTCATCAGAGCAAATAAAAGATCGAAATATTATTATTGAAAATGATTCGTCACTTCAAAGTTTTATCGTCTTTTTGGATACGACCTGTCAGGAACGCATTCTCTCAGCGGCCAAACTATTTATATGTACATTACATACTAACAGCTTTCAATGCGATTACAGATGTTATACGAAGGCCTGTTAATATTCAGATTCCATATGAATCCCAATAGAATGACGATTCCAGTCACGGGGCAAGGTATTGTACCGCACGTGCATATTATTGGGCCTAACGTTAACTTTCCGCCCACCCTGCCCTGGGCAGACACTACCGATATTTTCTTCGGACTTACGAATCCTTGTCCGTTTCCTATAGAGCTTATCATAGCTCACAGTGACGCGTAAGTTACTTGGCATAATACATTACACAAGAGATAGGCCGAGTGCGAGTCTAACCGTTTGGAAACAGAAAATACCATAAAACAATTCACCTAGGTACCAACCGTTATTACTTGTCCTCGGCACATCTCTACTTGTGAATTTGTGAAAGCTTTAACTGGAAATAATTACTTCCATAATTACTTTATATGTATCAGGAAATGGAAAGAAGAAGAGGAAATATTTCAGTTACTTAATAAATACTATAGCAAGCCAGAGGAAATGTTAGTTCCTGCTATAAGACCTGGAGTAGGATTACCTCGGGAAATAGTGCAGTTTTACCAGAACTTCAACGAACGAGTTAGAAGGTGAGTGATGACTTTTCGGTATACAACTTGGTAATTGGTGGGACTAACTTGGAAGTACTAAGTACGTAACAATATGCTAAACAGTTGAAATCCATTATGTTATTACCCTTTAAGTTGATTTGCATTTTACCAAATTAAAAAAAAAATCTAAAAGTTACTTAGTAAAAATCTTAAATTTAGAATGCCTAATATTTGCCATGCCCATGGGGCTCGACACTACGTAGCTACTGTGCAGATCGGCTGATCTGCAAAGTTAAGCGGTGCTATCCGCGGTCAGTCTTGTGATGGGTGACGGTTTTCACATGTTGAGACCTCTCTGTGCTTCGGAAAGCACGTTAAGCCGTTTGTCCTGCGCCTCTTCTCTCTCCGGTCGTGTCGGTCTATCGTCCCATCGGACTATGAGAGAGAGCGAATAGGAAGTGCTCCTGTTTTTACGCGCATATTTGTGCTCTGCACTCTCTGTATACTTAACTCCTGCATAGTTAGCTAGTCTCAACTAAGACAGACCGCCGTGACCGAAATTCGGTCAGGAGAACTTGTTACCAACAAATAAATTTAGGCAGATATTGTTTTTATTTTTAAACTTTACTACTCTTTACTTGCTTCTTGAGTAAACCATAAAACGTATTTTATTTATTACGTATTCACATTTCAGGTTGAAAGATGAAGAAGTTGCTACTAATAAAGTCATTACTGCAAAAGTTGCGGCTTCAGCGAAGTATGCATTTTGTGATTTCTTTCATATTTTTATCGATATTTGTATGGCATAAATATTAAGCTGCATATGAAAAATGTACCTGCTTAAGTACTGACCATAATGGGCAGTTTGCTTACTTTTTAACACTATATTAACACGTTACGTTGCCAGTAGACTACTTAACCACTTGATGCAGTAACGAACAGAAACCATTCGAAAAGTAAATGACGACACGATAATCTGATTAATTATTGAAAAACTATATCGTTTTTGTACAAAATGCATAAATGTTTTAGGAAAACTAAGAGTCCTAAATCATCCCAAAAGGCCGCTGTGACGCCTAAAGAAACGCCTCCAATCAAAATCCGAACTGAAGCTGAAATTATTTCAGGTACATAAGCTTAGCTATTGCTGCATATACTAATAGTGTCTATCCTTTATTCTTTTGTTGTATTTTATTTGTTGTCTTTATTTCCTATATCTGTCTTCTACAGTAAAACAAAAGAGAATAAACATAGGTACATGGTAGGGATGTTACGGAAGTGGTTTCATCGGAATCGGAATTCAAAGTGTAAAAATTCGGAAGTTCCGACTTTTCGGGATCGAAACCGAAGCTCCGTAACATCCCTAGTACATTTATTTATTTATTTATTGACACACCAACGACTTATTCACTAACTCATAACATTAGATATACTCTATTTAAACAGCGTTGCGGCGAATTCGTCACTTATAGGTGTGCACAGCACTTGTATAATCATTAATAAAAATAAAATAAAATGGAGATGCATGATAATAACAAAATTAAAATGTACTAAGTTACAATTGAATTTAAAATGTCAAGTAGCTAAATTGAACTAAAATACAGAATAATTAAAAAATATTAAAAAAAATCATCGATTAAATTGCAATTGAGAATCAATTATAAATCAAAACTACAAAAATAACAAATAAATTAGGACATAATACATTAATTACAATTAAAAGAATACAATAGATTAAAGTTTGAGTTAAAAAATTAAATAACTTTAAAATGTCATGTAGTTAAATTAAATTAAAATACAGTATACCTAATTCAAAAATGTAAAACCATTGATTAAGTTAGAATAGAAAAACAATTATAAATTAAAACTACAAAAATATCAGATAAATTAGGACATTACATTAATAACAATTAAAAAATGGGGAGCTTTTAGCATCAGAGGGGACTTTTGTTATTCAGCCTGTGGAGGTGAACAAACTGTTAAGATATATTAAACGTCGCATAACGCAGAGGTTAAATGGTGTTAAATATAAAAAAATATTTGTTTTCAGATGAGATGAAAGAACTAAAAGAAAGAAATGTAGACCCATTGAAGGAATGCTTACACATTTTTGATGAAAATGTCACCATCACTTCTAGTGATAAGCATGCAAAGGGCATTCTTGTATTTTTTCATGGCTCACCTTGTGAAGGTACAAAAAAAAAAAAAAATTATTACCTATCCTAATACCTATATATTGTATCCTAACAAAATAATTATAGCTGACTGCCTCGTTGGTCTAGTGGTCGCTAAGCGCGACTGCTGGACTTGAGGGCTCGGGTTCGAATCCCTGGACGCAGCTTCTCGGTAACAGCAAGACGTTCGCAAAGTAGTAGATAGTAAATAATTAGTCTATTTTAAATAAATATCTTTTTATCTTTATTTAATGGCATTATAATAACTGTTTTCTTGTCTAGAAATGCAAGGTCAAGAAATGGCTTATTCGATTGGGAAAAAGCTAAATATTCCTACAATAAATATGGATCTTACTTTAGTCGAAGCATTATGTGTCAGCGAGTGCCCGGCGAAATTAGTGCTTTATTCCGCAATTAACGAGAATTATGAATCTTTGAAGAAAAACACCAAAACCGATTCAGACTCTAATGATGAAAACGAAGGTTGACGCAGTTTTTACTAAAAGTACAACACTAGGTTACTTTATTAAAATAATGTGTTCTACAATCAAGTAATTTCTTCATATTTTTAGACGATTTAGATGACGATATAGACGAATTTCAATCAATGTTAAAGAAAATATTGTACTTAGCTAACTCTAAAAATATGAATACACCTCGCTCAAGAGCGAGTGACAAGAAAAAGAAAAAGTCTCCCACTTCTTCAGTGGCGTCTCACACATTGTTAGGAGCAATGGGATCGACAACTTTGTTTCAGATGGTAAAAAATATCATAAGTTCGTCTTGTTATCATTTAATTGGAAATCCTTCAACAAGTTTATTATTTATTTATTTTACAGGATTTAATTGAAGAACTGCTTACGGATTTCTTTACTCTTCCTAAATTCCATAGCGGGTTCGTGGTGGACTCGTTGTCGAGCATCGTAGTAAAGAATCCTCCACTAGTGCTGATGACATTGATTAAATGTAAACGCAATATATGGAACATACACCTAGTACTGTGTCAGTCCGACTTTGCTAAATGGGCGCAGGCACACGAGGAAGCACTTAAAGAAGCAGAAATCCTACTTGATGAGTAAGTTGGTCTTGCGGCTTATCTAGTAATATAATGTATATAGGTCGATATATACATTATTTTAGTATTTGATACAATTTGAAATAATTTATTTTATAGAGCAAATCCAAAAGTGTACGACGAAAGTGAAATACAGGAAATAGTAACCTCTTTTGAAGAGATGGATGCAGAAGAATACGACAAGTCTTCTCCTGAATTAAAAGCGTTGTATATTGCATGTGGCTTAGATCCAAGACGAAGAAAATATTTTGAAAAATTGGGGTACGCTTTCATTTTTAATAATAAAGCCTGTTATTATATATTAATATGTTCATGTTTTAGTTAAATTCATTGCTTGTGCTTCAGACTTTCAAATGACAGCACGAAGAAAGACAAGGCCTCAGGAAAAGGTAAAAACATTCATTTTCATTTCTACTGATGCAAAACGTGTACATCCTTCCCCGCCTCATGTAGCCAACCTGGTTAAGACACGATATATTTATCGTAAGATATTTAAGCAATTCAGTTGTTAATACCAGTATTAGAAACACTCTCTAAGCGTCGTTAAAAGCAAGTTAAAACAGCTTTATCCGACGCAAGTCTGCATTGGGGATTTCGGCAGTTGGGGATGGAGGACGGATTACGTCAATGAAGATTTCCCCTGTAAATAATACTATCAAAAGATTTCCTATATTTTGATTTATTATGAATACCGACCATATATGGATCTCTCTCTCTCTCTCTCTCTCTCTCTCTCAGCCTATCGCGGTCCACTGCTGGACATAGGCCTAATAATGGATAATAATATTATTGCAATGGAACCTCATTGATACATTAAACAATTTTATTACATTGTATATTACGTTTAACAGATGCACGCAGCAAAACTTCATTAACCGTGGATGCATCCGAATCTAAGAAAAAAATTAAAAAAGAGGATGCCAAAGGTACTTTTAGTTTTATATGAAGTGAAGTGCTTTTTATTGTATATTATAACGATGACTCTGATAAATTAAGGGCTAAGTAACAGCTGGGTTAGGGGTGGGGGTTAACCCGGGGTGCTGACAGGGTGCGAATCGGTTCAACTGCAGCAAGCGCACTGAGACGGACTTACCAATGACCATACTGAGACCATGCGTGCCTTAACAGCTCGTTAAACTACCGCACCGATCTCTACTGCCTTAGTAGATCTTAGACAGTAGTTTCGGGTAGTCAAAAGCCCGAAATTACCCAGTATTGCCCAGTAAGTAGGCCCGATGGGTAGTTGGTCAATGTAAAATACTGGTATCCAGCTGCACCCGGTGTTACTGAAAACTAATATAGAAGTAGGTACGGAAGAACACTTTACGGAAGGTTTGTGGTCTACGTTACGACGACATGTTTACTGTGTTTCGTAAATGTAAATGTTTTTTAGGGAACATTACTGGTATTTAATAATGTTACTTACCTCTAAAATTGTGTTTATTTTTAATGTAACTAATAGCTAGTAATTTGTTTCATTTAGGAAAGCCTACGAGCGAATATGCTATTATGAATACCAGATATAATGAGTATGCAAAAACAACATACGACACACTGATTAATATGGCAAATAATTGGATCTTAGAGGAAGCTGATGTAGGGGTTCCAATGTATACTTTTAATGGTCAACTAGTAGGGGCAAGTCAAAAGAAAATTAAGAAAAAATCTGAAGTTCAACTTCAGGTAACTAAAATTTGCATTTAGTTTGGATACTAGTAACGTATATATAATTCTTGGCTCGGTGGTCTTGCTCAGGTTTTGGATTCTATTCAAAGTTGAGTGAAGTATTATCGTGGCCGACATTGAAATACTTTAAAGCAGAGTACGCAGAATAAAGCCAAATAAATATTACCTATACATAACCTAATAACTTACGATTTACCATGTTTGGCAAAATGTAGGTGGGTAAAAGGACACCTGTGCCTTTGTTTGGGGAGATCAGAAGTAACGTCTAATTGGTAATTTTTTTAAACTTGCAGATTTCCGATGTAAGTTTATCCGAAAGGGGCTTTCCATTGACTTTGGTAATGTGTCCTTGTTTGCAATACAAGAATGCTTTACTCTGGATGTTTTCTACCTCAAGGCTCGTCAAGGAGGCTCTAAAAGAAGAAGAAGTATGTGACGTACTCAAATGTTCAGTAAAACGAAAAGAATTCACTGTTTTACTGCCGAAGACTTTTCCCACGATACATCACGAGCCTCCGTTAAAATGGTGGCACTTAGATGAAATGCCGGTGCGTTTTATTAACTTTCTCATAACGCCGAACGCCGCTCTCTCAGAGACGTTAATGATTACTTAAACTGACACTAAGTAAAGATTTTTCGAAGAAAACCTTTACTTAGTGATAGTTTAAGTAATAAAATTAAATGTCTCTGAGAGCGCGGATAGACTCTCATCTTCTAAAAAAACTATTGCGCAATGCATTACTTATAATGCTTACATACAAAATAATATAATATTGAAACTTGTAATGATGATAATGCTTAAGTTGTTCAAAGGAAATTTGAAGAAATAAATAAATTAAACGAGGTTTATAATACACACAAATAGCTTTAAGATTTATTCTCTCTTCTCTTTCAGATAAAAAAATGTGAATGTAACCAATTAACTGATCTTAATTTATTAGACGACTCAAATCAAGATAATGTATTAAACATTCTTTCGAAATGGCATTGCACATGTGGCAAAAAGGTGATATTTACACATTACAATACTATTTCTTTCTTGCCCAGCTGTGTAACTGTGTATAATATTGCTATTTGTTAGGTGACTTCTTCTCAAACATCTACGAGTGAGATTCCATCAGTTTCATTGGAGAAAGTGCACGATGAAGGCCATGAAAATGTTCCCGATTTAAATCCGTTACCGCTACACAGCGTCAATACAATGCGATGTAATTGCATTAATATATTTTTTATTTCTACTCTAAAAATCAAACCAAATTATTTATTGGTAAAACATGAGTACATAAAGCATCTTAAACTATGTATGTATATAAATAGGTCGCTATGTTTAGCCTAGATAAGGCGTACTAATATTTCATTTTATGACATAATTATCTTATACATAAACTTACAAAGTACCTTGTACATGTACAGTACAGCTACAGAAATTAATATACGATCTGATTCTTGAATTTTAAAATTTCATTATTTTTACAAAAAACATCATTTATTTGTGTTAGCAAAACACGATAAAAAGTATATATTATTATAAAGTATTCATGTAACACCTCGTTAACCGTTTCCGACCTGTTTTGTTAAATAAAGTTTGTATCTTAAATTAATGTTATCGATTCTATACCTACTCTCGGATCGGAATAAACTAGTTTCAGATTTTGACTTAGTTATTGCACTACTAAGTATAATGTTTGTTTTGAGTGATTTAGAAATCTGGTTCTGAAAATTTCTCTTTTCTAGCATTTGGCAGTCGTATTGTCCTGCAACCCGGTGACCTTATCAGATGCAAATATTCCTTTAGTCCTCAAGAGGAAGGTAACTTTAGTGTCAAACGGTTTGTTGAAGTTAGCGGTTGGCCGGAATCAAGGGCCGACATTAACGTTAATGGGATATGTGACCTACCGAGGTATATAATAAACTTAAATAATGCACCTTAACAAAATAACGATATATAGGTCATAGGTTCAAGCTCTGCTCGTGTCCATCATTTTTCAAGTTTCCTTTATCAATTTAGATTTAAGCTTAGCATGGGCAACATGCAAAAATGACACAAAAAGTCATAAAAATAACGATAAGTTTATAAATGCCTGATAAATGATTCCAGATTAGACAGTCGCCCAAAAAAGATGTTTGAAAATTTCGTTAGAAGGACCCTGGAAGATAGCGTGTATAAAATGACATATTTAGATGATCTTAAAGTGTTTGAATTCGGTCCAATATTCATTGGAAATCACAGGTAAGTATAACGCATCCGATTTAATAATTCAAATAATTTTTGGACCGGTAGGTAAGATGTTTGTGTTTTTCAGAATTTATGAGGAAGAGTATACCATCGATTTAAAAAATTCATCCCTAATAACAGCTGATGTTGAAATTGAGTTTCTTGAAGAAACTTCTGTGTTTCAAATAGACAAGACGTTTATTAGTTTGGAAGTAAGAATGTATTTTTAATAGATCAACAATGTTTTTAGATTCATATTGAATGCCAGTTTGCTTTTCATTGAACTTAGTTAAAATTCTGCATTTTGCGTTGCAGCCCGGATGTAGAGGCAAGCTGACTATATCTTCAGCACCTGCGGACGTGGGCGTGCACACCAGTGTGTTACTGTTCTGTGTTAAGGACAATCCCGAAATCGTGATGGTGAACATCGCATGTAGCGGAGTTGTGCCCATAGTGGAAATACTACCCCTCACTAAGGTTATCGGTAAGGATATTTTAATATTATAAAAACAATCTTGTGGTCTCTAAACGCTTGTTTATAAAAAATTGCAATGCAATAAGTCCTTGCATAACGTTCCCGTAACTCGAGTAGTATTGACTATTTACATTTCATAAGCACATAACTATATATTAATTGTTTACATGAAACAAATGAATCATAAAAACCATTCGACTAGTTACTAACAAAATATAAATTTCCAGAATATGGAAAACTTCTACTCTACCGACGAGAAGACGACCGGTTTATTGTGAAGAACGATTCAATCCTACCAATAATGTGGAAGATACGCAACGCACAGGAATTTATAGAGGACTTTATAATAGCGCAAACATCGGGCATCGTGTCGAGACGGGACAACCAAGTCGTGCCTGTAACATACATTGCGTGCCGAGTTGGTGTAATATCGAACAAACCACTGATGATCGATGTAAAATTATATCTTGCTTGCTTAATTTTGTCACTGCTTTTTCTAGTTTGAGTATACACAGTTTTAAAGTTTATGAATCCCTTTCATTGTCTTATTGTTAATGCTGAAACAAAAACCTTTAATTAAAAAAAGAGAATTAAGTTAATATAGTTTCATTGCTGTTACATTATTATCACGGACTGGTTTAAAAGAAGTTAAAAGCATAATCAGGACATCTTAGGACTGGTAGACAGCTTGTTTTCGAATATTATATTATTTATATGTGAACTGTTATAGATTTACGACGCAGAAGGTCGCGGTGATCCCATGGTGGTAGACACTTTGTTTTTATCAGCTGAATGCTACGATGTCATGGTAGAATGTGCTCATGAGAACCCGAGCGAGAATTATCTTAATTATGGCAACGTCAAAGTTAATTCTACTGTTCTTCGAGAGATGTACTTGTTAAATCGAGGGAAATATAACATTTATTATAAGTAAGTAGCTTTGATTTATTATCAAGAATAGTAATGTGTAACCTAAAACTCAGTTAATAGGTAGATCTAGTTGAATCTAGTAGAAACAAAAGTTCATCATACATTGAACAACACAATTGTACTACAATACTATAATACAATTGTATGGTGATTTGCATATTACCCATGCCAGTAGCTGCAGTTGCATAATTTTGTCGTGTGTACAACTTCAAAAAGTATAGGTGCCTATTTTGTATACCTCTTAGATAAATGACTAAAAATATTAAATTGACTCAGGTTAAAAAAGGTTAAGAATTTTCCGGAGCCTTCCTTGTTGCGGTCGTTTGAAGCCGTACCCGAATGCGGCGTGATCCCTGCCTCTCTCAAGTTAATCGCCATCGAGTTCGAATGCACGCCTGTGACGTCCATGAACCTCGTCAATGTGCCTGCTTACATCTGCTCCTTATTGGATGGCAGTAAGGACCAGGTCGTTGTTGCTAAATTTCCAGTGTGCGTTACCATTGCTTCGTTTTACAACACGTGAGTAGCAACGGCGTTTTATGATTGCTGCATATATGCATCGTAATTAAATTATAATTTACCTAACTGTTCTACATTAACAGGTTCACCTTGTTCCCGCTGGGCGAGTTAAATTTCCATATCATACCAGTCGGTACTGGTATAATGAGAGATGTTATCCTTAATAATACTAGCAAATGTCCCGTCACCTATGAAATCATTTTGCCGGAAGCATACCAGCCGGACCCCAACCTTCCTCCACCCATACCAAAGACAAAAGATAATAAGTATGTGTTAAGTAAATCTATATTTACTATATCTGTCTGTAAAATAGCTTAATTCCAACACATGTTAATAATTAAATTGTAAATTAAACAGAATAAGAAACCCACCGCTAAAATGTGGCAATTTCCTCATAATGAACGAAGATAATCTACTTGCTCCCGGCACTAGTCGGACCATACAAATTCAATTCTTCGCTACAGCACCGCGGAAATTTGAAGAAACCATTAACTTCATTATTAGTGACACATGTCCTGCTGAAGCACAAGGAGTGCCGCTCAGACTAGTTGGCACCGGAGCTATGCCCACTTTAGATCTGTGGAATATTGAGACAACTTTCAGAGAACATTTAATTGTTAAAAACCTATCTGAATATAAAGTTCCAGAGGTAACATACATAATTAAGTATGATATGGTATTGATCTGCTAAAATACTAACTAAATAACTTAAAAACAAATGTTTTCTTTCAGTCATCGCCGCATTGTGTTTTTGCAGAGAATTCGGTGACATTGCATTTCTTTTGTGTCACTGTAAATTCAAGCCACATGGGTTCTATAGATCTTTACAACAATGGCCTAGTTGCATGTGCGCTACTGATGAAACTTCATTATCAATCAAATGCTAATCATCATATTTTTTCTTTGGATAAATATGATACTCATATAGAACCTTTGTTACACAAGAACCTAGGAATCATTTTTACTCCTAAATCACTGAGGGTAAGTGACATTTACAAAAAAAAAAATATGTGGCCTATTGCATTGTATTTTGGAGCTGTGTGCTTTTACTTAACAAACATTTACTTGCAAAATATTTTTAGGAATATCGAGCAGTATTAGAAATTAAATTGAAGTTATTGGATAACCAAGAACAATCCTTTAAGATATGTCTTATAGGAGAAGGTGTTATTCCCAGAATACAATTGATAACTCCACGAGTAAAACACCACAGAACTGCTGTTCTGCGTTTGGCAGTTACATGTCTTGGTTCTATAAGCCATAAACCTATACGTTTTAAAAATATAAGCTCTGTTAAAAGTATTGTAGATTTAGACGTAATACTACAAACAAGACAAGATGAACGGCCAATTTTCTGGTTAGCTGCGGCACCGGAAAGCGAACATATGGTCCTAGTTGGAAATAATGGCAAGTTACCTAATCTGTATACTTACATGGAGACCGATATCACAATAAATTAAGGGTCTAATAAAACATTGACATTTCAGATGAAATGAATTTAAGTATGAAAGTGTCACTTCGACCGCAAGAAACAATAAAATTGAATGTTTATTATAATCCATTAAGAAAGGGCCGCACTACTTGCGATGTTAAACTGACAATTTTAGACAATCCCTATGAGTATTTTATAGTAAGTTTACTGAATCAAGTGTTTTTGAATCAGCTTTTAGGTATGTGTCGGATTTAAAACTATGTATTAGATAATAATCGTAAATAACAGTATGTTCGGTGCAACTAGAGCATCACAGAAATAAGTTTGCGGATATCATTGGCATTTTCAATTTTTTTCTTAGTACGACATGGACGATATTGTCTCGATGGCATAGCAATTTTCACTTTTTTATTTAAATAGGTGTATGGTCATATTTCTTGTCCTTCGGTTTTTATTATGACGGACTTATGATACACTACATCGTTTACTTTCTAGGTGGTTTGTGAAGGAGAATCATTTATGGAAGACGTTATTTTAATTGGACTAGAAATGCTTCCTATGGACACAGATCTTGAAGCTTATAAGTTATCTGCAGATGGGTAAATATTCGGTTACACCCTTATTTGTGTCAGCTATGAACTAAATCCACATTGGCTACTTGCGTAAATAATAATTTTTCAATGTGACTACTGATGCCCTGCATGCAATGCATGATGCGTTATTTTGTTATATTCTTAAAGAGTTGATAAAACATTGGTCTAGTTCGGGTTGGTAAATTCAGGGCAAAATTAGCATTAGCGTTAACTGCGAAAAGATTGTACATAATTACGCGACTGCCCAAAAGGAAGGTAACGTTTTCACGATTCATGTATGTATGTATGTGCCGTGTGGTATCCGGCCTAGAATTGACTACCCTCTTACCTCCCGTGGGTGTCGTAAGAGGCGACTAAGGGAAAATTCAGAAGATGGGCAGCAGCGTCTTCTGTAAATTCACCACCAATACTGTGATCCCCAAGCCACTTGGCAAGCGTGGGGATTATAGCAATCCCCCCCCCCTCTCCGCTTAAACGGGGAGGCCTATGTTCATCAGTGGACGTCTTTTGGCTGATGATGATGATGATGGTGTATAGATGTGAGTTTCTTTATTCCACCATAACTTCTGAATGCCTAAACCGATTCTGATGTATGGAGTGTCGTTAAAATCCTTACACTGACGAGAGTAAGATGAACGGCTTAAATAAAATGAAACAAATATAAAATATAATAAAAAAAAAAGGAGAAACACGACAGCTATGACAAAAATCTAACTAAAAAGTAAAAATAAGTTCCATCGCAGTCGGGGGACCGTTTTGTGGAACACTGTCTTATCAAAGAGGTGCCCGACGAAACTAGTTTTTTACTTTTTAGTTCGTTTTTTGTCGTGACAGTCGTGTTTTTTATTTTTTTTTGTTATATATTTTTCTAATAATGATATTTTACTATTGAGAGTACGGCGCAGTACTAACGTAATATGTACAACATATAGCATAATATAATATATAGTTTTATTGGCAACAGAACAATGTCTACCGTGTCTACCGTAGAGACGAAAAAAAGTAAAAGTGCAAGTGTCGATAGGAAGAAATCAAAGCAGTTGGAAAACAAAAAGACTAAACGAGTATCATCTGGTTCAGAGAGACACACGGACAGCCCCTCCACTGAGCCCTCACTTCTGAAATACGTATTAGATTTTGGTAAGATATTTTATAAATCCATCCAGCTATCACGAACTATGATGAAAGACTGATTGGTAACTAACGGTTAAATACAAAAAAAGTTATTTTATTTCCATTTGCTAAACAAGTAGGAAACTTGATTGGTTTTATTTGAATTTTCTTTAAAGGTGGCTGCGAACTGTGCACTTTGCAGCGAAGATCAGTTATGATGGTTAATAATTCCGAGAAAGTGTACAAGTTTACTTGGAGTGAAGTAGATTGCATAGTCATAAAACCATCTATGGGTTACATTTCACCATGTGAAGAGAAAGACTTAGAAATTATTTTTTTTTCTGGACAACCTGTTGCTTTTAAAAAGGTTAAAACTTATTAAGATGACATTGTTGCACCCATAATATTAAGAAAAAGTAGTAATTGTATGCATAAAACCGTCTATTACAGGAGTTCTTGACTTGTATTCTAACAGCGATTAGTGACGACTCCCTAACTCTTGACATGAAAGGCGCTACTTGGGATAATCGTCAAATCGTCACTTTGTTCGATCACAATACGTAAGTTAAATAGTCTATTAATACTTAATTCCAGTTCATAACCCTAATATAATTTTAACTTTTAACTAGATTTTCATAGGTATTATCCATAAATGTTTAAATTTTAGCAAGCTTCTTAGAGCTTGATTTATCATTGTATACTTATCATACAGATATTTAACAAACCCTAATTTTTATGACACGTGCTGATGTATGGTTTTCTAGGGATTTAAGTCTTAATCAAAGATGCGAAGTCGTAATCGATGAACAAACTATTCCGCCATCGACGGACTCATTCTTAGGGCAGTTAAGTATGGTTATAGTTTATTCAGCACGCACGGAGTATACGAAATACGTTTCATCACTGTCTGAAGAAATGGAGTTACCCGACACCTTTATCTATAAGGTAAATGACTGACGATAATTTTAGACTTTACATACTTTATAAAGTATTTACGGAAATCTGTAGTAGAATTGTGTCTATCTTAAATGAAATTTCCTAAATAAAACAATACTTAATGAATTTGGATAATAAAATTGGCGAATTACCGATGGCAGGTAATCCTGACATCCTTGAAGACCTTGTGCAATGCTACATTTAAAAGTCAAATCAAAACTACTGATCTGTTAATATATAAATTATTTACAGACAAGAAATTTCGATTTTACTGTGGAAAACGTCGGTACTGTTCCGATGAAAATAATATGGAATTTCCAAATAGACGACGAATTTCCGGCAAGAATTGACAAATATTTTCCAAAAAATCAGGAGGTAACGACTAATACTTGAAATAAAATTGTTTTGTATTAGATAATATACCAAATACTTATTATTAATAAACCAAGAAGCATAATTACTTATATTATAATTAGTTAAATACGTACAATAAGTAGGTACATTGTATTTTCGTCAAACACTATGAAAATAACAATATTTGTTAAATGAACAGTAATTATAATCCATGTTTATATTTATCAGTTACGGATAGACGAAATCATTAATATGGACCCAAACAATAGGGAAAGCTACAACAGTGTATTGATGAACGCTAACGAGCCTATGCCTGATGCTACTGACGAGAATGGTAAAAGAGATACCATATTAAACTAATTTTATTTCGTTTTAATTAGGTATACAATGTATACATACTTAATTATTTTTCTCTTTATTAGAGCGTAGCAAAGTAACCTTATTTAGTGAAAGTCAAGGAAGGGATAGCGTCGACACATGGTTTGAGGTTGACCTCCCCTTCCAAATAGCACCTCTTAAAGATTGCCTTAATCCTGGCGAAAAACGAGTGTTCCGAGTCACGTTTTCACCTCTTGACGCATTCGACTTTAAAGTGAGACTGAAAAGTACAATAGGTAAAAACATCTACATATTTTATTTTATTATACCATTTTGTAAAACTTGTGAATGCTATTAACTTATGAAACTTCTATTTAGACAATTTAGATCCGTATGATCAAAACATATCCTGTAAGTTAACGGCAAGGTCCCTTATTCCGTACGTCCACCTCGACATTGAAGAGAGCGATTATTTGACGTCCGGCAGAAGAAAAATAACAGGTGTAGCGCTACCTCCGCATATGACTGTATTGGAATTCAATGTTTTAGGATCAGGATGTTACAAAAAGTCAGTATTCTATCCTATTTTATGTTTAATGTAAACTTTAACTGCGCTCATTGCACGTTTTGTTGTTTATAAACGTAGATTTTATTTAAAGACTTCTCCACAGAGGGAATGATAATAATTGATCACAGTTTTTGATTCTAATTCCTACTACATATATTTCTAATGTTCTTTATACAATTGCAGGACATTTAATGTTATAAACCCAACAAGCGAAGCGTATGAGTTCATATTTGAAATGATCATGTCTGATAAGCCGGAGCTTATTCCAGTTCATTGCAACATGTTGAAGGGCTATGTGGAGGGTGGCACGTCTACCGAGGTCACCTTTACATTTTCTCCCACTGCCCCAGGGGTAATATTACATTTGAATTGTAGGACTATTTAGATTCTTCTCTTTACATATAATAATATAATCTTAATCGTATTCTTTTAGGTTTATGAATCTCAGTGGAAGTTTCTAATTCCTGTGTATAACCTTGTGATGAACGTATTAGTGGTTGGTTTAGTGCGAGAACCTGATGTCGTGTTTGATCCAACGATACTCGTTATAAGGAACTCTTTAGTTGGTTTTACGACGACTAACATTGTTTTATTGAAGAACAATGAAACAGAACCGCTCAAGTTTGAGTTTAAAGGCAACTCCTTATGTAATGAATCAGGAAAGACACCTGTTATTTGCGAGCCAGATAGCGGCACGCTAAAACCGCGGTCAGAAACACCAATCAAGTAAGATTCCCAGACTTGTTTTAGAACTGTGTTTAGGACACATGTATGCTTATGTCAGGCGAAACATCACATAAGAAGTTGTGCTGCTTGCACAGCTTCTTGCGTTCTTTTATACAGATATGATTTAATGGATGTATTTATTTCCAAGCTCAGGACAAATCGAATTTTACGCATTTCCTGATGAAATCATCATCAGCCAAAGACGTCCACTGTTGAACATAGGCCTCCCCGTTTAAGCGAGGGGGGGGGGGTTGCCATAATCCCCACGCGTGGCAAGGGGATCGCAGTATTGGTGGTGAATTTACAGAAGACGCTGCTGCCCATCTTCTGAATTTTCCCTTAGTCGCCTCTTACGACACCCACGGGAGGAAAGGGGGTGGTCAATTCTAGGCCGGATACCACACGGCGATGAAATAAATATTAGAAACTATTTATCAGCCTCGACAAGTCTATCGCAATATTAAATTATCAGTGTTTTATTCTATTTCCAGCATTGTGTACACACCAATACAGGACGGTCCATTGTCGTATAAGATATTCTGTAGTATAACATATTTGACCAAATATTTAACACTATGCGTTAACGCACTGAGCTACTCCGTTAAACCCAAAGTGACTTACTATTTAATTGGTAATGAACATTTACTAAGTAGTGAAGCTCTCACCAACATACATTTGGATCAGGTACAATATATATATGTTTCGTTTCCTGTTCTTAGAATTAGAATAAACCTAATCGGATTAGAGGTATCTTACCTAGTTATCTGTTTCGTAAAATCTCAAATCTACTACCATCCATTGGTAACGACGTAGTTTACTTTGACGACCTGATTGGCGCAGTGGCTAAGCGATTGGACTGCTGCGCTTGCGTTGCAGGTTCGAATCCCGCGCGAGACTAAGTGTGTGTGATCCGCAGATCCCGCAGGTCCCGAGTCTGGGTGTTGGTCATATGATGTTTCATGTTTGTGAAACGCACCCACGGTACAGGAGAAATTCCTAGTGTGGGGGCAACGTTTTATTAAAAAAAATATTAAAATTCTTACCGGAAAAGAATATTTTTGGGTAAGGTAAAGAGTTTTCAGTTTTTCAAAGTAAAACCTTTCGTCGTTATAAAATTGTAAAGAGGGGTTATCAAACTATTAAACGCGAACACATGCAATGGTTTTATCCGTGTTTTATATTATAGACTGCTTCAACATATGAAAGAACTATACCATTTACTATAAAGAATGACGGGTCAGCGACGTTTTTCTACGACTGGAATTACAATGGCTCGAACGTTAAGAAGTACATGCAACTAAGTGTAGAACCAAAGAATGGCCACGTAACGCCCGGCAATGAAGTCGAATGCACTTTATACTTCACCGTCAAACAAGTCCCGGTCCAAGCCTTCCCCGTCACGTTGGCTGTACGTAAATGTTGTGTTTTTAGGGTAAATTAGTATCCCTAAAGTAAACCCTTACTATTCCATGTAAATGATTGGTTACACATAAATGTTTAAGATTGTAGGTTGTAAATTGATTGATTGATTGCGGGTGAGTCGGCAAACTTGTTCCATATATCCGAAATAAGTGTGTGAGTAAATATTTGGTCGTTCCTAAACATCGATACAAGTGCAAGCCCTGCCACTGACCATCCACTTTACCATACCTAAGCTAGGTACTACTCCTTTTTATTCTACTGTACTAGGTATTGCTTGGCCCTGCCCCCTATTACCAGTAGATTACTATCTAGTGCACTAACGAGTGATGAATAACGTTAACATTAGATTTCAGATGGTCCAGAGTACAGCATATTTATTCACGCAGATATCGAAAAGCCCTTGTATCACTTTTCTTGCATGGAATTTGACTATGGAAAGTGTTTTATAAACGCGCCGGATCAGACCTACAAAAGGAACATTGCTTTAACTAACGATGACAAGGTCCCCATAATGTTAGTTTATATTTAAAAATATAAATTAGTAGGTAGCCACTTTTAGATGTAGAATTGTGTCGTAATTTAATGTTTCCTAATTAACCGAAATTCGGTGGATAAAGGAATATCTAAAACGAAAATATATGTTTCCAGTGTTGACTTGAACTTTTCAAATTTACCGGAACTATTTGTTGATTACGAAAGGGTATCTCATATCGACCCAGGCAAGCGCTTGAAAATAGCCATATTTTTCCGACCCAAGGCGGTTAAGGAGTATGAATTCAAGTTGCAGTTTTGGGTAAACTCACTTTGCGAAGAAAATTTGACAATCAAAGGAGAAGGTTCGGCAAATTCCAATTAATCATTTACAATGTAAATTTTAATTAGGTTTATTGTTATTTTTTATTATTTTTTATTCTAGGAATTCCGCTCCTATTTGATCTCTATGAGGGGTGTCAAAAAAGTTTTGACTTGGGTCACGTTAAAGTGGGAGAGAAAATAGTTCGCACTATAGAGGTGATGAATCACAGTAAAGTGCCTATTGAATCTACATTCATATTCCGAGAAATGTATCCAGTAGTTGACGACACGACACAGTCAGATGCAACTAGTGTTTGTCTTAGTCCTACAGCTCATATGCCTACTAGTACTGGGCCGTCCAGGTATGTATAAAACACAATTGCCTACGTATAGTCATATTTTACATTTTCACACAAGAATCAGTAAGGCAAAGATGAAGGGCACAGTGCACACCATAATATTAGGCAGATACATCATGACAACAGGTGTATCTGACACTCGTGAAGTTCTGATGCTTTACAAAATATGATCACGAAGCTTGCAGTTATTAATATCACACTCTTAGGAATTAACACGTGTGAACCCTTCATCTACATTTCTACATCTACATGTCATATATTTAGAGACAACGTCGTTCCGAAGTTATTTATAGTTAAATATCACCCTTTTCCAGCGCAATTAAGTATATATCTTGATCTATTTTCAATATACATAATGCTGTAAAGTGTACTAAATAAAATTATACTAACAAATGTGAAAAAAATGACCTCTGTCCTAAATATTGTGATATGTTTCAGAGTACAAATGTTGCAAAATTATAAAAATGATAAAGTTCGCGAGCAAATAGACATGGATATTCTGAATGCTCTCTCGTCATTGAAAGTGGTGCCAAATAAATATTTCATTAAACCATACATGAAAGTCCCTTTGAAAATACAATTTAAGCCGGTCGGAATGATAAGTACGCTAAACGTGCAAGTATGTATTTTTTTTAATTAGATAATTTATTAGTATGGTACGTAAGTCATTTTTCAGACTGTTTATTGGTTCGACAGCCTCTTGCCTAAATAACAGCGGTGTCTCATTAATCTCTATTATTTTGTGTAAAAGAACAATTATGACTATTGGGCATGGGCAGTGGCTTGGCAAGAGCTAAATTTGATGTGGGCAAACTATATTTCGCGAGGCCCTCTAGGGTAATTTTTTGTGGTAACAAATAAAAAATAATATTCGCTGATGAGTTATGTAAAAATCTGTTAATTCCACAGTATCACTAATTTGTGTAATTTTCACACGTACTTCATGTATGTAGGGCGTGGGGAGAGGACGTCTCCTAAATAGGCCTCCGCAAATTTTTCATAACTTTAAAAAAAATAGAGGGCAAAATATTTTTTTTCGTTTATTCTTAATAGCGCTAGGCCCTTCAGACTGCGAGGCCGTGGGCGATGGCCCACGTCACCCATGCCTTACGCTGCCTCGGGGCAAGGGCATTAATCTTAAGTACCATGGCTACTCATGCAGCATAATAATGACAACAATCGTAAAAACCAATATGATTACTAAACTTATATTTGTTTTTTAGCTCAATATGAAAGTATTTAATTTTGAAAGACCTCTAGTGCGACTGAGCGGCTGTGCCACAGGAATGAGTCTCGCTTTCAGTCAAAACTCTTTACAATTCGGCCGCGTGCGCAAACGTGGATGCAAGATACTTAAAGTCATGTTACTGAATAAAGGGGACTTTGGAGCCAGGTTATTTTTTTAACCTTTGAATATCTGGACGTAAATCTTGAGTAATGCTTTCATTTAAAGTTTTTGTGATATATTGTCTAGGTTTTGGTGGCAACCTTTGATATCAGACGAGTTTACGATATCACCACAAAAGGGCACGGTAGCGGCGCACACCAATGTAACGTTCACCATAACGTTTAGACCGATCAACCATAACCCGTTCATTAAAGTTTGGGTAACTATCTATTTACCTATACCTACTATAAAACGATCGAACAATTATCCTACATTTTGTTAGCAACTTTATTAATTAATACTATTCCACACTGGGTGTGAACAAGGCAAATGTCGAGGGAAAACGCGGCTTAATACCTAATATTCAAACATCGTTGTTTATCAAGTCTATATATTTTCCATTTACAGGCCAGTTGTAATATAGAAAACTACCCGCCTCTTGAATTAGCCCTCTACGCAACGTGTGTTGATATAGGGAACATACAAAACAAAAGTCTATACATGGAGAGTCCTGTTCGTGGAGTACAAACGTCTTACATTGTAGTCACCAATCCGTAAGTGAAGGACTTCTCAAATTACAAAACACGCCTGCCTCGTTGGTCTAGTGGTCGCTGGACGTGACTGATAAGCTTGAGGTCCTGGGTTCAAATCCCGGGTTGGGGAATGTGTTATTGGGTTATTACATTAGGTAAGTAATTCTCAGAAACAGTACGAGGTATGAATTTTTGGCCGGTTAATACCAATAGGCTCGCACCCTCTATTATATTTGGACCCATAACATAACTGGCAAAATGTGGGTATTTTATACACATCTACCTAGCCCTTCAGGGGATACTGGCGTGTTATTAAGTTCATGGTTTGTGTACACATCACGCAACTGGTCTTACGGCTAAGAGAATGTTTATTGCTAAGATGCGAAGTTCGAATCCTGCTGTGTTCGTGAAGTTATTGGGTTTCATAACAATATCAACCTCTTTTTAACTAGGTATAAGTACTAATTTTTTTTGAGTTTTTCAGCACTGATGACCTGTGGCTAATTCTGTCAGAAGTATCAGGTGGTCCTTTCGAAACTCTGAAAGAATTTCATGTCGAGCCCAATTCGACGTTTGATATTCCTGTTAGTTTCAAACCGAAACGTGTCGGAAAGCATGAAGTAATGATTGTTATACATTTTGTGGTTTTGAATGCAATTCCTAATTTATTTTATTTTAAATGCTTACTGATTTTCATTTAGAGTCAAGTATTGTATTCACCTCTTGGTGAAAGTGCATTATTCGTGACTTTGATCGGACTTGCTGGAAATCCAAATCCTAACGGAACCATACATATTAGTGTACCAGCCAAAGATGTGCATATCGAAGAATTACTTGTGTATAATATTACGGAGGTAAGGCAAATCTAACAAATTCAAAAGCATATTCTGCTAGCTTTAACAAGTTTGCCACATTCATGAATTTGATGCGTAGTTAAACTAAAGTAAGTGGAGTTAACGTGAATAGAAGACTAATGCCGCGGTCCTGATAAATATATGAACCCACCATTTATTAGATCATATTCATACAGAAACTCGCACTCGCACCTCGCACCTTATAAGGTATGTAGGTACCTACCTATTGAATGTGATGAAATGTAGTGGTCACCTTTGCATTAGAGCTTTATTATTTGGAAATAAGGAAGATAAGGATCATGTTTCACGAAGAAAAGGCTCTAATAAATGCTCTAATATCTACTTATACCTATCACTTTTTGTGTACTTATAAAAAAATGTTGTTATTTCCAGTTTCCTGAATCGTATGTTGTAACTACTGAGCTAGTGAAGATAGTACCAGAGAAATTCGATGGGTATTACGAGATTAAATGTCCAGAGGTTATTAAAACGTGGGGAGAGGCGGCTGCAACATGCCGATGGACGTTCGTTTGTTTTGAGGAATGTGAAATGACGCTTAA
The DNA here is from genome assembly GCA_905340225.1 of Abrostola tripartita. Taxonomy (NCBI): domain Eukaryota; kingdom Metazoa; phylum Arthropoda; class Insecta; order Lepidoptera; family Noctuidae; genus Abrostola; species Abrostola tripartita. The sequence goes on from HG996488.1 coordinate 5,011,359, forward strand.
AGTATGTTCTCTTTATGCTATTATTTTTGAAATTGTGTGTGTGTACCTATGTATATAGACTGTAAATGTACTTATTATTTAAGATTCGCAGAATTCTAAACCGCTGATTGATCCCAATATTTTTCTTTCCAAAGGATTTAACAGTTCGTAGTTAGTTCATACCCGGAAATCGACTTAAAGCCCCCTCGACAACAAAGCGTTTTAAGATATTTGTAGAAACGTTATTATCTACCCATACCTGTACCCAACCTCATTCGGCTAATGCAGGAAATTTTGATTGTTTACAAAATTATTCATGGACAAATTGACGCGCCCGAGTGACACAATGAGCTCCTGACAATTATTGTCGGAATCGCAAACATCACCTTTTTGCAATACCTAGGTACCTGAAGGACAGTTAGTAGAGCAAGTCCCCTTTACCCCGCATAGGTATTTAAATTACTTATCCTAATCTTCGATTAAAAAATTCAAAACCAGATTTGACGTGTTTACGAGCATGAGAGAATTATTCCTGTCAGAATGTTTGAAGTTCTGAGAGAGAAATTAATGAAAGGGTTATTTTATTATTTTAATTTATATTGTTATAATTTTATGTGTTTTTTGTTACATTGTTCTAGTAATAAGAAATTTGTTGAGTAGATTGTTTTTATACCGCTTAATTCAAATAAATAAATAGCCCTGAAGTTTCGATAGCATATCCCTATATTTTGTTACAGGTAATGTTCATAAACGAAATAAGTCGCGAGTATCAGTTCTATAACATAATAGCGTCTGTCACTTCAAGCCCTATAGTAGATACCCTGACATTCGTGTCTCGAGCGCGTGAGTCAGTACAAAGAGAACTAATCATTAAAAACCCTCTCTCTAATGAAGCAGATTATTACATCCAATGTGAAAAGCTGGAATGTCCCGATGTTTTAAAAATTGGAAGAAATTCAGAGGTAACGTGGCTTTATTGGTTTTATTTTGCATAGAAAAGACGGATAATTTTCAGGACCTTAGGGATCGTGCATAAGAATGTTGGTTTGCATTCTATAATTATTAAATTCTCCGTAGCCCGTTATAACTATATTTTTGTTACAGGCAATATTAACAATGACATATTCGCCATTAGTGCAGGGTGAAACTGAAGAATTTTTAGAGGTGACCAACTACCTGGTGGGCACATATGTCTATAAGGTTATACTCAAGTGTCTACCGGCCAAAGAGAAGAATTTGGAGTACGTCACTTCGTTAGGGACTATCATTCCGATACGTCTCAAGGTGCACAATAAAACTGAAGTCAGGGCCGACTTCGATTGCGTGGTAATTATCATAGTAAAAATTATATCTAAGTAGTTTCTACTGGAAGTAAGAATGGTGTTAAGTCGGATGAGACAGAATGTTCGCGGACAACGTCTTACCTTATAGGTTACCAGTTTCCACTCACATAAGTTATTAAGTAGATACTTAATCTACTACTTACCCATTTATTTGCATTTTGTTTCGATACTATGCAATACCTACGTTTATTTGCAGGTATCTCACCCATCAATACAAGCCGACAAGGAATTCGCGCTGGGCCCCTTTGAACAGGGGAAATTTCTAGTATGGTTTGAGCCCACTGAGCTTGGGGTTCAAAACTGTAAAATTTCTTTTAAGTCTGCTGTTGCAGGTGATTTTATGTAAGTAAGGAACGTTAATGAGAACTATGTCTTATAAGGACAGTCTAGTTTGTCTAGTGGTCGCAAGCACTACTGCTTAGCGTAAGATTCGATTCCCAGGTCAGGTAGTAGGTATTATTAAGTTATTCCCTGAGGTATTATTCTGACTAACAGTGCCGAGTCTATGAGTTGTGCCAGTACCGATAAATAGCAATAGATTTGCCTCCATACGCATGGAACCTATAAATATACTTTCGGCAATGTGCGTGGTAACATGCTCTGAGGTCAGTTCTCGTTACTTAAGATGTTCTCGAGCTGTGCAATAGCGATGTGCTCAAGATCGAAGTTCTTAGAATATACCTACTGTGCCTCACCTGCTTTCGGGAAATAGTTACAGGTGTTTATATAAGTTCAGCTACACGTCTATTTTTGCCTATTTGGTTATTCCGATTGACTCTTCAGATAATTTACACAAAAAGAACTTGCTTTTAACCATAACCTGATATACCTAGCAAGAAATTAGTAAGTAGATACGTTATTCCTTGTCACTTAGTGGAGAGAAAAATGGGTAGGTACTTAGTTAGGTACCTACTGTATTTTTGATGTTAGAATTTTAGAACCGACAGGTTTAACTCTTTGTGAAGTAGGTACCTACAGCTCTAGACATGCGCTCATGCGAGCTTTCCTAATACTAATCTAGCCGCTATATTTAATTATTATTGTTTGAGCAAAACTTTATGAACTCTCAGATGTTAACCGCGAGAGGTTACACAGTACCCGTTTTAGATATTATAGAACGGTCAAAACTACATATTCTGCGCAGTTTTGAATACAGGCCTAACTGCAGTCGTAAGTACTTCACTTATAATTTACAGATTTAATATAAAAGGAATTGCAACAGAACCAAAGCCCAAGGGTCCTTACGAAATAAAATCTGGTGGATCTACGAACATCAAATTTAAAAATATATTTGACGACACACATATGTTTAAAATATATGTAGACAGGGACGAGTTCTATGTGAAAACCCTATATGAGCCGATTAGATCAAAGAAGGTTAGTGGTATAATAGTATAATAATTATAATATAGGAGAGGAGAGGAGGTCAAACTGTGGACCAAAAAAAAGACAATTTAAAATAAAACGTCCACGCCGCCGAGACGAATTGTGCCATCAAATCGAGAACTGAAGAAGACTTAATTTGTCAACAAGTAGGTATTGTGGGTGCATTTGTGGGAGCGTCCAAGATGAAATTCCTAGATCTTGAAAGAGCGCAGCGTTCACTTATTAAGGTGATGTATTTTAAATCTTATCGCTTTCCAACAACAGACCTCTACAAAGTTAGTAACTTGCTATTAGTCAGGAAACTTTAAATATTAAATGTGACTCTGTGCCGACATAAATCTCTTCCCTTTGACGTATCTACCCAAAGAAGGAGACGGAAAGATATTATAGCTCAGTCGACAATGATTCTTACAGAGTTCGCTAGAAGGCAATATATGACACAATCCACTTACATCTATAATAAAACGAACTCTAAACTTTACATATATCCTCTTACGTTACATGAATGTTAAAAATTACTACTCAAATGGTTAATCGCTATTTCATATGAAGAAACCGAAAACATCCTGATCAGAGTTAGCTGGCATTATACCTACATAACACACACACCATCCTACAAACAAATAAACAAACACACATACAACCTCCTCCACGAAGTTCAATTAAAATATCTAATAAGTTTACATACCTACTTCTTATTCCTGAAACAGTATCTAGTTCTAAGATCAATACATTTAAAATCAGTCTCAACATTGTAATACTATGTATGCATGGGAAGAACACCAGCCCCAACACAAGTACTTTCGTAACTTACCGGGGCTGCCTCAATGTATGTATGTACTCAATGTATGAGATAAAAATAAACAATTTTTTTTTGCAAACATAAACCACTACCAAGTCCAGACTTGAGTAGAATATCAGAATGTCTGCGGATCCCGTGTAACCCGAAAAGGGTCATTAGCACATCCATCATCATCAGCTGAAAGACGTCCACTGTTGAACGAAGGTTCCCCCTTTAAGACAAGTTGTTGTAGGTAGCGAGTACAAACAGCCCTTCCAGCTTCTCCTTTTAGTTTTTATTAAAGATGAATGTGAGCATATATTATTTAGATTTATGTAAAATGACAAAAACATGTTAAGTATAATCATGTGTCTAGCATATTAGTCAAATAATAAATGCGTCAAATTAAAATGGGAAGTAGAAAAGGCTATAAATAGCCAAAAAATTGAAAAATCTCCTGGCCCAGATAGAATTCCAAATGAGCTCATGCGAGGAACAGTTGACGAATTAAGCCCGATATGGTCAAAGATATTTAATGAAATACTATTTACCAGCAACATCCCAAGCCAATGGGCAGAATCACACATTATACTTCTATACAAGAAAGGTTCAAAGGACGATATTGGGAATTACAGACCCATATCTCTCATTTCGAATATAAACAAGGTGTTTGCGAAAGTCATTTTGTCTAGAATATCAAACAGACCCGAAGAAAATCAACCGAAAGAACAGGCAGGGATCAGGAAATACTTTAGCACAATCGACCACATACACACCATCAAACAGCTGCTACACAAATACAATGAGTACAACAAAGCCTAGATGGCTCTAGCTTTCATAGATTATTCCCAAAGCCTTTGATAGCCTGGAACACGAAAGTGTATGGCAAAAGAGCAGGGGGTCCAAAGTACTTATGTAAACATCATCAGAAATATTTACAGCGAAAGTAAAGCTAGCATCAAATTGGAATCTCAAGGAGGCACTTTCCCAATTGACAGGCAAGGTGACCCTCTCTCAAGAAAACTATTCTCAGCAGTCCTCGAGCACATGTTTAGGAAATTAGAGTGGGATCATCTAGGACTAAACATAAATGGATCGAGACCGAACCATCTAAGATTTGCTGATGACCTTGTTATATTGGAGGAGAACCCTAGAGTACTGGAAAACATGATACAAGCCCTAGTAGACAGAAGCCGAGAAGTAGGTCTAGAAATGAACTCGAGCAAGACCAAGATGATGACAAACTCAGTAGCCACAGACATAACTATCAGCGGACAAAAAATCGAATACGTAAATGAATATGTGTCATCATTTATTTATTTATTTATTTAAGAAATACACCAACAGTATATACATAGAGACATTTCGTTTAACAAAATATTTAGTACAAGTTCTTATATACATACAATTTAAAGGTGTACATGACATTCGGTTGAGAATAGTATTATATGTTAATAATTACACATTAGTATACACATTTGAATTTTATATGATAAGTGTAGGAATAGGGTACAGTGATTGACAAACTAGAGTAAGAAAAAGAAAGAAGACTGACATGTCATCATCATCATCAGCCGGAAGACGTCCACTGCTGTACAAAGGCCTCCCCCTTAGAACGCCACAATGAACGACAACTTGCCGTTTGCATCCACCGGTTGCCCGCAACTCTGACGATATCGTCGGTCCACCTGGTGGGAGGCCTGCCAACGCTGCGTCTTCCGGTTCGTGGTCGCCACTCAAGAACCTTTCTTCCCCAGCGGTTGCCAGTTCTTCGAGCGATATGGCCTGCCCATTGCCACTTCAACTTGCATATGCTTTGAGCTATGTCGGTGACCCTAGTTCTTTGGCGAATTTCCGTATTCTGGATCCTGTCGCGCAAAGAAACTCCGAGCATAGCTCTCTCCATAGCTCGTTGAGTGACTCTGAGCCTCTCCAAAAGGCCAACCGTTAGCAACCACGTCTCAGAGCCATACGTCATCACTGGCAACACACACTGGTTAAAAACCTTCGTCTTCAGACACCGGAATTTTGGACGAGAAGATGTCGCGTAGGTTCCCGTACGCTGCCCATCCGAGTTGGATTCTTCGGGCGACCTCTTTGTCGAAGTTGGACCTGCCTAACTGAACAGTTTGTCCAAGGTAGACGTAGTGGTCAACAACCTCGAGAGTATTGTTCCCAACGAAAACCGGTACGGGTGCGACATGGATATTAGACATGATCTTCGTCTTGTCCATGTTCATTTTAAGACCCACCTGTTGGGAAACGAGACTGAGGTCGCTGAGCATAGTATTGAGCTCCTCCAGCGACTCCGCCATGATAACTATATCATCGGCAAAACGAAGGTGAGTGAAGTATTCGCTATTGATGTTGATGCCGGACCCGTTCCAGACCAAAAGCTTGAAAACGTCCTCCAACGCATTTGTGAACAGTTTCGGAGAAATCACGTCTTCCTGTCTCACACCACGCTGCAGTTGGATTGGTTTCGTGCTCTCGTCCTGTAACCGGATCGACATGGTGGCGTAACTATACAAACACTTCAACACCTCGATATATGTACCTATAGTCAATATGACATCGCTGAAGGGACTGCAATACAGCCCAGGTTTCGATTGAATCGAAGGCTTTTTCATAGTCCACAAACGCTAGACACAGTGGCCGATTATACTCCTCGGTCTTCTGTATAATCTGGCGGAGCGTGTGGATGTGGTCTATGGTGCTAAAGCCTTTTCGGAAGCCGGCTTGTTCGGGAGGCGAAATGAATATGTGTACCTAGGTCAGATTATATCACCAAGTGATCAAATGTCCAAAGATATTGCCAAAAGGGAAAAAAATCTGGGCTTTGAAAGAAATTATGAAGAGCAAAGTACTAGGCCTTAAGATAAAGAAAAAGACTTTCGATACTTGTATTCTTCCCTGCATTACTTATGGCTGCGAAACCTGGGCTCTGAAGAAAAATCATAGGGACAAACTCGCAAAATGTCAAAGAGCCATGGAAAGGAGCGTACTAGGGCTAAAACTAAAAGACAAAGTCAAGAACGTAGACATCAGGTACAAAACAAAACTAACAGACATCCTTTTACGTATCGACCAACTAACATGGAGATAGTCGGCACTTGCTTCGTTGCAAGCAAGAGAAATGGAGCAAACAGGTGTCTGTTTGGTAGCCAAGAGATGGGATCAAGAGCCGAGGTCGAAAAGTTAGAAGTTGGGAGGATGAACTGAAATTGACCCTAGGTCTCCTCTGGTCAAGAGTGGCGGCAGGTAGGAAACAGTGGAAGGAGTTGGAGGAAGCCTATGCCGTAAGGCACACCGAGCGAAGAGATTTAATGTAAAGAGCAACTAAGTAGTATTTAAGTTAAAAATTGTAAGAATGTTCGGAATAAATGACTTTATTATTATTATTATTAAATGCGTCTAGAATCTTATTGTTATACTTACCTAATATACTTTACTTACCGATACTTTGTTCCATCTGAAGTTCAATAACATAGTTTATTTTTGGCAGGACTTTAGGATAACCGTGCATCTAGCTGAAAAGCCGTTACATGGGTGGACCGAAGTGCCTACAGGTACTCTTACTGTGGAGAACTGCGAGCCACCGATACCTAAGGTGCACTGGACCTTCTTTCTGCAAGGCAGACCTTAAATATATACGTTTTTATTTGTGTTCTTTGTCGATTTTTGTTTGTTATAATATGTACTGTGATCAATAAATATATACACAACTTAAATAATAAGACAATTTCATTACAGCGAGTTCTTTATTACCAGTCACTTACACTGAAATCTTGTACAACATCATCCTTGTCTTCAACATCATTGTCTTTCTTTTCTGTTATTTTGTTTTTGCTCAGCTTCTTTTTATTCTCCTTCTTTTTGACTTTTTTCACTTTTGGAGTAGGGGTGTCCACATCCTCTTCTGCGTTGAAGCGAATGTTCTCATCTTCGTCATCAGAGGGGAACAACACCATGGGTCCCTTGTTTTCTGGTTTTGCCTCTTGTACTACGTCCTCAGATAACTTTGCCCTTTTAATCTTAGGCAGCTCACCAGCAATCTCGTCATTTTTAGTGATCTTCTTACGTTTTTGAATCTTGTTAATTTTACTCCAGTTTTCATAGAATGTGAGTAGCGGTGTTCCTTTCGTTCTAATACTGGTCTCCCAGGCTGCAATCATTTTTTCGTCATTTAGAGCAAAAGTAATCTTAGCTCTTTCGCGCTCTATAAATTTCGAATTCTCTTCAACTTTTTCTAGCAGCTGCCGCATTTTCTTCGTGTAATTTGATACAGAACATGTCTTCAGAAACTGCTTTAACTGTAAATATAGATAATAATCTATTATGAAGTGGTTTATGGACACAAAATATTTCAATGATACATCTTATAAATGTATATGAATTATACCATCATTATGGATTAACATTTAAACTGACCTGTATGACAGCTAGCAGTGTTATATCTGGAAATGCAATTGTGTGGGACTGATTGGCTGTATATTCTAGTAGGAGTGCATAGAGCCGCTCAATAACAGCGTCTTTAAATCCATTCTCCATTAGTTGGGACTTGGCTAATCTAAGAATGCAAGAAAAATCCAACGGCTTCATAGAAACCTTCTTATGCTTCTTGTTAAAGTCATATGTTGTTAAAACCTGGAAGAACGCAAAACAATAATAAAAATATCTTAGTTATTGTAAAATTTACATATTTTAGTATTCATTTAATTTTATTGATAATTACCTCTACAAGAAATGGTAATATTGGAACAAAAGTATTCGATTCCTTTGAAAGATGTACCAATATATCAACACAATGGAATCTTAAAGGATAGTATTGGTGCGTTGGTACCAGTTTTATAGTATTAGTAATAACCATAACCAGAGGGTAGATCAATGGCTGTAACTGTGGTTTGTTAGAAACTGCTCCCAACAAGTCTGCCCATAAATGCAATGAATTCACAAACTGCCAGTTATACACAGCCTGTCTGTTCTCAATCTTTTGAACAACAATAGCATTTCTTAAGTGAATAGCCAGCTGACGAATGTAGAGGAAAACATGTTGATATGAGACATTAAGATCCAGTGAGAACATTTCTACCAGTGATCTTCTCATGAAGTTAATTCCCGGCCATGTGGATGGGCTCACAAACTTACAGTTTTTGACATAAGTCATATACATTGCCTTTAATACAAGATCAAGTAATGCCGGTTGCTGGTTTCTGGTTATCCTCAAAATGCATAGGAAGGCTAACACTCGCACAGTCTCTTCACCAGTACTCCAGAAAGTAAGAAGTTTCTTCAAAGCTTGCTTAGCTATCCTTATAAAACAAGCTATGTAAATAGACATTTGGTGCAAATGCTTGAGTAACACAGTCAATATATTCTCTGATGTTATCCCACCAAGCAGTTTTAATAAATCACTTAGGTATGAAATCAAGTGTGTTTTAAGTTTTATAAAGTGTTTGCATTTTTGTGGGTCTTTACCAGACTGCTCCATCCCTAAATACTTTTTTATGGCACCCGGCAGGTATAGTACACACATCTGAATTACTGCATTGAAAACCGAAGATCCTGCAAACGAGATTAAAAATTATTATTACCTGGACATATTATTACATATCGGAATTTTCCTAATCACAAAAAATTAAAAATAGACATTTGTTTTAAGGTTAAATTATGTAGTAACTTATTACCATACTACTTCTAATCAAGCAAACCCATTTAGTTCCTGAATATTGCCAAATTCGCCAATATCTCTAACAAAACAATTTTTAACAATAAAAAAAAAATGTCGCTCCACACTAGGAATTTATCCTGTATCGTGGGTGCGTTTCACAAACATCACATACACAATTCTAAAGATAACTTTAACAATAAATGATAGAAATAAACTTTTCTTTCCACAAACCAATGTTTTTATCTAACTACAAAAAATGTGCGATTTATAAAAAGGAAAATATATAATACCTTCAACTTTATATTCTCCTTCCGTGGCACCATCTTCACTGGTTGCTCTCAACATGGCCGCATTAAATGCCTTAATAACAGTGGCCAGTGTAGTAATTTTAATTTTGTTCTCATTTTGTAGTTCTGTTTGCCATTGTGCCACCATTTTAAGGCTAATTTTACCTTGCACTGGTTTAACATCTTCCTCCTAAAAATTGTTAAGAATATTTTAGGTGTCTCCTGCTTGGTGGCCTGTTAGGGTGCCCATGTTACAGGCACTCTGAACTCTTTTATAGTATTTCTGTTTATTTTAATGCTTATTTCTGACAAACATAAATACTTATAATAAATGTAAGCTCCTAACCATAATTCCATTTCAATTGCTTAACAACATTATAAAAAGTAAATAAGGTAAGGTATGTTAACCTCAAAGTCACTTTCATCACTATCACCTTGGAGAGGACCTGGTTTGTGAACCTTGTCATCATCATTATCTGATGCATCATCACCAGAATCAACATCAAAATTTAAAAGATTTTCATCATTTTCTTCTAAGAAGTTATAAAAATCTGGATCTAGGTTTTTGAGCTTCTCCAAGGATTTTTTATGAGTCTCAGGGCTAAGCTCTTCTTCTGAATCTGAAATAAAATTGAGCAGTGGATAGAGAATTATTTGTAATAACACATCGGGTAAACGGGTAAAAGATTTAATCCAACGGCCATGCAGTTAAAACGAAAATAAATAAACATTACTAACCTGAGTTTTCAGAAGGTTTTACAGGAGCTTTGATTTCCTTCATAGTGCCAAGTTTAAATTTGTACAAAAGTTAGTATATTTCGTATGTAGATATTGCAATATTTGAAATCCACGTGCTCTCCTAGTCAACAACTTATTTTGTATGACATTGACAATAGACATGTGAAACATCGGGCATGTCGTCGATGACAATGACATCTTCTATTGTCAATGGATATTACATTTTTTTTTCATGGCGCGACAATAGAAGATGACTTATAATCAGACAAAGGAATATATATGGACCGGTTATACCTACGAAAAACGGGTGCCTACCTACTGTCGCAAATGTCGCATAATAAGGGATGCTCCAGATAGAATGGTCAAAGGTCATCGATATCGATAAATTTTTTTAAACGATTTTATGTTATGAATTAACTTTTAAAAAGGATGTTCCATGTTAGTTTACATATTTTTAGGGATCCGTACCTGTACAAAATGTAACTTCTAAGTCAACAAAATTAAAAGATACTTTAACACTAGAGAATTTCAGCAAAATGAAACCAGTTGAAATATTTATTATAATTAATCTAGTTTTTTTGCGGAGCTCGTTACGAAGTTAAAGCCAAACAGGTCGACCGCAATTTATTTACTACTATCAGGTTTAATGTTAGCTTATCACGGCTGGTCTGCGAATAGGCGCGCACGTGAAACGCGTCTGATGGCAGTCTCCCTACCTAAAATACTCATATTTAGCCAAATTTGGTTAGACTGGAGAGCGACAAAAGTAAGTTGTGACAAGGGCTCGGAAGACTTTGTATAGTTAGGTATTATAGCGACTAGGTTTAATCATTGCCCTTATATGTATATAAACAAGTACCTAAGTTGTAGTGGTAGTAGAAAAAAAAGGCAAAATATGTTATCATTTAATAAACAAAACAACTTTAATCATTATTCATAGAAATGAATAATGTTAGGATAAAAAAACTTCGGTGCGACACTTTATCATTTATTTTCTTTACATGGTACTTGAACCTTAAATCTATATAACACTTCTAATGACCAATAATCGGTGATTTATATTATGTTCGACATTATTTTCAGTATAAAATAGATATCAGTGTTATCAAATTCAACGAGAAAGTGTAATTATGTAGGTATTATTATTATCGCTCGACCTGTAGTGACGTGCTTGTATTTTTGACTGCCTAATAAATTTCTCATCTCAAGCCGCCGACATGCCGCCGACCAAATTTTCCGACTTGTAATAAGTGAAGCCGCCAACTAGACCGCCGACAAAAAGTTACCGACATATGTCGGCGGCCCGGCGGGCTCAATGTGTATTGCGCTTAAATAATAATGCTCTAAGACGTTTGTTGTAATTAAAGAGGCCTGATATTATTTTCTGATTTTTATAAATTATATTCCGGACACCATGAGATGCGTAAACTGGGCTGCATCTTGATAAAAAAAAAATAGTATTATTTGCTTGTCTTATGAAGACGTAAGCTTTCGGCAAGAGAAAGTGCAATTTCAAGGCGAACTTTCGAATTTCTTCTGAATATTTTTGTTGCAAGGGTAATGCTTTGGTCTTAGCGATTTGCCTCCTCAAGCAACAGAGATTGTTCATTATTAATTCTATTTTTTTCTTCAATTCGTCAATAACGATTTTTAATAAAGCGGTTTTTTCCTTGCTCTGCGCCTAAAATAATAATTGTTTAATAAATTAATCAAGATTTAGGCATAATTGTAGAGTTAATTAGGGTGAACTATTTCAAACTAGATTAAAACCAACATTAATTCAAACTAGATTAGTGTGTATAAATTGATAAAGGAAATTTGAAAAATTATGGACCGAGCGGGATTTGAACTCCTCTGGGAAATAGGCGTGACTTCATGTATGTATGTACATTATATTAATCGACAATATCGATAAAAGCAAAGTGGCACTCGCGTCACTTTTGTTTGTTTACATATCAACAAACAGTACTAGCAGAACCGAAGAAACCGAATTTTAAGCTAAACGTAACTAATATAACTTAATGACCAGTGTATATGAGTATGTAGTGATAAATATAATTAGTCATTTGTAATTATTTTACCAAATAATTCATGAAAACGAACACTAACCTGTAAAATAATATTAGAGGCCGATTTTCGTTCTTACGAGAGCTACACTGTATTATACTACACTGAGGGATTTTGGAATTCAAGCCCAGACTTCAAAAAGGAGCTTAGATTTAGCTCTTAGTCTTCAAAGTTAATAAAAATTACAAAAAAGATACGATAACGCAATCACTTGACAGCCAATATACCATAAATCTTAAAATCTATAAAAAAACACGACGATATCGGCACCCTAGCACATTATCGTGACTTCACCGCTCAAATGTTGCCAAAATTAGCAAAAACAATCTACATGTCATTTCGCTTTTCTTATGTACAACTTCACTAGTTAGAAAGAGACAAACAGTAATTTGTTTTTACCATGTCGATTCCCTCAATGGCTGTATAAATAAAAGTTTATATAGAAGATTAGGGCGCCTCCATATATATACCTCAATGGACTTATAATTTTTTTTCGAAATGGGTTTATGCCGACGACCCCGAGGGGGGTCTTATTGGGCGTAACCGGATAAAAAATGGACTTATAAAATTACTTTGTCTTCTTATATCCATCCATAGCTTAATAAAATGGCTATATAGCTGCTAGCATAGAGAAAATAAGTCTTTAGTCTATGCTGCTAGATACGTAGATACAGATAAAGTAGTACAGCCTATGCTATGGTACAGCTTAGCTTAATAGCTATGCAACTACAAAAAATGACAAAATACTTCCACTTTAGAAAAACATCAGCAATTCAATTAAATTCATTGCAATGCTAGCATTCTAAGTTGAGTAGCGCGGTTAAATTATGCAAAAAATCATAAGATTGTTAATATTATGATAATTAAAAATACAACAATTGCACGTAACATATTTAAATCTCGCCACCCTGTACCACAGAATAAATAATAGTTTTCCAGAAAAGTACGGAAGCTAGGAATTTTCATCATCGACAATAATCAACTTTAACATCATCGTGTTGATTGGTAACCGGCTGTTTATTGGAATCAAACGCACTTTTCTAATATTTTCACATTTTCCATTATCATCAGTAAAAAAATTACGTTTACAATAATCAATTCCTGCTAAAAAACTTGTAAGTTGATTTAAATATATTTATGCGGTGTGTTTGAATCTATAAAATAGTATTGAAACGCTAGTGTTTTGTGATTTGTCCAATTTAATCAGATTGTTTTGTTTACGAATTAAGACGGCAATTGCATATATTTTTTCTAGATTGCATCATGTTGTCCCGTATGTGCGTTGGTCGTTCTGCGTTCAACTTAAGCCATGCACTCAAGACTCCAGTTCCACAAAGATATGTTCCTAAAAATTATGTGATCAGAAATTACGCCCGAGAACCACGTTCCCGAGTTGCAGCTCAAGCACAACCCTCAGTATGGGCTCGCCTCATGGCCCCTGCAGGACCTAATGGTAAGGTATAATCTTAAAAACTCAAACTTTACAACCTCGCCTTTATCCATTTGAATGTGTAATGTAGAGACAAAATAATTTTTCTATCACACAATATACCTACGTACAGGTACAAATCGTACACTAATATTGACTCGTAACATGGTTTAACAATATTATCTAAATATAAATATTTGTTTGGTTAGTTACAATTTCATTTGTTTTTATGATATCATTTTCATCATAACACTATTTCATTAATTTTTATACAATTGCTTGTATTTAGTTTTCAAAATGTATTTTTTCAGCTTTCAGCTTAGGAAAAGGCGCACTAGCTGGAGCATCTGCGGTAAGCTTAGCTGCACTCTGCTATTATGGTTCGGGGGTCAAGCCCGGAGTATGCCAGGAAGCACAGTAAGTCACAATCTCATAATGTTCAATATAAGTATGTTATGCTTGAACAAATTATAGTTCTCCCAAACTTAAGAATAATTTTACAAGTATATACTTTAAAACCTAAACTTATCTTATTTAGACTTCCCTTTACAAGCCTGTAGCTGTCCCACTGCAGGTCATACAGACGTACCTCATTTCATACAGAGAACATGCACACTTTTTACTATATCCACATGTTGTCCTATATTATAGTGTTTTAGCATTAGCCCTAATTAATAACATCATAAAAGAAAAAATTAATACAGCTCTTCATAAAAAAAATATATAGGTATAATCTTGATGTTCACTTCTAAAATGTATGGTATATTGCAATTGAAAATGCTGTTCATCTCTTTAAGGTGTAATATCTAACTCTTATTGAAATAAGGTCTACATCTCATGCTACTCTCTATCTTTTAGTTAAAATCAAAGAAAGAAATAAACATTATTGAAACATGATGAACATAGAATACTTGTATTCTGTACTTATGAAATTTTAATGCATTAAAGAATATTCTATGCTTTGCCATGTTATGCATTAAAGAATATTCTATTTTTAATTCTAAGTAAATAATTTTAGAATATGAACAAATGATGATATTACAGTTAACATATTATTAGTTATTTTGGCATAGTGCCCTGTGTTTATACTATGCCAGAAAAATAATACCACTGGTTCTTAGTGGATGTAAAGTTATCAGTATGTTTATCTGCTTAGGGGCCATTAATTTATTACATAAGACTATTTTTGCTAGATTTTGCCCCCTTTCCCAGTTCCCCCACTATATTAGAAAAAATAATAATAGACCCCCTCCCCCTATTTAATATTTATTAAGTAAGAATCTAAAGGAAAAAATGTTCTACACATTTGGTTTGTTGCATTTTAGTAGTAATAAACTTCAGTTTTGGTTTGATTGCGCGTTTATGAGATTTTACGTAACAGCCATCAATACTACCTGCCACCCAGCCACCCCCTAAATCGTCTTACGTAATAAATCAATGGCCCCATATTGTCTATTCTATTGTAAAATTAAATGAAAAGCTTTACATAGGCTCTAAAATCTAAAGCATGCATATAATTTACATAATATATTGGAGCCACACTTGTATTAAGTAAATATATATACATAGATTTTACATATTTAGGTTGTTTAGTCCAGACAACATGAATTAATGTAAGAACCTATCCTTTTTTTTAAGTCTGTGGCCGAAATATGTACAAGATCGCATCAGGGCAACATATGGTTACATTGCTGCTTCTCTTGTACTAACTGCTGGTAGTGCTGCCACCGTGTTCAGAACACCAGCATTGCTCAACTTAGTCGCAAGAAATGGGTGGATGGTAAGTGTAGTACCAACTTACCAAAAGAATATATTGATGTACAATATTTAAAAAAATATGTTTCTCTGCTCAAATGTAGCAAATGAATCATTCCAAAAATATATTATACCCATTATCCGCTTCCCTCTATTTTAGTTTCATATTGGAGAAAATAATAATATCAGATTGTAATTTTTTTAGTCTATAATTCTGACAATGGGCCTAATGATTGGCTCGGGCATGGTGGTGCGAGGCATGGACTACACCCCTGGTTTTGGTGCGAAACAATTAGCATGGATGGTACACACAGGCATTATGGGCGCTGTTCTTGCTCCCATGTGCTTCCTTGGTGGTCCAGCTCTGACACGAGCTGCATGGTATGCAAACTATATTCAGTTTTTACGAATATCTAAACTGCTATTGTACTTCGAAAGTCCTGGAACGAAGATTGTTTTCATTTATAGATTTTTTCTTGTTTATAAAATCTATATGCGAGTGGCCTAATCATTACCTACTAGAGTAAGATAATAGTTACAATTTTATCGGACAGGTACACGGCAGGCGTCGTGGGTGGGCTGAGTACAATAGCCATCTGCGCACCTTCGGGAGAGTTCCTGAACATGCGCGCGCCGTTAGCGATGGGCTTGGGGGCCGTGTTCGCTGCGTCCCTGGCCAGCATGTTCCTGCCGCCCACTACTGCACTCGGCGCAGGTACATCATGGCACACACATATTTACAATGCTTATAAGTAACTATGATGAACCTGTAAATTTTGATCATAATATTGATTTATTATAATACGATTTTGTTTCAGGATTATATTCATTCAGTTTGTATGGTGGCCTAATAGTATTCGGTGGATTCCTCTTATACGACACCCAGGCTATAATCAAACGCGCTGAAGTCCATCCTATGTACGGATTCCAGCCTTACGATCCGATAAATTCGTAAGTACATTTTATTACATTAAGTCAAGAATATTGCACTTATTCGCTATTCGCAGGACCTGTCAGTCAGAGCCATTGGCAGAAACATATTTTATATTACGACATTGTTTAAATTAGTTTTATATTATATATATTTTATATGTATTTTGTAATTTATACTATAAAGTTTACTTTGTTATATGGAATGTTTCAAATATAGTCAATGACTTGGAAATAAAATTACACTTTGCCACTTTTTGGCGTTGGACGCGTGAGTGTAAAATCATAGTATATGCACACACACAGGCGTATACAAGAAGCATGTCGATTAACCTATTTAAATATTGAAACAGAGTCAGGTGTATATTTATACCACTTAAATGTTCCATGTATGGTGACAAATATCGGTATTGTTACAGTGCTATTTCGGTGTACTTGGACGTGTTGAACATCTTTATGCGTATCGCCATGATCTTGTCCGGCAGCGGCGGCAACAAGAGGAAGTAAACAAAGGAACACGGTTTATTGCTTACACGTAATTATTTGCTGTATAAATAATCGAACAAATCAAAATTGATCGTAGACAGCAGACAATTTCGACATAGTTACGATTTCGACTGGAAGGAGACATTAAATGTGATATTGTTGTGTAGTCAGTAAGTTGGTAAAGTTAGTGTAAGGATGTCTGGCGTTAAATAAATTTTAAAGTATAGTATAATAGCTTATACTTACAGATTTTTATTTAATTTCCTTTTAATACACCATCCAGCCTGATAATGTACTTACTCCTTATCCTGTTCATTGAATTGTTTAAATTGTGTTATAGACTAGATATGATATTTAACTTAATACAATTGTACGAACTTATATCATAGAACAGTTGTAAAATATCTATGATTTAAAATTTCACTTTGCAAATTTATTGATTACACAACTAGAAAATATAAATAAATGAAACCATTAAAAAAAGAGCTTAAATTATTAATCATCTATATGAATTTTATTTTATTTTTTAATTTTAATAACATAATAAAAGTGATCATTATTGGCACAACAATAAATAATATTATGTACCTAGTTCACTTAATTAAGATAGAACGGAGCTGAGTATCAATTGAAAAACAACCAGTTAGGGTCCAAGCACACCAAGGCGACCATACAATATTACTAACTCATAAAATATTTTGATTTAGGGTTCCATACAGGTATGGTAAAAAAGTCAGCCACAGTTAGGTTTAAGACCCATTTCACGAAATTTTGACGTTCGAATTCTGTCATATGTGCGTAGCACACCCACACAAAAACAATGCAAACAGTGTAGCGCGAGTTTCGAGACGGGCATAAAAATCTTGGTCGTTATATGACTACGTTTCTTATTCGAGATTTATGAAAATATTTTTAATTCATTGGTAATTTATTTAGTGTGTCAATGCGAAAGATTGGTCTACATTTTACATTTATATATAAGGGCTCCCACACATAACTGCGAATTCGCAACGCATCGCAAATATCTGCGAGCTGCAGCGAGCATGATGTATGAATTTGCTCGCTGCAGCTCGCAGATATTTGCAGTTATGTGTGGGAGCCCTAAATTCCTAAGTACTACCTAAGATGGTAAATAAGGCGTCCGAAATCTTAGAAAACTGCGTAAAAATGTAGACCAATCTTTCGCATTGACACATAAGCTAATAGATTTACAAAAAATTACTTAATTGCTATATGGTGAAGAATCGCCCGCAACACGTTTTCTGAAAAATTATCGCTGAGTCAATTTCGGGCTCCAAATTCTATCATTTACATTCACAAATTTAAACATTAAAAATACAGAAAGCATTAGGCATATATTTTTATTGAAACTTACGGTGCCAAATTTTCGTAACACTTTTAATTGATAAAAAAATAAAACTGAAACCTATTTTCACGGTTTATACTGTAATTTTATCGCGACTTTTTGGTTTGAATAAAGGTATATTTTAATTTTTAAATCACGTCGTAATACGATAATTATGCTCTTTAAGAAATCTAATAATACAGTGATTTTCAAAATTTCTTTATTCAATTAGAAATTATATCATTATCAATAAATTACGATGCACAAACGTAGAATGATCAGACGGGCCCGAGCGCCCAAAGAGGTAGGATCTGTGTCACTTTTTTTCTCATTTCAAATTACAAAAATTGGTATTGCAAACGTGAAAAAAAATGAAAACGTTGTGGTCGAAGTATAAACAAGTATACTTCGACCACAACGTTTTCATTTTCTATGTATTATTTTTGTTCGGTTTTGTTTATTATCAAGTAAAGTATATTATTTTATTAGATAAATATTCAGCTACTTTACTCTTGACTGTACTATTTTTGTCCGCGACTTGGTCCACTTGGATTTTTCTAGGCATCTATTCCGGGATGAAATATATGCAATGTTATAAACTATCTATGTGCAAGTTTTTTTCTATATCCGTTTAACCGTTTTTGCGTAATTGAGTAATAATCCTCCAAAAATACAAGCGCTTACATTTATTATTGAAATAAATTTTACAAAACATAACATACATAAATACATAAAGTCACGCCTATTAAACATAATTTATTTATTTATTTATCAAATTACATGCACAACATAACAGTTTACACTAAATCGTTGCACAGTAGAGGTACAAGTATAAACAATATTTAAAAAGAGAGTAACAAAGTAATACAAAAAATAAAAAACACAACTACTAGGAAATAAACAATTCACCTGTCGTTCATCAATTCGCAAAATCTTAGACATTCACAATATAAATCCTTCCATTTCATCGCAAACACATCACACTCAGGTACGGACGTCATGAGAGCATTGATCAGTGTGAGCGCGCGAACGAGCGGAGAGTTAGAGTGTGAGACGGTGCGGGTTCCAGGCACAGCCAATAACGAATGTTGGCGTGGTCTAAGCTGTGTTTTCGGCACCGTAGGAACATACAGACGCACCACTTGAGACACTAGGCCAGGACAGTCCGTATCACCGCGTAAGATCCTACACACAGATGTCATTAAACAATTATTACGCCTTACTTCTAGAGAGTTGAATTTTAACATACCTAATAGAAATTTTGTTGGATAAAGATATGGATAGTATTTGTACAATTTTTTGTACAAAAATCTGAGAAACGCTTTTTGAATTTTCTCTAAAAGTAAGGTGTATGTACCTTCATAAGGATTCCAGATAACTGAAGCAGACTCAAGCTTACATCTGACCAAAGCCATATAGACCAGTTTGATGGCCATGGGATTGTGGAACTCACTCATATTTCTTAAAACAAAACCTAACCTACGGTAAGAGTCAGAAGCTAGTGCTTTGATATGGTCATGGAAGTTCAATTTAGGGTCAAAAAGAACTCCCAGGTCCCTAACTGAAGTAACTCGCGTTATTGGCTCTGATCCCAAGAAGTACGATGCAATAAGTGGGTTATGAGCACGACTAAAAGTCATAACATGACATTTATCCGTGTTAAAAAAGAGTTTATGGTCTACACTCCAACGGTACACTGAATTTAAGTCCTCCTGTAACGTGACAGAATCAAAACTGTTTTCAATACCATAAACTAATTTGAGGTCATCCGCATACAAAAGACATTTAACATGTTTGAGTACTGACTCCAGATCATTAACCATAATCCCAAATAAAAGTGGCCCTAAAATCGAACCCTGGCTAACGCCAGACCGGGTGTGATACGGTTGCGACACAAAACAACCATGACGGACATATTGCTGGCGATCACGCAGATAACCAGCAAAAAATTTGAGGAGTTTTGGTGAAAATCCTATGTCACTTAATTTGAGAAGTAACACGTCGTTATCAACACGATCAAACGCTTTTTTAAAATCGAAGTAAATAACATCTACTTGTATTTTCTTATCTAAGTGTTCAGAAATAAGGTCAACAAGCGTTAAGAGGTTAGTATTAACTGAACGGTTTAATCGAAAGCCATGTTGGGAATCACATAAATAGGGTTGTATTTGTTTACTAATGAGCGTATGTAATATTGATTCAAACAATTTAGGAAGAGAAGAAAGTATTGCTATTGGTCTATAATTTTCTATTTGGGAATGATCACTAGATTTAGGAATCGGTTGAACACGCGAGACCTTCCAACGTTCAGGATAAAGCCCAGTCTCCAGAGACATGTTAAATATATGTAATATAGGCAGTTTGAGGGTGTCTTTACAACCCTTGATAATATATGCGGGAATGTTGTCCGGACCTACAGAAGAGGATGGCTTAAGATTATTGATGCCATTCTCCAAATCTTGCATTGATATTTTATTAATATTAATAAGATTGGAGGAGGTACTTTGGTATGTGTGATTAAGGTAGTCAAGAGAAGGGGCATCTGGTAAGAAAACGCTAGCAAAGAAACTAGAAAATACTTGAGCCGCTTCACTACCGTCATACTCTTTACCTTCATACGTAACACGGGTCTCAAATCCACCCTTAGATCGCAGAGTTTGTATATGTTGCCAGAAAGCTTTAGGATTATGATGTAATTTTCTTGTATATTATTTAAATAGTTATTATATGCAGAAGATGTTCGTCGTTTAATGTCTGATCTAAGCGCGGAGAAGAGTTCGTACACTTCCTGACTACGTGTAACTTTCCATTTTCGATGTAGTAGAGCTTTACTTTTAATGTCATTAATGAGGTCAGATGTGAACCATACCGGGAAGCGCCTAGATAGTTTGTTAGATCTATATTTTTTTGGTACACATTTGTCAAAGATGCTATACATGTTGTTATAAAACAATTCTACAGCCCCATTGACGTCGGGAGCGAGCTGTACCTCTTGCCATGTTGATTCAGAAATTAAGGCATACATCAGTTCAAAATTCCCTTTCGAAAAATTCCAATCCTTTTGAACATCTAAGTTACTAGGGTTCATTTTTGTAGAGCTAGGCCTATTTTTATTAAGACATAAGCCTACATCCAGCGGTGGATGATATGCATCACGCCGTGGCACAAGACCTCCTCCCTCGATCTCAGCCACGCTAACCTTAAAAATGCAATCAGACGCCAGTACAACATCCAATTTACCTCCAAACGCATTCATCACCTCATTCCTCTCAGTCAATCCACAAAAACTTAGAAAATAACAATAGTAACTTAAAATAGCGTTATTTGTATACTTATGGTTTAAGTTTAGATCACCTAATATAATCACTTCGTGCTTTAATGAGCCTATCATTGACTCCACTTTGCAAAACCATGACATGTATGTCTGATCAGAAGATCTAGGGTGGATATACACAACACATATATAACAAGTAGCAGTTTCTGTCGTTAGCCGCACCCAAAGGTCTTCACCATCCTCAGTCTCAAGTTCAGGACAATGTAACATAGTAACGCCAGGCCGAGCGGCTAATAGTACGCCACCACCTATTCCGGTCGTACGGTCACGTCGTAGTACACTCCATCCATTGTAAGTAAGTTCTGAATCCTGTACCGAGTTGTTAAGAAATGATTCCGTTACAGCTACAGCATCACAAGTCATAATATATTTATATTTGGTGATTATACAGGGTGTTTGGCGCATAGACCGACACAATTTTTTCAGGGATTTGGGAGGTCATTAGCTAGGTTCTACCCATACACTCTTTGTCCCAAATGTCACGGTTGGTTACATATGTTTTTTTTTTAAATGAAAAAAATGCCCAAAATGTTTCCTTTAATTCGAAATAACTGTTTTGTTTGTGGGTGTAGTGGCACAAAACAAATTTTGTTACATTCTCCAAAGTCTTTTAAATCTAAAAACATCTTTGTTTTATCACAACTGGTTTCAAGAAAATTCAGTAGGGAAGTTCTGATTGAACGAATAACCGGCGCGTTCCAAACTATGAAAGAAGAAATGCGACTACGTACAACGACAGTTGAAATAAGAAACAGATGTCGTGCATGCATACGAAATGGAGGAGGTCAATTTGAACAAGATTTATAACTTTTTTTTTTACTAGCCTATTCTGTCCCACTGCTGGGCAAAGGCCTCCCCTATTACTTTCCACCTCTCCCGGTGTTTTGCCTCCTTTTTTTATAACTTTAGTTTAATAAAAACAAAATAACCTTAAAAAGTCTTTTCTTAACCCTGACTCTCCTAACTAGTACTTTGACTACATAATGAATAATTTCTATGACATGTAGCATACCGTTAAAAAGGTATCAACTAAAGAACTTTTTAAAATAAAGCTTAGTTCAAAATGGCTTTTAGATTGTTTTATAATTAATTTAGAAGTTGTAAAATTTCATTCATTAAATAAAAAAATTAACTTTGGAAGCTTGTAAGGAATTTTCTTGAAACCAGTTGTTATAAAACAAAGATGTTTTTAGATTTAAAAGACTTTGGAGAATGTAACAAAATCTGTTTTGTGCCACTACACCCACAAACAAAAAAGTTATTTTGAATTAAAGGAAACTTTTTGGGCATTTTTTAAAAAGAAATCATATGTAACCAACCGTGACATTTGGGACAAAGGGTGTATGGGTAGAACCTAGCTAATGACCTCCCAAATCCCAGAAAAAAATGTGTCGGTCCATGCGCCAAATACCCTGTACTATTACTGTAGAAATTATAATTTGTCTAAATAAATTAAAAATATTTTCATAAATCTCGAATAAGAAACATTGTCATAACGATCAAGATTTTTATATCTGTCTCGAAACTCGAGCTACACTATTTACATTGTTTTTGTGTGGGTGTGCTACGCTCACATGACAATTCATTGACATTCTGACAGAATGCGAACGTCTAAATTTTGTGAAATAGCTCTTAAAACATGTAGGTCACACAAATGTAGACATGCAATTATTTCAAGTGGTGATTTATAGTAATAATCTTAACTGTTACAAAGTAGACAAAGCTTTAATAAAAGAAGTATGTAAGTGTTTTGAATAGATTGTTTATTTACAAGCTTAAATTGTAGCATTACACAATTATAGTAGTCGAATTTAAATTGAATATGCCCTTGATTTTATTGATTATATATGTACGTAAAATATAAATGCATTCGAGGCCAGCAAGCTTTTTATTCAGAACAATTGTTATTTTGTTGTAAAAGGACTAGAATTTAATTCGATAGGACAATTAAAAATAAAACTTAACTTTTTGAACAGTAAAATACAATTATTTATTATAGTAAACACAAGATGCAGCGCGGAATGCCATTAAATTAGAACTATACAATAACGCAAAAGCTTTAGTTTATTGTCGTAAAGTAATATGAAAAAATAAAATATCACAATTATTATTTATTATATAAAAGGCTCTTTGGAATTGAGGATTCAAAATATTATTGTCACCCCAGATTGTTTTTATCAAAAGTATGGATTCAATATTTTGACGGATCTTCTATACTAAACTTGAATACTAAAAGAAAAGCGATTGAAAAACCAGTGCTAACCGCACTCAGAGACGTTAATGGTTACTTAAACTGTCACTAAGTAAGGAATTCACAAAGAAAATCTTTACTTAGTGATACTTTAAGTAATCATTAAATGTGATTAAAATAGGCTACGTGACTCCTATGAAATTTTATAATATAAATATATATTTTCTACAGTATTTGGCTTAGAAAACTAAAATTTATCGATTTTAAGGCGCTACCCAACCGTAGAGCAGCGTGCAACGCTCAGTTAGGAGTACTGGTACATATTACAAGCCAGAAAAAAATCGAGTGTTTTGTGAAATGTCCAAAACCAAGAGTTATTCAAAATAAATCAAGATTAAAAACGTCGTAAAACAGCAAAAAAAAAATTTTTTTCCTCGCATAATTCTCAAAATTTTGAAGTAAACTGTCATATTGTTATTTGATGATATTATAGGGAATATAACACTCTATTAAAGACATACTAAAAGTTTTCTAGGTCTCAAAAAATTATAGTAATATTTTTTTGGTCTAATAGAACAATTATTATCCTTTATACTTACTTATTTAAAAAAAGAGTCAAATAGCCTATTGAATATGTCAGCTGTATAATTTAGAATTTGGGAAACGCTCATTCATAATACATAAATGTTAGCACATTTCAATGTGCATATTGATATAATGGTTAATAGTTACAATAATTACATTATGCCAGCTGCTTTCAAAATATTATTATTCACTGGCTACATTAGATACAATTTGTGGTCCATCTATCATTCATTCTACTTAGAAGCTGGAATTTTAATGTTTATAATTATATCTTACCGAAAATTGGGAATAATAATGTTGTTACTAACTTATTAATACTTACCCTACTGGTGTTTATGTGTAACTATATAATGACCAAAATTATATCTTATGAGCAAAAACATTATTTCAAGAGAGATCTTTCCATCCTTAAATTAAGTAGTTATATCGCCAGTCTTATGACCTTGCTGTTTTAAATAAATAGCATACATTTGTCGTGCCTGGTTCAGTACCCTGTTAACGTTGTGTTTCCGAACCATTTTGTCAAAATGCATTGCAAGTTCGTTATAATCCATGCGGTTCCTCATGATGTAGTCTCTATGTTGTAATAAAACAGTCAAACAAAGGAACATCAAAAACGGATTTCCTCCTCCGAACTCAGTTGGAGGCGGAAGGCTGCTAATACTAGTTTTATTCGAACCATCACTGGTCACTGAAGAGACACTAGCGGTCTTCTGAATGGGAGGTTTAAATACCTCGTATTTTTTCTGAAAGCTGTTTATGGTCGATGCAACACTATGTAAATTCGTTTGTTTGGCGTTAAGAAGGGATTCGCAATTTCTTTTTGCGTTTTCCAATTCTTGTGACATATTTGAGAAGAATTTTTGAGATCTTGATGTGTTAGAATTATGTGAAAAATTATTTTTGACAGTTTCTAGGTCTGTAGACTCTACTACGTCCTTTTCAGAAGAATCTGATTCACTGGAATGTGTATTAGAATGTTTGGTCTCTTGATTTAAATCTTGGGGCTCTAGTGATTGATTTTTTCTCAGTAATCTTATTGGAGTAACAGATTTTTTACCAGAATGTTCTTCAAATATTTCTCCAGTGTCTCCATCGAAATCGAGCTCAGCCTGTTCGTCAGGTGTCTGTGGACAGCTCGCGGTCGTTCTCGTTGTCGGAGTATTTCTATGCAACGGATTTTCCCACAAGTAAATATCTTCTGCACTTCTGGCATTCGACCTAACAGTTTCAAGTAAAGGTGACCTTTTCATAGTTTCTAACATTTCTGGTTTTCCGGGTCTTGTTTCTGTGTTAGCAATGGCTAAGTCTTGTTTGATTTCTGTGCAATCATGCGTTGGCTTATCATCAGTGCTAGTCGAATCTGAAGGCGATTCATACATCATGCTACATCTATTTATGTATGAAGGGCCAAATACCTGACGATCCAAATGCTCTAATTCAAGTCTTAATTCTCTCGTCATAGATGTCGTCATGGGGTAGTATTCTTGTGAGTCATCGGGGCTGCTGCCATCATTTGCATCAGAGTAACTGTTCTTGTTCGACTTACTGACTTTATCTGATTTTGAGTTATATGTTCTAACATCGTCAAGGGATGTTTTAGTGAGCGTTATTCTTGGACATTCCTTAGGAGAAGCTCTTTCTTTAACCGAATGAGTCCTCTGCAGTTTCTCTTGTGTAACGGCACATACTTTACTTCCCGTCGCAAAATTAAGAAATTCATTCAAATTCTTTATCATCTTAACTTTTGGTTTACTAGAAGAATCTATGCTAACCGTTTCAGAGTCTAGTTTATCGAGCGACGAAAAGAATTTATTATTATGAACGGATATCTTATCTCGTAATAATCTTATTTGATTTCCTAAAGGTGTTTCTTTCGCATCGCCGTGTGATGTACCATTTATTAAATTCCCAGTGCTTGACCATGCAGTTGAATTAGTCTCTTGCGTTGATGGAGGTTTTTCATGTTCAGGAACGCTTTTCATACTTCTTCTAGTTTGGAATTTGGAGTCTTTTGGTGATAAGCTGTTTTCTTTGTTTTTCTCTTGTTTATCTAATTTAGGTTTCTGCATATGTAAACTAGCGTCGTCTAAGCTCTGAAATTCTTTCGCGTGTCGAAGCGACGAGTTGGTAACAACTTTACGAGTAACATTTTCGTCTAAGCTGTGGTTCATTTGTTTACAAGTGGCGAGTTTTGGTGCCCTTACATTAGCCAGACTGAAGCTTGAACTCTGTCTTCTTATTGCGCATACCTTAGTATAAGCATTTTCTCTGGGTGCTTTCATTAGTGGACTCGAAGGTGGAGGATCATTGTCAAATTCCATAGCAGGATCAAATTCTCTTTCTTTGAGACATAATTCAACAGTGGGGGTTTTCTGAGGTAAGGAGGCCCACAACACCTCGAGCATTCTTAGAGCATCATCAAACGCAAATTCTCGTTTCATTTCTAAGAGAAGCCATCTATAGCAGAACAGTAAATCATCCGCCTGTTGAGATTTTAAGTAGTTGTAAAAATCAGGATCGTAAAATTGAAGGGATTCAGTTAAATGTGTAAACTTTACTGTCATGGCTTCACCATCCAGCAGGAAATTAGGGTACAAACGTGACATAAGCGCACAAAGACATATGTAGGCGTGGGCCTCGTCACCCATCGTCACAAGCAATGGCGATGCTAGATCGGACATACCTTGACAATAGCTTACAGTGGGATGGTTCAAGGCGTACCTTAAAAAAGAGATAAAGGTCATTAATAGTGTCTAATTAAAATAGTCAGGTATTATTCCAACTTTCGTGCATCAGGGCTTTGATTTACGAATTTAACTTACGTTGTCAGTATATTGAAAAGTGAAGCTATATTCTGGTTATCATCACTACCAGCATAGAAGTTGTGATGTCTGTCAGTTCTTAATACGTCTTTTCGAACCATTCCAGTTACGTAAGCTAAATCAGCATTTACCTGTAAATACATAAATTACAAATATTTAGATAGGGATTTGTGTTTTTGAAAGGCGGTGGGCATTATATAGCGGTGACAGGTTCATTGACTATCCTATATATATATATATAATATCAATATGACTGAATATCAGCTCTAAATTTGTGCAACATAAAAGGCATTCCCTAATTATTAATTCTAGTTGTTAAGTAAACTTCCTCTCATGTAGGATCTATGTTATTAATATAATATTCAGTAGCATTCTTAGATGCTAATTTATTTATTTATTTATTAAATCTATATAAGTTCACAGTACATACGACCAAAACACTTACAATTAAAAACAAATAACATTTTACAAAATAAAAAAAATAACAATTGTTACACTTATCATATTTGAACATACCTACAACAATAAACATCAATAATTTTTTAACTTAAACATTACTTATGAACGTATACATAATTTTAATAACTAGGTATTGCTTATCATGGAATATATCTAGATCTGTGTGTTGAGCAAGCAACGAGTTCAGTAATGAGATAGCCCTAGGAGTGGGTGATGCAGCAGCCCTGCGGGTGCGCACTCCGCGGGGTTCCGCGAAAAGGTTTCTGCGTCTACTTGGACCCACAATACCGTCTCCACCTATTAAAAAACGTTTTGGGATTCCTGCAATACCAACTCGTTCCAAAGTAGTCGGATTATCTACTTTATTTGTCAAAAGGCGGTGGTAGTGAAATAATAAAAGTAATTTCCGCCTAATTTCTAAGGTATCCAAACTTACCATGCCCGCAACAAACAAAGAAGGATAAAGAAAAGGGTAGTACCCGTACATTCGCTTGTAGATGAAACGAGCGAACCCTTACTTAACCCGTTCAATTAAAAGTGAGTATTTGGTCTCGTGGGAGTTCCATACTATCGCATTATATTCTAAGCGGCTACGCACAAACGCCTTGTAAAGCATCAATGCTGCTCGTATGCCTTTAAATGTATATGAGACTCTTATCACAAAGCCCAACATCCTGATAGTGCTTTCACACGTAGATGTTATGTGGTATCTAAAATTTAAACGGGTATCTAATAGAAGGCCCAAATCCCGTACTTGGTTTACACGATCCAAATGAGCACCAGATAAATGATATGATGCATATAACTACTTACTGCAATTGCTAGTATTTTAAGTAGTTGGTCAATTGTTAAAATAATAGCAATCACAAGCTTGTCAAAATATGATAAGGTACGAGTATTAATATTAAATCATGTTGAAAATAAAATCGTTCTTCAGATATATGGGTAATAATAATAATAATAAAATACAATTTCTTTTACATAATATGTCAATATTGAATGAAAAAACTTATGACTAAACAATATCTTTAGTCTTAATATCAAGTTAACTATAATAATCTTACCGTTAGGTTCTACCAGTAGATCCGAAAATGTTACTCACCATTCCTTTTTGAATACAGTCTTTCCAACGAGCTCTGAGTGAATAATATTCATTTGCTTTTCTTTTAATATAGTCCATTCTCTCTTTGCCTGTCATTCCATCGGGGTATACATTGAGAATATGCTTCCATACTACTTTTCTGAAAGAAAATTAAGATATTGCAACATATGAACCACAAAATGATCTTATTTTATGGTTTTAAGATATAGGTTTAAAACATTACATGTGCTTTTTATTTATAACCAACCTTAGGCTTGGATCTATTCCTCCACAATATATAACTTCCCGGAGTTTGGATGTATTATTTATTTGTCCAACTGTATCTAGGAACGCTCTAAACTCGATGTCACACAGTGGAGGTCGTGGGGCAGTGTTTGGGTCGTCATAGAGATTTAGTGCTCTTGATACAATGTTGAATGTTTTTTCAACCTGTAAAAACAAGTTGTATTGATGTGATAATATTGATTTGATATATCAAGGGTCCTCAGTAAACCACTGGTATTATCAGCCAGGAAATATTTTTTCCATTCTCACCATTAGTAATGGGTACACACATCTCTTTAAAACTCTTACCAGTAACTGAACATTTTTTAAACCAAGTATTTATTTGCTTTTCTCGCATACTAGTGCACTAGCAGCCATGGCTGCTTTAGCAATTTAGAAAGTTTTTAGTTTTCTACGGAACTACTTACTATGGAAAACTAAAAACTTTCTGGGTCAATTTCTTTATAATATAACACACCTGATTCATGATCATTCCTTGGAAGCCAGTCTGTGTCTCTTGTTTTTCAGTCTGAGGTTGAGTTGGGGCAACTGTAGGTAGCTCTTTGTAGCTATGGTTGACTAATGGAGCAGCTGGACCTACGCTTGGCGGCTCCCAGTCTTCTGATGCTTCCGCAAAAGGTCTCATGTCCACTTTTAGTTGCACACATGGCTCGGACCTCTGATTGAGGGCTATATTATGAGCCCTGCATTTAAAAAGAGCATTAAAAAAAAATTTTTTTTTACGTTACAAATTAATACAATCACTATGTTAAAAAATATTGGTTGTACATAATAAACACATACTTAAGGAATGCAGCATCCAAATCCCAGTCCGATAGGAGAGGCAAATAAATCTCCTGTCCATAATCATCAACACTTCGGTAGGATAAAGTGAAATCTGATTTAATATCAAATGCCTTGATTAAAATGCTTTGCAACACTTCCAGAGATGTTATTTGAGGGTCAACTGAGAACTTCCTTAGCTCAGGCTGAAGTTTACCCTCACATTTCTGTACATTGTAGAAAAAAAATTAGTAAAGGATACTCATTTAATATTTATAATAACACTACCTACACACAACACAACTTTACAATATAATAATTATTGCCTTACAATACAGTATAATATAACTTTCATTTTTATTTCAAATAATGAGATTTTCTGACATACTTTTCAGTTGGAATTCCCGAATATTGATTAGTTACACTAACGTAAATAGAAATAAACATATGGTGTGCTCAGAGTGTAATTAATGTAAGAATGATGTTACAAAATGTTCAGTCTAACAGATGTTCTACTTTTAAATAGAGATATTAATTCATAACACAATACAAACCTTGACTTTCACTCTAACTGCCTCTTTACTGTATCCAAACATGATTTCACATTACTTTATTACGAAAGTAAAGAATATGATTATGAAATATAGTAATAAATGTTGAACATGTTGAACAAAGACATAGAACATAGAATTCTAATAAATAATATCTTTACAAAATCTTAACGACAAATCTGACAAGAATGGCATTTAGGATGTAAATTGTTGACAATTTGACATTCATTTTTTTTAAAGTAATACAAATTAATGAAAAGTTGAAAACTAAGGTATTTGTGTATTGGGTCTCCACAAGAATTATATAAATATTAATTACAACTAATTTTAAAGACATAAATAATAAACAAAGAAATATAAAATTCTATCAAGATTACTATGCTATGTAAAGAATATTTTGAAAGTTAAACATGGTCTTTTATTACTTGAAATAAACATGACTTTACGAAATATTAGAGTAAAAAAACCATATTAGAAAACAAACGTTTAATAACTGTATATTTCAAAGTTTTTCTATGCATTTTAAATATTTGACAGGTACGTTGCGTACGTGGGACCAGTTTGTTTCAACCTATAAAAACAAAACGTCGCCCCACACTAGGTATTTCTCCTGTATCGTGGATTCGTGGGCGAGTTTCACAAACATGAAATATCACATACACAAACACCCAGACTCGGGACAAACATCTGCGTTTCTCACAAATTTTTGCCCCGTGCGGGAATCAAACTCGCAACCCTTAGCGCAGCAGTCAAGTTGCTGCCATTTATGCTATCAGGTTGTCAAAATCGTCACCTTTATGCTGTTGCTTGCAAGGATGTTACCAATGTTACATAATGAATAAGTTCCTTCTGTTTTTTTTTCTTCTTGTGGCAATTGATTCAGGTTTCCGATTGCTTGTCGTTGAAGTTGTCACATTTAAAGATGGGTTAATACCGATATTTTTAAATATTAGGTAATATGAATATATTAGTTTAGTAATATTATAATATTTAAACTAATATTTGAGTATCAGTGATATCTGAATAAAACATAATACGTATGTAACACCATAGAGAAAATAAGTATAGAAGAGGGGCGGTGTCTTAACAAAACAGCAAGCCAAGATCGATTAGTTCCCCATGCCATCAGAGATGTCACTAGGAGTTCCAAAAATCACGATCGCGTATTTTTAGACTAGTTTACGGATACAACAACAAACTGAACCTTCTCTTTATGAACTTGTTGATTATAACACAGATAGATGGCGCGGAAATAAATGAGATAGTGATTATATGAACACTCATAAAGAACATACATACGCTTACTTCGTAATAATTATTACGAAATTAAATATTTTATTTACATCAAAAATATAATTATTATTAATTATAATGTTTTAATGCTTTTTGATGATTAGTTAGTGGGTGAATGGTTAAAGCCAAAACTATATACCTAGGACATGTTAAAAGGTATTTGAAGTTGATTCAGGGCCGATTTAGATGAAAAAGTGGTCACATTCATAGCACAAGTTCCGCGAGCTATTTTACCAGTAATACTTGTAAGTTTACCTAATTTTTTATTTATCTATAATAGTTTTTAAATTCATTGCTGGAATGTATTTGAATGTATTTTTTCTAATCGACTTAAAAGAAAAAGGAACTTTAAATTCGATGCAAAACTGGAAGATATGGTAGTTCAGTCGATTATGGTTCTGCTTTTCATTTTAGTAGTCGTAAGTTCAAATCCTTGTGGTAGACATTATTTTTTAAATTTTTTTAAACTATTTCTGATACATAAAAGCTTTTTATTTTACATTATGTTGTTGGAAGCAGTTAACGTGCGATTTGTTAATATTTGATAGTAATAAGTGCAAGACTTACTTAATATGGTTTTACAATTTAATTAATAATAATACGATAAAATAATATTTAGTGGATTAGAAAGAGATAATTCAGTTCATACGTAGTTGTTTTACTTTTTGGTTCTTGTATCAGTGGAATGTTGTAGAAATTTTAACATAAAAAGATTCAAAAAGTGAACTTATATGTCATGATTTGACCCCAGTATCATGTTCATTACAGTCAGTGTTACATACTGTATGACTAATCTACCACTTAATAATTTGTCAAAATAGATGTTCCAAACCTGCTTTTATTGTTTAAGAAACGTTATGACGCGGTGAATTTGAATTTTAGAATCGTATGACAACTGATAATAAACTCAATTACAATAATACGACTCGGCTACTGCTAGGCGACCATTTTTCATAAATATATCCACCATTATCATAATATTTATAATTACTTCGTGATATTAGGCGTATCATAAAATAATATTTTGTGGATTCGAATGAGATAATTCACTTCATACGTAGTTGTTTTATTTTTTGGTTCTTGTATCAGTGGAATGTTCTAGAAATTTGAAAAAAAGATTCAAAAAGTGATTCATATTACCGTGATTTGATCTTAGCATCATGTAAGCTGCGATCAGGGTTACATATTTCAAGACTATTCTAACATTAAATTCATTGGCAAAATAGATGTTCCAAACCTGCGTTTATTGTTTAAGAAACGTTAAGACACGGTGAATTTGTATTTTAGAATTGTATGCCAACTGTTAAAATTGATTACACTATTTAACACATTTGATTATTTTCGTCAGCCGGAAGACGAACTATTTAAGTTACAAATTTGCTTATTTTTTGGTTTGAATTGAAGTAAAATACGAGGAGCTGACGTTGTGCGTGGCTTAAATATATCTACTATAAATTGTGTCACACATCAACATAATATTATAATATGAACATAAAAAGATTCAAAAAGTATAAGCTGAAGTTGTGATTTGATCACAGTGACATAAAATTTGCAGTCAGTGTTATAAACCATAAGTCTATATTGATATATTATATATTGGTAAAATAGATGTTCATACATTGCGTTTATTGTTTAAGAACATATATCTTGTATTTTTTATATGTATTTTATATTTAAAAATAATAATGGAGCGAATGAATTTCAATGTCATAATTTTAACTTTGACATAAGACTAATACACGCATGCGCTTCAATAACGTACTTTATATTTAAAAATAGTATTGGAGCGAATTAATGTCAATGTCATACTTTTAACTTTGACATAAGACTAATACGCGCATGCGCTTCAATAACGTTTCGTTATACAAAATCCATGAATGCGAAACTAATTGTTATGCAACATTCTTCTAATACATAATTATTTGCGTAATCTTTAATGATTTTTACGTACAACCTATGGTACAACGTAATGCATACGTTCGCTTTCATTTGATCTATAATTAATTATTTTATGTAATTTAATTTTTATTACCTAGGTATGTTCATGCGTAACAAGAAACGCAGATAGTTATAGAATAGGGGAAATGGCAAAAGGGAATTTCCGGGGTTGAATTCCTTTTAACATTGATTTGAAATCCGCAAGTTCTAAAGAAAAACAAATTGTTATGAAAAGGTCCAGTAGTCGTTACAATTATTTTCGTGGATTTATATATTCTGTAAATGGCTAGGGCAGGATCTGGCATTGTCCTTTATAATCTAGTTTTGTAACATCATAGTAACATTTACGACAGCGCCATCTATTCCAATTACGCACAAGTCAATTTGTATACTAAGTTTTGCAACATTTATGACATCGCCATCTATTGTCCACTCTTATAAGCCAATTAGTAAAGAAATTATTGTTATTACTTGTAAGTACGCGCACAGTAACGCCATCTTGACCTTCCTACACAGTTTGGGGAAACTAGTGAGCAAAGTCTATTGTTAGAGGTTGAAGGTCTTATTCTGATTAGTCTATGGTAACACGTACCGTATTCGACTTCAACAGATCACAAAGGGGAATATCCACATATCCGATTTGGATCGGATTATCATGTAGATAAATTAATATTGATACTTTGTGATGGTGGATCACAAAGTATTAAATATTAATTGTACTGGAGAACCGGAATGAAAATAAAAACATTTTTTATAGAAAATATTATTAAGGGCTTTAAAGTATTTAAAACTTTCATTCTCATATTTATTAATTCACATTTGTTTAATTTCACATTGGTTTCGAAAACATGGTTAAAATCAGATAGGCTTTATGTCATAGCATAGTGAATCCAACCTACGGCAGTTGGATGAATGAATATTGAATCCGAATCATTTTATTCGACCTGTTGGAATGGTATCCATAGAGATTATGTGAATATGATATATTAGCATATCAGAGTTAGTTGGATTACTAATCTATGAATCTGTGGAATATTACTGATATCTTAGCGAATACTAATATATCAGTCACACTTCTATTCACATTTGTCAGTTTGACACTGTCAGTGTCAGTTACAGTTTGTCAACCATGAACTAATTTGTCCTCACCTTGCCTTGTCTTCTTTCTTATGAATATTGAAGTTAATTTTGGTGTAAGTCAACAAACTAAACCAACGATCAAATCGGTATTCAACTATATAAATACCAATTAGTAAAAATGACTACTCCCAACGCTTTGCCCCATATCGACCGAGAATTAGATTTATCGAATACTGGACGAGGAGTTTGGCTTGTTAAAGTTCCTAAGTATATCGCAAATAAATGGGAAAAAGCGCCAGGTAACATAGAAGTTGGGAAGTTGAAGATCTCGAGAGCGCCAGGACAACGGGCGCAGGTGCAATTATCACTATCGGAGGCTGTGCTTTGTCTTAAAGAAACAGGAGAACAAAACATACCAAAGGAACATCGGCTTGACGTGTCCAATGTTACAAGGCAATCTTTAGGAGTGTTTTCTCATGTGATACGTATGTACAATAAATGTTTTCCTATATAATTAAACCAGTAGATACTACTGTAATTTAAATGTGTTACTAAACCAATATATTAACACAACTTGATGGTTTTCAGCATCTAACACAGATTCCGTGGTACCTGAAACTGAGAAGCTGTATATGGAGGGAAGAATTGTACAAAAACTGGAATGTCGGCCATATGCAGATAATACTTATTACAAATTAAAGTCAGAGTCAATAAGAAAAGCTTCCATGCCTCAGCGACAAGTGCAGCAGTTAGATAGGATAGTCCAGAACTTCAAGCCTGTTTCAGACCATAAACATAATGTAAGTCAATCATCATTTATTTGTCCTAGTTAACATAGGTGATAACAGAGATTGAACTTACAAGTACTAGGAATCAATGCAATTTAGGCAATAAAATAAAAGCTTGCTTTTCAAATTAAAAAATACAATAAATTTAAAATTAAATTATAGAATTTGGATCATAATAAAATATAATATTAGTTATTTTTTATATTTTACATGATTTCAGCCTTTTCTTGATTTATGATTGCAGATTGACTACATGAAGAAGAAAACAGCTGAGGGCAAGAAAGCTAGAGATGATAAAGAGGCAGTTCTCAACATGCTGTTTGCTGCCTTTGAGAAACATCAGTATTACAACATTAAAGACTTACAAAAGGTTAGTTATAATATCATAAGGTTAGGATTAAATTACATGACAGTGCTAAGTCAGATTTTATGTTTCAAAAACTTTAGTATATCTACTATTTATCCAATAATATATGCCAACTTATCTAGGAAGCTGGTGTCACTTGATGTATAGTATGTCTTCAAATGTTTCAAAGACAAATTCACAGACATCAATAAAATATTAATTATTATTAATATTTTATTGATGGCCAATTTTTGATTTTTAAGAAAAATGTTATCCATTGTTACAGATAACTAGACAACCCATAGTATACCTGAAGGAGATACTGAAAGAAGTATGTAATTATAACCTGAAGAATCCACACAAGAACATGTGGGAGTTGAAGCCTGAGTACAGGCATTACAAGCAGGAACAAGCTGCAGAAGCCAAGGATGATAAGAATAGCTCTGACAGTGACTAGAGAATAAGTAGTTAGTTAACTAATAAGTAGTTACCATTGTTGTGACTTGTGACTTATGCTCATCATCTATTATGTTTCTGTTACTTTATTATGTCCTGTTGTTGTGTGATGATAAAACTACTCAACTGTACATACCTAATATAAGACTGTAAATTCAGATATCTATAAATTAAATATTTTCCTATTGAACACCTGGGCCTTATTTTAATTATAATAAAAGGACTTAGTTACTTTGCTTAAATTTAATAAAATTTAAAAATTGACTATAAGTTAAATATTTGTAAAGAATAAAAACATCAATTTTATATACATAATTAAAGTTGTAAACATAAGTAAATTCTAATATAGTGAATTTATATATTTTTAATAACCAATAAATCAAATATTTCCAATATGGAACGCGTCAGTCGAGAAA
Source organism: Abrostola tripartita (assembly GCA_905340225.1). Lineage (NCBI taxonomy): Eukaryota > Metazoa > Arthropoda > Insecta > Lepidoptera > Noctuidae > Abrostola > Abrostola tripartita. The sequence continues at coordinate 5,047,967 of HG996488.1, forward strand.
TAGAGGTTTTAAAAATTGAGATTCATGTAGTCTTCATATCATTACATAATGAGTCGTTAGTTCTTAGTTCACAACGTCGTATTTAGATTTCTTGATGTAGCTCGCTAGGAAACACGAGAGAACTGTACCGACGAGCGGGAGGAGTGCGGTGCCGATAGCAATTCCCATTAGTAGGTCGATGTTGTTTTCCAAGTATTCCACGATCATCTCGTAACAGCCCTGGCATAGAAAATATCATATTCTCAACATGTTATATGTAAAAAACGTCAACAGTAAGCGTTTTTGCATACATATGACACAGTTAGCTATACGTCCATCTAAGAGCCATATATGTACGTGTAGGTAAATTAGCATCATAATGACAGACAGATTGTACCTAGTAGTATATTTCATTACGTAGCATTATTAAGGGGTATGTAGTGGTTTGCTGCTATCAAACCACCATATTTGGCCACGTAGGTAGTATCAAAAAGTAAGCAATTGCCTTGTTATTTTGTAGTCTATAATTAATGTATAAACTGAGTACAAATGTGCGTATGTAGAATATAATCACGCAAATCTGTACCTTGCGGAAAAAGAACCCGTGACCCAGCACCCGGTAATCAAATAATCCAGCTATTACACCAATTGGTTTATGCTACGGTGGACTAGCTATACCTAGTACTATAAATCCTCTATAGACAAATTGATATAGGTACGACTAATACACAATAATTTACATTGTAATCGACTGGGATGGCGATCCAATGGCACGGGTCAATAATATAAGTAAGTCAACATTACTTAATGGCCTAATTAAACATATCTTTAAAATTTACATTTCTATAAATGTTCGTTCGCCATCCTAACTAAGGACTAATAGATTGAATCGGAAGTCAATGAAATATTCTGAATTCATTTATACCATGTTAGGTAATTAAGAAATGTAGAACTCAGAAGTTACTTACTCGTTGGTGAACATCGCTGTAATTAGCCGTGACGCAGTTGTTCGGGTCGATGCAGCAGGAGATAGGGATCACCTTCTGTGGCGACAGCCTCTTCCAGTCTGTGTAGTTAGACACGCCACAGCAATGCAACTGTTACACCCAACACGGAATCGTTTACTCATTATCTAAGATGCTAAAGATGACATGACAAATAACGGGACTGTCGGGTTAGTTAGAAGCAGGTAGGAAATATCTCAGTTTCTATCAAGATCAAGATGTATACCTATTGTGGAATAAAATTTTCTTTACAAGTATCCAATTACAATTAGGTGCGCCTATATCCTATATTTACTAAACATAGGCTAGAGGTGACGATCCGTAACCTACATTACGGATGTACCTAACTCAAGCACATTAGCGTAGGTGCTCAATTAAATTGTAGATTCTTACTTAACCGCGAGGTGCTACGAATAGAAGGAATATGTTATTTTTATAAGGTACCTACATTCTTGGTCCTGGTTGTAAAACTGAGTAACCGAGGTTATTAATTAATAATTGAAGTTACTATAAAAACCCTTACATTTTTTTGTGCAAAGTCGAAATTGGCTTTGTGTGGATTATTGGTGATGATGGTTTGTGTGAGGCCGTCATGAAGACTCTTTGCAAAGGTGTCCCGGTAGCACGCCACAGACGCGCCCACACCGGCGTCCATCATGAAGATACATGCTAGGAATCCACCGTACTGCAAGAATATGACGTAGGTTGTAAGTAACTTATATAAATCCGCAATACTTTCTAAAACCCAGGAGAGATCCTTAAAAAAAACATAAAATGATACCAATTTAACTATTAAAAGTTAGCTGGGTACTTTTTTTGTTAAGTGTACTTTATCGTGCCTTATGCGCACCAATGCTGGTATATTCCTTAGAAAAACAATACTTACTATGTACAGCAGAACCGGTTGCCCTTTAATAATACAGGAGAAGGCGATGGAGCTAACGAGGACGATGAGGCAGGCGATACCAATCATCACGTGAGGCGCGGTGCCCGAGAACTCCGGAGATAACTCCATATACTTATGCAGGTCGAACTCGGACCACAGCCCCACGATCAGGAGCAGCAAGCCTGTCAACTAAGATACAAATTATTTTGTCAGACTAGTTAGATACCTACCTATTAAATCTGCATAAACCGCCAACTAAAGTAAACACTACGCACTACACTGAAATACAAGTAGGTACCAAATAAGACAGATAATTTGTATTTTAAATTATTTTATAAAGAGAATGCCAGAAATCCATTTAGCGGCAATAAATAAATATATGTTTTAGCAGACAAAATAACATTAAATACTATTAATATCTCTTTAACAGCTGCTCAGTTATCATATTAAAATAAACAAACTTACCCAAAACACGACATTGAAAGCGAAAAGAAATGTTTTAAGGCAAGCAATAACCGCCACGTTTTTGAACTGATTACCCATGTTTTTGAGCTTTTTATTCACTATTTGCACATTGTTTATAGAATCAGATGTTGATAAAAAGTGTACGGAGCAATGGACGTCACAGGAGTACCTAACACGCATGCGCAAGAAAATCGGCGTCTACAATTTTATACAATTGTTTTGTAAATAAGTCTTTGTAACCTACCTATAGCGTAACATATAGCTAGAACTGCAACGGAATAGGTTACTGTTGCCATGTTGTAATACCTGTTGAGGATATTGTAATCATTCTAGCGGGATTCAGGTTAATCTTGTTTATAACTTAGACAATTACTTATTAGTAGTTTCTGCACCGATTTATCTAATTGAGCACATGTTATAAAGTTGCGAAAATATAAATTAAAGCTTAGATCTTAATATGGGTAATATCATAAATCATAATATCAATTACTGTTTTTAACAAATGCATTACCTACCTTATACTTTGTAGTTAACAACTTACATCTTGACGGTAAGTAGTTAGACTATACCAGAAAAACGTTAAAAGTTAAAAACCTCATTGAACTACTCTACTTTCTCTATATTTAGGTGTCGTTCAGTGTATGGACTTTTAAAAAAGAAGAGTGTTTGAAAAATCGTGTCGTAGACTTCCCCGGGTATGGCTTTATAGGTATAGCAGTAAGTATAAAGATTTTTAATTTACAGAAAACAGCATCACATATTTAATATCTTTTGTTAGGTAATAAAGCCAAATTTCAAATTCGCAAACTTTTATGTGCCTCTGATTTTATACCTCGATCATGTTTTTTTTTTAGTCTACGCGTTTTCATTCATCCTTGATCCTAGAGCTCATTTCCTAGCATTATCTGCATTATTCAGTTAAATCAGTTGCCTATAACAAAATTATAAAAGGAGCGGCCCTATACTCCGCTACCTCATGGTTTATATTTTAAAGTTGATTTTAGATAGTTATATTTATGTCGGCCTACGCGAGTGCAGTTTCATGCGTCTTTACTTTTTTCAGTTGCACGTTAGAAATGTTGTTTTGAACTTCAAATCCTTTCAAGCACGGAGGTCGTGAGTAACTGTGCAGATCCAAAAGCGTTTCTGTCTCGACTATATTATTGGTTAGTCGTTCGGTGGCCGCTGCAGCGCAAACGCATGTTAGCTTTCATAGCGCCGGCGCCTGCGCATCGCGTAAACGTACACGTAAACGCAACGTCTGTTTCTGTATCTAGCGTATTAAATAAAATTTAATTAGTTATTTTAAATGTGATGATCTTTAAATAATTGGAACACGATGGTTTGCCGCTTACATTTATTTTTGATTGGATTTATTTTTCGACTTTCTGCCGTGTCTCCTATTGCTGAAATTGACTCAAACGAAGGTGAGATATTTTTTTATTACTTATAAAAGTAAATATAAAATGTTAAGATATTTTATAATTTCGAATTTTAAACGCAATTACGGATCAAGTTTACAAGAAATTATTTTTTATGTAATAATTTTCTTTGACATTTTTCTTCAACATTTTTGAAAATGTCGATCGTGAATCTAAATAACAGTCTTGTTCAGGAATATTGTATACAATGTCTCAACATTGATCTCACCCTTATCCGTTTGAGAGGGAGGATACAGTTGAGGTGCTTTTCATAACAAGATGCGCTCTTTTCTTATGATTTTTTTACAAACAGTTTAGGACTTACTATTATTGGGTAGTATCTATATGAAGATTGGAAATTCTCTGAAAGTTAATTTAACGTACCTAGATATTATAGGTAAGTGTAAAAACCCTATTCCAGAGAGAAGAAAATTTATCAATGCGAATGTCTGCGTGAAAGAATTTTGTGTTCCATTATTTTCGAGGCTTTGTCTCAATGTCGGTTCTGACTTCTGATCTTTTTGGTTTCAATCTTATTTTCCTAATGCCACCTTCAGGATCGCGAAGATAATGAATTTTTATCCATATTTACTACTGAAGGCATTAAAATTGCCTTTGGAGACGTTGAACGATAATGTTTGGACCGATGCGATGTTGCGGTCCTCATGCGAAAAACAACTGCATAAGCTGCTGAAACTTTTTTGAGAACGTCAACTTTTTTAACTAACTTATAATTTTTTTATGAAAACGATGTGCTAAATTTCTAGATAAGAAAGGGCTTTATTTTTTATCTACTTATTATGGTTTCAAAAACATCATTAAATACTATTATCGTTTCATATAGGTACCTAAGAGTGTACGTAAGTCGATCAATATAAGTTCGCGTGTGCAGCCGGGGTACAACCTACCTACCTACTTTTAATTGACATTCTCATTTTATCACACTCCATATAGAAAATAGTGGACAGATAGGTATATAAGAATAATTTAGACCTCATAGGTAGGTACTTAATCAAGAGAACAAAACTCGATAAAGTAGATAATATAGTTACATTAATATATAATTTGATTAACTTACAAGGCTAGTGATGATGTATATGAGATTTTGACCCGAGCGAAGATGTTTTCGAGGAACTTCAGGTTAAAAGTTATTGAAAGCAACAAACATAATAAAGAATATACTGTGATATCATAATATAACATCACGCCTGTATTCTCGGAATGTGTCTTGATAACTGTACATAGTAAATACAGCCATATGTTGCCAGTTATGCTATAAGTTCTAATGTAATAGGGGTCAGGCCGAGGCGACCGAAATTAAAGAATGTGATAAGAGTCATTAAAGCGATACGTTGTGTGAGGACTCCGGGGCATAGAATAGGGATATCCGTGGTCTCTGCCAACGCATCTAGGATAGGTTTGACTTTGACCTATTTATATACTTAGTTATTGTAAGCAAGTATCTACAGCTCTATGACTTATGACCAAATGTTGTACATTATTAAACGAACTAGTAAAATGGAGAAAGTTTAAATTATAGACAGTATTTGCTGTGGATCTTCATAAAGCTATTTACATGTTTCACGTATGAGAGAAACTTAGAATATCTTATATCAATCACCTACGAGGTTGGAATACCTCATCCTATTATGACTCCCATAAATCCTACACTTGCAACAACGTAGAGCTACTCACTTAGGTACTCTATATCTATTTTATTTATTATTTTTTAACCAAGTGCACAATTGTTTATCTGCAAAATACCTATCAACTTTAAATCATTTAAGATCTTTGTTCTCCAAAGCAGCACATCTACCTTCAAATAACATTTCCTTAGTAGATACCTAGTTATGCTTGATGACAAAACAAATAATGAAGTCGGTTAAAAAGTCACTGTTCACAAAACTATAGCATAACTGTCAATGTCATTAAGTCGACACCTCACTTCAAGCTAGCCGATGATGACAGCAGGCATCTGTCGCATGTCGCATGCTTTAGTTTATGCAACATGGTCCGATACAGCTACTGCGACGTTCACTCACCGCAAACTAAGTATCGATGTTTCACACTTTTCCCACATTATTGCAGCCATAACCTTAACGGCACTCATGTAATTCACGTCAGCCACGGAGATGAACGTGTGATAACCCTCTATCGATATTCTTTGTGAAGCTACTTACAATACACAATTATATCTTACTGTAAAGCCTAGAGCTTCGAAGGGTTCACCGTAACTGGTTGAGCAAAATCGTACATAATTACCATGTAACAGTATACTAGTGTACCTGCGGCCTGAGACATATTCAAACCTGGCAGGAAACGTTCGTCTAATGTTATCTATGTCACGGATCGCAGCCGCTACGGGAACACGGGCCCATCTGCACAGCTTATCTCATCATCTACAAGATTGCCTCATTCAAATTAACTGCGCTGCGGAACAATCGGTACTAGCACAACATTTTAATCTCTACCTATTTATTTCTGATGATGGCTCTCTAATCGGCTATCTACATTATTTCTATTGTTTACATGACATGGATCGTTTTCGTAACTAAAATCTGTGAGCAGCTTAACTAGGTCGTGGACAATGACAGATGACTTGTAACGAATTGAATTCTTTTATATTCCATTTGTTTGGTAGGTACGATAAGGAACAGAAAGGTAGTGCAATGTTGCTAACTTGGTTCAAAACACGGACTAGCAACAAAATGGTCTGCAATAACAAGAGACAATCGCCGCGGGCTGGCCGTCAACGTTGAACCAAATCACAGATACCGTCAAGTCGGGTTCAGCTAATGCTCGCCACCTTGTATTATGATGGATTGCCCGTGTCCAGTGCAAACTATGCATCAATAAAACAAGTCAGATTGACCAATTACACTTACGAATGCGAAAGTCTTCGATTAACTTGCTGACATTTTCATTTAATCGGTGTTTAATTAAAGATTAATGCGAAACATTAAAAAAGCAATTTTGTGCAAGCTTTGATTTTTCTAAATACCTATTACACCCACAACAAAAGGATCATAAAATCTGCATAAAATTTTGCAAAAGTTAGTCATACACGCCTACAGTCAAAAAAACGGGAAATACAAAATCTTACTGTATAGGTACCGGTCCATTTCGTGGTTTTAAAAGTTTACCGGTACGTTACAACGTTGCCTCAAAATATTTGATCCATAACATATTCACTCGCGGAAATGCCGAAGTCACTCATCAAAATTTTTGCCAAAGCGATTATTGCCGGTCAATCAATTTTGGCGTATCGTCATGGCATGGTAACGTTACACGTGGCCGTATTGGGTGAGCAGGCGCGATTCCATAGTGTGCATGTCATTACATCGGCGGTACATTTCGCGGTCGACATTAGCATGCGGTAACGGTAGAGTGCGAGTCGCGGCGACAACCCCGACCCGCCGAGAAACCGCTCTAATAACCTCTCCATCACATTCGGTGTAATTCACCATAAAACTAACTTTTTAGAACTTTAAGCACTAATTTAAGCGATGTCGCACCGAAAATCATGATCTTATTGCTTTTGTTTTGTGACCCGCTAAGAAGGCCACGTGTGAAACTACTTTCACTGAACGTGTTTGACTGCTCGTCACGTTAATTAGGTGATAATTTCATTTCAATTCAATCTATAACAGTCGTCAGACGTCAAACTAGAAGAGCCAAACTTCTTCTAACAACGTGATAAGTCATTAAATAGTAGATAGGTACTTATCTTGTGAATTAATCTAAATAAATCTAGTAGTAGATAGTGTAGTATATGTACTTAGATATAAGTTTATGATTAATTTTTGTGGGTACCTACATCTAGAAATTAGTTTGACCGCCAGTCTAGAATAAACCCTTGTACTGAATGGCGACTTTACCTATTCCTACCTGCTGCCTCTGCTAATCATGAAGTTTTTTAAATTCTCTTGTGGGTTTAAGATAAAAAAAAGCCTCAATATTTTTTTTAACTTTTTGATTCAAGGATTATTTTAAGCTTCTCTGTTAATACTGCAAATACGTGCACAAAGAGTTATCCAGTTATTCAATTTTGCGAAATCGTGCGCAACATTGTCAGTTTATCAATTTCCCTGAAGCCAATGGCCTGAGTACAATTTTTTTAGATGGGTAGTTACGTACTATTAATCGTAATCTTTGAACGAAAACGTAAGTGTTAATCATCTAATAAAATGCACGCTGCTTTTTTATCAATTTATTTAGGTAGTTACTTCTCTTTTAACAATACAACTGTATTAAATGCAATATTATAGCTAATACTAGATAATTATAGGTATGCCGTGGCTATGAATAGAGTCTGGTCATTATCTGGTACGGAACGGGGAACATAATGTGCTGACCGGAGGATAAAGTTCCCATCCGCAGTGAACAATGGCCGCGGGCCATTTCCGAGAAGCCGCGATGATAGATGAAGTAGACAGTATTTACTTCGTCCTCTCTGGCCTGTTCGTGCTAGAGATGAAGAAATACCATGTCAGCATGCTTGTAACGGGTTTGTCTGTCCAGGGTGCGCTAGTAGGTATGCGAGTAGTGAGTACCTACCGTCTAAATCATTTTAGGCCGATAATTAAATTAAGTAATTATGTATATTTGCGGTTAGTACCAAACTATTCCTAGAAGACATTTCATATCTATATCTAGAAGACATTTTTCGTTAGCGATTTTGTTTATAATATTTTTCGTAGTGCGCCCAAATGTTACAATATAGGAATCCCATGAATATTCTTAGATGTCGCCAATGATGTTGCAGGTTGCCGGCAAGTTTATAAATTTCATTAGTTTGGTGTTCAAAGTACGAGTACAATTTATAGTGTACCTAACTATAGGTACCGTTATACACGGATGCATGCATGCTTCTAACATAAATCTGGTGGGTGTAGCATGGCTTGATACTAGGTGAGCAGCCGATGTGGGTCGCCTATGAGTCCTTAACGTGCGCCGTCCGAGCCTTCTGCGGAGACTAGGTTTAGCCAAAACAAAACAGAGACTAGGGTAAGTGCTCCAATGAATGAACACTTAAGCGATCTTCCAACTTCAAAAAAATATTACAGTGTATTCCTCATAAGGGATATGGTCCAAAGCTATATTTTGGTATTAGGATTGTATTAAGAATATTTTTTGAGTTGATTTAACGAAATAATCTGTATACTTTCTTAGATATTTAGCAATAAAATGAAAAAGACCCTGGAACCCTAGTGAATGGACGAAAATTTCTAGTAAATGAACTAAATAGAACCAGTAAATGAACACATTTTTTGTTTAATTAATCATACAGGAAAATTCTAATTATTACAATAAATGCAATCCAAATAATCAACAAAATAAAACAAACATAATTCTCTGCCTCTAAATCTGTTAGAAACATAAAAAATTACAAAGTAAAAGCTTTAAAATTCTCACCTAATCATTATAAACCTATAGAGGACTAGGGCACGTTAATATCTTTTAATTCAAAGAAAATATAAAATATATTTAAATCAAATTATAAAAAAAAAACAGTTAACATAATTATAAACTTTGTCGAAAATGTTAAAACAAACTTTACTTAAACTTTAATCAGCCTCATTAATAAGTAATTAACATAATAATCACAATAATCAGTCTCAATCCAGTCATTTTTATTGTTCGGCGTTATTATTTTTTATTCTACATCTCTAAAGGAATATTGTGAAAAGAGATCAAGCCACGTCTGGAATATTCAGGTTCACATAACACACGTTCTATGTCCTTAAAATCAACCTCTGTCACATCCGGTACGTGTGGTTTTACAAAGCTGACAATATTATCACATACAGATTTTTTTCTAAGAAAATCTATCTTATGTTTCTGTTCTTCATCGTTCACCATAAGAACTTTACCTACATAATGACGTACTCTTTGTTCTGTCTTGAATCTTGCCATAACATATTTCCTGTATAAATCCTTCGTTACAGACTTATCCGCCGGTATAGACTCATCGATTTCAATTTTATCGTTCGGTTTAGCTTTTTTTACCAGACTTTTATCTTGATTGTTTCCAGAACTTTCTTCGTGGTCCTTAGTGTTACGCTTTCGCGAAAGCTTTTCTTCTTCTTTTTTTTCCTTTTGTTTTCTTTGTCTTCCTTTTCATTTTCCTTCGCCTCTGCTTTCCTTTTCTTTTTATTTATTTTCTCTTCTTCTTTTATTCTCTTTTCCTCTTCTATCATTTCAATGTGTTCTTTGTACTTTTGACCAGTTAATCCAAATGGCATATGATTAGATTTCTTTGCCTGTGTTTTCTTCTTTGAAGTGATTGTGGGGTAGCTCAACAAACATTCGATTTTATTGGTATCCATTGACGGTTGTATTTCTTCCGCATTTTATTTATTTATTAACCAACATATACTAACACATATGTACCCATATAAGTTATAGGTTAAGATTTAGTAATTATACTTATATATTATGTTATTAGTATTTTACTACCAATCTATACTGTATCTATCTATATATATAAAAAATACAATCATGTTTAATCTAAAAATTGATTGTACACGCGTGAATAACAGAAACATTACTTTTATTTTCCGGATGTGTTTCAGTAAAAACCTTAGGTTCAGAAGATTTACACAGCGCATCATTTAGACATAATTTATTTAAAAAAATAAAAATTAATGTAATAATAGAATCTAGGTCTTACAAACAAGATTTCTAGCTCAAAATATTGTGTTCATTTATTGGTTACATCTTCATGACGAAAGCTAATATTTGAACATGATGAAAAATGTTAGTTCATTCACTAGATATTATGAACCAATGAATGAACATACCTGTCCCAATACTGGCCTAAACATCAGAAATCTATTTTTAAAACTACTCTCAATACATGAATCTTATGGCATAAAAATAAATTACATATTTGAATAAAAACATGAAAATGACGTTTGTCCAGTGAATGAACGGTCGTTCATTTACTGGATTTCAAACGATTTTTAGTTCCAATGCTGGGACACCTAATAATTTACTTAAAACTGGCTAAAATGCAGTGAATTCGATTTGAGACAAATAGCATAACGATTATTTATTCAAATTAATAAATAACTTATGTTACATAATTAAATTACGGCTACAATGTGTTAACAAAGAAGTTGCGTCTTACCCGAGTCCTAAATTCTTGTCCGAACAAATACACAGTTACAACAACACTGCAAACTTTTAACGCTCGACATTTTCAAACGAACAGTGTCATATGAAATGAATGTTGCCACTATAATGGCAAAACGAGTTGCAATTATGAAAAAAAATACTACGTTGGGTAGAAATATCCTAATTTCTTATTTTTTGGAAAATAGTTAGTTTTGTTCATTCACTGGGGTGTGTTCGTTCACTGGAGCACCTACCCTACCCACATTCACATACCACATTAAGTAATTTAGGTTCCTACTCGTCATCGTGTGGAATACCGATTTGCAATCGATAACGGATCTTCGGCCTTATTGAATTTGCCATTTTCGATTAGGTGCCTTACCTACTTAAATTGCCTTTCGCAGACTATGAGTCAACATTTAAATCTAACTAATTAGATGTTTATATCAAGTCTAAAAAACTTAACTAGATTCAAGATACATAACTAACACAGGTTAACGACAGTTCCGTTGCTGTTGTGGCTTTTCAATACCGCAGGGATTTAAGTACCTTCGGCCTCTCAGCGGTTAGGTATATATAAAACTTCTTGGGAACGGTTGGTAACAACTTGGCATCTCCTAGTTGCACAACCATAAACGGTTATTCATTTTATTGGCGATCGAGTTCGCCGTTACCTGTAGCCATTTCACGACGGCGCCCGCACAATATTACTTTACGTACAAATCTACATAATTCAAGCAATATATCTATTAAAGAGACCTTTATACCTTACGTAGCATCATTGAACTTAACACATGTTTATAGGGTCTTGCTTAACAGGTTCATAATGTTTTTGACAATAAAAGAAGGCATAATCTTTCTTAGGGTCGCTACTTACAGTAACGTGTTGGATGTTTTTAACTTTAGTTAGAAGGCTTTCACTTGGTATTTATGTATATAACTGAGTGTACAAGATACCTCAGCTAAAAGTTATAATATGATTGATTAGATAAGCTCTTGAAAGCTCAAGAGCCTTGGCCCCCCTCGTTTGTTTAGTTCATCTAGGATTTTCAAAAAATTGATACGTCTGGGCATAATTTTTTGCATGTAATACCATGTAAATTCCGATTAAATTGCCTACTTAAAGGTTAATTACAAAAATACAAACATATACCTAGGTACTTAAGTGTTATTTTGTACTGGTCTGTTCATTAACCTTTTCGGTGGTAGTTGCTAGTGTATATAATTATGTATGTTGTTTATTGTAGATCCAATGGGACGCCACTGACTAATTTGGAAATTCACATAAAGTTGATATGCTCGACTCCAATAACATTATATCTGATTGATTCTGATTATATTATTATGGGGCGAAATGGAACCTATGCATCTAGCCCATCACCATTTTTCCATTCGAGGATTACAGACGTTATTATACTCAACGTTACAGTAATAAATTATATTTCATCCAGTCTGTTTCATCATAGTGACCATAAAAGTAACCACGGCTTGCATGCTTAGATATTAGGTAGGTATATCCCTTGTTCAGATGATAGATGTCTACCCTAGAAACTAAATTGTCATACAGGAAATCATATATATTATGTGCTGTCACGTTTAAATCTCATATTTGGACTATCGGTATGATACGCAGGCTCAACAAAGTGCACAAATATCAGCAGTCGCATAGAGCAATAATTGTGCAAATATAACGGTGACGGTTGTTGTAAATGCCAAGTGCTGACTGCTGACCTCTTGTAATATTTCACAGAGTTCAACAAATAAAACATTAGTAGTTACAACAAGTACCTATTTGCAAACATGTCTTTATTTTACATTTAGACAAAGAATTTAATCTAACGACGGCACAGTATTCCCGGCACTTGGCGCTTTTCTTCGCTCTAATGCGCATCACAATTAAATGCTTAATTATAAGCTTTGCTTTGAGTAAACAAGTAATTAGACGGTTAAGATAAAAAAAGAAATCAAAATGCACTACACTACGCTACTTACGTCGCGTCGGACCAAATTTCTAGCTAACGACATTGAAAAAGACATCGTCCCCTCATTTTCTAAGTATTTAAGTAGCGTAAGCATTACAATTAATAGAAAAAAAATAGAACCGGTTAGTTATAAGATGAATGCTTACAAATTAAACGAAACTAAGTACATAATACAGTTACGGTTAGGTTATCGGCATCCAAAATAAATGTTTCTGAGCGTGTGTCTCCATTTCATCCGCCCTCAATTTTGTTAGTAGCTAAACCCCATTGTGTCGAAGTTTTGGACTTATGTTGTCTGTTTTGTCGGAGAAGTACCAAGTAGTCTGTTTTGTTCTGCTAGCGCGACTTTGCTAGTGGGTCACTTTTAATTGAATTCGGTAAAAACGGTGATTATACACGCACGCCCAACAATGGAATATAGGTTTACGTCGTTTCTCTGCCATGAAAAGGGACCACGGCGGACGAAACCAGCCAGATGGTACCTATTCTATTTTTCATGTTATTAAATAATTCCTTTATCCACAAGGCGATTGCCTAGAAATTTATTTTGCGAAATTATACACTTATGTTGGTACTTGTTGACGATAGAACGCAACAGTTTAATGTCTGAGATCCCTCAGATTGCTGGCATATTTACAGACGACTTAAATAACGCCTGTCGGCTGGAATCTCGCTGGAGGCTACAGGTAGTTATACCAATGGTATTAAAATAACTTGTATTTAAGATTTACATCCATTCTCAGCAGTCAATAAACAAAAGACTATATTTTAATGAATTTAACGCTGTGGCTGTTTAAATCATGGAAGAAGCCAAATAAGCAAACAAGCCTATGTTTATCAGAGGTATTTTAGATTCCTATACCTAAAGAAAAAATACTCTTCAACCCTAAATGCCTATAGTTGAATAGTCGCTATTCTGGTTGTTGCATCGCGGACCAAAAACAATCGGATCTTGGAATTCTTGAACGTGCGCGCAATGATGCATATCATTGACCATGGTGTATTTTTATTGCTTTCGTATATCAAAATATCAAAGTTTAATGCGATAGAGATGTATTAGGTAGGTACCTAGGTGGTTATTGTTCACTTTGTATGCTGTGTCTCTCTGTTAGCGGTAGCTGCATTGACACCATGAAATCAGATGGCCCCATAAAGCTCGGCAGGAAGAGCATCACGCGTGAAACGCGTTATTGTTTGCGTTGTGCCGTTTCGCGCCAGTCGCTGGTTACAATGACGACTGACTGTTACGAATTCATGAACATTATAATAACGACGTCGACAGCTACTTATTATATTTTTTTCAGAAGGTGACGATTTTATTCCGATCAGCTTTGAAAAATGCATTTAGTTGGAACTAAGCAACACTAATTACTTAAATTGGACAACATGCATGAAGAAAAATATTAATGGAAACCTGCTGATGTCGCTTTATCTGGTTATAAGAAGACTTATTAAATTATAGTTAGTGTTACATCGACTTCAAGAGTTGTATAATGTAGAGTCACTCACGCACTTCCTACATGGGAACCGTGTAAAAATAGTCACAATAGTGCATCACTCCCCTGCTCGATGTGCACGGTATACACCATAAAAAGTCTCCGTATTGAGAATTGAATAGGCATGGCAAAAACGTGCTTGGATGATTACAACTGCTTTCGGAAGAAATCCGAGATGTTTCGCTATAACAGCATTTTTACTTTCGTTTTTAAACATCTGTTAATTGATACTTATTCATAACCTGACGTCGTAAATGTTTAGTAGCATATGTTTAAGGATACTATACATAAAATACAAGCTATTAAATTCTACACTGAAGTACATTTATGTCTATGCTCAAGTGGTAGGTATTTTTACTCTTTATTGCTGGTTTAGCTCGTTGCAGATAGGTTTACTTGATTATTATAAAAACAATGTGTCAGTATAAAACAAATCAGTTGTTTCCATTGGCTTCAGATGGGTATTGTATGTAGCCGGTCACAATGGTCGTTACGGTCCAGTCGGCGGGTCAGGCCTGCGCATCCGTCATACCATCAAATATGCGCCATTATGCCCACATGACATTATTTATATAATGATGTAGGTATACTCGTATGTTTATGTAATACCTACCTATATATGGACTACGTACTACCTGCTTAGGCTCTAGATTAAACCTGCATCTATAACTGTTACTCGCGATTTTCTATTCATGTTGACACTGCTCTCCTATCAAAGTGATTCGAAGGCATTCATAGTTAGCACGTATTTATATCAAGTCTCATTTCGTTAAATTATTCATGTACCTAAGTATCACTCGTATTTATAGCGTAGCTGTACATGTCAAAATATGTTGCCAATAGTGGACTAGGTACCTACTCATTGGTGGCAGCTGGTGCTTCCTCTCAGCAAGTGGCGAGTAGGACCATTCCGTTCTCAAATGTCGGATGCTGCGGTAAAAATGTTAATGAGATTGCAATTTCATTTCGAGGCCTGAACAATTTCTGGTTTTGTTGCGGATCGAGGACGACCCTGACGCGATGCGGCGGCTGCGCATCCAATTATTAAAAATAAAATTATTTTAAAAACATTTTACTTCAGTCGTGCGGGCCTGATTACTATCAATAGGCTCGATACGGCCACCCATTGTAATGGGACTTACGAATACGATAATAATACCAAAATGTTGGTGTATAGACTCTTTAAAAGGACAATACCTCTGCTCGTCCCTTTGGAGATTACAGGCGTGATTAATGATTGCATGCGCACTATTATAAACAACAAAAATCTTACCTAATCTGCTGCGTTTATGAAAAAGGTACTTAAAGTGATATTAGTCAAGTTGTTAAACTAAAACTCCAATTCAGTTCAAATTATTTATGATTTAATTATGCAAGGTAGTACACAACATCATTTTCCGCATAGCTACATAATAATATAGGCTGTGTATGCAAAGTCACAACGAGGGGATGATTTTATACATTGCAGTGATTCCATTTGTGTCGCTCAGAATCAGTGGTTATCATTAAATTCCGTGAGTGTCAGCAATAATAGCTATGCCACCTGCTATACAGAAATAGGTTGCGCAAAGGTCTAACTAAAGATTACCAGCCCCCTTAGACAAGTGGCAAAACGCTTGACGAATAGAAATCGAAAATAATGATCAATGTATGGGTATGACATAATGTTTCGAATATGTAATCGATGACATAATTATGTCATCCCCATACATTTTTCATTCTATTCCAATTCGTCAAGCGTTTTGCCACTTGTCTTAGTGGGCAGATTAGAAAGATCATAATAGCTACCTAGGGCGCTGTACTGCGGCTCAGGGAAGCTCTACTCTAAACTTACATCCCAATCGAACGCCTAATAAGAAAAAAACGCCTCGATCTTAAGTTTCCAAAGTCTTTCTGACAGTAGGTAAGAAGCTAGCTGCTTCACCCTAAAGTAAACTCTTTGATATTCTATAGAAGTAAAAGAAGGTCTTAGCTTTAAAATAAGGTAGTACGGTACACCGTTATCCTTCCTGGGCTTCCTGTAATAGGTTTAACAGCGAACAAAAAAGTTTAAAAATTATATTGTGCACCGGATCTTGTCCAAGATACTTTCTACCTGCATCTGGTCTTTCTGGCAAATAAAAACTTTACAATATTTAAGGAAAAAAAAGATGGCGAACATCTTATAGCAAGTAGGTAGGTATTAAAACGACACGACTTTCCAATTTGCAATAAGTAGTTAATAGATAAGTAGTATCTTTAATTTTCAATATCAAGTTCGATTAGATTCACGGCAGTTAACCGCAGTACGTATCTAATAAATATACATAGATACACATTCTGGTGCTCATTCATAAAGTCATTATAACACAGACCTACATTTATGAATCACGATAAACTTGTTCCTGCGTTGATTAATTTGTTTCTCGATTATTCGATCCGTCAGAATTAAAGAATTATACTGCAGACTGCAGTACCTAACTTTTGATCATTTGAATGAACATCACATGAATTACGTTTGATCAAAAAGTTTCTCATTCTAGAAAATATCCTGTAGGTAAACCTACTGCAGCCCTAATATTGGTTACAATATCAAAGCACGAGGATAATCTTATGTCTATTCCAAATAACTAACAATGATTATGGTGTAGACATTTTTTTAAATATTCTCCCGGAAGTTATTTTGGTACTTATATACTCCTATTTTGGTGCCCCACTTAAGGCTTATCCAATAAGATAGTTCATGAAATAAAAGACGGTTATACATAGGTACTTGTCTACCGAGTGTTCATGTCGTGACAAAAGTTAAAAGACTATTTGTTTGCTGAGATACTCACTTTTATACCCGCACCTACTTACTTGTGATCCTAAGATTATTTATTCAATAATTTACAAGTGGATCTACGTGGTTTACTTCAAGTAGAAATTATTTACTTGTCGCCTAACGCCTACTTACTCTTTCACTAGGTGACGAGTGAACTAATTCCATATATTATAATGTGCCTCTGCGCCATAGGTATAAGTATGATTGAACTCTTCGTGATGTGAGACATTTCACTATCTACGTTCTGGTTATAAGTATGCTTGTAAAACGAGCGCAAGGGAGATCCTATTACATCGATGATACTATAATTATTGGAAGCAACAACGGCTCAGTGAGCAAGTCATTGGGTTATTAGCACGCCCGGATCGCTGCATTGCATATGAAGCGGAGCGTAACGCTCTACACCCCTATAGGAAATATTATTTGTTATTGAGTCTGATCTTTAGAATTTTAATGATTTTGTTTTACAGTAGTTCTGCACCTGATTGGCGAACCAGACTTCCGAGACGTAAGGTTACGATGGGAGTATGGAAAACCTGACGAAGAAGATCGACCGAAAGTTCTGGCATTCCAAGTTCATTATTGTGAAGTGCAGGCTTGGGGACAATATCGGTGTAGGACTAAGGTAAAGAGAAAAAATAGGTAATTTTACTTTGTAGAATCAAATTACCATTATGGGACATATGTAATAGAAGTCGTTAAAAAATATGACTGTACAATGGTGTAGGTTGGCAATGAGTTTGCACTCTGAAACGGGAGATAATAGGCCGGGGATTGCGCGTCGAGCGTGACTGCGGCGTGTCTGTGACAAGGAACAGGCCCGCAGTTATTACTGTATTTACGTGTCGATATAGCATTGCTGCCGGTGTTTTTAGCCTTTCTCTTTTATTGAATCCAATTAAATTAAAATACCTTATATGGAGATTAAAGTTAACTTTATAATATCACATTAGTATGCACTATGCACACGTGCACACCTGTATGCCTCTGGTAAGGTATGGCTACAGCGAAAGTCATAATGGAATATTTTGTTAGCACCACCAATCTTATTAGGTACCGGTGGCATGATTAAATTGTTTGTGGGAAGTGGTGGCGAAGTGTGGGTGTTTTATACATCTCTGCCTACTCCTTCGAGGAATGATGACATGATTTTATGTTTTTTAAACTAAAATTTGGAGCTGTTAAGTTATGCCATTTATATTGTGTTTACAGACGATCGATACACTGGAAGAAGAAACATCAACCAGAGCTTCTACAAGCATTACCGAAGCGTCCACGACCCCGAGTCCGCCATCAGGAGCTAGACGCGGCCGAATGTACAGTACGCGTATAATAGGACTACGCATGGCTACTACGTACTCATTCGAAGTCCGACCTGTCCGAAGAGACGCTCGAGATTTGGCCGACCCGCAATCAATTAGCTCGAAAATTATAATTGTTCCAACGAAAGGATGTAAGATTTTTTACAACAGATACTACACTGACAGAGGTGTTTAACAGGTCGCACATTCTGTACGGAATAATAATTAAGAGCCATTTTACATTTCTACGCAGTTTTCTAAGATTTCGGACGCCTAATTTACCATCTTAGGTAGTATTTAGGAATTTATATATAAATGTAAAATGTAGACCAATTTTTCGCATTGACACATAAGCTAATAGATTTACAAAAAATAACTTAATTTCTATATGGCGATCAATCTCCCGCAACACGTTTTCTGAAAAATCATCGCAGAGTGAATTTCGGGCTCCAAATTTTATCAATTACATTCACAAATTTAAACGATAAAAATATAGTAAGCATTAGGCATATATTTTTATTGAAACTTACGGTGCAAAAATTGCGATTAATAACACTTTTAATTGATAAAATAAATAAAACTGAAACCTATTTTCACGGTTTATACTGTAATTTTATCGCGACTTTTTGGTTTGTATAAAGGTATATTTTAATTTTAAAATCATGTCATAATAAACTATGCTCTTTAATAAATCTAATAATACAGTGATTTTCAAAATTCCTTTATTTAATTAGAGATCATATCATTTTCAATATCACTCCAAATCACAATAAATTACGATGCACAAACCTAGAATGATCAGTCGGGCCCACAGGTCGGGCCCGAGCGCCCAAAGAGGTAGGATCTGTGTCACTTTTTTCTAATTTCAAATTACGAAAATTCGTATTGCAAACGCATGTTTATACTACGACCACAACGTTTTCATTTTCTATGTATTATTTTCATTCGGTTTTGTTTATTATCAAGTAAAGTATATTATTTTATTAGTTTATGATATTTTATTAGATTAATATTCAGCTACTTTAATCTTGACTGTACTATTTTTGTCCGCGACTTTGTCCACTTGGTTTTTTTTTTACGCATGAAAAGTAGCTAGTAGTCTTTAATATGTTAATCCACGTTATAAACTATCTATGTGCATTTTTTTTTCTATGTCCTTTTAACCGTTTTTTCGTAATTGAGTAATAATCCTCCAAAAATACAATCGTTTACATTTATTATTAAAATAAATTTTACAAAACATGATCTATTTATAATTGGTGAATAAATTATTATTGTAGAAATTATAATTTGTCTAAATAAATTACTAAAGAAATAAAAATATTTTCATAAATCTCGAATAAGAAACATTGTCATAACGATCAAAAATTTTATGTCCGTCTCAAAACTCTTGCTACACTGTTTGCATTGTTTTTGTGTGGGTGTGCTACGCACACATGACAATTTTGACAGAATTCGAAGGTCACAATTTTGTGAAATGGCTCTTAATCCTATCTTTGTCACTATTTCAGTCTCAGCTCGCGCCACACAATGCCTGCCACACGCAAGTGAAGTTGAAGTTTCTACGGGACCCTTCTTCGGAGGTCGGATAGCTGTTGAAGCCGCAGATGGAGGACCCGAGCGTTGTTCAATTCAGGGGAACCCTAATAGTGCACAAGATGCTTATATCTTACGCATACATCACGATGAGTGCGGATCCGAAGTGAATGACACTACTGTCGCTACGTATGTTATCGTGCAAGAAAACCTACCCATACTCACGCACAGTACTAGACGGTTGGTATATATTATATTATTATAATATAACTATATATGGATATTTCTTATACGTATTAAATTTCTGGATCATGTCTTTCAGTTTCTTAGTTCTTTGCACCTATAAGCCTGAGACACTGACGGTCAGAGCTGGTATTAATTTGCCAAAATCGAATCCTGGAGACGTTCTGCATCAATATAAACCGTCCAGTGGATCTGTCGAGCCATATAAAAACGAAGACATGGATTACAACGAACTGCAGCCCGCCAGACTCGAAGCGAGAAAGGAGGAGTCCCACCAGAGTTAGTATCGAGCTCTACAGTTCCAATAAGTTTGATACAGTTATGATTTATTGCCGACCCCCTTATATCTGTATTTATTATTCCAGGCGTGTTCGGTGAGGTCACACTGGTAATGTTCCTAGTGGTGGCTTCGTTTGGCGGCATCGCTCTATTAATATGGAAGGTGGTACCGCAAGCGGACAGAGACAACATATCCATTGCGACGGTCTCTTCTTTGGCTCGCAGTGGGATCTTCAGCAGACGGAATAGGGACAGATTTTCTGACCAAAGTTCTGTATATTCAATATCTTTGTCGGAAAAAGACGACAGTACAGCTAAAAAACCTAATGAAGGCGATAATACGTCCGAAGCGTAATTATCTCGAAATATTGTGATTGATTTAAATGAAATTAAGATGCAAGTGCATTTTGTCGACTTATTAGATTTTACATTGTCAATGTTATTATTTTAACTGAGAAAAATCAGGCAAGTCGTTATAATAGAATGTACAATGTACATAGACTATTGCCCCCTTACCATAAACTCTAGCAGGACATATTCCGTTGAGGAAGCGAGACGCCACAATAAACTGCACGTAGCGGCGCGTCTCGCTTCCACAACAGAAAATGTCCTGCTTTAAGAGTTCATGGTAAGGGCCTTGGACAGATTACTGGCTTGTAGATTTATTGCACGCCTACATGTGTAGGTATTAATACTATATATATTAAGACATTAAGAGAATACACTAGCTTTTTGATGTGACATGGCCAGTATATAATAAGGCTTTTGGATCCTAACAATAATGCTATGATTGCCATAGATAATAGCAATTATATTTTATTTAGGACTATGCAAGTGGCTATTCGCAAGGTAATAAATTACTATCTATGTTTAGTGTGTTTTATGAAGTTTTTTAACCGATTTTCTTCCTTCTAATACTTATAGAGGACTGATAACCGTAAAGACAATTCTTGAAACGTTGTATGTCTGCTTGTGTTAAACATAATTTTAAGAAGTAGCAGATACTTAAAAATAACTGAGCGTGATTAAAACAAATAAATTACTCACTGCGTTTTATTTAATTACATCTTGTGTCTCGTCTAGTACAAATATTTGTTTTTCCATCTTTAATTCTGGAAATATAAACTGGTTGACGACATCGTTGAGTTCTTCTAAAGCGATTTGTGCGTGAAGTCTAACGGTGCTGTCCTCATTATTGTCTCTGTATAGTGTTTTTAATGTCCTGTATATGGGTAGCAGCTGTTCTTTCAGTTCTATTAAGGTCTCTTTTCCTAAACCTTTGATCAGGCTAGATATGACCATGACAGCTGCTCTTCGACATTCTACCGCTTTATCAGTTTCTATTATACTCCAAATACAAAGTAACACCTAAAACAAAAAAGAAAAACGTTTTGCTGGGGTGATTATGTGACTACATATGATTAGTTTTCGAAAATATTAATTGTAGCCTCGCAGTCGTTAAGGCAGCTGATGCAGACGCAAAACACACAACTGTGATGCGCCTTGATTGAACCAATCGCAGTAACAGTTTATTAAATTGGTCAAAAAGAATTTTATTACAAGGCTTAAAAAACGTGTTAATACAAGTAGGTACCTCATATATAATTGTTCCAATTCTGTAATGCAGTACTAGAGCTATTTCCGCCAAGTTTGATAAAGCCGAAGTCCTGATTAAATGCTCTTCATCCCTGCATCCACAGAGCATTGTGTTCAGTAGTACAGCCTTGTGAACAACTGCCATTCCACCTGCAATTGTAATAATATTTAATACCCAAAGTACATACCTCTGTGTGGTCATAACTGCATGTGTAATTGTGTACCAATGTAAAATTATAGTATTTTATATTACTAATTCGTTTTTAAGCACCTATATTAAAAAAATAACAGTGTACCTACCTAATCTTTTAGTAACTTTTACAATAATGTCACCAATCTTCATCCTCAGCTCAACAGCCCTAAGTTGAGTCTCTTTTGTTTCAATACTCAGTTCAGTATTGTGTTGTAAAAACTCTTTACATAGTAAGTGTAACACATCCTCTGTACAATGTAGGCATAATGCTGCAAGGCCATTCACAGCTGCTAGATAAATATAAGAGTCTTCGTCTTTTAGGTGGTCCTAAAAATATATAAGATTATAGAGTGCCAAGTCATTAAACATTCCATAGAAAAATACAGTAAAATTTAATAGTGTTCACCTGAAATATACAAAATACATAATGTTTCTTGGAAATTGTTTCAATATCTCTTGCATCAATAAGTTTTGTTAATTCAATAATGCCATGAGCCCTGACAGGTAGTAGCTCATCAAATGTATCAGATATAGCCTTCTCACATGCGGTATCTTTCTTCTGTGGGTCTTCCAAATTTATAAGTGAGAGAGCCTCTTTGCACAGTATGCTGTTTATACTTGAATCACTTTTACCAATATTTCTTAAGGTTGGTATTATTTTTTTAAACCTAATCTCAAATTCTTTTGAGTTTTCTGTATTTGATAATATTGTATTTAGAAGTACTAATGCAATTGTGACACATTCAGTATTCACATCAGAATTTTGAATTAAAATAAAATATTCTATAAATTCTGATACTATTAGTGGGTTTGTTTTTATAGCATTAATAACTTTAGGAGATGTGGATATTTCTGAGAGAAACTGGAGAATGACAGCATACTGTTGGTCAGCCTCATCAATCAAAACAGGATCATCTTCAGTCAGTAGTATATCTTTATTTCCTTGGTTATTTCTTTTTATATTAAGCTCCATTAATATTTTTAAAGCTGCTTCAAATATGTTTTGGACAACATTACTGTCCGTAGCACTCTTAAAAATATCCAAAAAATTGATAACAGCTTCATCTTTCACATAATCTTCACAATTTGTCACACATTTAACAGTAATACCAGCATCAAATTCTTCAACTTTAATCCCCAGTGAACTAACAACATCCTTACCAAATAAGAAGGATTTAATCATATCACATAATTCTTCCTTGCTTAACTTCTCTATACTTTTGAGTATAATTACTTTTGTTTTGCTTTTTAATTCATCATTCCTTGAACACTTAAGTCCAATTAAAAACAACAAGTATAAGTTAGGAGACAAAAGTGTGACCGGCCATTCTAATTCAGTAGTACATACACATGCATGTAAAATATGTACTTTATGTTCTACTTCTTGAGGTGCTAATATAACAGTACCAGGCATGTCACAATTTGAAATCAAACTATCACATTTGAAGGCATCAAATGTTTCCTTTAGTAAAGAAAGTACAGGTTCAGACTGAGGATATTTTTCATTTAAATTTAAGATACATGCCACTGCCACTGTCATGTAGTGAATGTTTTTTAAACACAGTATCTGTTTTATTTGTGAGCATATGTTTTGGAGGTACTCAGTCACTGACATACTTCCATGCCTCACTCCAACAATCATGCAGATCATATTAATTTTTCTCCATTCAAAACCAGTATCAATATTGTAACTTTCAATAAAACATCTTATTAGACTTTGTAACCCTCCTGGTGTTAACAGCCTGTGGCTCAGTTCATTTGATATAACTCTTTTAACAAAAGCTGGTGGAGATGGATTTATACTACCCTGCAATACCAATAACTCCTTCATAAGGATTGGCTGGAAACTGTTAGAAACTAAATCATTATAAATATTGATATACTTTTTTCTATCTGTACTCAGCTTCTTATGCATTTCTTCTGTCATAATAAAGTTGTGGTATGTGCCTGGCTTCTTCAATGGTGCAAATGACAACTGAATCAATGCTGCTAAGTAATCTGATAGATGCAAAGTTATAATCATAGTTTTGAGGGCTGGTACAGTATAACTTTTTGTAAAAAAATCTGTGCAGTCTACAAGCATCTCATACTTTTGTTCGTCTGTAAAGGATATACTTGTAAGAGCAGCTCCTGTGAAACACCTCTTGGATAAACTTATTCCAAGACCAGGTATTAGACTGGGTGAAATACCAAGAGAAGTAACTAACTGAAAACATGTCCGTAACAGTTTTTGATTCTTCACGCTGATAAGAATCGTTTCGTCACTTTTTAATTCAGTACCCAATTCATCTATGGCACAGAATATCTTTTGTAAAAACGATTTTAGTAATGCATAAGTTTCATTCGATATGAGCTGATTTTTATTAACTACGACACCTTTCAAGAATGATACAAATGCGCACTGGCTATCTGGAAAAAAAAACAATAAAACCACAGAAAGGATAATAGGTATATACCTAAAGAACTAACTACACACAACATTAAACTGGTATCTATATTATAAAAAATTACCTGTACGTGTGAGATTTTCTATCCGACTAAAGATTGAGTTGACCTGTGACATATTTACGATTTCTTTTATTATAATTCTTGTAGTTTTAATTTATTTTTTATTTCACAGTATATGTAGGTTATTTTCTTATTTATTTACATTACATTCATAGATATTGTTGTTGTTTTTTTTTTTTCTTCTTGTGGCAATTGAGTCGGACTTCCAACTATTCTGCCAGATTCGAGTTAAGACTGCAACGTTTGCAGTTAGACATTTTTGTGGGTCTATTTTTATTTAATCGTTATTAAAACCTAAAGAGCTACAATTTAATATTATTTTGTCTGATAAATTTAGAGAGTGTTTTAATAATAGAAGGACAGAAGTTACATAGAGATTGATATTTACGACTATAACATTGATGTCTGACACAGTAACGGGATGTTATTTTATTCGTTCAAAAATTTAAATTTTATATAGCTGCCACAGGTCTACCAAATCAATCAATACAGGACAATCCTTTGATTTTACTAATCATTCTCTTTCATCAGTTTCATCCATGTGATCAATGGCATAAAGTAAATATACTATTAAATTGATTTATATTTATTAACAAGGATATTAACATAATTTTAAATTAAATCAAGCTAATTTTTCATCCATAGCTGTCAGTGTCAGTGAAGTGTCAACTCTAACGAAATGTCACAATTACTGGCCAAGAGTGACTAAATAAATTATTTTCCGGTATTGAACAAAGTAAGATTGTTTAGAAAATACATACAAGTTTAGTCGCCGTTGCATTAACCAAATAAATCAAGTAAAATGTTGATTAAAGTGAAGGTAATATGCATTCAAAGTTAGCTCACCTCAATTGTAAGTACCTTTAAATTATTATTTAAAATTATAACCTCATTTTCAATACAGACGCTTACGGGAAAGGAGATTGAAATAGACATAGAACCTACAGATAAAGTAGAAAGGATTAAGGAGAGAGTGGAAGAGAAAGAAGGCATACCACCACAGCAACAGCGTCTCATATTTTCAGGCAAACAAATGTGAGTGTTCATGTTTTTTGACACAAACTTTTAATACGCCGTCATGCCGTATATTTATTTATTTATTTATTTATCATACATACATCATTTTTACAGGTTTACACCCAATATAACAATGTAGCCACAGTAAAAAAAAATAAAGACAGTAGAATTATGATACTGACAAAACATCCAGTGTTACTCTCTCGAATTCCGCCAATGTACATGTAAATATATCTATCTTACGTGAAACGCTGTTAATAATCGTAATAGCTCGAACCATCGGAGCATATTTTAATATGTTTGTGCGCGCAAATGGTACGTCGAACAACTTCCCTCTAGGTCCCAGCCGCAGCCTGGTGTTAGGAACAAGCAGAGCCAGTGATTCCAGGATTTGTGGGTTATTGAGCTCACCGCGAAAGACTAGAAAAACGTATTTACTAAGTGCAAGATTCCGGCGAACCTCCAGTTTATAATATCCAACCATCCCTATTACAAATAAGGTTGGATACATAAGAGGATAAAACGGGTATATTCCATATTGTTTGAGTATATATATCTCTACATGAAAGACAATACGCTATTTATCTACATGCTATTGCTTTTAGCATATTATACATGATATTAAAAACTCCATACAGTTCTTTGGTTCTTGCCCTATGCCCCGTCAGTTTGGGTCGGCGCAATGCGTATTATTCATCTTACCCCTCTTTATCTCTAGCTACCTCACTTATCCCTCTTTTCCGCTATCATGTCCAGCATATCTCTGCTAGCATGCCCCTGCACCAACAAACTTATACTTCTTTTACATAGTTTTTATTTCTCTTTACATTAACTTAGGTAAAAAAAAAAATATCGCAAATTTTCTGTCACTGAATTCCGCTGCTACTTTTTATACTATTTGTATAGATTGCGAGTCGCAATACTGAACATAAACTAAGGAATTAGTTTTGGTAATGCTTTTTCAATAAATGATCTAAAAATGAAATTTAAATTTTCCAGGAATGATGAGAAGACCGCACAAGACTACAAAGTTCAAGGAGGCTCAGTACTCCACTTGGTGCTGGCACTGCGAGGGGGGCACTGATCTGGCTTGTGATATTTCAGTCTCCTATTTATAATTATTACACTACCAATACTGTGACTACCTTATTGCCGCAATTTGACTGCTGTGCTAGGGGTTGTGGGTTCTAATCCCGTACAGGACAAATGTTTGTGTAATCCGCAGATGTTTTTCCTGTTTGTGTATTTGATATGGATTGAATATATTCAAAGATGGCAAGCTGTTTTTTTGGCCAAATACAAAATATGCTTTGAAAAAAGTAAATAGCTCTATGAATAATTTACTGTATTTGAAAAAAAAAATACAGTTTGTCGTCTTTAGAAATAATTTATTATTTATGTCATGTTTGTAAAGTGCATATAACACAGGAGAAATACCTACTAGGGTGGTGTTTTTTAAAAAACAAATATTTTCTTTACTGTTCTGTTCTGTACCTACATTTCTTTCAATTTAAATACCCTATACTTAATTTAAATGATTTACTAGCTAATTTCAGACTTATTTGTAATTGTCTTATAATTTTATAATTATGGAAAAATAGTAACTAATTTAATGAAGACAGCCAGTTATTAAATTGTAAGGATTTACTTTGTATTTGTATTGTCATTATTGTCATTAAGACAATTCGTATTTAATAATCACAGCTTATAAATAATAGAAGTTTAACATGTCAAGTATATTTTATTTTTCATAACTTTTGATTAAGTTAATAATGGATCTGCAATGTTGAAATTGTGAATTTGCTAACATAAAGATGAGGGATAAGATTAAAATCTTTACATATAATAAAATTGGTGTTTTTTTGAAACATCAAAATAACAGCTTTTCACTCAATGATAGTATACACGATACATATAACAAATATGCAATTTTTTTTGGCTCTTCTGGCTAAAACGGAAGGACCGATTTCACTGGCAAAGAGCTGATGTTATAAGAAGTAATTAGGCAGGAACAAAATCAAAACCATGAAATTGTTAACAAAATCAGATTCAAATAGGTACATCCGCTTATTTCAATTAAAATTACCTGTATGTAGCAGCAGGCTACATACAAGTAATTTTAATTGAAATCAACGGAGACGAATTCCGGGCATAAGCTAGTTGTAGGTAAATGAAATACGTCGTCATTTGAGCAGGTATTTATTATTACACCTAAAACATTGTACATATAATCAAAGTATAATTTACACATATTTGCGCTGAATGAAGTTTACATAAAAATAAAACATCTTTGGTTCACCACACAAATTAACAACATCGATTTTCTATTTTTTTCCTAATTTACATTAATTTTACCACAAGCCTTTCATTTCACAATTTAAATTAATAACTAATTTGAGCATTTCACTACTCATGAAAAATGCTGCAGTGTTATTACTACAGACTTTACACAAAGCATGCAGAGCCTAGACTGTTTAATTATGTTGTATTACATAAAC
Source organism: Abrostola tripartita (assembly GCA_905340225.1). Taxonomy (NCBI): domain Eukaryota; kingdom Metazoa; phylum Arthropoda; class Insecta; order Lepidoptera; family Noctuidae; genus Abrostola; species Abrostola tripartita. The sequence goes on from HG996488.1 coordinate 5,076,293, forward strand.
ATTACACTTACATATTTCAGGTATTGTACAGATACGAATACAAAGAATAGATCAATAATGAAATGACAAACTACATAAGAATCATTTTGTAGGATTTTTAAAAACTACGAATCTCTAATATTATCAAAATGATTAAATGACTTTGGGACGGAAACATTTCCTTTAAAACATCAATATTTTTGATCTGCAAAATATATGACAATATATTTTTAATTTACAAGACATTTAAGATTTATATTCGAGCACTTATGGAATTGAATATTTTAAAATTTGAATGAGGACATTCGAAATATTGAGCGTTACAAAGTAGGCGATGAGCATTCGAGTTTGGCACAACATAATAAGTTACACACATAGATAGACGGAAAATGTGAGAGAAGACCAAATTTATACTGTCCAGACTTCCAAAGCCAGCACTGACCAATACTATAGGCCAAGTCCTTCCATGCTTCCTCACAGACTATAATAATGAACGCGGCTTTGTGTCTAGAACAAGTTTCTCAACCTGCACATACTCTGTGAGTATCGTAGATTATAGAGAATATTTGCGTATGGTGCTTGTGTAACCAGAATATAAACATGCACTTACTTTATAAGAATGTTGCGTTATTATAATTAACTTCTTTCTAGAAGATTACAATTGCATCGCCCCATTTCGCACTAGAATTATACATTTAATGTAATTTCATTTTTTTTCGACCCAATAAAACACTCCACAAGTTGATGATAAACTAATTACACAGAGCAGAGCATTATCAAAATTTGCACTAGTTACGACTAAAAATTGTTCTTGAAGAATAACTAAAGGAGATCCTTTCAGCGTTACAGTTGATCAGCACGAACTGCAAAGAGAAAATAAAAGTTCGTAAAACACATCCGTTACGAGTGTGTGTAGTCAAATATTCTACCAACGTCGCGTCGTCGTCTAAATTGATAAATTATCCTCTTACGAAAAATGGCTCGTAAGCTGCTGCAAGGATATTTAGGTCAATGTTAAGATCGAACCAATACTGTAGATAATTTTAAGTAAGGAAAACTGTGTATACCTATTATTTATATATATTGTTATCGATTTTGGTGACGGCGTCGAATTTGGCATGGAGTGATGAGCTATGATACAATTTATTAGCATGTAGCTGCAATACCTTCCTAATCCTTAAGGTGTATGGGTCCAATTAATAGTAACAAGCTGTCCACTCATTGGACTAGGTATGAACGGCGAGATGCTGATAAGACTCTTAGAGAAAAACTCTGCCTACACCTTAGGAGTTACGTACATTTGGTATTGATTAGAAGAAGGTGTAGGTACCTTAGGAGCTCAACCATCGGAGAGCGCCGGCGTGACCCAACCGTACTTGTCGTGTGTTTTGACGACGGAACGGAATGCCTCCTCGGCGCGGCGGCGGGAGAACTCGCAGGAGGGCCGCGGCGGCGCCCGCGCCACGCGGCCCTGCCCCTTCACCACGGACGCCGCGAACTGCATCACCACCGCCTCCACTGTATACGCGGAGGCCCAGCCGCGAGGTGTCAGCAGTTCCATACAAATTGCACCCCCTTCAAGAAAAATACAAATTAGAAAGTAAATTTGCCCTTGACCTTTAATCAGCAAAGGCATTGAGTTATATTTATATAATACAAATATTATGTAATAGGTACCTAACTTGGTACTTAAATATCGTCGTCTTTTGATTCAATTGCAATCAGCTTAATAACAATATATTCAGCAGCATGCAGTATCTAGTGTGCAGGCCACTGGCCAGTCACTTGATAGTCAGTTAGTTATGTGCCGGGTTTTGGAACCGCACTGCGCAAAGTTCACTTTCACGATCGTGAGTAGGTACCTTCCATGACGAATCCCTTCTCTATCCTAGGTTCAATGACCCGCATAAAAGGCGGTGCGAAGGGGAAGTTCTCTGGGAAAACCAGATGCAATAGTATGTGAGGAATGTGTAGTTCGCGGAGGTCGTTCGCAAGGTCACTCTCCGGGTCTATCTGGTGCAGGCGCACGTGCCACTCGAACAGGTTGTCGTTCACCAGCTCCACCTGGAAATACGTATATTGTGAATATTAAAACATTACATAATTTTAAGTCATCTCTTATTGCCAAATACAGAAATAAGTTCTTAAAAAATAATAAGTTGGATATCTGGCTACTCAACGACTGTCTAGCTAGAAGGTCAGACAAATAACCCCGTAGGTATTAGTACCTATAACAGCAGACTACCTGCGATTGGTTTTTATCCGTCTGAACTTTTCTCAAAAATGCAAATTAATTTCTTCAACGTATCGACGCATGTAGATATGTATAATATATACGTAATCTTAGCGTTTTTATCGATGTGTATCTACGTAAGAGTAGGTAAATGAAACGGTTGAGTAACTAATTTAATTAACAAATAGAAACCGTAAAGATGTTGGTATAAATGTTTTATATAGCCAGTTATGTATCTATGTATAAGGTAACTCTTAACAAGATTCGTATTAGTATTGAACATACCTATTACTTAACACCTTTCATTTGAATATAAATGAGGGAGTTTCTTTACTTATAACAACAAATATGTGACTCACTGTTTTGTATACAAGGGATAAGTTACCTAATATACTTACAGACAGAGCAGAGTCAAATCGTAGGTAGGTATTACATGGATCGTAGTAAAAGCAGTCGACCCTATGGCAAACTTATGCCACCACCATCCCTTGGACTCTGTAAGAACGTGGCACCCTTACTAGTCCTTTGAATGTTTAATTTTTGGACATTATGATACAGTTATTTTATGTAATCTAAAAATATTTGTACGCGGCGTAAGGACATCCAACCAGTAGGACAAGATATGATAATACAAAAGTTACCGTGAATACAGGATCAGGCCGGCTGTTCTGTACTCGTTGGATTTCTTTTAACTCTTTCATCAGTCTGCGCGTGCGCACGGCAGCTGCGCGCTCACGGACCTCGTTGGCTCCTCCCGCCTTTTTCTTAACGAGGTTTGTTGCCGAAGGGCTGGCTGGTAGGCTCGCTGCTGCCGCTTCTGCTGGACTTACACCGTCTCTGTAAGGTAAAGATTTAATATGAATTAGTGCGCCTACTATCTTGAAATGTCAGATATGAATGATAGTGCTTTCCTAGTTAATCACCATCAAATCCAAAGAATTTAAACCTGCCACCCTGACGTACAAAAACTAGAGACGGAGTCATGGGAGCAATCCACTATTGGGGTTAGGGAATGCTTTTTCACTACACGAGAGATACCTACACTACACCTTAGTGGTTTAAGCCGGCAAGAATCTGGCACGCTTAGTCAGTTTTCCCGGAGCATAGAAAGTTTAGGAAGATTTTCATCAAGCCAAAAAATATGTCACACACCCCAACTTCAGTGACCAAATATGAATGTAGAGTATGATTTATCACTTGGCCACAACCAAACTTCCGACCACCTAAATGGGTTACCTTCAAACGTTATTTATTTCCAAACATTTCAATGAACTCATTCGTCAGTTCACGAGAAGTAACGTAAAGGCATTCTTCGGTAAATAAATCGTGATTTTTATTTACGTTCAAAAATAACCAAGCAACATCCTACACTTCGGTTTATTTATATCATTGACCCACTTACATAGGTACTCTAGATATTTACTATCCATCTATAGATGAATATAACTCTCCAGAGGTACCGTCAAGCATATTAATTAAGTAGTAGGTACCTAAGTACTACGTTATGAGACATGATCGACTAGTTTCGTAAATATCTACTGAATGAAATGTTCTATAAGGATTCAGAATACTCAGTATAAGTAATTATAGTGCAGTAGCCATGACTGTAACTATTTCAGTTGCAAGTCTATACGCCATTGAAAGTCAGTAAAATTTTCAACAGTCTGAGTAACCAAACAATTAAAAACTGACAAAGGATTTGTATCAAATTCACCCCCAAGTAGGTAATCAGAACCTCGAGGTGCTAAAGAATATTATATTGTTTTCATTAACACATGGTGCCGAAAAATATCTCATCGACGTTCCCATTGACATACTGTTATAACGCGACGTAGGTACTTTTGCTTTACAGGCGGACAGTTGCAGGTTCGTATCTACCAATCCGATTTGCATTTTTTACACATTATTATATCTAAGCTTTTTTAGGTCGCAGGTCTACCTACCCTTAACTTTCAGCTCGGAAAAGTATGTCGGTGGTATATAAAGAAATTTTAGTACTAACATAGTACAAACCACTGTTAAAATTGTAACTATTATAGCTAACTCTTAAGATATCACTGACGGCAACGACGATAATATTTTGTATTAGGTAGAAACCAAAACCTCAATCTTACTTGATAACAATTACAATTAGTACATACAGAGTTCAATTACGTAGTCTAAATTATACGTATTAATAAAGTAGGTAATAACATTAGAATGGGCAAGCTAACATGATTGCCATTGTGATTACGCCCGGCAACAGGAGTTTATAGATATAGGTACTTTTATATAGGTGAGGTATGGTGGCGCTAAAATTGTACCTATAAGGTAGATACTTAAAAATCAGGTAGATATGGTATAATCCTTATATATAATTAAAGGTATAATCAATCTACATTTCTTCTATTCCTACACAAAACTAACTGTAAGCCTAAGCGACGACCCACGACAGATAGCCTGTTTCCCACCATAATTTAAAATCATCAGTTAGTTTGTAATTATCCTTTACTATAATGTAGTGTGTTACTCGCCTTCTCTCCTATTATATAATTATATTTATAATACAACACAAAGCATTATTATATCGACTTTGCACCCATCATCCACACGTGCACTTAGGTCCTACTTACTTAATTACTAATAACAAATGGCCAGCATTGCATAATTGTTTTTCGAATCCTTATATTCCACATCTATCGAAAAGTTTAGTAAGAACTTACTGACTCCTTAAAAATTAAATTAAAAATTAAAAAACCCCCAACGCACAAAAGAACAGGCATCATTTAAAAAGTCATAACCAGACCCAGACCCTTCATTTGATGGAGTTTGAGTACCATCTATTTAGTTACTAGCAATTGCTTTGATAAGTTCAAATTTTTGTTTACTATTTAGTCATTGCTCTAGACTTAGCGGTACCCCGCCGCGACATTACAAAAAATTAAGGATAAGGATTGATGAAAGAGCATAATGTACACATTATGCCCTTTCTTTTAATACCCCACTTTTGAATAGATGAAAATATTCGATTGGTCGTCCCCACTTTCATCCCCCATATCATGTAAATGGCTGAACCGATTTTGATAAAACATATCTAAGAACCATCGCTGGAAAACCTGCTTTCAAATAAAAAAAAACCGCATCCAAATCGGTTAACCCGTTTCAGAGCTACGGTGCCATAGACAGACAGACACACATAGCGGTCAAACTTATAACAGCCCTCTTTTTCCGTCGAGGGTTAAAAACTATATTTTTTGACAGTAATTGTAGTCTTATTGTCTAGTTCTGGATTGAATATAGGAAGATAGTAAAATAAGGCGTTTGTTCAGAGCAAAATTCAGATACCCGATAATTGGCAATAAAGTCATAGCCTTGGGTAATGACCGCCACAGAGTGATATAAATATGATACGCAGGGCAGGACTGCCAACTAACGTAATGAGCAGCTTTGTGCAAATTAACTAGCCAGGTTGCAATAACTAATCCCCCGAAGCATAACTGTGGCTGTTAGGAACGCAATGTCTATTATGAGATATTACTTATCTGATCACTTTTCTGTACCTAGTACCTACATTACATTTCTCAGAATAGTGGGGAACACACCTTTCGAAGCATCTAAGTATCTACTATGCTACTTGGGTTCTTAAAAAACTTATTATGCGTCTTATAAATCAAGTGGTCACACTGTAGGATTGCTTTGTCCTGAGACGTTTGTGCGTATCTTGTTTTATTACGAATCAGAATGAAGCATTTATATGTCTGTTTCCATGTAAATATTCCGTGGCGATGGACAACGGTCGCGACCGTTCACCGTATAAGCAACAGATTGTTCGCAATTGTGAATCAGCAGCGCATCAAGTTGAACAGGTTTGCACCGAAGTCATTAATAATGCAAAACCATCTGCAGATCCAGTAGTATGCAGTCAATCTTTGTCTTTTTGTCAGTTTTTGTTTTATATTTGATTCGGGTACGTCCTTTGTTTTATTAGTATTTTGTTGAGATTAAGGAAGAGCGATTTAATTTTCTATGTATATTGGTACAATAGATGGTAACTTATAATTATTTTACACATGAAGCCATAATCAGATCGCGTCTTTTGGGCACATTGTAGGTATTATTGAGAACCAATAGGTATATACGTTTGTGAATTAATAAACCACGTCCTCTATCATATTTCTTTTAACGCACATATGATTCAGCGACCTTAACCACGCACACATAACATTCAAAGACCTTTATGTTTATCTCATTACAACAAAGAGCCTCGGGAATCATGCAAATTCAATTGATTGAATGCCCTAGTTCGTTTGTATGCGCACAAGTAAGGTATTCTCGTAGCGGATCCGTCCGAGTGCGGAATGCAGCCGGCCTGCAATTCTCACGAAGTTGTCCGCATGTGTCAGGTTACATTGTAAATAAACGCAGACTTGATTATTCTTGTTCCTATAACATCCCACTAATATATAGTCCGGCTGTTTGGCTTTGTAACCTGATTAAGGACTGCAATGAAACAGCTGAAGGGGTTAATCACGTAGGAAGTTATTTGTATTTTGGTGAGCTCTCATTATTAATAACAGCCCCCTTACCATAAACTCTTACAGCTGGACAGTTTACGATTAGGAAACGAGACGCTGCTACGAGCAGTGTAATGCGGCGTCTCGCTTCCACGTCTTAAACTGTCCTGCTTTAAGAGTTCATGGTAAGGGGGCTGAATGAAGATTTTAATGGTTTGCCTGATTTTAATTTAAGATTACTAAAATATTTATTCTAGTTTGAAGAAACAGAACGAATTTTCAATCTGACCATCTCTATTGTAGCACTAAAAAGTGGCTGAAACAAAACATTAAACATGTCAAGTTTTAACACGTATACCGGGAAGTCCAAGAACTATAATTCTGCTCTACTATTGGGTCATACTAATTAATTTTTCTAGTTCACTCATTAGTCATAAGTCGGATGCTATTAAATACAACTTGTACCAATTTACAAACTTGCCAAAAAGGTAACCTACTTCATCACGATCCGCCCTAGATAATCACGTCTGTGCGTGATTAAAAACGCTATGTAATTCAGAACCGTCGGAACTAACACTTTAAGATCTAACATTAGGATAGTTAGGAATGCATACCATTCGGCGAGATCTGTCAAAAGTCCTCCAGGTCTCCAGCTAGCTTTTAAAACTGGGTAAGTATTATTATCATTGCCATTTGGTATAGATTTATAATTAAAGGCCAAACTTTATAAAAGCTGATATCTGTGTAACTGAAAACAAATAACATTTTTGGATGAAATCCAATAAAGTACCAGTTGTCATGTGTCAGGTCAATGACTTTCAGGAGATTTATGCAAACAACTACAGATTACGTAAACAACTTCCAGCAAAGTGATAAGCTGTAGGTACTTTCGTTCTAAAAATAGCTTTGTACAATTTATTTGCCTACCAAGATTGTGTGAGTAGGTACTTAATTAAAATTATTGTACAAAACTTAATGGGTAGGTAGGTACTTGAATTGTATCTGCAAATTTCTTGTATCTATATCTATCTGCAAAATACTTTGTTACCATAACATAAATTAAGTTTACATAAACATAAAGTAAGACTGCCTCGTTGGTCTAGTGGTCGCTAAGCGCGACTGCTGAGCAAGAGGTCCTGGGTTCAAATCCCGGGTCGGGCAAAGTGCTACTGAGTTTTCCATTAGGTAATTCTCAGTAGCAGCACGGAGTCTGGAATTGTGCCCGGTCGATGGCAATAGGCTCGCCCCCTATTACATTGGGACTTACAACATAACTGGCGAAATGTGGGTGCACTATATGTTCACCTCTGCCTACCCCTTCGGGGAATACAGGCGTGATGTTATGTTATGTTAAATTAATTTTAAGTATGTATAAATTTCTTGTACATTGTAATAATTGTAAATAAGTATACCTACTTCACTTGAATCATCGATATGACGTGAGCCATAACGTTGATGAAAATTTAAGAAAAGTAACAAAAACAGACGATTCACCCAATCTATACACTCACCTAACCGATTAGTAGCGACTTTTAAAATAAAAAATGCACTAATATTAAGTAATATCAGGTAAGCTGTAGAACGACTTTGACAATAACCCCGAAATTTATGTTAGCGCGGTTATAAAATTTAAGGTAGCTTAAGACCTTGCGAAAAAAACCACAATTCACATCAATTCTGTGAAGCAGAATACATAACGACCGAGGGAAATCTTCAATAAACTGCGGGATATTTTTAGAAATGAAAGTGAAGTAGGTGTGCTAGCCTCCTAGCTCCTGTTTGTCTGGTTCAACCGGAGTTGATACCGTTACCGAGTTATAACGTTTTCAAATACCTACATGTCTACTGTACCTTCATGTACTACTTATTCTGTTAATCATTTAATATACGTCATTACCAAGCTACAACCAGGACGGTTTGATTAGGTCGTCGTCAGTTACGGTTAGTGCCAATTTCCGCGTTAATTACATCATTTAATTCATAATCGATTGTAACTTGCTTAGGTTATTAATTGGCTCTTATAAAGTAATTTTATAATAAATCCTGGGTTCTTGCATAGTAATGTCTCTGGAAGTTAAATATTAGTTTCCATATTTACTGCAAGATAAACGAATTAGATAGATATCCATAAAACTTACTAGTCTTATAAGTTTTATGTTGTAGTCTAAAAGGATTATTCGAAAATCTAAACCCGCCTACTGTTTTATATCAACCATCTTTTGATGTTTTGCTAACAGGCTTACATTTTATACACCTATGTAGCTCTAGAAAAATGCCTATATAAAAAAAAAGTCAAATCAGTATAGGTTTCCTGTGAAAAGAAACCTATCCATAGTACATAAACCACACAGAGGTTTAACACTTGGCTACAGCGCAAATAGGAACGAGTAATGGCTCAATGCATATCTAGTGTAAGAGTCTATTATGCTAGTAGGAAATATGAATGTCTAGAACTATCATAACTATTCCTATAAGGCTCTTTCAGTATTTCTATAATTGTAGAGCGGCTCACATCAATGGTGCGACGAGTAGGGTCTGTACAAGAAAAAACATTTACATATAAAGCTACTGACGCCTAAATTAGATTTATATGTGGGAGACCAAATCCTTAACCCTATGTACTTGTGCCTCCTACGTAGTACCTAGTCAATTTGTTGAGTTTCGCGCCGATCAAATCGTCTCGAATACTTATTTCAAGTTCAAGCAAAACAAAATCGATTTGCCATCACACCATAAATAATGAACAAACGCGTGTACCTGTACAATATTGACCGGGCTAAATATATAAACGGCTCACTGTAATTTAACAACATAGTCATGATATGTTAAGTCATCGACTGATTATGTTGACCTAATCATAAGCAGCTCTATCTAATCTGATGACATGCACTTAATGGATCGCTAATGTTTTGTTTATTCTACCACCAGTGTTTATATTGGTGTGTAATAATTAACAATGGCTGGATAAACAGCAAGCGTTGCGTGTAGCCTCTTGCTTGGCACTTCTTTGTTGCGATATTCCGCATGCTACGTCAGTCATTGTAGAGTTGGTGTCGGCGTCGATAACCGGTACAATATACTGCCGTTGCCCGTGAGCTTCTGTATGTAAACAATGCCTTTGTTTATCGGCTATAGGAGACGAGATATGACGCAGAGTCGGATTCGTACTTCCAGGAGTCGTTCACGTTATTATCTATTGTTACTTCAATGAAACTGAAACTGTATCCGCTTGGTTTCAGCGGTTTAATTAAAACAGATACAGGTGTGATATGGGGTAGGTGTACGTTGTATGGTGCACGTGTAGTATATCTTTTTCATGAGAAAGTTTTCGATCCCTATCTTGTAAGGTGCTACGAACGTGACAGGTAATGTTAGTGACCTTCACCCATGCAGACCTTGCGAAAATGTATCGAACAAGTGCAGCTTGCCAAGTTTATACGGCATTGATGATTATATTTGTTTTAACATTTGGTCGTTACTCAAGCGTGGAGATACCTACCTAGTTAGTATTGACCTTAACTGAAATGTGTTACTAACGTTTGCGTGTTTCAAATTGGTGCCTTGATCTTATAAACGAATTATTTATAGGAACCTTATAACGGTTTTTCTGGAGATGTGGCAGGTACTAGTACTACTAACATATTCGTAGAGCATACCTAGCTTGTTTATATTGAGCGTCAGCGAATGGTCACAAATATTTTAAGTTTAATTTGTAGATAAGAATAGTACCTACCTACACCCAATTCGTCTCTATGTGACAATTCTTGACACCAAGAGACGTGTTAAGTCCTTAACAAATTCGTGTAGGTTGTGCATATGAATTGAATTCGCAGTCTTCACCACACTGATAATAATAATTGATCTATTCAGAAATTACGGTGTTTTCTATAGTCCGGAAGCGAACTGTAACCTTTAGCATCAAATCAAGTTGATATAATCACTACGCCAAAATTGTGCCATAATAGGAAATAAATTTGTATTGTGTAATCATCCAACCATTCACATTCGTAATGAGTGATATGTGAAGTAGGTCGGTTCATCGCGACCAAATATTTTCATTAGCTAATACGCCCTGCTTTTATTTATCAGCTTTTAAGTTTATCACGTTCAATAGAGGAAAGTTTTATTTGCTTAGGATAGGCACACAAAACGATTATTATTGATTTTGCTAGTAGGTACTATCGGTGTTCTGTGACTGGGGTTTACGAAGCTGATTTATACGTTGCGGTTCAACTACTTACCTAAACCAGTAACAATGTCGCATTTTCTAGATATTGCCGACGATTGCAATGTGCCCGATAAAAGACAATAAAGTTCGTCCCCTATTATCTATGTACACATGGACCTCTGTTTTTATCGGCGTGTAATAGAAAAGTTTTGGCAACCCTACAGGGAACAAAGGCGTGACGATTTACAGATGATAACCATTGGCGTCACATCTGGCATAGTTAAAGAATACCATTGCCCAAACACGAATAGCGTTGTGGGTATAAACTAACAAAAAAAACACATCAGTAAAAGGCTGTATAAAAGACTTAAATTGAAAAAAAAAATACTAACTAGTTTATTGTAAGTATTCTAGTTGTTTTACATTTTGATTATTTATAGATAATAAAGTTTTTTATAAGTAGGTACCAGGGACACTCAAACCAACAATTTTTTTCGAAAATTATGTCTGATTTGTTTCTGCAAATATTGTCTACTGAAAATCTTAAGTAACTATCTTATAGTGTCATAACATCCTGAATTCTGTCTGTGATGATTAGTTAGAACTGTAATTAAGATATGTTTAATGCCAAACAAAGACACGCTGTGATAAAAGATGCAAAATTTTATTTTCAAATTTCAACTGAATTTATATATAACCGCGTTTCTTTCAACACTACACTCAATTTGTAAATAATGTGATTCTCGCTCATCATACTGTTTATATTGATTGATGTGTGTTAAGATAATATGACATAATAAAGAAAGACAATGAATGCTTTTCACAAATAAAGGCATTCGGCTCCTCAGAGGGTTTTTTTTTTTGGATCATGGATGATTTGGTAAGTATGTTTATACTTTATAGCTATTGTACAATCTACTACGGTTATAAGTTTTCTAGAAATAACGTTTTTGTACATGTTTATGCATGAATTGGACAACTCTACTAATGCGGTGAAAAGTATGTTATGTAGGTGGGTAGGTAGTACCTAGTAGTATTTCATTTGCACCACCACGCTAAAAGTTCCGGATTTTATGGATTGTACAAAAATATTTGTTTGACCCCTAAATACCTGTTACGAATCTGAACGTTTGCGATGTGCTGTGATTCTGCCTAAAATATTATGATTCAGGTTTAATTCTACTGGTGCCTTGCCTACTATGAGTTTCCACAGCGGAAAATGACTTGCAATACAAACGCAAAGTAGCCCCCCTGTAGGCCACGTTAAAATACTTTTACCCCCAATTTGTCGTAGTTGTATCAATACTTATTAATACAATCGTATGAATTATAACTGTATGCAAGATAAGCGACACATTGTTTAATTTGTCGTGGACATGGTCATGGTTTCTGTTTGATACCATGTTATGGGGTTATCTGTCGTTTCCCGGAAACAAATGGCTCTATTCGAGATAGATGATAGCTTATTTTGACATGTGAACTTAGAGGAAATAAAAGTACTCGTACTTATTTATTATTTTCTGATGATTAATGATTTACACGAAATACAGGCTGATTGTTCGCGAAGTAGTATGCAATAGTTGAACAATCGCCATGTATCATTGGCGGTTCTAGACAGGAAAAGGGATTTCACAATATAAACTGTGCATTTTTTAAATGGTTTGCAATTTTGCATTACTGTCTCACGAACCATTTAAAGAATTACATTTAACCGTTGTAAAAACCATTTTGCATTTATAACATAATACTTATAAAACCTGAAACTGACATGGACTCTTACACTAACACTAGCACATGGAACATATACATACCTATATCTTGTTTTATAGGTACCTATCGTGTATTTCGTTATTGGTAAAATTACGTCAATTTAATCCAACGCTGTTAAAAAATAAACAATTAGGGTTATTACACGACTGCCCAAAAAAAGGAGTGTAATTTTCAGGGTTCATGTACATATTTAGTTAGTTTCTTGTTAGTTATTGGTTAGTTTCTTTATTCCACCATAACTTCTGAATGCCTGAACCGATTTTGATGTATGGAGTGTCGTTAGAATCCTTACACTTACGAGTAACATAGGCTGTATAAAAAATTGAAACTAATAAAAAAAAAAAAGACGACTGCCATGACAAAAACGAACTAAAAAGTGAAAAACAAGTTCCATCGCAGTCTGGGTACCTCTTAGATAAGACAGTGTTCCACGGAACGGTCCCCCGATTGCGATGGAACTTGTTTTTCACTTTTTAGTTCGTTTTTTAATTTATTTAATTATATTTTTTTATTTGCGTTTACTATTATGCAAATGAAGAGTACCTACTCTAATTTATTTCTGGGCACAACCTTTATCATTAGCATATCTTTGTTTGGTGTTACCAAATGTATTGTTATGAAATAGTCGAGAAGTTTAGTGCTTAGTTTTGTTTGTGAGAGACCTCTGCGGGGAGTGCTGCAGTGAATGAGTGTCTACGTGACCACCTGACCGGCCGTAGCGTCTATGTTATCAAACATCTACCTCAGACTGAAGTTACAACAGCTTGAAACGTCCGTTGCTATCAGTGATAGTCATAGCTCACTGCACTAGCCCGTTGATCTATGAATTATTTAACTTTCTAAAGTTCCACACTTATGAGACTTTACAATTAAAGTTACCTGTGTCGACGCAGCAGACCGCGTCTCGCCGGCGAGCCGCTGGGCCCGGCACCATCGTTGTCCAGCTTCTCCGGAGATCGAAACAGCTTACGGAAAGCCGCTGCCACCTTTTCCTTAGACCGGGACGTCATTGTGCACTGATTAAACTACACTTTCTATAGCTGCACTCAACTCTTCGAATCGATTATTAAACTTTCACACGATGTTTATTTTATTTCCGCACGTCTGTCGCACGTCTACGCGGCATGTCACGAAAACGTCAAAATATTTTATTCGAATGTGGAGTCAAACTATGCGGGCAGTAATCGTTCAACTGTTGTGCATTTGTGTTACATCACTCGAGGCGTCTCGCTCGGCGAGGGTCCGTGATGTGCGGCGTCTGCTGCACTGCACGTGCGACTACGAAGCGAGAGCGCCGATGAAATCGAAACTTGGCACGTTGGAGGAGGTCGGTTATCGCACCTCAGCGGATGCGTAGTGGAGCGCGCGCATGTGTGTCACAGTGCGTTGGCGCATGTCAGGCACGAGCACGACCGGTCGGCCGGCGCTGTGCACCGAGAGTGAGAGATCCTGCAGGGCTTGCGCCCAGCGCCGGCGCACCAGGAACTTTGTTCCACCAAGAGTTTTCTGATTCAGCCACCCTACCTTTAATTCCTTAAAAGGTCGTCATCGCTTTGTCACGTCACACTCTGCAAAAGGAGAAAACAAGGTTATGAACAGAATGATTCACAAGCAAAATATTTACGTGTGTCAGTTTAAAGAGATAAGGTTTGTTTTATTTATCAAAAAGGTAAGTATCTACTAAGACTGTACATATAACCAAAATGTACGAATAGCTTTGATTTGAATCCATGATTTTAATAAATTTTAAAATAGCTATTTGTCGAGTTTATACAGTGCTATGATTGCACTTAGTTCTACAATTATTTTGTGTTGCCATAAAATAATTAAGGACTTAAACCGTGCAGACACCGTGACAACAATTTAAAAACGAAGTCATCTATAAATAATAGCATCTATTATTATTTAGACACCCCAATAAATCGAAGCTTCAAAAGGTCATTCACATAGATAAGATAATAGCATCGCCCTAATGTAGCAGACTAAAATAAATATTAATTTGTTCCACGTAGCGCTCTTTGGATAGAGATCAGTCGCATTTCATAGCGCCAAGTGATTAAAAGCTGATAGACAAACAAATAGTATAACTTGGACTTCAATAAAATACTTCAATGTCATTAATTGCAATTAAATTTAAATATTTTAAACATTAGCATAGACCAACGAATTTTCTCTATGACATTAGTCAGTTAGTTACGCTGAATTACGCCTAGACAACTCTAAAGTCATCGGATACACTCAAGTACTTAAGACGAAAATGTATTAAAACAAAACACGTAGCGCCCATGAACAGTAACTTTTGTGAAAAAATAAAATCTAGGATTCATAAGATACTAAAATAATAAAGCTGGTATCTGTACAATGTGCGTCCTTGTGCTGACCTTGGCACTGGAAAGGACGTCCAATAACCGGCCTACCAACTTATTGGCAAGTTGCCCGATATAATTATGTCTCTGAGGACTAAAAGGCTCATTGTGGAGGTGACGAATAAATCCCTTTGATCAATACGTTCAACGTAAAATACATTCCAATTTGAGAACAATGTAAAATAAAATAAATATTTAGAGGCGCTAGAGGTTCCTTGTATTAAGTTTATTAGCAAAGCTGTTAAAGTTCCAGCTTTTTTACTCAAAGGTTCCAGCTTCCAGCGTAGATAATGTTTACGTAATGAGGTGCCATTCAAAATCTATGATTAGCTGCTTAACCATTATATTTTCAAAATAATCTTTCTGACTGCTCTGCCTGCCCCGTTGGTCTAGTGGTAGCGCGACTGGTGAGCACGAGGTCCTTGGTTCGAATCCCGGGTCGGGCGAAGTGTTATTGGGTTTTTCTATTAGGTAATTCAGGGTCACAGTAAAGAGTTTGGATTAGTGCCCGGTCGATGGCAATAGGCACGCCCCCTATTACATTTTTTTGATTTGATTGGGATTTGATTTATCTGGCGCAATTTGGGTGTAGTACTATATAAGTACCTCTGCCTACCTCTTCAGGGAATATATAGGCGAGACATATATTTTATGTTATATTATAAAAAATGAAACAGAATAAATAAAATATTATATACATTTGTCATATCCTTGGATCACAAATGAAAATCCAGTTTCACTGGATACCATTTTAGTTTAAAAATCGACCTTCCAATGTCTATATTTGTACCGTGCCCAAGGTAAAAGAACAAGCTACCCTCCCTAATGAATCGCAATAAAATCATTTGATTAGGCGCCTTCTCAAGCGTGCGACCCCTTGTAGAATTTTTACCTACTTTAATATCTTCGGCCCCTTCGTATTCTGCACTTGACTAACGAAACATATGACCAAATTTTTTCCGATAGGGTCCATGCAGCTTTGGGAGCGAATATAAAAGTGTTGCAACATGCGACCTGTGTCGCCTACTTATACGAATACACGTCTTATTTTGATAAATCTAAATATTGTCTCTCTCTAATACCTTGTCGCTCGTAAATCCAAGCAAGTTGTTAACAGTTTCGGCACGATTTCAGGAATCGTTTAAGAGTTGCAAATTGATGCAGTTCAATTACAGTATTCCGCGGAACTGAAATTAGCAAGAAACAGTGTTCAAAAATAAACTTACCTTAAAGCTCTAAGCTTGTCGGCTTGGCGATCAACTTAACAAGCTCAAGTGCAGAAAGTTTACGAGACAAACGGAAGATCCTGGCATAAAAAGTAGATACGTAGATGTATCCACGTTTATTTTTATTTAATAAATAAGTTACGAGTTTACATGACTTTAAGCAAAACGAGTTTTCTATATATTTAGACGTATTTTTTTTTCATCACACTTAGAAATTCGGTAGTCGAGATCTGCATAATTCTCAGTAATCTTAAACATTCCCGACGCTACGATACTAAGTAAGGCCGTAGTAAACCCATTCCGAGTCTAACGTAAATTAATTTAATTCAAGAGTTGTTTGTTACATCTGACATCGCTATTTACTGACGCAATTCGTGAACCGTTTTGAAATGCTCGTTATACTAGTTTATAAACAGTGAAAGTAAAATTAAGTCGCCAGATAATCGAGTGTGATTAACGCCATTTTCAGGTTTAACTTGACATTAATCTGATGAATCTGTAGACTGTATTTAATAATTACTCGTCCAAAATTCGCTGTCTACGAATTAAAAGTCGATGCAGAATGTACTACATACATACTTACATACCCCTACCCAAGTGATGGGCAAGTATTATATCTATTAACTAGTGCTAAGAAAAAGTTACAGAACAAGTCTAGTAGTGAGATAATAAATCTGGCTCTTAAAAACTTGTCTGTTCGTTTGCTCTACACTGTAAATTAATATGTAAACAATACAATAGCTTTGCCCATCAAGGAATGTGTTTGCCATAGAAATGGTTTATGCACATCATTTGGAGACTGGAATGTCAAAGGTTTTCAATAACAGCTAATGGGGCCAGCAATTAATGTGAATTCATTAAGAGAACTCCGATAACAGTACTACGTTCAAGTCGTTCAAGAGATGTGGGAGGGTAGTTTGGGGAGGCAGGGTGCATGGGGAGGGACGCTGGCGACCCGCACCCCCGCAAATGACGTCAGAGCAGAGCCTCGACGCGCATATAGTCCGATGAATACAGATAGTATAATAGTACTTTAGCTCCACAATAAATAGTACGATAAAACTACTCTAATATGATGAAAATAACTTGTTTGATTGCGTAAGTTAGTTTAGTAGATTAAAACATTATTTTCTGAAACAACATTCCTTATTAGGCCTTCCTTGTTTGTTTATGTTAACATTAGGTACGTACCTACCTACTACTTCAAGACAAAGGTAGTTATGACATGCGTAACTGCTTCACATTCACATGTTCACAATAATTTCCGGAGATGTCCGAAGCTGACAAGGATTACTTCATTCAACAACTCGGAAACTTGTACTCCCTTTGTATTCTTGTGAAAACCTGTGTTATTTTAGTACTGATAGTACTTAATGACTTCTGATTTATAGAAAATACCTCGACGTTTATAGAAATATTTTAATGTAAAAGGTTTAAGGATGGGCCCCTTTCTTACTAAGTAGTTTTCTATATAAAATGTATTAGTGTGTAGGTGTAGCCTCCATTTAATAAACCTAATGGTGCTACTCCCCTGGGGACAATCCGTGATTGTATACCTACTGCAGCCTTATAGCCATCTATTTGTAAGTTGAAGCAAAGGATGGTTAAATGCTACGAAAATGTGCCTAGGCCTACGCCTTTGTAGCGAAACGAATAAATGAATGTAATATTAAAAAGTTATTAAAAAACTCCAAATTTGCAAAGGAATTAAACATATCAAAAGCATATTGAATACAGAGGTTTGTAAAACATGCAAAGAAATTTATCTAAAGTTTATACGGTACGATTTTTTCAACAAGAGCCGTTCATCTTCGATGTATATACCTTAGGAAAAGGAATACGCACGTCGCACAGTCCACACCCTACACGAAAGCAACAGAATAGATATATTATGCTTAGTACTGGCTAATATCATCGAGACTTTTACTTGCATGTCATTCACGTATTAGAATTTAACGGAGTTTTCCGACTGCGTTTTAGAAATCTTATGAAATACTTTTTTACTTAAGTCGCGGCCAGACTGCGATGCGTGCGTGGACAGATTCCGTCTTCTAGGTCTCCGTAATATAGAGGTACTGAGGTAGGTATGAACTTCATCGAAAATACTTCAGGTAGATTGCACATTAGACTGTACAATGTACATGTACAGTGTATGTTTATGAGTCAGCGAGAACTCTCCCCTGCGGCACTGTCGTGGTCGAACAAAAACTCGATTGATTACATAAGGCTCCACGCTACACTCAACCGGGTTCATGTCATTGAAGCCACTTTAATTTTTTCATACGAAGGTACATATTGTATCCTGTTATGATACTACCGATTATTTTATTTCACCTTAGGGAAATACACAGTAAAGCATTTAACTTAATTATGTAGGTAGGCTTGACGTAAAGTTGTATCTACGTACCCAGTTACGTATTAATTTTAGGTGCTTATAAGTAAGTAAGAGACCTAAGTAGGTAATAGGTTTTAAACGCAAATAATAAAGTAAATTGCTCTTATATAATAAAGTGATAACTAATGCTTTGCACGAAGTGTTCGCAAATGTAGACGATTTTATGTTCCGATATACGTGTTTGTGACCGCCGCGCGCCGAGAGCTTTTACGACGTGCACACTAGAAACCGGATGCGAAGCGGGACTAGGGGGAAATTTACGCCATTTTCAAGACACCGACAACATCGCCCGAGGCTTTCCTTAAAGCTTTTTGTTGCTCTGTTTATAACAAAGCGAGTATAGCAACACTGAGGCGGTTATGCGCTTATGTTGAGAATTATGCAGAAAGTCTAAGTTTGATCTATGTATCAAAGTTAGAAGATCTTGTGAACTTCCACACTCGTAATTTTTGATTTTATGTACATTAAGCACACAAAGCCTTTTAGTGAATGTTGTTGTTTGTCTTTGAGTGTCTACTGTAATTTCGTTGTAATTTATCTTGATCTTAAGATTTCATGAAGAAGACTTACTTGAGCTACTTACTAAAACATTTTCGCCCACTAATTTCGACGAAGGAAAACTTTGGAAGTAAAATGTCATAAAAACATGCAAACATAAACTAATTCTAGATGGTAATAAAAGAAACAGTCAAAATGGAATAGAATTGGTAAAATTATTGATAAAATAGCTTTGGTATGATGCCGCTACAACAAAAAGCAATATAAAAATAAGTAAATTTACTGGTACAAATCGTGCCAAGAATTCATTATACATGTACTTATTTCAATATACGGTCACACGTGTCTATACTTCATGCAGAAAAATATTTTATCTATAACGATGTGCCATAAACGATTCGATTGTGGATATAAAAAATGCGACCGTCGAAGAATCCTGTCGAAACGTGGTTCGGCACAAATGGCGCGATGGGAGGATCGCCCAGTCCAGTGCATGATGTTATGACTGCCGGGGCCGCGGCGCATTCCCCGGACTACCACCCTCTCAACCACTCACATCCCTCCGCAACGCAGACAGAATGAGTTATGATTTTATATTTACTTTCCAACGTGTCACCACGTTTATTTGCATGATAATTGGTTTCTCGAGGCAATATACTGAATGCGCACTCAAATGTGAAAACTGAGGAGATTTTTACATAACAACAATATAGGTTCCGCTTGTAATCAAAACGGTTGATCCCTATCTAAAGTGTAGCCTATAACTGTATTGCCTTTGCAGTTATGTAAGCCAATCTTTTTTTACAGTTTATGAGCTGACAATAATACTTTCAGTGATATTGGTTTCGAAATTAATCGCATAGTAGAAATAGTTTTTTTTGTGGATAAGAGAAAACTCATATAATACGATACAATATTTAAAATGCAACAACTTAAACACGGCTGAATCTGATTAACGCTGAAGCTGAAAACTGATTATTTAAAACCCTACAACAATGCTCCAAAGAAAGTACAGTAAGTATAGGCATCGTGAAATATTACGCATTTAAGTATCTTGCATGTTATTGTTATGATGTAAAATGATCATAATTATATAAATTTATCGGTACTGCGTAGTGAGGTTCTACTCCTTATAACTAGCTATTATGTCACGTATGTAGGTGCTCTTATGAGAACGTGCGGTCGTCATGAGGTCTGCGCTACTGGGGTGACAGACAACGACCCTCCATATAATGGTCGTTCGGAGATATTAAAGCTGGTAGACATGAAAATACGTCGCCAAGTATTCTCGTCGTTTCACTGTACTGCTTATAGATGGGTCGATGGGTATGTAATTCCAAGAAGTTTATTGTTCGTGTCTGTATTCTGTACACATTATTGTAACTAAGTAGCTACCGTTGTGTTGAGCCCCTAGTTTGACACAACTTGATTCAACAGTTCTAGAGGACACAATTCTTACTAATATTATAAAATGCAGTAAGTTTGTTTGTTACCTCTTCACACTTAAATCACTAATCCGATCATAATGAAATTAAGCATGATAAACGTTGTCAGGAGTACAGAAAAGGCCCTATACCTGTCATCCAGAAAAAAGTGACTTTAATGTGGGAATGGGAATGTAAAGCTGACTGCTACGAAAACCTACCCAAAACAATTTTGTTGTATGATCTACTATATTAATCATAAATGGTAAGTAGGTACTGTTTGTAAGAGGCTTCTAATTTCTGTAGAACGTAATAAAATGGTGGATGATATTCACTGCCGCTATAATGAAATTGAAAAACTCGTATTACAAAAAGCTGTTTTCGAAAGCTTTCGAATACGGTGTTTTCTGTTTGTAGATATGCTTTACAAAAGCTAGCGGGATACCTATGTGAAAAGGCGTTCGAATAGAGTTTAATTCATGCCTCACGCTCTCACAGACGGCCGCCTGGAAATGAGAATTATACCATAGGTAGTAGGTACCTTAGCCTTACAAGTAAATACATAGAGGTATATGACGTAACGTAGCTCGGTTTCGCTTAATTCTGTTTATGTATGACTACACAAAGTAGCGCTTCCTGACTATTAATGATTGAATAACGTTAGATCTCTAAAAAAAGGTAACGATTATGAATTTGTTTTTAATATTTAATTAATAATATTAATGCACGAAGTATATGAATTTCTTTTACTTATGCTTGTGTTTGTTAGGATCGTGCGCGGTCAGGTTGGGACGGCTCCCATGTGTACAACATTGAATACAAAGTGATATTCAGTTCGAAAACAAAATATTATTTATATAAATAACATTAGTTATTTTAATTGGCCGTATGTAACAATACCCACGAAGTTTTTATCAAATTATGACGCCTATAATAACCACAATTTATTTAATGGTTTGGCTGTGTAAGTGCGAACAGGTCATTTGCAAAATCTACGGAAATAGTAATAACGTAGTCTAATAAAAAATCAAGAGTCAGCGTAATATACTTATAGGTACCTAAAGAACTACATACCTAGGTACTTGCTAGGTATTCGATTTTAATAAAACTGTTATAATAATTTTCAAATTAAGTTTAAGCTTTAGGACTTACTAAATTGATTAAAATAATTCAATTAATGTGACAATATTTTTTTGTTGTAATGTTGCTAGTTGTATGAATTGTCTGGTATATATTTATATTATGACGCTGTTTACTAAAATTTGGGTTCCGTAGTTCATTATTTATTGCCACACAGTAAGTAGTACTTAAGTAAAGATAGGTAATATTATATTCTGTGACTGCTGTTTTGTAGTTAGTAGTCCGCTCGCCTACCTTTTATTAACGTTCACATATATTTATATTGCATCTTATTCTTGTGTTTGCTTTTTATGACCTATATTGGGTACCTATTTAGCATTTGCCATCAAAACAAATAAAAACCTAGTACATAGTATAACCTAGTAGTCGACACTCGACAAACAACTTTGTAAACACTGAACCTGCGTCTGTTTTAAATAGCTATGTTATGATGTTAAATCTTGTTAAAAGTAATTGGCTAATTACTATTCATTTGATCATGTTTCACGGCCTCCGTTCGGACGTGATGTACTAATATTTATAATAACTAATTTTATTAGTACAGGTAGGTACTTATGTGGGGAAGTAAGTATGTTACATGCTAAATGCGTAGGATCTGTGCGTCATTTTCCTTTATAGCTCTAAGAATGACGTTTAAGAACAAAGTGTTTAGCAAATGCGTAGCAAATTAACTTGCAGGTGGTAGGTATTATTTTTCTACGCTTCCTGTTTAAGTCTTTATAAATAATTATAATATCTATCTACTTATACTTATATAATAAGACACAGAAGAGAGAAAAATATGCTATATAGCTCTAATATTTGACGCGACCTTTAAAGAGTTAATAAAATTTAGTACTAACTAACGCAATCCACTAGGTACGCAATAAGCGTACCTAGTGGATTGCGTTAGTTAGTACTAAATTTTGGATTTGGACTCCTTTATTTTTGCCAGCTATGAGCTAAATAGAGTCCATACTATTGTATAAATATGTGCCTACTGCCTACTAGGTATCTAAGATTGCTCGTCATGATTGCAATGCGAGCTCTGGGATAGAACACGTCCGGACGTCCGTCTGACGCCAACAAAGGATAGTTCCAATCAACATCATAGAACTAGACCGCGGCGCAACTACAATGAACATGAATGAACTGCCATTACCTAATACTGTCATAGTACCTAATTGCTGCCATTCAGAATGGTTGTAATCATTTAACGACGCGTGATACGCTGCTGCCTATTCTCTTGATTAGTTTTATGCTTGATAAATCATTCGAAATAGCAAACATCAAGCACGATATGAAGGTCCTAAGGAGATATTTCCTAACAGATTTTTTACCACCATATTAACGGTAGAGCAAGTAGAAAAAATTTAATACGTGATGTCTTAACTCAGGTAAGTTTTATTAGGAGTATATTTAGAGTACATTCTTAGTGGCAGCCCGGGGTTGGGAATTGGCCCTGATAAAAAAATGCTTCGTCTACATTAGAGATAAGACTTTGTAGTTTGACGTAATAATACGTGGTCGTGCAAAATAAGTTCTTTTTATTTATAATTTTTTTTAAAGAATGTCGCTAGGTATATCTTCTGTATCGTGCGTCTCACAAACATTAAATATCACATGCATAAACACCCAGACTCGAGACACAACATGTGCGGATCACACAAGTTTTTGTCCCGTGAACATGATATTTAGTATAGGTAGGTAGACCGAAGAACGTGAACTTCAGATGATAGAGCGTGGAGTACCTACCTATGTTCCTTTACTTAACGATAGGGTCTAAACCACATGGTATTATAGTCTTTTTGTCCCGCATGCTGGTTGGGTTAGACTCTCGACACTCGAGGACGCCACATATGGCAATGTGCGTTTAGTTCTCAAAACAAACTAACTCCGCTTGTATTTTCTAAAAACGAATAATAAGCGATGTATTATGTATGCTCGTCTCTCGTAAGACGTGTATCAAAGTTTCAACAAGTTACGTGGCTAAGCGTGCACCGATTCTTTATCTACACTACCACAAAATACATTCTTGGATAACTACTTACCTACTTGGGCTTAAATTAGTGTCATTTATAGTTTATAGGCTACTTGTTGTTAAAATAGGACCATAGGCAAAAAACCATGCCCATGGATCGACCAGTAGAACTCCGCCATATCGGACCACGGGCAATATAATTTTCAGCCGTTAAAAATGTCTCTGCAGTAAACTATATCTCATCATCTTTTGACGATTTATAAGATGAGAGTATAAGTTATTTCTCCCTACCTTAGGACTAACAACAAAGGATAGCAACAAATCGACAACCCAAGCAAGACACGGATGTTTATTTGTTTTTAAAACTGGAAAAATAGTCTTCTTATGAATAAATGTATCACGACATTCAAAACAAATAATTATGAGTAAAACCTATTAATATACATTCAAAACATGTGCAATCCCCTGTGAACAGCGATCCGTTTCTCTACCTGTCTCGTTGAGCATGAATTGATATCGTAATGCGAATTTATCGCGTACTGAGCATTAGTCACGATTTAGCTTAGGCATCTTGATTTAGTGATTTGCCGTCCCAGAAGGATTAGTGAGCACGCATAACGAAACAGTTAGAGCTGTTACTCTTTCTTTTAACAAATGTAAAATCGGCACGTCATGCCAGTAAAAGTAATCAATGTCCGTTTTTATACTGCTCTTACTTTACTAACCACCCGTTGGGATTGTGGACTGGGTTGCGGACTCTAGAAGGACAAGTAGACATTATTATAAGATTCCTTTCATTCCTTTCTGATTAAAAATAGTTATAAGAGCTGGTATGTTAGGTATAGATCTGCTTTTTTGTGAGATCTACATAATTGGTATCGGGTGGTATGCATACTGATTTTTGAATTAATTAAGCATTTAAGAAACACGTGCCTACATATCTACGTACCTAATGAAATCTGTACTGTTATCACGGTGCATTTAAGTAAGTGGGTAGCCTAACTTTCATCTGATTAAGAAAGAAATATTGCCCAAGTAACAAGCTAGGACGTTGGCTTCGTGATAGCAAAATGCGACCGCCGCTTCTTTTTAAGGTTTTTATTGAGTTTTGGATTATTCTCCAAAAAATATAATTTATCCGCACCGCACATACAAGATAATCGTTAAATAACACTTATATCCACTCACACGCTATCCGGGGACCACGGTAGGTACCCGGATCCCGGACATGGCCGGCGCTTGAGTGGATATAGTACATAAGTGTAAGTGTCACTTAAAGAAGTGCGTCATGTCGGGTTTATAAAACAACTACAATTCATAATATACAAGTGGAGGGTCAAAGAAAAGTAAAACGATGGACATTGTCGATGATTGCGATTCCACAATTCGCAGTCACCTTGGCAAGCTACCGAAGCTTGTCACATTGTACCTATTCTAGATGCAAGCGCGCTTCCTACCCCAGAGAATATGTCCATATGCCTACTTATGTGTGACGTATTGAGCTACCTTTAATGGTAAACCGAATGACTACTTAGTTATTTTTCCAATTATCGCATATTTATAAGAAGCGTGTGGAAGGCCGGAAAAATCGCATCAATATTGACATGCCGCCTTACAGTTAAACTTATAAAACACTGCATTCTTTTATGCAGTCTCCAATGCTTCCGGCTCGAGTTACTTGGCAATTAAAGTGCATTTTTAATCTCTTTAAACATTCTCAGGTAGGTATGCGTATGAAGACGAAATAAATGTACCTAAAACTTAGGGTCAAGAGAAAAATGAAGAGTCCATTCTGTGAACATTGACTTACCTATAGAGTTGATTATTGGACCAATGTGCAATGGTAAGGCATATTACGATAGGTATTACCTACTTTTCAACCTTAACCTTCTACAGTAAAGGGCTATCCAGATAAAAATGGTAATGATTGATTCGAAGCCTTACTCGATTCTAAATCTCGAAATTCGCGCGTAAATAAATTTAATGGCAAGTTCTCTATTTCAGCGTAGGTATACCTACATCTAAGTACTTATATCTGAATTAGTTTCAACTTTTTATAAGTACCTACGTTATTAAATCGATCACTTGTACAAAATAACCTTAAATATGAATGCTAGGGCCAGTGTATTATGATGATTTCTGTCCTGTTAATTCAAGTTATATATTTTTTCTTTTCTTTTATACTTATGCACACACCTGTGCAAATAGGCATGGCTCATATGCATATTCAAAAAATTAATAACTACTGTTTGATGGTTGGTAAAACTATGAGTACATATAGTATAGTACATATTTTTGGCGGGTACCTTATACATATTCAATCTCTGTCTCTACTCAACCATACCCCTAATCTTCGCCGCAAGAAATAAAGAAAATAGAGCTCATAAAATAACAATAAATTGGGTGCGTAGTAACGAAGTAAACCTACTTATTACGATTTACTCAGGCTTACGAAGGTTGTACAAGTACCTATATTCACGATATTAAGAAAGAATATTGTTATCAAGATGTAAACGAAATGTGGATATCTTCTTAGTAGGTGCAATAAAACATCTTCCTATCTCATTAGAGTTAATGTTGTTTCGAGATTTTACACGGAATGAAACTCATTTAGCGCGCATAACAGAATCTTCCTCTAAATGAGTTCAGTAGAGTTAGCTCATACTAACCAGTCTACTCCCTAGAGCTTTAGAGCTACAGCAATGAAGATCTACCAACATTTTAAACTAAAATAATGTAAAAAAAAATGTACATACGTACTTGGGTATGGACCTATACTAAAATAATACAATAAGATACGTACGTTACATATGTAATAAATAAAAGCAACTATAAAAACGTAAAGTAAAATACTATTCAGATCTTTGATCGCGTCGTAAATATGGAGAAAACTGGGGAGGGGGTAAGAACGCAATTGACTTTTGGACATCGGACGTTATCAAGTGGTGCACTGTCCTCACCTCGAGTGTCGGAGCCTGCGGCGGTGCGGAGACCTCAACACGCCCGAGCGCCGCCCGTCTGCCGAGCACACTGCCGCGGCCCGCCCCCCGCCCGGCCCACGCCGCACCCGCCGCACCCGCCGCGGACACCAGAGGGCGCACACACTCACTACAACCTCCCGCTCCCATCGATCCACCCTTCATCACACCAACGCATCCCTACACTCCGTAACGCTCCATCGCCTGCGATATAAAGTTCCAAACGACTCGCAATTAAAGGGGTTCGCTACTGTTGGCAACCTTTCGATGACGTGTGTAAGCTCTATTATGATGATTGCAAAGCTTTATGCTGTTGTCGAAATTACATTAGAGTTTGGTCTTTCTTTATTAAAGCTTTAGCTTATTGCATGTTAATTATTTATCTACGCGCATAATGTAAGGACCTATCTAAATCTTTGGGGTAATTGTACCTAGCTAGTTATAAATGATAGAACTTTAACAAATAATAAAACTTTATTTCATTGAAAATTTTAACTCATAAAATCACAACATATACAATGTATATTTGTCATCACAACATACGATGGTTACTTTACATTTCATCCATAATATACAATATCTACATAATATTAATTGACAAATATTCATACATTTTTATACAACAGAAATAATATAATATGTATATCATTATAAATATGATATGTTCCATCACATTTATTATATACTTATCTCTCGACATCATGTCTCAGTTTATTATTAATAAACCGACATTATTATATTATACTGCATTCATTAAATATAAATAAATTTACCCCTGCATTTGTCAGGAAGACGTAACACAAAGGCTAAATAAGAATAAGTGTACAAAAATAAATAGGTATTATGTTTAACAATTAGCGGAAGCATTTATATTACTTAAAGGTATAATATGCACAATGTATGAATTTATATTTACAATGTAAAATGATGTTCTGGAATTGTACACAATAATAAATAGAGGAAATAAAATAGCTTTACTGTCGTTGTACTTAGATTGAATGACTTAGATATTCCTGTCATTTTATATAAATTTTAGTTATTAGAATTGGGTGAAGTCATTCATTGGCTGTGTTTTCAGTGCGTGACCTACGCATTTTATATTTAAAGCAGGATGAAAACGTCTACATTGACGACAGTTTTTATTCAATTATTAGACAATTAAGAAAACGAGTAACACTTATGAGATGGTATAATGTCTATAAGTGAATCAAAACCGCAGAGAAAATATTAATTTCGTCTTGTCCTGCCTCAGTCAAATAATAAATATGTAGCTGTAATATATTTTGACTAGATTCATAGTAGGCTATAAAACGGGTCTGTTTTATTTAAGTCCATCAGATCAGATAGAAATAGACAATATTATGAATTTTGGCTGTTTTATTATAGTGTCATAAGTATCGAAATAAAATGCTCTTACAATAAATTATAGTAGATTTGTTCAACCTACCTTGTAACGTATGCTGTCAAACTATTGACCAATTAGATATACATATACATACTTGTACGTTTGCATACCATGAGCAACAAACTAAATAGTAAGTTTAATATGTCAATATGAACACGCGAAGCCCGTCTAGATAAATTAAGTCATAAGCTTCCGGCATCAACTATAAATAATGATGTTGCTCAAAATTGAACGCTTATTTAGAAAAAGACAATTGTACGTTTATTTCGTTACAGCATTTTGTAGTGTAATAAAAATATTATGCCTTTATTATAAATTACAAATTGTGTTCAGTAAACCAATACCTTTAAATATTTTTGTTACTTCCTTTTCCTCCATAGATACTTATAATAATTCTACTAAAATATAAAATGTACTTTAAAAAATAATCATAGTATATACTAAATAAAAACACATTTGTACATAATGGTGACCTCTATAACTTTTTCAAACTTATGTATAGTTTTTTAACATGAGTAATACTTTATATTTTACAGTAAGTATAGATATACCAGAAACTAATATTGCTACCTTTAAATGTACAGTTTTATTATAAAAAATAATTAACGTTGTTATTGTAATTAAATACTTCAACACACGAATACGTAAATAATAAGTAAACCCTCTATTTTCTTAGATACAACCCTTCGAAATACAACAGTATACGTTTTGTAATTCATTGTAATGCTGTGTTTTATAATCATTACTATACATAATATAATATAAATTTGGGCTATATAATATAGAATTTTATAACATAGAAATAAACCATTGTGATTTTTAATTTATTTTCAAAACGGACACTCCTACAGCCAAAAATGCATTTACTCTAAACATGTATTCTAAACTCAATTTTAGGAAGATACATTAACGTCATGGCTATTTTCATATAGTATCATAAAATAGGTATATTTAACAAGCATAGAAGAATGTTTAGATCAATTTTTATCAAAAAGTCTAATTCCGAAGAGTAGTCAGTAAATACAAAATCTTTGTGTACATATACCAAAAGGTAAAATGGAATCAAAGATCGAGGAATGTAAATATTTATAATACTTCATTAGGAGCAGAGTGTATATATATATATCTTACATTAAATTTGACAGAAATAACACTAATAGCTCAGTTAACTTAATATGCATGCAATGAATAATATGTAAGTATGTATTTTAGTAATTCTAAAAAATATATATAAAACAGGATATAATATAAATTTATATATAAATAATTTAGAATACTATGTAAATTACTTATATTACATATCCTATGTACTTGTTTCTATATTGGCATTATTACGGAAGCTAACTACTTAAATATACTGTGTTTAATGACTATCACACTTAGCTGCATTACTGTTTGATTAAATTCTTGGCATAAAAAAACATTAGGTACTTACAAGAAATTGTTTATGGAATATAATTAATTGATGAAGCCCACAGAGAGTTGAGATCTCTCGAAGTTTATTTGGGGCAAATTCATACCGTATTTAGCCATGGATATGCAATTATTATTTTGTATGATGTCATTATGCATTTCCTCCAAGCTTTCTGTACAGTCATATCTTATAAATACCATTTAAATTGTACTTCTATGCAGCAACAACAGTATAATCGCTGTGCTTGACAACCGCTTCATCTACCCTAAAAATGCTTGCTTGTACTAAAATGTTTGTCACAATTATTGTGAATATTTCAATAAAAATACAACAAATATTTCTATTAACATTACTCGTACAGTTTCTCGACCTATTAAGCATTTTTAGACATACAACGCATATCGGTAGGACTAGTAAAATCACCTTAATAGACAGGAAAATTCTTTTTGGTCACTCTAATTTATATCTATAGAAGATTATTTTTACCTTAAATATAACAACATTAGATCAAATGTCATCACTAGTACTTTTTCATGAACCTCGTTGATATTCATTTAGGCACAAACCTATAGCACCGTCAACCTAAGGAATTATTGCAAACCACTACTAACATAATAGATAACGGTGAAAGTCAAAATAATCCTCACATTAGGTAGTTTAGTCGTAATTATGATTGCGGGTTGAAACAAAGTCACATCGACTGAGGTAAAAAGTAAAAAAAACTTTCACACGACCCACAATAATATCGCAGAATATCGTCATAAAATGTAGGGAAGGTAAAATAATTGTACCGTGTAAGGCGCACACAACGCAATAGAGGCGCAGATAGCGTTCAGCGGTCGGGACACACGCGGGGAGTGCTATAAGTCGGTCTCAATCCATTGCTAATCGCCTCGACGCAGCCGCCGCGCCGCCGCCGTGTTGCGGCGGTACAGCCACACCTGGTGTGACAAACATACAAGTCTATAATACAATCAGATAATACAAGATATATTACATCTAACGGCAATCCAAATCTTCAGGATGTTCGAAGTCAGTTTAATGCTTCAAGCGTTAATTAATAAATATTGGGGTCAGGGTTGGTAATTGTTTTAATTAGGTATTTCAATCCATAATTTAGCGAAACAAAACTGATATTCGAGACATATTTTTGCATGTACCTAAATACAAGCATTGCTTTGGTCAAGAAATAGACATTCGAAGAGCTTTTCTACCTACTATGTTAGTAGTGTAGTTATTCAATGGTAAATTAACTCAAGCGTTAAGCTAAACTCAAGTTATAACATAAAGCTTTCCTCCTGTGTCGCTCTAATCTTTCTCATTGCAAGCATTTCAAAAGTAAATGATGCGAATAGACGTCGCCTGCTTGTCCCAGCCAATTTTAGATACTAGATGACGTCTTTACATCGTGGTGATATCGCGTGCTCGCTATACAGTTACCTTTCTCACAACCTTTCAGCATGTATCCGACGAACATTTGTGTACGTCAACCGATGTTTTAATATCTACCTTTTCCTTTGTTATTTCGTCTCGCTCATAAATACAAAGTATTCTGAACGTGTGACTACATATCAGTAAGAAAGCAGTGAAGGACGTGCAAGAAGCATAATATTGTTGTCTGATTTATAAATGCCACTTTCAACTTTTCTAAATGTATATAATGTTTATATATAAATAAAAACAGCATTTAAATAAATCTCACAATAAGCAAAGTCCTAACTACACGTTTTACACTCACCAATACATTATATATTTGTGTGCGTCGTAAAATACGACTTTTTTTGTGATTATGTCAGGGTGTAGGACTGCACTATCTTCCAGTGTGCTTAGTACCAACAAACTAGGATCACCAATCCGCTTGCCAAGCAAGTAGGCATGGTGGGTAGGTAGTTATAGCGATCCTCAATTACTACTATATCGTAAGCCTGGCAGGCAAGGCGAGGGCAGTATACAACACCCACATACGAACTAGTAACACCAGAGCACATTCACCTGACCATCTGTAATTCAACCGTGGTTATTCACGCTAGTGAGGCCATCGCACGTTGATATCGTCCAAATGACAGAGTATTTTAGCCATAAATACAAAATAATTAACTACAAATATGGGATCCAGGTATTATACTCACTTGGAAGAGAATAACGACATCTAATGAGACCTGGAGGCTGCCACACACCCAAAACTGTGGAGGAGCTTCCCTTAAAACGAAGTATGCAGTCTTGAATATGTCTCCACATGTCCACATTATCACCATACTGACACTGAAAATGCAATCAAATAAAGTAAATAAAGCAATCTAGAATATGTGTAGACTGTAGTTGGCTAGTCTCACATGCGATGCTGTTACCGAAATACGGTCAGGCAGAGAAAAATTGCCATTTCATACGGCATGTTCAATGTGTTAATATTTAACTAGTAACCTTTTTCATTTATAATTAGATTTAGATTTCACGATAATACATACAAACATTGTTAATAACAGTAAGATAAATACATGTTACAGATAAGTCATTACAATAATAACTTTATTATCAGAGTAGGTATCATTAATTACTGGGCAGCAGTATGTATACATTATAGTATTTGTGTGTTTACCTCATTCCCTCAGTACTTTTGTTTTGATGATTCTTGGCTATCTGAGGTGCGCCGAGCATGGCTTCAGTGAACAGAGCGAGGAACCCGATCAATTCCACGAAAGGTGAGAACTCTATCAGTAAGTAGGTGATCGCCGCGCCCAGCACGGAGAACACCAGCATACAGTCTACATAGCTCTGGAAATCTGTCCAGGCCCAGAAATATTTCCGTTCCATATCTGTAACAGATATATAAGTCATTGTCATTGTGTATTCTATTGTGTGATAATAAACCGTCTATACCTACACATAAATATATTACATAAATAAAGATTTGTATGTATATAACCACCATATTAACAATGCACCGTGGATAATATTAGTTGTAATGTAGGTTTTTTTTTTAAATTAGTTTGTTAAGTATACCATAGATATCACGATGCTTACAATGAAGTAGGAAATCATGCCGAAGTAAATGACATCACTACATAGATAAGGTATCTGACACAGATTGACCCAGTCACGACTCCATACGATACCAAATAACTTGTAATTATAAGAGCATTGAACTGACTTCACTACATAAATAGGTACAGTCATTATATCTTAAGAGCAATGCGTTTATATGCTACACTTATAACCAACATAGGAAATATTATCATGAAGTAATTTTCTGCTCTACTTCTAGTTTATGATTATTACTATTTATTATGTTACTGAAACAAAATCCTATTCTTATTCAAATAAAAGTTATTTACTGAATGAACTCTTTAAATATTATAATTAACTTACCAACTGCATTCTAAAATGAAAGTAATTAGTAAACAAAATTCAATGATTTTATGGATGTGATTGAGGTAAAATATGAATTGGTCTTATGTTATTATTTT
The DNA here is from genome assembly GCA_905340225.1 of Abrostola tripartita. NCBI lineage: Eukaryota > Metazoa > Arthropoda > Insecta > Lepidoptera > Noctuidae > Abrostola > Abrostola tripartita. The sequence goes on from HG996488.1 coordinate 5,109,206, forward strand.
CTATAAGGCTTACTATTAATAGAAACATGGTAACTACAAGACTTAAATACTTAGTTTATTACATACACCATATCCATCAGATACACACAATGACTGAAGACATGCAATGAAAAACCAATAAAAGCAAATGACAATGATACAGAACATTTAATTTCCCAGATAATGTAACAATACACTGTAAACTCCAAAACATTTGTCAAAACATGGACTTGCTGAAACAAAAACAATGATGACTTGCATGTGGAACAAATTGCAGCAATCTTAATAACAAGTACCGAGAGAGCTGGCACTCACCATAGAAGCGATGGGGCTTCTCCCCGCCGGCGATGCCGCTGCGCTGGTCCAGCCAGCGTGCCGTTTCATCCGGCTGAGCTGAGCCGTTCACACAACACAATAGTATATATAACATGAACATTGCACCTAATTTCACCATCAATCACACCAACCACCAAACAGAACATAAAATAATGTTAAAAATAAAATTAACAGCAGAATAAATAGGGAAGTTAGTGTGTTAAGAAATATTTACCATATCGTTTGATATGATTGAGGAGAAATAAAGGGAAGCAAAGTACAAAACAAGATCAAACTTAAAGGTGATTATTTTGCATTGTAACTACGGGTATTGAAAACTACTTGAATTAGCATGTGTACATAGCAAATAATAAAAATGTAAAAATAATAATATGGTAATGCAAATTTTACAGTGCAGTGAAAAATAAACAGTTTCTAATAAATGATAATATATCTATGGTCCCTCATACTGGGCCACTAATACCAACCTGTGAATATTCTCTCCCTTGCTCTAATTATTTGGTTCTTTTTTCGAACAGTCACACATAAGTGAATCATAACAAACATTGTTATGTTCATTACAATGCTTTGGATTAATAAAGGCAATTCATATCGTTTACCAAACCTGTAAAAAAGTTGTAGTTAAATCAAATTTATATAAGAACTGTATTATAATCTGAAATATTTTTTAGTTGCAGTTGCAGTAAATAACATAAGTTTGTTATTAAGGGCAAGTACGTTTAAATACTGTTACAGGTAGGTGGTGGGTGTATGGATTATTTTAAGACATGACCCTCGACTTGACTTGTTGGCTCTGTTGTATCTAGATAACAATGGTTATTTCTTGCTTCTATGATAAGTATACTTCTATTTAATGTTCACATTGTTCCTAACATCCCAATGAGCTCTTTAAGAATAGTAAACAGCAGAAGACATGACACAATGGTACTAGGAATGGTACAATGGAATTAGGGCGAAAAGATAGCTTATACCATTTAACTTATTTGATTATTCATATTAGTACATATTATCATTTATAGTTTTAGTGCACCTATCCACTACTTAATAAGTAATTAAACTTTCATACATACCAAAACAATATCCTTAGGGTATTTGCTATGAGCAGTGCTAGACAAACGTATAAAGAAAATCCTTCAGCATCTTGTGTCCTCTTGATCTGCCTGTACTGGGGAATATACGGGGCAACGCCACCCACTATCATAGCACCAGCTGCTCCCCAGCCCACTAGGTGACCCACAGTCAGGCCTAACTCATCCGAAATTATCCAATCCATTGTATCGTATTTCTTTTGGAGCTCCAAATATTAAAACATTAAGTTAATATTTTTTTAAGCTGATTCAGCTGATTGACTTACGTACGATATGAACCACAAAATTCATATTTATTACTTTACATCTTGGTAAAATAGTGGTCAATGAGCAAAGTTAGCGCCTGCAACGCAAATCGATCGATAAAAGTGAATCGTTACTGGGTGCTATTTTAGATATCTGTATCATATCGTAAGAACTCTTAAAATGTTAGAGGTAGAAAGTGATGAAGTCATACAATAAGTTTCAAAATACAGAAATATACGATTCTGGAACGTAGCTAGCGATGCGCGATGGCGAGAGGTTTTATTCGATTGTTCGAACATCTCGATGGTTCTCGATTGTTTCGACTTGGACTCGAGTCCGACTCGGACATGCACCTCGGCTCGATGCATGCAATCGACTGACCTCGGTGACCGAGCGAGACTCGGTGAGTGAGAGTGACTGATTCGAACAATCGAAAACTAGCGGTCGATTCCATTGACTCGAAACAATCGAGAAACATCTCGATTGTTTTATAGAATGGGGAATCGATTGTTGACTCGATGGTTTATTTTAACGACTTCGATTCTTTCGATTGTTAAAACATCTCGGAATCGCCCATCGCTAAACGTAGCTTGATAGTTACTTGTCAATTGGATTCACAGATAATAAAATATAAAGTTTTAGCACAGTTTTGTTCAAAAAGATCAAAATCATATTGGTTAAAATTATCAGATAAATTAGTATTCAATATATTAAATTGAAAATTTTTATCTTTTTGATAACTGTTAAAATTGTTTCAAATCCATCATTCCGATATTTTAATATAAATGTTTTTTATTTTTATTTAGGCTATGGAACTGCTATCAGCTGTTTATGACATTGAGGTGACGTAAGTGATTGATAAACTAAAAGCTAATGTCAATTTGCAAAAATAAATATTTTAACCTCTGGATTATCTCCTAAAAAAATTGTTTGTAGGGCGCGCAACATGACTACAATATCCAAATTGTTTACAATTCTGCGTTCTACAAGTATTGTAGAATGTGTTCCCGCAGTTTTGCAGTACTCTAAACTTCGTCATGTTCGCTGTTATTCATCCGAAAAAGTAAGCGGTTTGGCTAGAAGTCAAGAAAGAAGTGAAGTATCAACAGATGTCCGACCTCTAGGGGAGAAAATAAAAGAAACAACTAAGACTGCATCATATACTGGAGTAATTTTAATGGGCGTTGGTGTTACTGGCGTTATCTTTTACTACGTGTTCCGAGAATTGTTTTCAAGCAACAGTCCGAACAGCATATATTCAGAGGCACTAGAGAAGTGTAAAAATGTGAGTAGAATACGTTGTGGATCTAATTCTGCATAGATCAATATTTTTCTGCAATTCTGGTTTAGATTTGATTATGTTATGACTAATCTACATAATCTACTATAGTTTATTTTTCTAATATCATTAGCAATACTAAGTAAAACATTTTGTTTCGAGTTTATGTTCATCACTTTTAATTTTAGGACCCTAGAATTGAAGATGCTTTAGGTGCACCAATCAAGGGGTATGGAGAGGAGACTACAAGAAGAAGACGCACTCATGTCAGCCATGCTGTTTATGAAAAGGAAGGAGTTAAACATATGAGAATGAGGTTTTACATCAAAGGCATCAGGAACAAAGGTGTTGTGGAACTTGATATGAAGCAGGTGCGATCTAATATAGTATTTTGTTGTAATTGGTACTATCTCATACTTCTTTATTCTGAGCAACTCCTCTCTTTCAGTATCCTACTAGCTCATTCAGATGGCTAGAAGCATCATAACAGCTGTTTTATACCTCCTTCTATCAACATTACGTACCATTACATTGCTTTTTATCTAAACTGTAAAGAATTTATTTAAACATTGTAATATTATAAATAGTTACCGAGTTTCTCCATCGGTAATTCTCAGTAGTAGCATGAAGTATCTGTGCCTTTATGAAGGCAATAGCCTCACCTCCTAATACATTGGGACTTGGGAGTGAAATGTGGGTGTACTATATGTGCACCTCTGTTGGAGAATACAGTTGTGATGTTGTTTTACACACATCTTGATTCCATAAAAACATTCACATGATATATAAATAATGCCATAGTAATTTACCAGTTTGTTTGGTGGCATACATTTTACCTGGCATAATATATAAATTCCAATGCATTTTCTTCCAATATTAAAAAAATATTTCTTTTACAGAATGAATATGGCAATTACTTGTGCCGCTATTTACTAGTGCAGCTAGATGACTACACTGGAAAGACCTTTATTATCGAAGACAATAGAGCTAAACTAGACAAAAGAACTGATTATGGAAGTCAATTGGCGACCCTTACATTAACCCAATAAAAAACTGAATGGCTGACTGTATATTGTAAAATATCTTCTAGATACATAAGTAGTAACTGTTTAAATGTTTTAATTAAATAAAATAGCATACATTGATATAGGTAAATCTTTTATTTAATAATGCTGCATTGATATGGTGTGAAAACACCATATCTAGACACACACCTACTTGGATAAGTTGATAGAATGCAAAACCATTTTTGATTTATAAGACTAGCAATAACTTGAACCTTTTGAAATATTTTGCAGAAAATAGCTTCAAAATTAAGGAATCCTTTGAGTAAGGAAGACAATCAGTTTTGATTTCAAATATGTAGGTAAGCATTACTTCAATTTTATTTTTTCTGTTTCTTCCATGGCACTACTTCCCAGGCCATAAGTAAACGATTGTTAAACACAAATCTTTTTATTTTATTGAATATCCAATAGAAGATAAGTACCAGAGAAAGGTATTGTGGCCAAGCCCATTTTAACTCTTGCATCAAACTTGGAGTGTATCTAACTTCCATTTCTGGCACTCTGATACTAATTTGTATGTGCATAGAGCCTGTGTGACCATTCTGACTTCTTGAATAGAGTGTTTTTGTATGGGTGGTGACTGAAAATACAAAGACATAGGAATAAAAGCCATCGATTATGATAAGTATACAAAATATAGAAATATTCTTCACCTTCTCTCATAAAGTAGTTCTCCAAAACAAAATCTATAATATTGTTATGAGAATTCATATCAGTTTTAAATAAGGAACTGTTGTATTTTGTGTCAATAATATTTTGTTTGCAAGGCAAATGTGAGATTTGGTAAAATTGAAGGTCACCAAAATATTTGAATCCAGATGGAGGGGTTCCAAACTCTTTGTTGACTACAGCCAAACTTTGCATATGAAGTGGACACACTGTCTGAAATTAAATTGATGAACATGAGAGAGGTACACTATTATTTAATTTTTTATTAATTTGTTTGATTTAATGTTCATATGTGATTAAAGAAAAAGTACTAATTACCTTTAACTGGAGATCAAATTTTAAAATTATCATTAAAGATGTTATTGTCCTATCCTTTGGTATATTGAGATCAAACTTAAAATCAAATAAATCATTTTTGCTATCACCATTGATATCATACTCTTGTACCTGAAAATAAATATATTTCAACTAGGCACATTAGAGATTAACTACCCACCTACCTAAATGGCAGAAAATACATACTTGAAATTCCATGCAGTGTTCTTCATTCTTTTTAATATTTCCAATGGGTCCATTGTTATCACTACATACTATAGACTTACTGGGGTCATCAGATTCTGCTACGAGAAGATACTCATACGTGAAGTGACTTACTGGCTGTTCATAAAAATTGTGTGATCTTAACCAGAATCCTGTAAAATAATAATTAATCGTACATACTTATTTACGTTGTACTTTATCTTATAAGTAACCTTATTAGGTTCACCATAAAACCCTACTATCTACCTCTGCTTCTGTACGCTACAACAAATGGCAATGTTAAGTTCAATATAGTGGTTATCATAGTAAAAAACATTGCTTTAGATAAAAAGCAACTCTTGTATTGAACTTCCACATTATAGCTGAACAGTTTGTAAAGACCCATTCTTTATCCATTTATTAATAATAGTAATTTTGATATGTAACAAATATCAATTAAATATCGCAAAATTTAAATGTGACTCGCTGGTACGCGTGCTTTTGTATTGACAAGACAACTTTATTGATCAACAACTATGTTGCTTAGCAACGAGTGTTACAAATCATACAGATAATAAAATAGCTAGTTACCATAAATGTTTATATTTTTGTGTATGGGTATTGGTTTTAATTTATGGTAGTTTAAAAATAATAATAATCTTAAAATTTTTAAAAATGCATAAAGGTAATAAGTTACCATGTAAAAAATTAAGAAGTTGGCGTAGCATCAGAATTCATTGCTATTGTGGGAGTCTATTACCATAAAATCCAGACACTTATCCAGATTTCTTGCTACAACCTATGCCACAACTATGCCACAACTGAGAAACCCAGTAACCACTGATGTGTACTTTCTAAAACATCACTGCCATTAACACTTTACCAGACCTGGGATTCGAATCCAGGACCTCATGCTCAGAAGTCGTGCTTAGTAATCACCAAACAGTGATAAAAGCCTAATACTTAAATATATTAATGAATCACAAACTAATAGATCAGTTAACACACAATAAATATAATTACCTACAGCTACACATAAATATGAAATTGGTAATCTTGAGTAAGATATATTTTTAAATCATAACATTATTTACTAACCACCTGCGCCCCGCGGTATTACTCGCTATATTTTTCGGAATAAAAAGTTATCATAAGGTCATACCTACTTATTCACTCAACAGTTTTAGATTTGCAATCTGTTGTTACAACAAAGTGACTTCCAGGTAACTGGTAGTGACTTGGAGGCAAAAACGGGAGAGCGGGCCTTGTGGCGTACCCTAGGGGAGGCCTACGTTCAGCTGTGGACTGCAATAGGCTGATGTGGTGGTGATGATGATCACAAAAAAAAACAAATTGTTTCCAACATTTCGCCTAAATTGGATTCTTGTAATATTTTCGAATTTGGTCACCTAAAATACCTATGTATAAAAGTAGGTATAAAAACTTGAAAATCATTATAAAAAGCATTAAGAATATCTGTTTAACAATAATAAATATAAACAAATAAAAAAATAGCCTCTAACTTTCTGGGTAGAAGTTATCAAAATCTCTCTTTACACCTCATAATTTCTCGCTCTTTTCACCTCAAAAGATCGCAGGTATAGGTATTTGATAGCAGTGTCCGTTACCTTGTTTTAAAGTAGACAATAGGCGAACATAGAATTGTGCGTGTTGTTTTAGAACATGTTGGCTGTATAAAATCTTGGGGCAGTATGCTCGGGAACAAAATAGTTTTGTAACTAAATGATGAAGTAAAGAATTCAAAAGAAAATCGTAAATAAATAAGGTTATTTTACATTTCACTTTTCTATTGTAGGCATCTATACTTGTAATACTATTTTAATATTATGAAGCTGAAGAGTTTGCTTGAACGCGCCAATCTCAGGTCCTAATATTCTAAACTACTAGTCCGATTTGAAAAATTCTTTTAGTGTTAGATAGCCCATTTATCGAGGAAAGCTATAGGCTAAAAACATTCGAAATCCAAGCGGACCAAGTCGCGGGCGGAAACTAGTATTTAATCGATGGCGCCCAAGTTAAACGTGGTAAATACTAAAATTACCCTAAAGTGAGGTCCCAGTTTCGGCTTTTAAGACAGTTATAGGTTAAATGTTTATAAGGATTTCCTTATTTAGAATTGGATATTGATTAATGGTAATTGGCCTAAACCTAGTGAGCATCAACCTGACTACCTGATTGGCAATCGTAAATACTTATTTTAATATTTAATCGTAAATTTTATAGAAGGATTTAATAGATCTTATATTTAAATACATATGCAACATACAAGTTACCTACATGATCATATTACTGCAGAAGAGCTAAATATTGCAGATGACTATGAGTTGTTTTTTGACGTACGAAAAAGATGCCAAAGTAGTTATAATCAGGCAGTAATAAAAAATAATTTTCATTGTCACTGTACATCGTATGTCCGAGTGTTACTAAGCGTAGTAACTAGTTCTATGTTACTGAGGTTTACTTGTTTTAACTACGAGTCAGTGAACATGAACAATAGTCCTCCCAGAAGCTAGTGACTCCGGCGCCTGCCATGACAACTGACACCTAAGGGCGGTGAACGATCCTTTTCTCCGACGAGCACTATATAATGGTCCCGAATCTTTCCAACAACATCATTCGCTCTGGTGTCATCCCAGCACCCGGAGCACAGTGAGGTCCTATATCGGGACTTGGAATATTTGGATAAACGTACAGCTTCTACGCAAGGATGTCCATGGTCAGAAGATCTAGTATGGACAGAATGTCCTCAAGCATGACGTCCAGCATGACTGGAATGGGACTGGGTGGAATAACTGGACTTACGTCGGGAATGAGTACGCTGAGCTGCATGAGAGAGCAGCAGATGACAATCGGTGGAATGCCTTCCAACTATGTTCCGGGGTTGTCTGCTTATTACAATATTTCTAGTTTCTGCCAGCGTCCTGGGCAAACTCGACGTTGGCCCATGCAGCGCGCTGGGCCTACTGCTCAGCATCGCCCGGGCCGCTCTCACAGCACGGGCTCATTGCATCGTATGAAATACTCGATGAGAAACAGTCCTAACACTCAGTACACGCACAACTTGATTTGCAAGATGGCTGATCAAAATGAACGTCGGCGCCGCCAGGACACCATGGAGATGATTCCTCAAAGTTATTATTCTCAGCAACCACTCAAGGTGGAGCTAACTGAGTTTTACTCCCGTGATAACTCCAAAGATCACCACACCGAACAATATGACCTTGTGAACGATAATATCCTACCAAACCCTGTGCTTAGGAGGGGTCAAAACTTCTTCTTTGCCGTTCGTTTTGACAGGACCTACGATAAGCAACAGGATATGATTCGCATCGTTTTCTGCTTTGGTAAGTAAATCATATTGGTGAATTATACAATCAACAGTATTTTATGTCTTCATTTTATTTAGAGGTTTTTGGTTATAACTGTAGCTATAAAATGTAAATATAACAGAGATAAATATGTACAGGAAAATTGAACCAGATAACTAGTGTAGCTGACTTTATTTTTCAACAGGTCCGAAGCCAAGCGTAACAAAGGGAACCCGTGTAGTGCTGCCTGTAAATTGGAGCACCCAGCAAGGCGTCTTCCAACACTCCCGTGACATCATTGGTATGGGAATGGGGATGTCTCGCATGCAGGATACAAGTACTGGTATGGCTACCATGGGATCTATAGGAACTATGGGCACAATGGGAACCATGGGCACCATGGGAACTATGGGAAATATGGGTACAATGGGAACCATGGGTTCAATGGGCCCCATGAGTGGCATGAGAGAGACTACCACTTATGGAGTTCGTCGCAGCTCGTTCAGTAACGAACCATTGCCGTTGCAACATAGCCCTCTTAGCCCCCATGGGCCTATGGATCGCCCCATAATGGACCGTTATGGAGGAACAGCTCAGCATTCTACGTTCGGTCGCGGATACGGGTCACGTCACGGATCTATGCAAAACTTGGCGTCTCTTGCTCATGATATGGACAGATGGGACATCAGCATTCAGCGGCAAGATGGAAACACTATTACATTCCAAGTACATGTACCGGCTACAGCTCCTGTTGGTGTATGGAACTGCTGGGTACAAACCAACCGCTATGGCCAGCGCGATAACCGCCATGACTACAAATGCGATGAAGACATCTACATGCTATTCAACCCCTGGTGTCGTGAAGACCCCGTCTACATGGATAACGAATCATCTAGGAAGGAATACGTACTCAATGAGCAAGGAAAGATCTGGTGTGGCACTTGGCGTCAACCCAAGGGGCGCAAATGGATCTACGGTCAATTTGATGACGTGATTTTGCCTGCTTGCATGTATTTGTTGGAGCGTAGCGGTCTCGAGCATTCAGAACGCGGTAACCCAATTCGTGTTTGCAGGGCTATCTCATCAATGGTCAGTTGGACAAGTAATACACATAAGCATTTGATATATTCATACCTACTACTTTTGGGTCTATAATAAAATATTTTAATTTTTAGATTAATGCAAACCACGACGATGATGGTTTGATGGTTGGCCGATATGACGGCGAGTACAAAGATGGCGTTGCGCCTCATGCCTGGACTGGCTCCGTGGCTATCATGGAACGGTATCTTACGGATGGCGGCAGGCCCGTCGAATACGGCCAATGCTGGGTGTACTCCGGGCTTGTCGTCACGATTTGCCGCGCTCTTGGTATGTTTAATTCATTTATGGATAATTATTATGATATAAGTATTTAGCTCTAATTTGAATCTATTTTTCTTTTAAGGTATTCCTTGTCGATCAGTCACTAATTACGTGTCAGCTCATGACACGAACCGAACATTCACTGTCGATAAATATTTCGATCGCGACGGGAATGAAGTTCCCAATGGACCCGACGAAGATTGCTACGACTCTTGCTGGAACTTCCACGTTTGGAATGATGTATGGATGCAGCGACCCGATTTGCCCCAAGGTATATTACATGAGCTGAGTAAACAGTAGCTTAATTGTTAAGAATACAATGCATCAATTTATTATTATACGATGTACTTTTGAATTTTAGGATACAGTGGCTGGCAGATTATTGATTCTACGCCTCAAGAGGAATCGGAAGCTGTTTATCACTGTGGTCCGGCTAGTGTTGAGGCCGTTCGCCGAGGAGAGGTTGGCTTCCAATACGATACGCCCTTCATGTATTGTCAACTTAACGCCGAACTCTGCCACTTCCAAGAAGAGGAGAATTCGGAATGGGGTTTCATTAGGATGGCTTCGAACCAGTATCAGTAAGTTTATGATAAATAAAATATTACGTCATAACTACGTAGCTTATTTTAAAACTCCTAACTTATTGTGTGCGTTTTTTGTATAGAGTTGGCCGCAAGATCCTTACCAAGAACCCGAGCCGTGACGATGACGAGGGTGACAGCGACATGTTGGAGATTACTCACGAATACAAGACGGTGGACAGCTCGTCCCCCGAGCGACTTGCTGTCATCGCCTCTTGTCGTGGCTACCAACGCCTGCAGCAATACTATGAATACCCTGATCGCAATTTCGAAGATGTTTACTTCGATCTCATGGACATTGATCTCGTGCCTTATGGTCAGCCATTTGACTGCACAATGAACATTCAGGTAATAAATTGTCGAAGCAATGAACCTTTAAATAATATAAGCCAATGTTATATTATGCTCCTAATATTAAACACTTACATGGTTATCAACAGAATAAATCCCATGAAGATCGTACCATATGGTGCGTGTTGACGGCTTCTTCTTGCTACTATACTGGCGCCATTGCCTCTCGACTGCGCCGGGCTCAGGGAGAGTTTATCGTACGCGCTGGACAACGTGAAGTGCTGAAGTTGCACGTCACACCGCAGGAGTACATGGACAAGCTTGTGGATCACTCTATGGTGAAGGTACACGCTATGGCCTACGTGAAGCAGACACGCCAGGCCTGGTCGGACGAAGATGATTTCCCTCTGCATAAGCCAAGGATGCAAGTCCAGGTAGTTACAGCTTCTGGATGGATTACATTGGCTTTTTAGCAATATACTGATGATTCTAATTTCTCATGTTATTGTCCGATAGGTGAGGAACCAGCCATGCATAGGACAGGAGTGTGCCGTAACATTCAGCTTCCAGAACCCACTGAATGTACACTTGACCGATTGCTACTTCACATTCGAAGGCCCGGGTGTGCAGAGGCCAAGACAGGTAAATAGGCAAATTATTCAAACATGTACATAAGAAAGTAACAATAGTGGTCTTACAATACGTGGTAATGTTTTTAGATACGATTCCGTGACGTGAAGCCGGGTGAGTTCGTGAACTACCAGGACAAGTTCGTGCCACGACGACATGGCGAGCGTCGCATTGTCGTGACGTTCTCGTCGCGGCAGCTGGACGAGATCTTCGGCTGCACTACGGTGAATGTGCGCGGCTAGCTAGCCCCCGGGCCCCGCGTGCCCTCACCGCGCACCTCGCCGGGGCCTGCTTCTCCTCCCGCGCTACAGATGGACCGATCCTACGTATCCTATGTAGCGCCAGAACAACATTTGTATGTTCAAGAAGAAGAGGTAGTAATCATAAAGACCACCTCGTGAACTTCTGCTTTTCGCCTACTACTTGGCTAATATAATTATTGCTTATTTATGAAAAAAACTATTGCTTGTGAGATTTTTGTTGAATGTACGAATGTTGAATATAGATTACTGTGTATACTAACCAAATACGCGATGATGACGATGACTTGGCAACTCTTAAAGGGACTTTTTATTTAAATCAATATATTTACTCAATAATATGTCGTTTGTATCACTAGCACCTTTCAAATGAAAAAACAAAAAAAAAAAATATAATCGTTCACGTTTTTCACTGTGTGGTAATAAAATATTATTTACTTAATTTTATTTATTACTATAAGGAAACCGATGCTTCAAGTGCCATTGTTTTGATATTTTGAATTGCTCTGTACAAAAGAGTCTAGTATTAAGAAATTATATGATTTTAAGTTAAACTTTTTATATATTGCCTATAGCATATTTTTATAGGTTTTTTATTTAACTATTGTAATCATTATATAACAAAATCTTTATGAATACTTACACTTAATAACCTAATAATTTGCACTGTGTTTGTGTGTTTTTGGGATCTCAAAAATAAAGAGCATTCACTGCAAGCAAAGATGTTTTTTTTTCTTTTGACATAATTATGTATCTATTAGATTCATTCAACTTTAACATATTATTTCGAATTATAATAATAATTATTTTTTACATATTTTAATATTCCAATATAATGTAGAGGCCTATGTCCAGCAGTGGACTGCAACGGGCTGATGATGATGATGATGAATATTGGAAAATGTTAGTGAACTATGAGTATCTATCTACCCTTACCATAGTATTTATATTATTTATCTACTTATATATAAGTGGGTAATAAATACGAGACTTACGAGTCCATTCTGGGTGACTAATATTATTACTAAGACTCATCAAGCAAACTGCATTTAGGTTAATGCAGTTCAATGACACTAGGGTGTTTTACTCTAGATGGCTACCTACATCCAACTGAACATTGCCTCAGTGACTAGGCAATTTAATGAAAAGCATAGATACCTACCTAATTATATCATTAACCAATTTAAGGGGGACAAAATAATTTGGGTAGGTATTTTCAACATATTCATTTTGCAATGAGTAACAATTGCATTCCACCTATCTATGCTCAGAGGCAATATATATTTGGTGATGATAATAAGACTAAACTATAATTGATAAGTAATTTAAATATTTTTAAACTTAGGTACGCGAATACTAAACATTGTAATAGAACTAGGTATATCGACTTTATAGCTTTCTTATCCATTTCTTTATAAGCAGTCATCATTTGGAGGAGTGAAGTATTGTTTTACAAGAATTTTTAAGAACAGTCAATTATACAATTTTCTATTTGTGATAAAATTGAATCATTGGTTTGTTGCGCACATGGCGGTTATGATGATATAAATATTTCAGTAGTCCCTATCGCACGGCTGAAATAACTGCATTTACGTTTTCACTGAAGTAGAGCAGTGCGTCTTGTTCCACATAGCAAAACAAATGTCGATTGGATAACAACAACATTACTTTATGTACCTAGTCAGAAAGAAAAAATAACATCACAAGAGTACAGTTGTTTACTTAGTTTGACGTAATAATGCTAATCTCTGAGGTGTTTATACACAAACACGGTTTCCGTCTAACTTCAATGATAAATTTGTAAAAAATTTCAAAAATTAAAAAACCTAAATGAATTACTCTACAATCTACATGACCGTCATCCAGTATTTTACGAGTGATAAAAAATGCGTCCAAAGTACCTACCGTATTTTATCATTTATATCTAATAAAACGTACTTTTTACAATTAGTTACACTCACTATCAGGTCACACACGTCAAGTTCAGGAATCCCCTTAATGTACTTAGTGTTGTGAAATAGCACAGATAGCTTTGAAAGGGGGATGTCCTTTCAACTGTTTTGGTCATCCACTCATCCTATAGATATTAGTCACCACGCTAGTGTAACGATATAAGAACTAAACGGTGAAACATTTATAATACAAGGGTACCTTATTTGGGTCATCTGGAAATTACCTTGAACTGAATGACTTACTACTGTTCTGGACTGAATTATTCACCTTAAAAACCCAGCTCATTGCTCACCTTCATCTCTTTTATTTAATAAATTATTGGCATCTATATTTTTATGAACTTTTCTGATGTAGGTATACTTTTTAGTTGCAATATTTTGTAAAAGCAACAATCTACATAAGTAGCCTAGGTACCTACTTAGTTACCACAATTGAAACAAATCTATTAAAACCACTAGCAGTTTTTGCTGCTCCAATATGACATAGTAGATACTTGTTTTCATACCAGAAAAATCTTCAACCGTAACTTAAACTTAAAATCTTTAACTTTAAGAAGTAGGTCGGTACCTACTTCTAAATCAGACGGTAACAAATACAAGATATATAGATATATTTTCAGCTGTCTGGCAAATTGAAAGTTAGGTATGCTGTTGTTTATAATAAAACAAATGCTCTTGTCTGGTATTTTAATATTTCCTCTGCAGTTTGTTACTTAGCAGTTAAACATAGTAATGCCGAACGTGCTTTGGCGAACGTTACTGAGTGGATTCCGACTACTGTTGTAATAACCTGCAAACTGTTTTGGTGTATGCATTTCACGGGTACTAAAAATATGTCGTAAATTTACAGGATTTCATGCATCTGAGCTGTTCGGTAGGTAGATAACCGAAAGCTAATAAATTGTTTTAATATAATAGTACCTTATCGTTTGGAAAGTTAAAACGAAAACTCATTAAAAGATTATCGAGTTAATTTAACAAGCTCCTTAGTATTGCACTACATTAAATATTCTATTAAACAATTTCTCAAGGCAATCTGAAATGTTGATCTACAATAAAGTTAGTCTTCCTAAGTCGAGGAAAAATACTTATTCTTCCTTATAAAGGGACATACACCTTGTTTAGAGTAATTATTTGTTAATACATCAGTCTTATTAAAGCTGTGATTACTATACAATTATGTGTATTTACCTCTTATACGTAGTTGCATTGATCACATTGTCATGGGGACACGTTGCGTTGCGTTGTTTTTGCTCGGTACCAATGTCAATATCAACAAGGCCGGGCGCGAATCTTATCTTAATTACTCACATACCTCTTTTAGATAGTAAATCTCCACAACTTATCTCTCATTAATGTCCTAAACTGAGTTTTGATTTATAATCTTTGCTTTCGTCTACTTAAACTGGGGTTTAATCTGTTCACTGTAAAATGTTTTAGTCATTTTTGTGAAGAAAATTATGTTATTGTAACTTGTGAGTTGCGTCAATGTGTAGGGCATCTTTTTGACCGCAGCTGCGGTAATTCTAAGTAAATTACTAATGAATCTGAATAACACGATGTACTAACTTCATTCATAAAGAAAAGGAAAATACAGATTGCGTTTGAAGAGTGAGTCCTTCAACGAGTGCGTATTACGAGGAAGATCGCGTCGCGTTGAGATGTATGATGTCATCAGTGTAGTAAATTAACATAATCACATGTAACTTTATTTTGTGTAACAGTTACGACCTTTGTTGTTTGTTCATGGAAGTATAAACTAGGAAACTTTAACACGTGCATGCCAGGGTTTGAATAGAATATTGCCATTGCACCGTCTGAAATTATAGATGCATTATTACTTAAATCTATATTTAAAGAATGTTGCTATACTTCGTGATTGCTATATTTTTATGTCAACGCAATGTCTACGATTTTGTACAGCATAGATTCTGCATAGGTTAGACTTATCCAGGGACGTCCTATTGTTATAGGGATGGAATTTCATGGTACCTCAACGTCAAGATATATAATCATAAACATAGACTATAGATTACCCGCTGACCTGTGGCTTGGCCCTAACAAATAATGTCGACAAAGATGATTTTTAGCGCAATAAAGGTAAGTACAACTTCTCTAGAAGTTTACCACCCATCTTAAAAATATGCTACCTAGCTAGGGACTCTCACCATAACTTATAAGTACCTACCTAATGCTTCTTTTAAAGTTGGCTGAGAAACTATTAGAAACTGCATTTTAAAGCAAAATAGATTTCATCCATATAGGTATTTTAAATTATTGTTATTCAGAAGACACACGAAGCCGTGAATCTCTTGTTAACCAATAAATGTAAGAACTAACAACAACTATTTTATTCGTAAAATTTTCCTTTAATTTATTTAGCTTGAAAATCAAGTGTTTTTGTGGTTTTCTTAGAAATGGGAATATATCTTATCTTCCTTGTCCACATCCTCATCGGACTGACTTCCAAAAATATGCTTTGACTTTGTAAGAGTAGAGCTTGTTTAAATACGTATCTGAGCTTTTTCCGAATATTCTCTTATTGGATCAGAATATGGTCATGTCTTCCAACTTCCGCTCATTCACTTTATATTCATGGATATGAGATACATAAAGATGTTTTTCACATTCACTAAGGCCAAATATTTTTCAAGACTTCGTTTTGGAAACGGTATTTGGAAGTGCAAAATAGCCTTTATGAGCCTTTTAAGTACGTCCATAACATCCTGGCGGTCAACCATTCTTATTGTCTAGCAAATCTCTGCACGACAGCATTATCTGTTTTTATATGACCTAAACGAAGAAGTACCCATGAGATGTAGTAGAACTCGTGTGAAATATCTTCTTCATTTATGTCGTTCTATCTACTTCAATTTAATTCCAATTTAGATTATAGGATAGAATATCTTATGGACGCTTAATTTAACAATCATGAATTTAACCATCAGCCAAAATGTTTTGAACTTTCATATTCATTATTTATTTAAAATCGAGTACCTACGCACTTAATTGCTGCAGAGGCTCGTCCGTAAGCATTGCCCTTATTATATTTGCAAAATCTGAGAAATACTCGCTATGACATCGTCATTCTATGAAGACTAAAGTGACTAAAAGACTTAAGTAAACTCTAGCTACGTGTTAAGAGCCGCGTTAGTTTTGTGGAGTGGTACTTTCCAAGGTACAACATGGTTAAATTTATTGGAATAAAGGTTTATTGGAGTGTATATGGTCACGACAATGTGAGTTTTACAGTACATTGTGATTCATTAGTTGTAATTCTTTTGAAATAATGACGTTCATCGTGAGTGACCCAACATTCGGCGTAAGGTTGTGATAAGAGGTCACGCGAGCGAAGGTAGCGAGGATGCTCAGCAGAGACTTAGCACAGACGAATAGATTCCGCGCTGTGGTGCGCACGCGCTCAAGCAGTCTATAAAGAAAAACGTATTATAATATACGAACTGTGTTACTATATCAGATGGTCACGTAGTTACATGAATCGTTAACTTAAGCAACAGCTGATCGTTCTGTTTACATTGTGGCAAGCTGTGCAAACTACTGCGGTGTTAAAGGATCAGAAGCGGCTATGATCTAATCACGTTTTGAGTGCGTTAATTGATATTAGAGTGGTTGAGAAAAAACAGTTTATCATTATATGTGTTGGTTCGAGTGAATGAGTGATTGATGTGAAATGGGTGCTGTGAAGAGTAAGCTGGCACATTGTTGCCCCTCTGACTGTTGGCGCTTTGGAATCAGCAAATCCGACTCTTACGACCTCAAGGAGTTGCCGCGTCCCCCTCAACTGGAGACTGGTAACACTGACGGTAGGTCAAGGCTCACTTATACGAATATTTAATCACACTTTAGCAGTGATGTCACACGCAAATATACCTATATCAGATAAGAATAAACTCGAAGAGTTTGATTATAACATTTTTGTTAGTGTTACTTCATGTTTTATAATAGATAACAGATCGAGGCATGTATTACCATATATTATGTTAAATACAAATACTTAATTTGAATATTAAAACTATGAGGCCAGTATTGACTACCAGCTAAAACAACATGGGTTAACTGTAAGTACTCGAATATTCATATTAATACAACAATATTTTTAAGGTATTTATTAAGTAAATTATATGTTTTACACATACCTAGGTATTATTTTAATGAAGCTATTTATTAGTACTCCGGAGGGATGATATGAATTATGAACTCTCATCTCAAGTGGATACACATTCAATCACTTAATTAAAAGATACATTTCTGGCTACACACTATATTTAGCATCTTGTCAGGGTCTAAGTGATGTAGAAATTGAAATCTCAATCACAGTTTTGATACAATTATGATTCTTTTGCACGTAACAATCATCTAATAAAGGACTTTGTTGTTGATTCGTTCAGTTGCAGGGGCTGAAATAAATGGTTGTTTCAGAAATTAACGGGATTTTTATATAACATAATTTAAGACAGTGTAGGTTATGTCTTTGAGTTAATGCAATGCTTTCTGTTTGTAAGTTGTATTAAATATTCTACATTATACTCTATCGATCTCCACAATGTATCGCTAAACCATGAATGAATTCACAAATCCGCATATTAAATGACGTCAAACGTTCATAAACTTATTCTGTCCTTTATATCAGTGTCAATCAAACAGATGTTGGAATTTAAATATGACAGTAACGCAAACAAGGCAGATATAAACACTGTCCAATTTATTACTTTCCATCGTTTTGAAGTGGGTTAAAAATAAAATCCGTGGCTTTTGGCACAGCTGGTGTTGTACGATTTCGAGTAAGCGTTGTTCGTGTAGGAACAGCCCCCTTACCATGAACTCTTAAAGCAGGACAGTTTAAGATGTAGAAGCGAGACGCTGCTACGTGCAGTGTAATGCGGTGCCTCGCTTCCACAACGTAAACTGTCCGGCTTTAAGAGTTCATGGTAAGGGCACTGTTTGTTGTAACATTTATCACTTTAAGTCGAACCTGTTTCGTCCCTCGAGGACTTACGAGCGCTGCTGTTTGTAAACTGGTTTACACCTTAGGCCTATTGACACATTTATTTTTGTACAGTTTTGCTAAATGGGATTCTGTACACATTCGTATCCTGTGATGGCTTGATAGTAGTTTAATTTTCTGAATGAATACTTAGAGTTCTTTATACGTCGTATTTGTATTAAGCTATCAATTTCATAATATTTTTTTGTTACGAGTCGGGATATATGCACATTTTAAGTAATTGACTTTATGACGGTCATAAATAGGTACAGATACATTAATTTACTCATGAGCAAAAACGACTTTGCAATAAATACTTAGGTACGACTGACAATAAATGATTAGAACTACACCTAAGAAAACGTCTGGGTTAATTTATGGGGATACGTCAGTACGTAGGCGCCTACGCATTTGCACATTTTGCACCACAGATATGCAATTGGTTATTCATTGAGAATTTATAAGTTTCTACTCAGTGGAATTAAGCCAATGGAAAACGTAATTGCACAATTCTCGACGATGGGAAGGAATTCTCAATAGACATAATTTTTTAGCCTAAGTATCTCAATTATGTGTATATGTTTATTTTGCAGTAGTTAATACTAATATTTATTATTAATATCTTCTATGTACATACATACATGATTTATGTTAATAAAACAGAATATTTGGTTTTAATTATTCAAGTAAAATTTTATTGTGTAATATACTCATATACCAGGTATTGGTGACGTACTTATTATTCTACATGAAAACATTAAATTAAATCGCATTTATTCCCCTAATGTGTGTAGAATACACTTACGCAATTACGTTTCATTCGAATTGATTGACACAATCATTATGGTAACTTAAAAATTTCCCTATATTAAAATATTAATTAATATAAAATTGATTGATGTTTCCTAAAACGCTATCAGTTTTTAATGAACAAAAACATTAATCATGGCTTTGCGCATAAGGAAAATCGAAAACAAAGGCGAGCACTAAGTTCTACATATGTTCTTGTAACTTACTAGACTTAGTTAACTTGGCAAGACTGTGTAATGTTACCAGCTATGTATACTTATAGCTGGTAACATTACACAGTCTTGCCAAGTTAACTAAGTCTAGTAAGTTACAAGAACATATGTAGAACTTAGTGCTCGCCTTTGTTTTCGATTTTCCTTATGCGCAAAGCCATGATTAATGTTTCTTCAATGTGAGGAGAAATAAATAAATATATATTTCAGTATAAATTAATACGGTCTACTTATGTCTGGCCAAGGCAGTAAGTGTGCATGTCGAGTTGAAATCGAAAGTTGTGTAACGAACTAACGGAACGAGAAAAATCAAGAGTACATAAGCTCTACAAACATAGGCGTAGACACCATTTCGATGGTCAATGGTATTTCTACCGAATAGGGTTAGAAAGGAAGTAAGTTTAGCTACCCGTTATTAATACCTGATCAAGGGCTACCAAATGCTTTCTCCAATAAATCATACAAGATTTCCGAGGAATGCTGTATAAAGTCATTGCGATCGTACGCTTATGTCATGTCATGCAACTCCAAGGTGAACTGGCGCGCCTTCACCTACTACTCTGATACGTCCTTACAAACCGAAAGATTATGTTCGAACTAACTGATACTTGGTTAGCGTATCCATAAACAAAACTTGACTTAACGTTGATAATAGATAATTAATGGTACCTAAAATAAAACGAATGCACTATACCAGTCGGCTTGCCATACGGATGGTGCGGGGATACCGCACGGTTTCCCGCGAAGCGGCGAGCCTCCTTGCTGGCCAGCCACCATGGGATCTGGAGGCAACAGGCCTTGCACGCATGCACGATCTGCGCGTGGAGATGCAACGCCGGGGCGAAACTCCGCTGCCGCGACAATTCAAGGCATGGCGGAAAGAGTTCCGGCGGGATCTCATGGTGGAATGGCGACAGCGACTATCGCAACCCAGTGCTGGGCACGCCGTAATTATGGCGGTAAGTCCCCTCTTTGAGGAGTGGCTGGAAAGGCAACACGGCGTCCTTACCTTCCGCATGACGCAGGTCCTCACCGGACATGGTAAGTTCGGGAGGTTCCTGCACCGGATCCGTGCGGAAGAAACGCCCGGGTGTCACCATTGCGTGGACAGCCCGGAGGACACGGTGGAGCACACGTTGGAGGTGTGCCCCGCTTGGGAAGAGCATCGCCGTGTCCTCGTGGGGGCGATCGGCGGCGGTAATCTCTCGCGCCGGGCCTTGGTACAGGCCATGGTCCGGAGCGAGGAGGAGTGGCAGGCGGTCGCCTCCTTCTGCGAAGCAGTAATGCTAGCAAAGGAGGCGGCCGATCGCGTGAGGGAACGATCCTCACGCCCCAACCGCCGCCGGGATTCTGATCCCGATTTCCGGCCACCGTAGGCGCGGGCTTGCGGTCGGTGAGCAATGGGTGGCTCGCCGTCCGACCGTCCGGTAACCATCCGGACCGAGCCCAAGTCGTCGACGGCGCGTACTGTTTCACGCGCGCCTCAAGGAGATGTCAGCAACTGTAGGGGCCCATCAGGGTCGAAGCCTACTGGGGCCAAGGGTCTGATTCCGAAAGGAAGACTCGGCCCTGGTACGAAAGGCAACGAAGGAACAGGAGTGGGTTTTTAGTCAGTAAAAGTCTGACACTATCTCCCGCTCCGCCCAAGAGCGGGGGATGTCATTAGATGATTTTCCCACCGAAAAAAAAAAAAAAAAAAAAAAAAAAAAAAAAATACCAGTCGGCTTGATTACTCATTAAGTTTGAATTTAAGGTGCTCCTAAAAACTCTTTGGCGTCACTCTTTGAAAATTCCAACGTTCTTTTTGTTTATAGATGTCTGATGAATTTAATTAAAATAAGTTATTTGTTAAAGGCATTAAATGGTAAAATAAATAGCGGGGAAATCCACTCATTTATTAGACAAGGTACTTTAACTTATGTGGTTAGTATCTAGTACCTATCATCGCTTGGCATAAAAGAATCCTATCGAATAAGCGTGTGATTAAGTTCTACGTTAAGTTTCTGTTCCCAAAGGCCAGTTTATAGAAAAGTTGAAAAGGGGAAAATATTTTTTCATTGATATACAAACTATTATATTATTTATTTGATAAAAATCAAGCGCAGTTTTCTTAGTAGGTAATCCTTTGTAGTCTTAGAAAGATTAAGCTTTTTCTCTACCAGTCAATGACAAAATCTTATTGCAAAATCTGCCGGATGCGCGGCGTTTTAGCAACGCAAAATAAACAAATGTAAGAAAGTAAATAAAAAAACCATGTTTCGAAGATCGACGTCTTCCGCAGTGCTTACGTAACGCTCAGGAGTAAGTGAGTCACCATTGTAACTGAGATTCGTTACCGAAATAGATCGGAATAATTAAAAAGTTGATGTTTCTTGAGTGCGACGAACATAATTTAAAAACGCATCGGAGTGGAGTTATAGTCGGCAGGTGCTGAAGGAATTGAAAATGAATATATTATAATATTCTATCACAAGAAAGTTACATTTCATTGAGGTTTTATGACCGGATTCTGTACAAGGTTGCGGGCTTTTAGTTTCGAATACCAGCCTATGTTATTCTTTCTTAGTTATCCTAAATACTATTGGATAATTCAGAATAGTTTATCAAGTATTGGGAATAGTTTACCTCCCATTACAAAGGACTTACTCAGACTGCGAAATGTTGCCTTCCTGTTTTACAGAGAAGTGGCATATTTGTACGTATTATTCAAATAAACAACTATTAAAATTTTGTTCGTGACCACGACTTTAAGGTTGTTCAATTGCAGTTAAAAGTCCCATTAAGAGGAAAAATAAAATGCTGAATTTGAAGAGCCATTTTTCAGGCCTAATTCTCATATTGCATAAAGCGAAAACTATATCTCTAAACCGCTGTATTAGTAAACTACATAGTGGTAAAATTCTGACATAAAGCAGGACGAAAATATTTGGCCTTGGTACAACGAAGAGTCGGCTTTTATCTGTGTGTTTATCCTATTCACTATTTTCGAATACATACTGTTTGACTCGTGCGTATAGCCCATCTATCTTTGCTAACCAGTGCAATGGCCTTGGGGCCGCATAAACGACTGCCGAGGACAAGGCCTAGAGTTAGGGGCAGACTGTCTAGGGATGTCTCTACATACACACAGGTGGGCATACCCTTTAGTTTCGAGATGATAATACACATTTAAGTATTATTTGGCAACCCTAGCTAGGTACCCATATATTCATAGGTATCACAAAATACTAACATTATCCTATCCGCTTACATTGTCTTGGATAGTAGAATGATCTCATAAAACAACTGACAATCTGCTATGAAAGAGATGGTTACAAATTATCTGAGAACTCGTTCGATACAAAACAACAATGTGACATACCGTAGTAAAGATAAAATTTACGCTCTCTATTTATCCGGTTTTATAGGATGAATTAGTTCACTTTGAAGTGATGACTATAATTTATGGGATCTTAAAAAAAAACAGTGAACGAGGTTTTAAAAATAGGGACTATAAGTAGATTATAGTTTATAGTCCATCAATATGAAGCGTTAAATTGAGTAACATTCTTTCTGTTACAAAATATACAGATATGCGGGAAAGAATCAAAATGAAGCAGACACCAATTTTAAAGTAAAATCCCAGGACTAATTGAACCTATGATGACTGCACTATATGACTGCTGCTCAAATAGGCACAACAATAAAATAATTTAAATTTATTTCATAATTAGGTATGTAAATTACCAAGTTTCGTTATATTACTAGCTGCACTGTAGAACACGTGGAATATTTACCGCAGAAAACACACAACATTTACATAGAGAAGAAAGGTGTAAACTTAATCTTAATTAATTAATTGCTCAATCAACGCGTTTAGCTTCAAACAATTAAACGTTATCGGAACGCATCTCATATCTCCACGTGCCTACGCGATCTCCGAGCGCGGCTTGTGTGTGGGACACCTATTATTCGCTGATTATGCCGAAGGCCACTATAGCCCGGAATAGAAGGTCTAACTACCCACATGGTAATTAATACCAAATAAGTCATTTATTAGACCGCCGCGCCGATGAAAGGAGTCGACCGATTTAGTTTGCCAAACTTGTTGGGTAGCAACGAAAGCTTGTTGACCAACTTGAAAGTTCTGAGTTGTTCTAAAATTATAACATTCTGCGGGGATACTAAATAACTTGCATTGCAAGGCATTTTCTAAAGTAAAAGCGAGACGCCGCACTATACTGCACATATCGGCATCTCGCTGCCACAGCGAAATATAACCTGCAATGCAAGCTCATAGTAAGGCACCAGTAAAGCGATGAAAAACAGCAGTAGCCACTTAGGCAGTAAGAAATTAAGTATGTACGCAGGTAGTTTTTTAAACTGAGTTCGCAGGGAGAGTAGACACTCTACTATACTTTTAAGTTTTACTGGGTTATTGGCATGAAATAATGGGTCGATTCATTAACCTATCGATGGAACGTTTTCGATACAGCGACCGTCGATGTAGTGACTGTCGATATTATGAACTAGGACCTTGAAATAATTGCCTTTTTCCTTCAAGTGTCTGCCTTTTTTTCGCAATTTTGCGAAAATATCAAGTACTTACGGATGAAGGGGGTTATGGACGGTCCATAGGGCATTTAGCTTACAATAGAAAGAGGGCGTTGATAAAATAACTACTCATATGTTTTTTTTAACTCAGCTAGAGTCAATTGAATGCTAATAATAATAAGGCAATCGTATAATAATAAATCTTTATACATTAATTCATGCACCGAAGAGCAATTTGCTATAAAATTAGATATTAGGAACGCATGACTTCAATTGACCCGCATTAAAGGGTTAATGTTAATTGATACAATTCATAGCGATAAGGTGCTGTATTGTTATAAGAGTAGGTACTTACTAAGAACTCACATAATGTATTAATTATAAGGTTTATAGTTATCAATCACACAACGCTAAAGCAATAAAGTAAGACTGATTAATAAACACAATATTATTTGCACCTATTTACATTGCGCTTTTCTATCAAGTCTTTATTAAAAAACTGTTCAAATGAACTTATGATGCAGTTAGTGTATATATCAACTGGTAAAGTTTAATGTATGTAGCTTTAGATTGACAAAGTAGAACTAAATATTCATTAAAGTTTAGATACTCACTTCAAATTTCAATGCGTGAGTTATGATAGAAGTATAATATTGACAGGTCGATCTAAATGTTGTACAAATTGAAAGATATTCAATTCTAGATTTGAGTACCTCTAGGATGAGGATGCAAGTATATTACAATACATATAGAACTACCTGTTGGTGTCTTATACGTTTTGCATATATCACGTAATATTTAATTTCCCCGATGACTTCATAAAACATTCTGCTGTAACAAATAGATATAAATTATAATTTACTTACATTACAATGTAATTTGCGTGGTATTGTATTAGCTTATAAATTGATTTAATGCTTTAGCTTACCTGATTACTATCCAACGGAAAATGGTTCTCCAGTGAATTCATAAGTTCTCGGAAACAGGTGACATTGTTATGATATCATTCCTAATACCTTGGTATGATTTTGTAGCTGCTAATGAAATGAGTAATGTAGATTTGCCTTGGTTTTGTCAATGAATAGAATCGGCTTCTTAGTAACTGGCTGAAGCTTTTAGTTCTTTATTGACTATGACATCATCGTTCGTCTTGGTAGGAGTAGTTCTTGAGACTTGCGCTGGAGCTCACGGCTCGCAGTCCATGACGGCATGCAAAAAGGACAACACGTTTGTTCAAATAATTAGGAACATACCAAATTATGAACGAAGCCGACGAGCAATAATGTGCAGTGTCAATGGATATTAGTGATTTTGTAATGTTATTTGTTCGGAGCTAGATGTTATAACCAAATCATGGAGTATCTAAAAAGTTTATGGCGACGTTATTTTGGAAAACATGAGAAGCATATTATTGTGCCGTTTCAGCCAGGTAAATATGTTAATGTCATGGATAGGCTTTAAACAAGTTTAACTACTTACTGACTGATAAATTTGATGCACTTGCAGCACTTGCAGCTGCAACTTGTTGTTATTATGTATGTACCTAACCTACCTTGCGTTAAAAGAACATGTAAATGCATGGTTTATTTACATACAAACAATTAGTTTTATAATTCGTATTGATTTTGATAGTAAACGTAAATATGTACTTATATACTTATAAATCGAATATATTATCTACATCTTGGGTCACAACCAATTTTTGACCGTAAATTATGACGAATTGTTCTATTGTTTGATGATTCAAAAACGATCGTATGTTTTTTATCATAAAGTTTTAAAAACTCGTGCAAAGCCATTATGAATTTCGATAATATCCTATTCAAGGATGACAGAACAAAAAATTACAAAAAGCTCATCATATTTTGATTAGTGGAACCAAATCAATCAGGTCACTAATAAATATTCAAAGGTTGATATTACTTCACGCGCAACTTAAATACATACATACATAACAGAGTTCTGTTTATTTATTCAGATGTCGTCGATGCAACGCGACAGGGCGTGCTTGCGGTGCAGGGAATAGACTTCTGTGTCGACACGAACGGTGAGAACCACCACACGGACAAGTTCCACCTGATGACGAGGAGCGAGGACAAGAGCCTCGTGGTGCGAAGAGGACAGGCCTTCACGCTAGACATACTCCTCAACAGACCGTATGACGCCAGTAGAGATTCCGTCTCATTTATTTTCTACGTAGCAGGTATGTCGTCGATTAGGAATACTAATTTATAGCCAATACTTTTATTATTCATTACGACTTGCTCATAACAAATAATTTGACTTTGCGATACTTATTACACTTTAGATTAATCAAAGTAGAGCGTATTTAATTGTGTGTTCAACTGTTTTCTATTGATTACCAAAATTTGAAATTTGTTTGATTCTGCTAGCGCCATAATGAGCAAAGAGTTCATTAGACTAATTTAGGAGATGATGCCATTTAATACAAAACAAGCGGACGTTATATTCAAGGTCTTATAAGGTAACACTAATCAGACATACGTAAGAAGTGCAAACAATACATTTACGATATTTCGATCCGTAGATGTAGAATCACGAGGTCCGTCCGACGAGACATCGGCCGCTGTTCCGTTACTTGAGAAAGGATCTGAGACCTTTGGAGCATGGAGCGCGACGTACGAAGGTCAGGTGAACAACCATCTAATGGTGGCTGTGACTGCGGCAGCGGACTGCATCGTAGCTGCCTGGCGGCTGGACGTCGACACCAAGCTCAGTGGGGGCAGTTCGCTCAGCTACAGGCATCAACTGCCAATCTACGTACTCTTCAATCCTTGGTGCTTAAACGACAGTGTTTATATGCCTGGTGAGTTAATTGACAATTTACAAACAAAGAAAATAACTTACTCTAGATAGAGCCTAGCCAATCTTTTTCCTCAACTACTAAGAAACTTTATGAAATGTTTTTGTAATATGAGAAGATTGTGACATGAAATTAATTAATTATTTTATTCATGTGCTATTTCAGGCCACAGCCATCGTGACGAATACGTACTCGAGGATGGAGGATTAATGTTTAGAGGAGTCTACAATCGTATTAAGCCCACGCCATGGAACTATGCGCAATACGAAAAAGATATACTGGACTGTGCGCTTTATCTAGTCAGAGAAGTTGGAAAGGTAAATCTAAAGTTTCCCACTTTTACAAACAAGTTAAGCTTTCGACTTTCTAGATTTCACTTATGTACTTATTTCAAAGATAACTTAACAATGCTATCAACTAGGTAATGATTGTAAGTCTTCTGCTCATTAGGTAAAAGGCGGTGCCAGAAGTGACCCCATTCGAACATCGAGAGCGTTGTCAGCTGCAGTTAATGTACAAGATGACAACGGTGTCATTATCGGTAACTGGGGAGCAGAACTTAGTGACTACAGTGGAGGCACGCACCCACTGAAGTGGGTCGGCTCATTGGCCATCCTACAGAAGTACTACGAGAAGAAGAAGCCTGTTAAATATGGCCAGTGTTGGGTGTATGCTGGCATTCTTACTACCAGTAAGTTTTGTTCTGGACGATTACTTATTAATATTACAACTATTTAATTTCTGTAGTGCTTTTAAAATTTTCCGTTCGTTAATAGATGTTGGTTAAAATGCTCATAGAACCTGTAACAGAAATCCAACCAAGTACTTAAAATAATGATTATCTAAGCAAGTGAATTGGGAACTTTGTTTATTTAATTACGCAATCATTATATTGTTATGATAGAGATAACCTTCACATTTAGTTATAACGTTGAAAAATCGTTTTAAGATAACTGTTGTCATAATTATTTGCAGTTTGCCGAGCTTTGGGTATTCCTTGTCGGCCGGTCACGGGATACGATGCTGCTCACGACAGTCAAGGAAGCCTTACCATCGACATCATCAAAGATGATAAGGGAAACACGCTTGAGGAGTTCACCAGCGACTCTGTGTGGAATTATCACGTCTGGAACGAGGTGAGAAAAAGCTTGTAATGCTTATTTGATACTGCAGGTATAATATCAGTACCATTTGTAGAAGGTGGAGGTGTAATGTTGCCCACCTACTTTCAATTAGGCGCCAATTATTATTTGATATATATTGGGAACAAATCTGCTATTACAGGCTATAGATATTAGTTTCAGTTATAATATTTCTGCTTGCTTTTGAATTTTACACAACTGTAATTATTATGACGTATTTGATCGTCACTGTAAGTATGCAAATTATAGAAGCTAAATATAGGCACTAAATGCATGCATGTGTGTTGTGTGTGCCTCCTACGCAGAATTAGATCGATTGATGACTCATTTGGTTAAATAGTAAATGGTATAAATAACTTAACCCAGATAACCTAGTCCTAAAATGTTCAATGGAATGTTTTTTTACGATTATAGTAAGCGTTTGAATTTACAGTTTAGGTGATAATAAAATTATTTAATGTGTACCTGTGCTGTGCTGGCATAAAAAAAAACACAATGAAAATCTTTGTTTTTAAAATTCTGTGCCAATGTGATGTCTTCGACGTCGACGCAAGAAAAGTCCAAAAAATATTTAATTCATCTGTTTTGACTTAACATGGACTTCGTTTTTCAGGTATGGATGGAGCGTCCAGACCTCGGGCCGGAGTATGGTGGTTGGCAGGCCATAGACGCCACTCCTCAGGAGACCTCTGAGGACATGTTCAGATGTGGTCCTGCCTCACTACGAGCAGTCAAGGACGCTGAACTGCAAAGACCTTACGATGCAGGCTATGTTTTTGCTCAAGTCAATGCTGACAAGGTATGTTAGACATGTGCATTGTGCAACATGCCTTATTCTGAAATCTTTAGAGTAAGGTATTGATTTACTAGTTCCTCTTTGGTTTCTATTGTTGTGTAGCTCTCGGGAGCTTTTATCTCTTCATTCAGATATTATGAGATGGTTTAATGCATTATTTAATAGTATTTTTATTCATTGTTTTTTTTGGTATTTTAAGGTCTTGTGGAAATATTCTGGAGAAATCCAACCACTGAAGTTGATGGCACGAGACGCAGTCTCTATCGGACAAAATATTTCAACAAAATCTATTGGAAAGATGGAACGTGAGGTAAGCCCGATTACATTCAATTTTCTAGTCAGCCTTAATTGTTAATTAGCATTTTATGTGCACACAACTTTCCCTAAAATATTAGACATATACATATATCTAAACCTTACTATTCCTCCTTCTTCAATATACATTCAAGTTCCGTAGATCCTAGATGCAGTAGGGTATTCTTTGCTTAACATAAACATAACATCGCGACCCAATAAAACTTGGCTCGACTTGGGTTACGAACCCAGGATCTCAAGCCACTCACCAGTCGAGCTTAGCGACCACTAGCCCAACGAGGCAGCATTGCTTTAGATTAAATTATTTTTAAAGATTTAATACTTTCAGGACATTACCAACACGTACAAATACCCAGAGCGGACGCTTGAGGAGCGTGCCACGATGGAGAAGGCACTGCGCAAATCGCAGAGTATCTTCGCACGATATTACCTCAACGATGTCTTCAATGACGTCACCTTCGACTTTGAGCTCCACGATGATATCAAGATTGGACAAAACTTCAATGTGGTATGTTTCAGGATAAAAATATATGTTCATATTTTATTTGGTAAAACTTTACTAGAAGAAAAACAATCAGAGTTGTACATTCTGCTGGTACTTTTAGCCATAATCATGACGAGTTTAGGAAATAATGCACGAGGAAACGTGTGCTTTCTTACAAATTAATGTAACTCCACATGTACTTTAACTAGAATTTAATTAATTTCAGGTCCTACACATCAGAAATCGTTCAAGTAGCGATTCTCATCAGGTGAAGGGTATTCTCCGCGTCGACACAGTTACCTATACGGGAGTGACAGGCGACGGAGTGAAAAGGTCCGAGTTCGATATCAACCTCGGCCCCGAGGGCAAGGAGGACATTAAGATGCTCGTCACCTTCGACGATTACTATAAGAAACTAGTCGATCAGGTATTGCAAACCGTTAATTGTTATTTTTAGTTCCATTACATTTAAATGTGCTGGTTATGCAGTTTGTCCCACCAAAGTAAAGTTTTTATAAACGGCTTTTTACTATTTGATGAATTATTATATTGAATGATTCATTTTACATCTTCTTAACACATCTATCATCAATACGTATAAGTAAAATTGTCTGTTTGTAACAGCCAAATAATAGCTACACGATAGTATACACGATACACATAACAAAAATGCAATTTAAAAATGTAGTGTGTGCTGTGTCTGTTTGTTCCGAAAAATTTCGAAACAGCGTGACGGATTTTGACGGGACTTTCACTGGCAAATAACGGATGTTACAAGGAGTAATCTTTTAATTTTGAAAATATTAACAAAATCAGATTCAATTATGTAAATCAGCTTACTTCTGCTAAGTACAGGTTTTGTAATCGAAATAGGCGGAGCGAAGTCTCGGGCATAAGCTAGTAGTTATTAAAGTTTACTTGTGTATAATTATTATCTAGATACACAACACTACTTTTCAAGTTTTTCACTATTTCATATAATTAATTTTCATTTTATTAATTGTTTCCAAATTTCTTTACAGGCATCATTCAACATCGCTTGCATTGCGACTATTGTGGACAGAAAATTCGACTTTTTTGCGCAAGATGACTTTAGGGTACGAAACCCTGACATCAAGATTAGCATTGTAGATAAGCCGGTGTCGCGCCAGGAGTTCACAGTCTCCATCAAGGTGGAAAACCCACTGCCGATCCCTTTGACGAAGGGCAAGTTCTACATACAAGGCCCTGGACTCGACAAGCAGCTTAAGATTCAGTTAGATGAGGTTAGTAAACAGAATTATTGTATTAAAATAATTATTTGGTAGGATAAAATGTGTTGCTGCTGCTGGAATACAATACCTGTACCCGGTGATCTAGTCAGCTCGTAATTATGGTATTTATTGTAAATCTAGAAAGATGATTTATTTTAAGCAAAAGAAATTGTTGTATTAAAAATAGAGTTTGTGACTTTCTAGACGATTTTTTGTACTTTTACAAGAAACGTTCATAAATAACAATATTTCAACATTACGGCATAATGTATTATATTTTAAGATACTACTAGCGCCATCTATTACAATTTTGTTATGCTCCTAAGTAGGCTACGTTCGTTGTAGTTAACGTTGATGCCCACGGCATGCAATGAAGGCGCCGCCGCCGGTAAGATTCCTGTTGTATAATGAAACCCCATATTATTTCCAGAATGTGGCTCCAGGACAGTTTGCGACTGCCACGTATAAACTAACGCCGCCATGGGCTGGTCGCCACCAGATCTCTGCTAAGTTCACATCAAAGGAAATGCGGGATGTCGACGGATTTTTATCATTTTTGGTCGCACCACCGGTTGAGACTAATGGCCAACCTCCCGACACTATCGAAAGTCATCAAATTTAAGTGCCAGAATTTGACTTTGTGTCGACAGCTTTACAATTTTTTGATAAAAATCGAAAAATAAGTTAATAACAAGATAAAATAATGTTAATAGAACTTGACTACTTTCTATAATTAAGATTCAACGCATTTCCCTAAGGGAAATGTGAGTTCTTCGTGAAATCGTCCATAGAAAAGAATTCATTTGTGCCGTCATAATCATTACTTAAGTTATTTATTTTGAACCTAATTAAGCTAAAACATCTCAATACTGTAAAATAAGTTTTAGATCTGCATAATATAATAAAATATAAAAAATTGCTTTTAAGCCATGCAAACAATATTTCCAATTCTTATGTAAGTAATAAGTGTTAGTGTTATGAATTTTGGACTGCCTTAAATGGTGCTCTTAGTTAATAGAAAAATAATAAAAGATTGTACAGACCAAAGTTTGTTTTTATTATACTCCTACATATTCATTTCCTCTTGCATAACACTACTCAAAGAAGATCAGGAACATCTGGGTCGTCAATAAAATCTGCTGAAGGCGGTTTTTCACCCAATTGAATTCTGGGATCTGTATATTTAGGTGTTGAATTTGTCTGCGTTATTTGAGTAAAATCTAAAACATTATTAGCTGGACCTATTTCTAGAAATTCTCTCGTTGACTGACTAAATGGGTCATGGTAATGGTTTGCTTTTTGTTCAGATTTTGTCTGAGGTTCTGTTTTTATTTCTTTGGTGGGCTTCTTGATAACTGCGTTACACTTCGGCATCGTTACTAGCAAGTGACCTGTGATTTGTGATCGCTGCGCAGTAGAGTTAGTAGTGTCAACTTCCTCCGGTAGATGGAGCTGAAATATTTTTCCTTTGACGGTGACTCTGACGTAGTTTGGTTGAACATCAACATCAACAAGATTAGTATCCAAGTATTTATATACTGATAAGTCTAATATATATTTGCCTGGTTCGTCATCACTGAAAACAAAGTCTAATTTTGCTTGATTAATATTATATGCTCTTCCATCCGGAGTAAAAAATTTGTACACTCGTTTTTCTTCCTTTTTCTCCTCAGTTTCATAACTTTTCAGTTTTAACTGTCGCATTTTTTCCATTTCATACCGCACTTCAGGGGCATGCTCACATTTTTCGGCCCAGAATCTCTTGTTTCGTTCATCGGGATCTAAATCCTTGTATTCATTTTCCCATTTGTTTTGAATGTCTCTTTCTAAGCGAGATTTTTGATTTTTTCGTTGTTGCATGTAGTTGTTTTGCTCAAATATTATATCAGACCGAATTATTGGAAGGTTTTGTAATGCTTTGATTCGAGTAGATCGCTCGATATCTTTTCCGTCAAGATACTTTAGTTGGGGTAAAGTGCCAATTACAAAATCTTCGTAGTTTTCATAATCAGTGCAAGGGTTTCCAGTAAGGTATAAGTTTTCTAGGTTATAGTTACCTTTTAGACTTTCTACGCTGACAATATCACCGATAAAATTCACCGTCAGGTCTAATTTCTCTAAAGATTCACATCGTTCTAAATTTTCAATGACTTCAATATTGTTAAGTGCTAAATTTAGATACACAAGATGTTTCAGCTTGTGCAAATTTTCTATTTTAGCGATAAGGTTACTTTGCATTAGAAGTATCTTGAGTTTTGGACACCAGTCCTGCACGTATTCGATTTTCTCAATGTTCTCCTGATGTAATGCTATCTCCTCCAAAGGCGCTAGTAAGCGATCGTGATGTTCAGCTTTCTTACGCACCAATTCTACAGTGATTAGCACCATTTTTTTTTATAATAATTAATCTTGTAAAACTATACACAAGCACGAATTCGACGGATATTCTTCGATACATCATGACAACCGTTGCTTGGCTACAGTTCATTGTTTATCTGCAGATTAAGATCCTCAGAGTAGATCTACTTTTTTATAAATATATTTCAATATTGTGTTTATATTCTGTTAAATATTTATAAAAAAGATGGCATGAAATATAATTATAAATTAATACACGGAAACGTATCATACGTGTTTCGGCAAACTGTAGCCCTAGGATTCGGAAAATAAACTTTATTTTCTGTTTGTGAATTTTTCTACAGCTTAAATACCTATACTCCCTAAAGTTTTGGCTATAAAATACCAATAGAATTCTACTCACACGGTTCCAATGTGCCATTCTTTGGGAAACAAAAGAAAAGAAGTCTGTAAGGAACTCGTAGTTATGTTTTACCTAAGTCAGCAAAGTAATAGCCTTGTCTGATGGTTTGGTTTAAGGTAAAAGAAAGCCTATAAGACGTGGCAATGATAGAATCTCCATCATTTCAAGCGGTTGGTTATCTTTCTATCTCGGCGGTCGGTAATCCGTCATTTAACATTCCAGCGGTGGCACCGCGACCGCTCAACTCAAGCGTACTAAATTAATATCGCCGTGATGTAGAGGGTATTAAAATATTTTAAACGATGCCATTTATAATGACGTACAGATATCAAGTCGCGAGAGCACAACATATATTATTCCACGAAACTGCCAAAAGACAATGAGGATGAAGGATTACTATCATCAGGAACTTGTTTTATTGTTAATGTTCCAAGTGGGCTCACAGTTCGAAAAAAGGACAGTATGAAAAAAACAAGAGATGGTCGGATGAAATAAGGCATGACATAGGGAAAGACGGTGTTATTAGTGTGCAGGGCGCGGGCAGGGTGCGGCGCCCCGCGGTCTGTGTGTGTTTAGGGGCGCTCCGCGGGGCGCCGCCGCGCTGCGCCAGCACGACGTGCCCACTTATTGAAAGCAGTCAATTTAACATTTTGTTGTTTAAACAAACACAGTGGTCCCAAATGCCCTTGTCAATTTATTGAATTTAAACAATTACGGAATCTGAACGGTTTGTTACAAACATAGCACACCTAATCTTACTCAGCTTATAGTCGTCATGTTACCCACATTTCTTGCTAGTTTTGATTTTTATCGACAGATGGCACTATTCGAACTTCATGACAATTAGTATGTTTTTCAATTATGCGAAGAACTTTTGGCTGGTGTATACTTTAAATTGATTCATTTCAGCATTATCGTAGCTTAGACGAATTATATTTAGGTATATTCAATGCCATGATGTGGTTGCTCAGAGGTTTACTGATCATATTGTTTAGCACATCTTAGCGAATTCTTAATAAATGTTGGCGATGTGGCTCCATGTCATAAGTTCATGCTCTTAGACATCGGGGACACGTTCGAGTCTTATTTGTACGCGAAGAGGCTATTGCTTTATAGTTAGACAGCCGCAAGCTGTTTTACTAAAATATATATTTATTTCATGATATAGAAACATAGTAATTTTGAAATTAAGTTATTATCGTTTGGAACAGAACAACACAGGTAGTCGTTCCGCCAATAAATTTAGGTTACATATTTGTCGGTTGACTGGGCCGGTATCCAAGGAGCCTGCACGGGACGGGAACACGCAAATGTCAGGACCAGTCAAAACAACCGTCATCACTCCAACACGAGGATTCATGATAATAAAACAAAACATATGCTCGTTATGAGATCACTGTTCCACTTATATTGTCGTCTCGTGCTAAATTGCCGTGCTAATGTGAAGTGATTTATCCGTTTTAAATGAGGCATTTTTAATATTTATCAAGGTTTCCTTTAGTAAGTGGGTATATTTTTACTGTAATAATATTTTATATTTTTCTTATATTCTAGAAGCATGCTTCACGTAATTCAAACCAGTCAGAAACCAGTAGAGTAGGTAACTCGTAACGGTAGTATTATATTTGCAATATAGCTGTTTTTTTTGCTTGTCGCAGTTTGTACGTTGAGTGTTACGTATCAGGTATGCTGCATAACAAGTGCGGGTCTGTTGGTGCGGGCAGTCGACGCGTCTGCACGGGCGCAGCGCTGGCCACCGGAGCGTGAGCAGCAATCTGGCGGCGGCATCTCAACTCACGCGCAATCAACGATTCGTTCCAGTGAGAGGGGCTGCGAGAGGCGCGGCGCGGTGCAGCGGGGGCACCGGCCCGGGCCCATTCTCACGTAAATAATTACCGGCGAGTCTCAAATTACAAGGCGCCGCTACAGCCTGCCGATACATATTCATCACGTGTTCGCGCCGCGCGTGACAGCTTCCTCAGGGCAGCGGCCAGCGCCCGACTTCATGCTCCACTCTCTCCTGCGCCCCTTATCGTGGCACGAATACGAAATAATTCACATGAATTCACATCAGTCAAACAAGCTGAATTTTGTTGGTTGGTAGCCATATTACAACCGCAGAACGTATGCTTGTAATAAATTGCTTTATGAAACATAAATTATTATATAAATGTCCACTCAGGATTTCTTGAAAACAATATGGTATCCGGCTTATTTTACATCATTGTGTAACCTGACCGAATTTAACTCCGTAAGTCGCATTAACGAGATATGGATCATTAAGATAATTTTAAGATAATGGTGGTAAACTGATGCTAAAAAGAAACCCAATTCTGGAAATTAAAATTAATTCTAATGGTTCATAACTCAGTAGTTATAGCCATAAATAACAAAGTTATCTTAGGCGATGACTACTTAACTGTTGCTATCTAAATTGAACTATGGCGTCAACGAGTCAGTTAATGGCTAAGCAAGTGGGACCCGTTTGGGCTCCACCGCGAGTAACGTTAGATGTAGAAGACCATCAACGTCAATGAATTTCTAATTAGAATGATCGCGGCTCGCGCGCCGGATGCGGTTTAAGCGATAAATTATGCACTTCGAGAGGAGTACTAATTTCGATGCCGACAAATTTTCCACAACCGCGATTTTAATGCGTTTCAAATAATGTCTGTAGGCAACGCTAAATGATAAATTGTCAGAGGTACGCCCCCGAGTCGAGTTTAGTATAAACGACCGGAGGTCCCGCTCGTTTTGCGAGGGAACGAAGAAGATGGAGGCGTCTGTTAAAAAAGGAATGGGTTAGGTGAGAGCGCGATGGTGTTGAGATAATAACAGTGCAGGGCACCGCGGCCGGCTCGCCTTTGAGTCGCCCGCTGCCGAATATCACCATTAGCCGCAATTTGAATATTATCCCAGAGCGAAATAGTTTTCAATTTCACCAACGACCGCCATCGATGAGATATGTTAAAATCAGACCGAACAGAGCAAGGCTCACTGACTTCAGCGAGAGGGCGAGGAATGCAGCGGCCGCCCGAAGGTCAGGTCAGACAGGGGCGTAACGGGACGAATAAAACAAACAAGTTAATTGTATTTATTCAAATGCGGTAGGGAGGGTGCAGCGCAGCCGTCGCTGTTCATGAATAGGGATGCGCAGCCCGGCCTTCCGCGCTATGTGCAGCGTCATCGGGCTCGCTCCCCGAGCTTTCCTAAAATAAGTTTAGGCTCCGCTCCGGTGCGATATATTATGCAAATTTCATGTTCTATAGTTGTCCTTACAGGAACATATAGACTACTATGAGCGGATACAATAATTCACTAGAATTATTGTAATTAATTTTGACAAGGATAATCAAATAGGAAACATACCTATATGATTGATCGAAAATCAGAATAAGGTTTTGTATGTTACATAAAACTCGAACATGTTGAAATTGAGGATTAGAAGTCACTCAGGTAAGTGTTAGTCCAATAAATTCATTTGACTAATGGCTGCATGTAGGTAATACTAAATCCTAATTTCTGATTACGTAATTAGGTACTTACCGAAATTACCTTACCTTAAAAAAATAACAAAACATTGTGGTATTTAAAGGTGAATTGTAAATTATGTTTGTGTATTATATATATATATATATTCATATATTTGTTTGCAGGTACTCGATAAAGAATTACTTAGTCTTTTTTTTTATTAAATTTCCTACTTCCTAGTAAAAACAGTCCAAATTGAAACGTGTGTGCGTGCGTTGCAATTTATAATTATAAACGAAATGCTTTAATTGTTCACGCAAAAAATTTCCCTACTTTCTTCCCGTAGCGGAACCCTGGTATCAGAATAGGTACAATCAGAATTCTGATTCCGGGTATTCTCTTAAAATATGCGTGTTTTTAAGATATCTTTAAGTGGAACACCATAATTGAGAAATTAATATTTAGAATCTCAAATTCATATCTATTCTATTTATGCTAGTGCAAAGTGTAGCGGATAGAATAAATTGTGGAAGAAATATGTAGGTAGGTACCTATATTCGTTTTGATTAGCATGCGTGTGCTTCTTAAATAATTTCCTGATATTATGTAAGCATATCGAGTTGGAAATGTGGTAAAAACCTCAGCCTAATGAGACAGGTCTTTGTAAATGTTGAGTGCATTACAGCTAAATATATTCACGGGATATTTCCATATTGCTCGTTGCGGGACCGCTGGGCGGAGACCTGTCTGGTGTCGCACTCACTATGATAATCCTTTACCATTGTTACTCACCTCAAGAGTTGGACATTTACTATTGTTTGTTTTCAGTAGTAGATTCCTTGACGTGTTATCTTATTGTAGAAAATACGAACAAACGGCTAATAGGAGGCGGATTGTTGAACTTATAAGACAAGCGTGTATTTTATGCCTACTCATGTCGTAAACCCGATAATTGAAGCTTGCCTCAAAGAAGCCAAGTGTTCTTAAACTGAGTAAAAATAGTAGCTAGAAGAAGACTTGTGGACTTTGCCCAATCGTAGCCGAACCGAGTTAGTCAAAAAAGTCCTTTTCGCAACCAGACCGCACCAAGACATTATGTATATCCAATAGCAAAGCAAAAACAATCTAATATAGGTAAACTATGAATCTATATAAACACTTATTACATTTATCAAGTAGAAGTGCTGAAATAACTACTCGTAAGACTTTTTATTAAATAAGTAAAGTTTTATAATTCTAAGGAAGTATCGCTAAAGCTTTGTGTTAGAATCTAAAGAGGTCCGTTCACAACAAACAATAAATCCTGCTTTAGTTCAAACTAATTACGGAGTATGATACCGTCACCTTACGCCGCATAATCCGATTCGTTACAGCTCCGCTCATCCCCTGACAATGGTACAGGCGAAATGTTTATTTACACAAGATATTTAGCCACTTCCCTGGCGGATTAGCGGCGGACAAAGACGAGGGGAGCATCGGAATAGATAAAGTGAGGCTAATAGGAGGGGCGGGTCGCTCTCCCCAATAGACAAGCGCAATCTTTGTGTAATACACACAGATTAAGCTGAACGGGGCCCGAACGGATGACTTCACTTATGTCGAAGTGGCTGCTTATTTTACTTTCAGATTAGCTTCAACAATGATATTGGGATTGTTTTCTCAGTTATTCGATATTGATATTAGATTCGGGACAAAGTTATGTTCATCTCTACCTTCTGCGTGGCGTACAGCGTCTAGATATAATAAAATTTTATTTTGATATTGACTAGATTGATATTCCAGATGAGCTAGTTTGAAATAAATCCATATTAAAATTTTAGCTAAAGCATTGCAAAATATTTGACGAAGCATTCGAGTAGAAACTGATTTGTTGTTGAGTCCGGAAATGAAACAACTTAAAAAGAATTTAAGACGGGGCTCGTATTGTGGGCGCACAACACGACCATAAATAAAACGGATTGTTTGGCCATTGAATATTCCCTAAACAACATTAGAGGTGAATAGTTAAATTGCCAGTTTGTCACCAGGGTCGGGAGAATGCTGCGCGGCAGGAGATGGCCGGGCTGGGTGACCACGGGGGGCGACACGACGCGGACTCATTTGCTCATTTTAAACCTATGTTCCCTTTCAAACTCGATATGACTAAAATGTTTGTGTTAAGAGCTTTAATTTAATTGCACGTTAGTCAAACTTTATCATGTTTATGTCTGGTGATCAGGTTAGAGTCATCATAAAGTTCATCGATGTTAGTGATAGTGGAATGACTTTATGCATGTCTGCATTGTCCAGGTCCTAATGACGTTACGTGTTAAGTTTAATTAAAAGGATAATACCTGTCCCAAGTGTTACTAGGTACGTAATATGAGTTACCAGCCGTTACATGCTCTGCAGTGCTACGAGCTACGCAGTTGTTTGCTATTGTTAATTGTAGTTATACTTGTCTGAACCGCTGTAAAAACATAAAGAAGGAGACATGCGCAGTCCAATTATCAGATACAATCAAAAGATTGACAAATAAATAGCTATGTTTGTACCTGGTACCCAGTTATACTACTTGATAACTTATGTTACCTACTTTTATCGCTTTCATGAGTGCTTGTTTCCAGTTATAATTATATCTTAAAACGGCTACAATATACCTACACATCTTGTAAAAACAAATTTCTTATTAAATATTGTTTTACCATCAGTTGAATCTTAATAAAATTCAGGTACCTACAACTACATGTAAGAAAGTACTACATTTTTAAATATAGGTACAAAATCAAATAATATAAGATAACAAGTAAGTTTTTCGACATCTTGAAACCTTATCATAATATCGACCGTTGGTTTACAATCTAGTTTAACGAGTAACGCGGATATGTCCAATAATTCTTCACATGTCTGCGTTGACGTCAATAATCATCAAAAACGTTAGCATCAAAACGGCAGCTGTGCGCGGTAAAATCCACTACATGATATTCTATTATTTAATTTGTTGTAGCATTGTGTGCTTCGAAGTCAAGCGGGTAATGTTTCCGTATTTACGATTTACATGCGGAATCCGGACAGAAGTCAAGTTTGACAGTGTCAACATGTCAGTGTGACAAAGGCCGTCACACGTCCCGCGCTGTCAATCGCGGAGCATGAGAAGCGGGCGGCCGGGCCCCGGGGACGCGGCTAGTGCCTCGTGGGACCAACTACTACAAAAGAATATTCATACAGCTACAAATTCTTTTCCTTGTTTAGCGTATGAGCGAACGGTCCCTGGGTGCAGTGCATTTGATATTTATTACAAGAAACGTTTAAAGAAAAAATAGCGGGCTTAGCATTATACAAATTTCGACATAGTACGTGTATTGATACAATTTATTTTTTAACTGTTCACTTTTATATTTGCCAAATGAAACCTGTTTTACCGTTTATTTCATGCTGTTATTAGTTGCTCAAACAGTACCGATAATATCAAATATGCAATGCATGTCTATTGCATTTGCAGCACATCA
The DNA here is from genome assembly GCA_905340225.1 of Abrostola tripartita. Taxonomy (NCBI): domain Eukaryota; kingdom Metazoa; phylum Arthropoda; class Insecta; order Lepidoptera; family Noctuidae; genus Abrostola; species Abrostola tripartita. The sequence goes on from HG996488.1 coordinate 5,149,894, forward strand.
TTTAATTTACGATTTGTGTACACAGTTATGATGTATAGACAGTTATTTTCGCCCCATTTGTAATGCGTATTGTGTCTGATTACACCCAGTCGGTTAAAGGACAATGGCTAACTGTAAACGAGTGATGTTAGTATAAATCGGGACGAGTCCGCAAACAAAACGGGACGTTTCACCGACGTCACACAATGAGAGATTAATGGCTCACTTTTTGTTATCGTTCGATGGTCTTTACGCGTTTTGTGGCCTCGTTTCACGGTTTATTTAGCTGTTTAAACACCAATAAGCGTTAAATTACTGCGATATGCATACTAAAGTCAAACAAAAACCACATTTCGAAAATTTAATTGTTGTTTACGGCTGAAAAAAGTTTAGTTATTTTAATGCATAGTTGTGTCATGGTCGCGGGCCATAGTCCATAATGCGGCCCAAAACACATTAGTATTATATTTACAAATGATTAACGTCTTCTAACGTCAACTTGAGCTTTATAGATTCTCGTAAACTTCAAGTGTGTCACGATGTAGGAATCCCCATAAAAGCATGGTTATGTTGTCGCGTTGGACGGCGCAGGCGGGATGGATTGTGTGCGCGAGAGTCGGTTTTTAGCCATTAAACGTGCGTTTTTTGTGTGTCACGTTAACTGTCGCCTTATCATCGTGTCGAGTTGTCGACGCCTCCAGCCGGCCGCAATCAAAACACCATTCGAAGCGGTCATTAAAAATTATATAAAGTTTAATTTATAACTGTACCACGTCCAGATTAACGGTTATTGGGAATGTAATGTCCACATTGAAGCCAGAGTGAAAAATGTATTCTTTGTCGAAATAAAATTAATATTTTTATGGCTTCATTTTATTTGCTGGTAAATCCTTTAGTAGATATTAACTTACATAAAACAATATTTATAGTGACTCTTAAAAGGTTCTTCTATTGAATTAAGAGAAGAGCATATTGCTACGAAACTTTTTTTAAAACAGTGGTTATCTAATGAAGTTTTTTACATCTTGATGATGTTCAATTACAGTAATTAAATGGACTAGACATCAGACATGTTAACTAGGCGGTTGGGCACGAGTGTCGTCGCCTGCGTCGCCTGTGGCGGAGGAGGCCTGGCCGGCCGCCGCCCCGCGGGAAATGCTATTGTTTACGAGTGTACACCACTTCTACTACAATGATTTACGAACCGCCTGCACCCATAAAAGCGGGGACACAAGGCACTAAAAGATACAAAAGGTGCTAAAGAAAAAGTAATATATTTTAAGTTGGAGCGAACGAATATAAAAGTTTGGTGAAATATATCAGTTTTAGTGTTGAGCGCGAGTGTTTGTTTATAAGGGCGATTACGCACGCCTTTTGACGCGCATTCTGTTCGGCGATCAATGGAGAACATTCGTCACGACCTTTCTCACGTCTCGCTGTGCTTACAAAGCTTGCCTGTTTACATGAAACATGTGGCGACCTGGTACCGGCACACTCCAAATTATAGTTGATGTGTAACAAGCACATACATAATATGCGTATTCAGGTCAGAATTGGGTATCGGCATTTGAGTTATTTTCTCGCTAGCATGAAAAACAGCCTGCAGGTAATCTAAGTTTTATTTTACATTGTTAGCACTTTATGTCAACGTATCTACCTACATAAAAAGAACTATAGACTATTCTTTTAGTATTTTCATTACAATATCAATAGTTGTTTACCTTTCTTAAGGAAAAAATCTACAGGATGATTTTAAGTTACGTTTTTATTTTACGCCTGTATTCACATACCTAATGGGTAATTCGGCCTGCAAATTAGTCTTCTGTTATGTAGTTGTTGTGTTCTTAGGAGGCAAGTTATTGAAATTTGTCATCATTATCATTGGCCTGTACGTCTCTTACGGACGATTTATGACACTTATTGGAAACATTTAATTATATGTAAGAAGGACATTAAAATAACGCATTAGTACTTACCTGGATTTGAACTCGCAACCTTGTAATAATTTATGGCTATCAGTATTTAATAACTTAGAAGATTTTGTCATTAGAAGGTGTTTTACGGTTATAGACATCGTTAAACACTGCTCTTAGGTAATAGCGAGCTCGTCGTCGCGTTATCGCAGTGCGCCTGCGCCGGTCTCGGTCTACGTTTGTTTTTTCAGGGACCCTTTCACCGGCTGCGGGGCTTCGGGTGTCAACGCAGACTACCGCCTTACACACAAAAAATAATTTAAACGCATTCGTATGCAATAATCTGTGGGGATTTATTCCGACCGAGTCGGCCACCCACGTGGTGCCCGTATTTCTTCCTGAACGAGCTAACTTCATTATTGTGGCGTGAGATACAATAGTTAAGAGCACGATTTATAAGTCCAACACGTTGACTTCTGTTTATAGCCAGCGGCGGGGCGCGGGCGCAGCGGGGGCGGGGATTACTTGCGTCTGCGCACCGATTTATGGCCGCACCTCGATAAAAGCTTAAATACTCGCAAGTGAGAATTATTCAATAGGTTTAGTTGCGAGCGTAGAACAGCCATTGTGGCGGCTGGCGCGAGCGCATTGTCGCTCTCACACACGCTTCACGCCGAGCGCGCCTCCGGGGCCCGTACAGACCATTACCGGATTTACGTCACACCGCCTCTCATTATCCTTTACTTTGAAATTTATTGCTTTATGTAGGTACTGAAAGACATCATGCCACTTAACTAGATGCTCATTAAAAGATTAGATACTAAAAACATCATACAAATTAATGTAACAGTAATGACAACTAAAACTTATGTAAGCTTAGACGCGAATGTAAAAAGTGAAAATTAAAGCAAAGTTTATGTGTTTTAACATACATAGTTAAGTTCATGAAGAATTTACATAAAGCGTGTTGTTACGGACATCACAGAGTGTGTCATACCTTACAGTAGCGCGTTAAATCTATTTATAGTTAGGACAATTAATTAGTGTTGTACGCGATCAGTACTAGTATTGATATCCATGTCATACGTCAAGGGCAGAGGGCGAGTGCTATTTCGGTGCAGGGCACCGGGAGCGGAGCGGAAAGTAAGCTGAAACTAATCCGGCGCGCGGGTGGGCGAAACCCTACACCGCGTGCGCGCAGCTTACATTTGTCATTTATAATGCGCGCGATTTGTTGCTCCTCACCTCGCTCCCCACCTAGCAGCCTTTTATGTTCGCTTATTCTTTATTCAAATATTTAAACCGAGCGATGCGCGCAATATTTTTTATGACATTTTATGGCATCAGTTTGTCGTATACGAACAGTTTACGTTTTTGTGAGCGCTGTCAAGGGTGAATCTTCAGTTTATTTTGCGAGCACGTATGAAAACGGTGTAAGTATGTATTTTTCATTACACAACATATCAACCCGACAGCGGCACTACATCAACGTTATATCATGTTTTAAGTGGGTAGGTAAATCACTTTTCGTACGTAACTCTACATACAGAGACCCACTAATCTATTTAATTGTTAACTACTAACATTTGTATATTAGTACAGATCTACGAACGGCTGGCCAACTCGTTCTTCAACATTTTGATAGACGTGAGCAATTATCTAGCCTATTGTGTAACAATGGATACTGAGCCTAATAGTTAAATCGCTCTGTTTGGGTAGTTGCATATATTTGTATAAAGGCACCAACTTAATTTTTTTACTTACTTTTTATTCCTTTCACATTGTAAACTTTTTTATAGCTCTATCTTAAAGTTTATAAAACATGAAACGTTACCTAATAGAATCAAAGAATATGATTATTTCAACAGGCATTCAAAACCAATTTCCAGCCGAGCGCCCGTCGGCAGAACACTTCATTTCACGGTTGACGTGTGACCGATATGTCGTTGATTTGATTGCGTGAACTTTTTGCATGAAAACTCATAACTTACTGCTGTTTTCTAATGTTGCAATATGGCGTCCTGTGTGGCCACTACCACGTGTGTGGTTCCAAACTAATATTTTGGTTGCTTTCATAGGCTGACTGATGTTTCGACATTCGATTTTCGAATTGAAAAAAAATGGGCGCCGAGAGCGGTCTTGTACCTCGCAGTTTCGTTTTACGCAATATAACACAATGGCTGGCATTGTGTTTCGCTGCACGCAGCTTATTTTTACACTATTTCCTATTTTTTCCGTAACAACTTGTCAATAGTGTTGATTTTAAGAATGAATTATGAGTTCCTCTACGCACAATATTGTGTTGTGACTAGTCTTGTTGGATTAGTTTGTATACAAAATAGAAAATATTTGTATTGAATTTGTAATGCTGGCTTGGTTTATTTACGATACGGTACTCTTTGTAAACGTTTGCTTCTTAATATTGTTCTATTAGCATTAGCTGCTATGCTAGCTAGCCGCTAAGGATTACTTAGATATTACCAATGAAAGTATTATATTAAGTACGTACTACGATTAGGATGATTGAGTGGTTGGTAGTGAAGTACCAATAGAATAACTAATATCTGCAAAAAATATTTTATAAAATACACCTTAGTCTCAGCCGAAGTAGTTTCGAACCCCATAGACATATAATGACATAGGTGTATTAAAAATAAATACAGATTTTCACATTTGTACTTAAGTGAAATAAACAAAGGGTTGGTAGAGCCGCACAGTGGAGCTCAAGCGCTGTCGAAGCATTCAACTTGGTACATATCGCCATAAAGATGAACACTGCAGACGCCATTCCACCAAATTGAAAAACATCCGAGTGGCTCATAATGCCTCTTAATGCCTCACCCAAAGAGTTATAGCCCCTTAAGTACGCAGTATTTTTCATATTTTCACAAATAACGCGAGTGTTGGAGCGAGGTGTGCTGGAAGTGTTCTTGTTCAGATGTGTCGGAGCTTGGTGGTATGTTTTGTTTCCTATTTGTGAGGGGTGTCAAATGTGAGTTGGTTATGAATAAGTGATATAAAGAAATCTTTTTGATAAAGAAGTCCTGAGCTAACTGCGCTGTTGCTTATCTGATAGTATATTTTTAGAGCACAAGCCTGGCTGGAGAAGTTCTGTTAAGTTTCGCCAAATGTTAGGCAATCGTAACTCTTCTTAGAGTAAGCTTCAAAATATGATATTTCGAGAATACGAATGATGATTTATGTAGCCTTTAGTGTCTCAAATGCGAATGGCCATAATATGTACCTAACTCTCAAATCCTAAGATTAGATTCACTGTTCATAACAAGAACGTTAGAGATATCAATTATGGTGGAGACGGCAAAGTCCTTACACGCTGCAAACAATCGCAAGTCAGTTTTCCAAAATAATTAAGTTCATTCTCAATTAAAATTCCTTGAATGTGGTACCTATCTATCTAATAGAAATAACTATCCCGCAGAGAAATACCTATATGTCACAAATACGTATAATAGACAGCCCTGTGACGCCGACCGTACTCAATGTGTACCGATGACGTCACAGCTATGAGGAAGGCGATATCTCACTCTTCATTCCTCACACGAGGAGAACAAACGTTCTCATTTCACATAGAGGCGCTTGAATTATATTATTTATTCATATAGAAGCGCCTGAATTATTAAATGCCAGTTATAGTAGACTACTCTATCAAATGTTCCATATTATAAGTATATGAAGCGATAAAGCGGATGTAGAGTTCTCAGTGCGAATTGATTGCCGTTGTGTTTTTGTTTATGTCGATCAAAGTAGTGCTATTGTTACTAGATATAGGCAAAAGACAAACTCTCGTCGATCTTTCAAAAACAAATTTTGTCTCAAATGATTGAGCTAGCTATATGTAGGTAGTATAGGTATATCAGTGTTAGAAAATGACCAAATGTCACATTAAGTTACTGAAATAGCCTAAGTACCTAGATATTTGTTATGTTCGATCTTCGACTTATGCTTTTGACAAGTCCTCTAAGATTACATAGAGATAACCTTCACGCCTGTAGCCGACTGGGTAATTAGCCTGCTTTGAAATGAGAAGCAAACAGCATTAGCTATTTACGAAGAGCCATTCTTAACCTCTGGTAGCTACGGGGCAGATGGGAAGCTAGGAACTGCTTGTTCCTAGCTCCCCCCATCGATCAGACTCTATCCGTTTAAGCAATTATACGTATAATAATTCGGAAGCCTTGCAATGCATAGGGCATTGCAAGGCTTCCGAATTATTATGAACTTTCGCTGACCTACATGATACCCACCTCCTTTCAAAGTATTTTATTACCTAAATATAATATGTAGAGAAAACTGAAGACGTCAAGTGAGTTTGACTCATACCAACCCTTCGTAAAGTTGGTTGTTAGCAGTCGAAGGAAGTGACCGACAAGTGTCATATTTCGGCAATTTCTGTGAAGTTAGCGATACACCTGGTAACACGTAGCACGGCGTGGGTTGAACAAAATAACAGACTTTTTCAAATTTTTTGCACTTGTTATTAGCTCTAGCTATTTATTAGTAAGTAGGTACCTATATAGTGTGTGTGTTTGCGCGCATATTTGTGCACTATAGGTAATATCTCCTGCGTAGTTGGCTAGCCTCAGCTGAGACAGGCCGGGGCCGAAATTTGGTCATGAAAACATTATTTTTATTATAAGACAATATACCTATCGTCAAAGTATGGAAAATAAACATTTTTTAAGATCTGAGGATTCTCAAAAAATATTGAAATAATTTGATTTAAACTTTGTATTGGATGTTCGGCACCAGCAATTAATATAACTTTTACAATCGGATCCCTATAATATAGGTACATTAATATACCTAACATGATATTTTTTTAGACTTCAAGACAATCTCAGCCTTTTATCTTAGGGGCCTTCAAATGTTCCCAGATGTGTTAAATTTAGGAAGATATGTTACAGCCATTAGAGCATTGGTAGAGTCTACTACTAGACTACTAATTATATTATTGAATATTAAGTAACATCGAACGAATAAACGTATTGTTGCTCAAGTTTCGATAAAAATGTATCTACCTTTATTATCTCCAAAAGAGGATTATTATGTTACAGTACATCTTATAGGCTAGAACGAAGAACATAAAAGAAGAATTAAGTCATTCTTCTGTTATTTCAGCTTCCATAATGAAGGTGACTACGACTAATGATAAGTACATTTCATTTCATAAGATAAGTTCTATCTTATAAAATGAAAATAATGGACTTATCATTAGAGCAGGTAACGGTAAAGGTATAACTATTAGAGGTAGGTATCCATACGTGTAAAGTGTAAGGTAACTTACAAATGAGATTTACTTTCCCTACGAAAGTAAATCTCATTTGTAAGTTACCCTAATCCAGGGAAAATATTAACAATTAATTTATCAATTAGTTATCCACAGAAAAGATTTAAGTTTATTATTTACAAAGTTACGACTTTGAACGATATTCGTTGCATGCTATATACTTTTGACTCACTCTAACGCATGCGCACGATCGCTATAGTCTATACCCGTCTCGCTCTAATCTACTGATCTGTTTTTATGGGCGGCGCACTCGCTCGCTGATTGCGCGCACGTTTTCACTTGACACAATTTTCATGAAAAATCTTTCTTAGTCACCGCGGATGAAACTACTCTGTATTAAATTATAAAGCAATGAACTTATCATGTTTGAAAACACTTTATGGTAGTCTTATAAAACGTATCAGCGTGGGTCGATGATTAATTTATTTATTGATTAATAGCCGTTGACTAAAAAAGAAAATTTATTTCTTCGATGATGACTCTCACAATGGCGCTGAGCAAATATGGAATAAGTTATAAATTAATATGATTATTTTTATTGTTATTGAAAAGCTTAGTGTAGGGGAGCAGGGGTCGGGCGCGGCGGGGGGACGGGCGGGAGGGATCGGTGACAGCGGGTAGCGCGGCCAGTGGTTGCCCGGGGAGGCGGCGCCGCCTGCCCGCCCCGCCCCGCGCGCCGCGCCCGCGCCGCGCTCAGTCCGCGCACAGCCGCCGTACCGCTTTCGCTCGTGTTACACTACGGACAATTTCAACTGCTATTTAAATACGCGTTTAACGATCGTTCGACGAGTTAATTGATTCGTAATTGTGAAATCATTAGTTTTATTACCAAACAGTGTTTTCAGTAATTTAAAAATAAATTTAACTTATTTTAATTAAAATGAACATAATTTTTTGACGGTTAAATAATATAAATCTGTGATTTTTTTTCAAAAGAAAATGCATAAACGGAAACCATGTACGGGTCGGTATCGGTGAGATGTTGGGTGAAGATTAGTGTTGGACTGAGGTACTGAGAGTTGTTTCATGGATGTGGAAAGCGCGGAGTGTTGGAGGGCAGGAGGCGAGAGGATGGTGGCCGAGGAGGGCAAGACGAGGGCGACTGACTTCTCAATCGCGGCGATTATGGCCCGCAGCAGCGCCGAGCCGCGCAGCCCCGTCGCGCACACGCCGCCACACACCGGTACTGTAGGCCTAATTAAACAAGTGATCATACAAACATACCTGCTGATCATCAGGGGCATACACTGCCCAGTGAGTCTTAACTATAATAAATACCGGTGCTTACATGAATGTTTTCAAAAGGAATTGTTTTGTTACTTATTACCTTTTTGTTTATAAGTTTTGTCTAATATTGAACTGCACACCATGACACCAGTGGCCATAATACGGGGATTTAAATTCAATTTAGCGATAAAATAATGCTACATTCCAAATACTACATTTAAATTTAAATAATTATAATGTAGAGTTCTTTTTTTTACTAACTAATGGTTGTTAAAGGCCTGATACGCTGGTTATTAACAAGCTATCGCTAAACTAATATTTTAATAAGATAGCTTGAATTATAATATCTGTAGTAAAATAGTTTAAAAACGTTTCTACCTGATAAACAAAAAATTAAACTAAATAGAAGTTTGTTGTGTAATTTTTGTGTCTAGATTGTAATCAATGTATAGTTAGGGAGGATAAGTCATGCATTTTATTTATACCTTTTGCTTAACAAGTATTTAAGTTGGTAGAGCAACTTAAAGTTATTTAAATCAGAATATCTGTTAAAAATATCGATATTTCCGTAAGGTTAGTAATTATAAGCTTGTTATAATTATATCTACTTCTTTATGCCATTACGATTATTTATTATAGGTATACTAATTAATAAAAAGAACAATGTTTCCTTTTATTAATTTTGCTTTAATTTTTTTTATATTATTAGGTTTAGAAAACAATTTTCTTTAGAGGATAGTTATTAAAATGTTTGTTTTTTTACAATAATTATCTACTTGCGTATGCGTATACACTATTATGCTATTATTATGATATGCGTTTACACTATTATTGAATAAATAATAAATCATCCCACTGCTGGGCAAAGGCCTATTCTCGTATAGACTGATTGAGCATTGTATAAAACCATAATAGTTAATTAGTTAGGTATCTATATTCGTAGTTATTCACTTACCACAGTTATAGCAGAGAACTCTACATTGGATACTCTATATTTTACAACTCGTATTCATAGTTTTAATTATCTATTTCTTAGATTAAGGCAGGGTAAGTTAATTTAATCAAACGATGTACTGAATTAACCAGATGTAGAGTTATTTAAGATGAGTACTTAGGTACAGAAATAACGATTGTACCTCTACCTATTAATAAAAAAAAAACATTATTAGTTCTTATGCTGAGACACGAAGGTACCTAAGTATCATACCTTTCTATTTCTGTATGAATTGCTGTTTAAATAGCTTATTTATATTTCGTACTGTATGCGAATAAAATAAACCAGAGGTTTCAGATTTTTTGAAATATTAGTTATCTGCCTCCCTGTTTTAACCGCAACGTTTTTCTTTGAGAAATAATAACACTGTATAGTTACACTGCTAAGGGCTAATTACAAACTTCAATCCAAACACGCTATTAGAACAAATCAACATTACATTAAAACGTTGCTATAAACTTGGAGACGTATTTAAAAAAGGGTTTAATGCTAATTGGTGTGGTGGGAGCAAGCGCACATGCGCAGGAGTCGTGTTACGGGTCAGTTCGTTATTTCAGATTAATTGTGTGGAACCGAACGCGCCCGACACCGGCCGAAGTGTACCGACACGCAACTTACTACAAATATATGACGTTATTATTTTTATTTCACGTAAATCTACCTACAGGAACATTTATTATAAGACTTGTAATATGTTTATGATACAGTGAATAGAGAATACCTACACTCAAAACATATCTAAGTATTGGCGCTGTACTTATTTTGTTTCTCTATTTTTTTGGTAAAGTACTATTATTCTCGTTACGAGAGAAAGAGCATAATACACATCATTAAACGTATCGACATGGTTTAACACTTATTAAAAAAGTAAAGTAACATTCTTTTAGGTACATAGATGTTACGCGGGTCAGGTTTTGTAGCGTACCTCTATAGGTACCCTATATATATGCTGGTTTACCTTTATATAAATTATTTTTATTAATTATAGGTTTTTTGTACAAAAAATAGTAAATATTTCTTTCTGGTGTAAAGCCTCGTAAGGCTTCTTCTTCTTGTTGATGAAAAACGTAATCGAAAGCGTTTACGGTCGATGCAACAAAGCTTCAATATTCCGCGACACCAGCAGAAGGAGAATTAAGAGTTTGATCAGTTTTGCAGAAAGTTAAAATTTACTAATTACCTATATTTACCTCCCTACTTATCTGAATCTGAGACATAACTTTATTTTCCTATAGGTACTTGTCTACCAAACAGAAATGGTTGCGATTAGATTACTAAGTGTAACATACAATAAAATTATGAGGTGGAATAGTTTACGTTCCAACAATTAATTATAATTGAAATTATAAGGGAATGGAAATAAAATGACACGCTAGACTGGCTTCTGTTTATAGCTTAATCAAGAACCATCCTAATAATAATATAGTTCTGCCACGAACTAATTGTAAGATATAAATATCATTAAATCTTATCATAACCTATTTTACAAAGTTTAGGCGTGGCGTATAATTTTAATAACCTACAGTCGTAGGTTATTAAAATTATACCTATAAATAGTCCTACTATTTGGTCTTTCTGAAATATGTTCACATGTCACAAGAACGGAGACAGACACCTAAGTGTTTTGAAAGCGATATATTATTTGGTCAGTAATTCGTATGCAAAGGTTCCAGAATTGACAGGTTATGTAAAATTATTTAGTCATCGATATCTTTTAGGCTATACACAAGCGGCTTGTTCAAAACATGTCTCGCCAAAACTGGCGTCGCGCAATGTTGCGAACTTTCTTGCGTCGACCGTAAATGCTTTTGATTACGTTTTTCATCAACATAGATAACGGTAGCCCACCCGCGGACATTATCACAATTTAATTGCTGAGAAATTGTAAAAGTAACGTTTGTGCTAAAAATAGTTTTAACTCTTGCTTTTGTGTGCCGTGTATTATGTTGTATTTTATGAGAAACCATTAAATTTCATAAAGTTTTTGCTGTGTAGGTATGAGGTAGAACGGTTCTTTGTAGCGTTCCGTAGCAAATGAAATTATGTTCTTACTTTGATCGTATCCGTCTATCATTTTATTTATACGGGGTTGTTCGTATTGATTCCCTGGAAAACCTATTAATTCACATAAACGTAGATAATAAATATCAACAATACAAAATAGTAAAATATTATTCCTACTTAGGTACCTAATAGAATGCTGCACGGCTCTACACTTTTTCAATGCTTTCATTGGATCTTGCATTTACTTACTAATCTCGCTTTAACGAAAAATACTTATTCTTTGTAAATAAATACATAATAAACCTATTATAATCACTTTGAAAACGTAAACTTGGGTCTAAACTGAAAGAAATTAGAGAATTTTCAGTAACACTACGGGTTAAAGAAATAAACGTTCAAATATGATACCAAAATTTATTTGTCGTCCATAATAGTCGCTACGAAAATGTTACTAGTTGTCTTCTGCGTCAGGCGTGCTACATAAATATACAAATGGTCAATGTAAGACGTGTGAAAGTCTTTTTCTTGTAATTTAAATACGGAAAAGTTTGATTCAATAAATAATTATGTATTCTGTCTCATTTGAACTTTACGGTTGTGATGAAGATTGTCAATTTGGCTGCCAATATGTACTTTAGACGAAATTTCAAGCCTCGGGCTTTAATTGAAAAGTTTGTAACATATAGTTTTTATTGATTCCTGATCCTGAGTAACCACGTTCTTAGCTTTGTAGGTACCTACTCAATGTCAACTGTGCGTTCTTGCTTACAGAAGTTTTGATAAACTGTTTCTGATGGTCAAAAGTTATTATTATTGTGACACGTTGTGTGTAAATTACATGTAGATAATTGGTATTGTGTACATTCATTGATCGAGTATATAAATTTTCCATAGAGTGTGCATCGTTTCAGATGTGACACGTTCATTGAGTTCAGTCCCATAGAGTAGCTAGGTACATATTTTCGGATGCGACACGTCCGTAATACCAATCGTTGTCAGATGCCTAACGCCCACCTCACATCACCAGGGTCGGTGTCTCGCCAGAGCTCGCCGGCGTCGCTCAGCTCCCCGGCATCAAGCTGCCGGTCCCCCCTGCCGGACGAGGATGTGGAGGTGGACGTGGAACAGTGCTCGGACGGAGAACGGGACGCGTCCGATCACGCCGTGCCTTCGCCTGCACCTTCTTCAGGTCAGTATTACCAGGAATCATCGGTTCATTCTTCTAAGTTACCCTTCTACCTACTCTTTAGAGACGCACTACTTTTATTGTAATTTAGATTTGATTTTCCGTGACATTACCATTTAAAATCATCCTTTTCTTTGTCTCTTAATTTCAACGTTCCTTATGACTGATGAGTCTCAACAACCACTATGACTCATCTAGTGGTTAGACCATTTTTCAGCCAAATGGCTGACCAAAAGACAGGGTAAATATTCTGTCTTTTCAGTATCAATAGTCGCAATGAAATCGTCATACCCAGTATCGCATCGTCATACATTACTGATTATTTTGGTATTGCCTAATACAGACCAATGGCTATAGCTGTTTTACAGATATCGAGGGGTTTAGTGATTAATTAGTTTCATTTAATTTATTTATTTTACAGTGGTATTGGCAATAGCGTCCCTCTATGTTATGTTGGGTTATTGCTTATTAATATGCTTATTTTCACATATATTACATATTTTCTTCCTTGCGTGTCGACATGTGCGCGGTGCGCGTACAGAAATAGCATGCCATGGTGTAGTGTGTATAGAATTGCCGGAAAGCAAGACCTATGTTGCCCTATCATAAAGATAGTTTTGCCCTCACTCTCACTCTTATAACGCGGAATCTTCCAGTTCCTGCATCTTTAAACTAATTTGCTTTATATGATAAAAATACAATAAGCAGTCAGTGGCATAGGTACCTAATCGTCATAAAACATGTCTTCAACTAAGACCTAATCCCCGTAGAGACAATCACAAACTTGGGTGAAATCTCAAAGTAATTTACTGCAGCACCTCGCAGCGATTATTTTACAACAAAAAGTAATTGAAGTAGTTATAAGACAAGTGTTATTAACGTTATAAACAAACTTTCTCAGACAGACACAATCCGTTTCTCACACTGCAGCTACTTGTGATTTAATGCGTGTAGAAGACTTAATGTAGTCACAATAGGAGAGAGGTAACGAGGTCTAACAAGCTAATTCTTGTACCTAATAACTCATGTTTTACTGCTTTATATCAGTTTCGTTAACCCTTGGGTTATAAACTTTTAGTTTTGAAAGCGAGCGTATAATTTACGTAGCAAAATCTAACTACTCGTAACCTATAAGAAAAAGACATGGTAGAATGAACGTTAATACTTGATATTGTTGTTGATACTATTACAATTTTATACTCGTCCAACTGAATAGCAAATGGTCGTAAGCTTGTAGTAAGTAATTCCCTCCCAAACTTTCCCCCTGACAAACTCTTAGAAAAGTCATCTACTACGCTTACTAGTTACTAACTGTTGGTACTAGTTAAATACTTGCACTATGTACAAAGAAAAGTGTATGTTTCGTATAAGAATCACATTTACTTCTATCAAACTAAATAGTATCTTTAAGAGAGACGTACCTAAAGCTTATTGAGGCTGCAAAAATAGTATTGCACATTCATAGCTACGTAATGTACCGTTTGTTTTTCGGAGGGTTAGCATCTACTAGTTTTCATCTGCTACGATCTGGGCTTACTTCTTGACTCTAATTATAAATGTTCAACGTACGTTTTGTACCAGAATTAGGCGAGCGTGATACGCCGTCGCCGGCGCGGCCCCTGCCACCCGCCACCTCCTGCAACTGTGAGGAACTGCTCTCGGTGGACTGCCAGCTCGAGACCAAGGAGCTGTGGGACAAGTTCCACGACCTGGGCACCGAGATGATCATCACCAAGAGCGGCAGGTAACTACCCATTATTGTAACTTCTACCTTGTAAAATGATGATGATTTTTATTTTGTGGTGGATTTTTTTTTCGTATTTGTATCCTCAGGACCTAAATACTGTATTGTATGTAGGTGGACTGATGGCTTTTTCGTGTTAGTAAGAATATTAATAATGTACTACTAATAACTATGAGACTGAAAGCAATACGACAATACAATATATGAGACTAAAACTAAAAGCAAATCTCGATCTAGATTTTCTTTATGTTTTCTTTTTTTTATTTATTATTAATGTAATTTTTTATAATTCTATATTGGTATTTATTTGTCTATATTATTTGTCTGTTGCACATTTAACCTTCTCCAAATTAAATAACTTTGTATGTAACTCTGTTCCATCTTCAATTTATGGGTCTTTCCTTATGCCTAGTACTTGTATTTTTTAAGCCCATATTATTTATTTACATTCACCGCTCTGGTTCTTACTATACCAAAAATAACCTTGTTTAAAAAGCAACAAATCTTACTTAGTTTAAATACGAAGTACAGGTGTCGCGAATTTGTTAAGACATATTAAATACTCAGAGGCAAGCAGGTGCCGCTTGTCAATTAACTTAGTAACGTGACGTGGTAAAGTTTATATTGAACGTTTACTTTTTAGTCGTCGTTTTCGTCACTATAAACTTAGTGTTAGATAGTGTTAGATTACAACAATCAATGACAACAAACTATACAGGATGTCACATACTAAGTTCAATATAAGTATGATAATAATATGTAAATAAGCCTTAGGCATGTTATGTAATGTCATAATATAGTAAAAGTTTCTATTACTGCCGGCGTACGGCCCTATATTAAGGTAATAATACCTTATCTTACTCGATTATTGGAGTATTAAGGAGTCGAACAATAAAAGTCACGTAAAATTACAGCCATTAATTCATTCATTCGAAGGGAGAAGGGAGCACTTATGGCAAGATATATTTATCTACAGCCGGACTAAAATAGCTGGTAGGAGACTAACATACTCCATGATAAAAATAAGTAAAACGCTATTCACGTAGACGTGTATCAATTTTGACGCAATTAACGAATACCTGAAGGTCAAGAAAAACAGTTTCAAAATAATTAATTAATTGCTACACTCATCAACATAATGTAATCTTTCACTCCGTTGAGATCGGAGTCAGAAACAAATTAATTCACTCCACAATCGCCCTCCTATAAAGGGTACAACGAAATGGATTCATCAGCTAAAGTGGCCAATTCCGGAATAATTACTTCGCGAACCCGGCCGTCCTTCAACCCTTTAACGAGATAAATTAAAAGTACATTTTTTCCTAACCGTCGGCGTAATGTCGGGCTATAAATTCACAAAGCCCCAAAGACAACAAACAGCGTTGCGTGGGGGAGGGGAAGATGTTTTTATAGTCACGCCGAGAGGTTTATCTAAATAATTGCGTAGTCGGTGGCGGAGAGCGGAAAATTGGCATTGTGTACGGTGCCTCGCGCCCCGGTCGCCCCGGTCGCCCCGGTCGCCCCGGGAACACTGTCGCGCTCGGCTCTGACATATAACTCTCCCGAGAGGCGCGCGCGCAATATTGACACGTCAAACAACATACAAAAAAATATACGTTTGCTTGGTACTAGACCTTTTAACACTTTTTTTTAAAATAAACTACACACATATTTTAAACTTTAACTCATTTCCAGGAATTTTGTTTATGACCATATTTTATTCAATAATGGCAGTATTTATTATCTGCGAGGTAAAGTTATAGTTTGCGATAAAATATGTCATTTCCATGGTAGGAGCTGTGAACAGGTTCTAACATAAGTGTCGCGGCAAAATAAGATCTGGCTTGTAGCTTCGCGGAATGACTGTAGTTTGGTGTCATTAGCTGATGCAGGCTTGCTTTGCGTTCTGATGCGGTTACGGTAAAATAGCTTGTCGGAACAAGTGTGTGGAATTAGTATAATCCCCGTATTAGCCGGCTGTCATATGTTATCTGCAATGGGGAGTGCCCCCCGTATCGCAACAAGTGCAGTTAGTCTAAATCACTGTAACCGGCAGTAGCCCGGAGAGCGTTTCAATCTCCGGGGAAAGGATCCTATTGTTACTCTCACAGCGTACACTATTGGTATACGACACTGCCAAGTTTTGATACTTGGAATATAAATTGAACGTTTATTATTTTCTTTGAATTTTTTTCTCTGTAAATCTGAGACGAAAGACAAAATTGCCATAAGTATTACACAGCAGGTTCATGATATGTCATACTAGCCCAACTTGTTAATTGAACGGATATACTGAAGCCTATGTTTATATTAATTTTCGAAGACTTCTAAAAAAATATTCCCAAAATTAAAAAAAGTATCAACAAAGGCTAATCTTTGCATGTACGCCTAAACAAGAGATAAATCAACCCGTCCAATCAAAACGGGATATTGGGGACAAATTTTACAAGGGGAGGGTGTCGGAGCGTGTTTTCAAATTGGTCTACAATGTATTGTCTATTAATTCCTTGCGAGATGTTCTGTTATCTTTTTTGGCCCCGGAAAGTATTAAATTGACATACAATATATTTTATCTAATCTAGGACGTAATGGTTGTGAAAATTGATTAACAGCGTAGCTATCAGTAGAGCAGTAATAATTTAACTAGGATTGAAATCGAATTCAGTTTTATTGGAAACCTATATCTCAATTTCTCGTAACTGAATTCAATTAGCATTAAAGTACATACTTTACTGATAAATCTATTTAGCTCAAGTTCTAAGATATGTAAAATAGTAGGAAAAACCACGGCGCGACGAGTGTTAAACTAACAAAGACCAATAGCAGTAAAATGTGTTACTGCGTTCATTTTTATGTCAAACTTAATATGAAAACATAAAGTGGCCCTTATCTCCGGACATCCCGTAATACGCTTTATCTTTTTTTATTGCGATGCACAATCCGTTCCTTTCCACGTCGATACGGTCCGCCCGGGACCACCAAATATTGTAGGTACTTTATTATCGAAATTTTCCTAATTCTACTATAAGTTTTATAAGCTTATAAATATTAGATATGGATAACGTAATGTTATTGACTTTGAAAGGTAGGTTTTGTATGATATCATATTGATATTCATGGTAATGGAAAAAACTATGGTAATAGGTTTTATATTAATATGCAATACTTGTTTCTAATAAATCTGTATAAACTACGAAATTTTCGCTCTGGGATTTTTTTCCACAGTACAGCTTCTTTTATCGACGTGTCTTGGTTACTGTATAGCACATCACTAGTGTTGCGCTCATGAGGAACGTCGCTTCGTCTCGATTTATTTACTTTTTTCATTTTTTCGATTCGTCGTTTTGATTTACAAGCGGCGGCTTTACTGCCGAGTGGACTTTGTTAGTGGGAGCTAACTGGCAGACGATTTATGCCCACTGGACCTTTCTTGACAATGAGCTTGTCCAAAATATTTGAATGTTAGGTCATAACATACCCTCTTTATGCCGTAAGCTTATTCGTTAACAACATTATTGCAATATGGGTCTGCGGTTAACTTCAACATCGTTCGTCATCGCGAAATCCATACAATAAAACAGTGTTGAAATTATGCGTAAGCACTCTACCGCGAAATTTAAAATGTGCAGACAACCTTTCGCTTACAAATAAATCCATAATGATTATCTCTTTGTTACTTACTTCGCTGGGATTTCTATAGATAATAAATCTTAGCTGCTTGATTTAGAAGTAATTATCTTATTAGATATGTACTTCGGTGTAGGTAAAGTCGATCAGTATTTTATTAATAGTTGGACGATGAACCTACGAATGTGCGCACTGATGTTGTACGAACACTCATTAATTATTATTATTTATATAATTTGAAGGCAGCATTAAATTAACAAGAGGCTTCGGTCGCAGTCGTAGTTCATTTAATAATTATCTGTTGGAGTGCATCTCGCGGACCGGGGGCGTCTACCACGTAAATTATCGGTATCCGCAACTTGACCGATCGCCCGTCGTATTAATGGTTTTATCGGTTTTTAATACCTCGACAATTACCCACCGGTGTGTCGGCGGACGTGACGCCCATGCCTTATAAGACGTGCGTGTCTAAACCAGGCCTATGTTTTCTACTGATTGAAAATTTATCGTGACCTTTAAGAAACAATTAATAAGTGGCTATAACACACAATTTTATATTTATTTGATAAAAACGATTTTTATCAAAAACTTTATTATAGTATTTTTAAGGCAAAACATTTGTATTTGACCATAGCAAAACGAAGCGCAAGAAAACCAAAATGCAACCTTCAAAAATAATAAAGTTATATTAGTGCATGCTTATTAATTTGAATAACATTGAAGAGGAAACATACGCAAGCGTGCTCGTATTAATATTAACCTTTAGCACCTGGCACACGTTTTGATCTGCACCTACTCCTTTGTGCCGCTCCAAAGGTGTGGAGCGATGTAAAAAATACAAAACTTATGGCATTTAACAAACAATATTTAGTGCCGTTTTGACAGTTATTGTAGTCAATGATTACTGTTGATTATGAGTGGTTATAATACAGTTTTTGCCGGCCGAGGGCGGCTCTAACAGGTGCCTCTGTATTGGGAATATAAAACTTATTCAACTGTATTTTATAGGCTTTAACGGCGAACTTTTTGAGATATTGATCGCCTTTTTGGCTGTCTAATGTTGTTTTGTAAGATTGTTTAGCGTTTTGTAACTTAATTACAACTTTTTTAAAGTAATCTGTTATTTTTTTTAAATTATCGTCGCCGTTGCTACGGACTACGGTTATTTGTTAAGGTTCGACATCTAATTTCTTTACTTCGAAGTACGTATTCAGTGTTAGATTATTTTTATTTAGGTATATTTAAGTATTATTCGCTAATTTTATTAATAATTATGCTATTATTTATCTCGAACCCTATCAAACTACATTAATAAGGTATTAAAATGAAATGAACGCTAAATCACCTGTTTCGTGTAATAAAGCCGTTGATGGGGATATCGTTATCATATTTTAGGGAATCAAATGTATCGGCGGCGATAAAGCAAATGCAAAGTCAATCGAGCGTCGGTTTAGCTCGCTGCGTAATCGGTTTTAATAAATCGTGCTCAGGGTTAAGGGAGTCGGGGAAGGGAGAGGGTAAAGGGGGGAGGGACGCCGACATGTGCATTAAATTTAATTGAAATTTTCGAGGGTATGTGTTATTTTGCACTAATGCACCTTTCAATTTGACACGTCTGCACACTCCCGCGTAACCGCTTAAGAAAAGAGTTCAACGCTCGCATCGACATCTTTCACTGACTTTTAGCCAAACATCCTTCTACAGTGTTTTAGTTTTAATTCATCGTTTTTTTTTTAAGAAAGTTCGAAATATTTTTTATTAAATTTCAGACTGTTGTAGTAATTAAGCATTTTAATCAGAAAGGTTAGCAGAAGGTTGAAAGAATGTTGTTGCAACAATTTCTATAATGCCGTAGCCGACCTAACTAGTAATTTAAGATCATCCAAGAAGTGTTGTAGGCAAAGGTAATTTGCACGTTAAGTTGTCGTATTTTCATCAATGTAACTCACAGTTAATACCTAATTGGTAAGGTGATGAGGCGCGCGTTCGTGTCCGCGCGGAGCACGCGCACCGATCGCCTGATAACTCGATCAAGCCGCGCCGCCAACGTGTTGCAATAAAACGCAATTATGTTCATCACACGAATTAATTAATACTCACAGCAAAATTGGTTCGTGGAAATACTTCACATAGAATAAAATTATACAATTGTGATGTATTTATTTGATTGCTTCTTCTATATAATTCTATTTTTAGCAGATCAAATCTATTTGAGACATCCTTATCCGCCTAATAAAATGGTTTTAATTGATATGGTTATTATTTATATTCATATGATAGGTATAATGTTATTATATGATTCTAATGTATATAGGTAGGTATGAAAATTTCTATGTATATAGGTAAACAATTCTGTACGGTATAAAATCAGATCGCATTAACGTATTGCAATTTCACAATGATTAATGTTGAAAGTATTGGCTACTGGTTGCCAGTGACTTGAATGCGAGAAAATGAGATGTGCGCACAATGAGAATGCGCCCACGCACCGCGCGATTCGCGCCGGTGTGAACTGTCAGCAGAGCTACTGGGTGATTGTGCAACCGAGTATTTCTGGTGATGCAAATGCATTCCTTTATCACATATTCATCTCAGTTTTTTAAACACTGAATCATAAATGATTTACACTCCAAAATCTGTTTAAGTATTTCGACGAAAACTGTGTAATTTTTCTTCGTAACACCCCCTTTAAAATCGATTAGGCCATAAAGTACCAGGGGCCTTACTTAAAACAAGATCGAGTCGAAGAGGAACATCATTAAAAGGGTGGTCATTTAACAGACATTAACGCCTAAAACATAATAAGCGAGTTTAAATAATTACGAAAAAAGGTGTAAAAAGCGCATGAATACAGGGAGAGTGATGCGCCTGCGCTGCTCGATGAAAGGCTGACGGCAGACGCCGACGGAGATTGATTACGTAATCATGGACAACGGCCGGCGATTTCGGGAATCTCATAGAGTGTAATCATCATTCATCTCACGGCTCGTTGACGTTACATTGAAGATATGTTCCTGATGTGAGTTTTCGACTGTATACTCATAATCGAATTTCGAAGTTAATTTTACACGTCGATTAACGTTGCCAGGGGTCAATAAAGGTGTTGGGTGTTTGGAAAGCTCGTTGATTGCACGGAAGCGACCGAAAACTAGTTGTAACATAATAACTACATTGAGTTTTAGTTAGTAACAATGAGGTGGTATCTGGCTGTCGTCGCACAATTAGCCCTCCATTGTGAGATCGGTATTGTGCTGGGTGCGCGGGCGCGTGTTGGTTTTACTCCTACGCCCATTGTGATCGCTTCAATCGCGCGCGTTGCCATTCCACTCGCAGCGCTCAATGAGATATTATCTCGCCTATTATTAGCCGAACATTTGATACTTAAATAGATAATGATTTAATATTCCATCGCCTTGCAGTATTACGCATCGATTCACAGTGATTGATTGCTTTAATTCGCTTATTAATTGAAGCAAAACCAGGAGCTTCTTTGTAAATTAAATGAATTATGATTATGTAGTACGTGATATATATGTTTTAATTGTAAGTTTATGGAGTTTAATTGCTTCAGCTATGTAGGTAAAACATTAACTTAGCAGTTGGTTACTGGGACCAAAGTTTGCTTGAAAACAAAAGGTTTGCTTAGTGTGGAATGCTTAGCAGGCCACCGGCGGCGGTGGGTCACCGGAGTCACAGTACTAGGAGCGCGTGGCCGTGTGTGGCACAATACACGCGTAATGAAGTGGGCCGCGAGGGGGCGGCATTGTGCCTCCAAACGAGCCATTGTGAGGTGTCCGCGACCGCGACTGCGACCCCCGACCCGCGTCTCGTTACCACACTTACCTACCACTGCCCGCTGCGACCTCACTCACTCACTCCGGAACTGACGATGCTCTTTTTTGGCCGCTTGACAGTTTTGCCTTGTTATCGCGTAACAATTGATCAATGTTCTAGAGCTATCGTACTTTGCGTCGATTTGTTTCAATTATGATCACTCAAAACCGAATAATAAATACCGGTCTAGTTTATTTGAGACCGAATGAATACGAGTACGAACCAATGAGCTGTTGACTGAGTGTAATAGACGCGCGCCTAAAGGCAGGAGTTCAGTGTGTCATCTGTCGAGCTACTAATTAAGTTTGGTCGTTAGTGTCGAGCCGATCAGCACTTACCATACGGAAGCGATTCTACAATTCACGCGACAGTTGTACCGTTAACTTTTTAGGGTGCCGTAGTCAGATTATAATTTGGTCATAGCCATTCTTTCTGGTGGTCCGTCTGTCACAAAAACGAATCTATGTACCGTTAAAGATGTTTAAAAAATCTGTTACATTTTTATCACTAGTATCAGTTTGTAGTTTCTAGACTTCTGTTTATACAGTATTAAGTAACCATTTAGCTAAAGCAAACTATGTAGGTATAGGTACTATAATAGCCAAAAGTATGAGTTTGTGATAGATATGGATGATTCTTATGTTCAAGCGACAAATGAAACAAAACCCTTACGTGTAATTACAACTCGCACTTGGCAGGTGTTTAATCATAAATGCCGCTTCAGGCTGCAAACTACAAATGAGGTAGCATGTTGTCACTCTCATTTATAACCAGAAAGTAAAGGATAGATGCCGAATTAGACATCGTCATGTGGTGTCAGTTTTTTCAAGTAAAGCGTTAAATTTTCACAGCTACCCCTCGGTAGGAATAAATTATTTTTATGTGGATTCAGGGTGGCCGAGCCCGCCGGTGTAACAAAAACGTAATCATAGCTCATGTCGCGGAAGTAAGGGTTGGTTTCAAGAGAGCGGTGTCATTGACTACTTGGCAGATGCCACTTAAGATTTTAAAGGCTCCTTTAGTCACGTATTGAGGATAGGTGACGGTAAATCACCGGCGCGGCGTTACTAGCAATCAAGTTATTTATTGTGAGACTCAGGTTTACGGACTTATTGTAGTTAGAAGGTAGTGCTTTACCAACTACGATGAGAGCGCCTACGTTAAGTACATACTTCTTTATTAAACACCTTTAACTTCTATTTTTAATAACCGTTATCATTATGAACTCATACGGTCATAAACGGCTCAACGAAAAACGTTGTAACGTTGCCGGGGGCCAAATTAGATCCATAGAGCAAAATAATGAGTTAGTCGCGCACTATGGCACAAGTTTTTTACAAATGACGTCTAATGCGTCCAAATAATATCCGTACGTGTCGCCGCCCAGCAATGAAGTTATTATTTTCCATTTCCGCGGCGGTGTTAAGTCGATAACTCGAAAATGACTGCCATTTGTATGAACAAGCCCACAATCTGACGGCACGTGCTCATTACCAAATCATGAAAACGGAGGTTCCATTTGTGATGCCGGCGCCGGCGATGTTTGACTTGTAATTTAGAACACGTCATAGTACTCATTATAGACGATATTGTAATCTACAGAGCACAGAGTTAATAGGTAACCTATTAACTTTGTGCTCTGTAGATTACAATATCGTCTTATGAACTTATTGGTAGCGATGGCTGTAACAATTTGTTCTTTGATTTCTTCTTTGGTGGGCGTTGCAAAAGAAAACTTCGTTTGGCGTAAGATTAAGAAAAAAAACCATTATGTTGCTGGCTCGCATGCTCATTACATAGGTACTGCTGTAGCAAATAATGGGCTTGCGATTGCAACCCAGATTATTAAATAAAACAACTTTGTTTTTACCAACGGGACATTGATTTTAATGACATTATTCGTCGATGAAGCCTTTTGAGTTATCGCAGGTTGCAGGGGTGAATGGACAATGTAGTAATATAGTATGTGTGACGTCACGCGAGCCGCTCGTCAGCTTTGTCGCCACCATTTTTATGACTATGAGTTCGCGACATTACGACTCACTCATCGGGTGGGTGACAGCCTGCGCCCGTGAGTTCCTACTGGAAATTATAACCACTCTATTACTGGTATGCCGATGTTTTAATTCTATTCTTATTTTTTGAGTAATTTAGTTGTAGGTATCATGGTATAAATCTGTCATTACCTTCTATTGTACTTCAGAGCTCTAACATCAGCGGTTGTCTGCTATTCAGAATAAATGAGAAGAGTTTTAGTTATTTTTGACACTGCTTTGTATTGTAGGTCGTTAAAATTAAAATTGGAAAATCAAAATTTACGCAAAAGTATTACACAAATTCTGATCCAAATAAAAATCGAACCACTCGCACAGATATATGCACCTAAGGAATACATCGTGACAATGCTACAGTGGCCTCCTCATAACAGCTTCTTCTTGAAGGGCCATTACAGACACGAAATGACACAAGTAACGGCATCACCCAGACTGTAAACAGATATCTTTCTATCACACAATGCTGCTTAGAAGTTCAACTTGCAACCCATAGGGCTACAGAACAATTATGTACCTACTCAGACATATAATATATAAAGTGACTTTATTATATGTTTTATTAACATGTTCCTGTAGGTATGTTGAAGGCCTATCCAAGATATGTTTAGTAACTGGTTTCATAATACAGGTTGACAGCTTGAATAAAAACCTGCCAGGTTTACATGTCGGGTTACGCATCAGGTAGGGTTCCGTAGTAGGCACCACTAGAACGCACTGGCTGTTTGTCTATTACTTGTTAAAAATGTTAGGTTTAAGGTATAGGTACATACTGGCTTTTGAGCATACTACCTAGCTTGTAGGCAAAAATTCAAGCGAGTGTTATTGTGTCTTTCAATGTCTTCAAAATCATGCTATTTCATGAGCACGATTAATAATCACGAAGCTTGAATTTTTGACCAAAGTATTTAAGCAGGTTTCATCACGGTGTGGTCTTATCTTATCTTTTATGTTATTAGGTAGTGTAAAAGATTATGTTTAAGAAACAGGTTATATATTAAATCTTAACACATAAGTTACAATCTCTCTCCTGAGTAGGTATAAACTCCAAGTAAGTAGAAGTTATTTTGTTACGGAACACTAAATAAATCAGCGGGTCCGCCTAGTTGTGTAGCTCGAGCCATTCTACGTAGCTTTCTTATTACAAAAAAGGTGTTGCTATTCTCGTACATAATGCTTAAATGTATCTCGTTATATCTAGACGAGTGTTTACATTTTACACTTTATTCACAATATTCTCATCTTCTTTCATATTCCTCGAGTTGTTGCAAAACACTATCAATATTTAGATGCAGGTCGCTATACGTGTATTATATTGCTAGCATGATAGATACGAGTATAAACATATGACGTGAAAGTTCACGTAGTCGACCCCTGTTTTCCCGAGGAGCACGGAAATATGTGTGCCGGTGGGTGAAAGCGGGACACAGCAGGCACGGCCACGGCGGTTTCGTACATCGCCACCCGTCCGCGCCCGTAAGCTCGTAATTTGCCTTTCTATTAGAGCGAGGGCGTGAAAAAAGGAAAGCGTTTACGGCGTGTTTAATGGGAGCGAGAGGGAAGAAATATGACCGCCCGTCGGGAGAAGGGAAAATTTTGGTTTTCAGAGAGTTTTTGCGGAGATGTGCATCGGCTCGCAGAGAGCGAGGGGGACGGCGATGTTTGTTGAGCCGCTCCCCCGAATAATTAGCGGAAGTCGTGGCTTAGTTTACCCCCGAGCGGGAGGGCTGCGGGAAGGGAGTTCCTCTATTTGTCGTTTAAGAGTTAATCGTACAAGCAATTCGTCACCCTCGGGAGAGTACGCCGCTCGGTGATATTATATCTTTATTATGAGTCCGTTGTAGTGAAACTCGTCGTCCGCCCCGGGCCATTAACCCAATCCTGATTATTGATAACTTTCATTGCCACAGTTCTTCTTTGAGGGTTGAAGCTTCCGCTTTAAGCAATTATCAGATTAGTTATCTCTTGTATTTGCTAATTTTCTACTGATATCAATACTTCGATGTTATTTTGTTTTTTGGAAGAATCGTCACAGATACCTTTACACGGATATTATAATAGGCGTAATGCTATTGTTCAGCTTTTTACCAAGGAGACATGTCGTGAGCTCATGCATTTGTGGCAGACATCAAAATATTTGTTTATATTCAAAAGCTGCGCCGTAGGTGCGTAACATGTCATTAATGGAGGGGAAGTGACAAATACAGTAGTAAACACAACTCGTGTGCGGACTGTCAATTAGCTGTAATAGCAGACTCCGCGCGCCGCGACATATGCTCAGCGAACAACTTTTATATTTGTTAGCCTTTTTACGATACAAAATTACACAATACGACACAGTCCAAAGCGTGTTTCGAAGGCATTCGACTAGAAAGTCAATTGGAGAGAAGACAGCATTGTAAACATACGTTGTATCCTCATTAAGTGTTTCTGCGGCGCGTAATATACCTCAAGAATATGGCTACAATGTGCGCCTGAAGAATGCAAATAACAGCCTGCCATTTCGCTTTGTTACTCATAACCACCGGCGAAATTTATTTGCAGGCAATTCTTGTCAATATTGATTTAAGAGAACTCGCGTTAATAGTCTCCTTAATTAAAATAGTTAACCGGGTAAAGTGTAGAGGCGGGATCGAGCAAGATCCAGTTTCACCTGTAAGAGATCTTGAAATTGGTCGGGTTTCGTTAGAAACTAGTGCAACATGTATATTGAGGTATGTTGGGAGCCAATCAGCGGCAAATGAGCGATGGCGGTAATTAAAACGGATCGCCTTACCGAATCAATAAACTCACGATAAGCCAATTAATTGCACATGCGGCCCATACAATCCCCGAGGTGAACTGGGGCCGATTAAATCGGACGTTATGAATATGTGTGCCTGCCTAGCTGAAACTGCCGAAGTGCAATGTGTTACATATCTTATTGCATGGAGTGTAGAGGGATGACTATCTTATTAGTGTAATTCAATCAATCGAACGAGTGTTGTGTGAAGTCAAGAACATTGCATAGAATGTTTTTCATTCCACTCAACACAATAAAGAAAGGTTGATTTGTCAATAAATTTACTTTAAACATACCACTCGATGTGTGTGGTAAACTCCGAATGAATAATATCCACCATTAACAACTAAGTTGATAGTGCTCGCGACGGGGGTGTTTTCTTGGAAGGCAGTTCCGCGTAAGGAGTACCATTAATTTGCCTACAATGTATTGTCGTGGACTGCCCAAAGATTGTGTCAATGAGCTCTGACAATACATTTTTTCGCAAGACACTATTTTATTGTTTAGGGTTCCTTTGTAATAATAAAAGCTTGTGTAGACATATAATACATTTAGCTATATAATATGTACTTACACGTTATCTAAGGGGAATCGATTAAGATAAAATTTGTAATAAAATGTAGCAAATAATGTTGATAATCTAAAGTGCAATAAAAACTGATAGGTAAGTAACCTTACTTTCTTGAGCCTTCTTTCAATTGAATGAAATAAGGGCGTGTAAACAGTATTTAATCAAGTTTTTTTAATCATTTCCGTTGTGTAAGTGGCGCAAATAGCCGACTCAGTTCATACACAATTGAGCAGTGTTGGTAAATTAATTATGATTCCTAGTTGAACTGTTTTATAGAGCAAAGTAACGGAACCCGTGTCAGGTGACGTCACTTGGCACGGCGTATTCGCGAGCGCGTGTGTGGGTGGCATCGCTCACAATGGTGTTTGGCTTGGCATTCGTCACGGGGCGGCCCGGCCGCATGATTGATGACTCTACGCCGCAGTCGCACAGGTCTCCACGCGACCCCCACTTGCCCATCATTATGCACTTTTTGCTATACTTTAAAATATTACTAGTCTACACACGTAAAAGAACTAGCGGTAAGGAATAAGACCTAAAATCGTTTGTATTTAATTTAACACCTCAAAACGATTTTATAATCATATAGATAAGTTTATTACCTATAAAAACGCACACATATTCAATAAATTAAATGCAGTGTGTTATATCATGTTATTTTTTGTTGTTGTAACTGTATGCAGAACCCTAAACGGCACGGTATGGATTACTGTGATGCGTGCGGACAATGATTTATTGCTGAACCATCTACACCTCTCACCATGTTATTCCGATTATATGATCCGTTTCATTTACAATTATTTTATGTTGCAAACTAGTGCAATTGTTATTTGGTCTACAAAACTGTACACATAATGGAGACTTATTCTGTAAAATGTTTAAACACTGAAAGTATTTACACAATAATACACATATTTTTATAATATAACGTTGTGTTTTTACAACAAAATTAAAACATCTAAGATTACTTCACAACTTCTATGATTTCTCAATAATCATGGGTGGAATTTCCAGACTTATTTATTTGAGTACCTATGCCTGTCCAGATGACAAAATAAAAATCTCTTATTCTCATAACCTTTACCGAATACATGTTAGGGCAATGTCTGTTTAAATATTTATAAATGACTACATCTTGATTTTACGACAGTGCTCATGTGTATATTTATGTTAAAAAGTATTAGTAATAGGTACTGTCGAACGACTACTAGAGAAGGTGTCAAGTAAAAATATTATTTACCGAAATATAGGGACGGGATCGCAAGCGAGCGTTCGACGTGTAAATTATGGATCGTCATAGGTTACGCCGCGATGTAACATAATATGCGGTCCGATGTCGGACGCGATACCACAACGAAATATTCATAATCTCCGGAGGGCTCTGTAAATAAAAATTATTTCATATCGGGACAGGTGTAGCGTCGGGTTACGCAGGCGTTGGTCGTAGCGCGGGCGCAGTGCGGGTAGCTGGCTCGCCAGGCCCGCCACCTCATTAACATTCGGACGAATTAGATCGTTGCCTGACGCACGTACAGGTGCAAGCTGTCTCGTCAGACTACCGACAACACGCTGTGACGCTATCATGCGAACAATCGGCCTGTCTAGTGCTGAACGACATCTAACGTGTAATACCCATACGACTCGAGCAACCTCGCTGGTGTTCCTTCAATCTTACAACTTCAGTGTTCAAAGCCAACGATCACCAGTTTAAGGTTCAAAAATATTATCTATGAAGTCGTATTTGTCATCATTTACATCCAACAATTCTAATAGATTCGGAGTCTATGAATATATTTGTAGTATTTTCGTGCTGTCATGAACTCTGTGACACCGCTGACTTGTAAATTCCTATCGTGTGGCGTATAAATAACAATAAGCGTACGCCTAATTAGCTATAAGAGGCTTGATAAGTTTTTATTGTCTTGATGTTGCGTGACTTGCTATAGTTTCGGCGCGAATCCGGTCATGTCCTCAACACCTGTACAGCTAGTTGTACACTGCATGTTTGTATGTATATTTGTCTGTATTCATGTTTTGAACTTCGTAAATAAACACCACCAGGATGCGGGATCCAAATCATTCTTGTACCTGTGTCTCACACATGTAGAGTCGTTCATACAGTCGCACCAACACTTTAAAGCGCACTCCCTCGCTCGGAACAGCCCTTGTTACCTACTCGGCTGGAACCTTACATAGGGTTAATAAATGTAAGTGTACATAGGCACTCAAATTAGACCATTCGGAACAGTTGTTTACGCTTACATTGGTAGCGTTCTATAAAGCGTGGAAATTTTGACTGATGCCTCATTAAACCTGCTTAACTCTCGCAGTTATTATTTTATGGTTACAAATTATGGAGGAGCGGCCCGAATATAAAAGAATTTATAGACATAATATTCATAATTTGCTTCCGTCAGTGCTATTATGGCAAAATTAACGGCATATTAGTGGGCATATGAAGCAATTAGATGCGTGTTAAGCGCAATTTAAAAAGTTAAGACGATTTCATCAGTTAGAGGCAGCCACTCGTATCGGACTATTAATGAAGATGTCTTAAATCTCTCGGATTACAAGTACACAACTGAGTTGTCACCAAACGCTGCTAGAGTGTTTTATCAGTGATGGATCAGTGTCCTGAGGAATTCAAATTGATCGTCACTCACAAAATTGTAATCTTAAAGACGAATACTTAGTTGGCTTACAGGAATATGGATCTTATGTGTGTGAAAAATGAGTTGAAATTAGGTGTGTTAATGTCGGGTGGGTGCGGGCGATGTAGCTCGCGGCGCGGCGGTCGGCTCGACACGTCACTCGTTTTGTACTCGTCGCCTGATCCCGCGCTTAACTAACCGTTTTGACAAGATTTTAGATGTAGCGATAACGTGCTTTGGTTTTTGTGTCCTTTTTTGTTAATAGTGTTTTTGTATGAACAATAATAAATTAGTCTGCGTGTGTTAATTATATTGCTTGAAGGTAACAACTGCTATTGCATCCATACTAAGGTCGGAGAGTAATTTTGATTGATAAATTAAAACACATTAATAGTATGTTTTGCATTTTAATTGACATAATTAGGTAGTGGTCTTATCAGTCTTCACGAGACAACCACAGATGCTATGACAATGCAAACTGTGCATACTATCAATACACATAGGTAATGTAAACAGCAGAGAGAGGGTTGTAAAAAGTAGTTAGCAGTAAGTGCACAATAAACTAAGTTGTGATAACATTCAAAATTAACGGTCTTAAAGAATTCTCCGGCACTAAAACGGATTACTTGGATATCAGTCGCCGTGTCAGATTAAATTCGTTTATTTTTGTGTAACCGCCAGGGTCTTAGAGAAGCGAGTGGCTTCCTAGTCCGTGAGGCGAGATAATATCGACGTGGCGAGGGTTTCGGGCAAAGGTACCGGCCTTCGCAGTGATAGCGCATCACAATACAGTCGTTTAACACGCTCATCGCATTTGGAACATATCTTGACAGCTCACATGCATTAAATATAAAAATAAATTTGATTCATTCCGTTCTTTGGCTTTTGGTTCAGGACTGACCATATAAGGTCACTCGTTTACAGATGATGTATGTTCATCGAGAAAGCCTCGGGTTAACTCGTCAGCGGCAACGTGCCCGAGGGTCGTACTCGTAGGTACCTACCCGTGTCGTAGTAGACGGAGGAGCGGCGCTGAATCAACAATGAGTGTAGGCTGCGGGTTGCGGTGGCGTGCGCGAGGCGTGTCCGCGCTTCATCGATCGCAGCCTCCGACGCTCCTCGACGACGTCTGCTCCCCAGCACCCCGCGGCCGCCCCGCGCCCCGCGCGCGTTAGCGCCCCGACCGACTGCATTTACCACCCGCCTCCCCGTCATACACATACATACTCGACGAGCCCCGAGCTACCTGTCTGCCGCCGCTGTCTGCTCCCACCGTCAACATCTCCATGTTCTGGCAAGCGCGCCTCATATTTTTCTTCATTATTATTTCAGTAAACTAAAATTCCGCAGTAAAGTCCCGACTCCCGTTTATAGCGTCTTGTTTATGCATCAATTTGGATGTAAGGTGTTGATTCGACGCTCGTAGCGACCAAGGTGCTCGATTGCTAAAGGTGCAATTAAAGCAGTTTACATCTCTTCGCGAGCGACCTGTAAATGTTATTTTGTGCTCATTAAAACGGAATTACGTTATAAAATTTATGTGCGTACGCTGTAGCCACGCTAACGTTCTTGAGAAGGTATTGAAACTTTGTAATGACTACATTGATGCAATCACGATTCTCCAGAATCATTAGCAATAACTTTACAACATCTGATAATAAGCGTTTGATATGCATATTTTGTTTATATGTACATGTAGATATAGGTACTTACCTAGTTACTTTGTATGTTTATTTTGTTTACAAGCTAACAGTTTTTCGATTAACCCATCTGATGATAACCCCATCAAAAATATTAGAAGGTGGATAGTTTACGTTCCCGCGGTAATCACTTTATCTATAAGTAACAGCACACAACATTAGTGGTCTAAATTAAATTTGTCGGGTGTCGGTATGGCGCCGGCGGTGGTCATCCATCATCGATAATGGTGTGGTCACACTAACGACCGTGCCCTCTGTCCGTCACGCCGCGGCTCCGCACACCTCTACGCTCGCGACTCGCTACACTCGAGCCTCTAGCCTACTGCATTAACAACGATTTGACACCTCGCATCAATCTGTTATACAGCCTATTCTATATACCACATTGTGAAAGCCTTCTTTACGCCACATAAATCTGCAGACGATCAGTTTTCATTTCACAAGAAAACACAAAGGTTTCATTTAAACAGGCATAAGGCATGTAAAAACATCTCGGCACAATTACCAGCTTGTGATATTTATCTGGTTTCGTACAAACATCAATAACAACGTCTCGTTTATTACGAATGTTGTTTTAAAGACGTTAGTTTATTGTGGCCGGCCAAGTTATGGTTATTAAGGGTCCGCTGAGCATTACCGATTAAAAGTAAACATTGCAACGTTTGAATAACATACGTACCTGGAGGCAAAGAGATTAAATTGCTCGGTATGTGGTCGCAATTTTTCACCAGTTTCAATTAGCAAACGCAAGTAAAACCAACCCGTTGAGATGTAGGGAGTGTAAGATAAATTCGCGGAGTGGGTCGCGAGTCGCATCGCTAATTACATCAGCAGCTGACTTCGCTTAAGTGGCGATATCAATCTTGAGCCAGCACATGTGGGAACATGGTTACACTGCTTGAACAAAATACTCGTTTTATGCATGTAATTGGCGGAAAGACCTCATACAATGCAGTGATGTCATTAAAATTATGTTATTAAGCATGTATGGACGTGAGTTATTATTAAAAATTAAGGAGGTACTTCAAACAATCATTATACTCCGTAGGTTTGAAGTATGGTATAACAACAAAGGTTAACGATGTTTATGTAATTCTTACAATCTGTTTGACGATCCTCGTTTCATTTAAGTATAAATTAATTACAACTTATTAAGGACGCTTACATGACTCTACCATGCAAGCTACCATCAAAATAATAATAATTAGATTGATATTGATTTAGTTCAATGAAATTAAAACCAAATCTTTTAGAGTGGGCGTGTGTAACAAGTTTTTGAACAGCTTAGTTTCAATGGAGTTGTATAAACAAGATTTACAAGTACAACTCTACTGTTATCGTCACATTTTAATGGGTTTTTAAATAATAATTATGGCTTAGATTACACTTAACCTTCAGTCAAGTTAATGTGAGATAAGGAGCTACTTAAGTAATTATATCAGAGATATGTTTTATTTTATTGCCGACGGAGACACAGAATGCGTCCACGTGGGTTTAATCTACAGATATGTACCGGTCTCGGCCGGGGCACCTGCGTTACGCTTTATTAGCCTTTATAGGCGTTCAACGGTTCGTTTGACGTTGAAGGCGTCGCTTCGATCAGCATGACCTCGTCTGCTCCGTGAACACGTCCCCCTTCTTTGAAGTAGGATGCCAGTCAAACATTATTTCCTACTGCGTAAATTATTTTATAATAATTGATACACCTAGCTGTCCTAGTTGGAGGCCTTTAGAGATCTTGCCCAAATTTACTGTTAATCAAATTCTCCTTAAATGCTATGCTAGAGATAGCAACACGACAAAAGCCTGGACGTGTGTGTCTTTGATGATCAAAGTGACCAGGTCTTGTGTGGAGGTGATTAGTAGCAAAAAATAAGTAAGCATTTTGAAACCCTCAAAGGAACAGCCAGTCACCTGCAATACATATTTGCAACAACTGGACTTTTACTCTCTCTATTCACACCTCACAAACTCATTTTATCGTTTCCATAACTTACAGCTCGGCTAATTAATTATGAAAGGAGGTATTAATTAATAGTTTATTATGTTTTTGTGCTTACAAACAACAGTGCAATATAATAAATATGCAATCATAGCACTCTCAGTATTTTATTAATTAACCATATAAATAATTATGAAAAAACGTCGTTAGGTTCGTTCACTGTTAGTTTATATTATCGGCAATAAAAGTCTTCCAAGCGAAAAGTCGTTATAGTAACATCATAAAATAATGTTGTATGCAACGTGCTACGTGTTGAGCTGTGATTCAATACGAATTATGATCTCGTTTATATTCAAATGTGTGTCTAGACGCGAGGATTACTTTACGACATAGAAAACCAACAGATTAGCAGCATATAAATATGAATACAATTATTAAGATATTTGTTATTATAAATTCACTTTTATATCGATTCGAAACAGAAATTATAATAAAAATACTCGTATACTATAGTTAATGGGAGATGTTAGTTTTATCTTTATTATGGAAAGTGTACGATCCAGGTTGTTCGCACGGCTATTTGTCGATTAGGTAACAGATAGCGTATTATATGAATAGTAACGTTGTAACTAACATTTTGCTATCGCTTAATTATGTAGAATCATGGGTAGCTCGTATTGGAAGTATCAATGACGACCCTTATACTTTTTAACCCTATAAAAGATTATTTCAATGCTGTTAGGTAGTACATAAAAGATTATATTGTACAAAATATCACAGGTAAAATACAAGCTAAATTAGGAACTGCAAATAAAGGTTATTTACAAAACGATACCTACACACAGTTTTCTACCAATTAAACCTTTAAGCTATGATGAAAGTTAAAAATAAACTAGAACACGTACATTGTGAATTGTATGATAGAGACATATGAACCTAATTTAAAGAAACAAGACCCGCACTCAATAAAATCGTAGCACATTAAATGTGGTAATGATTGTGCAAGATATCAACGACTTCATTATGTGACGTTGACGAGATAATTGCACCCCTGTCGACAGCGAGAAGGCCACTTTACCACTGCGAATGCTATTAGGTTCTCATAAGCGCATTTGCATTGACCAAGTACGTACAAATTATATATGGTCGATATGATTAAGGCGATTCTACTGGCTTACGTGCGTAGTATGATATGTGTATATTTATGATAATTACACATGGTAACATAATGCGATCCCATGATAAATGTCCTGTTAACAAGATCGATGGAGGTAAGGAGAATCACAATTCCGCAATTCTCTAGACTATTGTTTTCTTTGTTCACGTAAACACCATTCTCCATGACAAAGATGTAATAATTAGTAGTAGTATATCAATATTCAATTAAATAAATCGCTTTTCAAAGCATTGACGTTAAGCCACAAATAATAAATGTTAATTAATTAAATCGGATGTCAGTATACTTATAGACCCGAGTATTAGCTATTAAATCATAAAATAAACTGATGACTAAATTTGTTTAAGTATGAATATAAGAGAATATTGTGTCGTATAAAATAAACAGAAGTTTAAACCGTGATGAGTTTCCTCAATAAATGATGGTAACTGAAGCTAATCAAAATTTAATGTTAGAAGCTTAAATGAATGGTATTATGCTTGTGTATTAAAGTTGTGAAGATAGAAGGACGAGTCGAGGTGGTCATTAGCGAAATGAAGCCATTAGGAGCGTGTAAAACAGTTAATTACGACGGTGTAATCTCGACCCGAGGTGGCGCTCAAGATACTTGCCGAAGATTATAATGAACACGGATAATGACAGAATGTCTACCCGTCTACCCCCTCTCACGTCCTCGGCTAATGACGGAATGGAATCAAGTTTCGAACACTAGACTCTACCTCTACTTAAATATTATTGCAGGGTATTACAGGATATAAAGTTAAATGAATTTAAACTTAAACAAAAATGCTATTAGTAAATCTGTTTAAGTGCTAGATCTGTCCTTTTTGCTGGATTCAATTAAAGTAAATATTGCCAAAACTGCCAAAGCCATTACAAAATTTTGCTACTACGGTTTTCACGATAATAGTTTACTGTTGCAAAAATTATGTTCGTACAAATAGTTTGGGCACGGTTTGGTGATATAGTTAACGATAATGATCATCGACCTATCACGTAGTGATAGTCGGCTCAGTTGTCGGATATAATCGGCGCGGGCGGCGACGCCCTGTCTACTGCATGCGCTCATGCACCTGTTCTATTTATATAATATGTAACTGCCACAGAAATCGCTGCACAGCAAACACACAAACAGATCGACAATTATTCTAATAGTACGCTACACATGAGTTTGTACAATGTGACACGCGAGTCGATCGTGTAGAGCATGAGAAATTGTTTAATTGTATATTAACTGCTGATTTATCGCTACATCCACAATAGTTAGTTCATCTCGATGAATTCCCATTGGATAGGTATGTCTTGATTACAATTTCACGTTTTTGCTTATGTGAAATTCATTGGATGTAGCTTAGAAATTGCTTATTGCATCGTTTATCACGCACCGTGTCGTTACGACTACCAAGATCGGTTTATGAAGTTATTGATTATCTTATCTTGCACTGCTATAAAAACATAAATCTATGGTTTGTTAAGTGTTGCTGCATACAAAATAACACTAACCTATTTGAAGTTTTACGGACGTTGTAAAGTTATATTGGGTCATTCGGTGTTTTAATATTTAGTCGAGAGTCACACCGCTGATTGTACTCGAGTGGCGTCGTTTACGAGGGCGAATGTTGCACATCGACGATTGTGTAGCCAGGGTTTATGGCGAGTCAGGGGTTCCGGCGGAAGTGTCGTAAAACCGACGTCATAGTCAGATTCCGACGATAATAATTAAAGGGCACCTTGTTAATGTTAACTGGTCTATAATTGCCGCCCGATCATAATTAGTTTTATATTGGCACATGACTTACAACGTAACAAAGTGCACGAGGGCCCACCGCTTGTCACATTTTATTTCTGCATTTTTTTATTTAATAATCCATACATAAATATAGTTACGTACGACGTACGTTTAGTTACTTTATAAAAATAGCTAGCGCGACTTTAATGAAACATTTTTATGCCACGTTGCGTGTTCGTAAGATTGTTGATAACTCTATCGAACATCAACCTACTATCAAATGGGTATGGTATGTTGACAATTTAATTCAAATGTTCTCTACGACACCATAATACAAGTAACAAAAATAACACTAAATAGTTGATATTGATTTAAGAGTTTATATTCTTCAAAAGTAAATTTGGTTGTAGTAGTCTTATTTAGAGGTCTGTTAATAAAATAACGCGCTGCCAGCTGAACAGGCTACGGTGTAATAAAAGTTTAATGTGGCCTCTTAAATCATGGCTTGCGTTCACCTTAGCACCTTGCACTCTCTGCTGGCATAACTCAGATATAGATCACGATGTAGGTACATCATCATAAAAATTATAATAAATACGTTTTACGGGTTCAGATGTAAATCAGCTATTACTATCTGGCGTAATGTTAATCTACCTACATCTATTTGGTGCAGCCTCATTACACATGTAATTACTAATTACTTATCTATTGTTGGATAATTCAATATATAAATATTCTCAATAAAACAATAATTCACACAGGTAATAAAATGTAAGGATTACATTAATTTAATTTCCTATTCATATTTTTATGTGGTGCTAAGTGAAAATTACGTAAACGCAGCGTGAGCTGATTTACAAATACAATTCCAGTTTAGTCAAGAATTTCACGCTTCCACTTAACGTTACTTACTTATTGTAAATTATCGTGTGTTAAACAATAAAACATTTCTCGCATAACTACAATCTGGACGCAAAAACAAAGAAGAATTTTTAATTAGCAAAGCGTTTCCCTGTAGTGCGGCTCCCCGCCGCGCTGCTACTTTATACACATTGCTTTGAGGTCGTTAACAAAACGTCAGTTTTCACAATATTTATGTCTCCATTATTTTTCATTTATAACGACATCGTAAAATTAAAACTTCACCGATGATACTTTCTTAATCTGTCAATATTACCTCACTCTAGACGATTTACATTTAACACATAACTCACACTCTGTCCCACGCTCTGCGTTTGTAAACATTTACATCGAAACGATTTAATTTTAACCTTTAGAAATTATTATGACATATGATAAATGTGAGAAAACATATCCGTCGCGCGTCGTAGAGGCACTAACGGATTGGGAGCTAACAAAAGGAAGACATAAAACGCGATCGTAGAGCCAGATAGGTATACTTCAGAGCCCTCCAGCCACTTTACAAAAGTAATAAAATGAGAGTTCCATTTCGCACGATTACTCGGGAGACGACAAAACATGTCAAGTGTCAATTTGTATAATTTACACAAGAATTAAAATGGCGATCTGACAGATGACAGTTCGCCTGGCGCTCTCAGTCTCGGTTGTTGGCGACGCTTCGGGAGTTTCCAGCAGCGTCCTAACCTGTTGATTTTTTCATTTTCACACGGAGTTGTCTGTAGTAACAGGATATTTTGTTTTGAATAGCGAGATTAGCCGCGCGACGTCGCGTGGCGGCGACGACGCGCGACATAACGAGACGCGTAAGCGACAGACAGCTGACACGCGCCACGCGCCACGCGACTCCTACACGCACTACACACGTACCTACTAATGTAATACACTATTTGCTGATAGGTTTTGTGTTACTGAACACTTTTCTTCTAGTATTTTCGTATTGGACATGAATATTTCATAATATTTTTATTGCAGTGATTAAAATCCAAACTCCTTAAAAACAAATAAAAGTGTACAGAAAGTCTGTAAATTAGTAATTTTAATTGCGTAATTGCAAAAGTATTGCGCAGGAATACGTTTAAGTTGAAAGTTGGAATAAACATATAAATACGGTGTCGATGACCCAAGTTGCGTGCAAACGCGCTCTGTATGAGTGGATGACATTTCATGAAAACCAGTCATGTTTCTATTCAACTCATAAATACATACATATCTAACAACTTATTGTAAATGATTAGATATTGGATAGATATAAATTACCTACGCAATGCCTTCGCTGTTTGTAAATAAGATCTATTAGATATTCGTTACTTGTTCGATGCTAGCATTCATGTCTTATTAATAGTTTACTTGATTGAATATGACGTTTATTAATGGTGTCGTATATTTCATTATTATCTTATTTCCCACAATGCTGATTGTTTATTCACGTAGGCCTTTAATACAGTTTGCAAATGTGATTGTGAAATTGAACGAGCTGATGCCAAAGCCGTCATTATACTTAGGTAAACTTATCGCTTTATATGGAACTTTGATGGTTTTATCATCTACTTACATGTTATGTAATTAGCAACGGAATATACAGTACTGTTTAACGACAAAGTTGATAATAAATGCCTTTATTTCTACTGCACGAACATCGTCAAAAGGAGCAAGAATCTAATATTATTCAATGTTGCAATAAGGCTCTATTAACATGGTTATTATGAACCTCATAAATACCCATGTTATGGTAACAGCAAAATATGTTGCGAAATGTCAGGAAGCAAACATGTTTTTAATGGGCACACCAGCCATTTTGACTCATCACTAACAGAGTGCGAAGCAGCAAAAGTTCAAAGTTTGTGTTATAATGATGTTATACGCCATAACGATACCACCCATTGATTTGTAAACGACACGTGGAGTCGCCGCCATAATAACGGGACCATTGAATTCTATAAATGATAGTAATGCTATCGCGATGCCACAGAAACGTGATATTTGATCGGAATGTTAGTTTACATACGTCGTGTTATTTATATTTAAATATTTTATCTGTGGGGCAATCCACTGTATTGTTTGTTAATCTTAACCATTTATCGCCTATTTTAAACACGTATATTACACAGACATAGCGCTACATTATAATATAAGGTTTTTGTAATATTTGTTACATAATTTAAGTGTTTATCGTAAGTAGCAACACTTCAGTAGATAACGGCTCCAATGTTGTGGATGATCAATTTTTGAAGACATAAGTTTCTAGTTCTATTCGCTTGTACATTCAACAATCACCTTTTGACTCTACTAAATCTTGTTTTAAAGCCTTTAGCGTGGCTCTAAGATACACCTACACTATTTTTTAACGTAACTCGGCAAGTAGAAGGGTTGCAAGTAGAGCCTTCATGAGCGACGATGCCACGCCCACACCCTGTGCAGTCAATTTCACTATCATCATTGCGGACTGGCCAATCTCTACAAAATAGTATTCTTTGTCTTTCTATGTGACAATTAGTTTATGCTGATATGAATAAAAAGAAGACTGCTCTCCAATGATGGGCGCTAATAGGTACCTATATGTATGTAGATATATTATATTCATCGGTTACGTCTCGATGTTTTCTATTGCCTAATGGTACTAGCGTACGATTATAGGTTCACACTTAGCATGATCAATGTTATGTACTCTGCAAATTTGTTTCACTAGCTTTTTTATATGGATAATTCGGAAGCAATTAGTACGGCGTTAAATGAGATCGAAGTTCTTTATAGGAGAAAACGCAAGCCGCAAATTAACGCTTACCATATTAAGCTTAATAGGATCTTATAAGAAATTAATGTGTAGTATGGCGTTGTCATGTGTATTAAATGTTACATAATTATATTTTGTTACGTATTTATTTTTTCATTTGAATAGCTGTAACAAAACAACAAAGTAGGTAGATATTGTATTGTATATGTAGCAACGTCGTACCTATTGTTTAAAACTACGTAGGTACGTAATAGGTACCTACTTCTCTTATTACAAAAAGTTTTCAAAGATTCGATATACACGAAGCTCTCATGAACACCTATAACATTAATTTATTTATGTCGCTCAATAAAATAGCATGATCTAGATCTAGAATAAGGAAATATAAATAGTCGTCGATACAATGAGTTAT
Organism: Abrostola tripartita; assembly: GCA_905340225.1. Taxonomy (NCBI): domain Eukaryota; kingdom Metazoa; phylum Arthropoda; class Insecta; order Lepidoptera; family Noctuidae; genus Abrostola; species Abrostola tripartita. The sequence continues at coordinate 5,190,377 of HG996488.1, forward strand.
GTTGATAAAAACGTAACATTTCGAAAAAAACGGTGCACAATGAATGCATCTAACCTATTACGCGAATGGATGCTCACAGACAATCCTATTTATTTACAGAGCAATTACATAAAAGGTCACACCCGCATAATAAATAACTTATTAATCTGATTATGTGGCTCATAGTTTGTACCCCATAATAACATGGTGTCCCATGCCCACAAGTGCAACTTAATTATGAAGCCTGTAGACGTACTTTAAGTTCATCGTTAATGGGTGTTAATAAATAACTAAGTAAGTACATATGATTAAAAAGAATGAACGATATGTTTGCAGAATGTACCAGCTGCGAGAGTTGGCCGCACTATTTATCAAATGATCAAAGGAAATATTTTTGTGTTAGCTAAGTTGTGGATAAGCGAATAACAAGCATTCCTATTGTAAATAATTTATTGCATAAATTTTTAGTTGTATTCATGTATCGGTCAAAGAAGACAAAAAGTCAATTAGCCTTTTACACAACCGCTGTTTTAGTACATAGTGTACCTATGTCACCTTCGTACATAGGTACACACTGGATACTATAAGTAAAGCTATTTAAACCCTGACAAACGAATTTCAGTAATTCCTCCTTTTGCATAACTAAGGACCAGGTTCTGAGATCAACACGACGTAGGCATCAGAACAGCCGAGTACCATGACTATACCATCAAACATTATGCTCCACAATTTTTCCTTTTCCCGTTTACATAACTATATTAATATAACATAAAACCTGATGTATAAAAGAAAATGAAAGTCAACCGTGTACAAACCACAGTTGTCAGTAAAATATTGTTATTTTTAAACAAATAATAATGACAGTAGTGTGGAACGAGGACATATTCGCGCCTCGCTCCGGATGCGGTATTCCATAATTGTTGCTCTCAATCAACTTAAATAAGCCTCCTTTCATGCGTACCTTGTCATAGAGCTGTGGTTTCTTACCGCAAACAAAAAATAAATAAAAATACCAGGCATTCAATGTAAATAATGCAGTGTAATAAAACTTAATTTTATGATATTATTCTTTGACAAATTTAGCTCTATATTATTGAGTACTCCTTTTTGACTTATGAACATTTGACGAACTGTTACATTAAGTAAGAATTTGACTTTATTTAGCCACTTTAGACTAATAGAAGTAGTAGGTAGATATATTTATTGTACTCAGGTGTGTACATACATCTACGTTTAGATTTCACAAATTAATATATTTATAACAGTCTTAAAATATCAAAATAATACAACAGGTAGAGTGAAAAACTAATTCCCACATGTAATAATAAACAATTATGTGCAGTGTGCGAACATGCATTGTTCACAGGTGTTTTAGAAAAACAACAAGATAATCTAGTGCTAAAAACAAGCGCGATGATCTAACGTGATCAAAACTATTTACATGTTGGTAATTGTGTTAAAGGTTCTCGCATTTGTGTGTATACATACATTCAATTGGGTATTTTGCTAAGCTTATCCGAGGGCATCGCGGCCCGACGTTTATTAATGAATTATGTAAATGCGACCGACCGACGGTCCGCCGACGATTCTACCAACTTTATTACTCGCGAAATGCGCCATTAATATAGATCGTTACCTCGGTTTCTGCAGACCCCTCTAATTGTTAGCTGTATACAACGTTATTATTAATCTTAAGACGTTACGTCATGTAGGTAACTGCTTATTAAGATTGTTTTTTCCGCGAACAGTTTTGACGTCAAGTAGTTCTGCAGTACAATTTTGACAAAAAAGTGCAAGTTTTCAGGAAGTGCCACAGTAGAAAATCTTGACAGTATGTATGGACAATCTGTCAAGTAATTAAATGTTTCCTCTAGTGAAGTCTCTAGATTCTGAAAAAGCGGCCATAAATAGTGTAAAAATAATTATTACTATTTTAAAATCGTTCAATAAGTGTTAGTAAAAAAAACGATTAGCTTTGTTGGCTCTTGTGACGCAATTGGTGGCCGCAATCGATTGTTATCCGTGATCGATGCGGCTCATTACTTGGGCGCGCTGGGTGGCGCGGCCATCGCCCGACGTCGCGCCGCTCGCTTAACGACGCGCGACTCCTCTCATTGTCAAGCCCGACCACAGATCCCGTCGATATGACACTACCTTTCAAAATACACCTCAATACCATTTATTTATGGCCAGTGCTTAGCTCGCGACCATCTTTAATACTCCTATCCACAGCCTCCCAGAATTTTATCGACCTCTACATCTCGTAGCTAGTAAAAATGTAATATATTCCACAGTGATAATAATATTTTTGACACGAAATCCGTGCCTTATGGCTACTTATTACTAATTAATTATGTCACTGCTGGCTCTTATTGCTCGCATTCCTCAAATTATTGTAATTAAATAGTTTAAAATATTGACCAATAGACTCTGACAGATAATCTACTAGTTGACGGTTATGTAATCTGACAGCCCCTCAACTACTTGATTGGGCATCAAAATTACAACAGTGCCGTTTATATTTTATAAAAAATATAAGAATGACTTCTCATAAATAAACGATGTTAAGATGTTATCAGTTGCTGGCCGGCAGGAAGCGCTTCGGCCCATTTAAGGGTGCATTAAAATCGAATACATCATATTTGTTTGATTTCCTAGTTCGCGTTTCACCCTGTAATTATACAAGTCACCGTCCGTGGCCGGATCTCTGGTGTTTTTTTTTAAGATGCATTAATCATCTTTTTTATTGCGAGCATGTGTTTTGGTCTCGTAAAACACTTTCGGGGATTATAAGCTTTTTGTATTCGTAATGTCTAATTTAGTTTTCGGTCGGTTCTTATGAGGTCATTAGCGCGGGGAGGTCCATTTCGTCAGAGCCCTCAAAAATTTATAGTTGAAAGTTGAATTTTAAAGACGTTATAATTTGTCGCAATATGAATAAAAAAGCTTGACTGGGAATTTCAAACTTTATGTCTCGTTTAAGTTAAATGTAAGGAATTTATAACGTCGGCAGTTTGGCACTTAATTATATGTAAGTTCATTTTGTGTATTGTTATTGTTGTAGGCGCATGTTCCCGACGGTGCGCGTGTCGTTCGCGGGCTGCCGAGCGGACGCACGCTACGCCGTGCTGCTGGACGTGGTGCCGGTGGACGGCAAGCGCTACCGCTACGCCTACCACCGCTCCTCGTGGCTCGTGGCGGGCAAGGCCGACCCACCCGCGCCCGCGCGCCTCTACCCGCACCCCGACTCGCCCTTCTCCGGGGACCAGCTGCGCAAGCAGGTCGTCTCCTTCGAGAAGGTCAAGCTCACCAACAATGAGATGGACAAGAACGGACAGGTGAGCACCATCACTTTACCTTCGTCATGACATATAGATGTCACAGATTTATTATCACTGACACGACGTCTAAATCTATTTTGTTGATTTACAATTGACAAATAGAGAGGCCGTATTAGGGATTAGTGATTAATGATGTGTTCGACCTGCTGTATTATTGTCTATAATTATATTTTGATTCAATAATACTTATAGTCATAATGTATTAACAACACAGAGTAACGTATCGGTCTCGAGGAGAGTAGAATAGAGTAGCGGTTGTTGCAGCGCTAAGAACAAGGTGATAAAGCGGCCGAACCTGAATGAGCTATAAAGTGTTGACGTAAAACGGTTGATTTACGTGCGCTCCGGGTGTCGCCGCCGGCTAACGAGCGGTGCAACCAGAGTGTGCACCATCTAAGTGTTACACAACTGATATAAATTCATGTAATTCTAATTACATAAATCGTGTCTTCGACTCTACAATTTTTACAGTAACTTGTACACTTTGAGTCGACTCGGTTATGCTCCAGAAAATAGCTAATGGCTGTTAGTGTTATTACTTGACGGCGACTACGGGTTAACCGAGTGCGTGCGCCACTGCAAATCGAGGTTTATAAATTATCCGTCAACATTTAATTATACACTGCACTGGCCACCTTAGCAATTCAATGTAAAGATGCTTTTTACGATACGTTCGTTAAAATTATATGCGTACATATTTCGGTGAGATTTAATTGAATACGGAATCAGAATGATTGATGTAAGTGATATGTTACAAAAACATCAACAAAAATGTAAATAAAACTAACAAAAAAAACGGTGAAAAGCCTGTAAATGCTTCCTGCATTTTACACATCCTTCGAGATGACTTCGTGTCACGTGGCCCACTTCCTCATGCGTGTGGCAATTTATAGAATTACGGGCAAAATTGTTGTCGGCGACACCTCGGGCGTCGCCGGCGAGAGTGTAATGAGTGCGTTGCTGGCAACAAATTAGTCGCACATGTCGCGGCGCGTCAGCCGGCTCCTCACGGCTACTTACCTCCGCGGCGCAGGTGCACACTCGCGCAGGCAAATGTCACGACTACACCACCAACATAATGAGACCCCTACACACACGTACTCTATAACAAACAAGATTCCTTGTTCACTGGCTATTATATTTACTTAACATGGGTTAGTCAGGAATATGACAGTTATGAAGAGTGCGATAGCACCGCGATATTATCGCGATTGTAAATTGATTTTCAACTGATGAGAGTGAACTTTAAATTAGTTGTTTGTTATTGTCACAGGTTTATCGTTTTATGTAGATCGTGTTATGAATAAGTTATTACGAATGATTGTATGTGTCTTGTTTAGGTATTTATAGTTTTTGTAATTGTATAAATGAGCAGGTGTCATTTACATTATTTAAAAAGACAGACATCAAGTGTGGAGTTCTGAGATTGTTTGGCGAATTTAATGTTTCATAGATCATGTGAAAAAGGTTTGTTAACATATTTACACGTAGTTGTTTTTAGCTTTCTGTAGTCCGTCAGTCTATTTTATCATTATAAAATATATTTATTCATATAGACTACAGTTAGTTAAACATTTCAAAAGGCGCTTATAGTAGAAGTATAGTAAGGAAACAAATAAAAGCTTAAAAAATATGTTTAAAGAAGACTAATTAGCCCATATATATTTTTCATTCTATTCGATTTCTATTCGTCAAGCGTTTTGCCACTTGTCTAGGGGGCTTGTAGTATCATTATAGTACAAATGAGCACTGCAAGTAGTTTCTTATTTATAGTAGAATAGCGGCTTTACTCAGCATAAAACGTTATATTTTAAATTGAACAATGTTAGGTTACGCACACAAAGTTTGTTGAAGGCGGGCGACGGAACGGAACCGAGGGGCGTGGCGATATGATGGATGGACCCGACTCTCTCCAAAACACACCTAATTGGCTTTCCCATAGACCCGATGGATATCGGGGACTTATTTAATTAAATTACTTATTTTTAAACATTATGTGAATAAAGCAAATATAAGTAAGAGACGCAAGTTCGTTAGAAATTTATATGCGGTAGAGACTAATATGCAATGCAGCTACGATGGTAGTCCAAACTCTTTGGTCTTTGACGAGTATTGTTTACGAGTCTAATAATGATTTCTGTATGCAACTATAGGTCTTTTGACAAAAACAACAAATTGCTCAATAATTGTAACCTTACAATTTTGGGCATTAGGTACCATAGATTTTTTTAACTGCTTTGAAAATTTATCTAAAAACTGCTTAAACATTCTTCCCTATAAGTTATGTTTCCATGACTTAACGTAAATTTAATACCACTATTAATAAAACGTTTAAAACAATTTATCAACTGTGAAGTATAAGGTGTTAAAATAATTTAGCGAAGCGTAAGATTTATTTAAATAAGTAGGTGCGCCTAGACGTATGAAATAATTATATTAACAATAATATATTATCTAACTAACTCTATTAATATTAATAGACTTGGAACTACCGGCATTACACAAAACTACATTTTTACCTTAATAAATCTTAGTTTATATTATAACGCTCCAAGAAACGGCTAAATACACGAAATATTTATATATAAAACTTCTAATTAGCAATATATTATCAGAAACGGAACTGGAATTGGTGAGTCGTTAACATCGGTAACAATGTTGGGGCCACGCAACTCGACACGGCCGCGCGTGTCCACTCGCCTAATTGTGAAACAAAAACTCCATGGAACCGACGAATTAATCATCAGCGCGCCACTTAACTGGCGGTAGTCGAAGTAATATAATAAATGCTGCATTCACGACACTTTGTATCATGAACCTGGAAGTGTTCGAGTCACGAGTTGCGTGCCTCTGCCTTACACAATGCGGTGCTTAGTATCTCTCTGAGGACCCCTATATCATCACACGTGTGTACATTTACACCTTTTGTAGACAATACTAATAGAAACTTAGGCTGTTTATCAAGTATACATAATAAAACATCACAGAACATTCAACAAAGCTTTTAAAATGAAAACACCAATGAGTTAAAAAAGCTTGCAGCAAAATTTTCAAGTTAATTTCTACATCCGTTCATAAAGTAAGAACAACCTTTGTGAATGTTTGAAGGGTTTATTTAATAGCTTTGTATAATCGTGTGTTGGAATGAGGTCAGATTATTAGAATTCATGAGAACGGTCACACGAAAGCGTGGCGATGACGGATCACGATTGTACGAGTGGCGCGGCCTGCGCGGCCTCCGAGCCGATATGCCCCCGGTCACAAAGACCTCCCAACGACAGTGGCGTGTTAAATCCGTAAATCTTGATGTAATATATTTTACTTTCTCATAGGGTAAGGTATATTTTGTTCGTATTTATCTTACTATGAATACAATAAGCTTTATTTATACTGATAAGAGGGAAATCGTGGTTAATTAATTATGTTTTAAGTGAAATCCGAAAGTCGTATAGTTTTGTGTTATTTTCTCTTACCTTTTATGCTAAGTATTTGTTTAGTTAGCAAATTGTTTGCTCAGAGTATTTATTGCAGATTACTCATATGACGTGAGCCCGATACGTTCAAACGTACCTATGCTCCTACCTACGTAGGGACACGGACATAATAATATTGGTAGGAACATTTTGGTAGTCTAGTCTTTTCGGCCCACTTTATAGGCTAATATAGTTAAGTTATTTTTATCTTTTGTGTGACTGGTACAATATTAATAAGTAAAAATCTATACATTTTGAACGAAATATTCAAATTACTGTTATAAATAAATTAAAAATTCAATATTAAGTACCTACTACGTGCCAAAAGAAATTTAAATCTTAGTTATAGTGTCGTAGTATACGCATAAAAATTTATAAGATGCGCATGAGTACACATTTCCCTGAAGCTATACAAAAGTACAGGTACTACTAGGTACCAACGAGACATGTATTAGTGCCCATATAGCTTGGAGCTATAAAATATGGCGATAGTCGAGGTCCAAAGATTTATTACTTAAACATACAATAAAACCGGTTTCTATTACCTAGTTGTCGGTTATTTTAAGAATTTCGCGGGGAGGCATACATGCTATAGGCAGCTAGACTCTATACCTAACGTATTCTTCAAAAATCTAGGCAAAAACAAAAGAATAATTAGAATTAGGTATGTTTTGTGTACATTAATGATTTACGAATTCAAGGTTAATAGTAGGAAACGAACGTGTAATTAATGAAAATATGTAAATTGCGGGCTCTACTCCTGGTCCACTATTAAACACGAGTTGCGATGATTAATGGATAGGTTTTTGGTCGTTTACTTAAATAATGAGATTACAACTTTATGCCTCACAACTGTAGGAAACATGGTGGACTTATGGCAGTTATTAATTAGGCACTCATATTAATTCTTGAGGATATAATTATTATTATTTTTAGCAATATGCGCCTTTCACCTGTTGTACCTAATTGGCAATGTGACACTGACTATTTTATTTATAGCACAATCATGCTTTACCTAATTTTATCGCACTGATTTAGGGACTAAGAAGTAAGCAAGTAAGAATAAATAAATAATAAATAAATAAATAAGCTTTAATAATTTATGCAAAATTCTCACCACGATAAAGTAATTTTACTACGTCGACAGAGTCTTAAACTAAGCGACGTAGTTCATGAACTATAAACATTTGATGAAATCGTTGATTGCATAAACACTTCGCTGATAAAATTTCGTAATGCATTTATGCTGTAATGAAACATAAAATATCACAAACTAGCGAGTGTATTTTATGACAAGCTAATGTAGTATCAGTTGTCATTGGGCGCCCGCGGTGTTAGTCGCCCAGTGTTCGGCGGTGAGGGGCAGCGTGCACTGTGCACTCATGCACTTGGGCACCATGCCCGCTTAGCCCCAGGCTCACACTTACGCACCCCGCTCTCATAATCCCTACAATTTATTCCATTTATCAACTACACTCGGAATTATGTCGTTAGGCTGTATTTATTTTATGCAACGTTCGACTCAACTAGACCAAGCAATTATAATGTACTTAGAATGTGTGTATAACCACGTTTATCTCTTTTATTATCCGCTTTTTACATAAAACGAAGTGATTACGTGTGTGACGGGGATCGGCAGCGGCGTGTGCTTTATTTCACTTTTCAGCTAGAGACAGTGAGACGATAATGGTGGTCATTAGCCAAAAAGCCGCCGTCATTAACAGGGTTGTCGCTGTACTTTGCGCATCCGGACACCGGTACGCCAGCGGACGGTGGCGGACACGTATCGCACTGATATCCGCAAAATACTTTCATTAATAATCCTCGTTTAATTTATAGCGGCGTCCGGGCCGTTGTATGAATATACAGGCCAATAAAATTTAATAAAACGCTCACCACGCCGTCCGACCGCTCGTCTTAATGAACAACGACAAACATCAATTCTCGGCAATCATTTGCGTTTTTTAATTACTGTTGATATTTTCACGTCGTTAACGTATTTTGAAATAAGGCGATTATAAAACAAACAAGCTAGACAGGTGACTCGAGTAGGTAGTGAATATGAGCTTAGGTGTAATATAAATTAATAAGTTATTCGGCGTTCGGCGGGACTCCCGCGGCGCGGCGCGCGCTCGGCCTGTGTTTACCTTACACCAGTCATTATTATACACCTTGGGCCCACTAACCGTCTCCGCACCCGCACTCACTCGTTAAACAGTGCGTCCACTTTTACTATATGTATTATTAATATTTTAATCGTCTCCCATTTACATATAAGTGGTATTTCATAATGTTCCTAATTAAACACATCATAATTATGCGTGAGCTGTAAACTGCCTACGTCTACTTTCGTGGTGTGCTACAGCAACATGTAGTCGCTGTTCGAGTTTGAAATACCATCGACCGTTCGATGTAATAAATATATCAAGGCGCTTATCATCTTATGACATCTAATGGCACGGATGGGCAACACAATCGTACTCATAAAACTTTCATTTGTAAGTGACACTGACATGACAATCTATTAAATAGATGGATAAACCTTATGAATCTACTTCGTTTACCAATCCTACTTAACTAAAAAGAGGCTAATAGATTTCTATAATCACATTGTATCACAAAACTCAATACAATAATTTCATTTTACACGACGTTATATAAACGCCATATTTATTTATCTAGTTACTCAACAACAGATATCTTGATAATGATCATCGGTTTATGAAAATACAAAGAAGTAACTTTATTGCCTCCAATTACCTGTGGAGTGGGAGCTTTCATTGTTCCTGCACTCACATGCAATTAGTGAGAAGAATCGCTCAAGCTCAGGTATCCGATTGCCTACGTTTAATATGTAAAAAATCTTGGCCTCTTTAATTTGCCATGGTGTTATGATGGCATTAACAGTTACACATTGTTAGGAGTTGACGACTGATTTTCGATAATTTCGATTCCCACACGCCTATGGCCACCTATGGCTAATATCGATGTGTTCAGTGTGACAATTAACCCTATAAATGCTACGTCAGTCACTGGTGACTACGCGAATAGTAGTGTTTGTAATCTCTGCTATGTAGCAGATTGTGTTAGATTTGTATAATCGTAACAGTGGTCTACGAAACTCTACAATTACGTAGCATAATGTACGAAATAAGACAACCTACATTTTTTGAAACACTGTCTTGTAACTGTTATGACACCTAACTTTGTATAAACTTAAAAGTTATGGTTTTGTGTTAATAACTTAATATCATAAGTTAACTCCAAGCATTCGTTACTTAAAAACCTATATTTTAAAAGTATATAATTTCAACCCCAAAATAATGTGGTTAACGGTAGTTAAGTACGCTTTATATTTGTGCGATGTTAACAGAGAGTATTGTGAATTACTTTTATGTCATAATAAGGGCAATTGGAGTAAAATGTGGGTGTTGGCGAGACGCCGGAAGTGGTCGCCTTTGCCGCTGCATTTCAAACTGCCCACTGTATATTTGCACTCAGTTTATTTCTACAGAACGACCGAATTACAAGCGATAAAATCGTTTCTTATACTATAATCGTTTATTTGCAGTTATTTACGTAAATGTTTAACTTAATACATGGTACCTAATGTAACTTTAAAAATAAGAAGTAAAACAAGTACTTACTTACATAGTAGCCATCATTAATGCATGGTTATTTTCTTCTGTTTCACATATCTGTCATATTTTTACGTTAGAGTTACGTCATTAGTTAAGCTTATTAAGTAGGTGCGAGTGGTATTTTTATGGTCAAGCTTAGGCGCTTAAATATTAAAATCACTTACGGCTATTTAGCGCGTTTAGAAATGTTAGTACAGAGTTTAGAAAAGCAAAGAGGTTTTAAATAAAGGCAATTTATGAGGTAACTCTACGAGAACTGTAAGTTCGTGAGTTAGACATAATATAGTCAGATAATGGCAAAGTATGTCCGTTCTTTGTGCTGTATGCCGTCACGAAGCGGCATGTGATTCTAAATATGCACATTAGATTAAATGTAATAACTAAACGGAGTAGGTATGCTACTTATGGAGTGTTAAGGCGTATTAATGGTTACAATTTACACTAACACTACTAGCTATCGATATTGTATTTGCAGTTACCTAGATTGTGCATAATTTACTAGAGGATTGAGCTTGTGGTAGACCGTCCCTGAGTACCAAAATCAACATTATACAGTCACCTAAAATCCTGATCTTTAACCTTGTAGAATTATACGTAAAAAGAAACAAAAGTAAAAACATATTCCAATTAAATGTTACTAATATTATGGTAAGCCTAGGAAAGCCGTGCAGTGACGGGTTCATATTATGTTTAGCGTATGATTTATACCGTGTTTGTTTGTTTTGAGCGAGCGCGCGCATGTTTACGAGCCAGAGACTGTTGTCACCTTCGTTGTCTGGCTGTGTCCACTAAACTGCGCACTTTATGTACGCACAGAGAAAACGTTTTGTCTCGTTATTTACTAACTAAAGGCTGATGTATAAATCACTCCATCCGTAATGATTATAATAAAATTTGTCTCTCAGCAAATACGTAAGTTTCTTCGCTTCGAAAATTTAATGTTCACATTTTTGTGATTTATTATCCCGTAAGTGGAAGTTTAAGTTTCTAGTATTGAAAGTTACTCAACCATTGTGCATTGTTTTCTAAGCTTAATTTAATATTCGCTTTGTATGAAGCAACCTAAGTCGGTACTTCACCTGGTTTTCAGGAAAATCTATGTTTTTTTTTTCTTTGCAATGACTCGGCTCTATCCGATGCGAGCAACTTGTGATGGAATGTTGTCCAAAGCGTGGGACAGGTTGTCCCGTGTATTGTATGCAAATATAGTCGGCGCCACCGTGAGGAGTTGGGCTCATTTGGCAGAGTTATGGCCGTCACATAGTACTGTGACACCACGTCGTTGATACCGCTTGGCGTATTAATCACGGCTGTAACGATAGCTTTAAGAAGCCCTCGCGACCGAGAGAGCAGCGCCTCGCGGGGGGCGCGCACAGCGACATAACATTTCTCACTTCAATTTGTAGTCTTATTTGTTTTTCTGTTTCCATCGTCTCACTTCATTTCAATCGGAGGTCGTTTTTTAATATAACTTTTATATTTTTTTCATTCCGAGGTGACGTTTATCGTGACTCCCCGGGTGACGGCGACGCGACGCGCCTCTCTAGTTAAATGACGATTTACCAGTTTTTCATTGGACTCCCGATGTCAGTCTCTTTACGAGCGAGTATTTTATTTGGAGATATTTTACTGCCACCGATGTTATGATGAACGTTTACGTACCTTTGAGTTATTTTAATGTTCCATATGAATTTGTGAACTTGAGACGCTATGGCCAATAAAAGATGAAATTGATTAAGGTATAAAATTTAAACATTATTGTAGGTATTTGTTTGATTTTGTGTGCGTTTACATTATGCTTGACTGAGTAATAAAATGTAGCTAAGTGTGTGTATGAGGCTATATGGTGGTATTTAATAAGTGGAATGGGTACATTGTAACAAGGCAATGTAGGTACAGGATTTATAGGTACCTTACTAGTGATAGTATTTTATAACGAATTAGAAAGGAAGTCTAAACTTCCATTGTTTGTGTTCTTTGTTATGTATGTGTCAATTGTTTACAATTCACTTAGTGCTTTAACATCATTGTAATTAGGATATTCATTTGTTATAACTACTTATAGTAAGTAAACAGTCACTTGATCTCACAACCTCATCTATATTCATTATTGTCTTATGCATATTTATATTAAATTTTCATGTTTTATTTGGGTACCATATTTTATTAATTGATTTCTCTTTGATAGTAGGTATCTAGATACGATATGATGGGGCTCGGGGGAAAATTTGTCTCAAATCTCTACGTACATTTAGTTAATATTATCTTGAACATTAATACCTATTGGTTATTATACTAATTATTCATTCTTTAATAAATGTTAAGTGATATTTAAGAATTAGTGAAACTTGAATAAAGTCTAAGTAGGTTTATAAGTACCCACTTATATCTTAAATATTGTAGCTCTACATCTATCAATACTTTCGCAAGTAATATTGGAGCTTACGAGTGTGGTTTTAGTTTAAAACGGGTTCGATGACGCGGCAATCAGTAAGTAATGCAAATGCAAAGAAATCCGCTACTTTAGAGGATCGTTTGTCATCGCTTACCGCCGCTATGGACACTGCCTCGACGACACGCGGACAGTCGCGCGCGCAAATTATTTGTAAGCCTACAATTCTAAACCGATAAGCTTATATTAGCGTTCGGTGTTAGTTAGAAATATATAAGGTACCTAAATGATTTAGGTACTATACATAATTTGTTTTAATAACTCAGCAAATTGGTAGTACGTCATGAAACTCTTAAACCATAAGGCACCTGAAAAACAGTGATTAATTAACTGATGATTTGAATTTAAGTTGAACTAACTTAAAAAGAAAAGCGATAAAAAATTACTCGCCTATATACAATAAATAAAAACGCCAACCCGCAGTGAGCTAGCGTGGTGATCAGTGCTCAATCCTTCTCTATACAAGAAGAGGCCTTTGCCCTGCAGTGGGACAGTTATAGGCTGTTATTATTATGATATATATTTATACAATAAATAATAAGCAAGAAGTATACCTAACGAGAAATGAAAATTACCTATTTAAACGTAAATAAAAATACGGGGTGTTAAATATTTTACCAGAAAGTAATAGATTCCTATTCTTCTCGTTTTAAAATATGTTTTCTACATGTTTTGTTCTAATAACCATATCGATTATAATCTAATAACTATAAATAATACTAACAACTTCGTCTAGAGTTGAGTGCGCGAGTGTGGCCGCCCACGGCCTCATCTCGATTCAATCTGTTGACATCTCATATTGAATAGACACGTGCTGTTTGTTTAAAATAAATTCATTACTTAACCGTTGCTACAGACAGAGGCAATTTAAACTGTACTTTATGGCCTAATACATTCCTCATGAGAACCGTGCATGTGTCAATACGTAATAAGTCTAGCATTGTCTAAAATAATTTTAATAACTTGATCATTCTGTCCCCCGAGCGCCTTAATAAGCAAATTATGAATAATTCAGACTTGTAGCGTAATTAGTTTTTATATCTTTTGATAGACATAAATTAATTCATTAGAAATATCCTTAATTCATCGTCAAAGAATTATTGATTCATATGTTATGCAGGTGCTCGCTGGGTATCGGTTTTATTGCATATATCAATTTAAATCGCTACTTTTGCACTACTGTAGAGTTTCCCGTCTCATGTTACGGTATATGAGCTGTTCATAAAAACGTGTTTTGCATTTTGTCAAACGTTTATATTTTAAATGTTTATAACGGCGTCGGGTTGTGTCGGATTTATTTAGACATAGCTTGTCGTTATGGGCTGTGTCACGAGTGCTCGGGGTAAGGTACAAATGGGCCAATTTGTCGGCGCTCCGGTGCGGAGGCGAAAATCCGCCGTAATCCGCGGCCTCGCGCGCTAATCGAAATATCGACGCAGCCGCTTATTGACGAGTGGCCCGGCGACCGGTGACCGACGACCGACCGACCCGCCACACGACGCACTAACATCAAACCTGCTCACATCTCAATCGAATTAAAATGAATTCATCTGCGCATTCCACTTGACGCGACACATTGACTTAAAATTTACCTAGGATAAACAAAGAAAAAAATAATAGTGGCCGGCAACGCGTAAATTTGGTTTAATTTAAAGTTGGTAAAGCATGGCATTAGCATTCAAAAGATTTAATTAAAATACCGTTGGTACGTTACATACTTATTTAAAAACCTTAACTTGCTTAAAAGTTGTTTTTAAACCTTAAGTTAATTAAAATATATTTTTTTATAATCAATGGTGTTTAAATGAGAGAGAACTGAGTACTATTTACCGTCGGGCACACGAACACATCCAGCGCGGCCGCCGGTCTGCAGCCATCTGTCCCCCACCGTCAGCCATGTTCCGCTCCTCCCCACGACCCTCCCAACGCCTCCCACCGCAATTACAGTCATCCGGCACTTTCGCCGCCAACGCAAACGTCATCTTACTCCTTAGATATTAAAGATTAATATTGCTTGTTGAGCAAGTGCCGGGGAGGTTGGGTGGGTTGTGCCGCATCCCTTCAGAGCGATCCTTGTCGTCGCCTGCGTAGTACGTGATACCATCGGTGTTGTATAATTATTGTAATGCCTTCGTATCGGCAGCTCATGCTGGCATTTTATTGAATGCATAATTGTTAACTAGTATTAATCATATGCATGTGTCTATACACGTCCCTTGTTATAGGTACCTGCGGATTATAAGGTATCCAACTACGCGATAAATAGAATCGTCACATAAAGTAAGCTGCAATAGGTTTGCTGAGCCAATATAATACTTTGATTAATTTAATTGCGTAGAGTCAGTTTGAATTTCTTTATTAACTTTAGTAGCTACCTAATTAGGACCGTCTTATTATGAATATTTTCTATAAAAGCTACTTACCAAGAAAAAATTGGGAACCTAACTAGGTATGTTCGTGTCAATATTGATAAGCTACAATAAATTAACACAATCAGAAAACAATATAACCAAGTGTTAGACCGCGATCTATAGATCCCCGTAATTATAATTTTTAAGTGAATGTCGGTAAGGTGATCCGGGGCGGGGCGGTCGTTCATTAGGCGCAGGTGAGGAAATTAGAGGTCCGTAATGAAGTCCACCACGCCCCGCCATCACACCTCCAATGGACCTTAATACGAGCGCTTTGATCTCCATATCTCCTAAGAATAAAGATTAATAATAATGACATTAGTGACAGATGTTTTTGACACTCGCTGTCATTTAATGGAGAATTTATGGAAGCTTGCACTGCATTTCTAATGGCCTATTTTTTTATCAGTAATGATACAAATATTAGGGCCTGTTTAACCATCTACAAGTAAAGTGTTGAATAGTTACTTCTTGATTAACGCTAATCGGCATGTAACACTTACGCGTGTCTTCTATCGTATCTTAGTTACAGGCCTGTTTATCCCCTGATTAATGCTACTCAGATGTTGTGAAATTCTTATGAGTAGTTACGGCTGACTTTAAACGGTGGTTAGTCTACTTGACACTTTACTTGACGACAGTAAAACAGGCTCTTAAAAAAATAAATTGTACTTTACAAAAAATACAAGATAGAGATGTTTATGGACTTTTGTAGATAGTTACTTAAAAAACAAACTATTATTTCAAAAAGATATCGGGCGGTAGAAAAGCTGTCCAAACGAAAGTTTTAGCATTCATAGGGTTTCATAGTTAGATACGTTGACCATTACCATTTATGGGTCGATGGCACGATTTCAAAACGTTTGGCTTGCTGCTGTTCGATTTCATGGCACACAATACTTAGGTAGGTGCACTAGGTATAGTAGATACCTACCTCCAAGGTAGTACATGTATTTATTATTAAAAAATATTTGACATATCTGTGATACCTGGTGTCATGTCTACGCCGTTTGTTTTGCGCGTCTACGCTGTTGTAGCAACGTAGCAACAACCGTAGACGAACAATAGTGAATTCCTGTTTAAGGATAAGAAGGTAAACTTATTTACGCCAGACATATAGTTAAGTGTATTAGCTCCGCATTTTAACGGGGTATTAAATTTAGGAGTACATTTATGCATTTTTCGATCACCCTTTGTTTACGTCGTAGCAAAGGTGTTGTAGAATCTATGAATAATAAATTTATTTAAAAAATAAAATTAAGTCATACACATTACATGAACATACAGCATTAAAATAAATACATACACACACATTTAGATAATATAGTAATTATACGAGCCATAAAGAAGAACAGTCACGTTAATAACCTAACAACCAAAATGAATCGGCGCCTTTGCGGCCACAATTAACACGATGCCGCAATAAAAATAACTAGGCAGTGAAATTAATTAATTTACAGACTTTAATTATCTCATCATGGCAGTAAAACCATGGGCAGTTTGCGCCGGGCAGGCTTATCGGCTCGTCACATCAGGCCGAGACGTCGCCCAATTAATTACGGCCGCGTTGCGTTATGAGAAATCACCGACATTGTTATTACTGAATAGATAACGCGGGGTGCGCTAATTAATGCCTAAGTGGATAGATTTTGTGCGTAACTCAAGTCAGTCTTTATCATTATTATCTAATTTATCCATTTTTCCAAGAGATGCTGTTAACCAAAAAAGATTTCAGCGCTTTGTTGTCATACATTATTTCATATTGTCATCTTTTTTAATGAGAAAAACAAAGGTTTTTTTTACAAACACTTTGTTTTTCTCATTAAAAACAACACCGTAACAATTTTTATGATCAAGGTGTTTACTTAAGATATTTCTTACCTAAATTAATGGATCTCTCTGCGTCATGAAAAATCCCCGGTGATGTAACTCATACCTATTTATTAAGGATGTCAATTATAATAAATGTTGGAATAAACTGAGAATAGGAATTTTTTGTCAAAAGTGACGATTTTAACGGGGGTTTATCCCGTTACGCTTATCCGTAGATTATGTTCAGAAAAGTCATCCTTTTATTTTATTTTTTACTTAATATTAATTGGAGATTAGACGTTACATCTTATCATCTGTTTAATGGTGTGCAGTGAAGAATATTGTATGGTATTATGCAAGTTAGTCCTTTATTAATTATTCACTATATTAAAATATAAACCTGTTATAACTATGGAGCCCACCTTAGTGTTAACTTATTCAAAGATTATGCATGTAACAGGATTAATAGAATTATAACTAGACTAGTACGTTCAAATTTATTCTGAAAACCAGTTATTACAACTACCTACTTCACTTAGGTACTAACATGAAGTAGCTCGTTAGTTTTATATTTTAGGAATAGGTGTAGAAGACGTTTTTCAAGAAAAAATAATTTATCCATTGATATTATAAGTACCTACGTTTGGTGCTACGACACACAGTGGTAGTATAGCCCTGAATTTGTGCTGGTGTCGTGCAGAAATGGGCATCTTAACTAAAAAGGAAATAATACCTGCTCCTCGCCGCACTCCTGTGAAATAAGCCCTAAAAGTTTAAACGTGAGCAAGTGATATTGTGAATGTGGTATATCCCATGTTGTTTTCAGCCTAGATTATGAAATTTATTTGCTTCGAATTATTGTCCCTTACGCTTATTCTCTCATCGTATTAGATAATGAACCTTGGCTTGCTATGAGATTATAGGAGATTAGATAGAGATTAGGTAATTTATTTTAAGCGAATTGTTATGACTCTTATGGACTGTTATAGGTCATTATGACTATAAAGATCTTTCCATCAGACATGACTACGTCACAGATAAAGACCTAGATAAGTAAGTCTACGCTTTTAGCTTTCATCAATTATTTGGTATCATGAATAACGTGTGTACATCTCTCCTCGCATTTACATATTCTGTGTTAGTGGTATCGTCTCATACATCTGTCTCTTGATGAATTACATTGTTTTACATAAGTCCTTCAAGCTCTAAACTTGCGACGTGTTTGACTGATGACTTAAAGCGTTTCAGTCTTTAATCGTAAATTGTTGAGAGCGCTGTTGTTGATAAAGTTTGGTGGTTAGGGAAACCAAATGTGGAAATGTCTACTTAGATTTGCGCTTTTGAACACATATTGCTTTTAAGTTAATATTTTAACTTTAAGTAGGTACCTACCTACTATGTGTTATTCTATTGGATAGATGCTTAGATATTAAACCATTATTTGTAATATACTCGCGACTGCGCAAGTACTAACTATACTTAAGTAGTATCTGCGAAGTCATCTGCTATGATATGTCATTATATGTAATTGAGTATGAAACTTTGCAATCATCTCTGAATCAAGTTTCTGCATTACATTTTATACCTACTCGACAACTATTTGTTAAACTATTTATAAGCTTAAGACTGTTTATTGTCCATAAATAAAATAAAGTAAAATACTGTTTAACAGTAACTTCGTACAAATATGTTAAAATTAATGCGAATTATGAACAAAAGCAGTCTTATTCCATAACTGATCAATATTCTTGTCAAAACCTATCAATATATCAAGTAACTTGCTATTTGTTCTCCAGATCGTCCTTAACTCGATGCACCGGTACCAGCCCCGCATCCACCTGGTGAAGGTCCGGGAGGGGGGCGGGCCCATCACGGACCTGACCCGGGAACAGCACCGCACCTTCGTGTTCCCGGAGACCGTGTTCACCGCCGTCACGGCCTACCAGAACCAGCTCATAACGAAGCTCAAGATCGACTCCAACCCATTCGCTAAGGGTTTCAGGGATTCGTCGCGACTCACGGACTTTGATAGGTGAGGACTGCTTATTTTATTTTTACTTTCAGATAACTGAGTTAGCAAGACTTTGGGTTGATTTTTTTAGTGTTCATTATGAAAGTGCGTTGTTATTTGTCTCTTAATCAGAAACCTAAGTCTTCAGTTTTGATAGGATTTTATAGATCTTATAATATTTAGTTTATTTAATTACTTAATTCTCTTCAAAAAAGTTGGAGGATTATATTTTATTCACTAATTTTGATTTGATTTTGTTAGCCAAAACTTCTAGTTAAAACCGCTAAGTATTTCCGGCCTCTATACCCAACACCATCAGTTCAAAGTACCCACCTAACACGAACACATAAATTCCTGCCATTAAGTTTTAACAGCCCATCAATATTGAGGTTTCAAAAATCGGTGACGAGCGGATATTCCCGCACGTTTAGTTTATTTGCGCTAAAGTGGTCCAAAGCTTCGTACGGCGAGTTTGATAAATTGACAGGTTATTAGCAACAGTTGAAAGGCATTAGGTCTGCCGCCCTGCAATTTGCCGCGAACGGTTTTACATGAATAAAAGATTAAAAACGCGCTCCTCCGCTGATTGCGGCAGATATCGGCTGAATGCGGAGCGGTGCCCGGATTTGGGGAGGGCCTGTTGTTATCCGCGTTATCGGCCTAATCGACTTTGAGAATGAGATTATGGGCGTAAATATAATATTGAGGGTGTATGGATGTGCCCTTGAATGTTAGCGATAAAAATATAGCAAGCAACGTATGTCTAATATTAGTAGTCAAAAATATATTAGGTAGGTACCTACTACAGCGAATCTGCAAAACGTTTTTATACAAGTTGCCTATCTGCTTAATTCTTCACACTTTTATATATTATTATTCAGGAAACGACGAGAGGTATTTTTCACTCAATTAACTCAGTACAGGTATTGTAGATAATTATGATGATAATGATGGGGCAATGGCTTCGCTAAGAAATTTTCGTTGATAGAGACATTTTAATACCTATTTTTTGTACATCGTTTAACGAGTCATTCAGTAGAAGTTACATTAAGAAAACAACTAGCGGAAAAGGACGTCATATTTAGTATTATTATATTGTTTTTAAAGCTTAAGGATATAATAAGGAGGATAATGTTGTGGAGTAAAACAAAGGTACATTTGTAATTTTGATGACGTGTAAGTTTGCTACATACACCTTAGGTGATTATCATTTATAGCTAAAATACATAAAATTAATCTAGGTTATTAACACGTTAAGTGTTGCTTAACGCAGAACCTACAACGGTTGGCGGCCGTGCTGTAGCAGACAGTGATGTCATGGTACCATTCACTTTTATTGTCTACTATCGTATAAAACTTTATGTGGCGTTATTAACAAAAACCATTAAATAAGCCGTTCTCTGCACATTGCTAGATGTTACCTACTACACACATACATACAGTCACGATTGTTTTTTAGAGGGGTAGGTAGAGACCAAAATATAATAGATTTGCTACGATCCTTCTCATCTAGCTAATCAATATTACCTACCACTCGAATCATATACCTTCTCACTTATATCATAGGTACGTACCTACGTCACTCTGATTTCATCCGACCAAATTCATATCCACTCCAAACCTACCTACTAACATGACATAAAGTAGCTACATAGGCTTAAGTACCTAGTATGTGGTGTGTCCGTGATTTCGTGACATAAAAACGTTCAGTGGTCCAACCTCTAAATGACAATTACAATAATTATTCGCGTAATTAAAATGTCAGTCAGCACTAAAGCATACCGTACACGCGTGGTTATTCCACCGATGTTTGATTTCATAAAATTTCGTTAGTAAAGTTGCGGTAGAAGATTTAAATGAGCGCTGACAGAGGCAACCGTCAATCATCGTGAAACTTAAACTCGTAAATGTCAACTTGGGTATACTTTTAGACCAGTGTCCTAAGAAAAGTGTAGACACAGCGACACTCGTGTGATATGTAGGTATCTAGATATATTTTTATGGAAAATAAGCTTTTGTTAATAGATCGATTAAACAGCAGAATGCCATTAATTAAAATAAGAAACATGCAATGTTAAAGGAACAACACAACAACTATTTTCTATCCCTAAGAATACATACAAGAACTACTATTGCACTTTTATCTGAATCGTTTGGTTTTACGTCAATATCAATCTATTGTCGATATCTCTGTACCTTTCGCCGCCAGAACAATCAGCTATTTTGCGATAGACGTGGGAAAGTAATCACACTAACATTTTCCACACAAAACACTCGCTGTCTAGTCGGCTAGGACGTGTACGTGCGGGTGCAATAAACTCACGTAATACTTGGTGGTGAATGACCTCTTAAACCTAAACCTTATTGGTGTAGTATTTCACTGGAAACAAAAGTCGACAAAGATTCCTGGGTATCACCACAAGTTATGACACGCCAGGCAGTAAGGTCCCATCTTACTTCAGCTATCATAATACGAGAATTACCTACGCATTCTTCTAACAAAATATCCTATTGTTTACAGATATTTTAGCTACATTAACTGAGTATTCGGTATTAAATAAATAACCGGCGGCTGTATACTTATACGGCCGGATTGTTGCTTAGTTTTTGCCAAAATAAATGTTAAAATAACACACTACTTACCTACTTGCAAACAATAGAAACTTCTTCGAAGCCATATGCTTAACCAGTTAGGCATTATTGTATACGTTGTTGTCAAGTTGTAACTTGTAAGCAGGTATTACTTAGTCGTTAATCCTTGAAGGGCATGTCGACAACCAACTTATGCCACATGTAGTATTAAAACAATTATGGCGCAGTTATTTATAAGTATTGTTGTTTCTTAATAGAGCTTGAACGGACATCACACGTCTATAATCTTGTCTTGTTGCTGTATAATTGTTGTAGGCAGGTAGGTTCAATTCAACGCGTGCAAAATATACGATATTTATTCTGAATAGAAGGTATCTAATTATAATGGTTAAAAAAAGTACGTATAAAATGTAAGAGACTATCCTATTTTTTTTTTTGATAATATAATAAATTGTAATTTAGGGTAAGCTTAGTCGGGGGTTAGTCCACTTTTATTCTTATTTAGTATCGTCTATTGATAACATCTCTAGTCGATTCATTTTAAGTGCACTCTATTATAGCAGGATCCTAATAATGGAACGTCATGAATAAAACATGTTTATGTGAACGAACAATGTTCAACATAGTAATATCCTACATATTAATCAGCAAAGATCTTGATATGAGACTGATCTAAGCTTACATTTATGGAAAAAAAAAATATTTAGCAAAATTGCGTGTTTCACTCATTAAGTCGGAGGTGTTGGTTGAATGCGGTGTGAGGCGAGAATGCGCCGCAAGGAACGGCCGGGCGTTCCCATGAGCCGACCACTACTTTCGACTCACGATCAACGGGCTCAACGGACAGACAACACTTAGGGCGCCTTTATGAAGGCATTCTCCAAAATGTTCATAATATTATTTGTCGAATTTCTCGGGACTCCGATATGATTGTGGCTATATAGATCTGTAGCTAAAGTTCCTGAATTAGGAGTTGCAATTAATGCGTTTAACACATAATGGTAAGGTATTACTTTAGCAATATCCTTGAACGATAGTCATACGATGTTGTTTTGAAGACTCATGTTATTATTATAACTGTGATATATACAGTTTTACTACTAAGACATAAATACGAGTAATGAAACTTGTAATTATGAACTAACATAATATTTTATGATGTTCAAATCGGTCAAGTCAAGATTCAAGACTAAGGATGCACTTAACCTATGCATAACAATAGGTACCGTTTAATGCTCGTCGATCAAACACGGATATGTTCTAACGTAGTGTCGGCTAAAGCAGTTGAGGGCATCAGTAGGGAGGTGTCTTTAGTTTCATGTTAACACGTTCGAGGCTGCGTGGTGGCGCGCGGGGGGCAGGGAGCGCGGCGGCGTGTGGAAACAGCTCACGTCAACGGCGCGGCCGGAGCCGGCGCACTATGGGACCAAACGGTAGTTTCCATCTCAATAATCGATAACTCTGTAGTTTTGTGATTTTTCTCCTTGATTTTTTTTTTACGTATTTGTGAATATCTAGGCAATAAAAGAAATCCAACACTATCATTTTACAAATTATATATTTATCGTAAAAAAATGAAAAAGATAAAGTTATACGAAATTTTATACAAAAAATTATGCAGTTATATTAAAAATATAATTATACAGTTACATTAATAAAAGTTACACTTTTTATGGAAATAAGTTTAAAACTAAACTACAACTAACTAATTGTTAACTTTAAACAAACATTTACATGATAACAAATATATTTTTAGCGCTTATCCTATTCATCACTTTCCATTTTCAACAATTCTTTAGCTTCGTCAAACAATTCTTTGGATATTAGAAAACTTGGTTTATTTAAGCTAGATATATAAGGATCAGATGTATATAACAAAATATGCAGAACGTCTTCGTTTGTTGCTGATCTGGAACACTTCCTAGCGTGATGTAACCTATATTTCTTGTAATCTTTATTTCGGGCTTCCTGCGCATCTTCGGATAATTGTCCTAAGGGCAAAACTGCATAATGCTCTATTATTTTAGCACCATGTATAAGTACTTTATGGACCGAAGATGGCATATAGTACCAGTTATATTTGCTTACATACAATTGCGCAGTAATCAATGTATACTGGCCGAATTTTTCTGCGTTTATAGGGAATCCCGATGACATAGTTTGAAGAATTATATATAATCTCTTGATTAATTCTTCATCAATGCCGGTTATCTCTGCAGAACATTGGTAATTTTGAAAAAATCTCCTTGCCGTATTTCCGTCGTTGCTATTACCGGAACCTTGACGTGGTTTATCAATGTGCAAACCAAGCACTTCTCGAAAACGTTTTTGGACATATTTTTTCTTGTCTTCTTTTAGTTGCTTGTTTTCTAGAGTTGTTGCAGACCACTTCTCAAAACCTAAATTGTAAGAAATATGGAGGATCATTTCCATAAATCTTATCCATGCGTGTAGTGTCGACAAACCGTATTTAAACGCATCTTCATTTTCCACTCTCGTTGTAACTTTTAAAAGATCATTCATTTGTCTGGGAGTTGCTCCACAAACAGTGCAGGTAGCACTGGATGATGTGTTCGTTAACACTTGAGCAACTTTCCCATCAATCATTGTCATAAACAGTTCATGTTTAACTTCAATGACTTTGTCGTCTATTGACACAAGAGTTGGTATTAATTGATTAATTTTGGCTTCAATTTCACTGACAACCGCTGTAGTTTTTTCAGGTGTTTCTTTTGCAAACTCTAATGAAATTGGTCTACAATATCTAACAGATGAACAAGCAGGGTTCTGCCATATAACTGCAGAAGTTTCTTCGTCTACTAGTCGCAGTGGTACAAGGGAAACTATAAACAAATTAGCATCCGATATTTGTTCGTTTTCTTCCGGTAGAGTTTGTTTATACTCACTTTGCCCGGAGGATCCATCACATCCCCATTTAGTAAACAACTTGAGACGATTATAATTTGTCGGTTCAGACTTTATCTTTATAATACGGCAGACTGTAGTGTCTAAGAGATCTTGAAGATTTATTTTTGCGCTTATATTTGTCACCGTTATGCTGGATGCAGGCGGATAGCAAGCCTTTTTTGCTTCATTTAGTATTTGATAAGAAGGCAATACAGAACTTAAATTCTTATCAACGAGCCTTTTTCTTAGGTACGCATATTGGGCTTTGGTTAAATCTGTTTCAATACACATACTCAAGGCCTCCTCTTTTGTAAAGGAAAGTGCATTATCTGGATTGAGTATGTTTTGTAAAATTACTTTTTTCTCTTCTTTTTCCTTACTTCTTATAATACTCACAATCGACGCTTCGTCATTTTCACCCATGGATCGTAAACCTTGCACATAAGCGTTACGGACATGTCCCATTCCATACTCCTGGACCAGTTCCATATTTTTTCGTTTCTTTGTGCTTTCCGAACACTCGTCATATGGTTTTGTTGGTCTACCACGATCACCAGAAGTATCCAAGCCAGAATTTTGAGATGTTGAAGTACTGCAAGAATTCAATGGTACTTTAAACTCACCATTTAACCAATTTGAGTATAGACTCTCGAACCTGTCTGACTTTCTTTGAGCTTTGGTCCATTTCTGGTTGCAACTTGATGTTAGATTTTTTTGGATACTCTGTATTACAGTATTAACGTCAGTTTCCGATAGTTGAAAGTTGTCCACCAAATATTTTTTGAGGTCTGAAGTACTTTTTCCTCTTATTATTTGATCACAAAGATCACGTCGAACACAAACAAATTCACTCATTGTTAGATAATTATATGTTTTTTGTCTGTTAATTGTTATTGAAAAACGTATGTGAACACTTTGATGAATAGTATGCTGAAAACACGAGTATATATAGGACCAATATTTTAGTGCCTTGTGCAAAAACCATGGGACAATTGATTATGGAAGTTCTCACCGAAATAGTGTAATCAGTACTGATTGTAATTAATTACCACGACAGATAACTAGAACTTCCGCAGCAATATAGTTTATCATACTTGTGGTTAAGGTGATTACCGCAAACAAAATTACCATGGGAAGATTCCTTGAATATAATAGTAGTATATTAATTTGTTATTGTATGCTTCTCTATCATAGAAATGAAAAAAAAAACAAGATAGACATCAAAATATAATATATTATTTTAAAAAACAAATGAACCGTAATTTTCGGGGATTTTTGTATTTTCTCCCGATTGACATTATTGCTTCTAAATCACCACTAGCGCAAAAAAGGCGCAAGTTTTTTTTTTATCCATATATTACTGAATAGGTAAGGTCTCTAATAGAGTAATTTACTTGACACCGGCAGCTTTCGGCAACAAGGAAAACTCCAATTGAATTAAACAAAAACGGAATTTTCTTTACTTCACTAAAAAAATTATTAAAAAAATAAACATAATTTTTTTTTTACAAAAACCTATTTGGTTGTAAAGTGTACATTCTAAGCTATCTAAGAATGTATAACACTAATATGCTTCCTTGGTAAACTTCCGAATAATTTTGTAATGAATTTCCTTAACGGTAATTTAATTGCCATGAAAATATTTATGACCAATGTTTGAGGTTCATTTTATAAGCGTAAAACTAAGTTATTCAATATTTTTTGTAATTAATTCGTAAGTTCCATTCTTTGAGAGTATAAAACCATAAAGAAATCAATGGATTTACGCCTTTCGTCACAACCATTTTCGAGATGGAAAATACTGTTTGGTCCCATAGTGCGGCGGCGGCGGCACGGTAATCACAGGGCTCGCTCCTCATTATGCCCTAAACGACAAATTAAAGCGCATTTCTATTATCTGGCCATCGGTGTGATGCCCATACGGCCGGGCCGCCGCCGGGCCGGACCGGTTCTCCGGGGGCGGTGTGTGGACTGACGCATTCTCGCTCACGTGTTTATATTTTAGCAACAACCTGCTGAATTGACTATGCATAAACAATTACTGATTCACCTTTAAACATTATAGATTGAAAGCAATTTGACGTTCACTCGACGGATTATACAAGGTTGTGCGGCAACTTTTGTACTTCAGAACTTTGATAAGGTCTGGTTGGATTATCAGGTAGCGAAAATTTTAATACAGTTTTAAACTGTAATCGATAAAGCCATATAGGCTACACTCATTTAGGACTTAGTACCTGCCTACCTAGATAGTTTTCTGTGTAACCTTGAGGGTTTTTTTTTAAATTATGGGAATACACATCCACATAATTTAGAAGTTCTCTACATAAAATATTCTTATAACGTTCCTGTAGTTATGTTATTGTACAAAATGCTTTGATATAAATATTTAACAAAGGTATGGGTTATGCATTAGCTCTTAAGTTTTTTCTGGAGAACAGTAGTAGCATGACGGGCGGAATTATCGAAGCTATTAATAATGTAATCGACGTAGGCGTCAGTGCGTAGCTACCGATTTGTATTAATTGATACGGCATTGGTTCGATGATAGTTCCCGACCAGTGATTGACGGCTGATTCGAGATGCTATCAGAGCAATTACCGCGGGTCCGCGGCCTACAAGCCTCTCTCCGCTCTCTACGCCCGCGGTCGCTACTGGCTACATCACTCTTGAGCTCTCTAAGTCAATAATCCACACTTAGTCATTGATATTGCCTACATGAAGATTCATAGAGCTTCTTGGTTAGCAGTTTTATTAAATTACAGTCTTCCTACTGTCAGAAATATGTGTAAAGTCTTCATTCAAATAATAAATATATACGAAGATATTTTCATACTAAAGTTTTTGTCCTGATATCAGTATTTCCTGTCTCTAATTTTCGATACTTATCTATGATCAGATAAAAAACTCGATACTAGCGCAAAAATTATAAATTGTGACAGCTGTTTGAAAACTATGTTCCAGTAAAATATACTGTCTATATGTTTATGCTCTACAAAATATTGATTTCATTTGCGAGCTCTCAAATGTAGTATTTAAAATTTTAATGGCATGTGACGCATTCTGTCGCTCTCACTCGACTGTAAATTCGTCTGGAACATAACGGTATGAAATGTTGAATAATTAGAGGTTTCGCATATCGCGTGTTCAGATGATTGGTGTCAGCCGCGCGCTACTGTGCGCCAGCGCTCGTACATAGCTCAGCGGTTAATTCAGTTCAACGCGTATCTGTATCGATAACATCTCGATGTGAATTGCCACTTCGCTGTCTGTCACTCGTGCCACTTGGCTTGACGAGTGTAAGTTAATTTTAAAAGCCGTCTAAGTACTTCCGTTTGTATTGTTCAATGCGCGCGGTCAACTTTTATAATACTTTCTATTCTGATTGCCAAATTCACACCATCATAAATATAAATATTAAAAAGAACGCCTAACGGCGCTCAGCCTTAATGACTTCCTTCGCTGACGTCCAAAATCGTCAGACAATAAGTATGATGAATTGCCATTGTGTGAGAATCGGGCGGTGGAGTTATTTGGCGTGGTGGTCGAGGCGGCTTTTCATCCATTAATTAATAAGATACGCCCCTCGCTCAATCAGAGCCGATATTTAGCCGGCGAGGAGTTATATTTATGCTCGGACGCACCTCTTCTTTAATTGCATGCGATTCACTTACTAGCTAGAAATAACTTTAACGACAACCGCGTGCTGCCCGCGGGCCTCTGCGTGTTTCACAGTTACGTTACATTAAGTATTTTTTAAATATCAACCATCTATCACATTTAGTTACACGATCATAGACAAAGAAATTCTGGTCCGACACTTAGTGCTATTTATACCCTAATGAGTTGTTTACGTGAATGATTTACTGCGCACACACATTCGAAGAATCTTTATATATATTGCAATTGACACTCTTATGATAATTTTATGAGCGTTTAAAATAACTTACGATATAAATAATATTTATTGAAATTTTTTAAGTCAATGGGAATGCTATAAAGTGCATAGTCCACATTAAGCTAAATATAACGAGTAAAGGAAATAATATTTCATGTTTTATCAGATAGACACATTATGCATTCGCAGGCAAATATCGATAAGCGGTGCGCGGTAAGATATCGATAAGAGGCTCGGCGAGCACGGCCGGGTCTATCGGCGGGCTCTAAGAGCCGCCGCCCTGTAATTTGCCGGCGGAGAGTGTTGGCTATTACAGCTGATACCGAGATCATAATAAATACGCCATTAACGCCCCCGCAGCACCCGAAACGACATAACCACCCGGAGTAACAGGCCCTCGCCAGGCACCGACTCCGCGCCGCTTAATACCTTCTGTTACTTTATGCTTTAAGTGTAAATTTTAAGATATTAGTGTTGTGGAATGTGTTAGTTCGAATTTTAACATTCGCTTTTGATTGCTTACAATTATGCGCGAAGTATAAAATGTTTTAATATGGGAAGAAGACAGAACTTACCTACATACATATATGGATTTGTAGCAGATAATAGTAGGTATATTATGAGAAAGAAGCACGGGACAGCGAAAATGTGTAGATAATAAACTTTTGGCACATTTACATTCAATATTGTACCTATACATATTGTCTTATTGTCAATCTCATACACGTGACTATCCTATTTCCAAGATAGTTCCCTATGCTCCGCTGAGTAAGCTTAAAGTCATGATAATATCGCGTGATAAAATTGTGTGAAATCGCTGAGACGTTGTGGTTAATTCGAGGTTATATTATAACAATAATACCGGCCATTATTCGTTTTTATAGAAATTAGGGAGTTCAATAAAAAATACTATAATATGTGTTAGCGTGTGTGGGCACTACCTGTTTTTAATTCCCGGTGAGAGCGCGATGCGCGCCGGCGCCCGGGGCCGCTTCGCCGGTGATAGATTAAATTCGACACGGCATCTCGTGATGTCATGCCAATTTTGAGGCTTAGCTCGAGCACGGCGTGTCGTCACGCTCATTTGCCGCTCTCATACTAACGCTCGTATCTCAAGACGGAACCCATTATTAATAAACATCTCTTCAGATTTACGCATATCTATTGTACATGGTACAATGTACAACACCAGCCCTTAGAGAAAACGGAAAGGAGTTAAGTACTAACTAGATTTCTATTGAGCAGGCGTGAAAGACGCATTATTGCACACTTATAAGTGGCGATAGCTTCGTAGAGATGCGAAAATAGCTAGTTAACGGGAAGCGTGATCGGTGGCGGTCGCGACAGCCTCCAGGAACCGATAAAGGGCATCACGCACTCGCGCTGTAAAGGGACGCACGAGCTCGCGGCGCGCCTCGTTAACTGCGACACTACTCGTAAAGACGCTTCGGCGAAACAATCGACGACGATACTCTCACTGTTTAACACTTTTCCATAGCAGTGCGGATAAAAAGTGCCCAGCGTTCAATATGTGTAGGTAGGTGTTTTATTTAAAGATTCTGCTTATTGCAAATGTTGGAGTTATACAGGCATTGTAAATCAAAGCTAAACGTACCAGTCGTAAACAAAGCTGACCACGTCGTATTTCATCGAGGCTGAATTTTACATAACAGCTTCTAGTGTGACGTTCGTAACGTTTTATGAGATTTGAAATCGCCACGTGGCCGCCGGTGGCCGGTGTCGTTCCTCGAACTGGGTTTTATAGACTACGGACCGATGAAACCCAACGAACAGTCCGACTCGCAAACCGCTCAGGTTCGCGGAACTCGACACGAACGTGCGTTCCACGCGCTAACTTTACCGAAATAGGAGTTATTATTATCAGAAAATTTACTTCGCCTCCTTATGAATATTATTCCAAAAATAGTTTTCTTACTAGAGTTCAGGATGTAAGAAAGATAGGTACTGTCGATTTACTTCACTGATCGACTTTTGAGTTATCTTCTTTTTGCGGAACTTAACAGGTTTAACAGTATATAGCTCAGTATACAACCATACGTCTTACAAGCATACTTTGACAGTGATTTGTTTCGTTCTCCGCAGAGATCCGATGGAGCTGATGTTGATGGAGCAGCAGCTGCTGCGCTCGCCGCTGCGGCTGTACGCAGGCGGTGCGGGCGGCGTGGACGAGGAGGCGGAGAAGCGCGCAGCGTGGGCCCGCTCGCCGGGCGCGCTGCAGCTGCTGGCACTGGGCGGGCGCGCCTGGCCCGCAGCCTGGGCCCAGCCGCTGCAGCTACCGCCCGACCTGTGGCTGCATAAGCCGGCCGCGCCGCTGCGCTACTGCCCCTACCCGCCGCCGCAACCCACGCAGCGCCCGCCACACTCGCCTCACTCTCCACACTCGCCCTCGCCCCGGCATCCACTGTGAACACCACTCCACCTTCCACCGTGGACTGTTCCTACTTAACCAGACGGAGACTTACCAAAATTCTTACTTCTCATCTGTATTAACACTGAGATAGGAACTACTGAACTTCAAGTCAAGTCAATAATAGTTAATGGTAGGCCTCCGGGTTTCAACGAAATCGTGCTGTGACGACGGCTCCGTCATTTCCGAGTGCTTTCAGTAGTAACTCGCTTAAACTGCGCCCGCGAATGAGGAGACCGGCTTTTTAAAAGACTATTTATTTTATTCAAAGTGAGTTTCAAATTAGTACCTTAATAGACAAATGTATGTAACTGAGTAGTTTAATAAGTTGTCGATAGATATATTGTGTACTTTATAACATAACATAATTTCAAGGTTCCTACCCGAAAGTAAAATATTGAAAGTAATGTTAATGTAGAGTGAAATGAATATAACTAACAATAGTTACCTGCACATATTAGTTACTCTTTTGTTTTATGTGTATATTTCATTAGTTTGTATGCTCTGAGATCTTTATATAATGTAAATGACATCATAAGTAAATCTATTTAAAACCAAAGAAAATTTTAAGTTGACCGAAAATATGAAAAGCCTGAGATTATAATTCGATTAAGACTACATTCCATAAGCATCTTTCCAGTTATATATTATGCGACTAAACCAAGGCTAAATCAATAGACGTGGGGTGTCGTAATGTAGACGATGTAGAAGAACTAATTACATTTGTCATCATTCACTCGCATTGCCTCATTATTCGCTGTAGAATCCTTAATCCGATCGCAATAAAAAAAAGTAAATGAGGAAGTTTAAGTTGTTTGCTGACGGGTGTGATTAGTCTTTAAGGTTTTACTGCAATTTTTCAAGCATTGTCGTCCTTCGACAGATTCCAAACCCAAGTGATGTATCTGTAATGTACTATGTATTTGTGTGTAAATTCTTACTACATAAGACTATTTATATTCTACTTGTAGACGTAAGATATATGAAGATGTATGTACTGTATAGTGGTTGAGTAAATTATTTTTGTAGGATAAGCACTGTATATAGTGGGTCACCTAGATGTTTATATCAAATAAGAGGTTTTGAAGAAGTATTGTCTTAGTAGAGAAATATGTTGCGTTCTGCTCACATTGTCGTACTAATCTTAGCTCCCTAAAAAATAAATGTAAAAATAAAATGTACCTTTATCAATATTTGTTGCATCATAAATTCGTACTTACATTTTAAATGACTTCGGATACAAGATGAATGTTCCTCGGGATGTTTCCCCTTCGATTGAGTATTATTGTGGAGTGTTGGGGAGAGGGTGCTTGCAATAATGTTGATGGGCTTGAAGTTAGATATTCATATACTTGTGGTCATAATTTTCTAAAGTAACATGTTACCGGCTCTCAGTGTTTTGAGACTTTATTTATATAATATTCTCGCTACCGATTGCTAATTACTTAGATACTTACGTAATTACAGAGTTTTGTTATTGTTTGGTACCTATAATTAATATCTTCATAGTCTTGGTTTTTCCGACACTTTGTTTGGGGACAGCCTCTTTGCTTTATAGTGACATAACATTTAAGAATATCACAACGGAAATTTGATCAATAATAATAATTTGTATCTGCAAAAATGTTTTACTTTCATTACTTTTAATTTGTAGATTTTAAATAATGCTTGCCTGCCTGAGTAGTGGCATTAGGCGTGCCTTCTAATAAGTGAGACCTAAACATAACTGGCGAACGCGCACACCCCTCGTGCCTACCTCTTCGGGTGAAACAGGCGTGATGTTACGTTAATTAAAATAATAAAGTATTCTAAATCTAATCTTTATCTGAGCCATATAGTTATTTGTCTACACTAAAACTCTGTCAATTAAATCATATTAAATTGTATTGTTAACAAAAGCTAAGTGGTTTATCAGAAACCACTTCATATTTTCCCAACTTCCTTTTATTATTTTAAATTATATTCAATGTCTAGATATTACTGCTTCTAAGATTTTGATCATTTTCCTTTTATTTACCAAAACAGTATTACTGGCATAAATAAATAAGCTGTATACTATCTAAAACATAACATTTTTGTTCCGAGTCCAAATGTAAAAAAATATTAAATATTTCATATAAAGATATTTGTGGTACGAAATGTGAGCGACGCTTGAAAGTAGCGACACATATCAGGGTTCAGCCCTACGTGTTAATAAACCGAAACGAAACTATAGTGTTGTTTTATTTTATTCACGAATTGTATTACGAACGAGAAACGGCAGCAACTACAATTGTTTAGAAAAAACATTAAATTTCCTCTTAGGCAACATAACATAACACCTACGATATAAATGCCGTCTGCCTGTCTACATTCCTAAAGATGTTAAGAGAGTCGAGTAGTAATAGTAAAAAGAGCCTTCTTTAATGACAATACTCTATAGATTGTTCGGCGTACCCTGGGCACCCAGGACGCAGCGTTGACAGGCCTCAACCAGGTGGACCGACGATATAGTCAGAGTTGCAGGCAACCGGTGGATGCAAGTGGCAAGTTTTCGTTCATTATGGCGTTCTTAGGGGGACGCCTTTGTTCATCAGTGGACGTCTTCTGGCTGATGATGATGATGACCCTGGGCAATCAGTCCCAATACCAACCCGCTAACATATCTGCTATCTGGTTGTGACTCAGACAAACCCTTCACAAGATAACCGCAGGCGTTATGTCCAAGCATGATTTAGATTTTTGCTGTCACTCTTTAGCAGTCATTGAACCTTCAATTAAAAGCTCTCTTGTTACAGAAAAATGTTTTAGTTTTGGGCTACGGTTTTAAAACGTGAAAAGCAAAAGGCTTACCCTATAGTAGCAGTAGGGATAACTATTTTCAAATATATAATTTAAGTGGGATGAATACGTCTCATAACTGACGGCAGTCCGTCAGTTATGAGACGTATTCATCCCATTTCCCCGTCTATTCTACTGATATTTGACGTCAGTACGTCAAATATCAGTAGAATAGACGGAGACTTTTTAAATAGCTGAAATGGACCTTGAACCGTCTATTTCCAAAACCACATTTGTAGCTAGGTGTAAGAAGAAAGTATAACGCCTGCATCAAACAAAACGAAACGACGTACTATTTGACGCAAATGATCTTCTGTCTTCGGTGCATGAATTTAAATGGGTTTTTTTGTAGTATTTGAAAAACTTAGTACCTATTCAGTGTAGAGAGGATACACAAGTCACTAATAAATAGCTCTCATATCACCACAAAGTATCGAAGATCAGCAAATCGGCAATTGGTTGAAAAAAACGACCTAATAAAAACGAGGATTTTACTTTCGCTGCATGAGTACTGAATATTTCGCAATAGTAGGTACCCTCCTTGTGTATAATACAACTAAGTTGCAGAAATGCATAGTTCTGTTATAGCTTTCTTCCTCTAAGGCGAATGCATGTATGTATACCTATGCATTGATAAAAAGAAATGATACCGATTAAATACACATGGATAATTATTTTCAATACCCTATCCATTGAATTTGTCAAAATCTATTTCAAAAATAAATTATTATTTTCTTAGAAAAGAAACGCTCTACAAATATAGCACAAAATGCCTTCAGTATATTTATGGTTAGTTAAATAATGTTGGTATCCTAATAGTCTCCAAATTAGGCTTAAAATTCCCGATACAAATGACATCGTAGCAACCATAATATCTCGACCCTTGTAATGGTCACGTAAATTGCAGATTTACACAAAAAAGCTATCAATTTGTTTCTTTAAATATAATTAGAAGACATAAAACAATAAATGGAACTATGATAAACTAACTGCTCAGTTTAGCCAGCGGTCGATCAAGGACGCTATATTTCTTAACCACAGCTATGAACCGTTAGTATTTACGAGACGGATAATAAATAATCGTCACACTTTTATTTTCTGTCTTTATTAAGTGTCATTAGGCATTATTAAGCGCGTATATCGATGATGATCGGCCTTCCGTCCGTCCGGTAATTGCCGGCGATGTAAGCGGCCCACAAATTGAAAGCGGCCGCAGCCCGAGGCTAGTATTGATGGATCTGCTGCCATCGGGAAATTATAGCTGGCCCTTGCGACAGCTTCGCAAATTGTGCGTATAATGCTAGTAAATAATACAGCGTTCGCTATAAATTCATATGAGGCTAGGATATAAGTATAGGTCTCACGTATCGTGTGTGGACGTCATACGTCCCCATGAATACGGTCAAAGCCAACTCTGTTTTTCATGTAATGTAGCTTACATTGACATAATATTAGTGAACCCCCACGTGAGGTTGTAGCAACTCGAGCGTTAGCTGACGTGGCCTCGTCGCCCTTTGTGTCTGCGTGCGAGACATTAAAGAAGCAGAGAATGGCCGCGCGCCGCCTGCTCGCGCCGAGCGATTCATAAATTAGCACGGGCGTATTTCGCAGACATCGACTGATTGACTCCTTTCATTACCGTCTCGCATTGTTCGCCGCATGAGAAAAATTGCATATCCTTTTGGAATCACAACACATTTCATAATTATGGACTATTGTGGCGTTGTCGGAGCTAATTCCTCGGGGACGCACGCTCTCCTCGCCCGGGGAGCGCGCGAGATATATTGGCGTACGTAAAGACGGAGCCTGATCCCATAATGGCTGGCGCTGATTAGTTTTCAAGGGAAACACTAGTTCGAAGAAAGCTCTCGAGGATTTAATGTCCTGTCAGAGAAGTGTTGGAATGGGCATTGTTAACTGAAAGATGTTCGTGCTATTCTTGCGCGAAATAACAGCACAGAAAGGAAACTAATTTTAGATTCTGACATCGATTATAAGGAATCGAAAAGCCGACGTACTTAAGCGAGATATGAATGTGCTGTACAGTTTGGACTAAGTTTTATGCTCGGCGGAACGTTTGAAATTATTGACATTAATTACGCTCATTTGTCGGGCGCAATAGTGGCATTGTTCCCGTGGTGTGGCAGATTTATCAGTGATTTAACGCGATAGACGTTCTGGAGGCCCACGTGCGAGGCCTGTGCCCCGTCGTGGCCTATGCGAGATCGCGATCGGTTTATATTGCGCCTGTGGGAACATTTAAGTGTAGAATTCACCTAGACTAGTACATGCTAATGCGATACTTACAGTTTAAGACATCGAGCGTGACTCGTTAAATCTAATTTGATCAAATGGGAATAGAAAGACGAGTAAACATCGGGTGGGACAATTCACGATCTATTACCGAGGTCCCGAACCAATCAATCGCGGCACGGTCCAGATGTTTGTGTCGTTCGTCCGGCTAGCACAACGGTTGTCCGTGGCAAACGTTTTTCTAAGTCAATGTTGTAACGGTGTGTCTGTCAGCCGCGTCCGGCGTCAGCTGCCAGCTCTAGCGATCGGATGGACAAGTAAATAGAGGTGGGCTAATCGTCGCGTCCAGCAAGGGAAACGACGAATTACTCCGTCACGGTGTTCCCAACAATTGCTTTGTTATTGGCGATAGATATCCAGTCAATCACGGTGATCGGTGCGGCGTGGCACCTGTGCGAACGGCAAAAGATTTAAAAACAAGACGGCTTGTTGCTGTGCAGAATAATGCATCGACCAACGTACATTATTTTCATTAGTCTGTATGTTTAGATGCATGGCACAGTTAGAGGATTGATTGACAGGGTAGTTGGTGCAAAGTAGTGTGATTATCGTGTGGCTGGTGAGTGACAGACGTGGCGCGGCGCGGAGAGGAGACGTCGTTAAGTGCGCGGTGATCGACACCCGACAGTCTAACAGCCGCGGGTTACCTAACTGCTCTGCGTTGTGATAACTACGTGCGAACTTCGATATACATTGCGGTATTATGAACCAGAACACGGATGCTTTACGAACATGTCCAATAGTTTATGTTGTCTAGTAACAATTCTATCGATTGGTCCATTGAGGAATATTAGCTTGATATAAAAACTGATTGCCTGTTGACTCGTTATTTTGGAAAAATAACTTACTCGCAGTAGTGTTGGAAGTCGTTAAAAGTTTTTAGCTGTATTTCATTAATAGTCATTTGTGAAGTCTAAAAATAGATACACTCTATGTGACATCACTCTGAAGCTGTCATCATCATCAAAATCATAGTCTAGTTTAATTGAAGTTATACCTAGCTAGGTCTTCTTTCTCCCTTGCCTTCAAGTGGCAAGAATCTACTGATGACGCTATTTTATTTTGAACCTGTTTAACAATTTAAGAGAAGCTGTTATTACAGTGAAGTCAATATTTTCAGTCGTATTTTGATAGGTTTTATTAGGATTTCGAATATCATAAAACATTAACGTAGGCATGTACATATATTCTATTCCTTTCTAGTTGTACTCGTACATTGCGAACAGGCGGCTAAGTAAATTCCAACACATTTACATGCGAATAGAAACAGCTCAAGGCGATCGCAAGATTCAGACAGACAGACAGAGTTGTGCCGGTCGATAATAACGATAATGGCGGCAACGTGCCCATCACGGCCCATTTCGCTGCACTGGACGGTTGAGCACGGCGATCTGAGGGTTAATACCCAACCAACTTATACGATAGTTGGAGGCTTCATTTTGTCTGTAAGACTGTCAATACGGACTTAATAACTAGTTAAACTTGCCACTGGAAGGCTGGGAACCCACTTTAGTATAACTTTGAGTAAAACATCCTTTGATTTGCTTAGCATTCTACCTATATTGCTTTAGATACCTTATCCGTTGTTAGGCGTAATTCCTAATTGAGTACATAGATTTATGACAGTAAAGAGATAAATTTGGAAGTGATTATTAATAGTAACTATAAACATATAATATTTTTTTATTAGCCGGCTCGACTTAATTTCACAGCTTTTTGCAAGTGCAATGCAATCATAACAACCAATAAGTTAAAAGCACGATAAGTTGTCAGTATCGCTTGTCTTACAAAATCAGTCACCGTAGTCCACAGTTACCTAAGAGTCCGACATCCAGCCTACTTGAGAATATACTGTGCGTCGCGGAGTTACCCGCTGCATTTTATTTAGTGTGTTAATCCAGGGTGTCAGCTACCTCCATACCAAATTTTATCAGAATTGGTGCAGCTATTTGAGCGTGAAGAAGTAACAAACATAAAAACACACAAACTTTCGCCTTTACAATATTGTTCATTCTAATTTGGCTTACTGTCCCGCTAATCGCAGTGGTAGTGGTGAGTTTGAACCACGAGTCGGGGAAAGTGTTATTGGGATTTTCCGATTAGGTAATTCTCTGTAGTAGCGTTTAGAATAATCTATGTCGACTTGTTTAATAGTAAAAAGCTCGGATCCTATTTGGGTAGGTACAGTGGAACTTATGTCGTATCCGGCGAATTGTGAGAGAAATATATTCCTACTACTGCCTACCTATACCCTACATACTATTTTCCCGAATGGAATAATAGAAATTTAATAGTATTATAATTAGTGGATTGATATGCGTGCTACGGAAATCTGAATATTCGTGGAGCAATTAGTGGTTTTTTTTAGTAATCAGCCGTAGTACATTCTACCAATTTATATTTAGCATTATGTACCTCAAAGAGTAATGAAAGGAGATATGTGTAAAAGTTCACAAAATACATGTACCTAAAAGGGTAAATATTTGCTCGTTTCTGACCTTCAGTCATTATGATATAAGAACAGCTTCTTATATCATAATGGCTGAAGGTCAGAATATATCGATAATTCTTACATACTTCGTTATAAATTTTCTTTGTATCAGCATGAACGAATTCATACGAAATATTCTTGTTGATGATATTATATTTCATATAGGTATATGAGCAGTCAAAAACATATCTGGTACTTAAATATTGAGCTGATATAAAACACTGGGACCGTAATAATATAAGGATTTATCAAATCTGTATCGTATGGTTGCGCCGGCGCAGGTCGCGAGGACGCTGGTATCGCGGCGCGCGAGGTGATCCCTCAGGTGCGCCCCCCGACTCCGCCCCCTTGTTTATTGCTTATTAGCGGGCATCGCGGCGGCACGTTTGAACTGGCGCTCTTTGTTCTCGCCGCCAACACTCCCCCCTCCCCCGCCGGCGGCGCGCGGCGGCGCGCCCGCGGCCGGTCACGAAGCCCGCGCAGCTCGAGTATGCTACGCGAATCATAAATTGTTGCTATTTGACGTAGCCGGTATTGGTGATATCGATCTTTGTTCAATGATATCGCTACGGAGGAAGGAAGTGCAATAACATCATAAATAACGCCAGTTTTCTTACATTACCTAACCTATGTGCGCACATAGTATTTATGATTTATTGTTGTATACAATGCAACGGTGCAACATATTATGCAAATTATGTTGCACCGTAGACTTGTTAAATGTGTTATTTACATTCTCTTGAAAAACAGTAGCAAACATACGCCTACTATACGCGGAGCCTATAGGTAAAGTGGTAATTTTTATCCACGTCAGATTTACAAAGGCTATCAACTAATAATCCGTAGTTTGGTAGGTAGGTAATGTGTACTGTTCACAGTCTCAAAAGCTATACAATTAATAAGAATAAAATATATAAAATAGCTATTCACTGTATTTCCATACCATGATGCAATTATTTTCTAATGTATCAGTGTTATATGCATAGCGAGAAAAAAAATCAGTATCGTGTCTGTCTTTCTAATGTTCTTTCGTAGACAGACAGACATGTTTTATAGATACATATATTACCTACATATTCTAGTTATTAAAAATCGCACGTGTTTGACCTATTACTTTATGTTTTATCTAATAAATACGTGTAGGTACAAAAAATGGCTCCAAGCTACCACACGGATCATTCGATCTATAAGGTTTTCTATGATCAATTCCTTACACTACTGATTCTTTCATGTTTCAGAAAGCATATTCAAACTATCTAGTTTATGATATGACTCTCTTCTTACTCTTCGTATCGGCATGAGCCAATAACCACATGGAATAGTCATGCCGTGGTAGAGATTGGTCTGTCAACAACGATGATAAGGAGATTGACGTCCAGTATGTGCCGGACGTAGAAAGTATTGTCACTCATAGAGGCTCTCTACTTGCACCCCTAAAATCATATAAATAACAAAAGAGGAACAGTTTGACTGAATAAATTACCGCTTTAAGTTTTACTTATTCACGTGTTTGGAATAGACATCTCTATAAGAGCCCTATGTCGAAGTCTGGCACATCCTGGACGCAAATTCAATTACTGCAAAAAGCATATAGGAGTATTTCTTATCTTAACATTTACCCTTATCTGTAGATATAAATATTCATCATAACACTTTGCTCGATATTAAACATTGCATTTGCTACACGCATCTGAGTTACCACATACCTAAGTATCTATGCAGTATGACGATTCTGATTTACATTCTATTAAATGTTCAATGAAATAAACATGAAATCGCATTTAATTCCGATTACATCGATAATTGCGAATAATTTCCTTGCGGTTTCCGCAGCGCATTATAAAGTAATTAAAAAAATTGGTATGCAGCATGCTAAGCAAGCGATGAGTGCAATCGAGTAGCAGATGTTTCGCCCGATGATCAGCCGACAATTATCACGCTTGCTCGCCTACATGTAACGACTGCTCATTATGAAAATATCTAGCAACACTGTATAATCAACCATAATATTGCGTTACAGCAAAAAGTTTAGTTCGCATTCTTGCACTTCAATCCAATTTAGAAGCGTCTAACTTGATATGTTAAAGATAAGAGCAATGTTGTTTGTTGTTCATGTTAGGGCGCTGAAGTCAATAAATAATTTCTGAATATAAGCTATCGGTTTTAGCATTTAATAAAAATATTAATAAAATCGGAGCTGTCACTTATAGGTTGGTACGTAATAAACTACGTTGACTTTGGCGTAGCTCGTTGTTGTATCTTACG
Source organism: Abrostola tripartita (assembly GCA_905340225.1). NCBI lineage: Eukaryota > Metazoa > Arthropoda > Insecta > Lepidoptera > Noctuidae > Abrostola > Abrostola tripartita. The sequence goes on from HG996488.1 coordinate 5,231,211, forward strand.
TAAAATAACTAAAATGTCGATACTGTTAATTATTTTTTTATCTATGTGTAATTTTCATGATTTCAAAGTCATCCACGAACAGCTACATATACCTACTAGGCGAATTAAAATATTAGCTGCATTTTAAAGTCAGTCCCCATTACAGTATGCTACCAAAATTATCATATTTACAATACCTACATTCATAAATAATAGTTTTCTTAATCGATTATATAAAGTTTTTAAATATAAAACCATATCTAACTAAAATATCAATAAAAGATTAATCCATAACATATCACTGACAAGCTCTTTAAACTATTATTTATGACACAAATTTTTCTTACGACAACGCCGTCAAAATTCTACGAAAGAGATCGATATCAGACAGTATTCAATACTAAACGCATTAGGCACCATCCAGTCTGTGTGCGTGGGTGAGACATTCCCTAAATAGCTCCGTCTAACACAATGACGTTTGACGAAGGCCTTCCAGACCTATCATCGTCGAAAACGGCCGAATCACGCAAATTACGAATGTGATACGCATCGATGCTAACGAAAACCTAACGCGGAAAAAATCACATCGAACAATATTACAAAATAGAGAAAGATAAGTCTCGTTTGTTGGAGTCAAAGAAAGGTCTCACATGATGTTGAAAGTCGCGTTGGAATTTGATCCTTATATTGTAATTATTGGGTTATAATTTGTTTGTCCTAAGTGTGAATTATGATATTTGATGGCGTTGCAAGTTGGTGCGATGAAGCAGATAGTGGCTGGGCGCGGCGGCCGCTAATGGCCGTGATAACATCTCGCGACCACGCCTCGACGCGACTTGTGGAGATAATACCGATGCTACAACAAATGCGTGCTGCTTATAAAGACTAATATCTGTTGGCATCAGTTTAATTCAAACTGACTTTCGCACGCCTCGTTGGCGAATCTGCATACAACCACGACGATAACGTTTAACTACCTACATTATTTAATATTTCATTCATGTTTAGTAATTTACCTACGATGTCCTCTCTATGATGAGTGCTTTATATACAGATATTGTTATATCGTATCTACACATCATTCTACATCCTGATCCCAATCACGGCAAATCCATGAGAAATTTTCAAGTTATATTATTGTAATAATACAATACAATACTCTTTATTGCACACCATTACACATATTTTACAGGAGGAATCAAAAACAGAAAAAAGAGTACAAAGGGCGGTCTTATCGCTAATAGCGATATCTTCCAGACAACCTTAGGATGGACTGGAGCGATGAAAATTAATACTATTGTTATAATGTCATTAAACCACGAATTACCTACCGATCAATGTGACTCTACATGAGAAATATTTACTACTTAAGTATTAAACTGTATTATACAATAAATTACGCGCGTTTGAGTCGTGTCTAGAAATTTTATCCATACATAAAAATGATGATAGCGATTGTTATCCAATTTTCTTTTGAATATGACTAGTGCATTACTATTTACACACTTACTTACCGACGGATAGAATCGTCAGAACTCATGCACTAAGTTACTAAGTACCTAATATTTCCTCAACAGTTATGACGTTAAACTTGCATATTAACGCGTTGTTGTCGATAATATCATGTTCTCGAACTCAGTCATGTTCTGTCGTAATTAAAAATAAGAATATTAACGACTTTATTGCGTTTGAGTGGATGAGCACGGAAACCTGGCACGATTTCTGTTAATGGTAGGTGAGCGGACACTAAAGTATTTTACAATGTTGGTATTGAGAATTATATCCTATACTTTGTAGCTACATTAAGTTTATAGCCAGTTATATTTTTTATTGTGGCGTAATTTGAATTCAGTATAGCTAATGAGTTAACTCAGAATTCATTATCGAGATATAAAATATTTCAATTATCAGCTCCCATTTATTTACAAGACAAGAGTCGTAATATTAAGAAATATGATAAAACACACAATATTTAATTCAAGAGATGTAGCTACATAATAATTATATAAACTCTAAATGAAACTGCTACAAATTCCGCACACCTAAAGAGCTGTTTTAGAACTCTAGGCTAATTTTAATAATATTTATTAGTTACTTTTGTCATTAATTCAAATATTTTTAATTAACACGACATATTTTACAACTATTACATCTTTTTCAAACACAAATACAAAATCATTTGCACTTATAAACGTTTAAAGACCACCAGAATAGGGTTCCATCCCCGTTGAGGTCAACTGGTAAAGTGCCCAAAAGACAGGCCGCATTGCCGTTGAAGTGCAGAGCTGCCCCCTTACCATGAACTCTTAAGGCAGGACAGTTGACGTTCTGAAAGCGAGACGCCACATAACACTGCATGTAACGGCGTCTCGCTTCCACATCGTAAACTGTCCTGCTGTAAGAGTTCATTGTAAGGGGGCTGATTCTATGAAATAACAATTTTATTCTGCAGCTATACCATCTACCTATGTCGTAAGCATTGTATGCATGTTGTGCTAATAAACAATCTTATACGCCAGCTAACTTTGACCTACCTTGAAAGTTGAAACCAATGTCTAGAGGTCATACAATTGTATCTTCTTCTATCTCGGCGCACAATGCGAATCGCTTAGCTGAACGTCTCTAAGCACTGTGTGTTGTTGGTATATAATTGTATATAATCCTAGGCAGCGCTATTTCACTACCTAAGTACCTACATTGTTTGGGATGGCAATTGATACCTTACCAACAGCATTGCATCTATTGTTCTGTCGACAGAACAAATAAGCAGCCACCAAGGATCTTCGGAGATATGAGATACAGAATATTAATACATTTGATAATCAAACTAACAAACCCACTACTTATTGTTACTTATGCGTGTAATGTTGTACCAGTTTAGATAGTAGACCAATAATTGGGGTTCGAAAAGTTATTGTTGATAGCTATTTGCACGTAGGTATGTATTTGTTTTATTGATCAGCATATAAGAGTCCCTAAATTTTATGTTTATAGATACTTAATAATCGATAAAAGTCAACAAAATGTCAAAATACTGCTGAAATGTATAATACTAACTCCAAGCTGCTACTATTGTTCAGCTTCATGGATTCCTATACGTTAGAGCAGTATAAGTTGTATCGATTATAATTATAACAGTCTAATTCATCAAACAATCAAGTATAATAGTGATGGAGTCGATTACAGGCATCATACGATCGATGCTAGCTAACAACATTGTTGTTAATGGTTTCGCGATTTACGAACCGTGCAGGGAAAATAGTAAACGGAGCGCTCCAATTGTAATTGTGTAGATAATGTTATGCTTAGCATATCATTCTCTTAGTCATGTCTGCTATAGTTCACCTTTAAGTTAGTCAATAAGTAAATATTTTGTGGATTAAACATAAACTATCTTTAAATGTTTCATTAAAGTAAGTTCAATTGATAATAATGCTGTTATATATTTTCTTTTTATTATGATCTATATTTACAATGAGTGCATAGTTTTGATTTTCGATAAAACTGCCTAAAAGCCATAAAAAGACACACACTAATTTAAAAAGACTTACAAGAATATAATTCCTGCCTTAATTATTTTACTGCAAGTTTTAAATATCTTCTCTACCTGAGAAGGACTATTGTTATTTAGTTTAGATCACCACGCTTGGTATTTATTTGTGTTAATAATTTTTAATTTATTTAATAACCCAGTTATGTAGAAGGATTTTATAAATATTGAATTTTCCACTTGAATAGTCCTTATTTCTTGATTATATTATGTGTTACTGAGTTTTCCATTAGGTAATTCTCAGTAGCAGCACGGAGTCTGGAATTGTGCCCGGTTGATGGCAATAGTTCGCCCCCTATTACATTGGGACTTAAAAAAAACATAACTGGCGAAATGTGGGTGCACTATATGTTCACCTCTGCCTACCCCTTCGGGAATACAGGCGTGATGTTATGTTATGTTATGTTATATTATGCGAGACAGTCACACAAAATAATACCTTTGAGCTGCCTGAAATACCTGAAACACGGTTAGAAAAACATTTTGGTCAATAAAAATGAAGGCATCAATCCTAAATACGTATATTTAAGCACATTAGTAGGCAGTAAACAACATTATGAATGACCAGGCGGCCACCCATAAGGCGTTGTCGTTGCTAATACTTTGTCGGAACTAAAGTACTAGACTACATAGGTTTTTAGTGATGTGAAAACTTTTACTATCTTATCTTTTACCTTTATTACCTTCGAAACCTTAAAGAGAAGGTGTTGCGTGATGTCAACAAAGTAGATGTTATAGCTTTCGTTTGCACCAAGTGACCGTTACACTTGCAATCGGCGAAGTGAACTTTTAGAAAATGTTGAGCTTCGCCATATTGAGTATACACTACGTGAGCAATAAGCCTTACAAAGTATCATTGCGATAGTGAAGTAACCGTTTTCTTTATACTTTTCTATATAATTGTATCTGTTCCGACTGGATGATATCTAGTCATCTAATTCAGTCTATTCAATAAAGCCAGTAAGTTTCCCTATATGCATTAATAGGACCTAATGTAGTACAAAATCTCTAATGAAAACTTTAGCTGCTTTTTTCCTATGCTAGAGCAAAATTACATTCGATTTTGAACGTTTTTTCCTAGTTTGAATAATTAAAAACATTAACAATTTTTTAATAGAATAAGAATAGGTTGGTACTTATTAATAATATTATTCTGAACTATGACGTACTACTTACTACGCATAATAAAAAATATTTAAAAAGATCAAATCCTATTACCTAACTATTTAAAATTCTTATATTTTTAATGCTAAGAAAGTGTAGTGGAGAGGGCTCAGACCACGGTCTCGTGGCGTATACTGAATATGTTGTAAGTTTTACGATCATATAATTGAGGTGCGATGAGGGGGACGTTCTGTAATAAAGTAATGAATGATGTGATAGTTTAATTGGCGCATCCGGCGCTGCGCCCGCGCAACTTTCGTTACAAACGTTTGATGTGGCGCGCTCCTCACTGCACACCTTGGTTATTGGTACGTTTTGACAATGTATATTATAATTATTATTATATAATTAGTTCATGTGTAATGTACCTAAACTAATGGTATAATTAGTTAGATATTTCTATAATTATGACATGTTGTAGTGTTAAATGTGCGGGTGAGCTTTTGTAACTGATTTGGTGTCGGTCGATTAAGTATTGTAATTTGTTATAAATTGGACTCATAACGAAATAAACTAATGGAACGCGCTAACAATGAACAAGTATAGTTAATAGTGAAGATATATCTGACAATTGGACGGAAGCCATAGAAATAGATTGGTAGAGACTACCCTTTGATACTGATGATTTCGATCGAAGCAGCCACGGACCAGTTTCTCTGCGGCCTACAGCTATAATTGTATGAAATATTGTCATATACCCAGCATAAGTACCCCGGATGCTGGTTTTATACATTTCTGTATAGACACATAGGTAATGCCTCAATCGACCTTTGCGTGAAATATGCGTTTTAATCTCTAGGTAATTTGAAAGGAAATTTGACAAAGTATTGTACTTACGTGAAGCGACACATAAAACATTACAGTAGATTATCAATTTAAAAAGCCATAGACATACTATTAGCTACAGTATTATTGATGAAAGCCAGCATTTGAAATAATTTTGGGCAGGCGAACATTAAAAGTAGTAGATAGTATTGCAGCATGATCATGATAATTTTTAAAACTATCTCCAGAAAAGTTGTAACTGTTAGACCAGACTTTTGGAAAGACCAAAAAGCCTCCAGACCTTGCAAAAATAGCTGTGTCACAAATTCACAATAAGCAATCTCTTGTTTTTAATGCACTCCACTTGCGTTAGTTACAGCCATGATTTGGCACATTCTTGAATATTTGCATGTCATACCCAAGTTAAGCCCTTGAAATATTTAATATTGAACACACCAGTTCCCAAAACCGTCAACGTATGATCCGTAGTGACTTGTCACATTGTGCGCCAGTGTGATACGATCTCCGCTCGGTGACGCCGCGGATTGCCGAAAGCTATCAGCCACCATCTCGTAACACCGCACTATTGTGGCGACTCCCACACCGGCCATCCATCACGCTACCACGAAATCCCTAAGACGAAGCCGCCTGAAGAAAACATTCAAAGCTCTACACACAATCGCTTAGAATTTATCAAGTATTACGAATGATATCGACATCACACGGAATCACAAACAGTTTTTTCTTGGGTGGTTTTAAGTTCTTACTGTTGATCGTTGTGATAGCCCTTTATGAAGGGACAAGATTCTACAATTTTAAATCGTACCTGCTGTGTGAGAAGAGCGAATTAAAATATCTGTTATTGAATTTTGAGAGTACGTTATCATATTTGGGCAAAGTTTACAAGAGTAGTATGAATACCAACATCAAGAAGAATGCTGTGGCTAAAACAACACGACCGATATTTGCTTTATTATGCTCTTGGTATTCAAAACATATGTAGTTGGGATAATAATTATGTAAATGGAAGCGAAAGGGAATAATCCACAATGATTGATGAGTAGTCATTTTATTTGAAAGGTCATAAACGTCTGTAGGCTAAATAAAGGCTTTTTAATGTCCTCAACGAGTAAAATAAATGACGTCCTTCTGCAACATTTCTTTGGCAAAGTGCAGATATCTTATCTTACCTTTAACAACTATAATACAGTTCATTGTGTAATAAACATTAAACTTAAAAACATCATAACGCCTATCATTACGGTAATCAGAAGTTAAAATTAAACGGCTGCTAGTGGTCGTAATATATTGCTTAATTTCCACGACGCAGACAAACCGGCAATCCAATATTTGCATTGAATTTATCAACACGCTAGCACCCACTTTTTCATCGCCCGCTCCCAATTAACAGTGACATTCGTTTAATTATAAATGTAATTACTTCTTTTGTGAACTTCACTGGACAAAAACAATTTATTGATATGTCATATTCGGTACACACACAGCTTGTGTGCAGTTATGTTAATGTTTTGTATTGTTAATAAATGTAATTTTGTAACAAATAAATGACATTTTATAGGTGCCTATTTATGTCACATGTTTATTGCCGCAGTAACAGTTCATGAGCTCTAAACTTGAGTATATTTATAATAGTATTATTTCTAATGATTATTTATTTATGATAAATGACAATAAGATCGTCACCTATCTCGAGAGACTTCTGGGATCCATCCATTCATTCTGGGATCTGGGATAATGGAGGAGAAAAACTGCTGCCTTCGGCATTATTACTAGTGATATTCGTTTGAAGGAGCAGCCTACCGAAGATTTAAAAGACCTAACTACTCCGTCTGACGTCAAACAAAACAAAACATCTGTCTTTTATGTCTGTCGTTTGAAGTATTATAAACTAATCTATAAAGCTTTGACTCTCACTGCTAGAAATGAAGTCATCTTATGAATTGATCATTGTTAATATTTACCATTGGAACGAACATTTACCGCAGAAGGGAATTAAAAAAAGAAACCATCAATCGACGTCTTCGTAATTAATATAATTAATAGCAGCAAATATCTCATCAACGTGTTAATGACAACGTTAACCCGCGCATTTAATTAAATGTAATAAACAGTGGCAAAAGTAAGTTTTACAATTCAGTAGCAGTGAGAAATTATTATGTTTGTACTTACAAGTTGCATATCAGATAAGGTTTTTGTAAATATATAAATAATATCATAAGCGTCTCCATAATGGAGGCTTAATTAAGTTTCTGCTGATTGGAAACAAAAAAGACAGGTAGACTAAGTACATTATTTTAAATGTTATTGTTAATTTCACGTCATATTTTACTTTATGTTACATACACACCTTCTCAATTATTCTTTTAAACATTCCGTTTTAAAAATTACTTTAGGGATGAAGATGTTCTGAATTGAGCGTGTTTTTTACAGTCATGAACTAAGTACAAATCTAATGGTTTGCGGATCTCACATTTAGTTTGTTTTATTATTCCTAAAACCCATGCGTTTTTAAACTGGTCTCTGCTACGCTACCATGCGCTATAGCACAAACTAGTAAGTGCAAAAATGGCTTTGGTTGCTGACTTGTTATAGGATGTCGTTTTAATGGTTTTTGAATAGACAAAGGTAAGTCTCACTTTTTAGATTTACTATAACAGGACCTAAACAAATTACGCTTCTAAAAATCAATGCTTTAAACAGATTTTATGTTGAAAACCTGTGAATTGACATTGTAGGCTATAAAATAAAATAGGTGTTATGATTCAAACGCGTCGCCCTGGACATTCCAGAGGCATCGAATTTTACGAGCGCTGAACTGCATCGCCGACCAAGAATGTTTCGTCAAACTCTAACTCTGTTCTATGGCTTTTGTAATGCCCTTGACATAATTTATCATGATGCGTTGTGTGGTGTGTAAGTCACACGCGTGTTAGATCTAAAATGATACTTTTTGTAAATGTTTTATTTGGTTGTTCATTGTCATGAGTGCGTTTGCTAAACAGGTACCTATACTTTTCTTGTTATAAACGTAGATAGTAAATACTTCTGTGACTGATTTAAGTAAGGTGATGCTGATGAGTATTTTGGTATAACTTTTTCAAGATGGAATTTATTCAAAATCAAGAAACATTCTTGACCGTAAAAATTAGGTTAGTACTACGTAGAACATTATTTGAGATTTTATTGCATGGATTTGTTTAGTCTTTTAATTTTTTAAATAAACTTCTCTATTCTAAATATAGACTGCCATTATTTACCTAGTTATTTATAAAATTATATCTGTTTACAAAATCATGTCACTCTTCCATTACAATTTGCCTTCTACTACGTGGGATGTTCCGAAATATGATATGTATCGATATAAAGAGGCGAGGCTATAAAGATGAGAAACTAACAAAGTGTTAGTTGAAGGCACTTTGTCTTAGCTTTTATAGCGACCGTCCATTTTAGCGATGTTATGTGACGCAACCCGTTCGCGACGGACAATATATCTGTGCCTAGTCATTAGAAAGATGCTTGCGAAGGGACGCCCTTCCAATAATCGTAGACTTTATAGATTAATAAAAAAAGGCAGCTGAAATACTTAATTTTCGTTGCTGAACTAACTATTCCGTATGTACCTATGTTTTTTATTGCTGAGCATTGGAAGGTGACTCTTTATCAATTTTTTGTTAGAATGGTGGTGACCTACTACATAATACTACTAATCGTAGTATTGCACATGCACAAAATACACCCTCCTTCTTAAAGTTGCGACTATTTCCAGCGGAGAGCAGATTTTTCTGTATAATACGTACCTACTTGTAAAGCTGCATTCGCACATACATTTTCGTTTACAGTAAAGAAAATTTCGTTTATACGATATTCTCAACCTAAAGGTGAAAGTTAACTGAAACACGTTAGCTACTAAACAATGTGCCAGGTGCAAACTAATTACGTAGAAGTTGAGCGTATGTGGTGACTGCTAAACTTGTAACTAAGGTTACTCTGAGCCAAAATAATCTGCGAACGTAGTCGTAGCCTTCAACGTGCTTAGAGCTGCACGGCTAAAAAAAATGTTGGTTTATAAATTAAATTAAGTAAGCTGTAATATTATTTACATGATTTATTATGATCAATATGTACTTACTCTCAGTAACAGTACGGAGTCAAATATCTCATGTCTAAATATTGAATTTCTCGCCTAAGTCTACTAAAAATACGATACGTAAGAATATTTAGCCAAGACTATTTTAGAATTCCAAACATTTAAATTAAGTAATTAAGAAGTATTTCCTACTCTATGTTCTTATACCTATATGTACGTACGTATATAAACATTCTTCAGGCTCAAATCTAAGTGGTTATAAAGGAAATGTTTAGCAAGCTGTAAACTGGAAGGAACCAGTTAAATGCGATTAGATGTTGCTCTGCCAGTAAACTTGTTACCCTTTCAAATAATTATCTTTACAAACCAACTTATCCATTTACGTGCCTGAAATCGATACTAACTAAATTAGTGGTCGCAATAACGTTTAAAAGCATGGATTTGGACTTTTGGACATATAAGGAAGAATAGGCTTATACCGACTTATTAACGATTTGTGACGAGATCTTGTGCAAATCAAATACTTGCACTTTTCCTTACTCAGTTGGTTTTATGTTAGATACTTACTTTCACTTTGGTTCATTTTGCACTTTGTAGATTTTTTCGATCGGATTCGTTACAAAGGCCGGAAGTGACTAAAAACCAGTATATACCAGTTAAGTTGGTAAAAAAAAAATAGGTTCCGAATGACCTAAATATGTTAAGGAAAAACTTGTTTCAGAATAATTAAACAGCAAAGCGTTTTCACGTTTTCATTTATAACAAAATACGATCCTATCCAGTATCCACTATCCGAAATAAATATCAATCATAGGTAATGCCCAATATTGAAAAATTTAACTAATATTCTACAAAATACACCTAATTAAATATTCTAAATACTTCATTACTTCAACCGACTTAATGACCCCAAACAGCTGTATAAAGTATCATTTAGCCAGCCTGTAACATCTCAGCGGAAACATTTCGCAATGTAAAGGTTCCCTCCATCCGATGCCGACAAGTTAATTTTACGCCTCTACACTCACTCATTTCATAATAATAAAATTGCTGTACAGCAGAATCCGTTGCTTTATTTGTGAAAACTCTTCCTTCGAATGTAGTTTTTGCTAAACTCTCTTTTATTGACATACAGTTAGAGTTTATTTTAGATTGTGGGAAGAAAGGTATCATTCTCTCAAATCAGAGGGTCCCTTGATTGGGGTATCATAAGCTTGTGAGTGTAGTTTGAAACAGACAGCGACACTGATACTCTTATTACCAAAACGTCAGGGGTCAGGCGTGCGTGTGTGGGTGTGGTGTGCGCATGTGTGTGTGGGAGGGCAAATCACCACGAAACAACTTTACAAGTGTAATTGTCGCGGCGGGTGTCGGTAATTGATTTATTCCACGCTTGTAATGTGGCCCTGCACTATTCTCATTGCGTAGTGCAATTGCCTGCGATGGGGGAATTCGGCAAGTGCCGTTCAATAGTTATAGTTCGATGACTTTTATTGTGATTGTTTTGGTATTTTTATTTAAATGTTTCACTTTATTCATTTACTCAATCACTACTTTGAACTCTTCATAATATTCATGTTAATATATTGGACATCTACCTACATGCTGAATCAACAATAACATTTTTGCACTTCTAGACGTATCTTCGATCTTATTTGAAATTGGTCATAGAAAGTAGAATTTGCACAAATATACCTCTTTTAAAGGATCTCATAACCTTATGTACTTACTACTTACATTTTTTAACATTACGACCTAAGTATCAATTTTTACTCAGCAGTTATGAGCTATAAAAGCACTCCCACAGCACATTACTATAAACATTACATTTTGCCGATACAAGTAATATTCAGAGCTCAATATAAGGTTCATAAATATTTAATAGATATTTTCCCACAATGGGGTGGCCATTCACACCCGTTAACCCTCGAGTGTGCCGTAAAAACGGGACTGATCGGAGGAGCATAAACTCCGCTCGGCCGCTGCGGCCCTCCGAGAGCTTACTAAGCAAAATTGTTTGCTTGTCTCAATTATTGTTGGACTTTCAATTGCTGATACATGATTTATGGAATTTGTGGCTACCGTTCATATTTTTTATTGTAAAAAAGACTGTGACTAATTTTAGAGACGGCGAATAGGCGTGAGATTAATTGTAATAGATTTAAATCGATTTTGATTAATGTGGTTTTTAGCATTATCTTATTGGTTTTTTTTTTAAACGAATATAGTATACAAATTTAGTTTTGTAACTTTTAACAAAGAACTTAGCTCGTTGAATCCAAGTACAAGAGTGCTTTCGAACCGTGACATACTTACACAGTTACAAATAACTGTCAAAAATATTTAAACACAGTTCTACGAATGTAGCCTACTCATGTGCAAGCATGTACAAGCGATAGCCTTGTCGATAATGACCGATGTAAAATCATACACGTCAACTTGTCGGAGTTGTGACGCCTATCAGTTGTTAATTACCGCCTACGCCGGTTCAGGTCGCCACTGTCTTGTCAAGATATACTTGGCTATTTGCATGTCTGGAACACGACTCATTGCTACCATTTTGGTCAAATACTCACTATGGATGTCAATTAAGCCCACGTATACGTCAGTGTGAGTAGCCGTGCCCAAAATTAGGCATAGAAATGATCACAAGGATTTCGATCTTAAGTGTGAAATTGAACTGTCTTACACTGTATTATTGTACCTAACAACTTAGAACTAGGTCATATTTAAAACTGGTCTGTGATACTCATTTGTACAAATGCATTCCTTTGAATATCCTGCAATTGAAGGGTCTAATAGTCTGAAGTTCCAAAGGGTGTTTTATGGTTGTTAACATAATTATTATGAGGCAAGACTGAATTTTAATATTGAAACCAATAATTAAAACTGGTATGAAGAGTCAGCTCTTCCTACCACTTTTAATACGCTGACCACCAATACGCATGTGCCTTCATTAAAAGTAGCACGTGTAGCTTCACCATTAGACAACACTATTCACGCCTCCGACTACTATCAATACGCGCCTCTTGGTGCTAAAAAGATATTACACTTAACACCAACTAATCAATTTTCAACTGTATTACCTTCAAATAGAATTAAAGTTTCTTTGTAACTACGATTCTTTTCAATTTTCCTTCAATCGAATTTGGCTGTAACATCAATCGAGTTCCCACATTTTCCGAGCGCACTTACACAATATCAATCAGGTTTTATTGGTGTTGGCGGGGCAGCGCGGGGGTGCGGCGGGGGGTGTGGCGGGGTGCGGGCGCCGGGGGTTAGGACTATTTGTATCAATAACCTGTCAATGGTCTCGCGGCCCGCGGGGACCTCTGCCCTGTATACTTGATACTTGCGTATGTCTGTGACCGCATGGATTTGATTAGGAATGGATTACGATAGGCGTGCGAAATGTTTGATGGGAATAAATGGATTCCAATAAAATATTATATTATAAATTATGTTTCGACTTATGAGAATGACTTCATTGGTGAAAACTAAGATCATAATTTCTTGCCCAAAATATTACGAGGAAAAATTCCGTATTCGAAAAAACAGTGAAATAACTTGGTAAACAGACTATTTGGTAAAACGTTCACTCTTAAAGGTCTGTGAGTAAAATTACCATAACATTCGTGGAATAAAACATAACGAAAAAGGTTCCATTTACAAAGTTCCCTCGTAACACTACATTATCTGCTATCAGTGGCGGTCGACAAAGTAAAATTGGGGACACCTTATTTCCTCGGCTGGTTTGCAAAACACGTTCACGCTTCCCACCTATCCCCACATCTCAACGCTTATAGATAGTATCTGTTACACCTATTAGGGATGCCAGACTGCGAGCAAGTACGAAAAAGTTGCGGTAACAATGCGGGGTTACAAAGTTGCTTCCCTTTGTTAGTACGTTCATGGCCAGCAATGTGTTAGTCGAAATTTGCAACAACCGTAGTAGAACTCGTCGTCAGGGGTGTTAGAATACTGGTTCAGGTGGGCGCCTTCTTCACGCCGCTGCCGCCGATAACACGCTAATGCCCTCAACTTTGCACCGCAAGGGGGGGGCAGGGCGAGGTAACGGTTTGGGGGGATGGAGTAGGGAGTAGCCATTCGTAGAGGAAAAACGGGAAAAGTCAGATCATTCGCGTTATTGAACGCGAATAACTTTATCGAGTTGCAATGTGCGCTGCGAGATTCGTGAACTGCATTACTCTTTAGGAGGTAGGTACTCGGGTAAATCAAATTAAATATACTTTGCCTACCTAATAATGTTTATTTAAAAACGCGTAATGATGCTATATGAGGTACCGAAATGAAAATTATCTATCTCCTATTTATTAGTAGTAGCAATCTCTGCTTGATCTCTTAGCCGAGTATGAAATTGAATTTATTTCGGAACAGTCAGGTAGACATTCAGTAGGTACTAGATATGTATAATTTATTAGGTTAGATATCTACAATAATTTGTTGAACCATTCATAAAATTTAAAAAAAGTACATAAAATATTATGGTAGATACTCATAAACATCACGCTTCGAGTACATAGGGCAATAAATAAAACACTCAATTCCATTAGCGCACCATTCTGATAATGCCACCTTAGCGATGAAGACCACTTACCTACTCTAAATGCATTGTTTCAGCAAACGTGCGCGTTTGCGTTAATATTTCATAACGCACGTTTCGCGTATACCGCGTAAACGGCGGACCCACGATTTGTTCCGGTAGCGACTGCCAAGGTAAGAGTACATATATTTGCGGTAATAAACGTGAATTTATTACCCCGTTACGTTTGCAGTTTAACTGAAATGTGGAGATGTGTGGCGAGGCTCGGAGCGCCGACATTAGCGCCGGCTGCTCCTCCCTGTCTCCCGGCCGGCTACCTATGTATTAAATCATGCTTTATGTAAATTATATAGAACATTGTTCTTTACAACCCAAATGTTGGGCACAGAAGGTATGGATGCTGAAGTATCAACGTTACATCGTAAAGTCTTGTTCCGGTTTGATTGCGAGAGAACTTGAATATATTTTACGTATCTTGCATCTGCGCCTGACGTACAACAACTGCGTCATCAGCCGTCATTTCCTAACTTATATATAGGTACCAAGTATACAAAACTACGGGTATAGATACCCATAGCGAGAAGAAAAAAACTTCAGAGTAAAAGTAACGTTTTTAAAAATAATAACTGTATCATATAACAGTTTTGTTATTATTCTAGTCAGATACACTTGATACTATGGTATTAAAAAACGACGCCTTTCCAATCTACTTACTGGCTCTATCTGTAATTGTTTTTTTTTTTATAAATAATCAACCAATTTCTTCAAAATATTCCAAAGAAATACATCTGCTCCCTAAATAATACATGAAATTCCAAAACAAAGACGTATAAAGACCTCAAGAAATTTGTCGGCGTCACGTCTCCGAGCAACAAACACGTAACGCGGTGTCGTCGACATCAGAACTAAGGAGTGCGAATGTTCACGAGCAGAAGAAACTGGACATAAATATTCGGAGCACGTCGGCGCGGCTCGGGATGCGCAGTTAAAAGGGGATTATGAGCCGAGCGGCCAATAACGCCGCATTACATCGCCCGGCCTCACCAGCCTGCCGATAATCCAGACTGAATAAGGCCTTGTCTCTTACCTACGTCTGTTTATGTTTTAATTCACGATTGCATGCGATGATCTCAGTTTGAAAGCCTCAAAGAATTTTACGTAAACAGTAAAGTTTGTAACTTGTGAGCTTTATTGTTTAAGTGTGACACCTTGGTCTTGTTGAACAGGTTATAACATAATATAAGGACTGACTGGCTATGGCAACATTTATAACAGCTTCATTTAGGGACCATAGTTTGGCTCTACCTCTGTGACAGAAAAGTCGGAAAAGGCCGCATGCAACTTCATCTTATATTACGTAGACAAAGAGATTATAGCAATCTTTTAAATACACTTTATCCCTAACAAGAACTGCCCCCATCTCTAAATTTAATTAACGCAACAACATCACAACCGGCACTAAAATCAAATGAAATATTCAGTCAAACGTTAAATTCAATCGGAGCTTCTCAAAATAGGAGCGTCATCCCAACAATATCTACGATTGGAAACACTTTTACAAGCAATAAATTGTTGGTGGCTGCGTCACTGGCTACAACATTTATTAGCTACAATTGAGATTAGATTAGCGTTGCATCCCCGACCCCGAGGGCCGCGTCCGGCGCCTGGGGACGTCAGATTTGTCCCAGTAATGTAGCCACGCGCGCAACTAATTCGATGTAGTCGACCCTTCCTCTATGTGACTCGAATGCCTCGCCTCGACACTGCTTCATTTTAATTGAATAGTTGGCGTGGGGTGACGCCGTTGTTTTCCTAAAGATAACTTTATAGCCGCTTTGCATAATTGCCCGCCGGCGGCGCTCTAATTTGTTACAATATCGCAATCTGTCACATTTTCGTACGAAACAGACAAACGAGTGCTAATTGAAACAAAACCTGCAGGAACTGTAAATATACTTTTTGTACGATACTTTATTTAAATGGAAAACTGTCCTGCTTTATAATTATTATGGTAGTTATCTGAAAGTTATAGGTATCGCTGTATATATTTATAGAGTGCAGTTGAATTATATATTGCTAATTGTTTAGTAAACTATAAAAACTGCTTATTTAACATAAACGTTTTTTTCATATCGGTGGGCTGCGGATGCTCGCTACTGCATTACGTTCGTAAGTAATGTGCCGCCCACCGCCATCTAACGGAACTCTAGTAAGTTACAAACAACTGCTCCTGAACTCTGTTCAAAGTGATATTTATTTGATAGGTTTAATAGCTAAACAATTAGTCATCTTTTAAGTCTTACTTTTTTTTTGCTTAAGCCTATCAACTTAGAGTAGATAGAGTCGTGGTAGAGCTGTATTAGATGTTTTATATAGGTATGTATATGCAATGACGCCACAGGTCACATTTTAATAAGAAATTAGAAGAATCCCAATTGGAACTATGTATGACTATTGGGGCTTGTTATCACTCGATTTGACAGATCTCTACTATACAATCTGGACATGTCGATCTATTAGACTTTTGAGTTTTTCAGTTTACATGAGTCTCATGTTGAGCAGCGGGTACACTGCGAACACCTCTATCTACCCCTTCAGCGAGTACCTACAGGCATTGTGGCGTGTATATAAATAAGAAATGTAAAGTTAATGCTTTTGAAGATAGAGATAAATAGAGCCATTGAAAAGCCTGAATTTTTTTCCGAAGGATTCACTTTGTCTCATTTTCCTTATTATTATCTTGGTTTATCATTTTTTCATGATTTTCAGGTCTGATTCAGCTCGTCAGGTTGGTAAAGTGGTAAAGCGGAATGTAGAAATGATATAATAGCTGATATTACCATTATGATCGTGATGTAGGGTAAATAAAAACAAGGCAGGTGTATGTTAACAAACATGTAATTTTTTATTCTTTAGCAATATATTATTTATAATAACTATAATTTAACTACAAAGTAACCATTTAGGTACATCTATGCATCCATTTGTAGTCGGATGTAAGAATTAATTGTAAACATAGACAGCAATATAATTTCTACTATTTAATTATCAATACATCTATCTTACTAAACATCTAAGTTTCACTAAAACATTTTTTTCTGTCGTATTGCACATTTTACCTAAACGAGACGAAATCAGCCAGAAACATTGTTAAAGGTGTCGCAATTAAGGAGGTATCAATTTGTAACGATCCAATTCAAATGCGATTTTAATCTTTTCATAATATCCCCACAACCATATTCATTTTCAGAAATTTAATTTATTTGAAACGCATAACTCTAATTTGCTATAACATGAATTTAGCAGAAACCATCACTACGAGGCAAAACTATTAGGAACATATAACAATAATTACAGATTTAAGGTAGGCACAATTAAATAATATTTTACAATATAATACATTTGTTTCATATAGTAACGATAGTTCCAGAGGCGCGTCAGTCGCTTCACGAGTCAAAACGTACTCCTAAATGTTGTTGCACACACTTGCACTCAGTTTATTCACTTCTCGGCGCATAAAATTATCGAAGTTCACGACGCCATCTCGTTTCACAGCAAAACACCGACGCACTTCTGAACCCTTTGTGTTCTCTCAGAAAACATTTCATATAAAGACTCTCATACAATATCGCATATTATTACAGGGAGATCTCGGGGAGGTTTTTATTCGGCGTTTTATCACTAAGTGGGACTATGGGGCGGGTGCGGGGCGTGCGGGGTGTGCGGCGGGTGCGACAGCGGCGCCGGGTGCGGGCTGGCGTCGCGCAACGAGTCCGGAGAGGAGCCAGGCGACGCGCGTCGCGCTGGGTACGGCGAGAACCGGTGCTGGGCCAGCGGCTGCGGCCCGGCGCCTGCCGCACCAGCGCCCAGCGCACCCGGGTACACGGGCCGCGGCAGCTGCAGCCCCGAGCCCGACGCCGCCAGGTGCTGCTGCGCCAGGAGCTGCGGCGCCAGGCAAGCCCACTGCCCCCACAGCGCCGCCGCCGGCACGCCGTACAGCGGGTACGCGGCGCGCAGGAACAGTTGTGACCTCGCCGCCAGGATCGCCTTCTCCTCCAGCGTGAGGTTGTTGTTGTGCTGGTCCAGATCGAAGGGCCGCAGCGGTGAACGTAGGAAGTGCTGCTCCGCCAACATCGACTCCATCGTTTCTCTGGAATGGTAAAAAGCCGGACTTTAGACTTGGCGTGATCGTGCGCTAGGAAGTAATAGCAGGTATGTAATATGATTGTATGATCGTATCTACCTATGACTGGCGGCGCTGTAGCGCGCGTCATCGGGGAAGACTGATGTTCTTTCGTGCTCCCCCGTGATATAGTATCTCAACAGACAAACAAAAAAAAATAAAACACCCATAATCAAGAGAACATACAGCAATACGGCATTAGAAATGCGAAAGCGGGCAGTAATAGCTGAAATTTGCGAAGCGAATGTGGTGAGTGAAACTGTTAGATTATAAATTACACGGGTGGAAATTGTAAGTGGGCTTCACTTCCAATTAAATACGTTCGATTGACTAAGAAGCAATAAATACAGACATGATTGCTCGCGTGGAGATATCAATCTGTATCAGATTGTGACTGTTATGTCTGCACATCTATCGCACGCACGATTGTAGAGCTAACACAGTTCTGTCGTACGCGCAATGAAGACTTGGGTATTTATTTAAATTCCTATGGTCATTACAAAATAACAGTTTCTTTCGCCTAAGTAGCACATTTTATCATATAATAGGTATATCAAATATATCTATATCAAAACGTCGATAAAAATATATCATATTTGTATCAAACAAACGAAATCTCTGTACCAACAAACGTTATTGTGATAGTTACCTTTCGAATTCAGTGAGACGTGAAGAGTCACGGAATCCCTTAGCGAATGGATTACTGTCGATTTTCAATTTCGTGATCTGAAACAAAAGAGACGCTATGATTTTCTCTGACTTAAACAGCTTACAGTAAATAAAGTTTTTTACATAAAAATAACATATTCAATTAGGGATAGTTTTATTAACTTGGTAATGTTATAGGCACGGTTTCAATTATACGTGTACGATAAGAGAAGGGTCGACTATTATCATAAGGAGGTGTTCAGACGAAGCGAGCTAATTTCATTACGTAGCCGTTCGTATTGTAATGGGTCAGTAAAGGTCCTCCATATCTCAGTGTGAACGGGACCGTAGCCGGCGCCTCCTGCGGTGTTCAGCACACACCAACTAATAAGGTTAACTTATCGATGACGTTCCACATCGGTTTATCACTTTAGTGACTACCACAGACAATACAGTGCTGTGCAAAATATAAATACATAGCATTGCTATTGCTAGTGTGCTGCATTATTTTATAAGTAGGTGTCTTTCTACATGAATAGGTAGTAGGTACACCTACCTAATATAAATTATTCCAAGTAATTGTATTTAGTACAAATTCACACATACCAACAGAAAGTAATGATGAGTCACTAGTTATAAACTTGTTAAACGATATTATTATAATTACCAAAATGTTTGTTTACGGTCACCTATTCAAGAAATAATTAAAATTTGCTTTAACAGGAACTATAAAGCAAACGTTTGATTTAGACTCGGGGCGAGGTGTTAAAAAATGTGTTTGGCAGAGCGGAGGCAGCGTCGATGAAAAATCGCCCCCTTGCTGAGTGGCGGCGCGCGGCGCTCCCGCTGTGGCTCCACACAATTTGTGAATAAAATTTACGATAAAACCTTCCTCGGAAACCTGTTACCATTAAATAGCGCCCGCTCGCCTAATATCCGAGCGGATTAAACTGATATCGATACTAATTTTAGCATATTCTTGGCAGTTTTATGACGACGAGGTGAGAAAAAATGTAGTATTTTTTAATGGTGAGCAATAAACAAGTCATCGAATGTGATCGTGGTGGTGTCAGTCTTTCAGCGTGTCCAGCCGGCGACGGTAATTACCTGGCGATTGAGTCGCTCGGGCAATCCGCGTCGCATACCTGCCGTTCTGCCGCTCCACCGCTCCACCGACACGCCCACGCGACGCCTAATTGTACATTGTTCTCACATGTCCACACTCACACTAACATCAACTCAAGGAAATGAGAAAAAGTAACGCAACCTGTCAAGTGCTAAATTGTCAAATAACTGTGAAACAAAAATTATGTTTATGAAGCTACTCAAATAAATAAGCAACTGCTTTAAGATTGTGTTATGTTTGAAATATTAATACTAAATTTTTTCTTTACTCTTATAATTAATTAATTCTTTTAGGTGACTTCAAAACAAACATATATATTACAGTTAACGCTAAAGTGTAATTTTGTGATTAGTGATACATTATAAAGCGTTTACCCAGTATTGTCCGACGTTCCTCTGAGGAATTCCCGACAATAATAAAGTAAGCGACAATTAACTTCTTAATTCCTGTTGAAGATATTTATGTATCTGTTTGAAGTGGTTCATCAGAGGTGCGCTAATCTATGAAACGCCTTGACAAATGTCTTCGTCTTATTGTTCCGCATCAAAGGAACATCATAAACAGTACAAAATATTGACCAATCCGCGTCAAGTCTTCGGTTTTGCGGTGAGTAATTTCACTAGCAGCGTGTCACTCAGAGACTAATGATTTCGAAAATAGGTACAGGGAAACTAGACAAAGAACATTTGTTACCACTCGTGGCCCATTTAACATTATCCCGTCTAAAAATATGTGCTTTAGTATTTTGTCATTTGGCGTTATCCCGAATCCATCTATCTTATTTTTTATGTGTTACTAAATCGTATTAATCCCTATATAATTAGTTGGTTCAAAGAGTCAACTGTTAGTTATAGCTTTGTATAAAACTTCTGAAAATTGTGGTAAAATATAAAATCGTATTGAAAAAGCTTCATAATAATAAAAAATTTTTTTTTACATAAAACTTGTTTTACACTTGGTTCCTTAGTGCCACATATACACATCACACTAACTAACTCGAAAAATTATGGAAATGCCAGTTAAATATTTGTTCCGAAGTAGAAATCTGATCCGGGATTCCGTGTTTACTCTTTGAGCGGGCGCTCTGCCATTGAATGGTCACGATGTCATTCATTCAAGGAATATGAATGAGTCTGCTCCGTTCTCTTAAAACTAAACTATATTTCGGCAAGTGGTCGAGAGGACTCGATGGTGAAGGCTTTAGCTTTCTTCTGCTTTTATGAATGTATCTATGTCTGTACAGTGAGCACACAGCAAAGGGGCGCGCCCCATGCGAGGGTCACCGGCATGTCAAGGCACCTACTTACGCTTGCACACCCACCTGGCAGCGCCATTGACTACAATAGCGATACTCTCGACGCGCCTGCGCCTCACGTAATGACTCGCCTACAATGCGAGTAGTAGCTGACATTATTGACGCATTATACATTATGTATGCCATGCTGTCCCACCGCCCGTAATTATTTCCATGTTTGCTTTTTAAATTCCTTCTACGTAAACGACACCCGGTTCCCTCTCTTACTCTCTTAGGCAGCCTCGTATTTCATCCACGATACCACAGTATTCAATTACATAAAACTACTCAAAATATAGCTATTATCGCTAAGAGAGAACACCAGAATAATGAATGAGACGCTTTCTCGCTACTGACATTTATTAGATTTAGTACAAACATAAGAACGAGGCGTGTCAAAACAACCTAATTTAAGTATCAACAAACGGTCGCCTTGGGCGGCGGCGGCGCGCTCCCGTTCACTGACAACATTAAAGGCGCCATAATGACATTATTCCCGGGCGGGAAACAAAAAATCTCACAAAAAGGCGTCAAGGAGAGAAAGACGAGCGTCGCGCCGCCGTCGGGGCCGCCGCGCTCGCCGCGCGCGCGCAACTCTACAAAATGTTGCTCTAATTATTGGGGTAGTGATGTATTGTTTATGGAAGTACCAGCCGCGATCTCCACGGTTCATCCTTTGATTTGACAGTAAGAACTTGTCTTCAGATGTCCTGCATAAGCGCTAATAAACAATCTTGCGGAGTTGGAGAGAATTTATGTCTTATTTAACCATTCAAATGCAAAGACGAGAGAATACATCCTATTAAGGATAATTTTCAGATATATTTTTTGCGCATTATGTTGTGAAACATATTTCACCAAAAAATCTAAATTTTAATACTGCTGGTGTAAAAATGAATGCTAATTAATGCACTCTTAGAATGTTTAATGACAGTTCATAACAAGACGAAACGGTGTGTAGTGTAAGAAACACGTGAGCGAAGATCGGGACACGACAGGAACATTGTGAAGAATAAATAAATGTCACGTTAGCGTGCGCGCGCGCTCCTTTCTGCCTACATATCTCATTGATTGATGCAGTACTGCGACGAACGACGACTCAGCGGTCTGCTACTGATGTATTAGTAGACGAACCAACGGCATATTTAGATGCACCTAACTTGTACAAATGTACTACTTGGTATTTCACAGGAACTTCAGTCACAAACTGATATATTTGTAAGTTTCAAAAAACTATAAAACTATACAGGTACCTCATAATACGAAGAAAATATTTGAGAAATACTAATACTTGAAGTACGGTTATATTCTATTGTTTAAGTGAAATTACTTTAACTATTAGTGAACAGAAAATGTGCCTTAATAGACTTAAAGCACATTTAAAAGCACTTAACATTTTAGTGCTTAGCCATAAGTGCAGCATAACAGCTGTTCCTGCTTATTTTACTCATCCGTTAATTCGTGACTATGAACCTCTAGATAATAGTTGTTTATTGAATATAATAATGTAAAATTGTTTTATGATAATTCCTCAAAGTGTTCTGCTTTCAGAATCCTCGCATTGAATTCTGTACGACCTACAGCTGCGCGCTCTAACGACGTTTTCCACAAAACCGATGCTTTATTGACAGTAATTCGTGAAGGCACCAAAATAATGAACGCTGCATGTGGCATCGAAGAATACCCGGACCAATGTGTGATAATATTCCCAGAAAGTGCTCAGAACAGTCCGAATTAATTGCTGGCCCAAACCTTGTTGAGTGCAAGATTGTAAACAACGGTTGTCAATTACAAGTATATTTGTCGCTTTCCAGATAACGGTTTTGGAAGGTCCAAAGGCTTCCGAAAATGAACATAAATAGTAAGGGACAAGATTGTCATTTTTGGGACACAATTCGATATTATTTTGAGGGTTTTAGAATCAATAATTAAGGAAGTGTGCCATTATGGCACCGAAGGAGCAAAATTGGTATTTCCATAATCTGAAGCCTGCAACCCTTCGTTCACCATTTAACGACGACCAACGATTCTGTAATTTATTATTTCCAAGGATATTCAATAATAAATAGAACTTCGCTTTCAGATTGCGTAAATGAAACATTGACAAAAACTTTTTCTGTACGTCTCAGAACTTATCTACAAAATAAAACTACACTATGTATAAAATGGCACGATTTATTATTAAACCAATAAATATATTTTCAATTTCATATGCCTTCGTCTTCGTCCAATACTTCAATTAGTTGCAGACCCTCTCTTACTGTTCCCACTGACACAATGAAAGATAAAGTGTGCAAGTTGTAGAGATCGTCAGCTATCTCTTCCACTATTTTTACTATTATTCGGCACATCCACATTTCAACTGACTTCTGTTTGTATTGTATTTGATTTGAGATTTGTTACCTTTAGCAATTTCATTGTGACGAAATGCACTGTACCGAATTAGTTTGGAAGTCGATCAACAGACTCTCTATTTAGACGAGTCATTAGGTCTTTTAAAGGTCCCACCGTCAGTATGAGGTCCACTTTACACTCGTGCCCGTAGTTACGGCTGTAAACTCGAAATATCAGCGAGTAGGCAATCTGCCACATCTCAAAGGTCAGTTAATTTGTTTAAAGCATCAATTAGTTGTGAAAATGTAAACCGGAGTGAGTTTGACATGAGTCAAACTGATCTATGTTTTTTTGCACTTGACATACAACAAAGAGACCATAAATGAGAAAATTTCTAAGCAAATAGTTTGCATTACCAATAATTTAGATTTGTCCTAACAATGATGTTTTTATTTTAAGTAAGGGTATTTGTAGTTTATTTATTTATTTATTTATTGATAAGGTTAAGGTTAGTTCTAGTGATATACGTGGTCACCGCTCTACTTTTTACAGTTATCAATAATTTCTTTCACGTCAATATTTTACATCTACGAATACGACTCTATGTTATTTGTAAATTTAATTAAAGACTTGGTATACAAACAAATGTTTAGTTTTTCTGTGGTGGCTTGGTGCGCAGACGCAATAAATTGAGTCGGGCCGCACACGACGGCTCTGCGTGACGTCACACCTCGAGTGATCGATGGTAGGAGCGACCGAGAGCACCGTATAACTCACCTCGTAACGTGTAACAAGTGAGAAAGAGATACAAACCCAATAAATAATTTCATCTTAAATTATTTTAAATCCACTCTTAAGCAAGTACGTTGACTTCTTGTATTTTTGACTTATGTGCGTTTCGTGTTATCGTCGTATTATTTATTAAATTATTGAATAATGAACTGATTCAGTGACACTGATGTTTTTATGGTAGGTAATTATTTAAGTACAATCTATGGTACAATTTACTTTTCCAATTCTCAAAATAAAATAAATTTCTCTATCTCTATAATAATGTTATTAATCGTTTTTATTTTCACGTTACTTTCACGTATTTAACAGATTAACTTAAATGGTTAGTTACCTAATGCTACGTAGTTTTAGTAAAGACACAAAGACCAAAATATAGGAAGTTGTTTAAGGTTCTTATTTTATTACTGAAACTGAAACTTAAGCTCGTAGTGATCATTAATATAATTTATTTCATGAAATTTACCTCGATTTTTCTTAAAGGCATGATCACTGAGATACAAAATAAAGAAAGAGTTATGGCAAGTTACATCGGTGGCCACTTGGCTAGTCATAAGTTCCATCATTAATTTAAAAAGGAAAACTTAACCAATATCATAATTGATACAGAAAATTAATGACAGAATAAAGAAATATTTTAACAAAAAGGATGTTGTACCAACGAGCAATAACTTAACAAATATAAAGGGATCGCATTGAAAAGAATGAATCGATTATTGGTGAAGAAAAAGAACCTCAAGTGCGGGGGTGAGGTGGCGGCAGTGCGGGACACCTCGTGACACCTGACCGCAGGCATTTTGGCCCGTGAAATATGTTTATTTGTCATGGTTGCCCTTTGTTATTGAAATTGTGTTTGCCTTTACTCCCTCATTATATTGTTCGATTATACTCGCGTAGAACTCGTTTGTGGATGCTCAATGTGAGAATAGCTTCGGAGATTTTAGAATATTGATTGTTGATACTGAGAAATGAGATATAAATTTCAATTAAGCGCCTATTGAACGCGTTTGCATCTACATGAGAGTGCGCGTGCGCAGTTATTTTCGTGATTATCTCCTCAAGCCGCGTAATAGTGTGATGTAGCATGACCAACACAACTAGTGACACGATTTCTCTAATCGTTTTATTTTCTGATACGTTTTGTATTTGTTACACAAGTAGTTGACTTGTTTAGAATAAACTACGCGTGTCTTCGTAGGAGACAGTTGATGTTAATATTCAGGTAGAACTTACTCGTTCATTAGTTATGCACAAAGCGTAAAGTAATCGTTGTGATTGATTAAATTAAAGGTTTGAGAATATGTTCAAATAACCTTTAGTGAAATGACAACTGCATTACAATAAATATACAGCGTGGCGCTTTAATGTTGACATCAATTTGATACACATATACGTTTTCACATTTTCGTTGTACGAATTTTTTCCATTAAACCTTATTATTTACAGATTTATTTAAAATTTTAAAAAATAGCTTCTTGGAGCCCCCTGTATTTAAAGAACTGTCGCGCAGCGGTCATTTACTGGGGTCACATAATTATCATAAACATGGCATCAATGAAATTAAAAAGAATAAGCAATACTATTAGATGAAATTTTGTATCTAGGTATATATATACCTAGGTACAAAATAATCAACGTACTACTGAGAATTTCGGTCACCCATTAGAAAAGTTCACACCGCACCGATGAAAAAGTTTTCAAGTAAGTAACGGTTTTAAAAATATTTTTGTAACGAAGAATAATATTATTGAATAATATAATAAACATGTTTAGGAACCTTCATAATAATCGTAGCAGGTTGCTATCCGCAAGTTTGAGTTTAGGGATATCCTCTAGAGGCAATCGATCATAGCAAATTCACAAGTCATCGACTAATAAAAAAACGTATTGTGTGCATTGAGGATGCGTAAACTCTAACAAACATTGTCACCTCGAAGCGAGTCCGATCCCAGACAAAGGATTCTAGAGAAAACGAGCAACAGGACAATAGTGTGGTGGGTGTAAAAATGTTAAATATTGAAGCGGGTCGGGCCCACGGCGCTTTCCCGGGAAACCTCCCCGCGGCGCGCGCGCAGGCGACGCTCAGTCTCACACCGCGATACACACACAAAAAACACACCTCCCATTTTTTGTTCAATGTTTAATCTCATCTTATATCAATGTTCCAATATGATAAAGCACCAATAATGATGTTTCATTCTCGTCGATTTAACAAACGTCGCGCACGCATTAAATTTTGGTGACACTTTTTTTCCGAAATGTAGATAGCGGTTAAAATATTCACGTTTTCTTATCTGTTATTAAAGTTGTAGGATTATGTATTTTTTTGATGAAGTGTTAAACTGGCCTCTTTTTATAAAGCATAAAGTTATGCGGGCACTATCGATCTTGGTTGGCACGCAGGTGCAAACATGCTAAGTGTGTTCTTATTGTTATAAGGGATTGAGTTATCAATGACACTATCTCCGCCGTTCGACAATAATGTTTTAGCTGTCAGAGTTGTGACGTCAGCCAAATTGAGGTGCGCTCGCGCCGCCCGCCTGGACACTTGCGATCGAAGCGATGATATCAGGCTTTTTACCTCGTCAAGTAGTTTGTCTTCCTACGATATTTCGAAACTGAATGTAATCGTAATCGGTAGTAAATGCCTTTTTATGTATAATTTAAAATAGTGAGCCTTCTGATGTTTTACATTTGTAAATATGCAATAAGCATATTTTCCCAATATTTATGCTATTCGATGGCAGCACTTTGTGGCATGCCTAACTACGTTCTATAAACATATATCGCATCTGTAATAGATGGCACTGTCACTAGGCACGGGCAGTAAATCTAGAAACGCGTTAGAATCAATGAAAATCAATAATCGTCGACCCTGGGGAGTCGTTGGAAGCCGACTGTGAAGGTAGAGCCTCCGCACGGCGCACGCTCACGATACTTGATACTTTACACTAATAGGCATTATGATTCTATTTCTATTCATATTTTCATAACATTTATTGAGCAGAAAAGTTATTTTTATCTCGTGACCAAGATATAGATTTCTGTTAAAGTCTAACACTATATACCTACTATCAATTTTAAATTAATTTCAACATTACTTTAAGAAACGATATTACGACAAAAATACAATTTGTTTATGTAACAAAACGTCTACAAATGGTAATACTAAACCCCAGCCTGTAACAGCTAATTAACGAACGAATGAAGATTTATGTGCCGCGTTGTCGATATAAAGTAACATTTCCTTTATGAACCTCAAAACGTCCTAATTATTTTACTACACGGGATGATACAAAACGAGGAACTTGGAGACGCCCAAACGCTCTTGTGACAGAGAATTAATTGCGCGTGGCGACACATGCGCTGCCGGCTGCGGCCGCGACTATCGTGGAGAGCGGGCGCGCAGGCGGAGCGGGAGCGGGCCCGGGTGATGGTTGGATACTGATCAGCATATCACTTAATCAAAGCTACACATGTCAGATTGGCAACAGTGTTCATAGTCACACTCAACGTGTCATTTAACGTTACGCATGCTGAGTAATTAGGAAGTGCAAAGCTCAAGAAACTTTCTGAAGATTATTTTCACAACAACCGAATGACTCACGAATGTTTTACCGTTAGTGGTCGAAATTGGCACGTGTGTTTCAGAGAACGTTTAACTTGAAAGTTGACACAATTTAGTGGTCGTTCTCAGAAATCTTCGGCGAGCAAATTATACACGGAAAAAGCACTAGCAATAATAGCCAAGACGTCGTCGCTGGACACGATCGACTCGGGCATCGACTAGGGTTTTATATTTAGCTCGGGTGAAAACTTTAATCGTCACCGTGGTGCACGCGTCAGGCGCGCTGTCCGTCCGTCGTCAGCGTCGCCCGCGTGTGGCCGCCGATACACAAAAAATGATGTGCCACCTCCCTTTGTTCAGACTGGACATACCTTTCAGCGAGATGCAATTAGTGCGACTCAAATAGCATTCGTCGATACTCAGCCGACTGGCGCTATGCAATTTCAAACGTTTGTCTCTGTGATCTATTTTAGAAATCAAATGATAGAATTAAGAACAGGACTCCTGATGCCAAATAAACCGCGTACGTGGCAAATGGACATCAATAGTAAACAAGGTGTGCCAATTCTGTCACGGTACTTACGAGTTGATTTTGATACGCAGTGACGGCTGTGAAGACACATTCTGGGAATATGAACGTCTTGAATTCTTCTTGTTCCAAGTCTGTGATCGGCGCGTTGATGGCTCCTTCTCTTCGCAGTACCAGGTGAATGCGCGGTTGATATTTATGCATTGAGTTGAGGACAAGCTGTGTAGCAAATAAATTATACAGGTTACTTTCAGCATTTCCATAACATGTATCTCCATTTATAGTTATCACAAATGAGTGGTGAAACTAAGCTCACCTGTCCGTTCTTGTCCATCTCATTGTTGGTGAGTTTGACCTTCTCGAAGGAGACGACCTGCTTGCGCAGCTGGTCCCCGGAGAAGGGCGAGTCGGGGTGCGGGTAGAGGCGCGCGGGCGCGGGCGGGTCGGCCTTGCCCGCCACGAGCCACGAGGAGCGGTGGTAGGCGTAGCGGTAGCGCTTGCCGTCCACCGGCACCACGTCCAGCAGCACGGCGTAGCGTGCGTCCGCTCGGCAGCCCGCGAACGACACGCGCACCGTCGGGAACATGCGCCTACAACAATAATATTGACTTAGATAACATATAAAAAAACAATTTGTTCCAAAACAAGTGACTTAGTGTCGAAGAAAGATAATATCATAATACCTAGCACTTATTGTACAAGACAAGAAATCGCAACCATTTCTAAATAATCATTAATTATATTAATGTTTAAAGGCACTTCGCGTAAAAACTTTTAAAACATAGTATATCTAAAGCTATGAAAGAGTTAATTATTAGGCATTCCAACATAAACGTCCAAGCAACAAAGGCACCGCACAAAGAATATTTCACGTCACAACGCTTGTTTGTGCAAAACATAAAGTTACACAATATACATTTCTATATTATCGACTTCCTCGTTCCATTGTTATGTTAAACCGTATATTTTCACATTAACGCAATTATTCGACAATTACTTGGTTGAACTGAAATTATCGCTCGCTCAGACCGACTCAAATCTACTTTCGCTCATTAAGAGCTGGTGTTATCGTATCGCAAATTATCGCATGTAATTGGCTCTCCACCTCAGTAGGTATACCACAAAACAACATATAATAAGTAAATAGTGAAGAAGTAATTACTATCCTACTACACAAAGGACACAAGACATCAGAAATGTAAGTAGTTACAAAGGCTTAAAGTTTATTAGATTGGAGCATCACAGGAAAACCCAGTTCATATTTCACAAATGGCGCATCATTGCAGCGTGTCCCTCAATAAATGTAGTCCCTAGTTAAGAGGGTCGCCCTGCCTATATTTAGGTATCCTCCCCACCGCAGAAACATTGTCAGCAATAATAAATGTTCACAATAAAAATAACGAAAAAACCTAAAACAAACAACGCTAAAGCTCAAAATCGAATACTCCTTTGTGGTGCCGTAAGGAAAAATAAAGGTTCAGCGTGAATGGTTTCATACGACTTTGATACTAGGCTGTCGTCCCCTTCCCCTCCTTAACAGAGACATTCTTTAATGTCTCCGTTGGAGAAAGATGAATGAGTACACATTTTTGTAAAGGTGTATGTTTTTGTTCACCGAGTGATTTGCTTGTAGTCGACATTATCATTCCTATTGCATTCTGTTATATCACTGCGGTTTCCTGTTGTCATTCTTAATATGAATAGGGGCACATTGCACACAACAATTAGCATTATCGAATGAAACATTTACCAAAAGTAGAACAACGAAACATTGAAATAGAAATCATAAAAACCAACCGACAGCACTGATCAACGATAATAAACTCGTTGTAAGCAGAAAGGAGTGTCACAAAAACTGGTGTCGGTAGCGGGCGCGTGAAACACTATCTCCTAATCGACATAAAATGGTAGTCATTGAGGCGGCGAGAACGGAAACAACAAATCTTTAGTTCTGTTGTAAGCTGAGATGCGGCTTCGTCTATCGGCCTCTCACTTTTTGTCGACAATGCCGGGGGCGCAGCGGTGCGCGAGAACGCTTGACAATTCGCCATCGCGCTTGCGCAAACGGTATGCGGCTTTTGACCCGCGAACTACAACAACATTCATAACTGATGACTGTTGACCACCCAGACCGTTCGTCGTGATTGTGTTAGATGTATTATGATTTACAATATAATTTTGATTGGGACCTTCCTTTATAGAAAATTTTATGTCTCCATATAACGTTGGGATATTCAACAAAGGCAGTACGAAGTTAGAGTCGTTCTACGCGTTCTAATGATTTTACAAGATGGAGAGAGAGGACGAAAATAAGAATAGCATTAATAAGATTTATGCACGTTTAGCTGTGGTCGCGCGCGTCGATTTGTGAGACGCTTCTTATAGCAGTCGCGATGGTGCACGCGCATGCAGGCGACCGAGCACGGGCTATTGCGCGCATGCGTTAATGGCGACACTCGGCGCACTTGCGATATATTACCACAATGATATATGACCACCGACGTCGTCCATCATCCTACCACCCAAAAGTTAGCGGAAAACCGAGCTAAAGCAAAAGAACGCCGAGCCGCGCACATGACTCGCTTTAATGAGCATGTACTGAAGACAGAAATAAGAGGCGCCCGTTTACAGCGCGCTTTTATCGTTATGACATTGTTAAAATACATTTCTATGATTGAAATTTACACGTGTGTCATAAATTAAGTCCGCTATAGTTTAGTATTATTCGGATGGAAGATCTTCGGCTATAAATGGATATTAAACGAAATTATTATCTAGACGAGAGTCGGAAATGTTTGCGTATCTATCATTATAATGGCAATTTATTTAACGGTGGTTTTGTAGTCAACGCTGAAGACGTTTAGTAGGTTGTTAGTGTTATTCCAACAATTAAATGCATAGCAATGACACAGGGTAACATTATTGTGTTGTAAGTTAAACGAGCGCGAAGAGATGCAGCAGTGCGCACACGCATGTCGTCTTAATTAGAAAGGCACGAGCCGAGGTGCGAACTCGTCAATCATTGTTCCCTTTGGCGTCTCATTTGATAAATTTATACTATGGACGATTGGATTTTTTTCAACCATGAATCCTTCATGATGTAATACTTAAAATACCAACGATTCTCGGAATGGATTTATTTGTCTTGAGAATTTGATACAACTTTAACATAATGTATTAGCGAATTGTGTGAAGTTATCTGTGATAATTATTATAGGTAAACAGGAATCAGGTAGGTAGAGCTAATTCAACTTTAAACAGTTTATAAGAAGATCGAATAAACATTTGTACAATATAAAAGACCACGTAACATAGTAGGTACTAGGTACAATAAAGCTGAATTAGTACGAGGACAGTAACGGCGCAGGTCGTGATTATGCAATAGAAAGCTATGCACGCCATTAGCGCAATGTTATCACGTCGTGATTAGGGCCCGCCGAGCAGCCAATCCGCGCGCGCAGCCGTCTAATTATACAGGAAAGCGCTTTATTAATAGCAATTACACCCTGCCGCCATATTGCCAAGCGTTTTAATTAACTCGATTCGTTGATTAGAGACAGATGGCGCGAGATTGCGAATGCTGAGCGCTCATTAGCGCAGTTTTGACGCTAGCCACTCGATAACTGTAGCGTGATATTATTAATGCTAATAGTTGCTAATTTGTTTGTGAAACCGTGCAAATGTTTACATACAGATATGTTACTTTATAACGTAAATGATAGCTGATTTATTAGGCTAGATGCTGGTGATAAAAGTCTCTTGATTAGCTTTACTTATAAGGCTGATTGATGAATATTTAGATTCTTAAGGAGCTAAGTATCACAACGCAAACTACTTTGTAATGCGCATACTAGACCTCTAAAATTAATTCTGTAATACTTACATTTTTGTAACTAAGTGTAAGATTAGTGTAACTAAGTGTAGAATCTATTTTTAGCCAAACTATTGTTACCTTTCGTCAAGATTTCTCTTGAAAGCGAAATAGGTTGTAGTCTTCATAAATCAATTTATGGTATGTTGTCTCTATTGTTACTGCAAATGTTATTATCTAAAGATACTTTGATAACTATAGTAATGCATAACGTGGATTCAAGCTCCGTGGTCCTTATTCTAATTCTACATTCAAAACAGCAGTAGTAATCTTGCAACATATTGCTCAAATATTATTTTTTTCATATTTACAGTCTATCAATGTTATCATCGATATCGCACACGTAAGTTCCAAACTACATTGACGGCAGGGCCGGTTGTAGGTACATGATAAACCCGCTTGTGCGGCCATTACTGCGAATTATCGCTAATAGGTTTCCATAGTAGACCTTAAGTGATTTCTGCCGCATAATACGAGTGACAACAATCTGTGTCGGTGGCCAATGAATATTTCATGTCGGATAATAGGCCTACTTACGCCCGACTGTGGTGCAGTTAACCGATGATAAACAACGCAGAGGACTGCGATTGAGTAAGTTCAGATAATCTTGTCAAACGTAGATTGTTATCAGCCAGGACAGTTAGACCCCATCGGGCTTCCTCGATAGATTCAGTTTGGTTTAAATAGTCGCGATTTAGAACTGATGATGTACAACTGACAGTCTGCAAAGGTTTAGGTTACAGGCTTAGTAGGTTTTTGAAACAATTTACTCGATTTCATTCAGTTTCGACATTTTTGTGTCACAAATTTGTCTTCATTATTTAAATTTAAGGTAGATTATTTTATTTTTAGAAAATCCTATCTTATTTTTTGGCCATTCACAACATCAACTAGCCTATATCTAGATGATTTTATAAAAATCTGTAATTCGTATTGAAACTATTCAGTACGATCTTCATTCTTGTCACGTTATTCAATTAAAGTTAATTGTTCAAGTGATTACAGCGTTCATACAAAAGTGGTACAAAGTAGATATGTAGACTTCCTGTTCTCAGTAATGCCATTTGATTTGCAAATGTTAGTCGCGAACCTTCAATCCACGGTCTATAAACCGTGGAGCAGGCAGCCAAGTGTAGTGTTCGTCATGGCCGTCATGGTCCGTCGTGACGGATTGATGGGAGGTGTCGGGTGCCCGCTGACTGACGAGCTTGACATGGTCACGACTCGTCGCCTCCCTGCATCCCACATACGTTTGAAACTTTAAACTCTATCTCCTATAACATCAGTCTGTATATTAAACACGTCTTAGTCATAGCAGTTCGTATTTTGAAAATCAATTAAGTCTGTAGCTGTTTTGAGCTATCTGTTTGATCTCCATTCACAATACTGAACCCATATCAAATGAAGTCCGTGACATTTAATGTTAACCTTTTATTAGGGCCTGAGAACAGTCAGTTACACTCAGCTATTGAGTGGAGATTATATTAACGTACCTGCGTTACCAATGCTTATGCTAAACTTGATCCAAGCTAATTTACAATACCTATGTTTATATATTAGTTTCGCAGTCACTAGCAAAACTCCCATTCGACCTAAAATGACGACTGTTTTATGTAATCACAAACGTTTTGTCACGTTTTCCTGTTTGTATCACAGTGACTGACATACATTCCCTTATATTTACTTACATTATTAAGCATTTCATACAATCACGATTCGCGATTATAAAGGAAAGGGTGTATGAGCGGCGCCGACGCGTGAGTGACGCGATGACAAATGATCGCGCGTCACCCGGGATCATTACACACAGGGATGCCTGTGCCGATCCACCATCTCATTATGTTACACTAGTTTTTTCACTCGTGCTAATTAATTATTATGTCCATCAGCCTGTCCGCTTATATCAACAACATTAGAATAGGTTATTTGTAAGCTATCATCAATATCGTATTAAGATGCCACTGTTTTGTCAGCATGTGTGGCATCAAACGTCGAGAGCAATTTTATGAATATTGAACAACACATGTAGTCGTTTTGAAGGCGTTGCTAAACGAAAAAATCTTGTCATTCCAACTGAATTTTTCACGTAGGGAGAAAGTATGAGATTGATGCGCATTAGAGTCAGTTAATGAGCAGTGGGGCGTGGTTGGGCGGCGGCTGTGGCGCACCACGTGAAATATAGTTCTTCCTGGGAGGTCCGGGTACAAACCGCGTCAAATTTTCGACACTCGCACGATTTTGTCAATTCCATTGATTAATATCTCTGTCAGATAGACGCGCTGAGATCGCAGATAAGTGCGAGCCGCTCGCTGTGTGCTGCTGCGCCGCACAACACTCGACACTCTGTAATGCTAATGCCCGTGAAAATATTTGAAACGCTTAATTTATTAATAAGTTTCAATTGCCGTATCAAAATGTAGACGTAATAAATCATTTGTCTTACTCACTTTGGACTTGTATGTATCTTTGGGTTCCGCCTGTTTAATCAATTAGTGAATAATAAACCCGTGTTTCACGGATTATCTACTTAAAGAGGCAGATATAGATAAACAAAAAATATATAACAAAACAGAAAATAAGTTTTTACTTGGGTGTGGGTGTAAGTACAGGAATATAGAATGGGTTCTATACTGACCTCACGCGTGTTTTACCCTCATGGCCCCATTTGGCGGCACTACAGTGACATTTACCTGTATTCTAATAAATATTTACGTAAAAACCGTGTTCACACAAACAGAAAATTATAAGGTTCAACATGTATGCATGCGGACGGGAGCGGGCGGCGCGCGTACCAAATAAAACATTTCTACAATACACTACGCCAGCTATTAGTGCACAGCAGATGTTGCGTGTAAGTATTTATTAGCGGCAACATAATTAGTGAATTTAAACAAATATTACTTATGCGTACAATTTTAATTGCAGCGCGCCGAGGTAATGACACACCCGAGTATACCTGCCTTTATTGTAACGCGCGTGTTCTGCGGTGCACCGCCGACATTACCCTTTGTCTTTATTATTCGTATTGAAAATTCGAACCAAAGGCATTCAGTTATCACTAAATATTAATCGTATGTTGAACGTGGTTTTGACAAATATAGTTCGAAAGTTGTTAACATTCTTGAGAATGTTTGTTTGTCATGAAATGCGAGGATTGTGCGAAGGCGGATCGTACGGTATCTGAGAGTGTGTGGAATTTAGCGTGGAATGTGTCACTCGCGCGAGACGCATGGTACACCTACGCTGAAGCCACGGCATACGTCGCTCTCCGGTCATTACATATTTACATATAATAGATGTTAGAGACTTGCAGAGAGTACCTGGGTAAAATACAGCGACGTAACTAGATGAAATCGCAATAACTACGACAGTGATAAAGCATTAACAAAATAAAACATGGAACTATACCCTGAGGATAAATAGATAAATATACTTGTAGTTTGCTTACGACCCACCGGCGTTTATCTCACGTCCAATCGAGTAATGGACGTAGCCCAGTATTCGACGCTACGAACATTGCTACAACTAAACTGTTTTCCTATAATAAAGGCGACGATTTAATGAAACAGAAATGGGAAGATAACGTAGATAGCCTGAGTGTACTGTACATAGACGCTGTAACTCAGTATAGGACGCGGCTGGAGGCGGAGACGGCGCGCTTGGTATCCGCGCCGCCGCCGCGCGAAATTCCGACACCTCGTTTTGTTTCTATTGTTTGCACGGTTTGCTACGCTAATGGTGTCACATTGCACGGCGAACGATGTCAGAACACGCTCGCACTCCTCTTGTTGCCCGTTTATTTTGGTCGTTAGTAAATTTTTAGAGAATGAATAATAATGTCGACTCGTCGGTGGGAGGAGCGAGCGTACCTGTCATATTTTTGTTTGTCGTGTTTCTACTACAAGTCCGCATTAGTACAAATAAAATGAAAATTATGATTAGCTATAGTACCTCCTGAACTAACAATCAAGTATGTTATCTGTCTCTAGTGTTGTCTCAACAAACATCGCAGTGTCGGTTGCGTAGCCTGATGCTCAAATCCCATAAACTAAACCGCTCCACACAGATAAACGTACAGCACTCGTACGAATTATTCCTTGTAAATCCGCCGCTAATTCCCGCAAAGCCCACAATTTGGAGTCACGTTCATAGACGGTGGCACGCTACATGTAGCAAGTGGGTAGCTACTCACACCTGTAAGGTTCACAAAACGCGGCGAGGAGTTTCGCATGTCGCCACCGAAATTGGGAAGTTTGGCGACAATATTGCTAAAACTGTCGTCTGCACCTCCCCACATCGTCTACCGCCCCAGTTACTTATTATGGCGATGTTTGGCAAAACCCGCATGCTTACAAAATTACAAATAGTGCTTAAAGTGTTTCTGTACCGACACAGTTATTGATGAATTCCAGTCATCACGAGTGTGTTTTTGGAATACATAAGGTACGGTGAAACGGGGCTTTTTAGTAACCTCTGGCGTAGCAATTTCAGTCGTGATTTAAAATGTAGGTTAGTATTTATGAGATCTTTATATTGACAGCTTCCTTAAATGAGTTTTTTAAGCCTACATCATCAAGAGATTATAACGAAATGAACTTTCTGCCTCTATGATAAAAAGAAAACGTTTTCAGTAAAGAAGAAGTTGCAACAACTGGGTTATAAGTTAGCCTAGCCGGGTTTAAGTAACAAACACCTATAGTTAGGTAGATTGTGAGCTAGAAACACTAGGGTACAGGGCTATAGTTAGGTTGTTTTCATTTCCATAAAGAGGGAGCCATTGCGACGGCCGCGTAAACTCACTGTGCCGTTGCCAGCAGTTATGTCATCTACCTCATGTACACACCGCAATAGCCTTTAAACCAAATGCACTATTGTCGATAATCGTATACGCGTCTATTGACATTGTAGTTTTTATATGCAAGGATGACATACAATTGTGGTTTGAAATTTGTATGTATGTATGTTTTAATGTTTACTGATTAAATGATATGGAAATCGATTAAGTAAATAAAAAGTAGATGTACCAACCGACCACCTTTTCTTTCTCTTACAACTTTCCATGTAGGAACGAAATAATAAGCGCTTTTCTATACCTATATCACTTGGTGACAGGAAACTAAAGAATCAATTGTGATAATGAGAAGATTACCAAATATAATTCATGAACTTTAGCTACTCACTTGTCACATTTAATAGTTTATTGTGGTTTTCGGCTATAAGCAAATTAAAATGACAAAGTTTTGTGTTTCAACTGCAAGAGCCCTTCAGCCTCTTACTTACAAATTAAACCACCAAAGCACTATCTAACAATATCTCTAGTACTCCAAAAATGTTACGTAAAACTGAAAGCAAATTTAACTTTAGCTACCTATGTCAACGTCTGGCCGGGACGTGCCCTATGTCTGCGGCTGCTAATGTCGTCAGTTCTGGGGGTAGCAGGGTGGCGCGGGGGTGAGGGGGTAGCCGCGGGAGGGGGTGGTTGAGGCACGTACTGACTGTTAAAACGCTACATGTCAACGGGGAGCGGGCGGAGCTTCGTCTCAGCCTGTAATCGGAGCGATGGAGGCAACACGATAATGTCGTGACCTATATGATGGCTTGCGAGCTACCAAATAGTTTCGACGGCTTTAAGTTTATTAGCGAGCATGAACAATAAACGGCCGATTTGTTTTAATGTCGTTTGAATGGAATAAAGTATCGCAAGTTACTTGGATACTTTTTTCCCTTGATGAGCGGGGTTATTTATAATTATAAGCATTCATATAATGAGATCGGACTGTTTAATTTGGTAATAATTACGAACAAAGTTGGTGACATCTTCCGAGTTAAAAGTTTTATCGACGTGCAGAGCATGTAGAGTCTCCTTCCTCTGTATAAAGTTTCAGTTAAATCTGTTCTGCCAATATTAGCAGTAGGTGGCTAATCTTTACTTGGTTGTTAAAAAAAAAGAAATTCAAAATTGTAATGCTATGTTTTACAATTTTACGAGATAGTTGGCACCAGTAACGAAAAATTCCATGTCACTACTTCTCCAAAAAATACTTCGTTTTAGCCCTAATAACCAAAATAAAAAATACCGTTTTTGTATCTATATGCTTCTGAATGAATTCTTTAGATAATTAGATAGCTTTGATTCTTATCCTCATCCTCATCCCGTTAATAATCACAAAGAGTCATTAGTGAGCCGGACAGGGCCGTGAGTAATGTCTACATGAAACGCGTCTGTCATCAGCTCGTTCCTGAACGCTGAAGCATCAAAGTCCGTCCGCAGCGATGCGCACGCGGTGGTCTTACAAGTTGTTTTGTGTTCAAACTACGCTACGTTTATGATCTCTGAGAAAGACAATTGCAGTACAAATTTAAGGGCAGTATACTGAATAGGTACTTGTTATACTTGATTCTCGGCAATGTCTAAATTTAATACTCAATACTTATTGAATTTGACGCCCTGCAAAATTGTACATGCTTTTGTTTTTTTTTAAGAAACCATAAAATACACTTTTTCGTTTAAATATTTAGTAGATAAGTATTGAAGATTTTTTTTTTAAAGATCTGGCGTTTTACTAGATCAATGAATATAAAAAAGCAATTTAATTTGATGAAAGGCAAGGCAACCACTGCAATCAGATTTACGGTTTCACTTAACGTAGCGTGCATTAACTGGGTTGAACCTTTGAGTTCCTACTGTATTATAAGTGTACGTCTCCTGGCCAGTAGCAGCACATAGCGAAGGCACCGGATGTCACAGGCGGGCGGGGGGCGCGGGCCGCTGGCGGGAGGGCCGAACTACGTACATAAACATTTTCCGCGTACTTACTTCCATAAATTAGTTCCCGCGAAGGCGCGGTATAAATACCCGCGAACCGCCGCAACACTCGCTCATTACCTACTAATAGTTTTACTTATCGGCTTCCTGTACACTTCACAACAACTCAGCCTGTTGACGACTCATGAATCATTCGTGTGGGCCCGGAGTGCTCGGCTGCCTACGTGACAGCCCTTACAAGCACAATCGATATCATTCTGTTCCCAAACTATCAATACAATAACTCCCTCGCACAGTAGACAAAACACTCATCAAAATAATAAGCACCTTCCCCATTGTCAGACAACAAGCGACACGTCTTGGCGAAAACTCCAAATTACACCTCACAAAGTTTCCCAGTCGTTTATCCGTTTTAAAAAAGTTGTTCGACAATCACCTATCATTACGGGAGGCGTCGGCCTAACGCGCACACAAAGGGCTGCCACCGAAAGAAAACGACAAAAATTAAAAGTTTCCTCCAAACAAAACAACAGCTGTCATATTAAACCGTCAAAGTAAAGATTACGAATGAAATATTCACGGTGAAAGCGGGGCTCAGGCCGTGGTTATGTAAATAAGTGGCCACGAAAATGTACATAATTAGTTTACACGTTTTCTCGGGCACCTCCACCCCCGTCGCGGCATATTGGCGGCGCGGGGAGGCGCGGCGGGGCGGGGGGCAGATTAGCCCGCGATACACTTGCTAAGGGTACATTTACATGAATCACACATCTATTACACGCGTATTCAAATAGGCTGCATGTGTTCACTTCACATAACCTAGATAACAACAGATAGGGTTGAGTTCTGAATTAATAATGGCTGATATTAAAATTTTCCATTTCATTTCAATATTTATAGACGTGTTAGTTTTCTGTTTCAACTTTAATTAAACATAACATGTCATTTCAACAGTTTTCTTGTTCCGATACGGTAGAGTGGACTAATAATTATGCGGCTATTAGAGGTTGTTAATAATTTATACATTGTTTTCTAATGAAAGGGTTTGATCGCGCTGAAATGACAGCTAATCTCTTAATGAGACACGGTAAAGTGAATTCGCAATGTGGCAGGCAGTGGGAGGCGCGGGTGGTGTTGTCGACATCGTTACCCTGGCGCGGCCCGGCCTCCTTAATTCTTTTGTCGTTTTCAGCTCCGTCAAATATCGCGTTTCCCGTTTGCATACATTTTCACTGCTCCCTACGGCCGCGCGTCTCGCCGTCGCTCAGTCGCCGTCTTTTACGAATAAAATTAGTGTCGGCAGCGTGACACCAACTGAATTTAAGCTTAATAAGA
The DNA here is from genome assembly GCA_905340225.1 of Abrostola tripartita. NCBI lineage: Eukaryota > Metazoa > Arthropoda > Insecta > Lepidoptera > Noctuidae > Abrostola > Abrostola tripartita. The sequence continues at coordinate 5,271,784 of HG996488.1, forward strand.
TATTTATAAAGAAATTTCCGATTCAGCGGCAAAGTTCAAAATTTGACTCTGACTCCGCAAAGAGTTTGGTGGCGTTTTCAATTTAAACTTGGAACAAGTTAAATAATGTGCGAGCTCCGACCAACTCGATTCATTTAAGGTTTTAGTGAAATTAGCTTTTGAATTCGAATGACACTGAAATATCCACGGCATCAGTTTGTAAAGTTAAAGCTGTATTAAAATTTTATTAATTAATCCTGCGTTTTGAATAAAGTTTTTAATGCGTTGTTTATATTTAGTTAAGTAAAACTTAAATTAGGTATCCATAAACATATAGATTTAAGGGTATGTTTCAGTAAATAAATGAGGAGGTTACTTGATAGATACAGATTTGTTACAGTACTGTAATAAAGAAAAGTTAACATCATTATCAGTTGGAAATCTAAAGCCGGCACGGCCACAGTGGCAGCGTCGCCTGCTATCCGAGTGCGTGGTGTCACGTAAATAGCGTGATGTAGTGCAGGATCGAAGACGGCGCGGGCTGGCGGCTCGCGGGAGCGCGGGCGCGAGTGAGTGGCAAGTGAGCGGCAATGGTCCTCGCAGCGCGTGTGCATTTCGCGCGTCGTGCCCACTTCGCGTCTAATGTCGCACATAAATCAGAGGTAACGCGCCACCCCGCCCCACCCCGCGCCCCCACCTCGCCACCGATAAAATTCCAAATTGTTTTCTCGCCCCCGGTGGGCGCCGCCCTCGGTTCGCTCTTAAACGCCGTTTCAAGTTGCACTTGTGAATCGCACTTTTTACTGTTCTTGAAATTGGCGTTGCGAATTGCTTTTCGACTCTGCTCGATCCACGCTTTTATAGGAGTTGGTTATGTTATCGATTGTAACGAAAAATTTGACAATTTGTTTTTTTGTAAGCAAACTATCGATGCGAATGGGCAGAGGCGATACGTTGGCATTGGTAAATGCGAGCCAATTAGAAGATTAAGCGTTGACAATTACGGTGTCGGATCGCGATCGTATATCAACAATTATCGCGCGAGTGCGACAAATGGCGAGCTGGCCTCGTGCACGTGTAAGCGCGGTGTGCGCCCAGCGTTATCTGAACACCGAAGATATTCGGAACCATTGGATGCGCCTAAGCTATTTTGATTAAATCCAGATTTATAGGACGGACACAGCAAAGTAATAAATACATAGATCTCTAAGATATTCATATAATTTATAATATAGAACGTAAATTACAACTGTGTAAGTACTACAAGACATTTTCAAAACAATGTAAACAAGAAAATTTTCTACAAGAATGTCTGTCCTTTCACCCTTATTGTAATCTTTACTACCTATTCTATCACGAAACTTTAAGAATTGTGCCGAAAGCATTTCTTATCTTATTCATCATCAAAATATACGCATACCTTTAATCAGTAACACGTAGAATAAATAAATAAAATGATATAAATGACAAAACCAAGTAGTAATTTAAAGTAGCGCATCCATAAACGCACTGATTCGTTTTCAGGCTACACTTTTAACAAACGCGAGTGGTAGATACATACGCACTCGGGGCTTGCTATATGTAATATTGTTCGATAAATTGCTATGGACCTAGTTGTGGGAATTCGTATTGCAATGTGCCATTACAGGGAAAAATGTACTGCGCCGCTGTGAATTACACTAATATTTACAAAACTAGAAGAAGTTAATGCCCAGTTTGCAGTTATGTTTTAACACTTTTTATGGTAAATAGGATAACATTGGGAACTTTAGACATTTTGGATAGGAAATCTTATTCGTAAACAAAGTGTAGACTTTTAAGCAACAAAAGTAATAGTCTGTTCAGAACCCTGACTAGCAGAGTTATAACCATCACGTTGGAATAATCGCAAAGATGTGTCCGAGATTTTGTAAGACATTCCATCTGAGTTCAATACGAAACCTTATAAACAGGTCTATAAATTATTGACATCAGTTTTGTCGTTGAACATAACTCAAAAATAATACAAAAGTGTGGGAAATATGTTATACCCATTATAAAAGAAACATCTACCATCAACACGTTTATTTCACACCGCAGTCCCTACACCGTGACCGCAAAGAATCGACAAATAATTTATAAATGAGAGCAATCTTAATTGTTAGTGTATAATATTACAAATTAATATTAAAAAATGTAGCATAAGGGGGAGGGGGGGAGGTTATGAACCGTCCTTTTTTACGTGAAACGATCGTAGATATTCTAAGATCCTAAACCTATGAATAACTATATTATTATAGCTTTGTCTCACCTTTTGAGTATTACAGATTGGTGATTATAAGTTCGCAGATAATTACAGTGTATAACTTAAAGGTATAAGTTAGCTGCAAATACTTATTTAAAGTTATTAAGGGCTGCTTTTCATTTCGCACTGTAGTCAGAGAGAGTCAGTACTCAGTAGAGATTTTGATATCTCATCTTTGAACATGTCTCGGCATTCGCACCATTTGCCTCACCCCTCAATACAATATAAGATAAAAGTGTTTCTATATATATATACATCATACGTGGAAGATTTACGATAGTTACATGCTGCTGAGGAGTAAATCAAAGAGCGTGTTGGCTGCCAACTGTGTGCTCCGACGATTAAAGTGTTGGCAACGCGAGCCGCCGAAAACATCTTCAGCGCGCTCCGCTCATCGACGATAGATCGTATTGTGTACTAGTAAAACATGTTAATTTAAATCTGTTAGCACTGTGCCCAGATTATATATGTACCTACGTACCAGTATTTACATTCGTATTTATTGCTGTTCAAATTAGGTAAGCTACGCATTGGTTTTAAATTTTGGATATGTGTAATACGGGGCACTATTAAATGATGTACAGATCTGACACAAAGGTAAGGAAGAAAAGAGAACCGTGTTCACTTTTGTAACGACTTTAACCAACCTTTCCGCTACAGTGTATTTAAACGATGAAGTCGTCACTTTAGGTTTTTTGTAGGACAAACCCGCTTTTCTATAATAACAAAGAACACTAAATCTTAATAATAATGTATGAGAAAACTTAATTAAATGGATTGAAGTTTCTGATATTATCAGTATATTAATAATACGTTCCTAATTTGTTAAATATAATAAACAATGGCATCAGATGGACGCTCTGTTTATGAAAGCTTTTGCACACAAAGCCGCGTAATCGACAAATATCAAAATATTTGCCGAGCGAATGAATAATGGGTCCCCGTTGAATAAACTAAAAGAGTGGTTGGTGTACAAAGCGGCAGGTTTTAAAACGGAGCTTACAGAGTTGAACGCGATTAGCATGGCAACTAGCGACGGACAGCCCGACATATTTACATTATTCTATTACGCGTGCCACGATTATCTTTTTGGGGTGAGATAATGTGTGGGGATTTAACTTTGTAGCAATTTTGTCTTTCACATTTTATGGGGCATGAAATATTGAATCAGTTATAGAGATTTAATTAAGACCCAGAGACGGGACAAGAGTAATTATATTAAAGCTTGTGACCAGATATTGGTTTATAAAGGGATATGCACCTGATTCAGAGCCTCCTACTCGACGTATGTGCGACAGTGCGGCCGATCTCTGCGGGGCAATTCAATTACAGTGAAAGATCCCTCATAAGCGAATCGTTTTTCCAGGTCATTAATTTTTTCGAACGACACGGGGCTCCGCGTGATACGGCGGGGTGGGTCCAGGCGCGCGGCTATCTCGCGAGATAATGCTGATTTATGCGGGCGGCCGACGGTCGCGATTCGTCGCGCATCGTCGCCGCGACATGCGAATGTCGCGCGATCGCATCGACGCTCGCGTCAGTTTGTTTAGCTGTTACCCGCGTCCCGCGCCCGTCGTTCATTTGTGACGGTTAGTTGGCGAGATTTATGCTAATCGACGAGGCCGACTCGGATAAGCTCGCGTGACGGTGTGTGGCAAATTGTCTCCCATTGCGACTTCCCAAAGCCCTTTGTAACGCTTGCTATCGCGCTCAATCTTTTATTACCGATACCGGCCGTATCTAACGCACCGATAATGTGGAAAAAAAGATAACGCGAGGTAATTATGAAGATCTATCGCATCTAAACATCCTCATAAAAGCGAAACATGGCTACAATCTTTTTTGCGAACGGTTATTATAGCAAATCAACACTGTTATTATTGTGTTCTGTGTTGCTAAATTCGGAAATGAATGCGACTCGTATAGGTATATTTCCAGATGTCGTATTTTATGGTGCGTGGTAGAAAAACTGGACGCCCGAAGCGTCGTTAACTCGAGAACATTATAAGGAATAAATAAGTGAGGTATTAATACAGTTTTATAGTTCGTGAAAGAGCCTTCATTGTTTTGTACATTAGACCTGGCCTTTGTTCACATTTATTTTCAGGGAGACGCGTATTTAGCATTAAATAAATTTCAGGGCGGAGCTGTGAAATGGGTTCGATTCTCTAATTAGTTTCAGATATCAAGTCGTTGGAAACTTTGTAGAAGGATTTGCTTATGAATGTGAAACATGTCATTGTTAGATGAGGAACGTAATAGTGCAAGTTGCGGAGCATTTATTCTCGGCTGGGTATCGTGTGGTTTGTCTGAGTAAGCTACAACGTTATCAAAAGATTAGGTTTGCGAATTTGTCACGATCGGTGGGCTGTCGCGCGTTGATTTACGCTGGCGTCGATAAGCATCGTCGGTGTGCGACGCTTCGCCGCGCCACTGACTACCGTCCTAGTGTTTCCTCGATAACACTTACACACAAATCATTTTCACCAGCACGGATGTCACATAGCTAAGCAGAATCAAGCTACTTTTTATTAAACCTTGTTTCAATTGTGTGACATCAATCTTTGAAGGCGTTTGTTTTCATAACAAAGTAAGGAGTAACATGAACATGTTATTCCTTACTCTGATGTGATCTAAAGATTTTCAGTATCTTATATTGAATTAGGAGATACTGTACAGTACAACACTGTCTGTGTTGACGCGGGCAAAATTGCAAATAAACTAATATTCTACTCACTCGATAATAACTGCAGGCAAGAAACGATTATTATTTGTTTATAGCAGAATAATACTTCCATTGCCAAATACATTGAGTGGAATCTTTCAAACTTAATCTTACCAGAACATGGTTAACAGTATGCACAATTACTATTTCAAGACTTATACAATTTTCTTCGGATTTCTAAAGCCTTTCAGGCTGATAGGTTTAGAGAGGATTAAGGTGTCTTGGTAAAACGGGTGTTCTAGAAGAAATACTACTATTGGTTTGTAAGTTGAAATAATCATTAAGTAATTTAATTAAGTCCCTATATAACTACGATGACGTGAAGTAAAATCTCACGGGTCAAAGGTTAATTGGAAGAAAATTTGATCTCGAGTTCGGGCAGTAACGAGCAGATTATTCGGACGGCAATTATATTATGTTCGATTGATGTGATCGTTACGTTTTTGAATGTGGCGTTCATTGTTTTACGTGCGAGTAGCGCACGGGCGGTTTCTCGCGGCGGGCGCGCGGCGCGGCGGTCGATTGCCCATTGTTCGGCAGCGCGCCGCGACCGACACGCCTCGCGCCGTCGCCTTCACTGTACCACCTACCTTATCGCCTCTGAAACGCGCCGTCGATATTGCCTTGATCTCGTTAACCAACAATCGCGATTCGATTACCTACCTACCACAGAGTTTTTAATTTCTCGTCAAGTTCAACACAAGAAGCCTAAAAGCAATTCGTTTCGTCATTTAAGTGGTTAATAACGCGTGCTTTACGTCAGTACTGCTTGTTATGAATACGCCTCTCGTTTAAATTAATGAAATATTAATTGCGAAAAACGTCTTATGTTTTCTACTATTATAACGTAGGTTGGTAATAAACATAAGTTAATTAGAATTGTACATTAGTGGTTAATTGACGAGTAGCTCAAGTTGAAGCAGGAAATCAAATACTTATGAGCCCGGGCCGTAAAAAATTCATGGCGAATATCTATCGACTAAATAGATGAGTGTGTAGGCGCGCGCTTATAATTAAATATTACCTACTTTGAAAAAGAGTCCAAGCGGACTACGAAGCGGAATACGGACAAAAAATAAACAAAAGAGACTCACCTCCCAGTCTTGGTGATAATCATTTCGGTTCCTAATTCATTAAACTTGTCCCAGAGCTCCTTGGTTTCGAGGTGGCACTGTATGTGTCGCATCTCCTCGCTAGACCACCGCTCCACGAGCTGTGGGTTCCGGGGGGGCGGGGAGAGGGGCCGTGACCCGCTCGGGGCTCCGCTGGCGGACCCAGCCTCGGAAGTGGACGACACATCCACAGGAGAGTCTCTCTCGTACTCCGCCAGGGGTGGGGACGGAGATCCCGATGCTGACGCTGTTGCGTCCACAAACTTTTCTGGAAGAACAGAATAAGAACATCAGTCATCATTCTTTCTTCAGTTTCATTAGAGTCGATATTGTGGGATGTTAAAACATCAAAATTCCTAACATATAATAATGCTGTTGATTAAATTAGAACTCTAGTAAAATAGGTGCGTCGTTAGATGTAAATTTAGTTAACAAGCTACTAAACATTTTTCTGCTTTGTCGACTCAAAAAACCTGTCATCATAATGAAGTCATTATGAGGCTTGATCATAGAAGCGGCGGCGTCAAAACAATTCGAGACATCCCTAATCTCTTTACCACATACTTGTAACATATATTTTGTCTAAATTATTTCCTCGTGTTCTGTCTCACACTCTATAAAATGACAGATTGTCCACCGACAAACGGTCGTTAGGTGTTAAAATAAAAACCGGTACGTCAACCCTGGATTTACTTTTCAGCAGATTTACATTTTAGTATTTGGATTTGTTTCTGGAATTCTGAGTGATATTATGAATTAATGGGCTAAGATTGCCTTAGTTGAAACAGTTTTGCTTGAATTAACTATCTTGGACTTTTTATTACACAATCAAAAGCAAATAGTAGTCGTCAGTTGTATTTTTATAGAAAAATAGATAACGTGGATATAGGTACCTATCGGAAATACAATAAACATTAATTATAATTTTGCGTTATTAAGTTATCTGAAACCTTATAAAAGTACCTAGGTAGGTAACTAAAGTACATAGGTATGTATTTTACCCGACTGCCAAGGAAGGGTTATGATTTTCGCGCGTATCTTGTATGTGTATTTCTTTTTATCCGTTTATAAATTTTCTTTCGGTATAATTTGAAAATGGGTGCGGCCTACTACCAAACTGAATGCGGGTATTTAACTTAGGATTCTAGCTCATAAAATCAATATGATAAGTTATTTACAAACCGAAGAAGAGTTACTTACTTTGGTTTTATAGTTTATTTTAATTTGGTTTTCTATTTACAATCTTGTTCCGGACTTTTTAGTGCATTGCTTATAAGTTTTTTTCAAATAAAATCTAGAAATTTCGGTTTCTTTCATGAAAACTGTATTCAAGTAGTTAACTTTCGTTGCTATAAATAATAGATCGTATCAATTTTATTTGTTGTTACAAGTTAAATATGTATTTACAATGGTAGGTTTAAAACAGTGATGATGATTTTATAACAGTCAGTGTCTGTAAGGTCATTTAGATTTAGATCTCCAATGAAGGTGATATTGGTAAGCATCCTAAAAGGAGAAATAATTGTAACAGTAGAATAAAATTACGACACGGGAATTAACCTCATTCATTAACCTTTCATCATCATCATCATCATTTCAGCCCGGTATCACCCACTGCTGGGTATAGGCCTCCCTTTTTCTCCATTAACCTTTACATGACTTAAACGTTTATTTAACATTCTAAAACATTCTTATTTTCACTTCTAATTGTAGGTACTTACCTCAATTTCCGCACTAAGTGTAGGAAAAAACGTTTTAGCGTTAACTCTGTTTGTCATAAAAAACGTTCATCATAGAGATAAATCTGTATGATTAGGTCGTAATATTCTGCTGGAATAGCAACAAAGGGTGGCCTTGAAAGGTACCTACGTCATAATATACGTTTAGCAGACTGACATTCGCAGTAGGTACCTACCTGTAATTATAGTGATCAGAGCTACTGAGAATCTAAGTGTACTGAGTAGAAATTAATAAGTATAGGAACATACAGTATGTACAGTATTGGAACATAATTATTGAAAACCTTTTTATGGACTTTGAAGAGTTTTTTATAAATCTCTTTGTTTTCTTTATAGGTAAATGGTAAGTATTTATGGTATACAACACAACTATACACATTGACAAAACTATGTTATATCTTCACATTGGCTTGCTTTTTATTTAATTGTGTCAAGGCCTTTTAGTGACTTTTGTCTAATAACAAATTCATGGGATTATCGAATCAGACCTAAAGTTAACCAGACTTAAAGTTGTTATAATATTAAGTTAATAGGTATATGTTTATAATATTAAGAAGTTGCTGGCTAGGTTTAAATATATTTTTTTACGTGATTAACAATTATGTTGAACGAGTTTGGGGGTTTGTGCATTAAAATGTTTTAGGTATAAGTAGGTATACAATGCACTCACTATACAGGAGGTTGTTATGCAGTTAAAGAAAAACCCTTTCTTTAAGAACTATTGTTGGTCAGTGTTATGAAAGATTATTGAAAATCTAAACGTTTTTTGTAGAATTGGCAAATGTAGTCTCTTATTAATATACTATAACTATGAATTGCGACAAGACTTAACATTTATTCGATTGCAATATTTGCAATTAAGTACTAACTTGAAGCCTAGCTTACTTTAGAGACTAAGTATAGGTAAAGAAGGTATCTAGGTACTAATAATGATATGTAGTTAAAAATAGAGTGATTTTAATTAATTTACTAATAAATATGTGTACAATCATAATTTATTTATTATTATAGCCAAATGAAATTGATTAAAAATAAAGACGAATACATTAGAATACCTTCTCTCCGAAGTTATCTCGATTAGTGCCTAATAATAAGACCTACGGCGATTATAAGTCCAATAAATGTAGTCGTTAAAGTAAAATTTCCTTTCTTACTCTCCTTCGACCTCTGACAGGGGACATAATAAAACTATTATAATTGAAATTTATGGAACGTAGCTTAGCCGTTATGTAATAACCATTTGTGCAAATTAATAGCAAGCGGATTGTTGCATAAAGGCCTACGAAATGTGCTACGAAGTCAACAGGGACAGTCTTCATAGACTTTTAAAATGTTTATTGAAGTTCATTATTATTGCTTTACTTGAAACGTATGATAAAATATCTGATAAGACATAAGTTAAACCAAGTAGAGCCAAAGGAATCATCAATGTTATTATACTTAGCGTGACTTACCTAACTACACGATTTCATTTTTTAATGGCCCAACATTAATATCAATAAAACGCTTTAGGCACCTGATAAATAATCATCAAAATATATGATGCAGTTTTGGATTCAAATGTTTTCTTGCTAAAGATATAAAACTTAGTTTCCATTTTAATTTTATGACACTATCAAAGTTACTGTAACTAAAAGGCTGTATCATAAATTACCTGTGCGTTTAAAAAAGATCGAGTATTTTATTGACGGCCATTGTTAAATATGTATGTTTGTCTAAACAACATGAAGGAAACAAACCTTAAGAACATCATTTTATTTATGCAGTCTCTTTTCCTTTTATATTTTAATTTTTAATGCAACAGGTTTTTATTTGGTATTTTAATAATATAATTTATATCGAAACGTAAGTTCATTCAAGTTTGTAAGAAGGACAAATATAACACTTACTATTATTTCAGTTAGTAATTTTGTGTGAATTAAAAACGCTACGCAACATGTATTTATATAAGATCTTAATTATTAGATGATTTACATTTGTCATTTTAATAATAATAAACATGACATGTGTTATCTATTCAATCTATATCCAATAGGGAAAAAAATTGAGAATCTCAAATATAAAAAAATATGCAAAAGCCTTTCTTTATGAAAATATTTACCTGGGTTACAAGATCAAACATGGTTACATTTTAATTAAAACCATAAATAAAATTATCATAAGTTTCACTCATCATGTATCTTGTAAATAGGATCATTGCGTTGAAAAAACAACTTCCTCATAATATTCTGATCGTTTAACTTATGAACTGATGTAGACTTAAAACTCGAGATATAACATTTGCTGATAAGTAACATAAATACTTGCGATAAGAACCTAATACTATAAATAATCGAAACGTTTTCATTTTACAAGAAAATATTACAATGCCCATAATGACAACCGATGCGAATCAATAAATATTTGATTCGATTAGGGAAATATGCTTTTAACATAGTCATAACGATAACATTTTATCATAGAGTTTATTCTAATGTTCTAATATTAGGCCTAAATTATTCATGAGTGTTGTTCTAAACTTTTTAGTAGAATTATCTTTTAATATTATTTAATAGCAAAGAAGAAAATGAGAGAGCGTGAATAAAATATACTTTTCAAGGGTTGGAACGCAGTTATATTGTTTGGGACAATTTTGAACGCTTGTTAATTAAATGTCTAGCAGTTTACATAAAATTGAGAACGTTATTTATTATCAAGTTATGTACTCAAGCTTTTCGATTAAGTAATATGTATCTAACTGTCTAAGTACTTATAAGATACGGATTTTTAGTCATATTCAAAATATATTTGTTTTTTAATTAAAGACCTAAACCTAACAGATTATTAGGAAAAGAAAAATATTACATAACTTACATTTTAAACTTAATTATGACAAAAAATATTGATTTAGTGTGACATCTAGAGTAAAAGAAAGAACGAGTATTTTATTATTTCCGTAGAAAATAAAATGTAAATTAATATTTAATAATTAATTTGAATATTTATTCGTCAGAATAATATGAATAAGAAAATAAATGAATTAAATTTAAAAAATTAAATTCGTTCAGTGTACGTTATCAATGCGAGTTGGAACTGTCGACCCTAACCTTGATAACAGAAGCTTGCCAAACAATGTTTATCGCTACTAGTTCCACTTAATAAAAGTTTGGTGAAGTTTACACTTTGGTGGGACTTAATCTTATTAGAGGTTGACTTTGAATACGTTTTACATGTTGTAATATTTTATTGGTGGCTCATGGTTTGATGATGAAGAATAATAATTTATAGGTGGCTTATCAGTTCCGTTTTCTTTGATTATTTTTGTTCTTTATAGATTCTGGCTCTACTATTGGTAGAGTCTGTCTCGTCTAAATATAATTGGTTTAAACTGTAGGAAACTTACCTAGGGGCATCAGCGTGTCTTCCCTAGGGTCTCTGTGCCTTCGTCTCTCCCGCCTCTCCTGGCGGTCCCGGGCCATGATGGCGGCGATAGAGAAGTCGGTGGCGCAGGGGCGCGCGGAGCAGTCCTCCTCCATGGCGGGCCCCTGCCGCTCGCGAGCCTCGCCTTGCAGCAGCATCAAGTTGACCGCCTGCGAGCCCAGCCTGCCTCCAGCTGACCACTCGTTGTCACCGTCCGAACATCCCATCGATGTGCCAGAACATAATCTATGCAACTTTAAATATGAAAAGTTGCCGCTGTTTGACACTTGGATATTGTCGACTTCGATTGGTCCCTTCCTACAGTATTAAGATAAATAAACAAACAAAGCTAGAGTTAAAACTTAGCGTGTTTGCTTCAAAAATATAATAATTTTCTAAGTTTTCCAAAATCGCAAAATTCACAGATTTAGTAAGTAAATGACAAACACAAACTTTTCAGCTAGTCTCTGACAGAACAAGGCAACAAATAACGATAGCAACGTAGTTCGGTATCGTGATCGCGGAGTGCAAGTTTCGTACAGTGTGTTGAAACTTTTTACGCGCGCTGTGGACGCGGGGAGAGCGGACCGGTGCGGCTCGGCGCGCTGGCGACTCGACTGAGGCGGCGGCAGGCGGCAGGCGGCGCGCCACAGGGAGGGGCCTGCATCGCCGCCCTATGCCACCACACTCCGACCACGCACACACAACCGCTTTTTTATTATTTCTTTCTTATTAAGTCCGTCCCGCTCGCGCTGGGCTCGCCGCTCGCGCCCGTCCCTCTCGGCGAGCGAGTTTTTCTCCGCGTGATAACTATTGAAATTCGCTAAACGGCTCACCGCGGCGCGGAAAAGGCTCTCTCGTTAAACGGTGAGCCGATCGTATCGAGGTATTTATTCGAATTACTCGGTGCGCCGACGCTTCGCATCACTATTTATGCACTGTGAGAGCGCGCCGCCATCGATGGGGCCGTGCCCGTGCGCCGATTACCGCGTCACAATATTCGCGGTTATATCGTGAATAAATAAGCCCTTAGTGTATATCATGACGCGAATAGCTCCAAGCAGATGGGTTGCTCCTTGCACATTTACATAGGTTATAATAAGTGTGTGTAGACGCCTACCACGCAGTATTCACGCTGTGAAGTAAGTGTTATAGCCAATTTGCGCAAGAGTTTTAAACCAACATACATTACAGTAGTAAAATAATTAACGTAAGTAAAAATAAACTGTAATTGAACTGAGTTAGTTCATCTGCCAGTTCTAATCTACAGCATCTACCTACTAAATAAACAAAAAACCCTTAAACGAAAAAACAGGGACAAATTGAAAACGTTCGATTGAAATTTAATTTGAATTAGGATTGGATTCAATTCTACTTCTATTTTTGCTAAAAATATATTCAAGTTGGGTTACCCGTGTTGTACCAACATCCTCTAATTAACTATGCTTCAGTTCTCTACATTGAAAATACCTGAAATTCTAAACACATTGGCGGAACTTTCGAGCTCCTTTAATTATTTCGCATGGGCAATGTTATTGTAACCTTACCTCGCTGAAAATCAACAGTAACCGCTCAATTAGAACGACTTTATAAACTCCATTACGTCGCCAGAGCCGAGGCAGAATAAACAGTGGTAATGCGTAATCAACGCTGCGTCGAACGCGCGAGATTGCGCCCGCCTTTATAGCGTTAGATCAAATTTGCGGAAAATTAAACTCACAGACTTTCTCCTAGTTTTGTATTTATAATAATTTATTACGTGCGAGGAGCTCAAACTAACCATGTCGTTAGGCAATAAAGCTTATCGAAGTTGAGCCGGTAATAGCGGCACAAATGGCCGCCGATACGCGAATTGTGACGAATCGCATTAATTATTTTGTTGATTTCCATGTAAGGCAACGATAATAACTGTTATTATTCGTTAATTCTGAATAGCCTTCGGTATTTCGAATAAAATTGATTACTTACACGTTTTATTATAATGATGAATGCAGCGACAGTAAAATTGTTAGGTAAAATAACACACAACATGACATGTTCAATGTTATGTAGGTTCCTACTTCAAAAAATTATTTAGTTCGTGTCACAACAAATAAATTGTGAAGTTTAGACATGCTAAATGCCTATAAATATACAAAACATCATTTTCTATGTCACGAGACTTATAATAATCAAAAATGATCATCCTACCTTAAACATGTTGGATACAAAAGTCTCTACTCTCCTACCTTTGTTTATTATCTTTAAGCTTGTAGGCCACAGAGTTTTCATTTCCAAAAATATCATAAAACTGACTCCTCATCTTAGAGTGTGTACCTATTGCCTACGCACGGAGCACTTACACAAGCCACTTACGTGAGGGCAGCATTCACCATTGCTCCTATGTTCGACTCAAAGGGAATCGGAAAACTACATGTTCCTAGGAAGGTAGTCTACGAAAAACGGACATTCGTTTTATTTTTTAAATTACATTTCCTTGTATTTATGAAGCTTTGTTACTCCCATAAGCCTAAGCGTGGCAAAGTGTTTTGAGTGGGGTTTGGTTCCCAGTGCAGGACAAATACTTCCTACCCAAAGTATGCTGTATTATTCCCTAGGTAGAGCAGGCAATGTCAGGCTATTCATGACAATCTATTAAGATTTTTCATAAAGACTATTTCTCTTTCTTATAAACAATGCTAAAGTGTGTTTTAAGATAACCACTTCTTAAGTCCATTGACATCTCTAGTTTTAGACATGCAAACGACAGTGACAGGCATAGAATAAGCAATTGTTCATTTTTTTGAAATTTTCTTAAATCATTCTTTATTAAATTCTGATGTAGCGCGCAGCGGTTGAAGACAAATTTGACTTTAAAATGCAGGAAGGTATGATTCCACTTCCAGGTTAATTTTCTTTTTACCCTTTCGATAGTAGGTTGGCTATAAGAAACTACCTATTAAGTCAGAAGGTTGGTAGCAGGGCTGGCAGCCCAGTGACTCTACTTATTGATATTAAAGGCAAAATATCGTGAAAAAACCAACGCTGGTTCCGGATTTGAATGTCTAGAATCTTTCCCTTCATTGTTCTAGGGCTGCCCCTTGACAGTCACACGGTATTCAGTAGAATTCCTAGTTACGCCATTTTAGGATTTTTTTTTATCACGAATGAGTACCTTTCACCAAACATTGGGTATTCCTCATTACTTAAAGATAATTAAGTTAGGCACCTGTATATTTTTATTTTAAATAAATGCACATGACTTACCAACATAAACGCCGCAATAATTGTATACCTACTGAAAACGTAATTGGTACCAATTTTTCTCCTTTTCGAGCGAGTTACGTTTAAAGGTGCCTACTACGAACCCTGTGAATACAAGTAAAGAGATAAGATGTACCTACGATCACCTAGGGACCTAGGAACACCTACGGTCCTAGGTGTCAATGTTCTCCTCACCTCTCCCAACTAGCTACTGAGTATGAACGTAGAACTAAATTACTCCGATAGCATTTTGTTTCTAACCAGCTGTGAACAATTCACAAGAACTTGTTAACTTTTATGTTCTGAAATTACCTGAAGGTTTTGTTGACGTAAAATGTGAAAGTTTCTAGCAAGAAGGTAATTACTTTAATACGTGTTGGCTTTTAGTTTGTTTGTTATTTAATCAAATATTTATATTACAGATTAGTCAGGTAGGCAGGCAGAATAATGTAGCCGGATCGGTAGCTTGGTATAGAAATAGCATCTGTAAATAAATCGAAATAATTACTATTGTCTTTGTATTAGACCTATTAATTCAAATCTGAAATTTCTCAAACGGTAGTTAAAAAAAAGTAATAATTTAATTTCAAATTAGGTACCTATCTAATTTTAACCTATTTATTGATTATTGAGATATTGATTCTTCAACTATTGTGTATTTTTAACGGACAGGTAAACTTTAAAACATTGCCATGGAACGTACCTACATATATTTATTACTCTGACCAGTGTATATATAGTTAGGTACAAGCTAGCCCACGTGCATGTCCCCCGTCATTAGCGAGTCCCCACGACTCATCAAATAAAACCAATGAATCACACAGATATCAAATATTCAATTATCCCTACCGGTCATATCACTGCATTACATACAAATGGCACTGCAAACATTTCAGTTGTCACGGGACGTCCATTTCACTTTTTGTCCAAATCAACGGGCAAGTTGTGATTAAAATTTAAAAGTAACTCGTGCGAACGCACTCGCGACGATAGAGGGGGAACAGACGCCCCTTGTAGGCGGGACGACTGCGGCACAAGGGATAGTAGTCTTTATCCCTTTGCTTTACAGTTGCTTTTGTAGGTACATTTTGTCGGTGTGCATCCTGTGCAAGTCGGTGTGGGAGAGGCAATTCTTCGCTAAGTATCGTCCGAGTACGCGACATGTTTCACTTTTTTCCCCTGTAGTTCTGAAGACGCTACCAAAAAATGCTTGCCATCTTAGGATTGATATTTGAATAGATGTGACATTGCAACTATTCTTACCAGGATAAATATTTGTTACACATTAGAAAGATTAAAAATTAAAAATTCAATAAAATGTTATGTACATTCAGCACATATTGAGTTGGTAGCCTTTACAGCGAGGACATGCTGACAGCACATTAATTTTTTGTTTATATTATTTTGTGTTTATTTTCATAAGTTATGTCGAAGAAGTTTTCAGCATTTGTCAATGTAACATATTGCAATCATGGGTTGGTAAGACAGTACTTATAAAATGAGATACACGACTATATAGGTTGGTATACTCTTATCAATTTAACGTTTAGTTAAATGTAATCTAAGCAGTCTGAACTGGGCATATAAATATTTAAGGCCATTCTAAACAATCACACACCCAATTTCATTAATTAAAATAATACCCTTAGGCATTGATACTGGTGAGTAAGAAACGTAGTTACACTCTTCAGTATCATGAATATGACCCAGATCCTGGTCTTCTATCTTTATAATATGAGCTCTACAATACTAAACTAGTTCAATATGTTTTAAGTAAAAGGTAAAAGCTTCCGACTGCAGGGTCCTCTATCCAAATCACACTTGCCACCTGGCTGACTAGATGCCAAAAACTAATAGAAAAACTGAATTGAGCACTATGAGCCCCAAGCAATCCATCGAAAGGTTAATTTACCTAATCATAAAATTAAGTACCTATCATCTTCAACCGGCAGACGTCCACTGTTGAACAAAGGCCTCCCCCTTAGAACGCCACAATGAACGACAACTTGCCATTTGCATCCACCGGTTGCCCGCAACTCTGACGATATCGTCGATCCACCTGGTGGGAGGCCTGCCAACGCTGCGTCTGAAAACCTTTCTTTCCCAGCGCTTATCGGTTCTTCCAGCGATATGGCCAGCTCATTGCCACTTCAACTTGCATAATCTTTGCCTATAGGTACCTAAATAGTGGTTATGGTCCGGTTCCGAAAACTGAATACACAGTAGGATGTGACTTCGAATCCAGGCTAAAGCCAATGTGACATTATGACCTTATAAGCTATTATTCTAAATAATTGGGCTGTCTTGAGAGTTGAAACTGTTACGGTTACATAAATGTCAATCAGCCTCTACAGAATCATCTTCGTAGACGACTGTACGTCGCCTGTCCGCGTCTTGTGCTAGTGTAAAATTGGTGGGTAGAGCTTGAGTGTCTGAGATGTTACCAGTATCGTCTTCATGTACACGACTCATAACAGACGGGCCAATTCTGGGTATGCAACAGCATTTCTACCCTTCTGAGAACAACATATCTACAAAAATACGAATATAGGATTGCAATAATACATAACATATTGCCCCAACTCTATGAGTAAGTGGAACTTCCACACTAGCGTTGTACAGTACAGTGCACACCCAATAGATGGCGGCACAGCTGGTCGCTCCGCTTTCTGCAACGATAAAATTTTAGCACCGTTGCCTTATTGAAACAGTTAAATCATACAGTGCAATATCCACAGTCATAATGCACATTACATACACCCACTAGTCGACCTGTTTTGTATAACGCTCATTCCTCAACGGGGTGGAATTTCAATAAATACAAGTTTTAGAATCAATAGTATTAAAAGTTTTTGTTTCTTAAATTGTAACATAAGAAACTCTACTGCTTTAGATTTAAGTCTCTATATAGGTAACTAAGTACAATATTATGAATATGTTGGATACGCACAATACTTAGGTATCTATTGATTCTGCTAACCATACAAAACACAGGAAGGCAACATGGCTTCAGCAACAGTACCTATCTTATCATCAAACAAATAAATTATTAAATAGCCTAGATTATGGAATCACGGCTAACCACGCAAATCTAGTAATTATGTCCCTACCTATATGATTGTATGTTTTATACTTTATTATAAAAACTAGCTGTGTGAAATTTTTCGTGATACAAAGAAGCCTATGTGTTAATCCAGGGTGTCATCTACCTCCAAATCAAATTTTAGCAAAATCTGTCCAGTGGTTTGGGCGTGATGAGGTAACAAACACACTTAAAAACTTTTTCCTTTATAATATTATAGTGTACTTACGTACAGGGTGTACTAGATCCTACAGGATGTAGCTATAATGACTGTTTAATGCCTGCGATAGGCTTCAGATATTTTTTCAGCAAGGTAACTGTAATATACCAACCTATTTAGTAGTGTTTGATACATAAAAAGCTTCTAACTAAAAATTCTACCAAAAGTAATCATGTAATATGAAATGTACACAAATCCTATAATTTTCCCTAAATAGAAATAATAATCGAAATAGGTATTCTTCGTATTATTAAACGACAAAAATTATGTTTAAAACCATATTTAATATTGAACCCATAACATAACATACCTATTACTGAGTTATAATTAACAACATAAGTACCCAAATACCAATATTGTATTGTTTTTACCAACATAAGATCATACCAATTACCCCTTTTAATTCCATGTGTTGTCCACTACGTAATGGGATATTAAATAATTGGAAAAATATACCCTACTATTACTAGTCATTATGATAATAACACTCTTCAGACGAAAAATCAGTGTCGTTAATATAAAACTTTAAATGTCGCATTTTGTCAGAAATAAACTGTTGTTTTTAACATCTAAGTTCTCTTTGAAATTTTCTACTAAATTAGGTACCTAATAATAAGCAATACCATAGGTACCTACATAAATTATTACATTAGTATAGTAAGTAGGTAGTACCTTGTAATTAAATAAACCTGTAAAGTAGACCAGCCCTCTTTTATACTTTTGGTTTTTAATTTGATTTTAGAGACATTATTATAAGACTCGCACTTGATGATAAAATTTCTTTCTTTTTCATCAAGGTTTTAGATTTTAAGTTGAAGTGCTACGTGTACTCAATAATTGAGTTTTAATACTGACTTTAATTCTAAGATCGGCTGGTCACGTGGTCATACAAATATATTCACATCCAAGAAGTTATGATTTTCACTTTGCTGGACACGCTGCAGCGTGTCTAGATACAATTCCAGATACAATACAGTTAAAAGATACACTACGTAGCACTTTAAATATTTAAATCTACCCTGAACAGCACCCTAACTCCTAATAAACTTCCGTATTTAAAACATTAGTGTACAAATGAACTAAATTATGTATCGTGTTTCAGGAGGGTAGCCGAAAAAAGCTCGGTTCTAGTGTAACATGTGACCGCTAGGGTGGCGGTGAAGTGCACACGATCCGTCTTCTTCGCACGGCTCGCTGTAGCACACAGCTTCAGGGTTTCAACTGAAAAGAAACGCGCAACTGAAAATTTGACATTTTTGGTCTGAAATTTTTTATGGTGGTTGATTCAGAAAATTAGGTCCTCTAATCATTTAGATCATAATATTCTCCATGAATCTTCAAAATAACAACAAACCCTTTTCGGAATTTCTTATAATGTAATAAATACATAAATAATACAGTAAATAATTTTTATAATAAAATTTTTAATCTCCGTTTTTAAATACCTAGTCATAGAATATGTATAAAAACTCATATAGAGTTGGGATAACTTATTCGTAAAATTATGAAGAACTGAAAAGATACGCCCTGAATGCATGCTTTCTTTTTTTTGGACTTGGTTACAAATATCTACTTGCACAGCATCAAAAAGCTATTCTAAGCAAACTATTTGATCCTATCTAGATCACAAATCTTTCAAACAATTTTTAAAGTACGTACACTGTACAGATGCTAAAATATATTTGAATACCTACAGGTAGTGTATTAGTACCCCTATACCCAAAGCAGCAGTGTCCACTTGTCCAGGGTGTACCTCGACCGCGGCACGACGTGGCAACCTAGTGTCGTTGCGACACGACAGCGACAAAACGTCGCGCCGCGCCGCTCCTTGTCACCTGCATAAATTACGAAGGTCCGATCTTAATTAATGTGCGACACATCCTACTACTACTTTTATCGTGATTAAGAGCCTCCCGTGCGGCCATTTAAGTGGGTTCCGGTCGCAAATGGGCTGTTTATGGTCTACAAGATTACTCGGGTATGAAAAAAAAATCCTGATCTATATTGATGTAACTGATAAGAATACATTTTATAGCTAATTGAACAACTGTTTTATAAAATATTGCTCGTTGTAAAAACTAAAATCAGCAACCGTTGCTTATCAGTTTAGTGACAAAAGAATAGTTAGGCCAGTTAATTATTAGGTAAAATTTCTGTCCGGTACCAAAATATAACAAAAATCGATCAGTTTCAACACAACACAGCACAATAACAGAAACTAAACTAACGAACGAACGATGAGTTTTCAATATTTCTTCCACTAAAAATACACCTTAAAGCCAGAAAAAGAAGTTTTAAATAAAATTTAAGAAGCGCTTTTCCTCTATCCCTACATATAAATGTGAACACCGTGTTACGTATCTTCGGCGTGACAATGCCCCGGTCGGACACGCGGCCTCTCCCGGGACCCGCTAAATCGTATTGGTTTCTCTCCACTTTTGTTTATTTGCTCTCTTTCGGCTCGTACCCAGAGCCCCGCTCTGATAGCACACTTGAATCATCCATTTGCCGGTTTCCGACAAATATTTTGGGTAAATAGGTTACTGCTGATTTATCTAAGAATTTCTTTATTTTGGTCGGTTTACTTGCAGTTGTTTGCCGAATCTACATAATATAAACCTATTTAATATACATACATAATAATTATAACTTAATAGCTTAAACAGTAAAGAAAAAGTCGCTTGCCGAATATTGTCCCATCAACTTACTTAATACATTTCAACCATTTGCTGTAAATGATTGCATTAAAAAGTCATGTCATGTCCATATTTACATAACTAATAATACTTAGTTAATAGTTGATGTAAATATCCGTGGCCCATTTCTCAAGCCGCAACGACGTAATACGTTAAGAAAACATTAGCAGTAAAATTGGCACTAATAACTCCATTATGTTCTTTCATGTCTCAGGATTTATTACTCGTACCACCAACTCACTTTCATAATACATACTTTTACATGCATTCTAGCAGAAATTGCAGTAAGATTACACCTAAAATTTCATTGTGAATTTCATGCTTGACCCGCAGTGTTTCGGTAGTAAAACATTGAAATGATAAATAACGATAATATAACACACCCTCCGCTAGTCATAATGTGCAAACGCCAAGCTCTCCGCGTTTGGCTGACACTGTTCCGGGCATAGAAGTTAGGGCGCGGTGTCACTGCGAGCGACTATCTGATATTCAACTGTACAATCTCGTTTTATTCGCATAGTAGTATAATGTCTGATTAAAGCTACAGTTAAACTATGCACCTATAGAAGGAAGAAGGAAAAAGTTTAATTTGCCATCAGACTGGGCACACACATATAAAAATAATATAATGTTGTGATTTATGTACAATAAAAAAAAACAATAATTAATATTTATTGTACCAAGTCTTTTCTACTTAACTTTATTTAAAACGCAAAATGAATTTGAAATTCTTACACAGTGTCAAAATGTTGATATCTAACCTTTAGGTACCAATCTACGTTTCAAACGTCAAACGGTCAAACGTTTACGCAGAAAGTAGAGCTTCCATTCGACTTTGTTTGATAATAAAGGGAAGTAAAGTGTGTAAGGTTAATAATAAATAATTTAAGGATGAAAAAGAAGGAATGACGAGGAAGGATGATGTGATGAAGAAACATTTATGAACAGAACGGAGCCATGAGGGTATATTTTAATAGGTAATACCCTTACAAAGTCCTTATTGTTTTTCGCTCGTAGTAAGGTGGCACCTGAAGGCAGCGAGGCAGAGCGAGGCGCGAGCTTGCTTTATCTGCGCTGGCTGAGCGCGAAACAATATATTTATTGGACAGTGGCGCGGCGCGGCCCGATCCAGAGGATGATCTATTCGCTTTACCCTTACGTTGCCACCGTGTGCAGCCATGGAAATGTGAAAATATTACCAAATACACACGTCGTATTTATTTGTATTGTCAAGATTTTTCCATGTTAGTTTTAATTCACCTTGAAAGCCTGGCTGAAGTTTAATAAATGAAAGTTTTGAAGTAATTAGTTTGCGTACAACTTTGTCGTCTACTTTGTCTTTATTAGAAATCATTCTTCAATAGATCGCAAATTGCGTCTCAACATAACAAAGGGAAGAAGCAGCGAAGCTGTTTCAAATATTCAGTGCAGGGCGTTATTCTTGAGAGCGGGGCAGCCGCAGCTCATTTAGTAAGTTCACAGTTTGCGCGCGCGCGGCACTGTCGCGCTGCTTCTGTTTTACGATACACCGCCAGTTTTGTTTGCAAGATTAAGCGAAACTAAACAGCTGGCATCCACTACTCACTGACCTCACGCTTATTTATTACTCCGGTACAGCGAAATCGAGACTTATTTTTCGGTACGACGGCCAAGAAAAACATCTGCAACCGTGCTACGTACTCGTACAAATAAACCGGCGGCTGTGGGACGTCTCAATCACGGTACTATTTATTCAGGAACTGGTCTCCGGAGAGGCGAACAAGATGGATCGCGGTGTCAACACGAATTTGCATCCCTTGTTTGTCTCAGCGGAGCGTCGGCGGAAAAAACACCGCAATCTCATTGTGTTCGGTGCAGCGGGCGCGGGCGCGGCGCGGCTCGCATCAGTTATTCGCCGGTGCGGCCGGCTAACACGATTATCTGTCGTTTCGAACGAGACGCTCTTTTTTCCGTTCCCTTGTTTTCCAACTTTACGTCTGCTCCATGTTTTTTCTGAATAGGAAATGGGATACGTCAGACGAAAAATTGACAAAAATATGGCCGACTCCGATGGAAAATAGTGGTTTATGCGATAGGATCTGTCGGATCCCACGTTTGTTGAATAGAAAATTTTATTTACAAGATAGTTTTCTTGTTTGTCATGTTTTTTTGTTAGGCAGATTGTATTTTTTCCGTAAGATGGAAACCAGAATGGTGTCATCCTAAATATTGCAGCCACTTTCGCTTGATGTTGTTTTGTTTTGATTAGATGACAATTCGAGATAGAATGTGATAAGAATCGAGTTACATGTCGTAGATAGTCGACAGTATTGTGAATTCCGTGGTAGCCAGAGGAGCATGACGCGCGACAAGCTACGTCACGGACGATTTCCGTGCTGCTAGTCTGTAGCGTTTGACTATTAGGTGGGCGTGGGTGGCCCTGAGTTCACGATTGTCTTGCACATGTTGTATGTACTCTGTACACAACTAGTTATGCATATTTAATGTAACCTTCGATGCCGTTGTAGGTATAATTATTAGGTAGCTATCGACATAACTTGTGTAATTGATTTAAAGGTAAATATATTAACCTCACAGTTAGCCCGCTAGCTTTCATCAGTCTCATCTCATTAGCGCCGACGGCAGCGCTGCACAAAAACTAACATCGACAAAAACTTACTCGTGAGATGACAGAAACAATTCTAAATATTTCGGCAATGCTCCGTTTCTGTGAAACAAGATGCATGCCGTGATTTATGATCATAGTAAGGCGTTACAAATTGTTTTCTGAAACCCATGTTTGCCTTATTTATTGCTTCTGGTTAATGACGTGGCTGAGGTTCCGGATGAGACTGATAATACGTATGTGTGCCTCTAAATGTCGCTCTAATAATATAAAATGAATAATCATGATTCAGTGGCGTTACGAACCGATGTTTAGTCACAAATTGTAGAGACACGAGAGATGTGATTGCGCCACGAATTACACACTGAACCACACGCAACGGATCATAAAGATCGCTCTAATGTCTTCATACGGCATTCACAAACGCCTCAACACGAACCAGCGCCGGAATAGATCCACCAACCTAATAATTTCCCGCAGTAAGGTGAGGCCGCAGAGTTGCTCACACGCTCTAGCCAAACCGCTGATTACGACTTGATTACACCCTACAAAAACTTTCATAGCCCGGAACTTCCATTGCCATTAGTGGCTAAAAAAACAATTATTGACGCCTCATGATAGCAATTAACACCCATCTGTTATTACATCCAAATCTTTACTTTCGGTAGACCTACTATCATCATGTGTTATGAGTTGCTTTGCACCGTAGTGGCTGTCGAAAGGTAACACTGTGTTGTTTTCCTATTGCTGGAATCTGTATCTTGTGACGTAAGCCGTAGGACTATTTGAGTCTCGGGTGTTTCATGCACTAGAAACGTGTCGAGTAGACGTGTGAAGCTGACGCCTCCCGCGGGCGGCGCGCGTAGACCACCCGCGCTCGACCACCGGCCGCCGGAGGGCGTGTGCGCTCACACGTGGATACACACAAATAGTTCCGACCTTTGCCTTTTTGTTGCTTGGTGACATATTTGCAAGAAATAATTAATTATGTTACTCGGAGATTGTTGCGGGAACTCTAATAGAAAGGTTTTGACATGAGACAAGTGGTTTCTAACGTTGCTTATCTCGAGATTACAATCGTTGTGTCCATTTACATACGTCAACAACATTGACCCAGAACTAACATGGTATTCTGTGATGAGACGAGTCTTGTTCCAGTGTGGTCCGTGGCCGGGCCGGCTGTCGGCGCGCGCGGCCGGCACGCGCGCTATGCGGCCTGGCCTGCGCGCCTCATACTCACAACTGCTTAATAAATGACCAGCGCGCAGTATTAGGCGGATCGCATATATCATTTATGTAAATTGTGACGAAGACATATCTAGCTCGGTCGGTCGCTGCCTTCACTCGACACGACGCGCATTCCGTCTTATTTTATTATTCTTTGGTAAGTAAATAGATCCAGAAAACATATCGAGATTCATTACAAAGTGTCACGATATACATTGAGAAACCGTCTCCTTAATCTAGGACTGCGCTTGACTGTAATTATTTGTAAACACAGTCAATGCAAAGCAGCAAGCGTCGATGCCGGATGTATGTAGCTTGGCATAAGAAACGTACGAGTTAAGTGCCCACCTACAGCAAATCGAAACCGTTTGCTTGCGCATGGGTTAGGAACATTAAATTAGCCATTTCCCTCGGAAGAGTTCTTGCGGGAAAAGTAATATTTACAACAATAATGGAGAGATAAAAGAGTATATTTATCTTCGAAAAAGACCTCATTACATGGATAGATACATTACTTTTACTCATAATAATAAAATCTAAGCTCATACATTTACATAATTATGTTAAACATCTTGTGCCACTATTTAATGACCGATTCAATACTAATGTACTTACTATAAAATTTAATGGCAGTACCTACCCTACCAATACCAATAACCAAAATATTTAATGGTGATGTCTTTATTTAGCCAACACGGCACAGCATGTGATTTCCAGGTGTTATTTTCTAGTTTAAACTACTATAAAATATTGCATGTTGTTAGTTTCTCTGTCATAATAATGCTCATTCACAAGATGAGCCCCCCTTGAACATTAGACAATTGTCTGAAGTACAATTGTCATGGTGTGACTTGTGGCAAATATTTGACATGAATTCTAAGATCATGTTTTATGTTGATAGCTAAACCTAAATGGCATTGAATGGTTTTTTTCTGGGTTATAACTGTTATTAGTCATTCAAATGGGGACAGTAGAGATTTGTATTGTTACGGATTTCAATACTAAGAATCTGACGTATGTTGTCTCGGTCGATTACTATCTTATGACCTTAAATAACATATACCTACCTTGATCACGAAAAGCTCTTGATAACTAGGCGTACGTAAATGTTTTAGTAACTGGTCTGCAAAATTGAGCCGTTTATTTAGGGTCTTTAACTTAGATACCGACCTAATTCAAAAAAGTAATTAAAAAGAAACTTTTTAAATTCGATATAAGGGGTTATGTCGATCAAGATTGATTACAGCCATTACAGAGTAAGTAAACATTTGATGATTAATTAATTGCTATAAAAAAATCGAAACTCGCTGGTTGTTTTTATCCATAAACACAAATATTTACGGTTACACCCTTATCATAAAGTGGGCTAACCACAAGTATTGGCAGACATCTGCCGGTCTCATACGAGTCTCGTTAGCCCCCACTGCGCCATTCATCACGAACTCACTCGCGTCTCACTCAAGACGCTATTAAGACGTTTTCAGTAGCCCCCATTGTACTCCTGAATTATTGTGGGCAAGGGGCGTCTCCTAGTAATACTAAATGCTCGTTACCCACAAGCGCCATTTTTGCGGTCACTCTCTGTGTGGCCTGTCCAATGACTTGTGAAAAATTGCCCGTTTTTATACTACAGAGTTCAAGGACTTACCGTGATATGTCAATGATTTAGCAATATTTTTTGTAAGTGATGATAGTCGATGCATAAGTTGTCGATCTTCGTAATGAAATAAATGATTGTTTAGTTATGCGAGAAAATTTTGAATTGCAGACAAAAAGCTTGCTACTAGAAAAGTGGCACTACTACCTCTGTATTAAGATAGGCAGGCACTTCTAAGTAATTCTTACATAGGGGGTACGCCTAGGTGTTCAATAAAACCAGCAACTTATCTTAACACGCAGGTATTTTTTATAATTTCACAATGCAAGCTTGTATAACATTCGTATCAGATAATTAAAAACAGAACATTAATATTACTTATAAAGCAACAACAATCGAAATACCCATTCGCAAAAAGTAATTAAATTCAGACCACCTCATAACAGCAATGGACCACCTATATGACTACTACAAAATAGATACAATTGTTAATCCCGACATTTTATGACCAATGCGCTATAAGTTCATTAAAAAGCTATCAGACTCGTCCACGTGGCTGCCCCGGAGGTCCATGTTTGGACAAGTCGACCAGTATCTTCGCACCCCTGCGGTTTCGCAAAACTATATTTTTTCCACGCCCTCTATCTTGGTTTGTCAACTGGCACATTAGCCAAGGTGTTTCCACTATGGTGGTCGTTTTTTGCGCCCACACTCCGCACACCCTGTTAATTGGTGACAATTGTGATCTCAGAACATTTGGGTGAAGAAGAATGTTTTCTACGCCAGATGTGTAAATAATGTTATGATGACAAACAAAGAAGCATAATGCTCCATTTTCGAATTTCGACATCCGTTATGATTTGCGTGTTTCTATAGTATTTAGGTTATAACTTTACTTCAGGAATCTTTTTGGATTTTCGTTTGATTTCGAATTCAATCCCTTGAAAGTACCGTTTTCGATTAGAACTTTTTATCAAAGCGGTTCATAACTCATTTCCACGTACCATGTAAGGAAAGTTCAAACACCAGGCGGTTCACAAGAAGTGCTTAGACAAGCATCAAGTACAGTCGTGCTCGACGCAGATAACTGGGGCACATGCATTTTTTCCACCGTCTATTTACGTGCTCCTCAAGAGTGATGGGTTCGGCGGCTTAATGCGAGATTAACCACGTATACACCGCTGCCGACTGCCGAGGGCCCTGGCGCCATGTACCACACTAGTGCTCTTAAGAGCTCTTTGTGGAGCTGTTAAAGAAATATGAATGTTAAATGATCTTTGTAAGTTTTTATTTAGGGCCATACTTCAGTTAATGGTTGTAAGAAGATGTTAGAAAAAATATCGTTTCGGTAGCCTGATTAACTTAAACTCTTAAGTTTAATTAAAATTTGTCGAACTTCACGTAACAGTAATGGTTACTTTTTATTTATATACAATTTTTCAGATACTGGTACGCACATGTATTTTCGCGCTTGTCCCCACCGCGTTACCACCTCATGAATAAGATAAGACCCGAATAGACACGTGAGTACCTACAACCCGAAAATGCGTATTAAAATGCAAATAGACAATTAATTGATATGTAGTAAAGTGTTTCTAAAGTCACACTCTACTATCGAGTACTCAACGCTGCTTCTCAATATTCTCACCATTACTGGAAGATTGTATACGTTACATGTAGGGTATATAAATTATCATGTGCTGCGTGTTATTTATGCGAGGTAGCAGTGGAAAGCTGGTCGTCTCGATCATGTTTGATCGCGATTTAAGCACCTGTAAGCTCTTGCTGGTTCGCGCTTTGAGCTGCCCGCTCTCACGCGTACCGTCGGCAACGATATTGTCATAATA
Source organism: Abrostola tripartita (assembly GCA_905340225.1). Classification (NCBI taxonomy): domain Eukaryota; kingdom Metazoa; phylum Arthropoda; class Insecta; order Lepidoptera; family Noctuidae; genus Abrostola; species Abrostola tripartita. The sequence continues at coordinate 5,299,539 of HG996488.1, forward strand.
ATATGCAGTTTTAGTTTGAGCATCGGGACCATTCTATATAGACAAAGAAATAAACATGTTTTAATATAATGGGAGCTTAATGGTTTTTGTAAGGTATGCTTTGATGTAGAGTTGTAAACTAAGAACGATATCAAACTGCGAAGATATTCGACCACCATAGCGGGTGACAGGTGACAATTGCAGTAGGAACAGATAATATGCTTTATGATGTTTAATTTCCTATTTACATAGATTTATTTATAAGAAGATATCATGTTATTTGTCTGACTTATTACGCCTTACAAAATCGAAATCTAACTAATAAATACCAATAAATTACTGAATATCAGCTGTATCTGACAAATTGGACACTGGCCTTAACATACTTGGAAGATCGCCATGATTCTTATGATGAAATATGCAACTCACTGCTGGTACAATGCACGTATCCTTAAAATGGATAAAAGAGAAGGTCAAGGTCTAACAAAGACGCTGCATCTGCATGTCAATGACTTGATCTGTACCTACCTATATATTTATAGGGTAGAATTATTGTCAATTTTATAGTAACCTCATTCGTCAATGCATGTTTTTAAAACATTACCTATATGTCCATTTTTTATATTTCCTACAAAAGACGTCCCAATATTTGGATGCCGACAGGATGTTCACATATAAATTAATCGAGAATTAGTTTATTTCCATTGTTTATGAGAAACCAGATGAACAAAAAGGTATTCTTCTAAAAACTCATCTTAAACCAAATATACGTAGCACGCAGTTAAAATCTTAGGTTTTTTCGGTTTCATACCTACGTAGGAGTAGGTACAACAATCCCAATTTGAGGTCTACGAGTACAGCAGCCCCGCAGTGCCGTTCTGCTGACCCTACCTTCTTCAACGCCACGGTTTACTGTTGAGGCGTGATTTTTTGCAAATTCGGCCGCCGCCCGACCATCGTTGCCTATTACTGCGGCCCTTGTGCTGTAACAATATCATTTTATTACACGGACGGTGGTTCACACAAAGGAACCAGTGCAATGAAACAAAATGGATAATAATAAGGTGATAATTCATTCAATTAATAGTAAGATGACACATTGTTTTGGCAATATTTATTTAAGTGATATATAGGATCGAAATCTTTGTAATACTGTAAATTATGAAATATCGTCTACTTCTAGTATGGTAAGAAATAAAAATCTCTTATGAATTTATTTAATAATCAATCAGAAATGATGAAATCGATAAAATAATTCCTCTAAAATATAATATTTAAAAGAATGTACTTATTTTAGGAGAAATTATTTGTAATGAGCATATACTATAAAATACTGTATCCATCCACTATGGTTATCAGATACGTATAATGAAAACCAGTAGGCAATACATAAATTATAATATAAACATTTAATCAGCCAATCATTACAAACATGAAAAACACACAAGATTATTGTGCGGAAGTTGTTCGTTTAATATCGTATAAAATTCGTTCATACTGCATAAAGGCGTTCGCGTCGGCAATCGAAGCTAATTACCGTCCCATCCTTAGTTGGTGTTGATGAAATACAGTTTTTGCGGCAGATTCGCGGTAGTCTCCTTATAGCACTTAAACGATACTATATCCATACTTAATGATGCTAAATATATTGCTCGCGAGAATCGTTCGCCGCTCGGTAGCTCGCTTAAATCGATTAATTGTTTTAAACGATATTCGCTCGCAAGCGCTTACATGTCGACATCGGCTGTCAGCTGAAACTAATCCGGGGTAGGTAGGTTTTAGTATGCATTTCTAACTGGAGAGTGTATGATTAATTCTTGTACTTGATATTACAGCGGTGGTAATTAGCAGACAAGTAGGTTTTTTATGGCATCATGATACAATTTGACGTTTGATTTTGTTTAATGAACTCCTCGGCTCAGGGCGTAGGTAATCTTATATTTTAGTGTTTTTGTACCTTAGTAAATATTTACAATAAAGAGAAATCTATCTATCTATGTATATCAATAATATACCTGTAACCAATTACAATTAATATTATACCAGGAACATATAAATCAGTCTATTAGATACTTAGTCTGCTTCTGCACATAGATATATTGCTAATTTGCTACAAGAACAAGAAAACATAATGAACCAGTATAACATTTATTATCACTGTCCTGTGTAGATTACCAATATTATAACTAATCCCCAAGCAATTTGTTTAAAGCAAATTACGAAGAAAAGCAAAGCTACAGTCAGCCCAGAGCTCCAAGTCTCACGCAGTAATAGCACTTAATTAATACAACTTGTAACAAGTTCCCATTTACCTCACTTGAGTTACAACTTGAGCAGAAAGATAATACCGGCCTACGTTACGATTACGTTGTAGTTTTCTTTCACTTGTGAGGCAGAAGCAATTATCACATAACGAAAACACGAATACTTAAATATATTATACTTTAGTGTAAATTCCTTTGCGATGCTAATCATCGGTAATTTGTTTCAAACAAACAAATGAATCAGAAGGACGAGTCGAGCCAAGTCGTTGAGCGCCGGCGTGCGAAATTTGGACGATGCAACATTGCCACCGCGTAGGTTGGCTAATGGCCGTTCGCGCTTATTGATTGAAGCAAGCAACTGGTAATAAAATGCGTCGGTGCTCGTAAACTGGCACTCGATCCCGTCGCTACTGGCGCCCGCGCACCGATCAAAGACCGACGCCGACAAAGACGCCGCCGCCGCCCTCCTCCCGCCCTGTCAACGCGGTCACGGTCCATACTTAATGCTCGCCCCCGGCTGAAATTACGAGCGATGACTGCTATCGACAATTGAATATTAATATCACGAATTTACATAAAATTGTCATGAAACCGAGATAAAACACAATCGCGCAATTAATGGACGATGCGATGCAAAAAACACACAGTAAGTTTGTCGAAGCTATCCTAATCCAGCTGGAAGAAGCCCAAAAACTGTGGGCGTCTCAAGACGGGAGTCACCGTTTTAATTGGTCGCATTAGAGCTGAGCCCCTTATTAATAGGTTGATTACTTGCGGACCGGCGCGGGCGGCGTGTTACGCCGCCACCGGCCGCCGATCTGCATCCGCCTCACAGATCTCGACTTATACAACGAGGCTAAGAAAAGCTTTGCGACTCTAAAGTAGTTTCAATTGCATGCAATTCCAACAAAGCCATGGTAAATAATAAAATTCAGTGTGCCGCGAAACTTCAGTGTGTAACTGTGTACTAGAATTCCGAACAGAATACTTTGTTTTGCATCGGAAATGTTAGTGTTATTTTTATTTCAATGTGTTTGTATATGAGAACGATATTGGTGTTCATTGGGCTGCAGTGATTTCACTTCGCAGAGTACTTTAGCGCGTCGGGAGCTAATAGCCGAACAGCGAGTTGAAAATATCAATATAGTCCGGAAATAGCGGCCATATCAGCGTTCGGCCATAAATCTGCGAGGTGTCGGCCGCTATCGGCCGCTCACTCTCCGCCTGATGGTTTGTATCATTTGCAAAGCAGCTTAGGAAGTATTCTGAGTGCGTTTTACAAATGTAGAAATGGAAAGAAAACAGAGCCAAACGCAAATTGAAGTCTTTCAAGGAGTTTAAGTTAAGTGTTGCTGTGGATCGCGTTAATTACTTTATGATTACAAAGATTTGTTTTGTTCTAAGTAAATGTATATTCTATTTGTTTAGGAGATGTACGGTTGCTTTCACGTTGTATTCTCAGCCGAGATTAGAAGGTCACCACGGGTCAGCACAAGGTGCAATAGAGTTGCTGGAAACTGAGGTTAAGTGAAGCGAGGTTTTAGGTAATAAATTATGTATTTTTATTAACTATGTTTTCCTTGTAGAACCCAGAATATAATTATTACTAGTAATTAGCGTAAGAATTTTATTTGTACATTTATCGTTACCCCCTTCAATTAGACCTATGAAACTCAAATTAGGTCCATAATCTTTTGGACCATCTTATGTAGATCTAAATTAAGCCTAAAAAAGGTAACCTATAATGTAATAAATTGTTTAACGTAATGTAATAAATTAAGATTACTTTAAAAATAACAAAAGACAGAACACTTACAGCAGCCAACCCTTCGCTACTTGAGTTGACTTAGAAATTACAGTTTGTTTACAGAGATAGATGCTCCCCTTAAACGATCAACATACAACGCTGGCTTAAAGAATTTCTTTTATGTCTTATGAAATGTGATTTAGCTCGTATCAGTAGCACATAAAGTAACGTTTAAAACGTTATCGTTGTTGCAGCCGGGCCGTACATCAAACATGAATGTTTTTCAGACAGTATCGAATTATTATCGACGGCGGTAAGGCGCAGCGATGCTGTGGCACGTGCTGTTTGACTCAGCGAAGTAAGTGCTGCCCGCAATTAAGATTGCGCCGATGAAGACACACGCTGAAGTGTTTTCTAATTATGTACACCATCAATCACGACTCGGCCCGAACAGGCCAGAACACCGCCAATCAAGTAATTGCATCGCGTGCATCAGCTTTTCGGCCCTCGATAATAATAGGCATTTTATTGCCCGTAATGGAGTCTCTAGGGCCGGCCGGTTAATGCTCGGCTTTCGGTACCCGTCGCTCCTTTTAATTCGGATTAATATGCAAGAAGAGGAAGTAAACGAACGATCCGCCCGCGCGCCACCGCACTACGTTGTTTTTGTAATCAATTAAGCAGACGATTGTTAGTCTATTGATATTGCACGGTAATGGAAGTTTGATATCGTTGAGTGCCGACTAGAACGTTGATTGGTTTTGAATCACGCAACAGCTATAATGTAGGGGAATGTGATGCGTTTCTCGCTATTAGTCATCATGTAATCCAGCGGCATTTCTCAACGTCAGCTAGATCCTTTGACAGAGCATAACGAAACAGATTTCTATTCGTTGGCGGCGCGGCGTGCGGCGAGCCGTCACTGAGTGACCCGTATAAAGGAGGTGATGCTAATCGGACAGGTGGGCTGACACGGGGCCCGGCGGCCGCGGCGTGACGCGACCCAGCTCCGCCGGATACATACGCGCTAAACAAAACTCGTGTGGTGATCGATCGATATTTTTATTCTTCATTTTTGGAATATTTTACAGGTGAATCTGAGGATCGATGGTGTTTAAACCAAAAGTACTATACTGTGTTTTGAACCCACTTTCCACAAAAATTCTAGTCGCCTATCGTGGTATGTATCAGTTTCCTCATGTCATGATAGGTAGATAAAATACCACACAAAACAGCTCCGCAACTGCAGTTCGACATCATCGATAACGTCAACCTAGTTACCAAATATGAAAAAGTGAACAAAGGCTTGTGCAAACCGAACTCATAAATCACAATTCATTAGAAGGCTTAGCAAGCCGCGTGACCTATTGCAAAATTGACTTGTTCCGCGATATGCGAATTAACTGAAAGCCCGATACGCATTTGGAGAACATCTATTGTACTGATTTGTTGAGTAGGTACGTATCGGTGTGTGCGATTCGTTGTGTTCAATGACTAAGTACAATACAGAAATGGATGGCGTGCGCGCACAAGTTCAACAAACGAGAATCAATTGTTATAGAGCTGATCACCTATCACCGTTCAGCGTGTCCGTAAATCATGATCAGTCGATGATCGAACGTGATGCGACGTCAGATTAGGACGCTCCTAGCTTTTTGTTTGTAATTTGTGATGCCCGCCGAGATGCCTGGATGACTTGCGCGCGCGGCAGCGCGGGCGGCAGCTGTGCGGTGAAAGAAATCACTAACATTCAGTTCAGTTAGTTAACTCTGGTAGTAATTTATCAGTGTGATTGTTTTTATATCATTGATACTTTGACCGTAAAAATGTGCTAAGTAGGCAAGGCAGAACTCGACTTGGGGTCTCGCAAGCTAACTTGATGATTTATAAGATTGATATTAATAGTTGAAATAGTATTTAGTATAAAGAGGAAGATGATAATATTTAATAATAAAACTTTAATTAGGTTAGGAAAATTATTGCTTGGATAATGGTTACTATCTTTTAAGTCATATAATTCGCAACAAACGTAATCTTGCAATAATTTATATGAAACAAAAGCCTTGAATCAAACAATTCTGTCTCACTCAAGTTTCCAACCATATAACAGAAACTGCTGTCAATTAAACAATCGTAAAATGTCGCAGACTTTGGAACACCTTAAAGTTGAAGTGGAAGTAGTTGAACAAAATCAGTTGGCAATTGTTTCGAAAGTGTTGTCCGTACGGGTGAGTGAGTGGGCATCACTAACGAACATCCTCGGGGATAAGTTGGGGCTTGCCGGGATATCGCCGAAGCCGCAATTACCGGCGGCTTTGCGTTCCGTAGCCACCGGCTTCCTACTCCGGCTACTAATCGCAAGGGTCATTGGAGTACAGCCTTAATCTCCGCTTAAATGATACGTGACTCTGTTTAATTATGTGCACTAGGTAAAGACGCTGCTACGTCGACGTCTGTATATTCAATTGATATGGAATGTTGGCACGTACATTGTAGGTGATTGTGTGTTGATGAATTATGTATAAGACAAAATATATTTCTTGAGTACATCACATAATATTTTTAATGCTAATTAAATAATTAATATATTATTAGCGCACAGGTACATGTACCTAAATACTTTACTTTAAATTTTTATATTTTATAATAATTCTATTCATATAGTCACGATTTAGACCTCTATTCATAATATACATTATTTGTTATTACCATCAATAGCACAAAATAATCTTTATGTGGCTGTGATATACTTACGCCGAAAAGTACAAAATTGCTAGTTAGATTATATATAAGATTTCCAAAATATCTTAGGAGCAGTTTACTGTTCATTGTATACGCACCAATGTTCCCAGTACAATCGGTCGGCCGTAGCCAAAGGTAATGGATACAAAGCCGCATGTATCAATAAGCGGCTAAAGACCCGGTAATCCGTCACTAAGCGACGCGCGACGCGGCCCCACATTGCAGCATCCACGGCACAATGGGACATTACCAACACTCACCTAATGTGAACACCAAACAGTACTCTTCATATCGTAGGTCTTCCAAATCAATATTCTCTTATAGACGTTTTCAGACACAACTACAATTTCAATTGGATATTTTCTCGTACGTAATCATTTTACACATTCAATACAGTTAGAATTGTGTCTTCAACGGACAAAAGTTACGGTAATATCGCTCGCGAAACTTTCATGGTAGCATCTAGTGTTACGACAAGCTCATTCTCCACCATGGAAAGTAGAAACAGTCCATCAGTTTCTACGACACAAGCCTTTTCCTTTCATTGCGTGTTTACATCAAAAACAATTTTCTAGTATCACGAATACGAGCGCTAAACGAGCTATTAACCAATCTTATATCTACAACAAAAACCAGGTAAATTAGCCACACAATAGGTGGAGCATAGAAGATTGTGTGCGATTGTCTCAAAGTTGGGAAACGCAAGCAAGTCAGACACGAGAGCGGCGAGTGTTGCGCAAGTCTCAACTCACACCAGCTGTCAATCCAATTTATCGAGCGTCGATCAACTCTCTCACCTGCCGCCACAGTCTGTCAAACTCCATATATCGTCAATTCATCACTAATTACGAATTTTTCACGGTAATTATGATTATGCCAAACGACACCGTAAATTATACCGGTGCTTGAATGTATAAACTATTTTATTCAAGCGCAAATTATCATCTAATTTGGCAGCATATTGTAGTTGCTATTGGCTGTTAATCGCTACAGTCGCTCTAGTGTCATACCGCAACGTAGTCAGTTAAAATTAAATGTCTTGCGTCTTCCGGCTTATAAGTTACAACTCGCGAGGATAAAAAGGCGTAAAGATGGAGATTAACATCGATTTTGTGGCAGCACAACACAAACTTGTCTTACATGAATGGACATCGTCTGGATGAGTTGCTGGCGCGGGACTGTAGGTAGCGTTCAAAAAGCAATCGTTCATACTGTGTGACAGGCCGAGCTGTGTGGCCCAAGTGACAGCATTCCCAGCTAAACGGTCGTCGTTCGTTCCCCGATTGTATCGAACTTCGGAGAACAATTTATTTTTCTTGCCAATAATATCGTCAGAAGCCGGCTGGCATGTCAAAGTAACGTCTCTGATTATGTTAAGAACTTTAACACGAAGACATAGAGACAAAATCGGAGTATTTGGGGTATTAAAACTGGCTCATGTAGTAATGTATTTTATATTTTTTATATCTAATTAAGATAATTTATGTATGATATACCTACTGATTTTGTCAAAGTTTAAGTGTAAAAGAATTGTATAAAAAAACTACTGACGTAACCACATCGTTCGCCCAATGTTAGGATCATCGTCACGCTGTAAGTGTAAATGTTTTGATGGCAGCACTATGGAAATAAAAGCAACATTAGTATAATAACTTGGTTTACGTCACTTGTCAGTTACGCATAATTCTTCATCGAAAGCAACTGTCAGTCAACTGTCACAGCAACGCTATAGAATGCTGAAGTCTGTCGGCTAATTTCCCACAACATCGGGAATTTTGGTGCGGTCACAACACACGTGGCAAATGAATAGACACCGGTTGACAGGATAAACGCTATTGTGCGACATTTGTAATGCACAAGTACGTGATCCCGGCCATAATATGCGTATGGTTTCTGTACTATAAATAAACTTTTATCGCTTTTCAGTTTTTATGCGATGTTATTCTAAAAGCCATTACGAAGTCGGACACGAAAACTTCAATTCCGCGTAACACTTTAAATTGCGTATATTAAAACCCGACAGAAGTCGATTATTACTTATCTACCGAAAATTATAGTGTAGATATATTAGAAAGCTACTGTCTAAATAAAATAACAAAGGAATAGAAACCGATTCAGCTGCTACGTTTCGGGTGTGCGGAGCGCGCGGTTCCGTACGTGCGGCGGACGGCGGACGCGCGGCATCCGACAAATTATAGACAAATCTCTGGGAGGTATTATTTTTTCAACGCGCCCGGGTGAGAAATGCGTGATTGAGGGCCGGCTCGAGATTACAGGCTACAGGGGACACGCCACCGCCGAGCTCTCTCACTCACTTATAATCATTATTTAGTCGTAATAAAGTGTTAGAATAAGTAATTATTGCCACCCAAGAAACTACGGAACAGAAACACTGGTAATCTTCGCGGTCACTGTAATGTTATCTGTTTCATGACAGTAATTCTAGCTGAATGTACCCATTGTGAGAGACACTTAACGGATGTTATAAAGCTTACGTGCACGGCATTGTAAAAAGCGATTCTAATACCATTCACATTAACTTTTTTAGCTTCTGCTCAACCGAATGTTTAAGCCAAATTACCGCTCAGACCCAATTTAAGACGATCTCGGCGATAATATAGTCCATAATAAAATTGGAATAGGTAGACGCCAATTTTGACACGTCGAATACTGCGTTAACTGTCATTAACAATTTTATGCAAATCCTAATTTGGATCAATGGTTTAAAATGGGAAAATTAGGGAGAAAATTATAGGGCTGGCGCGCCGATGGCACGTTTATGATGCGTTGCCACGGGCCGCGCAGTCTGTCCGCCGCGCCGCGCCGCTCGCCTCGCCGACACACACTCTATGCTAAATTGTAACATCCAAGTGCAAAATTATGCTGAATATTACATGCACATGCAACTTTATCGCGTCAAGATCAATGTTATCAAGTTTTTACTAAAATTCTTAATAATAAGAAAACCTATTTACATCATTATTATCGAAAGTCACAAAATAAGAAAACCTGTGATGTTTCCACCCACACTTATACTATAGGTTGAGCTACCAAAATATTTTTAAACAACTGTATTTCAGTTCTCTCTTTTGAAGTGTAATAACAGTTACATGGTATGTCACTTCTCGGCAATTCGAGGAACAGTCCAAGAAATCGCTAACAAATTAATGATATGTGTTTCGAGTGTGGTGTTGGCGCGGTGCGGGCCGGCTCGCCGCTGATTACAAGGCGGCCGGTAATAGGCCCGTCGCGTCCCACCCTATACTCAACTTAATGCTCTCGCAATTTCACTCAAAATAATGAACACAGTAAAAAATAAGTTTTCGGCGGATCCTTAAATGAGAGCTGGCGACGTGAGCCGCGACTCCCAGCTACACAGTGCACGGAGCACCGAGCCTCTTGTATTGATCCCTCCTCAAGATGAACCTCATTCGTGTTTTGATCTGACGAAATTGTTCTACGAACTTCCAAATTGCTTTTTGCGTTATTGAATGGGGTTTAGATTGAAGTATGCCGATCATTTTAAGGAATAAATTAATAATGTAGGTAGGTATACAAAAGCGTTAAATTTGCGGATGCTAAACAGGTAAAGCTTAATATGATTCCGTTTAGGAGTTTCCCGTTTATTTAATTATTAAAGGATATAAGCAGGTAGGATATTAGTTTCACTTTAGTAATTTAACGATTGTCCGCAAAATTCTTAAGGTTTAATTGGACGATACTCACATTGAAGATACAAACTTCAGATACAAAAACAACAGTGTTCGACCAACACCACAACAAGAAATCGCTACATACTATTGTTACTTTAAAAGTTCTCTGTGTAAACATTAGGTACAATTTAAAAATATAAACATGTCGTAGTTGTGGATGGCAGTTGTTTCTCGGGCTGCGGTTAGGCGCGGAGATAGCGCGTCCCCGGGGAGCCGATCTGATAGCGCTGGAATATGACGACAGTTCGCGAGCTCCCGACTCCTGAGCCACGCCGTACGCCGTACACGTAAATGATAAAGATAAACACTCGAGCCGTACTGCGCGCTATTACAGAGATGTGCGGCTTTTTAGGAGTTTACAGCTTATCTGCGGATGCCCATTATAACTTATTACCATATGCCTACATACCCATGTGTCCTCTGCTTTATTACACTCATACCTATGTGTATTAGTAAGTACATACATCTTGATGTAGGCGGCTTTACTATTACGTGGGCTAGGTACCGTCATTACTCAAAAATAGTACAGCTTAATATGGATAGATACCAGTCGTATAGGTGTTTAGAGGCGAGATTAATGCCATTTTTCGGGCATGCACTACCAAACCTTAAAATGCTACTCAGAAATTACGTTAGTAAGCATTTATAAAAGAACCTTACACATTTTTATTAACCAGATAAAAGTTTTAATTGTCAAGATATGCGAAACGTTTACATAGAAGTTATATTAAATGAATTACCTGTTAACGTCAAAAGTCAAAACTCCATTTAGAGGGACTTTCAGAAATTACATCAAGCGACAACATCAAACAATAATTTCGGAAAAAGCAATTATCATTATCCAGATAGGAGGGTCGGAGGCGATCGCATTAACATCATAAAAGGGGCGAAGTTTGTGTACGCGCCCCCGGGACTCCCGTCGGCGACGAGACAGTTACATATTACGCAATAAAGAGCTGTTCTCGCGAAAGGAAGTGTGAAAATGAACAACATCAAGGGGTTATCTTGAATTACTCACTAAAAACTTATTGTCGGAGCTCTACGGGGGCGCAGAGAGGCAGGCGGGGGTGGATTTGCCGCGAACAGATAAGGGCGCGCTATTGGGATCGCGCCGTTCTCATCCAATTACACGGTCGAGCGAGCGCGCCGCGCCGAGGAGCGCCGAGATAAAAACGCGGAGCTGCCTCGACGCTGTCTCCGCAGGGATTGTCGCTCGCCTAACGTTTTCACCTACGACCGTCCTCTAGCTAACAACTCAATTTGCGTTCCGACACGGCGACAGCTACCACCGAACAGATTTAGCTGTCTTTGTGCACAATAAGGTTAATTTGTATACACCACCTTCATAAACGCAAGGCATCTGTTTTCATTATTTGTAACACCATCGTACTACTTAGCTTTTTATTTAGGGATCTTGATTATATTATTGATAATATAATGATTGCCCCTGAAATAACTTTATAGAAATGTAATTTTTTGAAATAACTTTATGTCAATCATTGCGTGCAAAGTGACCCTTTCGAACTTTTAATCTGAGGCTCTACATTGTACGAATTACACTTAATTATTATTATTTTCTATTGACTGCCAAGTTTACATCTCGTAGCGAGTCGTAGCACAAAGATCTTGTCAGAATAAAGAGAAGCTGTGTCACAAATAAACGTAGCTACGCACTTGGCACAATTTTATTTAGTATGCGAATATCACTTTATTATTTGCAACCCCTTGTGCATATAAGTATATGATAGCAACTACCTGCTTTCAGACGGAAGTAATCTAAGTCGACGTGCTAAGGGAATTGGCGAGCGTCGGGGCGCGAGACCGCGGGCTTTTGATTCAATTAGAGCGATCGCCGCGGGACCCCACCGTTGCGAACACGCCGCATGGCAAGACGTCTAGAAGTCACTTCACCAAGTTAACCTAGTTAAAGTTAGCTGAAACGAGAACTATGCTTAATAATGTTAACATTACAAAATTTTGAATTATCATCGAATTACCTATGGCCGAAGCAGTGTTTTGAAATCTTTCAACCAGCTTAAGCGCTACCGAATAGTTTTATGGTTATCCCGAAACCTTAATTCCCGTCTTAGGCTTAATAGTAGCGTAACCTAATAAATAACAGTGACATTTGTTTTCGGTACTAAGCCCCACCCTCTGTCACAAGCAGAACCCAATCCGACAGCGCGGCCGCCGCCGTATGTAAATAGTTTACCGAAAGTCGCCGCTCGTCCATCACGCGTTGTCACATAAATTATGCCGCGGCGAATCCGCGGTCGAATCATTGTTTGACTTTTATCTTATTACGTACATATCCCGATTTTGTTCGCGTCATATTTCTTCTGACTTATCGGCTTTTATCTATCGTTTTGTGGCGAGTCTCGCTATCGATCACCCGATCCCTGCCGCGAGCCGACAAATGTCTCCGAATGTTTTGAGTGGATTAGGCGAACTGTCGGTGTCGCTCACCGAGGTAACTAATGCGCTCCCGAGCTTATTTGGAACGCGTATCGAGTTATTGTCGCTTATCTGATGATGAGCGCGCGCGCATCGAGCCACTCTACCGGTCACTCGGGGCCGCGCCTAGAGCGGCTGGCGCTCTCCCCTGCGGTATCATCCACCACTCATAATGACTAATGACGGATCTTCTGTAATGTCTAAGAATTATTTTACATTGATCGCGGCAATAAATTAAGTCACGTACTCGACTCTCAAGGAATGTATGATTTAATATGTAAATAACCATAACACGACTTGACCATGAGTTGCACTTCTTCGTATTACATATATATCGGGAAAAATATCAAGGTTATGGATTTGTAGATTTGTAACCTGTATGTATACAATATTAGCGTCGATGACGTCAAAGTAACTTGAGAGCGGTGACAAATGTCGCAGCAGAATGAACGGTAGTCCCAGCACGAGCCTCGCTATCAGAGGATCTGGTGTGACTGTCACGCGACACCCGACACCTCGGTGGCATCGCCGGATCCGCGTTAAATTAATGAAAACATCCATCCATAAAGACCCAAACGCCTCTGCGTTCTTATGAATGAAATTCCAACCTGCACGGGTTCGAATCCTTTTTTATGATGATCATAAATTAAACGACCAATTTCCAGCGAGTGTCACAGCGCGGATAAAGGAATCATTTTTATAATATCCTCAGCGCTTAACAAGGGTACAAATAATGCCCACGCATATTCACGCGGCTATAAGTCGGGATCGAGCGAGCTGGCCACTGACTGCTAAACTGTTAATATAAATAATGAACTGTGTTATGGGCTGGTGTGGTAGGTAGCACTCCGTTGACTAACGATGTTTTTGTGTTCGCACTCATAACTTGGTGTGAGGGTTGATTGGTGCGCGCTTGTTTGTTATTGTTCGCTGGCTTTGGCATCGGCGGACTGACTCACGCTTGCCGATGGCGCATGCACTGGGGACTGGAAGATATTCATTTGGTCACAGCTTGCATAAAAATAAACTAACATTTTAGCTATAGGTATAGCTACCATATTACTGTAGGTTCAATACCTAGGCACAATGTACTTCGGTTTGTTTGAGTTTCATTGATTTCAGTTCGATAAAAGTTGTAAAAGCTTATTAACTTTCGGAATAATCTTGCAGGTAATATGAATGGTTTAAAACAGATTATAATCATAATATTCTTTGAATTAGTAGTAAACAGTCCTAGTATATTAGCTGCTATACTGCTAAAACTTGCAAGGATTGATGCAACTTCTTTTCATTTAAAAGAAGAGCTTGCTCGTTCCTTGACCCTGTTAAATAATAGGCGGCACCAATTATCAAGTAAATAAATAGTATTTAAGTATTTATAGATACCCTGCGAACTGTAACTCGATCCTGCGTAAGCTTAAGTGCGGCTACCGACGCCCACGCGTGGCTGCCATCCGCGACCGTCGCAGCCGCCGCTAATTTATCGTCCACCTCACTCGCCTGACTTATGACACGGACCTGGGCCTGCCCTTATACGTACCAAGCTTTAATGGACCTCGTGCGCTGGTTGTCACGGTGTACTCGACGTGTAACGATTAATAAATATTATAACCTAACTGGTAGTGTCGACGCGTTCATCTTCATCAGCTGCGAATGACTCCCTGACGGGTATTCGCGTTCTTTTGTTTTTGCTACTGTCTTTTGTATTTTGCCAGTCTTCATCACTGGTGGCAAAAAGAGAAAATGTAGGTGTGCTTCATTTTATTAGGTACCTACAATTAACCAATTTGGCTAATATTTTTTGTTCCTCAAAACTCTTGACTACTTCTTATCTTATGTCATTATGTGTAAGAAGTCAGAAAGTTGGAGATAACGTAAAAGTCGATGTAATTCACAGAATTTCCAAATTTCCAATGCACAAGCACCCAAAAATCTGGAGGAGATATGATAAAACCAATTATATCGTTCGGGAACACTTGATCCTCGCCACAAGATGCCTATAGCTACAGCAATACTTTGATAAACGTATTGCACCATTGCCATGCAATTTATGTAAATCGTAGTTAGCTTGTAAATCTTCTTTAAATACATCATAATACGTTACACATGTCACCACTGTTAAAGCGAATGGTGTGTTATATTACACTAATAATCGCTTTACGAATATGCAAAGCCAACTGCCAAGATTCGCTAGAGGAAGAAGAATAAAAGTATGCCATAAAATTAACACCTAGGACCATGCGATGCGATGAATTTTACGCCATCATTTGCCCGAGATGGAACTTTGATAACAAAATCTTACACCAACATCTTAAAATAAAACAATAGCAAGTATTTTATGACTGGAATATTATATTCAAATGAGTAGTAATATACAAGAGGGCATGACGTTAGTAGGCAGGATCCTCGCGACGTCAGTAAAGTGTCATTGTGGCCGAGGTCCTACGGCATCGCGTACAGCCTGCACCGACTATAAAGTGTCCGTATAAATGATTAAGTGTTAAGTTACGATGTTGGCAGGCGCGCGCGCAGCGTGGCTCCAGCCTCCATTCACTGACCAACGGATAATATTACCTTACCGCCGAAAATATCAAATCGACAGGAAGATGTTATCGGCATGAATGTTATAAAATTGAATATTTTCATATATTAGGTAGGCCTGCCTACCCCCGCGGCGCGAGTCTTCCGGCGCGCTCCTCATCCGTCCTGCCTATCCAACCCAAACATTTTTATGACACATTTTATTGTGAATAGAGATGTTATTTAATATCGCTGTTAACGTCTACACAAAATTTGAAAAATGTTTTTAGTACTTTTCGTTTTAGATGTGCTGTGCCCAGTTGTTATTGGAGTTTATTGTAAGCTATAAATATTCAATAAATAACAAACAAATAAATAAATTCAGGTATTGCACCGGACGCAACGGTTTTATGATGATATGAAATACAACACATTTGAAACGCAAGTAACATAGCTCCATAAAAGACGATAATTTAGTCAACAAATTAATCTTATATTCAAATAGATTCGACAACAAAATACACTTGTAGCTTCTACCCTTTGTTAGTTCAAATATGTATAAAGTTAAAAGCTATAGTGGGCGTTACTATCGAAACGAAACTGTGCGAGCCAAATCTATCGTTCTCTAGTTTAAAACTCTAAAACAATTCAATCGCTTACAATTGCTTTTTCATGGGCTAACAGCCCACATAGAGTTTTGGTAACATAAGACGTAAACATAGAGATATATCGGACATAACACCCAGCGTGACAACCACGCTCCTGCGCCACTCCGCTTTACCGTTCCCCATTAAATTGAAACAAATCTATAAAAGTTCCACTTTAAATAAATACACTATTAAAAATACATAAAGTACAACACTAGTCGTACAAATCGTCCGTTTTATGTAAACCGTGAGATTCGCGTTACATTCATAGAGTATTTATCGTCAAGCGATGGTTATTAACAAACCGGTTATCTTCACGCGTGATGTGTGCATGGAGCGGTGGGCGCCTGCAACTTATAACACTCATTATCTCGCCAGGGGACTTGCTTATTAGCATGCTAAATTGATTTCACCGCCTACGCTCGATCGAATCCCATTTAGCCAAAATCAAATAGTTTCGGTTGATTAAAGAAGAATACGAAAAATCCGTTTATAACAAATGTTCCATTCTAAATGTACTAATTGAATCTGTAGAAGGATATTTACGGACATATTAATGCAAATTGGATTGTGTTTTGTATGTCAAAGAGTAGCCGAAGGCGGACTTAACGTGATCGTTTGTTTCGCACTAAACAATTCTGAAAGGTGTTAGTCTCAAAATGGTTTATCAAAAAATGGGTATAAAAATGTGTGGAGTGTGTCGCGGCGAATATCAATTAATAGTTGTTGGTGCGCGCGGAGCTGCAAAAGTGTAAAGTTCAGCGAGGCGGGGGGCGTTGCGTAAATCAAGCGCGGATACGCGTGAATTGCCAACGTGGAAATACGTCCATCCGAAACCCGGACGCATCGCGAGGCGCGCTCTACCAACCCGCGCGGTACGGGAAGCTTGAAATACTGATTAGCCTCTACCCTTATTTGTTGTCCGGTTACTGAAACAAAACAAGACGAAGACGAAGTATTTATATCCGAAAAAAGTATTGTACCAACAATGTCAGTAACTTAAGTCAGTAATAGTTTCACTGAAATGAATGAATGATTAATTTCTCTCTTTTACACGTCAGATTTCAATAAGACCAAAAAACTAGATGGCGTCTTGATGAATTTAGAAGAACTAACAAAATATATTTTCCTTTAACAGCAAGAAACATCAATGTTTACAATCCGAAACTATCCAATCCGACATAACACGAGACACAGGGACGGTTGTATGGTAACTACCTACAGGTGAACGGAGTAAATCTGTTCGCTGAAAAAAGGTAGCTACGTTTGGCACCGGCCGCAATGAAAAAGTAGGTAGGAGCGTCGGGCACACGCGCACTATACAACACATGGCACGTGAAAATTATTGCCGCTCGGATTTTTCGAAAGCATTAATGCAAATTTATCGAGCCGCGCAGCGCTAATTGCGAGCGACGCTGCCTCGCTGATTGTTTTCTCGTCCGATTTATGGCAACACCTATTGCCGATTTAAAGCTTTAATTGTAAACGATTCACGTGTTTTATTGGATAGTCGGTGTGTATTTATTCGAATGCTCTCTGTGCGGTTTCGATTATTGATTTTTCGTCGGCTATGTTTTTACCGAAACGTTGTTTTTAAGTTTCACTTGTCGTTATCGATGGACTCGACGATAGCTGTGTTCAACTGGTCAAGCCATGGCTAAAATATGACGCTATTTGGTATTGAAAATATGTTTCGACTTTGTGTGGGACCGTCTCAAAACTATAGTAACAAGTACCTAGACATTAGATAAATAAGATGTTCGGATAAACATAACGTTATATTTATTTTTAATCTGTTGTTGATTCTCATAAAAATATGCAAGAATCAAAGCTACCGACATAATATTTTAATAACATTATTAACCTTTTGACTTGGGTACCTAAAACTATATTATTATATATTAAACTTCTCAAAATATTATTATTAGTGTCATAATCATTTACCAATAAATATAAATATTTTTTAGAAGTTAATTAATAAAACGTGTTAAATATCAAAGGTGATGTTTTGTTGATCATAAATATTTATTAATGTTAGAAGAACAGAGTTAACAGTTCTACATTCGTATCTATGGCATTTTATGTTTCGCTTTCGTCATATCTACATTCGTACATTAAGTAAAGATTACAAACAAACAAGTATTTTAAGTACAGATTAGGTATGTATATGTTGAACGTTAACACGGGATAATTTAACAAAATTATTTATAAAACTTCATGTCACCAAAAACTATTCGCCTACGGCGGCTCTACGAGATTGTAGCACGTTGAGTGAGAAGTGGAAAAGTGTCGTAAAAACCAAGAATTACCTCTCGGCGGAGGTAGGGATGTGTTAATAAATTAAGTGACGTCACATCCGAGCGGTTAACAAAGTTAGCGGCGACGGCCGGGGGCGTTTCCCGCCTTTTTCGCTTAAGTTTTCCGCGCCGCCGGCACCGGAAGTTCGGCCATTATTATTTTACGCGGGCAACAAGCGGCGCGATAATATCCCGCGCTTCAGCCGGCCCGCTCCTTGAGACTGCTTTAATGGCGGAACGTGTCTTCTTACTTTGCGTTTAATAGGTGTAATAACTTAAACAGAAAACTGGGATTTATTAAAGTTCCGCCTGATCTGACCAATCGATGGTATTTTCGAAAGTGGCTTAAATTATGCCATAAATGGTTTTATCTCTATGTTCATAAATATTCATTTCTTTGCTGTTTGCATAAAGCTATGTGAGGGAAATAAAACAGAGTCATTAGTAAAGTTACTACATGAATACATTATCTTTTACAACCTGATAAACAAACGAAATCGTCTTAAAAAGATAACTTAAGCACAAATTAATAAAAATAAACTTTCCAAAATGATGTTTGACCTCTTCAACGTACCGGGAGCGTACCCTTGGCAGAAGCGAGCTGTTCTCAATTCGGCACACGTCACAGCGATTGGTGGCGTGTGTTTTGCGTAATCCCGGAATAAAGCTTAGTTAGGTGTAAGCCGGGGTCGGGCGTTGGGGCGAGTCACTTGCTCCCGTAAATCAATCCGGGTCCGTCTCAGGACGCGACGCGGCAAAAATAAGAGGTCGCTCGGGTTTACACCGCGCCACGCGACAAACAAATCCGCTTCGGTAGGTTTACAGGTACTCCTTTAGCTTTTTGAAAATTCTACGATATAGAAACCTACCTAGTGTTTAAAGGCGATATTAATTATATTCTACACTAACTTGTTTGTTTAGAAGGTAGTATTTAGTTTTATGTTCACTTTACAATATTTTCTATTATTTTCACAATCCAAGGATAAGATACAATACCGGTATCTTAAAAAGGATTTTGTAGGAAGTTCTTTACATGTCTAAACAATTTAATATTTAATGCGCTTTCTTTCAGACCCTAAAAGGTCGTCGTAGATTTTCGACTGCTTGTCAACCGATTATTATACTTGCGCAAGTTATTATGTCTCAGTGGGGGGCTATTTTCTTTTCCTGTTACCTTATAGATATCCCAATAAAATTATCAACCTATGGGCACCATTTTCGGTTCACTCTCCAATACAGTATCTATCATAAAAGCGATTATTTTTGCCAGTCATTACGCTTTCACAAACCGCCACTTTCTCGTGACGGCGAACACGACGATACCGAAATAATAGAATAAAAGAGTTGACAGTCCATTGTCTGGTAAATTATTCACGAAATCTATTCGTCGCTCTAGATGTTGCGCGAGATCGGCGCGATACGTTAAATTACGTGCGTTTCCATATTTCATGGCGGGTGAGCCTGATGACAGTCGTGACAGCCCGTATCGACTTTTTGTTCCACTTACACGTGGTTAATGATGACGCTTTACATACAAATACGTAAACGATGTGGTTTACTTTTATTTTTCTATCCAGACTTACCATTTCGTTTAATAAGACGGTAGAGAAAACTTAAACATTAAACTTTACGTTTCTTTATCGAAGTTGCTGTATGTACAAAATTGCGCTGAAATATCTTTAGACACAACTAATCGTTAAATAATATTTAAGAGGACAATATATCAAATCGGTCTCAAAGATAATAACACTTCAAGATGAACGATCAACAAAGTTATTAAATGTATCAATCAATCTGATTTATTATTTAGATTAAATGATTCATTTGAGTTTATATTCACAACTAATTGCATGCTATGAGGATACACAGTTGCAAATAAATATCAGTCACGCAGATACTTATTAAATATACAAGATATACTGCAATTTATGTATATAAAGAATGTGTATCGAGTTTAAACGTAGCCCGGGGGTAAAGACAATTAAAAATTAATCTTATGCGGCCATTGGTTGGTCAATACGGCGGCATCCGGCAGTCGCGCCCGCGCCCCGTCATTACCAGCCCGACGATTCAATTCGACACATCTTCAGGGTTTCACCTCGCTCAATAATTACCCAGTGCTATCATTAAGCCGCGTGCACAACAAAACATAATAACCTTGCAATTAGACGGTGACTGTCATTAGATTGTAATAGAGTTTCGTACAACAATTTGTGAGTAAAATCGTCAAGCGTGTCACATTACCAGAGTCCATTAGGGCGTTTACACAACACGGAATTGAAATGAGCAGTCCACAGATTATCGTGATAGACAAACAGACCGCACTGTCTCGTAATAATGCTTTATACGGCGTGTTCAGTACCAAGTAGGTACCTCTTGTTGCCCACATAACTACTGGTCAGTAATAAATTAAACGAGGTTTATACTTTGCGGCTGCAGGCGGTAAAAGACGACATGTTATATTGTGTAACTAACAGACAAGACATAAATAAATATCTTTCTTAACACTTTTCAGTGATAGGTAAAGATGCTAAAACAATTTTCAATAATTCATGAGATGCTTTAGTTGAAAATTGTCACAATATAGCACTATTGCTGACTAACGATCTCACAATGAATCTACGTTTAGCACAAATAAAAAGAAAATCGTAAAAGAAAAGGACGGGCATTAGTCGCAATCAACTGTAACAAGAACAGTCACGGAAGTCTGTCGTCAAACGTCAAGCACACAAACAATAATGAGAAATGCCATACACATCGATAAACAAAAGAAAACTACGGCGGTTTCCATTCTGCGCAAATTGTAAAGGTCAATTGAAGGGTTTACCGCAGTAATCCTAAGGTAGCAGACATGCTATACGGCGAGAGCGATTTGACAATGAAGGCAAGGAAAATCTACGCATTAAATTCAATTTTTCAGTTTCGTATTCAGGGCAAAACTTTTAAGGTCTTGATGAAGTTATGGATATAGTATGGAAATAGCTTAAAGAACATACTTTTGTGGCTTTTACATTCAGGAAAAAGGAACTACTTTGTATAAAAAATCTATGGGAAAAGCTGACGGATTTTTCGTATGTTTTCCCAAAAGGCAACAATGCACCAACATTCTAAAATTGCGCATAATTACATAAATACTCATCGCTAATTCTTTTGCAACATTTATAACTTAGGTTACAATATGTAAAAACATACAGCCTGTATACAAAATGGTAACAGCGGGTGTGTCGAATATCCTCAGAATATCCGGCCGATTTCGTCAGGTAGCACGATAATATCCACACATTGAGTATTAGGATCACCACCGATAAGATCTTATCGGTTCAACGTTAAATAACACGTTTCCTGCAATCGTCGTGGTAATTTTAATAATATAATTACGATATTCGTATGGCGGCTTTTCAGCCCTATAATAATGCCGAACACCAAACAATGTGTTTATACTACATCACACCGATCTGTTATTATGTTTTCATATATTTTACATTGATCGTGTAATTTGGGGTATTTTAGTATAGACTTAAATATGATAGATATACATAAATAGATTTTAATCGGAATGATGATAGGTATTATAGGTATCACGTACATTACATAAATCGTGTATTGTAAATATCGCCGTGGATGCCGTAGACCCTGCTACGGCGCTCGATACTGACGGTAATGAAGTATGCATTTGTAGCACTACTGGAGCTTTCCATTTTTTTTTTTTAAGATTACAGAAAATTTTGTTAAAAACCTGAAGATAAAAAAATGTCTAGTCAAATGGTGGTACGCATACGGGTGGCTCGTAGCACTTGGAACCACCATTAAAATAATTAGCTACATCGTAGCAAACGCAATTCTGCTGTTAACGCGTTAAATATAAAGCACCATATTTTTATAAATTAAACTGTTAACTTAGTATATATATTATCATAGAGCCAGGTAAAACGGAAGACCATCAATAGCACCATCATTTGCACCCTCCTTCCACATTATAACACTAATGTTATTCCTTTAATTGATTAAATTAATAAAGAGCTGCAATTTCCTACTCGCATCTATCTCAAGCGATTTGTTCCGGATATAATTTACTGGCTTGAAAACAGTTTTGATGCGTTGCTAGATTTTTAGTTAACGCGTTGTTTAGCTGGCTCATTAGCTGAAGGATTGGCTGGCCATTAGTAGATGTTTAGCGATCATTGTGGCCATGTGCTATAATATATATACTTTGACATTAGTGATTGTGTAATGTTTCAACTGTAGGTAACGTAAGAATTGGTGCTATAAAATATAATAATGCGCATAAACTTCACAGCTCTTTAGATTTTTCTTGTTCTTGTTTTAGGAATTTCTTTCCTTATAACGGTCTTTTAACTGTTACACAAAAGTTAAGAAATCTTTCTACTTGACTAATTAGTTAAATTGTTCCACGTACCTTAATTAATAGTTCTAAAATATTTTATTGAAAACTTTAACAAGAAAGTCCGATAAAAATAAAATAACACAATTAAAATAAATCTTGCAGCATCTGCGTCTATCTTGCAATGCCAACAGGCATTTTTCAGGATCCGTAACAAATAAAATAATTCGTTTATTCGTACCTACTTATTTATATTAAAATTATATATACTTAAATACAACGTATACTTAAATACAATCTTCACTAATCTTATAAACTCAATTTCATAGTACGGAAATCATGGGTAATGAATACGATATTAAATATGAAGGAAATAAATGTCGTCACATTAGGGCGGTGCAGCGATCTGCAGCGGCGTGCCACTAATGACGGTGGTAGATTATTGTTTTAGATCACTACCGCCCTCTAATTCGCCACGTTGCCTGTAATTAAGCCCCGGCCGATCTCCAAAAAACAACAATTTCACCCCTTTGTGATAACTGCATGTGTAGGCATTAAAATTTGAACGACCCAAATAACGGTCTGAAGGAATTATAAAAATTTGTCTCTTCGCAAGGAATGTTTCGTAGCACTTAAGATATTAGAGTTTTTTTGTTTCTAATGTCCCTTTTCACCCCTACTTCAATTGCGTAAAAGTTTAAGACAAAAAAGTTGTAACGGCCATCCAATTAGTTTAAGAATCCGCACAGAAGCGCTTCGCCGACCCTAAATTTTTCCCAATTAAATGCAAAACTCGGCCGGCACCGGCGGCTATATAAAATTTAAAGTCCATACAATTCGCGCAACACAAATTTTTATTACCTTCGCCCGGTAAGTAAACAAAAAGAACAAATTAGCCGGCCTCAGTACAAGACGTCGGCATCGTCCGCGCGCTATATCCCGCCCGGGACACAAGGGTGTAAAAAGTAAAACAATAAGGATTCTGTGCGGCTGCAAGGGGATATTTATTGTTAATGAAAATGGCGGGATTTGAACTAACGTCTTGTAACTAAATACCCCCTCACGGTTAAAGCGGGCACTAATTTGGTTTTTATAGCGCGTCCTTAATTTGATTTGGCGGCATCGCGGCCGCGCCACTATTGCCTGTAGGAGCAATTAATTTGGTCGGATTATATTTTTTTCTCGGGGCGGCCTGTGCGTCGCGCGACTCTCCCCGTGGCCCGTGGAGCTTGCTTACGCGCCCACAACACGATCAAACCGACGAGGAAAAAATAAAATAAAACTTAAGCCCCGTTTAATTTGAAGGGTGGTTCTGGGCTATTAAAGTAACACGCTTATGTATTGCAAATTATATTGAAATTTGTCTTCCATTACTGAGCGTCTTCCTCACACAAATGTTGCCCGCATTACGAGCGGGAGATTTTTATTCCTCGCTACGCCCACCCTTGTCTCCCAGTTTTTTACGTCGGAAGTTTTGTGGTGCTTTTTTTCTCGCTAATTAAAACTCTTCCGCGCTGTTTCCTCTGAGAAACGAGATCCGATCAATTAATTTTTAGGCGGAGTAAGCCGTCTCGAAATTCACTGGGCTCAATAAAAAAACAATTTTCTTCCCAAAAAAAGGGTATCAAAAAGTAATTGATCAAATAAAGGTTTATATTTAGGAAACTTTTTTAAATTGCTTACGAGGTTTTAAATTGTTGTTGTACAATTTTCTGAGTACCTGGAAAATACGTTAAGCAATCAGCGTGCAGGTCATCTTATAGAATAGCATTGTCTATAGAAAATTCTATGCAATCAGCGGCGTGGACGTCGGCGGCGGTAGTGCGGGCGCTGGGAGATAGAGTCACGCGCGCTATTGTCTCGGCCTCTGAGGACAAACCATTGCATCTAATATAATCATTTCTACACGATATACAATTACTACTTACTACCGATATTAGTTAAAAAGAAATATTCTTAAACACCTTCAGCTTCATTTTGTTATATTAGTTACTTACCTAACTGTAAAAACTAAACTATTGTAAATTTTAAAAATACCTAGTTCTGACCATTTTTTGCTACTCAAAAAAATCTCGTCTACATGGCCTTCCACATACTATATCTATTTACTGTGTTTTAAAATCCTTTTTAAGGGACATGAAAAACAAATCCACATACTTACCTACCCGTATAAGAAAACAAAGCAACAAAGAAACACAAAACAACAGCATACCCTTCAATCAGTAGAAATGAAGGCTTCAGAGGTACAGCAGCAATTTGTCGTTGATGGCGGCGGCTCCGGTAGGCAGGCCACTGGAAGCACGCGCCGAATTAAATGGAAATCAATAGCAATCGCCGCACGTGACCGACGACCCTTACATCTCGCCGACGCCAACATCACTCACCGGCCCCGGGATATGGCAGTTCGTGACAGATCATGGTCTTAATAGAAAACGCTCACCGCACTGCAGATCGTGCAAACTAGTTTGTTCTATTCAGGCACTGGTCGGATACACCTCGAACGTATTCTGGTAAACCTTAGGTAAATATTAGGTGGCAACATCGAGCCTGATGAAGAAGCCTTGCGAAGACGCAGTTTTGTAATCATGATGTTCCAGAATCAAGTGTTTTTAAAATTTGTTTTCTACGCAGTAAACCATAATAGTGTAATTTGCTGCACTGACGTGACAGGTGACAATATTTCCTCGCCGCTGTATAGACTGAACGCGTGTTCCACTGTAGGATTTTGTTATCTTGATTTTCCGTCAAAAACTCAAAATAGATTTAAATCTGATTCATGCCTTTTCGAGTAGGTAACTATATAAATAATATAGGTATTTATATTAAAAAAAATACATACTTAGGCATTTTAAAAACATGCAAAAAGTAAGAAAACCACCCCAATTGACACCTTTTGAAAACACCAACTTTTCCACCAAAGCCATTCGTTTTACTGTGACCTTGGATTTAATCAACAAGTAACGTTTTAGATATCATCATCATCATCATCAGCATCAGCCGGAAGACGTCCACTGCTGGACAAAGGCCTCGCCCTTAAAACGCCACAATGAACGACAACTTGCCATTTGCATAGATATTGCATTAACATTAATAAATACGGAAGTTCTCTATTAAATCAAACCAAATAGAGTAAGCAGGCAGGTGCAACGGGAGTCCGGTAAAACAATTCTAGCTGAAATCACTGCACCTCCTCTACAATGACGGACCAATCGACGTGCACTGCGATTACGGACATAGATCAACTTGAAACTTTATCAGTTTAGGTAGGTACAATACCTACCTTAAATTGTAAATTCATGATATAAAGATCAACGTTGGGAAATAATTATCCATGAAAAAATTCTGCATGGAATTGGGAGCATAGAAGTCTAATGATTGGACACTACGTAAAGTAAAGTACGAGTATCAACTAATATCGATTAGACTCTAATCGATATTTAGTTGATACTCGTACTTTATAAGTACATAGTGTCAAATTTTAATGCTCCTCACTTCAGTAAAACTTACATACAATTTTACTTAGATATTGTTATTTATAAAGTAGTTTAACTTAAAACTAGTGAAATAGGCATTAAAACCACCCAGAGACATGTCTAGTCTATTATTAATTCGGGGGGCACGTCCTAGCCTAAGGTGGGCCGCAAACAAAGCAGCACTTCCTTCGATTGTCGTCCACCGGTTGATCAATCAATACATTAGAAAGGCAAGCTTAATTGCAGCTATTTTGTCCGACTGTTTGTACTGTCTGTCGGGGAATTACGTTTAATGCATGGTTTATGGATTCCAACAAAGAATTAGTCAATCCGTCTCTTACCATGGGTTATAGAAGGTTCTGAAAATTCTGCATTTCTAAACATAAAACTAAATGGGCTAGTTCTATCCCTTAGTAATGTTGTTCCAAATTACCTATTGGTTATGTGGAGACAGACTTATATATGTTTTTACTATATGTTGCGATGGCGTAGCGAAATTTTTCTAATTCGCCTTTATATCAGTAATATTATTAGGTATCTATCATTGAAATGCAAACAAAAAGTTAAATTACTAGGCACTTGATGACCTCTATAATTTACTAGCACCTGATCATCAACTGTTAACAGTTATGGTTTACGAAGATTTTACCCATCTAGGAACAGTAATAAATTACAAAGAATACATTTACCTTCGTATTCAGATAATAGAAGCAGTCCATTAGTCTCGAGGTAGATTGACTTTGATTTAGTAATTTAACGTAATTCTAGGTTCCTGTTAACCGCCACAAAGTGGTCCAATTAGCAAAACCAAGTCAGTTACAAAATAACTCTTTTTACGAAATTGCCAGCGATTTGGTTGAAATTACAACGAAATCTATTTAAATGTTAACTGATTTTGTTTATTCATGTAACGAACAAGTAAGGCGGTGGTTGTCTTTAACTTTTTCAGGGCGATTTTCCTCAAATATTAACAGGAGCAGACCCACGTCCAGTGCTTACATAGTAAAGCAATATCTACAAAAGGACAAAATATCGCTGCAAATAAACGTTTAACTTTATGGACTCGAAAGATATTACCGATTCGTGATCTCCTTTTTGTTTAGTTTCGCGTTTCGCCCGGTCGGCCATCTTGGCGACATGTGGCGGGAGATTTAGGCGGGAAACGTGCCCCGCTATATTAGATTATGTCGAAATGAATTGAGCGCTACTATTGGATATGTTATTGACGTAGATTTGCGATCGGAGGAACGAACTGATATTTCGTATTGTTATTAAAGGCGCAGCTCTCCCCGCGGACGTGAGCGGAGTCCCGAGCACCGGCCCGCCCGATACGACGCCCTTATGGACCTATCGTTTAGGCCTCTTTATATTTTTCTTATGTAAATACGGTTTCATATCCGATGAGCTTTATTTATGTGGGAATCGTTTTAGCGAGATAAGTCTCTCCTCTGTTCCACTGTTCACCTCTTGCGATGCATGTACATTTTGTTTGTTTTGGAATACTGATTTATTGTATCCAGTGATTCGCCTGTCTTTTATTTTAGCTACTTTACATATCGGCCTAATACAAAAAAGGATGTGACTTGTTTTTTATGTCCTATACTTATCTATGTTATACAAATTTTCAAAGGATAAATATGTTTTGAAGAGCAGAGCATATTTGAAGTGTCGCTAAACATCAAAGAGTATATGTGCCAGGCCGAGAGCGTTGTTAAAACGTCTTCAAGGGTTTCAGCGCGGTAAACAGTAGCACAGGAGCTGGCGCAAGTTATAAGACGAAACAGGATCAGCTCATGTTACTTTCATAACTTTTGGTAATCTTTCACTAAGAACAGAAAGCTCATAAAAAATCCTAAATAAATTAAATTTCACTAAAATGTTTTGGAAATAAGAAGAATTACTGAAACAACTTTACCCTTTTCATTGAGAACTTAAACATTGTTTCATATAAGGATTATAACTTGGAAGGTACTTCAAATAATTATATAGGTAAGCCCAGCAAAAATAGCTGAGTCCTTGCAGTCCACGGAGTAAAACCAACACTATTGCTTGAGGTTCCTCACTTGCGCCCGTTAGCGAGGGCGGCGCACGCGATCGCGGCTCGCTTTGATGTCTCGAGGGTAGTTATGGAAATTAATAAAGTGAACAACGTGTAATTGCTTCCGATAAGCGCACTCGCCTGCACTGCTGCGCGGGAGCAACGTTTTTTGCCTCTTTAACGAGCCGCGCACATCACAAACACCACTTTTTTAGCTGCTCTCAATATTAATTAGTTTGAAGTTACTTTTTATTAATTTTATCAAGTAGGTAGTTAGTTTAAAGGTATTTTATATATAAGGTTTGCATACAGGTCCATTACATATTTCAATTATTAGGCTATCGACCTGCAAATGGGGTCTAAAGACTGTCTATCTCTAAATATTATCTGATGCGTTTTATTTTTATCAAAATAAAAACTCGGCCTGTTAAAACTTAGATATTAGAAATCAGCTTTACTGAACCAGAAACTGACTCAAAACAAAGCAATGACCTAC
This sequence comes from Abrostola tripartita, assembly GCA_905340225.1. Lineage (NCBI taxonomy): Eukaryota > Metazoa > Arthropoda > Insecta > Lepidoptera > Noctuidae > Abrostola > Abrostola tripartita. The sequence goes on from HG996488.1 coordinate 5,328,251, forward strand.
AACGAAACTAGAACTTTCATTTTTCCTGTACGTTGGTAGGTGCCTACCTATTTATTTAAACTTCAACTAAGTTCAGTACTCACTGATATACACTTCTGGACACATCTATTGGCCCACCTTAGAGTTTAGGTTTCGATGGCCCCTACCGAAATATGATTGCTAGATTGAACAAAAACTGTTGATGCAGTTTTAAACCTGATACATTTTACCATCTTTTTCGATCGTATAATTTGAATTCAGAATACCATACGACATGGAGCTACGCCTAACAAGTCGGATATGCGCCTTGTTAAAGGCAATTGATTTTTGAATAAAAAACATGTTTTATCAAATAAAGGTTTAATTTAATAACGCGTGTTGCCTCCATGGGCATCTACCACAGCTCTCATACGATTAGGCATAGAGTTTATCAACCGCTCTATGAAATTTTGAGGGATCATCTCCCATTCCTCTTCTATGGCAGTTTTCAACTCCTGCATCGTCTGGGCAACCGGCTGACGAGCCCTAACACGTCTTTTTAGCTCGTCCCACATGTGCTCAATGGGGTTCATGTCTGGGCTTCTGGCTGGCCAGTCCATAACTGTGTTGTGATGTTCACATCCCGAAGATATTCCCTGACGATGCCGGCCGCATGGGCTCTTGTATTATCATGCATAAAAAGGAAATTTGGGCCCACATAGTCCGCGTATGGTATCACGTGAGGTTCTAAGCACTCACGAATGTACCTTCCAGCATTTAATGTTGGCAGCCGTGGTCCTGTAACAACCTCAAGTTGAGTTTTGCCGCTCGCGGATATACCGCCCCAGACAGTCCATGAGCCACCGCCATAAGCAACCCTCTCTTCAAAGCAGCATTGTGCGAAACGCTCTCCCTTACGTCGGTAGACCTTCTTCCTTCCATCATTGCCATGTAACACAATTTTAGACTCATCAGAAAAGAGTACACGGCTCCAATCTTGCTGTGTCCAATTTAAATGACTGCGTGCGAAATGAAGGCGCGCTGTTCGTTGGGCTCGCGTTAGTTTGGGTCCATTAGCTGGCTTGTGTGGTACCATATCGCGTTCTTTTAACCTTCTCCGAACAGTTCGAGCGCTCACAGATACTCCGTGGAAGTCGCGAAGTTGGTTTTGTATCTCAATGGAGGTAAGGTGACGATTTCTCAAGCTGGTCGTCACGATGAATCGATCCTGCCTTTCAGTTGTGACCCGAGATCGTGGCCTTCCTTGGCGACGAACAAAGCCGCCAGTCTCTAGGTACCTCCGATAAACATTTCGGACCGCAGATCGACTTAAATTAAGTTGAGCACTCACGTTTCTTTGGCTGTGTCCGGCCTAAATAAGTGCCACAGCTTGGGCGGCAACTTCAGGTGAAGTATCCATAGATTATTCATAGAACCTCACCTTAATGTTAAAAATAAGTAATGTTTGTTGCAAAACCAAAGATATCAATCACTTTTTCAAGAATTAAATCCAAGTAAACCAATAAAACCAAGTTTTCTTAGTATTCGATTGTTTGATATCAACAAACAGGCTCCAAATTGTCTTTTGTTTCTTTAAATTCTGTGTTCGAAATTCAAAAAAAGACTATTGAATGAAATTGTGAATGTGCCAGGTTCAAAACTGCATAAAAACTTTTTGCTCGACCTAATATAAAATTTAAGCTATGACCAAACGAAACTGAAAATACAAAGTGGGCCAATAGATGTGTCCAGAAGTGTATATGTAAGATCTATAGACACCTATCTATAGATCTTACATATATATATCTACACGACGTAACTGTTCTCTATCAGCCATTATATAAAAACCCGGTTACGTAGACCACTTTAATGAAGTCATTGGCTGTTCTCAAAACACACAAGTAGATCGGCACCTGTCGGTCTGGTGTGCGGCAGCCGACGGCGACGTTAAGAGCCTGCCCACAATCGCCCGCTACCACTTACACTGTTAAAATGTTAACTATCTCTACACAGTAGTACTCTTTCATCCCTGGCGCCTACTCACACTTCAGTTTATAGGTAAAACACATATTTATAATAACACTTCCGAATCATAAGCAGTGGCGCCTATTCATACTCATGTACCCACATCATTGTAATTCATCATCATTCCACATTCCCTCAACATGACAATCCCAACCAAATCATTGCCGAATAGACAAAAAATAAACATGAAATATCTCGAGAATTTAAATACGTCGCAAGGAAAAATAATAATGAATAATGTTAAAAGAAACCTATCAATAAAACTGAACTTAACGTATACCGAAATAAAACACTTTGTTATTAAGTTGACAAGCAACCGTAAAAATGCTCCTTTAAAATGTAAAATAAACAGATCAATCATGTTAAAGCGATCCCACCGGGCTCGCACCGATCCCCGAAAAGAAGCCTACGTAAGCGTCTATTATAAAGCACAGATGTTACCACAAGACCGATTTCATACGTTGTCCCTCTCTCACCTATGGCTACAAGTCTGGACCGAGTAGGACACAAAATAAAAGTGATACTCATTTTTTATTCTTTTTCGAAATAAGAATTGTTCTACATTCGGGAGAGTGATTGACATGCGGTCGCCGGCGGCGCCCCCCGACGCGCGGTATTAAAGCATTTCACAAGATGGCCCTCGTATTATTATCATTTTATAATTTATTACGCTAATTATGAAAGGGTCGTATTTAAAAATAAAACAAAGGTATTACGGATGCCATATTTGTGTGGTAAAAGCTTTGCGGACGTGTAGCGTGTTACTTTTTTGGCGTATAAATCTAGGAAGGCACATCAATCAAGTTGTCGGATGGACGGAAGTCCCGTTCCACATTATTATGTAGATCCGTGATTAAAACGTTAAAAAATATGAAGAGTGTACACAGTACGTAGACGTGGCACAACAACCCTTTAATTTAACGCGTTGTGTCGTACATAACGGTGGGCCGAGCCATCTATGACCTAGGGCGTTAACTTTTTATATTTGTGTCATATAAAGAGGACAGATAATAATCTGTAACGTTTGTTTAGTACGTACAGGTTTACGATATTGACTCATAACAAAGTTATGTTACATATTCATGGGAGGCTATAATAAACCAATATTGTCATTTGTGCGGGCGGCCCGGGCGGGTCGCACTAATTGAAACCCCGGCTCGGCCACGACGTGAGAAGACTAACCATCGGCTAATCCACAGAGGCTGGACCTTGTCCGCCCGCTACCCATACACATCTATGTAATTGGAGATTTCACGAGATAACACTATGACCCCTAATTATGAAATGGGGTGCACACGTCCCAGAGGTAAGATGTGTCGTTATGGCGGCCTGTTATCTACTGTCTGTACTATAGTTAACTTTATACATACTCGTTATTTAGCGTAGGCATCATTGAAGTTTATAATAAATAAATTCATTATTACATTCAAAACTTTATAGGACTTGTTTGTTATTAACTTAAGACTAGACATTCAAATAAGTACATAACTATTCGGTGTAAGTGAGGCAATGATCACTCTAACCCTAAGCTATCAAAGAGATTATCATCGCAAACTTAAGCCCTTTCTCTAAACTCCGCCTATTCAAACTTATCGAGCGTGTAAATTTACAATCAACCTAACAAATGCGTGGAAACAATTGACGCGTGCCACCTCGATGGACGCCAAACATCGAAACATATAATGCGTCACAAAACATTGATTATTTTAATAAAATATACATCTTTGAAAACCACAATAGGTTGTAAAGACAATGAAAACAGGATAAACGAAATGGAGATTTGACGCGCATTTCGACGCTTCGCAAAGTAGGGGTGAGCCCTTAAGCCGCAGGCGCACTTACGATTGAAACATCGTCGCCGAGCCTAAAACAGCCGAGGCTTAGCGCTTCTCGTGCGTTGCTTGATACCCCATCTCTAACTTGTAATTTGGGACTTAGGTGCCGAAGTTACGCAAATTCACGACTCCAAGGAGCCAAATACTCAAAGACTTTGTAAATTAAGGCGATGCTATATATTGGATGGCTGGTGGATTTCTCAAGTAAGTAGCTGGAGTAACAAACGATGCGGACGACAGAGACGTTTGACATGAGTCTTGTGCGGCGCCAGCAGCCGTCACAGAGGGTGTCCTGCGTCCACTCCACAAGACTGTGTGGTCACGAGCGTAATCCTTATTTATGGCAAGACGCCCTGCGATGCCTCCGTTGGACCAACTATTTGTCAGGCACTAGCGGCCGACCAGCATCAATCTCGACTGCTGGCTTAACGCGACCTCGATCCTTGACGACTCATATACGTTCCCCATTTATCATCCCGCCGCTTTGAATAGTACAATAATCGCTGGTCAGCTATTATTAACAGTGACAACGTTATCCACTGCCAAACTCCGCAATAAATACGAAACGGACATAAAGTGACCAACAAAAGTGAAACTGAATCACCCCCGACCACTTAATACAACAAGAGAGGCGCGCACCGGACAAACAGCTACAAAACGGCCCCCAGCGCTCGTTACCAGATCGCACTAAATTACGCGCAACTTACGCGGGCCATCTTTCATTATTACGACTCTATTTTGGCAAGTCACAACAGGCCGGGCGTGGTGGCCCAACCCGATGACCATTATCCCTCTATTACCCGGTGCAAGTTTTTTCGCCGGACACGCTGACCGCTGCCCCTATGCAGGGTGCCTGCCGAGATAAAATCGTAAATTACAACCCAATTCCATGGTTGTTAAGACTTGACAGATGAAAAGGCTTAATGCGAGATTGTTGGTGCCATATCGTTAACATATCAAATGAAATTATTGTGTAGTACCATTGAGATATTTGTACATGATTAATGTCCTTTGGCTTTGTTTAAAGGCAGTTTAACGTTTAAACGATGTTTATTGATAGTGCCAACCCATAAAAGTCAATTCCTTTCATAAAATAGTTAGGTGATCTCAGTTATGTTAGTCGGTCATCCTGCTGCCTATTTTTTTAGTATTTCCTCTAAAGGTAGTCCACACTACCATTATAATAATTATTATCATTACCAAAAACCTCGTGAATATTATTAATTTAGTAAAGAATCAAATACCAAAGGTATCTACCTATTTGATGTGATAATTTCTCCTCGTTACTAAATCATTTGTTGATGTACCCACTCGTCTCGCCATAGTTGGTAGAATCTCTTAATGATCTCCAAGTTGTGATTGTGGAGCGTGCTTGGTATCGATGGATGTCGGGCCAGCGGGGAGCGCCGAGTGGGAGGACATTACAGTAATGTTACTGAAAGACGTTAGTTGCCGGTCGGCGCCAGCCGCTCTAACAATACCCCATTACGCTAAACTATTCAGAGTAAACTGACAAGCGGACTGTTACTAACTATATACGATATCTACTTAGCTACGTAAAGATGTCGAGATAGAGTTCTTAAAATTAATGAAGTATCCATATTATATATAGTAGACGTTTTTGTTTACCAAGTCTCAAATTAATTAGGACATAATAAATAGCAGATCGCACTGCCTACCAGGAATATCTAATAATAATAATTATAATCCTTCCCTCCTACTTGTGGTGTTTTCACCACAAGTAGGATTCACTTTACTAATAATACTAGCTGCGCCCCCGGGTGCTACCCTCTACAATTTTTTCGGGATAAAAAGAAAGAGCATTAGTGTTAATCCAGGGTCCAGGTCAAATAACATTTTAGCAAAATCGGTCCAGCCGTTAGAGTGTGAAGAGGTAACAAACATACAAACACACTCACAAACTTTCGCCTTTACAATATTTGAGTGATTATGGTTTTAAATATCGTATAACGATTTAAAAGTATATTATTGACTATTGTCCGCTGCTTGAACTGAATCTACTAACTAAATAGATCACAAACACAATGCCCTTTAATAAAATCAAACAATAAAACTTTTTTTAACAATCAATCACTAACGCTATAATTCCATAAATTAAGAGTATTCAATACCAGTAGTATTAAATACTCTTTTTTTTAATACGAGTTTTTCATTAAATTTTTATTTATTTATTCATTCTTAATGCATACAGAAATAAAAATATATGTACAAAGGCGGACTTAATGCCTAAGGCATTTTCTACCTGTCGACTTAATATCACTGAGTTTTAAGCGACTACTGCCTCTGAACCTATCGCACTCTATGGTCAAAGATAAGCGATCGACCAAAACCTATGATGTGTCTGTGGTAGTCGTTAGTGAGTTTAGATGGCCAGTTGACTCGTGTTTGTGTCTCATACGCGATTATTGAATTAAAGCAAGGGATGGCGCTGAATGCAGGACCCCTGCGGTGGCCGACCACTCGGAGCGCCCACAAAACGGTCCACCACACTGATTTTATACGAGGATATGAATGCACTCGATATTTTGTGTTTGGACAGGAATGATCGAGTGGCAGTGGCATTAAATACACATCGAATGTATAACATACCTTACACGTGTAAAAAAACTAGTGATTTTGGACAATACTGCCGTTTTGGTAGATGACTGCGGGGTTGCTTTTTTCCCGTTCATGGACGATATAACTTGATTAAATAATTTTAAATTTAGAAAAATTAAATTTAGTATCTCTACCACACAATTTCTACATATGTATACCAAACAACAAAACAGCGTTACATAGATCATAAAAGCATTTTCTGTATGGCTCCGCGCATTTATAACCATTTGCTTAAATCAGTTTAAGAGATCTCTAGTTTAAGTACTTAAAAGAAAAAGTTTAAAAAACTGCTAATAGAAAAAGCATATTACTCCGTCAATGGATAATTGCAAGATAAATTATCGTTTGCTGTCTCTAATATTTTTCTGTAATTTTAGTTTTGCATACCTTATGGTGGGATATGGTCAAAGAACACTTTTATAATAATTTTGTAACAACTATTTATTGTACCCATATTCGCGAACAAATAAATTATTTATGATTTACACGCATCGAACAGTCATCGGTTCACAAAAGGCCTGCATGGGGCATGGAGCAAAGAGCTGGTCAGGAAATTTAATGTCCAGCAGTGGACTGAGATAGGCTGATGATGAATTTCCCAAATAGCTCCGTGTGGTTTAGGTATTTGCTTGCGGAGCTTTTCAGTAGGTTAAATACTGTTCATCACTAAAGTAGTATTATGATTTTCGAAAATCAAAACTTCCGAGACACATACGGGCATTTTTTTATGATAGTAGGTATGTTTATTGTTGTTAATGACACTAAAACAATATGCGGGGCAGATGGACCTTTACATTGATTAACTACGCATCATTAATGAGACCCTCTGTTCAACTTTAAGCGTCACGACATCGTAATATTACAAAATAAGGCTAGTAGAACTATACAAAAAACAATTTCATTGCGGGTACTATTTTGTATACAAATTGTCCTGTAAAGAACTTCAAGGAAAACATTTTTAAATAGCCTTAAAAGACATTCAGGGTACGTGTAGGAAAGTTTCTAAATTATAGAATCATCTTTTATATTTTACATGATTTGAACATTGATATTATTGTTCAAATTTCCAATTTTTTTTTACCTTGTCATTTGAGCTGAAAATAACTTCGTTTATGTTTAGTTTACGTACAACTTCGTTTCGTACATTCATTTAAAAAATATATTTAAGTCTTCCACGACAAATAATAACAACAACTTACAACTTAAATCTAACACAAATTAAAACAATATATATTCAAACAAAAATACGTCAATATCTAACCTATTTAGAAGGAGATTCATGACGGCTTTAGAGTTGTCCTCAGCTGGACATAAGAACTTAATTTATATCATCACACCATCAGCAGTTTGAACCTTACTGAGCAGGTAGACATTGTATTTTGAAAAAAGAACGGAACTACCTTCACCTGCTGAAAAAGAAAACCCATGTTTTTCAGTATGACGTTATCAGAATATTGGTGGACGGTGGACGCCGGCTATCCATCCGATATCCACACAGACCACAGTTCCAACAGACACCAACCACGATAACAGATGCCTAGATTCAATTTGTTTTAGAACATTGGGTACCTATATCAAGATTAAGAAAAATAAGAAATATTTTTTTATTAGGAAACAAGTAGATACTTACAAGAAGTTGACAAATAATAAATTTATAATACAGAAATAGTTCTGTTATATTCTACCAGAGGACTGATGTGCAAATGATGATAGATTTTTGTAACTTAATGGTACTTGACGACCTGATTGGCGCAGTGGCTAAGCGATTGGACTGCTGCGCTAGGGGTTGTAGGTTGCTAACGAGGACGCACCACATCCCCCCGCCGATGCTCTCCCGAGTTGCGGACGACGGGGAAGTGCCCGCGGTATCCACCGCGGAGTTGGGGGCGGCGGTTCTTCGCCTCAAAGCGAAGAACACCGCCCCAGGACCAGATGGCGTGCCGGGCCGAGTTTTGGCTCTGGCACTAAAGGCCCTTGGGCCCCGACTGATGAAGATACTCGACGCCTGCCTGCAACGCGGAGAGTTCCCACAGCTGTGGAAGGCAGGCAGGCTGGTACTGCTCCGGAAGGACGGGCGCCCTATTGACGCTCCATCCGCATACCGGCCGATCGTGTTGCTTGGCGAGGTGGGAAAGCTGTTCGAGCGAATCGTCGCCGTCCGCCTCGTCAAGCACCTGACAAGGGTAGGACCCGACCTGTCAGAACACCAGTTCGGTTTCCGGGGGGGTCGATCCACTATCGACGCGATATTACGTGTCAAGACCCTCTCGGACGAGGCAGTGTCGGGCGGCGGGGTGTTGCTGGCTGTGTCTCTTGACATTGCCAACGCCTTCAACACTCTGCCGTGGAGTGTCATCGTCCAGGCGCTCCGATTTCATGGAGTGCCAGAGTATCTTCGTCGGGTAGTCGGGGCCTATCTGGGCAACAGGGTGGTTGCCTACGAAGGTCGTGGCGGGCTGGTCACCAAGCAGGTGACGTGCGGTGTTCCACAGGGGTCAGTCCTCGGACCTCTCCTGTGGAACATCGGGTACGATTGGGTCCTGCGGGGCGCGACTCTCCCGGGTGTCAGCCTGGTGTGTTACGCTGACGACACACTAGTGCTGGCCCGGGGGAAAACACACCGAGACGCGTCCCTGCTCGCCACGGCTGGAGTGGCCCACGTTGTGGGGCGCATTCGCGCCCTTGGCCTAGAGGTGGCGCTACCGAAGTCCGAGGCCCTGTTTTTCCACGGGCCCCGGAAAGCGCCACCTGCTGGGTCCCACATCGTCGTCGGGGGGGTTACAATTCATATAGGGTCCACCATGCGGTACCTCGGGCTGGTGCTCGACGGCAGGTGGACCTTCAACCCCCACTTCGAGCGATTGGGGCCCAGAGTGGCCGCCGCAGCGGCCGCCTTAGGGCGGCTGCTGCCGAATTTGGGAGGGCCGAAACAAAGTGTCCGACGTCTGTTCATGGGCGTCGCCCGGTCGATGGCGCTCTACGGAGCACCGGTCTGGGCGGAGTGTCTGACGCCGCGCGGCGCCGCGTGCTTGCGGCGTCCGCAGCGCGTGATGGCTGTCCGAGTCATCCGCGGCTACCGCACGGTATCCGGCGAAGCAGCGTGTCTGCTAGCCGGATCCCTGCCGTGGGACCTGGACGCCAGAGCATTGGCGGACGCCTACCACTGGCGGAAGGAGCTGGTGGCGCGCGGCGATGGGCCTCCGCCCAGAGCCGTGGAGCGGCGCATGAAGGAGCTCCGTGGAGCCCTCGTCACGGAGTGGGCGGTCAGGCTGTCCCGCCCAACAGCGGGACATCGGACGATCGAAGCCGTCCGCCCACAAATATGCGACTGGATGGACAGACGTCACGGGACACTAACGTTTCGGCTGACACAGGTACTGTCGGGGCATGGGTGCTTCGGCAGTTACCTGTGTCGAGTGGCTGGCAGGGAGGAGTCCACTTCCTGCCACCACTGCGATGGCAGCGAGGACACGGCGCAGCACACGCTCGAGCATTGTCCTGCTTGGGCTGTGCAGCGCCGGACACTCGTTGCTGAAGTGGGGTCGGACCTCTCGCTCCCAGCTATCATCGAAGAGATGGTAGGGAGTGAGGGGTCATGGAGCGCCGTCGCAGACTTCTGCGAAGAAGTGATGGCGCTCAAAGAGGCTGCGGAAAGGGAGCGGGAACTCGACTCCGCTCTCCCAATCCGCGCCCGGCGGCCCCGGCGGCGGCGGAGGGCCGACATCGCCCTCTTCCAGCCGCCATAAGACTCGGCCTCAGGGCGGCAGACGCGGCTGAACTGCCGCCCGCTCAACAGAGGCCGAGTCGCGTGTGCGCAGATAAAGCGCACACCAAAGGTGCAGCAAGGGGCACACAACCGCCTCTTGCCACAGGAGGCCTGCGGAGTCATGGGTTGGGAGACCCACCTCCGCACCGAATAGGCCTCCGCTGAAGTCCTGCGGCCCCCTCTCCAACAAGGGGGCACCGATGTCGAGTCCGCCCCTCTTTACAGGGCGGATAGCGCCGGCGGGGTTGGCGGTAGAATGCTGCAGCGATCCCGCCTCCCCGCCATCAAAAGCGCAGAGCAGGCATGTGAGGTTTTAGTGGGTATGCCCCTGGATCTTATTGGGTTCGGGGGAGAGTCCCACATACCCCCGTCGTCTCCCAACGGCGGGGGATACGTAATGCATTTCCTCACTTGAAAAAAAAAAAAAAAAAAAAAAAAAAAAAAAAAAAAAAAAAAAAAAAAAAAGGGGTTGTAGGTTCGATTCCCGCACGGGACAAAAATTTGTGTGATCCACAGATGTTTGTCCCGAGTCTGGGTGTTTGTGTATGTGATATTTCATGTTTGTGAAACGCACCCACGATACAGGAGAAATTCCTAGTGTGGGGCGACGTTTTTTATAAAAGACAAAAAAAAAAAAAAAAAGACTTGGTTTACCTATTATTTCTTGAATAAGTTCATTTGCTTATTTCAGTCAATAATCATAAACTTATCTAGCTTTTTACTCAACAACATTACATCTGTATGTTCTTAATAGGTACCCTAAACCTACCTCAGTAAACTTCCCAACGCCAGTGCATATCAAGGACTATTACTATCGTAGCTATATAAAATCAAGCGTTGCATTTACGAGCTATGACAAATCTGAATTACAATCATAACCTTTGTCCAACGCATTCACGACGCATTCGGACCAATAAAATAACTCATGTCCAATTTATGTTAATACAATAAATAGTGACATAAATAATTCAAGAAGCGAAAGAAGACAATTTAAATTTATGTAGATACAGTCTACTGTCTTTAAAGGAGCCAGTAGGTATTCAAATTGAATGATTTGTGCATCTAAGACAGGAACTTATTATATTTTATGTTAACAAAAGTACTTTAGAAAATAGTGACATAAATCTTAACTAATGCTTGCCATCATTCTTCAAGCTGCGTGATCTTTTCGAGGTCTTTAATCAGTTCTTAATACAATGTTTATAATCCTTATAATAAAACTCTCTTTAGATATACCATTTATTTTGTATAATTAAATAAGTAGATGTTTGTATTGTATAGGTAAGTAGTTTCTTTATATATATTTTCAGTCTATAGCTAAAGTGAATGCCTAAATTGTTGCACATATTTCAGGGTTTTGTATTGTGTTGCATTAAGACTCTTACCTTCGAAGCTCACGAAGTAACTACTAGTCTACTCCGCACTTAAAATTGGTATTATTGGCAAGTACCATAAGTACTTACCTAAACAGTTTCAAAAGACAAACGACTCAATTAGTTATGTAACAATAGCTATCTTTCGTACCGAGGTTACTATGGGTACCTATTCACCTGATAATGAAGCGATGACAAGCTAGCCTGGCAGCATTTAATTAAGATCTCTTTGCTTATAACCAGTAATCAGCCTTTTTTTTAATCTCTCACCTCTTACCTATCACCAGCCGACAGTAATATTGCTTTCACATATTAACTGAATACCAACAAGTGTCTCCGAATATTTTTCTTCCATATCATTAAAAAAACTACACAGCTATCTGAATACTCTGTCGTGTCACTGCCAATTAAATAACACCAAATATTTGTTATTTTCATATTTCTGAAATTGCACAAAGTGTTCATATGAATGTAGTGAACCGCAATAATGATAACATTGCAATAATTGTATCAAGAAAACGGTTATTTGCAGGGAAAGAGCGACAAACCGACAGATGCTCGCGGCCATCTTGCGGCTGCGACAAAAGTATCGCATGACGCGTTCGTGACATTGTGGTCACAATGCCGCCGTTTAAAATCAAATTTCGGTAATATAATGTCACCAAAATTGTTCGTAACAACTAAAACCTGCCAGTGTCTTGTAAATGATGTGACGACCATGTAACTTTTAATCTAATTATGTACAGTTATTGTAATTGCCCACAATTTTCCAATTATGAACCGTTGCAGTCTTGCGACAATGTTTCCACACTTAATCCAAGCAATAAATTTGATTCGCAGACATTATAATCCTATAGATATTGTAGATTATGTTATATCTATGGTTATATAAACTTTTTGAGATTTAAAAAAACAATATGGGTTACAAGGCAAGATGTTGTGAACCGTGAAATTGCCATCTGCGTCGCGAACACTGATAAGTGGGTAGCTACGTAGTGTTAGCTATTTGTAAGCATTTTGTAATCTCTCAATGTATTTTTATATTAAATAGAAACCTTTTTGGAAATGGAATAATCTAACTCGTTTTATAAAAAAAAATCCCCAATTTCAGAAGAGCCCTGTCATAAAAATCTGAACCGCAACAGGCTACTGCTATAGGTATAGTCTACAGAGTTTATTAATCAAGCGGAACGACATTTCTGGGCTCAGTGGCATTTTTCTCAGAGGATGTCGTGTTCATTATTTCCCGGGAAGACGGGCGGTGTGATGAGAAATTAATCCGGGGGTGGGCAGGTGGCCGCCGCAGGTGCGGTGCGCGGCCAATTTGCCGCAACAATAAGCCGCCCGCGCCGCGCGCCGTCTTCATGAGTGCACGCCTAATCCGTGCGTCTACGTCTCCACGCATACGCCACCTAAACTTAAACACTTTATGTCTTCAGTTGTCCCTCTCAAGGGCTCTTGAACGGCGCGCGGCATCTTTGTAATTGTTTTTATTTTCGGTAGACGCAATGAGGGCTAAAGCATTTTAGAAGTACTCTTTAAGTGTACGAGCTTTTTTCTTTTTTATGAATATCTTACCAAGTTCATAATAACTCCAAGTACCTAAACAGAGACGATCATTTTGTAAATGAGTTCCAGCTGCAAAACACTGAAGAAAAGCAGTAGATGTGAAGGAAAGCGCACGGAGCTGCGGCGCGCCGTAATCCGAACATATCTCGGTACATTGCTCAGCGCGACACAGCGGGACTTAGCGAAAAGCCTCGCCGCGCAGATGCTTATCTCAATAACAGTTTTATTTATTTTTGCGAGCGGCTGATCCGCTCCCGGCGGATCCGTCTAATGAAAATAGAGGAAGGCGCACTCGTGCCCGCTAACGCCGCTGCTGCCGCGGTGGCGGAGACGCGCGGAGACAAATGTGTCTCCGAGCACGGATTGTAACACCCTCCTGAACGTAACTACGTATTCCTTGTATGTTAATATCAACAAATGGGTAGATGGGTACCATGTTGAAGTTTCTCATTTCTCGGCTTGCCGAAACTGTAGCTCGTAACTTGCGTAATGACTTTATTTCACTTTGAAGTTTGGATTCTTAATGCCTAATTCGTCATTAAGAACTTTTCGATGATTTCTACTTAGAGCTGTCTTACAAAGTTGCAAGAAGACACATCGGAGTTTATTTAGTCTCGATTAACGACCACAACCACCGTAAAAGCTGACTTTGTCTGTCGTAAACCTAAACATTTTGAGATGAACAGACAATAGAAATAAAAATATGATGGAATGTGATCTATCTAATCAAATATCTATTTAATTATAAGTGAAGAAGAAAATGAGAAAACTACAGGAATGTTAGTAACTGTTTGTGACAATTGTTCATGTTGGTTCATTTTACAATAAAGCTATAAACAGACAACACTAATAATAATACAAATAGAGGAAACAACAAATATGACGATGATTAAACGACACACGCCACATTGATACAATACCTACGACACCAACAAAGTAGGTTTCTCACGAAACAAAATAATTCGACACATGTTAAAAGCCAATTCTGTCTGAGACCGCAAACAACGGGGAGGTGAAAAATCTTGTGGTGGCGAGACAGAGCAGGCGCACCGGCGGGGTCTAATTAGGTCATTTGCCATAATTGCTAGCTCCAGATTGGTTTTTTCGCGTCGGCAACGTCCCGCGAGAGCCTCAGGACATTGCCTTGCTTTAATGAACACTTCTAGCTCTGAGAGAGTTGAATAAAAGTCTTATTTTCACAACGGTCATCGCTATTTACTTTTTAGTTGGCTGTTACTGTGAACTTCTTTATAGTTTTGACCGGCGTACAGTTTGGCTGCGGAAAAAACTAGGTCACTTTTACTGCCTTTGAGAATTTAAACATTTTGTGCCTAATATGTAGGTGTGTGAATTGTAAAGTGAGCTGTAGACAGGAGCTTCCATCCATCCATGTTTTTGATTAAATGCTCTTGAACTTTGGCGCTGCTTCATAATTTTTTTAAACATCGCCCCACACTAGTAATCTTCTGTACCGTGGATGCGGTGCACACACATGAAATATAACATACACAAACACCCAGATTCGGGACAAACATCTGCGGATCACACAAATTTTTGTCCCGTGCGGGAATCGAACCCTTATCGCAGCAGTCCAATCGCTTAGCGACTACGCCAATAAGATCGTCCCTGCACCTGATAGAAGTATCATGATAATATATGTAATGTTTGAGTGGTATACTATCAGGTCAAGGCGTGAAAAGTTACATGTATGATTGAAGTAGAGTCAATTTAAGTGATAACTAATATAAAATCTTGGAGCTATAAAGAAAACTAGCTGTTGTGACTTAAACTATTTACTCGTGAAATACATTAAACATGTACCTACATACTCATACTAATCACAAACATTTTAGTAACGAACACCATAATAGACATATTATATAAAATATTTCGTTTTTTATTTCAAGTACGAAACACTTTTCTTTGAAATTGTAGGGAGAAAGGGAACTACATGTTGTTCAATTGTGTCACAACTCAGGAAATACATTAAGTTTCTCGTGTTTCGCACTTTCGTGTACAGGGTGCTACAAGGTAGAGCTAGGTTCGATCGCAGGTGGGAGCTGTCGTTTCAGCTTCTCTCTGTTCCGTAGCTCGTCTCGTAGCAGAACAAGGTTCTCGTAGTGCTCAGCCGACGCGTCCAACAGCTCCACGCAGACCCTCACCGCAGCCGCCTGTCTCTCGCGCTCCACCTCCATGGTGACGTCAGTCGCTTGGCTCACTGTCAGCACTTTTTCTACCATGTCGTCTAACCTGTGTTAGTTAATAATGTTTAATTAGAAAACTGTGATAATGATATTAAACGAGTGATTTGAGGGCACAAAGTATATAAAAAAGCCCATTATCCTTTTTACAGGTATTTTCATGGGCTAATAGGCATTGTGAGTTTTAGAGGGCAAAGCAAATCATACATTAAATTATTTAAAAAAACTACTAACGATAAAATTGTAATTTTGGAACCTTATAGTAATACTTAATACGCTTTTCATCTTAAATCCTCTATAAATTGGTGGTAGGCCTATTGCCATTAATCGGGCCTCGGGGTTCGAATCACTTCCCCAGCGACGACGAAATTGTCTTTATTCATCTCCCCACAAATACGTTAAATATTTATTTTAAAGAAACACATTACTTGTTTAATACAACCTGCTTCACCAGCACTGTAAGTGGATAATTCCCAAGTTTTTTCTTTTCTCCTTAAGGCTTATTAACACACGTGAAACAAATTAGTTGCAAAACAACTAATGTAGCGAATTAATTTATGTTGTGGCGACGGCGATGTGTCATGCGTTTGTGTCAAGATTTGTCGGTTGCGGGTTCAATTGAAATATTTTTATGATTTACAGATAATATAATTACTTAATTAGTTCAAATTCTAGATACTTTGATATAGTTGTAACATAGGTATTGGATAGTGCTGGATAATAGCTTTGTATTGAAAGAGAAAGAAGAGTAATTACATAAATACAATTAATGTAATCTCAATTTCTTACTTTCGTTTGCGGATTTCAAGATAGCAGCAGAAGAACAGCACCAGCAGTGTTACTACAGAAGCGTTTAGCTGCGGCCAGGTGAGGTTCTGGCTGACGACGTGCAGGCGCGAGATGCGCACCTTGGGCACCACGTTCCACACCGAGAAGCCCGGCACCAGCAGCGACAGCGGCAGCGCGAACACCACCAACACTCCCAACGCCACGGTTATGTCGCACTCTGTCTTGTCAGACATCACTGATGGAATCTATTGTTATGGGAATATTGAACAACATTTTATTTCGAATGCCAAATAGTCTAAAATTGACAAATTGACAAAATTATGACATATGTTTGTAGAGGAGTTTTGAAGCAAGAAGAATTCAATTGAGGCATTAAAAAATTGCACGGAACATTTTATTTACCCATTGTTTTGGCTGACGTTGGAAGATGTAACATGATGTTACTGATGTTACTCAAGACCGACCGATAAGAAATAAGGAAATTAAACGGTCAAACATAACCTGTGAACTTTTATCGTTATACTTACGTCCAATAAAAATATCAAATATGTAGGTATCCGCAATATTTTGCGATATTAAGTTCATATTATTGACACAAACATCTTATTCACGTTACGACATACCATCAAAGAAGCGATGGCCATTTGTAAGGTTTAGTGTCCAAAATTCGCGAGGCAGCAAATGGTCCCTTGCGGAACCTGTGTCCGTCATATGGAGCGAGCCGTCGACGCGCCGCTCGCGTGGCATATCAATTTCGACTAGGTACACACAATAAAATTGGACGGTCTCCGGAGAGGGCTTAAACGATTCGCCGTTTTGTCTCGGGGCCCAGCTGCGTAATGACCGGAGCAGGAAAAAATTGTCAGCAAGAAAACGCGAGGGTAGTCGGGTTTATGTGCACGCGGCAGCTGGTGGCACCGGGCGGCGACACGCTCCTAACGGCCTCTGCTTACCTCGCAAAACCCGCGCCAATTTTATTTATCGAAAATATAAACCGATTTGCGGAGGGCCGTCGTAAATTCTGAACGGTTGATTTATGGCGGTTACCAGGCGCGCTTAAAACAAAGTTGCTTCTTAAGGACTTCCTTGCCAATCTATTGCTTTCTTATTCAGACCTGGTTTACTATAAGCTCTTAATTCTAAAGTCAATTTAAGTGAGATTAAGAACTGCTCTCTAATTCACGCTTTATATACAATGAAGTGGCATTGTGAGCGCATTAAACTACGTTTGATTAGCAGGTCCATCAGCACGAAATACCTCACCCACACATCATAATGCACTATTGACCGGCAAGGCTGCAGTAAAATCGTTTCAATATTTAGCCGATTGAGCTTTTAGTAGGTATTCAGTAGATATTCTAATATTGAGCATTCCAATAATGTGACGTAAGATTTCTAACAAATTTTCAGCGTCTTTTGCCTGAATCAGACATCTAAAATCAATCACTGGAACTCACGTTCCACGAATTCTGAATGTAAGAGTGTACCCACAGGAAACGATTGTTTCCAAGACTAGACAAGCGAGTAAGAAGTAAGAACCTACTTATGTGTAGGTACCGAAGTTTGCGTCGGTTCATGATTTGACGCTTAAAAACCACTTAATTTAGTTACCATAAATAACTTACAGGAATATACTACCGAATTTACTTATGATTAAATTTGTAGGTTATTAAGTAGGTACTTACCTATATTATTTATATTATACCTACCTACGATGATGCCACTTAGTCATAAAACAGTGATCAATTTAGTAAATTGATTGGGGATTCACCAAAACAATTTGCCCTTCATAAAGGTAAATTAATTCGGTTCAATTATTTGATGTTAGGGGTAGAGTGCCCTGAGTGGATCCTTCATTACCCACCGGTAGTTAGGTGCATTAACCGACTGCTTTCAATTAAGCATTTGGTTAATGTTCCCATGCCAACAACAAATTTAAAAAAATCTTTTATCACGGTTACTCACCTACATTTACTTCCTAATAAAGGTAGCGACTGTTAGGTTTTTATAATCAAAGTTTTGGTTTCTTCAAACGCTATCAACTCCTAACTAAAATACCTAAGTAATTATTATGTGGCAGCCATCTTACTATTTCTTCTGTTCCTTGCTGTCCTTGTTGTGTTGTGTTATGTAATTTATGATAGGTACGCACATGAACTCGAAAAAACATTGGTGCGTGCTGGGGTTTCAGCTTGCGACCTTTGACTTGGCAGTCCAACGGTCATACCACTCCGCTATCAGTGCGGTTACTATGTAGGAAGGTAGGTACCTACTTACCAATTTCCATTCATAAAATCATGTTATGCTTGAATTGGCATCTAATATACTGTATCATTGTATACTGAATTCGCTTAGTTGTGCTGAAAAACACAATACACCTACATAAATACGTAATATATCATGGTAGGTATACTTACCTACCATCCTAAGCGACATAAGCATCGAGCATCAGTGTTGACTCGAGCGAGGTTCCGTCACGCGAAGCCACAGGCCGCAACCCTCAAATGACTCAAATCACCTAATTGATTCGCGTGGCCTGTCTCCTTAGACCCAAGCCAAGCCCGCCCGCAGGGAGTTGTTTGCGATCCAGTCAGCCCCGAGCTTGTTAATTCCTTGAGGAAGTTTTTAGTGGCACGCGATGTATCTAGAAGTAGGCAAATACCTACCTACCTTGATACTCTATAGGTACTTAGTAGTGTACAAATACAACTACAATTTTATTTTGTAGTAGATAGGTAGGTACCTACCTTTCCTTACTTAATTAATAGAATTGTTAAGCTAACCTAATACTAAGGTTTTTTTTCGCAAAAGCGAAAAAAGGAAGATCGTATTCTATGACGAACATTTTTAGAAATACTACCTCGTTATACCCCTTCCTTGTTGTAGGTCCTGTGTTCGAATCCTGGCTAATTAGTTTCCCTGGGTTCATTCGTAAGATACTTCTCAGTAGCAGCACAGTCATGATTTGTGCCTTTGATGGGTATTGGGTATAGGGCTGTAGCCGGGTAGGGTAGATCAAACTTAATGAAGACCAATACCTAACGGAACTATTAGACTTATGTGCATAGTCGGTGAGTCATGAGGTTACAATTTTACAAATGCGACATATTAAGGAGCTTATTAATGAAATCTAGACAAATTAACAGCAACTGTAAATGAAATAAAATGGTCGTAGTTCGCAGTCACCGGTGACGGTGGGCACTGACGTGGCATTTAAAGGGGTAATGCGCGCAAATTATCAAAGTAAGTGAACGACCGATAAGCCAAATAATAATAATAATATAATAATAATAATATAATAATAATCATTTATTTGCATAAATAAGGTACAGAAAGTTGACAACATAAGTTAAATTGCTCTCTTATTCTGCCTTTAATTTCGGCGTGCAAATGCATATAAATACATAGTTTAAGTTATATTCTTCTTAACCATGCACTCATCAAACTAAAAGTGACAATATAATAATGAAAACTAATAAAAACAATAATCCTTTCAATAATAAATGTCAATAATACCCATGTCACTTATAATAATCATGTCAAGAATTATAACATCAAAATTAAAGTAAAAAGTGACAATACGTATAATAATTATAACCAGTAAAAATAGTAATCGCAAATGTCAATAATAAATGTTAATAATACTCATGTCAATTATAAAAATCTTATCAAGACTTACAATTTGTATCCTAAAAACTCATGCACACTATAAAAACAATTTTCAATTAAAAACCTCGTTAAACTACTTTTGAATTTAGAAAATGGCAACGATTTTATAGAATTTGGTATTTTGTTATATAATTTTATGCACATAATATAACTATTATTACTAGTACATGTCAGGTTTGTCCTCGGTTGAAATAACTTGTTAGTATGCATAGATCGTGGGGCATAGTAGCTTGTAGCTTGCTGGAAAAGTCTCTTGTGTTTGTAAACAAATATACATGATTCTAGTATATAAATACAGGAAAGAGTTAAGATTTTATGTTTTCTAAAAAATGGACGACATGAATCTATTTGTTTTAACCCAAATATAGCTCTCACACATTTTTTTTGCATTACAAATGCTTGCTCAATCTCCACACAACGACCCCACAGGACAATTCCATACCTTAGCGTGGAGGTTACATAGCCATGGAAAGCCGTCATTGCGGCATTTCTAGATACCTCGCAGCTAATACGCCTCAAGGGATATATAAAACTATTTAGTTTGGCGCATATGTCATTAATATGATGTTTCCATGAGCAAAATTTATCCAGAGTTATTCCAAGAAATTTAACTAAATCGGTTTCCGTTAGGGCGACTCCTTTATAAGCTATATTTAGATCCAGCGGTTTTGATCTATAGGTATGAAATTGAATAAATTTTGTTTTATTTATATTAACTTTTAAATTATTTACTTCTAACCACTGTATAGTTCTTTGGAGAGTAATATTAATTTCTTTTTCGTACGAACTTTTATCGTGACCCTTGATTATAATTGTAGTATCATCAGCGAATAGTACACATTTATGATTTATAACATCTGGGAAATCATTTATGTAGAGCAAGAACATTAGTGGCCCTAAAATACTGCCCTGTGGCACACCATATCTATTAAACATAGGTGAAGATTTGACCGATTCCAACGTTTTAGTTTCCTTAATATAACTTGTAACTGCTACTGATTGTGTTCTGTCGGACAAATAAGATTGAAGCCAGTTATATGCTGTTCCTCTTATGCCACACCTTGAAAGCTTTTCCAGTAATCGCTCATGGGAAACATAATCAAAGGCTTTACTCATGTCCATAAATAACACTGTAACGGGAATTTTCTTGTCAGTACAGTCAGTAATTTCCTTTACTAATTGGAAGGCTGCTAACGATGTACTTCTATTTTTACGAAACCCATTTTGTTCATCTTTAATAATTTTGTGCTTTTCAATGAAGCTTAACAATTTATTATAAAATACCTTTTCTATAATTTTTGCAAATATAGGAATCAAAGTAACGGGCCTGTAATTGTCCATTTGAGCGCTATCTCCTTTTTTAAATAGTGGCTTTACTATCGGTAAAACGGGGTGAATCGGAACTCAAGGGTGAATAGAAACAAAACTTTGGAACTGATTTTATAGTAAAAAGAGTACATATTGTTATCATTAAGGACCCTATACTTTAAATTGTATTATAGACAGCAATCTAGAGTAATTTTTGACAACTATCTGTAATAATTTATTGTTAAAATCAGTTCCAAAGTTGTGTTTCTATTCACCCTTGAGTTTTGATTCACCCCGTTTTACGGTACTGATTTCTTAAGTAAATCTGGAAATATTCCTTGTTCTAGTGATAGATTAATAACATGTAAAAGTGTTAAAAAAATAATAAAGGTTTACAAATAAAAGTCACATTGAGAAATAAGTCGGTACCTTTGTTTTTATTAATTCCTACAATGGCTACAAATGTATAAAATATCAGTCATCTTAACTTTAGCAATATTCATAAACAATATCATACAAATCGCCTACCCGCTCTGCTATCTAACAAACTGATTAAATATATGCATATTAATTATAAAAACATCTAACACAACTAAACACTAAACAGTTTAAATATTCTTACACCGGGCCGAAGATTTCAAAAATCTGATACATCTTACTGTTATCTATATTATGCTTTATTTATTGCATTTAAACTGAATTGGAACCAGATTGGGTACCAGGCATGCATACTGTAAAGGCGATTATAAAATGACAAGCAATTGGTACTTTTATTTTTACTGATCTAGTTAAGTTTTCTATAACTATAATTCATAGTAGTCAATTTCGAAATTTTGTGACTATGACTAGATATTACTGGATTTTACACAATAAAGCAGAATCCAGCAAATTTGACATATTATTTGGATAAAAAAACAAGCTTTGGAAACGTTATTAAAATATTAAAGCTATCAAGCTTCATCTATTCTCACTATAGATATAAAATTGACCTGATTTTAATTTAAATGTATGACGATAAAAAGTTACCTTCTAGAAAAACGCCACAGTAGATTATACAGTAAATACTAATTAGCATTGATAGTTTACTTACTTTATACTTAATAATCGTTTTCAAAGGGAAGTAATATTATAATAATAATCATGGAACTTAAAATCCACAAAAATCGAGGCACAATCCTATTGCTTCCCTCCTTAACTAATATGTTTTACATATACCTACAAAAATCGGTAATATTCGCATGATTCCCACTTATAAATATGAAAAATATAAATATATCGTTATTTAAAAATATAAATCACATATCAAATAACTTTACTTACGACCTAATGAGATACAAGCCAATACAAATTTATACATAATTCATTAAATAAAAACCTTTTCAAATTTACAATATGAGAGAACACAAATAATATAATTAACACAGATCGCTTC
Organism: Abrostola tripartita; assembly: GCA_905340225.1. Lineage (NCBI taxonomy): Eukaryota > Metazoa > Arthropoda > Insecta > Lepidoptera > Noctuidae > Abrostola > Abrostola tripartita. The sequence continues at coordinate 5,350,795 of HG996488.1, forward strand.
AAATATACCAATATCATTGCACCAGTAATCATAACTACACACAGACGTGTTTTGAAAATAAAGGCCATATTAGGCCAAGCTATTCATTGAATGAAAAAGCTAGCGAAGATTAAATGATGACTTCTACTTTTCGTATTTAAGACATATTGAAATAAATACCAAACGCTAATTTAGAGATTCGACCACCCTGGTGTTGTATCCCGATCATGCATGCTAAAATACCACGAGGACTTCTATAAACGCGCCGTCTGTTACATAAGTCGAGAACAACGGGAAAGCCCAAAGCCTCCATACGGCCATTTCCATAGTCTACAATTTAAACCAACGTTTCGTTTCAGTATCGAGTCCTAGATGTCGCTTTTTGTAAATATTAATGTATGTTTTTTTGTCATTTAATTATTCGAGCCTGTTTCAAAAGTAAGAGAGTTAGCCTTCCGATTGATTAACATTCACCACGATTTTTAATAGTATCGTGTCTCTAATTACCTCATACACAAGTAAGATACTTCTGAAGATTATCCTTATTCAGTCCAAACAATATTGTACCACTTTACTTCTATGACTCTAATTCAAATGAATATTCATTTGAATTAGAGTCATAGAAGTAAAGTGGTGTGCTATGTTTATGGTGTTAGTTAAATGGTATTGGCCAAGCCGTCCACAGCATCCATGAGACTTGGTACTGAGTCAACCTTCATGCCACGTTTACGCAAACTATTGAGCTCTTCAACCAACTTTGACTTGTCTCTGCCTAACGCCTCCCTGAAAATTTTACGAAAATATTCTATAAGTATCTCAAATTCAAATTACATTATAATACTTATGCATAAAGCAGCATAGTCTTGCACATTAATGTATTTGAAAAAATGCCTTTATTAGTTCAATCAATTTTATCTAGAACTATTTGTGTTAGAATTTTCTCTAGTAATCTTTATACTGTTCTACCAATGCATCTAAGATATAAAATATATATAATACAATACAGCTGAATTCATTAATTTATATCTACATTTTGGAATATAATGTATTATTATGGTTCATTTTGCATAAATAATACAGACATGTAACATGTAGCATACAAACAACATACTTGACTTTAGTAATATAATTTATGCTTTTCACATCGAACAATAGATTCCAATTGTTACTACTGATCTTTGTAAGCCAAACTGACAACAAGTGGCTGATTTTTAGCTACATACAAGTGAACATACAAGTCTATTTAGGATCCAAATACTGACCATATAGAAATGCAAGTATGGAGCAGTGGTACATATATGAGTAGGAGATCAGAGTCACTGACTGCTTCGTATCGTTTGAGTGCGAGCTGCGCCCAGCGCTCCACGGGACCGGCAAGAGTGCCGCCGCTAGCTCCCGCACACGCTACGATGCGGCATAACGCAGCCAGTACCACACGAGATCTATCTGTGTAGACCTGTAAAGTATTTTAATACAAACTATAATAAGATAACATGGTTTATTTTTAAGAATATCCCAGTTGTCCAGTGGATGGCTCAAAGTTGGAAATGTACTTGTCAATACATTTTAAACACTCACTGAATAACCTCCGCATATAAGCTTTCTTTATAGTTATAACACATACCTAAAAGAAATACTGTTGCGTTAACAACAATTACACCTAACCTTCAACAGATTTATAGGATGTACTGACATCTATTTGTAGCCCCAAATTGAAATTAGCCCGATATTGAATAAGGATTACGAACATAATATTTAGTATCATACATTTATTTATACAGGGTGTTAAAAACTATCACAAACCTTGTTCAATAACTTAAAACTTGTCTCCAAAATAGACAAAGCTTGGTCAAACTTCCCCTCATCAATGAGTCGCTTGGCATCATTCAGCTCAATGTCCTGGAAGAATGTGATAGCAGCCGGGGAGTCCCTCAGGCGTGACTCACTGGCAATCACATCTAGCAGAGACTCAAATGCAGCACATCTTGTAGTTATTAGGTTTGGGTCAAAATTACCCATTACAATCTGAAATATAAAATTAATTTTGAAGTACCAATATTTAAACATTAGAAACTGTTGTGATATAACAATAAGCTGATAAGCTTAGTCACACTTGATATTATTATCAAGAAGATGACAATTTTGAAATAACATTAAATATATATAAATACTGTATTGTTTCCTAGATTATCTTACTAAATATGGTGGATTATGTTTCCATACACTTGTTAGATCTTGACTTAGGTTATACTTTGGAGTTATTATTATTATTCAAACAAATTATTCACGTAAAACTTATTTCATTAGAACTAATAATATGACAAAAAATTGATAATGACTAATTGAATAACAAATATTGTACTAAGCATTACTATATTTTGTTACAAGTGTAACATTTCCAAGTCTTAACTTAGTAGCAAGTCAACATACGGAGACTACGCCTACTTGTTAGATCTATGATCAAATATTCAATGAGTCATAATCATAACAATGAGAGATAATAATTACACATGATTTACCTTTCTAGGAAAAGATACATTGCTGATCAAGGCTGGGTATTCTTTCTTCAAACCATTATAAAGGTCTAAAAAATGGGTGTATCTTCTTTCAACATTAGCTGGGTCTGGATCAAACACCGTGGATTCTGTTGAATCTTGTCTTGCTTGCAACATGTAAGCCACAAACTTTTTCTCTTTCTCAAACCCATCTACAGTTCTAGAAGACACTATTTCAAACTTCAACATAATGGGTTTAATTAATATATTTATTTGAAACAATTAACCAAGCAGAATGTTTTGCTGACTATTTGATTTTGACCACAAGATTGAATTGACAAAGAATAAAAACTGCATTCAGTTGACGTTATTATTTTGATATTTTCATTTTGACAGAACTACTGACCATGAATGAATGTAAATATAAGACCACAGACTACTAAGAACGAAGACAATAGAACGATCAATTTTGTGACTTTGAATGATGGTTTATGCAGTTGAGTAAATGAGTAGTGAGCAGTGATGTGTCAAATATATAGATGCGTTACAGGCGCGCGCAATATACTAGATCGAATCAGACCCTTAAGGAGTGGGCCTTTGAATTTAGTCCGCGTCAAACAATGTGAAGTTTAGACATGTGTCTGTCAAAACCTTAAATTTAAGAATTATCTAGATGGAGTCTCGCGCTACTATGAAACAAAAATCAACGTGCCAATTGTTTTGGCATGCTGCGTGACAGCTACGTCTTACACAAGCGACATGTCATTTTGATTGTCTTAGTGTGCGTGCGTAATGATACCAGTTGATAAACATTACAACTAAAATGAGGTAAATTACCTACGAGGCCATTGACATTTTGCAAGGTGAAAAAGATATGTTCTATGGCTTGTTACTTCCATGCTTATCTCTAAGAAGAAAATTACAAAAACTGTGCAATGAAAACTTTGTCTACTGCAATGATCTGGCAAGAAAGCACTTGGAAAGCGTATATAACCGTTTTAATGACATTATTGATTTTTCTACCGTCAAAGCACAAAATGCAGCGATCGCTGCAATATCTTTACCATGCTATAAAACCAAATGGTTTACTTGCATTTCCTTAGAAGATCAACAAAGGTTGAAAACCTTTTCCACAGCAGCTATTGCACAAGAAGTTTCGGAAAATGCTGAATTCAGTTCAGCAATAAATAAACAAAACAAAGATAACTATTTTCAATTTGATAGCTCTTCTTCAGATACTGAGGAAGATGTATACCGAGTCCACAGGTCAAAAGCAGATCTGATTGTGTATTCCTGTTATTTATCAGATATGAATCGAGAACTAAATTGTCTTCATAGATATCCAGAAGTGAAAAAAGTACCTATTCATAAAATACAATACTCCATTACCTTCTTCGGCTCCAGTGGAAAGACTGTTCTCATACGCAACTATGATAAACCATCTCAAATGCCACAAGCTATCGGATGAAATGTTCGAAAAACGTGTAGTACTAAAAGCTAATTTAAATGATTAACCCAATCAACCTTTTTTGTTATTTATTTGATTAGCAAATAATTTGAATTACGTTTTTTTTTTTTATTTATGTCAATAAAACGTAATTAAGATCTGATGATAAGTATAGATACATAATATCTACGACTTTATTCCTTGCATTTGATTATTCATGAAAATAATCATAGGTATGTGCAATCAACAGATTTTTTTATGCAGCCGTATTCCAAAACATAATATGTTACTACACATTACACGTAATCATAACTACATGTAGTTAACTACTTTTTATCGTAATTAGTAACCAGATTACAAAATTGTAGTTAACTACGCCCTACACTGCTTATATACCAACCTACTAAGCATTTAAATATTGCAATAAAAAATCAGCAGTAGGTATAATTTTTTATATATTCTTTGAGCGATAATACAGTGAAATAAAATAATAGCAACATGTCCAAAAGTCTAGGTAATGTACCTACATTATTTAAAATCAACGGTCAACATCTCCAAAGACGACGTCTATTGATGCAATAAGCATCGTAATGTCAGCCAGCATTAAACGAGGGCCCATTACAGACACCCCCAATATATGCGTGTATGAACACGGCCGTAAATGGACACGATACGGGATCGACGTACCATCAGCTACCATGTATACACCTAGTTCTCCTTTTGGCGCTTCAGTGGCGGTATATGTACATCCAGGTGGCACGGGATAACCCTCAGAACACAGCTTAAAATGATGAATTAAAGATTCCATCGAAGTTTTCATTTCTTTTCTTGATGGCATAGACACTTTAGAATCGTCAGTCTTATATTCTCCTTCAGGCATAGTGTCAAGTACTTGATTAACAATTCGTATGGATTGACGTAATTCTTCAAATCGAAGAAGATATCTGTCGTAGATATCACCGAATGTACCTACGACGCCATCAAAATCATATAAATCATACCCGTCATATGGATGACAAATCCGGATATCCCACTTTACACCGCTGCCGCGCAACATTGGGCCGGTGAACCCAAGGCTCATAGCGTCGTGAGCACTGACAACACCGATACCTGCACATCTAGCATAAAATAACCGGTTTGTGGTTGCAATATCCTCGGTTTCATCAAGCCGATATCCTAGCTTTTCAACCAATTCATAAACATCGTCGAGATACCCAATTGGAATATCCTGAGCCACTCCGCCAGGGCGGAGGTAGCAGCAGTGTACTCTAGCGCCACAAAGTCTCTCAAACATTTCATATAGCTTTTCTCGTTCCTCACACATCCAAAAAAATGGCGTTATTCCACCTGCATCCAGTAAGGTTCCTGATACGTTAAGCATATGATTTGCTATGCGGCTTAGTTCACTACACAAAACACGGATTGCCTTAGCTCTTGGTGGGACTTCAATGTTCAGAAGCTTCTCGACAGCTATGCAGAAACATTGTTCGTTTGCTAAAGTAGAAACATAATCGAGACGATCCATGAAAGGTAAACTCTGATTATAATGTTTGTGTTCCATTAGTTTCTCAGTAGCTCTGTGTAAGAAGCCAATATGAGGGTCGGCTCTTACTACAGTCTCGCCGTCCAGTTCCAAAATTAAACGAAGCACGCCGTGAGCTGCTGGATGTTGGGGTCCAAAGTTTATCCACATATTTTGAAGCTTGCGTTCAACTGGCCTCAGTTTCCCGTGGGTTATTATTCTGTAGTACTTGTTTGCCTCTGGAGTGGGGTACATCACAACCCCGCTGAACTGTTTCACATACTCTGCGTCGGGGTACCACCTCTGTACGTACAGCGGAATGTGTATGGTAAATTGTCGAACTTGTTTTACTATATTAACAAAAGGTACATTATGTTTAATGTGCAACATTTTGTATTTATCGTTTTGTCATCAGATGGTAAAGTATAGAGACGTTTATTAGTATGACATAAAAGTTTGACTGTTTAAAGTGTTTTATAGTTTGTACCTATATGCCAGTATTTTATCAGACTTCAACAAGGAGGTTATGGTTTGGCCTATATTCGGGAAGTTTCTTTTAAGGACGTAGGGTTTTCACAGATTTCTCCGAGATTTGTGAGCTGATCATTGTTGAATTGTTGCGTTATGAGTAGAACGAGTTGAGTTGATAGAAATCACATAATTTATATTTCGTGCGTGGATATTATTTTATTTATTATAGATGTGCCCGCGACTCCGTCCGCGTGGAAATTCGGAAACAGCAAAAGTATTTTTAAATTGTTTTTAATATATTAGCTAAGTTTGAGCGAATTCGATTTAGTAGTTTTTACGCCATGCCGTACTATTTTATTACATGTATAGCTGTTGCCCGCGACTTCGTCCGCGTGTATTTCGGATAAAACACCAGTAGTAAATAGAACTCTTAACAAAAAAAAAAACCTACCAGGCAAGCTGTTTTAAGTAGGTTAAAAATCTTTAAACCACTTATTTAACTAAGAATACTTTCCGGTATTTAAAAAAAAAACCGCAAAAAAGTCTATTGAAAAAAATAAATAACTGAAGAAGAGAACATAAATAAATCCGTTTTGTGCGTTTCTGAGTTCCTGTACATTGAAACTACTGTAGAAAAAAAAATGCCAAGGATAAAAGACAACCGTGACGACCTGATTGGCGCAGTGGCTAAGCGATTGGTTGTGGGTTCGATTCCCGCAAAAAAGTGTGATCCGTAGATGTTTGTCCCGAGTCTGGGTGTTTGTGTAAGTGAAATTTCAAGTTTGTGAAACGCACCCACGATACAGGAGAAATTCCTAGTGTGGGGCGACGTTTTAGAAACCTATACAATACAACCCATTTCTATTATTTTGGATATTTTGTCTGTTTGTCGGTTTATTCGTAATTACGTTAAAATAGCGAATCATTGCAGTTGACTCTTATAAAAAATATTGTTATAAAACATACGACAACGACACGCTTGTATTCCGCGAAGGCGTAGGCAGAGGTGCACATATTGTACCTACTCCCACGTGACCTAAGAGTAAGCGTCGTACGATTGTGTGTGCGTGTAAGAAGCAGCTAAGTATTCGTAAGATTAAAGGCTACTTTAAGACTGCGTGAGACAATGGTAATGGTTCATGTTGATGGTCATGGCGAAGCATAAGGCTGTACACTCAGCCGAAATCGTTATACACAGGATAGAAAATCTATCTTGCTGCTAGAATGTGCGCCTCAATGATTTGACGACCTGATTGGCGCAGTGGCTAAGCGATTGGACTGCTGCGCTAGGGGTTGTGGGCTCGATTCCCGCACGGGACAAAAAATAAAAAAAAATGATGTTAAAGCTGAAGGATGCCTTTGAGCTAGAAGTCGTTAAATTACTTTGACAGAAATAAGTTCCGGAGAACCGTATGTGTTACTTGCTGCGAGAATTACAATTGTCTATGAGGTAATGAGAAAAAAATCTATAATTATACATATAATAAAATCGTAAACGACCCGTGTCTGTACATTCAATTTTAAAAAAGAAAAACAATTTATACGCTCTGTATTTATGTCACCGACGCCAAGAATATAGTTTTTAAAATTTTTGTCTGTTTGTCGGTTTGTCTGTGCGTTTGAACGCTAGTGCGTTCTCAGAAACGACTGAACCGATTTGAATGCAGTTTTCATTGATGTATTGTGGCAGCTTCCCATAATATTTAGTATTTGTTTCATTTTAATCGGTTCATAAAAAAAAGTTACGTCAATCTTTACATACATGTAAATTGTCTTTACATACATGTCAATCTTTACATAGTAGTACGACTGTCAAGTCAGATGTCGCAAGTTCAACTCCCGGCACGCACCAATGTCTTTTCGAATTCATGTGCGTACTATAAATTAGTTATCAGTTGCTAAAAACGGTGAAGGAAATCATCGCGAGGAAACCGGCACACCTGAGAGATGTTCAACGGTGTGTAAAGCCATGTAAAGTCCTACAGGCGGTTTAAACTCTGACCTCAACCATACGATAAGAAGAAGATTCCAAAGAGTCAATAAGAACCACGTCTGTTCGCATTAACAGTGACAATGTGAGCGAAGGTGGCGCGTTTTCTTTTTTTCGAAAATGTCTCTCGCAGTTAGCTCTGAGGGAGCTGTTACTGCTTAACCGGACAATAAGGTGGCGCGTGAATGCCCCCGCCTTTTTATAAATGCAGCGGATGGCCGTGTCGCGCGTTAAACTAAAATCAACCGTATAGCCGTACCCATACTGGCGCGGCGAGATTTGGAAGTTTTATTTCATCTATATCTTATATACCGATTTCTTTTTTTTTATAAAATAGATATTAAAGTGTACTTTTTGAATATTGGAGTTTGATAACGATTTATCTGTGCGAAATACAATATATTTATATATTTTATTAATACACTTGAAGAAGTGCCTAACGATTAAACACGTTATTGTGGCTAATTTATAAAAGATAGATATATACTATTGAGGACTTTTTTGTAGATCTTTTAGAGACCATCATTTTTGTAATACATACTTTTGGTGTATGATCGACGTATGCGAGGATAAGAGCTCGAAAGCGCATTTTCATCCGACTTGCTTCAAATTTATCGTTACTGCTCAGCTCCTATGTGTTTTAGCGTTATGTTATATAGCCTATAACCTGCCCAGGCGTATGGACTACAATCGTACCAAGTTTGGTTAAAATCCCTTCAGTAGTTTTTGACCCATGCGTGCACATACAGACAGACAGACAGACAGACAGACCGACAAAAATTTTACTAATTGCATTTTTGGCATCAGTATCGATCACCAGTTATCCTCCAATGATAATTTTGAAAATATATTCAATGTACAGAATTGACCTCTCTACAGTTTTATTATAAGTATAGAAGATATATTTCCCTGTACGAAATATATATAATGCAATTCGCAGATATTTATTCAGTCTGCGTGCTCGTTTATAACATAGTAAGTATGTGATATCATCATCATCATCATCATCAGCCGGAAGACGTCCACATCTGTTAAACAAAGGCCTCCCTACTTTTAAAAGTACATAGTAGTTTTATATAATACTAGCGGCCCGCTCCAGCTTCGCACGGGTATAAAATATATATTATAAGTATTTCTCCACTATTTAATGGATGTTATTATACATATTTGACGACCCGAATGGCGCAGCGGTAGTGAGGCTGCCTTACGTTCATAGGGTTCCGGGTTCGAATCCCGGTAGGAGCAAGTGTTTGTGTGATGAGCATGTACATTTGTTTCCGAGTCATGGATGTTTATATGTATAATAAGTATGTATTTACAAACAAAAAAAAATGTATCTATGTAGTATATCAACTATCTGGTGTCCACGACACAAGCCTCGTTGCTTAGTGTGGCACTAGATGGCGCTGTGTGTAATGTTCAGCGATATTTATTTATTATTTATTTATATAAACCTTCCTCTTCAATCACTCTATCTATTTAAAAAAACCGCATCAAAATCCGTTGCGTAGTTTTAAAGATTTAAGCATACATAGGGATATAGGGACAGAGAAAGCCACTTTGTTTTATACTATGTAGTGATGTGATATGTCAGGTCTAACAATGTACAAATAGTACCTTGGTACTTCGCATCAGCATTCAATAAAAAGTAGTTATTTTTCCGAAGTTTGGTATTCACTTTCCAAAGAGGAAAATTAGGAAAACAATTCAATCGAAATAAATAGATATGCATTTATTATAGCCGTTTTTTTTGTAAGTAGGTACACAATATGTCTACATATATCTAATAATAAACGTTACAAGATATAATTATATGTGTCAGTATAAATATGGCAAAATATACACATGTATACATGAATGTAATAGCTTAGGTATACATTTTTTCTACTTATGTTATACATATTTTACGCCAACAGCTCTGATTACATTTTAATAGTTATATAAAATACTGACAGACATTTTTTATTAATAATAGCATATAATATACATCATTATACAGCTTCATTGTATATGAGGATGTCATATTTCTTGATCCAAATTGTATAAAATATTACAAAAATTCTGAATACATATCTCAAAACAGTTGTAAAATAGGATAAAAATGTAGCAAAACTAACAAATATCGCCTAAATACGTTAGGTCTAATAATAATAATAACAGTGCTTTGTAGGAATGTCCGTACCTTATTATCATTAAAATATAAATAGGCTCCTATAATCTAAATGTAAAAATAAATTAGATATTCAGAGAGCTGCAGTATTTAATTACCGATAGGTATTATTATTTAAAACAATCCCATCCCCCCGGATACCATCGTTTGTATTTAGATAAAATATTTTACACAGTTCGATACAATAGTCACTGATAGAATTTTAACTTGTAATTTACAGATTTACTCGTACTTACGAATATGCTCAAAGCTCAAAACAAAAAAAAAATATTGTAACTAAAGTAAGTACCAAATCGTGTCAAATAAACTACATTGGTAGGTAAGGTCAATGTTTTTACTTATTAAGTAAATATTAAAACAATACCTAACACATCTTACGATAGTTTACAACGTTTATTCAATGCCCATCGTTTATCGGCCAATATAGTCCTGATGGGAACCTTGATTTTTCAAAGTTAAGCAGATGTTTAAACCCTAGTAAGGTAAATTACTGTACTGATATTTTGAGACCATCATCATGCGCTCATTATCAATGTTACGAAAGAGGCTTAAGTAAGGACGGTGACAAAAACTCGGCAATAAATTTTGTTGACCATAAAAATACAGTATTTATTGCATTACGTATTTCAGTACTCCTAGACCCTATCCCATTACGTAACGCAAAAACGTTGTTCATTTTAGGACGAACGTTTATCACAGCGCCATGTAACAAAGGAATGGAACGGTCCCATAAAAATGTAGGTACTATTGGTCCTTTGCAGTTCATATTATCAAGGTCTTTGTTAATATTTAAAACAAAATCTGAATCCAATTACATTTTCTTAATGGTTCAATTCGACATTTTTTCTGAGGATTCCACATAAATGCATGAGCAAAGTTTCTGGAAGAACCTAAGGATGAATCCAGAGAGCGAATGGTACATTTCTGGCTTGCTCGTCCACCTGACGCAAAGGTAGTATACTGGGATGCCTGATAGGAGGATGGCCAATCCTATGGCTGTGTCTATCGGTCGAGTTATGGCTGGAATGATGACTAAACAACCGATAGCTAGGAGGAACAGGTAGGGTATGACGATGTTGACCTTGATTGGCCGCGGGATATCAGGCTTGACGCGTCGCAGCCACAGCATACCCACGACAGAAGCGCCCACCGACAACCAAAGCGTTTGCGAGAAGTAGTTGATGAGGTCAAATACGTTGCTCGTTGTCAACATCAGCAGTGAGAAGAGACACTGAAAGGTGCAAATGCGCACATTAGCTTATAAGAATATTATTAAAAAAATTTAAGAACGTCAAACGAGTACGAGATAAACCATGTAGAGTATGCTGCCAGTAGAAGTGGTACACACAACTATTTTTATTAAGCATGGTCTGGGATCCCCATTTGTGCTTTATGCAGTTTGACTCTCCTTGTCTGTTTTTACCTACTTTGATAGACGTCCATGTGTCCATATGTGTATAAAATGGAGAGGACTACAGATAATGTTTGGGTAATTAAGGGACCATTGTACTTACAGTAAATATGAGCGAAGGTATGGGTGTCTGTTTCTCAATGTGGAACAGCGAGAAGAAAGCGGGCATGTGTCCTTCCTGTGCACCAGTCGCGAACAGTCGCGCCGACGTGAACAACACGCCGTTAACGCCGCCGAACGTGGACAGTGCCACGAACACCGGGATCATCCAGCTCCATCCACCGAACAGACGGTCGCCAAACACCTGCAGGATAATAATACTGAATGAGATTTTTGGAGTTACTAACAGATTGGTCTCCATAGTAGTATTAGTGCAACTTATATTTTCGTTTCAGCGCAGCGCCTGTAATATGTTTAAAATATTTTAAGTTTTAAAAGGATAAAATAGAAATAAAATATTTTTTGGGAAAATAGTCTAGCGACTTGAATAGTACCTACCTACTATATATTATAATAAAACGTCTGTACTTCCCGAAGGGGTTCGCTAGGCGGAGGTGTTCTCTTTTAATAGCATTCAATATACATACTGACATTTTGCCGTCACCGTCATTTGTATTCGGAATAACAATATAATTTGTGTCCAGCTAGTGAATGGTTAAATTGTATATTGTATATACAGGAATCCCTACTCAAGTCGGTACAATAAAAGACCTTGATATGTACATAAGAATCGAGTATTATAATACTTGTACCTATACTAGGTACCTATCTAATTATCAATATGAGTATCCATGACCTCTGTGGGGACTGTAAGGACACCCCAGAAAGCTCCCGAAAATACGAACAATCAGCATTCACAAGTTCAGCCCTTAGAATCCGAGATACTTTACTAAAACTGTAGTACCTACCTATGGTATAACTTGGACTGAGCTGAGAGCTGATGATTGACCTTACTAGCTGTGCCTCCCGATGTTACCCGCTACATTTTTTCGGGATAAAAAGTAACCTGTGTTAATCAAGGGTGTCGGTTAATTTCATACCAAATTTTATCAAAATTGGCCTAGCCGTTTGAGTGTGAAGAAGTAACAAACATACACACACACACACACAAAATTTCGCCTTTATAATATAAGTGTGATACGGCAATTGAACACTAAGAACGGAGGAACCATTCATACGTTTGCTGTTATTATTAGTTTCGTTGCAGTTTGGTGTTCACAAATCAATCACTCAGTGTCAGTCTGTTTGTTCTCTATTTCATTAAAGACGCATGATTTTACGGCGAATGGAATCTGCCAGCATTGTATGATAATAGTTGACAGAATTACACTTGTCTTGTAAAGTGTTAACGGAGAATTGATGGCCTAATGAACTGTAATCTGGCAGGAATATTCCTATTGTAAGTGATAAAAAAACATAACATCTTGCCTGTATTCCCCAAAGAGATAGACAGAGTTGTACAGTACCTACACCAAGATTTCGCCAGTCTACCTGTTAATAATTATGATACTTAAGTAAACTAAACAGAAATGTCTCCTATACGTATCATTACTGGTAAACTTTCGGACAAAACCATTTAGGCATTTTTGTTAAGGGGTTCTTACCCTACAAGTAGTTTTAGATAATGCCTCATTTTTTCTGACCATTAACATACGATTTTGTATCTTATGTAACTAGGGTAATGAGTTTTGTCTAATCTTCGGTATAAAATGTGTTACAGCTTCAAGCTTGACAAACGATAAAACATCCGTCTTTAGTGACCTTCCAGAAGGCCTTGCCTCACCTTACAATAGCCCACATCACTTTTCATCTAAACTTACTGCGATGAGTCACCTTCCGATTCTATTTTCCTGATATATGGTTTTAGACTTATAAGTCAAGATTGATAGGCATTAAACTAATCAACTTAGTAATTTCCTCTCAAAAAACAATCTCCTAAATACCTTTCAATCTGGTTTCCGTGCGGGACACAGTACAACAACAGCTTTAGTGAACATTACCGACGACATCAGGTCAGGCATGGAATGGAAGCCGGTAACTTAACGGTCCTGGCATTATTAGATTTCAGCAATGCATTTAACACTGTTGATTTCGACATTCTGCTTGGCATATTACACTCTATTAACATATCTCCATCGGCAATTGATTGGTTTCGAAGTTACCTGTTTGGTCGCCGACAACGTATTAACATTTACGACACTATATCTTCTTGGTGTCTCTCTTCATACTACTGCCGGCGTCCCACAGGGTGGCGTTTTATCTCCGTTACTTTTTGCTATTTTTATAAATTCTATCTCCAAAGAACTAATTTCTTCCTATCACCTTTATGCAGATGATCTTCAGATTTACCATCACTCTTCTCGAGCAAAGTTATCGGAAGCGATTGATTTGGTTAACTCTGATTTAACTCGAATATGTGCCTGGAGTAAGAGGCACGGACTAATGGTAAACCCTTCAAAAACGCAGGTCATTGTTGTCGGTAGTTCTAGGATGACATCAAAAATCGACTGGACGAGACTTCCACAAGTTTCTTTTGATGGGACTCACATTGCCTTGAGTGAAACTGTTAGGAACTTAGGGTTAATCATTGATAAAAATCTTTCTTGGCATGCTCATCTGCAAGAAATAAGTCGTAGAATGTTTGCTTCAGCTGGGTCGTTGAGGCGACTTCGCAACTTCCTTCCGATTATCACTAAAACTGCGCTTGCACAATGCCTCCTTCTTCCCATTCTTGACTATGCTGATGCCAGCTATCTTGATCTCACCGAGGACCATCTAGACAAGCTTGAGCGTCTCCAAATTTTTTGTATTTAAGGTTTATATTTGGTTTACGTAAATATGACCATGTTTCAGAATTTCGCACAAGGCTCAAGTGGTTACCAATTCACCTTCGCCGGAATGCTGACATTCTTTCGCTGCTTTACAGTGTGCTGTTCATACCGTCCACTCCCTTATACCTTAAAAACCGATTCGAGTTTCTCAATGACAGCCACACCCGTTCTCTCAGATCATCAGAGAACTTAAAACTAAAGATGCCAATGCATTCCACAAAATTCATTGACAAATCCTTTACGGTTCAGGCCGCTCGCTTGTGGAATGCACTGCCGGTCTCGATAAGACGTGCTCAATCACTGCCTGTTTTTAAAAGATTAGTGAAGGAACACTATTTAGAATCCTGATCGACTATGCTCTGTAATCATCTGTATTTATATTACATTTAAATGTATTTGTTATATTGTATTTAGTAAAAAAAAAAAATATTTTAATTGTAGGTAAATATGTACACCAGTGACTGCCACCAATTTTACATTGTTATTTTTTATATACCAAGGTTGCCTGGAAGAGATCGCCGTGCGCGATAAGGCCGCCCATTGTGCATTATTTAGTCTTTACCATAACTTTGATTATGTTGTCTACTTGTATTTTTGGTGTACAATAAAGAGTTTAATCATAATAAATAATAATAATAATAAATACTGCCGCACTCCGAGACGTTAAATGAGTACTCAAACTGGCACTAAATAAAGATTTCACAAACAAAACCTTTACTTAGTGATAGTTTAAGTAATCATTAAATGTCTCTGAGTGCGGCGGATAGATAACTACAATATATTAAATATAGCCAATATAGTGGTGCCACAACTTAAGATGAAGAAAAAGCAAAATTAAACTAACATTACCTATACCTAAGACAAAAATTCCATTATCTTAAAAAAAAATAAGTCTTCAATAGGAAATCATTAGTACCTACTACGACATAAGGTTGGAAAATAATCAATCATTTTCTAAAGATTGTATATAATAGGGTGTGAATGACATCACGTCATACAGATATGAGATGACGCACTAAATAACGCTAACTAAAAGAACAAAAACCTCCATATGATAAGTAATTTGTACATATTTAGAATCGCTTTTGACATAATGTTTAGTAGAACAACCAGTCTAAACCTGCAACATGTAAATTATATGAAATTCGTGACCAATCGTGAATTTTTCTACTAAACTTTTCCTTTCAAAGTAGCCTATGACCCGTCTGTGAAACCATTCACCAGGATTCGAGCATTCACATGTTACAAAGCTATTTTCTATATTATTCTATTAATTGTTCCGACCCCTATTTTATTTTCTGAATATATTCGCGGGGTTTTCACTCTTTAGCTTCATGGCCTCATTGGTTTCTGTTTTTCTTTTGGATATCATTGTAGACCATTACATGAGTAACAGTAGTGCCTAGCCCAATAATCAGACAGAAGCACTAAAACATACATAAAATAAATAATATGTACTATAAATAAAATCCATTAAAACCCAAGACCAACTACGTAATAACATACATACATAAACATCTGACCACATTGTTGGAATAGATCAAGGCACCTACTGATGACTATTAGCATTCTAGAGGTGCCCACTTTTATACGTTACCCAATGCCACTGGCGTGGTAGTGTTGACCTTGATATGCCTAAAAAATATTTAGCTGATGTTCCAATCTATAGTACATAGTAGTAGTACAGTAAACAGTACAATGTAACCAGCCTGTTTAGGCTTGGTCACAAAAGTAAGGTGGAGCTAGACTATTATGTAATAGGGAATATGCATGTGATTCAAATATGAGCCAAATATTTTTTTATAATCTCTTTTGCTTAAGAATTATGCCTATATTAATATTTTTTATATAATTTATTTTTGATTAAAAAAATAATTTTTAAAAAGTGCCACAAATGAGCGGGACTTTCAAAGCAGTTGAAACGCAACGCAACGCTACCCGTCGGCGTGACGTCAAAGTCTTAGTTACCTATCGAAAGTGTATTTTACATTTTTGTACATTAATAAAGTACTGATATGGAGGTTTTATGTTATTTTTCGAGTTATAATAATTGTAAAATACAAAACATTGATATAATAAATTACAGAGCACAATAATTTTATAGCTGTTTAATCTGGGACTTTTACGTCACGCCAAGCGCGCCAAAATGGCAGGCGTTTGAAGTGGCCCTATTAGGACGATATTGCAACAATTTTTTTCTCCCTAAATTTTCGTTATTTGGCGCTAATTTTTTTTAACAATGATGTAACGACGTAAGTTATCGTATGAAAAAATAAAAATATTACGTGCATATTCCCTAATGGGTTTGATTCCCACCAAGTTGCTTAAAGGGTTTTCTGGTTATACTATATTAATAAATTCTCAGCAGTAAGGGGGTTTCCATATGTTCCGAAATTTTTTCGATAGTGTATGATAGGTGACGTACCTACCTACTACATTAGGTACATGGAAATTGGGACATACGTATAACGTAGTTGTCAAAATGGGTGTGCCCGGTGTCGCATGCCGGATTCCAGACATTCCGTTATTATGATAGTGTGAGCGAGTGCACTCTTACGAAAGAAATACCTACCTTATAAACACCAAAATTACATTATGAGTAAATGCTTACCGCAGCCACAGCGGGATTCATGATCATTTCCATCTTGGTGACGACAGCGAAGTACGCCAAGTTCGCCAACACGTAGATAATCGTCACCATAGGCATGGCTATCCATATCGCGCGAGGCAAATTCCTGAAATAAACCACATCGCATTATGTAGCACATAAAACTTTATTATCTACTATCATCGAGGAATGTCGCAAAGGAATTTCAATTACTGAGAATATGCATCACAATAAAGTTAAACACTTTTGGATTTATTATAATGAACCGACTTCCTCAAGCGATTCCGTAATGGGATTTAATATCATCATAATTTTAGTAGGTAGGTAGGTACATATCATTTGACATATTTTCTAAGCATTTGCATCACACGTGCGCCGTGCGGTTAACATTCCGACAGGCTGCAAACAGTTTAGTAAGAGGAACTCTTGAAGTTTTTAACAATTAAAATCGACTGTTTTATCACATTGCGCATTTGGTGTAGACATATTTTATTAGTCTTCATTAATTATGCCACGAAAACTTAATCCAATCAAATTAAATTACAATGATTTTATCTATTCAGTGATAATGTTTTAAGAAACCCGTCTAGTCGCTACACTGAAGATAATATCTTGAATACCAAGATAAATATAAATAGATAACTGTGAGAGCGTATGTAGATAAGAGATATCTATTACCGAATTAATAATTTTGTATTTATTTTCCGACTTATCTATTCATATTTAAATGGTACTTACATGCTCGATTTGCATTAAACAGAAAAACAATGCCGTGCAAGTGCCAATTAAAAAAAATTGTAACGTTACCCGCTCACGTGGTCATTTTATCTGCTGACGAATTATCATATCTTGTTTTACTATTTTTAATGAATAATGTAATTACGATGCATTCCACATTGTTTACGTTAAGTTGTAAATAACATCGAAATTGGGTCAGAGTCAAGTCTGATAATGTGAATGCAACGCGGAATAAAGACTGTAATTGGCGTGAAGCCAACTGTGATAAAGCTATTAATGAAATTCGTGGCATATTAACATATTCCCATGTGGCGGAATGCGCTATGGTCTCAGCTTACACTTATTAAAAACGCAATTATCTTGTACTTCAATGAAGAGTCTACATACTAATACAATAAACATTGTTAAAAATAAAAGAATACAATGGTGATATTATCTTACAAACTACAACATAATCCAGAAAGAAGCTAAAATAATGCAAAATCTTCTACAGGATAAAATGTTATTTAAGTGTGACGTAAGTCTTCTTGAAAACTTGAGTAAATAAACCGAAATGTCTAGAGCAGTGATTCCCAAAGTGGTCCAGGTGGACCCCCAGGGGTCCACGGGAGCCTTGCTGGGGGTCTACGTAGGCGTCAATAAAAAATGGGGGTCCATAAGATGTTAATAGGGGTCCACGAAAATTTATCTGCATATAGTTTTTATAAGGGCCTACCTATATTGTTTTAAGTACCTAACTAAGCAGATAACATTTTAATCTGGCAAGCGACTCTTACTTGTCCAAACTTGCGTATTCGATATTACAATTTCGTGTACAGACTTGCAAAGCGCAATCCGTCCGACAATGCTTAGTGCTTGTTTAGACATGATCTTGATCAAGACTATAAATACTCGATGCCAAAGGCATGCTCATTTATTTGTTTCCGGAATTTCGAAAAAGAAGGTGTGAGAAAATTTATATTAGTGTTCCTAGTGCCGGAGAAAAGTAAGTACGTACCTTTTTTTTGTTGTACCTAGTTCTTAAGTATTTTGTTTCGTGTACTGGTCGGTTGATAACAAATGCTTGTATACAATGTGTCCTAGGGATAAGTGACCGCCCGGCGTATTTAGAATATTTGTACAAAATTAAATTAAGTAAAGACGCGTGACGTGCTGCAGTTTTTTTACGATATTTCCTAAGTTTGTTCATCTTTTTCCATTATTTTTGTTTACTGACTAGCCGACATCATAATTTATCAATTAAAATCATTAGACAAAACTAAAATGTAGTAAAAAAATTACTTATATAAAATCACTAAGGCCGCTAAGTCACAAATGTAAATATAATTATTAATGATTTCGTACAAATATTCAAAAAACGCCGGGCGGTCTTATCGCTCGGACACATTGTATATAGCTAACTTAGTAACTTACAGATATTTTAATTGTCCTCTTTCGATTTGAAGACAAACACAGCACGTTTTATTCAATTGTTTTTTCACGAGAGGACTGCCTCTCTAAAAAGGCCGAAAAATCAATATTGCAGAGCAATTACTGTTTTATAAAACTACTAGCGCGTGAACTCATTGATTTAATGAAATTTTAGTTATTGTTTTTATGGTCACTTTTTTGGTCAATTTGGGATTTCGACTTTTATTTTTTCCTACACAAATATGATCAATATTCGATACTGAGTAAACTAATTTTTATTTCTACTATTAAAAAATTGTGGTAAATTAGGTATTTAACATTGATATCGCTTCGTGAAAAAGTCTGTACTTGTCTTAGCGGTTTATTAGTTGGTCCCTTTACAAGCCGTAATACTTTTTCAATATAATGATAATCATAATAATATAAAGCTGACAAAGGCTGCGTTGTGCTACCTATATTCAAATAAAAACTTGGTTACTATAACATTTTTTTTTACAGGGAAGGTAACTGATACAAAACATGGCTACAGCAAAGAAAAAATGTCGACAATACAGTGTCGATTATTTGAAATATGGTTTTGTTCCATCAGAGGCAGATAAACACTTGCCCATGTGCCTAATATGCAATAAAGTTTTAAGCAATGACTCTATGAAACCATCAAAGCTCGAAGATCATCTAAAAAGGTGTCATACTGATAAAATGGGTAAAGATTTAAAATATTTTCAAACATTGAAGGAAAAATATGAAAAGAGACCCACCATGCACAGCATGTTCGCTTCAACATCTCAAAGTAACGATGATGGCTTGCGGGCATCTTACAATATCTCATTACTAATAGCAAAATCTGGAAAACCGCACACTATCGGAGAACAATTAATTTTACCCGCTGTTGAAGAGGTTTTAAAAACTGTTTTGCACAAATCTCCATTTGACGTACTAAAAAGAATTCCATTAAGTAACAATACTGTACAAAGACGCATTGATGAAATGAGCTCTGACATCGAAAGTTTTTTGTGCAATCATCTGCAAAAAAGTCATTTTTCTATACAACTGGACGAGTCAACGTTACCCGGTAATGAAGCATTATTATTAGCATATGTCCGATTTATCATGGAGGAAGAAATTCACGAAGAATTGCTATTTGCCAGAACTTTGGAGACTGACACTAAAGGCGAATCAATATTTAATGTCCTGAGTAATTTTTTTACGGAAAAATCGATTCCATTTACAAACATTATTTCAGTGGCAACAGACGGAGCTCCTGCAATGGTAGGGCGATATCGTGGGTTTATAAGTCATCTCAAAAGAATTATACCAGGACTTACAGCTATTCATTGCGTAATCCACCGACAACATCTTGTGGCGAAACATTTAAGTGACAGGTTGAACCAATCTCTTCATTTTATAATAAACGCTGTCAACAAAATTAGAAGCAATGCATTGAATACGCGTTTATTTGCTCAATTGTGCGACGAAAATGACGAAGACTTCCAACGACTGCTCTTACATACTGAAGTACGCTGGTTGTCGAAAGGTGCATGCTTAACGAGATTTTACTCTGTTTTCGATTCCGTATTAGAGTTCTTAGAAAGTAGAGATCCAGATTTAAAAGAAAACTTGATCAAATTCAAAGGAGACATTGCGTATTTGACAGATTTGTTTAAAAAATTTAATGATATTAACTTGCAGTTACAAGGGGACAGCCTGAATTTAATAAAAACAAAGGGGATAATTTCGGCTTTTCTTGGGAAATTGAAATTTATGAAGCAAAACATTAGTCGGCGCGAATTATCTCAATTTCCAAACTTGTCGCAGGTAGAAACTATTGATGAGGATATCCATACCTACAGTCAACATTTAAGTGCCCTGCATGATGACTTCAAAACCAGGTTTGAAGATATGCTGACGATGGATATACCACCATGGATCGTAAATCCATTTGATGAAACTGAAGTGGCCAATGTATTATTACAAGAGGAGCTGCTTGAGCTAAGCACCAATGAGGAGCTGAAGGTGAAATTTAGAAAAGGCTACCAAACATTTTGGCTGCAAGCAGAAATACACGAAAAATATCCTGGACTGTGGGAAATCGCAAGGAAATTTTTGATAGCTTTTCCCTCATCATACCTTGTCGAAAGAAGTTTTAGTGCCGTTACAAACCTCTTAACAAAAAAAAGGAGCAAACTAAACATCACAGAGCGGGGGGATTTGCGGTTATTGCTCACAAAAATAAAGCCAAACATTGATCGTTTGCTGACACTCCATCAAATACATCCTTCCCATTAATTAAAATTATGTCCACAACCTATAAGTATTACCTTATTATTATTTTTTTGTAATTCTTTTCTTTTAATTAATAAAATGTTATAAAATGTACCATTTTTCGTTTTTATTTAAAATTTAAAATTTTAACCTATCAGAATATAGGGACGGAACTCAGAAGCGACACAATTTTTATTTTTTGTCGACTTTAACAATGTGGTAGGAATGTAGCAGCAGGGGGTCCACCGACACCAGTTTAATTTTGAAAGTGGTGCACGAGAAAAATAAGTTTGGGAACTACTGGTCTAGAGGTTCCTCACTTCACTTCCATTGGGTACGATATAAATGGTCCAATGAATAATACATGCAATAGGAGGAGTGAAAACAAGTGGTAAAGGTTCCTGAATAAAACATCCTAGCTAACATTTCGTTGACGTTTGTAATCATTAAACTTAATACCTAATCTAAATTACGACTATGAATAAAACGCTACATTCACCGTCGTGATTCAGCAGCTGTCCGTCGTTCGCCACCCTAATCGCAAAATCAAATACCACGGATGTTTGAGAAACTCTCAAGGGGGCCACTTCCTAAGGATTAAAGCGTATACAGTGAAACTCTATCGGGCTCTAGCCCATTTACAATCAAATCGTCTATCTTGACACCGTTTGTTTTATTTGTCGGCGTCGGATGACGCAATTGGTTCGCATGTTGCATAAACTCGGTAAAAAAATTTATAAAAAGTTGTCAGCACCAGCGTCCTTCAATGGTGCACGCGCTGCGAAGTGCGATGTTACTAAGATAATGGTGCCTATAGGTATCGCGCGTGTTTTTTCTGCAATCATGCTAGTTATGACTGTTATGAGCTGAAATTCTGAAAGTTGAAGGTTCTGCCTCGCTATCTATCGGAAACTTTTGCTCAACTCGACAAGTTTTTCATGCTTTATACCTATAATGTATTGTAAAGGTTTTATTACATCGATTATACCTTTTAGTAAAAAGTAATAATATAATATGTTTTACTACCGATCTAAAAATACTACGAACGAAATTGAAACCGCTATTTCAAGACCTACAAGCAGCGAGTAAAATGGGTAGAAAAAGGTCGAGAATTTCAATTGATGACTTACTTGTAAGGATCCTGCAGTTCTTCCGTAACGAAATTGAGGTAGTTCCATCCACCGAACGCGAAGAGACCGGAGTAGAAAGCGAGTGCTATGTTGCCTGCACTATACTCGCCATCAAAAGCTCCTTGGAAGTTTTCGGTGTGACCTGATTACAAAAAAATAACATAGATCTTCCGTAGCTTTTTATAACACGCACGCAAATAATCATAAAAAAGCGCGCGTAAAAATCTCATTCATTAAAAAGTTGGCAATGTTAGCCAAAAAATTAAAAATGTTAGGTACATATAGTTTTGCAATTCATTGTTCATTTTGTTTTACTATCGGCACGTATTACAGAGAAAACAATGATAAGCTTAATCATAAAAATCCGGGGTCATTCCCTCTGATATCTATTATAATAACCTGGATAAACCCACGCAAGAGTAGTGCGTAACTTTGATAGACATTACATTGACGAAGTGAATTTTATCTCCTGTATAATATTAAATAATAAACATTAATGTATTAAGAATTATTGTATCATAAATATGGAATAAGCAACAGACCTCCAGAGTTTTTCCTATCACTGTCGGACGCTTGGCAATGTATCATTAATTTATTGCATATGCACATAATATTCACAAGGGCCGAGCTTATTCAATACATAAATCATAATGAAGGAAGAATGCTTTCATTGATAGCTTTGTTGACGGTAAATATTCCTTTGACAGTAGCGATAAGTAATTGCACAGGCTTTGTATGACGTCACACAGACGTTGCATATGCTAGTAAATTAGTTGGTGACATGGTAACACGCACATGGTCTTGTAAAGTCACGCCTGCTGTGCGCCGTCAGTTCTGCGATTACTAGACTAGCTGCGATCTGTGACAAAAGCATATCTAATTAAGCACGGTTAAATTAATTTACTTTCAATTGATTTTGCTGTCCGTACAAATCAAATGCAGAAGGATTTCTAATGAAATACGAGCCGAACATCTATTAGGTATATTATTGTTGCCTTTACCATGATTATTTATGAGATCAAGTTTGGCAGCTAGTTTCCTTTTCTAATTATTATTAAACTAAAAAAAATGTTATCATTATGAGTATAGATAATTCATTTAAATGCCTACTTATACAGCAATAACATTAATTTATTATAATTAAGTAAAATTCTTGTAGTAGATATCCGCCACCGTGAACTTGTATAATCATTTCGAACTCTAGAATAAATATCATTTTTTTTAATCTTAGTTTTGGTCTCTTACGTCAAACTAAGAAAATACTTTGTGCCCGATTAACATTAGGTAATAGGCTTGCCCCCTATTACATAGGTTTGGGACCGGTAACATAACTGGCGATATGTGGGCATACCTAGTACCAACAATACTATACACATCTGCTTACTCCTACGGCGCATACAGGCGTAATTTTGTGTATCAAATCGTTTTGCGTATCCATAACCGCGAATACGTAAATCATTCGATTCATCTAAATCTTGCAGCTCCGTACTCGGTAGTGTCAACTTTCATCATATCAATCATTGTTGGCATCGATTAGATATGGCCCTTTTAACTTTCTATGCTTTCTATTTCCGTATCAAGTTCGAAAAATGGTTACGCAATAAACTTTCTCGTTTAGGGCGTTCGTTTACACATCCATTCAATATTTACCATTCCAATTGTAACAATGATTTCGGTATTTGCTATTTTAAGTTCACAACGTACGCTCATTCCTGCAATTATATTCCTATTAACACCTCCATTAAATTTGATACTAATGTTGTACAATGTACATACATTGCCGTCATGCCAAAACTCTATGTTTGTTCTGTACGAGACGGTTATTGTTATGTCTAGTTTACAGAACTGCGCTATTTTGCTAACATAATTTATTTGCTTAAACGTTGCCTCACACGGGTGATTTCTTATCCAAATATACATTTATTGCAATGGCATCTGCATGGCAGTAATGATTGCTGCAACAGCTGCTTGTAAAATGAATATGAGAGATCTAACCTCTTTGAGTTAAAATTAACATTGAGACAGTTTTCTTTCTCGAGTTTAATATGAGGAGGTTCTCAATTTGTCGGGACCGATATGAAATATTTTTTTTTTATATGATTGGGTTTACTTTCCGATTTGTCCCCTAGAAATTTTGTCATTACCTGATGTTGAACTTCGAAGATATGGAACGGAACTCCTCATAGGGTCACAGCAAAACGCCCGTATGTTGATGATATGATGATGATATTGCTTAAGTAGTAGTCGATAACTGACCACTAACAAGGTCTTCCCTGTCGTTGTTAGTGGTTAGTTATCGACTACTACTCCCACGAGGGAGTGGGGGTGCGTTGACCTTCCTCCTATCACTTTCCTGGATTAAATATATCGTGTGAGGTATCGGGCTTTTTGTTTTGTGTGTGAAAGGATTTCAAATACTAGTCTCACAAAAGTCTGGGGCGGATGAATTCTAGACACCACTAAAAATCGTGAAATAACTTTACATAAGCAATGTGCCAAATCCCAACATCCATTAAGCAAGTCAGAAAAAAAGTACTTATGAGAATGCTGTCATAAGTGCTTAGTTCATAGTTTCAAAGATAAACCTATTAACTAAGCGAACGCATAGGATTTGGCGCTAACTTCCACTTTGCTTATGTAAATTGATGTGATAAAATATTATTTTTCACTTTTGAGTTTTTTGAAGGAGGTTTTATTTTTTTATTTATTTGTTATTAAAAACGTTTCATGTCCAGCTCGTCTATTCTAGGTCCCATACCTAATCAAACTTGACGCCGAGTTTATTCTTCCTGTTATTAAATAATTATGATGATGTGATTTAAACTAACTTCCTGAACCATAAATGACTTCTGGGAAAAATAAAGCAAACGCCGTTAACCGAGGTCGGGTTAGAATAATCATAGGGCAGTTCACATACACAGTACATTCCTGCAATCTTATTAGAAAGCACATTTTGTTCCCTGGCTTTCCAAGAGACTTATATCGAGGCTGAATCCTACCAAACGTATCTAGTCCATATGAGTACCTGGGTCTGTCACTCAGGACACTAACTAGCCGAAGTTAGTAATCTTTCAGGTATTAATAGTGCGTTCTTACATGCAAACATTTACGTGTTTATATCTAGTAACACCCACAACTAACACATACCTACTACTATAACAATAATGTAGAGACGTGACTTAGCGAAAATCTCACCCCATTATCTTCTTAGTAGCTTATTTACGCGAGCCAGTCATGATTGACCTTCCCCAGCCATCAATCTTACAGCTGACCCACCGAACGGTTATCTCTGAAGGTTGGTGCGTACACGCGTAGTATAGGTACCTACTTATCACAATATCACTACAGCCTTATCAAAATAAGCTCCACCGATGTTACTAAATCGGTTATTCTGTAAAGTATCTACGTATATTGAACTGGAAACCAAGAATAAACTTTCATTTTTAAAAAGAAATTCTTGCTACATTTAATATTTAAGTTTGACGACCTGATTGGCGCAGTGGCTAAGCGATTGGACTGCTGCGCTAGGGGATGTGGGTTCGATTCCCGCACGGGACAAAAATTTGTGTGATCCACAGATGTTTGTCCCGAGTCTGGGTGTTTGTGTATGTGATATTTCATGTTTGTGAAACGCACCCACGATACAGGAGAAATTCCTAGTGTGGGGCGACGTTTTTTAAAAAAAAAAAAAATATGTTCTATCATGTCGCTTCTAAACTAAATATTAAATTTGAGTGTAAAAAAACGGAAGATTTTCCATTATTTTCCCCATTAAACGGCTGACCGAAACAGAAATAAAAATAAAACACATTGTTAACACTAAATGATGATAATAGAAATTCTTCACTAGACCATATGAAGTTATTGGACTACTGAAGCGATTGATATGTCTTCTTGCCCTCTAGACATTGCTCCACTCGTAAACAAAGAACGCTATAAATGTCTTATAATACCTATACTCCTAATATAATTGTTTTTTCTTTGTATAAAAGCCCCTTGCGATCCAATTCGGGGAAGTTTCCATATACACAACATAGAGACTAACGGCTAGTACCTATACAATGTATAGCGCAGATAACCCAACTACTCGGCCTTTGGCTCTATAATTATGGTGTTAATTAAAACAAATTCTGAACCATCAGTCCAACATCTCATGATATTTCTTATCTCTATGATAAACTCACCGATACAGATGTAATAGATGCCGGAGATGATGATGACGATCAACGCCAACAGCTTGGACGAGGTGAACACGTCTTGTATTCGCATCGTCCATCGCACGCTGATGCAGTTCACCGCTGTCAGTATACCTGCGACAATAATTCATTGATTATTACTTTGGTAAGAGTAACACGTTAAAGAAGTTGTAATGCTGCCCATTTGCCCACTTTCAAAAATGGACACATAATAGTATTCTATAGCAATGTGGTGGCATATACATTACGATGATTCTGAACTGAACTTGCGTTTTCTATGAAGATCTTATAAAGCTTGATCAATAGAAATCGAATACAATATTAAATATGATTGTCTATGTATGTTAAGATTACACAAAACGAAACATTTTGACATCCCCATACAATCATCATTGCATTCGATTTTTATACGTTACGTATAGCGTTTTGCATTGTATAGGGCCCCTGATGATTCCAAGTCTATATTTAAGAATATGTTCCTTCTATAAATTCCAATAGTTAATTCACATCCCTGGTCAAGTTTCTGTTAAGTAAAACTTGCTTTACTCGTTTTATTATACGATTATTATGGTAAGTGAGCATATGATATTTAAATGTCACCCAGTCAGCTGCAAAGGGATAAGCTACTATAAATATAGAAGCAACAGGTTCTCGAAATACTTCAGACTAACTTATTTGTGTGGTTCATAATAACCCTATCTGAACTTAAAACCTGTTGCCAAGAAATACCTACTGCAATTTATTACTATATCGGTAACCGAACATTCTGGTTCCTTACCATCCGTAACGTGCGTTAAGGATTACTAGGCTCGGGTGGTTTCCATGATGTAAACCACGATATATTTTTAAGCAGTGCTTGGTTTTGCCCTGTGATTTCTACTAGTTTCGTATTTTGTAAATTATTAAACATTCTTGTCCCTTTTCTCAATTCTTTGAATTTTAAAAGTGTGATTGTTATCTAATCAGACGTTGTCGAACTTGAGTATAAATACTTTTATCATGTATCTTTTCATTGAACTCTAAACGAGCTTCTTTCATCAAATGAATTTGTTTGTTGACGACGCTATTCTTCGAGACAACTGCGATTCTGTATCATATTTCGGCGTCAAATATTTGTTTGCGTCGTAACCTCGCCGTCACAAGGTTCTAAATTCTTTACAAACTTATATAGCCATGGTAATGGCAGCGGATGAAGATAAGCTACGAGTAATATAAGATGCAGTATGAATTAATACATCTGCTAAACTATTTCTATAAATAGTTGAGAAATATGACTCTGGAATTCTTAAATGAAAGATTAGATACAATTTAAAAATATTTAAAAAAAAATGGTCAAATAAGAAGTCTAATTTTTGGAGTTAGATATATATGATGAACGAATTATAAATATTCATATAAGCATGAAACGGTTCTTTTGCAAAGTCAAGGTCAGTCTTTTTTTATACAGGGATAAATTATATTATGTATTATTGATTGATCACCATGCTGGTAAACTGACTGTTTAGACTTCGTGTGTTAGGACTCATGACTTTATCAAAATTAAATTAGAATGCTGATCCTTTCAATAGGAACACGATGGTATTTAAGTTCCCAGTAGAATATTTTATCCCTACGCAAGGCGCGATGGGATTAAATAGGGTTTCATAACAAATAGTCAGGTTACAAATCTCTAACTAATGATTGAGGTAGTATTTCGTAGCTGTGTACTGTGTAGGACTGTAGGTATGTGCTTATGTCAATATATTACGCTATATAACGATTACATTAATTCGCACGTGAAATAAATGACTGATAATAATCATCAGGTGAGGAACATTAGCATAATGTATTAGTAAGCTTCATTTACATATGACGTAAGTATTGGATTAATTTTACTTATGTTTAGAACTCGTTAAACATTATTTAAAATTATTTCATAGGTATTTTCGGACAGAACGATTAGTTTAATAGTTCCCCAAGCTTTTCATTAAAAGCTGTTAAAAAATTTAGATTGGCGATTAGGAAGACGAAGCAGCTGCTCTAAATTTAGTATTGTGCCCCTTATCGGGCGCTTTTTTTATTAGGGATGCGGTGTAGCGTATGCAAATCTCGCGTCCCTCGACCTAAGGTAGCTAAGAGGACACCCCGGGGTTTTAGCTAGCAAGAGCATACCCCTCCGTCCGCCGCAGGACGGAGGAAGAGCACGAGAATCCACCAGTAAAAAAGGTGTGCACCAGAATTTAACCTTCTGCCTAAATTCCCCTGAAAATATTAGCGTGGTATACGGTTCTAGATTATTATATATACTTTATAAACATTGAAACGTCACAGCAAGTCATAATTCAGTGTCTCAAGTTACATTAATGACCGCAGCGCGAACATGCACCTAATTAGATCATGTTTCGTGAATTAAACGTTCTTGAAACAAGGCTACATTAAGATAATCATGTGGCTAGATATGGCCCTGAAGAACAATATGAAAACCAACCCTAATTAACTAAGGAAGACGGTTAGAATCGCGTTATCCATAAGTACATACCTTACAACTTTGTACATATTACCCCAGATAAGCTTATGTTAAAATGTCCTTTAACAAAGACTAGATTTCTGACATAGTACCTCTATGCTACCATAGTTTTAATGCAGCATAATACCCAGAAGTTAGCTGTTAAAAAATTACTAAGGCGTGCAGTTCGTCGGTAGTTCAAATTAAGTGTAAGATTACAGCCTGTTTATGTAAACTGAATTAAGTAAATTCTCAGACCAAGTGACACTTTAGTTGTATCTACAATTGTAACTTGTCATGTCAGTAATTAGTAGGTTATTGTTTTGTAAACGCTGATTTTGCATTACATTACTAAGGAACTTAAAGGGTTAAGGAACTTAAGGAAATTACAATATTGTATTTCTTAGATACATAAGTAAATTAATTTCCGTCATCATTGACTAACAAGAAGGTTCATTTTCAGAGAGTCGATTCTCTATTGCGGCCAATTGAGTTAAGTGGAGTTTCCGTCGTCAGATCCGCTTCGAGACGCAATGCAATCAATGAATTAAAGGCTTCCTATTGCTTTTCATTTATGTTTCGTTGCCCAAGATAGAACTTCGTCATTGATTTAAAATCTTTGCTGTACATATATTTTAATTCCCAATGGTTTCTATTTATTTTTCTAACATTTTTACTCAGATGATTTTAAGATGTCGGAACATGATTTGAAATCTTTTAGTACAATCGCTCTTTTATTCTTATTTCATAAACAAGAAAAGCTAAATTTTCCTTACGAATGCGAAAGCAATTCTAATCTGTCTGTTTGATACCTCATCACAACTAAATTGATAGTTGTAAGTTTGTTATGGAGGAAGCTTAAATTCTAGGAAAAGAATTAGGCCACAAACTACCTAGAAATAATTTAAAAAAAAAACAATCGAATGAAGACGCGTTATTAATTCATCGTTCGTTAATAAAAGTAAACAGGAAAGAACCATTTTGGTCGTGAGAGCAGATTTAGGTACAATGATTTGACAGAAGGCAATAAACTTAAAGAGTTTCAATAATTTAATACCTATATAGTTTAAAACTCATAGAATCAATAATGCAGGGAACTCCCCACGGCACGGCAGTTAACTAAAGCTTGCCCTTATGACTCACTTTATTGTAATTCCATTTAACCACACGTTAGCTGATTAAGGGAAAGGGTTACCGCAACAGGCATCAACTTTCCTGCATTCATACAAACTTACCTACTAAAAGATATTATTAATGAGCTTAATAAATACCTCGTACGTTGATATTAAGTATTATATAAAAGCATAAAAGGTATTCATTAGTGAATGTGAATAATTCTAGTAGAAGGAAACCACAACTGAAAAATAATTTTACCATTCGGATATTTTGAGTGTGAATAAGCATGGGGACAAACTAAAACGGTACAATAAATATGAAGACTCTAAGCCCAGCATTTCTAGTGTTCATTTAAGCAGATATTTCCAAAGTATCTTGCGGCTAAATTCTCATTAGTACCTACTATTATACAGTTTACTTATGCATCACTTAAGTAAACTATACACGATACTAATAAGATTTCGTTCAGCCCCCTTACCATCAACTCTTAAAGTAGGGCAGTTTACGATGTGGAAGCGAGACGCCACATTACGCTACACATAGTGGCGTCTCGCTTCCACATCGTAAACTGCCCTGCTTTAAGAGTTCATGGTAAGGGGGCAGTACCAGCTAATAGAACCGTTACCCTTGACAAGGTTGAGAACCACTGCGCTAGTCGGGTCGCCGATATCTTACACATCATATAATTATATAAGTGTGTCGTTATCGTTGATTATCATAGCAAAGGCGGGGTTGAAAGGGAAGCAATTAATTTCACATTAGTTGATAAAATGAGCACACATTGAATAATGTTACAAGCCTAGTATCGTTAGAGGTATAAGTGACCACAGATGCCTATTTATAAACTACTTATACACATGTATCCAACGTGAATCTAGATACATAATTCATAAAGTAAGACGGGACTTATTTCCTGTATGCTAGCTTCAGATTGAATGACAATTTGACATATTTATTAACTGAGCGTCGTAATTCAACTTATTCAGAGGACGCATGATCTTCACGACTAATAATCTTGGAGATAGTCAGATATAGCGGTTAACTCGTTACCGCCGTTAAACACAGTTCTCGACGTCAAACCAATATTAATTCTATGGGTCTTAAAATGATTCCAAAAGAGTTTTTATTATTATGACGACTCAAAATTAGTACCTGCTTATTGAGCGGTGAGTACCTACTTTCGGTCAGCAGCCCCCTTAGTAGTAGTAGCAAAACTCTTGACAAAATCGAATAGATAAAAATGTATGGAATTGACATATGTCATCGATAACATAGTCGAAACATTATGTCATCTCCATACATTTATCATTTTATTCGAATTCTATTCGTCAAGCGTTTTGCCACTTGTTTAAGGGGACAGGCGTGGTGATATCAACATTCGACACCACAGAACAAAGCGCTTCTTGTTCTTTCATCGTAGGTTATTGTCTTACACATGGTCACGTCTATAAATATAAATAAGAGGAGGGGTACTGTCGTATAGTAAATCTTGGTCACTGTCCCAGGCCTCAGGTACCAATAGGGTTGCCACATTATTACGGCAAAATATAGTACTGTTCAAAAAAATATCGAATCGTATGGAAAATCTCTATCGAGTGGTGGGGAACATAGGTTGTCATGGTAAATCTATGTGGCGAGACGACGACTATTTCTCCGGTTCAAATATGCACGCAATCGCATCAGTCAAAAGTTTATGTAAAGGCACGTTCATAATTTTTTTTCTGTAATGTTTGTTTGTTAGTTTTCGATATTGAAAATATGGTATTTTTGCGTCTACTATATATTTCTTCAACAGTATCTACGCGTACGCAGACCTAAAATATAGTACAAAACTATATACCATAGTACGGTTGGCACTTGGCAACCCTATACCTATAACAAGGAGATAGGGGACAGGACAGTGTCATTAGTAAAATACCTGACGCTTCTAACCCAAACCGGCTTAAACCTCACTTGATGGTAAGGATAAAGGACATAGGTATAAATACCGACAGGGATTACCATATCGGATCGAAAACATTTTTATTTTCACTTAGTTTTTATTTCTGCTAGCATAAAAATCTTTAGATTGTAAAATCTTTAAACGGTATCTCGGTGCTACCAGACGTAAATTAATGTCAAGGGTAGGTTCTTCTTTAAACGAGTGCTTGCTGAATAAGTTATTTATATCGAAAAGGTTATAATTTAACTGCGTTTCATTAGTTTTTATTTATTGCCTATTCAGAATTAATAAACACTTTTCTTAACCATTTATTCAAAGAACCCGTTAAAATAAATAATGCATTAGTTCCGTTGAACGTTTCTAGTTAGCGTTCGGAAAGTTACCTACGTTGACACAGATTCTGTAAACGCGCAATAAATCTACTGGACGACCTATTGTAATCAGCAGTATTGCTGTGCTGGTAACACTGTTTGTTATGTTTATATCTAAGTTAAAATTATTAGGTCACAACCGAGTAAGCAAATCAGTTGGTAGGTAGGTACTTGCTATACAGTTCATTGTATAGATATAGTTCTAACGTTTACTAGTAGGATGCCGTCTAGTCATTGATCATGAATATTAATAGATACGGGCCTGCCAGCCCGCTTGTAAGGAATGTCGTAGGTTTCCATGGAGGCGCTAATTAATTGAGTCTAACAGTCCCACTGCAGCACTTTAGGTCGAATGCTTTTTCTCATGCAGATAGGGATTTAGAATTGATCACGAGCTGAGTTGGCGGGTTGCGTTACAAAGTTTATCTTAAATATTTTTTTAAACTCAAGTTTTGTACAAAATCCTGATAAAATATCGACATCGATTTCTGTGATAAAGACTATGCAAGAAAAAACCGTGTGGTATCCGGCCTAGAATTAACCACCCCCTTTCCTCACGTGGGTGTCGTAAGAGGCGACTAAGGGAAAATCCAGAAGATGGGCAGCAGCGTCTTCTGTAACTTGAGCACAACACTGCGATCCCCAAGCCGCTTGCCAAGCGTGGGGTTTATGGCAACCCCTTCTAAAAGGATCTTTGCAGTGGACGTCTTCCGGCTGATGATGATGATTACGAAGAAACAGGAATTACAAAGAAATTACAGAAAAGAATTACAAATTCATACAGATATTACCATCAGATGAGTATCTGTATCGGTGAAGCAGGAAGAAGCGATCTTATATAAAGAGATAAAATTGATAACCCCACAACAAACCTTCATGGACAAACAGATTACATTGTACACCGATGAACGTTTACGTTGACTTTAGTATGCGTGATATCTTTTTT
This sequence comes from Abrostola tripartita, assembly GCA_905340225.1. Lineage (NCBI taxonomy): Eukaryota > Metazoa > Arthropoda > Insecta > Lepidoptera > Noctuidae > Abrostola > Abrostola tripartita. The sequence goes on from HG996488.1 coordinate 5,384,315, forward strand.
GTATCAGGCGTGTGAGTAATAGGTCACGAAACTCACGCACTAACAGGTGTTTGTCATAAATTCATGATTACGTATCAACGATGCTAACTTCCCGAATGCATGCCTACTTCGAAAAATGACAGTATCTGCCACTGGAGTTATCGAAACAAACCCATCAAATCATGAAGAAATAAGTCAATAATATTTTCGAGACTACTTTTAATACTTTTTACCTTACCACCTGAGCCTTACACCTACACGTCACAGTATTTACTTTTATACAGATAATTGTATTGACCCAGATAGATATAATATGTGTTTACGTTGACGTAAAAAGTACGAATCAATTTACTTTCACTATGGGAAATCATTGCTTGTTTGTCCAAACAATGGCGTTACTCGATCCGTGAACAAAGATCGAAAGCGTTCCCAACGGTTTGGTAAACAACCACAAGTTGCTAAGGAACAAACAAGTATTGATCACTCACACCCAACCTTTAGGTAACATAATCATAGGTTAGTGCAATGTCAGAAACCTGGGGCCTCGGGCAAAAAATAATTGGCCATAACATCTGTTACCGCATGGTGCAATCGTGAATGATGGATTACGTACAGACTTTAGATTCCAGCTATCTTAATTATTTTAGAATTTAAGGAACATTTACTACCAAAATGCCAAATCCTTAAAGCTACTACAGATTACTAGATTTGCACAGGCCTCTAAGAGATAAGTAAGTATAAAGATTACATGCATTGATACAATGAACAAATTATAAGCCGTTACATAATAGATAACAATAGTAATTACAATCAGTCGTGACTTATAGATAAAACCGCTGGTGAACTTTAACGAAAGGCCAACTACGAGTAACTGTTTCACTTTCAATTGTTTCTATGCACTTCGCTACCTACACAATAAAAACTGACTTAGAATACTTTGAGATTATAGTTTAATGATTACCTATGGACTTCAGTAGCTTACAGTTTAGAAACCATAGAGGATAATATTACAGCTAGAATAATTAATATCACTGATAATGTTGGCGACAACGTAATGTAAGCTATGTTACATTTGGAGAAGCTTTAAAAGAGGTGAGCAAATTATTGCTCCCATGTTTTACATCACCACTGCGTGATTGAACATCCTTAATCTTAATAGCATTTAGTTCTGACTTGTCTTTAGATTAGTTTGAAACTCAATACCTACTGCACCACTCTAGACTCTACCATCCCTTCCATCGTTTTCGTCTTTCTCTAAGTCATCAACATTTTTTATTTTATTAACGTGAGGTAAGATGAATACGTCGCACTCATACCTAAATTATTATCACCCCATGAACTCTTTGTACTCCAGATATGTAGCTATCAGAAAAACATGATCATTAGCCATTCGATATCATTAGGTAGTCATATATCCAAAGTTCCTAAAGACAACATTTTTGAGGCTAATCAGCCGTAAAACGTTAAATCCATGTTTAGTTTCCAACGTAGTTGTAGTAGGCAACAGCACCTAATCAGAATCTCCACAAGTATTGACCCCACCCGGAGTCCATAATCATGAGCAGCGCGACCACTCGTGACGAGGTCAAACGAGCCGCACTTAGCGCCAATCGTAATTCAATTTAATTACGAAGATTATTTACGTAGCTTACCGCCGAACACAGAGACATTTAATGGTTACTTAAACTGTCACTAAGTAAAGGTTTTCTTTGTGAAATCTTTACTTAGTGTCACTTTAAGTAATCATTAACGTCTCTGAGTGCGGCGGTTACCTTTATTAAGCAAACTGGAGAACAACATACTTTGAACTAGGTTGCATTCGAACTTATACGTCGTTATTATGTTATCTGCATCGTTTGCATAATTAAACTTGTTTCAGTTATTTATCTCATACTACCACACGTAAAAGACATGCATGTTCATTTTGTAAGATAACTGGTTATTTCCCATAAAATAAGTTCGATACCATAAAGTTAATGAAATTGAAACGACTTACAAAATTAAGTACGAAAAACAGTGCATCAACAAACTCAGTGATGAATAATTGATATTGCAAGTTTTATTATGATTGAGACACTACCAAATGCCGTCAATTTAAAATATTCCACTGTTGGTACCTACTGTTACCTACCGTTCATCGTATATCAATTTAACCCAATTCATACTGTTGATTCCATTTAGATTTGGTATTATATTCCTATATTTCACGTGCGATCACTTCTAGAACATTAAAGTGAAATTAGTTTTTATTAAGTATATTAAGATTGACATTAGGCCCACGGAACGTACCGTACAGATAAATTCAAACGGATAAACCCAATTTTCAATTGGGTAAGTAACTTGCTGCATAATATATTGGAAGAGATTATGAGAACTGAAGGCAAATGCGGACTGCTCGTTTTCGAAGAACAAGTAAGTCGTGGTTAATGCTTGAACTTAAGAGGAAATAACAAAAGCCAAAGTTTATGTAGACTAATACCTATGTACCTACTACTTAACCACAACTTTGAACAAAATCTTGAAATTTATTTATTATATTATTAATTTATACTTATATATTGTGAAGTTTGAGACACAATTGCGTTTAGTTTAGCTCTAAAGCAGTGTCAGTAGACAGTTTTAACGAAGACCCTGCAAAGTATAAGGAGAAAACTGGAAGACACTCACGTCAGAATTACTTATTAAAAAAGTAAAATATACTTACATAAGCAAACAGCTGCTAGTAACTTCACTGCCTGCTCTGGTGGTTCACATTCTGGGTAGAAAGGCTTCACCACGTAGTGGCCGAAGGTAAGAGCCACTATGGCCTGTGTAGTGGGTCTGATGATGAGGAGCGCGATCCACATTCGAAGGAACGCTGGCAGTGGCCCAAACGCCGTGTAGATGTAGGCATAGTCACCGCCGGACCGTGTGATGGAGGTCCCAAGCTCCGCGTAACACAGTGCCCCCAACGTTGACAATAGGCCGCTCGACAGCCATATTATTAGTGACGCGGCTACTGACCTACGACAGAAATATGGATTGTTGGTTATGGCAAAAATACTAAGCAACATGGTGAATCAAGCTGAATCGTATCCTTATCATTAAATAAAGGTTACTCATCTAGTTAAACTAACTAAATAGAACTGTAATTATGGTTTATACGCTTAGTTGTAATTTCCTTGTCTAAATTTCCTTAAATCGGAATACAGTATGTTAATCCTGAATTAATGATAAGCATTGAGGATGTAACTAATTAACATTAAACTGAATGCTAATTTCATTCAATACTTTACTAGATTCTCGTCCCATTTACGGGCTTATAAAATACGGAGATTGTATCATGTCTGTACGAGACACAAGTAGAAGTCTTAATATCGAGAAATGTTTTTCTGTACTCATGGCACAACAACAGCTGCTAATAAACGTTTATTAACCTCTAACAACACCATAACTGTTGATAAGAAATAATAACTTTTGCATTTATTTATACAATACACTCAAAGCAATAAAAAAGGTTTGAGGTTCGTTCAATTTGATTTATCAGAAAAACAATTTGGTAAATAATTAATATCGCTTCATTGCCAATTAAACAGGTAACCATGACTAATCTTGGATTGAAGATGGTAGGTATAAAGATTATTGTCTCTTCGAAATGTATTTCCAATGATGAGAAAATATCCATGTTCGTGAACTTATTGTATCCACCTATGCGAACCATCGCAAGGTTAAACAAGATATCGAGAACTCGAAATAGAACGTGGGATGTTGCCATGGCGACTTCTTTCAGCTTTACTTGTCAATTGTCTTTACTTATTTTGGTTTAATTTATGTAGTTATTTTAATTCTTTTTCACATATAGGCATGTATGTTAGGTTACATTAGATTATCTTATCATCATGTTACGTAGGAACTAAATTATCTATAACCGGGTGATTTGAAGCAGTAAAACAGTAATATAACTATATGACACGCTGCACTACGTCCGCAGGTTTCAGGGCCACGGTTGACTAGTTGTCAGAATGATGAATGAAACTAGGCAAGCGTGCCAATCGTGCCTTGAAAAACTATCGTGAGAAAATCCTGAACGTAGGTAGCATTACCTTAAGGCTTAACTAGTACCTATTACCTTTTACAGCAAACGCTGGCATAGTTGTAACATCGTTTAAATACTTTAATTGGTAATTATACTAATGTAAGTCTGTGTATGTAATCCTATATCTTTTAGCTAACCCACTGCAACAATATAACATCTTAGCATCTTTTTATGCAGAGGAAGAACTACCATTAACTCTACTTCACTAACACATTGCGGGTTTCAAAATCCCTTTAAGGATTCTTACGTATTCCTATACTAGATCGTAATTCATTGAAAATACACACTGGAGATTACCATAATACGATATAGTTATTAGTTACCACATCTTGCAGACTTTAACAAGACTTGTAAGTCTTGGACTAAAACTTTGTGCCTAATTTAAGTATTATCCATGCTCGGCTGCAAAATTTTGTTTTGCATTACTATAGCAGACCAGAATCATAATTTTAACTTAGTATTTCTCTAACTGGATTATTTCTACTGTTGTGTCACTGTTGAAACTAAACGCCTCAACCTATTTCATAAAAAGCAAACTCACACCGATGGCTTCCTAATTTCCTAATGTGGATGAAACCTGACCCTTTAAATTCCCCCGTGCATAAAAAAGAATCGAATTTCCGTTAATTGTTCGTTCCAAAGGTTTTGGTATGTGCATTTAAAGATGTTAGTTAGTTGAGTATTCATGGAACATTAGTATTGCAGTCATTAGACAGATTCCGTGTTTGTAGCACACGTTAATCTACTAGATAATCAGCTGCTTAACAATCAGAGATGCATTTGAAAACTTAGTCGATTAAATAAAACGAAATAATAACATAACATCACGCCTGTATTCCCCGAAGGGGTAGGCAGAGGTGTACATATAGTACACCCACATTTCGCCAGTTATGTTGTAAGTCCAAATGTAATAGGGGGCGAGCCTATTGCCATCAACCGGGCACAAACCCGGACTCCGTGCTGCTACTGAGAATTACCTAATAGAAAACTCAGTAACACTTTGCCCGACCCGGGATTTGAACCCAGGACCTCTTGCTCAGCAGTCGCGCGACCACTAGACCAATGAGGCAGATAAATAAAAGAAGAAATATACCTATTATATTTCTTCTTTTATTTATCGGACGTTAAAATTGGAAGTTTGAATGGTTTAAATTGAAAAAAAGGGCGGCTTTGTTGCATGTACCTGTGTATTCATGGTAACGCTGCCGTAAATTGGCTAAGCGCACCTAACAATGAGGCTTGGCCGTGTTGTAAAGCTAGACGGGTCCGTTCACTATTCTACCCTTGTGTTAGAATGGTCACCTGGTTACCGGCAGGCAATCAGTACAAACAGTCGATATTACGCATCGCAGCCGGCGTGTACTGCCATACCTAAATGAAAGTCGGCACTCAACTGGTGTCCACTGACCTTTACATTTTATTTAATTTATAAGACAACAATTCGCTGGTCGCTACACCATATTTAGTATTATAAGTTCTAGTATACAACTGCACTTTACATAATTGTTTGTAACTCAAGATTTCCAATATAAATTGTTTTTTTTTTAAATTGGTGAGTTATAAATGTACCTACGTAGAGTGGACTAATTGATACCTACATAAAAATCTAAGCAAATACTTAGATAATGTATTTACTTGGGCTTGGGTATTGACATCATATTAATGTTATTTCTACATTGAAAAGTAACTACCTATTTTGTAAATTAGATGGTTCATCAGTTTTGTAATCGATAGTTATGCCATTATTGATGATTACCTAGGTACTGGTAATTTGACGAATATAGGTTGGCACCTATTGAAAGTGAGTAAGTAGGTACTTGGTAGATATAAAAGATAGAAAATTCTTAGGTACTTACAGTATTAAAAAGTTATAACTTGAAATTAAAAAATATACTTTTTTGTACTTCTTACTTACCGTAAGATGAATATAGTTATATTACCTACCTACCTACTTATGTTAAGAAACCAGTAGTCAGTAGTCTCGCAAGTCCTATCAGTCAGAAGTCAAAACACTGGTTGCAGTACCTAATGACGCCTACTGTAAGTGTAATTGCTTTAAATTAAAGAGTCATGACATACTTTCTTAAATAATTTTCAAACTTACTATCCCTATAACAAACTCGCGTCTCGAACATGATACCTATTTATAAAAATAAATTAGAATTTTACTACGCCTAGGCTTTTACACATACCTAACTGGAATATTATTGAACCAACAAATCTTGCGTCTCGAATTTACCGATAGGTAGATGCAAAGCGATAAAAGAATTTGTATACACGAACAAACCACTGTAAACATCGTAGAAAAGGCGGGAAATTTGACACTCAGCTTACCCAGTGTATAAGAAAACTCCAGTCGGAGATATAAAGATTCCGGAACCAATAATAGTCCCAATAATGATGCCAACTCCATTAAATAAAGTTATTTTACGTTTTAAAACCACTTTGCCATCACTGGCTTGAGACTCTTCGCCCATTCCGCAAAAAAATCAATCGCGTTCACCGGTAAACGCCACGCACGTGGGCTAAACACACGCGATATCCACGCCGCTCTACTGCGGTATCACTCGAGCATAGACAGGACACGCCGCCACGGAATATCTCACACGACTGAATCACTTTCTGTTACCATTTTTAAGATCTGCGAAACTGGAATAGACGATGCGGTGCTGACGTCACTCAGTGTAACGACGACGCGATTCAGCCGTGAGCCGACCACTGCGAGCAGTTGCCACAGCGCATGTGTGGGGCGCAATCGTGGAAACGAGCCGAACGAACGCCGAGACTGCTACGCGAACGCTCCCGACAGGCACCAACCACCGCCGCGTGCCCTACACACGATCAAAGATAGCGAAACAAATTCAACTTGTTGCAGCCGGCAATATTTTTAAAAATATATTCGAGGCTTCTTTCAAATCGTGTATAAAATTCATAACCAACAGTAGAAAATACAACATTTTTAGTCTCTGAATTTTAAATCTGCCTACAACTAGACCCCCTGTTATTACACCCCGAGTTTGACAAAGTTAAGGGCTCGATTACGCCTAATACAGAGAAATTGCATCATGTTTAAGACTTTGCTACCGAGAACTAAAGACACCTAAAAATGGAATAAAATTTATTAACAATAGGTACATAATTTACTTTTTAAGTTCATTGTGGCGTTCTAAGGGGCCTTTGTTCAACAGTGGACGTCTTCCTGGCCTGAAGATTAGAAATTAATATTTATGCCTAATATATTCTGGTGGAAATCCATTTAAAAGGCAAATATTTATTTTAAAACTTAATATTGATATAGGTTCAATGTTCCCTGAATATTTCTCGTCAAATTATAATATTTAAGTTAAAACTCTTTAAGTAAGTACTTCGTTTTATTCATCACTGATCCACTCATTAATAATTTGCTTTTAACGAACACATTATTTTGACTGTAAATCATTATTAAATACGAAATCTTCGTATTCGTCAACTTATTCTTAAAATGGTTTACATTTTTAATTGGGTGATCTGTTTATTAGTTACCTACTTATTTATCATGTTATTACAGCTACAGTACAGTAACTCGTAGCTTATTTTCAAGCGTCCACGGCTCTACCGATGCTTTATGTTCCGTATGAGTGTTAAAATTAAAAATACCTACTTAGCGCTAATTTGCACCTCTTTTTTATAAATATTTATATTATCCCATTTAGATAACGTTCTTAAGAATAGAACTTTAGTTTTAACAAAATACGCTGTTATCCATTACCGTATATCCGTTGCTAGGCAGCCGGAACAAAAAGGTCTCGGTCTGAGCATTGCCCTTTTTTTACGAAAACTTCTACAAAGAAATTATTCACATAGTAGGTACTCATGCCTATTAGAATTTGGACCCTGGTGCCTTAACTAACAGATTACTCTTCAAACACATAATCATTATAAAATTAATCTCAGCATAAGTAGATACAAATATTAAACTGTTGTTAAAGCTAACTCTACCATATTTTATTTGGAAATAGAATATTACCCGTTTGTTCCCATTTACACTTACCGATTATGTATGTTATTGTATTTTTTATAGTTCCGATCAAAAAATGTTTTATGTTAGCTTATGCCAATCATGATGATCAACTTTACCGTCTAATTAGCACTACATGAAAAAAAATCTTATCAAAAATAGTGACGGCTAACCAACAAGCAGAGATTTTGTACTTACCTCTAGCACAAATATATATTGTCCATTGTAATCATGTTTTTGAAGACATCGCGGGAGACATCCTGAAATAACACGTAAGTATTTGCAGCATGGATGCGCCCGCGCCGTGGCGCTGCCGTCGCGCGCTTATCCGACGCCATTTTCACACAATCCCCGAGCTTTCCCGCACACAGGTACGTACCAAAATTTTCACATAGAGACAAAAAGTTCACATTAAAGTAACACATAATTTACCGAAATCAATTTAAGAAATCAGTGTGTTCGTTCTGACTCTACAAACCGGGTAATTATTACTAAATTTGATTCGGCCATTCAAAAACAAGAACATTGACCCTCGAGCACACGTAATAGTTAACATGTTTTTTGTTCATTGTGGTAATTAATGAATACGAAAACATTAAAACGAGACGTCCAATTAAAGTAGACTTTACACATTAAAATAAGGCCATGTAAAATTTGAATTGTGCACTTAGGGAGGGTATCGCGGATAAATAACATCTAAAACGAACTGAGGAATGTGACCGTCATGTTTCGGTTACATCAACCCAGCTACTACAACATACTGTTACCTAGCTAACTGATTCACGTAATTGAACAGTATACTCTTCGAAGTCAATCTATTTATGTCATCATGTCCTTATTTTTTTAATAGATCACTAAGCATCCCCCGCAGCGGCAGCGTTGCGAGACACGAGTCGTGTCGCAAGCGGTGGTGCCCTTGCACGTGCTGTTCACTCGTTACGTGTCGCTTAAATACAGTATACTCATTTGATGAAGAATTTAAGTACAAATCAAGTAATACGGGATCAGATGACACTCATCCAAAAAGCTGACCAGAGCAAAGAAAACAACATGAATGACACGACGACTAAAGAAGATCTCGGGAAATCTTCAAGACCTGTCAGAAACAGACGATACACTAGGTAGGTACCAACAAACATGCATTTGCATGAGTCATTACTTTCAGTATTCATTGAAATTGTTCTTTGTGTGTCACTCACGTATCATCTGCATAGCCTGAATGCCCTTTATTTAACATCTTGTTACTATTTCTGAATCTCTGTGTAATTAAGGTAAACCGTTCGGCTTCGCAGCAGTCATGTTTTTTTTTTCATTTTCAGGAGAAGCTTAGTGGCGGGCCAGCGTCCGCAAAAAAGGCTATTCACACCAGAAATAAAACGATATCTTAAAGACTGGCTAGTGCGACGAAGAGACAACCCATACCCGAACAGAGAAGAAAAGAAATATTTGTCTCGCGAAACAGGACTCACCTACATTCAAGTAAGTCTTTACAGTGTTTTTTTACAATATTGAAAGTTCATTGTTTTCTGATTTTTACAACGTAGGTATTATGTTTGTGCCTAACAGCAACCTAATTGGATCAATGCCAGAAATTGCTATTTGTACATAAATAGGCACTATTTTTGTCCCTGCTTTGTTGACTACTGTTCAGCATTTAGTGTTAAGTAAAAAACTAGATTAACTATTGTCTTCCATTATAAAGATTCACTGTTTTACAATCTACCTACATTATTTTAACAGTAATTCGTGTTGTATGTCCCCCAATTTGATACGAAAATTAACAACGCGTCTATGGGTAACTATTTTATAACTTCATGATTAGAAAACATTTTACATTTATAAACAACTTAAATCCCGTGTTTCAGTGTTAAGAAAGACATTATAATTTACAGATTTGTAACTGGTTTGCCAACTGGCGACGAAAGTTGAAAAACGTGAATGTAGACCGAAATCAACAAACGTGGGGACACTTAATACGTACATACAATGATCGTGCGCAAGGCAATGTGGAACAATTCAGCATCTGCTCTGATGACAGCATATGGAGCGAGTCTGATCCTACCAGCCTAGGTGACAACATAGACAATGATGATGACCTAACCAGCAGTCCAGAAACTATAACTGAATACCATCAAGATGATTCTGATGCATCTTCAATTATGAAAGAAAAGTGTGTTAACTTCAACAATAATTCTTATAAATCTGATGCTAATGTCGATGTCCGAGAAGAAAACAAAGCAATAACAAGTCCAATGTTGCTTAGTAAGTGGTTGGAAAGCGCAGCTCGGTTCCAACCAAGTGAGTGTAACTACTCCTGGTGGGCAGATGGCAAACGACGAAAGGCTGAGTCTAAAATCCAACGGATAACAATAAACACATTGTCGCGTCATGATCGAGACGAAGTAGAAGCTGCAGTTGCTCTTACAGCCCTAGCGACCGCCACGAGTCGTATCGCCACACCGTGATTTTATTACTAGAGTTAAGATAAGTGGACGCGTCAGTTAATACTTTTAAATAGAGAACTCTTTATAATAGAGTAACTGCCAATATGAATATTGTTTGTTTTTTACCGAGTGTAGCCAGCTACGTAAATAAAATTTACTATTACGTAATAAGTGTCAATAAAACCAGTGTTGCTCAAGTATTATTATAAGTAAGATTCTCATGGAATTACTCCAGCTTGTATAGTCATAAACTTTTGATCTCTATTGGACTAAATAGTTTTAAGATGTAGCTACAACCAAAGATTGTGTTATTGTCGATATTGAAATAAAATAAATTTGTTAAATATTAAAAACTTTCCTTGTGTTAAACTATTTTTACAACTAGGTTTATTGAAATGATATTCCCCCCCCCCCCCACATATTTGTTTCTTTTTCTAATAGACTGAAAAACTACAATATTTGTCAAAAATTGTCTAGTAAGTACCTAGAGTACAGTTATTAGAGTATAGTATTTTGAACAACTAATTTTTTTTATAAAACTAAAGTATGGCTAGTACAGTGCCTACTTTATGGACTAAATACGAATCTTTTTATTTTTACAGTAAACAGTCTAACAGGGTTTATTGCTTATTTTGTGCTAACTAGTAAGTATGAATGTTGAGACATTAAGTCTGATGGGTTTCTCCAATCCCAGGCTTATAATAAAATGACAATTATTTTTGTAAAAGGTGAAGTTTGTACCTGCATAGTTAAGTTACCACATATCTATATACATTTTATCTACAAGCAGCAATAAATAATTAAGCAATTATCAATCAACAGAATGATAAATATAAAGAAAACCACCACATAATATTTATAGACTTATACTATAAGTTTCAATAATTAACTACTATTACAATTATACACTACATAATAAAACAATTATTCAGAAGTGTTTAGTTCTTTCTGGTCAATGTCTTGAGGTTTTTCAATTGGAGTGCTCTGTAACTCTACATGCATATCTAGATGAGCCGCAAGGGTCTGCTGGCTCTGATTCAGTTGTCTCACAAGATAAGACCCTGCACTGTCTAGTACTGCACACAGTTGACTCCTAGCCACATCTATGTTTTGCATTTGACTGTACTCCACTAGCTCATTCTTTGACATCAATCTGTCTTGTATGATTCCAGCTGAAATATGAGGCAATAAATTAAATATACAAATCACACAATAATATCATTTTCAAGTACCCAAATGTAGTAACTGTCAAATTTAAAATATAATGAATGCAAGTCTATTCTGCTTATAAGGAAGAAATAAATATCTATGGAATATTTTTTTCTGGTGCAACCAACATAATAACAAATAAATACCAAAAATACCAACCCATTATAATCAGTTGGGGAGCTTTCTTCATTATTTTAAACATTTGTGATACATTCTCAGGTTGTCCAAATATTATATTCTGATGTGATGTGAACAAGCTATTTACTGCTTCATAGCGTGTACCTTTTGTTGCCATACTAACAATCTTTTTCCCGTAACATCTCAAATGCATCTTATTTTTGGCTAGAGCAGCAAATATTGGAGTTTTGTCTTCCATACTTATGGAATTTACATGTAGAAAAATAACCATCTTTGATGTGTTAAACCAGTTGAGGCACTCATTTGCTAATATTCTTTCAAAAGGGTTATCGACCACTTTTACATACAGTTTTTCTCCTCTATCGCAAAGGGCTGCATCAGGTAACATGTGTTTGGGCGGCCCATAAACAGGTTTGCATAAATCGATCAAACGTTGTCTCTCAAAGTGAGGTTTTCTCGGTCTTTGGATATTTATCTTTCCACGAAATCGTTTGGCTATCAAAAAGGGTGTCTGCGTCGGTAACAATACTGAAAACAAGAAATTAAGAAGCTACAAAGGTAAATAAGTTTTAACGTGGTTAGGTATCGATATTTTAAAACAAAATGTTACCTTTGTTGATAAATGACATTTTCTGAGGTTTACGTTCAACACTGGTTTATAATTATTTGAATATCAACGTCAACTTGATAAATTAAATATATAATATTTTGAATAACCTAAAATCAAAATGACATTATCAATTTGTCAACTGACAGTCTGTTGACACTGACAATCGGGAAGCGGTGTAAAAATAAGACGACCACAAACAAAATTGAAGGACCTCCAATTATGACTCAATCTAAAACTAGAACTTATAGCACTGTCTAAATTTAAGGCACACCTTACGACAACTAAATAATTTACTTTGAAACTATTAAAAACAGAACATAATTAAATTTAAATGAAACCAGAATGAAAAAAAACCGACAGTTATTATATTTTTATCTGTTGAGTAGTATTGACAAGAGGTGAGAGTGACACTGTCAAAAGTGTCATTTGACAAATGTTAAGCTTTACAACGTGTTTAAAAAACCAAAAATTGTATAAATCTAATTAAATACAAAACCGGAAGATAGACACAGATACAGTTATTTTTAATATTTATTAGTCGTTAAATACATAATAAAATACTCATTGTTATCTCATAGCGGCCTCATGAAAGAGGTTAGTAAACGTTTGAATAAATTGATTGCACCATTATGAGCCATTTTAAATTTTTACGCAGTTTTCTAAGATTTCGGACGCCTAATTTACCATTTTACGCAGTATTTAGGAATTTATATATAAATGTAAAATGTAGACCTATCTCTCGCATTTACACATACGCTAATAGATTTACAAAAAGGAACTTAATTGCTATATGGTGATCAATCTCCCGCAACACGTTTTCTGAAAAATCATCGCAGTGTCAATTTCGGGCTCCAAATTCTATCATTTACATTCACAAATTTAAACGATAAAAATACAGTAAGCATTAGACATATATTTTTATTGAAACTTACTGTGCAAAATTTTCGATTAATAAAACTTTTAATAGATAAAAAAATAAAACTGAAACCTATTTTCACAGTTTATACTGTAATTTTATCGCGAGTTTTTGTTTTGAATAAAGGTATATTTTAATTTTAAAATCATGTCCTAATAAACTATGCACCTTAAGAAATCGAATAATACAGTGATTTTCAAAATTCCTTTATTTAATTAGAAATCATATCATTTTCAATATCACTCCAAATCACAATAAATTTGATGACGATGCACAAACGTAGAATGATCAGTCGGGCCCGAGCACCTTCTAATTTCAAATTACGAAAATTCGTATTGCAAACGCATGTTTATACTACGACCACAACGTTTTCATTTTCTATGTATTATTTTCATTCGTATTGTTTATTATCAAGTAAAGTATATTATTTTATTAGATTAATATTCAGCTACTTTAATCTTGACTGTACTATTTTTGTCCGCGACATGGTCCACTTGGATTTTTTCTACGCATGAAAAGTAGCTTGTAGCCTTTATTATGTTAATCCAGGTTATAAACTATCTATGTGCAATTCTTTTTCTATATCCTTTTAACCGTTTTTGCGTAATTGAGTAATAATCCTCCAAAAATACAATCGCTTACATTTATTATTTAAATAAATTTTACAAAACATGATATATTTGTATTTGGTGATTATATTATTATTGCAAAAATTATAATTTTACTAAATAAATTACTAATGAAATAAAAATATTTTCATAAATATCAAATAAGAAACATTGTCATAACGATCATGATTTTTATGTCCGTCTCAAAACTCGCGCTACACTGTTTGCACTGTTTTTGTGTGGGTGCGCTACGCACACATGACAATTTTGACAGAATTTGAACGTCAAAATTTTGTGAAATGGCTCTTAAACTTATTTTTTAAATCTGTGATGAATAATGGTTCTTTGACTTGCTTGTAGATAATGCAGGGCCACCAAGAAGACACGCCGCCGTCGTCGGATAATGGCGACGAAATAATCGGCATGGATGAGGAAGGCATGTTCTATTACGACGAAGTAGAAGAGATACAGTTAGAAGATCTAATGGAAGAAGAATCAGAATTTATAGAGGAAGATGAAACTGAAATGGAACCACCCGAGGATCATGCTTCTCTTGTATTTAGCAAGCATGTTGGCTCTGTGTTTAGTTGCGATCTGCACCCTAATGGCAAGCTAGCAGCGACTGGTGGAGAAGACGACAAAGCCTATGTTTGGTCTGTCGATAACGGAGAGTTAGTTATGGATTGTGTTGGCCATAAAGACTCAGTCATTTTTGTGGGCTTCAGTTTTGATGGGGCATACTTAGCCACAGCTGATATGTGTGGACTCATCAAAGTTTGGAAATGTAATACAGAAGAAAACCAGCAGCAACCATGGACAGTGGCTTTTGAGTATGAGGCTGATGATCTTGCATGGGGACTTTGGCACTTTGGTGCAAGAGTTCTTATATTTGGATCAGTGTTAGGAGACATTTTTGTATTCAAAGTACCCTCAGGAGAAGCTAAAATTCTGCTAGGGCATAATGTTAAAGTAGAGTGTGGTAAGGTTAGCATTCATCTGTTATTATTTCTGACATTGACTTTGCATGAATGGCATATTGTAGTCTGGTGCTTGTTCTGCCCTCAAAGAAGAGGCAACTTTTCTTTTCTTGTCATGAATATTCTCCACATCCTTTATACTTATAACATAGTCTAAGCATATAAAAATGCACTAACTCTACTTACACACTAAAAAATAGCTATGATAAGTAAATGTTGACCCTTTCCCAGAACTTATATTTTATTAATATTATGGATATAAAAAAAAACTGAGAAATCTTTCCACAGACTCAAAATAAATGTTATGTCTTATAGCTATTTCTCTATTTGTAAGGTTACAACTAAAACAAATGTATTTGTTAATTTTACAGCTGTTTCGTGATGGAGTGCGTTTGTCAGCTGGCTATGAAGATGGTGCCGTAAAAATATGGGATCTGAAAACCACAGCAGTCCTGCATCAAGTGCCTGCTAGTGTACACAAGATAAGAGTGACTGCTATTGACAATCACCCAGAAAACAATCTTATTGCATCTATTTCCACTGATGGTATGTCATTTCTGAGTAAAACTTGTAAATTTTATTGCTCGGTAGCAAGCTGGCAATGTTGCATTCTTGTTAATTAATTAATTGATATGAAAACAAAATTGTTTGCAAGGAACTATATTTATTTATCTATATAAACATTACTGCAAAAAGATGTTGTGGCCAGCTCTCTAATCAGTGCAGTATTAGCTTATCTATACTTATAATAAAACTGTAGAGAGGTCAATTCTGTACATTGAATATATTTTCAAAATTATTATTGGAGGATAACTGGTGATCGATACTGATGCCAAAAATGCAATTAGTAAATTTTTTGTCGGTCTGTCTGTCTGTCTGTCTGTCTGTCTGTCTGTATGTGCACGCATGGGTCAAAAACTACTGAAGGGATTTTAACCAAACTTGGTACGATTGTAGTCCATACGCCTGGGCAGGTTATAGGCTATATAACATAACGCTAAAACACATAGGAGCTGAGCAGTAACGATAAATTTGAAGCAAGTCGGATGAAAATGCGCTTTCGAGCTCTTATCCTCGCATACGTCGATCATACACCAAAAGTATGTATTACAAAAATGATGGTCTCTAAAAGATCTACAAAAAAGTCCTTAATAGTATATATCTATCTTTTATAAATTAGCCACAATAACGTGTTTAATCGTTAGGCACTTCTTTAAGTGTATTAATAAAATATATAAATATATTGTATTTCACATAGATATATCGTTATCAAACTCCAATATTCAAAAAGTACATTTTAATACCTATTTTATATAAAAAAAATTAAGAAATCGGTTTATAAGATATAGATGAAGTAAAACTTCCAAATCACGCCGCGCCAGTATGGGTACGGCTATACGCATGTACGCTGCATTTTTAGAAAGGGTGGGGGCGTTCTCGCGCCACCTGTACTCACATTGTCACTGCTAATGCGAACGGACGTGGTTCTTATTGACTCTTTGGATCTTCTTCGTATCGTATGGTTGATGAATAACCTGGTGTCAGAGTTTAAACCGCCTGTAGGCCTCTGACATGGCTTTACACACCGTTGAAAAATATCTCAGATGTGCCGGTTTCCTCACGATGCAGAACAAAAATTACGGTCTTAAATAGATTTTTAAAAGGCAGCGTCATATATTGACATTCTAGCAGCAAGATAGTTTTTTATCCTGTGTAATTCGGCTGAGTGTACACTGTACAGACTTATTCGCCTTCGCCATGACATTCAAAATCGACCATTACCATTGACTCACGCAGCCTTAAAGCAGCCTTTAATATTATGAATACTTAGCTGCTTCTTACACGCACACACAATCGTACGACGCTTACTCTTAGGTCACGAGTTCTCTATACATTTTGTCTGTTGAGATACTGTGCCGGATTCATGGCAATAGGCTCGCCCCCTATTACATTGGGATCTACACCAAACCTAGCGAAATATATAGCGATAAAGTGGGAGTAGGTACAATATGTGCACCTCTGCCTACGCCTTCGCGGAATACAGGCGTGTCGTTATGATATGTTTTATAACAATATTTTTTTTTTAAGAGTTAACTGCAATGGTTTACTATTCGAATAAACCGACAAACAGACAAAACATCCAAAATAATAAAAATGGGTTGTATTGTATTGTATAGATTTCTTTTTTCTTAAATAAAACGTCGCCCCACACTAGGAATTTTGGCATCGGTGCATTTCACAAACTTAATATATCACATACACGAACACCTAGACTCAGGACAAACATCTACGGATCACACAATTTTTTTGCGGGAATCGAACCCACAACCCCTAGCACAGCAGTCCAATCGCTTAGCCACTGCGCCAATCAGGCCGTCACGGTTGTCTTTTATCCTTGGCATTTTTTTTTCTACAGTAGTTTCAATGTACAGGAACTCAGAAACGCTCAAAACGGATTAATTTAAGTTCTCTTCTTCAGTTATATATTATTTTCAATAGACTTTTTGTAACTTCCGTAAATACCGTTCAATTTTGCGTTTTTTTTAAATACCGGAAAGTATTCTTAGTTAAATAAGTGGTTTAAAGATTTTTAACCTTAAAAAAGCCTGCCTGGTAGGTATTTTTTTCTGTTAAAAGTTTAATTTACTACTGGTGTTTTATCCGAAATACACGCGGACGAAGTCGCTGGCAACAGCTATCTATACTTATAATAAAACTGTAGATAGGTCAATTCTGTACATTGAATATATATTCAAAATTATTATTGGAGGATAACTGGTGATCGATACTGATGCCAAAAATGCAATCAGTAAATTTTTTGTCGGTCTGTCTGTCTGTCTGTCTGTCTGTCTGTCTGTCTGTATGTGCACGCATGGGTCAAAAACTACTGAAGGGATTTTAATCAAACTTGGTAAGATTGTAGTCCATACTCCTGGGCAGGTTATAGGCTATATAACATAACGCTAAAACACATAGGAGCTGAGCAGTAACGATAAATTTGAAGCAAGTCGGATGAAAATGCGCTTTCGAGCTCTTATCCTCGCATACGACAATCATACACCAAAAGTATGTATTACAAAAATGATGGTCTCTAAAAGATCTACAAAAAAGTCCTCAATAGTATATATCTATCTTTTATAAATTAGCCACAATAACGTGTTTATTCGTTAGGCACTTCTTCAAGTGTATTAATAAAATATATAAATATATTGTATTTCTCATAGATATATCGTTATCAAACTCCAATATTCAAAAAGTACACTTTAATATCTATTTTATAAAAAAAAAAGAAATCGGTATATAAGATATAGATGAAATAAAACTTCAAAATCTCGCCGCACCAGTATGGGTACGGCGGCATAAATGGTTTTTCTTTTTTAAAATTGAATGTACAGACACGGGTCGTTTACGATTTTATTATATGGATAGATATATATAGATGGATAGATTTTTTCTCATTACGTCATAGACAATTGTAATTCTCGCAGCAAGTAACACATACGGTTCTCCGGAACTTATTTCTGTCAAAGTAATTTAACGACTTCTAGCTAAAAGGCATCCTTCAGCTGTAACATCATTGAGGGGGACATTCTAGCAGCAAGATAGATTTTCTATCCTGTGTATAACGATTTCGGCTGAGTGTACAGCCTTATGCTTCGCCATGACCATCAACATCAACCATTACCATTGACTCACGCAGTCTTAAAGTAGCCTTTAATCTTACGAATACTTAGTTGCTTCTTACACGCACACACAATCGTACGACGCTTACTCTTAGGTCACGAGTTCTCTATACATTTTGTCTGTTGAGATACTGATACATTGGGATCTACACCAAACCTAGCGAAATTGTGGGAGTAGGTACAATATGTGCACCTCTGCCTACGCCTTCGCGGAATACAAGCGTGTCGTTGTCGTATGTTTTATAACAATATTTTTTATAAGAGTCAACTGCAATGATTCTCTATTTTAACTTAATTACGAATAAACTGATACACAGACAAAATATCCAAAATAATAGAAATGGGTTGTATTGTATAGGTTTCTAAAACGTCGCCCCACACTAGGAATTTCTCCTGTATCGTGGGTGCGTTTCACAAACTTGAAATTTCACTTACACAAACACCCAGACTCGGGACAAACATCTACGGATCACACTTTTTTTGCGGGAATCGAACCCACAACCAATCTCTTAGCCACTGCGCCAATCAGGTCGTCACGGTTGTCTTTTATCCTTGGTATTTTTTTTTCTACAGTAGTTTCAATGTACAGGAACTCAGAAACGCACAAAACGGATTTATTTATGTTCTCTTCTTCAGTTATATATTATTTTCAATAGACTTTCTGTAACTTCCGTAATTACCGTTCAATTTTTGCGGTTTTTTTTTTAAATACCGGAAAGTATTCTTAGTTAAATAAGTGGTTTAAAGATTTTTAACCTACTTAAAAAAGCCTGCCTGGTAGGTATTCTTTTCTGTTAAAAGTTCAATTTACTACTGGTGTTTTATCCGAAATACACGCGGACGAAGTCGCGGGCAACAGCTATACATGTAATAAAATAGTACGGCATGGCGTAAAAACTACTAAATCGAATTCGCTCAATCTTAGCTAATGCTAATATATTAAACAATTTAAAAATACTTTTGCTGTTTCCGAATTTCCACGCGGACGGAGTCGCGGGCACATCTAGTACATGTAATAAAATAGTACGGCATGGCGTAAAAACTACTAAATCGAATTCGCTCAATCTTATCTAATGCTAATATATTAAAAACAATTTAAAAATACTTTTGCTGTTTCCGAATTTCCACGCGGACGGAGTCGCGGGCACATCTAGTAATAAATAAAGTAGTATCATAATATATCATCATAATATGCATTTCTAATTTCATTGTGTTCCTTTTATTTGTTTTCTACAGGTAAAATAGTATTGACAACACCCAGCAATGGAAAGGTTGTTGGTCAATTGGAAACTGAGAATGACTTAGAAACAGTGGCCTTTGCTGAAGACTCACAGTTAGAATTACTTGCCACAGGTAAATAAAATGATTTATGCTTTATGATAAAGTACACTTTATTCAGATTTGATAATATGTTACAGTATCAAAGTGCATAATATTCATAATAATAATAAGTTAACTAAAATTTACAGGAACACTAACAGGAGCAGTATGCATATGGGATGTTGCCAGACAAATGATGCGACATCAATGTGCGAAATCAGACGACGCTGTTGGAGGTGTCACTAAGATGATATGGGTGAAGAACCAACTTGTAACTGGCTGTCTAGACGGCTCTGTTCGAGTGTACGAAGGAAGGAATGGCGAGAGGAGCCTAATGCTCACTGGACATCGATCCGAAATTCTAGATCTATGTTACAATGTAAAAGAAAATTTGATTCTGACCACATCAGATGATGGTACCGCAAGGATATTTAAATATGAAGTAAACAAAGACAAAGATTAAACTTTTTTTCATAGAACATTTTAAAAATGTCCCTTATTTTACTATTTATTGTTAACATTATGTATAATATAATACATACTTGAAATTGAAGCCTAATATTATTATATATTTACGTAAAACTTATATAGTCTTATTACGTGTTGATATTAAACCTAGTAGTAGTGACCTTTTTCACTTAAATGAAAAATATTGTAAATACTGTTATATTGGAAATAAATTTTCATAATATGTGTAAATAGTTATATGCTTCACTTAACACTATAGTATAGTCTACACACAGTCCGTATTGGACTAATTATCGTTTTTTCATACTATGCGAAGCCATTTAACTCGGATTCTCCTTGCAGTTAAGAAAGTGTGACAACCGGTATTACTGTTTTAATAAATACATTACTTGTTAGTTGCAGAGGCATACAGAGAGAGCAGTAGCTCATAGATCCGTGTGAATTAAATAAAATTAATAGACCGCCTGTTTTAGTACGGATTGGCGAAGTTTAGAGAATAGGTTATTAGCAGAAAGACTAGTAACATGTGCAGAATGGGTTCAGGGTTTATTCTTTACTATTATAAGATACGTAATACTACGCTAAGAAATTGACACTACAACAACGTACGACGATAATCATAGTCATATACCATGTACGTAGGTACGTGCAAAATACAGCGTGTTCGATTTGTGTACCTACTGCACAAATATATCAACCTTTTTGACTACTTGTATAGGCCGCGTCGTTTGGTTATATATCGACGAGGCATACTTACACAGGATCCAGTGCCTAGCTTAGTAACTAGCTTTTTATGCGACCGGTGCGAGCATCTTTATCAGCGCCCTTTTTTATTTGTTTGTGGTCTCGGTCTCGTCGTTTCTACGACCGTTTAGGGTCTGTGCCCTATGCCTGGGCACCACTGGCACCGCCCCTATTTACAGCACTGCTCAGAATTTATTTTGCTTCTATAGTAATAAATATCCTTCATTGATTTATTTTCAAGAAGTCCATATAATATGTTTAGGCAGTTCTGCAGTTCTGTTCCCTATCGGGAAATATAGACAAGGCGTGTTGTTTTGCTACAAAATAATGTACTATGTACACCAACTAGTCTGAGATGCAACTTCTCGCTACTAGTGTATACTTACTGTGTAGTGATCTCCAGTTTATACCAGTTATCTGTGTGATATAGATCTCTATAAATAACTAAGGTATGTAGTGTGATCGATTAAAAAAATATATATTTCCTAAGCCGACAGCTACCATTTTGTAACTTATTCCGAGGTTCAATTCTCTACAGAGGGCATTGCTAAAACGTGTACTCGTATGATGGTAACTCAGTAATGAAGTTGCGTCAGATTACAATTAACACACACAATCAACAAGATGTACCTACGTAGGCATAGATACGTAAGCCGCATCTATACAAATCTCAAGTTATTCAAGGGCGACCCCTTGCTTTTAACTTTCTTGAAATTATTCACGCATGACAACCGATCCTTTACAATGACCTGCTATAATAATATGTAAGTAGGTAGATACCCTTACAGTGACGATACTAATAGTGTCGCGTCGTTCCAATGTTGTAGGTACTATATAAATTGATGGGACTTTTTAAAATCCCATTAAAAAAACCCATATCAGTAGAGGCATTTTTATAAGTGGGTACTGAGTACGAACCCGCTACAGTTTCTGGATTATGGATAGGAAACATATACTGAAGCTTTCACTGACCAGATTGATATCTCATATCACCACACTGTCATTGACCTCTTTGCAGCGAACAAGCTATAAATGAATTGCTCATATCCTGCTTACATTAAGAACCTAATCCTCTTATAGACGGTCAATGCGCCCATCACAAAACGTGGCGGCACTTTATCAGTGACGATTGTTAAAAAAATTGTTGTTAATAAAATAAATGTGCCAAATGCACACGTGGTGGTGCACATAGGATGGTGAGAACGAGATAGCTAAAAAAACTAGTTGTACGAACTTGGCAGTGAATTCTCGCACTCATGCTATAATAGAAACACACCCAATTACTTTAGAGTTAGAGTTGATTTTAACGCGATATGGTGTTCCACTCGAGTCATTTTGTTTTCAGAGTCACCCATGCGGACGCAGACGGCTGTGCTCGTGGTGGCTCGTGGTTAACTTGCAAAGTAGCTTAGTGAATAGTAAAGCAAGCGCACGTATCGTCGGACGTCCACTCCACTAAACATATGGATACGATCGCGACCGGAAAAAAAAACTCGCATAGAAAAAATATTTTAGATAAAGAAGATACAATTTAAGTAACTTTTATTACAGACGCATATAGTAAATTTGACAACAGGTGTTCTAATGTGTTGAATATTTTAACCTAAATCCTGCAATGTGAGGCTGATGTACGCTAGTATTTATTTTTATTGGTTTCCGCCGTGTTATCAGCTCCTGTCGGTTAGTGTACCGCAGGAATATAATTTTATCAGTCCATGGTAATTCGATGGTGTTCATCGCCGCACGTGGTGTTTCCCGCCGCAGCTCAGTCCGCAGTGTGATGCAATGTTTGCATGACGGTGTCTCAGAATTTCGGTTGTGCTACATCTTACTGTTTGACAATGTGTGAACGTGTCCAATATTACAAGTGTTAGTTTTTATGAGATATTATATTGACCTATTATTTGTATATTAATTAACTTTAAAAATGGCAAAAGTGAGTGATATTGATGTACTGCCTCCCAAGGCAATGGACATGGGTTCAGAAAGTAATGAAGGTGGTGATAAACAGTCGAGGGAAGGTATTCGCATGAAGAAGGAGCTGGGTCTAATGAATGGTGTGGCAATCATTGTTGGTGTGATAGTTGGATCAGGAATATTCGTATCGCCCAGCCTGGCCCTTAAGTATGCTGGCTCTAAAGGCATGGCGCTGATCGTGTGGGTACTCTCCGGGTTCCTCTCGATGATCGGAGCTCTCTGTTACGCGGAGTTAGGTGAGTAGATTTAATTATCAGGTCGCGATCTGCCTTCGTCATCGTGTGTTTGTTAATGAGGAACTTTAATTGTGTTATCGAGGTGTATTAAACCTGTTGCTCACCACATCCACTTCTAGGTTTACTATCGGGACGAAGTTTATTTTCAGACTAAATAGCTTCCTTATTATATTCCGGTTAGAACGAACAAACGAGAATGTATAAGTAAGTATGGTCATAAATAGGGACCGTTACAGACCAATAAGATTCATACAGGAAGCCAAACAAACATGCGTCGTATTATTGGTTCTGAACAATTAAGTGCTTTATCCATCACCGGTTAATAAAAAAATAAATTCGTTTTATGCCAATATTGCTGTAGGTAGGGACTTTTCAAAATTGTTGTTTTCTTATTAAATACATGGAAACAAAACAAAATATTTATTTATTTATTTAATTTTAACATATGGAAACTACACATGTTTTGTGAATGTAGATTGGTAAGTAGGTATATTGTATAATATCTACTTTTCGTCTACCGAAATGTCGGTGTCTTACCTATAAATTAACTTAGGCTTGTATTATTTTAGGTAATGGACTGACATAATAAGTCATTTAGTTACCTAAGTATTAATAAACAACAAGGGATAAAAGCAAAACAGCGTAGGTAAGTGGTTAGGTATAGTTAACATTATAATTTATATATCGAAGATTAATTAAACTTCCATCGAATATAATGAATGCTACAGGCACTCGACGCATGACCTAAGGCGCAATGCAGACATATCGACTGCCAACGACTATTGAGTACCGTACTTGTACCTACAACTACATTTAGCTGTTTAGTAGGTACCTACTCCTTTTAACTGTATTTCTTCCGATCCAAGAAGAAATGTATCGTAAATAATCTAATATTTAAGGCGCAATGCAGACTTATCGACTGACCTAAAAAGATGGTTCGTGATTTATTTCAATAAAATGTTATAGCTGATTAAACTTTTAGGCAGAACAAATCACTGTATTGATGTGCCTGATCGATTCTTGAATATATTATTCGTAATTGCATTTCAAAGACGTTCAAACTTAACCTCTATCTGCAATAATTATTCAAGAATTATCTTTTCCTCGGGTTTGTCATCTGCATGCAATCAAATACTTAGTTACACCCAAAAAACTTGTACCGAAGTGTAAATTATATAACGCTGCTTCTGCCCATTCGTAAGTTCTATTAGTACCTATCTAAATATTTTTCACTTCGATCAACAATTATTGTTCATCGAAATTTCTTCACAACAAAATAATGCTGTTAGTAATTACAATATTCTATATCTTATTATCTATCTATTCTATAGGTGATAAATATATCCATTAGAAATTACCTTATAGGTATATAACACCATTGTTGAATTACTAATATTGGTTCCTTAGTAATAAATGACTGAATAATATATGTTAAGGGTTTGGTAATTTAGTTTTATTGCCTATAGGTAATCTATTATCTATAACTGGTGCATTAGAAAATATAATCTTAGAGGAAGAAGAATTTAAGGTGATTACTATTCAAATACAAGTGCGAATGAAATTGTGTCGCTGTGATTGTTACGTTTCTTTGGTACCTAGCGGGGCCCTGATGATTTGATGTACCCTTGTAGGCTGTACTGATTTTGATGAAATTACATATGGTCCTAAGTTGAACCTTGGGGAAGAACTTAGGCTATTTTTTAATTGTATCTTACATAGTGCACAATAATAACGTGGATGAAGTCGCAGGAGAATTGTAACTAAAAATCTTTCCATAAAATAAAATAATTTAATTTACCAATGATACTTTGCAAAGTTACATAAGCAAATATAAGATGCTACAAACATTTAAATATGAAACTTAAAAATAAATTCAGCTCCTCTAATTTAATGGTTTAACTGACAGAAATAAGTACTAACAAGACAAATCAAATGCGTAACTCAAAAAAAAAATACAAAATTGATTGTTCCATAAAAGATAAAACAAACATTGACCCACTTCTGAAATTAAATAATTCATGAATCAGCTCATGAACCAAGAAGTTGTCAATTTGTCGAAATAACCGTTGGTCTTATTAAGACGAGAATCATATGCCCAAGGTTCCAAGATCGAACCCCGAGTAGTGCATGATTTTGTACGATAATATAAATAAGGACATTGATGGATATATATAAATAAATTCGATGGGTGCGAGCAGCAACACGATAGCTTAGTTGGCAGAGCTGCGCCACGGATCGACGAAGATCGCGGGTTCGAGTCTCGCTCGTCTCCATCATTTATCAAATTCCCTTTTTTAATTTAGACTGATGGATAAATTAAATAAAGCATAAACATAATTTTAACCAAAACAGCACGTGCCCGAACGTGGAGATAAATGATCGTTTGTTCTTTGAATAGGAATAGGTCTTTATCCTGTATTGGTGCAGTGGCTAGTAAAAGTTCGATTAAATTGTTGGCAAAGTAATTCGCTTCAAATAATTTAAATTAAATAATATTCCGCTATCAAATATCCGCAGCAATATAAAAAAGCTCAGCCTATTTAATCAAGTACCTACTTTCAAAAATACCCAAAAAGTATCTAGTCTAGGCGTGAGCCTACTTTTTTGATCATCATAATAACCTAATTTAGAATCCGAAAACACAAATTCACAAACTAGTTTCATCCGGATTACCAATTTTAGCTCATTTTGGAAGGTAAATTAAGAAACTTTGTTTGACTCTTGACTCATAGTCCAGCACATAACATAAAAAGTCGAATTTGCATTGAAACTTCAGCATCATTTTTGATTCTAAACTATTGATTGATGGACCTAAGCTTACGCTTTGACTATACAAAAATTTATAATTATATGCTGATCAGATTCAAATCAGTGTTGTAAAAGTTGTAAATATAAAGATGGTCTATTTTTCAAAGTTCGCCATCGTTACGGTCGAATACGATAACATTTTTCGTGCGAGCCCCACAGGTGAAATGACAAGGTTGTTTTTACAACGCAACGAATTTCGTTTTCAACCCTTATTCAAAGCGTGCAGCTGCTTTCTGCAGTTCGTTATGACTAACGGTGACCCAAATGTTAAATTGTTGTCCATGTCGTTAATCAATCAATGGGGTAAAGAAAATAAACCGATTTTTTCCTAAAATAACAATTTTAAATCTAACCTTGAGCTAAAATCTTTATCCATTAATAATACAAGTTCTGTTACCCAAGATGTTATTAAATATTCAGATTTATAAATAAATGAGTTTTCGTTTTATTAAACTAGTTTTAGTCAGTATTGACCGGATTAGTTCAATGAAAACGAAAACTTAGGCTGCTTAATTTTTATATTATGACGCAACTTCGAAACCCGGAACAAACGAAATATATTTGATAAATTAAGTTTAAAAATGTGCTGATTATAATAATAATATTTTGTCTTTTCGAAATTCAATAATTAAATTATGTTACATTAGCTTTCTTGGCATAATAAATTATAACCGGTTTATAACATACAAAAGGATAATGCAAAAAGAGAAGGAGTGAAAAATGGCAATGCTTCACCCATCTAGCTAGTACAACGACCTTTTTATGAAATCAAACAACATGAAAGCATCTTATTGCAATACAACATTAGCTTTGAAGCACTTGGGTACCTACTTAACTTTTTTCGGGAAATATAATTTTAAGTTTAGGTTCACAAATATCAGATTGCGTACAAGCTATAATATGTTCTTATACCTTCCTTGCTCCCGCCTGCGATTTTGTCATCGTTGTAGCGTATCCTTCATCCTCATGCTCTCAGTCAGTAGGTACTAAGGATACATTTCTACATTCAATGCTCGATGATGGAGGCAGTGGCGTTCTTTTATTTCAGGAGAGCACCACATTTCGTCGCTTTAGTCCTGCATAATATTAACTCATTAGAATTGCTGTTGTTAGAAAAATCAATTCTGTTATTTTCTTTAAATAATAAAAAACCTGCATGATAAATTTTACCCGTAGCGTACTGGTTAATAAAAATAAATTGTCTCAATAAATTTGCCAAGCGTCAAGCGTGTACTTACGGCAATATCCCCTTACGAGTACGACCCTATGTTGTAGTACTCTATTGAGCAGAAATCATATAACTCTACATGAATGAAGTCAACTTTGGTTTCATTTTTGCGATGTGTTATTGTTTTTATTTTGTTTTCTTTTTAGGTACCATGATACCGAAATCTGGAGGTGACTATGCGTATATCGGGGAAGCGTTTGGACCTCTGCCCGCTTTTCTGTACCTGTGGGTAGCGTTGTTCATCTTGGTGCCCACTGGTAACGCCATCACAGCGCTGACATTCGCGCAGAACATCCTCAAGCCCCTGTGGCCAGCCTGCCCGCCTCCAGACACTGCTGTAAGCCTCATAGCCGCTGTTATTACATGTAAGTACCTGTATTAATTATATCATGACCTGTATTACTTACTTGTTTAAGGTAAATCAGGTATGCCATTATATTGCCTTTCTCCAGGACTTTCTCCGTTTCTTGAGTGCTCTTAAACATAAAGCAAGCGGGCTTCGTACTTGGTACCATAGAATATTTTGCGAAGACCATTTCAACAAGTCTAGAGCTGTTCTACCGATTATATTTAGACCACTTATAGTAATAAACACTACTGTCTCAACACGTTCAACCAGATATGTGAATATAGTAGACTTATTCTGCTCCCAGATTTCCCTTCACTTTGTTCGCCTTTCACAAAACCCATTATTATTCTTGACTTAAAATCATGTTGATCTGTAATATAATTAAGTCGTTATCGGCCACTGAAAAGTTAAAACAAAGATTGACGACGATATACCAACCGCACTACGCGTACACGTGATAGTATATAACACTATATAATGTGATCATTATTATAAAGCTAGGTTCCCGATCTTGTTTCTTATTTATTTTTGGGACAATTGCGTTTTGCAAAATATGTTGGCACAAGTTATGCAAATGTTACAAGATTGGTTTACAATAATATTAGAAATTACGAGCGTTGGTTGGTATTAGGTTGAGATTAGAATATCACGTGATATTACCTTAAAAGAGCATGTTTTGTTTACTAAGTTGTAGAAAAAAATCAATCTATTTATATATTTATTATTTTATATATCATTTTATAGAATTACCAACGTTATTAAAAGATCTGTCACGCACCAACGCGTGGGATGAAGTGGTACAAAATTATTTTAATAACGTATAAGACAGAAGGATGTCTAATCTTGTATCGTACACGTGCAAACCATGTGTTAGTAAACTACTGTGATGATTGATGCGAGAGACAAAACCCCATAAGACTTATATATGGAGCGCGCTGCCGGTTAATGACCGATCCGATGACTTTCATGTTTAACCATCGTGAGCCGATTATGGTAATGATGGCGCCATACAAGTTTCCCGGTTCGTTACTAGGTCAACACTTCACAGCTTTTGTTTATACAGATCTAACGAATGTTTGTTTAACATTACCTTGTCCAATATATTTTATACATACACACGTCAAATGATTACTTTCAATAGATACTTATAATAGGTATGTTACCAGTTTGCATTTATGAAATTCTTGTACCTCGTTTAAAACCTAAGGAATTTTTATCTAAATATTCAGACTCTACATGTTTTGTTTACATATCCCGATTGGAAAAGGTTTAACCTTATTGGAATCTCATTACAATCATGCGCAGAAATCTTATTATGAAACCAGTATTGATACTCGCCTTCCAAGAAACATGTTCGATGATTTAAGAATTCTCCCACGGAATTTGCACAAGCAGGCATTCGTACCTTGCGCATCAACAAAATAACGAATTGTTCTCTACTCTGAAGACTTATTATCGTCACCCCATGCTGTGAACCGGTTTCTCTGGAATAATGCTTCAAAGAGTTATTGGCATTTTTTGATAATTTGTTCCGAGAATAAGGGTGCCGTTTTTTTTTAAATCTGGATAGCAACACATGTCTTTCGTAAATTAGTACTCGCAGGCTTATTGGTCAACCCACTTGCCTGAAATGCTGACAATAGGCTCTTGTAATAATAATAAACTAATATGACAAACTGACAGAAAAAGTGGTTTTGTAGAAAGCCAATTTACCGATAGCAACTCGATCGCGTTTCGTACTCAAAATCGAGGTGGTGTCACTTATTTCGCTTAGCAGCGCCACGTGACAATGACAACGGCCATATCAGACGGAAGATCACATAACAAACACTGCGCGATCTATCCTCGTGAACCGATTTACTGTACTTGAGGCCTCAGGCTGTCAGTAGAATAGGGCGACTGTGCCCGCGTCTTTATCTCCCGTTAGGTATATGTAGGTGTATTGTGGCGCGGTCGCCGTGCTGATTGCGCCTGACAGGATAATGAGAGCTTCCTCCCGCATCGTACTGACACACGCTCTTGTGCGGAATTATCACGCTCAACGTATATACGTAAGGGAAGGGCACTTAATAACTGAACGTGATTTTGCTATTTACAATGTAAACGAGGACATCCGTAGAACTTTCGACCTACTTGTTAGTAAATGCACTGTATAATTGTTCAGTAGTAGACTTTGCCATAATTATGTGTTGTACATTTAGCACATAGATAAGACTGTTTCAAACCAACAAACATTGGCTACTTGCTTATTAGATAGGATGTAGGACGTCACCCTTAAGACGTAAATACTAAAAGGGAACTTGAAATTCGATGGATGCGAGCAGCGACACGGTGGCTCAGTTGGTTAGAGCAGCGCCACGGATCGGCGAAGGTCGCGGGTTCGAATCCCGCTCGTGTCCATCATTTTTCAAATTTCCTTTATCAATTTAGATAGGATGGTTTAAAATTCCAAAATCAGTGTCTTCTTGAATAGATGTCCTTATGAATAGATTGTCCTGTTAATTCGACAACTCTGTTTCTTAAACGTATTTTCTGGAAACAGATTCGAACAAAATCAAACTTAAGTATGACAGTAATAACTTTAAAAGAATACACTCATAAAACAGTACAGTTTAACGAACTCGTATTTTAGTGCTGTGTGTACTATGTTGTATACTCGATGGATCATTAACTGCGTTAAACAATTCGTTCTGTATAGTGAACCCTACGACAATGTGCACACTGCCTTACTTATCAAATCTTACGTACAAAATAAATAACAGTGATATTTTCTGAATTACAGGTTTCCTCACAGTTATCAACTGCTACAACGTGAAATGGGTGACTCGAGTACAAGACTCGTTTACGGCTGCGAAGATTCTAGCTTTGCTGGTTACATTTTTCGCCAGCTTGTGGTACTTATTCTCTGGCCACACGGAAAACTTGGAGAACATGATGCAGGGCACTATCACGAAGCCCGGTGAACTGGCCATAGCGTTTTACACGGGACTGTTCTCTTACTCCGGATGGAACTACTTAAATTTCGTCACAGAAGAATTGAAGGAACCTTACAAGTGAGTTGTTAGATTATATGATATACAAGTCAGTAGGAAGTTTGTCATTTCAATGAATTGATCCATAAAGACTGAGCAGTGTTAGTTAGTTAAGTCTACTTATACAACGTTTTAATAATTTCTAACATTAGATTAAAGTAGTACCTACTTTACTAATGATGTTCGTAGTACTTCTTAGAATTCTTCATAATATTTATAATGACTTTATCATTAAGTCTGCCGAGTTCTCTACCGTTGAACATAAATAAACATCTTACGGTAACGGTATTTGTTTAATACAGACTTAGCTAATTACTAACAAATGCCTAATGTTACGATAAACCCAACATAGTTCACATGTCAGTCATCAGCTAAGTAATAATACTCATTTGTTGATCTGTAGTGTAAACAAAAAACTGATTGTTTCCTTAAAAAATATATTTTAGCTGTCCCATAATTGTATGAACTGAAGATGTTTTAAAAGTCCACTGTTGAAGAATCAGACTACTTGACAGCTTTAATACCCCAGACTTAACTTGGAACGACTGGTTTTATGGTCAATGACCTGGTCGCCCTTACCGCTTGGTCCAAGAGCTGTAATATCCTTTTTAGTAACAAGTTTGCGGCGGCTGCAATCAACCGTTACTGTCTTTTACACCGGTCATACCTATTTGGGTGATTTATTGATGTAATAAGAGTTAGTATTATTAAATCTGGATATCCACTCCTACTTAGTAGTAAGAGTGTCCCATTTAATTTCTACATTGCTCTAGTCTGTATAAATGTAAATGAGGGCGAAAGTTTCTAACCCAGCGCACTACAGACCTAAATCTAAGCAAGACTTAAAAAACAATCTGTCTTTTTCAGAAACCTGCCTCGTGCCATTTGCATTTCAATGCCGGTAGTCACCCTGGTCTACGCACTGACTAACGTGGCGTACTTTGCAGTACTCACCAACGATGAAATCCACGTCTCCCAGGCGGTAGCCGTCACCTTCAGCGTCAAGATTCTCGGCATGATGTCCTGGATCATGCCTCTCTTTGTCGCCCTATGCACTTTTGGATCCTTAAATGGAGCCATCTACGCCTCGTCCCGGCTATTCTTCGTTGGAGCTCGAAATGGTCACCTACCGCTAGCGATATCCTTGATTGACGTAAAAAGGCTTACTCCAGTGCCTTCGTTGTTATTCTTAGTAAGTTTTTAAGCTTCCTTTTTATTTTGTAATATTGATGATGGACAGTAGATCAAAGGAAATGTATCAAGACAATTGACGATTTTAGATGATCCGACATTGTAACTTTTTAGGGTTTTTATTACCCAGACATATACCTATTATCTGAAAATATTGGCTATACTATACTACTTTATAAATCCTACAGCTGCTTGTAAATATGTAGGTACCTAAATAACTATAGTGTACCTATATCATTGGATTTTTACGTTTGTACGCAATGCTTCAGTCACCTATAAATTCTGTAATAAAAGGTCGTCAGGCGTCGGCCACTTTTGAATTTATAGAGAAATATTAATAATTTAATCTGCAACACTACGTCATACATCATAATCTAGTGATGTAATAAAGTTATGTAGAAAGGTTAGGTAATTTTAATGGAAAAATGATTACCAACTTTGTAATTACAACTTTTCTTATCCACCCTATCGGTTCCTAGGTTTTATAGTTCATTTTAATTACTTTATACAATTACATTGTTGATGACCATTATTAACATCGTATCACTACAATCATGAAGTTGAACAGATTTTTGTGATACGCTAATAAGAGAAAGTTCATTAAAGAGAAAGTAATGTGATTAAAAGTGAAGACATTTATGTCTCTTTATTAAGTCGTGATATTACAGTGACTATTTAAGTACGACCTAGAAAGATAGTAAATAATTCTACCTACGTAAATTAGAACGCAGCCGAAAATATAATATT
This sequence comes from Abrostola tripartita, assembly GCA_905340225.1. NCBI lineage: Eukaryota > Metazoa > Arthropoda > Insecta > Lepidoptera > Noctuidae > Abrostola > Abrostola tripartita. The sequence goes on from HG996488.1 coordinate 5,417,051, forward strand.
AATTGCCAGGTAGGTATAACTTATGGACCATTATTTACAAAAACTTGTAGATTGCAACACTGAAGAAACAAATGTGTTGCTTATTAATCCAAAACCAAATGCTTAGGAGGCCAAATGCTTGCAAATGCAAAACACTATACAAATGAAATAGTTAGATAATAATCAAATGTACTTTCCTATTAAAATAATTTTAACTGAACTTGAACTTAATTTTATGCTCTTTGATACTGTGACTTAAAGTAGCTTAACACATTAGACATGAAATATAAGAACAGAAACATGCTAACCACGAAAAAGACAGCGCGTCAGTTGAAATTTTAAATTAAAATTAACGTCTATTTGACGTAAAATTAAAGTAACTAAAATACTTATAATGGAATTAATTGATACTAATGTAATTTTTGTCTCTTTTCAGTGCCTAGCAACGCTAGTACTGCTACTATCGAACAACGTGGAGTCGCTGATCGTGTACGTGACAGCGGTGGAGGCTCTGTTCACGCTGGCTTCTGTCGCCGGCTTGCTGTGGATGCGGTTCACGCGGCCACACTTACAGCGACCCATCCGCGTCAACATCATCCTGCCCGTCTCCTTCCTCATCATCTGCACCTTCGTCGTGATCTGCTCCTGCTTCACACACCCCATGGAGGTCGGCATCGGCGTCGCCTTCATCTTAATCGGAGTCCCAGTGTACTTCGTCTTCATAGTATGGAAGAACAAACCCCAATGGATGCTTACAGTGTGTAACTCCTTTAATTTAGCTTGCTCCAAAATATTCCTATGCCTCCCAGAAGATTCCAAGGATTTATGATCGATGATAACTATTTGTATTTAGTGTGATCTGATTTACTATTTTTTCTATTTTATTTACTTTTGTATGTCGATTTATATGGCATAAGTCAGTTGGCATAATATTAAGTACAGATCTGTTATCACTTAGATAAGTTGATGATTCCTATGCAGTTATAGGTTAAGTATCTATATGTTAAGTATATGACAAAATTCTTATTGAAAATACAATACGATCATTGTTAGTTTGTGTGTTTATTCAGATGTTATCACCTTACGTCATGTCCCGGTTCATATTAGTAGGCATTGTCGTTTTATTTAATGCCAGTCGGTACATATTAATTGTATTGGCACAGTTTGGTAGAATTTGCAGTTTACTAAACCAAAATAAAATCTTTTTTTGAAGTAACTGTGATGAAAAAAATGTACACACGCCGTACATTTTTACAATACCAATATTCGAAAAGAGCAGCTTTGCAAGTACCCACCTAGATATGAAGACACCTGATTTATATGAAATCAGTAGGTTACTTTAGTTTCAGGATTGGAAGTTCATCCTCTTCCAAAAAATGGTAGCAGCATTCCGACTGCTTGAGATTTTGCTAATACAAGACTGTAACGCATTAACGCCTGTTGAGTTTGCAGCTAGTCATGGTTGTTGGAAATGGTAGGATTATAATGTAATCAGAATACAACATTTTAAACAATTCAAAGTATGAAATATATTTACTTTTGGGATAAAAACGAACTGATTAGAAGGGCACAATGTTACCGAATTAGTTACGTTAAGCAGTCTTTCGTCAGAAGATTACCTATTTGTATGTGTTATGACAGTTGCTACGAGTATTAAAAAGCCTAAAGGTTGACAGCCGTGTTAAATTAAAACACACACAATAAAATATATTATAACTTCTGCTGTCATTGGTAGTCCAGTTAAGTTTCGAAGGCCAAGCCAAAATTCGGTCAGGTTATTTTTATTATAAGCGCCTCTCGTTATTTTCTTAGTCAGTAGGCAAGAGGCATAAACTTTTGAACAATCTAAATATCTTACACTGAAGAAGTTATTAATTGACTTTAACAATTCTAGCTTCTCAAGTCTATCTAACACAACAATGCTCACGTATGAAGGTTGTATGACGAAAAGCATTCATGATTGACCATTCTAACTAGCCAAGCAGTAAACATAGACGTTGGGTCGACTCCTGAATATCACATTCGGCAGACGGATCCTTTGTTGTACTTAGGTAAGGACATATAAAAATACAAAAGATCTGACATCCGAAACTTCAATGCTCGTTTTTGGAAAGAAGGCCCCCAGTGCCTACATGTGATAGTTAGCTAATCAATGTTATTTACTAGTAGAAGTCTACTTTGTTGTTCTTTTTAAATGGCTTATGGACCTAATGGTACTTATACATAGGAACAGCTCATGCTGTGGTGTAGACATGGGCCAGTCTACCCAGCCAGTAAGATTGTAGCGGGTTGGCAGCACAGCGGGCACTGGAGACGTACAATTTATAGAGGTAGGTACTTTCATTTTGGTAGCTTTCTGCCCATTTGTCATTCCCAGATAATAAGCTAATAACAGTTTTTGGCATTCGATACGGAAGGTTGGATGATCTACCCGTCAAAATATACCCAGTACCTTCACATATTTTGATTGAATGAACATACAGTGTGTCAAACGCGATGACCCTGCATCCCACCTTGGCCATTTCCTATCATTGTTACGTACTCTATGTCTGTCAATAGTAAAATAGTACCTAACTAAGTACCTACTAGTTTTCATTGTGATTTGGTAGGTACATTTAACCAAAGCATTTTGATTCATCGTACACATCAAAGCATCACCGATCTTCTTTTTCTTATCGTATGGTTGATGAACAACCTGGTGTCAGAGTTTAAACCGCCTGTAGACCTCTGAAAGGACTTTACACACCATTGAAAAAACTCTCAGATAGCCTGTGAGCCCGGTGCCTCAAGATGTTTTCCTTCACCTTTTTTAGCAACTGATAACTAATTTATACGCACATGAATCCGAAAAGTCATTAGTGCGTGCCAGCGTTTGCCTTGCGACCTTTGACTCAGAAGTCCAACAGTCATACCACTTGGCTATCAGACGACTTATCTGTTAATGCGAAATAAAAATTACAAATTCGGATCTATCGAAAAATACCTTGCTTTATTTATATCATTTCCGGATTTTCTTTTGTGAAAATAATGGATCTAAATTCCTATCCTTTGTTCATTATACACGTATTTAATAAAGTAGCAAATACCTTCTGGTATTTACATGAAGTATTTGTCCAAACTATTCATCCGCGTTATTTTCGCATGTTTTTCTGGCCCAAAACGTGGTTGGCGGAGCATAAAGACCGACGTGCTCTGCTCTTAAATCACGTACCTGCGTCTACTGTTATGAACTAGTCGCGACGTCGCCATTGTATGTTACCGTGAAAATCGACCAAATTAAAGTTTCGTAACCGTTACGGAAGCCTACAAAACGTCTACTGATTCAATACATAGGTTGGTGCACATAATCGCCATTAGTTATTTCATGAAAGATATTTCCGTTGTTAGTAGGTATTCCATACATTCTTCCATTTGATGTCAGTTTACAAAACCGCTGTACCGTTATGTTTCTATCCAGCATTTATTACACTTAGCACTTCAGCAGTTCTATCGCGTCCGAGGGTCCAAACAAATCTCTGAAATCTGACCTGAGTGTATTTTGCATTGTTGTTTATTAAGGGTTGGTACTTTCTACAGTCTACAGTCAGTTTATGTGCTTACCATTCTCGATCTTCTTAAATCTTTAGACCAAAAGTATTCCTTTTTTACGAAGAAAACGTCTTACCTTTACAGGTAATTAAGAACAAATAGGACCGATGCATAAAAAAAGATCCTGTACTGCACGGAACTTCGGTAGAGTAGCGAAATACGGGTGTATACTTGTATTGCCGCCCGGTAAAGGATGGGGATTTTCTCACTCCAAAAAAAGGGGATTACAGGCGTGATTATAATAATATGAATGTTTGCACTCAGACACCAGCCTCGATTTAGCGATAATTGCTCGTCGTTTGCAACATTGGCTTCAAGTGGTTTGACCGATACAAACTCACTTGTAACAAATGCTTTGAAGTCCTCGTTTACATTGACTGATAACGCACTTTCTCCTTGTATATAAGGTTGTTTTCAATGTTTATGTATTTTTTATACCGCAATCTTAATTCTAATAGTAGTTTATAAAGCTATTTAAAACATACCTTCTGCAGCAATCATTTTGTTTAGAAACAGTATTCTGTCGCTGCCTGTGTAACGACACTGGAAAGCGCTGCAGCTGATTTGACACACAGCCAATATTTAAAACTTTAACTAGCTTCGCAGAAAAGAAGTTCAATTGTTTCTAAAAAGAAAATGTCAGAAGCTCAAGTGACGTCATGGTAAACTCGACAACTTTTACTACTTTGTGTAAATATGCTCCGGTAAGCAGCAGATAGAATCCCTCAACTTATTATAATTAACAGGTACCTACCTACCTAATTACAATATTCTTGTACTAGCTTTTTAAATGTGCAAAGAAAAAAATATGGATTGAGACAAATTAAGTATTTGATAATACTAAAGATGTGCAAAAAATGTGTAAAGTGCGTTACAGTTAATATTACAGTAAAATGATCATTACATTTTGCAATACCAACAAAAAGTGGAAGGTTTTGTTGGCCTAACGGCTTGATAACGGTGGTAGCACCCGGTGTGATCTTCGTTCTATTTTAAAACCCGTGGTGTAGGCTGATATAATAATAAATTGAGTTTAAGAAAATCTAATAAATTGCCAGTGCGATAGTTTCATGTACTAATATTTTGTACATTATATCAAATAGGTTGACAACACAAGTAAAAACAACACAGATACCTATCAACCTAAATAATCTTTTGCAGGATTTCAGTAGGCACCTCCAGGAGACATAGCGTCATTTGCTCTACAAATTAAGCTTTAAGTAGGTAAGGAAAATTTAAATGAGACCCACTTGTTAGATTCACTTAAATTTGATAAGACCCTTATCTTTTTTGTAACCTTTAAAACGTATACGTGCTGTACCTGTAATATCAGGTACAAATGCAAACAGTGATGGGTGCAATATAATCTGGCTGAAGATTAAATATTTTGTACAAATGACTTTATTTATCATTTAGTAAATTCAGGTTACTGACTGTTGAATATGATGAACTTATTCGTATGAAATGGTCCCAAAATCTACTGTTTCATTCAAGGCTTTTTCGCTTTCTAGGCCTGTAGCCACACAGCTCGATATACAATCTTAATTATACAAATATTTGATCCATCACAATATGGCCAAAATGTTGAAAATGAAATATTGTACAATCCGATCAGCCTAGTCGTTGACAACACAAAGGTAAAAATTATATTCAAGTATTTACTATTATATATTATACCCATTTTTAATTGTTTTTCTCTCACTCGTGGCTCTTCGGATGGTGAGACAGGTGCGTGGAACAAAGAACTATAAATTATGTATGTCGCTAGACACTCGTGCCGTACATTAAACAAACATAATGTAGGTAGAACATGGAAATGATTAAAGTTAACAGAAGACGTGACGTAGTCTTTGTGTGCTGAAATACGGTTACTTATTTAGATTTTAATATTCAATATGAAACTTTTGTACGCATGTCTGAATAAACGCTTCATGTTACATAAAAACAGAATTCTGAAGCCGGCTTCAGAATATTATCATTGTATAATGCTGAAAAAATATAGTGCTTTGATTTAAATATTTTCATTACAATTTTCAATTTAAAATATTCATGTTCGTAGAAGATATCTAATATTGTCCTGCCGCTTAACTATCAGCTACACAGCCGTCCATATTATACTGAGACCCTTGTGCCTCGGTCAGCACGTTTAATCATCAGCCCCGACATTTATTAGTGGATTTTTGACAGTCGGTATGGGAACTCAGAAGCCGGACCTTAGTCTTACCAGAAACTTATGTTGCTCAATACTGGTTCACCGAAGTAGAAGAGGTAGTCACTCCGTTTACAACACTGGTATCTAGCTGCATCTGATTGGATGCCTACCCTAACCTAGATGGGATAAGTCAATACATATAAGAGTATAAGTATAATGAAAGCTCAGTAAGCTTAGTACACCCAAATTTCGCCAGTAACGTACAGTAAGGTCCCAATGTAATAGGGAGCGGCCTACGACCATCATGCCGTGTGGTATCCGGCCTAGAATTGACCAGGTCCCCTTTCCTCCCGTGGGTGACGTAAGAGGCGACTAAGGGAAAATCCAGAAGATAGGCAGCAGCGTCTTCTGTAACTTGACCACCAATACCGCGATCCCCAAGCCGCTTGCCAAGCGTGGGGATTATGGCAACCTCCCCCCTTCTAAAAGGGGGAGGCCTTCGTTCAAAAGTAGACGTTTTTCGGATGATGATGATGTACAACCATCAACCGGGCAGAAATTCATACAGTGCTGAGAATTAGGTATCTGATGGAAACAAACATTATTTTTAAATAATTTGAAGACAAAATTATATTGGGTGGGTATCTTAAATAGGTTGGTATGCATCTAAGAAGTTATAGTATACCTTTACAGTTATTCTCAATACCTAATTGCGAACATTATCATGGTAAAAACAAACTACCACTATCTTCTAATACAATTAACTTAATAGTAGGATCGTAGCATAGTAATACTTAGGTACATATTCTCACCGTGCACGTGGTTAAATACTTATACCTACGTCCTCCTGTAAGACACTAACGGGCAATCAATGTGAAAATATTATTCTGATTGTCATTTTTATACGATAGTAGTAAAATATAATTCAACGTCAATTGTGACAATTTATGCTCTTTTGCGAATTGGTACTGCATTAGAGCACTTTTACTTTAAATAATGTCAACATAGAAATAACTACATGGCTATTGGTTTTTTTGCTACTACTACCAGTTGTATCACATTTTAGATTCAATAAAAATAATAATATTTTATACAATTTAAAAACAACATTGGACCCAATAATTACCTAAATTATATCTTCTCAGTCAATGTTTCTGACATCATAAGGAAAGTCTTCAATATATATCCTTTCTATACAATTTGTCATTTAACCACATTTTACATCAATTAATATTCAAATTGTTTTATTTCTCATAAACCAATTACAGCCGCTAATGAAACGTCAAGATGCTAGTAGCTAGCACGGTTCCAAAAATATCATTCCTATGGAGCAATACTGGCAAGAAACTACAAACTCTTTTAAACAAAATATGGTACAATATATTAAGCATGCAAAGTGTAGAACTATGTGAATTGGTAACGCCCTTTTGGCCCCCTTAAGCGAAGCGCACATTTGTTTACAACACACTGGACTGTGATATATCTGAAACTTTTTATTTCTGAGTTCGTAGTTCTTAATCTTGTTCTGAGGAAAGAGGATTTGTTATAAAGTTATAAACTTTTGTTATTTCTGCGAGGACTTTATACATCAGAACATTTTTTGATGCTAAGCGTAAGAGCGGTATTGTAGAACTTACATTCTTATAGGTAACATATTTACTAGAACAAAAATTCTAGGCTATGATTCTGTGATATGTCTGAAAATAGATGTTCAACATTACGTCTACGTGCAGGATACAATAAGTTAGTCCTTACACTATATCCTTCTAAACAGACTACAGACGTATTATGCGTAGAAAGTTCCCATTCATTCATATTGCCATTCATGTATCTATTCGACAAGCTATATTCACACCACTGTTATTTATTTGCCAGTCAGCAAATGGTCGGATGTTTTGAAAATTGGTATTATCAATGTTTTTAATTGATATTGATATATTGATTAGAACACCGTATTGATATTTGCTATCTGTCCCGGTGGATGGGAATGTTTGCTTTGGGCGCTGTCGGTAAACACGCTCACAAACAGTAGTATCTAATTCGACTCACTACGCTCCGACACACATTGCCTGCTCGAGTGAGTAAGCACTAGTTATCAATGTAGTTTTAAAAAGTAAACAAGTTAGGAAAGCAATTCTGTCAATAAAACCTGAAATAAATAATATATGTAGCCGTTAGCTGCTGAATGTAACTTTAGCAGAATAACGATTTCCTTACCTTGTATGTTGGGTACATAGATTTCCGTAGGTTGTTAAATATTGTCAAATGAATCGATCACTTGCCTTTACAAAATTACAAGTTGCTAATCTCGTGATGCGAGTTTACACACACACAACAATATAAATTACTTATCGACAACGATTTATTGAGGAATATTTGGGTCCACTGATGTTTACCAATGATCAGCGTGTAGGTTATGTTATGAATTAACTGACTGATGCAGTTTCATAGAATTGGGCCTTATAAGCCTCAGGTTGTAGGATGGATTCCCGCTTCTTATTTTGAAAAAACATAATTTGATAATCTTAATAACACATTTGAAGTAAGCTTTAGGGTACATTACAGTTATTTTTTTGAAAGATTTTTTATTTGCTGAAACTCTATATTATGTTCAATGTACTTTGTTGCTAAAAGTATTTTTTCACTAAAATGATAAATACGATTATGATTATAAGAGAGTGCAAGAAGAACTAGAGGGAAAAGCTTAGTTCTTTAACATAATTTATTATTCCGTCGTAGTTATAAACAATATCAGGTATGTATTATTGATATAAGTTAACAACATGCGTGATACAAGGTATTATATAAACTGTCGCAATCAACCTTCGGAGATATTTAACATTGACATTGCCTTGTTTACTGGATATAAGGATACATGTACATATTTACAAGTACATTACAATATCTATCTAATTCCGTATAATTGATATCGAAGATAAAATTGAGGACATTGTGATACAATATTAGTTAATAGTAACAAGTCTAACGCTAGCTGTTTTAGTTTAGGTTGTTGTAACATTAACCTGATTGCCTGAAATATGGTTCTTTTCTTCCATCACATAACATACACAATACACATACCATCACGCCTGTATTCCCCGAAGGGATAGGGAGAGGTGTTTAGTACACCCACATTTTGAGTAGTGGCCCAAATTCCCAATGTACCGTGCACAAATCCAGATTCTGTGCAGTTTGTGCTGAGAGTTAGTTAACGGAAAAATCCAGTAACACTTTGCCCGAGCCGAGATTCAAACGCAGAATTTCATACACAGGCAGTAGACCAACGCTGAGTCTCTTCTTTAATCAATGCTTTATAAATAGTATAAAGTAGGTATGAATAGGTACTTAATGTTTGATTTCTAAACATCCATTTGTTCTCATCCTTGGAAAACGTCTTACAAATATTTTTGTACGACACAGGATAAAAATATTCTCCTGGCCGAGTTACGGTAGCCAATCGTCATAGCTTAAACTGGTCATGTGTGCAAGCGCTGATTATTTTAAAGAAATTTTTGAAACATTATTTAAATTATGGGGGGATCTCAATTCCTTTTTTATCTTAAATTTTTGTAAAAAATGCAATAGAAAATAAACCTTTTTTATTTCAAATTGAAGCGCTGCGCTGGTGCGCCTCGTGGGATAGCCCGAGTGCGCTTCAACTTGGTGCGCAACATGGCATACCTCCTATTAATCATAAAGATAACCCATTACCAATTATGTGCAACTAAATTAGTTCAATCACTTCCTACAGTTCGGTCCAAATAAGTTAAACAACGGACTTGCGTTATGAATTCAAAATGATTAGCGCATTGCTTACGTCTTAAGTAGGATTATATTATGTGTACAATTTGAAAACAATGCCATTTTTTATCGACATTTTCCCGACTAACCCATGTTTTCATTTCAGCATTCCCCAAGAGCTTAAGTAATATTGACTACAATAAAAGTTATAAACAAAGGGATACTTAGAACAAACATTCATAATGTAGGTAATTCCTCAACTTTTACCTGTGACTTTTATTTTTATTTGTGGAGCTTCGTAAACAAATTGCTAAAACGTAAACCGTGTTATTGTCGATTGTCTACCACACAGGTGTTTCTCTGCACTTTTGGATTGGAGATTGACAAATGCCTCGAATCTCGTAAACAGCAGTTACTACAGCATTTGTTAAGAGTTGGGTTAGAATTTTTACCATGGCATTGAACTTCATTATTTTGAGTATATTTTTTCTGATTGTAGATTATGATATCTATTTTACACATTGCATAGTATCTACGTTAAAAATATTTGCACATAATAGAAAGCTTGACTTTTAACTTTATGTTGTGGTTTAGTTTGAAAGGATCCAAAGACATATTTATGAAGTTCTGTAATTAAGTATAAACAAACAGTGGGTACAGAACACCCATTGCAATTTTAACTTGCCCTTGACCGATTTTTTCTGTTTGAGATAAGGAATGATCTTGTTCATTGATCTGTGACTCACTTTCTAATCACTTTTGTACACCTGTGTAAACACAACCACAAGGTTCGTACTCACTACTCAATTAACTTATTATTGTTTATTTTTTGCAACTCTTTCGTGGCATACTGAAAACACTCTAGTTTACCTATTGTTATTTCATTTCTGGTAATAGCTACTACTGTCGCTTACAGGTTACATAGCGTCTGGCCTATAATATTATGTAACGGATTTTTTATTTCATTAAATAATACTTAACATAATAGTAAACGTTGTGACGTAATAGTTCTTTGTAAGATGCGTTCTGCCTTTGTAGGAATCTAGGAACACACGCGCCTAGACGTGCATAGTAATCGTTATACGTAACTTGTACGTGTCGCGACTCACAATAATTTTATGAGACCGAAAAATTATCTTACCGCAAAAACAAAAGACGTCGTTTCGCACTAAAGTAGTAGAAGGAGATCCATCATCACGCAAGTGTACCTGCTGATGATTACAACAAAAAACAATTGGATACAAAAACACCGGCACAAACATTGAAATCAAATCAAATTGATATAGGTAGTATAATACTAAAAGCGTATAACTTATGAATGAATACTACGTACTCCTATTTACGTTCCTTTGTTGACTCCCACGATAAAACGTACAAGTTTAAAATATTGTATTAGATACGATTAGCAAATAACTCAAGGTATAAATTGGTACCTCAAGCTTATTTTTCAACAGTATCAGGAGTGCTTGAATTCAAGCGCCATCCACAGACATAACCAGGGAACGCCACGCATAAGGCCTACTAGTAGGTATACCTATCAGAGGCTACCTGCCACCAATTAACTAGACACCCAAGTTAGGTTGCCTCGATGCCAGCCACTCCGTAAATACACCTTATTATCAGTAACGGTGTTACGACCGGCCTCGGAGCCTCCAGAGAGCGACGGGTGAAAGTCTCAGCGCAGAGTCGCAGACGCACACCTCACCTCAAGTGATAAACACGCTTCCACAACTGCGTCTAACATTTAATTTGATTTGCGATTTCAATATTGATATTTCCAAACAAATAAACAAAAGAGCGGTCAGCCGATGCGCGAGCGCCACGCGACGCGTCACATTATCACGTTCAACGGAGCGCTGTTGAGGCTGATCGGCTGATAGTGTGGTGCAGAGGCGCGGTACAGCCGCCGGCGCACGCACCGTGCCACCGTGCGAGCCGCGAGCGCGGACATCAGTCGCGACCATGTTGACATCGAGCGCCGTCGTAGTCCTGGCGCTGGCGCTCTCGGCCGCCGCGAGCAGCGAAGCCGACGCCGGCGCGGGCTTGCCCGGCGCCCGCGACCTGCCTGCTGACCTGCTCAACAACACCTTACCCGCGGAGCAATACTTCATTGAAAAAATATTTGATAAATATGGAGATAAAGGCGTCATCACATTCGAGGTACGTACCATTTTTATAATAGACATCAGACTCAGGTAATTATTTTTGCAAATGTTGTAAGCATTATCGCAATATTTTATCAAATGCTGTAATTTACTGACTACTGGTGTAATAACGAAAATGGTCATAAATGAAGGTGTAGGTACACATTCGTTTAATATAAAATCTTCTCAATAATATTTATAAGTAGATGTACCTTTAGGTTCTATTGTGATTATCTTTAAATATGTATAATTATTATAATGTTAGAATGATTCACTGCAACTGACTGCTTATTTCAACGCATGTAATGTATGTCTGCAGGTTTTAAATTATCTGAAACACCTTTCCCTATTTCTAAAACGGAAGTTCATCGAACTGAAATGTAACTTTACTATTTGTATTAAATGTTACGATACTTTCCTTATCACGCTTATCAATATTTAGTTAAATGCGACAATCAATAGATAAGTGCTAATTTGAACTAAATTTGTAAATTCCATGAGTGTTTGAGACATTACTCTGTATCGTGTTTCTCATCACTATACATTTATCCTAAGTATGTTCTCAAAACATCAGTCACCTTATTGTTCTTTTATTGAATAGTTTGTTTCAATGCATTACTATGTATCAGACTTGTGATCTGTAGTAGTTTATTATGTAGATTCATAAACAAATACAAATCCTTGTCTTAAAATTACTAGAAACACCTAATATTTCGTGTAGTCTTTGACAACGCCTGTTTCGGCTCGGATTATAATTGCGGAAAAGGAAATCGCAGATTGTCCACGGGGACTACATGGCTAGATAAGTGAGTTGAATGAAGAATGCACATTAACTATTTTGATTGATGTTTGAGGTATCCATAGAATCTTTAAACTGTTATAGGAGATACAAGAAGGGTAGAGACTAAAATTTCTTCATCAACTGTGTTCTGGTTCAGAACTTGAACTCTCTTAATTAAGTTTTGTGGACTTTCTGTCTGCCTCATCTTAGTTTTGCGGCTTTATAATTGTATTTCTCATTACTAATGAAATGCTGTCTCAAGTGCAAAAACAATAAGTGCCGCTATTTACTTACAAGTCAGTTCCATTTAGGTACTTTGAAATCTCCACGTATCGCTATGCTTGGCGTAAATTAATTTTCAGCACTGCATAAGTACATGCGCATTGCGTACTGAACACATACATAATAATGGCATACTTGACTTTTATTTCTAAATTAGCGCCCAGACCAATAAGCTGCGAAAATTACGCCCGAGGGTATTGTTCTCTCGCAAAAAAGATAAACACATAGCACGAATACCACCAGATGTTTTGAAATGTACCTATCAGCAGAATGTACATTGTGGTGAATCTCTATCTAAATAGTACAGAGATTTGACAAATATCGACAGGTAGTCGAACGTGTAACGTAACTGCATACTGCATAATACATGTAATTACCATAAAATTAAAATTGATTAAAATTTTATGACAACATAGTTTCTACAAGAAACTGATATTGTTTCTAATTGAAAAGTCAATATCCCACTTTACAATGATGTTTAATAATAAACCATACAGGGTTGATCGCGTTCTGATTACATTTTCTTAGGTTCAGCATAATTTCACTAAAAGCAACGAAGTGGTGTTTTAATGACTCGTTGTCTTGTATAGTATCTATTTATGGGAAGTACGGATTCACCCGCATCCGTCCGACTAGTTGGGGTGCGCGCGCACGCGGTTACGGGTTTACCATTCGTGGGTGTGTTACGAGTACGACCATCGCCATGCTTTCAGTACACATAGTAAACCATTAACAATAAGTATAATTATGTGATAAGTGAATAATAAATACTATAATTGTTGTGTTAATTAGCTTGACTCATGTAATCAGGGAATAAGGTCCTCTTATTTGATAGGCTCGTAGCAGCGTAGCTTCCGCGAAGATAAACAGCGCTTGGTGCAGGTCATCTTTCGATTGGAGTTTTTGACACATCGAAACCATACCTATGCCTCTGGTCCTGCGCCTGTTCTCTCCCCGTATACGAGAAAAGAGAGTGCCTCTGTGTTTGCGTTTATTCGCTTTCCCTTTGGCTTCGTTTTTTACCCTGTTAAAGAGTAGCTACTCTTTTTCAAGGTAATAATTATGTCTCGCTCAGCGATAACTAGCGATTAATAAGTTAAATATCTCCTGCGTTAGCTAGTCTCTAAGTTAGTAGAGCTTTGACCGAAATTCGGCAATTAATATTTTTATTGACTGCCTCGTTAGTCTAGTGGTCCTTATCGCTGCCGAGCATCCTGGGTCATTCTGGGTTCATCTTGGGTAGGGCAAAGTGTTATTAGGTTTTTCATAAGTAATTCGCAGTAACAGCACGGAGTCTTGATTTGTGCCCGGTTGATGGCAATAGGCTCGCGTCGCCCCACATTGGGACCTATAACATATCTGACGAAATGTAGGTACACCTCTGCCTACCTCTTCGAGGAGTATCGGCATGATGGTATGTTATGTTTAATAAGTTCACTTTAATTAAATTACTTAATTTCGACAGCGTATCCTTTTAGCGTCAAAGTACAAAGAATCTGTCAAAGAAAAGATTTAAAAAATCCGGAATTTCATTGATGTGAGTAGGTTTTCAGGTTCTACTAACTGTTGCGACCCTTATGTTTGAGAACTTTCTTCTTGAAGTGACGGAAGGAAAGGATATAATACGGCTTAAAAAATGCATCTAGTTATGATGAAGTTGAAATACATCTTTGTAAGTTAGTCTTATTTTTAATGACTTCCGAAGGTAACTTTAAGTCTTATGTAAGTACTAACTTACCTATTTAGCGACAACAAACACATTGTTTTGTTTTAAGTGGCGTTTAAAAGAACACTACACCTGTATGCCAAGGTTAACATCATAATGACTTTCCGGAAGATACAAATTAGTGGCATTCGACCCATGTTTATAAGAGACTGCTCTCTCACTGTTACAAAGCAAGACGGTTCTGATATAGTAAGATATAGTTGGTAAATAATTCTTATTGAATTTCGTAATGTAATAAGTACTATGGAAATGGGCACTAAATAGTTACACTGTACGTTTACAATGGTTGGAACACCTGTCTACATATCATAATTTATCGATTGAATAATATTTCAATAAGGTTTTTTCATTTTACATTAATTGATCAAATATAGGTAAGCATAGAAGTTATTTCTTGTTATACGGTAGAGCATTGATGTCACCGCAAAGTGTAAGCAGCTAACGTCTAGGTTGTTTTCTTGCGAGATTTTTCATTGCTTTCATGGATAAATCACGCACATGTAACGTAATCCAATCGTAACATCGGGTTATCCATTAACATTTTCCCACGTACGTACTATATTATGGATGGCATAACTATTGCAGGTTTGAACCATCAAGATGTACCTTATTTACACCTTTGTATGGTGAGTTGACCATGTAGCCAAATGAAAAATTGTGTACCTACCTATAGGTGCATAAATATTTTATATATAGGTTTTAGGTACTAGTAAATATTTACAGTGTAGATAGACACTAGGTTATATAGATTCTAATCATACATCTACAAAGATTTTGTTGCGAACAACATAACATCACGCCTGTATTCTCCGAAGGGGTAGGCAGAGGTGCATTTTTATCGTACACGCACTTTTATGAGATAGGTCACCGAATCAGACTCGTAAATCGGGTAAATCGGGGCGAGCCTATTGCCATCAACCGGTCTCAAATCCAGACTACTGAGCTACTGAGAATTACGTAATGGAAAAACCTTATAACACTTTGCCCGACCTAGGTTCCAAACCTAGGACTTCGTGCTCAGCAGTCAGACCACTAGACTAACGAGGAGCACATTTGAACAATATAATAAAATTTATTGAGATTTATTAACTTAATAACCTTGGTCTTGAGTTCGTACAATGTATAGTGGCTGGAATACCATTTAGGACAGCCAACTGCGCAATTATTTGGGAACTCAATTGTATATGCAAATGAGTATTATAAATGATTGATTTAAACGGATTGAATGGCAATAGGCTGGCCCACTCTACATGAGGTGGAAATCGATTTAAGTGAGGATCTAGAATCAATCTATGTAGTGAGCTCAGTCTTTCAGGGATTACAAGCCAGAAATTAATTCGAACTGTATCCTTCCCATTACTAATTTAATTTAATATAACAATCGTTGACTGCATATGTTTACAAACATTACTAACAAATGATCTAATAAGTACTGACATTATTTTTTTGCCCCTTTTTTCACTAAACGTACTACTTTGCTCTCACAACCATTTTGCGTAACAGACAATAAGGCTCTTAAATAAGAATCCTTTAGTTTAGTCAAACAAATGACCAACTTATTACCTCCTCCTTTCTACTAATATCATGCTTACCAATATATTCTAACAAATTGAAAAACAGATCGATATCGAAGCATCGACGCATTAATCTTTACGATAGAATCCTTGCTGCTATCTAACTATAGAGACGGTTGCGAATTCTGTCGGTTACGACATTGCCTCAAAAGATAAGCGGACATTGCAATTATCATGAGTTATCAGAAGCACATGTTCCATTCATTATGTACCGTCCTTCAACTTGACTGGGTCTCTTACAGGTCAAATAACTTTTGAAGCTTAAAGTATACCATTTCTCTTCTGATATCTATAGATACTTATAAGATAGTACTTACAGAAAATATACGAACAGTTCACACCTAATCATGTAATCAATATTTTAGAATTCTTCTACTCCGTCGTATGTACTCAACATTGCCGACCAAACAACTTATTAGTTTTTGCTTTATATAGGGACGGAAACTAAATCTGCCTATTCAAATCATAATTTTCAAGATAGGTAGGTAGGTACATAATCTGATTGTGTTATAAATGTCAAATTTATAGCAGTAGATTAGACACCCAACAGTAAGTACTTTTATCTACTTCAGAGATTGCAGAGCGCATTATTACGGAAATAGCACTGATTAAAGTTGCTCTAATAAATGTAAACTTTTAGAAGCTATGAGCAACCGCTTAGTAGTACTTTTTACTTTTAGCGACTGAACAAACTAACAGAATTTTCATTGCCAGCTAGCTACGGGTTTACAGCATTACAAAATAAGACGATGGAAATCACTAGGCACAGTCCTTTCTTTTACCAGGAAGCGCCCAGTATACAATTTAATTCTATATTTAGGGTGATGGAGGTGTGAGACCGCCCTTCTGTGAAAATGACGGACTTTACCTATGTATCGCACTTGGTTTCACTACAATGCGAAGGTTCGTAACGACCGCAGTCGTATAGCTCTATCAAGAATACGAAAAATTAATGTTCTTGTATATTTGCAGGGTTTTGAGCACCTGCTGGACAGTTTAGGCCTTGGCGGGCGAGTGTTCACGTCACCACACGACCTCGCCATCCACCGGATTAATGGCACCTTCCGACAGTTGCACGACACGCAGCACAGACATCGTAGATCACCATCAACCGGTACGTATTCCCTATTAGTGACTAGGAAGTTACAGTTCTCATTTGTGTAGGAGCTGATCTAACGCCAGAATACGTTTCATTTCTAAAATTCTGACTTAGATTATATAAAATAAATAAATAAAAATAAAATAAAGTTTATTAACACAAAAACCTTAACATACAAATTCGTACAATGCTCATAGGAACAAAAATCTTTGGGGAAAAAAGGCTGCATAAATAGTGGAAAACCCTGCCTCCTAAACTAGGGGGAACCCTGTGACTTAGGAGTCAGTGTCCTACTGTAACTTCGTGTACAAATAATCCTTTATGTATATGTTATATCATAATGAACCTATAATGACCTGGTTTAACTATGAATATGAATGTGTAGGTATGTGTGTTTAAGGAGGGTCATGTGGTTGTTTGGTGTGGTGTGTAGTGTTGTGGTATGGTGTGTTGTGGAATGGTGTGTTGTGTTGTGGTATGGTGTGTTGTGATGTGATGATGTGGTGTGGTGTATGACGGGGGGGGGGGGGGTTGTGTTATGTGGGGGTGAGTGTGGTCGTGAGGGGAGTGTTCTAGTGGTATTGCATGGTTTCAGTTTTCAGATTTGTAGAATAGTGATTTTTTTTTTTTTTTTGTGCCTAAATTATTTTAGCGAGAATAGTCTTGATCAAACAGCCAGTTTTGTAGTTTAGTTTTAACTTCGTGTTTGTTTAAATTGCTTAATTGCATATGTTTATTCACCCTTCTGTAAATGAGCGAGCTTATTACATAGAGCTGGCGACTAGCGAAGGATGTTTTGTGAGGGACAGATGGGCATGCATATTTGGCTTTACGAGTGGTAGGATCTAATAGAAAAACCTGACAATGCTTTCTGAGGGTGGCATTAAGCACAAAGAGCTGCCTCACAGTAAGTACCCTGCATTCCGCATACAATTCATTAGTGGGAAATCTATACGGTTTGCTGAGCATCACCTTAAGCACAGCCCTCTGGGCACGCTCCAACCCAAGGAGTTTAGTCTTCGCAGTGCCACCCCAAACCGGAATGCAATAGTTGATGACAGACTGGCAAAGTGCAAGATAGACCATTTTTAATGTTTTGCGGTCAGCGCAGTGCCTTAGGGACTTGAAGATATATATAAGTTTCCTTACCCTTGACGTTAGGCTCTCAACTTGAAAGTACCACTTTAGTCCGTCATCAATCACTACACCCAGATATTTGGTTTGACTGACACGTGATAGTGGTATACATGAACATGAGGTGGAGCCTATGCAGGTATGAGCAAAAAGTTTTAAATCAGATGGGGCTTTGGTTCTGTGACTGATAGAGAAAGGAATGTAGTTGGTTTTAGACAAATTAAGTGATAGAAGGTTATTTTGCAGCCACCTCATGACTATTTGTAGCGATTTTTCTGCATGATACTTCACGTCCGTCCATGAATCCCCATATACTACGATCGCAGTATCATCAGCATATGTGAAGATCTTGCTGTTGGGGAGCGCCAATGTGCAAAGATCATTTATATATATTAGGAAGAGCGTAGGCCCCATCACACTGCCTTGCGGAACTCCGTATGTGATGATTTCTTCATCACTAGTGTATGAATCAATCTTTACACGGAGTTTTCTGTTTTGGAGGTAGCTCTTGAAAAGGTCATGCGCTGTTCCTCGAATGCCAATGGCTTCCAATTTCGACAGAAGAGTAGGAACAGAGACCGTATCGAACGCTTTCTGTAGGTCCAAGAATATTGAAAGGCATTTACGATGATCATCTAGATTCTTAGCAACAGTTTCCGTTAAGTCGGCAATTGCATCTTCAGTAGAAACACATTTTTTAAAGCCATATTGGTTGCACGCAATGACTTGTTGTTTGTACAGAAAGTTGAGTAGACGACCATTTATTAACCTTTCCATAACCTTCGACATTGCTGAAAGAACCGAGATCGGTCTGTAATTATTTACGCATTCCCTGTTCCCGCCCTTAAATACTGGATGGACCAAGGCTTTCTTAAAGGGTTCTGGAAAGATTCCTTTCGCGATTGATATATTAATGATATGTGCGATAACGGGTACAAGAGGTTTGCGACACATTTTGAGGAGAATAGAAGATATCCCGTCCCATCCAGTGGCACTATCATGTCTTAAATTCATGATGGTAGACTCAACTTCAGAATAGTCAACGTCAAGAATGACAAATGAATTAGGGTAGGAAGTTTTTGGTAGAGACAATGTCAGTGGGGGAGGCGCAATTTTAGAGGCTAGGTCTGCGCCTATGTTGGCAAAAAACTTAGATACTTGATTGGCTGCACTGTACGGGTCCGCACTTGTTATAGTCAAACAGCTTTTGTAATACGTTCGTATAAGATTTCGTATACGTACGTTCTTCTTCTTTTGCATCTATATCTCGCATTACTGAGGTGCAAGACTACTGTAGCTCAGCAGTCAGCAGTAAAGTTTTACCACATAATGTCATCAATTACTCTTATTAGCTGAGACTTTCCCACTATAACAAGGTTGGTGTTTATATTTAATGCGGCAAGGTACTCGTACCACCAGATGCACTGTTTGTAGCTGTTACGTGTTAGCGCCCCATTGATAGATATGGAGTGGTCTTCCCTAAATAAAGCGCATTCTTTGCGTGTGAATATTCTATTCCATTTTCTCACAACATGTTTATATCTAATTATATTAATCGATGTGTTATTATTATTGCACTTCCAAAACAACACACTGGTATGATCAGTCATCATCATAATTATTTTAATGTAGGTACTGAGACTACCTCGATGTATATACACCTAGTACACCTGGACTTAATTCATGACAGCTATATAAATAAGCATTTATTTGTTTACTTAAATATAGTAGGTAGATTAGATAGCGATTGCATGGAATAATTCAAGCTGCGTCATAACGCACTTTGTGCTGTCTTTACTTGATATCTTTATGAGGAAAGATATAATACTTAATCGAATAAAGCCAAATGTATTATGAATATTAGGACCAACCGCCAACATACTGGTATTGAGGTCGTTTAATAAGTTAATCTAAGCGAATGCAAGATGGTTGATTACTTGATAAAAATTACTCAAAAACGTAACGACTCCGTTTTTACAATAATATTGAAAATTGATACGAAAGAAGATTGTACGATTTGCTAGGCATGCTACCTTATTATAATTTCCATTATTTCAAAGGAGACCTTCTGGGGCTCCTGAAATTATGACAAACTAATGAAAGGATTAGAAAATCAAGAGCTGTGCTGTGAGGGAAAAGCTTAGATTTTTATATTTTAATAGCCACACAACCAGTACCTAGCTATTATCTAGTCACCACCAGTATCCAATTGAATTATTCAATTCAAGGTTAAATTTAATTTAACCTTACTTTTTCACTAGTCATTGATTAGGTTGTATTTCCGCCCTTTCTAATAGCAAACTAATAGAAAGTTAGCATTCAAACATTCAAGGGTTTTTAAATTTTGTTAGCCGGTCAAAACTGCACTATTTTACATTTTTATACAACCACTTGCATGTCAATAAAGATTATTATTATTATTAATTAGATTACATATCATCACATTAGAAGTATGATTCATCCACATTGCACCGAATGTCGTCAGTCTCATATAAATAAATCCTAAATGACTATCATCAGACCCACTGTAAATCTTTAATTTTTTCCTTTTGGGACTCTATATCACCTAGTTAACTATTTATAATAACAAATAGATCAGCCCCCTTACCATGAACTCTTAAAGCAGGATATTTTCCCATATAAAAGCAAGACAACGCTACGTGCAGAGTAGTGCGGCATTTAGCTTTCACAACGGAAAATGTCCTATATGAATTTTGATTATATCTATAAATACACACTAAAAAAAAGTTCGCTGTAAAAATAATGCGCAAAACCACTTAGCTGCAACGAATTCGCTCATTAATCATCAAACTCTACTACAATTAGACACAACATGTAGACATTGGCAACGGTTGATGGTAGTAGAAATAAAATTCCATTCAAAGCAAACTTACATTTTTTAAAGTTAACACAAAAATCAATGGTTTTGTATACTTAGCTAGTGTTATTCATAAACCGTAACAAATTATTGAAATTGACGATTGATGAAATTCAAGTAGGTAGTTACATAAGTAAGCAATAATAAATTATAAGATAGAAGATTATGTACCTGAATAGTCACATACAGATGTATTTCTGAATACTCTTCGTTTTAGAGGGATAGGTAAATACATTTGCCATACTTATCTCAAGATTACCTTGTCCATCACTGAGTGCAAAACTCGACCCTGGAATGCTCATAACTTACGGGCTACTAGACTAAACATATTTAGAAAAAAGGGCGAAGAACTTTTTTGATTACAATTTTCTTATTAATCTCATGATGACAATATTCGTCTTCGCAAAAAACATTGTCCACAAAATGGATCGTGCTCTGAATTGAATTTTCTTATAGCTAACTCTATCATACTTTAACGCAGCAAAAACCATTAAGTACCTACTGCAATGACGGTGTAGACGTGATTGTGGTGTAAACATCGTATTTCCTGACCAAACGACTGTCACAATTTTTTATTCATTTTAGCGGAAGGCAAAGAACCGATAAAAATGTATATTATGTTCTACGTATTTTCTGAGCTGTGACCAATCTCTTTAAATTGCAATCTATAATTCTTTCCTTATTATATAAGGAGATCTTTAAATTTTCGTTTTAAATTACGATAAATACCTAATATACTAATATAAAACCAAGTCTTAAACTGATGAATAAGATGATAAGAATCCCTTTCTGTTCGTAGACGCTTTAATCTCTCTGGCATAATTATATTTCTTCTAATCTAAATCTTAATTTTATTCTAATCAGCGCCCGTTATGCTAGTTACGTGGGTTCTTATTAAAAAAACTCGATTTTGATAACTCAAGGATCATAATGCGTATATCAAATTGATTCCTTGGTGCAAATGAGCCTAAGTGCGTTAAAGAAGTGTAATTAGGTTTAACTTAGTCCCACGGAACACAGCTAATGCGGACACGTTATGGATTAATTAAAAACATGGTTGTTGCAAAGAATGTTTGATTATAACGACAGTTTCAAAATCCGGTGTGACTTGTACATGTGTTTGGTAGAAAGCGATGGAGATAGTTCCGCTGCTTTCCCGTGTATTAACTATGTCGGCCGTAGCCCTAGTGGTACCTATAAAGTTACATTCATTATACGCAGGCTTCCTGCTTATATCAATAATATGTTTTAATGATTTTATGAAAATTTAATGATTTGTGGAATGGATGTAGAGTGAATGGAATGGAGTTGATTGGAGAATACATTTTGTGGCTTTTCTGGCTAGACTAATTAAATTTTAATCAGATTGTGTTCTTTTTATCAGTCTTTTCATAGCTATTAGGTTTGTACGAGTAAGGGTACCTACAATACTGAAAAGTCTGTTAAGCGAGAAAAACAAAGAACGATTAGTAGTTAGAACATTAATAGATTGAAACCACCTATTTTGATTTAACGTAATATTGTCTAACCCATCAAATACCTTAAACATTTCGTCGAGTGGCCAGTACACAGCTGCATTGTTACGTTTTGTTAACAAGACTGGCCTTAGTCACATTATGTCTCCCTGCTCGCTAAAACATGAAGCTCATGACGCCAATGGACGGAGAATTGTCCTTTATAATCGTGATTATCCTATTACCGAGTGGACGGCTGCTCTTGCGTAGTTGTCTGACCCCAGCCAAGGATCTGACACATAAATCCATGACTGAATTGCATTGTCAAATCGTAATCATTTTTTGTTTATATTGCACAGAAAACCGATTTTACTGAAAAATATAAAAGAATAACATAAATAAGTACGGTACCTACTATATCTATCTATCTCTGGTCTATAAGTGTGCTTTTTGCAAATATTTGACTAAATCACCTATTTCAACAGTTTCAGCTGAACCAATCTTGAAAAAATCATGTCTATCGCCGCGAGAAATATTAGAAGTCTACGGAATGGAGAACGAGCCAGGGATCATCACCATCAAACCTAAAACGTTCCTGGAAATGTGTCCCGCCCTTGTTTACCAATTAGACCAACGGTCTTGCTTCAAAATCGAAGCACCTACACCCAAACTAGATAAATTTTGGAGTAAGTAGTTTGTTACTCTTATATGCAATTAATTCATAATTCTAGGATTTTTTATCTCTCCTTACAGAACCATATGTTGCAATGATTGTCGGTTTATTGTTTACTTGCTTATTAATAATGTTTATTTGTTATAGCTTGGATATACGCAACATTAAGTATATTGGTGATCAGTGCTACAGGACTGCTCGGAGTTGCAATCGTTCCCTTACTTAAGTCGGTGATATTCAGCCACGTGCTGCATTTCCTGGTTGCCGTTGCCGTCGGAACGTTGTGCGGGGACGCACTTCTGCATCTTCTGCCTCATGCTCTTAAATCACATGGCCCTCCTTCAGCGCCTCAAGAAGAAACTGAAGTTGTACTAAAATGTAGCGTCACTTTCCTTACAATTTTGCTTTTCTACAGTGTCGAAGCTATTATGCAAACAATAAATGGCGGTCATTCACACTCACACGACTCGGGAAAATCAGTCACAGAAATTAAATCAGATTCTGGCAAACAAATAGAACCCATAGAACTTGGTGCTATGATGCCTGGTTCACCTCCGCCACCAGTTGACAGACCGATGACGTCAACAGCGCTCATGGTGATTGTAGGAGATGGACTACACAATCTAACAGATGGACTGGCAATTGGAGCGGCCTTCAGTGGAGATCCGGTAACTGGTTTCGCAACCGCGCTTGCCGTGTTTTGTCACGAGCTCCCTCATGAGCTCGGTGATTTCGCTGTGCTACTTCGGTCCGGAATGAGTATCAGACGTGCGCTATATTATAATCTACTGTCGTCAGTGCTCAGTTTTATGGGCATGGCAGGTGGAATTTGGCTTGCAGAAGATCATGAATCCGCTTCCCAGTGGATATACGCCGCAACTGCTGGAACTTTCTTTTATATCGCGCTTGCCGATTTAGTACCTGAAATAAATGAAAACAATCACGGGAAAAGCATTAATTTACTACTCGCAATACTAGGAATACTATCAGGTGGAGTAATTATGTTAATGATTGCTCTTCACGAAGACTCAATTCAGTATCTTTTTAGAAATGCAGAACAATGAATACTTTAGTCAAATTAACAATAATGCTCGGTTATAAATACTTATAAGTAGGTAACGTTAGTGCTTGTGAGGCTACACAGTGCGGATAATAATTATGTGTATCGTCGATAATATACAACGTTTTATACTAATTAGCAATCACTATTAGCTATCGATTTACCTAACCATATTTTTAAACACACCAATGTGACCAGGCGGTGAGAACTGTATCCTTGTACACGGCGAAATATTTACATATTTCTTACTTTCATTGTAAATGATTTACCTATGTAAAAACAAATTGTTACTTTGTTCAGTACACGTAATGTGATAATAATCGTACTCATGGTTGTTAAAATTTTATTATACGGTAGTTAGGTAGGTACATGTAGTATTGTGTTTAGGTCATAGATTTCTAAACGTAGGTAAGTATCCTTTAAAATAGAAGTAATATTTTTAATTAGTTTTAACATGTAGATAACAATTTTATATCAGACTGCAAAAAACCGCTATCACCTTACATGTGTAAATAAACTTAAGCATATTAGGTTCACTGTCCGAGGTACCACATGGCACGTGGCTGTTGTGTCTAAGTCGGATAGTGAACCGCTAATAATGCCGATTCATCTTATTCTGTGGCCTAAGACAAGAGGCAAACCACTTAACGGATAGAAAATAATATAATTAAAAATTTATAAAATTAAGATGATGTTTCGACTATGTAATCTATGACATAGCTGCACCATTATCAATCCCATATATTTTTATTCTATTCGTATAGCGTCTTGCCACTTAAATTACCTGCTTCAGGCATCAGTGATAAATTGAATTTAATGATCACAAACCTTACATAACGATAAGCATTAACATAAAGTTACTTTTGAAGTTCCTTGCCTTAAGGTACATAGTTTTAAGTCTCCTTTACAGTCATTCCATTTGTAGGTAGGTAAATATGTAACTAGGTATATATTTTTATAATATGCAAAACATAGTTATATAAATATTTTTTTGTAATTTTTACGATTGACAGGTAGGTACTAAACAACAGACTGTGGACTGCAAATTGCTAACAAAAACTCCCAACCTGTGTCTAAAACAAAAAAGTGTAGATATTTAAATCTTAATGTTGACATAACAGTCCACATTAGGATTTAAATACCTAAACTCACTTTTGACCCATGTAGTTTTTTTATAACCATAAATTCGCAAACAAGCTGACTACAACGTTTTGCAAAATGGATAAAACCAAGACCATAAAATGAAAATCTTCATCATCTGCCGGAACTTTAAAAGTTTTTCTGTTTCCCAAATAAATTGCAGTCAAGTCGGCTCCCCTGTCTTAACATAATTATGCAACTGCATTTAATAAAAATTCCCAAATAGAAAAAATAAAAGTATTCTAATATAAGTATTTATTATAAATTAATCTAGTTTTAAAATCCAACACATTGTTGTAATGAACTGTTATTTTGTTTCCTGTAAATAGATGTATGTATAGTATAAACGTTTAGTTTGATGACATAATAATAATTACGTATTTTTCCTGACAGTGTTTTATTTTAATCTTAATCGGACTTGTTACAAAAAACTAAATAAACCTCGGTTTAAACCAGATCTAATGGTTACAAGCGCGTTGTGAGGACCTGGGTTCGAACCCCGAGTCAGGAAAAGTGGCGAGTTTGGAGTTGGACCCGCCTTGTCCACTGTTACCCCGTTATACTCGTAGTAACGAGTTTATGAACATACTACTCTTCCCTAAAATATACATACTTTACTAGTGAAATGTATGAAATAAATATACCTACTGTGCCTCTTCGGAGCACAAGAGCGTAGTATAAGCAAGGTATAAGTAAATATTCCAAATAGGTAGATAAAATTTACCTTACAAATAAATGATGAACCGCATTAAATTGTACCTAACTAAGTACCTACGACATCTTACAAATAGAAATGCGCAAAACTTAGACGTTCGTGTCTGGATTGAGGATGAGGCTGACAAGTTAAGGGCATTAAGGTGTATTTCATCTTCATCTCTCATTCAAAGAAATTTGTGTCCAGTGTCTACTTAACATACCCGCTAATATCAAGGACCGGTCATTTTTATCGTTCTCTAGCCATCGCTAGCGCTTTGCTGTTGTTGTTTTTTTTTTTCAGAATATTTTATTGCAAACCACACCGAAAGGGGTCGCCGGCCAAAAGTCGAGACTGCTTGAGCCTCCAGACTCCAAAGGGTCGCGACATTCAGATTTTTTGTGTCTTTTGCTCATCACAGATTCACAGCTCAACAACACTTCTTGGGAAATACAAATATTAATATTCAAGTCAAGAAAAAAGTGCTTTAGTGTGGCTCGCCTCTAAATTTATTTTTATTTTCACCAATCAAAATATCATTGCAAAGTACTTATCATAATTTCTATAACTATATTATCATATAATCATTTATTCGACAAGAATATGGTACAAAAGATGTTCACATCTATACATTATTATGGTTTTACGACATTTGAATTTACTTACATACTTCCGTATAAACTGATTGGTATAAAATTATGTATGTCTATAGTTATTTATGAATATAATTATATTCCTAGAAAAATGTAATTAATATTATTTATAATTAAATTTGAAAACCACCAATTTAGTAATTATAATTTCAACCAGGTCCAGCAATGGCCAGTAAATAATGGGCCATGGTCGTTGTAAGCTGTCAAAAAGTCAAATTGACAAGTCTCATTGCGTGTGTCAAAAAATCTGCAAAGAATTCCCTGAAAACTCTTTTCACTGTGAAACGCGAGTGATTTTAACGAAGTAAAGTCGCAATTACAGATCGTATTCAGCAAATATATTTTGCTGGCTTAATATTAAGATACATAAAGCCGATGAAAAAGATGATTAAAGGACTGGTGAGTTTTTATGATAACATAATACAAACTTCGCTTACACTGTTACACATTATTTTGAGACAATATACATTGTCTGGTCTGATAATAATAAATAGAATATGACATTGATACAGCAGTTTATGAAATGTGGAAGGATGAAGATTTAGTTCATAAATTTGTAGTGCCTATATTTTAAATACTTGAAAATGATATAACTTTATTATTTATATATTGTTAACAGTTAGTAGGTAGGTATTATATAGGTATTGTGAGATGTTTGTCTTGAATTGCATTGATAGTCTGAAATATTATGTAGCAACGTTATTTTTACACTTCAAATTAACATATTAAATTATATTTATTTGTTAATGTATTAGGTATTTCATAAAAATAATAAGAAGAATCTGTGGACTATCATAAGTCTGACTATTTTATGCGTAAGCTTCAAATTACATTTTAAAACCTGCTTATTGAACCTAAATGTCTAATAAGTTTCCTATGTTTAGAAGACATACCATCCATATGCATCTGAGAGCTGTAATGCAGAAATAAAAATAATGTATGGTGAAAGTTAGGTAAATAAAAGTATAAATATAAGCATTTCAAGGCAAGGTTGATAGAGATAACATTTATCATATAAACAATTTAAAATTATTTAAATTGATAAAGGAAATTTGAAAAATGATGGACACGAGCGGGGTTCGAACCCGCGACCTTCGCCGATCCGTGGCGCTGCTCTAACCAACTGAGCCACCGTGTCGCTGCTCGCATCCATCGAATTACAAGTTCCCTTTTTAGTATTTACGTCTTAAGGGTGATGTCAGGTATTATCTGTTGGAATCTATGATTACCAACTCAGTGTTATACCTTTACAGCTATAAATCACTGAAACGATAATACCAACCCAAATTTATATGACTTTTTGGTGCCATTTTAGCATGTTGCCCATGCTAAGCTTGAATCTAAATTGATAAAGGAAATTTGAAAAATGATTTTCAAATTTCCTTTATCAATTTAGATTCAAGCTTACATGCTAAGATGGCACCAAAAAGTAATATTGTTTAAAATTATTGTTGAAGAATGTTAAACTTACTATAAATTAATACAGCTCAGAAGGCTAAAACATAAATGCTACTAATTCTGTTTCCAATTGTTCTACAACCAAAATGTTGTTACAGTACCTATTAAACTTTTCCTTCTTTGTGTATAAAAAATAATTGTGAGAAAACCTGTTTAAAATTAGAACTCACCACAAAACGTCACATTGACAAGTAATGTTTTATATGAAATGTATATTGCTAACTTAATTTATACTTTATCAGTAAAAAAAAGGTAAAATGTAAATAAAAATACCCAATAACTAACATTGGAATCCTTATCCAACAAAAAGGAATAATCTATAAGCATGGGTTGTATTTTCACACTTGTCAAAACTGGTGTAAGTCTTAGGAGCAAAATTAAAGTTTAGCTAGATTATACAATAATTATGTATTCAGTCAACAAGTGCTCCAATAAGTCCTGCTTAATAATATTGTGTTTTATAGGTAATATTTGGTGCTGGGTTGTATACCGGAGTTTATGTAGCTCAAAATTATAAGGTAAAGGTAATTTAAAAATGTCAACACATACATAAATTTGTTTTTTTTTTGCAAAGGAGGCCTACATAGTTTAATGGTCATCCAAATTAAAAGTATTATTT
The DNA here is from genome assembly GCA_905340225.1 of Abrostola tripartita. NCBI lineage: Eukaryota > Metazoa > Arthropoda > Insecta > Lepidoptera > Noctuidae > Abrostola > Abrostola tripartita. The sequence goes on from HG996488.1 coordinate 5,445,880, forward strand.
TAAAATTTAGCTATAAATCTCAACACCCTTTCCAATCAACACTTTTTTATATACAGATTCCTGGTTCAATAGTCAGTTTTTTTTTTTACTTGAATACTGTATGGCCTCTTTTGTCACATTTCTATTTTAGTAGTTATTATAAAGAATTATACTTTTTTCTTTTACTTCATGCAGGATGCCATGACTGGGATTTGTCAGAGAACCATTGAGGAATGTGACAAGGTCACAAAGAAATGGTTAGCTTTATTTTTGTTAATTTTTTTATTTTAATAATAAACTGATTTGCCACTTTGGTAACATCCACCTTAGTAAAATATCCTGCATATTATGCTGCTTGACACAAAATATGATTGATTTTTGGAATGCTCAATAAGTTTTCAATCTAATATATAAATTATATGGCACCACTGTTACAATAAAACAAAGTTCCTTTTTTCAATATTTTGTAACTTGCTGAGCATAAAATTAACAATAATTATGTCTTGTGAACTTCAAATTATATGCATAAGATACAAATATTAAAACTGTCGCAAAATTTATTTACACATTGTCTGCCGTAGCAGCAATAGACAACCTTTGTTTTTGGTTTTAGCTTTGTTCACAGTTCCCCACTCAAGTGTTCAAAGGGTTAGACTGTATTGAGTAAAGATCATGAGTGAGGAAGAGTGTGATATACATACTGAATTGATTAATAATACTCCAGGAGTAACCTACAATTAATCTATAATGTGCACATGTATTTACCTTCAAAGATATAATTTCTTTTTACCATATTAAACCAGCTGTTAGTGACAACTTCCATTCTCATAAAATTAAATAGAAATGAACTATATTTTATTGAACCAGGAATTTAACTATTATATACTAACTAAACAAAGTACCTTTATGTGTTAACATTCAATCATTTGAACTATGCATATTATTATGCTTCATATTTCACAGCATCCTGCTTTTCTACTTTACAGATTGACAAGGTTGAGGATCCCAAGGTTTTATTTGAAAAGGCACAATCATATGTGAAAAGTAAACTAGCAGAGCACAGTGATGACTGCAAGAAAGGTGACAAATGATGACGGCAAACATTAACATAGGGACCGTTTAAATAAACATGAGTCATTTAATAACTTTAATGTAAATATTCTTAAGTAGGTCTATACAATGATATAATCTGAATAAAGTTAGCAATAAATACATGGTGTTTTCTTATATCATTATTTATATAAGTGACATTCCACCTCCAATATGCTCAACTCTTGTTTGAGGCTCTTCAAATGCTAACCAATCACTTGAATGTGTAGGCAATAATCCCATACTTTGACATTTGTAAAGGGCAAGTAGAATGTTGACAATATTTCCTATAAAATACACAAACTTCTGTCCTGTGGCCTGAGTACCTTCAACCATCTTGAATGTGCTTCCAGTAGAGAATAGAGCTTTGACAGGGCGTACGATCAACATGCCTACCATCATAATAGGAAAAATCGATATGGAGTTCCCAGCCATGTACATTATGAACAAGTTCATCGGCACCTGTTTCAGTGGCCCCAGAGCAACGTCCCACAACTTCTTAATCAAAAGTAAATTTGAATCTGTATCTTTCGATGATTCTGTGTAACTTGCGTTAGTAGACTGGCTGTAACCAGGAGGCGATGGTAACTCGGTTGTTTGAGCACGAGTCCTAAAAGAAACCCATTTGATCATAATCCACAGATAGTCATAATAAGTCATACATATTCATGTTACAGGTGCGCTACTTACTTTTGGTTAAAATCCAATGCCCATTTGAACTTTTTGTTGGTTTTTACTTGAGACATTTTTGCAAATACAAGCAGCAACACAAACTTAACGAGAAGTTATATCCTTTTTTATATGACTAACTACTTATACTTATTTAACTTTAATAAACGTAAATCAATTCTAACTTTTTAGCTGAAATAATTATCCCAATTCCCAACAGGAACAGCGCAGATTTGACAACTAGTTTTGACACTTGGCGTTGGCACAGATAGCATTACAGTCTTCACAGAATGGATAGCATGTATCCACAGACAATGGAATATCTTAATGCGTGTTTCATGCATCGCAGAATATTCTCGTCACAGTTATCTAGCTAAATCTCATCTGCATCTCAGGTGCTGTTGGAGAGTAAACCCACTGGCCAGAAAACTATATTATTGAATACAGTCTAATTGAAAAAGCCGATATCTCACATTCCTAAACTGTAACCATAGAGTAACGCTGTATTGTCAAAAACAAGAGTTCCTATTTTGAAAAAATTATTCGCTTCGAATCAATGACTGTCTATTTTTGCTGATGTAATTAAAAAGTAATTCGTCGAATTTTAAAATAACTTTATTTATAAAATAATTGCGTGTGTTTTATGAAATCTTTTCTGCTATATTTTTTATGTTTTGTCTTAGGATATTTTAAACTTTATTCTGTTTAACTATGTATTTATAGTTAACTTAATATACGGTAGATTGAGGATAGAAATGTTTCTTGATCACGTCCGTTTCAGGCCACAAGATGAATAGTACTTTACTATTATGAATAGTTAATGGTATACTTACTATTTGATATTTATATCACCAACCCCAACATACCAAACAGCCGGTCTCTTGTGTTACCTATCCTTTTTATCTTCCATGATCGGCATAAGTCGGAATGGTGATGTTATGTAGTGCTGCCAAGTGACAGGACCTATGAAATGTAAAAAAGATTAATATGCCAGTAGTCGGAAGGATTTAGTTTAGGCGGAAGTTTACATTTTGAATAAAGTATACTCGACTGCCTAAGTTAGATTAGGCGTAGCGATAATTATATGAAAAGAGCAGATAATATTAAATAATACATTCAGCCCCATCAAGCTCAAATTAGGCTATGGCCATCATCACTATCAGCATATCTCAGTCCACTCCTGGACATAGGCCTCTTAAGTTCGGTAAAGCAGATAAAGCCTCCCTCGAGGCTGCCTGCGGCAGACCATTTATAAAAAACATAGGCCTCTCCTACGGCACGCCACTGAGCTCCATCTTTGGCATTCCGCTTCTAATCGCTGCTAGCCAAAGTATAACTAAAATATTTAGTACTTAGATGTAACAAGTCATCATAGCCACAATGGCGAACTTATAATAAATTAAGTTAAATGTGTGATACTACAAATTCATCTATTAACTTTTAAACTATCGTGTTGCATGATTATAATAAAAATAAAACAGACTGTCTGCTGGAGACCACGGCCGGTGCAACCAAAGAGTAGAGTATAATAATACATAGGGTGCAACCCGGTCGAAACGTAAAGCTAAAATCAAAAATATGAGTTCGCGTTAATTCCCATATTCAATTTTTATTACAAATTTATCTATAAGTAAACGTGCACAATAATTATGCACATACTTACAAATGGCTTAAAACCAGTTAGAATTAATTTAATAGTAACCGAGTTCATTATTATATTTCATACATAATTTTTGACGTAGGTAAGCGGAAAAGTTCTTTGAATGCACTTAGTACATGCGTAATACAACTACTATACATTGGGTAGGTGCGTGATCCACACGTAACATCTGACATCACTAAATATTTAATATTCATGTGTATTTTCATTACCATCTCTATGACACGCCAGTAAAAAGCAAGACGTATGTACAAACAAAACGCATTGTTCAGCCATTGTTCGTAAATAACATTGCCATAGATAAAAATACTTACCCATAAAAACGGAAATGTGAAAGTTTAAGACCCACGCGACGCGACGGACGAGTAAAAAAAAATGTCTGAAAACGCAGCGGTTTTCATGTTATTATGTAGGTATTGTATAACTATTACTCATTATCTTTTGACTATATTCTGTTAGATAAAGTAGGACTGTCGAGTTTCAGAATTTAAGTACCTAACCTATAAATAAGCAGAATTAACAATATTTAAAATAAACCTAATCACTTCGAATGGTTAAAAAAATAGCCAGTTTAACATGGTACCTATAGCAGGTATACCTACCTACATGTCGATAGTTAGAGTATGAGAAAGCCCGATAATACTGTGCCCGGGAATCGAACCCAGGACCTTACGGTCAGCAGTCGCACTGGGCGTCCACTAGACAAAATAATGTTCAATATTTATTTTATGTTGGCTTATTTTATGTTGGGAATTGTGTGGAGCACAAAAGCTACTTGGTATTAGCAGTAGGTCGTGGTGGGCTAGTGGTTGACATACCGGATTTGTACCTATGCACAAGGTTGCAGGTTTAAACCCAAGCAAGTATCAATTACATAAATACTTATATTATTAATATTTATGTAATTGATAAATAATATTCTAATAAACCTATATTTGACAAATGGTGACGGAAAACATCGTGAGGTAAGCTGGATATAATTAACTGAAATTACCCGCAGTGAATTAGCGCTTTAATGCTCAATATTCTCTATAAGAGGCCATTGCCATGCAGTGGGATATTATAGGCTGTTATTATAACAACTGTTACGGAATATGTTGTAAACCCCTTTAAAAAATAAATAAAGAACAGTAGGTCAATAATCGTAAGTTACGAGAATTAACCTACAGTACAGTGCGGCCGATGTTAGACATGAACTGAACTGAAGTCAGGCCTAAGTAGACTGTTCTACGTATGTTACAGTACTCGGTGTCATTCGCCCATTTTGTACTACTGCGCAGCAATCCGCGCTAACTTTAGCCTGACCAAGATCGAGCGGCCTTACCGTACCTACTGGTACGGGTTCATGTCCACTTACTTCTTATATCTGACTCTGACGATGATGAATTTTTAATGAATAGACCTTGTATTAATAAGGAACCATTTATTTAATTAATAAATGATATAATATACTATTATAATCAAAAATATTATTCTAAGCGACGTGTGCAGTACCATCGTCACAGATGACCTCGTTATCACTGGATACAGTAACTAAGTTGTTGTCTATTTCCTTGAGCGTTTCTCTTGAAACAATGTGGTCGTTGCAGAAGACAGCTATCCTTTTGCAAGCCTCGCGCAGTATGTCTTCAGGCACAGTCAACACAATCCTCATGAAGTTAGGATATTCGAAGCACTGTAAAAGAATAAAAATGTCATTGCGTTCATGTACTTTTAGTTCAGCAGCTTTATTTTAATTTTTTGGCTTTATTAGAATAAGTATTGACAGCACTTAGTAGCCAGGAATATGTTTTCTTAGAGCATTATAATGCTGTGCTCCGTCACCGTCACATAAGTTGGCAGTTATGTTATCCTAACACTAGAGAAGCTTTCGTCCCAAGCTCCCAAGATTTTTCCCAAGTTACGTTAGGTTATTTTTTATGACGTTGTTATAGAAACTTCTTACTTCGTAACTACTTAACTTTTGTTATTCGCCACGGTACCCTTGCCTTTTTCCTGACATATTAATATAGGAACTCTAGGCACCCTAAAATTGTTAGTTCATCGATGAATACCACATACTCCGAATAATACGTAGAGAGCTGAGAACGGTATAATTTAAATGACTGATAAGTAGGTAATTCAAGTCAAATATTGTGCTGTCATGAATTAGAGCATAAATTACAAATATTTTTGTAACTGACCTGACCCGGTAAGCAAAAGACTGACTGCTCAGCAACCATCCGCTCAACAAACTGTAATTCATTTTTAAATGATGGAAATAACGGTATTTTTATTTCAATCATCATGTACATAGCACCTTGGGGCATAATAGGACGTAGCCCTGGAACACAACGTAGTTCATCAAACGCCAACTTTGCTTGATTCTGAAAATAACAACAACAAATAGTTAGTTACCTACATCAATAGTAGGTAAATAGAATCTAATAATGTTTTCGACTATCGAAAATCCCTAAACAGTACCTCAATAGTAAAACAATATTATGTTACAAAAAATATTGATTTTGTTGATGTCCGTTTAAAACATTATGGTCAAATAAATGTGTGCTCATATTCATAATGATCTAACAGACAGTTATGGGTGGAAAATTGCTGTCGCAAGTTCCATATGTGCGAAACGAAAGGTTGGATTCAGTGTTTTATCTATTGAAGATAAATTTAAGTAGCTATATAATATTTTTATCTACAAAATCAGATTATGGGATTTGTTAATAATTAATTTTAATAAACCTTAAACTTACCTCTATAAACAGTACTACTTCATCAAAAAAGCTTTGTGGCGTGCATGTCAGTATTGCTGGAAGCGCCCTTTGTATCAATGTGTTCGGGCCCAAAATTCTTGAAGCCAGATTCGACAAGCCCTTACGAACTTCTTTTCCTAAAATATTATGTCTATCATGGATTATAACCCAGCCCATACGCCAGCCAGGGACTAGAAATCTTTTTGTGAGCCCTCCGCACGTTAATATTGGAACATCTTTGGAGAGCGCAGACATGGCGAAGAATTCATGGTTTGAGAAAACGAAATGTTCATATATTTCATCTGCAATAAGTGGCACGTGGTTTCTTGACGCTATGTCAATTATTTCACACAAATGCTCCTTGTTGTATACTGAGCCGCACGGATTCGATGGATTAATAACAACTATAGCGGCAGTGTCATCATCTATTTGGTTCTCTAGGTCTTCTAAGTCTACCTTCCATTGTTGTTCGGGCTGTAACAAAACATCACCCCGGTTACGATCTATTGATCTATGAAATAACCTTTAATCAAGGATTTACGCAGTTATAAATAAAATAAAGCGTAAATGAGCAGTATGCAAATCCGTTTCACGAGAAACTTGTTATGTTTCTAGAAACTCGTTTAACATCACCTCATATTCACACAAGTATATCCCGCAACTATGCCCCTATTTTTTGCACATATATCCTGATATGATTAGAAATACCACATAACTACATCTTTCACAGAAAACAACAAATTGGTTACATTTTAGGACGCAAGTTAATTCAATAATTACTTTTTCAGAAAGTTAAATAACTCACCAATAAATTGTAATATTTGATATTTATTCCTAAACCTTCAGCTACAGTCTTGTATATCATGAACCCTGGCCGTGGAACCAGCACATTTTGCCCCGAGTCAGCAATCACGGTGATTGCAAGCTCGATGGCATGAGAGCACCCACTGCAGAGAATGACGTCTTCTGGTGAAATTTCTCCTTGGTGGGCACTGTACTGTGCTACGGCCTCCCTCGCCTCAAGGTGTCCCTTCGCGGGCCCATAGCTGCGGCTACTAAGCCATTCATTACTCTCACGAACAGCTTGGATTACTTGCTCGGGAGGGTTGAGATTTCCAAAGGTAGTCGGATCACCTAATGTTCAAAACAAATTAAATGAGTACCTAACGAAAATATTGCGAAATAGAAATCCTGCCGACCTTGAGTTATAAATAAGCATTCTGGTAACCCATATCTGCTAATTTATTTAACAAGCCTTTTACGCAGCATTATTGACATAGCGCAATGAAACGTCGCCATAACTTTCGCGTCTTCAACTAAACCCTAGAAAGAAACTTTTAATTCTAAATCATGACATGCGACAATGACACAAAACATGGGTAAAAAATAATATCTAACGATTAATTCTTAAAATTAAAATATATTTTAATAGATTTTGTTCCTAATCAGTTATCCACCTTTTTTACTTATTTATTAATACACATTTTTTTTATTACCTTAACTTCTATCTTATTTGTCTTACGTTTATACAAGACGAACAAAGAATATAATCACAGTAAATAAAACAACACTAACCGACTGAAAGGGCAATGAGCGGCTTGCTGGGGTTCGGCTCGACCTGAAGGTTCTCGACAATGTCCCTTATCAGGTTATGGGTATTGCGAGCCAACGTCGATGCACGCACCTCCCATGTGTTGCTTCCTCGAGAACGTCGCGACATCGGCACAAAACTTGCGGAATATTAAAAGCTGCGGCACCACTTAAACTTGAATTGAGAATATTGCTCGCATTTCGATACAACTCAGTTTTGTATCGGAACAGTGGCGTTTGACAAGCGCAGGCTCTCGAGTCGTGGAACTGGTTTAAAAATGTAGATGTGATGACGGCAATAGAATCAGGTTGTTTATATATTCTACAAGCCACATATTTGCTACTACACGTATCTACACATCTTGATATGCTCACTTCACGGGATACTATGGAAAAAATAATTATTAAGTAATGCTTATATTTATGTTTTCTCGAGTACACGCCCACTCAATATAATAATTTAAACAACAAAGGAAGGGTCTACCAGTTTATTATACCTAACGGTCACAAATACACTCAAAAAGAGTTGTAATAAGATATTTAATCAATGTGAATATCAAAGAAAAACTAGTTACTTATTTCGATACTTAAATTGTACTATATTCATGAACGAGTTACCAGTAACCCATTTCTCTTATAACTTGCATCCGATGCAGGTAGTTTTCCTTCCAATTCCAGAACTGTATGGAAAGTTTTGTAATTTCAACATAACCAGCTTGCCGTTTAAGCGTACGGTAAGGTATTTGATTATTCATTACCTCTTTGATCGAAAATATACTTACTCACTAACATTAACTCTGGTGTTTATATTAAAAAGAGTGTTTTGATAACAAGCTATTCGTTTTTTAATCATTGTTATAAAAAAATGTTTTAACACATTCTACTTACATCGTAATTTCTAAGAAAGCTCTTTTCAGTTGATCATTAGCTAAGCATTTAAAACTGTTGCGCATTAACTAGAACTGGATTAAATAATTGCAATCAAGAACCCTACAGTTCATGAGAGGTGCATTGCTTGCAAACTATATATCCCAACCCGTTGAGATCTCCTTAAGGGCCTGTACTGTCAGTCACTGTTGAAAACTCTGTTGGCATTCCTCAAGGCATGATCCTGGGGCCAGCCGTGTTCATGGCATAATATAAAGATTCCACTGTTGTCATATCTGATAGGTGATATAAGCCCGATATGTGTCGATACCCAAATATAAATATAACATATTATAGAGGTATTTACTCGTTTTTCTGTATTAAAGTCTAGAAATGTAATAAGAAACGGAGATACATAATTACATACCAAGTAATGTTAAAATTATTATTATTATTAGGTATATTTATTTAGATTTAAATACACGGACAGTATCCTTAGAATATGGTATAGTTTTGTTAATTATATCGTCATCGGAGAGGGTATAGCTATAATACGTTTTCTAAGCTTACTTTAGTTTCCTCAGCCCATAGGTATTCTAACCGGCTCGAAAATGCTTGCGTTTGTTAAGATTATTAACATTTTCACATAATTAGCGGTATACGGGCATTAAAACAATATACAAGTCAATAACAACATCCGCTCTTTATTTAAGAAAATAAAAAACATATGCAATATTTACGCTGTTTACTAAAAACTGTCTGTATTACTTACACTGTAAAATATATTTAAACATGAAAACAAAATAGGCAAATGTAATATGTATTGCAAAAACCACCACAAGTATCGATCTAGATCATAAAAATATAAGTGTTTTTTTTTTATATAACTAATCTTACCCTAACTTCTTAAAATTTAGCACATTTCCTTGCCAATATAGCTGTAGTGTCCTACCATGACCTTAAGAAGGATGAATGGTTATCCATTAGATAAATAAAGATAAATAACTACTGTAGTAAGCTATTATTTTATGAAACGATGTCAGGCCCCTGATTGTACCTAACAAAATTGGAGTTAAAGTAGTTATTAATATGAGTTAATGTCAAGTAGCTAAAAATAAATAAGGTTTGATTACGCCGCACTGTGGTTAAGTGTAAATCAATTAATTATGCACTTAATAAATACTGTTTAGATATCTATATATAGGTATCTACTGGACCTACGACATTACTTAATAGTCTGATGTAAACAGGTAAGTAATTATGCCTAGGTGTAGCTGATACCTACGTAATCGATGTTGTTGTGCCCAACACTGCGACTCATACTTAGGAACGTAAACAGAAGCAAGCAATGTAAACAATAACAAAGTTAGCAAACAAACAAATCGTGCAGGATTAGAACGACCTCCTTCACAAGCTTATACCCAACTATAATTTAATAGAACGATGTGATCTCAAGTTACCTGGATAGAGGCCTCTTGTTAGGTCTCGTCAAATGTCCGATTATGCAGGACCCCTCCCCTTTCTGCTGTTTGCGTAGGTTGCAGTTCAGTAGCGAACCAGCTAAAATTATTAATTTTTGTATGCCACAATGGCCAAACATGACTGCTACATTTGTACAACCTACATGCTAAACACGTTTACTCATGTTTCATAACATAACATAACATCACGCCTGTATTCCCCGAAGGGGTAGGCACAGGTGAACATATAGTACACCCACATTTCGCCAGTTATGTTGTAAGTCCCAATGTAATAGGGGGCGAGCCTATTGCCATCAACCGGGCACAAATCCAGGCTCCGTGCTGCTACTGAGAATTACCTAATGGAAAACTCAGTAACACTTTGCCCGACCCGGGATTTGAACCCAGGACCTCTTGCTCAGCAGTCGCGCTTAGCGACCACTAGACCAACGAGGCAGTCCTCACTCAACTCATGTTTCAACAATTAAAGAATCTATCTAGCGAGCATTCTGTAGTATTACCAGTGAACGGCTTCCCAGATAGCCTTCGTCACGTGTGCTAGTACCTAATCCATGCTCTGTATCTACGTAGTTATGTTTTGGAGTCGCACAGAAACTACGAGTATCTAGATGACACCGTCTCGGGCCTGTTGCGGTTGGGAGGTAGATTCCCTACATGCGTAATCAAGTCCGTTTAGGGGCAGGAGGAGCCCGATGCATCTGTTTTCTATGATATGACTGTTTCGCAGAAAGGCTCCATAGGAGAGTAAAACACCTTTTCTAGCTGGTAAGGATGTTGGAAGCGGACGCAGGCATTAATAACATTTGACAGCTCATATTCGAGTTAAACCTACTTACCACAATGATTTACACCAGGGTTGTCGCGCATATTGGCATCAGCATCAGCAATTGTATGACACTCAAATTAACGAATATTTTACATTCCTGATTTAAACTACTCAATCGCCAAAAACGTAATATCGTAATAAAAGAGTTAAGTACTTATATCGAAATTAAACAAAGGTTACTAGATACACATACGCTTATAAACCAATATCACTGACTTCATTCGTGCTTATGGCATAAAGGCGTATTTTTATTTAAAATAGACTACAAATAATATTTTTATAAACTATCCTTATTAAACCTACAATTGTAAAGGATAACGTAGGAAATTCGACATGATACAGATTTAAACTTTAACCCTTGATTTGTTATCCTCGTACACATGTTTTTTATTCTATATCTCTTGGTGGCCACTAAAGCGGCTGCTCTCAACTCATAGAAAGCAATGGATGGATAAAACGTACTTGGACTATAATTAGGCATGCTCTAATAATTCATGGAACTAACATCTTGCTGGTAAGTTCAAAATCCAAATAGCCAGTTTTCACCACCGATATACAAATTAAATAAAAAAATAAATTAAAAGGGCGATAAAAGTGATCAATAGAAAAAACCTTTTTAAAATTTACTATCAATATTACCTGTCTAACGTATAAAACGACTAGTAAAAACCTATTTAATATTTGTAAGTACAATACAGTCGCCATAAATATTTCTTGAAGGCCTTTGAGTGTGAGGACATTTTCCACATTATCTACTCAAAAACTTGGGTTACCTTAATTTACCTACTCTTACTTTAGCATCTGCTGATGTCAATTGTTAATATCGTAAAAACAGCATTCAGCTTGATTAAAATTAAATGTTTGTACTGATACAGCACTTACTTATTTAATTGAATTTATTGAAGTTGACTCCTAGTTGATAAACAATATTCAAGTTGTACATTGCCTTTTTCGTAACGCTGTAAGCAGGCGCTCGATAAGTAGCGGAAGTTGCGGTACGGGCTCTCAGAAAGGATCTCGTACAAATACTGCAAAAATATCAACTAACTACCTATTTCATATTCAATGCACTAATGTTTAGCGTTGTTGTGGATGTTGGGTGATGATGAGGTCATCAGCACCCAACATCCACAACAACGCTATTACCTGCTAGTACGCATTAAAATATCAAACCCCATGCATAAAAGGAATTCATATAAGTGACGTACAGCTTATTAGATAGATCTTAATGAAACCCAAACAACTTTACAAACATTGCGTCTGTCGAACACCGCATATCAGTAACCAAACAGTATCTACTTTTTTTATTTGTTTAACAGAGTCCATCATCAAGAAATCAGAAAGCATTTGATCGAACGAAAATGGCAATATTGTTATATTGTCAATCGTTGGTTCTTTTCGATGCCTGTACGCATCTTCCTGTAAATATATCTTTAGCTGAACCCCGAATCTTTAACTTTAGGGGTCGTCTAATAATCACATAACGCTTTCAATACTACCCTCCAAAATCACGTGTATCTCTAAATACATTAGTAAGTAATCATAATCGAGTGACGTTAGGTATTTTCGATGGAGTGTTAGAGCCCGATTTTTGTAAATGACATCTTCGTCATCTGAAATATTCCAGGCTTAAGGTACATCGCGCGTTCAGCGTAAAAATAAATACACGTGATATGTCTCTACACCCTCTATTATATTCCCTTCCCTTTCCCTATATTCTATTTCCTTATGTTATATAGTTAATTACTTATAAATAAAGCACCCGTAATTTATAATAATTATTAAGTTTTATTTCTTCTTGTATTAAATTCGATTAAACTCTCATTTTTACATAACGGATGATAAGTAACTGCAACTATTCTATGTTTTGACATCTACATGTTCATTGTCGACCTACATGTTTAAAGACTGTGATAAGTTCGTATTCGTTGTGCCAGATATTTAGAACTTAGTTAAGTGTGATCTAAAGATTGCTTAAAAGGGTTCAAGCGTCTTTACACGTTCTCAATACATTAAAATTTAACATTATATATTAAGTTAAGCTATATTCTTTATTCGTATTTGTTTGGAAGATACATGGGTGGGCTGGTCATGCACAATCGATACTATGTCGTTCTCGATTTTTATTAGCTGCTCGGTAGTCATATGGTCTTCGCAGAAGTTTGAGATTCTCAGGCACGCTTCTCGCAATGTATCCTCAGGCACAGTTAACACGATCCGCATGAAGTTGGGGTAGTTGAAACACTGTAAAATATAAATAATAATAATACATATAAAATCCTATGTGTTTAAATATATATCATTTACGAGGGCGCTTATCAGAAGACCCAAATTAGTTTAATTCCAATCGTAATATCTGTGTTACCAAGGTAAGTTTGTTAGTTTACATAATACGGTTTTGTTTCACAACTGTTCCAGGCATTTTTTATTTTTGATACAGATATATGACGTTTGGTGCCATTTTAGCATGTTGCCCATGCCATATTGCTGACGTCACCCTTAAGACGGAAATACTATAAGGGAACTTAAAATTCGATGGATGCGAGCAGCGACACGGTGGCTTAGTTGGTTAGAGCAGCGCCACGGATCGCCACGGTCGCGGGTTCAAGTCCCGCTCGGGTCCATCATTATCATCATCATCTTTATCAATTTTAATACAGATTACAAAAAACAATAAACTTACCATCCCTGGAATACAGAGAACAGATTGCTCGTTACACAATTGGGTTATAAATTGGAGATCGTCATCGATTTTCGGAAATAGAGCAGGGTTAATTTCCACCATCATATACATGGACCCCTGTGGCATGATCGGACGCAAGCCAGGTGCCTTTTGTAGTTCCTTAAACGCTAATTTTGCTTGACTCTGAAAGTGAAAGAGTTATCTAGACATGATTTGGACCCAGGACCTCGCGCTTAGCGACCACTAGACCAAAGAGGCAATGGCATCATTACATTTATTTAACTAAGTAAAATCCCATAAATACTGCCAAACAAACTACGGCGATATTGAGTTTATCAAATATCGTCTAAGGTAGCAAAAGTAAAAAGATTTAACGCGTTAGGTACATCTAATATAGGTAACTGGTATAAAAAGATTGAGGGAAAGGCCATGATAATGTCAAAGATTGAACTGTTGCTATCTGTGTAATTTTATTGATGACAAATAAAGATTTTTTAAGGAGACACCTATAAAAAAGATATATTTACTATTAATAATAATTTCAAATGAATAGTATTTTTATTTTTTATGACGACATACTACCTACTTTAATGGTAATTCTCTTCTTATTTCGTTATTCGAAAACTTGTTTTCTACGTTTATTGTTCTAGCTACGAAATATTTTACAATGAGTATATTTTTTAGTAACCAAATTCAGAAGCTCACCTCAATAAACAATAGTGTTTCATCAAAAAAGCTTTGAGGAGTTTCTTTCAGCATTCTTGGTAAAGCCTTTTGTATAAGCGTGCTAGGACCTAGGAGTCTTGTCGACATACTCATCAAACCCCTTCGAACTTCTTTTCTTAAAATGTTTTGGCGGTCGTGAATGATCACCCACCCCAATCGCCAGCCTGGGATCAAAAATCTTTTCGTAACTCCGCTGCATGTCAAAACTGGGACATCTTCAGATAGAGACGATAGCGCAGTGAATTCGTAATCGGAGAAAACGAAGTGTTCGTAAATTTCGTCGGCAATTATCGGCACGCGATTTCTAGATGCTATATCGACAATTTCTTTTAGATGTTCCTTATCATACACTGATCCACATGGATTTGAGGGATTGTTTACTACTATGGCAGCGGTGTTTTCATCTATTTGGCTTTCAAGACTTTCGAGATCGACTTGCCAATTCTTGTCAGGCTGTAAATAAAGACCAAAATATTATTTTTCTTGTTTTGTCAACCAGTTAATTAATAAAGCACATGTGAGTGGGTCAGATCACTTTTGGTAAGACAATCTTCATAAGCTTCTCATTCGATGATACAATTATAAATGTTAAATAAAGAGTTCCTGGGTTTGGACTAAGGTACAATTAAAACAGTACATCAATATTTATTTTTATTATTTCACCTTATAAAAAATTCATTATCCCATAGCATAATCGCTATAATACAACCAACTTTAAAGTTGATTAGTTCTTTAGTGTCATCTACTAATGTTCCATACTGTTTTCAATATCTTAAAAGTACTTTAAGTTTAAACAAAAAGCAGTAGATACTTACCAATAAGTCGTAGTACTTTATAACGATCCCCAACCCCTCGCCTAGAGTTTTGTGTATCAAGTAGCCTGGACGAGGGATGAGAACATTTTGTCCTGCGTCTGCGAGGACGGTCAGGCTGATATCTATGGCGTGCGAGCAGCCACTGCAGAGAATAACGTCGTCTGCGGTCACGGGGCCCTGGTGCGCACTGTACTCGGCCACGGCCTGCCGCGCGTTCAGGTGACCAACCGTAGGACCATAGTTCCGACTTTCATTTAATTTTACAACGTCACATATAGCTTCCAGTATATTGTCACAAGGCTTCAAATTGCCGAACGCTGTTGGATCGCCTGAAATCAAAATGATTTTTTTTTTATATTGGAAGGAGGAACTCTGTAGCGCTTTGTACTTATTCGACCGGACTGGCTTGAAGGATTTCCATGAGAATATCCATATGCAAAACAAAAGACTATGCTATTTTTATAACTGAACAGTCTACTAATACTTATAATAAATTAGTAAAGTATTTTAATTCGTAGGAATAACTTAATTAATATTAAGTTCATTATCATATTGAAATATCAAAGATACGCTAGGTTTAAAATATAGCGAAAAAAAAAGATATTTATAGTCACTTATAATTGACGATTATTCAATGAATAAATTTAAGTATTATTAGTATAGTATAGTATATCGTATTTTAAGTATTAGCCTTCAATAGGCCCTCTGTAATTGGATATTTCAGGCTAGAAATACGCCGTATTACAGTCATGAGTCAGTTTACAAAGCGTCCAGCGTTGTTTTTTACTAAGTACCAAGGTATGTACGGCTAGATATTTATATTCTGGCAAACCCCATTTGGCGTCTTCCACTCCACCACTATATAAGCAGGTATTAGGTACCTACCTATACCTTGTTACAAGCTTTTATTTCTATTATCTACACATTAATAATTTGTGTTAATTTTTAGGACGGTGACATGATAAAATATTCGAAACTGGTTTGTAGCATCTTAATAAAACGTGCTGATCTGCTGATCGCCAGACGACGACTTATTTTAATAAATATTCTAATTAAGTAGCCCTCTAACAACAAGGTTTGTTTTTATCGTGTAGGTAAGTACGTGCTACATCATTTTTCATTGTGAAATAATGTATGTATTTTAATGTTTATTTCTGTAATGTAAACAATACCATAAATTATGAGATAAAAATAAATTTAAGTTATAAAATTATAAATTCAATGGTAAGAGGTTTTTTATGTTTTATTATCTTCTTTGAGGGTTTTATCAAAGTAAAGAAGTAACCCAAATAAAATTTACCCTATAATATCGCACGCACCACGTGCCTACGCCAGTACCTAATTAATAACGTCCGCATAAAAAAAAATTGCTAGTCCAGGATGCTTTTCTTCCAATTCTCATGAGTATTTGAAACACAAAACTTCATATGAGCCAGTGTTGTAATCTTCGACAATTAAATAAATAATAAAAAAATTGCAAACCTATTAAAATAATGAGTATCTTTTTTCTACAGGACTTTAAAAAATAATTACATTCTTGACCCAACGGGATGTGTCTGAAAAGTGCAATAGACCATAAAATGAGAGAATGAACAAGAAAATTGTAAAACAGTCCGAAGAAGGCCACAAAATAAAAACAATGATGTATAAATAATGGAAATGTTATATAATATCTAATGTTAAATAATATGGATAACACTCACGAAAGTTATTGTAGTAGTAAAGGAAACGTCCTAAAACAAAAAGTGTGCTTCTGTGATTTTAATAACTCACAACAATATCTACATAACAGCATAAGTCTGGATTTGTGCCACGTAAATGCTAAAATTCTAATTTAAAGTAAATATTTAGGTATATGTATATATATGGATGCAAAAAGCAGCAGACCGGACTTTCTTAAATTAGATTAACGTGCCTTCTGAAGCACGGAGCACCCATCACGAGACCAACAGCGGCGAGCACAGCTTAACCTCGTAGGTCGACTTATCTGCGCCTGCATGTTAGCCCCGTAGTTACGAGCCCCTCAAATTCATTACAAAACCACTAAACTAATACTTAGATATTACCTACGTAAGTATACGTATACGTATATTCTGTGATGTCTCTGTGATCGGGAAGGTGAAAACCGGTAGCGATCATCGTATTGTCAGAGGCACACTGAATATCCATGTTAAGCTTGAACGGTCTCGTCTGATGAAGTCCACGCTCCGTCCTGGTCCTGCCCAGATCCAGAACCCCGAATGCTTTCAACTCGAGCTGCGTAATCGTTTCCAGTGCCTAGCCGAATGCGAAACAGCGGACGAGATAAACAACGGGTTGGTGGAAGCTGTCCAAGCAGTGGGGTCCCAGTTCTTTAGAACCCCACGCCGCAGAAAACCTCAGAAGCTCTCCAATAAAACCATTAAGTTAATGGAAGCCCGGAATGTGATGAGACTGCAATCTTCAGCTGACATGTCGGAATACGGTCAACTCAATAGGCGAATTTCTATCTCCACGCGTCACGATTTGCGCTCCTTTAATACTGCCCGTATTAAGGACGCAATTGAGCGGAACCAGGGCTCCAAAGTGTTCGCGGGGAATTCGTCTGTTGGGAAAAGCCAAATGACGAAGCTGAAGATCGACGATGGCAGTATCATCTCATCGAAACCGGAAATATTGAGAGAGCTCGAGAGGTTTTACGGACAGCTGTACACCTCGACACGGGAACCCGTTGTCAGGATAGCTCAGGACTCTAGAGCTAAACTGACCCGACACTACACTGAGGACATCCCAGACATCAGCCTGTACGAGATTAGAGTGGCTCTGAAACAGCTTAAGAACAACAAGGCGCCGGGTGATGACGGAATTACAACGGAGCTTCTGAGAGCGGGTGGAAAACCGGTACTTTTAGTCCTCCAGAAGCTATTCGATTCCGTCATACTCGAGGGTACTACGCCAGAAGCATGGCACAGGAGTGTGGTGGTGCTCTTCTTCAAAAAAGGTGACAACACCTTGTTGAAGAATTACAGACCCATCTCGCTTCTGAGCCATGTGTATAAGCTGTTTTCGAGAGTCATTACGAACCGTCTCGAACGCAAGCTTGATGACTTCCAGCCTCCCGAACAAGCCGGCTTCCGAAAAGGCTTTAGCACCATAGACCACATCCACACGCTCCGCCAGATTATACAGAAGACCGAGGAGTATAATCGGCCACTGTGTCTAGCGTTTGTGGACTATGAAAAAGCCTTCGATTCAATCGAAACCTGGGCTGTGTTGCAGTCCCTTCAGCGATGTCATATTGACTATAGGTATATCGAGGTGTTGAAGTGTTTGTATAGTAACGCCACCATGTCGATCCGGTTACAGGACGAGAGCACGAAACCAATCCAACTGCAGCGTGGTGTGAGACAGGGAGACGTGATTTCTCCGAAACTGTTCACAAATGCGTTGGAGGACGTTTTCAAGCTCTTGGACTGGAACGGGTCCGGCATCAACATCAATGGCGAATACATCACTCACCTTCGTTTTGCCGATGATATAGTTATCATGGCGGAATCGCTGGAGGAGCTCAATACTATGCTCAGCGACCTCAGTCTCGTTTCCCAACAGGTGGGTCTTAAAATGAACATGGACAAGACGAAGATCATGTCAAATGTCCATGTCGCACCCGTACCGGTTATCGTTGGGAACGATACTCTCGAGGTTGTTGACCACTATCTCTACCTTGGACAAACTGTTCAGTTAGGCAGGTCCAACTTCGACAAAGAGGTCGCCCGAAGAATCCAACTCGGATGGGCAGCGTTCGGGAAACTACGCGACATCTTCTCGTCCAAAATTCCGCAGTGTCTGAAGACGAAGGTTTTCAACCAGTGTGTGATGCCAGTGATGACGTATGGCTCTGAGACGTGGTCGCTAACGGTTGGCCTTTTAGAGAGGCTCAGAGTCACTCAACGAGCTATGGAGAGAGCTATGCTCGGAGTTTCTTTGCGCGACAGGATCCGGAATACGGAAATTCGCCAAAGAACTAGGGTCACCGACATAGCTCAAAGCATATGCAAGTTGAAGTGGCAATGGGCAGGCCATATCGCTCGAAGAACTGATAACCGCTGGGGAAGAAAGGTTCTCGAGTGGCGACCACGAACCGGAAGACGCAGCGTTGGCAGGCCTCCCACCAGGTGGACCGACGATATCGTCAGAGTTGCGGGCAACCGGTGGATGCAAACGGCAAGTTGTCGTTCATTATGGCGTTCTAAGGGGGAGGCCTTTGTCCAGCAGTGGACGTCTTCCGGCTGATGATGATGATGATGACCTACGTAAAGTATAATAAAGTACCTTATTACGTACAACCCTAACGTAACACTGCTCAAACAGAGGATCATCCTCACCTACATCCACTAAGCCAACGAAGAACGAGGCAGTCAATGAAATCAGCTTCAGAATATAAATATTTTAGTCGCATCTGTAGCTGACCATTTTTCCGAGATGCTTTACCTAAAAGTAGGGAGGTAGAAGGTACATCTTTTAAACGTATACATGTATAAGAAGGTAATGTAGTTACTTACTATAATTTGGAGAAGATTCCTATAATTTTTTTTAGAATTTGTCCTATTTACAACAGGACTAATATTCGATGCAAATTCAAATTATTATTTAAATCTGTTTTTATCCACATTCACTTTATCCAAGGAACAAACACGATGTTATATCATACCTTGGTATTGGTACATTGATACGAGCTTACAATTGTATTTGTCTTATTATTCATATTGCAATATGCATTCAAGGTAGGCAAATATAGTAATTACCTCCTTACTTCAAACCTGGGAATTCACGCATAGCATTTATGGGTAATTATAATCACTATAATTGGAAAAAAATACTTGCAAAATGCACGGGAAGGAAAATAAAGCCGCAAACGTCTAATGATACGCAACGTACGCAACGCATTAAGATATCTGGACGCATGATAATGTATGAACGTGAATGCAATGTTGCATACGACAAGTGTGTCTTTATTGCATAGGTTTTCGTTGTGTACGTTGCGTATCTGGGTCCAGTTTGTTTCTACCTTAGCACAGGTAGGTAAACTTAACTTTGCCCAAGTACTCCGGTTTAGTGGAGAGGTCTACCAGCGTAGGTTTGCCTACACAGGTCAACCGCAAGTCTTCTGTAGTGTTCGATACGGTACGGCGAACGGTTTACAATTTTTTTTGCTATGGCCTCGCATGATGACGGGCCACGGCGCTCTATTGATAGGTCTACCAATAATCTAAAATTTAAAAAAACGTGATAAAGAAGCGAGCAACGTTATGAAACAGATTATTATAGAGCAAAACTGACCGTCACGTTTTAATGATCAAATTAAAATTTGATTCAGCCAATTTATAAAACCTATCTTGGGCAATACAAAATATACCTAAAATTACTGGACATGGTAACTACCATGCTCGTTTAATAAGATACCGTTATGAGAAGTGTCACTATCCGCGTTGATCGACGTCTGGGTGTTGCTGCTTGTATTTTGACCATTTGGAAAATATAACATAACATCACGCCTGTAAAGATTGTCGTATTTGATTTCGTTGTTTTTTATTGAAAACACGTCGCTATTACACTGCTCGAGAACGTCTTAATTACGAGAATTTACCTGTTGTATTCCCAGAAGGAGTAGGCAGAAAGAGGTGTTTAGTACGGACATTTCGCCAGTTACGCTATAGGCCCCAATGTTATAGGGGGAGAGCCTATCGCTTTTAACCGGGCACAAATCCAGACTTGCTTACTGCTACTGAATATTGCCTACTGGAAAAACCCTGTAACACTTTGCCTGACATTTTATTTTTCAAAGGCATGGGTGAGATTATTTATTGAGATGAAATTCGGTGGCGCCGTCATCTTATTACGCGCCTGCCTTACAATGCGAAGGAAACACACCAAAATAAATAGGAAGACCTGCGCCAGTGCCCGGAGGACAGTCATTCACGCTCGGGTTTACAGTACCTACGCTGGCACGCCTAGCCGGAGTTACAGTTACAGTTAGATACATCTATTATTTTATAGTTTGTAAATGAATGATGAAATACAGATCAATGGTGCAGCGATAGCGCCGATTTCCAACCTGCGCTGCACTAAATTTAGTTTTTGATTGTTTAAAATTATTGTCTCCCCGCGATCACGTGTAGCAAATAAACACTTTAAAAGTTCCGGTTTTCGAGTAAAATAGTTCTATATATTAGATACTATTCTTGTGTATTCATAGCAAAGCAGCATAAACGGGTTGGGTTGGGATGTTAGCTCACAAATTATGATGCTAAAAAGTAAAACAACCGTAATCTGTAAAACGTCGTGGAAACCTATGACCCTTTTTTATTTTAATAACATGCAAAATTAATTATTGAAAATATATATGTCATAGACTTAGTACCGGTGAAATGTTGTTTATAAATTTCTATAGTTGTCAATTACAATGATATAACAGAAAGATGAAGGAGAAGCGCATGAGACCTAACTAGAATCGTAATGTTTTTATATGGATTTATCTGTATTCCATTCACCACCTGAAATATGCGATCAATAAGTTACACTCTTGGTTGATTACCAGCCAATTGTATTTGGTATAACCGTGTAACTAGCTATACCTTCTGTGTTACGTGCAACAACAACAAATAATCCCTAACAAAAATCACAAAAAAAAAACATTTTCTTTAAACATAACGACTTCGTATTTGATCAATTCGATCTAGGAAATTAAGTCGTAGTGCACTAAAACCAGACAATAAAGTAATAATAAATATATTATTTATTAATAGTTAAGTACCTAACTACTTAGTTGATAGCAAAGGCAATCAAATTAATAATATATGTAAAATATATTTAAAAATAATAATTAATTAAAAAATCGTTATTTACTTACCAACGGACAGCGGAATGTATGATTTCTTTGGATTTGGTTTTATTTGGAGGGTTTCAATGATGTCCCTTATTGGGTTAAATGTGTTGCGGGCTAACTTAGATGCCCGCACGTCCCATTCGCGTTGATTCCGTAATCGACACGACATCATTATGACCGAGCAATACTTACTATAAAAATATTCTTCTGTACATTCCGCTTATGTATGCTGTGTTAGTGTTAGTCGCTAAACTTGAAATGTAAATTAGTCCAAATTAATTAACCAATTTTATTTCAAATATTTTACGCAGACACGTGAAGATTTTTTTTTTCGTAGTATTATTATCTGGATTCTATCTTTTTTTTTAATTAAAGCTTTTGTTGAGAAAATACCGATCATTTTTTAAATTTATCTACACTCTTACTTACAGTTATCTTTAAAGGTTTTTAACCAAATGCGACAAGGAATTTGTTACATATTATTACATAATATTTTTTTTTATAAAAATCAATTTCCAATATATAAAACTAATGCAATATTAAAACCGGAGGGCTCGTTAGTTCGTAACCACATACGTTGCTACTGCGCAGATCGTCTGCAAGGTTAAGCAAGGCTTGCCGTGTTAAGTGGTATGATGGGCGACAATTTTTCAAACATCGAAACCCTTTACTTTTGATAGCACATGATCTATCTCGCGTCGTCTCGGCTTACCGTCCCATCGGACGAAATGTTGAGGGAATGGAGATATACACATAGTGCACCTGAATGTGCGCACGCCCTATGCACTGCAGGTGCCTAATTTTAACTCTTGCGTAGGTATAAGCTGTATGCTGTTTAAGTCTCGGTTGAGTTTCGCTGCTGGGACCGAAATTCGGTATTTTTACCCTGTTGGTGTTTCTTGACTAACTAACTTTAAAAGGAGAGTCTTAACTGTAGGTCTATTCACACGCTGTGACGTATGCAGATGCGCCGATATATTCCCTGCACGTTGTCGATTTTTTCTATAAAAAATATGAATCACCTATAGCGTTTTGTACGATTAATGTCACCCAAAGCGATATTCAAATATCAGCGATCAAAAACAAAAAGGCGACTGAGGAGCACAGATGGAAGGTCGCGGCCTGTCCACGGTCCGGTCACATTCTGACGTGTGTGAACAAAGAGTCCCTGACGGGACTCGGATGCACGGTCTTATCACGGCCACGGCCCTGTCATGTCCCGAGCACGGCCGTGATATGTGTGGATATTGGAGAGACCCAACAATAGGCCTCCTGCCGAATTTTGGGTCAGGAGGACATTGAATTAATAAAAACCTCTCTGTCTCTACCGTACCGTTCCGTACTGTTCAACAATATTTTACCCGCAGTTCTTTTAACAAAATATTAGGCAGCTCTATGGGAATGGGAAATACCTTTCGGTACACTCTTTATATTGGAAGTAACAGGCTAACCCAAAACTCTGAAAATCTCCCTAATAAAATTAGGTAAAATAGTATTTTATCTAGCGTTAAAATATGATAGAAAATTATAAAAAAAATACATTGAAAGTAGGTGATTTGGTTCCGAGTTCAAAACCTAACGGGACTCCACCATTAATTCAAAAGCCGTTATTTATATTTTCCCCATACTAGGATTTTCTCCTGACTCGAGGGCTTGTTGACGGAAAGGAACCTATTGTTAACCTACTTATGTTAAGAAACCTATGTTATTAGATATCATAATTATTTAAAAGCGGTAAAGTCTCTCAGTAGATATATAACGCACTTCTTGCAATGGACCTTTTTGTACATGGCGCTTCCCCGGTCCCGTTAAATAAGTTGAAACGGTGAACTGAATAATAAAACAAACATCATCACGCTAGTATTCCCCGAAGGGATAGGCAGAGGTGTGTAGTACGCACAAATAGGTACAGACTTAATGCTGATACTGAAATGGTTAAACCCAATAACTGCCCGACCCAGGATTCGATCCCAGGACCTCATGATCAGCAGTCTCCTTTAGCGACCACTCGACCAACGAGGCGAATAATAATAGTTTTTATTAAAATGAGTAAATTCAAAGGTATGTGTAAAATGTGAGCAATGAACATCATACTGTAATTAAGAACAACACAATAAGAAAGATTGACGATTATTTTCTATCTAGGTGAACAAAGCACTATTATCTAACTCCAAATACAGAGGTCACGGAAAGGATTCATAATCTACTGCTGTGTGCTGCGTAAGCAGTTCACTTTGAAATAAAATAATATTAAGGCAAGTTGTCAGGCCAGCGCAGCGGCCGGATTGGCTGTGACGAGATGACACCTCGATTTGTTGACGCCATTTGTCGGCATGAAGTAGGTACGCACCGCCGCCGTAGTATAATTTATTCATTCTATCCTAATTATCTAATAACTTTATTTCCACGAATATTATTTATTTAAATGCTGTAACTGTACTTTTAAGTACTTTGTATTTTAATACATCTTACTTAAATTTAGAATTGTTTCCTAAAATCTGTTTCTTTACCATTATCCGTGTGTCACTGCTTGGTGCCAACTGAAATCCAGCGCTGGGTGTTCTACACTCAGCACATGCTGAGTTGATAGCCTTTTCGGTGAGGGCATGCTGACAGCATTTTTTTTAAATTCTATTTCCATCATTAGTTATTCAATATTTGTTGTAGATTAAAGCCCAAACCAAGGATTATGGCAAACCCCCCCTACTAAAAGGGGGAGGCCTTTGTTCAACAGTGGACGTATTTCGGTTGATGATGAAAGCCGTTTTATTTCTACTTGTGTTTGTGTGTTGTGACTGTCCTTGCTGAATAAATGTGTTTCTATTCTATTCTGCTGTAAGAAAATTAAACTGGGTTCAGTCAGCGCGATGTTTTTGTTTTTCCATTACAACATTACAGACGGTCCTGTTTCACCATCTTCAAGTAAAGTGTCTTGACATAAAAGGTCCAAGTGACCAAGTCATTAAAATACAAAAAACAAAGTAAAGTGTCAAATATCATTACTTGAAATATACTTGTTTGATTTAATTCGTCATCAGTTAGTTCAAACAATTAGAAATGAAAATCCATACAAAAAAGTATTTTACCTTAATCTGTCATTCAGTTTTTGGTCGGTAAAAAAATGTAATAGCAGTGTTATTACAGTTTTGTTGCCGTTAGTGTGTATTCTGGTATTGACCTTATGACAGACGTAAGGAACGCATTCACATTCTATCAACGGCCGCACTTTATCATTGAGGTATAATGGAGGTATTATCTATATTCTTTAATCCTTTCTCTGAGCACTTTATCTACAGCTACAGCTCACAGCAAAGAGAATATAATCACTACGTTTTGGCTCACAGCACTACGGTCCTTGACAGTATTTGAATTGACAGAACATAATTGTCATAATTTGCCGGAGTCGTCTGTCCTGCGGATTCTTCTTGAGAGGGTTATTAATTAAATTACGCAAGTAAAATCAAAATGAATAAACACACCATGTACGTTCACTTGCTCAAGTCTTTTAAACGAGTAACAATAATAACACGATCTCTTACTAAAGAATCAATATCTAACGAAGCATCAGTAGACTATTGTGCCAATATCGTAAAGTAAGTGGCTCATTACTACATAAACTATTTTAATATATCGAAACACGAGATTTAATGTTAAATGTAAGGCATGTTCTGGTACTGTATTTATTTTACAGATAGACAGCATGATTATGAGAACTTTTTGGCAACTCTTCTTATGACAAAGTCTCTACGATCTCCAACGCTCGTTTTAAGAGCTTTTAATGTGGAAATAGCTCGCATTCAAGACCAAACGACTGATTCACAAACTGCCGCATTCAGATTACAATTCTGGCAGGACACTATCAAAAGTATTTATAAAAAAGAACAAACGTTACAAAATATTCCTGCGAATCCGGTAGCTCAAGAGTTATTTAAGGTAAGTTATACTTTATGTGTGAGGGATAAAAAAAGTGTATCTTAGCATAAAAAATTTATTATTTTCTTTTTAGATATGTTGCTGTTATAGTCTTCAGAAAAGATATTTGGAGAAACTCATAACATCAAGAAGTAATATATTAAAGACTAAACACTTTAAAAGCTTAGAAGACATAGAGAAATATGCTGAAGAATCTGTCTCCTCAATGTATTATTTACTGTTGTGTGTAGCGGGTGTTACTAATGTACATGCTGACCATGCAGCATCTCACTTAGGAAAAGCTCAAGGACTAGCAAATATATTAAGGTTTGGATGAGGCATTTTTATCATATCTGTATTAATATATATTTTATTGGATTGTGGTCAGATAATCAGTCTTTACATATGAAATACTGGTAGGTGTCCAGCTGGATCCGGCAAGATCTGACACATAGTTGCATAAAAGCCAGGCAGATGATAATTAATATAACCTGCCTATATCTGCCTGACCCCCAGATATTTGCCGGATATGTAAATAAGTCAAAGCCACTTCTTGTACATAATGAATTTTTTTATATAATAAAATCAGCAATAAACCGTTATTTATTTTGTTAAAGACAAAAAAATATTATTATCACAGAAGTTTTCTTCTGTTCCAGGTCTGTTCATGTCTCTAGTTATCATAAAACTGTCTCCTTGCCCATGGACATACTCATGAAATATGAAGTAAGCCAAGAAAATGTTCTAAGGAGTATTGATAGTGAAAACATGAGGAATGTGGCTTTTGATATTGCCAGTAGAGCAAATAGTCACCTGCAAAAGGTAAATTTAATATTGAATAAGGTTATTCTGAGTTGTTACGCCGTGTGGTATCCGGCCTAGAATTGACCACCCCCTTTCCTCCCGTGGGTGTCGTAAGAGGCGACTAAGGGAAAATCCAGAAGATGGGCAGCAGCGTCTTCTGTAACTTGACCACCAATACTGCGATCCCCAAGCCGCTTGCCAAGCGTGGGGATTAATGCAAACCCCCCGCCCCCTTCTAAATGGGGGAGGCCTGTTCAACAGTGGACATCTTACGGCTGATGATGATTCTGAGTTAGTTTAATATTCTAGTTTTGATTAAAAAGGGTAATATGAACCTGAATTAGCAACTAAATAGTATTTTAATAGTAATGTTATTGACATAACAAATTTATTTTTCAGGCAAGAAGCATTGAAGTACCAAAAATTACGAAGCAGATATTTTTACCAGCAATAGCTATCAACCATTATTTGACTAAGCTCCAAAAGCGTAATTTCAACTTATTTGATAAGACATTAATTCTTGGTAGCCCTACTTTACCACTCAGTTTGTACTTTAATAGAATACTAAATCGATTTTAGCACTAAGGTTCAATATTTCATAACAATTGTAGTCAAATGTTTTTTAGTTGTAGTAGTTGCAATGTATAAATAAATATCTAAAAAACTAGACTTTCTTTTTCTAATCCTGAGTATACTAGTTAAATATATTATGTCTGAACTGTACCAGTATGTCCAGTACTATAATAACTGGTTACATTGCTGATTGCATGGGATCTTAGCCTCTTAATTAATAATAATTAAACAATTTTGGTTGTTTAAGTTCATTGCTGACATAACCAGGGTCAATGAAACAACAATTAATTTTATAGAAATAATTGCACTGTTTACTTTTAAGCTTCATCATGCAAATAAATATTTCATAACAATTTGAGATTCAAGCAAACTTGTTTGGCAACTTGAGTACCTTAACAGTTAAATAGTTACTAAATATGCATACAGTGATATTTGAGAAGATTCCAGTTTGATCATGCAATATTGGCTCTATACATTTGCATCAATTGAAAAGATGTCTAAAACAATTGCTTATCAATAAGGATCTTATCGTAATTTAAAAATGTAGTTTATTATCAAAAATAGAATTGCAGATAAAATCATCCAATGCAATTCATATACATACTGTTAACTTTGGTTAGGTAATCTTCCAAGATCTTTGGTTATAGACAATTCCATTACTTACTGTGATGTGCAAATATTTAATATGTATAAGACTAATGTACTTGCTTTATGTGAGTACCTATGAGAAGAATCATTTAAGCTTCTACAATTAATAAATAAAACCTACATGATTGCTAAGGTTTGTATCAAAACTCCAAAAAAGAGATTTGAAAACTATTAATAGTAACATAATACTTTGCCATAGCTTTCAACATACAAAAATCATTTTATGAATGTGAGAAAATAAATACTAGATAGGTAAGTACTAACCCTGTTGTGCACAAAACTGAGCACATAAAATGCATTACCTTAAAAGCTAAAGGAAACTTTAACATATAATAAGCAATAAAAAAACATTTTAAATGATGTGATTAAATAAACACAGCCGATTAGAATATCATAATGATAATTTGGAATGTAAAGGCTTATAAGTTAAAATGTTTGACACTTAAGCTTAATGTAAAAAAGCTAATAATAAGTACTACTGTTTCCATCACAATGAGCTCGCTGCACAATAAAAAGCTGCCATAAAATACAAGTAGCACAAAGGATTACTCAGAAGGAGTCAAGTCTTTTTCAGGTTCCCCTTCAGATAATATTTGTTGGAGTAAATCATATATAGGTTCAAATGCTTTCCGACACGCTGCATTAGTTGGTGTGAGGTAGTCGTGCATATCATGGTGACTAATAGTGCCATCAGGTTGTATAAAACCTTTGTCTATTGGAACCATTTCAACTTTATTCATGTTGACAACCTTTTCACGTAAAAGTTGATTTATTTTAGAGTTTTTCTCTCTTAGAGTATTTGGATATTGACCACGAGGAAGTAGACTCTGCAAGATAAGAACATACATTTAAAAAAAAAGATTGTGACGATATAAGAAACTCCTCCATTTTATGAAGTCGGTTAAAAAGAAATTATGTACATGTTCAGAATTTTTATTCATAGGTATTTATTATGTATTGTGTTATACTTACAGGCAACACTATATAAGCACTTGGGTGTTTCTCTCTGATTGATCTAATTATTTCTAGTATTCCTTCACACACTTGCTCTGGAGTATATTCAACATTATTTGTCCCAACATGCACAACTATAACCTACAACATTAGGTGCTAATGTTAAGAACCCTTTAAAATAAACACATTACAAAGTATCTTATTTTTTAACAATATCTTCTTAACATATCTAGTGTTATATCTTAGTTTCTAGTTCAATAATAAAGTAAGGCTGCATATCTTTTAGCAGAAAACAAATGTAATCAAGAAGGTTGAGTAATTTGAAGAACACTCACTTTGGGGTCAACATGATCAAGTTCACCATTCTTAATACGCCACAAGACATTTTGTGTTTGGTCCTTGTGGATACTAAAATTTAGGCAATGAAGTGGAGCAAACCATTGATTCCACACTTCAGTGTGTTCTAGTGCTTGCAAAATGGAGTCACCAATAAAGATCACATCACCATCTTTTCCTTTTGCATCCGACAGAAATCTATTATGCTGAAACATAATTTTACAATAGGTATACAATAAGAATTGAATAGTAGGTAATAAAACATACGACTGTTGACCTCATATTTACTCGTTAGTAAACTAAACAACAATATAGTTTTTATTATAAATATAACTATTGTAAAGTTCATAAAAATGAAACAAATATCTATATATAAGTAGTTATACACAATACATTAATAAAATATTTATTTTTATAATAATTGAAACGGTATTCAGCGTTGCATCTACGTATGTACATAATGACGATAATTATGCTCTGAAAATTATGATATCCTACGTACACCTCCAAATATTAACAATTTGGGTCACAAGTGTAATCGGAATCTAATTAAAAAATTTACCACGTATCTGAATCGCTAAATCTACTGTGAACTGAACCGTTAAAATCAGTAAGTTGTAAGTCATGAATCAATATTGTAATTGAAAACTTACAATACTATTCCACCTTCCATCGCCTTCCGTGTCTTGTTGAGGAGCGGCAACTGAACAGGGATTCATTCTTGTGAAGCGGAACCAAGAATACAAGAAAACCTATCACATTAATTATTATATATTACAAGTTTACTATAATCAACTATAACCACAAAGAAAATAACTTGGCGGTTTCTGACTTTCTGTAGCACAAGAGTCTGCTGCTGGTTGCCTGTCAAGCTATGGTGTTAAATCTGTCAGTGTCATACTGTCAAATTGTCGATTACATGACTTTTTTTTGACAAACCTTTTCCTCTTTTATCAATCAATCAATCATATTTTTTACTTGACTCGAATCTCTATTTTTTTTATTGCGTCACTGGCTGTCTATGCAGCGCGCACGCGAACTTGACTGGCACTGGCACTCCTTCCTCCGAGGTCTGACAATCCAAAGCCCAATGGCAAGGGACCAAGAGTCATGGATGGTTATTGTTCCTAAAATAAACTCTCGTCAACCATAAACAATACATATCTGACAAAAATCTATAAATAAAGTAAATGTCTAAATGACATTGACACGGTTGACAAGATACGGGGCTTTAGCCTTATATTTTCGACGACTTTTCTAATTTACTATTCCTTTAATTTTTAGCCACAACCGTTGGCGTGTTAAGCAGGTTTATTGCTACCATGGAAGAAGTAGCAAATCTGGAAAGTAAACATCGGAAAGAAAAGAAAGAACTACAAGCACATCTTACAGCATTAAAAAAAGCCGCTAAAAACGACAAAACAAAAAAGAAAGAACTTGCTGCAGAAATTACTAGGTTAGAAACTGAAATGGATACTCGACATAAACAAGAAATTGATTGTGCACACAAAGATGCGGATGAGGTTGCAGATTCTGTTTTGATTGTTGAAAACGAGATGACTAAAGTAAAGATTTCAAAGGCTCAAAAACGAAGAGATAAGAAATCTCTACAAGAAAAAGAAAGAGAAGAGGAAATTAAACAACAAGAACAACAAAACCTGCATGGGCCAAGAAACATTGAACTACAGGAAATAAACACTAAATTAAAGGAAAAAGGACTGGAGATTTTTCCAATCCCTTCAGATGGTGATTGTTTGTATAAAGCAATTGCTCACCAATTGACAGTTACAAAACAGATAGAAATATCTGTAGATGAATTAAGAAAAAATGTTGCAAATTACATCAGAGAGAATAAAGATGATTTTATTCAATTTATGAGTCATCCTGAAACATTCGAAATGATGTCCAGTAATGAGTTTGAAGATTACTGCAACAAAATAGAGGGTACTAAAGTATGGGGTGGTCAGTTGGAAATAAGAGCTTTGTCAAATTCTTTAAAATGTCCTATAACTGTCATACAAGCTACAGGCCCAAATTCCATAGATCAGGGGATGGAGTTTGAGGGTCCAGCACTTATTATTACATATCATAGGCACATGTATAGATTAGGTGAACATTACAACTCAACAGTTTACAGTGAAAAAAATGAAGTTGATGATTAAATTGATACATCATTCTGCTACAAATGTACTTATTTAGCTAATTGACTCTATTACAATTTGTACAAAGCCCAAACTTTAACATATATCTTGTTCAATGCTGAACTTGCTAATACACAAACATGTAAATAGACTATCTGTGTGTACTCAAATTATATTTTTATACATAGTATTCAATGCTTTTTAATAAAAAATATAATTCAAAACAATTATTTATTAGTAAAAAGAAAACTGGTTAAATAAATTGTATAAATGTTGTATTTCACACATTTAGTAAATAAATGAAAACAATGAATTATGATCCATTTTGAACTGGGGTTTCTGTAGGTGCATTTTCACCTTCAACATTGTGTTTGTTGGGATCATCAGGCTTCATAGCAGGGAAGAGCAGAACCTCCTGAAAAGGTAAAAAAAGTTTTAATGTTGTTGTATTAAATAAATTTCATTTTGAAAGGTGATCAAAAGAATGATAATATAATTAGAGGGAGATAATGGTAACAAGAGACAAGTACCTATACAATTTATATTAGAACCAACCTTAATATTATTAGAATCGGTGAGGAACATAGTAAGACGGTCAACACCCAAGCCCCATCCAGCAGTTGGTGGCAGGCCATACTCAAGAGCAGTACAAAAGGCCTCATCAGTAGGGGGAGTCTCATCATCACCAGCAGCACGATCTTTAGCTTGCTGTTCAAACCTTTCCCTTTGAGTTGCTGGATCATTCAATTCAGTGTAGGCATTGCATATTTCCTTTTTCATTACAAAAAGTTCAAATCTGCAAAAATATCCTTTTATTACAAATTGTTTATGTGACTGTGACTACCTATATTCCCAACTAAAACAACAATAGTGCAGTGATCCCAATTTTGTTACTATAATTTTCTAATGACAACATTGTCTGATGTTCACAGCAGAATAAATACCTAAAATTACATTCATCATTCTTGTTATCAGTACCAAAACTGTACTGATCTTTAGCTTTAAAAAACTGAATGTTTATATACAAAGAAACATCACTAAATTACCTTTCTGTCAATCCAGGTATATCTCTATGATATTTGGATAAAGGACTCATAATCTGTGGATGATCCAATATAAATGTGGGATTAACACATTTTTCTTCAAGGAACTCCCCAACTAGTTTATCCAGAAGCCTTGCTGTAGTCCTAGGTGGGGGACACTCAACCTTAAATATAAGGAAAGAAGTTCAATTAATAATGTCCTCTTGACCTAATTTCGGTCACAGCGGCCTGTCTCAGCTGAGACTAGCCAACTACGCAGGAGACTTTATAGTCCACAACTGCACAAGTATGCGCGCAGACACAGGTGCACACCCTATTCCCTCACTCTCATAATCTTATGGGATGGTAGACCGACACGACCTGCGCCAGATCTCTCATCTGGCGCAGGACCAACGGCGTGCCTTCCGAAACACGGTGGGGTCTCGACATGTAAAAACGGTCACCCATCACAAGACTGGTCGCGGCGAGCACGGCTTAACCTTGCAGATCGACTGATCTGCGGGGTAGCCACATAGCTAAGAGCCCCACTATTTTTTTAATTAATAACAAGTATACAAACCTGTAGTCCATGTGCACAAAATGAGCCTAATCAAATATTTGCAGGTTGAAGTAATTATCAAATCCTGTGCAGGATAAAAAACTAAACATATTATATAGAGATTGATATACTCCAACATAAGTAATACAGGCCAAGAAGCTTATTCTAGGTATGTTAGAACTTAAACAAATAACGACATACTAAGTAGAATTTGCCACATTTCTTTCAATACTTAATACTTTATTGCATTCCATAATAGTACATAGGTGGACTTACAATATTACAGATCATTATGGACACTGTCGGGCACAGCAAAAGTGCAAATCTTATACTCACTTCATGCTTTTCACACAACTGGCTTAGCAGTTGATTGGCCTCAAGAGTATCCAATTTATCAGCTGGAGGTAGTTTAGCATTTAATGCTTTTTCTAAACTTGCAATCATAGGGACTCTGGCAAATGGAGGGGTGAAATCTATTTCTACCTCCTCACCTTCTGGACCATCTGGACGATATTTAACCTGGAAATAAGATTTATACATTCCTACAGTATTCTCATAACATATTACATGTAGACTATAAACAATTCATTCACTCTCATTATACATTAATTACTACTACATTTACTTCAAAAATGACTAGGTCTTATCCTAGTGTCTGATAACCTTTTATTTCATTTGAAAGTGAACAAAGAGGTTACGGAGATTGAATAATGCAACATGTGTATAATGTAGATAGTCCCAAGATAACTAACATAATATACCTAGCACTATACTAAACTGACTCACCTTATAAGATCCATGAATACTTTTCACCATGCCAGACAACATAGTTTCAGTGATAGAAATGAGGTCATTGTAATCTGCATATGCCATATAGAATTCACAAGTGGTAAATTCAGGGTTGTGGGTCATATCAATGCCTTCATTCCGGAACTGTCTGCCTATTTCATAAACACGGTCTAACCCACCCACAACTAGCATTTTGTGGTACAATTCTGGAGCTATTCTCATGTACAAATCCATATTAAGGTCATTGTGATGTGTTATGAAAGGCTTAGCTGTAGCCCCTCCAGGTATCATGTTCATCATTGGAGTTTCAATTTCAAGGAAACCCATGTTGTCCAAAAATCTTCTTACATATGAGATTATTCTTGCTCTAGTGTAGAAAGTTTGCCTTACCTGTTGGAAAAATTAAGATATACTGATATGTTATTCATTGAGATTTTCTATTAGAAATGTAGATTTTTGTTTTTTCTTTTCATAAAATAATTACAGATTGAACATTACAGATTAATAATATGTCTGAAATTAATTATACTTACCCTATCATTCAAAATAAGATCTAGATATCTTTTCCTAAACCTAGTCTCTTTATCCTTCAGACCAAAGTGTAAGTGGGGCAGCATATGTAAACAAGGAGACAGCAACTTTATACTTTTAGGTACAACTGAGAGTTCTCCCTTCTTGGTCTTCCCAGGGTGACCAACACAGCCGATGATATCACCCCTTCTGAGCTTGTCAGTATCTGCTGCAAACTTTTCTTCTGATTCATACAATTTAGCATTTGCCATCACCTATAGTGTAAGAAAGTATTTCAGTATTAATGAACTTTCAAAGTAATTTCTTATATTTATGAAGCAAAAATAAAAAGTCCTTATAGGTATTACCTGTATTTTGACACCTTCACCTCTCAGGTCATAAAAAATTAGTTTGGCTCCGGACTCCCTAATAGAATGAACTCTACCAGCAACAGAAAGTGTGACATTTTCCAGTACGTCGCCACTGTTTAAGTGGTTGTACTTTTCAATGAATTCTTCCAATGAGATTGTAACGTTAAATTTATGTGGGTATGGGTGATCATCTTTCGCACCCTCCTTGAGCGCAGCAACAGCTGCTGTTCGTAACTTGTAGTACTCATTGGGACTGATTTCTTCTTCAGCTTTAGAAGATTTCTTCTCGGTTGTGGCCGGAGCTGGAAGCTGAGATACCTTTTCCGCTTTTTCTTTCAACTTCTGTTCAGCTTTCAGTCGCCGTTTCAATTCACTACAATATAATTAAAGAATAACACTTCAGTATAATATTTTAATGTTAATTAATACAAAATGTAACCAACCCTTTGCTAACAGCGGACGAGAAATATGCACACCGATTGACGAAATTGTTAGTTCTAGAAGACAAGATACTCAGGCTCTTCAAGGCGTACATTGTGATTCACACGATACTCACTTCTTTGACAACTTTTCATTAGCAGTTTCAGCCATGACTTTATGAAGTTTATTATAAATTGAGGTGTAATATTATGAGAATGATGAAATTATCCTAACCTGAAACCGACGTCTGACGGTCTGACAACTTGACACGTTATGACGTAGGCATGGGTTCGATATATCAAAACGTAATTTATATCGGATATGTATTTATTATCATATCGTATCGATATCTAAATATACATAACCGTTTTCAAAAAACTTAAACTTCATCGAGTTATTCGAGTTATAGTTTATCCAAAGCGCAACAACATGAACGAACTACGAATAACGAACGAAACGCAAACTTCAAATCACGAGCGATATGACATCGACGGTTTTTATTCGCTTTGTCTCTGTCTTACCATATAATTTTTTACTGGCGTAAAAATGATGAAGCGAATAAATGCGATGAATATTACGTAACTTCGGCTAGTGATTGGTTATTTGGTTAATAATAGTGTGTGCGCAATATCTATATCTTAACGCGCTAGCAATAAGGTCTAGTTTCTATTTATTTACAATAAAGATTCCATAAGTAAGCAACTTTCCTTATTAACGGTAAAAGTGTGAGTTTGCGTTTGTTGTTAGTGCGTTTCATTCGTTTCAGTTACTTGTACAAATCGTACCACTAATATCGATATCTGATAACGGTTTTCGATATCGATATGAAAACTGAATAT
This sequence comes from Abrostola tripartita, assembly GCA_905340225.1. Classification (NCBI taxonomy): domain Eukaryota; kingdom Metazoa; phylum Arthropoda; class Insecta; order Lepidoptera; family Noctuidae; genus Abrostola; species Abrostola tripartita. The sequence goes on from HG996488.1 coordinate 5,481,749, forward strand.
CGGTTGCATATCCGTTTGCAACTAAAAACGAAAACGCCCATGCCTATTATGACGTTAATTCCAAAGATGGGCGATTCGTATCGATATGATTGCGTATCGATACATGGCTATGCGATACAAAGCGATACGTATCGTACACCGCGTCGTGTCGTGCGTATAGTATGGTATTTTCGTCGCTAACAACATCACCAAATTCGCCTTAGGTACTGGTATTTGAAGGTTTACATAAACATATTAAATAAAACATTTATGTCTTAATAAATTACAGTTAAAAAAGATACCGACTTTGCTTATTTTCTCTATGATACGTGTTAATGTTAAAAAACTTGTATTAAGCGAGAACCCCAACTTTTATTTAGATTTGAGTTATCTAACTACACAATTATAATTGCGTATTCATTTTTGCGACTTCGGTGCCCTCTAAACGCTTATTTTAACAAGCAAGAAATACACTTTCAGAGATCCACAACGTCGCGCGTCGCTCAAAATTATTGTTTTTTCGTTGCGTAGCCTAGATGCTGTCGAATGGAAATTGTAAAAATCTGAATAGACTGAAGATTAATTTCTAAAAATACGCTCCTTATTTATTATGTATAAAAATTGAAAAAATCGTATGTATGGATACAAAACGTTACGATACGTCGATATATCGATATAAAACGTTATTATATATCGATGTAAAACCTTACGATATATTAATGTATCGATACACCGTACTCCAATTCAAATCGATACGGTGTATCGATACAAATGGTTTTTTTGCCCATCTCTAGTTAAGTCCCCGATTGGGCCGATATACCTAAAACCAACCTAGAACCATAAGGAATAAACCATAAATTAACTCGATTTACAACGAGACGACGATTAACATCAATTACAATAGTAAAATGTTCTTAAAAATGGTATCAAGTTCATGAAATTCTATAATATCTCCTGCGTAGTTGGCTAGTCTCAGATGAGATCGGGCGCCGTGACCGGAATTCGGTCAGGAGAACATTATTATTATTAAACTAAAAATGACGAATCCATGAAACGCCACAATATACCAAATCATTTTAGTATCTATCCATATTTCTCAATAGTTCTGCACCATATGGGGACTTCTTATGGCTGCTTTGTTAAAGAGCAGCTGTGTGTTGTCCCTAGCTGGTATCCCATTACCTTTCGCCTATGCTTCCACATTAAAGTTATCAACGGGTCTCTGCGGTGTTGGACCTGTTTTCGTACGTAGGCCTTATAAAAGACCGGGTATCGTCCGTAAGGTTGATACCCCGATGCCCGAGTATAAAAATTTAGATACAAAATAATAACAATGTTCTCCTGACCGAATTTCGGTCACGGAGGCCTATCAAATCTGAGACTAGCCAACTACGCAGGAGATATTATAGTGCACAAGTATGCGCGTATACACCTCACTCTCCTAATCCGATGGGATGGTAGACCGTCACGATCGGATAGAGATCAGGCGCAGGACCAATGGCTTAAAGGGTCTAATCAAAGGTCACCCATCACAAGACTGACTGTGACGAGCACGGCCAAACCTCGCAGATCTACTAATCTGCGCGATAGCCACGAGCCCCTCATTTTTAAGTATGGAATGTAAGAAATAGTGTAAACTATACTGAGATATGTATAGTTATATTCTAGTATACTCATATATTATATCATAGAGAAATTGCGATGTGAAATTTACTATTTAACTTACAGCATACAGGACAGTGAGGTCATTCGCCTACAGTGCCATGAGCTGCAGCAAATTTAAAATGCTTATATTTTTTGTACAGTTCTTTAGACAGTATTCATAATCATTCTTAACCCTTTTAAAGAGCTTGTTAAATAAAAATTGCAGTCACTCTACCGTACGACCCCTTACTACTCTTTCATGCGCATACAAACAAACAAACTTGCCAAGCACAGTTTTAAGATTATTTTGCCCTTACCATGAACTCTTAAAGCGAGACGCGCAATACACTGCACGTAGCGGCGTCTGGCTTCCACATCGTAAACTGTCCTTCTTTCAGGGGTCCTGGTAAGAGGGCTGTATTATTTGTTTCTTGGTGTAGATACAATAAAGTATTTATTTGTATTTTCTTGGAAGTAGAAATCTTTATTGCAATAAATATGGTTACATATTGTTAAAATCTTCGTAAACGTATTATACCTACAGCATGTTTCTCCGATAGCTCGCGTATAGATGTTAAAGGAAGACGTTTAACCTTATTCCTTCTTTAGCTAGAACAACTAAAACAAAGACCACATAATAAATTATCTCGAAATACAATTACCCTCAGCAACTACGAAAAGTACACAGACATATTGTAATAAAATTTATAATAGAAAGAAAAGCACTTCAAAATACTGGCGCGACAACTTAGGCTTTTTAATATAATTTAAAGGGAGAAATATTCTGTTATGGGCAACACATATTTCTATTGACATCACAGCTGTTCGTTTCGTGTGGTCTGTCTTGCTAGGGAAAATTGTAATTATTAATCTGAAAGTGAGTTATATTTAGTTTTATTTGTGGATTAATCATCGAATTAGGTAAAATTAAATGAAATTCGTCATTGTTTTAAAGTTGAGTGTAATAACGGCAGGTCGGCAAACGTTTTATAAATTTGACAAATTTCGTTTCTCCTGCATTCTCGCAAAATATCAAGAACAATCGCTTGAAACATCTGATTTTGTGTTTGAATTATACGCATTTGCTTGTTGATTGCAGGTACAATCTTATGTAGACAGTATTGCTTAGATCATCTGTCTAATTTATCGAAATACTATGCCTCTTTTTGGTAAGTCTCAAAAGAGCCCAGCGGAGCTTGTGAGATCATTGAAAGATGCAGTCACTGCTTTAGAAAGGGGCGATAAGAAAGCTGAAAAAGCCCAAGAAGATGTGAGCAAAAATTTGGTAAGTAAATTGGTGCTCATCAATATTGACAGGTCAATCATTTTATTGGTAACTAAGTGGACAATTTAAAGTGTTGTTTTTGTGTCGATAGCTTTTGATAAAGAACATGCTATACGGCACATCCGACGCAGAACCACAAACGGATATCATAGTAGCACAGTTAGCTCAGGAACTGTACAACACCAACTTGCTTCTGCTTCTCATTCAGGTATCTAAACATTTGATCTTAAAGATGAATAATTTATCACTCAGTATTATCATGTTTAATGACTCATACCTTTTACATATAGAATCTGAACCGCATCGACTTTGAAGGCAAGAAGGATGTTGCTCAAGTGTTCAACAATGTTCTACGACGTCAGATTGGCACCAGGTCTCCTACAGTTGAGTACATATGCACCAAACCTGAGATATTGTTTACTTTGATGTCTGGGTAAGTAATGTATGGTTTTTCTAATCCTACTGAATTACATACAATAAAAAAATATAAAATATGTTGTTTTATGACATTTTACATTAATGGGAGCAATGTCGTTTTTTTTAAATTGTAAATAATATTTTTTTTATGTGGTGAAATTATAAATTTTTCGTAAGAATCTTCAAAAGGAATAATATATAAAATAATGAAAGACTTCAACTTGATTGATTTTTTAATATTATATGGTCATCTCAATATCTTGAGTTAAGTAGCATTGGCTATAACTATATTGATGTATCAATACTGTCAATATATCTTTAATTGTAAAGATACATCATTCTGCATAAACAGAAAAATGACTACACATTGTTATAAAGTCTGTGTTTTTGTATGAATAATGAGTTAATCAGAGAGCATTATCTAATAGCTGAAATGAAATTTATCCATCTGGCTTAATATTTTCTTACAAACATATCACACCATTAGGCCTTTGTTCAACAGTGACCATCTTCTGGCTGATGATGATGATGATATGGAAATTATTTTATAAATCTATACTTTATAAAATAATTTAAAATATTTCAAGTTTTTCTTTATAAAAACTTAATCAAGTATAAACATTAAACAACTTGCAATTAATGCTATCACACCATTTTAAAGCATCAATGTAGTGTCAAATATTTGTGCAAAGTAAGTAGTTATACTGTTTTTAAAACTACTTGTTTCTTGTTTATAATATATCTAAATATTTGCAGGTATGAACACCAGGAGATAGCATCCAACTGTGGCACAATGCTACGAGAGTGTGCTAGATACGAGGCTTTGGCTAAAATAATGTTGTATTCAGATGATTTTTACAATTTCTTCCGTTATGTAGAAGTCTCCACTTTTGATATTGCCTCAGATGCCTTTTCTACTTTTAAGGTATAATTAATTTATTAAAAATGATTAAATATTCATATATTTAGTTATTAGCTTTAGTAAAATAATATTTTTATAGTAGACTGATATTTAGCTTAGTACCACAGTCTCCTCCCTTGGGTGTCGTAAGAGGCGACTAAGGGTAAACCCAGAAGACGGGCAGTAGTGTCTTCTGTAACTTGACCACCAATACTGTGATCCCCAAGCCGCTTGCCAAGCATGGGGATTATGGCAACCACCCTTTTATGTGGGAGGCCTTTGTCCAGGTATACCCCAGCGTAATGAGTTCTTAATAAAAACATGTCTAGTCATTGAAATTATTAATTGGCTAGTTCTCAAGCGCCTAACAGACCGCCTACAGAACCTACGGATCGAAAACAGTTGTAATCTAGTGTTAAGAAAGGAAATCAACGAAAATTATTTTTTAAATCTGCAGATAATCAAGTATGAACATTTAACAACTCGCAATAATGATGCCCCTAGCACTGCTGACATTATATAGCTCTGAAGCTGGGAATCAAGTTAACAATAGTTGTACTGTTGAATGCCTACTTTATAAGGATATAATTTAGTAGTCTAAAAGGAAGTAAATATTATTAAATATATTTTCAGGAATTGCTAACACGACATAAAATGTTGTGTGCCGAATTTCTAGAAACAAACTACGATAAAGTGTTCAGTCATTATCAGCGGCTGCTTAACTCTGAGAACTATGTAACTCGACGGCAGAGCCTGAAGCTGTTGGGAGAGTTGTTACTTGATCGCCACAACTTCTCTATAATGACACGTTACATCACTAACCCTGATAATCTAAAGCTTATGATGAATATGCTTAAAGAGAAGTCACGTAACATTCAATTCGAAGCTTTCCATGTTTTTAAGGTACATTTATGATGAGTTTAATAGTTTACTCATTCATACTCTAATTTATTTGTGTTTTTATTATACAACATTGTGGTTTCAGGTATTTGTTGCCAACCCAAACAAACCAAAACCCATATTGGACATCTTGCTAAGGAATCAAGACAAATTGGTAGACTTCCTCACCAAGTTCCACACAGATCGTTCTGAGGATGAGCAATTCAATGATGAAAAGGCTTATCTCATAAAGCAAATTAAAGAACTCAAGCCATCAGAACACTAACAATTATTGCATTTCATTGAATCGCCACTTCCTCCTCAGAAAGAAGTTAGTTATAGATGCTATTATATTTAAATGCTTCTAAGTCACCAGAGGGTGTTGTGCGGCGCCGCAAAGACACAAGGTTCAGTAATAAACATTGGAAATCTAAATAGATTTTACATTTGGTCTGTGATGAGTCAGGGAAAGTATATTTGTGCTACGAGCAAAATAACATTTTTAATAAACAATTGTAGGAATTAGTGTTACTTATGGTTTGACTTATATCTTTTGTAAGTTGTTAAAACCATTTTTAGTTTTTATGACGTGTTTAGTGACAGCTTCGGAGTCACAATCGAAATACTATTTATCATTATATTTTGTCACATTAGTCTGCAAGATCCCAAGGTTTTTCATTACTTTAGATATGACTAAATAAAACTAGTAACCGTGATCTTTAAAAGAGATTTGTATATATATGACATTTTTTAATTGGAGCGTTTTGTAATGTTTATTTTTTGTATTTTAAATCAATATCAGAAGTATAAATTGTTGAACATGAAGGAAAGTATATTTTATATTGTATATGTATATCATTCTTATCAGTATTTGTCATAATTACCTACAGCAGAAAGTAATATTATCATTATTTACTTTGAACATAACAATAATGTTGTTGTTGTTAACATGTTTTGTTTCATACTTAGTCGTAATTTGGATGATTTATTACATACTTGTAAAATTTGAACAGGTCTTTATTAAAATATATTTTTAGATCTATAAGTTTTCAAAATTGCTGTATCATATTTTAATGTCTAATAATTATTTTGTCAGCATCATTAATGCAATTACATTCTATAGAAACGGAATAAATACAATATTTATATCATTTTCATTTTTTTTTCTAATTAGATTAGATATACCTACCCTACATAATTATAATATATTGGCAAATAGTCAGCTTGAAATAAAACACTTATCCCATCTATTAGGATTTTATTAGACACAAGAAGGGATCTGTACATAGAATCTTAATTATAAAAACTGTACAGGTATTTTTAACTATTCTTACAATTATCACAAATTATTTGAAAAATAAATTATTTACATAAAAGGATAAGATAGTTTATCCGCTAAATAGAATTGGAGTTGTGGTTCTTGGTCGCAAGTCCTTATTAGTTGAATATAAATGATTAATATTTAGGTTGGAAAGTGTGAAAGGATTTATACCTAACAATAACCGGCTTGGTAGACTAGTCGTGGATCGTCGTTTTGGATGACCTTTAACGACGATTGAAGTGAGAAATGTTATTAGAAAACACTACTATTATTACGCCAGAGGCATCTCACAAGAAAACATGAATAGTCACGCCAGTGAAGAAGAAGTGCGATAAGAATATACTTTGGTTGCGTCGAGGTAGCCGATAGCTAATTGTATATAGAAATTACCACCTTTTTGTCGCACAAGTAAATTTATGTTGCGATATTTTAGTATTCTGCGGATAAAATTATCTTTAACTGAAAATAATGAAATAAATGATATCTTATATTCTATGTAGTAATAGTGAAATGACACATAGTACCTAAATATTAACTTTATTAATATACCTAACATGTTTACTGAAGGGGTCAACCATTTAATTTAACGCCATGGGTATTGATTCTGTTCTTTATGAGACAAACTAGGATATAATTAAAATTTAGCTAGGAAATATACTTACGCAATGTATGTCAATCCTGTTTATATTCAGTCTTACGCAGGTGAATTAGCTGTTCAACTAATTTGGTTTGTGATAAATTTTAGTATTTTATCTACATCTTTGATTTATTTTAGCGATGACTTTTTCTGATCATACTTGCGTCATGTCATGTTTAATTGCACTGTAATACTAACACGTATATTAATAATGAATAATATATTATTAAGTAGGTATATAAAGTGAGTGCCATAATAAGGATTAATTTGTTATAATGTAAGCATATAAGGTGATAAGATATCATGGCCGTCGTTCTCCTGCGTCTATGTCTAAATGTGTGCGAGTTTTACACATTCTCATCGATATTTACATTTATGATAGATATTAAGCAACTTTGCCGCGGGTGCCTTTTACACCTCAGAGTTAAGTCAATGGCCTGACTGGCATATGAATGACTAGTAGTCGATGTTAGTCTGAAAATGTATAAAGTATAAATATGTTTCGCCATATATTTATTAGGTGCTGAGGCAGACCATTCCAGTGACATATTCATGGAAATTTTTAAACTATAGCTGTCGGTATCAGGGATTAGTACGAATTGCAGTTCCTACTACATACGCGACAAATTAATATCAGAAAATAATTCTGTGACTAGGTTGATGTCAGAGTAATAAGAATAGTGTAAAAGTTTTTTGTGTATTAAGTTACTAACTTAATATAATATGTCACATAAAAATTGCATTGTGCTGCATATTCGTACTACAAGTAACATAAAAAAAATTATTCAAGTATAATATTCGCTCATACTCGAAATTGGAGTATCCCAAGTGGACGACTTAAAATAAATGATATTGGTAGTTTAGGTCAATTAGGTTCATCATAAATCCCATGTAATCTCATAAGGTAAAGACTCACTGGTCCCACGAACGCATCGCATTATTATATCTCGACGCTTCAAAATACGTTGCGTACGTGGGTCCAGTTTGTTTTTATTTTTTACCTATTTTTATGCTGATATAACATTATTCAAGTTTTATGAGTAACGTTGGCCCCTAAGCTGTGTAGTAAACATATTTAATATTAATATAATACAAGTCGAATTTTACGATAAATCATTTTATTATCTATATCCCTCCTCAGTTTTACATAGCTGCACAATATCTACCCATCGTACCCTGGTTGAATCGATCATCAGTCTATAAACGCGGAAAAATCAGTCTTAGGCTTGGGTGACGTGGCTCCGGTCTTGTCTCGGGATATCAATAATAAAACGCTCATAATTATGACAATATCATACTACAAATATATGTAGTTAAACTATAGTGAAGCAGTATAGTAAGGGAACCGGAAACAAGTCCCAGCCTAAAATGGTTTTTATATATTATTTAAATTAAAATAAATACATTTAAGTAAAAGGTAGAAGAAATAATTATTGATAGTTTATATTACTAGGACCAAATAATTTCGACGTAAACGATTGCGTCATGCCAGAATAGTTATAATTATTATGGAAGAACTGAAATCACACTGCCTTCGTGAGAGTATTCCAGTGATAAGAAAGCATTAAATAATTTAGAAATGCGTGCATATATCTAAACATGATTGCGTGCCCAGTGAGTACATTTTTTAAATTCCTATATAATACAAACACATACAATTTACTTTTACCTTACGAAGACAGTGTATAACAACAACACATATAATGTATAAAAGAAAAATAACTTAAAAAATATATAATTGGTAGACTATGAATTTTCAGAATTTCTGATTACTACTAAGAATAAAATATCTAACGACTGGCGATAATATCTATACTTTTATCCATGTATTACACGACTACGTACCGATACGAGCCTTGTTGAAGGACTAATTATTATATTTGCAGTGTTATAAGTAATACATGCATACAAGTTTCAACTCTTGGAACTATAACCATAATTACAGTTTCTGTGATGACACCAAACACATCACCCACAAAATTCCAATCCAATGATTCAAGAGATCAATTACAATTTATAGAACATTGGTATTGGCCATTACAAACTATTCATGTATATTAAAATCGGATTGACTTTTAAATAGACAATCTGTGATTAGTCCATCTTAATAATATGATATTATAAATAATACAACTTGACACTCATTATATTATGAAATATAATAGTTGTGAACCAATGTTTTCAGCAGTTATAAACATTGAGAACTTGCCACAAAGCGTAAATATAATTTACTGAATGACAGAAAGTAGGCAGTCAGTGGGGCAGTGACGTACAGCGTCAAAGACTACATTTAGATCAAACTTGTCATCACAGTATCCACTTAGCTCATAATAATAAGTTGTCCTGTGTTGTTAGCGTAGACAAGGCCCTGGCCCGGCTGGGGAGCCCACCGCAGGCAGTTAAGACTAGTGAAGCCATGCTCCCAGTTCTGTTCCAACTCTTTAATAGGAGATAGGCCAGTGCGGCTAGAACTCTCTGGAAATACAAAGAATTAAAAGTCAGTGATTGTATAAGTGGTAACACATATGTATAGTACTAGTTTGTCTATTACTACCTACCTAGTATTTTTACAAAGTAAATATATAATAGTATTCATTATATAAAACCTGTACCAAGTCTATTAAATGTTTGTTGCGTAGGCTACTTACTATTCGACCTTTCCTACATCACAATAGTACATTAAGTTTATGATGAACTAGCATGAGTAATACAGGGTTTTATGTAAAATACTAATCTAGCTTTATTTTTTGTACAATTTTCTATTATTAAACATTTCAAAACATGCCACTAATAAAGTTTAGATATAAAATCGTATACTGTATTTTTATTATTTTTACATTACGCTTATCCAGTCTGTTGATAAATATGACAAGAAAGGACATTTTTTTATCAGTGGTTTATATTTATATATCGTTTTTTTATAAGTTTGCGGGCAATAAACCGAGAATAAACAATCGATAACAAAAGCATATGCCATATATTTCGATGAGTAAGATGGGCGGACGATATAAGGGTATAAATGATGGACCGTAAACCAGCACCCCAGTGGTGAATGTACAGGGTTGACATATTGTTAAAACTATGCTTAACTATAGTTATTAATTATGTCAATCTCATTTGTTCACGTAAGTGCAGGATAGGATTGGCATACATTATGTTAAAGCGGTACCATCGGATCAATCCCAAACAATCGCAATTCTATCCTGTTTCCAATGTTTGCCATTTTTATAGGGAGCAGGATGCAATCGGCGCAGGACCGCGGCTAATGGCATATGTTTATGGAGGCCTATACTATACCCAGCAGTAGGTTCTTAGAGGTTAGAAGATGACGTAGCTAGCATACCGAGCGGTTCGAGCCGGTAGAGCAGCGCGATGACGTTGTTCCGGCCGTGCGGCGCCGTGGTGAAGCGGCGCGAGCCGAGCCCCACGGCCAGGTGGCGCGCCGTGGGGGACAGCGCCACCGACACCGCGCTCTGCTCCAGCACCGCCGTGTGCAGGCACTGGCCCAGCCGCGCCCACTCCAGCGAGTACACGCCTGGGTGCAAATCAAACATCTACTAAGACTTGCCCCGCACGCGATGGTAATCCATAGTATCACGTTACGTTGAGGTTAGTTTATCTGTTATTACATGATACATTTATATGATTCGTACAAACAAACGCGATACTCCGTTTTACAATACGGCTCATGGTAGGAAAAAATATGAATGATAAGTGTTTAGTTTAAGTTACATGCAACATTGAAGAGAGAATTAGCTCTCTTTTATTCATATTTCAGTCATCTGTCAGAGGGGAAAATGTTTACTTACCAAGCCAATGGTTCGTATTCCGCAATCTGGGCACGGGGAGCAGCGCTACTAGAAGTCTGCCATCTTTGGATATGTCGATACTAGCGTCATTATGAATCCTACATCTTTGTACTACCACGTTTTTCGTACCTGATAAAATAAAACAAATGTTAGGTTACTCTAGATAGAGTAACTATATTTTGAAATTATATACTTATTTGATAAAATACGATCTTACTGTCGGCTATCTCGGGCGTGTTGCCGGTGGTGAAGTCCCAGGCCTGCACGCGGTGCGAGGGCGCGTGCAGCGCCTCGGAGATGATGCCGGCGTCCAGCAGCCCCGCCATGCCCGCCAGCCGGCGCGGCGCGGGCCCGCCCCCGCCGCCGCCGCCCTCGCCACTCGCGCCCTCGTCGTCTACCACCATCGCGTTCTACGAATGACAATAGTGCAGTGTAGACCTCTCATTTAACACATGCGGTAAACATGAAACATACCTCTAATATGTAGGTATTTACCTGGGCCAGGATGATAGGTTGAAGATACTCGTGTATTCTGGGCAGCCGCTGCGGCTGCGCGGGCGGCGCGTCGGCGCCGGGCTGCAGGTCGCTCATCTGCATGAGCGGCATGGCCACGTTGTTGAGCACGGTGTGGAACTGGTGGCTGAGGTCGTCGGGCCGGCCGGGCAGGTCGCGCGGCGTGAGGATGTGCGGCCGGAACATGGCCAGCGGGTGGCGCGCGGCCTCGCCCGCGCTGGGCCCGCCGGCGCTAGGCCCGGCAGCACTGGGCCCGGCAGAACTGGGCCCGGCAGCACCGGGCCCGGCAGCACTGGGCCCGGCCGCGCTGGGCCCGGCCGCGCGGCTGTCGGCCGCGTCGCCGCCGGTGGCCTGCATGGCGAACATCTCCCGCACGGACGACGGAGTGTACAGGCGGATGGTCTGCAGGCGCCTGAATCTGCTTCTGGCCGCATTTCGGAGTCTGACGGCCTGCATGTGAGCTATTCTTATGAAATTAACCCTGTGCTCGAACTCACTCATCAACTCGCTTCCCGGTGATTCCTGTAGATTAGGGTTGTCAGAGGGTGGCGGAGCGTTCGATGGGCCAGCAACGGGTTCGTTATTTTGTAATTCGATCCTTGGACTTCTGTATCTTGTCACGCCAGGTCTGCTAGGTAAAGAGCGTAAAGCCGGAATTCTATAGTTTGACACTGGGGGCAAAGCTCTCCTTTTAATTAGAGGATGAGCATTCGGATTTGTTCTGTGGAGGGCCTTTTGCCGTCTACTTTCCATGTAAAGATCTCGTCTATTTCTTGCTGTTGCAGAATTATTTTTGTTAGCAGCGGCTATTTGAACAGCTAGGCGATTGCTCCATCTTTGTGCGAGTCTACTGTGTGAAGTAGAAGGTAAATCCTCTTGTCTATTATTACGACTACTTCCGCTAGGTTCAGCTTTAGATGTAGAAGGTTTACCTGCTTCTGCAGTCTTGTCATCGTTACCGTTTTGTTGCACACGTGCGTCTGGTTCTGAGGCTTCCTGTGTGGTACTAGGTGACAAGAGTTCGTCGGGGCCATCAACATTAACGTCGACGTTGTGTTCAACATTTTGGATACGTACGACATCTAGGGATTCTACCGGTTGCGGTGCAGGAGCTTGATTACTGGCAGTCCGCCCATTATTTCTATTTGACATTACTATGAGGCAAGTTAAAGCTAACGCCCTTTTCAACGTTCTCAACATATTAATAATGAGTTGACTAAGACCGCGTTCCTCCAGGCACATCATCATCATGTTAAACATTACTGATAAAACTTGCATTGCCCTCATGCGTATTTCATGCCTGGTTGCACTAATTTCAATTGCACGCGCAAAGTCTCTGCGAGATCTGTTGGTGTGACGGAGCCGTAATGTAGGAGGATTACGGGATCGCCTTCTCAGTTCGTCTTCTGGGCGCCAACGATAGTTAGATTGCAGTCTTCTTCTAAAGGATGGCGAAGATCGGATGTTAGGTGAAGATCTCACGTGAGATGTTCTCCCAGCTTGTGATGGTCTGTTCTCAGTTGCATTGTTATTAGACGTGTTGCGGTCGCCTTCTGTCTGATTACTACTATTTGCATTATTAGAATTAGGGTGAACATTACGTCCTTCAGTCGAATGTCTTCTGGTATCTTCGTTTCTTGGCATCGTTCTTGGGATTCTTGCCGAGCGGGTGAGATTGCCTGTCATATCAGTCAACATCATGCACCGATCTAGCAAAGGTCTGCTATAATAGCTAGGAACATCCTGTCGTCCTGTTTCCCTGTGTAACACAAGTATACGTCGACGTAGATTTTCCCACATACCACGCAATTCTCTCATGGTTGTGCGATTACCTCGCAGCCATAGATTCGTCAACTGTACAGTATGTTTTTGTAATGCGTTAACACCGCTTCTTACTTTTCTGTAAGCTTCGTCGGGTGGAACTGCGCCACCTCTGTTCCAAAAGTCATCCCTACTTGTTGAAGGTCTGTCAGGATTAAAGTCAGGTGTGCTTTGCGTCCGTTGCTCTGAAGTTCCAGCTGCGTTCGATGCACCTCCGTCACTAGCTCCGTCTCTATGTGTATTAGGCGTGGCTCTTACATCGTTGCCCATAGAATCGCTTTGAGTTCGGACACGAAAACTACTATTCGTCGAAGATATATTTATTCCTCCCGGCTCTCGAGAGGGTCCTCCATTCCGAGACTCGTCATTTAACTCAAACACCATTCTATCAGTAGTGGGCGGCAGCCTCTCGGTGGTAGTGGAAGCTGCCGGTCGATCATTGGCCCGAGAATCATCTTCCCGAAAGGTGGTATTTCTAGTTCTAAAAATATTGACTTCCGAGGACTGATCGCTATCCGAGTCAGAAGTAGAAGACAAGAAGTCGCGGCGCCAAGTGGAACTAAAAAGGCGGACTCGCGGTCGTCCTCCTCTCGTTCTGCCGCCACTCTCACTTTCGTCAGAGTGGGCGCGTGAGCCGCTTCCTCGTCTTGGAATACTACGCTCGACGCTGGCCAGGGTCGACAATGACATATTAGTGATTAAATTCAACAATCGTGTACCAGAATCACGCAGAATATCACGTATTAAATCGAGGCTTTCATTAATAGTTTGTGCATCGACTGGCGCCGTCACGGGACTCATCTGTGTGGATGAGTTAGTCATTGTTGGTCTTTGTGTAGAGCTACCTGACGTTGATGGTTGGCTATCAACCGCTGTGCTGGTCTGGAATGAGCGACGAGGAGGAAACGGCGGAATTGGCTGGACGTTCATTGGAGCCAGCGAAGGAACGGAACGTGTGGATTCGCTGTTGTGTTGTAGCGGGGAGAAGTTCCTACGCCGAAATGCGAAAGATGACGAGCCTCTAGATGATGTGAATATGCTAGTGCGCGACGTGTTTGTTGAGCTGTTGGATCCTGGGGGGTTTTCAGTGAACGTTACTCTGGTTGTCCTTGGTGTTCCATTGGACGACGAGAAAGGATTAGGCAACAGTCGTGTACACGTGTACTCTATAGTTCTTGCACCGTTGTTGCGTTGTTCGGAACCAGTTAGTGGTTGGAACGCTGAAGAACGAGACCCAAAAAGCGAACGCTCCTGATTTGATGAGTTTTGATTTCTGAAAATATCAATATAACACAAATGTCAGCTGGCTCGAACATTACTATAATTTGATAAATCAGGGGCCTTGTGCTCTACCATGTATAGAATATATGTCAACCCGCTTTATCAGTGTTATACAAACAGTTAAAGTTACAATACTGCATGTAACATACTTAATATTAGTTAATTAAGTTACTCTTTGATGGTCTAGTGGTCGCTAAGCGCGACTGCTGAACATGAGGTACTGGGTCGGGCAAAGTGTTACTCCATTCGGTAAGTCTAAATAGCAGTACCTAAGTCTGAACTTGTGCCCGGTTAATGGATATAGGCTCGCCTCCTAATACATTGGGATTTGGGACCTATAACATAACTGACGAAATGTGGGTGTACTGTAATATATGAGTCATATGTGTCTATCCCTTTGGGGAATACAGGTGACGTTATGTTAATGGTATGTTTTAGTACTTGACTTATTTATTATAACTATCAAACCATAATACCTAAAGGCACATCAATATCTTATCGTGTTTCTGTAGCGCAGTGTTTTAAAATTGCATGTATGTATGTAAGTTATTTACCTGGAAGGATTGCTATCAATGGATAAAACGTCTAAATTC
This sequence comes from Abrostola tripartita, assembly GCA_905340225.1. Taxonomy (NCBI): domain Eukaryota; kingdom Metazoa; phylum Arthropoda; class Insecta; order Lepidoptera; family Noctuidae; genus Abrostola; species Abrostola tripartita. Next base: position 5,496,829 of record HG996488.1, read on the forward strand.
AGTAGGCGACTGCTACTGTTTTCAGCTTCAGTGCTGTCGACAGGATCCTGATCGCGAGACGTGCTGGGCGTTGGATTTTCTGCTGCAACAGAAAATTAATAAAAACTTACTTGCTTGTAATTATTGAATACAGAGAATAAAATATATCTGACTACAAATGTTAAAAGTAAAGTAAACATATGGTGTCATGAAAATTGGTATTAGGTACCTACTAAGTACTTAAAGCCTATGAAATATTTTAGTAGGTACACATAAATTCCGTTGATTGACTTAGAGTGGAGCATTAATAAAGGAAATTTGAAATTAAGACATTACGAATTAACATGCTTAAAAAAATTAAAATCTTATGGTGTATGACCATCCAGGACTTAACAAAGTGTTTATCACAAACCCGTATTTACAACACTATGAGCAATGTTTATTATAACCTACATGGCCTAAATATACGAAGGGGTATTTTTGGGTCACCAAGTTCAAGAATATTACCATTATCATGTGAGGTGGAGGGGTCCGGAGCGCGTGACCATCCCGAAGTGCCGGCTGTCGGGGCCACATCAGTCTCCATGGGATCCGTGCCGCGGTCAATCTACAAATATCATGCATTTTGTCTAAAGGTATATGTTAGGCTGCAATTGTAAAAACAAGCTTGTAAAAAGGTTGAATGTATTACCGTGCTTGGAGGTGGCGGTGTATTGGTAAGTCTATGCCGTACCATAAAAAGTCTTTGATAGTTCCTCACTAGACTGTCATATCTCTGAACTAAGTTTTGGTAAGAGTTCACTATCATGTCTCGGGCAGAACCAGGGCTCTCCTGCGGTCTGCTCCCACCGGGACTGTCGTCAGGGTCATCTCTTCTAGAGTTGTTATTATTTTGGTTAGTGGTTGGCCCCGGTGGCGGGTTCTGTTGTAGTAAGGAATTGTTCGTGGGCCCTCCTGCACATGCCCACAGTGATATTCCCGTAATAAGTTTGTAGCCGAGAGCGTCAAAGGCCACATATCTGAAAAATATAAGCTTATATGACTAACAATTTTAATTGATTCAATCGAAGGAATGACGATTGAAGATTCTTTGACGCTGACTTTGATTTTAGATACGTAATTTGTATAATGTAAGTTAATAACGTAATTTGCACAAAATTACAGAAATGAGTATCTCCATAAGTTTAACGCACTGTTTAATGTGTATTATACAACTGGCATACCTGACTTTTTCATTGACATTGTTAGTTGAAACTTTGGTAAAAGGTGCGGGCTGGCTCCAGTCCCAAAAGTAAAGTTCATTGTATGTTGCTATCACTAATAGCTGTTCGCGCGGATGAAAAGCTATAGAAGCAATAACAGTTTCATTGCGTACATTCCAGACTTCACTGCCGCCCTAAAGTAATGAACAATATTAATTAAACATTCATATTTTATGAAATTCTTAAACTGTATCAATGGTTAATTTACAAGATTTCAGCTGTAACATAGAGGTACGAGGCAGATGAAGTCTACATTTTAGGAAACAAAAAAACATTGTAATAAACTATTTTTTTAAGGGTCTTCTCATTATGTGAAGGAATAATCATTTCAAATCAGACAGGTTTCTATCACAATGTCTTTCTTTACTTCCTTCAGTATTTTACATTTACATAAAAAGTATTTATGAAATTAAAATAGTTACATTTGAAGGTTTCAATGCAGCCTTCTTACAAACATGCAGTAGGTTTGTAGACCTCCATGAGAGATGAAAATACATAAATCTATTATAATAAACTTACACTGGCAATGTCCCACACCCTGACTTGGCCACCTAGACAGCCAGAGCCAATGAGCAGCGGGTGCGAAGGGTGGAAGGCGATGCACCACGGTGTACGAGGATGCCCCTTCAAAATGCGCACATGCTTGCCACTTGCCAACTCAGACACATACACATTATGGTTCCCATGAGTTGAGGCAACTTTTGTCCTAAAAAGTTAGAACTCAAGCAAATGTCTGTTTTTGTAGTCACTTATCTCAATATAAATTACTTTGCAGATAACTCATCTATTATGCGGTTTTAATTACAAATATTATGTAAAGAGCTTAGTTTGTTTACCTTTAGATAACAAGCCTAATTTCTGCCTTGTTTTTAAACATTAAGTCCAATGCTTAAAAACAAGGCAGAAATTACCATAATTGAAATTTGAGCACAAATAGAATCTGGTTTCTTTACTGTTAATTTTTAGACTATTTGAGTCACATTTAAGCGAGTGTATTTAATATAAAAAAAAAGTACTTACCCATCAGGGCTAAAAACCATTAAAAATGTGGATCTTGGATAACCAGGTAACTCATAACTCTGAAAATAGGACATTTGTTATATGACACAATTTTAGATCATGAGATTGATTTCAAAAGTAATATTATTATTGAATCTTATTAGATATCAGGTCTTAATCATACTCTTATTTGAAGTGGTTTCTGCACAAGAATGTCTTCGGCCATATTTTCAAGAACAGTCTTATTGTTAGGATAGTGGAGAGGGTTGATGCCCCGCTCCCTCCACTGCCAGCTTCGAGCAATGTTGCCCACATTTTGCATTTCGTCAATTGGTTCATTCTTGCATCCAAGCCATTCATTGTCTATAACTGGGTCCATTGCCCTATATTATAAGAAAAAGTATGCTTTATAAATGGTACCTAATAGTAGGTGAACAACATAAGAAAATGGCCAAGACATAATCCTCCAAGTATAATAAAATGTGCATCAAAATAAAAATTGTACAGGTCACATTGTTTTTAATCATGTTGCACTAAAAATGCATTCTTATTGCAGAGATAGATGTCCCAGTTGCACACTAGCCTTATCACAGGGATTTCCATCCAGAGGTTATGGTTAGGTACTGTGGTTGCACATTAAAAGTTGTTAAATAGCATTTGCCTAAAATACAGGTAAGTTAAATAATAACTATTACATTTTATCCTGTAAAATATAAATATAGCAGTCTTTTGATTACAACCTTAACAAGTTAACCAATGGAGGGAAAAAATAAAGTTGTAGACTGTTTTTGTCACTCTCTAATCAGTTATGCCAACATTGTCACTGTACACTTTGTTACTTTTACAGCATGCAACTCTGTATTTTGCAATTTATTCTGTCATGCTGATAGTTATTTTCATAGAACTTTATTGTTTAGGTATTTATATACTATACATCTACTGGATGACTAGAGGTGACTTTCAAGACTTTAATAGATGCAGCACACAGCAAAATATAAGAACTAGGTTATTTTTATATTTTAACTAATTGGAACACCTTTATTTGAGCTTTATTTAATTAAATATATACGCATTTTCACAAAAAGTATGTGTAGGGTAGATTAATTGATGTATTTACCTTAATGTTTAAGTGATCATTGAATAAAATTGAGTGTAGCAAATCTGAAAACAAAATAAAGATTATTTTGCGGAATGCAACTATATAAAGGAACTCAAGGCATGTAAACATTTATTTTTATTGGCACATACGCCTCTTCGTCCTAACAATGAAAAGGTCTTATGTAACATCTTTCAAGGGATACCTAATAATTACTTCTTATAAAATTGCGACTAATGTTGTGGAGTGTCGTCTGTCACAAACATATCGTATCACGATAATACATAAAAGTACCTACAATACCAAACGACCGGAGTGAGCCATGTTGAAAATTGACAATTTGTTATTTCACCAAATTATATACATAGAAAACGATTTATTTACTATTTAGAGTAACAAGCATCTTAATATTTGTTTTAGATTGGGTGAGGATTGTACAAAATGTTGTATACAATCCGCATTTTTTGTGTATTGATCAAGTGTAATAACAACGTATTTACCTTATACATTGTGCCAAGCGGGAAAAATATTTCACAAACAACTACAAATGTACTAAATTTTGATTATTTTACTTGTTTATCGCCACAATTTAAGTAATATCTACGCTTTTAGGTCTCAAAAATCCATAACAGAAACAATCCAACAGCACCAGCTGCGAACTGTCAAAATTGAGGAAATGAACACAGATAAACAATTATCAACCAGTTGCAAATTAAAAAACGTCAACGTATTGACATTCTCATAAGTTTACTGACCACTAGTGTTTTATTGTGATGATACAGAGTGATTTAAAAAAGTCTTGTTACTAAATGTAGTAAATGTATAGTGCTTTAAATGTATACAAACTATCAAAGATTGTCGAATAAATGATATAAAGCAAATTTTAATAAAAAAATAATGTAAGTAAATGTTAAAATAATGTTTAGAACAATTGCTGACGTGCTTATCATCTAATTCTTTGAAAATTGTAGAGGTATTGTAAGGTTTTAATTTAAATTATAAGTTCAAGTAGCTATCCTACGAGGTTTATACCTGTTATACAGCAACCTAAAAAACTCGAAGGTCGAATTAGGTCAGGGGCATGTGGTTATTGTTGCGGTAGACTCATAATTAAAATCAAAAATAATATAATATTTGAAAACTAACGAGTAAACGATTAACCCAAAGGATCATAGCTATTCAGCCCCAGCGTCAGACTTATTGGATTATTATGTAGATATTTGTTATGGACGTACTAGGTACACTACTATACTGGGAAATATTATAACTGTTAAAATATGGGTGCACAATAGGTGCACCTCGGCTTCCCTTTCCGAGAGTATAAGGTGCGATGTTATGTATGTGATTAAAAGAAAAGCACTAATGCAAAACGTAGTACATTCATACCTTCTTGACTCTCATAATCCTTGCACAAATAATAGGTAGAATCATGTCAATAATGGTAGTTAGATCGCAGGCGCTGTAAACTAGTAAAGTTGTAATGTAATAAAGAATATATAGAAACACTTAGCGCTAGCGCTAGTTACGAAGAGTCCCAGTAGGTATCCACTACCTTACCTTAGTAGAAAAAGCCATCACAGCACCATGTCTAAAATCATATTTTTAGATCGCTGGATTCGAACCCTACAATAACAACACATGATGCCCAAATGAATAAAGTGCTCTATGCCGCAATGTTCGTAAAATTTGGACGACTTTCGACAGGCGCTTGAATTGATCGCAACAATAATTGCTACTGCTCTTTATAAATCAAAACATGAGTGCTTTAAAGCAGACAATGTTGATCATACGAAGGCTGGGTGCCTACTAAATAACACTCAACGGTAGTGTTATTTAACGGGAGTATTATATCAGTTAATGCGAAAATCAACAATGTTGATGCGCATTTGTTTTCCATCTGCAAATTGAATAATTTGATCGGACGTTGATTGTGTATAGGTATCAATATCCAGGGGTTTGTTGGACCGGTGTAGTTAGCCTAGTTATCTGGGCGTTCGAAACAGGTCACACTGATTAATTCAATTGTAACGAGGATTACGTTGTATGGCGGCGTGCGGCTACCTGTCACTAACATACTCTGACTAGAGCTAATGCTTCTAACAGGCTACTGAAAGGTCAACTGCTAATCTTGTCTTCGATTGGACAAAGCAATACGATTACCAGTATTAGTTCGAGAATTAGTTTAATTCCTTGCAATGGTGATCTTGATATTTTCGAAAACAAAATAGTTAGCAAGATAAGATTAACCAAAGTTAAAGTTGTTGTTGACAATAAAACCAACATGCGTCATTAAAACATTTGTGATAAGAACTTAATTATCATATAAGTAACAGTAGTAGTTACTTAGGTAACTAGTTAGTTACCTTTATAACTATAGCTAATTAACCAAACCTATTCACAAAAAGTATAAAACTGTATGATCCTGCACCGATCTGAACGGGTTAATTGCTGATCCTTCAGATAACCTCACGTGAGTATCTGATAAATAGATCAATTAAGACTTAACTATAGACCAAAAAAATATTTACTAACATGATCATTTTCACGTCATTCGCCCAGCTACCTAAGATTAAATTAAATAGACAAAGCGCGCCATATGATATGTAGAGGGCATAATGTAGTATTACTGTACTACATTATGCCTACTATCATAACAACTTGTGTCCTTATTCTGTCGACTTCTGCTAAGGGAGAGACGTTCACTAATGCAGCCTAGCCTAGCCCGCTGCCGCCGACACGCCGCCGCTCTCCTCGGTGAAACGATTTGAATTAATTTTGGCACGTAGGTACCTACTCACTTGGAGCTTGCATCTATTTTAGGAAATTCTTGTTGAAGCTTCATTAAAGTAAAAAGTTTTCGCATAACTAAGAGATCAAACGATTCCCGACATAAAACACCTATACATAGACATGTTTGATGCGGGGTTCGGCTGTGATTGCGTACGTAACCATCTCACAAAGCCACGCTTTGTAAAATTATACATCACATTTACATAAATAGTAATGAGATTACATTCGGTTACACGAGGCAGGGTAGAAAATTACTCTTTCATTTCCACATGATATGCGTATAAATCTCTATCTCTACATATGTACATAATGTAGCAAAACGATGAGGTAACGACGTTTTTCACAAAATTTGATTTCCCGCAATTTTCTCCGCGGAATAGATTATTTTTTCGGAGAAGATGCGATGCGTTGCTGTGATTTAATATCAACCCTATAAGCATTTAAATTATTGTTTATGAATTTTGATAATTACATGATATTTGTCGTTTAAACATAAAAAACTTTTTTTTTGCGGAAACAAATTCGCCAGTTTGATAGGTATCAAGGGATAAGATACGAAGGATATCATCTTTTTTACAACATGATTGCTTGAATAAATGAATTTGAATACGTCCTATACGCTTGAATTTACTAATCTATTATGTGTAGTTTTTCTAAAAATGTAGATATTAATAACAACATTAAAGTTAAAATGTGGGTTATGGGTATGATTGAAGGCAATCAGGCGCGAAATGGCGCATACATCCACATTGAAATATTCTTAAACGTATCTGTGATAGCTACTACAATAATAATAGTAACTGTCTACGCGCTAAAATAAATGGCAATTGTTATTTATATAACTACTCGGAATTTAGCATAGTCGACTAAATACGTTACAAACTCCGTCGTTGTTCAATGTAGATACGTAGGTACTTATTTATTTACCACTGTTTTGAGAAAACATCTGCTAACACGAAGCTGCAAAATTGTAGCACGTATGATTTAAAAATAGTGTTTGTTTGAACGAAGTTAAGCATCGCTGCTGTCCAATTAGGTGGGAGATGTAGTTTGCGATTTGCTCGATATAGCTTTAGCCTTCTTACTTCTCAGCATCCACTTCCAGCTTGTGTCTGAATCAAATATTCATTCAATTCAGAAATAGTAGCAGCGAATAACGACGAAATATTCTTTGATTTTGAAAGTAGAACAGCACTCAAATCTTTAGTTATTGATCGGTTGGCTAACTTTGTAACCATGAGTATATATTCACAACTGTGATATAATACATGTTATATTCAGTTTCGATGCCTTCAGAAACTCGAGATCAAAGTAAAAATTACGTAGAGCGGAGAAAATTAATAATAGGGTGGTAGAGCAGCGCCGCATCTACATGCTCACCTATAATCATCTAAGAAGAGGACGTAGGCTCGTGGTGCTTCAGTTCAATTTTTGTTCTGGGCAAATATTTTTGATTTATATTCGTTCCCGATGTAAATAGCGCACGATACAGTAAAAATCCCCTGAGTAAAACAAGTTTATTTTAAAATAATTCAAAATGAATTTATATATCTACAAGAAAATATTTTAGTCTTATAAGTTAATTAACTTTTTTATATTCCAGTCGTCTTCTGTAAAAAGATTGCTATGCGGTTTGACACTGATTAACATTCGTAGTCAACAATAGACATTGTTCCAGATTATACGTCTTTGTTCCTTGTGTTTATATTAAAAGGGGGTTGCGAGCTTTTCGGTATTTTTTGTAGTTAATTAGTTATAGCTTCGTAGTGTTCATTATGAGGTTACGTCCTTAAAGGATGCGCTGTAACTATGAGTATGTCAAACAGTAAGTAAATTGAAAAGGTAGTTCTTTTTCTTCACTATAGTTACGTGGTATGATCCTTGAGGACAGTTCAGGAAAATTGATGATGATTGGTAGGACAGGTATCATTCTGGAGTTTTAGTCTTATTTCATTTATAACGTAGTTGGTGATTAACGATATGATCTATATATAACTGATACAACTAAACATAGGTATCTATGTATGTACTCATCTCCATTATCTAGAAAGAAATAAAAAGGCTTGTTATCATTTAGCGTAAATGTAGAGCCAGACTAAGTAAGCTTCTAGATTCGTGTTCAAAGGAGGATTAAGTATCTGCCTCTTTCTATAAACAACAGGACCCTATAGAATATGCACTGACGTGACGCTGTGATGCCTGCTATATTAAACATGGGTGTACAACAGTTTTTGTCGTCCTCCCATTAAACTTGCAACATTTGTACGCGGCGGGTGCGTCTTGCGAGTGGCGAGTTTGTCGAGAGTGATTCCGTCACATTTAGTTTCAACTCTTCTCGAAAGTCCGCCGGCGGAGAGCCGTCTGAGGGCACTCGCTGTTAGGGTTACCAGATATAAAATTAAAATATCCTGATTTGTATAAAAGGTCCTGTGATTTTATCGCATAATAACAACAAGCCAACCCTTACAATTCTATAGGCAAAGTGGGTAAATTACGTTATATTTTTAGTATGTTGCTGTGAAATGTCATTTCCTAAGACGATGCTATGTATGTGCTAGTTATATTAATATGGTAACTTGTTTAACTGAGCTGTAAAATCTGATCGCAGTCCTGTCGAAAACCTAAAAACCGTGAAATCTCCGGAAGCATCCTGAGATATGGTAACCCTACTTACAGTGCTGCAGTGACGGACTTAAGGGTATCAATTAATACAAGTTATCTCTCCGGTGTCCAAACGTATAATGCTCTAGTATAAATGATACATTCCAATATATGGAAGGTGCAGCGCGTCACACACCACACCTCCCCCCATTATATAAAATAAAAAAATGTTTACATATTTTTTATTAAGTACTAAAAGAACCTACAATTTAATTTTGATTAACTAAAATTTTAAAATACAATTAAAGAAAAACATTAACATTTAAATAATTAGATATACCATGTAACAAAATTTTAAAATCAAATGACATTTTCATTAACGTACAATTTTGAATAAATTTTAAAGTAAACTAAGGATATTTATTTCATTAATAATTATTAAGAATAAAAGTAAAAACTAGGTATAGGTAATTTATATTATTGTGCACTGTTGACAATACATAAAACAACAAAATAAACTAGTACATAGTCATAACAAAACTAAAAAAAAATAAGTAAAGTTCGCTATAAATCAGGTAAGAATTTTAATAATATAGATAGTAATTTATCGATTTACATAAATCATAAACATATGAAAGTGATCAAGAACAGTTGAAATTATAAACTGTATATAATTCAAATTACAAACGTGACACATTAAACATGCAAAAAAAACAACATTTAACATAAAAATAATAAAGAGCAAGTATTCCAAAAATACATGCATTTTCTGTAATAGTAAATCTAAATGACGTAGTAATAAAATTTAATTCAACAAACAATATTGTATTTTAATATAACAAAAAGCCTTTATAAACAACATTAGTATAAAGTTTATTTTACTATAGTCCTTGCCCACCAAGACATAAAAAATGTCATACTAAATATAATAAAATATAAACACTGTAATAAATATCTGTCATTGTCAAAATATTTTCATTGCATTGTACGTACCTGGGTATTTGTATTACATACAATCAAATATACCCAATAAACATTTTCTTCCTTTTTAGGTACAATAATTTGTTACTTTTCTTCATAAAACACTTTATCATTCCATTTACTCCTTGCCTATCTCACAATCTACCTATATTTATTTCATCTCTTCAATACATTTACTATAGAAGGTACACATTTTCTTATCGTCTTAATTGGTCCACTCTGGACTTTCATCATCATTTCATTATATCATTATTATATTAGTTATACATTTCATATAACAAGGGCATAATTTAAGGCTCCTTTGGCCTCCAACAATTTTCACAGAGAAATCTCGTTTACACCATGATCAAATTGAAGGAATAGCATCCTTTTATTCTCCTTTAAGACTGTGTACCTTTTTTAAAATAACTTTTTTTTTTACGATATCATTCAATAACACAACCTTAAGGCTAACTTACTAATTGAATATGTCAGTACATACGAATCCTACATCTCATTTGGGTGATCAGTCCAAATTGCTGTTAAAAACTTATTTACCGAATATTCCCTTCTACTTTATACATTTCGTACAATCAATACCCAACATACTATATTTCTCAATCCAATCCATACTACTTAATTCATTGTTATACCTTTCAATATTCTATCTCATTACAACGGTACCTAATTGCATAGAAATAACAAAAAGATTTTTAATACCTGGCATGACTCACCATTCGCTAATCTATAGACTAAAATCTTTTAATCGTTAATTTTTATATCATTCAAAATAATATTTCATTATAAACAATGTTCAAACATAAACGCTGATGCAGTTATTTGCAGGTGGCTTAAGTTTCCGAAGAATACATTCTCAAAATATTGCGTCATAGGCGTCAAGTTTTATAACAATGTATCGTTTTCTCGACGCACTACTGGAATGCGATCTAATTATATACCTATACATAATGATCAATACTATAAAACAAAAGTAAGAACTAATTTAGATTACTTAATAATTTTTTTATAAAACGTGGCATGTTTTATATCTACTTTTTGAAAAATCTAAGAAATAGCGTAGGTACATTGGTAAGCTAATTCGGCACTGAAATTAACATTCTTAAATTAATGAATCAGAATGAATGTAATCACACAATATCAAATAATTAAGTCAAATTTAACAATAACTAAGTTTTACTGTACCTTATAAAATTCAAAGGTAAAGTCGCGCACAACACGTAGTGTTGCTAACGTATCGTATATTAGACACCTGATGTGCAATAACTTTGGAATGTGTCTTTACGGGACGATTAAAATTTTAGGTTATTAATAAGGAATGAAATTATATCTATATATCTCAACACATTACATGTTATACCTCAAATTGTGTATATAATTACTTGTCAACAGGCACTTTTACATAGTTCATTACTATAAAAATATACTATAAAGTAACTTAAAATAATATCTTTATCATTTTAATAAAATATAAGAATAGTATAATAATTTATATTAAAAACACAAAAAAAATTGTCCGCGGCAATATGGAATAAATAAAAAATAATAATTTCGTCACCTCACATTTCATGGTTCTGTTTGGCACACACCGTATCACTGAGGTCACCGTGATGTGCCCACGGCTCCGTTCTTGGGATTAACAGACCAAAACCCACGGCTCCCGGCAGCATCCTCCTCGGGAAACCTCTCATTTCAGCGTCACGCAGATCAGCCAGTCAATTCATTTTAAAACGTAATCAACATTTTTCGATTTTCGTTACACCGCGTAACGACTCAATTGGTCGATTTGCTGGACCTTGCCAGGCAAGGAAAAAATTAAAAAAAAAAACCACAAGCTCAGTACTGCCAACGGCAGCACTGGCAGGGTCGCCATGCAGTGACGGACTTAAGGGTATCAATTAATACAAGTTATCTCTCCGGTGTCCAAACGTATAATGCTCTAGTATAAATGATACATTCCAATATATGGAAGGTGCAGCGCGTCACACACCACAGTGCACTAATTGTCAGCCCCCGGTGCTCTGAGACTCGCGTCTCGCAGCGCTATAGTTCTAACGCTTAGCTGTTCCCGTTACGGGTTACCTTCCTTACTGGCTCGCATGTTAAGGTAACTAGAAAATAAAAGTATTTGTAACAAGTCTTGAGCGCTGGAAATATTTATTTTTTTTCCCTTTTACCAAAAAAGCAAATTAAAAATATTTCATATTCTCACTTCTATAAGGTAGAGTTTGAACCGTAGGAAAATCAGTTTGCATACGTTTTTTACTAACGTTACTGTCTGTAATTGGTAAACAATACTAAATAATTTATTAAATGTAGGCACTATACATTACAACAATATACATACTTAGTCCGGCAACGTTATCGGGTAACTAGTAGCCTCTCAGCCAGTTAGTGAAACTTGTAATGGATATTTACAAGTCTCTACGGGGGTATTACCCCTACTGTAGTCTACACGCAGAGGCCCTGCAAATGTCTTAGTTTACGGAGACTTACCTATACCTATTGTATATAACATACAACTTGGAAATTACTTTAATTTTCTCGTTACATGTGGTGTGAAAATATTATTGTTTATGTTTATTTACAATACATAAATCAAATCACGCGTAAAATCCCCGTAGGAGTAGGTAGAGCCGTCTAATGTATCATATTTACAGTATATTTACTCACATTTCTATGCCGCTTTTTATAAGGTCCGTGTGATAGGTGACGATCTTATTGCCATACAATCAGGCTTATATAAGTTTCTGTGATATATTGAATAACAACAACTGTATTATCTAGTATTATTAACTGTATTATCAGACCGTTTAAATCCAAAGATCATAAAGTTTTCTCACCCCTTTGCCCAGTGGGTTATTCTTCAAATAATGTATAACGTTACACACACTATCTCTGTTTTGCAAATTGATAACATTTTTTAGGTCAGATTTATGAAAAAAGTACGCCATCGTTTAACTATGGATTGTTTTAAGTATGTTCTCGTTGTTATGACAGCAGACAACAGCCACCTTTATTTATTTGATAATAATTTGAAAAGATAAATTTCACCCTCGCCATCTCGTTAAAGGTTAATAAGAATCATTTATCAGAAAGTTTAATCGTGAACTTTCCTCGTTTCTACTGCTTTACATGATAAAACGAGACATTCAGAAAATATTAATGAAACAAGCTACAAGACTGTCAAAAGTTATGTGTGATGAGATGAGTCTTGTAAGGTATTATCATAGTTCAGACAGGTAACCTTCTATTTAGTTAGACGTTTTGTTATTTTCAGTGCTAAATCACAAAATTAAAAACTAATTAAATTATTTTCACATTTTGTGTAATGATTCCCACATGCCATTTAAAAGTCCACTCAATTAAAATCGTTAAGCGATATCGCGCACTAAGTTTTAAAGGTAAACTATATTTAAATATTGTAAACGTCAGTCGGTAACTCTCCTAGCAGCAGTGGCAAATATTAATTGGGTCATGAGATTTCCTGTAAATTTGATTCCCGTTTTGCTGCTGCGGTGCCCCTTTGCGCCCGCGTCACGTAAGCTGATTCCTTTCATTTCAAAATTCCACGGCTTTCTACCAACACAAAATAAAACGAACGGGAACGAAGGCACGACGTGTAATAACTGTACATTCCTCACACATAAATACAACCACATATACCTACGCGCCAAATCCTATTAATTTTAGGAACAGGTAAAATATTTAAGCGAATATTATGTTCTAACGGCGCAGGATGTAATTTGCTATAAAATTATTTCGAGAATGTTAGATTCAGTCTGAATTCAGCAGGCATGGTACACACATACTTTACTGTTTTTATTCATCGCTCGGATTTTACAAGAGGCTTTGAGTGAATTGGACTATGAAAAAAGAAATGTAAAAATGTTTACGGAGTCCATTTTGTTCTGATTCTATTACGAATTACTATCAAAAGACTTAGTCGTTTTATATCTATGTGTTTATCTAAATCAAATCTCTTCAAGTTGTAATAATAGTAATACCAATTTAAGTAAATGTAATTTTTATTAATGTTACATTACCGATTTAACAAAAATATTTTGAACCATTACATAATTGTGCTTAGATAAAATCCTTTATTAGTTACTTACATATTTGTATTTACGTTTAATCAATTCGCGAACGTGTTCTGTCGCTAAATATCCACTCCATCAATCTTTTATTGATACTTTCACTGTATAAATGAATTGGTGCCGCAGTTGAGTCGGGTATTGGCATCTGTTCCGCGGGGTAATGTACTTTCATATAGTTGTTTGCATTTGAAAACTATATAACTATCGAAGCTTGGGTATAGATTTCATCCACACTACCACATACATTCCACCAATTTATGAATCATTATTTTAGTTTAATATAGTGTATAATCACTATCATATTACAGCTAAACCCATTGAAATCTAATTGTGTAGTCTCAATTTCCCAAGCCCAGAAATGTATCATTCCAAAATGTTAGGGTAAACCTAAGCTTTAGTTCTCGTATTCTGAATATCATGTGAACTGACATCTACATCAAGCCTTGAAAGTAGGGCTAACTTAACTATTCAACGAATATATTTTTAAACCTTTGGATTTTGCAAATTGACGCTAATATGACGTCGTAGCGGAGAAAGCGTCATGTATTTTAGGTAACGGGTCAAATTTTGGGATAATGTGTGGACGTAGATGGATCCGACGCAAATAGGCACGGTTACCGACGGCCCTGTCGTTGTCATCATGGACGATTTTCGTCAAAGCTGAGCGAAATTTTTTGACGTTATTTGTGTGGCCTCGTTTCATAACGTATCTAAGTATTGTTTTTCCTTTTTGATATGATTATTATCGTTTAGCTTTATGCTTTTGAGAGGCCTATACCCGGCTACATAGGCTAATAATCCCGCAAGCTGTGATGCCAAAAAATGTTAATGTTTTGTGGTAAGTACAAAAAAAATACCTTGTTTCTTCTATTTACTGCTTAGTAAGCAGACTCTAATATTATTTTATCTTGAATATTCATTAAAATCAAACCTTCACGATTTCAGAACTATTTGGCATTATGTAACCTTTTCTAGTCTTAGAATATGACTCTACTTATTAGATTTGAGGAAATTTATTTAACGGGAAATTATCTAAATTACCGTCGTTATGTTGAGGCTATAAATCAGTAGTATCGATGACTTGGAAAAGTGCCAAGCTCTACTAAAGCTAAGCGACCTAGACATAGAGTTATGGAACATTACCGTACTATTATTTCATCAATTGGTATTGATGAGCTATAAGTTTCTCTACAAAAACATAGGCAAATATTATTATAGTCGGGTACATATAAAATAGATAAACAAGCAAAGTAGGCAGCGATACATAACAATAACAATTTGTGCTTCGACATGGATGGTTATTTTAGGTTGTTTTGTTTACATAGTCGGTAATCGAGCTGGGGCAGCGGGGGACGATGCTTTATTGAACCGTTGCCAGGACTACAACAGTGATAGGTCAGAACGAGTGCTGTCTTGCTTTTGTGATTCTGAAGCTCATGATATAACACTACTCTATTGGTTTTGTTGCGATGCCTGATACACTTGGCTACACCTGATACACTCTATGAGTATCAAAGTATAGAACTGCCTCGTTGGCCTCGTGGTCGTAAACGCGTCTGCCGAGTGTGAGATTTCAATTTGATCGACGCGACGCGTGAAGACGCGAGAGCGACGCGGTTTCGATTTTCAATTCCGTTAAGTCATATTAAGTAGAGTTTCTAGAAGGTAGTCTCAGTAGAAGCTCGGAATTAGTAATTCAACCAAAAAAATTAAACGATTTTGAATAATTACTTTTTATGTCATTTTAACATTTTGCCCATGCTATGCTTAAATCAAATTGATAAAGGATTTATTTTTTTATAGATTGACAAGCGCAGGGTTCGTACCCTTAGAAGATAATACCGGACATCACCCTTACGACGTAAATACCTACTAAAAAAAAGGCAACTTGAATTTTGATACTGCCAGCACGGCACCATACTTACACGGTAAATTTGTTTGTAAGAGCCGCGCCATGGTGAGGCGAAGATCGCGGGTCAAAACCCGCTCGTGACCATCAATTTGATCTTGAATGAATTCTTAAATAGCTGATCGATGAATTAACAAACATTGCAATAGTAAACCTTCTCCCTCCAGCGTTTGTAATTTCGCTGTAGTTTCGATTTCATTTGACCGAAAGCTAAACAAACAAACACTCTCTACAATATTAGTATAGATTACTTCAGCAAAAAGGCCAATAGCGTTCGGGTGTAGCTTTGTGCTGATTTTGCAGGAATTCATATCGTCAGTGCAATCTGCTCGACAAACTGGATGCTGGCAATCGCGTAATTAAATGAACACTTCCCTAATCGAGTGACGAGTCGAAAGCTTTCCCGCTTTGAATTTTTGAACATCACTATTTTTTCGGCCAGGCCTCTCGCAATTTTAAGTCATAATAGGTTTACTAGACATTTTTAGGACATGCCTTAATTTTACTTTGGGCTAATTTGGAAATGATGCATCACGTCAACAAAAATATAAATTGAGCGTTGTTTAAAATAAACATCATGTTTTAATTAAACAACAAAGGGAAAATGTGCATTTAAATAAAATTAGTGTTAGACGTTATAAATTGATTAACAGTTACAGTTCTGCTTACAATAACCAATCGGAACAAAAGCTAATTTGATTAAAATTTTACATTAGCAAAATTCACATGAAAATTTGTCAAGCGCATACTCAAGGTATGGGACATACATGGTTAATGTCAACCAGGCTTATCAAAGGTTGTTGCTGTACCACTCATTATCATAATTATGTTACCGGAATGGAATTTTTATCGCTTGTAAATAGTTTTTTATATAGGTCAAGCTGATTCAGATTAAAAAGTAAATATGCGTTATTCTAGACTGCCTGTAAACTGTTTCCAGCCGGTCTTGTGTAGTTAGGACTCTTTTTTCCATGTTCAAAGTACAGCAGCATACGGTATCTTATGCCGTACACTTTGCCGAGGATTTTTCTGAAGTAGGAGGAGCGTGTAGACATTAGTCTTACATGCATTAAAACTCATACTCGGAAGAGATAACTGTTAGTAGGACATTAATAACGTTACATAACTGTAGTTAGCCAACTCTCAGCCACATTGCCAATCAGGATGTCTTTATCTTCCAGGTCAGTACGAGGTTAGACGTTACTTGCACAAATTTGTATGTAATGCTTAAGTGTGTATATCAAATGTGATTTTCAGTAATGTGTTTTTTGTCGTATTAGGGAGCATGTGTATTTGCGCACAAGAGCATGTTGGCTACATTTGTAAGCAGGTCAGAGCAACGATTTATCATAGTGGAGATGACGTTTACGGCCGATAGCGACTGATTTGTTCCAGATCAAATGCGAATCCAATATTTACGCATCGTAATCGGATGGGTACGGAAACATTTCGGTACATTATAATACTGAAGTAGAATGCATTACATTGCTGTTCTGTTTTGGAATCATGTTAAAAGTGACGTAACAAGGCGTAGGTACCTAATGTATTAGTGAGGTGTCCAAAACGCAATGCATTAAAGGACAAACAATCTTGCTTACTTGTGTTCCTGGGTGAATAATGATAGAAAATGTAATTTATAATTTCTAGGGTGCCAGTTATCTAAGTATATCTATTTGTCCACAGCGCTTAGGAGAGCGCGTGAAGTCCTAAATCCGGTTGTAATGCAAATGCTAATGAAAGTAGTTACAAGTAGGCAAAATCCCAGCCGCTTGACTACCATTGTAAACGTTTCGTATGTTCCTCCCCTGTAATTGAGTAGCGGAATCAGTTGGTGATTTGCTCTATGCGCTTTGTGTTTTATATTTTTTTAACCCTATGTTATACAAGAAACCAATCTTAATTCATATGGGAAGGCCTTTAAGAACACAAGTATCCTCTCAAGTTGTATTTTTCACAAAAAATATTGACCTCCAAGTTTAAGTTAACAATGCAGACCTTATAATAGATAAGTAATGCCTTTGTTGGAACCATTTCTTGTTTGATTAACTAAGAAAATTACTAGAGCAAACACGTTTCTCTGAATACAGTCGACCCGAGTCTCAAAATTGTTGTTATTATAAACATTTACATGAAAATTATTCAAAGGTTACTGAATTCACAGTTGTGACGTCAATGGATCCTGCTCGACTTTGTCGCCCCAGTTCAGACTGTCTGTGTAAGATAAGCTGGCTTCCTCTCTGAGTATTGTCTGAAATTTAGCTGCTTTGTTATGTGCTTGCAACCTAGTTAGCACGAGTTAATTCGGCTGTGCATCCATCAGCGTGAAGGTACTACGAATGATTTTTTGGCAAACACACGTTACACTAAATGTTATGGATTGTGAGGTCGATATAGTTTCAGTGTTAATTATCTGGGAAGCATTTGTGTTTCCAGTTGTCATGGCATGCTGTAAATTCACAGGGATTTTAATATTTTCCATTGAAACATTTGTGAAAAGTTTCCAATTAAAAAAATACTACAGCATCCAACCGGCCGCGAAGTCGCTACCTACGAAAAGTGCGCGCGTTCGTAGATTCAGTGACGCGAGGAGCACGTGCGTAGCTGTTTTTCATCAAACGTTGCGTTCATTTTTTCCATCCATATCCATACCTGCGTCTGATCCTCTCTTCCGCTTTGCGTACGTTTCGATTATCCAGTGGGACGGGAGTGGATTTCATATAGTATTTCATCTGTTTCTATTAAAACATTTTATCATATTGCGTAGGATTTGCTTACAACGTTGTCAGCAAACTATAAATTTGGCTTTCTGTTTTCGTCGGCGGACTAAATTGAAATTTGTTTCGTAGACTACAGGGATTAATTTATTTTCATTGGAACTCCACTGTTCTCATTAGGTGAGTAATGCTTTTATGCATGACATGCATGGTTAGGCGACGCTATAATTATCTAATAGCAATGTACTTTTTTTGTATCACAAAGTACCTATATTTTTGAAAGAGCTGGTTAAAATGTAAAAGATAGATTAATAATCTTTAAAACGACTATTTCGCATATCACATTGTGAAACTGAATTTACAAAACTTAACATTAACACGTTAACAGCTATTTATTAACACATCCTCTCAGACTCATTGACTCCCTAATGTTTTTATAAAGATAAATAATAATCAAGTACACTGTACTAGCAAATATTCTAACAAAACTTTCCGGTGCAAAATAATTAAGTAAATGGAACTCCTTAGTGAATCCCGTACACAAATCGCGTAAAATGTAAGCTAGTTTATGTTAACTCAAATTGTACAAAAGAATTGTGGGCTTTTGACATCGTATGTGAATGTAGGCACATCTGTATGCCGCCAAATCGTCCCGCGTCACCCCCAGCCTTTTATTGTAGCGAGCTTTCCAATTACATCGGAGATGGATATTTGCTCGCCTCGATGGCGCGCACGTCGTCGACTACGACTTGTTATCTCTGAAACGAATGCAAGGGTTCATGAAATAAAAGCCTAAGCTCACATAAAATATGATGCTATTAAAATGTTTTGCTGTTTCAGGTTTTACGACACTTTTATTTGATGATTAAATAAGATTAACTGTGTATTCATTTCGGCTCAGTTAATGAACGATAATATGATAGGTATTTAGTAAATGAATCATGTACTTTTGCTCGTACAATATTAATTAATACAAAAGTCATTGCATACCCCTCGTATATTAATGTCCTATTAGAAAAAATCGTGAGGAAACCAGCACACCTGAGAGATTTTTCAGCGGTGTGTAAAGCCATGTCAGAGGCCTACAGTTGGTTTAAACTCTGACACCAGGTTGTTCATCAACCATACGCTGAGAAGAATTAGAATTCTGTACTTATGTAGAAAACTGCTATCATTTGATTAAATTACTAAGCGCCTTTTCTTCTTATTGTAATGTGAGTGTTTTCGTTCACCGTCGATACTGTCTCACTCGCGTATTAGACGTACCTACAGTTGTACACCCTCGTAAAATCGTCACTGATTCTGTTAGCTTCTGTTAATAAGGGGGTTAAAGCTACTTGATAAGCATACATTTCACTACAGGATGGTTTTAAACCCAAGAAGCACATAGCCTTCTTTACACCCTTACATTATTTTTTGTTGATAGATACATCAACTGAATATTCTTTGTAGGTTCAATTAGGTACTTTAAGAACTGCTTCAAAGATAATAGTAGCCTATTTTGTCTCCAAGAGGAGTAGCAGGTGTCCCGGATTTACATTTGCTATGACCTAAATGATGCCTTCGCTTTATTGTCAAATCATGTTTACGATTGTCTTTAAGACTAGATAATAATTAAAAGTGTTTTGCTAATATTTTAGTAGCCACTCAATAGGTAGGAGGTACCCAACATTTTTTTTATATAATCTTTGAAAGCTGTTTACATTAAAAAGTCCAAAAAGAAACTACTTCCGGTAATGTTATGGATTATAAGAAAAATACGATTTCGTTAAGTCTAAAAGGTCTTCAATAAACATTTGTATATTACTCGAGCACTTACAAATCGATAAGTACGTTTACGTAATAGGTATGAATTAACAAACAGTTGTGGGATTCGTTGCTCTCATTCGATGTATTAATAGACACGCTCGTTCAGGTACGAGGGTCTGCGAGCTATTGTGTCGAGAGTTGCTAATAAAACGAGATATTATTACATAGAGCATCCATTCAGTAGACACAGGAGTTCGGACAGTTTGCAGCCAACTAGTAGTTAGTTTGTCCGAAAGACAATGTAATCTGGAGCCAAGTTTCGTTACAGATGGCCTCGCTAACGATGACTGATCGCTCTTCAATGTTTGGTCAATATCTGATTAATTTCGGTAGTCTAGGCTCAAATATAACAGGCTAATAGGTATACAACAAGGTGTCTAAATATCAACGGATTACCTATTTAAGTCATGCTGATCACTCAGCATTATTATGTTGTTAGTTCAAGTAACTTAGAAATAGGAAACCGATTGCAAAGTAACATAAGATGTATATCTGTGTAAAAGCAAGTTCGTAGCTTTTATAGCCATATACATATACGTATGTATATATAGAAATTGCTACATGACCCTTTTTCCCTTTATACTGATGGATGTTCTAGGAAAGGCAGGTTTGCTGCGGTCGAATCTTTTAGTCACGATAACGATATTAGTTCAATAAAATCCTCGCCACATGACCACACTGACTTATGGGAGTTAGTGAGATATATAC
Organism: Abrostola tripartita; assembly: GCA_905340225.1. Lineage (NCBI taxonomy): Eukaryota > Metazoa > Arthropoda > Insecta > Lepidoptera > Noctuidae > Abrostola > Abrostola tripartita. Next base: position 5,517,771 of record HG996488.1, read on the forward strand.
AAGTTGTCGGCGATGTTATTACATGAATAAGTCATGTTTTAAATCACCTCTGCCGCTGGATTATAAGAATACCTATATAATTAGGTAACTACCTTCAATCACATTAAAAATATATACCAAGTCATTAAAACGATTTAAATAAAACAAACACTAATGTGCTAATGTGTTTATAGAGAGAATCCGTTCGAGATCAAGTTAAATGTTTAATTAGTTGAAAGTGAAAATGGGATCAATATTCGATAATTCCACAGCAGATGACGTAAATAGCGGGGCAAATGTAGCCTATATTTATGTCGGGCATTTAGCGTCGAATACAATATTATTTGGCTATTGCGTAAACAATAAAAATGCTTAGAGATTTATTGGCGCCGTTTATCCGGATGATCCCGCGGGGATCGCAAGTAAATTATCACCAAGGACACACCTCACTTTCGATGTCCTTCATACGTACATACGCCCGAATCACAAATAAGGTTGGAAATTCGTTTTATTTGCAGCTACTCGTACGTAAAAATAAAATATCTCAGAAACATTTATGACTAAGAAACGGTAGAGCATGTTTTCTTCTGCTCTATTTTATTGAAAGTTAAAAAAACGTTGTTGGTACAATTTCGCGTCTGCAGTTGTGATCGATCAAAGTGCCCTAACGAACAGTCGATTTATGTTATGTATGTAGGTATTGTTAGTATCTAAGATTATAATATATAACTTCACTGGTGATAGATCGGCAAAATAATGTCAATAACGACTTATTTTTCTACAGATTTTCTGGGTAAAACATTTTGTATCGTAAATATCGTATTTAGGGATATTTGGAAATGTAAAGGCTTCACATACTGCTAAGTATTTATTGTATTTATCTTTAAGAATTCCTCTTCAAGTTTGTTTAAATGTAAGAACAAATGAAGGCTCACGGAATTTCGCATGTATTGTGCTCACATTCAGAACAATAACTTACAAGTTATACAAACATCTCTGGTTGGTGTACTATCTTATTACGTTGTGAGTAACAAAAAGAGACACATATCTAAAATAAACAGTATCTATAGCAACGTTTTAAATCAAAATAGTTACATTATTATCGTAACATAATAAATATAGCCTTATGTACATACGTCGAGTGCCTTTGTTCCCGTCACTTCATTGATGTAGAGTCCTACTTTCATTAGCTTGACAAAGAAATTTTTGATTGGTATTCGCAAACAAATCCCTAAAGAATGTGAGGTGTAAAGAATAAATTACGAACTTTTTCTTGTTTGCGTTTTATCTTAATTTCCTTAATTTTATTAGTATTATAAATTACGTTCTTTGAATTAACTTTACCGAAGCAGCACTAAGCGTTATTCAGTTGTAATACTTGTAATGTAGATAGGTACATAAACATTGTACACAACTAAAGAACACTAAGTACACATTTCGCGTGATGCCCGCAAAATGTGTTAACGTTATTAATACCTAAAACCTATAGTGAGCTCCAATGCCTCCTATTGGTTTTCAGATTCAGGATGATTCTGAGTCATGATAGTATAAAACTCCAGATAATTCGTAAATCAATTAATGAACTCAGTAATTAAGGAACGCATATTTTTAGAATCATTTTCTGCGAAGCATGAAATAATTATTTTACTTTCACAAAGTTTTTAAACAATTAGAGAATTGCGCATAATTTTTCATCAACGATTTTCGCTACAACGAAAGCAGGTGTCAAATTTTCACCTCCCCTTATAAATCTTCATTTTCATTACCTACACAAAGGGAGGGAGAGGGGAAGTAATATTATCGAAGACCCTCACTCATTGACTTATTTTATACGGCATTAAATATATTGTACCAAGATACGTATAGAACGAAATATACCTACTGCAAGTAAATATACGCGATCAATGCCTGTTATGTTAAGGCTTATACAATTTTTACATCGGTTGAGTGTGAGGCCTGAGTGATTATTATCTGACACATACAAATTATGCTTACACACATATAAATAGATACGTAGGTATTGTGCAGTTCTGATAAGTTATAAGCATACGTTAGATTGATCTTACATGTTTATTGAGGATGAACGTTAATTAAATAAGTTTTGCTCACAGCGATTTGAGAGGTCCTTTGCGTACTATTGAGGAATCAAACGTGCCTTTTACATAGATGAAAGGATACTGGGCAAATGATTATAAAGTGTAAACTAATATAAACATATTACAGGCCTAGTAAAGTATATCTAGAGAAACACGCGAGAAGCTCTATATTTGAAATAATTCCAACTTTGTAATTGACGATGTAGAGTAGTTTACGTTGTTGTCGAAAAATAACTATCTTGTTATCTAAGAATATTATTGACAATAGCATTATGTCCTAGGTTAACATTACCTCCCTTGCCCTGGGCTACAAAGTGAAACCACTATGAGTTATACTGATTTAAGTAGATTTTTTTTGTTAGGAAAAAATGTGTAAGTAGGTATTTAGTTACCTCATCATCATCATCACATCAGCCTATTGCGGTCCACTGCTGGACGTAGGCCTCCCTCAGGGTACGCCACAAGGCCCACTCTCCCGTTTTCGTAGGTACTAGTATTATATTATGTAGTTATACCATCACATATTTAACATCTGATATAAACTAGTAAATATGGATCGATGCTTGACAAATAGCGCAGAAACATCGCAATGATCAACTGCAATTGAATAATAGGACAGTGTCAGCTCGGAAATACGATTATATGTAATTTAGTTATCCCGTGGGTGAATGTGAAGTGAACAATAGTGAATACAAAATATAATTGTGCACGTACAGCTGTATTGTAACGCGTACAGCCTTCAGTAGTAATTGCATCTAGACATAATAAGGTACAGTTATGTAGTTAACAGCTTATCCCGCACAATTGACAGCCTCTGACTCTAACGCGGTGATTGATAGACCCATGGATAAGCAGCGATTGGCACGAGGATTAAGATTCAGATTCCTTTTTGAGTCCATTGCATTTGCTACATATATTATACATATTTGGCCACAGTGTGTTGTTAGTATAAGCGCGCAAATTGGACTGCCCGGAAAATTTTTGTCTCGTCTTTTCCGGTATTAAAGTTCCTTCTTTCTACCCTCAATATCCATTTTAAATATTGGTGACAGAATTTCAGAAGTCGGATGGATATTTTGTAAGCTTACATCTCTTACATCTAAGCATACAAACTTTTTTTACTTAAAGATTTTAGAGAAGAAAAACACACTTACCAGCCGTGTTGCAAATCATATCAACTTTTTATCATTTTCTATACACATCTAGAGAGACTAGAAATTGAATTTTGATCAGTTACAAGCCGCAGTCGCTCATTGCAAGCGACTGTACAACTTCAGTTTCCAATAAAATATTTATTCTGGCGTTATATAGGACGAATATAATGGTACAGTACTTACCAGTGTTTATATACAAATACTTATACGGAAGCACGAGCAATGCCTTTGACTTAAGAAAGGGCTCGAGTCCAGCATGAAATAAATATAACGGTTATAAACGTCCTCAAAAATCAATTTGTTTAAAAAAGTTCGTTGGTTAAAACGTTCCTCTAATTACTTTTACTTTAAACTGCAACTTCATATTTCTACTTCTATGTAGGTCACTGGTCATGGAAAAAATATGAGCAGTAAGGGGTGTATTCCATGAGTGAGCTATGCTTCATACAGGACTCTCAGTAATAAGGTTAACGACATGGATGAAGGCTGAATGAGCGAAGGATTTCTTTCATTGAATTAAAAAGGCGTGCGGTCTCACTATTGTCTAAATTAAATTATGTGAAATACATTTCTAGAGCACTAGTGCTAAGCAGTCAGAATTCGTTTGAGAAGTTCATGTAACAAATAATGGTACCTACTTTAGGTCTTGTTATCGTAATTACAACATGAATTGATACAGAATGTTTTACTTTATTCTTGTTAATAACTATACATGAATACGTAATTTAAAATTAAAAAAAAGTACATCATTCAACTAAAATATACAAACATGTAATTACTTTCCTAGCCTTTTGCTGCTTATGTTCTTTGAGAACATACATACATAAAGTCACGCCTATTTCCACGAGGGGTAGGTAGAGACCACGGATTTCCATTTGCTACGATACTGACATATTTCTTTCGCCTCATTTACTTTTAAGACATATAATGATATAAGTACCTAAATAGGTTTACCTGTTTGGTATAGGGCCTACGTCTTACAAAATATACCCAAATTTGTTATGAATATATTTACAAAGCTAGTTTTTGGGTAGCAAAAAAATTATTAAAAATTTATATTTCATATACATTCCGTTTGTCAATCAACCTGTCTTGTAAAGTTTAACGACAAAATTGAATCCATACATATGTATTGTACAAATATATTAGTTTAAATTGTCACAGAAATTATTTGATTTATTTCCGAAGTTTCCTATTATACTCAATGGAGTGAACCGTGCAGTAACTGAAATGATCAGTAACGTATGATGAAACTAGAGCGCGGATCTATTCTTAGTAAAACTTGGGCAAAGCCGACTCGTCCTCTCCACTTGGAAAGTTTTATGAGTCGGATGAGATAGATCAGGGATTGGAATGCATTATTGCCTATTCAAGATTGTGTCATCTCGACCGAGGGAGCTTTCTTTTGATTGCCGAATAGATGCTCCGTAAGAATATTTTGGGAGCTTTATAACTCCAATGCAACATTTTCAGTCGTTTCTTATGAAATAGTATATAATTTCAAAGGAAAAATATAATACATTTTAAACACCTCACAACTTTTTTATTATATTCAGTTTCGTCAATTGCCGAGATGATTTGATTGTTCTACATTGCCACATCTGTAGACGCTGCAGAACCCATCAAGTTGCAGAGAAATAGAGAATTCTAGTGTCATCGAGCCAGAGTTCGTGCCAAATACGGAAACTTTGTCAAATCACCACTCTAATCCGTATAGTGCAGCTCTGTTTACATTCAAACAGCGAGATTGGAATTATTAAGATTGAGCTGCGATTGTGCTAAACTTGTTGGGAGACTTGAGGCGGGCTCTCATTCAGATGCAGATTTAGGTCAGACGTCAATTGAGTTCGAACAGTGTAATTAATAGACTTTTGGAAGTTAAATTGCTTAATTTAATTCTATTCACTGCATAATTTTATATTTCATTGTTAAAGTTACTCCATCTAATATTCTTGTAACGTAACGACGTCGTCGCGAACTCTATTTCAACACTATTGCGAAATGCGATTAATGTTTTACCTCAGTCCCAGTTCAAATGTATTTCAGTGTTATGTGCGCAAACATTCGTATTGCAAACTCAAATAAAAACTGTAAAGTGAGTAAAAAGTGCGGAAAGGAAGTTTACGCAGCAACTTTCAGAAAACTAGGTCATATTCCATATTCAAACGTCCTATTGACGCCGTGTGGGTACTGGGTACCGGGTACTTAACATTGTTCAATATTCCTGGAATAAAATCTGTGAATAGCTTGTGTCGGCCATTCACTACACAGAATACTTATTTTAGTGCAAGCTCTATTTCTATTTCGACATTTACTTTAATTTGGGTATATCTACCTATGCTGATCAACCTCCGGTAAGATACATAATGTAAAGTAAGTTTAAGTATATGAACATGTTCTATGTGCGTAGTAAAAATAATAAGATAACACAATATTGACATTGTTTTCTTACTCACTGTATATCTTTGCGTATTTTGAGGTAACGAGGGCTCTGGGGATTTGTGCCTAATACTTAGGTATCAAAAGATTTCCAATGGGATAATATCCGAGAGCGGAGATTATGGTTGTCTACAGAAATGGAAGATTCAGTCGAATTAATGGAAATTAAGGAATTTTTAAAAGATGTTTGTAGAATACACCGAATTGTAACAGTAAAACCTAATATTTTTATATTTTACTTATTCGGTGTCAAGATGATAAAATGAGCTCAGGTAAATATAAATAATTTAAAAACCTAATCCCCGAAGGCGGTTTGAGTAGAAAAGTATGTGATGCAATTAGTTTGAAATTTTCTTGTTAAATGTAATTGGAAAGCGTTGATGCGAGGGAGAGGGGAGCGAGACAAGGAGACGAGTGAATGTCTTCTGATGAAAAATGTTGACTTTATATGGAAAATTCACGCGTGACTAGCATACAGCCCGCGTAAATAACGCTCGCATATGATCGGAATATACGCTATTCTTGTGAAAATGTTATGCGCCGTTCACCGCGTATCCATAGCGGAACTAATACTTGCCTTAAAGCTCGGAAGAAGCATTATAAATAAGCAATAGACATTAGTTTGACGACAATAGGTACTAACAAAAGTTTATTAGGAATGCCAAATAAATATATATTTAAAGTAGGTACTTACCTAAATTGAATGACATTTATGTGACAAAACAAAGTCGTTAGAGTTTGTTTTCAGATAATCCATCGTCCCTTCGGGTAGTATCGAGGGGCGGCGTGGTGGCCGATTGCGCACATGTCAATCAATTTATTGTCGGTTTGTTTGCATGGCAACGATAAATGTGTTTATTATTCCTTAATCCTGATATGTGCAACGTGACACATGTCAAATAAAACGTTGAATATAGTGATTGTTCAGCGTGTAGATACTAAGATAACAATGCGCTTGCTTTGCGCAAGGATATTTGAAAGTCGTAAGTATTTCGTTACAGTTTACAAGCGTGGGTATTTTTACGAGCGGAACAGGCAAATGAGGGTAGTATTGTTCTTGGTACAGCGTTCAATTATACCCAAAGCCGTTATGATGTTTATAAAGTGTAATAAAATAATTGGCAAAATTAATTGGCTATTTGAAAACTTTCAGTCGTGTGAACATAAATAAAAATAAATGTATGCCGTAGTTGTCACAGTCACGAACAACTACATAAATTCGTGGCGCTTTTAAAACAATGCCAAGTATGGAGACTGAAAGCTGAAGTTTAGCCTGAACATGATTGAAGCTATGTAATGAGGAATGAGCGTTCCCTTTCTGAATGAAACATTGTATTGCAGATGAAGTTTGTGATTCACTATCGTAGGTAATTAATTATATATAACGAGGTAACCTTCAATGTGCCTTATTATACCGTAACTAAAGAGTCTTGGTACTCTAGCCCTTTGTCAACACAAATGAAGACAATTGACACAATTACTCCCCCGACAGTTTGATTATCCCTAATCAATTTGTGCACGTGCTTTGAATTAAATTGTTACAGTACACGATCACTCTGCTGAAAATAAATAAATTTGAAATGATGATGAATCGAAAGATTGGCATGTTCCTATTTGCAATACTCTTATGAAATTCTCCCACTTATTTTTTTAATACTTGTCTAGTGATTTTTACTATCAACTTCTACCAAGAGAAGTGTAAGTCCTAGACTTTAATCTAATATCCCTATTTATTTTATTACTATCGGTTCAGTGGTTTACTCGCAATGTTGTAATACATAAATATCTTTGTCTGTATGTTTAGAGGTAAGATACATCAAGTAATTCAATTAAAAACTAAATATTATTATGTAAATCATTTCAAGCTTTCATTTAAAATTAAACATGGTACTATTCGGTTCAATTAGCCGTATTTTTATTCAGAATGAGATGATATAGTATATACCAAAATAAACAAAAGTCATACAAAACTTAATGATTGCCTGATCACTGGCCGAACGTCCGGCTTTCATACAGATTCCAGGTCAAGCATTAACTATATTTTAATTTAGGCCACCGTGCATATGTTATATATGTATGAAGTACATCATAATGTATGATTATGTTTAGTCGTGGGATCTCGTTTATATTTCAAATTCAATCATTGTTATTTATCTATCTCTATACAATAATGCTACGAGGGCTCCTAGCACTGATATTAAAAAAATAGTTTTATATGTATACCTGGTCTAAGCACAGACTAGATTATAGTGTGTACATAGCCTAAGTATTAAAATGTATTATTAATCACAATACTCTACTTTCAGAACGTTGCCGCTCTACATTACATTTGTTGTTTATATTATCAGAGCAGAAACTTTCTCCTGCAAACAAACAAGTAACATTAGTCACTGTTGATCCATTACAACCTCGTACCTACTCCTGGCCTTTCTTTCTTCCAGCTGTTCATCATTTGTCATAGGTACGGCGTCGCTGTCCATCTGAATAAAAGATAGCAGCCGGCAAGAAGTCTTCAGGGACCGATTTATGGTTCACTCATATTGAAGTAAGCGCTTTTATTTCCGGAGAGTTAAAAATAAATTTCCGCTGGGCATGTCGTTCCTGCCAAGAAGACCCTTCTAGTACGTAAACTCGTTGCCCTCTTTTCCCAGTTTCGACTCCCTCACGGTGATATTATAGCCTAAATGTACCATTAGTTATCATAGATCGCGCTAAATAATGTAACAATGCTGAAGGCGCTGAAGGCGGTGCAGACGGCCGGCTCCCGCCCACGGGGTCGTCGACCTCGCGCACTATTCCGGGTCCCCCGCCCCACATTTTTCTTTTCGGACACTATACGGCTGGCGGGCGTACGCCTCACGAAATGTGCTACGTCGTCGTCTTGCTGAATATGCGACTATTGTTCTGCTTTTGCAATTTCATATGTGTAATCTTGTCTGCTCATTTTTATTTACTGTCCTTCAAGTAGTTTTATTCGTGAAAGTCTAAAATTACGAAGCAAGCTTGTGCTTTAGTGCACTTTTGGGAGATACATCTTAATTCCACATGACGTGTCGACGTGTCGTGTATCTGCAGCTAAGTACTAGCGTCGTCTCGTGTGCTGCTATGTTATTCCTTTATGATACGTTACAAGTTGCAAAGGCTAAAACTTTAAGTTTCATTTTAGGTACTAACAAGGTTTTTCAATAGTTTTTCGTTTGTTCAAAGCGAGCAATAGTCGCCGACCAAAGTTCATCATTTTTCATTCTTACACAAGAACCGAGATTTTCACTTGAATAAAACATGGTATTTCAGAGACCAGGGAATTTCAAGAATAACGGGTAGACTTAAAATACTTTATGAGATTTTCCTTTTGTGAGGACGACTCAAAGATACGTCGCCGTCGCGTCGCCTTATTTACCAACGTGGTCAACGAAAACGTGTAATTTAATGAAGAAGGCAGGATGAAGGACCGCTCAATTAGGTGGTATTCAGTACGTAACGAGAACGGGTGTGATTCTCAACATCAGTCAAAGCAACTAGTTCTTGGTACCCGGCGTTTCTTTGTGCTTACAGAGTACATATATAAATACCGCAGATTTAGACATGGAAGACGAATATGACGGTTACATCAAAAAGTTATTCAATAGTCGTAAGCACAAAAACCTAAAACGTTTCCCTAAGAATGGTTTGGTTAACACAGTCTGTATAATATTGTAATCAAATTTAAAACATATGTTCTAAACAAAGAGAAACATTTATCGTAAAAATATGTAAAAAGTTCGAGGCGTTACTTTAATCTAATAATCAGATTACCTTATTTGATATTCACACGGGTTTTAGGCGAGAATAAAATCCTAACAAGTTCGTTTCGCAATGAAGTCTTTTTAATATTTTTAATGTTTTAAATCGTATACTGGTAATAATTTAGTACGAGGGTACGGTCCGCATCCCGCAGTCTGGGTACTAGCCACCTTAATGATGAAAATCAGTTTAGTGGAGCTCGCTTCACCGTGTAGCGTCAGTTTGCGGCCGCTTAAGCACAGCCGAGAGCTGTCTTGTACGCTCGCAACGCTATTCGTTAAATTATATAGGCTTTTGCACATTAACTATACAGTACATAGGTCAAAGTTCTTCATTAGACGTAAGTTGTTTACGTCAAATTAGTGGCGCGGTTAAAAAATGTCGACTCTATGGAGAAGAACCGCCAATAAACTCCATTGTTACTCTTTTAAACATTTTTTCAAAAACGTGATGACATTTGATAATTTATGAAATGATTTGACTACAACCTAAGTACAACTATTTGTATTAGCCTGAGAGTTATGACAACATTTTATGGGATATTATTTTTGTATAGATTGTCATTCCAGCTACCTTTTATCGTTAAGTTCCTTTAATACACCCTAATTTTCTACAATCAAAGGTCTACGTGTTTAATAAAGGAAATTTGTCATACATAATTTAAATAAAATTAAAAAACTTTTTACAAACTGACTAAGTGCTAACCCCTAATTGTAAGTAATGATTTGATCTGTAGACTATAAGCGAAATTGCATCAAAAGAATTCCTTGAAAATAACCACAATTCACTTTATTCACTGAAATAATTATTTTGTTGGCATGTCGCAGTGTAGCGGTGAAAGTAAACTTATTCCGTCATAATATTTAAATATGTATGTAAACAAATTGAATAATAAGGTTAATTTCTTTTAAATATTTGCTTAATTAGTAATGCTACGAAGTCTACGAAAAGTGCTACGTGCTACGGTGATGGGTAAGTGTCTTGGGGGATTACTTCCTAAGTAATATTGACGTTAGTACTACGTTCGTTTTACACTCACTATATACAATAGTCTAATTTGAATTAAAGATATTTTATCTAAAAAAAACCCGGTTTTATATATAGTGTACCGTGTTAACCTGGGTTCTGCGCGATTATAATTGAATTACTAATAGCCAAAGGTATGTTTATGTAATGATGCTTATAAATAATGGATCTAAACAGCGTACGTACTTAGGACCAACAGCTAAGATTGAACCGAAACAAGCGCGGCTTACTCGAGAATCTCTCCGTAATTAAATACTTTAGTCGACCCTCCACAATGTCGGCCACCATTTACCCAAGTTAAGTTCTTTTCATTGAAACCATCAAGGAAACGGAATAATTATGCCTTTCTATGTTGAGATATTTAATTATTATTAGATTTTAAGTAGTAGTCAATTTCCATTATACTGAAGCAAGAATAAACTTCGTGAGGCACTTAAAGTAAATTATATTTAAATACTCGTGTCACTAATTCGTTTTTGTTTGTAGGGAATTAATCAATCATTTGTTGTTTTATATAATTTCTCTACATATGTATCTATATATTAGAAGGAAGTTAACAATTCAAACAAATTTGTCTGTATTTTATTATGTATGTCGAGCAATTGAAGCAATATTAAAAGTATACATAAAATGAACGTTAAAGAGTTTTAGTTTTAGATCGTCTCAGTGGAATCGTAAATAAAATTATAGCAGTTTATGAGGGACGTTCATAGCTTCATCAATGAACATTTACGTGTTTACGGCCGGCGTGTAATATGATACCAAGTAATAAATTAAACTCATGAATTTATTAGTCATTGTTAGAATAATGTATTATATTTTTTCAGCTTTTTGGCCAGGTTTTAAAAAGCTATTAGATGTCTGGTACCTCCAACCAGGCTAATTAACCTTTTTGTCTATATGTGGCCAGAAAAATAAATAATTTACCAAAAAAAAGGGTCTCGCTTACCGCAATCGTATTTAATTGATATAATTGGCATTTAGGTCTGCCATTACGAAACCATCCCGGCCCGTTTCTGAACAGCCGCTATTTTTTTGTTTCTCTCGCAAAAATGTAATTCTCCCGTGCATTTTTTTCACAATTCCCTTTCTAAGTTGTACATTATTCAGATGGACCTTTTTAGAATTTAGGGATTTAAAGATAAAAGTAGATCTGCGTAAACCATGTTTGTTTTGTCCACATGTAATACTATAGAGAAACATTACTTGTTTCATAATATCATTATATTATTCCGAATCTTTTGATATTAGATTTATGTGGAACAATATCTTTGATAAAATTTACATAATACAAATATACAGACCGTAAAAAAAGTAAATATGTTTACATTGAATGCGTGGTGAGGGGAATATTTCAGCCATATATTGTAACTTGTATCCTTTAAAAGTTTACCCTACCGCATGGAGCGAAGTATCGTCCAAACCAATCACGTCTCTATAAAGGTAAACCTCGACGGATTCTAGTTTTCTATGTATTTGTTGGAGTGTGCAATAAAAACAGTTCAATTGATTGCGGTGCGAGCGAGGCCGCGCGCCGCTCAGGTTGGTCCACGTGCAATTCACATGAAAAATGGCCACTAAATCACGGCCGGCACTTGAGGCGATCTCCCCGACTATAACCACTACAACGATATAGGAAGATAGGACCCGACAATGATGTCACGTAACGTTGGCAAGTCGATAAAAAGCTGCTTTTCTTATTTTGTGGGACTTTTTGATTTGATTTTGTAGAGTTCGCATCAACGGTTCAGATTTACTGACTTACTGAAACTGAAATGAAATTTTGTTAAATAAATAGTTAACTGATTACACTGTTTACCTATGAGTGCATGTAACTAAGGGTAGGTAATTAAAGGTTAGATTTCTAGTACATAAGATATGTTATATAATATGAAGAGTGCAACAATATTAGATGTGTACCTGAATACAGTTATTTTCTAACTCTACAGCTTGATAAATTATACTTCCCCTTACTTTGCACATCATTTTAAATTAAGCTTTATCAACGAAAGAATAAGAATGTCGTTGTATCGTCGTAAGTTAGGCAAGTTTATGCCCTTGTATGTACCGACAACAAAAATAGGGTACTGCGCCTGAAATGTGGCGATAACTTGGACACGGAAATGAAACAGGCGATGAAGATAAGTTGTTATTACTGTTTGTTATGTTACCTTAGGCTTATGGCTATGTCGGGCTAGGGGAACCATGGGGTGGACACCTAATGTTGGCAAGTAACGACAATCACCGCGACATATGTTACAACAACAACGATAAAATGTTTCAGCGATGGCGGCATGGAATGTGACAGAATGCAGCACCCGGCACTGTTGCCGAAACGAAGCGTCTACAGGTATGTGGAATATTTTTGAGCTAGAATGCAAAAACCGTAGACAGTACATAGTATGCACCGTACTACACAACGCATAAAATCATTCTAATTATGAGATTCATCTACATATTATTCATCTTTTAATTTAAATACTAAACATGTATTATATTGTACGTAACATATTATTAAGGGCGTGTCATGTCCTAATTGCAGCTGGTAGTAATTTACCGTCCATGTAATTGCTAGCTCCGGCATCAAACATTATACCTACATTGCTACGTAACTCATATGTTAGTGTGAAAACATTGCATGACGGCATTCTCGGTTTTAGTATAATCAGGTGTAACGTTCCTACATAATCGGCTAATTAGCGCTAGTCCCGCGAGTGCTCGCATATTTTTTTCAACAGATTTTTAAAAGGGTTTGCATCAGACGTCAAAGCTTACGGTGTTCCCTTATTATGCGGTATTGTAACACTGGATAAATACCGGGTCCAGGCGAGAGCACCAATGCAAATGAACGTTTTTATGTGTCCCAACGCGGCGCGGCGGGCGGCGGGCGGCCGGCGGCGCGCTGCATTCGCCTGGCGAGAATTAAACCGTGCATCTGAAAGGGTTTAAGATGAATGAGAGCCGTACGCTCACAATGCAACAACAGTTTAGAACAACTTATTCCTGTTGAGCAAAGGTAAACAGTCTGAGTTTTATCTGCATTGCAATGTTTACAAATACGAGGCGCGTATTCGCCCGTTTCACTTGAATGTGTTTATTATAATAATCCTTTTCAGTCTGTCTTAACAATTTTTAACGATGCCCAGTGATACCCTTGCAATCACGTAGTCTCGATAATATCGATCTGCAACATAAAGTCTATGTTTAGGAGTGTACCTACGGCGTCTGAACCGCGTCTGAACAGGAAATGACCACCAGATGAGTTGTGCCGTTAGCTTTGGAGCTTTGGCAAATATCATTTACATTTTTACATGTATAGATATTATTTTTACCAGTTAGACACCTTGAATTACATTTGTACATTACACATAATTATACATAATAATTATATAGAATTAAGTATACATTTCAAGTTGTTGTTCATTATGGCGTTCTGGGAGAGGCCTTTGTCCGGCAGTGGACGTCTTCCGGCTGATGATGATGAAGTATACATAAAAGTTAAAAGCAATTTCTTCGCTTGTTTTTTGTAGATACTCTTTTCTGTTTATGACCTTTTGCATTCATCCACTCCATTATTAAGAAGCATGTAAGTTTGTTTTCTAATCGTGTTTAGTTACGAAATTTTTTACCTTCAAATTTGTAACTGCTGCCGAAAACTATTTGCATCAGTGATTGTAAAAAGACCTCCATTTTAAATGTATCTACATATCTGGGATGAGATGATTGAGGGAGCATTCGGCGCTTTTATTCGCGGCTTATTGCATAGGGATGGCAGAGAAAGGCAAGGGATAAATTTTATGAAATATACTTTTGTTAAAAACTGACGCGTGGAAAATATTTATGGCCTAAAATGCCTTTTGGAATTTAGAAAATGCAGATATTATGAAATACATGTAGAATTGTACACGGCTGATTTTGGAAACATGGCTTAAAGTGTGAATACAAACTTAAACTTCAAGGCAGTTCTCTGTATCATTTTGATAATTGCATCAACTTTTAATTTTAGATAGCGATTCATAAAAATGTTTGGTTAGTTAATAATAGTTCTTAAATTATCTTAACCACATGTGAAATTGTAAAGTAAAAGCCGCTGCGTAATCAATAAGTCAGATGTCGCTTATAATTCTGCGTTTATCAGGTTAATCGGTGACGCGGTGCGGCTCGTTGCGGCCGGTGCGCGGCCGGCGAAAGGCCGGTGAGTGGCCGGTTCTCGGAACACTCAGGTTAGTGGGCTACCCTGCGGCCCAGACGCTATTTGCCTACCTGCCTCACTCTAACCGTATCCCTACCTGCCATTAAGCACGAACCATTTTTCTTCGGTACAACAAACACGAACGCAGAACTTTATGGAAGTTAAAAGAAAGAGTTTTTTTGGTTTTAAATAGTCCATTGTTTTCGGTACTCAGCGCAATGTTTTTATATTTTGTGCCGCTGCATTTGTATTTAGGGTCGTCATAAAAAATATATCGTCGTATTCAGTTACAATTGGAAGGTCCCCTGTTTCTTCGCAATCATGGCACTTGAGTTAACTCTCGAAAACTCTGTTTATGATAAATGGATGGGGATCTGACAGTGACATGGACGCAGGTTGCACCCTCGGGTCCCGTCGGCGGCGATAAAGACTCGATCACCTGCCCCTGACAGTACCTACTGACTCTTTGCCACCCTTCAGTACGTATCAAAGAATTTTTGTAACAAGCGATATTCATCATCTATTATTATGCAAGGAGTGCGTGGTATTGATAAGCTTTAAAGGCGTGCTTATATAAACGTGTGCTTGAAAAACATATTAATAAATGGAATGAAAAATAATACTTAAATGCATTATAGGTGCATAAATTACCATGTAAGCAATGTTATTGCTTATAATATTGTTATAGTTTAAGAGTAAATTTTTATTAATGTCTTTAAAATAATGACTCTACAACACATACCAGTTGCTTGTTTTCTATCCTACATTGTCCGTAATAACACAATATTCATTATCTACCTCCAAAAACATTGATTGGTAGGTCTTTTCCCAAAATTCTGATAAATTCACCTTAACTTACCTCTGCATTACACAATATTTCGCTTATTAGTGCACAAGTTAATGACTTGAATGAATGGATTATAAAATAAAAACACTAGAGCATTTTAAATTGACGCATGACTACCAAACTTTTAAGTGAATCTCCTGCTCTACCGTAAAATTCTAATAGAAAATGTCTTTGTAGAGTCGTTGGAATATTTTTGGAAAAAGGAAAGACTTGCAGCAGTTCTATGAATAGATTACTAATGGGAAACTATTAAAAGTGATATTGTATCAAAATAAATATTTTGGTATGTTATGGTAGGTACGCGGATAGGCGCGCGCACTGTCGGCGGCAGGCCGCGTCGGCGGTGGAGCGCGGGGCCTCGTCCTCGCACTCGGTCCGCGGCGCCCTCGCGCGGCACTCAGTCAGCGCCTGACCACGGGGGGACTAGTGTCGCTCCCCGGCTGACCTTACGACGACTGGTTCGCTAACCTTGCAAACACATCGCATCTTTTGTGATACGCTATGGACAAGACATTTAATTAAAAACATTCATATTATTCACACAGACTCTAGCTTTTCTCATTGAATCACATAGAGACCGGCTCCGAACTTGACCTGTGATTGTTTGCTCGAACTGTCAGTGCGCGTGTTGTGCTTTATCGATAACATAACCTGTACGATTTCAAGGGCACAAAAGACTTTGGTTAGATTGTGTTGTGGATGTAGTGCTATAGGGCTTTCGGAACAGGGCTTACTTAGTCATTCTTTTAATTGTAAGTGGGCGTATTCGAAAGTTTGAAAATCGATCGGGTGACGTGCGTGCGTGGGATTGCGTTTACGTAATCTTTGTTTACCTTGGAAATATGCACTGTGGTGACTGCTAGCTGCAATATATCTGATATAGGTAGTCTACCAATATTCTGGAAGAGAACGGCATGGGTAAGTTGACTTTACTGCGTCAAATGCTTTATGTTTTGTAATGTTTTCTTGTTTAGATTTGTTATTGCCAAATAGTTCTTTGAATTTTATGTTTTAGAGTTTTCTACTGCTTTAACTGAATTATTTACGTAATGACACTAGAGTTTTATTCAAAACATTTTGTTTAAAGAAGCTAAACGACTGTTTTATTTAACCGTATCGATTATTGACCAATTAGTGAAAGCGTTTTAATTTAGATATCTTTCGGAGTTTACAGAGAGATTACCTTGCCTGCCCACACGGTAGCGCAATGATTTTCTACAACGTGGGATGAAGAGTATCAGCCAAAATGGTCGTAAATCCAAAAAGGTACATAAATATACATAACATGACAATTTAGATATCCTATTAGAAGCAATACGTGAACGAAGCCATGAATATATTACATTTTATACCCAAACAAATAAAGCTAAAATGCGCGTTAAGATTTATATGGGCAGATATTGTTCTTTAACATAATATTATGTCTACCTATGATAGTTCTGTAACATTTTCAATAAATATACGTAATAACGTATTTACTGTCGATATGGTGTTTATGATAAAAATACTTAAGAGTTTAGTAATAAACGTTTTAATGCATAAAAAATACTTACAATACATAATATTACCAGCAAATAAACCAGATTCAGATTATAATAACTGTTCAGCTCATTCATCAGTTCTTGCGATCTTTAGACGAAGAAAGAGCTTATCCTTTTATAATTGTAAATATAATTTAATGTAGTACACAAAGCATTGTACTCACCACTTATTCACCCTAAGTATCTTACAAAACCCATTGACAAAATAATGGAACAGGTTAGCAGCCCGAACAGCCCTGAACCCCTTCTGGTTCCTGACCGGTTCAATACAGTAATTACACAATAAAAACAGGTTTTACAAAATTGTGTGTGAAAGTATAAAGCTAAGAACCGTTAAAAACTGTAAAGGCTTGTCTACACGTAAGTGATTTAGTAGCTACGCAAAGATTAACTAAATGATAAGAGCCTTGAGGAGTTGACAGATTTCATGACATTGATTAACAAATTCTATTTTATTTGGAGAGGGTAGGTCTGTTGTGTTTTTTATGCGACCATGTTCCGTAATTTCATTTATGCCCGCCCTATAATAAAAACAATAAGTATATATTTTGTTATAGTATTCCGCTTCAGACAAACCTATTCTGTATTCTCCGACAAACGTAATACATATGTCGTGTCTGCTTAATAGCGCTTACGTGATCGAACTTCTTCATAGTATGTCATAATCTATTTGTTGACTAACTTAAATGGTATTTCATTAGGACCTACTTTTTTTTTCCGGTTATTGATTTGTAATTAACGTTGATAGACGTAATTAAATCAAACGTCGAAAACCCGATTACATTGTTCCCCACGTCTCGTCGACAGCGTATACAAAGTGCACAAGACAAACTAATTAAACTTATAAAGTTCACTTAATTGTTACTATTCACACACATCGATGACGTTGTGACAAGACCACGCCCACAGAGAAGTATGCTACGCTTATAAGCTGAAACAAAAAAGTTTATTCCCCAGTTGGCGCCGTCACTTGCTAGCTGACTATCAACTTACTCCAGAATAATGATTAAACACTCAAAAGTAACGTATAGTCTATTCAACGTTATACGTGTAAATAACCATTTAGCAGTTAATAACGTGCAAATTTAAAATAACGTTATACCAGGAGTTTGCTATGGATAGAAAAAAGTTTAAATTACCAATTCTAAACCTAAATAAAGTATTACGCCCGTTCACTGTAACTGTCAATTAGTAGTCGGATGTTCAGCCGCAGATATTTATAGGCTGATATGATGATAGACAGAACGGAGGGTAGGAAGCACTATTCGTTCTTTCAGGCTATGGTGTACATATTTGATGAGCGGCAGTCGTGTTACAATGGCGTCGGGATGAGGTCGTCTGGCGGACAGAGCACGCCTTTGCTTTTCCATTATACTAGGGTATCTATGTCCTTATTTTGTGTTCAGTACACATCATCAACAGGTTTCAACATCATACAGGGGTAAAATATTTTTTCTTCTTTTGGAGCACCAAGTTCTTCAATTTTCATTGGAATGTATCCACCAACAGTTTTGGTGCCTGATTTCTTAATGTGGGAGGTGATTCAAATGGTGATTAATTCTTCATATACAGATTAAACGAAGATAGTTTTATCATCGTCATTTGAGGAAATAAAGTTTATCCCAACTACGTTCTGTCAATACTTATACCTTTAAATAAAATCTGAGGTAACTTTAGGGTCTCAACAGCTTTCATCTAAGTCTAAACTGGCAATGAAGAGCTGTGCTTGAATATTTTCACGTGACTAAATCATAGTTTAATGACGCTACGATAGTTGACGTCACCAACGTAGTAAGCCATCTTATAGCCATAGCTATAAGGGCCTTCAACGGATGAAGAATCTCTTACGTAACAGACCATCCTAATAACGTTCCTAAATAATCATTTTGATTTTATCCTTAAGAATCTTAACATAAATTTGCGCCTTATTTTATTTCCTCCTTCGCTTCTGATGGTAAATAATTCAAGACCCTTGTTTTACCTGTTTCCTTTCCAATTTGTTTCTACCTAGTTTTTGAGGAGTTATGTTTTGGAACAGAAATAACGAGTAAACTAATTTTACCTCCTCAATAAGAATTTGTAGCGTCGGTCGGTAGGTACTTATTCCGCTCGCTCCGTCTCAGCCGAGTCGGGCTCAATGGCAGCAATTCCCAGCTAAATTATTTCATAAATTATGCTTAAAATTCTAATAAAGTAACAACAATAAATCAATTTGAAATCGAATTAATACTTTAAAAATAAATTAAAGTGGAACTGCTGCTTGATATACGATAATATTGTGTTAGAAACAGAAATAGCTTTTAAGGATATCATTAGTCCCGTGGGAAATTAGAATAAATTACATAGCGTAACTGCTACGTTACGTGTTCGTATCTAAAAGTTCCTACGACATTTTACACGAACTGTTTGTACAGAGAAAATTAGATTGGCGCCTTTACAAATGAGGTGTTACGTTTTTGTCACCTGATAACAAATATGGGTTTACGGGATTACAATTCGAATGTGTTCAGTTTATCAAACGATAATGCGGTACGTGATTTGTTGTACAAATGGGCACTAAAGCCAAATTTTGAAATAGTGATAAAGTAATATCGGGCGGCCGCAGTGTGGCCTGTTTGTAAACAAACTGATGGTAACTCAACCGAGATGCTACGCGGTACATGGAGCTATGAGTCAGTTTACAATGATGGCATCTATTCGTGGGCACGAGTGACGCCATCGTCACTGGAGTACTGCGCAGTTTTACCCATTTCACAAACGAGATTAATGTATGGCGTAATAAAAGGTCACTATGAGGATTATTGCAATTAGTTAGAACATTAATGTGGCGTGGTGTCTCCGTCACGTCGTCTCTCTAATGCGCGTTGAATGTAAAGACTAGCAACGTCCTACATTACGCATCCCCAGGGACACAGCTTGCCCCACACGCACCGGTGACTCTACCTACGTTTGTGTGCTTCAGCGCTCTTATCCTTGACAAAGATGAGATGTAGTCGCATTAAATTATGTAATCTCGATGTCAACAGTACTGTAGGATTCGCATTCACGACAAATCAGAATACACATAGTACCTACAGCTCACCGTGTAATGTAAAGATTTATTCTCCAACACTAGCTCTATGACAACTGTATAATTATATCATTTCGCGTGCAATCATTGCTCAATCTAATCTATTACTAAAATGATTCGCAAAAAATAGCGAATGAACACGAGTTCAGTTAAGCAGTTTAATTATATTTCATTGATGGGTTTAATATCTTCTGCTAGAACGCGTCGATACGTATTTATCTACATATAGATATACAGTGTGTTTTCTGTATGTATGAAGTTGAACGGGTGTTTGTGACGCGTTCGGCGTCGTAAAGTAGCGAGATAAAAAGTTGACCCTCCGTCGCCTACATCTCATTATTTATGGTTCACAGCCTCCTTTTTGGTACGTCGTCTATAAAGGCACATTTTCCTTACCTTAGCAACTTTTCTACTTATCTGCTCTTAAAAGGACTAATCATTTGATTTGTTAATAAAATATGTGCTTATTCAATATCAAGGTTCGAGATAACACTAAAGTGGGCAGGTCAAAGTTTAATTAGTTTTCACGCGACTTCATTCTCTTAGCTCAGGTTTGATGGCGGGTCCGCGTCGCCGCCGGGTCGAGGTCAGACTGGTTAGGCTCATTAATGCACAACTACGGAACATCCGATACATTCGCATTACCACACAACGTCTTATAAAAAGACTTCCTATAAAAATAACATTACTATAAGGATGCTGCCAAAATTTCCGCAGTTTCGGAATAATAATGTTTGTGCCGTTTCTTTATGCATAATGGTATGAACTGAACCAAAGTAACTTTATCCCTACCCAAAAATAATAAGTTTGCTTCAAATTTTGTAGTCGCATTTACATTCTTTGTTATTTGATGTTTTTTTAAGTAACTCTTATCGCTGATATAAACGGAATGGGGTTAAGTAGAAATGTATCTACATCTGAGATAACACGTATTGTATTAATTAATCATCATGAGTCTTCTAATATAATTAGAATTAATGTATAATGACATCACTTTATGATCTTTTTCATGGGTTGAGTTTCTGTAAGTGTTGTGCAATTACTGTAATTAAGTGAGGACTCTACATTAATCACGTATTTTGACGATTTAAAAGTTGTGTAAGTGGTATAGTAAGTGATG
Source organism: Abrostola tripartita (assembly GCA_905340225.1). Classification (NCBI taxonomy): domain Eukaryota; kingdom Metazoa; phylum Arthropoda; class Insecta; order Lepidoptera; family Noctuidae; genus Abrostola; species Abrostola tripartita. Next base: position 5,539,018 of record HG996488.1, read on the forward strand.
TTGATTAATACTTCTGTGTATTTGGACCGAGACAGAGACAGACCGGAACTGGCGGGTGCAGCGAAGCGAACTCCACTCAAGGTCGAGCCGCACACGCCTTAATTATTCAACTAAATTATAACCACAATGCGCATGCATCATAACTTATTATTCATCTACTTACCGCAGCACAAAGTAGGTATGTATCTACCTAACGTGCGTGATGAAGAAATATCAATATCGTCGATGTTACCCAAGTGTTGCTGTAATATATTGTTATTGTCGGTGGCATAAAACCAGATAACAGAATTATATGACTGAAGCAATTAAATGAAGTATGAAAGGTAATCTAAATCCTAATATATACGTAATAACAAAAGGCAATTAATTACGCTATAACAACAATATCGAAGAAATGAAAGATGATAACAGAATAGTTGGGATGACACGTACAATATGAAGATATTTGTAACATAAGAAACGGATATTATGTTCTCGTAAAGTAAAAACCGAAACTCTTTATTGCCGTTCGGATCGTGGTCCGAAGCGTGACGGATAACGGAGTAGAGCCGGCTCCTCAGCGCAACTATTTATTATGGATAATGGACGCAGGCTGTCACGGCTCATCAGACAAATCTCACTAAGTGACCGCTCTGTTCCGTCATCAAATGCCACTTTATGGCCGCCTCTAATTGAATCATCTTGTCTTATGGCTTCAATCTTATCAATTTTATCTTCTTCATTAACAGTGTTATTGTAGAAGGTGTTTGGATTGAGCAATGTAAGGTAAGAATATTTGTGTGGATTTGCGTGACTGCTGATGATTGTGGCTAAATTTCTCTGCAAAAAATAAGATTGTTTCAAATCACGGGTATTACGCGATGAATGTCGAAATATTCTTTCTTTTTTGTTAGTTCTTGGTTATTTTTAGGAGAAAATGCTTGTTAGACATGCGATTTAAACATAGCATCTAATACTCAACTTCCTCCACTGCGTTATAATAAATATACCATATTCCGGGAAAGGGTAGGTGGAGTACACTCAGTGTTCGGGTGACGTAATTAGGTATCATAAGTACAGAAAGTTCCTTCTGCCATTTATGGGACATATAATCCCAGGCTGAAAACAATCATAAAGAAAAGTGCAAAATCTATCTAACACGAAACAAAAAATTATGTCATTTTTGTTTACCAGATTAAAGTAACTTTCAGGAGTATTGGTAAATAAACTGCTGATATTATCATTACTATTTTCAGTAATTGACCAGTGGAATAAAATTTAAACAAACAAGTGAAAGTGCAGCGCCCACATTGCTTAGTTTGGCGCTGTTTGCTATGTACAAGGTGCGACTCCATGCGACAAGCGACGTAAAAAGCCCCGAGAATCCAGATCACGTCACAGCCGGCCGCCTTGCTAACAATGATGAAGTAGCTGACCTCGAACTTGGAATTGCTTTAAATAGGTACTTTGCTTGTTTATTTTATCGTCACGTGTGTTTTCATAACACTGTGAAGTGACACGTTATTTGTTAAAAATAACAGTGATGTAAAAATATTGCTAAAAGAAACTGACCATGCTCGAGGAAAATACATATTTAAATATGGTGTTGATGTAAAAACAATACCTATGTGATTATTAGCGGCTAACATGTCAATGTTATGGGTTAATGAATTTTCAGCCGCTTTTAAGAAGGTACTTGTAAGTAACATGAGTCATCGAAGAAGCAAACCATTCAATTATACAATTCAAGTGGTCGCTAGCTCACTCGATCATCACCATTTATAGCAGCAGTTATACTTGTGTACTTGCCCCTTGTTTTTGTGGCATCGGCTGGTCGTTGCAGTTTCCTTTATTTTTAGAAAATTGGCCTCTCATGGATAAATCATCAAATCCGGTCACGACAACATTCAGAGCGCGGTGTGCGTATCAAGTATCGATCTGGTGAGCGGCTCAGCTGCGTCGCCCCACATTTCACGCTCGTTGCCAATCGCAACGAACACGCTCGCTTTGGTTAGTCGCTTTGCTCTTGCCGCGGAATCGTGGTTCCATGAGTGCCGTATTTATGGATCAAAACAATGGTCACAAATAGATCACGCTTCTGCTATTTGTATCCTATTAAGAGCTTGGCATTTCCATACATCTCTATTTCCGTGCGACAGAAGCTACCATCGTATAAAGTTCGGACTTTATTACTTAAAATGTAGCTCATTATGCAAGAACTACTAAACTGGGACTTTATCCATAAAATTTAGTAACTTAAGAAAATATTCTAGGAGCGTATATAAAACATAAATACAGTCTTTTTACACGACTGCCCAAAAAAAGGAGTGTAATGTTTTTAGTGTTCATGTATGTAAGTATGTATGTATGTGAGTTTTTGTTTAGTTTGACGACCCAATTGGCGCAGTGGCTAAGCGATTGGACTGCTGCGCTAAGGGTTGCGGGTTCGATTCCCACACGGGATGGAAAAAAATTGTGCGATCCGCAGATGTTTGTCCCGAGTCTGGGTGTTTGTGTATGTGATATTCCATGTTTGTGAAACGCACCCACGATACAGGAGAAATTCCTAGTGTGGGGCGACGTTTTTTTTTTTTTTAAAAAGACGTTTCTTTATTCCACCATAACTTCTGAATGCCTGAACCGATTTTGATGCGTGGAGTGTCGGTAGAATCCTTACACTATCGCGAGTAACATAGGCTGTAAAAAATGAAATAAAAAAAATATATAATAAAAACAATTAAAAACACGACTGCCATGAATTATATTGTTTTATTAATTCTATAGCGTCACTTACGTGTGATATTGTTACTAAGGAATACAAAAAGACTTGACTTTGGACAGTGAAAACATAAAGTGTAGAGATCAAAGTGGTGTGGCTTGCTGTCAATAGATTGTCTTTTGTTGATACTACCTCTTGCATAACGCCAGATGTTCAGTGAGTCACTCGTCTAATGCGAGTAGGTGTCACAGCCTTTATCGTGATTTAATTAGGTACCTACCCAGCTCTCTCTCACCTTTGCGTATTCGGGTATCACAACGTGAGGATTACAAAGATATTATTAAAATAGATAACGCAGTATTAGTGTAATATACTATTAGTAATATCCTCTTTATGATATAAATATTTGTAAAAACATTAGCACTATCCTCAACGGCTCTTTCCTCTATAGTTACCGGTATTTACCGTAACCACAGGTGTGGTAATAAACCACTTAATTCCACTGTAGCATTTCATACAAGTTACTTATGGGCCGCCTGCGATTACGTTTATCACAGTAATGCCTGGACTCGCTGGTGAACACCGTGAGAAACATTTCAAGAGAATTAACTTTCCGCCATTACTGTCACGCGAGAAAGAATAAGCAGCGAACTGCTCGTATTAGGTTTTTCTTGCATGTGTTACGTGTTGCGCATAACGACCAATCAGTGTAATCGATTAAATTAAAAAGTTTCACGTGCCTTTGCAATGATGAATGTTATTTGGGTCTTTGAACTAACGGTACTGCGAGTGAGCGCATGCATTCTAGTCGTGCCGTGTTGTTGATTATCGTGACTTATCATTACATATCTGCTTCTACTTAAGAAAATAAGCACTCATTAATTAGCGTGTCGTGCCGATACTTGTTAAAAGTCGAATAACTGTAGACGTTAGTGGTTAGATATTAAATGTCAATTGGCAAAGGAGAATATCAAACAAATAATTGATGAAAACCGCAATCAAATAAACTGTATAGTTGCGGTGGCATCGTGGCAGGCGAGCCTTTGGCGCGAGGACTGCAGAGACAATCGGCCCTCGTGACGGCTTTGGCAGAGCGAATAATGACAGCATTGTTTGAACGCTTTAATTAATATCGATTCGGTGACATGCGATATCTTCATCGAACAAATTGGAATTCAACGAATTGTATGAGAAAGTAGAGCTATTTGCATAATTTTTATGGTGACATTGTATTGTCTACTATGAACTGAACGTTCACACGTTCGTATGATGCCTAAACAAATAGATTACTTATCCATAGATATCATGCATTACAACTTTACTCGAATATCAGCAAACTTAGCAAAGAACAACGTTTTGTATTGCATGATGCTCTAACAAAAACAAAGACAATTGAAATGAAAAGCGCTAGGTATCTATTAATAAAACATGATTATTAGGTATCTATTAACAGCACCGTTTCAAGCATCAGTTTCGTCTTTTATTGACAGTTACCGCATTGTTTAAATAATGTTGATTTTAGCACGTTTTAGTAGTAGACAGTGTTAAAGAAGGCGCGACACGGCTTCAAATTAGTCAACAGTGGTAACCGTAACCCAACGGAGCGTAGAAATCTAAAAGACGTGTTGAGCATTATTTGTTGTTTATAACGTAGTCACTAATGATATACATCATTTATGTTGAAATTATCACTTACTACGTAAACTACCGTATTGCAGGCACGTTCGTCAAGTTTTTGTGGTTTCATAACTATAATAATATAGGAAGTTGTTGTTATGTGATGGTATTAAGTCACACCTTTAGTCTAGAAAGTACAGGTTTAGCGCCTTGCCGCAACTTTGAGCACCTAGTTCAAACCATCATTTATGTAGTTGGATTGGATTTGTGCTTGGATTGCCAAGAACTCGAAACTGTATTTCAAGAGCGCTGTGCAAACCAACCCGAACTTTCACATTTCTTTCCTTCTCAGTAGTATATAAGAGGCAAAACAACATATAAATGTATTTATTCTCTTGATAAGTTGATGACTCATTCACTTAACGATGATCATGTATTCGACGTACATTTTGTAACTCTAATGAAATTAATAAAGTTTTGTATTTATTAGTGAGAAAAACCATTATCTGATTCAGTAACAAAGCAGTACGAGGAGGGGTGGGTAAATGAAAGTATCTGAGTTAATGTACCGCTAGAGATTCTAAATATGACGCGCATTTAATTTATGAAAAAAGTCATTAAAAGAGTGCTTGCTCATTATAAATATATTTCTACTAGAAATTTTAACAATAATACATTAATTTATTAAATAAGCAGTAAACACGGTCGCAGTTTCAGTATTTATTACGTTTTATATCTAGAGATAGTTTAATTCATTTTATTTACTTTCTAACGTCCGGATTGTAGGAGCAACAGATCATTATATCGGGGAAAGGCATTATAGAGTATTTTTTTATAGTTCAGCATTTTCTCGTCATAATACCCGTAGGTAGGTAATGACTACCTACTGCATAGTAGGGCAAAGTTATGAGCTGCAAATGACTATTAAAATCTCTGTCCAACATTTTATTGAATATTGATAGCGTCATCCGCTAGGTCGACCGTTTATTGAAAGCTTTAGTGAAGGCCATTTACGTGGTGATTGACAAATTGCCGCTGATCCCCGGTGTGATGGGCACGTCACGCTGCCAACAATGATTAACCCAGACCCGACCCGGGAGCCTCATTTCCTTTTTTACATTCTTCTTAATACTGAACACGGTATTATTTTCCGGTTGAAAACAAATATTGGGTTGTAATCTCCGAAGCTTAGTTTTTTGTCCTGTATAAAGGAAATTGTTTGTGGTAACTCTGAGTAGCTGTATCGGGCTTGAAATTTACAAGTTTGTCTTCAATTACAGAGGACTTAGTGGTCTTTAGCAAAATGCATTTGTCCTCAAGTGGTGCATAACTGTCTTTTCCTTTTATAAATACAATCGTTCAGATGCCATAACCAATTGAATATCCTTATTAAAGTAAAAGTAATGCGGAAAATACAGATTTTTATTTAGCAGGAACTGGAGCGAACCTAACCAAAACGAATCCGTAAATGCATTCGAAACACACATTCGCTGGATTGTTAGCGCACTAATTTCATTTATTTCTTTAGTTTTGTTTCGTCTTCGTTAATTCCGTTGAGCAGAGCAATTCGTCCTAGAACAGTATAACTAAGACGGGCCTAATTTGCAGCACTCGGCCGCTCCGCTCTGTTTTATTATTGCATTAATCATGTGATATGATTAGCTTATGAATGATAAACACATTAACGCTAAAAGAAGAGGGTTTGGCATCATATTCATTTATGTGTGAGTGAGAGTTGATAAAGACCTACAAGGTAAGTGGCAGTATTACAGAGGCACATTTCTCCAAATAATACTTAGTCCCATACCTATATAACAGGATTATATCTAAGTGTATAGGTACTTCAATGTCCTTCAACCAGGCTGTCCGAGAATTCAATTAAAATATTCCTGTTAGTAGGATTGACCATTTTAATCTACGATAGAAACTCATTTAAAAAGGTAATATTCATATTGAAAACCCCACATCGAAATTGTACAGTGAATTAAGACCTCGGTCGTAATTCGTATTAAAACTTAGGAAGTGTATTTCAACCATAGCTTCCGGATCCGTCCGTTTGAAGCGGCTCTAGTTAAGACAATTTCGTAGTCAAGCCGAGTACAGTATTATACTATTATCTTTGATCACCACCCCTTTCTCCCATGATGAGGGTCGGCAGAAACTATCGAACGACACGTATTTCCCTTTGTGCAGAATCAAACTTCCTATAAGTACTTCAATCCAAATAACATAACGATGGCACCCCGTATGATCAATGTTTGAAAAAAACTGCAATAGGCATGTAATTGTACAGCTACTATTGCTTTTATTATAAAAATTGGCTATATTTAACATTGTTAGTTTAGTTAGGCACATATGTTGAGCAATGAATTCCTTAACCGCGCATTTCATGCAAAAATTTACCATTTTTGACATTCATTTTGATTTTGAAATCATGGTAGAGCTCCATTTATGGTTATAATGTAAGCTTTAATATTTCATATTTGTCGGTCATGGCGGTTATTATTAGTAATAGTTGAAGACCTTAACTAAACACCTACTTGTGAAATTTAATACTTAAACGAACCGTTAAATGCAGCACCTAAAATAACGTGGGAATAAAAAAACCAAACGTCAATTTAAGTGCCTAATGTGAAATCCGCCCTGAATAACAAGCCAGAATATTTTAACGAACGAAAAAAAAATTCATTAATACTCGTATAACGCCAGCCGCATTGTGGTGTCATCACCTCGGTAATTTGATGTGATGTAAATTCACCGAGTAAAACCTTTTTTATTGTTTTAGTGATTTAATAAGTTTGTATGCACGCTAAATGGAGACAAAGTAACTAAATATATCCTTTTTATGACTGCGTGTATGAGTAAGTAATGTTATTTCTAAGATAAAGCACCTAATGCAATCATGATGTCATCGTTGCGTCTTTTCAAAGACAAGAATTACCTACACATTCGTAACTATGTAGCTATATATACCACTAAAACAATATTGGCTATAAGTTAAGTACGTTTTTATGCAATATGGACGTCGGTAACGTTAAAGGATCACATTTAAGTGCACACTCAAGGGATAATCCCTTTTCGAGTATCTCAGCAGCTTTAAAAGCCAATTTGTTTGGAAGTAGCTGGCTGTTCAAGGGTTTTCATTTACATATTTGTGTAACTATAATAGGGTACTTCCCAATATTCGGCGCCCACCGGGGTAAGGTCATATTTTGTCATTGTGATTTAACCGACATATTAATTTCTGATTGGAGATTGAAATTATTTATTATGTATTCGATTTTGGTCTTCGGTTTTAATTACCGATGGGATTATGACAAATGAGAATATTATCATATGATTATGGCAATTATTTACTTGTTTTCCGATTCTCTGAGCCTTTTATAGTTGAGTGCATGCACAAACAACGTCATTAGGTTCCCCGCCACGCGCGAGTTTTTGTTATTTTAAATTTGGCTCGGGTTTATTTCGGACAAGTCTCGCGATGAAGGGGACCGCTATTAAATGCCTTTTAATAGTTTGCTTTTCACTGGCAGTGTTTTTTTCATTTGAATGTACGTTTTCCAATATATGAGTCTACTCGTTCTTTTTACCTTTTTTCCGCACTGGTAGTTTCTCCTGCATCGTGGATCGTGGTCATTACTGCATGCGCAAGCAGACTACAATCACTAGTTACTAGTAGTACATAATATCACTAGTTTATATAATATTACAACTTTGACTCCATGTGAATACAGTCGTTAATGGTATAAAACCACAAAATACATAACATTCCGAGTATCTCCGACCTTAAAACCTGAATCGGTTGTTATAACGGGCGTAAACAGCTCGATCCCAGATTAAGCCACGCTCACCTTAACAAATGTAATCTCAAGGTGAAGCTCGCTTTCAAGACTTCGTGTTATACCGAAAGATAATCCCAGCGTTACAAATCCGTCTCATTTAACAATTGCCGGCGATCGCATATGACATGACCCGTACGTGTCATTAGTCGGTGATGTAACGATGCTGGTTGCAACCAGCAATCCATTAAGTCTCCGATCTTTTCTTGTGTGTGTTGCTGCATTCGTTGTGCTAATGAAGCTAATAGTTATTATCTAACACGGATATCACGTTAGACACTAGAAAGTTTTGATTTTAATGTATTCACGATTAATTATATCAATGTGTAGCAGGTTCAACCGTGGTTTATTGTAAGTTTGCATGTATGCGTGTAACTAAAATTATAAAGAAATAAATCATGCGCTACTTGAATTGAACTTCTAAAAATGTACCTACTGCCTGCCGAAAATCCAGTCTTCGCAGCGGTCGAAATCCAAATATAGCGTTCAAATTTAGTTTTAGGTAGATTAATCGACGACCACGGTTCAAACGTATAGGTACATAATACAGCATAGTGTGCAGCGTTATATAAGCGTCAATAATCTTCACTGACAGCTATTGTCGATGCCATAATACTGTTCTAAGCCCGCGATATACCTTCCAATTTATATCCACCGATATCTCGAGACTGATTGATGATGATTTTTAAAACCGTAGAGTTTCTTGCCCGTCCGTCTCCATTGAAATTACATTTGAAACGGACAGCTAGTCATGGCTATTCTTATCTAAGCGCCTGCAAATGGTTTATCTGAAAAATAAACTCTTTTGTTTTAATCTTAAGACAAATACCGCCTGGCAAAGTTAAATACAAATTGTCTGAAACATCTGCAGTGATGTACATTTATTGTTTGAGTAGCTATTTATGTAATGATTTCAAAACCGTGACAGTAGCGTGACGATGGATTTATATCTTGTGTAGCGAGCTCATCAGTGTTACAAGTATAACGATGATCTCGTTAAGCTAGCGCTCGTACGCTCGGCTAGTGCTCCCTAGACAGCCAGATTTAGATTATTGATGGAATTACTAACTTCCTGATGTTGCCAATTTATATAAATTTCATTCATAAAAATTGATCATGGTGACTGATACCAATGATCAAGAAAAAAGAAATCACACTGTTATTGTTCTGATTCAGATATGAACAAACCGTCATGGGCCGATTTCTCCTGAGCTATGGAACGAAATTGCATATCTTAGGTACTCCTAAAGCAAGGGTTCACGAGCTGAATAATAAAGGGTCCCGTTGTGCATATCGAGCGGAGGTCACGTCCACATCACCGAGCGCCGCCTGCGCAGCAGTTCGATGCCCGGTCCCCGTAATTGGCACGCTTCATAAAAACAAACACACTATGCATTATGTAAATTTTATAATATAGTTGCATGAAACAATAACTATGCTCTAAAATGAAAGAAAAACAAATAGATGGCAATTAGATGATGAATCACGCGTGCAAGCATGTCACGCCATGAATATTAAATTGGAAAGTCAATGCGACCGTCAGGGTAAACTTCAATCAATGGAAACGTTTCTGGTTAATTAATAAATAATTTATTAACGAACGTAATAAACGAGGCCATAAAATATATAGGTATAGGAAGCCGGATTAAATATTATTTATAAATATTTACAGATCAACATAAACCTTGCTCTGCCCTGAGTCCTCTAAATCACAGACATAATTTAAGTACCCTAACTAATAGAAGCGAAGCATAGCAAGAAATAAAACTGTTATTAGTTATATTTGACGACATTAAAGGCAAAGTAACTAAAGCCCAACGCTGCACTTGTAACTCTTTCTATCCCGAGAGATTTTTTATTAATCTACAAGTCGGTACTTCACTGCTGCTATGGTTGTTCGAGACACAAAGAGAAAAAATCACACTCAGTAATTATACCGTTGCAAGGAAGGGTCTTCGATTGTTTATTGCCTCCTCCGCCGGATGTTTCTACTATTCTATTTATATTTCATGTTTCTTTATGCCGTAAGTTGTCAAACATGCTAGGAATGAACGGTTATTATGACGAGCAAACCGGAATTCACGAATCCGATGCTAAGGCGGGCGAGTGTTATAATTCCAAAATGCACTGTGAATTTTCGTTATGCATAATCCCAAAGCATTTGGACGCCTTCAGACAGCACAATGACGTCTATTTGCTGAAGTAGTGCATGTTGGAAAGCGTTTACTTTCCACTTTGTCGAGATTTACAGCATCAAGTTGTGCCGGCTGCGGTGTCTGGTGTCATCGGAGGCTTTCTAGTGAAACCCCTGTCGGAGCAAGACGTAGCGCCGCCGTCGCCGCTCCGGACACTCGTGACCTCGCATTGATATCCACCGAACTCGCGATGTAATGCGACACCACGAATTATGCTCACGGATTTTGAACAAGCTTAATAGATTTATACTGTTCGAGGAACTACGTGGTCCCTTTCATATTATTTAATTTCATAGGCATTGTCTATCCTATCTTTGAGAGTGAATAATATAATAGAATTCTACATATTTACTTATTATGTTGCTAAACCAATTCTATAAAAAAGTGAAATTAAAAGTACTAAGTCATATATCAAGTAAACACTTAAAGAGCTCCGAACTAAATGACACAGATTAATTAATGAGTATGGTTAAACGTGATGATAAATAGGTTACAACTAATAAGAATTCAGTTAATCGTTCTAGGCTTTGATCCCCGTCACGATTAGACAATGATTGATAGACAAGTTGATGAAATAGGCCTTGTATTGGTAAGGTGTAGGTGAGTGGCCGACTTGCAATGTTAGCACGTCCCGGCTCTCTCACAACGGGCTGCGCGCGCGCACTTTCTCCTGCATGAATGCCCTATTTTGTGCTTACACAGTACAACAAGTAACACTTTCATTAAACGAAATTTAAAGTATACCATACCACCTCAGTAGGTATATCGGTACAGTGGAATGTTTAACTTTAGCGTTTTCGATTACTTTTAACCTAATGTTTAAAAACAGTCATTGTTCCAAAATCTAAACCTAATGCATACAATTAATCTCCTCGGTTTAAACGGCATGTCGTCTACGAAAATATTCCCAGGAAACGTAGAGTTGTTTTATCGCATGGGCCGTCGATGTGTTCTAAACACGGACAAGTGTGAACTATAATAACTCCGTGTCTGTTGTCCGACGCGGTTGACACGACCAGGACAGTTATAACTTTAAAGATAAATTCTGAGGTGTCAATGAACTTACGTGAGAATTCTATAAGATTACTTAAGAGGATTAAGTATTCGATATGGACGATAGGGATGTTTGTATGGCTACGAAACCGTGTCAATGTGGATCGATAAGTTAAAATATTGGGTAATTTATTAATGACAACTAAACGATAAATTGTAAATGCATTACGTATCTATCATAATTATTTCCACAGTTTCAAACAAACTGTCAGTTAGTTTGTCTCGCTTACTGAAATGTTCTGCTGCTAGTGGCACTTAGTGTCGGGTCGATGGGATCCCTACAATTATGTTGGAACTAAGTGATGCTGATATTTGTACGAAGCTCGTGAACGACTGACATCCGTGTACAATTTATCTTTTATGCTAAAATTAGATTTCAAGCTGTTTAAGACTGACATAACATTAAAACAGCGTTGGCATTTGTGTTATCTCATAATAATTACATAAAATATGTCTATTCACTTTAACGACTAACATACAAATGCTTACCAAGAAGATTTAAAGAAATATTTTTAGTCCCGAATTACTATGGTGCCATCTTATAATTTTGAGAAACATCATTATCTATCGTAACTTATGCTTATGATAGGAAGTTCTCAAGACCTGAACCGCCGAACGGATAGATCGGACTTCCCCCTGCAACAACGCATAATGAACATAATTTTGCTCAGCTACATTATTCCTATTCGTAATTTATGTTCTAATAAGTCAAGTTTTACGCGTTCCTCGCATGTGAACACTTGCGCTTTCGCCCGATGCTATTAATTACCGATGTTATTCAACATGTGGTGCATTATTTCACGCTCGGTAGTCCGCGTGGCCGACACGACAGTGTTCCGGTGTGCGATGCACTGCCGGCGTGCAAGCCAGCCGTCGCCACATCCCAAGGCAAATGTATACACGATTTTGACATTTTTAGATCTTGCTTGATGCTTGCAACACCCTGCTTTGAAATGCCGCACTAGTGGAGCGTGTCGCAACTGTTTATATTGTAACCTAACCCTTTATAGAAATTGTTGAGTTGAGACGTGGTGAAACTAAGGCTGAAAGTTCGTTTCACTTCTTTTATTTACAAAGCCGGATTTTGAAACCATAGGATACTTTTGAATGAGTCAATGTTACTTTATTAATTCACCTTGTAAATGCTGTCATAACTTAGTGTTAGAACGCTTTATACAAATTGATTCGACTCTATAATAAAATTGAAAAGACCGTTTCGCCGACTGCGCTGCCATTTACGGCGTGCGAAAGCGAGTCCAGTGTATTTTTTTATTATAGATCTCATGTTGTAACGATGTGAACACAATAATCGTAAAGCCGGTCCCCTCCTCGAGGAGTGCGCAAACTGTCCGCACCGTGATAAAGGAAAATGCATTACTTCCCAAGTGAGGGCGAGCAGGGGGTTTTCCTTAAAACAGCCCTTCAAAATGGCGGCGCAGGTCATTAATGTTCGGCTCAGGAGCTGCCCAAATTTTAAAGGTCCACTTCCAACTTAGTTATTTCTGCTATGTGAGCGGCTAATACAAGATAACAATGTGGATTTTTTCGACGTTATATTCTTATCCGACATGATAAGAGAAATGCGAGACCCGATGTGATCTGCTTACGCTCAACTAAACTTCTCTGTTGTCCTTTCCATTAATTTTAATAATTTGACTACAAGTAGGTTCTCAAATGTTATTTAAGGGAAAGAAGTACCTACTCTTTTGTTATAAAAAATTACCACTTTTCAATCAGCATTAAAAGCATATTATTTCTCTTAATTGGGCATTTATTGTGCATTTACGTAAAATAGTTTCAATAGTCAGGTGTACGAGTAGAAAGTGGTCGCTTAATGCATCGTTGATTAAATTATTATGAGAATATAATGGTATTATATGAAAGAGACCGTTCAGATACAACAACGCCAATTATTTTTACATTTTATTATTTTCCTTTAATATAACTTTTGTACTTAATACTTATGTTCTTTTAAATTCTTGAAAATTAAAAGTACCTACTTACGGTTACAAAAATTTACAGGAGTACATAAAGAGCATTTTCAGACCAACATAGGTCGTTCAAAATACACGTACGGATTTCCTACAGTACAATGTAGATTACATACATATTTACATAGGGAAGCTTTACATTTACGTTACATTAGTGTTCCTTTCATTTACCGCTAGACTGCTGCAGGCAGTCAAACTTTTTACTCGGCTTACGCTCTACCTTTTTTAATAAAATAAAATTACACCCATCGTTGGAACAAATGCAAAAACTCATGTAACATGTGGTTATTCAAGCGGTCATTGTACTCCGACAATACCAATATTACCGTTTACTTTTAATATCAAATACAAATGTAATACTTACGATTAGATATGCATAATAGTGTTAGACTTGACCTGTGATGGATTCCTTTTTAACCGACTTCAAAAAAAGGAGGAGGTTCTCAATTCGTCGGGATCTTTTTTTTTGTCATTTATGAACCGATTAGAATTATTTTTTTATTTGTATTGATAACTATAATTAAACTATTGTTGAAATATAAAACAGTGTAGCAAATTAACTAGTTTGATGTCAACGAGAAAGTTGATCTTTAAATTATATCCAACAAGCTTTTGGATCAACAAGCAAACTTACATAATTGTTAACACCTTATGTAAAACCATATTTCAAGCAAATAAATGATTTATTATTATTATTATTATTATTATTTGCCCGCGGCTGCGCTCGCGTTAACCCCTAATTAAAGCCATTAGAGGGATGAATTAAAAAAAAACTAGTGAAGGTGTAATAGACAGACAGACAGAGTTGCTTTCACATTTATTATATTAGTATGGATAATGGATATGGATTATATAATATTCAACTATATAATTTGTAATAAATAGTTAAATTCCAACTTATTCAGCAAGCGTAAAAAACTAACGTAACGCAAGTATTTTATGAGAAAATCAAAACAATAAATTGTGCACGATTTGTCCCGGCCGTTTTGCAAAGTTGCCGGCCGTAATATATACTACTGCCTCTACGGGCGTCATACATTTTAGGTTAGAGGTCGGATCTGCGGCAACAGTGTCGCATCTACGGGTCGGGACCGCTTCTATTTTATCTGCGTAAGTGTAACATAAATTGTGACTATCCTTTTGTTCAAATTTACCGTAACATTGTTTTTTAAAGTCGTTTTAGTGTGTAGCGGACGGCAACTGTAGGAATCTTGCGCTCAATAGTCGCGGTAAATGCTGAGCATTATGTTTTGTTCAAAAGATTGAAGTCACGAGTAATGAAGTACTCATAAAAATGGTGTTCGGTTTCACGCCGAGTTGTATGGGATTATCATCAACGGTAATGTTGTAAAATGTGTTTCTTTTATTTATCTTTGTGTTGCGGAAAATATCCAATTTATTTTATCAGTATGACCTTCTCCACGTTTGCATTTGGAACGATTATTTACTATTTGTATATCTTGTAGTAGCAGTAGATGTGCGAAAACGTGTTTTCTTCTTACAACCGTAAATGGCAAATTGGATATTCAAAATGAAGTTATAATTAAAACTTTTTGACCAAAAACGTTATAATTGTAAAGTTTTAAAAGCTAGTAAACGGACACAGGTTTTGTGGAGTGAAGAATTTATGAAAGTAAGAAGCTCAGACTTGAACAACTGGCCAAGTGCGAGTCGGACTCACGCACGAAGGGTTCCGTACCATTATCTATAAAAATGGCGAAAAAATCACCTTTGTTGTATGGGATTCCCTCTTAAATATTTATTTTATTATGTTTTTAGTATTTGTTGATATAGCGGCAACAGAAATACATAATTTGTGAAAATTTCAACTGTATAGCTATCGCGGTTCTTGAGATACAGCCTGGTGACAGACAGACGGACGGACGGACAGCGAAGGCTTATTAATAGGGTCCCGTTTTTACTCTTTGGAAACGGAACCCTAAAAATTGTGACACTGTGATATCTTAGTCACTATCAGCGCAGTACTAGTTTTACCAGAAACCTAGTTATAGTATATTACTTGCGTTCGTGGTACAGCACATTTCAAACATAATCGACTAGCCCGCGGCTTTTCTTTCCTCGCCTACTAACAGTCCATGCATTCATCGACTAGTTGCCGTAAAGTAGATAAGTACCATAGGTACTATCCGATAATAGACAACAGAGCTGCGTATTCCAAGTCGAAATTATAGTCGCTATGATAGTTATGATAGACCTATGCAGGCAAAAATAAACAAGCAAAAAAGTGGTTCAATCAAATTATGTTTTAAGTGTTCTAACGGGCGAACATCTTATACAATTATGTCAACTTTAGACGAGTTATCTTGGAGCCGAGATACAAAACAGTTGAGACGCGGGCCTCTCACCCAGGTGGCTTGCGAATTTCGCTCTGACGGGGAGGCTTTTTCGTTCCTAGAGAGGGGTGGGGACGTGACGAGATTTTATGATAAGTACAATCAGGACCTGTGGATGCCACGTTCGCGCCACGTGACGGACTGGCTCCAGCCTCGATGAATACATGGATCTAGTTGGCAAGGAATGATGAACTGCGTCACTTTAATACTGTTACTTGCTTTCGTCAACTAAAATGTTATTTTAATGTACTCGCAGCCATATTGTTCTCCTTACTTATGTGTAATACCTAACTGGATTGGCCACTTTTATCTGGGTTATTCTGCAACCCTTGGCAATTCGTCAGCCTTGACTGTGTAACGAGTTCTTTTGGTATCATTAATTATTGTTAACGGTGGTATGTCAGACACGCTAAGTACACCTCGAATGTATCAAATAAAAAATAATTACATGGACTTTAATATTATGTAATGTAATTTCTTTCGCATATCAGTTTCACAAACCCGTTCTTCAATTTACACACCTACCTAATATTTGTAAAGTTTATGTATAATTTTTTGTTTTACAAAAAGAGCTACAGGCTACTATTGTAATCTTAACAAAGCTTTGCTTGTTGAATTTATCAAAGTCGCTTAATGATCGATTATATATTTACTGTAAATGAATAATTGCGTGCTACAGTCTTCCCTGCGAAAGTAATTAACGGTACCTACATTATTAAGGTCATTGACCGGCCCTTAACATGCCACGTGCGCGTTGATTTAATTTTCGTTAACACATACGCGTTACGCACATTACGTCATAAAACACCCTTTAGCAAATTAAACATTGCGACGTGCCATGTAGAAATTATGTAATATTTTTAAACGTGAAAGAAACACAATTAATATCTAGACAGACCGAGGTATTCTATTATGTATTATCGTAGTTATTTACGTGGGAGGGCTTTTATTTGAAATTTTGCTGACTAGAGCTGTAAAGGTTAACATGGGTTAGCTAAAGTACACTAGTGGGCGGCTAAATAAACACAGAGAAGTACATTAAAGTAATAACTGCCTACACATTTACCTCATATTATTATAATACCATATTTTTCTTTTCGGTAATTTTATTTTGTATTGAGGAGTGTTTATTGTCTTCATGTATGATCATAACTCCTACAGCTGGGCAAGATAGCGGCTCTATTCTGAGTCATGAATGTTTTCGTAATAAGACCTCGCTTGTGCCTATGTACACATGAAAGCGAACGAACAGAGATTGTGCCGGCCATGTGCACCGCTACTGCGGCGTCAATGCAGCTGTCGATTATCGTTGGCTGTAAGCCAGTCAATCTAATCACTTATTTATAATTTTATAGTCTATATACAGTAATTCTACTATTTCAACTGTTTTTTTTATTGTTTATTTGGCAAGCCACATTTCGTGTATAAACACTGAAATTTCTTGCATATAGTAAAACTTACAAGACAGGAGGAAGCTTTGAAAAGGTTGTTATTCAATGATTGCTGGCGGGCTATTATGTATCTTTTGGGCCACAGACGGCGCGGCGCTCTTCAATGCGAACTCAACTTATTTCGCTGTTTCAAAGAATGTCTACTAAGTACTAACTGCTTATCATCCTTGACACCGTTGTCAGACATTGTTTCTGCATGTATTATGAATATAACGTAATCTATAAATACATTTTTGTTTTATTAGTGACGCGAAAATAGAAATATGATAAACATGATTACCGGCCAATGGCGTTCATATCCCTAAAGGCACTGGAAATATCTACAGCGAATTAGGTCATCTCATGTAATATGAGTACGAAACAGGAACCCCCGCATCATGCTCTATCGGCGGAGGTCGATCGTACATTTTTATTTGGCTACTCGGTGACTGTTGACAGATATTGATGGGCCCGATGTTACACTCGCAGGCTCCCTAGTAATATTTGTCGGTGATCTGGCCGTACGCGGTCGACACTAATGGGCTGGGAGTTTTATTTATTTGACAGCTCCATAAAGAGAGGATTACTATAATACGGTCAAAATTAATGGGCGTGTTCGACAACTAAGTTTTCCGGAAACTTAATGAAAATAAATACGGTCGCGTGTTTTCCTGTTGCGAAGTTTTTGATTTCTTTCCTTTATTAACTGTTAAAACTTTTATGCTATCTCAATAAACTTTACAGTCTAATCAAAATTTGGATTGACCGCCTTAAGACTGTCTCGTGATCTATCGGCTTGACTTCGAGGGTTTTATATTCCGAGGGGAGATTCGGATTAATTGACCTTGGTTGAGAATTTTACTTATTATTAAATTCGTGTCATTGTTGTATTGTAAATATGCATTTATCACAAAAGCATCTCTGCCTACGACTTTGCAAAATACAGGCCTATCGATGTAAACGTTTAACTTTCAGAAAATATTTATTTCTTCACTTTGTTAATCAAATACAAAACTCGGTCAAAGCTCCCAAAAACATTATAATGTCAGCGAAAATATTACACCTCGAAGTTGAGCGCAAAAGTTGAAAGGGTAATGAAACAATTAAAGCTACCCGAAGCTCTTGAACACGGACGCTACACAATGGATCTGCTCAGGACATTGTCGAGAGGCTAAAGAATTGCACACAGTTTTATTATTCAGAGCACTTGACTAGGTGAAAAAGTGAAGACGGTTCGAGTGCCTGTTGGGGCGAGAGTGCGTGCTGCGATCCTATCGCGACCCTCAGCGGATGTGCTGCCTCTGCTCGGCCAATGGTAATTAGACGCCTCCGGGACCAGCGTTCATTCTTTATTGCACAATGCGTAATAAAGAATTTCAATGCTAATTTATAAACAATCGTAGCCCATTTGGTATGGTGTGACTCGTATATCTTAAATCCTAGTTGAATTGTGTTTCCGCATATGTAATAAACCTATACGAGTATATGTATTGTTATTAAATATTATTTTAAATCTGTTGTTTAGATAAATTCACGCAGAGTAGTATATCGATCATGCTTTGCTAAGTTATGGGTACAGCTTGAACTAGAATTGTCAATTTGAATTAGACGTTATTATGATACATCGAAGGCAGTCTGGCACGATCATAATGCAGTATCCTGTACTGTCACTCCTCGTTGGGCCTCGTTCAATGTACTAAGTACGCTACTTGTCTAACCATTTAATATATATAAAATGTATTCTTTTTGTTACAGATGTACATCGTTACCACTTCTGAACGCTAAGCCAAAGGTAGGCAATCTTTTAATACACACCGTTTATAAACAAATATTGATTGTAATTAATCGCCAACTGGTCGTTGCGCTGCCTACAAACAAAAGCAATAGAAGCTGCACCTATTGGAGCTTTTTTTCTTAAGTTTGAACCATTTATAAAACAACTCGTTAACAATTTAGCCTCGATTCGCTTTTTCCGCTCACCATGCAGAACTAGGTTATAGTGAGATAATAGCTGCCCATCTCGTTTGTTTTGCTTCATTGTTTGCATTTTCTGCCGCGCTCGATGTCCGTTACTAGTCAGTATATTTTATTGAAAAACCTTCGCGAAATTATTAGGTGAACAATGTTTGGCTTTTTGCTAGCAGTTGTGCCGCGCTGTTTTGATATTGGCTCGCTGTGTCCACAGTTCGCTGTCTATGTTCGTAAACAAAAATTCAATGAAAATATCCGGGTACGAATTTCTATCCCAGAATTGAAAGTTACTTCAAACATCCGTTTAATAACAGCAGCCCGAGTGAAAAGTGATGAGTGAAATGCTTGTTACACAACTGTATCCTTCACTGCTTGAGTATGTGCGTTTAGATAATCTCAACAGCTTGTTAATTATAATGCATAATTAACGTTTTGATATCATATGTAATGTTATATGCGTTTTGATACACTAATTAAACAAGAAAACAATCTTGGATTCTTGCGCTAAAACAACCTTTTACAGAAATTCGCATTACGCGACCGCTGTAGCTAAATTAAAGTTTGTTTGTTGTCCGGGTATGTTTGTCACAAGCTTGCCGGGACTCGTTCTGCTGACTCCGCTGATTTAGGGGGAAACTTTCCTTGTTTTGCATTTTACTGGAGCACGGGGAAAGTCGCCCCCGAGATTTGAATATTTTAGAAGTGGCGTAACTTCGCTAAGGTCCCTTTATGCGACTTCTAAGCGATTGCCTCACATGCTTTCAAGGAAGGTAATTGGAACATGCTTTTAAGAGTTAAGTGCAAATAATCATTTGAAAAGAAATTGCCTGTTACACAGAAAACGTTTGATAAAAAAGATTGTGCTGTGGGATAGGTCAATTCTATTTCCCGCAGAGACAGTCATTTATTTCCTTTGTGCGCGTGTCGGTGCAGTATCAATGTGGAATGAGTGCGGGTTTTGTCTCTCTCTGAAACAGGTTAAGTAAATAGTGGGACGGCTATTCATATTGGACGAATGAAATTTCCACGTTCAGCTGAATAGAATTTGCACTTTATCTGATTCAGTTTTTAATTAAGGTTGTATAACTCTTTTTAGTAGACAAATTAAGTTTTATTTTTTACTGATCATGCTTTGTCTTCTTATGTATTCTGATTTCAAATTAAAACTGCATATTTTTAAATAGCAAGGCTTGCTCTTTATTACAATGGACTTAATTCCAAATAACCATGTAAACCTTGGGTTATTTAAAAATTAAAGGAAAGCTGCATTCCTAATATAATTAAACTTCCGTTAGATAATAATTAGTCCAAAGAAGCCGTAAAAGAACCAAAGTTGAATAGACGTTTTGTACATACAAAAGAAAACAAGCCGAGGAATCAACGATGTAATCAGATTAGGACCTTTTTGATATACTGACATATTTGGGTCATTGGAATCCTTTGAAGTTACTTAGGAATGAATCGATACGCAACCCTATTAATTAAAAGTATACGACGGCATCGACACGGCCGTGGACAGATCCTGTTTGAAGCTATTGCAATTAATTTAAAAGCTTCTATAAGGACGTTCTGCCTCACCTTGAGACTGCCTGATTGTTCAACTGGTCGCAAACGCGCTGAGTGTGAGGCCCTAGGCTGGACTATCCAGGGTCAGACAAAGAGTTTTTAAATTAGATAATTTTCAAATATTATATCTTTAAATTTAAAAAAAACTGAAATTGACTGCTTTTATCAGCCAATGTACGTAGTACCATTTCATGTTACCAGTTCAATATGAGCGTCACAGACGCATCTGTAGGAATCACATCTCTATGTTTATTCGTTGTAGGTATCTGTTTCCGCTTCGGTGAACAGTGGTCGAATATTTTTTGCTTTTATTTTTGTGAGTTGTAACACAGCATCAAAATATTTTTGCATGCTTTTCTTTGTTGTTCATGTAGCGTGATGCTTGTTGGTATTTCCTATTGGATCATTTTATTCTTTATGTTTGAATCGAAGTACGAAAATACAGTAATTTAACTAAAATAAAGCACTGATAGCCGAGTGGTATGACCGTTGGACTGCCAAGTCAAAGGTCGCAAGTTCAAATCCCGGCGAGCACCAATGTCTTTTCGAATTCATGTGCGTACTAAAAATTATTTATCAGTTGCTAAAAACGGTGAAGGAAAACATCGTGAGGAAACCGGCATACCTGAGAGATTTTTCAACGGTGTGTAAAGCCATGTCAGAGGCCTACAGGCGGTTTAAACTCTGACACCAGGTTGTTCATCAACCATACGATAAGAAGAAGAACTAAAATTAATATTTTCACGTTACGGCTCTACATCATAAATAATTGTACGTACATACATCCTGGTGTGCTCAATGTGATTAACTGTTGTGCAGTCAAAGGTCTTGACGTAATGTAACTTATCGAAGCCTAGGTGGATGTTGTTAAGTTGTTGATGAATCTGTATCGAATTATAATGCGAGGTGGCGGCAGGTCGTCGGCCCCACCGCGCCGCCCGCGCAGTCCCGCAGCCCTGCCGCGCAGAGCCGCCGCGCCGTCCAATAATCCGGTTAGGGCGACCGCACGCGCCGCCGCCGGCGCTGCCCTGATCGAAATGTAATTGGGTATGCTCACCTGTCGCACCGCACACCTATTAATATAGATAATTTCTGAATTACTTCAGGAAGAACAACATAAACTTTCACATATAAAACGTCAAATTTTCTTTTAACTTTCATACCGATGGTCAAGAAACATTAATTTATAGTAATACTTCTCCTGTGTTATGTCTATGATAAATAACTTATTAATGAATAAATTTGCAAATGTTTCTGCTGTTAAATGGAATAGTGTGAACTTTGTGTACCATTATGACTTGAAAAGCAATTACATGATACATGAGGGCACAATGTTGCGACGCCGATAAAGTCACTAATAATTAAATTATATTGTTAATAAAAAAATCTTTTTTATAGAGAGTTTTATTGTAAATTTACATAAGTAAATGTTTTGCCTACGCCACCTTTATACGGGATTGTTTGGAAAGGTAAAATAATGTAAATGCGAATAAAAGGTGTAATTAAACGGGCGCGTCGTTTACGTGTACAATGGACAGAAGATTTGAATGGACGAGTCGACGTTTAGAGACATATTGTTATTACATGTTCACGTTGGTTTTAAGGGATCATAAAAACATAGAACTTGTACCTATAACGCAGATTTTTTCATTCGTGAATTAAAACGTTACGAGGTAAGTATTTGCTGTGAATTATACGATTCCAAGTAGGTGCTGTTCACACAACAAAAAATTTAAGGAGAAATGGAATAAAAGTTAGGCTGTTAACAAATCGTAGTATATCTCTTCATCTCCGTTTACTGGTTAATTTATGATCTGCTGGAAAATGATTTCTTTTTATAAAAGGTTTCTTAACTTACTTTCGATCAAAAGTTTTAGCCAAAACCTCGTAACAGAAACCTCTAATCTTGTTTTCATTAGGTATTTAGTTGCAAATTGCCATCAGTATGCAGATTAATATTAGCTTGCAGGTTGAAGCTGTCAGTCGCAAGCTTAGAGCGATCAAAACTCACTCTGTTTCAACAGCTTCTGGTAACCGAGCGTAACAAAGTCAAATTGAAATGTCAGTCTTTCAAATATTCACGTGACGTAGTTCCACGTCTCTGACTTGTGGGCTTATTTGTAATCTACTATATGTTCCTATGTTGTTTTACAATCACTTACTTACTATCACACTGTTATGAAGATAGTCTTTGTGAGTAAATAATAGAACGTTAGGCTTTTAGGAAATTGCAGCGATTTTTGCATTAGGTAATTGTGTTTTCACATCACATGCTTAATGAATCGTTTGACCTTTCATTGACGAGTTTTGTTTATCCACGTACTGAATAGTCAATCTAGTTTCTAAGCCATGTACTCTATTCACTACTGCCAATTATTGGTTAACAGTTTTTTAATTGTACCTAATGGTAACTTGCTTTTACCTAAATGAAAACAATTTTTGAACAAGCCAGTGTACGGTGTATGCGTATAATATTATCCCTCACACTGAAAATGAACTGCAGGCAATATTCAATATTTTTATACCGTTTGATGTATAACTAAACTAAAAAAAAACTAAATTTGTGTGCATAAATTCTATATACCGGGCCGAAAACTATTCATAAAACTTCTCGATGTAAAAAGCGCGGAAAATTTGCATGCGTCAATATTTCGTAATCTCATTTAAATATATTCAGTTTGCGGAAGTAATTAACATGTGCACAGTCGAGCGTTTGCCCATAATATAACTCAAGTGATCAATATTTTGACTTTATAAGATTGATATAAAATTATATAAATGTAGTAGTGTAACTATCTAGATTAGATAATAAGTATGCTAATGCATATTATATTACATAGATATTTTGATAATAAAATAGAGTAAATTATGTAGGTTAATCAGCAATGACTTTGTTATGTGGTGTTTGTATATATTGGGCCGTTATCCGGTTATCAGTTTTTAACATCATTGTAGGTATATCTTCTGATTAAAGTTTGAATAATTAATAAATTGTAATACATATTGGTAAAAATTTCGAAACAATTAATAATATTTCTAAATACTGTTTATCCAAATCATAATAATTATTTAATATCAACCAACTGGGTTATGTGGTACTAATGAATCAATGTCAACGTAGTATAAGAGCACAATATCGTACGGCACCTACACACACGATTGTCTAGCTCGCGAGTGTAAAGGTCACGACAGACACGAATCAATCCGCTCCTCTCAGACAACTTTCACTCATTGTAGAACAACAAATAACTAGATATTAAGACATCAGCCCATTGTTATTTCTGCAACAAGTTGTTTGAAAACTATAGATTTTCTCAATGGTATCTCATCTGTTTTTGGCCTTGCCATACATAGCCACAAATCTTTTGAGCCAAATGCTGGCTAAAAAACGAATTGCCTGCTTTTCATAAGAAACGCAGACGTGGAAATACTTACAATGCGTAAGTTCGCACAAAATCTATTCATATATTGCTCTTATTATGGAAACTATCTTGTAACGTGAGCGCTTTTCTTTAAGAAACTAACCATTTAAACGTTTAGTTACCGAACAAATATAGAATCTGTAGATCATTTAAAATATAATAATAATTGAATACTGAACTATATTTCGATTAAACATAAGACTACGTAAATCTGATAAGATCTGCCTGATCGTTGGATTTCTTCGAACTAAACTCATAAGCCGGTTTGAGGCTTCTTCCCCAACTGAAATATGGATTACATCTATTCATTTGAAATTCAAATGAGGCTTCCATCGCTTTCTTATTGGTTGTAATGAACTCGTTTTGTATCGGCGTGAAATTAAATAGATATCCGAATTAAAATCCAAATAATAAATATGTATTAGCTAAACAAATCTTTTGGATACAATCTGTGGTTTTCATTGCTGAATTTTGTCTTACAGCTAAGATTTGTTTATTATAATTATAGAAACCGGGACAGTTTAGACCTATTTGAAACAACAAACTGAATTTAAATAATTTGTTGAATAATTATGGATTTGTCAAACAAGACCTTCAGCTGTGTCAAGTTTATTGGAAGAAGAAGAACGACATTTAATGTGCTATCAGGAGATAAACTTATTAATATTAATTGCAAGGTTATGTACTCACTAAACATATTTTCTTCTATTTGTTTATAGTTGAATTTTGCAACCAAGTTCCGAGAGTACCTACGTACCTAATTTTAATAAGTTATCAAGGTATCTTGAGACTTAATACACAAAACATAAAGATAGCTTTAGTTTCTAGATTTAAAAAGACAAAAGAACGATAGCTTTAGAGCTTAGATGTCTTGTGTAGCCAAGTAAAGGTATACCTATTGTACCGTCGTCTATGAAATAGCTTGGTCGGAAGTTTTGCTTGTGGACGTTGTCATTTATTTCCGGGACATCTGGAGCGACTCTTGTAGCCAGCTGGTGGCCTTGTCCGACTTCAGAGCGACCCATGAAGCTTCCTAGAAACGTGGAGGCCCGCGCCGGCGCGTGTGACCTTTAACCTATTATTGACCTTAGAAAAATTACATAACCAAGCAAGGAATTTTCTTGAGTTTGATTTTTTATTGGTTTATGGTAAATATAGGATAAGAGATTCTGATGAAAATCCAAAAAAATAACAAAATAATGTCGATGGATATTTTAACTTCCTCTGCTACGGTACTTTGCTGACAAAAAAAAATAAGGATAGAGGTATTTTTCACGAATCTTGGCTCGAAACGTGTTCATATATTACATTTGAGATAAGTTCCGGCGAGGGGGGTGGCAAAACAAAATGTACAATATTGAGGCAAGAAAATTTATTTACGTCGTGACTTCGTTGTAGTCATCTTTGGTAAACTTAATATTTGTTTACGGGCGTCGGGGATGCTGCCGTTCTGAAAACATAAAGTTTATACATAGGAGAATATACTATATACATTATACCTGTTACATTGTCATCGGTTAATCCAGTGGTTGCGGTGGCGGTTTCTTTGCAAAAACCGGCGACACAAAAATTTTGATGAAG
The DNA here is from genome assembly GCA_905340225.1 of Abrostola tripartita. Lineage (NCBI taxonomy): Eukaryota > Metazoa > Arthropoda > Insecta > Lepidoptera > Noctuidae > Abrostola > Abrostola tripartita. Next base: position 5,564,738 of record HG996488.1, read on the forward strand.
AAATTGTCGTGCGGATGTGGTTCACTTGCGGTTGTTGAGACTGATACTTACGTTAAATACGCAGATAATTATAAAGTTTATATTTATAATTAATTGTTCTAGATTGGACGAATTCAGAAAGAAAGAAAGATAATTTATTTGTCAAACATGCGTTTACATAAACTGATTCAAGTTAACTAACTTTAAATCTTACCTTATTCTTTTGAGACGCTCGAAGTTCCTATTAGTTATCAAATTGATTTATTAGTTTATAAGCCTGCAGTGTCCCAATGCAGGGGAAAGGGTAACTCATATGAAGGTACCTACTTAAAATAATGAAATGGAACTGAATTAAATATAATACAGGAAACTTATAAACCTGTAATTACAAGGAATTTATCGTCAAACAAATTTTATTTATAATTTGCTTTTCCGAAATTGCATTTAAAATAACTGCATGCAGACTTTTCATACATACAAAAATTATATGATAAGAGTTATAAAAATATTTTTATTAATAAGTCTACTGTTATACCATTTAATTTGCCTTTTACTTTGTATAGTCCATAATGCTCTTTGCTGAAGTATTTTTACCTTCGTCTGTTTAATATTAAAGCCCCAGTTAGTGACAATTGATATACGTTTCGATCGAATAATAATATAGTATGAGTTATACCTCTTGTTGTAATGCATGATCCTTCAATGGATGGTGAGGCTGCCCATCGCTTTCGATGTTGGTCTTAATATGAAACGAACAATATTTTATAATACCACAACGATTTTTACGTTTAGCATGTAAACTAGCAAATATCAAGGACGATTCGTGAAAAAGTTCGATTATTCGTCTCGGGACAAGTTTGCTCAATGCTACGATTTTTCCGAAGAGGCAGCAGAAAACTCACAAGTTAAAAGCCACGTAGCGAGCATAAATATGCACGGTGCATCACAACAAGTTTGTTCTGAATGCACTGGTGGCAAAGCTGTGGTAACCCTAGGATTAGCTTCAAGAGATCGAGTCACGTTAATCACGTGATTTCTAGTAGGGCAGGTAGAGACCATGAACTTTTGATACCACAATCCTTTCGTCTCATTATCTGTAGCTAGAGTATTTACTTGAACATGATATTCTTGCTAGATAGAGATGTCCTGAGGATAGGCCGGGTTAAGAGAACCAATGAGTATTACATAAAAACTTTAGTAACATCTTACATCTGAATATGTATCGTCTGAACTGCTGGGCGTCGTAGATCCTGTAATTAATTATGCAGAATATATTTAATATTATAGAAAATATGTGATGACTCCGTTGTCAATGCTTCTACATACTCCTTGTCGAATTTCAGTCAGGCTAATGGTTACAGGCTTATTCCACAGATTGTTTAAACACAAGCTGCACAAGTGTGTGCACACACACAGCTCTCTCTATTCCCTAACTCACATAGCCCCCCCACAGAGAGGTCATGCGCAGGAACGATGGCTCAATGTGCTCCAACAGGTACTGTTCCGAAAAAACAAAAAATATTGTTCCGTATTGGTTCCGTATCATACTTACGCGCATGTTGAGCCATGATGATATTGTTGAAATATTCTTCAAGGGTTTCTATCTTTTCTAAACCTCCTAAAACGATAAATGGGACAAATATATGAGTTTGGCAATGACGGTATTATTTTTGCCTTGCTACACAATCTTATTGGCTTGTACAATATACTTAGTTAGTAATAAAATAATAAATTGTTGTTGATTTACTGGCTCTTGAAATGGATTCTTGAAATTGTTTAATTCTTGCAATATTTTTATTCCTAGAGACCTAGAATATTTGACATTTCACTGCCCGCACGAAGGCTTACATTTAAAACATCCTTGAGTTGATAGGTCAGTAGACGCAGGGTTAAATAGGCTTCGGTTTCATATACTTTATGAAGATGGTTATAAACATAATTTTTCAAGAGTGAGGTATTAGGGCATCCCAGACTACCGCGAAATCGAATTAACAGTTTTTAAATACAAAAATGCATTTTGAACTTACTTAGATTCTCAGGTCTTACTTTTAATATGTGTTTTTCAACTGAAAAGTAAAAGTCAACTTAGGTGTTACTTATGAAATTATGATTAGATCTTTAGCTTCAAAATTGTTATACAATATTATACTTATAAATTGTTAGTCGACTAAACTTACGTATTTTTTCGACGTCCTCATCCAGTAAAGTAATACCCACTGTTGAATTATATTAATTTTATATAGTTATTGGTTTAAGTACTAAAACACGTCTAATACGTAATATTCTAACTTGTCTATACTAGCTTAAGAATTTTCATTAGAGTTTATTTTAGTATTTTTCCTTGATTACCTTTGCAAAAGTAGAAATAATAAAAATTAAGAGTAAACAACTGTCGCTCTTTTTATAATGTGAAATTAATCATAAAACTTACTCATTTTGCGGAACTGTTTCACAGATTCATTGTGTTCATCTTCTCTGTGCTCAACAAAAATATCTGAAAAGAAAAATAATTGCGTTTAAAATGGTTTATTTAATATTTAAAGGTATTTTCTCCGATTCGCATCGAGTTCATTGAAATTAAATTATTTTAGTAATTTATATTTTAAGTCGTTTTTGTAATAAACTGAAGCAACTGAAAACATTATGTAATTATTAGGTTTTTATTAAGTATATTATTCTATAAACGGTATCACAGTTTAACGGCAAACTTTTATATTTTTGACCGAATTCAAAAAAAGAAGGAGGTTCTCAATTCGATTGTATGTTTTTTATGTTTAGATTTTGATTTCCTTATTGCCATGGTAACTGGTTGTATGAAACTCACCGTCTTCTTTAGCATTAGGATTATTTTCGTCGAGGCACGAAGTATGTAACCGACACGAGTCGAGGTCAGCCGGGTCTTTACAATTGTACCGCCATTTGCAATTCGATTTTCTTTTCACAGTTGTTGTGAGCTGATAAGTAGCTGTAATATTAATGTGATTATTAGAAATCATATTTAAGAATACCCGACTATAATACCTACTGCTAGGCTTAGATTTCTTTTCACTTAAAGCAGGAACAAACAATAATTTGCCGAAAGCATCACCCCGCAGTGATCAAGCTTTATGATCATACATATCAGCCTACCCCTTTAGAGATAACAGGCGTGAGGATATAGGATATAAATTTTATGCTATGCTGGCGAGTGCTCGGTTAACCCGCGTGCATATTTTAAAAATACCAGCCAGGTTTTAGACGCTCGAATCAAAAGGACAAAACTACTCAGACATCACGTGGATAAAACTTTACAATCCCGAATACTTTTATAACTTAAAAATTAGGTACCTAGTACTTTTAAGCTTTTCACAAATATAAAACATGTAAAAAATATAATAAACAACTAGAATTAAGGCTAAATTTGACGTTTTTATCTAATTATGAACAATGGTCATGGTCCCTAGAAGGCATTAACTACTTACTTTCATTTTGGTCTCCCTGATTTGATTGCAGGTCAGCATTGTTTCTTGGTAAAGAGGTATCATTTTTGTTTTGTAGAGCTGTGACAAATTTTTCTATTTAATACGTATTTACAATAACAGAATTCATTTATACTATCTTTATCTATGGCTTACTGGATAGGTACATGCTGTACATTTCATGCAAATATTGCTGCTAATTTAAAAAAGTACAGTTTTAGGGAGGAACACTCACCGCCATTTCGTCTTAGTCGCCGATTCATGATTCTGATGCCTATAAACATTATTGAATCAATAAATAAATATATCGAAACCTTATTTATATATTATGTATATATAAGTATGGGCCACATAATTATCAGGTTATAGGAAGCTACACATTCAGTCCGAATATTGTAACTATCGTCTCCTTAAGATGTCGTGTTACACATGAGAGAAAAATAATTATATGAATTTAGCTGACATATAATAATAATATACTTCGTAATAATAACTGGGTACCATTTCTGCGTGCCTTCTTCGGAAGTCCTTTTTGAGGAGGTATCTTTTGCTTTACTGCCGTTCCTGCGGGCTGACGGGCCACTGATCCCAATTTCCCATTTTTCCCTTTACCGGCAGCGTTAACAATTACGTGTCGGTTTGGTCGCATTTTCTTTTCCAACTTTGAAACTACAAACGATATATATGAGTTCATTCAATTAACCAGTCGTAATATTTTATAAAATCTAAGAAGAAATTTACTTCTTTCTCCCCTTCGTAAGTTTTTCTCCCAAGCAGTCAGTTCTTCTTTTTTATTGAGCACTAAAAATTTAAAAGATATTAAAATTGAGGTGGTTTTGTCGATAAAATAAAACCAATAAAAGTTTACATAATATAATCTTTGTAATGAACTTACATTTATAATGGCATGTTTTAGGCCCATTTTCCACACCGATTTCTTGACCTGCAATGCATATGTACGTATTATAACTACCATTTTTTCCAAAAAAAGCAGGTTGCGTTGTTGATGTAACGCTTTCAATTGTTTTTACAGTAAAACAACAAAACCCTTTATCAATTTTTGCAACGTTCATCTATTCACTATTTCTTGTTTTGTGGTTTACTCTTATATACTATTTTTAACCGACATCAAAAAAGGAGGAGGTTCTCAATTCGTCGGGATCTTTTTTTAATATCACAGTTTGTATTAAATATTTTTTTTGGGTTTGTGAACTATATATAACTGCATTTTAACACCTTCATTAATTACCTCTATAATTCACCACTTGGATCGGCCGTGTGGTAACGGCGCCTTTAGATGTTCGTGACCTAATATCTGAAAAATTACCTACCTTTAACAAATAGATTAAATCACATAAATGTCAGAAAAAACACATGTTTTATATTCCTTTTAATTCAATTCAAGGCAATGTAGAATAAACCCGCTGCATTTTTTTTTTACTATATGCGGTCCACCGCGCCGACTGCAACCTAAGTTTCGAAAAGACTGGGCTGGAATCCAAGCCACTCGATACGCCTGTCATAAGTTTTTGCGTCATTCGAATGACAACCGAGACTGACGATGGCTTTGCGTGCTCCCTGAGGCGCCGGGGAGGTTGATGAGTTAAGTATCGTAGCCATTTTGTTTCCCCACCTACCGCTAGACCGCCTTTTATGAAATAAAAATAGGAAATCTCATTACCATCTCCTTCGAGAGCCAGGGCTTGAAGAGCATCCAAACCTGAGATGTCCTGATCTAAAATCATAAACAGGAGTTAGGTTACCATACCTTCAATTTTCTGCTGTAATAATCATTTAAACATCTGAATTACCATTTAAATACACAATCCTTTTTCTGGTCAAAACTGTGAAAAAAATATTTGTTATAATAATGTATTCTGTACACTTGGTACATACACAAAAATTTAATAGTAGGTCCCTACAAGCGTCCTTATGATGTAAGTAGGAAATATGTGGAACATACTATGAATAATGACAGACTTGAAAAGAATTGAAGCTCAAGGATTTGATATCATAATTATAAGAACTGTGTTCTTAATCAGCACTATCAATGAAAAGAAAGAACTATTTATGCATGTTGATTTGTGAGTGTGTGTGAACATCTGTTTTATTAAAGCTAATGTAACAGTGTTTTCTCCCATAATTAAGAATTAATAAGTTATTCATTAAAAATCTCAAAAGTCTTAGTAAAATATTACAAAAAAACAACTGCAAACATAGATATTTATTTTATGCATGATAGTATAAATGTTAACAAAAACGTGCTTTGAATTTTCTGGTTTCAATAATCGAGTAGATTGTAGCAAATCGTATTGACACCGTTTCGAGTCTATCGTACTCTAGACGTAAACAACCGTCATTGACATGTAAACAACAGGCAACATAGCCAGTGTGTCCAATGCCACGGGCGCGGCGACGCATGGACCAACGTGCCTACGGGATTAACTTCGAAACAAAACTATCGTCCCGCCAGTGTGCCTCTGGTAGCTGCATTATAAACTAGCCACACCGCGACTTTACTTGCGAAACGTAAGACTACACGATAAGACTACGTACAGAAATCACAGTAAAAATAATGTAGGTGGCACTTATGTGTAGAGGTAGTGGTTTGACATCATGTTTTAGGATCACCAATAACAATCGATTTATCCAAAAATTAGGATTTTTATACGTACAGTAGGCTCCGAATAATTTGTCCGCCAGGTCCTCAGGACTCTTTGCTGCACTAACTATGCCTCTGCCTTCTACATTAATAAAAGAAAAAGAAATTAACATTAACGAAAACCAGCCGGATGCATAAAATACTGAACTTAAATACTTACCTCCTATGACATCCACTGTAAAGGAATTAACTTGCTATTATTATTATCGCTTAATATACGAAAAACAATTAATAATGCGCGCAACAACGAAAAAATGTTAAGATAGAAATATAGCAATCATACTATCACTTGTATCTTAATGCACTTACTTTTGCTCAAGAGTTTGAAGGCAACCGGCAACATCTCAAGAGGAGTGAAAGTGTCACCTGTTTGGGAAATATGTGGGTATTTTACATTTTATCCTGATATTACTAATATAAAATATTATTTAAAACAATTAGACCGTACCAGAGTGTAGTGCCCTCGTCATATATTCTGAAATATATATTCAAATTAATACAACTAAATAGAGTGTACCACCACAAAAAAATACACAGTAAGTTCAAGTCGCCTGCGGAAGCCAGCCACTAATAGGTATTCTACAAGAATTATCATCCTAAGTTGTCTGAAGCATAAAGGGCACACACAGCCGCGGCCTGCGGTGGCGACCAGTTGTGTTAGTTCATTTACAAGGGAAGCATTCACACAGGCGCTGTGTGAATGCTTCCACTCTTAACGTAGACAGATATAGACATCGTCATTAGTTATATATTATGATTATGAGCATTATTTTAAAGTTCAAAATAATTAGACAATGTGGTGATAGGTACTTTAGCGCGGCGGATATTTATTTTTACCTTTTTCGGCGATGATGAAGTCGGCCGCTTTGTCAACACCAGAACTTGCTTCTTCTTCACTTGCTTTATCATTTAATCTATAACGTTTGTCATCTACATCATCACCTTCACCAACGAAAACGCCGGAGCCATCCATTTTTCTAACATTTTTTACCGTTGTAGGTCTATCTACAAATTTTCTAGGTACTACAATACTCGTCAAATAAATCCAATAAATAAAAATAAGAATTTGTTTTACCAATTTTAGTAGAGCTAACAGCACCAAGGCGCATATGGGCGCTCACCTGCATGTTCAGGGGGGAAAATGTATTAAGAAATAAGTGCTAAGCTTTTATTAAACATCATAATGATCAATATAATATAGCTTACCAAATGAACAGGTATTAATAATAAAACAAAACACAAAGTCGAGAGCATATTGGTTTTACGCCATAATACATCTCAGTACGTTTGATAGTAAAAAGTATAACTGTTTGGAAATAATTACCTCAGTATCTGAATTTGATCAAGGCGCAGTGACCATGAAATGGAAGTTATTTATTAGCTTTTGCCCGTCTGCATTGCCACAGCCACGAGCGAAATGAAAAATAAAAATATTCAATGCATACAGTATTGCTAATTTAATATTTAAGGGTATAACTTTAGGCAGTCTATATCCAATAGCAGAAAATAAAAGAGTATTTTTTACTATTATTAAACGAGTGGGGGCACGTTCTTAACATATTTTTAGATAAATAAAGTACTGACTCTTTGACACCAAAGGTGTTTATGAAGTAACAAATAAAGACATTAACTAAGATGTTACAGAAATATAATATTGATCTCCATATCCAGTATAAGACATAGGTACAAGATAATATACAATTTAATAAGATACTAATCAGGTGTTCAGCATCAATCAATTAATTAACGTGGCAAAAACAAATGCGGCTCTGTTTGATTATAACAGTTAAAGCTAGACCAACTAGTTTTGATCAGAAACATCATTCGTACATTCTGGATCGCACAGCAAACATCGCCTCAATTCATAGCAGCGTTTGTGTCCCCTGTTAATAACTGTGTGTCAGATGGGATATTATTGTCCGTAACCGCACGTCTCACCACATCATCCCGGCCGCGTCGCCGTAATAACGGGGCCCACCTGGTAACCCACTAAACGATGTTGATTACCTTACCGAATACCACTGTTATTGTACATTTTTGGTCGTTTGTAAGTTATTATATCGTGATGTGATCTTGATAACATAAAGTTACTTTGGCAACAATACAAGAACTGGTTAAGGTAGAATTTGAATATTTTTTCTGTCATGTCAATTATCAATTATTCCCCTAGATATGGCTGCAGTGGGCATTATTTGGACATACATAGTCAATCTTTAGTTATTAATATTGCATTAAGTAGACAAGCTTTAGTCTCTTAATTTTTTTTATAAATTGACATGCCACCAAGTCTTTTCTTCCTTAAAGCTCCTAGATAACTAGAGATAAATATAACTACAATATAATAAAAAATCTGTCTAGGGCAGACGGTTTTCTATTAATATTTACCTTCAGATTGCAAAAAGAAGCTACAAACAAATCACGCAAGCGCTTCTGTATTATACCAAGGAAATAGGTAAGAACATTTTGTAGCTTAGCTTAACATTATTCATTTGTTTTCTTTTTTTTTATAATTGCTTTTTGCATTCAGTGTCTGTAAAATGATATCACTATCCTCGTTCGACCCCACGAAGTCTGGCGGTTACTTGCGGTTCTGTTTACTTAATAATAAAGGGGCAGGCGCAACGTAGGACTGAGATACCTTTTGTTCTTGTTTAGCTCATAAATCAGTATGTTGTTTTAGTTAACCTTTATTGTAAAGACTTTCGAATTTATTTAATAGAATTTACTGTTTAAAATAAAAGAATAAAAACGAGATTATTAAGTTTCGAAATTGAAAATTGGTTCCGATCACGCATTGGTCCGTGAGAAGATCTGATTATTAACAGCTTGAGGCATCGTTCGTGCGATTGTTGGGGCGCGGGTGTGCAAGCGTTAGTGAAGTGAAAGGTTGCGGCGCGATGACCCGCGACAAACATGCGCTTGCGCCGCGTTTGCCCTGCGCTCCAGTAGCAAACGTTTGTTCCATTGTAAAGTCAGCAGTTTCACCACTTAGCACGACTCTCACCTCAGAGAAAAGTTGCTAACACCTCACAAATTACTAACGAGTTTCGTAAAGACCGCATTGTCCATTTGATCTAGATTTCTTTGTTGCTCAGTTGAAACATTTACTCTATATAGTTAGTAGTATCTCAAACTATTGTGCAACGTTACATTTCTCGTACTCTGTGATGCAAACATACTTAATGCGGCGTGGGTAGTATTGCCGTACGTAGGTAGCAAGAACTTGAATAAGTAAATATTTATTCATGGCAAAGACATGCTTAACTTAACTCTAAAGGCGCAAACGTTAATTAACTGCTTCGTGACAGTTTTTACAAAGTAATTGGGAATTTAATTCGATATGGAAACACTTTTTATTTTCTTCAAGTATTAAATTATGAGGATTTGAACTTTAATAGTAACTAGTGACCAAAAAGTATAGATTTCGCGAATTTAAAGGTCAATCAACTACTTATAGTTATACTTTATACTTGAGAGAAATTTTACGAAAAGGACATCCAAAGTACACGCTCTTATTAAAGAGAAAATGATTCTATAGAAAACTGTAATAATCCCTACGTATAAAATATTAATCCTTTAATGCTTTATAGCCGTGAGAAAGATTTCCGAGTAATTGGCGGTGTTACGGTCTATTCAGGTTTCTAGATGGCGCGGGAAAATTCTAGTGCGCGGGTGATCAGCAGACGGCGCGCTGCGGTCCAATCCGACTCGGTGCGACGTTCCCACTACCTCAACTCAATACATTAAACATACAATTTGTTTCATTACTTGTTTAAGAACTCTATGGGTACCAACATTTATCATGATTACAATATTTTAAATAAATAATTGCATAATCAAGGACCGTAAAGTATTTCCCGAAATCGCCAATTGTGGAGAGTATTGGTGTTCTAGAGCACGCAGTAAGTTCACAAAGGATCCTTTGTAATAGGATACTAGCATAACAAGCTATCTTTGGACACATTTAGGTACTAACGACGGGGTGCTGTAAAATAAAATACTAAACTGCGAATCCAGAATTTTAAAATAATACATTCATCCCAAAATTGTAAAATTCTTCTGGACTTAATGACTAACGGCTTAGATGAAATGCACGTTCTAGAGGTCGTCAATCTTATTATTTTTATATACATACTTGTTTGTAAGAATTTAAAACTATTGTTAACCATATTTGAAAACAATCTACATATTTCCTTGGAACATTTCCATGATATGAAGGCGTCAACAAGTTTTTGTAGCTGTACAGTTCCTTGTATCTATATTTTTTGTATATATCAATATGCTCAAACTTTAAATATCACTAAAATCTCAACGAAACGATTGTCGCCCAATTGTTAAGAACTGTGACCGCCCAACGCAGAACGATGAAGTTATAGTTTAAATTTAAGAAACTATCACATAAAACTAGCCGAATCGGCGGAAAGTTGAGAGGGCTTGTGAGAAATTAAATAAGCGAATAAAGATCGAATTCATCCGGATATCCTAGAATGGTACGTCGCCCGCTCACGTCACATAATTTTACAGCAGCCGATAGGGATCCGACGCCGTCTAGACGCGACAAAAGCGCTAGACTAGTTTTACAACTACTCTCCTAGCAGCCGAACACTAACGCTTTTCCCAAACTGATCGGCCGACTGATCCGATTTAAGAGTGCAGATGGTAATGTGAGAAAGGTGTGATTTTCGATGGACCACAGCCTTAGCGGTAGGCTGATCGCTCGCGTGCGAATCCTTCGACTAAAATAGATCAACATCATATCAGCTGAAATGCGATCGCTTGCATGCGACGCGTAAAATAACGTACAAGGTTTCTGACAGTGTATTTGAATTTGAAATGTAAAAATATCGACACGATGAAATCATAGACCATGACATTCGTACAAGTATAAGTAAGCATAGCTGGTGAAGTAATCGTCAACAATGTTATTAAGTTACTTACTGGTGACTATCTACCTTGTAGAGTCGCTAAGTGAATTCATTAGAACCTCTCGCTTGTCGCTGAGAGTGACCTTAACTTATATTGTGACTGTATCAGCTCGGACAAAGGCAAAACATTGAATAGTCGGTACCATAAATTTACTTACGCTAGTAAATAGTGAGGCCTTCCCACGTGACGTATTAGACTATATTTATTAGATTTACCTACTGCCTTTTTTAATTGCTAAATTACTGCATTCGACATTACCGTTTAATGCGTATTCAATATATTATATATAGCACTTAGTGAGTATAAATTAAACAATATTTACTATTTACCTATTATATATTTTATGCGTATTATGATGACTCTCAAACATGACGCAACCCTATACGAGGTTAACAATATCACCATACGATGTGGTATCAGAAACCGATTCATTGTTAAAAAACAAAACAAGCGAATCCATTATCTAGAACAGAACACTTCCTTTCACTTCAAACACACAAGCATCAATTTGTGTAATCTCAGGCCACTTACCGCAAAAACAATGAACCATTACACACGCCCTCGCTAACTGCCCGTAGGTACCTCCGATGCACTCTACACCAGGAACAGACTTACTTCACATATGGTTAATATGCTGTGACGATGCTGCAACACAAGCCAATTAGTTTTCCACGATATAATCTTAAAAAGTCATGTCTATACCATATAAAAATCTGTTTTATTATTCAGTTTTAACGATGTCTAGTAATAAAATGCTTTCACTCAATGACTCCTCATTCAAGTTCATAGTCGATCTCACTCGGTGGTTTGCTGTTAAAATAAAGAGCAAACTCTCAGCTATGTGTAACCGGCACAAGTTGTTGCAACTAACTCTAAACGCTGACTTGGAGAGTAGTTGAGGATATCGGTCGTCGTAAGTGCTCTTGTCTCTAAACGCATTCCCGGCGTCTCAGTCCACTTGACAAAGAGAATTGAAATCCACAAGCGTCTTGTTGGTCGTAAAGCGGCTCACAGTGGCTTAGTGAAATCCAAGGCACCGGCCTCAGAGAGACGCGGGTCGCGGCTGTCGATACTATCGTACCGTACCTACCTACTTATAGTTCTGCTAAAATCCAGCCATCGGAATTATACCTGGAATTGAGTTATCCGAATTAAACCTGGAATTGAGTTATCGGAATTATCGATATTGCCAAGCGAGCATTTTGTTTCGCGACGAGTATTAATAGTATAACATTTTCTCTTTTCAGCGGGTTTCCAATAAATAGGATATGTGAGCTATGCGTATTAAGTTTCATTTAAAAATCCATATCTATTTATTTATGAAGACATATTGAACTGTTTTTCATAACCCACAAAGTAGCAAACTTATCCGCCCAGACCTTTTACACTGTGATTGGGTTAGCTTTCAGTCTCACCTATTATGTCCCAATATCAAAATTTTACAGGAATTACTATTATTAAAGAACTATTTAATTTACCGCAAATAACACGTTATTGAAGTAAATGTGATGCAATATTATCGATTGAAATAAGTCGAAGTGGACTGTGAAAACGTCTTCAACGCTTTGTCCTATTTCCTGCCTTTCAGCGTCACTTAAGTGGATAAAATTAGTTTAAAGCGCCTTTGCATTAAAAAATATCGCTTGAAAACAAAATAAAATAAGCGTCTTGAAAGATATTGAGGTAGGTTCGGCGTATTTTGTTAGGAAAAGCAATTGTATAGACTTAGAGAAAGAAATATATTTAGAGAAAGATTCAATGTTGTAGTGTCTAGTAGAGTACAATTGATCTGCAATAATCCATTATCTCTGGCTCACTTATGCGACACTACGTGTTACCAGGCTGATGGTCAATTACAAACCAACCGGCTGACTCAATCGGGTAGTAAAACAACAGTATTTGAGCTTGATTAAGTGATAGTAATCGAAATAAACGATAGATTTCTGTAACGTAACGGAACACCAGTAGGGACCTAAGTTGAACTGACATGACAGCGTACGCCAACCCCGAACAGACGTGAAGTAACCCAAGTTCAAATGCTCGAGGGCATAATAACGAGTATATTACATGCAAACATTAGTGCGATTCATGTAATATGCATCTGAATATGGCGCGATCTCCACCGGGGATGGTGTTTACTATTATGAACACAGTGCTAACTTCATAGACGTCAATGTAAGACATCATAACATGACGTCTGTATCAGAGTACACCCATATATCTATAAATACCTATATAAACCGGGCACAAATCTAGCCTCCGTGCAGCTACTGAGAATAACCTATGTAAAAACCCAATTACACCTTCCTCGACCTAAGAATCGAGCCCGACGCTCAGCAGTAGCTTTACAACCACTAGACCCACGAGGCAGCCATGTAAGTATATGATACACAAGTATATTAGAAGGGGACTGTAATGTGTACAGCGAGGGTCAAGGCTTAGTAGTGTTCTCGTAAATCGCTTGTGTTAAGCGTGGCTCGCCGCACGCAGTAACTGCATGGCTGGACGTTAAAACCAGTCCCGCTGAATTTCAGGGGGCTTGAGCTCTCACAATGGACCGTCGTTACTTGAATCTAGCTGTTATAATGAAGTAAACTTAAATCATAGTCCATTGCGATTCGTTTTCTCGTAAAATCACCTAAATTGTGATGTTGTTGCATTATAAGTTAGTTCTTTGACGTCAAATTAAATAAACACAGCCGATTTTCAATCATTTCCATTGTAAATCACATCTATGTTATTAGTACCATACCATAAAACTGTAGCAAGTAACTAAGATAAAATGTTGTTTCTTAAATTGTTATTCATCCATCTTGTTGTCATTTAGTTGAAATACCTTATTCGATATTTATTAGCTACAGTCTGGGTCGAACAAATGAAATGTTATTAAGATCGCCGTCAAAATTAACGATGTTTTATTTTAGAAAGCAGCTTTATTATGAACAATAAAAATCTTAGACGTAGGTATTTTAACTGCTTATTACATTCTGTTTTTTTTTTTCAAACAATATCATAACTACCGACTCTACGATTACCTAAAAACAATACCAAAGGTTTTTCTTACTTTCTTTATGTTAAACTAAAATTCATACAATTGTAAATGTTGACGACGATAATACACCATCATAACTAGACTCCGTGCTGCCACTGAGAATTTCCTAATGGAAAACCCAATAACAGTTTTCCCGACCAGGGAAGCGAACCCAACACCACGAATCGAGCTGAGCAATCGCGCTTGCGATTACTAGATCATTGAGGCAGTCGCATATATATTAGATGAAAATAAATATGATCCGATTCATAACAAAATACATTGTATGTCGCGGTGAGACCAGACGCGCGGGCGTCGCGCGGCGACCCACGGAGAGCGCGCGAGGGCGTCGCTTTCCCAGGCTAGGGCTGCGCGGACGTGACAGTTGCGTCCTGCCGGACGTGTGGCATATGACGTCAGCGGCCATGCTCGGGATTACGGATTTCCTCCATAACTCCCTAGTACGAGACTGTAAAATATATATACGATCCAATTTTCACCATTAAATGATTCACAATAAATGCTTAAAAAGTGAAGGTGTAACACAAGAAGAGCAACAAACGAAGTGCAGCATTACTGCAGCAGCTGGTATTAAGATTATTTTAATGTGTCTTTTAAATGTTAATAAAGTGTCGAAATACCGCAAAATTATATAAAGCACTTTCGTTGTGCCAACAATGCCAACACTGGACTTGGTTTGCAATAAAACGGTCAGTGACACGCCAAATGACACCCAAATGTATGCAAATCAAACTTAATTTATTGGATATATGTATTTATTCGTATTTCGTACAAAGAATAAATAAATTTGGTCTCAAAATATCAAGGCTCGTATATCAAAGATGAATGGTGGAAAATAAAGCAATTCAAATAACTTTCCAAAGTGAAAGAGCTGTCATAAAACTTCATACGATTAAATAACGCTGTTAGTTTTGGCAATTGGCGATCATTTCTAGAACATTTACGCGCTATTTGCATGTTACACGCATATTAATTGAGCAATAAAATATAAGTGCTCATGAATGGCATGTTACCAGATACCTCCATGTAAATGTTACGCTATTAAGGTAACAATTATATTATATTCATTTCAAATTATTGGCTTCCAAAAATATCACGATTCAGATCTTTTCAATGTATCATTAAAAGCGGGTCTAGTATTAAATCCAGTAAAGAATCAAAATCCCAAATAAGTATCTACCTAATATCTAAAAAAACACGTCGCATTTGCTTATTTTGCTGTAAGTATTAGTACGGGGGCAAATAAAAACTGACATGTCCGTTCGACTCATTGTCATTCTAAGTAGCGTCGAGTCGAGTTAACTTTTCGCTTACAACAAATATTAACTTAGCCGCTGTTTGTGTTGTCTATTTGTTGGAACTATAAACCTTATAAAGCCTTCGTAGCGTGGCTGTATTTGAAATGTTACCCATATTTTATCAATACTCGTCCGTAAAAATGGCCAGCGTTCAAAACTTTTGATGATTTATGTTTTGAGAGTTTGTTACAATATTTTTCATTTAAATTTATATTGTAACAAAATACTTTATTATTTATGACATGATATGTGATATTAGAAGGTAGGACGTAGATATTATATTATATTTCGATACCTTAAACTCTGAGTATTATTTTGTCAATTTAAGTCTGTAGATGTACAATGTCATCAATATAAATGGACAACATAACTGTAAACGGATATTACTTACCCAGTTATTCTTCTATATATGTATACGTGCTACATATGTACAATTGTTTAATTCCAAATAGTATTATACCTATGTAATAAGAACACCAAATAAAGCTTACAGTCAGAAAGCTCAGCAGACCTTCCGAATACACTCGCACCCCACACCATGAGCAGTACTCGACCACTTCCCGTTTCCGCGGTTGACTGACAAAGCAGGATTACAATCTACCTCTCAGAGATGGTTCGAGGAGGCTCGATGCCCCGAGTGACTCGAGCCGCGATCGCACCACTGGAGGACCCTGGAAATATCAATGTATATTTCTGTTACCCCTATCCGTCTCGCCCCCGGCACTTATGGTAAAAGCTAGTTCTCGGTACGCCAAAGTTTAGAATTTCAGACCCTCTAAAGCAATAAACGAAAATGGGTCTTATTTTAATTTGTTTCTCGAAAAGGACTCTTCCAAACTACTTACTATATTTTATGGCAGCATTCAGTTATTTAACTGTTTAGTTTCAGTATTTAATTTTATCGCGCTACATAGTTTTTCTGGCATAGCGTGACTATTAAATCTTTCCTAAATTAAAAAAGGTAAACGCTGCTCTATTTACAATAGTGATGTAGCTGAACATACATTTAGTCGTTCTGTACTTCATGCATGATTAGTAAGGAGGCTAATTAGCAGTACTTATCTGACTAAAACTGGAATTGTATCAGTAATTACTAGCTATTGTAATCGAAATGCCAATTAAAGGACAATAGACCATTTGCATAGGCGGTATCCGCAAATAACAGAAAAGATGATTTGATACGTCATTGTTCGGTTTAATTATCACGAACTGTCCTGAACTCGTTTTTACTCAGTTATAAATGTTTGTGTGTATCTCTTAATCATTTGTATACCTAAATGTGTATAAATATTTAACAATGAAAATAATTTGTTTGTCACAGCCGCACATAAAGATGATACATGAAAGAGATCGTGCTCACTCAGCGTTCCCGGTGTACAAATAATTATTATTTAAATAGAATTTACATAATTTCCACAATCATTTTATTATTAGGTATGTGTACACTGTACATATACGAATAAATGTGCCTTCAAATTCAAGATTATTTTGCATTATTAAAGGTTACTATTATTAATCATTTTTTCGACTTAACTCCTTGTAGGTCTTGTGATCGCTAAGCGCTGCTGCTGACCATGAGGTCCTGAGTTCGTATCCCGGGAATAGTGTAATTGAAAAAGAAATATCTAATCAAATATCTAGCTTGGTAATGACCAAGCTAGATATTTGAATATTCAGGTCGTAATGTTTTGGACAAAAGTTATTTAAGAAGTAGAATGTACCTACTCAGAAAACAATAATATAAAAATCGTTTTTTTTTTTAACACAATTACCACTTGATTCAATTGGCTTGTAAGGTAAAAATCTCATATATTTAAAAATGAGAATAGGTTACTTGTTTCCAAAAAAAGGATATAGTTAAAGCTAACTATTATACATTTTTATTAGAGCATTTTTTCTCTGAAAATATCCTTATTTGACCTACAACCGACTTTATCATAATGGAATACCAAAAGCCCACACTCCGGGAGTTTACTTGCTCGAAGACCATACTACGAGTCTCAGTGTAGGAGCTTGGCAGTCTGCCAGCCGGAAGCCAATCCTGGCGCGGAGTCAGAACATTTTGATAGCACCCGCTTTATCAGTAAAGTTTATTTATATGTACATGAGTATGTACATCTATTAAATGATCCTAATAAATTTGGAATACAATAGTATAACGATAATTCACACAAAATTCTCTTCACAAAACTCCGTGCTGGGAAAATCAATGATCGTGACGAAAAATATCAATAAAATATTCTGGGTCACGATTGCAGAATAGTTACAGTACTCTTTACGCAGCCATCTGCGTCGTAAGTGTGTTTGTTTATTTAAGTCTCTTCAAATGTTATTCGTTGGAAGAAGAATGTTTATTTATCGTATTTTTAGACGACAGTGTCAGAGCGGAGTTTCGCATGTCTACTCAAATCCTTAGCTGTCGACACTCAGGTGTCCCCTGAGCGCTGCCTGCTTTTATCATTAGTTTACCGACTGTGGTATTGTCTCGTATATTTTATCTACTGTAGCACTCTTGTGTTATTCAAATTCTAATGCTTATTATATGAAAATTCGTTATCTAAATTGAATCTTCACTAATTTGTATAGGGTTAATAACTATAGCAACGGTTGTTAAAAATAAAATGACGCCATTATTGAGTATTTTATTGCTGAAGTTGTTCAGTTTCATTTCGTTATTCAAGTAGTTTAAAACAAATTGTAAAATATAACAATTATGAAGAAAGTAGCCAGACTGTAATCCTTGGGCGGAGCGCTAAATGAGACGCCATTAGTTTTTATAGACACCGGCGTCCTGACTGATGCCGAGTTAAACTGTAAAATTGCGTTCTACATAAACTCCTTTTACACTTTATGGTCCGTGTATAACATTTCTGGTTTGCTTGTCATTGGTGTATGTGTTAGCACCAAATATACATTAAGAGTGGTATTTGAATATTCCATTTGAACAGAGAAGAAAAATAAAACAAAGATACTATTTTAATTAATGGCCTTCATTAATCCACTCATTAGTTCTTATGCTATATTATCAATCTATGAGAGTAAAAACTAATTCAATCACAAAATAAATTGCTAAAATTAATACAGAGGATCCACTTCAATTAAGTTTATAGACTGAAGCAGTGCATTAATCCTTGAAACTCTGCAGGTGCTCAAACTTAATCAATATACCAGTAGCAGTGTAGTTGCACCCCTAATTGCTAAATTTAGGCTAGATAGGTTCAGGTGGAGGTGCGTTTACATGTCTGAGGCGTTTAATGACGATGTTCCGCGTTCATTAAGTCGACGGAACGGAGGCATTTTGTAACCCGTCTGTGAAATGCTAATTTGTTCGTGTACACTCAATATGGGCCTGTCAGTGAACCCTTTGGCCGAGTTTTTCCAACCGAATACGAAAGTTAAGTTTGTTTGTTTATGTTGATATCAGCGCTGCCGTTGGCATGGATCCGACGTTCAATGAAAAGGGATTTTCCCACGCACGGACAAACGGAATTAGGTGACTATGTTTGACTACTATAGACCTATAGTCTATAGACTCGCTGTAGACTTTTTTCTTTCGAATATCTAGTGACACTGCTAGCAATGATTAAGCAAAATATGTAGCGTAAGATTAAATACGCAGACTTTGTATTAGGAACAGATGGTTTTATTTTAAATAGTTTAGTTTATATTAGTTTAGTTTAGGTGTTAATATTTATGAAGATTATCATCATCTTATTTTAGTTATGTAAGAGCGCCAACATGTTTGTTTAGATACAATATAATGTTGATGGATTTAAAAATAAAATTAACCTTATAAACTTCACGTTAACTATGAACGTAGCATTTTTTTTTTAGATCAGTGCCAAAATAGGCTAGCATCCGCCAAAACATAGATATTTAATATAAACTGCTTACAATAAAATGTACATAATAATCACCCGAAAACGTTCAATAAGTGACGTGTTTTATAGTGGTTAATATCGAGGTCTGTAGTCCCTGCAAACGTAATAAAAAATTCATCAACTATATTATCGCCATGGGTTTATATGGGTCAGGAAAATTCCCTCACTGATGATTCTGGCAATATTTATTATTTGTTCGGAATTCGTAAGGTACAGGTTGTAATGATATCGTAAGTAAATACAAAGTAATTTATGACTAAGTGAATAAGGTTTAAATTTAAATTTGTATTGTTTCAGGTTGCTATTCTTTTGCGTTGGATAAGAAGATATACAACTAGAACATCCAGGTATAAACATTTTTGGTTAATTTACGTTACTGATAAACCAATTTTATAAAAACAACGCTCACATTTTTATTCTTTCTTTATATTTTAAATTTTTTGACACCAACAATTCAGGATTGCCTAGTTTGAGGCTAATAGTTTTAAATGTAACTTAATTTTGTTTTTTTTGTAAATAATTTTGAAAAACTAAGCACACGAGCATAAAGCAAACCCAAAGGAAAACTACTGAACCGTCTGTCATTACGTCATTAAATTAGTAATTTGTATTGAGACCAATTTGTCACATGTCTCTTATTTCGTAACACTAAGAATTAGTAACACATGTTTTATATGGCCAATAAAATTATCGTAAACTGACAAGGGCTATACACAGTGTTTATGTTCAGGTTAAACGTCCACCAGTTTCGCAAATAATACAAACGTGTATTATGCGCATACAAAGTTTACGACTATCTCCGTGCTCGGCTGTGCTATTGTATGTATGTACTCGGAGTTTCCGAAACTGTTTGGTTATGTTCCCTACATTAAAATTGTAATGAGGTTGAAACTAATTTGAACACAGGTATTATTTAAGTGACACGATATGGATGTACAGTTAAAAGTTTAAAGGGGTCCATAGTCCAGATGGAAGTAACAAATTGTACTGAGCTTTTTGAACTTACCCCAAGCGCTTTGCTTTGTAGTTTAGCTCCCCTATAACTCATGTCCAGTGAACTCTAGCCGAGTGATTTTTAGTTCTTTACCATATTGACGAATGAACAGTTATCTGTTCCTGTATGAGGTGTAAAAGTTTATGTATAGAAGTATCTTACGTAATGACACTGCTAAACAAATATGGAAATAATATTAATAAATATTAGCAGCTAGCTTATACACCATATCTGAAATAATTATGGTGAAAAACTTTATAAGTATAAATTACGTTAGCGTTAGGTACGCTACGTAGACTGTTTTAATACGACCTTCTTTATTAATCTTACATTTATTACAGTTTATTAACATATAATGAGCCAAGCAAGACAATAAATTCCATCTAAGTAATCTTAACTTACATAACAAAGTTTTACTAAAACTTTTTTATTTAATTACTTTTCTAAGCTGTTTAAAATGAACTTGGTTTTTATTAAATTTCTTTCCGAAATGAAACTATGATAACGTTGTAATTTTTAATACAAATGTGGAATGCGTAAATCATTTTGCAGAACCCAGTGTTGTTTGAAGCCCGCCCTTATAGACAGTTATGTCAACGGCCCTTAGTGGATATCGCTGTAATCAGTGATGGATGATGACAGTTTTAAGTTATAAGAGCGAAACGGACGGAATAACTAGAGGCTTTTATAGTTTACGTGCCGATTAGATATGTACCTATGTATAAATGTATATGTATGCTCGAAATTGAGAGCTTTACTATTGGCACTTGGCCATAGACAGTATCGGTTCACATTTCTGTACCTGTACAGCGGTTCGGTAACTTATTATTCATATTGCTCATCATAAATTATTATTATTATGATTAGCCTAAAGTGTCCCACTGCTGGGCAAAGGCCTCCCCATTCTCTTTCCACATCTCCCTGTTCCCAGCTACCAACGACCAGTCTTGCATAAACAAGTCGAGTTCGTCCCGCCATCTCCGTTTGGGTCTTCCTCGCTGTCGTCTCCCTTGTTGAGGGGTCCAGTTTGATGTAAGTTTGGCCCATCGTTCGTCTGCCATACGACAGACGTGACCAGCCCAGGACCATTTTAACGCAGCAGCTTTTCGAGTGACATCATAAACTTTAGTTTTGGAACGAATTACAGTATTTCTGATTTTGTCAACAAGTTTAACTCCCAGAATACTTCGTTCCATTCGTTCATAAATATGAAATATTAATAATATTGTATAGTATTTGTTCGAAGAGAAAATCATATTTCGGGAACAAAGAGAGCTCTAAACAATTTGCTACGATTGTATATAAAACGTAGCAATTCTGCATAATTAACAATGTTTGCTTTGTAATTTGCACTAGGCTCTATTGTGAAGCCAAGTTCAGGCTTTATACACAACAGCTGCGTCAGGCATCCTGGATCTATCTAATAGCATTAACACCCAGCACACTAGGTCGCTCGTGTATATCTGGGTCATGCTGCAGTCTCGGTTATTGTTCAATCAATATGTTGACAATGCTTGTATGTGCTATTCTGTTGCTCGTTCGCTTTGCATTGCGCACTATTAACGTAATTCAGTGTAGGCGAATTCTTGTTTAACGATTGCAGCTATCTATCTACTCTTCTGCAACAAATTAGGTACTGATGTTGCTATATAACATTAAGTTTTAATTATTTGAAGAGCATAGCAGTGACACAGCATCACAATGCAGTTGACGACCCGATTGGCGCAGTCGCTAAACGTAAAGCACTTGCCTAATTATAAGTGACTAAATACAAACCAATTTCAACCTATGTAACTTATTATTACTCCCCTTATCCTGGCAAGTCTAAGTTTGTATGTTCGTTTTGTCAGAACGACGAGATTCGCATACCTACATTATTCTTCTCGGGCACCACCACTACAGAATTTATAATGAGTGTTCTCAACTCACTAGCTAATATAATTCCATTAAAGTGTACTTTGTAATATTATACTGACGATAACATACGACGTCACGATTTTAAATACGGTTCATGCATGAAACTATCTGCAGACACTAATCTGCGAATCTGCTGAAGATATGGAAGTGTTTGTATACAAATAGTTCTAGGATGAACGTAGAAAGTTTTTCACCTTACTGCTACACGGAACAATTAATTCTATGAATTTTATCTTCATCGTGGCAAAGTTCAAAGTATGTTATAGGTAAATTATTTGAACCAATTTACAGCGAACAATGCATGCATTGTTTCCCGAGACAAGATTTATTTGCAGACCGCTTTCACTGAGAAACGGACTTTCTTTTGCGTTGGCGATTTGAAAACAAACTTGATCTATATCGGGAAGCTTTGTTCACGTGTTCACATGTTACATAACGAAGCAAAATACATATGCCTACTGTCAAACTCATGCATTTTATGGGTACGCCGTCCTCCGTCGTACCATCCGACTATATTTTACTGCGTTGTCCGCAGTAATTCTTAATTGATATATTTTATATTCCCATAAGTCTAATGGGACCCTCGACTCAACATCTCTACTTCCGCCAAGTTAGGGGAAATTCTTCGTTTATTATTCACAGTAAATTACTCGACTTCTACATTTTTTCCCCAATGGGGCTCTCAAGCCCTTTTATTTATTCAATACGACTTTATTTAAGTCCAATAATTCCTACACATTCGGAGAAAATGCGCCCCGGGAAATGTTAAGTCTTGTTCTTTAATTAAATTACTTTTATTGTTTTATACGGGGAGTGTTTGGGAGATATATTCTTTCTCCTCCCAACCTTTGTGTCGTGCGCCTCCGTATTGCCGAATCACTAAACGTTATCTATCACTAAGATATTCACTAGCGTTAATTTATGTGGTTTCTTCCTCCGCATCTTGCTTTCATTAATTCAACTAAGCCCCTTGTGTTAATTCTCTTAAAAGGTCTCGATAGCTTGCGCTCGCGAAACTTCTTACAAGCATTCCGCATCTCATCTCCGCAAAACTTATAGTTCAGGATTCTTACAATAAGTCGTTTGAGAAGTTCTTTTCTTTGTCTTTGGTTTCGTCTTTAATGCATTCTCAACTAATAGATATGTTGGATTGAATTAAACTTATTACAAACATAAAATCTACCAGAATTCTTGTATCTTTTATTCTAATTCAGCTTATTATAGCGAGCATATTGCCTCATCTAGATTTTGCATTCAAGATAAGATCTGAAGGGGTAATGCTGTGAGCGGTACCGAGCTTTAAACACGTCGTATATTTTGGCAGCATCGTTGTAGCAAAAACAAGCTTTCCATTTCCTTCCCCCATATAGTAGTTTACATGTAAAATTTGAACTAGCTAGCAGCGCCCTCATATATTGAAGGGGCCACCCTGGCGCGTATCCCTCTATATGGCAACACTCGTCTTTGATACACGCCTTTTGATGTCTCCTTTTCGAGCGACACAATGCCACTGTTTACCTTCGCTCCTGAAACAACTTTGCTCCCCTGTCAATAATGGACTTTTTAACGAGATGTATAAAACTAACTAGTAGGATTTAGTTGCGTCTTCAGCATTGTGAGTTGTGTAGTTAAGTTTGCAAATAAATTTATAGGACAGGAGGATCGCTTGCTGATATAGTTATAAGAATAAAAAGTGAATGTGAATCCCACCGCTGCTGATGAATTAGGTAACTGTAGCCTGAGTGCTGGTATTACGAGGTGATCAATTGAAACTATCGTGCGGCTGAAAATGTAAACACAAGCACTATTGATAGTGAAACCAGCTACGTTCGCCCCGCACCGCTGTCCGTACAGCGATGGAGCTATAAAAAACTTTTACTATCACATTTTACGTGCTGCCTTTGAAACAAATGACCTAGTTTACGTTCGAACAGTGTAGGCTTATTTTCGTAAGAAATGTAATCTCGTCAAGAATCAACTGTACCAGGCAATATTAACTTTATTCCCAGTTCAGACTTACTTGTGAAAAAGTGTTGATAAACTATTCGGACGCTTTTATCGCAATACTAAATTAAATTTCCTCTTTATCAAACTGGAGAACCAGCGGAATAAGAATAAACTTTTTCTTTACTTAAAGCAAATAAGTTTTCAGTCGGTAACGGCACTCCACAATCAGATAAAAGTCGCAGACTTGCAACTACATTTTGTATTCATGATGAAACTGTAAAAGGATTGATTGACTAAATATTCCACATTGTTCTCTATAAGGATGAACAATACAATTTTAAAACCGGTACACAAGATTAAGATTTTGTCTCAATAAACATGAGTTTATCAAACTATTTAAGTTAGTAGATACTCAATAAGAAAACACTTTAAAAATACCGTAAAGAAATATTTAATGTTAATATTTTCTGGCCTCAAATTCAGCTGAAGGGTCTTTAAATGATTTGTAAAACGGCAGCAGTTATTTCAGTACGGTTGACAGGGACCGCAATCAGATTGTGGGCGGAGCGCGCCTCGCCTGCAGGCGCACCTCGATAAGAGGCTCACAGCCACTGCCTTCTGAATATTGTTCATTGTTACATTTTATAAACGATGCACTTTATGCAACCACCGCTGCCAACCACGAATATAATGAAAATAAAATTGGCGTTTGTAGCTAACATGAAAACGAACAATACCCGCCTTGATAATGAGACGCGAGGAAATAAACGACCATTGTAATGATATAAATGCCGCATGCAAGCGACCATGGAGATCTACTTAAATAAGTACCTATGTGGTTATTTTGAAATGTTTGTTAATTTAATTGTTAGATGTATATAGGTATACCTACACCTTCACATAGATTTCGAGTTAGATATTAGGTGTACATAAAATGCAAAAAGTAAATTGAAATAATTAAGCAATGTAATTAGCATAAGTACCTTGTTAACAAAAATAAAAATATTTAATTTAAGTGGAAGCCGGTCAGTATAATAAAGTTGGGCACATAATACATAGCAACATTATAGTATTGACCTCATGTGAATATTCGAACAACAGTGGCAGCAATCCCACAAATTGTATTACCACGCTGTCCCATAAACACATAAACGTCGAGTTCTCAGCGGGCATTTATTGAAGTCTACCCGATTGCCGGTTTCATTCTGTTTTTTAGCCATTCAACGTTTAAAAACAAGCAACAGTAACTAAACTAGTTAACACACATGGACGGCTCTAATAGCTCTCAGCATTGTCGCTGGCTAACTGGGGCACTGCACAGCAGGATATATCGAGGATGTGGTGCGGGGGCGAATACTGACTGGACTGTGCAGCCTATACAGTCAGTGACGCCACCATACTTACACACCAAATGGGCCAAAACATACTCGTACATATTTAATGTACTTAAGTTATATATATGTATGTGTTTAAAAGTGAATAAAACCAATTTCGTATATAATTATACATGCACCTCAATAACAATACGGTTCAAGAAAAAAGATCGTGTTTGACGTATTGTGAGTGTTAAGATACAACATGAACGTGTGTTGTGAAATCGAATTGATATAAGTTAGGTAGCGCGGCACGGGGGATGTTACTTTACAGTAAGTTGATATCGAATAGTAGTATACGATGTAGGTCGCGTGCCGAGGATGCCTTTGTTCCGACTGCCGCTGTAAATTATCTACATTCCGTTCTCCTTCATAACTCTGTATCGAAACAGACCGTATATCTGACAATAAAACGGGAAAAGTGACCGTTTTTTGCACGAACGAAGCCTTATTGAATTTTACGTTTAATTTCCGCCCTGCCTATGGGTAACAATTAGAAAGTACATTCGTGTCGATTGAAATTAAAAATTTCACAGTTACGATAATGCAGGTATCGGTTCATGAGAGTTCTCACAGTCGAGCTACTGCGCTGAAAATTAAAATTTACACAGCAATTTTAAATCGTTGAGTTAGGATACCAATTAACTTTTTATTAATGTAACTAAATTTTTAGTGGGCCGCACGATGTCGTTGAAACAAACTCACACAGCGTTTTAAATATTAAACGTTATGGTTACCAAACTGAAATTAATTTTTCAACGCAAATAGTTTCGAACTATGTCAAATGCAACACACGTACCATACAAATATGTTTTGACTTACCAGACCGTTCAAAACATTGTGTGACATATTTTGTGGGCTATAAAATGTTTTACTACAGCCACAGGTGCGACGTGAAAACCGCAGTTTTTGATGTTAGGGGCTTATATTACAGGAACACGGAACGGGGATAAACTGGTCTTAATTATAAGTTGTGCCATAAGTAGCAGGCGATGCAGACCATATTAATCTATCGGTTGGTCGGTTTCCTTTTGTTCGTGGAGTTAGTTAGTGAAGTGATCCGCAAACGGGTCGGTGCTTGATTTGGGTCATCTGGATCGGTGTTAGCGGGACACGAGCAGTTGAGGTCGAGCGCACTCGCCTGCAATATAGTTCTAATAGAGTATCCTTCAAACATCTATAGTTATGACGTAGCATACTAGACGTGCATATTACCCGGCGGCTTATGACAGCTCTAAGATCGAAAGAGCACTTTAGCCAAAATATATTGCATTCTGTGCGATGTTCCGGTTTCTATAGATTTGCATAGAAAATATTTGCACCTATTAAAATGAGTTCGTGACATCGTACTCTGTATTCATAGTTATAAAGATGATGAGTCTGTATAACTTAAGTCGTTGGAACATAATGTTCAGAACGCTCTATTTACCGAACACATTCTGTACCAAACTCGGATGTTCTTTGTTCTGTTCTGTTTTCAGTGCTTTGTATGCGTATTGAGAAGCATTTATCCTGCTACAGGATTTTTGTCTGCCTATTCTAAAAACGACAATTATTATGATAGTGTTGTTAACCTTTTTTTCTGGTCCCCAAGATACAGGCACTGCCTAGTTTGGGGTCCGCCGACAAACTTATCCTGTAATTGTAATTTTATGAATAATAAACGATTATTATTATTATTATTACCTTTTGAGCGCCACGGCCAAACGGCCATAGATAGAAAACAAAGTTATCGTGCCCTCCATGCTGCGATTTTATTAAAAGACAATAGATATCTAATCTTATTTATTTTATTTATTACGATTATTGTTTGTTATAACATTACACAAGATTGATTGACATGATATTGACTAAAAATAAAGTTATGGCGTGGAGAGCACGGAAACGTTGGCAACAAGTCGTGGCGCTCAAAAGGTTAATACTCCAATTAAAAAAGTTACTAATCATAATAAAGCAAACTACTTAATGTAGGTATATCATATTACCTAGGTACATGATTAAGAAAATCATATTTTATCGTCAGCGAAATAAAATTAGGTACCTTATAATAATAAAAATGAACCTAAACTTTCTTTTGACAGGTATCTGGAATGATCCAAAGTAAAAAGCAGCACATCAGACCCCCCGATCGAATGACTAGGTAAGTCGTCATGTTATTTTATATATTCCCACGGAAATGTGTATTCAACATTCTGTAACGTCGGCACTAACATTGCATTTTATGATAACCTTCTATTAGCTATTTAGTTACAATAGAAACAATATAATAGCGGTGATATTGAGTGCGCAGCGCAATAAGACGGTCTGCTAACCCTATGTGAACATAAACGTAACTTGGGCCATAATAAAATGGGTAATGTTAAAAGGTAAACGTATCAGTTGCCATAGTTACGAGAGTCGGTATCAGAGCCGACGAGCGTGCGGCGCGGACGCCCTGCGACACTCACTGAACACGCATTTGCATAAGATTTTTGCAATTTTATTCCGGGTACAAAAAACTGAATCAACATTTTACGACTTACTTATGCCTCTATACATAAGCACTTTTATTTTCCGTTTCATATTTCTAGTTTTTATGTTTTCCCTCAATGAAATAGAATAAGTTTTGTGAATATACATATGTTTCGTTATCGTAGAGATTCAAAATTATATTGCTTTCCGAAACTAGCACAGTAATAAACTCTATCATAAAATAACCCATAACGAAAACAGCACGCGATAATATTTGTTAAGGCATAACGACGATGAAAATTCGGTGAGATATTCTGAACAATGCAATGTTTGGATGTGTTTTATAACTATATGTATATTTTACCTGATTGCCGCAATAGCATGTATTCTGAATCGTATTATAATAACGGATATTTGCGCTGCAAAATAATGTAAAAATATGACATACCAATAAAATGCCAATTGGAAATCAATTTCCGCGACAGGCGAAGACTTGCGTTACGCGAGCAAAACCTATTCACCCCGTCACCTCTATGATTACCAACAGATTTATAGAAATATAGTTACTACGTAATACTATGGAAACGTAGGACAACGTATATAAATGTAATAATGTTATGTTTTCTTGACCGAATTCCGGTCAAGGCGGCGTATCTCAACTGAAACTACGCATTTAGGTAATTATTAGAGCACAAATGTATGCGCAAATACAGGTGCATTCTATATTTCCTGACACTCATTATACCAGCACAGAAAACCTACTTGACCGGTGAAGATCAGGCTTAGGGCAAGTGCTTTCTGAAGCATCTACGGGTTTCAAAGTGTGAAAAACTGTCACCCATCAAACGACGGACTGCGGCTAGAACTAATTAACTTAAATGATCTGCTGATCTGCGCGGTAGCTACAAGCCCTTCGTATATAAATACTCACGTGGTCATTGTGTTCAATCACAATCTTATGATACAATTCACGATACAGGCTACGTCGACAAGTGCGACCAAGATAATGGTGGCATCGCGTGCCCATCCAAATTATCACTCGCGCTATACGCTATAATCTGCTATATTACATGACTAAGTGAAAGCTCGCGACTAATATCGCTTGTAATCCACTTAAAAGTTCATATTGCTGCCTCTTCGTACGTAACACGAAACAGTCATGCTAACTTTGTGAATAACTTACATGCTAAACTAATGTAATTGAATAGATACTATTTACAAAATCGGGTTTGTTCGTTTTATAAAATCGTGTATCAATAGTAACATGAG
Source organism: Abrostola tripartita (assembly GCA_905340225.1). Taxonomy (NCBI): domain Eukaryota; kingdom Metazoa; phylum Arthropoda; class Insecta; order Lepidoptera; family Noctuidae; genus Abrostola; species Abrostola tripartita. The sequence goes on from HG996488.1 coordinate 5,593,945, forward strand.
TAAAGGTAATCTTATATCCGACAATATCTACTCTACAACTAAATATAAGTATGCAAATTCCCTTGCAATATCTACTGATAAAAAACTTTTGAGAAAGCTCAAACTCAACGAATAAAATCTTCTTTAGAATTTTAATGATTCATAAAGTCATAAAACCGAAGTCACTTTTATCAATTTACATATTTATACGTCTTACTCAAGGCTTCATCATTTATAATACAAATTACATCAGAAGACAAAGCAGAAAGAGATCAATAGAAATAAGATAATTACGGTCGACAGTTTGTCGAGAGAGTCAACTATTTCCTCGTCGCTACAGAGACTCATAAATCCAGGCCGGCTCATTGTGTACCTATCGCCGTTGATGTCGCAATTTAGAAGCTTTGCAACACGCGCCGACGCTAAAATATCGTCGACTGGTCATCAATCAAGTACTTTTCTAAATAGATCGCTGATTAAATTGTTAAATTACTGCATTTATCCTCCAGGGGGTTGTCAAGTTGGCATTACATTGATTTATAATGTATCTCGCTCTAGAGATGTACTGTTTTCCTGTTCATTGTGTTTATAAGTTCGTATAGAACTTAATCTACTTATTTGTTTTGCGTGTTTTATTTTCCTTCATTCTTATCAAGTTAAAAGAAAAGAAAATCAGGTTTAGTAAAGTTTTGTTTTTATGAATTATAAAGATATGGCAAAGAAATATTGAGTAAAATAATAAAATGTTCATAAACAAGACAAGGGGAAATCGCAATCCCGCCGGTTGGGAGAAAGAAAATACATTATTTATGTACACAAAAATTGAATTGAGAGTACGGACGGCCGACATAATTTGGTCTATCATCCGACTAATAACAAATTAACAGCAGCCTAAACTGTATTTAGTGAGTGTAAAGACGCGGAAAAGGCTCGGGAACGACTTGACGTTAATGGATGGAGCGTTTTTTTTTTTCAGGGCGTGGGCGTGAGATGGCACGAGCGGGCATGCTGCACAGGGGAGGAAAAAATGGAGCTGAGTGAGTATTAACCTAGACTAACTAGTAACTAACCAATGGAAGCAACTATATTTTGTGCTTGCAACACAATACTCTGCAGCACTTTGAGAACATATGTAGGTAGGTATTACAAGTACTCGTATTACAAGCTTATCGCTGAAACCCATCACTGTGAGTGCTGTAAGCTAGGAGTTACAATATCTAAACGGAAAATACCGAAGTAGTTCTATGTTTCAAATCAGAATTTTGTTACGAGGGAACAATACAGGGGAACGTATCCGAATGATTCTAAAACATACTTTTTTATAAATAGATAGGTACTACATTTATTTTTATCTTGAGGTAGTTCTTAATCTTAGTATTGTTTCAAGAACATCTTATTAGGAATATATTCATTCATTCAGTCTCATATTGTGTCCCTAAAAGGACATATTTCTCTCAGTTTTCGTCCGAAATCCACATGACTTTCTCAGCCAGACATGATTTGGCACTTAACGTAATTGTCACATGATATAAGTTATAACATTCTTAGTTGGTAAGTACTGCAGCACGCGCGCGACATTAAGACTACGTTTAACGTAAGTTTGTCTAATGCACGTTTGTTTACCTCGTACTACAAAATTATGTGTGTTTGTTTATATATCTCAGAGACACGTGTCACGAAGGGTTTATTCAGCCCTCACTATAAATAGAACGGCATAAATATACATAAACTGCGCTGAGGAGCCCGCACGATTGCCCTTATCACAAAGTGCTTAAGGGCGTGGCGGCAAGGGCGGGCGGTAGGGTACGCCAGGGCGGGCGGCAGGTGCAGGCCTGATAGAGCAATTACTTATTTTAATATTTTTAATGCCGGCCTCTAGAGGTATCCAGCTCTTTTGACTCGCTGATAAAGTTGTTGTTATTATTCAGGTGCTACAAACAAACAACTCGTAAATATTATATTATTCGATTGATAATAACAGCTGACAAAAGGTAAGGCATAATGTTACCAACATTAAATGTTGAATTAATGCTTTTTAAGTATGTAAAAGCAACATTATTCGACTGTATTTAAAAAAACTTTAAAAGCAGCTAATGTTTACAATCTACCATCTTAGAGGTTGTTGTAGTTCTCTACCAACAAAGGAATATACAATATACGGACTTACGAAGCCCGATATTTGTGCACGAAAGTAACAAATCGATAGAATACGTTACGAATCCCGTACTAGAGAACAATGGTATATAAGTTGGTTAGCGATGCAACCTATTAGAGCGGCGCTATCCGTCTTGTCGCCTCAAGTCGAAGTTCGCAGACGGGTCCCCGGTGAGTATTCCCCACGTTCCTTTGATGTGGCTCCCGTTAATTAGGGATTTTAGTATGGCGATACTCGGGCAGACAGACGATGTTTTATTAACTAACTCAAATATCTTCCCGCGTTAATATTTCGATGTAGGGGTGCATTGAAATATTTATTAATCAGAGCTTTTGCTACATAATTTATATTGTAACGTAACTATGAAATTAGCCTGGACAGTCTAGTTATTCAGTTTACGACATTTTCGGAGTATTCGATGTTAGAGGCTAACTGCAGCTGAACGCCGCGCCGTGCTGTTTAAGTTACTTACCCCTGGTTTCGGCGCAACTTTATCAATGCTGGAGAATACTGGCGGAACTGATGTCCGGTCCTCCCCCACTACCCACTAACGGTTCCTGTCCCCCCACGTTTTCTCACCTCGGTTCGTACTCATCCGCCTAGACTAACTTTAAATTGTTAGCTGCAACTTTGCTCCCACTCGGCTGAACTTTATTTGTACATTGCATACCTCTCCAACTTTTGATGACAATTTTCTGGAATAACATTTATTAAAATGAAATGTTTCCAAATTTCAGCGCGATTGTGATTGTTGAAACAATCACTGTATTCGGTACATTATTGATCAGTAGGTAGGTATGCTACGTGATATATTTTACATGGGTACTTTTCGTGACTTATTGTATATTTACTTCTAGTACTTGTACAATTTATATGCATCGTTTGAGTCATCCAAAAACGAACAGAGACTGTCTATTATTGTTGAACAATATCAATGTTAACCGTGTTTTAATATAATAAAAATAGGCCATAATCATAAATAATTGAATTCCGAATGATTTATTATGAAAAATATCATTGTTTATAAAAATGAAAAACGAGTGTTGCACATATTGTAATACCCGCTCAGAAACGGTACGGTGCGCGGCGGTGGGGCGTCGTCGCGACGCTGGAGCGCGATATTTGACTTCATCTCGCGCGGTGATCCGTCACGCACGAGGCCTCCACCTCCGACGCCTATAATAACACCGTGCTACTTACAACACAGGTATAATAATACACGCCAACTACGTAAAGGCGTTGTTTGTTATTTTCACAGCTTTTATGACAACGTAAATATTGTATTGAGTATAGATAGGAATTGCCTTAGCGTACCATTTCATACATTGAAGTTTTTTGTATAGATAATACCTCATTAATCTAATTATGGATTAAAAAAGAAAGCATGGCCTAAAGTTAACAATAATTTTTAAATCGTTACTTGGTAGATATTAAACTTATAAAATGTAACATACAATATTATTAAACAACTGTGAACTGCAGCAGTATTGTGGTTCTGTATTATATACGGTACAACGGGCTTGTCATAAATCAGTACCTATCTCGCTTTTATGCGGTGAGGAAACAGCTCATAACTTTGATTAGCGTTTTTGACAAGGTCTCACCTTCAGACACCGTCCAATTGTGGGCTAATGCGACACTTCAATATCTGCATTGTTCATATCTGTTCTGTCTATGTACATTGTCAGCCATATTGTACAAAGCTGATACAACAATGGAATATACCAACGCTTTTAATTTTAAACCTTCAGTGCCTAATGAAGAACCCAACGAGCTACATGTGCAATTATAGATCTAATTGCCTTCTAGAGCCGCAACCATTGTTAATTTAACTAAACAAAGATTATTAAAGTCAGTTTAACAGATGTTACACAATAACGTTGGATCTTATTGCTTTAGGTATCTCTGTTATCGAATGTTTGAAGAAACAATGCCGATATCCTTTAACACCGCTCAGAAGTGAGTAAATGAAGATTCCGTTTGTTTGACTTACTCATTTACACGTAGATGGTTAGGGTAGTAAGTACTAGTCAAAGAATTTTACGTTTATTTTATTCACATAACAATGAAACCTTGCGTGTTCTGTTGCATGAGTTACATAGGAAAGGATTCTTGAAGAAGAGCCGCGTAATGGAATACTTTTACTGGTCGTTTAGAAGTGGGTCAGTGTCCCGTAAAAGTTTCCGCGAATGTGGTCCGCTAGTCCCATTAGCGCAGCAGATCAAAGCTGCCGCTCTCGCACGATGACCCTACAATTCACGAGGCCCTCAGAAAATCATGCGTTTGTTTTATCCCCTCGCTGTGGCATATCCGCATCGAATATACCCTTTAATTCGGTGCGTCACTTGACATGAATGTTGCCAGACGTCCCGGTCGTGGTGAGCAAACCTCACATTTTTATATAATCTTATTTGCATCGAGTTGGATACTCGGAGCCATCGCACCGTCTAGGCGTCTGCATAATTATTTACAGTGTTCGTCCCTATTAACATCTACCGCGGCTCAGGGCTGTCTAACGAACCTGCGGAGTGAATGTAATGCTAGGACGAAGTGCACTGACCAACCACAAATGCATAATTTACTATTCAGTTAGAAACATTTGGTACATACAGTCGTAGTTTTATATGACACTGTACAAGTTAATTTTAATATAATACTACATAATGTGGTTTACATTTCTATATTTATTTTTTCAGTCTCATTAACAGAACCTTTCAGATACATGAAACACGCGTTTAATACACGTCTGTTACCTACACACGTATTTACAAAATGCTACAATGAAAGTGATGGATATCTGTCATCTCATAGCTCGGTGAGATGGACCCGCTAACGCCGGGAGATGCAAATTCTGTCGACTCACCCGGAAAGCAATTACTGAGTCTAAGCTGCCGCGCGTTCTTCTGCAATGTTTACCATAAATCAATGGAAATGTACACATACAAAGGCATATATGTATAAATAATGACGATACTGTCTATAGCATGAGAAAGTACGGAATATTCGATGAACATTATTACATCACAGACTATTCGAGCCATTTTTCTTGTTAAACTTTCTCTCAGATTAAGGAATAGTTATTATCTGGTAAAACGTCGAGTTATGTGAGTGAACTTACTTTGTGTGGGTCCTAAGAATGTATTGAGAAAATGGATTTCGAAGATATTCTTAAAGATGGCGGGTAACCTGTCATTACTTAAGCACTCCTTGATCTTTATACCTTTCACGATATTGATAGGTCGCTCTGCTACACGGGCCTTCTGTTATTTGTGGAGCGTTTTGATTTAAAAAGAAATTCGTGAGTCGTAACTATAGTTCACCATTCATCCAAATACCATAAACTTCAACTAGTGTCCAAAAACACGCTTTTGTTTTCATTAACGTTCCGTGGGCGGGATGAGTAAACCATCGCCTTTTATGTCAAGATGTATAATTAGACATGAAAGATCTCGTCTAGACGTTAATGTATTTATAATGAAAAGTATTTATATCTTCAGTATCATTAAAGTATTCATGCATTAATATTACCTATATAAATAGCAAATGTTTGTTTCTTAAAGAAAATGGTTCCAATTTCGAAGAAAATGCTACAAATTCTTTTGGTGTGACATAAAAGTGTCCTGTCCAATGTTCGCAATATCGTGATAAAAGTAAACAAATACGCGCACTGGACCCATTTCAACAATTTGCTTAGGATTCTCTATTTTGTTTTCTATAGACGCTGTTATTGGGTCATATGCCTATTTATATTTAGGTTATATAGATCCAATGTATTTGAAAGACCTTATACTGCTAGAAAAATAAGTTTTAAAACATGAATCATCTATCTATACGAAACTCGTATTCTATGGAAGTGAAATATTATCTATTATTGAGGGTAGATTGTTGTTTTGTCCAATGGCAACTTTACTTTCGATCTTTTCAATGAAGGACACGAAGATTTATATTTTAAGTTTTCTTTCACAGTCGGTGTGTTGAAAATATAACTTCATTTTGGACAGTATTATTGAATACCAAAAACTATAAATCTTTGCTACGAGTAAAATGCTTTATGCTTCTATGTTGTGTTTCCATGGATTAATTTATGTTTGATGACTAAAATACCAGCTCATGATAACGGATAAATGATACAACTCAAATCTTAGTAAAATCAAATGCACTAATCGAGTATTTTACCATCCTATCTAATTGAATATCTAAAGATTTTAATTCAAAGACCATTAAAAGGCAGTCTTCAGTTGATAATATTGCGGGTGGATTCAATTTGTCCCCAGTCCCGTTGCAGTTAGAACTCGCACCTGCTAGATCCACAAAATCAATTAACACGATGTTGACTGAGATTATTCCAATCGAATATGGAGCATAAAATCGTAATTGCCCGGAATCACAGTTTCCGGGCGTTTTCGATTTAGCCGTTTACACACGTGTGTACGATTTCCTATGTCTGATATGTAGCAAATTATGTTATCATACAAGAGGTGGGCAAAATTTGCTTATATTATATGTTTTCATTTTGAATGCCTACATAGTACAAGTAGTTGAACTATATATCTTGTACTATATATTTAATTAATTAAAGAATTGTTACACGACTGCCCAAAAAAAGGAGTGTAATGTTTTCAGGGTTCAAGTATGTATGTATGTGAGTTTCTTTATTCTACCATAACTTCTGAATGCCTGAACCGATTTTGATGTATAGAGTGTCGTTAGAATCCTTACACCATCGCGAGTAACACAGGCCTAAAACCTTTTAGATAAGGCAGTGTCCCACAGAACGGTACCCCGACTGCGATGAAACTTGTTTTTTACTTTTTAGTTCGTTTTTTGTCATGGCAGTCGTGTTTTTTATTTTTTTTAATTATATTTTTTTGTTTACTACTGAATATTATCTTAAAAGTAAAAACATTTTTACATCATGAAATATGCTTCTTCGAGCCAGATTTTTATACAAATACGTGGAAACAACATTAGGTACTTGTAACTTTCTTGTCTTTTTCGGTATTTATGAACTTATGATCTAAATTAACTAAATAATACTATGTCACACTTTAGAAAGGAAAATACCATATTTGTCTTAATGCCAATTCAAATAAGTGTCTACGTTTTAAAACGTAGTTAGTCACTATATCGAGGTGTTAAAAGTAGACCTGTCTGCACTAAGCTCATAAACAGGCAATAAATAATGTAATGTTTACAAAGAAAGAAAAGGGCAACACCAATACAAATAGTCGCCGGCGTGGAACGCTCGAACAGTTTGCTTCCTTTCTTAGTAGCTGTTCCTCTTCCAATTTCACATTACCAATACATTCCGTATTTGCATGCAATTCAAGCCAATTTAAGTTTTATATCTACAATCTCTTATCCAGAATTAATCTATTTCCTTTTTTTGGAAATTACTGATGCAAACTCATGTACGAAGACCGTAACTAGTTTTATATAAGTAAATAGGTAGATATTATTTCGTTCATATTCGTACAGTATTAAGTAAATTAGGTTATTGGTAGTGCAAACATATAAACTCTAATTCAAAAATTTATCTACATAAAATAATTTATAAAAATTGTGTTCATAGCTACTAATTACTGTTTCTAAAATGTGTCATATATCATAATGACAAAAAAACATATCATCTAGTTTATCTAAATGATTTTGCTACACAAGTGACCGATTGCACTCGTACTAATTAAAATATAAAACAGTTTTAATAAAGATAAAAGTTCCCATTTAGATATTTAAGCTAATTATTAACTGACAGAAATCAAATTAAAATGCTAAGCTCGAAACATCGGCAACATGTCAAAACCATACCTACAATACGTATTCGTTATAGTTGTTATAAAATAAAGACACGCCTTAAATATATTCTGGGGTCGGATATGATTTAGTAGCGACTTCCTTTAATCAAAGAAAGTGTTATACCACAGATAAGACACACCGTAACCTAATAACTGAGTAAACTACAGTACAGTCAGCGAAGGCGGTGATGGAAGTTAAGTAAGTTACCTCATCAATTATTTAGTTTATGATTTTCATCATATCCATAAAGTTTACTATTTATTTTTACTTCATAGTCGACACAGCTGTTAAAAATGCCTGCCTGTAAATCTTCGTCATTTTCACCCTTATTTCAAAGGCCATTTTAATCAAAATCGATTGACATTATGATTAAGCTGGTTCTTAGAATTCGTCATGTCAGAAATCATTAATGTAATTTAATTTGCGAACACATAATTATATGTACCGATAAATGGTTTGTGTAATTGGTATTTCAACATTGTATAATTTATCACTGTGGTTTAAGTAATATTTTAATATTGTAATTCAAACTTTAGGAGCTAATCGCATTTGAGTTTCGCTTAGTATTAATGTTAATTGTAACGAATCTATTTGGTACATGCACATATGCACACACTCTGATATAGTAGAGATGATTACATTTAGGTTTTTATCTAGTACCTATTAAATAACTATTAGTGTAATAATAGTAATATTGACAAAACTTAATAAATCACATGTTTTTAAGGTTTTGAAGTAAAAATACTAACAATATTGCTTGTAGTTGGTGCATTTTAGCATTATTGAAGCAAATCTATTAAACGGTTTTAGGCACAATAAATATGCTTACAGTCTGGGCGCCCCATCCCACCTGTCAATTTCCATAATGGAACGATGTCGGCCTCTCGCTGACCAGTTGTTATTATACCGTATAAGCCTATTGTAAAGCCATAATTGTTAAAACCGTTATGTAAGCGCCAATAAACATCATTGGACGTTTTAGTGCTATGACACGAGGTAGGTGCCTAGAGTAGTCACAGAGCAAAGTTGTTCAATACAAAGTAAATGCTATAAGATTCATCAATAAGCTATGCTACTGGTACAAGAATAGAAGTAGAAATTATAAAACCGGGCAGATCCGAAAGTACCAACTGTAAGATAACCAGTCACCATCAAATTTAAATTTAGTACCTAAGTTTGTTCTTAACAAAGTAATATCTTCCTTTTTACTAGCAGCTTAAAATAATAGACATCATTGAAGAATTTGGCAATTTTCCTACAAATTGGTCGTAACAATTCGTAACTTGTTCTTGGTTTTATGATGTGTGACATTTTTACTGCCACAATTTTATGAAATTGTACAGAATTTACGGGCTACGTTACAGCGCGGGTCTATGGATCAAAGTTAAGTTGCGCTTGCCGCAATCGTATCGAGAATAGGTGACCATTTTAATACCGAGATACTTCCGTGCCTCGAACAGCACGTTAAGTGGTCAGCCTTTGGTGTTACTCGTCGAATTGATAGGCGTTACGGGTTTTAAAAGCTAACAACCCAGGCTTACTATTAACTACCCATTATCTGGGTTGTGGAATTTGTGGATGACAAGCTTCTTGTAGAATACTGGCAGATATCCGACTTGAATATACAGGAAGCCGACCGACATCCTGACCGACCGACAACGGTACGGCCTGCCAATGGCCATACTATAATTCTTATAATTATAGTATGGCCATTGGCAGGCCGTACCGTTATCAGTATGGGTACAGGACTAGGAGGTACCTACTGTTGAAAAACATTTGAATTTATTTCAAAACGAGATGTTAGCTGTTCAGTTAAAGTTTCCTCTCAAAATATCCATAATACTGCAATAGCCCTTCAAATTCTTTTATATTATATATATATTATGGTAACAGTGTTACCAAAGGCTTAACGGAATGAATTGGGAAAGTTGTGCAGTTGGGAAGGTCGGGGGCGCTGTTGGCGGACGAAAGTGAAGGTGCGCCCCCTGCCCCCGACTACCGCACCCCAACCCACCCCCTCGCACCCCAACAGATGCACACCCGAGGAGCCGCAGACGCCAGGGAAAGTACTTCAGAGGAAACTTTTACATAATATTGTTATGAGAAAATTACGTTAGGGTTATAATAATTATGCGAATAGTTTCCATTTCTGTTATGTTTATTAGACCTTATTGGAATGGTTACATTGTTGTAGTAAGTACGCTGTTTACATAACACAAAATCCACTTGAACCTGAACTTTAGCAAAAAATATTTATCCGTGCCAAGAGTTTTTCTTCTTACTATAGTTTTTTTTACCTGGCTCGGACTGACAGAACCAAAATCTATTGAGTAAAGATTGATCGTTTGTGTGAGAAGGTATGTATAGGTATACGTAAAATGTCCTGTTTATGCCTAGGCATTATACTTGGTCTATTCATTTTAACTCAAAGGTTGTTCCAGAAACTTAGAAATACCCTTGTCAACGTATTATTGTACCATACAACAGTACATATGTACATCAATTTTATTGTCAACATGAGCTCTTGTGTCACTAATGCTTCTTTTGGCACTTTACACGATATAGAAATTTATAGAACAGACGCAAACATTTAATCTCGAGTGTGAAATAAAAACATTTTCTTTACTCCAGAGGACAAACAATTCGCAAGATATAATAACAACTTGGTAACTGTACGATTTTTCTAGTGTCAAGAGTGCTTATCGAAAAACATCGTTAGCAACTCAGTTCGCAGATAATTAAATAGAAACATTTTTTGCGCTGCGTCTGGCGTATTTTAAGTAAGTTACGCATGTAAGAGCTCGTATAGAGTTGTGGCGTAATTTAAGCTCTCTCACTAACGAGCAGGCACTCAAGTGAAGCCTCTCCCGTACGGTATTCCTCCAGACTAGATGATATTGTGAGATTTGTAAGCACATTGTTTATGTTGCGTGTACAACGGCGCGCTAAGCTGTACGCAGTTCCGCATCCCTCGTGAGTCCCTCAGTGGTACAGTACAAGCGACGCGACATCTCGTGTTATTGTTTTAGTTCACGTCAACCGACGCCAATGCATCACAAATGTTAAAAATACACTAATGGAGCACTGAAATGTTCAATGAACTCGTTCTCTTACCAATATTTCCAATATGTGTTTAGTGTCTGTCTATTAGTCTATATGGATAGCATTTCTTTTTTTACAACGAATAATGAAAATAACACATTGCTTGTCATAAATAGGGATTGGGAGACCCAAGGAAGTGCCTTTTCGTAGACTCAGCGATAAGTATAAAAATGTGAATTTTCATTACAAATAGTATTTTTGTATAGTCTTGTGCGTCTTCAATAATTCCCTTTAATATTTTGCAACCCCTAAAATATTTTATTTCGTAGCTGTTTGTAAAAGTATAAGATGAAGTATATAATAATTATCTATTTTTTGCAAACGTTTACTGACTTTTTTATTGAGGTGTTACATCTAATAATTGAAATTGTTCTAACATGTTTTTTATGAGTGATATTAGTTAAACAAACAACGTCGCGGCGAGAGCGTGTCTGACTGTGTCGGACGGCAGGATGGCAGCGTCACTTTGCGCTCATGGCTAATTACTGAGGGAGATACCGACCGCCTCCATACAGCCTCACATGAGCGCACTGCTCAACCCCATTGAAACTAAACCGTTTATATTTAATTGTCTGGCAACAGGGTTTAAGGTTAAACTTTCTCTTCTATCGATCCATCCGATCATGCAGTCGACTCGCAGCTAAGCTGCAGTAGGCAATGCTCACATTTTAGAAGTCCTGTTGCGAGCTTTTTCTTCACACCGGACCGTCAAAGCAAGTGTGATTAATGTAAGTTATTCGTTTGATGGCGGTAATTACAGTCTCGAGACAAAAGCAGGTGGGAGAGGGTGTTCTTCGAGCCGCTTCACGTGCAGCGACCCTCACTAGCGACTTGCTGTCGCCGCTTACCTTTATGCTTTACACCTTATTAACTTTCAACACTTTTTACGTTTTTTACACTTCTGGCTACTTTACACCCGTTATTATTTTGTTGTCGTCGACGAATGAGTTTATGTCCAAAGTCGCAGACAGTCTGAATATTCAGTGAATTTTAATCTGATGTTTTGCTTTATTCTAGAAGCTTACGCCGCCGTTGTAATACGAAAGTGGTGCTTAATACCAAAATAACATTTCGATACCGATCAACCATTTATTTGCTGATGGTTTTAATTAAAACTAATTACAGGGACTTATCGTTCCAATGGTTCGACGCGAATCTTGCGCTGGAATGGTAGCTGGGGGAGAAATTGGCATTTTGCGATGTCTTCCCCCGTTCGTCCCCTTCGCACGCAGATAATTAACTGCAGATAGGTACCCGCACAGCCGAGCCGTAGCGCAAGGGTATTGGATCAAATTTTAGCCACAAGTTATAAAGAGCAGGCACCCGGTTCGGGGCGGCTCAAGTGCACCGCGGGCGGCTCATGGGGTTGAACAATTTGTTGGGGTGGCCAGGTAAACGACCGTGATTGTATTGATTTTTAAAATATCTTTGCTTTTAACCCTTCAAACTGCTGCTAAGATGATTTATTACTTTTTCTCGCCGAGGAATAAACACGTAACTTGTGCTTGTTTGCATGCTATTGAGAAATAACTTGCCAAAATGGATCCTACACCAGGCAACCTACCGGGGAATTCATTTGGAAAGTTTATGTTAAAATTCCATCATGATAATCTCCATTGATTTGTTACCCTATGGTACTTAATTTGCATGTTTATAGCGTTGGATATTGTTTGGTATACCCCCATGCTGTTTTGGAAAGAATTGTTCATTGATACGACGTAGATGCAGCCCCTGTATTGTTTGTGGGATTAACGCAATACAGCTAGTGCCGACGCCAGACGTATAAATCACGTGGCTAATGCTGCAGCATCCGGCGCGTCTCCGCTTATTGTGGAGCCGCGGCGACATTTGCTTATGTTGGGTACTTTGGTGCTGTAGTCCCGGGCTCAGGCACCCTCGCCGCCAGCGCCGCCGCGCTCCTACGACACCCGCACAAGAGGGAGGCGACAATTTATTAATTCGTAAAAATTACTTGCCTGCGCGATTTCGTTTTGTTTACGCATCGGGAAGACGATGCCACTTCTTAAAAAGGGCTAGGTTGCTACGCGAGGCAATATTGTCAAACGCTTAAGGAAGCCGTTACTTTAACAGAACTGGGATAACAATCTGAAAATAATAGGGTTGAATGTAAAAGAAAACATCAGGGAAAAAGGAACCAATTTTTTTCAAAACAATGTACTTTAAGCCTTAAACAGCGACCCGAGCCAAAAATAAATAATTTAATAAAAAAACACAAACTGAGTTAAAAATAATAGGCATAATAATCACAAAGATAATAAAACAGAACAAAAAACAAAATCGTATTAGAAATGTTTGCTTGTCTCAGTCCCCTCGTTACACTTCATATCAAAAGTTTAACAGAGAAATATACTTGCGTAAGAGCAAACATAAACAGTAACTCTCCAAGTTCTGAAATTGTAAGAATTGCGCATCCTTTTTATGAATCTGGGAGGGTTGTGTGAGTATTTATGAAGCGTGGAACCCTCGATGGTATTATTACCATCATTCTCTTACTCTCTCGGTATTATGTTGCAACGCTTTTGTAAACCGTTTTATAGGCTCATGGCGGGATGCCGAAAATATACCGAAATTACAAGATTAACGCTTTTAATTGCAGACATTATATTTGTTATAGCTATTGCAAAAACGAGGGTAGTAACGAAGAAATTACAAATACATGGCTACTAAATTATAAACTGAAGTAGAAGCACTAAACAGAGACGATCATGTGGTATTTGCTACACTGGTAAGTATCTACTTGAAATTAACAAGCTACTACAAGCTTATTTTAGTTTAAACTAAGTTGAAATTTGATTTGTGGAATAACCATGCGCTGCAAAATTCCCGTATTCAAATAAAAGCTGCGGTATCCACACTAATCTACATAAAGTTTGTCAATTTACAAATGTGAACGAGTTGTACAAGGGTCGTGTTAACAAAACGCATAGCTCTCATCGGCGCGACGTCGTTCGTCTGGCCGCAGCAAGAAATCGATAGTCGGTGCTGCAACTCTCCAGACACAATCTTACTGCCACTGTCTTAACTTGACTAATGTTTACGATAGCTTTTGTGTACTTCACTACAAATTGTATTGGTCAATATAAACTCTAGAAACACAGTAAAGTTTGAACCCCTGTCAGAACAGTACATTAATCTTGAACCGCGCCAAGTTTTTATTTACAACAATCTTTCCAATGTTAAGATTGTTGTAAATAAAAACTTCCTTCTAACACAAACATTGTTAAGTTCCTGAAACAAGTTCTTTATAAGGTATCACGAATGCCCAGATTGGCTAGCTTTAAAAATCGTCGTGGTCTATACCTGGCAAAAACAAAAGTGGCATTAAAGACTTAGTTATAGTGGTAAAAGTTATAAAAAAGTAACTTAAGTTATGAAAAACAAAAGCATTGCTAAAGAATCTTAATACCAAGAACTTTAAATCAAGAAGACCAGCGAGCAAGGAAGCTTGTTGATTAATACTCGTTTCTTCTATCTTTGAGAAAAACTATTTTCTCTACAGTCGGACAGTTACTGACTGATATTTTTTATTTTGTATACCTTTGCTTAGCTTCCTACCAGCATCGCAAGCTTTTCCCACATAAACTTGTAAGGCACGCTGCACAGCCCTACATTTATGAGCATTTAAACACATACTTGACACATTTTTATAACCGTTTCGCACCTTTATATTGCGAACACGGCGATATAGTCCGCTTTTTTCAGCTTGAAGCCTTTCTCACAAGCTTTAACACTCTATACGAACGTAAAGTTTAGTCATGTCAGTAACCATTAAGCCCGGTTAATCTTGTGTTAAGAAATTAACTAAGTACAATACTGAGCATGTTTTTCTAAATGATTGGTATACTTGCGAAAATATGATTCTCAGACAAAACCTCTTTGTAGAGATTTGTAGTAGTAGTATAGGAAGGTATTCCGATAAAGTTATTGTATTAACGTTCTGACACACAGATATTTTTGTTCTCAAAACGTTAATTTTAATGTTGTTGGGATCTTCAAATAAAATTATATAGCACCAACTACCTAAACATTCAAGTTTTATCTCGGCTGCAGGGCTGCAAATGGACAAGTTAACGTAAGCATCGCTAAAAGGGGTCCTTTCGGACCCTTCTATTGCGGTAGTAACAGTAAAAACGGGTACCCGTTGCACTAATTTGATAACCACTAATTACACCACAAGTCCACAAGCAGTTAAATCCATAAATACTAATCTTCGCGCTCGTACCATAAATTAAAACGAGGAGAACGTTTATTTCACTGAAATATTACTCGACCACTCGAAATTAAAATGAAAATGCGAGGTTGGTACCACAAATTTTGCATTCCCACGCCCCCGCACCCTCTGTCATATGTGAGCAAACGTTGTGAACAGTTCGATGAAATGCTCACACGTGATTTAGGGTGGAAATGTCACGCGGCCACAGATTGTGCCTACAAGTGGAATTCAGTGGAATATAGGGTGCAGGTAGGTACATCAATTCACTGTCGCATATGTCGACTTTAATAAAAGAACCCACGTTACATGTAAGACATAAAAATAAGTTTTCCAATATTTCTAATTTTACAATATCCGCTATGCTTATAACGTAGCGTGCTGCAGGAAACCACCGTACCAGCTGCTAGTAAATTCCCAAAATAGTAAAATGTTTCCTTATATAAAAACATTTCGATTCCACTAGGAACGAGCAAAATTGATCAATATAATTATAATAATACGTTTATTTATATTAAAACATGTGATTATTTTAGTTTCGTTATAATTGTACGTATTTAATTAAAGCTTGTGAGTCATTAAAGGGTTGACACGGTTTTATTATCTGCCTACCTTCAGACACCCGGCGGCCTTTGGGATTGATAATAAGGTCGCAGGAGGCTGCTTGGCCGTTTTAATACCTTAACGAGGACGGCGGCCGCTGACGAGAACGTTGAGGCCGCTGACGAGACCTAATTGCTTAATTAACACCGCAATCCGACGGCGGCTGGCGATAATCTACCCTCGTTTTGATACATCGACTGTGTGATAACTAACTAATAGTTGCTTATTGAAAGATCAAATATATTCACGCTACTTGTATAATGTTCATGAAACATAATCAGAGGATGGTACAAAGTTTAGTTTAATTTGTTTCCTTTTCAATCTTTTTAGATTGTGCCCTACATAAGGGTTTCTCTTTTGTTGCCTCAGGGGGTGCGTTTACAAACATCAAAGTAAACATAAACGCTTACACACAAGTTCTTAAATAATTAAATGTAATAAATTCAAAATATCGGCATCTCTCTCTACGGAATCAATTAATTACCTATCATCAGGCCTTTGCGGAATTTTAAGGCCACACAGTAAGGCACTGCGCAAATCTAGATTTTAAATCTAATAAGTTTTTTAGCTCAAAATAGAACCTCAGAATTGTTTTAGGTGGCTCTGCGCACAACCGTGTAAGTGGTTTAGCGAAAAAGCAAGGTATTTTAGTACCTACGACGGAACACATCGCTCCCATGAGTTAAAAAGTTCAATATTGACTCACAAAATTGCTTTAAGTCGCTGCAGCCGATAATAGTAAAAGCTTATTTGGAATGTCAACCTTATAGCATGCGCCCAGGAGTGGAATTGCTTCCGGGGCTTGTTTGAGCGAGGTGTTGTTACCGCTCCAGCGGTTATTGGCATGTCCTCAAAGCTTCCTTCCGACACAACGAAGAGATGGCGAGGATTTTCCGCTAGATGTCAGCCGTCCAATAATGTTTAAACAACGTGAGCTGCCTACCTTGCACTTAGATTCATTTACTTTGTAAAGCGTTGGCTTTAGCTTAATTGACGTGAGCGTCTTGTTGCTACAGATATTTTAACACTTTCTCTGACAAGTAAGTCACGTACCTACCTATAGTATCTTAAGTTGCGGACACTATAGGTAAGGTAGTAGTATAATTAATAATTTACAATTCTTATATTAAAGTTAATTCTTTATTTTCTGTTATGTTTATCGTTTGTATCTAAATGAAAACATTTTGTACAACAATAATGAGTATGTTTTCACAATTTGATGATTTCTATAACTCACACTTCATAACTTGTCCAAAATCCTGAAGCTTAGATTATACAAAATAGTTAACATATTTTATTTGAAACCAATCGAACTGCAGTGCAGGTTTGAAATAACATATGGCGTGCACTTTATTCTTCGAATTTCACTAAGATACTACGAGATAATATACAAACCATAATAACAGTCGTCAATCACAATAGAGCAAAGGAAAATTCAAATACAGTAGAAATATACAAAAAAAATAAAAACAAATGTTTTTCAATCATATGTAAATCGCGATGAGAGGTGCTTAGGGATCGGCCCCAATAAGTTAGGTCTTAGTCCGGCATTGACAAAAGCGTATCGCTTGAATGTAACAAAGCTACTTTGTTTTAGAGTGTACTCGTCCGTAGAAAATTAATGACTATGAGTTTGATGAAACGACTGATATGGGTTAACAACTTTCCCTGTTTACATCGTTAGTAGTGTAAGTACATGGTTTATTGTGTTCCAATTTCCTGTTTCACAGAATTCGATTAAAACTACGGGTTTGTATTTTCTGTTCAGCAAATATTTATCTCCTCATAAAGGTAGTTAGATACATATAGTATTTCTTTGAGTACCGCGAGTGCTAGGCTTCTCAAATACAAAACAATATTATATTGTAATCAATCTTTACCTTGAAAATCCTCCATATTTAACGTACCTACGTGATTCTACGTAATACTTGCTACAGCTGGATACGGTAAAACTACGCATCTTGTTACCTTTGTACGTGGACGCTGTACGACATTATAGTAACGATCCCATGGTTCAATATTTGTGTAATTTCCTCACGTTTAAGATATTCTGACCCCATAGCTATGATGACAGGGGTCAAATGTGTTTAATAAGTTTGAATTTGAGCTTTTAACGCATTGTTTGGTACATGGTACTTACCCTATAGGTAGGACTCATTAATTCAATATACTGATTGGTAGGTAATGTCTATATTTTATTTTACATTTTATACAGATTATTATATTACATTTTTTACATTTTATAAATATTGAACCATGGGATCGTTACTATAATGTCGTACAGCGTCCACGTACAAAGGTAACAAGATGCGTAGTTTTACCGTATCCAGCTGTAGCAAGTATTACGTAGAATCACGTTACCTACGTGATTCTACGTAATACTTGCTACAGCTGCTTCCAGAAATGAACACAAGTAATAAAAATGTGAAAGTTGTAACGTTTTGTAGTGAAACGACGTATCACTGAAACATGATTTAGGTATACACATACTCATGTACCATGTACATGTCTCAAAACAAGTACCTATTTATCAGTTTTTAGTATAAAATACACAAAGTATAATAATTATAATCGCGATTTTTATATTATTTGATATAAACGAGAGACGTTAATGATTACTTAAATAAAACTAACACTAAATAAAGATTTATTTCAAGAAGTAAATTTTTACTTAGTGTTTCTATGTCATCAATAAATGTCTTTGAGTACGGAGGTAAGAGAATTAAGCTGCGCTGAAAAAACAAAGCAAATATTTTACTTTTTTTAATGGACTGCGGCTATTTTTTTACCAAATGTTGCTTTTGCATAGATTAACTTCTACATTTCGACCTTTTCAGGTGGAACACAACTCCACCGTTACGAGTTCATCGCCATCAACACCCACGGGCAATGACGGTGTTACATTACTTCACTTAAGACATTGTTGTAGATATATTTAAGAGTTAAGACGGTAACTTTTCTCCTGTCACTTTTAATAACTCTGCCTTTTAAGCCAATAAAAAGAGAGACACTTTCATTATCAAGAAAGTTGATTAAAGTACATTTGATATAATCTATCAGAATAACAGTGAAGAATTGTGCTGGTTAAAAGTTACAACATTACCAATAAGTTCGTCAACAATAAGTTCCTAGAATACCTGACTCTTTGTAACTGTCTACTAGAACTCAAAGAGATGCGAAAACCGTGAGAAAAAGATTATGATCAGAATTTCCTTGAAGATGGATCTACTGATCATTTAAGTGGTTAGTAAATTTTCTGCATAAAATAGCAATATTATTTAACTTTCGATCATGGCGTCATTTTACCAACTCAACGATGGATCACACCTAACCTTAAAGATAATGATGTCAACATAAACTGTATGCCAAAAACAATTCTGGCAAAGTATTATTATACCAAAAAAAATATGCCAAAATAGTAATAATATAAATTATATTAGGAAAAAACGCATTATGCGAAAAGAAGGAATCTTTATACACCAATCAGGGGGTGGTTTTTCCACAAATTCAGATAAACGTGGTAGTTCCAAATCATTACCAATTCCTGTTATTTAAATTATTTTGAAATACTCTACGTGTAATCTCCGAAGGAACAATACTTCCAAAACTTTCGACCAACTAATTGGCTAAGTTCTGTACACTTTAACAACTAGTTGAATTATGTCCGAACTGAAAAAGTTTCGAGTTTCAACAAAGTATTCGGATTTTCTTGTCTTAAGCTGTAGTGTTTATCCGGTTGGATTTTACTAGAATGTTCATTCCATAGGTCTGTAACATAAGCATTACATTGTTTCTGCAACATGAAAATAATTTGTTAGCATGATTCTTGACAGTCTCACGGAATTATGTCCTTTTGTATAATTTTGTAAGAAAAGCCTGTCTCCACGTGCGTCTTATGTTTTAAGACTATGTATTATGTAAACTATACTAGCCACAATTTCGTTTTGCTATTGAAATTGGAACGCACTCGTGTATGTATGCATAGGTTCACATTAGCCCATCTGTTGACTGCGTATCCATGAGTTCAGGTTTGATTGATCTTTGAGAGATTTTCTATAGCGGGCCCGAGTTGAGAGGCCGTCGGCATTGAGTTGTTATTGTGTATGGCGAGGAAGCGAGGCAGTGTGGCGTACGTACGCGAGGTCGACGCCCGAGGGTGCCGCGCGGGGGTGTGCCACGGGGTTGCTTTGCACTTCCGCCTCACTGCACTCATTTCTGCATAAATAGTACCTGCCTCACCTATCAAGATGTAGGCCTAGTTTGACAGTCTATGAAATCACTACGAGTTTCAGTTACCAGCTTTAAAAATTAAATCAAGGCGCTCTATATTTACATAAGTACAAAGCAGAAAGTAAAACACCGTGACCGCTAACAAAAATAAATGACTAACTAAACTGACTCCGTCCAACTAATCAGCGCAAACCAGCTCCAGTTAAAAAGAGAAACGCAATTTGAAGTTCCCCTTAAAAGTTTCGAAAGCGCAGGAGTGTGGGTGAAATAAAACAAAGGCAGGCACGCGCCCGCCGCGGCACTCATGCTGAGTGCTCTGCTTTGTGGCAGGCTGAGCGATACAATGCAATACGCGATACATACACACACACAAACAACTCCTAAGTCTACTGAGCACAGCCAAGTAGGCTTCCACGACTCGTACGCGCCGAATGCTGAGCCGATATTGTGTTACCTGCAAAATTGATGCCCTGCAATGGCTGCAATACGTAGCACGTATTCTGCAACGGCCGTCGAATATTCAATGTGGTAACTTATCTTGCTGTTCTCCCAAAAGGTAACAGATCAATGAGACAGAGCTTTGTGTTTAGATTTGAACCTCATTTTACTGCTAATATTCGACGACCTGATTGGCGCAGTGGCTAAGCAATTAGACTGCTGCGGGTTCGATTCCCTCACGGGGCAAAACTTTGTGTGATCCACAGATGTTTGTCCTGAGTCTGGGTGTATGTGTATGTGATGTTTCATGTTTGTGAAACGCACCCACGATACAGGATAATTCCTAGTGTGGGGCGACGTTTAAAAAAAAAAAAAAGAGGGTGTTGACTGTTAATGCTCCTTTCTAGTCAAATTCCAAATGTGAATACTGAGCTCCTCAAATAACATCTTTTTTAAATAAGTCTAGTGGTGCATTTTGTATAAAGCTATCCGTGTAAATCTAACCGGAAATATTGGCTTAAAGCAGTATGGACTGAAATTGCATCAATAAATTGTTAAAAAAGCAAGTCCACTTGATTGCTGGTGTCCTTACGCTCGACCGTGCAGCGGAGATCATTAGTGAGGTGAACACTAATGAACCTCTCGATCGGGCAGATCGCCGGAGGAGACAAGCCGTCCATCGAGATAGCGGTGCCTTCACCAAATATTGAATTTTCCTTGTCAAGAATTCATAACAAGAATTTTACAGAAATTCCCCTCAGGTCTTTTAGTCACTTCACTCAAGGGGTTTTAAATTGGGCAGACTACATTGAAATATGTAATATCATGATCAGTTATGTCTTTTAAAGTCATGTATATTGTACATATAAGTATTTATAGTTTTGTATATCTTTACCTATACATATTATACCAAATAACATCTACACAATGGTACTAAACATTTTCTAAAAACAACCATTTTGCATTATAGCAGTGTAGCGCAGTTTATTGAGCAAATACAACAGCATGTCGGCCCCCACCACTCAGCGACGGCTTATCGGGAGATGCCAAAAGAGCGCTCTTCTTTCAAAAGGGTTTCTTTGTGTCGCTCACTAGAACCACTTTGCAGCACTAAAGACATGCTTCCTTTAAAATGCAAAAGAAATATTTTTAAAACATCCAGTTAACCGTAAATTAACTAAATATGTGTGAATATCAAGACGGCCACTTTCTCCCCTGATAAGCGAGTTTTGTTCAGTACCTACTCTACTTGACCTTTAGATCCAAACACTAGCTCAAGACCATTAGCTGGGTAAGGTACACAAGGCGCCTACGTAAAGTAAATGTCACGGCGAATTATACCTCTTTGGACAAAAAATATTTTCATTACGATAGCAAAGAGAATATATTTATCATGATAATAAACATATATTTTTCAGACGCTCGAATATATTCCAGACGTGTCAGATAAGTACATTGAAACAACGTATCTAGCTTAGCCTTGTCTAGCTAGAATTACGTAATAGAGTTACGTCACAATTGATTGATGTAAGGATGTAACTATAACGTTATCCTCTAATTCGGTTCTAATGGTACGGTTAGGGAAGCGTTTTCGAAGCGGGCCGAGTCTTCGTGAAGGAAATGAGTTCAATTTACCATTATCTCGGGGAATTGAGTGGTGCGACCTCGCTCTCCACCACTGTTATACTGACTTATTTAGTATGACAATCCAACTAGAAAACCATCAAGGAAATTGCACGGTTGCAAATTGGGTTCGCTCTAGTGCTGTGTAGTAACTCGGAGTTATTGATTTGATTTTTATAGAATGCTGTGCATGATGCGTTTAAGACTTCGATAGTCTCTTTCATATCTAAATAGATTTAATTCAGGAATGGATTTATGTCTATTTTTTACCGTAATATAACTTTATATCGTTCGATATTGAGTTTTTGCGTAACTAAATCTGTCCCTGTAATGAAACTCAACTTTTTTAATACATCGTTTAAC
Source organism: Abrostola tripartita (assembly GCA_905340225.1). NCBI lineage: Eukaryota > Metazoa > Arthropoda > Insecta > Lepidoptera > Noctuidae > Abrostola > Abrostola tripartita. The sequence continues at coordinate 5,616,465 of HG996488.1, forward strand.
TTAGTAGTTGTTATATCTACAAAATGTGTACCTAATATATTTTCGGCTGACCCCTGGTCCAATCTCGTGATCAAAGATCTGTAACAAACTTTAACAAAAAGTTAGTTAGAAACCGCGTTATCAAGTACGTAGTCGACGTTCGTCGCTATTCACACAGAAGTTTGATTATGTAGATCCAAAGTGTGTTGAACTCAATATTCATATCATACAAATATGTATAACGTAACATCCTATCGATTACCTATTATTATATCGAATACATATTTTTATTCACGATGTAATGTGGATTACAATAAATTGAGGTTGTGTTTTCAATATGAAATTTCACTTAGATTAACGATCTCACGAATTTTCAGTATAATGAATAAAAGGAATCGCTTTTTAGGGGCAGCAGTGAATTGCAACTGGACTTATTACATATATGTTACATAATTCTATACTTACGCACCAAAACGCTTTCAAGTGAAGAATACCAACGATCTGACGAGGAACGAGCACAGTGATGTTGCCACAGATGTTGTAGTTGGCTTTTGTCCATTCCTGGTCCTGTATTCAATTCCCGGGGTTTAATTCGAATTGTGGCAACACTGGCAATAGGCTCGCTCCCCATTCCATGTAACCTAAAACAAAACCGGCAAAATGTCGGTTTACTATACACCTCTCTTCCCGTGCTAACTTAATATCGCGTTGCATGATGAATGATGAGATGAAGCCGTCTGCTTGTGACCACGGCCGGTGCAACTCTGTCGAAACGCCAAGCCAAAATTAAAAAAGTAAACTTGTGTTCGCTTAATTCCCGTTTTGCATAATGTTTTAGTATCCCTCTTTCCGTGATTTATTTCCCATACAGGCGTGATGATTTCATGGTGACGATTAATTCAAGAAGTGTACTAAATACAATCTTATCTTTAATTGCAGCGGGTGCGACGACGTGCAGCGTTCCCTGGAGTTATTGGACCAGGTGTTGAGCGAGTACGACGAGGGCGAGCCGCGGTCGCTGGAGCCGCGCGCACCGAACACCCCCGCCACCCCCGCGACCCCCGCCACCCCGGCCACGGACGACGACTCCCCACTCGCAGGACACACTTCCGAAGACGATGGATATATGAGCATGAACGGCAGGAGGTTCGTAACTATATTAAGTATTGTTTTTGTTTTTTCGGAGAGAAACCTTGAATAGGCACCCGATCCCTAGGGACCGAGGAGTGTGAGATTTTTATCTCACAAAAATCACCATTGGCTTTAACAACTGGCTACTTTTACATTTCTCTTTTCGTTGTTTATCGTAAATCCACAAGACTGCACGGAAGGGAAGTTTTGTGTAGTTCGCAAACGAACTAGTTCGTAAGACCGCTCCCACAGACGAACTAGTTCTCAGATATCTCGCTCTTATGCTCTTTAGTTCGTTTGACGCGCGTTAAAAGTAAAGGAAAAATATAAAATTTAACAAAAGATCGAACGAATGAGCGAGCGGTCTGCCTTCCTCTGTTCTGGGCTGGGAGCTGAAGAACTAGAAGAGCGACTAGTTCGTTTAGGAGCGGCGAACTATGATGAGTGATCTCAGTCGCGAACTACTATGCGCAAGTCTATAGTGAAGGTAATATTATATAATATTATATAACAAACAATCAAGTAAGTTAACGATATGTACGTATTCATGATGCACCTAAAACCTCATAAAATAAACAGTCGTGCGCGTTCGTAGTAGGTATAAAGCTAATCGTTTTGGCAGTTTAACAACGGTTGTAACGTAAAACAATTGTGTTGTTAAGTCCATAACCATAATTCAAAAGCCATATATCCTTAGATACATAAACCTAAAAGCAAGCCAACTAAAAATATTAGCACATTTATTTGGTTGCTACCAATTACAAGACCCTATGCCCCTACCCTATTAGGTACTTTATGCAAAAGAAAAGACAAGTTCTCTCAAGACAAGATCATACCGAACCGTTTTGGTATTAATAATGAATGTTTGTTCAACGTTTCAGAGCGAAGTTTGCGCTGGGTTTCCGTCCAACGGAAGAGCGCGAGGAGCCTTCGCCCCCGGACCCGCCGTCGCCGCACTCGCCGCCGCCCCCGGAGGAGGCGCAGCGCATCATCTCTACACTACTACCCAAGTAAATAACACATACATTTAGCCTATGCGCGACTAAGAGTAGCGTTTCACGAGGCGACCTGACTGACTTGACTCATTAACCAGTTTAAACCTTTTAGCAAAATTATAAGGACAAACTAAAAATGTTTAGAACAAACTAATAGGTATTAAATTTTACTGTAATAACTTTCGTGAGTGTTATCCGTATTATTTAATATATAATTATATTCCGGTTATACTCACGTGTGTATTCGGGAATGCCCGACTAGTTTCGAACTCGAACGGAGCCCTTATTCGTGAAGTGGTAACGCGGCAGAGTCGCAAGCCGAACTGCAATGCCGAATACACACGTGAGTATAACCGAAATATATAGAAAATAATATAAAATATTCTTATAGAACCAAATCCAAAAACTTATTAAAAGTGATAAATTCTCCTAGCGTTCTCTATGTCTAGAGCAAGTTTTATATGGCGCTCGCAAATTTTAGGCGCTCTTTGTAGTGCTAGTTCAAAAACCGTAAAAAATTCGCGATATAACGTCTCAACAACATATTATGTAATTACCTTTTAATTAAATTGATCTATAGTCGACTTTCCGTAACTGTCGAACTGAATGGGTAATGAAACTGTATTATTACTTACAGAGTGTCACCAGCGAACTCGGCAAAGCGAACGATATCGGCCGAGCAGCGGGAGGCTGAAGAGAGACTGGACTCTATCATCAGTGTCAATGGCATCACTACAGCCACGCAAACTACTTTCGTTAGTATTTTATAATAGTGTATATCTATAGTAGCCAAGTACATTTCGAATTCCGCTTTGTTCTACCTATATAATATGTATTTACACCAATACTATGCAAGTCCACCAAATACATCGCAACGTCACAACTTTTATTTCTTATCAGAAGCGATTTATGTTTCAGCCAAAAACGAGGCACCAGCGTCCTTATGGATGGGAAAAAGATACCGAAGCGAATGGCTTCCAACTGCAGCAACCTCCGTTACCGCCGTACAGGTTCGCGTCGCTGCAGCACGGCGCGCGTCCACCACAGGCTGACACTGCGCCTGCGTGGCTCCCGCCAAGACACAACGCAGCCCCCACTAACCTCAAAAAATCACCAAGCGTCGAAAATCCCCCAATATTTCCCTTCATGGGATTTTCGAGCGAATTCAATGATAAACCATACAATGAACACCCGGTCACAATATATCCAGGACCGAATGTGCAGTTCAAAAAAGAACTGCACTCTCCGACATATAACTTACCGAAAGTTTCACCTTCCAACACTAAAAGCTCAGAAAAGAAGAGCAGCTTGAAGCGCGACAGCAGGTCGGACGGTGAAATGTTATCGCCCAAAGGTAAATTACCTCCGAGGACTCTCGCCGGTTCTATGGAGAGACATAGAGAAGTGTGTAGAGGATCTACGGAGGACATGGTTGTGAGCTGCAAGAGGAGAAGTTCTAGTAAGAGTAACGACGAAGAGCATTTTTCGGACGATTCGCTAGAAGAGTCGTTCCCGCCGCCGCCGCCCGCTGTTACAACGCCTTCGAAACGAAATTCCATTGCTTGGGAAGTGTCACTCGATGGTGATGATCCTCTACTTACACCAGGGAGTACAAAGGTGAAATTATATATTTTTTTTATATTTCATCTGTGAGTTGTCAAAGTCTTCCTTCGGACTGCTTTGCTACATTTATCACGATTAGGCTGAGTAAATCAAGATAAATAGACCATACGTTATCAGACAAAAAACGTATCAATTGTTGCAATCATCTGTTACCACAACAATAAAATGATAAAGACAAAATTCTCAAAAAAAGTATACCTAAATTAAAGTCAATTTTAAAAAAATAGAATGACTTATTGTTATAATAATATCTTTGATATCGTATCAATATTACATGACTCTTATGTAATTTGGATTTTACAATGTTTCTGTTCGCCTTCTAGGTTATCGGCCGAAGAAGAAGAAAATCAGGTGACCAGTCGCATTCAAGTACAAGTTCTATACCACAGCGAGTAGAGGATGATTGGGGAGAGGAATACTGGCCGCCACCACCGCCACTTACACAGTGCGAATCCCTCGCTTCTCCTACTTCCGATGTCGAACCAGAGAGTCGACGAGCACAGGACCTAGCGTGTGGTACCTACGTCATCAGAAAAGGGAAAAATCGTAAACAGTTACCGAGTTTCAACAAAAACGCGACAAATAAATCACCCACCAATCTACTCCATAGTCACAGTTTGAATAGAAGTTTAGATACTGATAAGTCTATTGATGGGTCGAGCATATCAATAAGCGGCTCCGGATCTGTAGGCTCGTACAACTCTAGACCAAGTTCAGATTTAAGCTTGCCACAATCTCGATACAGCGTTGACTTGAACTCGAGACTAAGCCGCGAGCTTAACACTCCGAACTCTAGATATAGCATAGATCTCTGCACGCCGAATTCTAGATTGAGTAAGGAAATAACTTCCCCAAAATCTCGACTTAGTTTAGATCTCAATAACGGTCCAGATAGATATATCGCTCAGGAGTACTTCGGTCATAGTCCCAAAAGTAGAAAAACACATAGTGAGAAAGGGGCTCACACATCTAAAGTTCAGAGCAAGCTATCGCCACAAAATAGATTTTCCGATTTTAAGAAGCACTCATCGACTTTCGATAACATACAGTCCCTTATAAGAGAAGGAAAAGTGGAGGAGACACCCGCGACGGAATGCAACGAAACCGTCAATGAACTGACCACGGTGCCTCCTAACATGGTGCGCGTGGTGTCGCTGCCCAGCCTGGGCGCGGACGGCGACAGCAACAGCGCCAGCCGCCAGGCGCTCATCACCACCGTGGAGGAGGAGGACGACCAGGACGGCGCCGAGCCCGGCTCCAGCGGAGACACCTCGCCGCTACGCAAGATTGAAAACAATATTAGCGCTATATTAAGTCAAGGTCGGGACCAAAAACATTTTACCCCATATATACCTAAAGACTGGAATATCCATAAGGATGAATACTGTGATGACGTATCTAAAGATATATTAGAAAACAATTTCCGTTATAGTTCTAGAGAGAGACAAAAGAGACATGATATACAAAAGTCGTCAAGTCACAATGAAATACAAAATCAACGGTCGATAGATCGGCGTGACCGTTCAAAGAGGTCAAATAGTATGCATAAATCTACGAGCGCCAAGGACGTACCGGTTAGTTTGATGCGACAGCCATCTTCATCGGACTCGGCTGTGTCGAGTGGTGGTGACTTCCCCTTGAATGTTCAAATAGTAGAGCATTCATACAGGCACCCACCTTTGCCATTGCCACCCTCACCAACCTTAGGCCACGAAATGGGACCTCTCCCACAAACTCCGGAGTCGCCTAAATTTCCTCCTCTGCCTCCTTCGCCTGTGCAAGAAGTTGAAGATGAATATACTGAAATAATGCAACCCCTGGACAAACGTCATATAAAGAAAGCTGATACGTTACCAACACCGACGATGGAGTCAAGAAGAAGGTATATTCCTTTATTCTAACACGTTTTGTGTAAATAAATTCTTTTGGATTTTTAATAAACATGTTTTAATAATTATATGTTTGGAACAGGCCTTCAGAACCACCCGCGGTGCCACCTCACCGTGACACCACAAATAGCCTGAAAACGCGATCTATGGAGACAAGCTACAACAAAAATAGGAGAAGCAGTAACTTTAAGAGTGGTTCAACAGACAGAAGAACATTACCCACAGGTACAGCCCTTTGAGTATCACTACGACCAACATTCACCTTGTAATAGCACAAAACAAAACGTGCCCTATACCAATGTCTAAATATTAGATTCCTATTTTACTTCAGGGAAAATAAACTGAGCATAATGTTAATTTTATTACCTTCTATGTATCTGTGAATGTTTAAAGTATATTTATGGTGTATTTGTTACCATAAATAAATCTTAAAATTTGCAGATATTGGAGCAAGCGGTGCGAGGCGCCGAACACTACAGCGACAAAGCCGCGAAGCTGCCGCCGCTGGTCGCGGTCCGCTGCAAACGTCAGCGAGCCTGCCAGAGACGCCCGTTTTCGCACGAGGGTGTGACGTACCCCGCACGCCACCGCGAAACTCCACTGGACCTCCCAGAAATAACACCATGAATTCTATACAGTCGATAGGTTAGAAATTTTGCTAAAAGTAGAATGCATAAAATTGTCATGGACAATCGGTGTTCTCCTATGTAGTTTATGCACCTACATTTTTTTCTTATCACAAGTCCGGTGAAATACGCCATAAGGCGATTTGACGAGCTTATTTCCAATATTAGGTCACAGACCGGGTTCGTCGCCTCTCAAGCTTACCCGGGCGGCTAAAAGAAATTGTAATCTTGATTCTCTAACAGATCCGTACAATTCTATACCAAATACGATTATAATAAAGATAATGCTCTCGCAATAGGTTTGCGCATTGAACATTTAATTCCGTAATTAGCTAAATGTTAACAAATGAAATATAGAAAGACACGGTTAGATGCTTTAGGCTTCATTATGAATACCATTAGTCGTAACTTATCAACGTAATTGGATTTGTATAGATAGCTTATTATCTACTCTTATAGTCTTATTCACCCCTTATCGTTCACAGACAGTAATAGCCTATAAAATAATAGATAATAACAGTACGTACTTCTAAGTGCTGACTGTTATGGTAAGTTACACTATTATAATTAATTTGTAATGATGAGAAATACCGCTAAAATGTGCATTGCTCATTATATTATTAACAGACAGAGGGACGCCCAATATGCCAAAAAGGTGTAGCCCTTTTTAAAACACGTTTTAATACACAAAGTCGCAAAATGTTGATTAGCCTAATAGTCACATAATCTACAGCCGAAGTCATACTTCATTAATGATTGAAGTTTGCACTTGCAACAATGTGTGTCTCTACACAACAATGTGTATCTAAATAGTCATAAGTAATACCTTTTTCCTTAAGCACTAACGAGTACCTATGCTATCTAGACGGGATGTTTAGCTTCGGGATATCAGCCTTGTAGATGGCAAACTATAGGTAATATAAGACTGCATACAACTAATTGCAGATTGCAGAGAGATATTATTAGTAGGTGCGATATTAAAATTCAAAATATCAAAATTGTGTCAGAATAGTCTTTTGTGCATTGGGCTCGTAATATGTATATTATAAAAAAAAAGCTAAAAGTTGTGCCATTGGTCGTCACAAATATTATAAAATATATCGGAGCAATATCGGTTAACATGCACATCAATTAACCTTTATCACACAATACAGGTATCTAGGGTATCTAGCGTTGTCTGTAGTGAAATATAATTAAAATAACTGCTACAATAGTCCTTGAAATACAAAAAACACACTCACGATAAAAGGCAAGTAAAACAAAATAAGTTGTGTTTTTACTTAGTTTAGTAACTTACTAATGATAGATGAAGTCACCAAACGTTTTCACGATAGGAATGTTGTTATTTGTGCACTAAATGAACTAAGTAGGTACAGTTGATACTTACGAGAAGTACGGATTGAATGTAGTTTGTAACATCATCACAATCCCTTGACGTCATTTCTCTGCTTCTCTTCATTAGTTGAACTGACAATATATGTTGATGTACGGTACCTATTTCCCCCAAGACAGGAAACGTATCCCTATATTGCAATGTGAAATTACCTTGGGTACTGTCAACTGTGGCATTTTTACTTTCCGTGGGCTTTTTACCTAATCATACCCTATACTAATTCCCATGAAACATTTTTTTGTCTTTGGCAGTTGACGCAATTTCAGACATTTTGGCAGATTTCATAATAAATTGTGGTATCCCAAAAAGGTTCTCAAGCAAGCAACTTCGCTAACTGTCTAAATAGTGTGCTATTCATTCTATGCGGTCAATTGTGTTGACAGCGTCATCGCCAAAAAAAGGATAACTTTACCTATGTATCGGTGGTTTTTACTTATACGAAGACTAGGTAAAGTTGCTAAAACCATTATTATTATTCTGGGTTATTATAGCGATTCGAAATTTTTTGTAAAATTCGTTGGTTCAACCAAAAGAGACACACCTTTCTTACAAATAAATCAATAAAAACTCACCAATTCGCTCTATGTTGGAGTCGGTTGCATATACGTAAAAAGCTACAATAATACAGTTGACGGTAGCATTTAACCAGGAAGGGCGCGGTATTATTATGGTGTCCAAATTGAAAATTAAGCGTGATTACCTATAAAGCGATTCGACATCACTGATGATACTTAACTTTGTATTTAAGTACGTTTTGATACGGAGTAATAAACTTAATACAAAAGAGAATTAAATACAATAACACTTGTAATTAAAAGTGTCCTCTATCGTAACCGGCAGGTAATTTGCATGTAGATAGTTTAAGTCTAGAGAGTTGCCTACAAACACGACGTCAAAAGTAATAATAACTTACAGCGATTACCATGCCTATGATGTCATAGTATTGTGAAGCATTATAATACAAATGATAATAATACACATTAGTTTTAACTAAACTACAACGACACATCTAGCCACATGTACAGTCTATTTTAAAATTGTTTACATTGTACAGTGCACAGCGCTAAATATGTAACGACTTTACCAGTTAATTTGTTTATCGCTAAACAAACATTAACTTCATACACAATTGATAGATGTTATTATCTAAACTTGCGAGTGGGTAATGCGGGATTACTGAATGTCGCGACGCAATGCCACTTCGTAGTAGACAAAACATATGCGTCAGCAGTGACACTAACTATGAATTGAGATAAATAATAGGATCACCTTGCAGTTGCAACACGTTCAACAATACTTTTTAAAGAAAATAATTGTGATAGTAACGGTTTCTTACAGTCTATAAATCTATTTCACACTACCATGTAAAAGATAGTACAAAAAGGCCCAAAACACAATTTTATAATAACTATTAATATTTTTAGAACTGTATAATGATCACTATACATTGAAAGCTACCTAAACTGGTAAATCCGTTTACATGTTTATAATGTAAAAAGATAATGATGAAAGTATTTGTACCTAATACATTTAAAAAACGTAGAACATACTGAAACGGTTATTAATTATGAACATGCATAAGTAGAACCCAAGGAAACATCGAAAAGTCCACTGTTACAGTGACGAGGTGCTGAATGCCCCTTTTCGGGATGGTACTCATATTATCGTCCTTTATAAATTTCACCAACAACAGTGATGCTTTTCACTCTACTATTTCTCTTGCGTGTATGAAAATATGAAAAGCATCAAGTTGTTCAAACTAAAACTTCCATCCGTCTGGCAACCTTGCGATTTCATTATTCATCCTTCGTAGAGCCATTGTTACATCTTGTGAATTGTTTGTTAAAAACGAAGAATTAACTACTTCGTAGATGTCAAGTAGGTTTATTAATAGTAGTTTGTCTTTCAGGGAGCTCTGCGACACTGGGTGGATATGGGCGTGGCTCGGTGATGGGTGCCACGGGGGTGTGCACCGGCGCAGACCTGCTCCGGCTTGGGGGCCCGCCTCGAGGCTGGTACCCTCGTCAGAGACACAGGTCAGTGCTAACAAGGTTACTTTGATAAGACGATAGAAGGAACCGTGAAATTTGATCGGCGCGACACGGTAGCTCGGTTTGAAGAGCAGTCGCCACGGATTGACAGACGTCGAGGGTTCCAACCGCTCTCGTGCCGTGTCTAACATTTTTTTAAAAATCCTTATAAAATTAAGTTAATTCCAACACTTACGCTATGCTGGTCTACTTGTAATTGTTCTAAAAATAACAATTAGGTAAATAAACAATAAGGTTAATTGGGTATACTTCCTCAAAAATTCCGTTGTGCATAAAATGCGGTAAAGTTGGTGAAATAAAATAACACTCAACTTAAGTAATTATGAATTTATCCTTCTGGAACAGAAACTTTACTGTACATAATTACATGTAAAAAAACCCAACAACTCCTGATTATAATATAGTAATTATTAAAAGATTATTTTACAAAATTAAATAAAAGCTTCATCTTGTATGTCAGTTGCAGTAACGATAGGTAGTAGAATTCAACGGAAGCCAAATCCCGAATTAGTCATACCTACATTATACATGGCTTATCCAAAAACCTTGTACGGTAATTATTCCTGTGAAACTTATGGATATCTACATAGGTAAACCTACTTATAGAAACTACCTATTTAGTTTTCTTTTATAGAAGCGTAAATACAAAACTTGGGTGTAGTAGCTACGTAGGATTATCGTTAGCTTTTTCTCCGGCTCTCAATATCTGTAGTCTGTTCAAGTCGGTAAATATACATTTTTATTAGTAGATAGTTATCTACATCCGGCTACACTTAACCACTCCAAAACTAATAAAAGCTTTAAATAATCAAAACGAATACTGTAATAAGTACCTATACATATAAACCTGATTGGCAATTGACAAGCACTCTAACAAGTCCGCTTGCTGGCAGGCCCGCTTCAACGGAGCATCTGGATAGATTAACAGCATCGTCGAAGGTAGCGGCGGAGCACCCCGTGGCTTGGGAGGGCAGTGCGGCCCGCAAACCCCTCACCCTGCCGCCGAACCTGACTCCCAAGTTCTTCCAGAAGTCCCCCAGGGAGGCGCTTCGCAGGGTAACCAGCTTACTAATACGAAAAGGTGAGGTCTAATTACTTACTTAATTAACTTTAACCGTTACTTTAATCATTGTGTCATAGCAACTAATCTACGTAGGTAAATATTTGAAAATAAATCTATATTTATTAATACGTGAAGAGAAAACTTACCCTTTTTCACCCGATTACGAAGACGAAAAGAAAGGGTTATGATTTTACCAATCTATGTAGGTATAAGTGTGAAATATGGCTTAAGCGATTAACTATTTAGAAAAACCTATTCCCTAAAATTAATTTACGTAACAACAAACAGCAAGAGAAATGAAGGCTTATTATAAAGAACCACACCGACAAGAGCTGGGCTCTTAAATTTAAGGATAACAACTTGACCTAATTACCTTGCAAGGGACGAGGGCCTTGTATAGGGCCGTTACCCTACCCCAAATAAGCCAAAATGAAATAAATCCATGTCAAGAGACCTCCAGAGCAAGTCGTCAATAATCAGATTATGATCAACGTTTGCTCTGAATGTTCGAACTGAATTTTTCCACTAGGTTAAACTCATAACAGCACGGAGTCTTGATTTGTGCTCGGTTGATGGCAATAGGCTCGCCCCCTTCTTCATTGGGACTTATAACATAACTGGCGCAATGTGGGTGTACTATATGTGCACCTCTGCCTACCTTTTCGGGGAATACAGTCGTGATGTTGTTTTGTATGTACCTGATTCCTGAAGTAAAGTATTTTTAGCGTTAATGTGTAAAATGTAAAGTTATTAATTAATAATGGTTAGGTGAGTCGAAATGGATATAAGATTATAGTTAGGTTTAACGCGCTCTACTTTCTTTAGCGATATATGGCTGTGTAGCGGTAAACGGTAGTCTAGCTTCCCTTTCTGAGATGCAGGCGTGATCATGTGGAGTATTAATTCAACAATAAATATTAATTTATCGCTTCGACCTTGTTCATCTCTCATCAAAGACTAAATATCTTGCGTTTGATTTAAACATAGATGTTGTGCCAACATTTATCCTCTGATGTAAACGTGTGACAAAAACCAGTTATAAGTGCCTAATAAATTCTACGCACTCGCAGAATTCTGATCTAGATTATAATAGAGGTACATATAATCATCTTTAAACAAAAGCGAGTGCGTTTGCTTGATTAAAAATACAGCATATTTTTTTATTATTTAAGTACTTTTTTTCTAAATGTTTAATGATTTGCATATCAACCAGTTATTAAACATTTCGTATGAATAAATAACATTTTTGCATACCTACTTAGAGATTTTACATAATATATTATATCACCAAATAAGTACAAGTAGTTAAAAACCGAACCATTACCCGCGCATCTATTATAAAGACCACCTAATCATTATATGTATAGAATAGACAAACATTTCGTCATCTAAAAGTGAGGACACATTGTTTAATAATAAAACACGCCTACGTGGAATTTGAAGGTGAACTAATGGTTATAAGTACGTATCTAGTACCTACAGGTATTAGACATCAGCACAGTATGTACAATTGTACACTCGTAGCAAAAGTGATAATACGAAGAACAAATAAAAGTAGACACCCTATTAACTTAGTATTTTAGCAGCATTACCATACGCTGGGCAAACTAATATCGACTTAAAATAAAATCTAAAGAAAGTGACTCTACATTTCTCAAACTGAACTGTAAAAAGTAGATAATAATAGAGTTTAGAAACATAGAATTAGATTTTTATATTTAGACCCTGGCATAATTATGAAATCTAAAATATTAATATCTATGAACCTTCTAAAGATTCCCCAATTCACATTAAATGACCACGCCCGTCGTAAAGAATCCCATTCATGACATCATTTGTAACAACTATATTAAGGTGCCATTAACCTTACGTATACCTAACCATTACAACTAAACGATTAAAAGGAGTTACATAATGTCGAGATCAAAACTACTTGGATTATGGCCAAATATAAGTCGTTTGGTAAACCGAGGACCGAAATGTTTTGATCTTGAATGCCCTCTAATTAAATCAGAATTCACAGTTATCAATAACGATAAAATATTTTTAGCTTTCGAATGTGACTATTTTCACATTTACCTTATTTTGAACTCTTTGAATCGATCATTAAATAATAAATATTCATTGATCTCATTAATTTTAATAGCCTACATAATACATATACCTATACCTAGCCTTTGTGAAACGAAAATTTCAGTTAGGTACCTGAAACTTAATAGGCATAAAGCACCAAGCACTAATTAAGAATAATTAAGTAAACTATATCTTTAATGAGATATAAATTAAAACACTAATTAATTAAGGTACCGATACACATGCCGTGTTTTTGTTTCCCAAACCAGTTTAATTTTGACCGTTATATTCACATAAGATGTTGTCAGCACAACATAGATGGCGCTAGTAGGTGCGCTGTTAGCCTGTTACGTTGTCGGAATTATTTTTTGTGTGACTAATTCCCGCGCGGCACAATCAGTCGCGGACGTGTCTAAATAGTTGTATACTTTATGAGGCGCAAACAATTTGCTATTTTAATTAAACCAAATTGAACTTTCAAAGCATTTGATTAAAATTATTACTGTATTTTAATATATAATATAATATTTTAAATCTTAGCACTTTGTCCCACTATTGACCCGTGTATATGATTAATACCTAGTTAATTAGTGAAGTCAACAAATCAATTGACAGTATTTGAAACTTATGTACTGTGTATACTGTACAGATTGTACAGTGTACATGTATTGTGTATGCAGATTGCAGATCATAGACATTCCGATACACATAAAATATATGATCGAGGTGGACAGCGAGTCATCTTATTCTGCGATCTGCGCACTTCGTAAACATGTGCATTTAAAACATATAGATTGTATTACATTAATAATAAAGTACGTACGTTACGGTTAATTTGTACCTATATTGTGTAAGTGAGTTCATATTATAATTTTATATATAGCGACTAAATAATTGTTATTTATTTTTTAAACATTAGGTTGTTATTTACTAAGATTTTAATATCGTGACGTGTAATATTTTTCGGACTCGTATATGTAGGTACTTATTTTAAGCACTAACATTTCCTGTTGGTACCACTCGAATTCGTGCTGACTTACAACCAGAAATTTATAAAGATGCAAGTAACAAAGCCACATAGAACCTAGACTAGACAATTAAATATTTAATTGACACGACGACGTGCTGTGCATGAGTCAAACATGAATATGTATGTAATATTCATAATATACAAACAACAAATTGAATGAAACTAGTCTGTGGGCTTAGAATCCTGTTATTATTACATTCTAAATAAACCGGCACATTCGAGCCGTGTAACAATAAGGCGTTAACAATCGCTTACGGGGACCTAAAAAGTTCGGCTGCACAATAGTGAATAGCATACAATGGCGATTCTGTTACCTGCGACATCAATATGTGCATAATAGTATGGCGAGGCATAGCGCGCTGCACTCACTCACCAGCGCCGGTGAATCAGAGTTCGTCGCGCGCTCGCCCTGCATGACTGTCGCTCACCGCCACCGCTGAGTCACGCGCGCCTCCGCCGCCACCGCCAACCATGCGCCAGGGAGGATGCCAATACACCATATTCCGTGATTAATACAGACGTGAAAGTAGATGACGACTGACTCACATAATATTTATATCCCACTCATCAATTATATTGATTTCCCAGGAAACAATATGACTTATTATTCACACTACTTACAAGAAGGCCTGATAACTCATCAAATGATGCATTCCATAGATACATTAATGCAAATATCAGTGTTAGAGAGTGAACTGTTCTTAAAAGAAGTTGGTTTGTTAAACCGGTTGCTGCCAAAGAAGGTAACCGGTCAGGCTTTGAGGCCAAGATCGTAGCTGTAACAGTCGAAGCGGAGTGCCGCTCGGCCGACGGTGCCCTACATACGACCTGACCGCTATCTTCTTTTAAACCATCATATACTTGAACACTAATATAACAATGATATCAAATTTAACGTCTCATTGATTTAGCTTGTAACGTGAGTCAATGATTAGGTTCTCAACTTCAATGAAATAAATAATTGGCATATAGCATTTGATTACTCCTCTACATAAACTCAGGATAATATTGAGGCTTATCAGTATAACAGCCGACTGGCCCTGTCTATCCGCTTTAGCAAAACCTTTTTTGAGTCAATAATGGTACACTATTCAATTGTTATTCTCATAAAACGATGCGCATAGGGTCATCATGCCACCTACTGGACTCTGGTAATATCTACAAACCTGTGAACAACATACCTAGATACAACAGTGAAAGTGAAATCAGTCGAGTGCTTTCTGAGATTGCCCTTATCACAAACTGATTTACCACTCGTAAAATTTATTTCTGTTAATAAAATAGCTAACTTTTCCTACTACATTAAATGAGTACTCAACGTACCAAAACATTATAAAATATGATCTGCTAAAATACTTTGGCAGGTAGCCAGCTTTCATTCATTGTTTCTATACATTCGCATGTTATGTAAAACTCGGCTTTGTTTCCAAGGGAATGCCCTTACGTATTTAAAGAAACATCATTCGTGTCAAACCATTGTTTTATATTTAATTTTTTTACTGCGTTAATCATGATCTCTTGTTAACAATTAATATGAGTCTTAGCGTGGAGTCTAGATGTGGCTCTAACTCTATGTTTATTTCGCTGGTATGGTTGAACTGTGTTCAATAAAGTTATAAACAAAGGGTTGTATTTACTTTACCTTTGTTCCAAATTGTATTGTTGCAGTTATTACACCGTAGCATCGCATGCATGACTAGCGTATTTACGTTACCTTTGTCTTTTGAAAAATAGGTAGTTATAGTTACTATTTACTTCTTCTACTACTATTACTATTTGATTAAAAATAATTCTTATTAATATAGCATGATGCCATGTCCCTAACCGCCGCACTCAGAGACGTTAATGATTACTTAAACTGACACTAAGGAATGATTTCACGAACAAAACCTTTACTTAGTGATAGTTTCAATATCATTAAATGTGGTGAGTGCGGGGGTTAAATTACGGTCTTAAGACTAATGTTTTACCCACATTCGATGTAGTGATAATCCAGCTTCATTGCAACAAAGTCAACCGCCTTCAACTTGCCTTTCATATCTGCTCACATTCAGTGATAACGTAATCTAGCGTGTGGTATCGCCGATAGCGCGATGTAATCAACACACTTCACATCTTAATCAACGCTATTTGGGCTAAACCGTCCGTGCGCATATTCTGGATATTTACTTAATAAAAAAGATATATAACTACACATTAGTAATCGACTGATAACACGCCTGGGTTTTGAATTTGTAGTCATTTACCATAGTCATGCATATCAACTAAGTCAGTACATTACCTCATTACCTTATACACATCGAACAATATGTGCTGCATATACCTCTTTAACCAGAAACATATTTAACATCATTCTTATCCCACTAATACAAGTATAGGTAGTTAAATTGGTATATAGGTAAGGTGAATTGTGGACGTTTGCCAAAACTTTGTGCATTAACACCTAACGATGCCAAACGTCACAAAACTTTGTTTTACACATAAATATTATAGAGTGCCAGTTAGATTGTTTCGGGAGCTCTGTAGGCATGCATTGTCTCAAGTGAGTTCGCGGCGCGCATGCAAATGTCGGCACATCCGTCTCCCAACGAATAATATATCCGGTGCGTAGTAAGGCCTTTTATAAATATTCATTATAGCTGTATAGAAAATCTTGCTGTCCTGTCCTGGCAGCTCTCTGTCAGTGCCGCTGACGCCATGAGGCACTGAAGGATGCAATTCCGCATAATTATTTTAAGTCGTAGAGTTGTTTCCTCGTAGTCCTTTTGTTTCGTTAGTAACACTACAACTCTATTTGCGGAATAAATAAGTTGTGTGTGTCCAAATTTTCCTGTGTTGAAAGCGCTTCTTTCTACACAGGACAATTTGGAATGGAGTTCTTTCGGTAGTTGTGGATTAGTTTAAATCCTCATATTATAATGTAGATGACTAAAATGTTAAACAGCACAACGTTTTTTCAACAAACAGCTTTTCCGATTTATCTGGAATGAATCCTGGAATTCGGTACAAATGAAAAGCCGAGAATGAGGGCATATTTCATGGATTTTTAATGACTCAGCTCTTATAATATTGTGTTTGGCCGTTTATTTGATCGTAAAGTGACAAACAATTTGTCTGACTACGAAAAGAATATTTCTAAAACGTGTGTGGAGTTGGAGGTCATGATGAGTAGGCTTCAGAAATGTCCGTCACGTCGATAGAATGCGTACTTCATGAGTATTGGAAAATATCTGTTGAATCTCAATTGTCTAACGCCTTCGCGGGTGACCTTCACCTCGGAGGCCCACGTGCTCGGCGAATCGATGTACCACCACCAGTAGTTGTAATGCTGATGACGTTACGCACTTACGTCCGTTTATAGATACCTAGCACTCAATATGTGGGTACAATTAATTTAAGCAGGAGTTAAACGACCGCAGCTTGCAAATAAATCTTTATTAAAACACCAATAAACATCGGCGTGGCATGCAACTTGAAGCAACTCACCAGTTTTTTTAAATGTGAAGAAGTTCTGAGGATCTATTGGTCCTTTGTGTTTATCCATGTGGCTGGAGAACTGTTCTACAGCAGTTATATCTAATATCTATCAACTTGGTATGTTTTTTTTTTCATCAAAACCGTGTCTGTCACAGAACTGTCAGATTTATGAATGATTTCCTAAGTTGAATATTATCTATTATTGACATACATAGGTAGGATTTATCTTTAAGAAATGAATAGTACAATTCTCTAAAGATGTATGACGTGTCTTCCAAGCTCTCTAAACAGTCCTTTAAAAGAGTAACGTTATTCAGTGTGTACATGTTGAGGCATGCACGACCTTTGCCGGCGTGTAACCTAAAAGCTTCATATCATAAACCTTTTTATGGGTGTGACTCCGTCGACAACCGCCTGTGCCATATGGCACGGTACAGTCGCGTTAAACTAAACTTAAGAGAAAATATCATCAATTAATCATGATCGATTTTCTTAGATAGTAAATATCAGCTGTTTCTGAAATCAGTTTTACCACGTACAAAGAGCAAATTAAAATAATTGGTATTACTATATTATTTATTCACATATTCTTGTTTGTAACTTTTGTAGATGGATATTAACTACACTTCATTCAATCTAGGTATGTGTTAGCTTAAGTACCTGAAAACTTAGAGCTTTTATCTATAACTTACATATTTATGTACATTACACATTTAATATAGCTTTCATATAAAGCGATTTAATTTAATCGTCGCGTTGAAAAATCGGATAATTACTCAAAATCGTGTTAAACGTGTTGTGCGTGACAATACGAAGCTTAACCTTAGTGGTATCCTTTGGTATCACACGCTCGACCACGACCTCGTCGTAATACAATATGGCGAGGCGCCACGCTCGACTTACCAAGTGAGTACTCTTTTGAGATATGTTTTAATATTTTATTATAAATCATCCTTATAATCAATACATAATTCCGGCAACCGACTAAGGAAATATTTGTGAAAAAAAGTGTTATATCTTAGCCATCGTACGATAGCGTAGCGTTGTTTCATGTTGAATTCAAATTATAGCTCAGTGTATCAGTATACAAACACCGAGCTATTAATAATATCGATGATCGATGATTAATATAAATCTGTTGTATTCAAGAGTCAAACGAGCTACAAATTTATTATAAACTAGTCCCCAGTCCAGACGTGGCGGTCGGACCTCGCGAGTGTCCGACCATCACCCACATACCGCACGCCTGGCCTGGCTAGAACACCTGTGCACATACACATGTCTGCAATATTACTGTGACTAAAGCAAACGGTAGCACTCGTTTAACCCTATATTACAAGCAAAAGGCTCTAGATGAGTGAGCAAGAGTGCACGTATTTTAAATTGCTACGACTAATAAATTATTAATAGCAAGTAGTAACACAATATTATGGTTTTCAGGTTTGACTATCAAAGGAAATTCTAATTAATTGCTCCATTAACATAAGGAATAACTTTAAATGGTGTAATAATATAATTATAAATAGGTTCGCTTAATGCCAAAATAGACTTTATTACGATAGAAAATTCGAAACTTTCCAAAACCATATTTCACAGAATGACAGCGCAAAAACAAAGATTAAAATGTTAAGTAGGTAGGTAAGTTTAATTCCATCTACCAACCAGGAGTGGTAAAACAATGTTCATTACCTTACCTGTTACCATAGCGTCAGTTTTATTTTTACTTCTTCGTGATTATTGCATATTATTTCCCTTTAAATACAACGAATAATAATACTTAATAGTCCAGTTTTAATAAAGCAGATATTACGTAGGTTTCCTGTTGACATACAATATAGAACGTATCAATTAGCAAGTTCAGAAGTAGTCAATAGAGACTTCATTATACTTATCCATCTCTTAATTTTGAAATTGTGTCCTTATCTTTTATGCAATATGTACATACATTTTTTGCTTAGGAAAAATTACAATATGATACTGAATATTGTGTTTTGGCTCTGTCCTAATTAATGTGCATGAAGGAAGGAAATAAAGACATTTTAAATAACAATATGCTTGTCAGCCTATTGGTTTATCATTTATTATATGTATAGGTAGTTATATAGTCGGACCGAACTGCACATTTTACAATAAGCAGTGTTATGACGTTTTTATTTTAGTATCTATTTACATTTTAGATGTCTTTCACATTTTAATAAATCAAGTTTTTCATAAAATTAATCCAGAGCTGCCCACCACAATCTGACGCTCCGAACCAGTGAACAAACGTCAAAGTCTATTAATAGTAACTTAGTTTTAGGTCTCAGTAAGATAAGTATCAGTACTTTTTAATTCTAGCACTAAGGCCTGCACTTGAGCTGGCTAATCTGCGAATTATAAATTTACTAGAGCACCAACCGGAACTTATAAGTACATACATACATATTTATATCAAGTATATAAAAATGAACTTGACGTCACGCGTCAGTCGGATGTTTCCTAGATTCATCTTTTATTTCCAATGATTTCTAAAATCGAATACGCATAAATTAATAACTTGTAAAGATAATATTATATAAAAACACATGGCATATATTTATGGCTCATGTGTTAAATCTACGGAGCGACGGTTAGTTGCGATTTGAGGCTGCGAGTCAACGCCACTGCCAAGGTCGGCTCGTCCGCCTCTACTTCAAACAATCGTTACTTAAATTCGGTGCAACTGACTGAGCTTTATCTGTACTAATTGATCATTCAGCGCATCATGACCATGATTTCCTACCAGCAGCTAATTGGCCTACCAAAATAGTTATATCTGCTACAGATGTTTAGATGTTAGAACAATCACAGGCGTATTTCTTTATAAAATAATCCGGTCAGCGATAGCACAACAAGCCGATCACCTTTACTGGAGGCGTGACTTCTGAGAACTTGCAAATTTAGTCAGTAGAATAGTAATGAGATGACGCAGCGAAATTGATAGTAAAGCAGATATCGAATAAGTCTCATTTGTGGCTCCTAACATTGTGTAGGAAAGCCGTGCAATGTAAATTTGCGAGCGAGTGTTCTCGGGTGAACGATCGCAACAGAACCGGTCCGACAGGCATCGAGGCAAAAAGGATCCTCCCGGGAATGTGCCGCCGCGGACCTCCGATCATTCCCGCACTCCTCTATCTCCACCAGATATTTCCGGTCTATATTAAAATGTAACTAGTTTAACAAGCCAATGTACTGTTGTTATCAATCGTTTTGTAGAGGAAACGCAAAACAGGATATTAGATAGATTTAAAATTGTTTTAACGTACTTATTTTAAAAATAACAGTTATTCAAACATACAGCTACGCCATTTTCCTGTAAATTATTTGTACTAATAACGTAATACTGAAAGAATTTACGATATAAAATTGTAGTTTGAGTTTGTACAATTAGCAATAAAACGCCTTCGTATTGTACGAACTGATATTGCATTGATTACGATTAGGTAGTGCTGTTTATAAATCGACAAAAAATCCGCAAGTTGATCTACACGCAGTGTTATCGTTCACTTATCAGACCGACATTATTTTTCAAACGTATTAATATCACATTATTATGTCATTGTTTCTGGTCGAGTAGAGCGACATACGAGCCAATACTTAACATTAGGTTCTAAATGTTAAGTATTTTTTACTTTTACTAACATTTATGTTGTCGTCCTTCCTTATATTGTAATTTTATTCATTATCAATTAGACCAGCTTTGCGTTACAGCTCTGGCTACTGCAAAATTCTTTCTTAGGTGTATTACTCATTATCTATTCTATATACATTTAATAAAATCGTAAACGACCCGTGTCTGTACATTCAATATTTACACAGTAAAAAGAAAAACAATATCTATACAGTATTTATGTTACCGAAGCCAAAAATATAGTTTTTTAAATTTTTGTCTATTTGTCTGTGCGTTTGAACGCGCTCAGAAACGACTGAACCGAAATTGAATGCGGTTCTCACTGATGTATTGTGGCAAGCTGGACATTCGGAAACAGCAAAATTTTAAACGCGGAAGGAGTCGAGGGCACAGCTATATTTCAATATTTTTGTTAAACGCCAGACGTAATAAAATCCAAGTAAATCCACTTAATCAAACTTACATTATGTTTATGACAAAAACATTTGATATTATGTAAATGATAAAATGTAAAATCGACGACCTGATTGGCGCAGTGGCTAAGCAATTGGACTGCTGCGCTAGGGGTTGCGGGTTCGATTCCCGCACGGGACAAAAATTTGTGCGGTCCACAGATGTTTGTCCCGAGTCTGGGTGTTTGTGTATGTGATATTTCATGTTTGTGAAACGCACCCACGAAACAGGAGAAATTCCTAGTGTGGGGAGACGTTTAAAAAAAAATGCAACGACCATTACCTACAATTATCATGTTATCAATTTAATAATTTACCTATTAGGAATTGTTCTAAGCTTAAAACATACTTAATATACCTAGGTATTTAATTATCATGTTTTTGGTTCTAAGGGAACAACGGGAAGGAGAAAGAAAATTCCCGAAACAAAGAAGCCACATCACCTGCAGCACGCTCCGCAAACGGTCAGTATCCTACTATCCACTTAAATCAATCGTAAATGTTGCCCGATCGTATAGGTATATTCTCATAGACTAGCATCGCAGCACATAGTAACCATGGTGATAATCGCGTATTAAAGCTTGAAAGAGTGCTTAATAATCGAGCTTTCAATCGAGAAGAGGGGGAGCGCCCCTTGTTCGCGGCGCGAGGGGTCGGGGAGGGCTGGGCTGCGCACATGCTGCGTCCCCGGGGCCCGGGGCTGCGGCGCGCGCAGCCGCACCGCGACCCCTGTGCGCGTCGTACCCCGCCCGCGCCGCGCACCCCGCTCTGCAGGGGCGACATCCACTCGGGACACCCCATCCTACCACATTTTTGCGGAAATTGGAATCTTCCCTAGATATTTGACTACATCATGTTCGCATGTACGATTTTATTTCTCATCGCATGATCGCTTATGCTCCACACATTATTATAATATTATTATCAGAACAAACTAAACGAGAATGAGTCATATGATAATAATTAATAGTTATATTATATTTATGTTCGAATAACAGCTCGTCCAATCAATTATGACAATAATAATAATCGTCGCCTTGGTACGAGACAAAACAATGAACTTGATATAAGCAGAGTTTACATTACATAGTGCTAACATAACACAGTCTCGGTATCGTTTACATAAGTACCTACTTATTTCAATAATTATTATTGCACACACAAAGCTTCCCAACACCCTGCTGATATGATAATTCAACGTGAAACACAATGTCACCATGTCATTAGACGTGACATATCAATGGGACAAACGCCAGATAAAGGGGCATCCGTGTTTCGTGCCTGCCTACTCGTATTACATTTTAAAAATACAATAATAATGTATGATAATGTACATGTAGGTACTACAATGTGCACATACCTTCACGACCAAGACTAGTGAGTCTTTAAAAACAGAAATTATTATGTTACAGGGTGGTCTATTTCGTATAAGCTTCGATCGACAATGTATTAGTTGATCAAAGCGTTCAAGAATAAATGCAAAGAACGTCTCTTGTTTAGAAATGACCATTAAACAAACCTACCTATTCGATATCGGTACTTCAGCTGTCTGTTACAGATATTTTGTAGTTAGGTTATCGCAAAGAAGTTACGGAATGTCATTTTTTTTTGGACGATGACGTCATAGTCTATGACTACCACTTTCCCACTGGGAACGAACGATTAGTTAATTGGTTAGAATCTTTCCATCCATTACAGTAGACTGGTGAGCCAAGTGTCGTGGTATTCGTTAATTGATGTTCAGACTAAACGTAGTGATTATATTCTCTTTGGTTCAGACACGCTTTTACTATCAGTCACTAAGCTTTATACCTACCTACATATCTCAATCGACCATTACCGTTTTTTTATCGATTTAAGCACGTTGCTGAATAAACAAAATACAAGGAGTGTTTACATAATTATGCTATCTTAGCATTATTTCTAGCTTGATTCCATAATTTTAGAAATAAAATATTGAATGTCAACGTATTTAATAATAAACCATTCACAACAAGGTGATTTCAATAGTGAAATGGTCTTTAATTTTTGCCATATTTTAACAAGCTAACGCAATTCACGGTTATTCGTAGCCACAGCTGCTGATAAACATCGCGTCATTTTCACAATTTGGATCGGTTCCAGTGGTAAACACAACAACGTATTGAATAGTACAGAAAATATTTTCCAGAGACGTTTTATAATATTTCATCTATGATATTTTTATTTGTCACAAGGTTTCAACTACATAGTAACCTTTTGCAACGGTTCAACATCTATCAACAAATTTCTACCACTAACAAGCAAACTCGCGTTTATCGAGGAAGACTGAAAATTAATCAATAAAGCAGCGGTTGTATCAAATATTAAGTTGTAATGACGGACGCTTGGGGCTTTGTCCAGTCTTTCGGCGAATATGATGAACGAGTCCGCCGTTGCTACACCTGCTACTTATTTTATGCTTCAATTACTCTTTAACTCTTTACCAAACAATGATTTTCTATAATTATGATTTTACCTAATATTGTGGTTACAATAAGGTACTTCTCCACAAGCAGCATAGTTTAACAAAACTTTCTAGCGACAGGAATTGATCGAAAGGTGTCAAAATAAAAAAAAAGCTAATTGATTATTTAGATAGAATCATTTAATTTAGCAGAGCGCGCACCGGCTTTTTGTTTTGTATTATAGATGGAAGCAAGATCGATGAACTCGCTCGAACATACGTAGGTACCTAACTAACGTTTGTCTACAATTAATAATTCATGCTGTAATGTTGGTTCACAGCTAAGTAATTTGGCCAGTTGTTTCCACAATGTTAGACCACCAGGTTTCTTTATTTTATTAAACATTAAATAACAGAATGAAAAAATTGGCAGTGCCTTATGAAATACTTATTAGTTATTGAATATGTGGCATCACCAGTCATTAAGAACAATGCATTACTTTACATAAACAAGTCGTTATTCACACTGCTGCGACAGCTACTGTTAAAAAACAGATCTATTGTGTATACAATATCAATGTATCGATCGAGCACGTTTATGTCCAATGAATACCTACATAACTTTTCAATTAACTATTTAAGTAGGTACAGTGCAAAATTATCCCGCCATTATAATTATAACATACAAATTCACAAGCATTTTAGTGTTCCTATAGTTCAAAAACAATCATGGCAACAAAAAGGTAAACGGGTAGTGCAAGTTTTGTTCTAAACCGTCGATCTTTTATACCAAGTAGTCCCTATTCTAAACTCGTGGCCAAATACAAAATTAGAGCTATGCTTTGCTTGTCTTTGAATTTTTTTTATGACAGCAACTCTATAAACAAGCACGAAAAATTTAATAATACACCACATTACTATATTATAACAAACCATAAATATAAAAACATCATAAGTATCGTAACTTCTAGCTGCTGGAGAAATATAAAAATAGAAAAAAACACTCATACAAACAAATATGTAGCATAGTTTAGTAACTGTATGTGTGTCACCACCCGGCTTTGTATCCTACCGGTCTCGCTAGTTTGTAACGCGGAGAAAGTGTAGATAGTAGATTCACAGATGTATCCTCAGTTATGCCTACTGACCTGCATATCCTAAACGACAATCTAAACTTGGGTTCCTATAAAAAAAAACAACATTTAGCTTTGCATTTTGCACGAACTTATCAAAACTCCAATTAGTTTTGCATTTTGCACAAACGGTAAATATATTGTTGCTACAATACGTTCGCCTCTCGCTGTTAATTAGTGCACTCGAGCTATTACATTAAAATTGCTTATGGTTCGAAAGCGTCTCCGCTAGTGCATACCGAAGCTACCTACCGGTATTATAATATAAAATACTAAACGTACCTATTTAACAATATTTTATTTCTTGTTATTACCTAATTCAATAAAAGTCAAATGCCACTGATAAGAGGTCATTACATCCGTTTTATCACAGAAGACAAGGAAGAAAATGGCACTGGACAATAACTAGCAATAAATAACCTTACTGACGCAATCACAAAACGTACTTATATTTAACTTCTCAATACTGTTATTATTTTCAGATAATGGTAAATATAAATAAATTATGACAGATTGTAGATAAATGTAGGCGCAGGCGATGAATTAATATCATATTGCAGAAACAAAAGACGGCGCCGGCCGACGCCATTGCTCCAGTAGCCGCGGTCACTGCGGCAAACTAGATAACTTACGTTACAGTACAAGTTACAATTGTGATGTCACAATCACGTTTGAATATACAACACGAATGCAGTAAATTTGGAACCTTCCAAAATTTTGAACTTATGTTAGTTAAAAAGCCTGGCCCTACAAGAGGTTTGTACTTCGCTAGCAACGTTCGTAACAGCACAAGTATTTTATACGTAATAGTATTTTCCATGAGATGGTTTGTTATTACATAGCTAACCTATGTTATTTTAAAACATCACTTGAAAAGAAAATGACGAATCCCTTGGCTTAGTTGACCCAACTCTCATTGACTTCGCCGTAACCTTAGACTAGGTAGCTAGTCAAATAATAACCAACAATAAACGTAAAAATATAAAAAAAATGTTGAAGCGATTAGATATTGTGTACTTAGGCTACTACTTTTATTATCTTTTTCTCAAATAACTTTCGTCTTGTGAGGTTTTTCATCATAATGTTATTTTGACTATAAAGACAACTCTACATTTATAAATTAGTAGGTATCTACAACAAGTTAACTATATAACAGGTATCGCGTCGCAGCGCAAACTGATCCAAAAATATTCTAGTAATAATAAGGAAATCAAATAGAGATGTAGCTCGGCTCAAATGCGGGAGGCTGTGAAGCTGCGATCAATACGCGTAGCCGTCGCCGCCACCGCGCGCCGCCGCGCCGCGCTGCGCCGCCCGTCGCGCCTACGAAAGCGAACGCACCGACCTCGCTGCCCTTCACCGAAGTGTCGACGACCCCTGTGCTCCGCGCACCTCCCCGCAATACACGCGCCCCTCGTCCCCAACATCAGCCCTTCACACTTCTCCAGTTCGAACTTCGTGACCCGATTAGAAAAAAATTGTGATTAAAATCACATGTTCGAAATAATATAAAACTGAAATAACCTAATTCAAATTCATTCTTCCGTGTGATTCTGATGCTAGTGTTTATTTCGTAAATAATTTTAAGACCCCATGTCATTTCCTTCTCAGTCAGATTCGTCATCTGTCTGTTTATTCCCATTGCTCACACTGCCTTTCCACAAAACCACTGTGTTTGATAGCATAGACAAATAATTTCCTCAGGACCCTTAGACAAGTGGCAAACGCTTGACGAATAGAAATCTAATAGAATGATAAATGTATGGGGATGACATAATGTTTCGACTATGTTATCGATGACATATTTCAAACCCATATATTTATCATTCTATTCGTCAAGCCTTTTGCCACTTGTCTAGGGGGGCAGTATTTAAATAACCTAATAATAAGTACTTACGATATCCGGTTGCGTAGAACGGTAGACGCCTAAAAACCGGATCGATTCCCTCTCTTCGTTAATATTCGGTCAGTACGTCTGTGACAATACAATTGATGTAAAATAAAGATAAGTTTCTTGAAACCGTGCGTTTAATTTAAATCATACACGTAGGTACATGATTTAAGTATTATTATACGTATTTATTTGATTTCGAGCTTCGTTGATGAATTTTATTAACATCGATAAAGTAGGTAATAACGTTGATTAATAAAACTCAGTCTTCAGGCAACACGGCTGGCTTGTCTTTGCGGGGAGTCTAGCCAATGAACTTGAATTGGACGGACCTCCACTGCACGATCTATTTATACAGAAGAGCATTGATGATGCTTTATAAACGATTTTGTGGAATATTATGTAATGATTAGAATCCTTGTTATAAACCGTGTCTAGTAAAAAATAGCGTTGAATTCAAAACGATTCAAACACTCCTAGGCATCCTACAAAAAACCTATTATGTACCGAAGAGTTAGGTATTCAACACCCTTTTAAAGTTTATTCTTAAACTAAACTATTAATTTTTAATTAATAATTATTACTCATTATCTTTATGGGGTTAACGGTTTATGTGTAGGACATAAACATATTCGCACAGCGGAGTCGAATGTCGGGTGCGGCATCTCACGTGCCGTGCCTCAGTCCACGACTATTTTAGGCAGCGTGCATGGCATTTGGGACGCGTGCTGGAAACTACCTACTTACACCGGTTTATTTTCGGATGCCCTACTAACAGGCACAGCTATCTCTTACTACATAGATGAAATTTCAGTATTCCAACTAAGTACTTGATTGTAATACACGAATATAATCTTTCGAATTATCGATCTTAAGAAGAAAGAACTTGTGTATGGTCTTGCAGATTGTTAAACTCTTAGAAGAAATAATTCACGGTCTCATGAACCTAAAATTAATTCATGTCTCTATCCAGAGCATCTAAGTAAAAAAGTGCAGCTAATTAGGTTTGGCTGAACACGACTGCGCAAGTGAACGGACATAAAGTTAACGTTTTTCGCCTAACATAGCAGCAGTCAATGTAACTGTAAATTAACACTAGGTACGTGCTGTTTTTTTTAGCGTATTTTTTTAAACTAACTAGATACCAATTTTGCAAGAAAAGATATCTGTGTTGATGTGTAAGCCTACAGGGCAAATTACTTAGGGATCTAGACAAATTACCGTATGTACACATTATTACATAACATTACATACATACCTATTTTACAACTAGTACATAAGTATTGTTGTAATGTCACATGCGTAGTGTTTTACGTTTTGAAATTGAAACATAGGCTCGTCAACGCAGCAACATACAAGAATAATTTTTTCTAACATTCTTTTTCGAAGCAATTTTAGAGGTACATTTATCTACCTAAATGTCTGATCAGTTCACGCCGTGATATATCGCCTATCTTAAATTATAATTTTCGGAACTAGCGTTATAAATTGACTAGTATTATATAAAGATAAAGTCAATTAGTGAAGCGTTGAACAAATGACCGTAGTAGGGTGCGCAAGTGATGCAGCGGTCTGTAGCTTTGGGAGCTCTTCCCACCGCAGTTCGCGTAGTATCGATCCGTTTGCCGAGACACCTACGAACGAGCCGGCGCTCGTACACTTGACATTCGCGCACACCGATAGAGTTCACTACCCTTACAAAATATTTTTTACTACCTATTCCACTGCCTTGATACATAATTAAATCTTAATGAAAATGTATTGAAGTGATTATTGAGTATGCTACTACATAAATATTCCTCTTAAATTCATTTTATACTTCGACTAATAATTTCGACTTCAAGATATTTTTGTTAATATTTCTCGTATTCCTGAATGTAAAAATTACATTCAGTATTTATTACTAAGAACAATTAAAAGATAGGACCTATTTGTGTACAAAGTAATTTATAGTACAACTTTAATAGTTACAATTATAGCAACAGGAAAATACTATCTTCGCGTATATATATTTCTATCTGTTGTTCAACGGAAGCTTATTATCTCATATAGCAATGAGCGTAAAAATACCTACATCACAAATTAAATAAAACTGAAGTTCTTTTTATTTAATTACTGAAATCTTCCCTGTACTATTAGAGCTGAATATTGAGATTTCCTTCCTAAATTATTTAAGTTAGCTAAAATCAAATATTAACTAACAAGCTTTTTGTTAACAGGCGAGGAGCACCCAGGGCAGAAGCAACGCAAAGGATTTTTCAGAAGCCTCTGGAAAAAGTCTCGCCATTACTCTTTAGAGCACCCTTGAAGATACAATAATATATAAAACTTGATTTGACCTGTAATTTTATTAGGTACTTGAATTCCTCGCGATTAGCGAGGAGCAGAAATTGTATGCACGATAATTAAGCCTAGAGTATGTATAGAAACTTAACAAAATGTGAATGATATGAAACGACCGATACATACGTTTCATCAGTCCCAACGAATATGTTTACAAAAAATATTGTTAACAGCACGAGTTTGAACATGTTATACTTGTTTGAACAAATCATGGTACTCGTATTGAACATTTACATTGTGTTAATGAAATTAAAATTAATCACAGACGTACGTAGTAAGCTGGATTCTAGTGAAAAATCAGGTTGAGATGAATGTTTGAGACAACTTGTTGGATAATGAAATCGAAAAAACCTATGTTTACGATGTATCTGGCTGGGACTTGAGTATTATTTTCAAATCTGATGTAAAGGTATATACATTGTGTATTAATTTGTCTAAAAAATAATGCTTATTATCAACGCATAATTTATTTATAAGATGCGATAAGTACGTATTTTATTCATACACGACTAAATACTTTCTTGTATTAATAGAAGTGTAGAAATGTAGATATCCACGTAGCATGTTTAACTGGCGCGTTATCATTTCTTTGATATTGTTATATTATGCTCTTAGCGAAATGAATAACGTATCAATATCAATTGCAATTTTTATGTGACTCAGCAAGAGAAAATTCCTTTGAATATAGATACTTACTAACGCAACTTTAACGTCGATTTCTATGAATTCTTTAAAAATATTTTACGACGTAAGATTAGTCGTTTCTCGTGTGTTGTAATCTTAAAGAACCAAAATCATTTGATAGGATATTGCTAAAAGTTTAACATTTTATACCAATCCTTGTATTCGAGTGTACTTAACTCTTATTACTGTAGATTTTGTCAAAAGGAAAATAAATTATGTTCATTAGCCATATTTTTTTCAGAGTTTTACTATACCACCCTCACCCATAATTTAGGTTAAAGATTAATAGAAACAAAATGTATAATACAAATCATTTTATTATTAGATAGACACAGTTCCCATCGCTTATCAGAAACAATGTACAAAGCTATAGTAGTAATATCAAATATAAACAATATGCACCCTTCGTTTACTGCAAGCCTTGTCAGAGGATACAGGGTAATTGAGCGCTTCTATTTCTGCAGCTAAGAGATAGAATAGAACAGAATGCAAATGTTTATTACTCACTACACAAGATTATAAATGCGGCACAATTAAAAAGAAAGCATAGCAGAAAACTGTAATAGCGGGCCATGTGGACCCCGCGGCCGCGGCGCGTCGCGGCGCGAGTAATGTCCGCCGCGCACTGATGTGTCGGATACTACTCACACGATGGTTCCAGTGGGACTAGAGATCTTCAATTAAAATCGTAATACTTGGGTTACAGTGTCTTTCAATTTGTAACAAGCCCTTACACAAATGCTATTTATAATAATATATATATGTTGTATAATGTTGTTACAGTAATTTCATTACGTGATTATTATAACTTCTCTTCAAGCATCTGTACGCGGGCATTCGTCTAGGTGGTTAGTGACGGCTTTTGTAAGTCTATCTTAATAATAGTAATAATTTAGATCATTGTACACGCCAGATAAAGTATCAGAATGCTTGAGAAGAAACCTAAAAAAATCTCTATACATCATGCTTTGAGACCTGCTTGCAAAGCTGAATATGCTTTACCATACTGGTCAATAAAAGCAAACTTTAAAATACATTTTAAACCATTACAGCTTACAATTACTTTATGGAAGCGGTGAGCGTATAAAAAGGGTCCAAAATCCGCAAAGTAATTGCATCTGTACAGTTACTAAACGCATCACGCACTGATGACGCCATAATTTATCGAATATCAAAACAAATGAACGGTCCTTATCACTTTATAGAATATACAAAATGCAGTTACTTATTTCCCTGTGGAAAAAATATTATCTTATAGTATTCTTAGATCACGGCGCGCTTCGATCTGAAAAAGAAAAAAATTACGTTTTGAGGCCAGATTAAAAAATGTGTTCAAAGTTCGCCTGTAAACAGTAAGATGTACCTACAAATATCACTGATACTATAAACAACTCACCTCTAATAACCACAGGTAATTAAATAATCTCCTAACTTCTCCACTACGGACGCGGCTTGCTGGGGTTGGATGGGTTCTTCATACAGAGAAATTACGACGGCTGAAACAAAATATTTAAATGAACCAGCCGCAGAAGAATAAGTTTTTAGCCGCTTTTTAATTAACTTTCCCTGGCACACACTGCAGTAATTATGTATGATACTTTCCATTTCCTTAAGATTAAGATCATTCCCATTATAATTCTTTGTGTTCACGTATTTAAATAGATAATATGAAGAGAGATTTTAAAACCATAATAAATCCTATCATACATATTGTATTATACATAGCAGACAGGCAACTGCTGATTTCCTCGGTTTTAAAATAACTAAGGCTTTAGGCGTGGCATGAACGGCTTAAGCTGCTAGCATAGATAAAGACAATAAATTAATTCTTAGACGTGCAAAGAGAAATTCTAGTAGTTGTACTTTTGATCCTAGTTAGTGCGTTGTCCTAAATCGTACATTCGTCATTATCTTGTTGAAACTAGATCGAAATAGGCCAATATTCGTAAATCAAAAAGTACTACATTTTAAATGAAAAAATTTGGCTTGCTCAATGGGTGCATAACTCTCCTTCAGTGCACGAGGACAGAGAAAAAACTTTAGCGCGAAGGAAGAAGGTTTAGTGAACCTAGATTCTTATTATTAGAACTAAATAAGTTATATATAGCGTATTCATATAGTGCTTCTTATATTTTCCCCAAAATAAACACAATATTAATTAAACGGAACCGTTCAAATAAATCATCTGACCTAAAACTGTTTAGATGCTTAATCTGAACGCTTCTGTTCCGTTATGGTGTAAATTTCAATTGCTATAACGTTTACATATTAGTTCGATATATTTATAATATCTACTATCTACTATATCATACGCGTTTTCGAAAAAAAGAGTTAATACTGAGATATATGTCTTAGTAAGGTTACTTTTGAAGCTTATTGTTACATTATATATAGTATAATGTAACCATTAATTTGGTCTATCATACGTAGGGTGCGGAAAACGAGCTAAAGCAAAATAAGCTGGACTGGTTAAAAACCTTAAATGTTAAATGTAGAATTTAGAATAAATATTTTTTTTACAAATTTTTTTTTTCACGTGTCTTACGGTTTGAGTATTTCATGCGGCCTACCCAAATGTCCTTCAGATGGTAGGAGACGGGGCGTCTGTAAGGACAGGTCGACTCAAACTCGCCGTGGTTTTTTCCTAAAAAGCCCTCTTTTCAGACCACCTACACTGTTCTCACATAAATTATTGAACTTGTCTGGACTTTAAAAGAGACCTTGACCCCTGAGTTTGTTTCGGTGTTTCTTCAGAGAGGTCGTCAGTTAGGAAATGCCGACACCATCATTCTAACTGGTTTATAAAAAAATGACGTGTTAAAGTGTTTTTTTAAAACCTATTTGCTGAAATAAAATCATTTATCATTTAGAAGACCCCTCTGCCAAGTCTTTCTCTGATAACCAATATTTACATATTGGTTATCAGAGAAATGCAGTAAGAGATAGAAAAAACAGGCGGCTTCATCAACCTATATAAGAAACACAAATTATATGACTTAGTTCTGCATTTATGACAACATCATGAATGTACAAATTCTCGAAGATCGGCCCTTGCTATAATTATGCTTATCTTGATCTCAAATCAAATATTAATTATTTTTTTTAATATTTGATTTGAGAAGAAGAAAAAAGCGAAACGTAAAAGAATTTGTAACAATAACATTTTTGAATAAAAATTGTAGTAATGTTACATTGACGGAACGTTGTGAAATGTTTATTTAAATATTATAACACGAAACTATAAGATTGGGCACCTTTTTCGAAAATTATGCGGACGGAAGAGTATGGAATTTGGCACAGTTAAGTTGATAATGGAGGAAGTCTGCAGAAAGCTAATATTTTAGTATAATATGCAATTGAATAAATGAATAAAAAAGAAATTAAACACTACCATGTGTTTTACTTTACTCGCACATACATATATACGTACATATTTATTTGACACATCCACAAGACACAGTGGGACACACAAGGGACGTCATACCATTAACGTAATCTAACTGTCATCTAATAAGTTTTTTTTTGTTTATGGCTAAAATCTAGGGTCAAACTCAGAAAAGATGAATATTATTTGTAGTTATTTTTTAAGTCTTACTGAATGTCAAATTTTAAGTTTGCGAAGTGTGAGATTTGGTTAGTTAAAGTTTATATAGACAAGAAGTGTAGAAAGCTAATATTTGTATCATAAATACGGTCAAATTTTGGCCGCCATGGAACCACTAGTAAATTATAAATTGACTTAAAAACTAACCTCACGGAGGTGTACGGAAGAATATATCACCTTCTAATAGGTATACACCATGGATAGGCAATGTTATCTAGAAAAATAGAAATACCTATTCCACATTACCGAACGCAGTCAACATTTTGAGGTTGTTGTGTCATGTAAAGAAAGGCAGCCCGTGTTCTATTTTTACACAATTTTAAGTAGTAGTCCTATAGATTAGTTGCGAAATTATCGTAAGCCTCTAGCTCTATGTGCATAGAGTTCGTTGTCAGAAGCACGACAGAAACTAGACATAGTACAATGCTTAGACTTTTAGCATGCAAATGGTGTAGGGCCCAAACAAGTAAGCCAAAACTTACAGGAAACTTGCAGCTAGCACTCTGAGTGAGTGAGTAAGACTGGTTTCATAGCGTTCCGAGAGACCCCCGGGCTACCGCGAGGCGCTGGAACATTTTTTCACAGCGACGCGGATCGGTCCGTACGCAAACCGTTCCGGGTAGAGCCTGTACAATGCTACCCGCGTCCCAGCAACCGTAACGTACTGAACCTTGATTTCAGAGCATTGCGAGCGTTACGGGTACGGGTCTTCCGGACAGCTATGAAACCCGCCTATGTACTGTTTACATTTGGTTTTTTCTAAAACCGTTTAATTACTCTAAGCAATGCAGCTTAGGTTATCATAAGTTACATAGAGAGGCACAAAGTTTTGAAATTCAAAGAGTATAATCGCTAACTAGACTATAGTAGTCTTGAGGTAAGTTTTTAATTACAGGCGTTACTGATAGTCAGGCATCCACGAACCAAATTTAAAATTGATTACTATCAAGCTACTTTTCCGTGAGTAGCTTCTTTTTCATGAGATGTCCAACTTTCTCTTACAAAAATTATCGATTGAGGTAGCTAACAGGGGTAGCACATCACACTACAACTTTTGAGCGTAGAACCGGTATAACGTAACACGCAATTTTTTGGTCAGTGTGGCTGTTAAATCATATATATATTAACTAAGCAACAGTAAAAAAATCAGTTAAATATCATTTTTGATGACCTTTTTATCCTTCCAACATGTATCGATGGAGAATTGTGGAGGAATAAAGAGGAAACCCTTTGCTCAGCAGGGGGACACAAAACAGGCTATTTAAAAAATAACAGCCTCACTTTACTCGTTGAGGATTAAATTATTGCTTTACTTTCCGAATCTTGAGTATTGCGATCCTTAAGAGTCCAACTAGGTTTGAGTAGCCTTTGTATTAATATCGATCACTGTCACCGAGAGACTGGATAGGCGGCATCGTTACCGCTTTTCGATTCAGAATGTCTTTTTAACCAACAAAATATGTCAACAATAGTGAAGTTGATAAGCTGGACTATATTTTTGGTAAAAACGTAACGCAAGAATTAGCACCTAATATTAAATAAATAACGACGTGCATAAGCGAGGTTTAAAATATAATTAAGTTAAATTTCTACAATCCTTTTATTAGTCATACACATGCTTGTGTGTTGCTAGTTGTATGCACTTATTTGTAGGATATAGATAAAAATAAGAACAATTTGTCCTAAGGCGTATAAAAATATTCAATGCAGCCACAACATAATGATTTCAGAATAACTAGATTGCTTACCTTGCTGTGTCTTCATGCAGTGCACGCCGACCTTGCCGAGTTTTGCGCGTATGATGCGGTCTGTGCCACTGAGGTAGATGTACCGTGTACCCGCTATCGTGAGGCCACCGCTCGTTAACAGTGATTCATTATCGAAAGAAGCTACTATCTTCGCAACTTCTTCTTTTGATATCTGTTAACAATTAAAAATGCGAATTATATTTCTTTGTACCTCAGTTAAGATTATTTGTATGTATTGATGAGTATGTATTGATTGTAATATAAACTTAAGTTTGGGATACGGTACGGGATACGGATAAGAAATACCGTATCCCATATGAGCATAATATGGAAGCGGTTGGTTACATAGATGCACCCTTGATAGAAATTAAATGTTATTTTGTAGTTATGTAGATAAGGTGAATGACACGTGTTAAGTGTTAACGCTCTGACCTTATCGGCGCAAATTAAAAATGGAACTAAAATATATATACCTATAGAAAATTGGCGGTAAAATGGAAAAATAACAAAATTATTAAGAAATTTTAACTGTAACAATTTATGAATAAGTAAATTCTTTCGCCTAGAAGTTTCTTAAAGAATTTAAGACTCATGTTAAAAAAAGAAGTTGATTAAACCCCTTTTTGTTTATCCAGTTACTGGCATATTATAAAATATATTGCCAAAAAACTTTAATAATTATGATAAGGTAGAATAATATTATAACAGGACATTAATTTTCAGTCATCTAAATTTATTGTTTAATTTTGCCCGTCATAGTTTAATAAAATTAACTTATTAAATTAGTTATTTTATTTTAATAAGTGTGTCTATACCCAGCAGTGAAACAATGAAACACCCTTCACCACACACAAGCAGGGAACTCTATATTCTATTTATGTGGAATAATCTCTCTTGGCTACTCTTACATCACAAAATTGGTTTTATATGTACATAAAAGGACAATGGCAGTCGAAAATCTTTGAAATTTTACTCGTAAATTTTTTGTTAAAGTAACTAAAAAATCTTTGATTTAAATACATGTACTTATTAGAAACCGTTTAAAACTAATCTTAGTGTTCAATTGATTATCGATTGAACTTGCACGACTACGCACCATAGTAACTTTCTTGCTATATGCTCATAGAATTACATTTAAATTTATTACAAGACCCGATCACAATTATTCAAAAGTGGAAATAACAGGTAGATATGTACGGTACCTGTTATTTCCACTTTACATCTTTCTAAACATCATTACCATACTTTATCAATTCCATTTCTTTTTAGTATTTACGTTAAGGCGCCATTTGTACCGAGACATTGGTGGAGAATTATAGGTGCTCGAAAAACATTCACAAAACATGATAGAATGAACAACCGGCACGTAGATGTTTAGAGACCGGCCGGCAATATCAATAACTCGAACTTAAAAGCCAAGTACGAACAGCTAGTCGATGAAATAACTAAAATTATATTAGCACAAAATGTGTAGTTGGAGGGTTCTTATTACTAAATTCATTTGTAGCGAGGTGAAATTCACGTTGCTAAACCGAATAACTGGCTCCCACCACATGTCGCCATCTTGTCAAAGTCGCCGGATAAAGAATTCGTCATCCAACGAACCAACTACAAACTGCACTAACATCACCATAATATAAGCACTGGTATTCACACCAAAATTATATGTTTGCATCACTGACCGCGTAGTAAGTAACTTGACAGAGGAAAAACTTACTTCAAAGCCTTCTGACTTGGCCCAGACATTCCCATCGTGACCGGCAATCGCAGCTTTTTTAACACATCTCGATGCCATTAACTGTTTATCGACATAATCTTGCCAGCTCATTTTGATTGAGTTCGACTTAAAATAAAACTACACTTGACTAAAACACAATCTACTCCTCACAACGAGCAAGCGCTTCACACGAACAAAAAGCACTGCCGTTCCAAAATGGCAGCGTAGTCATAGACACGACCGGAAAGACATTGCAACCAACATTACAAATTTGATATTGGTTATGTTATGGTCAAAGACAAGATAAGTACTAAAAAGGCTTATTGCAACATTTTGGTGGACCTTGCCAAAATTTAGTTCAAAATAATGATTAACCCAAGCGTATTCATATTTTCTATATAGGCTGGAATTAAATAATATTTTTGTCTTTTATTTGACACATTGAGTAGGCACAATACTGAAAAACAAAGCGGGATGGGCCAGCTCGAAATATAGTAATATTTTGCAATGGTGTGAATACTAATACCATGCTAATACCGGTAACATACGGTCAAACTTGGTGCGGTTCGCACCGTGACCTTGGTGCGCTCCGGACCATACTTAATCGTGTGTTGAGCAGTCCGTTGCATAATAATTATGATATTAATAATTATTATTAGTGATGTGCGGGTTCGTTAAAAATAGATATCCGCGGATACTGATTATTGGTGTTTATATCCGCGAATACGGATGCGGATCTCAACTTCCTTAG
This sequence comes from Abrostola tripartita, assembly GCA_905340225.1. Taxonomy (NCBI): domain Eukaryota; kingdom Metazoa; phylum Arthropoda; class Insecta; order Lepidoptera; family Noctuidae; genus Abrostola; species Abrostola tripartita. The sequence goes on from HG996488.1 coordinate 5,654,192, forward strand.
TGAGTCGGTGTCGGTGCGTGTGTCTAACTTGCATTGCACGGGTATTTCTTTATTTTAAGCAGTCTAGAGTTGGTTTAGTTAGGTACGGGGCAGCAGAGATAAGCTTAAACGAGAACTGTGCTAAGCTAGCCGGCAACATCAGTGCAATAGTATTTTCTTAATAATAAAATTAAATGCCTTCAAAAACAACCATGGCCATACGTAAAAAAATACAAAGAGGCAAAAATAAGACATCCTTCTTTTTAAAGTCGGTTAAAAAGAGAACTTAAATAAACATTTTTTATAGATAACATAGAAAAATTAATTAATTTTATAACTTTCTATAAATATTTCAATGTTTTAATAACATAATAATAATTTATCACAATAATAATTGAGCTCATTATAAAGATGGTTAATACCTTTGAGAGACGTACATAAGTATTATCATAAAAGTATAATTATTGGTTTCTCACTACAATAAAATATGATTGTAATGTTTGCAATAAGAATGAGCTAAACATGTGATTTTCAGAAATAAGCAATCATTTGAATGAAGTTTAATAGTATTTCATTGTTATCTAATCATTTATATTTAGAATTTAAACGAAATTTATGTAAAAGATCCGTTCAAGATTCGCCAACAAAGTAACGGATATGGATACTGATCTTTTTACTCCCGCGGATACGGAAACGGATACGAATATCCGCCATATCACTAATTATTATCGTTAGTGCGATTGGTTCGATCGTTTGCCCATAGTACCATAGACCAACGAGAATATAGTACATAGTGTGGTGGTTCGGACCGCACCATGTTCGCACATTAATATAGAAAATGGATAATATTTTAGTAATAATCCAATATTATTTATGAGGTTTGAGATATCTTTATTTCTCATAAGAATTTACAACCCATTTGGTCGTACAACCCACTATTTCCATTTGCTCTGTAATTTGTTGTTGTTTTTATATACTAATAATTTTTTTATTATCATTCCTAATCGTACACTTTAATTATACAAATTTATCTGTAAGGTTCCGTATTAAAACAAGACATTACGATATATATACGATCTAAGTTCACCACAATAACATAATCAATTTAATTTTAATTTCTGATAGCTTGTTGTAACGTTAACCGACTGCCAGCTAAGGTAAACAGAAATCTTTACTCACTTAAAAGTAAATAAGAAATATTTCCTTTCGTGCAATGGCGATAGTTTTGATAATGACTATAATCACTATAACTGCGCACTTTTATTTTTTTCTTATGTATTTATGATATTGTTTCTAATATCTTACTAGGTACTATAGTTCGACGTAAAATATTTTCAAAGGAAACATAATTTTTTACGACTATATTGAAATTAAAACTATAGCCCTGGCAGTAGACTATAATCGATAGCGCTACCGTTTCTATATTTTAAAGAGTCTGTATTCCATAAATTGTTGTGACGTACTTCCGCTATTTTAATACCAAATAGTTTAGCTTTATTCATTTAGTTATATTAGAACACGTTTACCGACTTGTAATTATTTTATAAAACTTTTAAAAATATAAAAAAATTATTGTCATACATATTATTCACTGAAACTCGTGGTCTCAGAAAACCTATAAAAAAAGCTTCTGTTAACTTAACTTGACCTTGCTTATGCTTTGCTAGTTCTTTTCCGTTCAGCTACCGCGATTGGAACATGTCTTATTCACCTGAAAGAAGGTAAGTTCAGTTCTTAAGCTTGTAGAGCGCTTTTATTACTGATTTAAATGATATACAGAGAAGGAAAATCGCAGAATTTCGTAATTGGTTCGATATTTCCTGTAATTTGCCTTAAATCGTGAGCTCAATTTCAATGTCCCCCTGTCGCCGATTGCCAACATGGCGCTGGTAGGAGTACATTATTGCAAGCTCAATTCAGCGCACGTGTTTTACATACATTGTAGATGGTATTTATCTTTTTTATTTCCGAAGAAACAATATGTACTATGTTGGTTTCCATTTATTGCTTTTATATTTAGCGATAACTTTACTCAATCATGACATGCCAATTTGACAGAATCGTTTAAAAATTGATTTTTTTTGCATGTACCTACTTCTGATCGTTAGCAATTATGATGGTTGTTGACTTATTTTAATTAATAATAATAAGTAATTGTTTTGCTTCGCAGATCAGAAGATTGGCCGGAGGATTCCAAGAATGGGCCATCAAAAGATCAAGGAAACTACGATGGACCTCCGGGAATGGACCCTGAAGGGGCTCTTGATACTAACTGGCATCAAGTCGTGGAAAGCTTTGATGACATGAATTTGAAAGAAGAATTGCTGAGAGGAATCTATGCCTATGGTTTCGAAAAGCCATCGGCCATCCAGCAGCGCGCCATCATGCCTTGCATTCAGGGCCGTGATGTTATTGCTCAAGCTCAGTCTGGAACTGGCAAAACTGCAACTTTTTCGATTTCAATTCTTCAACAAATTGATACAAGTATTCGCGAATGCCAAGCGCTCATTTTGGCCCCAACTAGAGAGCTGGCTCAGCAAATCCAGAAGGTACGAACAGTGGTGATTGTGTTGTGGTTGGTGATTCATGTGTAGAGTTTAGAATTAACTGTGTGATGTTTCTAGGTGGTGATAGCTCTTGGTGATCACTTGAATGCTAAATGTCATGCCTGCATTGGTGGCACCAATGTGCGTGAGGATGTGCGTCAGCTGGAGAGTGGTGTACATGTGGTGGTGGGCACACCTGGTCGTGTTTACGATATGATCACCCGCCGAGCACTGCGTGCTAATACTATCAAGTTGTTTGTGCTTGATGAAGCTGATGAAATGTTGTCCAGAGGGTGAGTCATACTAACATTGTTAATTAATCATGTATTAAACACGTTTTTCTTTGGTACATATAGAAAAGAATCATTGCTTGTATTAACAATTAATGGCATGAAGTACTGGTTTAATGTGACCTTGGTTTTAAAGTTTATAATATTGAAGTATGTAAAAGAATTTTATTATTTGTTAATATTTAAGAATATCTTATTTATTCCAGTTTCAAAGATCAGATCCATGATGTCTTCAAGATGTTGTCTGCTGATGTACAAGTCATTTTGCTGTCGGCCACCATGCCTGATGATGTACTTGAAGTGTCTCGATGCTTCATGAGAGACCCAGTGCGCATTCTAGTGCAAAAGGAGGAGGTAAGCCTTTCTAATATTCTAAACATTACCTTTGTATTTTAATGTGAGATCTCAGTTAAATCATTACTGTCCCATACTTATTATGCAATAACTTAAATGTGATGATGCTGTTGCTTTAGATAGAATCAAATGTTTACTGTGTGTTGACAAGGATTCACATCATATAGATTGTGCTAATGTAATTGTATGTTTTTAGCTTACACTGGAAGGTATTAAACAGTTCTATATCGCCATTGAACTGGAGGAGTGGAAGCTGGATACCTTGTGTGATTTGTATGATACCCTTAGCATTGCTCAGGCTGTCATCTTCTGCAACACTCGCCGCAAGGTAATTTTCATTTCCTATTAAGTAATTGAATGGATTAAACATTTTAGGTCTTTCAATTGCCACAGAAATTAATGTAAACATGTCTTTTTTTCTCTATTATTATTTAAGCCTTATTTATTTGTTTTAAATGCCCAGTTTAAAATATTGGTTAGTTAAACATAACATACATTTAATATTTATAGGTGCAACTACACCACAGTTAGTTTTTGTAGAGCAACATTTCAAAGTGTTACTGAGCAACATCCAATAGCTTATATATATAATTATTTATTGTTATATAGTTAAGTAAGTTTTATAGTATATTTTGCTGTGTTAGTATATATTAAGTAATGGTGCCTAACTTTTGAAAACAGTCAATATGTGGTTACAAGTGATAACATTTGTTAGAGAATGTTACCTCAATACAGCAAATCAAATGGAGTGTCATTTGTTCTTTTATTTTACATGAGTAGACATGCTGGCACTATATTCAGTTCTTCATCTACCATGCCAATACAAATGAACATGTCTGTAGCCTGCAGTAGATTGTGAACATAAGCCATGAAACTCGTAGTGTTGCAGAAAGTACTCTTTGTTATATTTTGTTAATTTATGTTATTAACAGTATGGACGCGATGTGCAACACAAATAGTAACAAGTAGCCATAAAAGTTATGATCTGATGAGGGAGATAGTTACCTAATGTTACCATGTGGCATAGTGTTGCTCCATATGAAGTTACTGCAGTGTGGATGCACCATATCTCATTGATATACATTTTTTTAGAAACTCCTTTCAATAAAAATAGTTGCCATTTTTAGGAAATACATATCAACATGGTACAGTCATTTAAAAAAAAACTAAAATCTTTCAGGTGGACTGGCTGACTGAATCCATGCATGAGCGTGATTTCACCGTGTCTGCTATGCACGGCGACATGGACCAGCGCGAGCGTGAAGTGATTATGCGGCAGTTCCGTACGGGATCGTCTAGGGTCCTTATCACAACTGATTTACTTGCCCGTGGTATTGACGTGCAACAAGTTTCTTGCGTCATCAATTATGATCTGCCCACTAACCGTGAAAACTACATTCATAGGTGAGTGTACTGTTAATGTATAATTTTAGCGTTACTAATTAATACATTTGATAGGATCACAATTCTGAACGCCGTGCTATACTAAAAACATAAAATTCATTCTTTCCCTACTTGTAAATTTATAGCAGCAAATCTGTAATGCAATGCTGTATTATTTTTATGTTTACTGATTTTTGAGAGAAGATGGCACTTGAATTTTTTAATTATTATTAAACGCATTATTAAAAATATCTCTCTTCTTTTTCCAGAATTGGAAGAGGTGGTCGTTTCGGCCGTAAAGGAATCGCTATCAACTTTGTTACTGAAGCTGATAGGAGAGCACTCAAGGATATTGAGGAGTTCTACCATACAAGCATCTCGGAAATGCCCAGTGATGTGGCCAACCTCATCTGAGGAGCCTGCACTTACCCGGTTTATACTTTGTGTCCTGCGTTCTATTGCGATATTTATAAGGTGTGTGTATTAGGAGGAGCCTTCTAATAACCGCTGTGCCGAATTTTTCATTGGAACTCATTTCGTTCGGACCGATATAATCGTTTTAGTTTAATTAATGATTACATTATACTATAATAGACGTATCAATATAAGTTTAATATACATAGTTAGGAGTAAGACCGGCTCGGCCGGATGGCCCCCGTTCCGCGCAGGCCTCTCTGCCGCTTGCATAGAGGTCTCATCGGGTACTGGAGAGGCTATTTCAATCACAAAAGTTCTCGAAGGAAACCCACTGTATTGTAACTTTTTTTCCAGTTGTACATAATATGGTAACTGTTTTTGTAATACCCTTAATAAATATAATTAAATATCTCAACTGTATTGTTATTGACATACTTGAAAATTGTAGCGCTCCATTCCCGATCGGAACCTTAATTTCTCTAAAGCATTGTATTGAATTGTGTAAATTTTGTTTTACAGAAGATCTACCTACTGAGCCTGTGAAACGCACTTTGGACACAACTATGTGGAAATAATAAATCAAAATTTCCTCAATATGTTCATTACTTTCTTTTGACAGGTCCTTATTGTATCCTGTATTCCCATTTACATTGCTTTTGCATTTTACTTTTTTAGAGGTTGTTTTCTACATGGTTTTTATGTTCATTTCGAATTATTTATATTTTTGGAATAAATTTTGTTCGAAGTATTAGTGACTTTTGACAAAAAATGATAATTAAGGTTCCTATGCTTACATAATATAATTTTTATATAAGTACTAACTAATATGCTGATCTTATTCCGAATACATTTAATAACAATTATGTTAATTTAGCTTATAAATACTTTGTGACGATCAATATTCAGATATATAAACGCATGACAATTTTATTGTGTCTTAACTCTTAACATCACTGTTATAACCCATTATTAACCGCTAAAAATCATGCTCGCCATTGCAGATATGGAATCTTTCGGATGGTGTACCTATAACAAAGTGGTAACAAACAGGAACAACACATTGGATATCTGAAAAATAACCGAAATCAACGCTATCTGGTTTATCTTGCTCATTACTGTACTACTGTTAAATGTCTGAAAATTCATGGTGTAACTGGAACAGAAGAATTGTGAATATCCTAGGTATAATCAATTTCATCGAATCTAAATCTTTATTGACATTTTTGTAATTTTATCCTATATCGGCAAGTAGCACTTCAGTTTCATAAATTACATGCTACTAAGCACACTCAACTTTCGAAGTACAAGTAGTGTAATTAGTATAGGCACACAATAGAATAACGAAAGTCAAACTGAATTTTAAAACCATCTACTATCATAGCGGTTAATCTTCTTTATAACAATAATAGCTAACCAATGATAAATCACCAAAATTGAAAATTAACTCCAAAATTGCGTTATTTCATTTTAATGATGATATTAATATATTTTGACACTAAAGAATTTTTGCAAGGTGGGACTTCAAAGTTACATATTCTTGGATAGATCGATTCGATTGACCGGTAGATAACCGTGACAATATCATAAGCAAGGAGCCATACACAGGTGGTTTATTGCTACGATTATTGCATTGGTTTTGTTGCGAACGGCGGCCTGGCCGCAGGCCTGCTCTACTAGAACAAAATGGAATCCGTATTCAGCGCCAGATCGCCACACACCGGGCTTAATTAGTGTACTTCAGTCGTAATCGGCAAGAACGGTCAGCAAGCAAATTGCCAACATTGCCGATCAAAATGTGCTGGCCGGTCAGAAAGCGGCGTGGATTACGTAGGTAGGTACTGACTCCATATATCGTCATCCTGCCCAGTTGCAACTGTGATCGTTGCAGAGTTGCAAAAAATGGCGAAAGCATACTACAGATACGGGTACAATACTAAATAATAGGTAGCTACAGCTCGTCATCATACATTATTTTACGATTTATAACCCATTACATATATGTCTGTCTGAGTGCCTCTTCCGGTAAGCGCTTAGCGCTAGATTGCGACTAAACTCAATTCGAAAATTATTTCTTAATTTGCCCGGCGACCGGTAAAGTACGGCTTACGTATCTTGGCGATCCTGTAATTATTGTCTACTGCGCAGCTATTCGGCTAACTTCAGGATCGCCAAGATACGTAGGCCATACTATAAATGGCGATGAATCCGGATTCTATACTCTTCTGCAGAACATTACAGAATCGGTAGGTGTATGGCCAGCCTTAAAGGGAAGACATAAATTTGACTAGACTAGACGTAAACATGAAACTGACAATAATAGACAAGAAAATTATGTACCTAATGCATCCCTTCTTCAGTAGGTATGTTCTTATGGGGTAAAGCCCAAGACAAGTCAATAACACGAGCGCTAAACGAATAGAATGGTGATTAATTTATAATGAGTCGGTAACATTGTGTCGACCCTATGCTCTAGCTAGGGTTTCTGGCTTGATGAAGGGCGAACGGGAAAGTGACGCGTCCTATTCCCGTTATGTATCCCCGGTGGGTCGGGATATAAAACGGGTGGTCCAGAAAGTTAATTAATTCCCTTACTTATTAGGGCCCCGGTGGCCATTTCGATACCACTGAAAGAGACAGATCTTAGTAGCTCATATCTGACTAGGTTATTTTATTATTTAAAGGTATATGTACTTACTCATGTGTATTAGTAATTTTCTATGGGAGTTATTAACTACTAGCTTTTGCCCGCGGCTTCGTTCGCGTTAATTTAGTATTATATTTTGTTTGTTACTGGTTCGAATTGAAAAATTGTTTGAGTTGGATTTGTCGAGGAAGGCTATCCTATAAAACATACGAAATTTACGCGAACGAGGTTGCGGGCGGAAGCTAGTATTTAATAGCTTTTGCCCGCGGTTTCGCCCGCGTTAACCCCTATTTAAACCACATAGTGTTAAATTTAAAAAATAGTAGCTTAATTAATTCCTTTCTCGGGTCATAAACTTTCTACATGCCAAATTTTATCTAAATCAGTCCAGCGGTTTAGACTTGCAGACGTAACAGAGTTACTTTCACATAAATTTTATAACATTAGTATGGATTTTGATTTTTATTATTAGAATTGCTGGTGCTGCGCCCTACGGTGTTACCAGCTACTTTTTTTTTCGGGATAAAAGTAGCCTATATGTTAATCCAAGGTGTCGGCTACCTCCAAACCAAATTTTTGCTGAATCGTTTCAGCCGGATGTGCGTGAAGAGGTAACAAACACACTTACAAACTTTCGCCTTTATAATATTAGTGTGAATTGCTTACTGGAAAAATACTTGTTACTGGCATACTTGTTTTTAAGTTAAATTACCTACGAACTGCGTTGTAGTCTCAGTTGTTTCGTGTCTGCACCATGCTTTAGATTAACACCTCGAGTCTTATCCACTATGCGCGTGTAACATTGTTTCAAACGGGCCATATTATGAGATCAAGTTTAGTCATCCTCGACCCGAATCAGAGGTGTAGCGACCTGTCATTCAAATAGACTAAAGCAAAATGAGTGCACTGCTAAGCGGCACCTCGTGTTTATACTGTAAAAAAAATACTGGACTTGCGGTAAAAAATTGTTACTGGACATGGACTTACTTCCCTAAAATTTACCGAAACAACGTTCCCAACAGAAAATAATAGTTTGAGGGAATTTACTTATAATATCCTTCTCTTTTTTTAGATATATGCTACTAGTAGCACCCCGCGGCTTCGTCTGCGTGGAAAATCATTTCATGTCTTTGCCGGGATTAAAGTACCTAGCATAATATGTGATACGTCCACCCTGAAGGCCATTCTAAATATTGGTGTAAAAAAATTGATACAAAGTAACCCCCAGCGATAAGTTAATTTATTACTAATAAATAAATAAATATCACATTCTTCAAGATCAATATAATATTTAGTACTTAGTTATATAAATCGAAGTAATTGGCATAATACCTACCTACTAGACAAAAAGTTACTCAACATGATTTCTACTGATGAATATAATTTCCGTCATGTAAAAGGAACGCTGAGCGACTGTACACTCGAATATCGCTTCCTATGGTCCTAGGCTTTTGTGATTTATTGTTAAGTGTAGGTACCTAATTGTTTTATTGTAGAATCATACTTTACTAGTGTAATACTTTGGGATAGGCGGGAATATAAACAATTAGGACTCCTTGTCTGCGGCCGAACAATGAACGCGCGAGCCACCGGTACGGGAAGAAACACGGTATGTGTGTGCGCTGCACTGGTGGTAGGTACTTTTTGAAAAAACGGTATATCTTACTGCAGTCAACGTCATAAATATTAAATCTGTCGCCATATTATAACTATTTACTAAAAGCATTTGTTTGCTCTAAAAATTACAGTAGGCACTGGGATTGCTACATTTTAACTACTTAAATTGTTGGTATTGGTAGATCTAACTTCTCTTTCCCATAGATTTATGTTTCTCATGTAATTATATTAGCATGCCCCCTGCATCCGACCTCACGACACAACTTCTCCAAAAGTTGGCGTTGATCATGACGCGCCGGTCTCTCGAGTACCACAGTAACATATCTATGGCTGAGATAGGCTGAGATATAACAAGCACTAAACGAATCTATCGGTTATGGAAGACGACGGACAGATAAGTGCCTGTCTCCAAATGCAGATGCTCCCACAATATCGTCTGTTCAGTAAGGGTTACATAAAACAGCCGCGATAACACATTATGAGATTCTAATAAAATAGGGTTATATTCAAATAAAATAACTATAACATTATAATTCTTTATTAACTTCATTAAAATAATATCATAATAATTATATAAAACTTAATAAATTAATATCACACTTCTGGTAATGTTCATATTAACTAAAATTAAATGGAATAAAACTTTCAACAAATATCATAAAAACGCAAAAAGAAGAATTAGCAAAAGGACAGATACAGGAAAAATAATGTAAACATATACTCGCGGGTGACAAACTGATATTAAGATGGACGAGTCACTATCTTCATTTTGTAAACCTTCTTTAGTTGGCTTTTCAACTATAACTAACTCGTCACTAAAAAAATCTATACTAAATTCACATTCAGTTTTATTAACACAAACTTTGGATTCGGAATTATTTACATATTGGAATGTAGGCTTATAAATATCAAAAATTGCATGAATGTCATTGAGTCCATCATCGGTATAAAATATGTAATAGTAATATGCATCGAGTAAAACCTCATGAACTACTTTGAGTGTGGTAGTATTTTCTAAGTAATTAGTACTGTTGCACTGTATTGAATGGGGGAATAAGTGATTTATTAAAATTTTGTCATGATAACATTCATGTAAATTATTCTCTAACCGAGAAACTGTTTCTTGCAGTTGCACAGTGTTATTAAATAAATTACCACCATGATACACACCTGTATCCAATAAAGTATTAGGATTATGTAAAGGTATATTTTTTATATCTCTTTTTAATCTTTCTTGATCATGTGTAATTTTACTTGTATAATAATTGTCTTTGGCATCATATTGTACTATTTTGTCATTTACATTATCCTTATCATTAAAGGCCTTTTCTGTATTTTGCTTTGTATGTTTGTAGTTATTTTTCTTTTTCTCATCAGGTTTTTCTAATGTGACTAGAACTCCTTGGTTTTCCACTTTTGGAGGATCTTTCTTATGCTTATATCCTTCTAGAATTCCACATGTATTCAATATTCTGTCACCTTTGACAACAAGAATTTTCGAGCCTTTATTTCGAGAACATGCTTTTAATTCTACTAAAGCACCTTTCAATAAATAAAATCCCCAATACTCCAAAGTATCATCAAGCAATGTCATTGACTTTTTTAATCTTATATGTTTCCTCTTATCTGATATTTCAGGAGTACCTTTCATTTGGAATGCACTGAAAGTAGTATTCATCTTTAAAGAATGCTTTTCACAAAACACAGATGATTGCCCCTTGTGAATTTGTATAACATCTGAGTCTGATATTTTGTACATAACATCTGCATATCTAATATTTCTTAAATATAAGGGTAATACAATGAGTATCGTAGGTAGAACTGTAGTTAACAGACAAAATGTTATAACACGCCGCGAGCCATGCATTTTACTTCCATCTGGAAATAAAAAATACATCATTAATACACTTTAGAAGACAAATCTTGCTTGTAAACATATGGCATATATTTTTTTAGCTGTAAGTGCTAAGGATAAAATAAAATAAATTTATTTTCAGGCGAGATTATATGTATGTTTGGTACACAAACCAGAAAATTAGTAATCACTTGTTTCATAGATGTTATTACTCCCTAAATATTAGCTGCATTGAGTCAATAAGTGTAAAAATGTGTTGTCATTATTTATGTTTTAACGATCGAGTGAGCACTATACCTGACAATTCAGCTTCTTGAATTTAGTCTAGTCTTCAACAAAATTAGTCAGTATTCAACATTTTAGGTCGTCACTTTTCCAACTGATAATTAGCTATCTCAACTGATTCAATTAATCATAGTTACTTTAGCTGTCATGGAGAGAAATCTTAACAATTTCATTGTTCGAAAAATCAATTTACGTTATTTTAAAGACCACCTAGTCTATAAAATTATTGCATTGCAGATAGAAATGGGATGTACACAATAAACGTGTGGTGTCGAAATTAATAAATAAAAACTTCAACTTTTAACTTCAGTTGTCATTGTCACTGTCACGACTGTCACCAAATACTGTCACTATTGTATTTATTTTGAAGAAGTTATATGCAGTTGGTACTGCCATAACAAATAACATAAATATCATTATACCTGTATTCTCCGAAGGGGTAGGCTGAGGTGTACATATAGTTCACCCACATTTCGCTAGTTATGTTATAGGTTCCAATGTAATAGAGCCTAGGGGGTGAGTATGTGAGTAAAAATGTGTTTATTAAGATAACGTAGAAGCTTGAAGAAAAAATACTTTGGTGTCGTAAAAGTTCAAAATGGGGAAGTGCTGAAAGCTACATTTTACCACTTGTGTTTAATAATCTAAACAGTCCCTAATTAACGTATGATTTATTCTCTTTCATGTTGACTATACATACAACATTTTTTACGCTATCGGGCGAGGCGAGTTTCTGATTTTTATGATAATGACGTTAGGCTTGTCTTGCCATTTCAGTTATAAATTCACTAATGCTTAAATAATTTGATTTTCGACAACCAAAACGACAAATATATTTTTTCACTTTTCGCTTCGACCAAAAGTGCCCTTTACGTTCGCCTTAGAGTGCTTGTAGACGACCGTTTTTTCAACGGATGACGGTCCGTGTCTTTTACCGGATTCGCGGTGGTGTATGGTTTATATTGAATGTGTGTACATGCACCGGACATCGGTCCGGCGAGCAATTTATGCCCGTTGCACTACCGCTTCCCCACGGCGCGACGGACACCGGTCTGGCGCGGCGTAAGAAAGAGCGGTCATCCACGCCAGTTTATTATGTGTCTACCTGCGTTTTTAAAAATGGATGATATTGACATGGAATTGTTAATAACTTGAAAATAAGTCTGTACAGTGGGACAAAACCCAAGAGTGCTATAAAAATAGACATATACAAATACGTTTTTCTGTTTCCTTTTTTCTTGTACAAATAGTAAACCAATAAGTTTTTTTTCCTCGACATCGACATTTCATACGTGTATAATCTCTGACAACTAGTTTAAAACTAGCGCATAAAGACGGCATTCCAAGCTAACATCCTTCCGGTAAAAAATATAGATGAATAGAAGAATATCCGTTCAATGTCTGTCCGGTATTCGTTGAAAAAAACGGACGTCTACAAGCGCTATAACGATTTAATCAATTATGAAAAATATATAGTACGGTGGCTTGGTGCCCCCAGCATACTATAAATATTTTGCGATGAAAATGAATGAATAAATAATTTATTATAATTTTCAGGTATAAGTTTTGACGTACAGGGCCCCTAGTCTGCTATTTTTATAAATTCGTCATTCCAACACGATCCAATTCCCATCCCATTGTCATTTTGCTAAAAGTTCGCAATCTGCTAAATTCATAATGGTCGATCATTGGTCTGTCAATGGTCTCGTAATAGAATGGTGGTAGAATGACATTATCGTATTGCCATTATTATAAAACCCGTTAGTAAAAATGATTTTCGAAAAACGACTACTAAATTTGAACATTTAATTATGCCAGATTTATTTTTTAAATATTTCTACATATTATCTATGATATTATTTAATAATGTTTTATGCAATCTTGTTCGTAAATAGCAAAAACATGATGAAACTCAATAATATTTTGTTTTGCTGTCAAATGTGACATTACTGCTCACTGACGTCTGACGTTAATCTGTTTTTATTTGTTGTGGTCCGTGTTTTGCAAACAGTTTAATAATATTAAACAGTTTAGTAATTGTGTTTTATACCTTACCATATTAAATTGTAGTCTGTGAGTTAACTGTCAAAATTTTAGCAGATTACCGTCTACGTCTGTCATTGAATTGTCATTATGTACGAGATTACCATTCTATGCCATTTCTTTCAATGGAGTGTCAGTGGTTGACCACTGGAAAGTCTTAATGACGCCATTATGTTAGCAGATTACCAAACTTGTCAAAATCAACAATTATGAAATCAATGATATACCATTCTGACACTATTGTAATAGCAGACTTGAGGCCCTGGGAATACCATAATATTCGTGTCTATAATTATTTGTTTTTGCAAAAACAATTTAAAAAAACACATTTACGTAAAATGTACATAAGTAGGTACATGAAATGTGAAAACATTACAATCTTTTTTGTTGGTTGGATAAAGTTACAAAATACCATGTCAATATAATTTTTAAGATTCTCCAAAGATTATAATTATTTCTATTTACTATTTGAAGATATTCCTTTTTGCGTTGATCTGAAGATTCGTTTTCGGAGCAATCGGTGTTCGTTGTTATGCGATCTAGGTACCTGCAGTTGTAGTTAGGTACATACCGAGATAATAAAATTCTGCTTCATTATTATTTCCAAAATGAGGTAGGTATAACTACAATTTAATCACTACATAGTATAAAACAAAGTCGCTTTCTCTGTCCCTATATCCCTATGTATGCTTAAATCTTTAAAACTACGCAACGGATTTTGTTGCGGTTTTTTTTAATAGATAGAGTGATTGAAGAGGAAGGTTTATATGTATAAAAACATCCATTAAATAGTGGAGAAATACTTATATATATTTTATACCCGTGCGAAGCCGGAGCGGGCCGCTAGTAAAGTATTAGCATAGGTATTAGTTAATAGTACGGCCGGTGTAGGTATTATACCTACATTTATAATATTATTAGTTGTACATTCGTAATCATCATCATCAGCCAGAAGACGTCCACTGCTGGCCAAGGGCTCCCCCTTAGAACGCCACAATGAACGACAACTTGCCATTTGAATCCACCGGTTGCCCGAAAATTCGTAATGCTTACTATAAAATATGAAATATCTTTGTTTGTAGTAGTAAGCATTATCTTTATCAGAAATTAAAATCCTAATATAAAGTACCTACTGTTCGTAAAAGTATACTACCTACAACATAAATACATGCGTTTTGTAAATCTTGTCCATGTAGTCTTGTATATTTTTTTATTTTTAAGAGTCATCATACAACCACAAGATTTGAATACATACGTCACGTAAAGTCACATGTTTCACTTTATGTAAGTCTCTGTATTCTATTTTTGTACAATTAATCTTTAAAACCTATGATCGCTCGCCGCACTACTTATACTATAATAAAGACAAATTATGACTAAAGAAAACATATTTGCAGGTACTTACCTTCTTTATTAACGTTAGTGTACTGATAATTTGTATTGTAGTAAGAAGTATTTACTGGCCTCGGTAAGTTTTTATCCATTTTTAAGTTAATTGTAAACGAAAACACTAGCACTTAAGCTGCAATGCCATCGCAGTATATTTCTTACATACAATAATATAAATACTAGCAGCGCAATGGGTTAATGATAAGCTTATCAAACAGAATTATCAGCTGTACTATAACGTTTCCACCTTTGGTCTGCAATTGAGACCAATATAAATACATGCTCGCCTTGACGCGTCATTTGGCTATTCTTTTGTATAAACATCAACATCTTTAGCGACAAAATATTTTTTTTTTATTACTTCTCAACCGACTATTGTTCTTACAAACATAACTACCGAAATTTAAAATGTAGTTTGTTTGTTATCTCATTATTACTTAACCACTGAGCGAGTCGTAACTAATTAAGTTTCTTATAGGAATAGCTTAAAACAGCTTAAAACATAGCCACAGACCGGGGAGTACTCTTCGAAAAAGGAGCGGTAAAATTTCCATGCTAAAAAGTCGTGGGCGGAATCTATTTATTAATTATGTACCTACTATATTTGTATTTTTGAGGCCAACGTGGTAGGTGAGAAAGACGTTTAAGTAATATAAGTATAAATATTTTTTCTGCATAATCATTGCATCACCACGCCTGTAATAAGTGCAATCCATGTAGTTTGCGATGTGGATCGAAGTATGAAAATACGGGACACTAATACTTGAGTTATGCCAGTTATGCCTGTAGCAGGGCTTTACCTACATCTGATCCTGAGGAGTAAAGTGTGATAAAGTGCATATTTAAGTAGGTATACAGCGTTTGTCATGAGATCTACCAAACCTTTAAAACCAAGACTCTTTCAAAACAAATCAGCAACTCAACTCTATTTACCTTCAGTAATTACTTAATCCACTACATTACTGTGCTTTACATCGACATCATATTATTTCAAAGATAACGCAACGATATCATCAATAACATCATAGACACATGTTTTGGATAAGTACTTAGGTAGGACCAGTTTTGGAGATAAGTATCCATTCCGTCAGATTAAAGTATGCAGCTATTGCTTGAAGAAATTTTAATCGAAGCAATCTTGAAAGTACTACATTTTGTACTGCCCTCCGACCTAATTTATCGAGATAACTCAGTATACCGACCTCATAATATTTTTAATTACTATTTTAAGTTTTATCGTAAATGACCAATGCCCGCGTATTTCCTCACGTCGCGCCATTGATCGGCCGGCACGGTATTTAAATAGGTGAGGAGGGGCTAGAGGGGAAGCCGCAGCGCGGACGCCTTCGCTTGTTCGCGCTGCGGCTGTTAGCAACGGGGCCCGGTGCCTAAACGTCACGGTGTGTTTCGAAAACATTCGAGTGTTAGTGAACAGTGAAACAAAATGCCGCGTACCACTTCACGTACGTGTGATACAGAAGATGAAGCAGCTACGCACAAGTCGGCGGAGCGCCCTGCGCCCGCGACTGAGGCGCCAGCGACGCCCATTACCGCGAGCGACATCGCCGCCATTATGACGTCGCGTCGCTTCAAAAAGCACAGGCGGATAACTTTGAGCGCTTTCTGAACAGAGTGTTCGACGCCCGCACGCCATCTTCTGTACCGGCGCATACCTACGCCGCGCAACCCGCATCCGCGCCGCCATCGCCCGCTCCACTTGCAGTGTCGGGGAACTTCTCGTCCTGTACGGCGCGTTATAGTGGTGCGACTACTGAATCGCTTGACGGCTTCATAGACGCCATAGAAGCATTCAAAGACTGCGTCTATGTAAATGAGGCGAACGCCTTACGTGGTCTGGCAATGTTACTCACACACGACGCCGCCACTTGGTGGCAAGGTGTCAAGGCTACTGTCACAACGTGGGATGCCGCCATGCAATGTTTACGCAGCGCGTTCGGCGACAGCCGCCCCCCGCACCGCATCTACAAGTAACTATTCGCCCAGCCGCAGCAACGCGAAAGAACCGAGCTAGTTGCCAACGCGCGCACTCTCTTGGCGCGCCTCCCGCACGGTGACCTTAGTGAGAAAGTCCAATTAGACATGATTCTACATATCCGCATCCGTGAGCGCCTCCGCCGCGAAGAAGTGGATTGTTTCGCTCGCTCCTAAGGAAAACGTGAGAAATCGAGGACGCGACCGACGAAGGCCCTAATGCTAGCTCCACACACCGGCAACGTTCGACGCCGCCCGGGCCGCTGCCCGCCCGTACTACGGTGCACACCGGCAGCGCTGGCGAGGCGCCCCCTGCGCCGCCGCCATCCCGCACTACGGTGCGCACCGGCAGCGCCGGCGCCGCGCAGCAACCGAACATCGCCGAGAGAACCCCGACGACACCAGCATCGCGCACGCAGCACACCTCCACACCTACATCACGGCCGTTTCGCCTGTACTGCAAGAAGTACGGACATCAACGCGACCAGTGTCGTAAGTTGGCGAATAGAGGTGAGTTAATACTACTAGTGCATTATCGAGCTATCAGTGCGGGACAAACAATGTTTCACGGGACAATTGTAAGAAGTGCAATGAGCATAGTTTTAATAGTATTTACGACAGTAGTTGTAACGATAACCAATTTAATCATAACGGATATTACTATAACGACCGTCACTGTATTTGTTCGCGTTCTATTATTACTTACGAGGACACCCATAATGAATCGAGGTGTAATAACGATTTTCGGAATGATTTTTTTTTTAACGATCATCGGAATTGTCTTGTTCAGCTGCTGATGTTCTGAGGGATGACGAAGGAACACTGCTTAGTCCACCTGACCGGGACTTGCTGACACAAATCTTGATTGATAATGCTGACATTTTTCAACTAGGGGGAGAGCCAACTCCACATGCCGAGCATAGCATCGAGACAGGGGAGCACCCCCCTATCGCTGTGCCTCCGTACCGGTTAACTCCAGCCAAGAAGGACCTCATACGCCAAGAAATTGAGAAGATGTGAAGGGAGGACATCATTGAGGAGTGTGAATCTGCTTGGTGCTCTCCCGCACTCTTGATCCCCAAGGCCAATGGCAGCACCCGTTTTTGTGTGGATTATAAACGCCTTAACGCCTCGACTATAACTGGTCACTATCCGATGCCCTTGATCGATGAGCTTCTACAATCGACCAAAAGGGATTGTTATATGAGCACATTAGACCTTAGATCAGGCTACTGGCAGGTGAGCGTAAATAAGCAATATAGAGACAAAACGGCATTCATAAGTCTGTAGCGACATGATTATAACATTACCTTCAAACTTTACCTTACCAGTTACCATATCTCCAAAATAACCAAGTTACCATACGTTTATTTAGACATTTAAATAAAGAAACAGTGAATCAAACCGCCTTGAAAAAGACGACGTCTTAGAGAAACAAGATGGCGTCAACACGGCACTGATACTACAACACCGTGCGACAGTTCGCTCTGAAAAGAGCGGTTTTATTCTTTGGGCCGTCGCCGTGCGCAAGATCTTCGTCGAAGCAGCAGATGCGGACAATCAGAGATGCAGCAGCACATATAATCGTCAAACGCACGGTTTCACTCACGCAGTAGCAGTACACACAGACGTCTTCATGCAACGGCGGCGACCTGAGGAAAGAACGAGGAAAAATCGCGCACCGTATTTATGTGCTCGCGACCGCGAGGCAGCACGAGCGCGCCGCCGCGTCACTCTCCGCACCCCGCGACCCGCGGCGTCACGAGTCGACCTCTGGCGGATTTTAGGTTAAGAACCAATTGTAAATACTTAGACTAGGCACTACTTGTAACATAATAACTGTAAATATAATAGGGGCAAAACATCAATAAAAACACACTTTCGTCGACGTTGGAACACGCAACTTGGTGACCCCGACGTGATTGAAGCAACCTTCGAGCAGCAAGCATCGTCATCACCTCTTTCGTCACGTTCCTCTCCAATACAGCAGCAGCAGCCAGCCAGCCAGCATCCACGGCCTTCATGGGTAAAACCACACCCTGCAGCGATCGCCGCAGACTGGTTCTACCCCCTGGCACACAGCTTGGGTTACACAGTACTCGTTCCGACTCACTGGTACATACTGCTGGCATCGGCAACGCTCATCTCCTTCCAGTCTTGGAGGGGAGTGGTGTAGCGACATCTACACGTCAAAGGACAAATGACGAGGAGTAATCACACTCGCTAGCTATAAATACTGCCGCCCCGAGTTGAGAAGTGGGGCGCCGCGGCCCACCAGGCATACCACCGCCTGGTTGGAAGATCTTCCTTTTCGTTGCAGGAACTCCACATCCCTTCCTCCACAAGTCCTTTAGGTACTTTTCGTTTTAAGCTTAAAAACGCCCCTGCGACTTTTCAACGTTTGATAGACCGTTTGCGCTCTTGTTCTTCGTTGGCGAATGTGACGGTCCTCGCTTATCTAGATGATATTTTGGTGGTATCTGAGGGTTTCCAGCAGCATCTCCAAAATCTCCAAGCTGTGTTCAGTCGACTTAGAGAGTTTAAGTTACCGGTAAACCGGGAGAAGTGTGTTTTTGCTAGGGGAAGTACCTAGGACATGTAGTTACACAACAAGGTGTCTCTCCCGACCCTGAAAAGGTTCATGCTGTTCTCGAAATGAAAGAGCCACATAACTTGAAACATCTGCAAACTTGTTCTTGGTTTCGTAAGTTCATTCCCAATTTCTCCTCAGTAGCAGAACCTCTGACGAGGTTGACTAGGAAGCAACAGACCTGGACGTGGAGTCCTGCTCAGACCAATGCGTTCTACGAGCTGAAACGTCTCCTTACTTCAGCGCCCATACTCACCCAACCTGATTTTAATCAGCCTTTCATCCTTCGCACCGACGCAAGCAATTACGCGTTAGGAGCTGTTTTACTCCAGCGGGAAGACAAGGAAGAAAGACCTATTGAGTATGCTAGCCGCCTTCTAAACGCTGCTGAGCCAAACTATTCTACCACCGAACGCGAGGCATTAGCCGTAGTGTGGGCGGTGGATCGTTTTAGATGTTACCTAGATGGACACCCGATAGTTATCGATAGCGACCAGCAACAACTTCGATGGTTAATGACATTAAAGTCACCTACCGGACAATTGGTGAGGTGGGCCTTCAAACTCCAGTCATTCGACATTCAGTATCAGTACACCGGGTAAAGCAAATGTTGTTGCAGATACGCTGAGTAGGCCGATATGCACCGAAGAGACGCTTGACCACTGTGGGATCTGCTCAGTGATAGTAGACTTACCAACTAAGAGCCCTACAGAAGTAAGGCAGGAGCAACTTGCTGACCCGGAGGTAGCGAAGATCGTCATGTGAAGGTTTAGACGAGGTGGCATCTCGTAATTGGGTAGAACGCGGATACTTGCTGTCACAAGGATTACTATACCGGTATAACCCGGATTCGGAGAGCGAGACTCCTCAACTCGTTCTTCCAGTGTCACTTCAACCTGGTATCTTGAAAGAGTGTCACGACTCCTCTTTAGCAGGACATCCTGGGATCGATCGTACTTACCTCAAGATCGCCCAGCTGTACTATTTTCCCGGAATGCGTAGAATCATAACGGAATATGTAAAGGCCTGTATTGATTGTCAACAATACAAGGCGACTAATAGGAAACCCCCGGGGTTATTACAAACACCGGTGACTCAACAACGGAATAAAGTCCTAGCCGTAGACCTTTTTGGACCCTTACCTGAAGGCGAACACGGTGAAAGATGGATACTTCTGGTTGAAGATACTGCTACCCGG
Source organism: Abrostola tripartita (assembly GCA_905340225.1). NCBI lineage: Eukaryota > Metazoa > Arthropoda > Insecta > Lepidoptera > Noctuidae > Abrostola > Abrostola tripartita. The sequence continues at coordinate 5,674,774 of HG996488.1, forward strand.
TTGGTAGAACTCTACACGCTTCAGGAGGCAACTGCTGAAGCATGTGCCCGTACTCTAACCGAGGAATACTTCCTTCGATACGGTGTACAGCGCAGGGTTATATCTGATAACGGCGTCCAATTTGTTGGAGCTGTTATGCAGCAGTGTATGTTTATTTTAGGGGTAAAACAGAATTTCTTGCCATATTATCAACCGGAATCCAACCCTGCCGAGCGCAAAAATCTCGACCTTAAAGCGCAACTCGCTCAATTGGTGGAAAACAATCACACCGCTTGACCTGATAAATTGCCAATTATACGCTTTGCCATGAATAGCGCCGTATGTAGAACCACGGGTACTACGCCCGCATACCTCATGTTTGGGAGAGAGATGAGGTCCCCCACAGAAGCCCGGCGAGGGCGATTCTGGATATGGAGAATTTTGTTCCCCAATGTACACCGTATCTGAGGACTTTGATCAACTCTCTAGCTACCGTTCGTGAGCGCGTCGAAAAATTTCAAGATCAGTCCAAAAGGGATGCGGATAAATCTCGCAGACCTAGTCACGTATATCAAGAAGGAGATAAAGTTCTTGTTAGGTCCCACATACTCAGCTAAGGAAGTAAAACTATTACAGCAAAATTTGTCCCTAAACGTGATGGGCCATACGTAATAACAAAGAAAGTTAGCCCTACCACCTCTATTATTTCTCCCATAGCGAATCCCGAGGAATCTTTAGGAAAATATCATTCTCAGGATTTGACCTTTGTCGACCGAGGTAACGCTGATGATGTTCCTCCTAATCCGGTCAGACCTAAACGACGACGCGGACGCCCGAAACACGCAGGCGAGAAGCTAGTCCAGGAACGGGAGCCTTCTCCTGAACTAGAGGGGGAGTGTATTCGTAAATGACCAATGCCCGCGTATTTCCTCATGTCGCGCCATCCGTCGGCCGGCACGGTATTGAAATTAGCGAGGAGGGGCTAGAGGGGAAGCCGCAGCGCGGACGCCTTTTCTTGTCCGCGCTGTGGCAGTTAGCAACGGCGCCCGGTGCCTAAACGTCACGGACTGACGCGCGCTTAGACTCTCACCGTCGCGCGTCGCGCCCTATTCGCATCGTTTAATCCTTTACTCTCTCTAATTGAACTGATTTCTGTACGTGTAACCATCTTAGGTGTTTTAATTGTTTGCTTCTCAAGATTATACCACTATAACTAATAAGTGCACTAGTTTTATTTATGTTAAACTCAGTTCTCGACACCTAGTCTACCCTGAGATTGTACCAAAGTTTGTATTTTATACATAGATAAATATTCATCAATAATAATATGTAGTGTAGTACACTGAATATGATTTGGTTGATAGGAAGAGAAAGCCAGATTGATAGTGAACATCTTAAACAGAAAAAATATTGCCTTACAAAGCTGCACTGACACCATACCAAAAGATTGGTAAAGTCCACTTCTTCGCTGCAGAAGACTGGGCTAGAAAGAAAACTAGAAATAATAAATAAAACCATTGTACCATATATGATCAGTCAGATCATATTATGATCAGTGATATGTTCTTTTTTGGGCGTTCTTTAATAGACAAATATATTTTCCTCCATGCTGACGGGGACTCGATATTCTCTGTGTCATCATCATCATCATCATCATCAGCCGGAAGACGTCCACTGCTGGACAAAGGCCTCCCCCTTAGAACGCCATAATTCTCTGTGTATTCTGTGAGAACTTTGGAAGACGTCAAATGTCAAAGAGACTGCTGTCATAGTGTCAGCTGTGCGGTGTGCCGTCAAAACATTAGCCTTGGCTTGACTGATGAAGCTAACTAAATATAGTTTATTCATCTAGTTTGACGGCTTTCATATTGTTTTTAACATATTAATAAACAATTTCTTTATCGATATTCTACCTAAAGAATGACCGACATCCTAAGACCCCACGTGGTATGGATAGAAGGCAGATGTTTTAGGGTAAACGACCCTTCTATTGAAATCACTTCACTACAAGAACACGACTTGTACGAGAACGGTGCGTAGTATTCGGCTTGTATTTAAATGGCATTATATCATACACGACAATCTTTGATACACTATCTAATTTATGCGCAATAAGGATGAAAAGAATCATAACTGTATTGCCCGTCAAGGTAAGTAGAATTGTGCTAATTATTAAAACATCCACATTTCGGCAAATGGCTCTATCGAGAAAGGCGGATACTATATCAACACTTTGAACGCTATTACAGAATAAAAGTTTTTTTAATTGTGTACTGCATGCCAGTTAATGTGTTAAATAATGAATGAATGATTTTTTTTTAAAACCCTTACATTTAAAAAAATAATTCAAAATCATTTATTTCAAGTAACATTGGACTCTTAGTAGGTAATATTTTAAAAACACAAATCAATTTGGGTACAAATTTTTATCGGGACAAAAAGTAATCTTATATGTGTTAATCCAGGTTGGCAGCTACCTTAGTATTACCAAAATTGGTCCAGCCCTTGGTGCATGAACAAATAACAAACACTCAAACTTTCGCCTTTATAATATTAATGTGATACCTACAACTATGTATTTCAACATAAAAATTATTTTACATTGCTAAGGCTGTTAAACATTGTTAGTTACTAACATGATAATTTTAATGTTTTGCAGATGTACCATACAATGATGATTTTGATGATGGAGAAGAAGATGATTTTGAAGTGGTTATGGTTGATAACACCAGATTTAAAACCAGTTTACATGTATCCAAGTATGTATGAATGAACAATCTAAATGTTTGAAACTGTTGAACACTATGATCCCACTGAACTATCATGGATGTTTGTTTACTAAACATCACTCAATAATCACACTGTATGTATGATGAAAAGATGAAATAATTATAATTTTATTTTGCAGATATTACCTGGGTTCTATTATAGGAAAGAAGGGTGCTACCAGGTTTAGAATTGAGAGAGATACAAAAACAGAAATTAAGATACCAAAACAGGGCCAGGATGGTGACATTGTTATAATTGGATCATCAGCATCTGTAAACATTAGCTTATAACCACAATTATTTTTGTTTACACCAAATTAAACTGGCAAAGATTTTATTTGCTAACCAATTTTTCAGAATGTTAAAGCAGCTAGACGAAGAATAAATATAATAGTAATGTCATCAAGGATGAAACAAAGAGCTACACATTTTATATCAATACCAATGAATCATCCAGATATTATGAAGAGATTTGAAGAATTTGAGGTAACTATAACTGAGCCATTACTATGTGTACCTTTACTGGAATGACATCATGCTTGCAAGGGCAATAAAATGCAATATTTGACTTCTGGTTAGTATAATTTCTAAATTAGTCAAAGTAAGTAAAGAAAAACAACATTGCAAATAGAAGAAATCATAATGTATTTATTCTGTTGTAGTATGTAGAAAATAAAAACAAAGGATTTACTATATGAAACTGCAGATAAGCTGAACATAAGTTCCTGATACATACTAAAGCTATGTTGTGTTGTGTTTTCAGGCTGCTGTTTTACATGAATGTCCTAGTAGAGGTCTTGAGAAGTCTGTATTTATAGAGCCATACAAGTTGCATCTTACCCTTGGAGTTATGTGTTTAATGGACAATGTGGAGAGATTGCATGCATCTAAGCTACTAACAGAGGCTCGAGATAAAATTGTTATGTGAGAATCTTAATCTATGAATATAGATCTATAAGAGTTAACAAGTCAATTTTGTCATTGGATATTTTTTTTTGTGAGGATCCAAATCCCTGCATACTCAAGCTTTGAAATAATAAGCTACAATAAATACAATAGTACACAAATCTTATTACCGTTTAGAATTTTTTGATGACTGCTTTGAATTGTATGTATGCACTATTTATAATTTTAGGCCTATAATTCGAGGACATTTGCCGTTGAAGATAAGATTGAAGGGTTTATCTTACATGAATGATGATCCATCTCATATTGATGTTTTGTACGGTCTGGTACAAGAAGAGGGTGAATCAAGAGGCGTGATTCAGGAGATGGCTGATGCATTAGTTAATCATTTTTATAAAGCAGGTAAGCACTATTCTTATTTACATGTTTTCAAATGAATATGTATCACTGAATATGCTGTCGAAAAAAGTACATATTCATTCATTGCCTGTCTGTTCAAAATAGTAAGGATGTAATTGAGTACTTACTGTATTCATTACATTACTGAAAATACATATCATAAAAATAAAATTCGTTTAATTACCTATATATGTTATTTTTTATAGGATTCATGGACAGAGAACATGGCAGGGACAGTGTGAAATTACATGTGACTTTAATCAATTCTAAGTATAGAAGTCGTTCTGAAACTACGAATGTTGACGAAGAAGGCCGTAGGTCAAGACGGCCAAGAGAATCGTTCGACGGTTCAGAAGTACTAAAGAAATTTTCTGATTATGACTTTGGAGTGGTTGAGTTCACCAATATACATTTATCTCAGCGGTATTCGATGGGTCCCGATGGATATTACCAGCCAACCTGCATCATCGCTTGTGATCAAGACAATTAATTTAAAATAAACATAACAATCTTGTTACATTGCGGTTTAGTTTTATTTTAATAAGACAACCCAAGATACCCCTGGTCCTCCTTAAAGAAATGTGACAACATGGTAGAAATCTTCGATTGACGCAGTGATTGTTCCGTCATAGCACGGGTCAAATGTTTGTGACCTCAATGTACCTATGTTTGGGTATGTTGGGCGTGTGAGTATTAATATTTGATATCTTAAAAATGCATCAGAGATACACGGAAAATCTTGTATTTGTGATACTTGCGTGGCACAGACCTGTAACCATGAAGATCATTTCATTAATCTAAAAAAAAAATTTAGCTGGGTCTTGTGCGCTCTTAGCCACCCCTACCATGAACTCTTAAACAGGACAGTTTAAGACGTGAAAGCGAGACGCCGCCGCGCGCCGCGCCGCCGCGCTGCCGCTACGTGGAGTATAATGCGGCGTCGCTTTCGGAGTTCATGGTAAGGGGAACGACAACAATGCGAATCTACTTATATCTTAAAAAAATACTTTTGTGTTATTAAATTCGATACGAATTTCGAAAAGGTCTTTCGGTGATATTGCCTTCCTAAGGTCTTTTTAAAGTCGTTCGGAGCTAAGCGTATGTACGTGTACGACTAATAACGTAATTCGCGTCCAATGTGTGCGCTCCCATAGTATTTGAAAGGTCGGGATCGTTCGTGTCTTCGTACGTGTTTGCACCACATTCATGTTATCACTTTCATACATCATTTTTTAACAATTTTATTCATGTGCTCACCAGTAAAAATTCCTACGAAAACGCGTCCATGATCGACTGGCCTTAGTGTGACTGCTAACAAATAAGTAGTGAAACATCAAAAAAGTATACTTAAAGGTCCTATATAAATTAGTGTCACACCTCACTTAGTCTTAAACACCGTATATTATCATATCGTACTCTCAAATAATTATTCCATATGTACGGAAATTAAACCCGGATCGGCCTCTGCCCCGGCCTGTTCCTATAGAATGGGACAACGGTAGTCATGTTAATATAGCGAATGTTTGATATAAACGTCTCCAAAGTGTCAACTCTGTCCCATCACTGTAACAAACTCAATGCTAGCCAGCAGGGAGACCGCTCTAACTCTGCAGTCACTGCACGTAGCAGTGCACGTAATGTAAGCTCATAGCAAGACACCAGGGTGAAGGGTCTTATGTATGAATAAAACCTTAAAAAAATTGAAATACGAACTTTTATGTTAAACAGTAAGTATGATGATCAGTCAGAATAAGAAAGTTTAAAGTGATACCATCCCCTCATGCGTAAGAGTTAACTTTCACTGTATTATTATCAGGTTTAGCTAAACAGGGTTTTAAGAAGAATAGTTCCACGTACCAACCATCTAAATTTCAAGTACATACCTCTATAAAAGGTAGAGTTAGGTATTCTACGTTTTTCTTTGAAATGGGAACTAAGTAGCTAGCGTCCGCCCTAGTTATTGACAAATAAGAAATTTTTCCGCGGCTTAGCTAGGCGTTCCTCGGGATTCAAGTCGGTAGATACCTAAGTAGATTCCCTTTAAAATAAAACTATTTTTAACTTTTTATAATTCTTTGAGGAGAGTGACTGAGGCTGTGGGGGTCAAATCTATAATCTACCTACAAACTAGGTAGGTAGGTACATCATTTGTTACCGCGCTCATAAGTAATTATTCGATCTGCTAAGCTTGTTGAAGTCACAGTCAGGCGGTGGATGGGTGACTGTTCTTTACACACGTGCCTTAGAAAGCCATATGGACCTTGAGTGTTAAGGAATGGAGGGTTCACTTACATACCTACAACTAATGCCTACCACGTGCCTGTTTCTGCACCATCCTAAGGTTGACTGGGAGAAAATTCCAAAGGCGTTAAGTCCGCCTCTATACATTTCTTGTGCATAAAGAATAAATAAATAAATAATACATTTAAATACGTATGTCACGCACGTCACCGAGAGCGGTAGGCAGGGACCATATCGTTGCTCTTTTAGTTGCTAAGCTCGACTGGGGAGTACGAGGTCATGGGTTAGAATACCGGGTCGAGCCAATTATTATCGGGTTTTGCCATTAGGTAATTTTCGGTAGTAGCACGGAGAGTAGATATTTTGTTCCCGGTTGACGTATAACATAACCTGGCAAAATGTACCTAGGTTTACTATACACATCTACGCCTTCGGGTGATACAGGGGTGATGTTATGTTATGTTTAAAAGCGTTTTTAAACATTAACGAATGAAAAATGTTTTCTCGACATCACATAAAACATAAACCTTTAATTTTCAAAGTCGGTTAAAAATAAATGTGACATGCGGGGTCTTACTCTCAGTCGTCCCCAAAACCTTATTACATGGCCCATATTGTAAGTTATCTATCGAATGAGATGTGCTTGGTAACAAGGGCTCTACGGCCAATATTTTGTAAGCCGAGGCTGGAATATCTCTTAGATAAAGCCGCAATCATCGCATTACCCTCGGAAGGCTTTAATCTAACATCGGGCCTATTCGAATTTCCGGCTAAGTGGCTTTTATAGGGCGGTTTGTGTTGTGAGTTAAGACTTAAAGGTATTTTACGAAAAAAAGGATAGTAATTAATCTAGCTGAATCATAAACTTTTTAGAATATTCGTACGCTATAATTAAATTTCAGTTCGTATCTTTTTAATAACATTATGGAAACGTTTTTGTTAAATGGTGTACTTATTCAGGTAGGTAGACTTCGTATATCGTGCTTCGTACGTTGTGAAAATACCGTTACTAAGCAGTCTTGGTTCAAAGTGAGCGTAGGGTGGTGATTTAGGTAAGTAGGTACCGTATGTAGTTAGTAGTTACCCGTTCAATTATTGCTTTGAACTTTGAAAATATTGCTGTCTAGTTTACCCTTGACCATAAGTAGTTACATTTGACAACACTTAAAAGTTGGAAATGTATTCGAAAATAAAAATCCGAGGAACACATAACTAACAAGAAAAGTTCCAATAACATATTTCTATTTCTAGCACACTACATTGGATATATACGATAAAATCTACAGTAAAGTCTTATAAGAGTTAATTTCGTAGTTCCGTGTCGCACTTGGCAGGCTAGGAAGTGGTGTATGCGGGCGGGGCGGCCCGGCCAACGTCACAGTCCTTCAGTAGGGGCGCACTGACTACGTAATGCGCCCGCCCTGTGCCGCTCCGCGAGCGCACCACTTGCTCGACTACTAGTGAACGTTCACGTGATAGTGTACACAACGGATTTTACTTGAATACGTAAGTAAATACAATGTTTTTTATTTAAAATGTTAATTAAAATAATAATAAAGTTTTTTTTCAGTAGGTATTGTAATTTTTTTTAACTTAGCGATTAATGTTTGTTCCATGTCTAGTTTTAAGTGTGTATTATACTTTTTTAGTTTGTATTTTTTACTGTAAACTTGAATACACTTTCAATTTTCATCGTAAGCTCTCCGTCGGTAACTTAAATGAAAGACATTTAAATTCTAACAGTTAGTCACCCCTCGCTTATCATAAATCAAGTCCAGATCTCCCCACGAACCTTCATGGGCTCCGTTTATTTGCATATATTTTGAATATATGCATAAAGTTCAGGTGTTATTGCGGGCAGTACGTTTTTATATTCCCGTTTTTTGCAATAAGTATAAAGCAGATTCTTGGTGAAGTCGACCCAGCTCGTAAAATGCTAAATGTATATTGCGTTCCTTTATAAAAACGAGGAAAGGACTGATCTTTTAAGAGCGGCATACATCATTCGTTGGATTTATGCGCTTTAAATAGCTTTGTGTAATGTTGGAATCCCTTTGGAAGTCTTAAAGCTATGAATGAAAATAGATAAAGTATTTACGATATGCATAAGAATGTAATTTTCTTTAGTAATGCTTTGTGAAAATAATAAATACTCCGTTCATAAAACTACAATATTATTGTTGGCACAAGGCTATGTACAATCGATGACCACCATTAGTAAGTTATGACGATTATACCTGCTTAACTTTTTGTTTAACCTGTACCTAGTTCGGATATAATTGCTCTATAATAATATATTTCATAGCCACGTTCAGTACAGTGTTAGTACCGTATCTTTGCTGTGATATTTTATATCTCTGCATAATTATATTAAATACCAGAAGTGTTCAGTGTTATTTTATTAGGTACGTTACGTGTTTTCTTATAGATCTATTCCTCGTGTAGGAACAATAAAGCAAATGAATGCTTCCAAGTCGATCATACTTAGGGGGATATTTTAATAGTAGTTCAATGGCTACCTATTATTAGCTAACTACTAGCTATTTCAAAAATTGGTGTCGATCAATATAATAGTCTTACGGCTTCTGTTAACTGCGGCTTATATCAGACACAAATTACAATATTACGTTCAAATACAAGAAGCTTGTACAATATAATGGTTAATAATGAACCAATGATCGTTGGAATAAGCTGTAGTCTGGAACGTGGGACCATTACAGGCACTTGACATCAATAAACACTTGCTAAGTTCCAACTCTCATTCTCATTTTCATTGTATTAGGTGATAGCCAAGTAATAAGTAGGTAGTGTTTATTAATTTATGTATAATGATTAGTTAAAATAATAATCAACTTACGTTGTACATATATGTAAGCACGTGCATCAGTTACTTTTTATTATTTCTTTAAACCATGACCAAACCTCTATCTATCTACAGCTCTAGTCAATATAAATGACTATTTAGTACCAGGTACCTCACCTTATCATTTGCGCTACAGAAACTAGGTAAGGTACTAAACGATCTAAATCACGAATACAATTTTACTCGGTCGAAATAAATGCTTGTTACGGTCGGATTTATTTTATAGCTTCCTATCAATATTTCTAAAATCAACTAACAAAATAACTTTGTAGTGAAAACCTAAAAAGATTGTTAAAATACAAAACACCATCATACACTATACGTGTATATATATGTACATACCTGCTAAGTGTATCTCAAGGTTTTCATATGAAAATACGTACACCGAATAGCCTAGCGAATGGCTAGTAACATAATTGATAGGTGTTTGAGGAAGAAATAAAATACACTATTACATATTAAAAATTTGGGACAAATTCATAAGTAACCGTAGTCTCGCATAGGCGGAATGGACCCTCTGAAGATGACGTCCAATTTTAAAGTATTATGCTAAATGGCATAACTTGTAACTGGAGCGCCACTTACAAAGTTGTTTCAGGATTTCCTACGGCTACAGGCTATGCATTTATAAAATGGTTTATTTACAAAACTTACAGAATGGACGCCAGTGTACTGAAGCCCTTGTGCCGTGTGGTATCCGGCCTAGAATCGACCACCCCCTTTCCTCCCGTGGGTGTCGTAAGAGGCGACTAAGGGAAAATCCAGAAGATGGGCAGCAGCGTCTTCTGTGGCTTCACCACCAATACTGCGATCCCCAAGCCACTTCCCAAGCGTGGGGATTATGGCAACCCCCGCCGCTTAAACGGGGAGGCCTATGTTCAATAGTGGACGTCTTTGGGCTGATGATGTAATGAAGCCCTAACGGCTTAAATAATGTACGACAACGTAAAATAATCTTACAAAGAGATTTATATTATGTTACATTGTTTAAGCTACCAACTGTGTAGGTACGATAGGTTTGGAATGTAAAATTTAGTATCTTAAAGCTAGTAGACAATTAGGTATGTTTAGCGTATCACGATGTTACTTGAGTTGTTTAATTTCTTTGCTACTACGATACAATTATTATACGAACAATTTGCTTAATTTCCATTTGACTTTAATACGAATACTCCAATAACGATAACAGTTTCGGTTGCCTAATGATCGTCGTCTTCGGGTTTCAGGCAATGATATTGGCTATCATGATTATTAGGGCCGTTTGAGCACATTAAAAATGAGTTTTTATAATATGTATTTATAACAAAAGTAATTTCAAAAACTAGTTGGTACGAAGCTTCTAATCCATAATACTTACTTCGTGTATTTGTTTAAGAATTAAAGCCTATCTGAAGTCTCTAGACTCCGAAGTGTATTGACTGGTTGTTCTGAGAAATAATTTTCAAATAATTCTAATGCACAGACGAATTAGTTATAAGATTAGATATCTTTATATCTAATAACTAATTCGTCTAAGCAAGTTAAACTATGTAAGAGCTGATTTTTTTTTTTTTTTTTAAAACGTCGCCCCACACTAGGAATTTCTCCTGTATCGTGGGTGCGTTTCACAAACATGAAATATCACATACACAAACACCCAGACTCGGGACAATCAAATGTGGATCGCACAAATTATTGCCCCGTGCGGGAATCGAACCCGCAACCCTTAGCGCAGCAGTCTAATCGCTTAGCCACTGCGCCAATTGGGTCGTCAATTTAAATTACTTATTTAATTTCTTTTATTAATTTAACGTACACATGTTCTGGATATCTAACGAAGATTTTCATTCTCAAATGTTGTATTAAATTGTATCTAATAGAAAGTCGCAATATTATAATTTTCAAGACAGCGGAAACATAATATTGAATTCTATATAAAAATACGCTACTTGAACTGAAATCTCGGATACTGGGAGAGTCAATGAGGCCTTGGTAAATCTCTCAGATCAAATACATAGAGACCGCGTAACGATGCTGTTTCGCCTTGTTACGTGTCTCATTAGTGCTGGACGTGGTAAATCTCATAATTTTATATTTAATCCAAAAAAATGTACACATATAAAGACACCTAAATGTGCTCCTACATCACATACATAATATATAGAAGCAAGATAAGATTGTTCTACAATTTTCTAAGATTAAATCGTGATTTTCTTTTAGACTGATATTTCAACATCTGCATACATAGTGTGTATAGCCATGCCAGAGGCTAACAGGCGGTTTAAACTCTGACATCAGGTTTTTTTATCAAACAAACATATAAATAAGAAGAAGAAGATCTGCATACCGTACATATTAATAATCTCGAATTTCTCACATTCCGAAGTTGGGGAAGAATAGAGGTATACCGTACGACGCAAAGTTTGTTGTATTTTGTACTTTCACCGACACGCAGCTCATATCAGTCCACTTTATTGATACTGTTCTGTCACGCAACGAATTATATTCATATTTCTACATTTGATGGGAGGAGTAATTTGAGAAGCCATAAAAAGCAATTTGTGTAGTACCCATTATTCATGCAAGGATATTTATATTTTCATGATTTTGGTAGCTACTATAATCTCAGACGGAACACAAACATAACACGATAGTCTGTGTATAATCCCAAGATTTGGATGACGAGTTCGTTGTTGAATTCTAAGCCCTCGTTTCTGCAGTGCCGAACATCTGTATCATCATTTACACGTAGATATTCACAAAGACAATCAGGCACCCCTTTCGCTTTAAATGGGATGAGCACAATTCGAACGGACATTAAGCGTTACGAGTCACTGAGTGCAAAATAAAACCGCCCACGTTAAGCTAACCGCATCGCCATAAGAATCGCAGTAGAGACTTGGTACCTATACTTATCTTCAAACAACATAATTTTCCATTTATTGACAGTTTTATCGTTAATATTTGATAAGTAGCAGAATGAGCGTACTCTAAATTAACGATTAAGTATTGCGAAATTGTCGTAACGAGTTTGTAGCTTTGCGTCGATACGGTTTACTGGTTTCTCATCGTAACACAAAGTTATATAATAGTTTAATTTACGTGCAGTCGATAGGCGTTATTGTACCATGTTTATTAGTAATCAACATGGCTAGCTGTTAGCATAAGACATTTTATAGCTTAGGTGCTAGTGTTTGTTCAAATATTTCCTGGATTATTGTACTCTTTCAATTTGTTACGTAGGTATACAAAATATAACATAACTTACTGGACCGGAAAATTTCATCTCGGATATAAAGGTCAAAGACCTTGTGGATAGTAATAGTTAATCTTTTTTCGTTTTCTCGCATTACTTACGTTGAATAAAAGTATCAGGTTTACGTGTAGTCTTTACAATTATTATCGATTCGACCAAATACTTAATAGTAATACGCACTTATATTTGGTATAATTTAATACTCATCCTAGTTATATTGCACACATAAAAAATCTGATAAAGGATTGGGTGGCGTTTCAAATTAATGTGTAAAAGGGTGTTAGGTTCGGGTCGGATGATGAATAGCCGGTCGCCGCGCGCCGTACGCCATCGATCCACTAAAGGGGCAAGATTCCAAAAGACACTCCAATTAGATGTACCACGATGACGCACCTCATAGCCTGCATGACTAGCTATTCAAGTACGGTATTCAAATATTACACAAACAAAAATATTTGTCCAGATGAGGGAGACGGGAAAAATAATTTGATATTTTTCGAATTCAGGGTATTCCAAACAGACGTTTCGTTTATTGGCCTAAATATGCTTAATGCCCAAACGAGTGCGCACGAATATCTACTACGTACTCATAGAGTATTAAAACATTACGTAGAGCCCCGAACATGTAGAGAATGCTTGAATAGTTCATTACTTCATTTATATCAAGCAGTAATTTAGCCCCTTTGAAAGTCTTACTTTGGTTGATTTTCACAAAAAATTATAAATTTGTTTTACTTTTCTTTTTAATATTTTTCATAGATTTATTATAGAGTTGAGTAAATCAATATCATTGTTTACATTCTCGTGTTATTTGGAATAGGGTAGATCGTGTACCTATTTGTCTAATTATATTTTGTATAATAAATAATTCCAAGTAGAGTTATATGAATAAAGTATAGAAGTTGTCATTAAAATAAAGCGAGCGGCAGCCATGACAGGTCAAAGTTCGACAAACTTATATTACTTATTGATTGGTCTTTTCAAACCAATTATAAGTCGATGAAACCTTTTAACCATCGCAATCAGTAGCCGAAAGCCCTAACATTTAAGAACTCATAAAAAATATCCAGTCACTGAACTTACCCACGTCATAATACTAAACCCTGTAAGCCTGTGCGTTGCACTAACAAAAGTCATTAATATAGGTATAGTAAGAAAACTGCTAATTGTAAATACAACGTGAACTTAGCAAACGATTTCCACTTTCTAAGACAAAATCATTGAAGACAACTTTGATCATCATCATCTCAACTTTGCAATCAATCACACTTAAAATTGCAATTTGGGTAATAAACTTTAATATACTGTCGGTACATTTATTATTATCAACGCGTTGATAATAGAATTTTAGTCTTGTATTAATCGCAACGTCAGCGAACCATCCTAATTGGGATCAGGCACCTCATAAAAACTAATTTGAATAAAAATGCTTCGAAGAAGATCGAGCTTCAACATTTTTTCCCCCAAATGTAAGATGCCGCTATGTATAAACCTAGGTATCTATTTACTTACTTATTAAACTTCAAATAACGCTATACCCGGTTCCACTGGTGTCCGAATTTTGCTAAGTCCGTTTAAGTGGTAGTATGGCATATTTCTCATTAGATGCTGTAGAGTAGTGCGTAATGTTGCGGAGAGTATCGCAACTATATGTGGTTGCTACCAAGCTCTTAAAATGTATTGTAATTTAGTCACAATATTATCTGGGAGAGGTGCAAAAGGGCAAGAGCGCATTACGTGCACCTTTGAGAATAGTATGTTGGGAATAACCTGCGCCCAAAATCTATCTTAAAATTACATAACTGTTCCTTGGCAGTGGGGTAAATAATCTATCAACAATTTAATAAAAGTGGACAACAGTGAAGTAATATGTTCCAAAACTGTTATTAGATACTGATAACTGGAAAGGTGCCAACTCATGTAATCAACTTTGCTCGTGCCTCGGAGTGCTACATAGTTCTTTGACTGGTCGCTGCGCCCAAAGTTGAAAAACCACAAAGTGTTGTGGACTTCCTGAAAAGCGACCTAAACAAAAAGTAAAACTAGCAATTAACTAAAGCTCTTACGCTACTGCGCTGTAACCTTAAATGATTGATAATGTATGTACATATTAAAGATTTTTTGGAATATTTATGTTAAGCATAATTTAATATCACAAAACGATACGAACGAATGATATAATAGAGTAAGGTGTTAGGTTTTATTTATTTTAAATTAATTAGCGTTTAAATACAGTACTGAAGCCGAGAAATATTGTCAGTAACTTTCATTATGTTTGCGCGTTCATGTTCTTTCAGACAATCAACTTTTACTACGTTTTTATCTGAGTTGAAAGTTAGGAGGAAGTAAAATGAAATGGCTCAACATTAAAACGTTAGCCGTCTTAACAGGTAGAGACACTCCTCCACAAGGAAAATTCCTCGAAAAATCTCTTGGAAGTTGCTATATACCTATAGGTACTATAAACGTACAATCTGTTTTAAGCCAAAAAGTCGTAAATAAACGTTATTGTACTCAGATTAATGTACTTATTTCATTATTTTTATCAAAACATTGCTAAAAATATGCTTTGATTTTTATATTAAGTTATCATGACTGTGTTTATCAACGCCAAAATGTAAACTTTTCCTCTCATATCGCAGATTGCAGATAAAACAAAAGATGCTATTCGATCTTGAGAGACGTATGTGAAGCGGAGAAAGTTGGCAATATTGCAGAATCGATTTCAATATCGAAGCTGATTCTTTTTTAGTAAGTACTTATTGATATAAAAACAAGTAGATGATTTTAAAGCCGAGATCTTTTTTTGCTTCTACCAATTTTATTAGTCAGCAAATGTCTAATCTGAAAATTAGATTGGACTTTGAAAGGAACTGCCTCGTATCCCCTAACCTATCTCCAATATGATATCAATTGCAAATAGCACAAAAGAATGTCCGGATTTTTATTATAAATACGTTATCTTATTAGTTGCCTCAAATAAATAATAGAAATGTGATGTTAGCAGTTTTAATACCTGTTTATCCTTCTTGGTATTTTTCTTCTATTCAAGAGGTGTACATTTTTTTAGGTTCTATATTAGGTACTTGTGAAACAACAAGTAATAAAATCATACGCAAACCACTCTTTGACATAAGGGTAAAAAAAGCGATCTTCAATTATATTATTATATTAGTACCCTTATTGAATTGGATAACTAAGCGTTATACGTATACACATGCGTGTTCTAATTGAAAATGTGAAGTAGTACCTACTAGAGTTGTTTTTATATTCTCTTATTTTATTATGATTGCACTCGTCATAAATCCAGATTATATTTACCACCTTCACGAATTAAAATGCTCAATGAGAGCCCATACTATATGGCAATAAAAATATTTAATAAGCTACCAAACACTATTACAAACCAGGAAATACTATTAGCATTTCAGAAAAATCTAAAACAATACTTAATTGAAAAATGCTACGACTCTGTCAAAGAATATCTAGAGAGTAAATAATAAAAATACATAAAACAAATAAATATATAACTAACTACTCAAACATACATAAACTACAATAATAACACATAACCAACTACACATTACTCAACTTTACTAAACCTATTATATATATATATATTGTATAGATTGTCTCGAAATGTAGAATAATTACTATAGATTAAAATTATTTTAAGTTTACTACTGTGATATTGCTATGCCTGCAAAAGGCACTAAGTTATAAGTTCCATAAATTATATTAATATAAGACCTAATGTAACACTTAGTAAGCAATAAATATTTGAATTTGATGCTTTAAGCGTTCTACTTTCTCATTATGTGTTACCAAACTTGACGCCGCGTCGTGAAGAGCAATCCACTTCCATTTGTATTGGGGACCGCCGCAGAGAGCCCATTGTTTGTTATGAAAACGCCTCCAGTGTGATTGCCTTGTAAACAGGCTCTCCGCAACACGCTACTATAGGGTATAAGGTATAGTCTACATTCAGTCGTATTCCAAATATTTTTACGAGCCGTCTTATGAAGAAACATACATACATAACTTACCCATAAAGAAGTGTGTTAAAATCTGTTGACACCTTTACAGTCCCGTAGATACTAAAACAATACTTCTGTAATTTTGTATTGACTTAAACGATATTTCTTATTCTCAATAAGAAATATCGGATATATGCAGATATAGTTTCGTAGCTTTATTTTGACATTGTATTTCGGGTAATTCGTGCAGTTTTTACTTATTTAAATGTAGAATAAATGTCTTTAGGAGCCATTAAATGACTGATTAGAACATAATTATTACGATACTAATAATCGATATTTTTTAATATGTTTGATTATAATGTTATATTAGTTGGATAACATAGTTACATTTCGCCGTCGTAGTTACCATCAGTCCCTAGACGCGTTTTATTTGTTTATCGTTAGTCGGGTAAGGAACCTTGACCCAATTAGTGAGCGCGACTTTACAGTGGCTGGTGACAACTGAATGCGCACTCGTGTTTCTCGTTGTGGCGCACAATGGTCCTACTCTCTGTTATGTAACGGAGATATGCGGTACCCCTCACTATTCATTGTGGAATGGAGATGAACTACTTCAAATTATGGTGCTTATAAGTTGGTTTTTAAATCAATTTAGGTGTTCTTTTTTGCTCTAGTAATATCCACACAATTAACCTTTTTGCTTTATGTAATTTCTTTGAAATTCATTATTTTTTATCGGTACATGAAATCTTGATAATTCTGGATAATTTCTACTGGTACAAAAATCCAATTAAGTCATAATCAACAAGGAATTTTTTTGTAAAAATGTACCCAGGGCCCTTGTTATTAATTGTTAATAGATAGGATGTTGAGCCTTATTTCTGCTCTAAGATCGGTCCGTTTATAGGTAATATTTTTGAAGTTATAGCTAGCTGTCAGCCTCCTTCAAGAGATCGTTACGTTCCGCCCGAAGGCAGTTCGGGTAATACCTGCTCCCAAGGAAAACGATCCCTTACGTTTGCTGATTATCTTGACGGCTAGACGGATTTTACAGGGTTCAGAAATGTCTGCTTACGTTTCATGTTCCAATTATATATTTATCTTTCAATTATTTCTGCAAAAACGATTTCAAGTTTGAATTTTTTGCTCAAGACAAGAAATTGTTTCCTTCAATTTATTAAATACTAGGAACAAGTATATGATTTTTTATGTAAAGATTGTAAGCATTAATTTCAGGCCTGTGAGTCGACACGTGTATTAGCCGTAACATATTATAGCCCCGAGCAATGATATATCTTCATAAAGTTTGACGCGCTAACTTGTGATTCAATTTCATGCACGTAATGGATCAACATCAATAACGTTACACATTTCCCCGTGAGTAATCCCGCGATGTGTTTACCTACAAGGATATTTCACTGGGTTTTGACATTACATACAGTATATTAAGATGGAATTACACATACTTAGTACAGGCTTTCTTTGGTATTATGCGAGATTTAAAGAGGGATTTAGAGGAAACGACGGCAGATTATCATGTACGGTAGCGATGGAAAAAGTGTCCGTGTTCTTAGTTTTTCTTAGCAACCTGAATACTGACAAGAGTCCATAGTATAGAATGGTAAATGTATGGAGTTTACCTAATATAACGAATAATTAGTCGAGTACACGAATTGAATAAAATAGAATGTTTACTGTTCTATTCTATTCGTCTAACGTTCATGCCACTCATCAGTCCCCCAGACCTATTTACTGGACTGATCTTAATCTTGTTTTCTTTGGCCGCGCTAATGCGGAACTTTTCTACTACAAGGATTTTATAGAATAACAGAATCCCATCTCCTATCTAGGTGACCCGATTGGTGT
Organism: Abrostola tripartita; assembly: GCA_905340225.1. Taxonomy (NCBI): domain Eukaryota; kingdom Metazoa; phylum Arthropoda; class Insecta; order Lepidoptera; family Noctuidae; genus Abrostola; species Abrostola tripartita. Next base: position 5,693,011 of record HG996488.1, read on the forward strand.
CGAGGCTAAGCTCTGATAGAGTTTTATTCTCGCTGAAAATGTGTTAGTCCAAAGATGTTTCTTCTGGTTCAACATTTGAAACCTAACCTATGTTTAACGGTACTAGCGTTACTTAGTAAGTATATTGAATAAAAGGTAACGTCTAGTTTAAATATATCCAAAAAAAATAACTGGATTTTTTAGTAGGTATCATAATTTGGGCTAAATTAAAAAGCAATTACCGTGTAAAAATGTTGATAAAAAAGTAAAAAGAGTGTAAAATTATAATTGACCTTTAAGCTCTATAAACTCTTAATTATTCTTTAATGAGTATTACAAGAATAACCTTAAAAGTCATCCCGAGTTAACATTATAACAACGTTAAGTTGTTTTAGGATTTCATTAAATTTTCAGTTCGTCACATTTGATGTGGTTTGTGTATGAGAGAACAACGTAAAATGAGCTCATAAGCAGTCTGAGAAGCGAGAAACTTACAAATTACATCATTATACAAGAGGAATAGAATCGAAATAGGGACATCACCAGTTCTAAAAAAAATCTAACCCGTTGCGAGTATACTATAGTTAATTAGTAAACAATAAATTTGGAATGCAAGAATTTGTCGGTAGCTGAATGCTAATAATGTGTATGTGGGTATGTATCGTACATACCCACAAACATATACTTCAGCATACCAGAACTGTTAAAACTACAGCAGCATCCTAATTATGGTAGTACCTAGTAGATTGGGCCTGCGGTCTTGCGGCCAAGTATTGGGGCCATGGAGCGCCGTACCGTCTAGCCTGACCGCGGCATTTCGTCTATTAACCCTTATCGATTCAGGATTCAGGAAATAACAACGTGTGTCTTTAACAGTGACGACAATTGAATATTTAAATACAGAAAGCCTGACAAAAATTCCTCAGCAATTACATATTTATATATAAAAGTATTAGACTCAATTTCCTGTTCCCAAGGTTACTGCTATACGTTTTATTGCATATTTACAAAATGTTTTTGATAAAAATATCAAATAAAGAAAACGAATGCTTGAGAAGCATTCATGTAGAAAGAAAGTGACATACATTTCGAGATGCATGTGACAAAGTCCCTCGCTTTCGTATCAATATTCTACTGCAAAATGTACGTGTTGCTGTTGGCGTAAATATTATATTTGTGTTTGTTATATAATAAAATCGTATCGTAGAACACAGTAGCATCACTTAGTTTCATATTCACATTGTTTGTTAAATACGAGCATGTGATAGCTTATGTCAATCTTGTATATAGATAAGCTCGTTTGTTTGTAGCCCTCGTAGCAAGGCACTACGGCTTTAGACCACCACGTTATCTCCCTCCAGGCACTTATTATGTTTAGGTATTATGCAACTTGTATGTAACTTCCGAACACATTTGTGTGTGGAGCACAGTTTTATTGTACTTCTGCGTACTAAGTAACTAAAACCACTTTGTAATCAACCACTCAATCTATTAAGGCTAACTGAGGCTCTACGCTGTTCGCACGTCATAAGTCTAAGTAATATACGTGTTCATATGCTCAGTTATTACGACATTTAAGATAAAGAGACTCAACTAAAGAGTCTTATTACGAAATGTATTGTGGGAATAAGTACCTCCAGACGAGGATTATAATCATTCAATTGATAACTATTCTTGAAACGTATTCACGAATATGCAATAAAAATTTATCGTTAATATGTAATAATAATTCAAAAACATGTTGAAAATCTGTATTAACCTCGAACGTCGGAACAGTAACGTTACGTAGAAGGCAAAACTCAATGCCCCAATTAACACTATCTTGCAAAAATCAACTGCTACGCTTTCGTAGACGTGCTACGAATTTGCTAACAAGCTTTATTTTCGTAGCCCGTTCATTTGTTATATTTGCACTGATGTATTTATGTTTTAGGTATGTCCAAAAGATAATTGGATTATAGAAGTTGAAAAGCTTAGGGTATAAGCTTATCTTTTATAAAGCAAGTCGTGCACCAACGGTAAAATACGGTGCGTTTATTACAGTACCTCTCAGAAACAACACACGCTCTTATGTTGTATAAATCAATTTAGCGTGAATTCTGATATGAAATAGGTGAGTATGAAACAAGTTGAGCTGGGGAGGGGAGAGTCAAATTACAAAATCGATGCTACCACAATACAAGTGTGTTCTTTCTGTTTATCGGTATTGAAATAACCTAAATTCGGTTTTCATATTGACTTTCAAACATCTTTTACTGTAAATTGTGGCATTTGTACACACAAGAAATAGATGTTTTAATTAAGTGACTGAGTATTATCAACCACATACAATCCAGTGCAGAATTCTCGGGCGTGGGCGTTGCACACGTTATTACGAAGTCAACTTGACAGGCGGCGGTTCCTATCGTCGCTTTCAGAGCACGACGGCGTTAGAATTTTTTATGAAGCGAATGGGCTCTCACGACGTGTTTGTTTAGTTTTAGCTGGTGAGGTAAGATTTGTTATAACAACAGTAGAATAAATTTTAATAATTTACTACACTGTTACAATACGTTATCTCTACCAACGAATCCTGTTTAGAAGTTTGGTTGATTAAAGTTTGCCGCTACAGCTAAAAGGATTAGACGTGTTTAGGTAGAATGTACTTTAGACTTATATTTTAAACAAAACATAATCTCACGCCTGTATACCCCGAAGGGTATAGGCATAGGTGCACATATAGTACATTTCGCCAGTTATTTCTTAAGTTCCAATGTAACAGGGATCGAGCCTATTGCTGTGTACAAATCCAGACTCCATGCTGCTACTGAGAATTACCTAATGGAAAAACTCAGTAACTCTTTGCCCGACACGGGATTTGAACCCAGTACCTCGCGCTCAGCGACCACTAGGCCAACGAAACAGTCAATACATACAAACAGGTTGAGTTGTTCAATATACCAATATAATAAGAGATACATATAAGCAGAATTGCCATTGACGTAGTCCTATTGTTTAACACCTCTGCTTTCAGAGAATTTAAACAATAGCCTGCGTCTCTACAAAGGTTAACTTTTTATAAGGATCCTACAAGTATGTATTATCAAAGAGAATATGTGGGCGCGAAGCATGAACCTACTCGACTATATTGTATTCTATCTCTATTCAATTCCGACTATATTCCATTCCAGCTACATTATGACAAAGTTTTAACAAGAAAGCTCTCCGTCTACTGTGACGTAAGTGTTATGATGACGTCAAGCGGCGATCAAGTTAGTCTGATTTACGTTGGGTTGTTAGTACAAGAAACTTTGAAATAGACTACAATAGAAATCATAATTCTTTTGTTGTGTCTTTTAGTGCGTTGTCCACGAGGCTATGCCACACTTTGATACTTTAATTACATACCATTACGCCTGTATTCCCTGAAGGGGTAGGCAGAGGTGCACATATTGTACACCCACATTTTGCCAGTTATGTTATAGGTCCCAATATAATCGGGGGCGAGCTTATTGCCATCAAATGGAATCATCGAATGGAACAACTTAGTAACACTTTGCCCGACCCGGGATTTGAACCCAGGACCTCATGTGCAGCAGTCGCGCTTAGCGAGTATTACACCAACGAGGCAGCTTAATTAAATATTGAAGAATTGTGTTAAGTTGTATAGTAGTGTGTAAGTGTAAATAGCGTAATAAGGTCCGATAGGTCTTTTTAAAACTTGCCAATGTCATTGAAATAGATTTATAACTAAGTGGTCGCGATATAATTTTAGTCGTTCACATTGTAAGTATTACAACAATTATTCTTGTTATAAAATACACCTTACTTGTCGTACTCACACGCTCCATGTCACAGTTCTCCCACATACGTGTTGCCCTTAACGCTCTCATAGATTCAAACCCTGACTTTGATTTATTTGCGACATCGTGGGACGAGTAACATACTCGTCGGAATGTATTAAATATTATAAGAAGATGGCGTAATGTTTAAGAATAGTGATTTATATTGATCATTTACTTAAAAAATAATGAATTGTAGACCGTTTTAGGCATATGTAATATAGGTTGTAAATATATAGAGCAAGATACAACATGACCCCTCCGTATTACGTGCTAATCCATCAGAAAGGATTATCTAAAAGGACACTTTGTTGTATTCCTTTGTTTTCAGAACCGATTAAGGGATATCTAATATTCAAAAGGTTGTAAATAAATGTCACATTTGATTTTATTGTCCCACGTTAGGCCTTACGCAGAAGTAAGTAATGTACAGACCAAATAAATGTTAATGTATGTAAAAAATCACTTGTACGTGCTTGAAACACATTCGTGCACACCCGATGTTATCGATAGCGATATAGTGGCCATTATGGTAGCGATGCCAATGGAAAACGTTACTTGCTTTTTACTTGACATTCGCGAGCATTTCTGTAGCTGTTTAGAATTCTCCAACTACAGTGTCATAAAATGTATTAATCCGTAGTTGTAACATTTTGAAATTGATATATACACATTACTAAAATATAGCATTAATTAAATAAATACTTAATTCCAATTATCCTCCTGAAAATGTCTACACCAGTATATCAATAATCCAAATATTGTATAAATACATGTTGTGTGATAAACTGAAAAACATATAAAAAGCAATAACATTTATCTGCCTAAACTTCAATTAATCAAGACTATAAAAACTATGCTACTTAGTTGTCATTGAAGAGAAAACCTCTTTAATCGTTCTAATCTATAATTAGCTTCACTTTGCCCGTTTGAAGAACAGTAATCGCTGTAGACAGACACCTTATAAATCTTAATTCCGAACTAAGGCTTCGTTGAAGCCAGCCAACCAGTACGGCTCGGAAGACAGCGTGGCGCGTACACAAATAGGGGTTATAGGTGGTTATAGTGGCGCGGCGGGATCCGCTAAGGGACCGTTTTTACACATCATGATCGATGGATGCGTGCGGTCAAACTTGACCGATGTGATGGATGTGTTACCGTTCTAAATTGAGGTCTAGGAAGTTAGAGGGCGTAAACATGTTATCTTACATAATGTTAGTAAACGGGCCACGCGACATTTCTTTGTTCACTATACGTAGGTTAGTACACACTAGCATGTCTATGTGATATAATGTCCTTGCGAATGCTCGGTATAATGCGCGCAGGAACATCCTTGCACTGTCTGATTTCGATCGTATGTGCAACGTCGAGTGTCGCGCTCAATTTTTGATTCGTAAAAGATTGACATTTAGAGCGGCCCAATGTTCAAACTTGTAACAACAAGTTAATGGTCTAGTCTACACTTACCTCACTATGAGATTTTTTAAGAACGAATCCACTGACTTGCTTCATATTACCGCTGTCAGATTACCGCTACGAATCACACTTAGCGGAGCTTACCCAGGACGTGGAGGAACGACATCCCGCTCATTATTGAACTGTGGCACCGACATAAAGTCATCTGATAAATTGTACTTCGGTACTAGTTCTATTTAAAACATGAAGCGAACACTATGAAAACATCGTTAGTTTGCATTTACTCTGTTCGTTAGGCGTAATCGCAATTTTTTGTAAACGTGATTATCTTTTAAATTTTCAAATGACAGATTTATATCTATACAATAGACTAATAGGTATTTAGGCCTTATACTCGTGAGCTATAAAACACCAGGTGATATATAAAATTATGTAAACCCAAATCATGATATTTGAAATTAGAAAGCACAGTATGGTATTCACATAAAACTGTATAAATATTTTACGGCGCGGTCGTCACAAGAGCTTCGGGTATACCACTATGATTTAAAACTTAACATCTGTCTGTAGCTAGCTTTTAAACAGAACAATTGTATTCTTAACGTATGATAGCCAGGTAATACTTTACCTGGCTATCATATGTTAACGTAAACATTGCAGCAATAATGCAGAATGATTAGTAGCTACGCGTTGCCAACTGTTGTTACTGCAGTAAACGTATTGACTCAGGATTTGTACGCCAAAGTTTGCTTGTTCGATAGTTGTACACATACATTAGTGTTCTCTACAGATGTTTGCGTTTATAAGTATGTGGGAGTTAACGCTCCTTTGAATATAAAATATGATTCAATTTCATTTAATAGCGCTATCAAGATTATTCTTACTGTAAAGACGCAATAAGTTAGTCTCAAATATCGTATAAAAATATAAAGGCAAATTACACTGCTTCCATGCAATTACCTGACTTACGGAAAATCGTAACTAAAGTAAATCATAAACATTTGTTTAGCGTGAATTGTATCATCTAATAACTTCAGATTATTATCGTATTAAAAGACATAGGTAGTTGTTTTTGGGGTAAACCCCTATTATGTTAACCCTTTCCTGTTCCTATTGACACATAAATAATCGTAATTCATTTGCATATAAATCGCTTTACACTTTAAAGTGTAGAGCGTTCTCCTCGGCAAATTGTCTTTTGTAATAACTGTATCGTGCCAACCGTCAACCTTGGAGATGGTATTAGGAATAAAGAAATTCCCAGGACGCAACCGAGGAGAGGCCACTTTATTCTCGCAGATAAAGTTGTGCTGAGATCGATGTTATTATGTAAACGTGCTAGACTGGGTAGCAACTTCGTAAATGCGTTGCGACGCTCCAGATTGCCTGCCTTCCAATTAGGTAACACATTTTAAGGTTTAGTAGCTTGTCATCGTGTAGGGTTTAAAAAAAGGATGCTTGTAAAAGTAAAATGTCTAGTAAAAAACTTACGGCGTGTCTTATATTTTATTTAATTGTTTCAATAGTTGGAAGGACACAGCTTAATACAATGAGTAACAGTACTTTTCTATTTATTTAAACGGCCAAACATCACCGGGACAATGATCGTAATTTAAAATTACCTAAATGCAGTTACAATCTAGTTTCAATTGCCTTTCTAACATCGTATCTTTCGATAAGTAAGTAAGATTTATGTTTCTGTGTGAGTGAGCGATCGATATATGTACGAATCTTGTGCATGTGTGCATGGTAGATGGTAGCATTGAACGCTATAACCATGTCAAGTTTACTCAAGATAAACGATTTCGCAGTGGTACAACTTACAAGGTATTATTATTTTATATAGATCTTTTTAAAGGGTTAAGTACCTACTGTATGTTTGAATATTTTTAAACTATAAGAATGTAGAATCAAACGCAATTAAAATCTCGACGAGAGTACACGCTGAAAATGACTATTAACAAATCATGTTTAATTCTTTTTCTAATATTTCACTCGCCATTGTAATCCAATCCAATCATACCGAAAATGGTATCAAATAAATAAAAGAGTGTAATTAATAAATTAGGTTCTACTTCAATATCAGTCATTAATTCTTTATCTAAATGTCGTAAATCGATCACAAGCGTTTTGTTGCCTAAAGGTTGACTGAACGGGACACGAACCAAGAATACTTGATTAACTTTATTCCAAACCCCAGTTCCGAATTCAATTTGCCGATAAAACTAAGATTTATCTTGTCATTGTAGAGCATTTGTAGGGTTAATGTACACTCACGAGCTAAAATATAAAGATGCACTAGTAAAATAAATAAAAGAAGTTATCATCATAAAATCTTGTATTATTATGCACATCCATACTCGTAGTTTCTGCAGGAATAATATACAAACACGCTTTGTGAAGTTTTATCAACGAACTTATATAGAGACCATAAAGGAAAAACACATTTTCTGTGTTTGTTTTTTTTCCGCGATTGTACTCGAGAGAATCATCCTTTGTTTAAAATCAGGGACCATTTAACCACTGAATAAAGTGCTATTTGTGTTAAGACTTGCTAATCAACTTCAACGTCGTTGAAGCTTGAGCGATTAAGCGGATTAAGACCTACGCGTGAATTCACCAATGAAACTAAGCAATTGAATACTTTTTTCACTACAAAATTTCATGTACCAAACATTAAGTGACTCTCGTTGTAGTGGATATATCTGAGAACAGTTTGGTTATTTTGATATTGTAATGTTTCAATGTTAAATTAGTATAGGTTCTTTAAACCAAAGAAGGTGATAAACTGGTGCTGTCACTACTATGATTCTTTACTTATGTGGTAAATAGATATTTTCTTGGACGTGGCTAAATCCAAGCACAGATGGCGCTCCTTTGGGTGTAAAAGGAGCGCCATCTGTGTAAAAAGTAAAACGTTTCAGGGAGCCTTGCACACACGCGCCATCTTAAGGAGGGTAGTATGAACAAGCTTGCTTGCGTCTTGATCCATTTCGCAGAAGTTCTGCGGAGCAAAAGTGAACTATTAAAGAGAAAAGTCGACTGAAGCGCCCTGTAGGCTGTTTTCATTTCACTCAACACGTTTTTTAGACCGATTTCCATGAACCAAGTATAGTAGGTCCGTAGTTACGATGCGGCAGCTAGAGGGCTTTCCCCCTCACTACCTACCTACACGAGTAGCTACGTATACTTACTATGAATGAATCCTTAAAGCCGTATCGAATGTATCGGATGATATGAATTCCGGTCGCATTGTAGGTAGGTCGTATAAAATTTTTACAACATTGCGTAGAAAACAGAGTCATGAAATCAATTTTACGGCCGATTTGAGGGTTGCTATGGTTATTACCCATCAAAGAAAGACTATTTAAAAAACTGTTCGTGGATTGGCAAGGTCATGTCACAGTAAATGCGACGAATTGAAAATTGATCGATTTAAGGCACTCAAATAAAATTATAGAGAAAAGCACTCTAGAGAGTAATTTATTCTACTATCTATTATCAATAAAAGCATTAAAGCTTATTGAACTATTAACTATTACACTTAAAAAGCATCAGGAACTTGTTTACGGAAGAGCTAAATGAATTGTAAGCTTTCGTATTTACAATCGAATGTAATCCTAGGAAAGAGGTGGGCAAACGTTCATAGAAACCCATTGACGACAGACCTTCGCGTTACTGATCTAGTCATAAATGCAATAGAGTTGACCTGTTGTTACAGATTCAGATGAAAAAGTACCTAATTTCTTTGAAAATTGATATAGAAAATACTTATTTCGTAATTTTTTTTTTACTTTTGTAAATAATATACTTTCCAGTAGTAAGATTTATTTATGTTAAGGATCAACCTTAAAATATTTCGGTTCGATAAATAAAGTATAATATTGTCGTTACAAATTAGAAGGCTCCGTTACAGGTTAATAACACAATATATAAACAATACGGTTTTATCTGAAATCTTAGTATTTACTATGCAAAAGCCGCCCAAGCCTGCAGCCGGCGGGCGGGCGCGCGGGGCGCGAGCGACCGCCACGCCACGCGATCATTTTGCACCGAAAGGCGGGCGGGGTGCACGTCGAACAGAGACCGTCCGCCCGCGCCACCCACGTACCGCGTTTCTTATACTACAACCTCGTTAGTCTAAGTGACGTAAAACCTCCATATAGACGTGACCAGTGAATGAGTACGTACAGTTATTGAGGACAACGCAGTCGTTGCATCGGATTGTAGTGTACGGACAAATAAAAGATAACCTCGCCAGCTGCATTTATTATTCAGTTGCTGCGCTGAAACACATAGCCAGGATGGCGCCCCGTACAGGTAAGATTTCCATGGGGTTTCTTTCCAATACATTTTATTGTGTAGATATACCGAACTATAAGTTACCGTACCTATCTGAAGACTTCAAACTTTCCACGCTGTGGTACCTACTTATATTGAAAATCCAGCAAGTGACGAGTACTCGGCGTGTATTTACATATCAAATTCGGCATTGTGCATAAGGTTCAAATTGCAATGTTAAAATACACAATGAATTGCAATCGCTAGCTAGCTGCAATTTCCGAGGTGCGCAACTCCTTGCTGCTATTTTTACCGCCGGCACCTTTGCTTTGAGTCGACGGCTGTTTTTTTATCCTGAGAAAATAGAAAAGGTGGTACTCGTGACATCGGATTGGGGCTGGTTGCCAGATAGTATTGGATATAGTTATTTATATTTCAAAATACTTGTTTGCTGTTATGAATGTATCTGATCTATATATCTGTTATTTTTTGTTAACTTACCAAGCCAATTATGTTAATATGAGTTTGTTAAGTTATATTGCTGCGTTGTTGAACCAGCGTGTCTACAGCCTACATACTGGCAGCGTGTAGTCAAGTACTAAAACGATTGGTGTAAAGCAGTGAGTAGTGTGGAAAGGGCCAGTGGCGGTCGTAAGCGCTATTTACGGCGCAAACGGTTCATTTACCGTCGGTCACTTTATTGCCAGCGTGAACTTTACTTAATGCACGGCCCGACCTGACCCGCAACAGTGGCGTACAATATTAAACTGATAGAAGCATTAATACGATCGAGAGCTGATACCTTAACTATTCTTTAAGTGCTGCACTCAATGGTTTTGTAGAAAATTTATGATGCATTGATTTTAATAACGGATTAAGAGCTTTTCAAATATCTCGTTTTATGAAAAAATCTTTGTGATTTTTAACGTCAACTCAAATGTCTCGTGATTTATTAAGTAGGTATTTCCAGCTGGCTAGCATTTTGTAACCTAATCGCTCGTATGGCACCGGCTAGACTCGACGCGTCGACGTCAACGTTTTCCATCGCAGACGTTTTTAATAGTCACATTAAAGCGTAAGCACTTATATGTATGTAAATCACATCCCAGCTTATATTTGACCTCCTAGGCAGTAGGCAGTATGCGGCAGTTATAAACGGATGAATGGCTCTTCCTAGGTCTTGTTAGAGACGGCGCCAGCTATCTTCCAACCAATGAACTCATCTTCCCTGTGGAGTCCACTTGTGTTGTTTCTTTGTTTCGCATTTGGGTCTCATCATAGGTTCGGTTGATCTAAAAAACGCTCAGAGTTAACTTCGAGGGGCAAAGGCGAAAAAACAAACAAAGCATTAATGGTCTCAGCGGCCAATGTAATCGAGAATCGTTATTTACATTACTCCACTCGACATTTCTTTCACCCGAATAAGTGTTGTTGCCTGACTGAAAAAAATAAACGCTCTACAGCCCGCGCTGTTTACATACTTCGTATTAGCGTGATTACATAAAGTATTGACGTCACATTTTATTTTATGATTGAGGTTCTAAGAACCTACGTGTTTATTTTCCAATGAACAAAGTCTGTAGCTACAACACTTGAGTAAGTAGGCCCCGCGCAGTACCTGAAGTAATAAGGTTTCTTGGGGTCGTGTTGCGTCTTACTAACGGAATGTTTAAATATTGTAAGCTTAGGCAAGTATTGTTAGATTTTACATAGTGTTGTTAAGTTTATTACTTCTTTGACATAACGTAGGCACTTAGTCTTAACATTATAATAATATAAGAGTATAAGATGTAGGAAGATTATTATCATCATACTCAGCCGGCAGACGTCCACTGTTGAACAAAGGCCTCCCCCTTAGAACATCACAATGAACGACAACAAGATTATACATACATACAATTAAGCATGTAATCTCCAAAGGGGTAAATAGAGTTCTTCCCAACAGTCTATGCACTCCGTAAGATTTCTTAATATTTGATGTGCCTAAGTAAGCAAGTACAACAATACGGACGGCAAACGGAGTGAATTGGTTTAAAGTAAATCTTTTATTCGAACCAAACGATTCAGAATAGCGTGTAAGCTTTGTCAGTTGTACTATATATATAAGTAAGCAATTCTGAGGTCACGAAGTAGAAACATTGCCTCGTACAATGTCACACACTATAGAATTATGTAGTTGCAGCGTCGGCTTATGTCGGGAAATCGATAGTAATTCGAAGCTTTGTGTCCTTGTGGGTCTAACCATAGGATGTACTTAATTTGTTTTCTATTTTATTTGGTAGTGTTTGTTTGGCTCTCTAGATCGTAGGAATAGAATAGATTGGACTTATAAAGCGACATCTTCTTTGTATTTAGAAAAATATTCAGATTAACAGTTGAAAAGCCTAAGCTTAGTTAAAGCTTATCCGAATCATTGCTCAAAATATTTCATTTTGCCACATTGTCGTGTGAGGCGTAATAGACGCTATTACGCCTGATTGTCGTAACTACATAATACATAGGTATTACTGTTATATTATTCACTTAAACAAAATGTCCTTAATAACATCGATTACCTACCTACTCACTAACCTGCCCTGTAAGGATCAATCACCCGACACGAGCGGTCAAAACGTTCAATTTTCATCGATGTTTTTGGTATTACGTCTATTTCTGTGCCTTTTGTTTATGATTATACAACTAGTGATAATTAAGACCGGTACTATAAATTGAATATTGTCACCAATATTATCAACTTATTATTAAATTGGAGTATGAAGATTTAGGTTATTTTGATCAGATTTGCATGTGTATGCAAATAAGTATGACTTGTATTCACCCATATAGTACAAGTAACTTTGTGCTGCTCGATCTTGTGCGCTTGTAATAGTTTGTACAGGTAGGCACTGCTTACTTAAAATGTCAGTATCGTAGAGCTGCTTCACCAAACCACTCCATACCGCAGTGAGGTTATAATAGTAGCCGTTGATGTCGGCAATGAAATTATATCGAGGGTAATTTATTTATTCCTTACGGCCTTATTATGGGCCAAAGATGTCTCTTCAATTTGTGGTATAATGGTGTCGTTATTTTCTTTAGTGGTATCGCTTTCGATTTTTTCGGTTGCGCGTTAGCGTGTTATCAAAAAATCATCCCATTGAGTATCCTGAATTACTATAGCAGTTATTATAAAAAGAATATAATCAAATTTCACTAAAAGCTTTCCGTAAAACAATGAATTCAGACTGCACTAGTTTTAAAAGCAGTTTAGTTGGGAACAGCCACTTCTCTGTTTCAAATTTAATAATCCTGTTACTGCTGCAGTGAACAGAGCTTTACAAGTATTTTGGAAAGAATACTAATAGTCAATTCCAAGCTGCCAAGTTTTAGACTACACTTGTGGTTTTGTTACGAAGAACTACTCTTGAAGGCTAGTTTTAACCCCTTTTTGCACTGGTCAATATTTTTAGTAGGTTTTATTATCTACTTGCAATTGTCTCTTTTGAGGGAACCTAGATCTAAATTTAACTTAATATAATATACATCATCAAATTTTAATTGTATTTGTCTACAATCTTCAAATTTTACAAGATAAACTTTTGGGGAAAAAACGTAAAGACATATAGAGGAAGTTTAAAATTTCCCTTTGTTTGTTTCTTATGTCTGCATTCAATACGCACGTCCTTTCGTAGGTACTCACTTCAAACTTTTTGATTACACGTAATTGTAAATTCTGTATCAAGAAATATCTTGGAGCGGCAGGTTTGTTTTCCTGCCCAACAGTGTGGAAAGTTCCCTTCTGGGACGGAGGTAATCTAATCGATCGAGCAAATATTTTTAATCACTTTAGAAAAGTCCATAAAAATTCAATTAAATCCGCTACCCATGGATCATTCTAGTTTCAGGACAATGAAATCTTATATTAATGATGATGGCAGTCAGAAACATTTGTAATCTTATTTGTGACCACAACAATTTATTAAATCATCAATACTTTAACTTTGAGCTCCATTCCCAGATCATTCGAAGACTTATTTGCCTAGAAATTCTTCTAACAGCTTCAAGATGTATTTAGTTCAATTTTGATACTTGCAATTGGGTATTATTAACAGACTTATGCGTATTCAAATCCAATTCTAACAAGTCACCCGCACCGCAAGATGAATTGCTCTGTAGTTATAACCATCCATCACATCTCAAAAGATAAAATTCATATTGGCAACATAATATTAATGGTAAGATAGAATCTTGTATATTCAGGCTTGAGTTAAGCTCACAAACACCTCTGGATACTTTTTAGCTGTTGCAAAGTAGAAGTGGATGTCAGTGTATGCTTGGTTTGCTCAGACGGGAATGCGGCAGCGCGTCCTTAAACGATGGCCCTTCGCATGACGAGTTCTTTATAGACGAAACGTTTAACTGCCGCGGCAACGATTCACGGAACTTGGGAGGGAAAATTCTGAATTCATATAAATTAAGGTAAAAAAATATAGTGAAATTGAGTCAAAACATGAATCTTGTTTTATATGTAGGTACCTAGTACCTAAACTTAGTGAATAGTGAATATGACGTGTATGCCGATAGTTCAAGGAAAAGGAATTATTTAAACTTCAATAACAATGTACCTATTCATGAAGGTCATAATGTGAATTGGGTATACTAGTTCGGTGACTAATAATGGATCGTATAAAGAATTATGTATATTTTAGAAAGGTTACTAACTAAGGCTGGTGTTAGAGAAGATGCTAGGAGTGATAAAAGCCATGAAGGATACAAGTGTAAAGAATGTAACTGTTTATGGGAATTGGGCAGTGGAAGGTCGAAGAAGACGGATGATATGGGTTGTATTAATAAAAAATAATTTAAAATATTTCTTTTTTATTGAAAAAAGATTATACATAGCACCTTGCCTTAAAATAACAGTACAGGTCTACAAACATTGTTCAGAGTAAACACTAACGTCTAAACTAGGCCTAGCCTGTATCTTGTATGAGAAATGATATGAGTGCAGAGGTGACGACCAGAATAATAAAACAAGTGATAACATGTATGAAAATACACATTTTTCGATCTCAAAGACCGGAAACAAGCCTGGAGGAAATATGTTAAACCTCTAATAATGTTTACGTGTTTGCATCTGTTTATAATTATTATTTTTTATGCCATGGTCATCCCCCCTCAGGGCAAGTATTAGCTTAGTATACAAAAAACATTATTTCTTTAATAAGTTTTAAGTATTTTCTTCTGTATCGTAGATTTATTAACTGATGTCAGTCTCACATGCACCTTTGTGTGACGTCAACCACTAGCGCAAAAGTTCAATCACTTAGTCACTCTGCTAATCGGGCCATTGCTGTTTATTATTTATTTTTTATTTGAACTCATAAAAAAAAGCGTAGGTAGCGAGACGAAACTTTGAATGTACTGTGTATTGATTTATTAATGAATAAGCAAAAATAACTTACTATTTTGGAATTATTATCAATCAAAACTTTTTGAATTGACTGCTCATAAAACGAACCTAATCATTTTAAAAGTAGATTTGAATCCAATGTCTAGAATACGCATTCTAGGTAATCCTTTTATTAAAACCAATTTCGTTTAAGTATTTCTCGATATTATACCCTAAACGTATTCAAAGTATCCAAAGGGCAATTTTAATACAACTATACGGTATATTAAAAAGATTACGCAGACTAGCGAAATAAAGTGTGTTCACTATTTATACTGCCGTAGCACTTGTAGCCTCTCTATTTTTGTCTGTGCATTTATCACTTAAATAATAATAGATATAGAGTGTGTCGAGACTGAACTTAGTAGCTGGCGTCTCGCAGGCGGGGTTGATAGCGTCTGACTCCAGACGTCGCGCCGTCGTAGACGCCTCTACAAAAATCACAAGCTGTTTCACTCACTGAGGACAGTAAGCCCATGATTGCGGCATAGAATACGTGGCCCCACCCCCTTACCGTGAACTCTTAAAGCAGAACAGTTTACGTTGTGAAAGCGAGACGCCGCATTACACTGCACGTAGCAGCGTTTCGCTTCTACATCGGAAAATGGAGTTCGTGGTAAGGGCTGATGTCTAGTCACCGGTAGAGCGAGGTTTCGCAGTGTTGGTACTTTTCAAAAACGTAGGTATACATATAACTACCATATTTACTTGCTAATATGGAAAGTTTTCGCGATTTTAATCAGTAGGTTGGTACCTCATAGTTACATCTTTTAACGCGAAATGGTTCGCTTGCCAAATGTTATACCACGATAAAGTAGCAATTTATGTTCGTATTCCTCTTATAATATAAGTTTCTTCTTTGGCATGGTGTATATTATTCCAAGCGCTACACTGTAATTTTTAATGTTTTTTTTTCGCGTCGTCTTGTATAAAATAACACGCAATATGTAAATCCTAAATACTACCTACGGCCTTGAAGTTTTTGCTAACGTAATCTCGATCATAATGAAAATCTAGTTTAATATCAACTGACAATATAACCGAAAAATTTTATGAAACTTATTTCAATATTTACTTTGTATAATTGTCTATTGTAATAATAAAAATAAAAAGTAGGTACTTTTTCAGGAATTTGTTCTGTGTAATAAATATATAGGCTTCCCATAAATAATAACAATAAAGCAAAGGCCATGGCTCAAAAAAAACTGGAGGATACTCAAATATTTGTCCCATGCGAGAATCGAACACGCGTGCCTTTATGTAGACACTAAAGCGAAGATAATAATAATAATAATAAATAATAATAATATATCTTTATTTACACATAAGGGTATTTGTAGAACAGTGATTTTGACATAATCTTTAAACAATATGTGGTTACAAATAGTTGGGTGACTTACTGATCTCCTCGCTAGATTGTAGAGCAACCTGTATTAAGGAAGATAAAATATTAATTAATAAATATAAAGTATTTTTTCTATTTCATGATTGAATATGATTTTATTAGAGCAACCTAAGCGCTATGAGAATGACACAGAATTTCTTTCGCGAAGGACGGTCGTATCAACGCTTTTATTCATTGAGTTGTACGAGCCAAATCAATCAATTTGTGAAAATGTTATCAAGACCCAGCCTATTTTTAGACAAGGATATATAAAAGTAAATGTTGATATATAACAGTTAATGCAATAACACTACCAGGAAACATTAAAGGATTTATTTTATTCTAGCTTTATTATTTACAAATATTGATCGGTCGTACATGTACTGTTGTCATTTTTACAAATGATAGTTTTATTTTATAAATAGATAATATACTGGGCGCCTGGGCTGTACCTACGCCTACAAAAGATTTACCAAAGAATTTACTATGATATTATTATGACAACATATTATATGTATATAGGTATACTTAATCAGATTGAAGAAACATTTTTTATTATTTAGGCTGGGTTGCACCAACTCACTTTAACATTAACAAACATGTCAAAGTAACGGTTCGGCAAAAAATGCGTTGCACCATTTGACAATTTGTTAGACGTCATAACTTTAATAGTAACCGTAACCGCCCAAACTTCGCTATTGTTAAAGTTAACTAGCTGTCAGATGTGTCAATTGTATTATAATCTCCAAACCGAAATAGCGTTTAATACGAGTAGCTCCAACATAAAATAAACTAACTTAGATAACTTTAACTATACCAAGGAAAACGATGGTGCAACCCAATCCACAGTCAATGTTAAAGACAGCGTTACTGTTATCGTCAAATTTGACATAAACCATAACTTTAATCATAACCACTATTATGGTGCAACCAAGCATTAATGTTAAATTGGTTAGTAATTTTTAATCTTGCCTAAAATTTGTACATAACGCAACGTGATTTTAAGGGGAGGTTTTCAAGGTACTTTACTTGTTCTTTTACCTCAGTCCTGACGAGGATGGCAATTTTTGATACCTGCAGCCTACCCTGCTATCGAAAATTAATTGACATATTATTGGGGTCGAACTCTACATAGTTCCCTACTTACTTAAAACGGACAATGAGAGTAAAAGTTTGCTTATAAGACCTTTACGCCGACGTAAAGCTCTGCTTAAAAATACAAAATGTATTTACATGCAAACAATTTTTTTATTTAACCGTAGTCTGAACTAATTGTGAGTTTTACTTTCGGGAGAACACACAGTTTGCTCGAGTAAACATGTTTACAGGTCATAGAGTAATAATTGGAGCGTAAGAAAATATCATGATGTGTTGGGATGAGTGTTATTATGTTCGTGATCGTAAACTAATCTGTTCTGACCTTTATGGGGACGTGCTTATTTTATACCTCTATTCAATAAAGGCAGGCAAGCTAAATATTATTTTAAATTCTTGGTTATTGTTTCACGTGTATTTTCTAAAGCGGTTAAACCATACCTACTGATTCTTTTCTTTTTATTGATTAGTCACAGCTGACCGGGTAAAGTGTATTTTATAACTTATTTTAAAGTATAAAATTAGGTACCGGTAGAAACGTATACTTGAATGTAGACTTACCCAAGAACTGTTTGTGTAACCTAGAGGAACGCATTTACTTTGGCTACAGATCCATTGTCCCGTATTTTCCTGAAAACATCGTAAAGCCCGTCGTATTTGAAACAAAGACAGAGCTTTTCAATAGTTCGTGAACAGCAGGCTTGATGCGCGGACGAGTTGCCGTTGTTTTTGTCGGTTTACAAATGTAGGAGACTAGGACTATGATGGTTCAATTATGAGAATTCTGTTTTCGTCTTTCAATTTAATGCAATATGGGGGTTGAGTGTAGTATATTTCTTAAAGTAAAACAAGTACCTCTATTCGGTATTTAGCTCGTGTTAGTCGTAGTCATATTTTACTTTTTAAAGAGAAATCTTTAAATTTAAATAAGTGTGCTAAGACAGTTTTGCAGGCACAAGTCTCATATTCACACAACTCGTTTAATAATTATTTTCTATATAGAAATCGAATACTTCATAAGAGATGCTACAACACTTGTTGTATTATGTAATGAATAAGAGCATCAAGTATAAACCGATAGAAGCAACTGGTGCTTTATTATTAAATGGTTAGACGCTTGCAAAAATAATAAGTACGTACCGATTAGGTCATAAATAAATTAAAAGTAGAGCGGCGTTCGGCTGTTCGCCGGCGAATTGGAAGTGGGAAAGAATTCTAAAACGTTCTTGTGTATATAATTCCACATTTGTATTTCTTAAAAGGCAGTGGTGTTATTGAATGTTTATCCCATGTAAAATCCTAGTACGAGCGTGTTTCGAAATTGATTGTAATTATTGACACTATTCATGCATTTTGAAATGAAATCTTATTGTTCAAGTTGTTGGTGACATTATTATACAAGTTGCTCTCATTACATTAAGTTAATATCAGTCCAACACGCACTTACAAGGTCTTAAGTTTCTTTTATGAGTGAGGTTTTATTAACGCTTGTAAGTAAATCTTTTAACATTTTTTATCCTAAGATCGTAACATTTTCTGTAATCATTCTAAGATCATTTGTAAATAACTTAGTCTCAAGAGCAATAACAATGTGAATATATATATTTAGAAAAGATCTAAGGATACTGTAGTAAGAATAAAAATAAAGGTCAACGACCTGACCTCACCATTTTGAGTTGGTTAGTCCCTAAGGAATACTACTTTATCAACCATTGTGACTGGCTCGTCATCCATTGGTTGTCAAGTTAAACTCGCACGTGAATCGGTTATCAGACCTTTACAATAAAAATAGCAACTTCGTTATTTAAACAAAAAACAATCATACAGTAACCGGAGAACTCCATCATATTTATCATCATTTATGTGACTTTCGTATATACCTCGTAGCTCGGCTCGTAGCTACGTGTCTACCGCACAGATAAGTCGATCTGCGAGGTTAAGCCATGCTCACCACGGCCAGTCTTGTGATAGGTGATCGCTTCCACATTATGAGGCCCCTCCGTGCTTCGGAAGGCACGTTAAGCCGAAGGTCATGCGACTGTTTTCTTTCCAGTAGTGCCGTTCTACCGTTCGTGTGTGCACCTGTGTTGGCGCGCATACTTGTGCACTATTTTATCTCCTGCGTAGTTGGCTAACCTCAGCTGAGGCCGCCGTGACCAAAATTCGGTCAGAGGACTATTATTTAATTTATGCAAATTTCGTGTATACCATAATATGGTGTGTAGTGTGTTAGTATATTTATAACGCATTTACGAAACCGTCAGACTGAGTATTATTGTTATCTAATTCTACCGAATGTGTTTCCTATTAGTGCCTATTAATGTAACACTTACATGCCTAATAGATAGACCGTGCCAGACCGCAGTGAACCGTAACGATTTGTGCACACTTCATTAGTTTCAAATTTGCAAACTGTAACACTAATGAGAATTACATTCTCCATCGGTTTTATTGGATTCTGAAGAAGAATCAATGGTGTGTAATATTGATGTACATATTTAGTCTGTAGAGAGGGTGGATTAAGAATACAAACCCCTTTCATTTTATAAATGTGGATGAATGGTAACTTATCGTTATCTAATTTAAGCGAAATGTGTTTGTACCTATGTCTCCATGAAAAAGAAAAACACCTCTCCACCCGTCGCGGAATACAGGCGTGAATGTATAGGTATGTATGTGTGTAGTAACCATGATAGTATCATAAAAACCAAAAGATTACTATCAAAGGAGCATTAAAAGACCGCTCACATTTATCTTTACCGAGCACGTTAAAGGATACTTAAATCTAATAAATATAAATAACCCTAGCTTGACTCGCGGTCGTGTCCAATTAAAAAAATAATTAATATTTATTTACTCGGCTATTCCATTAATAAGGGCCCATGGGTGTCGGGCCGCGATTGTGTCGTGCGGTACTTGAGCTATCCATCATTTCGTAGCCCATTAACGCGTAGGGCGAAGGCTGAGGGCGCGCCAAGTCACGCTAACCTAACCAAGTCACCGTCAATGTATGTCAACTGAAAAATAAAATACATATTTTTCTAGTAATGCATAAAGATAACATTTTTTGGATTTTCTTTTAATACATATACATAGGTATAAATCTACATACAATACAATCAGAAAACGACTGTAATCTCAGAAAAAGTTGGCAGACGTGTTTCGTTCATTAGGAGTCAATAGGGCCACATCACATTCAACGCCATTCATACGTCCTACACCTTATTCTAAACACGTAATGGTTAATAACCCTAAAATGTAAGGAGAACTATTGCTAATACACTTGAACTACAAAGTTTGTGCCCAAAAATACCTCAGTTTGCTAAAGTTATACTGTTTTGACCTTGCACAGCACTAAGACTTGAAGGCGTCACAACTCCGCCATTATAGTTTGACCAGGGAAGCTTCGACTATCTAAGACAAGATATAGCAAAATTTCCGTAAGCATACAGTTTTATTTTCGTCAACCACGCTAGAGGTAAGACCCTGACCGAGTCTCTAGGGCATTAAGGTACGCACAGTTCTACCAATATTATGAATAGTGGAACTACTCAAAAACATCTACTGATAAAGAGTGGGTAGTAGCGTTTGTCCTCGCGTGCCAGTTGGGCGCAAGTCATCTAACTTAAGGGAAATGGGATTTTGTGGGTGCTCATAAAATGCTTTAACGACTTATTTTAACAAAAACAACACTGTGATTTGCTACAAGCAAAATAGGTACCTAAAGTAAACCCCTGAAGTTTATTATCCGGAACAAAATTGTTCTTATCATGTATATGGTTAAAAGATTATATTATTTATTATATTTTAGGTTTTTAATACTCGAGATAAAGGACATATTTTTTTATTTTTTTTAAGGTCGAAATTGAAGTCGGCCATAGGTTGATGCACTTTCTGCACTGAAGTTATTTTCCTACATATGTATGTATGTATCTTTTACTAACAATTTACTTTTGCAAGTGTAGTAAGAACCGATTTCTTTCCTAGATAAATGTATAGAATTTAATCATCGTCTTTTTCGTATCCGTAACTTATTTTTTTAATGGCCCATTGAGAGAAGACGTTAGTAGCTCCCGTACTCAATGGCAATTGCTTTTCTCCAAAATCGTTGTGAGAATTGTTAGAAGCTTAAGTTTAACGCTAGGAATGGCAATAATAAGCGTTTTATGATATGAATTTAAATTTCAATTGTAGGCTATGTAAGTGGAACGTAACTAACGAAAATCCACTAAAACTTGTCTGTTTCCTCAATATATGAAATCCGGAGTCAAAAATATCGCTAAGTAATTTAATTTATTTTGGTCCTTGATGTTTGTAGCAATTGATGACGGTCGGGCGGGCGGAGGGCTGCGACCACTCGCACGCTGTAACGCCTCGCTATAAATATTAGATGCGGCGTGGGCTCCTCACGCCAGTGCGAGCCGGAACCGTGAGAATCGATAGTCCACAACACGTATGTGTCACTATCTAGTCCCATACATCCTAATAACACGAAATAATGTTCACGCTCTGAGGTATTCGTACCCCCAAGAGTATATTAGGGTCCGAACGCACAGTTTACGCGTCAATAATAAACAAAATGAAATACCTTCGTTCCACCCCGAGCTCCATACAAAATCGTACGGTATTTCAGTATTAAAGAGGCTCCGCAATGGATTGGCATCTGTTTGATCGATAAAACTGTTATTGCTGGACACAGTACGTGGCGGGTCACAGCAAAAGTAAAAAGAACCTATTATGTTGTTTAGTTATAGTCACAGTTAGCGCTGTTAGTCATGGCAAGATTGAAATATGTTTTTATTATTTTGAGAACAGTTTCGAATTCATTTACTTACAAGCTAGCAATTAGCAGCAAAGGTTAATTGTA
This sequence comes from Abrostola tripartita, assembly GCA_905340225.1. Classification (NCBI taxonomy): domain Eukaryota; kingdom Metazoa; phylum Arthropoda; class Insecta; order Lepidoptera; family Noctuidae; genus Abrostola; species Abrostola tripartita. The sequence goes on from HG996488.1 coordinate 5,715,285, forward strand.
AAAGCACTAAAACTTCTCGTATTAAAATAATAAATGTTGGTACTAAATCAGGAGTGGGACCTTATATGTACTTTGTATATGGTACCCGGTAAATACAAAATGAGTAGGCACTTTCTTGCTTTGTAATGCTTAATAGCTTTACAGATTAGGAAAATCAATTAAGTCCAGTTTAAAAAGGCTTGTGAGAAAGGTCGTCTGAATAATAGATTAGTTTCGTAGATATCAAGCGATTCAACCCGATAGGCTAATGTGTCAGCTTTGTGATTTGCTTTCAGTCCTTTATTTCTTACAAAAATTGTTTAGGATAAAAGTCTCAAACGTTACTTTATAAGGTAACTTACGCACAACCTTTGCAGGTATAGAAATGTAAATGATTCCTGACAAAGTTCTGCTTTTCAACGTTATCTTAACGGTAGAGCCTTAGTCCCCTTTTTGAATAAGTTTGTGGCATCATTGGAGAGAACAGTGCAAAGTTTCCTACTTCCTTATTATACTAATAAGTATCTAGTTAAAGGTAGAATTGGTACAAATTTTCGTAAAATCCATTTCGTTTATATAGCAGTTTTGTATCCTATATTAAACTAGGTCAGGCTTTCAACAGATAGGAACAAAAGTTTCGACGAAAAAAGGCTATTCGCTCAAATTCTATAGAATTGGGTCAAAATGCTATAGAAACTAAATATCCAGTCACAGTTGAGCAGTCGGTTGATTTAACAGTTTCCATCAACATAGTCTTGATAATTTAATCAAATTCAAACATTAACTAACTGCTATCTGTGAAATCAACCTTTATCCCTGACGAATGGTGCCTCGACGGGGTAAGCAGAGACACAATTCTCTATCTACTCACCCCGTCGAGGCACCGGTTCTTCGTAGCTTTCGTAAGTGATTAAATAAATAAAGGAAATGATTCATTTTCCATCTCTAGAACATTATCGAAAAAGAGGAAAAAATACCACGAATTGAGCAAAGTTATTCTTTCATGAATTTAGGCTTGATTTTTTGTGCAGTTTTCAATTATTGCCATATTATTCAACATGGCGTCTCATATTTTGCATAACCTTCTTTCGTTCTGAAATCATATAACATCAAAACACAATATCACGTAGACGATAAAAATAAAGGTATATGTTCTTGTACTATTAACAATTGTTAAATTATATTTTTGACTTATTATAAGCAAGTATAACGAATTCATAACTAAAAAAATATATCTATATATAAATTAAACTACTTTCCTGAAGTGTAGTTCTAAACTGAACTAAGTTCTGATAAATATTAAATATTTCTAGGTTATGTTAATGTCATCTCTTCAATCATTCGTAACTCATGACAAACGTCAAACATTTTTATATTTATTATTTGCACCAAAAACATTAGATGTTGTGAAAAAAATGTTACTTTACTCTATTCAGCGGTTAGTTTCCCAACTTCGCTAAAAGGTACATGTTATGGCCAGAGTCCCATACAAAAATGAAACATCTGTACGAGTACTTATTAAAAACTAATCGAAACAATGTATTAAAATTCAGCTATAAATTACATGTACAATATTGGGAAGAAAGACCTTGAATTTAGATGAATATAAAAACATAAGCCAACAGCTGTAAAATGTTTGTGGATGTGCTACTTGCTTAATTGTAAATATTCATTGTACTCGGGGATGCGGCTCGAGCGGCACCGAGACCTGAATTATCCTAAACAAAGATCGTTACAGCTTTGAAATTAACAATTATAAAGCTGAATTACTTTATTTAAGCGTCTTAACGAGATTGTTAGCGAACAAAAGGCATTTTGAGCGAACCTTCATTCGAGCGACAAAAATGCGCTTCATTTCGTCTTTTCTCGACGTAATTTGAAGTGTAAACAATTAGTTTGAAGGGCCCTGAAGTTTTCTCGGTAATGAGATTAGTTTCCGGTTGTAAGCAGGAAATCAATTTGCTGGCATCCAGCCATGTGCTTATGCTGAGCGCTCCTCACCGACGTATTCTATAATACTCTATCTGAACTTTAATATTGGCAGTTGTCTTTGTCGGCAGTATTTAATACCTTCCAGAGAACTTAAGTTGAGAGTCAATTCTTCTTAAGGTCATCATATGTAGATAGGTTAATACATGATGGGATGTTTTTAACACAAACATGATCTTTGTTTTATTATTGACTAATACAATAGAACAAAAAGCAATTTAACATTAGGTTACAACAATAATATATTATAACATCTACAATTCTACATTATAATATTAGTCTAATAAACTCCCATTTCATGACATAAAATGAAAAGGCAAGATGAGGAAAAATAAGGCTGTGTTTATACGAGTATTTCACTGTGGAATTCTTAAGTGCCATTAGATACCGTGGCTTGGTGGCACAGTCAAATTTAGTTAAATCTCTTACTTATCTAAAGAGTTCGTTCTCCAGAGGCATACAATTAAAGTTTTCTGTTTTAAACCAATGACTTGCTCTATAGTAACTCACTAGAGACAATTCAATGTGCCATAAATTTCACTTTATCGGTGAATTAAAACTTTAGCGTATTAAGCGTATACTGTATAAGGACTTGGTTACATTGACTTTTCTCCGTATACGGCAAAGGGCGCGTAGGGTCAAGCGAAGTAGTGTAAATAATATCAGGTAGCGACCTGAACCGACTGCCTAATTTGACGAGTGCAAACGTATATGTGTACCTACAACGTACAACCTAGATTTGCTATACGGTCACAGTAATATTGTAAACATGAATTTGACTTAGATTTGAGATCTGTTCTTATATGCATTTTGTGGCATATATTTAGTTACATTCAATTTTCATAAATTATTCATTATTATAATGGCTTGTTCTTATTCGCTTCATTCGCGTCAACTAACATCGTCTAAGGCTAACACTTCTAATCTCCTCCTCCCGAGTAAAGGTTTATTAAATAACCATGCTTAAACCTCGCTTTAAGTTGGACAGTTAATTAATTGCACCATGCAATTAGTATGCAGTGACTCCCAACGCTACGCTCGTAGCAAATAGGTGCCTACGGCTCTACTAGAGCGTTATGATAAGGCTGAGCTGAGTGTAGCTACTATGTTCATCCTCAACTTTCATATACGAAAGTAGTATATAGGTATACATACATGTATATATGTATGTACATACATTACGTTAGAGAACTTCCCATTCTTATTTGATATCTTTTACTTTAATGTAGAAATTAGCATATTCATGAATTTTATATGATGTAGTTTTCCATTGCGGGTCGAGAGAAAGGATCAGTCGTTTTCCTTCTTATTATTTAAAAAAGCGTGGAAATGCGAGAGTATTTGGTCGTCTATGTTTTTTTTCCAGTAATGTTATCTTTAGTAAATATGGGTGAGGTCGGTCGTTTTATTAAGTGGGTGCGTGCGGGGTTGGGGTCGGACTTCGAGACACGCTGCGCTGTTGTGCCCCGCCCGCCTAAGTCGCGCCGCACCGCTGCCGCACTGTGCTCTAATATACAAAATACTTAGTAAAAAAATGTCCAAGCTGCCTGTCTTTTTTTAGGCAAACCTACGACATGTTAATTATACCTGTACCTGTATATATCTGTGCCCGAGATTTAGAGTTCCGATCGAACTGTAAAACACTGAGGCTCTACTCAATATGTACCTATGGCTACCTTTTTTAACCGACTTCAAAAAAAAGGAGGAGGTTCTCAATTTGTCGGAATCTTTTTTTATTTTTATTTTTTATAAGATTTTGTTTGTATAAAAACAATAATGGAATCAATATAAAACAATGTCAAATGTAGCAAAAACAGTGGTTGTCGTATAATTACTGAATTAGGATTAGAGACCACATTTTTCGCAGCTTTTCTACAGTGCCAGTATGACAAGAAAACGCCTGCCGAGCCTTCACAATATCCGGTACTGATCCGCAATATCGCTCTATATGGATTTAGGACATAAAATTCAATGATTATAATACTACCTTTAAGGTTACCCAGATATTACGCTACAGGATCGATTTTTTCCAAAGGAGCCTTAACCTATTATTCTATTTTTTTTGTCAAACCAAATAGCTGTAGTTTTTCTCAGGTGTTCCATGTATTAAAATTTATATGAAGGAAAATATTGTACTTACTGTTTCTATGTAAGCTAGGTATGTGATTGTTCCTACTTTCTTTTGGCAACTTAGTAGAAATATATGTAGTGGAACTACGACTATAAACTTCTTACATACTGACTATTATGTAAATAGTTTAAGTATAAATCGCGTACTGAGTTACATTACCTAATCATAATTTTTTCAATAATAAATAAACTAACTTAACATTAAGACAAGACGATAGGATTTTTGGCGATTTTGTAATATCTTGAAATATAATTGTGTACTTTCTCATCTTTACAGATAACCATGAGGATCATAACAACGGCCAATGGTAACATCGCCGTACACAACCGACAAGACGTATCGCACAGACATTCGGATAACAGAAGTTGGTTAACTTTAAACAACACAGAGTCGTTACGTGAGAATTCAACAGATTTCTCACAAGTCTTAAATAGTAACACAATTTATAACTCTAGAAAGAATTCAGGGACAATTGAAAATACGGGTACAGAAATCGGTACAGACAGCGATGCCTCGACCCTGAGCGCGGAACTGGTATGCAACAGACAATATCGCATCAACAGCAGGAACGTGAATAGCGTGGAGTCACGTAATACCAACGAGACTGCCAATCTGGAGGAAACCATACCAACTGTTCGTGCTTCTTGTAAACGTTTCATAAGTACGTATTTTTCACAATTGTTATAAACACTTGTAACGTTTTCGTACCCTTTTCCAATTTATCTTTAGGTAGATGCTTAAATGTAAGCAGGAAACATTTTCGCTAATATTTAACTGTTGCTATGTAATAGGGTTTACTATTATCAATTTTTACCGGTTTTCTATCAACAAGTGTCTTCGAATATTTTTCAGCAAACACTAATGTATATGCAGACACTACGCCAATTGAAGAGGAAAGAGCATTTGAGCATTCTGACACAGATGAGATGTCTGAGAACGGCATTCATCCTGTGCCGAGGGGAATCGTGAATCCAAATTATCCTGGCTTCCAACACTTAGCGCACACATTACAGGTAAAGTTTTACTTAGGAAAAGAAACCTTGAAAGTGTTTAAACTTTGCTCGTTACAGCGACACAAAAGAAGCCTTAGTTGTTACAGAATACTACCCGGTCGGGAACCCTATCTACTTATTTATGTGTACCGCTGTATCTTTTATGTACATTCTGTAAAAATAAGTAGGTACTATTTGTCCTAATACAACAGTATCACAAACATTTTAGTGATTATAACATTTTTCTTGCTTTAGGATTATTCATCAAACATAGAAAATTTTTACCATTCAGAAAATGAAATGACGGATGACGATGTTGATGTAGAAATAACGGACCTTACTTATGAACCAGAACCTAACCAAAATGGACTTGCGGAGTATAAAAATATAAACAACAACAATAATTTAAAAAATGATTTAATAAAGACCACTGTACTATCACCACAAAATAACTCTTATACACATATAAAAAGTGTAGATAGTCAAACACAAAATGAAATACCAGATCTATTAAAAACAGTATCCAAAAACAATAATAATAACGATGAAACGTTTAATTACTTGAGTTGTACGGATGCCGACATTGAAAATAATTTTCATGCGAAGGATATTATAGGTGATTTTAATAAAGAAATTGAAGATGAAATAAAACAATTACTTAACTATAATATAAACATCCAAGACGATTTAGAAGAACTACGCAAGGATATAAAAGATACTTTTGCGAAGCCTATAGAAAACACTATTAATAACATAAGTGATGTTGTTAACCATGTTATAAAGAAATTAGTAGAAACGCAGAGTGAGCCAGGTGATGAAAATAGTGATAATCTAAAAGAAAATTTGACTCAGCAACAAAAGATAGACCAAGAAATAAGTAAAATAAATAAAGAAAATGAAAAGAATACCCGAACTGAAATGAGTCTGAGCAGGCCTACGTTTTTACTAATAGAAAATAACACAAGTGGTAAGATAACCGACGCGTTCCTATCAGATGGAAAGGACGAAATAAATATTAACGATTACGACACCGAGAAGCTGAGTCTTAATGTGGAAAATACCATTAAACAACTCAGCACGGAACTCCGGAAAATTATACCAAAATTAGATGAAATGCGCGAACGGGATCGACTATGGGCTGAAAGCAAAAGAGAAAAAACTATCATCGATGGAAATTTCAATGAAATAGCAAACACCACGAAAATTAATAGTGTTATGAATAGTGTGCATTCGCCAGACAAACCAGATGTTAGCATTACTATCAGACATAATGATAATCATGTTAATGTCAAAAAAAGTTCCTTGCACTTACAGAGGTTTGTATTTATCATTTTTATATTTGTTGGTTGGTTCTTTTGTTCATAGTTATTTCAATTGTTTTTAGTGAATTAAAATAAGCTTATGTACTTGATATAGGTATACCGCCCTAAGTTCATACTTAATTAAATAATATTATTGATTTATCACAAAAATGTGGATACATTAAAGCATTATGTTTATAAACATTGCAAACCTTCGAATGGAAATTCGTTACCTCATGCGAGTAGGTAATAAACGTTTAAAATAGATTTGACGCAGCTTGTATAACTCAGATAAATTCAAAAGGAAGTTCACGCTTCGTATTCTGGAGCTCCTCATGTCAATTCCGAGTTTAATTTAGTTATCACTCACTGAACTAGCGGAATTCATGCCAACGAGGCGTGTTGAAACAACTTGTTTTGTGTAAAGTGTGCCTAATCTAAAATGCATTCATACTTCAGTGAACCTAAAGCGGCCAGAGACAAACAAAAAGAAAATACTTCAAGTAAAAACTCTTACCGCACCGCTCAAAATAAAACATCCGTCCGTAAAAATGATAACGCTAAAGATGTAGATTTGGGTAAGTTGTTTGTTCATTTTGCATACGTAGATACTTTATAGATTTGTAAGCGTTTTAGATGATCAACCTTTACTAATTATGGATCTAGATATTATTACTGCAGTCGGCAATGCTGTTAGAAATGGATTATGTACCTATATTTTATTAGATTCTTACATCGTTGTTTATTTTCCATAATATCTTATTGTTTAGGGTATTCTGAATTAATAATGAGAACGGGACTGGGACCTACTCTAATGGATGTAGGGTAAAAATGTCAGCATGTAGGTAATCATAGTCCTTCTTGTCCATATTTATTTTAAATAGTTTTTCCCGTTTTCTTATACCTAGTTATAGATACACCCAATATAAGTGTTAGAAACTACAATACCGTTTACTCATAAGAATCTTTATTCTTATTCTCTTCATCTCTTTTTAACCGACTTCAAAAAAAAAGGAGGTTGTCAATACGTCGGGATCTTTTTTTTATGTTTGTTCAGTCATTTCAATTTGAAATTTTATTTTTTATATGATTCCGTTTACTTTCCGATTGGTCCCCTAGAAATTTTGTCATTACCTGATGATGAACTTCGAAGATATGGAACGGAACTCCTCATAGGGACACAGCAAGACGCCCGTATCTTGATGATATGATGATGTTATTGCTTAAGTAGTAGTCGATAACTGACCACTAACAAGGTCTTCCTTGTTGTTGTTAGTGGTTAGTTATCGACTACTACTCCCACGAGGGAGTGAGGGTGCGTTGACCTCCCTCCTATCACTTTCCTGGATTAAATATATCGTGTGAGGTATCGTTTAAAAGGGCTTTTTGTTTTGTGTGTAAAAGGATTTCAAATACTAGTCTTACAAAAGTCTGGGGCGGATGAATTCTATACATGACACCACTAAAAATTGGGAAGTAAAAAATTAAAACCTCTTTCAAAAATCCTAACATCCATTAAGCGATTCAGAAATAAAGTACTTATGCCGTCATAAGTGCGTGGTTCATAGTTTCAAAGCTAAAACTATAAACTAAGCGAACGCATAGGATTTGGCGCCGACTTCCACTTCGCTTAAGTAAAGTGATGTGATAAAATATTATTATTCACTTTTGAGTTTATTGAAGCAGGTTTTAATTTTTTATTAATCACTGATTAGTGATTGAAGATTTTCTGATCTCATTGTATTCGTGATTTGTCACGAAGGTCGAACTTACCTACCTACCGAAGTAACTTATTAGTGATTACGGATTTAAAAACTGATTGTATTGTACTGATTGTTCATTATTTACGTAAACATAATTTGCTTATATTTTATCTTTTACATAGATTTATATCCTGAAACAAATCTTGCCTAACTAATTCTTATACATACATAGGTATAAAGTGTATTAGGTTAATAAATAGGTAAGCAATATAATTGTTATATCACGCATTATTAATAATGTTTTTCAGGGAGTTTCGACGTATACAACATAGAAACCGCCTTGCCAAAGCTTGACTTAGATGCTATCGAGAATCACTTAAAAGCTGCTAAAGAAGCGGAAAGACGGGTATGGATAATTCATAATATTTAATTAATATTTGTTATTTTTCTTTATTATCTGGCTACTTTACTAAATCAGCCGAATTAAATAGTTAATTGTAGTAGACTAGTAGTTAAACCATAGGTTAAACTCAGTAATGAACGATGACGACAAACTGACTTAAGACGATATAATTAATTGCAATAAATATACATAACTCACCGCAATTTGAATTTCGCGCTTATAAGTTAACGGTATCCGCACATTCGCGAATTCGCGTTTGATCCACGTCTGCCGCCGCAGCCATGTGTAACAGTTAATTCTCAATAGGTACTACGTACAGCTTTCTAAGGTGATTCAGTGGCGTAGTAGGCTGCCAGTCTCTTACTAAATACTGACTCATTCCGCAAGGTGTGCGGGTGGTGCTAACACAGTTTAAAGTTTCTTTTGTTTTCGTATTTTTAAATTCATTTAAGTGATGGCGTCAATGCCTTATTTTGTCAATACAGAACAAAGACATTACAAAAAGGACACCAGGTTTTTACTGGATTTATACACAATAACGTATGATAACCATGAATCTGTGGACAACATTTGTTGCCTAGTAAGTTTTTATTTGATTTTTTTTTATAGTAATATAGGAGCTACTTCCTGCTCAAGCTTAACATGTTGGATACAGGTTAAATGGAACACATCTTGACCTTGTCCTAAATGTCACAGTGACAGGACTTCCATTTTTTGTTTACTTTATTCATTTTACAGTTAACGTTTGTACAAAGCAATCCGTGCCATATTATTGCCAAAATAAAGAAGACTGATTAGTTTTAAATATGTTCGAAAATTTAGTTACTAACATTCGTAGGAAATTCAGCAATTCACCAGAAGAGATTCGTGACAACGTTGACGTAAATACGATAGAAAAATCTGGATTCAAACGAAGTTTACATCTCTTCAAGTTAAAGCTGTTTAATAAAAGTGACAGTGAAAATCTTCACGTAGAAAATAATGACGATACTGTTTTGAGTCCAAGAGCTATTGGTTCTGCAGAGTGTGCTCTAACAGAGATTGAGTGGCCAAGTCTTGCCGACAATAACCCAAATATACTAGAAAAGTTTACAAGAATTGTTACCATTTCTGACCATGCAACTTATGACAAAAATGTAATATTAATTTAAAATGTATTTACGAGTATAGTTTAATCAATCTTTACTTTTAATATCACATAAATAGTAGCTTGTTTAAAGTTTTATAGTAATGTGGTAGCCAGTTAGTTATCCAATGAAAAAGAAATATATTTATTTAACATTTTATTTCAGAAACGCAATGATAGAGAAGAAATCCGGAGGCGACTGGCTATGGGAGCAGATACTGAGGAATACTATAGCATGGGCCATACTGACCGCCCAGGAAAGAAGCCTAGTCTCCATTCAAGACTTCAAAGTGGTAATTAATAATTAATATTATTGTTATAATTTGTGTTGGAGCATAAAGGGGGCTTAAGGCAATGGCATTATCATACTTCCTAGAATACAAAGCAAACAAAATCTATTTGTTTTATAATTAATTAACTCTCTTTATTACTAGTTACTAGCTAACGAATATAGTTAATTAGTTACTGTTTTGGTTGTTTAGGCTAAGTTTGTGGTAGATTCTATAAAGTTTTGTGTGTGTATAATTTGGTTGGGATTGTGTATTTAGATCTAGAGACAATTGTGTAATATTGATATAAAATGCATTGGGTTGTATTTAACAATCTCTAATAATAATTTATACTATGGGAAAAATGTACATTGAAAAGAAATTTCCTATTCAGACATTATTACCGTGACTATATACATTCATATTTATTTGGGTTAAGGTTTACATTTTTCATACAATTTATGTGATTTTACAAAATATTAATATGGGCCTTACTTGGGTTACTGATGTGGGTCTTTCTATACTGGTTGTATGTATATTGTATAAAATGTTTTGTATTTCACTATAATTTTGTGATGTTCTCATACTAAATGTGTTGTGGTGTGTGGTACAGGGATGAACCTTCAAATATGTTTCATGAATGAGACAGCATCTGACAATGAATCTCAAGCCTCAGATTTAGAAAAAAATCACAATAATACCAAAAGTTTGTCCCGGTCAAGCATATTTAGCAAGTCCAACTACAACCATCCATATCAAACAAGACCCCTATCAGTAAACATCACAAAACATGATAAAATTAGTACCGTGCAGAGTGGTGAGTACATCCTGACTATTGTTTCATTTTGTGGTCACTCTTTGTGCAAATGTAATTAATTTAAAACCATTACATAAACCTTGTCACTAATCATTACCCATCTATGCTTTTGACATGATGAATGATCTTATGTATTACTAATAATTTGCTAATAATTATTTGCTCTTCATGAAATATTATTATGATTTTTATTAATTTACTTTTTTAAATTTGTGTTTGGAATGTTTCACCATATTATTATGCAATAAAATGTACAAAAATTACTATATACATAAAAATTACTTGTTGCAGCAGCCAATGAAAGTTAAATATTTTTTTATACAATATTTTTACAGGTGCCAAATTACGGCCAACGTCGCTCACATTGAAGACAACTAAGTCTAGGTCATCACATTCCTTGGGGCACATTGAAATTAAAGAGTCTGACTTCTATATTTTACAAGCAACTCTGCAGACTGAAGCCAGGATTGCACTGGCACAAGCAAAAGAAATGGCCCGTATACAAATGGAGGTATAAATATTTCTCATATTTAATTACATTTTTATTTAGACCTATATAGGATAACCATTATTTATACATAAATAATGTTTTACACCAAGGCTACAAAGGCTAAAGTACATTTCCATTGCGCTTAAATAATTGAATGAATAAATAATTAAGCAACTACCTGTTTTAGTGTTATATACCAGTGCTTTTATTGCCAAATTCTAAAGTACCACCAAAATTTTCAGCGCGAACGCCGCAGCCGGGCGGTGTCGCCTGTGACGGAGATGCTCCGACGCAGCATGGAGAAGGCCAACGCGCCGCTGGCCCCCGACAGGCGCCGCGTCTCGAGGCAGTTGCTCACAGACATGAACATTGCACAGTTACAGGTATTCAGCATGACAATATGTATATTGAATATTATCATTATGTTGAATAATAATAGACTATTGTGTCTGTCGTCGACTGACTATTTTGCCAGAACCCCGTTATGACCCGTTTTTACATGACTGCCTCAAAACGAGGGTAATATAATTAGACTATATTTGAAGCCATGACTTAAAACAATAAAATTTGCGCAATCTTAAATAAGGCTTACAGTGTTAATACATATTATAATAATCTCTCACTTGTAATATGTTCGTTGTTACCTTATTGTTTTGTATAATTCATGTCGGTTTCATTGCTTTCGCACGACAATTTTGTGTGCCATTCTAAAGATTCGTGTTGAGCAGACCTAAATTCTAGATTTGATATAAACGTGCAATATGATAATATTGCTGGTTTTTATGACGTTTCGTCGCGGCCTTGAACAGTAAGATCTGCTCCGCCGCGTACTTGATCGTGCACAAAGACATTTAATACAATGCATTTATTTAACCACAATGACTATTGTTTATACTTTTTGTTAGTTTTTGCAGGTGGCATATAATTTGATGTATATGGCTTATTCTGCTCAGTTGTGTAATTTCTGTACCTTAATTACATTGACACTTTAATTTAGAAATCTTAATGGATACTTACTATACCCCAATATGAACTTTCTCTTATAGAGAATAAGAACTGTTATTTAATAGCCATAATTTCTTTTGATATAATTAGGCAAGTTAAGTAGTCTTTAGATATTTTTAAACATAATGCATTAACTTTCAAATTCTAAGAACTTCTGTGTGTATCTACTTTCTAACTCTATATTTATAAGTCAATATGTTCATATTATTCCAATTTTTTTAAATACATTTTGGATTAATCCATACAGAAAGAAGAGAAAGCTTCTTACAGAAGATTACTGTTATTATAAATGAATCATGTATTTTGTTATCATTACAGGTAATAGTGAACGAGTTGCACTCTCAGATAGAGTTCCTGAACGACACGCTTGTGAAGCTGCTGATGGCGCGAGATGAGCTGCACATGGGACAAGACTCCATGCTGGTGGACATTGAGGATCTTACGCGCTATCTGTAAGTGTTACATTTTTAATATAAGGAATTAACTTAACCCAATAGTGTTAGTGTCTCCCAGTGATTGAGTTGTGGAGATCAGATAGCAGCTTAATTGCTATGTGTAAAATAATAATATTCAGCTGAGCTGACCCTAAAAAAGTCGGGATAGCGCTAGGTTGAGTGAAAGTGCTGAGTTAAGATATTGTATACTAAATTGAAATTAACTTTATCATGGAATATCTCATTTATATCATGTTTACTCCTTATCGCTTGTGTTGATACATAAAAATAAATACATTTATTGAAAACATGTGGCCAGCATGTTCTACACAATGTGTATTTAAATACATAAATTATAATTGCCGTACAAAGTCCCAAGTTAAGTTATTTGTTGTCATGCTATGTTTGTTCTGATTTATTTTAATATTTGTTTATTCTGGCTATAGATATGCGACTTTTAATTTGAGTGATCCAACAAGTGTGAGTCAGCAAGGAAATGTGCTCCCAGAAAACGAGACTGAAGAGGAAAACCTTGATGTAACGATACTGAGATAGTTCACTCATGTAGATGTAGCATTCACTTTAGTATTGTCGTGTTATACTCACAGCATCACGGTGTATGTACCTTGTTTTGTCGGCACCCCCCTAGGGACGACGAGTAGAGAATACCTATGGGATTCAGTCTGTATTTGTTAATTAAATATGACGTAAATAAATTGTTTTTGACTATTCATAAATTGTCTATGTATTTTTGTTGTTTCAATCAATTGTCATAGTACCGTAGAACATCAAGATTTGTACCTATCTGTAAGAAATACTCGATAATGGTTTACTAACGATTAAAATATGTTTCAGGGGCGTCAAGGAGCAGACTAAGAAAACCAAAGGCACTACTAAAACGGGTATGAAGAGGCTCACATCTTTAGTGCACAAATAAGTACACAATATTTTAACGTTAGGCTTATTTATAACTGCGAACTATTTAGTAAATACAAGGGTGGTCTAGGACAATATTGTTTAACAGTGCGCTAGATAGTTATAACGACTACGAGAGCATGTTAGAGATTACCACCAACGATTCGATGAGCGCGTGTCTTTTTGTGAATACACTTTAAAATCATTGTCATACCACATGTTATTATAACATTAAAATAATTATAAAGAGTGAAAACGCTTTGTATATCAAATCGCTATGTACTGATATACGCGTAAACTTTTTGAAGCAGCTGATGTTTGTGACGTGTTGTTGACTTTACGTGAGAGTGGTCGAAACAAGACATCGTTTTGAATTAAACTCGGTTTCAAGTAACTTACGATCTCATTGATTCATTTGTTATATCTATCTTCGCACTGTAAATAATATTCCTAAAGCATATAATCTACAATGTTTTTAAATTTTTGTGATAGCAGAATTAGTTAAATCGTTCAGGGATCGTGTCCCAAACCGCGGTAAATTTCATGTGACAAGAATGTATTTAAATAGGATTATTTATTGACCCATGTTAAATTGTTTCGAATATAAAGATCCTCTTATGAATTCTTACTATAATAACTAGTAAAGTGTATAAAATATACATTTCACTAGTTATACTCCATGTTTCTGGCTTTCGACCAAGTTATAATTAATTCATAGAGAGTGAAGGTTATAGTAAAGCAGAATATTAAACAGAAAAAGGCGCGCTGAGGTAGGCATTTGCATACCATTAGCCACTTCGCCGCCCAATTGTTTACACTGCATGGTATTCTGTAACAGGTGTTATTGCATATATTTGTATATACAGTTCTCTCGTTAGTGAAGTAAATCCGTCACCGTTCCCAATGTCTAGGTATATAACGTGTATATCGGATTTCCTGTATATTCATATTATACATGTCCGCTTTAAATAGATACATATTAGCCCACCTAAATATTATATTTTACAATTATTCGCAGATTAGAAAAATATTTTTTCATTATAGTGCTCATTGTTATCAATCGATATGTGTCTATGGCTTCTATGTGATGAGGTTAAGGGTATCTTATTCTTCCAAGTATTGACATACTAATAAAAAACAACATTACAAGTTTTCTATCTTATATAAAATCTATGTAAAACCTGTAGATTTCAGCCTGTTGTTAATTTTATCAATGCAATTAAAGTTTAGTGAATTTCCGAAACTTCTAAATCTCCCCGCATCGGAGCCATGGGTCTCTACTTTTTATATATACTAGTATACTCACAATATATACAGGTAGGCATGTAGAGACGCACATGCCGTCGACTATGTCGAGTGATCTTATCGGAGGCTTGTAATCAATGTAGTTTACATAAATAACTAACGGAATGCAAATCGAGTACTGCCTGCCGTCTCCTTTATAACTTACTATGTAACAAACTCTCAAAGATTCTGATTTACTGTGTGTATACTTTTAAAAAGTATCACATTTAATCTACATATAGGTATACCTACTTGAGAACACATTTAGTTTTCTTCGGTTTTGAATTTTTCTTATGAACTAACTTTTGGGTAAGATATGAATTACGTCAACTATTTAACTGTGTACATACGAAAATCAACTAAACTTCACTCAAAAAACACTTACATATATATACTTATATAATCTTAAATGCATCCTATACTTAGGTAGTCCTTTATATCTGTTTGCATTCCATAGTAAATAATGTTTGTTGACTGGTTATTTGTTGTGTATTATGTACTATCAATATTAGAGTTCCATCTATCAGCAAATAGTTAATTATGAATCTGCCTTGCCTTATCCAAATAGTTTAATCTTGCTAAGCTCTAAGCAATATTTGTCGGTGATACATAAACATATTATACTTACCTACATATTACATGTTAATTAGTTATGTACTCTAGCCATTGTAACACTGAGTGTTTTACTTTGGAAAGCTACGCGAGAAGGTACTCTAAAAACTTCTAAATACATACCATAAGTATTATATAGATATATATAAACACTATATTACTTGATTTGAGACTGCCTTTTTTAAAGAAAAAAATAGCAGTCACATCAACTGGCCATTCAAATTACGACGTATGTATGTCTGGTGTTAGTGAAATACTCGGTCTCACGATGGCTTTACTTAATAGGTACTGACTGGAAAGACACCAATTTTACCGGTTTTAGGCAAATAAAGAAATGTATTAAAATTTAAATATATTACATATATCGTCGTGGTTAAATAGGTTATCGTTTAGATTTTTTTGTATCCTGTATTCTATTGATTATAATTATTACTTGAGATCTCAAGTGTTATTCCTACTATTGTGTACCTATTTGATATTAAGTATCTTTCTTATTTTTTTATGTTAGTTAAATACTATAATTATGTGTTACTTAGACATAATGAGCTTCTGAGATTTTAGAAACTATTCTAAAGTGTCAAAGTCTTAGAAGAAATTGTTGTGTCTATTAAATAGTTTTGCTGTGCTAGATTTAGTTACCATTATTTTTAACTTTATATACCTTTGTGCTAATGTATAGGATCTTTTTGTATGTATGGGGGCCACAACACATACGCTTCATAACGCCAACTTGAGTTAACCATGTGATCAACCTTATGTAAATACCGTTACACTGTTATCATCTGGCGATAAAATGTTGCTTTGTGAATTTACAGGTGTAATTCTAACTTACTAAATTAACGTCCTGTAAAAAGGTTTATGCAAGCAAGCTAAGAGACGTACCATAGATAACGCTGTTTGACTAGAGCGTGGTACACACTATGCGCATACAAAGTCATTTCGCGCCAGACTTATTTGATACCTGTTAACGGGCCTACTTTACTATCGGTTTTTACATCACTACGTGACATTTGAAGTTATAAATAACTTAAACACTGGCTCTTTATCAAGATGATTGAATAAATAAATAAATATTCCCGGTTGCGTTGGGATGATAACGTACGGAGCCCCCAGACATAATGTTAACTATGTACCTTTCTCTAAATTTCTTAATTGTATACTATATGCATACTTACTTGACGCATTTATTTACTTTCAATGTTCACTAGTTAACAAGATGTTAGAAAACTGAGCAGAATTGTTTAAGTTTAAAGGTTAGTCTTACTATCGGAGTTTCATGTAAAAACAACGCCAAAGTCAACTAATTATGTAATTCGTAAGTGTTATTCACACAAAGTGTTGCTTAAATAAATTATTTCATTCGAGTTTAATATTGTACTGTACTGAAAACATAAGAATTAGGTACTTAACTGCTCCAATGGTACCTACAACTACATCTGTCTAATGGGGAAGGCGCATCATACGCATGACTTGAACTGTGAATGTTACAGTATTCAGTTAAGAAATTTCGTAACACATATGACGGCCTTGCAACCAAGCCCAAGACTTCACGGTTGACTGCCTCTGACACTGATAAATAAAGCGGAAAATACCCAAGATCAGAAAAAGTACCTTTTTACTTTAACGTATAGGTACGAAGAGGTAAACGAAAATGGTTTGTTGGGTAGATTCTCCAGAACAAAGTAGTTATTCTTGCTAAAATCACAAGTACACTGTAAACGTATCTTTGTCAGTTGACTCACGGATATAATAACTAAATATCCTAAATACAATTCTGCTCAGTTTTCTTTTCATATAAACATACAATTTAAAGTCATTATTGATTAAAAATGTTGGAAAAAAGAATGGCATTGAACAAATTGTAAGATGCACCTTAGTTGCACTCAAGAGTACCACAAATAATACTATTGTGACAACACGATGTTGTATGTGTGGTAGTATTTCATTCAACTGTTCGGACATCGCACCAGCAAGATGTAGATAAATGACAGGGATAAGACCAACAGTCATGGTGATCGCGATTCAAAATGAAAATAACCGTATAACTTTATTTGCATACCATTTGAAATGCACTGATAGTGGGTAAATTGCATTTATCTTATCGAAAGTAGTAAAAGGTAATTACCTAATTGATATCTTTTTACTTGTGTTGGTTGCATTTTTAATTTAGATTTGTCATCTTTACGATACGGCGATGATGATCCTTTTTACTTAGCTATGTTTTTTAATAGCCCATTCTAGGTTTACTATATTTTAACGATCATCCGACACAGCTGCGTATGAACTCATTCAGGATTAATCAGACATTAATACAATGCGCTCATCCTGTTTGTAAATGTTATTCTGATAATCCTCTGCCAAACCTGATTATTACGTCATTTTTATGTCCCATACGTGTGTTGAAAGCGCCATGACATTAAAAAACTAAAGTATCATTGCTTTGTGGATATATCGAGGACTCCTTTGTCTTTGGAGACATAATAACGTGCGTTAGCTTAACAGTTTTAACTTAATTAGCATTTGACTTGTAAGCACATGTATAACATCGAAATGCAAGTTTCCAACATTTTTGTGCAGGCAGCTAATAACAAACTTTATTTTAAGTTTAAATTTACAATTACAGGGTATTTACATACCAGCTATTTTACAGAGAGCTTTAAAGTGCTACCTTGTTATAAGTTATCTTCACAGACATATTATTATGATAACTGTTTACTTTCGTTTCTGTCTTGATAAGTTTTCCACTGGTGTTGGTCTGGCAGTGTAGATCCTCTACCGATGTTTGTGGTAAGATATGAGAATGCTTGGCGTGCTTATTGTCAACTCTTACCGACATGTGATAAAATAATATTGATTATTCTAAATAAACGGGAAAGTGTTTACATGGACTTTTATTACCTGTACCCAATCGTACAATCATACTTAGTACCTATTATCAACAGAAATTTCGCCCCCACACTAGAAAACTCTCCTGTGTCGTGCCGCGTTTCACAAACATTTATGTGAATAAACAAACATAATAAGGATAAACTTCTGTTGGTCACACAAATATTTCCCATGCGGAAATCGAACCCGAAACCCTGCAAGCAGAGTTCGATCGCCTAACCACTGCGCCAATCAGGCCATTACAGTATAGAAATAAAATTACGTATTCTTTAAGGAAAATCTTAAGTAGGTACCTACCCACCAGATTGACCTATGTCCAGCAATGTCATTCAACCTACATCAATATTTTACATTGGAGGTAATAAGTCCTTACCCATTGAAGTACCGATAAATTGCGTAATATGGGTGTGTTATTTATACACTTTGCTTACCTCTTTGAGAAACACAGGTGTAATGGTAGTTTGCATACCTCAAACACAAGAATACAACAAAGTACTAGGTTGTAAGTACGGGTGACAACCAGCCCCCTTACCATAAAGTCTTAAAACAGGGCAGTTTACGTTGTGTAAGCGAGACGCCGCATTACAATGCACATATCGGCGTCTCGCTTCCACACCGTAAACTGTCCCGTTTCGAGTTCATGGTAAGAGGGCTGTTGTCAGTTACTGAACAACTGCACGACGATAGGACAGAATTCCAAAGGTATAAAATGTTGCGTTAAGGGTCTACAAATGGCTTTAACTGCATAATATCTGTATCGTATGAAGTACTTAAACATTTTACAAATAGAAAATTAATACAAATATGACTTTTTAACACTCGTAGGTACTTACCTAAATGCTTAATTAGTTCCAATGTAGCCAGTCTAGATAACGACAAGGGGTAACGTGAAGCTTTTTGTGTTTACATTTACTAATGTTAGAGGGGAACCTACATTGTGATAAAATTAAAATAAAAGTTACTATTATTGTAAGTTGAAAATATGCAAATATTGCCTTAGGCAGACATTACTTATGCGGCCGATGAAAAGACTACGATACTTATTCGCCAATATGCCAGTTAATAAGCTCTATAATAACATGTTATTACTGTAATAACACAAATTATTATAAACTCCATCAACAAAGGTAGGTATGTACAAAGAAGAAACGAAGACAAATGCTTATTTTTGTGATCCGCAGATAGAGGTAGGCTAATTGGCCTTAGTCTAGGTGTTAGAGCATGAGCATATATAATTTTTCATGCATAAAAAATCTATCTGTGCCTACTCTACTCAGCCCAAGCACCAATTAGTTAAGTACGTACAGTAGGTACTTACCCACCTAATATACCTACATGGACACTCTCTTTGGTATGAGTATGTAAAACACTTGTCGACAATAGGACTGCATTAGCAAAGTAAAAGTTGAACCAATTAGCAATTGATTAAAATTAAAGTCGTAAATATCAAACATAAATAACCAAAACTAATTAAAACATGCGACCTATCTCTATGCGACGGACAGTGTCAATTCTCACAATTGTTTTTAAATGTTGCAACGGTGTCAAAAGCTTGGCTGACCCCAAATTGAAACAGTCACCTGCACGGCCCAGGTGCGTACGCGCAATTAATATCATCCTCTAATAATAGATACACCTCGCAACAATAATTTATTTGTTTTATTGTCTTTATCGTTCGCTATTCGACACGTTAATCGCGTAAACTTAAAATATACTGTTCTGTCGTCGCGAAATGCTATTCCAAATATTCCCATTTATTTGGCCATTTCTTTATCTAAATTGAAAATATAGGTTTGAGATATTAGAATGTATTTATTTTGTAGGGTGTTATTTATGGTGTGAATATACATTTGCAATCTTATCGTTGTTTATTGGGTATCAGCAGTTTGGGGCAAATTAATTTCCTGTGGGAACTTATATCGCATCCCTGTCTTCTGCTAAGTGCTTTGTGAAAATTTCCTATTAGTTTACTGCATTTATATCGTAAAAAAGGAATTATATTTCTAAGTTTTTTTTTTTTAATTATTTTCTTTTTATATGGTTTGTTTGCACCTTTACAATATTATATTGAATACAAAGGTACAAATGTCGTCGTTATTTTGATAATGAGACCAAAGCTTAGATACGTGGAAGTTGTGAAACGATACCTAGGTACCGTACCGTAGTACCTATCTATAATATGGTAAGTTATAGGTGTACCTATATTTGCCATGTATTATATCTAAATCTAATACATTTTAGACAATAATAAATAATATAGATTATTCCAAAATGGAAGACTACTTATGAGGCTGAATATAAGAGCATAACATGTAAGTAGGGATGTATCTAATGGGTGCAACACTAGATTAAGGCTCACACGCGATAGTAGAGTCGTAGAACTTGGAAATGACGTGTCCCCAATCGTGTGGAAACATGAGAGGTAAAGAGAAAACTTACATCTTGGATTTGATTGATGGACATTTGAAGGCCCTGTAGGAGTAGATATGGTAGATAAAATGCGACTTTAACCTTTGATTAGGTGAGTGCGCACATATGTACATACATTAATCGAGTGTGATTTAACGTCTGATTAAGTCGTGCGTCATGTGTTTTATTTATAGCTTAACCGTCGATGTTGTTAAAGTTATCGTGGAAGTGATCGGTTCACTTGAGGAGCATGCAAATCACCGCACTACTACGAGCGGCATGCGGGCCGCCGCCTGTCTACTCGTTGCTTCACCGCACTGGGGGGAGACACGGCTTTCATTTAAATTTATTTTTACATATTAGGGTATTATTAAATGTATTAAGGATTCGTATGCAGTGCAAGATCCTACAAAAATACCCCCATATGTTGCTGCTGTTTGATAAAATAGTCCGTGCTTTTTCACAACGTAGTAGTAGGTATAATTAATAAATATTTATAACTGGATTTCAGCAAGAGTCTAATACATTCTTCAAAATGTAGAATCTTAGATACTAAATGTCATCTGCATATTTCATTAGATACCAACATTTTATTACAGACTTGAAGTTGATAATTAGGTAAATTAGTGAAAATCTCCTCCATTAATCATTAATTCCCTCTAACAAGGCAGTTTACTAATTGAGTTAGTAAAAGTAAATAATATACATACACTTATAAGCATTCGCCTACAGTAGCAAACGACATAGAGTGTACACTTTGGAAAGCTGTATCTCAGTAAGTTATTAGATATATATTTCGTTATCATTTATTTACAACCTTAACAGCAGCAAAATTGCACTTTTATTCAAAGTAAAAGTGTTTGCTAATGTACGTCGTGATAGATAAAGATAATATTGTCGCCGCGTGCAATATTTCTACGCAATTAGAACAAAGGTATAGGAGAAGGCACTCCTCCATATCGTTAGTTTTTCTCCAATTTTGTTTCAGTTTTTTGAAGAGAATTCCATAATTATATTCTGGATAAACACGTTACGCAAAAGCCTCTGCCTTTTTAATAATCAACGGATAAGTATTATTGGTAACTGTAGAGGTGAGGCTTTACCCGCCTCCACCCAAGCTCCAAGCTGTAGAGTTCAATGTCAGTGGTAGGGTCGCGCCGCGGTCGAGCCATACGGGCGACCGCTGCGCGCTGACGTCCAAACACTCCATACGTTGTTATTGTTTGTTGAATATGCCTCGTTGACACTGCTTCTATGATAAATAATTGTACACTTACAGAAAAAAAGTAATTTTGTAAATTTTGCACGCTTGAAATTGGCTATGAATTATAATCCGTGTAGGGCAAAGCACAATGAACCCCATCAACCGAAAAATGATTAACTAGCGATTACACTGACGGATGGGCGGCGCGCGCGCACTGGCTTCTCTGACTACAGAGCACACAATCTACTACAACTTTAGGTGGACTTAAAAGTGTCTGGCTCATACTTTGCAATCAAATCAAAATCATTTATATTTAACCTAGAAGTATAGGATACAAGATACATAAAGATAGGAAACGTAATAAAGCATGTCAATAATTGGGAGGAACGCGCCACTGTTTGGTCGCCAAAGTATATCTTGTTCCTATCTGATGACTGTCTATCTGTTTGGCGATATTTTGACAATAACAGTCTGGATATAAAGCATTATGTTTTTATGACTTTTGGTGTCATTATAGCATGGGCAACATGATAAAATGACACCAAAAGTCATACAAATTTGGGTTGGTATTTATATACTTTATTATAGCTGTAAAGGTATAACACTGAGTTGGTAATCATATATTTCAACAGATAATACCTGACGTCACCCTTAAGACGTACACACTTAAAGGGAACTTGAAATTCGATGGGTGCGAGCAGCGACACGATGGCTCAGTTGGTTAGAGCAGCGTCACGGTACGGCGAAGGTCGCAGGTTCATGTCCTGCTCGTGTCACATCATTTTTCAAATTTCCTTTATCAATTTAGAAGCATTATATTTCTAATGGACCACTCTAGCTCTACCCAGCTGAAGGCAAAAAGGACACACCTATTTACAAAAGTTTTGTCTTCATTATTATCTTCTGATAGCAATAACAAATAATAAATTAATACACAGTGACTGACAAAGATAGAAAATTATGACACAAGCTTTTCTTCCTGCTAAATATGTAGTAGGCACCTAATTTTCTTATTATATCCAAGAAAATTACTGAAGCGCAGGTCCCACCTAATGTAAACGCGGTTATCACACGGCAAGTACAATTAACGTATATTACAATGTGAATGTTGTGCATACCTATAAGTTACATTTTACATAGGAAATTGTATATACAAAGTTTTATTATTTTCAATGTACATGTAAAGCCATAAAACCAAAGCTTTTATGAACCAGTAAACTATCTATCCATCCTTACGGCTGTGGTTTACAGTTTCACCGATGAGCGAGCAGAGCGTTGGATGCGCGGGCGCACGTGCCGCGACATATGGCGGCGCCATACTGTTTGTTTGCCAATCATAACGGACATATTTCATCAGATAACGGCCCACCGCCTCCGACATATTGCATCCATCTAAAACAATGTGTAACAATTAAAATGTCGTCACGTATGGGAATTAATCTCGCAAACGATTCGATTTGGTTTTCATCGGAGATGAGTTGGGGGTGATTAGTAACGATGGGAATATCCTTTCCGCAAAGGGAGACTTTTATTCATAAATTAGGTTCCTGTCAAAATCCCTTTTATAGATTTGTCTGTATTCACCCCTGCATCGCTGTTTGACCAAATATATATTATTTTTATACATTTTACTGTAGCCTACTGCTTGTACATAATAAATGTATACGATTCTCTGGTAATATCAACGTTCTAGAGTAAAAAAAATTGCCAATAGACGTAGAAGAAGTGAGCCATAATGTCTTGTAGTCATTGAGCTAATACCTCAAAGCTCAAAATACAAATTAATTAATAAGTAGTTGTTATAATAATAAGTATGCGGCTCGGTCCAATGATATAAATATATTGTATCATTGGCTCGGCCGACATAAACAGTGCATTCGAACAGTGAGCTAAGTTCCATCTATATCAGCAGAATAGTTCAATTATTTTTAAATGATAATTTTGGTGCAGTCATAGGTAAATTTATTTTATAGATAGATGTGCCCGCGACTCCGTCCGCGTGGAAATTCGGAAACAGCAAAAGTATTTTTAAATTGTTTTTAATATATTAGCATTAGCTAAGATTGAGCGAATTCGATTTAGTAGTTTTTACGCCATACCGTACTCTATTACATGTATAGCTGTTGCCCGCGACTTCGTCCGCGTGTATTTCGGATAAAACACCAGTAGTAAATTGTATTGTAAACTTTTAACAGAAAAAAATACCTACCAGGCAGGCTTTTTTAAGTAGGTTAAAAATCTTTAAACCACTTATTTAACTAAGAATACTTTCCGGTATTAAAAAAAAACCGCAAAAATTGAACGGTAATTACGGAAGTTACAGAAAGTTTATTGAAAATAATATATAACTGAAGAAGAGAACATAAATAAATCCGTTTTATGCGTTTCTGAGTTCCTGTACATTGAAACTACTGTAGAAAAAAAAATACCAAGGATAAAAGACAACCGTGACGACCGGATTGGCGCAGTGGCTAAGAGATTGGTTGTGGGTTCGATTCCCGCAAAAAAAAAGTGTGATCCGTAGATGTTTGTCCCGAGTCTGGGTGTTTGTGTAAGTGAAATTTCAAGTTTGTGACGTGTGAGTGTTGTGTGAGTTTGTTCAAACGCACCCAAGATACAGGAGAAATTCCTAGTGTGGGGCGACGTTTTAGAAACCTATACAATACAACCCATTTCTATTATTTTGGATATTTTGTCTGTGTTTCGGTTTATTCGTAATTAAGTTAAAATAGGGAATCATTGCAGTTGACTCTTATAAAAAATATTGTTATAAAACATACGACAACGACACGCTTGTATTCCGCGAAGGCGTAGGCAGAGGTGCACATAATGTACCTACTCCCACAATTTCGCTAGGTTTGGTGTAGATCCCAATGTATCAGTATCTCAACAGACAAAATTTATAGAGAACTCATGACCTAAGAGTAAGCGTCGTACGATTGTGTGTGCGTGTAAGAAGCAGCTAAGTATTCGTAAGATTAAAGGCTACTTTTTTAAGACTGCGTGAGTCAATGGTAATGGTTGATGTTGATGGTCATGGCTAAGCATAAGGCTGTACACTCAGCCGAAATCGTTATACACAGGATAGAAAATCTATCTTGCTGCTAGAATGTCCGCCTGAATGATGTTACAGCTGAAGGATGCCTTTGAGCTAGAAGTCGTTAAATTACTTTGATAGAAATAAGTTCCGGAGAACCGTATGTGTTACTTGCTGCGAGAATTACAATTGTCTATGAGGTAATGAGAAAAAATCTATACGTATACATATAATAAAATCGTAAACGACCCGTGTCTGTACATTCAATTTAAAAAAAGGAAAACCATTTATACCTCCGTACCCATACTGGCGCGGCGAGATTTGGATGTTTTATTTCATCTATATCTTATATACCGATTTCTTTTTTATTTTTATAAAATAGATATTAAAGTGTACTTTTTGAATATTGGAGTTTGATAACGATATATCTAATTGAAATACAATATATTTATATATTTTATTAATACACTTGAAGAACTGCCTAACGATTAAACACGTTATTGTGGCTAATTTATAAAAGATAGATATATACTATTGAGGACTTTTTTGTAGATCTTTTAGAGACCATCATTTTTGTAATACATACTTTTGGTGTATGATCGACGTATGCGAGGATAAGAGCTCGAAAGCGCATTTTCATCCGACTTGCTTCAAATTTATCGTTACTGCTCAGCTCCTATGTGTTTTAGCGTTATGTTATATAGCCTATAACCTGCCCAGGCGTATGGACTACAATCGTACCAAGTTTGGTTAAAATCCCTTCAGTAGTTTTTGACCCATGCGTGCACATACAGACAGACAGACAGACAGACAGACAGACAGACAGACCGACAAAAAATTTACTAATTGCATTTTTGGCATCAGTATCGATCACCGGTTATCCTCCAATAATAATTTTGAATTTATATTCAATGTACAGAATTGACCTCTCTACAGTTTTATTATAAGTATAGATATAGATTACATTACAGAAACTTCACCATACCTACATACATTTTACAAGTACATGAACCTATACCTAGGTTAAAATTTTATATGTAGCTAGTGCCTAACTGCAATTCAAATAAAAATGGTTTAGTGCAGGTTTGTGGAACAAACATGAAAAGGGATGATACTCCTCTAAGGGAATCCCTCACATTCCCGTTGTTGTGCGTGTAAATTCGTAACGGTACATAAACCTTTCGTTTTAAGTGCAAACAATTATACTAACACCAGGTTCCACGACAAACGTTAGGTCCCCCCGTTCCATTGAACGAGACCAATTGATATAACCTGCAATTTGGAGCGGGCACGAGCGCAGGCGCATGGCGGGCGCCATATGGCGTGAATCCATCGTCAGCGATTCGAGGGACGACCATCAAACCTCACAGACAGTATGCGGACCAAGGAGTTGGAGTTACTAGAAATGATCCAAGCTTTTTTGGTTTTTACATTTTATGTTAAGCAATAGAAATAAAGCTCTCCTTTGCAAAGCGAATTATTTATATTCAAATCATTTTTACCAGTGAAATAAAATTACTAACATTATCAACTAATGATTCTTCAGATCGGATCTAAAAACCAGGACTAAAATATAGTTTTTTTTAACAAATTGACATCGTTTCTAGCTAAAGTTTTTAAAATTACTACGATTCAGGTATCCTGTAAGTTAGTGCAGTACAGAATATATACCCATAGATATAATTATATTTATATATATATATATATATACAGTAGGCACAGAATATGCACCATAGTCTTTAACTAAGGTTGATATGGAAATCGAAACGCATTAACTATTAATCTTATCGATGTTCTACACAAGGCAGTAAAGTTAAACCAGCGAATAACACTTAACTATACATCTTTATAAGTATATATGGTAGTTAATAAATTAAACATTATCCATCCATTATTTTGATTGCGTACCTACTGAAACACGAAAGGTGTTACAAGCAAAGAAAAAGCGAATGAATTTTAAAGTGACGAGGCTTGCCCGATCCAGCAACAAAGTAACTTTAACCATAAACGGAACCCCACGACTTTTTTGAATAACGAAACCTTCTTGAATTTTTTAGAACATCATAAGGCATCTTATAAAAAATGTCGCGGTTTTGTTTTACACATGACTCTAATGCGAAGAGAAAGTTTTTAGAACTGTTTGAAAAAATCATTCTATACCTACATTATGGGCGCGGGCCTGGCCCGGCGCGCGGCTGGTAGGATTTTCCTATATCAATACGAATAAATAAATAGCACAATCAAAACTTAACTAGATACAAAGGTTCGTGTATCGAGGAGACTGGTGCCGAAAATATGTTGGAACCTGTTTTTCAGGTCACCAGGCTTCCATCCCTTATACCTACGAATTACATAAAGTTTCAATACCTATATCAATAACATCGACTCAATAGTTTGGACAAAAAATATAAATAATAAGTCATTTGAACGTACGCAATAAAATTAGTTATTTACAGTTATTTCTACATTTACCAAGACTAGAGGTAGAAGTTTGAAAATACTACGAAATAAAAACCGGGAACTAAGCGATATAAAGCTGATACCACTGAATAACTGGAGACGTTTAGCAGCATAGGGTATAAGACAATATACCATTTGAATTTGAGTACTAGAGTTAATAATTTACATAAAGATTATCTCCTAATTTTCTACAGACTATTATTTGTACCAAATGACAATGCGGAATTTAGTACCTAACAAAATATAATAATGGTAATGAAGTAAATTCAGAGTAGGTTATTGCATACGTTATAATTGTAGAAGCCTATAGCTGGACTATAACAAAACGTGTGCGTAGCTACCGTAGTAACCAAGCTTCACAAGCACACATTATGTTTCGACACTTGATCGTTGATGTCTTTTGTACTACACATAATACACGCACATGTGCGCATATGAATCATGTGTAATGTGGAGTATATTTAACTGGATTTAATAAATATTTATAATATTACCTTTACAAAGTAACAATAATCAAAATTATTTGTATTGTTACTTACATAAGTAGGTACTGGTAATATATCAAATTAAATTATCACCCTTTGTAGTAAATTTCATACATCTTACGTATTCAAATTAAATGACCATAAAAATATAAATAAGTAAAGTGCAGTATTTTAATGTAGGTACATAAACTATTTAATACTGGTTGCAGCTCATCAGCAAAAAAAACGATCGATCCGTGCGTTCTAAATGGCGCTGTAAAACCTGTAATGACGTCACCGCGATTTTAGCCGTGGGAAAATGTGTGGTGAACTCGAAATGAATAAATAACGCAGCGACGACGTCGGCGTTACGTTACGGCCGGCGGGACGGTTAGCCCGGATCCTTGTAACGTCTAATGTTGTATTGTCATTATAGTATACATCCACGTACAGCGCTAAGACTTAAGTGTATTCTCATGTAACGGACACGTGTGCATTTTATTAAACCACAGGGTAAATTGGGTGTGAAAGAAACCTGTTCCGTACTCCTTGGTGTGAAATGGAAAGTGGATCCCCATCATAACAACCTGAAACGTGAATATGAACTGTTATTCATTGCTGCACAAGCGATCTTGACAAATATAGGTGTTGGCAGATGTTTTGATGATTGGAATACGTAGCACTCATTCAGGGTTTATTATTTGATAACTTAAATAAACGATACTTACCTAACAAATATCACGATTTGGTGATTAGTACCTACAGACTAGACTATGTATTAAAAATCTATTAATTAATCTAGTAGGCTAAGTTTAAGACAGCGTTGCTTACCTAGTTTTGATTGATTAAAAGAAACTGTATGACGTTAAAAAAGCTATCATTTACGTAGTAGATTAGTACTTATAAGTATGGACAAGACAATCTATAAAAGATCGTAATGAGCGGATCTCAAACCACAAGAGAGCATTATAACGTGGCTCACGGGCAAAAGAAGTAAAAATCTGTAACATATTTACATAATAAACGCGCGCAAGTTGTCTTACATCGCAGATGATTGCCCACCGTCGATAGATAATTACTACAGATGCGACCTCAATAAGTAGACGAACTGAACAGTATTTGCGGCTTTGTCTACTGCATGCAGCTTTTTCTACAAAATCTGAAAAAAAATTAGTAAAATTTAAAATATACTTACTGCTATCGATCTAACCAAAACTTTTCCTTGTTCGTACGTGCTACATTCTAGATGATAGGCCTCTCTGACTTGAAAGAAACACAAGTTGTTTAGGATTTTATCGATAAACGTGATAAATATTTTAAACGCAAGCCATAATAATGACCAAAAGCAATACAACATACGGATAAATAGCTGGCTTCTTGTGTGTCGATTAACTCTGAAAGGTGGATAGCGACACGCGACGCGCGGCGCGCGGCCGCGGTGGCGGTGGCGGCGGCGGCTCGTCCACCCGCACCGGCTAGATCCCACCACTTACCGGCTAACCCATTTATACGCCGCGTTGAAAACAGGACTAAATGAATTAATGCAAATTTATACTATAAAAATTGTCGCAGGTGCGCCAGGACGAGTTCCAACCATCGTCGGATTCGATATAACGCGCTTGCGCCGCGCGAAAGTTTTATTTATAACCGCGTAACCTGCTCAGCTATTATACGCACCAAGTACATACTTGCAATTTGGCAAGAACTTATTCACTTTCTACGTAGTCCAATACTTATTTAACACTCGTAAACCGAAACATATTCATTATTCATATGGATGTAATGTTTTTGAACAGATATTATATTTTTCCAATATTTTAAGTTCTTTTTTACAAATATAAATCAAAGTAATATGCCTATCAACATACAATTTAATATTACCTATTTATTGTCTCAACTGGAAAGACTTGGTTCTTGTTTTAATAATCTGCATAAAATCATTTTATTGAGTCAAATGTGGATATTAAATAAAAGCCTAATTGCTCGCTATGAGTGCTCGCAGATTATGACTTTCAATGTAATTAAAATCGTACATTGTTATCTTCATTGATATGAACTCGCCGTCAAAGTTACATTGAAGTTAAATAACTCATTTCGTTTGGTAATAACTTTAATAAAAATATGTTTTGCCGAATAGTAAAGAGTACTTAATTTAAAAATTAAAATTTCGATGAATTTATCTTCATAAAAAATAAAAATAAGAATCTTGAGCTGGAAGAATTTTCAGACATACATCTCACTGAAACGAACACCCAGATACGTTCTGAGTAATCTAATTTATTTGATTGTGTAAAC
Source organism: Abrostola tripartita (assembly GCA_905340225.1). NCBI lineage: Eukaryota > Metazoa > Arthropoda > Insecta > Lepidoptera > Noctuidae > Abrostola > Abrostola tripartita. The sequence continues at coordinate 5,745,490 of HG996488.1, forward strand.
GGGTTAAGTGAAGTCCGTTGGGTTGCGTCGTTGTACCGGCAGATGTCGCGCGCACTAGACGCAGCGAGCCGCGACGCGCATCGCTCGGCCGACACATTTGTCGCACAATCATAACACATGAAATTCACGGCCGTACCTACTTAATTGAAGCTTCATTATGCCACTACCACATGCCGTCGCCGCTGACGCTTAATTGCAATTGGCTTTAATAATTAACCAGACGAAACGACCGTGGCGAACACTGTTAATCGGAAAAACATCTTTATTTAAACGTAGACTTTTCTTTATTCATTTGTAGCGTGGCATTGTTGCTTTAATTTCCAACTCGCACACTAACTTGCTTCATTATCACTTTCGATTCTAATGTACTTTAATCATTGAAGCTTTTAGCTATTAGTGGAACCATGGAGATTCTGCCTGTTCTTCTACATTGCACCGACCATTTAAAACCGTGCCACTGGTGATGTCTTCTGGGTTGCTGGTGGTACTTATATGAATTGTGAAGTAAAAAGTTTGGGATGTGAATTGTGATTTCGTCAAATATTGTACGTATAGTAAAATTAAAATATTAAAATATTGATGTAATAACGGTAAGTCTAAGTATCATCGTCACACAGTGTTCGATAAACTCAATGCAAGAATCCTTTTCTTCTTGCACCATGAATTGCATCCGTGTGTAAGATGCGAATTAAACTGCGGATAGCAGCCATTCGTCAATAAAAAACAACAGGCAAGGTTGCGAATAATAAACCAATAATATATTCAGAAATTAATATTCATCGTCAAAATATTTACCTCCTTATGCATTGTTATACATAAGCACTTAAATATTTTTCTCTCACGTCACTTACTGTCATTCAAACGAAATAGTAATGGACAATTAATATTATTTAAACAGGTGTATAATGTGTATATGTACTAATAAGTATACAATCACTGCACTATACGTGAATCCAACAACAGATTGCGTATATTTCACGGATAACATCTAATTAATATGTATCATAATGGCCTTTAGGTTTAAAGACCTGCTCCCTTACCATGAACTCTTAAAGCAGAACAGTTTACGATGTGGAAACGAGACACCGCTAAGTGCTGTGTAATGTGGCGTCTCCCTTCTACAACGTAAACTGTCCTGTTTTAAGAGTTAATGATAAGGGGGCTGATTTGTATGTATGTTGGTTTTCCAGGTCATTACGTACAAACTATATTTTTCCAGCATCTTAAGCATTTTCTTTGACACCACAGACGAATAATAATGCCCAATAAATGGCACTTGTTTCGCCACGTATTACTTACATAGGTGTATAGGGCTTTTACTGTACGGCAAGTTTGGGGGCACATGTCTGCCTATCCCATCAGGGCATACAGATGTGACCTATGCCCTTAACACGTCGATTAAATGTGTATGATTTATGAGCACAAATAATAATAAAACACCGAATATGAATGTCAACATTAGTGGCGTAGCACTTGTTTTTATTTTTTTAATTACCCTATCAACGCCTCTCGTTTTCACCTCTATTTTAACGAAACTATTATAAATGTAAAATTATTATAAATGTCTTAATATCATTGAAATCCGTTCACCCGTTACGGCATGGTTGATTAAATGTCAAACATACATTCATAGTCACAAACTAACATATAAACGAAAAATGAAAACCTGGATTTAATCATCTATGTATGAACTGAAAATTTCATATTTTACAATTGTGGTCATTAATGTTTCTTCCGTCTCTGTATGAGAGAAGGTACCTATCTAATGATTAATTAATACCAAATAGCAACATGTAATAACTACACATGACTGCCGCGGATATTGATCGATTTGCGAGGTCAATGAAAGTGAAGAAACCATTTCTATTTTCTTACAACCCGAGACTTATTCGCATAATGAATGGTTAGGTCCCTATCATTTTGTAGCGCGCCGTACCTATACCTTCCCAACCCCCGTATTTTTATACAAATGCCCATGATAAAGTTTAAGCTTTCCATTTCTACGATTCACAAAGTGACGAACTGCAAGTCTATGAAGGAAATACCTTTGCAGTCATTAGAGCTATATAAAGTTGGTACGGACCGTTAATCATTATTTTTATTGTTTTTACATTTATACAATCATGATACTGTAGTATGTATGTAATATGTACCAAGTATTAAATGAAAGCAACCCTTTACTATGTATAACGTCCATGTTTATGGACTGAAGCAGTTCGTCTGGATTTACTAGGTTTACCACTGACATTATAAACTGAAAATTCACTTATCCTTAGTAGAGTTACTTAATAATATCACAGAAATGTGCATAAGTCTCTTATATATTGCCTTGGCCATCGCATCTGCGCATACATTTAGGTGAATAATTTATAAATGTCAATCGACAATAATTATGGCAATATTATGTTAATTTGTTGGTGGACTCAATACTAAATGCAAGCATGGCCAGTGCAGTGCTATACCCATAGGTTATAAAATCTGGAAAATATCTTGATGCTCGAATAGCGTCATCCCATACACAATTTATATAGGTAGTCATATGAAAGCTTAACATTGGCACTCCGCTTACGTTTTACTATATCTTTACTTACGGTTAAATAGAATCGTTAAAAGAATTTACGAAATTCGGTATATCGATACAATCGCCAGTAAAACTGTTTTAGTATAACTATACCTACAGGTATTCTAACCTCAGTGACTCAATTTATTTTTCAGTGGCATTTGGTATAATACAAGTAGAGGTTTTTCGCAATCAAATTCTACGTTTATGCACTTTGCTACACCTCCTATAACATACACACTGCATAAAGCATAATTTCTTAAAAGAAGATCGATAGCACAGTAAACCGTAACGAAGTATTTTCCTTATCCAGCTTTCTGAATAGCTAATAGTAATACTTACCGACCTAAGATGATAAAGTTATTCCGATTATTAAAAAAAGTATTCATAAAATACTTGGTAGCTGCTAGTATTGCTACCTATTGAGATATAACAAGATGCGCAGTTTACATAAGTAGTCAATCCTAAGCTACTTAGTGAGCGTCTATATCATTACATTAGGTGATACCGGTGTATTGATGAATATAACTTTGTTTCTAATCAGTCTTCAATAGCCTAGAATGGTTTATTTCAAACAGCTTCTGGGTATAGTCTCAAAATTTATATACCTCTGTACAGTCGTATAACAATATATGTGTATAACAATATCGTGTAACTATATGGTATGATGATTTAAGTACCTACGTTAAAAGTTTCTGTTTATATATAGTGTGTCAAAGCCAATTTGAAAGTGCCAATTTCCAAAAAGTTACATTTTACAACTGAACAATGGAATGTCTTTTCGATTTTCTGTAGTGTATCTGCATAAGCAAATGTTAAATAGATGTGCTCAGCTACAAAATAGCTTCATATATGCAGGCACATTGACGATGCCATTAGCGTCGATCTAGGCGGCGGCGGCGTACGATTTAATAACGAAGGATTATGTTACAGGATCTAATGACGTTAGTACATCGCACATTTAATGATGGCAGAAAATGAAGATGAGCCCGAGGCGATGTAATAGTGGTGGAATGGGTCATGCGCAGGCGGCGCGAGCGAGCGCAATGTGCGCGCGCGACCTTTTGCGCGTAATTACTAGGCGCGTGCGCCTCCAGTCTGCGCAGTCCGCACACGCACCGTTCGTCGATACCCGCTACCCGCTGTCTGCTTACATATATGGAAACAGCTACTTCACCACACACTCGCCTTTTGATTAGCATTTTTTTGTGTTTGATTGTAATCACACGTTAACAAAGCGTTTTGTTGTTTTCCATTTTATATACTTATCTAATCGATGTATTTAAAGTATACTTTGATAGAATAACTCTCAATAGAGGTATATTGTAAAGGCTGTTTTTACGAAGAAAATTAAACACGGTTCCTAATGAGTCTAAATTGTTAGAAGTATAATTTTAAAAGTTGTGGTTACACTGCTCTATCTACGGTGGATTCTGCTGAAATAGAAATCAGTAAACAGACTTATAAATATTATTTAAAATAGGCCCATAGGAATTAATTTTAGTTCAGAAATCTTACTGGGGGCTTGCAGATAAATAATTGTCCCGTACCTGATGGCGCACTTTTAAACCGCGCCAACGACGATACAGAAAACAATGAAGCCGCAGGGCGACAATTAGGTATTAAATAAGGACCGTTTAAGTAATTTTATAAACTACCTATAAGCCCTTTGTTTGTGTAGAAATCAATCATTAGTCTTATTTTTCTTTCACATATAGGTATTTAAATAAAAAAATAAGTATATTATATTCTTCCATAGTAAAATAAGTTTTAATATGGAAAAATTTCCGCTGGAAAATATCCGATCTTCACAAATCCAGCAACCAAAATATTTATATAATTCACTAACAATAGTTTCCAGTCCATGCAGTTACAAATAGTTTAAGTCCTATGAAAAGCCTACCTCCTATTCAGGAGACGTACCGAGGGGTGAGCGCTGACTTTTAAATGTCTCATCGTCCAAATATCAATCGTCCTTAATATGTAAAACCATATGGCCATTTCCAATATCAATAGCTATTATCGCCCATAATAAGTGGAAAGAAAAATCGAGACATGCTCTCGAAATAGCCACTGTGCAAAGGAAACGGTCTTGTCCACAGATTAATGGCGGCAATTAAATCGGTTCACTCCAGCGGCGACGGCAGCGGCGGGCCGCTTCTGTCGAAAAGCTCGTTTTTTACTATGCACCCGTCTTCTAGACTGTACTTAATGAAAATCAATGGTTCTGTAATCTGTAGGTAGGTACTCGTAAAATGATAAGTTTATACTTGATGCACTGCAAATATGTCTTGATGTGCGTTAAGCGCCGGGACCTGTATAAGTACAGCTATGCTAGTAGGTACATAAGCACTAGATTCGATACGTTTTATTTAACTCCTTTTTCCAATACATGACATATTTACCGACTTATTAAATAAGACAAAATACATAAAAATGAAGTGAAGCAAAGTATATAAAATCATTGGTTTTTTAGTCTTAGACAGGAATGTTTAACATATGATTCACAGAGGAACGAAAGGAGATTAGGACTAAAGCTTGAATTTTTCAGTTCTGATACGATTTTGGGTTAAGTAAGAAATAAACAATTCAGTGTTTAGAGGCCCAGTACCTATATGTAGGTAGGTAGTACTTGGTAGGTACATATATATAGGAAGATAAAATTCGAGGCTGGGCGAAATTATATATGCATAGACGGAATAAAAGTTATCAGAATGATAAAGATTTATCTCTAGGTAGAGTTTATATGAAAATCAGCAGAATAAATTGCTTGCATTTAAATAATAATAAATCATTACAAAAACAACAATAGGAACACGAAGTACCGTTACTTGTTGACCGTTTTATAATTATCGAAGAGCGAGAGTGGATGCACACTTACTTACGGAATGAATTATAGTGAGCCGCTTCTCAGATTGGAATCAATTAACTGGAGGCGACGCGCTCCCGGTCCCGGCGTGGCCTTCGCGCCACCTGCCCGCGCCGGCTCCCCGCCGCGCCGGTCGAGCTGCCTCGCCCTCCGCGCGGCCCGCCTTACCGACCACAGAGACGCTGTTCCTCTAGAACCAGCAGCTCCCACTCTGTGGTCGCAGCGCTGTACTTATCAAAGGCGCGTGATTGCCCATTCATTATCCGCCTGCAAAATCGCGGCACCTTTGGCGGTTAATTGCGCTAACCCAATTTTTTTGTGTCCGAATTTCAAGTCGATGCTCGGGATACCACATTGCGAATTTATTTCGATTGTTGTGCGTATGAATAAGATATTGTCGCAAAATGAAAATTATCGTGTGTTAAATGAAATTAAAAACAGGCTGCTTGTTTGGGCCGATGATTTCTCTAAAAGATAGATTTATTTTTCAGAATCTTTAAAAGTTTTATTGATTTAAGCATCCAACCTTTCTGTTGTTGATATCATTCGGCTGCATGCGATAATAATTGCCGGTAAGTTCTGAATCATAATGTGCAGCTGACTCGCGGCGTCGTATATCTGTGCCTGAAGGACATAAAAGCATGATTTACCAACAGTAGTTAAAACACTCATTAAGCGGACATGAGCGGGGACCGCAGCCGCCGCCGCGGGGCACGCGTTAAATCGCCCAGACATCTTCACTGAATGCTCGCGAGCCGCCCAAACCAGACAGATCGTTGCAATCCAAATAAAAAACCCGAAACCATTCAATAATTTAGATATTTCACAGTCCATGTTTACGTTTGAAAAATCCATGTTTAATTAAAAAGAAAACAATAAAATAAATAAATAGTTCTACATACCCACTCACCACTGACGAGCAACTTTCGACAAAATGCCTGCAAACATACTATTAGGTAGGTATTTTGAAAATAATAGATTTTCCGAGAACACCGCAATCGGCTATGATACTACCTATTGTTTATAACTGTTTGAGAGATGTATGCATTCTGCATTCAAATTAAGCTTACAGTAAAAGGCACTCGAAAAAGGATTTAAGTTAAAGATTAAACTCCACCACCTTAGCCCTGTTTACTGTCACCATCGAATGAGATGACGCGCTACCTTATCTACCCTTATTGAAATAAGTATTAGTGTGAGTGTTTACAAAGGGAGACATTCACGGAAAACCTTGTCCACGACACAGTAATTAAAATATAAATAGAGCAGGTATGTCAGTTGTACGTGAAATGTGAAAACAAGGCATATTAAACATAATAAGCTTCAGAGCTGGTTTAAAGCCCCAAGAAATCCAAGTATGGTCAAACGTTATAAAAACATAACACGGGGGCTAAATGCACCTTTCCAATCAATTACCAATAAATAGCGTATAAGATAGGCTAGAGGACGACCGCGGCGACGAATTCCGCGCTTCACTGCCTGAAGCGTGCGCCTACTTTTTGCAATGGCAGGTGCAAGCGCATATGCTATTAAATTGTCAAAGAATACACGTACGCATGCCTGTGTACGCCTCTGATAGCTTCCAATAATCAAAAGCCAAGTGAATACCCAAGTGTTCTTTTGAAAACACCATAGACGCGATTGTAAACCTCTACTTACGCGCTCACACAAGTTCTCCATCGCGCCCAGCCGTTGCTTACCGCAAAATATTTAAAAACTTATAAAATTAGTATGTATATCTCAAACGTAACTTTTTGCCGTCGACTCGTACTCGTAGTCATTACACAATTACACACGCAGTAATCGAAAACCGCAACATAGCAGCAGTGCGCGGCCTCGCAGTCGGGAACATGTGCTCACTCAATATGGGAGCGCGTAAGAATGATCGCAATTAGCGGAGAGGAGCGCAGTTTTTCGTCGTAATGACCGGGCGTGGCGCGTCCGCACACAATGCGCAGCTTTGTGCGCAGGCGCAGAGCGTGCTAGTGCGTACACTCGCCAAGCTTTTACGGTTTCAGCCGACGGACGCCCGCCATATGACTTGCCACCGATCTATAGCCTCCAACTGCTAAGATATGCAAAATGATCTTGTTACACGTAACGGATGCTGCTATAAAACGTAACACAGATTTTTAATTAGATGGGTTTCCCTCCTTGTGTTTCAGTTTGGACATGTGTAGCAGCAGATTTTTTGTGTTTTGCCGCATATAATATTGCGATATTTATATTACGTAACATAAAGTAATGTCTAGTAGCAAGATAAGCAGCCAGTAATTAACTCATATTTACTTAGGTAATACTAATCTACCAAATAAGGAATCCCGCGAAGCAGATGTCAACGCATCCTTATTCAATATAAAATTATTATCAAAAAATAATTACAGGTCTACACATTATACTTATGTTGCGTTTTTTAATTAGAAATTAAATTTCTCCATGCTTACTAAATAACTTGTTCACAATTATTGTTAGATAAGGTCAGTTTTGCTACCTACTTGTAAACAACCCCGAATTGCTGTCGGATGCGGTAACATTACCATAAACGTCCAAATATTTGTGTAATCAGCAGGTATTTGTTCCAAATCTCGGTGATAGTGTAATTTTAATGGATCGCACTTACGAAGCAAGCGTTACTATCTGAGTATGACAATTATGATTTCTACAATGGGTAAGGAAGCTATTTTTTGGTGCATGTGGTTTGGCTTTTTAAAGGGAAATTATATCTTTTGCGTGTGAGACCATAAATCTGCGGTCTGACTCTTTCTCGAAAACGAGCGTTACACTAATAGTCAATATTATGTACCTATCTATATCGTGACTCTAATCTGTAAGTATAGGAATTTCAAGACGAGCACCTAAGTGTAACGATCTTCGTAGCATCTCTCAGCTGGGTAACAGTCGCCATTGATCTGATTGTAACTAGATGTCGTGTGATTTGAAAGCCTATATATCCCACTGTGGAAAGGCTGTTGACGGTGACATTCCTCGCTGCCGCTGGAATAAATCCTTTCTGTTTTTCTTTCTGTTCGAGCGGCATAAGATCAGTTCTGGCATTTAAGTGTAAGCTAGATCTTTACAGTGTCTATTTATAGATCATCTTGTACGTGAAAGGTCTAGTTTTGGAGCATCAATAAGCATTAGTCGCTGAGACACCTGCGATATTCCGTTACTTTCAACTGAATCATTTATGTAGGTAGAGAAACCTTGATATTTTTCTTCTTATCGTGTCGATATGTGTGTATATATGTAATAAACTATTATATATTTTATGATTGTAATTTTCATTGTTATAGAGAATTAACATAACCCATACAAAGGGGCAGGCAGAGGAGATTCATTCCACCAGTTATGTTATAGGGTCGAGTGTAATAGGGGGCGAGCCCATTGCCATTAACACATACAAATGAAAACTCCATGCTTTTACTGAGAATTAAGTACCGAATGGAGAAACCCGGCAAATAACACTTTACCCAACCCGGGAATAGAGCTTAGGACCTACTAAGAATTAATCCAAGATTGGAAGCATAATGTTAGCGCAAATATCCCTTCAATATTACGGTTCTCATTTGATTGATGACGCCATAGTATGTAGAGAAAGTATTCACACATACACACGACAAATGAAGGCAGTGGCTACGAGTGGATGACGCACGGCACGCGCAGGCGTTTCAATAAATCCGTTAAAGGCACATGGCGCGGGCGCGGGCAGCGCGCCGACTCGCGTGCTGAATCTTGTCTCAAACACTGAGGGTGCCCCTTAGACGCGCCACGAGTCGATTGCTTTTATCGATACGTTAGCATCTTTATCGAGACGTTAGATTCTCAACAGTAGTGAGGTCAGGCAGCTAGACATTGAGCAACTCATAAAAATAGAACACACATTGTTTGTTTTAGAAGTAATCGAATAAATTGTAATGCAAATTTAAGGTATTTATGAAAATTCCTTTAATACCAGTATCATTTAAACAGATACATAGAAAGACGACAACATTTCAAGAATTTAAGAGCAAAGCATTTCAAACCTAAGGGTTTTGAGCTTTCAGTCTATATTTTACACTTTCACGGATTTAATACTTTTTAACGATAATTGGTTCTGATTGTTTACTGAAACATCATACTTTAAAATCATTTATTTACTTATTTAATATTTTTTTAGAATTTAGTTGAAAAACATTTAATAACATGAGAAAGCTAGAACTTAAGTCCACACTAGAGGCTGCGCCTGCGCCGCGCCTTGTCGATATCTAAGTCAGAACAATGGGAGCATCCCTAATCTGTAGACACCTGCCACCCGCACCCCTACACTATATTTTATTCCACTTAATCGTCCTTTCCGTTATATTACCTGTTTTTATACATACTTAAAGCAAGTATTCTCGTTTCTATAAACGCAACAATGTCTGATCGTCCTATTAACTATAATAGACACTTTTAATTGAGAATCTATAAAAGGTTTCGCGAACTGTTGGCCGTATAAGGGATAAGCATTCATCATGGAAGCCGTGGCTCTCATCTGCCCAATTAATAAAAGTTGACTGTAAGGAATGGCGTACGGCGACAGCGTCAGCCGCCTGCGCTTGCGCCGCCCCGGTGACCGGTTCTGTGCGCCTGCAGCTGAAACATACGTATCTACCCTTCAACTGTTTTATTTTGATTTACTTATCTATCAACCATGTACTCGCATACTTTATGAACGTGTTTAAGGATTTGCATGGTTTTTATATATAAAAATAAAAATTCTACGTCATAACGTAATGCTCCATAACTTTCCTTTAGATTCGAATCAGTAAGAAGGTGCAAACATCCAACGCAATGGTTACCGTTACGTTACGTTTAGTTACGAAATACGGAAACGAAACAAAAGTCAAGTTACAACGGACTATGAATGAATAATAAAAACTTATCTTACATCCAATCGTGATATCTTAAACCCGGCTTCATTAATTCTCAAGAAATCGAAATGGAGGATTTAGTTCGAATTTTGAACAAAGGGAGAAAACAAAAACAGCTACAGAAAAAGACGGATAAAAAGTGGCGCGGGCGCGTGCCGGGGCGACATGTGCACGCGCCGAGGATCCGCGCTAACGGGCCGTGACGCGCGCCCTGCGCCCCGCGCCCATGCCGCCCGCACCCCGCACCCCGACACGCGCTCGCCGTTATGTTTACAGGCTCATCTCACCCTCCCCCCTCTCCGCCGCGCTGCACGCGCCCTCCTCCGCCTTGCACTCGCTGAAGCACTTCCCCCTCCTGAAACCTTACATTTCCCTGCGTAACAAAACACGCAGTAACCAAAGCAGATTAGCCGCCTAATTGAATTTCCCGAGATTGTTATTACAATCGTTTATTCATGTGAAAATGTGATTATTTAAAACCTATTGTATAGTTTCTTTGCTGATATTTGATACACATTGTTTAGTGATTGCTTTTTTAATAATTATGTAGTTGCCTGTTTTGTAACGTAGCATAAAATTTATCAAAGATCTTAACTGTCTCTGACCTGCCCTGATTCAAACCAAATATCTCCTTAGTAGTTATCTGTTATAATTGATTTATAAAAAATAAAAAAAACAAATCGGTTCATAAATGACTGAGTTATGAGGGAAGATAAATAAAAAATAAATTTAAAAAAGACCCCGTCGAATTGAGAACCTCCTCCTTTTTTTTAAGTCGGTTAAAAACTTAACAACAATAAAACAACTCATAACTGTAAATAAGATGTGGATACATTCTTGCTCTAGATACCAATGCATAAAGAATTTCGTAGTAGAGCCAGTTACTTTATTTTTTAGCGGTTGATATAAGATAGAAAAAATTACTGACCTAAAATCACTTTGCATGTTTATTGAATAGCAGCAAATTAATTCTTAAGAGAACCTTAAAAGTTTTATTCGTAGCTATTTTTTATACAACAACACCTTTCATTTGTCAAGACATCGGCAATTTAAAAAACATCCAATACACGCACAACCTGCTCAATACCTCACTTATTTTTTACTTATTAAAATCTCATCCAATAATGCCTGTTTCAATCATTACAAAAATGAAAATCATTACTCTCTTACACTTGCTTAAAAGTAAAACACATCTTATGTAGAGTAGACTTTTCCTTCATTGAGCTAACGTTTTAACAAGCGTAAACACCGTCTCAGTCAAAGTTAACGCTGGAAACATTTTGTAAATAAACAATATTAGATTTTTACTGTGGAAAGGCTTCTAAGTTAGTATCTAAGCAACGCTCCGCCCAGCTCTAGACGGCGGCCAATAGCGCGCAGTGGGTGGGGCGCACTGACACGAGAAATCTAAGCTCGAGAATTTAGTTAATCTCAGTAAAAATTTGAACATTGAATTACTGACAAGTTCTTATTTACCAGTCACTACTTAATTCCGAAGCATTACTGTTGTTACATACGAACCTGTGGTCTGGTCCTAAGTAGCGGACCGGTCTAGGTGCTGATAGCAAACTTTTGAGATTCATAATACAAGGGTTTTAATGTCACATAGGGTGCAACCGCTTATTTGTGGACATTAATACTAAAAAGCCATTTTTCAGTGCATCCTCTGCGCCGTCAACGTAAACGCAACCAGCAATTAAGTAGTGCATGCGAGGATGCATCGCGAGCCACCTGTCAAGTGGCTGTTTCATCAAATCATTTCTTTATTGCTCAGCCTCCGTCCGACCTCTTTTTTGTTAGCAGAGTTTTGAAAAAAAAACGTTATTGTAGAAGAGTAGTCGGGTAGGTCGGGGCGCGCGAGCCTTATTTCAGTCAGGTGCCAGGCGCCAACCGCGACGCACCGTGCTTAGTGACGTTTTCCGTTCCTACACAGCCTTACGATTTTCGCGTCGTCATATTGTTCGCAGCAATTAATATTAGATTTTTATTTAAAATAAAATGACATTTTATTCATGGTGTATATTGGACTGATTAAATATTTTTAATGCAGAATTTTCTCGTAGTGTGTCGTAGCAGTGAGTGAAATAGATTTTCGTAGCACTGTAGAAGTTCCATATAAGGTAAGTTCAGATTTAATAATTATTTATTTACAATAAATAAGTAGGTATATGCCACATACGAATTTTAAATGGATTTACCTAAAAAAATTTTTTTGATTTGCAATACTATTAATATAAGTATTAAAAATCAGAATAAAATCTAAAATATCGCTGTATTCATTCATCTTATTTCATAAAACATCATGGAAACTGTTTTCATCTTCAAATAATGACTCCAATTAACATAATTATTAATACTTATTTTATTAGCTGTGTAAATACGTTTCTTCATGCACACAACATCTTCTCTCCTTTGTATGCATTTATGGAACTAAAGTTTTAAGTTTTAATGATTTTACCTACATTCAAAATAACTGTAAAAGTTTATTATCTATTAATTATATGTTTAAAACATGTAACAATGACATTATTTGGTACATACTGGTAATGATTACCTAATACGAAGGATCTTTAATTATGCGAAGTTTCTATTGCTCTAATTGTTGTGTACCTACACAACAAGTAGAGCAATGGAACTACTGCTGTGTGAATTTACTAATTGTGGATTTGAGATATAACTAGATATTTGCATTTCTGAAACATAGTGTTGTTAAATTTCCGGCTAACAGAAACAGTAGAAAATATCAAAGTCGAATAAATAGCTTCATCAACTAACAACGTAATTAAAGTACAAAGAGTTTAATGTAGCTCAATAACCATTGTTCCGCGATCGACAAAATCCAAGTCGCATAATATACACGGAAACAAAACTGCACATTAAAGTCCTACTTTTCATATTTGTTCATGTCTATGTTGACACAACAAACAATACAAAGTAATACGTTCACGTTTTAACCAGTCATCGCCGTCGCCCTCGTCTGGTAGGATGCAGTGCTATGCAAATAATCTGCAACTCTACTTCATGTAAGCATTAAACAAACAAGACAGTACCTACCTAATTTGTACATGTGTTTCGAACACGCTTAATACCTAGAATTATTGAATATAGGACGTACCGGGCACATAAAACCCGGGCGGTGAAATATTATCACCGACTGCGAAAACATCGCTATTAATTTGATACAAAGCACAAATTGAAAAGTCGTCCGCGTAGGTATCATCTGCCCGTTTTCGTCATTATTATTTATTCACGTTTGAGATATATATGTACATTCTGCCTGAAAAATAAATATTCATACGAATCGGTGACAATGAAATGAAATGAAACTTACTTATATAACTATACCAATATTGTTACTTCTATATTTGTAATACAAGGAATCATAAGACTTGAACACAATATTAATACACTAATCATGGGCAGACTTCGACGTCTCAATATCGTAAATTAGTACGGATTAATAAAATAACAACTTATTATGTATTAACCAAATCAGTGTTACGCGTGACACACATTTTACAATAATACAAAAACACTTGTGTATGTTATTATTTTTACATTGTTAACAATATTTTAACAAAATCTGTTCAAATAGACTTTTACCTTTTTTGGTTTCGATTAAATCAGTTTTTTCATAAAATCACCTGTTCCTAGCACACGCGCTATCAAACGACCCGACGATGGTGAGCGCACTCAATAATTTGCACACAGGTGAATATAAGATCCGCAATATGTAATAGACTAGCGCAAATAATTGACAATCGAGTAGTAAAGTTATGTATAACCTCAACCATTTCAGCGCTGATTGATTTTCTTGACATTTGCTCGAGTTCCCACTGAGTACCGCAAGAAAAAAAAACACTTAGGTGGCATTCGTCGCGCGGTAGGTAATTGCTACTCGCCATCTAATAAATAAAGACTTGCTTTATTGAAACAAGAAATTGCGACGCACAACCCTCGCGTTAGCCAACTCGTTAGCCAATTAGGAGTAATAGCACGAATCAATTGCTTTGCATTTGTAAGACAAGAAAATGAAATTGCCCCTTCGTGGATAACATGACTGTGATCGATATCTACATGAACACTATTTGTTAATGAATAGAATTGGACATTATTGTGATTGGGAAATTTGGCAAATCATTGTCCGGCATCATTATTTATAATTTACGACGACTAATGTTATGTCTCTGCCTATACTGGCGCGCTCCTCGAGTTTAATTCCTAATGGAAGCGCAGTGGAATGGTATTGTAACACGCGGACATCCATTCTGTAAATATGTAATGTGTGTTAGTCTAATGAAGATTGTTTTACTCGACACGTGCATTATTAATGCGCGTACGCAGCGGGCGCCGGCCGCGGTCGCGCGCTCCGCCGACCACTTTCATTATTCTGATTCTTCATTTGCTTGATTGAGCTTTTAATACGATTCGCTGTCAACAAACAAGCGGTTGGATTAATCAGCACGGCCTGTCAACAAATACGTACGTACATACGTAGTCGGATGGACACTAATGACGTCGGTCACGTAAAACAAAGATGATATCGCAATTTTTGAATTGATCCGCGTCCACCGTAAAATCTTGATAGCTGCAATGTTGACCGACATATTCAGGTGTAGTGTTTCTTGTTTGGATATGTTATCCGTGTGTATATTAACCGTACCTGTTTAGTAGAACTCTAAATACGTTCTTAAGTTCCTAAGTCTTAAGTTCTTATGTATGTACATTAACTTGTTGAGGCCTGTTGTAGTTTAAAGAAAAATAAACATTGTTCGATCGCTACAAGTGAAACAAAGAAACTGAAAATTGTAGCATGAACTAAATTTTTTAAAGCTTCAATAATTTTAGTTTTAAATTATGTATTTATATTACGACTAAGTATTTAAATGTAAATATTTAAAACATATAGACCTACAGAGAGCTAAAGGTTCCCACGGTAAAGCAGAATGTTTGCAAACCGATCGATCGATAAGCTCTATACTAGTTAACGACTATTCAGAAGCTCAATTTGTATGTTTTAATTGGATGCAAAAATGTACTTAATACTAATGGTGTGATCATTATTACACCACGAACAACGTTTATGTACACGTAATGCCATTGTTAGTTTAACGAAATCGACTTAAAAGATATCATAGCTTTACAATGATTTGTCTCTGCTGGGGCGTTTTTAGCGCCGTTTCTTCCAGTTACAGCACGATGATTGATGATCAGATGGTACCATTTTAGATAATCCTTTTTGCTTTGGGCTATCTTATGTATGATGATTAGAAAGTGCTCTATTAATTGTATCCATTCTGATTAAATTATTTTAATCTTATTAATTCATCACCTCTGTATGAGAAGACGACTTTGCGCAGCAGTGGGAAAGTTAGGTTTAGGCTCATATTTATAATTACTTATCATGCTGTCACAATTTCTTCGTGTTTAACTGAAGGTGTGTCTTGTTCAGGATGTCCCGGCACGTGCTGCTGTCCCGGCTGGCGGAGCAGTTCCAACCGTCGTCGCCACCGCCGCCGGCTCACCGGTTCCCATCACCAGAAGGCAGTCTGTCTCCCCGCACACCGCCGTCGCCGCGATCCCCCCCTCGCTCGCCTGATTCTTTGTCTCATCACCGACTCGATTTACTACAGTTAGGTGACATCGAGATAGCCGGGAGAGCTCTCAAACAATACGCGCGAGCTACTGGTATGTGTTTCAGCAATTGCAAGCTTTTGGTGCATAATAAAGACTTAAAAACTTGAGTGATCCATTTGATGTTAATAAAATCTGGAGGATTGTTGATAATTTAATTAAGCAACGATTTCATTAATTTAGAACTGGGAGCTCTGATGTACTGCAGTGGTCTTGGCGCGCTCTACAGCGGGGCTGGAGTGTGGCCGCTGCTGATGCCACGCGCCTCGCCGCAGTTCGTGCGACCACCCCACGACCACGTGAGGCATACCCCACCTAGAGATGGTAACTATGTTTATTATGACTAATTAACTATATTTTATTAAGATCACCGTGAAAATATCATCTTCAGCCTTTATCAAAGAATTTGATGCTTATAATGAAATATGCATGTATGGAGGTGCTGACAGTTGAGCAGCTAAGTTAAAAATTGGATGAGACTCCATAAGTTTCTTTATTACAATCTGTATTCGGTTTTTGAACATTTAAACCATTTCAAAGTAAAGATAAAATATAAATACTCCGTGCAAGTACCAACAATTACAGTGACCTACATAATTTGCAATTACTATAAGTCAAACGTAACTTAAATCAAAGTCTGACGAATTAATGTTTTTCAATACGTCAACACTGCGTGTTGAAATTCTGTAATTCATATGAAGGGCAAGTAAATCAACACAGACAGAAAGTGTTTACGTGTTTAAGAATTCTTAAAATGGTAATAAGATACGTTAGCGGCATTACGAAACATCGTTCGCCTCGGCCTCCTTACGCGACTTCTCCTGAATAACACTCATTAGAATAGCTATCAGTGTAAGGCACCGATTAATAACTCGAGGCGCTGATACGTCGTCGTTTACATGTCGTTTACCTCCACCGATGGCACAAACTTGCTTGTTTCCTACGCTCCAAGGAAAAGTACATACACCAGCGTAACTCATTGTCACCAAACGAAATTATTTAAGTATTCTAATTGTTCCTTATCCGAGCTGGTACCGGTTGCGACTCAACCTCGCAGATAAGAACGCGAACCGGCGACGGAACCTCAATAAGTACTTGATTTTTTATTTACAGGTGAGTAATGTATAAACGAAATTAAGTTTAATTGCTTCCGATAAAATAGTTGTCAAAGATTTCATTAGAAATATCGACGAATATTATAAATTCGCAAGTTATCGGTAATACTGAAATGGCCATAATACTTTCATGAAAAAAGCTGGTAAAAATTTAGTTCCAATAGGTATGTAAACTATCATTGCATATTACAATTGGCTCACGTTAAAATAACAAAATCACACTGATTCATGTTTCAAGGGAGAGATATAGTTAGAGAAGTTGCCGGCTTCCGTAGTAGGTAAACGAAAGTCTAACGCAACTATGCAAGTTTAAAACTTAACGTTATATTATAGAGTAAACATTGACGTAACGTCGGCAAACAGTGTCGCACCTGTACAGATTTCATAAGTCACTCGATAGACGACCGATTTGACTCGTCCGACTTTAAATTTTTAATTTAAACCGTGAAGAACAGTCGAAGAGAAATTGTCGCCGACGCGGACGCCCACACTTGTCTTGTTTGTTGACTTTATACTGCAATGTGACTTCATTTCCTTTTACCTACATACCTGCATTTGCATCATTCGTAGTCGAAAACGTATTAGATTTAAATGTGTTCGGTCAAGATATTATCGATTGTTAGTTCTGATAAACCAATCTCAGTCGCTTGAAAATATGTCATATTTTTGCTAAAGTGGCTTGTCACTGTTAGAAGATGTAGGTTTGTATCAGTTTTATAACCCAGAAGGAATGCAGGCATGATGCTAAACATTTTCATTTGTCTACAGATGACGAGGAAGAACTCCCTCTCAATTTATCAACGAAGAATCGTCAGATTTGGTCGCCGGGGAGTGCATGTGAGCGTGAAAAGGTGGAAGTTGGTGCAGAGTCACCGAGCTCAAGGTGGGAGGGTCAGGACGACAACGACGTGCCTCTGGAACTAGTCAAGAGATGCCGAAGCAACCCGGACGAGGCAGAGCGGCCGCTCAGCGCAGAGCCGCGGCGCTGTCCCTCAGCCCCCGCTCACCAGTCCTACCCCATAAAGCCTCCGCCAGTGGGAGACATCAACTTCTCTCTACTCCTCAAAAACGAAAACAGAAACGAAAAATCATTCCAAGTAAGTGTTCCAAAGCCAATATCTAGTATAAATTCTTAATCTGCAGATGAGATAGCTGTATGCTTTAACGAGTTCTGAGTAACTGTACAATTTCCGTTCAAAATGCTTTAAAATAGCAAACCAGTATCCGTTTTAGTCTCTTTAACAAATCAAATAGCAAAAACTGCCCCTGTCTTAATAAGTAGTCGCGTATCGGAACGGGTCGCGCGTCCCCCGCACGCGGCTCGCACCGAGCCTGCTGGCTCGTCTTCTCGCCATTTTTGTACCTTTCGTTTTTTCTACTTGCCGCCGTTATAAAATTCGCATCGGTTTTAATCAAAATTCCAACTTTTAATATCACGGCGCGGCAGTTTATAATTGGACGAATAATTACCTACCTTGTGTCATACGACGATAAATATGTTAAACGACCACTTCATGTTTCCACACTCTGCAAAATATTAAACATGATGCACTAGCATCGTTTATTTGGTATACGTTATTTAAATTGATCAGTGTCTAATTGAAAACCACACTGTACCTAGAACCGAAGGCGACGTCAGAAAAACAAGGTTTAAATTCATAAATTTATTGTTGACAACCATGGCAATAATAATAAAGAATATGAGGGCAACAAATTCATCATTAACTTGTCAACAATCGTTGTTAATTATACAATTACGAGTAAAAATTTTACGCTGCAATTAAGTTAATCAATATGCTTAATACTACTATAGTACTGCAATATTTATTAGTTACAAGAAATTAATAAAATAAAAATAAAGGCAGGGTCTGTAGGTGTACAAATTAGTATCAAACAAAGGCGGGCAGCGATCGAGCCGGCGCGTGCACGCCACGCGCTACACACGCGTCGCGCGCCTCCTTGTGCTCTACTTACGCTTCCTTAAGTAAAGTTCATCTGTGAAAGTACTAACATTATTTAATCTAATAAACATATATATAGGCTATCTCCTTGATCTATAGTAGAACTAGAACATCACGGATTTGTTTACTTATATACTTCAGCTAAAAATTTAATTCTAGGAAACATGAACATTTGGACCATGGGGTCCGAGCGCTCACGCGCTGTTTAGAGATATAGCGAAACGCTTAGTTGAGTCTACACGTGACCAAAGGGCTGGTGCATTTTTTGGTCAAAGAATAAGCATTGCTATTCAACGTGGCAATGCTGCCAGTCTTTTGGGCACGTTACCAGCTGACATCGATGAGGATCAATATTATGATGCTTTTTAAATTTTTATATTTTTATGTGTAGGTATTATTTTTAATTTATGTTTGTTCACAATATATTTATAACATACCTTAGAGTTCTCCCTAGGGAAGTAAATACATAGGGAGGAAAATAAATAACTGCCGTGAGGAAATGAAACTTTGAAAACTTTTTCTTAATTTAAATGACATTGTAAACAGCTCAGTCTTTGACTATAAGCACCTGTAAATAGTTAGTATCAATAAAAAACGTAGACTTTATTACATCTGTAACTTGCTAGCTTGTAGAACTTGAGTTTCTTATTTTAAATGTAATTTGTTACCATTAAAACATAAATAATGATAAAGCCTCACTAGAGATACATAAATAGTTCGATTTACGCATTTCACGGTAATCCGTGTGTTATCGGGAGGAAATAGAAACTAATCTACTAAGTTATTCCTTCTGTAAGAAATAAAACAGTAAAGTCTCTCACTCATATAAAGCTATAGTAAGGTGGTATAAAGGTGTGAACTTTAAAACAAATGTTAAAGTTTTAATGAAATCCTTCTTGTAGTTGTTACATATACCCATTAAGACGAGTAACAGTCCTTCAATTTACTGCTGCCGCTGCACCTCGCATGGGTCCGCGGCAGGTTTCACTAAGCCGTTAAATATAAAAAGCCCGTTTCGTAAAAACGACACTAGATTTTTTAAATTTAATCAGCTATCATAAAAAATCACCTCTCTACGTGGTACAAGCCGATAACCATATGTGGACGGTCACACCCTAGCACCTGTGTTGTTTATAAGAGAGTGCATCGATTGTATAAAAAGGCGACCAAAAAAGTAGCGGTTTTTGTGAGGCGCGAGGCAGTGCAGCTGCCCGGCCAACTGTCACAAGGGCCCGCTACGCGGATTTGTGCCATGGATTATCATGCGCCGCGTACTTAACGACTAACAACCCGACTAATAGCCGTACCACTCATTTTTCCCGTTCATGTGTTTTATATCAGTCAATAAATAGCAACGAGGATAGCTGGTTCTTCTCACACAGCTCACGGCTATGAATCTTAATCGCGCATCATCTTCATCGGCCGGCCCGGTGCGCTTAGGAGTTAATTACTTTATGAAAGCGATTCTAAGTTAATTATTATCTATTCTAAATTTGTGGGTGCGTTTGTATATTAACAGTTATGATAAAAATCGCTTGCGGCTTGGATAACGATTACATATTTTCAGTTAAATATATAGTTATATCCCGTTGTTTCTTCTTAAGCAAGTTATTCTAATTTTAATACCAATATTCTTGTCTTCCAAAAACGATTTCCTTTATCAACATCGACCGTACTTATGAGTTGGTCCTAAATTTACTCACTTCGGTAGAGTGCCTGTAAAGTCCTTCCTTCGGAAAACACACATCTAACGCATCTAATCTGTGTGTCATGTAAATAAACTAAGTTGGTAACGGAATTATTCCATTGCATACAAAAAACATCTGATTAAATAAATGTCAAGCAAAGTCTCAGCAAGTTCTTAGTTGAAAATGTTTTGTCTTTCACACAATGGTGAACAGAATACATTCTATTTGATTTTCAAGCTTTGTATGGAATTAAGGAATAAATAGTAGAATATAAGTAACATGATGTCTTTACAATAGTAGTAATGATTTGAGGGTTATATCGTAGATTTTGGTGCTACAAACTAACTGTTTGAGTCCCACAAATTAAGTACAACGAACAAATAAGTAGACATATATGATTCTTTTTAAAACGTCGTGTAATTAGTCATCCAAGAAAAAATAGGGATAATAACCGGTTAATAGTGGCTAATTACTAGGCAATGAAAAATATCGTAGCTGTACGATGTAGCTAGATGGGAAATCAAAGAAAAGTGTAGAAAGGGGTAGAGCCCTGTTATTAGTTTATTACTGGCTGTCACCGTATACGTGAAGGTGATGGACGCTGTCCCGGCCAGCTTTATAATTATATCTAGTGCTGTACTTTGTTATATTTCGCTCGATTTCAAAGCGATCGTCGTCTGTCGTCCGGTCAAATGATACTAAAATATTGCAGTGTTCCTTTACACGTCACTCATCGACAACTAACCATTTTGACTCGTTAATATCGACTACAGTTAATAGATATGAATTTTATGATTATTCTATAAGGGATGTATTTGCAATAAAATGTTTTTATATTATTTTATTTGTCCGTTTAGTGTAAGCAATGTGGGAAATGCTTCAAGCGCTCGAGCACGCTGTCCACTCACCTGCTGATCCACTCGGACACGCGGCCCTACCCCTGCCAGTACTGCGGCAAACGCTTTCACCAGAAGTCTGACATGAAGAAGCATACCTACATACACACAGGTTTGTCTTATCTCTCACTAGATTTTAGTCCGTCTTGTACATGATCTAAATGACCTGGCCTCATTAGTCTAGTGAACTCTAGTGGTCGCTTAATGCGACTGCTTGAGGTCCAAGGTTCGATTATCTGGTCTGACAAAATTTTATTATATGAGGTTTTCCTATTAGGTAATTCTCATTAGCAGCGCAAATTCTAGCTTATTACATAGGACCTATAAAAACCCGGTGAAATGTCACCGCCTGTCCGTCGGAGGATACAGGCATGATTTTATGTTATATTTTTACGATACGTTTGACGTCTACAATTAGCTCTTCACTAGACCGATACGCACGGTATGATATAGGGATGAGTATCCGTAATCACCAAACGACAAACGGATTGTTGATTGTAGAATGTCGTTACATTAGCGCACATGTAGAAGCAGCTGTCGATTCTCTTGACATAAATTCTTGTGTTCCTTTTACGGTACCCGCGGGAAGGTGGTCTATTATTATCCACTTCATAATAATATAACATAACAGTAAGGATTGCGCATATAGAAAATATTCTGCATAGGCACATTCATTTACTTTCTATTTTAGTTTCGCCGCTTTTTCATAAAAATGTTCCTTGAAGGTAGCGTATATTCATGAAAGAATTGAATTCATGACTAATTAAATACATTGTCGAGTCACATTTAATTAACAAACAGATGTGCCTAGATATGTTTTAAACTATAGAGGTACATATATTTTTTTAAGGCATAAGAATCTTAAAGTCAGCTCAATCTGCTATGAATGTACCAAGCCCATTAAGTCATTTATTTAATGATGATAAGTGTACAGTATTCATATATTTATGTCTACAATGAACATACAGCGCTGCACCCTCCAACTGCGCAAAATGGTTCTTATTACAATAACTACGTTTAGGTGCTCAAGGACTGACAAACAGTTTCAGCTTCTGTTTACCAAACTCTGATGCCGTTTTATTTATCTTGTATCGACTTGCTATTGTAGTTTTACAGACGGCAAATTGACAATCCTCTCACGAATCCAAGTGTTTTAAATTAAAGCCTGACCTCGAATTTTATTCATCCGTATTCTGAACAAATATTCTTAAGTCAACGAGTCTGTTTCAGTATGTAGACCAATATTAAATCTTAATCACAAACAACAGTGTAAAATAAACAGGCCGTAATATCTTCGCCGTTTTCCGAACGGAATTAAATTACAGTGTATAATTCAAACCAGTGTGAAACTCAAATTATTGTGACAACTGTTTCATGTATCACGTAACTTGCGTCAAGTGTCAACGCGTCCCCACCTTATTACACCAGCCTTACGTAGCCCTATCATTTAATTTGAAACTTTCATTGCTAACTTAACATGGACTACGACGAAGAGTTCTCTATTTGTAGCATAGATATTTAATGTGGATTTTCCTTCTTCTTTCCCTTTTTGATTACCACTTAAAAACAGAGGATGCTAGCGATAAGTACTTCATTTACTTAAATATATTCGTAAATCTTCCAACAATTGTTTAAATATAGGTGATATTCACTTATTTAAGATAGTATTCATAATTATCTTAAAACTCTTGTGTTGGAGGACATCAAACACATTTCCAGAGTCGTGAAAAGCGGTTTCATTGCTGCTATTTAACAATATATAAGTCGAGTGCGCGGCAAAATATGTTATAGCACGTTTTATTGCGATAAAGAAACCCGATATCATTATTTTAGTCTTCACCGCCATTATTTCAATCGTGTCGTCCTTTATAAGAATGTGTATCATTACCAAGTAGCTGTTAATTTATTTATTCACATAAAATTTTACTTTCTCAATTAGTCGCCTGCGATATCCATGAACGTTCGTGTCGAGCGTGTAATGATAGGTAATCTCCAACGATTGCCCTTTTAATCGGAATGACAGTAAACAGCTGCTGAAGACGTTATCCGACATTATCCTCGTCGATTTATTAAGCTGTATAAGTACATAATGTTCTGTTTCAAGCGATGCATAGGTTAGACTACCCCACGGTGAAACAAGTTCATTAAAGGAAACATACTCATTCGTCCAATAAAAGCAATCACGCGGCGCATCGCAGACGATACCTACCTTGAGTATTGAATATTTAAATGCCGTGCAATTACGTTTTTGACGGCAAATCGCAGCCTGTCTGTGCGTTAATGAACTTTCAATAAGCAAAAAATATGCTGTTTGGTGTGCACTTGGATGTGGCGTGCTTCTGTCGCGCGTCCGTCGCTCAGCTCGCAGGCGCGTGACGGTGATGCGCCTATGATCTTTCGTCACGCCTATATTTATTATAAACTTCTTACGTTAATTATTTTTTACAAGTATATAAAAAGTTTGTCGTTTAACATTAATAAGTAAAAAAACTAACTAAAAGTTTTTTTCGTACAGCTAAGATAATTAATTAACTAGTACATTAGCGTAGGCCTATGTTTTTCTAATGAACATTTAATTTGATGAATTCAACTGGCTTAATTAATTTAGCACAAAATATTTATGAACCAAATTGTATCCTTAAATTAGCATTGATAACTCCTTAAGTGTTAGCGTGTGAATGAATATAGTAGATAAAACACAATGAATAGTACCTACATTTAAGTTGTCGGTAAGAAAATACATGTCTCATACGTTTTTCAATGGCGGGACTACTTCCAGTAAACACAACGAGACGAATTATAGTAGCTAAAAAATGTGGCGGACATATTTGTCTTGGCCGGAGACATCTCGTCACGTCCCTGCCCTGTTCCGAATGATTTACAGCGGCCTTACATGGTGCTCGTCCTCCCGATAAATGCCTCATCATCAATATTCCAAAATGCGGCTCGGCCTGCAATTAGCCGCGCAGCCTTCACAAGCCTTCACGTGCACACGATCACAGCTCAAACAAAAAGTCAACTTAAATCCTGTTCTATCTATAAAATGACATTTGCATTTTTTGCTATAAATATTCGTAAACCATCTTTAAAGATTTTTAAGCCCGATTAAATTTTATAGCCAAGCGGGTAATACAATATATTTTCTCTTTTATTAATCGGCCACAATTCCAAACCACAAGTGCTACAAACAAATCAATTTCCTGGTGAAATTCTTCGCTGAAAATATTTGATATTAATTTGGAAGGTCTCTCTATGTCCTTAAGCCCTTAGTAAAGTTTCATGAAACAGGTAAGTGTTATGACGAGGTACAACGTACAAACGATTATCGGTAAAGTTGATAAATACCGGTGTAGCTACAAGGCGACGTTGCATATTAAATCAGTTCGGAAACCTAACCATGAATAAATAATAAATAGTGGATGATATGACAAGTACTGGCCCACTTACACAAGCTTTAATTACTTGACGAAGTGATAGATAATGTATTTAAGTGGTTTATGAATTAGGAAATCGACATTACGTAACTAAACATCATATTTTAACGCTATTCGATCTGTGGATGATCTATGTGAATGTGTAGTTCATAGAAAATTTGAATTTTCATACATTTTTATCTTGTCAAAATGTATGCATAGATCTCACGTGCTAGTACTGTGTACTCTAAGATTTTAAGGTAATGTAAAAAATAACAAAAAAAATCATTTGTTTTAGGTGAGAAGCCGCATAAGTGTGTCGTATGCTCGAAGGCGTTCAGCCAGAGCTCGAATCTAATTACGCATATGCGTAAGCACACTGGATACAAGCCCTTCTCATGCGGGCTCTGCGACAAAGCCTTCCAGCGCAAGGTGGACCTTCGCCGCCACCGAGACTCGCAGCACGCGGAGGCGGCCGAACCTGCCGCAACGCTGCCGCTCCCCCACCGCTACAGGTTCTACGGCGACGAGCCCCCACCGCCGCTACCACCTCTTATTACCAATTAAACTCGTTTTATCACGTTTTGTGTTAAACCGTTTTACAAAATATAAGAACTGAATATAGTAAAGAAAATATTACTCTATAATATCATATAGAGCGTTGTCCTTTCGATGAAAAACGCTGATGTATCATGGTGAGTTTAATTTTGAGTACAACGTTTAAATTAACGTGATTCTGTAAATCGAAAAATAATTTGAATTTTAATGGAAATAAGTATATTTGACCTTTGTAACTTTACAGACTTAAGTTCCAAGACAGAAAGTTGTATCTAAGGGGAGTTATCGATGTGTACATAAAAATATTGTTACCTTTTAGTGCCTTAAGAAATCCTGTGAAATGTGTTGTTACTAATTTAAACAAGTTCAAAAACAAAGTAGTTTGATATTGTGTATATTTTTAACATTATTCAAACACAAAAATTTCCGTCCATAAACAGTGATAAATTAAAAAAATAGATTTTTTCATCTGTCATTGATTATTATCATGTATGGCAGTTAACAAATAATATGGAGAAGGTAAGTAATGTGTAGTCTAATAAATACCAAAGTAAAGTGTCTTATTTAGTCGAGTGTGAAACGCTTTATTTATTTAGACTAGTACTAAACAAGCGTCATATATTCTAGTTTATTTATTTAGTATGATTTGCCTACCTTACTTTTATTATAGATATTAGACAGTATGAAGAGATTTTTCTGTCTTGGGCATTATAATATTATCTTTTGTGTAAATAATAAAACCTGAAAAAATCTTACGATATTGAAATTGGTTATCGCTTTAAGAAAGCCTACTTTAATAATGTCTTTGAGTAGTGACCACGCATTATAATCAGTCTTTCTGTGTGTTTCCCAAACATCATAAACTAAACGATTACCATAGTTAAACTTAAAACTGTCATTAATTTACCAGTGACGAGAAAAAAACATCAGTTACCACATAATCTGGTGATCTGGTCTGTTACCAAATAACCTAGGCCCCTCTTAACACGTTTTATACGGTGTACCTATTCGATTGTTTTTTGTAGATTTTATTTAAAACATGCTGTAGTTTATATTAACGCAGAATAAGGCAACCACTTAGAGCTACCTAATAATATTACAACCTATGACGACTTATACGACACCTACCACAATGATGTCACCATTTTAAACATAATGCAATTATTATTATATAATTTGTCATAATGCATTTACTTTAGAATTAAGTTGTATTTAATAAATATAGTTGTAGTTCGTTAGAGGCTTAATTTATTTATGAGACTGCACTAAAATTGTATTCTGGACACTATCGATTGGGGATTAAAGACGGTTTATAAGTATTTTATATCAATGTAATTGAATGAAATTTAAGCTATTGTAAAAATCAGATGTACCTTATTATGTTTAGATAGGTATACACTCGAGTGTTTCATTAGTACAAGTGACGACTGGCGTTGTCACGTGAACGTTAACGGCTAGAACACCAAAGAGAGTACCAACGGACAGCTATGATTGTTTCGTCCACCTTTACGACTCGAATCGTGACTGAATGATGCGAGAGCATCACCAACACGCTTAGAATAAGAATATTTACCTTTGTATAATATTAATATACCAAATTTTCATCGTAAAGTACCGCGGTCAAACCGTTATGCTAACTTTAATTGTTTCGGACACCTTTTTAAAATTGTCATCACCCATTTGCTAAGTGAAATCGTCAGTCAGTTTTTATAAGTTTGATTTTAAGTTGTAATTTATTAAGGCCAGTTCAATATAAATATTTATGAAATATTGTGATCATATTATTTACTATTACGATACCTGCTTATCCCATAACCCGTATAACCAATTGATCATCGTCATTTACCAGTTAGGTACATTTATGTGAAAATGCTGGAAGTGGTAAGCTGTCAATCTGACGAATAATATAATAATAATAATAAATTTATTTATTTCTCTTCACAATAGGTCTTATAATTTAATAATCTATGATCTAACTTAAAGTTCACCTATGTGAGTATTGATGATGAGGAATAATTTACGGTAAACAGAAAATTATTGATAAATGACTAACTCCGATTCCTGCAGTAAATAAATTGAAATGGACACACAAGCGTATGATCTAATCGAATGTTTAGCGGTATACATATTATTATTATAGTGTAATCCCAGTTTCGTTTTGGTTAGGTAGGTACATTTTGGTCTCTGTCTGGTCTCCAAATGACACAGATGGGTCAGGTTTTCGACTCAGTCATGATCTTCTTGGCTTTGATTTCTGCGTAGCATCGTAGCGCTGAGAGTATAAGGAGCCACGGGTTTAACTCTTGCACGAGAAGCGAATACTTATCGCGTGATTTTCACAAGGTATTTTGTGTATTGACCTAATGTGTAATTCTTGAGTCTAGAGTGTCGGTTGGATTTCGACGCACCAACGATACTGAGTAAAATTCTGCATTCTTATCCATTTTTACCCGCTGTAACAAAATTGTACAAACCTTTTAAAAAGATTCGTTTTATTCATCACTTGTTCATTAAACCAACAATCATCATAAAGATATTGACGCAGGCACCTGACACCGCCATGTTAACAAACAATTACTAGATATGAAATGAACATTACATACCTGGCTTACTACTAGCCATTCGGAATTAATCGTGTTTATTAAAGCATTTTCAATTTGTTTTGAAGAGAGGTAATGTACTAAGGAAATCAAAATAACGACTGTCGCGTGATACTTATCAATTCAGTTGTAGATGTAGCACTCATAGAATTTTGTAATTTCGTCCAATTCAATTATTGTAATAGCTTCATGAATGCTCGAGTGACACTGTCGAGACGAGGTCTTACTACTGGACTACTTTGTGTGCCTATATGAACCAGTTTATTGCAGATTGGTAAATCTAAAAGTTGTCCCTACGCTTGGTCCTCTGCGTAATGCGGAGACGCCGCATTACATTATACTTAGCTGCGTATCGCTTCCACTACGTAAACTGTCCTGTTTTAAGAGTTCATGGTAAGGCAGTAGATACCGCCAAGCAGAGGACCAAGTGTAGGGACATCTTTTAGATTGACAGCTGACACAGATGACAACAGTCAGTATATTAATGTAGGACTCTATATAAAACAGAACGCGCATTTTAAGTTTGCAGAACCAAAGTTATGAGCGGCGACGCAGATATAATTTACTGATACTGTATGTAGTTTATTGTTAACTCTTTAGTATCCACCGTTTATGAGAAAAGTCTCGAGAAAGGCAATTTCAATTCCGCCAACTAAGTAGCCGCGTATTGCTGTGCTGTGGTTCGAAGTTTTGAACTTAACCGACAAAAGTAAAGTTCTCTCATAACTATAAATGTATCTGTATGATGCCTTGTCCAAAAATATTAGAATTATACACCTGACCGGAGACGTATTTTTCATTTTATGGATAACATCTCGTTGGTTCGTCGGTTCGTCGAAAAAACACTCGTCGGTTTTTCCACTGTTATAAGTACGAACAGAGAAATACTTTATGTTTTCTTTAACTTGCATAATATTTAAATTTTAATTCTATATTAATAAAGCATGTTTCCTCATTTAAACGCCCACAGAAGCCATACATCACAGATATAAGGCGTTACCTGCACATATAACACTACCTACCCCTTTACCGTCCACTATTACGATTTTATAATACAATTAGGCAAGTAGGCAGTGCGACAGCGAACGACATTAGAATCCATACAAGAAGCTGCTAGCTTGTGCATTGGTACTACCGTAATGAGATTTGTTGTTGTATCAGAGGGTTGACACGAATACACAACAATAGATTAATCGACATGTATGTAGGTATGCATTGTATGTCATGTGTATATCGTGTATACGTGTGTTCCTATTAATGTGTTTGCGGATATGAGGAGCGCTATCTTGTTGGATCCTTAACTTGTTGTAAGAAAAACGCATAGGAGTCACTGACATACCTATTTCTATAAATAAATTGGAATCTTTAGAAAAGTTGGTTAAATACAATTTTGAAATTAATTGAACTAACTGCACCTAGCGAAGTTTCCTATCAAAGATGGTTTGTGAAACACACAACACAAGCAGTGCCGTGACTAGGGCGGTGCCAGTTGTGCCTAAGCACAAGGCGCAGACCCTAGAGGGGTGCAACTAAATGACCAGACCAGGACCACAAACAATTAGAAAGGGCGCTGTTAAGTAGTTGAAGCTCGCACCGGGCGCATAAAATACCTAGTTACGGCACTGGCCACAAGCAGAGACTATTGTCGCAACCTTATAACTAAATAAAACCGATAACAAAAGTTTGTGAAAATCCCTACGTTGTTAAAGACACTATAAACAAACGCATATCACAATCTGAATGGCACCGCATGACCGCACCGAGCCAACACTAAATTAGGCAATCAAAGAGGGAAAATATAATAACAATAATGAATTAATTCATAATAAATAATAGATCATCATGCAACGATTAACTCAATTATATTAGTAAAGCCGTATATTTATTTATAATACTCGTATATCTAGATATTAATATTATATGGAAGTACAGTTTGTTTGTATGTTCGAAACCAGCCACCCGATGTCCCAAACTCTTTCACCATAATTTATAATCGAGCTTCAGGCAGATTCTATAACGTGTTATACAGGGTGTAGGTAATTATGAAAACAGAACATAAAAATGGTATAATTCGTTTTAAATTATCGTTTATCTTAACTATCTCACTATTACTTCAGCGATATCATAATTATTATCATTCCAAATAATATAATTTTTGTGCAGTAAATAGTATTTTCTTAGAGGATAGAATAAAGAGGTAATTCACATAGTGTGCCATCTGCCGTATGTAATAAATACTTTACGCGCATATCTTTGTATGGGACCGATCTGTAACTTAGTTGACTTTACGCGGTAGAGGATAGTGTTTCGGCAAAGAACCACTAGAGGGAGCTAACCTAAGCTTTGAAGTAATTTCAACAAACATGTTGCTTCTCAATCAGTTAAGTAATTTATTTTATTATTATGTATAAAATCCATGGTGATTTATTTTGTACTACGAGTTATTGATTAAATTATTTTATGCTGAAACACCATCCCTCTTACTTATTAACGATGCTAAAATGTGTTTCATGTTAACCACTTCATAAGTCCATTGGCATCTTTTTGACATGCAAACGATAGTGACAGGTATAATTTTATCAAATCTTCAACATTGACAATTTGTATACGTTTATTTAAAACCTTACGATTAGTTATAACAAAAAAATATTCTAACAATCATTAGTTTTTATAATAAGTAATATTTTTATAATATGTAGTTAGTTACTTATTATAAAAACCAATGATTGTTGAAATATTTTCTTTGTTTTGTATCACGAAATACTAGCTAATCCGGTTATGTTAATTGGTAGGTATTAAATAAAATATAATATGTTTCCTTAACAAAAAGTTTGAGGAATTTCGGAAGGTTGAATCATAAATTATAATACACTGCTTCGATGGTCTAGTGGTCGCAAAGCGCTACTGCTAAGTGTTAGGTTCTGGGTTTGATTCCCATGTCGGGCAAAGTATTACCTATTGGGTATTTCCATTAGACAATTCTCAGTAGCAGTATATTATCTGTATCTGAGTCCGATTAGTGGCATTAGGCTCGTCCCCTATTACATGGGACCCAATCATAATTGGCGAAATGTGCATGTACTACTTACACACCTCCTACCCCTTCAGAGAACAGGCGTGAAGTTATTTTTTAGATTAGAATAGAAAACATATTTCGACACAGAAAACGGGACAGCACTAACAAAAGAAACGACAGAGAAATAATCAGCAGTACCGTCAAACTTGCAATACCGAAAAGGTCGCTAACTCAGCATATCGCTGAGTGTAGACACCCAGCGCTGGTTGCAGTTAGCACCCCACAGTGACTGACGTTTATATATTATTAGCTGCGCCCAGCGGTGTTATCCGCTACATTTTTACGGGATAAAAAGGAGCTTATATGACTATATGTTAATCTATAGTGTCAACTACCTCCATATTAAATTTTAGCAAAATCGGTCAAGCCGTTTAGGCGTAAGGAGGTAACAAACATACAAACACATAAACGCACAAACAAACTCACAAACTTTCACCTTTATAATATTAATGTGAATTTTAATTTAGGTTATATTAGCCATACTACAACAGTGATATCATCAGAGTCACATTTTTACAGAGACCCCCTGAACAAAAGCCCCAATCTAATGCAAAAGGCATACGGGCTTTTTGAGCGTGAAAATTATAATGCAAAAGTAAACATAACAAGTATTTGTAAGTTACTACTTCTTACAATGATTTAATTTATCAACTAAATCTACCACTTGTTTCTCGTCACTAGGTAAGCACAGTGGTTAAGCCGCTAACTGTTGTTTTTGTAGAACTGTAGATTCTTATCGTAACTTGAATAGCATCTTTGATTGGACCTGTTTTACTCGTGTATCAGATATCAGTGTCAGTCTAAGCATATCTCGTTTAGCCTGCGCACGCGCCGTGTTCGATACTCTTTTTCTGCGCATGATTGTAGTGCTACCACTAATGCCAAAAATGTAAACTGTCAATCTTAGTAGTCCTAACTATACCCAAACGGATAACTCTACAGCTGTGTTTGAAGCTGATTTCAACCTCTTTCATAGCCTTGACATTACGGACTATGCCGTGTTAATCCTGACACTTATTATTTTCATAATAGGTGCAGCGTCGTGGGTGATGATGAAAAAGATACGAAGTCTAAAAAATTACGTGTTTCTCAACACCATGTTTGTTACTATCTTAAACTTTATTGTGATAACATGTAATGCATATAAATATTTTGAGTTAATTAATGCCAGTGGGTTAGCATTAACATGTTTAAATATTCTATATGCTTTTACAATAACATACTTTAGATTAGTAATGCACTTTTGGCTGTTAGTCCTGTGTTGCATCTTTTACGTGGATATTGTTAGTGTTTTAGTGCAGATTTCAGTAGAAGGTATCCTAAATGTAGCCTCTATTCCTGGGACGCGCCTTTAGTCATGTCCTGCATTGTTAGCGTCGCCAGGCCTCTCGTTTTATTATTATTGTCTGAATACTTTGATGAAGAAACTAATGCTTCTATTTTAAATATACATATAGTTGTAAACGTATATATATTCTTTACTCCTTTGATAATTAACTTCTGTATTTATATAAAAGTACTTTTTACTTTATTTAAGAATGTTAATTCTAATGTAAGTAGAACTCCTTGTAAAAGTCGCGTATTTATAGCAACGTTAATATTTATGTTAAGCGGTGTTACTTTTCTGATGACACCATTATTGTTTATTTACGAACTTCCAGATATTTGAAAAGCATTAATTGAATATTTAACAATAGTTGTTTTGGACGTATTCTTTGTTTTAGTAAAAAGTAACCGCTTAATTTGGCAAGAATTTCATGTAGAACAATTGAAAAGGCTTTTTAACCATCATCATCATCAGCCGTAAGGCGTCCACTGTTGAACGAAGGCCTCCTCCTTTTAGAAGGGGGGTGTTGCCATAATCCCCACGCTTGGCAAGCGGCTTGGGGATCGCAGTGTTGGTGGTCAAGTTACAGAAGACGCTGCTGCCCATCTTCTGGGTTTTCCCTTAGTCGCCTCTTACGACACCCACGGGAGGAAAGGGGGTGGTCAATTCTAGGCCGGATACCACACGGCATTTTTAACCATATGGATCATTATTGTTTATTAATATTCTGAAAGTACCGTTCACAGCTTCAAACGCGCTCTTTTTAATATAACATTACATTAAGTACATTTGATTTAACACGTATCTATGGAGATTTTGTACAAATCGTAAATCTTCATTGTTATGACACAAGGAAACCTAAGTTGGTCATTACACTGGAGATTGCAATCTAGCCTGGGACTCCTGGGAGCCATATGCGAGGGCGTTATAGAGGGTGGAACTGAGGTTGAGGGTTTAATGTGAGGCTGATACCGACGTACACGACGGTTTTGCAAGTTGTAGCATATAAAAAGAAACCATTGATGAAGACACCAAGGGCACTTGATTTGCTTGACCTCATACAAGTAGGCCTGCGTTGTGTTCTCATTATTCTGTATTGTTATCTACACGTTTAGAATTTTAAAACTGTAGCTACGTACGATAAGTCTAGTAAAATACTTAAATAGTTTTTTTCTTAACAATAGTTTTAGGTAAATACCTACCTTTTTAAAAATAAGTCACATTTAATTTTTTTTTGGAAATAACAATCATACAATATAACATTATACCTATCTATTATAATATGTTTAGGTTACGATTTACGATTCGTGATCTTAAGACGGAACTATTTTTTTAAGTCAAGGTCAAATAATGGTAAACCTTAACTTGAATAACATCTTTAATGAATCTATGAAAAACATGAGCCTAAAGATTTTAGTGTAATGTTCGTAAAGTGATGTCTTAGTCTTAACGGAAATCGGTAAAGGTGCGCGCGTGTCGCTCTCTACCGCGCCGCTGCCGCCCGGAACCTCTCAAAACTTTCAATACGCAACCATGGCTACAGCCAACATGAGTGTATCAGCAACGCGAGCTAACGACTCTACATCTCTGAGTGAAGACGACTCCAGTATATGGGAACCAATAAACTTTATGGAGTATTCAATCCAAATCCTGACAGTGATAGTATTCGTACTAGGTGTGGTGTCGTGGGTGATGATAAAAAAAATACGCAATTTCAAAAATTACGTGATCCTTAACACGATCTTTGCTTCTATTTTGAGCTTTATTAAATTAGCATTTGATGCGTACAAGTATTTTCAATTGATCAATGCTAGTGGTTTAACATTAATGTGCTTATCTATTTGTTACGATTTTATGATCTCGTACTTTAGGTTAGTTATGCACTTTTGGCTGTTGGTTCTGTGTTACATTTTTTACATGGATATCGTCAAAGTTTTTAATGCAAGTATCAGTAGGAGGTATCTTAAAAGTAGCATCTTTGCCTGGGGCGGGTCTTTAGTCATTAACCTTATTTTTAGTGTTTTCATACCCATTGTATTATTACTATTGTCAAAATACTTAAAAAAAAGAACATATCATTCGATTCTGCAAGTATTTTTCTATTTAGATATGTCGATATTCTTTATTCCTCTGATTATCAACTTTATTATTTATATCAAGGTGCTCGTGATATTGTTTAAGTCTGCAAATGTGAGCAGAACTGCTGTTAAAACTAGTCGTATCTTTATAGCAACCTTAATATTTCTGTTAAGTGGTGTTATATTACTGATAATGCCAATATTGTTTATTTTAAAACCATCATATATTATTAATACTATAGTAGAATTTATGCCTATTTTTACTTTTGATGTATACTTCCTTATTGTGAAAAGTAACCGTATGATATGGCGAGAATTTTATGTAAAACAATTTAAAAAACCTAATAAGGTGTAGGTAAAGTTTATTCACAATTAAATGGTATCAAATAAAATTTAATGAATTATTTTTTATTTAAAATACAGGCGTGATGTTATGTTAATGTATGTTATGTACATACATCAACATAACATCACGCCTGTATTACCCGAAGGGGTAGGCAGAGGTGAACATATAGTACACCCACATTTCGCCAGTTATGTAGTAAGTCCCAATGTAATAGGGAGCGAGCCTATTGCCATCAACCGGGCACAAATCCAGACTCCGTGCTGCTACTGGGAATTACCTAATGGAAAACTTATTTAAATAATTTATTGTTAATACTTACATTAAGTATAATTTGTGTATTCTCGAGAGAATTGTTTTTCTATTCTGTAACTTACTGTAACCTGGAAATGAATCTTTACACTGTTAAAACGCCTTAGGACCGTACCATGTTGGCAAAAAAATTAACGTTTCGAGATTTGCGCTAAATATGAGGTAATATTTACTTACTTGTTCTTACTGTTTTATACTTACTTCTATTATATTGTCCGAAAATTAAGTCTTCTCTTGCATTGTGGCTAAGATACGAAGAATCAGATGCACAATACACGAATCACACTAACCTATTATAAAATCTATTAGGTATTTTTTTACTATTTAGTTCAGTATTTTATTTAAACGTTTCACTTTAAAAAAGTTCACTAAACATTTGTTTATAAGCAAAGTTTTTTGAATAAATATTTTTTCTATTCTATCCTATTCATACCATAGCTAAACACAACAACAGGTTCTTTATATAACATAGGTACATCTGGAGGCCTACCTACATCCGCGTCGTAAGCGGCAGTAGTCTACCGCTAACCAGTTTACGGATAGGTTTTTGTTTTTATATATCATTAAAGTGTACATAACTAACACTTGCCTCGATCAGCCAAAAGGTACATCGTAGATAATATAAACATCAAGGAAATTACAGTTACACCGCTTTGAAACCATCATCGAAATAGTTTTAAAAAGTTAAGAGGCAAATAGTGGCGTTACTAGCTTTTGTGTGGACGTGTCTCGCAGGCCGCCGAACCATAATTATGTAAGTTGCACCGCTGCTGCGCACGCAACAGAAACCATGAACATTAGCGAAGACCAGCCCACACAACCGGAGCCAGCGGAGGACTCTGCCACAACAAGTACCTCCTCCCCTCAATTTACTCCTCCTGGGTACGTGGATTATGCGGTGTCCATACTGACAGTGATCGTATTTATAATTGGTGTGACGTCGTGGATAACAATAAAAAAAATGCGCCATTTTAAAAATTTCGTGTTTCTTAACTTGTTATTTTGGTCCATCTTGAACTTGATAGTAATGTATTTTGATGCGTATAAATATTTCCAGTCAATAAATGCCAGCGGAATAAGTTTAATATGGTTGATACTCATTCATGATTCTGTAATCACATACTTTAGATTAGTCTTGCACTGTTGGTTGTTGGTTTTGTGTTGGATCTTCTATGTGGATTTCGTCAAGGTTTTCGGTGCAAACGTAAATAGGAGGTATCTTAAGAGTAGTATTTTTGCTTGGGGTGTACCTTTAATTATAACGTGCATGTTTAGTTTTTCTATTCCAATAACATGTTTTTATTTGTCAAAAAACTTTGCAGAAGAAACAAATCAATTAATCGCTAATATAATGTTAATTATTGATATCTCGGTTATCTTCGTTCCTTTGATGATGAACTTTGTAATTTATATAAAAGTGCTTGTTTCCTTGTTTAGGACTACAAACATCGGTAGAACTGCGGTTAGTAATCGTCGTGTTTTCATAGCTACGTTAATATTTTTGCTAAGTGGCAGTATATTACTAACGTCGCCGTTATTGTTTCTTATAGAAGCTCCAATGATAGTAAAAATATTTGTTGAATATTTACAAACGATAACTATGGACGTATACTTTCTTATAATCAAAAGTAACCGTGAATTATGGCGAGTAGTTTTAGTAGATCTACATAGAAATATTATGTCTGGATTACATCATGCACAGGCAACATGAATACGTAATTTATTACCTACCTGAATACTAGGTTAGCTATTAAGATATACCTAACAATAAAAATATATTAATAACGTAACCACTGTTATTTGTATCACCCAATGATATAATTTTTTATATTTGTACCTATATTATAATTATTTTAAATTACATAGTGTTTATTGTAAATTAGTGCTTTTTTAAACTGTTACGCATTTTGGTGATCTGGATTTGTAGTGTTAAAAAAACTTGAGACTTCGTCATCTGCAAAAGTAAAGAACGTTACACAGGTCTTTAATTAAGAGTATTCTACGAAGGGCTAGGCAGAGGTGTCCTGGGCAGCCACATTTCGCCAGTATTGCCATCTACCGGTACAAATCCAGACTCTGTGCTACTATTGAGAATCACTTTTCACCTAATGCAAAAATCAAATAACACTTCGCCCGACCCGGGAATCAAACTCAGAACTCGCGCTTTGTGACTACTAGACCTACGAGGCAGTCACCATGGACAATCTTGGTTATTAGACTAGTCACAATTGGTCGCCAGAAAAATTGAGACTATGTTAATATGAAACGGTAAGATTCATCATCATCATCTTTGGGATCGCAGTATTGATGATGAAGTTACAGAAGACGCTGCAGCCCATCTTCCGGGGAGCTACTATTCTGACCCGGCGGCACTTCACGGGAAAGATTACAAATATAAAATGACTTGAATGAAACTTGGTGACTATTTTGCGAGATAATTTGTATACTTAATATTTTTTAAATTCAAAGTAGCCTTTATTAGACCTTATAATATCAGCTAGTTAAATTACATTTTTGTTATATGTTATGAGTAAAAAGCTGTTATTTTGACGTTAACAGACACTCCAATTTTATTATATATATATATAGATTAGACAACTTAAAACCATATTTCAATAGTTTTCAAGGGTGTGTAGGTAATGTGCGATATTTAATTACTACCTACTAATTTTGTTAGTACCTGCCGTTGGTCTAATGGTCGCAAAGCGCGACTGCGGAGCGTAAGATCCTTGGTTCGATTCCTATGTCTGGCTGTTTTGT
Source organism: Abrostola tripartita (assembly GCA_905340225.1). Classification (NCBI taxonomy): domain Eukaryota; kingdom Metazoa; phylum Arthropoda; class Insecta; order Lepidoptera; family Noctuidae; genus Abrostola; species Abrostola tripartita. The sequence continues at coordinate 5,783,572 of HG996488.1, forward strand.
AGTCTATTTGTGTAAGCAACAATAAAACCCCTGAAAATTTATTTTTTTACTGGTAAGGTAGTAGGCGAAATTTAGGTGTATATACTATATGAAAACCCTTCTTACTGCTCCGGGGAATAATAAGCGTTTTAGGGTTGTCTTATTCCATGTGACATTATTGTTAGTGATGTACAGATTAGGTACTTATTAAAAAATACATTTCAATGAAACTGTCTTGTTGTTTAAGGAGCTGTCTCCCTGTTTGATTTTGTTTACAACTGTATTTAGGTATGTTGATATATTTATTCAGAAAACTAATGCGAATAATGCAATATTTTTCTCACTGTTGAATTGCTAGTTAAATGTAGCAGGCGCCATAGAAATTGAATGCTAATTGCGTCTTAAAATCTAATCAAGCTTGTAGATAGTTGTCAGTATGTAAGTATGATAATGATTGTTTGGAGAGCGTAACGACATACTTGCTTAGTATAGTAGTTTTATTCACTCTGAGTTAATTAACTGCAAGAATTAAAAAGGTTATTGCAAATTAATAAATAAATGCGGCGCTAAGAAACTATTGTCCTGTCTGCCATTAATTAGGAACATCAGGCGGATTAAATATAATGTGCATGATAATACATAGTAGGTAGGTACCTAATAGACTTGTCACGAGACCGATAACAACCGGGCTGGCACCGAATCCACAATAATAGTCTTTCCACCTCCTCCTCTACATACTTTATCTATCCTTTTTTTAATTATGCAGAATGTGAGGTGGTTGTATCTACCTACTATATACACCTCCGCCTACCCCTTCGGGGAATACAGGCGTTTTATGTTATGTAGGTATGTCTTAATAATGTAGTCGGTACTTAAAAACTTTATAAATGACTAGATCTTAGAATTCAGTTGAATCATGGAATCACTAAGTAAAAAGTACCCGCCTTTGCCCTTAGTTTTAGCCTTCCAAGGGAGGCCTTTGTTCAACAGTGAACGTATTCCGGCTGATGATTATAATTTAGCCGCTTAACCTTCCTCCCATTTAATATGTTGCGAGTCACAAAATTGCAGCGAATATTCTTTTTTTTGTTCGATTTCTGGGTCAAGTAGTGTTATCAGGTGTTTCCATTAGATATTTTAGGAGCAACACCAAGTCTCTTTTTGAGCCCGGCTAACATAACTGGCGAAATGTGGGTGTTAAACTATACTTCTCTACTCACCCCCAATACAGGCGAGCTGTCATGATGTATACAATTACTTACTTTTTTACAATTATTTTCCTCGGTTATACAGGTGCATCATGATATACCTACATAAGTAGCGTGGGCTCAGGTGGGTAACACGACATTGTTCAACAAACCACTGCAAGCCGGTCACAAGTCACAGCATACATACTTACTTGGTTTATGCTATTAATTACGGTTACGCAACTTTAGTTCTACATATTGTTTGTGAAACAAATGATAACATAAATTAGAAGACTGATAATAAATATTATGGTAGATAAATTGCTAACTTGAAGATATTTTAATAATATTATAAATTGTTCATATACATAACATAATATTTTATATACACATGCAATCTTCCTATTACTTCATTATATTGAACAGTCTGTAACTCTGTACAAGTTATCAAAAGGTTATCATTATCTTACGAGACTGATTTATTTATACATATAAAACACATTGTCTTAAAATTTTGTGATGCTTAAAATTATGATGTAGGTACCTACCTATTTAAAATTATAATTATCATAAAGTATCCTGAATCTCTCAGATTCCATTATTACCAAGTAAACCTTTGAGGATTACTTAGATTTTCTATCATTCATCAAGTTACATTGAACTCCATAGGAGCACCATACAAACAAATATTCATAAGCAAGTTAACTTTAGGAAAGTGAATATCAAGCAACAACACATATTCAAAGAACTAAGGTACCTTTTACATAAATGAAGAATAAAATCTAATAATTACATTATGATATTGAAACAAGCAATCTAATATAATTATTTATACAATATCATGCATGGTGAAAGTTAGTAATAAAATTACTTTAATCAGCCTAAAATCATACATACTTAAAATGTTTTCATCACTGTTTATTTAGGAGGAAATAATAGTATAAAAAAATATGTGAATGTATTTAAAAAAATAAGACCATATCTACTTGTCTTAATAACAACAGAAGTGATGTTTTTAATTTGAAATATTTTACTAACAAATTTATACCTAAACATCATCCATCACATACATAATCAGAGTCAGACATTATAAAAATTAAAAGGTTAAATAAATGTTTGTTTTACAGTTTTAATTAGGCCAACCATAAATATATATTAACTGTTAATTAAAGAATTCACAACCTCCATTCAGAAATATCAGTACATAATATACATAAAAGCTCTGATATGTAACAAATGAAAAATGTTTTATCTAAAGGAAATCATGTATTTTAGTTTAAAGTGCATGTGACACTGATATCACAGGATTAACATGGTTGTAACACTAACAATTTAATAAGCCATTACATCCTTAGTCATCCCAATTAACATGATGACAGTCATGCCATATGAATGCCCCCTTGAGTGACTGGGGTGCTTCTAGTGCCAAATACAGAGGTGCTCGTGCCCCTCGCTCTGGAGTAAAGTCACCCATGCCTTTAGTCATATCAGTCATTACAAATCCTGGGTGAACACAGTTAATAGAAATGTCTTTGCCTTGTTCAATGAACTGTCGCTGCTGAACAAATGTTAGTGCCGACATGGCCACTTTTGACACTTTATAATCTCCAAAATGACCCGCAATGGAAACAAAAGAACTTCTGCCATTTTTGGCTGCCAACAAAAATTCATTTACAAATTCTAAAATTTCTTCAACTGTAAGATCTTCTTTAACCAACGTATCAAGCCATACTTGTTTACGTATATTAGATAGTAACCCCCAATCACTGCTTATGTTAATTATTCTAGCAGTGTTTGAAAGAAGAGGGTATAGTATCTTAGATATAGTCAACAAACTCAGAAAGTTAGTATCAATCAGTTTCTTGGCGTCTTCATGTGATGATATTGACTTATCAAAGTCTAGAATGCCGGCGTTGTTTACCAAAACATCTATGCCCGAGTGATGAGTTGAAATATGTGTAGCTAAGTCTTGAACACTTTTCTCGCATGTGACATCCAGTATGTGAAATAGAGGTTTTAGACCTATATCTTGTAATTTCTTAACGGCTTGTCGTCCTCTGTCTTCATTTCTAGCCGTAAGGTATACAGCACCATCGAACTTTTGGCACAGCCCTTTCACGATTTCAAATCCTATGCCTCTGTTGCCTCCCGTTACTATTGCTACTTTGGTTTCCATTTTGTACATATAAATTTAGAAACTTAATTTTAATTACGTAGAAAATACTACGTTTACTTTGTAAAAATAAATATTTATTTTATCAATGCGCCTAATGACATTTCTCTTTTCCGGTCATTTTTGACAATTTGGTTGTCAGTTCACTGTTGTCATTTTACATTTTTAACTTGAGATATGAACCTTGAAGGATGAGCCGAGGAAGCTTAACCTATACCATAGATAAATAAGTAGAATTCCCTCCATGCCTATACCAGCCTATACCTACTCGAACAACTAGACTCAGTTAAAAAGTGTGATCTACACCTGAGAATACACAAATGATTTTTAGGCTATTGTGCATTATCTAAAAATAATTTCACTGAGCTGTGTATTTATTTTTTAATTTAATTAAAACTACAAAATCTCTCTTATATTGGCGGTCATAATTATATGTGGCTTATTTTGTTATAACAAATATGCCTTAGGCTTAAAGCATTTAGCCAACTTACTGTGTATGTACATGTGCGCGTATAGTATATGCTTGTGTTTGACAGTTTTGTAGTGTTTGTGTTTGTGCGTAGCGATGTTATTAATAAGGCATTAGTGTGTTACCTCCGGTTGGTTGAATACTCGGCCCCTAGACTTGTATATGGGGGTAGGAAAGTATGTCTGTCAAACATGATCGACATACACCTTAGATTTATACAAATATACTCGATAGCGACTTTATAAAGCATTTAATTCTCTTCTTTACTTTATAAAGACCTTTATTACACAGTGCATGTTTATAGGGTCTCTTTGATTTAAAATGTTACACACTTAAGACTATTAAATAATGTTAATATAGACGAAGTCTCAAGAACAAGCAAAGTGAAGCATTAAAAGTGGTGCCGGGCTGCCGGCTTGTGTAGTACACGCGAATTATGCACACATAAACAGGCAAAGAGATGCCGAAACGTTCACTGTCACACAGTATGTAAAAAAATAATATTGAAATGCCGTCGTGTGTCGCTAAACAGTGTAAAAATAATAGTACAGCTCATAAAAAGGTTAATGGAGTAACTTTCCTCAAGAAAGTAATGAATTTTAATCGTATTTGTATGTATTTATAAATTATGTTAAAGGAACATGATTAGGTGACGCGAGGCATCAGTGTTGCTCGGTAATAATATGAAGTTTCCCAAAAACGGGGTAAATTTCCAAATGGGTGTGGATCTTGGTGGCTGCTATGCTTTTTTGGCAAGAGACTTACTACGACGAAATAAGTGTATGATTATTGTAAGAAAAAAAATTAAATAAAAAATTATAACCTCCTTCAAAAAACTCAAAAGTGAAAAATAATATTTTATCACTTCACTTTACATAAGCGAAGTGGAAGTCGGCGCCAAATCCTATGCGTTCGCTTAGTTTATAGTGTTAGCTTTTAAACTATGAACCACGCACGTATGGCAGCATTCTCATACAATTTTTCTGAATCGCTTAATGGATGTTGGGATTTGGCGCCGACTTCCACTTCGCTTATGTAAAGTGAAGTGATAAAATATTATTTTTCACTTTTGAGTTTTTTGAAGGTTATAATTTTTTTTTTCACGATTTTTTAGCTTTAGATTCTGCTAATGTGGTTTTGCTATTTGTATGACCATTTTAGCGATTTAAATTTTGTTTTGTGAAATGGGTATTTAGTGAAATATAATAAACCCCACGACGATAGATCGTTGCAGGAAATGACAAGACTACGAAATCTGTCTTCCGATAATGAAGGTAGATAAGTAAGTCAGTAGTACATAAGTAATTCATAATACACCTTTTATTTACGAGGCAAAATCATCCAATGAGTCCTCCTACCCTGGGTGGAGGGACTGTCAGACTTGTACCATTGCTTGTACTGACAGTCATACTACTGTCATACTCATCCACAGTGTTCCTTCAATAGCCCTTTGCGTTCCAGGGTCACGGTTACCCAGGGACAGTACCGCGATCACGGATCAGCTTACGTAATTAGACGCATGAAATTTGAAGAGTTTTGTTCATATAACCGAATATCTCATCAGAACAAACATCTAATTATTTTTCAGTATTGCGTTTTTTTTTTATAAAACGTTGTAAGTGACCTTGAACATTTTTTTTTTTGAATTGTTTTTATAACCTTTGTAGTGAGTACAGGCGTGATATTATGTTGTGTGATGGCGTAAACAATGCTTAGATATGCTATAGCAACAATCGCGGTTAATCTGCTGTTATTTATTGAAGAGTTCCCCCGATTTCTACAAGATCCCATCATCAGGTATTGAAATGGTGACAATGGGACCACACGGGAAGCACCAGCTTTCAAAGAATCATGAAAATCGGTTCACCCAGTCCCAAGTTATGAGGTAACAAACATAAAAAAAAATACAGTCGAATTGATAACCTCCTCCTTTTTTGAAGTCGGTTAAAAAAGCGGAAAAGCCGTTTAATAAGAACTAAAACTTTAACGGAGGATTGGGTTATTCCTGGTGTTAATAAATGATTGACGTTTAAGTTTCTGAATATTACATTAACATCATTTTCTTTTGAGTGCCCTTTCTAATTCAACTGTTTAATTTGATAAGTAATATTGCTATCAATAATAAATTTATTAACACGCATAAATAAGTCGAGAATCAAGAAGAATTAAATGTATTATAGGGTATAAAGGCTTTATGTAGCAACATTCCATCGCTGACAAGTTCACGCACTCATATTCAAAAACATGCTTCACTTCATTGTTCAATGAGGTTTAGTCTTGCTTGCATGCTTTCATTTTTTATTATTTCGTAGACTAAACTTGTCCTTTATAAAAAGCAAATTATTTCGTGTACATGTCACAAGAGACACTAAATATTCATACATCATAATACTACATTCTTTTTTAAAATGCAGCATACTCAGTCATTCCGACATTGTCTTTCTAAACCTTTAAAAAGTAAGTGGTAATATTCAATATATCATGCATAATAATTCACAATTTCATTTTATTTAGAAATAAATCCGCGTAACTCACCCATAAGCAGTGAGATTCGACATTTCAGAGACCTTCCGCTACACTAACGCCCCTATCGGCGAATATAATAATAATAGCTCCCATTGGGTGCGTTCAGTAATACTAAATATTAATTTTAAAGGAGGAAACCTTGTAATTATGTTAAGGTTTTAATTCGGTCGGTGTTAAGGTAGACAAACAGGATTAAAGAAAAGGTACTGAATTTATCCTTTCCTTAACGCTAGGCATTTTTTTTATTAATAACGTTACATAAGGATGGGATTAAGAATATTTTAGGTATTGTTCTACTGCAATTTCTTTTACCGTACCTACGAAAGCTCCAAATAAAAGCTTAAGTTTACTATCAAATTTACCTACTACCTGAAAACGTGAATTCACAATGAGCGAATACAGGACATCCAAAAGAGTCGATCGCTTCAGACGGTTTACTCGGAAGTAAGCAACGTCCCTTTACGAAAGTAATAATTATATAGTTGTCCACTTTATAAAAATGACAATTTTAAACCATGGATTAAAATAATCAAACCTGTCACGGTCCTTTGCATGTTAAAGAATAGAGATGACAATAGACCTAAGACGTGTTGTTATACAGGTTTAACCCTCGATTATGAACAAGAGCGATGATGTATTACATAGGTATAGTATAATGTACTCAGCTATTAGCGGTTGTATTGTATAACGACTTTTTTCTTCATTTTCCCGCGGTATTTTAAATATTTTCAAAATTTAAAGTAGCTAAATTACTTCTTATAACTTCAGCTATCTGCCAGTAAAAGTCTAGTCAAAATCAGTCCACCCGTTGCGGAAAAGCTGTAATCCGCGACTTTTATCCCGCGAAACGCTAATTATTTTCGAAATTCGAAGTAGCTTATAAGATCAGCTATTTGCCAATGAAAGTCCCCTCAAAATCGATTCAGACATTTCGGAGAAAAAAATTGAAAATGTATTTTTATTATACCTACGTATCGTATCCTATCGTACTTTGATACTTAAAAAGTGAAAAATTGGATATTACAAACAGCCACTCTAATTTTATTTAAATGTACTTAGAAATCAAGTTGTCGTATTTAACACAATCAGCACGGTAAGTTAATATTTTGAAACACAGCTGCTACATCTACAACTACATTGGAATATTTGGAATTGATAGCGAATGATGGCTATTATGCTCATTCTGATTTTGATCAAAGTCTACGAATATTCCGCGTAACATGCGTTGAATACCTATCTAAGTGAATGGGTCAAGCAGTAGGGTTTTTCTTCATAAAAAGACCCGCATTTCGCCGCTCATCAGAATACCAATAGATGGCGAACCTAATGCCCCCATCGCCAAATCCGTTGCCTCTTACGATTCGCTGCCTGGTGCACGAAGAAAAAAGTTTTTTTTTACGTTCTCTGGTACAATATTTATTACTGATTTTAATAAAATAATGACCTAAGAGTGAGTAAATATTAATAATGGGAGATTCAATAAGCAAATGCGTGTTTTAATATTATAATGAGCGTTCAATAAAAACACGACTTGCAATTGATAACAAACATGATGAGATACTGTAACAGATATAATTAACACAATAGTAACACGTTGCAATGTAAGTTAAAATCAGTTAGGTATGTAGTTTAAGTAGAATCAATATATTTATTGAGGCTTATGAGGAAGCAAGCAGACAATTATAAAGATATCTACGATTTATAAAATCATTTTACATTTAAAACTATACAAAAAGGAACCTTATTTGAATAGTCAAATAAAATAAGGTTTTAAAATGCAATGTACTACTAGGTACATACCTATTTACACAAATCATATACATAACACGAACCAGCAAAAGATATTTTGTTCAATTCATTCATCACTCATACAAACTTAAATAAAATATGGATTATCACTACAATAATTATTAGATCTAATAAAACTAGTCAATCTTTACTGCTGCATAAATTTTTCTAATAAATGTGTATGCTGCGAAGAATCCTATTGTGCCAGTCAGAAGCCAAAATGTTAACACCATCAGACCTGAAACAGTACATGGTAAGCATCAATCTGTGTCAACCAAATCAATGACCTCCTTTGTTAAGAATAAAATTCGTTTATACAACTCCCATACTCTTTATATTATTATTTATTATACAGTCAATTGATAGATAGACAATGATAAGCTAGGCAGAAGTAAGTATTTTATAAATGCCTAGAAACCACACCTTATCCGCGCTATTCTATTTAATTGTTTGTATGCACTGTGTGCATAAATTATGTTAAATTAGCTTATGCTCGCGACTTTAACTCTGCGCGCTTTCTGCAGTTTAACCATGAAAACTTAACAAACAGGGCGATATAAAGGCACTTTAAAATATACAAACCTGACAAGAACAAAAAATTAAAAACGGCAATCGGATCTCTTATTAATTATTGATACGCACATTAATAGACGAATAGAAATATGTTATATTACTTTAATTTTTTGGAAAAAATCTTCTCAAAATTCTGCTATAATATTTGAGTGATGGTGACCCTACATTATTAGATTAATTTTGTGTACATATTTATAGTGGCCAATAAAGTATATGAATAGGTAAGAATTGCATATCAACAAACTTTTATGTGCATAGGTAATAGTTACGATAACAATTATAACAGGTCATATTTAGTACCAAGTTAGATAATGGAATAGGTATTTTGATATTCCTATTTGGTTTGGCGACTCTGAATAATGTTATAGTTTAGGTATATTTTTAAGTAGATTCTTTAAAAAAATGTTATGCTACTCTTTATAAATAGCGGAAGCAGATAAACTTTGCACATATATCTTTCAAATATTACCTGTGTAGCCAATATAAAGCAATGTAGGAATAAACTCGGTGATTTCCAGTTTAGTAAAGAAGTAAAATATGGAGTATATCAAAATATACACAGCCGAACCTCCTGAGACAATAAAACTCTTCCACCACCAATGATAATCCTGTAAAATAAATATCCCAATTAACAACCATTAAGTAAATCGAAAATAAATTAAAGTACATTCAATTACCTCTCCACATAGTTGAAAATAAACCATGACGATAGATATCTGCGATACAGACACCACCAATATACAAAACACGAGGAATAAAAATCCAAAGAGGTAATAAAATTGATTTTCCCAAAGTGCATTGAATATAAAAAACAATTCTATAAATACAGCCCCGAACGGAAGAATGCCCGCCATGAATATGCTGGAACAATTTTAAGTCAAGTTAATGTCCAGTACAAGGAAAAAAATCTGTACCCAACCTTTGTGCTTAGATTTAAATAGTAGGATACTCTCGTCGTATCGTCCCAAGAGACTTTTCACTATAACTGAGGTCTGTTTACAAGCACATACATATATTATGATTTTTTTGTCTGTTAAAGACTATGGACTTCATCAGTTTGCCCTACATTATAAAAATACTTATTAAAGATTCTAACCAGGCTCAAATTTAAAAAATTAAACAAAATAAAATTTACATGTAATAATCTTACCAAATAAAGATGTTCATGTACCATACTTGCTCAGGAACTTTTCTTGGAATAAAATTAGTTCTTACTGGATGTTGGAATGGCTGTTTCCGGCATCCAAAATAATATCCCAAATATACTAATGGCAGAGATATGCAGAACCAAAGACATAATAAAGCCATCATAGTCGAAAATGGGACTGCTCCACTGGAATGTTTACCCATAATGAAAAAGTTTAAAAAGAAACATGTGCCAAAGACAATAGCTGGATATAGTGTAGCCGTCAGGAATGCGGCCTGCTTCCATTGTTTTCCCTTCATCGTATTGTATAAGCGTGCCGAGTAATATCCCGCAATAAGACCCATGAATACATAGAGAAATATAGCTGCAGTCATTAACGCACCACGGCTCGCCGGTGATAGCATGCCAAGCATAGCGATGACTGAAAAGTATATAGAGAATTATTAGGCAGGAGCAATTCTTTGTATTAAAAAATAAAATTGTAAAATCACTTCATAGCCCTGAATCCAAATCCCGCGCAAATAACCCTATTACATATGTAATGTTATAGATAATTATTATTTTTAATATTTTAATTTTACATAAATAAGACAAAGCATGTACATGGTACATAAATTAATCATGAAATAAGGCATCCATTTAAATGTACACTTTATTTATCACTAAATATACTGGATGGATGCCACATAAATTTAAAGAAACTTACAGATATGCTTGTTAAATTGATAAAATTTCTTACAAATTGTAATAAGGGCCATGAGGAAAACTTGTATGCCGCTACCAATAACAGCTGCAAACAGCATTCTTTTAGGTGGTGGACGAAACACATCTCCATGCACTAGCTTCCATCCAGTTTCTTCCATCATATCATCAATACTCTCGTCAGAATTATATCTAGCAATATCTCTTCTTAGCGTACGTACCATAATCATAGTCAGTATGCCTAAAAATAAAGGAATACTAATGTGAATAAAGAGTATAGCTCAATTTCTTATGTAATTACAATGTTTGCCTACTTTACAATTCAAGTAATGATTTACCACTACTCAATCTTCAATGGATATTTAAGTAATTTTTATTTATTATACTTGAAAGAAAATCATTTATCATAAGTACCTGATAAGAAAAATAACACTACAATAGAATTGACAATAGAGAACCAATGAATCTGTACATCTTTCATGCCTAAATATATATCCCATCTTGATGCCCAACTTATCTCAGACTCTCCCCATTCAACAGAGTATGTAAAGTACAATTTTGTTCCAGTGTCCTCATTGACTAGCTGAGGATTTGGATCAGTCGGGAACTGACAGGAATCATCAACAAATGCTAGATCATCTTTATCTACAGAAGAAGTTTCTACTTCAAATCCAACCACTCTGTAAGAATCCCTGAAAAAGAAAACCATTATGTAATTGAACACTTGTTTCAGATTATAAAACATATTAAATAATTAAATTAATTATAATTATGTTTATTATTCATTCAGTCAAGGTTGTGGTGGCTAGTGGTTGACATACCGAATTGCTATGCACGAGGTTGCAGGTTCAACCCCAGGCAAGTATCAATGTGACTTTTTCAATGTCATAAATACTTTCTTAGATATTCTAAGACACCACTGACTAACGGTGACGGAAAACATCGTAAGGAAACCTGGATTTAATTATCTGAAATCGCCAACCCGCAGTGAGCTAGCGTGGTGATCAGTGCTCAATCCTTCTCTATACGAGAAGAGGCCTTTGCCCTACAGTGGGACAGTTATAGGCTGTTATTATTATATTATTATTATTCATTTCTATAACATTAGGAGCTGGATATGTTTTACACATCTATACCTTATCCCTTTTAATAATAAATTAACCAAGATATCTCAATTCTCTGACATGCAAACAACAGAGACAGTTATAATTTAATCCTTGGTTTAAAATTGTAATTTTGTATGAATAAGGGGGTAGGTATTTTATTTTTTCAATCACCAAACAAACCACAGCAATAAATGCTAGTACAGTAATTTGAAATTTTGGAGTAAAAATTTATTATAAAGGAAATATGTACTTACTGACTATGTTTGTGATATTTCAGTAATAATTTCAAATGGTTATTGATATATGCTTTGCCTTTGGACATAAAACCAAGACGATATCCTTGTTCTACACTTCTTTCTGATGTATCACTGTTTATAGTTTTAGTAGCCACTGGTAAATTATCAACAAGCCTAAAAAACATAAGATGTTATAGGCAAGATTAATCTAATAGTATAATATGTTACAGTCTTGAAACATAACTTACAAATGCACAAAATACTCATGTTCAATACGACTTGCAACTTTTTCGGATTCCTCAACACTCCAGTTTATGGGGTTATTTTTATGATGGCATAAAAGTCGGCACTTAATATTTTCCGCCATATGGACTTCGTAGGGAGTGTTTACAATACGGTCACCACGTAACACTTCGCCTAAATTTTCTGATTTATATACAAATGTACCATTCTTGGGTAAACACAAAGGTAAGGAATAATATTCATAAGGGAGTTGTGTATGTATGCTCGTCATTTTGACAGCTTTAACTTCAATTCTCTGGCCTTTTTTAAACTCCACCGGAGCCACCCCGGGTACATAGAATCCATTGCTGAAGTGTATTATGTTACTAAGTAAAAAGCAATGAAAAAGAACCTGAAAAAAAGCAAGTTATTAAATGTATGTATGTAAGAAGTAAATTAGCTGTTGTGTTTTTATGTTAATACACACCGTAAACATATTTGAATTAATATTATTCAGTTAAAACTAAAGGAAAACACAATCATTCTTCTTTGATAGCTTCCTTCGTCTTTCATCTGTCATAGAAATTTGACATTTCCTTTATTGCTTCGTTCATAATCGATTCACTATTTTTCATTATGATGTGTTTAAGGTATAAGTTACGGGTAATGCTAGAAGATTAAGTTAACCTAGGTTTACCCAAGTTTTTGGGGTAAAATCCGAATAATAATTGAAATAAATTTAATTCGGGATTTATCCATACTGGCTGATAGAAAAAAAAATGGAAATCTTAAAAATTCACTATTTTATCTCGTCTATAATAGGATAATAGTATACCTTCCTCTAAGCCTTCCTCATTGATTTTATGGTAAGACAACCAAGGTTGTTCCAAAATGAGAACTTGCGTTTATTCAGTATAACGTAAAACAAGATACGGAAAAGGTAACAATTATTAATGTTGTAGATTCACTTTTCACAAGTAAGTGAATCTGAAACATAAATAATTGTTATAAAACTGTATATTATCGTTAGTCTATGATATTATGCAGTGTATTCTTACTTAAATGTTAACTTTTCAAATTAACGCAATTTTATAAATATTCTTATTCATTACATACATTTGTTAATTTTTTAAAAGAGAATTTGCATGAATTTTTAAATAATCATCATCAGCATCGATAAATAATTGTAAAAAAAAATCAGCGCCAAATAACGAAAATTTAGAGAGAAAAAAATGATATAAATATCATCATAATACGGCCACTTTACACGCCATTTTGGCGCGCTTGGCCTGACGTACAAGTCACAGTATCAAACAACTAGTAAATTATTGTAAAATTATTGTGCTCTGTAATTTTCCATGGTTTTGTATTTTACAACTATTATAACACGGAAAATAACACAAAACCTACTTAATAGTACTGTATTAAAGATGATTAAAGTAATTGAATGTAAGATACACTTTTGATATCTAGTACTTTGACGTCACATTACATCTGACAGCGTTGCGTTTCAACTACTTTGAAATTCCCGCTCATTTGTGGCACTTTTTAATAATAATTTTCTTAATTAAAAAGAAATTGTATAAAAAAGTCTTTGATTATATACCTATATGTCTAGATGGAGTGTCAAGACCCTGACAGCGGCGGTATTTTTTAGCGTCAATTCCTCACAATTGGCGCCAAAAGCCAACAGTGTCAATTGTGTTGTCAATGGAGACGCTTTTTTTTCTATCATAAAATAACGTAATAAAAATGGCGAAATGGGCTATTAAGGTGTGTAGAAATTACAGAGGCCGATTGAATATTAATAAATATGTATCCTATCACCCGTATGTTAAATAAATTATCATTAGTTCTGGAATAATGAATTATTGCAAATATTGGAATATAAAAAAATAAAATTCGCCATTTTGCAAGTGTGGCAAGTTTGTGAAAACCAAATTTCCCACATTTACACATGAGACCGGTATGCTGCTAGGGCGATATTATTAATGTTATGGTGGATAATGGATCTTCAGTTTTCTACGAATCGAAGTGTATTGTAGTACATTGAAATAAGCTTGATTTTTTTTTCGAATATTCCACCCATTTTGAATTTCAAGATGGCGGGCCTATTGACTCTTGCAAAATTCGACATGAGCGCCAGCATGTGTATACTTAATTACGTACCTGCGCCGAGGAAATTTGAGGAGTTCCTTCGTCTGAAGTTAACCATGGGGATAGTGTTTAAATCATGGTGAACTTTAGAACGAGATATTATAGTTAAATGTGCATATAAAATGTTGAGTCACTACTGTTGACCGTTGATGAGTTCCCTCGTCTGGAGGCAACCGTGAGGGTGGTGTTAAGATCATGGTGAATTTTAGGAAGAGCTATCATGGTTAAATGTGTGTACAAAATGTTGAGTCTGTACTGTTAACCATTGAGGAGTTCCTTCGTCTGGAGCCAACCCTGGGTTACAATTCGGTCACGCTTATCATGAAAATGTATTGTCTTTGGAACTGAACCAACGTGAAATATTTTAGCTCCGTAAGAAAAAGAAAGTGCCATAGCCAATTGCTTGTAATAAAAAAAAACATTGTCTTCATAATATATAATTAGTACCAAACACAATAATTATGTACCTTTTATATAAAAATAATTTTTATTTCGAGTTAAAAGATAGACTGTACCACGTTGGGCAATTTACCCCATTTTAGTTGTAATGTTTATCAACTGGTATCATTACGCACGCATTCATGCAAAAAAAAAAACAATTGGCACGTTGTTTTTTGTTTCAATGTAGCGCCAGACTCCATCTAGATATTCTAAGAAAAAAGTATTGATACAGGCATAATTCTTAAGGAAAAGAGATTATTAAAATACATATTTGGCTCATATTTGAATCACATGCATATTCCATCCCTATACCATAAACAGTACTTTATACTGTCATTTACGTTACGTCTTCTACGTATTAAATCTATTTTTATTACGTTTGTCAATCTAGGATGCTTTATAGGAAGTCTGTATTAAAAATTGCTTTGGTAATATTTTTTACATTGTAGTCTGAAAAAGTTTTTATCGACACCAAAAGTCAGTTGTTGTACATCACTAGTTTTAGTTCCATGTACAAACACTGTTTTCAGCGCTACTATGGCGATTTTCAAATAGGATCAATTTATGTCTGAGTAGCGATCGCCAGTCTAGTATATATTATAATAAAGATCAGTGTGAAATAAGGCTGCTTGTGTATGATGATAGTGAATTCATATTATTATTTGTAGGTTACACCAAATCTACAATCTTTCGAGATATAGTGGTTACCGAGGATTTAAAAGATGATTTTGACATCGAAAGGGAGAGGAGGGTGATGGCGCGTTGCGGTCCGCTGTAACAATATGTTGGCACCCAGATTTGCGAGGTGTAGCTTGGGAGCATAGAGAAAATTAGCTTGGGGGTAAAGATCACTCTGTTTAAAGCATTCTGCCAACTCTCTACACCTGAATGCTGTGGGTCAACTACACGCAACGGGCCATCAACGCTCTCCGAATACAATATAATAATGCGTTCAGGGTGCTGGTGGGGCTCCCATGCTTTTGTAGTGCGTCCGCGATGTTTGCGCACGCGAACACAGACAGCACAGCGAATACTGTGCTGCGGCGCCGCATCGCTTTGCTGATGTTTTGTACGCGTGGGAGTCCCAACACCATCCTGAACATGCTCAGTCTCAAGGAAGATAGTCCCATTCTTGGGCACTGGGTTCACTATGGCAAAACTTAGTATACAAATTGACTTGTGCGTAATTGGAATAGATGGCGCTGTCGTAAATGTTACAAAACTAGATCATAAAGGACAATGCCAGATCCTGCCCTAGCCGTTTACAGAATATATAAATCCACGAAAATAATTGTAACGACTACTGGACCTTTTCATAACAATTTGTTTTTCTTTAGAACTTGCGGATTTCAAATCAATGTTAAAAGGAATTCATTTTGCCATTTCCCCTATTCTATAACTATCTGCGTTACTTGTTACGCATGAACATATCTAGGTAACAAAAATTAAATTACATAAAATAATTAATTATAGATTTTATGAAAGCGAACGTAAACGCTACGTTGTACATGGTTCAAGTACAAGTGCGTGTGCCCGGAGTCCCAGAGGGCGGTAAATACATAAATTAATGTATAACTAACATAGTTTTTAGGCGTACCACTAACAATAATAAGGGCCAAGTATGTCGTTCATTATGGCGTTCTAAGGGGGAGGCCTTTGTCCAGCAGTGGACGTCTTCCGGCTGATGATGATGATGATGTCTGAAATAAAAAGATTTTTTTTGAAGAGCACATTATTCCCTTTATTAATTTACAAATGTGCTTTTTACACGACTGCCCAAAAAAGGGAGTGTAATGTTTTCAGGGTTCATGCAAGTACATATGTATGTGAGTTTCTTTACTCCACTATAACTTCTGAATGCCTGAACCGGGACCGTTCTGTGGAACACTGTCTTATCTAAGAGGTACCCCGACTGCGATGGAACTTGTTTATTACTTTTTAGTTCGTTTTTTGCAGTGATTTGTCATAAATTGCAAGTATGTATGTGAGTTTCTTTTCTCCACCATAACTTCTGAATGCTGAATGCCTGAACCGGGACCGTTCTGTGGAACACTGTCGTATCTAAGAGGTACCCCGACTGCGATGGAACTTGTTTATTACTTTTTAGTTCGTTTTTAGCAGTGATGTGTATTTATGACATATCACTGGTTTTTTGTCATGTTTTTAATTTATTAAATTATATTTTTAAATGTTTATATTTGTGTTAAAGGTGTTATTTTTAATTTATGTCAGTTTGAAAATAGTTAAAATGACTAGTATTCAAAGCGATCTTTCGCACAGATAAGTACAGAAAAAACTTATAGCAGGCGCGCGTCGTTACTCATTCAATACTCGTAGAAGTGTAGTTTTTTATTTTTAAGTGTTTTTTTAGAATATTTCGATCGTATATTGGGGGTTGAGCAGCTCTCTAGATTTATATAGAAGTGGGTGATAATTAGCTTAAATAGCTATAAAGGAGGTTAACCAAACAGCATCATGGTGCAGGTGATTGTTTTGAACTTTAGTAGAACCATGTGATTTAATTTTTCTTTAATTTCTTAATGTTAAGTAGATTTTGTATGTACAAGACACAATAGACATTAAAAGCATAAGTCCATTATTAAAATCAAAACTGGTTTAAAAGTGTTATATAGAATCAAAATGTAATGAAATGGTTTAGCTGTAGAGCCCAATTTTATTTTTTGCTTAATAAAAACTTATTGAAATATTTATTTGAGTTGTATTGTTATTATAGTCCGTTGCCATCGTCAGCTAGTTTATTAATTTATTAAATTAATTACTACTTACAGGCTTCTGAAGAAATGGAGCAGCCTGACCTGCCTCAAGCTGTTAAACTCCTAAAGGAAATGAACATGAATGTCCAGCAGGTGTCCCAGCTTGTGGATAACATGTTAGTCAGAGTCAAAAGTGGGGAATTGTCAACAGATAAAGGACTTAGTTTTCTTGAAATGAAGTATCAAATGCTACTTAGTTATTTAATAAATTTAACTTACATGGTATTAAGAAAATGTTCTGGAGAAAAAATTGAATCTGATCCATCAATTGATAGACTTATTGAAATAAGAACTGTACTTGAAAAAATTCGTCCTATAGATTCAAAATTAAAATATCAAATAGACAAACTTGTTAAAACTGCTGTCATTGGTGGTGCCTCTGAAGATGATCCTCAAACATATCACGCTAATCCTGCAAACTTAGTAAGTAAGATAGATGACTCTGGAGAGGGATCTAGTGAGTCATCTGATGATGGAGACACCAAGAAAGATAAGTACAGCAAATCTAATGTTTATGTTCCACCCAAGTTAGCTGCTGTACACTTTGATGAAAACACCTCAAGGATTGATAGTGAAAGAAAAAACAAAGAAAAAACCAGAAAGCAATTCTTAAATTCTAGTATTATGCATGAACTTCGTGAAGAATATTCTGAGGCACCTCTAGAAGTCACTACAGGCAATCATGTTAAGCAGTCAATATCTAAATATGAAATGGAAAAGACTGAATATGAAGAAAACTATTTGACTCGTTTGCCAGTAACAAAAGCAGAGAAAAATCGTCGGAAAAGGTTATCAACTGTAGGAATGATTGCTGATGAAGTCACAGGTACAAGCAATCGTCACATTTCCCGCAAACACAAATTGAAATCCAAGAAAGGTAAAGGTTTTAAAAGAAGGCGCACTCAATGAAAGAGTTGTTAACCTTTTTATAAACTCATGTCAACATGGTATTTTATTGAATAATATTTACCATTTTAATTAGAGTTGAGTTAGAATTATTTTCTTGTAAATGTAATTCATTTGGTATCTTGTTTTTTTTTACTGTTATTTTTAATATTATTTTAGTTCCGGTGCGGTTATTCTTGTATTTTTGAAACATTTTAATGGAAATAATCTTTGACAAGACAAATGACCTAAATTAAATCAATACCTACTTTTTTTTAAATACAAGAAGTGCCCAGTTGATTATGAAAGATATTTTTTTTATTAGGAGTTG
This sequence comes from Abrostola tripartita, assembly GCA_905340225.1. Classification (NCBI taxonomy): domain Eukaryota; kingdom Metazoa; phylum Arthropoda; class Insecta; order Lepidoptera; family Noctuidae; genus Abrostola; species Abrostola tripartita. Next base: position 5,802,268 of record HG996488.1, read on the forward strand.
TTAATTAGATATTTGATAATATTATTTCAAGAAAACAATAATTCACATTAGTAATACTTTTAATAATTGTTTAAAAACATCAAGTAATGTAAATACGCAACACAGCAGTTCCAATATAATAAAGGAATATGTATAGATAGGATAGGGCACAGGGTAATTCTCAGTTTACAGATGTAAGTTGCTCCTTTCTATTTAAAAAATATCTAGTAAATCTATTACATACTAACAATAGTAACAAACATATAGTAGGTATATATAAATTAAAGATAAAAAGCAAAGCTGTCAAGCAGGAGAATAATAGATTTACCAACAATTATAACCATTAACAACATTGATGATTAGTTAGTCCCATAGTCCATCCATTTTGATCACCAAATAGGTAACTTCTTTCATTCAGTGATGTTGTGTGTTGATACAAACATTACTGATTAATAATTGGAAAGCTTAAAACATTGTGAGATGGACATTTCAGTATAAATGCAGCAGTCAAACAGTAACGTCCAAGTAGGTGCTAAGATGTCGATTAAAGCTGCATCATAACTTGTTTTATTAATTTTCCAATGTTTGAAATGGATTTGGAAATCTTTGCGTGTTCCAACACTTACAACTTCTAAGAAGCAGCAGTATGAGAGTAGAATAATTTAAAGTTGCAGATGCTCAGATTATATGTATATTTCAGTCATTGATTGTCTGAAATATATAATCTGCAAATATATAATAATTAATAAGTGAATTATACCTAATATTACCAAGCCTCGTAACCGTGAAAAATAATCCACTGAAATGAATCCACTTCAAATTTAAATGTTGTTTACACATAATAGCCCAATTAATGGTTATGCTAATGTGGTGATAAATATAAAAATGATTAATATATTTTTATCTTCTGGCTAAAAGTACCTATCCTTTATTAAAAAAAAAGTTTCCTACTTGCCTAATGAAGCAAACAAATACCTACAAGATTTTGTTTTTTAATACCATTGAATCATGGCGAGAATACAATTAAATAATCAAGTTTTTAAATCTAGTTTAACCTGGTTAAGAAATATTATAATTATGTTTTCAATAGGCCTATGGTTTTAAAGCCAAAACATATTATGAAACAAAGATTTTTTTTAAACTCGCTAATACAGAGTGCGCAAATCTAGACATATATTCCTACACAGTAAAACTGTAGTCTCGGTAACAGTTTGGCGCGTGGAGGAATTCGATCGAAAAATAAATATATTTTTAATGGGTTAAATTTACCAATAATTATTGCTTTTCGGCGCAGTAACAGTTCCATTCTGAAAATATTATGTTCACTTTATATGTCTAAATACTGCGTCTCCGTTCAGTGTGCCTAGAAAGTGGAACCTCAACTACCTGAATTGTGAGCTAGCTGATGCGAATGTGTAAGAACAACATATTATTTGGAAACTTCCAATGAGAATTTGGATTTTGTGAAGACAGAAGAGCACCATGATAGAAGATAATTGTTTGTCGCAAAAGACCTAACTACTATAATCCGTTTTGTTACACATTGCCCACAATTGTTATTCTGACTTTTATTTCGTTAAGTATAAAGAATTTGGTTTACAATCAAATTCAATTATATTTAAAACATGCATCTACCTGATTTAAGAGAAGATACATGCAAGATAGTTAAACTGCTGAACTATATTAATTTTACACCTTTCTAAAATATTATTACTTCATCAATAATAATTTACGTATCCAATTTTAGCATTATTACAATTAGTTAATAAATAAACTACAACTTATTAAGTCATTCGTTTTGTTACTTATATAATTTTCTTTGTTTGCATTCTAAAGTGTACCTATGGTCTTGTTTCTTTTATTTCTATGGATTAGGCGTAATAAAATATTGTCATAATTACTTCATTGTTTCATTGTTGCCTAATGATTTGGTTAACGTAGGAAAGTCTTGAAGGCATGTTGAAGGATCAAAAGATTGGTAACGGAAAAGTCTCATCTGCCGTATATGTCCGATTGGTGTGTGAGTATCGAGACACTGGTAGTCACCACGTGGTGGAGCTGTGCCATGATTGTGCGTGAGGTCCGATCGAATCACGCGGTTAAGTAACCAGGGCGGAGATGACATCGTTAACTGAAATTAGATAGCCAATTTTATTGCTTACAACCTTACGTTTTCTGGATTGACGATTAGGGTCAGCGCAGAAAAGAGGATTTTTTAAGACAGATAGGACACGTAAATTAACTTACAAAGTGCATAGGTACATGTTTGAACGTGACAAAAAATGCTTGCGTGTATTATTAGGTACTATCTTCAATCAACAATATTCAATAGTTGATCGGCGGGTACTATAATATTATAATTATTTTATCGAGTACCTAGGTATGTACGCGAGAATGCAAAGATTATTCCTCTCGGTTTGCACTGACCCTTATTCGGCATAGGTGAATATTCTTAAATCGTTAGGTAATAAACGCCATTGACTAAATCGCACTAATATTTTATAGGCGAAAGTTTTTGAGTGTGTTTGTATGTTTGTTCCCTCTTCGCGATAAAACAGCTGGACCGATTTTGCTAAAATTTGGTATGTAGGTAGCTGACTTATTATCCCGAATAAATGTAGCGGGTAACATCACAGCTCTAGTGTGATCATATTTTTTGAATAAAAGAAATAAATAGACCCCTGATAAAAGAACTTCTCTGCCTGTAGAGTTCGCCCCACTAGATTTTTTTACCTGTATTATTGATGCCTTTCATTTCAAACAGGATCGTTTCAATTTGGCTGTAATGTTACTTCGATTTCATAGTATCTATGGTTTGGGGAACTTACTGGTTTTGTTACAGTTGGGTTTGGGTTCCTATAGTCGTCCTGTTGGGTCGAATGGTAATCCATTATACCAAAGTCTACGGGCAATTGAGCCAAGTCCGCGCTCTTCATCAGTTTGTTTCTTGCAGGAGTGCTATATAAAATTATAATTTTTACACAAAGATTCTATCTTATCGGATCACGAATGAATTTTATCTATGATCGGCAGAAATGTGTGTTCCTACTTCCTAGGCTGGCTAAGGCAATGATATTTTCCATGTCTTAAAATGTTTCTTACAACTTGTTTAGATATTTCCATCAGTGTTTAGGTAGTTACCTCAACTAATGTAACAAACATTTCTTTATAAGAGGTATCCGTACTTACATCTAGAAAGGTAGGTAACTACTTACTCTGTACATGGATAAGAAGTAAAATTAACCAGAGGCTTGAAAGAATATATTGGGTCCGTCTTTGTGAATACTTGTGCCAACATGTGGCGAGTTTCTGTCATACGCACGCCCTGATCTTCATTCCCCCAGCGCGTGTAGGTGCTGACATGGTTGCTCAGATCGTCGCGATATACATAATTATCCTTTTTCTCCGCATGTATAGCATAGTCCCAATTTTCGACTTTAGTTTTAGGCCCATATCTATTTTTGGAAAATAATATTTGCTGTGGCTTCTTCGCCATAGGGTTTTTCATTCTCATACCATGTATAAAATAACTTCTTTGAAGTGATTTATTTATATTTTTTGCCCTAATGTCACAATTTTTTTTATCATGATATCTTTGCGGATGTCAATACCTGTATGTTCAGCATGTAGTTTTTATTTAAGTACCTATTTTTTAGAGATAGATATTGAATTGAATTTTGAACTCGCCGATCAGACTAATTAGGTAATTGACCTCCCAACGCAGCAGATGAAAGTGCTATGTAGACTTAGAATGGACAATATTAGGTCTAGTCTGTGACTTTGTGTACCCTATGCATAACTTGCCCACCACCGGACAAGAGCCCTTGTCCCCATTAGTGAAATAATAGCCACTAGGCTCACACAATAATAAGAGCTTCTCTCTTATTATTGTGTGAGCCTAGTGGCTATTATTTATATAAGAGACAAGAAAAATATAGGAGATTGTAACAGAATTAGCTTTGTGCCCTACAGGGTCACTAATGTAATTATCTATATATTTATAAGTCCACCTTTATACAACTATTGACCGCAATTAAAGTATGTGTTCAGAATTTATTGAAATTATAACTACCTACCTATTTGTAATAAAGAATCATCGATTTTTAATATATTAAAGAAGTGTTATGTATGTTTTAGGTTTCTTTCATTGTACATATCTATATATAAACGGCGTTTTATAATAAAAATGTAAGTCTGGGAAGAGGATGGGTCAAATAAGGTAAGTATAGGGTGAATAATAGCCAATAAGGTTTTGAAGCTAACATTAAACTTTATTGTAAGAAAGTCAGTTTACATAATTAGGCTAAGCGTGACTGCTGAGAATGAAGTCTTGTGTTTCAATCCCAGGTCGGGCAAAGTGTTAGGTACCTACTGAATTCCTCCATTCCGTAATTACCATTCGCCGCACGGAGTTCAGATTTGAGCCCGGTTGATGGCAATAGCTTCGCCCCCTATTACATTGGGACCTACATAGGTATACTTTGACCGGTTTTTTTTATGTCATAATACGTATCTTATTTACACCGGAAGACGCAGCGCAGAGTTGGCAGGCCTCCCACCAGGTGGACCGACGATATCATCAGTGTTGCGGGCAACCGTTGGATAAAAATGGCAAATTGTCGGTCATTGTGGCGTTCTTAGGGGGAGGCCCTTTTTCAACAGTGGACATCTTCCGGCTGATGATAATTTACCTCAATCATCATTCTTAAAACAATATAATATTCATTAAACTACCTTATAAAAGGGGCATGGGTAGGTAGCTGATATCTACCTGGATTCACTTAACCAGCGGGGTTACTATGAGCTTGCATATTGCATTGCAGCTCATTTTCCGCTGTAAAGCGACATGCCGTGCCGCGCCGCGCCGCACTAGTTCACTATACTGCACTTAGCGGCGCGCGGCGTCTCGCTTTACAGCGTAAAATATATTAGAACTTGGACTAGTTAATTAAAAACCATTTCTTAGGTTGGTACCCACGAAACCTGTGTAGATGATAATAGTTTAATGATGTGTTTTAGATTTTGGTACATGAAGGTGACCCGTGGGAGTGCCAGGTGTTACTAATGTATCAGTTGTAGTGTGAAACTTCTCCCTCCATTTTATTTCTTCATCCTTTACACGAATACTTTCCTCGGCACACGACACAAATGCTTCAAAAAACTCAAAGAATGTCATTTCTATATCGAGGTTCATCACTTTATCATGTTCACAGAGTTGTGGAAATATTTTTGAAAATATTTTAATTATGGTTTTGGTGGACAAATTCCCAAAGTTAAACAGTTTAAGGCTGATTTCATTCTTGTCTTCTAAGATTTCAGGAACTTGATTATCGTCTGTAGCAAAAAATGTATAGGAAATATTTACGCTTTTAGAAACTACGATATCTAAGGTAGAGGTACCTACTTACTTCAGCAACAGCCAGTTATCTGTGATAGCACTGATTATCTTAAAACTAGATTCTACTGAACTAGGTATTTTACTCAAAGTCACACGCTATCTACTTACGAAAATAATTTTTTTGGCACTAACTAAACAAACTAGAATTGAAAATGATTATCGAGGTCGAGATATGAAGAAAAGCTATTCATATTTACCAACAATAAAAGTTAATTCATCTCCAAAAATATAGACATTCTCCCCGAGAGGTAGACATATTTCAGGTGCGTCAATAAGACTCGGTTGAGGACGATCAACGCAGTGGGGCGAACGGCGCACGGCGCGGATGAAAGTACGAACCGTATGTGGCTCACCCAGAGAACGGTACAAGTCGTATGTCGGTTTTAAAGGTATGAATCGCCCAAAACCATTTACTAAACGGCCTGAAAATAACGCATATAAAATAAATAATGTACCCAGTTTCAATTTATTTTCTTAGACCTTCAGCCACGAACCTACAAAGGTAGTTGACTAAGCGTGTCATATGTATAATACCTCTTTGTCGGCTTGATCCTGGTATTACATCAAATTCCATAAAATTTCGAAAAGCACTAGCAAGAATAGTATCAGGCCTAGTCCCTGGCATTTCTCTTTTTGCGTATAGTCTACTAGCAACTGAAATCAGACTGTGCAAAAATTGCCAATGATATACTTTTTCGAATGGATTGTGTGGGTTTGTAGCAAGCCATGCTGGATTTTGATAAAATATATTATTTATTTCGACAAGTGTCAATCCTCTCTCGTGTATATTACAATCATAATACAATTGCCATAAGTATAGTCGCGTCATTACTGGAGTAAAACCAATTTTTCGAGTGTTGCATATAGTTGCATATTTGTAATAGATATTCAATAAATCAGTTTCATAACATCGCAAAGCCTTGCGTAACGAACTCTCTTCAAACATAATCATGTCCTCAAACTGTTCGGCTCCAACTTCTTCTGGAATTTCTTCCTTCCGTAATACCACCGAATGACTCCATTCTACACCTTTATTGTTTTCTATATAATCGTTGATAATGTTTGCCCTAATTTCAGCTTGTTTATCTATATTTTTAAGAGCTTGATCTATATGGTATATAAGCCCGACAGTACGGTCGCATATTTGGAAGTTATATGGTTCTAAGTCAGAGCGTTTAGGTTCTCCAGAAAAACGTAATTCGGTACTCGTATTCATTGGCCCTAAATTATCATCAATAAAGAGTTTCTTATCTTGGAGAATGAGTCCGTTGTTTGTAACAAATGTCCCAACACCATGCTTTTTATTAGCTTTAAACTCTCCTTTATAATGAGAACCTAAACCGAGTCCTAGATTTAATACACCATACCCATGGCGCTGACCCTTTTCCCACGTACCTCTAAATGCGTTTATAGAAGGCAATGCCATTGTGTTATTATAACACGCATCCCATATATAAATACCATAGCCGGACATAATTCCGTTTTTCCACTCACCACGATAGAACTAAAAAAATAAAGATACTAAGGTGGCTGTTGAGGAGTCGTTTGTAAGGAGTACCTAAGTAACTACGTGATAATAATTTATAAGCGATGTATGAATAGTAATAATAGAGAATTAGCTTTTGATCCTTAATAATAAAATAAAAAAAATTAAATAAAAAATTATAACCTCCTTCAAAAAACTCAAATGTGAAAAATAATATTTTATCACTTCACTTTACATAAGCGAAGTGGAAGTCGGCGCCAAATCCTATGCGTTCGCTTAGTTTATAGTGTTAGCTTTTAAACTAAGAACCACGCACGTATGGCAGCATTCTCATAAGTACTATTTTTCTGAATCGCTTAATGGATGTTGGGATTTGGCGCTGACTTCCACTTCGCTTATGTAAAGTGAAGTGATAAAATATTATTTTTCACTTTTGAGTTTTTTGAAGGAGGTTATAATTTTTTATTTCACTATTTTTTAGCTTTAGGTTCTGCTAATGTGGTTTTGCTATTTGTATGACCATTTTAGCGATTTAAGTTTTGTTTTGTGAAATGGGTATTTAGTGAAATATAATAAACCACACGACGATAGATCGTTGCAGGAAATGACAAGACTACGAAATCTGTCTTCCGATAATGAAGGTAGATAAGTAAGTCAGTAGTACATAAGTAAGTCATAATACACCTTTTATTTACGAGGCAAAATCATCCAATGAGTCCTCCCACCCTGGGTGGAGGGACTGTCAGACTTGTACTGACAGTCATACTACTGTCATACTCATCCACAGTGTTCCTTCAATAGCCCTTTACGTTCCAGGGTCACGGTTACCCAGGGACAGTACCGCGATCACGGATCAGCTTACGTAATGAGACGCATGAAATTTGAAGAGTTTTGTTCATATAACCGAATATCTCATCAGAACAAACATCTAATTATTTTTCAGTATTGCGTTTTTTTAACCGACTTCAAAAAAAGGAGGAGGTTATTTTGTAAAACGTTGTAAGTGACCTTGAACATTTTTTTTTTCGGAATTGTTTTTATAACCTTTGTAGTGAGTACAGGCGTGATATTATGTTGTGTGATGGCGTAAACAATGCTTAGATATGCTATAGCAACAATCGCGGTTAATCTGCTGTTATTTATTGAAGAGTTCCCCCGATTTCTACAAGATCCCATCATCAGGTATTGAAATGGTGACAATGGGACCACACGGGAAGCACCAGCATTCAAATAAAAAAAGAATCATGAAAATCGGTTCACTCAGTCGTAAGTTATGAGGTAACAAACATAAAAAAAAAAATACAGTCGAATTGATAACCTCCTCCTTTTTTTGTAGTCGGTTAAATAAAATAAAAGAAGATAAGACTTACATCATGATTTGGCCATATCATTAATCCTTTACCTTCTCTTACGTTTCTGTCCCATTCTCCTTTGTATCCACTAAATTCGCAATATTCTCGAGACCCATACCCGTACCTCTCATTCTACGTAAACAAACAGTTAAGGTATAGTTAACTACTTAATATTATATGAGTTAATATTGTTATTTTCAAGTAAGTACTTAGGACCTTAGGTAAGTAAATAAATTTATCACCTAGTTTTGTTTACCACTTTACAATTTAATTATTATGTTTCTAATGTAAACAAATAAGTGGTGAAAGGGTTATTTCGCCATCAGCCATAGTAATATAATGTGAAATTTATTCTGTCTGATACGCTTGGCGATACCACTTAACGGATTTTCATGAAATTTTGCACGGAATAAGCTCAAACATAGGAGAAGCCTATGCCCAGCCGTGGACTAAGATAGGCTGATAATGATGATGAAGCTCAAACATGGCATCTTTTTTCAACTTTTTACAACGCGACAAAGGAAAAGACGTGTGAAATATATATACATAAATGATACTAAAATACCACATACATAAATCCAATGTCCGTCATACGAGTTATTAAAGGTTTTTGAGTAGTGTATAACTCCTTCTCCATGTTTGGTTCCATAATGCCACCCGCCGGCGTAAGACCTTTGACCACGAGAGTCCACGTACAGGCCCTTACCGTGCCGAAGGTTCCCAGCTAATTCTCCTTCATACCAAGTGTCATCTTTCCATTGAATTATACCTTTACCATGCATTTCATTATCCTTAAATTGTCCCTAAAATTATGATTGATTTTAAACAAAATCTTTACAGCTACAAGCTACGGAACATTGAAATGCCTCTTCCTTTTCTTAGTACGAGCAGGACATTCCGGATCAAAGATTGAGGTTTTATCTTTGTCTTTAAAGCTAAGGATTTAGTTACCAAGCACTATTCATGGAATATCTAAGCAACTATAAGTAGTTATATAATAATATGCCAGTACAGCCATATTACCACTTATTAGACCACAACCGGCTTACATAATAACGTATAGGTAGCTAGGTAAGGTTGTTACGTACTAGGTAAACTGTACCATCTGCCCAATGGAATCGACCTTCACCATGCATACATTTCATGGAAATGTTTCCTTCGTATTGGTTTCCATTTTTAAATTTAATTATGGCCTTTTCGTCTGGTGCTGACCACCAACAAGTTTGTGAAGAGTCACCCTTAAAGCGAAAAAAAGGCCACTCATCATTCAGCTCTACCGCTGTGTTCCTATTTACTAGTACATATCTACTATATACTTTATTAGCACTCGATTCTCGGTAGGTTATGTTTTAGTAGTTTTTAGGATTCCTATAGTTTGAATAAAAAATACCTACATATTCCTATCACAATAAAGATACTCATACAGTATGTCATCGCGTTTGTTGTCATCTTGGAAAAAATGCCGAACACGTCTAGACAGTTACAAGGGTTGTCACGCATTAAATGTATTTTTTTAAATTTGAAGTTAAGTATAATTCATGTTAAATTAATTACCTACGTTAAGGAAATCTATTAATAGCTTAATAATTGTAAGTCACACGGACATATTGCCACGATATTTTCTACACCTTGTCAGTAGGACTCAGTAGAAACTGTTCTCGAGGGAAAGAATAATATTTATAAAAGATTAATTTAAAATAACGGTTACAATTGGTACCGACGCTAGATGGCGCTTCGTGTCTTTTGAACTTCAGTAGTGTGAGTATTATGAGAAAATTTTGCTAAAAAATTACCTACGTAAATCAAAATATTAGAAGCCGCGAATTCAAAATCATGCGTATGCGCAATGTACATTTAGCTAGGCACCTACGTTTTTACAAATTAATAATATTTACTACATCTACCTACATTGTAAGGTGTAATTTGGGTACTTTATTGAAAGATAAAATGTTACCTGGGCATCTGTTAATTCAAGTCTAGACCGGCCTTGTCTGGTTCTTGATGATTTTGCTAAGAAATAATAAGAAGATATAAAGTAATCTAAACAAGTTAACTACATAACTATCGACGTATCTAGTTTTTAGATGAAAGACAATTCTAAAACCTTGCTCTGTCACCTCTCAGTCACTTTAGTTCCAATTTTGAAAAGCATTATAGATAACTTAACTAGGTAGGTATCTAAGTAGATATAGTGCATATTTTACGTATAAACTTTTTCGGGTTTTTGTTTCAATTTAGGTACCTAGGTACTGTCTATATAGACATTAGGAATAAATTTTGCGTCAGCCCTAAAAATATGACTACATAAGTACATTAGCTGCTTTTCAAAAGAGTACCTAACTCTGTATTGTATCATGTGTGACGGACTTACCAAAATTCTTTTTCCTTTTACTAGAAAATGTTAGCTCGCTGCCTGTCCTGCCAAATTCTAAGCTACCTTCAGCCTTTATTGGTTGAATAACTTCCCATGAGTCCACAATACTGTCTAGCATTGATTCAAACATCATTGTAATCAATTCCCTTTGTACTGAACCTCTTGGACGAGGTGCCACTGACACTGTTGAATCGCTAGTAAACGGTGCAGAGGATTGTCCTTGAAATGTTGACCATGTATCGAAATCTACATCTAAGCCATGCCTCTTGTGCACAACCAGAGAACTATCACGGCGTGTTACCGTGCGTTGGGAATCTACGTAAAACATTATCGTTGTTGATATACAATACTGTTAAAAGAAAGGAGTGTAAAAGTGTAATTTTAGTAATGTAATAATACAATTCCACAGGCGGTAAATAATTATTTGCTAATAAATTAATGTTTCAAAATTAATCATTCAAACTTATATTTTTTTAATGTCACTTTGAGGCTACACAAAAAGTTATTTATCTGAGGAGGTTAATTCAGTAGTTTATGACAAAAACATCAAGGCGGATTATCACATTACCATGAATGAGGAAAAGTAGGTCATCGATACAACCTAAAACTACTTCCGCTAAACCTTCACCTAGAGCCTAGATTAGTGTACCTACCTAAGCTACGTAACGTTTGACTGTGACCTGCCACATTAAAAAGGGAGGCCTATGCCCAGCAGCCGCAATCGAAATCGGGCTGTCGATGATGATGATAGGTAGGTAGTCATCATCATCATCATCAGCCCGTTGCAGTCCACAGCTGAACATAACCCTCTCCCAATGTACGCCAGAGACCGGTTTGCTGCTTTATGCATCCAGTCGCTGCCTGCCCTCTTATTCCAAGTGGTCCCGCCATTGGTCAGAGGGCTTCCCGCGCTACGTTTGCAAAGACATGGTCTCCACTCCAGAACACGCTTACTCCAGCGGTTATCGGTTCTGCGACATAATTTATGTGATAAGAACATTAATCATTTTGGAAATTAACTACTTATGATACTAAAATAGTGACGTGTGTTGATGGCGAATCCAGCAAATTTTAAAAGTTTAGGAAGAAAATAATATCTATTTTACCTACCTACCAACATGGTTCCGGCCCCCAAAATCTTTGCACGATAGTTCTGGCCCGATTTAACAATCGCCAGATAAATTTTAGGGTTCCGTGAAAAAGGAAAAACGGAACCCATAGAGGATCACTCCGTTGTCAGTCTGTCTGTCAACCCTTGTTTCTCAAAAACGAGTGAAGGTATAAAGTTGAAATTAATATCAAATACTCGGGTCTACTGTCCCTTGCAGAAGCCTTTAAAATATGAAACGTCAACGCAATCAAAAGATACGAGCAATTATGTTGATTGTTTTTACAATTTCCACTTTTAAAACTAGGGTACTTTTGGCAAGTAGCATTAGCTTACAGCACACGTAAAGGAATAAATGTAAATTTGTAGTTACATCTTTAAAAAAATAAGAATAACTTATTTACAGTTGATAAACTAACCGCTACCTACTTCTATGTATTGGGGTAACAGTTTTTCAACGGCAAAGTTAAGTTTGTTTGTGAATTTATTACATTTTCTTTTCGTTAGAACAATGTTATTGTTATAAACATAATTTAAAGTTTGCACAGAACCCTCGATGCGCGTGTCCCACTCGCACTTGACCTGGTTTTATCTGTAGAATAAATTTGAATTTTTGACATAATTATTTTCCATACATTAACTGTCAAAATGACAATTTTACCCTTCCTTAGCTGACGATTGAAAAGTCACTAAGTATAGGCTATGGAAAGGGCTATATATTAGTGATATTAGGTACCTATCTACCTAACGTTTTATTTTTTTAAACATAGAGAAAAATATTACCCATTAAATTAATAATAAAATTAAATGATAGGTTTCAAATTGTTTTATTTTAAAAAGAAATTTAATTTTATTCTTAATCTTGCGGTTGGGTCTATCTCGATGATAATGTCGTCCACTATGCCAGCTCTCCTTCATAGTAGGAGAACGTGTAAACTTTTTATGTAGCATCGAATGACCTACGTAGAAAAAAAAAATCTGTTAGCATAATACATAACATCACGCTATAACGTATTCGTGTTACGAAAAAGGGTAAGCAGTGTTGATTACAACCTTCGCATTTCGCTTGTTATGATATAGGGCTATTGCCATAGACCGGGCACAAATCCACACTCTGAGCTGCTACTGACAGTTTATCATCAGCCGGAAGACATCCACTGTTGAACAAAAGCGTCCCTCTTTTAGAACGGGGGGGGGGGGGGGGTTGCCCATAATCCCCACGCCTGGCAAGCGGTTTGGGGATCGCAGTTGTTGGTGGTCAAGTTACAGAAGACGCCCTTAGTCGCCTCTTACGACACCCACGGGAGGAAAGGGGTTGGTCAATTCTAGGCCGGATACCACACGGCCGCTACTGACATTTACCAAATAGAAAAACACAATATTTTTACCCGATCCGGAAATCGAACCCATGGACTGCTCAGCAGTCGCACTTGGCGACCACTAGACCATCGAGGCAGTAATAAGGAAAATAATACTGACCCCAGTTCCTGAACTGTCTCCAGATTCGCCATATACTAGCATCTTGATCTAGGTCATTGTCATCCGTCATCCGATCATTAGAATACAAATCAAGTGTCTCATTTGATGAACTTTGAAGATACAGCTCTTGTGTTGTGTTTTCATGTCCGCCGCATAAACTGAGAATACACAACACTGCACAGGATACTGAGAGTACCTTCAATAGAACATAATATAATACTGTTAGTATTGATCCTATATGTAGATTAATTTGAAAATGGTTAGATAATAGGTATAATAGGTTTCGAAATCCTTAAAATGTTCTTTTGATTAAAACAATATTTTTGGTATGCATATTACGCGCAGGGTTCCGGGTTCGACTCCATTCGGATCAATGTTTGTTCACAGTGCATGTGATACCTATATGTCATGTCTGTCCAGCCCCCTTACCATGAACTCTTAAAGCAGGACATTTATCAATGTGAAAGCGAGACGCCGCGTGCAATGTAGTGTGGCATCTCGCTTCCTCAAAGGAGACTGAGCTCATGATAAGGGGGCTGTTCATCGCAGCTGTAATATTATGTAAGTATCTTTACTCGAGCCTAAAGTGAATGAGACCTACAAACCGCAGACCCATTTCCACTTCCGTAGCATGGCAGGCCATTTGAGCTGTTCGAATAGACATTGAGAGGTACGTAAGTCAGTAACTCCTTGTACCTACATGTATGGTGACCCGAATTATTGGTACCTAGCATTTATATTAAATTTCACCCAAAACAATGTCACTTAAATTAATTTCACTTTTCACTGCTTTGATTACTAATGGAAACTTAGATTAAATAACAGTAAAACACACTTCAAGTTACCTTTAAACTCATTGTAGCTCAAAATACAAGTGATCTACGTGATTTATGTGCGAGTATCATTTTATTTCTAATCGTGAATGAATAAAACATGTACTTTATATTGGTTATTTCAACTTCAGCTATGTGGAGCGGACGAGGTTTCGTGTTGGGACATAATGTAATGTAAGTATAAGCAATTTCACTGATCCAAATAATCATTGTGAAAACTTGTTACGGATTGTTTATTATTAATTTTAATGTAAAACACGTTCATAGCCTTTAAATTTACTGATGTAGGGGCTGTATACCTATTTTGATGATATCATTGATGCAGTCGACCATTAGATTGGACAGTTGGGCTAATGCTAAGGGTCGCGGGTTCGATTCTCGCACGGGACAAAAAATTGTACGATTCACTGATGTTTGTCCCTACTTTTGATGTTTGAAGAACACAATAGAGTGGGGCGACGATTAAAAAAAAATAATTATATTATACATATATAAAGACACGCCTGTTTCGCTGAATATACCTAGAACGTTCGCCGAGGTCGTCCCCTTCCCGATACTCCACTAACATTTTCCTCATATATTTATAATATATGACTAGCTGTTGCCCGCGACTTCGTCCGCGTGAATTTCGGGTAAAACACATGAAGACACTTGAAGTAAGTAAGATAAATATTACTACAAAACGATTACTTACCAAAAGTAACTAAACCTATATACTTATCGAAAGGAATTTTAAAATATAAGTGGTATTGAATGATGAAGGTATTTTTTCAAAATAAGATGAAGCTACTTGATTTACAAAACCGATTCCCGTGGGTAGGTATAATCAGCAGAAATTGAGTGAAACTAAGTTCGAAGTTTTTTCCTCAGCAGACAACATTTACAGGAAGTCAAGACTGGTAACTTGGAAGTAATCGTCATACAGTTATCCGTGTAAGAATCAGCTTGTTTCAAAGCCTTAAGTTTACCCCTGCGTGTGTTAATGGTGATAGTTCATACGCTAAAATGCGGCGGCTATCCGGCCTGCCGGCGACGGACTTAGGAAGTTCGGCTCCCGACCAGATAGGCCCGAAAAGGCAGCGTATGCTGGCGTTCCACGCGCGCCTTTTGAGAAGGGCCAAAATAATCTGATACATACAAACATAAAGTCACGCCTGTTTCCCAGAGGGGTAGGCATAGACCACGGATTTTCATTTGCTACGATCCTGGCATACTTCTTTCTACGACCTGATTGGCGTAGTGGCTAAGCGATTAGACTGCTGCGCGCGCGCTAAGGGTTGCGGGTTCGATTCCCACACGGGACAAAAATTTGTGCGATCCACGTTTGATTGTCCCGAGTCTGGGTGTTTGTGTATGTGATATTTCATGTTTATGAAACGCACCTGCGATACAAGAATAATTCCCCGTGCGGAGCGACGTTTTTTTAAGGAAAAAAAATCATTCACTCGCATCACATTCCTTAAACACGTTCGTCGGTTAAGGATAGGTACTCCTCAGTTGTCCCTTTTGCAGAACATCTCCGATTTGGTCTAAATATGTTCGCCGAGTTCTTCTCCTTCCCGATACTCCACTAACATTCTCCTCATATATTCGTTTTGTCACTCTTCTTTCATCCATCCTTTCTATATACCCAAACATCTCATTTTAGCATCTAAGCATGCATAGATTCCTCAATTTTTGTAATTAATTAAACATCTGATATTTGTGTGGAATCAAGAATTTGACTGCCTCCTTGGTCTAGTGTGCGCAAAATGCGACTACTGAGCATTGAGTCTCGTAGTGGGTTTGTTTTTCAGGTCGGGCGAAGTGTTGTGGGGTTTTCCACTAATTATCCGTAGCTGTCGCGAGTCTAGATTTGTGTCTAGTTAATGATGATTTAATAGGCTCGCCCCCTGTTATATTGGGACCCACAAAATTACTGGAAACCTACCTCAAAAAAATAATTTCTCTACAAAATAATAACTTTGAGGTGGATCTCAGACATTTAACTTGACGATATGTGTTGTGTGCACTCCATTTACTGCAAGAGAATCGAAAAGTGTGAAGAGTTTTTCCCATACAGAAAATTTGTTCATGATATGATATGATGTTGTTTGATTATGTTAAAGTCACTGGTACGCTTACCTGGCTGCTCTCCCCTAGTGAATTATCTTCACCAAATTTTAAAGGGACGTAAAACAATGAGAAAAATCGTAAGTTGCTTCTGCAGCGTCTTTCATATTTCTACGGTATTGATAAATCTAGGTTATAGATTGTTAAAAATATATGTGAATCTCTTCTCTTTTATAAATAATCAAGTACAAAAACATGCAAAAAGAAAAACATAGGGCAAGGATCGATCTCATTACCCATAACTCGCAGGACCGTCGTTAAACCACCACGCTACGATAATACTTGTCAATGATTCCAAAATAGACGTTTCTATTCATGTCACTATTTACTGCCAAGTTCCTTGTAGATTTAGCGTGATTTTTTTGACTTCAGAGGTTCATCTGTAACTAATCTGCATATTGCGACTATTGGTTTTGTCTTTTTATAATTCTGTGCCTAACAGTAGACGAAACAAATACATAATGCAATATTGCTCAGCCCCTATTGCAAATACCGTGGTGATATTTTGCATAGCAACGCGCCGGCCTTCAAAGAATATATTTGTAAAGTTTCAGCGGATTCTATTCAGTACTTTTTACGTGAATCTAAAACATACATACAGACAAAAATTCTAAAAATTATATTTTTGTGATCAGAATCGTTTAGACACCATATTGCACTATATTTTTTTTTAATTTCTTCAATGTACAGTTTTGACTCCGTTACTGTTTCATTATAATATGTATAGATATATAAATTATATAGAAATTTTCCATCGGTGAGTAAATCCGTGTCAGAGGCCTACAGGCAGTTTAAATTCAGACACCAGGTTGTTCATAAACCATACGATACGATAAGAAGATTATCATCTCTTCAGGGCAAAACGTGATAATATTGTGATTAAAATAATCTTGTTGTACTTCTTAGGTTTCATCTACATCTACTTGAAAGACTGCGTCATGCTCTAGTACGCACCGTAATAAATACCTATCAATTTACGCAGGAAACAGATTCTTCATTATTTTACCCAGCGAACATCTTGTTCTTCATTACTCCTGGTTGAATTCAAATTCAAAATGATTTTAAACTAATAACAGGCGCTTACGAAACGTCATGATGCTGGTTGCACGGTTCCAAAAATGACACTCCTATAGAGAAACATCGGCAAGAAAATCCAAACTGTAAGCTACAGCATAGCAGTACGACGTTTTGTAAAAAACCAATATGAGTGCGACTGTACGTACTACCTGTGGTACTACTGATCACAGTCGACGCCATCTTGGTCCTAGTTATTTAACACTGTCTTTCAAAGTTAGCAGTAGATTAGCTTAGTTAAATGACTAAATATTACAAAGGACCTAATCTAAGGTACTTCCATCTCAATTAATCATAACCAGAAAAAGAAAACTCAGACTATAAAGTCGAAAAATGTTGATTTAGGGTTTCATTAAAACAAATTTTAAATTCCAAACATTATCTATTACAATAACACTTAAAATAATAAATATGCTTCTAGCCTTTCATACATTTGTGTCTCTAATATACCTTCTTATTCTACTATTTCACTTACATAACGAAAATACTGAAAATCTTTTTGATTCGACACTACTATGTAAACAGATAAATACATTTATTCATTATCACAGTTGCAACATTTGGCTTTTGTTCATTTTTTTTTTCATACTAATATCATCTGCCTATGTTAGAAAGACGTAGTGTATTGCGCTTCTGGTCTTTCCTAGAACTCTCTACTTACATTAGGGAAACCAATCTTATTTATTAGACTAGTGACGACATAACGTGCAAATAATGTCTATTGTTAACTTCACAGTAACAATATAGGCAACTAGGGTAGGCAAGAAAAACAATTGCTTAGGTTCATCGAAACTATTGCAAAGAGTCAACCTAACTCGAGTTACGCGACCCAAGCGTTATGCTTATACGCTGTAGGTACACAGCTCTAAGGACTCACGTTTTACCGTCTAACAGAATGCTTGAGTTAGTTACAAAACCTTACTTTGCTAGGAGACGAAGCTATTGCTTTACAATAGTATTTAAATAAATATAAGTTTAGGTACCAAGATACAGGCCACAGCTAAAGTTAATTGAATTAAATTCTATTTACTGAAGTAAATTAAATTACCTTTCCCTATTTAACCAACAAGCAATAATATAATTATTTATATTCTACATAACCGCATATTTTATATATACATAACTACATAATGTGTTTTAATAAGCGTCATAATATACCTGTAATTGTTAAAAATGCTCAATTACTTAAATTTATTAAAAAAATTCATCTATACAGGATTAGGCAGAAGCGAAAGGATGCATTTTTTAATTATTGTAATGAGAAAGTCAAACTAAATACACGTTATTATAGTGATCCAAAAACGCTATTAGATCTAACACTAATACCTGTGCCTGGCTGCCATGGTTTAACCTGCAGTTTCCTGGCAGCTTTAAACATACCTACTAAGATTAACAGTAATATAGGAAAACTACAAAACAATTTAAAATTAGCAAGATATTTACTAAGTCAATCACTTTATAGCACCGACAACGTTTTTAACGTATCCATCGGTTCTTCGTTTAACACCTTACATCCAGGCACTTGCTCTTAAATTGTCCACAATGGTAGCACGCCTACGGTGACAAACCCGGACACATGGCTCCAAGGCCAGTCTGCGCCAAGGTCACGAGTCGTGTAGTAGGCGCTGGTAGTGAGGGAAGACCTCATAGGGCGGCACGTGTAAACCGAATTCCAGCGCAACAAGTACGGCGAATTCGAATCTCATCAAATCTTTTCTATTCACTCGAAACGTAGTCTCAATGCGCTGTAAAATAACAAGTATTTAGAAGTACGGTTTTAGGTCAGTAAATGCTCTAAATTTAAGAATATATAGGCTTACCTCTATGAGTGCTTTCAATGCTTCCCCTTTAACGTCATTGAGTTTCGCAGACAATAACAAACATGCTCCGGCGCAAAGCTTTCTATTATCTTTATTGATGAGATTAGCGAGTATCAACTTCTCAAAATAAACGTACGCCTGTGCGACCGACAGTAAATCGATTCCTCCATTGTCATGTTTAGCAATCTTGCGCATTTCTTTTTTGATGCTGCAATATAATTGAAGGTAAAAGTTATTAACTAAATATTAGTCAATTAAACTAATTATCAATATATTTACCTTCTTAATTTACTAAGAGTTAACTTAATATGTGGAAACTTTTCCCTAAACTTGTCGTTTAATTCTTTTTTAAGATCTTGTGGTCGGACATAGTCAATTATGGATGTCATATAAGACGTAAATGTAAGCAATGTTCTATGTTTCCCTGCTATAAGCTCTGGATCATCCAATACATTTGGACAGTATTGAACCTGAAAAATACATTATTGATTGTTTAATATCTAAATACATAGACCTAAATAGCTTTATAGTTATTTTACTAATCCCATGCTTGCGTAACAATTAGTAAAATAAACAATATAAACATACATAGTAAAACTATCAGTAGTAAGAATGCAGCACAGGTACTTACGTATTTTTGAGAAAGTAGTGTTCCTTCATCCCAGTCAAATGATTTAATGTCTACTGAGGA
The DNA here is from genome assembly GCA_905340225.1 of Abrostola tripartita. Lineage (NCBI taxonomy): Eukaryota > Metazoa > Arthropoda > Insecta > Lepidoptera > Noctuidae > Abrostola > Abrostola tripartita. The sequence continues at coordinate 5,821,974 of HG996488.1, forward strand.
GTGTGGTGGAGAAGATGGTATTGCTGTCCTCTGAGAAGACTCATATGAAAAGCACCTATAAAGATAATGACGACTGTTATTATTCTGTCGTAATCTCACCATGTGTGTGCAGGCTGTTATCAGTTTAATGTCGATATAAATTATATCTGCATGCATCTATTAAAGATAATAACTGTTAAAGTATTTTATAACATGCTCTATATAATATGCTTAAATAATATTGTATTAGACCAGTCTACCTTATCCTTTGTTATTTATCATAATCATGCATTATTGTATAATAATGTTCTAGTGGTGTACACTAGACCACATAAAAGCAAGGATATGACATGGTTTGTTGTGATTAGTGGGTGAGGTGATTTTTACATACATAGATTATAGCTCTTATACATATTATGTATAATAAGTACATATATGTTTTTATTTAAATATTATTTGATAATCCCAAGTATCAAGCTTACAAGTATCACTGCACAACACCTAAGATAACCGAATACTGAGGAGTCTGATTACTGACCAAATCTAAGCAATATAAAATAGTATAAATTGCCCTATTGTACTTCATAAAATATATTATACAAAGTGACTTCATATTTGTTTAGCGGGGACATAGTAGCATTAGCAAAATCTAAGTGTTGCATAGCAGATTGTAATTTAACTGTTCAGTGTTTACCATTTTTTATCCTTGTGCCTCGTCAATAACTTAGTCCTGAAAGTCAAATTTGTTAGTGATGAAATGATTGTGAAGACTGCATGAGTTTCAAAATGCATAGTTAGCTATGCATGTCAGAACCAGTTGGTGTAGAGAACAATGAAAAATGTGATTATGAACATGTGGGTAATGAATGTATTAAGAGTATGTAAGATAAATGAAGAGTGCATAGCATCCATATTAAAATAAATATTTTCGACTTAAGTATAAATTTCCTCTAAATTGATTTTAATGTAGGTATATAATATATTTTTTAATTGACTCAAGAATATTAGTTTTGAATATTAATATATTTTTTAGAACCTTTTTTCCTAGTAAGTAATACATGGTCCCTACATCCTTGGAAAATAATAAATAAGTATTAGAGAGAGATTAGATGGGACAAACACATATTTTTTGATGGGAATACAATAATGAAACAATTTAAGGAAAAAATTAAAACATTAATGACATGCACAACATGGAAGTTACAAATTCTTTGATTTACACATATATAAGTTTATATTACGATTATTAAAATTTAAAAAAAACCTTGGATTTAACAAAACATGGAACCATGTGAATAGATGATCCTATTTAGGATTTTAAGCTACCAGTTTGATCACTTTATTGTGTTTCCAAGACTGCATTAAATTAATTATTATAGGATAAACTCACACCAAAATAATATAACCAATAGTAAAAATAGTCACCTTGCTATAACGTGTGGATGTCGATTAACTATCTTCCAACTGGACTTTTCAGTAAAGTCACCTTCATACATTTTTTTGTACTGTTCTCTAGTGCACACTTTTGAGGGCACCAAAAGTTTTGAATAAGAAATTTCTTGGCCATTTTCTTCCTTTTCTAGGCCAAGAAGATCAAAGGGGTCCATTCCATTGTCTGTAATAGATGATAGAGGTCTTGGTCCTGATGTATTCCTCCTTCTTACACCATCTTTTCTTAAATCAGAACTGTAAAATATAATAACATTTATTTCATGCTAGCTCATTTATGTAGCCATCCCACATATTGCTAGCCTCTTAGTTGTGACAGAAATAAATAAATATTACTAATTAATAGTCCTATAACTGTCCTAACTGTTGGTTGAAGGTGTTTTCTCATATGGTATTGTACATTTTTAATAATAAGCATGTGCCTGGCATAAATGTTTACAATATTATGTAGGTACTCTTACCGTGCATTGCGAATAGTCTTGGAGTAAGGAATAGTGCTAAATATAACACATGGAGCACCCTGTCCAGGGACAATTGCAAGCCTCTCATCTTTAAATGATACACCTTTAGTAGGCCGCACAAGGCGCACTTCTTTGATTAAAGCATGATTTTCTGGTATGCAGGTGTTACTTGTTCTAAATCTACCTGCAAAAATATAAATTGTAGAAATTAAACAGTGACTTTCTTTAATAATACATTTAGTATAGACCAAATCTTTACCAAAATTCAGACTTTCTGAACTGCTTTTTTCATCTACATTTCCACTATTGACAGAGACAATGTGATTTTTCCTAGATTTAAATGAGGCATGCTTATCTTTGAATGATTCTGTATTTCCAGAAGAACATCTGAAAAATTATAAACAATAAACATGGGTTTCTTAGTTAATTTATAATAAATATGTTATGATAAGTTTATGATCACCTCTCCCTGATGAAAGATGTGTTGACACCTTTAACAGGTGTAATGATAGTAGTGTATTCAGAGTCTGAACTCAGAGAATGACAATCAGCACCAACACGATGCACTGGACTTGACTGGGGTACCTTGTTCTTATTCCTAACACTATTTCGCAAGGTTACATCTTTATCCTTGTAAACATCAACAGTTTTAGAAACTGAATCGGTTTTATCATGTTTTGATGTTTTATCCACGATCTGGACTAACTCAGTATCTTTTATCTTCCCATCTAACGATATATTTGATAAAAATGTTACAGCAGCGAGACGTCTTCGAGCTTTTTCGTATTTATTACGATTGCTGGACATTGTAGACAAAATGTTTATGTAAGCTTGTTATTGGATTTAATCTGCAGACACCATATAACACAAACTGATGATTATATTCTTATTAACTTCCGATATAGGCAAAAGAGTCACTCACAAACTTCAGGACACAATAAAAATATTAGTATCAAACTTCAATGATTTTATAGTGAATAATTACTAGTTTAAGATGAAGGACGAAGATGCAGCCACATTTATCAACTTAACATTTCCTTTATTCCATTTGTATCTGTTCTGAACTTCTGATTCTGAAACCTGATACTAATTACTAATATACTGACAATTGACACTTGAGTTTTGACAGATCTTGACGGAATTATAGTTGACAATTTGAGTATCACATATTTTATAAAGAGGCATACCGCTGTAAGTTATTTTAAAATTCATACCACTTAAGGTTTTTTTTTATCCAATTAACAAAATGTATGTGTGGCAAGGTTAAAGATATAATATTTATACAAGTTGAAGTCAAATACTTGAAGCTTTTTTTATATTGTTTTTTTTAGTAAATAATAAGTTTAGAACCGATGTCAGACTTTACTGAACGTGAGAATAGGACGTTACTGACTGAAACTGATCTGTCAAATCAAAAGTTTTGACATTTGCTTTTAGACCTAGGTGGAGTGAATAAATAACTTTTTATCATCATATACAAATACATAAAATTATTTCAATGGAACCTAATATTCCTGGTTCATCGGCATCATCTCGGGCCACTAGATTTATGATGGAAGGCGTCGGAGCACGTGTGATTAGAGGTCCAGATTGGAAGTGGGGCAAACAGGTAGACCACTGTTTATTTTTGTTTAAAACACTAATAACTGATTTCTTTTTTATAATACTATATATTCAGTGCAGAAAAGAAGCGAAGTATTTTATATTATTATAGAAGAACATTTTCGACAGTTGTTAGGTTTTTCAAACAGTATGTTTAAAAGACATAACCATTGGAAATAATTATGTGGTGAGAATATGTGAAATATCAAAAGGCATTATATTTTAACAGTAGTATGTAAGTGAATCTTCTTTTAGTTTTATTAGAAGTCATAAATATTATTTTGATGTTTTTTATTATCAAATATGTGTGTTAAAAACAACAATACTATTGGTACTTACTTAAAACATAAACAAATCTCGTATTTTATATAAACACTTTTAGTAAAAAAAAAATTATTGATTTCTCTGACACTAGCACTATCATATGTGAATGATATTTAAATTCCAATTTAGAAATAAATAAACAAATATGCCATTGCCCATTCTTAGTGTTTGTGTTTGTATATAATACTATCTAAAACATAAAGTTACAGTAAGCTGCACACATTACACATGGGTTTATGAATTTTGTAATGTTTCACAGGATGGTGGCGAGGGTCATGTTGGCACCGTCCGAAACTTTGAGTCCCCTGAAGAAGTGGTTGTTGTTTGGGATAATGGTACTGCTGCCAACTATAGATGTTCAGGGGCTTATGATTTGCGTATACTTGACAGTGCTCCAACTGGTGTGAAACATGAAGGTACTATGTGTGACACATGTAGACAACAACCTATATTTGGTAAGTTAATAACTACCCACAGTTATACTATTTATGAAATTAATTAGATTAACAGAAGTAGATTTGTACTATTATATATTATCTTCAATTAAATATTGTGGTTAAATTTAATAGTAATGATTTGCTATTAGTTTTTGTAATTGGCAATGTCTATATGAATATCAAAGATATCTTTGTTTCTTCATGATATTATTTTTTAGGTATTCGTTGGAAATGTGCTGAATGTAGCAACTATGATCTGTGTTCAGTTTGCTATCATGGAGACAAACATAACTTAAGACATCGATTCTATCGTATAAGTGCACCGGGAGCACAGAGATGTCTTGTTGAACCAAGAAGAAAGAGTAAAAAACAGGCTGTTCGAGGTATATTTCCTGGTGCTAGAGTTGTAAGAGGGGTATGTGTCTATTATGTTTTCTGTATTTTATATACTAAAGGCCTTACTAAGTTACTACTAAACATTGTATAGCAGATGAATAGTTACAGTTTTTCTGGCTTCATTAATTTTAGACAACTGTTGTAACATTAATAAGTGTGAGAGTAAAAGGTTTTAAAGCCAAATACAAATTATTATTTTTAGGTTGATTGGCAATGGGAGGATCAAGATGGCGGAAATGGTAGAAGAGGTAAAGTTAATGAGGTACAGGACTGGTCTGCCGCCAGTCCGCGGTCTGCAGCTTATGTAGTGTGGGACAATGGAGCTAAGAATCTCTATAGAGTTGGATTTGAGGGCATGGCTGATTTAAAGGTAATAGTTTGTTCCTTGTTTTATTATTTATTTACAATACAATGGTTAAAAAAGTATATTTTGTATAGAACAATAACAAATGGATATAAAATTAGAATGAATTATTTATTTTTATTCTATAGGACATTTATATAATAAAGCTTATAAAAATATATATTTAAAAAGCTACATATCTGATTTAAAAAATCATTTTCCTTTGGTTAATATTTACGACTGTTGTGTCAACTGTTTACATTCCTATTTTGTTTGTCTTTCAGGTTGTAAATGATGTTAAAGGTCAAAATGTGTACAAAGAACATTTACCACTTCTAGGGGAGTTAGGGCCGGGACGCACCGGGCCCCATGGTTTACAAGTTGGTGATCAGGTATGCATATTAAAGAAATTCAGTATTTTACCCTAAACACTGTATATATCCCTCCAATCATTAAGAATATTTACTGTTTACAGTGAAAATCATATCATTATCTACTGTAATATGCTGAAAACTTAATAAATATAATAATAATTTTTTGGAAACAGTTTAATTTGTTATGTGCCTGTTATTGGTTTTAGGTTAATGTGGATCTTGATCTTGAAATAGTGCAGTCTTTACAACATGGTCATGGTGGATGGACTGATGGAATGTTTGAGTGCCTTGGTACCACTGGCACTGTCGTCGGAATTGACGAAGACCACGACATTGTAGTGACATACCCTAGTGGAAACAGATGGACATTCAACCCTGCTGTGTTAACCAAGGTAATTAATTGAAACATAATTACATATTATTGTAGGCATCTTTCTAGACCATTCTTCTTCATTATACTGACTTTGGAATAGGCACCTAGATTCTGACTGTTCTTACACACACATCTTTTCGAATTAGATCTCGCTTTCGTTGTTGTAGTTTATAGTTTAAATAAGAAATTTCCATAAATTATAATTAACTAGCTGTGCCCCGCGGTGTTACCCGGTTCCCATATTTTTGGGATAAAAAGCCTATGTGTTATCCAGGGTGTTAGCTACCTCCATACCATAACAATTTTACCACAATTGGTAAAAAAAATCAAACTTTATAACATTAGTGTGAAGTGATATTATTGTGGATTGTGTTGCAGGTATGCAGCGGCAACCTGAGCGCGTCGACGTCGGGCGGCGGCGCGGGCGCGGCGGGGGCGGGGGCGGGCGCGGGCGCGGGCGGGGGCTTCGCCGTGGGCGACCTGGTGCAGGTGTGCGCCGACCAGGAGCGCGTCAAGACGCTGCAGCGCGGCCACGGCGAGTGGGCGGAGGCTATGGCTCCGGTAACATTCATATTAGATACGATATATATAATTTTCCCGCGGAACCCTTAACATTTTCGAAATTCCAAGTAGCATATATTAGACCCTGGACCATCAGCTACCTGCCAGTGAAAGTCCCGTCAAAATCGGTCCAGCTGTTATTTTGATATTACAAACAGGCACTCCAATTTTATTTATGTGTATTGGTCTTTGGTAGCTCTTGAATAAATTAAGTTGATAGATATTAGGCGAGCTCTTGCCCAGTGACATTTTAGACCCTTGGGACATTTTGTGCTCCTAATGAGTCTAGTAGTCATTCGAAATTCACGAAAATTCACAATTTTCATTTGTCTAGTGTTTTTACACTAAGTATTATTATTTTTTTCATTACAGACTCTTGGAAAAATTGGCCGTGTGCAGCAAATATATCATGATAATGACCTCAAAGTAGAGGTGTGCAATACATCGTGGACATACAATCCTAATGCAGTAACCAAAGTTGCGTCCTCAGATGGCAGTATACCGGGAAATTCTTCAGGTAACTATAAGTAAGATCGTACGGGTAGACCCAAGGAGAATTACCCACGCTTCCCGCGGTCGCTTCGTGGATGTGTAAACATCTATTTTAATACAGAAATCTCTTTGGTCTTCACAAAAGAACGTTAAGGCCTCGGCTGTTATTTATAGATATTTTATCTTTATATAAAAGCCCGAAACCGAGTACCATACATTAACTGGTTCGGGGAGGTCAGATAGGCAGTTGTTCCATCCATGTAGAGTACTGTTCTACATCTTGCACATCATCTGACCATTAAAAAGCATTATAACATTAAATTTGTTTTTGCTTTTAATGTTATAGATACTTATGTCTAGAGAATAAGCTTTAGAATCGGGCAAGTAAAATATAAATAGGTTTATTGGTAAGACAAATACAGCTAAAGTATTCCTTAAGAGCCATTTTACATTTTTACGCAGTTTTCTATGATTTCGGACGCCTAATTTACCATCTTAGGTTGCACGTTGGAATGTATATATAAACGTAAAATGTAGACCAATCTTTCGCATTGACACATAAGCTAATAGATTTAGAAAAAATAACTTAATTGCTATATGGTGATCAATCTCCCGCAACACGTTTTCTGAAAAATCATCGCAGAGTCAATTTCGGGCTCCAAATTCTATCATTTACATTCACAAATTTAAACGATAAAAATACAGTAAGCATTAGGCATATATTTTTGTTGAAACTTACGGTGCAAAATTTTCGATTAATAACTATTTTAATATATAAAAAAAATAAAACTGAAACCTATTTTCACGGTATCAACTGAAATTTTATCGCGACTTTTTGGTTTGAATAAAGGTATGTATATTTTAATTTTAAAATCATGTCATAATAAACTATGCTCTATATGAAACCTAATAACACAGTGATTTTTAAAATTCCTTTATTTAATTAGAAATCATATCATTTTCAATATCACTCCAAATCACAATAAATTACGATGCACAAACGTAGTATGATCAGTCGGGCCCGAGTGCCCAAAGAGATCTGTGTCACTTTTTTTCTCATTTCGTATTACGAAAGTTCGTATTGCAAATGCATGTTTATACTACGACCAGAACGTTTTAATTTTCTATGTATTGTTTTCATTCGGTTTTGTTTATTATCAAGTAAAGTATATTATTTTATTAGAAGATATTTTATTAGATTAATATTCAGCTACTTTAATCTTGACTGTACTATTTTTGTCCGCGACTTGGTCCACTTCGATTTTTTCTACGCATGAAAAGTAGCTTGTAGCCTTTATTATCCAGGTTATTAACTATCTATGTGCAATTTTTTTTTCTATATCCTTTTAACCGTTTTTGCGTAATTGAGTAATAATCCTCCAAAAATACAATCGCTTACATTTATTATTAAAATAAATTTTACAAAACATGATATATTTATATTTGGTGATTATATTAGTAGAAATTATAATTTGTCTAAATAAATTACTAATGAAATAAAAATATTTACATAAATCTCGAATAAGTAACATTGTCATAACGATCAAGATTTTTATGTCCGTCTCAAAACTCGCGCTACACTGTTTGCATTGTTTTTGTGTTGGTGAGCTACGCACACATAACAATTTTGACAGAATTCGAACGTCAAAATTTTGTGAAATAGCTCTTAAATTAAATATTACTTGCTAAGTCTGTTTCTAACTATACTTATTGGCTCTAATATTTATCGTAGGCGAACGTCTGTCGGCGCTTCTGAAGAAGTTATTTGAATCTCACGTGACGGGTGACGCGAACGAGGAGCTTGTGAAGGCGGCGGCCAACGGCGACGCGACGCGCTGCTCGGAGATACTGGCGCGCACCGACACCGCGCATGTCGACGTCAACGGCTTCTACGGCGGGCACACCGCTCTACAGGTATGTACCATTACCCAGCGCTGTAAGAACAAAGGTATTGATTGTTATATAGGGTATTATGTACCACAACAACATGCTAGTGTTTCCCGATGGCGTAGACTGAGACTACAGTGTACAGTACATCCATATTTCTCCTAGTTTCAAAAAAGTCCTATGTCATAGTGAGCAACTTATTGCAAAGACACTTGCTGGACCCAGTGATCGAACGGTGGATTATAAATAAGTAAATTATAAAAATTAAAACAGCATTTATTCAAAAGCAATATCATTAAAAAGTAAATTAGATTATGCTGATTTTAATGTTTTTAACCCATAATTGTGTTGAACCCTTATAATTCAATTATGACCCGTCTGTACTGTAGGGTCGTACAACATGCTTCAGCATGTTACACATGGTATAGGTTCTATATATATCTACACGGTTGAGGTATATAGAGATATTTATAGATAATATAATAAAACCTCTAGTAGCCGAGAGGCTACTAGAGGCTACAGATTAAGAAATCTGTGTGTGTATTGAAGTCATGATATTTAAGGGTGTATAAAACTTGTGTTTATATTGCTATCTTTAATATCAGATACGATATTGTTAGTACAAAATTTAAATGCCTTACCTGTTCTCCTCTTTTTATTTCATCTCCAAATACTAAACTTCTTAAATAAGTGTTAGGTGGCCTACTACTGTCCATCCTGTGTTACAATTCTCACTTAAACTTTCCTTCAACTGATATTAAACATCCTGGAATATGAAATGTAATATAGATGATTCACCAAGTTTAATTTCCAAATACATATTGTTTATACTTATTCACACTAATCCATTAAAGCTATTCGTTGAAGATTCTTTTATTAACTGCGTAGGTGTGATGTGTGCCTACCCCACCAATATTATAAAAGCGAAAGTTGTCAGTATGGATGGGTGGATGGACGTTTATTATTCTTTCAAGCAAAAACAGGGCGATGTGGTTTTTAGGATGCGAGTGAAACCTCAGGAAACACGTAGTAGAATATAAGAATGGTCGTTCTCCCAGGCGGCGGCGCAGAACGGCCACGTGGAGGTGATCCGCGCGCTCGTGGAGGCGGGCGCGGACGTGGACGCCGAGGACCGCGACGGGGACCGCGCGGCGCACCACGCGGCCTTCGGCGACGAGCCGCTGGCCCTGCGCGCGCTGGCCGGCGCCGGCGCGGACCTCAGCGCGCGCAACCGCCGCCGCCAGACGCCGCTGCACATCGCTGTCAACAAGGGCCACCTGGGCGTCGTGCGCACGCTGCTGCAGCTCGCCGTGCACCCCAGCCTGCAGGTCAGTGTCGAGGCGCCTACTGTGCTATTCGAGCTCGATTGAGTATATGTCTCGAACACCCTTGATTTCATTTTAACGTGAATACCGGCCTAGTTCGAGTCGGACTCGCGACTGTTTTTGTAGGAAAATATTTATAAAATTAAAAATGTATGTACTGTACTTGTAATAATTAAATAATAATATCAAGGGTTTCGTACAAACTTTAAATTATCGTTATGATAATAATTCCTCCTACAAAAAGATAAAGGTAAGTTCATAAACTTAACTTTGCTATTGAAAAATGTCCGCTGACATGTTTTTTGAGGTACGGGACCCTCATTCCCTGCCTTGTTCGTAAACCGTTTATAATATTATATTATCTATTTATATGTCATACTCGCCACTGCAGTGTGTGTATTTATATGTAAATGTCGTGGAAAACTGATATATGAAACAAATCCCAACATCCATTGTGATTCAGAAAAAAAGTACTTATGAGAATGATGTCAAAGTGCTTTGTTCATAGTTTCAAAACTAAAACTATTAACAAAGCGAACGCATAGGATTTGGCGCCGACTTCCACTTCGCTTATTAAATGTAAAGTGTAGTGATAAAATATTATTTTTCACGTTTGAGTTTTTTGAAGGTTTAAATTTTTTATATAAAAATTTTTATTTCAAGATTTTTAGTGGTGTCTAGAATTCATCCGCCCCAAACTTTTGTGAGACTAGTATTTGAAATCCTTTCACACACAAAACAAAAAGCCCTATTAAACGATACCTTACACGATATATTTAATCCAGGAAAGTTATAGGAGGGAGGTCAATGCACCCCCACTCCCTCGTGGGAGTAGTAGTCGATAACTAACCACTAACAACAACAAGGAAGACCTTGTTAGTGGTCAGTTATCGACTACTACTTAAGCAATATCATTATAATATCATCAAGATACGGGCGTTTTGCTGTAACCCTATGAGGAGTTCCGTTCCATATCTTCGAAGTTCATCATCAGGTAATGACAAAATTTCTAGGGGACCAATCGGAAAGTAAACCCAAGCATATGAATAAATTTTCAAATCGGTTCATAAATGACTGAGTTATGAGGGAATTATGTATAAGTATACATTATAAGTTATTACATAAAAAAAAAAGATCCCGACATATTGAGAACCTCCTCCTTTTTTTGAAGTCGGTTAAAAATAATATTTTTTAATGATCATAACAAACTATGATACTTCATATAATTGTAAAATATAATGACTTAAGAAAATAATAATAAAATTTTGACTGTATTTTACACACCATTGTTACGGTAGAATGTATAGCGCAACTATTTTAAAATGTTACCATCCTTGTATACTACATTCTAGTAAATAAACATTTGAATTTGAAAAATAAAGATTTAACAAAAAAAAAATAAAAAAAAAAGATCCCGATGAATTGAGAACCTCCTCCTTTTTTTTGAAGTCGGTTAAAAATCAATCTTATAGGAATAAAATAATAACTTTGGTAGCAATTACACAGCCATAGATAACTTGTGCAGTACCCACTAAATATCACTTATTTTATTTACGACTTAACAATTGAGTACATGATTAAAAACATTATTACTTTATTGCAATTGCTTTAAGCAAATCCTGAAATACCATTGTTACGTAAACGATAAACAATGTATCATTATCGTTCGGTTTAAACCGTGTAATTGATTGCGTTGTTTAACCAAAAGACACTTAAACTATCAGAGAAGTCTTAACTACGCTATTTGTTGAGACGCTGTCTCCAACATAAATCCCCATCTTATCCAGAGCTGGGCGTGGTATTTCCTGGGACCCGTGTCTCTGAGACTTTTAATCTAGACGAGTTGAGTTTCAGTCAGTAATGAGTGTAGCGACGCTCTCAGACCTGCGGTCGCCATAATTGCCAAACTTTGTGCCGCCCTAGACCCCGCAACCCCCTGCTTGTCGTGCGCCATTGTTCGCATGGTAACGCGTGCGGTAGATGCCTTTACTCAACGCTTCTTGCGAGTTCACACTAAATTAAGGATGATTATGTTACGATACAGTTATAAATTATCCCTCTCTCCGTAGTTAGATAGACAATGTACATGCAAACCAACTATGTACGTAACTATGTATTGATTTACGAACATGAGCACTTGCGTCCCGTATGCATATAGTTAGTAATAGTAATACATACGGGAAACTTTATAATCGTAGTAGATCTAGGTAGGACCAACTACGATTATAATAAAAAACAATCTTTTAATTGGGGTCCATGTTAGGTAAGTACTTATGTATTTAACAATCTGTAACGGGAACTTCAGTTACCATAATATAAGCTTCCCGGAGAAATGAATTTTTGGAGGTCAAGTAGGAACCTTCAATGAGGTGCTTAAGAAAATTAAAAATAGATTCGTGATTATAATATGCTGACCTTGAATTATGTTAATCATTACTTAGCAAGTAAATATCATATCGAGTATTTTCTTAATATTCGAACCAACTCTGACAAACGTAGCTTATGCTCTGCAACGGGGACTTCCACGATAGACTCTACATCAGTAGTTCCCAAACTTATTTTTCTCGTGCACCACTTTCAAAATTAAACTGGTGTCGGTGGACCCCCTGCTGCTACATTCCTACCACATTGTTAAAGTCGACAAAAAATAAAAATTGTGTCGCTTCTGAGTTCCGTCCCTATATTCTGATAGGTTAAAATTTTAAATTTTAAATAAAAACGAAAAATGGTACATTTTATAACATTTTATTAATTAAAAGAAAAGAATTACAAAAAAATAATAATAAGGTAATACTTATAGGTTGTGGACATAATTTTAATTAATGGGAAGGATGTATTTGATGGAGTGTCAGCAAACGATCAATGTTTGGCTTTATTTTTGTGAGCAATAACCGCAAATCCCCCCGCTCTGTGATGTTTAGTTTGCTCCTTTTTTTTGTTAAGAGGTTTGTAACGGCACTAAAACTTCTTTCGACAAGGTATGATGAGGGAAAAGCTATCAAAAATTTCCTTGCGATTTCCCACAGTCCAGGATATTTTTCGTGTATTTCTGCTTGCAGCCAAAATGTTTGGTAGCCTTTTCTAAATTTCACCTTCAGCTCCTCATTGGTGCTTAGCTCAAGCAGCTCCTCTTGTAATAATACATTGGCCACTTCAGTTTCATCAAATGGATTTACGATCCATGGTGGTATATCCATCGTCAGCATATCTTCAAACCTGGTTTTGAAGTCATCATGCAGGGCACTTAAATGTTGACTGTAGGTATGGATATCCTCATCAATAGTTTCTACCTGCGACAAGTTTGGAAATTGAGATAATTCGCGCCGACTAATGTTTTGCTTCATAAATTTCAATTTCCCAAGAAAAGCCGAAATTATCCCCTTTGTTTTTATTAAATTCAGGCTGTCCCCTTGTAACTGCAAGTTAATATCATTAAATTTTTTAAACAAATCTGTCAAATACGCAATGTCTCCTTTGAATTTGATCAAGTTTTCTTTTAAATCTGGATCTCTACTTTCTAAGAACTCTAATACGGAATCGAAAACAGAGTAAAATCTCGTTAAGCATGCACCTTTCGACAACCAGCGTACTTCAGTATGTAAGAGCAGTCGTTGGAAGTCTTCGTCATTTTCGTCGCACAATTGAGCAAATAAACGCGTATTCAATGCATTGCTTCTAATTTTGTTGACAGCGTTTATTATAAAATGAAGAGATTGGTTCAACCTGTCACTTAAATGTTTCGCCACAAGATGTTGTCGGTGGATTACGCAATGAATAGCTGTAAGTCCTGGTATAATTCTTTTGAGATGACTTATAAACCCACGATATCGCCCTACCATTGCAGGAGCTCCGTCTGTTGCCACTGAAATAATGTTTGTAAATGGAATCGATTTTTCCGTAAAAAAATTACTCAGGACATTAAATATTGATTCGCCTTTAGTGTCAGTCTCCAAAGTTCTGGCAAATAGCAATTCTTCGTGAATTTCTTCCTCCATGATAAATCGGACATATGCTAATAATAATGCTTCATTACCGGGTAACGTTGACTCGTCCAGTTGTATAGAAAAATGACTTTTTTGCAGATGATTGCACAAAAAACTTTCGATGTCAGAGCTCATTTCATCAATGCGTCTTTGTACAGTATTGTTACTTAATGGAATTCTTTTTAGTACGTCAAATGGAGATTTGTGCAAAACAGTTTTTAAAACCTCTTCAACAGCGGGTAAAATTAATTGTTCTCCGATAGTGTGCGGTTTTCCAGATTTTGCTATTAGTAATGAGATATTGTAAGATGCCCGCAAGCCATCATCGTTACTTTGAGATGTTGAAGCGAACATGCTGTGCATGGTGGGTCTCTTTTCATATTTTTCCTTCAATGTTTGAAAATATTTTAAATCTTTACCCATTTTATCAGTATGACACCTTTTTAGATGATCTTCGAGCTTTGATGGTTTCATAGAGTCATTGCTTAAAACTTTATTGCATATTAGGCACATGGGCAAGTGTTTATCTGCCTCTGATGGAACAAAACCATATTTCAAATAATCGACACTGTATTGTCGACATTTTTTCTTTGCTGTAGCCATGTTTTGTATCAGTTACCTTCCCTGTAAAAAAAAATGTTATAGTAACCAAGTTTTTATTTGAATATAGGTAGCACAACGCAGCCTTTGTCAGCTTTATATTATTATGATTATCATTATATTGAAAAAGTATTACGGCTTGTAAAGGGACCAACTAATAAACCGCTAAGACAAGTACAGACTTTTTCACGAAGCGATATCAATGTTAAATACCTAATTTACCACAATTTTTTAATAGTAGAAATAAAAATTAGTTTACTCAGTATCGAATATTGATCATATTTGTGTAGGAAAAAATAAAAGTCGAAATCCCAAATTGACCAAAAAAGTGACCATAAAAACAATAACTAAAATTTCATTAAATCAATGAGTTCACGCGCTAGTAGTTTTATAAAACAGTAATTGCTCTGCAATATTGATTTTTCGGCCTTTTTAGAGAGGCAGTCCTCTCGTGAAAAAACAATTGAATAAAACGTGCTGTGTTTGTCTTCAAATCGAAAGAGGACAATTAAAATATCTGTAAGTTACTAAGTTAGCTATATACAATGTGTCCGAGCGATAAGACCGCCCGGCGTTTTTTGAATATTTGTACGAAATCATTAATAATTATATTTACATTTGTGACTTAGCGGCCTTAGTGATTTTATATAAGTAATTTTTTTACTACATTTTAGTTTTGTCTAATGATTTTAATTGATAAATTATGATGTCGGCTAGTCAGTAAACAAAAATAATGGAAAAAGATGAACAAACTTAGGAAATATCGTAAAAAAACTGCAGCACGTCACGCGTCTTTACTTAATTTAATTTTGTACAAATATTCTAAATACGCCGGGCGGTCACTTATCCCTAGGACACATTGTATACAAGCATTTGTTATCAACCGACCAGTACACGAAACAAAATACTTAAGAACTAGGTACAACAAAAAAAAGGTACGTACTTACTTTTCTCCGGCACTAGGAACACTAATATAAATTTTCTCACACCTTCTTTTTCGAAATTCCGGAAACAAATAAATGAGCATGCCTTTGGCATCGAGTATTTATAGTCTTGATCAAGATCATGTCTAAACAAGCACTAAGCATTGTCGGACGGATTGCGCTTTGCAAGTCTGTACACGAAATTGTAATATCGAATACGCAAGTTTGGACAAGTAAGAGTCGCTTGCCAGATTAAAATGTTATCTGCTTAGTTAGGTACTTAAAACAATATAGGTAGGCCCTTATAAAAACTATATGCAGATAAATTTTCGTGGACCCCTATTAACATCTTATGGACCCCCATTTTTTATTGACGCCTACGTAGACCCCCAGCAAGGCTCCCGTGGACCCCTGGGGGTCCACCTGGACCACTTTGGGAATCACTGCTCTACATATTGTATAGAAGGACGATTACGAACGACGTGTGGACAGAATCCGCTTCCGCACTAGATAGGTATATAATATGTTCTTGCTTTGTGTTCTGAATTGGAGTGTTAAGATATATTACTATGCATCTGCAATTAGCAGAAATGAAATAAAAGCATTTCGATTATAATTATTCTTCGACTTACAGAAAGTAAATAAACCAGCAATTAATTCCACATTTCCGCTTCATCTCCATTTACGTATTTTGATTGCGGATAGTTCTTGTTTTATTATGCTTCATGTTTTTCTTCTTAGTAAGAATGGTATCTTATAAATACAACACACAATAATAATATTATAAAAGTCACAATAAAACTCGTTTGGTTTCATCTTCCACGACACGATTTTTTCACTAACCTTACAAATATTTTCAAAACACGATCGTATTAAATTGATGAAGTTAATTAAATTGTTTCGTGCTTCATTCTGATGAGAACTTATCTCTAAAATCTGTGCTTAATTATATAACTATTCTCTCGAGCTACAGCCATATTGAAGCGCAATTGGGCGTAAAGCTATTTAAATCTGAATAGGGTATTGTTAAGGCGCGTCACCTTGATTCAGCGATGAGTCTCGTCCTTAATAAAGTTAGAGTGCCATCGCTCGCGGACACCCATTCTGCCCGTCGCCCACTGCTGCCTCAGGCGACTCTCGAAATCATCTTGTACGGACTAAATGCCTTTCTCGAACCTCTTTACACTCCACTACCTCTAGTTTATGTGCAATGGACCATACGTATTTGCATTAGACACAAAGGGTCAGTGATTACTTTGATTGACTAACCATGGTTCTATCATGAATCCCATAGGATTTGTACCTATTGTCTCGTTAAAGAAATGAAATATGTAAGTACAAGATAATTTAAAACTGGAACATATGTCAACAGAAAAATAATAGTGAAAAAATACTTTTAACATTCACTACATGAACACAAAATAGATTGTAATTGGATTTTTTGTTCAGTCAGAGATGTATACGGTGCAGATTTGTTATGTGTTCTTAATATTACATTGCTTTGTTACGCCTTAGAAGACGGTGTCAGAAGTCAGCAGAGGCGTCTGTTACGTAAATATCGGCTGGGCGTGTTGCGAATAGGACAGAATACACGATGAGGGGAGGACGAAAGTATGTTCCGTTTATTCTGTATAAGTAAATGTATTCAACAACGAGTTAAAATAAGTTTATGTTCACATCTATACGTGACAGAAAAACCAATAGTACGCCTGAAAGGTTTTATGGTTCTATTTAGTGTTTTACTATCGTTCATAATAAAAAATATCGTAAGTTATAAAGAAAACGTTCCTCATTATACATTCCGCAGTTTCAGTCGTTACTACGATGGGAAAGACGGTCAATATTGCTGACGTCCCATTAAAATCTAATTTGCGTTAAACTTAAAGCGAGACTCGGTATTAAGGCTTTTCTTTTACTTTGCTTCCCGCTTCAACGACTTTTACTTTTTTCGTCGATTTCCTCTAAAGCAGGTACTCGGTGATCGCAAATTGAAAGAGGGTAACGTTGAAGTATCTAAATGAGTTATTTTTTGTACTTCTTTTGTAAACTTCAAATTTCATTTACAATATTTCAAATAATTTTGTATTAGGTATATCTTAAGGGTAACAGTTGAGCACAACCGTTCACCACGAAACGGAAATTCACAGCCCTTCCATTTCTGGTTATGCGTCGATTTATATTCTGCGCCCACTCGCCGCCTGAGAAATCTCATGTTGGAGGTGCTCTTTCAATTTGAATCGGAACACTCGGATCGGGGAATAATGTATTTCGGTATCGACCCTCCGCTCGGTACGGCTCCTCCTGTTTATCGCCGCTCTCATTTATTCGGGCGTCGTCGCGCCTTTATTTTTTCAACACAAACTCGGTGTCGTACTGTTTATCCGGCGCGCGATACTATTAGCAAGGTCTTTGTTTTGAAAGGCAGTCAGATTGCGTCGCCCTGACTAAAGGATAATTGAATTGTAACACTAGAACATGGTCCCCGTAAAAGTATTTATAAACTTACATGAAAACCGTCACATCTTGTTTATTTCTATTCCATTGTGTATGAAAAATTAGCGTTGTTATAATTTATTTATTACTAAGCTCTAGTAATAATTTGATCGCAGTGTTTGGTTGAAGTGAGTAATTCACTAGAATTTATAATTTGAATTATGTTAAAATCGAGCTACTAATTCTACGTTACAAAATTCTTTAAAATAGTATCAAAGTATTATAAAAATAGTAAAAAGAGTCGAATAACAAACTGTTTTAAAAGCATAATACAATTCTACTATCTCGAATAGAATACAGGTAAGAGGCCACTTTACTAAGGTCGACATTTATAAAGAGTCTCGGGGGCTTAAGTTTCTCTATGCGATCGTCTAAACGCAAAGAAGAACTACGTTGCCTGTTAGTCGTCTTTATTGAGCGATGCACTAAACTGCATCTACGAGTACACATACAGATATGATGGAATCTATTGTGTACTTGGACATAAAAAGAACTTTCAGATAATGATAACGAGAACAAAACCAGTTGGACGATTGCCTCATCTAGCATTCGAGTCGCGATGCGGATATCCTGCGGACCCTTAACCCGCGCCCTATTTCTACTATTCCGAGGACTATTTACGTCGTTTTGTTTGATAATCTGCCATTGTTTCGTTGGGCAACGCGGCATCCCTGTGAGAATTATGCTAGCTATCTATACAGAACGTGGACGGCGTGCGAATATGTAATGAACTAGGTACCCCCCGCGTCTCTTTCTCTGTGTGTAAACGTTTTTTTGGGCATTTATGTTTGTTTAACTGGTAGCTGTATTTTGTTTAAACACTGTTTAACGCTTAGGTACTTAGTATTTTTGGCAGATAAGTTGCTCAGTTTCTTGACAGAATTACCTATAACGTAAAATTCTCGCTGAATAAATGACCCTAAGAATTAAACATTATGCTCACTATAAAACAATTTTATAAAACCATATTTATTGTTAAACGTAAACATGAGAACTTCGTAATCTTGTAATCTGACGCCTAATTTTTTGATAGAACTTAGTGTTGAGATTGAGCCTTAGGTTATTTTTACATTGTGTATGTAAAAAAACGGCTAGTGTTTATTTCAAAAGGGCGTGGTAAGATTTTCCTCACGGGAGAAAGTTTAAGGATAACTATAAGGATACTTACTTATATAATCCTTAAAATGATCTATGTACCCCCTTATGTACCCACGTACCTAGATACCTAATATTTAGGTACGTAGGTATACAATACCAAGTGTGTAATACGTAACATATTATTATCATGGCAATAATTTATTCGATAGAAAATATATCGTAATTGCCTACAAAAAAAATAGATTCATAATCATAATCTGTGGATAAATTGTCAGAACACGCATAGTTTATAATAATAGCATAGTCGATAACGTCCGCGGCCAAATTAAAACATGTTGTATTGGAACGTGATCGAGCTCGACTTGCTTCTTCGCTCAATTTTTATAACAATAAATTCTTTGTAATCTCCTCCCTTGACAAACTGTCCTACGATGTGACTCGTCCATACGATTCATGAAGCCATTTCATTTCCGTTTATATGCCTATTTGTATTCTCTCTTCCTTCGCGGTTAGAGAAATCTCTATACTGAGATGCTCTTTCAATTTGAATCGAAACGGCCGAATTGGGGGAATAATTTATTTGGAAAGCTACTTTTTTATTCAGAACAGCTCTCTATGCTTAACATCCTCGGATGTTTTCCTCGTTGTTAGCTATTTGGTCACTGTTTGTAGGAAACATTTATGTACGTTTACAAAATATAGTCGTGTTTAAATTTGGAGCGCCCTAAAATAATTTTGTATTCTAACTAAGGTACACCTACCCAAAGATGTTAACTAAAGTTGAAATACATACCTATGTGTATATTGTTCCAATTTATTTCGGTCGTTTCGGACTCGAGAGGCTAAATTAAATTGCGACCCCAAAGCTGTTGTTTATTTATATTATGCCACTTGTATGTATTAACTTCTGCCTCTTATATTTCGTATACCTACATCCTACGTATATTAGAACGTAATTTAACCGCGTACAACATGCTTAACCGTTTGAAAATTGTTTTAGTAAATACAGCATACATTTACTGTCGCTATAATTTGAACATGTATCAGATTAACATAGGATTAAGTGTTTATTAAATGTGTGCGTATGTAGTCAGAGGCGCACAACCCGAAGCGCGCTCGGGTTGCTGACATTGCATTAAAAGGTGGGAGCGTGACCGTCTGCGTATTACCCGACTTCGACTTAGGTTTGTTCCATGCCTTGACTCAAGCGTCTTATTGAAATCTAATTTTCGTTAATCCTCGGAACGAGTCTGCCCGGCGCAGCGTAGCAAAGCTTTTGCCAATATTATTGTCGTTGTTATTACTATTTGAAATGCAATACATTCCTTCCACTACATTGAAATGCTATGTTAATGTTTATGATACACCATATAAAACTGTTTATATTGTTTTCATTTTATTAGGGAAGTGCAGAACTATAAATAAGAGACCAATACTTATTGCAATATAATATAAGGACACACACACTGCACTTGGCAATAGCTTGGGAAATAGGGTGTTCATTTTCGTTTATATGTTTCACTCCGAACTCTAATGCAATAATAAACTAAGTTAGTTTTCAAAGTATCAGTTGAACAAATTTTTTTTTACAAGTAATAATTATAATGAATGATACTGTGGCGGCCACAATTTGAACGTAATTATGATATAAATTTTAGCTTTCTGCACTTCTTTTGTATTATTTTTTTCTATTTCTAATGCACATTATTCAAACATATAGCCTTACTGCAGTTCTCTTCCATATAATCATTAACTGTACCATATTTCATACTTCGTCCGCGTAACTTTCGTTTCGTACCCAAATGTTCGCTTTACGTATTAATATTATATAGATCAAATAATTATCTTATTCCTGAGGTAAAAGGTAACTCAAGATTATTTAAGGGCTAGTTATGTTCAGCTTTTGACCGCAGTAGACCGCAAATTCTAGGCAAGCTCTGCGATAGGCTTTGAAGAAAGAGCTGATACCTAATACAGACCCAATCGGCCTCTCCCGCCAGGCCGCTATACCCTGAACAACGGTACCTAGATTTGATAGATATATAAATACTCGCAGGTATATAAGCCGTTAACCATAAATGAACTCTAATAAAGTTAATTTTATTATTTGGTAAAGACACTCTATCTAACACACTAGTCTCATCCTTTGCTTATTATAAGTAAACTTGCAGCTAAGGAAATCTCATTCACGTAAATAATGTTTGAAGTGACTCCTTAGCAGTTTTCAAAGAACGTATAGTTTTCGAATCGTGTGTGCGATATCTTAATCTAAGTATGTATTAAATAGACATTTGGGGATAAGCTTTAACTAGTATGTCCTTGGTACAGTCTCATCTCCTGTAAAAAATAATACGTCAACTAAAAGCTTTGTATAATACTTAAAGCCGATTGGTTTAATTTGTAACGCTGGTGTGCCGCCTCGTCTGCAATAGGACGTATGACAGGCGCTTAATTTACCCACGACGTCTCTGCGTGCTGCTCGGAGCGGTCTTGCGGCGCGAGGCGCTACAGTCTGATTTATGTTATTTGCACGTAAAGCGGAATTAATGGCTTTATTACTCTTCTCTGTTTGCTGATCTCGGATGCCGAGCTTCGTCCGCGTCCACAACTCCGTTTGAACAGCCGAAAAGCCCTTTTGAATCAGCGGTTTGGCAAACACGTGATGTAACGTTTTAGCGGAATTCTACATTTGCAATGCTGCTCTGGAGGTCTTAAGATTTAACGCCGAGTTTTATATTATATACTACCAAGGAAAAATATGAAAAACGACGCGCATAAAGTTGAATTTAGCTAAGGTGTTATAGTGGTTCTAGTAAGTTAGCCCGAGTTTCATTATAGAACGTCATAATTCATGTGTGAGTTATATCTTGTGTGGCACACATTCTCTGGCGGCGGCACGTCGGTGCGCAGCCCCAGGTGAAAAATTTGAGCGTGGTCTCGTTGTGCCGCGAGCTTAGTGTTTTATCTCGGCTTAGCGTTACGAGGATTTGTGGCTCGCTAAGTAAGGTTTTATGTCCCTGAAACGGCAGCAAGTTAGCTCCCTTGATAAAATGTATCATTGATGTGTCGGTCAAAATTAACTACGTTAGTAAAAAATAAAAACAAAATGTAATAAACTACGTAGCCCGTAAGGTATATGTATATTGCTAGCCGATGACTTTTTATAATAATTGCATGATTATAATTACAACATAATGATTTTCTGAATAAAAAAGAAAGTACCTTTACAGGTATGACAATAAATATGCATATTTAGATTTTTAGCCTTATAATAAAATTATGAAGTGGTCCATGTGATTAGTAAACCTAATGGACAATACTAATATTTGTAGGTAAAATAAACTAGCAAACAATAAAAATTAACTTTGCGAGAATGTGTCGAGGCAAGGCAACTGCAAGCTGCAGGTGGATTTCCTGCACAATCCTTGTTGCGCCGGAATCACTGGTCGTAAATAACACGTCGCATTCGCGCTTCCTTTCTTCTGCTTTAGGGAGAATCTTCGAATTTGCTAGCTGAAGTAATAAATCATCCAACATTTTCTCTTACTAAAAAATAAATAAATTCATTCTCATTCATAAATTACTGACAAAAATAATATTGAACATAGATAATAACAGATTATTTTTTTAAGTATATTTTAATGGATATGGTCGATAATGATCTGAGATCTATTTAGGAATAATTTGAAGTGATCTCAAGTTCTTACCACAATTATTAAAGTAAAATTATTTAGCTCTTCTTTTATTTATAATTTTTAACTAAGGACATTCATATTTATGTTATTTTATGTTTTTAAAAACATGTCAACAACATTACTTAATGTTGTTGACATGGTATAAAGTACCCTGTTGTTTTTCTAAAATGATTTTAAACATTTGTTTGTTTTAATGTGGTTTAATGATACAATCAGAATGTATTATTGCATGTTTTTGACACATGCTCGCTTCAAAATGTATTATTATGTAGTAAAATTTCGTTAGATATTGATTGTGCAATAAAACCGGTGTATTCACAAAAAACTCCAGCCTGGAAGTGCTGTATCGAGGCAGTAGAGTGGAATGCAAGCGACGTGCCACTCAGTGTTGTGTGTCGGCGTTGTCGGTTAGAGAGCTCGCAGGCGGCAAACCATGCTCGCAGCTGCAAGCGTACGTATGGAATGCGGAATAGTCTACGGTTACACCTGGCATCGTCCAAATAATTTATACCCAAGCAATTGTAGAGTGCCTACATCCCGGGTTAAATTGATGCCGACCAGTGGTTTATGGTCCCGCTTCCTAACTAATATAGAATTCTAAATTATAACGTTGGTTTAATTAAACTTAAAGTACCTTTAAAGTGTAAGTCTAACCTAACGTGATATTGTCAAGCATGTGGTTAGCATCAATAAATATGTACCTAAGTAGTTATTGTACATTCTTACATTAATTTTTTTTTAGTACTTCTGGTTACCTTAATATGAATTAACCACTGTTAAAAGTAGCTTCTGCCCTTTTCTAGGATTTAAAGTTAAACTACATGGTTTAACTTTAAATCGTACAGAAATTAGATCAAATTTGTATACGATTGGTTCTCAGTGATTTAGTCACGGCATCACGTAACAACCATACACAAAAAGTTACTTCACTTTTATCAAACACATGTAGGTGCCTATATAACTGTGGTAAGAGTATATTAGGTAGAGAAAGAAGAAGAATAGTCATAAACTGCCTCGTTGAACTAGTGGTCGCTAAACGCGACCGCTGAGCATGACGTCCTGGATTCCAAATTGAAGGCGGGCAAAGTGTTACTGGGTTTTTCCATTAGGTTATTCTCAGTAGCAGCACGGTGTATGGATTTGTGCCTGGTTGATGGCAATAGGCTCGCCCCCATTACTTTGGCGAAATGTAGGTGTACTATCTAAGTATCTATAGGTATACCTCCACCTACCCCTTTGTAAAATACAGGTGACATGTTAAATTATGGGCACCGCACATACTTTTTGACTTCTATTGTTAAAACAAACAGCGAATCTTGAGTAGGTATGTATATGTATATCTAAGACAGAATGCATGTTTGTGTAGATTTTATGGAGGGTAGAAACAGTGGAACAAAATAATCAAATTCATCAGCCCTTTGTCTTGGAGTCGCTCTGTTAGTTCGCTCGTCGGACGCGAATTGTCTGTGTCGATTGTTTACTTCGTTAGCCGTCTCTATCTCCACCCGCACACACATTGCTCCAGCGAACTTTGATCGTATTATATTCGCGAAGGTGACTATTTTTCTGTCGTAGAGTATATGTGTATCGTAAGTGTTGAAATATCGGCATCTAATTACAAGGTTATTCCGTGTTATATATTTATATAATATTATGTGGAAATAACAACGGCAAAAGACGGTAGCAATATTCCTACCAAATTCATTATTAACGTAACGTTTCTTAGTTGTGGATATAGGCTTTCTCTCAAAGCCCGTATATGACACCACCTGCGCCCAACACAAGCTCGTCTCGCGTAAATTTATGAAGGCTTTTAACGTGCGCCACCTGACCTGGCAAACGACATTTTGCTGGACAAATGACCCTCTGTTTCCATTTATATTGGACTTACTCTAATTCGATTACTACTTGTAAACCAAACACAAATATTCACAGCTTATGTAAATATTCTTAAAACATTAAAACATTTTCCGAAAATTCTTTTTATGTGTATTTCAATAAATTAACTGAGATCACAAACGGTATAAATGAAATAATATTTCTATAAAAAAATAGCAGCACACGAGAACGATTGTACTTTTACGTGTACTTTTTAAACAAAACTTTTACTCTTTGATACTGGTTGGCAATTCATTTCTACTTAAAACATTATTAAAAAAAACGCTTATTCAAAGAAAAACATCGGTATTCTTTGAAATCTGGAATTTTACTTTACGATTGCGTTTAATTGCAATGGAATCCTCTCTCGCTTCTTAGACGAAGTCCTTATAGAAAAACTTTTTTAATATCAAGCGTTACACAGGCTGTCCCTCTGATCGGAAACACCTATCTGAGACAGTGAAAACAAAAGGCTTTTTGTATGAAAGAATCGCAAGTAGAATTGTGTTCCCGTCCGGGCTGCGGATAAAATTTATAGCGAAATGTAATACCGTCCTGGGGGACTCTCCTCTGCTTGTGAGGTTCGGCCCCCCCTTTGCACGACACTATCTCGCATCTTATGCTCCAACCTTGCTTTTCTATTTTATAAATTAACTTAAAATCCATTAAAGCTAATGTTATTTACATTAGCTTTAATGGATTTTAAGTTAATATATATACACATACTATATTTTCTTTTAGATTGCTTTATTTTTTTAGGTACAGTCAGCATCATAAGTAGCTGACCATTTAATTTTATAAACATACCATTAATTGAAGAACAACTTCTTATATATTAAGAAGTCTTAAATATTCTAAGATCATCGTTTGGCCGCTCCTATAATTTGATACAAAAACTTGAATTTGTGTTTGTTTCTTTCCATTATTTGACATGAGGTTTCTTAACATGTTAATCTACTTATGATGCTGACTGTACTTTATTATGACAGTTTTGAAACCTTTTGTATTTTACGTACTAATTAATTTAAAGTAAAGGTAATGTTTTTGCCTATTTAAATTGTATTAAAGCCAAACCTCCATGATCGTCCGATTCGTCCGTTTCTGATGAGGTCTAAGTGCACGGCCTTTCACTCGTTTTTATTCAAATTTAAATTCAGCGTTTCGCTTAGGTTGTTTCTAATCTTTAATCTTTTAGTATCATATCGTTTCCCCCTCATATTGTCGCGGGTAGAGCCAAACAGCAAGAACCACAATATAATCGATTTATCTTATCTTCTTATATCCCACCGTAATATTATAATCTAGATTAATATGAACAAAGAGAATCGTTTTTAAATTGTCTATTAGAAATATGGCTAAAAATATGCAGTAAAACTAGATAAAGATTCTGCCAATGTGCCAAGAGAGGAGTATTATTTCAGCGCCACAGTCAGCCAGTGCGTGCAACAAGAGGTAGCGATTGTAGAGCTATGGTGCTTTGTGCCCGGCTAGATTTAGTTAACAGTGATACGCTCCAGTTTAATGTCCAACCTCTTGCTACGGCACGCGGTGGTTTTACTGCTATCTGCTTACAATTCAGCTACACGTACTCATCTGCTTTGTAGACTTTATTGTGAAACTAACGTCCATTCCGAAGTAATAAATGGACATGATAAAAGTAATTGCGTTGTTGTTATGATAAGCTAAGTTGAACTAAAATCATTAACGCATGCCTAGATATAAATATTTATGTTTGCTTTATATCGGTTAATATGAAACCTTGCCTATTGTGCAATGTATATAATCCCTTGTTTGTAATGGCTTATCGCCAGGTTTCGTTTTGCACATATCAGCAAAACTGGGACCAGAAGTATTTCATCAAAGACGTGGGAAGTTTCTGTTGTTAGTTGGACAAAGCATTTCAGAACCTTCTTTGGAAACAAAATTATGTACCTTATAGCGTTTCTTATATATTATGGCCGTAATACAGATGTCTATTGTGAAATTCAGAAAGTCAGAAGTCTCAACATCAAGATAATACACATCTCGAGTCTTAGATGTACGTACTTACCTTTTATGTTCCTCAAAGGATGACAAATTATTTACAATTTTGCATAATGTGTACTAAAACTCTTACTTTACGTAATTCTGAAATTCTACTTAAACTTGAACTAGAAACCAAAATATCGTGATATTTTCTATGCAGTATATTATATCATCGCCTTCGTATCGTAGTACCTACAATAACATCCGCACTATTCTTAATGAATGCGGTGTTGACAGTTGTGCAAACCCGAGTTAAACATTAACCCGGTACTCCCGCCGAATAGAATAGAAAATAAGCATATTCATATTCAAATATATTCTATTTAGTTTCATATAGGTTGAGCAATATATTTTTGTGTCACCCTTTACCCTCCTATATAATAGAATATGTGTATAACTTACATAATACCCTACTTGGGTCTACGAAAATATAGAGCACTTATAATAAAACCTTTATGGGGATAGTAGGGATTGTGGTACATTAAAAAAACCGTTCCGACTACCTTGTGTATCGTATATTTATAATCACACATCTTATATTTACTAACATTAAAAGTAAAAAGCAATCAAACGACCGTCAGCCCCACTAGACAAGTGGCAAAACGCTTGACGAATAGAAATCGAATAGAATAAGATAAATGTATTTAGACATTTTCATCATTGTCATACTTAGGATATTTAGAACTTGACAGCGTAAAGTGCACTACTCCTTAACCACCGTTTAACAAAACATTAAACGCTTTTTCGTGTTGTACTTTATTACAAATACTGTGAGTAGAAATGCTATACGCGGACACCTCGCTAGTATCACTTACGTAAATATATAATTTCCGTGAGTTTCAGCAGGTACGGTAGTTAACGTTTAGTAAATGAGTATCTATTTTAGTATTCCCCAACCGAAAAGAGGTCGGAGGCTGATGTTTGCGGGTAGCAAGGCGGCGACCAGGCGGCTCTGACTGGCCGCCGCTCTGGCTCTGTGGCATCTCTAGCTATGTTTCCCGAGGCGTGGTTGGTACCACGCCTCGGGAAACATAGCCACAAAAACTTTACCCCCGTTTTATTATTACTACGATGCTAATTAAAATAGCTACGAATAGATTACGGACAGCTTCTGGCAGCGGCGCTTAATGCGCTGGCTTTACGACGTCACGCTTTATGCTCTCTCATTAGCGCCGTCTCCTAACTTACTGTTTTTATGGATACACATTTTCCCTGAACTGTATTTCCTTTTTTGTTTGATTAGTTTATTTGGGGATTGGACTTTAAAGGACCATAACTATCAAAAATAGTATGAAGTTGTATAAGTTTAACTTTTAAGCTCTTGACAATGTTTTGTGAAGTAAGTTTTGATAAGATAAAGCAGCGCCACCTTTGATAGGTGCATTGTTAATCGAAGTATGCCATTAACAATTTTAAAGCTGCAGGTAAAACTAAAAAAACAAATCGTCTTATCAAAAACTACAAAACATATACAGGCCGTATTATTATTTTCCTGATAATACGGTCGAATATTTACGCAGGCAATGAATGGACGCACTGCGATAATAACAATAAAATAATCCAGTTTCAGAGGCCTGTGATAATGACGCGACCAGCTCGTTAGCCACGTGGGGATTACCTATTGTTAATGTTTTAATTTGTTTCTGCCCCCGCATCCTGCCCTTCGTTATATGTCGTTTTACGATTACCATTAACGCTTTTGTATTTGCTGTGCTAAAAGTTATAAAATGCCGTTTTATAATGTAACAGCTTCTTTTTTCTATCAATTATATTTAAAAATCTAATATTCTGGTATTATATTACATTAGTCTTTAAGACAGATGTATAGGAACCGGTATTACAATAGTATGTTTAAAACCTGTAGAATGTATAATGTATATCAAGTTATTTTAATATCTAAATCCGATAGTCTAACATATGCATGTACATAACATATAAACTATTAATGCACGTTTCCTGTTGTATTTAACTAATTATAAATTAGCTCATTGCTTTTACGGATTATTCTCACCTCTAAAAGATTTGTATGTGACAACAAAACCGCAACAACCACATCCCGCCCTATCCACACACCGAGGGATCCAAAAGAAATATTAGGTACATTTATTTATTTTGGCTCCCTCAGTAGATAAACACTACGGAACACTGAAGCTAAAATTATGTTGCCACATCAGCTTAGTCGTGTAAGGAACAGTACCTACCCGGTGTTATGAAAAATACAAAATTTTATAATACTTTGTTTGGAAATAATAACGTCAGACTGCAATACTTAGTGTTGTATTTTCTATCTCCGAAGATCTTCATCAGGTTTTAACCAAACAATCAAAAAGAAAGATGTCACTGAAAATGGGTACATCCATAGAAAACATAAGTAAGAAAGTAAAGTGCCGCCCCTGTCCATCATTTTTCAAATTTCCTTTATCAATTTCGAAACATAGGTAAGGTCAAACTGGTAATCTTTTCCTTCTTTAAAGCCTTTAAACAATACGCGTTATCGTAAATGAGAGCCCAGGTTTAGCTATGACTAAATCGTGTCCAATACCGTCTGAATACTTTCGAAATTATGCTAGTCATTTAACTGGATAACTATTGAAAGCTAGTATAAAATCGGCAGCATCAAACCATGCCGAACTCTAATTCTTTAAAATGACTTGATTCTATTTATCTTAAGAATAATTAATTACTCTTACTACATATAAAATATTCTGCAATATCAGCAAAACCTTTATTTGATTCCCTTCATTAAATACACTGCAAACATCTTTTAGAGTTGTTTTGTAGTATTGACGAAGTCTGACCTCGTTTCCACATATTATGTTGCTAGGAGTTTTCGGGCACACGTAACTTTGCCTTTTCGTAGCTATTCTCAGTAAGAGCTGATGCCGGCCGCTGCCACAGCCCCCTCGCCGCAAACTCACACCCTATTGTGTCCATTACAACCCTTTACAACTTGTAGTTTTTACTCACCTTAGTATATGTAGCACAAAGCGGGCGTTAGGGCCTTACATTGTTAGATATAGTTGTTACCGCGGCTTGTGTTTTGTTCACATCGGTGAATTGTTTCATTACATTGTGTTGTTTCTCTTCGATAAGAAACGTTAAATCAAAGTTGTGTATTTGAACATAGGTATAAATAGAGTTATCTCTATCTAGATAAATAATATTCAACTACACAACTTATAAATATACTTTTATGTAGACTACAAAAACAAAAACACGATATACCTAAAATAATTCCAAGATCTCAATCACACTTACTTACTCAAAGTTATACTTGGTGAATAAATACAAGCTTAGCCTAAATTAACCTTACGTTTTGCTTGACATCCATAAACATTAAAATAGATTAATTATTTTTAATAGGTAGCTGAAATAAACACTAATATTGTTGGGTTAGGCAATTATAGATATATACGCAATCTTTATACGCAATCAGTACAGCCTGTTAGTCTGAAGTGATAAAATACAAAATGGGCACCTTCGTATTTTTGAGAACCTATCCTATGTGCTTTACCGTCGGTTTGTTTATTTTAGGGGCCTGGCTCGTAAACACTAACAGACCGATACACTAAATTAAAGTTTCCGTTCTTTATATTCTCACTAGAAATTCGTTTTCGACGAAAAATGCTTCTCCTTTCGTAAAAGTACCTTACAGCAGAATGTAATTACGGTATGTAATCTATTCGTTTAATCAAGCCATTGGATGTTTCAAACATTAATGAATATACAACAGTATCTAAACATAAATAAACAACACGAGGTAAACAGTACACGTAAGTACATATGTTGTCGGTACATAATGTGTAAACTGGAAACTGATATAAGTGCACTTGCAACATTAAAAGGTTTCCTGGTTGCTTGCGGTGTTAGATAGTGTACGATCCTTGTGTAAGATAGCTGGCTGTGAACCGCGCGTCCCTCGCCCGTGCCCGTACTTAATTTACTGCCACGGTAACGCCACAAGCACGCTCCATATCCACCGCGTTATTGCCAACTTGAAAGCAAGAATAGCATACACATTTCCTTCATATCTCCTGAATTTAAGCGTCTGCCCACTCTAACATTACATTATATTATTTTTATACAACTCGTTTTAGACGCGAATTTTATACAGAACATTCTACGGTTTGCTCTATATTTTCTGCGGAAGCTTTAGCCGTTTTATCGTCAAAAAAGAAATAGTAGCATATTAGTATAATATACTCGCATCGAACGGGTTACTAATAAATCGATTAATTGGAAGTATATTGTGCAAATAAATATAATATGCTGTTGGTGTAAAGTATAATTATAATTTTCTACATTTCTTTGTTTTTTGAAACATTTAAATGTTATTTAATTTAAATTACTAATAAAATATAGGTAGTGTTATTATTATTCGGCGGAATTGCATCAGCATTGGGTATGCATTGGGTAGCACGAGGTGTGGCGGGCGCATGCCACATGTAAGACACTTTTATTACACCGCAGCCAGACCCCGCGAGCGAACGTTTTGTCACCTCTTCGAGAGGCTTACACCGTAAAAAGGAGAGGGTATTTTTCATGACTTTTCCACGCGGATGCATTTCACCGCTTTGCTTCAATGGGTTTCGAGGTGCCCAACCTTTGCCGCTGAGTTATATCAAAGTGCTTTCGCTTCCACGTTCGCACTGCAAAAGCTTTAATTCATGACTACTAGAAAATATTCTTACGCTGTGTAGTTTGAGAAAAGAAAAATCTGTGAAGTTCCGTGAAAATACGTGAATGTGGTTTTAACTTCGTGACTTAATTACTTCCAAGAGCGAATATAACTTGGTAATATAAGCAATTAGAAACTTATTTGACGCTGCCAGTCCGCCTGTTCCGCCTCGGGCGTAGGAATCGTGAGCGGGATGAGCCATTACGTGCTTTCGCAGAACTTTTCCTTTTAAAAGTCGTCTCTTACTCTTTTGAAACTTATTATATTGGATAATTCGGCCGAAAATATGAATATGATGGCCACAACTTTCGTAATTTTAGCGAAAGGCAGAAAAATTCTGTCGATTACGCCATGAAAAACGGTCTCCTACGGCGTTTAGCCCAGATTAAGGCTTTATGAGAATCCGCTTTATTATAGCGTAAGCATGAGGTGTTAGCGTTAGGTGGTGCCTACTTTACGGATAAAGTTTGAACAGTTACAGCATTAAAACAAAACTTTGTCGCATACAAAACTTACACAGCTGAATCCTAAACCTAAATTCTCTTCATCATTTAAGGTAACGTTAGCGTTCATTGCGTTCGAAATTGTCTAATTGTAAAGAATAGAATTGATTAGCATTTGCCACCACAACCTTTAATTACATGATCAACATAACTGTGTTTTAAGTGTGCTTTACAGTTTACTCGTTTCGACCCTGAATAAAGCCCGTAAGCCTCCAAGCTACTACTAAATATTGTTATCTTTTATTAATAGGTATTGTATTATTTTGAAACTTCGTTTAAATTATTTTGGAACTCTTTCTATTATCATACATTTATTGTCGTATGTATGTACTTGTATTACCAATTATGCAAAGCATCTTCCGCGTTGCGGTGCGCGGGCAGGGTGCTAGCGGGGTGCAGGCAGGGCGGCCGCTGTCGCGCTCTTTCCTCACTCGTAGCGAAATAACGACCTCAATTTGCATAACAATGCTCGTCACCCCTTATTTACCCACAAGCGTCTTTCACAGGCTACGCTTCTGTGTCCCACCGGACCTGACACCTTTCAAAGAGTGTGTCCAGTAAGAAATTTCATAGATACCACACTACCAGATAATGGATGACAAACCCACCAATGCACTTCAAAACTAGTTTTACATAAATCCGTATTATATAATAATAAACGCTGCTGGAGCTGGCGGAACCGAGTTTAAGTTTTGATTTAGTGGTGGTCGTGCGCCGACAGCGGTGCGGTAGCAGGCCGCCGTCGCACCGCTGCGCGCTGCCGGGAGCGCCGGACGCGCTGCGCCCGCCGCCTTGCACCACGCCGATCCAAACACTTTCGGCCGCTCTCCTAACTTCTTCGTCCAACTTTCTGTTTTAATTGAATCAAAGTTTTCGGCTTTTTGCGGCGAGCGTGCCAGCCACGCACGCTTCCTAAACTTTCTTTATTAAATTATTGGAAGTTCAGAAACGTTCGCCTTTGAACGTGAATTCTGAAACAAAATTGGGGATAGTCGTCGTGAGTTACAGAAAAGTATTTATCCTCTAGGGACTGACGGCAATAGTAGAATTTAAAGCTATAAATAAATAATTCCCGTCTATACAGACTGTGCCGTTGAATTTTTGGACAAAAGAACAGTAACGACAATTACAAGAGACAATTCAAAATCCGTCGAGTAAACAGTTCATAAAGATGTACGATTCTCTTTGCTAACGACTAAAGCATTCGTCCGGAGCATTGTTTTGCGGCATAGCTTTATCTGGCGCGGAACGAGTTGTCGTTCCAGTAATTTATAGATCTTTCCCCGCCCCGGGCTCTGAGTAACGATTCGGGCCGAGGAACTAGTTCGCTAGCCGAGAGTCTGCCCGGTCCCCGCCCGAATGCTATTAACGGTCACGTAATAGACTGACTCCTCACGTCCCGGATTCAAATTTGAGTAAATATGTCGCCGACGACCTCTTATTGTACTACGCCTTTGTATTTACATTTACTTTGGGCTATTTTGAATTTCAACAGGAACGTCCCCTTGTTACCTTGTACCGTTTGTAAGCACTGAAAAGTTATTTTGTATTTGTGACTTTGTTTTAATCGTACTAACAATAAAAAAAATCTAGGGGACCAATAAGAAGTAAACCCAATCATACGAAAAAAAAATTCAAATTGGTTCATAAATGACTGAGTTATGAGAGAACATACATAAAAAAAAATATCCCGACGAATTGAGAACCTCCTCCTTTTTTTGAAGTCCGTTAAAAAGTACGTGGCTACTACTTTAACATAGGTAATAAATTATAAGCAAAACCTAGCGCAGTTAGTTTTGCTAATAATATTATTGGACGTGTGTTTCGTACTGAATTATATACCCGCAGGGACACTAAAATTATTTTATGTGTCTCACTTGCATAAATATTTACAGTTTTACTTCTAACGACCTATACAAGTATTACTACATAAAGTATTTAAAATTCCGTAACATGATTTAATAATTACCTATCTGACGTTTATAACCTGAAAATAATTTCATGATTCTAAATATGTGTGTAAATTGTTCATATGAGTTTCCAGATACAATTATTTATAATCAAACGTGTCTTATACGTACGTACAAACTATATTCATGCATTATATTTTCTGAAGCCGATAGCGACGGATATTGGAGATTTACCTAAGTGTGACGAGATCCGGCGAATACTTTGTGCCGGAGCTTTAGTATCGGATCCCGGTGTCACATACAATGGCTGTTAGAACACCTAGTAATAGTCCTCTTCCCCTTACACCATTCATCTTTTACTAGGGTTATTTTGTTCAGACAGTTTTGTTATCTGACTGACATATCTTTAACAAAACCCTTAGAAAGATAGTGCCTATATTTGTGTACAGGTATTGTATTCTAAGTTATATGTAGATGTGAAAATATTCAACTAGGAATCCACAATGATGTGATGATTCTAAAATACTTCTTCTCTGTACGAGAAGTTTCCTTTGCAGTGTCCCTATAGTTATAGTTAGTACTTAATTAATACTGTTTTATAAGAAGATTTTTTTTTTTGCTAATACTCCAGTACCTAAATATTGATGGTAGTTTCTAAACAGAGATCACCATAGTTCCAAAAAAAAGGATGCTATAAAGATACAGATAACGCAAGAGTAAGTGCAAGCGGCAGGTACGTGCACGATGACAGTAGTTATGACTCCCAGCGGAACCCTTCTGCGATCCTCGTAAATTGCGAATATTAGATTATAAGTACGGACTGCGGCGGCACAGGCGGGCAGCAGCACGGGGGCCATCAGCCGAATATCGAACTCGTGCGCTGGTTAACATAGCGCCGGCGTGATCTGAATCTGCTTTTGAGTTAATCCCAGTTGTGTCGCAATTCTGTCCACACTTTTCGCCAGTTAACGCTTTTGAATGGATGCAGTTTATTAATAATACTATGAATATGAATGATGCTACTAATTTATTTTGAGCTTTTATTGGTAGGTAAACAATGACCGCAAAAGTACAACAGCATTTAGGCCATGTAGAGTATTTTTTAACTATATTAAGTTTATTGTAAGCAAGTTTTAATTTCAAATAATGTTCTGTGATAGCGGAAATGCCCTCTTGTACTGATCATGACAATAACAACAGCTGTGCCAGTGTGCGCCGGTGTTGGTTTTCCCATTGCTCGCTTTGTTACGGCTTCATTAGGACAGCAGCGGTGCGGGGCGCACGCTACGATCGCTGTCATGCCGCCATTAGCGTATACAGTGTTAAGATTTCCATTTAGGTATATATATATGTATGATAAGACATATATAATATAATTAACTAGCTATTGCCCGGTTTCGCTCGCGTTGATTTTAATTTAATTTAGTTAAAGTACTAACAATATATTTCAATCATGTTTCGAAATACATGTAGCGTTATCAAGTGCACTAAAGTAATTGTAAACGTCGAAAGTTTTTGTTTCTTTCCCTCGAGAACAGTATTTTTTTCTGATTTGAAGGTATATGCCCTTTTCTGTCTCCAAAAACCTGACAAAGTATATGCATTTCATTATGATCGGTTCAGTCGTTTAGGCGTAAAAAGTTAACAAACTTATTTTACTTCATTAGTTAGGATTAGGATAAAATAAGACCAAATTTAAATTTTATACATATGTTAATGTATTAGATGTGTCTTTCGCTATTACTCGTGAATTGAGCAAGTCTCATATACATAATTATGTATGCTTGCCCTCGTCTAGTCTTAGCCGTCTAATGTTTAATTGTTCTTTGTTGAATATATGTTACTAATGCTTTCATCTACCATCTTTTACTTCAGTAAAAGGCAATTTATTAAGAAACAAAATTTTGAAAGAAGAAGGAACAAACGAGGGCTTAACTCCAATTTAATGAACACAAAAACGCTAAATATGAAACAACAAAAATAGAATATCGATCATGAAATGTTCACAGAGAGGTCACAGTACGCAGTAGTACCTTCTATTAAATAAAGGAAACTTTTGTTCTGTTAAAACTAACAACCTTTAATTTGGATATGAGATGAGCGCAAGACACTCTTTAAAAAATGTATATATCGAAACCGAGAATATTGGTATGGCATTAGACATTTTGCATCTGTGCGTATAACGCGCCTGCTCTTCGGCTTCGCGGCTTTTGTGAGCCGCGCCGTGTAATTACTCTGGGACTATGGGAAATAGCTCACCGGGTGCGAAAGCACTTTTGTGTTATTACAGTAAATTAAACCTGATAAAAAAGAAAAGGGTATTTTGCATTTAAAAAAGGCATTTAAAAAAATGGTTCTACGCGAAAATATACCAGCAATATAACATAAAATCTGTTATTTATTTATTATCTTTGCCAATATGTACACTTCCACATGCAGTATAAATCTAGGCAAGATATAATACGTAACACATCTCTGTGTCAAAGCATTGCGTATTGGACGTTTCTTTATACGTAACAACTGAAAGTTATCGTCATATCTGAGTTGGGAACTTTTGCAAAGACAAATTGGAGTGGAGGCGGTAAATAAAGTTTTACGATATGCGCGGTTATCAGAAGTGTACGTCGAAGCGGGGCTGGTGAGGGAGGGAGATGTATTTATCTACGACTCGAGTTCCATCGCGCTGTGAGGTTACTTTCCCGTACACCTGTACGTATTAAATGCCGCTCGTTGCTACTCGTTATCTTTCCACCCTCCTCCAAATTAAGAGCTTTGTATGTCGTCCCGCGCAGCGAGTAAAATAGTAACTTAATTTATTATTTCACATCAGGTTACATATCGTCAAAGCTGATTGTTTTACATTGTCGGCTGAGACGGAAATCGATGTGCACAAAGTAAGGTGTTACTCTAGTCACATATATCTATATTTATTTAATCTTATTCCAATCTTATATATATATATCTCAGTACTATAGGCGGGAAATGTAGGTACGTGGAATTTAAGTTCAAAGCTTGTTTTCAGTTGCGATGTGAAGTATCTTTTAAGAATTCTTTTTATGTAACGCCGACCTGGGAAAAGTTCCACTTAGTTTCGTCCGTCGTCGTACCGTATCTAAGTAAAAACTACGCGAGTGGTTGCGAAATCCAGGTATGCTTTTAGGACGATAAATGTTTTTTTATGCTAATGTTCAAACAATATCATAGAGTTTTTTTTTCTGTAGGATACTTAATTTTATATCTTAAGCTTTTTAGTATGGTTTGGTACAAAATGTTCGATTGTTAAGTGTATTTGGTTAACATTAAAAACAGAAAGTTCGCTGTTTGATTGTGTATGTGTAACATCATTCTACGTCGTTATATACGACGACAATCGTCGTCGTATATAATAAAATGTTCGGTTTTAGATTCGACTGACGTTTGGCTAATAAAGTGCTTTAGTCTAGTTTTCACGAAATACGTGTAAGTTTGCTACGATACCGATCATTCGGTTCGCAATGACTTAGTTGAAATTAAGCTACAATACTATTTTACTTTTTTTATGAATCGAAGGGTTTTTCGATGGAAAAGACTAGGTACTGAATTTTCACACACACTCTCACACTGTTGAAAAAAAAAACTGAATTATTTACAAAATCGGGAAAACGAAACGCTTATTTAAATCCTAGGGCAATTTTTTATAAAAAAGATATAAGTATCACAGTAAATAAAAAAATACTATTACTTAAATTCGGTTACTAGGTACGATGCACGATGGTTTCACTTGCTAAACGTATGTCGGGTGATCGTTTGTCGGATATTCATTTGAGCTGTATGTGAATTCTTATGAAACATGCCGCTCCCGGTTCAGCACGGGAAAAAATTCACGTCTCGCGCCCGCGCCCCTCGCTCACTCTGCTCCCTGCGCCCCGTCACCCGCGCTCACCCTACACCACCACGAGCTCGAAAACCGAGTCCGTGAGCGAAGAGATAAAACGTATGTTCATTTTATTTCCACATTTGTCAGCGTTCGTTTTGTGCCCACTAACATAAATTGGACGTGGAGGGAAACCTCGCAGGTGAATGTAAAATAGCCGGGTTTTCCCAAGATAATACCGCCGAAATTTTACGACACCATTATGCGATTTATTGGTCGTGTCACATTCAGAAAGAATAATATTTCTTAAATATTTTCATAAAATATCACTCATGTAAAAAACAGTGTCTGATTACCAACTATGACCGCTCTATTGGCCATTGATATACGGATATTATTATACGTACATTTAATCTTGTACCTCCCTTTATTCATGTAGAACTTTTTTAAAGTGAACATCAAAATTAAGGAAACGCGTCAATGCAATCAAAGTCCAATCTAATTTTCATTGTTCGCGCTACGAAAAGCTACGTATCGCGATCGCTACAGAGTGCTACGGCAGTAGATGGTAGCGTTGCGATAAGCGCTACGTAGCGCGACATGTGTCCGGACGTCGAGCTACTGCCAATAAACTGTTGTCCTGCACGTTAATGACTGAAACAGGCGTTCAATTAAACGCACCAATTAGGCAGGAAATGGTTCTGGTAAATGGGATGCATAGGGCATACTAGTCTGAGGCCTACAATATTTTTTCCATTCCACTTTTTAAAACCTATTTTGACTAGGTTATTTACGCAAACCTTTTATTTTAAAATACTTTTGCTATACAGAGAATAAAAATACATTTTAATCAAGCTATAGATAAGCGAGCCAAAACCGTAGGCTAATAATTAGCTAATGAAAATCGCGCCGGGCGCTGTTCTACTTCATAAATATTTTCCTTATTGCCTGTTACCACGAGCTGTCGATAAATTTATGGAAGGACCGACGTCACCTGGAATTTTATGGTTTCTTTCTTCGGCACTCACCTTTTATATTTATTACCTGGCCCTTTTTGAGCTTACCATAAAATAATACATCGGTAAATAATTTTAAATATACATATTTTAATTTTACATGTTAGTAAGTATTATTTCACTTAATAGCAAACCGTTGGTTGAGTTGCCTTCCACGCGATTTTAAAAATGGATATTGATGGTTTATTCTTATTTTGATTTCAATACAAATAACATCATGTTAATCGATTTAAACAATTTACTTACAATGTTCCGAGAGCGTTTGTTTGATTACTGGAATAGCTCTGGTAAATATCGTACCTATTTGGGCTTCTTGATCCCAAGTTAGATTTTTGTCACATTACTAACACCTGCGTTTTGGCCGCAGCGTTAGGTCGGAAAAACTACTCCCATCGTAATGTCGCACACTCGCATCGAGCCAATATTCACCTAATAAATACTTTCCTTTTCCAATATTCACGGCGCTGTTATCGATAGTTGGCAAACTGTTATTGAAATCGTGAATCTGAATATTCTTCGTATGTAGCGCGAGTCTATGCATAACTTATACCAAATATTTTAAGCTTAAATAACCTAAACTGTAACAATGATTATAATTATTAAATTAATTTACATTTTTAATTTGGTAGTATAATTTTGTTTCATTTCCTCGGCCACATAATAACAAAGTAACCGAAGTGAATAGAGCTTAATTAGAAAAATATGATAATTTATGAAATAATATTTTCCGCTAGGGACAACACGACTGTTTGCATAAATAAGGATATTTTAAATAAACACAGTGGTCACGTTACTACTGCACGATGATACGTAGAGCACCGCTCAGCGCAAAATCTCGCCGAGTACATTAGCGTTTTCCGATATCCAAAGCATGCAGCTCACCGCGGCTGCGGTCCAGTTGAATAACAAAGAATAGCGTGGTTGAGATATCGGAACACTAATGGACTGCGGAATACATAATGCTTCCTAGAAGCTTGACGTCGCTATGATCATTTTATAAGTGCGTTTATGTTTTATACATTTCATTATTATATTACAAGGGATTTTGCGTTCAACGGGTATTAGGCAGATATTTTCTCTCCAAACACATAAAGAATTATATTCCTAAAAGGACTACGAGTGCAAAATCTGCTCTACGGAATTATGTTACTCATTGGTAAATCTCTTAACGATTTTAAACCAACTTAAAAAAGCAGGATGATCTCACATCGTATGTATGTTGTTATGAAGTAATTGAAAAAAATAACTAGTCTAGCTTTATTTCTAAATGATTGATATGATTGATATGATTTCTTTATATTGACATGTATTAGATCAGATTAATATAAGTAAATTATATGCCATCAAAAACATGACTGTAAAAAAAACAAGTCTCGCGACTCAGTTTTTCTACCGTAAAAAGTTGTGAAATCCATATAATACCAAGTCGATTGCTTTATTAAGTCCCTACTTCAGGGACCTTCTGTCTTAAGCTATTACGTAAATAGCTAACCGAACAACATCTTATATTAACCATATTAATATTAAAAATCTTTTATGTTTTAAATAAAATAGATTGACTTGGCCATCGCATGAAAACACAATATATCTCACAAGTATGTATAACGTAATAAACATATTACATTAAATAAAATTGTTTAGTGCGATTGCCAAGTCAATCTATTTTATTTATAACATAAAAGATTTTTGATATTAATATGGTTTGTGTAACAAACAAATGTAACTTTTTAATCCTATACATTTATATGAGAATACAAAGTTATTTATGCAGTTGGCGTATCTAGAAAACTGGACCGAAATTATAAATATTTTAGTTTTTCCTTGATTTATACACTAAACACTAATTGTATTCCAAATTTGAAGCTTCTATGTCTGCTAGAAGTGCCTTATCATTTTGATGATCGGTCAGTCAGTCAGTCAGTGAGTGACAAAATTAAGAATTTTGACTTGTTATAATTCTTAAACTACTGGTTCAAATTGAATGAAATTTGAAATATACCGTGTTTATACAATGCCTGATTGGATACTGAAAATTCAGGCTTCTAGTTTTATTCACAACGAAGTTGTAGGGTGTCGAAAATTGCCTAAACTGCTTCGAGAAAAGGATGGTACGGCCGTGCCGCTTTTTTGCTCGACTTGGCAGATAGTCGTACGTACAGACAGATGCTTCGAGAAGAGGATTGTACGGCCGTGCCGCTTTTTTGCTCGACTTGGCGGGGGCACTGCCGTGCCCTCAGATACACACTATATTAAAACAAATTGCTCTACCATTCATTAACCATTCAATTGTTATTCACTTTTGTTCAGCCAATAATAAATGTTCCAGTGGAATCCAGCACGTCACATAAATATTTCGTAGTAAATAGAGCCGGCGTTTCGTGTCCAGAAAAGAGTCTTCTTTTGTGTGTAATTTATCGGATACAAACGGTTGTTAGAAATAAATGGGTGGTTATGCGGAGTGTAGCGGTAGGGAGTTAAAAGTTGTCATTAACGGGCGGAGGCGGAGTCGGCGGCGGTGGCGTGCCCGGACGCGGCGTAGTTCGACGCGCGCCGCGGCCTGCTCTGATGCTGCGGTATATGGCCCGTGAATAATCCACCGTAATACTCGACTTAATGGCTTGGAATTAAACAATTAGTTGTTTTCTTTCTGCCTCGTCAATGATGAAGTCTTGCCTGAATACCACCGAACACAGGTTTTTGTGAAGATTTATATCCACTGTTTGAAATACACATCGTCCTGGATTGTTTTATTTTGTAATGTAGTTTAATTAAACACACAAGTAAAAGATAATAGACTTTTTGTTTAATATTAATTGACATAAGTTGGAGATTTGGCGTCGCTCGCTTTTAGTATCCGTTTTGGGGTAGAGCTTATTTTTACTGCCTTCCGTATTAATTCGTGTGATAAGCCAGCCCTTTGTTCGCCCACAGAAATGCGACGACGAGACGTTTTAATCAAGGCTAACGAATTTTTAACCTTAGTAAGAGGTTGTGCGGTATCTGCCTCCTCCCACCAAGCACGCCTCGCCACTTCTCGTGCCCGACGCGTTGTTCTTATCTTTGAGTAATTACCTTGTTTTGCTTTTATTGTTCTAGCACCGAGTTGCTTTCTGTTTTATTACATGTTTGCTGTAGTGCCGTAGTAATGGTATATTTTGAAATATTCTGTAGGATTATTTAACACTAATGGATCAGAAATCGTAATAAAAATGTTTCTTCTTACAATGTACCAATTTTATTTACTACTACCTCTATTAAGCGCGTTGTTAGGAATAGAAATTGTTTATTTAGATTAGCGACTTATAAACTCGTTACTAGTTGTAAAAAAATATAATTAAATAAAATAAAAAACACGACTGCCATGACGAAAAACGAACTAAAAAGTAAAAAACAAGTTCCATCGCAGTCGGAGTACCTCTTAGATAAAGCAATGTCCCACAGAACGGTTTTTTTAATTATATTTTTTATTCGTTTCATTTTTTTATAGCCTATGTTACTCGCAATGATGCAAGGATTCTAACGATACGCCATATATTAAAATCGGATCAGGCATTCTGATATCATACATACATACATACATGAACCCTGAAAACATTACACTCCTTTTTTGGGCAGTCGTGTAAAAATGGTTCAAAATAGGATGGCGAAGACTATTACTAACACTGGTCTTACCGCAGAAAACTAATACACTGTACGTATATCAATTTACTATATATTACGACTTGTGTAAAACTTCATCCAAAATACCTAACTAAGACTTTTTATAAAACTCAGAAGTCATATTAATTTTGTCATCTTAGTGTCTTAAAACCAGTGATATTTGCTTGAAGTTGGTTTTGCTTTCAATTAGAACATGCCTGCGATTGTGTTATATACAAGGCCGTCAACAAGGCTATAATATGGACATTTATATTGGCGAGCTCCGTGGCTTGCAGGTTGCACCTCATGTGCACCTGCGGATATTGCCGCGTAAATCAAATTTCTTATTTCGCCTCAACATTTATTCGTGTGGCGTGTGTACCTACGGTGTCTTAAGCACACACGAGTTTTTATTAATTTAAACTATATGTATGGTATACTTGGTATATGATGCTGCCCGTTTTTTAAAGGAGATATTAGGTTTTTAGAACTAAAACCTATTTTGTTCATGTAAAAGATCAAGTGCATTCAGAGTTTTAGAGTTATTCTTAACTCGATTAAATCAATTAATGGTTTATCACTAAAACCTGATATTGGAGTCCCTTGAATAATATGATTAAATGAAAATTTGGTCGTCTATGCTAATATCTACTAGGCACGTATTGTACATGGTGTTTAATTTCGTCCACGAAATTGTCAACAATCAAATAATTAGCACTGCATGTAATGCACACACCGCAACACGATGGCATGAATTACAGGCCGTAATGACCATCTATATGCCAATACAATTAATATTTAATGCTGCTATTCTGCGCGGAATTACCTAGTGTCTGTGGTTGAGCTTGCATTGAATTACTGCATCTGAATGGGTGTCGGATGCTTTGTCATCCCTAATATACCTGTGACTACAGTTAGACGTTCATCACAGTATCACTTACCATTTGTAACTAATGTTAGGAATTATTCAAATATGTAGCTTCGCTATATTCAGTGTATAATAATTTAATAAACGTCTTTTGTCTAAATTTGTCTATTTTATTGTACTTCATATTGATTTATAATAAATGGATTAGATACTCTGACAAGCCCCAAATTTAAAGGTGTCATTTAAAGAAGTTAAATATTCTGATCGTACTCCAACATAAAACAAAAGAGTTATACATAAAGGTGGTTGTTGGTAAAGTTAAAGACTAAGGTATACATTATACAGAGGTTTTAGCATTATTTCGAGT
Source organism: Abrostola tripartita (assembly GCA_905340225.1). NCBI lineage: Eukaryota > Metazoa > Arthropoda > Insecta > Lepidoptera > Noctuidae > Abrostola > Abrostola tripartita. The sequence continues at coordinate 5,865,506 of HG996488.1, forward strand.
CTTACTTCGTTAATTTCGGCTTAAAGGGTTAGACAAAATATGTAATCAGCATTTTGTTAATTAATTTAAGTCTTAAGATATAAAATGCTAAATTCGACATAAAATATACTTTCATCAAAACATAGGCACTCATCTTATGATACGTACCCTTACAAGTTAATTGCAGGAGTGACAGAGCACAACGTTCGGCTCTCTTAATGCATGCTCACAAAGGAAAACGGCTTGGGCGGCACCGTAGTGGCACGCAGCAGTGGTGATTATGATAATGACGCGGTAGCCGCGCTTTTTGCGCCGCTCGCCCTATATTACTGAACTCGACACCATTTCTGATATCGCTCGCGCGCCCAGCAGCACAACGCTCAGCGCGCGATCTCTGTGCCTTTCGCTGCTCGCCTGAACCACTCCGAGACGCTTATAAATTATGCAAGTCGCCATAATCCACGCCCTAAACGCCTTCTCCGCCGCCTCAATTATTCATTTGAGCGGTTTGATGTTTTAGAAAATTGTCGCGATGCTCAGGACGGGCTGTGCTTTATAATTCAGGAGACAAATATCGTCGCAGCTGGTACTAGCTTGAAATCGGCTCATCTACAGATTAAAGTGCACTCTGACTTAATTCCTTTAGAATCCATATACCTATGACGACATAACGACATTAAGACCCGATTGGCGCAGTGGCTGAGTGATTGCAGTGATTGAAATTTCTAGTGTAATGTTTAAAAAACAATAAGCATGAGGGTAAACTAAAATAATAATAGTTTTTGTTTCCTTTCAGGATTCAGAAGGAGACACTTCTTTGCATGATGCCATCTCTAAGAAACGTGATGACATGTTAACTTTATTACTGGAGCATGGAGCTGACATGACACTTACGAATAACAATGGATTCAACGCGCTTCACCATGCTGCACTGCGAGGCAATCCAAGGTATTGTGAAAGAAGAATATTTACTAGCCAAACTTAAATTTAGTTTAGGTATAAATAACACGTTACCTTAAATCTTTCTGGATATAATTTATAGCCGAAAATTACATAATCAATTCTAAATATAATATACTTTGGTTTAACCGATCATATCAAAACTTGACTTATAACTACCGTATAAAAAGATATTCCAACACACTTATCTCCAGGAGACCTTTATAACGCGACTTTGTCTGAAATAAACATAATGTCGCTTGTCCGACATTATCCCTAGGAGAATGGGTAGTTATGAGCGAGCCTGCCACACAATAAACTGCTTACACGTCTAATACCGCGGTCCGAGAGGATGTGTTGCCTAGTATGATGTCTTTATTGCTGGCAACATTTATAAAGGCACGCTTATAAAATATACTAACGTAAATTGTATGAATTAAAATACAGACTCTTGCAATTCTGTTTATAAGTCGGTATATGTTACTGTAAAATCCCGTATAGTAAATCCTAGTTTAACTAGTGAATCCGCAGATTTACCAACGTTAGTCGGTAAATGTTAGGATTTTAATCATATATTATAATGTTTTTTTTTTTTTGCTAATGGAAAGTTGTCGTTTATTGTGGCGTTCTAAGGGGGAGGCCTTTGTCCAGCAGTGGACGTCTTCAAGCTGATAATTATAATTTTTCAATAGAAAACCTAATTTTCGTAAGTTAATATAATTGTACCTCTTTTACGGGCTACGTCGTAGCAAATAGCTACGAGCTGTGAGGTTCCTCGGCTTAATTGCTTATTGTTACTGTGCTTTTTCAAGTTTTCTATAGCGTGAATACTAGAAGAAAATTCTCTTCTTAGGATGTTCGTCATTTGTGGGTGTTTTCTACAGCTATGGCATGGCATACCTTACACCCAAATCCCAGGTTCAGGGTAAAATATCTTAAGAACTATTTATTCTGCAACCTAGTGCAGCAGTCCTACTAATTTTTGCCGATTGGGTCACTAAACTTTTACGGGTCCTACAGTACAAAATATAACACATAACAACAAACATATAACAACACTTTAATAAATATACTAGGTGAAGTTGAATTTATAAAAGAAGAAACAATTAATACGAATTATTGTTATTTTAAACTATCACGCAAATGAAAATGTAAAATTTATTATTATTAAGTTTTTTATGACGTGTGGCGTGACCATGTGCAAGCTAAATACCTCTTTATACCAACCCTACGGTTACCGCAAAAAAATCTTTTTCTCTAGTTCTAGCTATTGATTTGCGCGCTGTACGTTATATTTTATTCAATTCCCGAATGCCGACTGAGTACCTATTGAAACGTGTTTCTCAACCCACACATTATTGGTTATTAAATTCACATCTTTCCATTCGTATAAAAAACTAATCACTATACTGTTGTTTCTATATAATTGACAATCAAAATGCTAACTGTATTCTAAAAACCCAACTACCGTTAGCTTAGTTTGAAGTCGTTTAATAATATTCTAGTACTGCTAGCGAATCTATTAAACATCATATCCAAAAAAAAATATTATGTCGATTAATTTTATATTTTTATTTAGTAAAGATTAGTATGCTACACATTCAGAGATGTCCTAGAGAATCCTTGTTGAAGGATTAAGAAGCGTAATAATGCGTACTCAAAATATGATTTGTTTATCATAATATTTTAAAGCAATCAAGTTCGTGCAGTCGTTAAATACAGTAACCGGTTCCATCGCAAATATAAAGTACTTCCTTATCCTTAAGGATCTCAAAAAGATTCCGGTCATACCATATATTTAGATAGAAAAACCCAGGGACGCGTAAGGGCGGTCAGATAAAACTGATCAATGAAAAAGAAAACTTTAGTAATGTATTATGAATCGGTAAGAGTTAGAATAATGAATCTCCACTGCCGAATCGTGCGTAAAGCGGTTTATTTGTGGAGGGTCCGAGGAGATGCTGGTACCGCGAAGGCCCGCTACGACCGTCCACATTTATTCAAGTCACGTGACGCGTCCCAGGGAAATAATACGAAATGTGGCTACGTGACCAGTTCATTATGCGGCGGCACAGAGCGGAGCCCTCGCAGTCACCTCGGCCGCCGCCTTCGGACACTTTTTCGTATGTCCGCCGGTGCCGCATATTACAAACAACAGAACGTGTTGCGACGTAGCGACCCTCCACAATTTGTTTTTAAATCATTGACCGGCTTTGATTTTACCAAGATCTATGTCTTAGATCATAAGATTTTATTTTGAACTTAGTATAAAACTGTAGACAGACATAGGACTTTAGTCCTCAATAAATGTTGTTGTTTGAAGTGCTAATGAGTGCTGCATTTTAATAAGTACTTAGTATAGAATTATTTTTGTTACTGTCCTAATTTCTTAATTTACATACAAAAATACGCTCAGCAAGAGTTTTTTCTTAAAATTGTTGTTTAACGGAAGGTAATCGAATAGAAGATTGTCGTAAAACGTTCCTGATTTTATCGCGGAATGAGAAGTCGCTCGCGACTTTTTCCATTCGACAAAAACGTTCGTTTCCCCCTGGAGATGTAAAATCGTTTTATTTTATTACTTCCGCTAGTATATCGTTATATCAGGAGCACCCGTTCTCCTAGGTTTGGAAAGTTACAGTATTAAAACGGATTTAGTAGTACTTAATCTCTTACGCTACGTACACTACCGAGATAATTATTTTACCATCGTGAACCAAGGCTTAACCTTATGTGGTTATAGATAATGTACTCAAGGGAAAAGGTATATATGTATTGAACAGGAAAAACTTAAATCTCTTGTATTTGGCACACACAATAATTATGGTTATAATGAATTTTTGCTATGATTAATAATTATTATTATAATAATTAGCATGCAGATTGCGTATGAAAATACATTCCATAAAAGTGTATGATTGAAGTGTTGTGTAAATCAATTTAGGTACCTATTATAACTAGCACTGATAGCCGAGTGGTATGACCGTTGGACTGCCAAGTCAAAGGTCGCAAGTTCAAGTCCCGGCCGGCATGTACCAATGCCTTTTCGCATTCATGTGCGTACTATAAATTAGTTATCAGTTGCTAAAAACGGTGAAGGAAAACATCGTGAGGAAACCGGCACACCTGAGAGATTTTTCAACGGTGTGTAAAGCCATGTCAGAGGCCTACAGGCGGTTTAAACTCTGACTCCAGGATGTTCATCAACCATACGATAAGAAGAAGAAGAAGATAACTTGACTGTCTCGACATTACAAGAGATATGTTAGATTTTTTATGTGATTGCAAACCCGACAGAGAAGGATTAGTAATCCGGTCTTACATTGATTACGGTACGGTAAAAATAAAACAGACAACAATATGAAACATAATTTTAAACATTGGAATAGTCAATTTAAAGTTTTATAGAAGTTCGCTGAATTCTTCTTTAAACTTCGCATTTAATTTAAACTTTTTGGCAACTATTGATCAAACTCGACAAAATTTAAAAGCAATTTTTTCGTAATAATTGTGTTGGATGGGATGTTTTCAAAAACAACGTTTTGAACGTTAAGTTTATACCACATCACGGAAATATTAAACCCTAATTCGCCTAGATGTATTTATTAGGCTTGAATTTTAAAGCTTGTTCTTTCCAGGTTGCTGCTATATTATTATCATTAAATAGCATGCATATCTGTAGTATTGCGAAACAATACTGGCGATGTAATCAGGCGGCCCGTGACCTAACCTAAAATCCACGTAACGTAATAATTTCTGCTTCATACCAGTTTGTTATCTCTTGCAGGCTACTAAACAGTTCTCGTTAAAGATATTACTATAGAAAGTGTAAGGTAAAGGTATATTCATCCAAAAGGGGCGATGAGTACATCTGGTATAGAATCCTTTTCATAATTTCCGGTCAAAATGATAAACTAAAAATGTTGATGTGTGTCGTTGTTTGATATTTTCTTAACACCACCACTTGTTTAATTCTAATGTACCTAAAAGGAATGACCAACGTAGTGCAGTGACTCAAGTGTTATGAGATGAATGCAGTAAACATAGGGCATTTTTTTAGCTTGAAATTAACCGGATTCTTTACCAGATGTACTCTTCACCCTTTTTGGATAGATATACCCTTTCCGCTACACCCTGTTTAACACGAGTATTACGACTACTAGTAAAATACCAATATTTCGGTGTACAATGTGAAAACAAATTACTACTAGAAATCTCATATTTATTTGATGATAAATGACTTCCGAACACACATCAAATAGTTATTGCATTGGCAACTAGGTAATCATAGCATTGTCAGGTATGCTGTGTAATACAATGGGTATAAGTGTATTGTGTAACCTTTATACAAACTAACTTCAATATTAATGGGTTATTGTAAAATATGATCTGTCTGAATTCCTCTAAAAGGTGGACAGAGATGAATAATACCTTTAAATGGCATACCATCTTTTACAATATGATTTCAATAAATGAATATGAATACTGTGATATTTAAGTTAACATCTCTAATGGTATTGGTATCTTAAATATATTTAAAATTAAAATAAATAATAATAAGAAGTTAATTTAGCCAAAACACATACGTATTATTTAGGTATTAAGTATTCCGGGTTTACTCACGTGTTTATTTGGGAATGCCCGACTAGTTTCAGACTGAAACGGAGCTGAGTAAAGCTGAAAAAAAAATCGGGAGACGTAGTAGATAATATATCGTAGACATCACTCATGAAAGAAATAAATTAAATATGTTTAATTAAGCCGTGATTACGTCCCTATAAAAAAAAAACAATACTATTTGTTTTATAAATTGACGGCACTAGGCGATATAATAACTGGGGTGAAAATTAGCGTCTGTTTCGTCGTCACTACTCATTCGACAATACTTGTACTTACGCCTAGCATTAATCGTGAGCTTAAATATTTTAACGCCTCGTAACATTGATTTATTCGGGGCGTAATCTCAGCTCGCGGCTTGTTTGTTCTACGTCTCGAGACGTATACCTACGTAAGATTATGCTATGCGCCCTCAATTTATGACGCCCGATCATAATCACTCTTACCCGCAGTCATTGGTAGTTGCTGTCACTTAGTTCTACTAATGTTAAGTTTGACTTCTTCCTTCTAGTAAGTGCAAAAAATATGCAATGGCGGTGCTTAAATTGGACAACGTCGACAAATACCTACGTGGAATATAGAACGAACAGAGCATTCACAGAAGATTTATATGGTCATTGTGTAGCGTTAATTGCAGCGAGTGGAGCGAGGTACGATGGTATCGTACCATCTGAACGAGAAATGTAATGCCCCGTCGACTGCTTCAATAGTGTGGCGCTCATGAGAATAATGTGTGCGACACGTAAGCCGCGCAACGCACGACAGCCTATTTCAAATATTAAAATTCATGTGTTTGTTGAACGGTATTTTTACCTATTGATAAATCGATGCTTTGATAGAGTATACTCTTTCACTAAAAATAATCACCTAGTATATAAAAATGGTTACCTATACAGGGGAACATAGTAAAAGACGTGCCTGACGGACGGCTGGGTTCAACTGAATCGAAACAGAGGGTACACTAACATAGAAAACCTATTGGCACAGATATCGACGGCGTCCGTCACACGACTGGCCGGCAACGGAGCACATTTCAGTATGGCAGATTTATGAGGACCGACCGACGGCTATAGAGGCAGGGGGAGGCTTATAACAAGGAGGGACTGTGGAGAAGGGTCGGGCGGTTGCGGGAGGCTCTGTTATTGTGCGACGTTTGATTTACGCACGTACCGCTATCACCCTTTTGTTAGGCCGGATACCGACTGCTGTGCCAGTTCCGCAAGCCCAATACAGCTTCTCTTTACTGGTGTTCATCCTCTAACAATCTCTCCCCCCCAACCCTTATTGTGCTTACACATATTTCAGACTTGACCTTTTTTAATTAAATTATTTACATTTTAACCAAACAATTTTCTGTTCACATTTATTCTGAGTCCCTAAGCCCAAAGCTGTTAATATTCCAAAATGTTCCATACGTTTTTTTTCCACACGGCGATTAGCTTGATGTTTTAAACGGTAACAATTAAAAAAGTCATGATAATCAAGATTTTTTTTATTGTGATCTGTTAATCACGCTTATGCTTATGGCCTCAATAGTTACAATGGAAGCATTGATGAGAGCAATCGACTAGAGCTCGGTGAGTTGGTGGTAGGTGTTTCGCGCTCGAGAGTGTGTGTTGGCATGTGCGACGTGCGGCGTGCGGAGGTGGCGCGCGGCGCGGCGGTTGGCTCGTCGTTACCCGCAATTAGCGGCTCTACACACGCGGATAATCCGCGCGCTCGCGCCGCCCGCACCGCCACCCGGGCCCGCACATGATTGCACTACGGATTCAGCGAATAAATTCATTTGTACGCAAATTGTATCGGCGCTTGCAATTAAAACTTTGTTGGCGCTTCGAGCTAAGATAAATAACACTAATACATTCTGCTTATTGCGGGAAGTTGCCGGATACAGGGGATATATTAATGTTGTTCATAATTTGTTTGGGCGGATTAACCTTGTTGGCCTGTAAACTTATAGTTACAATAGTCCCGCAGTCCCAAATTATATATTCAAAGTTTCCGTATCAAAAATTATCTAACAAGTACAAATCGGCAATATGTTTGCATCCTTTTTCCTTAAATATATTACTTGTGTCTCTCGTTGTATCTTTCCTCTTCTTCTTCTTTGTAACAATTTTAATGAGTATCCTTATCCTGCGATAAGAAGCAGTCTCGGTTTATTATGTTAGGGTCTTGGTTTAATATAAGGTAATCCAACGACTAGCATTACTATCTACAATACGATGTAAATATACTAACGTTCATTGTTTACCCAAGACAAATACGTGGACCTGCAATGTTACATTGCTACAAGTTTTGATCGAGAATGCGGGTAATGGCACGTACATATGTGTATAGTCTACAAAAGTTTCATTTACCACAAGCTTGAAATCTCCAGCGGATCGCGCATTTGCTCACAGGCACATCCCGCTGTGCACAATTTTTCTCAACGATTTGAAGAAACGAAACTTTGTTCGATAGTATAAAAGGTGCGGGGCATTTGCACGCGGCACCAACACGAACCCCGCGTCCCGCATACAGGGTTTTGTCAGCGCGTTCCGTCTCTTTGTGTGCCTCGTCATTGTTCCACCCGCTAATGTTGTTAGTGCACTTTTTCAGCGACTACGCTAATTTAAATACCTCTCTTTCCTTTTGTGAAGAGACTCGTCTTCCGTTTTCCGCGAGTGGCTGGGCTCCCTTTGCGTTTGAGAAGTCCGCGTTGGGAGACTGCATTTAAATGAGACACTTAATCACCCGAGTCGGTCCCGCATTTCTTAAAGTCGTTTGTTCTATTATTTCATTACACCCTTTTTATAGATTGAAGTAGTTTTGCTCCAAGAGGTATCAAATATGTTATTACACGCTACTACTAGGTACATGTGTGTAATTATGCTAAATATTTAGGTCCATTTATAAATAATGTTATAATTCTTCTTCTTCTTATCGATTAGTTTTAAAGTTCGTATTACAGCGCTGTCGGGTGACAAGCCGCTAACACCCACTCAAATTGTGTAAATATGAGGAAGGTAATAAACTCTTGGCGAGCGGCGTGCTCGGATTTGCCTGGAGTTGAGTACGTGCGTCCCCCCTGCGCGCTACTGTGCTACTTACTTTTCCTTGCGCCTCGTTCACATATCAAACTTTTAGTCGCAGATAGTGTTAGTAATCCTTTGAGACGTTTGTTATTTTAGTTAAGCAACTTTCATGTGCGTCTAGCGCTTAAACTATCCCGTTTATGTACAACTAGGTATTTTCTGCAGACTGCCTCGTTAGCCTAGTGGTCGCTTAGCACTGCTACTGCTGAGCGCGAGGTCTTGGGTTCGAATCCCGGGTCGGGCAAGGTGTTACTGGGTTTTTCTATTAGGTAATTCTCAGTAGCAGCACGTAGTCTGGATTTGTGCCCAGTTAATGGCAATAGGCTCACAGTAGGCAACATAATTGGCGAAATGTGGGTGTACTAATGTGCACCTCTGCCTACCCCTTCGGTGAATACAGGCGTTACGTTATATTTTATTTTCTGCATTATGTGTTGTTTTGGTGCAATTTAACTACTACCATTTATATCGCCTGCAATGCAGGTGACATTGGTGATAAATGCGCTTTGCTAGTTGAAGCAAACTCACAGACTGACATATGAACCGGTTTAATTTTACGACCACAACGTTAGATCGTCGCATCATCTATGAAAATGGACGAAATTAGTGTGGTGTCGTTTTTAAACCATCGCAATATTGCACGTGAGGCCACGTATTAATATCTTTACTAAGCTGAGTGGATCTCGGCGTCAACGTGGCTTCCCCGACTGTAGCCTATGATGCATGGCATGGCCTGGCAAAGCTCGCTTAATGAAATATTCGAAGCGAGAGTGAAACAGACACGCCATCATTCACAGGTGATGTCAGTGTGTCGACTATGCACTAATTCTCCAGTTAACGTGTAGTTAGTAATAATTATGTTATAAGAAAATCTTACTATCAAATTAGTGGAGACATTAAACGTGAATATTTAGCCTTGTCCTGCGGGATTAGACAGTAATGAGATTTCCTTTTGGAGCCAATTCCTGCTCATGGCTAATTCAATTATATTTTCTATTTTTAAAAATTCATTAGCTATTTAATGTACCTTGGCAGTCACGCAACATAAGGTAATTTAATTAAACAAGATTTTTCTGCACCTAAAACACTACATCTGCTAGCTGCTAAAATGTAGATTACATTTGTTTTAAAACTTAGTAAAATATATAGTTATGAGTAAGCTTTATAGACAAGCTATATAATGGTAGGCGTTTTTTTTGTTGCGAAATAACAGTACAAAAAGTTTCCTCGAAGAAGGGTGTGGTGCATATAATTTTTACCACTTGATTGGGTTCAACTCCCAGCTCCGGTATTCAGAATTGTGCCGACTCCGATCAATGATAAAAGTCTCATCCCGGTTACACGGGTTTTAATCCGGTACCTACTTAACGAAATTTCTGTGCATATCTGCACTTCTGTTTACCCAATGCAGACGTGTACGTTTATCATAAACCTACATACATTGGTTACCTGGTAGCGTTGTATAATCTACCAAGCTACATTTTATCATGTGTTTTCTACTTATGTTGTCTACTTTTCAATAACAGTGGCATCGCAATATATCCGTATAATATTGATAATATTATTGATTTCTATATTATGATCCACTACCGGGTGAAACTAGACGAAGATGAGATGAAGTAAAGAATGGCACCTTTTATAGAGTCACGTTTATACCATAACTTTGTTGCTAACGTTATTACGTCAGACGTGAAAACAGTAACTGAACGACGTGACCGCAATAGCAATAATCAATTGGCTCGTGTTTTATTACTCACAATACACGTATAGTTTTCTCGCGGAGCAGTGATTTCGTCTATAATAATTGAAGAGAGTACCCAGTATGGAGTTGTTCTCTGACTAAAGTCGTACATTTCATTTGACATTTTTACACAAAAGTAAATATCGCAGTATCCTTATCCTACCTAACATTAACCACAATATGTTTTTTTTTATTCAAACTTAATTCATGCTTCTATTTATTTTTTAATCACTATGAGCTGGTGTATCGAAAAGCCAACTTTAGTACGGTACATTATGAAAGCTTGAATAGCTTTCTTATAGTACCTTACTAAGTATTTCATGAACAAATCAAAGTATTTCATGAGCAATTGAGCAGGGTGATTCTTGGTAATCCTAAAGACATATTTTTTGAAGTACAAATAACGAAATCATGTATTCTTATTAAACACATTGTACTTTTACCTTAGCTAAAAATTAAGCCGTGACATTATACTTTTTGACACCACTATGTAATCCATGTAATAAGAAGAGGGCTACAAAGAGGAACACAATAGCTGTTGGCATGCAGAGCGGAGCATGACGCAGGCGTTATTTTACCATCAGTCAAGATGAGAGTTGTATTTTTCGCGGCTAGTGGCCGACGCTAAGGCGCCGACTCCGCATCGTTTATCATCTACTTCGCCATCGTGTCCAAGCCCTTAGTTATTTATGAATACGTGGATACGAAATAAAAACAAAAAGTCATCTAAAGCCAGAACTATTAAAAATATCATGTGGCATGTTAATAGTCCGTAGCAAATGTAAGGTAGGCAATCAACGTACGTAGAAAACTGTGCTCTTGATATATCGAAAATCAGGGAAATGTTTCATGTTGAGATTTATCGTGGTGTCGGTCGTTGAGGTATATTGTAGATGGAAGTCAGAGGCGCTGGCGATGCATCCGGAAGACGACGTCAGCAGTACGTGCGGCCGTAGTGCGGCGCACTCGACTCGCTTCGCACGTTTATTATCGAGTGATTGCCTCCCTGCGTGATCCGACTTGCCAACTATCTTTTCAACGTATCCGAACGTTCTTTTCCTGAGATTAGCTACTTTTATTTATATTTTAGAATCCTCCGCGTGATTACTACGCGACGGCGAGGTAATTTCATATAGGATTTTCATTATCGATCGTTTTCTTCAAAACGGTGATCCGATTACGTTTGCATCATGATAGCTTAGCCATATATATCAGCCGTCAAAACTTTTTCTAGTGAACTAAAAGGTTTTTTTCACCATTTTCTTGAATACAATATTATGATAAACTGCTTCGAACAGACCGTATATAGCCATAGTATATGATACATACATGTTTGTGTACAGCGCATACAGAGTTCTCGCCGACACTTTGACAGTTAGTAGGGGCAAGTCTGAAATATCGGCGTGCGCGGCTTAATCGCTCAGCGTGCGATATTGGCGTTACATCATGTTGTCAGCGGAGAGAAAAATTGCCGCACTCCGTCCCCCTCCCGTGCCGAGCTGGGTCGCGCTGCGCGTTCCACACGCCTCACTCGCCGATGTCGACAGCGCGTTTATATTACTTGGGGATTTATTTTAGTTTTACGAACGCACATCTATCTATTTTCATGGGCTAACAATCGTTATGTATTTAGTTAATTTTGGTACCTAAATAATAATTATGCTAATCGACTCAAATATCGACATACTTTTGTTCTGTTTCGACGCAAAGCGGACCTCTAAGAGGATGTATTTTCAGTTCAGTATTGAGTAATTTTTGCAAAGAAATCCTTAAATGCAAGCGACTTCGTTAAATCCTCAAAAGCATAACGTGCTGATTTTATTTGCTTGAGAACGGTTATTTACGAAAATGTAAGAAGCTGTTCCGCTGTGTTAGTATTGATTGAGAAAAAGCACATTCATGCCTATTGTAGTTCCATATTTTACTTTACTTAGCGTAGTACTTTTAGTTAGGTTATAAAGCAAATTTTATTTTTTTCAAGATAAAACCAACACATTTAAAAATGTTTTTATTATCTCGTAGCAAAAGTTTTATAAGTATTCTAGAGTGAAGTCAACATTTTTCTATACTAAATAGCGGCTGTTTATAGTTGTCTAGGTACTTTACAGTGAACAGCCATCTCCAGCTACGATCGAATACACCGTCGGGACTGCAACTTTAAAAACATCTTTTTATAACAATTTAAAAGCTCGCCCTTTGTCCGTTGCCCATGTTGTGGAGTGTAGACAACAAGACACCAATGTTTAGTAAAACTTTATTTACTGATTTTGCAAACGAGTGACAATTTCTAGAAACATATCTTTAGATTAGCACATTAATAAAATCAGCCAATATTTCGTTAATTTCATACAAAGTTTTGGTCTTAATGGTTTCAGGACAAATATATGCGTGAAAATCATTTATTTTTTATGGAAATAATGTTTAACGAATAATCCGCAACCCTAACACATTACTGAACCCAAATATGATCAGTAGTAGGTATTAGAAGAGAAATTTCATATCTAACATTTTACCCTTGCGCGCGTTATATTATAAATTAATTAAATATCGGTGTCAATTTTACATGATTATTGAAAATTTGCTTAGAATTAAGTAAGTAATTATGTTTAATACAGTCATCTAAAATAAGTTATTAGTAGATCAGAGTACGAGTTATTGTTATTGACACTGACGATTGTAATTAAAACATACCAATATGATGTTAAGTTTACCAGGTTAATGCTCCGTTATAGGTTATAGGTGCAATTACGACTCGAGTTTAATATTTTTATGATTACACACACGGTTTGGTATCATCGTTTTGTCTAACAAAAGCACCCTGCAAGATTTTTAAGCATACGTCTTTAAACAATGTTTGCATACGTGTTAAACAATAAAGTTCACTTAATGATATAATCGATCAGTAAAAAAACCCTCATGAGGCAACTGTAATATTATCTAATACCTCTAATGATATTGACACTTAATCCTGTATTGTCATTAATCAACACCGTACTGATCTTGATTAAATCTATCTGCCTATAGACAGATTTATAATGCTCATATATGTACGTATAGCAGCAGCTATAATGTAGTCTCGCGTTGTCGGAGTCTATTCAATAACAGGCGCACACCTGCTAGATTTACGAGCTCCGTAAATTCATTGTTATACTGAGCCAACGAGTTCTCAGAAATACTCGTGTCTGAAATAATTCTCTATGATGATGTTATTAATATCACTTAATATGCCTAATCTATGCCACTTTATTATAAAACAAACTCATTCACACAAAAAATGTGTATGATACATTTCACTTATACTTAGTCAGTAACTCAGTACATATGTATATGTAGTGCAATATTCTGTTGCTATCTATAGAGGGGTGTGGGTAATTGTACTAGTAGATTGTCGTGGTCGAGTGTTCGGCATGGTCCACGTGGCACAAGATTGCGGAGGCGGTGTTTGCTCTTTGGCGGAGCCCGCAACGGGCTTACGGTTCAGCGAGCCGTGCGGCGAGCGCGCGGCCTCTCGGGTCGCGTCTCTGGCCAAATTGAAATATCCCCGCTGCCTCGACGGCAACTACTCGCATTGAGAACCAAGCCATTCGCTTGCTTGTGGCCACCCTCTTCACACACGTATCTCAGAACTCAAAATGAACCGATATATCATAACTTATTATAGATACAAAAGCAATCCTTTTTATTTTGTTTCTAAAATAGTTAATCCAAACAGCTATGTGGTTTAATCGTTCTTGTTCTGCTCTGTAGGAAAAATATTATTCAAATAGATAGATAGACCCGAAATGGGACGGGTCATATTTCGCTAAAAATTATATATTGGCATGGTTCTCGAACGATTCAATTTCCTTGCGCAGACAGCAGTGGAATTTACGTGCGCAGATTTACATGCCAACGAAATTATTTGCAAATGGTACCTCGAGCGATTCATCTATATTTTATGATTCGTACCGAGCACACTTTAAGGTTTCTCTCTTCGAAATGAAATTATCACTTTATATTTCAACAAGAGAAGATATTTTTCGTGTAAAATATGGAAATGTAAACAGATACTTGGCAGATTGTTAAGAAAAGACTTCGAATTTGGGCAAAGTCTATAAAGGTATGTAAGTACAACAACTCGTTCTGAATTTTTGTTCTCGATTCGTTAATCCGAATCTGGAGGTATGAAAATGTCTTTGATCAACTACATTGTGGATCGAAGGTATATAGATAGAGGTCTAACTTAATTATTATCTAAAAATATTAATTATACTACATAGATGTTGTTTTGCATATCAGCTTATGTGCTATTAGGTCATCAACATTTCGATCTCTGTCGATCATCCAATATTTTTTATTTGAGTGACGCATGTGTAAAAGAGAAAATAAATAAGTGAAGTAGGTGACGCGTGCACACATTGTTTAAATCGATAACCTTTGTAAAGGTGGTTGCCTTACGAAGCCCCTTTGCAGGTAATCCTGCCCACTTGGAGTTATTGCCGCCGAGGGAAGGAAAGATTACCTCGGCGGGAGATAAGGAGGTCGACGGGGCTTCGAGTGCGATTGTCCCCGAGTCAGGCGTCGAATTGTGTCAAGTGAAGCGGCAAATTAAACGGCCGAGCCTTCTGCGCGCCGTGCTCACTAATCGTCACATAAACTGCTGCCGCCCGAACGTTTAATTACGCAAAGCGCTTTCTTCGACATGTACTTTGTTACCCGTAGCTAGTGGACACCTTCGACCTTTTTTTCTCATTTTTACTTTAACTCAGATAGGTACTGATAATACAAAAGCTAGGGTAATCTAACGGTATAAATCGGTTCTGTAGTTTTCCTACTGATTACTTCTTACTGATTTATACTGTAAAGTTACGCGATCTTCTCATTGCATTCAAACCAATTGCCATTGAATAGTCAGCTTTCAAAGGTATTATGATGTACAGAATCGTTATGTTTAAAAAAATATTATTACTTAAATTATAATACAACTCATATTATCTCAGAAATTTTAATGTTGTCGAATCATGCAGCTACAGAAACACGAACAACTGTCATATTTGAATATATGAAAACATATTTATATTACTAGATATCCTGGCCATATTGGAAACCATTATTTGTATAATGCGAATAATTTAATTAATAAACAATGCCTGTATTATTAATTCTCAGTTTCGTTGAGTTTTATTCACGATCGTTATTTGAATGGATTTATTCTTGGTAAAGCATGGATACCTTCTAATATGATGATAAAAATTGTAATATTTATACCAAAAAATAATTATTTCATTTTTAATTTTACCTGTCTGAAAAGGATTAGTCGTGTAGATATTGCCCGTATTAAGATAACGTTTTTGACTGTCAGATAAGATTTCCGCCGCATTCATACGGCATCTGACCTACTTTCTGATAAAATGAAATACATTTTCATGTTGTGTGCGTATTCGTAATAAAATACTAATAATGATACTTTACATCAACCACAGTCCCAAGACGCCGGCAATAAAAAACAGTGAACACAACAATATGTCAGTCTGTAAATAAAATCCCTTATATCAATGAGGTTTATTGTTACGAAACTAATTCTTATTAATTTTGTGTCATCATTATTTTCGCGTTGTGTATTATTATTTATACATAAAACGAGATTTATACATCGTTCAAAGAAGATAATTATTATTTTCGTGCTGAAGTTAAAATATGTTGATTACGATTAACTTTTTCGTCGCTCTCAGACATGTCGAAGATCTCGTTGTCACAGACCCACCGCCTTATGTGATGTCGTAGGTTCATTGGGGTGTTATTGGATTGTTCTGCTTAGAAAATTCTCAGTAGCAAAGCCCAGGGATAATGAACGCATCGCTTTGTTAGACAGCTTACATACTACATCCGTCGTTCTCATTATGATTATGAAGCTTTGTGCTAACCGAACAAGAGTCAAAAAGGTTAAAAAGAGGAAAAAAGGTTGATTTATCAGCTACCAAAATAGCTCGGACCGATTCATTCATTACCAGATGTAAACTTTATTTAGTCTAAGGCTTGTAGTTATTCTCTGTCTAAGAAGAAAAGGCGAAACTAGTTTCAGCTCCTGCTATTGTCTTAGGTGGTTTATGTTTGGTCATCGTTATACATCCTGGTTTAGAACAGCTTTACTAATAATTTAATCGTTGTATAGCTGTTGTATAATTACACATTGCTAAATCTTCCTATTTCCAATCTAATATTACTGATTTAAAAAAAAATTGAGAAATCTGTAAGTGTATTCTATTCACCAGCTCTACAACGTTTATTGGTAAGGTTTTAAAGGTAAAGTCCAAGATTAGTGATTGTGCTCAGTCAATAATAAGATTCAAAAGAATAGTTTTTTTTTCTTTCTAGAAAAGAATACTGGCTTTATTGCACACACATTTTTAGTCTGAATTCAATCCTGAAGTACATTAAAATATGTATCGTCCTTCTCCCCCGGATTATATACTATCTCTGGTGCATGTTACAAAAACGGTGCATTTTTGGGATAAAATGTAGCCTGTGCCGCTCCGAAGCCCATAAACAATCTCTGCAAAAAATCACGTCTATCCGATGGTCCCGGGATTGCTGCGTAAAAAGCAAACCAACATTTTAAACATTAAGCGGCATAACGCATTAATTGTAACTTCGCGTACCTAATATCTATCTTAATCAGTAAATAAAAATTATAGGTCAGTCGATAACTTCTGTAAGCGTAGCAATTATCTAGATCTGCTACGACTGCTACGAGGACACACGTAGCGCATCTAGATAATGATAATAACTTAACTAAATCACATTCTTTATACCTATAGGTTACTAATTTTGTAGTAGTAAGTATTAATTAATAGATTTTCAAATAACGAACAGTCTCATATGTAAATTAATAAATATACAGTGTAATGACATTAATTTTTATGTCGATGTCCGTAGGCGATGGTTCCAAGCTGCGTCGAAAGCATGATTAAGTTTATATATCAATTAAATAGACACGGTTAACGATAGCGACAATGTGATTCGGTAGCAGGAAGCAAATTGTGAGTGACGCTAATGATAGGGCGCTCAGCAGTCGTAGTGCCACGTAGCGTCTTTCCAATTACGCTACGGCAGCGTAGCGAAGCCGGAGTCACGCTGCGCTCCATTCGTTACCGGGACGTGCCACCAACATCTGGACCATCCGTGTTATAACTCCGATAACTTGTTGCTACACAAAATTGGTTTTAGTTTATCAGACATCCATGTTATATTGTACAATATTTTGTTGCACTTATTTATTAGATAACATATTATGCACTAGATGAAACAATTTCAAATTCATGTAGATCAATATGATACTTTTCCTATTGATTATTTTAGGGCTTAGCTGCCTTGTTTTGTATAATTTTAAATTAATTAAACATTATATTAAATTCGAAATAAAATAATTCATAGTAACATCCTTTAGATATCATATTTGAAACGTGCTATACCTCATGTAAAGCGGCGCAAATATTAAAGTAATATCCGCTTTAATAATAAAGAAGTCGAGCGAATACTAAATGGAGTTTAAAGGTAAGATATAAAATGTTTCTCAATTTTAAAGTTCATATAAATATTAACATTCGATCGCTAGAGATTGTAGCATGGTATATAAATAATGCTGAAACTTTCTTACTTACAGAATAAAATAGAGTATTTTAACAGAACACTCCACGTGGAATACTGTGATAAGACAAAACATTCGTCTTGCTAACAAATTACACCCTGAATTTGGGTTTATACAGAACCTCCTTCAAATGAAATTATCTAAACAGTCACCACGCGCCACTTCTCATATTAATACATTATTCAAAATTAGTTGATTGTAGTTAATAATTATAATATTTTTATCGATTGCAAGTCTTTCAACACTAATAAACGTCACACTTGAATAACTATTTATTTTCTAATTTAATAACGTTTTTATTATGTTTTTTTTTCAAAGCTTAGCATGTCTTAATTCTTGCATAAATTGGTGGTTATTATTAATTCAGTCTAACTTTTTACTTGCTTTAAATAAGCTTGCTAAGGCGTATATTATAGGCGTATATAATAGTTCAATTGCGATTTCTGGCGATTGAATTATTAAGTCACATTTTATGTATGAAGTGGAAGTCGTATATAAAATGTAGAAAAGTGGAAGTAATTAATTCGTTTTCACCACAAGTACTACGTTGGTAATAAGTGTACGAATATTTGTACGAGCAGCTTGTTGAATGTTGCATTCGCATACTCTTATAACCTCGCGGCCCCATTATGATATTGCCCTTTGAGTGAATTTGTTTTCATATCTTTCTGTATAAAAGTAGCTTTTCGAAGCTTTCGAAGCGTGAACATCATTCAACGCAACTCCTACTTAATTTCGCCCCGCGTCCAATCATATTTATGCTAAGTATATTACTTGAATGAAAATACACTGCAGTGTGAACAATAACGCATAGATATCAATTTTAAGTATTTTACCATTACATTTTCTTTAATACTAATACCAGTGTGTTCGTAACTATATTATTATATTATATATAGATTAAGTTAGTACCTATACAGTTTTTAACTAAACTAGTTACATTCGATCAAAAATTATATGTGAATTTGTTTTCTGTTCTAATTAAATAAACAGTATTCTTAAAAAGTGGTTTATATATAACACACCATTTGCCTCAATCGTACTTTAAGATAAATTATGTTTAGATTAGTTACAAGAATGGTACCTAACTAACTTGCGTTAAAAACACAACATGGATATAATGTCTTATCTTTTACTCGTGTTAACTGACTGAGTAACAAGCGGTGGGAGCATTATATCTGTAGCCGGTTAAGTTGTCAATCAGGTACATAATTGACGGTGTGGCACTTAGCGCACCACAGCGCCATTCAGTGCAGGGCTCGCTGACACAGCCGCCTCACTTGACGCGCCGCACGTGCCGATCACCGCCTCTTCTCGCGATACTATCGCACATGCGCTGCTGATCATATACCACAACTTACCTACACAAATCTACTACGTGCTGTAGGTTCCCTAAAATATGTAGGAGTAAAATGGTTTTGACGTGACACTATTGCATAATAAAGCTATTAGAAAACGAATATCATGTTGCAAGAGTATCATATAACTACAATAAATACAACAAATCGGTTCTAAAACTCATAAATATTGTTATAACGTAAGTAATGCTGCTCCGAGTGGTATGGAAAGTGTTATTCAAATTTCCCCACGTTACAGAGTCCCTACACTAAAATTAATCAAATTATTAAAGTTAGCTGCAACAAAACAACACTTCGACCCTTATTTTGCGAAGGTAATTTCGCTGGCGGTCCGTTAACTGACGCAACGCGACAATTATTTTCATATAACATAATCCTGGGGCGTTGCGAGTTGTGTGTTCTCTCGGGACGCGTGATTTGGAGCTGGCGGGCGTCCGGGCGCGCCCGGCCGGACCGGACGCCCGCTGAACATAGCTCGTTGAAACACCGCCGCGCCACGCCGCCTCGTCACTATGCCCGGAAAACTCGAATTAATGTAAATTAGAGTAACCTGTCCTTGCTCTCCCTCGTCAGCGCGAAACACCCTCGTCATTATATTTTACTTACTTTTTTTATAGGGAACAGCACAATTTTTTTTTTATTAATATTTTTTGGGGTATTTAAAAATTCTTGAACATTTATCGTGGCCTTTAATAAATTAAACTTTCTAGATATGGTAAATGTTAGCATTTTACGGCCCTCAACCTTACTAATGTGATAATTATCCTTTTGTTTCTTTTCAGGTAAGTTAACGATAATGCCGAGACGTTGCGTACTTATTTCGAAAGAAAGTTAGGTAAGTTGTAAGGATTAAGACCTCTGGGAGCGCAAAGTTCTGTAAGTGGACTTTCTAATTATATTGTTCATACATGTAGACATTATAGTCACCACAGTTGGCATCAGTGTACTGAGTGGTTGCTCAGAGCTTTACAGACCTTATTCATAATGCAAAACATTGTAGGCTTAAATCCCTAATAGATTGACTTATATTGTACATCTAAGTAAATAATAATATAATACTTACTGGCATTTGTGAGTGCCATAGCCGGTACAAGAAACTGGCGTAAAGATAAATTTGTACCCGCTATGCTTCAGTGTAACTATCTGCGGATATAAATTTAAAAGTTGGTTTTAAAATCGGCATTATTTTCTGACAGAATTTCAACAGATACGGCGTACTCGCTTGAAACTCTAGAGAACGGAGACATTTGATTTTAAGCCTCGCGGACTGTAAGTGTTATTTCTTTGAGAGAAGTATTATTCTGCGACAGGAGCGCAGCTCCGCCGTCTCGAATGCTCCATTTAGTTCCAAAGTTTTTCTCGTTTATCACCGTTGGGCTCTCACAGGCGGAGATTTTTCCTCTAGATTTGTTGTCACGCCAGACCTTTTTAATGTACCTTTCTTATCGTGGCTCGATTAAGAAGGAACTTGTTTTTAGATCTAACTGGGCTACTTTATTTATGTTTTGTAATTAACAACAAATAAAGAAAAGCTTTGCATAGGTTATTTTTAAAACCGAATTACAGGGGTTAGTTTCACTTATATATTTAGTCAACAACAAGAGTAACTGTAGGCTTGTCTTCTTCTCATCTTTTTGCCGCCTAAATATGTAAAATATATAATGTAGTTTATAGTTTTTTTTTAACCCAAAACATACAGAGTTTGAAAATACACATACAGTTTGGTATTTGGTTTAAAATTACATTTAGAGTTTATTGCAAATTCAGTACAAAAATAATACTCCACCTCTTAAGCTAGGGTATACATGTATTTTAGGAGGTAAATTACGGTCAAGGTTTACATTAAATTCAATCGACAATCGACGAATTCTCAAATCAATCAATTGGTAAAGAAATATATCGATAACCAATTTATTTCAATACATACATGTTACAAACAAAACGGAAGCGGATTTCGAATGACGTAAGTAAACTTATTACCTCGGTTTGGTAAGGTTGGTGAAGCGAGCGGTTCGTTAATTAAGCGTCCGAACGCGGCCATAATAAAAAGAGGCAGATTAAGCTCAGCTCGAACTCAAGTGTGGCCGAACAGGTGCGAGAGGCGGTAAACTACAGGCACATTCTCCCAACTCCACCGCGTGCTGCGCTTAGATAAAAGGATTACCAGACTTTCTACTCCCCTCTACAAAGTACTCACAATTACACACCGTCTACAACTTAGTTATACACGCTTCTATCGTTATCGAATATCAAAGCGAATTTCTTTATTATGTTAGGATTTTCGTATAGACCGTGTAAGCGTTTATGAAAAAGGTGTTAGACACATCTTAACTAAAACGATTTTTGTGTATTATTATGTATCCAGGAGCGGGTAGTGAAGGTGAGATTGTTTCCCGTGACGGTTTAGCGCCGCCCCATAATGACTCGACACGAGGCTGTCGACGTCGGCCCTCGCTCAGAGATTGGAAAATGCCTCCGCAACTTTTCTACTTATACAAAAAGTTAACGTAAAAACTTTGTTAATGTTTCGATGGCTTAAGGGCTATTTTTATTGTTAGGAACAGAGTTTGTCACATTAATTTTATTGTACTTAGTATTTTTAAACCTTTTTCATTGCCACAAGCTCGTAAGAAGTATCATCAAAACAACTGTATAAGTGCGATGAAATTCTAAAACTACTGGATAGCATTGACAATTAAACGTGTAACGTATTACAATGTCTGCATATGTAAGAATTTCTAAAACCAAATTACGTCTGTTAATCTGTTAACTTTCAATATAGGAACAAGATCAAAACAATATTTTAGAAACATCGCGTCTCTTCTCCCTGTTGATGGTGTAAAATTTGCATAAAAATATAGTTAAAATGATTTGTGCTGTAGAAAATGTCTGACTTTCGGGCAAATGGTGCTGTAAAAATGTTGGTAGATCGGGGTAGGCAGGCTCGCGTAAACAGCTCAGTAAATCACGAGAATTGCGCGCCGCAGCTCGACTTGGACAATATTTGTGCCAATAAAATCCTCCCTAACAAAGCTGTTGTTGTCAACGAAAAGCCGCCTGACCTGTTTTTAGTCTATCATGGATTTCATTGTCATCGTTTCCGAAGCCCAATATATATGTTGAGTGGTTTTAGATCCGAATAATTACGCAGCTTCCAGTGCCTGAAATTTACATAAAAAAGACGGTATAAATTGTTATCTTTGTAAATCAGTCCATTGCCGTAGGATATCGTTTATTTTATTTTATAGGACGCTTTATACAAATAAGCGACTATTACACCTTCATTTGGGGTTCAAAAGTCTGTATTTGAGCCATAATTAGAACTTTTCGAAACACACATAAGTATATTATAATAATGACCAAGGCTGCATTTTGGTTCGGTTTTATACAATTTAACTCTAAAAATTAGTATTTTATTTATATAAAAATATGTTTTAGAATTTGAAATACAAGGAAATAATTACTGTTTGCTACTAAGAACAGTGTGCCGATGCTTAACCTTTTTCATTACAACGACGGTCTTAACCACTGGTAACAACCACAGTGACATTAACCCCTTTACTTATAAAATTTACAATGTTAAACCATTGATTAAAATATATGATACCAGTCATCGTGGTTTGCATGACAAATAATTTATAATAGCGATATAAATGGACTTAAGAAGTGTTAAAGTAAAGTTTCATCTTCGTTTATTGGTAGGTACCTACGAAACTAGTTACCTAAGAGGGTAATTTGCTGCAAACAAAAATATTATTTGCAGCAAATTACCTGTGGTTTTTTTTTTGATCATAATGATTCACACTTAGAATTGATTTTATTCTTTTGACACCCATTTTCATGTTTTAACCTTTAAGAGTTTTAACCTATTTCTTGGTAAATATGCTTTAGGATCTGCACAACTGTGCCATCATAACTTTTTATGATGAAAAATGTACAAGAAAGCACATGCTAGACGTTTTCTTGGCTTCTCAATAACTCAAAAACTATCACCGGCAGCTTTCGCGAGTGAGTAACTAATAAAGTAAGTTCGAGAGCAAAAGTAAACTAATATCGGGTTGTTCTGAGCGACGAGCGTGCACTGGCCGGCGCTGGAGCCCGACCGACACATCATCTTCGCTACAGGTTTATTAGTTTCAATATATTATATTTAGGAGCCAGCTATACTTGAAGATATCAAAAAACTAAAATATCTTTCAAATACATTCTGTAGATTCACTTTATTCTGTTTATTTTAAAGCATACCATAATAAATAACATTGCACAATATTAGAAGAGCGATGATCCTTCAAAACGTTATGAATTCCTTTAAATAAATAGGAAAACAACTGTAATCATTAGCACTCTTTCTATCCTTCTCACTCCAAAAGTCGCTTTGAAGTTTCTTAAATTTTGCGAAAAAGTTAGTTACAAATTAAGAGCAAATTTTACTCCGTCCGTTTAGCCATCAGTAATTTCAAAGTTCTAATGAATTTTCTTCTCTGACATTGAAAAATGAATTTGTACCCCTTATTTCTGCCGTTGGGACATCTGTAAATTACCAACTGGGCTGGCGTAAAACCACCCATATATTTTTAATGAATATATAACGAGAAAAGAATTTTGAAAATATTTAAATTAACCGTTTTGTTCAACGATTTATTTAAATATTATCAAAAATCTGAAGTTGATCTAGTGATATTAAATTCTGTTTATTTACTAAATATTATGTTCGATTTTGAACGAAAGTATAAATATTTCCATCAGTCTGGCCTAAATATAGCAGAGCAGAAGGCGAGGTCCGCTAGATCCCCGCGCCCCTCATTACCCCTAACGGTGCCCCATTAAGCGCACGGGCCGAAGTGCCCCGGACCGTAGTTAATCCACGTCCTCATTCACTGTTATTTCGAAGGTCTGATCTAATCTAAACAGGGCTTAGGATCCTACAATGCCAGTATTTCGCGCGACTCATCCCTTTTATGTATTTGACTATCCTCATACCCGGTCCGCCGGTCGGTTGACGTTTGCCTTTGCTATAAAAGGAAATAACACTTCCGAAACTTCCGATGCGATTTCGCGTTAATGCCTTTGTATGAAAATTAATTTACTTGTAGATATTTGGGCAGTAACAGTAACAAATTGTTTTCTTTAAATAGTCGAAAATATTTTCAACGTCGTATATTGAACCAAAAACTTTGTATAGTTGACGATACGTGTATAGCGATAATGCTGACGCTAGCAGCGACGGAGCCCGAAGTGGAAGGGTCAATTTGGAAGCTATTATACGGCGGCGGTTAGAGGCCTACTTCCGGCGGCTGCACTAAGCTGTCGTGTTCCAATCCCGCCGCTCAATTTCGGCCTTTCTGCAACACCATTCATCCTTCGCACATTCGGTGTAAATACCTTTTTGCTATCAAATGTTCATCATTGTATTTAATTCGATTAGACAAATTATTGAAATTTCATAATACGTGTTTTTTTGTTGATTTCGGTCAAAAAACTCTCAAGACTTAGTTTTGATGAATCAGCTTAATAAATTGCTTTAGAGGTGAAAATGGTTTAACTGTGCCTCAGCCGTAAGCCGATTTCGGATTACCTCTTCATTTTTTACGATCATCGGAGAAAATTTACGAATTTAGATTGAGTATTTATGGATTCCATATCCGATATTCATTTATAGCCGGGTCGGATCCGCGCCCGACCCCTGTGAGGGTGATTCAGAAAGTTGAAAATGACTCCTTGATTCACCATATTCTGAATATTTTTGCACATACATGTGCAAGCAACAAAATATGATGTTACCAGATTATTTGAAATCAATTTATAGTTAAATAAAACATGTTTAAAATCAAACTTTTCGACATTCTTCTCAAGGAACCAAATATACAATCATTAATACCGCAAAAGAAAAACGGCAATCACATAAGTTCATACATTATAATTTATACCTAGTACCTACACTTAAATTAGTTGCAAACCAGGGCATGGACGTACGATGCACCACCCGTGTTTCGCTAGTGGAAAAGCGGTGTAGTACATTGTAGCGGGCCAGCAAACGAGGAGTTATGATGGCGGCGGAGGATTACGTGAGTGGATGTCGTAATAAAGCTTGCGATGAAGCCGTTACCCGAAGATAAACGTAAATATCTCCGGCCGTCGGTGTCGGCTGTTCGCTCGCAATCGCCCTCGTTCTATCCGTGTGCCCGCTTGTACCCATTTCTCAGTATTTGTGTTTGTCTCTTTCCCTTGATAATTATGCCATTGATAACATCTGCAGTAATTGTGTACACTGCGACGAGTGTATTTATTTTTCCTAATAAAAAAATACAAGCTTTAGGTATATTTCATAAAAAAATTGGTCTTACTATTCTTTAACAATAGTATTCAATTTGAACTTGCAAATGATAACATAACTAAGAAATCTAGGCCGACAGACAGGGCGTCGCTAGTAGACGTGTAGCATCCTTTGTGCTCCATAACGTATGTATTCTCGCGCCTGTTCTTATCTCCTAAATTAATTACATAAATCTTGTTTGCACACGTCTTAAGCTTATGACACGCCGCCATAATTCAACCAGAATGGAGGTTTACACTACTAATGAAGCACGATTACAGTGCGATATGCAACATCATGTACTATATTGGAAAAATACCTACATATACCCTTACGTGAATTCTTATAGCTAATGCAAATGTATAGCCTAGATATAGTAAAATCAAATTAGACACTTGGTGGGACATAAAGCTAGTCGAGACGATGGCAGAATTTATCCTTTTTAGTAAGGGTAGAGAGGCGTCGGTCATGATTTCCCAGGGCTCTCGCTGTCGGGAGTTCAGTCGACAACACAGAGACCCACTGCAGTTGGCACCCGTGGATACTCGGTGGCGCTGCCCTATTGCAATCACGACAACCATTTCAACTGTACGATACACGATGCTACATGCATCTGTAGACGGTAGCTCGTTAAATATACGCTTGCGTGTGGCGTAAAAATAAAATAAACTTTTAACATTATTTCATTAGGTACTAACATTTGAAATTGTTGTTCTCTATTAAACAAATAAAATTTACCTTTTTGATTTACTTATCCTTGATTTATCAAGAAAATAAAAATTACAGCATAGTCAAATATTTATGGCCTGTCGTATGGGTTTTAGGTAATTTATAATTTTGTCCAGGTCGATACCCATTCTTCAATCGTTTAAATATCGTACATGAAAAGGAATTATAACAATTTTTAACAGAATAGTATGTCCATTTAATATATTTATATGCAGCTATAAAATATACCTAATATCTACATATATTAACGTGCGAGCCACGACTATTTCAATCACAGCCAGCCGTTTTACACTGCCGTCTACTTGTGTAAAGAGAGTAAATGGAGAGTTCCTCACAAGTCGTTCAAATATTCCGTGAGCGCACCGCTGCAGCCGGGCCGCGCGACGACGACGCGGCGACGACGACGCGCGCCGCTCCACCAGACCGCCCGCACCCGCGCGGTAATCAGCTTTTGTGCGCGGTAATTGGGTGTCTGAGCTGCCAACCGAAGCATTTATTCCCGATAAATTGAAAACTGCTTTGTGCTTGGAATCAGATGAATCTGCGGGTAGCGTTTTTTCACTTTAAAGATCGCACATCAGATTTAGCTCCACACGAGTGTAGTACAAATACTAATTTTGTTATTGTCAAATAAAGATCATGTATTTTACACAACACACAGATTCATCGAGTTAATTAATGTAGGTATGTAAAAAAAGTAATAATTAATTGTTTTACATGTACAAAACATCGCGAAATCATTATATGCTTAAACATCTATGTTGGTTAAGTAAAATGTGGGATTACCACCAATGCAATAAGCATTCTTAATCCTAAGCCATGTGACGTAATAATTATGAAGCTGTATAAAATTGTGATAACGCTTGTAGGTAATAGTCTCACTAATGAAAATATTGCGTCGTTAAAGATATCCTTCCCCGCAATTGTAAGGTCCTTACCGTAGTATCTACGCGGTGGAACGGCATCATTTACATATTTTAATAAAATAATATCGCAACTGAATCGTAACTGAGAACTTGATTTAAGTTCTTACCGCGATGAATGTAAATTCGCCACCGCCGCCGCCGCAATTCCAGATTTCAATTCTGGAATTAATGGCAGCCGTCGTGGGCCGAGCCTCGTCTAATATTTGCGTTACTTCCGGAGACTTCTCTTAAGAATGAAATAAATTAGTGCCAATAAGCGAAGCTTGCGTTATACCCTCCAACATAAAATGGTGTATTTTTCGAAGATGCCCCATGTGTCGCTTGATGCAGGGTACTTTCTAGATTCGGCAATTTTTTAGTATTCCGTAGGCGGTGCACGGCGACGCTTGGCCCTGCTAAGCGTGCATTAATATTGTCAATAGTTGGAGTTAGTGGAAGTGAAGTACGTGTTCCGCCTGCCGCTATCTACGGCGCAGCTCGCGCGGTGAATTCGAATAGCCTCTCACACCGCGCCGCACCTCCTCAGCTCCCACCTTGTGCCCTCCACCCCAGTAACGCCCCATAAACTCGCGTCTTAATTTTAACTTTATTTCTTACCGCTGCTGTGTTCCAAGAAAATTAAGTGTGAAAATACTACTCAAGAGTTCGCACGGGCTTTAGTGTGTCTTCGTGTCAATCACTCTAATCAGATAATTAAAAGAAACTTTAGCCTTTTTTCTCGCCATAATGTAATTAACCGACTTCAAAAAAAAGGAGGAGGTTCTTAATTCGTCGGGATCTTTTTTTTTATGTATGTTCCCTCATAACTCAGTCATTTATGAACGGATTTTTCAATTTTTTTTTTTTCATATGATTGGGTTTACTTTCCGATTGGTCCCCTAGAAATTTTGTCATTACCTGATGATGAACTTCAAAGATATGGGACGGAACTCCTCTTAGGGTCACAGCAAAACGCCCGTATCTTGATGATATGATGGTGATATTTCTTAAGTAGTAGTCGATAACTGACCACCTTCAAGGTCTTCCTTGTTGTTGTTAGTGGTTAGTTATCGACTACTACTCCCACGAGGGAGTGGGGGTGCGTTGACCTCATATCACTTTCCTGGATTAAATATATCGTGTGGGGTATCGTTTAAAAGGGCTTTTTGGTTTGTGTGTAAAAGGATTTCAAATACTAATCTCACGAAAGTCTGGGGCGGATGAATTCAAGACACCACTAAAAATCGTGAAATAAAAAAATTGACATAAAAAATTAAAACCTTCAAAAAACTCAAACGTGAAAAATAATATTTTATCACTACACTTTACATTTAATAAGCGAAGTGGAAGTCGCCAAATCCTATGCGTTCGCTTTGTTAATAGTTTTGCTTTGAAACTATGAACAAAGCACTTTGACTAAAAAAAAATTAAATAAAAAATTAAAAACTCCTTCAAAAAACTCAAAGCCGACTTGCACTTCGCATGTGTAAAGTGAAGTGATAAAATATTTGAGTTTTTTGAAGGAGGTTTTAATTTTTTTTTTTTTAACTTAAAGTAACCACTTCATATTAAACCTATTATTTTTGCACAAATGATAAAGTAAGCGTACAAATTATTACACCTGTGGTTAAATAGCGTCAAAGTCTCTACGAATGTTTAATTTTTTTTAAATATTGATGCTCTTGATAATCCTCAAAAGCTTTAGATACACAATAGGTACCAATTATAAGTTTGGAATTTATTAGTATACAGTAAAATATACAAATTCCACGTTCTATCAGCAAATTTCTTAGATAAGTTAATTGTATGAAGCATTTGTAAATGTAAATACCTATGGGTATTAAAATTTGTATTAGGTACCTATATTTACTAAAAAAAAATAAACGTCGCCCAAACTAGGAATTTCTCCAGTATCGTGGGTGCGTTTCTCAAACACTAAAGTATTAAATAATTATTTGTTTAATATTCCTATTACGAATAGCAATAACATATTTTATTTCAGTAATCTTAAAGCTACCACCCATCATATTCCGAACAATATATTATATACATTAGGGGTTACACATAAACAATAAATACGTAGTTTTGTTCTATTCTACGGCAAAAATATTGCAGGAATAGATTGGCAATTGTAGTGGTTATGTATCTGGATATTGCAAGTTTACATCGAGAGCACGTCGAAGCGTTCGGAATTACTCAAAGGTAAAAGTTTTCTTGGGCGCATGCAATTCCGAGTTGTAGGGGGAGCTTGTGACGCGCGGAGCGCAAGGCTGGCTCGTGCACGGCGCGGCCGGTAGCGAACACGCTAAGTTGACAAGGCGAGAGAGCGCGGTCGTGCTGCAAACGTAGGAAGCAACACAATAGCGATTATTGGGGCAATCGAGGCGAGCAAGGCCGAACCCGAGACGCGCCCGCGATGCAAATAAAATTCGGAGGAGGCCACGGCTGGACAACGCTGTCCCTCGTTATTATTCGACTCTCGCGGAATTGCTTTTATGTCCTTAATGGAAAAGCGAGATATTTATTTCGGGTTTGTAAAAAGACCTTCCTTTAACATTTTCCTTGTTATGGCTACGAACCGTAGCTGAAAATTATACGATGCCGGTGTTGTTTGATTTTACATTAATGCTAGCAGGCTCAGCTTAAACTTCTTAGCGCTTTCACATTTTCCTTTCTTATGATTAACATTTTTATTTGGTTTTGCGTTACATGCTTGAGATATAATATTGCAATAAGAAGTTATCTTTATTAGTACCCCCGCCGCCGGCACCATGTGTCATATTTAAAACCATGTCCCGTATCCCACCGCTGTCGCCACTGGACTTGGCTTCCGAGATAAGAATATCTAATAAGCAACCCCTCGTATACACCCTGCGCCAAATTTTCACGAGTTCATTAGGTAACTTCAGTCTTCGTTGTTTATTCTAGTTCACCCTTTTTGTTTTTGTTTCTTTTTGTTTGTGTTCTTACTCATTAGTTATATATATTTATTTCAATTCTTATTTTTATTTATATAAATTGTTAGCAGAACTTTGTGCCTAACCTAGCAATGTAAGGTTTTTGACCCCTATTTTCGGTATGTTTGTAACCTTGCATGGTTAGTAATTATTACTAAACTCAACAACTTCAATAGAGCTTTACGCTACGGATGTGTTTACAATAACTAACCTCTAGCCTAGCTAACTTTAACTCTCGCAAGCTTTAACTAGATATTAACTGAGATCATCACAAGACTCTATCAGTATTTGGATCGTAGTTCATTTAAGAGATTCCTTAAATATCTTCGAAGTCCACGACCAAATCCTCATGTTAATGAAGTCGGAATGGGTACCCAGTAACTGATTATAAAATCCCACTAGAAGCTCGTTTCAAAAATACTCTTAAGACCACTATTACGTATGTTAAGCTACATATTACTACAATGTATTCTGTATGTAACACACGATGATACAATTAATGTACAACAAGACAAACTGGTATTATTGAGGTAAGTGGCTATAAATAACTTTTGCCAGTTGGTGCGAACTGCCCCTTTAATTATGAAAATGTATGCGAAGCACATGAAAGTTTCTGCAATTATGCCGTAGCCGCTGCGCCGTCGTGCGGTGGCCGGCCACGTCCTTAACTACCGAGCACTGGCTTCTGCTGCTATTCAATTACCTACCTACAACATTCTGAGAGGAATTTACAAAAAGCTTTTGTTGGAAATTAAAGTTAAATAAAAGACTACATTTTACAAATTTTGTTTAACATATAGGTAGGATATTATCAACATTAAGTATTTAGTGCGACTCATTTTTGTCGTATGGTGTGTTGCAAGAATTTATTATTATAATTTAAAAAAAAAGACGTCAGTCGTATTGTTATACTTAAGCCAGTTACATATTCCTTATGAATTATTGAAATAAAGAAACCAGTACGCCTACGACTAACAGTTGCTTTTAAGGTTAAACTGCCCGATACGACCGTCAAAAAACATCCTTGCAGGCTTAACATCCTTTTTAAAGCACATAATGGATGCTTCATGGGGTAGCCTTAAAAATCCGGATTAGCAACTTTCTGTCCTTTGCAAGTAGGTAGCTCGTGACTATTTTAATAGAAACTTGATCCCGCATAATACCTCCTATAGAAAATCAAATTACCCAACTAAACCCATCGGGTTGTAGGTATCTCCAATTTTTCCACCTAACTAGTACAAAATAAGCTGGCAATAAAATGTCGCGGTCGAGGGTTATTTACAACCGGGGTCAATTATGTCGCAATAAAGTTTTTAGTGTTGCACAAATTGTCGATTTGGACTCGCTGACGGATGGCCGCGAGACTGGCGCCGGCAAATGAGCACACGATAAAATTATCGTTAGCGGTAACGACATGAATAAATGCAAGAGGGTGGTCCGCGGCCGCGGCCCTACGCCGTACGCGACGAGCGAGACGAGCCCGCCTCGGCTCGACTCGTTAGGGCTCTTGTGACGACTGCATCGTGCATACGTAGGTACGTTTGCTGCCGCCCGCCGCCGCGCCGTATAACACCGGTACCGCTAATTCTTATAAATCTTCATGTTTATATCATTCAACATGTAGGTATTGCTACTACTGTTTTCAAAATAATACTTATGTATCATAAGTTCACAGCACAACTTAGGACGATATAATTATATGCATCTATTAATCTCATCATAGAGACCTAAGTATGTAAATTACGCAACCAAAATGCACATTATACGCACTCGGTCGTATAAAACCAGCACCACATTAACCATGCTATAAATATCAGCAAACCAGTGCGCCTAAATTATTGCACACGGGAGAATTTGCAGTAAAAGTAGAATATTTTAAGTAAAAATTTTGATGTCAGAATTTACAGCATGTATATCGTTCGTGTATTCGTAGTTTGTATAACAATCATGTAAATAAGGAGCTAATAATAGAAATTTACTCGCCGAAACTACCTAGTGTTTGCGTTGATTTATAGTGGGTTGTGGAGCGCGCCGACGGTAATTTTAAATGTCACGCATTATGATGAATACGAGCAATTTTCTCACAGGATCACGAGGACGATAGCCTTGTGACTCTGAAACTTTTTACTCTCATGATAAATGGTATTAGTTATTTTAATCAATTCTCTTTCGGTACTAAATAACTAAATATAATGTGAACAGATTTTCATCTGAGTTTTTTAAATGAGACAATTGCGTATTTAATAGGTTTACTGGTAACAAAAATAAACTCATATGTCATTTATTAGGCTTGTAATGGTTGTAGGGGAGATTAGCCTTACAAAATCGCAACAGCACGGCAGTGTATAGATATTTCTACGACGGATTTATTGAATGCCAATTAGTATTACAAATTTCTAGGTATTAGTCAATAAATATTCATAGGAGTTTTGATAACGAAAATAGAACGAATGAGGTGTTACGGTTAAAGAAAGGGCTCTATAGAGTTTCCTCGGCAGGAAATAACATATGATTTTCAGAACTAACTATTTCAAGTAATAACATGGGAAGAGCCGCGGGGCTGTTAAGAAAAAAGTGCCTGAGAACATATCCATAAAGTTATTCAAAGATAAAAATCGTTTTCTAAGGACATTAAGGAGAAGTTCTCGAAGAAACGCTGTTTCCTAAACGACCATTACAGGGTGAGTAATACCTAGTCGGTCAATAGGTTACCGCGAGAAAAAAAAGATCAGCGTTTGTAGGATACGTTTATAAAGGACACTTAACAGTAGGCCTCATAAATGCGTTTTACGTTAGCTAATAACATACACATTGAAGTAACTTGGAGAAGAATAAAACCTATAAATATAATTCGTGATGCAAAAATGAAAAATCTTAATGTTTAACCGCAATAATAATAATATGACGTTAGACACAGTGCCGAGAAAAATAAAAGTGAGTGGGACGCGTGTCACATGATCATCACGTAGCTTCTCGTAGCCCTTCCTGTCTTAATCGCGTCGTCATCGTGCGTAGGCACTCCCCGTGTCGCTGCGCCGACCTCCTGCCATAAATCAGTCTACACCGTTTGATGGATGACGCATCCTGGATAGAAAAATAGTGGGCATATCTCATCTATCTAACATCATTATTCTAATCGACGCCTTGATATAATAGCTCTGATAATGGCACGGTGAACTGAACATGTTACTGTGCCAAAATTTGCAATATAATTGTAATATTATCGTGAAATAGAATTCCTAATAATGTTGTCGCAGCTAGCTAGCACATTTATTCAAATATAATTATCCATGTTTTATCATTATTGACTACGCAACGAAAGATAATTATTAGCTTAATTACTGCACTATCTCTATTATGATGATCATAAACTCTGCCTTACTTAATATTATTACTGTATGCATACAAAACAACTCACAAATCATTTACAATAATAAATTTATGCTTATGCACTTATATGTATGAGCGCCCAATAGCGTTCACTAAATAATTAACGTTAAATGAATTATTGACGAAACATTTAAAATTTGTAGGCTGCACAATTGCATTAATTTTGTCACTTTATTAACAGTAGATATTTTAAAACCACCATTGACCAATATAACCCTTATACCTGTTCAAACAATCCGAAATATCATTTTTATATTGCATCAGACATCAGTAATTATTTAAATTTTCACGACAATGTTACTACACTCAAAATGATAACCACGATAGCTGGTAATCTTCATTATTGGCTTCAAAATATAATACACCAGCGGTACGCTGCACAAGTTAGAGCGTGAATGGTTCTTATTCCGGTGTTAAAAAGTAAAAGAAATCTAAAACAAAAAAGAAATAACCATCCCTCGGGAGTGATAGTAAACAGGGCCTGTGACGAGGCCAGCCTGAGCCGCAGCGATCCGCCGCGCTCCATACCCTCCCGGCCGGCGGCGCCTCGCGGGCGCCCGTTGCTAACTTTTATTATTTTTGTAGCTCTCGCGCTGTTTTTATTATCGCGAATGGCTTTGCCTGCTCTATCTCCTGTAATACCCTATCTAGTTGTAGCCGAGTTTACATAGGTGCCACACAACAATATAACTTGCTATTGTTGAAACTTTGTGAAAAGTATAAGAATGCAAACTTCTCTTGTACATTGTTGTCATTGTCTTTGAACTACTGTAGTGGAGAGCCAGTGGTTCAATACTGAAAATGCACACCGGCTCGTTAGTCCCAGCCAGCAGCGGTAGCGGCTGCGGTCCGACGCGTGACGTCACGTCCCACCCCGCCCGCGCCCTCATTAGCATACATTATATTCGCCATTACGCCCAGCTCCGCTTGCGGCTTTTTGTGATTTTCTTAATGATAAACCCATACCAAAAGACCATTCTGAAGCATATCTCTTATTTGCTTTATTTTGTGAAGCTATTTAAAGCTCGTTTAGAATTTACAAGTATT
The DNA here is from genome assembly GCA_905340225.1 of Abrostola tripartita. Lineage (NCBI taxonomy): Eukaryota > Metazoa > Arthropoda > Insecta > Lepidoptera > Noctuidae > Abrostola > Abrostola tripartita. The sequence goes on from HG996488.1 coordinate 5,900,185, forward strand.
AAAACTAATTACATAATTATTTTCATATTTTACAATTGTTTTTACGAAGTGTGGTAGGAATTGCCTAAAATGTTCCAATGAGCCGGCATCAGTGGTCTAGTGAGTTCGTAGTGGATCACGTCGAGCGCAGCGGGTGCCCCGCGGCGCGGCGCGCTGGTTTGCGTGGCCGGCACCCGCCCACGAATAGGTACCCACCCGCACACATCACATACCATTATTACATAGTTCATACAGTTAGGTACAATACATACCTGTCATCCATTCATAATTCTACAGTAAACAATCTAACGAAAGTGGCAAAATTTCGTTACGGCATACTGGTTAATTTTTAATAAGCGTTGTAATTGCATAACGTAGCGTCGCGACACGCGTAAATCACTAGCCTGCCGGTCAGCGAGCGAAGCTAATATTTGCATATCGCGATTGATGCGAACCAATCAATACTGCAAATAACGAAAATGTTATATGAAATCTACAAATAGATTTCACGTGACGCTTGTTATTTTAAATAATTACTTAATGATATTTGGATTCAAGTTTTAAAATAATTGCTTGCATTGCTTTAAGGTAAATAATTTCACAAAATTAATTGTTATCGTATTTATGGATGGCATTCGGTTTGTGCACCTTGTTAACCGCGTTGTACTCATCACAGGTATCGTGATATTCGGAATATGTAGAGATAAGCCCTGAACTATGTTAAGCTTATATACTATTAAACCATTTAATAAAACAACTACATTGTTTTTTAAAACTATGTTTATTGTGATGAAAACACATAATTACCAACTACCAAGCAGCAGTCATGAAGGCAATCTTTGGCCTATTAAGGAACAGAATCTATTATAAACAAGAAACTAACAAGAAAACATCAAAGCGATACGTTGAGAATAGTTGCAGCTCATCTCTTGCGTGCATGGTTTAATTTCCGGAGGGGATCATTTTCAATAAGTCCCATCATATTGCTGAAATTATTTCACTAACATTATTTCTTTGTATGTATTCTACACTTCTTTCTGTAAGTTTTATTTACTTTTTGTTTAATATTATCGTTACTTTAATAAGGAATAACACTCGCATTGATTTAAACCTAATTGCAATAACTAAACCTTTAATTTACTAGTAAAAACCTAAATGCATACTGTAAGTTATTGTTTAAAAAAAAAGTTAATACGCAACTTGCAGGATTTCCTATATAGCAAAACGACAATCTTGATAGCTTATGTATAGAGAAACAACCAAAATGTCTGTGAAAACAACAAAATTTGTATTCCTTTAATAACAGTTGTCAGACACGTCAAAATCGGCTATAAGATAAGCATTGCCTATTTCTAATTAGTACTTTCTGAAGGTCTATGTTATTTATAGGTGTATCTGTAATTTATTATACTTCGTTTTTCATGAACAATACAAAGTGTTAGTATTTGTTGGAACATTATTTCAGCGGATTGTTACGTTATAATGCCTCCTCAGGAGACAATCGCTCTGTTACAACAAGGTTATTAAGGCAGTGGAAGGCAATATTCATGTCTCATAGGAGTCGTAAATATTTTTTATAAGCACGGAGGAAGCGGACGCACAAACAACACCGCACAAAAGCTGCGCAATCAAAATAACACATCGGAGTCGCGCCGTCCAAATTGCTGTGTCAAAGTGTTCTCGTCCTGATTGCTCCATTCTGCTCCCAGAGCAACCTACCATACTTTGTTTGCTTTTTGCTTTCTTATCTTTGACACGGCGTACGATGCTTAGACTGGACGTAGGACTCGGTATTTCATAGAGTATATTATAGTTAGTTAAAAAAGTGACTGTTTAAAATACATTTTTTGCATAGATAGGTACTTATTTATACAATTGTATAAAATACGTGTTGACATACATATATGTATATCTATGTACCTATATTAGTCAATTAAATACAAAAAGTACCTATGTGTGTTATCATTTGATTTACATAAGATCACATTCGATTTGCAGAAATTCGTTCGAATTCGTTACTGCGTACACAAACTGAATGTATTGTGGCGTGTTGCATTGCTTCACTAGATGGGCACGTAGGAAGAAGGGCGGCCGGTCGTGCCGGGCGCCGCGCCCCGCACGCTCTGACAACGTTGCCCGCTCAGCCTAATTCAATTTCTCGTACTCGCTTAACAATTCCTTCAGCTAAAACGACCTAAGTAGATGGATCATGGTACCGGATTTAGTTTATTACGAGTAGCATTAAGTAAGCAATTAATCTGAATCCAAAATGTATGGAACTAGAAACGTAGGCATTTCGGCTGCGGCTAACTTCAATAATAGGTACGAGTACCTATTCAAATTTGAGAATTAGCATAGTTAACGAAAGCGGTACATACTCATTGATTGCGAGAAATAAATCATATGGAATGATAGCTGTTTATACTATGCGTAGTAATATTTTGTGGATAGGTATTGACATTCTGCTAGGCTATGTTGTTCACAAAGACTTCGTGCATCATTTAACAGAAATAATTTAATAGAGCTTCCGTAAAAAGTAAAGTTGCTGAAAATAACAAAGTCAATTAAAAATTAATTGATAATTGTAAACTAACTTCTTACAAAATATTCTAAATTATTTAAATACTACATATTGATATTAATTTTAATTATTCATTAAATAAAATGGAGATCTTGTCTGTGATCATTGATCAAAAAGATATATATGTTTAATAGCAGTTCTCTTATGAGTATAAGTCTACTAAGGACCATAAAGTTCAAATCGCATGAAATCCTACTCTCTTGTGAACGTAAGTATCTTACATAACGTTAAAATAAAACGTTGTGTGCATCAAAACCCAAATACTAGTTTTAAACTACCCTTCAGTGTCCAGATAGATACACTCTTGGCAAAATACTGTAGAAGAAGAGATTGTCTAAATTTATTTTCTTTTCATGTGAGCTGAAAGAAATGAGTTTCCTATTTCCCCAATCGAAGTGCGGTTTCCGCTATGTCCTCTTCGGTTTCGTTAGAAACAATTTCATTTCGCTCTTGGTCCTTGCAGCTCGTATGTAACAATGAGTTTAATCCTATTAAAACGGACACACATTGTGCCAGAATTGTAGCGTGGTGGCTTTGGTCTGTCGCCGGTCGCATCGGCTCCCTGCATCTACTAACCGGAACCAGACCTTAAACAGAATTAAACATGGTTTAATTTCCCTACTAAAGCTTCGCTGAAAAAGCTCCGCCTAGTCGAAACACAACTATGCCGGGAGGAAATAAAATAGCAAGGGAAGCGATGCGGGCGTCGGACGAAGCGATTATGCAGTCGAGAATAATGGGCGCCGGTCCACATGCACGTTTTTGTTTGTGGTCTGTGACGCGATTTATACGCGAATTTCTACCGTCACTGAAGTGAGCACTATTCACAATAATTGCTTTGAACAAAATTCCCTAACACGTGTCTTTTGTTTTAGTCCACACAACGTGTTTTATAAAGTATAACATGCAATAAAATCGCTTTATTCTCGTGTGACACGCATACGACGCTGGCGCTTGAATTGCCAAATTAAAAAATGTGTAAATTACACTTTGTGTGTTCTTTGACGCCGCTCATTATCTTATTGTATTTAACACAAACATTTTTATGAAATAAAATTAAATGTCATGAGGAGGATCATAAAAAGAAAACGAAAGTATGTGTGGGTCCGGTGTCAAAAAAAGACCTATAAGAAGCTACACTTGCCATTAATTATATAAAAGAGTTAACACATAATAGGTAGGTAAAATTTTATTTAACGGATACCAATTGTATGGTATACATTCTGTGTACTAAATATCGGGAATTTGTCAATAAAACAAAAAATACAAATTATTCATCTAAATTTATTTTATCGCCTTCAAAGTAGGCCCCATCGCTTGCAATACAACATCTCCAACACTTCACCCAGTCTTCCATACATTTTTCATAGGCTATTTGCGGTATGGCCATTAGCTCATTCAGCGAATTTTCTTTTATGGCTTCTATCGACTCAAAACGTTTTCCTCGAAGTGGTAATTTTAACTTGGGAAATAATAAAAAATCAGACGGAGCCATATCAGGTGAATACGGTGCTTATTCGAGAACTTTTGAATTTTTCGCTAAAAACTCTTTCACTATAATGGCTGTGTGTGATGGTGCATTATCATGGTGCAGCATCCATGAGTTGTGTTGCCACAAATCTGGACGTTTTCGGCGGATACTCTCACGCAAACGCTTCATGACGCCTAAATAATATTCTTTATTCACTGTTTCTCTCTCTGGAAGGAATTCGGAGTGAACCACACCACGGTAGTAAAAAAAAACTGTCATCATCACCTTGATTTAGGAGCGACTTTGCCGCGGTTTTTTGGGTTTCGGCTCGTTTTCGAGAAGCCATTTTGAAGACTGTTGGCTTGTTTGCATGTCGTACTCATAAACCCATGTCTCGTCGCCAGTTATTATACGTTTCATAAAGGTCGGATCCGTAGAAGCTCGGGAAACCATGTCTTCAGCGACATGCTTTCGCAGCGCTTTTTGAACTAAATTGAGCTCTTTTGGAACTAGTCGAGCGGCGACGCGTTTCATACCTAAAATGTCAATGAGAATGTTGTGGACGGACTTAAAAGATATGTTCACCTCACTAGCCAACTCTCTCAGACTCATACGTCGATTTTCGAGCACTAGCTTCTTGATTCTGTCGATGTTTTTTTTTGGTCGTAGCGGTTGAAGGTCTACCAGAACGAGGCAAGTCTACTACTACTTCTCGGCCTTCTTTAAAAGCCTTATACCATTCATAAGTCTTTGTTTTCGATATACACGATTCGCCGTAGGTATTTCGCAACATTTTTAGTGATTGACCACATGAAATATCATTCGAAACACAAAATTTAAGGCACACTCTTTGTTCAACAATATTGTCCATTGTAAAAATCGCCGAGAACTCAAAACTATGACCAACAAAAAGTGTATTTTAAAACAAATTAAATGACAGATCCCGCTCAAACTTTGCGCGCTAAATCATTACAGTGCTACCAACATGCAGTAAAAAAATTAGAACGACCTCTTTTACGCGGGGCTTTTTATTAACATATTCCCGATACTTTTTACACAGAGTAGTATACTACCGAAGTACCAACGTTATGTAGTTTGCCTTGAATTTCGCTGTCGGTTACAAAAAAATTAGATATTCGATCCAATAAAACTCGACTCAGTGAACCGCTATCTTAAACAAAAGTAATATGGCAGCGAGTACCTATTTCTTTGCTTCGGCAGCAACATTACCGTGCGGTTAACGTTTTAGACCGTCTGTTATTGCAATCTCGTCGTTTAGACTCGGTTTGTTTTTCTCTAAAAGGTTTTCCTTTAGTATCGGTACGTAGTATCTGCTTAATCCAGACGGTGGTCTGTGAGCGTAACTTTTAATAGCCTTATCAGTGCTCGAGCAGACCGCTCTCTATATCTCCGCCCCGTTACTACAGACTCCGTCAGTGTGCCTTCATCAACTTTTATTAACCGCTACAAACACGGAAAGGCCGACTTTCTTATCACTTTTTTGCCAAATTTAATATCATCAAAATACAATTATCACAATGTCGTTTGATGAATTATTTTAATTAATTACTGATTGAGAATTTATTTTTACTGTTTACCTTCATAATAAATATAAAGTGCAATGATGTTATGCTCTTACGTACACTATAGTGTATGTCCTAGGTTCAATAATAATTAATAAAACATTTATTTTCACAAACCATGGTACACAAGGTGTTATATACAATTTAAAAAAAAAAAACATATTTAGCTCAATTAAAACATAGCATGCAACAATTTAGTTTGGGTTTAGGAAATAACTATCATATGTACATAATTTATTAAAATTACATTCATTTATCCACTTAAACAATTTAAACTTTAATAAATTTGTATTTAATTTTTAAAAATGGTTCGGTACCTATCTTATTATAAATTCGCAGACAACATTGCTAGGCTGTTTTTATTATGGCTTGTGAGTCTCAGTAAATCACACAGAACTTAAACGTCAATGGCAAAGTGTAATTACAATCGAAAGAAAAATGTTGTACCAACATTTTTAAGAAAGGTTGTCATCTGGGCTTTAACTACCAATATGTAAATAAAATAGTTTTATAACACTAATACATAAGACGCTGTTATGGATTATTTTTAATTTATTCAATAGTAAGTTCTATTTCACAATATAGTACCTACCTAAAGTAGGTACTTATATTTAATAACTGTTCAGCATTAGGTATAAAACTTCTTTTTTGATTTTTGTCGGTTTTCATTTTGAGGTTAACATATTTGTCCATCTGAATGTTTAAAAACCGCTTTACGGTATTGGTAAAAGAGTTGACTGCAGTTAAATCTGCCATAAACGATAAAATTTGCATTTATTGGTCGTCGTCATCGTCGTAAATTTACAGCGAGCGAGCTGCCAACGACATTTTGAGTGAATATCTCGGGCTATTATACCAGGAATAGTGACGTTTCGTGAACTCACCGATGTGCATTAATTGAAATCACCAGTCAATTAAAGTCGGTAACGGCAGTGTGCGCCGCGATGTCGTTGCTCTCTGCACGCCAATTATTGACATTTGTTCAATCATCCACTCGTGTACACCCTTCGGACATGCGGCGCGTTCTCCGGCGTAACGTCACACAACACATGTACATACCTATCAAACTGACTGTGTGAATCATCAACAATGATTTGTCACAAAGAGAAAACATGCTATGATGTTGTGAGGTTGCAAAATAACTTATGACACATTATTTAATCCTTAGCGACAACTAAAATAACAACGCAGACATTCCATGCAAACAAGAAACAAAACTTTGCACTCTCGGCGGCATGTAAGTAGGTGTGTAAGTCCAATAATTCAGGGGAGCGGGTGGTCGTAATGTTGGAAATTTCCTGGGCACTCCGAAAAGTTGGAATCTTCCGGGTCCAGTGAACTAGTGTCGCTCACTGAATCGTTATCTTTATGTTTGTAAAGTTTAATTAATTTAAATGAGTTCCAACATAATATGAATACAGTTTGCAAGTAATATAAAATAACAATTAAAGCAGGCTATGGACACATTATTGTGTTATGTGAATTAATATTTGAATAACACAGATATTCCGTGGTTGATAATTGTAATTTAATTCCCAATTATAAATGAATCGTACTATAATGGGTGCAATTCTTACTTTTCTATTTTATGTTATCCCAGATTATTGTCCGTTAGTAGGAACCCGATCGTCTTAAATGCTAAGTTCAGGCCCACAATCTACCGATAAGACAGTATAAATCCCGTATTTAATAAGGGGTCTGATAAATAATTAATTGTGCATTTCAATCCAACTGTGTCTTTCATAGTAGAAGTAAATAAATACATAGATAGTACCCATGTATCAATACCGTTAATGGTGAATGTGAGCTTCTCAGACGATTGTTAACCAACATTTGTGCAATGAAGTGTACTTCTGCAATCGGTAAATTTCCTGAGAAATTTCATTTAAGCTATGCAAAAAGACAATATCCCCCTGTCTTACCCGGCTCAGCCACCACTAGTGTGTAAAAAACTCCTTCCTTTTACTTGTATAGCACCAGATAAGTCCAAATCGTTCTTACCTAGCTAAACCTATACTTCTCAAGATGCAGGATCCATTTTGTTGTAGAGTCATTTTAGTAAGGTACGGCAGACTTGTCTGGCCAACTTCCATTTCAGCGTGGCAACTTTCCAAGTGGCATCAATTATTTTTGTTCGGTTTGTCGTATCTTGTCCATGTATATAAAGGTCAAGTAGGCATAGACAGGTACCGAGTTTCCTTACGACCAAAAGAAAAATTTGATGAAAAACGCCTTGAAATATGTTAATTTTTAACCGACTTCAAAAAAAAGGAGGAGGTTTTCAATTCGTCGGGACTTTTTTTTCTTTCACTTTTGATTAGTTGAACACTTTTTGTTTCAATCATCATTTTGTTGAGGCAGCTGACGAACAGCGATTAGAGGGTTTCTTAATTATAAAAACGATACGCACCATTTTCTTTTAGCTGGCAGCCAGCCATTTTATCAATAACAGAAACAACAGGTTTTCCTTTTCTGCCATTAATTTTTTTCTAATTTTGACCCTCCATGTGATGCAAAACACATCCAAATTTTTGTCGGTGATAGTAGTTGTTTTAATCGGTCTAGGCGGCTGTACAAGTTCAATAATTACCACGAACGCCTTGTGTAAAACAAAGTATTTATAGACCTTATTCAATATCAGTTTTAGCTTCTGTTTGCTTAGACCTGTAGAAGTGTTGTCGGAAGAGATATGTCATAAAAATGTCAGACCGATCTAAATACCGTTCATTGAGTTCTCTACCGAACCTCATACAAAGTAACGTTTATTAGTATTCACTACAATAGTATTCACTAGAATTTCCTCACACCTGCGCAGCCTCTTGAACAAGCAATCGAAGACCACTTATCCGCGCTATATTTACTCTCTTCATTTCAATTGATTTTAATTAATTTCTACCTACTGCAAGGACTTGGTATATATATATAGTGTGTTTTAAAATATGAGTAGATAGTACATAATAATATGACGTGAGCTATTTAGTCTTTACACTTTTTCTGTTGCGGCATCACTATGACAATGAAACAGTATAGCTATAGGCTGCATTGAATCTAGAGGTAGTTTGTGATATAGGTGCACATTAGAGGAACTGGAGTATTATAGTACTCTCGGTTTTTCTATCACAATGAAGATTTACCACAGTTCGTGCTTTTCCAGTAACATGAGAATTGAATACATTAATAAATACAACCGGATTTCAAAAAACATTTAAAATATGACACTGTTATGTGCAACTTTTGTGAAATATTTTAATATGAGTTGTAGCTGTATTCGGCAGTTTCGGACATTAAAAATACGTAGCCATGCGTGTAGATACATAGCTGCTCTGCACACATAAAGTGATTTACAACATAGTATGGATGTCATGGAGCGTCGTGAATATTTTATTATGATACACACAATAATAATACACGATATTTTACTTAATATAATTTCATACAGTTAAAATAAAATATTAGCTACGGTACGGTGTGGGTGTCATTGTTATAATTTACTTTTGCATTTACTATTACGTCATGTACGAAATTTGGTCATCTCAAAATCCACATATTATAAAAAATAAGCTCTAAAGATTTCTGAATTAGTATAATTGTACTGTACTACGTATTCCAGTTACCCTAAATGTATCTGCTACGAATAAATGAAATAGTAAAATGTTTTAAATAATCTAGTTGACGATGCATCGCTCTTTGATGTGTGCATAGTTTTGTTTAAAAGCAACTCTCAGTATAACGTAAGAAGTTGAAGTGGTCGGGTGAAGCTCGTAGCGGAGCGGCGCAGATACAATAGGAGCGATGGCGCGACGACGACGGAACCGGATAGCGCCTATTGCCGGCGCACTCGGTGCCGATAAGAGCTGCCGAGTCGGTCGCGCCCGCGTCGTGCCGTGCCGCTACCGACGCCTGCCCCTGATTTATGTACGACGTGTCTCCTTTTTAATGAGTCCGTAAGAAGATATCTCCATGAACACCACAATAAATTACCGAGCAGTGACTTGCCAAAATGTTTCAACGTCGATATCTGCAAACAAACCCAGTCCTATTCCGTTAATCTGCCGAAGCGAAGAACGTATCGCGTATATAAGTCGTGCTTATCTCGGGTAATGGCCGCCTATCTAGTTGATCTGCCAGTTTTATTTATGGCCATGTTTTCCTTTACGCGCTCCTTCCAATTTGTGGAGAGTGAAAGGGATTGTTATGAGGCTGCCATGTTTCATAGCAATAAACATGTGTATCCAAAATAACGACATTAACTATTTTTCTTTTAGGTGCTTCTGAACAAAACTCTTGTGACGATTGTTTCCCTTTCTTATTGTATTCTTACCACTCCTAAAATGACTTGTCATAACAGGTACTAACTCATAACGTGTATGAACAACATACATATAAAAAATAAATACAACTTATGGGGTCTTAAATTTTGCGATTATGACGCAGTTTAGAAATAAATTAATTTGATATTATACCCAACAAATTTACACCAGGCACCGTTTCTGATAATGTAATACGAAGAATAATATAAAAGACAATTAAATGCCTATTGAAAATATTGATGCTGGATTAGGTAAAGGCAAAAGGCGGATCCAACCATTACCCGGAATTAATCACGGCAAGCAAAATAAAGACATCGGCCTTAATTAAATATCGCATTGGGAGCATTGCATTGTTTAGATTAAAAAGATGGTGGCTGCTTCATCCAACTCCATTCATCCATACTTATTCAACAATTTACTTCTCTTCATTTAGAAAATACATTTAACCATAGTTATAAGCTGACTGCCTTGTTGGTCTAGTGCGACTGCTGAGCATGAGGTCCTAGGTTCAAATCTTGGGTCGGACAAGTGTTATTAGGTTTTTCTATTAGGTAATTCTTAATAGCAGCACGGCTTCTGGATTTGTGCCTGGTTAGTATCAATAGGCTCGTCTCTATAAAATTGGGACCTATAACAAGACTGGCGAAATGTGGGTGTACTTTACAGTCACTTCTGCCTACCCCTTCAGGGAATACAGGCGTAATGATATGTTATGTTTTTATAAGCTGGCTATCCGACTGGATTATATTATGCTCTGTCTACTGTTTATGCCCATAATCTGATACAATCATCTTACATAGTTTCCCCGATGTACCATAATATAAGTAACAAAGCAAATAAATAAACTATTTTTGTAAAGCGCAATAGCATTAGTATTCATAGAAGAGGTTCTATAGAGTATAACACTCTAGGTCATTAATAAAACGGTATAAAATAAAAATGTCCTGGGAAGCCTTAAAAACGAAGGGCGGGGGCGGGTTAAAACACAGAGCGGTGGTTGCGTGCCCCCTCGTTACGGGCACCGGCGGCGCGGCGCGCGGCGTCCGCGCTCGTTCTATGTAAGTAGTGCGTTCATCCTGTTAAATTTATTGCCGCTTTTATATCAGCCGTTACAGAGAGGTCCCCTTTCGTCCGTATCGGGCCGCGCGGAGCCCAGCTTAGTGAAGTCGCAATTACGTTTTACCGGCTTTGAGTCCAACGGAGGCGACTTTTGCCGTCCATCGAATCGTAATGGAATTAGCGTTTCAATGCTCTTTTAATTTGTCTTCTATCCTCTACTAAACGAATCTCCTACCTGAACTGTATCCTCTCAGCGTAACTCATTCGTAACTAGAACGCTTTGTACCTGTGTCGAAGTCGTTATATATATTTATGTTTCCTAACATACTTGTACATGAGATTACCAAATGAGTCTCATTGGCATTCAAGTCATTCTCATTTGTTTGTTGATAGTGCGTCTGATGTTATTTTGAAACAACCCTAATCTCCTCTCAGCTAACGATGGAACAATATTAACATCTTATACTGTTATTATTTTATACAAGACAAGATTTGACTTTTATATATATATAAAACATGTATTTACACTTACGAACATATTAGTCCCTAATAGAAAAACTTTCCTACTGGTCTTTTTCGTTTTTTATACGCTGGTTACTTTAATATCCTATTAGGTAACGAATGTGGTCCAACAGAAGTGAGATACTTTCACACGGAATGTTACAGATAAACATGTTAGTAATTTTCAATAAAAACATTAGATACACATTAAGGCCAGGGTAAGTTGCATTGTTTAAATTTATTTATGACTAGCTTATGCTCGGGACTTCGGTAGCAGTAGTAAACAGATTTACTTAATTGAATCTGATTTGTTAACAATTTTATGGATCTTTATTTCTTTCCATGGAAAAATACATTCAAAATTAAAAGTAGCCTAAGTTGCTCCTTATAACATCAGCTATTTGCTGGTAAAATCCGTCAAAATCCGTCAAGCAGTCGCGGAGAAGCTGTATCTCACACAATTCCCGCGTTTTTTAAATGTGTATTTAAAAATATATATTTGTGTGTCGTGTAGGTACACAGTTTTTTAATTGTAACAGTTTTATACATAATGCATATGATGTTTTATATTTTCTGTTATTTTGATGTTACAAACAGACACTCCAATTTTATTTATGTGTATTAATGCCAGACATGATGAAAAGAAGAACTAAAGGGTAAAGATATCAAATCATTTATTAAAAATAAACAAATTAATAATATAATGATTTCTATCACTTACGCGAATATTAGACATTTAAATAAAACTATTTCTTATCTCCCTTACATAGGCCTAACAAAAAGAAATATAGGGACCCGCGTAAAAGAACATATCGCCGAATTAAACACCGCCGTGCCAGGAAGTCTGCAATTATTGACCATACGCTTGACCAAGCCAACCATTCCATCAGATTTGATTAACCACAGATCCTTGCTAAAGTAAATCGATTTCTTCCTAGGATGATACGCGAGGCTATTGAAATTAAAAAACACCCAAATTTCAATAGAGAAGATCGCTGGGACATACCACCTGCTTGGAATCCCATCATAGATTCTATTAAAGTTAATTCCAAGCGTAAAACTGCAAGACCGAATGACTCAGTGAGCTCATTTTGCGTTAATCGGATTGTAAATAATAACTAAAAATGTAAGATAGTTGATAGTAATTGTTCAAATTAGACGTTTAACACCTCAGTCTGCCCGTGACCATGAATAGAAAAAAAAATGAAAGGATTCGAAACGTCGGGACCAAAAAACAAAATTTAAAACCGCGATAAAATCCGTAAAAATAATTTTATTTATATTAATAATACTTTTCCAACGTTATTAACAACTAACGTTCCTTGTTAAATATAATATAAAGACAGCCCCAAGAGGCCCAACCGTCATCGCTTCCTAGTGCTTTAGCTGAGAAGAAGAAACGGTGATTAGTTCTTAATTTACGACAGTTGCAGTATATCACATATTCTAGAGTTTAAGTGCCAGTCAATAGTTTTCCACGACGTATTAAGAAAAACATTTCCACGTTCAACCCGTTCGTTTGCTAAAACTGTTTAAATGATTGACGTACTTGTTTGATCACTCGTTCGTAGAAGTTGTGTAGCAATGCTACGAACGTAGCGTTGTGCGTTTTACTAAAACAAGTATGTGTGTTCAATTATTCTATGTAGTGACGTAGTCGAGTGACTGGGCATTTAGAGTGCGTATTTATAAGTTAAGTTAAAAAATAATAATAAGCAATTTAAAAAAATATAAGTGCGTAAAGCCATTTTTTTTTCGTGCAATAATCTTAGATCACGACGAGCAACAAGACCACAAATTCGGTGGGTCATTAATTAGATAAAATCATAGTGAAATTTCTGACTACATTATTATTAAATGACTTGACTGCAATTATTGCTTGTTTGTGGAGGTATTCAATGAATGCCTTATTAATATATAGGGCCTTGATCCTTGTTTATAGACGAGTTCTTGCATCTCTACAAATTGCAATAGATGCCGTGCATTAAAAATAAGTCGGACGTCACCTGTAGAGTGGAGGTCGGAGCGCGCGGCTCATCTAACTTGCATGTGCTATCTCCCGGCGCCGCCCGCGTCATGCCGTGCATCTCATTACCGCTTGACACCTGGCTACATCAAAATATGGCACAGGAATACTTATTAACCACTCTTTTTCATTTTAGAAGTGGTTTCTATCTGTAGTATGTGTAACTTGGTAGTATGAAATGAATTATATAAAAAAAGTTACCTATGTAAACTTTATTGTTGATATTGTGTATTTTAAAAGTCGAATGTGTTTGCACAGAAAACTCAAGTTCACGAGTTCTCACGAAAACTTTAAGGAAAAAGAAGGTAACTGGAAAATTAGAATGCTTAAATGTAATATTGACTTGTTCATTGTACAAAACAAGCAGCCTGTACGTCGGCGATCGAGGTCGATACTCGCTTTGGATGAGGCAATTTTATGGGTTTATTGAAAGATAGTCGTCTTCGACGTACAACCCTAAGTGATGAGATCCGGCCGAACCCCGGCCTTCATAACGTTTGTAATACCGTTTTACGACCAGCTTAGGACGTAACTTATACATATTTTGAATAACTTTACGCGCTGCTTAGAAAAGAATTACTACTACCCGCCCCCACCGAAATAGGCTAATATTATACAACATGTACTTTATGAGGTAGGTTACCGCAGACTATCCCTCATTTTGTATTCTTGTTTGATGTGATATGTAATCTATAACAAAACTATTACTGTAAAGTAAGTTTGCTAAGCTGGACACGAGGGAGCGAAAAGATATTGTAAAATTGCAAAGTATCTAGAGCCGCACTAGATTATAAAATAATTAGTTAATCACTCTGATTCAAAGCTTATAAAAATACTTAAGAAATAAAGCTCTTATATAGTACGGATGTTTCTTTATGAATTTATAATTACTAATATTACAGGCTAGTTTTACAAGCCTTTTTAATAAAGCTATAAATTTGCCAATCCACCTCTAGATCAACTTATTGATAAGTGGATTTACTTTGATACCGTATAATTGTGTAATAAGAATACATTTTATTTATCAGAAGCATCAATATTCACTGGCTGGGTACACCCAATTGCGTCACTATCAGATTTTATCTTAACTAAATAACCCTGAGGTGGGACCGCTACGCACAAACGTCGCACTTACCAGCAAAACGACCGAAACTCTAATACGTGTTTCGCGTGTTCCCCTCCGTGTGTGTATAATAAAAGCAACATTTTTGTAACAGTTCTGATTTAACGAAACTATGTTGGTACGTATTGAGTAGAAATGGCACGGGTCAGCAGCACACGTGTTCCGCACATACAATCAGCCGTTAGGGCACGCCCTGACACCCCTAAAACGATTTGATTAAACTCATAAAACTCGAGGTAGCTTCCTACCGCCGCTCGTGGACGCGCCACGGCCGACGATAGAAAAGTAGAAGTTATATGAGCCCTTCCCCTAGATCCGCCTGCTCCGTGAACCTCCGCTCCTCCAACCACCTTTTAATAACACAGTCGAGTGCTTTCACGACCACGATTAAGATGACTGTGAATAATTACATTTGCAACTCTTTTTGTTTTCTATCTAGCTTCGCTATAAGTAATGATAGATGATGCCATAAAGTTTTCCTACAGGCGTTCACTGCGTGAGAGATAAACGTAGGAAGTTTGAAAGTGGTTCTTTAATTATTTGGTAGTGTTGGACGACGTACACCGAAGACATAGGCGCGCGGCTTGAGTGTTTACGCGGTAGTTAAAAAAGCTAAAGCTTTAGCTGGCTTAGCTGCATCGCTTTACGTAAACACATGCGTGCCCTGCCTCTTTATTGGATGTTGTTACCAAGTATCGAATCCCAGAGCTTACGGTGCCGGCGCGTGCACGTCAAACTTTGCTAACCGCCCTTAAGAAAGTTGGTAAAGTTGCCTCCCGTCGGAGATGTGCTATGCCGTGCAGCCCTCGCGACGTTGCCGACCTCGTGTAAACTGTAATCCCGCAGATGATGCTAGGATTTAGCAGCTTTATATTACCTCCGCTAAAAGTTGTTGATAAATATTGTCTATCGCACCAAATATGTTACTCATTTATATTAATCGCACAAAGGTATTTGATGTGTTTGTTTTCCAGTAAATTACGTGAAATATCGTAACTTGTTATTTTCTATAGGCAAGCAATTTAATGTGCATCTATCTAACTTAATATTTTTCCAGTATCGTGTAAGTTCAGTTTGGCAAAGTAAAAGCCGCGGATAGCTCAAGGATTCGCGTCCTCGCACTCCACTGCGCGTGAATGGCGCTCGCGTCGTATTATCAACCGTCACTTCGCTCGACAGGTGTCGCCTTCAGCCAACTCGAGAGTAAATTACTAGCTTCGAAGTCGCTGAATCAACCCGACTCCTTAATCGATTTTCGAACCACTCGCCTAAGAGCTTTAGGCACAAATGAGTATAAATGACTACCGCAAAATTAGAGACCGAGACGATGCACTTCTACACCTATCCGTTTCAAATACAATAAGCAAAATGTAAAATACAATCAAACTTGAGAATAAAATTGCTTTAAGTATTCCAAATGCAGTTGTGTCGATTAAGTATATCGCTAACAAACGAAACTCAACATTTCTAAACGTAAGTAATCAAATAGGTACCTATGTATGTGCTATAATATGTCTGTTCATGTAGTAGTTGAATAGCAACATCTTGCATGCTAAGCGCGAGCTACGAGCTCGTTTTCGTATTTAAATAGGGAAATGGGAAACAGACGCGGTGAGTCGACGAAGCACTGGTGCCGTGGTATTGTTTTAATTAAAGTAATTGGAGGAGGCACGTTGAGAGCCGGCGCTCGGTTGGCATGATCTGTGCCTTGAGGATTTACACCAATTTAAGACCGAACCCAGCCAGGCGTCAATTAACGGTACGAGTCCTACTCAATCGTATAACTGTGCACAATTTATCTTCATACGTATCTAAGCTATGATGCAAAGGAATAACATTTTATGTGTTCCAATCAGTTTATCTACAAAGGATTTTATTGATTCAACAAGTAATAGAAACATATATTACGGCCTATATATCGAATTATCACATTTTTACTAACTTTTAAACCATCGCGTTGCATGAATAATAAATACATTTACGTTGTGGGCATCAACGCGAACTCATGCATTTACCTTTATTGGCATGACGTTTCGAGGTCTGGAGGAGAGGACACAGTAAGTGTAGTGTGTAAGGTAGTTGAAGAATTGGGGGTAGATGCAAAATCGTCATCTTTATGTATGAGCCATGACACCGCATCTCCAGCCTACTTGCGACCACGGCCGGTGTAACCTAGTCGAAACGTTTTTTTAACGTTTGAACTAAATCAACTGGAGGTAGCAAAGAACTACAATATTGAACATAGAAATAATAAAATTCTTCATTGTATTAACTCTGAAACAATTCACTTGTATTCAATGAACATATTTGTATAAAAACTACAAAGTCTCTTTACACGAAATGTAGCTGTGGAATATGAGACACGAAACGAAAGAAACTAACAAAAAAAGCAACTAAAGATAAACGGAAACGGACTCGCTCATAGAGAAAAGTAGACAGTAGACGCTCGTGCTACAGAAAACTTCGTGGGGAGTCACTCCTTAGCTATCTATAAAGTATCTACGTAAATCTTTGTTAGCAAATAGGTACTACATACTGTAGATATACTCACGTTCTATATTTACGTAGTACGTTATAGTCCATAATCATGTAGTTTGTGTAACAAGGAGGACAAGGAAGTTTTTATCATAAATAATATCAATAGAATTTTCTTATTTAATAATGTTCCCGCACGTTAGACAATTTGAAGAAAGTTGTCATATTTTTCCTGTAATCAGGCAAATGTTCCATTTTCGCAGCAAAGCTAGGATTAACCCTTCCCCAATAGCGCGTTTTCACAAGTTTCCTTAAAGTAATTAAAGGTTCAAGCAATTTGAACTCTGAAATGAAAATTCATAATCTATTTATCTGCAAGGGTATCTTTAAAAGAATTTTGTACACTGTCTCGGAGATATTTTATTTATTTATTCAGTAAAAATAAACATTGTGTATATGTATGTGTGTAGCAAGAATCATAAAACATGCACAACAAATATTAATTTAATAATAAATAAATACAAATTGTCTATTGAGTAAAGACAACTGTCTAATAGGAATGCCTTTATCCTTGCTATGAATGACCCTGTACACAGTAAAAATGCGAAACATAATAAACTTATGTTGAGCAAATGTTAAATTAGTTGTTAATGAAACGACAAAAGTACGGACAGACTGACATCAATCTTTGTACATCTAACACGTGTTTTACCAACCGCACCGGTGGGAGAGCGCGCATGCCAAAAACAGTGAATAATGCAAAGGCCTTACGAATCGGATCATATTTTTTCAGAGATATGTGGAATCGCGAAGTGGCAAAACAGAATTTAATATTCGTAAAAGGGTTGACGTCGGGATAGGGGCAGCGCGGCAGTTGACGCGTGTCTGCTCTAGGAGTTTTTTTGGCTACTTTCCAAAATCAATATCTTCGGATACACAGGCCGGCGCACATTTTGCACTAATCTTACCGAAAAGGCATCGTATAATAGGTTGTATGTGTGGAGATACCTAAATGACAACGTTGTTTTTATTTGGGTCAATGATGTAGTTATTCGTCTCGTGTTTATCTTAATTGTATACAAGTTTTTTCCGTCATATTTACATAATTAGTCTAAATTCATAATACTAACGGAAACCTGTTTAATCGAAAAACTATGAAAATCGAATAAATATGACTTACGTCCGGCGAAGGCATGTTGTATGTCTACGTGATATTGATTTAGTTCGTTAAATACAACACCCTGGATTTAAAGTTAAAAAAATCATCTAATCTTGGTATGGAAATCTGATATAATATTTTACCAATTAAGTATTTACGTAGGTATACGTATTAATATACACCACCGGTGCCATAATTATAAAAGTTATAAAAAGTGTTATATTTACATTACCTTAATATATAGCTACTATTGCAAATATCATTATCGTGTGCCCAAAATAACTCGTCGAAATGAAAACGCTCGAGGACACGTGAATGAATAATACATGAAAAATAAATCTTTTCGAAGACATTTCTTTTTCTGAGTGGAATTTACAGTAGGTAAATATCATCTGCCATAAGATCAACACAAGTGGGAAGTAAGGATTTCAGCACTATGCCGACTATAAATGTCGACAGTCACCTTTCTATACCAATATTGTCTTATACACTTTAATATTATAATTTTATAGTAATCGAAGTTTAGTAAACATATTGATAAGTGATTGACTTCAGACTTCAGACAGTTAATAATTTTACCTTTTTAAATGAAATAAACACAGTTAGTGTAGAAATGGCTAGGCAGCGAAGTGGGCGCAGTCGGGTGCGAAGCGATGCGCCGTGCTCGAGAGCTCGGTTCATTTAAAGGCACTTGTCTGTAATTGCAGAGCGACTAAGACTTTACCCTGACTGAGCGGGCGGCGTTATCGAATAAAAAAGTTTTAATGGCATGCCTTTGTCGAACCTTTATGGGCTTTGCAAGCCTAACTTATCACGACCTACTTCCATCTTTATAGTTTTTATACACCGTCAAGTCCCCACACGCAATGTATCTCTCCGCCTTTGAATGTATGTAGGACTCTACTTTATGAGCAATTAGGTCGTTGTGTTTATACTGTGATCTTGAAACGTATAATCATATCAAGGAAGTACTAAAAGTTTCTAGAAGAAATGCACTTCGGAAGGATACTTAAATAAAAAATCCTAGATAGTGGTTGCAATTTCGTCGGAAACGCAATAAATAGCTCGGGCGGCGCCGCTTGACCCACTTCCTGTTACATGCCGAAACGCCTGCGATTTAATCGCACCCTGCCTCACTCCATCCTTCCGTTGAGACCCCACACGCTTCGCTTCTTTGCCCCATAATTATTAAATCCATTTCGAGCTCGCCAAGAAAGGGGCACACCCAAATAAAAAGAGCTACCGGACCTACTGAACCATGCACATTAACTTCAATAGCATGTTGGAAATGTATTTTAGGGCAAGTTTACACAACATACGTATGAACTTTTACGGGATATCCACAAACATGTGGGTAATAAACCTATACTTGTCGCAAAACACTCAAGTAATCCCTGTTGCATAAAAAGCTTTGAGAATACAGAACATTATGTTTAACCGGCAGTTCTTTATGCATATAATTTTCAATTCTCTAATTATAAATATCATAACATTACAATGTTGTGTTTTAAGATTACTATGCGGCACGAAGGCTGTCATCAATTCTTTTCTATTCAGTAGAGAATGCAACATCGTGTAGCCGCCACCCCGTTTCACGTTCTCGGTTGAGTTCACATGGTGGCAAGTGCGGGCGGCGCGGGCCGGCGCGAGCGTCGCATCTGATAGCGAAGCGGAAATTGCGCGGCGCGTCGCGTGCGCCGCCCGCCGCGTGTCCGTGACGTGCACTCTATTTGCTGCTTATTTTCTTTCGCTTTGGTATTCTCGTTGAATGCCACCAAAATCTTTTACAACGCTGGATTCCGAGCATTCGTTTTGACAGATTTTATTTCACTATAGTTACGTAGGTAGCACTGTTCGGTATTGGATACAACGTAAATTTTATAATTTTTAAGCTCTTAATAATACATCAGCAAACAACAGCACAGCACACTTGCGTTAAGTGTTGGTTTTAAAAGTTCAACTAAATAAATTATCAACAAAAAACACTCTTTCTATAAAAATAGAATATCTCAACAAAAACATTGAAAGTGGAAAGCGAGCTTATCTCAATATGAAGTTGATACGGGAATGTGTGTGTTTTGTTTTTGCCGGGCTCATAACAAACTAGACGGAAGTACCGAAGGAAGCTCAAATATTTTTGTTAAACTTTCATGAATATATTAAATACAGTATTTCCTCTACCGATAATAGTATATAAATTGCATAAAAATATATAAATGAACAATTGAAATTTAGTAAAGGTTAAATATAACAAGCGGATACATAAAACTCGAATCCTAATTATTATTCAAGTATTCTGGCACACACGCTCACACGCCGCTTTCATCATTGGGTCGTGTACCGCTCAACGCTCGTAAAATACAAGTTACACCATTACATTTTTATGACAGTAACGAATGTCAAGTTTTCAAAAACTCGCCTGTCGTCTGCCCCCGTTGCCTTCATATTGTTTGTTATCTCGGCTGAAAGACAACTGAATTGACATTGAATTTTACCTCTGACTAAAGAAGTACCTACTGTAAACCTCTCCTACAGGTTTACAGTAGGTACTTCTACTCTACTGTAGATTTACTCTAAAAAATATTATTTCGATATATCCTCTTGCCGCGTAGGTACATAAACGTGATAAAAATTTACATAATGAAAAAAGATTGGACCAATCAGCAAGTTTATGCAAGACTGTCCAGTATACGCCGGACGATCAATTTATTGTGTATCGTCACTTAAACTTAAATAACTTTCCCTAATAAATTAAATTAAGCAACATAATCGCATAATAAATATCGGGATTAATCGAATTTAAAAATCGACAATGTCTTCGTATTGAACTAAATTGCCATTATATTATCCATGAGAGATGATTTAAACGACCGCATTTTTAAGTGGGCTCTACCTCAGACGTTCTGCTAACACCAATAGGCACTTCTAATTGGAAACGTGTTCGTCAAAGTAATTTCTTATACTATTTAAGGCGAATAATCAAGTTATGCTAATAAAAAAAATTAAACTTTACATAGAAGCAAATCCAAAGCGTTACGTGACTTCTTAAATATTCTATCCAAATAATTTCCAGTCTGGCAATCTTATATAGACTTTAAAGTAATTAGAAATTAATTAGACAATAGAATTAATTAAAACAAAATCTGTCTAGCGAGCAAATATATAATCGTTATATGTAATATTAATTTTACGAGGACGCAAATTATGTATAGTCGGTTAATATTCCATTCCCTATGATTAAATTTATATCTACATGAAATTATTATAGCTCGGCTTTGTCTTTTTAATTCTCAATAGCAAAAATATAAATTTTGTATTAGTTGACATAATGACATAATTATTTAACCGTGTATTTAGTGTAAAGTTAAGTTGCAAAGCAAAGGATCGATTAGTTAGTATGGGGGCGCGGTTGCGTGCAGGAGGGCCATAGCGGCCGGGCGGCGGGTGGATCGGCGCAGCGCGGTGGTGCCTTCCGGCGAAACGCGAGGAATGTTGCCGATAGATTAACTTCTGATCTCTTTTCCGATATTATAGCAGAGCGCTTATGTAAGGAATTCTAAGCGCTTCAATCTGGTTTAAGGCCAAGTAAGGCTTTCCGAGAAATCTGCTCGGTATCTCACAACATAGATATATTATTCCACGTCTTATTATTACCCTATGGGTCTCCTGAACAGTGCTGCATTTGCTATGTTTATACATAAACAAGTTTATACCTATACGACTTTTAAATCGAGATTTGTGCTCGCTCTTCTTTGCACTTTGCAGTAGTACATTTAGATTTACGTTGAATAGCATCATTTAGGCAAGAATGTGGCATGTGCAACATAAATAAAGCTCTAATGTCACTACTACTAGATGTGTATGAGGTACACACATCTAGTAGTAGTGACATTATATCAATGTCTCTGAGACACCTTTATATTTATTTGAAATATACTCAACGAGGCTTCTTTTGTCTTTGTGGCACCACATAATATAACGACATTATAATGAAATATAAAAGGCCGTCAACGGTCGCCGAATATTCTCCCTTACGAGCTTTTATCTATATTTTCCTTTCTCACATGACTCTCACACGTAATTTAATAACATGTTTTGTTTCAGGTACGTATTTTGCACATAATATCATCATACTGATATTGACATCAGTCATGTACCTAGTTATAAGTATTGAGTACTTGACATACAAGGTAAGATATTATGCCAATTTATTACGGATATCATATTGTATGTCAGTGATATTCACTGATTTTCCAATACACGGCGCTTTATCCAGTCTTGTTTTTGTCTTGTTCACGCACTGATAATATGCGGACATAACATTGGCATTTCTTTATTGTTCAACCTTTACGAGATAGGTGTATAATAATTAATAACTGGGTAAATACTGGATTGTTCAAAATTGAGTGCATAATAACACATTAAAGGTAACTCGTGTTACGTAATAAAATGGCGGGTTAAAGCAGGCCTGTGGGATACTTACGTCTGCTACGTTCAGGTGGGGCGAGGGCGTTCTGCGGCTTGTTTGCGTACAAGTGAATTCCATTAGATCCAGCGTGTGTACCGCCGCCGCAACTTCCACGCCCGCTTCATTCATATGCCATTAGCTGATCGATTTACAAGTACAATATGTAGTCATTTACTTATATCTATATATTAGCTTTGATGAGCTCATAATACCATCTACACCGGCATTATCAAATATTACAGTCTATTTAAATTATCTACCATATTTCTTTTGCATGTAACGCAAAAGAGTAAAAAAATGCTACAGCTCTGCTTGAGTTTGGTTCAGGTTACATGAAAAAATAATCCGTCTGCATCATAGGAGGTCTTTAATCTTTATGTACTTAATTATAAGAACTCATAATTAAAACTCATTTAATGTCACTGAAATGTGCTTCACCATTTAAAATTGTGTTCAACTGTGGCGCTGTAGTCGTGGAACAATAATTAAATTTTCCCTCGGCGCTGAGTGCGGAGTATGTCGTTTCATCAACCTCGGCACTAACTCGCGAGAACGGCGCACCACCTGAAATATTTAATTCAGACCAGCCATTATGCTTTAATTCACCGGAAATGAAAATTCATGGCACTCTCTACACTACTTCAACTTTCATCATATAAGTCGCAGAGTCCATAATTACGATATTTTATTAAAAAACCTCTATATACATTTATCTAAAGATGTTGAAAGCTTGAGACACAATAACGCGTAACTATCAAAATAATATGAATAAAAACAGCCTATTGTTTAAACCTCTTAGTATTTTTTTTTATCCTCGTTTTTTTCCCCCCTTCACCTCTGTCCATAATAAGTTAACATAACCCTGTCGAGACCCCAGAAGACAGAAGGGTCGCAGTGCATACCTGTTGTAAATATTGGTTAATCCGCCCCTTATTCACAGATTCAAAATATAAGGACATGTAGAGTGATTTGCGCGTAAAATGTAACCTTTAATTTATTCTCATAAACAATTGCACATCAATGCTACGAATCTATACAAAGAACATTTTGTACACGCTATAAGGGACGTTATTATGACGTTAGTTTTGACTGGTAAATAAATTATTTTATACGGATTATAACTACCTGCGATGTTTATTTACATGAACTTTTTTTATAAGCTTTAATACATTATTACTAATGTACCTAATTCGTAAATAATCAAACAACAAAAAACCGAGCGTTTTATTATTACACGAATCAAAAAGGAGTGTTATGTTTTAGTAGTTATCTTAAATAGCCGAAATTGATTATTTTGATCTTGGTAACTCTTAAAGTGCCGTGTGGTATCCGGCCTAGAATTGACCACCCCCTTTCCTCCCGTGGGTGTCGTAAGAGGCGACTAAGGGAAAATTCTGAAGATGGGCAGCAGCGTGTACTGTAACTTCACCACCAATACTGCGATCCCCAAGCCGCTTGCCAAGCGTGGGGATTATGGCAACCCCTCCGCTTAAACGGGGAGGCCTATGTTCAACAGTGGACGTCTTTTGGCTGATGATGATGATGAACTCTTAAAGGCCTCATTAATAGTAGTCGTTTTTTAACGTTCGTCAGGTTTATTATCTGAGAAACGTTCAACTGCGAGGTTCACAAATTAGACGAAAATAAAGAGAACAGCAAAACCTACGTAACCTGTGACAGTGTAGCTTCCCGCTGAGAACACTCGGCGCGGGGGCAGTAGAGCGCGCTGCCTTTTCTGCCGTACCATTATCATTTTATTCGCCATGTCAAACATTGAACCTGGTTCCGTGTTTTTCATGAATTACAAATGACCTCGCAGCTACTTAGATATAATATTCAGTGCTTATCCATACACACTTAAATACAACTTTATACTTTGAGTGCTCTTAAACTCTTAGCAAATTTGAACTTTTGAACAAGTAGATATAAAACCTTAAAAGACTAGCAGTTGCGGATGATAACTGTCAAACATTAAGCTTGTCAACTTGTTTTTACCGATGATCCTTTATCCCAACACTGGTCAAAGTTGACGCTATAAACACAATGAGTAAACCCTACGCTGGGGCTTATTTTAAATTCTTATTGGTAGTGACTTCTTTAAATAATAATATGAGAGCCAAAGTGAATTTACTTTATTCTTATCGAAGTATGTACACTGGCGGTGTCAAGTTGCGAACGGCAATGATTGGCCCGGTTTCTTGCCACCGCCTTATTTCCATCTTATTACCGGCAGCGCGGCGATATTAAAGCGGGCGCTACGCCGCCACCCGCGTCTCCGCCCTGTCTTTGCGTCCGTGAATTAGGTTAATGGCCTGCCAGGTGATTTCCTTCTAAGCCGTATTTCGAGCAAAGCGCCACCACCTCAACACGCCAATGTCGCTGGAACAACTCTGCTTAATGCTTAACTTTTTTCGTGAATTCTTACACATAATACTCGATGTCTATTGTCTAAGTAGCCATAATATTACATTTATTGTTTGAACAATTATAAATACTGCTTCAAGTTCTTGCACAATATCTAAATCCAACTACAAAATATATTTACAAAGTAAATTCATTCTTGATCTTTATTAGCCCAGCTACTTAATATTCCTTTGTATTATCAGTGGTAGTGTTTTATACGTAGTTACATTATGGCATCCGAGGGTTCCCGCGGGTGCTTTTGATTTATGGCACAAAGTCGCAGAGCGCGGCGCCCGCCGTCGCGTCGTGGCTGCAGCCACTGCCTCCGGGGTTAAGCGACCCCACCACCCTCCCTTAGCAGACACACTTTCCAGGCCAACAAAAACTAATCATGTAGAGCAGTCGGGAATGTTATTGAAATTACAGAAACTTCAGCTTCGTTTAAATAGTTTACATTTAAACGAAGTTCAACTGTAATTTATATCGCTATCTAATTAGCTATCGAATTAGCTATGAACTGTTTATAACATACTTTTATAATATTTAAGCCTTTGGTATCACTTGAATAAAAGGGTGCATAGACAAAATATTACTATTAGACCTATAGAATAGCTACGGACATTTTGGAAACTTGATCTTATAATATAAATTACAACAATCCTTACTATATAGTCTTTACTATATAATATTTCACAGTTGAATTTTAAAATATCTTAACCATAAAGCAACGCAGGTTTTAATTTGAAACAATAATAATTAAATAGACAACTAACAACCACAAAACTAATAGTAAATTAAATACAGCATCATGAGTAAATAAGATTATCTGAAAATACATAGTCTTTGTCAATGCTAATCTAAACGTCTTATAGGCACAGTTGATTACCGTTCGCTAGTGTTTTCGTAGAGATATTTGTTCAAACTCGTAGACTATCGGAAGAGAACGCACGGAAGTTGGCTAAATTGTCATGAACTAGCATTTATTAAAAAAAAGTATAACAAAAAGGCCCCGTAAATATAAAAAAAAAAGAAATTTCACTATTACGATGATAGAGTCAGATAATCTTTTAAACCGGCATTTTCGCCAAATATGTTCGATAAAAAAATCGCTGTCGGGACTATATAAAATCGTTTAAAAAATTAAATAGTTCAAATTAATTTATTAATTTAGTAGGTATTAGATAATTAATTTAAAATCTGTGGCCATTGGTTACGATTTTTACGGCATAAAACTGAACAACAGGTATAAGAAAGAGTAAGATTACCAAAATATAATAATGGGTGTGAGAGTTTAAATGGTATATTAATAATAATATTTAAAAATTGTATATAATTTTGTTTGGTTTCAAATCACGCATCTATTTAGTTACTTTCCAAAGGCAGCACACATTATAACTTAGCCGAAAATGTATCCTAAGCTGATCAGTCATCGACCAGCGGTATTAATTATTGCCACATTTTATACTAAAGCTCTTTATATATATGTATATGTTTTTTATACGACCCGTTAGAGTTTCCTCGATAAATCTCATTATAATCGTCAAGGTGCGTTGCACATTATGATTCTTCCCTCGCGTGCAAACTCCGAAAACCTTCACTGGCTTCAATCAATATCACGAAAGCACAGGCACAAACGACTTTATCCACTACCTTTTGAAAGCTTGTTTTCCCAAAGGTACCCCTTGATAAAAAATATCTGTAAAGCCATCAAACCGTCCGCACTAAATTCAGGTACGACTCACGACTCACGAGACGCAATAGTTACATTAACTTTTAAAAGCCATCTTTTTATTCTTTTACTTCGGTATTATTTTGATATCCTTTACCTTTTATGACAGTATTATTTTTATTATCCTATTATTTGCTATACTTTTGCCAGCTATTAGTACAATAAGAGTGATATTTTTTACATTTGTGTGCTACGCGTTTTTTTTTTTGTGTTTAACATTAACCTATCAGTATTTTTTTTTAACAATATCATTCTATAAAATTCACCCCTATATATTTGGCTGAAAACATCATGAAACTTAAAACATCAACTGTACGAAACAATCCGTTGTTTATTAACAGCAACATGATGCGTGTGTCAGATAATTCAACAACAATAACAGGTCTCATTTGCCGTTGTTTTCTACTAAGTAATGCATGTTTCCTCGTGTCGCAATGGGTGCGGTGAGACACAAAATGTAATTAATTAATTACGCTCGTGGGAGCACTGTTTTAATAACTCGCATTAATATATGTCTGCGTATACTTCTTATTCTTTAGTCAAAAAGAAGAATCAACCATATGTATAAAGAAAACAGATGATATATCATAATATTTTTTCTGTGTAACATTTACAGTTTATCTAATTTTTTTGTATTAGGTACATCGGCACACCAACAAAGCAATGTGAGACATTCTGTGATTCTGTAAATATTTTACACATTAAACAACCTAAATTATTAAAAAGTATCTGTTTTTTGTTTCTTATTATTTTACATGAAAAGTAGGTAGGTACAGGTACACAATGCAAAATTAATATCAGTAATACGTATATAATGACATTACAACTAGCTTAAAACATTTATGATACAGTTTAGTTAGTCAAACAAATCAAATATCATTTTAGTATATCAAATGGTTCAATTATAAATAACGTCAAATATCCATAGTTTAGATTTTTCGCTCATTTTCGATTGGTGTGTTGGAAAGCGAAACAAGTGTCAACTACAGCTGGTTGAAGGGGACCAAATGATATCAATATTACAATTTGACCCGAAGTCAACCAGCTAAAGCAAACAACGCATACACTTTCCCGCTTGACGTCTGGGCCTCTTGAAATCTTCTCCACGTTTCACTGCTTTCGAAGTCTTCAACTTTTTTTTAAAGCATTTTCACCTGAATGCATCTTCATCTTGACTCTTAAAACGTGCTATAAGAAGCATGTAATAAACGTAACTATGCGTAGGTTACAGAGAATATACAATTTTCTGTTTCACAAAGCTTAGTATCATGAGTATGTATAGGTTATATATATTTAGAAAGGTGTAAAATTTAGCGTATAGAGTGGAACAGATGACTCCAGGAATAGCTTGTAGTGCGAGGTGCGAGGGCGTGAGCGGCGCGGCGTGCGGCGCCGGGCGGCGGCGGGCCCGCAGCGCCGCCTCCACATATAGGGCTGGCCTCAGCTCGCTCTGCAATCAGACGCAGTGTAAGCTTACCCGCCGAGAGCCGTCGAGGAGAACGCGGCGTGCCGGCGCGCCGACATTGACGCGCATGTAACCGTACACGCCGCCTCGCTATTTTAGTCTCGTCCGGTGCACTAATTCGGGCAGGGTTAACGCGGTGGCCTCCCCGGTCGCTGCCAGTCGTTACACACTTCCGTCTTCGTTCTTCTTATCGACACTTAATTTTTTCTTCCGGTTCGGTAGTTTGTCTTATACGAGCACAACACAGTTAAATTTCGGTTTAAAGTTCGGTTACAATTGTAGTTGTGGCCCAATTAAATTGTTGTTAGTTTGATCTGTCAACCACAACGTCATCGACCTGACGTAAGCACCGGACGAGGGGTTCGTTGACACCTATCAGGTTTGACCTTGCATCTCGTCATATTAGGCGTAAAAATAATTATGCTTAACATTTGCAGCCGTGAAAAATGAAAATCAGAAAAAGATTTAAATGTTTCAAAAGATTTTCATTAATAAATGAGGTGACCGACCTCGAGCGGCCAGGTGAGAAACGCGGCGGCACCTCAGGTCGCCGCTCTACGTTCGCGAATGCATTCCGACCGACGACGACGCGACATCGCGAACCTACTAACCCCGCATCGCGAGGGGCCCTGCGCCCCGCGACCCTCCGAATCCGTCGACCCTCCCGCCCCCCTTCCGGTCCATCCAAAAGCTTCAAAAATACTCGACGACTATACACGCGTATTAGTTTAAATGTTGAGGAGATAATTCTTAAAATTTCGACGAATGTGATAAATCATTAAGTACACATGCGAATCCGTCATAGGGATGTAATTAACGATCGTAGGTAGAGCGAATCGTGCAGTGCGACGCGTGACGAGTGCGCGGGGCGGGCGGGCGGCAGCACGGGCGGCTAGGGCGGGCGGGCCTCGCGTCTCGACTGAGAGGCGCGCAGCATCGCGCCGCCGCGCCGCCCCGCCCCGCGCGCGCTGCCCGCGCCGCCCGCAGGCGCCGCCGCCGCTGCGAGCCGCACTGTCTGCCGCGTCTGCAGCCAAGCCGCGCATGCTAAGCGCACATCACTCATTGACATCAGTTCACCTGCCTTAAGAAAAACTTTACTTTACATAGAACACCTGTACAACTTCATACGTTTACATCTGGCAACACTATCATCAATATTTTAATTTCGTAGTATCAAGGGGTTTGTATCAAAACATCACGACTCTATATTTCGATGGGATTGGCAGAGGTCTCCTGTTGCACGCTCATATTTCTCTAGAAGTGTTTTATTATAAAAACTTCCTGTTTATATTAGTTTTCAGTTATTTAATTTAAAGGGAGTTTAAAGGAACTACATAGTTGATTTGGCAAAGTTTTATACAACAACGAACAGGTTGTTACTAGAACCATGTCGTGCCAGCTAAAGGTAACAAGGCAGGAACAAGCAGGGCACGAACGTTTTGGCTTTAAAATGTGCGATACATTTTTCTCAAAACAAATGAAATTAACTTTGTTTTTTAAAGTTGATTGGGTTTGTCCCTCAAGTCCCCAGTGCCGTGTTGGAGTATTACTTACGTATGTCGCAAACCGCTGCGGGAACCCATGCGTACGTGTAATATTCGTATCATATATGTGGTTATATATAAATAAAATATTATGATTTCTTTGAGATTGTTTTTAAAACTTTGCCCCATGCTTTCTATACATCTATTCCAATATTATTCCGCTCAGACTCGAGCACTTATTAGTGTAAGATTAACGTGAACGTAAAGTTTTAAATTACAAACGTGCCACAAATAGCATTAATTTCAATCAATCTTATTTAAATTGTTATAAAAAACATAGACACCTACAGAAAAAGACACGATTAAATTGAATATGAGTAAAAAGCAAACACCCTTCCCAGCTTAATAGATCAAAGAAAAAAGCGACACTTCAAGCATATTTAAAAATTTTCTATTATTCGATTTCCGTTAAACGGTAGGAATAATTGTTGTAAGATTAAGTCAAAGTATTCACTGTAATGTTTATGTGCAAACAAGAAAAGATAAATGTACAAAAGATGATTTAATTTTTAAACGTGTTTGTGCATTGCTACGAAAAATTGTAAATAAAAACAATAACGAAACTGCCCTAAATGTAAATACAAATATTTACCTCACTCGCTCAATTGCCTGACAAAACTTTTTCTATCTATTAAAAACTGTAAATTCAGACTGAAATTTAAAAAGTCACGTTATCCGTTTGAACGTTTCATACAGTGCCAGTAAATAAAACACACTATTCGAATATCAGAAAAAACCGTATGTCCGCACAGAATATATAGATAGGGTTCGACTAACAGTAAAGTGAGGACTCCGAGCTTTTAGGCTGATACCTAATCGCTGAGTCGATGCTTTTGTTTATCTACTTATTAATCT
The DNA here is from genome assembly GCA_905340225.1 of Abrostola tripartita. Taxonomy (NCBI): domain Eukaryota; kingdom Metazoa; phylum Arthropoda; class Insecta; order Lepidoptera; family Noctuidae; genus Abrostola; species Abrostola tripartita. Next base: position 5,930,916 of record HG996488.1, read on the forward strand.
GAAGATTAATGAAAGGAACTATAGGTAGGTACTTTTCTACTGATTGATATGAAAGGGATCTTTATATAGCAATGTATTAAGAATGAATGTTTTGGTAGTTAAGTATACTTTTATTGTTTCTAAAGACTTGGTGAGATTAAGATTTAAAATTCTTAAAAAAGCCTAGAGCATGTTTTATTCTGTTTACTACACATAACATAATATTTTTGTACAGTTAATATTTCGTTTATAATACCGACATAGTAATTTATGTTCTCCTGACGATAGTGCACGAGTATGCGCCCAAACACAGGTGAAGTCCCTATTCCCTCACTCTTATAGTCCGATGGATGGAATGGTAGACCAACACTACAAGAAAGTGATCGGGCGCAGGACCAACGGCTTAACGTACCTTCCGAAGTACGGAGGAGTCCCGATATGTGAAAACGGTGACCCATCACAAGACTAACCGCGGCAACCACGGCTTAACCTCGCAGATTGACTGATCTACGCGGTACCACGTAGCTGCGAACCTCTCTATAATACTCTATTTGTAAAGTTTGATATTCGCCACGATATCATATCATAATCGTGTTTTTTTTTAATTGGGGTTTATAAGAGTTACATTCGGACATGTATAAATACATGGACACAGATGTACTTCATTTCCCTTCCTGCCCGCGCCACGGCCGGGTAAAAACAGACCGTGTTGTAACAGCCGAGCTAGCAACCTGTCACTTATACTCAAACGTGATTTAAACTAAACATGTTACTGCGACCTGTGGCTCGAGCGGTACCAACACACTGCTTACTTCCCTCGAATTTGTTACCGACTGTATGAAGCTAAATGGAATATATTCCAAAAATTTGTTATTATACTGACGACTCAATTAATTAGGAAATTGAAAGAAAGATTTAATTAGGAAAGTGATTAGACTCCTGCACTACAATATATAAATACCTATTTATGTGTTCCACAGATTATACTTCCTCATATCTAGGCGTTTATGCATTTGATTTATGATGACTGTGACGCATTCACATAACACACACTGTTGTGTGGGTAACGTTAGTCTTATTAAAAATTGATTGTTATATTTCTTCTTTGATATAATATGTAATAAGTACTATTAGAATATGTAGCGCTCACTAAGCCTTTTTATTAAAATATGAAATACCAACCAATCTGTTAAATTGATTAAGGTATGTTTACATGTAACTTTGCTTCAGCTAACACAGCAATGACAGCAAGTATTTGTTTTGTTTTTAAATGAGCATTCCACATCTAGTCTTTCCTTGCTTTGGGCAATATTTAGATAGTAATTAAATCCGTAATCAAAACGATGTGTAGGTAATATATATATAATAAATACCATACCTCGATTATGATGGCTATTCAAATCAACGTACTTGTCACTTAGTCACAACTGCCATCTGACGTAACACCGCGCGATAGATACGCGTATATTGATACAACTCTACTTACCACCTGAAATCGATTAACCAGTAACAATATACATGAGAAATGAACCCGGTAACTGTAGAGCCCCAATACCCTGTAATACTGTGCCGCCATTCAATATAATATAGATGATATTTGGGTTGGTATATCTTCATTGTTATCTCTTTCTTTTATTTTCGTATAACTATTGAATGGAATTAGAGGCCGTTACGGTTCTCGGTTTCCAGCCAAAGCAATTACATTTTATATCGTAGGATCTTTAAAAGCCTTTCTTTTAATTTCTTGAATGAACCGTAGAAGAAGACTTAAATTGAAGTAGTCTATGGTATACCTATATCTACTAGGTATTTTATCTTACTTGAAACAAAGGTACCATAACCATATAACCATAGTTTTTATATATATTATTATAATGATACTTATTTATATTATGTCTATGCCTCAGTGTAGTCAGCAGGTTCGATACACATAGAACACCCTGTCACAGTTTCCGTGATTATTTCAACACGAACGCAATTAGAGAGGAGTGGCGAGCCTCCTCCTGTTTGTTTTAATTACGTCGAAATATCCGTCGCTGTGTCCGCGAACGCGCCGTACCACACCGCCGCCACCCCGCTCGATCCACTTTTTATTGCAAATTGCAAACCCCATTAATGATAAAAAACAAACCGATTTCACGATTCGAAATTACAAACCTACATATGTAAAGCTTAACACTGATCAATTAACGCCAATTTTAATTGAAGTAAGTAATCCTTTTAATCCGAATCTATTGAAGTGCTTAATATAGGAACTACGTGAATCGTTATTAAATTAATAAACAAAACTAAGTTATATGATAATTACACCTGGCACTGCATATGGCAACTACGTAGCACTAAATTAAATTTGCTTATAAAACATCTCTATCCTTGTAGAACTCCATGAGGACAGACTTTTTCAATTTAATAATCAATATTTCTAAATCCTTAGGGATCTCAAAATATAATATCAACGGATAGTACAAGGTATAATATTATGTTGTTGTCAATCGCTACACAACCCTCTTATATCAGTTTTGAGGATAATATCATTTATCGTGTGGCCTGTCCACAACACTCGGTCCGCGGAGTTATCCGCTTTTTATATTTCAAAGCTTAGCTCCTTTTCAGGATAATATAGAGCAAAGCTCTCTCATAGTGAAAGATTTATGAAATACTAGGAAATATTACAAACTCGTGTGTATCTTATATGTGTTGAAAATAACAAAGATACTTAGTCGAAAATGTCATAGCGAAGTGGTTTACACTCGAAATGTTAATTGCATTCCCCGTTAATTTATGTGTAACGTGATAAGCGCCGCCATCTATTGACGTTCTTAGGATATTATTCATATTATATATATATAATTATATATATTTTTTTTGTATTTTAATTACATAAATATCTATACAGATATAAATAAAAACAAAGGTATAATTATAAATCAGTTTTTACCTAATATCATAATATACTAGTTATTACCGATTTCTGTATAAAACTCGTTTATTCCTGACTAGATGTGCCCGCGACTCCGTCCGCGTGGAAATTCGAAAACAGCAAAAGTATTTTTAAATTGTTTTTAATATATTAGCATTAGCTAAGATTGAGCGAATTCGATTTAGTAGTTTTTACGCCATGCCGTACTATTTTATTACATGTATAGCTGTTGCCCGCGACTTCGTCCGCGTGTATTTCGGATAAAACACCAGTAGTAAATTGAACTTTTAACAGAAAAGAATACCTACCAGGCAGGCTTTTTTAAGTAGGTTAAAAATCTTTAAACCACTTATTTAACTATGAATACTTTCCGGTATTTAAAAAAAAACCGCAAAAATTGAACGGTAATTGCGGAAGTTACAGAAAGTCTATTGAAAATAATATATAACTGAAGAAGAGAACATAAATAAATCCGTTTTGTGCGTTTCTGAGTTCCTGTACATTGAAACTACTGTAGAAAAAAAAATACCAAGGATAAAAGACAACCGTGACGACCTGATTGGCGCAGTGGCTAAGAGATTGATTGTGGGTTCGATTCCCGCAAAAAAAGTGTGATCTGTAGATGTTTGTCCCGAGTCTGGGTGTTTCTGTAAGTGAAATTTCAAGTTTGTGAAACGCACCCACGATACAGGAGAAATTCCTAGTGTGGGGCGACGTTTTAGAAACCTATACAATACAACCCATTTCTATATCTATTTTGGATATTTTGTCTGTGTGTCGGTTTATTCGTAATTAAGTTAAAATAGAGAATCATTGCAGTTGACTCTTATAAAAAATATTGTTATAAAACATACGACAACGACACGCTTGTATTCCGCGAAGGCGTAGGCAGAGGTGCACATTTATTTATTTATTTATTTAACACACAAACACAGCTATCATAACAGGTACCTACTCCCACAATTTCGCTGGGTTTGGTGTAGATCCCAATGTATCAGTATCTCAACAGACAAAATTTATAGAGAACTCGTGACCTAAGAGTAAGCGTAGTACGATTGTGTGTGCGTGTAAGAAGCAACTAAGTATTCGTAAGATTAAAGGCTACTTTAAGACTGCGTGAGTCAAAGGTAATGGTTGATGTTGATGGTCATGGCGCAGCATAAGGCTGTACACTCAGCCGAAATCGTTATACACAGGATAGAAAATCTATCTTGCTGCTAGAATGTCCGCCTCAATGATGTTACAGCTGAAGGATGCCTTTTAGCTAGAAGTCGTTAAATTACTTTGACAGAAATAAGTTCCGGAGAACCGTATGTGTTACTTGCTGCGAGAATTACAATTGTCTATGACGTGATGAGAAAAAAATCTATATCTATCCATATAATAAAATCATAAACGATCCGTGTCTGTACATTCAATTTTAAAAAAGAAAAACCATTTATGCCGTCGTACCCATACTGGCGCAGCGAGATTTGGAAGTTTTATTTCATCTATATCTTATATACCGATTTCTTTTTTTTTATAAAATAGATATTAAAGTGTACTTTTTGAATATTGGAGTTTGATAACGATATATCTATGTGAAATACAATATATTTATATATTTTATTAATACACTTGAAGAAGTGCTTAACGAATAAACACGTTATTGTGGCTAATTTATAAAAGATAGATATATACTATTGAGGACTTTTTTGTAGATCTTGTAGACACTATCATCTTTGTAATACATACTTTTGGTGTATGATCATCGTATGCGAGGATAAGAGCTCGAAAGCGCATTTTCATCCGACTGGCTTCAAATTTATCATTACTGCTCAGCTCCTATGTGTTTTAGCGTTATGTTATATAGCCTATAACCTGCCCAGGAGTATGGACTACAATCGTACCAAGTTTGGTTAAAATCCCTTCAGTAGTTTTTGACCCATGCGTGCACATACAGACAGACAGACAGACAGACAGACAGACAGACAGACCGACAAAAAATTTACTAATTGCATTTTTGGCATCAGTATCGATCACCAGTTATCCTCCAATAATAATTTTGAAAATATATTCAATGTACAGAATTGACCTCTCTACAGTTTTATTATAAGTATATAGATATACTCCTATACAAGATTTCTTAGACGAAAAAATCGTTTCTTGGAATGCTTTGACAAATTAATTATTATTTAATCCTTAAATCGTAATCTTGGCTTCAACCTGGAGTGACGATTGTTTGCTAGGTACATATATCGCTTTACTCAAATCGCTCCTTTTCACTCAAATGTTTTATTATGTTCAAAACAGCTTATGTTAAACAACTTTATTATACATGCCTCGTGTTTGATGAATAGAAATGTCCAATCGTCTCTTCGGAATCAACGACTGATCATAAATTACAAATATTAATTAAAACTAATAAAAATTAGGTACCTATAAACCGGTTCATTACGAGAAAAATGAAACGTATTATTTTTCTTGTAATTAATGTAGTTCCCGTGTGGCTAATGATCATTGTAACCGCAGTCTTTGATAAATTGGTACCTACACCTACCGCAATTGTGTGGACTTACATGAATCCAGAAACAAAAGAAGATATAGGAACCACAGAACACAAAAGCGCACACGACGTATGTTCTTTGATATTTTCTGTCTCATTTTTTAGTAACCTGCTGAAAAGATAAATCGAATAGTTCATCGTTTATCAAAGTCAGTTCAGTGCCTTGCAGGAAAATTACAAAACAATGCAACAAATACAATATCCATTATTACGTAAGATACGCGTATGAGAGAATGTGGAGATTTATGCTATTGCTTGGCATTTCTTAGTATACGTCTGGCGTATCTAATATATTTTTACTACAAACTTTGAATAGGAGTAAAATTTTAATTTTCTTCATAGATTTTAAAATCATCTTCAATTATAATTTCTAATTGGTGAGACTCATAAGACAGCGTATTAACGTAACAAAATGTCTACGTTGTAATAGATAGTGAGATAATTAAGATGTATCAATTTAGATATTGTAGAGATACATGTATCGATCAGGCTGAGGCGAGCGTGTAGCTAAACCCGTTAGTTGGTACGCGGCCCGCCCACGCCGCCGCCGCCGACCGTCCGCGTCATTGCCATTCGCTGAGGAAACACGTTTCCTGCTTCTTTGTTTCCTAATTTTCCTAACTTCTTTCTACTCCTCTCTAATCTGAGCTTCTTTTGTTTCGTCCTCACCTTCCGGAGAGATTCCGGTATAATTGTCACTTTTATTATACGTCCCAGAGCAGGGTCAAAGTTAACGAAATGAAAAGATTTATTCATTTCACTGTCTACTTTATGCTACTTTGATGTTATTTTATCTTATTCATTATAATGTCCTATCAACTTATAGAATTTTTGCCTGATTTATAAATAAAACATTTCAAGCAAAGGAAAACACGCTAAATAATAAAAATGAAAACTTCATCTTGGCTCTAAAAGCCATACTTTATCGATTATTATCTGAATATACATATTGGTTTTTACTTAGATACTCAACCCTGCAGGAAGACTTGTATTTGTGTGGATTGTCCTGAATACCTACCTTAGATTTCGCGTTTAAGACACTGAATCTGTCTAAAACTCTAAATACATTTATATTACGGGTATTTGCGACTTATTTATTTAAGAAATACTTAGAGCATGCACAAATACTGTCGGTTTAGGAGACGGTAGCTGGTTGAGTGAGGGGCGTTTAACGGGCTAATTATCAAACGGCTAATGAAGTTTGTATTCAGCGGGCGGGCACGGGGCGGCGCGGGGCTCGGAGCCGCTACGTGCTACGACTGGCAACGCGCCCCACCTGATAACTCCCCGCCCTCCACACAAAAATTGCAGAGAAAAAGTTTCATCGCAAGGGAACGTGAATGAAATGAAGAATTGTGTCGGCCGCTTTCGGGATTATTCCCAACATAAAATTCCTTGAGAACCTTTTCGATCCTTTTCAATTCATCGAAACTTCTTTTATAAAGAAAACCATCCAACTGACTATCAATTATTAAAAATAACAGCTCAATCAATTGACATATTATATATGATCCCTATAATAGTAGGTACTCCTAAAATTCGCGAGGGCCATGTAACGTACTACGACAGCTAATATTATTAGGTCACATTTGCAACCAATTAGGCAGTTAAGTTCCCTGTTAAATTTACGGATAAAAATAGAAAATACGAAAACGGTTTATTCTATATTTATTGTCATAATACTTCAAAAAAAACTTTAAACGTATAATCATACATCCGTACAATCAATTCGAATAACATAGCTACCACACAAAAATAAAAAAGTGTGAAACATAAACGGCAAATGCAACACCAATCCACTTTCAATGTTTTTAAACCAGTTAGTTGTAGTCCCGTGTGCGCCGTTGCAGTATATCCAAGTCATTTCGCGCAATAGCTCGCGCCACGGGTCTCCTTGGAAAGGCCACTTCCTTTCTAACGACTGCTATCATGTACCAAGAAAATATAAAGAGGTCTATTTACTTTATAGCCGACGCTCAACTTTAACTTTCCTCGCAAAGCTAACTTTAACAACGACTTTTAATGAAATCATAAGTACATAATTTTGAAAGACAAATTAATGAATTCCTTTTTAATTACGAAAAGTGCTTCATAGACAAAGAATCAAAGAGTGGAAATCTGAAAACAGAGGGTTTCATACCAACATAAGACTCAAAATCAAATGAATAATGAATCTGGCTTATTGACTGCAGAAATATATTGTAAATCTAAAAAATATAAGGCTATTTGAACTTATTATAAGGTTATTTTCTGCAGTCGTTAATAGGCATCGGAAGTCCAAACTCCAAACTCACAGGTTAAACCAAAGATAAACAAAACATGTTAGTCAAACCAGTCGCGCTATATAATTATAATGGTCATTTGTCACGAAAGATAACGCAGTGACAAACGAAACAAACCCCAAAGGTAAATGAGTAATAGAGACATGTTTTTGGTCGACGTTAGGCTAAACACTGACTGAGAGTTAACGGTATTAAACCTCTGGTAGGTATGTAAGCTTTATAACATTAATATAAATACAAAAAAAAGCGCTATTAGTGTCTAAAAGAAAAGTTTCAGCCTGAATTCTCTTGGCTTCACACGCGTACAATAGTCAAATTTGGTAATACACAAAGCTTTTATTCTTATGAGTAGATTTATTCAACATTAACCTCATATGCACAAATAATGATACTCGTCATAGCTTAATCCGTTGCCATTAGTTTGCCTTTATCACTGCGACTACCCGGCTATTGTCAATTTGTTTTTTTTTTAACTAAGACCGACGTAATTGGTTCGTTGGACCTACAAGGCATAACATCTTGCGATATTATATTGTAAATTCTGCGATGGAGTTTGTATTTAAAAAAACGTTTCTTTAATTACAGTTTGGTTAATTACGCCGATATTTCTACAGAGAGAACATTTTGTAGGGCAATAAGTCTTAGCTAATTGTTTGAAAAGATAATTTGGTGGCGGTTTATTGTGCGATGGGTGGGCGCCGGCCGGGACCCAGCCGCCCGCCCTACACACATATGGCACTAATTACTTATTCACTTGCTAAAGATACGCTTGCTAAAAGTTAAGTAAATAATAACCCTGCTCAATGTTTTTGTTTAAGGGATAAGTATTCGTAATTATTAAAGACATTTGTATAAAGAGGCTTGAAATTAACAAAGGAATCATTTCGTAGTACCCATTCTTTTAAGTTTTTGATTACTACTAGAAATATGGCGCTACGTAAAGTACAACTTTCGAATCTTTCTTTGTCGAATCGAAATTGTAAGAAACACTTTTGTTTGAGCACAGTATGAGGTCAATTACTTCTAATTAGTATCTTTTATTATAGTTTTATCCAAATTCCGTAGTAAATACCTTGTTATAATATACCTCACATAATAATTTGCTGTAGAAATGAAACACATGTCACTTCCAAATAATGTATTTAACTTGCAAATTCTTTATTTTTTTACTACTAATACCCAACACTAACATTATTTCTAACAATTAATCTTCATTTCCAACATATGAAATGGCCTCAACATCATTATGTGCTAAAATGTCGAAGATAAAGTCTTTGTATACCTTTTGTTAAACTATAAATATCCTAATATAATATTTTATTACTTATACAGTCATGGTCCAGCTCCAGGACAACCATAAAATACTGCTTGATTTGTTAAAGATTAAATTCATTAAAATATAAAACCGCTACTAAAGTTTTTAAAACTAAGCATGAGCTTATTTATAATATCTATCTAGAAATGAATTTATTTGATTGATTGATTGAAGTAAGCACGTATTATATTAATAGTATCTTATTCGTCGCCGTCGCCGAATAGTATCTAATACGTCTTAGTTAAAAAAAGAAAAAAGGATGAAATAATGATTTTATAATCTTATTTTGGGTTATTAATTTTGCATACAATGTTGAATAATTAAATAGAGCACTTTGGTATGCGTATTTTTTATGAAATTTTAATATTATTTGTAGTAAATTAAGCGGAAATTAAGAGAGGAGGACATTTTAATACTAAAGGTATTCAGATAATGATGTAATGTAACACGAAATCAGAGTAACGAACACATTGTACGTTATAAGGTTGAAATGAACTCCTCTTGTGACGTACAAGACTTATGAATCACCGCCTGTCGCCATCTAGCGTTCATGGCTGAACATTATTACTACGGTTTAATGAAATTAGTTTCATGATCTAACGCAATGACGTTAGTAACACTTTATTTTTTTTATAAGAGTACTGTGACGGATTCGTTAAAGACCTCTATATTTATTTTAAATCAAAATGATATTTATTTATTTTTCCAGATTTAACACTGTATTCAATTAACAAAACTATGATTGTGATAATGGTATGTTATTGAATATGAGACGGAATATTTATAACTTGTACAAAACTCATAAATAATTGAAAAATGTTTATTAGTAGATTTAGTACTCATGCGTCATCTTTGCGTTTCTAAATAGCATTTGCATCACCATTTCGTATATATTTCTTATAAAAGCATATAGGTATTTAAACAAACCTTACCATGGATCAGTGAAGCGCTCGTAGGTAGGTACCCCACCGACACTGATTAACTAATTGTAATTTATTAGTTTTAATTGTGTCTACCGTGATATATGGAAATATATGCAGAGTGAGGCACGGCGTCGGAGACTTTCAGTGGCCTCTGGAGCGATGCCAACATTCGTCTGGTGGTTATTTTCGCACGTCATCCACGAATAACAAGACATTTACCGATACAGTTTTATAACTATACTCAACAAACTACACTGTATGTAAAAAATAGTTTACACCAAAGATCTGACGCACATGTCATCATTCATAGAGCTCGTTTCTATTATATTCTTTACAAGCATTTAAACCCGTTCATACATTCAACTTCAATAAAATCACTAAACCGAATTGCACGCAAGTAACTCTATTAAAATACCCTTTGTCTAGTATTCATTATCCCCCTGTCTAGTTTTAAATTCTTTTGTTGGTCCTATTCGTTGCATGGATGCATGAATAAATTGTTTTTGAAAGTCGAACGTTCCGAACAAACTGGTAGGTCAAGATCCCTTTCTCATAGACGACGCCTTTGTGTGATAGTAAAAAGCGTTCACTATTAAAGGGCACGGCTCGGGTATATTCTGGATTTGTGGGTAATTATTATTTAATCTATGGTTGTATGTAGTTGGATTTCCATTCTTAAAGGGACGAGCGATGGACAGTAAGTATGGGCTTTTAGTCGACTTGACCATGGTCCCTGGCCGCTCCTTTTTACTTATGTGTGCGTCAATCTGATGGTAATGCGTGCGCGCTGTCATTGCCCTAGTCCCGCCGCTGCCCTCTTGCCTCTTGGAACAATGAACGGAACCTGGTTAATGATCCGCCTGCTTAAAGCGTTATTGCACAATTTATCTTTCGATGATTGAACAATTAGTACTTATGAATCAAAAAGTATTCCATAAATCTGTAGGAGTCAGTAACATACCAAAGAAAGAAAAACATGTTTAGTAAGAATTTGTTTAACAAGTAGTAGTAAGAATTTTTAAGAAATCCAGATCTATATAAGATTGGATATTAATACTTATAACATTATTTATGTATAAATGTGCATTAATGCTGCTCTTCAAAGCACACACGTCACACACTCATTGGGATTAGAATCATAAATACCTATACTTAACAAATTAAGGAATTTTTAGGTTACTTTCAAAATTACATTTTATAAAAACAACTATCGAACAATCTCAATTCTACACAACATATTAATTATTATTTAATAGTGGTCTCTCACGTCTGTGCTCCTTGACATTTTGATGAATCTAAAAAAAAGCTTAGCATACATATCTTCTCCAATTTCTATTATTATCGTTATTACCCAACTATTTAGATTACAATTCAGTTTACCCCATCTGCAACACCAGCGTGATAATCTATCAACTATTTTATCAATGAAGACCAATCTAGAAGTTATTTTCTAAATCAAACCCTAAACTGGCAACGATCAAGAGTTTAAAAGTTCAATTTTCGGCCGTTGCGCGTGTATAACCGTACACTCACTCCTATATCAACGATATTATTAAGATAAATTTAAATTAGAAGGTAACTAGAATAAGGTTTAATAATTCAACAAATACTCCCAAGTAAAGTTAATCGCACAGTGATGTTATACTCTACTAATTACTTACCTGCCATTGGCTTTTTCTTGTCCCGTAAAACATTTGAATAGAAACTGCTATGGGAAACAAAACAACACTAATACATATAGGTTATAGCAATAATTGAAATAGAGAACAAAAAATTCAGTAATACGTCCAACATATTTGCGATAATCCGTACTAAGATCGCCTGACATACAAATAAAATACATAGAACATTCTCAAATAAGTCCAAACAGAAGAACAATATAGCTAAAAGCAAGAAACAATGTTATGTTCAAATAATATATATTATGAGCATTGTTCGACGAGGGCACGGGCGTCCATTCAGCCGCGACCGATCCGCATAATGAGATGCAGTGCTCCTCCAGATGTGGCGCAGGCGCGGCCCCAACGCGCTGCCGTTTTTTGTTTCCCCTTTTTTTGCCATTCCTCTCACTAGATAAACGCTTTAGCAATGTTTGTTACTTACATAGTCTCATCCGTCCCTCATCTAAGTTTCTGTCTCTTATGCTAATACAACGATAGTGTAAGATTTATACGATACTTATGGTAAATTGAGAATCAAACACAGTTTTTTATACATAATGGAAATGTAAACTATAGAACATAACAACATATTATTTATGTAATAGCGTCATGTATTAAAGCAGAAATTTACCTACATAACGATTGTAAAGACAGTAATATTTCTAAACAGTCATCATACAGGAACTTCATTAAATTATGTATTTTTTGAAATTTTACTAAACATACATATAATCTTGTAATCTACTATTTGAAAAATCTACCTTCAGCCATTCCATTCTCAGCAAAATCTAACAAGTTTGTTAAATTAGGAAATATTGTACTGATTTCCACATGCATCTCTTATATCTCTCTCAAATAGTTATTTTAATTCCCTAGGTAATCTCCCCGCGCCTACACCTACACATAATTTAAAGTTGGAGAGGAGTTCCAAGCTCCGGGCTGCGTTAGCCTCACGTTTATTTATGTTGCCTTAGTCAGAACTGTTACCTACGCCAGATGTTATTTTACGACAGTTCGCCACCGAATAAACATTCTCCCTTTTTTCTTACTTTTATTACCCGTGAAACGAAATTACAAATCTCGTCTTGAATTCGAAAGATTATTTTAACAGTTTCAATGGACAAATAAATAATAATAATTATTAACATCACTTATATTTCAAAGCTTTGTTTTTAAGATGTTCGTTATATTATAAGCTTCTATAATATATTAAAAAATAAATAAGTAATTACCATAGCGGGTCCTATCATAAATAATATCTGGCATGTTATATCAGTCCGTTTCACAAACTTCTAAAAACGGAATAATCCATGTTATACACGTTACTTCTGAACGACAAACACACAATTCAATTAAATTAGAACACTGTCAAATCGTGATCACATATAACAACTATAACAAGACAAAGCTTCTGTCACACATGTGAACAAGGATGATGCGATTTCCGGACCCGCGGGCACGCCCGCGCAGCTCCATACTTCTTTACATTCCATACGATTATAAGCACTATGGGAAGTAAGGAAGCACGGAACTCGCGCAAGGCTTTGTGTCTTCATTCTTGACTGTACTGCAATCCTATGCAGTTGCAATGAGCAACTACCTGTTACATATCAATAATATGCAGCGGTCGTTCTGTTCGTGACGCCACCCCATAGTCGATAGTGATGGGAGCACAACGCGACAGTCGGCGACAACGTGGGGGTGGCGAGCGACGCGGCGTGATGGCAGCTCGCTGAGCACTGGCAGCGCGCTCGCTGCGCACGCGCAGACCAGCTCTAAAAATGGAGTCAACCGGCGGAGTTCGCTTACGAGTCGGGAGTACCATCCATTCCAAATTTGTATTTTCCCGAAATAGAACCGGCGGCGAGCGTCCATCGGATCGGTTACCCGAACGTGCAGCGACCTGCAGTGTGCGGGGACTGGCCGAAGTGCACGACGGAACCTCGACGGCGGACTCGCCGGAGGCCGGCTCTTATGTAAGGAACACCGTGAACCGCGCCGCGTGACGACCGTTTCGAAAATAAACGCGTACGCCGAGTACGACGCCGACGGGCGCCACATGTGCGCGCTCCCGTCAGCGTTCCAATGATCGCGCGCTGGAGGGGAGGCTATTATTAGTTGTACACCATCCACCACTGTCACCTCCCGCAGGGTAGTCGAGCTATACATAGTTCCGATCACGGGATCTGGCAATCCTCAGCGTTCACTGACCTCCCCTGAAACAACATTTTACATAATGTACCTGGTGAATATATAGTAAATCTACCTAATTATGTTATGTCCAAATTTGAAAGCCTATTCTGAGCTAATTCTATTTATATCTTCATACACTTTCATTCTACATAACGTTCATTGTAAATAGGTTGCATGTAGTTATATCAAGGCGGTATTCATTAATGTTATATTGAACATGTAATGATCACTACTACTAGACATGTATGTACATATACTAGACTACATGTATGTGGGAGCGCGGTAGCCGCGCAGCCGCACCGCGGCAGAGAGTACCGCTGCCGTCGCCCGTAAAGCTCGCCTCTCCGTACACTCAGTCAATAAAAGAATTTTGGCAAACTTTCGTAGACAAACAAGTGGGACGACAGCCAACTCATCTTTTGTCTAGTTGAAAGCAACATGGTTTTGTTAGCATTTCGATACCACAATGTTTAAAAAAAGTGACCACTTAGTATTTCTTGGTAGAAATATCTCCTATTTTGTAAGGGTTGTAATGATACGATATCTTGTCAGGTTGCGGTTAATTCGAAACTACATGAATTAAAGTGAAGTAAAAAGTTGAGTTAGAAAAGCCAAAAAAAAGCTCTTGATAGATTTGATGATAACATGTTAACAGTCAGCAATGTCTATCGACTTCAACAACACTACAAAAATACACAAAAACATCTCGTTAAATACCAGAGCGTTATGAATGCCAATGTGAGAGTTAAATTTAGCTGTTATGTTGAAACTGCAAACAGATATTTAAGATTTTTAAGCTCTAATATTTTTGTCGCTTTCGTACAAACACTACGTGGTAATTATTTATTATCTACGTAGTGTTTGTACGAAATCAGCTGTACAGGTATAATAACGTAGGTATATGTATAATTATAAGAGTTAATGCCATAATGCATACATGTGTTATTCTAATCTATTAGTATATGTACATATATATTATCTATTCATTTAAGAATAACTTTTCCTAATTATTATCTTACCACAAAAAATAATAAGTACCTAGTCTTTTTTTTAATTTTTTAACTGTAACTCTTTGCCACCTCGTACCACTATAGTAGGTACGTTATGGACTTATAAGATCAGCTAGCTACTTGTACTAGGATCATCTACTGAGTAAAGAAATGCGGCGATGCTGTCCGCAGAGCAGCCGTCCGTCCAAAGAGCGTCTGTTGAATATTAATGCGACATTGTTATTGGCCACTAGTGCCCGCTGCTGCCCCAATCGCACATTTCCATAACTTACTATTCTGGATCCGCGGGGAATCAGCTCACTATGTAGGAATATGATCACTTGGGCCACTCATATTTGCCCTGTAAATTCTGTTCCGTCGCGACAATACATTACATTATTCATTACGGAATGTATAAGTGGACGGCAACTTGACTTGCTTTGTCGAATACTTCGAACGATACCAAGTGCTGTGACGACGCAATGATACGGGTTCCGATTGTTTTACATCACGTTAAAAAATATGTATCATGGACGCTTTAGTCGTTGTCGATTGTAAACAATCACTGATTTAACATGTCTCATGTAAATCTGTAACGGCAACTGATCCATCGACGTTATATTTAAAAAAATGCATGAACTACACTTTATATTTATTTATCTACAGATTATCTACAGATAAACCTACTTTTCCATTCAAAATTCTAAGCAGCTCTTCGCTGCTTTGTTTTTGGTGGATTTACTTGTTAAGCTGAATCAAAGTCATTTTAAGTTAAAAGGAGCATTGCCATAGTAATGTGTTTTGCCGTCTACAGCTTTTTTAACGAATTATATCGCCTATTTATACCAAAGAACTTTTGTATATTTTGTTTACTTGTAGAAATCCTAACTTATAAACAATTTTCGAAAGATGCAAACACAATATTACAGAAATCTGAAATATTAAAAAAAAATCATTACAATATCTTTCCCGTAGCCTTGACTCAAAATTAATAAGAATTATGCTAATTTATATAAACTGATGAATATATGTGCTAAAATTATTGTGAAGTGAACAGGAAACATAACGAGAGGGAATGATTGCATACATCTACATATACAACTTGACCATCGATTAGATCGTCTGCCAAAGTACATTTATGGTACAGCTGAAACTACGTATATTCAGTCAGAAGTTAAGTGAAAAATTGTAATTTTTATCTAGGTAATATACAAACTGACATTTTTTGTTAACCTGGAATAATTTGTTCATTTTATTAAGTAAGTTTTGTGTCTGTTAATATGTGACAAAATGACTGTATTTTAAATGTTATCCAAATTATTATCAAGATTACCCGTCATATATGAGACCAATTAAAGCGGATTACTCTTTGGAGACCAGCTAACAATGCACCATTACTTCGTTCTATATTATATTAATCCTTAAACCCAACACGTTCTACGATACGCTTTAAACTTTGGTAATTATTGGAGCTCTTCTTACTTATCTTGAAGCTATCACTGAAGCGACACCAGTAATAAGTTGAGGCAACAGATATAATTTGAGTTTATGAGGTCGCCTTCTGCTCATCTTAATGCCTATGAACGCGGTTTAACAAAATTACTGATAAATAGGTACTAATATTGGTCGTTAGTGAAACTCAAGTCTATTCTGTGTGACTATGCTATGCATAAAGGGTGTGTTTAATAATGCAGCTTAACATTATCAGGGCTCGCATTTGAGTTCGGTTTCTCCACATTAGCCTCGCCGTGTGTGCACACTAAATGATGGGCATTCCATTGGGACACCAGGTATGGAAATCGCCATTAATTGTACTTACGTACCAAATTTACTTGATCATTGTTAATGTGTTGTACTGTGTTATGATAATTACTTAATTGTTATCGTTGATTTAATAATTTACATAAATGCGCGTGATCTAAGTGCTTTTTTCTTCAAATTCAGCCTATTTCTTACCAATTTTATTTTTTTATTCGTACATATATGTGCCTGCATAAATATCTTTATTCTTGCAACAAGCAATCGTATGCAGGCAAAAACAATTTATTAGCATTGAAAATCTGTCCAAATAGATCACTGTTTGAATCCATTTGTAAAATTTATACTGGCACCGTGATCACATATTGCACAATTCTGTTCCTACTCATCGTCATAGTGTCTGTGTACACTAGTCTATACCGTATGTTATGAGCTCACCACTTATAACATTTAGGTATCAATCTATAAATTTTAACTATTAACCATTATCACTTAAATAAGTCCTTTTTAAGTTTAGTTTGTTTAAAGCGTAAGTTTCTGTTTATTCATATATTTAGGTTGTTAAATATCACTTAGATTATTTACTTATATGTAAAAGTGTTCTTTGTCCTTATAAATAAAAGAGTTTTTAATATATTAGAAAATGTAAACTCTACTAATTAAATAGCAGTCGTAGACACGAAACGAGCTCGATATTTTGATATGAGTGCAATTCCTTCAGAATAAGCATTGACGAGTAACATATAGTTTTCAAATAATAATTACATATATAATTTATTAAAAAAAATGTTACGAGTTGTTGAAACTCACCATTCTCTAAATACATACACTGTTTATTACGCAAAAACAAGTGACATGCTTGGACTTATTCCTATTCCGTAATAAATATACTGAGTGTTCTTAATGCACTGTTTAAATTTCGTGATTCCATCAAAAACGCGAAAGAAATGAACGTGAACTGTTTGCTTAGTGCATCATGATGCAGTGGATCACAGATGATGATTGTGATGCGCAGTGATAAAGCGGGCGCGAGACGCGCGGCGCGCCGACACTGACTGCTGGTGAACATAGGACGAGCACGATGCGTGCGCGCGCGACGCTGCCGCCGCGCCGCGCCCGTTGCCGTCGACGTTTGACCTTATTTAATTAGTTCGTTCGTTTTTACTCTTTGAATGTAACATAGCATATTAAAATGTGTAACCGTCTAATTCATTGTTGCCATCCACTCGGTTAACATTGTCAACACTTAACTCTGCCTCTATTATGATGTTTATGTATCGAGTTACTACATTACATATTGTACTAACACTACTTACGTCTACAGTACTCACTATCTCGTTCAATAAAACACATTAATTAAGAATTTACCGCACTCGTACTTGGTGCTGTCAATGCAGATTCGCATTGGCTGTCTCGATTTTATTTTTTCTATTGAAATAAACTTTGTGTCTACATAGATGTAGCAAGACAGACTCCTGGGCTATTTCTGTTTGGAGTTCACCCACCTCGACATCGTCATTGATTTCTGCATCTGAGATTACATAAATTATTTGCCTAGCTACGTATCATTTACTCACCAACGGTTCTTAAAAATTTATCCGTATTTATGAGTCAACGAAATGCAAAAGAAAAACTGCAAGCTTTTACCGACGTGGTTTGTCTAACATATGCGTCGATTTTCTAGAATAAGTCAAAATGTAGTTTTTAAATAAAGTTTTTATACTACACTGACATTGTTATCATTCCATAGTTACTTAATTTGGAGCGGCTTTCCAAAAAGTAAACATAGCTGAATATGCTAACTCGGAGCGACTGATATAACTAAATATAGATATTCGCGTCTGAATTTTCGGAATTCGGCTTAGGTGCAGCCTATCGGTACAGATGTTGATATATTTATTTTTACATTTTCTATTCGAGCAACAAAATTGATATATATTTTAGAATTACCTACGGCTGTATTATTTTTTGGTTTCTTTTTAAATACTTTCCTAATTTTCCATCTATCTCACAATTTTAATCCACGAACTAACATCAAAGAATGTATAAAACCCTGGTAGCCGTCTTTTGTAAAGATGTATTATGTCGGGGATCACGATCGTGACTCCAGAATGTTATTGGACATAGGGTAAGATGACAATTCTTACGCATTGTTGCGTTTTACCTTTACGAACGAGAATGATTGCACACATATTAAAACTGCTACATGATTTAAGATGAAGAACTGAAATGGCACCACTTGTTTCAAAAGCATGCCGAACATCGAAATATTTTGATTACTACGTAGAACTATGTAATTTAGCATGATTTATAGGTAAAATATGATGTAAAATACCGAATTGTTTAATCGAGCTAATGATGGTTATCATTAGCTATTACCAAGATAGTGGTAAGGAAACACCTGATGACATAGTGGGACGAGATTAATAATTAAGAAAGTGTTGGTTGGCTGTATTTATGATTTAATTCAGTTTTTACATTACATCTTATGAAAATCCGTATCCATAGCCTATATCTCATTGGAAAGCGTGGTTTATAGATGTATTTAGTTAGGTAGGTTACAAAATGTCATTTTTAATACAATTTAGTTATTATATTCAGCGTCTAAAATGTCGTGGTTTAACCATCCTGACGGCTGTATATTCTGTTATTATTTAAGAAGATAAGTGTTAAGATAAATAATTAGTAGACCTAGATCCATGTTTTCTTACCTACTTAATCAGGAATCATTATTTAAAGCATAAAACGTCTGTCACGACAGTAAATTATGATAATAACCTCATCATTTTCATAACGAGGACAGACATTATTAAGGCATCTTCATACTCGTAATTGACGTCATTTTAAACGATTCATTTTTTGAATTTATCATACGAGTTATTAATAGCAAGGCTTAGCGGGGGTCCATTTTTTCCTCAAACAGTCTATGAATACCCAAGGGCATATCGCCAGCAATACGTGGGGGTAGTGTAAATCACACTTTTTTACGGAAAAATATTTTGTCACGAGCAGCGGCTGCCGCAACGACTTTTGAATACAACGTAACTATTTGCATAAATTTGCATATATGCATATTTAGAATTAAACCAACGTAAATACTTATTGTTTTTCAGTAAAGTAAGATATTCGTAACACTGTAAAATGCGAGATACTTGGATGATTCATTTAAATAAAACCGAGTTTAAATTTGATAAAAAAAAACAGTTGTTATAAAGAAAACAAATTTCCATTTTCCAATAAAATGTATATACTTTGGTGATACCATAAAATCTATACCTATTTATGGAAATATTATTATGGAAAGGAAATAACTATTTTACGATACCAATACAGTGAAAATGGGTTAACTATACATCTTACAGAATGAAACCAGAAAAATATATTACATGTACCCAACTGTTTAGGCATAGGTACATTCATTTTTATAACACACTGAGGTTATATTAGGTAAATAGTGAGTTGTGTTAGACAACTCACCCATACATTATGCATTGTTTAAATATCTAGGCTCAGTACATTTACATAATATGTCCTTGCCCTTTGGTTATTGCATATTCTAACAATTAAATATTGGTAAATTTGTTACCTATACAATTTCAAAATAAAATAATATTTATCTACCTGTTTGGTACCTTATATCTGTCTTTATAAATGTATCATAATAACCAATATTATGAATTTATCGATAGCCGTAAACAACTATGTCAAACGATAGATGATATAATCTGCAAATGTTATTAGGTAATTTGAATTAATTTATGAGGAGAAGCTTTATTGTTGTAGGTACTTGTAGATAAACAAATATAGTTAGTTGTAATATCTATGAATTTATAAAGAGTGCGATCTCATCAGCTGTATTTTATGTTGCAGTGCAATGAAAATTATGTTGGGCAAGTTGCCGCGGCCATGGATCGTGGACGACGCCAAAGATGACGGCTACACAGCGCTGCACCTTGCAGCTCTCAACAACCATGCCGAGGTGGCCGAGCTGTTAGTCCGCGGCGGTGCGCGCCCTGACCTGCAAAACGCCAACCTACAGACGGCCCTCCACCTCGCCGTCGAGCGACAGCACACACAAATAGTCCGCCTACTCGTGGCCCATGGGGCGAATCTCAACATATGTGATAAGGTGTGTAATAATTCTCAATATTTACGCCTAAAAACATTCCAACATTCGAACACTTACACACACACATAATCTCTCACAACTTCTCACCCTAAACGCATTATTCCTTCTACATTCCGTCGAAGATTAGTCGTGAAAGAGTATGTCATGACCCAGACCTAAAATGAACAACAATTATTTCACGATATCTGTCATTAATGTTTAACATGGTTTTTTACCTTGGGAGAGGCCAGAGTCCAGCATTGGACTTCAACGGGCTGATATGATGATGGTTTTTTGACCACATGTCGGTGAATTTAAGACAACTAGGTATTAAAGCAGAGAATTTACGGAGACTTTAAAAGTTTGGGTATTCAACAAATTAAACATTTTAAACAATGTCAGTTAAGAGCCGCCGGTGCCGTGTGGTATCCGGCCTAGAATTGACCACCCCCTTTCCTCCCGTGGGTGTCGTAAGAGGCGACTAAGGGAAAATACAGAAGATGGGCAGCAGCGTCTTCTGTAACTTCACCACCAATACTGCGATCCCCAAGCCGCTTGCCAAGCGTGGGGATTATGGCAAACCCCCCCGCTTAAACGGGGAGGCCTATGTTCAACAGTGGACGTCTTTGGCTGAGGATGATGATTCAGTTAAGAGCTCCCACTACTAGAGTTACAACCTCGACTTAGAACGTTGCTGGGGGTCACGAAAGGGAGTTGGATCTAGTTTAGATTATTTAGGGGCTTACTTAAAGTAACTAGGTAGGCACAAGTTTCGCTTAAACTAATGTCGGAGGATAAAGCTAGCCGTATGGGTTAACTGAAATATAATTACACTCCAGCTCTGTTCTTAACAATAGCTTTTAAAATATTATAGTTATATAGTAAATTATTATAAATATACTAATATGATGTTATGTTAAATGTAATTGTAAACTATTATTTATTTCTTAATACATGGGTAGTAAAGAATTGCTTAATTACCCTTCTTTACGTCTGTCGCGTCGCACAGTCGGGTAACAAATGTGGGAAATATGTTAAACTACAACTACAGCATGTAGCAATAAAAAATAACCCAATATTAGAGATTCAGTATCTATTATGAATTTTGATCAAAATTATAAACTCATCACGATGTCAGTGATTAGATGTCCCTCAGATTTTATCAGGTTAATTTTCTGTTTGTTTTTACGAGAGAATCGAGATAGACTACAATGTACATAAGTATGTAAAAACGTTTCGTCACTTTTTTATTGGGAAACCGATGAATTATGTTTTTCTTAGGGGTAAATCTTATTTTTGGAACATACGAGTATCTTGACAGTATTTTTAATGATTAAATGAACTTATTTGTACGTAAAATTCAATAGCAATAACCCAAAGAAGTTCGTTTGAAGAAATTAGCAACCCGCCCCCCCTAATGGACACCTTTACAAAATTAATGAGTCGACTTGATGCAAAAGGCACGCTCCAAAATACCTACACACTTTTTATCAAAATGAAATTTGAATTCTTTTGTTGTCCCTGTAATTTTTAGCATCTATTCCACCAAACTCAGTACGTTTACACGACACTTTAATCCGTTTTAAGCCTAAAACAATATTTAGTCACTCGCAAGATACGACACTATATATTCTATTTGCAATTAAAAGTACTTATTATTCAGTCTTGACTATAAACTTAAATAGTAAATTAGCCGTATTCTTTCGTAAAAGCATAGAATTATAAAATGCATTATTATTGCAATAATGCCTATTAACCCATAATTACTGTTACATATGTACATACAAATAGCAATGTAAACTATATTTAAAATTAGTTTAATACTTAGATAAAATATTTTATTTTCATGTAAAACGGAGACGTTTATTTATGGCGCTATGTTACAATTTATGCTGAAATTATTTGTGCTTTACATAAGTAGTAAGACAACGGGCTTTTTAAAACTTTTGATGGTAACTTGGTTTATTTCGTCAAATATTACTGTTGCTCTGATAAAAAAATCTTAAGGTACCTACATAATTTATATATAGGTACCTATATTTTTTAGTTTCTACATGCGTATGTGTTTCAAGTTGTTTGATTGTGGTTTCGTTACTACTACGTGAGCTAATTGTCACTTTGAAACAGGCTATACCATGACAAAGTAGGGCCATAGAATTGGCCAGTCAACAAGAATGATAGTAAGGTTGACCTCCCAGGACGTAGTTAGGTTAGGTTAGGGTATCATCACACGTGAAGACACTCTCCACTTGCACTCCATTATAGTATTAAAATCCCATCAACATTTTTTATTTAACATTATTGTATTCTTCTTTAGGACGGTGACACTCCTCTACACGAGGCTCTACGCCACCACACACTGCAGCAACTGAGACGGCTGCAAGACGCACGTGACGCAGCTCTGTTGACCGGGCTTGCGCACGCGCACGACAAGAAGTCCTCTGCCTCTATCGCATGCTTCCTAGCCGCGCATGGCGCTGATCTAACAATTAAAAATAAGAAAGGTAAACACATGATACTTACCTGTACCTATAGGTACCAGTTTTTATTATGTGCCTATACTAAACATTTGGTTGGTATGCCTTATATGTATATGATACTTACCTAAATTATTATACTGATTTATACCTCTATAGTCTATAACTCTAAATCCTAACGAGTAACAACTTTATTCCAGGTCAAACACCGCTAGACTTATGTCCAGACCCGAATCTTTGTAAGACACTGACGTCATGTCGCAAGGAGGGGACAGGTTTGGTGAATGATGGGACAACAGAGAGCGAGCCGAGCTCGTTGAGCGCTGCCGGGAGCAGTTCCGCTGCCCCGCCGGCCGTGTCGCCGGTGCCCGCCGCCGAGTTGCCCGCGCCTGCGCACTCCGACCCCACGGCGGATGAGTGTCTCGTTTGCTCCGATGCTAAACGCGACACACTCTTCCGCCCTTGTGGACATATCTGCTGCTGCAACGTGTGCGCTGCCAGGGTAATATATCCTATCACTCATTCTAGATCTTTACTTTTACCGTTTACTTCCTTACGTTGCCTTGAACGGAAGTCTGGGATTGGTTTCGTAGAATTGTTAAGGTGTCAGTCATTGAGACCCCTGTTAGAAAATTCTCAGTAGTAGGTCGGGGCTAGTAACAGTCCATGACAATGTTCGC
Organism: Abrostola tripartita; assembly: GCA_905340225.1. NCBI lineage: Eukaryota > Metazoa > Arthropoda > Insecta > Lepidoptera > Noctuidae > Abrostola > Abrostola tripartita. Next base: position 5,954,746 of record HG996488.1, read on the forward strand.
CCAATGTGCTTCTGATGAGCCACCACAGCTTATTACATATTTATGTAAATAATTAAATATATTACAAATAATCGTGTCTCGCAGGTGAAGAAGTGCCTAATATGTCGTGCTTGCGTGACGTCACGACAACGTGTGGGAGAGTGCGTGGTATGCTCGGAGGCTCCGGCCACGGTTGTGTTCCGGCCTTGCGGCGACGTGTGCGCATGCGCCGCGTGCGCGCCGCTCATGCGCAAGTGTGTCGAATGCCGCACGCCGCTGCAGCCGCTGCCGACGACCAGCGTCCCAGCGGCAGCGCCATCGCAGAAAATTGATGGTATGCTCCTATTGAATACACCCTTACCCTGCAGTAAAACCTTATTGAAGACTTCTGATATTATGTTTCTGCAATGCAAAAAAAGAACATCATAATTTTAACAAATAGAAAACGAGATGTGATAAAATGCATCGGAAGACTTTGCTTTAAAAATCTTGCTTGTTAAAAATCATCTAAAATACAATATGTATCTCCAAATCTGCAGTAGAAAAGGATAGCGGCAGCAATCTGGCACAAGTTCAGGTGAACAAGGGTCAACCGGTGCCGACGCAGTCCGCGCCGCACTACATGAACAACGGGTCGCGCTTCGCGGCGGGCCCCGCGCCCGCAGCGCCCCCCGCCGCGCCCCCCGCGCCCCCGGCCGCGCCCCCCGCGCCCCCGGTTGCGCCCCCCGCGCCCCCCGCGCCTGGCAGCAGCGCTGCGCCCGCCGCCGCCGATGTGCAGAAACTACAGCAACAGCTGCAGGACATCAAGGAACAGGTAAATCCTTCAGAAACATTATGTTCCATTTCAACGCTATATATTGAACCAATCGTAGTGTTTGACACGGAGATTGCTTGAGCCTTTGTATTTTCTTGGGTAGAAGGTAGTAATATATATTCTAGGATTAACATAACTAATTTATTGATTGTTCACAGACAATGTGTCCGATCTGCTTGGACCGCCTAAAGAACATGATCTTCCTGTGCGGGCATGGCATGTGCCAGATGTGCGGCGACCGAATCGCAGTGTGCCCCATCTGCCGCAAGCAGGTCGAGAAGCGTATTCTTCTGTACTAAATGCTTTCCTGAACGCTCATCGGTCTGAAACGCAAATCTTCAACAGAAAGCGCTTTAAATTTTCAAATAATATAAGGCTGATTTTTTTTACGATAGTGAAGTGTCGTTCCGGTACGTATTATACATATTTATCAGGAAATGTATCTTTTGGATGTTTAAGTACAGTATTTTATTTGTAGAGAACGTAATACAACATGTATCGCACGTACTTATCGTCTCCACTCATAGTTATAGGAATAATATAATGAGTTTTTTTTGTTATACATAATTATGTACCTACTAACACTTCTCTGTTTATCGCTGAGTTTCTTCCGTCGTTAACCCCGCAGCAATGCAATGAAGCATTCGTTTTAACTAATATTTACGGGATTTAGGTAGCTGTATCACTGTTTGTATTACGGACCTATCCCTTCATGTTATTCTTGTATAAGCTTGCAACACTTATTTTAACTATATGAAGATCATGCATTTATGCGGAAGGCTGATATCGGAACAATATAAACTAGGACCTTTTAAAAAAAACAATGATATAAAAGTAAGAACTTTTTATTTAAATCTAGATTCAAAAGTAACTCTATTATTATAAAATGTTAGGTACGTGTTTGTTATTGCTTGTTTTATGATAATTATATAAAAATTGTATCCTTAAATGTAGGATGTTTTGTTATAAGTACCTAGTAGTATAATATGTTTCATATATATGCAAGTAGGAATAAAGTGTAATATGAATTTAATATCAAGAAATATGTGTTCGACGTTTTAGTTATTTCTGCCACATTTTCATTGATGCATTTATATCGTTATAATTTTACATATTATAAACATAATTATTTCATTACTTATTATTAAATAAATATTTAAAACCCATTAAATGAATTAACCGTTATTTCAATGACTAAAGATCTAAAGGTAATGATCGCTCGCCTATTATTTTCTTTGACAGTTTGAATACTGACATTTTCGTGATAAGTTAACGTGTTAATTATTTATGACACATCACTGGTGTTAATTTACCGATTTGTTATACATTATAATCGATAAAACACGAGTTTAAGGAAATAATTGGAATGTTTTACTAAGTCATGAATGTAATTCAAAAGATTTAGGACCAGTTTACACATCCATACTATGCATTTATTTAACATCTTATAATATTTAAGCAATCTGAAATATTACGTTCTCAGTCTGCTGCCAAGACAAAGGACAAGTTGACTCACATTAAAATTACACTCGAACGAGCGAACGATATCATTAAAAGTCTGATGATTCCTACTATATTAATTAAAATTCCATAAGGTAGAATGTTGTATTAAATTCTGATTTAATTAATAGAACTGTATTGTGAGCGATCAAATCTATACCCATTTATTAGATACTACAGATACAGATACTTAATATATCGCAGGCCTTAACCACAGAAAAGGGAGAACTATCGATAAAGGTATATTTGTTTTGTTAAGTACTTGTCAAAAGCAATAAGCTAGTTTATAATCATATGTATCTAGTGCAATTCTCATATGTTTTACAGTCGTAAATGTTGTACAGGGGTAAAGGGTAAATTGACACTCAAGGGTTAATAGAAACATATAATAATTTAAGTAACAATCTAGAATCCTTGTTGATTCTACTCTAATAAATAAATGTAAAAATCAATTTCACTGTTTTGTTTATAATATTTATCCTTGAATATCAATTCACCCCGTTTTACGACACTTGTTTCATGTTATTCTGATATGATTGTTTGATTTACTGTCTAAAGTGCCTTTTAAGTTATTCCTTTACATCATATTAGGGCTATATTTATATTACATTAATGTTATACAACTATAAGGTTAATTAATATTGAATACTTAATATTAAAATAAATGTAATTGTTCAAAAAAACATATTTTATTCTAGTTTTAACAAACAAAAACATAGACTCATTAGAAGCACAATTTAAACAATTTTTGTCATGAATTAACCACTGTAATTAGCCACTAGCGTATTTTCATCAATAGCGTGCTTGGCTTGATCTGGATAACCGATAACATCTTCAAGCCTTATAACCTTGTCTTTGGCTGCGATACGTTCGTGAAGCAGTTCTTTAGTCAAATCAAAGATTCTAAAGGACAGGTGTAAATTCTGTGCCAGATCGCTTTCTTCACAGCGCCGACAGTCCTTATAGTAGGCATCAGACAAACCCTTTAGTTCTGGGGAAGTCGCGCAATAGATTGGCGTGCTAGCAGCTTGACTCTGTAGGGTATACAACAAATTCGTAAGTTGTCTTATTACAACAAGCGACCTAATCTATGATTAATTCAAATATCCATCTGTATAATATATTATCACTATACCTGATTTCCCCGAAGAATAGTGGGTAGGTACCTAATCAGTCAGCCTTACCGTTCTGTTATGTCTTAATCGCACTATCTGATACTCTGATAACCGAGTGGTATGACCGTAGGACTACCTAGTCAAAGGTCGCAAGTTCAAACCCCGGCACCCACCAATGTCTTTTCATATTCATGTGCGTGTTAGAAATTAGTTCTCAGTTGCTAAAAACGGTGAGGGAAAAACATCGTGAGGAAACTGGCATACCTAAGATTTTTCAACGGTATGTAAAGCCATGTCAGAAGCCCACAGGCGGTTTAAACTCTGACACCAGGTTGTTCATCAACCATAACCAAGAAGATCGTACTATAGGTAAGTAGCAAATTAAAACTGGGTTTTTAGTGGATTATAGCAAAATTTACTCAGAAAGTCATCTAGAACCAGAAGGATAAACATGAATCTACCTACGTCATAAAATGTATATAAACCATCGCTTGAAATTACATATTATGGTTTTCACTTTTACTCCAGTAAGGAACACATCAGTCACTCCTATTCATTATTAGTATTTTACAGTCACGTACTTACAATTGATTTTGAGAAAGGTTTCATAATTGTATAGAGCGCCTCGTATGGCCACCAGTTCCGACACAGCCTGGTCTTGACAAAGGATCCCGGATGGGCGCAGAACACCGACTTACCAGAGTTCAACCAACGATAACCCAAGTAGTGCATGAAATGAACACCACACAGTTTAGAAATATTATAAGCTCTAATCGACGTATACTCATTTTTAGGTAGTGACACCATCTCTTCAGATGGAGACAACTGGTGGTTGAAGTCCCAAGTAACGTGCCTGAGAAAATTACAGTATTCATTAGAAATATTCTACAATTTATAGGATGTAGAGGTGCGTCTCCACCTGTAACATTTCGGCAAACATTGATCCGTAACCGTAACAATGTGACGTAACAGAATGTGGTTTCCATCCATACTATCGAAGAACTGAGTTCAGGGCATTAGGTCGCCGGGATGTTAAAGATTTTTAAAATCTAACAATATTATGTGAATGTTCGCCGAAATGTTGCAGGTGGAGACGGACCTTTTGATACAAATTAGAATTATGATGATATTTTATACCTGTGTGATTCTGAAGATACTAGAACAACGCGACTGTCTGGAGCAAGGAGCTTTTCGATGCTCATAAGTAGGAGATATTGACTCAGGTAATTCACTTGAAACGTTGTTTCTAAAGAGTCTTCCGTGAGTGTCCATGGTAATCCAAATACAGCCGCATTTAAAATTACTATATCAATTTTTCTACAAAAATAAACAATTAGATATATAAATTCAATAAAAACGTGAATGTGGGTATAGCAGGATTTCTGTCTTATAGCTTTCTGATAGGTTCTTAGTACTTACTAACCGTCGAAATCGTTATTAATTTCGTATCCTAATTGAGGTATTCAAAAGTATGACTATTGTTTTATAGCACATGGGTCAAAGGTATTTTATATTTTGTCACCTACTCATATACGTACATAACTCTTTCATCACACCTGTACTTTAAATTATACATAGCTAACCATTCTGTATATTTTTAAAAATAAGTGTTACTTAATATAGGTAGTTGCTGATCTTACTTTTGGTCATTTAGGATCTCGTTTGAACATTTAATCACCGATCGTAATGATGCAAGGTTTATCTCGTATAGTTTAAGGCGATGACTCTTTCCACAAACATTTTTCGCGACCATATTAGCCGCGTAAGGGTTACGACAAGCCATTAGCACCGTGCAGTCCCGAGAACTTAAACATCTTGTCATCTCCAATCCGATACCACTGTTCGCACCCGTGATCAAACATGTTTTATCTGATAAATCAATGTCTTTCGTCACCTAGAAAATTTTAATTATTAGAATACAAAAATAGCTCAAAATACATACCTAATGCTGTAATCAAAACATTATTACATACACAAGAACTAACTACATTATTACGTAGGGTATTTATTGTCTTAAGTGACTTCTCGTATCACGATCAATAGTTTCTTGTATTTTTCTACATGTCTTTTTTAATAATCTTCTTGCTCCATCCAAGTCCAACTTTAGTTCGCTATATAAGCAGCTTCATAACCCTTTTAGTCTGGTTAAGGCGCAAAGCACATAGAGAAGACATTGCATGGACAAGACGTGGTCGTATACAGAACATGACACGGTCATGGTTTTATCAATATCCGCTGATACCCTTAATAAGAATGAGACGAGGAGATTTACATGTAGGTTATCTACATAACATTTCATAGACGGAATTCCGTCTACCATCACACACGCACACTACCCGAAAGCAGACTAATTCCTGTTGTCTCGACTGCACAGTCTGGATCTCGTTTGAGGAGTTTAAGCATTAGGTGAAATCCTTTTGTTTTTATATTTTACTTTTTGATAAACTGGCGAAGCTAATCGCTTTAATTAAAATCAGTGATTGATATTATAAATAAGTACTAATCATGAAGCTTTAGAATAGTTATCGTACAGTACCTATCGCTATATTATGCAGGTAGGTATAAATTTTCAGTACCTATACCTCGGAATACAGAACAAACACCTATACTATACTAACTGACCCGGCAAACTCCGTACCGTTTCTTTACCTAGGTACTCACCATTTAAACCTTCCCTGGACTTCCACAAATATTTCAAAACCTAACCTTATTTTTAATTTATAATGAGTTTGTTTTGAACGAATTAAAAAATATATTTTTGTGTAAGATAGTCTATTTATCGAGGCTAATAAGCTATGAATTATTCGAAATCTACGCGGACGAAGTCGCGGGCGGAAGCTAGTGGTGTATATTGGTGGCGGAAATTTTATAAGGTTGTGGTTATATACCTTATTTATTTGTTTATGATATCTACTGTATACATTCTTAAACTGCTAGTAATAAAGGATCTTACCTCATCTGCTGTTGGTCCATGAATCCCAACAAAATCTAAATTCTTTCCAAGAGCTCTTAAATAATTTTCTACTAGATTTTCCTTCTTTGCTAAGGAGTTTATAAAATGTTTATCCACACGATTTAATATTAGAGGAGGAATCCTGCATCAAAAAGAATAGAAAATAAACAATATTATTTGTAAAGAGTAAGACGCAAGTAATAATAAATGTTTAAAGCTAATCACCCTTGCTGAAATTACCGTTGTGTAGGTACTACACTACCAACTACACACATTCCATTTTTTTTTTAATTGTTTGGAGTTGCCTATCTATGCGTAGGTACCTACGTTCAGCCTTTGAAAACTGAATCACCGCCAACAGTAAAAAGGCTGTTTTTTGCTAAGTGTAGGTTAGTCCCTAAAACATTCCAAAGACTCTATTAACCGTGATTACTGCGAAAGACCTTCAGTTGTGATATACCGCAAGTGAAAGATTTTAGATTTACGCAATCTGGTAGGTACAACCACTACGGTTACGGTTTACGCGACCAGTCGCATGACTAGCCGCACAAGTCTGAATTTTGTGAACCGCGTTTTGTGGATCGTATCATCCCTGACTTTGACCGTGCGATTTCGACCATGGCCACAGCCGGGCCATGGTCGAAATCGCACGGTGCACGTTAGCCTCATATCTCTAAATCTAATAAGCCTACAGACCTATTTGGACAGGTAAAATATACTTCGAGATTTCAAAACATTACTCCGCGCCCGGAGCTAATAGCTGGAGTGGAATTTTTTTCGACGAACAACTAGCGCCCTGTCTTAGCGAGTCCTCATGCCACAAGTTGTTTATGTAAGTACATATATATATACAATGTATTTTGAATATAGGTATATTTATGTCTATTCTACCAAAATATTTAAGAAAAACACTAACGCACCGATGAAAATAAGATCGAAACATTATTTCAAAATAAAGTGGAACTATTTTAGTAATTAATTTGTTCTTATAATTATCAGTACTAATTATTTTCTTGGATAACTTATTCTTTTGTAATAAACTGACACATTCATATTTTTAAATATTCTTAACTTGTCACGTGCTTTTATTTTCTTTAGGGCTTGTACTTTTTACTTGACAGACCTTAATAAAATAAATTAGGTACCTAAATAAAAGAATATTAGAAATTTACAACTACAACAGAAAGTACTACCATTTGAACTTTACCTTACGAATTAACTCACTATATAATTGATAATTAAGAAAGTCACAGCAACACAGTTTGTTTAACGCTGAGCTAGCAACTAGCAACATTACTAATTATTGTCAATGTAATTTTTTTTATGTGAAATGTCAAATCTGACTGTCAAAAGTTCAAAACATCTTTGTTTGATGTCAAACGCACACTAAATAATAGTCAAAGAAATGGATAAATCAAGTAAAAGACACTATTCCTCATCAGGTTCCGACAGCACGGAAGAAAACCGTTTGAAAGACATAAAAGAACGTGATGAGTTTTCCAAGAGATTAAAAAAACGCGATGAAGAAAAAGTAAAAAAGGTATCTGAGGCCTCTAGTAAAAGGTCTTACGAAGAAGCAGCAAAACGTCTTAAATTGGAAGCGGAGGACAGAGAAAAAATATTGCCTAAGTTGCGAATCCACTCCCGACGTAAATATTTGGAAAAAAGAAAAGACGATAAGGTTATTGAATTGGAAGCTGATATAGCTGATGATGAATACCTCTTTGATGAAAGCAGGTAAGTCCAAAAAGACAGTGACATTGATCGCAATTACTTGTTACATATTTGCTTCCCGAGAGAGCACACCTAAATGTACCACAATCATATAATACTATCCTAAGTACATAACCAAAAACTTAATTGACTGTTAAATGATTAAAAATTTAGAAGTACACTTACACTAGATACCTCATAGAAAAATAAGAATAAATGAAACTGAGTAATAATGATTGGTACAAGTTAATTATAAAATGTGAGCATTCACACGATTAAAAACAACATCATGTTATCCATCAGACTGCCCATGCTCATTCTGATCGTAGAATTATAAATAATTGGTAAATATAAAATATCAAATAGATAGAACACCATAATATAATGTGCAAAAATAGTAATTTCAAAATAAAGATAGTCTTATTTTGTATATATTATCAGTCTTTATTAACAATCTTATTTATATAATATGTCATTGCTTTTACAGTTTAACGAAAAGAGAGAGGATAGAAAGAGAACATAAGAAAACAATTTTAAAATTAGCTAAAGAGCATGAAAAAGCAAGGGAGTTGGAAAATGTCCAGAGATATCATATGCCACAGGATCTGGGAAAAGATGCTAAAGGTCAGTCTTACTAATTATGTAATTTCATAAGTACAGAGTACAATGCCCAAACAAGTGTCTAAGTGTGGAAAATGCCTAGCTAAACTAAGTACAGAGTAACAGTAAAACCATATCCATATTATAATGTCCTCCTGACCGAATTTCGGTCACGGCGGCCTGTCTCAGCTGAGACTAGCCATCTGCGCAGGAGATATTATAGTGCACAAGTATGCGCACAGACACAGGTGCACTCCCTATTCCCTCACTCTCATACTCCGATGGGACGGTAGACCGACACGACCGGAGAGAGATCAGGCGCAGTACCAATGGCTTAACGTGCCTTCCGAAGCACAGTGGGGTCACGTCATGTGAAAACGGTCACCCGTCACAAGACTGACCGCGGCGAGCACGGCTTAACCTCGCAGATCGACTGATCTGCCGGATAGCCGCATAGCTACGAGCCCCACATTGTATAGTGTTTATTAATAAAGTATGTCTATGTATGTAAATATAATGCAATTTACACATCATAATTATGTTTTTAACAAAAAAATTGCAGGGCTTCAGACACCCTAGGTGACTATTCCAGCCCCATATAAATATAATCTTATCACAAGTGCCAGGGGTTCTTGAGGTTTGAGATATATTTATTTACTCATAAGAATTTACAATAATTCACTTACATGAGAACATAAATAAACTTAGTTTAGAAAACCGTACAGATTTATAAAATCCAAATGTAGGGTATTTTTAAAATAGTTTAACCATACCAAATCGCCAGGGCATCGAAGCGTAAACGTATACAAAGAACGAGCGCAACTGGAAGTGGCATACTACGCTAGCTATGGAGTGTTATTTTTTTTTTTCGTTTTATATTATTATTTTAAATATTGGTATGTATAATAGTTATTTATAAGGTAGGTTCTTAAGAATAAATGTTACTGCTTTTTTTTTTTTTGGTATTATATTTGAGTTATTTACGAGATGACATTTCAATCGTTTTTTAAAGGAGCCTATATCTTGTATAGGGTCTGCTATTGTAATATTTATGGCTAATGTTATACTTGTGGCAAAGAAAAAAATTACTTTGAAAAATACATTAATATTTTTTCTCAGGAGAATATGTTGAAGTGGATGAAAGAGAAAAGTTGCCACATTCAGAACAACAAAGGTGGGAGCAAGAACAAATTAAATCAGCTTTTTTCAAATTTGGTGCCAAAGATGCAAAGTCTCAGGAGCATGAGTATGAATTGCTATTGGATGAGCAAATTGATTTCATTCAAGCTCTTCAATTGGAAGGCAATAAAGAAAAAAAGGAAGAAGTAGAAAAATCTGAACACCAGAAAATACGAATGACCATAGAGGAAACCAAGAAATCATTACCAGTGTACCCATTTAAGAAATCATTGATAGAAGCAATCAATAATTATCAAATATTGATAGTAGAAGGAGAAACTGGATCTGGTAAAACCACTCAAATACCTCAATATCTTCATGAAGCTGGTTTTACAGAAGATGGAAAAAAAATTGGGTGCACACAACCAAGAAGAGTAGCTGCTATGTCTGTATCAGCTAGAGTAGCTCAGGAAATGAATGTGAAACTTGGTAATGAAGTTGGCTACAGTATTAGATTTGAAGACTGCACATCTGACAGGACTGTCATTAAATACATGACCGATGGCACATTACATAGAGAGTTTTTATCAGAACCAGATTTAGCCTCTTACAGTGTAATGATCATTGATGAAGCTCATGAGAGAACACTGCACACAGACATTCTTTTTGGCCTTGTCAAAGATATAACCAGATTCAGGCCAGATTTGAAGTTGCTCATATCCAGTGCCACATTAGATGCTGAAAAATTTTCAAGTTTCTTTGATGACGCTCCTATCTTCAGAATACCTGGAAGAAGGTTCCCTGTAGATATATATTACACAAAAGCACCAGAAGCTGATTATGTGGATGCTAGTGTTGTGTCTATATTACAGATACATGCTACTCAACCACTTGGAGATATTTTAGTTTTTCTTACAGGTCAAGAAGAAATTGAAACATGTTTTGAAATGTTGCAAGAAAGAACAAAAAGAATAGGAAAAAAGTTAAGAGAACTTATTATATTACCTGTATATGCAAACTTACCAAGCGACATGCAAGCTAAAATATTTGAGCCAACTCCTGAGGGAGCTCGAAAAGTAGTCTTGGCTACAAATATTGCTGAAACTTCTTTGACAATTGATAATATTATTTACGTTCTCGATCCTGGATTTGCAAAACAAAACAATTTCAACTCAAAAACAGGCATGGAAAGTTTGATGGTAGTACCCATCTCTAAAGCATCAGCCAATCAGAGAGCAGGCCGAGCTGGCAGAGTGGCGCCAGGTAAATGCTTCCGGCTGTACACAGCTTGGGCTTATAAATATGAACTTGAAGATAACACCATTCCAGAAATACAGAGGATTAATCTAGGAAATGCTGTTCTGACACTTAAAGCTTTGGGCATTAATGATCTAATCCATTTTGACTTCTTGGACCCACCCCCACATGAAACATTAGTATTAGCACTAGAACAACTTTACGCTTTAGGAGCTCTTAATCATCATGGTGAATTGACAAAAGCTGGTAGAAGAATGGCTGAATTTCCCACTGATCCTATGCTTGCAAAAATGTTATTAGCTAGTGAAAAGTAAGTATTTAAATACTTTTATTCAATCCATTCAGATTTAATTTTATTAAATCTAGATTAGATTCATTTACACTAGTTAAGATTTTAAACCCGGGCTATATTATCAAGATGAACAATAATGGAATGATTTTAAAATGTTCAAAAATATTAAGTAACTTAATTAGTTACTTAAGATTTTGATCTTGCATTATGCAGCCCAGTGTGTCAATGTAGGTTATTCCTAAATATTAACCAATTGTTTATGAATACTGCCAACTTTAGATACAGCACTTCTAAGTTCTGTTAACGAAAAGTAGCCTGGTCTTCCCTATCATTATAACCTAATTTATTACTATAACCGCCGCACTCAGAGACGTTAATGATTACTTTAACTGACACTAACGAAAGATTCCACGAACAAAACCTTTACTTAGTAATAGTTAAATAATCATTAAACGTCTCTGAGTGCGGGGGTAAGATTTCTTACATTAATGGTTTGTCCTAACAGGTACAAATGTTCAGAAGAAATCGTCACGATTGCAGCCATGCTGTCAGTAAATAGTTCGGTGTTCTATAGGCCTAAAGATAAAATAATACATGCAGATACTGCTAGGAAAAACTTCTTCCATCCTCATGGTGACCACTTAACATTGATGAATGTGTACAACCAGTGGGTGGGGTCAGAGTTCTCTGTACAGTGGTGCTACGAGAATTTTATACAGTACCGCTCAATGAAAAGAGCACGTGATGTTCGTGAACAACTAGCCGGACTTATGGAAAGAGTAGAAATAGACATGGTGTCGAGCATAAGTGACGACACTAATATTCGTAAAGCTATTACTGCTGGATATTTTTACCATATAGCTAAATTTTCAAAAGGAGGACATTACAAAACTGTAAAACACAACCAAGTAAGTGAATCACCTAATTTAATCAATTAGATTTAGCCATGCACATTATTTAACCCTATGTGTTTACCAGAAGTATCTGGTAACTGACTGTTAAACCCTTGTGTCTGCTTCGCAGCCAAAGTGTTAAATACCTACTGTTCCACTGCTTATCATTATTTATCTTTTTTTTTTCAGACGGTTATGATTCACCCTAATAGTGCTTTGTTTGAAGAACTGCCGCGATGGGTGATTTACCATGAATTGGTATTTACTTCAAAAGAATTTATGCGGCAAGTTACAGAGATAGAAAGTAAATGGCTTTTAGAAGTTGCACCACACTATTATAAATCTAAAGAATTGGAGGATTCTACAAATAAGAAAATGCCAAAAACTGTTGGAAAATCTTCTAAAGATAGACAATAAAACAATATATTATGTATTTTTAAATATGTGTTTATTTCTAAATGAGTCCTCTTTTAAACATAGTATGCATTAATAAAAACCAACCAACTACCAAATATGAAATAAATTAAGTACTCATGAATTTTTCTATCAAGTAGTTTACTATATCTATCTTCAATCTAAATCTAAAATGTCTCCTAAAACAGAGAATCTGTTAAATAACTTCTCACCTTCTTATGTTACCTATAAATTGATTATGAGCTATGATGGAATGTGACAAGATTTGAAATCTAATTTCATGAGAAACATGATTTTTTAATCACATTGTAAATGTAAATTACTGACTTTTTAATCTTGATAACTACAATTTGGCGAAAATAGACTTGTGAAATATTAGTATAAATCAAATCTTCAACCATATGTTTAAAAAATGAATATATTTGGTAACAAAAAATAAATAGATTACATAACACATGCACATTTTAGTATATTAGTAAATGTTTGAAGAAAATATAGATTTAACTTGAAATAAATATGTAATAAAACATAGCTATGAGCACAAACATAATACAAAAATGGTAGGAAACACCACATGTAAAAACAAAGCTTTAGAAATCTGAGCATCGCCCCTTTCTTTCCCAATCCCCATATCTAGTAGGTTCTGGTCCTCGAGGCCCTCCTACTTCCCCTGTATGTGGGTTTATGTCATTTGGCCATGGAGGCAAAGGATCTTCCTTTTGTGAGGGATGCATTAATGGTTGTTGCCCAAGATCATCAATGGAAGTTGTCTCCCTCAACTTCTTTTTAAACTCTGCCATTCTCTTTGATTGAGGCTTTTTGGTTTCAATTTTATCTGTTGCAGGTTGTTCTGCTGCCTCAGTTGTAGTATTATGTGAATACCTACACATTCGTAAGGTTTTAATATATGATAAATCTGTAATAGAAATAATATTTTAATTTTATTGGGCAATAAAAGCTCGTCCGCATTACGTGGTACTAATCTAATCTCTCTCTCGTGGTACTAATCTATTAAGGTATTTTTGTCAGGAATTAATATAATAATAAAGAATATTAGCTAATTCATCCTGTTACAATAAAGAATTGGCAAAACCATTTGTAAACTAAAAATACAAAATTTATCCGAATCTATAGAACAAAATCATTAAGTAAATGTATAACTCTATCCATACTCACTTCTAGGTAAAAAAACCTTTAAATTAGAAATACGAGACATGATCTAAAACTGCGGCGCACAAATATTTAGAAATTTAAATTGTTTTATTTTTCTAATATTGACAGAAAACATATGATGATCGAATATTGCGTTCAGAAACGCTATAATAATGGTAGACTCAATTCAAGGCTCATGATTAGGAACTCAAGTTCCTTGGATTACTTTTTTTTAAATCTAATGCGGTAATCAGATGAAATTAACTCAAACCATTGTTTTAAGGTTTTATACCAGTTATTCCTAAAAAAACATTATTTAGGTAAAGTTTATTTACTTACCAGTTACATACCTTAAACATTTATGTCAGATTGACAACGTCAGCAAAAGCGACGTAATTTCATGATGTCTTATGTCACCCTGTCTGCTCCCACCCACAGAGTACATTTTTATATAGGGTAGTCACACCTCAGACAAAGAATTATACCTCAATGGCTCACACTGCTGAGTGATGACGACTGACGTGATAATAAGTAATATGTAAGTTAATCGCACATGTTAGTTTCTTTCACATTCACGGAAACTTTGTTGACTCGAAGGTAATTAAAGACGAATTTGTATCGCACTATATAAAATAAAATTGAAAAGACCAAATATTCTTGAGATATTGAGTCAATTTTTTATTTAAGAAAAGCAAGATGCATGTGATCGTATACCTTGCCAGAATAAGCAACAAGTAATTGAGTTATGCTTAGTATAAGGTTCTTAAACAGAAAATCTTTTGCACTTTTCACGACTCATAAAATGGCAAAAAGTTCATTTGAGTACGTAAAGAAGTTTGAAGTCGATGACACACTTCTACCTAATACATGGATAGTTGTAAGATTGGATGGAAAATGTTTCCATAAATTTTCAGAAGAACATAACTTTTCTAAACCAAATGACCTAAGGGCTTTGCGATTAATGAATTATGCCGCATTCACTGTGCTTCGAGAGTTTAATGACCTCCTTTTAGCATATGGCCAAAGTGATGAATACTCTTTTATATTCAAGAAATCTACTACATTGTATAAACGTCGTGCTGCAAAGCTTTTGACCACCATCAACAGTAAATTTTCTTCATCTTATGTTTATTATTGGAAGAAGTTTTTTGATGAAGAACCATTGAAGTATCCACCCACTTTTGATGGTCGTGTAGTTTTATATCCTACTGATGAGAACTTAATAGACTACATGAAGTGGCGACAAGCTGATGTCCATATTAATAATTTATATAATACTACTTTTTGGACTTTAGTTTTAAAGGGAAAGCTTTCTCCATCACAGGTGAGTGAACTATCAGGCAGGTCTCAAACCATAGAAAGTAATACAAAATTAAACTTAATAATATAAAAATTAAATTTAATTTAATTAAATTAATTAATTTAATTAAATTAAACTTATGAATAATTAATTCTTTTTATTCATAATTATTTTATAAATTATTTAGCACATTCTTAAAAAGTTCAATTGTAATCCTTATTTTCAGGCTGAGAAAAGATTATGTGGAACAGTGTCTGCTGATAAAAATGAAATATTATTTCAAGAATTCAATATTAATTACAACAGTGAACTTGAAATTTTTAAAAGAGGAACTTTGCTAATAAGGAAGAGTGTATTTCAAAATAATTTAGATAAGCATAGTAATGTTATAGTAGATACTCATGATGATATGTTAAAAGATAGATTCTGGAAGGAGCATTCTAGTCTACTACGAAATAGGTGTAAGGAAAGTATGTTGTATAATGGCCCTATTACAGACATTATTGCAGAACAAACAAATTGTATTAAAGACTAATAATTATTATACTGCTTTATTTTATTTTTTTACGTCTTATATTGATCTGTTTCCACATTCTCTCACATAGTTATTTTGTGCATAGATGGCGACAATGCATTGGTTTAATAAAAAATAAAAAAACTAGAAAATTGTTCAAGTCTGTTGTATACAGCAATGAATTCCCATACAGTAAAAGGTTGAAAAAATCCTAACATTTTTAAAAGAAGCATACAGCCTCTTTTTATTGACTGATTAAACAATTCACATATTAAAATTAGAATGTCTGTTTCATCATCAACAGCCGATAGATAGCCGTTAAACGAAGGCCTCCTCCTTTTAGAAGGGGGGGGGGGGTGCCATAATCCCCACGCTTGGCAAGCAGCTTGGGGATCGCAGTGTTGGTGGTCAAGTTACAGAAGACGCTGCTGCCCATCTTCCGGATTTTCCCTTAGTCGCCTCTTACGACACCCACGGGGGGAAAGGGGGTGGTCATTTCTAGGTCGGATACCACACGAATGTCTGTTTGCAACATCAAATTTACTACATTTATTTAAACAATATTTAGGGTTCCGGGGGAAAATTAGAAAAAGTCGTGGATTAGGTACTGCTTCTCCGCAACGGCGACGGCTGGACAGATTTTGACGGGTCTTTGATAAGTTGACGTTTCAATAGAAAGTAATTTTCTCTTTATTTGTATTAAAGAAGGTTACATTACAAAGGTGGTATTATAGATACATACAAAGGAGTTACTAAACAACATATTTTGTTACAAGATTAACACCTCCGCTTAACGAAATAAATATAAACCTAATCCAAAACACAAACAATATTACCAAAACTGTGAAACAGGTGAAATGCCAAGTTTTTCAGTAAAATATTTATGCTTTATAAGTCCTAAACTTTTAGTTAAAATATCAGCCGGCATTTCTGCTGTTTCCAGGTAATCAACTATTACAAATTTATTTGCTACAGCCTCTCTTATGAAGTGATACCTAATGTCTATATGCTTAGACCTGCGATGAAAGATTGGATTCAAAACCAGTTTCTGAGCACTTTGGCTATCATTATACAAAATAATTGGTTCTGAAGTGCCCAAAATTTCACACAATAAGGTTTTTAAATAAACCGCTTCCTTGCTAGCTTCTGACAAAGATATATATTCTGCTTCTGTCGAAGATAACGCAACACTTCTTTGCTTTCTGCATTCATAAGAGATAACAGTATTGGATAATTTAAAACAAAAGCCAGTAAAAGATTTCCTATCAGTTGTATCTGACCCCCAGTCAGCATCAGCAAAACCTTTAATACAAGCTTCATCTTTTCTAAATACCAGACCATAATTTTTAGTACCTTTTAAGTATCTTAAAACCCTTTTTAAATGTTTCCAATGCGTTTCGTCGTGTGAATTATTAAACTGACTAAGATAAGTAACACTATATGCAATGTCTGGTCTGGTTAACACGGCTAAGTACATTAAGCCACCAATGAGTTGCCTATATGGATATTTATCACAACAATTATTCTGAGATTTTTCTAACTTTAAACATTAAATTAATCTCCATTGGGGTTTCTGCAGTCTTACAGTGTGACATATTAAACCTTTTTAATAACTTATCAACATATTGTTCCTGATCAACTGTTATTATATTTTTATTCATATTAACCCTTAAACCTAGACATTGCTTTACCTGGCCTAAATCCTTAATTTTAAACTCACAACACAACTCTTGTATTAATTTCTTAGTTGCCATTTTACAGTCAGAAAACACAAAAAAATCATCTACATACAATGCTATAATGACTTTAACATTATTATCATATTTTGTAAATAAACACGGTTCATATTTAGATTTCTGATAACCTAAATCTATCAAATAATCATTAACCCTTTGATACCAAGCACGAGATGATTGCTTAAGTCCATAGATGGCACGTTTTAACTTTAATACTTTCTTATTATCATTACTAGCAGTTTTATAAGTTACAGGTTTTTGCATATACACAGTTTCATTAAGAAAACCATTTAAAAAAGCTGTGGTGACATCAAGATGACTTATGTCTAAACTAAGCTTTGCTGCTATAGAAAATAATAATCTTAAAGTAGAATACCGGAGAACAGGAGAGAAGGTCTCATGGTAGTCGACACCAGCCTTCTGCGAGAATCCTTTTGCCACTAGTCTCGCGCGGTATCGCACATTGTTGGCACTATCAAATTTCTTTTTGAATACCCACTTGCATTGAACTGTAGTAGAGTCTTGAGGACGATCTACTTCTTCCCATGCATCATTTTCCTTGAACGAATCCAACTCCTCCTCCATGCTTCTTCTCCAGAACTGACTCTCAGGTCCATTTAAAGCTTCCTCGAGCGTAATATCATTTTCATTGTAGACTTCTGACTCTGCAATACATAAACAATTATAGCCAAAACGATCAGGTTGTTTTCTTTCTCGTATAGATGAGATGTTAATGTTACTTGCATGCACTAGTGAGAGATCTGGTTCTGATGCTGTGTCAAAGGAACCATCATCTGAATCACTCACCGAAGAAGCCTCTGGAACATATGTGATGTCTTTATCGTCATGTTCAACTTCAGTGTCTGTGCTATCTAAAATTGTATCTTCTAATTTCTGGTCCTCCGCTGAAGACTTGCACTCAACAGGAATATCTACTTTACTTTCAAGTAGCCTTTCCATTATGATAATATCTCTGCTTGTCATAACTGAGTTATTTTCTGGGTTGTAAACCCTATAGCCCTTCACATTGTCAGCATAACCAACTAAAATCAATTCTTTCGCCTTCTTATCCCACTTGGCACGTTTTTCTTTTGGGATATGCATCATCACCTTACTTCCAAATATACGAATATGACTTAAGTTGGGTTTTTTACCTGTCCAAACTTCATATGGAGTCATATCATTTAACCTGGAAGCAATAATTGATCTGTTTCTCAGATAATTTGCGGTATTTACTGCTTCCGCCCAAAACTTTTTAGACAAGCCAGCATCAAAAATCAAACATCTTGCCTTTTCAACTAATGATCTATTCATGCGTTCACTCACGCCATTTTGCTGAGGCGTGTAGGCATTTGTTTTTTGATGTATAATACCTTTCTGCTTTAAGTATCTCTTAAATTCTTCACTGCTGAACTCCCCGCCGTTGTCTGTTCTAAGAATTTTAATTTTCTTATCTTTCTGGTTTTCAACCATTAACTGAAACTCTTTAAAATACTTAAATACCTCATTCTTTGTTTTTATAAAATAAATGAAAGCCATTCTGCTGTAGTCATCCACGAACAATACATAAAAAAAAAAAAATCACTTGTAAATAGCTGATGTTATAAGGAGTAACTTATGATCCCTTGTGCAAGATGTCATCCTGAGTAACTTGCATTCCAACCGCGAAGCCCTGCTAACGATGGGGAGACAGGGCATCCAAATTGCTCGCTGAAAATCGACAGCGACAAGATGCATATGTTAACGAGCGACGACGACAGCCCCGACATTGTGGCTATTTCGTACCCCGACATTGTGGGGCTACTTTTAATTTTGAATATATTTAGGGTTCTTTGGACAATAAAAACCCATAAAATTGTTAATTGAATGAGGCGAAAGAAGTGGAATGAACAAATGGAAATTCGTGGTCTCTGCCTACGCTCTGGGAAATAGACGTGACTATATATTTATGTAAAATTGTTAACAAAATCAGATTCAAATAGGTAAATCTGCTTAATGCTGCTACGTACAGGTACCTTATTTTAATCGAAATCCACGGGGACGAAGTTCCAAGCATAAGCTAGCCTGTATTATAATGAGAGACACTCATGACTAAGGAGAACACCTCAGCCTACACCTTAGAGGACGTGTATGAATAATAATACATGCTGTGGCTGACTGGTCAACTTTTGGGTGTTGAGGGAACATAACACTGGTGTGACCAGACATCGCAAAAATTTAATAAATGCCTTTGAAGCTATACTATAAAATCAATTATATTATCAGAGATAATGGTTCAATGAGTTCGCCTTCTCAAAATGAAATATTATGATAAAAAAACATATGTTTAGATTTAAACCGAACCATAATGACATGAGGGGGTTATAACTAACCACTACAGAAAGTCAATTAATTGTTGTCCTACTAATTTTATAAATCGTAAGTTTGTGACGATAGATGTTGGTTACCTGCTCCTTGATGTAACTGGTGATATACACACTGATGATGAGACACAACATCACGCCTCACGCCTGTATTCCCCGAAAGGGTAGGCAGAGGTGCACATACAATTTGATACACCTATATACCAGTTATAGGTCCCAAAATAAAGAGCGAGCCTATTACCATCAACCAGGCACAAATCCACTCCGTGCTGCTACTAAGAATGGAAAAACCCTGTAACACTTGCCCAACCTGGAACCTCATCCTCAGCAGTCGAGTTAAGCGATCACTAGACCAATGAGGCAGTCTAGAGTATAGCTTATTCGTCAGAATAACACATATGCTTTAATTAAAATGATTCAGGTTAATGCACCTCTAGTTGTATATATAACAAGGAGAACATATGAGTTGTCATTGTCACCACCATCTTCAAGATCACCTGTGGATTTAAACCATGTAAAGTTGAATAAAAGAACATTTGGATTATTACGAATACTTTAATTATATAACATTAAATAGGTATTCAACGATTTTAAATAGACATACATTCTGTTAACTAATAATGATTAACTTTGAAAAATAAATAGCAGAGTGACCACACTATGTACAGTACTATTAAAATTCTTTAAAGGCGGATGTGCCAAGTACATAGCGACAGAAACATTCTTTCACATTAATTAACGTTATCTAACAATGGCCAATAATGATTACTTTATTTTAACACTTAGATTTCAAGGCATCATCCAGAAAAATACATGACAGTACAAATATTTATGTACCTAGTGCTTTGCAAGATAAATAATATACTCATGGTTATTTAAAGGCAACTAACATCTCATATATAGAAAATAACCAATTAATACTTGTTTATAGTTTATTCATTGTACACAGCTACAAGTTTAAATATTATCTCACAATACTTACTATATATATCGTAAATGTAGATTTACAGCTTTTTTACTGAAATTTAAAGTTATGTACAAAATAATGCCAGCCTGAATATCCAAAGAACCTCAAATAAACTACAGTAATTTTGTTTCATTTGTTTAAGGTATTTCCTATAATATCTACATTATATCAGTTTTACATATAACATACAATCTGTCCTGCTGATCAATACTATAAATAGGTATGTACAAAGCAAAAAGTATTTTAAAGGAATTCTTAAAGTTCAGAATGTAACTATGTTTAGAATATCGGAATGTAGTTGTCAATTTTAGCACGGTGCTTTTGGGCCACACACTCACTGATCCAGACAATGTTTCGGCATTCCTGCTCCTTCAATTTCAGGTATGAATAGAATACGCCAAAGTGGAATTGTTGCAGGAATGCATGGACATTCAGGCTTACCTGTAGAAAATAATAATAAATTAACAAATTGATACTAATATTAAGGCATATTTTTATTTTTAGTGTATTAGTAAAAATCTAAACTTTTTGTCTACATGCAATAAACATACTGTTTATACAAAAAAATATTATATGATAGAAATTAATACCTCATGTTCAAAGAACTTGTCTTCCAAGGTCTTATCGCCTACATTGCTGCCTGCTCCTTCAAAAAGTGCTTGGTACTCAGCATAGTACTCAGCTACCGCCTTAACTTGCTCATAATCGTCAGCTCTGGCTAGGGCCGCCAGTCCATCAGGATTCAGTTTACCACAGCGGGGGTACAACTTAGCACGGTCATCCTTTGACAACTCAGTTCCAAAAGAGTTGATGGTGATTATGATAGCACGGCGATCAGCTTCAAACTGTACATTGAAAAAGGTTTATAAGGGACTGATTATTAATTTTTTAATAAATAAAATATCAACGCATGTTCAGACACTACTTACTGCTAAGATTTCACACATAACATCAGCAGTAGTTCCACCAATCTGCTTGCAAAAATCATAGAAGGCTTCCAAGTATGCCTTGTACAGGGTGTTACGGATGATCTCAATGTTCATCTCATCCAAGTCTTGCTCACTGATGCAGTCAACAAAGAATGGAGCCAATGGAGTGTCAACAAGTACTGCATTGTACAGCTCTGCAGGAGTAGCAGCAACATGAATAGCTTCCATTTGCTCAAAGGAACCCAATGGGTGGCATTTTGGAATCAACTCAGAAATAGGTCTCTGGTGCAAAGTACCAGTGATCAACAGAATAATGTTGTCGATCATGTAGCTGTAAGTGATAAAGTCTAAGAAAGTAGACAAGGGCTCCACTGAGTGATTCCTGAGATGCTGGAATTCAATGACAAGTTTCTCACGAAGCTTATCGTCAATGGTCGAAACTGAAAGGGGGCTGGGTTCATTGGCTAGGAAGGTTCCATAGTCAGTACTTTGCAGATGTAGTTTCAAGTCTGTAAACATTGATAAATGTCAAATGAATCATAATAAAATGGTTGCAGTTTTAGTAGCTACTCATGTAAAAAGTAGCTCTAGTAATAATAGTAATGTAAAGTCGTAATAAGAACCCGATTATGTAGCCTATTACGTTACCTTCCAGTGTCTCGCACTGCACCAAGTTTAAGTAGTCTGCCTGCTTGAGGATACCACACTTAAAACCACGGCACAATCCCTCCAAATATCCACCATCGATGTTGAAAATGCTTCCCTTCATTTTGCTTGTGAGTTTAATCCACTAAAACAGTTAAACTAAACACTTGTATTGAATTTCCAAGCAAATGAAACTAGCTAAAAGCCCAAAGAGACACAGAAGAAGGAAATCAATTCAAGTGGTGATCAATGATCATATGATGTGTCCATAGAGAATTCTGTTTAATTTTCGAGCTTCTTTGAAAAATGATACATAAACTAAAATTAGTAATATAACTATTTTTTTTTTCATATATTAATAAAAGCTATGTTAATAATCAAAATGGGCATTTATTATAAAGTACTCATAACGATGATAGTCATTAAAATAAGGCAAATACTGCAAATAGTAAGTCAGAATCACTTAATCTTTAAGTAATCTGTGCGTGAAGATAACATTAACGCCAATGTTAAATTTGACAGGTTTGTTAATTATCAGATAACACAAAATAGGTTCTGTGGGATTCGGTTTTTGACAGCAACCGCGTACGTTTGTTTTTTTGTGGTGTCTACGAAGATTTTTCGTTATTAGTGATTTGTGTTGATTTTAATCCCCTTTTTTCGACTATTCATTCCCGATTATAGTCTATTGTAAGTTTTTTTAATGGGTAATACCAGGCCTCCCGATCCTCCTGAGCCTCCAGACCCCCCAAGTGATGCATCTCTCTTCACTCACTCCCCGGCGCTAACGGTAACACTTCCATTTGAAGGTAACTTAGATGATGGTAAAAATTCAACTTCCAGAAAGCGTTCAGCTCCCCCTGGCTTGGACAGTAACGCACCCAAGCAGGCGAAAAATACGATGGGTAGACAGTTGTATACTGCTAGAGATTGTCGGCCTTTTTTGGTTCATGTCTCACTTCGCAACGAGCAGTCCGTGGGCACAGTTTTACACCCTCTGAAATTTGGCATGTTTTTATTAAAAAACAAAATTACCAATGTGTGTCGTGATGGTGTAAAGCGACTCGGCAGGAACCGAGTTTCAGTAGAGTTCAAAAATTACCAAGATGCTAATGGTTTTCTTTTAAACACAGTGTTGGTTCAATGCAAGTATGTAGCTGTTATCCCTCAATTTAACATTACCAGGATGGGTGTTGTACGTGACATCCCAACGGATTGGACAGATGAAGAAGTAATGCAGAATATCACGGTTCCGGAAGGATGTGGCCCGGTTATTAAAGCCAGGAGAATTAACCGCAAGGTTACCTCTTCTGAAGTGACACCGGAATGGAAACCGACGCAAACAGTAATTTTAACCTTCGATGGGCAAATTCTTCCATCAAGGGTATTCTGTTTTCATACAGCTCTCGAAGTAGAAAAATATTTGTACCCTACAGTACAATGTTATAATTGTTGTCGTTTTGGCCACACGCGAACTCAATGTCGGTCCAAGCCGCGTTGTTTTAGATGCGGTCAGGACCATTCTGGTGATGGTTGTAGTATCCTGCCAGGTGAAGCCTTTTGTGTTTCATGTGCTGGAAACCACTCAGCGAAGGACAAAAGCTGTCCTGAATTAGTCCGCCAGAAGAGCATTAAAGCTCTTATGGCGGATAAAATAATCTCATATGCGGAAGCCAGTGGTATGATTCCTGCGGTTCGTCGATCGTATGCTGAGGTCGCCAAATCCCAACTAGATTCTTCGCCAATCCCTTGTTCCCAAAGCTCAAGGACATCCTATCGGAAAACCGTATATCTGAAACCAAAGGCTAGGAGTCCGCTATCTCCTAGCTATAACAAAAAAGAGCACAGTGATTTAGTTAGTGAGTACTCCTTTTCCCCATCTAGAAATGGGTGTGCGTTATCACCGGAAGGGATAATACCTGAAGGAAATAAGCACAATAATAGTAATACGTCTAATATATTAAACCTCGTATCAACAATATTGTTATCTCTGTTATCTAATCCGGTTCAACTCCAAAATATTCCTGACCACGTTGCCTTAAAACTTACATCTATCTTAAAATATTTTAATACAATTCCATCCACTAATATTCCTGCAATGGAACGTGAGGAGTATTTCTCCCAGGAAATCTGATCTTTTATATTTAATAAACAAGTATAAACCATCGGTCTGCAGTATTGCTGAGACATGGCTGATTCCTGGTTACAACTTCAGGATTCCGTGTTTCTCTAGTGCTCGCCATGACAGATGTGACGGGTACGGAGGATCTGCCCTGTTCATGTCAGACATGGTAAGGTTTTCACCCATTCCCCTTCCCTCCGTTAGTGACAATATCAATGTTGTTGCTGTTAAGGTTGAGGACATAACTATTTTCTCTTTTTATGTTTCTCACCCAACCCTTAATGACTTAGCAGCTATTAGGAATCTTATAAGTACTCAAAGTGGGCCAGTTCTCGTAACAGGTGATTTTAACTGTCATCACTATAGATGGGGTTCAAATGTTTGCGATAGCGTTGGCATAGGCTTGGTGGACATATTAGATGACCTTAATCTATGTATAATTAATGACGGTTCTGTCACTCGTAGGCCGTCGCTTGGGCAAAATAATAGTTGCGTCGATTTGACATTCTGTTCATCGAATTTATCCAGCCTGCTAGTCTGGAACCGATTGAACTTGTCATATGGTAGTGACCACTATCCTATTTTAATAAAATTCCCTACTAAAGGTATCCCTGATAAGATTTCTACTCCACTTTTAAAACATCAACTTAATTCTGCTGATTGGAGATTATTTTCCAAAATATTAGATCATAGAATTTCCTTACTTCCATCTGTCAACATAAATAATGCTAAAGAATGCTTTTCTTCCTTTTCCCTTACTGTTTCCTCCACGGCAGACGACTGCTTGCCGTCTAAAAAACCTTGTGCTGGAAGAATTCCCTCTCCTCCGTGGTGGGATAGGGAGTGCACTAGCATGATTGCGGCTAGAAACCAAGCTGAAAAAGTTTTTAACAGTAATATGAACCAGGAAAATCTAATATCCTTCAAGCAAATTTTGGCCAGATCCAGAAAACTATTTCGTAAAAAGAAGCGAGAGAGTTGGCTAGGTTTTTGTAATTCGCTGAAACCAGCTACTCCAGCTTCAGTAGTGTGGAAAAGAGTAAAGTCATTTAGGAGTAGTCTTTCTCCAGTCTCTTCAAGTATTCTTCCTGCAGAATTGGGTCACCAATTTTTGTCAAATATTGCTCCGACTTATGTTCCATCTTTAGAAGATTCGGAAAGTGCCATCGCGGATGACTTTATTTCCAATGACCCGTTAGACAATCCTTTCTCTTTTGAAGAGTTTCAATCTGTTTTAAATCATGTCAAAGATTCCGCGCCAGGAGTAGATGGTTTTCCCTACTCTTTCATATCCAAATCAGGCTCAAAATGCCTTCAATATTTTCTGGACTTGGCCAATTTTTGTTTCATCAACGGTTACGTTCCTCCTTTTTGGAAGGTTCAAGTAATTATCCCTATTTTGAAACCGGGCAAGGATCCTAGTGATCATTGCTCGTATAGACCAATCGCTTTATCTTCCGTACTGTTAAAACTTTTGGAGCACCTCATTAAAAATAGGTTAGAATGGTTCGTTGAGAGTAGGAGGCTGCTGGCACCGTCTCAGTTCGGCTTTCGAAAAGGTCTGGGTACTTCTGACAGTGTAGGTACTCTTGTGTCAGAAATCCGTCTGGCTCTTAGCCGGAATGAGTCTGTGGTAGCTGTGTTCCTAGATGTTTCATCTGCATATGATTCAGTGCTCCTCCCTATCCTCAGGCAGAAATTGCAGAAGCTAAAAATCCCGTATAGGATGTGTCACACTATATGCAATATTTTATCTAACCGTTCCATTCAATTGAGAATCCCTGGTAAGCAACCAGAACAAAGAACAGTCTGGAGGGGATTACCCCAGGGTTCTGTGCTTAGTCCTCTTCTTTACAATATATATACCGCTGACCTCCCATCTTGTCTTAATTATAACTGTAAAGTTCTTCAATATGCTGACGATATTGCGCTCACGATCTCTAATGCATCGATCCAGGACGCCGCGACATCCATGAATGTTTCTTTGTCTGCTCTTAATCAGTGGCTTTTGGAGCAGGGCCTTACCTTGAGTGCTCCAAAAAGTGTTGCGGTCATATTTACGCGAAGACGAAGGATCCCCTCTTTGGACATTAGTATAGATGGACAAAGTATTCCAATAAAATATAAAACGAGGTTCTTGGGTGTTACGCTAGATAGTAAACTTACAGGGGTGGACCATATCAACGAAGTTGTTAAAAAATGTGAGCGGTCAATTTCTGTCCTCAAGGCTCTATCTGGAGTTTGGTGGGGCGCCCATCCATTCACCTTAAAACTAATTTATAATGCGTTGGTCAGGAGTGTTTTGGATTATTGCAGCTTCGCTATTCAACCTTGCAACAAATTGGCCATTCGCAGATTGGATAGTGTTCAGGCTAAATGTTTGAGAATCATAATGGGTGCCATGAAGTCTTCTCCCATAAACGCTCTTCAGGTTGAATGTGCAGAACCGCCGCTCAACCTAAGACGACAATATTTAGCAGATCGATTTTTGTCCAAGGTTTTCGCTCTGTCTTCCCATCCACTTCTTCCTATTTTAGAGCAAACGGACTTATCTTTCAATAATTCATCCTACTGGAATAACAAATCTATTCCTCCGTTGATAGTCAGATATAGGGAGCTTAAAAACCTCCCTTCGCCTGTTTATCAATACTCTGTCCTACCATCTTTTTCTTCCGCATATGAGGTGGTTAACTTTAGGCCCAAGATTGTCCTGAACCTCAATATATCTAAATTTTCACAGGACGTAAGGGGCGACTTTGCTTCGGCCATTGATAGGTTCTGGAAGGGTTGGAATCTATTTTTTACAGACGCTTCAAAATTGACTCCAACAGGCTGTGTTGGAGTGGCAGTCTACTTCCAAAATTCAAAAATTTCCCTCTTACTTCAGTGTCCACCAGAGTCATCGGTGTTCACTGGAGAATGTTTAGGTATCCTAGAATCTTTAAAATTTATAAAAGCTCACAATATTAAAAATTCAGTAATTTTTTCAGACTCGCGTAGTAGTCTTCAGGCATTGATGCAATGTCCACTGCATAGTCAAAATTTTAGTAATATTCTAATGGATACTAAAATTATGTTAAATGATTGTTATAAAAACAACTTTAATATAGAAATTGTTTGGATCCCTGGTCATTCGGGTATTGCAGGCAATGAATGTGCGGATTCGTTGGCTCGATTTGCCTCCTCGAACCAGGTTGAGCAAAAATACTATTTTATTCAGAATAATGACCTTAAAAATGACTCGAAGCCAAAGTTGTTTCTTTCCTGGTCAAAAATGTGGTTAGAAAGTTCGAAACACAAGGGGTTTTATTACGCAGGTGTGCAACCAGACATCCAGACTAAACCGTGGTTCAGCAAGTTTCCATCTGTTCCAAAAAAAATTGTCACAATCCTATGTAGACTGAGATTGGGGCACTGTTGCAGCCCGGTCTTTTTGAACAAAATCAATGTCAGAGACAACTCTCTCTGTGATTGTGGTCTTGACTATGGATCCCTTGATCATATATTTTTCGCCTGTCCATTAAATTGCAAGTCGTTTGACTTGTATTTAAAACTTACGCAAATTAAAATTCCTTTACCTATTAACTTTCGTTCCCTTTTATGTAACTTCTGTCCTTCTATTATTAAAACACTCTCTAAATTTATTAGACAAAATAATATTAAATTGTAGCTCTTTAGGTTTTAATAACGATTAAATAAAAATAGACCCACAAAAATGTCTAACTGCAAACGTTGCAGTCTTAACTCGAATCTGGCAGAATAGTTGGAAGTCCGACTCAATTGCCACAAGAAGAAAAAAAAAAAAAAAAAAAAAAAAAAAAAAAAAAAAAAACACAAAATAAAATATTGTTTACGTGTCGACATTCAGAAACATTCAAGAATTGTAATCAAACATGGATTCGACATATAATAATCCTATAAGGCAAAGAATAAATAAAATCTTTGATAGTCATATTGTTTCTGACAATACTGATGCATTACATTCAGTTTCTGGATTTTGTTCATCAAATTCCGCATACACAAGAAGAGTTATTGTAAATGAAATCGAGAAAAGGGACATGTTAGTCAATAAAGGAGTTTTATTAGAATATAATAAAGTGAAAGGTAAATTACAAGTGCTGTTAAATTCATTGTCATCATTGGATGTCGCAGTTAAAGACATGTCAACCAGATTATCTGATTCAAAAAATAAGACCCATCATTTGATAACTCAAACAACTAAACTAAAAGATGAAAGGAAGAAAACTGAGAAAAAAAAGACCTGGGTGGGAGCATTTGTAAAAAGTTTTCAATTGTCTCCTGAACAAAATGAGTACTTATTTAATGTTTCAGTTAAAACACCCCTAACACAGGATTTTTTTGGGACATTATCTCATATTGAAAAGTTATATGATAACTGTAAGACGCTTATAAAGTGTTGGCATCAGACATCTGCATTTGATATCATGGAGACAGTTGGCCTTCAACAAGAAGTTGCAATTGAAAAGCTGTACCATTGGACCATTGGAGCCTGCTTGAGTACCGATTCACCTAATAATGCCCTGGTTCCAACTGCTTTGGCTAAATTTCAGAATAGGCAAGTATTGTTTGCTAACATTATTGATGAGTATTGTTCAGCTCGCAAAGCAACTATAGTGCAACTATTTATTGATGCATTAACAAAAGGAACGGATGGTTCTAAACCTATTGAGTTTTATGCAAATGATGCTAAGAGGTATATTGGAGACATATTAACATGGGTCTATCAAGTAATACCAGTTGAAAAAGAAAATCTTGCTACTTTATTTAAATATTGTAATATGCCAGAGAAAAACCAACTTATTATTGATGCCTTAACAAACATAATGGAAGCTATTTGTCCTCTTTTAAAAGTGAGAGCTGAACTTATACTAAAACCTGATAAAGATCCTCTTGTTCTCTGGTCTATTACAAATTTAGTTATTTACTACAAGGATGTCATACAAGCTGTTATAACCAATGGCCACCTGATAAACACCTTTGAGGAGCTACTGAAAAAAAGTGAAGATGTATTTCTTATTACACTGGATAGTAAAATACAAAAGGAACTTAGCCATGGAGTTAAAGCCCCACCAGTGGATCTTAATCCTTCAATTGTAGTGACAGATTTGGTCAGTTTTCTGCGAGATCTGTTGGCAATTATGAACATCTCCCATAACATAAATATAACTGATAGAAAAATTATAATAACACATATTTTAGACCCTCTATTACATGCTATAAATGAAACTGCATGTCATTTAAGCTCAACTGATATGTCTGTGTATATGCTGAACTGCATTTATCACATACAATGTACTTTATCACTGTACACAATAATGGATGAATACAATGAAAGGCTGCAAGCTCAATCTGAAGCCCAAATTGACACCCTAACATCAGAGCAAGCAAGCTACCTAGTAGCTAATTTAAATTTGGGACCTATCTATACTATTCTACAGGAAAAAATAAGTGGTCCCTTGTCAGCAATACCAGGAATGGATACATCTACATTGAAGAGCTTTTTGAACAAGTTTGACATGTTCTTAGTATCCCCAGATGTATACATGCTACCACAACTCAATTTGCTGTTGAGTCATAATCACAAATCATTAGTAAAAAAACGAGCATTTGAAGTAATTTTTGCAATTTACACACAACTTTATCAAGCCGTCCATGACCCATCTAATGGTTATGCAGATCCACATACTATAGTTCGTAGAAAACCAGAAGAGGTGAACAAGCTACTTGTATGAATAAATAAATGTATGAGAATCTAATTTTATTAAAAAATATGTTTAATAATTAATTGCAATTATTAGTCTCAATAATATATATATTAGTTAAATATGATTAAGACTTTAATTTGGTAGATAAATGCATCTTCTATTTATATGTAGGTGATAAAATAATCTACCTCGTTGGTCGCTAAGAGCGACTGATGAGCATGAGGTCCTGGGTTCGAATCCCGGGTCAGGCAAAGTGTTACTGGGTTTTTATATTAGGTAATTCTCAGTAGCAGCACGGAGTCTGGATTATTATAGCCCCCTATTAATCAACAGAATTTGAACCCAGAACCTTATGCTAAGCAGTCGCGCTTAGCGACCCCTAGACCAACGTGGCACAGTCATAGATAATATTATAAAAATAAATAGTAAAGATCGATGATAATAAGAAGATAATTGATTTGAAAAATGTATGAACGACAACCGAAGACGTTGTGTTGCCAGCTTGTTACACACAAAATTGACTGTCAGACAAGTGTCAAATGGATCTGTGATCTGTCAGGCAAGTGAGAAGTCAGAAAAGGAATGTTTTGAGGTTATTATCAAACTTTTAGCATCGATTGTATTATTTCTTATTATGAAAATTGAATAACTGAAAATGGGGTCTCGACAAATAACAGAAAAGTCACTGTCTATGTTGCGGTCTTTGCCGAGGATATCTCTCTATAATATTCGTGATAATCCTAATTCTAAAATAAAGGTAAGTAGTCTTCAAGAATGGGTATTTTGAACAATATTAATATTGAAGTGGTACAAGAACTGTTTTTCTTTTAGAATAAACGGGGCCGCGCACAACATGGTGGTGATAAACACGGCGCTGGCAATAAAGGTTCTGGTCAAAGACAGAATTTCATGAGACTTGGTTATGAAACTGGAAATAACCCTTTTTATTTGAGAATTCCACAAGAGCATTACTACAGAGGCCACCAGTAAGTCAACAGACAATGATTTATTTTTACTCTGATAGAAATCCAGAAGAAAATATCAGACATAAAAATTTCTTTACTTAAAAAAAATAATCTCATTAATGGTGTACCATTTTTTGTTGTTAATTACTACTTTATATATACTTAATAATAATAATAATTTAGCAAATCATACTTCTTCACTAGCCCTCCTATTTAGTCCTTTGTGTTATTACAGTCACTTGTTATAAATGTAATCATTTTTTTGTTTCAGTCTAAGGAGAGAATACCCACCTCTGTCATTGCATCAACTACAATCAATAATTGATAAAGACCGCATGGATATATCTAAGCCGATTGATATCGCTAGTTTAATTAGATCAGGTTTATATGATTTCTTCCCAGATCAAAAGCAGTTTGGTATTAACTTGACTGACGAAGGAGCAGATATTTTTGCAGCTAAGATTAATATTGAAGTACAGTGGGCAAGTGAACAAGTAATTGCAGCAGTAGAAAAAAATGGTGGAGTTATTACAACTGCATACTATGATCCACACAGTTTATTACTCCTCAAAAACCCAAAGAAGTTCTTTGAATCAGGTCAAGCTATTCCAAGAAGAATGATTCCACCATCTGATGTCATTGAATATTATACTAGTTCTAAAACTCGTGGATACCTGGCCGATCCAGAGGAAATATCTAAAGAAAGGCTTAAACTTGCACAGAAATATGGATATACTTTACCAGACATAGAAAATGATTCAAGTTATAACATGCTATGTGAAAGGAAAGATCCAAGACAAATATTTTACGGTTTAGAGCCTGGGTGGGTGGTGAATTTAAAAGATGAATGTATTCTTAAACCGAAAGATCAAGAACTGCTACATTTCTATAAATCCTAATTCGGTAAAAAAATTATCTGTAATAAATAGTTATGTAGATCAAATCAATTTTAATTAATTTTCATTATACATTAAGCTTGCCCCCTTAGTATAAAACCAGCAAAATGTGGGTCTACTATATGTTTACCTCTACCTACCCCTTTGGGAAACACGGATGTAATGTTATGCTATGCAATTTAGTTTCATGCCTATAATGAAATATCCAATCATAATTTTTCCTTAAGTGGCAATTTCATTTATATTGGTTGGGTGTCATTGAGCTTGAGACACAAACCTGCATTGGTGGACTCCTGATGGTTACATTAACTTGAGACCAGCATCCATTTTTTACAAATAACTTCAACCCCTGAGCTCAGCAGTCGAATTACTTATTTATTAGCCATTGTGCCGATTAAGTAATTTTAGTAGCGGTTAGTCTACTTGATACTTTACTTGTCGATGGTGAAACAGGCCCTTACGCTTGGCAGTTGCAATTGCGTGATTGCGCAATGTTTTATTTTTATTTAATCTTCTTCTTCAATTTTTATTCAATTTAAACTATGCTTAAATCTGATAAGTGAGTGCTACTATTATGTATCACAACTTACAAATAACAATTATTTTGACCACCATACGGCATTCACCTGAATAAGTATTACTTATAATAAGGTGAATTTAAGTTTTGAATAATGAGAATGTGGATTACATAATATATAAGGTTGTTGTTGAAAAGTCGATAGTGTTACACAATTAGTGATAATTAAAAGAGGGTGTTTATATCCCTGAGATTTTATTTATGTTAGTGCAAATGACACACAGTAATCTTAGTTAGTTAATTCTCATTTGTTAAAAAGTAAAGAATTAAAGATGTTTAATTATGAAAAATTGTCTAAAAAAATAAAAGTGTTCAAAATATTTATAAGCGCTACGTAAAACGTGCGTCGTTATAAAACATTGAACTTCACTGGTATATTTAATATCTATAATGGTCGGGTTTGTATGGTCCATCAACTGGAACTCCGATGTATTTAGCTTGTTTCGGTGTGAGCTTCGTTAGTTTTACACCAAGATGGTCCAAATGAAGAGCAGCTACTTCTTCGTCTAATTTCTTAGGTAATGTGTGTACGCCGACGGGGTATGTGTTATGCCTCGTCCAGAGTTCAATTTGAGCTAACACCTGATTAGTAAACGAGTTAGACATAACGAAAGATGAATGTCCTGTAGCACATCCTAAATTAACAAGTCGCCCCGCTGCTAATACTATAATGTGATTTCCATTTTGAAGCTCGTAACGGTCAACTTGAGGCTTAATGTTCACTTTCTTAGCATTCTTTTCTAACCAAGCAACATCTACTTCACAATCAAAGTGACCAATGTTGCATACAATTGCATCATCTTTCATGTTAAGAAAATGTTCCTTGCAAATGATGTCTAGGTTTCCTGTGGTGGTTACAAATATCTGTCCTACTTCAGATGCTTCATCCATAGTTGTTACTTGGAATCCTTCCATAGCTGCTTGTAGGGCATTTATAGGATCAATTTCAGTGACAATAACTCTGCCACCGAATCCCTTAAAAGCTTGAGCACAACCTTTGCCTACATCTCCATACCCAGCAACAACACAGACCTTTCCAGCGATCATAATATCAGTTGCTCTTTTAATTCCATCCAGTAAAGATTCTCTGCATCCATATAAATTGTCAAATTTGCTCTTAGTCACCGAATCATTCACATTAATAGCTGGTATCTTTAAGGTTCCTTCACGGAACATTTTATACAAGTTATGTACCCCAGTAGTTGTTTCTTCAGAAAGTCCTTTAATCCCTTCTAACAGCTGTGGGAACTTTTTATGCACCAAATTAGTTAAATCGCCTCCATCATCTAATATCATATTTAAGGGCTGAAAATAAAATAAAAATTGTTAAAACACAAAAAATTATGACACTGATCAAAGAAAGCCAATTATTTGATTCTCGAAATGTAATTTATTATTGACTTAATGTATATGTCACTGAGCCTTAATGGGGATAACTTATTTATGTAGTGCAGCAGTGTTTTCCTCAACACAAAGTTTGTTTTGTTCTAGGGAAAATCATGCTTACCTTTCCATCGGGGAAAATGATTGTCTGTTCAATGCACCAAACATATTCCTCTTCAGTTTCTCCTTTCCATGCATAAATAGGTATGCCAACTGCAACTAGCGCTGCAGCAGCTTCATCTTGTGTGCTGTAAATATTACTGCTTGACCACTGGACCTGAAGAAATAATTGTCTTGATTAACTACAGGTAATTTGAAAAATTTGCTGTGTTCCTGGAACAGATCACGCAAAGTTCATGTTTTAGCTACCAATGTGTACTGTTTTTATGCCATAGGTACCCGTTACCTACCTACATTTAAAGATATTCTAAGATGCAACCAAATAATATGGCAGATTCATGGCGATAAGTTCTCCACTTATTAAATAGGACTAATAAATGCTTGAAAAAGCACACCTCACCCTAACCCATGTTATACGGACAAGATATCAATTATATTATACATAGAAATAAAAAAATACATACAGACGAACATAGAACCTCCTCCTTTTTGAAATCGGTTAAAAACGACCATACAATATTGTCTGTAAAAACTTAGACAATTGTTGTTGCCCTAGGTTACTTTTACATAAATTAGATATAATAATACTAGCTTCTGTCTGCAGCTTTGCTCCTATCGCTTATTGCACAAGAACTAAACATTTTCTTTGATATAAAAGTATAAATTAATTAAGATATTTATGGAAATACATAGATATAAAAGTATGCTGCATAATGTTTTATTCCTTTTTTACATAGTAATAGTAAATGTGTCTGGACCATGAACTGTCTATCTATTGTTGTGTTGCTGAAATGAAGCTAAAAATACTAAGTACCTATGTTAATGTTTATCATAAAATCAACGCGCATTTGTATGACAAAGCACATAAGGTTTGTTATCTTACTTGCAAACAATCATAATAGTTACTGTTAGGAGGTAATTGAATCATAAGTATGAGTTCAAAACACATTGCATAATAGTTTATTATACATGAAAAACAGATCATGGGCTAAAGATAAGAGGGGTCATCTGTCACTGATACATATTAGCACTACTCTTACGTGGCTGTAAAGACAGTAGATAAAATGTGACTCTTTATCTTTATTCTGAAAGACCTTAGAGCATTAACATTCACATGCAATGGCAAACAAAATATTACTCATACTTTATAGTTACATGATCCAATATTTGAATCAAGTTCACATTAGAACTGATTTAAGAAAAATACTTTTTATGTAGGTATTAATAAGGTGTTAATTGTACAACAAAATTCTTAATGTTATTATATTAAGGTATGGGTTATGTATTTATTATATTCAATAAAAATATCCATATAAAACATCCTATTCCACTTATTTTGTACAATCACATGGCATGTAGAAGAAATGATATGACCACAGATGATAAGATAGACAATGATATGACAGATTTAACCCCACATTCTGTTTCTTTATGATAATAAATTAAATTAATTGTGTGTATAAACATGATAATGTCATAATTTAGTGATTACATATAATCTGGATTTATCAATATAGTCTGTCATATTTATATTGATGTGATATGTTCATCTAAGATATTATAATCTAAGCAATATCTTATCACCTGTCTGTTTCATTGCTCTCTTACAGTTTATAGCTCTAATATTTATCAAATGAATGCCGAACATTATATAGTTAGTAGCAGAGCATTTTTAACATGTTTGGGGCTGTGCGAGTTAGCATGGGCCAACAAGTCTCATTAAAGTTAAATAGCAAGTTAAAACCATCAATTACCTACAGTGATAATGGCACATATAATAATGATGACTTGTTTAACTTATTTATTAGGGTTAAACTAATAAAGAAGGTCCTTGTTTTTACTAAAATGTGCATTGAGTATCAATAAATAAACAATTTTTTAGGCTACAGCTAAGGATTTTGCAATGCCTCTTTTGCCTGATATTAAGACATCATTGTCACCAATAAACATTAGGGTCTATTTTTTCCCAAAGGAAGATGTGTATATTAGGGAATCAGGATTTAAAAAATAGGTTTCAATAAAATGTTCATCAGTAAATCTCATTATTGGCCAGTGTTTGTGTTGTAAACAGGACATAATTAAGTAAATATTAAATACCTACTTATGTTCAACTACGAAATATACCTTTTTGTCAATTTCAAAATAAATAAAAGAATTAACTATTGTACTTAAATAATAAATTTGAAGGATATTTTATATCCAAAAAGTGTAAACTTAATTAATTACAATACTAGTACCTACTACAATAACTATAGAAAATATAGTTAAAAATAATTATGAAGGTTAAAGACAATTACAAATAAGTATGGGAATAAAACAACTAACAACCAACCCTATCAATTACACAATAACTTATAGTACTTAATTCAAGAAATTTAAGAAATGTGTAGGTACATCATTATTTACTTGTCTCACTATAGTCAAGTTTATTTTTATATAAATAATATTTGATGTTTAATTTAATGACATAATAATATACTGTAACTCATGCTGACAGCAAGAATTATGAATCACATATTTTAATTATTCAAATAACTACTTATTATGTATTTATGAGCACTTACTTCAGCACCAAGCTCTATCAGGGTTTCAATGAGGACAGCTGTCTGCACAGTCATGTGTAAGCTACCAGCAATTCTAGCCCCCTTGAGGATTTTGCCTGGAGCATATTTGCGACGGCATGCCATCAGTCCTGGCATTTCTTTCTCTGCCAGCATGATCTCCTTGCGACCAAGCTCAGCCAGCTTCTCATCAGCTATAATACATTTTAAGTATTTATTCCATTGATAACATATTTTTAAATGAAAATCTTGTAATGAAAGGTATTTTAATACAGTAACATCCCAATCAGGGTGATTTCACAATATTTAATAGTATTACACAATTTTATATTTAATACATTATGTAATTATATTTGGATATAATTATATATAGGTACCATAACAAAGTAAGTATGTAACTTAGAGCAAAGTAAGTTGTATAGTGATGAAATGGTAAATAATTACTACTTTTTGTTATTAAAAGGTTCCACCCTTCCACTTCTCTCAGTATGATGTGGTCTTGCCAAGTCTTTCCCATCGAATTGGATGTCTAACAATTTTTTTTTTGCAAACAAGTTATTCTGTGTTATGAGCACAATCATCTGTTCCGAGTCTGGGTGGAATTCATCTATATTAAGTATTTAAGTATGTTTATCAGTTGTCTGATTAGCATAATACAGGCTCTGCCTAGTATGCGATCAGATGACCGTGTGTGAGCTGTCCCAAGATATTATTATTATTAGTTTTACTCTACAATAATATGATATTAATAATCATTGCTTTGATGTAAACATCAATGATTACAGGCCTCATTAGCAAAGCAATAAATATAAATACTGATAAAAAATAATTTAAAAAGTAAACTAGTGCTGAACCCCGGCCGTCATCCGAAGTCGCATGGTAAAGATAACCTATAAAATTCCTACTTACGATTAAATGAAAAAGAATGTATGTAACAACAAATTATTAATAGATACATTTGAATCTGAATGTTTACCTTATACCATTATTAATCTATTCTTATTTATCAGAATATTAACATTAAAGTACCTAGCGAAACAAAGTTAGGCACACTCACCAATTTTAAACGGGGGCTTCATGATTAATTTTAATTAAAATTAACAACACGGAAATCGTTTGCACAATATGCCTTCTTAATCGTTCGTGTTAATTTTGGTCTTCGAAGCTACGGTATTGACTAATTGCAAGACGACGACACGTCCGAACGCAATCACAGAAACAGACACATAGACCAACGACTTATAGAATATGGATAATATAGACTATAGAGTAAAGCTAAAAGCAGGCTGATAGCAGCATCATGAAGTCCGAGATCATGATTAAGGCTCGGTCTACATGTCAGATTTTTTCATCTGAGAGTCGGGTCTGATAGAGACTAGTCTGTTCCAGTTATCGGAAGGCGTTGGAGCCATTAATTATTATTTGAATATATAACGCACGTCCGATCCGACCATCGGATCAGACGTCCGAGTCTTTGCAATTTCCAACAAGCAAATATGCAATAACAATAAGTATAATAAAAGTAATTCGTCGTCAATCTTTTCTTTGTGCTCCGTTCGCAAGCACTCGTGGAATCTGGATTATCATCGAGGTTTTTTTCTGAACTTCGTAGGATGTGTATCGAGTTAATACAATCTGATTGTCTGATCAGTAATCAGACAATGGGAAAAAAAATCTGACGTGTGTACCCAGCCTTATGATTATGACAAATGTTCTCTCGTTATCGTACTCATTTTGTAGCCTTGGTAGTGTTGTACATGGTTGTACTACCTTATCATCATTTATTCAAAAATTTATTACTCTTAATAACAGTCTGTTACACCAGAGCTTTTAAACATAGATTACATTTGTTATCTGATACAACCATCATCATCCGCAACCTCTAAGTTGCAGATGGTGACAACAAGGGTCCTATCGGTTTTAGCATCACTAATGCTTTCAAGCGTTTTAGAAAGAAAAACCAATCGTCGCGTCGCGCGTCGTCGTCGGTTTTATTTTTAGATTGCCTGCCAATTGCCATTATATTTTTAAAGTAGCTAACTACGCAATTTTGATCTGCAGTAATATATATTCGGCTCATTTGTCTAATAAATTGAATACAAATTACATTCTATGTTATACATGGATACACTCAGGTTTTTAGTATTTCACACCATGTAAAAAAAATATAAAAACATACATACATATAAACATAGAACCTCCTCCTTTTTTGAAGTCGGTTAAAATGCATATTTATGATAGATTTCGTCGGTATTTATTGATAAAAAAGCAATTTAAATTTTATTATTCCATTTTTAAATTCGTCTTTTTTAATCATTCTTCTAATGTCTAAAACGCCATTCACCACATTAATTCCGACGTGAAGTCACTGCGATAGTACTAACCCGTCAGGGTACCTAAGTTCTGTGGTAAAGTCCACTAACGGAGTGACGTCACGAGCCGAAAAGCATGGCGGTTAGCGTTTCTACGCCAGGGTAGGTACCTTCTCTTTATGAAGAGGCCTTTGCCCGGCAGTGGGGTATATAATAATATAATTATGTGCAAGTAGAGAGCCTCAAAGAGTGACGATACTTAAAGGTTACTTTATTCCACAAATCCCCATTGACTTTCCCCATCAATGGGGATTTGCGAACTTTTTATCCACAAATCCCCATCATGAACAAATTCGTCAGATTCAAAATCCATACTTAATATAATTAACGTGAAGATATAGAAGGGACAATATGTGTCAATTCCGCGCAAAACGGCTATCGCTCAGCATAATGCTGTGCTCATGCACACTCAATGAGAGGCATAAACGCAGCGCTAGTTTTCAGCGGTAGCCGGTGTGGAAAGTTTAAGACCTAAGAAAGGACTTAAGCACCTTATATTTAGATTCATTTCCCTAAGGTTTAGAGCACTAACCTTTCCTTTAACAAGATAAGGAAAAAACGAGATTGGACCATTTCCCATCATATTTTTATAGACCTGTCCGTAGATGAGCGCTCACTGCCAACATGCACACCAGCCGAGGTCGTCGTTTGCAGTAGGTATATACTTCCATAATAAAAATTTGCCTCGTAGGTCTAGTGGTCTCTAAGCGCGCCTGCTGATTCTCTGGTTCGAATCCCGGGTCGGGCAAAGTATTACTAGGTAACTCGCAAGTAAAGTGTGCCCGGTTGATAGGCTCGCCCCCTATTACATTGGGACCTGTAAAATAACTGGCGAAATGTGGGTGTACTATATAGGTGTATGTATGTTAAGATGATACATTTTCTAATTAAAACCCACGGTAGGACAATTGGTAACCAACTCTAGAACTAAGACCTGCAAGTCCATGTGGGTTAATAGATGATAGATATGTAGCACTTTGTTTCGAGAGAACATGTTTACAACAACAAGACCAACCGTTGTCGGTCTGGTTAAAGAGTAGTTTACTTTGCTTAGAGACAAGTTTCATGTTTCGTAGACGCAGATAATACTAACCTCCTTCATGTGATATGCTTTCTGCTGCAGATAGTCATAAACAGTTGTAAATATGATAAAAAAATATCTTGAAGCTACTAACAAAGTTACTGAACAAAAACGGATGAATATTGAAGGCCGATGATAAAAAAAAAACAACTTAACTTCTAAATTGTTTAATCATCATAGAACAGTTTACACGGTAGCAGATAGTCAAAACGAATGGAAATATACGCCGTAACAAAAAAACTAATTGATTTTAGATTCGCGCAGGAAAAGTGGGTGGTATTCATTGACTCGATGCCTATGATTCTAATTCAGAACCTTTCATGGCATGGCACTAGTCCTTACATATTCTCCTATCATACTTAAATATAAGTACATACTTAACTTGTATGACATTTTTATTTTGAATATTAGCATATCCCAATACTTTTTTTTTTCAAATATATATGGTATTGTAAAACGTTAAATAATTAAATAGTAGTAATCGACACTTCACATTATATTCTTGCATAATTCGCGCAAACATCATTCCTATCAGTGATGCTCACAGACTAGCAGACACTCAACATGTTAATCAAAATAACATCAGGGGTATGTTCATATTCTAACGCACCTAAGTCTTAAATCTGAAGAGTATAAAAAGAATTCTATCCCAGTTTATGGAACGAATTGATTCGAACATTAGTCATGAGTAATGAAATTGGACGTCGATAACAAAGAGTTTAGGTTTAGTTATCGTACAAGTAAAAGGCACTTATTGACAGCTTTAAAGCAAGTTTGATCGACAAAATACAAGAAATAATTAATTATCTCAATAAATAACAAGTAACATGGGCGTTGGTGACTTTGACCTTTCTCTAAAATAGTTTTAACTTAATATTGAATACCCGACACGCAAACTATAGGAAATGCTTTGAGCAAGTCGACAAAAGGAAGGCCTCGTGTTTTATGAATTTAATATTCGATAAGGTCGCGATAACTTGCTAGATAACTAATATAGTTGCCAGAACTACGGTATTAAAACGTTACATTAGGTTACCGAGATAAGAATTATTGTTTATAAAATAAAAGAAAATCGATGTTACGATTTCGTGTTAGAAATAACATCAGATAAGGCAAAAATAAATGTTAAAAATAAATAAAGATAAAACGATAACATGAAAAAAGAATACGTTGTTGAATATACCCGTTTGAAATTCTCAGTTAGTTAAACTTAATGCATCAATTTGGTATTGTTAGAAAGCCGTGATGGCTTTCTACATAATATGGTCCGCATGATATTTTTGTTTATTTCGCCAATTTACTTTCAGGGCATTACTATTTTGCCATTCCAGGATATATCTTAAGGGAAAAGAATGTTTTAATTACATATGTACAATAATGTGATAATGAGATCAGAAGGCAAATACACTTTTTATTCATCACAAAATAAGTTGCTAAATTGAATACTTAATTGATGAAAGTATATTAAGTAGATAACCTTATCAAATGGCATATTTTTATCCGTGATCAGACAGTTGTAATGTTTCGCCTGCTTATTCACATGAGGGTGTTGGTGTTAAAACAGTTAGAACATTCCAATAGTCGGAATTATTTGGAAGAACTCGTGATAAGTTTAAAATCTACTAAGATTACATTATTTAGCTTGGATTGTGATGAACAAAAAATAATCGTCGCCAATATGGCGTCCTTCAGTCTCGAGTAACGTCGACGGAATCTTAAACATACTTTATATACCGAATTTTCATTATGATCGACAATGCCTAAGTTTATAAAATATCTGAGATAATCATGCACGCATCGACACATGCAGTCTTACCCATTCATAATATTCTTTCATGCATCTTACAAAACATAATAATAATTTATAAAATTCATAATCCCTTGCACATGTGCATGCCTATAGTAACATACGTCAACTTTCATACTTCTCTTACAAACCATCACTTTATCTCACATAAGTAAAGATACCACAGCCACTGTCTGTATTTATAATACCAAATAGGAAAAAATGCTTCAACTTTAAGATAATTATGGAAAGATAATGGTCAGGCATACATTAAACAGTTTCAAAAATGCTACGCTAAGTGCATTGTCTGGGGCCAAAATCACTTGGTGATTTCAAGAAAAGGCCGTAAACAAATGATCACTTTTCTTAAATACAATTTCACTAGCTTATAAACATTCATCCCTATTTGATTATTCATATTTTATTATGGGTTCAACGAAGTTTATAAACTACTTGCCTTGTCATGGTAAAAAGCTCTGTAAATTAAACACAGCAATGGTTTCAAGTGTTGCTATGCTACAATTATGGTAACACATAACTAAATAGACAAATATTATTATATTATTGTATCATTGATAATATATAATATTATTTATTTATAAAGTAGGCCCGAGTGTTAAGCCCATAAACACAAAATAACTACTATATTAATATTGTTGGAGAAGAGTTTAAAAACTATAAAGGCCTCTAAACAAATGCACCTAACGATTT
Organism: Abrostola tripartita; assembly: GCA_905340225.1. NCBI lineage: Eukaryota > Metazoa > Arthropoda > Insecta > Lepidoptera > Noctuidae > Abrostola > Abrostola tripartita. The sequence goes on from HG996488.1 coordinate 5,997,301, forward strand.
ATGAATACGGACATAATATGCCTGCCAACACAGTTGAGTTACCAGCAGTAAGATGTCTGAAACTGCATTTCGTCATTGTGGCAGCGCAGAGTTTCAAATCTGAAAAAAAAAAGAAAAAATCTTTCAATTTTATATAACCATTATGTCCAGGTATGTCTATATTTCTTTATATAAATTTATACTCCAAATTATAAAGTTTAGAACATTAACAGTAGAAAAAACACGATTTCACATTTGGCCGACTATTTAAATTAGTATAGGGACAATAAATACCAATTGATCATAGTGAGGACAACACATAGTTTATCTGGTTTACAACAATGTTAATATCCAGCATCGAGTATATCAATAAAACTGGAGTGTCTATTTGTAATATCAAAATAACAGTTTTATACTCGATGCTTATTATAGTATGCACGATACACATAAAAACAAAAATGTGGTTTAATTTTTTTTTGTGTGTCTCTATTTCTTACGGCTAATCGCCGAAACGGCTGGAGCGTTTTCGGCGGGACATTCACTGGCAGATAGATAGCTGACTACTACTTTGAATTTTCTAAAATTGTTAGGGTTCGCGGGAAAACAAGAAACACGCGGGAAATTCGCAGGTTAATCTGCGACGGCTTGACGGATTTTGACGGGACTTTCACTGGCAGATAGCTGATGTTATAAAGTCTAATAAAGGCTACTTTGAAAATCAAGAATATTTAGAGTTCCGCAGGAAAAAAATAAAAACCTATAGAATTGTAATGTAAAATCAGAGTCAAATAGGTAAGTAAATCTGTATACTGCTGCTACGTAAAGGTAATTTTAATCGAAATCTAGTGGGACGAAGTCTCGGGAATAAGCTAGTAGTAAATAATAAAGAAATGTAAGGAACCAACCAGCTGGTGAGAGGCGTCTGTAGCTTGAGCTTGCGGATCTCCTTGGTGGCCCAGTTGGCGAGCGCCTTGGTGCGCGGCGTGCGCGAGCGGCGCGCCGCCTGCAGCAGGTCCAGCAGCGGCCGCGTCTCCAGCAGCGGCAGCACGCGCTGCCCGAACACCGTGCACAGGTCGCCCGTCAGCCCCGCGATCACCGACATGTGTCCGTCCGTGCGCTCGGGCTCGCACGCCACTTGCATCATGAACGTCACGATGGCCGGCACGTGCGGCTCCACCAGGCCCACGTCGGATCGGACCTGAACGAGTTCGAATGTTTGCTTATTTATCCTGTACTGCGTTACGTGTACACACATGAAGTTCACTTGCCAAAACACCGAGACTAAAACAAATATCAGCGTAAAAATGTTTCACGTGAACGCCTAAGATTTTCGTGAGTAATAAATGATGAATATCTCAGACAAATACAAAATTTGGTTTAGAAATAATTACTTTGACAGACAGATTGTACTGCTGGGAAGTTTGTTGCGCCGTTTCTTCTACCCAGCTATAGCACTAGGTAGCGGTGACGGGCGGGCGTTTTGGGGGCTGTCTTGATGTAATTTTTTGTGCAAAATTTACCTTTTTTTAAGTCTATTTTGATTAAATGATTTAATGATAATACTGAAATTGAACTGAACTCTAAGATTGGTCAGAAATAAATGTAAGTGCGCTATATTGATCCTCAGCCTTAATGTGAACGCTGAGCTGTGTGGCTAAAGGCTAGCTAAGGGAATTAGTGCTAGGTATTGATGTTTTGACTTATTTGACAATAGTAAGAAACTTATAGATAATCATAACAATTATCTTCTACGAACCTCTCCAGTTGACCCCTTCAAGCCTTGGATGATACCAGTGTAGGCCTCCAACACGCTTTCCCGAAGTTCTCCTAAATATTCAACCATGTCGTAATCATTACGATCAACTTGAGCATTGCTTGCCTGCAACATTAAATATACAAATTACATAACAAAAACTCATTAACATGTTTCAAACTTGCTTAATATAATTACACATTATTATAATTCCTGAAAAATAGTTAACATCTAGAAATAAATAAATTAATAATTAAAGCCTAATTATTTGTAACTACTGTTAAATTTTTAACATAATTTGAAAAAAGGTACATGCCTGCAATAGCATCTGCATCACCACATCAAAGTATTTAGCAAAATCAGGACCAATGCTGAGAGCAATGTCACCAAATACTGACAAAATCTGGGGTTTAACTGAGCGATGAATGGATGGATCACCCAGATTTTCCAATAACAAGAATATGATTTCATCACAGTATGGTAGAACCTGCAACAATACAGTCAATTAATAAAACATGTGTTTGGGAATGATGAGCCACAGCCAGTGCTACTATAATTAAATAAGAACTGACTTATTATATTTTTAGTAAAAGTAAATTTAATCGCTATAATTAATCTAGTAAATGCGCCTACGAATATATATCGTACCAACTTACCTTACTTTTTAATGCTCGGCAAATATCACCAGTTAGACCTACAGCCGCAATACATACTTGATATTCTTGATGATTTTTAAGTCCTACAAAGAGGTACCTCTTGAAAGCATCCATATATTTCAAGAAGCCTTCACCTAAAACCTCAACTAGAGTAGAGACTGCCATGAGGGCATCCTCCTGAACACCACCTGCTTTCCCTGCGTTGCCAGCGAACATAGTCAACAAGGCGGTCATTATCGCGTCCGATATTTGTGGCGCGTCTTCCTGGGTTACCTTACGCAGGACAGATTGTAGTGTGGCACACAATAGGCTTTGGAGATCGTTAAATTGTGAACGATCAGCTTGACTTGAAATATGATTTTCCATTTGCAATACTTGTTGCAGCCTCTCCAAAATCACCATAGTTGTTTTTTGAACAGTGACATAACAATCAGTCGGAGAATTCTTAACCATTTCCATGAGGGCTTCATATGCAGCAGACCGTAAGTTATGCTGGGCTGCATCTTGACGGTCTGTTGTTTCAAGAAGTCTTTGAATAATAAAATCAAAGTAATTTGACATGCAATAAGTTTTAGGTTGATTGGAATCTTCGCAATCGGCTGCTTCATACGCAGCTTCCGCGAGGCCTGTGAATGCCCAGCAAACATTAGCCGCAACCCGTGGTTCTGCTTTTAATCCATTGACAAGGCTTTCTAAAAGTGGTTTTAGATATGTTTCATTTATAGCTGCTTCGGGGACAATCTCACAAATTCTGCCAAAAGTCCAAGCGGCGGTATCTCGCACAGCCACGCTGGAATCGTACATGGCTTCAATCAAAGTGGGCATAGCCTTTTCTACTAGAGGCTTCAGTGTATTTGCTTCAAGTCCACCAAGTATAGAACCAAATGCCATTAGAGCAGCCTCTCTATACCGCCAATTTTCGTTTTTAATGTTTGAATTAATGAATGGTATAACATGGGGGACCACTTCATCTTGACAACAGTTTGATAAAAGCATTAAACAAACAGATGCAGCTTTAGAGGGATTCCATTCTAATTCATCATCTGTATCATCTTGCTTTGTCAACTTTTGCATAAGGACAGGTGCAAGGTACTGCAATGCTCCTCTTGCATAAAATCTAGATGTGCGTGCTGGAGGTCGGCCTGAAAATAGAGCAATAAGGTATCAAGTAACTACTTCTAATGATACAGTCTCATTATTAATTCTGACAATAAAGAAATTTTAGATATAATATCGACCTGCATCAGCTGCCTCTAGTTCTTCAATTGAAAGATCTATTTCTTCATCACTGACATTAGACCAGAACTCAATGCCTTGAAGTGAAATTTCATCAACATCAGATTTCATGGCTTCTAAAGTGATTGGAAATAATGCTTGACCCATGTATGGTTCCATGTACTGATAGTACAAAGACAAAATTTTTACCTGAAATTACAACATTATTAGAATGGTTCTAGAAATAACTTAATTTTTAGAGAATAGTATTAAAATCAGAATAAACTTAATACTTACTAAGCATTGAAGAGCAGCAACACTGATCCTCATGTCGCTTGACTGTGTGGCCTCACATACAACTTCCATTATAAAGTTTCTTTCATTTTCCTTATCAAAATTGGCTTTAGTAAATTCTAGCGAGTTAAGTAAAGCTTGCGTAGCAGCAAGACGTACATGATTGCTAGTTTCTATAGATCTCATACCATGAATGATAGCAGTTAAAATAGGGTTGCTTTGCTCTGTTAAAACCTCGGCATCAATCTCTTGGCAGATGTAACCTGAAATATTTTTTTTTAATATTGTTTATTATGGACTTTCAATAGCTGGCTCCTTGTTACTTTCTACAAATATGAAAGAAAATATAAGCTCCTACCTTATTTTTCGAAATATTTTATGAAGCATGCAATCAAAGATATTTAAATAGTTTCAAAATTGGTCTACACCTACAACTACATAATATTTTTATAGTCTATTTTAGTGGATTTATATAATAACAATTAACCAATTTAGTTGTTCTACTCAAATATAATGTTTGATTTTAAAATACAAAATAATATCTTATAAGGATCTGATAATTGCGGAAGCCATAAGTAAAACATATTTTGAATTCGAACGAGACAAAATAGTTTTATTCACTGTCATCCAAAAATTAACAACAACATATTTCTTTGTTAGAAGTGCTATTCGCTCTGAATATATATTTGACTAAACCACATTTAGTAACATGTTTACTTGGCTGGGAATAATAAACAAAGTGAGATAACGAAGTTCAACTACTTTGTAATTCACTTATTATTATGTACATAACAGTCATAGCATTTTGTTCCCATACATGTCATTATATTATATGAATGATATCGATTTTTTCAAATTGCATCATTTTTTTTAACTTTTAAAATACTTGTATAGGTAACAAAGGGAGAGGCAGAGCTGTGCCTAACTATGGCATAAAAGTGTAGTCCTATGTTACACAGGTAATAACAGGTAAACCTATTGAAATAACATATTGTGAGTCTGAGTCCATAGGAATGCACATGCAAAATACCACATAAGAAGAACTCTTAAATCACTATTTAAATATACTTCTGTAAATTGAGTAGGACCATATACAAATATGTAAGCAATTTTTATACCATATCTCCTTCAAATTCCTTTCCAATTATTATAATCTGTACATACCAATAGCTTCTAAAGTTGCTTCTTTTTTAAGTTCAGTTGATTGAGCATTGACAACATTTTCTACAAGAATGGGTATAAGGTCATTCCACTGCCCTACTGGTAGTTCTGCAACTGCAACATATGCTACGCACTGAGCAGCTGAGCTAGGCCTGCTGTTCTCTGTTCCAATTGCTGATAGAATCTATAAAATAATCACAAGATTCAGTTTATTATGGTTGAAAATTATGATTTGTGAATGTTCATATAATATTAGATATAAAATCTAAACATACGTTTTTCTTAATATACAATCTGATGTCTTCAGGTAGTGCCAGCCACCTCTGTTGGTATTGTTGTTTTAATGTAGGGTCTTTGGAAGTAAGGTGGTTTTTCAGCTGTAAACCTGCAGCCATCCTAGCCACCTGACTGTTCCCTCCGGCAACCAGAACATCAGACAACATTTTAATAAATGTTGTAAAATTGTTAACGGCTGCATGGTTAAGGTAGGTTTCTGCAGCTTCCAACTCATTTCGGTCTGTAAATAAAAAATGAAGACTTTAAGTGTGCAATTAATCATATATTGTCAGTTAATATGCTAAAAAGTTTCAGAATACTGTGGTGATAAAAAGTATTTTTAAATTCTTGGCTTAATTAATCACAACATCAAATCATATGATATGAATATTTTGTCAAATAGATCTTAGCATTTTGCTTTGATCATGCTTAGTAGAACATATTAATACAATTCAGTCAAGGATATTTCTACTCTCACAAATGTAGACACAGAAAAAATAACTAACAGTTAGTACTGTGATACCTACATGATTTTATAGTATTCTTCTAAAATGACAACATTGTCTTTATTATCAAGTAAATGTCAGTTTTAACCTAGGTTAATCGGACTGATATACCTACTTCTGTGAATAAAAGTAAAAAACTATTATGTGTCAGAGATATTTAGACATGTTTATTTAATATGATCAATATTTGTCTATTGACATAGGGGGTATTTATTAGAGTTAAGCATAGTGCTATGCGCTTCTTCTGAACACCATTCCAAATCATACAAATCAAATGGAATGTCAAAAGTGTAAAAGATTACAAATTATAACCTTCAAACCATAAGAAGCCACCTATTCAACATGTAACAATAAAATCTTTAACACTTTTAAAGAATGGATGAGTTTGGGGCATAGTCCTACATAGTGTATGCACATCGTAGTCGCGTTTGGATAGTAGTCATTTAACTTGAATTATAAGTGAACCTAGAATTTTCCTTACATGACAGTTAAGCGTCTTTGTCATCCACATTCTATCAACCGCTATCTAGCTTTAAATGAAACTACAAAATATAGAAAATATGATTACTTTTTCTTTGTGAGGACCATTTACACAAAATACAATTTAAAACAGTTACGTTAGATGATAAGTCGGTTGACGACCTGGAACGCCATACATGAACAGTAAATGTTGAATGTTGGTTTCTTACCTGGTGATACAGTCTTTTCCAATATTTGTATAAGTGTTAACGTAGTTTCCGTATGCATTGTATTCACTGTTTCTTTAAAACTCTAAATATTAACTGGAATCCGTATTTGTAAAAATAAGTAACCGGCACACCACCGACGGAAGAACACTCATTGATAAAATGTTACTAGTTGTAAAAATATAACTTGCAATTATATTCATACCATGAATTTGCCAAGTCAGTGTTGTCTGTTATACCATGTTATACCCTTAGAGCATAATTATAACCAACTACCATACCAATGCATGTGATTGCCCTTCTAGTACGCATAAGGTCACTTGTCTCATGTCTGTGTCATTCATTACACAGTTGGATCTTATGTACACTTAAATAATTATATTAAATATGCAATTGATTCAAATATGAGCCAAATATTTTTTATAATCTATTTGCTTAAAAATTAAGTTTATATCATTATATTTTGTTTATGATTATGAAAATAATTATTAAAAAGTGCCACAAATGAGCGGGAATTTCAAAGTAGTTGAAACACAACGTTAACTGTCAGTTGAAATGTGACGTCAAAGTCTAAATCGAAAGTTACATTGAATATAAAAAAAAATACATTTAATTCAAATTTAAGTACCTTTATGTAAGTTTCATGTTATAATCTTGTTATAATAATTGTAAAATACAAAACATTGATAAATTACAGAGCACTATAATTTAACAGCTACCATAGAGAAAATAAGTATATTATATTATTAATAATTATATTCTCGTTAGTCTATGCAGCTACTTACTAATGCTAGTACATAGTTTGATACGTAACGTAGACTTTTACGTCTACGTTTAGAGTATTATCATAGACTAAAGAGAATATACTTATTAATATAATCATAGATATAATATAGTTATTTTCTCTATGGATTATGGTGATATTTATAACATTTCTTTTTCCTTAAATTTTCGAAATTTGGCGCTGATTTTTATTTGAAATTGAATTTGAAAAAAAATGACATGCATATTCCCTACAATCTATGCTCGACCATATTATGGCAACTCTTGACGGTAAATGTCAATGTCATTCTTTTACCCCGTGAACAGTTGTTGTCGGCAGTGGTTTGACTAACCAAAATTTGCCAAAATGGTAATAATCATCAATTATTTAAGTAATCATGGCATTTATATTCTATTTTAGTGTTTAAGAGTGCCCTTGTAGTACAAAAGCTGAAAGTTATGACAGTATTTTCATCTTATCGGCATTATAAAATGAGTGGCAACTTTGTTTCAGTCGCTGGTAATTCCGGACAAGTTTCAACATATTCTTCGTATCATGAATACGAATATTGATGGCAAACGTAAAGTTATGTTTGCCATGACTGCCATCAAGGGTGTTGGTCGCAGATATTCTAATATCGTACTGAAGAAAGCTGATATCGATCTTGACAAACGTGCTGGTGAATGTACCGAAGAAGAGGTATGTTTTTGTGGTTTTGGTTCTGTCTTTACTTATATATAAAGTACTATTCAGTAATGTCAACGAATTATTGTTTTCTTGTTTAAGTAAAACCCTGTTAAATGTAAACATTAATTTTAAACGAAGCAAACAAAGTTGTTTCTAAGCCTACACTACTAGACATGTATATATTATGATTTTAACTTTAACCACGTTCGCTTTTTTATCTGTCCTGGATTTTGCCTGTGTAGCTTGTGTACAAGCTAGATATTAATTAATAACATATTTTACAAGTGCCACATTTTTCTAGTTAAGTAGAAAAAAATAAAATAAGGTTTGAACTATTGTTACAGATATTAATATATTATCTTCACAAATTTTGTAAATAGACAAAACTTTGAGGACTAAATTCTTATAAATTTAATAGGAATTTGGGACACCTATCATTGACAATAATAATAAACTCAAGTAAATTGGCCCCTTGTTGATACCAATATTTATTCTTTCAACAGTAAAATCAGTTTCAATTGATTCATCCTGTATTAACTGCATACAGTGTTTAAATAACTGACAATAATTTTAATTTATACATAATAGTATTGCAGGCAAGTCTTTCATACAGTAATTTCTGTTGTTCCACTAGTAATAGTTATAGGGTTTTTATTTCTTATAGGCTACAAACGGGAACCTATAAAATGTCTAACCAAGTGTTGCTTGGTTCAAGTGTCAGTTTTGTGATTTATTATCCCATGGGAGAGCTTACTGTAACTTTTTATATAATTTTTACCGGACTGCGCCAGAAAGAGGGGACTTTACAATAATGTTTTTTGATTTTAGGTTGAGAAGATCATTACTATCATGTCGAACCCCAGACAATACAAAATTCCAGACTGGTTCCTCAACAGGCAAAAGGATATTGTTGATGGCAAGTACAGCCAGCTGACATCATCAAACTTGGACTCCAAGCTTCGTGAGGACTTGGAAAGGCTTAAGAAGATTCGTGCTCACAGAGGTATGCGTCACTACTGGGGCCTGCGTGTGCGTGGTCAGCACACTAAGACTACTGGCAGGAGAGGAAGAACTGTTGGTGTGTCTAAGAAGAAGTAATCTATAAAATAAAATATAATTTCTGCATCAAAAGTTTTATTTGTTACTTTCTATTTGATCTCACTTCATCTAGTTTCCTTCATGCACAACTGTAGTAAATAACACAAAGATAATAATTAACAATAACAACAGGACCTCATAAAATACAAGACATATTTCAAGATGGTTACTTATTGTTTTACATTAAAATTAATTGTAACTTTATTACAATTTATAGATAAATATTCTATTTTTACAAACATACTCTGCAGACAAACTAACAAGGTAAAATCAAATATCTAACAGTTTTTTATAGTTCAAAAAGAAGTTATGTGATGTTTACTGATTTACTGGAAAATTATTACAATGTAAATATTTTTACATCACAATTCTACATAATTATATATCACATTAAAACTATGACATCATTCATATTGTGCTATAAGTACCATCATGTACACTCCAGCCAGAAGTGCCATTATTTCTTTTAAAGATTGTGAGAACTTATTGTTTGATCCTTCTAAAAGTTCAGGAATAACAGACACAGTGGCAATATAGATAAAACCTCCAGCAGTAAATGGCAAAATAAGATTGGACACAAGGCCTTCACCTGATCCTCTTAAATATATGGATAAGACAGTCCCGGATACAGCACCAAATGCAGTTAACAACTGCAACATCATAGCTTTTCTACGAGAACATCCTGATTGAACAAGTATAGCAAAATCTCCAATCTCATGTGGAATTTCATGCAATAATATTGTTACAGTTGTAATAAGACCAATGTTTTGACCTGCAATGTAGGATGCTCCGATTGCTAATCCATCAGTAAAGTTGTGAGTAAAGTCAGCAGCAAGGTTTAAATATCCAGCAATCTTAATGTCTTCTTTTTTGTCCTTTCCCTTTTTTTTAAGTTTGTCATCAGATTTTTTCTTCTCCGTTCCATGAGAGTGGCCGTGTCCTCCACTAAATAATCGCACAGTCTTTTCAACAACTAAGAATGTTATAATTCCACCCAACACTCCAAGGCCCACAGTTATATCGTGTGGTTCATGTTGCTCTCCATCATGCGAGTGACTGTGGCTGTGTCCTTCGGTACCACCGCTAGACATAAGCGCATGAGGAATTAAGTGGAGGAATGCATCGCCAAGAAGACCGCCAGAAGCGAAGGATAATAAAATCTTCAGTAACGGTTGTTTTTCAACAGTACCGTCGATAGGTATAAAGAAAAGTATAAAAAATGGTACTATACTTATAAAGAGTGTTGAACTTAAAGCTCTGACGTATAGATCGTAATCTGGTTCAGTTAACACTTCTTCTTTTTTGTTAGGTTCATTTGCACTTTTGGAGTATTTAAAGGCCGGTGGTTCATCCCCATGGGAATGGTCATGTGAATGACTATGACTATGTCCTACCACCACTATTACAATACATGCTAGAATAAGGCGAAGTAAAAGAGCTCTACTTGGGTAAAACATTGTCACAAAACGTTGGAGACTCCTCCGCTAGCTACGACAACTGTACACACATACAATAAAAAGAGTCAATGACTGATGAAGTGATGACAATGAAACGAAATGTCATTATGTCAGTATTGCTCACAGATTATATTTACTTATTATGTACAAAAAAACACGTAAGCATACATATCATATTAAGTCTGGTGGATATTCTGTGCTGTAGCTGTAAAGAAGTCAGAATACTAAGTAAAGAATTTTGGACATTCCTCTGTCCCCATTATCAATAAGCTTTTCGAATCAATTAATGTAAGCAAAAAATGGTAAGTAAAATAAAATAGTAAAATAATTTTTTTTATGATTGCTTTATAATATGATAACGACTTCAAATTTATTTTTTTACTTTTATTTTGTCACGTTAAAAACGCTATCAATCATGTTGATGACGTCATGTTTCTTGTAAAGAACAGTAGTGGTAGTTTTATTTAAATATACTCTACGTGAATAGTTAGCTTCTTTTCTCATTATATTGATAAAATCAATCGTAAACATTCTTTTTGTAAAAGCATAAAACACAAATTTGCTGAGAATCGACACTTTAAAGGTTAGTTTTTATTTTTGCGTTAAACCTATGGTTAAACCCAGATTACTGCCTTGCCGAGTTTAGGACCGATAAAAAACTTCCTTATAGACTCAGTGAATTTGCTTTTACAATTTAATCGTAGGCTAAAATACGAAGAATAAGATTTAAATAATTATTTTAACTGTAAAACAACATTTGTTTACACAAATCTGCCGTCGTAATTAAAAAGGGCACAACCATAGAGAAAATAAGATTAGTCTATGGCACAACTAACATTTTTCTTGAAATTGAGTCATATTATAGACCAAGAGAAAATAGTTACATGCAAATTCGGAATCAGGAAAAAAGCCTAACTGCTAGTTTTTTTTGTGTATTTTTAGCAACAAAATCAACAGAGATAGTTTTCAAGATTCAATATATAGTCCAACTAGCTGCGCCTGCGGTGGTACTGGCTAAATTTTCTCGGGATAATAAGTTTTAGCTTATGTGTTAGTCCAGGGTGTCAGCTACCTCTATAGAAAATTTTATCAAAATCGGTCTAGTCGCTTGAGCGTGAAGAGGTTATAAACATAAAAACACACTCGCAAACTTTCGCCTATATAATATTACTGTAGTGTTTTTGGTCTAATAAACCATTTTTTAAATAGTCAACTATGACTCTTTTTTGAAGTAAGACTTGATAGGCCTATTATTATACAAATCTGCACAGATGTATGTAGCCAACAAAAGCTGTACAGGAAATATGGCGCCCAAAAAAAGGTAGGCCGACACAACTATTAAAGCGCCAAGAAAAAAAAAAAGATAGGACAGAAACACACACTGGTTCCTTATACGTAACGTACGCAACACATTATAATAATTATAATTATGTGGACACTCATATGCTACGTTGCGAAGGATAAGTAAGTATTTACTATTTGCTGACTAAAATTGCATTAGGTAATATTTCTAGGTAACTACGTTTTGCCGAATAGTATTTTATTATATTTAGTTTGAAAATAAAATAAAAATTTTAACTCATCATTAGCCGTAATACGTTTACTTTTGAACAAGGGCTTCCCCCTATTAAGCTTGGGTATTGCCATAATTCCCACGCTTGACAAGCGGTTTGGGAATCGCAGTATTGGAAGTGAAGTTACAGAAGAACCTGCTGCCCATCTTCTGGAATTTCCCTTAGTCGCCTCCTACCCTGGGGAGGTGCTATTTTGGCCCGGAACTCCACGGGAAACCATACCCATACCTATTAAAATAATTTCTTGGGATGAATATAAGCATAATGTATTGTTATGTTATTCTGGCTGGAGGCTCTAACAGCCTCACCTTTTTATCCAGTGACGCCTAATATGACTCCTCTCGGGGTGTCTCGCCCCTGTACCCTATTACATTGTTATGTTATAAATAACAATGTAATAGGGTACAGGGGCGAGCCTATTGCCATCAACCGGGCACAAATCCAACCTCCGTGCTGCTACTGACAATTTCCTGAAAAAACCCAAAAAGACTTTGCCCGCCTCGGAATTCGAACCCAGGACCTCGTGCTCAGCAGTTGTGCTTAGCGACCACTAGACCAACGAGGCTTGTCTGAAATAAAATATCCCGAAAAACAAAATATAGACGTAAGTATAGTAGGTAGGTACTTACTACTTGATAAGGAAAAAGGAAACTAATTCTTTTTAATAATATTATTTCACGAAAACTAGATATTTGTGTAAGTACTATTCAAATTTATTTTGCAAACACAATAAGTTAATTTAAAACCAATAAGTCATTTTCATATTTCCATGTATATCTCTCTGTGTATCAATGATGCTGGACTGCCGCACCAGCTTGCGCATTGAATTGCGCCGTATATCAGGTATCTCGGGCACTTCATCTTCAACTAACGGTGCCTGTGTAAGTTCTAGCTGATCTAAGTCTTCATAAGAATCGGTTGCTCCTAATTTTCTGAAAACAAAGAATTTTATTGGACTCTGTTTACTATTTTCCAGTTGATCGTTAATGTCCAAGTTTTGGACTCAAATGGAGTCCTCATTCGCTTAACCTATTCCTATTCCTTATAACGGTTGAGGCCCGTGACAAATTCACTTTTTTTGGCCTAGTGAATATCTTCATGGACTTCCTACCCCATGGGACCCTCTTTGGCCCTATCGGTACGCCACTGCTCATAGGGTTTTACATCAAAAGCAGAAATATGGATGACTTATGCATTATTATTATTACTTGCCCAGACTACTTTACTATTTTGTCCTCGGCTCTCAGTCTAACCAATCGCAGTTGCATACATAGCGTAACTGACTATAAACCATTTTAAGATACCCCTTGCTAATTACTGGTAAACAGGATTTCAAGCCAACATATCTGGCAAAATGCATTGTCACAAACACCTCTACCTACCTCTTCGGAGCACAAAGGAATGCACTAATACAAACAGTTAGAAACACATTATATGCACATGTTCGTGTACTTCATGCTTCAATGCTGTTATCGCTGAACGTTATTTATTCATAGAGCCATACCTAACAACCTAAGGAATTTAGCGCGTAGGTAATAAATAGATAAGGTCACAACTAGTGTATTTGCGATCACGTATTTACTTATTTAATTTGATTATTGTATATTACTTTTAATATTGAACGCAAAGTTGATACCACCAAAATGCGATCTATTGTATTTAATTAATTACTTTTAAAAACCTACCTCTGATCTCCACAAGCCATGCAATCGGCATAGGTCCAATCTTTGCCAAACTGCTCTCCCTCCTCAGCAGTTTGTGGCAATGAAGTATGTAAGGTTTCCGGCAATCGGAGTGCGCTTAAGCCTCCCACTACTGACACCGCACCCATTACAACTAGAGGTAATACTAGATTACTGGAGCCCTGAAATGCGTACGATGTTCATGAATCCAAACAAAGTAGTTTTGTTAAAAAGAAACTATGCATTCATATCTGCCCCCTTACCATGAACTCTTAAAGCAGGACAGTTTACCATGTGTAAGCGAGACGCCGCATTACACTGCACGTAGCGGCGTCTCGCTTCCACGTGTTAAACTGTCCTGCTTTAAGAGTTCATGGTAAGGGGGCAGTATTTAAAAGTTTTGATGATAGATAAGTGGAGTCAGACTTGGCTACACACCATTGAAAACTGAAGCAATATTTTTTAGCATACAAACGTTAATTAAAATATTTAAATCTAAACATATTATGACAAACTCTGTTGTAAGTCACTTTAACTACTTTACTAATTATGAATAGCTAATAAATTAGTAATAATATAAGTAGTACATATGGCCTTGTTTAATTAGCTAATGACGTGACTAGTGAGTTGCATGATAACAACGAAAAGTATACGTGTGGCAGTGTAAGTAAGTAAGTTTTTGATTGTGTATTTGATGTATTAATTTCAATAAAAATAATTCAATTATCGTGTAACGATGATTCTAATGAATATATTTGATTTGATGCGACTAAATATGTAAGAAGGTACCTTACTAGTTACCCATTTTATGCTCATAATCTAAAAACGTCATAAAATAATACACGGAAATGATGTAAGGATGGAAATATTAAAAAGATCGCGTATCTTTATAATATCTTGACATTCTAGCTTATATGCGTCTTACCAAGTAGTTTATAAAAGGTATTATAATTAAACCCAAGCCGCCAATGTATGCTGATGTGCCGATACCGACGCCTCGCAATTCCGTCGGGTACAGTTCTCCGGCATAAGGATATATTATTAAGAAAGATGCAGATATAAAACACTTGGATATTAAATAGAGGATAAGGGTTTCCATTCGAGCATCTGGAAAATTATTTAGGTCCTATACTGGTAACTATTTACAAGGGTAACTTATAACTAATATTATTAATAAAAACGCGTACCATCTGGAAGTAATACGGTGACAATACAGAATATTCCACTGATGACCATTGACAGACAGAGTGGCCATCTTCTTCCAATACGATCCATCAGTACCCAACAAATAAGGTAACTTGGAATTTCTACAGCTGATGATAGGAAGAAACTCATGTACTGATTGTCACCTATCGCCGGCCCATAATAGCTCAGACCGACATAAACCATCTCTGACGCACACCAGTTAAGAGTTATCAAACAAGTTTTGAGTCGCATATTTGGCGTTCGGCATAGAGCGAATACACTTACAGATTTCACTTTAGAGAGTCCCCTTTCTTTTTGTTCTATCACTTGTTTTTGCAGTCTAACCGTGAACTCCTCTGGCATTTCATTACCATTCACCCTTGCGATAGTTTTTAAAACATTGTTTGCTTCTTCAAGTCTTTCTCGCATAAGTAACCACCGAGGTGATTCTGGTAGGACGAACCAATATAAATAATATAAAAAGAAAGGCACTGAGGTCGCTAGAGCTAGGCTCCTCCAATCTCGAAGTAAGTATGTTACTATTGATAGTAATATTAGACCTAATGTGTAAAATACACACGTCATGACAGTAACAAAAGATCTGTAATTCGGACCTGCTAACTCCAGAGCTGTAAACAAATTATTGACATATTTTATGAAGTGAGTGATTTTTGCTAGTAGGTACTCAGCTTTAATTTTACCTAGGTACTCTTTATTTCTGTTGCAATACTCACAAATTATAAAAGGTATCTGATAAACTGCAGGGATAGTTAGCCCTACAATTGCTCGGGCCAGTGTCCAGAACCAATATTCATGAGCGTATGCTGTCATTAAGCTACCGATTAGAAGTGTGCTCAGACAAATGAAGAAAGATTTCTTACGACCGATGCGATCATTAAGCAGCCCAAATGTGTATACTCCTATAGGTCCTCCAATATTTAAAGCGACCAAACCCAGAGTTGGGTAAACGTCGTACTCGCATACAAGATTAAACTAAAAACAAACAAATTAAATTGGTAAATAGGTACCTGTGTAATGTGTAATTTTATCTAAGTAGATTTTGCAAGTACTTACGTCCATAACAACAGATGATGTTACTTCAGATGTATCATATTCATAGCCCTCAAGACAGGGTTCAGTGGGCAGACTCTCATTGATATCTACAGTCCCTCCCAGTGTTATAATTTCAGACCAGTTTAGTGCATATCTTGCACATTTTTCAAAAGTATTATTGTCCTATAATGATGGCTTTAGATGAAATTAATCAAAAACAAAAATGTTTGAGTAAGATTCAATTCATTAATGAACAAAACTTCATAGGTGAATGAGTAAAAAAGTCTGAGAAAACAAATCATGTATCTAAGTATGTACATATATACATGACTTATCTATAATATTAGGTATCATCAATTATTTTAAGCAGTCTAATATTTTAAGAATTTTACACTTTTGTGGCAACGAGAATGCAATTTTTTGGGGCAACTGTCATAATCATTATGGTATCTAATGAAAGAACAATCTCACAGCGACAGCCTTTTAAAATGTTTTACCTTTTGTGGTATCGATAACGATTTCCGTTGTTGTTGTGTAAGGTTCAGCAATTCTAATTCAGGAACTCTACACCAATGATCAGGGACATCTGTCATAAATAACTGGTTGAATGCACAGAAGCCGCAGGGGAGACACGCTGGCAGGCAGACGAGCCACAGAAGAAGCTTTTGATACAGTCCAAATTCTCCGATCTTAGGTAGCAAGTCGTCCAAATCGAGGGCCTCGCTTGATTCGTGAGCCTTAAGAAAATTATGTTTGGTTTTAGTAAGGATTTATAGATACATGGTAAAATATCCCACTCGCGACAGAAATTTCCATTTCTACATATAAGTTTTAATATTGAGTATTGTTACATCGAGGCACCAAAAATGAATTAAATTGTAATCGTATGATGCAATCGTCTTCTTATGCCTTTTTTCTTAATCGTTCTTGCCATCTTGTCGCTTTGTTTACATACTTAGTTACTGGCTCAAAATATTACCGGTATTTTGTCCCGTGTTCCGTAGTTGGACGTGTTATTATCATTTTTCGGCATCACACAAGGACCACTACACAACAGGAATTACGTGACTATCGACAAGACGTTACTTAGACGTCCATTTACGGTCAACGTTTTAGTTTTAGAGACATTCGTGTTACAGGAAGAAGCCATAAAGTTTAAATTTAATTAATGAAACTTAACTACGCATGCGATACTATTGTACTATTCTTTAACCTTATCGTCAGCTAAAGTTGTAATATGCTTACTGATGAATGAAACCTATATATAGAGTAAAACCTATTAATTATCAGATCTAGTAGCACAATTATTGCAAGGTCTGGCGTCATTTTGCAAGGATTT
Source organism: Abrostola tripartita (assembly GCA_905340225.1). NCBI lineage: Eukaryota > Metazoa > Arthropoda > Insecta > Lepidoptera > Noctuidae > Abrostola > Abrostola tripartita. The sequence continues at coordinate 6,014,665 of HG996488.1, forward strand.
ATGTGAATATTTATTATTAAGGTATATTTTATTTATATGAAACAGAAGATTTTGTTTTAGACTAATTAAAATGAAATCAGCCAATTCAAAAAAAATTCAAATTCATGTGCGTTTTATAAATTAGTTATCAGTTGCTTGAAACGGTGAAGGAAGACATTGTGAGGAAACCGATACACCTGACAGATTTTTCGCAGATGTGTCCATGTCAGAGGCCTACAGACGGTTTAAACTGTGACACCATGTCGTTCATTAACCATACGATAAGAAGAAGAAGAATGTATTGAAGGTCCAGTTTGGGCAGATTGCACACCTTGTGATTGTACATAACTATATTAGTGTATAACACTGTAAGTATAGTTTACAATAATTGTTGTTCCATCCGCGTGTAGGTATAGAACTCTTTGTACCTATGTATTACATTTATATTTACTCAGGATAGCGATGTAAAGAAAATGCATTATTGTTTTGTTAAAATATTTTATTTCTGAAACGTAGATAAAATCGATACAAGTAATTAAAATTCTTAGAGACATAACTTATATTCTTTACATTATAATGAAACTGTGAAAATTGTCTTATCAACTGTATATATAACCTAACAACGAATGTGCGCTTTCAATAGGGTTCGTTGTAGGTGTATATTTACGTATCAACAGTCTCAAACGCACGCTTTCCATGCCAATATTAATAAAGTATCTAACATACCATTCATATAGTATTAACCATATAAACAATTCGATTACGAGAGAATTGACTTCATAGGTATAAAATGAAGATTAAATCTTGTATAAAAATTCAGTATTCATCGCTAGATTTTTACAATTTTAATAGAATAGGAAAATAATGCAAATGCATTTTATTTTTGTCTTGTACATATTGCAAGCATAACAACGTATCTACTTATAGGTAGGTATGCGTACTTTGTGTAATATTTGTAAAACTTTAATTAACATCTTTATTACTTATATACAATTTCGAAACCAGTAGTTACCTAAATCTATCATATTTTGTGCCATTATTATCACTCGGGGTACGTAGTAATTCAAACACGAATCATGAACCAACACAAAGGAATAAAAATTGACAAATATGTTTTTATTATTTAAACTTTTATACAGCAACAATAACATTTAATTATAATATCGTCCCCATAACCGACTACTCTTGGCGGAAATTGAATGCTGATACCTAGTTTAGTCAATCTCTACAATCTGAATATAATTAGGATCCTACTATTGACAGAAGGTTGGTTACTCGACAGTTGCTTTAAAAATTGTAACAGCAGTATCGGTATAGAAAAGTTGACGACCGCCTCGTAGGTGTCGTTTTTATTATTATATTTATATAGGTATGTATATTTTTTCTCCCACATGAACAAACGACCATGAATTCTTCGAAAATGTGTGGTTTCAACAACACCTCAGTTGTTAAAATTACATAAAAGGCGTTAAGCTTCATAATAGAAGGCATAAATAAACCTACAATATGCAGGTTTATAGAACAACGTGCTTCTTACATTCGAAGTTTCCGATTACCGGACACAAAACAGGTTCAATTCACTCCCGCACAAAACAAGTCGAAATTATTAGCTCGACGAAATATTTGGATAATGTTTTCACTCTTGTCTCGTCATTCTTTGCACACTTTCACAACGTCAAAGAAAAGTACACTAGCAAATTGAAGTCCTTATTGACAAATAAATACGTTTTCATTGGATGTGTAAATGTAACTCTCATATTAACAAGGAACAAATAATAAATGTTATTTTTAACATTTGTCGCACATCGAATAATATTTGGACTATTTTTGGTTGAAAAATTACAATTATTTACAAAAGTGTCGTCAACGGCATCGGGAAGACAAGGCGCGCGTGCGCCACACACCGATGCTACGTGAGCAGCTTGAAGAACATGATGCCCAGAGAGATGTTGATGAAGAGGACTAGAATCACCAGCTGCTGCCGGGAGAACCAGTCCTGCAAACATTCACAGATAATTAGAGTTATCACAATTTCTGATGTTTTACAACTTCGTAGGCTTTTCGTAGCACCTTCGTAGCTGCAAAAAATACTTCGCTATTTTTTGATTTGCACTTATTATAATGATGTAGTGACTAGAGGTCTAACCTTGACTTGCGGACTGACTAAGTAGAGCAGAGGGTTTGCCCTCAGCTTCTCGGTTTCCTCGTGAATGCGGCGGACCTCCTCGCGCCGCGCCGAGCCGAGGGCCGAGACCTCCTCGCGGGACATGCCGCCGCCGTCCGCCATGCGGGGCATCCCCGCAACGTCTGGCAGCGATTTTTTACGTTGAAGTGTCTGCGGCGTGCTTAGCATCTAAAAACCATTGTTTTTGTTAATTTCCAAGTTAAGGGTTGATAAATTGTATCGTTCTCTTGAGACCCCTGATAAACCTATACTACGTTAATCAGATCTATTGGATGCTGTTGCTTTCTATTATCAATACCGATTTCTTACTTTTAACATACTTAGAATTAAATGACTACTAATCAGAGTTAATTTAAATTGATATCTGAATTGCTAATATTATCTTAACAGCACGTTGCTGATAAAACGCTCATTTAAATGAAAATTATAAATCATTTTGTGATAACTGGTTTGGTAAAATCATATTATTTAGAAGGGTTTAGTAATTTCATAATTTAAGGTAACTTAAGTTGTAATTTAAAATGTGCAGTCACAGTGCAGCCATTATAAACCCAAGATATTATAAACTTTATGTAAAGTCCACGAAATTAAGACAATAGTGAATCATAGTAACGCATATACATAAGTAGTCGGTATGTATACTGCATTCAATGACTGACGCGCTGCATTATAAAAATGTTAAGCTCACGAACAACCTACGAATAGTATTAAAGTGTTTTGTTAGTTTTAGCGGCAAATCGCCAGATTCCGAGCGGCGGACGTTTAGCGAAACACGTTGATTTATATGATCAGTATACACTTATCTACATTCTAAAGAATACGTGTGTTAGGAATATCAGTAGAATTCCGCACCTGTACACTTAGTATATTGTGTATGTTCTTTGACCTCTAACAGGTAAAGGTGCATAGATAGTGTACTTATATATCATTAGAATATTATGTCATTGTAACTGATAAGATACAGACTGCATTATAGATTGGTAATTATGTACATAAAGTTAAGATTGTATTTAGTAGGTACGTCTGAAAACCGGTTAGTGGAATTTTATGGCATCGGTTTACCTCAACGGGAGGTACATTAATCCAGCTCTCAGAGGCTCGCCTGGCCAGGATAGCCGGGGAGCACATAAGGTCCTCTTCATCATCTTCCTCCCCTTGGTACCACATTATTTAAAATTACACTATTTTATATACTTTCAGAAAACACGGGTCACAAATTACTCGTATGTTTTACAGAAATGTCTAACGGTCCAGCGACATCGTATTAATTATAATGAATTTATTTGCATTTTATTTATCACAAGTGTATTCGTCTTGTGAGTAACTTTCGAAGGTTTTTCTTAAGATTTTATGTATTTGGTTATATATAGCGAAGAGGTGATACGCGGAAAGCGGCTGCGAGTGACTGTCTCAATTTAGAAATAGAACGGGCTCAGCGCTGAGCGAGCCCCGCCGCGCCGCCCGCCCGACCGCCCGCCCGCCTACAGCCGTGTCATTACTAAACTTATGCGATGCCATTCGCACATCTATCGTATCGTGACATGCGTTAAACATATCTTTTCAAGACTGACTAAATAATTCACTAATGAATACAGTACCGCGGATATAAACGTATATAGTTACACAGTTGAATAAATAAATCCACGAACTCTTAATGAACTTTCCGTTCTGTCTGACTATTTAATATAATTTATCTATAAACAGACGATTCTCATAAAATACAGCATTCTCCAATTGGGATTAAATAATGTTAGTGTATGTACTGCATTTTTTAGTGCTTTGCTATGTATGTAGGTGGGTGAGAAAGATACGTTTCACTAATAATCCGAGCGACCTTGTATGTAAATTGACCGTGACGTTAAGTCAAAACTAATTATTATCTACTACAAATTTTAGAGTCATTCTTTATGTGTAAAATTGTTATATTTTAGTGTTGCATAATTTTAAATGGTTCATGACTAGGTTAATTAGATTTATGCCTACATACAGTTGACTTATACGACAGTGCTACACCGCCATATACTTTCAATGTAGACAAATTGCATAGCAGTTAATACATGATAGGCTTGTCATTTGTATAGTCGTACCTATACTATTATAGTATTGTATTTGTCAAGGTGTCCTATGCAAGTACAAAATATTTAATTGATGGCGAATTGGTGATATATTATAAAGAAGTTAATTTTTATGAATTCTATACGACCTACGAGTAAGTACAACTTGTCCCAGGACAACGAACAAATCAATACAAAAGCAAAAAATGTGCTTCTGTTCGAGCAAAAATTTATTTGGATTTTAGTGTACACTAACCTGGACACTAACCAATTTCAGTTTCAGTGTGTGACGTGGCGTAAAAAGATTTGTATATTAGCTGTTATTAGTGTTCATTGCGTAATTAGTACTGAGAATAGCTGGTATCTTTTTATTTTAAGTAATGTTATTGACCTATAAGTCTATGAAAAATGTTGTTGTAGACAGGTCTTGCGTTTTACGTTACAATAACAAGAAAATAAAATCCCAGGGCTAGCTTCGTATGAGGTATATAATAAATTATTGTTGGCGATTTATTCAACAATTTTGTCCTAATTTTTTAATCATTGCAAAATATTGTCAAGTGTGAAATATTAGGGCTAGAAAATGTATGTTTTCTTGTAGCTAAGAAGGGTTAGTCATAGAATAATTAAAGTAAATCAATATTACGTTTCAAGTTATAAAATAGTAAGTAGTATGATAAATTGAAATATTATTTCAAAAGATATGTAACTTGTGGTTTATAATAAGCACAGTCAATTCCTTCTACTTACCGATAACTTTGCAATTGTGGTTTACTTTCAAAAATCCCTCTAGAGCTAAATAACTAATGGCTTTGATAAGGAAAGAGAATACAAGGGAAACATGCCCTTAAAAATACATTTTAGTGGTTTTCCTTTTTTTACTATGCAGAATATCTGTTCCACCATTGCAACAAAGTCAATGTTGTGCCTTATTGACAACTAATGATATTTATTAATATATGTTTTTGTCATATATTATGACTTTTACTGTGTCATATAAATAATTATGGGATAACTGTTTTAAAATGTGTATTAATTAGTGTAGGCACTAATTAATACACATTTTAAAACAGTTACGTTTTCATATTTAACCTACCTTGCGACCTCCTCCTCCGCCTCCGCCTCCGCCCCCACCCCCTCCTCCCCTCATCGGCGCTGGGGGTGGAGGTTCTGGTACTTGGGCCACGTATAGACTTTCAGTTCGTTTCGGCTGATAAGGCGATGGGGATATTTCCTGTCCTAGCGTCCGCTTTCTCAAAAGTGAATCTTCGAATGGTTGAGGTTCCCGCGAACCTGCGCGAGATATAGAGCCACGGCCGGTTGCTAGGTGACCATTGCCTGCTGGCGTAGCTGCTCGGGATGCCGGCCGCGATGGAACCACGGGCTGCGGGGCCACAGAGCCTGCGCGTGAACCTCCACTAGGGGCTGCCTCCACTGATGGCTGACGCGACCGCCGTCCGTACCTGTCTACACTAGAATCTCGACTGGGTGGCCTTTTGTAATGATCAAAGTAGTCAATGGAGGGTCGCGGCCCTGCCGGTCGAGCACCATTAACGACATCTTGTTCGGAAGGAGCAGAAGGTCGGTATCCCTGGTCGGCAGGGCCTGATTGACGATATGCCTGATTGTCACCCGTCGTTTGACGGTACATTTGATCGGGTGCCTGGCCGTACCCTTGTTGGTCAAGTGATTGTCTGTAGCCTTGAGAATCGATCGTCTGACGATATCCTTGCTGATTTGTCGGAATCGCTTGTCGGTCGAGAGGTCCCTCAGAGTGTACGGTTCCTGTTCGTACCTCATTTCGTCCATACGCAGCGGGTCCACTTTCTACGTACAGGTTGCCCTGGGCATCGAATGAAGGCTGACCGAGTACACTCTGTCGTCTGGGAGGAGCCTGTGGAGCGTTCCATTCTTGTTGGGGTCTTTGGTTAAGTTGTGGTCTAGTGGTTGAGGATAATCGTCGATCTTGCGTAACATATTGCTGACTTGATGGATCCATATGCGGTTGATGTTGTAGCGTATCTTGTCTATTAAATCTATACGAAGAGGCTTGCTGTTGTTGAGCACCTTGTGATATGGATCCATACGGATTACTTTGTTCATTTGGCGAGAAAGACTTTTGACTATCGGGAGAAATTTGGGGCGATGCGTTCGCGGATGTCCAGTTATCTTGATTTGAGGTGTAATACGGATCGTGCGGAGTTCCGAGATTTCTATTATCTGTATTATAGTTAGAACTGTTCGCGAGCCGCGGATCTATGGACTGTACAGGTTTAGCGTATTGCGCCGAAGGTCTTCTTGAGGGTACCGCATTTGGAGCTCTATTAGTTTGGGGAATCTGTGAATGCATCGGAGGGATATGATTTGGAATGCTCTTTCCATCCAAGATCTTTTCAGATTCTTGTGATACGGGTACTGCAGCTTGTGCATCGTAAACCTTTTGTCTATATTTTTCTCTTAATCCTATTCTGTCAAAGCCAGGGTGCTTAAAATCTGGGGCGAACTGCTTCGCAGTAGCTTGCGCTATATCACAGTCTTCTTTTGCTTGGTCTGCCGCCTCGTCGGCTTGTTCAGCTTTTCCTCGAGCCGTGGCGGTTCTGTAACAAATAGATAGTTATAGTTATTATAATTTCCATTAGTAACAAAATAATTTGTTGGTTGGTTGCAATCGATTTAAATATCTTTCAAATTTCCTGGTTTTTAACTGTTTCAGAATTTTATTTGCAATAATTTAAAACAGTAATGGTTCCATTATACATTATGTAGCGGTATTTTTTTTATTTATCAGTAATAATTGTTCTTATGCAGCAAAAAAATTAAATTGTTTATCTTATATTATTCTTAAAAAGGAAACATCGCTTCGCAATTATAATAATAATGTGCCATATCAATATAGCTATTGGTTTTTATTAATGGCTAGTAAGCAATTTAATTGCTCATTGCCATAATACGTATTCAGGAAAAAAAAAAGATCAATTCTCAAAATTTTCAATTAGTTTAAGAGGTAAACTATACTTACCTAGAGATAGCTATGTCAGCCTTTTGTAATGCTATTTTGGACGCACGTTGCGCAGCATTAACAGCTGAATCAACACGTTCTCGAAATTTAGCGGACCGCATAAGGAACAAGTGTTTTCGTTTTTGGCTTGTGATGAGTACGTTATTCTTATATTTGCCTTCTTCCCTCGTGCCATCTCTGAACGTGGTAACACCATATCCATACTTTTTGTTTGCCGACCATTCTCCCTCGTATCGAAGGCCGTCACTGCGTTCGCTGATACCAAACCCAGTGCGTTTATCATTTTTCCATTCGCCCATATAAGTTTCTGTGACACTCGCATCCAGATGTTCATCCTGTGACAAAATATTTATGTTACTCAATTATGCACAGCCATCTACATTGTACACAGCCAGGCATCTTTAATAGTATGCAATATTATTATTTTTACATTTTGGATTTTTAGCATCAAAACAAAACCAAAACGCAAAATATATTACGAGTCCTTATATTTAATCATTGACTCAGAAAGAGTAATACATTTTGATTGAATAGAGGCCTTATTAAGGAGTTAAAAGACTTTTTAAAGTTGTCTCATGGCGTTCCACACGGTAGCGTCGCAACTCGTAATTCATGTTCAGTGCATTGCTGGTTACTATACAATTTCTTCTTATGAATTTTACGATTAACTCATGTGACGGATATTCCATTTTGGACGTGGAGTGTGTCATGGTTAATATACAGATTTCTAGTTAGAGATAAATGTGTCACAACGATGACAAAATGTATTTTAGTAAGAACTTTATCAAATCGTACATATAAAATATGTAGGAAATATTAGTTATTGGGAATGGGTCACATTTTATTCGTGTGGAGCCATGCTAGCAAGGGATCGGCCCGGGGGTGGAGCATTGCATCAACATGCGAACGATTATGTGGGTGATGAATTTGTGATTTATACCAAATAAGTAAAGTCCCACCTCGACAACAAAACTTGCGTTTGAGTTTGTGTGCAAAGAGGCATGGGTCATAGCAGAGTGGGTGCTGTCTACCGAGGAGACCCACGAAGAGCCCGAGCCCCCCGAGCCCCCGGAGTGGACCGAGCCCGTGCCGGTCCCGTCCAGCTCGCCGACGCTGCGCTGTTTGCGCCATTTCTGAAAACATTATACGTCGTCTTAATAAGTGGACTTCAACTGCTTCATAGCAGGGTTTATGCAAGAACATGCTTTAGGGACCAATGGAAAGACTTTTGGATTTTGGTTTTGCTTTTGTTTGTTCGGGGCTGAATATTAAATTTATTTCTTCATTTTATGAAACCTGATCTTCGGGAAGTATGCAGATTATGTGCTATTTTAATAGAATTATTGTATGGAGAACTTATTTTTAACCGACTTCAAAAAAAAGGAGAAGCTTTTCAATTCGTCGGGATCTTTTTTTTTTTTCTATGTACCTTTCTCGTGCTACATAACATTATGTGGTTATAAGGTGCAGTAATTTAGTGCAGGGACGGAGACTTGCGTCACCAGAACGAGACGGGCTTGACCGTAGGAGTCACTATTCCGAATACCTCAAGTTTCTGTTAGGTTGTGTGAAGTTAGCTGGGCTGTTAGGTAGGTCTTTAGTGTTAAGATGTCACTTACATGGAGCAGTCCTTTTGGTTTTCCGACAAGCGAGCCTCGTCGCCCCGACGGCTGGTCGGATCGAACCGTAAGCACGAATCCGCCGCGCGCGTCGTCCATGCGCGTCGTGCGCTGCTCGGAGGGATCGGCGCCGCCCTCGTTGAGCGAGGACATGGAGCCTCGGTGGCCTCGGGCGCCGCCCCGGTAGTGCGACGCCAGGCCGAACGGCGCTGACGTACGAACACCGTAACCGTGCCGCAGCCCGCGCATCCATTGCCCCTGGTATGTGCCTGGAACCATAGTTTAAGAGATACTTTGTAATATAAGTACAAATAATATAATTAGTTTGTGAATAATCTTGTAAAGGCAGCTTCACAATAGTTTTCACCGTTTTTACTTTTATGTAAGACATAGCTGTGTAAGTTTTTACATAAAATACTTTCTAGATCTAGCTGGTTTATTATGGATCTTAATATGGAATAAGTAATAAGTAACTTTGTTTTCCTTTTAGGGTACCCAGATAGATTAATGTGTAGTATTTGAATGAATAAAAGACAGAATGCACCGCGTATTAAAGCCCCTCTGTTCATCATTATTAAATATTATGCCAACGTGCAATTAAAGTTTAGAAGGTGAAAAGAACAATATTCTATAATTTAAAGCAGACTTAACCACCCGAAATAAAGCTGGCTATTGTGTAGTGTAGAAGAAGACAGCGATACATAAATATTGTTCATTTATCGAGAGTCCCACTATAAAATCAAATGCTAAACAACAAATACAATGTATAGACGTCATTAAATTGAATCAGATGGTGTAATGGCCTTCAAACATTAAGGAGAAACTTCACACTAATCGCTAAATCGAATGCATATGTGGAGTCAAGAGAAAAGCTTTTAAATAAATCCATTCTGTTTAGTATTAAACATAATATCGCTTTTTGTAGTTAGTAGTAGTAGAGTATTTCACCCTAGATTGGAAGAATAAGATAAATAATTAAATATTTATAAAAAAGCCTTATTAATCGTTTAAACTGTCTAATAGTTGCCCAGCTGGGAGCAATGTAGGTATGTAGATTTAACGTTGTAATTTAAAAATAAATAATAATGTGATTTGCTGGTGAAGCAATCCAAATATTTTCTAAATCAAATAAGACAGGCTGTATAAGTGGTTGGGACAGACATTAGACATTAGGTACCTTTACTCATGTTCTTTATCAATCATTTGAGTAAATCCATGAAATATTACACTATAGCACATCAGTAAATCCATGAAATATTTTTCATAATCAATCTAGGTATCGTCAATCGTCATGCACCGTATGACGTCAATGGCGTTCATGAAGTGAAGTCGTGCATCGGCATGTCTTATGTGATATTTCTAATATTTACTGCGTTATAAAAATCCCTAAAGTTATCACTACTCGTAAGACAGTACAGACGGTCATTTATGTAGATAACAATAGTCAATTAGACCAAGATTAAGAATCAGAATAACGTGATTAAACAATGGATTTTATGGGGTATATTTGGTTAGTTTCGCGTAATTACGGTGTAATTGTAATTGTAAAGGTAATTTCTGTAATGCCTAGTATTAAATGAGTGGTCGACATGATTGTGTGTCGAGGCGGCGCGGCAGGCGTGCCTGTGCTATATTTAAACGGCGAGGGCCGCGGGCCGGTGCGTGGCGGGCGGCAGAGCACAGGGCCGCCTCACGCCGATCATTCATCGAGAAAACTTCTGAAAACTTTTATTGCAGTAGGCACATGCAAGTAATAGAGCCGGTTGAACATATGGAAGAACATTTTACTATGAAACACATTTTCAAGAAGTTTTAAATGTACATAGTTATATGTAGAGTTCACTTCAATGCCACATAAGGACTTCAGAATTGACTATATCAAAATTACAAAGACAATCCACCATGCCTGTATCTTTGTTAAAATCTGTAATCAAATTCGTCAAAAGAAAACATTTCAAAAAGAATTTTGCGGCATTATTCATGTAAATATCAATGAATTCATCATAGTAATTTTATGAATGACAAATCTTTATCAAGAGCATGACTCAACGGTATGCCGTCCAGAAATATGGCGTATTTGCTGCACAATACTCGCATACTATTACCTAGCTGAAGTCCAAGCTGAAGTTAGGATTATTCTATAAAATTCTGGTAGGTAGGTACCATTGTTTCTGAAATCTGTCCCTTGGCACAATATGAAATTAATGACATTCGGACGTGTAGGTACGTAATAGGTACACGTGATGTGTATTGATAGGTGCACGCGTAATAGTAATGGCTAAATGCGAAACAGAGCCATATAAGTCCACGTAGGCCACGTGGTTCACTCGTTTCCCTACATGCTTTGTCCGAATCAGAATTACAAAATAAGTCGTCGGTGTCAGTCAAGAACTTCGCTTTCCCCCAGGTGGTTAGGTTAGAATTTATAATTCTGACGTTCATGTTGTTTACAGATATTATTTTCCAACGGCAAACATTACGCAAGCAAAAGGGCTTCCTTCCTAGTTCACGCTACTAAAATCTAGGTCATGAGGCGAACACCGCGTATACAACAAACAGTTATGAAATTAATTTATTATAAGTATATAGAAGTAGCGACTCGGGCTAACCCGGATTTTAAGAGTTTATTTTTGGATTAAAACAATAGCTTTGTGCGTTATCATTGGATTAACAATAATGTATTATTTTCTTGTTACGAACAGATCTACCTACCTAAGAATGCCATGGCCATGTAAACGTGATGTATTTTCGTCTGAATTCCAATAGTTTGGCAATGAAAGAAATTAGATAATACTAACCGCCATCAGCATATGTTTCTGATCCATAGCCATCTTGGAGTCCATTGGCCCACGTGCCTTCGTACTTGGCGTTGCTGATAGTGCTCTGCCGCACGCCGTAGCGGCCCTTGTAGCCCTGCGTCCACTCGCCGCGGTACAGCCAGCGGTCGCGGGTCTCCACGCCCAGGCCATGCCGCTTTCCATTCTGCCACTGACCTTCAAATGAGCTGCCACTGTAAAGTAAACAATAACGGTTGTAGGACAGAGATAAATAGAAGGTAGTGAAGATGTTTTATGTTGTTTCCTACCCTCCTTTCAGAAGAATCTAATATAGGTACTAGGAATATTAAAGGATTATGAAATAATTAATTAATGTACCAAAATGATTTTATTTATATTTCCTTTATTTATGTCTTAATTAATAAGTAAACTTATTTATAAGATGAAAGAAACAATGTTGCAAGTACATATTAACATCAATCATCATCTCTCAAGCCTTTTCCCAACAAAGTTGGGGTCGCTCTCCAGTCTTACCGGATGCAGCTAAATTCCAGTATTGTAATACTATATCCAACATAAGGTTAAACGTATGTCGTTTAAAGATCTTTGCTTTATTATTAACAATCAACAATGTTTGGCCTGCGACTTCAATTTCAAAATCTGTGCAATGTGCATTGTTTTGGATAAATTATGCCGCCCTTGCTGCTTCACCTTAATGTGTTAGCTAGGGGAAGTATGGTTTTATTTTAAACAAGAGGAAAAAAGGTCTCATCGAAATTCTTAAATGCAACACAGTAAAGCGAGTGCGTGCACGAGCGTGTCAGTTGTCAAGTTGGCAACGTTTGCGCCGATACCATCAGTTAGGCGGAGAATACATGCTGCTAATTTCATCGGTTACTGCTGTCAGAAACTAAATGAATAGCACCGTTACAATAAGTGAATAGTTTTAAGCAAAATCGTTATGTCATATAATATTTTTAAGTGATGCACTACTATTAATACAAATACTGTCCGCTCAAAATTTAAATAACTACTTACCACAGCAAGACTACGGTAGCAGAATAGTTCAATGTTTTTATATCTCAGTCAATATAACGCTATTTATAGCCGTACAACATTTTGATTCGAGCCTATAGTTTTACCGTTCATCTAAAAGTAAAACCGTATTCAATTCAAACAACATTTTTAGTGAGCTGTAGAGCCAACTTTTTATTGCAATTCCGGAGCGCTCGCTAAGCAGATATTGATCAATGCCTGATATTTGCGCAGAAAGTTTTGATATGAATATAAATCTCCTGAAAATATTAACTCGTAACATATTTTTCGTATACCTGTCAGATGGCAGCGATTACACACAGTAATCAAGTGGTAGCCCCGTTATTTTATTCCTTAATTTTATAAATGCCCAAGTACGAAACTCCGTCTAAGTTTTTACCTTATGACGAATTCACAAGTATTAACACTGAACTGAACCCATCATAATGGAATTTGTTTAGGAAAAAGCTTGTACTCTAAGAAGTTCGTGGGCTTTATATCCCAGAAACGTGAGTTTCACTCAGATAAAGTCACGTGTAGAAGGCAGTAATACCTTAATATAATTAAATAAACGAGTAAAATCCCAACGGCTAACCACTTAACTAATATGAAAAAAGCTTTAAAATGTCTTTATACATATATGGTAGAAAATGCTAAAAACTTTCGTGGCTATTGTTCAAATGCTTTATCTCCCCTTGCTATCTATTTATCCACGCTAAACTCGTTATACTTGCTTATTATTTAGTTTTATAGTGTGTGTGTATATTTTCCATTTAAAACAATTGATGTGCCTTTCCCTTAATAGGGACTAGTTTTGATTCCAGTGTATCTGTACTACGTGAGATAATACATTATTGTATAGTTTACTTATGCATCAATGAGCAGCGGATCAATATTGGTTTACCTGTTGGATGTACCATGTTCGCCATCGAATCATAAAGTCTGCTGTATACGTAAGTTTATTTTACGTCGCACTCTATAAAATTATTATTCAACGTAATAAGTAAAAACACTGCCAGTCTTTTGAAAACGTGACCAGTAAACATTGAAGAAAGGGAACAATACTTGTGCGTTTTACCTGTTTTTTATTTTCTTTCCTGAATTCGGTCCAACAGATCCCGATATTACAGAATCCACTCGATGCAGTAAAATCACTCTTAATTTTACACTTAGCAAATATTTATAATATTTAATGGTTGTCAGAACTTAAAGCTTCGGCAGGCTCTTTTAAGTAGATAATATACTAATTTCAAACAAATAATATCTGTATGTATGTGACGCAGGTAGCGCACAAAACATTCAGCTATATGCCTTGTGTCTACAGTCTAATGTTCCTTGCCCCGGTTTATTGAGACGATGACTGCAATTTGAACAACATAGCACCTTAGCAATTGGCTTTATAGAGTTTGTATCTCATCTGAAATAAAATTACTCTTTCAATTGTTTCTTATTAATTTGATAGCTATTCTGCTAACGATCAATGGATCAATCGATAAACTATCACCAAAATGGTAGTTACCAATGAAGCTAACTGTGTCAATTTGTGACCCAATCATTCTTCAAATAGGTACTTTCTTGTAGCGCGGCGTGTAAGTGTAGGTGTTAACAGACATTTTTTACAAATTGGCGGCCCAAATGACCACGTTATTGAATTGTTATTCTAAGGTCTAAGTTTCAGGATAATCTGCTGCCGTACTGCAACAAGCCTGAAATGAAGTCACGTGACACCTGTCTGCAAGGGATAGCTTCCCCACCCTCCACTATCCTTCTATCCACTACTGGGGTTGCAGAATATGCTTGTTCGCTGCCGCAACTACAGGAGACATTTCTACTGTGGGCAACGTTTTCAAACAAAAACTGTCACTGACATGAGTGCCTCGTTGGTATAGTGGTCGTGACGCGCGACTGCTGCGTACGAGGTCCTAGGTTCGTGTCCCGGGTCGGGCAAAGTGTAATTGGGTTTTCCAGTAGCTAATTCTCAGAAGCAGCACAAAGTCTGGATTTGTGCCCGGTTGATCGCAATAGGCTCGCACCCTATTGGGACATTGGGACTTATACCATAACTGGCAAAATGTGGGTGTACTGTAGGTACACCTCTGCCCTTCGGTGAATACAGGCGTGATGTTATGTTATGTCAATGAGTCATATAAATATTAGTCTATCGCAAGAATTGGGCTTACGACTCTGACGGCAAGTCATGCAGCTCTGCTAATTAGTTGTTTGCTTGATCGTAGTATTGAGTTAGTTCAGAATAGATAGTTGTCAGTACTAAGAATAACACCAATTAAAACATCATCAAAATTGGCTTGTAGGTGAAACTTCTGCTGTTAGTTCGAGCTTCTATTGCGTGAACGACTCTTCATTAGGGGTCAACACAAGTTTTACACACAGATACAGTTTACATCGCCTAATGAGTCGTAAGTACTTACATTTGTCAAATACTATCAATAGACCAAATATTTTCCCGGTGAAAGATAAACCCGTTCGGCTGCCAAAGCTATTTTTTTATAGCATCAAAAGTTGGTAACAATTATTGACTAGAGACGAGCACGATTTGCTGAACAAGGGTTCTTCATAGTGTCTATTATTTAGATCCAACAATCATTAACTCGTGTCAGTGATACTGAAAGCATTCAGTTTTTATTAGTCGCAGTAAGATAATGGATTGGTCTGCTATGCAGATGAGTACGGACGAAACAACTCGAGCCTAACCTCTATTTATAACGCATGCTACACGTTGTACGTCGGTACGTTCTGCGGTAACGTAACTGAATATTACAAGCAAAACCAACAGACTTCACTGTAAAGAGAATCGACCTTGAGCAGACTAATGAGGGCCGGTCGCTAAACCTCGGTATATTTCACACTGGTTAAATGTATGAGAATATTTATGAAACACATCTTCTAGATATATACCCATGTAACTATTTTCAATCCCCAATGTTTCAGTACGGTGTAGGTAGGTACTATTTAATTAGATATTGTTGGAGACTGCAGCCTCTTTCAAGACAATCCTCCTTGTTGTCATTCGGGAAGGTTATAAAAGGCGACGCGCGCAGGGCCTAGCTCTCTTTGGACGATTAGTTGGCGCAGCGAACACGTATTTTGGTATGACGTAGACTGTCTAGATTTTATTCTAATCCTTTGTGATTATATTTGTGTTTTAGTTATGAATAAATTTGTAAGATGTGTTGATGGTATTAATTAATCGCCCTATTGCCAACATCAGAAGTGGGATTCATTTCGTGCTGATTTTTCCGTTCGGCTTGGCTTGGCTTTTTGTCTTACTGTTTCCAGAAAGGAAATGTCAACGGGATTGTCGTCGAAGTCGACGAGATGGTTCTATGCAGTGTGTAAACAGACGCTGTATTCCTACACCCAATGTAAAATCAAGCAGTTGATGGAGACTATGATGAACCGGATTTGGGTGCTTTATGAAGCTACGTGGTTGTCACGACCGCGTGAACAGCGCTGTTTGGGTTTACATGTAATGTGCGTCGTTTGTCACCGCTACCGCAGTGCTCTCGACATTATCTGTCCTCAGATGCCTATACTCCACTGATGTGTCCGCTGATGCCAGATAAGCACGTGTAAACGCCGCGGCAGATGTGTGTGTAGTCGCCGTCGCCGGAGCAGCATATGCGCCCGCAGCCCAGAGGTGCCCGAGAGTGGTGGTGTTCTTTGGTTTTGTGTTTGGTGCCGTGTGTGTGACACGCGACCTGGTGCGGAGATATAGTTCGAAGCGTTTGAAGAGAGAACTGGGTTTGGCGGTGCAGACGTCAAATTCGGATTGGATTGTTGATGCCAACAGGTTTATCAATACAGCGGTAAGGTCCAACCAATACTTTTATGTCTCAAGGTTTGACCCTAGGTTACATAGTATTGATGTTTTTGTGTACAGAGCTAGACCGCGTTAAAGTTTTTAATAATTAAAGTGATTACGTATGCTTGTTGCGTATTGGACGTTGTCTAAAAAGCTATGCACAGTGATGTGATGATGATTATTTTACATACGTAGATTATGCACGTCGATTCTCTATTACGGTTATGCATAGTACAGATACTCATAGGCTTTCATAACTTAATGGTTAAGTGTAGGTCATTTTATACCTAGCCCTTACCAAGATTCAGCTAGCTTACTCGTGTAGTGATGAGCTAGTGTCAGCAACTGTCATTTATAGTGTTGTTGACCCGCACGTTTGGGCGACTGTTACTAATACTAAATTGTTGCCTGTTGATTTAGTTAGATTCTACTTATGTTAAACCTAATACAACTAGGGCTATTGTAGCTCGTGATTTGTCACAAATTTGAATGTGAGAGGTGGAGAGAGGATTCAGTCACGAGTAACTTATATAGGAGGTGCAGGTTTGAAAATTACGGATGTCTTTCGTGTGATGTTAAGAGTCATACTCAGCCAGATGCAAATAAAACGCAGAGTTGATTCCGGGATTGTGAGGGTTGCCAAATTTAGATATTAAGACACTGTAATGGTTTGTGCAAACCAACGATCCGTGTATTGAAAGGTTCGAGTAGTCAGGAGATTGGAATTACGCTATATGTCATCTTATCGGATGAGTTTGATGATATAACTTTAGAGGTGCTGTCGTGGCATCTGAGTTTATGATTGCATCGGTTATACTAGGTACTGATGTTCTTATTAGGAATGGTGTACGTAAGGTCCGGACAGACAGTTTTCAATATTCATTAGAGAAGGAGTCTTTTATCCCGATAGGGTTATGACCGTACAGTCCGGGTTATCGATGCCGGTTAACATGTCTGTTATTGGTGAATACAACGGTAGTTTGCTGCTATAGATAAGTTTTCCCAATGTTTTATTCCGGGTACATACCTACTGTTACTTCTACTATTGAATCAGGTGGCATGTTTATAAAATTAAAGTGATACTACTGCGGTTATTTGTCGACCTTGTTGACTTTCTAACATAAATGTATAACGTCACGCCTGTATTTCCCGAAGGGGTAGGCAGTGAAATTATAAAAGGTTTCTTAGATAGGGATATAGTTAATCAGTCAGTTAAATAGTTTGAAACAGACTGTGGAGTTCTATTTTACTTGTAAAAATGAAGGTTCAGATAAGATGTGTGTTGACTTTCGGCGCGGTGGTTAAACGATGTGTCTGTCAGAGACCATTTTTTGTTGTCAAGAATTGATGACTAAATAGACCGTTTAGGACAGAATTGGTTCTTCGCGAGTTTAGTTATGGTGACAGTGATTTACTAGATACCTCTCCAGGAGGAGTCTATTCGCCTCACTGATTTTGTGACACCCATAAGGCATCTTTAATAGGTTAATGCACATGTGGTGTACCTGTGTATAAACTCAAGAATACTTTGTAAGCTTATTGTCTGGTGAAACACTAATCTACATTGATAACGTGTTGATCATGATTGAGTGAGTAGTAAGTGAGACGTTAGACCGGGGACATGTCCTTTGACGAGAAATATTAGCTGTCTTAACAGAGGCGGAGATTTCCATATATCTGGAAGTGTTCCTTTGCTACTAGAGGATTGAGTACTTGGATGGTACTATTATTCAGGGTCAGGTGCGGCCGAGCTATAGCGTGCTTAAGGCGCTGTTTGATTTCGCTGAACCGAAAATGGTGAAACAAGTTCGTTAAGTTATGGACTTAGCTAGTTATTTTAGGCTGTACAAACCTAGATCCGTTTAGAAGGTTGTTTGCATAGCTATTTTTATAAGGAAGGGGTAGCGTTCTCTTGGAACAGCAGGCTACTACTACTACTACCAGTGAGCCTGTTTTTGTAAATTATGACCCTTCTTTACCCTTTGAGCTGTGTACTGATGCTAGTTCAGTACGTTATGGGACTGTTTTAATGTAAACTCGTGTGGACGTGTGTGGTTAGTGGTTAACGCAAGATGCTAAGGGAAAATATCACTCTTATGCTATTGAGACTCTTGTTGTTGATAAAGCTCTTCGGCATTTATCTTGTAGGCATACGTTACACTGTAGGACTTATTAAGAAGCTTTAAAGTTTACGCAAGGTAATAAAGATTTATTGGATGTCAACAAGAAGGGCTGAGCAATTCTGTGGAAGATTCAGTTTGCTCTGGATGTAACTAAACATTGGGCTACACAGAGTTACATCCGACTATATTCAGAACAGTACTGAATTGACTAAGGAGTAGTACGAGTTAGGAGATTCCTTGTAACTTGTTAGTGAGAGTTGATGAAGCAACGCCGCTGATTCGAAGTTTGGTTATGGCGTTAGGTGTGAGACCTAATAGTGAGCTGTACGCAAAATGAGTAGACAGAGGGCTTAAGTATGACTTAAGTGGAATATGTTAATGTAAGACGTAGATGGTAATGCGATGAGATAGTCTCTTCGCCTGTTCGAAATTAACTCTTTGGTTTTTGTCCGAACGCAGGTTCAGTAAATTGGAAAGTTGTACTCCTGTATGGGGGGGACCTTCTCCCTCATTGTTGTTCCGAGCTGCAACTTCTGGCAGGCTGCTGTGGCAAAATGACACAAGCAGTTGCTGGGTGTACGATTCCGTGGTACAGAGAGTGGACCACGTTTACTTCGGTGGTGCGTGCCAGTGGTAGGCTGCTGCCTGTTTTCCTGAAGTGTGCAGCACACTTTTTTACTTCGAGGGTGGATGCAAGTTGTTTGCATAGGCTATTGCCTGTTTTCATGAGTCCAAGAGTATGCGTCACGTCGAGCCTCTTCTCTTGGTTAATGTGACAGTAGTCAGTGAAGGCTGTTGAATTGCCTGTTTTTATGAGGGCCAAGAGTATGCGTCACGTTAGTGTGTGTGTGCAGATGATTAAGATAAGCATCACGTCGAGCCTCTTTCTTAATTGGTCACTAGGATAAGCGTCACGTAGTGCCTCTTTCCTAGTTGTTTATGCTGTGTTTTATTACTAGTATGTTATTTTTATCTATTATACACAAAAATGCACAACATACAGTTACAAACCAACGCGTTGGACAGTTCAGATAATAAAATAGGTAGGCACACACTCACACACGGTAAACAATATTGTCAGTAAAAATACAAAACGTTCCTATGACTAAACATTAATAATAATCACAAACAAAAACAATAAAATGAAAAATAATATCAATGATTTTCGATAAAATTAAAACATTCACGACACAAATTAGTCCACTCAAACTCAAACAAGTCACAATGCGGTGCTAGCATCAGCAGAGAGTTAAGTAATCTCTGGGATCTGACGAGCGGTGAGTTGGCATGAGATACCGTGCCTGATGGCCGGATGGCCAACAACTCGTGCTGGCAATTTTTAAGGTGGTACTTGGGACATCAAGACATGATGTGTACATGTGGTACTTGGTACATCTAGACATGATGTGTGCATGTGTTGCGAGTGGTTCGCAAAATATATTTCTCCGTTTGCAGGTTTGCTGGAAGAAAATTTCTTTATGAAATAAGCAGTACCTTTGTACTTTATATTTCTTATTATTTTTGTTTCTTATGTTTTGTATTGTGTTTGTACATAAACAGTTAATAAATAAATAACACTGGTAGCTAAGTTGAGTAAAATAGTTAATGTGGATTTGTTTTTGTTATACAGATTCGAACTCTGACATAATGCTAACAGCTGAGTACGTGGTGCTTGATGGTGCATTTGTCGGGTGTCGCGGTGAGGCTTTGGAGTCGCGAGAGTTTCGAGTTCCGAGTCCTGTACTGCGGGAGATGAAAGTTAAGGAAGGCCGAGGGCGGACCTTCTGTCAGGAGAGGCCGTGTTGGAGACTGCAGCCTCTTTCAAGACAATCCTCCTTGTTGTCATTCGGGAAGGTTATAAAAGGCGACGCGCGCAGGGCCTAGCTCTCTTTGGACGATTAGTTGGCGCAGCGAACACGTATTTTGGTATGACGTAGACTGTCTAGATTTTATTCTAATCCTTTGTGATTATATTTGTGTTTTAGTTATGAATAAATTTGTAAGATGTGTTGATGGTATTAATTAATCGCCCTATTGCCAACAATATTATATATTTCTGTTTATTACTAATTATCTACATACAAGTCGTAAGTCAGCATAATGCGCTTTACTGCGCAAAGCTTTATAGAAGCGAGTTAAACACTTATTATTATACAGTGAAGAACTTCAACAATGAATCACCTTTTTTCCAAATGCAGTGCTGCAAACAAATGGTTTAGTGTTTGTATTTAACAACATAAACAAAAAGTATGGACATAGTTATTACTTAACTATATTTACCTTTTAGATCTTAGATGTGCTCTCTTTTCTCTTTCTTTCTAAATACAAGTATTCTTTATGTACCTACCTACGTTAAAATCAAGCAAGTTTAAAAAAAATATTATTGGAAGAATATTATATCTATCTAAGAGGAATTTTAACAGGTGATAGCCGAGTGGTATGACCATTGGACTGCTAAGTCAAAGGTCGCAAATTATAATATCTTTTTTAGGGTTCCGTACCTCCAATAGGAAAAACGGAACCCTTATAGGACTTCCTCAAGAACGCGTGAAGGTATAGTTGAAATTAATATCAAATACTCGAGTCTGCTGTCCCTTAAAGCCGTCAAAAAATGAAACTTCTAAGTTAACGCAATGAAAAGATACGAGTAATTATGTTGATTGTTTTTACAATTTCCACTTCCAAAACCTATTGGCAAGAAGCATTAGCTTACAGCACAAGTAAAGGAATAAATCTGATAACTGTATATTTGTAGTTACATCACATAAAAAATAAGAACTTGTTCGCAGTTGATAAACTAACCGCTACTTACTTCAATGTATCAATGTGTAATATTGGGGTAACAGTTTTCTAACGGCAAAGTTAAGTTTGTTTGTGAATTTAGTATAGGTATTATCTTTTCGTTAGAACATTGTTGTAAACATAATTTAAAGTTTGAACGGAACCCTCGATGTGCGAGTCCCACTCGCACTTCACCCGGTTTTAATTCATGTGCGTACTATAAATTAGTCATCAGTTGCTAAAAACGGTGAAGGAAAACATCGTGAGAAAACCAGCACACCTAAGAGCTTTTCAACAGTGTGTTAAGAAGAACAATTAGAATACAACAATTAATATTGTGAAGAAAGATATTAATCATGTTTACAAGCATAATTATATACCTACATATTTGGTTTTCAGTTAGAATCTTGCAAGCTAAAAAAAAATCACTACCGGTGATCATCACACTACGGAGTTTACCATAATTTCAATGTTGGTTCAGATCCGAAGATATGACCGGATTCTACACCAAGGCTTGCTTAAGACGATGTAAGACCTCAACGGTCAACAGACACGATATTTTATAATTACAATAGATTGTCCACCATTGTTTTAATTGACTTTTTACTATACAAATTTTGATTATTTAGGAATTATAGTATCTCCCATACTATTTATAAAATGACGGGTTTTTTAATTCATGTAAGTAATAATTGTGTCAGGACGAAGGTAATTTATCAAGTAGAGACCCGCCGATCAGACCAGCCAAATTGTTTGAACGTTATGTTAGTAATTTGAAAACCAAAAGAAAAAAAATCAAATACAATTCATGTATTTTATTTGATAGGCGCGCGCGCAAACTGATCCTAGGTGGGTTATTACTAATTAGCAAAGCAGATAATATAGGCCATGTCGAGAAAGATATTTATCGGCTGTATATCATTTTGGCACAATCCGGAGGGCGATGAACTGACGAAAAAGGAAGCGATGAGTCCCGTAAAAACCTTTTAAAATTTTATATATTATGTTGATAAATACATAAGAAATATCATGGGTAAAATGTGTACGGACTCATACAATAACATAATACGTACGGGGAACTACGGCTAATATCGATATTACTCATAGCGGAAAAACAATTAGCATGTACAAAACCGAATTCTTGTTCATTCTAACATTTGTCGGCCTTCCAACATCATAGTTCACGAAGGTAATTCAAAGTCAATGTCACTACTAAGGGAGGTAAGTGGCTCCCATGACGACCTTTACAGGTAGGTATGTATGTCCGTGTGCCACCTAATTATTCTAGTGGTCAATAGGTGTATAAAGTGGCCTATTCTATTAAAGTCACTGGCACAAAGAGCCTTCCTAACGAACATACAGCTATTTTACATTCCGTTATATGATAGTGTTGAAGCAAGGTCAACGCGATAAAATATTAGTCCGAATATTGTAAAAGATTGACTAGTATGAGTAAAATATTATTTACCTTAGAGAGGAAGAATCCTCATTTTGCCAGGTTCCTGTCGCGCAGTTAGAAAATGCCTAAACTTTTATATACTTATAGGTATGTAATCACGAGATCTCACCATATGCAGCAAGAATAAATAAGCAAATAATCTTCAATTAACTATGCTACTACACTACACAACTATCTGCTTAAAAAACAATTTATAAAATCAATAATTTTATATTAAAAATATTTTTAAACACAAGCTTTTATAGCAGCTAGTATTAAATTACTAGTGAAAACGGATTAAATAAAACCCAAACGCGATTGGATTGCGTCATTTCGTTACAGAGATCCTATGACCACCTTCTGACTCCATCTTTAGGCCAGTTCAAAAGTGCCAAAATATTGTATTGTCTCCAAACCTATATAACTCGCAAAATTTCATTTCAATCGGATGTCAAGAAAAGGTTCTAATTTAGATTGCAAGATTTGTTAATCAAACTAACATACCTAGGTACACTGTAAGTTAAATCAACGCATTAGTTAACCCTGGCTGCAAAAAAACTGAAAGGAATTAAACAAGTCAAGAAATAACATAGTGATTTTAACAATCGGGAGCCATTCTTGAGACTTTTAGACAGTCGGGTTTTTTTTTTTACATTTTGTAGTTGTACTTTATAAATAAATATTGAAAATTTCAACTTTAAAACGCCAACTTTTTATGCCCTATTAAATTTAAACTTACGACTTAGGTATATACGTTTTTGTAATCTCCTTCATTTTAATACCTTAATCGACAGGTTTGGTTAATGTTATATAATTTATTTTATATGAAACCTAATTAGGACACTCGAGTTTTTTATATCAATCTAACGATACCTTAACTGTCAAAATCCATCTGGCCGTTTGGAAGATACGAGGTAATAAAGATTATTATATGCATACAAGATACGAAAAAAACATAACCCTTCCTTGGCAGTTGGGTAAAAATAATAACACCTATACAACTGCGTAATTTTTCATTAAAAACATTACAGTCAAAGGGGAACATAATATCTAGTAATCAAGCCTATATTAGGTAAATGTTTGCAATATTTTGGATATACAAATGAAGCCGAACAAACTTTATAGAACTTTACCACGATTTTGTTTCGTCATTGTTTGTAAACCTGCGACCTGTTTATTAGGCATCTTACAGAGAAACAACATTAATGACTCGGTTCATTAAATTACACATTTCCCTTTAAAAGAATAGCCAATTACGCAAAGTTACTCAAGTTAATTATTAAAGGGAAGTCATTTTAATGTTACGTAAGACTTGTACGTAACTTTTATTATCAAATGTTTAAATGCTGTATAATGTCTTTGCTCATTCAATGAATATCTGTCTTACATGGCAGATGTGTCTACGCAGCATGTTATATTATGTAGGTATGTAGTTCAATGTAATTGAAATCAAAATGTTCATTTATACACAAACAGTAGTGCAACCTGAATAATGAAACAGTAGTAGAACAAGTAGAACTACGCAGAACCTCTTATCACTGGGGTAGTCAGTCAGCTACAACGATACTAACTTATCTCTAGACCATATGACATATTCCTGTGTTAATAAGAACGCAAAAAAGAAGAAGAAGATAACCCTGTAACTAAAACCTTGCGACTAAACAAAGCCCTTCTTTGGCATGGAAAAGGAAGTACACTGATTACGATGGTCAGTAGTGAGTTTTTCAATGTACGAGTATCAATCCACATTCTACTGTTTAAAAGCGGTTTATATGCCTTAAGCTACAACGACATTTAACATTTTGACCACTGTCTTTATTTATAACTAGCAGTCTACCAGTTTCACGTGCTTATAAGATCTATTGACGTCAGAGTGATGAACCTACTACAACGCTACGGCATTGTCTACCAGATTGGGAACAATAGTTATCGCGGAATTTATAGTTTAGCTGTTCTTGTTGGCCAAAATACTTTGAAGTACCAACATCTACGCAGAGACTGGTGGACACGGAGGGAAGTATACGCGTAGGAACTACTTTATTTTTGTAGGTACAATCTAAGTTTACTTTTTCTCGTATTTTAATATTAAGCCCGTGACCATGAATGCTGTAAAGGATTCGAAACGTGCGTCGGGACCAAAAAACAAAATAAAAACCGCAATAAAATCCGTAAAAATAGTTTAATTTAAAAGATTAAAAGAAGTTATTTTTATGAAGCTTAAAATATATTTGTACGTACATGTAACATAGATATAACACATAGGATTTAGTTATTCCACTCAAGAGTGGAAAATGCAGTACGGTAGGTAATGTTAATTTAACATTACACAAACTGCAACATGTGAGCTTTAAAAAAAAATGACGTCATAAGGATCGTAACGCTTAGGCAAACCGATGCGTAGGCAAATCAAATAAATATGATACCTATGGTTATTGATTTCAAGCCAATATAATATCATAGGCAGTATTTCAAGCGGTCTGTATAGCGTATAGTACACTGTTGGCAGAACGCCTACTAGATAAACCGATGGCATCACATACTGATGGAAAAGGTTCCCGAAGAAGCCACTGACTCAGAGAAATAATACAGCGCGACTGGGGGTAGAAAGAAGTCTGGTTATTCCCCGCTAGTCGTAACTGATACAGGTGAATTTAACAGGTGTAGGTACTTCTTAATGCCCCTTAGGAGGGAGGAGCGTGATCTTAGACATAGTTTAAGCTTCTATAAAGAAGGAATGCACAAAGCTACAATTTATGCAAATATGACGACCGAATTTCGATGATTGGGTGACGACTAAATAGCCAATATAACTCTTATTACTAAGAAGCTTTCTTCCATTCATTCTTTTGAAAAATGTCAAGTACTTTTACGATCGTGGCTCGTTTATATAATATTGGTGTGCTCTATCTTGTTTTTACATCAACCCTTGTTATTTCTGAAAACTTAACTGAGCTTTCACCACTTCATTTATAGAGCGGTCTCACTTGCTGACTTGAAATTTTGTTAAGTTGACACATTTTGACCCTTTTTTACACATTTAATTTTAAGGTGCTCCAAATTAATTAATTATTAAGGATCCTCTTTCTTTGCTTTAGATAATGAATTTGTAGAAACATTCTGTAAAGATAAGTACAATCTTTGAAGTTCTTTAATTTTGGGCATTGGCTATAGTCATGTAGGTACCTACATATAATATGGGTATCTTCTTACTAAATAATATACTTATACCTTACGGATCTTAAGATCTACGAAAATGTATCAAATACCCACAGGTATACGAAACGTTTAAAGAAGAATTAAATCTGTAACTCTGTATTCTTAGGTAATTATGGTGTATTTAAAATGTTTATATGTAAAGAATCTAAGGTTTTAGTCGTAATTTTTTTAATAGCTAAAAGCTTTTATCTTACGACAAGCTAATTAACATAAGAATCTGTTCATATTTTTATCGTTAATCGGGTTAATGCGTTGATTAGTTTATGTACTAGTTGTACGAAAAAACAAAACGTTTAACTTGGTAAATTATAGTGTTCTCATACTCGTCATCGTCATGACGTGGTAAATGGTAAAGGCGAGCGGGCAGGGTGGTTGTCTATCGAATATAAAGACTTGTTACAAAATTATTATATGTGAAAAACTGTGTGCTTTTAATATTTCCGGGTGGCCACGCGGGTGTTACGCCGCGTAGCGATGCTGCGTTCGGTTGTGCTACGCAATAAGATTTTTTATCACTTTAATTAATTACTCAAAACTTGGAAGTATTGACTAACTTATCTTTATCCATATCTATACATATAATAATATTGGAGCGTCTATTTGTAACATCAAAATAACAGCCTTTCACTTAATACATTTGATAGTATACACGAATCACGATACATATAACAAAAATGCAGTTTTTTTTGTCTGAGTGTTTGTTTCTGCTAAACGGATGGACCGACATTGATGGGACTTTCACTGGCAAATAGCTGATGTTATAAGGAATAACTTAGGCTACTTTTAATTTTGAAAATCATTAGGGTTCCGCGGGAAAAAAAAGAAAACCTTTAAATTGTGAACAAAATCACATTCAAATAGGTACATCTGCTTACTGCTGTTACGAGCAGGTAAATGTAATCGGAATACACGGGGACAAAGTCCCGGGTATAAGCTAGAAAACGCAGTTATTAAATATGTAAGCCTAATTAATATGGCTTTGATATCTTAGACAACTGGGGACATCTCAGTGTTTCAGCTATCGTCAGTGTAATCATATGTATCATTTGACTACCTTCTAGTTTATCAAACGTAACAACCAGGTTAAAAACAAGGGCTCCGTTTGAGTCTGAAACTAATCGGGCATTTCCAAATAAACACGCAACTAAAACCAATAACTAGAAAATAATTGAGGATATACATTTAAATGCCAGTGTGTGTTGCCAGTGATGACTTATGGCTCTGAGATGTGGTCGCTAACGGTTGGCCTTTTGGAGAGGCTCAGAGTCACTCAACGAGCTATGGAGAGAGCTATGCTCGGAGTTTCTTTGCGCGACAGGATCCGGAATACGGAAATTCGCCAAAGAAGTCACCGACATAGCTCAAAGCATATGCAACCGCTGGGGAAGAAAGGTTCTCGAGTGGCGACCACGAACCGGAAAACGTAGCGTTGGCAGGCCTCCCACCAGGTGGACCGACGATATCGTCAGAGTTGCGGGCAACCGGTGGATGCAAACGGCAAGTTGTCGTTCATTGTGGCGTTCTAAGTGGGAGGCCTTTATCCAGCAGTGGACGTCTTCCGGCTGATGATGATGATGATTTAAATGCGCCAAGAGCTCTTGTAGACAAGGTACAGCCCCCTTACCATGAACTCTTAAAACAGGACAATTTAAGATGAGGAAGCGAGACGCCGCTACGTGCAGTTTAATGCGGCGTCTCGTTTTCACAATGTAAACTGTAAGGGGAGCAGAGGCAAGAAGCAGGGTAATAAGGGGACTGTTTAACTGTTTATTTTATAAGTATTCGTGGTGTTCTCGTTGTTCAAACGTTTATACTTATGAAATTTCCATACATACACTCACATAATCAATTAGTAATGTAATCCCCGAGAGACAGAGGAGGCTTTGTTTGCATTTAAACACACCCATAGTGCAATGCACATCATAAGTTCCATGCATTAGGTTGAGTGACGAGCGTATTGCTTGTATCAAAAAGTATCTAACGCGTACATATTGACGATTGGCGCAATGGCTAAGCGTTTGGACTGCCGCGCTAAGGGTCGCGAGTTCGATTCCTGCAAGGGGCAAAAATTTGTGTAATCCGTAGATGTTTGTCCCGAGTCTGGGTGTTTGTGGATGTGATATTTCATGTTTGTAAAACGCACCCACGGTAAAGGAGAAATTCCTAGTATAGATGCTAATTAAAAAAAATTGTAAAGCTTACTCATGATAAAAGACTGCAGGATTAAATAAAACACAATATGGGGAATATTTCATAAAAAAATTGGCATGAAATATATATTAGGAACCTAAGTCTCGGATGGTGACTCATATCTACTACAAAAACAAAGGTCGTTGAGAATGGAAACTAATACTAATAGAAAAACAAGGTCACAATAAAATACCTTCGAGTTCTGTAATAATCGTAAACTTGGTCAAAAATATTGTTACGATGTTTGGTAGTTTAAAGAAAATTAGCAATTATAATAATGTAGTTACTTCAGCTGGTTTTTGTACCTATTTTGATTTCGGAAAATCAGAGGTCTTGAATATTTAATATATGAAACAATAAGGGTACCTAAGCTGTTACTCATCTTTATTAAAAGTCAAAAACAGTAATAAATAAATAATTTATTTTATAAAATACGTTACCCTGTTCATTGAATCGTAGAATTAAGACTTTATAAACAATAACTTGTATTGTTATAGTTGCAGGAATTATCTTGACATTTACGAACCAATGTCGAAATTAGTCTCGATCATTTTCATTTTGTCTGACCGAAACGTGCCTGAACAGCATAACTTCAGCGTCTAAACTGACTTTTAGGTCCGTAGGCATCTAAAATATTCTTTCAGGAAGTTCTTTGTGTCAATTCAGTGATTCGGAATCAATTGCGTCTGCAAATAGCCTACCCTTTCGTAAATACTGAATAAACAACTGATAATAAACATTTATTAACACTGGCTACTACTAACATGCATGTCTCATGATTAATACATCGACTCAAATAAAAAATCTGCGAATTACACGTGTATTTTCCTGATGCAACAACTCTTTATGCTGCAAAACACTAGGTCTTGTTTCCGGAGCTGAATTCCGACACTAGTCGTTACTATGGGCAGGTACTCGAGTACTGTAGAATGTTTGTCTAATGAGTAGACGTATATATATGTAGGTATACTTTGTGTAGCTAGAGTAACTCTAGCACTCGGAATCTACGTTTTCCACCAGAACTATAAACTGTGTTCCCTTATACTTCCAATACTTCAGCTTTACACACTACCCCACATTTTTATGCTGAATTTTCTCAGATTAACATTATAAAAAATAATTAAGGTCAACTATGGTCCTTCAGGAAATTGTGGTCAGTGTCAGACGACGCATTGATAAACTGGTGGTATATTGGAGTAAAATGTAAATCGTGAGTAAAAGTGTACCTAAACCCAAAGTCAAAAGAATTTAACTACGCTTTGATCCCATAGGTAGTACCGCGCAATTGCATACAATGAAAAACTGCCTCTGGTTGAATGGTGCAATAAAAATGGCTGAAGTTTACCAAGGTCTTACACTTTGTTTCTTCTTTAATTTAAGAGCTTCACTGTTAATCTCACCGTAATTTATTGATCCGGAAAAACAGCAGTCTAATAAATTGATTATAAAGGTGACAACAGGCAATGAAAATAATACGACTTGCCAGAAAAGCTTTTATAACTTAAATATTACTGTTTCCTATTCTTCTAGAAGAAAAGTAAACAGGTAATAATATTCTAGAGCATATTATTACCCGTAGTGTACATGTCCATTTGATTGCCACTAGAGAGGTTACGTGTACTAGTATGTCCTTAAATGATAGAGCTCGTTACTTATTAACAAAAACAAGAGGTATGAGGCTGTGAGAAAACAAATATGTTCAATGTAAATAATGATGTGCATGAAAAAAACTAAAAATATTTTGCTGGATTGGTTTGGTTCCTAAGCTATTGATTATGTCATACTTTTTTACCTTGTGATATCTCGATCGTAAGAAATGTGTAGTAGACTTGACTTCACTCGTTAGAGAGGTACTATAGAGAATGAGCTAGGTTAATTAAACACCTTTTCCGGTTTTCGTAACCTCTTAAGTATCGTCCTCGTCCTCTTACAGGCAAAGGCATACGAAAATACTTGTGTCTCCATCACGCTTTTGTCGATTATACCGTTAATAAATATATTATAAAAATAAAACAGCTGACTCTGAATATAGATTAGCACCCAAATTCACGATAAAACTCGTATGTAGGTATATTCTCGTGTGCCAAATTACTGTGCTTATAACGAAATACATTGTATTATAATGTGATTCTCAAAAGTAATTAAAGCTCGATCTATATCTAATTTAAAAACAATGTTGTTATGAATCAAATTATATTTTTGTCGACTGCAAGGACTTAGTCACATATAAGACAAAACTATGAGTAACGAAGGGAAGTACCTACTCGTATGGATCAGTATGAGGTATGAGTAAACTACAGAAGAATTCTAATTACAACTAAAGAGCGAGCATTAGTAATCATTATAACGCGCATGTGCAAGTATGTCTTAGTTGTAATTTTTTCCTAAACATTTCTTTCTTTTACAAAAAATCTGAGCAGAAACATGTTATCTTTCATTATGTTAATATTACAGATAAATACAACACACGATGTTTTAACACCGAAAACATAAATAATTACGCTTTGTTTACGCTATCATTACAAATGATTATTTTTTACAATCTGGCTTTATAAACATGTAGCGCACGGGTTTCCGCGCCAGACAATGATTGAGGATTGAGGACTGACTGTCAGTCTCGAAATTGGGTCACTTTAAGAATAAGCTTTTTTCTAATTGATTTTGTCTAACAGCAGTTTACACAGAGTTTGTATTTTTACAATGATGACAACAATAATTAATTTCAAAGAAGCTCTTTTTTTAATTAAGATAGGTTTCTTACTTCAAGTTGGTACTTATTACTTTATATCATTATCAGCCGGAAGACGTCCACTGTTGAACAAAGCCCTCCCCCTTAAAACGTCACAATGAACTACAAATTGCCATTTGCATCCACCGGTTGCCGCATATATATACACTTATACAGTGTAAGAATAAAAATAATATATATCGATCTAAAATAAACAAAAGTTTTTTGGCAAAACCTAGGCTCATGCCTCTTACAAATTACAATTAAAACAATTTAAAAAAATTCAATTATACCTGTCACCACCTGACACTATCGTTTGCTTAACAAAGAATAGAGATGTCAATAGACTGAATACGGGGTTTAGTTAATGCCGGTATGATGCTCGTTTATGAATAAGAGGGATGAAGAATATCTATACCTACTTGTATTTTCAGAGATTCTTAACTTCAGATCAGTCAGCACATAACTTTTTAAAGGAAATTATTTTTTTATGAACCAAGGAAAACGGTTGTTAACGATTTGTTTAAGTTATTCGATACTGTATAATTTTTAGCTCAGAAGTATATCTACCTTTCTATATTCCCTGGAAGGCAGGGAAAGACTGTAGTATACATATTCATAAGATTAAATTTTTGAGCACGACGTCGCTCGAAGGGCCCGAAACCTACCCAAGTCTAAATTTGACAAACATCTTTGTGCAATGGAAACACCGATTACAGTTTAAATAATTAAAAACAATCCGTGTATAAACGGTAAATGTTGTATTTACAATTATTACAAAGTAATGGCATAATGTTGTATTATGCCATTCCGAACCTACAGGGACCCTAGTTACTAGTTTATATTACACATACCTAAGTATTTAATTTTACAATTCTGCTTAAAATGATGCATGATGTATAACTCAAGTCAGAATAAAATGCGGAGCGTTGCCAGACCTTCCGGTTATATCAGAGCAAACTTATACCAATGCGAACTTTTACTGGGTCATTGCACCAATGCAAAAGTTTGCCACTGTCCTATTCTTATTTTAATTGCTTAATATCTGGACGCAACATTTAAGATAACCAAATAATTAAAAATAATTCAAATCTAACTTGCGTCTTTGTATGACGATAACATCAGAAGGATCTTAGTTGCCGTGACCGCTTAATGATCTTGAAACATGATCAGTTAATACACTGTGTATACATTTACCTTATAATGTAGTTATGAAGTCATCTACTGTTCTTCGTTTCATTATCATAAAAAAGGTTTCATGAACAATAAGTATCTTGCTATTCATATAATTCAATAGATAACATATTATAGGTGGATATTACAACGTTGTTAGAGCTTTTAACATACATTTAAATACCCCCAAATTAAAATTTTAAAGCACAACAAAATATGTGTGAAGCGAAATTATCAGATTGGTAAAGTTCTTAAAATAATAGTTCATATGAAGTCATAAACGGTTAACTGTAAGGTTGGGATGTAAATTAGGTCGACGGGTTAATTCGCAGACAATGGCTTCTAGGTATTCATACGCATGGAAGATGTCCGAGACTGGAATCTTTGATTACCTGTACACACCTTTTTTATTTTGATAAACGGACTAACATTTACAAAGCAATTGAAAACGTAAAATTTCCAGCACGTGAGCGCTGTGACACCATAAAACTTAAATGCTTTGGTTAGTTGAACTGGTACATTGTTTATATTGGATCATTTGCTCCAATGGAATTATTTGGCAATTGCCGAAAATTTTCATGACATCTTCGGACTTACACTTTGTATGTCCGATTTAAATCTTGGCCACATAGACAATTGTAAGTTCAATGTACTAAATTGTTCCAATCAAAGTTTATGAAATCGTGTTTCCTAGCCTTCAATTTATCAGATGTCTAATGGATCTGTCTCCAGCAATGACAAGTCAATTGACACCATGGCTTGACTATGATATGATACTGTTATCACGTGTTGTTATCAGCGTCTACCGATCGATATGAATATTTTCGCTGAGATTGGGCCATGAGGCACTTTCACCGCCGTTACACGCGTTTTCTAGCGAAACACCGAACTCAATTATTAATAGCAGCCTATTTTTGGAGCGGCTTCGGACGCGAATTTGCGCTCGGGCGTGTGCGAGGCCCGGGCGAAGTCACTATCTCACCTGGGCCAGGTGTAGACACCGGAAACTTCAAAGCCGAAGTGCCAGGAGCCGGCGTAAGCTCCCTGCGCTTTGGGTCCAGTACACACACCGTGGCCGTGTGCCTTGCCGTCTTCCCATCCACCACAATATGTACCACCATCGTCAAAGTCGAAACGGCCACCGTTGAGGCCACGCTGCGGGGGGTTTCCGCTAGCGGCGTGCGCGGCGTCGGCTAGCTCGCTCGGCTGCATCACGCGAAACCGTGGTGCCGCGGAGGGGAGGGCCTCCCGCGCGCACCCTCCACCGAGCTCGCGGTATAAATAAACATCAGCTGGGCATGTCGCGCCGTGGCGCGCCGCCGAGTGAACACCACTCCGGTCCTGCGCGAGGAGCACTGCGCGCCCGCTGAACGGCGCGCCGCCCGCCCTCCGCACCCCGCCCGCCCTGCGCACTGCGTACTGTACGCAGCGCTCGCAGCGCAACTCAACGCGCGCCGTCGCTGTTACCGCCACCCTGTCGCCACAACAACATACATTGCTTTTCAGTATCACTTGCCCTAAATGAAAAATATGTCTTTCTGGCATGAAGTATTCTCTTAGTTTTCAATTTTTGGAATCCAATAGCACGTACAAAATATCTATAGAGGTATCTACCTACAAGTAGTGCTATCACTTTGTAATCCCAAGGCCAAGGAGATATAACTTTGTATACTCAACCCCAGACAGAAAATATCCTAACAGAAAAACTCAATATCACCATTCGTCCGACCAAGGAATCCTGCCCACGTTTGGCGCAGGCTCAGAATACAGAACAAACGGCGCAGGCTTTATTGACTACGAAACCAACGAGGACTTTTTCAGAAAGCTAATCAGATTTTTTAGATAAGTAGTCCAAACCTTTCCAGGTTGTTCTGGGATAGAGGCAATCAATGTCATGTTATACTTATTCAAAAATTAAGGTAAATGTGAACTGAATGTTGCTAAAGGTACCCAACGATCCCTAGGCTCAAATATCTAACTATACATATAATAAAATATAGTAACATAGTAAATACGTATACATAGTTAGATATTACTACTACGCTTTCTCGATGTGTTTTGATGATTCACGTTTTCTTATTCTATCGTTTAATCACTTGATCAGTGGTGTCTTTATTCCTTCATTTTCATATATCTACTTACTTTGGGATTGAACCATCAACCTTTATGTTCACGAATCCGGTGCGTCAACCGCTACGTCATCATCATCATCTTCATCAGCCGGAATACGTCCACTCTTGAACAAAATGGTGACCTATAGTTAGGTATTTTATATAAAGGTGCTCATTTGCTAGCGTAATAGAAAGCGAGCGTATTACCACTAAACCCGGCTTTCCGACTCCATGCAGATTTTTGTTTATTAAAAAAAACGACATCGCACTCTTGGATTCAATCCAGTATCGTAGGTGCGTTTCACAAACATGAAATATGACAAACACTAACACCCAGACTCGGGACAAACATCTGCGGATCCCATAAATTATTGTCCCGTGCGAGAATCGCATTATCGCACCCGCAACCCTTGACGCGCCACGCGCCAATTATGTCGTTAAATTTTGAGAATAACCTAAAGGAAAAACCAACTCGAACATCGGCATCGAACTTAAAACCTCATGCATTAGCGCTTTGACAAAACTAGATCAAGATACCTGCTTAGTATAGCAAAATAAACTCTTTACTTTATTAACTTTCGTCAGTATTATCCATATTAAATACTATCCAAGTCGAGCATAATAATTATATTCTGGTATTACTCACCAGTTCGGTTGGCGACTCTGCCGCGTAACCAGCTCATGAATAAGGGCTCCGTTCGAGTTTGAGATAGAGAGATTAAGGAGATCCGCGAGTACTGCGGTAAGAACCAGTATGTAAAATGTACTCTGTGGTAAGAACACCTAGGCTGGGTCTAACGGCTGAGAATGCCGGTAGCGTTTATACCTAAGATGCGAGCTTCTATCATCATTTTGCTGCCATGCCCCTGATGGGTTTCATAATAACTAAAGTAGGATAATACCTTATGACTGGGTTGTCATTTTTTAAATGAAACTACTTCCTATTGAATAAACTTGCAACCATAGTTTTACGTTCTGTATAATATTCTACATAATATAACTTCTTCAGTCCATTTGAGGCAAAATTACCTCTAATACAATACAATTTCCAATGTCAGTTGCCGAAGGTATGTTTTATTTTGTCACATTCCTCCGTACGTAAATAATGATTACATTGAAGAATATACTAACGTACACTTTTGTCTTCATGTATAATATAGATTTTAATATACTAATTATAATATTTCAAATAATAATTATTATTAAATTAATTAATTATTAGATATTTACACCACAAAAATTGTTATTTAATTTGACGGCTGGCAATAGTTTGAAGTAAAGTTTGAAGTTTGTTTATAATTGACGTTGACGTGATTTTGATATTGTAGATTCATTCAGTACAACACACCTTTCTAATATTGCAGACCGTAGCTATTTCGTGTTTATAGTTCCTTTATAGTAGATCTACTAAGCGTTTACCTACTTTTTAAATTAGTATCAATAATGTGACTTTTATTGTATAATGTGCTGTGCAGTTTGACTACAATTTGGATCCAAAAATTGTTCAATGTTTTTTATTATCAAACAAACATTTGACCAGCATAACAAATACCAGTTGACAACTCCAGTTATCTCAAAGAGGATCATTCCAGTAATCCACAAGGTACTTATCGTATAAACGCTCTAAATTAATGCATTTAACTACCTGAAATATTTAAATTTTCAATTTATTTTAGTTTTCGAGCTAGTGACCAGCTGAAAAATGGAGAATCCAGAAACTGGTGGAAGTAACCGATCGGCTCTCATAGAGCCAACATCATGGTGCCATCCTGCTAACAAAGTACATAGATTTATGGCACTTCTTCTCATGTGTTTCCTTTGTTTTGGTAAGTTCCTAGAACTACATTTTCCTAATAATAATCTTTTGTTTAAGAACACCGTGTCTATGCATTTCAATCTGTGATTTATAAACAAATAGTAGTTTTACATTTAATTAAAAAAAAATGACGTGTAAAAGTGTTTTTTTAAGACCTATTTACAGAAATAAAATCATTTATCATTTAATTTAATACTTTCAAATTTATAGTATTTTTTTTCTTCTAGACCTCACATCTATGCTTGATTCCAGGTTCCTATTTCTGTTATGACACTCCTGGAGCATTAGCAGACAATTTCAAGGATGACTCACATCTGAATACATCCCAGTTTGCATTGCTTTATTCTATATACTCATGGCCAAATGTGGTATTGTGTTTCATTGGTGGTTATCTGGTTGATAGGTATGTGTTGTTATAATATGCATGTGTCTTATCAGCTAATTATTCAATATAACACTTTGTTTCTAGTTAATTAATCACTGTTTTCTTGTTACTATGTTGTTATTTACATTTCAACACTCAAAATGCTTTATATTATACACATTAATTAATGAAAAATATTATTTGTGTATCTTTAAAAATATCCCAATTAGTTATTAACAATAATAATTATCCTTGTCCTTTAATTAAAGAGTGAATATTCATTTTGTTTATTAATTACTTAATTTGATATACACAATATTCTTGTACTATAAACACACAATGTTGTCTGTTATCCAGTCCTTATTATGACAAACCCAATCACATATTATTACGAATGTGATAATTATGCATACATCGCATTATATTACTTATAGGTAATCTACTGCATAATATGATATGATGTTTACAACATCGAACAATATCCATGACCTTATTACAAGATTGGGAATGTTACTGCATTATGTTTATAATATAATGAAATTATAACGAACATGCTCTCATTTACTAATTGATTATTTTATAATATTTTTTAATTAATTATAATGTAATTGTAATTATTTTATATAAGTAGTTCTAGACTTTTTTATGTATTTTCAGGTACTTTGGTGTGAGATTAGGTACTGTTATTTACATGACAATTGTGTTTATTGGAGCTGTTATTTTTGCATTTGGAGTATACATAAATGCATTTTGGCTAATGATACTTGGCAGATTTGTATTTGGGTAAGTTTTGATCACTAAATTAGAGTACAGCACAACATTATGAAGTCTTCATCTTTAAATTTATGCACAATTCAGCCTAGGTAAGATAGCTAAAAACTTTACCTCTTACAAAAAAAGTACCTGATAGAAAGAGATAGTAGGATTATCATATTAAACATTAAATATTGCATTGCATTCGTTACAGAATTGGAGGTGAATCCCTGCAAGTTGTGGTAAACAATTATGTTGTCCTGTGGTTCAAGGGAAAAGAACTCAACATGGTATTTGGACTGCAGTTGTCTTTTTCGAGGTTTGGAAGCACTGTTAACTTCTGGGTTATGGAGTCAGTATACAGATGGGTTGCTACTTATTATGCAGGATATGAAAGATTAGGAGTTACTTTGTTCTTAGGTTTGTATGACTAATTTGCTTGACCATACACAAAAAATTACAATTATCAACTGTCAACTATTGATTATGTATCTAAATCTAACTAAATGTCTAGAATTATAAAAAAATGCATGTGTTACGAAAAATCACAATTCTTAAATTAAGAACTTAAGAATCTTTGATTTCAAAATTATATTTCAATTAGTGCTCTTCCAAGTCTGACATTGAAAGCGAGAGTTGACTATTGCTACTTCTTCAAACAAACAAGCAGAGTCAGTAGTTCTCTTTTATATCTCCTTACTGACTTAATCTGTCTTTTCAGCATCACTAACTTGCTTCGTATCCCTAATTTGTGGCGTGGTTCTTGGCTGGATGGATTACAGAGCTGAAAAAATTCTTGGACGGCAAGATACGCAAAGCAATGAACCTTTCCATCTAACAGATATAAAACATTTCCAATCAGTATTTTGGCCACTATGTGTTATTTGTGTGGCATATTATTTAGCCATCTTTCCATTTATTGCACTGGGAAAGTGAGTACATACTTGGCAAAAATATTCTTCAATACTTTATAATATACCTAAATTTAGTCATACATGTAAAACAACCTAGACTTAAATCTAAAAATTGTGTGCCTGTAAGGTAACATATATTTGATCATGTGAGGTTTAAACTCGTGAGTATCAGTATCAGATCTCGTGAGAGAATAAAGTTATCAGCAGAGGATATAATAAAGGATGATGTTCTGCAATGTTTAAATATCCCTGCCAAATTTTTGGCAATATTTATTGTTGCATAGCAAAGAAAGTATTTAAAGTTGTATTTTTAAATATAAAGGTAAGCTGATTGTCAGCCAGTAACACTTCTAGTTGCCCTTTTAAATAAATATATTTTTATTTTATGCTACCTACTGCAGCCCAGTGGATGGCGAAAGACGTGCTACCTATTAGTAGGTGTACAGGCACTCAATAAAGAAAAACAATTTCAGAGATTACAATGAACAATCTAGTATTTTTCTGCATTATTTGCAGGTTGTTCTTCGAGCGAAAATTCGATTTCTTACCACAAGATGCAAATAATGTCAATTCCATGGTTTATTTCCTGTCTGCAGCATTAAGCCCGTTCTTTGGAATTCTAATAGATAAGACAGGAAGAAATGTCACATGGGTTATAATTAGTATTGTGACAACCATTAGTGCTCATTTTATGCTTGCCTTTACATTCTTCAATCCATATATAGGCGTGGTAAGAAAATATTATTAGTTCAAATATACCATTTTTAGTTGAAATTGTAACATCTACCAAATAACTGTACAATTATTGCAGATTATACTAGGAATTTCTTATTCCTTATTAGCCAGTGGTTTATGGCCTTTAGTGGCTCTTATCGTGCCGGAAAACCAGTTGGGGACAGCTTATGGAATGTAAGGCATTATTTATAATTTTTACACTAGCCTAGTTCATTATTATCATCATCATCATCATCATCAGCCGGAAGACGTCCACTGCTGGACAAAAGCCTCCCCCTTAGAACGCCATAATGAACGACAACTTGCCGTTTGAATCCACCGGTTGCCCGCAACTCTGACGATATCGTCGGTCCACCTGGTGGGAGGCCTGCCAACGCTGCGTCTTCCGGTTCGTGGTCGCCACTCGAGAACCTTTCTTCCCCAGCGGTTGTCAGTTCTTCGAGCGATATGGCCTGCCCATTGCCACTTCAACTTGCATATGCTTTGAGCTATGTCGGTGACCCTAGTTCTTTGGCGAATTTCCGTATTCCGGATCCTGTCGCGCAAAGAAACTCCGAGCATAGCTCTCTCCATAGCTCGTTGAGTGACTCTGAGCCTCTCTAAAAGGCTAACCGTTAGCGACCACGTCTCAGAGCCATACGTCATCACTGGCAACACACACTGGTTAAAAACCTTCGTCTTCAGACACTGCGGAATTTTGGACGAGAAGATGTCGCGTAGTTTCCCGAACGCTGCCCATCCGATTTGGATTCTTCGGGCGACCTCTTTGTCGAAGTTGGACCTGCCTAACTGAACAGTTTGTCCAAGGTAGACATATTGGTCAACAACCTCTAGAGTATCGTTCCCAACGATAACCGGTACGGGTGCGACATGGACATTTGACATGATCTTCGTCTTGTCCATGTTCATTTTAAGACCCACCTGTTGGGAAACGAGACTGAGGTCGCTGAGCATAGTATTGAGCTCCTCCAGCGACTCCGCCATGATAACTATATCATCGGCAAAACGAAGGTGAGTGATGTATTCGCCATTGATGTTGATGCCGGACCCGTTCCAGTCCAAGAGCTTGAAAACGTCCTCCAACGCGTTTGTGAACAGTTTCGGAGAAATCACGTCTCCCTGTCTCACACCACGCTGCAGTTGGATTGGTTTCGTGCTCTCGTCCTGTAACCGGATCGACATGGTGACTGATACTGACTATACAAACACTTCATCGCTGAAAAGACTGCAATACAGCCCAGGTTTCGATTGAATCGAAGGCTTTTTCATAGTCCACAAACGCTAGACACAGTGGCCGATTATACTCCTCGGTCTTCTGTATAATCTGGCGGAGCGTGTGGATGTGGTCTATGGTGCTAAAGCCTTTTCGGAAGCCGGCTTGTTCGGGAGGCTGGAAGTCATCAAGCCTGCGTTCGAGACGGTTCGTTATGACTCTCGAAAACAGCTTATACACATGGCTCAGGAGCGAGATGGGTCTATAATTCTTCAACAAGGTGTTGTCACCTTTTTTGAAGAAGAGCACCACCACACTCCTGTTCCATGCTTCTGGCGTAGTACCCTCGAGTATGACGGAATTGAATAGCTTCTGGAGGACTAAAAGTACCGGTTTTCTACCCGCTCTCAGAAGCTCCGTTGTAATTCCGTCATCACCCGGCGCCTTGTTGTTCTTAAGTTGTTTCAGAGCCACTCTAATCTCGTACAGGCTGATGTGTGGGATGTCCTCAGTGTAGTGTCGGGTCAGTTTAGCTCTAGAGTCCTGAGCTACGCTGACAACGGGTTCCCGTGTCGAGGTGTACAGCTGTCCGTAAAACCTCTCAAGCTCTCTCAATATTTCCGGTTTCGATGAGATGATACTGCCATCGTCGATCTTCAGCTTCGTCATTTGGCTTTTCCCAATAGACGAATTCCTCGCGAACACTTTGGAGCCCTGGTTCCGCTCAATTGCGTCCTTAATACGGGCAGAATTAAAGGAGCGCAAATCGTGACGCGTGGAGATAGAAATTCGCCTATTAAGTTGACCGTATTCCGACATGTCAGCTGAAGATTGCAGTCTCATCGCATTCCGAGCTTCCGTTAACTTAATGGTTTTATTGGAGAGTTTCTGAGGCTTTCTGCGGCGTGGGGTTCTAAAGAACTGGGACCCCACTGCTTGGACAGCTTCCACCAACCCGTTGTTTATCTCGTCCGCTGTTTTGCATTCGGCTAGGCACTGGAAACGATTACGCAGCTCGAGTTGAAAGCTTTCAGGGTTCTGGATCTGGGCAGGACCAGGACTCCGTCCTCCGTCCACTTCATCAGACGAGACCGTTCAAGCTTAACATGGATATTTAGTGTGCCTCTGACAATACGATGATCGCTACCGGTTTTCACCTTCCCGATCACAGAGACATCACTGAATATACGCTTCTTGGTCGTCATGATGAAGTCGATCACATTTTTGGTTGAACCATCGGGGCTAATCCACGTCCACTTCCTAGATGGTCGCTTCTGGAAGAAGGAGTTCATCAAATAGAGTACTTCCTTCTCCATGAAGTCGACCAGCCGCTGGCCCCTCTGGTTCCGCTGCCCATATCCAAACGACCCTACTCTCAACTCATCGCCATTCTGAGTGCCCACCTTAGCGTTGAAGTCCCCCATAACAACGGTGAAGTATGTTTTGGAGGTATGCATGGCTTCAGAGATCTCCTCATACATAGCCTCTACTTCATCGTCAAGGTGTGTCGAGGTCGGCGCATATACCTGGATGACCTTCAACGAATACCGATCGGTGATTCTGAGTATCAGGTAAGCTA
Source organism: Abrostola tripartita (assembly GCA_905340225.1). Lineage (NCBI taxonomy): Eukaryota > Metazoa > Arthropoda > Insecta > Lepidoptera > Noctuidae > Abrostola > Abrostola tripartita. The sequence continues at coordinate 6,056,290 of HG996488.1, forward strand.
CCCTGCTCGACACACTATCGACTTTTACCACGTTATTAATGAGGGACTTACGGACGAGAAACCCAACACTACCCCGGGACTTTCGGTCTCCTTCCCGGAAGAAGAGCATGTTGCTGGAGTCTAGGATTATCGTATCCTGTCCCTCTCGTCGGATTTCAGATAATCCCATGATGTCCCAACGCAACCTGCTCAATTCTTCCTCCAGCTCGACAATCTTCTCATCGGTCCAAAGCGTGCGTACGTTGTGCGTTGCCAGGGCCAAAGTCCGGTGGGGTAGCGAGGAATCAACCGGTGATTCTTAGCACCCCCTGCTCCTCCGTTACCTGGCCCGCTACCATAGCCAGGGATAGAGGAGCTGCCGGGTACTGGGGGCCGCGGCAGGTGCCATAATCCCCACGCTTGGCAAGCGGCTAGGGGATCGCAGTATTGGTGGTCAAGTTACAGAAGACGCTGCTGCCCATCTTCTGGTTTTGTTCGCTTAGTCGCCTCTTACGACACCCACGGGAGGAAAGGGAGTGGTCAATTCTAGGCCGGATACCACACGGCGGCTCATTATTATATAGTTATGTTTTTTTTACCTTTAAATTATTATTTTTTACAATTTATTATCCTTTTAAGCATTTAGCCTTTCTTTATCTTTCAGATGTCAAGCAGTGCAGAATATGGGCCTAGCCACAGTTATCATATTAGCTGGGGTAATTGTAGACAAATATGGATATCTGATGTTGGAAATGTTTTTCCTAGGATGCCTTTTCGGTAAAATCTATTAACTCTAAAATGTTTAATAAGTTTGCTTGTTCAATCTTTTATCTAATTGGGTGTTTTTTTTAGTATCGCTTATATCGGCTATACTTATATACATTATGGATTCCGCCAGCAACGGTGTACTTAATATGTCGCCTAGTATGAGAGACTCGACAAAAACGTAAGTTATATCTTCTTATCATATTGATATTTACAAAATGTAGGTATTATTTATCATATTTTTAAGCCCTGCATTCAAAACGATATTTGTCTTTCCTGGCTATCTTACATTGACAAAAGTGTTAGGAACTAAAATACGTACGACGTGGTAAATACACGAAGTCCGATAAGACGGCAATACGAAACACACCATTGTGTAGGTACTGAATTATATTACTTAAATGACTAATTTCCGTTGACTGGTCGCTGAGACCGTAAAGTAAATTCGATCAAAATATGAAAATTATTATCCCTAGTAGGTAAATAACATCAAAACATTATATTTGCCAGTATATATTATAAGCATACTTTTATAAAATGACTTTATATACAAATTTCAGGCCTTCCAGGGTGGAAGAAAGTGACGAAACTGCTACACTATTGGACAATGAGGATTTTACAGACCACGAAGAGACTGACTCAAGGAGGGTGTCTGAATCACAGGATCCCCCTCGAGACTCCGCACAAGCTCAGTCTGATAGGATACGGAGTAGATACTTAGCTCATATATTGACCACTAGTTCGGAGAGACAATAGATAACCTGACATTATTTTGATATCATACTGTAAATAAATAACTTTAAATAGATTATGTAGAATAATAAAACATAACATCCAAGTGTATACATTTTTACTGCAAACATTTTACACCGGTCAATTAAATATTATACAGTATAACAAGTCTCATTTTTTAAAATTCATATAGTTTATAAAGTACTACAATTAAGATCAATTAACAGAGTAAGTACATTATAATGGCCATAAATATAGCTAGACTAGATGTGTACTGTGTATTCATTTTCGATGATTGTTTTTCATTTGTATTTTTAGATTTATCTAGGTTAATGTATAATATTTTTAACTATTTCTGGTAAAAATAAGGCAATAATCTTCGTAAAGTTACAAATTGAGTTTTAGAACTCACATTTTTGTTTTTAATTACAGCACCAACAAATTGTTCACACTGACACAAATAAAATTAAATGCCAGATATTTTGATTTATTAATGTAGTCATATGAATTATCCGGAATGTGCTCAATTATTACACTTTATCGCATCATTAGTCATGTGCATACTCGTTTATGAAAAAGGTTTCGGCACATTGATCAAAAGTGGCCGGCAATCTTCAGAATTATGAAAGATTTTTAATGGCTTGATTCTGATTGGTGAGACAAATCTCTATATTTTAGGCATGCATTCACAATTTATTTGCACTTATTTTCAACAAGCCATGTTATACCATTACCTGGTAATTTGCTGTAAATAAAAGGTGAAACCCATGTGATATACCATCTGTCACCAAATACTTCTATCAAATTAAGTTTCCAACCTTTGTTATGAATAAAATCTTTAGTGTAAGTACTTGTTTCAGCAACAACTCTACCTTTTAGAATGTTATTAAAATGATAAAAGAATAAAAACCCACTAAAAAGCATAACTATCACATTTATAACTAACAAAAAAATATAGAGACTTACATCACCAAAGTCAATCAGAATACTAGCAAGTGGACATAAAAACCTTAATAATACTAGTCCATGGTTCCATGTGAGAAACAGAGAAGAAAAAATTATGTTGTAATAAAGTGAATACACCATAGATACAAAGATGTAAAAAGTGAATAGTATAAAATATCTATGATTAAAATACCCAACACAACATGCAAAAAATGTACAATGATGGTCTCTTTTGAAAATACAGATATCACATGTGTTACAATGCCAGGCACGTGGTGGTCTTAAACTTTCACATACAGTACAGAAAGTCCAGTCATCTTTATCAAAACCTTCAAGATTTTTTCCCTTTATGCTAGTATTAGTAAACATTCCATAAATTATATTTCCTATAATATTTTGTAGCAAGAAACTTGCACAAAAAATATGAATAAAAAAGCATGAACTCCATTGTTCTACTATAACAGGCAGTACTACACAGAGTTCAAAGTAGAGAAAGGCAGGTATAAAAACTAAGACAATAATAATATAAACTATGTGTTCTGAAAATCTTTTCAATTGTTTATTTTTTATAGAATCTAGTTTTAGCAGCATTTTGTTATTCAATTATATAATCAATTGAATATTCACCATAATCATAATTACTCTGCTAGAAAATCTTCAAAAGCTGTTATCATCTGAAAGAGGAAAGAGAACTATATTAGTACAATCATGCATTAATTTTCATGGGAATAATAGGTGTGGCATTTTACCTACTTATAAAACAACTTTTACAAAATCTATTTTATTTTTAATAGTGTAACTTATTACACTGGACTTTCAATCTAAAATTGTTTTTCTTATTTTAATTAACCATGCATAATGTTCATCCAAGGTTTTAGAATATGACTATTTAATATTATATTATAAAGCACCAAAGTATACATCAATGAAGTCCTACCCAGTCCAAATTATTTCACTGAATATTGCTTACTTTAACTATGAAAGTATTTAGATATTTAAAAGACAAACACTGTCAAGTTTAGGGTGGAATTAGTGAAGTGCATATTAAGTCTCTTTAACAAATTTCTTCACTGAAATAATAATATATAAATAGCTAATTTGGGTTTACCACAATCCTTATAGGTAAGTAGATGTAACATGAAATATATTATGAAAAACTGTTTACCTTAACATTTGTTGCAATAATTATTAAGAATGATTAATAAAAGATTTTATATTGTAAGAGAATAAAAAACTGAATCTGTAAAATGATAATTGCATAAATTAAATTGCGCAATTATCCAAAGTCACTCTATGATAATTCATCTTCCAATTTAAAAATGTGAACAATTTATGTTTTAATTAATTCACTGACCATCGGACAATTTCATTAACACAACAACACGAAATACGTTGGATTGACATTTGACTCTCAAATGTCAATATCGTGAACATGTCATTTGTCATTCACTCATTGATTTTTTTATGTCCGTTCTTTTGACTTTGTTTTTAATTTTTAACTTGGCTTGTTGACTTTTATAATGACACTTATCTGATATTTCTAGATACCTAATATTGATTATCCTAGCAGAGACGAAATGAAAAACCAAATTAGCCTTACCCTAAACCACACAATAGTTTACTGGCGTGTTCCATAACAGCTTAAAAATAAAGAAAAATTCGCTAATTGAAGAATTTTAGAATTGCTGCAGCTATGGCTATGTTACGTAATGTTAACCATGGATGAAATATTCTACTTATTTATCTTTTATACATAAATACTTTAAAAAGTCTCTTAAAATAAAAAGACAGGTACTTAAATAACTAGAAAAAAATAGAATCTTCACTTGACTTGAGTTGTCTTGACGTCCACAACCGCGCCCTTCTCCTTCCTTCACCCCCTCTAACTCCCAACATCACGACGAAAGTTTAGGTTCAAAGTCTGGGTTCAAAATTATTTAATTAGTGATATCTTTTCATCGTTTATTTAGCTTTTGTTAATAAATACATCTTTTAAAGATGTCTAACAGTAAGATATTAAATGCTCTGAAGATCTTGAGGAGCCGCAAGGACATTAAATATTTAACTGGTAAGAACTACTACTGTGACTTTCTGAGCAACTTCATTTACCGACAAACTTTATATAATGACTTGAAATATGCTATACTTACGTTAAGTTTGTTACTACAAGTGTAAGTTAGGCTATAAGATTCTTGTTGTTTTGTTCCTAGGTTTGCATAGCAGGACCTATGCTGCAGCAGCCAACCAAGTCCATACAAAATGTAAAATTGTCAATGGCATTTATGTGGTTACTCTTGATTCACCTAACACTAAGGTCAGTGGTGAATATATGAGTCTTAAGTTATTGTATTATAAACGGAACAGATAACAATTATAAGTATTATCAAAAATGTGGTACAACATTTAATAAGTATACTTACTAACAATGTTACTACAAAAGTAATTCTGTTTAATTAGTAACTTAAAAGGTTTTATTAGCTAATTATAACAATAAATCTTGGTCATGGAAAAGGAAACAGTAATAATTAACTTTAACCTAGTTATAAGAATTTTAAGGAAAAGGCTACCTTAGTTCGGAGACTTGTAATGTTTGTTGCTTACTAAATTTCGAAGTGTGCTTATACTAGATTGAATAAACAATAAATAAATAGAAATTAATATTATTATGAGATAAAAAAGTTTTTACAAAACTATTACACAATATCTTATAAAAAAATACAACAATTCAAAATTACATTATTATATTTTACTATTTTTATGATTCTGGTCAATTAATAATTAACACAATATCTTGTTTATTGTTAATCAAAATAAGTCATAGTGATATAGACAAAAGTCTCCAATAAAATGAATTTATATTAGTTATGACAACTACTTTGTGATGTATATCTAATTTAAAATTCCTCTTACTTCTATCATTATTGAATACTTTTTTAAATCTAAATAGCAAAACATTAAGACACATCTTAATTACATGCTATTCTAACCAATTTGAAAGTTTGTACAATACATTTGTAGTTTAAGGTCATTTGGTCCAAAAATATAGTGCAGAGAAATGAGGGTGTATATCACATCATCACGTCCTAAGGATAGTAATCCTTAAAGTAATAAGCAGAAGAGTACTTCTGCTTATTACTTTGGGGATTATAGGTGCTGTGTACTGGTTGGAATAATTGATTTTGAAACTTATGTAAATTTGCCAATATCTTTGGCTATTATTCATTATAAAAGAAACTTACTAATACTTCATTATATTAAGCTATCAATTTTCTAGCAAATCAAGCTATTAACTATGTTAAACTACTTTATAATAAAATTTCCCAACCATTGAGAGTCAGTCAAACATGTATGCAAGATTATTGATTATTTTAGGTGAATTCTTTAAACACTGCCGTAATGGATGAGGTGAATGAAGTACTCAATGAAATTGAATCCAACCCTTCAATTCAAGCAGCAGTACTTATATCAGGCAAACCCGGCTGCTTCATTGCCGGTGCCGATATTACTATGTTAGAAAAGTGCAAAACCAAAGATGAATTTGTCACCTTGTCCAAGAGAGGTCAGTATATTCTGTTATACTTGTTGTCAATTTCGTAATTTTTAATACCTTATTCATGGTATACATATATTATATTTTACTTTTGTTCCTGTACCAATAGAATAGAAAATAGAAATAAATTCATATTAATCAATACCGTCAGAGATACAGGAGCAATTTTTTTATTTGTTCTGATGTTTTATAACCCAGAGATATTATGAGTGTTATGTAAATTAAAAATATACTTTTATAGACTAAAAAATATAAAATTAATGTATTCTTTGGGCTGCCAAGCCAGCAACGTAATTTACTATACATAAAACAATAATATTATTACCTATTAACAATATGTATACTTTACGGCACAGGTCATGGAATTTTCCATAGAATGGAAAAGTCACGAAAACCTATTATCGCTGCCATACAAGGTAGTTGCCTAGGTGGTGGCTTAGAGACAGCTCTTGCTTGTCATTACCGTATTGCTGTCAAGGACTCCAAGACTGGCTTCGGACTCCCTGAAGTGATGTTAGGTCTGCTGCCTGGAGGAGGTGGCACACAAAGGTAATGAATATAATACTCCATATTTATATTTTTATAAGACAAGAGTGACAAAACCTATTTATGAAATATTCTTGTAGTTTTCTGGGCGTGACCAGATTATTGGTGCGATCTAACAAAAGCCTGGAATTAGCCTCATAAACCTAATCCTAACTTCTGAGGGGTAGTTCTTGTTCCACATTTAACCTGTAAGACCAAGTGCATCTCAGAAGTTCGGATTAGTATTTAGAAATATTTATCATGATTATTCATGTTGGTATAAACATAACTATTATATTATATCAAATTTCTATAGTAATTATCATAAATAATAATAATGTAGAATCGAAAATGACCTAGGCGACGATCGTCATGCACATTATACAACACTTGGCTATGAAATAATATTCAGAGCAGGGTTGCCAAATATATAAGCTTATATTTGTATAATCAAATTATGTGATTATGTATCTAAGTGAGTATTTAGTATTATCTGATTAATCCAAGTAACATTCTTGATCTTATCTTAAGTAGCAGGTTAAAATAAGAACTGATTCTACATAATAACAGCTACTCAATGAAACCAAACGCTTGAGTTGCACTTGCAATAATGCTACCAAATATAAGAAGGTTATATGAAGTGTTTTTCTTCCAGAATGCCAGTACTTACATCAATACCTACCACTTTGGACCTAGCTCTTACTGGCAAGACAGTTAAAGCCGATAAAGCCAAGAAGTTGGGAATTGTTGATTTGTTAGTTTCCCCTCTTGGCCCAGGTAATTAAAATAGATTGTATGAACAATATTTTTTGGTAATGTTTTTTTACTTAAATAATTACTTGTCACTGAATAATTTAATATAGCAGTATTTATTGGTTATTCACATGGTCGTCACATACCTGTATTTAACTGTATATCTTTCTCACATAGGCTTAAGCAAACCAGAAGACAGCACAATGAAGTACTTAGAGACAGTAGCCATTCAGATTGCAAGAGACATTTCATCAGGGAAAATAAAAATTGATAGATCAAAGAAGGGATTAGTAGAAAAAATTACTGCCAGTGTCATGCAGTGGGACTATGTGAAGAATATGATCTTCACCAAAGCCAAGGAGCAGGTTATGAAGGCGTCCCGTGGCCTTTACCCAGCACCATTGAAAGTAAGTTTGGTTGCAGTTTTCCTACAGAAGTTTAAAATAAATTCCAACTGAACAATTGTATGTGTAGTTAATTTTTCCAAGCATGTTAAGATATTTGATGTGGTTTTGATTAACAATCTATGGTATAGGATGTACCCTGATTTGAAACAGATGAAAAAAGTTAGATATGCATCTAAATTTTTTCTTCTAGTAAGTGAGTTTACCTTTTTTTTTTCTTATTTCTTCTACTAAGTTTACTATAGTGATGCAGGCATAACTTGATATTGCTTGTTAGAAAAATATTATATTTTTTTGTACTCTTTTAGATTCTTGAAGTAGTAAGAACTGGTGTTGACAAAGGCCCTGGTGCAGGATATGAGGCTGAAGCCCAAGGTTTCGGTGAGCTCGCCGTCACTCCTCAGAGCAAAGGACTTATTGGACTGTTCAGGGGACAAACCGAATGTAAGAAAAACAGGTTTGGAAAGTCTCAAGTTGATGTTAAAACGGTAAGTAATTGTTTGTGACCATAATCTCATTTTGTTATTCATGGTGTTCAGCTTTACTTTGATCATTTTCCTTTCTCTTTGCAATATCTTCATCAAGGAATACTAGGTACGAACTAAATCCTATATCTAAAAGCATAGTAGTGAATTGCACGAATTCTATACTGAAATTGTTCAGTACTGCAGTTTTATCATTTACTTTACTCATTCAGATCGGTGTACTTGGCGCTGGTTTGATGGGCGCCGGTATAGTGCAAGTATCTATTAACAAAGGCTACAATGTAATCATGAAAGACGCTACGAACCAAGGTCTCTATAGAGGCATGGGACAGATCCAGAGTGGACTCGCAAATGGCGTTAAACGGAAGAGGCTGACTGGGTAATTAACTTTATATTGTTTTACATTATGTCTGCTAATGTCTGTTGTTTTAAGTTGTCTACTGTAATTGATGGACGATCTAATTTTATTTCACTGGCCTTTGATAATATACCTAGATAATTTGAAGTTTAATTAATCTATTAAATTAATGGATTCTTTAATCTTTGTTAAATATTAAATCTTCTATATTAGTATAGGTACATAGCGTACAATTTTTTTTACATTGTTTGCAGCCTGCAAAGGGATAAGTACTTGTCGAACTTACTGCCGACTCTGGAGTACTCAAAGTTAAAGAACGCCGACTGCGTCATCGAGGCAGTTTTTGAAGACCTGAGCATCAAACACAAGGTGATCAAAGAGCTGGAAGCTGTGATTCCCAAGCACGCTATCCTCGCGACTAACACCAGTGCCATCCCCATCACAAAGATTGCAGCCGGCAGCAGCCGCCCAGACAAGGTCATTGGTAAGTGAATAGTTTTTTTTAATATGTTGCAATGTAAGTAGTTAGTAATTCTTTATTCGGTAGCTCATGTATGTATAATTAGTGTAAATATCATAGAAAATTCAAACAAAAATGTTTAAATGTTTTCAAAATAATGGAAATCTGAAAAATGATGGACACGATCAGGATCGATTCCCCGAACTCCGATCCGCGGCGCAGCTCTAATCAACTGAGCTACCGTGTTATCGCTCGTGGTCATATAGCTAAGTAAGTAGTTAATAGATCAATTATTATGTGGCCACCTACTTTAAAAGTCATTGCCAAATACTTCAATGTGTTCGCGGTTCATGAACGATGATTTGTATGAAGCCGGCTACTCGATTGCCAAGTACTAAAGTCCTTCGAATGCTTTGAGAATCCTAAGTTATGAAAATAACTGAATTGAAAAAAGCGAACATTATTAAGCCTGTCATGTATCCGTTATGCATTTAAAAGAATGATAAAAAAAGATTCATATTTAGGCTACGAATACTTATTCCTAATATTTAGGTGGTAGTATATTGCTTTATATCGATATAATTCCCGTTTTTTTTGTATATGTAATTGAAGTCATACAAGCACCTCTTGTCATCGTTTGTTTCTCTACGGTTATTCGTAAATTCGCATACAATTATTAAAAGGGACCACCCGATTGGCGCAGTAGCTAAGCGATTGGCCTGTTGCGCTAAGGGTTGCGGGGACGCACGGGATAAAAATTTGTGCAATCCGCAGACGTTTCTCCTGAGTCTGGGTGTTTGAGTATGTGATATTTCATGTTTGTGAAACGCACCCACGATACAGGAGAAATTCCTGAGGTGTTGCGAAGTTTTTTTAAAAATAAAGGAAGATAGAAATATTTATTATTGATGGGTATAAACTTTGTTAAGTCGTTATTAGCAGTGTTGTGTTATTGTGTGTTACCGCTGTGCAGGCATGCACTACTTCTCGCCGGTGGACAAGATGCAGCTGCTGGAGATCATCCGCCACCCCGGCACCAGCGACGACACGGCGGCGGGCGCGGTGGGCGTCGGCCTGCGCCAGGGCAAGGTCGTCATCATCGTGGGCGACGGGCCCGGCTTCTACACCACGCGCATCCTCTCCACCATGCTCAGCGAGGCCGTCAGGTCTGTACTATGTAATCCTCAACATTACAGCACTCCTATATTTTCAAGTAGGAGGTGTATACAACTCTCGCAATTCCACTTCCCCACATTTCGCCAGTTATATTATAGGTCCAAACGTAATGTGGGCGAGCTTATTGCCACCGAGCAGGCACAAATCCAGTCTCCGTGCTGCTACTGATAATTACCTAATGGGAAAACCCAATAACACATTGCCCAACGAGGAAATCGAACGCGGGACCTCACGTTTAGATGCACGCTCGACCTTTGTAATGATGTCATGTTAGTATTGTTTTTTTTTCTGTATTCTAGATTGTTACAAGAGGGTGTTGACCCTAAGACTCTTGACAGCCTTACCAAGAATTTCGGATTCCCAGTTGGTGCCGTAACGTTAGCTGATGAAGTCGGAATTGATGTCGGCTCCCACATTGCCGTTGATTTAGCTAAGGTACGGTTAAATATTATGCTTGTGATAACTAAGTGTCAGATCAGTTCATCAAACTCAATTGTTAGTTTACAATTGTTCGTAAAATTTTGGTAATTCATTTATGGATATGTTTTAGGCCTTTGGTGACCGTATCAGTGGAGGCAACCTTGAAATCATGCCTACGTTCGTAAAGGCTGGATTCTTGGGCAGGAAGTCAGGCAAAGGTTTCTACTTATATGAAAAGGGCTCAAAGAGTAAGGAAGTGAACCAAGAGGCCGTCAATATTTTGAAGGAGAGGTATCCCTTGGAACCCCGCGGAGCTAACACTGCTGAAGACCAGCAACTGAGAATGGTTTCTAGGTACGTATTATTGAAGAATTTTCCTTTTATCAATGTTTTAACCATTTTCCTGTCCATTGAGTTACATGTGGCTAGTTGCAAATTATTAATAAAATAATAATTAAACTATTGAAGCTACTGAATAATCAGTAAAGGTTTTGAAAATTCGCATAAGTAATATTTTTCTATTTAAATCCAAATGTTCTATATCTTTGCCTACAGATTTGTGAATGAGGCTGTTCTGTCATTGGAGGAGAAGATTCTGCACAGCCCACTGGAGGGAGATGTTGGCGCTGTCTTCGGACTCGGTTTCCCGCCATTCACCGGAGGACCATTCAGGTAATTTAGAACCATTATATAATTGTTAGTTTTATACAATTCTATGGTATAATTAATTATCATGCAGGTTACATGCGCAACTATATTGACGTTTTAGAATTGTAAAATTGTAAAATAAATAATAACATCATGAGACATGACCATGACTATAATTTTTTACCATTGAAAAGAAGCTTTACTGTTACCCAACAACTAGAACAAAGACGAATAAGGAACAATCCAAGCAATAATTATTCAAATTAACTCCAAGAGTATCTAAAATATCGTTCTACTAATTGTCGGGCCTCAGACGAGCGGCGGCCAAGGCCTTCTATTCTAGGTGGTACCAAGCCACCAAGGTCACGTGGCATTACCATAACTTACCCAAAGCCTACTCCTCAGTCTGCGGTAATATGAAAAAAATCATTTTTCAGATGGGTGGATCAATTCGGTGCCGACAAACTAGTGAAGAAGATGGAAGAGTTCCAAGGTCTGTACGGAGCACCGTTCAAGCCGGCCCAGACCCTTGTGGATATGGCTAGGGATGGCAAAAAATTCTACAACAATTGAATATAAATTGTTTACGCATTGTTAAAAATTCTCTTACTCACCTGAAAATTTGTGGTCCTAACTTGCGACCGTCTATTTATATTATCGGTCCTGTATCATATTTATGGATAAGAGTAAACTAGTGTATGTATGCGCATGATGTGTGCAATAATCTGTTTTGTGTGAATATTTATAAATCATTTTCATTGTATGAATAGTAAGATTAAGTGAATGTTACGTATATTAATAACATAGATGGGTAGGAAATTATACTTTAAACTGTTGGTAAAATAAGTTTGCCAATAAATCATGGATGACAAACCAATGCCTTTTAGAGATTGCATAAAAATATTAAAACTGCCTTTGTATGTGTGTATTTATTTTAAATGATGTTAATTCTGAATAAATTATTTTATATCATTTATATGGACTTTTTTTGTATCAAGCAATTTTATAGGTATAATAAACCTGAGTTAGATGAGTTTTACTACCTATATATTCTAAGACATGAAAAACCGTTATTTTTGGCCTTTGCGAAAAACGCACGCATAGGTGAATAGAAAAACAAACTGACCCCTCAACAATGGTCTTGGTTTTCATACAATTTATTGAATTAGAAATGCTTTGTAGGTACAATAAATTGAGAAAGTTCTGTAAATAATATATCACAATGAAGTTATAGGGGGTCGAAAATGGCCTGAAGTGCTTCGAGAAAAGGATGGTACGGCCGTGCCGCTTTTTTGCTCGACTTGGCGGGGGCACTACCGTGCCCCCAGATAAAATGCCCAGAATTATGCCTAAACCATTCTACAATAAAAATAACTGGCTTGAGATAGTGGAAATAACTTGTTCTTGTATTCTGAGCTATGATTTACTTACACTTCTGGACACATCTATTGGCCCACCTTAGAGTTTAGGTTTCGATGGCCCCTACCGAAATATGATTGCTAGATTGAACAAAAACTGTTGATGCAGTTTTAAACCTGATACATTTTACCATCTTTTTCGATCGTATTGTTTTAAATTTGAATTCAGAATACCATACGACATGGAGCTATGCCTAACAAGTCGGATATGCGCCTTGTTAAAGGCAATTGATTTTTGAATAAAAAACATGTTTTATCAAATAAAGGTTTAATTTAATAACGCGTGTTGCCTCCATGGGCATCTACCACAGCTCTCATACGATTAGGCATAGAGTTTATCAACCGCTCTATGAAATTTTGAGGGATCATCTCCCATTCCGCTTCTATGGCAGTTTTCAACTCCTGCATCGTCTGGGCAACTGGCTGACGAGCCCTAACACGTCTTTTTAGCTCGTCCCACATGTGCTCAATGGGGTTCATGTCTGGGCTTCTGGCTGGCCAGTCCATAACTGTGATGTTCAGATCCCGAAGATATTCCCTGATGATGCCGGCCGCATGGGCTCTTGCATTATCATGCATAAAAAGGAAATTTGGGCCCACATAGTCCGCGTAAGAAGGTTCTAAGCACTCACGAATGTACCTTTCAGCATTTAATGTTGGCAGCCGTGGTCCTGTAACAACCTCAAGTTGAGTTTTGCCGCTCGCGGATATACCGCCCCAGACAGTCCATGAGCCACCGCCATAAGCAACCCTCTCTTCAAAGCAGCATTGTGCGAAACGCTCTCCCTTACGTCGATAGACCTTCTTCCTTCCATCATTGCCATGTAACACAATTTTAGACTCATCAGAAAAGAGTACACGGCTCCAATCTTGCTGTGTCCAATTTAAATGACTGCGTGCGAAATGAAGGCGCGCTGTTCGGTGGGCTCGCGTTAGTTTGGGCCCATTAGCTGGCTTGTGTGGTACCATATCGCGTTCTTTTAACCTTCTCCGAACAGTTCGAGCGCTCACAGATACTCCGTGGAAGTCGCGAAGTTGGTTTTGTATCTCAATAGAGGTAAGGTGACGATTTCTCAAGCTGGTCGTCACGATGAATCGATCCTGCCTTTCAGTTGTGACCCGAGATCGTGGCCTTCCTTGGCGACGAACAAAGCCGCCAGTCTCTAGGTACCTCCGATAAACATTTCGGACCGCAGATCGACTTAAATTAAGTTGAGCACTCACGTTTCTTTGGCTGTGTCCGGCCTGAATAAGTGCCACAGCTTGGGCGGCGACTTCAGGTGAAGTATCCATAGATTATTGATAGAACCTCACCTTAATGTTAAGAATAAGTAATGTTTGTTGCAAAACCAAAGATTAATCACTTTTTCAAGAATTAAATCCAAGTAAACCAATAAAACCAAGTTTTCTTAGTATTCGATTGTTTGATATCAACAAACAGGCTCCAAATTTTTTTTTTTTTTTTTTGTAATAAATTTTTTATTATATAAGTTTTTTACAATTATTTACATTTTAAAACTAACATAAATTAAAAATAATACCTACACATAAAAATATAAAAATTTAAAAAGCATCATAATATTGATCCCCATCGATGTCAACTGGTAACGTGCCCAAAAGACTGGCAGCATTGCCACGTTGAATAGCAATGCTTATTCTTTGGCCCAAAAATGCACCAGCCCTTTGGTCACGTGTAGACTCAACTAACCGTTTCGCTATGTCTCTAAACAGCGCGTGAGCCCTCGGACCCCATGGTCCAAATGTTTCGACCCCAAACGGCTCAAAAATACAATTACCAATTAGGTTATTGTATTTCCGCCGCTTAAAGGTCTCCGCAGCAGCAGCAGCAGTGCCAGCGCAAATTGCTGAGCCAGAAACATGAGAAGGTGCAAGGGTATCGACGCAGGTTGCGTCCCACACCAAAGGCCTTCCTAATTTCCAGGGTAACAACGACGTACCATCGGGTCTCTTTCCATCGTCACGTACCAAGCCATTTGGTTCTAGTACGGCTGGTACGCCAGCGGTGCCAAGAGCACGGCGAATTATATCATTTATGTTACCGTGTCGCGGTATGCGACCTGCACTCCTACTGCATGATAGACCATGCCGTCCGAGGCCGTCAACAGCTTCACCACAGTGACATCGATGAGGAGTGACGCATGGAGTCCCTAAACGTAAACTAATAGCAATGCGGAAACTGTTGTCATCCAACATTGTCCCAATATTGGATGACGGAAGTGCCTGCAACCAAAGGCCCGACTCCCATTCTCCCACAGCCAGCAAACGAGCGCGCTCGGCAGTATTGATTGACGTATTTATCAATTGTATTTTGTTTCTTTAAATTCTGTGTTCGAAATTCAAAAAAAGACTATTGAATGAAATTGTGAATGTGCCAGGTTCAAAACTGCATAAAAACTTTTCGTTCGACCTTATATAAAATTTTAGCTAGGACCAAACGAAACTGAAAATACAAGGTGGGCCAATAGATGTGTCCAGAAGTGTATTAACCAAACCTATACTAACACATATGTACCCATATAAGTTATAGGTTAAGATTTAATAATTATAGTTATATAACATGTGATTACTTACAGTTACTTATATTATTCTCTTCCATTGCTAACGCGAATTTGAATCTAATCTCATCATCATCATCAGCCGAAAGACGTCCACTGTTGAACAAAGGCCTTCCCCTATTAGAGGGGGGGGGGGGGTTGCCATAATCCCTTCGCTTGGCAAGCAGCGTGGGGATCGTGTTGGTGGTCAAGTTAAAGAATGGATGTTGCCAATCTTCTGGATTTTCCCTTAGTTGTCTCTTACGACACCCACAGGAGGAAAGGGGGTGGTCAATTCTAGGCCAGATACCACACGGCACGAACGAATCTTACCTAAATTCAAATTATTCTATGTAATTCTTCGATCAATTGATCGAAGATGTAATTACTTAATCTCTTACCTCTGACTGAGAGATGTGTGATTGGCGCGATTAGCTCTGAAATTTGTGTGATCCCAGATGATCGTCCCGAGTCTGGGGGTTTGCGTATGTGCTATTTCATGTTTGTAAAACGCTACCACGATACAGGAAAAATAATAAAATTTTAACTTTAGTTTCGTTACATCCAGTCATAAGTAGTAACTTGAATAAATTAAAAATAGGAGCAAACGCATCACACATCTCCTTAAACTTGTTCTTATTACAGATAACGCAGTAGTATCTATATAAGTTTCCTAACATGTCCCTACCTAAACCAAAAGCCGAGAATAATGTCATGATAAGTCCTACTTGTTGCAATAGTCAGCCTCCCTGAACGGTAACCATGGAAACCGAGCGGACGACCGCCACCACCCTCGCCCCACACCCCTCCCCTTCCGGCCTCTTGTGAAGTCGAGAGCCGAGAGTGAGCTTGCGTCATCGCGGGTAATTACACATCTAAAGCTTTTGATGGAACAGAGCTTTGTAGGGTCAGACACTAAGGCAATAATTCATTTCCGTTACGGTTACCGATTTATCATGAAGGAAATTGCTTGAGAAGACAACTCTATAACGCCAGTGTTGAATATAAGTTAGTAGGGGTATTGTTGAGATTATGTTAACTTTAACCTTAGTAGATATAATTCTAAGTCGCATGTATAATGTAGGTAAACGTATTTCTGCATAATTTAACAGAGAATATTCTTTTTTAGACAACTAATGACAGACACACATCATTTATGAAAAAAGCGTTAGGCGCGTGGCCTAAACTGCTTCCCTGCGGTGAACCAATAATTTTCAACTAAACCAGGAGATTATTTGTTCCCTGAAGATATTTTTGTAATTTACGCGTATGTACATAACTATTTGGAAGATTGCTTATTTCTTAAAACCGTTAGGACT
Source organism: Abrostola tripartita (assembly GCA_905340225.1). NCBI lineage: Eukaryota > Metazoa > Arthropoda > Insecta > Lepidoptera > Noctuidae > Abrostola > Abrostola tripartita. The sequence continues at coordinate 6,072,782 of HG996488.1, forward strand.
TAAATAGGCTAGATATTTGATATTGAAAATAAGGTATTTCAATAGGGAATTTAGAGTCATAAGAAAGAATAGTTAATACCTTAGTATTTCCGCAACTTTACACTAAGTAATACATATAATTATACATGCATACATTGGTGCTTCATTAGTAGATAATTAATTAACAATTTTGTCTACGTATCAATTATTTTCATTTTAACAGAACACGATAAAATAATGACGTTATCTTTTTATCGCCGCCCTTAAAAGAGACTTTTCCAGAGGATTTGTCAAGTCGTCGGTATCGAAGTGAAAAGGAATTGAATCAATTCAACGCTCGGCCCCTGTTAGAATGGAGTGGGTGGGCTCCGCAAAACCCCTACCATTGCATATTACGCCACTATACAGCGTGGTAAAGGACATAATTTTATTTTTTTTTAATATGTATATATATAAAACTTATATACTACTTAATATTTCTTTGTTTTACGTATCGCAAATGTAATTTTTAGCTTTTCCATAGTAAAATGTAGCGTAATAACGTTCCTCGGGGTTAGTACTCAATCCAAAATACCACGCTAAGTCAAAACGTTATGGACTGTGCCTGTGAGTTACTAAAATACTAACGGTTTTATATTATAATTAGAGACATTTAATAAACAATTAATCCTAAAACAAGAACAACAATGATTGTCGGCGTACGAGGTCGCAATATATCTAACACTTGACATTACACTCACGACTTGCAATGGATAACCTAGACGGCCCTTGAACTTGTAAACACGTTTTCTTATTTCATATGTCGCTCTCGTGCTCTAGGGCATAAACCTAGCCTTCGCTGGTCACTAGGTATGAGTGTGACTCATACTTCAGGAGGCCATTGAGAATGTGGGTTATGAAATGGGAAGTTACCTATATGGTTGGTTTTCATTATCAACCAAGATTAGTCGCTGACGTATTACCAACCAGCCTTGATTGGGGTCTTAACATTTTACTATACATACTACGTGCATTCTGCTTAATTATGCATATTTATTATTCTAACTAATTTTATGTGGGGAGACTGGTATGACCAGACTAATGCACTTCAGAGATTTACGATGACGGATCATGCTTTTAAAACATCTTAGTGCGAATTCTTACTGCGTTTCACTTCATATGCTCCAAGATAAATGTTAGGACTTTAATGTTATTGAAAAAAGGCTTTGGTACATCCGGTTATACTTACACGGGAAGTATAACCGGTAAAAAGTACGTTTAACAACCGGATGTACCTAAGCGGTTGTTCCGCTTAGGTACATCCGGTTGTTAAACGTACTTTTTTTCTGAATCGCTTAATGGATGTTGGGATTTGGCACCGACTTCCACTTCGCTTATGTAAAGTGATGTGATAAAAGATTATTTTTCACTTTTGAGTTTTTTGAAGGAGGTTTTAATTTTTTTATTTCACGATTTTTAGTGGTGTCTAGAATTCATCCGCCCCAGACTTTTGTGTGACAAGTATTTGAAATCCTTTCACACATAAAAAGCACTTTTAAGCGATACCTCACAATATAAATTTAATCCAGGAAAGTGATAAGATGGGGTTCAGCGCACCCCCACTCCCTCGTGGGAGTAGTAGTCGATAACTGACCACTAACAAGGTCTTCCTTGTTAGTGGTCAGTTATCAACTACTACTTAAGCAATATCATCATCATATCATCAAGTTACGGGCGTTTTGCTATGATCTTATGAGGAGTTCCGTTCCATATCTTCGAAGTTCATCATCAGGTAATGATACAATTTCTTATCGGAAAGTACACGCAATATAAAAAATAAAAAAATCGGTTCATAAATGACTGAGTTATGAGGGAACATACATAAAAACAAGTTAAGCGCATCTTTCGACCACGATACGAATAATAATTATGTATATATCGAAAATCATTTTATCGAAAACGAACTAAACCGCGAACCTTAAGATCAATCAAGAGCAGTGCAATCCTTTGATTGTGCTTGCAGTTGTTTTACCGTTTTTCGATATAGCATTGCACGGAGTGTTGAATTCAACGGTACGATTATGCACAAAAATCATGATAAACCGGTATGTTGAATTCAAAATATTTTATGACTGGGTAACTTGGTTTAAATGTGAATTCATTAAAAATTCTATAGCCAACTAAGTTTTGATAGGTAATTGAAACTTGAAAAATAAGAACACGACTTTCAAAGGAATTATATATTTTGCCACCGTCACTTACTACAGTCTACATCTAGCTGATCTAATCCAATTCCGATGACGACCTAGTTATCTGAAAACGAACCTAGTTACCTACTCCGAAAGGTCTTCATCTTTTATGTTCCTACATAATAAGGTCGTCTCATCTTGATAGGTGTTCTACAGTCGGCTCTCGAGTTTCAACAGGTAGGCTACTCGAAGCTTTACACCTTTGGCCACAATATCGAAGTAAGCACCTTTACAATAATATACTACAGACCCCAGTGCTTATCCCCTTTTTAACTCATCCTCTGAATTCCACAATACAATGTCGATGACATTCAGGGCCTGTTTCACCATCGACAAGTAAAGTGTCAAGTAGACTAACCGCCACTTAAAGACACCCGTAAGTACTCATACAAATTTCACAAGATTTGAGTAGCAATAATCAGGAGATAAACTGGCCTGACTAATATACGATAGAAGATACTCCTAACTTTTACTTGCCGATTAGTGTTAATCAAGAAGTAACTATTCAACACTTTATTTATAGATGGTGAAACTGGTCCTTAGTATCATAAATGTGTATAAAACACCCACATTTTACCAATAGTCCCACTCTCAATATAATAGGGGGCAAGGCTAATGACATAAACCAGACCTCTACCTTGTGAGTGCGGTTTTAGAAAAGTTCGACTATGTGGTCGTAGACTTAGCCGACTTCTGTATACTATAGTATCCCCTATGCACCTAATAATTCTATGAACTATCAAACACTGTTTAATTTCATATACATTGCAAAGAATAACCAGTTACCTCTTAACATTAATTAAGTGACGTCAGTCATATTCCGGGAACTCCTTGGTCCCTAAGTACCGACTACCCAATTACCCATAAAGATGGGTTAATAACGATATTTTTAAATATTAGGTAATATGAATATATTAGTTTAGTAATATTATAATATTTAAACTAATATTTGAGTATCAGTGATATCTGAATAAAACATAATACGTATGTAACACGTACCGTATTCGACTTCAACAGATCATATTAAAGGGGAATATCCACATATCCGATTTGGATCGGATTATCATGATAGATAAATTAATATTAATACTTTGTGATGGTGGATCACAAACTATTAAATATTAATTGTACTAATATTATTGTATTATAAAAAATATTAATTGAAAATAAATCATTATTTATAGAAAATATTATTTTTTATTTATGTTTAAAACCATTTATTTTTAACCTTTTCTGAACAGTTCTTCACAGAAATTCAGTTCTAACCTAACGAGTTCGTCAGTCCGAAATGAGATCACCATATTTAAAAAAATCTTATCGTATATTAAAGATAATCTTTTTACACATTAAGGGCTTTAAAGTATTTAAAACTTTCATTCTGATATTTATTAATTCACATTGGTTTCGAAAACATGGTTAAAATCAGATAGGCTTTATGTCATAGCATAGTGAATCCAACAGTTGGATGAATGAATATTGAATCCGAATGATATTATTCGACCTGTTGGAATGGTATGCATAGAGATTATGTGAATATGATATATTAGCATATCAGAGTTAGTTGGATTACTAATCTATGAATCTGAGGAATATTACTGATATCTTAGCGAATACTAATATATCAGTCACACTTCTAATTACCCACAATAAGAACAAAGTACTTTCCTTAGAGTCCCGAAAGTACCCATTATCTTAGTGTCATCATAAAAATTAAAAATACCATGTAGTTTTAAAATTATTGATAATTAGTTATGCTTTGGTTTTAAATGGTATTACGGGTTCGATTCCCGCGTGGGGCAATTTTTGGATGACCTAATATTATTTCAGGGTCTTGGTGTTTGTGTTTCGAAGATGTCATACGGCCCTGAAAATGCACCCATGACAAATAATTTAATTAGTGAAAGGTTATAAAAATGTAAATTAGTAAGTTGTTTATGAAGATTAAATTACATAAAACAAAAGCAACGTAATCAGATCCAAAACCTGCCTAGGTCAAGGTGTAATTTAATCTGATCATACCAGGGTCTTTACATTTGCCGTTACAGATAAAACTTCGTCCAAAAATAGGGCATGATAACTGGCCTGTAGGAACATCCAGTTGGTAGGTATTCCTTTTTTAGTTTATGTAGGTACTATATGAATTTACCTGTGTATAATAAAACAATATGGCTATTTGTAATTGCATAAAAAACAAAGAAAGAATAAATGCGTGGCCACCCATTCCCTGAGCATACCCAGTCCACCCCCAATAAAAGATCAATGATTGCGACAAGAGCGCCCATTGTACAACTCTATTCACATAATATCTATATTTCTTGCAGCTTTGTACTTCCTAATGGACTTGACGAACAGTTAAGTGTCCTACCAATTTACATTCGCGCTATCGAAATCAGTCTTATGAATTTGAGCGGTTTTGGTTGAAACGTATTCCTCCGAGTATAACACTTCGAAGATTCAATTCTTCTATTAGCATTCGACTTGACGGCTCATGCGCCGCAGCTAATCTTCTAAATGGAGTCAGCTACATAGTGAACAGTTCTCTTGTGTCGTAGGTCTGAGTATATAAAGGTTGCGCGGTTGGCGCGGCGGGCGTAGTCCGAAGCAGGCAGTGATTTCCGACGCACCGCGTTTTCGCGACCGTACAAAACCGCGTAAATTCACGGACATTAACCGAAAAGAAAATTAGTAACAATTAACTAGGTGACGCTGAGTTTTTGTTGAACGTCTACTGTTTTTGTGGTTCAAGCTTTTTTGATACTGTCAAGTTAAGTTTTGGTAAGTGTTTAAAATGATTAATAACTCTTAACTTTGGAATATTATAATTGGTATTAGTATTATCAGCAATATCTGTATTCGTGTGGAGTATTAATAATAGCTCAATATGAGCAGCAAGTTGAAGATTAAATACTGTTGAACTCCTAAACGAGTTTTAGTTGGTGTACCTACCTCTACGAATTTAACTAAAGGGACTTTAATATAACATGCGCATGCAAAAAGGTAAATAAATAAAATAAATATGTATAATGCGTAATTTAAAAAAGCATTTTGCAGCGTTATAGTAAGTAAGTATAGGTATAATAAGGTATAGACTAAGGGTATAAATATATAATAGAGGTAACTAAGTAATTTATTTCACGTGTACCAAAAACATTCAAAAATAGTTAGTAGTAGTAGTACCTAAATGTTGTTTAAATGTAAATGAAACCCTACTGCGCCAGAAGGAGGATTATGGTTTTTACCTTCAAAATCGGTCTGACCGACGCGACGTTTGTACAATTTCAAGGCTATGTCAACTTTAGATAATAAAAAACTAGTTTTTCAAATGTTTTGTTATTATGGGTACGTTTCCAAGCTACGGCCTATGATAGGCATAGTTAACTGTTTACTGCATAAAATTATTCTCATAAACAAAATACTTATACCATAATTATGTACCAACCTACGTCTCTATCTTAATTTTTTTATCGTATCTAACAGGTGGTCGGGCAGAAATCACCATGCCCCCGTGCGATAAGTCCGCCTATTGTTCGATGTTTGTAAATTTCTAATGTATAAAGAGAATAACAAATAAAGCTTACAATGCGTAGTTATACAAGAAACTCCCATTCGAGCATTGAACCTCATATTCTCCGCAACTTTATATGGGCAGGAAAATTTACCATCCAAAACAGGTTTAAAATATCCAGTTTAAAAAAAAGTATGCCAACAGGCAATAAAGTAGGTATAAGGTAAATCCTAGTCAAAGCCAGGTTTAATATAGCCAAACAAAAAATAATAGGTATCCCTCATAAATGAGAATTCTCATAAAACATCCTAAGGAAAAAAAAGAAGGAAAACAGTGTTTAATTTCTTTCTTCTAATTAAGCCAAGGGGGTTGATGCCCCAAGCCTCAAAAGTTTTTATATCAAATGAATAAAATAATCAGCCTGTATGTCAACGCAATTCATAAAATAATTGTTTGCATAAATATAGTACTCATGTACTAATTTAGTTTTTTGTGGGAGACCAAAGTTGTCTGTCTTTTATTTATAGAAATCCTGTTTTGTGGTGGTACCTTTTAGTCTGGACTAAACCCTCCTGCTGCGATAAGCGATAATATAAGTCAGTATTTTATTTTAAAAATGCAATATACCGATACGGATATTGGCATAAATTAAAAAAAAAACAATTATTGTAGTAATACTTTACTTTCTGTACCTGTAATTATATGGAACTGCAAAGTAATAAATATTTTATACCATAACGTTGATGACAAGATTTAACGTTGACACACAAACTTTATTAGTATCTGTCGATTGAAGCATGATCCGTTTATCTCACTAGCCTACATAGCTCAAGATCTTAAATGATACCAAGCAAAATTACAAATTATATCTAAAGAGATTGAAGTAGCGTGCAGTACCTAAGTAGATTTTATCAAGATCATCGATTAAAACACGAGCAGCGTAGAAAAATTAAAGTAAAAATATGGACTCGAATAAGAAATATGGTTTCTACTTTATCTATCATATTTATCTCAGCAGTATACCTAATATCTTAGAAGGGAATACAAAGAAAATCCATTAGGGCCGGTAAATACCTCACGATCTATCTACTCATCGAGTAATTTAAATACCTAAGCATTCTTAGTAAGCTTTTTCTTTCAATGTCACTTCTTTGCATTTCTATGACTTACTGCAATACAACGTTCATTGTACATTCGTAATTTGCGTTAGTAATTTTAATTGGCCTTTCATAAACTGAGCGATCTTCAACGCGAGCCCTTGCATTGAGAGCTGAGCCGACCATCGACCTATGAATATCCAGTTGATAGCGTTGTAATTGGGACAAGTCCTGTAGCGCGTAGTATACGGGTATCTAGGTAGTTGGTACTTCAATTTATAAATACAAATAGGGGTGTGATTTTGTTACAGATATTACTTTATATAGATATTTTTTATTGATGTCAGTTACGTATGTACCTGTATTTCGGATGTATGTTTGCGTACTGTTGTAACGCTGGAGGGTTTTGTTAGATCCGACCCAAAGTCCTGTATACTTCGAACTCTCCGTAGAGTAAGCAGCGAGAGATAACGTCGAAAAAAAATGGATAACATAATGCTGGGTTACAGACTAATAATTCCTACGCAACCTGGTTTTTCTTCATTGTAATAATTAATATTTAATGAGAATTTAGAGAAAAGATCGAGCTACGCCTTGTAGAGCATCAACAATTTTAAACAGGCAGATAACCTTTGTCCCATAGTCCCAACCCTGTCTTCCATCAAGGCAGAAAATTATAAAGAACTCCCGGCCGAGAATACCATTTTGATGAACACTGATACCAATTTTGGTATCAATCAATATTAACCCTAAACTGAAGAAGGTGCTTAGAGTATCCCTTCAACAACTAGAAAAAAGCTCACAATTTACATTTGCTGAACATCATAGCTAAGAATACTTTCGATATCGATCAAGTCTCCTATCAAGGAAAAAAGCAAAAGCCAAATCACTGGTCCATCTGTTTTAGTTCTACGATGCTACAGGCAGAATAAGTTCCCCTCTTTTTGCATCATTCATTCCTCATCAGCCCGTTGCAGTCCACTGCTGGACATAGGCCTCTGCCAAGGTATGCCACAGAGCCCGGTCTTTTTGCATCACGGGATGAAAAATCCTATTCAAATAACATCGGTGAACTTAGTTTCGATGCGATAAATATCCGATAGCCTTGACGAATGGAGGTCCTTTCTTTTTCCTTCCTGTCTCCTCATATTCTGAGTCCTAAAATTTCCCTAATGAAGGGTTGCGATTGAATGTCCGAACCAAACAGGGGTGAGGGTCACCGATCCATATCGTCTTCATTATAGTGTTATACATATGTAGGTACCTATGTATATTTTTATGGGATATAGAATTACAAATCATGTAGTAATTAACCTTTTAGCTTATTTGAATACTCTATTAATGTCCTCACTTGATTCATCACAGAGGTATCATGTAGAGTTCAATGATAAATCTTTTTTATGTAGGTACCTATAGCATACTGAGGAAGTTTACTGACACTAAACAGGTATTGATAAATCTTATAATTTTCGTTACTTAATCCTTAGACTTATATTTTACGTTCTTAGATTAGAAATTGAGTTGCTCCTATAACTACATATAGCCATAGCATATAATAATGCAATTTGTCACAGTCATCACAATTTTTATGGCGCTCTAATAAACTTTCCTTTAAACAGTGGAAAAGCAAATGACAACAATGTTTAGTGATTCATTCCTTCTTCGTAATTTGAATTTACCGGTGCTTTAGAACGAGGGATTACCCGTTCACTGACTACTTACTTACTGAGATTGCACACGGGTTTTTCTGTTTTATAAAATGTAAAACTTGTTTCGAATCAAATTAGTTTTAAGGAAATTTAAATAAATTATTTATTTGTTTACTCAAATGTTTGTAATGTAGGTAGGTAATACCAGCCTGTAACTGTGTCAGTGCCCGGTGAAAACTCCTTTCAATATTAAAAAGGGACGAGCATTAGTCACCACGTTTGCTCGGCGATTTTTGTGTTTGGTGTTTCAAGATTTTAAAAGTTTGGTGGACAGCAAAGTATGGTGATTTAAGATGAGTAAATCCAGGTTTCATTACGTTGTTCTTTCTGTTTTCTTCTGTATTACCATAGAGAAAATAAGTAATTACCCATAATTTTATAAAAAAAATTAGTATGCCTACGTACAGTAAAATAGAAATAGACCAAACATAAGAAATTGTAAGGTCTTACGCAACTACTCTGTTTTAAGTGTGATAATAGTAAACATGGGTATTTCTGTTTTTACTGAAAAATATCATTCACTAAAACACTTGAAGGAAGCGAAACAGACAATTCTAAAATGGCAGCTGAGTGCCTTTTGTCCCCCTGCAGTCACACAATATGGCACTTATACGTTATATGGCAGTGTGACACCAATTTCCTGTAGAGTCTGACAAGTAGCGGTTAGACAAAGTTAAAGATTTGAGTCGAAATCTTGATAATATGATAGTAGTGGTGATATGATTTAACAAATATTAGTTCATAATAATGGTAACATTATTATGAATAAAACAAGCGTCTATAAGTCTCAGTCTTATCTAATCTAACACACGAACACTGTAAGCATTATAGTTGACTCTATATTTTTCGTTTGAATGCCAATTTTATATGCAACTTATTGTCCCAAAGGTACCTAATTTTTAAAACTGGTTCCTTTTACTAAAGTTGTACCAAATTAAGTTAATATTTGAAACGCAATCGATCTAATCGATATATTCCACTAATCGATCCGATTAAAACTCAATTACAGACTAATGTAGGTTCAAATTAATTATAATGAGGTTTACCTACATAGTTACTCGTACATCCGGTTTCTACACATAATACTTCCGTCAATTCAATAATAGATAATATAACACCTCATGAACAGCTTGCGGCACAGATTTGACCTCGACCAAACTCGTTTACTATGTCAATAGTGTAATTGCGATTGTGGTATTGAATTTAATCATAAATATCAATATCTTGGAAATGTCACTGTGAATTAGGTCTCACAATGAGTTCGTTTTAGGGTTCCATTATTGTAGGAAATTTCAAATTTTATCAATCGTGCTGTTTAGTGGACTTTCTTGAACCGCTAAAAATCGTTGGACTTTGCAAAATAGCATGCATTTTAACTTGAAAATTTTACCCTGACAGCAAACGAACTGTTACAGATTTTAAAACGATCATCACCTTAAACTTGCATTGGTGTTGCCTTAGACTTTATACAAGACTAGGATTAACTTAGTGTAGCTTAAGGTACACATAGAAGCCACTAAGTAAAACGAGTAAATTACTCCATAGCGCTACAGGAATCACTCGCAAGTCCAAATAAAAGCTGACAAGTTCTACAAACAAAGTAAGCTCAATAATTTCATAGCTAATAGAAACGGAAAGTAAAGTAGGCACGTAATAGTGTTATTGCACAATATAATAAATGGCCTCAGCGGAATCCACTGTAATGTGCGAAGTGCCCGCTTCGCTTACTTTTTCAGCGATCGCGTGAGTGTTGGGGTTGCCTTGGCCCTAAACCTACCGATCGATGCTGTGAATCTGATATTCGTTTCGTTTCGTTGAATTAAACATGCTGTTGTTGGTGCTCTGAGAGTCTGAGAGTGGAGAACAGATAAACGTGGTGAATTATGGCCACAATTTCATTAACTAAGGTTGAATGAATTCTAGCGTTGGATAACCACTGTCGTATTTATGCGCTAGTACCTATTTATGCTATTGTATTAAGCCGAGATTCACTAGTTCTATAGGTATACAGGGCCGGATTAACCATGTCGGAGCCCCTAGGCAATGCACGTCTCAGGGCTCCATTACCCTTTTCAGGCCTTCTAGAAGTAGAAAGCTAGTTGTAGTACCTGTATAAAAACTAGGCAGTTATTGTCATTAATGGTCTGTTACATATCATTAAAAAAATTAGGTTTACTACAATAAGAAAAAAAATAAAAAATGTTAATATCTCGAGGCGCGGGGTCCCGCATCTTTACATTTCTAGGCAGGTGCCTATTCTGCCTAATCGATTATCCGGCCCTGGGTAGATATGGGACTAAATATAGCTAAAGTAGGTAGGTACATAAACAATCGTCATGCCCCATATGTGGTTTTAATGGTTCATTGGATAGGAAAAAATATGAAGCGAACGTAACAAGCAAGTCTAATTCGCAGGATCTAGAATGGATCACTTACCTTGGACTCCAACAATCTTCATACCATGCCAAGTCGACCACGTTGATTTTAGCAAGGTCCTTAACAAAACACACCCCTTCTAAACAGCATACCTGAACGTTGAGCAAAAACTGTTTGTAAACACAGAGGCTTGTGGAGGTAACGAGGTCCATGCATAACCTCGCACCACTTGCTCGCCGGCGTACGCTCGATGTCTTGCGCAAGCGCACGGTGCGCCCGCGCCGCTCTCTCGGCATTGAACAAAGACCACCAATTCAGGTCTATACACATTATTTACCTGACAACCGGCAGCATTTCACACTGACATTGATCATGTGACATAATTAGTATGACGTAATAAATGATATTGATACGGTCAATGCCATAACCGCAAGGAGATAAAACAAGTTTTCTTTTAATATTTTAACCAATTTACGTAATGAATCGACTGGTCTTTTGTGATAAAGAATACGAATATTATAAACTTACTTCAACAATATTAGCTAGTAGACTATGTATTTTACCATGGTTATGTCGAAATCATCTAGCCTACCCATTACGCACGTTGCAAATATTTAACCAACGGTCACCAACGATTAAACTGTAATTTGAAAGGCGAATTGAACAACATGAGTGCGACTTTGTACAAAGTGTGACAAGTTACATGTATATATTTTATGCTCTTGCTTACTAATTCTAACTAATTTTCCTAGCTGCCAAAATGTCGGATCAGGACACGAAACTCAAATTCGGTTGGTGTTAATATATTTGGGTCGTTAAATGTGATTGTGTTATTGTCTTGAGTTCATACTATATTTTATTTGCGAATGGTTGTTTCATTGTTTGCTTTGGCCATTTAGTTTAACGGCTTAGATTCAATGTTAATGTGCGGTATTTTTTTAAATCGTTTTCGCTTGTTTAGAACATCTCACGACCACGCCACAGATTCCAACAAATCTTTGCGGAACAGACACATACAATGCTGCCAAAGGTTTACTTGGCCCTTCACCACTTCCAGTCGCCACAACTCGGGCACAAATAGAACAGAATTTAAAATAAGTAGTTTACTTTGAACTTACTTGAAGTAGGTGAAACAGGGCCCTTAATCCTTCAAACTCATTTCCTACTTTTAAGTATGTCATGTAGTTTGTTTAATTATAGGTACTGCATGATTAGATTGACGCTTACCTTACGTTTACATTTATTAGAGTTTATGCCACTGTTAGGTTGTCATGTCATGTACTCGTGGTCAATCGTTTGGCTTGAGCGCTCAAGTTGGGAGCATCCCACTCACAGATCGCCTATTTGTTTTGCTTATGGATGTTATGTCCCTAGTCTAATTGTACTAGGTACTTACGAGGAGAATGTATTCGGACTGCATTGTTAATTCTTTTAATCAATATTTTCAGAAACCATGGAGGCCGGAGATTTTAAAGATTTCGCGAAAGCGATGACCGACTACATTGCGGAATATTTGGAGAACATCAGAGACAGGTAAAATAAACAACGGCTTTTTTATTTATAAGCATTTTGAATTCTCTACCTATCTACATTACAATACAATAACATCATGCCGGAATTACCCGAAAGAGAGAGTTGTTATGTACATCTATGGTCATATTTCGGCAGTTATGTAATAGGCCCAGTAATAGGGGTGATGTGATAAATAGCCTAAGTCTATTCTAGAAGAACTTAGTTGGGATTAAATGACAAGTATATTTAGGTATTTATTTATTTATCATACATACATCATTTTTACAGGTATACACCCAATATAACAATGTAGCCACAGACAAAAATAAAGACAGTTAAATTATGATACCTACAGACAAGACTATAGTTTCACAAATTCCATTTTCTGATTTTATAGACAAGTAGTACCGTCAGTGAAGCCGGGCTACTTGCGGCCGCTGGTGCCGGAGCAGGCCCCGGAGAAAGCCGAGCCCTGGACCGCAGTGATGGCGGACATCGAGCGCGTCGTCATGTCCGGGGTCACCCACTGGCACTCGCCGCGCTTCCATGCGTACTTCCCCACCGCCAACTCATATCCCGCCATAGTGGCGGACATGTTGAGCGGAGCTATTGCCTGCATTGGTTTTACGTGGGTAAGCTATGTCACTGCTACATAAAAATTCTGCCAGCATCTAAACACCTCTGCCTAAGCAAGAACAGTTCGTGTAGCTAGTAGATCAATCATTAAGCTACCCCGTCTTTTCGTCGCAAATAAAAAAAAACTAGATCCAGTGAGCCGCGTGGCGGTATAAGGGTTATCGCTCATTCCAGTTAGCCTTTTCCTTAGCCAATAACTTTATTGCATCAGCGGCCTAACAATTCCAAAACAACTAGCGACTTCCAGAGCTGAGTCCTTAACCAACTGTACGTAGTTAGATTGTAGACAGGCAGGTAATTGAGCTGTTTTTAGCTGAAGGCTCTTCAGAGTTCAGACCTTTCAAGTTTATTTTTGATAATAATTGAGTTTACTTTTGATTCATAGGTACGGTAAGGTCAAGTGAATTAAAACAATTAAGCTACATATTTAACGATGACTTGCACAATCGCGTCTATGTACAAAAGTTAAACAAGTCTCACTTATGTTTTCAAAAACAAAGTAAAAGGGTTGAGTTGCCATCTGTACAAGCGCTTGTATACTAAGACAAAGACTAAGCGAGATTTTATTACAGACTCACAGTAATAAACCATAATAATTTAATACCCATTGTTTACCGCTAATTATATTTGTGAATATCTCACATTTCCAATTTATAGAGACCATACCCAGTTTTGCAGAAAAGGGCCTTTGAATTCCTTGAGTGTAGGTGACTGTACCTGGAACAATTCTTTTGGTTTTATCAATAGATTTAGTATAATACCAACTTACCAAGTAGTTCTTTTATCGGTATGTACAATTCTGTGAAACGATGTCAGTGTCAATGTCACATGTTCTGTTAGGTAATTCGAACAAGGAAAACCGGTTAAAGACCGTACAGCATATTCGCTTGCAGTAATTTTTTGTATCTATAGTAACAGCGATATAAAAATCAAAGAACAATAAAATTGTATCACTAAGGTATACAATATACATTACATTGCTACATAACAACATCCTATTAGCGTCGGTTATAATGATAATCTTTCTGATAGGATTTCGATTCACAAATTAATTGGGTACAGGGTAGGCAGCGTTGTGGGGTTGCTGAGTACTGGACAATTTAACTCCTTTATATCCCATCTGTCGGGATACTTACATTCTAAAATTAGCCAGTATACCTATAGGTATCCCGGATTTTTACCTGAAAAATTTTGGAGGTAATTGTATGAATAAAAAATAAATAAATTAAAAATGTCTTCAATTCTTTAATAAAATCCATTTTTAAACAACTTCTCAGATTGCCAGCCCAGCATGTACTGAGCTCGAGGTAGTAATGCTTGATTGGCTCGGCCAAATGCTGGGCTTGCCCGACTCATTCCTGGCTAGATCGGGCGGTGAGGCTGGCGGTGTCATCCAAGGTACCGCTAGCGAGGCTACGTTAGTGGCTTTGCTAGGAGCCAAGTCCCGCACTATGCAGCGCGTCAAGGAACAACACCCAGAATGGACTGAAACCGAAATTCTTTCAAAACTTGTCGGCTATTGTAATAGTAAGTAAACTAGTTAATACAAACCACATTCTAACCTTTTTTGTCTGGAGGCCAGAATCTGTGACAATTCACAAAATATTTTTAATGAGATGAATTTAGTCTTATTTAAGACTAGATGTGCCCGCGACTCCGTCCGCGTGGAAATTCGGAAACAGCAAAAGTATTTCTAAATTGTTTTTAATATATTAGCTAAGTTTGAGCGAATTCGATTTAGTAGTTTTTACGCCATGCCGTACTATTTTATTACATGTATAGCTGTTGCCCGCGACTCCGTCCGCGTGGATATTCGGAAACAGCAAAAGTATTTAAAAAAATGTTTAATATTTTAAAATTGTTTTTAATATATTAGCTAAGTTTGAGTGAATTCTATTTAGAAGTTTTTACGTCAAGCCGTACTATTTTATTATATGTATAGCTGTTGCCCGCGACTTCGTCCGCGTGTATTTTGTATAAAACACCAGTAGTAAATTGAACTTTTAACAGAAAAAAATACCTACCAGGCTTTTTAAAGTAGGTTAAAAATCTTTAAAACACTTATTTATCTAAGAATACTTTCTGGTATTTTTTAACAAAACCGCAAAAATTGAACGGTAATTACGAAAGTTACAAAAAGCCTATTGAAAATAATATTTAACTGAAGAAGACAACATAAATAAATCCGTTTTGAGCGTTTCTGAGTTTCTGTACAATGAAACTACTGTAGAAAAAAAATGCCAGCGATAAAAGACAACTGTGAAGACCTGATTGGCGCAGTGCGTGTGGCTAAGTGATTGGACTGCTGTGCTAGGGGTTGTGGGTTCGATTCTCGCAAAAAAAATGTGTGATCCATAGATGTTTGTCCCGAGTCTGGGTGTTCGTGTATGTGATATTTTAAGTTTGTGAAATGCACCGATACTGCCGAAATTCCTTCGTGGGGCGACGTTTTATTTAAGCAAAAGAAACCTATACAATACAACCTATTTCTATTATTTTGGATATTTTGTCTGTTTGTCGGTTTATTCGAATAGGGAACCATTGCAGTTGACTCTTTTAAAAAATATTGTTATAAAACATACCATTACGACACGCCTGTATTCCGCGAAGGCGTAGGCAGAGGTGCACATAATGTACCTACTCCCACAATTTCGCTAGGTTTGGTGTAGATCCCAATGTAATAGGGGGCGAGCCAATTGCCATCAATCCAGCACAGTAGGTATCTCAACAGAAAACTTACTAAACTACTACTACTTACTACTTTTTTAAAAACTACTAAATAGAATCCGCTCAAACTTAGCTAATATATTAGTAAAATCACAATACATTTTAAAATAATTTTGCTGTTTCCGAATGTCCACGCGGACGGAGTCGCAGGCACAACTATAGATATTATATTCGCTGCCTTTTAAAAATCTATTTAAGACCGTCATTTTTGTTCTGCATCGTTTCTAACAAAAAATGTAATTTAATATTAAAAATACATAATTTCAGCGTAAACAGATTCTTATAAAGTTTAAACGATGCGCTCTTTCCTCTGACGATTACTGAGAACGTTAAACAAAAATCAATCGTATAGCCGTACCCATACTGGCGCGGCGAGATTTGGAAGTTTTATTTTATCTATATCTTATAAACCGATTTCTTTATTTTTTTATAATATAGATGTCAAAGTGTACTTTTGGAATATTGGAGTTTGATAACGATATATTTATGTGAAATACAATATATTTATATATTTAATACACTTTGAAGAAATGCCAAACGATTAATCACGTTATTGTGGCTAATTTATAAAAGATAGATATATACCATTGAGGACTTTTTTGTAGATCTTGTAGACACTATCATCTTTGTAATACATACTTTTGGTGTATGATCATCGTATGCGAGGATAAGAGCTCGAAAGCGCATTTTCATCCGACTTACTTCAAATTTATCGTCACTGCCCAGCTCCTATGTGTTTTAGCGTTATGTTATATAGCCTATAACCTGCCCAGAAGTATGGACTACAATCGTACCAAGTTTGGTTAAAATCCTTTCAGTAGTTTTTGACCCATGCGTGCACATACAGACAGACAGACAGACAGACAGACAGACAGACGGACAGACAGACAGACAGACAAAAAATTTACTGATTGCATTTTTGGCATCAGTATCGATCACCAGTCATCCTCCAATAATAATTTTGAATATATATTCAATGTACAGAATTGACCTCTCTACAGTTTTATTATAAGTATAGAAGATATTATAAGGAATATTTTATATTCTGCTTATAACATAACATCACGCCTGTATTCCCCGAAGGGGTAGGCAGAGGTGTACATATAGAACACCCACATTTCGCCTGTTATGTTGTAAGTCCCAATGTAATAGGGGGCGAGCCTATTGCCATCAACCGGGCACAAATCCAGACTCCGTGCTGCTACTGAGAATTACCTAATGGAAAACTCAGTAACACTTCGCCCGACCCGGGATTTGAACCCAGGACGTCTTGCTCAGCAGTCGCACTTAGCGACCACTAGACCAACGAGGCAGTCATATTCTGCTTATAACTAAAATAAACGTTTTTTATTTTGCAGAACAAGCCCATTCTTCTGTGGAACGTGCTGGCCTCTTGGGCGGTGTAAAGCTACGCTCATTGAAACCAGATGAAAAGAGACGTCTTCGCGGTGAAACTTTACAGGAGGCAATAGATGAAGATCTTCGCAAAGGGCTGATTCCGTTTTACGTAAGATTTTTGTTTATAACATTAAAAAACAGTAAAACCTATAGTGTTTATCTTTATCATAAATCTCACATTTTTATTTTAAATTACAGGTTGTGGCTACGTTGGGTACCACATCGTCGTGCTCATTTGACGCTTTGGATGAAATTGGTGACGTATGCAATGCCCTGGACATATGGTTGCATGTGGATGCTGCCTACGCCGGATCGGCATTTATCTGCCCGGAGTACCGATACCTGATGAAGGGCGTTGAAAAAGCAAGCTCCTTCAACTTCAACCCACACAAATGGTTATTAGTTAACTTCGATTGTTCCGCCATGTGGCTTAAAGAACCACGTTGGATTGTCGATGCTTTCAACGTTGATCCTCTGTATTTAAAACACGACCAACAGGGATCTGCACCGGATTACCGTCACTGGCAAATACCATTAGGACGCCGTTTTAGAGCGCTTAAGTTATGGTTCGTCTTACGTCTGTACGGTGTTGAAAACCTTCAGAAACATATTAGAAAGCATATTGGGCTGGCCCATCTATTTGAAAGATTGTGCAGTGCTGACGAAAGGTTCGAGATCTTTGAAGAAGTTATTATGGGACTCGTCTGTTTTAGACTGAAAGGCGGAAACGAGCAGAATGAAGAATTACTTAGGCGTATCAATGGCCGTGGAAAAATTCATTTGGTTCCTTCTATAATTGATGATACCTATTTTCTTAGATTGGCAATTTGCTCGCGCTTTAGCGAAGAGAGTGACATTCATGTATCTTGGGAGGAAGTAAAGGCTGCTGCTGATGATGTACTTAAAGGCCGCTAAATGGACTGCATTTGAATATATAAATATCTAGTGATAATTCTGAATTTCTGACATTAATACGATCTTTACCTAAAATTTTAGCTACATCATAACTTTTAGCTATATCTTTACACCTGTATCATGTAGAGCAGTTAAATTTTAGGGTATCTATTTAAGAGGGTAACACTGTAGTGTGTGTTTTAGTGCTTGTCAATAATGTTAGCAATATACCTACCTAATCATAGGTCCGACCCAAAGCACCACCAAAGCAATAGATGAAATTATTAAAATATAGTTAAAAAATAATACTAACAGCTACATAAGTGTTCCAAGACCATGTGTTCAAAACTACCAAAAAACTACCTACATAAATAGCGAGTTCTGAAAACACCCAGTGTCACCCTCAAGTTCACTGCTATTCAGTGGTTTACTCTCACAGTCTCACGCTTGTTCTCACGATATAAAAATGTGTGTATACAAATGTAATAGCCAGTAGGTACCTAATTGATATGTCCCTAATTGTTTCATTGTAGAAAATTACCAGTCTAGAGCTTTTTCATCGTGTTATTGACAATAAATTATTTTTATGTAGATATTTTATTGGTACCTACTTACTCTGTACACTTGTACAGTGTAACTAAACTGTGACATAGGTTTTGAATATTTGCCGTTTAAGACAATAACAGTGTTAGTGAAATATCATCATGATTGTATTATTCAGTAATTTATTCTAAAAAAATAGCCGTAGACTATCTTATAGTATCTACCTACTACCTATTTAGCTCTAGCTATATAACTCTAGAAAGGCTCTGTATCTATTAATCTTGTTTCACTAGTTAGTAAAAATGATGCATATACTAAAATATATTTGTGTTATTTTTTTCGTAGAGGAGGGTTACTTTTGAAGTTATAATATTGTTATTCCGACTTTAATTTAATATATACAGCTTGCCTTTATATATAAACTTGTATATAAAAATATTGATTTATTAAGTTCCTAAATTAGCTCATGACGGAATCGGAGCTATGCTAATAACTGTTATTCTTAGATGTGTTTTCGGAGTCGGAGTTATGTTGACAAGGTTGTAGATATTTAATGTCCGTGCACCTAAGATATTTACAAAAAAGGGTCATCCATGTCTTTTAAATGACTATAATGATACAACTGTGCTGGATGTCGTCAAAATGTCCTCTATCTAATTGTGCTTGTCAGTCACTACTTCTAGGAGACTTACCCAAAGAGGACTTACCCTCGAATGACGTTATTCGTGTTTTTTCTATTACGAATTTGTGCCAGAAGTAAGCAGGCCTGTATGTAACGAGGTTATGACTTTATGTGGTGATCCTATCATGATGAAGTCACCAAGCAGTCACACGAGCTTCTTATTTACTTAAATAGATAATATATGTTTGGGTGGCTTTTATGACGTGACCAAGATTAAATGATATAAATTATTAAAAATATATTTTGTGATTATTGTTAATAGAAGTACATAATTTATTATATAATATAAGAATAAAATGAAATCATAAAGGTTCAGCAAAATGTTAAAAAAAATACTTCCTAGAAATATTACAAGAATAAAACAAGCTTTTACGAAAAATACAAGTTAATGGCATTTTACTATCATAGTCCATGTACGAATTAACAAGTCAGCCGACTAAATTAAAACCGAAAAATCATAACTCCATCTTTAATTACGCGCAGTCGGATAAAAATCTCACGATTTGTATAGCTTTCTTTTTTTTTCTCAGATCATCTCGTAAAGGCTTGTGTTCTTTCACGCTTCCAACAAAAATTGTATCCATGTATTTAATAAAAAGATAATTGAAATATAGAATGAAAAATATTTAAAAATAATGTCAGTTAATGCGTAGAAATATATAGGTGTCTATATTAAATATCAAAATTGATGTTATCAGATTGTAATGCACTGTAATAAACAACAATATAATACTACATTATTTACTTTTATTTAAACCTAATATGAAAATTATATAATTAACATGGCTATGTTGGATTGAAAACCCGAGACACGGGTTCGAATCCCACTGTCCGTAGATTATAATAAATATGCGGTTTATATCAATAAATGATTTATTTCTGTAAATAGGTTTTCACAAACACTTTTACACGTCAGATTTCAGTCAACAAGAAACTAGATGGCGTCGGCGTTTAGTGTAAATGTTCGAGCAATATAAGAAGTCCTGGGTTTAATTCCCAGGTCGGGAAAAGTGTTATTGGGTTATTCTCTGCAGCCACCCGAAGTCTGGTGTGCGTCATTATTAGCGATAGGCTCGCTATTATTGGGACCTAATATAAACGGCGTGATATATTTGTTGTATAGTATAAAGATAGTGTAGGAAATGTACTATGCACAGTTTTAAATAAGCACTACTTTAATTTATTGACTGCCTCGTTGGTCTAGTGGTCGCTAAGCGCGACTGCTGAGCAAGAGGTCCTGGGTTCAAATCCCGGGTCGGGCGAAGTGTTACTGAGTTTTCCATTAGGTAATTCTCAGTAGCAGCACGGAGTCTGAATTGTGCCCGGTTGATGGCAATAGGCTCGCCCCCTATTACATTGGGACTTACAACATAACTGGCGAAATGTGGGTGTACTATATGTTCACCTCTGCCTACCCCTTCGGGGAATACAGGCGTGATGTTACGTTATGTTACTACTTTAAATTAAAAGTACAAAGTAAAGCTTAACACAAATTTAAGTTTATCTTACATCAAAGCAACTAAGCTTTGAGATATTAGGTACTCAAAGGTTTGCTTTGGAGAGGACAGAAAGAAGTGAATGGGTATGAATCATAATTAGCATTAAATATACATAAAATAGGTATTATACCTTCCGAATGAAACATAGCACTGATAGCCGAGTGGTATGACTATTGGACTGCCAAATCAAAGGTTGCAAGTTCAAACCTCGGCACGCACCAAGGTCTTTTCGAATTCATCTGCCTATTATAAACTAATTATCAGTTGCTAAAAACGGTGAAGGAAAACGTGAGAAAACCGGCACACCTAAGAAATTTTTCAACGGAGTGTAAAACCATGTCAGAGGTCTACAGGCGGTTTAAACTGACAACAGATTGTTCGTCAACTATACCTACGATAAGAAGAAGAAGTTTTACATAATTATCGACCAACCCGTATCATCAATCAATCAAATCAAAGTCAATCTATTTTATTTTAAACATAAAAGATTAATATGGTTAATATAAGATGTTGTTCGGTTAGCTATTTTAGTAAAAACTTAAGACGGAAGGCCCTGAAGTTGGGACTTAATAAAGCAATCGACTTGGTATTATATGGATCTTACGACTTTTTACGGTAGAAAAACTGAGTCGCGAGACTTGTTTTTTTTACAGTCATGTTTTTGATGGCATTCATAATAATTCATATCATAGGTACGTAAACGACAACATGCTGTAGGTAGCAGGGTGATAGTACTGATAGTGCGTCTTACATGTGCATTTATGATGAGGTAATTTAATAAATTAAGTGCAGTAAGTAGCTACCTGGAGCATGAAACACATGGTTACTTGGAAGTTATAATTAAGGTACCTACTCTATTCATATTTCTTGTTAATCAATGTTTGATCGATTTAAATATTTGAGATAATTTAAAAGGAAAAGGTTTTTTTAAAACATACCTATTTATAATGAGTCTTACAAAAGCTCTTTAAATAAAAATAAAGAAGAAAATTATTCTCTTTTCGCTCTATGGTGTTTTAAACGTCACACCATTACTTTTATGAAAAAGCTTTCAAAATTCGAGAGTGTTATGTAATTTTTAAAAAGTTTTAGATGGCATTTATATCTGCAATATCATAATGAAATTATCACGTATGAAACTAATATGGAAAGGAGACCTTTGGAATTTCTTTAGAAAACTTAGCTCTTGGACAGGGAACGGCCCAAACACACCTCTGGTGGGGACTGATAGACGACAATTCGGTTGTGCCGTCAGCGCAGCAGGCCAAGAACAATGTATTCTAGACTCGTGCAGTATCAATCCCAACTGTCAAGAACCACGTGTAATCATTGTGGGGGCCGGAATGGCAGGACTCTCTGCTGCTCACCGACTCACTCAGTGCGGAATACGGAATTTCCTTGTTCTGGAAGCTAAAGAAAGGTATGCTATAATATGTAAGTTAATGTTTTAGAATACAATTCTAAATATTTATTGTGTCATATAATCCTGAGTAAGGATATGGTGAGACAGGTGGTATGAACAACACAGCGCTGAATGCATAATATATTAGGTAGGTATATAACGGCTCTGATATTTAGAATCCTATACGCGAGGTGAACCTTGGCACGAGTCAAAAATCTTAGAATTAAGAAAGATAAAAGTTTTAGTTTAGACTTATTCTTAAAATCTAAATTCACAGACCCGGCGGACGAATCCATTCTTGTTGGCTTGGCGATGCAGTCATTGAAATGGGTGCTGAGTGGATTTTTGGTGCATGCTTGCCAAACTCGGTATACACTTTAGCTTCGCAAGACAGGCTTTTACAACAACCACTACCTCGTTTGGACGCTTCGAGAGGCTTATTTTGTACTAGCGAAGGACGAGCAGTTGACTTACCAGTGACTATTACAGCTTATCATACATTTAGACAAATAGAGCAACAAGCTGCTAATTTATTCAGACTAGGCGGGGAAAGGCAACATGGAACCTTACTCAATTTTATCGGTTTACGTATACAGCAAGAGTTACACAATTTTCCCGAAGATCAAAGATATGATGCGGCCCGCGTCATGTTTGGATTGACTAATATTTTAAGAAACAGATGTGGGGATGATTTGTCTCTAGTCAGTGCCGATCAGTATGGTAGTTATATCGAACTACCAGGTGGCTGCGTACGAGTCCCTCTCGGGTATGTTGGGGTGATGGCACCGTTATTGCGTGGACTTCCAGATAACTGTATACGATATAATAAGCCAGTTAACGTTATTCGATGGGGCCAAGGCCAAACAGGTGAAGGACGCTCACTTATTAAATGTTGTGACGGCGAAGAGCTATATGCTGACTATGTCATTGTTACGATGTCTCTTGGCTGTCTCAAATGTCAAGCAGACAAATTATTTGCCCCACCGCTTCCTGTTTGTAAATTAGACGCTATATGCAATTTAGGGTTTGGCCTAAGCGATAAAATATTTCTTGAGTACTCTGATCCTTTTTGGGTGTGTCATGAAGGTAACCTAAAACTTGCTTGGTCAGCTGAAGAATTACAATGCAGAACGGATTGGACGCGAGGTGTGTGTGCCATAGATGAACTGCCAGGTAGTAAACATGTATTATGTGCTATTATATCTGGTCAAGAGGCTGCCGTAATGGAATCAATGGCAGATAATGACGTCGCTGAGGGACTGACTCAGTTACTGCGCAGATTTACTGGCAACCCATGCCTCCCTTACCCACAAATGATGTTGCGGTCTAAATGGGCTTCGGATCCTCATTTTTGCGGATCGTATTCGTACATGAGCTGTTGTTCTACGGTGAGCCACCAGTGCGAATTAGGTACGCCAGTGCCAGGTCCTTGTGACCCGCTGCCCCCTATCCTGCTGTTCGCAGGCGAGGCTACCGTACCCGGATATTTCGCCACAGCGCACGGGGCACGGTTGAGTGGTATTCGTGAAGCCGAACGCATTATATTACTAACGAAAAAATTCGAAGGTCCACCTCGTAAAATTCAGTAATGCTTTGTGTATATATGTTTATTACGTAGTATTTATTTTTATAATAATTATGTTGTTATCAAATTTGTAGGATGTTCACTTTGAAGACTGTTTTTTATTATAGTATAATTAATAATATGAAGTACTGTTTTCGTGTGTTATTTATTGTCTAGGGAGGTATAGTCAGCCTATCGCTTAGACCTACCTCTTCGGCTCCAAGCCTCATTAATTCACAGCAGTGTGGCAGTGTCATAAATAGTACGTTGTAGCATGTTGCCAGTAGAGTGAGTGGATCGTGAGCACTTCACAGACTGGGGCTCATAGTCATAGTGCCAGTGGTTCACAATCAGCGGCTGAATATGCTTGGTGTGAATGAGAACATGATGAAAAAAGATAATGATGTCATTTTAATTAGCATCCTTTAAAGCGTTACATTTTTCAGTAAGGAACGTGACATCTCTCTTTCCCCGAAGGGGTAACCAGATGTGCTTAACTGCACTGCACCCACATTTCGCAAGTTTTACGTCATATGTCATAACCGGACACAAATTGAACAGCGAAATTACCTAATGGAAAGATCCAATTAAGATTATGCTCAGCAGCTGCGCTGTGAAGACTGCCTTGTTGGTCTAGTGGTCACCACTAGACCAACAAGGCAGTCTTCGTCGTCGTCATGTGGCTGTGGACAAACACATTTTAAAGTCCCTGACCTATGTTTTCCAAGAATAGGTAGCTAGACTACACAGGTAGACAGATCGTTCATCATTCATCTGGCCCACACCAGGCTCGTCGTCTATTACGACTCTTAAATTGTCTTTGTAGGTAATTCCCCACACAAGTACACTTAAGTTGTGTAAAAAATTAATTATCACAGATGAACTGTAATTCCATATGCCAAAGTAATGCTCGAAATGAAACCAAGTTATAGAGGTACAGTAAATAAATAATTTATTAAAATTGTTGGCAAATAAATAATAGGCATGTAGGTATACAAAGTCGGTTAATGAGATTCAGACAGCCAAACAATGAACTATAGAAAACTATTCGGTCTTAAAATAAATTCTAAGTGTAACTTATGACAAAATAGTATTTTGAGTTATACATTTAAAAAAGGTATTTCTTACAACGCATTGTTTTATTTTGAATGGTAAAACTGTTACACATAACATAAAAACATAAAACCTTCCACCTTCTAAACCTTCCAAACTTTTAGAATTAGGTAAGCCGCATATTCACTTGAGTATATTCACAACACTACATTTTTCTTTGGTGTCGATGTTTTAATAAGTTTGGTATTCGTAGTTCTTTGTTGGCCTAAGCCTGAAATACCACAGTAGCAAAGTCTGGAGACGTCTTTGGCAACAAGTGTCTCGTATCAATTGTGTGACTACGAGGCTATAGGCCTACTCAATGGTGTAAGTTTTGAAGTCTTCCAGTCATAATCATGCCGTGATCATTTAGGTACCTACAAGGTTAAGGGCGAGTTAACCCTTTGAGCGGCGCGGTCTTTTATAGAAGACAACGCTTCCGCGCCCTCCAAGCCATAAATCTACCAGGAAACAATATCAAATCGTAACATTTGTGTAATTTAATAACAAATAATAATCGTAATGAATGTTACGATTAGATATTGTATTCTAATAAAATCGCAGCGTGGAGGGTACGGAAATGCTTAGTGTTCCATATACACTGGCGCTCAAAAGGTATAAGACGTTTTTCTGCGCGTTTAAGCTCGTTATTTATCACACGCACACTTGGTCGGAATACGCGTATGCCTCAGGCCACAACAAGCGTAAAGCGCGCAATAAAAGTATCGTCTGAAACCGCTCTAACATAACTTATCCTCAAAAAAATATGCCTCAATAACCCTATAAAATTTAAACATAATAATACTATTTAAACATAATCACGCTAGAGAACCTACACATTAATTTTCCATAAATGAGGTAATTGCAAAGATTATTATGGCACCACTTCACAAACAAAACTTCAAACCACCAAGAAAACTACCACCAATTCCAGCGCTAAACGATAGATCATCAAACTCAATCGACACCTTGTGCCCAGTGTAATGGCTGTGTCTAAATTCTACAACATAAGAATATGACTGAAGCCTATTACGAGGCCACATAAAAGATATTTTGTACCATTCGTCTTTTTTTATGAAACATGGCTCTGTGAGCTCAATATTAACCATAGAGTCATATTCAACTGTGTCATTGAAATTAGTTAGTTTAATAACACTATTGTCCGATTCACACATTACAGATACAGACAGTTGTTCAGAATAAACTTTAGCCATATTGTTACGGAAATGTACAGCTGGTGCCATTCTAGTCGGTACACAAAGTGAATGAATAAATATTGACTTGTTAACTTTTAATCGCGAATGTATGATGTAATTGTTAGAGTCAATAACTATAGGAGCTATGGACCGAATGGGACTCCGGTAACAAAGGTGCCATTGCAGTTTCAATAAATTTCTTGGTATATCAGTATTTCCAATAGGGCCAATTATATCTTTACCGTCTGTACTGGTACTTTTAATTATTTTCTTAACATTCTCATATTCATAGGGCAACAAAAGATTATTTATATCTATAAAAATTTCTTCAAGATCGTTAACAGATAGAGAAAGAAACCTCAACAGTTTAAATAAACCATTATTTTTAAGTACATCACGTCTGTTTTCAATTGTATCCAGAATGTTATTCTGTTTACAGCAATATGTAGACCACTCAAATACATGCTTAATAAGGTCCTTTTCCGCAATATTCATTTGATCACTTTCAAGAATAGCCTTCAAACAAGAGTAGTTAATAATGTTCTTCTTTTCTTGCAGTAAATAATTGGCATGTTCGCAGAATAACTTGAGTGAGAATGTAATCAATTGCTTGTCTTGCAAGTAGTCTGGGTAATTCAACACTTCAATTACATTGTCTACACTCAGATTGCTTTGAATATGAGTAATACATAGCTCAGACAAATGTTCTAACATGTATTTCCTAGAGGCATACAATAATTCAAATGCTTGATCTATATTGCTTAATTCTACTGTATCTGTATAAATATAATTAAGTATTAACTGGAATATATCAGGTTGGATATCTGTTATCAAAATATCATCATTAGAGGATAACGGTCCATAAAACATAGCTTCAAACACAGGACTACTGATGCCCAAAATTAGTTTATGTGCTTTGAATTTTTGTCCTGATACAGAGAAGCTACAGTCACTCCATTCATCTGATACCAATAATTTCTTGACACGATCATATAAACTTGTTTGGCTATAAGTAGACTGCTCAGACTTGAGGTAACCCATCTGCAAAAAACCAATGACTATTATTATTGTTTTGGCTTAACAAGAACCTGCTTACTCTAATTTTTTACTCCTTTAATCCTGTAGAACAAGTACCTGCTCACCAAACAGGTTTTCTATAGAACTCTTAAAACAAAACAGACTTAAAGGTTTAATAAGGACAAGGGTAATGGAAAATTATTATATCTACCTAATATACTTAGATACATTAAAAATTTATTACCTATTTTATTTGTATACTTGTTGTAATGCATTAAGTTGTAAAAAGTTTTAAAATTTAAAATACATAATAAATTTGTATAAAATAAAAGTAGAAGAACAAAGTTACTGTTTAAAATATGAAAAAAACAATAAAAAAAAAGTAACACACTATATTTCAACTGCAACACAAAATATTTGAAAATACTAGAGAAGAAAAAGAGTTAAAAACCAGTATCGTTATCATAATAGATGTCTCGTAGGTCAAAGACCTTATTGGCTTAATTTTCGTAGTACAGTTATAATTGCGAACGCATGCCATGTATACTTATTACTTTTACGGCTGTATTCTTAACAAATATGTTCAAACAATTTTATAAACATTTTATATAATGTATATTATTACATATTTTAAATTTAAGAAATATATAATACGTACCGTTTTATTTGTTTCGTATTTAAATAACCTTGAACTTGGGAAGATCACGCGACTTAGATCACCAAACTAACTTTGCAAAAAAATATTGCTGTCTATACACTAGGAAACAATAATCGTGTATAAAAAATTAGACTGAAAATCAAATTGAACCCAAAGCATCAAGTTCAAAATAAACTGATACATAAAATATAAATTGACAACTGTTGACAACTTTATAAATGTTTGCAAACAAAGATAAAAATAATATGAATGACGTCACGACTCGCGTTCGAATTTGGTGTGTACAGTGTTGCCAGGCAAGCACATTCTGATTCTATCTACTATTACTACTACCATAGAGAAATTAGTCTATGCTACTACCATACTCAACACAAATACAAATTCGGCTCGCGACTACCGCGTAACTAGCTCTTGAATAAGGGCTCCGTTCGGGTTCGAAACTACTCGGGCATCCCCGAATACACACGTGAGTATAACTGGAATATACATTTTTTTTTGTTTTCTGCTTCATGGCAGATATTGATATTCAAAACAGTTATCCACCCTTTTGTTCGATTTCTAATCCGTTATTGATTGTTTGATTCTAAGAGTCCTTTTTCCCAAAATTCTCTGTGTAGGCGAATCTGCTGCTCAGACTGGGGATATCGCTTTGCTTCAACCGCATCTCCACTATTAGTGCCGTTGCGAGTTCATTCACGTGGTTTGAAAGCCTCTTTTAGTATTTATTGCTGTAGAAACTTATTTAATAATAATAATAATACCTTGGGACAACTCACACACGGTCATCTGGTCCCAAACTAGGCAGAGCCTGTATTATGGCAACCGGACAACTGATAAACATACTTAAATATTTTTTAAATACATACATAATATAGATAAATTACACCCAGACATAGAACAAATCATTATGCTCATCACACAAAGATTTGTCCTGGGTAGGAATCGAACCCACGACCTTTAACATTTCCTGCTTTATTGTCCATAAGATGAGATCTAGTTACATGTATTTATTAATTGTACTTTTTGGGATGTTAAACATAGTCCGTAGTGCTTTGCTTAGAAATCTTTCTAGTATTTTTCTATGTTGCTGTACACCATCATCTTAGTTATTCATCTGTGAATGGGGTCCGGTTAGCCAGTAGATGCCAGTAGAGACTGCGAAGTTTGTTGTCTAGTTTCTTACGCTTGGACCAGTTAATATGCTATTGCCGTGTTAGTCTCTTGTCTAGACGGATTCCTAGGTATTTTGCATGATCTTCTTGACGAATATCCTGGTTATTAGTTTAGTTTTATTGGCGGGCCAGTTTCCTTCCTACGAGTAAAGGTAACGGCGTGATGTGTGGATTTACTTCAGTTATCTCTTTTCCTCTAAATGTCTGTTTTGCGGAAGTTTATTTATATGTTGAATAGAATTGATTTACATTTTTCTAGTATTGATTTACAGCTGTCTAAACTATTTAATCTGTGGTGTTACATTTTTTTTATCTGTAGTGTATGTCAGTCTGTAGATCATGTTTGCGCGCCGGCAGAAATTTTGTGATAAAATGTGTTTAATACTTAATTCTTTAAACATTTAACGAGGTTCCGGGATTAATGATAATGGCTTCTTCATATGATAATTCAGTGCTTGAGTTTGATTTGAATTTTTTGAACCAAACCACAAATGGCACCACAGTTACAGTGGTGAGTGATTGAGGTTATATTTTATATTTAAGATAAATATTTATTAGTATTAGTATATTTGTAAAGTGTTTAATTATTTATCGTAAGTTAATTAAGTCTTAATTACTGTAATCACAATATTTGTAAAATCTTTTTGTAATGGTATGAAAACATTTAATTTTCTATTTTGTATTGAAATATTAACCAGTCGTAGTTTAACATAATATTGTTTTTTATTTAGCTCCAGTGTAATGTAAATGATATTTTCTATGTCACAAGAGATTTATTCACTGAAGAAAAAAATAAAAATTATAAAACGAATACTCTGATGTTGTTGATAATCATGCACTTTTATAACACTTAAAAGCTGTAACTATTATCTTTTTGACAGGAAATAGTCTTAACAAAAATAACTGCTGCTGCTTTACTAAAAATATTTAGATGAAAAAAAAAAAAAATTTGTCCTACATAAACATAACTTCACTCCTGTATTCCACAAAGGCATAGGAAAAAGCACACCCACTTATAACTAGTGATGATATTGTCCCTGTAGTTGGAAAATTAAATAATTCCGGTTTTTATTAAATTAAACGAGTTGTTGAATTTTACCTCTACTTAAATTATTTAAATTGAATTCAATATCTGGAGGAACTGGAACTACCAAATGGATTTAGGTTGTGGGAAAACTAAATAAATAGCCGAAATAAGTAGCTAATTGTAGCGACGTTATAAATAATAGTTGTGGCATAATTAAACAACTTGATTGTTTATGTTTTATTTAGTTACAGTTAAAGATATGAGTCGTGTGGAGGGAGAGTGGGGAGGCCTTTGCCCTGCAGTGGGACATTACAGGCTTGTAATAATAATAATAAAGATAGAGTTCGGTTTGTTAAAGCATAATGTAAAGGGTAATCAGGTCCACAAAATATGTAATTCCCTACGGTAAAATTGTTTCACATTTTTAACAAATGTAAATTAACTGAAAAAGCAACACTAAAATGCGTTGATCTCAGAACGACAAAATCAGACTTATTTAATTTTCCAACTACGGGGGCAATATGGGTCCTAATATAATACCCTGGTAATGAACCCTAGACTAACAAGCCAGTACTTCAAGTACCTTGAAATTAGTAAAATGCATATATTTCAGGAGCAAACCAGAAATGAAAAGCAGAAAAAGAATATAGGCATAATGAAAAAGAAACTTATAGCAACTGAGTGAGTGTTTTTATTATTGAAAAATATTAGACACATACTAGACACTGAAATTAAACTATTTTTACCAATTGCCATCATCTGGGCACAAATCCAGTCACAGATTCAAGATTTGCTACTGATAATTATGTGATGGAAAATCCCAATATCATATTGCCTGAGCTGGACTTTGCATCCAGGACCTATGCTCCGCATTCATACTAGGCAACCTCTAGACGAACAAAACAGACATAATTATGTTACATGGAAACTCATAATTAATTATATATAATTTACTTTTCAGTTCAGTAATAAAAAAGTATTACGGTAAAAAGAATGCATTCATAGCCAAGGAAAAAAATCTTGTGGCTACTAAGGAGGAGTATAAACAGACTTGTATTGATTACAGAAATGCTTTAGAGAAATGCAATAAGTTGGAACATGTAAGTTACTTGTTATTTTTTCCAAAAGTCTGCACACTATATACTCATTCTAAACTCATGTAAACATTACCTTATAATAAGGATATCATTGAATAATCTTTGTCGAAATTTTATTATCTTGTAATCTTTGATCATCGCTATTACAATTTTGAAAGCTTTCATTAATAATTATTTTTGCTTAATTAGCCTTTCTTGGATGATACCAACATTCTAAAAATTAAATTAGTATTGAGTTTTGGTCCGCTAAAATGTACTTTGCCATTGACTTGCTAAGAAGAAGTAAGTTTATTATTGTATGTTCTAGGAAATGCAAGTGGTACAAACTACAAACAAAGAGTTTCAGGAAAGGTGCTATCACTTACAAAACACATGTGATGGTCTACAATCTCATATTAATCAATTACAGGTAATTTGAAATTGTACTATTATTAATTGAATGCATTCCAGACCTAACCTTAAACAATCTTACAGGAATGGTACATAATTATTGCCCTTGTGTGTGAAGTATGGTCAACCATTTAATAACCATAAAATACTTAAAAAATTAGAATCCAAACTCGATTTTATATTTGAAAAATTGCATTACTTTATTTCAGCTGCTTGTTAAGGAAAAGGATTCAATGATAGAGTCTATAAAAGGTGAAAAGAAAGAAAAAACTTATAACAGGGATTCCGAAAGAAAAGTTTTTGCATTGGAGAAAGAAAATAAGTTTTTAATCAAAGACATTGCCTTATTTGTGGGCTTAGCAAAGAAGATAATTGGTAAAAGTAAGTACTCATGGCTGTTATTATACATTATATTGTTATATATTGACACACTAAAAATTTTCCTGTATCGTGAGTGTGTTTCACAAACATGAAATATTACATACACAAACACGCAGACTCGGGACAAACATCTGCGGATCACACAATTTTTTTTACACAATCACAGATGCAAGTATGTACAGTATCTAAACTTAAGAGGGTCCTTCCCGGACCGTCTATCGTCAACGCGAGCATGGTCGAAATGCTTGTTTCATCCAGCGCCATACGAGAGAACGAGGGAGAACGCCATAACATTAAACAAAACATAGTGTTTTTTTGTAAATCTTACAAAAGTTTGTAAAGTAAATGTTTGTCATACAGAATCTATATTAAATTTGCGAGGTTTCTATGAAAATGTAATCTCTACTTTTACAATTTATAAGTATATTTTGAACGGCCAAAGTTCAGATATGCTCAAAAAGCAGCTTTTAGCAGGCTATTACATTAAATTTGTTTCTTCAAATTCAGATTTTTTGTTTTAATATAATCCTAGATATAGTGCAGATACCTATTAATTCAAGATATCAAAGAAAGATGTGTTACAACGCCAAAATCAGGCGTAAAGTTTGTATGAAAAGCAAGACGGGATGGCCGCTCTTAAGAAGAATGATGTCATCCATTTTAATTAAACTTTTATAACCATGCAAATGGCTAAGTATCTCACTGAAATGATTTCAATCCTTATCTAAAACTACTTTAATTTCAGGAAAGTTAAAACCCGCTTATCACGCCTTACTACAGAAATATGATATATATGGTGATGGAAACAATAGCGATGGGGGTGACAACAGTGACGTTGGGCATGACATTTATGGAGACGTCATATTATCCCCACCACCTATCGAAAATATTATGGTAAGATATTTTATATTGTTCCATTCTCAACCCTTTTTAGTAAATTTAAGTTACCTACGTTATACTTTAATCTTTGCAGGCGAAAAAGTCTCCAAGTGCCCCAGTAGAATCCGACTATGATTATAGCATTGATACAGGCCGAGGCTCTTCTCTCGCGTCTTCAGATAACGAGAAATGCATACTCAGCCCAGACTACTACATGAATGATAGTCCTGTAACTGGAGAAACTGTAGAAAATAGAGTAAATGCAAAAGTTGCAGATGTTGCAACAAGTCCAATTTCATTTCAAGAAGTTGAAACTCCTGTTATTATTACAGCTGACATTGAAAAACAAGACAATATTTGTAAATGTAAGGATGTGTCTACTATTACTGACAATATACTTACATCATTGATTACAGTGGATAAATCTGTAAGTCCAATCATAATGACCACCAGTTCATCAGTATGTACTAGCCCGATAAAAAATCTGACAACTGTGCAGATTAAAAAACAATATACAATTTGCGAATCAAAGGATGTCTCTACTATTACTGAGAGTCTACCTACATCGATCAGTACTACTGATACATGTGTCAGTCCAATCATATTTACCACCAGTAAAACAATGTCTACAAGTCCAATAAATAATGTTTCGAAAGACATAGCTACTAGTCCAGTCCAAATGATTGACAACTTCAATCCTAACGAAAATATGCAGGGTGCCCAAGAGAAAGAATGTTTAGAATTGAACAACAGCAATAATATGTTATGTGACAATCATACTGACTTTGAGATAGAAATGATACTAAATGCCATGCAACTACACCACGATGTCATTACTCCTATACCAAGAACGCCGTCCAAAACGCGCATTTCAGAAACAATGAACGTACATAGCAGGCTAAGTAAAATAACTGAACAGGTGAGCAACTCTGAATGCAGTAATTCAGAAATAAATAGCGACACTTCTGAACTGGAAAATATTAAAAACGAGCTGAACACAATGAAAAATATTCTCAAGCAACACATTTTGTTAACCAGTCAACAGCTTCGATTTAACCATGAACCATTGATAAATAAATTGGTTAATGACAATGCAAATGTAAATACGATCACTAATATCGATAGCAATGCAATTACATTCTCTGAACGCAGAGCAGACACTAGTTTGATAAATGGTTCTAGAATAGAACCAGAAGTAAATGTAGCAAGACCACCATCTGGGTCAGTATCGTCGCCAGTGGACAATATATCAAACCTATCCCAAATACAATCAAATGACAACACTTTACTAAATGAGCATATTGATAATGCGTTACCACAAAAGTCCCTGCATATGTTCCATGACAAAAAACGATATGAATCTCGTGACTTGACAATTATCAGAGCACCAACAGAAAAAGTCTGTAAAGTAAATAAATACATTGATTTATTCGGCCCAGATAAGATTGAAGATGAAACACAAACATCTACCAAAGACAGAGAATTAAAACGTGTTAGAAAGAAGAAAATGACTAAACTAGATAAGTTAAAAAATAATCTAAAACCAAAATATAAAATAAGATCCCAAACACCACCACCATTAGTGAAAAAGCAACTTATATCAATAGAGCCCATTAAAAAGAAAATCCCAGAAAATGTTACCTCAGCAACTCTGAATGATAAACATGTTTATGCAAAAGCTGTAAAAGTAATGGCTGACTTGAAGTTAAAACAAAATCGCAGAGCTCCTAAAATCGTTACTGGTAGTGTTACAGATTCTCTATCTGAGAAACTTACGCCTGTCACGGTTAATAGCGGTGTAAATTGTATTCAAACAACACCAATGCCTGAATTAACATCAAAACAAAACATCAAAACTGCTCAATCTACTGTTGAACTAATGAATAAATCCCTGAAAACACATACAACACCATTAGAAGATCAAATCTCTACAAAAAATACACAAAAATCAACATCAACTTCAGAACAAGATTGTATCACTTCGAAAAGCCTGTCTGAATCTATTTCTGGTAATTCTTTATGTCCTTTACAAAACTCTACTAATTGTGATGAGAATACTAGCAAAAAAGAAAATTGTAAACAAAACTTGTCAAAGTTGGAAGGCAATCCAAAACAAAATAGTAAACCCCCAATATCTTCTACACATACTAAAGATTCTTTATTACCAGAAGACACTCAAATGGAAGAGACCCCTGACAGCATTTTAAGCTTTAATCAAACATCATCAAAGACAGAAGCATTACAATTACAGGAAACATGTCAGACCCTTAAATCCCCACCAAGAACTGCTACAGTTTTGTTGTTACCTAAGGTCACTCAAATAGAAGAGATCACATCAAAGCCAGAAGTATTACAAGATTCTTCTTGTCAGATCCTCCAGTCCCCATTAAGACCTGTTACAGTCACTGCCACTCAAATGGAGGAGATCCCTGATAGCAGTGTTATCTTAAATCAAATATCGCCAACATCAGAAGGATTACAAAAAACATGTCAGTCTCTAAAATCCCCACAAAGACCTTTTTCAGTTTCGTTGTTAGCAAAGGAAACTCAAATAAAAGATATAGCTGAATGTAGAGTTAATATAAATCAAACATCGTCTGAGCCAGAAGAATTAAAACTACAGGAAACATGTCAGATCCTAAAATCCCCACCAAGACCTGTTACAGTTTCTTTGTTACCAAAAGATAGTCAATTGGAAGTGACGACTGATAGCAGTGTGAGCTTTAATCAAACATCGCCTAAAACAAAAGAACCACAATTACAAAAAACATGTCAGACAGTAAAATCCACGCCAAGACCTGCTACAGTTTCGCCGGTTCCAAAGGAAACTCAATTGGAAAAGAATAAAGACATTGACATTATCTTAAATCAACCATCGCAAAATCCAGAAGAATTAAAATTACAAGAAACATGTCAGACCCTAAAATCCCCACCAAGACCAACTCAATTGGAAAAGAATACAGACAGTAGGGTTTACCTAAATGAATCATTGCAAAAGTCAGAAGAATTAAAATCACAAGAAGCATGTCAGACCATAAAATTCCCATCAAGTCCTGACACAGTTTCCTTGTTACCGAAGAACACTCAGATGGGAGAAAGCAATAACAACTGTGACCCAACATCTCACAAGCTTAACATAACAACACGGAGTAAATCTAAATTTCACCTAGAGGCCTGTGTTGTCGTATTAACTAAAGATCCTCTGGTATTTAACTCGCGACAAAGAAAAAAGTCAGAAACACGCAATGTAAAGGATAAAGTAGAAAATGAAGTGTCGAATGTACACACATCTAGAAAACGGCACAGGCGTTCTTCTAATGAACCAGAAATACAGTGTAAAAGAATTTTGCGTAGTTCAACTATACAACGAAAAATGAGCACTGAAGACAAAGCAAAATTAAATGGTGACAAAAAAATGAATTCAATCGAAGTCTCAAATCAAAATATTGTAGAAATAAATGATATGCATCAACATTCAGTACTGGATGTTAACAATCATGAAAATTCCATGAAAAAGCGGAAACTTGATAAAAATGTTGTTAGCTATGGTGATTTAAGTGTATTTACTGAAGACACACAATCTCAAAAAGAAACGTCATGTCTTAGTGGACATGAGGTTACTTTTAAGAACCAAGCTAACAGTAATGGCTTGTCTTGTCATCCGAAAGAGAGTATTTTATGTAAAATGATAGAAAAATATGGCATGGATAGGGTAAGACCTTTTACAAAGAATGTACCAGGTAAGTTTCTATTAGCCTAACTTTTAACAAAATTAAATATTTCCATTACATGTAACAAAATCTTGTTAACATGTTATTTATTGCTTTCAGATATTGCAACCAAGTTTATTTGTGAAAAGATTGAACAAGAAATAACAAAAATAATAGAAGGATCAGCTCACGAATCCGTATATACTATGAACAGATTAGTAGCAGATATACAGAAATTGAATTACAAGCACTTTATTACCGGCCTTATGAAATATTTGACTAAACCAGAGAGAAAAACTGAATTATTTGGAAAAGTGGCCATACCTCCTGCTCCAGCAATGACCAAGCCTGAACAAATTCTTATTTATGTGATATCACAATTAAAAACTCACTGGCCATCTGTTGATATTGTCGACGCTATTTTGTCTAACATTGAATTTACTCTATTTAAACTAAACAGAACTCCAGAGTTTGATGTAATAGAAAGTACATCACATTTTTATGCACTGCTTTGTAGATACTTTGGAGCAAAAAGTCGATTGAGGCTGTTTATTTTAGATGCTATGTACTGTATTCAGTTTAAATCTGTTCCACTTATTAAGCAATGTCTGGATGTGTGGATGCACATCATACCGTTAGCACATATGGGAATTGGTAAGGAATTTATTCATAACTATAATTGTAATATTTTTTAAGTATTTGTGTTCTAACTTTTTAAGCATGTTTTTTTCAGCTAAGAGCCCATTAGTGACATGTTTGGTATATCTTCTACATTTTTACAAGTGTGATGATAAGTTCAACAGGGTGCAAGAAATTAGAAATATATTAAATCGAAAGTATTTCTATCAAATTACGGATTGGAATGAGAAGAAAATTCTTGAAATGTTTAAGAACTCCATCAAGGAATTGAATGGTAATAGTAAAGTTGTTTGCTTGTCATAAATAGTGATGAATATTATTAGACAAAATATGAATAGTGATTGATGTGCCAGTTAAATATTTGTTTTTTTTTTATAACTATGTTACAGATATACCAATTGAAAGAAAAATGTTACGATTAGCTTTGATTATTCTTGCTAAACGAAATGGAGCACGGTGGTGTCAAAATAATATCATCAAAAACTTACTTCTACAAATGATAGAGAAACAGCATGTACGCGACACTGTGAAAGTGTTTTGTGTATCAATGATTGGGCCATTGATGAAACCTTATCCAGTTGATATGAAAGTACACTGTGAAATTGCCATGAACCAACTCACAGATATGCTTAATAATAAACGTGAGTATACAAAAAAGGTTTTCTTCTTTGGCCTTTTAAAGATTGATCTGAATAGTTTCTTAGCTAACTTAATAACCATTCAAGTTACTGTTTACTGTGTTACCATAATATATATGTATATCAATATTAACTGCTTGCTAATTATTCTAGCATCACAGCAAATGGAGGAAGCTATCCTTACAAGTATGATGTTTATCAACCGGCACAACCAACTAAGTATCAATCAAACGCTTCTATCGCGTAAGATGAAACCCTTGTCACCAGAACTGGAAGCAATAATACGTGATTATGTAAAAGCAAAACCCTTAAAGGTATGGAAGAAACATCTTACGAAGTTTGCTCGACTCTGAAGTTAATAATGTAGATAATAATCCCAGCCCCGTGACCTGAACCCAGTATGAAGTCATACTAACATCGTTATTGTAATTAATTAGTCTGTTTTAGAAAAGTGACTGATTCTATTCTCTTTTAATTTAATACTTTTATTTTAAAGAATTTGTAAAAAGTATGTAAGGTGTAGTCTTTTATAGCATAAGTACTATGTAGAACAGTAAGCTGAAAGCTAACTTATTCTGTAAGCCGCGCTAAACAAAACAATCATTCATTGTATAATACATCTCAGTTAGAAAAATAATTAATAAGTCATGTCTAACCAGTTAAGCTTTATTATTGTGTTCTTAATGCTATATATATTCTCACGCACAGTAATGTCAGATTTAGTTTCTCCGAAATATGAGTATTTATTTATTGTTTGATTTTCTAAAAGAATAATGCACTTTAGCCAGATTATAGTCTGCATGTACTGTGTATATGCCTTTGAAACACGTATCTATGTTTGGTTAGTATTTTTGTATGAAGACAGCTGATAATGACATCGAATTTGCGGCTGCTAATAAACTATGTTAAAAAGCTATATGCTAAAAAGAGAATTACTGTGTTAAACAATAGAATTAAACTGATAGGACATACTAAAATTA
This sequence comes from Abrostola tripartita, assembly GCA_905340225.1. Taxonomy (NCBI): domain Eukaryota; kingdom Metazoa; phylum Arthropoda; class Insecta; order Lepidoptera; family Noctuidae; genus Abrostola; species Abrostola tripartita. The sequence continues at coordinate 6,111,409 of HG996488.1, forward strand.
TGTTTATCAGTTAGAAAATAAGTTGAATTCGTCGCGGCTTTTAACATTATTTAAAATGAAAATAAAGGTGCGTTTTAACACTACGAGTCAGGGGGGTTAATTTAATGACCTTGGGCTGTGCCCTTGCGCGCTTATCAAACTTACACGATTTCTTAACCTAACCCTTTGGACGCCAGTTGATAAACAATCTATTGTCTGCGGCACAAAGCGATACCTTGACTCCATAATGTAAATATTATATTACATGTGTGCTTTAATTTCAAAGAATCATAAATATATATTTATGGCATATTATTCGATCTCATCAAACAAAAAAATAATTGTAATGAATGTAAGTGAACTTTAAGGTTTTTAAGTCGAATATTAAAGCACAAAGTATGAGAGTAGTAAGACATAATGTATCTTGTCTTTCCACTCTTATTCAGAATTTATTTGTAAATATAGATTTAAGAATATAAATTCGAAATTTGTGTGTGATCACCATGTACGAGTTCTACTATGACTATGTTTATATCAAATAAAAGTCATAATATTTTACATCCAGACGTTTTATTATATTTATCACTTACCTAAGTTATTTTATCAAAATATACATACAACATAAATGTAAGATCATAATACATGCTATTATTCAATTGATTGGAGACAAATTTGTATATTATCATCATCATTTGTAAAATACATAATCTTTCAATAGGACAAAATAAATAGTAGTGTTCACTTTTAAGATTAACACTTTTAAGCTCAAGTAGGTATATAATAAAACAACTTTCAGAAAAGTCTATGCTAATTTGAAACTGAATCTCATGAATTAGGTATACTATAAAACGTATGTGAAACATTAATAATTCGTTTTGTATTTTTTAATTTCAACCATGATAACATGAATATTGACTAATTGTGTTCGCGCATTTGGCGTTAACAACTTTGCAAACTTATGGTAATATTGCACGAAATTTGTGAGAGCCATTTGTAATAAACCAGATCCAGTCACAAGATTTGGAAAGGATATCAGGACTTCTCTATGAATTTCCTCTAGACTTTGTTTCCAGCCAGAACTAAAGGAAGCTACTAAAGAAAGAGACTTCCTTTCTAAATTAGCTAATTCTGTTTTCTTGTCAGAATCTAGTAACTGTTCCCCTTCTTTGACAAACTGAATCATACCTCCAAAATGTGGACTCAATATTTCTTCAACATATTCTGAACTCCTGGCTTGCAGTTGTTCTCTGAAACTTTCAGCTTCCTTAGTGTTGTCTCTTGTCCTTTCCATTAGTATGCTTAACACCATGTCATAATTATTTATCAGAAATATTAATTGTTGTATTCTTTGTGGGAATTCGGCTGCCATTTTTAGTAAAAAGCAATGCACTTCGTCCTGTAGAACTAGCAGGATATTACTCAGTTCCTCAGAAGGGAATTGTTCACTAAGACTGAGCATAGCAGCAGAAAACTCAGCATACCTCCTGGTTATCTGGAAAATAAATAGGTATATGAAAATATTACAAAGGCAGAAGAAAACTATTTTACAATGATTAAACACATACATAGTGTGGTCCTAACTCCTTGTTAGATAGTTTTGCTGGATCACATTCCCTTACACTCTGGATGTTAAGTTTTAACACATATTCTAGTCTTGGCCACAGAGTACCTTGCAAAGAATCCCAATAACTGAAATTAAAAACAAAATTTCTATATATTTTGCATTATTAATCCAAATTAAATATTAGATCAAAATAAGCTGTTAATGCTTTTTGTAAAATCAAATCTGGTTTAGTTAAATACCTGTCCAAAGCAGCAATTGCTCTTTTGTGACACATCCATCGGTATCTATTTATAAGTTGAACACAAAGGTACAATGCCAGGCAGTCATAACATTCAAGAACATAGTTTTCAACATTTTTCTGAAAATTAAAAAAGTATTAGTGTGTGTACATTTATATTTTTTAGTTATTCAGTTGGTAAGAAGAAGATAAGTAGGTACAAACCACAAGCAAAGATAAAGTCTTTCCTAAGATCCTATCAAAAAGTTCTTGTGCATGACTCCCTTTTACATGAAAGAATTCTGTGGTGAATAAATATTCTCTGCATGCATTATCCACCAAAGCATATTGCAGGCTTCTGAATAGGGCTTCATATGAATACTGTAACAAAAGACAGCCTAAATAAATACATTTCATAATAAGTGTATGTCATTTATACTGAAAGGGGGTTGTCTATTAATTGAGTGATGCTTAGATGATCCCAATATTATAATTATGTAGGGTTAAAAAGATTAAAAGAGAATGTTAACCTTAGTTTTTTGTTGCACATGAGGAACTATGATAGGTGCTTCAAGTTGCTGGGCTAGTACATCTCCTCTGTTACCTATTGTGAAAATAGTGCTTTTATTTTTTAAGTTTGACTTCTGAAAGAATCCACCTTTTGACCCATCTTCAATTCCCATTAGGTCATCTTTTGTTGGAGCTTCTTCATATTTTAACTTATCTAATCTTGAGGCATATGACTTAAAATAGGAGTAATATACTTTGCTTAGTGTGTCAATGTATTCATTGCATATTTCTTGTGCAACATTTCTCTCATTAGATAAAATAAACTCAAAAAAAAACTTGTATTTCAGCATTGCATTTTGTGGAATTTGATAATTGGCCATTGGTTTTCGAAACTTATATATTTGCTCTAAAATGTATGCTCTTATTTTAGAAACAGCTTTTATCTTCAGTTTTTCCAAAACATCTTTAACGTCATGACATGCTTTAGTTTCCTTAAAATCTTGTTCTTTCACAAAGTTGAGCTTTTGATTTAGAATCGCTAGCTGAACCATAAATTCCTTATCAGTAACGGGAACATTATTTATACCACTGAAATAAAGTAACTTGAAGTTAAATTCAAGTATAATTATTTTTAAATATTTTCCTGGTTAAGAAGCACTGACAAACTGTAGTAGAGACTGCAAAGTCAGACAAACTGCAAAGCACTAAACTCACCCTCTGCAGTTGGTAATAAGTATATTCTTATAAGGTTATAGGTACATAAAACTACATAATTATTACTTACAATATTAGTGTTTCAGAAACAGCCATATCTTCTATAAAAGTGGAAAGAGGTCCTTTTAAAACCTGTCTGTTCGACAGCTGCACTGACATGCTTACTGAACGCTTTTGTAGACTTATGATTTCATTGCTAATGCTTCCTAAATCATTCTGTAAGTATACAAACAAAGTGATTACAGTGTATAAGTTTTCTAATTTTTTTATTCAACCTTACCAAACCTACCAAAGGCTTGACAATTAATAAACTTTCCCAAAATGCTTTGAAAAAATATATCATTGTGGTGATTGTGGTAGTTTGTACATATCTACATCATCTCATTTCATGTATTAAGTTTTGGTATAAATAAATTACTTACTTGGAAGACCATAAGCATACTCTCCATTTTCGCGAGAATTCCATCGCAATCTTCTATTTGGTTGTGTAGGGAAGCAATATTCTCACTCTCCTTTAAGTAATCTGCCACTGAGGTTTTTTCAGCATCCTTAATTCCTTTATCAAGCTGTAATGCGTATTCCCGCAAATCGGTGCCATTTCGCAGTACTTCTTGTATTTCAAAATCTTCAAGGTTCTTGTCAACGTCTTTAATATCCGTAGACTCTGACATGTTTTGATAAGTAAATAAAGATTATTACTTGGTTGTTTTCCACTGAAACTTGAGGAATTATCTGGTAAATCTGGTTAAGTGGCTACGTCTCCTTAATGTAGTATTATTTATTGTAGCAAAGAATAAATAACTCTAAATTTTAATTCAATACTGGGTGGTCACATGTTTATTATAGCATGAGACACTTAAAAAAGAAAATAAAGGCTATAATATTTTCTTTTATACAACCGTGAAATATTTTTACTATAAATATATCACTCACTTTCTTGAGATATTCACTGACAGTAACAAAACACTTCAGGACAGGGTGTCACTGAATCTCAATGACATGTCAAAATTGAAATGTATATGTCAAACTTGATTTTAATTCACAGAGTATAAATACATTTTTATTGATGCAAAATTGCAGTGTTTTCCATGTGATCTCCGAAACCATAGAGAAAATAAGTATGTATTCTGATTAGTCTATGCCGAAACGGCTTGACCGATTTTGACGGGACTTTTACTGGCAGATTGCTGATGGAGGCTGCCAGGGTCTAATATAGGCTACTTAAAATTTCGAAAATGTTTAGGGCTCCGCGGGAAAATTGGGATAACGCGGGAAATTCGTGGGTTATAGGTTATAGCTATTCCGCGACGGCTTAATGGATTTTGACGGGACTTTCACTGGCAGATAGCTGATGTTATAATGTCTAATAAAGGCTACTTTGAATTTAAAAAATATAAAGGGTTCCATAAAAAATAAGAAAACCTCAGGAAATTCGCGGGATACAGCTTCTCCGCGACGGCCGCGGCGGGACGGATTTTGACGGGAATTTCACTGTAACTTAGGCTAAATATAATTTTATATAATTAGAGTTCTGCGGGAAAAAAACCTATACACCTATTCTTTGATTATATATATGTCTAGATGGAGTGTCCAGGCCCTGACAGCGTCGGGATTTTTTAGCGCCAATTGTGAGGCCCTACAGCTTTTTGGCGCCAATGGAGACGCTTGTTTTTCTAACATAAAATAACGTAATAAAATGGCGAAATTAGATATTAAAGTGTGTAGAAATTACAGAGGTCAACTAAATATTAATAAATATGTATCCTATATCCGGTATGTTAAATAAATTATCAATAGTTCCGGCAGAATGAAATGAAAATATTGGAAAATAAAGAAATAAAATTCGCGTGTGGTGCAATGTGGCAAGTTTGTGAAAACCAAATTTCCCACATTGACACATGAGGCCGGTATGCTGGTAGGGCGATTTTATTAATGGCATGGTGGTTATTGGATTTACAGTTTTCTACGAATCACTAAGTGTAATGTAGTACATTAACTTAAGCATGATTTTTTAATTTCACGATGGCGGTCGTATTGATTCTTGCAAAATTCGACATGGGTGTAATTTTCTAGGTTCAGAGTGAAGCTAAAGCCGAATATGGCACGCATTTTTAATTTCATGATGGCTGACGTATTGATTCTTGCAAAATTCGACTTGGGTTTCGTACCCGAGGGTTATGGTGAAGCTGATGCCGAAGATGTAACCCATTTCGAATTCCAAGATGGCGGACGTATTGATTCTTGCAAAATTCGACTTGGGTGTCGTATCCGGGGTTCATGGTATTGTTGATGCTGAATACGTGACCCATTTTGAATTACAAGATGGCGGACGTGTTTATTATTGCAAAATTCGACATGGGTGTCGTTTCCGAAGTTCATGGTGAAGCTGATGCCGAATATGTTACCCATTTCGAATTTCAAGATGCTATGACGATACGAACGAGCCATTATAGTTAAATGTGTATATCAAATGTTGAGTCACTACTGTTGACCGTTGAGGAGTTCACTCGTCTGGAGCCAACCGTGGGGGTGGTGCTCAGATTATGGTTAACTTTAGAACGAGCTATCATGGTTTAATGTGTATACATAATGTTGAGTCTGTACTATTAAACGTTGAGGAGTTCCCTCGTCTGGAGCTAACCCTAGGTTACAATTAGGTCACCCTTATGTATTGAAAATTTGTATATGAAAATGTATTGTCTTTGGAACTGAACCAACGTGAAAAATTAATAGCTCCGTAAGGTAAGAAAAAGTGCCATAGCCAATTTACATAAAGATTGTAATAAAAAAAGACCTTTGTCTTTATATTAAATTAGTACCAAACACAATAATTATATACGTAATATTAGTCTATGGTAATATACATAAATAAATTTTATTTCGAGTTAAAAATAGACTTGACCACGGTGGGTAATTTACCCTATTTTAGTTGTAACGTTTATCAACTGGTATCATTACGCACGCACACTAAGACAATCAAAATGACATGTCGCTTGTGAGTTGTGTAAGAGTTAAGAAGTAGCTGTCACGCACGCATGTCAAAACTGTTGGCACGTTGATTTTTGTTTCATAGCGCGAGACTCCATCTAGATAATCTAAGCACCTATTATAACCCATAAAATTGTTGAAAAAATCATATTCTAATCTGATTCTAGTAAGTAAATCTGCTTAGATACTGCTGCTATATACCTACAGGTTTTCAAATCAAAATCCGCGGGATGAAGTCCCGAGCATAAGATAGTACCTATAAACTATGTTTGTAATACATCCTGTAGTAGTAAAACCATCGTTTGCAAGAAACAAATAAACTGAACATGGAAAGATAAACAAAACTCTTGTTCATTTTCAACATAATATTTAAAATAAATTTTGCGAGAAAATTTGAATTGTCAACTGGACGAGTGTCTTCAATTTTAATCTATTGATATGGGGTTCCATAAAATAAAAGGTATTTGGTGGGTGTTCCGTTATCCTAAAAGTTTGGGAACCCCTCTAGTAGCCCATGCAGAATTCCACTATCCACTTCTTGGCTCAATGACTTTTATGACAGTAGTCTACTTTTGTACTTACTAATTTCGAACCTAAGTGCTCACCGCGGTCAGTCATGCGATGGGAGACCGTTTTAGTTTTAGACTTCTAAAAAAGGAGGAGTATAATATCTTCTGCGTACTTGGCTAGTCTCAGCTGAGACATGCCGCCGTGACCGAAATTCGGTCAGGAGAACATTATAAATTTATAATAAATTTCGTACTCTTGCACAACTACTTACGCTTTGGTGAAGATCTGTACCTCTGCTAAGGTGCATGGTAAACCCACATTGACCGTTTACAGGGTTAAAAGTTCAAAAGCATTGGCAATGTCAAAGGTTCAATATTTGTATGTTATTTATCTAATAAATGCTATCTACGTATTAAAGGTTTTGGTCAATGTTTCTGACTGTTTTTGGGAGATGACGCTTTGTTTCAAGTGCCTTTCCTCACAGTTTATCCAAATGCATAAGTATGCATTAAAATGAACAAGGGGGTTGTTACGTATTTTTTTAATGATCTTTGTTGTACTCTCATAATTAAATTAACTTAAATAATAATAATCTTTGATTTTATCTAGTAGTTCATCAACCAAACGATAAGAAGAAGATCTAGTACTTAGTTAACTACCTGTGGTATGTAGGTACCTATTAAGTAGGGTTTAAATAAGAAATAAATAAAAGAGGCATAATTCCATTGATGCATTTGCATCGATATTATTTTGACGAAATATTTACAAAGAAAATGTATAACATATTATAACAAAAGCACATTTAGTATTGTATCTATGTTGATATTTAAGAAATGCAGTTCATTACAAACCTTAAAGAAGATAATATGTATTACTAAACATGTCATTTAGGCTTATGGTAGGTACAGGTACACACATCTATGAAGGGACAACAGATTGAAATTCATTGCCTACATTGTAAATATTATTTTGGAGAGCGCATAAGCTCTATACAAGTTCACTGTGACTTACGAGGTAAAGTTGGGTCGATATAATGAAGTAGGTCTATTTAAAATGACCTATAACAGTAACAAGGCTTGCACGGAGTATACATATTGAATAGCTAACCTGTATTAATGGAGGGAAGGTTCCAAAGTTACAAGCGGTCTTTTTATAGTCAGAAGCGACTGAGCTCAGCTTGTGGTCATTGTCTAGATGCGTTAAAAATATATTTTTATGTTCAGTTCAGCAGGCTTGTAATGTAGGAATGTAATTCACTTGCACTTAACGTTGCTCGGCTAGAGGACAAACATAAATGTATTCGGCTTAAATAAGGGGTAACAATATGTTAAGCACAACCGAAGTATTAAATAGGTACAATAATTAGGTTGAATCAAGAAGACATTCGTCACGATTTAAAATAAACGACACATAATTTCCTTGATTACGCTTATAAATCTATAAAATTAATTAATGCAAAGGAGTTGTGGCGTTTGAGTAAAAAGTCCAGCATTTATAATAATTTAGGTTATCAATTTTTTGTATAAAATTATAAATTTTCGTGCGTCTGAATATCTTAACACTACGATGTAATAGACGACTTTTATCACGAACTTCATTTAAATAGGACAACATCAACTTTACAGTCACTCTACCTATTACAATGAATAAATGTTAAATATAGAACATTTATTCAAATCTCTAAGAATTAGCGTCAACTAAGAAGCTTCATCAGATATGAATCCTAAATTCTTTTACCTATCTATGTACCTACCTATATTAAAACGAAGTTCTTTTTATTATAAGGTTGGACAGGGTACCTAGATTATCACTAGGTACTTACATAACTTCCGTATAAATTTTATACCCGCAGTGCAGGTATCTAGTCTTTTACAAGATACAATACAAGGCAACTTTCAGCAAGACTGTTTTCGTGTCTCTGCAGGCAGATACATAAGTGTACCCACCATTTCTTAAACTCCAGATATTGCTTTAAATTCTTAGCAGATTTACCACTCCGGGACTTTGATAAGTATCACCTATTTGGTCCAGTGAAAAATGTTACTTAGTCCATGTCAGACTTGCGTAAAATGCAGTAGATAAAATACAGACATCTAACCTGATTATATCAGCACATCCAATATATAATATTCCTACGAGCAAAACACGTACTAACTAATATAGCGATTTAATTTTATGTAAATTTGTTTCTAGTGACTTTGCTTAAGAGATACAAAGGATATCAAGTGCAATCACATTTTTAAACAATACCGTGATATGTTTAAATATTTACTCAATACATATATAATATGTATTATAGTAAGCATATAAAAGGTTCACATAAGAAAAATCTACACTATCTACCTATAAAGGTACTCTTTAAGACACGTTGTATTTTAGGGATTTACATTGGGGACGTCGATCATGCTGAACTTTTTCTCAGGCCTTAGGTATAATTATCATAACAAATTACATTAGTGTCCTAGCTTCTAAAAATATTACAAAATAATTTAAAACTAAAAGGTAACTTCCAACAATTATGTCGTTGTGACGCTAACAGGATCATCATCATTCAAGGCGACGGCGACGTGACGCGTCGGCGCGGCGTAGCGGGCTGCGGCGTAGCGGGCTGCGGCGTAGCAAGGTAGAACGCGTGCTGTGCCGTGCGACTTGAGCCCTGGCCGCGCCAGGCGTCACTAGCCGCTCACATTCTTACAAAAGGACATTAAATGCCTTATCGTTCTTAAAGTAAGTTTACTTATATTAATTATAAAAAGCTCGATACGTACGAGCTAATTTTTATAACATTTCTAAGTCTTCTGACTAGATTTTTCCTATCTAAGTAATACGTAAGTAAATAACATAGGAATATTTGTACGACAAGATGCCATCGATCACGAGCGGTAACTCAAATGCAGACTACTAAATACACAACATTATAAGATTAAACGAAATCACACCCAAAAGAAAAATTCCTAAACGTTTTCAATAAATTAATCTTAACTTAGAACTTACATGGTAAGATTGTCTCCATTAGGTACTTATTATTTAATTCATACGAGTAGCACGAACCGATTCCGTGGAGATCGCGTCCTAACTAACGTCCATCTATTCCCTAGAAAAATATTTTTATATAATCTAAACACTTAAAAAAATAACGGAGTCGGCTCTAAGATAGAAGGAGAATGAGTTTAGAAGGCGGGAGTGGTCCTCGGGGGTGGGGCGCGCAGCGTTCAGAAGGGCAGGCTGGAACGGAACATGTTCTCGATGAGCGGCGGCGCCGGCACCAAATCCTCGAGCTTGAGATAGAAGATCCGCTGCAGGCCCTGCACTGACAGCGAACGCAGCTCGGGCAGCGCGCCCAGCACGCGGCTGAAGTGCGGCGCGCCACCACCGCCACCCGCACCGCCGCCGCCCGGCATGTGAGCGCGCAGGCATCCTATAATCTTCATTTGCAATTGCTCAACACGGTGAGGCTCCTTAAGACCGTGTCGATCTGTTAATCAAACAAAAAAATAATCATTGTAAAATGTGAATGAAAACTTTCATGCGTAATAGAAATACTTTTTAAAGTTCTCCAAACATGGTTAACTAGGGCTTTTATTTTTTACGTTATTTGCTATAATTGCTTTTTTATTTTTTATTATCAATGTAACTTTAAGCGTGGAAGTCTAACTAGTAACATTTAGAAAGGTCATTTATACACACCTGTGATCAAAGTCAATGCACATAGACACGCAAATGTAGAAATGTCGATATCCATTGAATGTAGCGTGTTGCTGAAGTCCAACACTGCATGTAGCCAGTCCCCGAACGAGCGCTGGCATTGTCGTTTGTCGAGGACGAAACCGTTGCAGAAGGTTAACTTGGTATCTTCTGGGCGCGTGCGGTATGCAAGTCGTAGTACAAACAGCTCCAGACGAGCTGATGCGAACAGTTGTTCTTGGTCTTCAGGGCACAAGTCGCCATAACCGGGCACTTTATCAGCAAACACCTTGATCATGTCGATTGATGTTGTCAAAAGAGTATAAAACTGTTGGATCACTTCTAGATCTGACATCGGTTGCTCCATTGGGTTAGGTTCTCGATATTGGGAGTAATCAAGATTAGCAAAGTCCGGTGAAGTGTCGACATGTGCGCGCACAAGTGCTGTTATCAGTGAAATCGGAGGGCTCGGAGGGGATTCCTGAGGGCATTTCGGTTTAGAGGGTAGCCTTCCACGACGACCTTTTAAGGAATCGGTTCTTACAACCTCCTTGACCATTCCTACAGCGAGACATTTCTGGAATCGACAAAACTGGCATCTGTTTCGTCTTCTTTTGTCTACTGGGCAAGATTTTTCAGCTAAACACACGTATTTCGAACCCTTTTGCACAGTTCTTTTAAAGAACCCTTTGCATCCTTCGCAAGTTCTCACCCCATAGTGCTGGCAGGCCGCTGTGTCTCCGCACACAGCGCACAGTTGGCTTGGTGAAGATGGCGCAACACGGGGGCCTGCGCCTTCTGGCGGAGCGACACCAGGCGAGCTGGATGCAGAACTGGGCGCCGATGCTTGCATACAGTGCACTCTGCCGCCAGGAATCTTGGGACTATCGTTAGAACTTGTAGACTCCGATCGTTGTACCGGTAGTGAAGCACGTCGCTGTCTCGCACTTTGGTCCGTAGATATGTGCAGATCTACGGTACTTGGAAAAGGAGGTAGAGAATAAGAATCCTGATTAGGCGTAACACTGCCCGTATCGAACGTCGGGCTGCACGGTTGTGCCGGTGCATAATATGTTGATGGAACATATGGAATCGAAGGTTGATGGTATTGATATAATAGTTGGGTGGATGGGTGTCCTTGATATGCGTTAACGTTGTAGCAGTCTTCATCCATCTTTATTCCAAATTCTGCCATTTCCTGTTTAGGATAACGAACTTCATCCATTTTTATGCCAAATTCCGCCATTTCTTGTTTAGGGTAACGAACTGAATAAGTTTCTTCAAAACTAGGCAACGCTGGGCCTAAAGTTGGCGAGGATGCTTCGCTTATGGGGGTAGCCCGTTGAGATTTAACCTCAGGAGGGATCGGAGCGTGGAATTCAACGTCCGGGAACGGGTCTAAATTTTCTTCTAAGATTTCCGTTGAGTCTTCTTGATATTGCGGCGAAAGTAGATCAGTGAAGGACGAACCGTAGTTGCTCTGTAATAGAAATGACAATCAATAATGGAGGCGTCGTGGAAGTGGTAGGCGGCGGATGGCCGGCAGGGGCGGCCGTGACGAACCAATGGCGTGCTCATTCAATTGTCTACTTGTGTCTATAGGTAGTTCAAGTTACCGCCTGTTTGATAATCAATGCAGGTGTTCTAATCAATGATTTACTAATGGGGTATTAGGTTCATTCACAAAAGCTAAAAACGAAAATGAATTATTTTAATTAGGTAACTATAAGTTTACGTACGTTATATTACATTATACGCTTATTATTTCATTTAAGTATTCGTTCGTTCAAACAGTATACTCACGTGTGTCTGCAGCAGTAGCATGCTGGAGGAGTTGGGTGTGAAAGCGCTTGGCGAGCGCGACTCTATGGCGCTCGGCCCTGCAACAACCAAACATTATCACTTTAGTACGATTATAATACACAACTAAAATATTAATTAAATTTACTACCAACGTCTAAATTTGTAACTACTTAAAGTTAAATTCGCATAACGGAAGAAAATAACCATTACTACAACGCGAAACTTGAAGACACTAAGGCAACGAAGAACCGATAGTGAATGCGTCGGGAAACCGGTAGACATGTAATTGACGGCACCGTCCTTTGAACTATCACGCTACACGAGCCATGCATCATTTATATTTACCCTCGGCGAACATACTTTGATTCTTCCTTCAACACAAGCACTCGTAACGAACTAATCGATATCTACCTACTTGGTGGGTACTCGAACCCTGATCAGTGGTGATCGCTACTCTCCTACAGCTAACAATGACGATGCTAGGGAAAGGTCTTCTATTTTATACTGCAGTTTTGCCAACCGAATATTGGCGTTTTGAATACATTGTGTCACGGTGCTTGATTCGCCACGCCCAGAAAATTGAATCCTATGTATACACCTCATCTAAGTCTATTCAAACAACGTCGCAAACAAGGAACAACATGAAACTTATTATCACCTCTAATATAAAGGATTAGAGTATACATCTGAATAGCAAAGTGTCGTGTAAATTTTTGGGGCGAAAAGGCGATGGCTCCCTTGGGAAGTTATGAAATCAGTGGCATTTGCAGTTTCTATTATGTTAAGAACCATTAATTCCAGTCTTATTAAGCTATAAACAAAACAGTAGCTTTTGTTACCGTAAGATTGTTTTGAAAATTATAAAATACTACATTTTTGAAAAAACCGTTCTGTTTAGAAAGATAAGTGTGGCAAAGTTTACCGATGAACGAGTCAGGTAAGGTATAATAAACTGTTTACCTACTATTAAACAATATCATAAGATATTATTTTTAATCGTTTAAGCAGAATATTCTACTTACATCTTATAAATAAATAAGTCATAAGTAAGTGTAAACTGCTTAAAGTACGTATTGTTAACAGCTTGAAATATTATATAGAATTTAACACCAATATACTATATTCCTTTTAATATTCTACAAATATTCCAGCGAAGTAAACACCTGACAAGCATCAAATATAGCACAAATAAGTCCACTTTTGGGTAGGTTGTATTAATAATCATTTAGATAAAAAATATAATTTAAACTTCCCGTGCAAAAGGGACTTAAAAGGGAAGGGATTATTCTTCTCATATCGTGTTGACATGAGCTTACACAATTTATGCCGCTGTAAAAATTCAGCTAATCACTAAAGTGTCGTGAACGTGGTTTTAAAGCTCCCAACTATTTTAAGCTCCTATGATAAGAATGTACATTGTACGTAGACCTAACTATATGATATTATATTTTCTTTTGAAGGACTAAACCGGCTTACACATACCTAACGATTAGGCATTAGTATTATTAAATTAAATTTACGTCGACACTCAATTAACCGCGACAGAAAGGAAATAATTTTGCTGATTGCCCAACACCTAAAAATAACTAATTTAAATTATTTAAATATTTAACATCTTGTAGTTAAAAAATTAATTCGGTGAAAGTGAAAATATTGGCAACCTTAGTTTCGGTAAAGCAAAATGAGTAATTTCTATCCGAAATACTTGTAACTAAAGTAATGGAGTTACAGGGACGCAGGAATATCTAGTTTCCACTTCAGACTCCCTGACACAGAATATCGTTGCTGTCTGGAGACTTTTCTGATGGTGACCAAAGACGGGTTACAAATATTGTTTATACAGTTATTTTAGTAAACACTAAAACTAATAATATACATACCTATGACTCGGCCTGATTTGTGATTAATTATAATGCAGATGGACGCGACTTAGCTTTTTAAGTAGAGAGAAATTAAAATGTAACTTTGTATCGCACTTTTCCTCCAATTAAGCTTGCACATTCGTGATACTTTTTTAAATATAGTAAGAGACTCCCACTCAATCGATGCTGTACATTGCTTGTTCACAAAATAAGGCGACAACGACTATGTGTTTTCCTAACAAAACTTTCGAAGACTTAAACATAATTATGAATAAACTCCCAAAACTAACAGTTTTAGTCGAAATATTGCATTTTAAGCCCCACGTCTATATACCTATAGGTATTCATTTAATTACAGTAATTCGTTATCTACGGAGAGTATAGAGTGCTAGAGACCTTATTTTGGAAGGATCATTTTATTTTACAACGATTGTACCTACTGTAATGTTAAATACAATATTTTTTTATCAAAACTGCGTCTATATAAAAAGTTCTCTTCATTATCTCTTTAAAATGCTGTTGTTGGTTCTAGCAGAACATAATAAACGTTGAATATATCTGACTGCGCTCAAGTAATGTAACTATCGTTTATAAAACTCTGGTAGTTATGTACAAAAGAGCCGTACCGCCATATTTTTACTCTGAATTGTGCGGAATGAAATATGGAATGAAAGCAGGTTTTTTTTAAGTCCCTTAAAAATAATGTCAATATAAAGCAAGCCTAGTAAAGTAAACGACTAAATATAATCCTATAATTACGTATTTATGCAGTGAATACGATTGGAGGCTATGCTCCTCCTCAGACAAGGAAACGTTACCAAGTCGATCAAGGTAAAAAAAAACGGCTACGTAGTAGTTGCATAGATTCGCCAGCCCCCTTACCATGAACTCTTAAAACAGGACAGTTTACCATGTGGGAGCGTGACGCCGCTACGTGCTGTGTAATGCAGCGTCTCGCTTCCACATGGTAAACTGTCCTGCTTTAAGAGTTCATGGTAAGGGGGCTGATAGTTGTTTGTACATAAATTAAAGTAATCTTCAATGTTTTTGGTTGTATTGAATAAGCTTAGGAATTGTTACGAACTATACACATCTTCCTATAGGAATACAGGCTTGAAAATAATGGTATGTTTTGTTAAATTTAAACAACGAATCTTAGTCTACCAAAGGCACACAGGTCCACCTGGATAACATTGTTTCATGATTGGTCAATACTAGGTCTAAACATTTTGAGAATTAGCAAGTCAGCCCCAACACAATTATTTTTTAAACTTACTAGAATTATTGCTGATTATGAAAGCGTTTATTATCTTTAAAAAATATATTAATTGAAAAGTGTCTACCAGAGCCTCTAATGCGAGTATTGTTGACAAATTATAATTATACCTAAAATAGAACACACAAACGGTTATAAATGGCTCGTACGCACTAATTTAAATTCAAAATGTTTTTAATTCACGTAATTACAGGCACTTATGTAACGTTAATTTGCTAGTTGCTCGGTTAGAGAAATTATTCCTATGGTCATTCCTAACCTCTCCTAACGCACTTTACTATTAAAAAACTACGACGGCCTAAACTACGCATTGGTATACATTTTTAATTTTTTGATGAATGAAGTTTTTTTAAGTATAAGATAACCTGACGAAAAACTTGTACTACTTTGTTATAAAAGTTTATAGTGTATTTTTTACATCTCAAAAGTCTGACTACACAGACCGCGTAACCGGTTTAAATAAAATAGATAATTTTAATGTGTCTACGTTTTATGCAGATAACTTAATACATATTTATTTAAGTAAATACAAGGCGTCAAGTTTAAAAAGCCACGTGATTGTTTTATCTTTGTTCCGTAAATAGAAGAAAGATATTCAGAGAGATTATGTCTAATACATAAAAATATTATTACAGCGTAGCAGTGTGTAGGTCTACGATAATAAGTTATAGTCTACTTTAGTACATTACGAAAAATGAGAACATATTAATTTACTCATACTGTAGATAAGTTGGCTATTAATTAGCTGAATAATGAGAATGCTTAAGTTTATTATTATTAGAAACCCTTAATTTTGAGATTCACTTACGAATTACGAGGTACTATCAACTATCGTTAATACAATAAATAAACCAAAGGTGATAACAAGAAAAGGCTCTATTAGGAATAATAACATCTTTATTGGCATAAAATAGATTTAATAATATTAAAAGAATTATCGAGGAATGGCCCTCTATTAGACTTCAAGTGAGTTACAATGTCAGCTAGCCGAGCACGAAAGTTAAAGCCCCGCTGGAAAGCTACACTTCCTCCTAACCGTATTGCAAACTATTCGATAGATGGCGCTGGATATGAGTGAGAAGCGATATTGATCATTTATAAGTTAGTTTCAGTATGTTTCAGCGCCAAGCTACGTCACACCTCACCGATTCAATTTCAGGTTGATTGTACTAGTAGACTCATACGTATGTTATCTACAAACATCTTTTATAAGCTTTCTCATAATGTGACGTTTTTGCACGTAGCGGTTTGCGTAATTGTCCCGCGTAAACATATCAGTGACGAGTATGATACTATTATTTGTTTTGACTTCATTGTATTTTGCCGTCTACTATTCGTCTAAATTTAGGTGGGTAAAGGTTCTAAATTTTACTTTTTTGTTGGAGAGTTGACGTAATTTACAATTTATTTTTAGGTGAGTGAGTAAATTGATTGTAAATATTTGAATAAGACACGATTCGCCGTTATATTTAATCGGTTGGTATAACTTTTGGTTTCATTTTAGCCTAAAAAGGGAACGGAGAAAATAAGTTTAGCGGATATTAATCAGCCAAAAACTTTATGTAGGTATAGGAGTTTGTAACTTAACTTTTAATAAAAGCTATAATATTATTGGCTTAATACTATTTAAAATCTTTGCTATTAGTTAAACGATGTGTAAGTTAGGATATTGCTCAGTTAAAATCGTAAAGAAAATTCATTTAGATTTTCCTGCAAAGCTGCCATATAAAACTACTAGAAGGGCTTTCTGAAAGTACGACCGTGAAAGAATGAATATTATGCATATCATACTACTAAAACTAATTAAAGTACGTCTACGTCACTATGTCTGGAATAGAAGCAGCTAATTGTTAGGGTCGGACGTCACGTTCATATACTACTTGTATCGAGTAAACGTGATTTCGGTGAAATTATCAGCTGTTGCGGACTTGCGTGGGCGTGGGAGGCTTACCAGTGACGTCACAGTCTCTGACGTCACGCGCCACCCTCCCAGAGCCACCTCTATACGTCTGCAGCTAAAAACCTTAATATTGAATTCCGTCCCTCTTTAAGTGTAGCTTTATTTAGGTATTTAATATTATTAAAATATTAAATTAAGCTCATGGGGTAGGCAGACGTACTCTTTGAGTCTTGTGAAATAGATGGCGAGCCTATTGCCAATTACCGGGCCCACCACGCCTCTAATGTATGTTTAAATATAGTGGTATACAATATTAATGTGATATATATTTATGAGACAGGTAGGTACAGTAATTTAGTTGTAGAGTTGTGGTGAAAAGAATTTAGTTTTCTTATGACCGGTTTTATAATCGCTAGTTATCTTATATTTTCTTCAGATTTGTCAGTAAACGTATGGAAAACGTTACATTTATTATTCTGATAAAATTAAAAGTTCATGTTTATTATGAAAGTGTGAGGTTTTGATTATTTTACGTACCTATGTAGTTATAAAAAAGTATTTGTTTAATTATAATTTATATTAATATCTCACATGTTTACTCGGGCTATCAAATATTCTTTATTAGATATACCTGTATTGGTAGCTAGCAAAGAGAATGAGAGCACATCTTTGACCCGTGAGTTTTTTAAAATCGATCGACATTTCGAGCATTTTCCTAAGAGCTGAAAATGAGGGGTAGGTAGTGTGAACGTCACATTATTACTTCATAAATACTCCTTGAGGTAGATTTGTATGCTTAAGTATATCGTTAATCCATAAATTAAACACTTTTAAACGCATTTACTCTCAACCATGGGGAATAACAAAGCTTTTTATTAAAATGTTATTTATTTTAAAACTGCTCCGGATTTTATGTTACTTCTAGGATATTTAGGATCATTTTTTTTTAATCAGCGCTCTTTCGATAATAATATGAGTCTACTCAGGGGCTAATTTGCACATCCATCTATATCGGGTGATAAAAATATGTAATAACTACAATTTTTGTGTATTTGATTATTATAAAATTTTGAAAATAATAGTGACAAATCGTGGTCAAGGAAGATAATCAAGTTTGTGTCTTCTCGAGACCACTTTCAGTTGTTTTTTTACCCTATGTCCATTCTATATTTGAAATAAGAAATAGTTTTAGTGGAAGAAACAATAGATATATGTGTACCTAGATAAGTGTGTATGAATTTATGCTAAGGATTTTATTAAGTAGAACAAACAAATGACTAGGTATATCATCGATAAACCGATATAATAATATCATTTTTGTTTATGATGCATTAAGTTAGGTTTTATAATAATGATTTTAATTTAAACGATAACAATGTCTAATTTACGGCTTTTATTTGTGGTACTTAAGATTACTAAGCAACAAAATTATTTATATTAAAGCTAGGTGGAATTATTAGTTAGGTTTATGAATAATAGCAATTATGTAAATGGGTATTAAAACAGTTTTGATGTCAGAGTTGAAGTTGTAGACCAACGAATTTTGATATTTTCGCGAAACGCTTAAGCTAAGCTCGCGTAAGCTTTCTTCGCTTTTCAAACACTGAAACTGATGTTCCGGCAGTGTAGTTAAAGATTATGTTATTGTAATACAAGTAAGTACTGTAATATCATACGGTGATCGGTTGATTTCTTATTCACTATAATAAGCAATAACAGCATCAATGACATTAACAAAATACATTTAAAACCTTTTTTAAGCGATATTAGAGAAGAAACAGACCTATTGAAGTTTAGCACATGTCATAGTAATTAATGGCATTAGTACTGTATTTTAATCGCGTGTGCTTTTTTAAGTATAGTCACGAAAAAATAACGCTGAGCGTTTGTCGTCGACTGTATTTGCACTCTGCTATAGACCTAGGCTATTGTGGTTCATAATGAAGTGAAATTGTTTTATTGTAAAATCATTAGAGGTCCGTTACTAGTTACGTAGCATGGAATTCAAAAAAAATTGTTAACGGTCAGCGTTCTTTTTACTTGACGGGAACTATACCTATTAGATATTTATGTGTTCAAGGACTACTGAAGTAGAAAACTTCATCAGAGCGGCCTGGCAGGAAATTAAATATTGTAATTTTAATGACACTCGATAATTAAAAAAATAATATTGAGTGCCCGGAGCAGTTATTGAAAACTATTGCATAGATATCTTTGGTTGACTACAGTTATACTCGTGTCATTATAATGTCTGTCTAGTTTGGTAATCTGATTTTAGGCTCTATACTTTAAGCTTCTCTGCTTTGTTGGCTTGATAGTAAAGCTTAAATGATCATAGATGTAAGTTTTGCTTAACATTGGCAGGAGCACAAAGAACGCCGTATCTAGTTCTACTTGGTTTCGAAGAGTATGACAATGCACCAGTTTATTGTATACCAAGTATACATATTATACCATTTATTGACAGAAAAAAGTTGATTTGATCTTACGATTAACAGATCTAACTGTAATATGAAGATCATTGTGGTAAATGCTTTGCTATAGAGATTTTGGGGGGAAATCCTTCTAACGAGGAGCTTTAAAAAAATGAAGATATCTGATAATTTAAATGTTATTTATCATTAATATTTGCATGCCATTAAATAATGATAAAATATGCAAATTTGATCAACACGATCGTACACCATATTTTAGAAAATACTGTGTTTTGAATTTGTGAATTCAATCTTAGTAAAGTAAAACACATTTGTCATAACCAAAAGAGTTGTACATGTACACAACTAAATCGTGACAAGCCTATTATTTACCGGGCGAGTCAATATTTTTAGATGCAAATTTTTGTTCTACCAACCTACTCGTGTTCTAATATTTGTTGTGTTCACGAAAAGTGACTCTAAGTTAAGAGGAAGTCGGTAGCCGGTCGGGCAGCCGGCAAGGGCGTCCTTGAAGCAGAGCGCGGTCGATGCGTGACGTCACGCGGTCATGACGTCACGGGCGTCGCTCGATGCAGAGGCCGAGGCCGCGGGCCCACCGCGCTCCACCTGACGCGCTGCCGACTACCCCACACCGCCGTTCATCCGCCACCCTCATATTTTTAGATATCGTGACGCAATCTCACTCGCGCTTTTAACTGAAAGCATTAGAAGACTGAAAGTCCGCTTTAGGGAAATGAGCTATAGCTACTAATGATACCTCGACGCATTCGTTTTGTATTCATATTTATATTTCATTTCTTATTTGGGCACTAATGTTTTACCTTATTAAAGTCATAATGGCGATAAAATCAACCATTACTTTAGCTTTTGAAACGGAAGAAGTCTCCCGCTGTGCGGATGGCAGGGGGAAAGTCGCAGTATTCTTTTAGTTGGAGCGAGGGGTATGTCACCCGGGGGTGAGACTGGTGAGAGTGACGCGCTCCGCGTCGGGCTCGTGTGACGTCACCACAGCTGGCGACTGATACCAAACTTATCAATAGACTGTTGAGTATAATTCAGTCGCGTGTCATTATTTCATTAAAATAAGTGGCCGTTTGACAGATTAGGTGAGAGCTTTTCAAATGGTTCAGGTTATGTATACTAATTTGCATTTTTATTTACAGAAATGTAATGTCCCACTTTGTCCATAAACGTTATCGTATTATTTATAGAACCGCTTTTGTCCAATATCAAGCACGCGCTTATGAAAACAAAAAGTGAAAGTTTGTTATTCTATTTTAGCATCAATTTGGATAATTCACAGAATTTGGAACCTCGCGTTTGAGTTAATATTGTTGATATGCCTAAGTGTGTAAGGCATGGAAAGCGCGTCACGAATTCAAGGTGTTCACGGAGCCGATATGGGATGCGTGTGGTACAATAGTAGGTATCTGTTGTGCGTCGGCAATTTGCTCAGGCTCGCATCTCGACAGGTGCAACGTCTGCCGGTTGCGACAACCGATTGAGCAAGTGGCAGCAGGCAGCCCGGCTGAGGCCATCGGTCCGGAGCCGATCGCGACATAAACATCTCACATTATAGTTGAAGTTACCTAACGCACCTCCACTTAAACAAATCCGATTATAATTTAACAAATCTACTTAATAACACTTTTCCAGTGCCGGAGATAATCTGGCTTTTCACTGAGGTACTATTATGTAGGGACTGCATTTAGCAATGTGTTTGATTAAATTTTAATTTATGCTGATAAAACGTGTGCCATCCTAAACCGGCCCTGCGGGTGTTGAAATATGTTTCACCATGAGGCACTTGTATCACCAAACTTCTAATTATTTACTGTCACTACAAAATATTTACAAATTAAATTTACATGACCGAGAATCTAAAGCATAATATAATTATTCTATTAGCAAGCAAAGAACCGGTAATCGGTATTATTTGTCGTGCCTGTGTTTTATTGCTGTTAATAAGACAAGTTTACATTTTAATTTTCCTCGATTCCTTCCTTATTATTTTGGTTTTCATAAGCTTTTTCGGTATTAACAATTATTAAAATATATTATAATGAAGTAATAAATAATACCAATCGATATTGATAAAGGATACATTTAAATTTATTGTGTTTATTTCAGATACCTAGTTATTAAATACTTAGTGAATAATAGAATAAACTGAGAAAGTGAAAAGTAAATTTCTATGTTTTAAGCACAGTTAATTGTATTGCACTGCATACCTGTACTGAAGTAACTTTTTATTTGTTATTTAGAATAGAAATATTCATTGAGTTACTTACCTACACTAGTATAATATTTGTAAACTGTGAATATCCTTAACCATACTCAGGTATGGGTACTTAGAGAGTTAAACTATTTTCACCGCGTAACGTAGCATGTCAAGACCGTAAAGCATTAAAACTTTACTTCACTTAAAATAAATAAATATACACCAGTATGTTTGTACGTTTAAAAAATAACAGCTTTATAAGGCTCACAACAATAGTTCTGAAAGTTTTTTATTATCTAAGCGCCGAGTTTTGGTAGACGTAAATAAAGCACTGGGTAAACAACGGGGAAAAACAAAAATATAAATTCTAAGATAAATTAAATAATATAAAATAAAAAAAACAAAAAAGGGGGTACGTACGTGTGTTTTGGAATTGTCTAAAGCCGCAGTGTTGGCTGGAAGGCGTCAGCAACACACCTCGCATGCTAGCCGAGGGCCATCATCACGACAGTTCCACACAGTCTACTAAACCCAGAGGTTCTACACAACGAAAGCGAAAATAAACACAGAAGTGGATGGCGGATCGTCGTGCGGGCGCTGACCTGGCGCAGGCTTCGCGGGGTCCAGCGAGGAGGCGCGCGGCTCCAGCGTCAGACTGAGGCACGCGCCGGACAGTCCCAGCTCGCTCAGCAGGATCCTCATACGGCCGAGCACATTCCACTCACTGCACGCGCACTCACTCACTCAGTCAGTCGGTTGCGTCGGAGCAGGTCGCGAGAGGGCGCGCGGAGGTACGCGCTGGCGAACGGACGGTGCGTTACTGAGGCCGCCGCCGCCGAGGCTGGTGGCTATATCGCGCCGTCTGACGTCACGACGACGACGTCACGGATGCGACGTCATTAACGGTACCTCCCACGGCCCGCCCGCCGCCGCCTCGCCGCGGCCGCCCGCCCGAGCCTGCGCTAACGGCATCGCTAGTACGGGACGGAGCTTTCATACGCCCGCGCCGCCCGCGCCCGACCGCTACTTCGTTCCTGCCTCACAGAGTGCGAGCTTTCCACGGCCAACTCGCGCCTCCAGTTGCTCAACGTCTACGACTACTACAGCGAATATACGTCATTCAACAAATACTATATTATTACAGTGTAGAAAATTTACAATACGTTAGTAAATTTAGGACGATATTGTTACTTTTTGTTGGTAAAACATTCAATACTTGTATTATAGAGCTAAGTGGAGATTTTCAGCATTTTAATTACATCCTGTCGTTGTTGGATGGTTTTTTGGAATGGTTGTAAGAAGAATAATATGTACTATCCTTAAGAACCGTTAAAAATTCAACGTTAATAAAACTATTATATTTGCAGCCTCCAGTTCGTTACTGAAGCAATCTAATAAAATCCCTATCGCATTTAGACGTGTACATTTTTATCCTAAATGAAAACAATAATGTCGTGAGTGGGAGCTTTTTATCTATTTAGGGGTAGCTATTTACGGATACCTTTCGTTTGGTGTAAAAATTTACTTAAGTGACACTAGCTTATGATTTTTTACTTATCATGACTTTAAGTATCGAATCAAAATTATTGTAATTAGATTAAAATGATTAATTTGAATCTTAACGGTAACTATGCAAAAATAAATTCGAATTATAATTTTAAGTGTGTTCATGCATTTGTTTAAAGGTTAAGCTATGTACAGCTTAAAAAAGTTATGATGGTTTTAACATAAGTTATGTTGTTATAATACAAGAGTAGATTAATTTTTACATAAAAAGCAGTCATAAAATTTTATAAGAGAGGAAATAGAGGCTATTATTAATTTCCTCTTGGACATGTATCTATATTAAATAAAAGCTGATCTACCGTTTTTCATTCTAGTGTTTTAAAAACCAGAGTTTTAAGCCAAACATTAACCTACTAATAGAGTGGGCTATGAGATAATTGTATGAAGCGCCATTTTATTTGTTTTATTACATTATTGCAATTTTTTAAAGCACATTGCCGGCGAGTCTGTGCGTAACCTCCTTGCTGTAAGACGTGCGAAAAAGGCGTGTTGACGTGAATTTTACAATAATGATCATGGGTAGTCAAGCCAAATTATTTCGGCAATGGTTTTCATACAGTAAAGATTTACTCAGTCAAGGCTGTTACGAGCCGGTATCATAATTATTTTCACATTTATCTCCAAGTAAATTAATATTCAGGCTGGCGACAATTTTATTTTAATCATAGCGGACAGCTTTTAATTATTTTTAACGGAGATTCAGGTCTCTTATTATACAAAACAAGTTTTATATTACTTCGGAGGTTCTTTGTAAGTATTTTCTAAGTTATACTATATTACATAGCTATACAATTCCACGAATCCAAGGATATATTTATTTTATGCAAAGTAGAAATCAAGTTACAATATTCAAGTCAAGTTACTATGAAATCAAAATTATAACCATTTAGTTTTATTTAGGAAAAGGGTAACAAAGTTGTTCTGATGCCCTTGCGAGAACTTTATATAAATAAATGTAGAGTTATGATTTTAAAGAAATGTAATATGTCAGTAGTCGTATATATTCTTTAATGGAGATAGTCGTCATTCCAGTTATTGATGGATGAAGATTTACCTGACCATTTCTTTAACAGCGTTAGCGTTAATGGGTGAGATCGTATAGTACCTGGCGGCCATATACCACAGCGTTTAATTGCATTCTATGTATAAGTGTTCCAGAAAGGGGCAATTACAAAAAGTAAGTAGTGTTTATTGTGGTGCGTGGAGACAAATGTGTCGGTGACGCTGGTCGGCCGGCGGGGGAGCCGGGGTGGGGCGCGGGGGTGCGGCGGCGACGTCCATCGCGTCGCATCCCGTGCTCCCATTCGGGGCAGACTGGCGAACGTTTCCGCATTGATTGTAGCCGTCGTCACACGGGGGACACTTATAGCGCAGTTCGAACACTTGTTGCAGACATGCATTGGTGTGTCGCCGAGATTAAATTTGCAACTGATGTCCTACATACCTTACCATCTACATTCCTAGTCCTCCAGTTATCTCATTAGGTTAGGGGACTTACTGACACACCACCTTCGTTTTTTAGCATATTAACTTGGTTTAATATGCTTAAAACGTTGTGCTTCGTGGAAGTAACCGAGAAATTTACAGTACAATAATTTTTAAGTCTTCTGAAAATCGTAATTTAGGTAGCTTTGGTCTAAGTAAGTTACTAAGTTATTTGCTAATACAATTCTTCAGAATATCAGCAACCACAATGTAAGCATCGTAACTCGTAACACGACTTCTCTTAACTTTAATGTTTGTATCTGATGAGGCATAACTACATTATGTCATTTTTGTACACTTAAAACCTGACTGTGTGTGAACAAGAAATCAGTCGCTGCCCAGTTAGCGTTGTTTAATATTTGTGTTTGTACTTGATATATGAATCGAGGAACGAGTTAAGTTGTAGTACTTCTTAACTAAACTGACCATGATGAATGAGCTTTTATTTGTTCGCGCTGCACACACAATATGACGCCTTGTTAGTATGACAGATCACCAAACTATTGGATAAGTTCAGAAAAAGCAATGTTCGATTGTTGTTTGTATCAGATAAAGAGGGCTTGCGTGAGGCTGTTGATTACGCAAGTTGAGTGCTGTATTGACGGCATCGGCATCGTCGGGAGGCGACTGGCGAGCCTGCTACATAATAGGGCCGCGGCGGCAGGCGGCGGGCGGCAGCGCAGGCCGCGACGTGCGTCCGCGGCTGTGGGGGGTTGTTGTCTTCCGCGGTGTGTCCGCATTCACCGCGGTGCATGTATTTGCGGCTGTTACGATTGGTCGCATGCCCCAGTACTATTTGCTGCTCGCAAAACGGGCAACCGTCCAGTTATTCTAATTTTACATTATAATCGATGTCGTCGTATCGCCGACTCATCGACAAAAGACTTATCTGTCTGTCAAATATGTTTCTATCTTTCTAAAGGTATATTGTGTGGATAACTTGTAATAAAACTTGTTGGTCCTATATATTGTTAATTTTCTACTATAGAAGTTACTACCGTAACTAATTTGCTAATTTAACACCTATGCAATGGATGTTGAAACGAGGAAAATTACCACTCGCCTGTCATAAAAGATTTGACGACGTGTATGTTAAGATTATAGGATTTTGATTGGTTCTGTATAGTATATACCTAATTAATTGTTTTACAGTTAATAGATGAGGATCAGAATCTTTTGTGTTGCGCAATAATTAGTCATGTTATGTTGCCGAATCATGGTATAATGAATTAAATGACCTATATCGATATTTTACTTAAAAGTGCACAAATTACACAATTAAGATATCCAATTCATAGAAACAAATTTTAATTATATTATTGAAAATCACTCATAGTTGTCATAATGATAAAGTTCACACAAAAATCTGCACTGTAGCTGTAGAATAGTCTTAAAACATAATTATAAGTAATACATGTTGAAACTGAATTTAAATGCAATATTTTGTTTTACGTTAACAAGCAATTAACGTGGTTGACAAATCAATGTCTATATACATACATCTAGTAAAATAGGTTTACACTACAATGATGACATTGTTTGCTTTGTCGGTTCACTTCTCACATACCATTATCTCACAAAGATAACGCGGAAATTATGATTCATCAATGGATTTAACAGCTGTTCGACTAAGCGAAGTCATCGTGCTTTATTGTAAAAATCACAACATTACAACCTACTTACTATACTTGGTTGTCAAGGTCACCGAAGGTAAACAACTTAAAAACGGATAGACATATAAATAAATTATTAAGTAATGTAGAAAAAGTAACATCTGTAAGCAATTATTTTTCATAAAGAAGACTACGGGAGGACGAGACGTGATAAATACATATAAGAAAGGATTTTTAATGAAAATTAATAGGAGATGTAAATATAAATAAAACAACAATGATTTGCTATGAGTCTAAACATAGCTAACTCTGACGACGAGTATAATTATAAGGAATGCTTAATGAGTAATTTTATACAAGTGTTTAGATATTTTTTATCTTGATTCTTATTATATCCCATGTAGAGCAAAGATTTTTCGAATTTCTAACATGCAGTATTAAAGTTAAAACATAGAACTAAAAACAATAGAGAATACTGTCATAGGTGCAAACTGTATGCTATTGGCTATGTTTTACGCTTTCAACAAAAAGCTTTTGATTAATGTGAATAAATAGATGGTAAAGTCTTACCTTAAGTACAACACCCTAAAACCGCCAAGTTACAGAGTAAAACAATTTGTATAAAGTAGGACAGCTTGTTTAGCAAAGCTAGATATTTGATCGTGTCTGTCGGAATTTCCTTCAGTCATTAGAAAAGCGTAAGAGGCAGTGAGCCTAGTTTTGCCCAATTAATGGCCAAATGCTCGCCACCTATTAGGTACCTACAATGTACATGGTACTAAGGATGGTCAGCTCTGGCTGCTCCTGATAAACCAACACGGAACACGTTTTAGGATATTATTACACGATCACTTGTTTGTACAGTCAACAGCAATAGAAGCTGTATTTGCAATTAAGTTTAAAAATCAAATTATTATATGGAAAACGTCTCAAAATTCTCAGATCATCATTTGAACTCTCTTAAAAGTTGAGACTAGAAACTAAATTGAATTATTTGACTTTAAGCTTCCTAACTTGATACGGTAGGTATTTCTGTTGCTGACCTTACATACGATTACTTAATATAAACATACGGTTTGCTTTAAGTTGATGTAAGGGCTACTATTTTTTGTCCGGTCAATTAAATTTAGACGTTTAATATTGATTCAAACGGGAGCCATTGAACACACATAACTATAGACGCTATTGTACGTTTATAAGGTTAGCATCAAGTTAAGCATTAAGTAAGGTGATTATAATTAGCCCATAGAAGATGATATGGGTACACATAAGATTGATATCGTACCGTTAGGCTTTGGATAAAAATAGGCTACCCAACCTCCTACCTGTGGGTGTAAACGGCTACTAATGGATTATATCAGATGGACGAGCAGCGGCACCTACCTACACATTACACTTTATACCAGAATATCTTACGAACATCAGAAGAAAATATAAAAGAAACACATGGTAACATAGGTACCTATTGCCGACGCCATCT
This sequence comes from Abrostola tripartita, assembly GCA_905340225.1. Taxonomy (NCBI): domain Eukaryota; kingdom Metazoa; phylum Arthropoda; class Insecta; order Lepidoptera; family Noctuidae; genus Abrostola; species Abrostola tripartita. The sequence goes on from HG996488.1 coordinate 6,139,216, forward strand.
AAGTAGTTTAAAAAAAACGACGTGTAAAAGTGTTTTTGTAAAACCTATTTGCAGAAATAAAATCATTTATCATTATCATTTACTTGTATATTGTTAGGGACTGCGACTTTGCGATAAAAGGTAAAAAAGCTAGAGTCTATTTTGTGATATCTAGGAGAAGTCGGTAAGAAAATCAGGAACCAATGCTCTAATTTGTCGATCCAAACAATTGAATATTGTGCAATTGAGTTTCCCTTGATTCAAGTCACTTTTAATTAGTAGTATCTATTATCTATTACTACTTACTACATGGATTTAGTAAACGTCGTCACGATTGTTTGAAGTAGAAGTTCGATTAAGAAAATAGTTACCGAGAAGAGAGATATAATATTCTTTATTGTACATGTAAAGATACGATAGGGGTTATAAATTTTTCATATTAGGTATATTTGGCAAGTGAAGTGCAGATTAAATTAATTTTTACGTTTTAAAAATGAAGTAAAACTTCCTTTTCTAGATAAATTACTAGCCATACCCATACCTATAGCAATAATTAAAAGGGGATTAAGGTATCAAAAATAATAGATTTTAAAAATTAATAATTCAGTTGTAACAGAAAAACATAAGCTGTTAACTGCAGTCCCACGCAATGTTCAAAGGTCAACTAAAGGAAGTAAGCATGTTAATGTTATTATTAACTGAATGCGCCTGTAGACAATACTTTGATAAGAGTCCTGGTGCTAATAGAAATTGTGTGCGATCACATGTGAATTTTTTTAGTTAGTTGTATGTTGGTAATTAGTCTGGATTGGATTGGTCTGGTGCAAAAGTTACGCCAGATTCCACAATGTCTAAAAGCCCGTCTCTTCAACCAGTGTGTCCCGCCAACTATGACATACGGAGCCGAGACATGGACGCTAACCAAAGAGGCTGTGTATAAAATCAGAGTAGCGCAGAGACCCATGGAGCGAGCTATGCTCGGTATCAAGATCCAAGACCGTATACCTAATGTCGTGATCCGACAGCGAACTAAAGTTCAAGATGTTGGAAAGCGCATTACGGAGCTGAAATGGAGTTGGGCAGGCCACTTAGCTAGGCGAGGTGACGACAGGTGGAGTTAGGCGTTGACAGAATGGTGGCCAAGAACGGGCAAGCGAAGCGTAGGTCGACCAGCAGCGAGATGGGTCGACGATATTACAAAGATCGCAGGGCGCACCTCGATAAGATTGGCACAGGACCGCGGCGGATGGCTTTGTTTAAGGGAGGCTTATACCCAGCAGTGGGATATTGAAGGCTGTGGATAATGATGAATTGGCCTGAAAATTCACATACATAATATTTAATTTTATCAAATTAAGAAGACAAATCAGATCATTAAGCTATCTCTTTCTGTGATACAAAATAATAAAAGGTGACGAGGAAACCACACTCACTCATTGTATTGTCGCATTTCACACGTTGAGTGACCGAAAGCCCAATTCCACCATCCAAATATGGCGGCAAGTGCAGCGGCATCAGGCCCCTACTTATTAAAGTCAGGGCACAAAATGACGGCAACGGATCACTGACCCCACTACCAATAATTTAATGGTGGTGGTAAAATATTTACGTGTTCTATGCATAAACACGTAAATATTTATTTTTACCGAGACATAGAAACTCAAACAGAGAGCGCATGACAGCAATTAATTATAGGTTGCGTAGCTCTAATTTTAATTATGTACAGTAGTTATGCACGGTAAGCAAACATATGTATATATTATAATACTCACCGCTAAAGTTTCACCCAGTGTGTACATTATTATGTTACCCCTAAAGTAAGTCTGCGAAGCGCAAGGGATGTTGCAAACACGTGTAACATTATTGAGTGAAGACAAAACTAACGTATCTAATATTTTGCATATCATAACATCACGCCTGTATTGTAGGCAAAGGTGTATGGTACCTACAACCACACTTTTTCAGTTATGTTATGGGTCTGAATGAGGCGAGCCTATCGTCACTAACCAGTCACAATTTCAGACTCACAGACGGAAAAACCCAATAACACTGCCCAACCTAGACCCTCATGTTTGACAGCCGCGCAGTGCGACTACTAGATCAATGGGGCAATCTATATATTATACTATTTACAGAGAAAAATCAAGCAATACATACATGGACCTTAAAAGGGTAAGTACATACACACCCAATTATAATTATTTTATGCTTGGTTCCATAGAGTCACGTGTGAGTCTGATACTAATTATATCGTTATGCATAGTGCAATTGAGTTAATTAATGTCAGGTGGGTATAGCTTCTCCGCAATCATAATTGCACATTTCCTTTAGTATCACTCGGCAAACAGTATATTTTGATAATGGTACTATGTATTTAAATTTTATTTACCAATGTCACTAGGTAAACATTTTTTCAATCAAACGATTCCTAGTACGGTAATTTAAACTCAGTTTAATTATTTAATTTGTTTTTATGAAACTGTAGAAAATACTTCATGCTTGATAGTACTAAACGAACCTTATTTTGTATTCTTTTGATCGGTAACAAGTTCTCGTTGTGCTAATATTGACATTTTACGTGTCATAATCTATTTATTATTTAAAAACTTTATTTTATTTTCATAGTTTAGTTTACCCGTGAAATTTGACTGATAAGTGACATAATTATTTATTAGTAGTTACGGCTTCGTCAGCCGTCGGCAGCGTCATCTATATTTAATGCGTAGTGAGTGTGTGCTTAGGCGATATACGTTCGCATGTGTGGGTGCGGGCACATATCGGTGCGCGAACGCAGCCGCATCAGCGGCCCGCGGCCGCGAGAGAATTCCATACCGTGAACGCGACTCGCTTGTTTCGATGCCGTCAGCGCGTAGTTGGAACACTCTGTGGCTCGATTGTAAATTGTACTAATTGGGCATGGCGGTCTCCGCTGACAAAACAGTGGATCCATCAATTCCCGTCCCAGTGCCCATGTTATACAACGTCCGCATAATCGACCAGTGAACTACCTGTGTTCGATTTAACGCGAACACGACGCATATGAAACTATTCGCTGGTATTGGATGCATTATGCATATTGCGAGTGTGTGTGTGAAGTGTTCATAAATAGTCAGTGCTAGAGGAGTTCAGCGTAATGATCTGTGTTGTGAGTATACTATCTGCATCAATAATTAAACTGAGATTATTTTAATACTAAATCTGACGGGCGTATATTGTGTAACATTTTGAGGTTATGTTTAAAAGTGCTCGTCACGAAAATACTGTTGGTTACAGACTTGAGTCTGTATAGTGTACCACATGGCCTGGTGCGTATATTGTTGTTTAGATGTTTCTAATTATTGTGTGATTTGGTCTGTCAGCACAGCTAGGCAAAAAAAGTAGTAATATTTAGAGTTTGTGTACTTAAGGCTTGCTATTTTATATTGCTACACATACAGATAGCAAGACTGATACATACAAGCTTTAAACCAAAAGTTTGTATCTGTATTCCTGTTCTAAATCACTGATTCCCTAAGTGCCGAAACACAATTTTAGCTTGTGAAGTTGTTGCTAAGAAACAGGTTAATGTAGTTAGTTTTGTTTTTATTTATATGCCACAAAAAATCAACCCGCAGCGTTACTTTATTTACATAAATATTTCTAATATTGCTTGGTAAATAGGTTTTTTCCTTGTTGTCATGTTCAAAATAGTAACAGATAAGTTAATTACCAAATGTATTGCTGTATCAGTTCCTTGCTTATCGTTATCAGTAAGTACCTACTTATAAATTTGACGCACTTGTAAGGTAAGTAGCCATGCATTATCAGTCGCTGAGATGTTCGGATTACTTAAGCAGCGATTTTAGCAAACAAGATTGGCTATTTCTTAATCTTTAAATATTTTGAAACGAGTTATCTTAATCTTTTTATAGTTTGATAGGGTATTACGTTTACGTAGATGAATACATTGAACATACATGCACATTAGAAGTGCACTTATGTATTACATAAAAAATGGTGACGAGGTCGAATCGGTAACATTGGATTTAATAACATTAGTACCTACTACTGCAATGATACTGTAATCCAAGTAGGTATTACTTGATAATTTTGTGTTTTATATTATCAGTTTATCACCATTAAACCCTAATATTTATAGTTCGGGGTAATATAGCTACGATTTAGGAATAATTCAATCGTCATTACAAAACATATTGGCTGTTTCTGCCAACCATTCCATTTAACTAGTTTTCCTTTCATTTCCTTTAAATAAAAGATACCTATCTGAAAACAAATTGATATTTATGAATCATAATAACATACGATTTTACTGAATATGGTATGAGCAAGATACTCGTAATAGCTGCACCGATGACTAGACTTAGGCCATTCATATTTAGGATAACATAGTACCTACAGTAGTTTGGTTGTAACTTGCTCTATATCTATCACTTGGAACCAAGCCGCGTGACAAAGCTAGTTTATCAACACAGATTACAGTTTGATCACTTACACCAGCGTGATTACTTCATTTATTCCGCAGATCAATAGATAAGCGTTGATTTGAATTTTATACTACTAATTCTGCTTGACTACGCCAATTGGCTGAGCGTAATGTATTCACTTTGAGTCTTTGAGAGCTACAATGTTTGTAGACTCGATTTAAATTTATTTCGTACCTGAGAATTCTGTTCGACTATATGAATGTTTTAGTGAATTATAAAACTAAATTATTTATCGGTATTTAGAAGTTAGTAGAAATAAAGTCAAAATAAATAATTATATGTAAGGACTGCTATTTTATATGAAAACACCCACGATATTCTAGTAAAGAAGGATCTCGAATTCAGCTTGTTAGCTCTTGCTACGTTATAATCTTCAGATTGCAATAACGATTTAATAACCTTATAAACACCTATAATAAAACACGTCGTCGTCAAACATAAAACGAATAGATGCTTGTAATATAAACACGCAGGTACTGATTTTATGCTACGTTCATTCAAAAATGGAACTGGTACTGAACACTGGCCTGAAAATCTGATTGAAGGTTTTCCATGTAGTTATACCAGATATTAGCAGCATAGATACATAGTCGCTCTCCACAGTTGCGGTACAGTCTCTTCATAACCACTATTTACCCAACTAATTCAAACGATCTTACTAAACCGCTACCCCACCGTTCATTCATCGATTTCCTTTCTTCGCCATTTTCTTCATACTACGTCTTCCTAAAAGAGTAGAAAATGAACGTCATTTTCGTAACAGAAATTACATGGTTCGTACTCGTTTATGCAAATATAAAAATACTGTTATGAAATCTGTAAAACGTGCCGCATGTCTATTAATAGAACGGTATCGCGAAACAAACGGTCCGTTAATCTCGGCGTCATCGATACTAATGTTCCATATGTATATGCAAAGTTACTCCAGAACGGATTAGTTTACTAATTTGTACATCAGTTGTTAGTTGTTATTAAAACCGTTTATTCAGGAATTTAAACGTTGTTTCCATGAGCGTTCAGTTTAAGAATGGTAAATATTACGTTGAATATCGGAAACTTAGGAATATATCATATGGGTGCCTCGTAATATAACATATACCACACATCATTTGAAAGGTACAAAATTAAATGTCATTAGGAAGCAATTCACAGTTTCCATGGTTCAGTCGTTTATAGTTAATGAGAATGTCATGTGAGCCCATCTTGTGAACCTCCGATCGAACGACTGACCTGTGTCTATTTATTAATGCGAGCAGTAAAAGTCGGTCTAGCACGTGAGCTGCCGACCCGTGCTTTATTAAAAGGCTGTTTGTTTCCAGTCCCGTGCCGCTATTAGTCGAGCGTCACTGAACTACAAGAATATTATTATCAGCGGGTGTCTATCGATCGTACGTCCCCCAACCCCGCAAGCTACGTCATCGTTTGCCTCGTGCCCCTGAAACGGTGACGTCACTGATTCATGACGAAACCGTACGTCACCGTTTTACCCGCATGCGCACTGTGTTAAGCAAATTTTACCTAAATTTAGAAACCGATGTCGTCATACCGAGATAAGTGGAAGTACTTTGTTACGATTTGGGATAACTTAATATCAACGTTTACTTATTTTTTTCCGTTTGGTGAAATGACATTAGTATTTAATTAAGTCGTGCCTTGTATGGTTATGTGTAAGAGGACGGTATTAGATGCTGAAAAATGAACGAGATATCTGTAATATTTAAGGGTGGGCGTTCATTCTACACTTGTTCATTTTGATCAAAGATTTTGATAGTTTACGGATTCTCTCTCTCTGGTTTTCATTGGACAACGTTACCACGTGCTGTAAATTAAATAAGCTACACCGTATCATATCGTAGGTCAACTATGTTTACTCACGTGTACGGGCAGCAGCATCCACTGGTACTTGTATGACGTCACGGTTAGATCACTTGCACTAACACCGCCAAGCATAGGAATTTATTGATGATGAAATAAAGAGATTCCTACTAGTGTATTTATAGGAAAATACAATCTGGGTGCTTAAAAAAGGTAATGTAGCGATTGTCCTTTGCTCAGATCTTCAAATAAAAGTGGGTCAAACGTGAATAACCTTCTTATTGACCTTGAAAACTGTTTCCCTCTGTCTCTCTCTGACTCGGCTCCTTAGGCTGGGGTGGTATTTTTACTAACGTTGTCGCACAGATGATATGATTTTACTAACAATGATTACTTATGGTATTATTTGTATTTATTATGTTTTACGACATGTTGTAGTACCTACGAAAACAATATACAAAGTATAATGATCCATACCTAATAATACCTGTATTTCACTATTTAGTTATTACTTTAGCTACTAGATTTAACTGACGCATCGTAAATATCTCATATGAATACATAAAGGTATTTTGCCCGCATGCTCAAATAATAATATGGGTATAATAAATATGTCTTAAACAAAATGTTTGATATCACATCGATAAAAGTATATTTAGCTGCATACAATACGATTGTTCCTGTTTGCACGATCTTTCACAGTGACGCGACATTCGTCACGATACGCGATAAACAGTAGGTACTACTTCTTTTCCAATAAAATTTACTATGCCCATCAAAACAATATAAATCTTATAAATAATTGTATATTATGCTGTTAGTACACTTGACATAAATAGGTACAATTTTTATTTGTAGCGCGTGAATTTCAGGGCATTCAGTGAAGAAAACTATTTCCTTAATTTTCTTTTACCTCACAATTCATTCTTAAGACTAGATACATTTTTTAATGAAGAACGTGCATAACTTAATTGTTTTAAGTAGAATAATTCTGCATTAGACTTTTTCACATTATGAAAATTTTCACTCTTTCATAGATTTGTTTTCTAAATGTATGATTATTCCGGATCATGGCTAAAAATAAGCAAGCATTATTTAATTTTGTTCATTGATTAAATTGATTTCATGACATTATATAGATAAAGATATGATTTGGAGACGACTAACCGCCGCACTCAGTGACGTTAATGATTTTATAAACTGACACTAAGTAAAGATTTCACAAGGAAAACCTTTACTTAGTGATAGTTTAGGTAATCAATAATTGTCTCTGAGTTCGCCGGTAAGATACTTTTAATCACTGGTTTTATGTAAGGGTTTGTAAGGTTAGGTCAGCTTAGGTTCAATTGCAATTTGGTGGCAGGTGTGACCACTCGCTCGATGAGCGCCTTCACAGTTGTATAGACAATATGCGCAAATGCAACACCGGTCTGCGCGCTCTGGGGTGTCTGATGGTGCGGCACCGGTTTTGGAACCTTTAGTATTTTTTTTGGCTAGTGTCCCTGCATATGATTTGAATGCACTTTTTGCAAGAAACCAGATCATACAAATTACGTGGGAAAGTAGCCACAGCGTCTCAATTTGTATTTTATTAATATACAATTTATATTATTTTTTATTATCTAATAATCATTAAAGCTAATTTAGTATATTTTAAAGGTATTCAAGAGTTATATTACAGATACTTAAATTAAAAGTTGACTCGTAGAACTTAATAGGCACCAATCTTTGTTATCTTCGGTAAGCATTTATATTTTCACTTATAATTTACTTTTGTAGTAAGACTTAAGATTAACAAAGTAAGTAGTTGCTACGAATATTTACTTGTATGTATGAATAAATAATCAAAGGGGGTAAACCTTTACCTTTATGTTTAATTAGTGACGATACTTACCATATTGCAGCTAATACAATATGCCTGACGACTGTAATCTGAAATCAGTTCGCCGTGACATCTCACGATTTGAAAGTCGAACTGCGAGCTACAAACAATGATAGCATTCCCACCCGCTCTGATTTGGCTGCCGTGCCGCCCTACGAAGCGATCCCCTCGCCCGACAGCAGATGTCGCCCCGTAAAACCCTCACGTAATTTGACAAGCAACATGGCCGCGCATAATATCGTCGGGCATAACACGCGACCCCAGTAAAATAGTACTCAGTCCGTTCCAATACCAAATTAACCGTCAAACTGCAAGCCAGTGTGTGTATATTCGTTGGAATAAAAAGATGAAGCTCTCTGCGAACGCAGGTACGTTTTACATCAATTGTATATCGTGTAGTATTTGCTCTACATTAGTATTGATCAGTGGAATGGTGTCAAATATAGATTTCACTACCGCATAAATGTTCTTAGTGTTATAGTACGTGGCGTTAGTATAGAAAAGTTCTTTTAATTTCATTCATATGATTTGGAGACTCTTGAATCTTGTGCGTTATCTACAGATTACGCAATGCAAAAGCAAAAAGGTAACGCATGTAGTAAAATAGGTGCATTTGGCGCATTGCGTTGCTAAGCAACGATGTGAGGTGTTATAAGATTATTTTATGCGGCTGTTAAAGAGTAGGTAAAGGGACAAAGCTATTAACGTACGTCTGTCACAAATCAACTGCCGGTGTTTAAGATGACGACACATCAAATCAAACGATTTTCACCTACGCCCTACACAATATTATTTTTACTTTGTAATGTGTCAATACATGTGATTGTAAATGCAGTGAGTGGTTACGCCATGAACATACCTATATGAATATAATTGTTCGCCAATAAATTAGTTATTTTATTGGTATGTATTTATCCTCTTTTCATAGCGCGTTGCGCGTAGCAGCTATTATGCGTAGGTTTCGAACATGTAGGTATGTCGCGTGAAACTAGGCAAAAAGTTCGTTCTAAAATATATGGATTGATCTATATTTAGTTTAGCGAAAACGTTAAAGGTGCTCCCATGTTTTAGAAATAGCGGATTTGAGGACTTTGAAAAGTTTAACTGTGTAAAGTAACATGGGGACTATAGTATCTAGTGTCTGCATCCCAATTGTGGTGATATACTACAATCCAAGGTTATTATCAGGGTTGAGGGTCTCTGTTATAATAAATCAAAACAAGTATTCATATAAATCATTCATACTGTTATTTTACTGCTTTCAATCGTGCATTGTCGTAATATAGTAATACACTGAGGTAAAATGTTCCATAAATCGCTCATTTGACATTATTACTGTAAACCATTCAATAAAAATGTTACACAATATACCTACTTATATTACGCGCGACGTATTTATTCCTCACATTGTGTAAAAGTGGGTCTAAAATGCAACACATTGAAATCTCTTATCAGTAATGTTGTAAGGAAGTATTTTAAAGTTATTTTCACACCTACACAAGTGTGAAAATTACTTGTAACATACTTCTTACGTAAAGTAGTAATATCAGTACTTACTTTAATTTTGACGTTTGACTATCATTTGTTTAAAATTCTTTATTCAATGACATTATACTTATATTACGCCCAAACTGTAATCAAAGGCGTAATTTTAATGGATTTCTGAATAAAATATCCGACAAATGATAGAGTTAACCCTGTTTTTTCAATCTTTAGATTAAACGAAGTTATAGTTTGAATATTTGGCCAATATGTCAAATTACTCCCGTAAGAAAAATTATCAATATCAAAGTTTATGGCCTTTTGTAAATAAGTAGATAAGAAAAACTAAAGTTATTCTATTACTAATCCTGATTTATTTGTCTCTTACAGGTAGTGCCAAGAGTTTTCATGGATTATGCTATACTATAAATGTATAAAACGTTCATTTGCAAATATATTTGGACATGGATCCAATTTTAGAAAATGAATCTGCGACTACCGAATCACCTTCGAAACATGGCAAGGCGAAACACAAAAATAAAAAGAAAAAACAATCGGAAGCGCAAAATCAAACAGTTGTTGGTGAGCGAAAGAAATTTGTTGTTACCACACTTTCAAACACAGCAAATGCAGACGATAAACTTCCTTCTAGAGTAGCAGATAGTAATGTACATACGGTCCATTTTGGAACGCGCGGTGTTGAGTCGCAAAGGCCTCATGTAAGATCCATATTTAGAGACAGAACTGCTGACACATCCAGACCATCGAGTGCAGATCGGCAATCGGCTCCTGATAAAGGATATGAAACATTTCACGGAACTTCGTCTAGTCCCCGAAGCTCTATTTTTGATATATTTCGTTTAAGAAGAAAAAGTGATGCTAAAAAATATGCCCCAAAACAATCGAAAACTACAGATAACCAGGAAACACCACCAGATGAACAGCAATATGCTGATAGTAAAGATTCCCACAAAAAATATTACCATACGGTAACAGGAGCGTCTTCGCGAAAGTATAGTCCCATAACTAGGGTTATGGATATTTTTAGAAGCAAGCCTCACCCAGAAAGCAGTCCGTCTACTGCTGATCCAGTGAAGAAGAAAAGTGCTAAGCAAGTTCGTCGTTCCTCTATTGAGACGACTTCACCTACTTACCATAAAAACTCATACGCCTCATTAGATCCCACGCAAGCAAAACAGATGTTTAGGGAAGTTCGGGGTCTTCCCAAATATGATCCGTATTTATCAATTGTGCAAATATCCATAGGAGGTAGAGATAAAACTAGACTTTTATTAAACTTCTTCAAATATCATAAATGTTATGAAATTTTACCAAAGTCCGCAAAAGTTATTATATTTGATACACAATTTTTTGTTAGAAAAACTTTCCCTACTCTTATATCGCATGGCATTCGGTCTGCACCGCTTTGGGATGCGAATAAAAAGCTGCTTGTAGGTATGATAACTGTAACAGATTTTATTAGGATTCTTCTTCACCTTGATAAAGAAAATTTATCTGTTGAAGATTTAGAACGACATACGCTTCATACTTGGAGAAAGTTGTTACGATCGACACGCAAGCCTTTATGCAGTGCTGGGCCTGATCAATCACTGCACGATGCCATTAATTTACTTCATAAAAATCGCGTTCATCGTCTCCTAATGATAGATCCTTTTACTGGAGACGTTCTATACATTTTGTCTCACAAAAGAATATTGAGATTTTTGTTTGTTTATCTTAATGAATTTCCTGAATTAACTTTCTTTCACAAAACACTTACCGAATTGAAAATCGGGACTTACGAAGATATAGCGTCTGTAACTGAAAACACAAGTATTAAAACAGCATTTCAGTTGTTGCTAGAAAAAGATGTTTCGGCTTTGCCAATTTTGGACGACAATGGTACGCTTATTGACGTTTATGCTAAATATGAAGTTTTAAATCTAGTAAGTGAAAAATTATATTCGAATTTGTCTTTGACTATAGGTGAAGTAAGAAATAAAAAGAAAGACTGGGAAGAAAAATTACAAAAATGTCGTTCAAGTATTACTTTATATGAGGCCTTAGAAGTTATAGTTAGAACTGAAAGTCATCGATTATTGTTAGTAAATAGAGAAGATAAACTAGTAGGAATTGTTTCTCTATCAGACATATTAGTATATTTAAATAGGATAATTCCCACGGAAAAGAAAGTTTCTTCGCTACAAGAAATATTTAGACCACTCGAAGAGAATAAAGTAGCGGAATCACCTAAAGAAACTGAAAATGAGATTATAACTATCGAAGTTCCAACGCTAGCACAAACTGTACCTGAGGCTGAAGAGGGCACCTCTGCACAGAGTGAGTCCAATGCCACTGTTGTTGAAGAAACGTCTAACGAAACTGAAACTAAAGATGGCGATCTTAATTTGAATGACACAAACATTAATTCTTCTAGTAGTAACATTAATAAATCGCACGTAGACCTTGCCATAGACCCAACTATGACTACGATTGATGAGTCGAGTGTTAACGAATAAGTAGTACGTTTTTATTCCAAAGAAATTGTGATAGGTGAAAACGCCGAATCGGTATATTAATCTCAGCTTTTGCTTGTTATTGATATTGTAATTTAACTTCATACTCATTAATAGTTGCATCAAATACCACATGATTGCCTTATTATTTAATTCATTAAAACATTGCTAAATCTTAATAAACTATTTTAGCAGTACCAAGTATTCTTCATTTATATGTTACTGGTAATATTATCCTTTTTATATCCAGGTTTATTTAAATACTAAGTCTATTGTTTTAGGAGAGTGACAAAATTTTCAAACAATAGTTTATATGGGTAATTTATAACCAGTTGCCCAATTCTATCATGAGCTACATTATTCTACTGTTAATTTAAACATTCAATGTGTTTGATGGTTTGTCCTTTTTATACGGGAATGAGGATTTTATTTTGAATTGAGACAGTTAATATTCAATATAGTGACGCGTTTTTATGCGTGAGTCAAACACAAACAAAAAGTGAATAAAGAAGACTGTACAAAAGGTCTTGTATCCACTTGTTTCGTAGAATATTGATTGAGTGGCAAATAACAGTGAATGTCTCGCACGAGTTGTTAACTCGTTGGTCAAAAAGCAAACATGGGTTACGTAATATGTGCCACAGTTCAGCTTCTTCGCTGGGTGTACTATTGTTCATATTCACAAAGGTGTTAAATACATCTACTGCTCTACCAAGAATCTAAGTAGTGCCTGTCCAGTGATTTTTTACCTCGTTTTGGCTGAGTGTAAACAGATGGTATCTTATTTCTGCGAAAGAGCGCAAAATATTATTTGGCCGACACAACAACAATTTAACAGATCATATGACACATCTTTCCTAGAAATGCATTGTGTTGCAATTGATATCCGACACACTTATGCTTAGTAGGTAGGTACAGGTGAGTGCAGCGGAGAGGCGCAAGCTCAACCGGTCGCCGGGCGGTGGGTGGAGGACCGAACCCGGAACAAACCACTCTGCCGACTGCCCCAAGGTCACCCGTATCTCTTACTTTTAGCCGCCAATTTAATTTTATCTCGTACCGAGTCGATTCCTTGACGCCATAGAACTAATCACATTAAACATGCTTGTACCAGTATCTATTGCGATACGCGGCTCGGAAAGGGTTATTTGTTAATGGATGTATAATGTTAGATTAGATTATTTACAATGGAAAATTATTTCTTAGCAGGAAGGCGAACAGCATTAAGTTTTGGTAGAAGTTACATTGTTTATTGTGCGTGCTCCATGCGTTGATAGTCGCGCGTAACGTTAGATTAGATAATCCACACTATTTCTATAAAAGCATATATTATTTGATATGTTTTTGTAAATATTAGTTATCATGTTTATTCTATCTAGAGCAATGATAGTAATATCACTTATGACTAGTATAGCAGTAAATCGCAAGCGTTATTGACTGTTATTACAGGAGCATCACCAATGTAAAATTAGAATGGTACTGATCTTTCTATTCTTACATGTATGATGCATTATGTTTGTCTAGGTTTGCATACCAATACACCTCTTTTTATATGTAAATATAATCTAGATATGAATGTTAAGAAACATCTATAGAGCGTTGAGAATATAATGTGATAGTAATAGATTATACTGGTCAAATTAACATATGAAAAAGAACTAGTAGCAACCCACTCGTGTGAAACCGGTAAGTTACTTGGCACTGGTTAAAGTAAATATGGAAGCTTGTCGCGCGATTGTGCGACAAATCTGCCTACACATCACGACGCTCGTCAATGTTTGTCCGCCTGGTCGAGTTGGCGTCGCGTCGGCGTCGTCGCCGTGTCGAGGCGTCGCGTTTCGCCTCGCCGCGCTGCTTCGTAGCCGACGCCGCCTCTACTCGATGACGTCGTGCGCCTCACTTCGTTATGTGGATCAATATTACGTGTAACATTACCATAACCATGTTTGTATTCATAAATAACTCATGGCCTCTAGGTCATTAGGTATTCAAACAATAGTTTTACGTTTCCCGTCGCACAATTGGAGTTCGTTGCTGAATATGAATACGTAGATAACATAGTTGTACCGTGTTTAAGACTCATTTAGTATTTGTTTTATTGATAATGCAAATATAACGTTACAATGCAAATTACTTTAAAAATACCAGTCATTAATATTACATGTACCATAAAAGATAAACTAGTTACCTACTTATATTTTAGGTATGCATGTATACTGTGGAAATTAAAACAGGTATTTGCATATTTTTATAGCCAGTATCAATTCCTGTTTAAGAAGAAAACGTGATTTATTCTTGTGCTATTTTTGTTATGTACCAACACTCCAACATACAAGTGAATCACAGAAATCACAGATAAACCATACAATACAAATAATTTTCGACATACTGTGAGTACTGCATATTTAAAATACGGAAAGATAAATTATTTTATAGCACTGATAGCCGAGTGATATGACCATTGGACTGCCAAGTCAAAGGTCGCAAGTTCAAATCCCGGCACGCACCAATGTCTTTTCGAATTCATGTGCGTACTAAAAACGGTGAAGGAAAACATCGTGAGGAAACCGGCATACCTAAGAGATTTTTCAACGGTGTGTAAAGCCATGTCAGAGGCCTACAGGCGGTTTAAACTCTGACACCAGGTTGTTCATCAACCATACGATAAGAAGAAGAAGACTCTTTTATTACTATTATTGCAATATTATAATTACTTACCTGTAAAGTTTGTACAAAGAAAATTTTCAGCATGGTCAAATTCAGGAGTGGCCCCTGAATTTGACCATGCTGAAAATTTTCTGGGGCTCTAACATATTCCCCTTTTACCTATAACAATTGTCAGTGTTGAACAATTGATTAAATTATATCTGTCACTGTCGTTTGCATGTCAAAAATTAGAGATGCCAATAGACCTAAGAAGTGGTTCTCTTAAAACACATGTTAGCATCGTTTATAAGTAAGAGGGATATCTAATATCCAGTGAAGGACTAAACTGAGTTTCATGAACTTTCGCTCCTTCTTCTTCACAACCAAAGTCCATACATAGTATAATTTTCATATATTCATTTATGGGGCTTTATGTATTTTGCCACAAAGTATGTAACTGTAAAAGAATGCCCAAGCAATTCATAATTTAATGCATTTTATTTGAACTTATTTTTCTAGTTACAGTTAACAAATCCCAACAGATAGCTTATCCTGCTATGTATAGCCAACACTTGTAATTAAACGCAAAAACATCACAAATATTTGAAAATAAATCTAAAAAATTTGAATCAGCAAAACAGTTCTAAATATTAGACGGTTGTTGCCCAATAAATAATATGAATTAGCATATTAATCGATCAAGCGGAGGTCACATAGTGGACAATCGCGTCGATCTTGCCTGTTCAGGTGGACTGCGTGTTGCAAAATATTTCAAGGATGAATCTTTCACCTTCATTGTCTAGTGATGAGCTTTTATCGTGTAGGAAAAGATAACGTTTCATTTTATAGTTGTTTTAATTTTAGATCTTCTCACCTTCATTTGTTTAATAAAAGTTACGATATCAACTGGCTATGCTATAGCTGTAGCTACGGGAAACTGTTAGTTGTAAGTCGAAATTTCGGCTTTTACTGCTATTATCTCGCAGTTTTAAGTTTTTGCTAACATTCAAGTTATATAAGAAATGGTTATGTAGAATATACCATCATCATCATAGTTATATCTTATTAGATAGGTATACTTGATTATGTGTCTGGCCAGGCATTTGGTTAGCTCTCGCTAAAAATTCTGTTGTTACAACTACGACATAAAAACAATAGACAATAGATATGACGGATAAAATCACAATTAAAACTAATCCACAAAAAAATCTACTTAATTCGTTTTAAATGGCTGGTATAACCGAAAACGCAGAAGAATAACATAACAACTCTGTATAATCTCAAAGTTGAAGATACTTTCTGAGTATTTTTGGACAATCGGTAGCAATCTTTGCCGGTCATTCAACACTTAGGTACGATGGTAGTGGCTAGTTGAATGCACTGCATACCTTTTTAGATTGATATGCTAAAAGTTACAAGAAATTGCTTCAACATACACTTATAAAATACTGTTTACTAAATATGTGCCGGTGTATTAAATATTAATCTTCTCGCGGCAAGTTTATGGTCGCTGTGTTAAAAGTTTGAGGAAATTATGTCAACCAGTTGGTACCTAACTATAATCTGAAAACATTCTGACATAATCCAGCCTGCATACCGAAGTTACAAAATAGGCATTAGTTACTCACTACAGAAAATGACTTCGGAGGATAAAATGAGACCTCTTGAGCATCGTGATGACCTGGTCACTGGTATAATTTGATTTGAAGCTAGGTCACGTAGAACTCTTAATTTGACGAACTAAGCATTTCAGCAATTAAATCCAATGCACTGCGTAAACTGATCTACTACTATTGATCTACTGATCTCCTACTCTATTTGATTTGTAGGTTGTTTTTTAAACGCACCCACATTACAGAATAAAATCTCAATTGACAGAATGTTTAATTTATTATGTGTTTTACATATTTTAATGATCATTATTTACATAATCTGTAGATTTAACATAACAACAAAATAACGTTTAGTTTGTCTACTATACATGATTGTCAAAACTTGATAGTCTCTAAGTGATAACCGCTAGGGTGGAACAATAAAGGTGAAGCTATGCATGTCACAGTCGATTCGTTAAGGAATCTCATCCATTTACATACGGAGATACCTCCATAACAAGTCGTCGTATATGGCCTATAAATTTGGTACTGGTTACTGGTAATCAAACGCCCAAAAGTCTGACAAGTAGTCTTACTAGGAGTATCGTATTATCTGCTTATTATTTTCTGGGTTGTAAAAGTCAGACAAGCAGTCACTTCATGTAAAATACTGATATTCAGCAGCATTCCGATCAGACTGAAATTCGCATCCTAACGTAGTTATCTCGCGGATGATGACTTTACTAACTTTACAAAGCTTTTATTACAAAGTAATAAGCTTCTATAATGTGAAAAAAATTGATCGCAACATTGTTCGGTGCTTCAAACAACCCAATTTTTGTTCAACTTAATCTAATATCGTTTGAAAGTAAACGAGCATATTGGCCATGCGCGCGAATGTTTAAAATATTTCACAATCTTGAGTGAGAGTCGTAAGATTTTACGAGTCATTGAAGACACAATTTGTAAACGTTGCCGAAGAGAATGGATTGATTACTTTTTAACTTCTATGATTATGTTTGCTGTTACTAAAATGCCTAAGGCTAGGCGTCTCCTCTTAAATTAATGTTCGTCATTATTTTTGAGACATCAAACTTATCAAATTTAATACTTATGGTTCGTTTATGAGAATCAGATCTATATGAAGTGGTTGTTAATTTATTCACAAATATTTTTAGTACGCATATATGAATATCAATTTAATAAAGATTACGCATTACTTGAATAATATTTAATAAACTCAAATAAAAGGGTTTTCACTTAATTAACTTTTGTTAATTACTGTTTTGATCTGCATAGAATTTCATATTATCGAAGATTAGATCCATTTAATGCAGAAACTTTATTTAAATTTGTTGCATGTCGTTGCTTGTTATAAAATGTAAATATTTATTAGATTATATTAAAATATACGATTAGTTAGTGTTTAGCCTACTTTAAAAAAAGGGTGATTGTACACGGTGATGAAAATCCTTATTTTTTTATACATTATAGTTTAAACTGACTGTCCATTGGGGCCACTCCCAAACAAACGCATACTCATTGCATTACACCACTATGATGTAAAGAGTATGCCTCTTAAGAAATATTTTATTAAATGTATCACAAAATTTCCATAGCTTGGAATAAGTTTACAGAGGCAAGTTTACAAACTTAAATCAATTAGGCATATTGCAAAATCAGCTTTGATTCCATAAAGTAATAAGATCCTGCCATTTTTTTGCTAAAAATACTAGACTGGTTGTAATTCACCTCGACTTTCAAATTCCATATTTCCATGTCATGTGGTTAAGGCTGTGCGTTGGCTGTCAGATAGTCAGTCAGTTGGTCACGGAACTATTTTATCCGTACAGTTATTAATTACATAGTAAGTCAGCGACCAAACAGGAAAAAACCTCTGCGAACTTGTAGAACAATAATTATGCAATATTCCGTAATCAATTTCTTGGATCATCAGTAGTGAGTGTCAATTTAAAAGTGTTAATAAAACCACGAAATGCATTAAATATGAAAGCAACGTCTCATCAAATTTTATTGAAACTCTTACAGTAAAGCCTAGCGCAGTTGTTGTTACGTGACTGAGAGTAAGTGTTTTGTAATCCTAAGTAGTGAAACTGATGTCATAGAGATTGGGAGCCAGCCGATGACCTCTTGACACAGCTATTAAATATACCTAAATCAGACAATGTCCAATACAAGCGCAGGCGTCGCTCACATCGAACAAGCTTCCAATACTTAATGATCCAGTTATTTAATGATAATTAAAAGTCATACGAATATTCTATTTTAAGATACTCTGTTTACAAACATTGGGCGATAATTATGACCGTCATCGGGGCAACATAAATATTATTGACTTTACAAGCTACATACCTACTTGCTCTACTGAACTAAATCATTAAAAATACAAAGATAAGCAACAAAATAATTAACACCTGTTAATTATCTAATTGTTAGCTAATTAAGCGTTCAAAATCAAAGATTTACAGATGCTTCAAGGAAGTAAAAAGTGTAGGTATGTGAAGACAGTCAATACAAGATTGCATAACGTAATTTTGTTTAACAACATAGTGAAACCTCTAGTGATGATATAATAACGGCGGACAACACCTCTAAATACGGTCTTTAGCATCCTTTTAGAAAACTCCTCGGGGTATTTACGGTGTAGTCACGATCAAAAAAGATTGGTAAATTGAGAAAAGAGTCTAATAAATATATGCACATTGCATTTTAAAAATAAATTTTCTAACTTTCTTCATTACGAGATTACATAGGGTTGCCAATTACACTTCTAATGTAGGTATACTTTGCGGTCAATGGCCTCCTCAATGCAGTGTTTGGCGCTAAACTTTTAGAACTAAAAGATCGCTGTTCTATGTTCTACATTCTCGATGATCATTATTTCTTTGACCTTGGTTCTGATATATATTTCATGTCCAAACTAACGAAACAGATTAAAAAGATAAGTAAAAGTTGAAACATGTGTTTGTCGGTTTATCAACATTGCCGGATCTGTCTAGTCCTGTAGTATTAGCTCCCTACTCATTTCGATTTTGTTCATCAATTTTAAGATATGTGTGACAATTATCGTATTATTTATTGAGTATAAATGTTAAATGTGTTATGTCTCGGCGTCTAGTGGTTACCTATACGGTGAAGGCCATACTGGGTTTTTCTAGCCAGAAATGTTGTGATAGCATGTTGGGTTTACGCCCTATCAGATTTTGTGTGGTAAAGCGAATGCACCGGAGTTGGTTAAACTTGGCCGCTGTCACCAGAAATCAGCCAGGAAAATATAATGTGTGCATCTGTAGTAAATCCTTTGATATAAAATCTCCTAAGGTCGTATCATAGAAAGTGTTGAGCGCTTAAAGCTGGCCAATTTAATGTACACTGATACTCATTTGTTACTAATCCCTCTCTTGACAACTCATCTAAGTAAAGCACACTCTCAACCACTATACTTACACGTTTATGCTTTCCTTATGGCTTCTGTTCATCGACACCTGTATTGGACATAAAACGTGCGTTATAAATTATATTGACAGAGCGCTAGTATAAGAATGAAGTAATTACCGTTAAGTTTACTTGTAATGGCTTCTGTGTACAATTTACGACAGCTATTAATAAAATAAAATTAAGTAGGGGTTACTTTATACGATATTTGAGATTAAAGCTAGGTACTGGTTTTATACTACTTACTAAGTAACTAAAAAGGTCTAAACGATAAAATATAATTAATTTTGGTATAGAGCAAGTGATGTATAAATATGTATT
Source organism: Abrostola tripartita (assembly GCA_905340225.1). Classification (NCBI taxonomy): domain Eukaryota; kingdom Metazoa; phylum Arthropoda; class Insecta; order Lepidoptera; family Noctuidae; genus Abrostola; species Abrostola tripartita. The sequence continues at coordinate 6,159,389 of HG996488.1, forward strand.
TTATGTTAGTAATTAACTAAGTATATACACTTGTATAGTCCAAAGACATGATTGTATGCAACTATACCGCAGCAATACGATAAGTGGGGAGAGCCTTATGATTAAGGTACCTTCATGTGTAGTAAAACACAACAGCAGTCTTTATGACGATATTATAACGTTATGTCTCTACAAACTAAATAATTTGGCTTAAAATAAATTCTACGTTTTAAATGACTCACGAGCGTCCTTTTAAACAACATGATCATAATTAAAAAAATGAGTTTCTAATATCCAGCCTAGGACATAGTTAACAAGTATTATATGTGCCAATGCGCCTGCTTCACTGGTGGAGTTAGCGTAAAGGCGATTAAATGTACTAGATGTTTGTGTCGTGATAAATGATAGAGTTGCGAATGTCTAAAGCTTTTTGTATGAATTAATTATTATCTTGATGAGTTTCCACGTAATTTCACACGAAGTATATTATGTGTCCGTTCGTATACAAATCGAGATCCGCGGTATTGTTAATAGTTTAAAGCTTCGTTCGTCTGAGAAAACTACAGTTGAATCTGAGTAATGAACGTAGGTACGAACACGCGTAGTAATAACACATCAATAATTACTTTTATAATAAGCTGACTTATAATTTAATAAAAATCTTTTATATAAATAAAAACACTTATTGCGGCATACTTTATGTTTTAATCACCGATATAATCGCATTCGTTTACAAAGACATATTTTATGACAAACAAGTTGCACGCTAATTCCTTTATTAACGTTTAACAATTAGATACAGTGAATATTGACAATCAAGCATACATATTATGTTTCCTTACGTGGGCTAGCATATTTCCCACATGATACAGTGTGACGCTGTCTTTAACTAACGATTATATAGTTATTATGGAATAGTTACGCACATTTTCATTGTAGTCACGAGATAGGAATTAAATCAAGCGATAGGTTATTACGTAATACATAAGCCATTCATGGTGTATTATATTTTTCCACGCTTATCTAGCAGTAGCTTCGCATAAAACCTGATTTGGCCAAATCTTTCATCTAGGAACTGGTTGTGCTCTGTTTAATAAGGCACGATCAGACTTAACACAAAGCGGAATATTGCAGCGTATGTACTTGATATAAATTGGAGTTAGGCCTGGACTCTGCAAAGAGTAAAGTCATCATTATCAGTGTCATCACATGTGAAAGTTGGCTGATAGACAAGATTCCTGCTTTGTTAGTATGTAAAGGCGATGCACTCCACACCTGAGAGCCTGAGACCAGTTACTGTTTAATCAAGTGTTAGCTGTGTGTATATTCATTAGATGTGAGTTTAATTACCAGCTTATGACCTTCCTATCTTCCTGATCGACAATCATAAGCCTTATGTTATAACAGCCAGTGTGTTGATATGTTTTTTTCATTACAGGAAAGTTATGCGCTACGAACATAAAGCTAATACTTTTTCCAAGCACAGATAATGAGAGATACAGTCATTTTTTTCTCAAAAAAGTATAAAGTATACTTGGTACCCGATACTAAAGCACACATTTTGATGTCCATAGGCCTCTTAACACTGATTGTCACATTCGACATTCTAAATTATAGCTCTGCCCTATTCGTACTCAGAGATTGGTGAGCCAAAATGTAATCGGTAGACGTATTGTATGAAGTAGCTTGCAACCGCACCTGTTACAACATGAATCGTCTATCAAAACGATGAGTTTATCGTTTATTAGTTTAGAATAAATTATAAAGTTGTTTACATTTAGTTTATAAATATACCTGCTGATGTGGGTAGATTTCAAACACCATGCTTACAAAACAGTTAATGGTTCGTTAAGAGATACGATCTTGTATTAAGTCATGGGGTCTTCTCATAAACCTATCATTAATGACACGTTATAATAAGATCCGTGACCTTGAGCCCTTTGTGCCGTTGACCTACGAAGAAGTTTGGACATAGACGGATGACGAATATTTAAATTGAAAGCTTGCTTAAAAGTTTAGTTGGAATGACGTTTTGCTTCTGTTGGCGGCATTTCGTTGCAGAAAGCATTCTTGTGGTGGATGTAGTTCACGGTTGCTATGCCTGCTATTGCTGCTCAGTTATTCAGTAGAGGTTTTCATGCCTCATCTAAAATGATAATTTTCTTGTTTTGTTCATTACATCAGATCTTAAAATGACTGAACAATGACATGATTCACCAGTAAGTCGTAGAAATAATTGCTCTAACGCCTGCCAACAATCATATCCATCCAATTAGCTCACATGTACAATTTCACCACGTTTCTTTGATGAAAACATTATCTCGTCGGAAGCTCGCGATAGAGTCATCCTATTGTTAAACTAAACTTTGTGCTTACATATTTTACATTTCACCTATCCTTTTCTGTGTTTTGGACAATTGTAATTGCAAAATTACGTGGATTTATAGTGTTTAACAGGCAAGCAAACTTGCTATTGGTACAAGGTTTTACAAGTAGTAGGTCGAAAATATATAAGTATTTAATTTATAATGTGTAAACAAACCATTTAATTATGCATGTGCCTACGACTGAGAGAAGCTAACTTTGTATATATCTATAACTACACATGTGCAAACATTAAACTACGCAGATTCATTCAGTCAAGGGACACTGCAGACGATCGACATCGTAAAATAAGTTTGCAATTTTCTATATTTTTCTAAATTTATTAGTATAGAGTCACATGTATTGCCAAAGGAGTGGGCAGAGGTCCCTTTTAACAGAAGTCTTCAAGTACCAACTCACATTTTGTTGCTTTTCATACGTCCCATGAGGTGATCCTATGCATCGACCCGGTACATGACGGACATAATCATAATCAAATACACACTTATCTTGTTCCTTTAATTTAGACTATTATTTTAGAGAATATTATTCTAGAAAGGGTTTCTATTACTATCGCGTAGTTATACATAATAATATGGACTTCGCTACCGCTTGTCGACAGTCTAGTCGACGGAGAGCTGACTTTAAATGATGAATCACGTGTTGGTCAATGAGTGAGAATATGTGTAGTAAGAAAATATAAACAAGAAAGACTAATAACTATACATTAACTTTAGCCGCTTAGAAACAAGTTGCGATGACGAAAGATGTATTCATATCCTTAATGGAAATAACTTTAGAGCCTATTAGGCTTCAGGTTGCCTTTTAGCTAAAATAAGGCTTCTTATTTTACGCGCAAAAATTACATATGCAATTTATAATAATAAAAAAAAAACATTGCTAGTCGTTCTTACTTTGTCGTAAGACAACTTATTAATGGAAGATTTGATGTATTGCCGAACGCTTGACAAAATATGATTTGTAGTCTTGCGTAACTTAAAATTTTCTAAACTGCAGAATACACCACAGTGTAGGTAATAGAATGTTGAACAATACCGGCGGTGCAATTTTACGAATTTCCATGTTTGTTTAGTAACATTATGTTAATCTGCACATGGAGCGGTCCCGTAGTATTAGTTCAAAGCGAGCAAGTCATCAATCCTCCTAAGCCTGAACACAAATTGTCTTGGGCAACACTTCCCATGACAGTTCAGTATTAATTAATGATGTATCGGTATGATAGGCTCGGTGGCCCTCGCGCCGCGCTCATCTCACATCTCAGCATCACAACTGTACATAAATACCGTAATCAACTTTGACAATTTGTACACGGTTGAGTAAAAAAGTACTAAAGTTTTCTCACCTTAGTGTTTTTGTATTTTATACGCGGTACTTATTGGCGTTGCGTCATTACACTGAAGTTGTCTGTTTAACATATTCGCGATTATTTTACAATTGTGCGATTACCAAGCTTTCATTGCAAGTTGGATGGAAGTAGTCTTTAATCTTGTAATACCCATCAACTGTTGCATACTTCCTTAATGTTTTAGTGTAAGTATGTAGCTATTAAAAGTGCCGAGAGAATTGTACGTGCGATGTCATAACATGAACATTGCACACGTTAATTAATTTGTTTGTCAATTGAAATGTGCCGCTGCCGATGTTCATTTACTTTTGAACAAAAACCTTCAGAAGACGGGCGGAGAAACGTTACATAAATAATACATTATTGATGGTAACAAATTATTAAGAGTGAACTCATATTAAATATGCTGATGTGACCGATTGTTATTGCGAAAGAACGAGAACATGGGCCGCTTGTTATTTTTATTCAAATGTATCGCCTAAACCCATTCTGCCCACACGGCGTGGCCGCAGCCTCTGTAAATTGATCACGCAGATGATTTATGAATGCCATTTTTACGTAATAGATAGGCCGTTTGTGTGTGTCCGTTGCAAGCCGTGCGTCCAACGTGTTGCGTCGCTGACGTGCAATATTTCTTGACACTAGAAGCGGTAACTCTACGACATTTCAACGTTACCAATGTGACAAGCCAAGTATAAATCGAATGCATACATAATATCTACGCCCATTGTTTTCCATTCGACTTTAAAATACATACAACGTTGTTGGATATTTGTTATTATCATTCCCAGCTTATTATTATCTATTTGGTGATGTTTCTTTCATAAATTCATAATTAATTAAATCACTTTAAATTAAACAAAGCTAATCAGAATCGTTAAGAGTAGAGCAGCACTAATAACAGCTTGATTTAATCGCTAATGCAGTAGGTGAGTGGTTATTATACTTTCATATCATCCCAGTATTTTATCGAGAACCTGAAAAATAACGGTAATTGCATAACTACCTACATGCTACGCTATAACGCCCGTAACTTACTGTGACAGGTTTCGCCGATAATTGTAAGTTTACAAACAAAAATAAGAACCTTATGGGTGGTCCAGTCTATACTTTCTACTAAAGCATGATTATCATTAATAAGTCTTTGCAACAAAATATGGTTAAAGATACTATTAAGAGATATCATTTTGACACTAAATGAGGAAGAAGCAGAGGTCAATCATACGCATTAAAGTCCATCATTGTTGATCAACGATAACTTCCGTGTGATGTATGAATAGTATCTGGAAATTGACAGCTTAAGTATAAGTACCTAGGTATTATATTATACGCACTAAACGTTTGCGACCCAATCCGAACAATGAGTAATGTGAACCGTGAACTGAACTTAGATAAGCATCGCGTCTTTGTATTCCAATGTTTGTAAGAGGTGAGTTTTATCTTACTCGGCAATTCTTTCGCAGTAGGTTTTGTGTTTGCTTTACGCACAATTTTAAATACGATATCCATATTAAAATTTAATTATGAAGTAATTTTAAATTGCTAACTTTTTTTTAGTAACGATTGGAGCCCTCATAGTTACAAAGTGTTGATAATATCCATTTTATAAACATAGGCAAACTCTACATGAAATACAGTAATATTCTAGATATTTATAAATAGCACCTATTAGATAATGAATAATACCTAATAATAGGGAATTATTGTAATATTTGGTTTAATTATGCTGACTTATTATGTATGCTTACATTTAACGTAGAGACATAGCATTTTTTATTCAAAACGTATAATAGAGCATCCTTATAAAGTGCTGATACGTAGTTTCATCAAGCATCGCATTCACAACCACAGTCTAAGAAAATAGCTCATATTACGAAGACATTATTTAATAGACATAAGTCGTCATACCGTAGGTATAACAATACCGGGCGTGCCTATATGTGACAATGGTACAGAAACTATTTTCCATAAGAAACCTCATTAGAGCTCCGGGTTGGTAGTAACAGATGTACAATAGTACATGTGGAGTTTTACAAGTAGGATTGTCGTTCCGCAATCGCCTCTTAGAACTTTAAAGAGTATCTTATTCTTGTAACCAATCATTACAAAAAATATATTATAAAACATCGATGTCTATGACATCAAACCACAGTCTTTTGTTACTAAACAATAGCCGAAACGGCGATTTGCATCTTACGGATTTAAGACGTTTAGTTACTTATAACTTAACAAAACATCATTCATTCATCATCCAGCACTGATAGCCGAGTGGTATAACCGTAGGACTGCCAAGTCAAAGGTCGTAAGTTCAAACCCCGGCACGCACCAATGTCTTTTCGAATTCATGGGCGTATTATAAATTAGTTTTTAGTTGCTAAAAACGGTGAGGGAAAACATCGTAAGGAAACCGGCACACCTGAGAGATTTTTCAACGGTGTGTAAAGCCATGTCAGCCGCTCACATTTCGCCAGTTATGTATGTATATGTCCCAAACTCCCAATGCGTGGCGAGCCTATTAACATTAACCGGACACAAATCCAGACTCCGTGCTGCTATTGAAAAAGTGAGAATTACGTAATAGAAAAACCCAGTAAGGTTTGCCCGACTCGGTATTCGAACCTAGAACCTCAAGCTTTGCAGTCGCACGCAGCGACCACTACACCAACTAGGTTACTAGGCAGTCGTATTATGGAATAACTCTATTCTATAGGCCGGACTTCATACAGTACATAAATATAATATACAGAATTGATTTCACAACCCGATTGGCGCAGTGGCTAAGCAATTGGATTGCTGCGCTAAGGGTTGCGGGTTCGATTTCCGCACGGGTCAATTTTTTTTGTGATCCGCAGATGTTTGTCCTGAGTCTGGTTTATGTATGCGATATTTAATGATTGTGTAACGCACCAGACCACACAGGAGAAATTCCTAGTATGTGAAACTTTTTTAAAAAGAAAAAATAATATAAACATAATGTAATGACTGTACCTACTGCAAAAGTATTGCCCAGTTTATTTACTAAGCCTATAAAATCCCATCCATACAAACAGTTCCGCTTTGGTCCTATATTCTGTGAACGTTAGTTTTCATAAATAGAAAGGCCTGCGTACTGTATTTATATCATTATACTGATGCGGTCTGATTTCCAGTTAGAATAGTGGCAGCGCACAAGGTAAATGGCGCGCGTAATCCTCAATGGACCCATTTATTAAACGACTACTCATTGCTATACGGATGTAGGCTGCTAACGATATGAATGTATTTCAGAATGACTGTATATTAATACAATATTTTACCTAATTAATATATACCTGCATAATATGATACTGTACCTAATTAAGAAGATTTTCTGTTTGTAATAGCGTTTTATGGGGCGATTGGTCTTGCCACCGTTTAGGGCCTTCACCATATAATAAACAAAATTTGCCTAAATACATAGGTACCTTAATACAATCACGCTAACCACAATGTTACCCCAAGGAGTATATAGGTAAACTCACTTTTCTGCGATAGGTGAATAGATTCTAAGTAAACGGGTACACTACTATCTACTGCTTCGGGTTACTCCCTGATGACGGTATAATTCCTACTAGAATGTTAATACTGCATATTGTCACGTCTGTCCTTGACAGGTAAGCCGACTTAGCCAACATCTCAAATTCACACTGGTTACAATTATTTTTTTTGGAAGTGCAGTACCTCTTTGTGCAATTAATACAAATGGTTTCGTATACGATAAAAATATAATATTGACTACCATTTAAGTTGATTAAAGATTATGCTCGCTAAATAAAAATAGGTTGTCACAACTAAGATCGAATGTCGCTTCATAATTAACATAATTATTCCGACCAATTTATTCTGTTACGCGTCACATTGAAACATAATATGTATTAGTTTCATCGGTATGAACGTATGAATAAATGAAGCATATTGCACACTTGACGCGCTCGTCGCCCACGCGTCGCTCGCTGTCATCTCCCAACTATTCGTAAAAAGTTTTGCTTACACAATTCAGCTTCAATGTATCAAAGCTTTTGTCACGAGGTCGAAGACCTTCGGCTCTACAAGATTCTTACATAACAACTCTGTTTACATAACGTTTCCTAATTAGAGAGAAGATTTCTTACAAGCTCGCAGGCGTAACAAAAAGGAATAGATGGACCGACACGAGCAATAATAATCCACGGTTGAAAACGAATTTGTTCTCCGTTATTCAAAACCGCTTTGTCGGTAATAATAAATATGTTATAGTAGGTAAGTAAGTATATAGACGATGATCTAAAAGATTGCGGTCGAGCCCGTCGGATTCAGCGGCGTCGCTCAAGGAGGACCGGACCATTCCGAAGCCGGAACCGAACCCGCACATGGAAATTCTGCGCTCACATCGACCGAATCGTGAACTGTTCTTTTTAATACCTATATCAAGAGCGTATATACTTTGTCTCACTCTTGCCAAGTGTATCAGACAAGGAAAACATTTTTTTCATATTTAAGCTTAATATTATGTTCGTTCGTTGTCAATTTTATTAATTCTAGGTAAGTCAAATTGCAGTTTATATCCAATTTTCAATATTTTCATCGTAATCTCCCTTTAAGATAAGCTTCCGTAATTTCATATCAGATGTAGGTAGATACATTTAGAGCACGGATGCAATTCGGATTCGATCAAGAGTATGAGTCAAGTACAGTCAACGACAATAATGACGCAAGTACAAGTATGCAAAGATCATATAATCGTATATTACTGACAAGAATTACAGATACCAGAGAAAATAACAAATTTAATTTAACGTTGCATGAAATTAAAAATATCTGTGCAATTGTTTTTGATGGCAGAAGATAATTCAGTATTTCTTTTGAAAGTACCTAATTATCGTTATTAATATGTATTTGTGACAGCTCACGCAATCTTCCATCAGATATTTCCAATTGAAATATCAGTACGTGTACGATATATTATGGACTTATGAGATAATACTAGAATTCAATGACGACTTCAGGCTAGGTTTAAAGATGATTAGTGCAGATTAGTGAAATGGGCCGGTTATCCGTATCCGCGGATATAGACACTAAATCCGTATTCGTATCCGCGGATATGTATTTTTAACCATCCGGCATGCCACTAGTGCAGATTAGGACTCACGAATATTTAGCAAAAGACGTAGATGTGTTAAGTCAGTTAAATGAGGCTCAATGGCAAGGTCTGGCTTGAACTTTATGTATTTTTAAAATGTAGTCGTATCAAATACTTAAGACGGCGGAGACAGTACCTGTCGCTGTATTATTACGGATGCGTGAGCTACACAATGTATTCCGTTACCGTTCCATGCCAGTCGTAAATCGTGTAAATATATTGAAAAAAAAAAAAACATTGATGCATGGCCCGGATTGAATTCGCGACATCGCGGTATCTCGTTTCTGGCCGACACCCCACACCTCAAGGTTGTCACCGCTTCTGTTCGACTGAACTTGATTTATCTTCGTTTAAGTAATGTATAACGTGATCGAATACTTATACATACCTACGTAAGTCGTTTTTTTCCATTGCTTATTTACTATGTATGTATAACGGCTAGACTGAATAATATTCCGAAATTATATTAATTTATTTGCACGTGCTTACAACGTGATACGAGTTTTGGTCTCGTTTAAGAAATCACCGGTTTGTGTGATATTATCGTTAGGCGAGATGGCGGACCCGTGATGCTAACATAATATATTTCGTGTAAATTTTTTCGTCTATTATTACCGCAAGTATCGTTCGCTTTCACTGCCGGCCATCAAGTGACGATATGACAGCATAATTAAGCGCGTCGAACATAATCACGCACGGGTCGCGTGCATTCGGCCTGGAGGCTGGACAAAAAGATCGGTCGTGACCCCACCTGAACTGCCGGATGTAAAGAAAGTACTCATTGCAATCTTCCGGCCTGTCGTGTCGTTACGTCCGTCATCGAGTGTCATAAGGAAAAAACAATCTACTACCAATCGTTTGACCGCGTCCACATGAACTCGTCTAGGTAAGTAAATATAACGAATACAATGTGGATAAGGTAGCATCTACTTATAGTCCTACTCACTTACTCCGGTAGGCGGTTAAGCACCGTAAAGTAATCAAATATCATAATTATTAAAATTAGTTATGTACTATTAAAAAACTATATAGGTAGATTTCTACATTATTTGGACACCAATGAAAAACTATTAAGTACGCAATCATTTACGCTACATTACGTTGGCATAATAATTGTGTATTTAAAACATTCTACATGTATAATACGGTAACTTGTGTAACAGTCCGATAATGTAATGGTTGTCGGTGTTTTATGAAACTGTGGTGTCGGAGTGGAGGTGCATCGCGGTGAGGCGCGCGCGCAGTGGGCGAGGTTAAGCGATTGCTTAGATCCGCGTTCACCTCGCATTGTGTAACCGCGCGGTCGCGGGGAGGGGCGGCGTGGGAACCGCCGAAAGCTCGCTAACGCTATGCGCAGCTTCCGCCGTTACGGCCGCATTAACTTAACGATGCATCTCGCACGCCACCGCAACCATACGCAACGCGCTGCTAACTCCACGCCAAATTGATTCGATCGTCATCTTAGCAACAGGAAATTATCATGCTGATGCCGCAAAACATTTGCACCAATATTTTTGTACGAAAGCTGATGGGACTTTCTAGTGGTTCGTGTTACAACTATGGGTATAATGCGATTTTGTCTAAGAGAGCGGCGAAGATGGCCCGCGTAGCGTTCGCCGACCATAATGCACCTAACGAGAGCATAGAGCGCTGAAGGCGCACAAAGAGCATTGTGAAAGTTATGTTATGAATTCGTATTGTTTTGTAATTGTTTCTAAGCTGTACAGAGCGGTGGAATAATTCATAAGTGTTGTTGTTCCCAGCGGCGGCGATGTTGTTCTCGCGACGACAGCTGAATAGGGCAATGGTGGCGGGCCGTTAGTGCGGCGCGGGTGGACACGGGGGGCCGGGGACGCGGCGGGGGCGGGGGGGTGCCGAGGGCGGAGCACCTGAGCGCGCCCTGACCTACGACCTGCGGTGAAAGGCGCCCGCGCGGGCACGGGCCGCGCCGCGCCGCGCCGACTACATAGCATCGGGCTGTTTCGCATGCGCAGAATGACCGGATTTACCAACAAAAACAATGACCCAAAACTGTGATCTTGTTTCGTTATGATTGAATTTTTTTATGTTTAACATGTTTTTGTACCAATTTACATACCTATATGACTGCACGTTATTAAAGGTGCGGCGCGGTCATGGCTTTAACAACAGTTGTAAATTACAGGGATTTTGTGCTTGAACTGCAGTAATTACGTGAACCTCTTTAGTAATTTCGTTGTATCAATGCATGATTAAAAAAGGATTTTAGCCTGACATAATTTATGTAACTTACTGACTTTTAAAGTAAGTGAATGCATTATTCTTTGGACAGAGTATTGAGGGTATCAATCAACTATAGGGCAACATGTTTCTGGTCTGATGTGTCATTAGCTCGAAGGTGCTCCGACTTGCTATCACTTTCGTAAAGGCATGACCCTGGAAACTTTTACTACCTGCAACGTTGAGAATAATTAATCTGAGGAAAATGATTTCGTATTAAATGTATTGTTATTAATTGAAGTCTTTTCTTTTTAATGGGCAATCTTGTTAACAAGTATTTTAATTTCTATAGCAAAATTCCAGAGGTATTTTATTTATAATCGACGATTTCCTTCCTTCAAACCTTCCTTAATTGTAGTTGTTAACTTGTCAGTTTGCAAGCCAACAAAAGTTTGAAATGAAATATACAAATAAGGTGGTAGTTGGAACAAATTTGAGTGCTGCCCGGATATCTGGGGCATGGCGCTTGTAATGAGTGGCGAAATGGAGTGTAGGTATAGAGTCCCGATACTTATGCCTTACTCTAAGAAAATTACAGATGTGATACTATGTATGTAACTGCAATCGGCAGCCCAAGCGCCTTTTGTCTTGACTGGGCACATGGATGCTGTACGTTTACACAAGTGAGTGTACTATCAAAACTACAAACGCAAACTTACTTCCTCATTAGACACGGAGTTGCAACAAGCATGCATCTAACTGACCAATACACATTCAAACAAATAACATTGTAAGACATGTTCACATAACATATGAAACGGTAATGACGCAACTTTCACGTACGTTACATGTTGGTAAAATGAATCGCAAGGCGCCTCTTACACGGTAATGAAGATTGATGGTTGCCGATGAGCACGACGATTAGCGAAGAGGTACCGTCATTTGTCATGGCTATCGTGTACGATTGTTTTATATGTACCAAACTCACCCTGTCCTCCATTCTCGTTAACAGTTAGTTTTTTCACGATTTAATTGTCATTAGGTAGGTACCTACCTGTTGATGTTCACGATAGTCGATTTCGATTTGTATCTGATGGAAAAACTTAACGATGTGCCTAGGTGGTGACCAAGGCTGCCTAACTAGTATTAACAACCATACATAAAGATGATAAATCAAAAAAGTACAAGATCTAAAAATCTTATTAGGTAAATTGAATTATAACTGAACTTTGATGAAATAGATTCCATCCAAGAACTTCACCTTATGAATGTGAAAGTGTGTATTTTGGTTTTTTCTTCTGTCTCACAGCAAATGAACAATAAACTGATACTATTTTTGCAATAAATATAGTTTAAGGGGTAGGTACCGACATAGTTTTTTTTTAAATCCTGCGAGAAAGAAGCCACAAGCGGAAGCTAGTGTTTTATATCCAAACATTTACCGGGCGTTATGTTAAATGAGGATATAGTTCAATGAATATATTATGTTCTAAGTACCTACCTACTACTGGTTCATTCAGTATCGATATAGGTACCTATACCTATACATAGAGTTTGTGGTTCTGCTCGGAAGCGACTGCCGTTTGACCTGCGCCCCCTGTGATGTTACATATTAGTATACAGGTGGACTCCGCTACTGGTCCCGCGGGTACTTAGCGGTGTCTCCACTCACCGACAGATACAGATAAGAACTACCTATTATTTGCAGGCAGGGAAGATAGAAACGGAGGCGATGCCGGTGTTTAGAAATATGTATAATATTTAACTACACAACGTGGTATTGAAATAATGTAAAGATCATGATTTTAATTTTTTTTAATTTTAAAGAAAATATTTTTTTCTAGAAACGTTATCCAAAATAATTGTATTTTATTTCTGCCAATAAACAACATCAAATTACATAATCTAGACAATGTAATCTTGAATTAGTTTACAATGCGTTAAACTATGTTTAAAGCAACCGAGTCTCATACATTTTCAAACAAACAGTAACATAATATAGCATATAATTTTAGGTCTAAGACAACCGCCAGACAATTAATATCGCTTACTATATCTATGAGGCCGGTAATAAGAGAGTTAACAGCGAAAATTAATTTATTAATCAATTAGATGTTTATCTCACTTAATTAATGAAAGTCCTTTAATTGGCGTTCCCCTTAAACACTATATTAATTACCTTGTACGGACGCGGCGAGTAACACGCGAATCTTGCGTGTTCTGTGCGACCTCTGACACAGATTTCCCGGAAAGTATTAGCTTAGGCGCTCCTTCAAATCGCAAATGCAGCTCGTTATTTCGAAAGCTTATTTTACACTAGTCGTAGCCTCAGGCCACATGTCGGTAATACCTGTATTTGGCATTCGTCAAATATCCAACAAAGATAATGTGCTACTAGTAGCCGCTCACTCATTGTTCCACCGTTTTATGTAGACGGCACATTTTATAAACCTGACTTAAACATTTGTCTTTGCCAGAGTTATGGTGTATGCGGATATTCATGTCGGTGATAACATTAATAAAAACCTTATTAATAAACTAGGAAAGAATCAATCATTTAAGCATTAAAAATGGTTAAACGATAAAAGATGAACTGGTGCTGATTAATAATTTTTAAAAGGAGTTGACTTTGGTAGCTTAGCTTAGGATATTTAAATTAAGTATGAATGTCACAAAATGATTGTAGATAAATTAAGCATGACACACGCGATGAAGAATGTAATTTTCTTGAATATCGAGACGATGATATCAAATGAACAAAAATACAGAATGCTGACTGTATGTTAGTTTTACTAATACCATTTTATTATAGCATTATTAAAAATATTTAAAAAGCCCTACATTTTAGTATGCGTGAGAAGTTAAGATGTAATATACTTCTACTTAGATCTGAATTTAATAATATTATTATTCAATCAGAGTTAAAAGGAACAACGAATCGTCATTACATAACGATAAAATGACCCGTGTCCGACCGCTTTTTGTGCTCATACTTTGTGTCAAGTCATGTTATTCGAACAAACTCTCCAACGAATTACAGATTTCACTCGATTTTAATACCTACATGGTTATCAAGAATGCAACTTTAAACGTGATAAATATGTAAGAACATCTGCTTCGTTATTTACAAAAAGCAAAGCAATCTAAGGCAATTTTATTACTTCTTCTAAAGTAATATGAATGTGGAATAACAATGATGTCACTTTAGAAATGTTAGTCACTAAATATTATGTAGGTGTTTCGAAATGCGGCTCTGAGTAAACCTGAAGATAAGAGGTTTATGCAAGTGTTACATATTAGTGTTGTTTTATCGCCGTCAATGTTACAGCACTAACGGTGTCGGTAACCGCGCTAAGCTTTCTGTCGATGCGCAGATAATGACGGACGTCGGCGACGCTCCGACGCCCGCCTCAATACGCCGCGTTGAATGACGTGATGATGGTTGGTCATATTGCAACAAATTATCTATACTCATTTGTACAAATGAGCTAGGCATGTCGGCCGCGGGCGATTCCCACCAGATACCGACACCTCGTCAACCGCTGCTTAACAAACAAACCACTCGAATTTAATAGCAATGCAAAATTTTATGCTCAGATATTGAAGCAAATATCGCGTTTAACGGACACTAAAATTATACTTATTATAATAGCCTGTAGTACTAATTTTGAATACCAGCTCTTTTAAAATGTACATAATTTAAGTCCTAGATTTGTTCAAGCCAAGTGGAGCAGGAATGTCGTTAAATGTATAAAAAGTGTGGATTTGTTCAAAGATAATCGTTATTAACATTTATTTAATTTGCATTTAAGATTGATAAGTGAATCAGACTTTTAAATAACGTTTTTATCTTATTATTTTACATTCATATCTGTTTAATACACCGGTTGGGTGTTTTCTGGTTCCACTGTAGCACATCACAACGTATATTCTGAAATATCTAAAAAAAGGAAGGTTTTATTTATTGTAATAAAAATAAAAAATCTTACTTTTGTTCCAAAACCCAAGATTTCTATTAGGCTGGAAATATAGGGAGCCAAAGATGCTATTTCTATCGCCGCCTAGTAATTTCTGGTGAAGATTGCTTAAACAATATTCAGCTCTTATTGTGCAATGGACTAAAATGTTTAGGTAATGTATCATAATGCACACTCCTGCAAGAGATTGTTCTTTCAAAACTGTATCGAAACAACATCCGTAACTATCTAGAGCTGAATCTGATTCCAAGAAGCATTCAATGTCGCCGGAATGATGGTACCTATGCTTAAATTGAATTACAATAGAGAACGGCCCACGCGAGAGCCACGCTCCGCACCAACCGCACAGGCTGGCCGACCATCAATTGTCAAAATAGTTCCGACATGAAACAATGGCCAATAAGCTTGCTAGACAGGGAGAGAGTGATTTTCCGTAATTTTAATATAAAATAATTGCGGACCGCTAGAGTGGAAGGCCTTCGGTCGGTCACGAACGTGCGTCCTCTTGTCTTACGGTCCTTATTATTCGATACGCAGAATTGTCTCCTTGTATTACAGTTATTGCGGTTTACGATAAACGTTGTTTTACACCTCAGAGTGTGAAGTAAATCTACGATTCTGATGTTTTTTTTTCTTTAGATAATTTACATCTATGGTATTGATATAAGCAGTTTATTACAAAAAATACATGCTACAATATTATTCTATTAAAACAATTAAATAGATAAGTTTGTGTCAACTTGTTATATTATAAATATTAAGATCAGCGCCCGACAAAGAAGTGTCTCATGATTTCCAGGAAATAATCTTGTTATACGACGCTTTAAACCGTCTTAAAAGCAAAAGCCTCGCATTTTAAAATTGTGATGCAATTATTTTAAACGCTGACATTGAAAAAGACAAGTTAAAATAATCCGAGAATTCCAAGTGCCCTTCACTTGCGTGGCGCTGATGCATTGTGATGGCCGGTGTATTTAGACCGTATGAATTCAAGTTGGCTGCTCGAGCCCGCTTATATAGGATAACTTAAGAAGTAATCGAACTAATGTAGGCAGCTGAGCTGAATACCAAATAGTTTGCCTTACTATCAATGGATTCTATGACGCACAAAGAATCAAGTTTTCAATTCTTTATACTTTTCAATACTTATTACAACTTTAACAATGTTTATGCAATTTTATTACATAGCAATTTAAAAACCAATATGTAAGATAAAATTGGTTTTCCCCCTGTTTAAGGTCATTATGTACTTTCAGAGAAAATAACAACTTACTTTATTTATAACTTTGAGTTTTCATTGGTTGTCGCAACAGAAATTCTGGCGGTGTTTCGTCATTAAACTAAGGTGATATAAATTACTACAGACCAATCGAAGCTCGTATAAATCATTCGACTTGCAATGAAAATAATAAATATGCAAGTATATTATGCACAGTAAGTATTTTGTCTGATGGCCGTCGTGCAGCGTGAACTAACCAATAGATAAA
Organism: Abrostola tripartita; assembly: GCA_905340225.1. Classification (NCBI taxonomy): domain Eukaryota; kingdom Metazoa; phylum Arthropoda; class Insecta; order Lepidoptera; family Noctuidae; genus Abrostola; species Abrostola tripartita. The sequence goes on from HG996488.1 coordinate 6,175,898, forward strand.
TTGTTTCGACATTATCTTGTGTTCAAAAAGCCATCTAAAAATCTAATCAAATGCAAAACGGACTAATGCAGTCGCCAAACTTGCAGCGGTGTGTTAATAAGCGTTAGAAGCTAATGCACGAAATGTGGGCAGACATGTTGACATTACATTATCGAACTAGTCCACGTTGCATTATTAAACAATTAGACAGTGAAAGTATTCAGTGTCTGCACGTCTTAGCCCGTCAAACAGGATGCAACGAAGCAGCCACTACAGATGAAGCAAAAAGCGATATTGAATTAGGATTAGACTTATAAAACCTTTCAATCTAGATGTTACTGCTTGACTGATCAGCCTAGATAGGCAACTAAATTAAATGCCAGTTTCCCAGAGACCGGGGCCGATAAATTTATAATAATAAATGGATTAAAGGAACTTATCGTTCACTGTTACTTCGAATTTGAGACATCAATACCACTTTTGTAATTAACTGAAATAATTTTCTTGCTAGCGGTTATGAAATAAACACGTATAATTCGTTTGCTAAATTGCTACTATTAAGTTTGTAGATAAAATCGATAAAAAATAATGAAGAAATGCACATGAACAGGCTCGCACGGCGCTGTCACTCGTAACTCCTCATAAGGAGGGATAAGGTCGAGTGGGTCATCGACATTCAGTTTAGTGGGTAAGGTTCGTGTAATAGATGAGTGGTGCGATTGCGGGCGATAAAGCATCAAGGCGGGCGAACTGCGCGGAGGTGGCGTCCCGAGGTGAGAAGCGTGGCAACAGGGCGTGAGATAGCGCGCCCGATACCGTCCGCGCGGCCCGAGTCCTTGCCCGAGCACCCGCTACACCACAACCTACAAATTAATGTATTCCAACTGCACCGGTTATCTAGGACACACTGAAAACATGCTGCAAGCCACTGAATAGCGTATTCATATAATAAACACAATATGACTTAGTCTGCGTGACGTTTTGATCGAGGTTTTTCTGAGATAAAATTACCATATGTAATACCGTTTCTTCAAGCTTTATCCTTTTACACCATTTTTTCAAATACGGTCAAACAGTATGGCCGTAATTAAGTGACAAACAAACGGATTGAGTTACATTCGAATGAAATGTAATAAACTGACTATACAATTTAAATTTGACTATTAAAGCCTGGGCCATGAACTGGCTGTTTTATATAATATACGAATTACGATCATATTTACCGATAGGGAAAGAAAGATTGTTTGGCACACGGAAATCAATAAAAGTTAAAGTTTAATACAATATTGTATCTCATCAATGTGGTTATCAAATCATAGGTGCTTATACTCTAACAATAGATATTAGTTTATTATAAAACACTCAAAGACAACAGCTTATGGCACATAATTAAATTCCGTCGTAGTTATTTCTTGCTTACGGATTAGTAAAATGTTCGTTGATTATAATAAAAAACACATTGGAACGTGGAACATAATTATATGTATAGTAATAAATCAAAACATTATAATTATTGTTTTTGGTTGTTGAATAATAATTAGGTACTTATTTGTATTTCGTACGTGAGAGAGAAACCAATGAGACGCCTTCTAGGAAGTATTTATTTAAAGTATCCAGTCCGAGCTTTTACTTAACTCTATGATTACTTAATTGATTCAGAAAGAGTAAACAATTCACGAGGGTTACAGATAAAAAACCTTTACTCGGCAAATTGGTATAATAACTATGATCTGTTCCAATTTCGATGTTGTTTTCGTACACCGTTTTTCGTATCGACACCTCCTGTAATTAACGTACGTCACGCGATCTCAGTACCTACCAGAAAAGAGTGCAGGTAATCGATTTGTACACGTACGGGTTTGCACAACGAACTGAGCCGTCATTTCTCCGCGCCCTCGGCGACACGACATCAACCTTCGCGTTGACGTTTCATTTCGCTCGATGTGTTCGCACTGGCGGATTTTTTATTCTTGCACTTAAGGCTTATCGTATCCTTGCTTTAATTTTTCGGCGACGTGGAATAATTACTGACGGCATCTTAAAACTGTTCACGCGGCAAGCCGTTGATGACAGCTGCACCACTGCCTATCTGATATTACAGCGGTGGGATATAAGGAATGATATGGCCATCTGTACCGACGTGCTCCTGCTAGCGTTGTTTATTTATGTTGCTTTTTAATAAAAGTTCATAGATATATCTTTTCAATTGACCGTTACATACCTAGCAAAACCTACCAGCTTGTTTTAAGCTGCTTGTAAATTGTGTATTCATTTATTTATTCATTGGAACGTTCTCGTTACTCGTGTTTTAAGAATATAAAACCTATTTTAGTTATTACAGGGCTTGCCAAACCACCTGGCGCCACATACTTACAATATTACAATTACAAAGATCGAATCGAGAGCCTCGTTAACATTGTCCGGGTCTACTTTCTGAACGTATCACGCACATAGTTATAATCAATCAATCCTTTAATCTTAAAGTACGTGTGCTACTTTGTGAAAAGTTTTACACCAGCCCAAGTAAGTAATTGCAGGCTTCAGTTCACATAATGATACGCTTAGCGGGCGGCGCGGTGAAACGTGTGAGGATTTTGATAACCTCCAAAAATTAAATTCACAAAACGACTCAGAAGTGCGATGTGGAGTAAAAATCACGCACAGTGATTACATGGGGCGTGTTCTGTCATTATGCTGTCGGTCTTCGGCAGTCGGCTAACGAGCTCTGACTCGCCTGTACGAGTTCCAAGAGACAAAGTCTATTTCAATTATATTTAATACCAGGGGGACACATGCGACGATCAAAATAAACAGCGACGTTTCTAAAATTGTATTAGGTACCAACGTATAGATAACCCTTTTAACTTAAGCTTCAATTAAATAAATAGGTATTTTTTAAATGTAAAAACTGTTTCTTTGTAGCAACGTTACCTTACAGTTGTACTATTGACCCGTGCGTCTATTCGGTAAATATTAACTAGACATGTTATAACAACATTAAACGGAGTTTCTTACCTTTCGCACTGGTTATGAATTTAAATGAGCTGCTCTAGCAATTACTTGAATACTAATTAATATTTAATGAGATTTTATACGTTTATGCAGCAGCTGCCAAATATTTAAGTATCAGTTTACGTTGTTTACAGCAAATTATATATCAGTGTCCGAGTAATTACGGACACCTTGGAGCAAGAGGTCAAAAAGAAATTCACTTAAAACTGTAACACGCCCTTCACAAGAACCGAACGGCGAACCGCAGCAAATTTATAAAGTCGGGTCATTTTCGAAAACCAGTGTCCGAAAGTGAAACTACCCGCGCATTTATTACCGAGTAAAATATGTAGATTGCCGGCAAGATAATAATGATATGTGCTCGTGGTAATGAAATTTCCCGCCGTCAAACGGTGCCAAAGTAATTTGCGTTGCTTGTCTCTGGCAACGAGTGCCCCAAGGGCCGCTTTCGAGCTTGCGCAAGGCGTTAATGAGACTCAATCAATTTTTTATTGGGAGTAACGCACGCGGCTAGGGTGGCCCGGATCATTGTTGCGTGCTCTCTTATCGGAGCCTATCAACTGGTGCCTTCGCGCAATACTCTATTATGCTACTACCCGCCAGCTTATCTCTTAGTAAAATGATTGCATGCGGACATTGTCCAGCCTGTTTCACTTGGTAGCGAGCAAGGGCTCTACATTGTTTTTATCGTTACCTACGAATGTGTAAAATGAATGGTCACTTAAATAAAATGTTTATACTTATTACCTACTGGTGATTTTATAGCTTTTTTTTTTCCTTCATCTACACTTTCGAGGCGTTGGAGTCATTAACCCTGATGGTGTGTACCTACACAGTTAATAACTGCGTTCCTTGCAAACGGAATAGCATCATAAAATCTGTTTGCAAATAAAGAGGTTCTTACGTTTAATTAAGTGACTCGAACAGCTCAATTCGGCTGCTAATTAAAGAAATTGGTGCAGCTTTCGTGGGTAGGCTAAATTGTTGTTAAGGGCCATAACATTACAATTTCACGGAAGAGCCACCGGGCCACCCTGCGCGCGGCGCGCAGGCGATCCACTCATATTTGTTAAATCATCGGAACCCTGTAATTTTGATCGATATCTTTATTGACGGCACAAATTTATTGATCATTTCTTTGCAAACGTTCCCTGTGAATACAATATGGCGGCCTTAGCGCTGTCGCAAGTCGCCGCGAGACTCGACCTTCTTGCGATGCTGTGATTATTGCTATGGTTTCGTTTTTCAATAGCCATTTTATATCAGATTGACCTACTTAATTTCGTTTGTGGAAACTGAATTTCGCTTCATGCATAATATCTTTTAACCGATCGTTAACGAGAAGTGCTTAATTATTGTTACCTACTCGTGCGCGTTCCAAGTAATGCACTGAAATAGTATTCGTGTGCACAATGTCAACGGTTAATGTTGTTACGAAATAATTATTAATTTCAATATGCCGGTGTAATTTAACAACCGGGCTTAACGTGGTATTCAACGTGCCAATGATGATTGAGGCTTGCAGCTCCGAGATCTGAAAGCTTTTCAACTTAACGACGTCGCGGTACACATGTGGAATGTTATATACAGTTATCGTATTCAGGTACAAACACCAATTACTAGATCTAAAAATATATCACTGGGAGTCTGATCATGAGATTAAATTGCTCTGATACTCTGATATATTCTGAATTGATATACAAGGCACAACAGGATCAGATTAGTTACAGCCGAATCAACCTGACATCTTATTTTATGTGGTTTGATCATAGGCCTATGTCATGAGAACAAACGATTAGGTCTTTATTTATCGGAGTAATTTTATAATGTCCTGCATACTTCGCGACTACTAGGTACTCTCGTAGCAAAGTGAAACAGATCACTTTATTATGTTTATCATAGCTAGTTTTAAATACCATGGCATGTGTTACAGTTACGTTACTATAAAAGGACAATTGTTAAAATCTTTTAGTAAATAAATAAGGTAAGTGTCAGAATGTAATATGTATGTGATATTTCATGTTTGTGAAACGCACCCACGATACAGGAGAAATTCCTAGTGTGGGGAGTAGTTTTTTTTTTTTAAAGAAAAAAAAAAACAGATTTCAAGGTGACGTCAACACGTTCTCTACGAAGCTCTACGACATCCTAATAAATTTATATCTGTAAATCTATATGCAACCTCTTTCTAAAGGTGCGTAATGTACTTGGTTTGAATGTTCTTGAAAGATTAATAATGATTGGATATAAGATAGTTTAAACTTTAAAGCAGTTATTTGCATCGTGATAGCATTTAAACTCGTCGCAAAACAACCAGGGTCTACGGTGCCCATGAATCTAACCAACTCAAGCCAGACGGTTATAGCCCAGCAAGCAATGTTACGTTATTACATTTTAATTCGTTTAGAATGAGCTTTCTGAAAATTGTGGGGTACTCGTAAAACAAAGATAATTTTTGAGCTTTTTACTGTAAATCAAAACGTCGATTATTATATTTATATTATTATATTATATTTATATTGAATTAACGACTTACACCTAGGCATACAAGTGTTTGCTGTTCAACATGCTCAGCACATTATTGTCCGTCTTGCCGATATATTCAGCTTCCTCGCTTATACTTTTTAGCTTTAGCTTTAGGTAGATCTAAAGCTCCTAAAGACTAAAGTCTTTGGGAGCTTTAGATCTACTACCTACGATACAAAGGAATATCCTAATTAAGCAGAAGCAACCGCTTAAATAAAAGTAAAACATAAAAGGTGACTACCTACATAAAAACAAAAAAATATCGTGTTCTGTAAACACTATAATTAGCATTATATCAGCTGGTAAATGTTTACGGCGAATGAACAATCGTAGCGAGATATTGCCGTAATCGCTACGCTTAACGTTCGCCGGTTACAATGGCAATTGTAGTATTATTACTCCTCCTATTTCTTTCAACACTATGAACAGTGACGGTTAAGCCAACACCACGCGGCGAACATTTTAATTAACACTTCTTACGAACAAGATGTAAATTTTATATCAGTTTGTAGCTGCGGCTACATGGTAGGACTAATTAAATGCCACAGCGCAGCGATTCAAATATATCGTAACTTAAACCTAGGGACACTAGAACTTTATCGGCACTAAAACCGCTAGAAAGCGAATCAAAACGTGAGACAGCTATCCGGTTGTAGTGTATATAGTTATTATCATAACATATCATGGAGGTGATTGTAAGCGCAGCGGGCAGCGGGCAGCGGGCTGGCTCCGTCACAACGTACGGCGCTGCCACCATGTCACATGTTGTCGGCTCATGTTCGCCACAATCGACGCTATTTCATCGATGGCCTTATCTCAACCTTGTCGCTGGCCGTCCGCGATGATTTATTCATACCTTCATACTCCCTCCACTTTCTCTCTTCGAGGAAACATTGTCGTTAGTATTTGTGACCACTATAATCGTAATTATGAGACGCGCCGTACATGTCGAGGTAATGGTAAGTAAACAAACATTTTCATAAAAACGACAGAAACATTTTGATGGGGTGGATATTCGCGAGTTAAAAGGTGCGTTAAATTTTATTGGAATACTTGTGGTCCGTTCGCACGTTGTCGAAATATCTTACTTGCCTGTACTTTAATGATCAAGAATGTTTGGGCTTATTTTGGGATAATCGTTGTCGCTTCATGCTTGGTACCGAATCTGTTGCTAGTGGCTGATTACCGTTGTTCATTATACAACAATAACTTACGTGCTAGTAACGCAAGTTAATTATGTACTGTTGCCATTTTGATTACTATAAGTAATTCGTTATAAAACATATCGACGCCCTCACCGAAAAAGATGGCAAAGTCATATAACTGTAAAATTTTCTTAAACTGTGGACCTGGTCTGGTCACACCTCCCAGATTAAAAAAAATATATTTTCATTATGTTTTACAAAGTTATTTATTAAATATGTTTTATTCTACGGAAGTTACACTAGATAATTATTTAAACAACATTTTTTTTCCTGTAAAGTTCGACTTTTTGGGTTACGGTTTTATTTAGTGAGGTCGTCACTTTAACATAAATTATTGTGTCATAATTACAGTCGATTTAGATTGCCGTTACGAATGTCAGGCAAGCTATAAATTTCACTATTTATATGACGAAAAACGAAACAAAAAGAGGTTTACTTTATTTATAATATCGTGTAGGTGCGGCGAGACAAATAAAGAAACAAAAAGTGATTTCGTGCGAGGTCGGCTTTGTGCTGACGCTCAAGCCGGCCATCTTAACCTGCGCCGGCGACGTGGTTTCGAGACCTCTGCTCTGCAACTATCAACTGCAACTGAGGCGCGGGGTATTATCCGTTCTGTAACCTTGGCTTATATGCAACTAACTTTTAGGATAGATTAGACGAATATTGCGGATTTGCGTTGATTAACGACTCATTTAAAGCTGCATTGCCTTAATTAAAATGATAATCTTTTGTCATTTCTGTAGTTACCTATACATTGGCAAGATCACAGTCATAATCTTACCCCTAGTTCCTTTCTCATTGTGGCGTGCGAGGTGCATGTCCGTGTAGGTATAATATATTTATTAACCTTGAGAATACCATTATTATATACATACATTCATACATCCACACCTGTAATCTTCAAAGGTGCAGGAGTGTCCACATTTTCAGGACATACACTTTATTTGATACAAGGATCGTAAATTAAACAGTAAAAGAAATTATATTTTGATATTTAACATAATTACGTAACTGTACAAAATTAATTATTTAATACGCAAGCTCGCTTTTCTTTTCTCTTTACATCACTTTTCACGTAATAGTGGGGCAGACAGACGCCCCGCCCCCGACACATCGTGGAGTTTACGGCAACTCCACGTTGTACTGCCGCTGTACAGAGAGTGGTAGTAGATACTGGGAAGACAGTGGGGAGATAGTCGGAATTTAGTAATCCCGGATGGCTCAAGGCGATGGAACATATACAATTACATAATGTGTTAAGGTTTGTTTCCAGCTGTAATACTGGATACCAGTAGTCTCCATGGAGAGACACAACCACAGAACTGGGTAACTCGATACTAAACGATAGATGCCCTTAATAAGAATGGTCGGCAGATTTTCGCGCTGTGAACGTCTTCAGAGATCTTCAAAGATCATAATAATTACTTTTGCTTAAATATTGTTCGAGAATTACATAGCCTTAGCGTAAGTTGATATTTCCTAACCAAACGTAAACGTGTTTATCTTCATCAACTGAACTATTTCCAAAGACATTAAAGATCTGCAATATTTAGTTACCTTTTGTTCTCTTACTGATTTAATTAAAGACGGAGCATACACAAAGTAAATAAAACTCCAAGCTGGGAAGTCTTAATGGTCGTTGTTAAGGTATTACATTAAGGACAGGTATGTACGCTGACTAATAAATCACAACGTCACGGAAATCACCACAGCACCGCCGTAAGCGTAGAAATTGATCACTGAAAATAAAATACAAAGTCGTGGTCCAGTTACCCGCCAGCAATTATTCTTTAGTGAAATGAAAACACAATAGCCGCTTTATATAAACGCACGTTTAAATCACTCAAGACTTTCAATAATTTAAAATAAATGGTATAATAAATTATACTAATAAATATGTATAAGTTGAGACATTGATGTCATTACAGAAAAATGCAAATCAAAGTAGTCAGATACCAAAAATAAAAATTTTGCAATAGCACATTTAACGCTAAGTGTTTCTATGAATCAATTACGTACGAGATTATAATTTAAATGTAACCAGAAGACATTCTTTATACTTAATTTATATTGTATCGTTGCTGTACAGAGCTGCTCGTATTTTGTAACGCAAGATAAAAAATACGGGTTCCTCAACGACGATTAAAACTCTTAATAAATGCGCCCGTAGTAATTTTTTTCCAGCGATGCAATTGAATGGAACAAAAATGTCAGTTGAATTATGAAAGCGATCGATAATGAAAATGTTGGTACGCATGCAGGCCAGTAGAAAGTGTCTCGACCTGCGTGAGCTTTCGTTAATTTGGCAACTCGGTGCGGGTCACTTGAACCTCGGGTCACATAAATATGTCGGCACCCTGCCCCCGGCACTACTTTGTTTCTTAATATACTGCCAATTATAATCAAAGTACGTGCACTTGCCAGTCGCTGCGATACCGATTTCTTAATCTTTTTAAATCAACCAGGTTTCCTCGTTTCCGTATATCTGCCGAGATCATTTTACATGGACCTTGGGTGTATTATGTATGTACGTAATTTGTTTGTTGTTTATGGGATTTGTCATAAAACGCGTATAATATGATTTGACTTTCATACTTTATACATAATAAGGAATTTAAATACTTATTTATATAAGTAAGTTTAACAACAAATGTATCTGTATAGTTAGCTACCTCTAAATAAAGACTATTGTATAAATAGTTGATGTTTTTAATAAGAAAGTATTTATGTAGAGTATGACGTGATTGCAAAACATAGAGATCGTAGAGCCGAAATATAGTTCCCACGGTGCGCGCTCGGCCGTGGCGGGGCGCTGTCGTCCATCAACATCATTATCTATTAAAAATATCGCGTCATATTGTTCGCTATTTTGTACAAAGTTACTTTCCGCGTCGGCTTCGTCTCGTTATCGGTGAATATCTCGAAACACCTATAAATCACAACAATAGTAATTATGAAACGCTCGACTCTCACGTGTTCGGTTAACTTGCGAAATTATTCAAGCACAACGCTGCTCTTTTGCATAAACAAATGATTGAATTTTTACCTTATATAAACTTGTATCAAAAGCTAATGATGATTTAGGTTAGATTCGATACGTCATCAAGTGCAGGAGATTGGATGGTGTGAAGGTTTTGAGATCTTTTAAGGTATTTTTTTTATTACTTTCTTATTCCGTGTATACCGACTAGTAAGTAATTTTCCGAATATCTTTCAGTAGGTACTAGTTTGACAATCACAAGCCTCACAAATCCTTTCTGACCTAAAAACTGCTTTTAACCGTTAACAGTCTAACTTGGGCCTTGATATGTCAATCAGATATTCAGTCAATCACATTACCTGCCTAATTATGATTTAGATTAGATTGGTAATCATTGTAATACCTAAATTTATTTTGACTCAGGTTGGCCAAAACAGCGACCAAGTACATTCATAATGATACTTATAAATTTACGAGAAGAAATGTATCCTGCCTTAACAATCAGCTGGGAGTTAATAAGCCGTCATATATAGGAGAACAATTGGACCGGTTGCATGACACTTATGTATTGCATTACCTGTATAGCCGTACAGAGCTGATTTTACTTTTTGCGCGGATCTGCCTACTTGTTACGTGAGGCAAGTAATTTAGGTGGACGTAGGAAGGTATACGGAAACTTTTTATGGAGCGCGCGAGGCTATGTGTCGGGGTATGGCGCAGGGCGGCGGCGCGGGGCGAAGGGAGGGTGGTGGGGGCGGTAATTGCGCCTCGCTCCTGCCTCGTCCTAGAAAGCTCACCGCACTGCTTCGTTACGGCCCTTAAGACTGATTTATGTCCGTAATAAATATTTTTTGAAAGTTCCAGTGCGATAATAACTCCATTAATTTTGATTAATGACAATTTCTTAAAAGTGAATTTTTGACTTGCTATCTCTGCGCACGACCTGTGTTGCCGTCGATGGCCGGACCTTCTACATTTTAATTAACTTTGTGCTCTCTGACCGATTGTTCTTGTTTCGATTGCGATTTAAAATAAAAAACCAGTTGACGTTTACTGCTAACGTTTATCATAATAAAAGTTGTTGCTTAATGGAAAACTTAATGAAATACTCGTTAAGTAACAACTTTTATTACTTGTAGCTTAGGCGGGTTAGGTGAAGGTACTGGTTCTGTAAATCTATTCTGCATGTCAACAAAAAGGCATGAAATCTATGAGCTTGCATTCACTTTATTTTCTTGGAAATATAGTCTGTGCGTTGTGAAGTATTTGTCCCGAAACATGCTTATTTTCCAGCAGAAATACATTCCGAACGGTGCTTATCGCGAGCGGCCGCTTCGGGTGGCGACACATTCAGCGCATTTGCAATGCGAGATATCCCGCATTACCATAAACAGTACTAGGCGGAGGGCACGCCGTCTATCGCTCGACGACATATAAATTATTCAAAATAAAGTATCGCTTAACCCCTGACCCGCCGCGAGCCGCCGCCACAACGCGCCCGGGAGCGCTGCGCCCGCGCCGCCCGGCCTCACGGAACCCGTCGGGTACCTTGTAGGCTGACAGTCGTCGCCCCCTCCAGCGAACATGACGAATTGTCTTAATACAAGACAATACACCAATTACATGTCAGCTGCCCCGCTATATTAGTTTAAAATACAAACTACAAGCTATAAATCCAACATAGTTTCATCCTGAACAAGTCCAGCCCTGTTCAAAAGAACAAAAAATATAATAACAGTAAAATATGATGCGCAGCTATTAGATATAATTTTCATAGTCAGTAATAAAAAATGCACTCGATATTTTTTCAAGGAGCAAAACACTAGAATAATATGAAAGCCCGAGGAACACGGGCTAGTTAAGTTTAAATGAGCCGCTTAACGTATGGAATTCTTATTATGAAGCATTCGCGATTAATGTGGAGCGGCGGGTCGCGCGCATGTGGCGTGCGGCGGCGCGTGCGCACCCGGCAGGAACCGCAGGACGCTGCTTATTTACTTAACAGCTTTCGCAAAACGGCCCATTACGGATAACTGTACTAAATAATTACTGCAATGTGCCTTTCTATTTCTATGCGCGCGCGTGCGCCTCCACCTGCCGCTGATCACTGTAATTATTTACTATGCATGAATGCGGCGCGCGGCGGCTGTCTAGGACGACTCGGACAAAGAACGGTCACTCCTGCAACGGGCTGCTCGTGGACAGGTTCCGATATCAACATGGGTGTGCTGCATAGCAATTTTAAAACAAGCTCATTAATTCATTCGCACGAAACGACACCTAGACAAGGGCATGACTCAACCAAACTAAATTTAATTTTATTGAATTCAATGAAAAATTGACGCTTTATTATATTCGTTAATATTCATTTAAACAGCAGGACGACAAAATGTTTATGAGCATTCTCTTGGTTTTCGTAGCTCAGTACAAAAGACATCAACGCTCGTGTCGACTCACGTTTCGTTTTATTACAGTATTCAGTTTATTTATACCCACCAACGAAACGACTTTTTAATGTTCTTTGTTTCAAAGCTAAAGTATAAATACTGCAGCTATTTACAAAATAGTACAAATTTATTATCCTAATAAGCTAACAGGCGAATTTTAAACGTACTACAAATTCTATTTAATTGAACACATCCTTGAATCAAATATTATCATCTTCCGGTTTTTTAACCGATGCTGTTGTTCCGCACATAGCCGAATCGTTGTTCGGACCATTCACAATGAGTACCTTTACATTTCGTAACTTGTAACCGCAGATAATATTTGAAATAGGTAGTCATTATTTGATTTTTGTTATGTATTTATATCGCGGCCTCGTATTTCCTGGCCTTGTCAATAGACATCATTTCGAGTGGCGTCTCAGATACCAACCTTGAATTATTGATGACTATCAGGATGTAAGAATTTGCATTGTTTTTGGGTCTAGGTGATAAATCGGAACATTTAGTGCTGCACTGTATCATCTGCTTATTTACAACTGTTATAGAACAGAACTTAATTGATTCTTATTATTTCTGATACGTATCGATCAGAAGCGAGATAAAGCTAGTTTGCATTGAGGATCTTAAAAGGAATTCTGAATAACAATTTTGTTTAATTTTATTTTGGTAGATATCGTTAAAAATGTATAATCGATCAATCTGCTTCAAGTCCATTAAGATTAATCTGCCGCTATAAAGTTTATGTTTGTCACATATTGGCCTTAGGTACTCAATGATTCTTGGCCAATACAATAAAGACTTTTTTTAGTTTAATAATTTTATTAAAAACAAGACGTTATAAAATATAAAAAATAGTTCGCCGGGCTTGAGGTCCAGCAATTCAATTATCTAGCCAGGCACCGTCACGTTACTATTTCTTTGTTATTTAATTAGGCATAGTGAATTCAGTTTATAGGACCCACTATGACAAAGTACTTTATAATTGCTTCAAACCTTCTTTAAATAATGATGTAGCTAAAGTCTAAGTTAAGGTATCCTGCACTACATTAACGACCTCTTTAACAAACAAAGAATTTGTCTCATTGGTATGTCCTGACAATCAAATTCCAAGACAATGACAAATTTTAGTCAGTTTTTAGGGTTCCGTACCCAAAGTGTAAAAACAGGACCCTATTACTAAGACTTCGCTATCTGTCACCATTTTTTGGTACGGGCGTTACCTCGTGCGCGAGTCCGACCCGCACTTGGCCAGTTTTTTTAATGGGATAAATATTAAAACTCATCTTTAAATAGCTTCAGCTATAAATAGCATAATATTATAACGCTTCCCTAAACAGCTTCAGCGATAAATTGAGTCAACGAAACTGAAGTGATGACTCGTGTTAACAAATGAATATCGTGATAGTTTACATAGGGTAAGCGGGTGGCGTTAAAACAGATTTAATTAGGTCGTGGCATAGTTATTAATTATGGTGCCAAAATTTGTCGACCCGATTGGCGCAGTGGCTAAGAGATTTGACTGCTGCGCTAAGGGTTGCGGGTTCGAGTCCCGCACGGGACAAAAAATTATGCGATCCGCAGATGTTTGTTCCGAGTCTGGGTGTTTGTGTTCGTGATATTTCATGTATGCAAAACGCACCCACTATACAGGAGAAAATCTTAGTGTTGGGCGACGTTTTAAAAAAAATAACAATGTTGTACATAACTGTAATAAATATAGTGTCGTGCACATTATAATTATGTGAATTACCAACTAGTTGTAAAAATAAAGATAAATGATTTTTCTCCTATTACGTACGTAGGTATAACTCCAAAAAGGCAATCTAATATTTTTAAAACAAATAGTATTTTCTTTTGTTTACTCTAGACATGTACAAACACTAAGAAGTGAACAAGTCTAGAAGAAATTGGCGGAGATCAATGGTAAACAGCAAGTATTAGTTACGTCTAAGAACCGTTAAAGCTCTACAAGAAGTATAACTTTAACTTTTTTAAGAGATCTTATTGCACTAATATTGTTATCAAATAATATTTTGGTTCATCCACAGAGCCTTGGACTAGTATCTGTACATAACATTACATTATAGGCGTTTCGAATTATCGTCACAATGAGTTAGGCATGAATCGGTGACGCGCGCGGGCGGGGCCAGACAATTGAATTGATAAGCGACTTTCTAGCGAAGTGGAGCCATTGTACAATACCAAACTGCCCCCTTACCATGAACTCTTAAAACAGGACAGTTTACGATGTGGAAGCGAGACACCACTACGTGCAGTGTAATACGGCATCTCGCTTTCACAACGTAAACTGTCCTGCTTTAAGAGTTCATGGTAAGGAGGCTGTTCAAACACACTACGGGATAGTACAGCTTAGTATTTTTAATGATTAAATGCTACTTTGGCACTTGGAACATAAGGCCTATAACATTACTGAGTAATTAGAAACATTTTTGTATATACATATACAGTGAGATTTACTACCGTTAGTAAATAGAAAGCGTAACTAATATTAAGTAGTAACATCACTAGGCTCTAACTCGATTTAATTAACAGAAATATTGGCTCTCAAAGTTTGTGCTTAAATTATTATATATTGTTTGATGGTTTATATTCTTGTGATTGTTATACAGCTAAGTAAATAGCCGTCATTAAGATTTACAAATACACGTAAATTGTTGAAGGCATTTGCTGGCACTGTTTAATTTGTGGGCGTTCAGTTAACTCTCTACCTAAAGTGGCTGACATTATCATCAGTTAGATTATATAGCAAAACTAATTACTGATTGTTTTATTAATATACGGAGTCTATAAACGCAAAACGGCATGAAACGAAGACAAGCTCGTGAGTTTCGCAACACAAGCTTAACTATACACCACGTGTTGTAATAGGCTAATTAACATGACGATATCATAACAACTTCAATGAAGGCTACATTGTCTGAATCGAGGCGGCGCGCCTGCGCACTCGCCTGTCATTAAATTCAATTCCACTGACCGATGACAATAGCCGAAATAAACAGCTCATTCATCGAACATTAAACCTCTTTCAGGAAATGAGGAGAAAGCCTCAATGACAATTCGGTTTTCGTTCACTGTGATTCTTATTACGCTTCATTGGTAATTGCTATTGAAATTATTACTTTGTGCGTCGAAATCTGAGTAATTTTTGTATGATCATTGCCTCAGTAAATTGTGCGAGACAATTAAGGAAAATAACAGACCTTGTGAGCAGTGTACTACAACGTGTAATTAATTATTTACATACTTTTGAAATCATTTAATTCAATAGATAGCTCACTATACCTCTTTATCTTTGTGATTTTTAGGTAAAATTTAAATCGTAGTCTATTAATTCGATGAATGCAACGATTGCTTTTCCTCGAGGAAAACAGCACATATTCTCATCGAATTACCTTAAAGCTTCATTTTATTCACGGTCTGAATTCTGGTCGTAAATAATATGTAGGTAATGCTTTTCTAGAAATAACAGATCCTGCTATATTAAATCATTTTCTAAGAACAACGCACTTGTATTCGCTTCGACGTTAACGGTTAAAGATCGACGAGTCGGACGATTGGACGTTGACACCTTGCCAAATTTTTAATAATCCAAAGACACTGCCGACAATAAATCTCCCATATTGTTCTTAAAAAGAAAGTTTTACGTCTTTGTTGATTGTTTAACTATAGTTGATTGACTGATGGTAATCAACAAAAATTATAAACGCTACCAGCTTTCATGTGCTACTGACGTAACTCGCTTTCGGTTCACACAGTTGATGCTGTTATGAAATATTACCTGTACCCATATGATTCTAATGCATTTGTCATTTTTCGTTTTATGTATGCATTATTTAATGCTGAGAATGTATTATTGCTATTAATGTAGATATTATTTTGTGTTCTTCAAGTGCTGCATTCATTTCACCGGTCAAAAGTTAGGCAGTCATTCCAAGGATCATTTATCTTGTAAGTACTTTATTTAAAACAAACCTAATTTAAATAATTTGTTTGGAGAAATGGCAGACAAATGAGTTAGTTTGAATAATATTTACATCACGGCAAAGCTGCGTCATAAGAGCAAGGCGAACAAGTCCATCGGCTTTTGAGTAAGTAATCACAATGTTAACAAAAACGACAGAAATATGATGAAGAAAATAATAATTTCGAAACACCCAATAACGAACGAATGACGTTATTCACCGCAACGTTCTCATAAATATTCAATCGGTATGTTATTGAATAAAAGTAAAAGTGAATCCTCAAAAGTCATAAAGAGGACTTTTGATTGATAGACCGGCTACCACATAGCACGTCTAGGAAGTGCACGATGTGTTAGAATTAATTGATGTTTATTTTTAGGCTATGCTCAGACCTCAACAGAAGTACAAAGTCACAGACGCAAAAAGTGGTTTCTGGTCCCTCATGCAAATTTAAGCAGCTGCAAAAACTAGTGATCAGAAACAATCCACTAATGACTGCTGCTCAAGTGTAAGTATGTGGTCCACTCGGGCCGTGGTGGTGCGCGGAGCGGTGCGGCGGCGCCTTAACAATCTTGCTCCGGAGATCATCGTTTTAATAGCTACGATTTATCACACTTCTTTTTTTAGTAACTGTGTATTACAATCAGTAAGCCACTCAGCTGCAAGGTCGCCGGGTACAAAAAAACCTCGCGACTTGTGTTTTTGCTCTATTTATGTTCACGAAGAAAAAGAATATCAGAACACTTATTTGGAAGTGGCGAGCTCTCCGAGACTGGTCGATACAGGAAGTTAAACCAATTGAACAACAATAAGATTTATTTATGTGTTTTTCGCATACTTTTTTAAAGTTCCATACATATCGGTTATTACAGACAGACAGTTTTTGCGATTTCAGATACCTATTTATTTATGTTTAGTGATTATGTACAAGTGTTTACATAATAAAAACGTACCCAATTATAGGTAGACACGTAATGTACCTATGTCAGTAGTATATACATATGTGTAGTACATACAGCATTCATATACATACATATATCTAAGTAATTAATATCTACAATTAATCACGCAGCTTTGCGCCCATTGGAATATTGATGATAAAATATTAATTTATTGAGACAACTATCATTTCATAACAAATTGATTGCGGTGGCGGAGATGGTTGTGTAGTATGTGTACTCTGGCGACCCTCGAGCGAACTTGTCCGGCGCGGCTGCGCGGGCGCACGCTGCACATTAGTTGTAAGCCACGGACCATTGTGCTACAACTTATAAGCGTTATGCAAAATACGAAGCGCCTTTCGATTCTGCGATATCTATAAATCGAGACGAGCGATCGTGGGATAGCGCTGGTGAACGGCGGTTTGATGAGTTACTCTAGCCTAACGACCGGCTTTATTATAAAACGATCACTTTTAATTCCATTACAAGTTTTATTTTTATGAACACTTTAATACAATTTTTACAGGTTTCAATTTAGCAATGTTGAAAATTAGCAACTTATATACGTTAATAAAACTGTTTGAACTTTCGCCTATTTAAAATATGGCAATGCGTTTTTAAAGGTAATGATGCGCCGCAAATTCTAACTTTGATGACGACTTTAAATTGTAAACATTTATTGTGGTTCCACAAATAGAAAATAAGTCGGACATAATGTTATATGCAAGAGTTAATAAAAAGTGCATGAAAATAAAATTATCTGTAGGCGTTATCTTGTAGAGCGAGGTGGTGAAAGACCCCATATTTTCTATTGTGTCCGATGATTAATAGCACAGTTTAGTTTAGCTTTTAATACAGATATTACTTTCAAAAATCCATTTGCAGTGCCATAAAAATCATAGATAACAATCGCTGGAACGCATTAAAAACGTTTATGAGTTGCTTTATGTTATGATGGTGCCATATCTTTATGTTGTATCTCTCACTTCGTCCCGTTAATCCTAGTCCGCCTGACCTGTTTTATTATTTATAAAAAATAGGCACTGATAGCCGAGTGGTATGACCGTTCGACTGCCAAGTCAAAGGTCACAAGTTCATACGCTGGCACGCACCAATGTCTTTTCGTTTGCTATACATTAGTTATCAGTTGCTAAAAACGGTGAAGGAAGAAAAGCATCGTGAGGAAACTGGCACACCTAAGAGATTTTTCAACGGTGTGTAAAGCCATGTCAGAGGCCTACAGGTGGTTTAAACTCTGACACCAGGTTGTTCATCAACCATATGATAAGAAGAATATTTATAGAAATAATTATTTATTACAAAAATTTAGTGTGAGGTGGCTTAAGTAGCTACGTGACATCTGTATAACATATTATTAAGTTTTCAAATTATTCTTGACACAGAAATGCAAGTCTTCGGTTTTTAACAGCAGAAGTTTCACTCTAAGCGCGTTATTACATAATGCCATGGATATAGTGCCGCGCAAATTTCACACCTTTCCCGTTTTTTTACCGTTTCTAAGGCCTAATTCCTAAAAATCACCTTGGAAAACGAAACTACAACAATTTATTTAGGAAACAAACTATTTAAAACTACTTATCCAGTGGGAGCAAGTCAGAAGTCAGTATTGTGTGAACACACAAGAGGAGGTTTCGTTGGTTACCTCATACTCGTGTAATTCGTTGGTTGCAATTTGCTTGCAGGAAAACAATAAAGCACAAATTTAGCGTCGATAGCCATTTGCGTCAAATCACGTTGTTGTAAAATGGTAATTGCTTAGATAGATAACCTGTTTCGTACTTCCAAGTGTAAACCAGTCTTTATTTTTATTAGCTTATTGGGTAGGTTGGTCTGTGTGTTATGCAATTAATTAAATTAAGTGATATGTTTATGCTCTATAATTCGGATAAACTTAGTGCCCTCGTGAACTATTTCTTTTTGCAGTTTCTGCTTTTAATGGTTCAATTAGCTGCAACAATGGCCTTAAAATAATATAATTAATTGGATGAAAAATGATGATGAAACACAACTGATAAAATCGCTTTATATAGTCTATGGCACAGTGTAGGTTTCCCTTCATTGGGTTGCCTCCCACCAATCACATTCATCAGTTCCCTGCAATTATAATAATGTCGGCGATTTTTTCGTTGTGATTTCACCCACCGAATGCCGGCTACCTCGCAGTTCAACCCTACCTGTCATCACCACGTCAGATCACGAGTCATCCACACCACCATTTTAAGTTTTCCGTCCCTCTTATGATAAGACCGCCATTTTAACCTTTATTTGATCAATGTTTATTAGTTGTGTAATAATTATGGTATGTTTACTGGTGTGTGTGCTGTGTATTCTGTCTATCAATCTAAGAGTGAAAATAATAGACAATCTTCTTCTTCGGACCGGCAAGAGCTAATTGTCACAATATTTTTCATGAGGTCATTGGTCATTCCGTGAGGTACAGTTGGCCAGTCAAGAAGGATGGTAGCGAGGTTGACCGCTCAGGTTACTTTCATCATGTATCAAGCTCTCTACTTGTAGCTACCCTATCATCACCATCATGTCCACTGTTGAACAAAGGCCTCTCCCTTAGAACGCCATACCCTATACATATCTACAAACCTGCATGTAAGGCACTAAACTTAAAGTATAAAAAACTTTACTGTTATACAAATTCATAATGCACAAATATGGCGCACCTAAAATTTGTAAATCAAATTATTATTCAGATTCATACTACAATCGGAAGGTAAACGATTACGGCAGTAATTTTGAATGTATAAACGTTTTACTGAATAATCCATTACATTTTGTATAATGATTTCTGTTAGATATTGTATTGCGTTTTCGATGTTTTAAGGGAACTTCATTTATGAGGAATTAGGTGCTTGCGTCGACATACTAAGTAATTTTCTACTTCATATATGTTCACTGATTTTTTCCTAGGAGCTTTTGGGTTTTAGGATTCTCTCCTAGATCCTGATTGCATTTACAGACATTAAATGTACCTATTTAGTAGTTATAAATTAGTCTAGACACAATACAAGATTAAGGAATTTCCGCTGAGCATACAAACAAATAGATATATACAAACAAATAGCCTCTTGCGTGAATTGAACGTGTGAAAAGCCCTTTTGCGTATTTGTACCGGACCTCTGCGTCAAATGATCGTTAAAAATAGTCGATGACCCAGTATAAATTATATATGGTGTATATTTTTATGATAATGGTAATCCAACAGCATACTTCAGTTTATAAATAAGAATTGATCGACATGTTTTAAGATCGCGAAGCTGATGATAACAGTACGTTTAACAGGTTTATTTAAAAAGTTTTTATTTAAATGTGTGCATTTCTTATTAGTATGTATTAAGTTATTTATATAATACATCATATTATTATGTATTTGGTTTTGTTAACTAGTGGTGAAGTGGTAGTGTGCTTCAGACCTCCGAGTGACATTACATATTAAAAAAATCGTAAGGACGCCGCACGATTGGTAGTCACAGTATGTAGGTATATGATCTTATGGCTTGCTAATCAGTTTAAAAGATATAAATTGTATTGCATTGTACTTTATGTCGATTTATTTCGACCTAACCCCGACAGTCTATATTAATTATTTAACTAAGTTGGTCCTGTAGTCTTACTGCCTTTCATAATCTCTGTAATTTTTAAAAAACCTAAACCACTCTTGAACATATTTGTACAATCCAACTTAGAGTCCAAAGCACCGTCCCACATAATGTTTATTTGCATTAGAGCACGGAAAATATACCCAATAGAATTTAACATAATTATATCGAAAATTCAAATCGCATCTAAAAGATCGGCATGATGTTTAAAAATTATAATATTTTAAGACAGAACTGACTTGGACAAGTCTAATATATTATTTTATTTAACGAGCTTGTTGGATAATCGGCTCTTATTTGGGCATAACACGTTATTTAATGGATTTTAAACACACACATTATTCAAATATATGCATGGTTTTATTTCATATCAGTGTATAACAATTCGCTGCAGTGAATATGAATTGATTTTAAAATTCACAACGCGTTTGTAGCAGAGACAATACTGTTCGCGAGGCACAGCGGGGGCTCCAGATGACATCTCGCAGCGTGCAGTCTCACTCCTCTACGCTCCGTTCTAATCGCCACGCGTCGAGTGCCCTTCGGTTCTCTGCTTTAGAGTTCAATTTACGTCGAGTGCACGCTTGCACCGTACATCCCAAAATACTTTATTTCTATTACTGTTATTGAAAATAAAAGCGTAGATAAAAAACACAGATAGAGGTACCTCGTTACGAAATTAAGCAACCAAATGGCTTTCGATATCTGTGTTCATTGTTTGATTCACGTTGTTTTCATCTGTAACGAGCGCGTTTCGGCGAGCGGCGCGGCGCAGACGCAGGGTTATCGCGGTTCGGGCGCCCGTCACGGTTCCCACGCCGAGTGGTATTTTAAATACCTATTTATCTAGGTACGGCGACAGGACCGAGGTGCATTCTGTTAGAGTAGCTTCTTCTGGATGGGTCAAGGATTTGCAGGTGAGTGCAGATCCGTGCTCGTTATACGATGCGACGTCGACCTGGCCTTGTAACATGCTGTCTTGCCATGTTCTATTATACAATTCGATTGTAAACATGACTTTAATTTAAATGTTGTATGTTATTCTCTGACGTGTGTGATTGAGCAAATGGAGTAAGCTACGATAATAAGCATGTGAGTATGTAAAATTAATTACTCTACAATAGGTTCCGATCATCTACATGGGCATTCAACTTCTAGATTAAACACATAAAACTTTAATTAGCTATACATAACATAAGATCACGCCTGTATTCTCTGAAGGCGCTGGCAGAGGTGTACCTATAGTACACCCACATTTCGCTAGTTATTAGGTCCCAATGGAATAGGGGGCGAGCCTATTGCCCCCTTGCTATCAACCGGGAACAAATCCACAATCCGTGCTGCTACTGAGAATTGCCTAATCAGTAAAACCCATTATCACTTTTGCCTGACCCCGGATTCGAAACCAAAACCTCATGCTTAGCAGTCGCGCGACCACTAGACCAACGAGGTATACAGGGAATTATACGATGGGTTTTAAACCTTACAGGACCCTGATTACTCCATAAATCATAGGTATATCGAAAAATGCTCGATATATTAAATAAATGCAGTCTAAAGTTTACCGGTACGTAATTGTACTAAAACCAACCATTAGTTTTAGTGTATCAAAAGTAAAACGGTATAAAACCAAAAGTTAAATACATTGTTTACTTTAATAGCCCATTACACACAGAAGTGGAATTTTCAAAAGACTGTTGTTCTCGCTTCTGTACTTTATTTGTAACTTTATCCGAATATGCAACATACATACATGCATAGCCTCGTTACAGTTTTATTGTACGCAAGTGTATTTTTACAACAAGAAATATCTGTATATAAATAATCCACTTTATTACATTTAAGTAGATACGTATGTTTTGTACGGAAGACGGGCGTATTAA
Source organism: Abrostola tripartita (assembly GCA_905340225.1). NCBI lineage: Eukaryota > Metazoa > Arthropoda > Insecta > Lepidoptera > Noctuidae > Abrostola > Abrostola tripartita. Next base: position 6,198,489 of record HG996488.1, read on the forward strand.
GTTACCCGACCGATTAAGTGGGTTGTCGACAGTGAGCATGATTCACATTTTACCCAGACTCCATTACTTTTTCGGTGAAAAGAATGTGCAGCGGGGCAGCTGAAAAATGTGCAGGAGTCGAAATATTGCCTCGCGTTGATACAGGGCGAACATATGTTCCTGCTGAGAGCAGATAATATATGGACGATTCGTAATCATATTTAATAAAAGATATTAAACGCAGTCAACTGATCTTCATCTTTCAAGATAAGGTATTATGGTTCTCCTTAAATCATACACTTCAGGAATTTATATAATCAAACTGAGACACCTTTTCATGTGTTACAAATACTGGTCAGTCAAGAATATATTCAGGTACGTAGGGCGTCACTGTTGAGAGGGAAGTAGGAAGTATCTCTCATCTTTAAATTATTATGGCCGATGATGCGGAGGTTTTGGTAAGTAGGTATTATGCGATTGAGATCGCCGCAGGCGCACAAACAAAGGTATCGATGTTTTCAATATCAAAGATTTATCGAGTCTGTAATTATTAACGCATGCGCAGACCATGTACACATTTTAGGTAATAAACGATTTAACAAATAGCTTAACAACTAAATGAAGAACATGTACCAAGGTCTACAGCTACTCTATATTAAGAGTTGAGAAATTTCACAATAAGATGAACAAACGATGTTACATCAAAAGCTACATCACTTCTATTCGATGTGTAATAAAATATATTCGGAGAGATACATAACTATTTATAAGCAATATTTCTCCTTTTTCATGTCAATAAATCTCTTCTTGGCTAACTTTTCGACAGATTCAGATTTAGAGTTATAATCAAATACTTACATGTGATGCAAACTAGAAAGGACTATGCAAATACACGGACGTGTATGCAAACTAAATAGACATGTTGGTGAACCCTGCGCGATCAAATTTCAATGAAACCGAGAAGCACAGAAGGTCCAGGTTTCCGATTAGGAACTCGTAATACATAATGTTTTCGAGATAGGGTCTCATTCAATGGTAGATTTAATTTTGTATTCAATTTCTTATCTATGAATGTATGGCACGGTTATATTGGTAACGTGGGAATCGTCATTGATCCACTCCGGATTACATCGATGACTATCGGTAAGAAAAATAAATTAATAATAACATCGATAATAGCCGATGTAATCTCTGTGAGCTTCCGAAATGAGATTGCGTATGCGATGGTACCGACTCGAGGTGTATAATAGATCTTTATTTGGGCTGGTACGTATGGAAGTGTCAGTAAGACATTTAAATAATGATTTTAAATAGGTACTTATAATAAGTACATATCTTATCATTTGTATCTACTTCACATCCATTCATGCAAACGGTCATACTTTTTTCAGGTGGAAATGAAAATTTATTTGTGGCACTAGCATATACTAATTTATATATTTGTCCAGGATTACGATAAGGTCATAATTGAAGGCATTTATTATTTCGATCTTTACTTTGAATGTTTCACTTTGGTCTACCTACTTAATTTTATCTTCTTTAATCTGTCTATGCATGTATTGACTACATTCACGAGCTAAAAGGTGTAGTCGTAGCGATAAAAACGATCATTATAGTAGAATAAAACCTATACTATACTTCGGCTACATTAATTTATCTACCACAAATACTACAGTAAGTACATTTACAACAAAAATCATTTTCACCATTGCAGCTCTACTTATTTTCTTGTCAAATTAGTTTTCTCGTGACTGTACATAAATACATTAGTATAGGATAGATAAAATAGTAAGTAATGTCGGTTCAAAAGGTGATAAAACCACACTGCGAAGTGACAGGTCGCCAATCTGTAGAGCGATCTACTAGTGAAATAGTAAGTCTTTACTTAAATTGACATTAACGGTTTGTGTTGCGTGATTACCAGCTGCTCTACCACATTTATCTTTTTTTTTACTTCAAAAAACCTTGATGAGCTTGTCTAGCTGATATTATGAAGCAAAGCATAGGTTTTAAGAACACTTGAAGTTTATTCCATGTTTTCACTCTACGTAAACTTTTTCAATTAGATCTCATTAGCTGCACTAAGTAGGAGAAACGTTGTAAAGGAAAAACAACTACCTATTAGGTAGGTAGGTACTTATTTGAAGTATAATTCGCTCCTCGTATTGTCACCTGTTAGTCCGCAATATCATTCCCTTTCCTTTCCCTATCACTGCAATACAACAATAAAGTTAATATTTTATTAGCTTACAAGTGTCTGAACACAAAAATCATTTCTTACGACGCGTACGGCGCAAGTCGGTGAGGTGGGGCTCATTCGCTGCCTGTCCCACACTAAAACCTGCCAATTTACGACCACTTGTCTAATAAAACAATCGAATAATTCGGTTATTGATCCTCTAAAACATTTTATATGAGGTCTTTTGTCTCCTTACAGTTTATTGATATCTTATAAATGGGATAATAATACGACAGTAACTACTCACATATTACGTATTGAGCGCGAGACTGTGCTTAATCTTAATACTGATTGAACTATACTTTGCGGAAAAATATAACACGGAAAAGCTTTTATTTTTCTTTTTAAGTTCATTGTCGTGGATATAAACAGCGAAGTACGAGTATAACAAGCGATAATGCTCGTGCGCAAGATAGAGTGCGTCCGCGCGGCCTCGCCGTGGAATAAATGCCGTAATTAAGTGAAATTATTATAATTCTGTTTCAGAATTAAATGGATGTCACAATATCACGCCCTTAAGTAACCGTAAATTCATGAAATATTTGGAAGGAATCTTGATTGTCTACATAAATGGCGTCGCATGTATATTATACATAATTTCTCGTGTATTAATTAGGTTTGGTATGACTTTGTCTTTAGTAAAACAAGCGTGAAGATCACATGTGACAGGAAAAAATATCCTTGCTGTAAAAGTACTGATTTAAATTACAGTCCATTAACTGAGAGCACCGCTTATAAAGTGTGTTTAAATAATTAAAGTAATTAATTTTCAAATACTCAAGTATATGCACTATAAATTAATTTAAAGAAGGCGTGTTATTTACGCACAGTTAACACGTATCGGGCCGATACGTCGTTGAAAAGAGGAAAGTTTTCGCTTTTTACTTTATTACATTTTTGGGTCCGATGTGATTTTGGGTGTGAGCGTAGATATCAAAAGCGGCAATCGTATCTGTTATCAGTCCATTATGGTCGCAAACAAATGACGCAGCTTAAAGTCTTAAAGCTTTTTAAACGGGTGAGAGTCGTGAGTCGTCGGCGGAGTAATTAGCCGCGGAGTTGTTTGTGCGACTGGCCGTGCCACAGAACATGTAATGTAAGACGTACCTGGGACAATGAAGCCTCGTACTTGTAGCGTCAAGTCTAGGTGCCATTTTTAATTAAGTCGACCAGATTTACGTTCTATGGAACAGGGTGTTTTTGAAGTATATAGGTAGATAATTATTATCCTTATTTGAGGATTTTTATTTCCAGATGATATATAGATTCCACTCCAGATGAAACACCATCAAAACAGAGCTCAAAAAGCTCCTCGTGACGTATGGGCTTTAGTGTCCTTTATCCTCCGATTAAAACAACCCTACTAAGCTACACGGCAGCCGCGTCGTAGAGTGGTGCTGTAGACGTTTTCCAGTTTTCCGAGCTTCCAGAGACTGCGCCATCGGCACTGTATATATACTTAAACCACCATAGATACTTAAAACTTCAGTGACCGTTTACTCAATCACGCGATGTTCATGCTACACTCATGGCTTGCTAGGAACAGTGCAAACGCTCACTATCGCGGCCGCGACACCGTGGGTAATTCTCTCGTACAACTTGTATGTGTTATCGGAGGGCCATATATTACTTTACGAATATGTTGCTTTGCAAATGAGCCCCATTTCACCTGTAGACTGGTCAAATTGATAATAAATTATCGCTATACATAGCCTCAGGCGGCAACCTCGTGCTGTTGACTCTTGTATCTATTTTGGTTAACGAATCCGAAAATAACATTGTTTTGGTCTGTTCATATTTTTTTTACTCTAAGCACAAAAGTATATCTCTATTATATTATAAATTCAGAGGCCTACAGGCGGCTTAAACTCTGACACCAGGTTGTTCATCAACCATAGGATAAGAAGTAGATGTTATAAATTTCGTAAAAAAAGCTCTTCTATAGATTTATTTATGCCAAAACGCCCAAAGCTTACGAAATTCGAAATGAACTGACTGCACCTACTCACAGTTGCAGTCTTATTCTTTGACGACATTTAACCAAAAACGTTGTCTGTATTGTGACAAATTGTGCGATAAGAACTTGCGAGATAAATATATCGGTCACGAGTAAACCAGATGCAGTGCTGCCGCTCGCAATTGTCGCTCAGACCCATCTGTAGCGACCGAATGTGACGTCATCCTGATACTCTAATTACCAAACTGTATACCTACACATACACAGTAATAAAATTACACTGTAAATATCGGTTTTTAGATCCGGCAGGGCTTTATTTGCATAATATATTAATAGTTCTCGACGCACCAGGACGCAAAAAGACGCACAAGGCCTTCCGAGTTTGCAATATTTCAACATGCAATATTTCTGTTATATGAACCGTATAACAGCAATATCAGACAAGTTTAGATCAAGCAAAAAGTTTTAAGCTTGACGTTGTGTTTATGTACCTGCAGATCAAAATTTAATTCCTGTCTGCCTAATCATAGAGGATCGCTGGTGCTTCTATAATGTAGTGGTTTAAAACTCTTGCTACCGACAGCGGTCGACTAGGTTACGAGTTTTGTTTTATTGTGAATATTTTATTGATATACAATTATACATGTATTTTTTGTAACGTTATAAATAATTGATTCGTAACAAAAAATATAACGTCTTAACTGCAAAGCGTTAATTAAACGTGGAACAGCTAGATAACTAACAAATTCATTTATTAATTAGGTCCGCACTTTTTACTTTAGTTATTTCCTACGCATTAAATAATGTTATTAATTTGAACTGAAAGAATGCACATGGCCTATTTGGGACCACCTTCTTTATTGATAACAGTAAACTGTATAATTAATAATTAAATGTTTTTCATTTCTTAATTTATTTGCAATTAAAAATAAAAACTACTTAAAACTCATAGAAGGGAGTAAACGCCAGGAAAGACACCAGCTTAAACATCATAATTATTGCAGCGTTGGACTGTCAAACTACCGTTAAAACGCCGTTTCCGTATGATATATAAAAAAGGAGAACATTGATTAAGTTTACTTTTATATTTATTTAGTTAAATTTCACGTGGTAAATAATGTAGATTTGTGCCCTTATAGACTAAATACCTAAAGTTTTATAACTTATGCAACGCACTCATAAAAATTTTGCATTAGAAAACGCCCTATCACTTTTCCAAAGTACATAATGACCTAATGTTATTATAAGTTAACCGAAGCCAATTATTTTCACGATTAAACATAGGTAGCTACATTAATTTCCATATTTTCATTGTTTAATCTAATAACTAGTTGCAGATCAGGTTCGCACACACTAACGACATCAACGACTAAACAAAAAGTTGCCCTAAATAGTGTTGTAGTAGCCATCATCTAGGTAACGAGTGAGGTAGAAATAATAATTAAAAAGCTATGGAGCAGCCGCTAGTCGGGCTGATAGCATCGCATGCGCACGGAGCCTGCGCAGACGCCGCGCGCCGGCTTACTACTACACCACAGGTACCTAGTTCTTTGTTCTCTTTTTATATTTTTCATGTTAATTGGGTATTTTGTACCGTTAATAGTATCTGCAAAACAGTAATTTATTTAATAGAACCTGCATTAATAACTGACAAACTATAACAGTGAACTTACCTAAATATATGTACCTATGTAGGTACATAAATAATTGCGACATGAACATACAATATAAATTACAACTTGAAGTTATTAATACACGGTATGTACATGATTGTCCATGTAATAGTTAATTTCGGTCGTTAAAGAATTGCTTTAGCTTTTCCTAGAGCTTTTTAATTAATGTACCTAGGTACTTTGGTACCTAAAGGAAGGCAACAAGAATAGGCTCTATACATTATTAAATATTAATTTTATTCACTAACAAACGCCATTATCGCGGTTCTATTTGTGTCATAGGGACCGACATATCAATTAAGTAATTTGTAAAATGATTTGTGCGTGCATAAATACACCAGTGCATTAGAACAGCACTCACAAAGCTTCTACCGATGTCTATAATCAACATTACGGACTGATGCAAGCACTCTGAATAAGCATTAGTCTAGGTTTTCCGGAGTTGACTGCATACAAAATGGGTGTAACATGTAGCTGCGTCATACTTCCCTGTAAGTGCATAACGTGGGTGCACACATTGCACACTGCACTGAAAGTCACGTACGTCGATCTGTTTACTTTCGCAATAATTTCTTTTATCAGCGGTCAATGCAGCAGTGGTTAGATTTCCGTATGCACGAGTCAACCGACGTGGCGCGATGAACGTGTGCGATACCATTCATTAGGCGGCGCAGGCGCAGGGCGCTCACGCGTCAAATTAGCCCAGGCCGCGCTTAATTAGACAGAGCAACGACGTCGCCTGCCCCCGTGCACCCCACGCTGTATACATACAAACGCCGCCGTGCACTCGTTGTAACATGATTATCTTAATACCCACGTATTATCTTAAAGTTACAGATTTTATACGTTCGTAACTAAACATTCTATACCACTATATTTTAATTACACTCAACCATCAAACTATGACAAACATGTATTTATCTGTTTAAGCATAATCGTTCTTTATTTATTTTTTCAGTAATTTCGTTTGCATTATAAATAGCTAAAATAATTTGCGAGCCTGCACTATTGAGTTTAATTAAAGGACAATAGTGAGGATCAGCTGCTGGGACCGTTACACAGCGGCACGCGATGAAACGCGCATGCGCGGCGCGGCGGGCGGCGCACGCGCATGGGATGCACCGCACCCGCCCGTCTTGTGACTTAGGTCAAGATCGCTCCACGATGATGCCAATTACCAAGTTGACTCACAATAATTGTAACGCCTAGTCTGTCGTCAATTAGTTACAACTAGCTGACAGCATCTTGCCGGTATTAAGAACCTGTTAGACCACTAGGCACGCGATAACGATGCTATTTAAAGATGAATATCGTAATTACAATCGAAGTTATTATATTGTATAAATTATTTAAATTTTTGTGAATAGCTATCTGATATGCGGATACGATTATCTACGGGCTGCGTCACTAAACACCTACGGTAGGTAATTATTTATATTAGATAATTGGATAAGTACTTGCTACTAATCACGAATATAGTTAACTATTATACTCTTACACTTTTTAAAATATTTCACGTGGAAAATGTGCTACGCATTTTATATGAATGTATAGTTTCGCTCGCGACTTTGCCGCGTAACCAGCTCATGAATAAGAAATAAGGGCTCTGTTCGCGTTCGAAACTAGTCGGGGATTCCCGAAAACACACGTGAGTATAACCATAATATGGATAACGCTCACGAGAGTTATTATAGTAAAATGTATAACCGTCAAAGCAAAGGTAATTTGCAACTTCAGTGAACTTTCTGTAAGGCATACTTCTGTGTCAGTGTGGCAAGGCTTGAAAAAGCTTCACAAGGTAGATACACTACGAAAAAAAAAATACTCGGAACTAGTCGGCTAATGCCGAATAGACACATAAATAAACTATAATTACACGTAACCGTAGATAATTATAAAGAAAACACTCACGAACATTATAATAGTAAGAATGATAGGATTTTTTATAAAATAATAGCATAATAGGAAATTCCACCCCTGAGTAGGTAAGAAAAGGGGTAAAAGTTCGTATAAAAGCCTGTCATTAAAAATGAAAGCCTCTAGTTGAAACAAAATGCACCTACCTGAAAGTCGATATCCGAAGTCCCACCCATAACTGGAGTATAAAAATGATATAATAAAAAATGAGTTTGTAAGGTAAGGTTTTCTGGTTTTTCTCAAATAAAACTATGAAATAAAGTATTGGGGCTTAGGGTTGAAAATAAAAATATTAAATGAAAGAAGTACTTATTATGAAGCGTACATAATTATTATATTATGCAAAGAACATAATATACTATGTAAAATGTAAATGTTAGAGAAGAACTCAAGAAGATTCATGCATTGCAACAAACAACACAGTTGTAACGCATCAACAAAAAATTGTTTACTACTTCCCTGAGCCCATAAAAAAAGGTTTTTCACTTAATTAATTGATCAACAATTGCTAGATAAAAACTTATACGACGTTAGCTTGGCTCCTAACCTAATATTCTATAGATGTAACATATATAGCAGAACAATTAGTGTAATTACGAGAACGGTTTCCATGGGCAGGTGTAAACCATCGACTACTCATAATTCCTAGTAACGGCATTGGCTTAAGGCGATACTAGGGAAACGTGCTACTAGGCAGCAAAATTACTGGTTCACCATAATAGATCCCTCGGTAATTCTAAGCACCTTTGGCCGACCATTTTACTAGCAAAAATTATACACCGAGTTTTAGAAAAATCATTTTATCATACATGTTATAGATAGATATGGAATGTTGAAATTTGCTGTCAATTTCCTTATTGGTTATTATTGGTCAGAGAATGTTTTTTAAAAGAAAAATAAAACACAACAAGTAAATTTCCTTTATATTCGAATATCTATAAGGAATGTAATGTAATACCTGCGCGTATTTTCTTATCCTGCCTGTTTATCCGTTCATGCAAATGTTGGTAATTATGAATTGATGAAACTTGAGTTGTTGTTAAGCTCGCAGGTGATAAATAGCTTTTAACAAGCATTTGAACAATTGCCTTATTTCAAAACACACTTAAGAAACATAATGAGGCGTAGTTACTGATCGTCATTTTAACTGCAGCAGTTAAAGTGATCAGGCATTATTCTAATTATATTCTTTAATGGTTTCAGTAAAATTATTGATGAAACTTGAAATGTTAATTAGTATTTTAATAAATACATTTCCACAATCGCCTTTATGGGAAGCATATTGAAAGTAAAGTATAGTAGAAACATACATTACGCATTCTTATTAAACTTTATCACAATTGAAATTTCTTGTAATGCTGGCATAACGTAATATAAAATAAGTACGATATTAACTCATTATACTCGTATAAGCTAATTAAAGCCATGTCGCCACATAGGTAATACGTAAATAGTTTTGATGAGGATCTCTTACAATTCTCTTAACCCTAATCATAAAATTGTACAAATAAGTCCCATCAAATACCTATATCGCATTAACTTAAGTACATATCGTTATGTAGCACACAATTACGACCGACTGATTGTGACTTTATGACAAATACGCTAGAGATAGGTAATTAATCGTACAAGCACTGAGCTAAGACAGCTGAGAGCGTCTGTCGTGTTGTTAACGTATTATAAACAAGTTGAGACACCGCAGCTCCGGTCAGATCCAAGTAATGCTTTGTTCTCGTGGATCGTTGCGAGCTCACTGTTGGCAAAATCTCGCGGCACATAAATTTGCCAGGTTCCGTTGTGAAAGCCAATATTCTTTGTGGCGCTGGCGAGGTCTATTTCTAACATTAAATAAATTACACCGATATTACAAGAACGAATCGGTAGAACTTGTTTTGGTCGGACGTGTCTGGTCTAGACGTTGCATCGCAAACATCAATTTCGTGTTGCCTACTTTTAGAGTTTATTAACGAAAATTTGTTTTGTTTTTCTTTATTGTACCACGTACTGAAACTACGCGGTGATTTATTTGTTCGTGGTGATGCTTTGTTTGTAACGATATTTGTATTGTTTATGGTTTGTAACTTTGAACCCCATCGGAACTCTGTCCATTTTATAAATAACTGATTTATTTGTAAAATAGACAGTGATCTACGTCTTAATTTGATATGATATGAACTGATAGACTTAGATTAAGGTTATAAAAATAAGATCAAACTACCACACATATTATAATGAGTATTATATATCTCAATTCCTAAGTACCCATGCGACAGCAGAAGCGTATAAGCCGATTTAGTATTCGTAGAGGTGTTGACGACTAATTAAATTTAGTTATTAAGTAGGTACTGTCGTGCTCCGCCAATAAATGGATTAAACATAATAATCATCAAGGCTAACCGAAATATAACCGTTGTTAATGTAACATTATTTCTGGTTTTAACGGAAATTGGTTTTAATAACATTATTCCGTATCCTGTTACTAGGATGCATACAAGATCGTCAGTAATTTATGTATGATATGCATATATAAATAGTTCACGTCGTACCTATTCACAGATCATTAAATGGAAATGATTATATATGCGTCATATCCACTTTTAATTCACATGACTGTTATTTGGCAGACTAGTCACCATAAGAAGTAACCGAGGATGCTTATTTGGATTTCATGAAAATGAGTTTTTATTCCGTTGTAATTTTATCTTTCATTTTATGAATAAAAATAAATTGGGCATCCTTATTCTATTTACTTGTTAGCAAAGCGTATTTAAGTACATACATTTGAGGAAGCGAGAAAAGAAAAGAAGATTAAATTAGACGTTTATGTATTATTTTTCTGAAAACACCAGTTATTAAACAAACAATGCCCTTTTAGTTCATAGCTTAGCCATGTACCACATGTCGCTCATGGTACTAGGAAACGGTTTTTTATGAATTCGAGTATGAACAATGTACAATTCAATTACAGATTTTGGTAATTGTTGTGACGAACATGATTGCTACGAAAGGGTCCTTCACGATCGTAGCAAATAGAGATCCGTAGACTGTAACTCTTTCGAAAACAAGCATGAATTTAATCCGTACCTACCTCTATAAACTAAAGTACTAGGTTTTACCATTGTAACAAGAAATAGGCACGTCAGGTAACATTAACACAGTAAGTTAACTACAGCGTCAGAATTGCTTAAAACAATATCAAAATATTAGATATTGCGTTGGCGGACGACACGGCTATTGGCACGCTTCTATATTATTATTTACAACATTTATCGCTTTAATAAACGCTGCAACGAATTAGACAATATTCTGCAACATCTTGACTAACACAAATATGTAATGCACACATATATATGCACCTATAATATCAATAAAGTTAATTTTGGAATCTGATTCTGCCCACGTTCGGAGCGAAACTTCGCGAATTATGCTGTATCTGTAACTAATTTATGGCTCAATTCGAAAAGAGGTATTATGTGTTTAGATAGTGCATTAGTACAAACAGTGCGCTTCCAATTATTTACGACAGGCTCGCAGCGCCCTCGGGCCGTGTTTCACCACACTTTATGGACGAGCGTCATTACCGAGCCGTTGCTCAAGTTTGACGCCTTTGATTATTCGATAATAACACACACGTAATTATAATGCCTATTTATTGCTTGCAAATTAAAAAACAATTTAACTCTCACGATTAAATATGATATTAATACCGATATAATAGTTATACATTATCTTTAGATACGTAATAGGTTAGTGAACTCGTTGGGAATTTATTGAAAACGAAATGATTTTCTTTTTATAATTAAGTTTGCTGATTAAATTGTATCTATAAACTAAGTTAGAAAAGTTTTGTCCGTTATTTCTTTCACTTTATACTGAAATTAAATGACCTAAGACATCAAAACAGAATAGTTTCTTTAGTCTAGGAAAACAATAAGATTTCCCCATGATCTTTAATTATATTACAGACATTTATATCATATAGTATAAGTACCTACCTACTTCATATTAAGAGCATAACGAATCGCTCGATCATGCCGTGGTTGCGCGTGCGCCTTCGCCTTCGCAATGATCCATATTCCATCTATCACCACGTTATTATTTATAGCGCCAATTATAATGGGCCGAGTATCTAATGGTTCACTTCTTTATTTATCGTCTCTACGAATTAGAAGTACATGGCACTGTTTATTATTGTTATAGAGGAGCTACTTTTAATATTGTACAGGATATTTACTGTATGATAATTACATAATTATATTTCTAACTGAGCTATAAATGTTAATTGAAGCCGGAGGCAGAAATAATATTTCTACCATTTCCGATAGAGTTTGAGTTATGTGTTGTGATCGTAATGGATTTAATAATCAAATCTGTTACATTGCATTTGAGAAAAAGCAAAAGTAAGACAAAAAAATGGAGTGTCATATAAAATTTGTGTTTAGTAGTCTTCTAAGTTATTCAAAAAATGAAAAGATAAGTTTTTAAAGTAAGATGTGTATTAATATGTTTCGCCCATATGATATAGGTACAATTCAAATTTCAGGAGCAAAAATTACACCATGTATTACATAAAATTAAAGAAGAGAATACAATACTAATCATAAACATTTATTCAGCCGTTACAATGAGTAAAAAAGTATACCTTCGCACTCATAGATTACAAGTAATGTATGTATAAAAATTCATATTTACCTAAGTGACTTTACAAGGTGTGAAATCATTGTAACTATTTTCTTTGTCTTTTACCAGTAAATAAAGAACACACAGAGAACACCTTTAGATACCGTAAATTATTACTGCATGTGCATTCAAGCGATATCATCAGCACACTAATCAGTTGCTCTCGAAACTCTAACTACCCATGATGAACATTTTTGTCGAATAAATACTTTTTTATTAATCGCATGCGCGTTGATAATATGATAAGTAGTTTAAACTGGCCATGTAAGTAACTAAAAAAGGTTCTATTTCATTCAGCCGTCGCGTCGGAGCAGACATAGTTTACACAACATTAAAACGTGATAAAGCTCCACAAAGCCTCCATTATTGTAGCAAATGACAGGCGTTTAATTAACATAGATACGTACGGGGCCCGTGTCGAACATGGCGCATCGGTCGCTCTGTGCCACTCGCAACGCACGGGTTATTTGTGTCGATAGCGCTATTCGTGCCAATGCTAATGAACACGCCAATCTCGAATCTCATATACTCGTCAATTTTCAAAGTATAAGTTATAAAGTTTACAACGACAATATTATATTATTACTTAAGGTGTTAAGTATACCCGTATGTTATATTATGTCAATAAATAAAGTAGATGTAGACTGTAACCAAAAAGTATAATAGCGAGTTCATATTATTATGTTACGGGTAAAATATAAGTGTTTTACACACAGTATAAATACGTAATGTAACGTAAATATACTTTTACGATGTTCTCATGGTCTGAATTGCCCATTTCGAAAGTCTTATACAAAATGATATCAGTCAGCAAACCGTAATAAACGCTATGAAAAATAGGTACCTATGTATAAGAGGTATTCAAAAAAACATATTTCCCAGATAGGTACTAAGAATTTAACCCATTCTACGAATTATCTGCTGTTTGGTAGGTAGCAATTTATTTGACTTATTTTATTTATTTAAACTGCAAGTGCAATAACTACTTTGCGATTTACATGTTAATGTGATGCATTGAGCCATTAATAGAAATAATGGCCAGTATTTGTCTCGAGTGTTTCCCTAAAATTAGCAATTGCGAGGTAATTTGCATTCTACGTCATAATTCCTTATTGCTTTGCAAGATTTATGAACGTAGTCTTTAATTATTGTTATTGGCCAGACACCGTTATGAGTAATTAAAATAAATGAGCTATTGCGAAAATGGAGTCAAATATTTGCTTTTATTGAATCATTAAGTTACGCCTGTTACCTTGAGAGATAGGCTGGGATCACGGATTTCTACTAGCTCTGGATATGATGCCTACATACTGCTCTACATACCTTAGTATCTAACTCTCATCAAATTTTTCATAATACATAATACCTACATTTTAGATTCCTCCTGATAGCCTCTCGCTAGAATATCCTCAAGACTGGAAGAGTCTCCCCTTCCAACTGTAAAAAAAGCAGTGACGATTATTTATTTATAAATACTTGTCGCTGCCTTTATTCAACTTTAATGGGTTTTTTTTATAACAGTCATACCTTTTCACTACATCATATAACGATCAAATAGATAACGATGTAATAGTCTAATAATCCTATTTACACATCGATTATTTCTAAGATATTCTCCTTTGTTTAATTAGTGGCCAGCAATAATGCAAGTTTAATAAAAAGCAAATTGTATTAGTGGGAAATCTATAAAACATGGGAACGTATCTAACTCCATGTGCCCAAGGACCGCACCTGCTGACTTTTCACAATGCGGTATAGACAAACCGCAGAATCAATGGCGATAATTGAACGCAGAACGAACAGTAAACCGAAACTCACGCTCCAACAACACACGTGCTTAATAAGCATTAAAATAATTGTGAGGCGGTTTTATATACAGTTAATTATGATAATAAGAGTAAAATATGGGGCCCTTTGTGGCCACGTGCTACGCTCCACCGCTTTCCACTAATTTGTGATGTCCTGTTAAATGCTTGGCTTGACGGAACATTCCTCCTGATAATTTGGTAGCAAGTAAAGTGGCAACGGTACACAAGTAATTTGTGTTCGTAATTCTGCTAATAATCTAAATTAAAATTGAAATCTCATAAGCTAGTTATGTTCATATCGAACGATTACGCTAGTCGGCGCACGGCAGCGTTTCTGGCAGCCAAGGGAGCACGCAATAGCCGTTTAATCATCATTTCGGTAATTTATCAGTCACTCGCGACGTGTTTTATCCGATGCCGCAGATGATTTTAATTTGGTTTTAACGGCGTCTGTATTAAAATTTATGCAATCAATCACCGGATTGTTATGAAAGTGTGCGATACGAGACGATTTCTCGGCCAAATTTGCATCATCACTGCAACCAGGTTAACATTGTAGTAACTGTGCCCACACATGTAGACGAGTTACACATAAAACGGACAACGAATTACTATCAGCTGAGTTTTATTCCATTTCAATATCGTAAAGTTTAAACTTGATACTATTTTTATTCTCGTTATTGGTATCGTTTTACATGAAAAATATTTCCGACAAATGTTCTAGAAACTGTTTTCCTTATTGTAACCACATTCAATTAAGTGTGAATTTTATTATCAGTTTTTATCGGTTTTATACTGACTGCTGATAGTGTCAACAAAAACAGGATATTTTGAAATACGTCAGTGAGTTCAAGATCGGAGTTTACGAACACCTTACTTTTAATTTAATCAATAATTTCGCTCTTTTGCATTAACTTACCGTATCTTTAAGCTTAAATGTTAAAAATCATATAATGTTGTTAGGAACACAATCTACAAACCTTAATCTATAGCAATATATCTTACTAATGACTAAATATGAGAAAGGTGTTGTGATTCTATATCAGATGCAACCTTTCACATCGTTCATTATGAGATCAGCCAATATGTCCTTAATTACAGATTTATGCAAATGTATCAAAATGTCTAATAGAAAATTTATTAATAACAGCAAAATTTATTCATTATATATGTGCGAAATAATGTTACGTAAAAGATTTGTAGGATGTATAAAACATAAAATTGCCTCTCACAAAAGTTGCGACTGCCTATGCAATATGCATTTAGAACTAATGCTTTATCATTTTCTTATGTAATTTAGAACTTGTTACTGACCTAGCCAAAATCATAAGGAAGATTGTGCTCATCAAATATGACAAATGAAAAAAAAAAAATTGATGTTACTTGTATTACTTAGGGTTCATATTTGTACATTTTGCCTGCTTTTAATACATTCTACAACGACGAAACAATGTTATTTAGTTTATATATATTTTCTATACATTTTATCAATGGATTACCTAAGTACAGTACCAGTGACTAATAAATTCAATTAACATTCAGAATGTACCATTAACATTAGATATTTACCTGTATATTACAGTTATTGCATCACCTTAATTCTTCAGGCGCACGCTGAGTTCATAAGTTCAAATAAAATTTGAAAATGTTTGCCTGTAAATCTAGCATTTCTATACGCATTTACACATTACTTATAAAAAAAAATAACGGCGTGATACTTAACTTAGGTAGGTTAGATGGTGTATTTTTGATTTTTCTTTTTAAAAAAACGTCGTCCTACACTAGCAATTTCTCCTGTACCGTGGGTGCGTTTTCACAAACATGTAATATCACATACACAATCACGCAGACTCGGGACAAACATCTGCGGTTCACACAAAATTTTGCCCCGTGCGGGAATCCAACTCGTAACCTTTAGCGGAGCAGTCCAATAGCTTAGCCACTGTGCCAATCAGGTCGTTAAAACGTGTATACCGAAGTAGAACAGCGAAATAAAGCAGAGAAGGTTGAGATTTCCACGAACGTCGACTAGTGCCATATTTTCACACTGAGAGGTGCGATTACCTTAGTAGAGCTTTTTTAGCTTTCTCACTTTAGTAGGAATAGTAAAGTATTAATAATTATGTTCTCGACGTTTTTAATTTCTTTGTAGGAAGGTTAAACACTGTATTCTTAACATTCGTTATTCTATGTGTGCGTCATGCAAGTTTAGAAGCAACTTCGCAAAATGCTAAGACACAGCTAATTTACCTTGTTATACAATCCAAACGTAAATTACCAACAGTTAAAATGTTTAGATGGCTGTTTCTGTGTTTAGTTACAGCTATTTTCTCAAATCAATTAATTCTGCGTCTCAAATCGCTAATGAAAAACCTTATTTAGGCTTTATCAACATAAGCAGAGTTATTCCTGCTCAATGTAGATTTAATGATGATTGTCTGTAACATTAACTACTCATAATATTTTACAACATGTGGTAATGAGCATTATAATCTCCGTGTCAATGAAATACTGCCTAAGCTTATTTTTATTTACATAATGCCAAAGGTAACAGATACGAATACCGAGGTAAAGATTTGCTTTTGTTCCTGATTACAATTAATTTTAGAATTACTGACTCTACTAAATGGTAGTTGGTAGCTATACGGGGAACATTGTTACATAAATATGTATTCTTTTTTGTTTTTTTTTAATTAGCTGAAGATAGCAAAGCTTAACAAGCAACTCACGTCTTTTTCAAAATTGTGTGTCTGTAAAAAAAAAGTAACAAATTAAGGTGCCACCAGGCGTAAACGGCCACGAGACTGATTTAAACTCTATTATAACACAGCTAGAAATTATCTATTTATGTATTTATGCAGTCTCCTATATGTGGCCCAAAATAAACGAATAACGCATTTTATTATGTGAATAAATACATTTGATTATGGACGTAACATATATTTTGCATGTCATAAAACAAAAGTAGATGCAAGATTTTTATAGATGATTTTTATTATGCTAGGTACCATCGCAATACTTGAATAAATTTTACATAAAAAGGGGTATACTGTAGCGGAAGAAATAAAACTAAGAAAGAGGATGATTGCATTGATTACCTATTTCCAACTAATTATTGTTAAAACTGTTTTAAAATATTAATTGAGTATAACATAGGAAGCTTATTCCTAAAGCACGAATTCTGTCGCTTTAAAAAAGCAGCATGACGACGGCTTGCATCACATAACGATGTTTTTTACGAAGTATTGCACAGGATAAGTATACGTAAACTTTCCACTCACACGCACCTTGGAAAATTAATAACTTCTGACATGAATGGAGCACCGGGCTCACCTAGTTTATAGTTTATTATCAAAAATTACCTCTTACAATTTATACCTGGACATAAATTGATAAATGTACATACTTCATTACTAGTAATGCATCGCACAGCCTTAGGTACGCCAATCAGGCCATTTGTCATTTCTCTTCGATACAACGCAACCTTCAAACGGTTATTGCATTAATATCTTCTCAGGAGGACTAAACACGAGTCATTTCTTCGAAACGAAATGAAGTTAACATTGACACTTATCTCTATAAATGAGCTATTATTCGGCCCGAGTAGTTTCATTCTAAACTGTAGCTGATCTATTACATATTGTCCTACGCATCAGTCATTCGCAATCTTATCTGTGTATCGTGGGAGCGGACAATCCCGATACAGAATGCGCTCGCTACGTTAGTGTGCGTCGCGCGTCGAAGCCGAGACTGCGGCGCGACTAAGGTGACGCCATCCTTATACTATTACCATATTTTATACCTTGTTTGATTACCACGTTAGCAGACTAAGATTTTAGCAATAATGAACGGATGAGTAATTTTCGTAATGAACGCACCTGAACCAGAGACGTGAATTTGTCTACCTAAACACCGAAAACCAGCTGCAAATCTTTAGGGTATTAGTTTATTTGTCTTTCAATAAGTGTGATTTTGATAAACGGTAAATATTTTTCACGGTGGTAATAGGATCTTTAGTGACCTTATAAAATACTTTGTACTACGTTACTTACGATGACTACAGGAATCAATAATTACCAAGTAATCTTAGCCCTTGCGAGGCTGATAGCTTAAATTAGTCGGTAAAGCTTATATTAGTACTCCTAATAAAGAAGATAAGTAGTAGCCACGCTTATCCATATTTTACATTAGTATAAAGAGGATTGGGTGACTGCAGTGTTTCATAAGGAATTTGTTAGGAATTACCGACAATTTATCCTTAATCAACTAACAATGTCATAATTTGGAGATTTTATTAGCCAACTTAGAAAAATAATATACGTGACAGTAGACTAAGTATACCTAAATAAGTATTATCAGTATGAAACATAAGAAGACAATAAGCGCACGTGTATTGTGCGTGACGGCTGTACATTAAAAGTAGCGGGAGAGCTCCGCCGGTAGCGACGCCCGCGCCGCGCCGTGAGAACTCAATAATTGATTTTACTAATCTCATCTATCGGCCGACCGCCGCACTAATACATGTCTAGACTGCGCATTAGATACTTGGCTCACTTGGCCCAGATGTTTCATAGACCGAGTAGGGTTTGAGAAACTATTAATAACATTGTTCTTGAATATTATGTACTTAGCCGTTGATAAAGGGACTGCAGGGAATGAATATCACGATCTCAAACAACATATCAAAATTAATTACGCGTATTTTGTATGAGAAGGCTGAAAGTGGAACAGATACTTAGATCATGCAAGAGGAATCTTGCAAAAGTACCAAAAAACAACTTGAGTGGTAAATCTGATGTGCTCGATTAGTGCTAATATAACATTAATGTTACGTAAGTATGTCAGCTTGTACATAGCTTTTTACATAGTTCTGTGCTAATGAACATCTTATTTTTGTTTAAGATCAGCCTGTAGATATAGGTACATATGTAGTGTAAAGTATTATAGAAGAACAATAGAGTACGTAGAAATAAGATTAAAAATTATCTGGGACCTCGCATGCTCCCATGAGGTATTATTGGTTAGACATAACAATAAATGAGAAAAAAATGCTTTTTCTGCAATGTCTAAAGACTAATGCTTCATTTGACAATTCAAACCCACACTTTTATTTTACTGCAACGTCTAAAGACTAATGCTTTATTTGACAATTCAAACCCACACTTTTATTTTACCTTTAGTATATTGTCTGTATACCTAAACTCTTCTACATCAGCTTTTAATAGTCTTATTAATAATGCACGATCGATTTTTGTTAGTATTCTAGAAATGTCGCCGTACGTTATTTTTCATTTAATTTAAATATTCCTATAAATATAAGCACCTGCTACGAATCTACACTACGTAAAATTAACGGTGATGCTCGTGTAAATAACATATGTATGAGTTACTCTTTATTTCTCTGTTAGATAGAAGTAACTTAACGTTTTTGCTATTGTGCCAATTAATTACTAATGTACTTTATAATTAAAGTTTTTTTCAGCTTATGTGACCCAAGTTTGCATATTGGTTGACTGAGAATATTCATGTCGTGTCCACGGCTGTACCTAACACTCAACATTGTTTTAAAGTTACTCAAGGCATCGATCAGGCAGTCGATGCCTGTCAGATAAGTATTCGGATCACTAAGCTCGTCTGGGCAAATAGTCTCTCATAACTACGGTGTTAGTCACCTCCGAGTGTTCATTGAAGGATTATGACTCCGTTCAATGGTGCTCACTTGATTGACTTTTTCTCACACGGCTAATAGATAAATGCTTCAGATTACTCGACGGTGATGACTAACGCGATACAATTGTTACTACATGAATCGTAATTCCACCTACTTTAATTAAACGGTTGTATTTATATAGTTCTCTAATTACGTAGTAATTATGATTATTATGACGTATAAACCTCGCCGAGTGCATTGTTGTTAAATTGTATGCGGAAATGATCAACCACAATGCACACGGAGTTGTATAAAGTTCGGCTGACCGCAGGAACAGGACGCGGCGACCGCGCTGCGACCTGACCTTGTTGCGTTAATGCACCCTAATTTCACCACAGCCCGCCGTGAGTGTGCACCAAAAAACCGGCACGTCATTCTGTTTGCACGACTTGTCGATAAATTAATACTGTCCGAGTGCTCCCGCGAGTGAGACACGCACGATCCTCGCGCAAGTCATCCTGTCGCGCTGCATGTCGTCGCCGAACGACAGATGCAAAGCGGCAATCTTTCATGCTCTCCACAAAAACTTACTACCAGGAATTCACTTAACTCAGACCGCGTTATCTTCGATTAAATCAAAATGACGAACGGAACGAATCTCTCATATTTTTGTGAAAGTCAGCGGTTTGGCGATGATTGCAAATACTGTTTTGACCCGATTTATCTCAAGTATAGTGATGTTCCACGTATTGCGGATGGGGAGCTGATTAGAAAACGATCGGATCTCGGGCCGAAGGGCAGATCGACGATAAGCCGCCGACGTTGGCAGCGCATGCGTAATTAGAGATAAACAGAAAATAATTGGCCGCAATCACGCGCTATGAGCGAACGTGCCGGGGCGGTTACCACTCTAGCAGCCACAAGCGATCGCTTAGCGGAAGCTCTGACGCGACTTTGGAGCCGTTGGCGGTTTGAATAATGATTTTCTCTAACTAAGCTTTTACCAGTTGCAGATAAGCCTGCGAACATAAACATGCATCATTGTATTTTTTTAAAGGCAAGTTTTATAATCGACATCATATACGGTTACAGAGCTATGATTATTATTATTGATACTAACGTAATAATAATAACGAAGTACACAATGTACATACAATTGGCATCAACGACGCACGAATTGTAATTTGTTGACATTATTATCACACGTTTCAATTCAAGTACTAGGTACTACAGCCTGAGTGGACTCAACCAGGATCCTTCCACTATTTATCTTTGTAACTTCAAAACCTGAATCTGGGGCAAGCAATTACTTCATACTTTTAAGAGAACATAACTTTACCAAGTACTTATTACTTAATTTACATAGTAATGTATTTTAGTACATGATAATAATTATTATAATCAATAAAAATACTATTAAAATAAAAATTTAATTAAAGGTACCGAATTACTAAAGCACCGCACCGCTAGGTAAAAATATACTTAGGTACTAAAAATAAAACCTACGATACAGTTACGTATTTATAATTACTTTTATGTACATTAAGAATATAAATAAAAGATAAACCTACATTATTATGTAAACATTTATATACCTTTTTAAACGAAAAATTTTATCCGCGGACACATGTGGGTAATTATTTTTATTTAGAGCAATGGCGACAGCTTTTATCACAGGCTAATTAAAATTTTGGACGTTTTGATTTAAGATTATGTTAATTAAAATATTGACGCGGAAGTATCACGAAACAAATATACGTTCATGAAATACATCTTAATTTAATTGGAAAAGAAAATACAATATACAATTATCCAGTCGAGTCTTTAATCACGTACCTAACATAATATCGACAATTAGGGCAGGACGCAACAACCACCAGGCCGTGTTTATATCTCTGCAGATTAGAGTGTATCATTATGATTACATGTCGTTATCTTGAGCGCGATACGTGAGGTGAGCCTTCAGTGTCGGCTCTCACCTCGCCACCTCGCCGGGGACGCAGCCACAGATTAACGACACGAAATCGATGTTTGTACACGTCCGACCTCTTCCAATAATAGGAGCTGATTGATCTGAGAAGCGGTAAATTGCCAACTGCAGACACACTTGGGAAATAACGAAGCAGCATACATATATAAATCGACACTCATAAGTGCTTACAACTAACACTCGTACTTGTACAACAAACGCTGTAATTGTCAGTTTGTCAATGCAAATTACCACTGCGCGCCGTTTGTTTTTATTACATGTACCTGTTGGCAGGTTATGTAGTTACTTCAGTCATTTATTTGTACATTTGTAATCAGACGGATCCCAATGTCGATGAATCTTCATTAGAAGATGAACATGCAGCACTATCTTTGGATGCTCAATGTTCGTTGAGCAGTAAATTTTGTGCGATAGACGTAGTAATGAATCAATCTCGATGACGAAGGTTTTCCACAAACATGTCCAAGCACTCAATCGGCGCCTAGAGGCGGTGAGCCCCTTAATTGACATGTGTCAGAATGTGTGCGGCTGACCCGCGGGTCATGCGTGAACATAGTTTGTAGCATTCCGCCGTTACTTTCGCCAACACTGTACCGAAGTGTGTGTCTTAGAAGACGATCTCGTTCAGTGTACTGTGTCGACCCACTGACCCCACAACAAGTCCCTCATTTATTGTCAATTACATAAAAACAGAGAGCCAGACACTCATTTGTTCATTACACTCCACTTTAAAACATACTGAAGTAATTTATAAAACGGTATCTACCAGCACTATACTGATGGACAAGATACTAATGCTACATTCTTGAATGAATTCTAGCAGGCTGTTCAGGCTTTTTACTACATTATTAAGTATAGTTGACGACCTGATTGGCGCAGTGGCTAAGCGATTGGACTGCTGCGCTAAGGGTTGCGGGTTCGATTCCCGCACGGGGCAAAAATTTGTGCGATCCGCAGATGTTTGTCCCGAGTCTGGGTGTTTGTGTATGTGATATTTCATGTTTGTGAAACGCACCCACGATACAGGAGAAATTCCTAGTGTGGGGCGACGTTTTTTTAAAAAAAAAAAAAAAAAAAAAAAAGTTTACTTTAAAGGATGAACATAAAGGAGTTTAAGTGCCGATACACCGTTATTTAGGTGTTGGCATAATATAGGGTATTCTTAAAGTTGTGAGGAGCTATAAAGCAGGTGTATCTTTCAAACCACTAAGCTCACAAAGTTGCTTCATACTGTAATACTAGGTGCTTAATATTGTCTGATACAGGTATAGGTATTTTAGAAATGTCGATATAAATAGTGCCTAATCGTGATTTTGTAGAGAGGTTAGTACCGTAGCACCTTCGCAAGCGTTCGCCCCGCGCCTCCGCGCCCCCACATTCCTCTCGAGTCCTGAACCGCGCTGAACTTTGCTCTTATTGTCAATTCGTGCTCACCGGTGCGTCGCGCTCCTAAACATTATACCCATTTAAGAAGTCTCCGAGAGATAAACGTCTTTGTTCGAAGGGTGATTGTCGCCGGGACGATGCTTTCGAGAAATACGAGACACGGAAACAATGCTATCCGGCTTGTTGGATCATATTGTTTTGTCTACGGGATCAACTGATCCTTGGGTCGCGTAAAGCTCACAGAAATAAATAATTTTAAAATTTAATAATAACATAAATAATGTTGCCTGTCAATGGGATTTTAAGATAATGTATTTCCCTTGTCTGGTACACTTTGTTGCGACGCACAACTATTTGCGCTGTAATAAGTGATTTTAGTAAAAGTGCGGCGCCAATCATCATCAATGGTTGCCAGCGCGTAGCGATTACTGAGCGGTGTTTCTCGGAATTTTTATATCATCATGCTCGTATGTTACCGACACGTAGTGCATACTACATATTACTTTAATTTCGGCTCACAGATTGATGAGGATATAATAAACTCTGCCGGATCTTATTACGTGTACCTATAAACCTTAAAGACGACTTTAATTTAATTACCTCGTATCCGTGACTTCGGGCTTGCCCTTTAGGGTTAAATTATAATAGTTATGACGTACTTAGTTCTCCTCATCTATGCTATGATGAACTACATACATATCCGATCCGGTTACCGAGGTCTTGTGTAGTCTTAAGGTTTGTGTTAGTGAAAGGCTCATTAAATTGTATATCGTACAATATGAACTGTACATGTATCACACAGATATTACTACGATCGACTGACTTTTATCCTTCCGCTAAACAAATTGATTAATGGATTTTTAAATAGATTTGATTGAGTTACATTTTTAAACTTTCGGAGATGTTATGGTGTGAGCTGTTTTTAAAATTCTCAATTATAATTATCACAATTCTCATCGTTCCCCAAACTTTTATGCATAATTTGTCTATTTTAAACAGTAAAAGAAGGTTGCCCACAAAATTATTTTAACAATATTATAATTCTGTTTTTATAAATTCTATCTTGAGCATAAATATAGTCATACCGCTATACGATACAAGATAAAATAACACATTTGTCACTTAGACAACAGAAGCATCCAGTAAGGTGCCTTTAAACTTTTGTTTTTAGTAGTGCATTGTTTGAGTTGTAAGGGTCATGAAAATTAATTATTTAGTATGGACATTTACGACTGGGTGTAAAACCGAAAACATACGTTAATCTACCCTTACGAATTAGACTACGCGTTTCGGTTCGTATTAGTTACACAAAACTAAAATTACACCTTCAATATAATGGTGACTATTATGAAGCCCGCAACATATTGCTGTAACAATAATACGGTACAAATTCAATTCATCGTGGCGCGCGGCAGACGATACGTTGACGCAACTCAAAACAATGGGGTTTTGGTTCACCGACCTTTTGGGATCTGTGACATCGCCGCGAAAATATGGGCACAGCACAGCACAGCTCGTAGGTACATTGCGTACTCGCCGTTCGGCGCGAAGCAGCGCGAGCACAGCTGATGACGCGCAATGGCGCGCCGCTCGTGCCACGCTACGCCCCTTTAGATTAATGGGCAATAGTGTTGAATTTCTAATGAGAGTAACAACTTGTGAAATTGAAATGACGTTAGAATGTATTAGTCATCGTACAATAGCTGAGGTTCTTATTGTATTAATAACATTCTTCTACACTGTTATAGTAATAACACGCAGTCACTTCTATAAATCCTCAAGAATTCAACAATTCTTATAGGCAACATTTGTCTAAATACATTAAAATGTATCTATCAGTACGATGAGATCTCACCTTTGTACGTTTTCAGAGTTCATCTTTGCCTTTTACTAAACACATCGCAATTTATCATTTCATTTTACATCAATAGTTCATTACAGATTTTGTATTTTGCATGTAAACGTAGCTAGTTGCCTAGACACACTGAGTTAAGTGGATTTAGTTTGGCGGTGCAGTGCGTCGTGCGGGCTCCGGCGCGGCGGCGGCCGCCTTCGGCGAGCAGATAATGCGGGCTCCAGGCCACAATAAGAGTAATGCGGCCTCTTTACCACTCCGTACAGAGACGTCTTATTTAGAACCAAACGCGGCACAAACGCGGCTCAAATTGAAGCCTTTCAGCGCAATTACCTCCGCGAGCAACGGCGCGTTTAGCAGCCGACTATCAAATCAAGTATGGACTTCCTTTCGCACAACGTGTAAGTTACTCACATTAACATAGCACCTACAACCACGTAGATGGCCGTCGAATGTACCGTTAACACAAATCACCGGCTCATTATGTGCGAATTTATCGGATATTTGGTTTCATTTTGGATGTATGTATTTTATTGTAGCACGTTCTAATTTCGGCTATTTTACTGTCTTTTATCTACAGGATTTTTAATATTACTTACCAACTATGTGACTATTTAAATGTTACCAATTTTATTTAGGCTTGATATTGTCACATCTAAATATATATAATAACGTAACAAAAAACATACAACGCACAGTGTAAGCCAAAACAAGGAACTCTTAAATTATATTGAGAAAATATAAATAATCGCTTTAAATGTAAGTTCGCATAATTCATTCGCACTAACTCGTAATGAATGGCCATATTATAATGCACCTTTATCAACAGGATAGGCGCTACGACAGACGCGCCACTAGTCCCTACGGCGCCCGAGTCCGCGTATAACGGCTACGCAGGCCTGACCTCCGACCCGGTTCACAATAATGTTTGTCAGTGATTGGCAAATGTTCCACAATTGAAATAGACCATTGTGAATATCAAAATTACAATACTCCAGTTCAATCAGAGTACGCGGGCAAATTACAACAACACTAAAATGGGTTCTCCTAATCTCAAGTTAGAATTGAATTAACAGTCTGAATTACGTGCCGCGGGGATGTTATCTAAACGTTTCACAATAGTATTGTTCGCAGAGGTTGGCACACAATGGAACACCAAGAGCGAACCTGTCGAGAGAAGTAGGGCGCGCGGAGCGTCGCCGGCTGCGGCGGTGGTGAAATGCGCGGTGGGCGGCGCCGGGCACGCCGCTCCGCCCAGCCCTTTCACCGCCGCCCGCCCGCGGCGCCCCGCCTCGCCAACCTTCCGCTGTCCTACCCTCATCCACCACACCGCTTAATATTTCACAACCATATCACGCTGTTCCCAGAATAGTGCCTCGCCTCGGGCCATGCCCCATCGTGTTTACAACGAAAACGACTCTTACAAAACAGCCGATTGCTTACTCCATACCTTTCAAACTTCCATCCCTCTGCAAAGCAGTTATAATATTGCTTTAGTGAATACGATTTCATGATAATTTAGCAAATCGTTGCTATTAAATTAAATGGCGTCTTATTTGTCTGTAATTATATACTAAGAATTTATCAATAATCTGCTACGCCGAGTTGTTTGATGGCATCACTTACATAAAGCTGGATGTATTAAATTTACAAGAAGGAACGGTCGTAGAGTGGTCATAAAATAGATTTGGAATTTATTAGTCTGCCGAAATAAAACTTGAACTAAATGAAAATAGTTATTATATAGATACGTTGATTATATTAGTACTCAGGCACTATTTTATCTAAATATCAGATAACTATCTCCGATCAAGTAATGTTACTTGCTCTATTTCTTCTTGTCTTTGTAGTAGAAAAACAGCTTTTTTTAACTAGTAATGGAATCCGCTCTCTTTGCCAAGGCAAGTGAAGATTATAATCTTTTACCTAATTATGTATATAATATTTATTTATATGTAATATATAATATATATCACAGATGAACTCTATAATATATGCTCTTTTAGGCTTAAAATGTTTAAAAATTATGTACCTATTAATATGTAAATATGTAATAGATATGTCTCTATTTAAGCAGTGAACTACGTATCTGAACGTCATTACTGAACATCCGTATCCGCTCCTAAAAAAACTAAAATTTTCTTTGAGATGTTATAATAATCTTATTTCCTCGGTACATTATGTAAATATTCTACAGCATATCTAATGAATTAATATGTAATGTATTTTATTAATTAAACGAAGTAATATAAAGGCTAGTTCTTCACATGACCCATTGTAGACTTTTCTAATCTTGCCACAATAGTTGAATGTACTTAGTATCTACATCGTGTTTATTGTCCCTCAATGCTTAAACCCAACAACAGATGAAAGGTTAAAAAGCTCAAATAAGCGTGCATTAGGAAAGAGGTGGCCCGCCGGGTCGCGGTTAGAATGCAAACTGCCGCCCATACATTAAATCTGCTGCATTGGAATTGCAAAGTCGTGATTTGTCAAAGCATAATCTAAGGAACCGCAATATTCGCACATCGTAATTATTATCACTAGTAAAATGGCAGCCGAATCTGTTGTTGTATCTTACGTTATCGGTTACATGAACAAACACTACAAACTGTGTACTACATATTTCATAGTAGATCAGTGTAGCGACGCTTCATTAACGCACTGTCGGCAGGTCGGGCGTGCAGCCGACACCCCTATCGATATCATTAAATTATATTCCCGGAGCGTGTGCGATGTAACCGTTACGACGTCGAGCTCCGATAAAGCTTTGATTTATAACGTCGAATATTTAATGACAACACACAATTGAAATTTATTTATAAGGCGCACCGTTTAACTCTCCATGTTACAAATAAATTTTACAGTTAGCATCACGTTTACCATATTGTTGGCTGTTTACAATAAGACTGTCGTCTAGGGCTCTTTTGTATTCCACGCGAGGATCTTTATTGGGGAATAAGGTGTAGGATGCTCGGCATAAGCAAAATAGTGTGCCCATATATGACCTTATAAGCTTGCAGAGCGAATAATTCAACGAGAAAATTCATGCAATTGTACTTGTTAACCGAGTTCGAAAACGGAGAATGTTCTCAAGATGACACTACATACTAACTATTTATTGTTACAGGTTCTTGCATAATTTTGTTAAAGAATGTTCCGATTGGACGATCTCGCAGACCAAAAAAGGGACAATAGGGTATTAATAGCAAGACTTCGATCGCAATTATCATACACTTATATGTCATTTTATTTAGAAAGTCCCTGTATTCTGTTGCTAATGCGAACTGAAACTCACTCGTGTAAGTTAAAGTCACTCGGGTAAGTCCTTAATTGACTTAAATAAGGTACAAATTACCGTTATTTGTTTGAAATAGATTATAAATATTAGCTTTTGTAATATATATGAGAAGAAACTCACTGACGGTTATTTCATTTGTAAACAGCCCAAACAAAGGATTTTAACTAGAACAACGCTGGCCCAAAAGACTTTTAAGTCTTTATAAGCGACGGCATCAAGTACATTTTTTGCTAAGTATTGATTATGATTAATATTTAAAAATAAATCTTAAATGGTTAGGCTCTACGCCGTGTTTTTATGTCCATCGTTTTCATTTAGGGAATGATATTTTTTTAATAGAAATTTCAGTTCACTTCTAAGTACAACAGTTTTGGATAAAGTTAATGAACGAGGTATAATCAGCATTTTGGAGATAATGTTTGTGAATAACAAGGTGGATAAAAGGTATTGGCACCTGCAATAACTAAGTACTAACTAGTCTACGGCTGCTATTTTTATGGCAAATGCTGATCTACGATAGCCGAAGTAACGAATGTAGGCTTCCCGGCTCTATGGGAGTGACCTGTGTAGTAGCCTAATTAATGGATCAAAGGGAAAAACTTACCTTCCTCATCAACATAATCAACAGGATATGCTTTTTATCTATGACCTATTTATTCATCAATAGACACGACTCTATAATATCTATGGAATTCGCGAAAAGAACTTGATGCCGTAGAAGCACCTTTTGAAGACTGGGAAGTTAAAAAAAAATATTCACGTTGTTTCTTCTTTGCCACCATTAATTTATTAGTTGATACTTGTAAGATAAGGTTGGTGTTAACGATGATAGGAAATAAATGTGCATTCTGTACCTTGTCAAAAATATTTGGCTCAAATTAACTGTACAACGAAAGCAGAATAAAAGGAAGCCTTCTAGGTATATAATTATTATCGCAGGTTTTAATAAATTTTAGTCAATTCATTGTTTGTTTTATAAATTGCTTGTTCCTCCACATTCATAGACATAGCCTGAAGCTTCAAAAAAGAGTTTTGTAAAACTTCTGGCTGAGCGTGGTCTGAAATAATCTTGTAGAACAAATATAGAACTAGAAATAGAGAGTTCTCTGTTCTATAGGTAGATATAGGTAGGCATGTTGTCCTTAAACATATTATTAGACCTATTTTCTAATGAACTGTGTTGTTTAGTATGTAAGTAGATTGAAATAAACATTAATTAATTAAAATATGAATAGGTTAATGATTTGGTATTTAACTAACATGTAATAACATGTTCATTTAGTGTACGACTGCTAAACTAATTCAACAACACGTCGCATAAAACGATTACACTAGTCATTGGAAGCGTGAGAGCGAACTACCCTCAGCGGACCATTCTAATCGAAATTACAACGAGCACGAAGCACGATCGCGGCAGTATCGCACCGAGGCACCGCTGCGCCGCGCCCGCACCGCGCCTGCGCCACGACGATGCCCAAGCTCTCGATTTATTGGCCGGACCGACCGACGCGCTCCTTCAATTATTAAGCATTTAATTATAGTCAGTACCGCTAAGATAAATCGCGAACAATTATTTCTAACTCCTAACGACGCAGCGGGTTGCCCAATGGCCGATATTTCGCGCTCGCGGTTTCTACGAGCTAATAATTGAATTTCCCCCCGAGAACAATTGCTCGATTACAGCACAGCCCGACACGGATCGACGCCTAATGAATCTCCCCGGTGTCTAGTTATTTACCGAGATAAACTCTGTGTTTACTGGGTACATGCGCATGATTGCACGAGCTGCCAATAAATTAGATTTATCAGCTACCTACGTAGATAGGTACTTATTTTGTTTGAAATAGATTTTAGAGTATTTTGTCAAAACTAGCATGTAATTATGTTTGTAATTTCAGATCAAGAGTATTTATGCCAAAAATAACATCATAGACAATTTTCACTAATTTTTCAATAACTTTCACTAACTGTAACTATGTTTGCGAAACTATTCAAATTAGAGCACATTTCGATTTTTCTATAAAACTATTATTTCAGTGGTTACCAACCTGACTCCTCACAATAGCTCCACGTAGAACCATTAAACATAATAATCTGTTTCGAAACACAGAGCAAATCAATATCGGGTATTGACCGACGCACGCGCCGGCGCGAGCGCACTGCTTCCAATCAATGGGATGCAAGCCCCATTTCACGATTTCAATATATTTTAATGAAATGTCAGCACTTAGTGAAATCTATATTGTGTAAGGTGAACCGAGTTCTCGTCCTGCCCTCCAAAATTAATCTGTTTACGAAATAAACAAAACAATGGATACAGTTGCAATGATTTTACTGTAATTGTATATTTTGGTGAGGCAAGAATTAGAAATGCATACATCCATAGGCAGTTATAAGTACATAAGATATACAAAGATTCAGTAACATTTAATTTCATTACTTTACTTTGACTCTTCGTACGTAAATCCTAATTGAACTGAAACTCCTTATAAAAACTAAAAGCAATTAAATAAAAGTAAAATGAAGGCGACGCTAGAGTCGGTGGCTAAGAAGGTGGCGGTGTCTAGTGGCTGGATGTTCAATATCTATTAGCGGTAATATCTTACCGGAGAGATGGCTCTGGCCCAGATCTGAAGCCGGTCGGACCAGTTCTCCGAGCATCCTTGCGTAACACCGCTGAGCGCCCGCGCCGCTTGCAAAAATGCATTACAAAGCTCCCAAATAACACACGCCCCTTAAAAGCTTTTTAAGATTCGCGCGTAACAGATTACACGCGATGGTGCTACGAGCCGCATGAATTGGATTCAATTCATTACCGTTTCACAATATATACCGAATTTCGACAACGAAAACGCATAAACTGGAGTTAAACACGGCAATGTCAAATAATAAATCACCAAATTATAATTACGCATGTCTCTACCACGCCCTAGAATGACATGTAATTTTGTTTCGGAAATTATACAGCAATATTATTATTTATTGCGCTTCTTTTAATATTTTTGCATAACTACACCATTTAGGTAGAAGTTGGCCTCCAAATCGGAATTTTAAAGAGATGTGCAGTAGATGTGGTCGTGTTAGAAACAGTTTAATACGCTAAATCAGATTTGTTCTATAAATAATTTAAAAATAATACAACACGTATATATTTATATACATCGGTTTAATGTCTGTTAATTATACTTATAAGAGCCATTAAGATTACTAAAGCAAAGCTTAGATACTTAACTACCTTATCATAATACCTAAGCCGTGTTATAGGTGTACAATTATACAGCAGACAAATAATGATGCTGGCATTCCAACTTGATCTCTATATAAATTCAAATAAGAATCATTATGGAAATAATTACCAGCGTGAGCTTTGCTTATCTGGTGCTAAGTTCCCATGCTACTTACACGCTGGCAACAGACTGCAACATTGGAACATGATCTTTGTGATAATTTATAGTAGAGACTAAAGAAAGCGTGCGCGCAGCCTGCCCCTATTAAGTGATCCATACATCAAGAACGCCTCTGCATCCGATTACTCGCCGAGATTAACGGTAGTATCGTCTAATGTCTAACCGCAGCCCCGCAACTAAACTACACGAAGTAAACGATATGACTGTATGCTAGTATAGTTGAGCCAAGTTTATCTACTAAAACATGTCTAGAAGCAAAACATCAACATTCGATACAAGTCTTGAGTAAAGCAAACTATCAACATAAAGATAATGTTCCTTCTATCAGAAAATTTGTCTAATATTTTTGGTACTTCAGTAATTTAGACACATTATGGGTATACAATTTACTTGCTTGCTGATTGCTGATTGTGTAGCCTCGCAGCGCAGGCGCAGTTATGGCTGCCTCACTAAAATGTTAATAAAATTGCAGTCGAATGCAACGGACATTATACTTATTGCGCCCAGTTAGAGCCAGTGAAGCCAGAGTTTCGTCTAATACATTCGTATTTCGTTAATTTATGCCTAGCTCTAAAGGCTGATATTAAGACATCCGAGCCTTCATTACCGTTCGCGACACCTGTTTATAAATGGTCTAGTGATATGCAGGGCTGCCTCAAGTAAACAAAATCTTATTTCTAGTATTAAACTGCATTTCGTTGAAAAAATGTGAGCACACAAAGAACAAGAGCGCTTGTTTAATTCTGAACAGACGTTACACACGTCGAAACACCATTTATGTGAATAAAGTTTGTTTTAGCTCAATAGGAGAGTTCTGTAGGGTCAGCAGAGCGACTCGTGACCGAGGCCCGCGCGCCGCCAACGTACCGTCACGACCGCCCTCGCCTCGTCGCCTCCAAATAACATGATATTACTCACTAACTGGCCATTTCACGCCACGTTTGCTGCAACTATCTCTATGAAAATATTGTTTGTATCTAATATGTCCCTACAAATTTTATATTTCATCCGCTTTGCACTTACTCAAGCCATTAGTTAGATAAGTATCTAGTTACAAGTCGCATCTTAGGTTCTTGAAATAGTTAACAGGCTTGCAGCAATAAAATTTCTTAACGTGAATCTATATAATTAATATTTTGCGCAATGTTACTTATGAATATTTTGTGGATGAGTAACATAAGCGAACATGAGTCACCTCGGTGAAGAAGCCTAGAGTGAATCTTGGATGAAATGGTTACGCAGTTTGACCACATTCTCCATTCTCCGAGTATTCTCGTAACGCCACTAGTGTGAATAAAAAAATGTGGGATTGCATAAGTTATACTCAAGACAATGACTCCAATTGGTATACACAAACGTAAGATTTTCAAATAAACTTTGACAAGAAACTGTGAAGAAGTATACCTAGGACTGCCTTTGGAAAAGTGGTTTGATAAAAACAGGGTAGCTGGCTCTAAGAGTTGACTTTCATCCTACGATATTCTTGAGATGGTTTTACATCAATATTTTTTTTTTACTGTGTAATGTAACACAAGTACCTAATAACAGCAGCACTTTGCGCTCTACTTCTCTCTATTGACTTCATTAGTTGTTTTCTTGAATGACAGGAGTCTTCATACAAACTGTCTAATCAGTAAACAATAGTTAATCAAATGTTGTCCAGTTATGGAGAGAATGGTGTCTTGGATCCTCTATTTAGGCTTTAAGAGCTAGAGCAAGTTAAGTGCTGTAGCTGCAATCCCGTATCCGTCTCTCCACCAAGACAACGACATAAACCAAGGAACACCCAAGCTACGCCGTCATGTTCAATTTGTATTTTCTTATATTTTACGAGTATACTACCAAGTTGTTAAAACAACTTTACACTTAAGTTAAGGATTAAAATATTTCACCACAAGTACTTACGACGTACCGATGTGCGAAAGTGCGCACGGGCATCGATCGATCATGCTTTGAATCGGCCGATGTCATACACACACGCAATAAGTTTTATATAATTCGTGTTATTAAAGCTTTGAGACGTGCAACGGAATCGAGTATAGCGTTGTCTTTTGTTTATAAAGATTGTAGGAAATGAATAGATTTTTTTTTGTTGATCTTTGACTTTTCTATTTGTATCTCATAATACCTTATAATTACTAAGTATAAAAAACATCGTCGTCGACATAAGCGAATGTTAACAGCTAAACAACTTGATTATAAACAATCAATATAATTAGAAATAACTGAACCTTATCGTTGCTTGTATTACAAACGGGAGAACAACTAAAAACATGGATAGAGCCGCTAAATTAAGAAAAATATTGAAATGCATAACTTGCTCAATAAATAACAACATCAACACGCAATAAACAATAAATTTACAAGCTCTTGTGATAGCTGGTTGATACGACATTCCTCATGAAATCTCAACAAAATTACCTTTAACATTAAATTCAGGCGAACCTATAGCACCGGCGCGGCGCGGCGCGGCGATGTAATCAATGTGAAATTCTTAATTCGCATTTTTTCTTCTGTCCCGGAACATTTATCGATAAATTGACCCGAATGTACATAAATAAAGTTAATGAGGAAAAATCATGGCATACAGTTTATCAACCTACATAGCTAGTTGTTATTTGAGACAACTTATATTTTAATTAAGAGAGTAATAAATATCGCTCCAAATGTATTGGCAGGGAACAAACACAAAAACCTTTTTATAATTCAGGAGCTGTTGTACCGCAAAAGTGTGCTCGTGATTCGAAAATGTAAGTCCACTGTAAGTTCATTTTAAGTGTTCGGCTGGGTAAATCCTAAACATCCTTAACTTAGTTAAAGGTATAACATCTAATATCAAGTATATAATCCAATGACAAAACAACAAAAAAAAGTCTAGTGTTGCGGATCCAATTAGATTCTATTTTGTTGCGATTAAAGATAGCTCAGTGCCCATTGTTTTGTGACAATGGCGGTGAGGCGGTGAAGGAAGCTGGTGCGGCGATCGCTCACCGCCTGTCAGGTGGTAATGGCCGGACCCTTGGCACGTTTAGTGAGGCCACTCCATCATTGACGCTCATTTTATTAAATGTTCGCCGATAACAGCCGCGGCGACCCACCATTGCGACACTTTGTTAACTCAAAAACACGCGCTTCTGTATTAGCTTTTTCACTATCACCAACATCGATTATGTTAAACGAGCTTTAAGTGTGATCAATCAGTTACACCAAACTAATATAATTAGAAAAATACCTCAGGAACGACGCTGATTGTGCGTTTACTTGGTACGCTTATAAATCGCTAGTAGTCTTTAATTATTGTCAGATTACGGCTTCTTCACATTATGATATTACACAGTTTATACGCTAAATATGTATAGCCTCGTAATAAAAATTGTGTCTTAACATGCGATTATATACAAATCTAACACATAAACACCTATCATGTTGATGATGGTTTTAAAGCAAAATAGGCACCTTACAAAGCTGGAACTTAACAAAGCTTAATTTGGGAATAGACTAAAGGAAATCATATTACAAAGTGAAGTACACAATATCATTCCTCATTTTAATCACATATTATCCAATATATTCCTAGGATTTTCACCAAGTCGTTATGTAGGTACATAGAAGGGTATTAGCTTATCGGTGGAACCTACTAACGGATCATTGATTAAATAAGTAAGATTGGATGTTCTATATATTAGTATCTGTTCTAAAGTTAAATGACGATGAGCAATTCCCAACTGATGATGGCAATACCATAATTTAAAATACCTACCTATATCTACCTAGATGTAGGTTAGTGCCAGTTAGATATGACTGGCTTGACTTATGAATGACTCAAGTCATATTTTAATTTTAAGCTTCAAACGGGCTTCGTTAAACTGCTATAGAAGTTGCAATATTACTAAACATAAAAGCGTTTTAATCTTTAGTTATTAATTTTAAGGGCTCATAATATTAATAAGTCGATAAGCAATAAACGGTAGCTAAATTGTATAGAACAGCAATGTGTGCGGCACGTAGCTTAGGTACTACGTAATCAAAACATACAGCTTAAAGTAATTAAAAATAAATAAAATGTGCTTATTTGTAACTAGAAATAAGATACTTTGTTTTAAAGTACCTATCTATAGTAAAGCTTGTAATCGGATAAACTTACGAGTATATCTACGATGAATACCTATTCATCGTAGATATACTCGTTTTTCATCCGAGTGCCTTCCTAAGTACCTACTTAGGAAGGCACTCGGATGAAAATGTGCAATGAACATAAACAGATAAGCATGACAGCCGCAGACAATTCATTCTCATTAGCTTATTCATGATTCAAAAATGAATTCAAAATTATAAAATTATTCCCAAATTAGAGTTACAAAATTCAAACAGGCGGGCAAACGGGTATTTTACAATGTAAACTAAACGACTTTCGGTAAACGAGATGTCGCAGGCCTTGAATCTACAAGCGTTTACAAAATACACAGCAAAGCGTGGAGCTCTCCTTCGACGAGGCACTATCACATTTGAATTTAGCATAAATAGGTGTACACTTACGTATAAAACATGCAAAAATATGTCGTCGCATACACGCTATTCAAATATTTAATAAATTTACAATGAAACAGAATTAATACGCCAAATCAGCGATTTGTCAATTATGCATATTTAGTCACGGTGCGACATGAATATTATATAATCCTCGCTTACATTTGAATAGTCGGCGATAGCCCTGTTTCACAATTATGCAACATGTCGGTGCATCATAAAAACACGAGATTTAAGTGAAAATTAATAATCTACCTACATGAGAGTAAGTAGGGAGAAAACAAGTGCACTTACATGATTAAGTGGAAATGTTCTGATTAATGGTTTCTCTCGCTGACCCCTCTGGAAAACACAGTAAGCAGTGATTAAGTTTTTATAAATATTCATTATCAATTTTATATACTGTACGTAATATACGTCTGAACTGGTCCGTTTTCTCTTTCGACGAAATCGTGCAAGTGCAGGACAATAAATCAGAAGTGTAAAGTTGCCTCAATTTACGCTCATTATTTCAGTCTTTACGTGCAATTTGCCGTGGGCTAATTGTATTAATTAATGTCCATTAAGTTTGGATGCGTTAAAGCTGTTGTCATTTTGTTTTTCTTAATTTTGACCTCGTGCCGTTTGCATTCAGGCACTTGTAGGCATGTGTAAAATATTAACATAAGTTATATTTGTTTTACTGCATATTTGTCCACAAGTTTTGTTGGCCCTAACCTAAAACAGCCAATGACAAAGTTATAATATAGATACCTAGTCATAAACATTAAGCTTTTGCAATACGAATTAATAATAATTAGTTATTTGTTAGGTAGGTACCAATTTAATAGTCAAAATAGTTAAATCCCTATTTCCACAGTAGCGTGGGCGTACTAACTTGAAATAATAAGGATTTACCTATATAAATGTTCTATTTCATGCAGTTAACTATCTCTAAACATCGGTTTGTTTTAAATGCTCTACATAGAAGTATAAACAATTATTTTTAAGGTAATTAATATAGGTATGTGCATCTAAACTTAACTACAACAGAGAAATCACAACTACCTATTTTTAATGAGTAAGTATCCAGTGTAAGAGCAATAACTTAGTTTCTTTAGGCAACCCAAGTTTTCGTCACCTCTGGGCTATTATTAAACTCCGCTACCAAGTACAAACTGACTAAAGGGTTATTTATTATTTTCACGGCACGATAAAATAAATACTGACCCGGCCAAAGTATAAAATATAACTTCTGATTTCTTTAGAAGCAAGTTCTTGGCGCAAAATCTTGATATTCCAAACGTTTATGTCTTAATTGATAGATTCTTACAATAAAATGTTTGGACACGTGTGTACAAGCAGCAGCGGCACCGCGCGAGAAGGCACCGCGCTTAAATGTAATTAGCGATTTTGCACAGCGCTGTCGGCGCAGCGGCGGCGGCGGCGCGCGGCGATGGGCCCGGTGACCCCGTGCGCGGGTCAGGCCGCGGGCCCGACCGGCTGACCGTGTTGCACCACATCCACCATTTCTGGAGCGAAGCAAAACTCGCCCACCTACCTACCTCATTAAACACAAATGTTTATACTTAATTTACTGCTTATTTTACACCTTCATTAGAAAATATTGTTTACCAAGAAATTACACTCCATCACAAAGAATGTATCAGCACTAACAGCGCAATAAACGTTTAACGTCTAGTAATAAAAACTTCCATCATAAGTTTTCTATGCTAATAGCCGCCGAGCTTATTGTAATAGGGTTGAATAAGTATACTCTCGATGATAAGCTTTATAAATATTTACATGTTATTTATAAAAGTATGGTCCGATCAGATTACGAAACAAGTCCCAAAGTGTACCAATATAAATCTTATTATGTTGATATGTTCCTATTTGCGTTTAATGCTTGTGACAGCCCTACCACTAAACGTGGGAGAGGGCACTACCAATCGACCTAGTGCATAAATATAAAACAACTTCATTGCACACACATAACACCAATATTTATGGTCAGGACTGCAGTCAGGTCACCAGAGTGCAGACTGCAGAGTAGCATCGCGACTCTTAACATATTTTAGGACTTACATGGCAAATTTGAATATTGCGAATAGTCGATGGTGCGACGTACGTACGTTTCAGGTGGCTGTGTAGCACCGTGGGACAAAGCCATTGTTGTGGGCAT
Source organism: Abrostola tripartita (assembly GCA_905340225.1). NCBI lineage: Eukaryota > Metazoa > Arthropoda > Insecta > Lepidoptera > Noctuidae > Abrostola > Abrostola tripartita. Next base: position 6,237,022 of record HG996488.1, read on the forward strand.
CTGGGCCGCGGCCGCAGCTCACGCCTCTGCTTCGAGGCGGGGCGGTGAGCATACCCATTGGTTACCGTCGCCAGAGCGTGACAAGTTTCATTGGACAATCCAACGAACAGTGAAAGTGACGAAACGGTGAACGCTCCTTACCGAAGCACCTTGGGCAAATTACCTATGATAAATTAGGTCAATAATAAACCTTTATCCTTGCAGCGTTTTATTATTTACAAATAATTTAGTTTTTGCTTTTAAACCGTGAAATACTTAGTTAATACCAACCCAGAGCAAAATCTAATTCTATTTAAGTAGGCACTGTCTCGCAAGTTATTTAATACGATTTTGAAAGTTTCAGTCTTAATTATAAGTAATACCTATAGGTACAGCAGCACTCTTTGTTCACCTACATAGTACTAATAATTATTATGCTCAAAGTCAAATAAGAACAAAAAAGAGTAAGTATACCTATAGGTACAATATATCTGCAGCGTCATTAACACATAGGTACCAGCTATTAATTATATTAATTTAAGAAAAACCTAGAAAAAAATCTTAGAAGGAAAAAATGCCTACGATGCTTTATTGTTTTAAATTTAATTTATACTTACTTAACAAAAATACCAACACGTAGCCTTACTACGTGTTAGTATTTTATTGTACGTTAGTGAGTACTTACCGACTACTCATTATAGGAATTATTATTTTATTAATCAACTGTCTTAGCTTTTATTATGACTTGGTGATAAGTTAATGGACTTAGCTAAATCGTACCAACTTGATATGAGAATTTCAGTATTTGTTCACAGGTTAAACAACTGGGCACCTTGCATTCACGCAAAGTGACTCAATCTCACAAGCCCCTTGGTCCTATTTACTTAATCTCCACACAGAACTTAGATAAGCTACAAACTACAAGATAATTGCAATTTGCATACACTTATCTAAATGTCAATGAACGACGGCACCTACTTTTGAAGTACAAGCTTAATTTCCTTGAGTTATTATTATAAACAAATAAGACCGCGAATAAGTACAACAAAAAGCATTAGGATGCAAATTGATACAAGCATAACAAGAAAATTAGCATTATAAGCGACAATATTGAAGGGTGACTCAGCGCGTCAGTCCATCACCGCTGGTTCTGCTCACTGGCCTATTGTTATGCAATCTATAAGCAAGGCGAATAGACAAGTCGACTAGCAAGCCCGCCCAAGCCCTCTATCAATAGCCGTGAAATTCGATTATAAAAATTGAGGCCATGAGCTTATTATATTGAGGTGACAGCAAGAAAATTGTACTGCCTACACTCGTTATTGAAAATCGATTTATTTATAACATGATTTTCTTTTTTGTGTACCTATTACAGATTAACAGATGTGATTCAGTTAGCCTCGCTGAGGTCTAAAAGAAGGAAGTTCATACTTTTTTCTGATGCACAAGACGATTTAACGATTTTATAAAGCTGCGTTCATATGCTCTATGAGTCGTTTACTAGCATCGTTTAACTTACCTGTAAGGTGTTAAAGGAAGACAACCTCATGTAACTTACCAGCCCCCAATGTCACTTGTATACCTACCTATTAGGTATGTCTGTGACAAGGCTCGGGTGGCGGCGTCACATGCCGAGAACTATCGTGTGTCAAGCGTGTCCACTATAAAATACGAGTATGTAGTTCAATATTCTGGTTGATTCCACCAACATAGTCGGCACTAGTGCTACCAAAGGCACTGTGACAATAATAATACATAATACCTAAAGTCGAATTTGTCCGCAATTTTAACTTTTCGATACCCTGGAATGAGGTGCTGCTGTCGAAGGCGGAGATAGCTTCATCGCAGATAGCAGTGGCAGTACCGTATAATATGATTATCGATATACCGTATCATCTTAATTATGTACCTTTATCGTGGCATTATTGTTGCAATCTGACCGATAAACCGTATTTACCCTAATTATGTAGCTATATCATGGCATTATTGTTGCAATCTGCAGTGAGCGTGCAATGATAGCTTAGCTGTGTTAGGTACAGCTTGTCAAGCCGTTTGCCACCTTTTCTTGCCTAATCACTCATCTTACCTTATGAACACACAGTTAAGTACTTACTTAGTTACTTCCCGCGTGTACCTACTGTGTAAAATAAAATTCTGCCAAAATAGAGGTCGATTTTAGATTTAAAAATAATTAAGGCTAATGCAAATTAATACCTTCACTACGACTAGAACCACTTCTTCTCGAAAGGGTAGGCATAAGTTCCTTTTGTCTTAGAAATTATATCCCTATTACTTTTTTTATTAGTTAGTTATTGCATAAGTTAGTTTTATGGATTAAGGTCAAGAATTCAAATCCCGTATCGTAACAACAAACAAGTACTTTTTTTAGTTCTTACTCTGAGGTAATGAGTAAAAGACCAAATCTGCCGGAACCATAGATAATAAATATTTTTGAACTGCATCTTACTTTGATAAACTAAGGTTTGAGTTTTACATATGATTTTTCCTGAACATAATAATGCTTGCTTAACATAATAGCGTGCACTTTCAACATACAAAAGATAGTAATCTTTTGTAAGTTTAAAGTTCAGGCTTTTTCCATCTGATATCATAATTATTTTATCTCTGAGACAGTTAAATATTATTGTATTATATTTTCTTCATAATATCTGTTTGTTTCCAAATAAAATAAATACTTTATTATTCCTCGCTGCTACAAACTGTCAATGTAAATCAGGTAGTCTGTCAAAGTTGTCATGGTCGTGATTGTCGGTTCTGACTTCTGTCAAAATAAGCTTAAATACACAGTTGTTTACAAAAAAGATATTTTCAAAAGAGTTTATAGATTGTAAGCTATCCAAAATGATTACAAACTTCGACAAACTATGTGGGGAATTAGAAAAGCAAGAACTAGAGGTAATTCAAATTGTACAAGTAAACTTATAGGTTATGATTTACTCAAAATGTTTTCATGAATGACAATATTTAAATAATTTTCAGGCCCCAACCGGCATAGCATCTCCATCTACATATGCACAACTGTTGGCAATATATTTATATCAAAATGACTTGTAAGTATGAGATTTTCATTCTTAAGTATAGATTAGTAAATGCATAGGAAGTATAAACTTACTTAAGGAAAATATTAGTTAAGCTGAAATTTACTTTAACAAAACACTATAAGGCACTTTATCTTTATGTAAAGAATAACATATTCTATATGTTATGTGTTTTAATAGTTTGTTTTAACTGTACTATCATACAAATAATGAAACTAAATTATAACTGTGCAATTACAGATGTAATGCTAAATTCTTATGGAAAAGAATTCCTCAAAATATTACCAGCAGTAATCCAGAAATAGCTGCTATATGGACTGTGGGCCAAAAGTTATGGAAGAAGGACCTGCCGGGTACTTACCATTCCCTAGCTGCCTACAACTGGACAGAACCAGTAGCAAATATTATCCGTGCACTAGAGGGTAAGAATTAGTACCTAGCCTAGTAATTTTATGGTCATCCCTTCTTCAATACAAAAATGCCAATGTGTTATACAAATTCAACAGTATTTTGAAAGTATATGGTCATAAGATAATAGTTGTAGAATGTAGGTAATAAATATTCTACCATAATAACTTTCGTGAGTGTTATATTATGTTTTATGTACGCCGGTTTTACTCACATGTGTTTTTGGGAATGCCCAACTAGTTTCCCCGCCCTTTCCCAAGGGCTCTGCTCGAGTGTGAAACTAGTTGTGGTGGTAAATAATTTAAAAACAGTCCTTGATTACAATGAATCTATCAAACTAATGCATGGCATAGTAGTGTAGTGGCAAAGTAAGCACCCTTAAAGTAGGCAAATCTGTTTAGTTCACATTTCACCAGTCAAGCTATAGGCTAGCCTAGGGTGAGCCTAAAGACATTAACATGGTATAGTTTTATGTAATAGTTCAATCACAAATATTAAGGTTAATTTAAATAAATGTAACATTGTGGGAATCTTATGTCGGTGGAAGAATTTTACTTCACAAGTGTTTCACCATTATGACAAGTTAATGGTCGAAAAATAGTCAATAATTTTTATTTATTACTAATTTTGTTTGTTAACTTCGTGGATTTGCCTAATTTTTAAAACATGCTGTAGCTATTTGTGTTTTAAAATAATGCATGTTAAGTCATCCAATTAAGTCGTTGGTCCATTATAAGGTGTATTAAATTAAAGGAATGTAAATTTTAATTCAACATTCAATTAAATTACAGATAAGATCAGAGAGCGAACATTCAATTTGATTGGTCGGTCCTACAGCTCTATATCTCTGGATGCCGTTGTGTCAATGACTGGTTTGAGCAAAGATGCAGTACTGCATGTATGCAGAGACCGCAAATGGACTCTTAATGAAGACGGCGTGACTGTCAGCCCTGCGCCACCCACTCAACCTGCTCCGCTGCACACATCAAGTGAAGATCAACTGTTCAAACTTACAGAATTTGTTTCCTTCTTAGAAAATTAAGTGAGTTTCCTAATTTTGTTTATAATACCTATGTAATTTGTAATATTATTAGGTATAAGAAAGTCAAAGCCACACATTAATTTAATCTCATTTATTACATACAAAACTAATTCGAAGTCTACATTCATATAAACTAAAACAAAAATCTTCAATACAAAGATATTATTTTAATAGGTATAAAAAGATCAATATATGTAAAGTAAGTGGCAGTGTAAATTCGTATGTTTATCTTACAATAAAGCTGTACTTTGTCCAATCTTGGTATTCAATGACCGCACATTCTGCTGTCACAGACCTAAAAAAGTATATCACAAGCAATACATTACTCACACAAATATTTGTTGAGTTTTTTCATGTAAAAATTACTACAGTCTATATTACTACTATCTACATTTGTTTAAAACTACGCACTTTTAATTAGTTTGGCAACTCTCGTTTAAAACCTAGCTTGAAATGAAACTTGATTTTGTCTAGGCTGTAATCTCATGGAGTTAGTGTCCTCTTCGTCGCCTAGCGTAGTCTCGTAGCCTCGGTTGACCTGACCCCCGTTTGGTTCACCGAAGACGTCCTTTACAGATATGTTCGCCGTTGATGTTCTGTGCCGGGGCACGACACCTAGGTTATTATTAAGCTGGAAAATAGAAAATCAAATATAATTTCACCGTCAACCAAAAGAATAATATTCTTACTGCAGAGTTGCAATAAAAAAAAGGATCTTACTATTCCAGTCACTCCATATTCGTTATTGGCACCAAGTGTCTGCATCTGTGATTTTCGTCTTTCCGCCATTACTGAGTTTCTTCTTGTCTCCAAAGCCTTCAATGTCTCTCTTCGTAAAGTCATCTTACGATTTAGCACTGGAGTACCTGTAAACGATTGTTTATTTAGATGCCAATTTATAACAATCCATACTGCCATTAAATTGTATTCTATAAATACTTTAGCAGCAGACAAATCCATTCAAGGTTAGGATATTATTATATCTACTTTCAAAAATATTTGCATATTACCTGGTCCATCATTCGCATTCATGTTGAAGAATCGTTTTTTGAAGGCCACGTCCAGTGTGCCTATATTCCTCTTCTTCTGTCTCGCCTTCTCCAAATTGTGAATGGTCTTTCTTCTGCCGACGTTATGGGGGCCTGAACCCGAGTCGTTATCATAATCGTCGTCCAAACCATTCAACTTCTGCAGATCTTTCACTATTGCTATTGCATTCTTATCCAACAGCGCGTCTTGAGACAAGTCATCGGACTAAAAACGAAAGGCATTGTTAGAAAATTTCTCCACAGCTTCTCATTCATTTATCAAAAGGAATTCTTTACCTTCTTCGAACAGAACCAATTCAGTTCTGTCGATGACAATATGTGCGAGATAGTTCCAAATCGATGGAACAACATAGCAGAAAACTGTATCACCAAAATCAAGGCGAAGAAGAATACGAATACTAGACCAATAGGCTCCAATTGTAAATATTCCTTTGAAATCAACACCTGAAAAATTCGATAATGTTTTAGATTTGCCTCTTGAGTGAACAATTTAAATTTAATTTTAAAGTTATTTATACATCGTTATTACAAATGAGAGGATTTCAAACGTGTACTTTTAGGATCAAACTAATTAAAAAAATATTGTTTGTAGAAAATGTTTATAGTATCGTCAATTATGTTGTATAACTACATCAATCGATTTCTCAGTTTAAAAGCACACTTTTGAATACAAAACATTAATAACATAAACTTAATGGTAAATATTAATTTTGAAAATTTTCCAATTATTTTGTTATATACAAGTGCATTTGCAGAGATTTTAAAGTTGATGTTAACGTAAAACACATAGAATGACGAAATTAGGATGCATATGATCCATAAAATCTTTTTAACCATGAGTTTACATAAACGTTACTCAAAACATATGTAGTAAATCTATTCCGTAATAGATTTTTTACAATAATCATCCTGTGAACCAAACACCTCACCCTTTAAGGTGTACAATTACGTATGTACAGTACAAAGGAAACCAGAGTCCCTGTTACTAGTGTTTATTAAAAGAATTTCCGCCACCTTAATAGACAGAATAGAAACATTAATTTACTCCTCGGTGAATTGGGTTGGAAAGTGTGCACACATTGGGGAAGTGAATGGTCATCACATCTAAAAACTCCATCATTTGGATTCCTATTCGACTACGGCGAATGCAAAAGTAAATTCATATATAGTATTTGTACTAATTCAAAATCTTGAGGAAATATTTGGACCAGACTGGAAAATAGGATTTTGCTGGATACGTCTTTTTGTCCAGTATATAGGGTGGTAAGGAATGAAAATCCAATATTGGATTTAGGTATTCTAAAATGGGGATTGGATCTACATAATTATTTGTGTCACACCGTAGTCGAATTTTCTGGTTGTTTAGTATAGGTATAAACACGGGGTTTCCATAAAACCAATACATAAGGACACCAGGTTTGGATATTGATTAGACGTAAAACCATCAGTTATTTAGTCTTCTGTGTCGCCAGGACTCCATGCTGGTGTGCCCTCCCAGACAGACCGGTTAGAAGAAGGTCGTTAGGATTGTGAAGTGACACACTTTCAGTGGTAATATTTGGCTATACCTCGCCTGTATCCTCGATGTACGTAATATTTGTCTTTATTCCCAAAGGCCAAATCACGTGGAGTTGATCTTTGTTCAGTTGTAATAAAAATACTATCAATATGAATAAAGCATTGAACATAACAAATGCGAAAACCGACTTATTGCGAAGTTCGATCAAGTCTCCTGCAATGCGAGCCTGTAAAATTTCATAAAACAAATATGTTTAAATAATTCGAATCAACTTTCAAGGGTGACTGGGGTCGTGGCTGAAGATTACATTGTATGGCTCGATTGGCAGCTCGTAGTCCCTAGTCATCGTTGAAGGCCGATCGCTGTGTAGTGGACTCTCACGTTACCTCTTGAGTAACCTCATCGTACGTAATGTTAGTTTTAACTCCAAAGGGCCACTTAAAGTGAAGGTTGTCCTTGTTCAGTTGTAGCAAGAATACAATCAATACAAAGAGGGCATTGACCATAAAGAAGGAAAAGACAGATGAATCTCTCAATTCTTTCAGATCCTTGGATATACGGGCCTAAAATTAGGGGAAGTTTATCATAAATATTTTTATTAATGATGAAATCATATTAGAAACCTGTAATAAGAGCTCATTAATATACAAAACACATTGCTTTCTTTTCCTCTTTTTAACTGTAATATCAATATAATTAAGTTGTGTATAACAATACGGCTTTGATACATTTCTTATCTTTATTTATAGATTCCATATTAGAGGTTTTTTTCTAAAGAAATTACTATTTGAATGCAATGCTTCCAATGACTTTATTTTTACCTGTTCTTCTTTGTTTGCATCAATAGGATACAAATATTTATCAATGAGATCTTTCCAAAATGTTAATTCGGCGGGACCCATAAAGTCTACTTCACCCTTCTTTAGTTCAGGATCTTCTATCCAATAGGGGTTTATCAAATCATCTCTCTTTTCCTGAAAACAATAAATTTTTATTTATCCTAATTCATCAGTATCGTGTTACATTTGTTTAAATGTCAAATAAGTCTTACCCTAGGTACAGTAGAAAGAGTGTCGGTTTCAGAGTCTGAGTCGTGTTCTTCTTCAGGTCCTTCGGCCAGAGCATCCAATTGATGGTCTCCGCTAGTACTACCTCTTGGTCCAATAGATAGTTTCCGTCCTCTACTTAGACCATGCGGATCCACAGCTCTAAAATATTCAAGGTTGATATTAGTATTTAACCCCATGAAGATTTAGGAAATAATATCAGTCTAAAATATATTTTTTTTACCTCTCCACAGTTTCCAGTTTCTTTTCTAATTTCTCAAGGGTTGACGCAATATGTAAAAGTTGCACTTTCTCTTCATTCCCTTTAGGGTGCGTACATAACAGACATTTAAATAAACCGGCGAAAGAAAACTCAATAGAGCCTTCTTCCTCATTGCTATTGACACCTTGGAGGAAACCTAATAAGGAGTTCTGTTTAACTTTTTTCTTTGCCTCCTCAGCTTCTTTCTTTTCTGCTTCGATTTCCTAAAATAGTAATTGTATTAATATTGATGCTTCTTACACCGAAGTATAGGTATATTAAACAGTTTCATGCCCACCTTCTTCGTTTTCTTTACTTGTACTTCTCGGGTACCCCAAGATACTACGTTTAGATTTATAATAGAATACAAAATCAAAAGCAAGTACATAGAGGGTATAGATAAAAGATAAATTATGCCAGGGACGATACACCAGAACTCCTGTGGATGTAAGCAAGCGGCTATGAAGAATGAACTGGAGAGTGATATCAAGAATATAGCCGAAGGAGATCCGATTCCGTCCTCGCCTAATTGAAGCGCGGTACCGACGATTACAGCCATCATTATCATAGCATATGCTGTCGATAATATCTGAGCCACCAGTAACTGAAATAATACGATTTAATTAAAAAATGTTAAACACTTAGATGAAGGTAAAATTAAAATTTCTTATACTCACTTGAATTTCTGATTTCATCGTAAAGCAAACAAACATAAATATCAAAATGGGATACAGATTGTATTCGAAAGAGGTCCAATTGTCGATTCGGAAAGCGGCCACGAAAGCACCCACCAACATAAGGAATATAGTTCCAGGACCCAAGATAGTACCACCCATCAACATCATCTGAAAGATAATATAGATATCAAATCAACAATGTTGTCTATCTAGAGGTCAAAGTACTTTTGCTTATATTTAAAGCTAAACCTTCAGTTTCATACGACAAACAATATATCATAGGATAGACGAAACCGGCTTAGACTGACTAAATTTTTTTTACTTGCAATTAATAAGTTTAAATTTTAGAATGCTTGTTTTTTATAAAATACAGACCTGGTATGCGATATAAGGACTCGAAATGTTATCGTTAATTTTGATGGTATGTTTACAGTCGGCCAACAAGTCCATGATGTTAGCGATAGTAGACGGCACCCAGCGACGACGTTGGTTGTAAAACTCGTTAAAACCTTCGGGACAGTGGGTATAGGCGTCAGAGGCAGCCGAATATTCTACACGATAGCCACGTTGCAGTAGTAGCGTACATAACCAACGATCTTCCCCTGTAATAAGAAACATGTCAATAAGTAAATGTACTGGCTCGTCAATTGATATTTTCTTTCATACTCGTCGCATTTCGCACCTTGATCGTATTGCACGTAATGCCGAGCTTCGTCAGACCTCAAAGTATATTTCTTCATAACGTTGTCGTCCATCAAAGCCTTTCCTCTGAACAGGGAGAAACATCCAGGACTACAGAGTACGCATCCAATCATGTGTTCGGTCGCCTTTTGCAGCCAATGACCGATCGCATACTCGAACAATTGATACCACACCATGGGACCTGCAAGTGAATATTTGGTTTTCAAAAATACGAGAAATTGTGAATAGACATTCTATATCAAACTTGACATACCAGAGCCTACAGGATGAATACGGCCACAGGCAGCTCCTAGATTTTTGTTCTTCTTCATCAAGTCAATAAGCAAACGTACAGCATGGGGTTGGAAGTCGATGTCTCCATCCAGAGTCAGCAAAAATGTATTTTCAGCCATGACTTCTTTACGGTCCACAGATATAGGCAGTTCCATAAGACGATGACCGAGAAGGTAGTACATGTACATCACCTGGAATTTTGAAGAAATGTCTTATTAATCAATCGAAAACATATTTATTGTCTAAATCGTCTTTTGTTGTACCTACAATAGATATGTATCGTGTTTTAACAAGAAAATATAATAGTCGCTTACATTAAGAAAAATATTTCTACCTGAGACCAACGTTTCCTGTGACGAATCTTAGCTTTGTCTTTTAGGTGGCATATCATTTTCGTCTTTCCTGGTAGAACCCATGTTAGACGTCCTCCGTATGGCGCAGGGTATCTCTTCGGTGGACGAATTCGTATATTAGTCTGATGTACTTCAGAAGCGGCTTCGTCGATGGTATCCACAAGAAGTTTCACGAAACGATTTACTTGAGAATCATCGTCACTGTGGTCAGATATTTCAAAGGCGTCGTCCAAGAAAATATGTGCTGGAATAGAAAAAAAACACTACTGTAATCACTGAATTCATTGCAGGTGTGACGTCACATTACTGCATCACTTGCATTAATAATGTATCAGTTTAAATATTCATTTAAGCTTACTTTCGAATTCGTAGTAGTCAGGGTCAACCACTCGCAAATACTTTTGAGCTACACGTCGAGCGCACTGATCCTCATCCAATCGAAGAATAGACTTCAAGAACTCCATCATCTCGTCTTTAGTCTCGTGCCACATAGTAGCGCATGCATATATCCTGGTTATCTGATCCGAGGACTTAATAGCTTTTGGAGAAGACCCAGTATTGTCCGTGTGAACTGAAATTGTTTCGTAGTATTCGTCACCTTTTTCCTTTTCTATTTCAGCAAGATCCTGTAAATTTTACAAAATATATGATATTATTTGTTTTAGCTTTGGATTATTCGCAATGGTTTTATCAAGTGTCTGTACCTAGTATTGGTAGATGTATATTTAATATTCTTAGTACACTTACTTCAGTTTTAACATCTCTCTGGTCGTTTCTCTTTCTATTGAGAGCCATGCTTTGATCTATTAGTAACCCGTTATACATAGGCACTACGAATAACTTCTCAGTCGAGGCCAAACGTTCTGCTTTAGGCGTCCAGATGTGTATAGTGATCCATGTTTGTGATAGCAGCCAGAGTAACCACACCCAAGCCATTTGGCGAGATATAAAATCGCTTAGAGTGAAGACTGGAATTGAAATTAGCAGATTTATCAACATGAATTTTAGCTGTAAAAAAATACAATATAACATAATCGTGTATAATAATACCTGCTGGGCTTTCAAAGTAAAGGTAATCAGGTACTGTTCCATGGAAGAAGCAATTATCTCCATTTCTTATACCGCAGGCGGCAATCAATAAATTAACGACTAAGGGAATGACGAGATTGATAGGGAATGCATAACTGAAGCCCTGGATGAGGATCTTGCAAGCAAACTTTCCAAATATGTAGCAAATGTACGCCGCAAAGATTTGTATTAGCATCACGTAAACTGCCGATTTGTAAGCCGCAGCAACTTCTACTGAGTCCCCAGTTAGAGTTACGTTAGCTAAATCTGGAATGACTGTTCCACCGAGTTGAACTTGAACCTGAAACAGCATAGATAACATCAGTAAAAGTACACAAATTTAGTATTAATCAAAAGTATAGCGTAAAGTTGCTAATTAACAAACCTCTTCAACGACGATGCTGTGAGGTCCAAAGCCAGCATTAAAAAGTTGGAAGAACATGGCGGGCTCATCGCCTTCAATCCATAAGCTCAAGAGAATACACATAAGGAATAACAGGATTTTCCATACAGACATGAAACGGTAAGTGTAGTAGCGCGTAAAAATCAATTCGTCCTTTAATCTGGCCAGACTCTTTACTAAACCTGAAATCAAAAACAATGAGTTTCTCTCTATATTTGCCCTCTTTATTCTATTTGATTTTAATTAATAGTTTATCTACCTACCTATAGGGCTTTGTCGTGTTACATAGTTCTCCCACCATCCCAGAGAAATACATAACGCTGAAACTGGTATGAACCACAATACAGGCTTGTTCTCCAACAGTGGCCACACTATGAAGCCGGTGACTTGCGCAACTATCGCTGCCATATCAACGATCACTTTCACGAATCGTTTTGAGTCTCGTGAGTTACGTGACAACAAGCCTAGTATAGCAGGAATAATGCACAGGCAGTTTGTTATCATAGCTCCTTTGACCACATCTAATTCTGGAAGGATAAGGAAAAAGAGGAGGCCCATTCCTATTGTGTGTAATGATTCCGCAATAAATATCTGAAACAAATAAAATTATATTAGGACTACCTACATAATATCTATAATTTCTTTCTATCTTTTTTTAAAAAAAACGTCGCCCCACACTCGGAATTACTCCTGTATCGTAGGTGCGTTTCACAAACATGAAATATCACAAGCACAAACACCCAGACTCGGGAAAATCAAATGTGGATCACATAAATTTTTGTCCCGTGCGGGAATCGAACCCGCAACCCTTAGAGCAGCAGTCTAATCGCTTAGCCTCTATGCCAATCAGGCCGTTATAATAATTGAAGAAAAAAATGTAGTGCATTAGATACAGCTTTTTGCTATCATTACCAATTACAAAATCAACAACATCGGACACAATAAAAGAAAGTCTTTGTACTGTTATACAATTTATTAATTTCATGGCAAGGTTAATTAAAATTCTAGTTTAACAGTAGGTATACTAAAAATCTAAACTTTGTAATTACTCACCACCATGAATTGTGTACTACTGGGTCTTTTGGATGATTTGAAGAAACATATCCTGACGGAACGTATGAGTGTTCCTATTTCTGGGATGGCAAACGCTGCGAGAATGGCCCACATCCACGCCACACGTTCTTCATCCGGAAGACTTACTATAAATTGTTTATCCCTACCTGAAAACGTCAAAAAAAACATTAACTTTAGTGCAGAAAAACTAAATTAAAATGAAAGTTTAACATCAGATAAAATGTTATAATTTTAGTTAGTTGTAACCATGAGTAAGAGTGACTAAGTGCATGTTTCGTAATGAATATCTCGCAATTTATATTTGTAGTCTAAAATTTTATTTGGCCAATGTTCTTTGATATTACACCATGTTGTCGGTAAAGTGTTAAGACTTTTGCGACTAAAATCAAACTAGAACGCGCGCCGCTACGCCACACCGGATCTTTTTTAATGTGCGGTTCGCCTTAAATGTCCCTATACATAGTATTCGATAAACATCACATGTCTTGCCTTACTAGGAACATGCATTACTAAAGTTAAGAGCAACGTACCTAAATTCCTATTACAATACGCAATCCGCCTGTCCTTTTTGAGCTGTGAAGTCATGAAGAGCGTTGTGCCCTTTGCGACGACCCCGGACCCTAGGACCACGATAAAGACGACTAGATATGCCGTCACTTTCAGTAACCGCACTGTGAAATCCAAACATTTCTGGGTTTCCATAGACCCACTGTCCTGCTTCGGAGGAAACTCTCGAAACACATCCCATCCTTTCGTTTCCTGCACTGTCCTTTGGCTGAAATAGAAAAAAATGGTTATTCCTGTTCTCATAGTCATTTGGTATTAACATTACAGTTTTAGTTACTTTTAAATAACATAGGTATCTTCTCTTATATTCCTAAATCAATATTATATGATATACCAACGATATGCGTGTAAAAAGTGCGTCTAATCCTACACCTGCTAAATAAAGCAAAGCAGAGACAACATTGAAGCAAGAAAAACAACTTTCACACGCTATTCAGCTGAGAGAGAAATCTCGAGCAATGTGGCGTTCCGTGGCAGCTTCCTTCCGATCCGCAATATTTCGCGATGATGACCTTCGCGTGTTACATGTTAACGCGGATAGAAAACCACGTTTATTATTTCAACACATATGCACATAGTACTTGTACTGCAGGTTGTGACAGTGTGGGTTTACGTAAGGTAGCCAGCGAAGGTGGTGAGTGACCCAATTATGTGTTGCGACCGTGTAGTTTGGCGCAAGTTTGCTGATATCACTTGTTATTTTATGGTTTTATGGTATAGTGCCGGATAATAACTTAAAATAAAATCAGGTTTATCGTCATATCATAAAACACGACACGAGTTGAGAATGTTTACTCAAACTGTTATACGCTACGTTGCTATCCACTAAGAAATTTCGTCGATGTACTTTTGCTGAAGGGTTTAGTTTTTAATTGGAAAACTCTGTAAGAAACGCACCAGCTAATTTGCTTTCAACGACAATAAATGATTGAGCGGATCTGTTATCCATGTAAGGTATTAGAAAGTTGTTGATTGAACACTGTTTAATTATGCGTAACGCCGCCATTACGCACATATTAAGAATCTAAGGAATACATGACGTAGGTTTGCGAGACAGATTCGTTTGTTTGACAGCACCTAGGTATTTCTGTATCGGACCTAATCACAGAACAAGAGAAGTTGATTAGATGAGCCATTAGTGTGGTTTATAAGAAAATATATGTATTAATTAGGTCATTAGAATGATAAAGAATTAAAAAATTATAGAAGGTGTCGATCCCTTTTAACACCATCGTTTACATAGGATATATATCACGTTCTGGTGTCTCCAAAATAAATACGAAAAGACAGTAACGAAAAATCGTAGGATAAGATTTTCATAGACCGAGTTGTGTATCTTAAAATTAGTGGTAGAGCTGAACGTTAGGTTCAAACGACTAGTTTAAATACTCGATTTAATTAAAATGCTTGCTGACAATCGAGTTCGCACAGATTACCTGTATATGCTACAATAATGCAAAGTCCCATTGCTGTATATCGAGTTGTTGTTGTTGGCTACGTATAGGGGCTCCTCAGCATCGTCTCGTTCATAATTACTTTTACGATCGTGGTCACTCATATTTGCACACGTCACTGGGTTACCATCTCGAGAAAACTAATCACATCACTAGAAAGTTTATAAAAAATATTTTTAGGAAATTCTAAAGAAATTTTTGAAGCAGTGTCCAGTCTATCCGAATAGTGTAGTAGAACTCATCGATTGTTATGAGGACAGCGAACGGTGCGATCGCAATAACGACTGCTTCGGGCACGCGTCCACCGCCGCCCTGTGATACGCTATTGTCTCGTGCTGGACAAAGTATGAATATTAATTTCTTTTGATATATGGGATAGGTACGGTATCACACAAAATTGCCGGTTGGCAGCTTCAAAGTAACGGATGTTTTACCGTCGCGAAATAAGCATGTAAGTAGGTATTGCTGATTTTGTCTAATAAGCTTTACGTAAATACTTCACATAATATTTTACCACTTTTTATGAATAGCTTTAAAAACTTATTTATCTTTATATATAGGTGTTGTATAATTCGATTGGACTGCAGTAAGAACATCAAATCAAGTGGCAATACCATAAATTTAGAGAGGTACTCTACTTTCTGTCTGCTCATGAAACACTACGAGAAACAATAAGTAACGCGTTTATTGATTCATTAACAGAGGTCGGTACTTAGGTACCTCTATTGTAAAAAAACATTCGGTAATTAGAATATTTTTGTAAGCTTAAAGTTTAGAAAGCATTAAATCTCTACTGTTAATATTTTAAGTTACAGTGTATGTTCATGTTTAATCACCTAAAAGTATTCGTTAATTAAAGACAGAACATTTAATACTGCTATGTAATTACATCGGCCATAATAAACATGAAGCTTATCCTTTGGAAATGTTCATATAATCTTATCTCTGATTCAATATTAGGTACATAGTAAAAAAATACGCGACTACAAGAAATCAATTTTTTAATGTCGTTTAATTCCATTTTGCCTAGCTGCGTCAAGTTTGAAACAATGTGCGGAGAGTGCTTCGTTCAGCAGCGTTGAGCACGTGAAATTATATTTTTATACCGTCCGCTCGCTAATTGATGTGATCGCATCGGTAGTCGGTACTACACCACCAACGAGTGACGCCTTCATGTTTCGACACTTTCCAATAACTTAGGATAAATCATTTACACAGCATCTTACTCACGCATTTCGGATATTTGACGTGTCATTCTTTTTTGTTGCTTTATAATGGAAATTTTTCCTATTACGAAATTAGTGTTACAGACAAGAATCTAACAAATATTTGTGGATGCTGCAAAGATTTGTCCCATGCTGGAGGTGAGGTGTCAAATACGCGACCCTAAGGGCCTTAGCTCTAATGTTTGTGTCAGCATTACCTTTATGATATTCTGTGATAAAAATGATGTTGACAAATGAATAAGAGCATTAGACGTCGCTATTACTTGGCACTTATTAGGCCGATACAAAGACAAACTGTGGGTGTACAATAAAACGCTGCCTACGACATCGGAAATGCATGTGCGAGGCAAAAAGATAGCCATTATAGAGTGGATTGCCAGCATACCTTAAAAATATTAATAAATAAACTGGTATAAGAGACTATAAGAGGAAGTCAAAATGTGTCCAAGTTTATACGTTTCATTATAAGCCATTATAGAACCAAATAACAACATAAAAATATACAAGATTGGAAACTTGAAACGAGTTCTTTATTGCCTACTAATATTTACCCAAACTGTGACACGTGAACTCTACACACGGATTAGGTATTCTATGACTACATTATCATATCCCAAAATAGTTATTTAGTGAACATTTTATAATTAAATTTAATATTCGATTAAATGCGTATCATCGTGTTACCTATGGGAACGTAACTGATATTTGTTACCTCGACTCACCACGTCACCGTATACGAAAAATGATTGAAAGTTGATAGGACTACCTAGATCACTAACCGATTGTAATAAGTTTTGAACCCTGAGGCGAACTTTTTTGTTCAAAATCGTCGAATAATCCCGGGCGGAAACTATGTAGGTTTATTACATAAATATACAGGTACCAGTTAGGGGGTTATATATTAACAACATTGTTAAATATTAACATTTCTATAAATTAAAAAAAAAAAATTAACTCAAAATCTCAAAACAGTCGAGAGTTAAATAAATAAAGTTCGTCAAATTTAAAGTTAAGATCAAAAGTCATAAGTCAGGGCCAAGTTGACAAAGTTCTATGATATACCATGGATGTTTTAGTTCAGGTAGGTATTCTCTTATTGATAGTGATTCATAGATCACGTCATTATAGTTTACACATAACACGCAGTGTTCGATGGGCCTATGTTTTGATCCTCTTAATTGCATTTGTCGATATATTACTTAGAAAAGTGCTACTACGCGTAGTATATTATTATATCTTTGCAAATTTTAGAGGTACTATGGCGCTTTCGCGTGTTGTTTATTAATTTATTGCAATCTTTGACTTTACCCTGAGTCAGCAGCCACATTCGCTAACATTTGTTCGCGAGGTCGGAATTCAAATCAAAACTAGTATGTCGTGACCTTCCTCCTCACACGATCCAGACTGTCGATGCGGACCGCGTCTAGATGGACTAGGTATTTTGTCGGCGCGAGCGCAGCGCCTACGAAGCTCGCCTCGTTCATACTCAGAACAATAGATCACTCAATGTCGCTCTACCTCACGAAAACTTACGAAAGCCTTCGCCTGACTGCGAACCGTAGCCAAGCACGTGCACCAATGTTGTTAAACAACTGTAAACCGTATTATAATAATAATAAAACAACTATTTGATTGTCCGTTATTATTGTATTACACAAAATAATAGCTGCAAGTTCCAAGTAGTGAGATAAAGAGAATAGTTGTAATCCGTGAAGAAATAGTTTAACTGCATGGCATACAATTATGTTTTCGTGTTTTAGGTAAACTTGATTAACTTTATGATTTTAATATCGTCAAGGTAGCGAACAATTTATTGTAATTATTTAATCAATGACGAGAGACACCAATTATAGCTCAATGTCACAAGTATCATTGCCTAAATCGATCTACTATTACCATTATATTGTTCTTGGTCCTCAAAATATTTGTACGTAAAGCTTTTTTTTACGGACAGATTTATTCAATTCAAGATTCTTTATCGGTCAAACTTTCAAATTAACATGTGGTCGTCACAAGGAAACGTTTTGTTTTATATGCGGCCCGCTACTCCAGACTCACGCCGAATGTCCAGCGCAGTCAGAGGTCATCGACCATGGTGTACACGGGAGCATTACGTCGACCACGTCTGCTAACTTCCATGTTTGTCATACCTGCCTGCCTGAACTTTGCGGCAATTACGTCATTACGTGAGATTAAGCCGGGTTTGGAATACGAAACTACTCGTATTGTCTTTTCTGGTATGAGTTTATCAGATTCACGTGTTAACATCTAGTTCTAACAAGTTCTAATGCATAAATTGTATGATATGAAATTAGTTTCGCTGTCAGTGATTGTTTGGCAGCACGCAATGTGTGGTGCAGCTAATTTCATTGTGTAAATTCGAATGAGAATTTTATCAACTAGTGTTGTAAACGCCATACTTACTGAACATTATTAGATAAGTGTAAGAACCGCCATGTGTGAAAAAAGAAAATTCACGTATTTATATTTAACTTAATTTCTAGGAGATGCTGCCTCAGAACTAAAATTAATTCACGTCACTAGAGGTACAGTGTTTGCTTTTTAAAACAGTAATCTAATTTTACCTAAATTAGGTATACTAAAATTTCGTGTTTCAAAACTAAGTTTCGCGATATAACTCCGTCTTCGACTCCTACTAAGATATGCGATATAGGTACTTATGTATATTTATAAAATATAAAGCCAATACCTAATTTTGGTGTATTTTTGTTGGGTCCACACATGCACAAGTAATTTACATATTAGGTATAATATGTTTTATATTATTTGCTCAAACAACTAACAACGAATCTCTCGCGACTCTCGGACGCTCATTAGTTTAGTAGGTAGGTATCTAATTTCATATTAATCATTCATCTAAATTCTAAAGTGTTACAAGTGTGTGTGATATGACACTAGCGCAAGCAGCCGCAGTCAGTAAGTATCAAGTTGGTCAACGTGAACCACCAATCGAGACGGTATTCTGATCACGCCCGACCCCGCTTGTGTCCACACAGCTACAGTACATCCTACGAAAGCGTTCTACTATCAGATACCGTTCTATTGAGATACATTAATCTGTTCCTTCGAGTTTCACAATCAATAACATTTCAATTCTAAACTAATGCCCAAAATAGCTTAATAAATAAACGGGATCTAAGATCTATCGAACAAAGATCTTAAAAGTTTACATCAGAAACAAACTTAATAAACAAAAATATCTAGGCTGCAACATTATCTTCTTTGTGAGCAGGCAACCTTACCTGCTCATAAATAAATTAATAATATTGTGCTATAAATAGTTATTTAAGTTTCAGAACGGTAAGTTTGGATTATCAAAAGTTGGTACCTAACTAAGAATTATTATTAATTAAATTAACTGATCGCATAAAACAAGTGAACCATTACTAGTGCCTATTATCCACTGTTAATCTTACATTGAGGCCTCTAAGAGCGAAGTGGGGCGCAAAAATGTGGCGCAGTCGATCGATCGAAAGTTGTGTCGTCAGAGTTGTCAACCTTGGCATTTGAACGGGTTCCGGGCCGTACTGGCCGAACGGCGAGCGACTCGACCTCTGGCTAAATAAAGCTTTATATCTTCTAAACAATGATCTTTTACATTTTATCATCGTTTGTCCTAGACTAGGACGTTTTTTGGTCACAAGTTTCTTTTTGTTGCGCTAACGCAATAAGACATTTTAAAACTGCAATAAAACAAAAAAATTCAATCTAAAGCTTTAGTGAATGTTGTTGCATTTATAGCTTCGACTACTACTCGATACATTTATAGAATTGTTGTATCTCCGCTAAAGAAGTCTGAAGTATCTGTATAGAGTAAAGGTTACATCTCTTGGTGGGAACACTGCAATATCAGAATTATCATCACTATGACCTGACTCATCTGATTTGTTTCAGAATTACTCAACATAGTTGTGATGGGAAAATTATAGTTAAAGACTGTATATTATAGCCTAACCGCATTACTATGCGTTGAGCATTGTATTAATAATATGGTAGTTACCGTAAATGAGGTTTTTAATGACATTTTACTAATTGATTGGTTTAATCTTGTAACTAACTTAACGTAACTACTTCACAATAAATACAATTTGCTTGAATCAAATTACATTCATTTTCAAGTTGTGTGTTTTATATGTAAGATTAGAGATTTCACGATCACGATTAACATAAAATGGTTATTGGTTGAATTTAACTGACTCATTAAGGATTCTCCAAATCAATACTTACATAAGTATAAAACTTTAACTTACATTGACTAGTCTCGGAAGTCCGTTATAGTGTAGTGAAAGACAGACACATCCTGAATTAAGTAGTTCTCTCTTGGTACCTACTAAGTACGTTAAATGTACCTTAATGAAAAGATAATTTTGGGCTACTGCAAACCCTTCTACAAAACCACAACAATATCCACACGTTGAACAATTTGGCTATCTATAGTACCAGCCTATAACAGTCCACCACCCACCTAAGGGCAAACGCCTCTCACACTAAAAAACCACGAGCATTGTTTATCTACATAACGAAATATAACGAAAACTAAAGTTTTACTAACTAATTGATCACTTTGACCTTACAATGCATTGCCAGCTTGCCATTTAATAATAACCTTCGCTAGAAATTGGTGTCATGAATCGCTTAACGACTGTTAACATGTTCATTCATAGCTTTGAACATGACAGGCCTATTGTGAAACACTATTATTTGATCATAACGACTAAAGATTACAACGTTAGTAAGATATTTGATTGCACCAGCCTTCAGGAACAAAAAGTGATAAGTAAGTAAACCGTTTTTTTTAAGTCCTCGCTAGAAGCCGTTTGTAAGGATAGGGCTGGCATAAATTCCTACATGTTCGTATACTTAGACAATTATCCGTCTTCGATGCTGTTGCAACTCTTTAAGAGTGAGCTTCGTCAATCAAAGATCATATCGGAAGGAAGGTTCTAAAAAGTTTTTTATAAAGGTAAATAAAACTGCTATTATTTCCTATTTCTACTTTACATAACTGCACTCGGTCGTGTCAACTTAACAGGTGAAAGTACTGCCCTTATCTTATGTATATGCGAACTGCCATCAAATGATTGTCTGTCGCGATGACGTGTCGTATTGATCCGACGCGACGGAGTGATATCATCTGTTACGGAGGCTGTTCTCGTAATATTCAAATGAGATTTGATATTTAGAAGTCGCAGTGGAATCTAGCTTGGATTTTAAACATTTGATACGCTGATTTCAAGTTTTTTCTTGTATTTAGGTAAACAACGTTGTGTTCTTGCTATGTTGCTTTAGATATTATTATTGATAGTGTGTTGCAAGTTAAACGGTTTATTGCTTCTAAGTTTCTGTCTAGCAATATTGTTGCAACTTAAGTACCTATATCTTATTATTAAGCCTGTATTGCCTCTAGGCAATAGAAGAAGAGGGAAAGTCTCTTCTTTTTCTATTGCCTCATCTATAGCAAAATGTAGCCCCTGCATGCATAGATTTGTGGCAAGTCCAATGTTAAATCTAGTCTAACATTTAGTGCAGTCAACTATCATTGCAAATAAGAACATCTCAAAACTGATACAGGAATCTCAATCTTAGCAGCTACTTTAAGCAAACTAAGTTTTAATTAGTACACACCTGCCGCCATAGATGTCGTTAGCGAGCGGTGTAAGCTCGTCGTCTGAGTTGTCGCTAACCTCCTCGCGCCGTTTCCCTCCCGAAGTCGCCATTTTTGTCTAACTTTCTGTAAACAAGAGAAAAGAGGTTTAGTTATTAACAAAAAAAAAACATATGTTTAAGTAGGTATGTAATGCTCACAGATGAAACAACCTACATGCTTATTGTAACAAAAAGCTTTGATACTTTACAAACAACTTAGTAATTTAAAAGTTAGCAATATGGTATTAGTTAGATCAAATGAATTCTTTAATTTTTGCAGACGCAATATCAAAACAGTGAAAATGAAAGTAGGTTTTTTTATGAATCTGTTTTTATTTTTGTTACACAATAATCGTTGTATAATTTTTAAGTTGAATAAACAATTTAAATAGACATATTATATACGTATGCCTGTTTTACAAAAAATATTTTAGGTTAAATTATTATAATGGTCTATTAAACCTTTCTTGTATTATGTAGGTTTGCAATATCAACACGTTTGCCTTGTGTTTAGAAAAGCCAGGATTTATCTTTTATATACAAACATAAATGTAAATGAGTGAAATTCTACAAATTAGCCATATTTAGATGTGACAATATTATAGTCAGTTGATAAAAATCACACATCAAAATATCACTAAACGAGTAAATGTGTAAACACACAACGTCAATATCCAGTGTAGATCCTACGTTAAGTTTTAATTAAATTCTTTTTTTTTATAGTCAACATAATTTTGGTTTTGCAATTTTAAGTGTTGACTTTCATTATTTGACGATCTAATTAGTAGATGCGTAGTGTCTTCGTACTTATAGCTGGTCGTACCGTTAACATAGAAATTGTCGACATCACGACTTTCCATTTTGGATGGCTGTGACCACTGTCACGCTTTTACTGGCTCGTGGGTCCGACTCATGAAACTGCTAGTTGTGACTGTGTGAATTTCAATAAGCGTGAGTGAACTCACATCTCCATTCCGAAATAGGATGAGACAAATATGCCTCCTTACATTTTAGAAAGAAGGAAAGCATTTTTCCTGCAAGCATCATGCATTTAATAAGCATACTCTAACCTATTTAAAGAACTGAACTCCATAACATAAAGATAATGACTTGTATTCGTACTAAATATACAGTTGATCACCTACTTAGTAGTTATAATTATACTTATATTTTTTTACATACAATGGATTATGCTTTGCAGTGTTTTTTATATGGAATGAAGCTGTAACCACGAATCAATTTCTTAGATAAAGCCGCTCAGCATGCTTACTTTTTGTAACAAATGTAATGTATTGGATAAGCCGTATAATTATAACCTGCTTAACAATTGCGGATGTAAGTTCTTATAATGCAATGTATGTACAAGAGCTCTACGAGCAGTATACTAAACATTAATAATAGTAAGAACACAGCTTAAAGGGTAAGCAGTAATAATGTTGTTATTAAAAAAGGCCTGTTTTGGAGAATGTGTATCAATGATAAGTAAACTCAATAACATATTTTAGATCGGTACGATACAGTAAGTATTTTAGATTGTTACTAAAAGTACTCACAAACTGTCTCTGTCTAAAAGAGAAGAGTCAAAGATCATCTTTCCTCAGAATGATGAAGCATATATTTATTTGTATTTATGTATGTATTATTTTATTAGTATTTATTTTATTTTCTTGCACTTTTATTCTTACTATTTTTCCTATCGTCATAATTTCTAATGTATTTCTCCATTCACAGGTCTGCTGGAAGAGATTTCTTAATGAAATAAGCAGTACCTTTGTACTATATTAGTTTTAATGTTCATTCTTTTTGTATGTTTCTTTCTTGTGTGTACATAAATTGTCAATAAAACTAATGTAAACTAAGTAGTATAACTACGATAAATCAAAACGAAATAAAAAAAAACATTTTATTGACTGCCAACTCCTAGATCTTGCGATAGGTAGACGTGTAACCTATTATTTGGAATTGTGCATGATTCATACATCGCCGACAAGATATTGAAAGATATTTGTAAGTTTTAAATCCACCTTATCAAATCGTTAATAGTCAACGAAGTTTGGAAAGCCAAGTAAATTGCCACTGTGTATCATAGGTTCACAATGTTGCGCCACTCTATTTGCAGGTGGCCTTTAGTTTTGGTCTAGGCAAAAGGAAGATGACACAGAACTCTCCTATAATATGTTGCGTCATTCGTCTCTCTGATGGTCGTTACTAGAAGGCAGAAGCTCAATAGTTTAAGTGCCAGTTACCAGTTTTACTAAGGTTCTACAAGATATCGGAAAGATTGATATTTGTAAGTTTTTAATCCACCTTATCGAATCGTTAATAGCCAACGACGCGTTTGCAAGACAAGTAAATTGCCACTGTGTATGGTTCACAATGTTGCGCCACTCTATTTGCTGGCCTTTAGATTGGTCCGGACAAAAGGAAGATGTAACAGAACTCTCCTAAAATTTGTGGCGACATTCGTATCTTTGAAAGTCGTTACTGGAAGGCAGAAGCTCAATACTTTGAGAACCAGCCCCCTAACCATAAACTCTAAAAACAGGACAGTTTACGTTGTGGAAGCGAGACGCCGCTATGTGCAGTGTTATGCGGCGTCTGGTGTAAGGGGGCTGTTACCAGTTTTTCTAAGGGGTCTCGTAACACCCATTTGTTGAGTTTTGGAGGCAAGATAGGCAATACAGAGTAAAGAGAGTCCCTCATGTAGAATACCAATATAGAGCTGCACCCGGTAAGACTGGAAGCTGACCATAACACAGTTAAGAAAAGGTTACGCAGATGACGTAACCAAATATGAATGAAATATCAAGCCTTACCTGCTTGCGTCTACTGACCAAGTAATTGCTTCTTTTTTTCTAAATTCTTAAAAAAGCTTCGCCCAACACTAGTACTTTTTCCTTTATCGTAGGAGCGTTTCACAAACATGAATAATTCACGCACCCAGACTCGGGACAATCATCTGGGGATAGCACACATTTTTGCCCCGTGCGGGAATCGAACCCGCAAATCTTAACCGCAGCAGTCCAATCGCTTAGCCACTACGAAAAATCAGCACGTCATTAGTAATCATTAAGTAAGAATACTACATACATATACATACATAATATGGTTATGCTTCATATCATTCTTCTCCACTAACCAAGAAAATAAAGCTTATTTATTTAACATGACGTTAATAAATGCAAGTAGAGATACTTCAAATCCTAACCTTTAGAAGATCGTTAATATGATCCTAATTTATAGTGCCCGCTATTAAGCACACGGTTGACCTTTCGGTTAAAGGTTAACTTAAAAAGGTCTAATCGTAGGTCTTGTATACTTAATACTTGTAACGTATATGTTTGTACGTATGCGCATTAAAAATGACCCTAGTCGAACAATAAGCTTTGCACGTTGATTAAGATCAAGACGGTAATCTGTCTACTAATTGTAATGTATCTATACATCTATCTCACAATAAATACGTGTGTGTTTAGTAATTATTTTTATGTTGCCCCACACTAGGAATTTCTCCTGTATCGTGGGTGTGTTTAACAAACATGAAATATCACATACACAAACACCCAGACTCGAGACAAATATCTGCGAATCACACAAATTTTTGACCCGTGCGGGAATCGAACCCCAAGCGCAGCAGTCTAATCGCTTAGCCATTGCACCAATCTAGTCGTCAAATAAATAATAGGCAATGTACATATATTTAATTTACATATTTATCATTAAAAAATCTGCTTATTAGCACTAGTCGTTTTTTTTATCGATACATTGAAATAACGTAAATTGACCATATTATGTAGGTACTTGTACGAGTCTGTAAGTATCTAGGTATACCTACGCTTCATTCTGTATGCATTATACAAAGAGAGTAGATGCTAAAGGCGATTGACATATTTTAAGTTTATTTTCCACGCGTAACAGCTACTGAAAGACCGATTACATTACAGACAGGGACTAATTTCATGACCTCTACTACTAATCTTTGTGTACGAAGTGGTGATAGAGCAAAAAACGTATATTTAGACCAAGAATTCCTACTAAAATAAATGAAAATCGCATTCTTTCTATATCCTGGAGATAAAATATCTGAGTAGTTCTGAGAATAAATAAGAATGTATCGAGTGCGTGAATCACGGCGTGTCCAGCAGAAAACTCTCGCATTCCGAGAGCCCTCGACCTTGCCGGTCATTCATCCCTCGCAGAGTTATGGACCTCCGCCAGTGATTTATTACTTATTTATATGCACCTAACAACACATAACTCGCATATCACACACTTTCTAAACAAAGACCTTTGATTTGTATCTTTATACTTCGAAATTGTAAGTGAATTGTCAGTTAATAGCTTACTTTGAGCTCTGAGCTCTATCTGAGCTTTTATCATTTAGAAGATGTAGTTAAGTTAACCTCGAAATAAACTTAAACCTTTAAGGCTTCTGTAATAATTAAGTAAAGGCAATAAGTGAACTTTTAAAATTATGCGTCATGCGATCAAGATGTAGAGCATCGTCTAGGTGGGCCTAAAGGAAAAGCTAAGTACCTAGTTTGCGGAAAAACTTTTCCAAAATAAATTGAATTAAACAGGTATATATATTGAATAGTAAAACCAAAAAGCAACGTCTACGAGGGACAATATTTACGAGAACACTTCCTCTCGTTGCGATCTTTTGTTTACAAGTCAAGCTTTCGCAAGGAAAACATCTGACTTATTTTCACAAGGAAAGTTATAGCATGTTATTCAACCGGCTTATAACGGCTATTACGCGTTCGTTTTGTTACAATTCGCAAATTAAAGTCATTGCTACAGTTCTTCATATAATATCGCAACACTGAAATATAACGTTATGTAACAAAACAATAGGCATAACCTGGCAAGCATCGTATGTAACACTTTCAAGGTACTGACACAAAGGAGCTATAAACATTGTCAGGCCGGGTTATTGCATTGAGCAGGCGATGTCCATCGTATCAGATCACGGCGCTAGTGGGCAGAGCCAGGCTGCGCCGGCGCCGGCTACGCCCGCAAGGTCAGCGACTTCCATGGCCGTAGCTGGACAATGGGCCTTACCCTCACAGACACTTGGAGGTAATAGCAATTGTATGTAGCTTGAGACAGGTATCGATATAGATATCCCAACAGATATGTTTGGATAACTCAATACCATTTTCATTTCTCTGGTCCTATTTGGATTCAGACAGGCAAGCAGTGTGTGGAACTAGTTAGTAAGTAGGTAGCTACACTATATAGTTTGAGACAACTTTATCATCCATTGCCATTGAAATTTTTCGATAAAGTACAAAGTATGGGTATGGTCAGTAATCAGGAAAATTTAATAAGTAACACCTTTTGCAAGCGCTAGTGAAACTATTACATTACCTATATACTAGAAATAACTATAATATTTTTTAAATAAAATGTGAGTCACAATTTAACAAAGAATGCGCCATTTAAAACGATTAGCTAACCTAAACGTATTTCGCTATAACTAATTAAAGATTAAATAATACTGACGTAATTCGTTATAACCGGAAACGATCAAATATTATGAATTGTTTTAATGTAGTATTCGACTTCAACGAATAAGGTTAACAACCAGGCTACGTACACAATAGGATATAAACTTACTCTTCGAGAGTTTACCTAGAGATTCTTAACGCTTTTCCTGTGCGAGAACTCTGGCGGCTTTCTTTCCTCATAGGAATAAGTAAGTATCAGAGCAGAGATGTTTTGAAACTACTCATTATACATCTCATATTCAACATCCTAGTAATAATTTAAGTAAAACTTTGGTAAAGTTTCCTGTTGCTCAATAAAAATTGCAAAATATATGTTTGTATGAATCCGAAATCTTGCATAGAGCTCGCTAGAAGTCGCTATCCTAAAAACAGCGAAATTATCCATTAAGGGACCTTCTTAAAAAACAATCAATAGATCGATTGTTACAATACAATGTACATTGTAAATGACATCGTAAGTGCCAGCAATGCAATAGTAAATCATAATTTAAATCGTATTACAAGCACCAATGCAGTCGGGCAGGCGAGGGCCGCGGGTTTACTTTCACTGCTAGAGGCCGCCAGCTGGCAACCCCTCCCCCCTGCCCCTCCCGCGCCCGCGCCTGCGCCCCTCCGTCCTCACGGCTGCTGCGCAACACTGCCTTATATTCATAGTTTTACATAGTGTCGCTATCAAGTACATGCCTTGCACAAGATGATGAGTTAACGATTAGGAATGCTTTGCCCAATAGGAGCCTAATTCACTGGATTAGTACTATATTCAGCTATTAAGGTGTGCCGTTTGATGTTAATTAGTCGTTTAAGAGTTTCTCTAACCAGTTTCTTAGATGATTGGACTCGACATTTGAAACCTATGGTTTTTGGCGCACCTATATGAGAAATATCATGTTTCTCTACGAGCATACATTCATTTAGAAATTGGTAAATGCGTTCATAATTGATTTATTAGGAATGCGTCTCTATTCAGCTTTAGTATTATAAGTACGTCTCTACTTTGATAGAAATTACAGTGTTTTCTATCTTAAAACGTTGTTTATTATAAGCAGAAATATTTTATTCGTGATACCAATTCTCATAAACAGGAAACAATATTTCCAAACTTGCCGGAAGTCGGAAACCCAAGTGGTGTGCGAAACATTAAAAAATATTCTGGTTCTTATACCGAGTCAATAAACAAGACGTAACTTATAATGTAAGTATCACACCGGACCACCGGAGCGTGGCGACTGCGAGTGGGGCGCGACCTCGAGCCAGCGTCGCCGATCTACACCAACCGACTTGTCATCAACTAAAGGATTCGTATTCCTAGTAACATCTGACTCAGTACACCCGGATGCGATCGAAGTGTTTCAGATGTAAAGATCGAAAGAAACCTGTATAGTGACAGATGCAGTGCGATCTGAAAAGGTCAATGTATGAGAATTCTTTGTTGCACACCACGATATCACTTGCAGCGAATGCCTAGGCTTGAACATGCAACCTCAGAATGTTTGAAGTTGCATGATCAAACCGAGTCTTTTCATACCAGAGTAGAGAGCAATCTGGAGCATTTAGAGTTTTTCAATGCAATGTACTGTCTTAGTTCTAACACACCTATAGTTGTGACTGAAAGTGTACTTGACCACTATTGAATAGGACTTATATTTTTGGCGGGATGAAACTATAAATTAGCACTGCCTCGAGGATCTTCCTTCACTCCATTCGAAGAGTAGGTACACCCATAACAATCCTCAA
Source organism: Abrostola tripartita (assembly GCA_905340225.1). Lineage (NCBI taxonomy): Eukaryota > Metazoa > Arthropoda > Insecta > Lepidoptera > Noctuidae > Abrostola > Abrostola tripartita. Next base: position 6,266,097 of record HG996488.1, read on the forward strand.
GAAGAATTCATAATTACACACATAAGATACTCGGACAATACAGAGAAATCACATCAGCGATCAAACGTTCGTTGGCTACAACAAAGTTACGAAATCAAAAGTAACGAGTGCTCAATTCATTGCATTATGGATCTATATAAAGTTATTTCTGTCCCACTTTAGTATCGTATTGCTAGTCTCGCTCGCATGTACTAACTTAGTATATCATTCCGAAAGTATGTTTGTTACTTAATCAATGTTAGGCAATGAAGTATTATTATCAATAGTCGAACCAATTAGCGTACCTATACTATAATAAGCATGTGCTTGACGTTCGTAAGTTAACAGTTTAGTGACAACCAAACACTGGAGCCAAAGAACGCTGACTGAACATTTAGGCTTCCAAATTTAAAATATTTTTCTTTCATTTATAAACCAATCATTGACGCATAATAAAGGTCAATGCCGTGTGGTATCCGGCCTAGAATTGACCACCCCCTTTCCTCCCGTGGGTGTCGTAAGAGGCGACTAAGGGAAAATTCAGAAGATGGGCAGCAGCGTCTTCTGTAACTTCACCACCAATACTGCGATCCCCAAGCCGCTTGCCAAGCGTGGGGATTATGGCAAACCCCCCCGCTTAAACGGGGAGGCCTATGTTTAACAGTGGACGTATTTGGCTGATGATGAATAAAGGTCAATAGTCTATCTGCACGTAAAAGTTTTAATTAAGTATATTTAATGTAAAGCCTACTTATAATGTTGGTACCTACTGATGCTTATAATATACGCCTTTGGAAATAAGTGTCATTATAGAAATCTGTTTGAAGGAGGTCCTAACACTTTGTTTTAAGTTCATATGCATACGCATGGAGGCCATGGTCACTATGACCAGTGGTATTTTTTTTAGTAGAAACAAACAAATATTTTAAGGCAACAAAGTCGAGGGTTAAGATAATATCCGCTTAACATAATATTAAATCATGTGCACTGTGTCATAGTGAGCGATCGTTACGTACGTATTGATAAATGATGCAGACGCGAGAAATTCTCCACAAAAAAGAGAAAGTGGGGCTTATTAGCGCAATTGTTATTATGTAGTAGTTGTAGGCCGTGCAACTTGTCTTTTTGTTCCAGTCGCCTTCACTGCGCCTGCGCCACTTGTTGCTAATGGAGGTTAAGCAAATGTAAATATTTGTGAGATCTCTTTGTTTTTTTCACTTTGATGTCTGTTTTATGGTAATCAGGGAACAGACAGAAGAAACTGAGGCTGAATTAAAGTTATCATAGAGTACGCGTATAAAAAAAACTTGTCGGTGTATGTATGAATATTTCTCAGGCTTAACAATGTTATGTTGAGACAGCAAAACCCTTCATTACATTGATCAAAACTTTTATTATGGGAAACTATAAGCAAAATATTTACTAACGTGTCTTATGGGTATGGCGAGCTACAAAAACCCATAGAATTTACCGGTTCGGCTCTTATATTCTACGCCTACATATATTTTTGATTCGGATAGAAATCCATCAATGTGACGTCACGACGTCACTGTAAGATACTTAAACTCTTGTTCTATACGAATACTACCAATTATTTATCTAATACTACCTACCTATAACTTACAATAATTGTTACATTATAAACAAAACGTACAAGAACAGATAATGATATTCACATTTCAACTCAGTGTCGCAGCATGCGGTGGGCGTGCGTTGATGTCTTTTGTTCGGCAAGTAGAGCATTTTACAACTGCCGCGTGGTGCGAACATTTATACGACAAACTGGTAAATATACTTCTTTGTACAAGTTATATTAATATGTATATTCGAAAACCTGATTGGCGCAGCGGCTAAGCGATTGGACTGCTGCGCTATGGGTTGCGGGTTCGATTCCCGCACGAGGACAAAAATCTGTGCGATCCGCAGATGTTTGTCTCGAGTCTGGGTGTTTGTGTATGTGATATTTCACGTTTGTGAAACGCACCCACGATACAGGAGAAATTCCTAGTGTGGGGCGACGTTTTTTTATAATAAAATAAAAAAGTATGAAGTTCTTGCGTCATACAATATTAGTTTCAAAGGTTATATTATTTTGTTATTTCATCAAAACTGCCATACAACATACATAAATATTTAATTCCTATAGTCAAGTTACTAATGGTAGAGTCGTATCTACAATAGATTCACGTACTAGTTCACCGTTACATACGTACATAGGTATAAACCGTTCTGGAACGTCAGCGACATGCTAATCGCACTCCACTTTCTTCCGGTCAGAGCACAGTCAAGGTCTGGTAGCAACCATTAGTGTTTGACAATTTATCATTAAGTAATGAAAGTAACATTACTAATGGTCATGAAATACTAACTACGTACACAGGTAGAATACGTAACTAAAACATATTATCTTGTACATAAGATTACACTTGTTTATCCCCGATGAGGTAGGCAGCTTAGAGTTATTCTCCTGCCCCCTTACCATGGACTCTTATAGCAGCAGTTTACGATGTGGAAGCGAGACGCCGCTACGTGCAGCGTAATGTGGCGTCTCGCTTCCACATCGTAAACTGCTTTAAGAGTTCATGGTAAGAGGGCTGTTACATGAAATAGGTCGCGAGGTGTCCTATTTCCATTTATCAGGTTCTTCGCGTTCTTCAACTTTTAGCCGATGAAAGGGAATTATATGCTTAATTATTTCGATTTTAAAAGACATTGACCCTTGAGTTTGTTTCGGCATTTCTTCTCAGAGGTAGTCAGTTTGGAAATGCCGACACCATCTAGTTTCTTTTTTATTGAAATCTGACGTGTAGAAAGAAGTCTTAGTGAAATCCTATTTACAGAAATACATAAATTATTTATTCATTTACCCTACGGATATTAAAAATGTATTCTGCAGTGTATACAATATACAAGTAGAATAACTAGCATCAATATTCAGGAAATAAATTATAAACAAAACTACGTAAGGAAACGGCTTCAAGGATTAAGCGTGAAAGTGTCTCAGTGTTTATTTTATAATCCATTGCGTTATACCAATAGCTGTCCAATTATATTTGTTGCGGAAAGAGAGCAATGTAGTTTGAAATGTTGGTCTTTGCGTCATGCATGTTGTTTCGTGTTGTATTTTGAGGCATTAACTGCTGTAACATATGTTATAGTAACATGAAGTAACGAGTGTGAACACACACGTATTCAGGTCAATAAGACCAAAGGTTGTGATATGAAACCCTGCTATTCTGAATACTTATAATTGTTACTAACATTTTCTAAATACAGTCAAGAAAAAGTCACTTTGTGTTTAAACATTACATTTTGTATACTCGGCCTTTCATGTGGAAGATACCTGATCTTTTAAAGGGCTTACGTGGCCCCACAGGTCCAACACGCAGAGGCCCGTTAAAAACTTTAAAATGATTAATTCGGTCTATTGTGTTGGGATGTTTCGTGGATTCCACAATAATTAGTTTTCCACGGTAAAAACCCAATTTATTATTAGTGTTATGGAATTTCAACCAATGTAATGTAGGTAAAGGTACGTACTTCAACAATGATCGTGTAGTAACATTTGCAGTTATATTCGAATCACCTGTTTCGGCTCATTCATCAGTTTTTCATACATTTCTGATACAACTTTTACTTAGCAACAAGTCAGTACAGCTTGTTATTACCAAATTCCCGTCAAACCACTCTCATATGTAAATAAAGGCATGTAAAAACGAAAATTCCTTGCATGTACCTTTAATTGCGCTTTGTATTGCACAGCGCGCCTGCGCAACGCAAAGATTATTATTAATTAGTTAATTGCACTTAGCGCGCGACTATTGCGGAAACCATCAAATTGTTCTTGTTCCAGTGAGAACGACCCTCTAAGAACGGATGTGAGCGAGGCCTGAACGTTCTTACGATACGAGTTAGCTTATGTATATTTACTCGATTTTTAATATCGATACGCAAGAACAAACAATATCGAGGAAGTAGAAAACTTGTTGATCGTTCGTCGACGGAATAATCGATCAATTTGAAGAATTTAGGCGACTACTGTTGGTTTTAAGTTCTACAACTTTGTGTTCTCTTCTCTCATCATCACCTTGCTTATGATGACTGTACGCATGATGGAATATTAGGTCAAGTTGAAGTCTTTGGTGACACAATAATGAACTATATTAAACATGTATTCATTATTCAATTGGCCATCACATTGCCTCGTAATTGATTTAACTATTAACATTCTGATACGTCGCCCGTCCACCAATAACGTTATTGAGCACAACTATAATATTAATTTACCGAACATTGTTACGTGAAGATCTGTAGATATAAATTGCCTTATGTAATTTACGTACGGTAGTCGGTAGTTGCACAATGTATAAAACCTTTATAATTATGTAATTAAATTATGTATCACTCGAACATATCTGTTACGGTTGGTATTTAGAGGTCAGTTTACCAGCTAAGGAAATGACGCCGTCTTTGTTTCCCATTCTCTATCCCATGCACCGCCTACATTCACTTTTGTTTACGAGTTATACCTGTTCGATACAGAGTTACAGACACCATACGGTCCACAAACTCCGCCAAATATTTGAATAAATATCATATTTACGCACGTTCTTAGAACGGTCAGGCGGAATACTTTACATAAATGTTGTTACGAAACTTTCGAAAGAGAAACCAATGTAGAGTTCAACGGCATATTTTCTAAACTGAATTCCTGGGTTTGTTGTCGTTTACGTACGAAACAGATGTGTAGGCATCATGTATGGGACCTTACAGACCCTCGCACACTTTCGCAGCTGATCGCGTACAGCCTCGGGGGCTGAAAGGTCAAACTCTGTAGGAATTGCGGATTAGGTATAGGATTAGAGTAACACTTACTGTTGAGTATGTCCTAGGTATACTGAAGGGCGTAATCCGTATGTGTACAGTGTATCACTTCACAATGTTGAGGTAAAGCGTGGAGTGCACTCGCGGGACTGCGTCGCTGCGCATGGTTTGCGCGTGCGTTCGATCGGCTGGCCGCGCGCTCACTGACTGACTGCTAACGACCCCAAACTCGAATCTCCACTGACTCACCTCATAGGCACTGGAAACTCAGATTTTCGAAGGGATTTCCCAAATTTTATTTATAATTAGATCCTTATTTAATAATAGGTACTCTTTATACCTATACAATACCTACCTGAGAATTAACCAATATTCTCAGTCTAGACTAGAATTTAAGGACCGAAAGTTACCATTTTACCAACTGCAGTGAAATGGTTGACACATTCTTTACTTAAAAGTGTTAGTGGTTGGATCTAAATATTCGATTACTGCTGAAGTATAACTAATTTGTACAGCTAATTGATATTTATTTTATACGCTTTGATGACTAACGAAAACGTTAAGAAAAAAGACAACCGTTTATTTTGAACGTATTAAAACAACAAGTGTTCTTGGAGTGCCGCTTCAGAATAGCACCTCCCCATCTCGTCCCGTTGGGTGTCGTGAGACGCGATTAAGGGAAAATCCTGAAGATGGGCAATAGCGTCTTCTGTAACTTCACCACCAATACTGCGATCCCCAAACCGCTTGCTAAGCGTGGGGATTATAGTACACTACCCCTCCCATGTCAAATCATAAATTCTTGTCCTTCCAAAGGTTGTCTGGTAGATATCGCTTTTAGTGATAAGACCGCTATTGTACCCTTTAAATTTAAAATTATGTTGAATTAATTCTGTTACAATTTTGGTGTACAATAAATCATATTCTATCTATCTATCTACATTCCCGTAAGGGAGGCCCCTGTTCAACAGTGGACGTCTTCCGACTGATGACGATGTAAAACAAGTGAAATAAAAACGTCCAAATGTAATTTAATTCATATAATTATGACTGTAAAGGGTAAATAAATGCATGTATTACGTGTCAATACAATCGCAGTTCACGTTCTAATACATTCTTAGAGTACAACTAATTAAGTTTATAGACTATACAGTTCATACTCCAAGAAGTTATTTTGTTTGTTTTAAATAAAAACAACTTAATCGATCATTTAATTCACATCACAAATTTCTGGACTTATCAAATCTAGCTTAATTGTTTAGATTTATTACCAATAAATAAGTAAAAAGAGGAAGATAAGCTCACGATCTTTCAAAATGGCACGCAATATTAGATGACACGTGAAAGTAGGACGGCATGTCGTAATAGCCGAGATTGAAAAAGAGATGAGACGAATTCAGGTGGGACAATTAGTGTAGTTTTACCGTGCCACTTTAGAAGCACATTAGGCACTGAGCGAGTGGTACGACCATTGGACTGCCAATTCAAAGGTCGTAAGTTCAAACAGCAATGTCTTTTCGAATTCATGTGCGTTTTATAAATTAATTATCAGTTGCTAAAAACGGTGAAGGAAAACATCGTGAGGAAACCGGCACACCTGAGAGATGTTTCAACGATGTGTAAAGCCATGTCAGAGGCCTACAGGCGGCTTAAACTCTGACACCAGGTTGTTCATCAACTATACGATAAGAAGATGAAGCACGTATCGCAAATCTACACTCTTTTTATTTTATTATCATTGTATAGGACAGTAGTCAGTTAGTTGCGTGTATTGCTTCCGAACCACACGCTGGACCTTCTCGGGCGCGGCATGTCTTCATCGTCGCTGTCGAGCGCGGGTTCATAGCCGCGGTTGACGTAAGCGCCTGCCGTCGACGGCCGCCCACTCATGTCATCCATCTAACGAACATTTGTGCATTACTAACTTATAAACTATCGCGTTGCAAAATTAAAATAAAATTTAAATTACGACACGGGAATTAACGCGTTAATTAATTTTGGCTGTGGTCGAGACGTGAAGCCAAAATTAAAAACATATTGTGTTCAAGTTAATTCTCGTGTCGTATTTTATTTTATTTATTGGCATTTTTGTGAAGGAGTGAGAGAGGAGAAGCAAAAGTGTACGCACATTTCCTCACGACATTTATGTCGTGAGGAACGTCCAACGTGAAAGATGGTAGATTTGTTAAACACTTTTCGCATAAGTTATTCAAATCTTAAAATGAAGTATAAAATATTATGTATGCAAAGGGAGGTATAATTTAATCTTAAAAAATCTCTTTCATGTATTAAATTTTGTATGACTTCTTTAGATAAAAAAATACGCAAGTAATGGAAATATTATCTTAATTACTCTTAAAAAACTATGCCTATAGATATCGCTCTAAGCGATAATGCCGCCATTGTGCCCTCTACATAAAGATGATGTCAGTAAGTTAAGTGTTACTATGGTGTAAAAAAGCATATTCTATCTATCCATTCCTGTTCACAATCTGGTCATCGATGAAGGTACAGTTCCAAAAATGCAATAAAGACTGGTCTATCTAAGACACGAAGGGAGCATTGGGCTCGATGGTTGACAAAACCGCCCCCAACCAAATATTAACCGAACCAAGCGCCGCTTAACCTTATAAATGCAATAAAATGTATATAATGTTACCGGTGACCCAGAAGCGTTAAACAGGAAGTCGGTGGTGGAGTTCCTGGCCTGCATCTGCGAGCGGCGGCGCTCGGCCACCACGGAGTCGCGCCGCGTCTTGATGGCCCGCAGCGTCGCGCGCCGCACCTCCGGGTTGCCACCCAGCGATGGTAAACGGGAAATCATCGCTGCATATGCATGTACAGATAAGTCTCTAATGTATCTATACTAATAATAATGATAGTGTTCTCCTGACCGAATTTTGGTCACAGCGGCCAGTCTCAGCTGAGACTAGCCAACTACGTAAGAGATTTTTTTTTTATTTAACGTCGTCCCACACTAGTAATTTCTCCTGTATCGTGGGTGCATTTAACAAACATATTACATCACATACACAAACACTTAGACTCGGGAGAAATAGCTGCGGATTGCACAAATTTTTGTCCCGTGCGGGAATTGAACCCAACCCTTAGCGCAGCAGTCCCATCGCTTAGCCACTGCGCCAATCGGGTCGTCATCATTATAGTGCACAAGTATGCGCGTAAACACACGTGCACTCCTTGAGTGAGGGATCACTCTCATAGTCCGATGGGACGCAGGACCAACGGCTTAACGTGCCTTCCGAAGCACGGAGGGGTCTCGATATGTAAAAACGATCACCCATCACAAGACTGACTGCGGCGAGCAGGGCGTAACCTCGCAAATCGACTGATCAGCCCGGTAGCCAAAAAGCTACGAGTCCCTCACCTATACTAATATTATAATGTAAAAGATACTCTGTTTATTTTTTAAATATCACTGGACCAATTATTTTTTTAGGAAACGGAAAATTGTTCACTAATTTACAATCACATTAATAAAACCAATTACATAAAAAGGAGTATACTACAAATATGAGAATATATTGGTTTATTTAGGTCTGGCAGTGGGACAAAAAACTGTTAATTGAAAAAAAAAACAGTGGGCTGATTCTATCAATTCCTACATTGTCAGAAAGCTATTTTCATCCGTTTATAGCCGGTATAATTTAGTTACTGCCATAATTTACGGTAGTACTGACGGTAGTTTAGGTATTACGTATTCGACAACTACAAATCTGACTGTTTCTATAAGACGAGAGCTTTCCCCTAAACGTCCTTGATTCATGAATCGAAATATTGGAAATAAAATATTTACGATAGAATATATTTGTTCCGAGTGGGAGTCTGTGCACAATCATGTGCACATGTGCACACTATGAAGAAATACCTCCGAAAGTTGTAAATGTAAATAAAGGTTCTACTCACAAGCATCACCATTCTGCAGTATAGTCAGCCTTCTCTTGAAGTTAGCGTCGAGGTTCATGACACTCTGCTTGGCCGTCTTGGACTTCTCCAGGTCGTGAATGGTCTTCCTTCGAGACACGTGATCATCGAAAAACCCTTGCCGGTCCAGGTCATCAGTGTTCAGACGTTGCAGATCTTTAGCTATTTCTATCGCGTACGAATCTATGAGGGCATTTTCTGACATGTCTTCAGCCTGTTGAGATATTTGCCCTTACTCATAAAATGGTAACAATTTAATCATTGATTACATGTTATTGTCGTTTCTGTTTTTTTAAGAATAGAGATTTTATCAATAGATTATATAGATTATAAAATAAATTATACCAATATTTTAAAGATCAAAATGCTCGCAAGTTTAATTCAACTCGAAATATGGAGATATACCTCACACAAGGGAGAGACATAAGCTATATTGTATCCTGAAAAACACAGTCGTAGTTGCGGGAGGACTTTATGTTAAGGCAAAATAAGTATAGGTATTAATTATCATGATCAATTTGTAGCAACCTGGCAAACTAGGGTTAAAGCACATACAACAAAGCAATATACACACAGTCTATTAGGTACTTCGCTTTTTTTTCCATAAATAAGACAATTAATAACATACAAACATCCTCACCTTCCTATTAAAGTACCAGTTGAGGTGCACTGTAGACAGCAGATGGCTCAGAGTGCCCATCCGATGGAACAGCATCGCAGTAAACTGAATAATGATAATCGTCCCGAAGAATATCAGGAACACCGACCCGATCGGCTCCAGCGTCAAGTATTCTTGGTCTATTGTGAACTGCGAAGTAAAGGTGAGGTTAAGCCGATCAAGAAGATCATTTTCATTAAGTGGCAATACTATTAATACCTATTATAGGTAAACTAGTTTATCAATCAAGCGATTTGGAATCAATGAGGTTTATTATAGAATATGAATATCTTTGCGGTCGAATTTCGACCACTGGGCGACCGCGATTGCAGAGCATTGCCCCATATGAGGTTCCACCGAAGAATGAACCTTAGCAAAGAAAGTCCAGAATTCAGCCACTATGCTAATCAGGCCATCTGACGTACATACTTTGTTATCCATTAACTGGTCAATTCAGAGATCGTTATCTATCTATAACAGGTTCTATACTATTGCAGGTAATTGTTTTGTAACGTAGCACACCGCAACCTAGAAAGTCCTGTTCAGTACCAACGAATATAATTGCTGCCCAAAAGTACAATTAACCTTATTAGTCAATTTGGATGTTTGTGCATGTAATTTTGTTGTGTAATGCGCACGCAATAAAGTCGAAATTCCTTGTGAAACTCTGTAATACATACCAGATTTTCCTCAAGTTCATATTCAACGGTAGACTTCTGTCCGAAGGGCCATTTGAAGTGCAACTGGTCCTGATTGAGTTGAAGCAGAAAGATAACAAGAACGAACAGCGAGTTGAGCATCACAAATGCGAACACCATCTTATCGCGAAGATTTTTCAAGTCCGTTTTGATACGTTCCTGCGAAAAACTTTAAAGTATCAAACTATGGACTCTTGTTAGTGTCAGGCTTAAAAATAATAACATGTGCATACAAAGAAGCAGAAATATATTAAAATATACCTAATATAGTCTTTTAAAAGTCAACGAAATGCAATTTTTTGGTTTCATTATCAAAAAAATAATCTATAAGTTTATAACTCAGTATTTGCTATTACTTTCGACATCCATTACGCAATATCCACCTTCTAACAACTAATTACAACATAAACCAGCAATATTACTTCACCGTCATATAAAAAATTTGGGTTAATACCGAATATAATACAGATAGGCGATTAGCATACCATTTCTTCTTTCTTCTCCTCGATTGGCGCTAGGTAGACATCAATCAAGTCCTTCCAGAACTCAGTCTCTGCCGTGGTCAGGAAGTCTACCTCGCCTTTCTGTAGGTCCCGGTCTTCGATCCAGTAGGGGTTGATTAGGTCCTCTCGAATCTCCTAGATATCATCATACATCATATGGGAATAACTTTGTTTTAATAAGGATGCATTCTGCAGTTAGAACTGTTTTCAATTCCACTTTGCGTTAATAACAGTTTATAAGCATAAATTCAATCATTTACCATCACCAAACACACATGACTTAGCTAGTGACTTGCAAAAAGAAGTATTATGATCAACATAAGGCCACAAAACCAAAAAAAAACTGCTTAAATTAAAGAAGAAGATATGGAGCAAGCAATATATGTTTGCCTATGAGTGTGCTCATAACAGTCGTTACGCCCTCGTCCAGGGTGCGGCCTCCGCTACGCATCAACTACGTTACAAGTAGGAAAGTGCTCACCCTTGGTGTGTGGTCGGACATCTCACTGTATTCGTCCTCGGGCACCATGGGCAGCGGGCCGACCGACGGTCGCCGCAACATGGCTGAAGAGCGCCGCTTTTCTGGGACCTCCACATCCTCCACGGAAGCCCCGCTAATAGGTACAATAGATATTCAGAAGTAGTAGTACCTACATTTCGTCATTAATTCCCAAAAAGGTAAACATTTTTTTATGTGTTCGTATAATATAGGTAAGAATATAAGAAACTATTGAAACTGGCATTGGCAAAAGTGTACCATTGGCAGAACTGCCAAGATGGTATAAACTATTTCAAAGAAACATTTGTTTTATGTCAATCAAACGTGGCAAATAGAAAAAGCCGATGATGTTTTATACATCATTATCTTTATACATCATTTAGCTTGCTTTCAATAGGGCTCAATTCCAATGTGGTACACCTATACGTTGTACCTATAATATTAATCAACCTAAATGCAAACATCTTCTCCTTTCCGTCGTGGGTAATAGGGTGTTCTCCATTCAAGCTCCTCGTAAATGTTTAATTACGGTACCTCTATGCAATTACTAATACAAAGGCACTGTAGTGTGCGTTAACGAAAAAAATTCACTTACAGCATGTCCATCTGCTTCTCAATCTTCTCGATGGAATTAGCTATCTTGAGTAAGTGTAAGTCTTCCTTGTGGTCGTTGGGGTTGGTGCAGCACATGCATCGGAACAGGCCTGACACGCTGAAGTCCATGGAGGCGCTCGTCTCCTCTCCCTTACCAAACAACTTCATCACACTCTGGTTGTCCATCTTCTTTTTGGCTTCTTCAACTTCTTTTTTTTCCATTTCCAATTCCTAAATCATAAGCTATCGTTGGTCATTTTTATATTTAAATAAAAGATACGTCTTTAGAAATCCGAAGTCAAACTTAAGCTGCTATTTTTCGCGATTTATGTAGCTCCCATAAAGAAAGTTGTGTTCGATGGTTTGAACCACACCCTTAAATATGACCACAAATTTTTGATATTCGTTGTATAGGAAAAGCAATATTGAAGAGAAGATAGTAAAAGCAGAATAGAATATGTAATAGATACGGCTATGCTGGCCAAAAGTCAAAAGTACCTTAAGAGTCTTCTTTTGCGCTACTTCCCTAGTCCCCCACGATACGTTGTTCAGATTACACAGCGAGTATATAATCAACAACAGATACATACTAGGGATCGTAACGTAATATATAGCTATGTATAGTAAGCAAATTATTTCCTGGGGGTGAAGTGCAGCGGTGACGAAGAATGTGCCAAAAACAATAATTGTGAACATGCTGGACGGCGCTAACCATCCGTCCTCTACGATCTGCAGAACTATTCCAACTATTACCACCATCATCACCATAGCATACACACACGTGATCAGATTGGCTAGGAGTAGCTGAAAACAAATATACCCACAAGTGAGCTAGAATATATTATTATATTCTATTTGTGACAGAATGTATTTTTATTATTATTATAAAATTAAAAATTAATTTAAATAGTATTTCGCTTTATTATACTCTTAAAAACTTAAAGTCATAGAAGCTAAGAAAATAAAAATAGTTACCTGTGTCTCTGACTTGCAAGTCATACAAACAGCGATAAAAATGAGAATAGGCACCAAGTTAAGAATAAGCGCGTTACTCATACTCATTTTAGTGATAGCGTTCATAGCACCAACCATCATCAGGAAAATAGTGCCTGGACCGAGGACCGAGCCAAACATTAACAAACCCTGAAATAACATGGACATTTTCAGTGGATTGAGAAATATATCACGTCGACTCTGACGGGTATTTATCTTCGCAGCGCAGCATAATATTGTTATCATTATTTACAATAGGGATCAAATTGAAAATATCTGCAACTATCTTATGTAAATATAGAATCTGATACCTAAAAGTATTTTTATCGATTAATTATAATTTAACAATATAGTACCTGATACACGATGTACAGTCTTGAAATATTATCATTAATTGACACAGTCCTCTTAGAGTCTGCTAATAGATCAAAGATATTCGCCATAGTAGAGGGAACCCATCTTCTGCGCTGGTTAAAGAATTCGTCGAAGTGCTCGGGACAGTGTGTGTAGGCGTCGGACGCGGCCGAGTACTCGACGCGGTAACCGCGCTGTAGGAGCAAGGTGCACAGCCAACGATCCTCCCCTACGAACAAATCAATTCGGTCAAGTCTTAGTCAGTCAAGATTTACTTCTTTTGACATTGCCGACATTAGGTCGGTTTCCAAAAATGCAATTGTTTTATAGATCCGCTAAATGGTTAAATTGAAGAATAGCTATGTTAAATATTAGCTTACCAATGATATACATTAGGCATGTATTATATGATTGTATTAGTCTAGACTCTAAGACTGTTAAATGGTTTCCATCAGCTTCCACGCGCTAACAACCGATATAAATGTTACCTACTTGCATTCTTATTAATATAAAGTGAGTACAAAGACGAAATGCTGTTACCTTGATCGTACTGCACATAATGTCTAGCTTCGTGCGACGTCAGCGTGTATTTCTTCATAACGTTGTCGTCCATCAAAGCCTTTCCTCTGAACAGGGAGAAACATCCAGGACTACAGAGTACGCATCCAATCATGTGTTCGGTCGCCTTTTGCAGCCAATGACCAATCGCGTACTCGAACATCTGATACCATGCCATGAAGCCTGAAGCACAGTGCAAATGAAATAAAGACATCCTTTCCGCGAAAATGTTCTATTTAACACACTTTCTTATTAAACAAAGTACCATCTGGATAATACCTACCAGAACCAACAGGATGGATACGTCCACACGCGGCACCTAGGTTTTTATCCTTCTTCATAAGATCGATGAGTAGTGTGACGGCTAAAGGCTTGAAATCTATGTCACCGTCTAAGGCGAGCAAGTAAGTGTTCTCGGCGATTACCTCCTTACGATCTACAGATATCGGCAGGTCTATTAAACGATGCCCCAAGAAGTAGTACATGTACATTACCTAAAAAAGACAGTCATATAAATGTAAAGTGAATATTATTATCTACATAGGTACATCCAAAAAAAATCATACAAGACACAAACCAAGAATGGAAATGAAATCAAGCCAATACACTGTCTTTCCTTTAATAAAAAATCTATCGATAAAATTGTCCGATATAAGTATAAGATTACCTGCGACCACCTTTTCCTGTGTCTTATTTTAGCCTTATCTTTCAGATGGCATATCATTTTGTTCTTTCCGGGCAGCGTCCAAACTAATCGGCCGCCGTACGGGGTAGGAAATTTTTTGGGCGGTCTCAACCTAACATTAGTTAGGTGGACCTCTGAAGCAGCTTCGTCGATAGACTCGACGAGACACTTCACGAATCTATTAACTTGAGAGTCCTCTGAGCTATGGTCTGATACTTCAAACGCGTCATCCATGAAGATGTGCACTAAAAATAATACACTTCATGAACTCTTTGAGGTTGAAGTCTACCGTCAAGATTATAATACAAACATACAATGACGTTTTAGATTAATTGTAACTAAGTATTATTGTAATTAGTTATATATATTTTTATAAGGCACAACAACACTCACCTTCAAGTTCGTAGTAGTCGGGATCAACTATACCCAAATATTTCTGCGCGACACGCCGCGCACTCTGGTCTTCGTCAAGACGGAAGATAGATTTTAAAAATTCTACCATTTCTTCTTTTGTTTCATGCCACATTGTTGCGCAAACGTAGATTCTAACGGAAACATACATATTGCATATTTAGATTTCAGACAAACGCTTATAAATATATTAACGTTTTAAACAGGCAAATCTCTTCACCATAGTATGACCTGTTCCGTTCCATGCTTCGAAACTGAAGAAGATCTAATGACGAAATCCTTACGATTATTTAATAAAACTGTTTACCTACCTACATTTAAAAATAACATCTCTGAGACTTCTTCTTCTTCTTATCGAATGGTTGATGAACAACCTGGTGTCAGAGTTTAAACCGCCTGCAGGCCAACTCTGAGACTTAATTTTTGTCCTATCTGATTTTAACTGTTCGTTCAAGTTATCAATAATTGACACTAAATTTTCTTTTTTTTATTATAAAAGTAGATAAAGCCAGCTTACTGATTCGTGATTAGCTTAGTAAATAAGTATAAACAAAGAGACAGGACAACTACTATATTAGCATTATATGGCCCGACTTATTTTGTAAAAGCTATTCAATTTATAAGCCAAATAGTAAACACAAATTACCTTGATATGCTGTCAGACGACTTAACGTCCTTTGACACCTTATCATTGCTTGTTATAGATATATTATCTTCACCCGGCCCTTTAATATCCTAGAACACAAAAAGTTAAAGAGATAACAGCCTATCTACTTATATGACTTGATTTCGGACTTTAAAAACTCTTTATGGTTCTCTATGAAGTACAGCCATAAAAAACATAACCCTCCTGGGTCAGTCGGGTAAAAAATCTATGTAGATGTTATTGGGCAGAAGTAGAGTAGGTAGTATGTTGTGCAAGGAGATATGTTTCTCAAGGACTCTCGTACCTTTAAGTATAAATATAAAACCACAAATTTTTAGAGTGTTTAAAAGTTGTATTTTTTCTACATCGCCCGTTTTAACATTCCTATTAAGCGAGAATCGACCGTATTCTATACGAAAACTTATAGTATTTATAAACAAGTGCGTAATCACCTCCACAGAAATATCATTATCATCATCCTTCGTTCGGTTTAAGAGCAGTGACTGGTCGATGAGGATGCTGCAGTACCAAGGCTTAGAAAACAACTTGTCGGAGGCAGCGAGACGTTCACACCGCGGTTTCCATGTGTGTGCCGTGACCCACGCCTGGGACACCAGCCATAATAGCCAAACCCATGACATCTCGCCGACTATAAACTCGTTTAGGAAGTATACTGAAAAGAAAATTACCACCATCATGATTAATATTACCCTTATCGGGCCCTAATCGGCCATTCTCCATCTTTTTTGCAAAATATTAGCGACGGCTATTTACGCACTTTAGCTTCCAATTAAGAAGGCGCACGGTCGAAAGCGAAAGTTTACCACGATATGTATCGAGTATTCGACATAGCCATACCAACCAAAAATCCAGATATGTTTTTCTTGTTCTGGTTAATCATAATACGTAAAAAAAAGTAAGCTTACCTGGTGGAATTTCGAAAAACAAATTGTCAGGTATAGTGCCGTAGAAATGACAAGGATCTACATTTCTCATTCCGCAGAACAGGATAAGAAGGTTGATAGTGACTGGTCCAACGAGACTTAGAGCAAACGTAAAGCTGAAGTTTTGTATGAGGATCTTGCAAGCAAATTTCGCAGCAGCATAACAGATGTAAGCGGCCCCAACTTGAATTAAAACTACCCAAAGCGGACTGCCCCACGAAGCTGATAAATCTAACTGAGTTTCAGTCAATTCATAACCCAAAACACCTTCAAGGGTATCCTGTACAACTTGTACCTGAAAAAAAACTTTTTCAGATTTTTGTCAGACTGCCTTTCCTAAAGTAAAAATTGGTAGGTACCTATGCCATTTTTGGATTGAGAGGTTTTGAAATACATCTATGCATTTCAAACTAATGAGCTTTTTTATACGAAAACCGATTGCAGATGGGGTAAATTTAAATTCTATCAAACATTTCAAATTTTTATAATAGGTATAAAAATAATTACTACCTCTTGTACAGTGTAGTTGCGTTCTGCAAAAGCGGTAGATATCGACGAAAAGAAAGCCATAGCGTCATCATCTTGAACAGCTAAGGATATCAGGATACAGCACATGAATACAAATATCTTCCATATTGATAGAGCCCTCTGAGTATAATAGCGACTCTTTTTGAGATTATCACGTAGTTTTTGGAGAGGTAGTAAAACTGTAATCAGTAAAAATTAGAATTGTAGGTTAAAGTCATAAATCGGATTTATCTATCTGTACGTAATGGTCGATTAGCTATAGATAATAAATCTGTTTTTTTTTTTATATAAGCTTGTTCTTGGTACGAATTTAGTGCCTGTATTAGGTGAAAATTGAAACACTTATGAGGTTATTAACTGATACCATAGAAGTATCTATCTTCGAGTGAACGATAAGCTTTTAATACAAACATTTTCTTTTATTCAACGCGTTTTTATAGGCTGGTAAATCCACAATTTCTACATGGAGCTTTTGCTTCATTCACTCTTATTTCATCGGTTATTTACCTACGATACAATTGATTCTGGGCTGTCTACTTGTCACTGTTATGTATTTATTAGTCGTTGGCAATTCTATTTTAGAAGATTTTTGATTGGAGATTGCTTTGATACGATAAAGGTGACATCATTATTTACCTGACCATTGTTTTCCCATGCAACCGACGTAATTTTCCCACCAACAAAGTGAGGTAAACACGCATGCTACGGGAATCGACCAAAGAATGACACTGTCTTTGAGTAGAGGCCAAACAACGAATGCCGTTACTTGTGCTGATACTGCCAGGACATCTAAAATAATCTTCATTACAAAGCGAGGGTCAGTGCGGTCTCTAGAGATGGCGTTGAGAACTCCCGGCACGAAGCACATTGCGTTGAATAACATAGCGCCTTTCACTACATCTAGTTCCGGCAGGATTATTAGAACTAGCAATGCTACTCCAACCGTGTGTAGCGTTTCTATTATAAAGGCCTGAAACGAAGGTGAAAACTGAGTAAAATTAAGTACTAAAGCAACGCTAGGTTTACAACGTACGAGCTAGCGTGCAAGTTGGCCTAGTCAGTTACTGCAGTACCGATACTCGTTCAGTAATTGTTTATATACATATACCTACATCTAGGTGCTTAGATATGCGAATTCTCTACAGTGACCTTTCTCCACTAAATACTTTAAACATTATTTACAAATTTATCTGATTAATTCCATGAACGTATCTTATCAGTAAATGTGAAAAATAAAACTTATCACTGAACGTAACCACGAGACATTTGAATCGAAAAAAAAGAAAGGCTTGTCTTTACAAAACTTCATAATTTTAGAATGCATCTTTCCATAGGGTTTTTCATTAACATGACATAACATCACGCTTTTATTCCCCGAAGGGGTATGCAGAGGTGATTATAAAGTACACCTATATTTCGCCTTTTATGTTATAGGTCCCAATGTAATAGGGGGCGAGCCTATTGCCATCAACTGGGTACAAATCTAGACTCCGCGCTGCTACTGAGATCTACCTAATAATTCGAACCCGGAAGGCCGGGATCTCATGCTCAGCAGTCGCGCTTTCTGTCCACTAGACCAACGAGGCCGACTTTTTTTAATGATCAGTGTAACACTTTTTTACCGACTTCAAAAAAAAGGAGGAGGTTCTCAATTCGTCGGGATCTTTTTTTTTTTAATCAACAAGTTTCGTTAGTTTTCTTTATTCTTCATATACCTACCTAATCTCTGTTTTGAAAACGCGTTATGAGAACAAGAATGTTTCCGTATGGTGTAGAGTGGTATAGATACGGATTGATACTTATATTTTAACTTTTATGTTCATTACTTACCAAAAAAAATTGTAAATATGTAGGCTTTCGTATGGTTTTGAAGGAGCATATTCTGGTTGATCTTAGGAATACCCCTAATTCCGGTATACTGAAAGCTATAAAAGCTGCCCAAAGCCATGATATTCGTTCTTCCAACGTGTGTACCGTTATAAACTGTAGATCAAGAGCTGGCAATAGAACAAAAATGTTTAGTACCTAGACATTAAGACAACAAATATCGGCTTCGGAATTACCTCGGAAGTAAATATGTTTTGGAAACTCACCTAGTTCTTTGTTACAATGACTTATTTGTTTGCCCTTTTTCAACTGTGATGTGATAAAAAGCAGAGTTCCTTTACATACAACAGCAGATCCAAGAACAACACAGAAGATGATTATATACGCCAGGACTTTAAGGATCTTGACACTGCTGTCTATACAGGCGGTGGATGCCATAGACCCACCTTCCTTCTTTATGGGAAACTCTCGGAATAGATTCCATCCTTTCGTTTCTTGAGTAGTTCTTTGACTGAAGAATTTAGTTAAATACTTGTGTATTAAGAAAAGTAGGTAAATTACTAATTAAACAAGTCCTGAATAAAAAATGGCATCTTCATTCAACCTCTTATTGTCACATAGCCTAAAAGAAGCACTTACAAAAGTCATTTCTATACCTATATCTAGGTACTACATCACCACATAATATGAGATTATCTTTTAGATACATCGATTTGTTTCACAATAACTTACTACGCCAACTACTAGAATTGCACCATTATATGAATGTTTTTCTATAATGACCTTCGGGCCTAAATATCTTGCCTTAGGATCAGAACTTGGGAGCAAGCTATAGAGCTAGATCTAGTTTGACCGACAGACGTCAAACAAGATATAGATGACTACAGCACGAAGAATAGCGAAGAGGGGAAGATTCAGAAGAAGACAGTTTTATATTAGTAAGTTATCACTGTTTGATATAAGGGGTAGTCTAGTCCTGGACAGAGGATTACGAATTCGAAATTTTGTTACTGCGTTAGGAGGTTCATAGTGTAAATTAGTTAGGAATTAGCCAATTCAGGTTCGTAGTGTAGCTAACCTCCCAGGGTGCATGGTTGAGGCGCTCACGATAAGTGGACTGGATACGTTTCATACGAATTATTATTTGTCTTGACGAAGATCTATGGGACCAAAATGTATTGGAATCCAGATGAACACAATTATAGGTGTGTCCAACTCAACGAGGAGGCTTCTATTTGCCTACTAATAAAATATCCGTATTTTAGTAAACACTATCATAGAACGTATAAGAATAGGTACTTAAGCTAACTAATATAGAAACAAATAAGTTATTTACTTTGTATCGTCAACGTCGTCGTAGAGCGGGGTATACTCGGACTCCGACTCGTCACTGTCGTCTCCTAAACCTTGAAACCCAGGAGTTTTGGGTTTTGTCGCCATTCCTTAACTTTCTGTAACAATTGTATGATTTTCACTAACTGGACCCTTTATTAGCTACTCCAAAAGTATTAGAAGTTCGCTTGACTGGCGCTTTAGCTAAAAAAAGACTAAATACAGTGGACCCGTTAAATACGGTGTTCGTATTTTGTTTTTGGAAGTGACCTCCAGTGCTTAACAATTTACAATACTTACTTTAAAACAAAAGAGTGGCCATAAAAAAGGAAAAAGGAGAGACTATGCAAGTGGCAATGCAACAGTTTTGCACGTGAATCTTCATCACATTATATCTCGACATTATTAATATACTTAACACATTAACTACCATGCAACTGACACAATTAAAAAATACTATTGTTCGCGGTCACCGGTGACCGCAGGGGCACTCTAAGGGTTAACATCAAAACGAAAAAACATAAAAAATAGAGACTTAAAACATATCGTTAAGTCTCAAGGGATAATACCGAGCATAACCAGGTGCGACGACATATTCGTCTCAGTTGAGGCCAGTATTAATTGATGATCTGATCATAGTTCAGTACTCAGTAAGTTCTAAGGATATCTAAATAAATTAAAAAGATTTTATAAAATGTAAATCGAAATGACTTACCTCCAGGTTATTTTTATATCCACAATCACAATGTTTCACTATCAGACTGCTATAACACAACTGATTTTCAGCAATAAACAATAACATCTAATTTATATTATCACCGGAAATTTAAAACAAATGAGGATACACACTAAGTTAGCACTGGTCCGTTTGGACATAATCCTTATATCAAGCGGTCGTCATTGTTGATATCACGGCTGATTACATATTTATCGTTAATCGTAGATCAATCGCGTTGTGATTTTAAATATTATCATTGTATACGATCACATTTAAATTATTTACGAATGACTGTGACTCCTGTACGTTGATATCATTTTAAGCACACATTTTTTTTTTTCATCGATGTACACTAGTCTACAGCGAAGCGGGAAACTAACGTGACACATGGCAATGGCAATACAGATATTGTACGCACTAAGAGCCGGTACTTAACATTTCATTTAGTGTACGATAGAGCAATTTGCAATGCATTATAAGCGATAACAACCGATAACGATAATCTTTTTACTAGGTTAAAAGAATACAATAACAGACATATCACTATCAAAATTTTATTAAATGTAAAATAAATATAGTACACAATAGAAAATACTAAAAGTACTTAAATTCTATTAATACAAATCAGCATTTTGTACCCTTAACTAAAATCGACACGATATTCGTTAATGACGATTAATCACAACAACTACTACATAATAATATTAGGTTCAACTGTTAAGACTGCGGGGAATACAAAGACTACTATCTCGCAATTCGTATAAAGATAGATCTTGTCCTTCAACTCAATACGATAATACCACCAAATACTTTATAACTATTATCAGACTTTAAATCAATTAAACCAGAAATACCTACTGCTATGTGAATCAATAGCAATAGTTGTGCAGACAAAATAGCTCATAATTTCCCAACAGGGGTCGTTCATATCATAGGTAATTTCGATACTTTCATAACTCCATTATAATCACAGAACAAGTTTACATCAAATATTATTAAATATTTTCCTTATTAATTAAGTAGACAAATCATGTAGTATATTTAGCAAAATGCTTAAACTTTATAGAATATTTCTTTCTATTGTAGTCATGATATAACTCTATTAATTCAAAAAGTGTGACATGATTAATGTTACTTTTTGTAGGGAATGGAATACATTTAAAATTGGATTAATTTTCGCTATCGTTGCCAGATAAAGCACCGACTTTACTAGTACTATAGTCTATCTCTTTTGCGTAATCTTTAGGCTCGTCATGCTTGGAAAAATTCCCCATCGCAACTTGCGCAATGGTATCAACGATACTAGAGGTATTCAAGTAGGAATGGCTTGAAGGTGGCACAGAAGTTGACAGGTCTTCAGGTTTTGTTAATTTTAGTGGCTGATTATAATCTGATAAATAATCCGGCATAGTCGTCTTTTTTGTTAATTCCAACATCTGGTTCAAGAATGATTCGCCTCCAACTCGCGACGGCATACTGAAATCGGTCGCTTGCGGTTCTATGTTATCTGATTTAGAGGTTTCCATTTTCGAAGCACTTGTTTCACTCAACTTCATACTTTCTAAAGGGTCTGATTTTCCTTTTCCAATACTACCAAAATCAGGCGGTAAGTAATCTTTGTTACCTTTTAATAGATCATGAGGAGATTTCATTAACATACTCTGATCTAAACCAGCCTTCGTGGAAATTGGACTGCTCGTCGAGAGTGGTTTTAATAGAGATTCTTGCATTTTCATTAATGATGGCGACAAAAACATATTATTTGCAGCTAATGTTGACTTAGACATTGGATCTGGAATTCCTAATATTCCCGCACTAGAGTATTTACTAGCAGAGAACAAAGCGTTAGCGATGTCTGCAGAACTCATCATGAGGTTTGAGGCTAGACTAGCAGGGATTGTACCAGTAGGGGTGGTACTTGTGGCAGTGGTGATAGGTGTTTTGTCGAACTTGTCATAACTGCCGATACTGCTAGTCAGATTCTGCAAGGACGCAGCATATGATGGTGGATCAGAAAGCTTGCTACTTGACAAGCTTGCTGCTAAGCTTGAGGACATTCCTGGAGTAAGACCGGATAACATGCTGTTTGCAGCAGCTAAACTTTCTAAACTAGAAGCTCCCATTGGCAAAGGCATGTTGGGTGATCCTAATCCTAGAGCCATGCTTGTCAACATATCCAAACCTGTTGGGTATGAAGTCGGAAGAGTCGGCGTGGCCGATTTGGACGACGACTTAGACGAAGATGGTAGTACAGGAATGTTCAGTTGGGGTGTTTCAAATTTATGAGGGGAACCTGATCCAATACCTGATGATACATTAATGGGAGGCACACCCGCCGGGCGGCTTACCATCTGCTGCAGTGTGCTGACAGATGGGAAACTAGGTACTGATGTTACCTGACTTGGCTTTGATACAGGTATTGGCTGTGGGACTGCTAACAAAGCATCTAGATCCATTTTGTCGTCTTGTTCGGAAGAGCATCCTAATTCATCCCTAATGAAGTGCCACAGTAAACCATCACTCTGTTCTCGCGGGAATTTAGCAGTTAAGGTGCACTTTAACTTATCCAAGTATGTGATATCAGGTTTAAAATTTTCTTTAAAATTGATAAAAGTATCATCGGGATATGAAAAGTAGTACTTAATGCTTTTCCTTATTTGTTCCATGGCGTGTGTTGATAAATGACTGTCGTGTATCATGTTGTATTGCAGCAGCAAAGGTCGCGGGTACTCTGTAGGTCTCTGCTCTGGTGGTGGCATTACCCAGAAGAAAGTGAGCGATGATTCCAAAACAGGGCTCTCTGGATTATAAGGAGCTGAAAAATTATATTATAAGTTTTGTTTCAGTTTATAATATTCAAGTCATAAATAAAATAGTATATTAACTTACAGCAAATCACTCCAATACATGGAATGTATGATATTTCACTAGGACCTCGCATCTTGATTTGATATTCTAGCTGGTTGTCACAATCTCTGAGACTTGGCATTGCAGGGTTTGTTGGATGGGAATGATACCAACCCAAAAGTGTAAGTCCTAGTTTTTCAATTTCCATTTGGATCTCCAATTCCACTAAAACCCGTGGTCTGCTGTCGTTTTTACTGATAAGACATGGGAATGTATGCGTAATCATGACATCTGAAAAATAGAAAGTTTATAAGTCAACAGGTCATAGGTAAATAATAAGGCTTGGAAGCTTTAAAAAACTCTGAATATACAGACTAATTTAGGAATACTTATAATCTACAAATATATATATTGATGTCCTACTATGCCCCAGGTCTTTAAAAACATAGTTTTTCAGTCTATAACAAATTGTAAAACTTTATAAAGGTTTTACGTACGACGGAAGTGTTGAACAAATTCAACACTTCCGTCATTGGTAAAAGTTTTCCATTCAAACCTAAACCTATTACTACTTGCTTGAATTATAGAAATAACCACCAGACTATGGTTAACAATAGGTTATGGTTAACAATAAATATCATTATTCCGCTTACTATGATTGTTTAAATCCCAAGTCCCTGCTAAGTATCCATAAACTTCTTCCTTTTTCAAATGACAGTGTATATCCAATACAAGACTAGCGTTGGAACTAACTGACACAAGAAAAGGCTGTACTTTGCCTGCTGACGAAAATGATACTGCTTCAATCAACATGTTAGTGTCACTGGAAGTAAAAGTATTAGCTTATAAAAACATTTTCATATAAGTCAAAGGTGGTACAAAGAATAAACAATTTAGTCTAAAAAAAAACTTCTTTAATGCTGAATATACTAGAAATAAAATGAGTTTGTATACTGACTGTTGCATCATTCTATTAGGAACAGTGTTGTGTTTCATAACAATTCTCTGTGGAGGTGGTTCAGGGGGATTCTCTACTTCCATTTCAACCTCCTCTGCAAGAAAAATAACAATAGTAATACTTTAACTTAACTAATCATATCATTAAATAAAAGTTGCTTAGAGATTTAAAGTATTTTACCATCTGAATGCATATTTTCTCTTTGCAACTGTTTCTTACGAAGATATGTGGCTTTTATTGTATCTAATTTCTTCCCTCTGTATTTCACGGAGGCCCAGCCACATCCAGACCTCTTGTCTGGGTTTATTATTCGCTTACAATGTATTGCCCATGCTGATGGGGAACAAAATATTGTCTCAGTCTCATGAGACTTAATTTTTCCATCTACTTGCAAGTCACCAACAAATTTTTGGCCCTAGAATAACAATAGAATTAAATTTTAGGCATGTTGTGATAAAATTACAAACAGGATACGAGACAACATTTTAGTGTTGTTAAAGATAATAAATATGTTCGATAAAAAAGGTGGCATTTCTATGCATTTTTTAGAGTTATGTACTGAAACATATTTAAAATGTTTTTTATTACATACTAGATATTCTATGGTCATCGCTGCATTGCCTGGTTCAAGCATTTTTTCTTCTAAAAGCATCTGTAAAGTAACTCCTCTGCCTGGCATTGACTTACTGCCAGCTTGTGTTTCAGACTCCTGAAAAATAAAAGCCACCATGAAGGTTTTATAATAAAGGTTTTACAAGACTCCAGCACTTGACTTTCAACACTATGGATTACTGGTTTCATTCCCACTAATAGTTTTATTCTTGGATCAAATTTTATTTCTTATTGTCAGCTGCAAATGCAGATATTAATAAGAATTAATAAGACTGAATCATCTTGAGGTTTACTGGTAAAATATGCCTAATGGCATTTAGACTGCTGCTAATCCAATTTTACTTATGTAAATGAACAAACATGTTAATAATGTAAGGTAGCTTTATAATATTATTGCCACAAACGAAAGGAAATAAACAATTGCATCACATAAAGTTTAACACTATATTTAAACAGTAGAATAATAACAATATTTACATTACCTCATCAGTAAAATCTTCACCACTGGCTATTTCTTCTTTTTCTTCTTCAGGGGGATCTTTTGGAGGTTCGATAGGCTTCTCACATTTAACTTCTTCATTAGAAATATTAGGCGGCGCGGTCACTGTTGATGTTACCTCTGTAGACGTGTTATTGTAACTCGGTAATGTAGGGCCGGACATCAAAGCCGCAGCTAAATGAGATGTTTGCAAGTCCATAATGGTTGACACAGAAGTCGCTTGAGGGTTTATTGAAATACAGTATACCTGTCAGTCACTTAAGTTTAATTCATGGGTTTAATTAATCTGCAGCATTATGTCAAGTTTTATTGTTTACGATTCCTAAGGTCAGAAGCTATTTTCAAGCAAAATGCACAGCAGCGTTTTTGACGTATTTAGTGTTTACAATGTTGCCATTTTTTGTATGAAATTTTAATCCAGAAATTAACACATACATAATTCAATGTATTCCATTCATAACAGATTCATAATGAGCTTAAAGAGATATTTAGAAATTATTTTTTTACAAATTGTATCCATGATCGTACATGACTACCTCGTTGGTCTAGTGTTTGACACGAGTTTCTTTTTTCACTGGGGAAATCCTCTACGAACTTCCTCCGTTCCTGGGGGGGGGGGGGGGACGAAGAGATATGCCGGAATTCCACCGCCTCGACCCCCAGGGTGTCCTCCTAGTAAGTCAAGGAATGCAGAATCTGCGTACGCTACACCGCATCCCTTGACAGGTCCCGACCCGCCTGTTCCCGGTGGGTCCCGCTCATTACCTACGGTCTACGTGCCGCACGTCTCTTCTTGAAATACGCGCGCAGAACAGCATCGCACCCGCCTACTTGGGCTTATCTGGTCGGGCAAGAAATTGCCGCAAGTCCGTCACCCGCAGCCCTATAACTCATGGAGGCCGGAGGTCATTTGTGCGCGGCGCCCGGTTCGCCTGGCCCGGAAGGGGAAGTTGTTCGTTCCCTCTCCCTTACGGCAACCTTCTTCTCGCGCATCACCTCCTCGCAAAAGGATGCGACGCCATTTCAGGCTCTCTCGCTTCGAACCATGGACATGATAACGTCCAAAAGCGAGAGGTTAATAGATAGCCGCGATTAAGTCACGGCGGCGGCGCCTGGTAGTCAAAGCCTCCAAAGCTACGAATTTTGCGAGCGTTCAAATCGAATCCCGGGTTACTGGGTTTCAAGAAGTCATTCTCATTACGTTTAAAGGAGGAGGCTTATGCCCAGCTGTGGGTCACATAAAAGCTAATGATGATTCTTAGTAGCAACACGGACTCTGGAATACTCTGGATTTGTGTCCAGTTTATGGCAATAGGCTCGCCCTCTATTACATTGGGATTCATTTAGCTGCCACGAAATCTCATGAAAAACTTCACTTAACAATAAATTTGTTGACCGTGTGGACTATAGGATGGTCAGATTCGTAAGTACTCGTATGTTTAAATTTGCAAGTTTTAAGCCAGACCAGATCTATGGCGCAAACAAATACTTGAAATATATATGTAGACTGCGGCTATGATGCTAGCATAGAGAAAAAATGCTAGTCAACTCAAGTACTTACAACTATATTAAACGTAAAAACAAAAAACTATTTAAAATAATCTTTGTTTGTAACCCAGGACTTCAAATTTGGCAACTACTTTAACTACTATTACCTAAACAGCAGTCGAGGTATACATTGATTAATTAAATTAATATTAATTATCGATTATCTTTCATTTGTAAGGATTCAGACGATAAATTGGACTGATACAACACAACACTAAAAGTTTCTGGAACCGTAGGGATGCGCTACTATCCAAACAAATAAATTGAAATAAAAAGTATTAGTACAAATATTAAGTATTACAATAAACATAATTATATTTATACATAATAGATGATAAGTAAATAAAATTATTATTATACAAATATTATTTAATACTTAATATAAAATAATACATGACAAAGAGCTTTAATTTACACACTGAATAATTGATTAACAGTTGGTAAAGATAAGGATCATCATAAAAAACAAAGTTATAAATATATTAGGAAACCAGTTCCATCAAGTTCGATTTCTACCTATGCTTGATTAAAGGACACTTTTGTAAACCTTGGTTTTAAGAAAGACATTCTCACAAAATCATCATCATCATCATCAGCCGGAAGACGTCCACTGCTGGACAAAGGCCTCCCCCTTAGAACAAAATATCCATGGAATAATAAATGAATTTTATTAAAAAACCTCTTATTATATTTATTTATAAACATACTTAGAGTTTTATTACGTTTTTTATAAATGCTTCTAAACCTAAAGCTGATAGCGGTTCTATAAACTGTTATTTTACAAATAACATAAGACTATAAAAAATATGCTGCTAACTAGCGCTGGTTACTATACTCGTGTTTACCTCTTCAAGTCTTTACATCACTATTATTAATATTATGTCAATGCTATTGGGTGTGTGTAGTTGGGTATCTTTGTGAATTTTAATAAATTTGGTTTGTTTTATCTGATGTGATTTCGTATCTAGTTACCGTTAACCTTGAATAATTATTTATATAGTAAAGTCTAAAGATGGCTATGGTAAAAACCCCTGTGTTGAAAGTTATATTGTGTGGTGAATACGGTGTCGGAAAAAGTTCAATTTTCCGTCGATTTATTAACAATACCTTTGTTCCTAATTCAGACAGAAGGTCAACTTTAGGATTGGATCACTTTGAAAAGCCATATCAACTTACAGATAAAACTGTCAAGGTAAAATCCATTAATTAAAACAGGATCTGTCATTTACATAAATCTATTTATGTCCTATTCATGTAGAGGAGGGATTTCCTTGCTTAAATAATACATTTCGGTTTTAGTTACAACTATGGGATACTGGAGGCATGGAGCGGATTGCTTCAGTCACCTCCAGTTACTACAAGTTTGCTGAGGCGGCAATTCTTGTGTTCTCACTAGATAATGCATCCTCATTTCATGTTTTGAGCCAACATTTATTAGATATTGTAACTTATGCTGAGAACGCAAAGATATTTCTGTGTGGGAATAAATCTGATCTGGAAGGCTCTTCACCTCAAGTAACTGATGCTGATATTGAAACTTTTTGGTAAATTATATTGTTCATACAGCAATAGAACTAGGATTGTGTACTAAATAGTTCATTTCTAATAGAATTCAATTTGTTACAGTGAACAGTGTCATAATCTTATCAGCACCACTTACAAAACTTCATGTAAGACTGGTAAAGGTGTTGAAGAAATGTTTACTGACATTGCAATGCAACTTGTGGAGTCAAATAGATCAAGAATTGAATTGCAAACATTAGACCACAACAGTTTCAAGATATCAAACCCTGAGCCAGTAGAGGAGCCACCATGTAGTTGTTAATTGTATATTTTGTTTGCTTTAATTAAATCTTATTTATTTATATTGTTGTTAAGCATTGCAGCTAAGATTTGCATAATATAATTTCTGAATATGCTTTAATATATAAATAATTATAGCCTAATGAACAAAGCATTCTATTAACTAAGCTATTCTAATAAAAGGTTATTAATTATGCCTGGCCTTGCTAAAGGCATTCAGAAGAAGTGAAAGAATCTCTAACAATTATTATGGAACAAAAGTAGGTGTTACTTTACTAATCATTTTTGTATAAAACAATATGAAATTTAGGTATTATTCTTCAGTCCTGATGTGACCACCAAGTAACATTTGTTGAGATCTTAGGCTAATAAGTTGAGAATTAAAAAGTCCTAGTTTTGTATTACAGATTGCATTCCCAAGTTGGTAAAAATCTAACCATCTGTAAAGTAGTGTAGTCACTTACTGAAAAATAAGTCCCCAACATTGACATTAAAATATAAGAATAAAAAAATACAAAATACACCTTTCTTATACACTTCTGGAAGATAACGATGGTAACCAATGACAATTTTGTTTTAAGAATTTATCATTGAATGTTGACTTTATTTTTAAGTTGTTGTATTTCAACTCTCAGTATTTTTATTGGCCTAACAGTATTGTAATAATATGACTATCAAGTTTTAACATTCCGAGCCGACTAAAAAAATGTGCTATGTACACAATTTATGACTATAATAATTTAAAAGTGATGAATTTATTTGTTTGTGATTGTTTGGATTGCAGGTACCTTTGTACTTTACTTTATAGTCTGTTATAATAAACTTATGTGGCATAACAATTAATTTTTATTTGTGTAAGTAGCTGTAGGTATTTAAGCCAGTATCCATCTAATTTATAAAATATTGATTTACAATTGCTATTATAAATATTGATTTGAAAACACTATTTTGTAACAGTATCAAGTTCTAAACCTGCTAAAATAGGAACACGTTAAGGTATAGCTACGACCGCATTAAGGATAGTTCGGCGACGTATTCGCACAGATTTTTTTGATAGTAGGTACTTTGGACTAACTTTAAAGTATTAACAATAATTACTTTGATTGTGGTCTTGTAAAGACTTGATAGACAAATAAAAAATAATCACAATACAATTCAAATTGTACTTTATTAAAATAAACTGAATAATAAAACGTAACTAAATATACAACGCAATGTAGTATGCAACTATATATACATACCTACTAAAAGGTGATGTTATTATTATTAAACATTGATTTATTACTATACTATCAATGCAATGTTGTCTTTAATACGCAAATATACAATATCCATTTGTTTATAAAAATAAATATCAAGTATTATTATGTCTTTAAAATTTTAATTGAATCTGTTAGTATAATTTCATTTCCAGAATCCAATTCTAGATAATATTAATATCATCGACCCATATAACTTCAGTCATCTTCATAGCCTTATAAATCTTCGAGCAAAGAAACATTATTACAAAATTGGGTAACATTAGAGTGGATTGGACAGTTAATATTAGACTAGGTAATCTTGAAGGTCGGAAGCGAAACAGATAAGAATTAAATTTATAATAAAATAAATGTGCAATTAACGTGAAAATGATAACACAACATTATTGTTTGTTCTACTTAGTTTTATTACATCTAATTGAGGTCAAAGGACAAGTAAACTATTGTCTCCGATATAAAAAAAAAACTTGTTGATAAACAAGTTGCCTTTATGACCTGATAAATATATACAGGCATTGTTTATACAATTTTACAATCACGGTTCTTGCAATTGAAAGCCAAGCAATAAAACAAAACTGAACTATGTAGTGGTCATCCACACATAAATTAATCAAACCAGATCTTTTCCTTATATTGCGATATTAAGCATTATCAACTATATCTATAATTGAAATGACTAAACTTAAATACATGCAATGCATTTTAATGTTGCGACCATTGAATTGTTTTGATGTCCACTCCTTCCTGGACCATTTCCCATAGTGGGCTCATCTCTCTCAGGCGCTCTACGTGTTTGATTGTCTTTTCAGCTGTGTAATCTATTTCCTCGACTGTTGTGAATCTTCCTAAACCAAATCTGTAAAAATCATTATATAATTTAGTTGTGCTTAACTACATCAACATTAGACCTTTAGTCGCAAAAGATAAACGCGCGTTTACACGTTACGCATAGCTTACGTACACTCTGTGCAATTTGAAAAATCATAATGTAATATTTACCTGATAGAACTATGGGCCAAATCTTCATCTGTTCCGATCGCCCTCAACACATATGATGGTTCTAAAGATGCTGAAGTGCAAGCAGAGCCACTTGATAATGCAATGTCTTTTAGGGCCATTAGTAGTGATTCACCTGAAAGTTAACAATGTGTTTATGGATAAATATAAATAGTTATTGTAAGTATTATTTAATGCATTTTTGACACCTTTGGTCTCCAAATCCAAAAACGCAGATTTTAACATGGCCTCGAATTAGTCATTACACCTCGGCATACCCCTGTGTTAAATACATGTGAGATGACATAACTTTTTTGCACCAATTGACAAAATCTATTGTCATTACATCATTGACGATGGTATGATTTATTACACAATCATAGCAAAATAAAAACATGTTAAAGCTAGTTATCTTATCTGTAGTACCTTCAACATACGCAAAAGACAAATTGATACAGCCGGGATATGTTTGTTTTGGGTCTCCATTTCTTATAACATGTGTTAATTTTGAGTATATTTTGTCTAAGAATCTTTTAGATAGTGTTTCCATCCATGCATGGTCATACGCCATTTCGCGTTTAGAAATCGCGCATGCTGCACCTAGAAAAATATTTTATTAATGTATAAGAATAATTTTTTAAGGTGTTACATAAAAATTAAACTTTCAGAATAGTTTAAAAACAAGTATTTTTAGCTGTTTAGAACAGGTTAACAGTATGTAAAACAAGTAGACTGGTTTTTCTAGTTTTTTAATAGTTTTGTATTACCTAATCCTACTACTAGAGCAGTTGGAACTGTTCCGCTGCGCATCCCCCTCTCTTGTCCACCTCCACTTTGGATAGGCTCTACCCTTACCCTAGGCCTACGCCTTATGTATAGGGCGCCAATACCCTTAGGACCGTATATTTTGTGTCCAGAAATTGACATCAAGTCGATATTCATCTCGTTCACATTCAATGGTACTTTGCCCACTGCTTGGGCTGCATCAGTGTGGAAGTAAACTTTCTTACTCTTGCATAAAGCACCTATTTCAGCAATTGGTTGCATGACGCCTGAAAAATATAATTATTAATATATACATACTTAAGTATACATATGAATAAAACTGTAGTACTTGTCTTTGAAAATTAAAACTAAAGAAGTGAAATAAGTAACACTTTTTAGTATATCTATCCATGAGAAGAAAATAAGGATACAATCACAGCAGTTTAATCTGACCTTAGAGACCTGTTACTTGTCCTCAGCTGTATTTGCCAAGGCCATATTTTATAGTTTATTTGTATTTCTGTTTTTACTTAATGTAGTGTACATTATTAGTTAAAACAAGATTTAATTTGAATAAGGCAAGAATGTAAATTACTAATATTAACTATGTTAGGTACTAATTAGAATATAATTGATTTAGCTAAATTGTACATATTTGCAGTATATAAAAACTTACCTATTTCATTATTAACAGTCATGATGGACACCAAGCTAGTTTCAGGTGTAAGGGCCTTTTCCAATTCCTTCATATCAATAATACCATTTTCTTGCACAGGTAAATAAGTTATCTTAAATCCTTCTCCTTCCAATGCCCGACATGAGTCCAATACACATTTGTGTTCCTAAAATAAATACATAATGTATATAATTATAATCATCATCGTTATTTTACAAAAGAGGGAAGTAGGAGTGGTGGGATATTCCTCACAATCTTTGGAATTAGGTATTACAGATATAGCAATATTGCTTGACATAGTTTTTTAAGTAGCAATATGGATACTACACCATAATAGTAACCAGTAAGCAAATTTATCATAGGATATTGCAAATTTCATCTTATCTAATTCTTCAATTAAGGATGCACTAAAGATAACAACACTTACAATCTGAGTAGTAACAACATGCTTCTTCCTGGGTGCATAAAACCGTGCTACACCTTTCACTGATATATTATTTGACTCTGTTGCTCCTGATGTGAATATTATCTCTTTTGGATCAGCACCAATTAATACAGCAACTTCTTCCCGAGCCTTTTCAACTGCAGCTTCACTCTCCCATCCATAGGCATGAGTACGGGAGTGTGGGTTACCATGGTAACTTACAAGAAATGGCAACATAGCGTCAAGGACTCTGGGATCCTATAAAATGTAAAAAATTATTATTTCAAATAATTTTTTTTTATATGTAAATTGGGTGTAAATGATGTTAGATATTTACCACAGGTGTTGTAGCTTGAGCATCAAAATACAAAGGTCGCCCAAAATCTTCATGTTTTACAGCAAATTTACCAGAGTTTGCTGGAAAACCACCATTTCAGGTTATTATAAAACACAACAATTAAATAAACAAATACAGACTTAATTAAAATTAAATAATGGAATATCATTGTGTACATAATTTACTTTGTTTTAACAGGAGGTGCTGTAACTTGCATAACCATTAAGTACAACTTTACGTATCAATTAAAAAGAAGAAATCATATTAATAATAATTAAACTTTGAATATTTTAAAGATCGTTGCAGTTAAATGTACCTTATTTAGTAGTAGTTAATATGAAATAAAATGTATTGTTGTACTAAAAGGTTAATAATTTAGCTTAGAACTACTTTGTTTACTTACCTGTATCTGAAAGTAATCTTGGACCTTGCAAAAATATCAGGACGCTGTGACTTTTGTCTTGATTCCCCCTTTTTAATAAAGCTTTTGAAAGCGCCGGTATAACATTCTTTGATAAACGAAACATTTTGCAAATTTGCAATTTTTATTCATCGATTTTGTAACCCTAACTTTGTTTTTTTACTACCGTCAAGTGTCATTCATTCAGCAATGTCAAAATGTCAGTTTATCAACAGACTAAAAATATATATAAATACCTGTGAACTTTATTGTGTGCAGCTGCTGTGAACATTTGAACAAATGCGTACCAAAGCTGCAAAGGCAGTCCTATGATAGTTAATCTGTGGAGTAACATTAAATATAGTAGTCTATGGACATTAGTTTGGTTGACAGTAGACGCTGTCTTATTGACTGTTATTGACAACATTTATTACATTGATAGAACTAGACAATAACAATTAAATTTCAAGTGCAGGCAAAACTTTGTGCAGATTAAATAATATAATTTAAGTTACTCTTAAATAAATTTCTATTGGTATTGATTATAATTGTCTCGGACATATCTAATAAATTTGTGAAGTAAGAATGGTTTATATACATTTTCCCTCCAATTTGACTGAAGAAGAGCTAATGCTACAGGCAAAATATCAAAAATTAAAAAAGAAGAAGAAAGCTCTGCAAGCTTTAAAGGCTCCAAAACAAGAGCCTGAAAAGCCGATATTAAAACGCCCAACTGAAGCCCGTGATGCTCGTGAAATCGCCCGCAAGTTGATAAAGAGTGGAGCTATTCAAGCTATAAAAAGTCCTCCTCCACAACCACAAAATGCTACTTTCAAGCGACCAAGAGCAGGTAAAGCTTTTAATTTCTATTGATTTTTTAAACATTTATATACACCTGGTTTGGTACTTGAATTTGAACTATTACTTTGAATTTTTGAATTCAAACTCTCAGCTTTGTTTATAATAAATTTCACCCGTAAGCTTTGGGTTACCAATGCGTCATTGCTAATTTTAAATGAAAGTTGTTGTCTCCCAATTTAATTATATTTCAGCCATAATTAATCAATATTATAACCATCTAGTCATCGTGCAACTAGTTTGACGTTTTGTAAGTGCTCTTTTGTAGCCTATATGAAATAAAAACATTATGACTATGACTATGTCTATAATTTCAACACAAATTAATTTTAAACTGCCATCGAATGAAGTTTAAACTACAAAATAATGCTTCATAATTGTAATTGTGTATGAAATTTCAGGTAGAGAAAGAAAACTGAGTGGATCTGCGAGTGCTGCAGGTGGTGTAGCTTCCTATCAACCATTCAGTGCGTCACAGGAGCCGCCACCCCCAGAAGATAAACAAGCTTCCAGAGTGAAATATTTGTATGACTCATTTGTCACCTCTAGGGAGAAGTAAGTCCTCATATGAAGTATTCATATTTAATTTGTTTGTTTTTATTCTTTGGGCCAACTCTATTGCAGTACATGCAACCAAATATTCAAAACGAAATGCGGTCTAGCAAGCCACATTAGGGCTCAGCAAAGAAGGTGATTTCAGAGGTTGCCATTGTCGAAATCAACTAGGAGGACTAAATATATTTGTTAACATAATATATACCTACCATTGGAACAAAAAAAATTATGGTACCATAATTATAGCAAATCTTATTTTGGCTATGTATTCATGTTAAAATGTTAACTCTGACTGTACAGGCACATATGAATAGAGGAGGCTCCACCTTACCTTAGCACTGAAGCCTTTTTATGCCAGTATTTGTAATCCCTGTTAAACATATTACAGTCATGACTTAAATGGGATTAATTAGCTATTGTTTAGTTCATGGACTTGAAACATGTTATGTAATGTGTTCTCTTGTTCCCAGAGAAGACAAAGCTCCTCGAGCACCAGCTCCTGCGGTAGGTGCTGAATCACCAGCCCCACCCGCACCACCTCAAGCCAGGAACTCAGTATTGCTTGTAGTCGGAGCCCGCATCTCAGAGGAAACTATTAGACGCCGTCTGGTCACATATGAACCTTTTACGTTCACCCAAGAGCCAGATGATGATAAGTAAGTGATTATTTTTATTGTTAACTGAATTGTAATAGGTTTTACCTCACAACTAAGAGAGTCTCAGTGACATGCTTACACATAGAAATTACAGTATTTCAATTTGTAGGACCCAGTAGCTACAGTCATCTTTAAAGTACAAGATACAATATCTAGGTGTAAGAAATAAAATACAGATAATTAAAGAATTAGTACTCAGATACATCCAAGTATATATTTTTAAATTTTATTTTCAGAGCATTCCTGTCTTTTGAAACACCAGAAATTGCGACTCAGGCACTCATGTCGATGGAAGGTTTAGAAGATGGATGGCGGGTATCAGTGTCGCGCGGCAGGCCACCCACGCAGGCGCCGGGCTGGACACCCGCCCCCTCGCCCCGCAACCCACCACCACCGAAAGACCCAAAGCGCACTTTGTTGACTTACGACGATATATTTGACTAAATGAGAGTTATATAAAAAGCAGGACTCGAGAGACCTACTCCTTAAAACGAAATAAGAAGTTTCGAATCACAGATACTTCGCATTTCGACGTTTATAAGCAGCATAGGCAGAATTTTTCCTTTTTTTCTTTGCATTTTGGAAGTAGACTCTTGTCCACTACCAAAATTCAATATAATATTAAATAATATCTGTATAACTATGTAAATTTAAAGGTCTGCCTTAGATACCGTTTTACTGTCAATAAACTATAATCACACAAATTGTTAAAAGATTCGTCCCGAATACATAAATTTTTTATAGTTGGTTAATTAACGATAAGTGCTATTGATATACACCAATTAATAGTAAAAAAACAACACTGTAAAATATAAATTGAATGTAAATAACAAAAAGTTAGAAGGAATAATTTTGTGTGTCAAGAATGATGATCCCTCTTATAATATTATTGTCACCAGATCGTAGCAGTAAGCTAGCAGTGAGGTTATAAACGTCTCTTACGTCTATCGTATATTGA
The DNA here is from genome assembly GCA_905340225.1 of Abrostola tripartita. Lineage (NCBI taxonomy): Eukaryota > Metazoa > Arthropoda > Insecta > Lepidoptera > Noctuidae > Abrostola > Abrostola tripartita. Next base: position 6,302,941 of record HG996488.1, read on the forward strand.
TACCTGCCCCCGTACGCCCCAGTTTAAGTTGTGGAAATGAGACGCCGCATTACACTGCACGTAGCGGCGTCTCGCTTCCACAACGTAAACTGTCCTGCATTAAGAGTTCATGGTAAAGGAGCAGTTCATTCTGGAACTATCCTTGTATATTCGTAATTATAATGTAAGTAGCTATACTGTTAATTAATGAGCTTTGTCTTAAATAAAGTTATAAATAATAAATTGGTTTATAAATTTTGTGGTTCTTGACATTTTACGAAATGCTTCTTAATATTTTACGAGTCTATATTATTGAAGTTAGTTAGATGATAGGGCCTATGATACCCGTTCGTAAGGATACAAATTCTATGGAGGATTGAGATAGCTGAAAAGAGAATTGAAAATGATAATTTGAAACTAAGAATTTTAAGAAGTGAGAATATGACGTGTTCCAACGGCAAGTCATTGGGCTGTTGAGTTGGAGGTTGCAGGTTCAATAACGGAACAAAGCCTATGAAAATTCCGAGCCAGTTGATGGAGTAGATAGAGCAAAACCTTTATAAACTGAAATGTCAAAAAGACGCTCAAGTGAACTGAACCTGCGATCTAAACCACAACTTTCACACTAGTTATCTTGAAACGTGCTATTTACTATTTCCTACTACATAATAATATAGTAGGTACCTACTTACACAGCCATTGTTTTGCTATTGTGTCTGCTTTGCGGATACTCAAAGTGCATTTAATTAAGATAAACTGCATACCGCTACATTATGTAGGTAACACTTTCTTGTGTATGTTTTGCTTTACTGAGTATTCAATTACTGACGTCGTGTATACACACACGCAAGGTGATTATTTAAACCATGTCCTTTTCAGAAATGCTAAGTTTTAAGTGGAAAATATTGTGGCGAGCGTTATTCGGCGATGCATACCTAGATGTGAAGCGCTGTAGGTAGGTACCTACCTTTATTTTCATTGACTATGACCTTTGAACTTTAATACTAACTGTAATCCATGCCGCGACTCCAGCTCAATTTTATTTAGCGTTTAGTTTCAGCTTGATAAAGTAACAATATATGTATTTATGATAAATACATATATTGTTACTTTATCAAGCTTTGGTGTTACAATGAGATTGATTTAGAACAAAATTAATTTATTATGCTAAATACCTTTAACTACAAATAAGGTCTAGGTGATCAGTAACTAATAGCAATGTGTTTACGTACAGTTGCCTATCTCAGACTTGCGACGAATTAATTATTGTTTCCCAAATGAGTACAAACAACAAAGACGGAATAATCATTTCCTAGAATATATGTTACAATAGAAGTAATCAATGCATTACTCATTGAAACAGTGAGTAGGTCGTTTCGTGTACCTAAGTACATATTGACTTGTCCACTGACATCTAGAATGCGCATTATATATAAGGCCGCTTCGGCTGACCTTTCGTCACATTGTATTCGTCTATTTTCGTTCCGTAATAAGCTAGTTATTTGTTAATTAGCTGTACAACAATAACGACGTTTATTTCCTTGTAGCAATAATCGGTGAACAAAGAAATAATGGGGTTTAAGGCAGTAAATGTGTTTCTGTTAATTGCATTGGCGACTTTGATGCAAACTGCATTTGCCAAACCAAAACCAAGAGACAGTACCGCAGTGCATAATGAAGGTGCGGTGGCAATTAATGACTCCCTGGCATCAAAAAAGGAGGAGATCTCAACGAAATCTGAGAGCTATACGTCAGGTATGTAATATAATAAGTTTATTTGTATTGCTTCCACCATCTTATATATTTTACATGAAGCAACTGGCTATTAAGATTAGGTACTTCAATAGGTTTTTACTTCAATGTTGAGGATGACGACACTAATTAAGTTTTTGTGTTTATAACTTTATACGTAGTAACTAAATACCTAGTTATATGTAGAGGTAGAGTCGTGTAGTGTCGTAGGTTCTAATTGAACTAACTACTTAGGTATTGTATACCTGAATTTGTATAGAATTGTAAGCCTTTTTCTCTATCATGTAATGTTATAAATTGCACTTAAAATCAGGATAATTTTTACCGTGCGGTGGTTTGGTATTCAGAAAGTAATGTTACATTTTACGTATTAGACTTATAAATTATAGATTTAGTTCAAATATCAATATGATTGACGTTAATGCTGTGTGTTATCTTTCAGAAGTAAATATTCCTGGTCGCATTTCTTGTGAGTTTGAAGATGCTACGGAGGACACAGTTTGTCAAGAGCATTGTCTACCAAAAGGCTACACTTACGGTATTTGTGTTAGTCATACATGCAGTTGTATATAAATAGTGGTTGATATTATTTCTTATAGTTATAAGTAGGTACTTAAGTATATGACACCAATGATTATTTTTAATTTAAAATAAAACTTCGTATTTTTATCGCTTTTTTATTTACCCTAGCTTAACAAAAGTTGGATACCTCAGTAATAGACTGAACACAAATTCACTTTATTACTAATACATACATATATAATCCATTATTGCTTACTTATTTTCCGTACTTCAACTTAGGGCTTTTATTTGAAAAATCAAGTATTGACCAACGATTTGATCTATGCTCGGCCCCTACCATGAACTCATAAAGCATTTTCCATTGTGGAAGCGAAACGCCGCCGTTACATGCAGTATAGTGTGGCATCTTGGTTCCACTTCAAGAGTTCATGGTGAGGGGGCAGGTCTGTAAATAATAAGTACTTAAATATGCATTTTGGACAATCACTCGCATACAATTATCTAACTTAGGTAACTCCCTACAATATTATATAAAATACAGGAAAATAACGATTATTTGGATTTCTCACACACGTCTCTAGCTACTATTTGATCGATGGCTGGTATTTGTGCTTTAGAGTGTATTTTTCCAGGATAAAGCAGATCAGTTTCGCCTTTTATTTGCTGCCAGCTGTAGTCTACGTCTTCCTTATTCGTCATACGCGAACATATAACGAATCTAATAATATACCTCTCTCTGTAAGTACCAGCTACCATGAAAACCTTTTTCTTTTCGTTTATGTTTTCTAGTAATTTTTTCGTAATTGTATCACCTTCTTTCAGTCTAAAGCAAACTAGTCCCATAGATGGTTCTGGCTCAACTAAGAATCTTTCATCTGCTCGTACTAATTTAGCAAAATATTGTGCTAGGGATATGTGATTTCTGACGTGTCTTCTCATACCTTCAGCGCCGTAAATCCTCATCACTGTCCACAGTTTTAGAGACCTGAATCTGCGACCGAGTGGTATCTGCCAGTGGCGGTAATCAGGGATTTTAGTTTCTGTTTTTACGTCATCCAAATAGATACGTTGGACATCAAATGCCCTAACGAGATCGTATCCATTTTTAACCCACATAGCAGAACAGTCGAATGTGACAGGCATCCATTTGTGAGCATTTACATCAATAGAATCGGATAATTCGATGCCTTTCATCAGATGTCTATATTCCGGGCACATGAACGCTGCCCCCGCATAAGCGGCGTCCACATGCAGCCACACATCAGCTTCATTGCATACTGGTCCTAACTCATATAAGGGGTCGAAAGCACAAGTTCCAGTAGTACCTAGATTTGCTATGACGTAGCATGGAATAAGTCCTTGAGCCCTGTCTTCTTCGAAGGCGTTTTTTAGTGTCTCTCCTCTCAGCTTACCGTCAGTGTCCGCCTTCAGTAATCGCATTTTCATAGAGCCCAGTAAGCCAGCTTTTTCTACTGAAGAGTTACATTGATTGGAGGTGTATGCGACTAGTTTAGGTTTTATTTCATCTTCATCAAGACTGGGATCGTTCTTTATTAATTTACGAACGGTTTTGTCTTTAGCTGCCAACAGGCCCACTAGCGTAGCCTCACTTGCTGAACCCTGAAAGATTAAGTAAATTAAAGCAAATTCCTAATTGTTGTGTTTGATGTATCTACTATTTTAGCGTAGGTTCTGCACACCACAAAATAAAATAAAATATTGACTCATTCAGAACTTCGTAAATATAATTTATTTACCTGAATAATACCTCCTCCGGGTCCACTAGAGCAGTGCAGAAACTCTTCAGGTATGCCCAGCAATTTACCCAACCAATTCATAGTCACAACTTCAAGCTCAGTGCAAGCAGGACTCGCCAACTGTAAAAGAAAATGTATCTTCAAAATAAAAAGACATTTCAGTAATACTGGTTACACACTGATTACACAAAACAAGTTTTACGAGAAACCACACCATTATTTTGTCTATAAAAATATTTTTGAATTCACTCAAATATAAATTATTCCAATAAACTGGGTTAACTGATTTTAAATCAGTCACAGAAAATCCGCGATTTCGTCCACGTGTAAAAACACGTGTAATTTTTTTCTTGATCAGTAATCCAGACCAGACCAGATCTATTGATCTGGTCTGGTTGATCTGGTCTGGTCTGGATTACTGAAAAGCCTTAAGTACTATTGTCCTTCAGGCTTTTTTTTATTAAGAGATCTACTTACATCAAATATTAGAAATCATTGGTGCAGTTGTGTGTGTGTGTTAATTTATGGATTAGGATTCTAGTAGTAATAGGTTTTGTGTTACTTACCCAGCTGAACCCAACAACAGAGAGGCCATCACTCAGCATATTTCCTACGATACTTGCATAAGATGAGCCAGTTGGATAAAAAGCGTGGAAACGTGGAGAATTCCAGTGTGTTACCTAGAAAACAAAAACAATTGCACTATATAATTAAATGCCGATGATGAAAAGCATTGGTTAGACACATTTTAATGCTGTTGCAAAAGTGGACAATTATCGCGAACATTACCTACGCAGCGCTACGCTACAGTCTATAGCAAAACAATAGTAGAGATTAATATGATTATAAAAATAAGTGCATACAAATTACGGGACAACTGTACTTTATAAGTAAGTACCTATGTAATATATCCTCATCGTAACTACATAATATATACCTAGGTACACAATAGTCCCTTTAACTTAGTTTTCTGTTAACGTACGTTACGTAATTTGGTTGAATGCATGAAGGCAACCTTCTCTACAACCTGACAATGTTTTGGTCTCAAATGCTGGCAAAACGGCTGTTGACCAAGGTTTTAAAACTAATTAACTAACATACGTTTAAAAAGAACTCGGTAATCAGGAAAAAACTCGGACTAAAATATGGATATCTGAATATATCGATACCTAACAGTGTTTGTATTTGTTGTGCACTACTTCCACGACCTACGATACTTTGTTTTTTGTTTGTTATGTAAAACCTGTTTATCTCTCAGGTACCTATCTCATAGCCTATCTTGTATATTTATTAACCAATTCATAATTTATGCAAGTAGGTATCTAAAGTGACAATTTTTGACTGGAAACCTTGTGAGAAAGAATCTAGGTTCCCATTGGTTCCGAAGGATCTAGCTTGCGTAATGTTCGAATTGGCCCAAAATTAATTATATTGATACATTTTAGGCTTCCTGCACTTCTCCATATAAACTTGATCTATGCCAAAAAGGGATATGTAAAAAGTTTTCTCTTTACAAATTAATGAGTACTTACACCTGGTATAATTGCTTGGTTAAAGTCTTTGAGAATTTCTTTCCAATCTTCTGGTTGTTCTGGAGCGTCTTGCGGGAGTAAGTTGAGTAAGTACCCTGGTTCCACGGAAGGCAGGACGTCACTAAAAGTAAAATTAGTATACATTTTGTGAATAAGTACGAGCTGATACCTGCCTAGTCTTCTTCTTCGTTGTATTAGCATGAACTAATTGTCACATGGAATTGGGTTGTGATGTAAAGATTAGTCTGCTAACAAGTGTGTTAGCGAGGTTGACAGCCTAGGGTACCGGGTACTGGATAACCGGACGCACTTAAGTAGGTACGTTCGGTAGATCCTGGGCTGTCTACGTCTGGCTGAGAGTAATCTACAAGTGATATAATTATATAAACAAGTGAAGTAGGTATGATCATTTGTAGAGGATCTCTACTTGCAGTAAGTACTTATTTAGTCACACTTCTTATCGTATCAGATGGTGTTAGAGTTTAAACCGCCTGTAGGCCTCTGACATGGCTTTACACATCGTTGAAAAATGTCTCAGGTATGCCGGTTTATTTACACTGATTCGATAACACGATTTTATAATCATGCAATCACGCAAAAATATTGTTTTGTTTTCGTTTTATGCACCTGTTCATAATATTCAGACAATGGGAGGAAAATTGCCTCAGTCGACAGGTTCCTACTCTCAAAGGTTTGTTTTTATGTTTTAACTAAGTATGCAGTAGTAGGAATAATTGTTTAATTGATGGAATGTTTCGTGTCTTGAGTATTTTTTCAAGTGATTATCTTGCAGTATCTACCGGCGGCTAAGTATTGCGGCAGTGCCCCAGCGCATCGCATTAATTTGCAAATTAATTTGCTGACAGAATAGTTAGTAGGTATAACAATAAGTGGGCATTAAACCTATACAATAAAACTGAAAGGCAAATTATAATTTGCGTAAATACTTAATTGTTGTTTTGCATTATTGAATTCTTATTATTAACACGATTAAACAAGTATACAGTACTTGTTGTATAGCTACATACATTGTCTTTTTTAAGTTGGCAGTGGACTCATAGTTGGACCAAATTCTTTGTTGTAAACTTTATAATGTACTTAGTCTAACTTTAACAATAATAATAAGTAGATATTGTTTGATTTTTAACTCTAGAAGGTAACAATCAAAAAGTGTTTTAGCAATGTTATTATTAATCATCCATTGCTACCTTATTCATTTAAATTCATGATCAACAGCTCTACCAAATTTCTTTGTATTCTTCTCTACGGTAAATTTTCAAGTATCAGAACAAATTGTCTACCAACCTTACCTAGGCAACCTTTTTGTAACGATTGAAATCGTAGGTACTTTGTCCCTAGGACAAGTTTATTATTTTATTGAGTATCTGACATGCATGTTCGTCATTATCTGCTTAAATCGTCTGTAACATACGCAAAGGCCAAAGACGATGATAAACATTCATTGCCAACGTAAATATTGCCTATTTCAAAAAAGCTACGTAGGTAGAGCTGGTACGTGACATTATAATTCTCATGAGATATTAAAAACGGATAAATATTTAAAATGTTGTCTATATGTATTATAACCGTATGAGACAGCTATTAGGATTATTGTAAGGCAACAATTGTCTCTACAAGCACTCGGTCGGGAATCGAACCTGAGATGGCTGAGCTTTGAATTGAAAAGACGCTTCATGATTGGCTTTTAAATAGAAAACCATTAAGTAGATATTATGTTTAATATTAGATTAATTGCGAAACTAAAACCATATATTTACAGCACAGCCAAGTTATCAAGAATCTAGGTATACATGCATCTCGTAAAATAATATCTAATAACCTAATCTAAGCCTGTACTTCTCCAAGAGGTAGACAGTGATGTCCTATTTGTATTGTAATTTACTAGTGTATTTAGTTATTACTTATTTATTAAATAAGTACTGTATAGAATAACTATACATAGTTTGAATGGTTCTCCATAAGTATCGTTGTGTTATTTCAAACCGGAATAATTAACCAGAGTTGAAGGGAAATATCTTATTTGAGCTTTTACTTCATTAAGGTGGCAAGGGCTGAATATAGGTCAGTAGAGGAGTTTTATTAAAAAACAAAATATTAAGATAATTACTCACTTATCTCTGATGTTTTCCATATAATCGGCGAGCAAGTCAATGGTAGCCTTGCCAAAGTCCCGAAACTGTTGCGCGTCCATTTTACACCACAGGCACTTTTCTAATTCATAAAATATTATCAACTTTGTTCGTTATTCAGGAGACTTCGTGACGGTCAATAAACTAGTTGTTGACGTGATTCTAATTAAATAGGAAGCAGGTTGAGAAGTGGAGATGAAATGACACTTGAAGTTAAGATGACGATCTGTGAGACAATGGTAGTGCGGTCTGGCGGGAGGTGGATTTATAGGCGCAAATCAGCTTTCTACAGCCACTGAGGCGCTCGCATACTCGATCATGATACTTGGAGCCACAAGATGGGGTGAAGCATGACGATTTCGTTTGCAGTGAGCTTAAACTTTAACAGCACCGGACAAACATCTGATCGACATAAATATTTACGGTTTGGATTGGTAAATATTTACAATATGGTAATTAAAACCAGTGGAACGAAAGCGAGGTCTTACAATATAGCAACGGATGGTTCTAGCTATTTCTTGACTTTCGACCAAATATAAGTTCACCATTTGTGATAGCTGAGTTTAGTTCACATTTCTAGTATTTTTATTTAGCATACACTTTTCAGGCACTTAGCAACTCCAGTTTTAGTTTCTGAAAAACCAAAACAACACATTTTTATTTGCCGCCTTTTTTATTTTATTGCATAGTGTCGGGTTATTTATATTTTTCCCACATCCTAAAACTCGTTTTCTGTAATGGATTCAACTTGTCTTGCTGAATTTTATTGTTGCATTGCTTATTTTGATGCATTCAAAGTCAGGGTAAACGCGGTAAAAGTATTCGGGGCAATACGGCATTTCTGTAGAGAGCGACTGTTTAAATGCCTGTTGCTTGTCTATAAAGATACAATAACTCGTTTTCTCAGCGTGTCTTACAACTTCCGAAAGTGAAATTTCTGTTTTATCAATGGAGAATTAAATTTCATGTTTTATCCATTTTTAAACAGTTTATACAAAAATGCTAGACATTAAATTAAATCAGTGTCACCACCAAAACAGAATCATCTTTGGCGGGGTTACTAATAGGTATATTTTAATTTGAATATTTTGTTTGAAAGTTCTTTGTTAATCTGAAATGCTGAAAATGTTTGTTATTCACTTTTCATGTAGCTCGTTAGCATACCGACGACAAATTTTAGATAAATTAAGTGTGTATTAGAAAATTGGGCATGTAAAATCAAAAACTTTATTATTGGCCAAAATAATTATTGGTTTAATTTGAAATTTAAATCTGTCTATGGTAAAGCAACTAGAGGCCTAAATGGACGTAGAAATAAATAGGTAATAATTAATTTATAAATTCGCGGATCACTTACGCACTAAGTGTGCAGCCACGACTCAGGCGGCCGGTTTTATCTTTTAAAAATAAATAATAACCATTGTGTGAACACAACTTGATTTATAAAGCATAGCAGTGAATGTATTTTGTCTTCCTTATAGTCCTACGAGTAGGATAATTGTAAAAGTTCAAGGACACTATGCACGCGTTGTATTGGCACTGGGGGATTTTAACGTACCAGTTAGAGCATTTCGTTCAAATTCAATGTTAAGGTTTATTTTTATGTCGACCGATCTCAAAGTATTGTAGTTATGTGAAGACAGGTTAAAAGCTGCATACTACTTACATAAAATGTTAGTCTTTAATTTGTCTCTGGGTCTAGGTAAGTATGTGTGATAGACTTCATTTTTTTTGTTTACAATTAGTATTCGACGTAGCTAACTGAATTCTAATTGCAACGTCTTCGTTGTCGTCTTCTTGTATGTAGGTATAATCCTGCGTTTTCTCAGGTCCCATTAGCCCAGCTCTACCCAAGTAGTTTTCTTACGTATATCCAATATACCCATGTCCATTGATATCTCAACGCCAAATGCATACTGTCTTCAATACTTTGGGACCTGAGGTCTCATAAGTACATGCTAAAGTCAGTCCTCAGCCTCAATCAGTTGTTAGCTCTAGACAAGTGGTGAAACGATAAACGAATAGAAATCGAATTTAACTATTATTAAGTTATGATTGACTTCCTGACTATGTGTCTATATATTTTTATCACCTTCCTTATATAGCTCAGCTAGCATAGGTCTAACTGTATTAGTTTATTTATTTAATGCATTTAATGACGTTTCATACTGTTTTAGTGCAAACACCAGGATTTCGTGATCATGCGGCGTACACTAGAAGGGGAATGATAATTATTGATGTATTTTATACTTTTTTACAATTTGTTTACAAGCGGTGATTTAGTTACAAGTCAAGGAAATTAAACGTAATTGCATTGTTAATATTAAAGACGTTATTTATTATACAACGCTAGTATAGTTACGTCGTTGGTAATAGACTAACTGAAACCTAGATATCTATGGTAATGGTTTCCTTGTGCGTCGTAACGACTGCCATGACCGGTCAACAGTCGACGTGCCGGCTGAGTGGCGCGGTCAAGGCGGCAGGCGAGGCGGCGCGGTGGCGCGAGCTCATCTCTGCTGCACGCTTCCGATGCGTTTGCGCATCATTGACTAAGATTGCGAATGCTTCCGTCCAATACGTGCGAGGACAGGGAAATGAGATACATTTGCGAGATGGATGGTGTTGGTAATTAGAGTACGATGAGAAATCGTAGTTACGACATTTGCAATCAACTGAACATAAGTACTTAAGTACGAGTTACGTTATATTTAACGTCATACAATAACATGAATATTGAATCTACGATCCAATCAGATGACTCATCAGTCAACAGGAAGGACAGAAATGTTATGACCTACAAATATTATATTTATTCAGACATTTATGCAGACTGTACGCTGTGAGGTAGTGACACACCCACATTACGCCAAACATAAGTCCCATGAATTTACTGGGCATGTTTAGAATTGGTCATCGATGTCTCGGAAAATAAGACATGGACTACGTCTATTTAGCCCTTTATTACAGAGATAAACTATATCTGACTAATTCTGTTCCCAGAATATTTTCAGTTATCTAAAAACCAAACAGGTCAACGTCCTAAATAAATTTTGCATTACAAATATAGGTCCCTAAATCACAATAAAAGATCGCGTTTAAAATATTAAATTTATTTAAATCAATATTAACATTAAATTAAAGATCAGTGTTATCAAGTAAATGTAAATATAATTAAATAAGGTCTAAGACAGTAGAAGTGTTCTTGATGTTGCAACTTCTACAGTTAAAAACAACAACCTGTAGATTAGGTACATTATTATTAAATATTAAATAACCAATTATAATATTAAAAACAACAATATGAAACATCGAATACGTTAATAGGCCATTAAAAATGATTATCAAAATAGCGATACCTAAGGAAGGTCCTACAAATGAAGTCAGATTGCCTCTATTATTTTCATCATATTGGTGGCTAAAAGGGACGACTTTTTATTCATTAGTAATGAAACGTACTTAAAGGAGGAATATTAAATTCAACGGATATGACGTGTACTGGAGCAAGATTTCTTTGAAATACCTGTCCACATCGCAGGCACCGCAGTATTCTGGTTTGCGATTTAACAAAATAAGAATTGAAATTTTTACGGTGCGCGAAAATAAAAGAACATTGATTTTAAGTGTCACTTTGTTGTAAACCCGTCAAGCGGATACTTGAATGTGGATGAACGATCATTTGACGTCATGTAATTTATAAGCTGCTAATAACTCAGTAAAACAATTCATTTTAATAGGAAATTACAGGAGTAGGTAAGTAATAAAAATGATTAAAATCTACAACTAGGTAGGTAGGTAGACAATGATTTTTTTTAAATATTTCTAATCGGATTGCATGTCCACACTAGTCTCAATAAAAAATATTCTATAAGTGCGTATATCCATGCCACAGTCCGATGTAAATGTTATAGAATATTTTTCAAATTTCTCGTTAGCCGGTACAGTAACAGGCAATGCCAACATCGCGTTGCTGTGCTGAGTCAAGGTGACGCGGTCGATGCGCGGCATTAGCGCCCGTGACGAGATCCTGTATGTATTATCAGTACGCAAAATGTGCTTAACATCTGACATGCACGTCCCTCCTTCCTCCAATAACATAGTAAGAATTAATTTTCCAGTAACGGACTCTGCGGAAGAAAACCTCATATTTATACCTCTTTTACTGTCAGATTTTATAACAGGTCACTAAAATATTACGTACCGATTAAGCGATCAAATATTTGCATCATAGTGGCAGAAGCATGCTCAAGTAACGCATACCGCATTGCTTTAAGCATGAGCTCATTGCGGTGTGGTATCATAAGCACTGTAGTTCTATAACATTCGCAAGCTTCCCCGCAGCTACATGGGTCCATCGGCCACGTTTCAACTTTTGCTTGCAAGCTGTCAATTGGTAAGTCCCAACGAGGTTGTGTCGTAATCCTTATAAAAAATTGTCCTATGTCACTACAGAACCAGATCCATGAATTCCCTACTTGAGTACTGAGACACACCAATTGCAAATACAACTTATGATCTGAAACCTCTTGTGCGTTCTCTTTCGGCGCACCGCTCAATATTATGTCTTTGTCGATCAGATTTAGACGACGTAAGTAAAACCGTGGTTTATGTATATCATCCAGCTGCACAGGAATCGAAGGTTCGACATCTGTTATATATATTTGAAACGTAGCCGTCATTGCAAACGGTGATGATACCTGTATATCGACTTTATTTGGCCGGTATAGGGGTCCAGTCACTTTGCATTTCCTTAACGGATTCAATACTCCAACCTGTCCACGAAGTAGAAATATAATGTACGTGTCAAATATTCGTGTTTTGTTATATCCGTGCACAAGAAGAATACAACTTTCATCGTGAACAAAGTTCGCAGTAAATTTAACATTAAGAAACATTTTTTTTCCATTCTCGCCTGAAGTAGATTTTTCTACCAAAAAGTTATTCCGACTGTTATTCAAAATCATAAATGTATAAATAAGCGTTTCTTGATTACTGGAACAAATCGCCACTTGTCGCGTGGAACTTCTTAGCAAAGGTGGATGAAATCGGATAGTATCTTTAGTTTTAAACATTGGCAGTACAACGTAGAGGTGAATAGACAAAAATAACATTTGTAGAAAATTTGGCTTAAAAAAGTCTTTTGTTGATAGTGGAAAATATAGTCGTAGTATATTCATTGCTTCGATTATAAGACAACCATTGTTAATTATGTCACCTTCTCTACTTTTCTCTTGTATTTCACAGAATAGTGAAAAATGTTCTATTAAGAACGGGCAATAGTTCATTATAGCTGAAGATAAGGCTATACCATCGATTAAGTCAGTTGTTAGGTTTGTTATGTGTCTGACTGGTTGTTTATGTTTACCACGCAGATTATTGTGTTGTATCAATATCTGTTCATTAAACCAATCAATTAAAACTTTTATAATATCTCTAGGTTGAGAACTCACACATATGCAGTCGAAAAAGCAGCTGTCCAGTACGAATACTTTATAACTTTGTATAATAAAGTCAAGCCAACTTTGTTTATTTAATCTTTCGAATAAAGGAACATCCGATACTAATTTTTTCGTTAGTACAATATCAGCGCTGCACTTAGGAGTAATGTTTTCCGAATACATCACATATTGTTCATGACTTAGCAGAAATTTCGCTTGTAAGGCCCATAAATTGGCACCACGCGAACGCAATAAAGTAATAACTTCTCTGTACGTATCGTGAATCTCTTTCACAAACTTAAACGAATCATCAACGCCATGAACTCTGTAAATAAATCATAAATTAGAAAACATATCGGAGGAGTATAATTATTTATAGTCTTTAAAATAATCTATAATGTAGAAAAGGATTAAAGCGTATTTACGATATTTTCCGGACGTGCTTCATGAGTGGTCCCGCGATTCTTCGGACGAAATTTAAATACGAGACATTTATTCCTTTCGTTTTTGTTGTACACTGAGTCGATAAAGCAAAGGATATGGCATGAAATGTATCTGGAATAACCGGAAATAAATCTCTTCGAAATCCTTGTTGGAACATCCATTTTTCTAAAAACGAGGAACACTTTTCCAGGTATGAATAAAGATCGCTTTGACTGCTTGAAGGATAATAGGGGTAAGGGTTGTCTTCTGATTTTACATATTCGTTGGCATGTAAGGTTAGTTGACAATAAGTGACACAAAAATGAACTTCAACGTCACAGGTAGATCCACAATCATGATTGAAATGAAGCATTAAATTGCCTATATAAGAAACCGGACAAGATACTTTTATTTTGACGGATACAGTTGTATGAAAATAGCCTTCTTTTTCTTCAACATTATAGTCAACAAATTCCACTAACAGATTTGATTCCTCTTTGGAAACACAAGAAAATGAATCTAGATCAGATTCTTCTTCCAAGTCAATTGTTATTACTCGCGCGATTTCGACTCCAATGTGACATGGTGGGAATATTAATCGGTATGTACTGGGTGTCATTAAAGGCGTCTCTCGTTTTCCAGTAAACGTTAAGTTAGAATAAGGAATTGTCAAATTTTTATCTAAAAATAACACAGCAGTAGAATTAAATTTACCATGACCCTTGGGGTGAAATGTCAAAGTAAATGAGGCAACTTTATTTTTATCTAGCTCAAACTTTATGTTCGTTTCCGTTATGGTTGGCTCGTTCTCTTCTAAGCTTCTCATTTCTAAAGTAAAGTTTGGTGCAAGTTTTGATATAACAATGGTCACATACAAATAGTACTTTGATACATTAGTCATGGTAAAATCAATACAGTTCTTTCCATATAGGGTGAAATCAATATCAAATTTGTCTACTGAAAATTCTATCCATGGTACGGTAATCACTCCAATTATACGACAGTAACTTATGTCTTTATTAACAGTTCTTAGCTTCACCTTAAGATTATTTTCATAGCACCTAAAATTAATAATAGTTGTTATGTTTTACTAACAGAATAATACGTAATGTAAATTTAAATATGTTGAACTAAGTAGGTGAAGTCAAATAAGGATAGGGTACACACTATTGTATGTGTAGAATCTTACTACGATTTATTTAAACATACTTTGATTCCCACTCCTGGGCAAACGCCACCGTTTTTTTCTTCCTTACCTCTGTATTTTTCTATTACTTTCCAAATATGTGTTAGAGATATTATTGCCTGGACTCAATTGACTACTTAAAAAACATTGATTTAAAAATGTTCTTACTTCTCGTAATCACCAATATAGTGTTGAAGTTCGGTAGACCAAGAATTATGATCAGGAGGTCCCAATAAACCATTGATTTTAAACGGAATATACATTTCGTATTCTCTTCTAAATATATCGTACACTTTTATAAATACTATTTTCGATTGTCCTCCTTCCACGGTAAAATTCAATATTCTTTGTTTTTCATTTCCATTTGCAATATAAACATCAAAAATATTATCATCGCCGGTATCAAGAACGTCTACTACAGTTTTAACTGAACCATAGTTTTGAAAGGTGACTGGGACGTAGGTAATCATGGCGCATGGTATCCGGGACATGTATATATTTTTAGGATGTATTATGATTTTTGGCTCCACAACGTTGCCGCTTATTGGCAAAACCACATTTTCTTTATTATTAATCCGTAATAATATGTCAAAAGTAAACTCCATTATGCATGATATTTTTACTATGATATCAAAAGTCATAATCATTTTTGGTCTAATGATTCCAGACATGGGTTCTATTCTTAAACCGGGTATCAAAGGCTCCACGACGTGAAATAAGGCAATCTCTCTTGAAGAATTTTCCAATTTGACTTTCTCTACGATCTCCAAGTTTAAAGGAATGTCTTTAAATATGACGGAAAGCTGTAAGAACTTTATAGAAAGCTTACGTGTTATAACGCTTAATTCGATTGGTATGGTTCGAGTGGTTATACTTTCAGATAATAAATTTACTTCGTGGACTTTCGTTTTAGCTGTTTTACAAACATACATAACAGTGCATATCTTGCAACTATGACTTGGTACAGAGCCAGACATTGGATTTATTTCAAATGGAGTCTCTGATTGTAGTTCGTCCCATTTGAAGTCAACCGGAATGTTAAAATGATTGTATACTCTTACCGGAACAGTTGTAATAAAGCTTTCAGATGTAACCATACCAAATTTCAAGCTTTTTTCTAGTAACATTAGTACGGGATTGCCTACCTGCAGAAAATATGGATGTTTACCTTTGTATGTATTATCGATGATGTATTCCAAAGTTCCACTATAATGGCCTTCAACAAACCCTTGACAAAAAACTATTAATTTCGTTTCTTGTAAAGATTTAAGCTTTATCGTTATGGTGGGTATCATATTTTCAGTGTATAGAATACAGTCATCATCGATAAATTTTATATTAATTTCGTAGTTCGTTTTATTTTTTACTGTTAATTCACTTTGACCATAGGTAGATACAGCCACTTTTCCAAAATCAAGAGAAAACGGAAGAATTAATATGTGAAACATATCGTAAGGTGTTACTCTTTTCTCAATTTTTTTGCAAAAGTTACCATCTATTTTCTTTAATTTTTGCGTTATATCTGAGTAGCATTCATCTCTCCCTGTAGTAAATCTCTCTATAATGGGTTGTTTTGCATAGGATGCCTTACTAATGTTCAAATATCTATATCCTAACGCTTTTCTATGTTCATGTATTTCGACTTCTTCGTTTACGAAAGTGTATTTAGGAAGTTGGTCGTATAATTTATGCAAAGACTCAACCTCTATTTCTTTTGGTTTTTTACCAAATGATATATTTATTTTATTTGTTATAAAATAAGTTAAGAAATTATCATCGTCAGTACCCATTCCGACTTCATCGAACTCATTGTCATGAGGATTTCTTATTCTGAAACTAAAAGTCTTTGCAACTTTTAAACATGTCGGTTTGACTGAAATTGATAATCGTATAGATGAGTTAGGAGCTATTGAGAACTTCGATGGTGAAACTTCAAAACACGTGACTCTTTCATGACACATTTTCGCAACTATTAAATTTGACTCATTTCGTATACGGACGTATTTCTTCACTTTGTTATTAATTGCCACATCCCCAAAATTTATTACTTTTGGTGAATGAGTGATTTTACAGTATTCATATTGCCCGCTTATGTAATAGCGGCCAATTTCTGCATGATGTTCAGCATTACAACATCTTATTTCATTCACTTGTATTAACCGTAAGTCAAAAACAAATCTATTATCAAGCTGTTTTCTTTTAGCTCTGGAGATACATTCGTTTTTGGGATTAAATGTGATCTGTATAGTTCGATCATCTACTGGTATTATTTTGAATGCTCTATGAGATGCAGAAATTTCACGAGCCTCGTCAAACTTCTGTAACAGAAAAAAAAAGGTTAATACTGTCAACAACGCCTTCACTTTCATTGCTGCTGACGGGGCGAATTTCGAGAGACACTATGAATATTACAATAATAATACAATAGACAAAATAGGCTAATTTACACTTCTTTGAATTGTGTTGAGCAAAAACTTCAGTCTGTTGAAATAAGTGAATCTTTAAGTAATTTAGTAAAGCAGCTAGTTCTATAACAATTTACCATGAGGCAGCCATCGCACATCGTTTTAAGGTAAGCGGCGCAGTTGAGATCAACTTCAACATCCAAAACTTGTGTAGTTGATAGTTCAACAAACGACGTCGGAAACTCCACCACTTTGAATCTCTTGAAAACATTGTCAGGATTATAATTATTGCATTTGGACATAGTTTGGTTTGCAAAATGGCTCAAGGTATTTATTACTCCAAAATAAATATTAAAAAAATATTGAACAAATTGTTGACCCTGTTGTTGTCAACATGGACAACAAAATATTGTGAACAATTAAGTCAGTGGTTGTCATAGTGATACTTGAACTACTTATTGAGTATGAAGTTTTTAATCCATATCCACGCTTCCATACCTTTACCACTTTACTGATTTCCTACTATAAGTATCTATATAAATAAATGTTTGTCCCTTATGCGTTCCTTAAGCGTTGATCAGAATGTGATGAAACTTTGGTAGGGTCATCTGAAATCACATAACACGCGGACGAAGTCGCGGGCATGCAGCTATTAATATTATAAATGTGAAAGTAACTCTGTCTGTCTGTCACGCCCTCACGACTTTTTCAAAATCCGTCTAGCGCTTTTCAGGACGGATTTTGATGAAATTTCGCATATTGTAGGTTTAAGACCCAAGAAAGGACATAGGCCTGACACATCACTAGACTACTTAAAAAAAGATATTAAACACTCTAATGATTTTAAAGTTTGTAGGATACTTCGCCTGTTTTGAAGCTAGAGCTACAAAACTTGGTTTTTAGCGGATTATTATAAAAAAAATAAACATGAATAGTCGACAATAGAGAACTCAACCCTAGTGCACATTAAATTTCAGCGATAAAATTATCGCGCGATAAGAAATCGTGGTGCGCGCTAGGCTTTATGGGGGTGAAAGATTTTATGAGAAGTTAAAATCTTGAAATTGTATAATTATAAACATAAATGGCGCTACGTATCGTTTGAATCATGATTTATTTATTAGAAACTTTAGTAGTGTGTTGTGTTAATAGTTATTTACTTAAATATATCATCTATACTAATTAATAATCTAAATTAACGCGAGCGAAGCTGCGGGCAAAAGCTGGTAATAAATTATGTGTTTTATTTTATAGGGTTTTGTATATTAATTTAGGTAGTTGCTAATAGTTTTTAGACTTCTAAGATTATTAGGTTTCGTTTGGCTGTGAGTTAACTTCAATCTACATGATTTCGATTTTCCTAACCCCTTTATTCATTTGAACCTTCAATCTAGTACCTAAATACCTTATATTACAACAGCGTGAATTCAGTTATTATTTTAGAATTTTCTTTCTTCACAATGACTAGATGACTAGAAACGAAGTGCCCCGCGAACGGGATAACGTGCTAGAGTAATATTGTAGATGGATGTAAGTACCCGGGGTGTGTCGTACGACTCCAGCAAATTAGTTCGGGGCGGGGGAGCCGCGCTCGCCGCCGCGCCTCCCCGCTCGCCCCAGGGTTTATCAGATTCAGGGGGTAAAAAATGACTTCTCAATGGGAGGCAGGAGGGCGGCGCGGAGGCGAGGGGCGGGCGTGGGCGGCGCCGCCACGTGGCTCCGACTCTCGGTCGCGTCGCGACGCCCGCTGCAACCGCTCCCTGCCAACCGCTCAGGAAGTAAGCACAGGTGTTCCTTTAGCTGTGCTGTTTACGCGACTCGTGCGGGATGCTAAACTGTGACGGTGGCGCTGGATGCTTACAGTGTGTGTATGGGACGTAGTGAGGAGTTCATGGAAGCTGAATACGGTGAGGTGGTGGCAGGGTGCGAGGTGCGGCGCGGCGACGCTCCCATGGATGGCTCGCTGGACACCATGCACCCGCTCGACCCGCCGCCGCCAGACGTGCTGCTCGCACTGCTCGCCAGAAACAAGGCTCTTGAAGGTAGATTATTATGACCAGTTGGAATTTTATAACCGCCAGTTACCATTGTTAATAAAGTACATAATTATTTAGGTAATTCACGATTGGAAACGTTCCAACTATTTTACAAACAGTAGTTCGGTGCTTGCTGATCACATCACATTTCGAATTTAAATTAATAAATCTCCTGAATTCAACCAAATGGTGCATTAGTAAGTTTCCGCCTATCGGCAATTACACCATACTACGTGTACGTACGTACGACACCGTACGATACGTAACTATTATCGTAAGTCCACGAACGTAACTATGACTATAAGTCTAATACACTAACTCTAACACGCAATATTTCCAAAATAATGTGTTTTAATTAATTACCTCATTAATAATTTGACCATTCGTAGATTACCTACACAGTACCTAGTGGCACAACCAGATAAAATATTATATACTTATGAATGCTAGTGCAATGTATGTATCTTTCTGTGATTGTAATTAATTATGTGTCTACCACTAGTCATCAAGAAATATTGTATAACGTAAATGGTCTAGCGTTATAATTTGTATATTACTACTTTAACATTGTAATGCCCCATAGAATATAATAATGATTTATTGAAAAGTGGACAACTTAATATATATTATTATTAAGTAAGGTATACTTATACTAGACTAGCTCTTTTAAATACAGTCTAATGGAATTTATTGGAACTGTTTTATAGAGTATCGTATTCCGCAAATCATAATTAAATACAATAAACCTTCAAGTTAATAAAAGTTTTTTAAGCAAGCTTGCTCAAGTCACTGATTTGGCCATCAGGCCTAAATAGAAGAACTAGTATTAGGTTCTTCATGAGCATTAAGTACATTACATCAGGGGTGGGCAGAGGTGCATATTTAGTTGAAACACCCAATTGTCGCCAGTTAGATATGAGTCCCAGTGACCCAGGACCTCATGCTCAGCAGTCATGCTTTGCGAAAAAGAATAGTTTTCTAGCTTGATAAGAACAATATCGTAGCATAGCATCGTAGGCTACAATTAAGGGTGTATGGGCGCGTGCCAGGGTTTTAGTGAAGGACGAGCCACGCGACGGGGCGGCCTTGTTTCCGATGGGTGTACACTCACGCACGCCATACGGCTTCAAATAATCAAGTTAAGTGCTCTTTACATGTATGCACAGGAGTGGCGATGAGCTTTTTTGATTTTTACACCAGACAAGAGCTGACACTTGGCGCTATTATGCCGATAACGTATTAGTAAATTGATGTACTACTTAAATTCCTACAAGCTTTACTAATAAAGCCCGGTTTATATTTAGGATCACAATAAGAGGCATACCATAAATACTCGTAGATGTTTACTGCCGTATGGGTATACGGCAGTAAACATCTGCAGAAATATCACCCAAAAAGTATGAATTTAACTGACTTCAATAATGAGGTAATATTTTGGTGGTAGGTAGAAGAAATTGTCTCTTTAGTACCTACTATGAGTAGGTATATTAATTGAATATTATAATTGTTCCTCTTTATCGCAAGTCTCGTTTAACGAAGCTCCTAAAATAGCAAAAAATAGTTCGACTAACAGGGAGGGTAGTAACCGGGATCGACTCAATAACCAGTTAGGCACTAACCACGAGATATTTGCCTGTATTCCTAGAAGAGAGGCTGAGGAGAATTGTTCCACACCTACTCATCATATAAAATAAACAACAAAACTAATACTTTATATACCATTGTAGCCTACGATGCTATGCTACGATAGTGTTCTTATCAAGCCAAAAACTTAATTTTTAGCAAAGCGCGTCTACTGAGCATGAGCATTGAATTCAGATACTAAACTATACTTGACAATGGCATTACATTGAAAATATCAGACATACGTAGATATTTGCCCTTGTCTGACAGTTCGTACTCCGTAATCAGTAGGCCACAACGTTATGTATGGTATATTTTCATTGAGCATTAAATGATAAACCACATGAATAGCTTACGAATGACTGGTATTGTACTGAGCTTGTGTTAACATCGAGTTCTGTTATTATATGGTCGGGGAGCGGCGGGCGGCGCGCGCCGCCTGCTGCACTATTATTATAACTTCTCTAATCTTTGACTATTATAAATATTGCATTGTTATCATACTCGTATTAAGAAAATATTGCGTAAATCCGCCAATATTCCATGAGAACTGATATTTTTTATGTTATTCTATTTAGTTTTGGATTCTTTGGAGTCTTGTTGTGTTGTACGTTTACAAGTTGAGTACTTGCGAAAGAGACACAATGATCATATATAATTATAAATTATTAAACAATATGTGCTGGGTTCTTAATAATAATAATAAACTTGTTCAATTCTTTAAGAAGATTTTGAGGAATCAAAATAATCGTGATCACTATATTAACTGGGATAATTAAGTAAAACATTCAAATGGGAAACTTAAAATATCATCAAACAACTAACTTATACCTACTTACTTCGATTCATGACGACGCGACGCGACGCTGCAACCGTGTAAAGAGCGTGTCACCTATTTTTAATGAACTACCATTTTAATAAAAAGTGTGAGAATATATCGTGGTCAATATTTACAAAGTATTTTAACTAAACGAGGAGGAGATGTCTCCTATTATATTATCGCATTAAAACCGGAAGTGGGCACGTGGCGGCGCGTGCGCAACGAATCGCCTCCTTCCGGTTTCCACGGCACGTATTGTTCGGTGGGATGGTGTTGGTTAAATTCTGCCTCTTACCTGCACTTAATTATGACACTGTATCATTCATACAATGATATATGCAAATAATTGTGTTATAAATTATAAATCAAATACGTAAGAGATATTATACACTATTTGAATAATTACATGAGATTTTTATTTTGGGATTTCCTTTGTTCTGTAATAAACATGAGTACCTACCTACTAAGATACCTGTATGAATTATTTAGAATTAAGAAGCTACCTAATTATTGCCCGCGATAAACTAAATAGTACCTTAATAAATTAACTTATCAAGTTACAATCAGAAAATGTTTAAACAAAAACAAATCATCATTTAATATGATTATGTCGCAGGTGGTTATATTTTATTGCATATATTTTTAATAGGAATAGTTTTCACTAGTTGTACAAATAATTTACTTATGAGAATTTTAAGAAACTCATGATATAAATGTTAATTTGCCTAAAAAATACTTGAGAAACTACTAGATAGGTACTTCACAAGATACGTATTGGTATCTGAAATAATTTATAACAACAAAGTTTATGAGGCGTACTTTAGTTGGGGCTGATTTCATCCGCGCCGCGGGGGGCGACATCTGTTGGCTTTCGACCCCTCCGCGAGCTCTCACTCACCTTAGTTCACCTGATTTAGATCATCTATGATTACTTTGCTACGGGCCTACGCTTGGGAATTGGGATGTAGTTACAAGCATTCGAGTTATATTTTTTATGAAGTTAAAAGTTTGCGTTCTATATTTGTCTAGTGACTTTTAATGTCTGGTCTGGGCTTACCGTTTTTGTACAGCCGAGTTATTTGCCAAAAATAAGAAAAACCATGCATAAAAACACATGATGGCGCTCAAACGCGCGGTAACCGACAGTCAGGCATAAAATGATAGCAGGATAAACTACAAAAAGTATCGTGGAATATTAAATGTTTTCGCGCAGGTAAGTCAGTGCTGCGTTACAGTTGTTTAGAGGCCTATAATGACGCCTACCTGCCTTAAATACCCTACTGCATATCTAAAATATAATAAAAATAGTATTATTAACTAATATATATTGTAATTGATACAGATACATTCCTAAAATATCGAACTAAAGTACTATTGCGACACTCAGATGAATAAGACCCCAATTCGGAATGACAAATTGTGTTTTTCATAAGGGCTAGATTACTTAGCGCAGCTTCTATAACTTTACAAAACACAGTATTTCATTTCTAATTAAAGAGACCCTTCAATTTCATGCCGAATTACCAAAGAAACATGCCAAACAACAAACAATAATTATTTTCGTTTTGACGAAAGCTTCAATAGATTTCTATTTCACATAATTTTCGATCACAAAAGGGCGAGCAGTGAAAAGTTATAATTTCCGTGGGTGATTTTTATAGAGGGCTCCTTTGATTACTCTCTACATAAAGGGCTTCAGCACAAAGCTCGCAGTGATCAGCATTATCCCTTTGTTAGCGTTTTAATCAATCAGAGAAACGCTGCGCCCACTCTACCAGAGCCGAGGGCTTAGCGGTGTGGGTATCAGTTAAAGAGATCGAGTTATCATTTTCTTTTTCTTTCAGCTTGGAAATTGTTAGACGATCTTCGAATTAGAAATTGCTTTTTATTTCAGTGGTAAGATTTTCTTTTGTTTTATGAACATCTAGCGTCTTTAGTCATCTTTAGTGCACAGACACCTTGAATAAGATTTAGTTGTACGGTACATTTTCGAATCAGAATTATCGTATACAGTTGCACAAATATTAGGTATTAGATATAGTGACCTCGAAATTTTAAATAATATTATGTCTAACCTAAACTAAACAACCCAAATCAATTAAGACGAAACAATAGAGGTTAACTTTTTAAGTGACCTAATTACTTAAAAAGTAATCCCCATTTGGTTTGTCTATACTCTTAGGATCTTTGAGTATATAGAGTTTTCATAACTCAAGAGACCGAAATAAATGATATTTTTCTAAGTTATCTAGACTTCTAATCCTGACATTATTCATTACATTTGTTGCTGACGTCTGTTTGGTGTAACCACGATGAGGCTTTTAATAAGCATCGTCATTATAATATTGAACATGAATGATTTCTATCTAAACAAGTATTTTCCCTACAAATGGGCGCAGCATGTGGGGCATACCGGTGCGAAGGGGATTTATGGTGAGCGTGGCTAATCATGAGGTAGCCGACTTTTTGATAACCATTTATTTTAAATGGAAGAAGACCAATAAAATTAAATAAATCGGTATCGTACGTATTTTGTGAGGGCTCTTCGGAGCTAGATTTTACTTTAATAAACATGCTGTCACTATAATCAGTTCTTCAAGTGCCATTGCGACACAAATGAAACACGTCCGTTGCCTGCAGAATTTGTGAACATATACCGCGTAACTCGCGTATTGCTAAAAGTTACTTTTTGTTTATTTATGTTATTCGCGGTATGGACGCGATGAGCGACGTTCAACAAATTGCCATTTAAGTTATAGATGATACCGTGTTGCACAGTGTTGCTTTACGAAAAGGAACTGCGGTGTGGATGCACCATTAGTAGGTTTCGAAGGTTATACAGGATGAGATACTTGTAAAAACCTTGAAAATTTGTTGACCTTTCGTACAATTGCGAGAAGTTAATGTTTTATAGTAAGAAAACAATTGAAAGGTAGTCAAATATTATTTTGTAGATGTTACGTCTCATAGGTTCAATTATGTAAAAACGTATCGTTTCTGAAAGTAATGTAAACACAGTGTTTCAGTAACGATTGTTTGTGAGTGCGTTGTGCAATAAAACTAACGATTTATTGCTGAACGTTCTTACATTTATAGTCAAAGTATGCTAATAAGTACGACTACGACACCCTAGCAGTGTCATGTGTTATACGAGAGGAGATAACTACATACCTACTCTTTGCTTGCTTTTTAATTTAAAGTAAGTAAAAGTTGGAATGTTATTATTATCTTTCTAAGAAAATGGATTAAATGCCTTAGGATTTTCTTTTGTAGTATAATATGGTGAACTAATGATTACTTACTCACATTCTATCGATGTACGCATCAAAATAACCTAAAATATAAATGTTTTAAGTAACTAAGTATTTTTAATGAAAACAATATCTCCGACTTATTAACTAAAGGTATTGTCACCATTAGCGCGTAGACACGCAATGCATCACACTGCGACACTTAACTTTTATGTGGACCCGCCTTCCCGTTGTAAAGCAATTAATAAGGACTAACAATTTACCTGAATGGGACGGTAAAGAGAAAATTAAGGAGTCTGCCGACCTCGGTTGCTCATTACGGCACAGTATTAAAAGCATCCGCCCTTTTGCTTGAATATGCATTTTTACGAGCGAGAAGGGCGAACGTTCGTGCATCTTTGATGCGGACAATCACGGCACGCCCGCTGCCACCTGCGACCCTACCAGAGAATCCTCACGTGTTTCACTAGATTTCTTGAGTAGTTCGTGCTTTTGAGAATAGTACATTTTATCTGGTGAGACATAGGTTCAACTATTTAATTCATAACATTTGTATACAATAATTTAATAGCGACCACAATAATACACTCCTGGTGCGTGCATACAAAAATTAATTCCGCTAAAGTAAATAAGTTATTCATAAATGTTCTAGGTACAAATTCTAGCGTGCAACATGGAAGTTAAAATTAAATATTTTGTGTAACCTGAACAATGAAAGTTATACACGACTGTCATTGTGTAGGCTTATGTGTATTGCAGGCTGCGGGGAGCACTGTGGGGGGAGGGGGCTCGGAGGGTGTGCTGTAATCAAGAAGAGTACCCCGTCCCCTGGCGCAGGCTGCGCGCACCGTACTACCCTACCCTGGCTTTCCCCGCGCCTCACCCACCCTGCCCGTCTCGTGCCTCCTCGGGGGCAATGCCTCAAACCTCTATTGACTTACCGTTTGGTAAAGAGATATTTTCACGTTTTCTTTGTTGATATGAAAAGTCAATACCCCCAGACAGTGGTTACATAAAAGATAGGAAAAAATATATCCAGTGAGGTTTGATGATCTCAGATCTTTATTCTTCTATTACGATTTTCAACAAAACTCTTCAGTTTATTATTATTAGATCATTCTTGTTGTTAAATAGACAAGCATGAAGCACTTAATCTCTATTTCATTTTATCAATCATAAGGTCAGGTTTGTTTCCTAGAGGAGAAGATAAAGACCACCAGTTTTTCGTTTAATTCTCTCTACTCATTATTTTCCTTCGGTTTACCAGAAACACCTTAAGCTTGGGTTACGTCAGAATTAATTAATTTTAACAGAAAATGTGAGGTGTCGGCCTGCTCACTGACCTATTCGCGCTTGTTTAGTTGGTCCTTTATACATGATTAGTCTACCTCAGAATAATCATATTTCCAATCTTAGAAAAAGGCAACACACCACCGTAAATTTTTCCAAAAAAATGTTATTAATAAGTTAAATGTCGTGGCCAACTATGAAACCGAAAAATAGGATAAATTACATATTATGTATTTACTTTCCTTTCATAAAAATATCTTAAAAGTTGATTCACTCATTCATTTAAAAGTGAAATTGTTTACGTAATCCAATCCGATTTAAATAAAATTATGTAAATTCCGAATTCCTAAACATGGATACGATATTATCGTGGTCTAGTAGTTATTCAAAATTTGACCTGTGACCACCGAATAAAAAACAGTAGTACCTATCTGTGCGGTTAAGAGCTTTAGCTCGATTTTATGACAATGTCAACACTGCATATGAATATGTATTAATAGGCATTTAATTCATAGACTATGTATTTTATAAGAAGATGTTGAATTAATTAGAAATTAAACAAATGTTTACTCTTTTTAGGGTTCCGTACCCAAAGCGTAAAACGGGACCCTATTCCTAAGACTCCGCTGTCCGTCCGTCCGTCTCTCTTTGTCGTTTGTCACCAGGCTGTATCTCATGAACCGTGATAGTTAGACAGTTGAAATATTTACAGATGATGTATGTTTGCCGCTATAACAGCAAATACTAAAAAACAGAATAAAATAAATATTTAAGGGGCTCTCATACAACAAACGTGAGTTATTTTGCTCGATATTGATAACGCCAACGGGTAGACGCTTGAAATATTCACAGATTATTTAGTTATATATTCACTTAAAATAAATAATTGAATTTTAATCAAACAAATATTGAAGGGGCCATACAACAGACATGATTTTTTTGCCGTTTTTATAGATAATAGTACGGATCCCTTCTTGCGCGAGTCCGACTCGCACTTGGCCGGTTTTATTTTTAATAGCCCGGAATTAATTTTCTCGTCATTATGCTTGGACAAGAATTTGTGAAAGACTGGTGCGATTCGGGGATATTTATAGCGATATTTATTTATGTATTATGGTTTGCTTACAGCCAATACCATGAAACTGACATTTTATACATAAAAATCCATATGTTAATTGCTTAACCAATTAAAACAAACACAACATTCATTTTACACAAAAATAAAAGGCATAACAGAAAACACAGATTAATTGCTCTATATCGTGGTCCAATACAAATTCCTAAGTCATGAGTCCTGATAATGCCTTGCAGAAGAAATGTCCACTAACTGTGGCCACCTATCATACATCTCCTGATACTGTTACGAAAATGGGTTATCTGTAAAACAAGTCAACAAATTCTTTAGTTTTTCTGGTCTTTTCCGCTGTGTTTCCTTTTCATGAAAACCCAAAGCCTGATGGCTGCGAAAAGGAATGTTTTTTTTATTAGATACCTACAGTCTGCTTAGCACATGCTAAATCAGGCGCTCAGAATCTTGTAGCCCAAGAAGATAGTTAAAATTCTAATTATTTCTTACAACTAAGGGCGGGTTGCTTCAAACAGTCTGTTAACGTTACATACGTGCGTTAAAAAATAACAATTACAGAAGATGTTTAACGTACGTAAAATATGTAGCGTTGTTTCATGGCATAAATAACGCGGTTAAAGAATAAGACTGTTTATTTGCGTGAAATATGGTTTATAGATGTTCTTATAAATAAGTAAATGGTTTCACATATCTCGCCTATTTTTTTTCGGCATGCAAAAATAATATGTTTGTAATTTAATTTTACACTACAAATATATTTAGAAAATTTACAATATTATTCAGAGTTAACACACAGAGTTAATTTAATTTTACACTACGGTAATATTTAGAAAAATTACAATATTATCAGAGTTAACAAGTCATGTCATAAATTCATTTAAACTATACAAACAATTGCTAATGAACCATTTTTTAGTTGAGTTGAGTTATTAGTACTTGCAGCCCGCAAGTAGAAAACAAAACATTTATGTTATTGAGGCTGCTAGAAGAAAACAAAATTGGTATCGCCATTTTTAACATTTACGTGTGCGTCACGTGTCAGTGAAGCTGAAGCAGCCCCGCCTGAGTGTTATTTTGTGCCAACCCCCAGTGAGCTAGCGTGGTGATCGCATCATGCTCAATCTATACGAGAATAGGCCTTTGCCCGGTCGTGGGACAGTTATAAGCTGTTACTATTATTATATAAGTGTTAGAAATAGAAATAGAAATGGATTTATTTGCAGGAACAGTAATTTTTACATATTAAGGTCTTTTATTATAAGTATAGGTACTTGTGTCCCGCCTTGTATTAAAGGCATGCAAATATTGTCATTGGACTATAAAATTTGTTACCAAGTAACAACAAAATAATGTAGGTACATTAATTAAAGAGTAAGAATTACAATTTTACATTAGAAAATGAACAAAAATAAGGAGTATACAAATTAATGGTTTATATAACTAACTACACTTAGGTATAATTAGTATTGACAACAAGAATTGGTACAAGTAGAGGTACATTATGAAATAAATTAAGTTAGGAATTTATAACAAACTTAATAGAAGAAACTATTAGAATTAAAAAAAAATTAAAGCTAACTTAATATTGTTGTAATTAAAGTAGTAACGAAGTAAGGTATAAATTTGGCTATAATTGTAACTTTTCTGATATTTTATGGATAAGGAAGTCCTGAATTGTATAAAAACATTTATTAATTAACGATTGCTTTAATTTTTTAACGAACTGTCGTAAAGGTAATTCGCGAATGGTAGGTGTGTGGAATTTTATTATACACTCTTATTAACATTATTAAACAATTTTTATTATGAAAAGTGCTTCTACAGGATTTCACTTTTCGTTATATTATTATCAGTAGTAAATACAATGAATTCATTAAGCATTGAGAAAATTAGGTTCATAAATCTTATATGTATCGTATTAAACGTACTTGAAGCACCTATGCAATTATTTTACGTCACATTTATGAGAAAAAAAAATGCAAACACTGTAGAAACTTTTCCGTTTACGATTTCAACAAGCACAAAGACGTAATAAAGTCATTATGTAAAGACATTTATTTTGTAACTGTGTACATCATTGCAAAACTATATAAAAGCATTATAAATATGTGCTTTATTGGGCAACCCTATTGATAACTGAGAAAACATTTATAATAGCAATTTTTTTAGTTTGTTAAAAGGGTAGGTAGGCTAGGTAGTAGGTATCTAACACCTTTTATGAGATTCTGTATTTGTGCTGACTGCTGATTCGTGGCGTAACACAAAATGTTAGTCTAGGTTCTTTGTGCTGTGCTGTGTGTGAAAAAATATTTTGTTACTTGCCTACATGGGTATTCTGCTCCTGGGCAATGGCTTCCATCGAGAGTTTCCTTATTCTCCGATGTTTGGCCAGCTCTGGGTACTCGTTTTGGAAGGCTTTCAAATCGTCCCTCCATCTCCGGTGACCGTCTTGTGGCACGCGGTATCCACGTTGACGACTGCAAATACTTGGGCTCGGATAAAAAAACACCCTTCGCAATTAATCACAAGACATATTTTCCCTAAAATATTTATATTTCACATTTCAAAAAATATTAGAAACATAATTCTTGACTTAATAAATTGTGAAATCGGCAGTTCTACCTCTACTTATTGATTATCCCATTTGTGAATGATTCGCATATTCACTTACACTTGAAATAATCGTTGGGGAACACGAAATGCTTTATAATATCCGACATTTGTGCCAACAATTGGACTGTAATGCGCGGCTTTTGTAGAATAACAAAAGTTAACCTGTCGGCTCGTCCGACGGTAGAATGGAATGGTTTTAGGGTTGCGAGGGAAGCAATGACAAGCCATGCACTCAATGAAACCAGCCCGTCACTGCACATAGCGAACACGTGCACAATGGAAAGTGGACTTTATTCACTGTACCAGAAGGTCGATGTGGGGTTATTTTTAAGGTAATAGTTTTAGTTGGTCGGGCTAAAGTTGCCATGTGCTTCCTATGCCGCATGGCGCGCTGACGGCACCATACGATCATTAAACTCACAGACATTGACTTACTGATTTATTTCAATAGACTTTAATGTCGACAGAGAACCGTGACAGTGCTTTTATTAATGAAGTGGGATGACAAAAACAATAGACGGCACACCTGTCAATTGGATTTACAATTAACGTGACACTAAGACTGATTGCGTTTTTTGTAAAAATAATTCTGAGTAAACTAAGTACGTACTTAGATCGTTTACGACTGAGACATTTTTTCAATATTCGATTTAATTGTATGTACAAATCGATTGGTTACTTATGTTATCAGTAAATTATGTTAGATATCTACTTAACTATACAAAACACATTTTCATAAGTATGATAAAGGTGAGATAATACATATTTCCAGTAAAGTGAATTGTAAAACTTTATTTTAGCCATAAAGTCGCAAATCGGGCGATTAAACGGTCTAATAGCTAATACCATTAAGTGATAAATGCAACGGGTCGCGTATGAATAATTCCACAATTCCACTGGATGGATACAATGTACGGCTTTCGCTAAACGGCTCCATATTTTCAAAATCCCCATGGAGCAATAATATTCAATGAGCCGCGTGAAATAGATTTATCGCTGAAACGTTGGTGCGAGCGAGAGGGGTGATGACGAGGGACATCGGATGGCAAATCCTGGAGATTAGCACGACGAGAGTGACATGTGGCCTCCCGGCGCTAAGCACCCCCCGCCGTAGCATGTAACACCCCGCGCCTGCCCGCACACACCTATGATACACAGCGTACTAAATCCATACCCATAAATATTTATTGCGCCCATTAAGCAAAGTTAATCGAAGACATAATTTTTATACGCACCACACGTTAACCTAACAAATAAACTAATATTATGTAAAGTCCAAGATTATATTTTTATTCGCAGTTGTCATTTATCTAAGAATTTTATATATCTAGATTTACAAACATTACGTAGATAACACTGAACTTGTATACTTCTGTTTATTTCTAAGTATAAAAGATTTAAGAGATTATATGCGGGTAATTTGCAAATGGATGTTTAATATGTATTGAATACGTCGCGAATGTAACATTTGTCATTGACGTTTAGTTTACAAAGGGGTGGTCACAATGGGTACTTTACAGGCTAGTGTCCACTTGTGAAGTGATCGGATCTGCCGGTGTGATATGGTCTAAGGTCGGTGCGGGTCACTTGAACGTTCGGTACTCGGTACTCGGGTATATTCGGCATCATTGGAGCGTAACGCCTAGCGCCAATGACGCCATATGTTGCGCGCATTATGGCGAACTCCGCACCCCTTAAAGATTGATGACGATTCTCTCTTTGGCGCATTCAAACGTATTAGGGCATGTAAATGTTATGCGATCACTTAGTGTAATAGCTTGCGAAATTTCGTTTGAACCGTTAATGTTGGATTATGCGTATATTTGATGATTTCATTCGTATTGTAGATACCTGTTATAATTTAATAGAGACAGGAATATAATGTATTATGAAGCTAGTGTTACGGTAACCAATATAATGTTTACTTGGTGATTGCGAATCAATAAAAATACTACATGAAATCTATCCATTAAGCCTACATTGTCTCACAAGGCAACACTGTCTTGGGTTTATGTGAGTCAAGTAAAATACACAGGTAATCAGTATATACCTTCATAGAAATTACAGCGTAAAAAAAATTACAGAATCTCGTGGCTAATAAAAGCAAACAGTCTCTACAGATGTCGTAGTTAATATTGTAGCTGGCCTAGTCGTTACTACTTAAAGTCCTATAAAACAATAAAAAAATGAGTGTATTATAAAATAGTGGTGGGAAATAACGTTAATTTTTTTAGGGTGTTAAATGCTAATGTGAAATTTTTTAAATAAAATGTTATTTAGTATAACATGTTGTGTGCTGTGATACGTTAATTTGTTATAACCGTTATAAGCATTTAAACGATTAGTCTTGTTATAAAATTAGCTTTAAGCTTGCAACTAATGATGGTGTTAAAAATGTGATGTATTTGTTTTTAGTGATTTTGTTTATATACTTTAACAGGCTTAGGAGTTATAAATAAGGATTATTAATAACATGATGTTAAAATTAACATTTTATTGTCATGTATTATAGCAGTGTTAATGTTATTTCTGTTTTAACATTTTAATTAAAATGTTATAACTTAAACACCCATCTCTAATATAAAAGTAGCATAAACTCTTCTACCTAACACAATATGTGGGTCCTTCTCGTTACGTCTCCGCTCACACCGTGATTCCACAAAGACACATTAAACAGTTCTCGCCGTCTTAATCGCCAAGGTGGATCGTTATCAGGTCATTGAACCCCATTCAGTTTTCACTTCACTTCATTAGCTTACTCTCGCTCAGCAAATTCACTGCTCGCCAACAAAATATTAAATGTAAGCGTTCTGATTTTTACTGAACTGGTTAAATGAAACAAGGTTATGAATTCTATTTTCATTTTTTGTATAAGTTGTCTGGTATTAGATATAATTTCGGTCCGATCGATTAATGATAATTCCCTTTCTATATTTGTTTGCTAAAATCACGATAAACAAATGAATAAATAACGCAGTATGTATTAACTTTGTACGACTGACACATTAGGTACGAGTACATACATGAGTCATGTAGTATATTTGTGATAGAGTAGTAGAGCCTTGAGTTTCAGTAGTCTTACCTGCAGAGGGTCTGGCTAGATCGGTGTTGATCGGTGTGTAGATAGTGTGTTGATACAAAGCTCTATCAAAATACCGACATAAAAAGTAACTAATAAGGAATGACGTATTCTTGTGCATCAATTAGGAAAAAATATATCACGAAGGTAATAGTTAATCATATAATTTATGTAGTACCAAAACTATTTAATTTAATAAACACGTACCGAAAAGTCAGTTCTAAATATTTTCCTTTCTCACAAACGATAAAAACAGTGAGAGCATGTCATTCGTTTTGTAGGGTCGTTTTCACCCTTGTTATACCACCAAAACACTTGGCACAAAAAGTGTAATGGAGTTTAGTAATGACCCCCTCCCGGTGGGAACAAACAAACTGCCTACCCGCTGCGAGATGCTGCTGTTGTTTCTACTTGTTTTATGTCAATAGCCACTTACGAGTAGGTACCGATCGTCATTCAATTTGCTGCATGTCTAGCACGCTTTGAGGTTATCGTACATCTTCGCACGAAGAGGCTTGAGTAGGCTACAGCTACTTTTAGACTTACGTACAAAATGATAGGTATTACAACAACAATATTATGTTTACAAATAATAAATCTTTTCTATACAAATAAATATGCACAATAAAAAAATACATCTGACTTCAATTCGATTGTCTTTCTCCTAATGTCTTCATGAGATCATGAGAAAACACCAGACTGCCTTAAATAACCTACTCTTATGTATATGATAAGATTGTTAAGTATGATAAATCAGAACCGGTTCCCTATCAGCAGAGATAGAGTTATCTCTCTTCTTCTTTTGAATCGCCTTCTCTATTTAATCCCGATAAAAATCAATATAGCACATAACGACATAATTAGGTTCGGTATGAGAGATGAAAGCATTAAAGTGCTAATTGTCTGATAATTAAGTGACATAAACGTCAACGGCATAGCTACTTTCTTCGTTATTAATATTTAATCATTACGATAATATAGTCGTAGCCGCATTTTTAATAAAATTTAAAAAATGTGGAGTTACCGTAATATGTACGTAGGGTATTCTTTTATAAAACAAAGTCTGTTAGATTTCTTTAGACGAAAGTTTACTCAAAGGCTAAAATAAAGATACTTTATGTGGATCACATACGAATCCAATGTAACACTAATGTGAGCCGTGGGGTCGGTCAGACCCTCTCGATTCAATTATCACGCGGAGCTTACATTCTATTGTCGGGTGAAAACGATACTTGTGAGAGATTGCTTTATTGTTTTTTCTCGTGGTTAAAAAGTTAGTCACGTGCCCCCGTTTTGACAAGGACGATGATAGACCGATTATAATATAATATTTGTTACATCACTTGCATCAATCAAGTAACAATTAAGATTTAAAAAAGTACTTACTAGTACTCAGTGAGAAAAGTTTAATGTTATGTTTTAGGTATATCACACCCTTTCATTGAAACTATCATGGTACAGTAAACAGTAACTTAATTTTTTACGATGGTTTACCGGTACACCTTTTGTAACCCTACTTGGGACCAAAAGAACTGAAAGGGGGAGTTCATAATATGTTTTCCTGGGACCATAAATATTTGGGTTACTTCTTTTATCTAATAAAATAGAGAACAGGTGCGTTCGTGTTGCGAATGTATCCGAACGTTGGGAGAAACTGATTGTTTTCCAAATTCAATTACAAGTCCACCGCAAGCCGACTCCTGGCTTTGATTCCGCAGTTAACTACACTAAATCAACGTGGATCCCACGCGTGTGAGAGTTCATTGTTTTACGTGAAACCACGCACATTCTTCTTTTGCTCTTAATATGGAGGAACATTGTGGTGGGAAATGTTTCTTTGCGTCACAAGATCGTGTTGATGTTTATTTATGACTTTCAATCACGATGACTAAGAGACGGATCATTAAAAGGATATAATGATGGTGAAAATGTATGAATATTTCATTAAAACTTAGTGTTTGTATAAAACTGTGTTTTATATAATACGCTAATCACACTTGCTCCCATAAAGCCGTATATTTTGAGGCAGTATGTTTTCTAAATGTATATGTAAATTATGATACGTTATTGGGCGGTTAAAACACTGAATAATTCTTAACGTTCATTACATCAACACTTTAAACTAATCTTTAAAAAGCTTGTTTTTTTACGTCCAATCTATTGTTACTCATATTATTTTTTGTCCCAAAGGTCTAATTGAAAAAAGGAAAGGTATGTATTAAATTAAGTAGTTGCATATACTCACAATAAAATACATATTAATAAGCGTAATAGTAAAATTGCATATTAATATAAGTGCTTCACAATATCGTAATGACTTACGAATATACGATTGACAATTATCTAGTTAATAAAATCTATATAATCTAGTATGTTCTAGAAGAAATAAATAAATACTTACACAATTTTATAATAATAATTGTTTGAAATTTTATATTGTTACATTAGAATTATACATTTATTAAGTAAGTAAACTCTCAATAATTATAATATTAAACTTAGCTGTTAAGTTAGATACCGAATGTATTTTCTTATTTTATACTAAAATAAGTGTTGCTACACCCTTACAGGGTCTATGTTTGTTATGATAACATGTAATTGTTTTCTGTGAAACTACACAGTGCAATAAATAAATAAATAAGATGAATCTCTTCTAGAACATACTAGAATATATAGAGTAGATTGTCAATTATAAATTCAACTTGATTTAAGAAGACCTAAGTTAAGACTTTAACTAATTGATTGCTACATTACAGTCTCAAGGATGATCTCTGTGTTATATTCATTCGCTTAGCATAAGGAACGACAAAGGGAACCAGAAAAAGCGATAGAAGTTTATTTTTATTGAAGTGAAGTTATAAAGCGACTCAATGACTTTAGCAATTAAGTAATGGAAGGCGTCTGTTCAGCCGATCAATGAATACCGAAGCGCGTGTAAGCCGTTATACAAAAATGTACCTAAAGGCCTTGTAAACATATTGTTCGATTTTATTTTATAAGTACCCGTCGTGTACTATGTATTGGTTAATAAGATGAGTAATTGGTATGGCGAAAATAAAATCATTTTTGTCCATTGCGATGATATTAATTGTAGCTTTATTTGTTTTTAATTAAGTAATCTTTACATTCAGTGGAACGTAGAGTCATTTTACATCAAACATATTGTTGTATCATGTCTAGATGAGTGATCGTTGTGTATTTAGGTTTTGTTAGAATATATCTTTCAGAACGACGACGTTTATAGAACTCTACATTAATATTTTACTCAGAGATTTATATATAAAGAAGGTTTTGAATTTAATTTTTCATTTGCTTACTTTAAAATAAATTGTTAATAATTGTCATCCATTAAACATCGTCATGTATTTTTATAACCAGCAATGTTTGTTAGAATCAGCCTTTTTAAATATAATTTTAATGCCCATTGGCAAATTATAATGCCATTTAAAAAGCTCAACAATAGTTTTAATGTGGCCAGTTCTCTGGTAGAGTCAGTATACTCTTTATGTAGAGCCACTATAATTAATCATTGGTTTGAACTATAACATGACTCATAAGCAATCGCGGTAAAAGTTATGTATGAGAATTAAATATATTTTTTACCGACAGTTAGGTATAAATAAATAAGTATTTGGATAAGTTAGTGCCTATATTTCTGACGACACTGACACCTTCCATTTAATTATTATTAATATCTGTATTGATAATGAGCACCTACATATCTCTTAATGGGTAATGGAGAATTTCCGTCATTATTCCTAAACCCATGCATCACTTCTGTAGTAATCTTCATGACTTTTAACCTGCTTCTAACGTAATCATGTAAAAACATAAGGTTAGCTTCCATTATATTGTTTGCGCTCCAAATCCTTCTTAGACCAAATCAATGGGACGCATTTTTTATTTTCATAATAAGTATATCTGCCTTGTTGTTTTGGTGGTCACTAAAAGCATCTTCCGAGCATGAGGTCCTGGGTTCGAATCCAGAGTGTTAGGTTTTTCTTATGTTAATATGCGATTTTTATATAGTATACACGGCTTGCCTTTGCACCTTTTGCCGGGAAGAGAAGGCAGGCTATTTACTTTTACTATATAAAATGTCAATCGTTGCTGCTTAGCGCCGCCTGACAGCCACTGTATTAATTTATGTATCGAATAGTAAGAGCATATTGATAAAAAATAACTGTATTCTCATTCATCATCATTTAGAAACACAAAGAACATCTCCAGCATCGAATAGATACGATTGTTCAATATTAAATTAATTAATTATCTCAGTATTTATATGGCTATAAATAAATACACTGATGTAACCATACCGTTACTTATTTAAGGACGTATCTATTACGTCCAACAAACAATAAACCCACCCAGGAAACATTTTGCACAGCGGTTTTGATTAGATACGTGACCAATGAGCTAATTTACGATTTCCTTATAGCAGGGTATTGCGAAAATATAAGATTTCAAAATAATTGTTTTATACCCTCTTTTTAAAAATGCATGGTAAATCAATCATATTAGTGTTCGAATATAATTAGAATTATATAATTAGATGTCTGATTATTTTCGCGACAAGTCAATAAATGTTATCTACTTATATAAATCTGTCGGCCACTTTTACGAACTAAATTGTTAATAGAAAGTTTTTATTTATAACAAGATCTTTCAGGGTGTACATTTTTAAATCACGATTAAGTATATTTTTGATAAATTGCAGAATGATAGATTTTTTAGCTAAATGCAGTTTCACTTTATTCGATAATGTTGGAGGCCATATTCGGGGAAATAAATAGGTAGTATGATTTATTATGAGTAAGGAATAGGAATGAGGAAAAATATCAAACATTTGGAACTGTATTCGATGCGGATATTAAGAATTGCAATACCTTCAATGTCACAATGGAAATGTTCCTAACTATAGCTTAGCAACAAAAATATAATTACATTTTTAGGTATAGGTATTTTTTAGCTCTTTTATAGTTCTTTATGAGCAACATGTTTATTTTTTTATTGTGTAGTTAGGTACTATTCACGTCTTAGAAGTATTAGAACGATTATTTATAGAACTGGTAACTATTTTAGCAACGATTTCAGTGAGTACAGTATATGGTACTTTGCTTGTAGGTACTTTGCAGTCTGTCAAGTTTAAGTTTTAATATAGGTGGCCATTAAACAAATAATAAGAATCTGTGAATTAAAAATATTCCTGATACAGGAAACTACACTCTACAGTAACAATAAAAAAAAGTAAAATTCTCTTTTAAGGTTATGTAATGAGAAATTAGATTTATATTAAAAACTAGTTTTACAAAATAAAAGTTTTGCTTATATTGCTTTATTGTACTTTTAGGTTTCCATTATTGTACAAGCAATCCACGGATATTTTTCCATTATTATAAGAAACATGATGATAACAACAACTAGTCGTTAAAGCTGTGTAATTATTGGATTTATTATGTTTGAATAAGCAAATTATTTTATTACTGGTCGAGGACGACAATTCAATTAAATATTAAATCATTATTAACCGACTTCAAAAAAAAGGAGGAGGTTCCCAATTCGTCGGGATCTTTTTTTATTATTTTTTATGTTTTGTTTAGCTAGTCGCAAATCAATAAAATTTAAGTAGTTCAAGATTTTCGTTGAGGAAACTGCGGTTTGGATTTTTCATAGCGTTTAGTATGTGTATTGAAACAAATATTACTTACAAGGAATACAGAGCTGATAGTGAACTCCAATACTTGGAATGGAAGTTTATCTGCTGCTTAAAAAGAGGTCTTAATGAAAGGTACGGTACTCTTCGCTTTAAAGATGTTGATTTAAGTGAACTTGCTCGATATGCTCAATTTAGTTGGCTTTATCAATATAATCAACCAATATTTTGTTCATTCCATCCTTTTTCCAACCTTACGAAATAATATAATCTTTTAGATATAACAAACGAAAGCCTTTTTAATTTAATCTAAGTTGACCAAACAGGCAATAACGTTAGCAAAATATTCACATTTCACATCAACGCGACAACACATTTGCATATTAATATCACGAAATCATCTATGAACGGAACATAAGAATAATAAATTCATGATCAAATGAGCAAGCACTTAATTAGCTATTACGTAAATACGGTAATGGATCAGGCGACTGGCATATGGCGTTTGGCGTCCCTACATAACGTCAAATCACTTACTATTATGATGATGCCACGGTAATTACCGTTTTACTTGGCCATAAAACAATGGGGTTGTAGTATATCGCACACGCACGCATGTCTGATTTTTGATATTATCCAGTTTAAATAGTCCTTG
The DNA here is from genome assembly GCA_905340225.1 of Abrostola tripartita. Lineage (NCBI taxonomy): Eukaryota > Metazoa > Arthropoda > Insecta > Lepidoptera > Noctuidae > Abrostola > Abrostola tripartita. Next base: position 6,342,195 of record HG996488.1, read on the forward strand.
TATGAAAATAAGTGTACTGAAATACAAGTATATAGTACGAAAATACGGCCACGGCACTTATCAGAAGTGCTTCTTTGTGCTCTGCTTAATTAATAAGTAATTATTTCTTAATATCTGGTGGGTACTTAGATTTAATATAAGTTGCATGGTAGGTTATATTTGTCTTTGAAATTCGGCGTGCTACTTGTCTCTACAAAAAATACTGACAGATTTTTATAAATCTTTATTGTCGTTGGATTTGCCTCTACCAAATTTAGGTATAATTTCTATGTAGAGTTACATAGGTATAGATTTATAAATCATACCTGATTTTGATTACGTGGAAGTGTCGGTCAGTGCGTGCGGTGTGCGATATTATCTGGTGGTCGGGGGCGCGCGCCATCTGGCGGGCAGATGCGCTGACGTCACGCGAAGCCCCAACGCCGCAGGGGCTTCGGCACGATAGCACGCGCCACATCTCCTCGCAACAGCTGACCCATAGTGATTTACTGACTGCCACTGTCGGTACTTCGGTAGCTAACTTTATTAACCATCTAGCGGGCAGCCCCGACAACACCCGGATAAATAATATATTCATCTTATATAATTATTAACATAATATACACCTACCTATTTTATAGCATATCCCCATTTGGAATAGCGTATCGTGCAAATAGTGAATATTTTTTCCGAATCGATGCAGTCGTTTGTAAGATTACCACCCATTTACGCACAAAAGCCGCACTCTCTCTCTTTACAATATTAGTATAGCTATACATAGTCCCAGCCCATAACTGTCCCACTCTTCTTATACAGAGAAGGAACGAGCATCGAATACCACGCTTGCTGTCTACTGATTGGCGATTTTAGAGTCTCCAGATCATTTCATCCAGGTTCCACTTCCCTGTTTTTAACATAAAATAATCCAGCCATCACGCCTGTGTGCGAAGGGGTTGACAGAGATGCCTGTGAAGTACAACCCTCATTTCGCCAATTATGTTTTAAGTCTTATCTCCCAATGTAATAGGGGCGATCCTATTGCTTATTACTTCCATGGGGCTTTCTTAACCTTTAATCACCCAGTTCTTGTTTTTTTTTTTTTTTTTTTTTAAAAAAAACGTCGCCCCACACTAGGAATTTCTCCTGTATCGTGGGTGCGTTTCACAAACATCAAATATCACATACACAAACACCCAGACTCGGGACAATCAAATGTGGATCGCACAAATTTTTGCCCCGTGCGGGAATCGAACCCGCAACCCTTAGCGCAGCAGTCTAATCGCTTAGCCACTGCGCCAATCAGGTTGTCAGTTGGACCGGATTTGTATGCATAAGTTTGCAAGTTCAAACCAATCAAATCATATTGATTGTCTGGGTTTAAAACTTGTTTCTTTTGTTCTTTTTTTAAAATGCTTGCTTTATTTGCATCTTTATGTCATATTAATGCATCTTAGACATTCTTCTTTGATAAAACAGGAGCCAATTTGTTAACAGCAAACATTAAAGCGCGTTAAATGATTGGTACATGGTGATCAGTCATCTCTATATTCCAATTATAACATCCGAAGTGTCATTACGCATCGTAATAAATGACATGCTCAAAGTCCGTATTAATCAATCATTCAGTTCTTCATTTGTTTTTCCTATTTATACTAACACATTACTGTTGTCATGCCAACCTATACGTAGCTAAACTATTCAAGTGATTGTTTTAGGTGTTCTACATACACGAGTCATTTAAAATAATGTGTCGTAAGCTCACAGACACAATGTTATTTTTGAAGCTTCTTATAAAATAAAATAAAGTATGTGCCTATTGCCTCCTCACAGACTCTATAGTTAATTAGATATAGATAGGTACAATAGTTTTTAGTTATTGTACACTATAGTAACATTTAGCTTATTTACAATACATATATATTATGTTTTATATATGTATGTATATCTATGTTCTTATGTATATATCTACTTATCAAGTGTACCTATATGGCTCCCAAAAGTTCACCAAATGTTAGAATGCTTATTATTCCAAAATAGTTTCATACTTCGGTCACTAGCAATATCCTTTTTTTATAAATAAGTAAATTATAAAACCTAAGTTATTATGCTATCTAGAAATAACAACTATGAATTTAAATTCACATTGTGATGAGAACCGTAAGGTTAAAAAATAACCTTTACAAAGCAATTAATTATTTTATTAAAAACAAATTGAATAATTATATCGACAATGTGGGTGTTGTAGTTTACATAAACAAGCGACAACGGTAAGTGACAATAACTTTTTCATAGTGAAACCGTTTAACTAGATCAAGCCTTGACTTCGACAATCCTTCATCAACGTTTTGCCAAACTTCTTGACAGTATATGGTTAGGCGTAAATGAGACAAAGTTGTAGTATAGTCTGGTTATAATTATCCAAAGGTGCATCTTATATACTAACGACTACGTGTTGATCACGGATAGTAGAAACATTTAGTAGATATTGAACGTGCGATAAAGATCGTAAGATTGCGATGTAGATTGTAGATACAGCACAAAGATATTGTACTGTAACAGTACACCCTCCTTTAAAAAAAAAAAAATATTATTATGGTAATAGTGTTTACAATATAAATTTGACCTAGACCTTACTAGTTATTTGCTGATGTATATAAATAATAATGCTATTATACGCGGTGGAATTTGATGACGCCTGTTGTGGTGTGATTTGCTGACGTATGTAATTTTGACTTAGCTGTTGCACGAGTGTTTATTATTTTTTTCCGTTAAACTCTTCATTCTTCTGTCCAGTGTTTTCATTATGCCGTAAAGTAGGATCACGCCGATTGTTAAAATAATCTGTCCCATTGCAACATTTCTTGTCCACCGTAAGTCCTCCTGGATCAGGTTACGGAGTTTGTCCGCTTCGTTTTGATTGAGGCAACTGTCCGTATTGTATGTTATCTGGTCCTTAGAACTTTGATTTCCCATTTTAGATGTCTTGTTGTTACGAGTAGTTGTGAATTAATGGTATATGTTAAGATCTATGTTAATATATATACGAATGGCTTGCTTATATCAGCGATTTTTTATAGACGCACTACTGGCTTTACTTTACGTCCCGATCGTGTAGTGTACGTGTGTGAATGTCTGTATAAATCCTTTGAATCTGGCACGTAGTTTGATTCGTCATTGATCATGAATGCTGGTTTCAATCTATCAATTGATATCACTGTCTCTTTATCCCTAATTCTAATGCAAAATGTTTTATCTGTTTTACTAATTACTGGGTAGGGACCTTCATACGGCGGTGTCAGGGCTTTCTTAATTCTATCACACCGAACAAATACGTGTGAGCATTCTTTGAGTTCGGGATGCACAAATATAGCTTGGTGGTGGTTTTTTCTTTTCGGAATTGATGTCATTTGTGTGATGTCCTTTTGAATTTGTTTTACAAACTCTTCGTACGTTGATAACTGTGCTGCTGATGACTCAAAAAATCCTCCAGGGAGTCGTATTGGCGTTCCATATGTCATCTCTGCTGAACTATAACCTGTGTCTTCTCGCAAGCTACTCCGCAACCCGAGTAAAACTGTTGGAATTTCTTTTAACCAATTTTCGTTGGATTCTCTTGTCATTAACGCCACCTTTAAAGTTCTATGAAATCTCTCTATCATTCCATTGGATTGCGGATGATAAGGTGTTGTCCTAATTTTATGTATTCCCAAAAATTGTGAGAGTGACTCAAATATTCTTGATTCAAACTGTCGGCCTTGATCCGTAGTAATGCGCAATGGACATCCAAAACGAGTAATCCATCCTTCGAAAAGTGTCTTGGCTACTGTTTCTGCCGTTATATCTTCTACCGGAAATATTTCGGGCCATGACGTACAACGATCTATGATTGTGATTAAATATCTCTTCCCTTGTGAAATCGGAAGTGGTCCGACGATGTCAATATGTAAATGTTCAAAACGTTGCGCTGTCATAAATGTACCAGGAGGTGATATCGTATGTCGTTGTATTTTTGATTTTTGGCAGGCTATACATGATCTACACCAATTATTGATATCTTTGTTCATATACGGCCATAAATACCTTTGGGTTATCATTTTTCTCGTAGTTCTTTTTCCTGGATGGCTCATACCATGAATGGTATCGAAAATTTGTTTGCGAAATTGCTTTGGTAAGTAGGGGCGGCTTTTTCCAGTAGACGTGTCGCAGGTGATGTTTATTGTGGAACCCGGAAGCGTAATGTTTCTGAATTTTAATCTTTTATTGTCACGTAATTTACTTAGTTCATTATCTGTTGATTGACATTTTTCCAATTCAGCGTAATCGATAGGTGATGGCACGTATATTTCCTCTATTCGAGATAAGGCATCGGCGGTAATATTGTCACGTCCGCTTATGTGTTGAATGTTGGTACTGTATTGTGAAATGAAATCTAACTGCCGGACCCGTCGCGGTGTATCGTTTGATGATGGTTTTTGGGAGAATGCGTATGTCAAAGGTCGGTGATCCGTAAATATTGTAAATTCTCTTCCCTCGATTAATCTGTGAAAGTGTTTGACGGCCATGTATATTCCTAACAGCTCTCTGTCAAACGTAGAATATTTTTGTTGAGTTTCGCTCAATTTTTGTGAAAAAAAACCTAATGGTTCCCAATTGCGTCCGGATTTTTGTTGTAAAACTCCACCAACGCAAGTAGCACTAGCGTCGGTCATGAGCGCTAGTGATGCGTTGCGGGAAGGATGCGCTGTTAACACTGCGTTTTTCATGCTTTCCTTGCATTTTTCGTAAGCTTTGTCTGCTTCCGTTGTCCAAGGAACAGGTGAATTATCGTTCTTTTTTGAACCATGTAGATATTCGTTTAAAATTCCTTGATTTTCCGCTGCGCGTGGAATATTACTTCTGTAGAAATTGACCATGCCCAAAAATCGTCTTAATTCTTGAATTGTTTTCGGTTTGGGAAATTCCATGATTGCTTTGTAATTTTCTTCGGTAGGTTGTATTCCTTGGCTCGTTATATGATAACCTAAGAAATCTATTTCCCTTCTGAGAAATTCGCATTTTTCGAGATTAATGGTTATTCCATTCTCGTGTAAACGTTTGAAAACCGTTTCTAAATGCTGATAATGCAAATCTTCGTTGTCCGATGCTATGAGACAGTCGTCTACAAATATAAATACGAAGTTTAAATCTCTAAATAAGGAATCCATGAATCGTTGAAATGTTTGTGCCGCATTGCGTAATCCGAAAGGCATTCTTAAGTACTCAAAAAGTCCGAAAGGTGTGATGATGGCTGTTTTTTCTATATCTTTAACAGGAATACAGTGGTATGCTTTGCGTATATCTATCTTGCTTAGTATCTTCTTATTTTCTAATATGTATGTAAAGTCAGTTAATCTTGGTAGTGGGTATTTGTCCGGTACTGTCGTGCTATTGAGCATTCGATAGTCTCCGCACGGTCTCCATTCGCCATTTTTCTTTTTTACCATATGTAATGGGCTTGCCCATGGGCTATCTGACGGTCGGCAAATTCCGAGCTCTATCATATTTTGAAATTCCTTTTTGGCTATGTCGTATTTTTCTGGAGGTAATGGTCTTGCCCGAGCTGCGACGGGTGGCCCTGTAGTGATAATGTGGTGTTCAATCTTATGTTTGGGCGCATTGCGTAGAGAGGACTCTTTCGTGATGTCTTCGTATTTGTTTAAAAGTTGCGTAATACGTGAATTCGTTCCCACTGCGATAGTACGAATTGTTTGTTGTGTCGCTTTTTCTGAAGTTACATGCGTTGTCAGCTCTGTAACTTTGTCGATAAGTTTGCGACCTGCTATGTCGACTAATAGTTTATAGTGCTCTAGAAAATCTGCTCCAATTATTGGTTGTGTAACATCGGCGATTATAAAATTCCATTTATAACATCGTTGTAGTCCTAAATTCAAGGTAAGCGTCTTCTCGCCGTAAGTCCTAATTTTAGTCCCATTTGCAGCGTATAGTGTGTATTGTTCATTTTGTAAAATTGAATATCTCTGTTGCTTGCTAATGACTGAAATATTTGCGCCCGTGTCAATTAAAAACTTCATACCACTTTTTCGGTCGGTAATGGTGAGGCGATTGGATGGGTGGATTGCACAGAGTTTCGCCGTTGTCTGTGCTCTTATTCGTTTCCCTGGTTCCGTACGTAAGCCATTGGTTTCCAACCGCATGGTTTAATGCAGTTCTTTGCATGTTTTCCGAATCTTTCGTGGTAGTAACAAAATCGATTTGCTCCTCTATAGTTTGTTCTCGGCCTCATAATCGGGAATTGTTGACGTTTCTTGAAATGATTGTGCGTGCTGGGTCGATAGCCATATTGACCTTGCTGAATTGCGTCAATATCTATCTGTAATTTTGCTAGCTGGGCTAAAATGCATGCTGTATTGTTGTCGTTTGAAGTGTCGTTGCTAACAGCTGATATTTCGGTTACTTTTGAATTCATTATTATTTTGTCTGCAATTTGGCTCAGTTTGTCAATTTCCATGTCTTCCGTAACTGCTAGAACCGTAGTAACTGATGTTGGTAAAAGCCTGAACCATAGTAGTTTAATTGTTTCGTCACTGATTTTTCCTCTCCCGAGGACTCGCATTTGACGTAATAACTGCGAAGGTTTTTGATCACCGAGTTCTGTCTCTGATATTAATTTTTGAAACTGTCGCTGTTCTGTTTCTTCGTAACAATCAATTAAACGTTCCTTGATGTTTTTATATTTATCTGTAGTCGGTGGTGAAGTGATTAGGTCACTAACTTGTAGTATTTCTTCCTTGGATAATTTTGCTATTACTGTACAGTATTTGTATTCGTCTCCTTGCTTCTGTGGTGCTAATATGGCTTCTAGTTGCGTGAACCATAATCTTGGTTGGTCTTTCCAAAATTCCGGAATGCGAGATAAAACCGAGGTGCCAGCGGCTACTTCAAGTGTTCCTTGCTGATTTATGTTCGCCTTGCATGGTGATTGTGCCATGTTTCTTGCTGCGTATTCGTTCGTCGGGGTCACCAATTTGCCAAACTTCTTGACAGTATATGGTTAGGCGTAAATGAGACAAAGTTGTAGTATAGTCTGGTTATAATTATCCAAAGGTGCATCTTATATACTAACGACTACGTGTTGATCACGGATAGTAGAAACATTTAGTAGATATTGAACGTGCGATAAAGATCGTAAGATTGCGATGTAGATTGTAGATACAGCACAAAGATATTGTACTGTAACATATATCTATGTTACAGTTAAGATAATAACAGTTAAGATAAAATGTTACTAACATAGTTTTAGGTAATACTAACATTATTGAGTCATGGTTACTCGAATAAAGAAATTTATTATTATTATTATTATGTTCTTATGTATATATCTACTTATCAAGTGTACCTATATGGCTCCCAAAAGTTCACCAAATGTTAGAATGCTTATTATTCCAAAATAGTTTCATACTTCGGTCACTAGCAATATCCTTTTTTTATAAATAAGTAAATTATAAAACCTAAGTTATTATGCTATCTAGAAATAACAACTATGAATTTAAATTCACATTGTGATGAGAACCGTAAGGTTAAAAAATAACCTTTACAAAGCAATTAATTATTTTATTAAAAATAAATTGAATAATTATATCGACAATGTGGGTGTTGTAGTTTACATAAACAAGCGACAACGGTAAGTGACAATAACTTTTTCATAGTGAAACCGTTTAACTAGATCAAGCCTTGACTTCGACAATCCTTCATCAACGTTTTTTATATAATCGATAGTAATTTAGTGATAATAATCAGGATAACGACGTAATCGATTCGTGATTTTTAATCGATTTGACACTTGAAGGTCGGAAATAAAACCTCTATTGTAGGAAAGTGAATACTTACCTCTTTAATTGCGATAATTTATATCCTGTTGGTTTTCGGGTTGCTAATAAAACTGTTAGAGTTTTGGTTTCGATTCTGAAGTAGGTCCGAAGTGTTATTGAGCGCTTCTGATTGGATTCTCAGAAGCAGTCACCATGGTGGTCTATGATGGTGTTTACTCCTTTAGGGGTTTCACCATGAAGATAATTATTCTAGGTACATTGTATTTGTTTGTAAGTACCTACCTAAAAGCAAATAATATCAGCTATATAGATAAGTAGGTACCTACGTATATAGTTTATATAATTAACTTTTTAACAATCTAAATACATTTGCTTAATTAGAGTTAATTCGGTAGGTATAATATTTTTCATTTGGGTATGCAACTTAATTAAACATGAACAATAATTGACGCAATGAACTTGCAGAATCATAAATTTATTCAAAGCATACAAAATAACATTACATACACGTACATACATCGCACAAGTCACTTCGAACTAGTTAGCTTGTAGGCTAGACAATACACCGAAAATGACAGCCAGGCGATGGGCAGCCATGATTACTGCATGATTATAGTAACGTTATTCTTACACGTTATCTTAGGGCATGTATCTGTAGCTTAACCTTAGCTGTAATAGTCCGCTCTGGGCAGCACGCGACGACTTGCATCAGGCACAAGGGCAGGACGATCACAGTAATTGTGATGCGAACCCGCCGAGGACGCGGTGACCACTCTAGGTCATGTTTACACTGTTATCTGTACACATACATGATTTTACATATATGTATACGCATAATCTACATAAGACAAAGAAGGGCAACGTATTCTTAAAAATAAAAATGTTAAATTATGGACGTAAATTGAGTTGAAAGTGCATTTGTTAAGTTTACATTTTAATGCAAAGCTTAGTCTTTTAATACAATGATGATAAAGTGTGTAAATTTATACAGATCTGTTATTGTAGTCACACACAGTAGGTAAAAAATAAATACTTCGTATTAATTTAAAGCTTTGATTGATCTTCTGATTAATTGATTTCAGAATATTACTTGACCATATTTCTGAAGTAGGTATAGATTGACACTGTAAGGGTTGGTATGGTATTTATAAATATGTGAAAGTTAAACTCAAACACCTATATATACATACAAGAAAATTAAGAAAAGTAATAAGGAACATGTACAAATGAAATCTATGTAGATAACCGATCAAACCGAATAAACTGAAATCTTCAAAGACTGCGCAAAACACGTTGTTTTTTAATCAAATTAGCTTAGAAACAAAGTTTAGGACTTAAAAACTAGAGAATAATAAAATAACTTTAAATCTACTAAAGGATGTCAGTAGGTATAGCTTTAATTTGTTGTTTCGACCTTGGTTTAAAAATAAACAAAGTTTCATGCCAGCATTGTTTTTCCAAGATGATAAATGTTTGTTAAGTGGAAATTTCCGGCTGTTTTTATATTATTTTAGCTGAAATACAAAACATTTTATATGTAGAGTCGGTAATTGAATGTTATTAAGCAAATAACCTTTTTTGAGATAATATATATCCTGGTGAATCTTCAAGCTGAGAAAATCGCGTTCGTGACCTGACAAATTTGTTTTTTTGACTTAGTAAATAAGTGGTCAGTTGCCTGGAAGCTAAGATGCACTGTAGGTTACTTACAAGACTACACTTATATTTCTCCGATAAGAGTTATCAGCCTCCACTTAGTTTGGTTGGGTTTATGATCAATGGTGAAGGGGAAGCGCTGAAGAAATCTGAAAGGTGGCTCACTAAAGCAGATGCCTTGGCTCGCTGAAAGGCCCTAAATTAGGCATTTTGGTACATAATGTATGCATGCTTATGTTTCATTTTAAGAAGCTAGTATCGGGAAGGGTGCACAACGCACAACTCAAGTAATGAGAACTTCTGTTCTCTTGGCTTTGAATTTGATTTGAAAATGGTTTACATGTTTTGCTATTGTTATAAGTACCTACCTTTACTTTGACTTATCATTTAAGAGTTTTAATTATTAATAGTATTCAATTTATGCATTAATATAATTAGATATCTTTAAGAAACATACTTTAAAGGAAACCTAATATCGTATTTCGCTTCTCTTGACTATAATAATTTCGATTCTGAAAAACACTTAAAGCATTCACTAACTAACTTACAGCCAACATGATATTTTGTCAAACAATGTCAAATTAACCCTAACTTTTGCACTATGCAAATAAAAGCAACTGCGGTGTCTATTAGTTAGCCTTTACTCACTCTGTCGAGAGTTCTACAAAAGTTTGTTTACATTTTTTGTGTAGCCGTGCCCGGTACAGAACGCACTAGTTACACAGTGTTACAAAAAATATACACTTTTTAGACAAACTGTACGATGAGTTACGGTCATTTTTTGTCAAGTTTAAACACAAAAAGTAGCGGAAGCAACAGATTTAAATCTATTTTGTAGTACTAGCTTGTATTTATTTCAATAGTCTTGTATTAACTGGTGGACCGCATCGCACGTCATAGTGAACTATTCCGTTATTTTCAATTAAGTACTTATTATAATTTATAACTACACTTGAATATTGTAAACCAGTGATTCCCAAAGTGGTCCAGGTGGACCCCCAGGGGTCCACGGGAGCCTTGCTGGGGGTCTACGTAGGCGTCAATAAAAAATGGGGGTCCATAAGATGTTAATAGGGGTCCACGAAAATTTATCTGCATATAGTTTTTATAAGGGCCTACCTATATTGTTTTAAGTACCTAACTAAGCAGATAACATTTTAATCTGGCAAGCGACTCTTACTTGTCCAAACTTGCGTATTCGATATTACAATTTCGTGTACAGACTTGCAAAGCGCAATCCGTCCGACAATGCTTAGTGCTTGTTTAGACATGATCTTGATCAAGACTATAAATACTCGATGCCAAAGGCATGCTCATTTATTTGTTTCCGGAATTTCGAAAAAGAAGGTGTGAGAAAATTTATATTAGTGTTCCTAGTGCCGGAGAAAAGTAAGTACGTACCTTTTTTTTGTTGTACCTAGTTCTTAAGTATTTTGTTTCGTGTACTGGTCGGTTGATAACAAATGCTTGTATACAATGTGTCCTAGGGATAAGTGACCGCCCGGCGTATTTAGAATATTTGTACAAAATTAAATTAAGTAAAGACGCGTGACGTGCTGCAGTTTTTTTACGATATTTCCTAAGTTTGTTCATCTTTTTCCATTATTTTTGTTTACTGACTAGCCGACATCATAATTTATCAATTAAAATCATTAGACAAAACTAAAATGTAGTAAAAAAATTACTTATATAAAATCACTAAGGCCGCTAAGTCACAAATGTAAATATAATTATTAATGATTTCGTACAAATATTCAAAAAACGCCGGGCGGTCTTATCGCTCGGACACATTGTATATAGCTAACTTAGTAACTTACAGATATTTTAATTGTCCTCTTTCGATTTGAAGACAAACACAGCACGTTTTATTCAATTGTTTTTTCACGAGAGGACTGCCTCTCTAAAAAGGCCGAAAAATCAATATTGCAGAGCAATTACTGTTTTATAAAACTACTAGCGCGTGAACTCATTGATTTAATGAAATTTTAGTTATTGTTTTTATGGTCACTTTTTTGGTCAATTTGGGATTTCGACTTTTATTTTTTCCTACACAAATATGATCAATATTCGATACTGAGTAAACTAATTTTTATTTCTACTATTAAAAAATTGTGGTAAATTAGGTATTTAACATTGATATCGCTTCGTGAAAAAGTCTGTACTTGTCTTAGCGGTTTATTAGTTGGTCCCTTTACAAGCCGTAATACTTTTTCAATATAATGATAATCATAATAATATAAAGCTGACAAAGGCTGCGTTGTGCTACCTATATTCAAATAAAAACTTGGTTACTATAACATTTTTTTTTACAGGGAAGGTAACTGATACAAAACATGGCTACAGCAAAGAAAAAATGTCGACAATACAGTGTCGATTATTTGAAATATGGTTTTGTTCCATCAGAGGCAGATAAACACTTGCCCATGTGCCTAATATGCAATAAAGTTTTAAGCAATGACTCTATGAAACCATCAAAGCTCGAAGATCATCTAAAAAGGTGTCATACTGATAAAATGGGTAAAGATTTAAAATATTTTCAAACATTGAAGGAAAAATATGAAAAGAGACCCACCATGCACAGCATGTTCGCTTCAACATCTCAAAGTAACGATGATGGCTTGCGGGCATCTTACAATATCTCATTACTAATAGCAAAATCTGGAAAACCGCACACTATCGGAGAACAATTAATTTTACCCGCTGTTGAAGAGGTTTTAAAAACTGTTTTGCACAAATCTCCATTTGACGTACTAAAAAGAATTCCATTAAGTAACAATACTGTACAAAGACGCATTGATGAAATGAGCTCTGACATCGAAAGTTTTTTGTGCAATCATCTGCAAAAAAGTCATTTTTCTATACAACTGGACGAGTCAACGTTATACCCGGTAATGAAGCATTATTATTAGCATATGTCCGATTTATCATGGAGGAAGAAATTCACGAAGAATTGCTATTTGCCAGAACTTTGGAGACTGACACTAAAGGCGAATCAATATTTAATGTCCTGAGTAATTTTTTTACGGAAAAATCGATTCCATTTACAAACATTATTTCAGTGGCAACAGACGGAGCTCCTGCAATGGTAGGGCGATATCGTGGGTTTATAAGTCATCTCAAAAGAATTATACCAGGACTTACAGCTATTCATTGCGTAATCCACCGACAACATCTTGTGGCGAAACATTTAAGTGACAGGTTGAACCAATCTCTTCATTTTATAATAAACGCTGTCAACAAAATTAGAAGCAATGCATTGAATACGCGTTTATTTGCTCAATTGTGCGACGAAAATGACGAAGACTTCCAACGACTGCTCTTACATACTGAAGTACGCTGGTTGTCGAAAGGTGCATGCTTAACGAGATTTTACTCTGTTTTCGATTCCGTATTAGAGTTCTTAGAAAGTAGAGATCCAGATTTAAAAGAAAACTTGATCAAATTCAAAGGAGACATTGCGTATTTGACAGATTTGTTTAAAAAATTTAATGATATTAACTTGCAGTTACAAGGGGACAGCCTGAATTTAATAAAAACAAAGGGGATAATTTCGGCTTTTCTTGGGAAATTGAAATTTATGAAGCAAAACATTAGTCGGCGCGAATTATCTCAATTTCCAAACTTGTCGCAGGTAGAAACTATTGATGAGGATATCCATACCTACAGTCAACATTTAAGTGCCCTGCATGATGACTTCAAAACCAGGTTTGAAGATATGCTGACGATGGATATACCACCATGGATCGTAAATCCATTTGATGAAACTGAAGTGGCCAATGTATTATTACAAGAGGAGCTGCTTGAGCTAAGCACCAATGAGGAGCTGAAGGTGAAATTTAGAAAAGGCTACCAAACATTTTGGCTGCAAGCAGAAATACACGAAAAATATCCTGGACTGTGGGAAATCGCAAGGAAATTTTTGATAGCTTTTCCCTCATCATACCTTGTCGAAAGAAGTTTTAGTGCCGTTACAAACCTCTTAACAAAAAAAAGGAGCAAACTAAACATCACAGAGCGGGGGGATTTGCGGTTATTGCTCACAAAAATAAAGCCAAACATTGATCGTTTGCTGACACTCCATCAAATACATCCTTCCCATTAATTAAAATTATGTCCACAACCTATAAGTATTACCTTATTATTATTTTTTTGTAATTCTTTTCTTTTAATTAATAAAATGTTATAAAATGTACCATTTTTCGTTTTTATTTAAAATTTAAAATTTTAACCTATCAGAATATAGGGACGGAACTCAGAAGCGACACAATTTTTATTTTTTGTCGACTTTAACAATGTGGTAGGAATGTAGCAGCAGGGGGTCCACCGACACCAGTTTAATTTTGAAAGTGGTGCACGAGAAAAATAAGTTTGGGAACTACTGTTGTAAACTAATAATCTTAGGTATGGTATGGTATTGTTGCTAACTTTTTTTAGCGGTCAAGGTCATTTAATTGACGCGTCTGGCAGCAAAATATTATTAGACGAACTAAAGTAATCCTTTTTATTATATAAGTAATTGTTAGTGAAAAACTACGAAAATACTTTTACACGATTTACAAAGGATAACTTGGATCGCAATTGGTCTATTATCCTTTTTATGTGATCAGATTAATAGAAAAACGAAAATGATACAATTTTTTATAAGTACCAAGAACAAAACTAGCGGTCATTGCTAATAGGTGGAATTATATTAATAGTTCGTGAGTTTGATCGCATTGTTGCAAACGAATCACAATTATTCTGTTAAACCGACCCTGATTTTTTGTTTCACGCCTCGTTATGAAACGAATACCTACTTTCCTACTATTATTTTGTTTTTAATTTCATTGTTACTAGGCGGTGATGGCATTGTATTAAATATAAACGTCACTTATAGTCATTGTGGAAAGTATTGCGTGGAAGCATAACTAAACGCGAATCGTCGCAGTAGGCATGCGCTCGAGATTCAATTTCTGCCACCGGAGCCCGGGCCGCGGCGACTTCGCCACGCTCGCATTGTGGGTTAATGAGGTAGCGTTAAAAATAACACTTTCTTTTTTAATCCAACCTCATTAGCGGACAAAACCGCGTAAACAATAACAACGCGTCGAGTTCCTATTGCAATCTGATTCCCAGTGGTTAACAGAATAGGCACTTATGTTTCAGTGCTGAGAATGCCAAATAAAGTTGACAGTACAATACACGATATTTATTTTTGTGGGAAAAGATAAGTTCTTTTGTGTAAAGGTACGATCAGGACGAAGAGATATAAGAGTATTAACCTATAATAAATACACACCTATATCTTATCCATAATTATATTAGATTGTACCTAAATTCAGTTTTTAACTAACATAATTATAAATCATATTGAATGCCAGGGTAAGATATATTGCCTAATAAAAAAAAAAAATTAAGCACTTTTCTTTGAAAGTGGAAAATCAGTTTTGATACATATAAACATAGGTTACTTAAAGTCGGCACAGTATAAACTAATCTAATTAAAAAAGACAATTTCACATTTAGAAAAGGTTAAATATTCTTTGGTGTTACAACGAGACAATATGCTTATTTACATCGAGTAACCTACCTACTTACTTGGTTTTACGGGTTCGATCCTCTAACAGGATAATTATAATTTGATAAAATCACGTATGACATGTATTTGTGTCGACGGCGCTGGGAGTTTATGTGTAAATTCTAATTGAAAGTGAAAACCTTATTTTACTTTTTACAAACCCTAGTTTGAGCTTTTATTCCGCTTCGCAAGAACAACCACAAACATCGGGATAATATTACATAATTAATTAATTTCTGGTAAAATCACAAACATATCCTGTCATAATGAATTATTACGCAAATAATGCAAGTGCGTTTATTAAAAATATTTATTTAGCAAACACCGTGCTCCCCTGCCTTTGGTTACCCAGCTACCCTTAGAGGGGTCTGTAGTGGTTAGCAAACACAGATCAAAGACTCAAAGCATTCACTTCAATACAAAGTGAAGAGTCATTAATGCGTTCATTTTGGTTCTTACATAAAAATTTTGGTTCTTACATAAAAAGCAAAAACGTCACACAACTTTAATTATTTTAAACAATAACAGATTTAAATTCATCTCACGTTGTCCCAACAAAATAGTATTGGTAGTTAGTTATGTGCAAATTAATCGCCGAATGTTGGTAGCCAATATCAAGTTATTTTTGGAATTTCTATGAATATAGGTACTCGTAGGTACTTTAAAAGTATGGTATTTGTTGCTAATTTACTACTTAAAACGTCTAGATATTATCTTAGAATATAGTAACAGTGGGTTCTCTTCTTTTTTGTATCGGCCCCATCGAAAGGTCATACCGTAGTGTATGCCTAATTGCCTATCAGTCAACAAGGATGGTAGCGAGGTAGACCACCCAGGGTAAGTCGGACATAGGTAGTTAGATATACTATATTATAGATCGTAGAGTGACTTTACCTTCTTGCACCCAAACCATAAGTACAGTATACCAAAGATCAGGGACGAATCAAAGATCATCCTTTTCACATCCGTACTTCTAAACATGTGTAGCTCTTGATGGCATGTGTTCATTTGCTTGTCCCAAACTTTGCCCATGATCCGATGTTTCAAAGTCAGCGATTCTCGAACAACAAGTCTCCCGTCCGACGAAAGTTAACCACGATGGTTGACGTTGTTTGTCAAATATATTACATCTTTATTGACATAAGGCGATCATTAATGCAGGAAAGGGCCCACTTATTAATTTTAATAAGTGGGGTTCGTGGTCTGAGGGGCGATGACAGGCCGCTAGGTTTATTTTGTTAGTTTTGATTTTACGATTCTTGTTAGTGCTTTTTGCCCTGCGGTATAGCATTATTTTATATTAATTAATTATTGAAATAATATCATACAGTTAAAGCTTAAAAACCCCATGATATACCTCTGTAGTAAGATAAGGGTCTTATAGCCAGTTAAATTACCTGAAAATTAAAAGAAATTAAATTCTGTTCTATTTTTTTTTCTGAGTAGTGGCTATTTTTAAGAGTTGAATAGGCGCTTGACGTTATAGCAATAATACAACTGTGGTATTTTTTTTTTCATAATCAAAAAGGTAAAATCAGCTGTTGTCCGTAAACTCATTTAATTAATCTAAAAAGTTACGTTACGACATTTATGACTGTCTGTAAAACTCAAACGCCTGCTAAGAATCGCTTGCAACGACGACGATCCACTAAACATTGAAACGACAATATTTTGCAAAGGAGACAAACAGGTTAAACTCATAAATAATTTATTTTAGTAACATTAAACAATAAAAATGGATAGTGTCACGACCAAAAGAACAATAAGCAACTCTCATCCGTGTAGTTATCGTCGTATGATCCGACGTTGGGTGGGGTAGCACTAGCCCCCAGCTGCTAAAGTACCATAAAAGTGTTTCGGCTGCCGGCGCGTGCCACCCGCGGCGCATCTCTAAATTGCATTTTAACCTAATTATGAAACGATATAATTTTTCGGTTCCGTCATAATCAGATCACGCAGACATTATGAAATTAAGGCGGTCTACAGTAGGCGGGATCGCGGGATCGCAGCGTACGTCAATGCAATTATAAAAGTTAATTTTGTTATGGACTCGTATATTTTAAGTTTATGCTCTTTACAATATTACAACTATTTTATGCTACAACGTAGTAGGTTATGGTAAAATTTATAAAGTAAAGTCAGCTACGGACGTTAACAACTAATTAGTAATCAATATAATATGAAAACTTCACTTCCCAATTCAAACAGTTTGCGAAAAATCCGTTATTTCTTCCAACATTATTAAAGCAGGTTTTCCTGCACCAAACATACACATGTGCTATGGAAGAAATGTTCACTGTTTTATTTTGTAAACGATTAGATACACATTAACATTTCTTGTTTGTAAATACGCCCTGTAAACCAACTTGAATACAAGTTATATAATATTAGTCGAATTTGTATGGGAACACATCAAGGTCTGTAGTGAGTAGTTTCCCATAGAAACTGGACACCGCGGCCCACCGGCACGCGTTAGAGAGACATCGACAAATAGGGACAAATTCATATCTAACGTGATCTGCACCGTGTCTGGTTGTACCGGAGATTTATCAGTGTTAGTATGGAAGAAGACAGTTCAGAAGTATATTCTATGTGAGTACCGGCTTTAAAAGTAATAATATTTTATGTAGCTCTAACTTTCAACAACTACAAAAATCGATGTGTTACATGTTAAGTTAAGTTAAGTTTTAATCAGATTTTTCTACTCCGTGTTTCTAAAGACAACGAGTCGTCATAGTTTATGACAAAGTTGGCTTCATAAAACAGGGCTGACTAGTTTCACTTTCAACTTAAACAATTTAGCGAGGGGCATCTTTTCAAGAAGCACTAATGCTTCCCTAGTGTTTCCGAGCGAGTTGGTTGCTGTCGCATCGGATGCGCAGATTTGAAGGGAAAGAAGCTCCACGAGTGCGGCGTAACCGTCAATTACGATAGGACGCGCACGCGCCGGTGCCCCAGGGACCGGTGGCACACGACCGCCCCGCACAATTTATGGAACAAAGTACATCACTACGCCCCGGTTGTGTGTTTAAAATTTATAAAAATATTTTCGAACGGGTTCCTTTTATAAATCATGATTTTATGTTGTGCCAGTATTTACTGATGCAGAGCAGTTCTTTAAATAAAGAATGCCTCATAACGTGATTCCTGGTTCGAAAAAGTATTAAAACGCTTTTTTGACCACTCTCATTTTTTCATTATTAGTTTTGCATATACATTTCTTTCTTCCATAATGTTTGTGCCTATTTTTGTTGTTTAAATGTTATCGCTAGATTAACTCGTGACTAAATTACTGCCTACCTAACTTAATTTGAATAATTTGAGACTTGAATGCATTTTAGCTTAAAGGATTAATTGAACCCGTTTTAGCTTACCTAAACTTCCCGTTTATTTTATAAGAACCTACATAAATCATTTTACAGTCATTGGCCATTCATTTTATTTTGATTTTTAAGAATAGCTACCGATGTTATGGATTATCAAAAACGGTTAAATAATGTAGAAACTTTTGAAAAGAAAAAGCACATCTAAATGTTACATATTCTTTACCAACGGGACCTAATGAAGTGATCTATATAAAACATCGTGCTGACCCACTGGCCGCAACATCCGCGACTCCACGCTGAATCAAGGCTCGCGCACGTTTCATAATGTATAACCTTGTAGCTGGGCTGCGCACTCGTTTAGGGTGGTGGAGTGACGCTAAGCCGTGATTTATGCCGTCGTAAAGTTGCACACCGCTGGCCTCGCGTTCACTTGGATAATTTATCGTAGCAACCACGCGCGGGCCACGGTTGACCAAGGCCTAGCCGGATTGAGCCGACGATTCATATTGAGTATTTATAGTATCGCTCCACCATAAAATAGCCAGAATGGCTTATGGCTGGCTGGATATAAAAGTTATATATAAGTACCTATGTGGCTAAGTTAGTAAGGTTCCCATTTTGAATTAACGGAATTAAGAGCTTGTTACGTCGTGTGGTGGCTGCCGGTAACTATGGTTGTCGTTTATATTCTAGACTGTATTTCATATATGTACGAAACAGACACATTGCAAACGTCGTCTACTCTTTACTATAAATCAACCTGTTCAAGTGTTCGGTGTACAATAGGTACTGTGCGAGAGACGTAAGTTTATTCAGTGCAAACTAAAATGTATTCAATGGTTTTTGATGGCGACAGAATGAGTAGAACATCGATACATTTTCAATAGGCAAAAATTGGAAATATGAGGTACGGACTCTACGGACCTAGTGATTTCATTGATCATTCGTAATTTGACAAAGCTTTCACTTAAGCTACTTTTAGTTTTCTAGCCTATTGATTGTATGTATTTAAGTATTAGGTCCCAAATTAATGATGATTATATATTTAAGTAAATTAAAACTATAACAGAAACAATAACCTAAGTAAATAATTGAACTGATTTTATCAATGGCTTGTTAGGTACTGACCATCAATATTAAATCAATGAGTTCTTTTTATAGCCCCAGCCATACCTCTTTACATGTTTATGCAGCATGCATAGGTTATGCTGCGAAGTAGAAATAAGCAAGTCAGCGAGATCTTGGCGTGGTTGACAGCCAAATGTGCGTTGGTCGCATATTTTATGGTAATTGGAAACAGTCCTCACTTTTTATAGTGATACAAGATATTCTATATTAATTCTTTCATCTACTTAACACTATTAACTTCGTCCTGTTTAAAAGTCACACTTAACATGTAACTTACTTTTTAAAATTATGCCGCTGAATTTGTTTTGGCATTTCTTCTCAAAGGTAGTCAATTAGGATATACCGACGTCACCTAATTTATTCAAATTCACTGCCATTCTGATATTTGTATTAAGTATCTACGGTTTCATTCACATTCTAATACACTGTTTCTTTTTAAACACTGCACTTTTTTGAACAATATGTTATACTTATTTTTGATTAATTTCCCAGCTAAATCTTAAATAGTTATGACTTTATTTGAAGTAGAATAAAACCTTCTTAAAAACATATTCACCATACGTAGTCTAATAAATGTTACTACAACAATCCCTTTTATTTCACCAAAAACATAATAGCACTTACTTAAAGGTTACCTATGGCCTAAAAGGACCGCTTTTTCTAGCACTTCATTATGCTCCTTGCCAATCATCATCATCAACCCATTGCAGTGCACTGCTGGACATTGGCTTTTCCCAAGGTTCAATCCTTGCCAATCTGAACGATAAAACAATGAGAAAGCTTTAAGTGCGTCTAAGTATATTTGCTGTCAACTTAGTACAAGATTTAGAAAATATAAATCATGTCAGAATACCCCCACATTGCAAAACACACCGTGATGCGAAAATCGCGCATTACAAATTACTTAATAGAATGACACAGAGACGCGAACACATCAGATATGTTCTACAATAGTGTGATCAATCTTTAAAACTATTTGTAGGGTCTTTACACCTTTTAATAACGATAACGTATAATCATAATCATCAGCCGATAGATGTTCACTGTTGAACAAAGGCTTCCCCCTTTTAGAAGGGGGAGGCCTATTAAGTATAATAATTACTTTTAATTTCAATAAGAATAATACAAAATGCAATAATTAAATATATTATCCAATCCACCCGAAGTTATAAGACACCTCCGCTAAATATAAAATCTCTGAAGTATATCTTCTTCACGTTCTTTTGGATCAGACATGCAATCCGTATAAAATTTAATCTAGCACGTACTACGTACATACGTACCTTACCTATCTTCTTTGGAATGAAAGGAGATTTTTGTTTAGTTTTAATTTCAGACAGTTAAGCAGTTAAGCTAAAAGAAACCAAATTATTCAACAAAACACAATCGATCGATATATTTGATATCGATACGATATATTTTGACGACCTGATTGGCGCAGTGGCTGAGTGAACTGCTGCGCTAAGGGTTGCGGGTTCGATTCCCGCATGGAATAAAACATCCGCAGATGTTTGTCTCAAGTCTGGGTGTTTGTGTATGTGATATTTCATGTTTGTGCAACGCACCCACGATTCAGGAGAAATTCGTAGTGGGAGGCGACGTTTTTAAAAAAAGAATAAAACATTCTCGACTGATAAACTAAAAATACACTTAAAAGGAGTAAAACTCAAAAAGAATAAAATATAATGTATTCAAAAGCCATATTGTTTATGGAATTCTCAAGATGCTACGAAGATGCTACGCGACGTGCCGCCTAATGTATGCGATGAGATCTTCGCGCTGTCATCTACATCGTAGCACGTAGCTACACGATAGTTAGATTTTCTAAGAACTTTTCACCACAATGTTCATATTTACACGAAACGTGAATAAATCAAATAAAGCAAGGTTTTACGAACATTTCTAGCGATATTCCGATTTACCTTTAATCCTTTATCGAAGTAAAAGAATGGTGCATAAAAAGTAAAGCGGTGTAGCGGCACTCATCTGTAAACACTTGAGCAATGTAAAGTGTTCAATATCGGTGGGAAATGCTGCGAAAATTCTTTTTACAATCGATCGGTGGGTGTACCCTGTATTCGTGTGGATTGGTCGGTGGGCGTGGTGGTTGTTATCGGCGACCAATGGGAGGAGGTTGGTGATAAGAGGGTTGGGGTTGCGCGGCGGGGTAGCGGCAGTGCGCCGGACGGAGCAGCCCGGGTCGGCCGCGTAACGATGCTGGGGGCCATGATGTATCCGGGCGCTGAGGATGCCGACCTCGAGGACATGCGAGTGCCGCCGATACAACTCGAGCACTTGCCCGAAGTATTCCTATGTACGTAATGTTGTGTTATATGCGTGTGAGTGTTTACCTGCGTCCCGTCTTGTGCTATTTGTGTGCTACGTTTGTAAACGTAAACCGTGTGTTTGATTTTAATATGGAGTGTGTACCTACTATTTACTCGATAAATGTGAGAAAAACGGAGGAATCGTTATTCCCGTTAAATATGAACTAAATCACGAAAAATAACTCGGGTTTTATGGTGTTCATTATTAGTTATTATTGTTTAGTATGGTTCACGTTTTACAAAGATCAAATCAAAATATTTTATATAATCCTAAAAGCGTCATAATAATAAGGCCATGTGTAACTTTATTGTTGTCACCTACAAGACCATTTTCATTGTGTCTTACATCACCTGCAAAACCACAAATCAAAACAAATTTCTAAATTCGGTTACTAAAACGACAGAAGTATAAATTGGCTACAGGAACAAATGTGTTGTGTTGTAAAATTTGTAAATTACAATATTTAATCCAAAATTTACATTAAAGCCATAGAAATTATTTAGGTAGGTACCTCTACAATTATTTTAGGCTAGCAGGTGTCTGTGGTATAAAAAGGTATGGATTGTGCTACGGTAATTGAATTGATTTGAATACCAAGTCTCGGATAAATTATTGAAATATTAGTTTGAATTTATTTATATTTTTGGTGAATGCCCGATTTTGCTAATTGCTAAGCAGGTGAATTTCCTCTTTACTTACATTTACACACATAAAGTCACGCCTATTTCCCAGAAGGGTAGGCAGAGACCACGGATTTCCATTTGCTGTTAACATCGCCTGATAAGAAAATTTAAGACTAACAATATCACATCCTTCAATAAGTTTTGAAGTAGGTAGGCACCTAGGTAAATTAAAGACAAGTCATGAAGAAAAAATACATTTTCTCAATCTATGTAAGTAGGTACTGTATAGAGTAGATACTTACACCCAGATAGTTTCGGTTAATATAATTTTATCGGCCAACTACGGATCTGTAACGAATTATTTGAAACCATTAATGCATACAGAACAAGCGTGGATTATATGCCATCATAATATCCATTGTAAATAAAACCCGTGTAAGTATGAGTTGCACATTTAGTACATGTTATTTAGTATGTGTTTGAATAAATTATGTCTAAATATTATGGCGCATGCGCAATAGAGCTGTTGCATGTTGAAGTGACTTTAATTTAAATAGAAGTTAGAACAGAAATTGCCAACAACAATTGTTTCTTCTCCAAAGGATATTAGGAGAGGTCTGTTAGTTGACAATGAGCAGTTATTGAATCAAATTAACATTAATTAATCGAAAAGTTTAGCATTAGCTTACGCTATAAGTTAGGTACACCTAAAACCTATATGTTGTGAATCTAAGCTGAGGATACTTTCGTTCTTTACCTTTATGACTACATTGCTTGAAATTCAAGAAATAAGGGAGATATATATATTTATTTAAACCGCCTAGAAACAAAACTTTAATAAAATTGTTTAAGACATACTACCTATTGTAGGTATGCAAGTATATTCATTTATAAACTGAAAAATAAATACAAAAACAGGAAAAATACTGAAAAACTTATTCAGTTAGCTTTGTTCAAGCAAAAGGACGGACGTGGCAAATCTCTAACGATTCTTAATTTACTGGATAATGGATGGATCAATCAAAGATCCCGATGAAGAACAATTTCCTTTATCAATTTAGATTCAAGGTTAGCATAGACAACATGCAAAAATGACACCAATTTGGGTTGGGTATTATCGTTTCAGTGATTTATAGCTGTAAAGGTATAACACTGAGTTGGTAATCATAGATTCCAACAGATAATACCTGACGTCACCCTTAAGACGTAAATACTAAAAGAGAACTTGAAATTCGATGATTGCGAGCAGTGACACGATGGCTCAGTTGGTTAGAGCAGCGCCACGGTACGGCGAAGGTCGGAGGTTCAAGTCCTGCTTGTGTCCATCATTTTTCAAATTTCCTTTATCAATTAAGAACAATAATGTTAGAATAGGGAATATATTTACTGGTACTTATCCAATTCATAGTTTCACTTAATTGGTACTAAAATAATGCATCTGTAGGTACCAACTGAAAATGGACTTAGATGATTTGTTACTGCAACTGGCAGCATACTCATTTTACTACAACTATAAACAATATTAGGAGAGCTGTGATACTAACATAAACTTTACATTTACCCGCCGGTATGTGATGGACTTTGCTGTGCGAAAAATATAGTACCTACCGATAGTTCACGCAGTTCATTGGTGTTTTTAAATAGACACTACAAATACTAAACTGTTGTATTCCATCAAAAGAGTTGTTAATTTTTGTAGTGAAAATAGTTATCAACTTGACAAATGGGCACCTATTGCTATTTATACCTTTTATATTTAATAGGAATTGAAGATATTTTTTTTTTAATACAAATATAAATATACCAGAAAGATAACAAAAATAAAACCCAAATAAATTGTATTGAAGCAGCAAGTAGTAAAAATAATAAAAATATTGACTTGTTTATCAGTCTCAGTAAAACTTGAAATTCTAATAATTGAAAACCAATAAGAGGCAGACAGAAGTGTTTTCTTTTATCAGGAGACTCCGCAGCTATGCAGCCACGAATTAGGTACCTACCCACTACCAAACCTATTCAGGCCCATACCGTGTTATAGGCCTCTTGATACTATGCCGACGGAACAGAATTACAATCTTTACGCTCTCTTAGACAATATTTATGCTACCAATTGAAATAATCAGTGTTTAACAGCATCGTGTGTGTTGCAGCCAGTATTCCGAAATGCGGTGGGTGTCACGAGATGATCGTGGACCGGTACGTGCTAAAGGTGTCGGACCGCACCTGGCACGCCGGCTGTCTCCGCTGCGTCGAGTGCCGCGCCATGCTGTCTGGCAAGTGCTTCGCCAGAAACAACCAGTTGTACTGCACCGATGACTTCTTCAAGTAAGCCTCTATATAGAATAGCCGTTTAATCGGCAATTATTTATTTTATTTCGCCAGCACATCTGTCTGTGACATTGTTGATTACTTTGATGAGACTGCGCAATGTGCATAGGCTTAAATGCGCCAAAAGCAATGCTCTAAACAGGTTAACCTGAAACAATCTTCATATCGGACGTCATAGCTAACTGATACGCGATTCAATCATAGCGTTACAACACGATGACGCATACATGTTATGTAGTGTTTCATACGTAGATACCTACTTGGCTGATAGCCTTCCACTATACCTACCCCTTTAGTACCTTGTTGTATGTAATAGCGTCTGTCACGTTGATAATGTTGTTGTGATTGCGGCTGTTGTCCTAGGCGGTTTGGTACCAAGTGCGCGGGCTGCGGGCAGGGCATCCCACCCACGCAAGTGGTCAGGCGCGCGCAGGCGCACGTCTACCACTTGCGGTGCTTTGCGTGCGCCGCCTGCGCAAGAACACTGAACACAGGTGACGAGTTCTATCTCATGGAAGATGGGAAACTCGTTTGTAAACCTGACTATGAAGCGGCGAGAGCGAAAGGTATGATTGTTTATAATATTCACCTTATTAGTGACTTTATTCGGTTTTAAATTAATAGTTTGTTCTGTTTGATACTGTAATTATAGAGTTGTAGCGTAGAGATTAAACTTTTTGAATAAATGTATCTTTATTCTATACAATCAATTATTCACCCCTTTAGGAAAAGAAAATGGCAAAATCTACATCAAAATCAGTTCTAATGTGCAATGTCCAGGCGGCGAGGGTTCCATAGACGGCGACGCGGCGAGTAAGAGACCTCGGACCACGATCACGGCAAAACAACTGGAGACACTGAAGAATGCGTACAGCAGTAGTCCGAAGCCAGCGCGACACGTAAGGGAACAGCTGGCCCATGACACGGGACTTGACATGCGGGTGGTGCAAGTCTGGTTTCAAAACAGGTCGGTATTAACAGCTTTAAGGTGTTCTCTTTCTGCTGTAGCCTTTTTCGTAGTTCTGACTCTTGGCATGTACCACCGAGCTCGTAGATTGCAACATAAAATGCAAACTTAATTATTAATTAAGTTATCTTTTTGATAACGATTCCATGTATTCTGTGTGCTACAAAATCAAGAACTTGATTGCTGACTTACTTATTATACTTGATAGTAACTTGACAATAGGGAATTAAAAGTTATGAAAATAAAAGATAGAATTCTTAGATTGAGTTTAAAAAAATCTGATAATAGCAGTTATAACTATCCTGATAAAGCACAATGTTTCGCTCGTGTTCACTCTATAAACGAGGTTAAATGAAAATACAGCGAGTACATATCTGACATTAATTTCTCTCTGACGTTGAAGAATTTGACATGCAAAGTGAAGTAACGCCTCTTTAAGCGTGCCGAATAACCGCAGTAATCGATACCTGTAATCAATCTTCTCTACTCGGGAGCACCGAACACAGTACCTACTTGTAATTCTTAACGAAATGATTTTGAAATGCTCAAGTGACTTAACAAGACGTAAAGAGAGATTAGAGCTTTATAGCCACACGGAGGTAAACATTAAAATGTTCAGTAAAATTAATGTAACGTGCAACTGCGTCGATTACTAAGCTAAGGTATACAATACTACTTTGCTTAGTTGGGATCGTCTTTCTGCATGTAAATGTCACCTGCTAAACCTTATTAATTAAAAATTCATTATAGATTAAAAAGCGCTGTAGATGTGGTCAGGACATAACTAATAATGTTGCTTTACGCCTTAATGCAGCTGCAAATATTTAGTATTTTAAAAGTATTTGAATCAAATGGCTGAAATTTTTCTATGAACCTCTTTTAAATGCTTCCAAGTCTGAACTCACAATCTTAAGACTCATAAGACACCTTTTATTTCATTCTGTATATCGACAATCAACTATCGTTAGTAGGGTACAGATACCTACATTTCGCAGGGATCTTGACTGTAAATAAATGTTCTTTTTATCATACGATTACGATTATTTGACCCATGCAAAAAAGAAACTTCTTTTCTTATGTGTAAAAGCCTCCTTAGATTAGGTATTTTATTAGGACCAGAAATTAGCATTCTGCGAAGTGAATACCTGTAGTGGTCGATGTGCAGACTATGCGGGTTATATCCGTAGATAACTACAACCGATTTGGTCTTTAAGAGAGATCCCGAGGCGTGACTGGCTGTTGAAGTCAGTCAGGTACCAATTCTTTTTGTACTACAAAATCGTAAATTTCTAAGGCATATCAATATTAGATTACTCTCATAAAACTAGGTTATTAAGTAGGTATTCCTACCTACCAGTTTTGTTAATAAACCTAATACAACATTTTTAACGAATAAATCACAATACAGATAGTGTTTTTTTTCCTAATCAATCATTCATCATCTATAGCAAATCTATAATTTTTGAACTTTTCGGGCCAAGTTACGCTTATAAATTTTTACAAATTTGCGAATAAATATAATTTTGACATCAGGTGCTTACGGATTCTTTAATTAAGATATTACATAGCAGACAGGGCTGTCATAATGCAGATCTCACAAAAATTCGTCCTTCAATATTTTCGTATTGTACTCTACTGGTAATGTGGCCGGTGTTGTGAGCATACCCGCGGAGCAATGTTGTGTCGCGCGCGACTGGACACAGTCACGGCAGCGGTCACGCCCTGCACATCGGCCTCGCCTCGTAAACCTGAACGCGATATCACAATGCTCGACTTCTTTACTTTATGTGCTCGATATACCTACACAATACATGCTCATGTCGCACATGTAAAGTTTGCATTATATTGCCAGTTGGCAGGCTTATTATATTGACGGTTTACAAGTGGGTATACAATGCGGCTACGTTAGCGTTAACCATTACAGAATATACTATATAGCTCATATACCTAGATACGTTTATTAGAATTATGCTGACTTCTTATCGTAGCAAATATGCGCCCGCTGTTTAGTCGACTTCAGAAAATGTCCTGGATGGCATACCATAGATTTGGTATTCCATTTTATTTAAATAATAATCATAAATATGAAAATAGGTGAAACTTTCAGCGAGTAGGTATATTGAATTTTATCAGTAAAGATTCAAATGAAATAAACGATAGATTGGTTTAGTTATAACCATGTTATATTTTACATCGGTCTATCATGCGCATTGGGAACAGTTAGTTAAATCACAATCAATCTGCTAGATATAGATAGAACAGTCAGTAGTTGTATAACATATCGTTATAGAACGGAGGAACAGTTCCGGATAATGTATCAATAATCCGCACGAGGTATAGCGCAGCACGCGCTTCGCTCCCAGCGGACTGGGCGGAGGCACTTTAATTAATCAAGCTCTTTGTTGAAAGCCCGCACTGGCGCCCCGCTGCTCCGCTAATAACAACACACGCAAAACATGCGACGGGGGTGTTTTGTTTATACATCGTATACATCATTATTTGTTTAAATCGAAAGGAATCGAAGCGTTATAACGAGTTGCGTTATTAAATCAAAGTTCAGTCATTATTCGAAATGGTTAACGTATTAAATAAACACGGTGGTATAAGTAAGTGGGCTCAAAAGTATAATTAAATGTACTAAAAGTGCTTGGCAGCTGAGTTGTCTTTGGGCGTGAATTGCATGTACCTATGTAACGTTTACCTGTATATATTATGTCCGTTGACCTATATATGTCATCGTGATAGTGGTAGGTAATACCCGTAGCAGTAACTACCTGTTTATATTGAAGAAGAGTTAGGTTAATCTTCACAAAGCTTGCTGAAATAATTCATTATTACAGTACTTATCGTTTGGTACTAAAAACTAATTAGATACTTTCTTACCTTCTTAGTTATTGCTATATCAGTTGCGTTATCAGTTATAATATCTATCAACCCTCCTACTTGTTTAACTATTGATTAAGTATTTTAGAAAAAATATTTTTCAGTACAAAGTTAGCTACTTTTTAGCACGTTTTACTAACGAGTTCAACTTCCTACAGGAGAGCAAAAGAAAAGCGGTTGAAAAAAGACGCGGGTCGCACGCGCTGGTCGCAATACTTCAGATCTATGAAGAGCGGAAGCGGATCGCCGCGGTCACATGACAGACTGCTTGACAAGGACGAACTCAAGATCGACTTGGACTCGTTCAGTCATCACGGTAAATATTGTCAATTGTCTATCATCTTCAATTATTTTAATAGTTTTGAACTTGCCAAAAATGCCGATAAAAATAATCAAGAACAGATCCAGGTCCAGCATCTTTAAAACTTTAACAGTTACTCAGCTAAGCTAAAGCAATGTACCGTAGAGATAGTTAATTATGACTACGATGGACTTTAGATTTTACCAGGAGCGTTCGTAGCCCTCATAGCGTTAACACCGAATCAGAAGAAAGTTTCGATTCGTAACTACTACCTACTAACTTATGGAATTATGAAGAATCTAATGAGAGTGAATGGGGCAAAAGCAGTACCAATATCAG
Source organism: Abrostola tripartita (assembly GCA_905340225.1). NCBI lineage: Eukaryota > Metazoa > Arthropoda > Insecta > Lepidoptera > Noctuidae > Abrostola > Abrostola tripartita. The sequence continues at coordinate 6,371,439 of HG996488.1, forward strand.
GTTCGTAGCAAAAGGAAATCTGTAGACGCTCTCTATCTACTTTTCTGGAAAACATACATGGCTTTTTGTATGTCTACGTATGTTATTTACTATGTATCCCGATTATATTCACGTGTTTACTCAAGAATGCCTGACTAGTGTTGAAGTCCAGCGAGATTTGTTTGTTTGAATGATGAATTTGGATTACCTTCACGATAGCCAACGTCTACGTATAGTACCTATTATTTAATTACCGAATATTGCAGAGCTGAGCAACGACAGCTACAGCACCGTAGCGTTGGGCGGCGAGGAAGGTTCTCCGGCGGGCGGAGGCGCGGCGGCCGGCAGCGCCCGCTACGCTGCCACCCCGCCGTACCTGCGCGCGCACTCGCCGCCGCACCCCCACTATCACTATCCACCGGACCATCTTGTATATACCAACATTGGTAAGTTGGAAGTTATGTGCGTAACTATAAGTATGTTATAATAAATCCTCCGCTAGAGTAAAGAATTTATGTATTTATTTTAAGTTCTATATAACGATATATTTGTATAAAGTTGAAGTTATATAATTGTCATAGACTGACTAACCTAATATGGCCTAACTAACCTATTATATTTGGTCATAACTTCATCAGATCACCAACCACTTGGGCAATTAGAATGTAAGTGGTCATATAATTGTATATGTTGCAGGCCAAGCAATGAGTGGTGCTGGCATCGGTGGAGCAGGCGGCGCGGGTGGCGCTTCTGATCTAAGCAGCTCGTCTTCACCAGCGGCGGGCGGGTACCCCGACTTCCCGCCGTCGCCCGACTCGTGGCTGGGCGAGGCGCACCACTATTCGCCGCGTGCCTTTCCCTAGCGACGGCCGCCGCCGGCGCATGCGCGGCCCACGCCGCCTGCGCCACCCGCCCTAGCGCCGCTTGCGCCTTACCCGCACGCGCTTGCACAGCAACCACTTGAACTAGTCGTTAAACGTGAGCTGTGACTACACAACTGTGAATCGTGAACCAAGACACAAGGAAGTTAGTGTAAGTTAAATGTGCCGCAAAACTTGCACAGTTACTGTGAATGTTTGAAACACTACCCTCACTAAGCCTTTTCAGGCTGTACCCACACGTGCTCTCGTTTAAGCGTGGAAACTGATCTGCATGGTATTGATTGTATTTTATATAGTCAGTGGAGGGATTTCAAGAATGTTTAATATAGTTTAAGTAGTCATCATTGTTAACATATGCTGGCAAGATAAGACATTGACATTGTTTGATATACAAACCATTGAACTTGTTTTCCGCTCTTCTCACCACAATTGTCATTGTACCTAGACATATTCATACAGAGATTCCCACTTTGATGTTTTGTTGTATTTTGGATCTTTATCTTTGTGCCGTTCGTTTAGGATTTGTAATATAATATATTTGTATATAATGTTCGTGCACAAGTTAATTTAAACGCCTTATATTAGCAAGGTACAATATTGTAAATAAATTGCATTATATATATGTATAGAGTCATTTATAGATGTTAAGCTAAGAGTACCAATATTATTATATGTACATTATTATTACAATAATATAAAAGAAAATATGATTTATGTAGATGTAACTCAATATTTATTTACTATTTAACATTCGACAGAAATTATCACAATATTGTATATATATAATTAAATGTAATATAAGTAATTAATAGCTGATATAGGCAAGTCCATAGTGATTATAATACTTTGTGCAAAAAATCTAGTCGACAGATGAATGGTATCTATATAAATAATTGTACATGTAATTACAATAAAGTTTTATTTACAACTTACACACTATCAGTACCTAACATAGTCTAAGAATGATTTACAGTTCTGTGGTGGCCACGCCCCAATACTGTTGCATGCGCCCTTCTAGGTCCAAAGAGTCCTGTGTTGATTTTTCTTGTATCACTGCAAAGTCGTACTCCAAGTGATAAGGCATCAACCGCTGCAGTGAACCAAAATAGGCAGCATTGGGCCCTCCATTTGGTAACCTTCCGGACCCAAACCGAAAATCTGGTTTCAATGCAGTGCCGAAAGATCTTGCGCTACCAAAATGTTTCGACAAAAACGGTACACCTTTAGACTGTTTCCCGGTTATGTGTAGCTGTGGACTACTCCCCGACAAACCTTTTATATTTCTGAGGCTACTAACATTTGATTTAATACCTTTAGATAGGTTATCTAATTCTTTATCAAACAGCATTTGAGTATTTTGCTCAAGCATGTACTCCCAACATTTAAATTGTTCCTCAGGTAGATCTTCGACTTTGTTGTCTTCTTTATCCTCTTCGACGCGGACACGAATGGCACGCGCAACGCCTCCTCTGCAACTTCTTCGTTCGGACGGCCTAGGTGGCGCGCGCACGCTAGCATAGTGTTGGTGGCTCACAGCCTCACTAGGTGGCCGGTCGCTTTGGCCGCTCGGCGATGATCGCTCGCTGCTCGGTTTCGGTGGTGACACCGAATGACAGCACGGTTCCAAACGTGAGCAGCAACAATCTGACCGACACACTGACTTATTACTATTTATCGTTTGTCTCAGTTCTCGCATCAGCAAATCGACGTCTGAGCGAGCGGCATCAAAGCGAATTATAATTACGGATATGCAATCTTCTACACCGTAACTTTGTGCCAGATCTTGTAATCTTTTAGCGGCGAGTACGGGATTACGTTCCGCTCGGACTTCAGACACAGCGGTTTCCATACTGACTGCATTCCAGAATTTTCCATTACCTAATATTAAAAATTCGTCATCCTCTTTTATAACAGTCTGTATAACATCAGGATCCGGCACCGTATTAGGATAGCGAGTGGAATATCCTAATCGTTTGTTGTTTTCTATTCCTAAACTTAAAGGTGCATTTCTTCTACTCAGAACTGCTTTAGTATCTCCAACATTTGCTAGTCTTAGCGTATATTTTCTAGAAGTGTGACCAAATCCGTTTTCTTGGGCAGTTAATGGAGACAAGTGGCACATTATCAAACATGCTCCTTTTTTCTGTCCTTTCTCTTTTAGTTCTCTATGTGCGGATAAAACTACATATTTCATGTATTCGTTTACCGTCTCCTTTATTGATTTTTCTTCTAAAACGAGCCCAGGAATGCAGGTTTGTAAAATTTTTGGAACTTCAATATCAGTTTCACCATCGATAATTGCAAACAAACCTTCTCTATTACAAAACGATGGAAGTCGAATTTGGGAACAACATAATTGTAATGATTTATTTGGACATTCAGAAAATCCTGTACTCCAAGGGGTCGATCCATTTAATTCTTCATGGTATCCACTTTTTTGTGTCCACGGCAAAGAATGTCGTCCGGTGACATCGACTAAACTTAATGGACGCTGACACCTGTAGGCACTAAATTGCGAAGGATCCACTTGCAATTTTTTGTTACACGATATATCTAAAAACTTTAACTGCTTTGGGGCGAGAAGACGTAAATCAATACTGTCAAGTTCGTTGTGGGCGAAATCTAAAATTTTAACAGATGCACTGCATGCGAACATGGGAACCGAACGTAATCTGTTGGAGTGAGCTCTAACTACTCGTATGTTGTTCAGCTGCGGCAAGTTTTCAGGAAGTCTTGAAAGGCAGTTACCTGACAGGACAAGCTCTTCAACATCTGGCCAAAAGTTGATGCAAGATTCTGGTAGATTAGTCAAACAGTTGTATGCAATGTGCAATATTTTTAGGCCTCGAAAGGCTATTATGACATCGGCCACTTCGTCAGTGAGACAGTTTGCTGTGAGGTAAAGACGTTCTAAACAATGTGAGGAAGGGCCTCTCGCGTGTGGTAAGCGACTTAATCGGTTGTTCGTTAAGTTTAAAACACACAATCGATCACACGCCGAAAAGAAGTTTTCTGGTAAGGATTGTATACAGTTATCGTGAAGAAGTAGCTCCCGCAGAGGTGACCTTAATCTTGGCATTGACGGAATACTGGAGATTTTGTTGTGAGCCAAATGAAGACTGCTTAGGCTGGAGAGTTCGCTGCAGAACAGATGTTCTGGAAGTGACGTCAGTTGGTTATTGCTAGCGTGCAGCGTGGTGAGATCTGAGCAGCAACTGAGCCACTGGGGTAACGAAGTTAACTTGTTATGAGACACGTCAATTTCGACCAGGTTTATCGGTGGTACGGTCGTCGTTAATGTTTCTAAATCTGAAACGAATGAAAAAGAGGCTTAGTTTTGTTGAATATGTGAACGTAGGCTTAAGTGAAAAGGCTGATAGCTAGTAGCACACTGACTTTATTAGGCAAGCGTCACAACTTATTGGATGTGGATGCAACCACTTCAAGTATATAACAAGCTTAGTATTTTGTATATGAAAAACTAAAGATAGTTATTATATGACTTTTGGTGCCATTTTAGCATGTTGCCCATGCTAAGCTTGAATCTAAATTGATAAAGGAAACTTGAAAAATGATGGACACGAGCGGGATTCGAACCCGCGACCTTCGCCGATCCGTGGCGCTGCTCTAACCAACTGAGCCACCGTGTCGCTGCTCGCATCCATCGAATTTCAAGTTCCCTTTGTGGGTTCGAATCCCGCTCGTGTCCATCATTTTTCAAGTTTCCTTTATCAATTTAGATTCAAGCTTGGCATGGGCAACATGCTAAAATGGCACCAAAAGTCATATAAATTAGGGTTGGTATTATCGTTTCAGTGATTTATAGCTGTAAAGGTATAACACTGAGTTGGTAATCATAGATTCCAACAGATAATACCTGACGTCACCCTTAAGACGTAAATACTAAAAGGGAACCTGAAATTCGATGGATGCGAGCAGTGACACGGTGGCTCAGTTGGTTAGAGCAGCGCCACGGATCGGCGAAGGTCGCGGGTTCGAATCCCGCTCGTGTCCATCATTTTTCAAGTTTCCTTTATCAATTTAGATAGTTATTATTTTTAAGATTTTGTTCTAAAAGCTCTAGGTAGAGTCTCCAATACTACTGAAAATAGGTTTGTTTTCCTGTTTAACATGGTATCTGAAAAATGCTGGAAAGTGGCAGAAGGTAGGTAGTACGTAGTAACGGAATAAGATCCAAAGGGTTGGTTATGTACCTAAGTTGACGGACGTTAAGACAAATAGCATGATTAATTATTTTGACTTACTGTTGTGCGGCGCGCGCAGGGTTCGTAGCATGGCACCGTGTAATGCCAGGTGTTGCAGCGTGTTGTGGGCCACGTAAAGCTCGCGTAGGCCGCGCAGTGCCGACACCACCAGCACCTCCACGCTGTTGTAGGACATATCCAGTGATACCAGGTGCTGGAACAGGTGTGACCATACGATTGGTTACAGAAACAAAGCATAGAGAGGTTTCAAGCTAGGATTTGCTGTTCTGCCAAGACCATAATTTAAATTTCTCGAAGTAATGCATAATTAAAGCTGGGAAATTAAGTTAAAAGTAATCCAAATTGAACGCAGAATAGGCTTACGTGGAATTGCATTATACAGAAAGGCGTGCAGCTCAGTAGAAGCAGCCTCAAGCATAGATAATCTGACAACCGAAAGGAATTTTCCAGCAAGTTCATAAAAGCAAGTTTACAAATACCTACCGGTCAGATGCCGATAAAATCTAACACAACTTTGACCATGGCCTCTACAACGGAAGGATTTCCGAACGAAATGAGTTCATGTTAAATAAATAATTGCGTAAGTACATTGTTTACGAAAATATGTGTACATACCTCATAATTACCAAGTATGATGCTTCCTTTTAGCTTGTTGTGCCGCAAGTCGACGGTGGTGAGAGGAGCGCGGTATTCCGATTTATTTTCGTCGTCCGGCGCCATTTGCTCTTTGTTGGTACCCTGAAATATAAGAGTTTGGAAAGTTTAATGATCATCAAGAATTATATTGAACAGGTAACTGAAAATACTGTTTTTTCGATTCCATTCATTATTTCGCTAATTCACTGCATGTCTTCAAAGAGAAAAATAAACTTTTAGTTGAATACTTTTGTAAATAAAATTACCACACTCATTTTCCGTTTCAAATAGCTGCTATTTAGGTACACATATATACAAATCGGATGCAAATGGCAAGTTGTCGTTCAGTGTGGCGTTCTAAGGGGGAGGCTTTTGTTCAACAGTGGATGTCTTCCGGCTGATGATGATAATATACAAATCGTAACACCTACCCCAAAACTAGAGATAAGATTATTCGTAGCCACTAAAGTCCTCAGCCGCGGCAATCTGAGCACACAGTCTAGTGACCGGAGTTCGTTGTCGCTCACCTGAAGCTCTTCTAACCTGAAGATGAAAGAAAAGTGTTTATTACAATCAGACTCGAGTTGATAAATAATCCTCATGTTTACACTCCCGCATATGAAAACAGATGCGTTGAATGTAACCAACGCTGAGATGACTGTTGCAATAAAGAATGCAGTTGCAATGAAGTTTTATGTATTCATGTCTGCTACAGAGTTATACCTATCTGTTTTGATGAAATTTTATGATCTTCAGGAGAGTAAAGCCATTTCATAAAACAGCAGAAGATGCAGTGTGTAATAAAAAAATAATCTTTATTGTTCAGAAAATACATAGTTTCAATCAGATAAATCACTGGTCTCCACACTAGGATTCCCTGTGTTGTGGAGGCCAGTCTCTTTCATCGAGACTCAATAGAAAATACAATGTAATGTATAAGTTATTATTCGTTAATGAAGCAGCCTATTAACGCCGACCATTTTAAGGAAAAAAAATGTTTGTTCTATATAGTACTATAGTAATATTAACAATAGATATAAGTATTATGTTCCATCGGTATGTAATGTAAGAGTAAGTGTTTCTTACAAAAAGCTTACAATAGAAGTTCCAAAATAAAAAAGAATTTGTTTGATAATATGAGGTATCGCAAAATGTCTCAAAAACCTTCTTATAATAATTATATCATTGCATAATTTCTATTCAACAATAGATTTTCACTATTTCGCAGCTCTTTAGAACCGCGTATGTTAATGTCTGGCCTAGTAGCTCAAACAGCGTGACCAATGTAATTAAAAGCTTTTTACAAGTAATTCTAAATATTTTAAATTTAAGTAGCTCTATTTGTGGAAAGTCGACTGTTCAATTTGTACTTATTCTTGTTTGTTCTGTACAAAAGAACTTGTTGTAGAAACTCATAGTAAGTAACTACTGAAGAAAACAAATAATCTTAGAAGTGATTGTTTCTTGATAGGGATTGCAATCAAGAAAACACTTTCAAACGGTGTCTTTATGAGGGCTATAAACTGCAGCAAACAATACCTTCATTACAATAATAATAGAGATCTATATCGTTTACGAGTATGTTGAGGATGTAATCTATTAACTTTGAAATACAAGTCGCTTGAACTTAACAAAGTGATCAACTGAAATATCGTTTAAAAGCATTATAGTATATTGATTGAGATTATCATTTGGAATAAATGCATTGTGCAATGCCAATTTAAATAATCATGTTGTGTATATTTTTGAACTAGCTACTTATCTACTGTATGATAAAATATTGACCGTTTATGCACTGCCTTAGGTATCTATGTAGGTAGGTAAGGACTTGACCACATTTACACACAAATCAAAAGTTCAATAATAACATTATTTTCTTTTGTAATCCAATACCAAAGGCACGGAAAAGTTACATGCCTTTTAACTTCGTAAATACATTTCTTATAAAATAATTACCTTGGCGTGATTGTCATCTCGAGACATATGGAGCAACGAGAGCGACACGGGTGTTAATGACTGGGTAAACAATTATTATGTACAAGTTCATAACTGTTGGCCGACATATAAGGGACTTTACGGTAGTCTTGTTACTGTTACATGAAATTCATGGAGAGGAAACACGTAAGATTGTTTTGACTAGCTTTAGTTGACTGCAGAAGCACTCTACCATACTATCTAAATGTGACGCAGAATATTTGATAGCTCCTTGGTCTGATTTAATCTTAAAATTAATCATCTGGTCTCATAATAAGAATAGCTTGATAATTTTGTTTTAATAAGAGAGGCATGTGTGTACATGGCAGGTAATAACAAAGGTTTTAGATGGTGATGATGTACGGTGGTAAAATGACTCAACTAAGAGAAATAAGTTAGGGACTCACCAGCTAAGAGACAACCAAATTATAAAGATGTATCGTAACTATAGAATAATATACAGAACCAAATTAAAACTTCACATTCACTATACCACCAACACATTATAAAACAGAAGCGCCTACCCTGCTATAAACTTTTTGAGTTGCAATAAACAAATATTTTTTACAATAATAAAAACAAATAAAGCTGCTAACGTAACGTAAGTGTGTGCGCAGACTGACCGCGGAGAGTGCGCCGGCGCCGCCCCACTGACCACGCGGCTGTAGCAACAAGACACGATTCGAACCACCATCGATGTTACATGCAAGCATTGTTGTGTCCCTATCTATCAATGAATCTATGCTATTGCTTTAACTGCGAATCATAAATCACGTTACTACACAGCACACAGGGTTTTCCTTTCGTGGTTTAGCTATAATTTTATTTAGATTATGTTTAACAGTTAGGAAATATCAAATATCCTTTAACTCCGATTTAGGTGATACGATATTGATTAAATATTATTTAGCAATCTTTGTAGCACAACTATAAATTCACTAAAAGTGAGATAAGAAAAATTGGAGGCACAGCTATGCATGAGTGAAACTGTTAAACTTTCTTACATTTAATCTTTGAAAGCTTCAAGGAAGAAGCGGAAAGCTGAAGAAGTGATGAATGGATTGAGTAATGTTAATTTGAATAACTATAAGTAAAGTACGTTTTTAATGCACTTATGGCAAAATCTCTACACGCTTGACCCTAGAGTGACAAATGAAAGCTCGCTCCCGAAGAAAAATGTTGTTGCAATTTACTGCATCACTGCAAGAGTGAAAAGAAAAAGTATACACGCAGAGGATTAAGGTAAGTTTCATAAACAAAACCTAAAAAGTATTTGACCTAATCTGCGATTTTTATAGAACACACACATAATACTTGACATGCTTCAGCTTTAGTATATAAACATAAGTACCTAGGTACCGATTTTAGCAACTGTAATTGCCTTCCTAACTACTATTGTCGTTTCACAAAGAAGTTTAATTGCAATACTACAAACAAATTAATGGAATCTTCATTGCAGTAGAATGTACGGAAATGGTAAAGGACGAATAAATTCTTCAAATGACTCACAAACGTTTGTTGATATGATCAAATAATTGTTATTAAGCACCTGTATTCAGCCTTCGAAAAAGCTTGTTTAGTAGTTTTGGTTATTATTACACAATCGCAATAAATAATGTTCTTTACAATATGTTTGTGTAATTACTGTACAGAGCTTAAAATATGAATTAATCGAGGTCATAACTAATTCTACTGCACTATCTTAATAAGTATTATAAATCATAAATAGGTTGGTCAAAGCAATATCTGCACTTTAATGACTTTAAAAACGAAAGGTTCTCAATTGGACTACGTATGAGTATTTATATTTTATTAAATAGTAGTAGCAGCAAACGACTTTGCGGAAGGCAGAGAAAGAGAATGTGTGACAAACTGGACTCCTGTTTCAGAGACTTGTGTCAAGTTCTGACAAGTGGAAGGAGGGAATGGAGGCCTTTGCCCTGCAGGCAGTGGGACAGCTGGCTATGGACTAACGATAAGTAATGAGTAATTATTTTTCCTATTAATGTTTTTGTCTGAAGAATTATTCTTTTGAGGTGGTCCCGTAAAAATGGGCAATGGAATAGAAATTTCCCGTAGATGCAAGATGATGCATATTGAAGTAGTTTATAAGTTGTATATAAAGGTTTTATTTCTTAAAAATGAATCAATAAGAATTTAGAACGAATGTTCTATATAGATTAGCTAACAGGGATTGCGCGTACGGCGAAGCAAAGTGAACGTAACGCGCACGGTCCGGCGAGCAGATGTAGATAGCCCCGCCCCGCGCCGCGTACGCAAGCACTCACTTAAAAAAATTAGCACACAACGGAAACTCCGAGTCTTACACTAACATATGATGACTGCTAACTTAGACAAGTACACGAGAGCCATGATAATTGTTTCCGATGATAAAATCAACAACTTCAGATCCAACGACAATTGTTGACTAAGAACTACAAAATGATCAAGTCTCAAGTATCTTCTAACCACAATGTTTTGGCTTAGGTAAGGTAATAATATAAATAATATAAGGGCGGTATACTCATGAAAATGAGTTTCTTAAATGGCACAGGCAATAAAGTTGGTGCTACACAAAATTTCGTTTTCGTTCCAATTGCAAAGAATAAAAGATAGGATGTCGAATAATATTTTTGTCCGTTGGGTATGTTTACTTCTTATGAAATACGTCTAGTCATCTTTGTAACTTTTCATAAATTTGATTTCGCGTCTTTATCTCAATTTGACAATAATAATAACGATCAATTATTAGAAGTTTAGACTATCGCTAGTTATGTACACTAACAAAGTGTAGTAAATAACATATCTTATATAAATAAATAAATCTTGAAGCCGTATGTAAAGTACATGTATATCGAAACACAAGGCCGGCTAAGATTCATGCGAGAGGTGCCGCGGATGCCACGCTTCGTCAGCCGAGCGTTACTGAATGAGACTAGTAATGATCGCATACCCATACGTGAACACTATACTCCGCTTCAGTCATCCGAAGTCTAAAATGATTACGTTTAGCGTGATGCCTATTGTTATTGTATACAGCTGGCGTGGGATCAATGTAGAACTTTACACGTGTTTACTTTGAAAGGAAGTCATGACGTCATTCAGGATTTTCTTTTATGCGTAACGTACGGTTTATGCAATATTTCAGGTCATAAAATAACATCACGCCTGTATTCCTCGAAGGGGTGGGCCGAGGTGTACCTATAGTAAATTCACAGTTCGCCAGTTATCCCCAATGTAATAGGAGGCAAGCCGTCATTAACCTGGCACAATTCCAGACTCCGTGCTGCTACTAAGAATTACCTCATAAAAAACAATGCCCGACCCGGGATTCGACCTCGTGCTCAGAAGTCGCGCTTAGCGACCACAAGATCAACAAGGCAGTCTCTCTCTCCCTCTTAGTATTTCTGTTCATTATGAATGTTTTCAAAAAAATCAGGAACCGAAAAGGCTGCTCACTAAAAATCACACCATGCCTGTTGGACGCCTATGATGACTGTGGGATCGCTACAACACTCTACAGCAAAAACACTCTAACCCTGCCTTCTGGTCCCCCATCTCAGTACTAATCGGTACAAGCTCTTTTCATTTTGAACATAAATGTACCGACTAACTAAAAAAGAGACTGTGATGTCTTTGATAGCATTCTCATTATTCAACACTTGGTAAATCAAGTAGAGATCAACTCTGCACTTGCAAAGTTAAGGTAGCACAGCAAACAGAAGAACAAAGTCAGAATATAATAGAAACGACAAAGATATAATCGGCATTGCATTCCGCAGCCCTTTTTTATTTACTTGAATAATTATTAATTTTGGTCGCAAGACCAGTGACTACAACGAATCTACATTTTTGGCATTGATCAATTGTGGATATAGATCTATCAATAATGATAAGTACGTAAAGAGGATCTGGCTTTCTATTGTCCATAGACATTTACCAATGTGTACTTAAGAAACTATACAAATGAGAAGTAAATCCTGTAATGTTTCTTTAGCTAAACTATGAGTTATCTTTAACATCTCTAACTTTTGCTGCGTTTCAAAGGTTACACTTCATAATAACATATTATTTCACTTTAAGTTTGGTCATAGAACCTAAATAAATATCAGGTAATCGTAACTCACTGTATAAGCTGACATATTTCTGGAGGCAATTCAGTAATCCTGTTGTCGCTGATGTCCAAGTGTGTAAGTGCTTGTAGAGTCCAGGCTTGAGGTGGTAAGGCCGTTAGTGCGTTGCTGCGAAGACGCAGCACACGCACCGTGAACGCGCCAGCCGCATGTTGCGCAAGCGCCGCACCGAGGGATGCCCGACCACCACCACTTAAGTCCAGGACATTTGGTGGTTGTGTGCTTTGTGTGCCCTAGAACAATAATGTCCTTATTATAATGTGATTTGCCTTAGCAATTCCAGATGAGATTGAAAATAATATTATAGGTGTCATAATTATTGAAAAGACTTTTAAAAAGAGCCTGGTACCAATACTATTCATATCACCAAATTTAAATTCTTTAGATTTAGAGTACGTTGCAACACAAACCTAATAAAGGAACATGTCTTCGTATAATGGTACAAAATCATTAAGATAAGAAAGAAGTAAATATTTTACACGATATGATCACACTATACCTAAGAGTGAATTTCTCCATTACAATGTAAAACTAATTATTATGAGAAAGTTTATGTTTATGAACCATGAACATTAACCAACCGAAAGTACACATCTTTCTTTCAGCGTGTTGGGCTCCAAGCTGTCCAGAAACACATCTTCAGCGTTTGGTTGCGTGAACACATCCAAACTATCGACCTCGTCACCTTCACACTTCATCGTTCTCCTCTCTACCATCACAGTTAACTAAAACTTGCACATCACTAACGATAACACCGAACCGTTTACTACACTTGTTGACGTTACATCAAATGACATTTTAAAAGTGACTTCAGTAAGACACAGTGTTGGTCTGTCGCGGTGTGTAACCACGATGGGGCCGACGAACTCCTTTGAGCATTGTTATTCCCAAAGACTACGGAATAACTCCTGTCCACCTCATTATTCCGCTCACGTCGCCGTTGCGTGCATAAATGGCGTTTTGTCCTTGATTAATACTGATTTCTAGATACCATGATCATTGAAATATTTGCCAGTATCCTATAATGGGTGTTTTATTTATATAAGTAGGTAAGATGTGTTTATTCTAAACTGATGGTAATAGCACTAATATTGTTTATTTGTTTACTAATACTGTTTAGTACTAGTGATGTAAGCGAATCGTGCACTGAAGGTAAGCCTAGTGCGACCGCTCCGAGTGACTTTTTACTTGTGAAGCGTCAGCGTGCGCGCAGGCTACTATCACCGGCTCAGGCGCAGCCGTACTCTACACATCTCGACCGTGACATTTCTTTTAGGGTGTAGCGCGCACAATTTTTAATTAACACACTTTTTTACAATCCATCAAAATAGTAGCTAAAATCTCATACTACATGCCTTATCTCTTAAATAAATCGGATGGTTACCATTTAAATTTCGTCTCACAACGCTAAGACATTGTAAACTATTAACATGGTAATGAATACAGACGAAAGTAAGAATTGCTATTTTTAGAATCTGTAAGCAATAAGGCTTTTATAAGCTCCTGTGTCGATTAACTCATAACAAGTAATAAATATTTCGCATATCAGGCTAATATTTTACAGAAATAGGAAATCGTAACTACACAGTGATACGATAATTAATGTCACATTGTACATTGAAACGTCAAAACTCAGTAAGCTTTACGGAATTTCTAACAATTTTCCACTGTTCAGTTGACGGTTCGTTAGTTTGAGAAGTGTACCGGAATCAAATCCTCAATCATCTGCTAAGAGCTCATATCTGCACGCCTATCTGCGCGCCGTAGAGCACGCGACGGAACTAAACATTAAACTACAAAAGATTTGCTCCAATTACACTGCTTGAACTACTGTTTACCAGCCATAACAAACCAATTTGACTACACATGTTTAACTTTGAGAACAGATTAGTTTTTTACACGCGTCTTCCATACCAAGTAAATCAATGACATTTCATACGATTAGCTCTACGTACCTCTTTCAACCAGCAGAACCACATATTTCGTTCCCAAATAGTACTGAATCCGAGAAAGAGATGATTCATGCCGTTGTCTCCAGCAACTGTGTTGCCTTGACAACGCGGCTTGACACAGAGCACCAGTCTCTGGGCCTTAGGCTGACATAACTCTATACTGCCGCCACTTAATTCCAACATTTCCCATGTCGTACCTGAAATGTAATGAAAATATTTTTAGGTAAAATTAAGCAGTTACTGCAGAATATCCGACAAAACAACGACCTATACTATAGTTATGCTTTACTATAAGTTACATACCATAAGAATGTAACCTGGATCCTATTACGTAAGCTGGTCTTGGTTTCCATTGTGGAAAAACGTGTCCTTTTAGCACATAAACTGTACCAGATCGCGAAACACCTCCGGAACGCGGAGCAGGACCTGCACACCATCGCAAGGAGTGTCGCAATTCTGGGTCCACTGCTAACCGCAACCTGCGAGCTTGTGATTTCCATCCACATGTCGCTAAATATTGCTCCTGAATACGCAGAGGAAACTCGTCTACTTCCAACCGCCGCGCGTTCTCACCACCAATTTGCAGCCAGAGGGATAACTCGTCAACAAAGCCGAGGTTTTTGTTGACTTCTTCAACGGTGGTGTTAAGGGCGACCTTGATAAGTTTACTGGGCGCATCCACGGCGAAGGGCTCGAGACCTTCGAAGACGCGTATCCAGCCATATTCGTTAGTGGGTCGCGGTTTGAATCCGCGTGTAGAAGCTAGGCGGCGCAGTGACTTGCGCGGTCCGGGAGGCGATGAGGCGTGCAGTGCCTGGTCGCAGACCATGGCGCGCGGCGGCAGTTGGTGGCAGGTGGCGGCGGGTGCGGCGGCCGGCTCACAATGCCCGTGCGGCGCGCCGGACCCGCGCCCGCCGCTGCATTACAATTGGGTCGGAGACGTGGTGGGGGTGGGAAACATGTTGCTCGGTCAGTCGGGAACATGACTGAATACAAAGCGATGCCAATAAAATTCACGATAAGTATGGCACTCATCTATATCGTCTATTTCTACGTTAAATCTACATAAGTATCAATTTCGTGCTAAATGTAGCAATCGGTGCTTTCATTTAAAGCTTTAATAAATCCTTCACTGACGTGCTTAAATTGCTCTGAGTTAAATTCTAAAAACTATTAACTTACGATCTAAATAATTTGCCTGCGGTATAATTTCAAAATGTTGAGTGTTCCCTTTGTTAATAAACACGTCATCTACAAAACATTCTAGTATGCAAAAGAAAGATTGGTTGGGGAGTCGTTGTCGGTTCCGCGCCGGCAACCACCCCACCTGCTGACTCACCTGCCGACCAAGAACTGTGAACCCTTCATCCCAAATAAAAATACCGGAAAACAGAAATCAATTAGAACTATTACAGTTATTACGACTCAGTGGACAAATGTATTATATTTAGGTACCTGCAGGGTACCTGCCTATAATTTTCTCAATGTAGAGCAAATCAGAAATAATGAGGCAATAGGACGAGCTTTTCTACTTTTTATTACAGTGTTCCGACTAGCAAAGGTTGGCAGTTAACTTTGCATGTTTACAACGATATCTACTCCTGCATCAACTAAATGGTTGCGCTTGCGCTTAGAAGAGCAAATGGTATCTACACATATTGCTATGACGTTTTTAATATGGTTAAAAATTACTTAGGAAGGTACATGATAAATGTTATGCTATGAAGGTTCAGTCATATATCGACTCAACTAAAGATAATCCATACTTAATATTATAAATGTGAAAGTAACTCTGTCTGTCTGTCTGTTACACCTTCACGACTAAACCGCAAGACGGATTTAGATGAAATTTGGCATGTAGGAAGTTTAAGACCTGGACATAGGCTACTTTTTTTTAATTCGACCCTCTAAGGAGTATACATAGGGGTTAACGCGGGCGAAGCCACGGGCAAAAGCTATATATAGGTATATATATATATGATACTAACCAACAATCTAAATTAATGTAGGCGAAGCCGCGGGCAAAAGCTAGTATGAAATAAAATATCAAATCAGAAGCAAATTTTAAAAACAGTTAAATTTTAGTTTGTTAAAATATAACAAAATTTGGCTCAAAATGAGTAGACCGGATTGTCTCTTTAAACCGATGAATCCGAAAAAATATTAAATTATCTAGAAAACTTGAGACAAACTTTTGTTATTAATAATGTAATATCCTTGCAGCAAACCACTGCTTCTAGCATATTATTCACAAAAGAAAACAGTTATTCCATGTATATATTTATTCACAAACATTCAAAGGCAGAGAGACACTACGAAACACGTACAAAATGATTAATTAAATAGCTATTGGTTGAACACTTGGCAGTGATTAATGCAACACTAGGGTTTTATCTCCAAGGATAGTTTCTGTGTATTCTGTCAGTGGCGCAAGTACAGGTTGCATTGCAAACTCCTTGTCGACACACGTCCTTGGTGACGCTGACCAGTTCGGCACAGTTGGAGTAATAATCCATCTTGGAACAAGTGTTGGTGCATAAGGTTCCTGATAGACAGTGGTTAGGACATTCTTCACACGGCCGACCGCTCTTGTAAGGGTAATGTGTTATGCTGTGGTAGTTGCCTCTGTAAATAAAAAAGGGTGGTTGAATTTCGTCGAATTGTAAATTCGAAAATTTTTATGTTTGGGAGACCTTAAATTCTATATTATATACATGCTTCTTTTGAAAAGAACGACGTAAAGTTCTATGGAAGGAGGCGAGCTTAACTTAAAATTAAGTTCCTACCAGCAAACCCTTATGTTAGCTTTTTGCTCTATTTCAATAACCTCTGTAAGCTGCGTTCGTGCTCCGCGTAGTTTTGGCGGGATTAAAAGCAAACGCCTTACATAGAAAAGGAATGTTTAAAAATTGCTTCGCTTGCTTACTGGATATTGGATGGAGATTTCAGAAAGTTAAGTCCAGGTTAAAATTCTTCCTTCTTGCCTTCTAATTCACCTGTGTGAGTGTTACTTCGATAGATCGTCAATTGACAAAATTAATTATAATAATTTATGCCATCTTAGTAACAATATGCTTATTTTCAAGAAGTCACTTGTTTCTTGTATGTTTTACACCACATATCTCTCTGTAAGAATACTTATATCTCCCAAGTTTTACTCATGTGCGTATTTAGGTACATTTCTGATAATTCCAAGGGTAAAACTTGCCCTTATAACTCACCAGCTAAAGATTTTATAAATGCAGGACAACGACAAGGACAGCCAGGGGGAATATTAAATCAAGTCAACTTCAACCCTACATGCATTCTAAATCAAGGTAACGTGAGCAAGGTGTTTGCGCTCTACAGAAAATTATGACATTAAAGCGGGTACAGTATTGACGAGTTTTAAGTGCCGGTTATCGAATTATATGTTACACAGGTCAAATGGTTGTTATTTTGAAATTGTATTTTATATAAATAATATCTGAACTTAAGTTCAAACCGCGATTTTTGTACAAATATTCAGTTCTAAAAACTACCAAAGGTATAATACTATCATTGACTATCGTAAACGGGACTCGGAAGCCCCTAGTGAAATAGAAGAAATTTGAAATCTTCCTTCGTGGAAAAAAATACTACCCAGTTAGGAGATTGCAGGCGGGGCTCCCTGTCTAGGGGCCATTCCATCGTAGCTCTTCAATACAATACACATGAAGACTCATTCTGATACAATTTATTCCAATAAATACTTACCCAGGGCAGTAATGGCACACGTAGTTATAGAAATGTCCCCATGGCCCGCCATTGCAGTAGGCGACCCCGCAGCCGACCTTGTGACTGGTGGCCCAGACCATCTGAGTGTAGTGCCCGATGTGTTTCAAGTTGTAAACAGGATTCCCGTACGTGAAGTTTTGATACTCAAGAAACCATGTCTTTATTGCAAAGAACCTGAAAGAGAAAATAAAACAATTTTAAAGTAAATAAACGGCTTTTGGTCGTGGCTTTGGCCACGTGAACATTTTTACCGCCTGCCTGTTTTTTGGGCTATATAAATAAAGTTGCTTGAGAATGTTAATCACGTCTCCAACAAAAAACTTAGTCTAATCGCATAGTTTATTTGCATAAGAATCCCAATAAAACTACATAATAATATCTACTCGTTATCATGCTTGCAAAGCTGATGAAACCTTATTATTTAAATCAGTTAATTCCCTTTAACTAACACAAACCATATAACGTCGTTCCTTGTATAACATAACTATTATGTAATTACATTTGTTTGCACCAACAAAAGGGCAATAATCCTATAACTATTATATTATATAATTACTTATTCACGAATTCGCTATTAAAGAAGCTATGTATAAAGGTGATCGTGAGTAGGCAGCGAACGTCCAAACAAGGAAATAAAATTATTAAAGAAAAAAAACAAATATATGTATATACAGTAGGTATACACGGTTGTAGTTCTATTTTTTTAAATTCGTATAATTAAAGTGCGTGATTAGCTTATAACCTTGCTTTGAGTCGAAGGGCCAGTTAAGCTGTCGGTCACATTTTGTTTACTACCTTTTGGATGTGGGAAAATCTACACGGCATAAAACCAGGAAAGAGTACTCCATGTTGGTTTGTTTGGGTTTACTGAAAGCAGGTACGCAAAGGAGTCTCTACTGCTATTTTATTCAGGCTGTTAATATTTTTTTGAGCAGTTCCAAATTTGTCGGTGCTTTTTAACAATGACTAATCATGATAATTATAGTAGGTACTCTTAATACTTAATATGTCATAAAAAATATAATTGGTGCAAAACTGGTCCATAAATCTGTTTAATGAAGGTATACTCCAAAATTCTATAAAATCTCTTAATGAGTAGGCTTTACTTTTCTTGATAAAAGAACATAATTAAATTGACATGATTTACACCTTGGTAGTAATTGTTTTACCTTTGCACTGAAACTAATTTAATCAAAGTTCAACGTCTCAATTATTCCAGTTAATTATGTTTAGCTATTTAGCTCAAACACGTGTATTTTTATTGTTATGAAGTAGCATCGATTAACTACGAAAGTGACCGGAGTTTGATTTTCTTTATCAACATACTTAATTCGTAGAGTTCATGTTTCGAAGTTCATTATTTAAAAAAAAGCTACGCAGTAAATTTTGCTTTCAATTATTAACGGCCTGTAAACCCATAAAAAGCAAAAAGCTAGTCTTCCTTTTCACGAAAGCAAAACAAATTAAAAAAGGAGATCATATGTAGTTAAAAAAAAAGAAAAATAAGCCTCGTCTTACCAAGGAGTTTTCTGTGCAGCTACAAAAAGATTTTGCCCGCAGGTACCAAGGTGTGGTACATTATTCTCTCTCACATCGTTGTGTCTCAGGAACATACATTTCTCAGCGTAATCCTGCGCTTGTCGAGCTGCGCCTGCGTGCCATGTCTGTTAAACACACACGCACTTTACTGATTACACTTATCACATTATATGACGTTTACAATAACGGAATAAGGCGTCACGTCTTTCGTCATTTAAGCTCATGAAGTAGCCGATAAATGATAGATAAAAAGATTTTATTAAATTTGTAATAATTATCGTCCACGTTACGTCCTGGGTTCAATCCAAATTAATACGGTCTTCTACAAAATAATATAATCTATTGTTAAGATTGCTTGGCCTCGTAGACTCGATAGTTCTCTACTGCCCTAGTAATACTTTTTTGAAGTGTAGGCATAGGTTTAAAGTACACCCACATTTCGCCTTTATGTAGGTCTCGATGTAATAGAGGGCGAGCCTTTTGCCATCAAGCGGGCACAAATCCAAGCTCCGTGCTGCTACTAAGAATAACCAAATGGAAAAACCAATTAATACTTTTCCGACCTGGGATTCGGAACTCTACGCTCAGCAGTCGCGCTTAGTGACAATTAGACTAACGGGGCAGTCATTCATTTTCCTGACTATTTTGAATCTGAATTATATGACATGAATTTCGACATAGTAAAATTAATCAGTTGATTATGTCTTGAATACTTACTTCTTAAAAAGCATTCTTGTAAAAATGTTTACATACCATTAGCAACATGTTTGAAGCAGTTGGACGAACTTTAGTTCGAAAGAAATTATGGTAGAGCACTATTTTCCTTCGCACCACCGATCGCTTGGGGTGCAGCGCATTCTCTGGTATTAAGTGTGGCGGAAACATCTCTGCAACAGATTCAGATCACTCTAACGACACTAAGTTATGTTTATATTATGCTTAAGCAGAGCGAGATAGGCATAGAGCGTGGGTTTAATTCAGAGGTAGCACAAACAATAATTATGTATTTTAATTAAAACATGAATAGTACAATAGCTGCTGATGTTTTCTGATTAAAAAACTAAGTGGTTTAATGAACAATAGTTTATTTCTATAAACTTCTTCAAGGAAATATTTGTACCTACCTATAATAATAGAGCTTTTTCTAATGTTCCCGAATGTAGAGCACTTTAAAAAGAAAAACTTAATAAAATTACTCACGTTTACCACTCCACGGTTTTACTGTTTCTAACTCGACGGTTATATTTAATAAGACCAGGATCGGGAGCCACAATACACCTCGTAAGTACATACTATAAATGAAATAAGTTATGGTTAATGTTTTAATACACTAAGAACACAACAACACACTCACTGAAACTAACGCAATATTTTATCTAAATCAATTAACCGTGAATTTCATTATACAAATACCGGCGTATTTAAAGATTTACCGTTCTTACTTCTATAGTATTAACTAACCATCAATTACACACATTAGAGGACGATGAATTCACATATAAATCAATGCCAATTTACTTTAGATTCAGTAAGCGATTTGGCTATGTAGAGCAAGCACAAATTTTGCCGACGTTCACCAAAATCAATTAGCAACAACTATACTAGTGCCATGCAGACAGAAAGGTAATTTTACGTAGCAACATAAATATAAAATTATAAAACCACTAGAAGTTTTAAATAACGATTAAGTATTGAATGAGCACTAATATTATTTTCTGCTAGAAAATATCGCTCTACTAGGTTCATAGAGAAGAAAAGACCATTGATCACGACTCTTGCTCAGTGCCTGTTAGCGATTTTAGACCAGTAAGTCCAGGTTTAATTATCATGTTCACCTATCTCATAAGTTAATAGTAACTGAGAACTATATGCGTAACTTATAAATATATGTGTTAATTTCAATTTAATTAAGATTACAATCCATGACTAAACAGCAGAGCCTTTTGATATACTTAAGTAAAAGATTTATTACTTTAGAATTTACGTGTTTATAACTTACTTTCCAGGTTGATTACGGCACTTTTAATACGAAATTATAAATTAAATTGTCAACACCACACTGCGACGGTTGATCACACAAGACTGCTTCTCTTAACAAAGTCTACATAAA
Source organism: Abrostola tripartita (assembly GCA_905340225.1). Classification (NCBI taxonomy): domain Eukaryota; kingdom Metazoa; phylum Arthropoda; class Insecta; order Lepidoptera; family Noctuidae; genus Abrostola; species Abrostola tripartita. The sequence continues at coordinate 6,392,625 of HG996488.1, forward strand.
ACATTCTCACGATGAGCACGCTTGATTACGATCTCTTGAGAATTTTGATCATTTAATAAATGTGTGCCAATCACAGCCGCGCTACGCGAGTGCTTCAATTGAAATAAGCGGTACCTAGTCTATACCGAACACGCGGAGAACTACAAATGATCCTTGATAAACGTTTCGCAGCTACCTAATACAAAAAAATAACTGACAAGGCATGCACGATTGCAGAATATGTTCAACAGGGTTCTTTTGATTAAATATTTACATGTTTTAAGCAAAAACACTAATTACGTAGGTAAGGTAATTTACCTACCTAGCGCCGGTCAGAGAAAATACATAATGAAGAAACTAAGTTTCTTAGAGAAAATACAATACAATCTGTTAGCAAAGAAGATCGGATATTTTGATATGTTCTCATTTTCCTTCGTTAACATGATTGTTTATTCACTATAGAAGTATAGATATTTTGTTGTAAAAATAGGTGCGGAACATTAACACTGCCCCTAAAAGGTATGGCTAGTGCAGTGCCTTTGAGTCTCTGCGATATCAGATTTCTATGTGATTGGTAATACGAACACGTTATTGCTACCTGCAACTTCCCCTTACTTAGGTATACATGAAGATTGAGCTTCTGAAAACACCTATCACATGACACTAAATTAATACTTTTATTGAAGACTGAAACGGATCTCTGTATGCAACTGTAATGTATTATTAGAATTTTCAATTCAAGTGTTATTAGCATGCCTCCGAAATATAGCTAAACAAAACATACCATTCTTGTATCTACGGAAGTTCGGAATGCAATAATGGCTGAGAATTGTAAACCTGTGACCTTTTAGATATCATGATTAATTTGTATCTGTTTTCCGGTGTATGTCTACAATAATAGGGATAATGTAATGAGCTCTTTGAATGTACTTCAATCATTTCAATGACACTTCTTGTCAGAAAAAATATAGAATATTGACGTGGAGTTGCCTTACGACAGACGTGAACAACATAGGACCATTAACAGTTTCTTCATAATTCAAAAGAATTTTTATTGCATAGCATTCTGAATTAGAGCCATCCTTGTACCGATGCAGCAAATACTATCATTTATGTAAATCTTTATGCATTGCGCTCATGATTGTTGACCTTAATTGGGTCTCATTCTTGTCCTCCCGGCTCATTGGCCTTAGAATTAGAACTTTGGCACCCATTTAAAAACACACTTGTTTTCCTGACAGTCTATTTAATATGAGAGACACATATATTATTACCTATATATTTTTTAACTTTAGTGCTTTCCATTGAGGTGTCTCAATGGTGCTTTTTATATTGCCCCCACATATCACTACGAAGGCCACGAAGGGTGATTGTTAGGGTATAGGCACATGAAGAAAAAGATGGACAAAAAAGAAACGTCTATATCCTTGGCCCAATGCACAGAAAAGGCTTCCTCTCGTCTTAAAGCCACCTTTTTATTTTGGAAATCTAATCTCGTTCGGCATTCGCAACATATTTACCAGCTTAATAATTGTTATTATTTAGGTTCATCGTTTGTTTACATTACATCTACTGACAGTGGTTTAGATTACATGCATGTGAGTTAGGGGTATTAAGCTAGTTATGATAACATGATTTGATCTTGATACAAAATAATAATTCCTGAGCTACACGCTCCATCAATGTTTTATGAATCGATGAGGCAGAAAACGAAACGAATCAAGTACAAATGTTGAAATTTGTTTAGAACATAAAATGATATGCATGCAGACTGCAGTTAATATGAGAATACATATTATTATTATTACAAACATATTGCAAAGTATATTTTAATATTACAATTTGTAATCAGTTGGTATGTATTATGCTTCGTAGTTCATAATATAACTATTAGTTGTATCTACATAACAGCAATTCAAAGATGAGATGCTTACTTTAAGATCCTTTTCACAGTAAATTATACTTCGCATACATAGCCTTGAAGATACATAATTTGGGAGAGGCCTATGTCCAGCAGTGGACTGCAACGGGCTGATGATGATGATACATAGCCTTCGAACTATTTGCGGTTTGTTACCCTCTGAATAGATTTTAAATACCAAGTAGTTTTGGTTTGGGATCTGCCCCCTTGCCATGAACTCTTAAAGCAGGACAGTTTACGTTGTTGAAGTGAGACGCCGCATTACACTGCACGTAGCGGCGTCTCGCTTCCACATCATAATCTGTCCTGCTTTAGGAGTTCATAGTAAGGGGGCAGTACTTACCTACAATACAATTAGGTACTACTTATGTTACTTTACCAATGATCATGATTTGTGTGCAGTCTGACGGTAGCGGTCGAATCTTCCATGAGTTCCATTAGCTTTGGTAATAGCAACTCATTGGCAATATGCATCCATATAATAGTCATTTTCAGAGTAAATACTTACTAGAACTATTATTTAAATGAGATCGATATTGGAAGGCCGTTGGCCAGCGCACCTAACTAAATTGAGGCACTTGCGAGCGGGCCTGCTGTGTTAGACCAACTTTGTAGTGAGATTAAGATGCTAAATATTATCTATGTAATAGGTACCTAATACTAGAATGGTCTACATAACATGTTTTAAATTTGCAATAAAGTAGGTGGATTAAAATATTAAAAGAAAATAACATTTTTGTTTGAGAATTCTGTTTATTTAAACAAAAATAAAATATAGATATAATTAAGGCATTTGTGCATAGGAGTTAGCACTAGTTTAAAAGTTAACAAAATCAAACTCTCTATCTAACTTAAGTGTCAAAACTAATGTTTCTTGGTCGGCATCCCAATTGGCTTTTGAACAATCAGGGTCAATGCCATGTGGCAGGGGTAGTTTCAAAGAATGCTGTGAAGACTTCACCTCAACACTTGTTTTATCGACGGATAGCTCAACATTCTCCTTTTTGTCACCTGGCATCTTCACACGAACTATCAGATTCTCGCAACTGGCCGAACCAGGCGTTTTTGGGCCAATCTGTGGATAATAAATTAGATGAATTTGCTACATTTTACAAACACATCATTTTTGTATCGTTTAAGTACCTAAATAGGTACAATGCCTTTGTTTATTTCTTATAAGCAGATAGAATGACTGGCTTTTGTCTAAAACTAAGGCAAAAAACAACAATTAAAACCATTGAGGTACATTCAACATGAAAATTCAAAACTAATAACTAAGTCGTTAAAATTCGTAGGTTAGTATTTGCTATATGAGTAGGTAGGTTTTTTAACTAACCTTATTAGGTATTATTTTGGGTACATTGATTTTACTACCTGCTCATGATGTAAGGATCCAATTCGCTAGGGAAGTTCTTCTGATTTTTGATATCACTAAGAAATTATAGACTAGGAGCCTAGGTTAAGGGCAGGACAAAGTTAAGGCTTAGGTACTTACTTGTAAGAACACATCTTCCGCTGACACTGACTGTTGATAATTCATTGTATATTCTGGAGATTTAAGCTCTCCTAAGCCGACACCGACTCGTCCCAAGTTGTCAAGTTCTTCTGTTTCCTGTTCTTCAAATTCTTCGATAGTTTTTGGAGATTTAATTTCTTCGACTGGAACCACTTTATCTCTATTTGACGTTATATCAAAGCCTGAAAAGTTATATGACATTTAGATCCAAACTATGTAGGTATCAAAGCCGATGCAATTTATGATAATACTTATTTTGTAGTCACAAAATAAATAATAGTCTGTTAGGAACGACCTTTTCCACACTCTGAACTTGTTTTCTAGTCAAATCATTGCAGTGTATGAATTTTAGGTATGGCAAAAACATATACATGTTAGGTATACCTGTAGGCATAATAATACATTATAATATGTACCTATACAGGTAGGCACCTAATTACATAAATAATATGGTAAGTATCTAAATCTAAAATTACCTAGTCTTATTCATGAATTGATATACGCCGAGTAGGTAAAATACGAATACTTATCTACCAGTGGAAGGCAAGTCGTCTCCTTGTAAAACTTCTGGTTCAGGTGGCCTTAACAACTCTACTAGTTTGCCCATAGTCGCAGGGGAGAACTCCATCTTTGTCAATAGGTATCCCCTTGTTCTGTATTCTGAGAGTATCCCTATAATCGTGTACAGTATTATACTTATAGAAAAGTCAAAGTACCCAGGAACTTATACGTAAACTTTTAACTTCCTAAAAACAAGGTTCTAGATTTGTATTGTGATTTGTACCTTTTGTTTAATCTATGAATTACCGTTGCTACGATACTGATTCAATGCGCATGTGTACAAAAATGATTTTATTTTCATTAAAGGAGGCTGTAACTATAACGACGTTAGGTCAATAACTATATAATAGCTATGATAGCTTATTTTCTCTATGATAATAGTGATAGCTATTGTTCTTTGATCTGCAGTTTATCAGGAAAAATAATTTAGATGTGATGAAGATGGTCAACCACCGAAGTGCTCGTAACCGTAATTTATTAAAAAATAAAAGCTTGTAATACCTACTTACCTTCTGCCCGTGACCATGAATGCTGTAAAGAATTCGAAACGTCGGGACCAAAACTCCAATTAAAACCGCGATTAATTAAATCCGTAAAAAATAGTTTTATTTTAAAGCTTGTACCTAATAATAACGTCACTTCTACGATACATGATGACCATATTGGCGCAGTGGCTATGTGAGTGGACATTAAACTTCTGCGCTATGGGTGGCGGGTTCGATTCTCGCGCGGCGTGTCATAGATATATTTATGTGATGCGCAGATGTTTGTCCAAGATTCTTGACTGTTTTTTGTATATTTCATACTTGTTGAACGCACCCAGGACATAGGAAAAATTCCTAGTGGGGCGATGATGTTATTAAATAAAAAATATGGGTAGGTATGAAGTTATTGCATGAAAAATTCCCACTCATTGTTTTTATACTATCCTACGGAAACAATTAATGAGAAAGGTATCTAATATCTGGTTGAAATAGGTACGTAACCTACTGTATTATCTGTGACAGCAACCGCTACATCAGTATCGTTATTCATGGCATGAACTAGTTGAACATAGGCGAAGTTAGCGAGTAGAACGTAAATATTCAAGTGCTCCTAAAATAGCTGGATAACAATAATATTATTTCTATAGAAAACATTTCCATTTAAAAATTTTACCTTGTCTAATTAAGAAATGAGACAAAAAGAACATTGTGTTAAGTTTTATTACAATTTTAGGTTAATGCAGAATTATACATCTATAATGCATCAAAATTACGAATTAATTAGAAACACATAAAATAAAAGATATTTAAGGGAAGCCATCATCATCTTCTTCAGCCATTTCCTTGGCCAATTCCAAATCTTGTTGTTCTCTTTCACGACGCTCCTCGGCACTTTCCAACTCCTTTCCATATGATTTTGGTGGATACCTCATAGCTTTAACACTCTGATTGTGTAAATCCAGACAAAACGAAATTCGTTGATGGAATGCAAGCTGTGGTTCCCTGGTACAGTAAAGATCAGAACTCTCCTTGTTACTCATGTAGCCCTTTTCAGGGTCAAGGGTAGCCTCGATAACTCCATCACGAATGGCTTTAGCTACAATAAATTCTGCATCTTCAGCAGAGTCCAAGCCCAATTTTCTGGCAATATCTTTCGGAGATATACGTGAGTATGACAGTCCAATGGACCGGATTGCAGTTTTTATAACATTCTGTCTGAGACGAAGAATCAATGTAAAAGTATGATCACTGCGAAACTGTGGGCCAAAGTTCTCTAATACTTCTCCAAATCTTTGCAAGTTACCAAGTCTTACAGCTTGAGTTAATTGGAAATAAGGTGCCAAGGCTTTTCTTAGAGGAGCTTGTCTAAATATAGCCCTTTCGGGTATGTCACCTAAAAGTAACTCGACAACAATAGCCAACTTTTGTACAGTTTGGCGGAAGCCAACGGCAGCAGTCTGAGGAGCTTTTCTTAATGCTTGTACCAAATGTTTATGAGCATCACTGTACTCAAGACGAGCAGCCTTTATTCTTCCCAGGTAATACAAAAACCTTGCCCACTCATTATTACTGGCATTTTCAGGGAAGACTGACTTGCTGACCAGTTTGTCAGCTTGATCATATAAAGAATAATGCAGGTAGTTACGTAGAAGGCAATTGATAAGCACTGCCTGACCTTCATAGTCATTACGAAGAGTAGATGTGCGAAGTCGAGCATGTAGTAATCCTCTAATAAGATCCAACTTATTAGTCAATTCAAATACTCTTGAATGGTAAAAGTAGCATTTAGCAGCAATTAGGTCAAGAGTTCTCCTGTTTTGAGCCAAAACTTTGTTCATGAGTTGCTGGGAACACTCGGCTGCTTCTTCCAACCTATTGGTGTCAAGCAGGCGCAACAGAACTAAAAGATGCAAGTACACATCAACTTCTGGGGCAGGTTGTTTAGGCGCACTTCTGGAGCGAGGAGGCTCGATATCGACAGCACCAGGTAGAGGGTTTTCCACAAACACAAAGTATCCTTCTTTGTCAGCATTAGATGGATAAAGTTGATTAAAAATGGCACGTAAGACATTGCCATTCAACTTCCTTCTGGTACTCGGAAGAGATCTTAAAACGCGCATAGCAAACCTAGGCTCCTTTGATGTAACTGCTTTATCAATTTGTCTTACATGTTCTCTCAAATCTTGGACAGCTAGCACATCTGCATCCTTCTTCACCTCAGGTGTTTCAGCATCACTAGCTGCGGCAGGGCTTTCCACATTTTTCATTTCAACATCTTCCGCAGCGGGAGCCATGTTGAACACTATTTATTAATTTGCCAACTAACAAAAATAATAGCAATCTTTGCCAAGCAGATTACTGAAATTAGTGATTGTGATATTTTTCGTTCCTTTTGTCAAAAAATGCCGAGTAACTATAACGCGTTCCAATTTAAGTTTAACCATATGTTAAGACATTATTATACTTGTCTCTGTTACACTCACTAAAATATATATCTTGCTACGTTTCTTAGTCCGTCTACTACCATCACATAATGTTACTAATCACGTATAAGTCAATATGGAACGCAATTTAAAAATTAAGTACGGTTCGGATACGCTGAAAATTAAAAAAAAATAGTTTTTGTTGTTTGTCCAACAATAGGTATTTCTTATAATAAATAATAATTATCTTTAAAAAAATATTAAAATGAAAATCCGTAACTTTAATGTGATAAGTAGCAGTACATAAAGTATAGAAAATAATTAATGATGATAGTGATTTAATTGACTTATGTTTGAATAACATTCAAATTACATGTAGGTATTTACAATTTTAGCTAATAATATTGTTCAATTGACTGATTAAATTCCATTGAAATAAAATTGAATAAGTTTAAGATATTATTGTGATTACAATAAAACCATTTAAAACAGATTGACGCTAGGCCGTAGTGGGCACGAGCCGTGCCTTGACCTCCTCACTCCTGTAGTCCTGTAAAATGATCAAAACTCCACAAACATTTTGTGTAATAATATAATAAGCTAAAAAAAATAATTTCGGCAAAAGATTTTGTTCTGTTTTTTTAAGATAATTACGCTAATTATTGACTGGTAAAAATAATTTTAAATACAGACTCTACGTTGCACCTTTGTCTATAAGCATGCTTTTGTCTTTGCCTTTCCTATTCCATAGACTATAGACGAGACGAAACTACTAGCATTGCCTGTAGTTGCTTAACCAATATACTGTACTTGTAAAATACGGATAAATAGCATATAATTACTAATGTTACAATCGAATATTCTTGGATTACAACCATCACATTGTCACGATACTTGCGTGTGCCAAAAATTATAAGCAACGGACGCGCTTAGGCTGCAGGGGACCGGTTGATTCTTTACATAAAATTTCAATGTGTTCTGGAAATGGTTTGCAAAGAGGACGTGGTATCATGGTTTAAAGAATTGGAAAGCTATAAACGCATAGACGCGATGTGTACGTTATTAAATATGTGTTTGCCATTTGAACTACGTTTCATTGGCACCTACCTAGAGGAGCTAGGTAAGCGGGACTTTCAGGAGTTGCGTGGTGCCGAACTAAGAGCCAACAACCCCACAGACCTGGCTGCGGATATTGGAGGCGCCAACACAGATCCCAGGACGCGGCGGAAAATGGCCTTGTATGTGTCGTTATTACGCTCGTGTAATTTTGCGTGTGCCACCACATTGTACAATGCTATGGTCAGTTTGGAGCAGAGTGGATTGTTGAAAGGCTTGTATGGTGATCTCCTGGAAGAAATACTACTCCTATACACTATGGCGCTACATCATCCAGCTTTTACGTTTGATCAAAAGTCACATTTTGGTGAAATATTAGAAAAATTAAAAATGGAAGATCAGAGAATACAATACCCAGAGCCCCAAGAGCACATAAATTTAGTTCCTGTGAGTGCTTGCCATACACAGTCTAATATCACAGCTAATATGTCCATACCACCACCTAACTTGTCCAGCTTGGGGCCACCTCCTGGTATTGTGTTTGTCAAAACACCTGGGGTGCAGGTCAGTGTTAAAACTTTTTTACCACCATCATAGAGATTGTTTAAATCTCCTATGTCAAATTCTTTCTTGCATATCATACATGTCTTTAATGTTTATAGGAGGATTATACTGATAAAATCATTTAGATTTCTAGTTCATAGTTTGTATTATATAAATTCACAAGTAGGAATCTTAATACGATTCTCACATTCAAGGTTATTGTCTGAATGAAAAATTATGTGTAGTACACTGGAATCAACTTTGAAATTTGATACCTACTGAATATTGTGTTATACTTTATGAGATTCAACTGTAGCCACCTTATTCTTTAAAAAAATGACAAGTGACAACATGGATTAAATTATACCGGCCACTGTTGTTTGCATGTCAGAGAGTAGACTTAAGCCGGGTTTAAGTTAATACAGGCATTATCCGTGGGTGTTAATAAGAGGGCACAAGTATTCCTGTAATTCTTGCATTATATTGTTGTCAAAGTTTTGTAACACACATTTTGTAGTTTTTACACATCTACCTACTTTTGATGTAAACTTAACTTTTAAATTACTGTGTTATTAAATCCCAGTAGTTGTGTTGACAAAATAAATAAACAATATTTATGAAACTCTTAACATTGTATGGTGTCCTTATATCATTTGACAATGATTTCTTAATTGAAAATGTATTGTGCATCTATTTTATGTATCTACCTACATAATTACACTCAATGAGGTTCCTTGTGGTTACAACTACACAATTTGATATAATATACCATTAAGTTGATTATATTAGATTTGCAGTTCACATAATTAATCTATGTTCCTATAATTTTAGTAAGTTTAGTCCAACACAATTTTTATTTAAAGTTATTGAATATTACAAATCTTTACATGATAAATTATAAGAACATTTTCATGATATCAAGTTACACTTAATTATAAATGACTAATATTCCTCTAGACGCATCATAACTAATATTACATTGAATAGTAAAGCAATGCTAAATGTTACTATTTGTCAATGTAGAATAAAGTCCATTATATTTCAGCCGCAAAGTACAGACACAGTGCCTGAACTAAGCTCTCCGCCGGTGCTGACCGGAGCTGGTGGAGTAGTGCCCATGTTGGGAGAAGTCCCTCACCCACCGCCTGGCCTGCCACTGCCACAGTACAATATGGGAGAATACATGGGACATAATGCATGGCCTGCAAATATCATAGTATCACCAATTAATCAACCACTTGAGGTAAAAAGTTATTTCACCCAGTTCTCTAACCCACCTCATCCTTATTGTGTTAGAAGCAATTTAGAGCATGCATCACTAATGCTTTTGTTACACTTTAGTGTACTGTCAGTTCCTAATATTTTATAAACCCACCTAAATCTATCATGATTATCATCGAAGTTTTTAGTAAGAAAATAATTTTTAACTAAATTGTTAGACAATGATTAAATATCCAGATTTAGAACAATCTGCTTGCAATGCTACCTGCCACTTCAGTGGTAACACACTATTTAGCTAAGCTGTAGATGTGAACACTGACTTTGTTTTATACCTTATATTTTGTGATAAAAAATGTAGCTTTTTGCTATTAATGTGCAATACATATGGATGTCATAATTATGATTTCAGAAAATCTGTTATAAATTAATAGTTTTCAATTTTGTAGACTGGTTTTCTTAATGTTTGAAGTGTTTTTCTGGTTTACCAAAATAGAAGCATATTGTTAAAGTACAAGCAGATGATCAAATTAGGTTAATTATTTCTCGGAATTCTTTATACAATATTTCTGCAAAATAATGTTGCTTATAGATTATTTGATGTCTACTGCAACACTTGCAGGTAATAAATTACACAGCGGCAAGCGGGGCGCCGACGTCCCCGCTGGTGTCGTCGCCGGGCGACAGCCGCGCCGCGTCGCCGCGCGCGCGCAGGCGCATGTCCCGCGAGCGCTCGCCGCCGGACCAGCCGCCGCTGCCGCACCAGCTGGCCGCTAACTTCGAGAACCTGTCAGTCGCCGAGGTGGGTCACTATTCCCATCATCGCGGCCCCTTCGCCGTGTTTGCAACGGAACTCCTTCGCCGCAAACACCCTCCTGCATTAATGCTGTTTTCACAAGAGGCGAGTTTGGCCGCACGGTGTCGCGCGATTTAAATTCGCAAGGTGTCGTTGTGACTATGTGTTTCTATGTAATATGACAATACACGATATTACCTGTAACCGAAACGATGCTTATGGACACTAAAATTATTAACCCGCGTCATTCATAAGTTGTTTTATGTTCATTGACGTTTCTGTCACGAGTATCATCGTATGTTGCTGAACAATAATAAATAACATGTGATTACTAACTTGCCTATCCAATGTATGAGCGCCGCTCGGCCTCACTATGCTGTTCACGATTGGCCCTGCGTAATCGCGCGAGCGCGGGCAGTATAGTGCGGTAAAGTGCGCAGAGGTAATCGCTGGGTGGTTAAGGAATTTGACGATATAGTATCGGACGGCGAAGTGAATGCACCTTCTTATGATACATGAACAATTTCCAGATGCGTCATAATATTGGCGACGAGCGGTTACGCGAGCTCAGCGCCGTCCACCAGCAGCAGTACAGGTCGCTGGAGAAGCTGAACGGCGTGCGGCGGCTGGCGGGCCCGTACTGCGCGCGCTCGTCGTCCGACAGCGGCTCCAGCGCCGCGTCCTCCCCGCCCGACACGCCGCTGCCCGCGCCGCGCCGCGCGCCGCCGCCCGTGCCCTTCCTGCAGTACCCGCGGCCCTTCGCCTACCCCACGCCGCCGCCCGCCTACCGCCAGCCGCCGCCGCCCTTCGCCAACGGGGAGCCGCCGCCCTACGCCGCGCCGGCGCCCTACGCGGGCTTCGTGTCGGTGCTGTACGCGCCGCCCAAGCTGTCGTGCTGGAACTGCGGCGCGGCGGGCCACGCGGGCCACGAGTGCAAGGAGCCCAGCATGGAGGAGATGACGCGCGCGGGCGGCTACCAGCTGGACTTCGGCGGCGCGCCGCCCGAGCCGGCCGACAAGTAACCCGCGCCGCCCGTGAGATCTGCCCAGATTACTACCAAAGTGTGAGGTCAACTATTGTATATATCGACCCCGGTCGGCCCGTCTACGTGCTGTCGATACCCGGCGTGATGTGAACCCTTGGAACGGGAGTCCCGAAGGATTTCTTTTGATGTAGAATGAGATATTAGGTAGATCTACAATGTTAAATATTACGAGCGCTTTACGGACTAATTTATTAGGGGATGAACTTTCATCTGTAATGTTTAAGGGTAATTGCACTTTCGATGTATTTATTAGGATATAATGACATTCCAATGATTATTATTTTTGTTCGAATATAACTAAAGACGTGTAGTAGTCGCAAAAGTATATTGTGACTTCTTTTGGTAAATTTTACCAGAACTAATATGGAAAATATCTCGAAATACTTAATAATTTGATAGGTTCAAGTCTAGCCTTTATATAGCCTTAAAAACAAGTTAGTCATTGCAAGCTAACATTATCAACAAAACAATTATTGTCTTCAAAACTGGGTTTTTAGATCTATGACAAATTTTTCCAACAATATTTAAAAAAGTATATTTTTTATTCAAAACTGGGTTTTTAGTTCAAAAACATTTTTTTCCAAAAATATCTAAGTAAACTATATTTTGTGATTCACATTCGGCACTCCATAAGACAGATCAGCAATCATCATGTCTCAAAGAGCAACTTCCTTTATCGAGATTGTGATTGCTCGCATTTTCATTTGAGTGGAGGTCAGATGGTTATTCACTCCAAGTATAATGAAACTAACCCATGTATCGTTGGAAAAAGGCTAGGTTATACTGATTATTATTTTACGACAATTTAATAACATATACATAAATATGTCAATCCGTTAATCCCCTAATAAGCAGAGTTGTTCTATCTATACACCCACCCTTCGTGGCGAGCATATTGGCATTCATCTGCAAACACCACGTCTGCGGCTTGTACGACTCGCTCGTCTGGCAACGAAATACTAAATCCGCACGAAATGCAGACTAAGTAACCCCATTTTAAAACATTATATAACAATCACTATAATATACTTTCATTTTAGATGTTCAGTTAACATCTAGACTACAATTCAATAACAATTATTCCTTATTTTCCGATTCTTTGAATTATAAATTGAAAGTGCAATTATTAATAAACATTTACTATGCGTACAGTTCTTGTGTAGAATATTGAGGGAATTCCATCTTCAGCAGCCTCTATAGATATAATTACTTTTTGATTGGCAGCTTTACAAAACATTAGTGTTATAATAATAGGGATGAAATCAAATTAAAATTGGTACAATCACTTTCATTTTGATCAATTTTACTATCTTACAAATATGTTAAACATTTCATGTTAATATGAGTGCCATATATTGGTGTATAATTAATTATTTGTTTCATGTTTAGTCAATATAACGTTTTTAAATTTATTTAGGTAATAGAAGTTCAATCAATAAGAACCACAACATAATCAATAGTTATCCTTTAAATTGGAACACATATATCCTATGATACTGTATTACATAAGTGTTTGGTCTAGCAGATTTTGATTACAAAAAACAACATAAAGGTTAAAAAAAAAAAAAAAACCAGAACAGCTTTGTTAAATTTGAATAAAATAATGCACATGACAATTTAGTACATCTACATTAGTACAAATTGAATTTGTATGAGTTTAACATTGGATTAAGACAATTAGTTAAGAGATTTCATTAAGTGACATGGTTTTATAAGCTAGTATAATAACATAATAGTAGAGGTACTGTAGTGTTTGTTTTTAATTGTTAATAATATAATCAAAAGAAAGTGTGAATAATGTTAGGATAAACCTCTATCTTCCATCGTTTATACCATCGTTGTCGCGCTGCTAATTGCATCTCAAACACACAAGAGGTGTTTGGAATTCCCTTAAATTCTTTGCTCTGCCTTAAATTCCTTCTACAATTTTAAGCAATACATTATTTTGTCTAAACAACAGAATTTGTAAATATGATGCTAACTTCTAAACTATTTAATATACAGTTCAAAGTCGGAATGTGACGAATTATAATACAAGCGTACTGAATTTGTTTCCTTTGTCCCAAGACTGATCTCTAATACTAGCAAATTATTGGGCTTCTAAAACCTAATGTTATAACGGTGGTGTTCACTGTAGGTCGAACGTCGACGGCCACTTTCAGAATGAAGGACTGTCTGTTCAATGGTTGAGAAGGCGCTAAAGTAATATTGTGACTGGCCACATTTTGATGTGAATGTACCTAGTAATGTTAAACCATTTTATACATATGAGTTGAACAAGGGATTATTTTGATCAAGCTCACGAAAATGCAATGCTCTTAATTAATGTTTATAATAATAGTCATTGTAAATAGTTACAAATATGTAAGAGAGGTGACACGTCGCATCCGATGTGTTCATATTTTGTAAATAATTCAGTTTATATAAATTAGTTAATATTTAGAGATTGACTATATTTGTAAATTACGTTGTAATAATTTGAGTGTCCCTATAGAGTATATTCGATTGTTTCTCTATGATCACTGTCACAAATCACAATTTGCATTTTTAAAGTCCCAGTTTTTGAAGAACAGTTCGAATTAGAAGGGTTGTATAATTGTTTTTGCATAATTATAAAAAAAGAAGTGTTTTTTTAATCGAGTCATATGAGTCACGCGCATGGGTGGGTGCTGGGTGTTGTGCTGTGGCCGATTGATATGCAGCTTGCCGACATGTTTTATTGATGTTGTTCATTGTTCACTTGACTGAAGAAGTGTATTCTCCTGTATTAACACACATAATGACTTGCTGAGCTTTGCATCTTCAGCACACTTTTTAGTGAATGCAACGAGAATATATTTCTAGGCATAGTGTATTATTATAGAAGTGTTACTGTTAACAGAACCATAAGGGACTATTATTTTGTAAGGTACATGATTTGTCACTCCTTCTGAAGGTTGTAAGTCCACATAACGTAACTTTTGTGTTATTTATATCTTAACATTTTATTATGATATTTAAAACAAGTTGAAGTATAGATTAAACATAGAAAGAGTAACTTAATATTTGTAACTTTATAAGTATGCCTGTAGCCTAGCCCCAGTGTGGTACCGTCGATGCAATACGTTGATAGCATTACATACTGCATATCATAGAATCATTTGTTGAGTGTGATATTGAAAGTGGATTGTCTTACCGTTTGTGTCCGCTCAATTGTTTTCAACAAAGTACATTTTCAGTGAAATCGGTAAATGTATAACTGAATATTCATTTTCTACATAGACATCAATAATAATATGAATGGTCGGAAATGTCTATGCAGCTTTACTTTGTACTAGTGGAGTATGGAAATATTTTTTTACTTTGTACAGAATGTTATAAATGTGATAAATAATTTTTGACATACATAATTAGAAATTGTGATTTAGTAAGGTGTGTAGTTTATAAAAAAAAATATGAAAAAAAACTCGCTTTACTAAATAAATTATACTATCCTACAGCTCTGTAATGTTGTTTTCCCACGTTTTTATATTTGGGTACTTATATATTCTAAGCTGTTGTACCTATTGCTAGAAAATACAAATTTCAGGAGATTCAATGTTTCGGCCCAGTATTGTCAAACTTCTGTATCCCACCAATGCTGTGAATCATTTGCTTCCTGAGAATAAAAAAACCAAAATCTACAGTTCTGTGTTTTTATTCCATACTAGTGGTCGCCCAGAGGTTGAATTTCGTATTTAATGTACCTACCTGTTTGCTACACCGTACACATATTGTATTTATACATTGTAGCTTTCTGCACTTTTTATCTGTATACACTCCTGACACTCCCCCGTGCGTGAAATTTGCATAAAATGCGTGTATGTGTTTAGAAACTTGGGATAGAAATTAAGAACTACTTTGCCTAAGGAAGAACTACATAGAATTTCTTTAACATTTCAAGGCTATTTAACTTTGATAAACAGTACTTTTCTTCTAAAACAAGATGGCGTTAACATAACCTGATTAACGCTACAACTATACAACAGAATAATATTTTCACACTTACACTGTTTTAGTAAGTATTTAGTTTTTTGAACATTTCGAAGATGAATTCGTTTGCGCGGGAATTCAACTCACTATCGTAATTCTAGCGAAGGCGGTCAATCACCCTGATACAGCTTTTAGATAACAGTATGATTAGTGTTTTATGTAAATTATCAGAAAAAACCGTATTATTGGCGCCTCCAAGACAATTTGTTAAACTAATAACAGAGACAACGTCTTATCCATAGATTTCTGCGGTCCAATTTAAGCCGTTCATCTAATTAATGACAATTAATTAGCGTATGAATTATTTTGCTTATCAATCATGACAATCTTATTGGTTCAAATTCAGATCTATCTTGCATTCCCTAACTGGGTCCCTACCATAGGTCCCTACATAGTTGATAGTACTTAGTTAATTTGGGCTAGGGTTGGATTTTGATATAATCGGTAGCGGATTAGTATATCTCAAATACATTACTTAAATACTTATTTAAAATTACTTTAGTAATTAGATCAACAGCGGTGGGTGGTGAAAGAAACAACTTTGTATCCGGTCGTAACTGTAGTTCATAGTGATCGTAATAGGTGGCGCTACATACAGTATTCTCGGGTATCTATTCCAAATTGTATTTGTTTGGTAAATATTTGTCTGAGCATCTGAGGTACCTACGTAGCATTCGGGCCCGACTAATACGCAAGCGCCCATGTACCTCATTTAATTAAGTAACGCTCATGTAACTTGTATGCAAGTTAAGACACATTCCATAATAACTTCGGTATTGAATCTGAAATCATACCACTGACTACTTACTTAATTTCGAATTGTGTCCTAAAGGAAAAGAAAATAGCAGAAAAAATATGCATACCTCCTATAAACTCCTATTAGGTTCATAAGGGCCGAGTCACACCGGAATGGCAGCGGCCGGCAGCGACGCGGCGAGCACTTTCAGTGTGAAATAATTTTAAACTTTAACTACATACTTAAAAGACTATCGCTTGAAAAGCTTGAAAAAGGTCGATACATATCCCTATTGCCTACCGCCCCAAATATCTATTGTTGTTTTTATACAACAATTATTCCAAATTATCTATTAATAGGATAATTAGCAGATTTACATATGCAGGTATGTAAAGAAACTATCATTCAGTTTATACTTTACTCTCTGCCTACAAACGAACTTTACCAGCACTACTAACAATTGTCGAGGAGCTCATTATCGTAGCGGTAAAAGGCCGTAACAATAAGCGGTCGTGATTGCTTGGCAGACACATTAATTGTGTACTGCTGCAGTTACACATTTACTAGGATCTTATAGCTAATAAAAACAAAGTTAGTCTTTAGGAACAACAAATATGCTTCATTGTAAAATGGCTGTCTTTAAAAAAAGTAAGGTTGTGTATGGAGATTTTTCAACCCCATTTTGTCATGTAACTGTAAGCATGTGGAAGTGCTCTACCTGACCTGCACACTACATAGGGAAAAGGGTATGAAAATAAATATCTAATAAAGACTTACCAGGCGTAGGTAAGGGTAAA
Source organism: Abrostola tripartita (assembly GCA_905340225.1). Lineage (NCBI taxonomy): Eukaryota > Metazoa > Arthropoda > Insecta > Lepidoptera > Noctuidae > Abrostola > Abrostola tripartita. The sequence continues at coordinate 6,409,712 of HG996488.1, forward strand.
AGTAGATTGCTACCCTAAAGGTATCTAAAGATGTAACTGTATGTATTCATACACTGGCTATACGTTTTCTATTCTTAACTCTTTATGTACGTACTATACGGCACATTGTATATTGAATAACTCTTACGTTAGCCTCTTATATCTTTACATATAGGTGATATAGGTACCTACTTATTTTATCCCTACACCTAAAAGTTTTTCAGAGTAAAATGCCACGGGGTACGTGTCAGCGGGCATAGTAGTATGACCTTTTTCAAAAAGGGTATACGATGCGATACCAACTGACTTTTCGCAGTAGTCTACACAATGTCGGGTGACACGTGTCTAGGCTAACATGAATACGCGGGTTAACACATTGACTGCTACGCAGCAGACACAATACGGAAACAGAGTAATGATTTACTATTTGTACGTTGAACGTAGTTGCTATTGAATGGTAGAGCCAAAGGTAGACAGTGGTATATATTCGTATGTATTAGGGTCTATCTCACAGGAATTGTTTAAGGATTTTAGGGGGGTGTACTATGCCAAATTGAATACCAAATAATTGAATATCAATTGATCGACCACTAAAAATCGAACGTCTAAATACTCGAACGTTCATAATATCAAATGGATAATAAATCGAACATTCAATACATCGAGTGTTTAAAATATCGAGTGTACGAGTATACGAGTGTAAATTTAGGGTGTACCTTAACTTTTTCTGGTTTCTTGGTCAAACTTCCTCTGTTATTTTACCTACTTTTCATACTTACGGTTACTAGTACCTAGTGTACAGCAGTGCACTGTACCACTAGGCTAGCACGTCTTGTGGTTGATATTGTACAGCATGACCGATATTGCGGTTCTCTTCTCAAATGTTTTGTACCTAACATGTAAAATGTATTAATAGTTTTCCGGACTCATTCTCCATATTACAAACTTTAATTATGCCAATTTTCACACTCCAGCGAGCGTTTAAATGCGTGAAAAGGGTAGTTACAAAGTTTTCTCTTTACGTACCTACCCATCTATTACGTACAGATTATAAACAAAAAAGGTACTTATTACATACCTAATTATAGTTGTGTTAATTGTGAACCCGGTAGCCAAACAGCACCGATTTATACGTTAATCGTATCACGAAGTATCTATAAGCCAGTGAACGGTCAATAGTTCAACACTAGAATCACAATAGATTAGCTATACCTAGGCCTTGGCAGGAACGTATTCGAGTGAAGCATATAAGCCTATACCGACGTGGTTTTGACGCTAACTGGTCCTCACGCGGGATCAAGAGCATGATTTTGTGCTTATCTTATAACTACATAAGTAGGTACATGATGTAGGACTGTAGATAACTACCTAATCCTAATGTAAATGATGGAGAATTTGTATATGGTTTAATCAATCATACCATATTGGCAACTTGTACAAGATTTGGCACACAGGTGGATTAGGGCATAGAATAGGTAATTTTTATCCGGGTATATAAATAAGTTGTTTTAGGTTGTAAGTAAAACGCGGGCAACAGCTAGCGCTTACCTTTATCTTATTACACTTTCTAGTACATGCGTAGTGCTTAGATAAGTGTTATTAAGTACGACTTTTAAACATTGAAAATAAAAAAGGTTGCTGACTTTCTGCATTAGGTACATGTATACATAACTAATTTTTATACACCATTAAGTAACCTAATACTTATTTATTTATTTATTATAAGGCACACCTAATACCTCAAAAGTTGTACTAGACAGGTAGGTACCTACAATAAACTAGGTTTAAGTATTATCTATTCCGTTTATCAAGACGCTAGAAACATAAAAATTACGCTGGTCTCAACAATTTAAAGACGATGCAAGTATTTTCAATAAAATTACTAGACGATGATCACGCCACTTTATAAAGCAATTTTGAAGCAGTAACTGGCAACTGCTACCTACGCATCGGTAAACGAGTGTTTTGAATTGCGTTAGGTAAGTAGTTGGCGCTGTGTGCCATTACAGCGGCGCCTTGTTTCCTTACGCCTTTCATTTACTGTAGTATGGACATAAGAGCAACGTGACAAGTTTTTCTTGTTGTTCAATGGGGTTAAAGACGTGTATTATATAGGTCTATCTACATGCTTGAAGGCACGCCTTTTTCTTGCGGTGTAGGAGGAGACCATGGATGTTAATTTGCTTTGATCCTAGTCCTACATCGGCCTATTTCTGGATCCTGAATACTGACTAAGTAGCGAAATGTGGATGCTTAGGAATCCGGACAAAAGATAATATGTATGCCTACCCTTTCAAGGATTTCATACGTGACTTTATAAAGTGATTTAATCTCTTTCAGAGTTATTCACTACTCGCTTGGTTACATACAAGTATATCAAAACTTTATATTATAAGATTCTTTATATTATAAGATATTATAAGATTCTTGTCAGTTTTGTCTATTCATACCACATATTTTTAACCAAGCCATATCTTGAAGACACAAATTCGCTCTCTCTGCAGCATATTTTCTAGCTACGGTCTTAACCTTATTCATAGTCTTGGTCTAGCTTATATCAGATTGAGTACCAATTTTAGTTGAATTTAATCGTGATTGGTAAGGTTTCGGGCTTTCTAAATCCAATTTTAGAGTACCTAATATAGAAACGAATTTATTCAAAACTTCCGAATAGGTAGGTACTTAGTATTTGATATGCTATTAATATATTGTTGAATGTTATTATTACGGTACGGGTTTTGCTTAACGTTAAAAGTATAACTTAATTGTATACTTGCCTAATTTAATATCTGTTGATTCATGATATTCTGTTTTTTTTTTTTACTAATTTCGAATGTACATTAATGTAAAATATTTTACATTGTAAAACGAAATGTATAAATTTAAATATGGTTTGGTTTGCCGTTTGATTAAGCGCCGAGTATAATGACAGTTCTTGTGAAACATTGCAATTTAACATTCAAATCGATATTGCCATCTGCGTTTCCAGCTAAGTCCATTAAATTAGCCAACCACTATTACCATATTGAAAATAGGTATCTACCAAGCTTATGTTTTACATTTTTGTATTTTTTTCATTTTCTAGTGCTAAGAATTTCTTAAGCATCATGGGAACTCACTACCGATTTTTGAATTAATTTCGAAAGAAATTATAGCAGGTTAAATCTCCAAATTACTAGAGACTGATTATATCATCAATTTCATCATCATCATCAGCCGGTAGACGTCCACTGTTGAACAAAGGCCTCCCCCTTAGAACGCCACAATGAACATCAACTAGCCATTATTAAGCATAATTTAATTGTTTTAGAATTAAACAATTATTATTTTTGGTGAGAGATTTATACCTATTGTGTAACCTTTTGCGCATAAGGGTTTGAATTGGTGACATAGGCATAAAACCTTGTTTACAGAAGAATTAGGACATTGAATGCATGCAAAAAAAAAATACAAACTGATGTTTATAAGTTTTTATGAAAAAGTGGAATATTATGTATATCTGCAGTTATAATTCAAATAAAATATAAGTAGGTGTCTTACAACTTATAAACAAATAATAAAACAATAAATTCTATGCTACAGTCCCACAACACTGAATTCTGTCTAATATTGAACAGATACAAACTTTACGTTTAAATCAAAAGTTCTGCTAAGTTTAAGGGCACGTACGTACCTACTTACTACGTAAGAACTTACAAAGAATATTATATAAGTAGGTACGCGTGTCCCACTTTGTACTTCGTAGTCAAGCTAGAAGTATCCATTATGAAATTAAGCATTAATAGGTACCTTGTGTGGTACACATGAATATTGACCTGAGATCCACCTATGATATCAGAAGGAATGCTAGTATGGAAATGATAACACTATAACGGACCACAAAAAAGCAGATGTTTCACATTCGACTTTTAAATCGATACCTAATTAGTTTTCTTTTTAATAAATCCCATTAGGAAAGGAAGGTATTCTTATCTATACATTTGTGTGTGTGTAAGATAACTGCAGAATCCTTTATAGTGCGTACAAATGTAATATGTATCATGGTACAGATAGCTCAACCATCAACGTATTGTGTAGACATTTATATTTTAGAACGAACCACCTCTATCGCCGCAGGCCACTGGTTACGAGGACACTCACGCTATCAATCAAAAAGCGTCGTGTGTGCCTACCAACAAAAAAGATAAATACAAAAAAGATTCCGTATTTAATTCGGTTTTTGTTTTAGCTTTGAAAAAGCCAAGTGTGAACAGTCAACACCAATTTACCATATATATAGCGCGACTCGATTATAAAGAAATATCGCTTTGGGCGGGACGTAGCCAGACTTTATAATGAACCAAATTAGGAACTGATATTTAACTTTGTTTTTTTAGGGGAATAAAATTAATGGCTTTAGGCGTTTTTCTATTTTCATTTCTCTACTGTATGTGATTCATGTGAGTACTAGTTATCACTTGCTTTAAACGGTGAAGGAAAACATCGTGAGGAAACCGGCACTCCTGAGAGATTTTTAATGTCAGAGTCATACAGGCGGTTTAAACTTTGACACCAGGTTTTACATCAACCATACGATAAGAAAAATATGATAAATAATTAGCAACTAGGTATGTTATGGAACGATGCCAGTCAAAAATATCATGAATTAAAAACATCTCAGTATTGAGGACAATTCAGGTTAATGATAATATTTAAGTTGATATTACATTTTTAAGTGACGGCTGACGACAATGAGTACCTACGGAAGCATTAAAAGCATGGTATATTCTTCGCAGAGAACCACGGAGCAAAACACTGATAAATTATGCCTGATGGAGATTTCCTTCTTAACATAAAGTGACGTTTGACTTCAGTAAGTAACTAGCCCGAAGCGCTTGCTTGTTCTCAAGTAAAGGTACCTCCTAATAAAATTAAATATCGTTGCCTCTTAAGATTTAATTCTCATGTAAGTTACAGGTTGTCGGCGTCTTGTTAAAATATATAGAGAAAACTCGTAGTTATGTTATAACCATGTTGTCTGGTCGTATGAATAACATATATATTTTTTCATAACATATACCTAAAAGCAACATATACCTACTCGTATCATAAAAATCAAGTCAAAACGTTTCAGCAATTTGAAGCTATATCGAAATATCTATTTTTTGTTGATTGTTGCCCCGGTTCCCTACTATGTTTTTCCATTGAACTTGGTACAAACTACAGACAACTGAATTCCACGTATACATTCCAACATTTCCAACTAAATGTTTTCAGTTTTTATGAACGTTGCTCCTGCCTTTAGCTCTTCCTACTCACCTGACCTTTCACAGAACATGACCAATAAAGTAAGTTCTAGGGCGTCCCTTTCCGGTATTTCTATTACATCCATGCTATAAATCCCTTTTGTAATAGCCTTTCATTCAGCCTCTTCAGATGGCTAAGGCAAAAATAGTTTGCTCAATTTCAGTAATTGCGTACATATCTAAGTAGATAGGTACCTATATCTACTTAGATATTTTCAAACATTTACCTTTATTACCATTTAAATTTAATTTATTAAGTCAATTCGAATGATTATAATTATAATTAGACTATAATAGCCGTCAATATTATTCGTCTCCTATTGAGGAAGAAATTACTGAAATTAATTTTGGTTTGAAGATGAGAAAATTTATCCATCCTCTTTTGTAATTTGATACAACAGGGCCTTTTCTTGGAAGCTTTTATAATTATGGCCTATTTTTTGGTCCCGACTAAATTAATACAAAGTACCTACGTGCATTAATTTGATAGCTCAACAAATTAGTAAAGGTTAATTAGGTACTTCAAGTTCACGTAGATAATATAATTTAACTACAATTATAATGAGAAAGAAATCGTATTAAATAAAGTAACACCGTGTTACATTTAAAAGTAAGGTTTCGTTAATAAGTATTCCGAGTATAGGTACTAATTGCACAACCAATATTTTTATATCAAACGCTTTTAAAAAAAAGTTTAAATCAAAATGCAATAAACGAAGAATTCTTTACAATAAAAATAAAATTTGTTCGCTCTTTGGTTCAATTTACTATTCGTATATATCTTTTGGTTATTGTGCCTTTGCGATTAGTCTGAACATTGTTATACGCATTCCAGTAGGACCTTTGTCTGTATAACTGTTCTGGACAACAGTTACAGATCGATCGAGCAGGGAAAGGCAGTAAGCCGCACGTCACAGTATTGCCAAGGATAGGAATACTGTAGCGAGCTCTTCCGCGTCTTGCGTCACAGTAAATTAATCCGAACTGGCTAGATTGGGGTCGCCAACAAACTTGGGAAAAGGCTAGACTGATAATAAAATACATATTTCACTGGTGAGTACAGATACGATGTTCTTACATTAGATAAAGATAGAGAGCAAATTGCGAGCGGCGAGGCGCACCACACGCGGCCTCCTTCACAATAAATTAAAAATTTAATTAAACTACCGAGTGGTCGCAACTGCTTGATAAACGCTTTTACTTACTTTGCTCTCGTTAAGTATACAATGAAAGCGTCATTTACAAGTATGTTTAACATTTTTATTAAGTACTTTCGTATCTGTTTTAATTTGAGTAGGTACTTGACTAATTACTTAGGGTAATTGCCGGTTAAAAATAAACACTCAATGAGCTTGATTGAATTTATTTTCATAATCTTGTTAGCGTTAATTTATACGATCAGATAGCACGTGATTCTTGTTTCTGATTTTGTAATATAATAACTAAGTATCAGCGTAGACGCTGATACTTAGTTATTTATAAGGTGCTTCCTTATATTATTTATAACGTTTTAACAACCAAAAGGGGTTCCTATGCCTTGATCGTAGTAAATAGAAATCCATGGTCATAGGCGTAGCTTGTGTATTTCTACAATTTGAAATCGCTTTTTATCCCGTGGGTACCTACAGTGGGTAAATGACCTTCACTCAGTTTTATTTAAGATGGTAAACCAGAGCTATACTTTAGCGAAAAATAGCTACCTTGAATAAAGGTGATAACTTTCCTCTAGAGGTAGGTATTTACCGCCGTCATCGCCATAAGGGATGGCAATTTTTTTCCCGTGAAAAAAAAAAATATTTACCGCTAACCCCTCACGGTTGGGTGAGGTGATGCTTGGTGACTACCCACAACCCTTATATATTTAATTATTTAATTGATTTCGACCGTTTCAGTAAGTAAAGGAAATAAATATTGAACACTGGTTTTCTTCAAGTCTGCGGTCGTTCGACTGTCGTTTCTTATCCATTGAATTTATATGTAAGACATTCAGTCCATGTCCACCCGCTGTCGATCTGGCTAACCACGAGTAGTAGTAGTACTTAAGCCAGGCTTGGTCACCGCAATGTCTGCAGCCGTATCGTTAAGCTAATCGGATGAGAGCAATAGCCGGTAAAATGCGGAACGAATGACACACGAGGTTACATTTGGGTTACCCCCAAAGGAATTCAGGGATGTGATTAAAATCTGTCCAAACAGTTTCAACACGAATCATGTGAGTACTGATGGACAAAATTGTTCGAGCAGCAGATGTCGAAGTTCTTTCTCGGGACGCATACATTATGGTACGTAGTACGTTACGCGGGCCGCAAACGATGACCTTTTTAAAAAGGCAAAAGGGACGCGCGTCACCATACTTCCAAAGTAAATTATAACGAAGTATCTATATTTATATACAGTAGTTGGGGCCTCGAAGTTCATTGTTTGGATTTAAGATTAAAAGTACACGGCTCTACGTTTAATCCCTAGAACTGGTTTAAACTAAGACTTAAAAAACACTGTAAGAATACTTTCAAGGCCTGAAATGGCAAAAAACAAAGAATAAAGTTGAAATGTCAAGACGACTAAAGTTGTGCGACTTTGAGTCGACAGTGATTAAAACGGTATTCTTTATGTTAAGGTAAATGTATAATTAGAATGGCAATTATTTTCATAAAAACCTTGATAGCACCACACCTAAATGAGTTTGGATACTACCTGAAAACCTATTATCGTGTGTTAATCAGGCTTAACATGAGAACATCGCGCGGCACTGAATAGCCTGGTGGCCCGGACTAAGTAGTATTTGTTTGATCCCTAATGTCCCCACCCTATCTCGTCCAGCCTTTAAACAATATAAATGAACCCAAAGTAACCTAATGTTGCAACAACAAATCAAATCCCTGTATTTATCTCACAGACTTAACTTTTATTTATTCGATAAACAAAGCGAACGTTAACTTGGTCTTAAATTATCGTTAACGAAACAGTTTGGACTAAATTTCGAAATTACTTAAAGTGAATGGTAACACAAAGTTTACGTTTAAATACGGTCGTACGAGGTTCAGAACTCGATAAACAGGACACGTGCACAGTACACAGGCATCTATCTTATTTCTGTGGCGCATTTAATTCACTGTACCTCTTCAATGACTGTACCGCTAGCATTCGGTAAATTGTGGCGCGCTGTTTGTGTATCTCCTGGCAACTCGTCTAGCTAGGTTATTTTGTTTAGTGGGACGCTTTCAGATATTAGGATTTATATTTGCACGAGCTTGAGTGTGTTATCTTCCTCTTTGATAAGGATGCCATAGCCACACACATTAACGCTTTGAAATCGATGCGACATTTATTGAAATCAACAGACTGACCTGTAAGAACTGTTTACCAAATAATTTCTTTACCAAAAAATTAACTTTAGTACATGACGCCAATTTGAGTTTGGGCAACGCGTTCAAATATTTGACTAATAATAATAAAAACATTAGCCGTGTGGTATCCGGCCTAGAATTGACCGCCCCCTTTCCTCCCGTGGGTGTCGTAAGAGGCGACTAAGGGAAAATGCAGAAGATGGGCAGCAGCGTCTTCTGTGACTTGACCACCATCACTGCGATCCCCAAGCCGCTTGCCAAGCGTGGGGATTACGGCAACCCCCCCCCCCCTTCTCAAAGGGGGAGGCCTTTGTTCAACAGTGGACGTCTTCCGGCTGATGATGATGATGAATAAAAACATCTATTTTGTAAATATCTATTTCAGACTTAACTGGTTTTAGAAAGCACTTACTATTCACATTTAGCATGAATGCATACGAACCTTTTCTTCTCGTTTATCTAGGAATTGTACAAACCATGAGTCCAGTTACTTGCGCGAACAAAGAACACCTAACTAAATCCCGCTTTTCAACTCGCCTTTTATGTATGACTTAGAATATTCTGAACAGTCAGGAAGTAGGTGGAAAGTTTCCATGTGCATACTTCAGTCCAATGCCTAGCGGAGTGTTGATGTGATGTGGACGGCGGCGGCGCGGGGTGCGGGGGCGCGCCACTTGCAACCTCCTCGGATGCTTGTTGTCTCAACTAAGTATGATTTAGAGTTAAACTTCGCATCTCCTTTCTGAAATAACACAAACTAAGTTCTGAAAACTCTGCCATGTAGACTGAACATTTGTCTGATTTGTTGCACGGCGATATCCCAATTTAGTGCATTAACTGCGTGTGACGCAACATTAGTTGATTCTGCTAGAACTTGCTTTTATTGACCGAAGAATTTCCTGAAGTATGTAGGTACTGTCTTCCTAGCTTAAAGGTTATTTGAATCCTTTTTAGACAAAGGCAAACGTCGTCGTTCAAGTTTCAGTGTCAGCTTTTCTTGTTATTATGTTGGCATCTACATTTAATTTTGTCGCCTAAATTTAACATAACATCACGCCTGTAGTCCCCGAAGGGGTAGGCAGAGGTGTACATATAGTACACCTAAATTTACAGTCACCTATTATGTAATAACTTATAAAAGTTAAATACAGAAAATAAATAATTTATATATGCGTGAACTAGTATAATAAAGTCTAGAGAACGTATATGATGTTACAAGTGATGTTACAAGGACTTGTCTGGAGACGAAAAGTTACAGCTCTTCACGTATCTAATAACTATTTGATGGCGTCGGTATCAATTCGGTAACAGATACGATAAAACCTCTGAGCACGTAATAACGCACTTTTGGCGGGAGCGTTACCAACTCAATATTTTAGTCCATAGCAAGCACTTTTATATTATTGCGGCCCATACTTTCTGAGCTTGCCAGAATATTACATTTTATTATTTCAGTTTAGTACACATAAGCTAGATAGTTTATTTAAGCTTTATGGGTTCTTGAAGTTTTAACTCTAATTGGTTTCAGTGAAAAAGGCGACCTATTTACAGAATGTAGGTTCAGACCTTTTTTGTTTGTTACATAGGTACCTATATATTGTTGCATCTTGCCTAATGCTTAGTAGAGTAAGATTTCTCTCTTTGTTGGCGGAGTGCGCCAGGACGAGGGCTGAAAGAGGGATTCTGCAGAGAACTTTAAATATAAACTTTTTAAATATTGGTATTTTTCAAAGTATCTTAGCTGAACCCCTTTCCGAGGCAGCTATCTTAATTTATAAAACTAATAATAGTTTTCAACATATGTAAGGAATAAATTGTAACTAAAGGTTATGATGGGGCTGACATGGTCTTATAGGTCTAAAAGACCCTAAAAAAAAAAGAAAAAAAAAAAAAAAGATTTCTCTTTCCGTTCATTAATTCTTGAGTTTGTTTCTTGTTGTTTGTCTTCTTTGTTTCAGTCTACACGAACATCGTCTCTCTTCTTAAAATGTCCATGTTCAATGTTCATATAGCTCATTGCTGATTCATTAGAATTTATCTGTTTCTCTTACGAATTTTACTTTTACACCTTTGTACCTTTACATTCAAAACATTAAAATTTACAAAATAATATTGTGATATTGCTGCCACAGTATCATACAAGTAGAGTAGTGTATTAAGACCCAATCCGTGCATGAGCCGAGACAAATTACACAGATAAATTCACATTCATTAGTTTAATCACCGATCGTCAATTACTTCAAACTGACTGCGAGGATACATTAATGCGTATAACATACCTTCAATTAAATCCGACTGTACCAGCAAGTAAGGCAACTGTCACAAATGACATGTTGTACAACGTACCTACTTGGTAGATAGGTATTAAATTATTGACGTGCATCGCATCCGAGGCCATTCGTCATAATGACAACTACAAACACAACAGCTGAAACATATTCAATATAAACAACGGCTATATATACTTATAAGTATGTATGTCTAATCCAGACTGCAGTGGCGCTGAAATCTTGAAAATGGACGTTCCATTCCTAGATATGTTATCATCTAAACTTTGTAAAAATTATAGTATTGTTGTTTCGATAAATAATAAATATAATATGTAGTTCTGTTACAATGTGTTATTTTATTTACAAGCAATAATAAATACCCTTTACAAACATCAAAATAGAGATACCTACCACAATATTGCATCAAAAAGGAGTGAATGTAAAAGTAGCTACGACACTACTACGTTACACATCAATCTCAAGCAAACAACCGCTGAAGATTGCTATTGTGCGGTATGTGCGGCACAAATATAGTTTTGATATCTCTGTAAAATTGAAACAGTGCCGCGGCTACAGAGCTAACTCCTAAAAAATAAAAGTACGTATGTCCGGTTCGCTGGCTACAAAACGCTATGACGGTCACTGTGTGACTCGATTTTACTGAAACTGACGTACTCACTGTGTCACGTAGTCACTGGCTCGGCTACACGACAATAATTGTACACCGATGATAACCATTCATTCGATTTGACTTTGATCTTGCTACTCTATTCAACGTTGTAATCATCGATATGTATCCAATTTTTTTTTCTCTTTATTTGTTAAGGGGTTTTTATCCACACGGATACGTCAACCCCATTGTACCTTATTCTCTATTTACATATCGTTGTACCTATGTTTACAAAACCTTATCTAGTATTAAAAAGAAATTATTGCCTAGAATGTATGCAAAATAATTGTGTTAATAGCATTACGTGTGTCATATTTCTCTTGGAGGAAACGTTGATAGCTTGAGCATAAGTTTGTAAACAATTGGCGACTACAAGTTGTGCTAGTATTGCTAAGAGCCACGGCCAGTACTGACTGTAATAACTTCTACTTGGGTTAAGATAAATACATGGCGAAGGTTTATTGAGGGAAACATATCAATAAGGTTCTCGAAACTTCTACTAGCCTCGAGGGATGCATTGCTGTTACTTGGGTTTGTTTATTATACATAATATACAGGGACAAATTCTCTTATATTTTCTAGATATCTAAAGGTTGAGACTCGCTTATTTATACTACTCAACAATACAGTAACAACATCTTAAACTCTAATTCAGGACAGAGTGGGACAGAGGTCCTTTCTATTCAATTTATCAGCTTAACGAAACGTACCGTCCTCAGCGTTTTGATGAGACTACCCATCTACCTATAAGTGAAATCCTACAGTCCATTTCGCTCGGCATTCGTTTCTACCATCTCCCTGAATCTGCAGTTATATTTATAAATTGCATTGAAGGTTCTTTTCGGAAAGAGCTGGTACACACACGTGTGTATGTCTTTACTTTTCATCGCTATTCGCGAGGCACTCGTAGTAAGCGCTCGTTCGTACGCTGTAAGCACTATGGGATTTGTACAGATTCCTCCCGTTCTAATCTAGGCAGAAGTAAAGCGAAAAACAGAACGTGTAGTAAGTTTCGCGGAAGATAAAAATAGAGCTCAAATATGCGACAAGCGCATTCGTTTCGTCTGTGAGGCATGATATCGAACCGCAATGAAAGGCGACAACACAAACATCGGACCGCGCAACGACAGCGACACCTAACTATTGAGAATCTTTAAAAAAGGAGATATTAAGTACAAATATATTATTTTTATTTACATAGGAGATTGTCACAACTATAGAGGTAGGATGGTAAATAGTAGTTGCACTAAGATTTCTAAAAGTAAAGCCAATTTCGAACTAACCTTAGCTGAGGACCTGTGGTATAACTAGATAAGGGTCTTCAAGTTTCATAGTGTTTGTCAAACCATCCACAATATCTTCATCGGCAGTAGGTACAGTAAGGTCTCCGAAGCCTTAACATTTAAATGTCGTTTGACGGGTTTTTATAAGTTTTTCCTGTGTCAGCCTGTGCGCTTACATAAATCACACAGCCGTAAACAATCAGACTGGAATAAAATGTGAATGTCATTAAATATTTTCCTGTTTTGGCCACACCCTGTTGCCTGCGAGTTAGTGAAATGATGTGGGCGACTCCCTGAGAGGATAGTGGGGCAGGACACAACGATAACTAGTACGAAAATTCCCTTCAGCAACTTCATGCATCTTAACATTTTGCCCACTAGGATTTTCTCCTGTTTCATAGGTTCGTTTCGCCCAGACTGGGCGCTAACATTTGCAAATCACAAAAAAAATCTCGAGTGGGAATCGAACCTGCAAACCTTAGCGCAGCAGTACAATCGCGTAAGCACTGCATACTGTTAATCAGTAGGTACCAACATAATGTTTCACAGAGTAAACAGCAACGAATTTTCGATAGTTTTTATCGAAAGCACATCGCTATTGCACTTCTCGAAAACGTCTTAAGATACGAGAATTGACCTACAGCCCCTCAAAGAGACCACTGCAAAGTTGTTTACTTTGTGAAACATTATGTTGGTTTGGTAAAGTGATTACTAAAACATGAAATGTCAAATGTAGTAGGATTTTGGGTAGGCTAAGTTTAACCTGATAAATATTTCGTTAAAATTGCGTTGGTTGTAGCTAAAAAATAGAAAATTATGAGCTAGAAGCCCTGCTGACTTCATATTAGCAGCTTCAGTTTTAATAACCCACATATTTATTTAACAGCTACTCAGAACTGATTAGTAAAAAATGCACCTATTTAAGTAGACTAAAGGAATGTCATGAATCACAAAAAGAGCACGCTTTATCAAATAAACGAATACTGAATCGAATGTTGCAACTATTGTCCTAAGCCCCTCTAATTTAGAGAAAGCAGTAAACCTGTCACTACCTAATCAATCTTAACCATCAGCTGTCGGAAGGTTTAAAAACGACCTTTGACACTAATTGTGACTAGTACCCCTTTCAGCGTCACCGGCGCGAGAGGGTTGCGCTGCGGTCACTAACTCAGGCAGCGTGATGTTTACAGCATTGTTTTTGAAAGTCCTCTGGCTAGCGGGCTCCAATAAACTAAATTGAAATACAGTACACTATAATGAATAAACCATTCCAGAATGTATGTTCTATTTAAAATTAAATACTCGCGTTTATAATGATATCATTTTTAATTAACGCAAAATCTACGAAACTTCCCAAAATAAACTTTAATTTGTGAATAAAATATTTTCAATGGCGAAAGCAATTTTTTGTTAAATTTAATAAGTTTCGGTGTTTAAAAGGACATTTATTTCGATATCTTTTTATAGTTTTTATTTCCGAATACGAAAATATTTCTAAAAAGGTGTTAGTTTTGTATAAAATTATACATAGGCTATACTATACTATAGGCATGCGCTACGGTCCGCGCGTAGCAGTTACGGCGTAGCTACGTCAACGTCAACCGATGACGTCATCCCAAAGTGTGTCTTCTCTCTAGCCGAATAACGTATAACGTTACAATCAGATAGGTACTATATCGTAAGCATGCTGATAAATTAAAGAGAAAGTTCCACAATAATCTACATTTAGAATTTCATCCAAAGTTACTGTTCAGTCAAGATTCTTTTAAAGAGAAATTATTCAACGGAATTGTTAAAACATGAGCGAACTCAATTCAAAAGTTATTCAAGGTAAGTAGCTAACAGATTTCTATAGGTAATATACATACCAATATTACCGATGCCTACAAAACTGAAACAATGATGTAATATTCTTCTTTTAGAGATATCGTATAATATCTTGTAAAAAGGTTGGAAGTGGATTAATTGGACCCGGGGGTTATAAAAGGATGCATTCACGTGGAAGTAGCATAAGTGGCATGTAAGGGAAACATGTCGGTTTGATTAGATTCTGTCCAATCAGTGGAAAAAATACACTCGACATAACATAAGATTTTTTAATCTCTGAACAATGAACGTAACATACGTGGCAATTTAATCCCACAAAAAGTGCAGATATAATCAGATTGAGTTTGTGTTGAGTACCTATGCTAGAAAATAACTCGCTCCAATTTGATTTACATCATACATCCAATAATCAAATAACGATACGTTCCTTGTTGCTCGTATTTCTTGTTCAATTTCAGAGAATCACGGAAGTCAATATTTTTTTTAGCTGTAGGTACGAGCACTGATACTCTGTGTTGACTGTGAAGCGTTTTCTTCGTTTTATTACATTAATATATTCCTTTTGTGCATGCTCATTTCAGGTTCAGTGCTCGAATGGTACCAATAATTTATACAATTTCTATTGAAACTGCTATAAAGGAACTATTAAGGTTAAATACAAAGAAATTAATTGCATTAACCATCATGTACAAAACGTCAATGCTGAACGAACATAAATTAATATTCTATGCAGCCATCGGGCATTAAAGCATTGCAGGTCATTCAAATATATTTTATGGGTGAGTGTAATCAAAGTGAAGCCGTAAGTATCGCGGCCGGCATGTTGGCGAGCTATTGAGCGCTGCCCATTGTTATCAAGTTTTAGTGTAAAGCTTATTCAATCCGTTTTGCTGCGGATAAGTGAGAATCCATTATTCAACAGAAAAATGCAATTTTGACAGCAAACGCGTTCCCAAATGCGTGCGTGGAAACGGCCTACATGATGATTTTTTATTACCACCACTTGTAAAGCTTGTATGCAATTGTGCCATCATACTGTTATTGCGTTTTAATGTCTTTTTCTATTACGTTTAAAGAATATTATAGCAGCAAGCTGTTCAGTTACAGCGCTCCTTTTGTCCTTTACATTAAGATTACCTCTACCCAGCGTCGCAGAACTGTTTTTAACTTTTTCTTGTTCAGTGAATTCAGCAGATGTCAAGAGAGACGAGCAATTCTTTCTTATTAAAATGAACTAAATATCTACTTACGTAGGTCCGTAACAAGATTTTTATCGTCAAGTGATCATTGAAACTTTTTAAGCTGATTTTGCAGTTTTATTACAGAAAACTGGTGTCTAAAATGTAAAGCTTACAATATTTCTTTCTGTTTTTTTAGATTACGTATTTATAAGGCAGGATGGATACCTTGAACTTTGACTGTTACTTACAATCTTTATTTAGGTACATATCGAAACACACTCTCCTACACAGGCAGCCATGTGTGTCGATGAATGATTCAATAGGATTTTGTTTCTAAAAAATAAATTCGTAGTTTTACGCTTTTCCAACCGCATTCGACCCTCTAGGAATTTTATTTGTGGGCCCGAGATCGCCGCAAACTAACCAGACAGCCATATTTTAGTCAAACGTTGTTCTAAAGGTTTATCTGAATTCAATTTAGTAATTACATTTTCATGCGACGTTGATATATTTATGATGAACCGTTTTTGGCAGATTGTTGGATAATAATTGGATAGAATTGTTTAAGTAGTGTTCTATAAGGTTAGAAATATCTAATTTAGAAACAGTTGTAATTGTGAAGGTTATAATGGTGTGTAAGCGCTATAAATTTCATTTGTGTAGTAAAAAATGCGTGTTTAGGTTTCAACTAAAACCACCTTTTTCGTGTATTTTCGTTTCAGGTAAATTCGGTTGTACACAAATCGTGGAAACCCATTCTGAATTAAAGTTTATATTCGTTTGCACCTGTCCCCGTATATTTATTCAACGTAGATGTCACGTGTGGACCGCACGCTATTAGCAACCACAACACTACGTATCGTTGCTATAGAAAACCCCGAGAATGCAATGTTGCCCATTTTACTTATATTAAATTTTATAAGAGTACGTCGCAACGGCACGTCGTTATTTCACTTAAATAAGCATACTTAAGATTCTTGGGACAGCAGCGGGACATAATTGTTCGCTATAGTAACAAAGTTATACGCCAAACGGATTATTCTTCATCGTGACAAGTTGCCTTCTAAGTACTTACGGTTCACCTTAATAATTACAACAGTGTTGCCAAACTAGACGATTATTTTTACCATTACTATTAGGTTTTACACAAATATGGGTTCGGTGGATGTAAATGGCAAGTTGCCGTTTAATGTGGCGTTCTAAGGGAGAGGCCTTTGTTCAACAGTAGACGTATTCCCGCTGATGATGATGACATTTCGGGTTCGATATCAGCGCTATAAATATTTGTACAAACTGTTTTCATTTTTATTGATGATGATATGTATTTTATTTTCTTCTGCGCCTAGGTACCTAAGCACCTATGTTCGCAGCACCTTGAGCGATCAACGCCGCTACAGTTCTCGATGATTTGCCAACACATTTCAGCTTGACCTGTTTCCATGCACGCTTACCTCATGCCGATAATAAGAAGGAGAAGAAGAAACCCGTCGTTCTGTGACATCACACTAACACAATTGTTGGTCAAATAATACAATCAAGTCGACTATCGAACTATCCTCGTCATTTTTCTTCTAAAAGGAAGCGTAACTTTCTTCGGTGGCTGCCAGAAAGTTTTCATCATTCATAACTTGTGTCCGTTTAGTGCTTCTTCACACACGATAAAAACTTACTAGACTCGAGATAGTGTCTCCAACTTTCTCATCATAGTGCAGCACTTATTAAATTTGTGGAAAACTGTTATTAATTAGCACGAATGCGCTGCTGTTGGTTGGTATTCATATTATACATAATACACATGTATGGCTTGGGTACGCCCGACTAGTTTGCGACTCAACCGGAACCCTTATTTATGAGCTTTTCACGCGGTGCGTTGACTACAAAAACTAACGCAGACCCGTATAAATGTGTAGCACACATCAAAATATACGTCAAATTTATAAATGTTTCTGTATTACTTATGTAATAATACTAGTCTACAGTTATGAGGGACCATGACAAGACCCGCCCTGGTTATCATTCGGGTTTGTCTTACCGCCATAACTTCAGCGCCGTGGTCAGTCACCCCGAAACAATCATGCTGACTCGGCATATTTTATCGAGGCGTATAAGAGAATCTTTCTACAGAGAATTTGACAACTGGTCTTTAAGAAGCCTAGGAATACAATAATAAGGTGACAGCTAGTAGGTACCTATATATAATGTATATACAAAATTCTAGGTAGAATTACACATAATTGGGTCGCCAAGGGCTGTTTATATAGTCCAATAACTACCTCCCCATAGTAATCAATACAAAATCTAATTTCTGACACGTGGATGTAAAACGGGTAAAGTACTTCCGTGTTCCGAGAAGCATCTTCCAATTATACGACAAAAGAATTGTTTTGAGTTCTTTGAATTGGGCAAGCGAGGAAGGACGGGTTCGAATACCAATATCACAAACGATGCCATCGTGAAACCTTTGACAATAACAATCTTCCGTCTTCCAGTGAAAAGTTAGCTATGTGACGAACACAAGGTTAGACAAAAAAAATACGCGGAAATTGAGCTATAGGTACTAATGTTGAGTGTTCCGTAAGCTACTTAGAAAACACTCAGCAACACATTGACTTCGCCTGTAAATGGTATTTATGTTTTTAACAACTTCTCTTGAACAGTCAGCGACCTTTTAATTAGCGGACAAATGAGGTATTGTGATTGTATTGGTCTCTTTGTGTGGGTAGTCTTTTGTACTGATTGGTAATATCTAAGGTTTCCAAATCAAACTAGCTAAAGTATCAATAGAAACTCCCATAATGAAGATTTCTTTCTACCATAGCTACAGAAGTATTTTTAGTATACCACTCGATGATAAGGTGCGTAGAGGTGTGCTGTTGAACACGTACGCAGTTAGAATAAGGTGCCATGTAATAAGGCGCAAGCCTACTGCCGAGTTTTATTAGTTTAGTTTTATTTTTTGTTTGATTATCCGATGTAGATATATTCTCATTATCCTAATCAATGCAAGCTATAGTATTGAGCGTCTAGCGTCACATAAGTTCCTATTTGTAACACAATTAACATCAAAAGGAAAGTGTAACTGACCGCCATACCTTATTGTAATGTTGGAGAATTAGATAACACCTCAGAATTGGTTTATGGCGAATATTACTTGATCCTCATTCAAGTAACGTGCAGGAATATTGATCAGTGTTTACACATAAACTATCGAATATTTACCAAATGAGGGTAACATTAAATATTCAAGACACGGTTCTAACAAAAGAAAGTATGAAGAGTATTTTAGAAGGTAAACAAATGTTATTAGAATCTATAGGCATTTAAACTTATGGCTGGTTCATGTTTTTACTTTCCGCATAGTTGTCAAATAGAGTTAAAGTTCAATGTTCTTGTAAAGCATGTAGTTCCTCAACACTTGGGTATAACCTAAAAAACCAGCTTACTTGAAGCTCGGTTCGTATATTCCAAAAACGAATCGAAACGAATTAATGGAGTGAAACGCGAGAGCGTCGAGAGGCTTGAGCGTACGCAGTACCATTTTTTATTCAATTTTTAAAACACTGGGATTTTCTCCTGTGCCACGATCGCGTTTATATGCATGAATCTTACATGCTCAAACAATCAGGCTTTGAAAATATCCGATCTAGACACCTCAACTATCATATATGTAAAATAGACAAGTATATAAAGAATACTTAATTCACAGTCCATCGGGATTATTTTTGTTTCATTACTGCTTAAAAATGCTTGATAAAATACTGGACTGTGACTTTTTAATTGACAATAATAATGTATGTATGAGAATGAGAAAATAAATAAATTTATTATTATAGATCCAGCAGTGGACAGCAACTGCCTCTCCCAAGGTACACCGCAGAGCCTAATTCAATTTTACGTGTAATACCTAATAACATTTGTTAGTTTTAACTTTTTTGATGGATAAATAATATTGTTTTTACTGTAATCTTCTTCTTTGTATCGGTATGAGCCAATAGCCACTGTTTTTATTGTAATATTATTGTATAAATGTAACTTTAAGTAACTGAATACTGAGCTTTCCATATACGAATAAAAAAGTTTTGTTACTATTTTTATCTATGTAAAAGAATTTAACAAGGAAACCTTTACAACTTTATATCATAACGTATTCTTATTTCTAATCCAAACAAAAAACAGAAATATTTCTTTAAACGTTGCCTCACACTGAATTTCTCTAGGGTGCGTTTACAGAAATGAATTTCATATGCACGACCACCAGACTTGGAACAAATATCTGTTGGTCATATAAACAATGGTCCCGCGCGGGAATCAACCGCGACCCTTTTTGCTTAACAATAATAATTATTGTGTAACAAACAACCAAATATTCATACATCTTTACTTTGCATAAGAGAAACTGCTCCTTGGAGACAAAACATAACCGCTAGTAATAAGTAGGTATGTAAAACTGTTCTCGGGCTCCAGCTAGTCAATCGTGAAACATGAATTTGTTAACAATTCCGTAACGTCAGTCCCCTTTGTCTTGAACGTCGCATTGTAATGAGTTCAGTGTTAAGTAGATATTCCCCGGCAGGGCGTCGTTTTGACCCTGAACGTAATAGTTCCGATAATTTATTGTTCGAACCTAACGCGGTATTAATACTACTAAAATTCGTAATTTACAATAACCGATTTTGTCGAAACTTTAAGTCCATTTACTATACATTTGTGTCCTGTTCTGACATCCATAATGTTATACAATACACGTACTAAATTTTATGGTTTTGGCTCCCAGACGTATTCGGTATTAGAACACTGTAATAACGTTTTTATGTTCTTTTTTAATATGGTACGTATCGATTATTATATAGGCTACACGATCACTTCACCCTTCTTAATCTAGTAAATGGGTAAGAAGAAGGCTATATAATCCTAGATACCCACATATTTCACGTATATAAGTTGCTGACTGACCTGCCGAAATACTACTGTTAAAATGCAATAACTCTAGATTATAGTAATCTAACTTTTAGCAGCCAAGCATGGGATTTTTTAGACAAGCAATAAAATTACAGTAAAGTATTATGAGATGTAGTAGTAGAGTTTGTATCGTTTACAGACTCTCAAATACGAGTATAAGCTTTTGCATTTTCCTTCCACATTCATGTATTATGTCACCATCAATATCAAAGGTAAAAGTGGTTAAGATAATTCAATGTAGATCAAATCAACTGTAAACAATGCAGATAATCAAACATGTTATTACGGATTGCAACAGAACGCGAGTTAGCTATCATATTTTTAACTTGTTTCAAACGTACAATTTAAAATCCTTTAGAAAATTAAAGTCGTCACTATTTCACCTGAATGGAATAGTTTTATCGACCGTCGTTTGTTTGGCAAATAATAACCCACTTCTAGCTCATAACAATTGAAATGTAAAATTAGTGTTCCATTGAAGACACTTGCCCCGATAATTGAATTGCCCCAAGATAGAGGATTTCGAATTTGTACTAAATTCCAATTTTAATATTAGAACTATTCAAATTTATGATTTTCTTAGGTAACGCTCTATATTTTTAGTTAGAATTCCAAGTTGGGCGAAGGAAAAAATTAAGTATATAGCAAGGAATTTTTATTCTACTAAACTTGACTTGAACGTCCTCGTTAGTTTAGTCGATTTAGGTCCGATTGATGGCAATAGGTTTGTCCCCTATTGCATTAGGACTTCTATCATAACAGGGTAAATTTGGGTGTACTATACACTTCTGCCTACCCCTCCGGCGAATACAGGCATGTTATTTTTACTAAACTTCTGCAAGTGCACTATGTGGACATCTGTTGGGTTGACACCGTAAATAATAGAGAGTGGACTGTATAATTTAGATTATAATATGTAGCAATATAAGAACTAGAATAGGTACAAAGTGATGCCGACAGTAATTATGTGCGTGCGTCACTATTATAGTATTAATACCTATTCTAGTGCTACATATTATAATCTAAATTATACAGTCCACTCTCTATTATTTACGGTGTCAACCCAACAACATCCCAATGTTATGAAAGGAACTAAACTTTACCCGTCTCTGTAGATTTTTTTAAGTGAAACTTGTTTAAACAAATTAATTATGCATACGTAACATAAAATTAATTTCATCATTCAAACAAACGAAATCTTTTATTTTATACAAAAAATCTTGAATACAATGCAATTGAAGTATGTTCATTATGTGCCTTGAAACTGCTATTAGAGCTTTGTTTAAGGGAAAAACGTTCAAAGATTAAAACGGTCTTTAAGTAGAACAGTTTTTAATTCTATTTTCTCTCCTCCGTAGTAAAAGAGAGTATGGAGCTTTCATGGCTCCCAAGTTCTTATAAACGAGGTTGCAATGGTTTGCAGTTTGTAAAAGCGTTGCGAGTAATTGATAGCTAGTCGCTTGAGAGCACAATAGTAACCCGTTTATCTTAATTGCCTTACTGACGGGCCATGCTGGTACCGTAAACTTCGATTACTTGTGTCGTAGCATCTGACCCGGATGAGTGATGAGGCGAGGACCGTCACATGCGCATCAACTACCACATGCATTTGCATCTGTCAGCTCCATAAAATACGTGTTTCGATGACTTGCAACAAATATGTTCGACAATAATACAATATAGCGTATTGTTCGCTACAAACTATAGAAACCCGAGAGTATTTAACATAAATTCTGTTTCAGAACTAGATTGGCGCTGTAAACTCTTTGTTTTATGTATACCTTGTGTTGCAAATTCTAACATTGATTGACTTGACTTGTCTAAATATAGATATTTGGGTATTCAGATTACATACAATATATTTAGTATATACCTAGGATTGTTTTAAAACTTAATAAATATGAGCTGTTTAGCTTGCATTGCATGCATGCATTAAATATTTTTGAAAGACGTACCTACTCTGTTAACCTTTTTTTTTAAGTTCCCAATTAGTCGTTAAGTTTGGAGTTTATTACGCGATAATTATGTGTTCTGTACTACGAATCGTTTCTTATAATGCGTGTCGTTATCTTAAAGAGAAGACGCCAACCAGTGCCAAAGCTTTTGAATTTACGTCTGCCAAGAACGTTATGAGATTCAAGAATCGTAATAATGTACTGTGATTTAACAATTTTGTCTGCTGTTGTCAACATGCAATTTAGTCGAATTTATTGTTTAATTTCATATTGGTAATATTTGTATGAAAAACAAAAATCATGGCAATAAAGTAAATTGATCAATCGTTGTTTTTTCCTTTCAACGTGGACTGCAATAGAGGCCATGTTCATGTGTAATGATTTTTTTCAGATAGCCGTCAAAGTGATTTCGAGCGTATCATATACCTACCTAAGTATGTATAAAAAAATCAAGGGAATGACTACAGTTATTTACAGAAAATCATTGAATCGGCTCAGTGATACTCTTACATCAGGATGTCAACAAACCCCAACTGCTACTAAACTTCAGAAGAATGCCCGTATCCACATGTAACCCTTTGTTTCATTTACTCAGTGAGTATAGAACTTAAATGACTTACGACGGAAGTTTCAGAAACCATTAGTAAGCTTTTGGAAGTGTCCGGTAAATCTATCCAGACATAACAATGGGCGAGACATAAACGTCCTGATCCTCCCTGCGTCCAATTGTCTCGCGCGCCAAACAATAACTTCACACATCATAGCTGCGGCCCACTGGTTATGTACTCGCGTACATACAATACAAGTACATTATCCAGACTCATGTACGCCTATTGACACCTACTATGCCCGGAGGCCGCACATGATAATTGCTTAGGCTGGCCGGGTTAAATAGGTTCGGCATGATCGTAATCCCTGAGATCATAAAAGTGAGCGGGACCCCGAACGTACTTGTTTATCAGGGCTGGGTTTGATATTTCTGAGTTTATGGTTGTTACGTTTCTACCCTCGCATAAAAGTAGGTGTGTTTTAACATAATTCTGTAAATCTCGTTTTAATAATACACGTTTGCATAATTTTTGAAACTAGCGTCTCTGAGTTATCTGTCAGGATTAAATTTAATTCCCGTAATCCCACTGTAGTATGTAGGTATAATATATATTATGGATGTACCTACACATATAGAAAATGTGGTTTAACATGTAGGTATGTTAAACGTATCGATAATTCGATACCTGCTATCGAGTTAGATACTAACAAATTCGTGGAAAACCTATTTGATTTATGTTTGCCTTTCAACGAGCTTTCGATCCAGATTCGGCGAAGCGTTTGTTTTGTGGTGAGCGGTTACCACGGATCCGTGGTGGACGAACGTCAAGATGCGGCCTCTTTTGACGCGAGGTACTGAGCGACTACGTCTACGTTTCCACCTACCTTTTCAATGCAAAGACTTCTTATGGTAATGTAAAACTCTTTACACTTCGTTTCTGGAGTGAGATGTGAAAAATTCAATTGTAGATTCAACGTAGGAGGTATTCTAACGACCGCATAATATATATAGGTCGTGTGTGTATGCACAGTCCTTTTGCTGGCAGTGTTTAATTTAGATTACTGGGTATTAGTTCGGGTTGCGTTGGGTTCGGGTAAGATTATTGTTTGAACTGTAAACGTATATGTTTGTGTGTGTGTTATTCGATTGTTGCCTACATACGTCTGTAATATTCAATTTGAAGCTAAATTAAGCGATAATTGCTGAGAATAAATTACTTAATTGCCGAAGTGAAATTAACTTTGTCAACACGTGGAAGTTGTCATTTGATAACTTGCGAACAAAGTTTACCTGTAGGTATTATTGAAAATTGACGTGTTGAAGTTTTAAAGGCAGCATTTTTTATGTGGATTTTCCTGTAAGAGTGACGATTTTACTTTTTCTTTGTAGATCTTTGACGGCACCTATATTAAAAGTTCAAACAGGCTTTACCTACTTATGTAGTTTCCAATCCATTTTAAATGTGAGTTTGGATAAGTACCTATAGGTTTAGGTATGTTTATTTACAGACGCAAATGATTATATACATAGACTGACTGATATTTTATGCGGGGATCGAACCCGGAATAATCTATATGATCTAAATTCGATATCAAAATTTATATTAGGTACGAATTATACTACCTCCACTAAGTAGGTAGGTATTTATTAGTACGTATTATGTGCCTATACTATAACCTATTAGGGTAAATGAGATTCAAGGAATAAGTAATAAAAAACAACATTATTTTTCATATTATTTTATTCATTCTTTTATAATTGTCAGAATTGTACAACTAAATAATCACAGTTGAAACAAAACTTAACTATATATGTAGGTATAATATAATTAATGTCTAAAATAAAACACAAATCGGTGTTCGTCAGCGAGATATCGCACCTTTTGTATTTTGTACTGGGATTGTGTGCTCTGCTGTCTATGTGTGCGTGCGGGAGCATTGTGTAGCTACAGCGTGCATCCTTCGCCCTGCAGGCGAACACCCACCTGACCCACCGTCCCCAAAGATGGCGAGACTGACGTAATCCACATCGAATTTACATCTGTGCCGTACAATTTGTCTTACTATGCACTTAACGTACGTATTTACAAGGGCGTGACCCTATTAGGTAATTTTAGCAGCAACTGTCCGATTCGTAATTCAAGCTAATTCAGTTGAAAATTTACAAGTTCACAGTAGTGCACTTGTGACTTGAATTACGATTTGGAATGTCACTGACGTTTGGTAGCGCGTGTCGGCGCTAGTTAATACCTACTTCAGAGTTCAAACAGTATGGACAGGTTGTTATGTAACGCCGCGCAACTCACTGTTACTACCTATCAATATTATACTTACTTCGATTATTTAAACATGTTGCAACGGGACATAGCAACCCGTCAACACTGGTATATGACTTATAGTAACAAATGCTCAATGCAAATAACAACAAACAGTAAAGTGCACGCTCAAAGACAGCGAAGAGCTTGTAGGAGAAAACATAACCACGTGTGTGCTTCAGCATCACAGTCGGAAACAAAATGTTGCTTTATAAAATAGTTCAAAAACTTACAATATACCGTTGTATAAGACAGAAATATAAAATCGGACCCAAATCGCTATCGTAATTCGTCTATATGTATGATACTGGCAGTGTAATGATATCAATAAAATAATAATAACTATGAAACCCTACTTACATGAATAGTAATTAACAAGAATTGCTTTAATATTGATGTAGGTACTTGAATATTAATTATTTGTCTTTAGTGCAAACTAGAGGGTGAACTTACATTAGGTAAGTTATTAGAAGTCTATTAAAACCGAGTCTACAAAAATCTTAGGCTCCAAACACATAATAAAATCAGTCATTTTAACATAATTCAGTATTATTCTAAAATTTACACTGATTATAACTCGATGTCGATGTGAGACAGTTTTTAGAACCATTTAATTATTATTATATTTTACTATAAATTCTTAAAAATTAATTTATAAATTAATGACTTCTACAGGTTTCAACAACTATCTCACGTCAAGATCGATGGAAATAGTATTCTAGCACAACACTCTTAATAAGTTATTGATATTTTCCTAGGTGCGACTAAATTTATATGTAAACATACGAATAATTAAAGTGCAAACACTTAACTCTACCGTCATTAGCTGCATCGATAATGCTAAGAAATTGGCACTGTCCCACTCATACAGCGCACGCCGGCTGGCCAGCGCGACACAGTTCGGCTCGCTCGGCACGACTGGGCTCGGCTCGGCTCGGCCCCGCTCGGCTCGGCTCGGCCCGCTCAGCACGGCCCGGCTCCGCTCAGCACGGCCCGGCTCCGCTCAGCACGGCCCGATCGCGGCGCGCGGCTCGCACGTCGACGCACACACGCACGCACTCAACCATGCTCGACGAATGTCGCTTGCACACACTCACACACATACCTACAGCTCTCACACGCTCTTAAATACACGCTCTCATTCTCACACGCAAAACGAAGACTCCGGCGACCATGACTACTATTAGTTACCTAACGTTACGAGTAGATCGTAGTCGTTTCCAAATACTATTTAACTAGCACTACACGGAGACATTAGGAGAGGAACACCGGTTACTGTACAGTTCGCTTACACGTTAAAGTTAAATTAATAGTTTCACGTTTAATTAAAATCAGGGGTAGTTGTTTCTAGGGTGTTATTGTATTTACAACCCCGTCGTTCAAATCTCACATAATTTCAAATGAGTATTATGTTACTCGACGTCCAAGTGGACCACTTCAAATATTATGTTAACTACCATTATTAAAATATAACATATTCTTTTATTCTATATTGATTTCAGCGGGAGGGCCGCCATATTAAGTGATATCACGTAAAGCTGTGGACTTACAAAATACTCGTATAAATTATTCACATTTATAGCACACTATCTACAAACACCCACTGTTCAGATTCACGTCCGGCCCTACCGCAGAAATTCTTATTCTCCGTAACTTCCAATAAAATACTGACTCATAATATGGCTAATTCGAATAAAAACTTATATCAAATATTTGGTGAAGATGTAGTTCAAACTTTATAAAAATGACGCAATTAAATAGGTATCCTAAACAAGTACTTAAGCTAAACATGTCTACCACAATAAATAAAGTCGTATAAAATTGTTAAGAGTTATAAGTCACGCGGATAGGCGTCACGTCACGGACTCACCGGAGTGACGTCACCGTGACGGGAGCTTGCCGCGCTTGTTTATTTACAAAACGAAACTCCGTGGGTGAACGAGTGTCGCCCCGAGATAGCAGGGTTACAGTGGCTTGCGGGTACGATAGTGGGAGACAATTGACTAAATTAGCGGCGGGTGTGTTGGGGGGGCGCCTACAGCTGCTCATCCAGGTCCGGCCCGTACAGGTCGGCCAGCTTGTTGAACCGCGGGCCCCACGCGCCCAGGTAGTCGTACTCGTGCGTCTCGTCGTCCGTACCTAACACATAAGCCGCCGCATTAGGATTTCATATGAATTATTTATTCGAACACCAAGACTGGAGGTTCCTTAATTTTTCGCTTCATACATTGTGAATGAATCGCCGCAAGGCGTCGTCATAAATTTTAAAGTGGGATCGGGGGAACTAATTTTACGAGGGGTGGTGATGCATGGGATTGGGAAACTCACCGGATGCGAGCGAGGAGAGTGATCCGGCAGTGCTGCCGCCGCCCTCGTACGCGTAGTTGCGCAGGTCGTCGAATGGCGGCGCGTTGGGGTCACTGTCTGCACGCCGCTTGTGCTCCTCGATAAACATGCCCACGTTTGTTTCGCCCGGCAGCGGTACGCCCACGCCCGCAGGGACACCTACGCCCACGCCCATCGGGCCCACACCTAGGCCTAGGCCCATTACAGGATCTGTATGGAAAAAATAAACTTATACATAATGTGAACACAATATATATTATGTACCTAGATCTTCTTTCAAGTATATTAATAGATATAGACTATAACATCTATTATAACATAACATAACATAACATCACGCCTGTATTCCCCGAAGGGGTAGGCAGAGGTGAACATATAGTACACCCACATTTCGCCAGTTATGTTGTAAGTCCCAATGTAATAGGGGGCGAGCCTATTGCCATCAACCGGGCACAAATCCAGACTCCGTGCTGCTACTGAGAATTACCTAATGGAAAACTCAGTAACACTTTGCCCGACCCGGGATTTGAACCCAGGACCTCTTGCTCATCAGTCGCGCTTAGCGACCACTAGACCAACGAGGCAGGCAAATTATATATCTACAATATCTATTAATACTTGCTAACTCTATAATATAGAGTAAGCTGATGAAAGTATAAAAATCGGGTACACAGTCTGTATAAATCCAAATCATTAATTATCATTGTTACCAATTGCAAACGTGTACAAAACAACAACAGCCTCCTCGCAGACAGCTGAAACAAATGGTCCCGGATGTAGCGCCATAATCCCTTCGCCGCTCACGCCACCCGCGTGAAACGACGGGGTAGAGCTCCCCGTCGTTTGTAACCTTTACACAACATATTATGTTAATATAATGGTGGCGGGACTAGTTAACGATTACCCCTCCCCACTCGTCGTGTCCCGTGCAAAACCTTGACAACAAGTAATCGCGTTCATTCACAAATCGGCCGAGTCCAACTGTTCATGGCTCAACTCTACCTTGACTAAATTATTAATTTTAAATAAATTTTTTTTTTTAAATACTGGACTATACGAAAAAACCTTTAATTAAGTAAGATCTTAAATCGAATAAAATCAATTCTTAAGAGTAGGTTAACCTACATATAAAATGGATTCTGACCGAGAGACTGGATTTGGTTACTGTAAACTGTTTATATAACTCAAATAGAAGATAATAACGTTAATAAATCACAATAAATTTGATGAAACTGAAAATAGAAGTAGCTTTGGGAAATTGAGGTATCAAAATACGCTTAATAGCCAGTTATTTTCAGGTTTCAATTGTATATACCTAATAGATTTTTTTGCGCCTGTTACTGTATAGTTCTTTATTAAAATGTAACCTCGTATATTGTGTGTATGTTATCGACCAAGTGATTAATTGGCCATTATTCATATTGACCGGGCTGTTTAATAATGAACATTAAATTGGCTTTATAAATTATCCTTCACCTATTAGGCAGAATAATAAATATGTGTTTTATTCAATTCTAAAATATTTCAAACATGTCATTGTTCTAGTTGACGGGGCATTATAAATAATGCCTGTCATCAATCACTTGATTCACTCGGTCCATGACATATTAAATAGTTGGCTTAACTGCTAGTCAGAGTCTAGCCATATCAGAGACCTACAGGCGGTTTAAACTCTGACACCAGGTTGTTCATCAACCATACGATAAGAAGAAGAACTGCTAGTGTGTGGAGGAGTTTTAACCTAATAAAGCCTGTGTTAGGAGAAATGTATCATCGTAGTTTTGTACTTACAGGGTAGTTTGGTGGGAGCGTGATCAGGCAACGGTCCGCCGATGGGTATCTGTAGCGGAGTGATGTCGAAGGCCGTCATGTCGTCCTCGCCGCCTCCTTCGTCGTCGTAGTTGATGATGTTCTCGCGCACGTCGTCGTCGGGCCCAGGGTACTTGATGTGCGCCTCCCGGCGACGGTTGTACACCACGAACACTAACACCAGGACTGGTGACCAGACAAAACAGTTGTATACCCAGAAAAAAGTTGCTTGAATTGGGAAATGAACTTAGCGAATTTTAAAAGCTTTCTGTGACACTTTTTCGGAAAATTAAGATGTGTTTTTCATGTTCATATACCATAACCATAAAAATAAAAAATTTTAACCGAGGATTATATTATACCCGTCAATGTCGTTTGCATGTCAAGAAGGGTTTAAGTTAAGAATACTGTACATGTTGTAAGTTATTACCATCGTTTATGAATAAGAGGGAATTAGACTAACATTTTAATTTAACTCTTGAATTAAATCTTTCACGAAAATATTATTTGAATTTTGCTAAGTTTACTTAGTGCCAATCCTGACAAGTAAGATAGTACAATAGCTTTTACGACTTTGTCTTGGTGGAGGTATTAGAATAATTCATTATTTTACAAAAGTATGAATTTCAAGCGTCATTTGTACGAAGAAACGCGATAAATCGATCGACCGCAGAGTTATGTGCATTTCTCTAGTCAAGTTAGTTTGACTCGAGTGACCCGCTGCTAAGGTCGAGCGGGTCGCTCTTTGTTGTTTTGTAAATGCGTTATTTCTTACATTTTTTTGCAATTGTACATTGGTCTTTGTACATGAATCGCTTGCCACTATTCTGCATTTCTTTTATCGCTAGATATAGGTATACAAATACAATTACACATATCTAATGTTATACAATCATCAAGCTTGGCTTTGAGATTATACTGCATACCTAATTGAAATCTCAAATAAACTACGAAACTGTCCGTGACTTTCTGAAGTATTAGTTGTAGTTTGTTGTTCACGAAATAATTTGAAATTCAGGAAGGTTTTTCATTGTCAAGTGCTGTATTGGTGTAGACAACGTCAGGGATATTAAAATGTTTGTGAAATAAATTACTCTGTAGAATGCAATATTCTTCCATATAACAACAAAGGATCGTAGCCCGTGGCATCCCGTAATGTCTATCAACCTCCATGAAAAAGCCGTGATGTTCAAGCACTTTTGAGTGTATTAAATTACATGGCTTATGTATAAAGATGGCTTATGTAGTTAAATTAAGATAATACATGATATTTGCCTGTTCAAAATGGAACAGTGTAAGAAATTCTTTTCATATTTGTACACTGAAGAGGAAGATAACTAAAAAGTGAGTTTACTTAGACGTATCTAAATGACACGTTTTCATATAAAATAATGCTTTTTTTACTATCAAACAATAATATTCTGCGCAACCTTTACATAATCGGTTTATAAACAATTCTTAAAATTCATAAACAGCAACAACTCGTCATTCGGTGACGTCTTATTTATTATTATTCTGGTCCGTTTAGGACTGTTTCTGTAATTCAAATTTCCGTAATATAGGTATTTAATCAAGGATGGGCCCGGGGCCGTTGATAGAAACAGATTGCAGCGCTATATCCACACAATTACTTTAAGTCCCGGCGAATCGCATTATGGGACATCATTTATGTAATCTATAATATTTAAATATTACAATTATGTGAAACTTCACTCCCGATTTATTTAAAACTGATTTGGTTTAACGTGTGCGGTTTTTATAATGACGGCCAAATTATGAACAGATTTATTTAATGGTACTCCAAACTGCGGTACGGATTTAATAATAAAATTATCATCACTGACGTAATCAACGTGTTGACTTATTACATAAGCGTGGAATAGGGATTTATTAATATATAATATCATATTCAATGGAACTGTTATGATACACAACAACAACACATTACACATCTAATAACATCGATATACTAATAACATATTAAATAAATGACACTTACGTTAATACCCAAATAAATAAACGAGAATTTCTTTTATCGTATAAACAGAACGTAATAAAGTCGTCGTGAACAGTTAATGTTTATTAATAGCATGCAAATAAAAATATGAATGTAGTGCTCACCTAAAAGCATGAACAAACAAACAATGATAGCTATAATGAAATCTCTGGAGGGTGTGATGATGCCGGAGGCCAGCAGCTCGAGCTCGCAGTCGTGGCCGGTGTAGCCGAACGCGCACACGCAGTCGTAGCGGCGCGCCGGCTCGCGGTCCACGCACGTGCCGCCGTGCCGGCACGGGCTGTCCAGGCACTCGTTCACGTTGGCGCACGTGCCACCCGCGCGAACCGAGCCTCCGGGGCACCTACACACCGTGCGCTTTACCTCATCGCCCTCGTGACTCGCCGCGCGCACTGAGCCCCGACCCCATATAGCATGCACTACTGTATTACATTAACTAGGACATGGCTACAGATATACACATATAGGTCTATGTTAGTGATGAGTGCGTTAGTGATAGTGCGTCGGGATGACCGTCTAGTGGGACACGCGTAAGCGTGACTACGTTAGTGCTCACTCATGATAATGAGGAGGCAGACGAGGATGGCCGCGAGCGCGCCCATGCTGAGCTTGAGCGTTCGGCCTTCTTGCACGAGCTCGCAGTTCTCGCCCCAGAACCCTTCGGGACAGTGGCAGCGGTAGCCAGGCTCGCGGTTCACGCACGAGCCGCCATTGCGGCACGGGAAGTACAGACATTCGTTCTTGTCTACACACCCTTTGCCGTCCGGAGACAATACCAAACCCTCACCGCAACTAAACACCATTTCAATACAATATGTATAAATATTAGTAAAAATTATAATTATATATGTACATAAGGATATACATTATATGATACGTATAATAATTATTGGCTGATAAAACTATGTTATATGATTTTAGTAATATTAAATAATTAATAGGTAGAAAAACAATTGTTAAATAGACATAAATAAATGTAAATAAAATGTATTAAGTCGAAACTCAGTGCGCGCTTTAAAATAATGGTACAAAATATAAAACATCATTACAAATTGTGGGTCTAAATTAGCTTTTAAGTGGCGTATTAACTGTAATAAATTGGTTCAAATGTACCAAGCAAATACATTTATGTATTGATATCATATCATATTACTCTCAACTAAAATATTTTATGATAACATTATTTCGTCAAAATCATCAAGGCACATCTGCTCATATTCAGACTTGGTTGAAACTAAGGCTATATTGGAAAATCACAATTTTCATTTGTTCAACCTGGGTATCGAACCCAGAGTCTAACTTTGCGTCACCACATTTTTGCTACAAGGATACCATAATATATAAATATAATCATTAATAAATATTAAAAAAATAACTCACGTGCACTCGTATTCATTCCAGAGATCGACGCATACAAAAGGCTCCGTGCAGTGAACGTTGATGCACGGACTGTTCGATGGGCAGTTACGGTCTAGGTTCCTGGCCATGGTCGCCTGGCCCCACTGCGTGCCATTCATAGCCGGCGGTAGTGGCAGGTGCTTGCCTTCCAACCTTATGTCATCCAAACATCCCTTTTGGAAGTCAGCATATACTTCAAACGTCCTCACACCAGTGTACTCAGCTTTACCACCGGCATACACGCCTTCTTGTTTATCCACCAGGAGCCACTGATGTCCCTCGAAGAAGAATGTTTCGTTGTACCTTCTACCTTCTCCGCCATCAATTTCAAGCATCGCAGCGCTTCCGTAACGGCTAACACGAGCAATGTGCCACTGACCATCGTCGACAGCGACCGAATTTAGCCACACATCACGCTCTTCGGTACGTAGCGAATTTAGATTGTACCGGAAGTGTAAACGAGATTCCTTGACTTCGAGAATGCCATACTCTCGATTATGTTGATCGCTCACCCTAAAGAGTTCGCCGTGAGGTTCGCGAGTTCTAAATCGTAGCTGAATTTGAGTACTGAACCTGTCAGGTTCAAAACTTAAAGCGAACTTCACATAGCTTTGAGGTCTAAAACTGGTAGGAGTGGTTGGTAAATTACACGATGGTCCTGTCCAACCAGGTTGGCACTGACATCTAGCTTCAGAGAAACTGCCAACGCAAGTACCATGTTCCC
Source organism: Abrostola tripartita (assembly GCA_905340225.1). Classification (NCBI taxonomy): domain Eukaryota; kingdom Metazoa; phylum Arthropoda; class Insecta; order Lepidoptera; family Noctuidae; genus Abrostola; species Abrostola tripartita. The sequence continues at coordinate 6,443,626 of HG996488.1, forward strand.
AACACCTAGAAGTAGTGTCTGCTTGGTTACATATCTCGTCAGTTTGTGGGCAGCCTGCTACAGAATTTCGGGATAGACCTGGGTGAGCAAGATCATATAGCTTACTATTGTGAATCAAATTTCGTATGCATCCATCAAATCCCTTGCCAATAGGCATATACTGCCAGTGATAGTGGGTTGGGTCAAAGTGTTCGATGTACAGGCCACCGATTTGTAGTGGAGCATTAACATTCAAATACTCATTGAACGGAGGTATTGTTCCACTGGCTTGACATGTAGAGTCATCGAATTCTGGTGGAGTTCCATCTTCCATTTCTTGAATGTCAGCAGATTTACAGAAGTCAACTATCATTCTAACATTTTCGGTGTCCCAGAAAATATCTATTCTGTGCCATTCACCGTCATCTAATGATTTTTTTGTTTTGACTCGTAGTTCTAAAGTTCCAGATCCAAAATCTATAAGTAGTCTTGGGTTGCCCCTTTCTAACTCCACAGAAATAAAATCAGAAACCATTATTTCTTCTGGTTCTGGTGGCACGATAGGCCCATTATATAGTAATACTCCTTCCGATTTTCTCGTGATAAATTCAAAACTTAAGTGAGAACTGTCGCACATTTCCAAAGCAGGGTACCACGCCCATCCCGTTCCTCTGAAGCTTCTAGATGTTTGTTGACACCTAGGTCCTGTATAGCCAGGAGGACAAGAACAAGTCAATCCATATTTGCCTTCTATACATCTACCTCCATTGTAACACGGAGAATTGCGGCATGTTTCTGCTTGAGTGAAGTTTCGGGCACCACAAGTGCATTCAGCAATCACATCTACGCGGACACCCACCAGGGCCGTCTTATTTGCATTTACCATGTAGGGTAAATTACTAATATCCAAAACGTTAGTACAAGACCCCTCACACATTTGGTTTTCATATAAACATTCGTCAATACCGACCATTGTGATGTTAATTCCTACAGCCCTCTCTATTTCTTCACGATGCATTAGCACAATGCCGTTTAATCGGATAGGTTTATAATAATGGGCTCCATGAGCAGAGAATCGAATATCAGTCACAGGGGGATGCTTTTTTCTAAGTTGAACACTGAAAATATCAATATTTTCACGTTCAGTATTGAGTAAGTCAGCTAATTTATCCTTGAAAATGTCCAATTTGCTCCTTGAAACACTAAGAGTTTTATAGTTCCAAACTCTTATAAAGTCCTCATCTGATATTCCTGATATCCGAATTGATCCTGAGTTTATGATAGCTTCATGTGATATTTCTTTTACATAAACAGTAACATTAGCAGGAACATCGGTTTGAGTGTGTTTTCGATCGTAAACTTTAAACTTTAGATGATATCTACCCTCTCTTGTTTTGTGTCTCATTTGTACCATTCCTGTTTCTTCGTTTAAGGTGAAATTTGGATGTTCTGAACTTTCCCAAAAGAACTTTTTGTCTGGCAAATCCCAGTCATCTAGATCATACACGTATACTCGACCAATTTCGGTATCCGGCGCCTGGCCTTGATAGCTATATACAAGTATTTCTTTAGAGCCAGGTTGCATTTTATTATCATTGACATCACCAATCACAACCGTTAATGTGCTTGTTCCAGTCATAGCAGGGTTTCCATGATCTTTAATGATGATTGGAATGAGATATTCCTTCTGCTGCTCTCTGTCAAAAGAGCGTAATGATGATACTATAGCCATTCCATCACCGTTGGCACCCTTTTGATCTTGTTCTACTTTGAAAGAAGCTCGAATAATATCGTCCGCACCAGGGTCAAGTCTAAACTGGAATGGTGGACCATTACTTTTCGATCGATCATCATCATCAGTAGCTAATATTTCGGCAACTTTTTTGGGTGTTATGTGTTCAGTCAATACAGGTCTATAATCTTTCAGGAACGTAGGTGCATTGTCATTAATATCTTGAACTATTACTGTCAGAGTAGCGGTCGCTGTCCTAGGTGGCACTCCATCATCAATAGCTAAAATCTTTACTTGATGTCTAGGAGTATCTTCTCTATCCAGAGAACGTTGTATGCTAACAGTACCCTCTTGATTAATCGAAAACTGTCGTTTTCTGTCAGATGATCTATCGATTGCATACGAAACTTTACTCTTTCCTCCCTGATCCGGGTCAGTGGCTTTAAATGTTTCTAAGCTTTTACCAACTTCAGCATTCTCATATACCGAAACTTCAATGTTAGCTCTTTCAAATTGAGGTTTATTGTCATTGATATCTCTAAGTTTAACAACTACCCACGAATAAGCTACGTGATATTTGTCGTTGTCGTTATCTTCCCCTTTATCATTAACTTGTATCCTAAATCTGAAGCCATTACTTTGTAATTGGTCTTCATAATCTAATGGCTGTACAATTTTTAACGAGCCAGTGCCGTCATTATTTCTAACCATAGTAAACTTATCAGCACCATATCCACTATTTTCAATTACTTTATACTGGAATTTATTCGTTTCATCCTCATCGTGAACAGTTACTGTCAAGATAGGCATTTCAGGTAAGTTAGTTCCATCAGTTTCATCTACTTCTGTAAACCATTCGTCTTTGGTAAATTGCGGTGGCATGTCGTTTATATCCTTCACTCTTATAGATGCTGTACCAGTCCCCTTTAACCCTCCTCCATCCGAGGCTACTATTTGTATAGAATAATCAGGCGTTCTTTCGCGATCTAGACAGCATACTGCAGTTTTAATTACACCTGTTTCTGGTTCGATTTCAAATATAGGAGATCCAGTTTCTTCTTCAATAACATTTTTCTCAATAGAGTACCACAGTTTAGCGTTATTGCTTTCCGCGGGATCATCATAGTCGATGGCTGTCATCGTCATAACGACCATACCAGCTGTGCCGTTTTCTGTGACATTACCAAAGTACACGCCTTGTGGGAAGATTGGAGCATTATCATTAATGTCTTTAAGATTGACTTGGACATCAGCGTATCCCACTAAACCTTCACCTCCTTCATCTTGTGCGAAAACTGTAAACCTCCATTGCGGCCGGCCATTAGGTTGGTCGCGATCTAAAGGCTGTGAACAAATGATAAATTAAGCACCTATTTGTAAGTTCGGTTACTGTAATCAATCTGAATTCGATCTAGCCAATAGTAAAATACTTATACCTAGCTGTTGAGCTTATGCGTAAGTTACTGACTCAAGCAAATTAACTGATGCCATTATGTCTGAATCGTTAAATGAATCTAAAATGTAACAGTAGCCGTATCATTTTATTATGATTACATTGTAATATTACATTCATAGAAACAGATTTGTGTTACATATAAATGCTATCAAAAAGGGTTTGGTAAATACAGAGATAGTGTTTACTTGGTGATCTCCAAACAAACCGATCCTAAACTCACAGAAAGTTAAAGTCACAAGTAAGTATCTTTTAGTAGCGAGACGGGACCGAAAAAGTATTCCAATTTTCTAAAGAGTAGGTAATTAACATTCAGAGAACATTCGGTTTTTCTCATTTCAGAAATATCTGTGTCCAACTTACGGCGCAAATGGAACGCAATAAATGTGTGATTGCATTGTGCATGCAAAGTGTGCGTTCTGTTGGCCGGCTATCTCTGTTCTAGAGTTCGGTACTCTCATTCCAATACCAATGGCATCAGGTGTACCTGCGCCCTATTACTAGACGCGACGTTTACTAGTCGTTATTTTGATATTAGATCTTAAACTCACTTTGAGAACAAATATTTCTCCTGTGGTGCGGTTAATGTCAAATTTGCTGTTTGCAGGATTGTCAGGATCGATACCCTGACCGGTGAGGAAATAAACTATGTTCTGCTGTCTATCTTTGTCGCCATCAGTTGCTGTAACCTGTTTTAGAAAAATAGATGTATAAAACCACGAATTTATAGTATACATACAAAATAATGACATATACACAAAATATTAAAAAATATATATTTAAAAATCCAACTTACTTATTGCGGTTATACTACTTTTGCAAAAATACCAGAGTCACGCAAGAAATAGGCATACATTTTCCAAGCAGTTAGTGGTGTTAGTATGTTCAATACCAAATTGCCTTCGGCTCTGTGTTGTTTGATTATCAAATCATGTAGCTACAATAGTTAGGAAAGTTTCGCGTCATTTGAGGGAAATGTCTTCGGGCGTCTTATGTAGTATAAGTCAAACACATTATTTACGAGAAGTTTGATAGGCTTTATTAAACTTATCGTGTGTATAAATCTTAATTACGTATTATTTTACTATGAAAAATCTACATAGGTACATACTAGTTAATTTTATAACTAATGTAGTCATAGGCCCATTTTTATATTTTGCTATTTTTCTGTACATACTTACATATATTTTAAAAATTGTTATTTTCAAAATGACAAGTTAATATTTTTAACTTAACCATGTATAAATTCGCAAGCAAAATGTTCCATCCATAACACTTCGTACAAAGTTATTACTACTTCCTACTTATTTATACTAATATCTTTTTCTATCTGTTTGTCAAGCCATCAATGATTCAGTTCTACAATGTTTTCCCATTACATTTTCGCAGTAATATGTTGACTTATTCCAATTCTCAGAATTTTCCTTATGATGTCGCCATAAAACGTCCAAAACAACTTTAATCTGGGGCTGAATGTGAATTACTATGTATTTTATAGTGGCGAATCTACTACGGAAGTTCTGCCAAAGTTTATGAACCCCAACACCCCGTATTGTTTGCATCGGCCCCCAGCACCGGAAGCATTGCAAACTTTGTTCTTTTAAGGACGCCGACGAATAAGCCGGCGGAATTTTATCACTATTTGAGGAGATGGGGTGAAGTGAAATTTAAAGTTGATATATAGTAACTGATACTCGTAGGGTATAAACGTATACGGAAAATATTAATTTCTGAGGTTATCGAGCGCCAAGTATTAAATTCATGACGAAGCTTAACAGTTCATTGAGTGTTTTATGGAGAAAGTGATCCCTGTAAAATTAGTATACGTAAACTTATGGCAACTGAAATGTCCAATTACGTCAGACTGGCGGGAGCGCCTGAAATGAAGAGGGTCGACGTTTGCGTAATTACTCGGATCATTTGCGAATCTCACTCCAATTATAAAAAAAAGCTTGTCACTACAAGCGACTTGGGACAAGGGCTTTTCTTTTAGTGAACGGTCAATTTTCATGATTGAGTATAAAAGTCATGGCAGGCTGACTTTGAAACAGTTTTGTAGCACAATGTCAACTATTAAGTAGGTCATGCTTTAAAATTGAAAGCGGTTAGTCCTAACTTAGATAAGTTGTTAGCTAAATCATGGTAGCGGTTAATTCAGAAAACGTCACTAGTAATTTTCTTTTAAACTTTTGAGCATAGTAATTGGCTGCATAGGCATATACCCAATTGCACAATTTGGTAAATATATAAACAAAACAAATTCAAAAATGCATCAACTAGGGGCCAGACGTATGATTCTTTGTTAAATTGTGACTACTGACTATCATTATTATTTTTATTTATACCGAATTTCTTCCGCAAGTACATAATATTATTTGTTACAGACCTACCTTCAGATACAACACAGAGACAAAGTTGAAGAGCAAAAGCAATTTAAAATATTTTCCCGTTGTTCAGGTGCTCATATGTTATTGACAGGACTCGAAGAAGTTGCGAAACTAGAAAGCGTCTAGAATATAATAGATAGGTACCGAACATGCTGTGAAACTTCACTTTGGCGAATAAACGGTAGTGATGCGTGAACCGCTACTAAAAGCTCTCCAACGAGTCTATGTATACACATTAATTACTTACATGAACCTGTGGATTTAAAGTTTAATAAATGACTTATTAGTAAATTGATGTTAGGAGAACCTCGCACCCCGAAAATAAACATAACATAGGATAAAATATAAGTAGGAACAGGAACATAAAAAATGGTGATTCATGGGAGTATAAAATTGTAAATATTTGGATATGTAAGTTAGTATATAAAGCTGAATTTTTTTATCGCTTCATTACAATCGAAACGACCTTTCCTAATGGTTTTCCAAGTGAAGAGAGATGGCACGCACAAATTACTGGCTCAGTATTAACATGCTGCGTCGGCAGGTTTATCTATGAAATGGATATTTTTATGTTTATGAGCGTTGATACTGAGTTAACTCAAGAATAAAAACGGTTTGAGCACCGTTTACTGTTTCTTACTGGGATGCTTTTAAATTTGCATGTCGATATTTGAAATGTGTTTGCAGCTGGCGGCGGAAAGAATTGTAATATAAGCGAAGAAGGAATTTTATAGCAAACAATATAATGTTTATTTCGAGTTCAATTTTGGTTAGTTAAAGGCGTTTTTCGGTTAGAAGAAAACACTTAAGTATGAATACTGAATGGTTTTGACTGTCAATAGTTTTGATGGAAATATAGGCAGTATGGCCTAAGTCGGGGTTTTAGAAACTGTAGAAGAAAATAAATAATAAAAACAAAATAACTTAAAAAACCTGTATAAGGGGGTGTGGAAAGGGGCCGGTCTCCTCGAGCGCCTGTGTGACGTAGGCGCTGCGCGTGAACTTGGGCGGCAGGTCGTTGACGTCGAGCACGCGCACCACGACGCGCGTCGAATTCTCGTTGCGGCCGTCCGACGCCACCAGCGTCAGCTCGTACTGCGACACCCACACATACACTCACCATGCTCATGCACCACACTCCACACATTCACCTTCTGCGTGGCTCCAACTTAACATTATAACTACAGAATAATAATAAACATTTTCCAACTCAACCAATATTTTACACAAACTGTTCGAAAATTGTAAGGTTGGTGTGTGTGTAAGTCGAAGTGAACTGAAGGCAATTATTCACATAACTTTTGAATGTAAACAACATGTATATATGCGGTTGTTTATGATTTATAACCTCTGATCCTTTTACAAAAGTCCATTTTGTTGCAGATAAGCCACGTTACAATTCCACAGCCACAGTTTTAACGAATACCGCGACTACGTGTAATATTTCATATCGATAGACGTGATTTATCGGCGCACTGCTTTTATTAGACTCTGTGCTATACAAATATTTATATTTGAGTACTTAAAGTCATCAGCGAAATGTTTCGCCAAAAAGCCACCGCGAATTAATCGCAATGAAGAAGTTAATTTATGCCGCGCGAAGAACTTTGCTTTCGGGCTTCGTGCAATAATTGAAAAGTACAAATTTCAAACGCTCGCTCGCGCTACTCGCGCCCAGCTGCCGAACTTCTCGTCATTATCGTTATAAAAATGGGAAAAGTCGACTTTGACTATAAAATTATTTTAAAAAAATGCTCAAATTCCGATGGCGCAAAGTAAATAAATATTAATAACCGCAGGGTGGTTGTTTTAGGACGTTATCGCGCCGGACGGGGTATTACGCGACTCACTGAATTCAAGTCGTTTCTGTTCACGGCTTTACTCGGAGTGATGTTCGATCGGCGATTTCAATATCTGTCGTCGAACAGATTAAGGAAACTGCCAGCGGCGTGCATAGTTGCTACTGCTTATATTTCATTGTAGTTTCGTAACTCATTCATTTAAGTTGACACCGGTTAATAATAATAACTCAAGCTCGTCATTAAAACGTATGTATGGTTTATATACAGTAGCTCACAAGTGAGTTAAATCCAGTGTCTATATAACACAAGTCTAATAATACTTAGCATATAATGGAATACAAAATAATCTGTAAGAAATGTTCAATTACTCAACGAGTATTCACCACCGTACACTGGAACTGCAGCCCGCCGCAATAAACAAGTTGGATGCAAATAAAACAAAACAAAACAACAACAAGGACACTAGCAACAAAACAATAACTACGGAATAAAAACATCGTTGCAAATGAAATCCCCATGCCATGCAAGCTCTAATTATATCTATAAGGGTCAAAACGGGGACAGGGGAGCCTCATTCGATTCTCTTTTGAAACAATTGCTGGCAGGTACTCGAATCAATTCAATAAAGAACCGAATTCAGCTGTAATGATCTCGAATAGGACCTGTAGCACTCGTTTGGGTAGATTGCGGTCGTCTTCTTCCGTGATCTGCGTGCGATACGTGGGCCTCTCGAACACGGGGGGATTGTCGTTCACATCCTTCACGTGGATCACCACAGTCGTGTAGTTCTCCTTCAGGTTGTCCGAAGCAGCTAACTTCAGCTCATACTGTTGCCATCCAATATAATAAATACATTACTTGCTAATATTTGATTCCTTAATGTATTGTAAACTGGAAAATGTCGATCAAATCAAACGGTTCGACCCTACTCTACCCTGCTGCTGTTAGTGATAATACTCAATTTGAATAATAATGCCTATTAAAAATTAATAACCTTCTTGCTTTACAATTCAAACAAATAGAACTGAGCAGATAGATTCTCAGATATTAAACTAAATTACTTTTGCGGGAACTCTCCGTTTAATATTTCAAAAGAGAGAAGGGAGAATTCCGAAGTCAACTGGTAAGGTCGTTCACGTAGTTCCCGCCTAAATCATCGCCATTTTTTATACGGTGATTCAGGGAAACTCCTTTGACTTCTGTAATTACGATTTAACTGGGTAATTAAAAAAGTTTATCAGAAAGTTGAAAAAAGTAATTTAAACAAGCCATAATTAACTTTATTTGGGTCTTTGTAATAACGGAAAAGGGAGAAACATTTACTTAATAACAATAATTATTTCATCTGAAACAATCTGATTGGTCTAGTTACGTCGTGACAAATTAGGGTAAGTAAGCATGGAGACCGAATCTTGGTAAAAGTTTTAACGAATGAACTGTTGACGGATACCAACGGCTATATAAATTGTTACCAAAAATGTACCCAGTCCACACTTGGCTTCGAAAATAGAGTGAGCGTGTTTGCGACCCGAGGGAGTTATTGGTGTCATCTGTCAGTGTCGCTCAGTAATTTCCTCACTCGAGAGGGAAATGTTTGTTTGAAAAGTCATCTCACACACTTCATGCAAGTTGGAGCGGTGCATTCATTTGATATCATATTAATTCTGATTCAATTAAACCAGACTATACCATTAACGTAATTTGCGACGCCTAATGTAAATTAATGCGCTTTAGTAGGCGTTATGATTTCATGCCCATTACCAACTGATAATCTAGGCGCGCAGGTGAGAAAGCTACGTTCGGTTCGACTAATGCTTCCCACTAAAATCCGAGTACGTATCCGTATTTCACAGATGCCACTAGCGCGCCGGATCCAGCTTACGTACGTACCTCGAGCAATGGATTTACTCGTTTTATTTCCTAGTTACTTCTACTAGGAACACCTATGTACTATATAGTTCAGAATGTATAGTTCAGATACTCAATAAATAAACAAGCTCTTGGTCGCGGAAATGTCACATAACGCGTTAAGGGTGGAACACGACAGGCAAATTCAATTTTCCCACGAGCCTTTCCATTGCTTTTATTCAACAAAGAAGCGTTATTTCCCCTAAATATATAACAATAAAATGTACTTCCTGAACATTTAAGTGCAGACTGGGACGTTTAAAAGCAAAAGGAGTGTAGAGAGTAAACTGGTTTACATCCATAAAAGCTCCGTGAGAATCTGCAGTTTGATGGCAATACAGCCTTTGGTAAGAACTACGCCGGCTCGCTTAAATGGGTATTAAAGATTAAATTATTTATCTCGTGAAAAGTTCGACGAAACTTTCTCGAGGCTGTTACAAAGAGGGTGTTCTGATAGCCGAGCGGAGACCGCCTCCACGACGCGATGTTTTAAAATTGAAACTCGCCAAGGGGCAAAAAGTAAGCGAAACACTGTTACCGTTTAACGCCGCCGTTTATTTTAGCACAAAATTATGTTCAAAGGGCGATTAATTCTCTTTTGATCCAGCTCACCTCCACTTTAATTACTACACAACTTCAAATTATTTTAATATCTTTCTGACCCTATAAAATATTTTTAGTCGTGGAAGCTTAGGTGTAGTGTTGACATATTTCTGTTAGAGAATAAAACATTGTAGCTGGCTTTTGCGTACTCCTTAAATAGCCATTTGTATCCCGCCCCCGCATTTATGTACCTACGTTATTATATGTTTTACACCTTTGTGTTTGTGTAAGTGGTTTGTCTTTGATTATGTTGGCTTACTTCGTTATCCCTCACATGTTTAATTTGGGATTTCGCTGACGTGACATAATTGTTGATGGTGAACTTAGGTGTCCTACAACTTCACACAAAACTTTTATTTGACTACGCTAATTAGTTTTCCAGATTTACTTTATATTATGAACGGCTTAAAGCGTTTCTACTAACAGTGTACATAAAAACAATAGTAATAAAGTACTGAAATAAAATTTAAATTACAGAATTTAAAAGGATCGGTTTTGTCTACAATTACGCCGAATAACACAAGATTAGTAGACGTTATTGCGTAAACTGGAGCGTGGTGTAATATTCAGCATTCGATAATAACAATATCGAAACCCTACAAGTATTTTAAATAACGGTTTACAGGAGCTTATAAACATATATTAAGGTAATGTTTTAGTAAAATATAGTTAAGTTAGTACATACTAGGTACACATATCGATACACACTTAATATTATTTAAACTGTATCCCGATGGAGCCTTAATTAAGCTTTGGACGTGGTCTTTTTAGCGCGCTGGGTAATAATAAATTACATCGCTACCAATATAAAAAAGCCTTAGTAAATGCTGGACACCACACTTTCTGTTTATTAATTCTTTGAGTGTTTTCAACATACATGTACTCGTTGGTAATATATCACATAAACTTTCCATATCACGGCGGGACAAAGAGACTGATATCGATTTATTTATTTTCCACTTTATCGTGGTTACCGTCTCTCTCGGGAGCCATCCGTCACTTTAAAACCGCACGATTGTTTTAAAACACTTACATTGTAAAGCTTTATCATTATTAATTACAGTTGTTTCATTGATAGGATGTATTTAGTATTAACAGGTTCACAGACCATTGTAAACAATAGTTAACCAATCGTGACCACCCATACCGGTTGTCATGATTGGTTAACTATTGTGTCTACTTCGCGGACAGTGAACCGGTTAAACCCAGTTCGTTAATCTGAGGTGACCGAATTAATTACCAAAACATTTGTGATACCTAAACATAATTTCACATTGGACTGAGTTGATAAATTCATCTAAATTAAAAGCGTCGATCAAATCCAAATACGAGAGGACTTTAAATTAGTCGATTCCGACTATAAATATGAAACGTTTCAAAATGAAATACCTTCAGTATTTATTTGAACGTTTCCAATATTTAAGTTTTATTAAAAGGTAGCCCACATTTAAATTTATGATTCACGGTTCTTTCAACAAGAGCCATTGAACCGTTGTTAATACCATTTTGTGAAAATATGGAATTGAATAAAGACAATTTTTAACTTTACCGAGCTGCTACTTACTGTGCCAGCCGTCAGTGGTGGGATTGATATTGTATTTTAAAATGTAAAATGTAGTCGAAGGCTTACCCGTTTCCTAGTTTCGTAGTCGAGCGCGCCTGCCACGTAGATGGCGCCCGTCATGTTCTTGACGGCGAACGCGCCGCCTATGTTCCCGCTCGTGATCTCGTATCGAATACGCGACGCTGCAACAAAATAAACACCATTATATATGTATGCACTCGCCTCACCCCGTCAGTGTTACGTACGCATATGTATTTACAGATCAAACGTTCAATTATTATTTAGTCTGAATTCATCCTTTCTTTCTCGGAAAAAATGTTCTGAGAAATGTATAATGTCAGTCATGTACAGACAATGTTTTATGTTAGTGGAATACAAGAATACATTATGATAGTCGTTCGCTTTAATAATAGAACTTATTCATACATATCATATTTTTAGTATCTACCTACTGGAGAGTATAAAATTAACAATTAAAACCGATTAGTAATTCAGTAATTATTATTATAAACCAGCAATGCGTATAGTGCTTCACATTGTCCGGTCATCATTATTATCTAATAATTTCCACATGCCCCTGATATTAGGGGTCTGAAAATGAGGGGGAGTAGGTATTACAAGCACAGTAATATTTATGTCAACAGTTTTACATTACGGTGATATTAAAGTAGGAGAGTAGTACAACGAATTTTTGTTCAAAAATAATAGATATTCATGTAATGAGCACTGTCAAAGTAGGCACGTATCCTATGTGCGGCTTTTCAGCATTTTACGTTCTGGGCAATACAGCAAACATATCGAAATACCTTAATATATATTTATTACGAAGTTATATTAAGAGTTTACACTACACATACACATTGAGCGAAGAAATGTGAGATAATTTAATATATAGACTTCTGATTAGTGAACACATTGAAAAACCTGCGGGATTGTAGATCCCAATGTGTTTATCTAACTTAGTACTTTATTCTATATTAAATTCATGTCCAATTTAAAAAGTGCTTGAAGGATTTTGATTTTACTATAGATTTACATCAAGCGGCGGGTTATACGTTATACTTTAACTTTTAATAAAGCTAAAACTTCACGGTCCGCCTCACAATGACAGCATGAAATATCATAGCTCCTTTCTTGAGGACGCGTGGGTACTTCATAAATTGGGTGGAAATAAAAAAGAATATTTGAAAATCTTAACAGATTTACGAGTTCGCTGCTTGACGTGTATCCTCTTGGGGCGGTTTTATAAGATGTGATTCGTTATTTATTTTCGGGTATCAACACTGCATAAATTTTCCCTTATAATGTATTCATGACAAAAAGTGTTTCCTATTATTAAGGTCGTATTTTATATATAAAATGTTAGATATGTACAGTTCATAAATCAATGGCTATTGACTGGCGAACAATTACCCTCGATCATGGCCGTCGGTGCCGGTAATGCTGTTAGGAAGAGGATATTTTTATGTCACCGCATAACAATGTTAGAGGAAGTGACATTTGTCATTAAAAATGAGACCGCTTTGGGGTTGAGCTGCGGTGTCCGCGTCGTAACGTTTCGCATTGTTTATTGGTCGTAAAGTTAAAGCTTTCGTGTGTAACTTTGGAAGTTAGGACGATGACCGCTCAAACCGCACGTTTTATCTTGCTTAAATAGTAATTCGATTTCCATTACTAGTAATGGTCAGGGTTAGTAGATAAGCGGCCGTGCAACTTGGAAAGGTCTCGGCCCCGGTCATGAATGTCAGAAAATTGCCTTCATTTCGGGTTTGGTCGTAATCTCGGAGTATTTTTGTACGGCTAGTCGGGCTGTACCCGGTCGGACGGATGATGTGTATTATCTCATTAAAGTAGTGTGCGTAAGTAATGTTAGCAGTAAGCGAGCTGCTGTTACTCAGTGACAGCCGGCCACAAAGTTAGGGAAGTGGGTAAAATCCTTCATCATCGTACTTTATGTGTTACGGCAAAGGGCGAGTTTACTTACTCCTGGCTTTTATACACAAAAAGGTTTGTCGAATAGTTCTTATTAACATGAACCCACATAAAATCATTGCGACCTATACCTACATAGTACAAGGAAGAACAGCGGGATTATGTCGGGTGTCCTCGGATTAATGGCGCAGAGAATTGACTTAAGGACATCGATATCTCTCCCCTGAGGAAAATTCAACCGTTTCAGGGCTACACGATCTTTCCTTTTAATTGAGAAGTTAATTACATTTTTGTTAATAATGTTATTATATAAGGTTTTGGCACATAATACCAGTTATAGTTTACTAACCACCAGAGTACAGGCACAGAATTAATTGATACCAATTAACGCACTATAGTATAATTAAAGTGTACCTACCAAAATAACGATTCAAAGCAAAAGTTTTGAATCTGTCTAAAGTACCGAAATGCATACTAAATAAATAACTCGTATAAATCTAGAAACTTTAGCGTTTCGTTAGCTGAGTGTATGCGGTTGAGCGCGTTGTAAATGAATATCCTTAAGCGTTTTTATGGTATCTGAGAGAGCGTTTTAAAACACGTTTAATGTATAAGTAATTGGATATGATTTCGAAGTTATCTTCGCAGTCATTATGCTATCCGCGATCCCTTGCAGGCTCTCTAAGCTTGTAATAATAAATAAGGCTTAATGGTTTATTTTGGGAGCACATTGCCCACTAATGCGTTACGTCTGTGAATGTTAACAATATTATTTCTTAATGAGAAAGTCGTATCACGACACAACACAAGCCATAATGTGTGTAATAAAGTTAATATAATTAAGTGAGCGTTATGGTATACGTGCGTGCGATTAGAATGGGTGGCGACAGAGCTGAGACGCCGCCTGCGCCGTGCGGTACCTACCCATTATGTCGGTAGTCGGTACCTAATCGTTGGTGTGCACCGGGTAATGAACGCATACCGTATTCTCAGACTAATTGGCCTATAAAGTAGCACCCTCTTGCCTGCTTTTGCACCATAATTTCACTTTACTTAACAAGAGCACCGCACCTATTAAGGAGCAACTTCTATTTTAGATGTAGTTATATTCGTTTACTTTGTTGCAGATGCGGATTAACCCGAACATTTAAATGTAGTATGTAATACTTTTTTATGATTATGATGCCCTCAATTTCCAAGGATTGTAGTAAATTTCATAGGTAGCATCCGAAAGGTAGCGGTGATGTAATAAAATTGCAATATCCACAAAAAATGTTGCGATTTTCTCTGTGATTCTATTTTCATTTCACCGGGGAAACTCGAGGCCAAGGAAAAGTTATTTGGCCGACCTAGCTGCTCAGCGCTTTTTGCTAAGTAAAACAGATAGGTACAAAGTCACTTTCTACCAACTGAATAAAATGTATCAATAAGTACTTTGAAATTTCTGACAAGTTTGAACGATGGGTCTGAGTTTTAATAATAATTTTCAACTATCATGCATTTTAATATCAAATAACTGAACTACCTATAGAACTATACCAGTTTTAATGAGTAGGTACCATACTTTATAATTAAAATCAAAATTTAATAAATGTTTAAAAACATTTTGACAGCAATTAATTCTACAAAAAACAAATAGATTAAAGCTCACATTGTATGTTTAATAACCAGTCCAACAATGCGTATAACAGTTCAAAGGGAGCAGATAAGAGTTGGACATAAAAACGTCATGGTTCGCCGACGTTCAGAAGACCAGCCACTTTTAATTGTCATTTGTCATCGTGAATAAATGAAAGTCGTAAATTTGGCTTGCCACGTCAAAATATACGATTTTCTTTTATAGAACATAGTATTCAATAAGGCGAGTAGCGGTGGTCGGCCGCGCGGTAAATCACCGGGACACGGACGTCCTTATAGGAATTTGGGTTGAGAATGCTACTTCTTACCCTCTTTTTTACAACTTCGCTTCAAGTACACAATCGCTATAGAAATTAAAAAAAAATAACATTTGTTATAGATTATTAAATTCCTGCGAAAGATATAATATCTAGTTACATAATGTATTTGACTATTGGTATTAGAACAGCAATAAATAATACTTCGAAGACATTATGCGGTTTACAATTGATAATAAATCCTATAGCAACTGTGAGTAATTGCTCCATGACGTTAGTGGGAGCTCGCCAATCTCTGTGACTAAGATTAACGTGATAACATTATATTGTATCTCAGCGTATATTTATATCTCACAAGAAGGAAGGTTTTCGTCTAAAACAAGGGACTAAGGAAAATAGGTATGTTCGGATTTCCTAATAACGGCTCGGGTATGTAGCGCCCAAGTGATTATGAGAACGCTGCGCGCTGTAGCGAAAAGGAACCATGGGGAAATATTTAAGTTATGTTTCTTCTTAAATTATAAGTAGGAACTCCGTGCAATGTAAAAAATCATTTTTTAAATACTTGGTTTTGTAAGAGTTATACGAAGTTGTTTATATTATATTCATTGAGATAAACAGGTAGCCATAGTTTAAAATAATAAGAATATAATTTCACATTCACTAGGGAAGGGAGATTTAGTTGCGTCAGTATCAAAAACGCCATGCGGCCGTCTACATTGTTATGTACCAAGATAAGCAGGGATATAAAAAAGTAAAACGTCGGGATTTCTCGGCATGTTTCAGGGATGGGGCTCAGGGACCAGGGGTGTCGTTCGGAGGGCGGAAATTGCAGGGAGACGGCCGGCGTGAGGTGCTTCAGTGGAAGTGAACCTTCGGTCAAATGTCACCGGCAATGAGCAACGTGACCTCGGCGCCTCCCCCGGGCCTACTCATTTGTCTAAAGAAGTCTCTGGAACAGTTTCATGATCAGCTTTACTGCACACACGACAGACGCCGCCGACGATCATTCACTCAGACGAGGATAAAGTATTCGTGTCAGTGCTTTTGTCACACGCTACCAATAACAATACGGTTGCTCTATCTCCGAGTTATCGTTAAACGTAAATAGACCACGTAGCAATAACTAATGTACCAAAACTAGCTTTATATTAAGTACGTGACTAATGATATTACTAATGAGTCTATTAACACAACAGATGTACGCTCACATGTGTACATTACATTAATAGAGTAATCGGATTATTAACAACCCATTTCAATTTTCGGCGTGGTGTAACATATTGCTCTTACTTATATTACACTTAGAATGTAATTTGTTATAGCACTTTCGAGTACAATTAAATTATAATAGATGACGCGTGCTAGCATGGTTAAAGGAGCAACGAAAAATACCCGCGCATACTCGCGGATTCGCTCACTTGAGTCGCTCAAGTGGGTCCGTTAACATGTACCTAGGCAAGTACCAGAGTGTAGGTTACTCGGCAGATGAAAGCATGCGGTAGAAGTTAAGCGCATCCACGCAAAATACGCTAAGCTAGCGGCACGCGCTTTTTTATATTCTAAGGTATTACCTAAATCATTATTTATCTTTTTAATCTCTATATACAAAACTGATAAAAATAGAGCAAGCAAAGTGGATCTCACAAACAATTAGAGCACTTTTATCTAAATAATTGAGCAAATAGCGCAACAATCTCCAGCGCAAATGGCTCTCTGGCTCCTTTATAAAATAGCTCGGTAATGCACACTATTTTTCATAAGCGCGACGTGAGGACAGAAGAAACAGCCTGTCGGCTGGGGTTTACAATAAAAAGTTTCAGCATTCGAGCCTGATGCTCGCATTTCATTAGGCGAGAAATGAATGCGGAAAACGACGACGTTTTTCTGCAGTATAAAACGAGTCTCACTGTAATAAACGCCCAATGTATGCGAAGGCTAAGCGCTCACAACAAACTCCTCGATATAAATTGGAAGACAGATAGAGCTGGCTCCAAATCTGGAGACGCAGAAGATCATCTATCACAATTTATCCCAGTCCAAACAGACAATAAAAGATTGTTTTGGGCTCATTAAGGGAGAAGCGGAGCGGGCGGCGGACGTCGCCACCATGGTTTGTTAGCTTGCCATGAATCAAGTACGCAGTGCGCTGGCAGGCCCGGTTATAAACTTATAACTTTGGTTTTACTGTCCGAACTAAATTTGTCGATAGCATATTTTAATAGTGTATTAAAAAAAATAAACTGGCTATCTCTTTAAAAAGTTTCAAAAATATTTTGGTGAAAAGGGAGCTTTATTTTATAGCAATAGAAGTAATTAATGACGCTTATAAATATAGATTCAGTCATATGCTAGCCTTATTTATAGATTAATAAATTATTCTGAGGTATAGTAATGAAATGTAAGGCGTCGGGTTTCTTAATATCTCAAGTAAGTATAACTTAAACCTATACACTTACAAAACAATATTGAAAACGAAAGCATTTCATTTTAAATATGTATGATAATAGCATGACAGTACAATGACATTATCATAAAAATCTGCGTAGCTTAGGTACTTTGAATAACATTTTATATTGTAATGTTGATTTACCTTCAAACTCACCCTCTTCAAGGAGGTTTGACACCCAATTGGGCTTATGTGTCACTTCCACACCGGTTAGTAGGTAAACAAAAACATTTCACACTAAATTAAATACTATTCCAAAAACAGACTTTCATGTTTTTTCTGGCGCAATGCTATATTTGTACAATTATGGAGCTTTAAAAACAGTGCAATGCGTAAAATTTTACAAATCAGCAGTCCGAGTTACCTTTGCCACGGTTCCAGGAAAGGACATGCAATACTTTTTTAATTACATATTCTTGTTGCTGGCACAGTAAATTTTAAATAAAATAATGGAATACCAGAAATAAAGCAAAATTTAAAAAATGATTACATGAATATCTCGAGTTTATAATATCTCGCTTTCCATCTCTGTCTCATTCTATTCAAAGTTGGCAAACCATTCGGGAGTAATGTGTTATTTAAGCCGAGCCTGGATAAAGCGCTAGAAGTATTGACTGTTAACTAACTGAACGTTATTTAATTAGGTTTTCAAGTAACTCCATGTATACTGTACATAATTTGTTGAAAGCCTGCCAGCCGGCACCGATGAAAAAAGCAGGATGTTGGTCGCTTTGCACTGCATTACTTAAGTAACTAAAGTTTGCATCGTTGGAAAACCGTTGTAGGTAACCAACGTTTACTTTTTATAATGTATTTATACATTTTAATACAAGTTGGAATGTTTTGATTACACAGTATACTTGCTGCAAAGGACAAATAAGGCAAATAGGACACAGCGAACATAATAAAAATGGCTTCATTTTCTTATAGGTACAATTTCGCACGAAAAAGGGAGAATTACATTTTTCATACATCATATCACAATAACAATAAAACGATAATAGCAACTTTTATTTCTGTGTCATATGAAGGTTGGATATACATGAGCTGTTTGGCCATTGTTATCACCCCTGAATGTTGTTGCCAGCGCCAGGTAACCTCACTTTCATGGACCCAGATGCGCAATTATGCCGTTAGCGGTTTACTTTCAATGGAAGTCGACGCTTTTTGTCATATCTGTCTTTTTCATGTACAATATAAAAGAAATAAATAGCACTAAATATTTATAAGCACACACACAGTAGTAAATAAGAATACGTTTGAGTGTAAGCGCAATTTCAAAGAAACATTGAAGATGTTTCTATAGTCTAAAGCTTCTTGAAGAAAGTTTAGATAAGGCAAAGGTTTTGCAACTTTGAGAACGCTTTATTCGAAACTGATGGATCTATTCCGTTACAAAAGCTAGTTATAAATAAGTTTAGTTTTCAGCTCACTCAATTAACTTTGTGAGATCTATAGTCCCATTTCTGAAGTAACCCCGAGGTTGATTGGATGACTCTATCGCTCAAAGCATCGCAGCCAAGCGGTTGTTGATTTCGCAGAAAGATTGAGGCAATACATCTTGTTAATATCGGGAAGCTTTGTAAGGCTGCCCACAAATTTGGCCAAGGTTGGAAACATCACTCAAATCCTGTTAAAATTCGGAAGACAGGATTAGCGAGTCCCCTGTAAACAAGGGCAATGTTATCGGATGATCAGATGGTTCGCTGGCGGGACCATTTCATACATTATTCATGAGTATTGTCTTCAGTATCCGATACAAAAGGCATATTCTGTTAAAACTTGCTATTTTCAGGGATCAAGAGCTAGACGAAAATATAGAATAAAACAATGGATCATATCCGTATTATAGAGTAGGTATCTAGTTTATGGAGAACGTAATAGCACGTCTTGTTACTGCTATATTTTCTGTTGCGTTGGAGAAAAACAAACCAAGCTCCTTGGAATGACATTGATTGTATGTGTCTTACTTAAAGCCTTGGAAATAATTTGGTTGCAGAATATCTTCAATGACTTATTACTTTATATACTAATAAGGCTAAACTGAACTCCGCTGTGTGTATAATTTACGTTCCCCATGTAAATCTCAGCAGGACTCCCGGTGGAGTTTTAATAGTCCTCTAAATACCTCGGAACCGAGGTAGGCGCTCGGAACCATCTTGTAATTTGCTCGCAAGCTCCACTTTGTAAAATATGCCTACTTCGAATAGCCGTACGTAAATATTCACATTCTAAAATAATGTGCCTAAGCCGTAGCATTAGTACTCGTTTCGTCCCTATTGTGGGATTGCAGAGCGAGGTCGTGTTCAGGTTTTTTTATACAATGTGCTAAATATTAAAATTATGTAATATTTTTATTCTTTAATATCTTTTATGTCTACGAGTCAAGATTATTTCAGCAGTGATGAATAAAGTATCTACATTGGCTCTAATAGATAAAGTAAACATGGATGTAATATATATGTAATCAAAACTGTTTTTGCCTCTTATAGAGAGCAGATATCGATAAGACATTTACATATTTATCCAAGTTTCCTCGGTTCGTTAACACAAGCTAGTATCGCTTCATTAATTCTCTCGTAGGTTTTGCGACATAACAACGAGCTGGGCGGCGACAGGTCAGCGAAAAAGAAATATAATTTTGATAAATCAGATATAACATGAAAGCGAACGAATGTAGAACCTAAATCACGAAAGATCGTGTGTAGGGACCTATTTAAATTCAGGAGAGATGTGTTAAGGAAGGCTCGGGTGATTTATGTAGGCGTTGGGGCCGTGCTATTGTAAAAGTTTAAATATGTGCGGGCTAACAGCGGTGCCTCTGCTGCCCCTGACGTCCCGCGCGTTATCAGGAGCGCCACGCTAACGCGCCACGCGTCGCCGACGCCGACGTGACTCCATTTAACTTTCGAACCATCTGACGCGATGCTAATCCGCACCCATACGTTTACGAAATGTGATCATTTGTGTCCAGTTACCATGAGTAATTTAAAACTAAAGCTCATCAATATTTATTCCTCCAGAATATTCATTGGCGTAGATATTTTTTTGCTTTACAGACTTTATACGAATACATTTTGTATTTTTAAATATTTTTTTATCCGGTTCTGAAACACAAGAGTAATAGGAAAACATTTATAAAAATGTTATGTACATGAATTGCTTAGCACCCATCCTTTAGAATTCAATGCTAGTTAATATCCATGGTGGAATAATCAATTGGCTTTGGTGTGGGTCGCGATGGGAGCCGGTCGGGCGGTGGCCGACGTGTGCTAGGCGCGAGTACCACATCGCCACTGAATAATTCAACACTATTGAAGTGTTAAGGCGTGTGCGCAAACACTCTAATATTTATATTATTGTCGCACTCGCAGATATAACCCTGCCTTATAAAAACACTGGTTGGATTGCCGGTAAGCAAAAACTGATTATAATAAACGATCATATTATTATTTTGCTCTGCATACATACGTAATAAGCTTTCGTAGTTATACAGAAAACAGATAATATGAAACCTTTTAGAAGTTACCACTACAATCCTTTTTATTTGGCTACAGGACCAATACAACCTAGGTAAAATTTACATAGGTTTGAAAAAACAAACTGCTCACCTCATTACTGAACTCAATAAAAAAATTATCATTTTATTATTATTTGCCTAGAATGCCTTTCGTAAATGTTTATTGTCTGTCTGCCTTTATATTCCATTTTTGTTGTTGTGGCTAGTCTAAAAATATTGTATGCATAAGCCGCTACCAATATTTTTATTAACTTATATTGGTTCGATGTGTTTGTTTACTTCGAAGGATACTGCTGTAATTGAGTACCTCGTGGTTTAACCAATTTAAATTTTGTAATCACAAAATAATGTAATCCAGCGTCGTCCAGGATTTATTTAGAAACAAACAAAGCTGATAATATACTAACACAATGTGTGTACTAACCGCTAAAATACACGGCGATAGTGATCCGCGTCGTAACCCAATGTTTGTGTTTTAGTGGATTTCTGCGATTGTATCACTTTAAACGACAGATTTCATCCTTAATTAATGTAAAGCTCAATTGTCCTAACATGAGCAATATATGTTTAATAGTGCAGACGTTTGTTGATTCAAGATAAGTTTGTTATAGCCGGTGGGCTTAATTTAAAAGATATCAAGGAAAAATTTGCTTCAGTATCGAAACTCATGCATACATAGCGTGTGCCTAAACAAACGTGGTTACATATTAAGGATGAATGAGAAACTTCATAAAGCTGCCCATTTATCTACCCCTCTCGTCCTAAATTATACAGCATTATTCTTTTCAAAACAAGTGTAGCGGGGAAATGTCGTCACACTTTTTATCGCGGCGGTGGCGCGCGGCTCGGCGGGATTATGCGCGGGCCTTACCAAATATCTTGCTCACTACGGCCTGTCCGAATTTATACGGTTATAAATTGTTGGCATGAAACAATGTGTGAGCGTTGTGAGTCGGCCGCGCGCTTTATGCCTATCGGCCTGGAATCTGAGCGCGGATACAATCGTTCGGCCTCATACACGAATTATCTCGGTGACCGACACCGAATTCCCAACGCATGAAATCGCTCATCAAATATGCATATAATGTATGTTATCGGTATTAATACTGTCATCAGTGCGCTCTGCATGGTTTCATCCATCAATGTAATCTGTTCGGACAGGTGTCCTCATGAACTGATGAATTAAGCGGCTGTGCACAGGTACAAAAGATGTTCAGGTTCATTTAAAATGTGCTAGGAAGCACAAGTAAATAATTTATTCTTTTCCGATTACAAATAAACTATTACTGAATTACCAAAAGAATTGCTCTGATTAAAAGTAGATTACTTAGTAAAACAACACAATCTACATAAAAGCTTCTATTTCAGGTAATCAATTAAAAGCCTTTATAGATAGCAAGAACAGATGAAATAAACTTTGTTTACTTTTATAAACCTGTTAATTAGGAAGGCTACAAATACACCACAATTCCACAAATTCTTTATAAAACAGCTAACAAATTCCTTCCATTGTTTTATGCACAGAGGTGGTTGCAAAAAGGCGACGAGAACAGGCCGCACATCAAAGACATAACAAAAATCTAAAGAGAATGCGAAAAGAAAACTTCCAAAACAAAGCTAATAAAACCATAAAAACAGCGGTGAATTTGTAAGGGGCCATAGCAAAGGTCTTCTGAAACAATGTGACTCGCTAAGCCAGCCTCTTGAGCTTGATTGCGCCACGCAGAAACAATTCAGACAGATCTAACAACTTCGTTGGTTCCACTTTTTGTGTAAAAATATACATGCATTGTTAACATTACCAACTTTGCGTGAGTAAAACGTATTTTTCTTGATTTTCCTAGCGGCTATTGTCCATTATATTTTTTGTTGAAAACTTTAAATTTTAGACATGCAAAATAGAACATTTTAAATTCAAGGCAGGAACAGTCGTAGCGAATTCATACCAGCATATCTATTAAGAGTGGTCGGATGGATATGAATTTATAAGCAAACAAGATTTGAAAATTACATATATCGGAGTAGTTTTGCATTCCGTATGGTACGCAAAGTAACACGAAATGCATGAAAAGAGCTTCGCCGTTGAATATTTTTAAAGAGTTCGTAAACATTCGTTACTTTTCTTTTGAAAGTGCGAGGAATAATATTGTGCGGTTATACATGTTTTATGTTGTTTACAGTGAAAATGTAGACGGTGGGGTGGTAACCGTGGCAACTGGCAATAACATACTCGTACCATCAGTCTTACGTGAGGCCACATTACTGCATTGTTTTATTCTCAAAGCATTCGAACTTATTATGATCCATGAATACTTCTTGAAAATAAAAATACCTACTGCCGCCAAATTACCGAAAATTATACAGTCTACGTGAGATAAGTATCAATATGGAAATTCGTATTAACCTATAGGTACTTAGTAAATATTTGAGCACACATAATAGTTCGATATTTGATATATTTTAAGAGATGGATGGTTGTGAGAAATTTGATATAAGTAAGAAAAGATTGACTGCTGAGATGACGGATAGAAAGGATGAATGGACAAAAAATAAACATTGCGCTGATATCAAGTAACGGGAACAGGGCAGAGATCTTATCCTGTGAGACAAATAGACAACATGAGCGAAGCCACGGTTTAAAGCTAAAACTAATAATATAACAATTTTGTTTAGAAACTAGAAAGCAGTTGTCTCCATACTCGCTGTATAAAAGTGTGTACCCAGTATCGCCAAGGGAAGCAATAGTACAGAGGAATAACAACACTCTGTTATTTTAATAAACAATTCTATATAAAGCTATTGTTTACGTATCTAATAGTATAAAGAACGGTAAAATCTAGATGTTGGATGAGCATAAGGTGTATTTTCTGGTATCACAACAGATTTGATACATCTAAAAAAGCAATATAGCCACCAACTTGCAAGTGAAATGAGTTTTTATTTGTTAATAAGTGACGAGTTTCATAAAATTACAATATTACTGGGGAATTTATATCTTAGTATTTTATCTAAATACTGGAATTCTTTCTGAAGAAGTTTACCTAGGTGATCTAAATACTGGATCTTTTTAAAACACTAAGTTTCAAAAGTTCTATTGTATTATTATTATAATAAAAAATATGCAAACGATATTGTTGAAAATATATGTACATTGTACAGGCAGGTACATACTAATTCTGTGACACTCAAGGGTCAGTTGGCAAAACGTGCACAAAGCATTATTAATTTCGTGCAAATATGTGACTACTTCCATACAGTGGAAACTAAATGATTAATTAATTAAACAAATACAATTTGGTACGTGATCTCTGTACATATTGCAACAATTCTCTTCTTTAATATTTATGCATTTCGCAAAATGTCATCGAAAATCGTATTAGTGTTTGTGCCAGTTCGCCAGATTGCGCGATGTTCGCTTTTAATTAGTTTCTGTCGAAGTCTATTCGATGCCAACGTAGCGCCTCTCAAAGAAATTACCGAGCATCGGCGCAGACTATTGAGGCTCACAGTAAAAAACTGCTCACAAAGAAGAAACACTGAGTACCTATCGTTGCCTACTTACAAGTTTCGCCAGGAATTCAAACAACATCGGGGAACTATTCAGTAGGTACCTGCTCTAGTTACAAACAAAGCAATTAGTAACAAAACCAAACAGGTTTTGTTGCATTTACCAACTATGACAGCGTGATTTTATTAACACAAACGCCCAACAAAATAAAACTAATTTTCGACGCGAAGAGATTCTATATTAGATTACGCCCGCTGTTGGTCTTTGTCTCGGAATGGAAAATATCTAAGGATTTTTCTGGAACAAATCACAAGAAATTGGAATAATGCCGATATGTAAGACTGGCTGACACGGCAAAAAGGCTAATATTCAAATTTCGCTTAAGCTACAGAACCCATTCGAACAAATAACGCGAGAAATAATACTCTCGTCGCCTTCGGTTAAGTGAATAGTCGATTTATTGTAAGTTATCGAATCATTTTGTGACAATACTGTTATTATGATTACTGTACTACAATAAAATAATTGGTAAATTATTATTAGTGAAATTGATTTTGTGAGGTTTTAATGTTGTAAATTACGCATAGTTCAAGAGTTTTGCAAAAGAGTGTTAAAATAGTTAGTACGAAAATTACGGACACATCCACAAATAAATTGAGTTTATCCACAAATAAAGCGATTGATATTTGCCAGGATAACTGTGGATATCAATCCATACGCGTAAAAGTTACAATGGATCAAATAAACAAAGCAGATTATTGGACATAGGCCCCCTTACTTATATAAATTGTCATTGTTGAACAATCAGTTAAATTACACCTATCACTGTCGTTTGCATGTCAAAAAATAGAGATGTCAATAGACTTAACAAGTGGTTATCTTAAAACACATGTTAGCATCGTTTATAAGTAAGAGGGAGGATGTTTTATAAAAAACGTTTTTAAAAGGTGAAAAAAGTATATGTAGTTACCGAAACAACGTAAAACACTTTATCATACGAAACGTTCAGGGCAATTGAACACGAAGCGTGTACAAAGCAATGGGACAATATAAACATTATACACCAAAATGTCATTATGTCGCGTGGTGTCCGTATCTTGATTACATCGCTCGCGGTTGACGCGGTGGCTTTATCTGCTGCGTGGTACACGTGATAGCCGCCGGAGCCTTACGCGGCGCGTCGCACAACTACCATAACATCAACCACTACAATTATAACACTAGTTTATGACCACGAACACGTCCGCATTAAAGCAACTCATTGCAACGATAATATTTGTAATGGAACATAAAAAGAGACAAATTGGACACCCCGCCATACGAAATTGTAAAATTCACGATTGTGCTGGTTCATAACGGTAAATATAACGAAATAGGTAAGAGTTATGAAAATATTGTTGCCTAGAAAATACTGTATGCAGGCTGGCTGTTATGAATGTGCAGCACCATATGGCTGCCGACTGAATAACAGTTACAACAATAAGCAGTAGCTGGACAATTTGCGCCACGTGCTCCACTCGACACAAGCACATCTATGTGCGAGGATAAATCCACCGGTTATTTTACAAATATAATCCAAAAATACGCGGAGTTTTGTGCGAATTTTCCAACACAAAATACTAATGGGAACAAACCGCGGCATCAGATGACTGAATTTAAAATCTAAAACCTTAATTACAGTAATAAACTTGTTCAGTAAAATATAAATTAAAACGGTCCCGTCGGTACTTTATTGAGGTATTCATTTCGATTATGATCAGTTTTAATGAGGTAAATTTATTATACGATAACATAAAGTCAGTTCCATGTAGTTAACAGTAATGGAAAAACTACGTGCACTGACATTAAATATGTAAATAAATATTTTGTAAATCTTTTAAATGTACCTAATGCGAAATTTCCCTAATGGTTTTCATTCGCTTTGAAAGTGATTTCATTTCTTAAATAAATAAAATCATGTCGTTTGAATTCGTTCAAGAGTATTAAAATTGTAATGGTATAGGATTTTGGTTTATTTTTAAGTAGGACTTAAGGTAGTACCTAATTCACATAAATTAAACAGTTATCATGCATCTCATATGATACTTAATACCGTTACTGTGAATTGTAAGTATACATTATTATTGAACAAGTCTTTTTTTACATTCACATTATTAAGTAATAACGTGACAGGTATATTTAACTTTAAGATATACTTACGTACGAGTTGTAATATAATAAAACAGGTTATCTAACTATATTCAACGTAACCGCATTGGTTTTAATTCTCAAAGCGTACGAATCTCACCGAGTCGCATAAAACACGTCTGCTGATTTATAGAACACTTAAACCAATGTCCCTCGTAGAGCTCAAGTGTTTTAAAACGTAGCGAACAAACAGTTTATTTGATTTATAATAAAAAGTAGCAATAAATACTGGATATCACAGATCAGGATACTTTGAATATGAATGGTGTCGTACGGAACCTATCGTGCCTCCGGCTCACAGAAGCTTTAAATCGCACCAATACACGCGAATCAAAGGATTAGTGTTTTATTTTCATTTGTAATTCTTTAAAAGCGTGCAAAATAGTATTTTGAAGTATAAACGAGAACCGTTTTGTGGGCAATGAATTAAAAATTGAGTTTTACAAATTACTCGAAGCGGACGGTATGACCGTTCCGATTTCACGATCCATTGATCCACCGCCGAGACTGCCGGACGTTCTAGGGTTTATGGCAAAGAAACGAAAATGGACAATGTAACGAGGCCGGTGCCGGATCGGGATGCAAATTAATACGCGCCTCTGGATCGAGCACATGAATATGCATGGGTGGTCCGCTCGTTCCGGAATAATATCCGAGTGGCCTCGACAGGGTCCGACGCGCGTCCTGCGGACCAGCCCGCGGCCCGGTGCCCTCCGCTCGCAGCGGTACATTCATGCAAATTAACCGAACATCATCAAATTACTACAGCGATTTAATACTAAGCTCTTAGCAATTCACTACAACGACACGATATTACATAAAATCACAGATTTATATATATCCTGTGTCATATAATATACAGGTCGAGTAGCGGAGAGCTCTCTATAAATCATGTTAGGTACTTCGTTATGGTAATAGCAGCGTGAGCTTATGTTAATACAGCATAATATTTGTGCTCTCCACATATTTACCAACACAATAACTGCAGTAAGCTATCTCCATTCCGTAGCCAAAATTATAATATATTAGTGATATCGGCTAAATTTATATTCACAAAATGTTCGTAAATGTCTGTCGTAAGACGGTAGGCAATAACACTCGTAAAAGAAGACAACTTCCTGCTTTCCGGATTTTCAGCATTCGGTTTAGAGCAGCTCAAACGCATTCAGACCTAGATACTCGTAAAAGTGTACTTATTATTGAAAGTTGGCATCTTTCCACTTTACCTAAATATTGCTGTGTGGTACGATTGTAAGTAATAACAATTTGGGGTAAAACATTGCGTGCCAAAAAAATAAAGCTTATTCTCCGAAACGTTATTAAAATTCATGGATAAAACGAGTGAACAAGTCAGGAACATTGAGAGTTAATTGGGGTTGAGACGTGATAGAACATAGGGGGCTGAGTCCGCGGACCCTGGATGATTAAGAGGCGCGGCGTGGTCGTGGGTGGTGAGGCGTGGGACACACGGCGTCAGCGAGTATGCCATCCCGCCTGCTATCACGTCTCGTACCTGCGTGGCGAGCATTCCGCCGGCTCACGATTTCTCCTTGGCATGCTCCGCGCCCCGCGCTGCTCAATGCGACCACAGGGACAGGTGTTGTACTTTATAGCATCTTGCACCATTCATTACTTAAAGTGACGTTGCACTCGGAACGGTTTTTGCGACAACACTGCGGTTAACGTTGCAGCTTTGTTTTATTGTTTTCGGGCTTGTCTACGTAATGTCTGCTGAATGTACAATTAAGTTAGGTAAACGGACGGGCGCAGGAAATGCTATGAACGACTATCTCTAAACTCCTATGTTCAACAAATGCAAATAGGAATATCATAAGTTGTACATGCATATGTAACGACGTTGTATGCGATGTTCGGTTAAGTATCATTAGTTATGTTGTCTTACTTTTCTGGCGATGTATAAGCAGAATGTTAATAGGCAAAGTAATAAAACACATTTAGGTGTACAAGTGAGAAATTCACTTTTCAATTAACACAATTGGCAACCAGCATGGCGAGCTGTGATTATTCCGGCGGAGTCCCGTGGCCGACGGCGGAAATAAACGATTTGACGTCGTCGACTCAATTACTGACACCGGCAGATTACTCATATCCCGATCGACTCGCACCGATTGCTAATCCCTTTCACCTGTCATCATGATCGAAATTAAACTTAACTAATTAAACTACGCAACACGATAGAAGGCTTTGGTATTGTAGAGTAGTTTCAAAATGAGTTAATTAGGAAAACCACTAGTTATAATAACATTCGTATAGATATATGGCATATGACTGCCTCGTTGGTCTAATGGTTGCTAAGCGACTGCTGAGCCGGTCCTAGGTTCAAGTCCCAGGTCGGACAAAGTGTTACTGGGCCTTTTCATTAGGTAATTTGCAGTAGCAGCACGGAGCCTGGATTTGTGCCCGGTTGATGGCAATAGGCTCGCCCCTATTACATTGGGACTTATAACATAACTGTACTATATGTGCACCTCTGTCTACCTCTTTGGGGGAAATATGCGTTATGTTATGTATTTTATGTCAGAAAGATCTCATTAGTCGAATATTTGATTAAATCTGAATTAGGACTTTCATAATTTTATTTGAGCTATAAATGAAGTGAAGACGGAGTAGTTAGCGATAAAATTTCAATTAGAATTTCGTTGCGAAAGCGTACTCCTCAATTAAAGTTCCTTTTTTTCGGTGAACGTGGTGCGGCAGAGGTGGGTCTATCTGCCTCTAGTATTCATTACTCTTCGACTCTACACATGCCGATGTTCGGTTTAATTAGTTTTTGTTCGACGATCAACGACCTACCCTGCCTTTAAAGGAATTGGAATTCTAGTGGTCGCTATCTTTTGCAAAGGCAACTCTACCAAATATTAGGTTTGACTTTCCAAATTATTTAACTTCAAACGTATTATAAAACAAAAATTGTTGTATACAACTAAATAAAAGAGGTTAAGGTTATTTGGAATAATTGTAATGTTTCTACGATATAAGTATAAGTGTGTCTCATTCCTTGAACAAAAACTACGTGTAAGAAATAAGAAAATAACTTAACGAATCAGAAAAACAAAGCTTGTAGACCTAAAACTTTATATTATCACGTAAAATAGAAAAAGTAACGCGAACATGTAGGAGAAAAAATATGTAAAACGATGAGATGTGCGTAGAAAACAAACAGGGCGCCGCGCGTCGCGCTGAAAGCCATTGATTTATTGTATTTCACGGATGTAATACAATTTCACGCAAATCAAACTACTGAAATTGCATTTGGCGATTGGTAATCAAGTGTTTTATCATTTTACCAAAAGTTATATCATAGTTAATTAAAAATATAAGCTCTACTTAATGTCACTTAGTATTCGCTAACAATAATAGCAATTTAAACAGTCATCATATACCTTGATAAAAGAGAAAAGCGTTATTAAAAAAACAACTAGCTCGTAGACCACGTATACTATACTTGTTCAATATAATTACACGTTTATCGCTACTATTCTTAGTTAATGGTTGATCTGGTAATAAATTGATGCGTTAATTAATAAGATGACGTCGGTACGTAACATGATGGCGGCAGCGGCGGCAAGTTGGCAGGGCGTATCGGACCCGTCGCACATGAATAATTAGCTAGCAAGTCGGGCCCACTCGCCGCCGTTAAAAAGAATTATTTCGGCTAATGTTCGTCTCGACTGCTGGCGGCCAGAGCTAGCAATTTGTCACAGCCCACAACCGTGGAGATGTTTATTCAAACGAGGAGATTTTATTGTAACGACATAAATCTTCGGGCCAACGAGAGATGGAAGTGACGCGTGGTCTCGTAATCACGCGACAATGTGCTTTTTGGGCCCCTTTCCCACCCACCCTTCGTGTTAAAATCACATGTATTAATAATTTCAACATTAACATTCCGTGTATCGTAAATATTTGTATTACTTTTTCTTTGCATGTATCCGTACGTTAACATTTGCAAATAATGTGTCCCAAGACGGTTTTACTATACGGGTTAGCACATATCGACAAACGACTGTTTGAACTTTGTTAAACAACGACTATTAAAATTAGGAAACATTTAAGCCGAAGCACGGTGCAATATTCACGAAAATAAAAATAAAATACATATTATTGTGACGTCTGTTGTAGTAGAGCGGATTATTAATTCAGCTGACCGTCAGTAATCATGTCAGGTGCGGGGTATACGCGACCGCACTGTGTCGTTATCATTTTGGACATTAATAAAACTCTATCCGGCGTTTCTAACGAGCGTGCCACAAAGTTTGCCCCGCGGGGAAATATTCAAATGGTGGTCGGATAGAACGAAGAGCGCGCATAGCGCATATTGACGCGGCTAATTATCGCGCTGCGAAGATCAGCCTGCGACCGCTGTCTGCGCTAGTCGCGGTCATCCTTCCGCATACCCCTGTCAGAATATAGCGCTATATTTTAATGTAAATTCCAACCAGTTATACCTTTAAATTGATAAAGGAAATTTGAAAAATGATGGACATGAGCGGGACTCGAACCCGCGACCTTACCGGTTGGCCAGTTATTCCTCCTCGAGCATCTGTCTAAAAATATCACAACTCTTTACGCTGTCATAAACTTTTTTATGAACAAAAAACCTTCGACAGCAGCATCGTACTGCGCCTATCAACCATCTTATGAACATTGAAAGGACATTTATATATTTCCTTTCAATAAAGAATTCTAATAAGTCACGTTGACTTTTAATCCGGAATATCCGATTAGTTTTGGACGCACTGGACGTCCTTAAATCTTGGGTCTCGAATTAATCGACTGTTCCGTAAGTCTAATTACCGAGATAATGGTCCCGAGGTTTCAACATCTCGATAATAAATACATACTAAACACGGGGACCTCGAATAAGGTACACCCAGATAAGCTTTTGTTACGTTCGGTGTTTTAATTATGTTAAAGTTTTATACGGATATATATACAGGGTATCATTACGTTTTCCAGGTTTGGTCTTATATAGCTACTACTAGTATTACTCTGAATTAAAATTGAACTAAACATAAATATTTGTAAGAATTAAACGTTAGATTTAATCTAAATAATTTAAGGATAGCGGTACCACACAAAGCGGATAATGTTACGCGTAATTTTTGTAGTACATGTATGTGACATGTGATTTTATCTTATCTGAATCAATCGGATATTTCTTATTCATGAAAGCAATGTGGAACGCAGGTGATATTATTATTCAGTAGCATGGTAGCATAAAAAATCTAAGTAAAAATTCGTATTTCCTTTGTATTTTTAGAAACGTATTTAATGGGCGCACTCTACGTTTACGCATACAACGCTAAGAGGATTATTCTACCCCAAACTGAAATAAGCATAAGACGCCTCTAATGACGTATTTGTCTCGAGCATGATTGTGTTCAAGATAATCCAGATTACAGATTAATAGGACTCTTTCTACTGAGATGTTAAAAATCAGAACGATGCCATTATACGAAAAATGATTGAATGTGTTCCGTTACACTTTTTCCTTAAGGGGGTCGGAGGATACCGTCCGCGTACTTATTACGTATATTATACCATAATTTATTACAGTATAAAAATGTACGGGAAAATAAAATGATCCCAAGATACAGACTCAGCATAATTTGGGTCCAATGGCAATTGAAAAGGTTATTGATGTTTATGAGATATTTATTTAATAAATCTTCATTCATTTCGTGTGTGTACAGACGCGGTTTTTCACTTCTGTGATACTCTACTTAATTGAAACGTACTAAGTACTTGACATCCTCGTTTGTTACTCTCAAAAATGTTTTTATTCCTGAAGTTATATGTATGTGAACAGGGTACGTAGTCAGTAACCAACTTATTACTAAGTAAAGTCTTGAAATGTATCTTATAAAGTAGACTATATCGTATTGCAGCGAGATGATAAATAGTTCCTGTCACGTTAAATTCGAAGAAAAGGGTGGATTATATACAGCAACACAATAATCAGCGCTGTATTTATTATTACCACCGTGCATTTTATTTGTGTGTTTTGTAAGTGTTTGTGGTATTGGAACGTTCGCGTTTCCCTTTATTTTTGTGGTCGGCGCAGAGATTAATAGTCGTCGTACTAAGAAGCGCCGAGAAACAAAATTTTGCTATCCGCTTAAACATAAAACCACAAAAATATTAATAATTCAGACAAAGTTCCCTTTGTAAATAGAGAGGACAAAATTTAATAAGACATACTTTTTAAAGCGAACCGAGGTATAAATGTCACTACTGAAAGTTATTATATAATGTATTTATTTTTATGTATATGTCATATTGATTTTGATGAAGGTTGTTCACCTTTCGACTGCATATGTTGTATGTCAAATGCTCTATTCAAATTAATAAATTCCTGTTTATTTCCGCATAAATTTGTTGTCACAATAAATATGTTTTCCAAGCAAACACGGCCTCATTGTGATATAAATGTTAGCTAGAATAAAAGATATATTTATTACGGAATAGCGGCCACACATCAACGCTTCCGTGCGCTGAAACACACGAAACTCTCAAACAATAACAAAGACTTCCATATAAGCCGATTACGTGAAACAAGGTTATTCAATAACATATTTATTCCTACTTTACAACCGCAGCATTGGAAAATATTATTTATAAAATAATAATTTGTTTTTTCTATTGCTGACTGGGAAAATGTTTTTGTTTAAATTTATATTGTAAAGGTGTTGCCATTTACGCGATGTACATTTTATCAGTACTCATTGTCAAACAGGCGTTTAAGCTTAGCCCTCAATGAGCACCGCGTGAGTACACACGAGAGCGTCGATAACGCGGGAAAATATATTATGAGCACAATGAACGACGGAGGAGAATGTGTCACTTAGAAAAAAAACATTTCAATAACGGTAAAAATGATGTGTGGATTCTTATTAGTAATTTATTCAGTTTACTACAACTCTGAGTTAAGTGATAGGACTACCGTGCAAGGATTAATAGTTTGTTTTGAGGGTTGACAGTTGAACCACGCATTGGACAAACATGTATGATCCGTAGAGATTTGTCTCAAATATGGAGCAGCGTGGATGTGACATTTCTTGTTTCTGAAATGCACTAATGATACTGTAAAACTGCAAATGTAGGGCACAGATTAAAAAAGCTCGTAAAAAATTAAAATTCCATTCAAAATCGCGAAAATATATATCAATTATTGCCTTTTCATTGTAAATAAAAAAAAGATTACTTGTATGTTTACTGAACACACATTTGTCTTACGCCGTAAACCGAAATGTTTTATAGCAGGGTATTTTGTACGTTCATACGAATTTATGTACCAAGGCACGTGCTTGAAGTATTGTCCTGAGTATGTAATGATTTTTTTTGTATGAAATAAAAGAGATGTTAGGAAAAACTTAATAATATTTAATAAGATTGCAGGGAAGTTACGACTAAATAATTTTTAGTCGTAACTATTTTTCTGATTTATTCAAATTGGTGTTAATTATCCAAATAGATTTCTTAAGTTAAAACAACTTAGTAACTATTTCATTTGCAGTATTAAAAGAGTAAGTAAGTAGACAAAGAAATCATAACAGGACCACGGTATTGACACAGAAACTACTACGTCTCGTAGCTCGTCGTAGCTGCGTAGCTGGCGCGTAGCATGCTACAGTAGTCTAGTTTTTGTATTGTAGAGGAAAATAATCTTTACATACTTTTAGAAGGTAACTTAAAGATTAAGACAGTATCGTTTATTGTATTTGTTGGCTGGTAATATGCTTGTAAAATAATGTAATAATTGAAATAATTTTAATTACAGACTTAATTGAAATTATTTCAATTACCGTACATCGAGTCATAAAGATATAAATGATATTTAATGTAAAAAAATTAATAATGCAGTCTGACGTCTGACCTATATATTGGGTGTTAATACTTCCACAGAAAAGTTGAAAAGGAAATCTTGATCAAGGCCAATCCGACACAGTAAACGTTTATGTAGAAATCGATTTTATTTGTTTAAATTATACAAACGGCATTATGGCTACAAGTGACATTAATAAACAAACATCATTCAAAATGTACTGCAATAATAAATCTTAATGTCATATCGAACATTTTCCTAATAGTGGTTGACATAATTAAAATGAATTTAGCTCTTGTATTATTCAACATGAAACGAAGAAATTAAATTTAATGAATAGCGTCAGCTTAACAGTCATAAACACGCATCAAGATTTAGAGTTGAAGAAACTAACGATTTCTCGAAAACGGTCCTACTTAATCAGTGGGAAATATAGGAGGCGTAAGAAATAAAGTACCTACGTACTAAGTTGAGACAGCTTGACAGCGAGAACTCGCAAAACCGAGCGCGGCCGCCGCGAGTCACTCGGTCTCGTTACAAACAGAACTTGTTACTACCAAGTTAACCACTGTATTACCCAAAGTAGGTAATCCACGATATATTCACGTCGATAAAAAAAAGTTACTCGTTCCCTACCGACGCGTATGTTGAAAATTAAGTTGGAACTGTGATGGCCTGACTCCGCAACAAAATCATAATGTAATTTGTCAAGTGTCACGGGAATGCGTACACACCTCGCGTGGGAATACCGCTCGTGGATTATGGCCATGTTTCTGGCTTATATTGATGATATCGGTGCGACGAAATTGCCTTGATTCAGCTAACGGAATTTACCTTCATTGTCTTATTAGATTTAATCTACTTGGTATTCAGTACACGCTGTACCTTTTAAAATAATCTACTGTAAGTATCCCTTAAGTCGTTCTTAAACATCTTAAAGCCTTTATGTTCTTAAAGTACAATGTACAATGCCTTCAAAGACAAATTAATTTCTCTAAAAATATAATACTTTCCCATCTTAACTTGCAAATGTCTCTTTGCGACTGAGATGCGAAACTTTGAAAATTTTAAATATTCATACACAATTTAAATATAAATAACAACCTTATGTAGATTTGTGGGTTATTCGCCAGCATAAGACGCCTTTTTCAACATTTTTGTACGCGTTTGTTGTACTACACTCTCTGGTAATTATTTTATTATTTAGCTATACTTAGTAAGTAAATATACATTTATTCATTGTCTACTACTTATTTTTTGCTTCATATCACTAAAATAAGATAACAATATAAATAAACCTTTACATACAAATATAAAGTCAAGTTAAAGGTAATTTATCTAATTTAATAATCTTGTGTAGACCATTTTCGTTAATAATTTATCGACGGTTAATCGTTCTCAAGCATATAGGGCAAGCAGGCGTGCGCGGGGGGAGGGGGTGTCGGTGTGTTGGACTCTGATCGTTTACGTCACGGCGAATTAGCGAGACAATCATTCAACGTGACGCTGTGGGTCGAGCAGCCCTGTGGACGCAAATGGAGGACTACACTCCAGACGAGTGACCCTCCAGCTAAGGTTGACCCAGATGTGTCCTGACCGGTGCTTGTGTCATCTGGCAGACTCTCCCAGTTGGCGCTTTCTGGCTAAACAATAACAGCTCATCTATTAGCCGATTCAGCACCCCGCAAAATATTTTTTATTCAGCACTCGCATGACTCTGTATGCCCATTACATTCGGTTGAGGTCTTCATATATTCCAATTTGAGTTGCTACGTAATATGTTCCGACACAAACAGAAATTAAGAACGTCAGCATATGAACTATACCCGAGACGTTATAAAGCGCTTTTAACGAGCGACTATTTAAACATACGAGTGGTTAGGGGCTCTATGTAATTTATCAAGCATTTCAGAGGGTTTCCTTAATTTATTCCGTTGTTAGCCGCGTTGACGTTGGTTTTATCATCCATTAGCGGCAGTCGGGGCGCGGGGAGGTCTGCAGAATGTAATCGCGCAAGTTAAAGATGAGAGAAGCAAAAGACGTCCACAATTAAAGCACGTTATTAATGCGTCGGCTGCAGAATTAATTAGAGCAACGCGCCCGCCCGATAGTGCACGCTGCGGGTTGATTTATAGCGTCTATTCGAAAAGATACTACCAGATCCGAGGATCGAGTTAACTCAAGATATAAAGTAACCTTATGATTTATGCGACGCTCAAAATTATGCAATGATTTATAATATCTACTTAACGAATATAAAGAGATATTTAGACTCGCATCTATAATCTCATTTAAGTGTTTTAAAGTTTTGGATATAACATCGAAACGGTGGCTTACGTTGAATAAACTAGAATCGCAGAAAATTGTATCAAGGTTTAATAAGTTTACTTATTCGCTTGTTCTCCGTTTCTCAAACATATCAAGGAGCAACGTTGTATTTAACAAACATGGATGTTTGTTGACAAGGCTTTAGCTGTCTATTACGTTAAGATGAAACGCAAAGAGACAGCAGTGTCTATTTAAAACAGAGAGCTACGTTTGTATTGTAAAATTACATTACTATTACGTTCACGTTGTATATTTAATGTTATTTATTTACAAAACGTTCAGAAAAGGTTGCGGTAAATAAAAATAAATTATGAAAATTAAATACAGATGTAAACGGTTAGTTTGGATAAAGTAATTTTTAGGGAGTCTATTACAAAATATACCTACTAACATAACGAATGCCAAAAGTAAGCGTAATGCTACATGACAGATTACGAGATAGAATAGTCGTTATTTATATGGTTTTCATTTAGTCCGCAGTAATTTATTTTCCAAATCACGACCGTGGGCAAAGTAAATGATTACATGCCGTAGTGTAATTTTCTGCTATTTGCGTAATACCTATCCACTGTTTACTTTAATCTACGGGGCCTGAAACACGCTTAGATCTGTATATTTTCTCATAACTCATTACCTGTGACAAGCAGCTCGCGTGCGGGTGTCTCACCGCGAGGAAAGCAGCGTATTTCTTGACGTTTATATTAATAAATACTTCCACATGGTGGACGTGAGAGAGCTAGACAGCGGCGAGGTTCTCATTACCGTCTGTAGTGTCTCAAATAAGTATGTGTGAGAATATGAGTTTGGGAATGACGTCTAATTAGTCATTGTATTCTCCCGCAGCTTGCCGTCTCTCTGTGATTGCTTCATTTCTGGCTTGTTACGTCAAATTAGTATGTTACAGACCTTAATACTTCTTGTGGTCATAAAACGCGATGGTCGAGCGCGACGTTTTGGGTTTATAACTCTAAGAGCAAACAGTTCTAATTTCCAGTAGCACACAGAGATTTGAAACAATAGCGGATAAATGATAAGTTTAAATTCCCCAATACAAGAACCTTATAGGTACTCATATTGTTGAAATGTTGGTATGCATTGTGCAACAGTACAATTCCAGCTTTCGTTTCATGGAATACGTTCGCAATAATATTCGTCCATACTTTGTTTTTGGATATGTACTATCCTAAATCAGTATCGATCGCCACTGGCTACTAACTACCAATTTCAAATGGATTTTAGCTATAAAAATAAAACATGAACATTCGTGCTGGAAACCTCAGTAGAACGCTGACTAAATTTTATGCGATGAATTCCGCGTAGTTTAAGAGCCACGCAGTAAAATGATAATCCTTTTACGACAGTTGCTGCGGAACTTCTTGATGAACTAGTGACTTAACATTAGTTTAATGACGTCACGAATTAAAGTAGACAAAACCATACTGCAGGGGTGCAACTAGAGAGCCACTCCGAGAGACAGTACCTAATTGCACATCCGGCGCACCTAGAGTAGTCAGCTCCGCTACAATCTTGCGAACTGGCTAATTTCTCCGCCATGAACTATTTCATGCACACAAAGAGGAGCGATAAGGTTAAACTGATTTAAACCGAGCGCAGTTATATAATTGAAATTAGATGATTTATGAAACGTCAGAATGTCCATATGATCACATGAATTTGTGTGTAATGTTCCGAGAAGAGCGATAACTAATGCCATCAGTCAAGAGGAGTATAATACTAGCGCATTGTCCGACTCCAAACATTACTTACAATGACTTAAAGACGATTAAGCATTTCTGTCTGCTGCTATGATAAAAGGTTTATAGTTGTAACTTATGTTATTATAAGTAACTTCTATCATGATGGAACATTTGAAAAACTTTACCAGTTACGTTCTAGTTCATAGTTGGCCTAAAATAGCATCGCTAACTTATAACGATCAATTTTCTCGGCGATAGCGAAATTATAATATTATGTTTATAAATACATTGCATGTGTACGTGGTTTAGGCGCCTAAACGTAATATATGTATAAGAAACTCATTAGTACAGTATATAACTTGCGGCTGATTAAGAGAACATAGTGGGTTGCGAGTCTTAAGATCAATCGATTGGTACTAAACGCGGGCAATCCATTGAATAGCGAACGTAATCTTCATTCTTTAGCGTAATGACCTCACTGTAGCGGTCGCAGGATCTGTTTCGTCCTAGACAGCACTTATACCCAGGCCTCCTGTTAAATGGCGCGGGTAATTGATACTCCGTGGGACAGATAATAACTGATCATTCAACGACATCTGTTGCTCATTATACACAAAAATAATTTTAAAGTTTTTAATGTGAACGAACACAAAGATCCTAATTTCAATCAACATTTCTCCGAAATTTCCATTAGCTGTACAATAAAATATCCTTTCTAATATTTAGTCAGCAACTGGACGCTGACTGTCTATCATAAGTTACAACGTGTCAAATGTAAAGTATCAAAGACTGAAATTGGTTTGAGTACATTGTGGTAATGGAAGCCACATTATCCAAAAACTTGATTAAAGGGAATAAGTAATTAGAGAACTCGGAGCTGTTTTGAATTATTTTGAGTTTTGATCATTGTTAATGATAAGTAAAATAATCTGGATAAATTATGTGACTAAAAACAGCATCTCTTGGAAGGATGTCATTTTATAGTAATAAACAACCACAATTAAAAATAAATGATTGTATTTAGCATACTTATGACACATTGATTAATTAGCTGCTTAAATTTACACAATGTAGTGTCAACATTAATTAAAAATACAGTTTTGGTTGTGTATAATTATGTCATGCTTTTCTTTGTTCCTCTACAGATGAATATAATAAATCCTTCACGAAATAAACTCGTTAAGTCTTGACGTTGGACTCATGATGAATCGGTTCAAGACAATATGTCTTATTAACTTAAGGTCCAGCAATAAGCAGATAATAAATTGTTTATGAACATTATATCTACCAGGATAGGTCAATCCTTATTAATAAGTACTGCTGTAAGTCATTAGAATTTTAAAACATTAATTGTTCCGTCTCTCAGTCCTATACATACCATCTGTGTAATCACGGACAACGTTGATGCAGCCAGAGATTTGCCTTCATAAACGCGATTTTATATGACAAAGTCTAACTAAATGGTATTCAGACGAGTATAAAACAATAAAAAAGAAACTACGTTTTGACGTTATACCAAAGCTTCGTATTTTCTAGCTACGAGTTTGCCGCTATATTAGAAGGCGGTAAACAGACAGTTCTCACAAACAAAAATATTTTTACACGCCAGCTATTACCTACTCGAGCGCGAGGAACCAAGTTGCACGTACATACGTACGCAATAAACCTGGCGCGTTATCTCGAAAAATATTTACAGTTCCCCGGCGTTGACTCTATTTAAAATGAGAATATATTTTAAAGCGTGTATACGTCGAATGATTACTACAGCCCAGTAACAATGGCAGACGACATGCTAATTTGCCTTTGCCAGTGTGGTTTCAGCGCAAGTTCTGGATACGTATGTTTGATCGCTTACGCTTAATTTTATCAAGGGAAAGAAACGGAGGCTGTTTAAAAGCGAGATTGAATCGGATCGTCCCGGCGACAGCTGTTAGAGACGCTTGGAGATTTTAATACGAAAGAATGCAGCAGACAGAGCCCGTGGCAATGCGCCTTGCGACGTACAAACCAAACTCAATAGATTAAAAGATAACAAGGTCTGAGACTACGCTTTTAAAATTGCACAATTTTTAATCTTTTCTTAAAATACACATTGCGACAAAGCTAGTGTTCTCTATAAACATTGAAATTCAACTCTAAGCGTGACCTAGACAATTACATAAACTTAGACTCTGCCAACTTGTTCGATTTAAATCCAATAAACTTGAATACTATTCGGAGCAAACGATGTTTTTAAATAACTGTAGCTAAGTCAGTAAGATTGGATGTTATGTTACATATTCTCTGAGTTTACGACTCACCGGCCACGATGTTTATGATACGAAACAGTCCAGACAAGCTTAGCTTGCAATACGGTTTCATTTCTAAATAGTTACGTATCTTGCGTAGTTTGAGACTTGAACGCTTGCCGTATGCAATTGTAACTTTCTAGGTAGTCAAATGGCATCGAGAGCTAAGCGCCGTGTCGTTTATTCTTAGTAATAACTCAAGTTGTGGCGAAGTTGCGCCACAGTTGTAAATGCTGTATAACAAGACAACACAACTACTCACGAGTTTGTTCGCGACATGCTTAGTTACATATTTGTTTGAACACTCGGGATTATCTGCCTTTTGCCAAAATTAATTTCAACGAGAAAATAAAATGAGATTTCATTTATTTGTGGGAATCTAATATCTAACAGACGTCGCTAAAAGTATCTTTTTGTGATATTTGTCTGAAAATGAAAATAAAATACTCGTAGTGCATTTATCATAATACTTCTGTAATTTTAAAATTAATACCTGGATGATTACTATTATTCCTATGTGTATATAGTGTTTATAGAATTTGCAAGACACTAATAGCCATAAGTCTGTCTACGTGTAAACTAGGACAGAAAGCGGACGCCATCAATTTACAAAAGTAAGTTAAGTCAGTTTTAGTTTTACCACTTTTGTAGTCGTATTTCTGAAAGGGCTATCTCATTGCAATTTATCTAAAAATTCAAACCATGGATTATCAATTCAAAAACAAAATTCAACATAGGTAGGTATATACATCATAAAACCATTATTTATTTTACGAAGTATGTATGTATGTACCTACATATAGCCATATGGCTATAAAATTGTATAACCTTAGTAGATTTGATCTATTCGGATATTGTATGCTTGAACATATATTTGATATTAATCAAACGACAAGTAATTCAGCGGATCATATCCTAAACAAGAATAAATATTGAAAAAAGGATACAAAACGAATAATAAAAAAAAATAACGCTTTCCGAATGTAAGTGCTCTTAAACGTTCACAGGACCTACGTAATGTTCAGTAAGTTTTACACCGACGACAAGAATTTATAATTCGTACCAAAGGAAACCTTACTCTTTGTTCTTACAAACAGTATTAAATTAAAAATAATTTGATTAAAAGCATAGTAACCTTTGGATGTAAAAAGTTTTAAGTAAACCTTTTTTTTATGGTTCCATAGTATATTTAATATGCATGACTGAAAATAGAAGCGCATTTTACGTTATAAATTGCCTCGAATTATAAAACGATTCAATAATGGTTTTCATTGTGTACATGGTGACACAAAAAATAAATTCAATTTCGTTATTGAGTAGCACTTCGTGAAAACAAACGGCTGGACATCAGCGACCCCAAAAGATTTACGATGTAGTAAGAGAAAATTTTATTATACTTTCAATTCGTACCCACCTCCGAAAATAGTCTACCGGGTGGTATCGTAATCTGTAATCCGTAATCTGTTGAAAACATCTCGTTCCGGGAACTACCTCTAGTTCGTGAGGATATTTTCATCATAGCCAGATTGCTCGTAAATTACAGCATTAACCACTTTAAGTTAACTCTATTATCAGGTCTGACACAATTTGCGACAGAAATGTAATTATAAAAAAAGGTACAGAAAAGGGAATTAAATATGGGGTGGAGTAGAAGAGGCGAGTGTTAGCGTTAAGCGAAGGCAGAATTCTCTGATATAATGTATCGCAGCAACTGTGCGAACTCATCGATCAAACGTAAGCGCTACAGTTGTTAGGGAGTGACGTTGTACGTAGGCACACTTCCCGCTTCTCGTGTGAAACTTTGGTGTTCGGTGTTCGAAAGCAGCTCTCCCGCCGCCCGATGACTCTGTCGATGCCAGCAATATTCATAACGTTGAATCTACTTGGCACTACAAAATAATAACGCAGGCGATTTCGCG
Organism: Abrostola tripartita; assembly: GCA_905340225.1. NCBI lineage: Eukaryota > Metazoa > Arthropoda > Insecta > Lepidoptera > Noctuidae > Abrostola > Abrostola tripartita. Next base: position 6,486,626 of record HG996488.1, read on the forward strand.
TCAACGCTTGAATAAGCGATATTATGGACTACGCTTCGCTATGCGTATCATATTTTTGCACGATATTCTCTTTCAAATAGTTTTACGAGGAAATGAATGAGAACAAACGAAATGAGAGTTTCTGGAGTATAACCGGTTTTGTTTTATATATACTATTTTAAAGTTTCATAGTACTTTAAAAAAAGCAGGCAAGTTGTATAATGTGAGTATTTACTTCTACAAGAGTAGGTATGTCTTTGACCTTTCAACGATTTTATTGATTGGAGAACATAATAAAATCTCAACTTACATATCGATTTGTTTCCTGTCATTCGTTACTATTTTCTGCAACTTATATGTATAACCATTTGCAAATTTTTAATCGGATTAGAAATGAATTACAGATATTTCCGCGATTATAATTAAATATAGCTTAAATACAAACAGATATCACATTTCTAAATTAAAGTCGTTCTCGGACATATTTAGAAAAGAAAATGCTTATGCGGCTTATCCCAATTTAAATTTATGTCTTTAATATCTTGAAAATATCGCCATAAGATATAAAATACACAGATTTGTTTGTTGGATGGTTTGAGTGTATTCCGAGCCGCGATTTTTATTTCCCCAGTTAATCCTTTTGCACATAAAATGATATTTATAAGCGTTGCCTGCGTATATATAAACGGTCGGTAAAGCTGTTTCAAAAGACATAAGTCCTCTCTTTTTAAAATCAATTCTGTTAATTCGTAAGTAGTTAATTTCATACCGGATACTACAACAATGCTTACTTTTTAATAACAATAATAACTACGTCAACAATTTCTTAGATCGACTTAAAAGAACACGGACAAAGCGTTGGCTGAACAAAGTGTGTGAACAATAGCTTAAGAAAAATACATACTAAGTACAAAATGCTTTGTCAATCCAAGCTTTTAGCGAAATTCATTGAAAAAGATTGACTTCAATTTCAATTATGTTAAAGATTTATCGTTGGGCGGGCTCTGCTCTACAATCACATTATTATAGACTATTCACAAACTACATACATTTTTATGCATACGTTTAATCCTTTCCACACATTCGTTTGGAACTCATCAATTTTATAATAAAGTATTGAAGCTGTTAATATTTAATAACACGGAACGTTTATAAATTTCAGATATTAAACTACAGCTGCATGATTGAAGTGTCAGTTTTATTGCCAGAATATATTTTTATTAAAAAATGATCGCCGTACGTTCACGATGTTATTATCTCGGCATGTAATATCTCAGGTAATGCAGCCCTCTCGGCTTTGTTACATTGATGAGAATCTGGTATTAGGTAGTTACGGGACAATCAACGTCTCGATTCAATTTCAATAAATGGCACAAGATTGAACCCTTAATCTATGTATACAGCGCTGTCAGGTGAGGTACATTATAAAGACGTTCGTAATATCTACGTACTGTGTTATATTTTATTCTTTACGGAGCTAATACCATTCGATTACAATCCGTGTGTAGGGCGGAATATCTTTGGGATACAGCGAGTGATTTTCTTTGTACAAAGTTAAGCGGAACTTGATCCGATGGCATAAAATATAGCGGCCATGTGCGGGACTTTTTGTTTTGTTTTAGATGTTCTTTTCTTGTGTAGTGTTGCCTCGTATTAGGGTCGTATATATATTCTATAAACACTCCACTTGTTTTGTATCTTCCAATCTTGGCATAGAATTTTGATGCACAAGAAGATTTTTTGTAGAAAAGCTTTGTACTTACATTCGTCGTGATCTTTGGCGGTGACAGTGAGCACGGTGTGTTGGATGTCCTCATTTTCGTCGACTTCAGCCTCGTAGAGCTCCTTGTCGAAATAAGGTGGGTTGTCATTCTTGTCAGCGATACCGATGCGGATGAATTTAGTCACTGAAAAAAAAATCGTCTTTTAGTAAAAAGCGAATACTGGTAAAAATATTAACGTCTCGAGAAAAAATCTTAGTATACCTATAGCTATGAATGTATTCCTTCTCTTGTTTAGCTATAAAATAAAATAATGTATCGCACGAGAACAGAAGAAAGCTTTCACAGCGAAACTGGCATAACATATAGGGCGTGAGCGCTCTGAATGTAAAACTATTGATACGTTTTATACAACATGTTTTTTACTTTTATTTAAAACATCGATAAGGAATTAATCAAAATGAGTTTTGATCGGATTTTACTGCTGGGTGTGCCGAAGAGCGATTCGCTCAAAATTTACCATTTTTATGCCTAAATAATTCCGCCTAATGGCAAAAGAAATGGCAAACAGGGAACAAGAACTTGTTCACGAATCACTGGTTATCATCTGAGGTCTCTCACTCCGATAGATAAGTAAAAAGCAAAAACCTTTACAAGAAGTTGTACGTCAACGTGAATTATGCACAGTCCTATGAATTTGTGTACCTACTCGTATTGAATTTATTTACAATCTTGATAGTCTCGAGATGTAAAGCGGCCTACAATGTTTGCGTTTATTGACCATTAGGCTACTTTAGATAGGCATTAAAGGCTCGTTTACGGCATCTGAGTTGATCTTTGAATTTTTATTCTCGTATAAGTACGTTTTGTTGCAAATTCGATTTGTCCGTTGATCTCTTCCTATTCTGATCTAATTCTTTTGAAAAAATTAAAGTTTCTGTTAATTTAGAATATATTTTTTTACATTAATAATAATAATTCGTAACTGTAGGTTGCACATTTTTAGTAATTTATATGGACTATACTGATTATGAGTGTGTAATAGTATATTTTTGGATGGTAAATCATAAGGTAAAAAGCTAAACAGCATGTGCGGCGAGCGTGCGTGATGATCGCATGTTCAAAAATTCTGTCATCTTCGAAGCACGCTCAAAGAAGAGTATCAAGCCAAACAATAGGATCCTTTAATTTCCACGTTTCCGAGTCCCGAGATGTTATCCGTGTATTTTTACAGAACTTCTCCCCCCGCTTCGTTCATTTCCGTTTTGACAGACAAGCTTGCTACGGTATCTCCTTTGTGTAGACTTTTTTATTTTTTATTTCCATTAGTCGCTACAGCATAGTATCTGTATTGGTTTAAATATCAACGAGTACACCACTTTATTAGCCAGTGTTAAATAAAATCTTTTGAAGTTGCTACCATGTCCAATTCCGTCTCGCTCCTCCTTTTGATTCATTGAATTATATATTAAAAAATAAATCTGATTATGCAGTCCGTAATATATACGTATGGAAGAATTTGATCTTGTTCTTTGTGAAAGCCTCTGTAATAGAATCCTAATTGGACGACATCAAATTGAGCTGAGTTCTCGAGAGAAATCGCATCTAAAAAAAACGAATTCTAGACGGAAATTGCTTTCGTTTGAGGCGCACTCTAACAATGATAAATTAGGACCCTCTGGGCAAAATGTCCGGCGGCTTTATTAGCAAACATACAGACGCTTTTAAGCTCAGCTCCAGTAATCTAGCCCTTATCTTCATTGACGTAAAGCCGCTGACGACATGGAAAACAATGGAGGCATCAGCCGACCTGCCGTCTCTAAGTCCGGCTTCATCTGTAACGAATTGGTGCCAAAGCCAGGTCACCGGACTTATGCAAAATTACAAATCAAATTTTGTTTAACTACAGCTATTGACCGAATTCATAACTTGAAATAATTTGTCTAGTTCAATGAGGAACTTTGTTAACTAGTAGGCTCGCCCATTCGTATATATTATAAAGTGCTGTTTAAATTTGATTTAGTTATCATCTCATAAATATTTGTATAAAATTATGCGGCCACTGAATAACTGATAGAATACTTACTCGGCACGAGCAAAAACGGCCGGGTATTGAATGGTTTCCCGATGTTTTCAACAAATGTTTTATGGCCAGGTATCTAGAAAGTATTGTGTGCTTTGGTGGGGACCATAACACTGAATTTTAAATTGAATTCTAAATTAGACTGTTCTGTAACTTTGTGAAACTGTCGTTACATTTAAGCGTGACAGTGGTGTTCACGGGGCGTGATCCCTTACTACCGTTTAGAGAATGACCACGAAACCCTGTACCACTTTCCTCTTGCTTGTAAAGCCGAGTTGAATTAGCCTGCCATAAAAACTAATCAGGGACGCTAAGAGCGGTCTAACGATGTCGAGAGCGACTTTTTGACAAACACGCGAGGGGCGGTCTATCCCAAACTTTGGCGGGACAATTTTGTTAGCGAACTTCCCTGTCAACGCTCGTATAAAACGAAACTGGAATCACCCAGTTATAATTAAATAACCCAAAGTCGATAAAATCAATATACTTTTTACTTTTAAGTGTACGTTTTATGTGAAATTGAGTTTTATAGAGTTGTTTGCGAATTGCGCCTGAGTTTACGTAAGGCAACTTGAACGGTTATAGCATGTACTTACCTATATCTTGCAAATGTTTACGAAGACCAAGCTTACTTGTTTTGCCAAAAATTCGCACCAATCTTGCTAAAAAAAATATCACCTATGAAGGAGCACAACTATATAATAATTTACCGTCGGAAATAAAAAATGTAAGCTCATTCGGTGGTTTTAAATCTCAATTATCTAAACATATACTTCAAAACTACGCTGGCTTTTAAATTATTTCTACTGTAGTAGTTGGGAGTAGAACTACCGAATTAGTATTGGTACCTATATGTAAATTGGTTTGGTGACGGTTACCCTAAGTAAGTCTACCATATGTTTCTTGTTCTATTCTCATGTAAGTGACTTTTCTTTGTCTTAATAAGAATAAATGATTTAAACCTAAACCTAATGTTTTACTCATGTTGTTTTTTAAAGCTTTTTTAAGACAATATTTACATTAAAGTTATCGACGGAACCGAAACTTTATTATGCTTTTCTATATTTTCATTTACACTTTATTGTAAAATTTTGCGCAGTTACAAGCTTATATTGGTAGAAATAAACCTAAAATTTACAATCGATAACCATAACATAAAAACGAACATTTTACTTTATATGTCTTGTTTGGATCATATATCAAAAAATACAAATCTTAAATTAGTGTATAGGGAGTTGTGGTCAAGTATAAGTAATATACTTGTTTCTCGATTGGCAACCAACCCCTGAATCCGTTTGATCACTCGCGTAGGTTTCAACATTAGTATTCCCCTTGCACAGCAATCAAACACAGCGGCACAGCGGCGTAACGAGCTTCCTACAAACTATATCCTGTTACCTACAGTGGTATCAGCGGGCGTATTCATACTGTATAGCCCTAAGGGCACATTTAGACGACGAGCGCTAAACGCGTGTTTGACGTGTTAAGTTTTAAAGCAGTGTACACACGGCGAGTGTTTATGAAGCTGTTTACATTCCCGCTCCGGACATACTGTGAAGTGTCAAACAACCGCAAGCCTTTTTAACGCGATGAGAGCTTTACTAAAATGCGCGTAAAATGATTGCCATCAAAACACCTCGGGGCTGTAGCAATAACCACCTAATCTCGTGCCAAGTACCAAGAACGCTGGTAACAATAATCATTACAAACAGGGAGAATTTCTTTATAAAGATATTTATGAGTATTTCAGCATAATAGCAAACAGAAACAAGAATATTTACCACTAGTGTATTTATAATTACGCTTTATTATTACTACATAATTGCTTATAAAAGTTTTGCAATTACTATTTCGAAATGTTTAAGCTTGAAAACCATTTAAATCAAACCGTATTACTTCATCTAAGCTATGAATACATTGTTAGTCAAGGGTATTTGGCTGCGGTCATAATTTTGGCTTTCAAAGAGTACTCTTTCAGTTGTCTGGCTTGAATGATCGATTTTTTTATTTTCATCTATTATTTACATAATCTCGAAAATTCACGCGGAGCAAATAAAGGCAATAAATAAGATAACTTTTTTAACGTCGCCACCCTTACAATAAATCAAATATTGTGATGAATTATTTGGTATTGTCTGTATAATTTATATAGATATGCGTCTCACTTAACAGTGGCTTGATAAATATACTGAACCAACTTTGCTAATTAAAGTGGCGGTTTAGAGGTGTATGCATTTAGGTTAAGAGAGTTAATTATTTCACCGGTCCTAAGTTAACGATTTAAATATTCCACGAAGCGAGCTTGTTCATTAAAAGTAGCACGGGCAACGTTGTCCGAGGACCTTATCTGCAGGACACATTCATACAGCGGTGTGCTGATAATGAAATTCTTCATCAAGAGGTGCACAGAGTGGCGGGACGTGCCTTTACGCCGTCGGGGCTGCCGGAAGGTCGAGTGGCGGATTATGGAAACAGACTAGATATGACAGTTTATATTGGTCACTCTTACAATTCATTTTGGTCGTGGGCGACCTTAGGAGCCCCTTATGAACGTAAACTTAGCTTTTATGATTGTAAAAATAGTCTACCTATTGAAAAGGTTTGTAGCGAGAAATGTGCGCAGTAAACTAGTAACTTGTTACAACGTATGCCTTATTTAAACCATTTCGTTTATGGCATTTTAGCTTTGAGGCAAGAACGCTCTGCGGGTTCCACTTACTGACCTCGTAAGGGTTAATACCGTTTTGATCCATTTGGAATTGTGTATGCTAACAACACAAACATTCCTTTGACTAACCTTATAAAGTGGAGTGCTTTTTCTGCGCTTTTAAAAAGTAAATAAAGGTAAGTTGAGATATAAACGCATTTAGTTGGAATGCTAACCAAAGAGATTTTGGACCGCGCCCGTACATCTTGCCCGATTACGGGCTGGAACGAGGCGAGCTTCGACTTCGCGCCTCGAATCCGTAAAAATCCTACGTCCCTTCTGCGATCATCTTATCTGATCTGCCCGAACTACTTTAGAAGATAAATGGGGATTGTTCTCTTCCAGTGAAAGCGATTGAAAACCAGTGCTAAATTTTAAAATCTATTTTCTGATACGATAAATATTCGACTTTATAAAGAGAAAAAGCTTTATTTATTTTTTAATGTTTATGTATATTGACGCATTTATTTAAAAAGTACATACAAGATTCGCCGTCAAAAGTTAAAATAATATTGATTTCAATCCATTAGTCTCAACGATTGGTACATTTTTCTAGGAATTAAACCTGTACAGTACAATTTTTTTTTTGTGAAAACATGCATACCGTTCATTACTCCGATTCCAGTTTCAATTATTAGTAGGTATGGGATTTTTGCGAAGCTCTCGAACGTTTCAGTGGTCCGCTTTTTGCGTTAAACGGTGTGTATCGTAATGGTCTCGGAAACAATAAACTACGAACAGTCCTATAGCTGTGCGGTTTTGCACATGATATAAAGCTATGTCCGATACAGGCATACGCGCAAATAGATGCGTATGAACTTACATAATTGGAGACATTATGGTATAATTTAATTATCTTTAAGAAAGCACTTATGTAGTGTACAATACAAGAGAGCACCAACATTAAACTTAAAGGACCTATATGTATTTTTATTTAGTTTTATTTATGCATGGCCATTGCTTCTCTAGCTCCATTCAACACGTTCTGCACATCATTTAACGTTTTAAACACCCAGCGGGTCAAGCTAAAGTTTTAATGGATGAGTGTAAAATTCCTTAATTGGTCTGATTGACGAGGTATGCCGCGACAGTTTGTCATTGTCTTCGAGTTGAACTAACGGTTAACCGAACTTCGACGCAAAGACAAACTGTGTAATAGCCAAGAGTTGGGACAGCCTTCGAAGTAGGTACATTAGTTTACACCACGAAACGTAAGTCATGAATTTACTCCTCCAACTTTAATAATGTTTAAATAAAAGATTTGTGGCCTTTTTGGGACGATCATATAGTACCTACATATAATTTATTGTATGAAAGTATAAAAGTAACAAAAAACAAATCGGGTTTTGATTTCCCCTAGGAATGCTGCCGATCGCATGTGTATGAACGCGGTCATTTCCGATATGCCTCAGGATCAGTTCAGATGAAGTCCCCGCACAAGCGTGACGCGGGTATCTATCTGTAGATTGGCCGATACAAAGGTAGATAAATGGAGAAACAAGACAAATTTACGAGGGTCCGTATTCTCACATTTTCACGACGAAGGTACGCGATAAACCCAAACTGCCTCGACTCGCAATATTCGATTCAGGACGATATAACTTTAAATAAATCGGAAAACTTTAGAAATAAACTTACCTAGGTACGTACCGTTACGATGGAGCGAAATAATTTTAAAACGTCTTAAAATATCAAAGTTGTTGTTCAAAAGTTAGAATCTATTCAATCTTTCTCTATAAAAGAGAAAAAACAATTTTCCAAAGAAATATACCTTAGGCGGATCGCAATCGAATAATATTCAGATGAGGAGCCGAGGATATGAAAAATGTTATAGATTTTTTTTATATAGCGCCCTGGGCTACTCGGGGAAGGGTTGTGAGATAATACAACTTCGACAATAACCTCTTGCATCACAAAAAATATACAGAATTAACAACTTAGTTATAAGAATAGTTTTCATAATTACATGCTTCGCTAACGCAACCGAAAAATGGCTATGGAAATTATAAAAGAACATCATAAACTCTCATACAATGTGTGACTTAATAATTACATAAATAATATAGTATCTGCGCGGTAACACATGCTTTTGTGTGCTAAAATTATGTTCGTTCTTATTAATGTCTTTGTAATTAAATGAGAAATATACAAGCTTTATAGTGTTTTCCGAATTTAGAGTGCTAAAGCTGAAAAACCGGTGCAGAACTAATGCTGTGGGTTTTTTCAGCGTAGTCGTGACAGGGTGTTTGCATAGCCCAGACCTAAGTCTAAGTGTCTCATATAAATGAGGTTTATACAAGTTGTGTGAACAAGCTCCGCCATGTCCCGTGGGTAGAATTTTTTGTGGGATTCCCGAAAGTGGCTTTATACGGTTATGGATGTAGGTGTTTTTCATTTATTGTTGACGTGAAAAGTATCGTGGCCTTTTCCTATAATAAATTATGTTTGGAAGACATACCGATAGATTGCTGATTACCAAGTTTACCACAGTTAAAGAATTGGCGATGTGGGAGTATTTTTCTAACACAACATAGTGATATTCTTTAGTCTTAACAACCGTAAGCGTAAAAAAGACAATATTCTTTCTCTCCAGTTTTTAGAATTTTTGTTGCTTGACCATAATGCAATAAATAAAATAAAACCAAACTAAAACACTTTAAAAGTAGTTTGTTTTGCTGCATTTGAAATAAATATTAACGGAGAAACAATTTATACCTAAAAGCACTTTATATAAAATTGAGACTAACGTGTGCTAACAGTGTGCTCAACAGTACTACTCTATCTAAGTATCTACATTATGTCCTTATTTATTGATACGTAACTGTCAAGACACAAATGTAGGTAGGCTTTATCATTTAAGCAATTTGTAAACTAGCACAGCTCCACAAGACTGCTCGAAGCTATACATAAGGAATTGATTGTTACGTTATTACCAACCATACAGTTATTAACTACATGACTTATATTATGAGTAAACATGTTACGAACGGACACTGTAATTAATATACGAATATTGGAAACTCTCGCTGAACATTAATTTCCAGACCGAAGTATCAATCTAGAGCTAATATTAAAGTGTGTGGGCAAGTTTACTGAGCTGCAACAATTCACGCCGCAGAATAGCCATCAAGACGTTCAAGTTTAAGACAGACATCCTAAGTTCAAGGTAACTAATAATTACAATTACCTTCTTGAGTTATCTTAAAGATATTTATACCTATAACTGATGTCAGGTTAGAGTTGACCACTAGACCAAGCAATAGGGACCGCGTGGGACAAATAAAAAAACAAGGCGTTCTAAGTGAAGCTCGAGATTCCCACTACTGAGGACGGACCACATAAAAACCATGCTGTATAGAGGCGCGTGCCGCTGGCGGCCTCTTGACACGTTTTCATAATGATGATTCACTCGATTGCGTTTATTAGCGTACTCAAACAAATTAATTGCGACAACGTGCAGTGTCATAAACCATAACCCTGCATACCTTATGGTTAATTCCATAGATTTATTTATGGAAGCTCCCGGAGTATGCAATTACTTTGATACGTCAAAGGACAGAAGGTCAGGTGTGATACGTGGAATTATTGGAAATATTCCACGTATTTTGGATGGTGTTACAACATGTAAGTTCCCCAAAGGCATATTTTCGCGCCACTACTGTAAGAAAACTAATTTCGCGTGTTTGCTTGGCAGGGGGCGCGGCAACGGCATTCTTAAGAAATGTGCGAATCGCTCGGATACTGCGTTTATGTGTTTGTGATATATCGGTATGTCTTACGCAGCAATAATCGTATCTCTCGCCCTTATTCCACGTATGTTTTTATTTCAACCTTTTGAATTCAATATCATACACAGCTACCAAGTAATGTGTAGGTACTATATACCTTTATATGTAATACATGATTGAATACATAGATAGCCCAACTACAAAGTTCTGCCATATACCTAGCCATTTTTTAGCAATTAAAAGAATGAAAGTGGCTTTCAATAAAAAAACAAGTAACAATGCCAGCCTTTGTGTTTAGTATTTTTAATTGATTTTTCATTGATTCTTGTTGCGACTAGTTCAACGAACCGACTTTTTGTCACAAACAAACAAAATAAATGTGGAATGCGTATGTACGTTCCGTATTGCAATCGCGATTGTACGTTTCGTATTGCAGTTTTTAGCATTTAAAGCTTATGTTTTTTTTTATTCAGACTAATTTAGTCACCAATATGTATAGTACCTAAGTATACTGTTAAACATTGTTTGACTCATACCACAATCGCATTAGGTATGGCAGCCTTTATAATCAAATCAGTGAAGGTTGTATACCGTCATTACAAATGTCGGCCTTATGGGGTCGGTGCATAGTTTAAAGAAGCTTTTTGGGCCAAGGAATGATATACGCGCACTTGCGCTTACAGGTGCCATAGAAATGCAGGCAACTCAAAATTGAATACACATTAACTGTAAATTAATCCAATTTACCAACGTGAACGAATACAAAATTATTATCATAGTAAAAAGATATTCCATTCCATAAATTTGTTGTTTGTTAGTTTGACCACACTATCTAATAAATATGATGGATAAACCAGTAACTAACTCTCACGTACTCCGGATCCTTCTCGTTAGCAAGTGTACAGCGGTCGTTTTCAATAGGACGCATTAGTATAAGTGGGTTCGGATGGCTGTGGATTGGCCATTGTGCTGGATTGTGTCGATTACATTCGCGCACACACCGGTCCTCGCGGATTGAGTTATTGTCTCCTCGTAGGCGCCACGCTGGCTTGCCACGCGACGCCAGCCAGTCTACTCGCAGGTGCGTCCGTTGTATCTCTAATGCACTTATTCTCAATAAATTACATTTGCATCGAATTTTTTGTAAATTTGTCGTTCTACTCTTTGCATAAGGAAATCTTAAACATTTAGAACCATTTTCAATATTAATCTAACATATTTTCGTGTGTAACAGTGTTGATATAGTTGTGACGAGTAGGTATTGTTTATTATGAGTGTAATCCGTGAACTTCATTATGGTCCTTAAATATGACATGTGCAAAAGTACCTAACTATGCAGCAATCCATAACATTTTCCTAAAACAATACCTTCTATAGACTATATTATAAAGTCGACAAAAGTGATACTAATAAGCAAACTAACGGTTAATACTCATCAATATCATATCTGCATTAAAATCAAACCAACTCTACCGACGAATAGTTATTATATAGGGCAAAGTTTGCATTGAATTCGAGCAGTAATTTGTATTAATTGTTTAAAGCGTATGGTATGAAGCGGGTTTCGTGATCTTCGGAGACTTCGATTAAATGAACTGCATTAGTAACCATTTAGATATACTGCACAAATCGGATCTATCAAGACGTTTGAGCAGATACATATTTATAATGAATACGCGTCATTTACCGAGTGCGCGTCACTCGACGCTTTGATCTCCTACTCGTAAAGGATGAAAGCTTAAACGGTTTCTTTAATGGCAGAACCCGCAGGTAAAGACTGAATTATTTTATGAAAGAAATTTTATTTCAAGAAGAAATATCTACTCATAACATAATCCTAAAAATAAATCTAGCATAGCCTAAAACGGCTCCGAGTATTTAATGGATTTTATGTAATACCTAATCCTTAGGTTTTGGTGATTGATAAGGGTACGTTATTACACGATGTCCAGAACGGTTGGGGTTGCGCGAGTATGTTTGCTAATACGAACATGGGGTCAAAAAGATTTAAGAATTAGGTATACATAACCGTCATATTTGTGGCTATTAGAGGATTAATTGTAGCAGGATAGTAATGATACCTAATACTACATAGTATAACCCTTGATCTAATTTCAAAAGGCTATCGCCGATCAAAGCTGGGTGAAATAGTATACACTCGCTTAAATAAGACAAGGGTTCGGTTTTAACTGTATTCAATATACCTACTACAATTATGTTGAATTGTAAAAGTTATATTGGTTTCCCTATACGTTTACGTCTCATCATTTCAACCGGTATTAATCCTGATAAATAAATAAATTTCTTTTAAGACTTCTAGTTGACTAAAATTCTTAATTAAAGTATTTCTACACCTTTGTATATAAGCTAGAAGTTAAATAACCCCAGGCTCAAATTACAAGTGACACGTAAGGAAAATGTCTTACTTTATTACTAGGACAACGTCGTAACATAGCCAAGGTGTACCAACTACATTGTATTAATTTGTAGAGCGTTGCTTCTTTACACCTTTATGTGTTTAATCTAAAGAATTTATTCTACCTAGCGATCTCGTTACAATCATTATGATTCAGGAAGTTTCCTTTACTGCAAACAAGATAAAAATATGTTATACACACTTCTTTACTATCTCATATGTTCACACGTGCTTACTAAATGGAAAAGAGTTTGAGAGAGACTGAAACACAAGCTCGTGTTATGAGTTTATTTAATATACTTAACGCAATGCCTACATATGGGAAGTTTCAAAGGCAACAAGTACACAACGTAGTGTTACCATCATCACGAAAACTTCAGCCTTAGCTGTCTTTAGCAGACGGCCTATTTAATGAAATTTCGAATATTTTCCATCCAGTGTAACTAACTAGCGGAACATTGTTATTGAACTTACCAGGTACTTTGAACAAACTTACAAATGAACTCAATCAAAAATACAAGAGAGCGAAGCTGTGCAGGGCAGTCGCCGCGTATAATTTATTTTATTATTGTATGCAGGTAGATACTATGTAGATACAGTGAACGACAAACAACTTTTAAATTTAATTAAGCTGCAAGAGCTCTTGTCTCTATGAAATCTAAGCTAAGAATCAGGATTGATCTTCATAGAAACTTCTGTAGTTTTATTAAAGAGAGAGGTACTTCATTGAAAACTTTTAAGAATCTTGGTAATTATAATGAAATAAGTATACGATTGTTGTCGTCAAATAAAAACACAGATACCAATATTTGTGGAATAAATCTGGAGTGTTATTTTTTCCTTATTAGGTGGGTCCGTTATACAGGAAGGTCGGAAGAACTTGACTTTAATAAATTTCATGTAATGAGGCTCGGGGTTTCGATGCATAGTATAATCCCCACAATTGGCTTAATGACTGAATGCCTTTACAATAGGGTTACGCATTGTTCAAATTAATTATGACATTAAGCTTACGCTATATGAAATATTCACTCAATGCAATAATGAATTATTTATTATTTAGTGTGGGGCCGATGAATAGAAAAAGGCTTACAACTTCGGACTTAATATAATGAGCTGTGAAATGTGGGTGTAACGAAGACTACAAATAAATGATAACATCTTTGCCTACCACTTCGAGTTTTACAAGCTTTATTGTATGTAACTTATGTCAAATTCTATCGAATTAGACAAGAAAAAATGATTTTAAATAGGTATTTAATGTATTACCTATTCGTTTCTTAATTTAAGTTACGAGAAGTATTTAAGAAATCATGAATTTAACATAATCCTCGGGAAAAGTTTCCTGTAATTTTTATATACAATAATAAATTGTAGCATTCATAGGAAGACGTGCGAAAATTCGCTTTCGCTTCGTGCCGAATGCGGGATGAACCATAAAAAAGTCATAAATGACCCACCTACTCTAAGGAAGAGGAAATAAATAAGATTATTGGAAAAATCCTGCCAAAGGTTTCATATTATGTTAGTTTCTATTTTAACCCTAAGATAAAGAGTTAATGCATAACTTTTTGAACTTATTAATTTTTTAGCAGTACAGAAAAAAAGTTCATACCCAAGTAAGTGCTATTTGTTAAAACCCAAAATATTTTCAGCGGGTCCACCATATCCGCGCGTGCATCAAGCACCGACGGCGCTTCACCGCATGGCGCACTTTAACTGTCAACGTAGATTATTATCACACTCACACACTGCGTTTGCAACACGTAAACAACGATTATTCATAATATTAAATCACTAACCACATGCGGTCTTATTCGCGACTCCGAGCGAACGGAATTAATTATCATTGAACCGAGAGTAGAAGAGGTAGCGGCGCGCGAGGCGGGCGGACGGCGGGTTGCTCAAGCCGAACTGCCGCGCGAGCCCGCCCCGGCGTGCTACCCCGCTGGCCGACGCGGGCACAACCACCATATTTTTCAATGATAAAAGCTGCCACCGATAATACTAATGGACACGAAATCATCATTAATGGAGCCATGATAACTATAAAAATAACTAATTGCCAAATAACTATTACCAAACTACCCAGCTCTCTCACACTGTTTAGTTTTAGAAGTTAAAATGTTAAAAATACTCTTTGTACCTACTTAACAATATTATTTTATAGTTACCAATTTGAATATGCTAAATACGTCATAGAATCTCTTCGCAGTATTTGCATAGACCCGGCTCCTAGTCGCTTGCCTATAGATTCCGATCACGAAATTAATTATGTTTTATAGAAGATTTAATCAAAGCGATCCCTACAAATAATCAATTAGGTACAAATTAATGTATTAGAGAGTAAAAGCTATCTGTGTAATTAATTTGCACCTTTCGGACTGCCGATTAAGTCCGCAGCGATCGGCGTTAAATGTATAGTGTTAGAATCTGATAAGATTGCCATTAATCACAGAACGAGTTCCGCCCAGGTTCCGCCAAGTGCGACGTTCCATTAGTCAGGAAGTAAGTTGCCACGTTACGTGTATAAACAGATATGTCAAACATCGCAGACCAGTGGCCGGCATGCCGGGTTCACCTACCGCTACAAACTACGTTTACCGACAAACGCCCACGTTTAATTCTATAAAACATGATAAATTGCTTTTGTCTCTTAGGGACTGACGAAAGCTGTCTAATAAAAATTGCTTAGAGGATAGCTCAGTACTGTCTGCATACAAAACGATTAATTAACAACGTCAACAAATTTTCATAAAGGCAGAGACTATAAAACAACAAACTCTAGGAGTACAAACAGAAAGATAACATTGCTTGGTCCGAAATGGAATCGTGTTCATGATTGTGGTTAAAATTTTAAATTATAATACTTGAAACCCTCAAACTTGGTTCTGTAACTTTTATTTTGGTGATTGTAGCCATAATCAAAACATTTAACCACGCCTAGATTACAAACGTAAGTAATCATGAAACTTTCCGTATTTATGGTACTTGTAAACGAGTTAAGCTGTTACCTACTCACTTCCGTTAAGGGGAATTTGCTTAATAAAGTTAATAAAAGACGAAAAAATTACTATTTTAGGAGTAGGCCTTTTTAACAAAAATTAATTATAAACTAGCTTGATATTAAAAATGTATTACTTAATTAATTATTACTTTTTCATTACGCAGGATATTTTAAACAATGTAGTTCAAGTTATGTCACAAATTTTCCTTTCGATTGCGGGCTTGTTATGCTATCGTAGTATAAAGGCCACAAGGCGTGGTTGAATGTTAGTGCACCAGCCGCTAACGTCTTACTAGACAATAGCCGACTAATAGACCGCTACAATAAATGGTCCATAGGGAATAGGTATTACCGTAGGCAAACCGCTTAGCTGTCACAGTATTTGTGCAAAGGAGGATTATGTTACTAATTATTTTCTAGACATGATTTTAGGGACGAACAAAGTAGTACCTACATTGCGTGGCTTCATTTTTGAATATTTAGCATGTCAAAAGGATTTAATACACAATAGAATCGTTAAACCCCCATTGCAACAATACATCGATAAAGTATTGCTAAGTAAATTGAAAAGTTAGGCAGCCAGGTTTTAAACGAGTCCGCCAGGAGTAACACACACATAGGATAACAAATAAATCTAGGCAAATTCACAACTCTTGTGAAGCGAACCTTTTTACAAGTTAACCTCATTCAGCCTCCATTCCCTTTAGTGTTAAGAAAAATATTTTTAATACAGCAATGATCAAAGGTCGTGTCAGTCAAATTGTAAATAAGCACCTCAACGTTGATTCTTTGCGTAAAATGAAGACAGCAGATTTTTAATAATGAAATATGTTTCTTTTTTATATTTTATAAATAAGGCTTTGGGTCGCAGGTGGTTTTTTTGATATGGAAAGAGGCTTAAAGTGCTTAGCATTACAAAATGGCTGTTACTAATTCCCGGACATCATAACCCTGATGAGGGTCCCATGCAGGACTGCTGTAATAAACAAAATATAAACAGGTACAATGTAGATAGAGTACCTACACCCCGACATATATTTTGAACAGACTCTTAAGTATAAGCAAATACGAAAGAAAGTGGTTATTGATGGCCAAATCATGTGATGATCTGAACGCAAGGATTGTAGACATTTCTGAAGTTTGACGGATAGGTATGAACATTACGACACGATGACATTAGTGTGGGATTAACAAAACCTTTTCTGGGATCTGGAAGCCATGTAAACAGCTTTACGTAATTATAGGGAATTAGGTATTTAAGTATGTATCTCTTGTATTTTTATAACCTTTCTATTCTCATAGTTGTTATACAGTTATTGGGTGTTTGAACAACCAAAGTTAATGTAACAATATTTCTTGAGCCAACTTTTTATACTTATATTTTCTTACTTGTAAGCTGTGATGGTAAATATATTTACTGAAAATTTCCCCATATTTGTACAAGCCTTTTTCTGTGTTGTGCAAATAAAGACGCTTTTATATTGACTCAAGCTGGCGCTACTGTGGCGACGTTACGAGTTTGAGTCTAGTGCCCGTTTACTTCCAAATAAGATTGAAGGATATGAGTATGTTCATACCTAATGATTCAACTCGCACAATTGTTCCAATTTCCGACTCTACGAGTATTAGCAGTAGCCAAAACCGTCTCCGCAGAAAGTAATATCATGTGTACAACTTAACCACACAAATGTGTTTCGGCTTTTACGTTTCTACCTTAATAATATCGAGAATTTGTGCGCGGCAGCAAATATTGTATATAATGAAAATCTTAAAGAATATTTGCCGAGGACGACCTTGTTATATTGTATAAATAAAAAAGTTTGCAGCTAATTTAGCAGCGAGTCTTTTCCTTAGTCCCCTGGGCTGGCACGATTATTCTTGAGAAATCAAAGAGAAATCACACAAGACTTGTGGTGTAGGGTGGGAGCCAAGTGGTAAAGTAGCTAAGCAGGCCCGTTAATAGAAGGACCTGGCCAACGGCCGATACTTGGCTTACATAATACCTTTATGTTTTCATATGGACGAAAACCCACTTTGTTAGTTTTATATATTGCGCGATCGATATACAGAAACATATAGGTATATGTACCAGCGTGCGTAGGAGACGATAATATGATTATTGTAATGGATGTAATACACGTAACTATCGTCGTATTCATATATTATATAAAAATATCGGTGGTAATAATCAATTGCCTGTATCTCCCTTATAATCTCTGAAGCGAATCTTACTGAATAATGAATAAATGTGTCTTAACGGTGTGCGCCAGTGTGGCGTTGTCAGAAGTTTATTACACCAAAAATCATTTAGCAGACTGCTAAGTATCAGTGCATGTATTGTTCTCGTTTATTAGAGATGTTCATCATTTTAAGTGACACTCCAGAGAACTTCCTAGTAGTTCGATCACCATGGAGCGCAAAGATATAGCGGCGGCTAGCGTGCTAGCATCGGAATAGACTCTCTCACATGGGACTGGTAGTATTATGCTAGTATATAAATTTCTATGGCCCCGAATACCGCTTTGGCCGGGCCAAGCTGATAACTATTTTGTGTGTATGACCTCAAAGTAGTTAGACCGCTGAGAGGGACAATGTCGGGACTGAATGGAATATTGCGCGGCGTGCTCTCTCAGCCGAGCAGTGTTTAGGCTGCAGATTTAACCTAGATGCACATTTACACACAGATTCTCCCATTAAGCATACGCCGTTAATTCATTCGCCCCATTATCTTAGTGCTATTTCAGCAATGACTTTGGACTATTGCGTCAGAGTAATTTCGAGAAAAAGAACCTCAAAAATCATGTCTTACTCAAAAATATTATAGTGATTCTTTCGTTTCTGTTTTAGTTTCCGTTTTTATAGCCTTCGTGGAGATGCAAGTATAATAACACTTCGAAATAATAATTTCCGGAATGGTTTGAATGTATCTCGTTTTTAATAAAAACTTTGTCCTAAGATTTGGTTGGTTGTAAACTTAGAGGGTACGTTTATAGGTAGAGCGTTTTCAGGTGCATAAAATACTATAAACGGAAAGTAAGCAAGTTTAGAGACTCTTACGTTTAAAACAAAAATATATATTATTCGATATTTTATGGATCCATAGAAGAAGGTATACGATATATTTAGGTAATGTATATATAAGTTAATGTACTTATATCAAGTATATCGTTATACCGACTCCTTTGCATAAGTAGGAAATAAAATACAGGACCACAGATCTTAATTCATGACTGTCTGCCTATATGTCCTGTGTAGGTAGGCGTATTTGGCTATCGACGGTGTTTGTGGTTTTTGTATAAATGTGAAATCAATATTACCACAGAGTATTTGTAGCCGGATTACCGTGTTTTCGACATTTATCATATAACATGGTGGTAGGCACTTGAAACTTAGTTCCGTTCTACGTTATATACTTAATAAGTTTTCCTATCAGGTAGCGACTGGTTTGGATGTTTCTTATTTCCCATATAACTTAAATACTCAAACAAACAAAATATCAGGATTGGCTTCTATTGTAATAAATACCATATAATAATAAGCTTCCATTATTTAAGATTTCAGATTCATAGAAACTAAGACAATGTGTTGATTCTAATAGGTACCTACGTCACTGTGTTAATCAGAATCTAAACAGCCCAGCCACAATGTCACTGGAGCCTTACTACGAATACTAGTTTAATTTAGATGCCCGTTTACCGACATAATAACCATACGCGGACGAAAATGTTATTACAATACGCAGTTGTTGCGCGACAACATTTTGGAAGCGTTCACAATACTAACAGCGGGATAAGTGCGCAGCCTCTATGAAATATTGATGACGTTGACAAGTACGAGATAATTGTTGAGACGTGCTATGAATAGTAATTTCATTACTGGATAATAAGCTTGGTCGCGGAGGCAAGAGCTAGCGAAGCTGGCGAGGACGGCGCGCGGCGGCCGCCCCGAGCTCCGCTACAATGCTCCGCAAACAGACCGCCTAATGGGATCCAACGGCATTAAATTAAGTTTTAAAATTAACTTTTCAAATACCTCTTTGTAACCCGTTAAAAGCAAAAAACCACTTCCCCAAATGTACCAAAGATTAAGTGAATAGGCACTTTATGTTTTTAAAGATATACAATCTATATATCTCTTCTATTTTTGCAAAGCTGCAGGTACTTAGTGTAAAGTATTCATGGACTCTGTTTCCAAGAATAATATCTTAGCCTGAAACTTTGGGGCTATAAAAAGTTCTTGAAACGCAAGATATGGTTGTAATTAATTAAATAAATCAAAACTGTACTTTTTAATTAATGTGTGCGTCTTTAGGATGGAAAACTGTTACACTCCTGATTATGTAAGTGCCGTACGGATGAACACCCTCTGCGCAAAATGCTCGTCATGATATGAGCAAAAGATCTGCGGGATATATCAAGTTGAACGAATTTTTTGCTCGCTCTGGAGGAGACATAAGCCTTAATGATAAATATGCTTTTAATATTCCACTATTATCTAGGATACCCTACTCTCTGTAAATAACAAATAACTCTGAACGATATACATATGTAGGTACGAACAGTTGGACCAAAACTGAAGATTTGTACGTTAACCTACTAACTCTGTGACCTGAATTAACACACAAACAAAAAAAAACTGGTTTTTTTTTCTCACAGTTCGCAGTTTTCAGCAAGTCGACTGTATTTTGTGTGACTGAACTGGTCAATCGCTGTGCTTTGCATTACAAAGCTTCTATACAATGAAAGTGGGTATTGCGGAACGTACAATTTTGATATATGACTATTTATTTCTCTCTTTTTCAAATCAAATTTATGCTTCACATCAAACCTAAATACAGACCTAGTGTAACAATAAGTATTCTCGTTACACTTCCTTGGTTTATCTCATATACACCAGTTATGGGTTTCTGACCTATTACCAATCGCTTTTGGTAATAATCACGTCTTAAAGAGTAGGAGAACTTAATAGTTTACGTACTTCATCCACCAGTGCCATTTTGGCTTAGCTAATGTTTTAACCCTAAAACTGCACGTCCGTTTCCAGTTACGTTGTATTTATATAGGACAGTTGTCAGTTGTAGTTAGTAAGGACGTACATACGTACTATATATATACTGCAGTTATGCTGATAACAATATATTCTGTGCGGGTTATGAGGGCCATATTGTGTCTATGCAGCGTGTGTAGTGTACACGGCGGACGGTCGGCTGACTAGGCGGTATCAATCTAATATCTCTGGCCATACATTTTATCCTCACAAGACATGGCCTTTGGCACGCACGAAACTCTAGTCCTTCACTACTGTATGTATATTTAACGTGGGGACCTATTTTAAGTAACACATGGGTGATAAAGAATGAGTGAAGGCTACGAACTGTTTTCGCCGCAAATTGCCTAACTCTCAAACTATAAATGTTACAGTATTAGGTCACTAGCCTAACGCCTCGATAGAAAACGAAATTATTCTCAATAATATTTAATTATTTTCAAGCAGTATAAATTGCTTTGTTAAAATCTTTAAAAACAGAATGATCTCATATTTTCTTTAAATCTTGAACTCTAGTAAAATTTTGTAAAATATCAAAGGAAAATATTTGCCTTGGTCTGTTGTCTTGGGTCCTTACATCAGATCGAGCTTATCTCAAGGAGGCCTTCAAAGTACTCCTTTCATTGATATTACAAATAAAATAAAGATATTTATGTAGGTACCTATAATAAGATTTGGAAATTTTGTTCATATTAAAGGACGACGCAACGGGTTTTTGTGGTATTTTAGTACTGTGAAAATGTATTATTGGATAAGTAGTACTTTTCAAACTTCGAATGTTTTACGAGGACGGAGCCGCAGGCACGTCAAGTGGACAGTACAGCCACAAAATGAGGATTTATTCTATAAAACCACCTTTTTAAACATGCGGTTTATCTAGTTTACAAACTCAAGGACTGATTATACTTGCTAACTGTTTTAATTTATAATAACAATTATCAAGAATTATTATATTGGATAGACTAAACGTCAAGGAAACGACAATAGATTATTATTTAACATGTGTAAACCTTAACACATTATTATTATATTATCTAACTCGTCATCATAACATCGCTGAAACCACAGACGTAACAATGTTGTTGTGTCAGTGTAATTTTGTAGTAACATATCATAAGTAAATTATTCAATACACTGAATGCTAATTATGTGATACATGAGTTTGCTGGATGTGTATGCGGGTTGATTGCGTACTCACTAGGCGTTAGGCACACAGCACATCACTGCCGATAGATAATGCCGATGTATGATTAATGGCAACGCGGCGGAGTTTTCACATTCAAGCGCGAAAAGAAGGGTCCGTTACTAGTGGATATAGCAGGCTTTCTCACCACATACAAACTGCCTCTGAGGGTACGGGCAAAGAAAGCTTCCTCAGTTTGTAAATATTACTGGCTATAGACATAACCCAGCTTTTTGGCCTCGTAGCACGTATTCAATTTTAGAAAATCTAAAATTAGCATGGCGTTCCGAATATAAAATAAATTCATAAAAAAGTTTTGCGGCAAAGCTGTGTTTAGAAAGTTATTTAAACAAGTAAAAATTCCAACATTCAACCATTCCGTGGTTTGTGGACACCCGACACGGTGACCTTTTATACCTAAAGATTAAAAAAGCTGTTAGTTAAAAATTCATAATTTAAATAATATCTAACTGAATATCTATAGAATCTTTACATCGGATTCTCAACAAAGTTTGCTGACAGAATTGGAAATCAATTTCAACATTGTCTGTCTTGTGAACATACAATAGAGAAAGAGCTCTGGTGTCTCTAAGTAGAAGAGTAACTACAGTGCTCGGTCTCAAAGATAAAGGAATCTTCTTGTTAGTTACCACTGGAGGTGACCGACCTACCCTCTCAAACAGATAATTAAAACACACAGTTGCATTTGTAATTGTTCCCTCGGCTTTGAGCCAGAATAACGTTGAGTAAGAACATGCTCAACTCCACTCAGACCATTATAATACCTCTATAGAGATTGAGTATTCACATGCGAAGTTTAAATGGTGTTTCACTTATTTAATTCTAAAGTAACGGAAAAATCGATAGCTAAATAGGAGTTTGTACGAAGTTAGATGCGGAGTAAGCACACGGCTCATTAAACTTCAGCTATCCACATTTGCTTACGTCTGGATTCAGAAGGTTCTCTCGACGAACGCAATGACACTTGTTCGTTTTATCGCCGACCTTTTAAGACGTAGGTATTCAACCCACTTCCGCTGGGAGACGTATAAGAAAAAGGACAACCATAATACTGTTGCCTACATTTTACTATTACTACCCTATACGAGCTAGTATACAAGCACAGAGATAAAAAACGGTATGCGTATATCTATCGTAATGTCTTCATTCAAATTTACCACTTCTACGTCTTCATAAATGCCCAGAATATAACATATTGAAAACGGTTACTATAGCACTTAAGTTTTTAATCAACGTTTTCACTGACCCAAATAATATTGTGTAGGTACCAAAAGCGCGAAAGTAATATTAATGATTTGATATTGCTTCTTTATTAAAAAAATAATAAAACGAGAAGCTTTTATGGCTTAATCTCGATTTAAATGTAAATTACGTGGCAAAGGCTCCAGCCTCTGTGTCCGGTGGTCATAACCCCGTCAAAAGGCGAAGGCGCTTCATGTTTATGAAACGCTATAAACTCAGAATTACTACTACCAATAGTAGACCAACTGTAACGCTTTGGATACAACCATCGTAACTATTGTAATGAAAGTGAGATTACTAGTTACGACGAATCTCAAAATACGACCATAAATTTGTTGACATTGTACTAAAACCACACAATTCTTAATAACGTTGATAGTAACAAGCTTAGAAATCTGTATATCAGCTCATTCCTTTTAAAACGAAATAAAATTTTATTGAACGTTTCCGAACCTTTTTAGATTTGGTCCCGCATACGAATAAGGCAATAAATGTTGATCAGGACAAAAAAAACAATTGACCGAAATCTATTATCAGCTATATTGCTGTTAGTGAAACACACTACGAAGTGTTGTAGCTACCGGGCGCAAACCTGGACTATTGATTAAACATTTGAGAAAGGAAAACAAATCGCAACTTGAATTTATTCTGTAAGGGACTAGCTTTATCGTAGAAACGAGAGACATTATGCAAAAAAATAAGAGAATTTCAAATAATATTTCGCAGTAAAAAGTAAGTTGAAACATTGTTTAAAATTCTTAATAGAAAGAGCAATAAGGAAAGTATTGTAGTCGTTAAATGTTTCTGAACCCCTTTAAATCCGTCAAAATCCTATTGAGAGTAGCACAATGAATGTTGACTTCATCTTTGTGTTATTTCTTGTTGCGTTCGGGGGCCAGGGCACTTGAATAAAAGATTCGTATATTATCCCAGGCTCGGCCGCGGTACAATGGGACAGCGACAACGCACCCACTGTAATTCAGTGAGCGGCCTAGCGACCGCATTGTATTATTATGTAGCTAGATCGCTACCGACAATCTAATTTAAAGGTGAACACAGGAACTCTCGCTATATCTACATACCTACCTTCGGTATCGGAGACTCTAAACATCCATGAATTCGAAATTTTCTAAGCCACACAGACGGTAGGTACCGGGTATGTCGCATCGCCGGCGACGCGTTCCCAAACTCAATTTACTGGAGAGTAAATATAAACAAGTGTTAAAATACATCGATATTTTAATTTAACTTGTGACATAACAACATCACGGGAAAGTTAAGTGTATAAGAAAACTTTTTGCTATTTTCAAGTTGGAAAACTTCAACGCTTTGGGAAAAAAATGTTTCCGAGTTCTGTTTTTAAGTAGTTGGAGGGTGTATAGTAAATAAAGAGACGGACACGCGCTATTCGAATACACAAAATGAGATCCTTTCTCGAATCCGAAATCAGAGTATAGGCAAATTGTGATCGTCACAAAAACGACTAAGGTCACGCATCAGTGGCCTGACATTATTTGTCAGAGTGGATCGGAAAGCAATTTCGCCTAACTCGAGACTATTTGTCACACATAAAACGTGATCTATGGAACCGTCTCACCCGATACATCCCGCCCAGCGACCGGCCGGCCGGGCCAGTCTAACGTGAAAGGATTTTTAACGTGTGACATGATAATAAGATTTGTACCCTTCTTAGGTCTTCGTTTGTCGAATAAGGAACCGAATCTAATAACGTAGCGACGTTTTAATTAAATATATCCAAATACACATAATCCACAACGACCAAATGCAGAATGAGAACATTATTTACAATACCAAGTAAAGCAATAAATTTAAGAAAATTTTGTGAGTTAAACACCAAAGTGGAGTATTACCTCATTAACTATTCACGTGTTCCCTAAACATGTATTGGACGTGGCACGAACAAGTCAAATAACAGAGCAACAAGTCTATAGCGGTACGCGGCGGTAGTGTTGTCAGTATAATGTCAGGCGGGAATGGAGGGCGTACAATGCATGTCGACTATGTTCCCAGTGTCAGTCGGGCGTCGACGGGCAAAATGGTCCTTATGCAGCGCGCTCGGGATTTTCGGTTGGGGATAGAAAATTGGATTGGCTCGTATCGGTCGCGGTGAAACACTGCCAGGGTTTGGCATGGAAACTTATTCTAGGCGACTTATGGCGTCGGTGCTTCGATATTCTGCGGTAACATCTTTCGTGTGTTATAAACAAAATTATTCTGCTCGAACTAAATAAATTTTGTATACTGAAACTTCCAACGGTAGCTTTATCCAGCGTGAAATAAAGTCTCACTGTTCAAATGTCTATAAAGTTATAAGAATATCGATTACGCGGCGGAGACTCTTTTCACTAAACACAGCGACGACGATCGGGTGACACCAACCAAGGGTTACGAATTGTGAAATTCCAAAGCACTCCGCTGGCCCTTGAATGCTGGAGGTAAAACTTTTTGATTAATGAGCAAAAAGCTTTCGTCTGCTTATACCTTTAATTAAAACTAAAAAGTTTTGGGGAGAGCGATTGTCGAAGGCCTAGGGCTATTCATTAATATAATTGTTTGTTTGCGCATGCATTGCCAGAGAGTAGTAACCGTTCGCATATAGTATAGTGGTAGCACTTAGTTGCGTGCAGCCAGAGGCCCCTCTGTGGACCTCGTTTACCAGACATTCCCCGCATCGTCGCTAAGTACTTAATTGTGTCAGTGGTCCTGAACACAGCCAAACCAGCCAAACTTAAATGAAATATCCGTGTTACTTTAGAATAATCGTTTTCCATTAATTTTCTTACCTAATCGAGAGATAGAACGAGTCAACCGCAATGAAATAATCTAAAAAATTATTTAATCCTTTCTTTTTTCGTCGTCAAACGAAGTTTTTATAAGCCACCAATTTAATGGATCGGTGGAATTGAATATGATTAATTAGATATCTCGATAATTGAACGGAGCTAAGTTTTATGTAGGTACCTATAATATAAATGAACATTTTAAGGTATTGTTAAGCTCTGTAGCTTCTTACGAATTGCTATTTTACTTAACTTGAGGTCGTTCTATCAACTAAATTAAGATTTCCTTCAAAAATGCACACTCAGATTCTTGAGCACTGTATGAGAAAAATGTAACCTACCCTGCTACCTTTTTATAGCAACATCACTTCGCTTTTACGTCCAAATAGGTACATTAAAGTACTTTTACCTTTGATTTATATCGCGTAATTTCATCAGAAAGCTATCGCCATATTATGACTGAATAATTATATTGCGGGAGTTCAACTTTAAGTAAGTTCTAGACTAATAAATTCCTGTTATATTAAGAAAATCATATTTGGTTTTTAATTGTATCATATTCATATTTTTAAATACATTTTTAGATAATTATTTTTGGATAATTCATAATTAACCATAATATTTTGTCAGGATTAAATAAAAAAAGTACGAAGTGTGCACATTTTTTAGTTATGATAGATACCTATACACACGCTGTTTTGAAACCTAACCTACTTTTTACCTCCTATCTATCATATTTGTGAGATACGACCATAATCCCATCAATACTGTATATTTTTCTTTGATATCATCTAAGACTTATTACCGATTTATTTACCTTTACAGATTTTGGGGTCATAATTTCAGAGCATCAAAAATATTATTTTTACAAGCGCTTGTACTTTCATCTAAGCATTTCTCCAATTCCACTGAATATACAAAGGCTGTGTTATCTCCAATTCGATGGATACAGGGAATATATACATTAGCAATCTTAAAAACATATTTGCTTAGTTGATCGGTTTTTATAAAAGTTGTAGCACTTTAAAAGTAGAAGTAGAGAGTGAGGGTATTATAGACTCAACATGATTGTAGGTATGTCGCTGACTTCCACAAATTTTTGTTGTCCTAGTGGAAGTGAAATCAATAATAAGTAGTTCGCTACCCATTATCAACATTACCCGATATTTATGTCAAAATACTCTGAGTTTCGCGAATTCATGTGCTTTAATTCTCGTAGAGTAGCCGAACCCCCGAATACTTCATACCCTACGACATACTTGAGAGACCTTTTTCTTATCAATGAATCCAGAAATCGAATAATATCCTTTCCCTTATGTCCTTACATAGTCATTTGCTTGTTAGACATTCACATATGCATAGTATTTGTATTAAAGTATGCTAGTTTATTAAATTAGCAGTAAAAATATGAGGTACGCTTATACTAGGTACTGTAAC
Organism: Abrostola tripartita; assembly: GCA_905340225.1. Taxonomy (NCBI): domain Eukaryota; kingdom Metazoa; phylum Arthropoda; class Insecta; order Lepidoptera; family Noctuidae; genus Abrostola; species Abrostola tripartita. The sequence continues at coordinate 6,513,997 of HG996488.1, forward strand.
CGGTTATTACCGGTCGCTTTGTTACTTCACAAACAGGTATATTATGCAAATGTATAAGACCCAATATGTTCTTACAACCTTTGACCTCTATACAAAGAAAATAGTAGTACGCAGTTGGTTTAATAATTTAAAACAGCACAGTTAAACATAATAAAGAAAATTAAGAGCCATTTTCTACTACACTTACAAAACAACCACTAATTTGCTGTTTCAGGAATTAGTTTAATAATATATTTACAGGCTTAAACACGTTTACTTTTGTGTTAACTAACAAATAAGCTAGAAGGGTTAACTTGACGCTAAGTGGCTCCTTCGGCTTAAGTGAGATACATAGACGTGAAAACCGCACTCATTTGACAAGATCAAACAGTGCTCATGTCGAACACCTCTTTATTAAGAGACTTCAGACACAGTTTATTGCACGCCTGTTGACTTTTACTTTTTTATCAAATTTTTTGTCGACCTACAAGGAATTGTTCACAGCGATATTTCACTTTTATTCTTTTACGAACTATGAATCAGTGTTCCGTAGTACACAAGTGCTGCTGGTTTGTGTTTGAGCTGTGAAACAAAATGTCTTTTCCCGCTGGCGAACAGCAACCGCCGAAGTCGTTTATCTGTAACCTACTTCAGTTTATAAGCACGTATAAAATTTGGATGGCATTGAATATTATCTCAAGCACTTACGATTGCTTCAAATCAAAATTATCAATGAGCTATTTATGTATGTATTCCATTTCAGTACTAGACACAAAATAGTATTGACAAAGTTGAGTAGAGTATACAGTAACCAAAGATGTTTATTTATGTACCTATCTTTCAGTTATGTCAACAAGACACACTTGTGCCCGGCAAGTTATCGGTGCCGGCCACAAGTGTAAGGTATCTTCCTCTTATAGTTTAAGCGGTGTACGGTAGTTGGAAAGATGATACTGAGGCCGCCGGCCGTGGGTACATGCTACGAATAAATCATCGACGCAACATTTGGCGATAATTTAATATGATGAAAGAAAGTACCGCGATAGGCTGTGAGTACCGTAATATGCGGATATTACGTCACGCACGCATCGGCACTTTTGTCTGAAAAATCTACGTTACGTGGATGTATTCACCTTGCCTCGTTTTAAATATCAAAGTCTAGACGTATTAAGGTCAACCTCCAAGCCTCAGTGAACATGATAATTACTTAAATTATGATTAGGACGACTTGGCGGCTAAATAAATAGGTAGAGATTTTATCTTTTCAGTAAAGGGTTCTTTGGAGTATTATCGGGTTTCATTTTGTTTTATATAAATGTAACTAAGTCGGCAGTATCTGCCGAAAGAGAAGACGCTGATACTCTTCTATTTCTGTAGTAAAATTCTCTGAGGGGTTGCCGGTAAACACCGGATAAAATGGGTGACTTATTATAAACCAAAAGTACTCCGTATACTTCTAATTTTTTTTTCAATGTTGAAGTCTGCCCAGATTTTCTTTATGAGATTGCCTTTATTTCTAACTATATGAACTGTACTGAACAGAACCTTTACTTTGGGAAAATAAAGGCATGATGAGCGGTATGCGTTAATTGTAATCACGATTACATATTTATTTACCTAAGTGATAACTTAACATCAATTAGAATCAAAAAGGGAGTAGGTACTATGCATAAGCAATCTATAGAATAATTAAATTATTGCAACTGAAACACAAATTGATTATTTTATATTGTATCGTGAATAAGGTAGGTAATGCATATTAATAATCACGATTACGGAGAGAGCGTGCGGCGACCGTTAAAACGCAACATCGTTAATCTTCGTCATTCCTTCGCTGAGAATATAATATTTTCCTTTCATCGACGTCTAATGTCTAAGACTATGCAAACCAGACATTTTTCAAGAAGTGTCATGTCTCTGCGTGATCACGATACGAGCAACACATTCTACATACTATACAGTGGGTCTTTGTTGTTCCGTGACACGAGAAGGCGAAAATTATTTCAATGAGCCGTGGTGCTGCCTTTTCGACAAATTCGTATTGTTTTTTTTTCTGCGACAAAATTGGTTAGCTATATATTTCATACTCATTCCAATTAAGCTACAGCAAAACAAACGAAAGTTCACATATTTATTAAGGTGTGTGGAGCGTGGACTAAAACGTCTGCATTTACCTAATTTTCAAAACATTAAACTTTGATATAATTAGGACAAGGTGCCTTTGCAAGGTTTAATAAGTTACATTCTGTAATTTATATAACCACAAATTAGTTAACCAAATAGGCAAGCGGCCAAGAGCGGCAATTTCACCGTACTTACGGATTATACTGAATAATAACTGCTATCTATACAAATAAAAAAGGGGAGAGAAAACCATAGATTACAATTTCAAATGGATTTGCAAGACTAAGTAAACCTTAAAGAAGAAATTAAAGATTCTTAACTATTATATTTAAGTAGACCATTATGTAAAAAACTAATTTACATTAGATTTTACGGTCGTATTGTTCGGAGAAGGAGATAAGATTTATTGCGTTATTGTTACGGCCTTATCAAAAGTTAAGGAACAACGACTTAACGTGCCTTGTTTATTTAGGAACATAAGACAGCGTCTTCTTAGTTACTCAATTTGTAAGTTGGGTTTATAATTAGGAAATAGATAGGATAAAGCGAAATCCAACATCAAATCTATTGCCGATATTTGGCAGGGAAATGGCTTAGGGCCGTGTGGCCAGTCTGCCTTCACTTTAGATGATGATATTAATAAAGTTTTATTATTACGCATTTCATTTATAAGGCACAAAGTAACTTGGGGAATAGATTTATATTGATCAAAATTCAAGTTTAGCGTGAATTTTTCATCTGATATTAATCATTATAAGTTAGTCGTTTATCTTGTTGATATACTTGTTATTTACACGTTATTTTTGATAAATTTCGTTTGAAACAAAGATCAATTGGTGTGACAAACTAATAAAATTGTTATGGCAATGTCAACTCTGCCACTGCACCGCCCGCTTAATTAGAGTGTGTATTGTGTTAGCACAAACAGCCAAGCAAGCAGCAAACATATTATGTTAAATACACTTAAACATTCAATTGTATTAAGCTTTAAATGTATCTAATTAATAACATTTTAACAGCAGAATACATTTCAGGCCATTACATAATAAGTATTATTGGCGTAATTGCGTACCTACGTACCAGCGTATCCATGGCAACAGTATTTATTAGTATATAAATATATACGATAATAGGTATATGCATATAAGTACTACATATAGGTATCTGTAGCGATTGAAACTGAGGAAGCCGGGAGGCAAATGTGCGCAGGCTGTGCCTCATTAACGCTAATAGAGAGACATTAATCTATGTTGATGAAAGTAATAATGAGCTCCGTGTTTCTTGCATCGATCTGTGAGTTCTAACACCTCCAGTACGTCAGTATAATTATGATGTGTTTTGGCACGTTTTAGTATTACAGGGTAAGCCACTTTAATGTTATAAAATTATGCGTTGAAAAACGTGAAGGAGTCCAAACTGGGTTAAGGATTCCAGCGGCGTATAGCTAGTTAGTGACAGGTTGCTATCCCAACCTTCGAACGCCTGCCTGTATGACCTATTTCCCCCAGTTAGCTACTCTTACAAACTTGCAGCGCAGGATGAGTAGTAGTCTTTCATTTCCAGATAAACATGCGAAGTTTAGTTTCTAACAAGTTAAACCTACCAGTTTAATTTATAAGAAGTTAAAACTTAATTCATTAGAAAGTCTTACTTTCGTCGTAAGTCTTACCTTCTTTAGTTTCTATAACATTTTCAAGTAAAGACGCCATTTGGGGAGTCTAAAAAAATTAGGTACCAGAATATCATAAAATAAAACGCGGGATATGCCAAACGTGCCATAAAAACCACGAAGCGTGAATAATACGGTGTTCCACGGCAATCAGCCATCTGAATATAAAAGGAAATATTCAACAAGCGAGGCTCACCTAACGATCAAGCCAAAATATTGATATCATTGACAATTAAAAAGAAAAAGTTTCATTAATCATGTCATCGAATTTTAAGGTAATGTATACCGTTTATATGTATGCCATCAAAAACATATCTGTAAAAAAACCAAGTCGAGCAACTCAGTTTTTCTACCGTAAAAAGTCGTGAGATCCATATAATACCAAGTCGATTGCTTTATTAAGTCCCTACTTCAGGGACCTTCTAATAGCCGAGTGGTATGACCGTTGGACTGCCAAGTCAAAGGTCGCAAGTTCAAACCCCGGCACGCACCAATGACTTTTCGAATTCATGTGCGTACTATAAATTAGTTATCAGTTGCTAAAAACGGTGAAGGAAAACATCGTGAGGAAACCAGCACACCTGAGAGATTTTTCAACGGTGTGTAAAGTCATGTCAGAGGCCTACAGGCGGTTTAAACTCTGACACCAGGTTGTTCAACAACCATACGATAAGAAGAAGAAGAAGGGACCTTCTGTCTTAAGTTATTACGTAAATAGCTAAACGAACAACATCTTATATTAACCATATTAATATTAAAAATCTTTTATGTTTTAAATAAAATAGATTGACTTTGCCATCGCATGAAAACACAATGTATCTCACAAGTATAACTTAATATATTAAATAAAATTGTTCAATGCGATTGCCAAGTCAATCTTTTTTGCTCGACTTGGCGGGGGCACTGCCGTGCCCCCAGATTCGCATATTACAGAAGAATTTCAGTATCGTGTTTATAATGTATATGTATAGGACTTGCCTGATATTTTTGAATGGTAAATACAATCATAGTAACAATAACGAAGTTCAGGAAGGACAGTCCGGTTCTGCCCCATCATACATTAATTTCTATCTACAAAGTTGTTTTTGTGACCTAAGTTCGTGAAATTACGTCCCAGTCCCAGCTGTCGTTGTTTTAAACAATTTCCTTTTACATTTTGTCAGTTTTTTTTCACTGGCGTGATGTTCGTGTTACTGGTTAACAATTTTCATAAATTACAAAATTTTGGCCGTTAAAAGATATTTGATGCTAACAGGCGGTTTTTATTTTTTATTTATAAAGGAAAATGCGAATTGTATTGTAATTTTTTATACAGCAGATACCAGTATTTTATTTTACAGAACAGTTCTTTATTCGTTTTAATGAATATTGAAAAAATATTACCTATATATGTGCAATTGTGCATGCATATAGTATTAGTCGATATGATTTACCAGCTTATGTAAACGCAAGATGTAACCTACATATTGTTTATGGAATTGGAAAACAAGTGCAAACACAGTGTTTTTGCTGTATTCTTTCACGAACAAAATCAGCCGTATAGTATCTGAATTGTATTGTGGAGGCAGTTTAGCGAAGAATCCAGTCTAATGGCTTAGAGATTGTTTGACATATAAATCATCCGATAATTGTAACTCTGCTAATTGCATTTGTGTAAAACTAAAGCAAAACATGTCTGGCGTATGAGTGCGATTTTTCAATTTAACGGCATTGTCCTAAGCTAGTATTTCCGACACATTAGCGGAGGCGGCAGCGGCGCGCGTGTAGCCCGCAGCATCGCACTTTACCGCCATTTTCACTCTTTTTTGGTTTACGTTGAAAGAACGTCAACAGCTAAAAACAAAGCTTTAACTGGAAAAATCTGTAATGTTGTCTTGCATTCTATGTAATTCATGACTATTCAAACATCACATGCATGTATTACAATTTGTTATGAGAGCTACTGACACACATTTTATATGAGTTTCCGTGTCGCCAAGTTCTGTTTTAATTTTTCTTTTATGTTATATTTTCTTGCTCTTATTTTTTATTTAAATGTGTCCATTCAACATTTGTAGCGCGTAACTAAATATTTATATGTATGCTTCTGGTATTCTGAAAACGTTTCAGTCGTCAGAGTGGTAGCTTTCATGGACGTGGACATGGGGTCGAGAACCTTCGATCCTTCAATATTGATAGTCGAGCGTTCGATGTATTGTCTCTATGTATACTAAGTAGGTCATGACAGTAAAGGTTAGGACATAATTTTTTCTTTGGAAGTAAATGCGACCAATCACGTGTGAAGTCTTCTGATTTAAATATTAGATAAGAGCACTTACAAACAGATACTTTGAAAAATCTGTTTACTTTTAGATTTTATATTTATTTGCGTTTTCTTCTTTACCTCAATGAACAATAAAGTAATATTACGGTTCATAAGTTTTTTATAGCTGTCTTATTTGTGTTCTATAGGCAATTTGGAGCGTTACCAGAAATAAATCAGATTTGAAAGTACTTTAAGGGACGTATTTTTTATGTATCGAATAATCGCAGACAGTTTGTGCACAAACAAGGCCGTTTCCTTCCTGCGTAAGTATTTACGACATCGTTATTTGTAGAGATTTAACCTTGTCACGTAGGTACCCTACCTACCTTATTTAACAATGTTTCAATATTAAAGTTGATGTGCCATTACATGCTTACACGATATATCTCTGAAATTTCTTTTCTGGAAGCAATCTCCATAAAAGTAACGTCTTGTGCGCCGACACCTTGTTTATGATGTAAAGCATGCCAGCTTGGCTACATGGGCTGAAATCTGCCGAGTAAGTAGTATTCTACTTTATTAACTAGCAATATTCGCTTCTCTCGAGAGAAAACTTGAGCATCTTGCAAAGTGGGTAGTAAATACATTGGGGAGAAAAATTATATTTTACCATTGTTTTGAGTTCAACGATCTAATTGTTTTAATAAAGATATTTAAGGATACGACGGTCTTTTGCCGTTGTACGCTTATTTAGCGCCTCATTTTTGAGTTAGGGCAAAAGAGTTTTGCAATGCTCTTATAAATTTGAAAAAAGAAAACCTACGTAGGTAATACCTGTTTGATGCGAGTCGTACGTTGTGATGTGAATACTTGGCGCCCTCGCTTGATGCGTTTCGTGTAGCTCTACATAAACATGTGTCTGTTAACCTGGACAGACGCCAGATCGTAGGCGTTAGACAAGCTACCTGTCACTGCAGAATTATTGTAGAGGGCTTGGATAAAGTCCTCAATCAAACACGACTGACACCAAGAATGCTTTAGTGATGTACCAAAAAATACCTACTTTAACCTATCTATCTAGGCAAACATAACTAAAATAAAACCTTCAAAATAGTTCAAGCACATAAGCTTCAACTGAGTGTACTATCAAAGAATCATACGAAAATGTTTGTGTTGAACCAGCAAAGTATTTAAATTCCATATCTATCGCGAACGCTTAAATCGAAAAGTCCCAAGATATTTCAAACGTAACAAATACCGGAAACGTGCATACAAACTATGCTTAGAATTCTAGCTTAGTAGCACAGGACGTGCTCGAGTGACCGACTTTCCTACCCTGGCGGTATCATCACACAACTTACGGAGACATTTTAGAACTATGTGACGACATCGCAACAGCTGTGCTCAAAATACACAAGTTACTGTGCGTGGTGGACCTTTAAACAGCATTGTTGCATACAATAAAATCATTACTAACAATCTTATAATATAATACTAAGTTCTTTATATTTAAACAAAATGCGCATCTTCAAATCCAACTTAACCTTACCCTTTCCTAAAATAAAATGTTTCCATAAACAAATGTGTACTCTAAAAACTCTTATAGCCATCTATAGCAATATTTTTTTAAGGAAACAAACAGCAACATGATTCCGCTTTTACGATAGCTAATACTTAATACAAATAAAATGTTCGGATAACAAGAGGTGCTCGAACCGTCGCGTGTGTTCTCCAATTTGTGTAGCAAGTATACAGGACATAAGCTCCGGGCGGAGTAGAATGTCCATCGTGAGATCCGCGGAACTAGTGGCACCGGGGAACCCGGCTACGCTCGGTAATCGACGACGTCGGCGACGGTCGCACCCGCACCCCACACACAGCGACAAACGCAAGGAAATTGCTCTCTTCTGCCGGGAAATTGAGACGCTTCTCGTAAAATCGAATCCCTACATTCTAAATGCAATCATAAAGCAGATCAAACATTCATGAATAAGCACTTTTAGTATTCCATTCTAGCCGTCTCAATAGCAATAAATATATTTCCTTCCTTTCTATTTAGAATCTGGCACTTGAGCTTGACGAGTTCTTATAACGTACTTATCTTTTTTATTCGGCAGCTTTTAATCATAAGCATTAACAAAAGCCACAATTGTGTCTAAGCTTTTTCTTAATGTAACTCGCAAAAAATAAGTAATCGCCGCACTTATCTTAAAACGTAGCGAATTAAATGTCTGGCCAGCTCTAACGTGATTAATCCGACAGGACAAAACGACATATATAATACGAGGATAAAATGTTCAGAGAGGGAAATTGCAACATTTCGCCGAGACACTGAAATTGCGGAGGCAAGTGGCACGCTAACAGCATCAGTCGAACAATATTGCAATTGTGTGAGGCAAAATGATACAATTTACACTTCCTTTTTAGGAAATAGATTGGCAATCTTATAAAAAACTGAATCAATTACCCTTGGGGCGTCGACTCGCGGTCCAAAGCTTGTTCACTATATAACAGATGCAGGTGATTTGAACAAGGAGAATGTGAACGAAAGTTGCTTTTTTAAATTACAGTAAATGAGTAGATATTAAAAATGTTTTTATATACCTATACTTGTTCATCTTAAAGGTAAAGTATATTCAAATATCTTTGCAGTAATTTAATATAACTAAGCAAGACGTCAGCCAATAGCAGAGGGCAGTAATCCTCTAAAACTAAAAAATAGAAAATAACTTTTTCTAATACTGCTTGATAATTTTTACAGCGCTACGAAGTTAGGTGCGCGACATTGCAAGAAACGGTACATTTCTGTGACAGATGGACAAGACGAAAACGTAACGGTTCTTTGTTGCAATACGAAGCTTTAAAACAGACCTTAGCGTCATTTAGGATTGAATATTATTCAAGTAACTTAACACGTTTAAATTTTCCTGTCTTCGGGTACCTATTTGCATACTTAAAATTTGGCGTAGCATTCGAAATATATTTCGTATAACATACCAAAAGTCTAAATAAATCCTGGCATAACATTCGCCGACTTTTCAGTAAATAGCCGGCGAGAACTGACTTTTAACTACATTTTAACCTATAGGCAAGTTATGAAAACCGCTGAATACAAAACAAAACTATGGAGAAAGGAAAAGAAAGGGATTGGAGCTGCAACAAGGATTGTACTAGCGCACGTTTCGCTGAAATACCTTAGTCGATTCTGTTACAACTTTTATATAATTTTGTTCTTTATATTTATGATGTTTTATACCAGTTAACTAGTTATGCTACATTATAAATTATGGTATGTTACATAAACGCAAATATGTACCAAGGTACGTGTAATTAGCGAAAATGCTGAAAGTTTTTAACATGTTAAACAAAGCATTACATGTATACAAAATCTGAATTTTATACTACTAGGTAACAGTTATATATTATAAACATTGTTGTGGCCTCTGAGTTTCAGCATATTAAATAATAATTTTAAGCCAACCTATTTATAATAATTCCAACGGAACAACTGTGCTAGTGTCGTCAGATATGGCGTTGGCTGAGTGAGTCGGAATTTAAAACTGTCACTGATAAGCACACTAACTCATAATAATGGTTTCAGCCGACCGCGGCCGCCCCGCCTGCCCGCGCCATACTTGTAAACTGTCAACCTTTACGTCCACTCGGATTCCAACGGTATTTATATTCCATGAATTTAACCCCTCGGTACCAATTACCCTTAAGTGTGGTACTTAAAAATGATACACTCGATTTAGTATGCAAATGTTTCACCCACCCGTCGCCACACGATGTTCAAGCCTACCGGATTGACGAATGAGAATGAGGCATTTATAAAATGCGAAAGGTATTTTACGTTTGTTAAAAGTAAAACAATTTTGATAACAACAAAGTCATGATCAAAGAAATTCTTATCAAATAACTTCAACAGAATTCAGAAAATAAGTTTTAAAATAAATCTTGAGACGCGTAGTAAGTTCAATTTGTCTGTAGAACTTGGACATGCACCGTAGTCTAAAATATGCAGATAAAGTCGCGTACAGGAGCGTCAACGAAACTAAGTTTTATTTGACTTGAATAAATGAACTAGGTAGGTTTGTGTTATACAACTAGATGAAGTGGAACCATGTCAACAGACTTTCTAACTGGTCCCAATCTTACTTCCCTCTACGCTGCTAACTTTGCGCCTACAGTAATTGTATAAACTACAACCTACATATATGTTCCACGGGTAATTCGAACCTATTAGAAAGTTTAGCCAGTAAATGTTCCCGAAATATTAAAGTTAAATACCCGCGAGTGATGTACAAAATGGGTATTAACATGTATTATGAGGCAGGTGTAGGCAACACACCCATATTAACCCTAAGCATCACACTCGAGAGAAAAATAATTTTAGATTATGTATGATTGAGCGAGTACCTAACCAAACTAACGCGTCGCGGCCATCCTGGATACAAATGAATATAAATATTATAATTTATATGTAAAAGCGAGCATTGTTATTATTATGAAACACAGTTATGGTGCGTCATAAACGGCTGACAATTGGCGTTATCTGAGACAAGCCAGACGCGCTCATAACTCCGCGAGCGCCTCGATCGATACGCGTTCGCCGCAAATCTATCCGAAATCGTGTGACGGTTTATAATGCTGCGAAATAACGCTATTCCGACGAGCGAAATTACGCTTGCGGTCCATACTATTCAGTGCATCTCACAAACCGAGCCTGTTCAGTGCACGCCACCGCGGTGTCGCACTTATAGCTAGGTATCTACTGTCAAAACCGCGTCCGTCTGCCGCTGCCGCTACTACGTTTTGAAATAACATTCACGGGATGATTAATTGTTACAACATCCGCTATCATAAGTTAGTTTAAATTAAAAACAGACACTCGCTCTGCTTGTATAATATCATGAAATATGAAATCCGACTGTGAACTACGAAGATGCAATTAGGGGACGCATAAGTAGGGAGCGACCGTCGTCTTTATAATACACGTCGCATTAGTGTCAGCTGAAGACAATTTTATAAAAGTCAACCTCGAAGCCGATTTCACTAAACGACGTAACAAAACAAAATGTTTATCACAAAAAATAACGTTTTTTAACAATGCTACTATACACCGATCAGTTAGTTCGAGCCAGTAGGATTAAACGCAAAAAGGGTAAATAATAAATGTGGTAAATCTTCGTAAACAAATGTTTCAGTAGAATTGTTACCCTAAGTGTAAATAATAAACAAGTAAGTAAGTAATACACTCAGTGGAGGGTAAAACCCGGTAAAACCGCAAAGTGCTTGCGCTTTCTCGTTGGTTATAACAGTGGTGACATGTGACGAATAGTACACGTAACACCGGCCAATTTTGGGTATAAGCTTTATATTCTCGGCCTTTATGGTTCACTAGTTTTGAGCAATTTACAGTAGTAAGCGGTTCACGTACTGCGGCCGAGCGCGCACAATGCATTCCGGTAATTATGCGAGAAAGGCTGCGAGCGCTGAAACACAGGCATGTCGAGTTCACCAGGACTTACAGGTCATCAAAACACGGCAGGCTAAAAATGTACCAGAAGCCTTTGTGTTGGAGAACCGAACACAATGAGTGCAACGAGCAACATGAGTGATTAGAAGTTCGACTATCGGTATGCAGTAAGTAGCCTTTTTTTCTCATATTTGAGAGTCGCATAACTACAGTTTATGTTAACATAGTACTATGGGTAACCATTACCCAGATATTTATAACAGACAAAGGAGTGGTATAATAAACACTATGCTCCAATAATATTATATTGCATTCCGAACACTGTACACTGTCACATAAATCTTATCAATGCCTAAATACGACAACATTCAAATAAAACAGGACGATAAAATGCCCTGTGGTTTTCGACAAAGAATAGGCCCAACCCTTCTTCCCCATGGGACCCGTAAAAAGAGACTAAGGAAATGACGCGTATCATTTTCTTGCGGCCTAATAAGAACATAATTGCGATCAGCAATCCACGACTAATCATTGCTACGGTTTAATGGAGGCCTAAGTCCGCAAGGGTTTGTAAGTTTAACTATGATAGTTTGCTGTTAATGGAGCCTGTCAGTACTTTAGCTAGCTATTGCTAAGTGCGTATATGAACAGGGCACCGCATCCTAAAACCAAACACACGCCGAAACGGACGCTTGAATGCAAGCATTTAGCTCTAGATAAATGGGAACACGGACGGCGCCCTCGAGCTTCGCAAAAAATAATTATTCCGCCCGCAATCCTCACACAAAGCCAAAACTCATTTTTAACTAACGTCGCACGTCAAAATATCAGAGACGCTTCGTTGAAAAAATATTTGTGAGGAGCTGAGAATTCTTGGTAATGTTTAATGATATTGTTACATTTATGTGTCTAACGAAACATATATCGTAATTAATTACCATAATATTATTATATTTATAATAAGGAAAATATTAAGAGGAAGTAAAACCGACGGCTTTCCGTTTTTTGTTTCCAATGAATACGTTTCTCTTCTAGCATTAACGTTAATGGCTGTAACAACAGCACTAAAAGGAGCTGAAAATAATGATGTCCTGTGCGGTAATTACCGAGGTAGATGGACGATAACGAGTCGCGTTGAACGTTCGGTAGGTGAATGGTGGGCATTGGACACGGAAATGGTAGCAGCATCCGGCCGCAACAATCGGCGTTCCCGTCTGTCAACCACTCGCTATGTAAGCACAGCACTAGTGTTGTGCCGAAATCATCGCACACAACGATACATCGGAAAACTTGTGCGAACACCAAAATATAAAAATTGTTTTAGTTACTACGAAAGCTGTTATATTACGTTGTTACGTATCAAGATAAATTTCATCTACGTGTTTTGATTTACTGTTTGATGGTGGAAGTACGTGAAAAGAAAAATTCAATCTGAAATACAACTTCAGCAAAATAGACCGAGTAGCCCTATTTGGAATATGCTTTTAAAGGAAAATAATGTTTTAATATTGTGAGGTAAACACGATTGCGGTGCGCGGTTTGTGTACTTTGGAAATTAGGCAGGAAAAATGTAAAGGTCGCAAAGTCGCAATGTTGCAAAGTGAAACTTTTTGGGAGAGCCGTATAAATTATAAACGATACAAAATGTTATGAAACATGTTGTGTTTCAGAACAGCCTGAGGCTACCCGTATTACTGGACGTGCTCGAAAAAGTCTTAATAAGATTTTTGGCCGCATCGTTTAATTTCCGTTGTGGGACGGATTAAGAATAAAATTCCCTTCCATCGCCGGAAAAATGGGTTGAAAGAAACAATGAAACCGGTGTGGGCCCGATGACTACCAATGAGCCAGCCACCTATTACTTGCGACTTATGATGCTCGGCAAAATGTATAATATAGACACCTTTCCCTGTCCTAAAGGTTTCTGTACGGGATTAAATTATTTATGTACTCATAGCTCCAATTTACCTAAATAAACCTATTAGGAATATAGGGTGGTATATAAATCATTGAGTACTGCTTAAAATTAGCAACAGGGTTAGCTGAACAGGTTTTATGCATAGTTTTTAGCAAATCCCATGTTTACGTGACCTAGATAGACAATGGCGACGACCAGGTACTACCCGTATGCGAGATATATGTTTCATGCACGAATGTGTTTTGTCACAATCGATATTTGGTCCGAAACATGTTTTTCCACTTCGAAGAAAAATCAAAGTTATTTATAAGAGCTCAAAGTATCGTTAAAGCCAAATACAATATCCAAATAAAGTTTATTGTTGTTGGAATAGATTTGGTAATAAAAACGAATGTCGCGTTACGCTACAATTTGCGATACGTTACAAAACGAGAAATATTAGGGTTACCATTTCGAACAATGGAAGTCTGTCCGAGATCTCAATAACGCTTGCTCTTTCAGGATATCTTTCGTCAACAGTAAATCAGAACTATTGTCTTTTCATACATGTTAGTTGTTGGCTTTGCACGTGTCTAGTTCTCATAGTCCGAACTGTCGTCAAACTTTCAACCCTCTTCCAACTGAAATACAAATGAATCACATGTATTTAATGCCAGAATTTCAAGCATAAGCCGTTAAATCTAGGCGTTATTGTCAGTCAAACATTTAGTTTCTGTACTAAACTTGACAGCAACAATGATTTCAGTTTTGTATTTTTTTACCAGAGTTTTAAAAGAAACATGCTTATAGTTTTTCTTTATTCAACTTCATCGGCTATACACACAAAAATGTAGGTATATCTATAGAATTACTCATGAAAGTATCGTTGTACTTGGGTAAATCACATTCTGAAAACATAATAGGCGTGCCATAATAGAAGGGGATGTTCCAACTTAACAATTTGTTCCATTAATGTAATCGCCAACTTTATAGAGGTATTTACTGCAAATTAACTCCCAGCTTTACAATAGGGATTTGCATGACAATAAAGGGTGACAGTTTACTGATTGTAGCCCCTAATAATAAATTAACAATACAAATTACTTTTGCTTTCGACATGTCCATGGTTGAACCTGTATTCACTGGTAGAATTATCGTATTAAATAATAAAGATGAAATATTACTGATAGTTGTGGCATACGTTTATAGTATTTCGATGTACGAGGTGATTGAATCAAATACATTCGATCGTATGTTTTCAGAAACGATACACAACCTTTTGCGTTCAGATCTACCAACGGGAAACCAGTATAAGATTATTCGCATTAATCAAAGCAAGACTGAATAATGTCTGTTTAATCTTCTTACATATAATATAGCTTGATTTACGGGACTAATATTAGTACTTTTAAATTATACCTTGGTTTAGGAAATTTTATTCGAGGTTTTTATTTCCAGTTATTTGTTTGAGGGATTGTTGAGACGAACATATTTTACGATGCTTTTACATTTACATAGACAAATAACAATAATGGATACTAAAATGGTAAAACTGGTTTAGGATAGATTTAGATTCGTATTTATTGAGTAGGTTTCTACATTATTGAAATCAGTCACGATGCTACGTGGTAGGTACTTCTTTAGGCATATTTTAGCTTATCTGTCAATACTGTCAGACAGTACAGTACAGTAGAGCGTTTTTCTGAAGACGGAAAACGTAAACGTATTTTCGTAAGCAATATTTAATAGGCGTGCCTACCACACTCTACGTCTAAAGGTATCTACCGACAAAATCGTAAGACTATTTTATTACTTGAGTGCCAGTCACGATTAATTCTCAATAGTCAATATTACTTAATACATTCATTTATGCTCCCTACATTAATAAACAAATACATTATTCATACTCGTAATTGTGAAACTGTTATGATTTTCTTTCATAAATTTTTGTTTAGCATTTCAATTATATTAAAAAGTAATAGTATAAAAAATCAATCATGTAACTTCCGAACATATTATTTTATTTTAATACCTAACTGTTATTATAGTTTTGATCAATATTGTTATGGCAATTGGCTCGCCCCTAATTACATTGAGACTTACAACATAACTAAAGAAATAAGGGTGTACCATACACCTCTACCTACCCCTGCGGAGAATACAGGTGTGATGTTATGTTAAATATTTTCCAAAACCTAATAAAATATATGTCTACATTAAATGCGTGTAAGAAGTTTTAAAACTACCAGTAAAAGCAATGTTTGATTACATTTTAAAGAATATTTTGTCTCTTATAAACCTATTAAAAACCAAATACCTACTATTTAATCATAAATAGTAAAGATTTAATTATTTTTAAGCTCTTACTCCTCCTCTTCGCTATAATTTACTTCCACAACCACACCAGGAACTACAATGAAGACTGAACACAAAAACAGAGTAAATGAACCTCGGTGTATCCCACTGAGAATTGATTTAACTTTCTCGGAATCCACAGAGAAAATTAATTAGTAGTTTGTAAGCTGTCTAACATAATGTTGTGTTCATTTCGACACAGATCACGGCGATAGAAATAAGGCTTACATGGAAAAAGACTTTATTATAGACGTCCTATTATTTTTGTTAGAGTTATGAACTACCTACGTATGTATTTTGCTTTGGTGTCCATCTCAGAGCATAAAATATTTAGATATGGAAACAAAATTGTCTAATATGTATGCGAAATGATAAAATAACTGATATTGGAAATCTTTTCTTTAAATCACACCTAAAATACCGTAATATTATTTACAAAAATGTAGATTTGATGTATTTGATGCCTTGAAAAAATTTCGTAGATAATATATAACTTGAATTTTGAAAACATGCAGTCGATAAACAGTATGGAGAAGATCGTATGACATTGAATGAAATGCTACGACGCAAATATTAGCATACATAATTAAGTCATCTGGCGTTCGGGATACAGGAAAGGTAGCTATAGAATATAGCTTGAAAATAGCAACGCTGGCAGACTAGTAGAGGTTAAACCATTTATGGCAGGAAATGGACATGATATAAGGAATAATAAAAACAATAACACTATACTTTGTTTTGTGTGTACCTACTGTTGTGTAAAGGACAATAGGTGCAAATATGTAAGAAGAAAAATTAAAGAGTAGAAAAACGAATAGAGTCAATTCAAAATGACTTTTTATAAGTAATCGACAACGACCTTACAACATTATTTTTTTATAATGTTTAAATATGGTATGTACTTTCTAGTAGCTTGATTGAATAACTATATTTTCATTCATCACCACACAATCGTCTCCATATCATACCTACCATATTCCTACCTGTATCTAGCTTTATATTTTTCGTTTTTCTACTGGGTGTGAAAATAAATTTCCCATACTTATCTGATCCGTCGGCCTCGCGCTGAAAGGTTCGCTTACCTGAAAACAAAGAACAATAATTGATTACACGCCTTCATGAATAAGTCGAAGAAAATACCTCTACGGTTCTTCTACTGTGTATACTACATTATTCTGAGTGATTGAACACTCAATTCGAAACATCTAGAAGCTGGATATATTAAATACCCTTTTTATGTGTAATAAACTCCTTCAGAGAAAAATAATAGGTATGATTGGATAAACTTATTTTATGTAGCAATTCTTCAGATATCTCTTCCACCTACGTTTCAAATAATAAATTATGATAAGTGATATCCTTAAGGTAATGATACTCTTTTGGACTAAATAACATTGTCTATATTCTTTATGTACCAGAAACAGGTTAGTCGTGTAGTTTCCGCAGTAGAATAGACTCTTTTCTTCCCGAAGGTATTGTAGAGTAGAATAGAATATACCGTATTGTGTACGGCAGAATATAAAATGAAAGAAGCTTGAAAATACGAGGAAAATTCGTATAAGTGGCGGGCTTATCGCTAACTACGACTTATAACGATACGATAACAGGATAATATTACAACCTTATTGTAATAGAAATAATAGCCAAAATTATATACATTTTTATTACCGGCCAATGTTATTCAACCGCTGAGCAAAGCCTTGTTTCATTACCTAACCTTCCCGTGAGGCGGCTGTATAATAAGTAGGTACTTACTACATAATATAACGTGATTATTTTAATTACAACGTTTAAACTTGTTAAACATTATGTTGTCCTTTTTAAGGGTGTTAAAACTGGACTGTATAAACCGGGTAGAAGGCGTACAAGAGGTCGTAAGGTCGACTCCCAATAGTCGTAAACCTACTCACACAGGCAAGCTCTGTTTGGGTTCAAGTAATTACTTATCCATATAACTCTTTATTCCAGATCCTATAGCCTTAAAATAAACGGTTGTCGATTCCCACATGGGGCATTTGCAAAACCAGCAGATATTTATTCTTGTATAACGCATCCATGACTTCTAGGGAAGGTAATTTTATGGAAACATAATAAAATCTTCACCGTATTTTGTAATGTAGGTAGGCTACTTATTTGCACTCTTAAGTTCTAATTGTCATTTTAACAATTTAAATAAAGGCATAACTACTGATTTTCCTATAGAGACAATCCACACCGCAGTACTTTTTTAAGTAGGTTTTAAACAAATCCTTTATGCTCATCCGGGTAAACTTACGCCATCTAGGGAAGATGCATTGTAACTCTTAACATGTTGACTGTCCGCTAACTAGACACAATAGTTAAACATTCGTCGGGTACTATATGTAGTAGGCTGGTGGCAGTGGATAGTGAAAGGGTTAAAAAAAGGAATAAATAAATGGTACGGTTACGGTTTTAATCATAGCCTTTATCAGTTATACCAACTACAGTTTTACTCTTTGGCCAGCAGTCAGAACTGATACTGTGAAAAGGACTGTAACGCCACCCTTTGTTTCTTAGTAAAAGTTTTTCCTGTACTAACAACGCCATCTGTTAAAACTTCTTTCAGTTCACAAGCGTAAACCATGGCTTGGTTTTACTAGCCCAGAGTGCACCGCCATCTAGTGAGTGTTGGTTTTATTACGAACAAAGTTGTTTCAGTATCAGAGCGCCATCTAGCGGTGGTTCAAAAATTGCGAACTACAGGGGAAAAAAAAGCGGATAATAGAGGGCGGTAGGAGAAGGGACTTCGTAAAGATTCAACACAACCTTAATAGATGGCGCCACCAAACATGAGAGAAAGATATGGCATTTTACTACCGCACGCGTTGTATAAGTACAATTACGTTTTTTTTTATATTTCTACAGCTAGCAAGATAACTTACTAGATTTTTAAATAAAAAGCTTTTTACAAAAAAGAAGCATAATTTTCATTGAGATTTGCATTAGATAGGTATCCTCTAAAAGTAGAGTGGACAAAAAAAGCAAAGCTTTTATGATTTTACGTACCGTACTATATCACTGTAAAAATCCAGCTGTTACAAAAATAAATAATATGAATGGTTGGAAAATAAATTGCATCGGATGGTGCACTTTTCACGTTATCATAGGCTATAAATTACGTACGCCTAGTGCCGCTAGTCTAACAGTGAGTCGTAGTGCTGAAATAATAGACTTCCACAGTACAGACACAGATAATTATGTAATATTTTCTGCTAATAAAATACGTACAGCGTGTAACGGATAGATTTATCCAAAAGGGGCGAAGAGTTCCGAGACCTATTCATCTGGTAGGTATAGAATCCCTTTCAGCCCAAAAAAAATTGTAGTCCATAGGACTACAATTTTTACTGAAATCAAGTCACTGCACTACGTTCATTAATATATTTTTTAACATATTAAGTAAATGTAAATCAGATTAAATTATTTTGAGCTGATGAGATCGAGTCAGCATTCATTTTATGGAAATTACGAAAGCCGATCAATATTAGCCACGATACAGATACACTTAAGGTAGCTAATTTCTTACCAGTAGGTATTTGCTAATAGTGCCCAGTTAAATTTTCGTAAATTAGGTCGCGCAGACAAAAATAGCAGGGGAAACTTAAAAACAAATGACTGCAATCAGGGTGAAACTTGTTCTTGGAACATTAGTCAATTTGGCAATTTACTTTAGACTCGTAAATCTATCTACAAGACAAGAACTTTTTGTGCAGTGAACTTACAAGTTAAAAAGATTGCAGCCAGTACAAATTATTTTGTGAAAATATATTTTGTTGTACTGTAGTATGCCTAGGCAGTTTTTTATTACTAACGAAAGACTAAGTACCAACATTTGAGCTACGTTGTTTTAAAACAAATCGCTTTAACCTAGGTACAACATTTAGAAATTACCTATATTTAAAAGAGTAATTCAGTATATGTACCCAATAAAGAATTTTTATAATTCTTATGACATAATTGATTCAGAAGATCAACCATGCATGCGTAACCGTTTACACATGACTTGGTTCTTAAGAAATAAGGGATTAGGGAATTCAAATAAGAAGAATAGCGATGAGGCAAAAAATCTCGAATGCGGCAGATTTCCCCAACTATTTACTTGAAGCGAAAACTATTATTCAGCATGTACGTTGTCCCTTCGTACGAAGTCTGTTAACAGACAATCTACTTCAATATGTTTCGTCAAGGTAAATTAAATTTCTTGTTTGAAGGCAACCTAGCGCTTGTTTGGGTGTGCGTGTCTGATGCCCTTTATTTAATCACTAAAAGGTTTACTTGACTGTTACTCACACTAATAAATTTCTGTTCTAGCATCCAAAACCCGTATGAACGTGGCGAGAATTTAATTGAATGAGTTGTAGAAAGTTAACTTCGTTATTATTTAATTCGTAAATCTGTAAAGCTCATAATAATTGGCAGCGAGAGTTTACGGATTCATGAACAGGGATGAGGGCTATTTTTAAACATTCATATATTATGTTATTGTATTTGGTTACACTCGTTAACACATTCGAAACACGTAAGTAATATAATATCTACTGTTTAACATAACATAACATCACGCCTGTATTCCCCGAAGGGGTAGGCAGAGGTGTACATATAGTAGGTACGCCCACATTTCGCCTGTTATGTTGTAACTCCCAATGTAATAGGGGGCGAGCCTATTGCTATCAACCGGGCACAAATCCAGACTCCGTGCTGCTACTGAGAATTACCTAATGGAAAACTCAGTAACACTTTGCCCGACCCGGGATTTGAACCCAGGACCTCTTGCTCAGCAGTCGCGCTTAGCGACCACTAGACCAACGAGGCAGTCTCCTGTTTAAGTTTATTATATTTATGCCTTCGTATATACTTATTTATCCGTTTTGTCTTGCCCGCAACCTCACAAGAATAAACAGGGACAAAAGTACTAGGTACTATAACGGATACTGTCCCCTAAATAAACACCTATTTACCGTAGGTATGACGGATAGCCCACTATGCAGAAGCTGCATGGAGGCGGAAGAAACGCCACAGTATGTGCTCATGGAGTGCGAGAGCGCGGCAGATCAACGGGCACGGATTCTCCAGCGTCCTGCATCATTACTAGAAGTCTGCAGTAACCTGAAAAGACTGCTAGCTTATTGGGATGAGCTGGGATGGCTGGAGTAATAGAACAAAAACAAAATCACGTACAATCAAGTGGCGAAGAGCGAAAAATGCCCATCTAATCTAACTAAGCTATCCGTTTTGAAAGCTTAATTGTTTGGACGGTAATGTGATTATATTCACAAAAAAACTTTTTACATTATTTTATTTAAAATGTAGATACACCATGAAATAACTGCTTCTCTAGAGATTACAGGCGTCGTAATGATATTATTAAATTATTCTCTGCGAACGTAGCGTGCACATTCTGTTCCAGCACTAGAAAGGCTTTTGAAGTTTAGACGCTCGTCTACTTTTAAAAAGTTGTAAAAAATTGCAACTGCTTCCGTCAGTAGCGGGGTCCTCTACGGGACGCCAATTACTGTTATTTTCTGTGTCAGAAACAGAAGAATCGTAATAGGATTACTGTAGAACGCGAAAGCTTGGGCAGGACAGGTGGACGGGCGCGCGCAGCCTGACCGCAGTGCGCCGGACGGCCGGCTGCGGTCGCATCTCGCGCCCAGATTTGCTAATTAATTCCAAACGCATACCGGCTTTAGGCAGCACTTAAATGCTACACACTGCTCTTCAACTACGTCACGCGCGCTCCCGAAACCGGCGCCTAATGCCGCAATTTACCTACATGACCTGAACATTACCGTAAATAGGAGAGGGATCCCTTGTATACGTGTATATTAATCTTAAGTAAATATACTCGCTTAAAACAATTTCACACACGTGGTAGGTAATATTTATGGAAAATGTTTCCTGTACGTGGCAGAAAAACAGGATACTCAAGCTACATTATGTGTAGCAACGCTAGTAAATATTTTTGTATGTTAATGGTTGGGAGTGGATAATTTATATATAAACAACAGGTAGGGGTACAAATATCGAAACTATAAAATACAACGTATACGAGAAAATAAATTACCTGTACTCTATAAAACGTGACAGGAAAATGGATGAAGTGATAAAATATAGAAATGGAGCAATCAAAAGACACTTGTGTATATCCTACGCAAATAAGTAAGATACCTCCCAGGAGGTAACAAATAAATCGGGGAAAATAAGTTATGGCGACTATATTTTATGTGAGAATCATCTCGGGTAATGAAGTTTGAGAGTAGCTAACACAATAGAGGGAATCAACATTCTGAAAGCGAGAGAATGGCTGAGAATAGGGGTGTGCGGCCAGCACTTATTAAATCTCACATTATGTAGGCAATAGAGAGGCCGCGTCTTCGGACTCGATGACGACTGCGGCACACACAGTGCTCCTCCGCTCACAAAGGGACCAAATTACGGCCACTCCGTTAGTCCGTGCTCATGCCCTTTGTGTGTTCGGCAGTATTGTGCTGATCAAACTCTGTTGTCTCTGTTTGCCACTGTATATACACCGTTCACTAAATATTTTGGTGAGACATCGCTGTTCTTGAACTAGTAAATTTGTAAATTCAACTGAGTCAGACGTTTAACAAAATTTGTTTGTTCTGTTTCGGGAAGCAAATTATAATGATTTTGCACTGAACTCGAATAAAAAATTAATCCAAGAATTAGATATATTGTATTGAATTGAAATACAATCACATGGTGTTTGTGTATGTGATATTTCATGTTTGTGAAACACACCCACGACACAGGAGAAATTCCTAATGTGGGGCAACATTTTTTTTTTAAGAATGAAATAAACCGAAGTAATGTTGATAGGAAAAGCCCCGTCTAAAATCATTGCCAGATTATAGATGAAATGAATAAATGCTGGGTTGAAAGTACCCTGAAGGCCAACAAAATGAGATAAACAAAATAACTAGTAAAGTATGTGGTGAGAGCGAGCTAAGATAAAACGATAAAGGTACCTATGTCAGTATTAGAAAGAAGTAGCAATTAGTAGTACCTAAGTAGAAAACGGTCGTCTCCGCAAATCCCAGAAAAGCTGTTAATATGTCGTTAAAACCCAAGAAGGACTGCAAATGTCTGTACATATAGCCTGAATCCGATAATATTCACGTAAACTAGGTAGGTAATAAAGGCTAAGCCCGTCGCTATAAATTCGTTTGATCCAGTAAAAATCCGGGGCTATAACTGAGAATGTTTGTAACAGAAAAACTCAATTAGGCGTCTTCCGAGCACCGGGACAGGATGGCGTTCGCCGCAATGCTCGGTACTACTTAAATGGAGCCATTGAATATAATTAGTTTACAAATGAAAATCGAATATGACCAGCGCGGTTGTTGCTTTCAGTATGCTACTTAATTAGTTTCAAAGAACGCAATTGTATATTCTTTTATTCAATGGTTAAGATTATTTTTTCTTTTAAAAGTCGCCCCACAATAGGAATTTCTCCTGTATCGTGGGAGCATTTCACAAACATGTAATATCATGTAATATGTTGGTCTAGTGGTCGCTAAGCGCGACTGCTGAGCAAGAGGTCCTGGGTTCAAATCCCGGGTCGGGCAAAGTGTTACTGAGTTTTCCATTAGGTAATTCTCAGTAGCAGCACGGAGTCTGGATTTGTGCCCGGTTGATGGCAATAGGCTCGCCCCCTATTACATTGGGACTTACAACATAACTGGCGAAATGTGGGTGTACTATATGTTCTCCTCTGCCTACCCCTTCGGGGAATACAGGAGTGATGTTATGTATGTTATGTACTACTTCAAATTGGTATTCATATTTGGCTTGTAATATTTTTTTAATAAATAAAACGGTATCAATACATTGTAGCAATTTCAATACGTTTTAAAAAAGTCCTAATCGGATTACAGCTTATTGAATCGAAATCGTAATAAATATCATTTATTTATCAATCATTGTTTTGTTTTATATTTGCCATAGGCAGTTTTGGATCATTCCACTGCGCACATAAAGCTATGATGACAAAAAAACAACTTCTATGTCAACAGGATTTAGTAAAAGTATATTTACACAAATCTTTTTTAGACGTCTGTTTTTGAATTGTGAAATTGTCGCTACATTTTGGGAAACATTTTAATTAAGTAGTAAGTACCTACATGTTATACAAACCAGCTATAAAAAAGGAATCTAAATACGTTTCTGAAGTACCTACGCAGAATTTCTTGCACCTTTTATGTAGTGTTTTAGAACCGAATATGCATAGTACTATTTAAACATTTATTTGCAAACAAATCAAGTCTTAGTTATTTAGCTTTACCATTAAGCACACTACACTGCGTAGAAACAATTACCAATATAATGAGTCATCCTTAGACAATCAATGTTGGCATAAATATCAAAGAAAGATTCGATACACGACTCATATAACAAATAACTAGAGATGGGCCAACTATAAGTTTCTCCGATTAGCGGACTAGTAGGTGGCAAAAATTACTACTAGTAACTTCCCTGTCCCGTGAGTCACATGTGATACATGGTCATTGTTTAACTATTGTGTCTGCATCTTGGACAGTGAAGTGGCTAGTCGACCGACTAGTCGGCAGTGCCGATCATTGTTTTCGGTAATGTCTAGATCTCACTGTAAATTCAGAAATTCGTCTCGCCAGGATTTTTTTCGTACAAGTGGAGTTTTTTTTTAACTTAACATAAGTCAATAAATAATATAGCTAAGACAATTTGTATCATCATCAT
Source organism: Abrostola tripartita (assembly GCA_905340225.1). NCBI lineage: Eukaryota > Metazoa > Arthropoda > Insecta > Lepidoptera > Noctuidae > Abrostola > Abrostola tripartita. Next base: position 6,538,505 of record HG996488.1, read on the forward strand.
CAGCCCGTTGCAGTCCACTGCTAGACGTAGGCCTCTTCCAATGTACGTCACAAAGCCAATAGTTAGGGTAGTAGGTACATATTAGAGTAAAAATACCTACCAATTTGACCAAATGGTAGATCATTTAATTTAAATCACTCTATTTTCAGCATCGAAATGTAATGTAACAAAAAATAAAGTAATGGGCCGACTAGACTAGCATAGTCAGGTTAACGGACTAATCGGCATATCCTACAAATAACTATTATAATTGATATAAGCAACCAATCAGGAGGCAGAGCTATACAAATAGCTGCTATTCAGGGGTCATCGTTATTCAATACAGGTCCGTTATAGTGACCTTGTGACGTCAGCGTATCACTCGATCTTATCTGGTTACTCTGAGCCGTCCTCCAACAAGAGGTTAACTAATTGAAACATAGCTATAACAGCCGGCTACTACACGGACAGGTAATTGGGATGTGTTGGACATATAACATTGTATTTATAGACATATTATATTGATTTGTAGCATTGTATTAACGCCGGTCTCGGTTCCGAGTCTATATTTATTATTATGTGCTACACTATCATGTTGCTGAACGGATGCACAAGGAAGAACCTATATATAAACTACTATGTAACCAGATGTTTATTTCTTAAGGTAGTATCCATACAATAATATTACAGTATTAACTCGTTGTGTTTTTCAGAATAACCAAACAATACAACATTGCATGCGAGAAAAACCGCATGCAGCAACTAGTTATTTCATCGAAAGATTGAGAAAACAGATCTAACTGACACAGATGTTCGTATAGAAGAAAGATACCGGTAATGTTCAACGGTAGATTACAACACCTATGGAGCACTAAAAGGTAGTAAGTAGTAACGGCTAACATTTAAAAAATATTTGTGTTAAATACATGGAAACATTAAGAAAACCACAGCCGTAGACTAGTGGCAGTATTCGTGGCTTAATGAAAGCCTCTGTAGGGTTTCGAAAAAGTTTAAAAGCCGTGTTGAGGTGGTGCAGGTCGAGTGACGTCATAGCCTCTTGACCCGGCCGTCGACGACGCGCCCGCGCCGCCCTCTCTGTCTAAATCTTTCAATTACTTTAATTTTTTACTTAAATTCTCCAACGCGAAAAACAAAAAGTTCGTATCTGATAAGTACTTTACTTAATTTCAACATAATCTCCATAATATTCGGCCTAACGTGAAGTAATTATACTTCCTTCTAAAAGATCGTAAACGTGACGGGTCACTGCCCGGGGCTTACAAACAACAATAAACTCGTCCGTCCAATTGATAATGTCTGTTCCTAAATAATTACGGCCTTTACAACCGCGTAAATATTGTTTTCGATGAAACTAACTACTGAAGGAATAATAAAAAGTATAAAACCTCACCTACTTAGATATTACGATGTTTCAATTAAAGCAAATCAAGAAGTTCCACCAACTCGATCCTAGTAGAAATGAAGGAGTTTTAAAAAAAAACAGACTAGTCTAATGCAAAGTTGAAATTGACGTTTTATATTCGCCTTCAAAAAAGAAAAGAGGTTAAAAGCTCTGCTATACTTACGTAGAGTCAAGTAGACTGGGTACTTTTATTTTTGAGGTGTCCTTCATATTTTAATGGATGAATTTATTTTACGAAGTTTTGTTGTCCTATTGTCTTTTTACACTTTTAAATCATTTTAAATATAAAGTAATAAACTATTCCTTGGGACCACCAACAAATATTTTCACTATATTACCTGCAAGAATGAATCCTTATGGAAAACAACAAAGAATTAATATTTGCTCCATCCATTTTACTGTGTTTTTGGAGCGACATGCAACATTTTCAATAGGTAAGTTAAGTTATAAGATATTACTATCTACTGTAAAACTAAACCTTAACTCTCCCATTTTTGCTGCTAAGCATTTCGTAAAGTGACTATACTATCGTCATCGACGTCTTATTTACAATTTTAATTCCAAATTCAATGATAGAATACCTATAATATCAGTTTCTAGCCATGACATGTTTTCTTTGTCTTTGAAAGCCGGCTTTCCCTCCCTCATATTACATCATCATAATGCAGTGATCATCAACTACAATCAAATATTCTCTGAATGTAACATCTAGTAATCTCTAAATGTAAATCACATCTAATTATACTTGGTATCAGGTATAATCATTATACCTACCGATACTCTTAATAGAAATCACGTTTACGTTCCGTTCATAATACATATTGTCAAAGTATCTACATTATTATGGCAGTTCCAGGTTTTACTAAAGTTATGAATAGTCTCACTTTCAGGTACGTTTAAACTCAGCATATTAACATTTAAACTAAATAAACTGCAATTTAAGTTAGAGCATACGTAAAGTTTTTGAATAAAACATGTGTCCATTCCACAGTCCGGTATGAGTTTATTCGCTAGTGTACCGTCGGCAAGTAAAACTGCTGTCACAACCAATAGCACAGATATTAATTATCTTCAAAAGTTAATAATTAACTTTAAAGTTTCCCGTGTGCTGAGTTTGGCACTTCATTCGACGCTGTATGAAGTAGATATACTGTTGCAATTATGTATCTAAAATGGCGGAGGTCCGCAAACTTATATATTAAACCAATATATTGAATATTATTAAATTCCAAGATGTTGAGAGTGTATAAACATATAATATTGGCATTCTATAAACTGGAACAGTATAGATGAACTTTACAAAAAAATGTATTTTTGTTCATCCTCAGTATACGCTACAATGTACGTTACCTTACATGTTCCAACACAGGTCTCACTAAATCCAAATCAATTAAAGCTACAAGTGTTTTAGGCATGTATAATGTTCCTCGCAAATGTATGGCGTAAATGGGCGTATCACTGTAAGCAGCACTCCAACCAGATCCTGAGAGGATTTATCGAGTAAGACGGATTAAAGCAGAATCTGTAAATCCTTTTAGTATAGCGCGTAAATTATAGATACAACCATAATCCCATCTTTAAAAGAGTAACGATAAAAAACGTACAGAAAAAAATATCAGTGAAACAGCTTTTTGTATCAATGTAGGGCAAAGGCAAACTTGAAAGGAACATGAATAAAATAACGGGGGTTGAAAAACGTGAACAAATGCCGTAGGCTGAATAAAACGTTCCACGTCAAATAGTACGCCGCGATATGAGGTAGAACAGTTGTTTTTGTCACCTAGACGGCGACAACAATGGCAGTTGATGCAGGGAATTAGTCACGCTAGTAGCAGCTGCACGAGAGCCGTAGGGCGCTCCCGCACCGAGTACACGACCAAGCAGGCTATACTGACTTGTGTTAACGATAGCGAGAACAAGATCCATTACTCTGTATTACTTTATCCGAGCAAAATATAAAACAAATATTTTGATAAAGAAGTTTCAAGTTTTATAGAAGATTTCGAATGCGTTTTTCATTTTCAAAATGCAAAATTCTCGTCATTAAATCTCTTAATATACCTACAGTAGGTGAGGTACTAAGAATTAAAATAAAAACCTAAATTGCTTACAAAAGCCTTGTGTGAACAATACCTTCATACCTACACGTTAATTAGAACGTAATAAGCATAATGCTCATAGAAATTAAACATGAACGGAGAGCCGGTTAACATAAGCGGAGGCGAGCGTTTTGTGAAGTGTGCACCCCAGACGAACGCATTAGGAAGATTAAAACTTGTAAAAGCAAAGAAGCGAACCAACTGTCTCTGCACTGTCAAAAGAAACACACACATGTGCTACGTAAATAAGAACACGACTCGGCATAACCGGGCAAGCGAAATAAAATTATTTACGTATATCGAATTTGTAACAAGCTCGAGTGACTTCATTACTTACTGACACATTTTTAAAAATCGAGAATAGGGCTGAGCCGTATTTTAGGCGGGTTTTATCCGTTCTATGTTATTTTATTAATAAAATGTACAAACAAGAAGATTAAGACATTTCATAACAACGAGTCACGGCATTTACGTAGAAAAGTAGAACAAAGAGAAGAACACTATTTTAAATGTTGATACTTTTGTCTCGTTTATTATCACAAATGTGACAGAGACATCGCCACGAGCAAGATTTATGTCCGCTAGTACCAATTTCCTCTCACATTTTGAGGATACAAAAGGCATTATACAACTACCTTCGCAGGATCAAAGTACACTAGTGCGTAACATTGTTTATTTTCTGGTACACTATTATGTGTTATATCGGTCTACATCAAATTGATTTACATTTACAATTTATAGTCCGCTAACAGCCACTAGTGATGTGTTATGTTGTGGTTTGTGTACTGTTGATAATATTTGTACTACGTACTCCTCATAATTAGTGTAACGCGCTCGCTATCAATTTTCAACCCGCACTGCAATAAGTAGTATCATGTTGATCACATAATTTTGAATGTTATAACGAACATTCCATTTTGACGATTGGTAGTAACATGTTGGGATTTGACTGTGACATGTTGGGACTGCCTCGTTGGTCTAGTGGTCGCTAAGCGCGACTGCTGAGCAAGAGGTCCCGGGTTCAAATCCCGGGTCGGGCAAAGTGTTACTGAGTTTTCCATTAGGTAATTCTCAGTATCAGCACGGAGTCTGGATTTGTGCCCGGTTGATGGCAATAGGCTCGCCCCCTATTACATTGGGACTTACAACATAACTGGCGAAATGTGGGTATACTATATGTACACCTCTGCCTACCCCTTCGGGGAATACAGGCGTGATGTTATGTTATGTTTTGTTGGGATTTCTGTGTTGCAATGTTAATAAATACAATGCACAGGGAAATTTCTATATCCAATTATGAAAATCCCGACCTGTGACTATCCTACTGCTTGGCGGAGGTATCTTCCTAGGTCCTACTCAGTCAATAACTACAATTGATTCCTAATAGTTTTATCCATGAATCGAGGACTTTCATTACCAAAAGTAGTATATTTGCAATAAGTTACAGTTGCAATAAGCTACCCACGAGTCTTGAGCATGAATTTAACTTTTCTTAAAGTCCGATATCTTTCCATTTGTAAAAACTCGTATTTATAACCCTCATCTATATGCGTCAGCATTAGCTCGTGTCATTTCTTACCGTGCGACGTAACGAATTTAAGGCTACAAGCATTTTTGTGATTCTTCTTGAAAGGCGTGATATACAAAGTAATATCCGCATCTGTCGTACAGCATCCGCATATAAGATAAAATGAAGCAAAAGCTCTCATTTTGCGTCGACGTGGGCGATGACGATCTTATACTTGGAGCAACTTCATGGAAATATTTAGATTATGTTCTGATTAAATTTGTTTGTGAGAGAGACTAGGTACGTGCGCAACACCCTACACCAGTACTGACGTGACGTCATCGAATCCCGAATCGGAAAGTGGTGTATTATCGGTGTTTTACATATAAATGGTCACCCGACACTATACTCGCGCGACCTGAAGGGTAATATTACCTTAGTAGGTCGAAGATCACACGTCTTTTCTTCACATAGATGTTCAGCTAAACATCAAATCCTTACTATGTTAGAAAAAATATCTACACCTTTCGTAATATACGCTACCTGAACCTGAGTAATAAGAACCAAAACAGTACACTATTGACGAAAGAAAAATACTTGTCGAAGTGTACCCACACAAATAATGAAAACACATTTTGTTTACTTTCTTTTCTTTCGTGCTAGTAAACGTAATATTTTCATGTCATACCTTTCTTATGTAACGTTAACACATTTCTTACATAACTTATAAATATCTGAGAAGGACTCGTAATTTGTTTGATAATAAATTTTGATTAGTGAGGTCTCAGAATTTGAGTCATTGTGTCTATTCATTTAATTTAATTTATACTGATACCTACATACCTAAGTATAGGTAGGTATACGAGAAGCATTTTTAAAATCTTAGAGAAAATCTTAACGGAATTGTTTTCTAAAACCGCACACGAGTTACAAAGAATCGTAGAAAAACCATAATGCGATTACCACAGTACAGAAAATAAATATAAAGAAGCAAAATGTTTTACAGCAAATAGGTCAAAATGGACACTTTTCACTGCTTTTACGTCGTATGCGTAAACCTGTTTTATTATGGCGCGTTTACTATTAGGTCCAATGATAAAAATATGTTTCTGGGTTCTTTGTTTTATTAAAGGAAATATAGGGTATGGTCCGTTTATTCATTTTGTCCAAATAATAAACAATATTTTCATATTTTTTTATACATTTTGTCATATTATACTGTTTGACATTAGTAAAAACTATTGTACATACGAATGACGATTTTTCATCCAATTTACATTATGTCGGCTTGCAATATTTAATAGAGGACCACAAGACTGTTTACTTTCTTGGAAATTTCTATGGAAACTTATAGCAGCTGTAGCGGGTAAGAAAATATTACCGTGATAAAAACTTACCTATGATAAGCCGGAGCAGGCTAGCAGCGAGCAGGCCCAGGTCTGGGGAGTTAGCCATGGGTCACTGTCGCACGCTCACTACCGACACGAACCCGAGCCATCACATCGGCCGCCGCTGCCGCCTCCACCGCACCACGTCTCACACACTTTACCGCATCCACTAACTTACTAACTTCGTGTGGCCGAGAAGAGTCCAATACTAAAGTTTTACTCACTTGTTACGGTCAAAAGTTATTATGTTCCCTATTCAAGATACTGCAGGAGATTATAAAATGTACTGGTAGCTTAAAAAGAATATCAGCTTAATACATTTATTTAGCTAATATTGTTTTTAAAGCACCAAGGGCCTAATTTACTTCTTCAAAAGAGTAAAAGAATATGTTTTCGTTCATAGTATATTAAACAGTCATAGATAAAGCGTCCCTAATGTCCCAAGACACTACATTCACACAAATGTATGAATGTAGGCATATTTATGTATCTTTAATTTCTTCTGGCCTAAGCAGCGCGAAATAAATGGCGACACTAGTGTCCCACACTTGGGTAGAAATTTGTAGTGTAGTCAAAATTAAACGTAGTTTAACACTGCGCAGTGTAGAAGAACATAACTGAAGAGATACGACATTGTAACTACATACAACATTACGGTGTTGTAAGGCTCTACAAATAATGCATCTATGACACTAATCTAATAAGAAGTAAATGTATCTAGTTGAGTTTGGCCTGTTGGTTTAGTGGTTAGTGGCCCTGACAGCGTGCCCACCCAGGACAAATCTTTGTGTGATGAGCATAATGATTTGTTCTGTGTCTGGGTGTAATTTATCTATATTATGTATGTATTTAAAAATATTTAAGTATGTTTATCAGTTGTCCGGTTGCCATAATACAGGCTCTGCCTAGTTTGGGATCAGATGACCGTGTGTGAGTTGTCCCCAAGATATTATTATTATTATATTTTTAAACATTTATTTATTTTTATTTTTTTATTATTATTATTACTGGAATAGGTTACCTAACAGAGATTATCCCTAATTTTTTTTGGACCACTAGATACTAAATTTCAAATACCCACATGCGCTTTTACAAAGACCTAAAATAAATTATGTTGTTAGTAATTTATATGCTCAATAAAATTTGGTTTGCAAACATTTTGATGATATGTTCAGTAATTAAACCAACTCACAACAGTTTATTTAATAATATTTAATAATTATGAAATGTAAACTGATATTGACTTAAACATAATTATTAATCATTTATTATATTTATATTCAGCGTGGGTCCAATATGATATTTTGAGGTCGTGGCAAGTTGAAGCTTAAATACGAGTCTCTAAGTAAGTACTCGAAACATCGAAGGCTTCAGCGCTACTTATTCTAGAACGCCACAACTGAATATTGCACAATAACTCATTCAAAATTGGCGTAGGTAACTTTTTTAATTTAGGTTCAGAATAAATGCACGCTCCTCCGTGATTTATTGCGGGACACTGTTTGTAATATTTTAATCAAAAAAAGTAAGAGGACGTTATCGTTATAACGTTATCTTTTTAAGTGTAATCGCTTTAGGGTTCCACTCCAAATAAATTACTTTCTTTAAAAATGAGTTACTTTTATTGAATACGTATTACGTGGTACTTACAAGTATCTTTTGTTCAAGTTATATTTTATTTTACAGATATTAGAATAAAAGGTATTGTTCTCATAAAACCATAACGCTTTTCATATCCGTTGGGACGAAAAAATATTGTAAATGTAAATTAAACAATGAAATATGCAACAACAGAATAACAAAGCCGTCCTTTATATCAGATTACTCAACAAGGCATGGATCTACGATATTCAAACTAATCCTACAAAATTCCAAAAGCGAGGCTCGGCCGCCTATCTAGACCATCGTAAGTCTCACGAGCAGCTAAAGCCACTATTGTCAAAGTTATCAGCACATGTTATACTGAGATTTAGATAGTTTCAAAAACATAAGTTATTGTACAGAGAGATCTTGACTTTGACGAAGTTGTTGGAACACACGCTTTGAATCTAGATCAATATATTATATTATATTGCGCCGTATGGTTCCATTAGTATCGAACTATTGTACCACGTGCTCCGGACTATTGAATATGCGGCCAAAGAAGAACGGTCCCAACATTACCATTTATACAATAACTGATATTTTACAGGTGCCCGGTTTAATGAAGCTGATATAATGAATCGTACCTGCGAAATTTAGTTAAAAACGGGGGAAAAGTTTTATCTCGTTGTCATGGGAAAAGATAATATTATTTCTTTATCTTAAACTTCGTGCAAAAAAGAAAATTATGTTGTCTCTGGTGGGTCCAGGGGAAATTAGAGGGCGCCACGTCGAGCTGGTCCAGTTATCAGTTGGTTAAAATGCAAATTGTTCTCTTTTGTTTGCGAGTGCCGATCGACAGCGGGGCTCGCCGACGCTAAACAAAAACATGGCAAAAATGCTAAACACTCATTTATAGGCGACGCAGACATATCCCCTTTCATCGTTAACAGAATCTCAAAAGAAACTATTCTGTTTACTAGCACACCTGATACGAAACTATATTTTTTACGTCTCTTTGTTTCGCAATTATTGTTCTCCGTACCTATACTGTATTCGCCATAAGTAATTACAGTGATGCGGTATCGCATGGATGCTTCCTATCTAGAGAGAATAAAAGTTTGGCAAAATAAAACTAAAAGTTGCGGAAACACCAACAAAGAAGTAAAAGGATAATATTTTCAATTTTAGCTGGTTATGCATGAGATAGTGAAAACTTGTCCGGGATGTTTTATTAGTATTTTGAATTCCAGGTCAGTCGGATAACTAATTTGCTTTAATCAATCATATTTTAAGGTTTAAAATTAGAATTCTATTTCGAATAATAGCTTCTATGACTAATTAAAAACTAAAATATATGTGTATGTTTATGTACTGAATACCAAAATGCGCTCTTGGACCATCAGAAGGACACGCATGAAGGCGGGAGAGAATTTATCCAAGCACTTTTAGAGCCTTATTGAATAGGAACTCTTAAATCAGTTTCCTCTTCGTCTGTACTTACCCCTACAAAATAATATATTCGGAAAGTTCGTGAACGGAATACAAACAGGCGCGGGTCGCCTGGAGTGCCACTGGCACAGCATGAAAGGACCCGAACAAAGCGGCCGAGGGCGCCTCATGCCAACCTTACGTTACGAGAACGGAGGTACTTTTGATTTTACTTCAACCATTACACACAACCTCTATTAATTTCGACCTCTATTACACAGAGTGGAAATCGAATTACAAACTTCAAATGAAAATTAACGTAATTAAAACAATTTCCCTCGAAACAATGGCTGGATCGGGCTGTATTCAAATGCTATAAAATAAATTCACAACATTATTCGATGAAGCGTTTTCATATCCCTTTTAACAGCAATCAGCACACAAAACCGACGTAATGTAAATTTACGAGATTAAAATAGATTACAAAACTCCTAAACGGTATAAAAACTAGAAGCTTTTAGATTACTTGAGCCACAGCCACAACAAACTTTCAGAATAATAATTCACAAGAGGATTAGCAGTGTGGATAATACTGTCGCAGAATAAATCACGGTTTAAAAAGTGTTTAAAAGGGGTGCGTCGTAGTGATTTGTGTGGTGAGCCGTGACGCGGCGAGGCGAGACAGGAGTGGTAGCTACAGTGTACAATCGGGTGGCCAGGGACTCGCCAGCGCCGCGCCGCCCACTGCGCCACGCCTGCACCGCCAAGATAAAAACATGCTGCGATGCCGCGTTTGAACGCGTCGCGACTCACACCCGTCAGAAACATATTAAACCGGCCCACGTCCACAGCGGTTAAACAAAACAATATTGCTCGACAATCACATTAAACGTTTACACCTAAAAGTCAGAATTACGGCGGTAATGTTTACAAAATGAGGGGACGAAGCCATTAATAAAAACAGGTCAGGTATACACTTCACTGAATACGCCTACATAATATAGGATTTGGTTGAAAGGGACCCTTATATTTTCATAATCATAATCAAATGATTTACAAAAACAGACCCTGTTTGCCTTACAGATATTGAAATCGAATGTTTCTGTTATTTTATCATGGTCTGCAGTTCATTTTATATAAAGTATGAAAATCTTTAGACTTCACAACCACCTAAGCGACAATTTCTGAGTTTACAAACAAATTAACTCTTACGAAACGCTATTTTTTAAATAACATGTTCTATTTACAAATATCCGTGAGAACATTTTAAGGCAGCGTAAATACTAGGTACTCCAGTTGTTGTAAACAACGAAATAATTCGAAATACGAGAAGAAATATGGAAACAGAAGGTAAAGAATTTGCAACATTTACAAAAGAATGAGATTCTCATTTGAAAGCTACGAGATTCCGCGAGTCTGAGAAAAGAAAGCTTTGGCGAAGTATATGTCTAGCTATGAAGGTTGTTCGTTACACACTGTTTTAACTAAACCAGTCCCATATTTATCATGCTGTGTCTGTAATAAAGTTTTCGTGGGAACTGCACACACTAGCTAGAAATATGGTACGTCGACTTTCTGCCTCTTTTTTAAAAAAACAACAAAGCTTTACGCTTTGAATGTGGTCCACGCGAACGTGGCGATTTAACGCTGGGCGAATTTAAAAACGTGACGCCGTATTTTACATATAGGTCGAAGAATTCTACCAAGCATAAAATGCCCTACTTATAAAACTATGCTTTGTTTTTGTTTTATTTCAGAGATTTTCCGGGTATGATAACGATACTTCCAGCTATTTAAGACGACCCCACCATATGCTGTCAGTGGGCCCGAATGTTACCAGCAATAAATGCTAACTGGCCTAACTTGTCCGCGTGGTAGAGCAAGGGGAATTTTTCATAGAATCTAATGGGATTTTCCGGGAAATCTCTTGTATTTCTGTGTACATTAGCCGTTATATTAAATAGGGCTATGAAGTGTGACAACCAGAACATTCGAGACGCACAATATCACAGTAGAACAATTACAGAGAGTGTTCCACCGTCATCTTATAGACATTAACATTGAGATTAGCAAATTATACTTAGGTATCATGAACCTTATTATTCATAAGTCTGACAACGTGTTCGGGGTAAATTCAGATTGTGTTGCTTTTATCAGTTTGTCTAGGACACATTTTGATAACGTAATTAGATATCAGTCTGCATTAAGATCTGTTATAAAGCAAAGAAGAATATATAACCAAGGATTTTCATAAAATATTTAGTCACGTGTATGCAACTAGCATTTGCCCGCAGTTTCGTTCCAGTGGTCTATCTCACAGTAACTGTGCTTCATTTTAAGGAAAAAAGGCCATTTCACTCGATGACCCATAAACTATCTATTTGCAGTGAATCACGACTATCTGTTTCGCCCACGGTGCTTAAATGCAGGACAAACCAGCAAGCACAGAAAACACGCATTTACAATGTAAGTAGTATTTATATGACTTAAGTAATAATAATAAAATATTTTGTGTACTTAATAACTCAAGCTGCCAGACTTTCAGTTTAGGACAATTAATTCATGCCCAATTGCCCATCGCGTTACATATTTTATTTCGAATTCGTACTAAGTGCTACAACTAGGTAATTAGGTAATAAATAAAGAGATAATTGCGTTGCTAACTGACATCATTAAGACATTAAGGTCATTACAAGATAGATACTAGCCCCAAATAATGAATACCCGAGAGACGCCTTCATTCACTATATCCCGCGTACAAACCAACGAATTCAGTTCGATGATTGTCTTACTTCATCCCACCCATAAATTATTTTTGCGCCACCAGATTTCATCGTCATAATAAAAATATTATCCTAAACGAAGTGTTTTTCTAAGAAGCGGAACTGTACTTAAAGAGCCACATAAAAGCGAATAAATACAAAAATAACTTACAAAAACCTATACAGCTATTGAAACAGTCGCACTGAGTAAACATTTGACATTCACTTAACAGAAGTTATAGAGACACAGATAAAATACAAACTCACGGCAGTAATCCTGTCTGAGGTCGACAGCAGTCGCAATACTTACATTTTATCCATATATATAAAAGGAATTATTTACAGCTGGTGATTCAAAATAAGAGCTCATTTTACCTCCGCGCGCGTATTATGGTGCGTGTCGCCGTTACTGAAGATTTTGCATTAATTAGATGATAAAATAAACTAACAGTCTAAAGAGCACTCGTATAAAGTTTCAGGCGTTTACATTATGTTAGAAAAGTTTATAGGAAGTATCTAATGGGTGGGAGTTAGGCTGGCAGGCGGTTCGCAATCACGCGTCTTTGCATATTAAAGATGCCAATCAAGCTTGCGAGGGCCAAGTGCTCGTTACTTTGGGCGCTAAACGCTAAGTACGCGGTAGAGCCCGGCCTAAAGGAACAGATTAATTACTCCCCGCCAAGCCTGCCAAAGTCGATCTCGCCTCCAGCTGATTTATTTTTCTTTTGGCTCATAACAGCGTAGGCATTATCTACTTCAAGATACTATTAAGACTCTCAATCATTCTTGTACGTAACCAAAAGTATGTTTTGAGGCTGATCTAAAAATATAAGCCAACATAGGGTCTTAAATCAGATGGTTATCAAACAGCATAAGTTATGAGGGTCAATTGAGGAAAACGGGCTGATATGGAAATCGTGTGCACCGAGCTAGCAGCCTGTCACTAATGATGAATAAGTACAGCTTTTTTTACTTAACTCCAAAGACGTTTAATTTCGTCTGTAGGTAAGCATCTGTAAGTGTTTTCTGTGCCTTTGTGGAACTAAAACGACTGGTCGGATTTAACCCTAAAACTTGACTACAATGCCGGTTGAATGAATACCAGATTACTTCCGCGACCCTTCTTCATTTTAACGGTTTCCTATTGCCAGACTCCGCATTGTTTTGAGGAAGTGTCGTACCCTCATTAGCAGTCATACAATAAGTTTCTTCGATCATGATATGGCGAAATTGTGATAATCGCCAGTCCAATAAACCTCTTGAGGTTTAAAGAATTACTCAACTTACAATCTCTATCCTCAATTTAATTGAAGACAATTGTAACGTAAAATCACGCAATTAATTAGTTATGTATTATCCATACAGTTACATACGTTTATAGATGATGTTTACATTTCGTAGTTCGCATAATTTACCGATTGAACACTGGGCATGGCTTTGGTAATTTACGCACCTAATTACTGGGGCGTGTAACGAATGAATGTAAATCTATATTTGTTGAGGCATCTGAACGAGCTTCTCAAAATCTATAGTTACAGTATAATTGTCGTGAAGAAGGTTTATAATAATAAAGGAAAGGTACGATATTGAATTGAATGTTATAAATTATATATTTATTAAACATTAATTTCAAATAAAAGTAACAACTTTGAACCCATATGATAAATTAACGTACCGTGAAACACGCCAACATTGACTCCAAGGGTATCTTTGCCTCATGAGCAATTTTTTAACAAATTATTTATTATTAGAACATGTTAATTATCACGAAACGAATAAATGTACCTATACTGTATAATATATTATTATAATGTAGGTACGGTCGTACAATGTATTCCGCTATAACTCTTTACTCTCTGTAGCCCTGGTATCCCCTGATAACAATAGGTTTACTCATCAACAACTAAAATATGATATGGGTTTCGTTCGTATTCACCTTTTTGAATATATTTTCCATTACACCGAATCGATTTTAATCAAATATTTTCCTCACACGAACAAAGCTTCGATGTTAACTATTTAAATAAAAGAAGACATTTCAAAGAACTTTAAAAAAAGTATAAATGGTTATCATTGAACTTTTAATCGCGCCTTCTTAGTTCGTTAAGCAATATCGGCTACACACTTGCTACGATTGTTGGATTTACATCAACACTACGCTACGCTTCAGAGAAAACGATGAACAGGTTTTTGCAGGTACCGATTTTCACACTGGGATTTTCTCGGATTCGATACAAATAACACAACTGTTTTGCATGCTAGAAATATACTAACCGTTCGGGAGTCGCATCTGAGACCCTCTGCAAAGAATAATAGTAATAATTCCTTGCTTCTACAAATATTCGATCGATAACAGATAATCAATTCTCATACCTTGCTTGAGATCAGATCCAAATAAATTAACTTTAAGAAAAACATTAAAACTTCTGCTAATACATGTAATAGTTTACATTGTATCGTTTGCGAATTCATTAAAATTAATTGAGTATATCCTCATTTTCGGAATTCAGCCCACTTACAATAAACTCTTAAAACAGGGCAGTTTACGTTGCGGAAGCGAGATGCCGCAATACACAGCACATAGCGGCGTCTCGCTTGCACAACGTAAACTGTCCTGTTTTAAGAGTTCATGGTAAAGAGGCAGTAGCATCAAAAGGATGCTGTTCCTACGTTTTACCGTCAGAACACGGGCGTCATTCGGTGAATTTTTGAGAAAATATGTATGTTTATTGAAGAATACTTTAACAGACACGGTATTCAGCACATACATATTTGAATACCGGATGAATTAAAATGCAGAGTTTAAATATTACGTAAAAGAATAACTTCATATAAATTCCGACCATGAATACTACACGCACGATAGCAATAACGCTCTAAGAGTTTTATTAAGATCATAAAATTATCGGTTTACGCCCATTAGAGGGGCCTGAGGTCGGCCTTGTCTGATTGGTGTCATTCGCAGAATACTGATCACAGTTTAATAGCGCTACCTAATCGAGGAGAGATACTTTGTAGGTGAGTGAAGTGATGCGAAAAGGAATCTCGAATCGTACTTAAGAGCTACTAACGTTTATATTCATTGCACACTTTGTGCGGGCTGAAAGAGAGAGGAGACAACAGTGATAAATTATGTAATAAGTCTCAACGGTTGCGCAGAAAACTTGATACAAAGTATGCTTTTAAAACTACGCGTTGCCTAATTAGTGCAAAGTTATTACCAAAAACCTTCTAAGAGATGATTCTATGAAACAGACGCCTAGGCGTCTTTTACCTTAGGTAATGCTTTGGAAATCCAAACCATTTTCATTATATAGGTACCCTTATAATTTGTTTTTTAAAGAACATAGAGTTCTTAGCTTCAGAGCTCAACATTAGTAAAACAGTATTCCAGAGTAATTACTTTAAAAACTGTTTGTGCTCTCGTTACTGGCGTAATTGAACTTTTATTACAACTGCAACACAACGACATTGTATTTAAATATACACCCTACTCGATTACCTTAAACAAAAGTTGTTTTTGTTCAATTTTCAAAAAAGTTTTATTGTTAGAAGTTCTATTGTAACCGGAGTCGTATGTAGCAGTACAATGGTCGCAGCTTAGATCAATCTGTCGGCAAGGATAAGCCGCGCCGGCCACGTTCTTCCTTTAAATGGATGACCGCTCTTTTCACATCGAAACCTTCGTACCTCTAGAGAACCATTTAAGCCGACGGCCCCGGTTGTCATATGAATGCGTATGATAATCGTTACCCCAAAACCGGTCTAGCCTTAGGGTATTCGTATGTCCTAGTAATTGGATTCCAGGAGCAAAATGACAGTCAGCCGGTAATATATTGATATTTGGCCACATCTGGTTATTCTTGGATCTGACACAAATATAGTTGGGAAAACCAGGCTGACGTTCAAATCAAAAATGTGTATTTCACGTATACGGTACACGGGTACACGAAAAAAGGGTGTGCGAGAAACGATATCGCATCGCCCCCTGTTTGTTGTTCGTTACGAACTTGTTAACTGGCATTTTTTTTGCTATGGTGTATGCAGTTATGATGTGAATAAACTTCGTATCGGGACGTTTTAAGATCTCACATAATTTCAATAAAATTTAACTCTAGTTTATGGGCTAGTTTCATCACTGAAAATCCAAAACTGTTTTACCTTTATAAATTATACATATTTCGTATTAGAGTATTAGTAACAGAAATATTAAAAAGCTATTAGTAAAGAAATAAAAAAATCCTACCTTAATAAATGACGATGACGTTTATAGTTTGAAATAATACCTATAGTAACAGAAGAAACAGCGAATTATTAAAAAAAACCACAACTATCATCTACCCTTTACTAAACATAATTATTTCCACAATGATACATACATACATATGTAGCACAAGAATCGCTGATAGAATAAAAAAATGTAACCAATCAGGAAGCAATTTACCAACCACCTAATCATGTTCCACTCAAACCAAAATCGCTTTCATTTGGCCTAACTTAAAACGTCCAATAAGACCGTTTCCGATTTCCATTGAAATTACGCGATTAGACTGCAAATCAAAGGTTTGGTTACGTTGAACAATGGCGGTGAAGACTCTCTTCTTTGGAATATATTTGCGATAAATAAAAGGAGTGTCAGCGACAAATCTTCATTTGTTTGTTCAAAAAGGGAAAAATTAAGCAAATAATGTTAATTATTTTTAGACTGGCGTCACTTGTAGTGTCTCACAAGGCACGACTTTTTAAACCACTTGAATAAAAATAGAATTTACCTACTTGAAAAATATTTTAAACTGAGTAAATATGAGAACCTATTTAGCCATACAAGACAATTTATAAAAAACTCAGCCATTTTTTAGATGAATACAGTTGAAACAGAATAATATTAAGAAGCATTGTATTTATAAAGTTAAAAAGAATCTTGAACATATTATTTCAGTCCATAGTTTTAGGACTGTGTGCTGAGATTTTAGACGATGAATAAGCTACTGAATCTTATCTAGCGCTTACTAATGAGAGCTTAACACGTGCCTTTAAACAAAGGGATTTATGCGAAGACTACAATGAAGATAGCATACATATAACTAAGTATGTAGGAACTTGTACATACATCTAAAA
Source organism: Abrostola tripartita (assembly GCA_905340225.1). Taxonomy (NCBI): domain Eukaryota; kingdom Metazoa; phylum Arthropoda; class Insecta; order Lepidoptera; family Noctuidae; genus Abrostola; species Abrostola tripartita. The sequence continues at coordinate 6,555,793 of HG996488.1, forward strand.
AGTAGGAATGTAATTAATAGGTATTCAGTAAATTTGTCTCTGAGGATGGGACGGCAAAGGAATTCTTTTATATTAAATGAAAGAACTGTTTTCGGGTGGATAAGAAGTCTGCCTGTGATTAAAGTCCATATAGGTACCCGAATATATAGTGTAAGGTATGTCAATGGACCTTCCAATACTTTTTGGTTCAGCTACAGTATTTTGTTCACAATTTCGGAATCCGTAGATTTGTAAAGGTAGAATACCATCTAAAAGGTCGTTAAGAATTTAAACGTTGCGACAAACCAGTAAATGGTATAAAGAGATCAGTCAACAGAGCTTATATTAATTAATTAAAACTAATTGATATTACGCCGATTGCGGACGATTTATTTGTGTCGGAGATTTTAGCTTTCATTAGTTACGACTTTAGGTTCAATTAGGCGGAGACTAAATGTTTGTCTTTAGTTCCCGAATAGTATGTTATTTATCTTGTTATAAACCTATTTTTCTGTTGAAATATAAGCTAACTATCCCAACCTCAGTTCGTGAATGATGACATTAGATCTCAATGTGATATAAGGCAATAACTCTGATAACTGACAGCTATTCCAGCCCCTACTATAATAGGAAAAATCCAGTTATATCCCTTTCAAATGACACTTAGTGGTTAAGGACACTCTGATTCGCTTTGTAGGTACTTATTTTAATATAAAAGTCCGTCTCTTTGCTCGCTTAAAAAGTACATTTTATTTTATAATATTTATTCGGAAAACAAACTGTCATGTTCAATTGTACATGGCTTAATCTGTATAAAATGTCAATGTTAAAATGTGTATAGGTAAAAAATACAAGTATTGGATGTCGCACATAAATTACCTAAATAAAGAATAACAACCACGTCACAACCAATGTTAAAATATTAGGTAGTATGGATTAAAAGGTTAAAGGGCTCACAGTAATAATATTCCACATTTATTTTCTTTAAAATGACAGTCGCAAAAAGTTAAATTTTGTTTTAAACATAACAGCACCAGTTTTTACTTTCTGCATACAGTTTCTAAAGCTTTCGGTTTTAGCTTCGGGAAACTACTTGATCTACCGAGATCAAAACTGTCCTGTGTTTATAACATGCATGCAAAACAAAACAATCCCGTTGTGAAAGTGGAACAAACAGAACAACGCTCATATATGTGTTCGTTACTTATTATTATGAGACTAGGATTAGTCAGAATTAAAGTCACCTCCGGAGTGCTTTAACCACAAGAACCAACATTGAATTAAATAATTAATATCTCACTGGAAATAGAATTTAAAGTCATTTTTTAACTTTAAAAGATAACATTAGAAAAGTATTCGACTGCTTACTGTTCAGTTTAATCAGCACATGGCTTATAAAATGGCGTCCATTTAACTACGAAACAGTTGGGAAACATTAAGAGATTTTGCAAACTGAAAGCTTTGAAACACCGGATCGATTTGATTGTTTCAAACGAGCTACGGAATTAAGACAAAATTCAGGAGATTTAGCGTACATTGTGGTTGACCATCAATTGTATTAAGTACCTACAGTAAAGTTTTAAGAGTAAGTAGTTATATACATAATTATAAATGTTTATTTATTAATCTGTCAGAAATAGTTTACGATTATATATATATTATAAATGAACCTGCCCGTAACGTGTCGAGATCTATTAACCAGTTCGTAATAAGAATATATCGACAGCGAAAATAAACTACGAGAGAAAAGAAAACATTAATGATTAACGGATAAACAATTCAGAGCCAACAGCAGACTGTTAATCAAGAGTGTGTAGGAGTGACAAATTAGGCCTTCACAAGTTGCGAAGGGCGACCGGACACTCGGGCTTTATTAAAATAACAATCGATTTTTCGATTCTCATCCATAACCGTAGTGAATTTTGTCGACAGCTGTTGACATATTTTGAATCAGCAACAGACTGTCGAACAATCTTTCTAATAAAAATATTAAAGAGGACGCTCTACACGGAAATCTCCCGCCGTCAAGTTAAAGGTCATCGGTGCGAGAGGAAAATGATAGATGGAATCCTGGTGTTCACAAAAGTAACGAGCACCGAAGAGTAGAAGAAATATGTGAGGTCAACCGACTGACGTCGGTCACACGTTGTTGGGATCGAGCACAAAATAGATTACGGTCACCGCTTACAACTTTATTCAACCTGCGCCGGCCTATTCAAAAGATCGATAAAAAGCAGCTTTGATTTCAAATGAACGCTAAACGATTGAGATCTGGAACCTGCTTGGCATTAAATAGATCTTGAAGATTTACGAGTTTCTTTGATCTTTCCAGTACTCAAAGTACTCCCACTTTAATAACTTAGACTATCATCTAACTGTGGGTATCATCTAACTGTGTAATATAACTACTAACACTGGATACTAAAAGAGTAAAAGTTTACACCGCGAGTTTTCGAATCTCGACACCCCCGCGTAAATATAAGTAACCAGTCGTAAATTATTATTACAACGCTATTGAGAACAGTAAGAAGCTAACAAGTGCAATTTATTAGAATTAAGAACTCATTCCACACCATCTCCGTTCGTAATAAACCTTTCTAGGGTCGGGAAAACAAGATACATATATTCCGGTCTGATCTAACAATTGGATCTCGCTGCCAGATCAGTTATATTATTTTAACTCAGATTCAATTCTTTTACTGTACAATTTTAAAACGTCCATGTTTTCAATTTGTATTCATGTATTTGATAGTCATTTTAGTATGGAGCTAAATAAAATAATAACAATAGTGAAGTGGCGATGAATTAGATTCATACAAAGTTTGGTGATTCTTAAATAAATAACCATATGGTTAACTGTACTGATAAAAACCTTAATGTTGAAATAAATGGCACAAAATAATTTGTACCTTCGTAAAGGTGCGAAATAAAATGAGAAAATTGCCATCTTCACTTGAGTGCTCACAACATTTTAAGTTCTTTGCTGATATAATCGGCCGTATTTAAATGCGGGAGAGGAGGTAATAAATTTTCCATTGACGACGAGACGAAGAATTGAACAAAAACGGCTCTTGTTGAATTCGGAGCTCAACAATAGATAATTTATCGTGGTCGGCTCAGGCACGCCGTTCTGCGTAAAATAAAAACGTAGGTATCTATCTTCTAGGGGCAATAACTACTTTTATTCCATGAGGATGTGAGCAATTTTGTGATTTTACTTCACGATGTACGATAACTTTGAAGCTAAATCTGCCATTATCATCCCCTTCTAAGTTTGGCAATAACGAGAAAGGACAATGTTTAGGAGTCAGTTTGTTTGTCAAGCTTTTGACCACACAGGAAAACATAATATAATAATGTACCTACAGAAATTAGGTATGTTTTTGTCAAGCAATATGAATAAAAAACTAGCAATTACACTAAGTGGCTTCGTATCGTAAAGGGTTCTGCAAGCTCAGCTTAAATATCAGGCGGATTCATCATTCTCTTTTCAATTCATTCTGCTAAATTAGCACTCACTTCTTTACAGAAAATTACAAGCTGTCATTTGGTCCGGAGAGTCACATTTTCTATGTAGGTACTTCCTCCTTTTTAGCTGTATAAATAAATAATACAAACGAATTTCTACCGAATGATATTAACACTGAATGAATCTGTGGGGACTTAATACCTTCAATTTGTCTTCGGTTTCTTTTGAATATTTTATTTCTATGAAACCTATCTTGTTTGTTATTATGAACAAGTGATTTTCTAAATTGAAATCAGTGGTAAGTAGCAGTATACTTTAGTGTAAAATGTACGAAATTAACACAATTCCATATAAATGAATCAAATGGCCATAAATCTAAATAATAAATAAATAGGTAGGTATTATTTGTTTTTGATGCCTCCCTCTTAGAACGCCACAATGCGTTCTAAGAGGGAGGCCTTTGTTCAACAGTGGCCGTCTTCCGGCTGATGAAGATGATGAGGTAGGTATTTATGTAAACTTCAGCCGAAGTCGTCGAAAAGATCGTTCGAGAGAGAGGCTCGAACCAAGTAGCATGAGACTCCGAAGTAGGTATCAGTGAAGTAGGAGTGTGCAACAAATGCAATACACAATTAATGGGTGACACAATTCTGACACTAAACTTTGGGCTCATTGTATTTGATCTTGAAACCCAGCGTTACCGAACAATGTTCGTGCGCTTATTGTTTTAGTTAAGTAATTTACTGTAGCCATACTGTACTACATTCGTACATTTAAACCGTACGATACTAAGCATATAATTTATATGGAATATAATGAGTCGGGCGCTCCTAAACATTATGCTTAACCGTCAATAGATAATTATGATGGGAATTTATACCGTCGAGAATTATAACAATGACGGTTTTCGTTCAAACATACCTTTGTCTTTTAGGATAAAGGATGACACTCGTTGGTTTAATAGCGTAGAGATCGGCGCTCTGTCCAAAATTGTCGCACATTTTGACTTATTAATGATAATAATGATGAAATTCACCCTCATCCATGATCATTATATATATCCTTTTGAAAATATAAACCAAACTGTACTTATTTTTAAATATTAAAACTTAATATTTTACGTGCTCGTTTATTTCCCCGATAACACCAAGCTTTTGGACGCGCCGCATAACCGTTCCGTGCTAGTATATCATAATTTAAGTCTCTTACAAAAACCATAGCTGTTCCAAATAATAAAGTACCAAAATGACCACATTTCCGACAATAACATGAGTACAGTCGGGATTGTAACTCAGATATATCATGTTACATAAATTCGCACATCCTTAGTCACGAAGTTTGATCGTTAACTAGTATTAAACGAGATATAGAGCTGTCACAAACTGTACAATAACTTATTCGGTCTCCATGTATATCGGATGGAACTAACATGAAGCCCACCAGTAGCAATAATTACAGCCTTTGTCGTAGTCGCATACCGATTCGTCTTTATCATCTTTGATTGTTGTGCCCAGTACGAGAATTCAGAGACAGCCGCAGTTGGAATTCTTGATAACCTTTGGCTTCAAGTGAATTTATTTTTTATGGTCAAAGGAAACCGAATGTATTTAAGTCACGTTCCGAGTCCCGGCGATGTTAGTCGATTGTATACGGAAAAATCACTCATGGTAATATGTTGCCACAGCGAAAAATTACATCCATACATTGTGTAAAAGCTCTGTTAGATAGTCATTTTTTTTGCGAAAAGTCGAAATGCGTTCTTTTTTAATAACAATTGGCTCTGTGGTTATACGATCGCTTTCTTAGGACTTTGATGGGACAGATATTTTGGGTCACAATTATATGGTTAATGAATTGACTTTTGTTTTGAAATTTAGATAAACTTTGAGGTTTGAACGTTAACAAAGGATCGTCATGGCACATTAAAGATATACTTTAAATATTGAGTTACAACTAAGTAATCACGTAAACGTGGCCACAAAACGAAACTCGATTTAGAAATCAAATGGAGAATGAATCGCGGTTAAATGTATTCTACAATCATGTGACCAGATTTCAATCCATTCATCTAACACCGGTTGGAGGGACGATTGATGTTTTCAATCCACTCGCGATAACTGTTTGGTCAGAATACTCAGAACATTTCGGAAAAATCGGAACAATAAAACACACATATGTGATTAATAGACAAGTACCTACAATTCAGACTTTCATGCAAGATACCTTATGACATCAAATTATTAAGGTTTTACACATCATTTAGATATCAGCATAATCCAGGTAAATAAACATTGTATTTTTAAAACATTAAATTCGAGTATGATCTTTTGACAGTTTGTTGCAGACGCTACATCACTTCATTAACATTAATGAAGCAATTATTCAGTAAAAGTACAATGCAATTATTGTCACGAAGGAATAATTTATTATTCTCGCATAACAATGAGATTTTAGCAAAACAAATACATTATCTGCGTCCGTGTCAGTGGACGCGCAAGTGCTGTGGAGATATATATTTTTCCGGCTCGAATTTTCACCGGGGCTCGCTTTTTCAATTTATTTCGTCGTTTTAGCCGAGTGACGCCGTAATTACGACACCGCGCCACGCGGCTCGCCGCATAATCGGCAAGCTATTTTTTAAATTCGGCCGTTCGGCTACACGCGATACCCATAATAGCGGCGGAAATCAAGCGCACGTACCTGACATCTCGGAAATTCGGTGTCGTAAAGAAAAAAATATGCCCATAATATTAGAAACATCCACCTAGCGGATACGTTGGTGCTTCACAGAAACCTGTACACGACATAAAATGATAAACGAGTGAACCGGTTTGAGTGACTACAGATTTTTCGTATTTCAACATTAATGTTTTTGCCTGTAATCGATCAGGGCGAGACGCGACCTTCGGAGCAACATTTTCTCGTCATGTTATCAACGTTCCCTCATAGAAAAGACTATCAACTAGAATTTTATAAGAAGAATGATAGCGATATAAAAAACAAAGAACAAGTTTAACATAATTTTACGGCAGAGTGGGCGCTCGCTATAGGAACTGTTGGGATACGAGGCGGCGTTCAATTCTCCCCGCTATAATGCCGCGATAAAAGAGATTGAACTTACTTCGTCCGTAATAAGCACTCCCTGTTTCAGTACGAATTACGGATAAACGTTGCGCTGTTTCATTAAAAAAATAGTTCCCTTTTATTAAAAACATATCAAGTCATGATCATTAGTTTCATACCTACCGACTTCTACGATAATGAATATATTTACACCAAGTAGTGTAGTCAATCCGTAAATAATTTAATTACTTCTGATTGAGGCGAACAAGTGTTGTCTCAAGGTTCTCGGACCTAGCGCTCTCCTTGACGAGGAAATACCCCAGGATATTGGTTTCAACGTGTAAGGAGTTCAATCTCGTCGCTTCCGTTGGGATAAAGTAATCTTTGTCGACGATAAAAGCCGCTGTGTTTACAGATGAAAGGGAAGTCAAACCAATTTACGAAACTAGACGTTGAATTCTGGCAACAAAAGTAGCCAATCTATTTGGTTTCTGAACCTAGTCTCCTAATCAATATTAATGTAGAGAACCTACAAACGATGCTGTTTTGTCCCGTGTTCTTAAAGGTAGGATTGAAATATTAAATCGAGCCTGCGATAGGCACTTCATTGTTTATTTATAACAACAAACAACTACGAAATAATTTTCTGAGAAATATATCAGCTGCCTCTTTCGCAAATATCTATACATAAACATTCCATTACGTAGTTGTGTTCCAACTAAAGCGTAAATGTACTTTGTAAGTACGTATTTGATTTGTTACATAATAAAATACATTTGTTTAGAAAACTCCCCTTTCATAATGTTTCCTACTTTATGGGAAAATGATTCATAGCAAGAACTAGGGACAGTGAATGGCCCGAGCGAACCTTGATTGTGGGACAAAAACAATAGTGTCTCAAAAGACGGAGCCGGAGTCCATTAGGGGAAATGTGTTTATGACAAGAGTGTGATCAATAGAGGAGGCCGGAGGGTCGAGAGGTCGGCAGATTCGGTGCGGGTGATACAGGCACACACGGACGCGTTATTAATAGTCGCCCCGTGGCCGGCCTGAATGCCACCGGATTCCGAAGCACTAAATATTGTATAAATTTATTATATCCGACACTCAACGTCTATTCAAACGATATATGAACTATTAATGGTTTCAAGATAACGCAATAACACGTACATATGTGTGTTTTAAGTAATCTGTGACGTTTTTACAGTATTTTATTCTGTTTCATTTAACTTAAATCACTGTTTACTCAAGTCAAGAACTTAACTTGAACTTAGCTGTTATAGCAAATTATACGGTAAGATCTCTAATCGGATTTTAATAAAGAATCATTGGGATGTCCTATATAGGAGATAAAAAGAATAAATAATTTAAAATACAAACTCCTGAAATGTAGTATTTATTTCAGGGATTTTTATTTTTTACACGTTCCATGTATTTTAGCAGTAACACTAAAATCCGTATTTTTTCGACGCACGAATCAAATGCATTTTATTTACGATGACTGAAAGTAAACAACAAGCCGCCGCTCCCGGGCCTCGCTACGACACATATGTCACGGTAACATGAAAAATTTAATTTAGTTGTATGAAAAATACCAATAAGCACCGAGATCGCTGTAAATAACGCAATCCGATAAAGATGCAGAAAAAGAACTTCACATTCAATCGAATTGTACGGTATCCCCTTTAGGAACATCTTCTGAAAGTGGGCAATTGTGCTAAATCAAATTTAAAACGATGTGGAAATGTTCCAGTACAGGCAACGTTTTGTTCGTCGTCGAATAAAGCATCAGTGAGGAATTTAATTTGTCAAGTATGATGCGCGTTCATGTGCCTGTCGTTAGCGAGGACGCGTGCCGGTGCGCAGTACTGCCGCGCGTACACACCGCTTGGTATGCTCACGAGTGTGGTGCTTGTAGCAATCCTTAACGCCAAAGTTCGACAAATTACACTGACTACGTACTCGTGTGTAATATTACCGCTTTTACAAAGCTAAGCGAATGCAAACTTTAGTTTCAGTTAATTTGAGAAACTTATTTAAGTGAAATATATAGCTTGATATGGTAGTTCGTGATTTTACACAAAGTACCAAACTTTTGAAATGAAAACACCGGGCATGACGGATAGTAACTATTTCATGCATATGGCTCGCAGCAAGTGTAGGCCACACATAACTGGGTACATAATTTACAGCTCTATTTTAGTGGTTGGCAGTGAACAAATGAAAGAAGCAGAGTAAGCAAGGAGATGGAAAACAGCGGATGTTATACAGTACCCGCGGCTGCCCATTAAACTGGGTCGAGATGGAACGCGCAAATTCTAGCTAAAAAGAGAAATCTACTAAGCGGACTTGAAAGATACAGCGGCGTTGCGTAAATTGCCGCTCGCTACCTACTTGAAACAGGATTAATATTGTCGGATTATACGGGCGCGAAATATAAAGCAGTTCAAATTGCAATCTGAGAATCACAATTTAAGTGTTGAAAGATGGAATCACACTTGTTACTTTGTGTAGTATATCGAATTAACAAAACTATTAGCCAGGAGCTCTTGGTGTTGTTGAATCTGTCCATATGTGACATAAGCGTGTCACAAAAATGACTAAATCTTGACTGTAACAGACTTCCAGACACGAAATCTGATAACACACTGACAGAACTGAATGCATCTAGTATTTGCAACAAACATTAAATTATTTGCTTCATATCTAACATGAATACCTACAAATAAATATTGAATCAGGAACAAACTTTTCAATTTTCAACGACTCAATAAACTGGATCGTTTGATGCAATCATCGTGTAGTTCGATAAACCAATTTTACACAATATAAATCAATGAAAATGAGATTTCCGAGTAGGTACGCAAAGGGATATCAATTTAATATTCAGTAACGCAGATCTAACGAAGTAGTCATAAACGTCAGTGGTATGCGTCATAATATGGAAAAGTCGACTTCCAACTCGGAATTCATGAGGTATTTTATGTAACGTCACTTGAAGTATGAAGTCGTAGAAAACTTTCGAGCCGGTATATGAGAGTAACAAGTGGGACGGAAATCATAGTTCCAAGTGTGTTCGAGCGCAGACAAGTGCAGAGACGAAATAATTTTATGCATTGTGCTCACTCAATCTGCGCGCGCTTAGCAATGCAATCTGTCGCATAATTCTTGAGCTTAATCTGTCCTTGCGCGTAGCATCTCAACCGTGACATCGAGGAATATAAATACTTGTATTGTAAATTTTAAGTTTGTTTTTCAACAAAAATAATTTAGTGCGTTTTTAGATCCGAAAAACGTATATAGATAGATATCGTTCAGTCCATCTAAAAATAAATCTAAGTTCCGAGCTCAAATCTCTTCTACTTTGATTTTCAATGACCGAATACTACAGTAGGTAGCTTTCAACGCCTAGAGCGCAGAAAGATACAAATCGAAAAAGACCGATGAAAACATGGAAACTAAGTTACCTACCGCTCGTATAAATCCGACACAATAAAAGTACGCCTCTATCGGTACTGTCATTTATTTATAACGCAGTCGCGAGAGGTTTGTGAAACAGTGTGGATGGCATTGTTTAAAAAAAGACACGAATAAACAATTCTGTTTCCGTGGAAACGATTTAGGGGAATGGCAAGTGCGTCAAGAACAGGTTTGATATAATGTCGGAAACATCGGTCGGGGAAAACATCCGGCGGGACACGCGCCCGTCCCGGACCCGCTCCGCTACGACGTGCGACGCCCCTACCTTCAAGAAAGCAAATAAGCTCCTAACGAAATGAAAAACAAATACTTAGTACCAACTCAGTATAGAACGTTTTAAAGAAGATACTTTGGTTCAAATAAAAAATAAACAACTTCATTTTTATGCCCACTTTTTGATGAGAGAAAATGTAAAAACAAAAATATTAGCTTTTTTTGTTACGGAGGGTGAAACCCAAAAGCTTTGTTTCCGCGTGTGTCAGATTACCCTATCACAGCCTGGACATATAAGGCTTAAACGATTACTGCTCCATCGTTTACAGCGATTTTTATAATAAAGGCATTTTGTAGCTATAAAAATAATTGAGTTACACATTACACAATATGAATACCATTTTAAACACATAAAAGCTGTAAATACAAGTATTTACTCCTCTAGTACAATAATTTTGAGATCAAAGATTACTCAAACTAGAATAATGATACAAACTCTCCTTTACACTATTATGAGGATATAATCTTCCTTAAAGGGCTGTGAAGATATCTTGTCTCAAGAAAACAGTTACACCGGTTTGTTTAACCGATAAAACGTAATTTGTTTGAATTACCAAAACCGTGAAACAGGGGCCCGACTTAAAAAGCATTTAAAATATTATAAAGGATCTACAAATTCAGGTGTTTGATATCGGCTGTGTTAGTTTAGGGCTTAAACAAATTGTATCCGAGCACCTGAAGATTAAAGCTACTTTACCTTTATAATAATTAGCCATCATTATTATTAATGGTATCTGGATTTCTTATATATTTTCTAGCAATGGTAGATACATTTCTAAACAAACAATCTGAATCGTTTGAAGAGTAGCACAAAGACTGAACACGAGTATGTTTTTAGTAAGTCGAACGAAATTCAAAGTAGGCTGTAGTGAAACAAATCAATCCTCGGCAGCCTGGGTGAGCAAAGGCGTTGAGAATACGGCGCAATAATTCTACGTTCACACAATACACAAGTTCGATTTGTAACTTGAGCTACGATAAACATGTAGTTGAAGAAGGGTGGAGACTAACACGGCTATACAATGGAGGAGTTAAACAAATTCGTGTCATTTGATTTAAGTATCTACTAGAGTTAGGAACTACATAAGGCACAGACGGGCAATAACTTGTGCGCAAATAATGAAAGTTACCGAAAAACAATAATTAATAATAACTTTTTGAAAAACTAACAACCAGAATCCAAATTATTTCAACGTCTATTACCGAAGGTCCTCTACAGAAAAAAAAAACCATTAAAATAGTTATCAAAATTAGTTAGCTATTAGCGAATACATCACAAAACAAAGATCCAGTGGAATTGAGAAGATTTTCCTTTTTTTAAATCGGTTATACTAAGTTTACAACGCCGATCAACAATAAATTCAGCATAAAACCCGATTCCATTCCCAACAATGTGTGTGTAAGAATGATAAAGTTAATGTTATTTCTCTTGAAAGGGAAGCGGCTGTGTAATGGCTGTCAGTAAGTGTTTGTTGTATATTGACATCGTTTGCGTCTTAAGTTTTTTCTTATCGGAAAACTATATCAATTGTGATTTCACTTGTTCCACACACTTCTTTGTGTTAACACAATTCAGAGGCAAAAGTGTATGAAAACGGTCCCACAAAATATTTCGAAAGATAAAATCCGTCATAATAAAAATACAGATAAATTACAGTAGCTTAAAAAAGATAGCTGTGTTATTTATGTAATGTGAAAGAAATTTATTTTCCAAACATATTGGTTCGTACTATTACTAGTCGTAACAATCGTTCTACTTTATCGCATTTACGTGATAGAAACAAGCTTTACGCACGACCGTATAATAACAATATTATGTAGGTTATACTCGTGCACATACCAGTCATATCTGCGAGTTTGCATTTCAATGCATTTTACTCATTTATCTGCCGGACAACGGTAGATGCATGAAAATATAAAGTAACTACGACAAGTACTGTTTGAAATATTATTAAAACAAACCAATTATTGCATCACTTCATCAATTAAAAATAGCTATGAAAACAGCATTTAACGGCCGATGGTAATATAATTAAATTTATGTTAGCGCTTAACCGGAGCCCTGCCCAACAATTTTTATAGCACACAAATAACTTTTTACGGTGAATACTTTAAGAATACTAAATGTACTTTTTACACAGCGATTTTAATTTTGATTCAAGTTTTTTAGGAGGACTTTTTGTGATAAGACATCCTCCACAATTGTAAAGCAATTTCAGTCTTTTGTGTCGTACACACAACAAAAAGATTTTATCTTGAGGTTTCTCGGTGATTATGCTATGAGTCGCGCAGATTCCTAAATAAGCAATTTACAAAAATGCCTCCAGAAGTGTCTGAGTCGTTAAGTCGCACAAGTAGGTAAGGACGAACCCGAGATGGGTGCAGATAGGGAGTTTCATACTGTTCTGTAGATAGGTACGGTTGCGGCTAAAAGTTTGGTAATCTTGTCAGTCGTGTTGGCCGTCCTCATAAGCCGCAAGTTTCGATCGCAGCTATCTCCGTAGTTGCAGCCTAATTAGATTGGGCGGGGCGTGTTCCTACGAGGAATACTCAAACGCAAACGGAAAGTGCATGGCGCACAACGTTGTAACGAGACAAAAGGTAATCTTAACTCCGCATAGGTATCTAATTGCAGAACATTCATAAAGTAGGTGAAGCTACATCAAACTAGACTTTACTGCACGAGTATATTCATTGGAGAGAGGGAAATTACGCTGCCTTTTGCGTGAGAAAATATTCAAATTTAATTTAAACTAAAAGATCTTGTAAATACGAGACTTTACCGTCGGTAGAGATTGTATAAAACAGCAGTATATTAAAGCCTCGTGGGCAATCAATAGATTAAGGGAATCGTAATACATTTCTGACAATAAAAGAAGCTGCAAACTGTCTTCAAGTCGGTACAACAATCCATTTACTGTCTTATCGACATCGCAATGTCTTCTATACAATGTTTGTACGTTTTGCTTGAATAGCATGGAAAGGATATTTTAATTAATCAACAAATCTAATTTAGAGTTGACTGTACACAGTACCCACAAACAGTACGTAAGTAAAGTCCTCACATCCGAGAACTACCGCAGCCAACACAGCTGTGGTCATTACGGCTCCTCTGAAACTCGCATGCTAATTAACCAGAAGCCTCTTAACGTTCAAGTTCACGTCAACGACATCCGCTTAACAAGTTATCCTACAGTTAAATCACTTCTAAAAGTCAGTCACAACGAAGCATACAATACAAAAAGCATCTCTGTTCACACATATTAACCCTTTTAGTGTATATATGTACATACATAGTTCACGGCCCGTAAAAATGTCACCGGTTCGGATCGGGCTTATGATAAAATAAAATACACAAACACAGAATTGTATGACGTGTTCAAACACGATTTTCACAAATTTGCTCAGTGAATCGTGTCGCGTTGCGAGTCTAGCAAATAGAGCCACACAGACCGTTGTCGACGAATCTCCTAAGTTAAATTCTAACTATTCTACGCGCATACGTTATATTATAGTATTTGAAAATCTGATTCACAAAGGTAATCTAATAAACTATCTAAATAGATTAATGTATTTACGAATCAAACGAAGTAACTGGATGTATGTAGGTATTCGTAGGGATACATAAAATGCTATTACCCTATGCAATAACTTGCTTTTTATGGGTCTATTGACCGAACTGGACTATAAGAAATGTAAAAGTTTCGTGATCTTCCCCAGAAGACCAATAAAACGTTCTACAGAATGTCTGTACAGTGAGTTACATTATAGTCTTTGTTAGCAAAGCAACAACAAAAGTTAACATTAAGTTAGGGTTATTAATGTTAATTTGAAAACAAATTGGTATTGTCCGTAAAAATCTGTTTGGTTTCAAGTGATAATATAACCCAAAACGTGTACCTTTAACGTAAATCGCTTTAAAGATAAAATTTTATCTTTAATGGATAATAGGGTTGAAATTTGAAACGTTGGTAATCTCACTTTAAAAATGAAAGGTACTCTAAAAGGTAGGTAAACTAGCTAGCTTCGGTGAAATGATATTGGTTAATAGTCAGAGAATCGGAGCGCTTCCCCTAATGACAGGCACAAGTACGTGCGGAGCTGACTCGCTCACTAGGCCCCGGGGGTCGCTCCAACGTCATCTTCATGGCACCTGCCTGTCACACACACCGCTCTCCACCCTTCCCTACGAATTGTTATACATACCGACGTAATTAAAACGATGAAAATTCTCCTCTACACACACCTTGTTTTCATGGTAACGAGACAAACTTAGTAGTTCAACGGCAAATATTTGACTTACACATGTTATTTGCTACAGATAGTTCTCCATTTAATTAAACCAACGCAAACAAATACTTGTTACTCAGCCAGTGAAGCAGTCTATTTAACGGACTCTTTGAAGATTGATATCAAAAGAGGGTTTTTAATCAACACAAACATTTAGCGGAAGGTACTTCAAATAAAATCGCTTACTTAAAATAACAGTGTAAAAGGCGATTATTCTATTATAGAAAGGTACTTGGTTCATTAAGTGCGTAATAAACGATAATAACGCTTTGTCAGGCCACTGAGGAACCCTTTTCAGTATGGCTTCTATAATATAGTGAGTGAGGTTTTGTCTATTCATCGAACGTGGTGTTAGCGAGTTTTTCTACTGTTCCTTCGTTCTTTTAGTGTTTTCCTTATCCATGGCCTCTTCAATATCCCATTCCGGCGTGGTTCGAGTGTAAGTATCATTACATCTCATGCAGCTGTTACACTTTACGACCGAACTTGTATTATTATGTTCCTAGCATCATTGTAAACTTCGCCAACGACCTTCAATTATGGCTGTAAGCACGTACATCGTTTAGATTTTTTACTATTTCATTTTTTATAACTCTCCTCACTAGCACCTCTACACAACAGTACCATATAACCATTTTAGAAATTCTTGTGCTAGATTTTATATTTCAAATGCGCTAAAGGAAAACGTACTATCTTATTTTTCCAATTTGCGCTGGATCAAACGTAAAACCCCACTTTGCCGTCAGTCGCTGTCCTGTATTTACTTAGAGTTCTGTGTCACAAGCAAACAAATTTTTAATTTATTTGTGTCTATGCCAATTTTATATTCCATTCATGCATATTTTATGTAAAACAGCACAAAGGACTTACAAAACCTGAAAGCTATTATTTCATCAGCGTATATAGTAAAAATTAAACCAAACCACGATTAAAGACACAGCGGTTTAATTACAGTCAGGTGCGCGCAGCCGGTGCAAGCAGTCGCTGCGCCGCTTAAATAGCGAGTAATTCCCGAATTTCGGAAATAATGAATAACGGATAACATTACAAATATTATACCTTATAAAAAGTTTAAATATGTCGAATCAGTGCAATAACTTAGTGATTAACGAACTACTTTGCTTCCTTCAGTGCAAAATAGATGTTATGGACGAAACTAGCCTAGTGCAAATTTGTGAATCAAATTTTAAAGAATCGGATATTGTGACAGCCAAGAATATTATCTTTGAGGCGACTAACACGCGATCTACGAGGAAAGGGGACGGAAAGAGTAAACGTCTTCTACAGGATATCATTAAATTACTTAAAGAAACGGAGCCTACAAGTCTACCCACTTTTGTTGCCAAAGATTTGCATCGTCTTCCTCCTGTAACGTTTGACTATGTGGATGTAACGAGCTTGCTTAAGGATATTTTGACTCTAAAACAAGACGTGCATCGTATTCAAAGTGACTACGTAAGGTCTACAGAGTTTGTCAAAATCCAGAAGGACATTGACCATATTAAACAATTTACGGATCAGCCCAGCACAACAATAACAACTGATTTGCCTAACGATTGTTTTTTGAATTCAAAATCAAGAAGCGACGACGCGTATATCCCGGCTCGCATAGCGCTTACTCCCCCGCCGCCCCGACCTGCCCCACTACCGACGACTCCTGTACTTGCGTGCACACCTGCGTGCACACCTGCGCTTGGACTCCGCGCTAATCGCGGTGATCTCAATGACCCCGGCGTGTTTTTATCAGCTGAGTGTTTAGACTTACACAACGCGGAGAAGTTAGAAGTTAGTAACGCGGAGAACCATACTGTAATTGACAACGACAGTTTTACTACGGTTGTAAATAGAAAGAAAATTAATTACTTCAGAAAAAATAGGAACCAACAGGGTAAAGCACAACTAATATCAAACAAAATTAAAATAGTACCCAAACTGGCCTATATTTACGTTTCACGATTCGATGTTCACACCTCTGAAAAAGACATCTGCGACTTTATCAAGGAGAACGGACATACTGTCGTAAAAGTGGAGAGGCTAGTCCAATACAAAGAAACTCAGTTTTCTTCATTTAAAATAAGTGTTAGACAGGATCAGGAACCAGTCTTTCTAAGCGAAGATTTTTGGCCTTGTGGCGTTGAATACAGACGTTACACATATAAACGAAATTATCGCTATACAGAAAAATGAAGACCAGTATGGTTTCCTTTAATTGTAGGTCCTTAAAAAGGGCGAGTATTCATGTTGCCGACTTATGTAAAGAACACGATATAATTGCACTACAAGAACACTGGTTATTGCCAGATGACCTAGGTTACCTAGGTACGATACATACCGATTTTTCATACCACGGCGTGTCAGCTGTGGACACTACGACGGGCGTCCTAAAGGGAAGACCATACGGAGGTGTCGCTATACTTTGGAAGAAATCTGTTTTTCACAACGTAACACCGATTGACACCGGTTCGACGCGCGTAGCGGCCGTGTGTATACACATGTCCAGCGGCCGCAGCTGCATGGTGATGTCTGTATACATGCCCACCGAAGACGATGACAACTTGCCGCTATTCACGGAATGTTTAGGTGTTATAAGTGCGGTAATTGAGACTAATGATACCGAAAATGTGATAGTGCTTGGTGATTTTAATGCGGATATGTCACGTTCGAATAGTTTATTCGGTGGTAAGTTACTAGATTTCTGTAATGATCAAAATTGGATCTGTGCGGACCTTAACGTGCTAGGCACTAACTCTAAAACTTTTACGTATCTTAGTGACGCTCATGGTACCACCAGCTGGTTAGACCACTGTATTGTCACCTCAGCGGGCTTAAGTATTATTAACAGTATTAGAATAATTAACGATGTTTACTATTCCGATCATTTTCCTTTAGTGATAAACTGTGATATAAATTGTATTATGCCAAAAACTTATAGATCGGGTAACCAAATAAATAGCAAAATAGTATGGGGTAATAGAACCTACGAACAAAGTTGTCAATATTCTAGTCT
Source organism: Abrostola tripartita (assembly GCA_905340225.1). Taxonomy (NCBI): domain Eukaryota; kingdom Metazoa; phylum Arthropoda; class Insecta; order Lepidoptera; family Noctuidae; genus Abrostola; species Abrostola tripartita. The sequence goes on from HG996488.1 coordinate 6,573,354, forward strand.
ATGTAATGAATATATAAGTTCTTATAAATGGCCAGATCTGTGTCAAACTACCTCATGTTTTAATGCTGACCATCATAGTTTAATAGAAGAGTACTATAAACAGATTATAGCGAGTATAGTGCAGGCAGCTAAACGCTCACATCGGGGCAAAATAAATACTTGTAAGAAAAATAGAATAATAGGTTGGAATTACCATTTAAAAGAATGTCATTTGGTAGCCAGATCATATTATCAGCAATGGAATATCGCTAGTCGCCCTACACAAGGCCAAATTTATGAAAATATGATACATAGCAAAAAAGTCTTCAAAAATAAGATTAAATGGTGTCAAGCTAACGAAAATAAAATAAAAATGGATATAATAGCTTCACATAGGTACAAAAAAGATTTTGGTAATTTCTGGAAAGAAACTAACAAATTAAACTATAAGCCGAGCCTTCCCCTATCTGTAAATGGAAGTCAAAATCCCGTTGATATAGCAAATATGTTTGTAAATAAATTCAATCCGCTGCCGCCTAAGGCACAGTTGACTACAACAGATACTGTAACTGGAGCAAGGCGCGAAGTCCATCACGTCCCGGCTTGTCCCGTATCCGCGTCGTGTATTGTAACACCATCGGATGACCCTAACGAACCTTGTCACGTGACCGCGGAGGATCTGTTTTGCTGCGTTAAACAAATGAAACGAGGTAAGTCTCCGGGGCATGATGGGCTCAGTGTCGAGCATCTTATATATGCACCGGCAGTAGTATTTGAAAGACTAGCTGCATTGTTTAACAGCTGTTTTATACATAGTTATTTACCTGTAAACTTTATGAAAACCACTGTTGTTCCTGTTATAAAAAATAGAACTGGGGATGCGTCAAACCTCTCTAACTACAGGCCCATATCACTGGCAACCATTTTTTCAAAAGTATTTGAAAACATTATTATGAAACAATTAAACGAAAACAATATTCCATTAAATAATGCTCAGTTTGGATTCCGACGAGGCTTGTCCACAGATTTTGCCATATTTACTCTTAAAAACACCGTTTATCATTACATAAATAGAAATACTACAATTTATGCATGCTTCCTAGATTTAAGCCGAGCATTCGACACAATTAATTATAATAAATTATGGTCGAAATTAAGAAATACAAAAGTACCACCAAAAATAATTGATTTGTTAGAATATTGGTATTCCAACCAAGTCAATCAGGTTAGATGGGACAAATCCTTATCGGACAATTATAAACTAAGCTGTGGGGTAAGGCAGGGAGGTCTGACGTCTCCAGTTTTGTTCAATTTATATGTCAATGACTTGATCGAGGAGCTTGGCAGCACCAGAGTCGGATGTCGTATCGGAGGCGTTACTTTAAATAATCTTAGCTACGCGGACGACATGGTGCTGCTAAGCCCCTCGGCCAATGGACTCAGGAAACTTATCGCAATTTGTGAAAAATATGCCGCTGAACATCAATTAACATACAATGTAAATAAAACGGAAATAATGATTTTTAAGAGTGGAAAAGGTCCTGACTCTGTACTGCCTATCAGCCTCTGTGGATTGCCGATAAAAATAGTTAGTCAATTTAAGTATCTAGGACATATTATAAACCAAAATCTAGTCGATGACGAGGACCTGGAAAGACAAAGACGTAACATTGCCTGTCGTAGTAACATGCTGGCCCGCCGCTTTTACCATTGCTCAAAACAGGTAAAGATTACTCTATTCAAAGCATACTGTCAGTCGTTTTACACCAGCCAACTTTGGTTCAAGTACACGAAGAGAGCTTATAACACTCTTCGTGTACAATACAATAACGCATTTAGGGCCATGCTGAACTTGCCCTGGCGGTGTAGCGCGACTGACATGTTTGCTGAGAGCAGGGTAGCTGACTTCGTTACCATAATGACAAGGCTTAGGGACTCATTCTATAATAGAGTAAGTTCTACCTATAACACCTTGGTAGCGACCGTGTATGAAACTGTTTATCTGTGTAGAAACACGAGCTTCCAAAATTAAGATGGTGAATATAAATGGTCAATATTTGTTTTAATTAATTATTAAAAAAAAAAAATTGTTCTAAAAAATTGTTCTAAAATTTTTATTTTTTTTTGTGTGTAATGTAAAATGTAAAGCTATGGGTGTATACCTGAAATAAACTGATATTTAATTAATTTAATTTAATTTAATTACAAAATACAAAAAACTCTTTTATGTCAAAGTCTATTATCCTGCGACACGATTTCTCATTTATGTAGAATAACAATGCCCTTTGTTTCTTTTGACCGGTAATTCGGCCTTACTATTGTACCGTGCATTGTAGTTATGAATATTAGATAATAGAAATCAAGAATAGGCACAAAAGAATATCCGCCTATTTAGTGATTTTCAATAGGATACGGTATTTTCTATAGGATGAAAAAGTACCAATTTCTCGTTTACGTAAAATATTTCCTAAGTTGTCCGGTATTCGGGATTATTCATTTCAATTTTATTTCTTTCAAGTTCAGGGAACGCAGTGCTTAAAACGCTTAAATGTATAAGAGTGATTTAAACTTTCTAATTCTTCAGTTATTAATAGCCGAACGTAGAACTTAGATGGTAAATGTTCTAGATAAGTTTTAATCGCGATAAAATATTTTGTAAAGACATCTCATTATTGCTGGAAAACAAAATGTATTTATGTATGTATGTGGTTACACATGCGTCCACCAAATTAAATACAAACCCATATACCTCTTTGAGTTAAATGGGTTTATTAAAATGTAATACATATATATTCATGGAAATTAAACTAAGAGAAAAACGGCCATGTGTTTCATTCAAATCCATAGGTATTTTTATAAGATTGATTGATTGTATGATAAATATTTAACAAAATATGACAAACGATAACAACGAATAGAAACAAAACTTGAAACACTTTGAACAGTATAATCTCATCGTATTTTCAAATAGGTAAATACATTTATACACATAGATAGTAGGTATGGCGAATCATCGTGGGGCCAGAATCCACGTACCACACAACACCGTAATTTAGAAGAACCGTAATCCATTTATATCCCACGTTCTCTCGGGAGAATGTACCTAAATGGAGATCTCCTTTATATAAACGTCATTTTCTGAATTAACAACATCTATGGTAAAGTAAATCGGATAAAAGCGACTGATACTTGAAATTAAAGGTATTTTAGATAAAATCTGTAGATTTAAAGTTATAGCTAAAGTGCTCTTATTTTGAGACGTATTCGAGTACAATTTGAGGAGTTTGAATGGTCCTTTACAACCGTAGACTTATTATATTCCCCTATTTATGTTTACGGATTATCTCTGGCAAACTGATGTTATATAACGTAAAATATTTTAAAGACAATAAACTCTTTTCTTACATAATAAAACTTGTGATTTCTTCTTGTTATTTCAGCACTATTTGTTTGGTTGGTACACTGCCCCGTAGATAAGAGAGTATGAAAACATTCTCTTCAATCACAACCATTTAGTCAAAACATAGTAATTTCACAGAAACAATTGGGCAACGTAGTCTGGGTCTTACTTCAATATTGTCACTTGATATTTCCAATCCATTTGCATCGGGTAGTAACTGATCGCTAGGTTTACGCATATATTTTAACGTCATCGGTAATATACGTGTCGCGGTGTTTTTGGGATTTGCAGGTGATTTGATTGCATATAAAGCTCATAAGCTGGAATGACGTCAGCTGACCTGCCGCGGGCACTTTGCATTTTTCGGTGATTGACTGGCAGTCCACTGAGGCGCTAATCCTTCGTCAGTTATAACAAAAAACTCACGAGTCGTTGAAAATATTAACACTTGTGTCGTATATAACGATGAGGTTGAATATGTGTAGGGTCATTGCGACGTTTATTCCACGTGGATATAACACTATGAAGCGGTGAAGGCTATAAATTTAGGTGATGTCTCATGACATATTTACACCTAAAGCACAATTTCTTTCTGACTTTATCTACACACGAATACCTACAGTAAATATGTCAAAGAGAGTCGATATCAGCTACTACAAAGATACTAGATTATATAATATGCATGATTTCATTTACAAATCACACCTAAGGTATTTGATTCCAGTTTATCGTAAGTATTCAATATCACGTCCTTCTTTGATCCACTCTAAAGACAATATTCTAAGAAAGTATATAAAAATGTCACCAGAGATTACAGACATACTTTTTAAATAAAGACAAGCCCGGGATCTCCCGGGCTTGTCTTTAACTAATACGCAGCATTTTCGATAACAAATAATCTTATTTGTTATCGAAAATGCTGCATATTAGTTTCCATTTATACTAGACAAGCACGTCTATGGAGAAAAGTTAAGATATATAGTTTACGATATTATATATAGAATACACTACGATGAGTAATAACATGAGATACCTATATTATAATTAAAAAATGAGAGTTCTTACAGCCGATATCTTTACAAAGAAACTCAATGCGTTTTGTTTTTATAAGAATTTAATACACGTTTATAGCGGCACAAATTTCCAAGTATTCAATTCGACAGTAATACATCTAAATAAAACAACAATAAAAAAAAAACTTGTTTCCTATAGAGCGTTTCACATAAAACGGAAATAAAATACTTTTATTCGTGCCAGTTGATAACAGCGGAGCAGTGTCGAGAACGTAATTAATAAATACGTAATTAAGTAATCACATGTGATTCGTATGACGGATGACAAATAGCCATTAATGTCGCCAGCGAATCCTATTAACTGGCGCGATTGATACGAGTGTGGGCTATGGATGTACTCTCAATAGCTTTATTAGCGAACCAATCAATCAGTTTCCAAGTCAAACAAACTACCAATCAACTGAACACTGATCCTTGTCGATACTTTTAATTAACCATCACGAAAGAAGCTTTCTTACTTAATGTTTGTACGTGCTTGTTGTGAATTATAAACGAGTTATTGAGGTTCCTACCACACAAACATCTTATGTTTATTCTTGTGGTATAGAAATATTTCCATCATGGGATGTTTAATCAAAACAGGCTCTCGGTAGCTTTATTAAATATTTACATTAAGTCGTTTTTGCTCTTTTGACATTCAGTAATTAATGACCCAATTTCAAACTTCTGAAACTATCAAAACTTTCTGATTTACTAAAACGTAGTTTAATAGAAAATATTTAATGTACCTATTACAGACGCCTGTCAAATGACACGGTTTGGTAAATTTCATTATAAAGTAATAATTGAACGTCAATTTCTGTGTTTCCCAAAATTCTGTTGCCTTGTTGACTACCTCATTTTGATGTTGACTGTAAAGTTATAAATACGAGGGAAATGAATGAAATGTTAAGTAAGATTTAACATCAAAATATAGTATTCGAATAATCTTTTATTATAATATTACTAGCGGCCCGCTCCGGCTTCGCACGGGTATAAAATATATGTATATTGTAAGTATTTCTCCACTATTTAATGGATGTTATTATACATATAAACCTTCCTCTTCAATCATTCTATCTATTAAAAAAAACCGCATCAAAATCCGTTGCGTAGTTTTAAAGATTTAATCATACATAGGGATATAGGGACAGAGAAAGCGACTTTGTTTTATACTATGTAGTGATATGGTAGACAGTATTAACACTCCATGATAAAAACATGAATTTAAATTAAAAGCCGGAAGAAAATATTTTATTACCAAAAGGTGGTTATGAAGAATATTAGAACATGATATTTTCAAGTCTCGTAGATATATAATATCATGTAATTGTATGATTGTAATTAATTACACATCATTAGTAACCCTGCTACAGGATGAATGTTTTATTTAATGTAATCAAAATACATATTATGATCACAGACTGCTTAATACAATAATGTCACGTTTTACTCGTAAAGTAGCACTGAGGAATTATTAAGATTTGAAAGAACAAGAAGTTTACCATAAAACATAATATCCGAACTAAACTAACGTCATGCTAAGTCCTACGAGGAGCTAGAGCAATAAGCTTGTACAACGTAGTCGGCTACATTAGCATTTCATGCCACGCACAAGCATGCCCCAAACAATATGTGCCTACAGCTCAGTCCGGACCACCTAATGTATGCTGACAACGAAAAACCTTTGAATGTAGCCAGGTAACGTGACGTAGATACTATGTAATCCTTGTAAAATAGTATTTTATCTACATGTATGACGTTTAGGGATGCGAGGTTATCCGCGTGGCACGGAGAAAGAATACTAATCGCCGCACCCGTGGACAATTTAAGGACGATTTACCGCTATAGACAGCAGGTTCTTGAATAGGGTTCAGGAGTCTCTAAATTAGGGTTAGGTTAAACGAAGCCAGTTTGTACTAAAGTAACAACTTTAGTGCTCTAGGTATAGGACTGCAGATGCTTGCAGAATACATCGACAACTATTGCTTTGTGAACCATGTTTGTAGAATTGAACACGTTTGTTAAGCAATGTATGTGTGCCGCATTGTGCGCTCTCCGGCTTACAAATGCTACAAAGCCCCAAATCTAATTCTGTGTTGAAATAAATTAAAACATCTCGCTAGCTTGTATTACGATATAAACCGATGTAACAAGTCGTAGCGTGGTTCTGATGCGCTGAAGAATTTATGCCGACACACCTGAGCGGAGCTGATTTGGGTATTTTTTCATGGGCACGTTTCGCGAGAAACCGAGAGACTGTTAAAATTCTACTTCCAATAGCTATTCAGTCACGCGGAATAATCTTTTATACCTAAGGAATGTTTAGAAGCGAAAGAATTTTACAGCGACGACATTCGCATGAAAATACTCTTCTCCGCTTTTAAATTACTTTCAGAACAGTATTTTTTATCAGATGAAGGAAATGCAGGTTTACTATTTGGAAGATATAACAAAGAACGAAAACTTGTTCAACTTCCTACAGTCATTTGCAGGCGTTTCCTCTAAGAATTAAAGTTGAAAATGGTAATTTCTTGTTCTTTGGCACTTTATTCAAATTAGTAGCATTATTTAAATGTTTTTCTTTAAATATCAATTGGGCTTAAAATGTAGCTTTGTTACTTTATTTGTTGAGACATTTGTGGAATTTGTAAATATGGTTATTTATCATACAATATTACAGACGATATTCTAAACTCATAACTTAGTCGAGCTTAAGCGTTGAATTAATGTAAGTACAATGTACATATAGGTACATTAGTAGCAAATTTATAATTCATGGGAGTAGCCAACGTGTAATTAATAATAATATATAATAAGATACGGCCAGACCTCAGAGATAGTCACCAATTTTGGCAAGCGCTCACTACTCTGTATTTTCCCCATTAAATGGCCAACGTTCTTTCCACAACCATTACTTGGACTTGTAAGCTCATTGTTAACTTTTTCCTCCACGTTAGCAAAGGGATCTCTTTGTTTTTGGCAACTATTAAGTGCCCACAAGCCGTCAAGACAAGAATCGTATATTTTGCACGATACAACCATTTCTACCGAATACGACGCCGTTAACATATTTCATGACAAAATTATGGCTTCGGTAAATTCGGTTGATTTTATTACGTATGTTATATAGGTCGAGCACAATAAACAAGACGGATTGTGGTTGGTGAGGCAAGCGTGCCAATCACCTGTCCGGGCAGCGAATATCTTAAGCTCAGGTTTAACTAACAAATAGACATAGCTACAGCAGTATCCGAATCGCTCCAACATATGTATCACACAACTAAGTTAATTCACAATACAGACAGCGGGGCTTATAGCAGCCCGCCACGCTACTGCGGTTAAGCACGGGTTTTTGCAGGACTAATGTCTCAATGCCTCGCTCCCGCTAGATCAAAGAAAATTATATAGATACCTACCACGCTACAGATTAAAACTATGAAACAGCGGAAATATTGAGTTTCCACTTCCGTGGTTTTCTGCTGCTAGTAAAACCCATTTTCTTAAAATTAGTTTTACATATTTTCTTTGTTCTCTACGTCTATTATTCATGTATCTAAAGGATATGATTTAATTGGGACTGAATAATCCATACGTTGAATTAAACTTATTTGATGATTAGATATTAATTCTTGTACATTATGCCATTCAATTATTTTGGCCGTTGCTTCCAATAGATATGCAATTATTACAGTACAGGAGGTAATAATTAGGCTGTTAATTATGTACCTACTTTGTTAATTATAAACCACACACAAAATCACAAATGTCACTGCGATAATTCACTGAACGATCCTCATTAATCCAGTTTTGGTGTGTTTTGCTATTGAAACTCGCGGTATAGGCGGGCGGCTGAAAGTTGGGGGGAAAGCAACGCGGACTGGCGGGACGCGTGGTCGCGGCGCGGGCTCTCGTGCCACTGGCCGCGGCCGCTCCGCGCGCACGCCCGCCACGCCAGCGCCACGCCGCGCCGCTACCACGCGCATAAAACGCCACACGCGCTTGCCTACACACTAAATCCCCAGCATTATCCACGATTTTAATTAAATTTTTTGAGTGTGTACTTAATATTTAAATTACTCTTACAACAAATGATCATTCCAGAACTCACAGGAGTACCTAAACTAGCTTCACAACTTATTATGTCTTTATTTATGTCACTTACAAGCTTAATTGCATGTTTACCCTAAAGTTACGTTGATGCCCTCAATTTATGTCAATTGAGTTCGTCAAGAAATGAACTAGATAACGTTGAAAATACAGGTAAAGTAAGTTCAATCCCTCTCTTTTTTTTATTCCATTAATTTTCAACATTTATTGAGAAACTAGTCCAGTTTATTTTGAAACTCAACATTTGGTTAGTATTACCAATAACATAGTAGACTAGCCTAACCAGATCAATTTCAAACCTAAACACTATAAATTTTTCCGTCAATATAAATTAAAATTGATGACTAATAAATACTTCAACAGTTCAGTAACAACGGCAGCCTACTATTATTTAGGGTTTAATTATTCTGTTGGCAACTGTGATTGCGACGTATTTACTACATACGTCACGTGTCGCCTATACCAAGGATGGATGGTCCGCAACCCGGATTAAGTCAGCTGCGGCGAACGGGTTGAGCCATCCCTATCAAGCCCACGTACTAAGTTTTTTTAAGAACTCGACCTCACGTTCGGGGTTGTATAAGTCAATTTACCAACACATATGAATAAAACAAAAACTACAAGTTCCCTTTTTATATGCAAAGTTTCAGGCAAGTGAGTTCCAGGTGGTTCTAATATGTATGCAACCGGGTGTATGTCGGTAGAATTTGACTGTAGGCGATAACTTAAAGGTGTGTTAACGTATTTAGGGGCGCGAGAGGTTCCTGGGGTAGTCCTGAGGCTTTTAAGCAAAGGTAACAGAAACTGTTGATACTAATATTACGCTCTTATGTAATCGTTGAGTTGGAAATAAAAATATTAACTGAAGTTAACTTTAGGTTATTGTTGAAATACCGGGAGGAAATCTAAATTTATGTTCTAAAATCATGTGCATTTATCATTGGCAGTTCAGTCATAGTCGTAACGCATTGTCATAATAAATATATATATGGTTTTTCTACGTACTAATAAACTACCTAGGTACCTACTAATAAAGCTCCATACAAAAACCAAACAAATTTTTTTTAAATATCCGGAAATTAAAGAAAAATAAGACCCGAGTGGAATTGTAAAATTGTATTTTTAGTAAATCATATTTTTATTCGTTCCGTATGTTAAAGGTGCCAAGTTACAGAATCTAACCTAACACTCTGTGGAAGAGAATATCTTCATAGTTTGTGGGTGTCGTAGCGTGTTTTATTTTAGTAATGGAAATAATACCGGATAAGCTATCAAGGAAAATTCTATATATGGTAACTAATAAAATTAAGTGCCCGCGGGTGTCGTAAGAGGCGACTAAGGGAAAATCCAGGAGATGGGCAGCAGCGTCTTCTGTATCTTGACCACCAATACTGCTATCCCCAAGCAGCTTGCCAAGCGTGGGTATTATGGCAACCCCTTACTAAGGGGGATGCCTTTGTTCAGCAGCGGACTTCTTCCGGCTGAGGATGATGATGAACAAAATTAAACAGTTCTTGTATGCGCTAGAAATGCTGCCATTTAGATAGACATATTAGAATGAACATAAATTATTCATAATCATAGGTATAAGTTTCATGGGATTTTACATTAAGAAGAGATAAAATATGTAGTTCAAGCGTTCGGCAAACAATTCTTAACTACGATGAAGGTCAGTCACTTTGTTACAATATCGATGTTCACCAAATACCAGAGCCTTTTCTTTTCCGGGCAAACAATTTTGATTTGAAAACTAGAAAATCTACGGGTTTCGGATAAAATACATGTCGTGTAGACAATTCTCCTTGAGCTCTTACAAAGAAAATATTAATTCTGCCAAGGTAAACCTAGTCCGTATTAGATATCAAAGTTTTACCGCCGGCTTCCTGGCACATATCCTATGCATTCTGATGGGACTAAGTTCTGAATAAGCAAAACGCAAACGTGTTGTTCCATGCAATATTATGATTTAAATCTACACTATTGTACTCTGCTTGCGTGTGTATCTAACAAACTGCATAATGCCAGAATGTTTACTTAAATATTATAAAGAAGATACAAAGAATACAGCGCTTAAAGCTGGCCTATATGGAATATGTTCGTATCCTTTTGTTATGCTTCGTGAGCTCTCTAAACTATCAACGTTTTATGGGTACGATATAATTTACGATGCTAACAATTCAATTACACACGCTGTAAAAGGAGAACCTAATGTGTGTCTTCTTATTTGAAGAAAACAAAGATACCGAATCTGTAATAATCGCCGTAAGATACAAAGTAAGTTTATGATTATGATGATCGGAAGCCAAACAGGTTATAGCTTAACATCGTTCTGTTCGTAAGAGAATTATAGATTATAAGTTGCGGAAGAAAGACGTAGATAAGTATAACAAAAATTAGTACCGCCACAGCGCTTGTGTACTCAAAATGTTGCATTGTTTTCATAGTAAAAGCCTTCAGTCAAAGTAAATAGTGGTCCATTAGACCCGACGGTCGCCTGACAGCGCTGGACGTTTCCTTTCCTAACGAAAACAATGCGCTTTACGCTTTTTGCAGTGCCGGACGCTTCTTGCAGTGTTTTGAAACGTAGAATGATACGCTCCGATATGCTCCATCCGTTGCCTCAGGTGTCTTGTTTGTATAAGGTACACAATGCGATATCCAATTCGAAGCCTACACGAACTCAAAACAAAAACAATTGTTTCTCCCATTCCGAAATCTCTTGATTTTATTCTACACTCAGATAAATAAACGTTGAATTAAACGAGTAAAGCTTTATTCCTCAACTTTTAAATAAGTACAAACATTTCATCACATTTCACAGAGTTTTTAATTAGATTATTTCCTAAAGCTAAAATCCTCGCACGTATTGGAGAATTTCCTCAACTTTTGAACATTTATAACGTTTCACAGAAAATTCTTATGAACTGAGGTGAGTAGGTACCGGTAAAAGGTATTTATTGGTTAATAAATAAAGTTTGCAAGGAGAGGAGTATATGTCTACTATTGTGTTACAGCCAAATTAATTTTAGCGAAGAGTGTGTAATTTGATTTTGAGGCCTTGTCGCAGGCACTGGGTACGCGCGGTCATACAGGGCTGGAGCTAGCGATAAATAATATAATACAAGAGGAGAATATGTGTACTCGTGAGTGAAACAAATAGTAAATAACAAGTAATTTTATAGAGTCACCTGTCTACTTTATCGGTGACGGGTTGGGGAAAATCTAACGCTATCAGTCTTCTGTTAGAAATAAATTGCTAACAATCTTCTAGTTGCGCAGTATCCAATTTTTACACGTTTATTGAATTTTTATGGTTATTTTGATACATTTATCATTTTTTACGACTTCGTGTACCTTCCAAGACTATTCTAACGAGAGGATAGCGATACATGAGAAAGATTATTTAGAAATCTTATAGGTAGGTACAATTAGTAGGTACCATACTGCTAATATGACCATGCAAGGTTAGAAACAAATTAATTTCTAAGAAAACTTTGAAGCTAGAATTTAACGATCAAAGAGAGAACTTGCGTCTAGAGACAATCATGTTACAACGCGTTATTTATAATGAATTTCGAGACCGTTCACTTAACATCTTTCCCTCTAATTATCTTTAAAGGGAATCCTCAATTGTTGTGTTAACCTAATTTTATTTCTTGGTGATTATTTATCCAAAATAAACCAGAAAAACCACTCAAATTTAACCGCAGAAAATAATGTATTCCTAATTACTTACCTTTTACGGCGCCGAAAATATATCCAAAGTGGCGAAAAATGATTTCGCTTACCTGTAACAAATAAATTAATATTAAATAACACTAACCGATTACTTTGCCTTTTACTAGACCAGCGTGATTAAGTAACAAAGCTTGGCGGAAACGCCCCGCGACTCGGATGTAGCGTGGACAAATCGACGGTTAGGAAACTGTGAGCCGTCACGTCAGCGACCTGATGCCGACGGGCCAACGGAAAATATGATGGCCGCACAATAGCCTGCAATGGTGGAGACGTCCAAATCATTATTTATTGTTTCGTTAACGAGCTCGAAAGAAACGCTGCCGGATCCGTGGCTCGATGCCCGCGCCGGAACCACTGACTCATCTACCCGTATTTATATATTCAGATGATACATCTTAACCCTTTTAAATTAACGTATATGATGCATGACTCTGAATAGACAGAGAACTATTCAATCAGTACACCGTAGAGAGACTAATTTTGTCATCCGTAAATCAGGTTCTTGGAGCTACGGCAAGCATTACCTGTCTCGCAAGCTCGCATGATGTCACAAGACGCCTCTGTGCACAGACTTGCTAATGTCACGAGATATTTGAAGCTAAAATTGAATGTAACTCTGTTTGCAACAGTCAAATATTCCACTGAACATTCATAAAGTCATTTGAAAGAAGTATATTTTTTTAAACAAAATTGCTGGAAAACAGTTTATTATTATTTTACAAATTTACAGAGATTTTGATATATTGTGAGATGTACCATATCATAGGCGCTCAAAAGTTCACATAATTATTTAGACTGCATTGTAAACTAAACTCCATACATATTTCGTTAGTAAACTCAGACCTAAGTTACCACAAAAACATGCAAGGCTTTCTCGTTTTACTCGACAAGTTGATGCCTTGTGCAGTTCATATTAAAATTTAGGCACTTAACGATTCAGCCTCGATCCTAATAAACCAAAACCTTCATATAAAATAAAGAACTTAAGTGCTTGCCTACCTACATGCAATGAAATTGGGTAACTCCTCATTACAGCCGCGTTATCCAACGTAATGATAATGCTCCAGCCTAATTATCATCCCACCAGGTAGTTAACAGAAAAGGCAAAGAATTCTTAATGCCGCCGCTGACAATCTTGACATACTTTTCTCGTTATGCTCACTTTTTACTCTCAAGAAACTAAAGGGTGATAAATATGACGGTGCATACGAGTAAAGATAAGATGGGTATATTGTGTGTAGGATAATGTAAGTGAGATGGTGCAAGAGAACTTATAGAAGAGGCGACTAGAGGAAAAAGTATATTGCATCAATTGACAGCAAGGCAGGAAGAAGTCTGACATTTAATATTTTGGCACGAATTCTAAGGACGTATAAAATATAGGACAGTTCTTATCGATTTACGGTTACTTTCATCCTCGCCTTAGTCTGGGGTAGTTACGAACTAGTGTGACGTCACAATATTTAACACAAACACAATGTAATTAAGTTTAAAGGTTTGTTTTCACATATTTCTAGTAAGATAGTTTGCCAAGTTTTTCTGTGAACGTTCTAGAAAACAGAGGCGTATCAACTACCAAAAACTTTAATTAGTGTTTACATGCAAAGTTGAATGTACCGCATTGTTGGCTGTAGGGAGCGTCAGGAAGTAGCTTGATAACGTTATTACATAAGACTTTGATAGAATTGCAAGATGTTAACCTTGTTATGCAGACGACGGCCGTTTCCTGTCGCCAGTCACTGCCAGCCTGATGTCTAATGGAGTAAAGACTGCAGGGAAAATCTACTCATCATTTTATATAGAAGAATGAAAAATCGATAATTTAGGTGAACTTTATTGCTTCCTGGTAGTACGAGATAAGAAGAAGTAGGTAGGACGATACAACGCGTAATCTACTAAAAGATTATGCATATTCAATTGAATTGCTGTTCACGGAATCTAAATCTAAAAATAACGGCGTTTCTATTGAATTATACTTGCATAAGTTAAGATTTACATGAACTGCGACTGTAAACCCCTGACGCTAGCAGGTAAGTTTTAATATTTGTGGTATTCTTAAAATGCAGGATGTTAGGTTAACTTCATCCATTAATAAAATTGCTATCACATGTAATTGCATGTTTCGGGAGCGAGCGAAAAATAAATATATTTACGAATGTTTTTAGCTGGAGTGACAAGCATAAAGCCACGTCTTCGTAATCGTAGGTGCTGTTGCGCCAACACAGATGTCATACATTTATTATTATTGAGACACAGTTCTCCGAAAATATATAGGAATAAAAATGGTTAAGGAGGCAATTTCAGTAATACGTGATTCATGTTTTATAGATTAATTTAATGTTCACAAATGTTTGTCACATTATAAGAGCTTAATTACAAATTATTGTCTTTGGATCATGTGAAGTCATCCTCAGAGAAGGGACAGCGGGTACGTGATTATTTAGGTGTTCTATACATCAATTGTAATACTCGTCGGATATTAAGCTGAATCGATTACAGATAAGTCATAAGGGTTTCTAGAATAGTAATATGTCGCAATAAATCAAAGGGACTGCCTTACTACGTGCCACAAATCTCATACCCCACTTAAAATGTCACCCTTTATAGAATTATTGTATCGTTACTCCTTAATGTATAAAGCTTCGTCTTTTTTTATCGTCATAATAGGTTATTAAACCCCTTTTTTAGTTTAAATCAGAAATATTGAAAAACGAATATATTAAAACTATAACAAATCATGTTTTCAGATTCATCAGACTTCATTTCGATCACAATAGGTATGTTTAAATCTAAAATAAAGGCACTTAACAATGTATAAAGACAAAAGTTTTCCAATTAAGAACTAATTGATTAAATAAAAACTGGGAGGTTGAATAGTCGACACGGCCGGTGACACACTCATCACGGGATTTACCGAGGTCGTAAAGACATTTTACACGCATCGGCGGCTGAGTGCCGAGTTCGTAATTCGTTGAGGCACCCACCGAGACAGGAATGAGCTAACTTTTAGGGAAGACTGCGGGCGAATGAGAAAACATTGGAGAAGTTGCTGCCAAGTGATAGACAAAAACGGCGAAATATATGTTGGGGCTTAGTGAAACACATATGACTGCAGAGTTTCGAGATACGCCGTGAATAACAATATGTATGCCCAAACTTGTGCAACTCGGGCGGCAGATATCATCAAAACTTGACATGTGATTTATGTATATAGATAAACTTTGAAATTATACAAATTAATCCAAGTTGTACGAGTAAAAGTAATTAGTCGACACGACGCCGAGCAACTAAACAAATTGGAAAATTAAAATCCCCGGCTAAACGTAATACTTTGACGTAAATATACACAATATCAGCCATTTGTAACCGTAGAGTAACAGGATGATTGCAAGCTAACGGCTCAATAAGCGTCAAGGATCCCTACGCAGAAACAAGGCTGGCATATGAAACATGTCTCGCACCCGCAGTCGTAATAAGCACCGCTCAACCCGATCATAAATAAAAGGCGAGCCGGCATAATAGGCGCTTGAGGCACGTCATCGGCAGCTGTCGCAACGTCCCCAATTCTGACGCGAGTCGCTCACATCCGATAAAAATATCTTTAACGGCGCAACTAACCATTCAAACATCGCTACGACGGCAGCACGTTCCTACCGTTCACCTATGCAAAACAACATTAAGGTCTTTAAGTTGAAACTACTTACAAATACAATATTCTCTGCTCTCTGAACTTTTCTTTGGAAACTTTAACTCGTGAAAATAACATATACTTTCGATACAGAAAACAATAGTCCGCGAAAAAATAATACCAATGTACTTTTGAATTTCACCTCGTTCAGAGATTCTTTGCAATTTATCAAAACGATATGTCGGTGGGGGGAAGCTGCGAGGATGACGTCGCCTGCGACCGCCCGGTGCTGGCTCTGATAAATCATCGCACTTGAAATGAATTTATCTGATTTCGAAATGTAGTATTTCTTTGTTATCATTGTATTCACGTCCAACATTTATATGCCTGATATTTATGAAAGTAAGACTGATATCGAAAGTCCATAGCGTTTTATGCGTAATAAAACCTTCATTCATAGAACAGTTGTTCATAAAAAAATGTTTATCCGTAAGAGCTTATGACGAGGATATGATAATATTTTCAAAGTATTAAAAGTCGTTGGACGTTCGGGGCTTTCATAAATATTTAAAGAAAACCATAAGGATTTAACTTTCAGGGCCACAGAAATATGCTGCAAAATTAAATATGTATGCAGTGTTCATTTTTCAGTGTTTTAATCGATATATAACAATAAAAGAAAATTTTATACTTTGATTTTAGTATCGTGCGCAAGTGAATTTTAATTTTGACATAACACGAGTTTATTAAAGAAATACAATACTGTTTTTAGTCAATTAAGTAGATACTTGATCTCATAATAATTAATCAATATTTATATTAATAGAGCGGTCCATGCCAACCTTTTATGAATAATCTAAAAACATAAGTCTAGAATTCGGATTTCATGTTTTTATTTCGATTTTCATGTACGTTTTCAGAACACTCGCCGACGATGATCTAAACACTCGATATCAGGTGCCATTATAAACGTCACTTGATTTATTGTTTGTGGGTATCGTTATGTTCGACGCCACATCATTTTTGTAAAGCTCGGACCCAATATTTTTTTTGAAATATGTCATAAATTTATTCAAACCTTATTTAGTGTGAATGAATCACTTTGTTAGAATCAATCAATCAATTTCCAAGCTCTCATGCCGCGACGCAAAATCTTGGCAAGCTATATTCAATGAACTTAGTCTTATCACCTTATTCATTATCGTTAATCTTATAGCCAGCTTAAGCCTAAAAATAAAATGAAACATACTTAAAAATATATTTTTTAAAGTTACTATTTATAGCCGTTGGGTGTAAAAGGAATGTATAATTCACCGTAAAACAAAGACGCGATAGTACGAAACTAATAAAGTAAAACGCTCTCACAAAATTCAGTGTAACATATAAAAAATACACTCGAGCGAATGGATTTATGCGTTCACGTTTTTAATATTCGCTATCATTGGGGACTGTGGAATCGATACCCGGAACGTGTGTATAATGGTGATAGTAATTTCTAATACTATTTTTTTTTTAAACAGGTTATCTTGTCATATCTGCTTAGACTTCTGTTTATTACATGTCAACTTATATCTCATACAACTATGGATAAATTAATGTATTGTGCCAAGATACATTAGAAGCATTGGCTAAATTATTATTATCATTTAGAGAAAACATTTATTCGTAATCTTTTGAGAATTCATCAAATATGGCAACCCATATAGGCATCAAAAGCGTCTACCTAAGAACTATTCAAATTATTTATAACTCGCACGGTTCGTTTTCTCCGAATTTAACACTAAAAGGTGTGCGCCGAGGTATCTTATATTACCCACCACTTCCAATCTCATTATAATTTCTACTTTAGTCGAATGACATTCAAGAATGAAACAGAATCGTTTATCTTTCAAAGTACTTTCGGGACTGTTAGTCAAAACTTAATATTTAAAATAAAATTCGTTTTCGTCGTGCCTAAGTTTACGTCCATTAGTCAAGTTTCAGAACAGTTGCAGAACATGCGCTCCTGTCATTTAAGAGTTTACAACTAACAAGGCCTTTGCTTACATTAATTAAACTCTTTAATTGGTCTTCTGGGCCCCAGGTAGCTTGTCGGGCCACGTCCAGGCCGGCACGCCTTTGTTATCAAAGATAATAATATAATTTTCTAAAATTACAGTTCAAACAATTTGTGAAACCTTGAAAGTTGCTTTGACTTGTTTTAGAATTCTATTTTACAATAAAAAGGTCTATTAATACTATTATGTTCTGTAAGAATATTTTAATGCTGGAATTTTCTTTTATTGTATTCTTCATTATTATTTTAAAGTTGATAGGTATAATAAATTGTAGTATATATATAATGTAAATTGATAATGTTGGTATATAAATAGTAGGTTCCAAAACAAATCTACAATTTCATTTTGTATTTTAAAAAAATATCATTGCTTTTAATTTGATTAAGATATCCTTCATAATTAAGGAAAAGTTTAAAAATAAATAGTGAGTACACCACACCACGTAAGGCATATACAGTGTGCAAAACATAATAATAAAAAAATCACATTGTTTGAAATGTACATTTCAATACGGAGCGTAAACTGGAAGGCTAGTTTCAAATGTCACATTATACGGAGGTTCATCGGTTCTTGTGATGTAACTTTGATTATCCTAATCTCTATCAAAACTTTAAATTACCTATACTACTACTAAAGCTTGCTGCCTTACCGACCACGATTTAATTAAACCAGTGACGTATTTACGGTCAGAAACTCCGTAAATTAGTCCCTTATTTTATATCGACGGCCTTATTAAAAATGTTATGGGAACAAACGGCGAAGTTACGCAACGTGCATTACACGAAATCATTTGTTATAAGAATATCTACGTCATGGTTACAACGATATTATTTCCGCCACAAATACGATGTGCAAAACATAGGAGCGAAAGGGGTTTCGTTGGGTACGTTTCTAATGGCACCCACCTACGTAATCTTAATTAATAAATAAGTAAACAACAGGTCGAGTTACAAGGCGGAGCTTAGTTTAAGTAAGAGGTTGTTTAAGCGAAGACACGTTTTGAATTTTAAACTTACAAGATTGTACTAATGCTTAAGATGTTCCCGCTGCGTAGGTCTACGATTGTCTACGTAGCGTTACGGGCTACGGCCGCGTAGGTCTGCGGGCTACGTCGCGGGCCGGGCGGTCGCACGCTCGGTCACGCTCCTACCGTCTATCGCCGACACGTAGTGCGACTGTGCGACCCTAATTGATATTTGCTCTAACGAAGACGTACTGGCTCATCGTTACAATTTCAATACGAGAGGCGACGACTACACAAAAGAGGAATAGGTGTAAACTAACAGGTGCGCAATGAGGTTACCGAGTTCTTGTTTGTGCTACTTCGTATGTCTAAGCTGCTGTCGTACAAATGTATTATTGGTTCAGAAAGTTTGAATTACACCAGCCGACCGTCAAGGAAAACCCTTTTCGTATAAAATAAAAACTAAAAGTATTTGATTAAATCGTTACGTGGCGATGTTACGCGGAAAGATTACACAGCAACTGTTTTATACTGGTTTTAATCGTTTTACCAGAGACATTCCAGTCCTGTGATCAAAGTCGATTTAATTAAAAATCTTGCAATAGACGGTTGTCTAAATTCCAAGCAAGGATGAGATTTTTTCTTATTTTTGAAAAGGAGGTTTAATGAAATCCTATTGAAGTTAGGTCCTACTCCGCCACTGGTACATATTTCGCTATTCTTTTTAATTTAAGGATTCTATTTTCAAATTATTATTATGAAAGGAAATTATTTACCTGGATCCACCATTATAGCTGTGAAGTATGTCTACACGTGGCGACACAAACCCGATATTTCAATACAAATAACACATGAACTCTCTACGTGATTTAAATACGTACAAGGATGAGCCAAATCTCTCTTTACCTGTCTTATACAATTCAACATAAATTTCGCTGGTAAAATCTGATTTTATTCAAGGTAGAGTTAACAAATGCAAAAATATATCCTCGCAATTTCTTCTACGAGGCCGCATATTAAATTAGACTGAAAGGAGTAAAATAAAAATGTAAAACGGATCGGAGTGGAAGAGGCGAAAAACCGGGTTCGAGTCAGTAGCAGCTCACGATTAGTGTTCCGTATAATAAAATTTCTTGTAAAAATAACATCGTTTACGGTATCCTGAACAACACAGTTTCGCTTTTCCTTCTGTTGTTGCACGTCGGGAGTGTCGGATTTTATCACATGGATTAATACTATTAAATGTAATAAAGACATTCACATACGAGTTTGTGACGAGGGAGTACTCTGAAAAGAAGTTTATGGTTATAAACATTTGAGTCTTCCCATTAATGCAGCTTTTTTTTTCGTCGCCATGTGATGATACTTAAGCGAAATGTATAGACTTGTAGAGGAAAAACGCCTGCCTACGCCTTCGTGGATTACAGGCGTGATCATTATGTACAGGTATGAACAATCAGTGAAACAGTACAGTGAAATTGCATTTTACAATTTCATAGAGAATACAAGAAAGTTGGTTGTACAGAGAATTTCCGTAAAGTGAAGCGACGCTGTTCAGGATCGGTCGCACCGCAAAATGAAATTTAGTATCGAGCATTCGGTAGCTGACGTGTCTTCGAGGCTGCTAGCTACAGTAGGCTACATAACTGATACCAACTATCTGCCACCTAGTAGCAGGTACTTAGTTACTTGCTTATACTTTTCTTGTAAAATGCACAAACAATATTCTGTTGAACTATGTATTTTTAAATTAGGTTATTGTTAACTATGCATTTTATTCTTGAAAGGATAAATAACGAACTTTTTATTAATTTAATCTAATCTATCGTTGGGAAAGCGACTCGTAAGAATCCATGACCACCAGGTCATGATCTGAAGAATACCAATTATTACATGAATATATAATATTATATTACATGGTACTTAAAAGAGGCGCAATATTGGTTAAATAAACTTCTAAAATGTACTAATGATAGGTATGTACATTAAAAATGTAAGCCATTTTTGTAAAGAATATTGCGGTTACAAGAAATGTATCTCTTTCTTGACTCCTGGACACTCCCTGCCTACCCCTTCAGTGGTTACCAGCGTGATCGTATGTATGTATTACCAATTGCACTCATTACCGTACATTAACACTCCTACCATAATTGATAATAAATTATCGACAGACATTTCCTTTTACAATGCAGTTTTAATTTGTCAATACTGTAAATAATTGAAATGAATGACTACCGAACAATATGGGTTGTGCAATTAGTGATTACTTTTATAATATAACAGGGAATATGGATAAATGTGACAGGAGGCGCTCCCAGTACTCAACATTCTGACAGTTTATTATGATAATGTACCGTCTGTTAAGTGGCTATAGGTATAGATATGTAGGTATATATTCAGCCTAATTTTACCCTAATTAATTATATATAGTAACATTAATAAAGCAAGAATAAAAAAGCAAAGGAATTAGGCAAAATGTACTGTTATCAAAAACGTTAAATACAGTAGAAAGGTCCACTGAAATATTTTAAAAGCCATATTTCTGTCGCGGTCACGGTGGTACCCATTCATATTCGTGTCACTTAGCAGATAGTAAGTAGGTGCACTGTGCAGGCCAGGGAAGCGTGCATGGGTGCATGGGGCGGACCGGCGGGCCTTATTTATGACATTACCCCACCGTCAACTGCTTTACGAGTTGGCGACGCTAGTGGGCGTGAACTGCCAAGATAAATTTATCTCGTGCACCCATACGCGGGACTTGAGACGACCCGTTACGAGGGTGTCCGCCTCATAAAATGCCTTTTCAATGAGTAGAACAATACTATATTACCAGTTCTTAAGTGTTATGGTGCGCAAACTCGCGTTGCCACTCTAATCGAGAGACTCTACTTCTGTTGGGTCGATATGAACTAACTACAACAATAGCTCATTTCGTGGTACTTAGCAGGGCTGACTGCCCCCTGTCTACCCTAATTGGACATAAACCTTAAAATACACAGTAGATTAGATCCTAGCAAGCCTAATAAATTACATATAAATATAATGATATTTTCAAGTGACATAAAAAGTTACTTCTTAATTAATGCTTTTCTTACTTTAGGATAATAACGTTCAAGCGGCGCCAGATGTTAACGAGTGTAATAGCTGAGTTATGAATTTAATGTCTGCTCGACGAAAATCAGTATGAATATTGAACATAGTAAAAAAAGGAAATAATTAAGCTCGAAAAGGATGTTTCCGCCACGGAATGGCTCAGCAACTCTCGGGCGCAAAATTTACGACGAAACTGGAAAATAATTAAGATAGAATCTCATTAGGGAGGTACACAGTGAGCGGACATAGTAAGATGGCTACCCACTAAACTATAGATTTATCTAGTGTTACCATTTAACAGCTCATAGTGTTCTATGGGTAGGTCGACAATGTTTAGGCTACTTAGGCATTTTTTACATCCAATTAATACGTTTGCATAAAAACCAACCTCATAAGTAACAATCACTTCGAAATACGAATTTGTCGGCGGAAAACCCCTTTTCCTGTTTAATATGCAATAAAAATACATTCGTAGGAACGAGGTTAAGCATATAAATGCACTCTGAACGCATTAAAGATAATAAAATTGCCGCTGATAGATATATTTGGAGCAGTTCCAAACAAAAAGCAAACTGTCGTAGATCTAAGCATTAAGGCAAATGGGTAATACAATTAATTGTAATACTTGGGCCTTAAAATTAAAAGCCCTATCTAATTTAAATATACATTTTAAACAGAGGAACTTCGGGACTAAAAGCGCTATCTAATCTAAATACATCGCATAAAGTAAACGTAGCTAGATATTCTTTATTTAGAAAACTCTACTTCATTATCACAATGAACCTACAAAGGCAAAAATTGCCTACCTCGACGTTAGAGACAAAACTACGAGGACGAAGGTAAAGGTCTCGTTAATACTGATCGCTGCCCCGCCGGGAACAAAAACAGAAGCAGTCTCTCTGAGCGTAGTGTCGCCGGGGGAGCACCTTTATAAATGCCATACGCTTACACTTCTCAAAGCAATGACTGAGGCCATCAGCTGAATGACTACTACGTACGGGGAGCAGCAGGTACGTCGTCCAAGTGAATGTATAAATGCTATTGAAAATGGCTCCAACGTCTAACGTTTGTACACAATGGATGTGGTGTTTATGGAAGTACTAATGCGTTCTGCGAGCCGTTACGTGCTCTGTAGTCCAGAAATGTGGGCGCACAAACAACGGGACGATTGTAGATCTGTAGGTACTCGTGACTCTGTTTATGTGACGGTAGCTCAGAGCTATACCGCAAATTGAGCGAGCGACTGGACCTTACGCCTCGCTACGTACATTAATGGTGCCATAGAATCCTCTCCAAACGTAATAAACACTATAACCTGGTTCCGATGCTTATAAACGCCAATGATTATTACTACATACAACATCTTGGGTGCCATTGTCTTTAATTTTATGAGGACGCAACGTTTAATGTTCGATTGTTGTTTGTTGATGAATATCGTAGAATGTTTGTGGCATAATAAGGTGCTTTGTCACAATTCACTTATTTTTATTTACTAACCTATTGTTAGAAAGAAAGAAAGAAAGAAAGAAATAATTTATTTGTCAGAATATAGTACAATTTAGATGTATATAATTTGTATAGTTTCATAATTGTGACCTCAATCTTTCAAAATGTGAAATTTTTATCTCGGACACTACCGACAGACAAGACACTTTAGCAAAATTTAATGAAATAGCTCCCAATATTAAAATTATAAATAGAAGTTCTCTACGTCTCCTAGGGTCTCCTATTTTGGAAGAATCCTATCCAGATTTTATAGAAGAAAAAATTCAAAATTTCAATATAATTTCGGACAGACTTTTCAAAATTACCATGCATTCGGCCATTACTTTGATTCGATATTGCTGTTTCGGCCCAAAATTTACTTACAATCTGCGGTCAACCCCATTGTGGAAGCATACCCAGCTTTTGGAAAAAATTGATCAAATTATCCGGACCACCCTAACGTCGATTTTGAATATTTCCTTGGACGACCGAGCTTGGTCCCAAGCCACGCTTCCAGTCCGTTTGGGTGGTTTAGGAGTTCGTACAGTTTCAAGTTTAGGTTTACCGGCATTTCTCTCCTCAGTCCACAGTACTGAAAAATTAACCAGAAGAATTCTAGCTTCTTGCTTGGTTAATTTTGAGGTATCGTGCTTAACTGAGGCAGTGTCAGCTTGGAAAATGGCTTGCCCAAACACTGATCTCCCGAACCAGCTTTTCTCCCAAAGGCAGTGGGACGAGCCGCTCTGCAGATTGATACGGAATGAATTGATTAATACGTCAATCAATACTGCTGAGCGCGCTCGTCTGCTGGCTGTGGGTGAATGGGAGTCGGGCCTTTGGTTACAGGCACTTCCGTCGCCCAACATTGGAACAATGTTGGATGACAACACATTCCGCGTAGCTACTAGTTTGCGCTTAGGGGCTCCTAGTGTTGCTCCTCATCGATTTCACTGTGGTGAAGCAGTCGACAGCCTCGGACGGCATGGTCTGTCCTGCAGTAGGAGTGCTGGTCGCATACCAAGACACGCTACCTTGAATGACATCATCCGTCGTGCTCTTGTCACCGCCGGCGTACCAGCTGTATTAGAACCAAATGGCTTGGTACGTGACGATGGAAAGAGACCAGATGGTATGTCGTTGTTGCCATGGAAATTAGGAAGGCTTTTGGTGTGGGACGCAACGTGCGTCGATACCCTTGCACCTTCTCATGTTTCTGGATCAGCAGTTTGCGCTGGCACTGCTGCTGCTGCTGCGGAGACCCTTAAGCGGCGAAAATACAATAATCTGATTGGGAATTGTATTTTTGAGCCGTTTGGGGTCGAAACATTTGGGCCATGGGGTCCGAGCGCCCGAGCCTTATTTAAAGATCTTTCAAAACGTTTAGTCGATGCTTCGCGTGATCAGAGGGCTGGTTTGTTTTTAGGTCAAAGAATCAGTATTGCCATTCAACGTGGCAATGCTGCCAGTCTTCTGGGCACGTTTCCTTTTGACAACGATGAGGAAGAATACTTCGATGCTTTTTAATTTTAATTTTATATTTAAGTTGTAAATAGTTTTTAAAGGAGGTAGAATTTAAATGTGTATATGTATATAATTATTTCTATTATAATAATTAAATAAAAAAAAAAAAAAAAAAAAAAAAAAAAAAAAAAAATAGTTTCATATATTCTACCATTTCGAGAAAACTTATTCAAATGCGACTTAGTTCTAAATAATTATACAGCCCTATCTAAGAATCATCAAACATAATATTACAACCCAGAATTAAAATTGCATTCAGCAAAACCGTTATTCCGGGCACGGCAAGGCTGTGTACTAAATTCTAAATGTACAACGAAAATTTGACAGTAAATTGATCATGCGTAGGTACGCATGTAGGTAACAAAACGATGTCCCAGGAGAGTTGCGCTGCAGCAATCATGTGCCTGGCTGCATTACCGATGGGCAACGTGGCGCCACGATCCCCTTTGTGTACTCATTCGAATGCCGCTCATATCGCCACGCTGCCACACGCCACTATGGGCCAATAGCGCGAACAACACTCCATATTAAAGGCCCCAAATTGCAGTTTAATTTATTCCGGACGTGTCTCGGCAACGGAATCGCAATAACCGGCAAAACAATACCACCGTTTATTGAGGGCTGTTTGATTGCACTTATAGCTAACTACAACTACTGTGAAATGCGTTTCATCCATGTTTAGACTGTCGAGATTTCATTCCATTTTACAATACTTTTACTGATTTTACAAGAGTAAAGTAAAAACAATGTATTTTTACTTTACTCTTGTTTATAACTCCTTTCGAACACCTAACATATGTAGCTTTAATATTTTTCATTCACACATTGTGTAATACACATACACAATAATGTTGAAACTACATCAATAACGATTGAAGTACCTTTAGCTCGGAAAGTTTTAAAAGTGTAAGTTCTGACTTATCAAAAAATAGATATTGAAACTGCTCGGATTCCTACAAAAGTTATCTAATGTACTTATTTATATCTTGGCGAGATTCTTGTAATGTTTTGTAAAACCTTAACTTGATACTTAACCTTAACGTGATAATTGGTTTTAGTCAGTTTTATTAGGTTAGTAGTAGTAGTTAGTATTAGGTTTTATAAGAATGACTACAAATAAATTTTTAGATAGAAGGATAGAAAGAAATTCTAGACACAATTTGGGTACCATCGAACAAAAATAACACTGGAAACGTGAACCCATATACCGAGTATAGTGGATTGGATAGCTTTAAGCTCCTCACACACTCAGTCGTGTACACGATCCTTCCGTAATAGAAATATTTAAAATACTTTATACCATTCCAAGCACAATATACCGAAGTCATACTAGTTGGGAGTTTAGAATCCATTTCAAAAAGGCTTCCAACTGGGACTGAGTGTTATTAAGCTCCTGTCGAGTCAACTCCCTAATTACAAAGCTTTTTGCCGCTTTCCCCTTTTGCAGATTGGACTTAAAATACAAAACTAAAAAAGAGCAAAAATCAAATGGAAACCTGAAAGAAAATATTTTTCTGCATAATGTTCATCACTAATTATGGCTTTTAACCAACCAGTAGCTAGTTGCGAAATGAATGACGTCGCCGCTGACGACCCAAATGTAACCGCAAAGTGACAGCTTTTAGAGCTCCGGATCGAAGTACCTATGAATTCAGATAGAAGTGACATAATTGGTGTAGATAGAAGTGACATATTTGGCTGTTCTGGTTTTAACATGTATCACTTTATTACAAGTAAAGATGTTATGTTATTTAGAGGATATGGCATTAAACGGAATGATGATATCGAATTAAAAAACGAAATGACGAATAAAGTTGCATTTTTATACAAATTTATATGGTAACATAAGTACTAAAATTTAAAGAAATGAAAATGATTAGGCTACGTCGAGCGAACCTTATGGACTCTGAACATGCCTTATTGTAAATAACAAACAAACCAATGTAAGCTTGACGAAGAAATGTCATATTAGTGTAATAGGATTATAAAACGTAATGTCTGTGACAAATCTGACGTCCGCGTTTTCATTATTCGATGAGATGTAGATGTAAAAAACCATTTTATTGGTACCGGCGACCCGACCTACAAACACAGTCTGACAAATGTTTTGGAGGGACATCATTAATAGGAATAAAATTGTTTGTTCGATAGTTTGTTTGCGCAGCCAGGATCGAAAGGAACGACAATGCCGGTTGGGTTTGACATGAGAAACGAACCGCTACCAAATTGGATTCATGTTTGCCATGGCGTTCAATGCAAACTTCATACCCACTAACCTAAATAAACACGTTTATGGATAATAAGAGAAGTATTTTACTTTTATTTGAAGAGGTACTCACAAACGCCTATTCAACAGCAGAGCAAATTCTTTTTCTTAATTTTATTAAGTTCTCACTGAAACAAATAAAAAAGTCTAGACAAATGTAAATAGACTGAGCTGAAATACTGACCGAAAGCAATAAACTATTGAAGAAAGTGCCCATAAAATAAATTTTCGCTTTTTAAGACTAACGTTATTTTCTCTTCTTAATTCGAAGCGATATGTTATCAAGGCGGAAATTAAAGTCAGGCTATTCTCGAAGCTGATGGGTGTACCTTCCATTTTTGCAAAAAAGAAGCATTTTTCACGAAAATTGAACAGGCTAACGTGGTGGTGGTGTCGTGCTCGAGCCGTATTAATGAACGGGGTTGGAACTGAACCGGAGCGCAGCGACAAGTAAAAGTTCTCCGCTATTGTTTCGGCAACTATTAAAACTGGTAGCCATACCTCTAAGTTCGCTCTTGGATGCACTTTGCGAATGTCTTACACTTTGAAAATTTTGTCGGGTTAAAACTTGTATCGAAACTTCCAACAAAAATAAATATATAAATATTTTTTTCTTATCAAAATCTATCTTCATATTAAGTAGCCTGATAAAGATTTATACGATCAAGAAACATAAATGTTAATTTTATTAAAACGAAATAGTGGCGGAAATATTCAACATTTCCTAAAGGCAAATAGTGAAAAAAGATTTCACTTAGATATTTTAAAAGAATTAAGGGGTCTTGTGTGGTTCGCGATTTATCTTCTTAACGACTTCCGAAATGTGACGCGTTCGGCGGCGGGCACGCGGCGCGGGCGCGACGTCTGGCGAGCGCGCCACGCAGCGGGCCCGCCCCGCTGCCGCCGCCGCGCTCGCTGCCGACCGCTCCAATTCTCACACACTAACCACTCGCACGTTCGTCGTCATTTTTCATCTCGACATGCATATTCAACGCAACAATAAATCATTTGGAGCCATCCCCTCACAGCCAAACGAAATGACCTTACTGTTATGTCGCTAACTGTGAAAAATATCACACAAAAATGTATGTAAGTAAACAAACGAAACCGAAATATAACGTTAATAATTACCCACCCTTTCGAGTCGTTGATAAATAGCGTCATTATTATCACCAACGCGTTGAAAAATGGTTCCCTCTCTTGATATTTATTCAAATAGCTAGCCCACGAATATTATTTTTATAAAGCGCACGATTTTTTGCGTTTCATATTTTGCAATCGCTACTTTTACAACTGTTCTGCCGCTTTCAATGAAAGAATAGTAAGCAAAAATAAAAGACACACCTTTCTGTTTTAATTAATGATTTTTTGCTTGACTAGTCCCAAATGTCCTATGAAAACCGTGGTACTACTATAAAATGTGCCTAAATGCTTGAATATGTGTTACAATTTACACAAACCGTAAAAAATACGTGAGGACACAGCTGCGGTCAAATTAATTTGGAGTTTGTTAATACATTGCGTACGTGAATATGAACAACACAAACGTGTGGAAGTTTATGACCATTAGAAACTTTTGAGTGTTCCGCATTATTTCATCGCGCAGCTGTAAAGGGACAGTTCCGTTTTTGTTTCATATCGTGTTAACAAATTGTGTTGTTTCCATTTAGTATTGAACATGTATTAACCATAACGCTATTTTTAGTGGCGGGTCGCATTGTACTCAAATTGTCCGATCAATTTGGCACATTAAATTCGACGACATATTCTATTGGCCCAGGCCCGATATCCCGAGCACCCTATTTACATAATTATTGTCGTTCATGCACGTGACGCGGCCGTCACGGGCCATTATACTAATCATTGTTTTAGTACACACGGAATAACACAAAAACCAATTAATGAAATACTACGTGCATTGTTGCAGTGATTTTTTATTAAAATTTTACTAGTTTAAAGGAAACAATAGAAAAGCAATTTACATTTTATTTATTCCTATTGTTTGCGTAACATGACAAGCTCTTTTAATGTTTAACTCTTCAAGATACCGGGAATAGAAGCCAAGAACTGCAGAGTTTTAAAACAAAAAGTGTAGAATACCCGAGATCGCTTGTTTTATTAAAACTTTAACTGCTGGGAATAAATTAATCTAGTTATATTCTAAAGCCTTAACTTTTTTCATTTAAAGAATTTTATGTAGAATTGTTAACCCAACTTGAGACGTGATCGTAGTTTACTATCACATTTGAATAAAATACGCCAGTTATAAACACACAGGTACATTTATAACGTTAGGTCATTAATATTAATGATTAGCTCCCTTTCATGATTCTCTTTGACGCTTGTGGAAATAGCCAAAATATTAACATTATTATATTAATTTAACCAAAACATGGTGCTGCAATAAACAAATATTAATTACAAGAATTAATATCCGAAACAGGAATCAATTACGTTAAATGTACTAAACCGCACAGAATAGTAAGGGTGTCATGGACGGTCTCATGTCTAAATCTTGTTTATTCATGACGTTAGAGTGATTTGCTGAACATAAAGTTGAAGTAATGAGGCGTGACACTACCTGTGCGTGGTGCGGCGAGCGATTTGTTAGCTAGAACGAGGCCAACCCTTTGGTTCACGTTCTTCCCCTACCCCCAGCCTTCCCCACCCCCAAATCTCTTAGAAGCTCAAACATTAAGTACGCGATGGACGATTAAACGGCTTACTTCAGAATTACATAAATATCACAGACGTCCCGCCGTCTACCTAACCACATTTGGATTATGACTAATTCTTAAAAGAGATTTTATTTGGTACGCTGAATTTACGGAATTACAAATCCTCTGAAAACGGAAGGAATAAAATATCCAAAGAGAATCTATTTGCGAAATAAGAAAAAGGTTTTAATTCAATGACTGGTGTAGGCATAATTTGAATAGGTCTTATCTGAGCGGTTTGCAGAGGCGATAAGATCTCGGAGTTAATCTCGATCGAAAAATATTTGAGTAAAGTGAAGAATTTTACCTAGAGAATTAACAATAGCGAATAATTTTAATAAAATGGAACTGCTACAGCTAATTAGTTTGACAACAAAGTCCGTCTAGTTGGCATCAAGGGTTAATCCGCGTTGAGTTCTAGCTGCAACGAAACGCCGAAGTCAGCTTCGAGTGAAGCGGACTTCCAACTTTGCTCAACCGAAGGTAAAATCCCAATCTCTCCGCAACCACAACCTAATAGTATTAAAGTATCGACAATCCCGTTATGTACCAGTACTCGATGATGTGAAACTTTCTATTGAAAATAAACTAACATCTAAGTTAACGTCAGAACTTTACAAAATTTGTTGACCAGTTTATTGTACTGGCTTATCGCTTGGTTAACTGCTTAGGGACACAAGTTACATACTGGGAAGATATCTGTATTAACTTATAGAGCTAAAGGTATTTATTTGTGCATCCAATCGATTTTGGACTAGCCTCGGGCTTGAACTATATTGAATTAATACCTGCCTCAAAATTTCACTGTTCTCGTCAAAACCACATGTTCGAATAATCGTGTATAACAATACCGTAATAAACGCTGCTTTAAAGCCTTATTAACCAAGAATATACCAAGAATTTGGATGTTAATTTACAGTGAAATCTGTAGCGTTGTAACTCTTAGTTCGCGATGGGCTGACACAAACATTTAAACAAACTTGAGCAGTTTTAATTGAAGCGCCCTCGTCATGGACCGGGCCGAGGCATGCCAGCCTTTTACTCTACGGTACGGTTACGAGCATAAAACCATCGCTACACTGGTACTTACTCCTCTGAAATAAACTTGTACTCGTATCTATGAGGCGTCTTGTGTTTCCATTAACTAAATTAAATTCAGTTCACTACAGCGTTTATAGATTCTTAAAGAGCCTCCCGAAGCTTTCTTTGTCTGTGTTATGCGGGTAGGCGTTTTAGATAGAAACAAAGAATTCTAAAATTGTATGTTAAATGTAAGTTTAGGTGCTTGCCAACTTTAACAGCAATTTTATTTTGACTTTTTAGGATATCACATAAATTAAATGGCATTACGAGTCACACATGTAAAGCCACATGTTTCTGAGATATCGCAATATAATGGAGTCTCGTCAACGGAACCGACTTGGTCGTCGGACACAAATTAATTATGTAAATGAAGTTTGGGCTGCAGATGGCCGATAGAGAAGGGTTCTCTAACAAGACGTACCGCCGCGCACAGCCACATCGCGAATTAGTACCACTCTCAAAACTTCGTTTCGCCTTCAATAGGCCCACGATCAATCGGGGGCCCATTATCAGCCGGCATGATTCACACAATTTGAGCAATGGATCAACTTGGCTCAAGAACGAGCGGCAAATCTGGATAAAGATGAAACGAAACCGAGGAATTGCTGGAATTTATACTAAAAATATACGAGTACGTGCGCATGTAGCTTTATCGTGCAACAAACGGTTACAAATCAAGATTTGTATGAATTCGTTTTTTACCTTTAGTTAGATCTACTGAAGAATTGCCAATCTGGATATTCGTAGGCTTAAGCCGCTGACGAGTTGTTTACGAATGTATCGTACATATAAAATATTTCAAGGTTTAAACATTTCAATTATTAGAAAATTAGTTTCTTAACTTGATAAGCTATTTATGTTATAGATTGTAAATAAAAATGTGCAACGGCGAGCGTCATGATCTATTTTTGTCTTATTTAAAGTAGGTTGGTATTTGTTATATTATTTAAAATCATCACACATCCTGAGACTCGTCATCGCTTTCGATTCTATGCATTAACACTTGGTTCAAACCTACTAACCGAATAGCATAAGCCGGTTCCTTCGATCAAAACTGTAAATTTCTAGTCTATCTGCACAGGTACTGTGCCTTTATCGCTACATAGCAGTCCCAGTGACTAACGAAAACGTCCAGAATATGTAAGTAACATAACATACTGAATTCGCTAAGACAATAGTGACGAGAAACAGAGATAACATAATACAGCAACGTACGCATGACATCAAAAGAAAAATGTTACCTATTTTCTTTAACGTTTACAAAGGGATCCTGAAAATATCATCTGCGGTGCTTGGTGCGCGTTACATCACAGTTTTAAGACACACTTTTTGCTTTCCCTCTTGCTAAAGTACTTTTTGTTATCCTACATGCTGCAGTATATTTTACTCTCTTAGGATTTTTTTGGATAATAACATTATAATATGGAAAATAAAATTACAAAGATTCGTCACAACGAATAAACAAACATTCCTATTTGAGTACCTACGTAGTGTAGGTAGGTACCTACTATGCAAAAGAATTTCTAATTTAGAAAGAGGTTACAACTTTTGAAGCAAGTTGCCGCAATTTTTTATCCATTGACAAAAAATTTCTAGAGCATCCATTAAAAATTCAAATAGAACGCCAACTTAGTAAACTAGGAAAACTTGAAAGTTTCAAATTTCGATGTTATTTTCGCACTAAATCTCAATAAAGAACAATGTTTTCTTTTTTAATATTATGCCACTGATAGAATGCAAATGGCTACCAGTATTTCCACGTAAAACTGCAATGCAAATGCATGTTTCCATTATAAAATGTTTCGAATTCACCACGTAATTTACTAACTTACAATTTTTATTTTTAAATTGAAACTAGAGTACTTTATTATTAATCATCATCATCATCAGTCGGAAAACGTCCACTGTTAAACAAAGGCCTCCCCCTTATATTAGGTATTAACATATTAACAAAAATGTGATGTACTAATAAGGAGTTTCATAACCAGTATAACTTTTTATCTCTTCCAACCTATATCTAGAAGAACTATTAACTAACCAGACTAGCCTTTGTTAGATTTACCGTCGTCAACGTTGTATACTCTATCTTTTTTGCTTGTTTATATACTTCGATCCACGGTTGAAGAAAATGTTAAGCGCATATAATACTTTACCGTCTTATAGTTCAAAGATGGTGCTTTTAATAAAGATATAAACCCTTCTTTTCATACAAAATACCAGTTATGATACTTATTTAGGAAGGATAAGAAAAAATGCAATGTAAATCCATACCTTCGCGCATGTATTCCTCCAAGGGTTAGGCAGAGGTAAGTAAAGTGGTCGGCTCGTCACTATTTACATAAGACGATCATAACCTAAATCATAACTTAACATCACGCCTGTATTCCCACAAGGGATAGTCAGAGGTGTACCTATAGTACACCCACACTTCACCAGTTATGTTATAGGTCCTAATGTTATAGGAGGGGCTAGACTATTGCCATCAACCGGGCACAAACCCAGACTCCGTGCTGCTACTGAGAATTACCTAGTGGAAAAACTCAATAACACTTTGCCCGACCCAGAATTCGAACCCTCCTGGGTTAGGTTAGGTTAGCCCGAATACTGTCAGTACTCAGTATTCATGCTTAGCGACACTTTGAGCAAACAGGCAGTCAAGTAAAATGACATTTGGTCAAATTTAGGAGACAGCGCAGCTCTGCATGCCTTCTTGAATAGCGGTGATTATAATTATATGATATACCTACAACATTTGACTCTGAATACGGGACCAAGTCCACCAATCAAAAGAGGAAGAGTCTTTAAGCTTACTCATTTCTATCAAAACAATTTGGAACATCTTGACGAACGAAGTTTTTAACACTTCTTTACGACTAGTCTCTAAGAGATTTTATCTTTTAGTTTCTATCACATAATTATCTCCTCAACAAGCAATTCAAAGTATTAAAATGGTCTCCGTACAGAACTTTATACTATTTACAAACGCTATATATTACTTTAAAGCTAAATTCTCTAAATATTTAAGTAGGTGCTTCATCATGATAGCTTTCTGTACAAATAAACTCATATGTGAATGTACAAGTCTGGATGAAAACTTGAGCACGTATTTTATTTATTTACCGTGTAGAAATAAGGGTTTAACAAACAAGTTATAACTTTACAAGTGTTTTATTGCATCTTTAGTAAACCGTGTCGTTTAAATTCATATGTAATTTAAAACACTCCGTACTAAAATTATATAAACAATATTTATGGATCCGTAAAAATAGTTTTATTTTCATGTCTATAATCGAGTAAGATGTACCTAAGTGATAGAAATCATTAGAATTATTGAATTATCTGTCAAACTGATCATTGCTATATCTCCTTGACTACTCATTAATTTTAGTGGACATTAGAAGATTTTAAAGCCCTAATTTTTTTTGCTAATAGCTTAATTTTATTCCCACACCACGATATTATTATATTAGAATATTATTCGCAAAATATTAGCGGACACTGGATAAGCGCAATGGCAAAGTTCGTATCTCTCTGGGCATAGATTGAACCTTACCATGAACTCTTAAAACAGAACGTTTTACGATGCGGAAGCGAGACGCCGCATTACATTTACACTGCATGTAGCGGCGTCCCGCTTCCACATGTTAAACTGTCCTGCTTTAAGAGTTCATGGTAAGGGGGCACGTCTTGACTTTGTATGAATTCCATAATTATGTCCATAATAGTGTCGTACGATACAGCAGGAGCTAGTATAGAGAGGCGATGTTATTTGTAAAAGCAAATTAATTACATAGCCATAGTAAAACGTTTTACTTTTATTCAAGAATCCACCTTTTATCAGTTGCAGTAAAATACCTTTTTAATTCACAGTTAATTGAAAAACTTTAAAATCTACGTATCAGTATGTTGGATGCATCGGCCAGTCTTATTGAATTGTTAACATTTCGACGTGACTACCAATGCTCTATATAGATCCTACATTCTCAGCTTTGGCATGGCGCACAAGATTCTCGAGAATAGTTACATAGCGCAAACAGCCACATAGTGCGCATAGATAATAATAGGTAGATCTCTGCGCACTAGAATAACAGACGGAAAATAAACAGAACTCAGTTACACTCACTTTTGACTGTTAAATAAATTATATTCTCTGTTATAATATGGTTGTCATAACCTGTTTTCACGGAAAAGCATAAGGCATGTCATGCAGTAAGCCCTTTAAAGACCGGGTAATGGGGAGGTAATAAAACATTATTTCTTTTCTTTCTCTTTCCACTGTTGACAACCGCTACGAGATTTTTCTTGCTCGCTTTTTTCAGTGCAAATGAAACTCAGGGCAATGCCAACACAAGAAACATGAGCCAAATACAAAAGAAATACTACCGTTCGTACAATTTAAATGCTATAAAATTTTAATAGCTAAATGTTATGTATGACAATTGCATTGCAATAACTATTGATTTAACTGTGCTTTGTGGATACTTCACACACTTGGAATATTTTCTTTTCTCTTTTATCGTAGAACGTTTAATTTTCGTTTTTATTTGTACAAATCTAATATTGAGTCTTGTATGTAGCAAATCAGTATTCGACCACCTTTTTGCACATTCGTATTTTTCCAATACTGCTTTATGTACGCCAATATAACGCTAATGTATTTACTATGGTCTATCGTACATCTATTTGCAGTTACTTACATTATTAATAAAGCTGCGTGATCGGATTTAAACTACAGATTAATGTATGACGTAAAAATACGCAGGTACATAATACAACCGCAGTCATAAGTGTTGTATATACTGCGATGTATGTATATATTACTAAACACCTATTCAATATAGACATGGTCCGAGAATGCGAACTATCTCGATGTTCTCGGGGTTAAAGTTGTAATGTGCATCTAGATGGAAGTGACCAATCAAAACCCACTTATATATTCTGTGGTCGTAATGCAGACCTAAATGTGAAGAGTTTCTGATCAAGCGTCTTCAGATACTGAAAGTTCTTGCTAGTTACATTAGTTCCTAAACTCTAAGACTTAAGTGCTCTTGAAGACACGAAAGTGTGAAAGGCACGCCTGCCCTACTAAAACCTTCGCTACAAATATTCTTAATTGCTTAGTTAATTATTCCCTTAGGTCATCTCTTGGTTCAAAATCTATCCTAAAATTTAGAATGTTAGCCGATTAAGGATTTTTTAACGATGCATATTCCAAAAAATGGTAAATAGGTCATACATAAATTACTCTGGCGTTTATTTTGTTGATTACACATTTCTTTAACTTAAAGTATATATAAATACATAATTATATGTACCTATGTAGAATTGTAGATTCAACAAGAGAAAAAGCACGTCACCCTACCTCTTTTTCCCGTGACTATAGGTACTATAAGAGACGGTAAACTGTTTGCAAAAAGTAGCAACGGAAAGTTAATAGTCGTGAGGGACACAAACACTCAACACGTTCGCACAGCAAACACCACTGACTTGGGTAATTTCGCTCTACGGAAAAGTCACAAGAGGGTCCACTTCTAGCACACTTCAATTTCGAAAATAAATGAGTTAATCAAAATAGAACGAGGTCTATGCGAACTCCCTGTAGGCGGAGGAAATAAAGAAAGACAAATAGGTGCGATTTGAACGTATCAAGTCCATTTTACGCATCGTTTGTTTGTTTGTTTGCTTCAAGCGCTGCCGAAGTGAAGGAAATTCACGTACATTTTACTAAGTGACTACACGCAGCGTTACATTAAGCTGAATGTCTATGTCCTAGAATTGTGTCATACCATAGAGTTGTGTTAACCCAACAGCGACTAACTTGTTTCTGACGTGACACGGCATCAACAAGTGTCTAAAACTTGTAGCACGTCCCTTAAAGTTCATGAAGTTCTCTCGCCACGACATTTACATGGTTATTTGTACGTTCTTGATTGTAATATAGGGACCTATAATATATATTTGTCGCCTTTCAACAAGATTTTGTATTATTACCAGCGTTATACATACACACAAGAAATAATGTTGAAAATATTTTATCGATCGAAGTCGGTATCAAAAAAATCGTAAAACCTAAATAATGCAAAATTACTGATAATGGACTTACGACCAAATAAAGACAGTAACTGTTTTAATACTATCATCGAACTACTGGATAAAACTTAATTGGTACAATACGAAAGATTTTTCCTGGTATGTTATACAGTTTATTTCTAACTTATTTAAACATTACACATATCTACCTAACACGAGTAAGAACTGATTAAGCAAAAGACTCCACTACATGAGGGATGTATTTCAGATCTCTCGTAATTGATATACCTAACTCCTTACATACATACATTCGACTATCCAACTTGTAAATAAACGAATTTTCTCACGAAGAAGCTAAAGGTCTTACTTGCGTTATCGCCTGGGAATAAAGTACTAACGCGACTCAAGTTGACTTTTATCTGACAATTGAGTTATACAATATACATTCTAGTCAGGTCTAGTACGAGACAAGCTAGGTCGAGCGTTCAGTCTCGTTTGTACTGGACGTTTGCTAAATAATATTAAAGGATTACCTAAGTTTAAGCCAGTATAAACGTACATATTATGTCAAGTTAAGTCAGCTTCGAGTGAAGCGGACTTCCAACTTTGCTCAACCGAAGGTAAAATCCCAATCTCTCCGCAACCACAACCTAATAGTATTAAAGTATCGACAATCCCGTTATGTACCAGTACTCGATGATGTGAAACTTTCTATTGAAAATAAACTAACATCTAAGTTAACGTCAGAACTTTACAAAATTTGTTGACCAGTTTATTGTACTGGCTTATCGCTTGGTTAACTGCTTAGGGACACAAGTTACATACTGGGAAGATATCTGTATTAACTTATAGAGCTAAAGGTATTTATTTGTGCATCCAATCGATTTTGGACTAGCCTCGGGCTTGAACTATATTGAATTAATACCTGCCTCAAAATTTCACTGTTCTCGTCAAAACCACATGTTCGAATAATCGTGTATAACAATACCGTAATAAACGCTGCTTTAAAGCCTTATTAACCAAGAATATACCAAGAATTTGGATGTTAATTTACAGTGAAATCTGTAGCGTTGTAACTCTTAGTTCGCGATGGGCTGACACAAACATTTAAACAAACTTGAGCAGTTTTAATTGAAGCGCCCTCGTCATGGACCGGGCCGAGGCATGCCAGCCTTTTACTCTACGGTACGGTTACGAGCATAAAACCATCGCTACACTGGTACTTACTCCTCTGAAATAAACTTGTACTCGTATCTATGAGGCGTCTTGTGTTTCCATTAACTAAATTAAATTCAGTTCACTACAGCGTTTATAGATTCTTAAAGAGCCTCCCGAAGCTTTCTTTGTCTGTGTTATGCGGGTAGGCGTTTTAGATAGAAACAAAGAATTCTAAAATTGTATGTTAAATGTAAGTTTAGGTGCTTGCCAACTTTAACAGCAATTTTATTTTGACTTTTTAGGATATCACATAAATTAAATGGCATTACGAGTCACACATGTAAAGCCACATGTTTCTGAGATATCGCAATATAATGGAGTCTCGTCAACGGAACCGACTTGGTCGTCGGACACAAATTAATTATGTAAATGAAGTTTGGGCTGCAGATGGCCGATAGAGAAGGGTTCTCTAACAAGACGTACCGCCGCGCACAGCCACATCGCGAATTAGTACCACTCTCAAAACTTCGTTTCGCCTTCAATAGGCCCACGATCAATCGGGGGCCCATTATCAGCCGGCATGATTCACACAATTTGAGCAATGGATCAACTTGGCTCAAGAACGAGCGGCAAATCTGGATAAAGATGAAACGAAACCGAGGAATTGCTGGAATTTATACTAAAAATATACGAGTACGTGCGCATGTAGCTTTATCGTGCAACAAACGGTTACAAATCAAGATTTGTATGAATTCGTTTTTTACCTTTAGTTAGATCTACTGAAGAATTGCCAATCTGGATATTCGTAGGCTTAAGCCGCTGACGAGTTGTTTACGAATGTATCGTACATATAAAATATTTCAAGGTTTAAACATTTCAATTATTAGAAAATTAGTTTCTTAACTTGATAAGCTATTTATGTTATAGATTGTAAATAAAAATGTGCAACGGCGAGCGTCATGATCTATTTTTGTCTTATTTAAAGTAGGTTGGTATTTGTTATATTATTTAAAATCATCACACATCCTGAGACTCGTCATCGCTTTCGATTCTATGCATTAACACTTGGTTCAAACCTACTAACCGAATAGCATAAGCCGGTTCCTTCGATCAAAACTGTAAATTTCTAGTCTATCTGCACAGGTACTGTGCCTTTATCGCTACATAGCAGTCCCAGTGACTAACGAAAACGTCCAGAATATGTAAGTAACATAACATACTGAATTCGCTAAGACAATAGTGACGAGAAACAGAGATAACATAATACAGCAACGTACGCATGACATCAAAAGAAAAATGTTACCTATTTTCTTTAACGTTTACAAAGGGATCCTGAAAATATCATCTGCGGTGCTTGGTGCGCGTTACATCACAGTTTTAAGACACACTTTTTGCTTTCCCTCTTGCTAAAGTACTTTTTGTTATCCTACATGCTGCAGTATATTTTACTCTCTTAGGATTTTTTTGGATAATAACATTATAATATGGAAAATAAAATTACAAAGATTCGTCACAACGAATAAACAAACATTCCTATTTGAGTACCTACGTAGTGTAGGTAGGTACCTACTATGCAAAAGAATTTCTAATTTAGAAAGAGGTTACAACTTTTGAAGCAAGTTGCCGCAATTTTTTATCCATTGACAAAAAATTTCTAGAGCATCCATTAAAAATTCAAATAGAACGCCAACTTAGTAAACTAGGAAAACTTGAAAGTTTCAAATTTCGATGTTATTTTCGCACTAAATCTCAATAAAGAACAATGTTTTCTTTTTTAATATTATGCCACTGATAGAATGCAAATGGCTACCAGTATTTCCACGTAAAACTGCAATGCAAATGCATGTTTCCATTATAAAATGTTTCGAATTCACCACGTAATTTACTAACTTACAATTTTTATTTTTAAATTGAAACTAGAGTACTTTATTATTAATCATCATCATCATCAGTCGGAAAACGTCCACTGTTAAACAAAGGCCTCCCCCTTATATTAGGTATTAACATATTAACAAAAATGTGATGTACTAATAAGGAGTTTCATAACCAGTATAACTTTTTATCTCTTCCAACCTATATCTAGAAGAACTATTAACTAACCAGACTAGCCTTTGTTAGATTTACCGTCGTCAACGTTGTATACTCTATCTTTTTTGCTTGTTTATATACTTCGATCCACGGTTGAAGAAAATGTTAAGCGCATATAATACTTTACCGTCTTATAGTTCAAAGATGGTGCTTTTAATAAAGATATAAACCCTTCTTTTCATACAAAATACCAGTTATGATACTTATTTAGGAAGGATAAGAAAAAATGCAATGTAAATCCATACCTTCGCGCATGTATTCCTCCAAGGGTTAGGCAGAGGTAAGTAAAGTGGTCGGCTCGTCACTATTTACATAAGACGATCATAACCTAAATCATAACTTAACATCACGCCTGTATTCCCACAAGGGATAGTCAGAGGTGTACCTATAGTACACCCACACTTCACCAGTTATGTTATAGGTCCTAATGTTATAGGAGGGGCTAGACTATTGCCATCAACCGGGCACAAACCCAGACTCCGTGCTGCTACTGAGAATTACCTAGTGGAAAAACTCAATAACACTTTGCCCGACCCAGAATTCGAACCCTCCTGGGTTAGGTTAGGTTAGCCCGAATACTGTCAGTACTCAGTATTCATGCTTAGCGACACTTTGAGCAAACAGGCAGTCAAGTAAAATGACATTTGGTCAAATTTAGGAGACAGCGCAGCTCTGCATGCCTTCTTGAATAGCGGTGATTATAATTATATGATATACCTACAACATTTGACTCTGAATACGGGACCAAGTCCACCAATCAAAAGAGGAAGAGTCTTTAAGCTTACTCATTTCTATCAAAACAATTTGGAACATCTTGACGAACGAAGTTTTTAACACTTCTTTACGACTAGTCTCTAAGAGATTTTATCTTTTAGTTTCTATCACATAATTATCTCCTCAACAAGCAATTCAAAGTATTAAAATGGTCTCCGTACAGAACTTTATACTATTTACAAACGCTATATATTACTTTAAAGCTAAATTCTCTAAATATTTAAGTAGGTGCTTCATCATGATAGCTTTCTGTACAAATAAACTCATATGTGAATGTACAAGTCTGGATGAAAACTTGAGCACGTATTTTATTTATTTACCGTGTAGAAATAAGGGTTTAACAAACAAGTTATAACTTTACAAGTGTTTTATTGCATCTTTAGTAAACCGTGTCGTTTAAATTCATATGTAATTTAAAACACTCCGTACTAAAATTATATAAACAATATTTATGGATCCGTAAAAATAGTTTTATTTTCATGTCTATAATCGAGTAAGATGTACCTAAGTGATAGAAATCATTAGAATTATTGAATTATCTGTCAAACTGATCATTGCTATATCTCCTTGACTACTCATTAATTTTAGTGGACATTAGAAGATTTTAAAGCCCTAATTTTTTTTGCTAATAGCTTAATTTTATTCCCACACCACGATAT
Organism: Abrostola tripartita; assembly: GCA_905340225.1. Taxonomy (NCBI): domain Eukaryota; kingdom Metazoa; phylum Arthropoda; class Insecta; order Lepidoptera; family Noctuidae; genus Abrostola; species Abrostola tripartita. The sequence continues at coordinate 6,615,156 of HG996488.1, forward strand.
TATTATATTAGAATATTATTCGCAAAATATTAGCGGACACTGGATAAGCGCAATGGCAAAGTTCGTATCTCTCTGGGCATAGATTGAACCTTACCATGAACTCTTAAAACAGAACGTTTTACGATGCGGAAGCGAGACGCCGCATTACATTTACACTGCATGTAGCGGCGTCCCGCTTCCACATGTTAAACTGTCCTGCTTTAAGAGTTCATGGTAAGGGGGCACGTCTTGACTTTGTATGAATTCCATAATTATGTCCATAATAGTGTCGTACGATACAGCAGGAGCTAGTATAGAGAGGCGATGTTATTTGTAAAAGCAAATTAATTACATAGCCATAGTAAAACGTTTTACTTTTATTCAAGAATCCACCTTTTATCAGTTGCAGTAAAATACCTTTTTAATTCACAGTTAATTGAAAAACTTTAAAATCTACGTATCAGTATGTTGGATGCATCGGCCAGTCTTATTGAATTGTTAACATTTCGACGTGACTACCAATGCTCTATATAGATCCTACATTCTCAGCTTTGGCATGGCGCACAAGATTCTCGAGAATAGTTACATAGCGCAAACAGCCACATAGTGCGCATAGATAATAATAGGTAGATCTCTGCGCACTAGAATAACAGACGGAAAATAAACAGAACTCAGTTACACTCACTTTTGACTGTTAAATAAATTATATTCTCTGTTATAATATGGTTGTCATAACCTGTTTTCACGGAAAAGCATAAGGCATGTCATGCAGTAAGCCCTTTAAAGACCGGGTAATGGGGAGGTAATAAAACATTATTTCTTTTCTTTCTCTTTCCACTGTTGACAACCGCTACGAGATTTTTCTTGCTCGCTTTTTTCAGTGCAAATGAAACTCAGGGCAATGCCAACACAAGAAACATGAGCCAAATACAAAAGAAATACTACCGTTCGTACAATTTAAATGCTATAAAATTTTAATAGCTAAATGTTATGTATGACAATTGCATTGCAATAACTATTGATTTAACTGTGCTTTGTGGATACTTCACACACTTGGAATATTTTCTTTTCTCTTTTATCGTAGAACGTTTAATTTTCGTTTTTATTTGTACAAATCTAATATTGAGTCTTGTATGTAGCAAATCAGTATTCGACCACCTTTTTGCACATTCGTATTTTTCCAATACTGCTTTATGTACGCCAATATAACGCTAATGTATTTACTATGGTCTATCGTACATCTATTTGCAGTTACTTACATTATTAATAAAGCTGCGTGATCGGATTTAAACTACAGATTAATGTATGACGTAAAAATACGCAGGTACATAATACAACCGCAGTCATAAGTGTTGTATATACTGCGATGTATGTATATATTACTAAACACCTATTCAATATAGACATGGTCCGAGAATGCGAACTATCTCGATGTTCTCGGGGTTAAAGTTGTAATGTGCATCTAGATGGAAGTGACCAATCAAAACCCACTTATATATTCTGTGGTCGTAATGCAGACCTAAATGTGAAGAGTTTCTGATCAAGCGTCTTCAGATACTGAAAGTTCTTGCTAGTTACATTAGTTCCTAAACTCTAAGACTTAAGTGCTCTTGAAGACACGAAAGTGTGAAAGGCACGCCTGCCCTACTAAAACCTTCGCTACAAATATTCTTAATTGCTTAGTTAATTATTCCCTTAGGTCATCTCTTGGTTCAAAATCTATCCTAAAATTTAGAATGTTAGCCGATTAAGGATTTTTTAACGATGCATATTCCAAAAAATGGTAAATAGGTCATACATAAATTACTCTGGCGTTTATTTTGTTGATTACACATTTCTTTAACTTAAAGTATATATAAATACATAATTATATGTACCTATGTAGAATTGTAGATTCAACAAGAGAAAAAGCACGTCACCCTACCTCTTTTTCCCGTGACTATAGGTACTATAAGAGACGGTAAACTGTTTGCAAAAAGTAGCAACGGAAAGTTAATAGTCGTGAGGGACACAAACACTCAACACGTTCGCACAGCAAACACCACTGACTTGGGTAATTTCGCTCTACGGAAAAGTCACAAGAGGGTCCACTTCTAGCACACTTCAATTTCGAAAATAAATGAGTTAATCAAAATAGAACGAGGTCTATGCGAACTCCCTGTAGGCGGAGGAAATAAAGAAAGACAAATAGGTGCGATTTGAACGTATCAAGTCCATTTTACGCATCGTTTGTTTGTTTGTTTGCTTCAAGCGCTGCCGAAGTGAAGGAAATTCACGTACATTTTACTAAGTGACTACACGCAGCGTTACATTAAGCTGAATGTCTATGTCCTAGAATTGTGTCATACCATAGAGTTGTGTTAACCCAACAGCGACTAACTTGTTTCTGACGTGACACGGCATCAACAAGTGTCTAAAACTTGTAGCACGTCCCTTAAAGTTCATGAAGTTCTCTCGCCACGACATTTACATGGTTATTTGTACGTTCTTGATTGTAATATAGGGACCTATAATATATATTTGTCGCCTTTCAACAAGATTTTGTATTATTACCAGCGTTATACATACACACAAGAAATAATGTTGAAAATATTTTATCGATCGAAGTCGGTATCAAAAAAATCGTAAAACCTAAATAATGCAAAATTACTGATAATGGACTTACGACCAAATAAAGACAGTAACTGTTTTAATACTATCATCGAACTACTGGATAAAACTTAATTGGTACAATACGAAAGATTTTTCCTGGTATGTTATACAGTTTATTTCTAACTTATTTAAACATTACACATATCTACCTAACACGAGTAAGAACTGATTAAGCAAAAGACTCCACTACATGAGGGATGTATTTCAGATCTCTCGTAATTGATATACCTAACTCCTTACATACATACATTCGACTATCCAACTTGTAAATAAACGAATTTTCTCACGAAGAAGCTAAAGGTCTTACTTGCGTTATCGCCTGGGAATAAAGTACTAACGCGACTCAAGTTGACTTTTATCTGACAATTGAGTTATACAATATACATTCTAGTCAGGTCTAGTACGAGACAAGCTAGGTCGAGCGTTCAGTCTCGTTTGTACTGGACGTTTGCTAAATAATATTAAAGGATTACCTAAGTTTAAGCCAGTATAAACGTACATATTATGTCCTAACGTCTAAGTCGTTAAATCTAGCTTAGGCTACATTTGGGTACAAAATATCAATATATAGAATATGGTTGAAGTAATTTGATGTAACATAAAACACTATCAATCATTGTGAACGGCGCGGCGGCGCGCGCACTGTTCCACACCGCTGCCACTGCTGCCGACGCCGAGCGACGCCGGGAGACGATCATTCATCACACTTCGAGCTCTCTTAAGTGCTTTAGTGCACTATAATCAACTCCTTATATCGGCATTCTGTTAAGTAGCCCTCGTATCATCATAATTAGGTGAAATATCTAATCACTAAGCGTTTGTTGGTATTATTACTATAAGCCCATTCAAACCACCTTAATACTAAAATGATTTTAGTTTTATTGACTTTTTGAGGTGGATACTAAAATTGTCCGAACCAAATTTATTTTGTTATGTTAACGATGATATGTGATGACATTTCTTTAATCTTTTGTTATAGCTGTTATTTATCGATGAATTTATAGTGATCACTTAACATATAAGATTCCGGCAGTATTATAATTATAATACAGCGGTTGGAAGCGAAGTGTCTTTATCCAGACAAAAGCATATGAATTTTTATGAACGTAAACATTTTTCGTTACGACCTGAACTGAGCATCGTTAAAACTCTTATCCATAATCATACGGGATAGAACAAGGAAAATGTCATTCGTCATGCTTATAAAGATTAGATAGGAGTTCGGCTCACGAGGTCGTTAGTAAGTATGGTTCGAAGGGGCTGAGAAATGGAAGTGATCGTATTCCGTTTCACAGACCTATAATGTGATTGACATACATTGACGCCGCGACGACGCACCTGTTATCTAACGATCTTTCCTTTCATAAACAGTATTACAAAGGTACCTGACTGGCCTGTTGGTTTAGTGGTTAGTGGCCCTGACTGCTAAACCGGAGGTCGTGGGTTCGATTCCCACCCAGGACAAATCTTTGTGTGATGAGCATAATGATTTGTTCTGTGTCTGGGTGTAATTTATCTATATTATGTATGTATTTAAAAATATTTAAGTATGTTTATCAGTTTTCCGGTTGCCATAATACAGGCTCTGCCTAGTTTGGGATCAGATGACCGTGTGTGAGTTGTCCCAAGATATTATTATTATATTATTATTATTATTATTATACCTACACCTCGTTATGTTTATTTGAACTCAGAAATACAATTACTATTAGGCAAAGAACTAATTAGTTTCCAAATTAAAACGTTGTTTTCGCAGCTATATAGCGTTCGCTTATTTCTTCTGCGGTCCAAATTACCATCTAATAAAACGTAAATATTTACACGACATTAAATTAACAACTATCTAATAAATTACTCTTGTAACTAGGCGTAGGTAAAGGAGAAACTATTAACGCGACCACGAATGTTAAACGTGTGAGCGTAGCATTATTAAAATTAATGGCTTTATTAAAGCGACCGCGCATCAAAATATGTAAACTATGCCGCACTATCCATATGAATGGGCGTGAGCTGTGGCAAGGAATATGACGGTGAGCCCATATTCGGAGCCGACAGCGGTCGACGTCGGCGCGACGAGGGCGAAGCATATTAGGGCCTCACATTCATCCAACCCGTCCCGAATACACGTCTTTATCAAAGACGTTATTAAACCTGCCGCCAGGAGAATACGTAAGACGGTAAATCGATTTGACTAAATTACCTTTGGAACATCCCGAATCCTCATTCCTCACACACTTCATCTGTCCACTGCGTCAAACTAATGCGTGCGATGACGTAAAGAAAAAAAAACGTTTCTTTACGAAATAGTGGCTAGATCAGAAGCCTATTTTCCTACACTTAATCGGGTGCGCCATTTCTAAAGATTGAGCGCCTAAAGTGTCCATGAAAACAATATCTTTCAAACAGCTGACTGGGCGGGCTGTCTTTTATAGATTTTACGAAGTGGAGACATTTATTTTATCTGTTTCTGAATTTATTTCTACACGCCCGTTGCTACAAACAGTTCAATAACTGCAAAAACGTAGCGGCTAACGGGCAAAAGCGCAAGTTCGTTTAATTGCAATTTAGACTAAGCCCAGCGATCGCCACATAAGCTGGCAAACAGAGAGGTCGAGGGTCTGCGGGGAGACTCAGATATAGCCGCCGAACCGAGTGCACTCACTGGTATCTAGTTTCGTATAACAAATGGCGGAGCAAACCACTCAACTAAGCTAGTGCTCGCTGCACAAGAACAGTTCGGCGATGTCGACCACCACTACCTACACTTGTGTACTAATGCACTTGACAATTGACATACAAGACTTTGGTGCAATTATTCAATTTAACCACTTTTATAATCAAAGTTATTCTTTATTTATGTCTCAGATTAATATCGTGCCCTAAAATTATAATGTTGGGGCTCGCTAAAGCTGAAATTTTCAAATCCGATATTTTTATATTTGCAATTCAATCAATTAGGCTAAGCCGCTGAACCAATATATTAATACCAGAATCTAATATTATACCAATAGCTAAGTATATTATTAATATTATTGACACGGAGTACATAAGTTATAATACTCTCAGATATGAAAACAATAACGGGTTGAGCTTAAAAGGATTGTTTATGGTAGATGTGACAGGTAATGGGGAAACGCATTAAGCCACCTACGAAGTTGAGCAGCACAGCGCGGCTCGTGAAATAAAATGCACTAATGATTGCCGGAGCCACGCTCACCCAGTAACGACCCTACTCGATTAATGCTATATGATTTCTTTGCACATAATACATTCATATTTTCGACAACTATCATACAAGGCAAGTTTATCTACGAATATTAAAAAATATTATCAAGATAACATCTCTACTTTGTTCCCGGAAATTACATTTATAATGGCAAAATTAGTAAATAGAATTATTATAATTACAAAATTAAATAATTCGTGCTGTGATTCGTGATTTGATAGAAAAATAATCATAAACGCGGTATGAATAGTACGTGTCACTTGTCCATCATGTGTCTGAGGGGCAAGGCGATGCGTTGTTTAGTGCACACCCTTATATTTCTCTCATTAATAATAAAAGGAATAGGTCAAACGGACAGCAAAAATTTTGTGAGTAAATGTGAGTTTATTATGTCTATCTCAAGGCAGCTCGTCCCTCATTTCTTGTCTTAGTTATATCAGGATTTCCGCTAACATTTACTTTAGCCTAGGGAACGGTTCACCATTAGCACATCGGCACGTTTACTTGTCGACGCGCGGTATCGTGGCTCCTCGACTTGGGTCCGAGGTCCCTAAACTAACTTCCGACATATTCCTTCTCACCTTTCATATATTATTTTCATGCTTTTGTAAGCATTAAAACGACGCGACTGTGTAAATGTATGTAACGCATTACGCAGTGGAGGTATTTTTAATACGCAATATTAAACTGAGTGAACGCGTAAAGTATTTCGAACGTGTAATCTTTAACTAGTTATATTGAGAATAGGTACCTATTGGTGACCTTCGTGTCATATTAAGGACGCGCCCGCTATGCCCTAACATTATCCATCAAGGGTATTTTCTTAATTAAGATCGCTTATTATATTATTGGCTAACGTTCAGAACCGATACGATAACTTTTAGAAATGTTGTATCTCTCTTTTACATACGTATATATTTTTATACTTCAAATAAATATCTTGTCATAGATCAAGTTAAGTTACTTGAAACATCTATAAATAGACAAAGGCATTTCACCCTAACGCAAATTTGTGTAGGTATATCAGAGATCTGTCATTCAAACAAATCGTTTCTCACATAAATGGATCGTTAAAGTGTTTTTTTTTTTATCTAAATACATTATCCCGCTCTAATCAAATGTTTTTGCAATTCTCCATGTTTACGTCAACTAAGTATTAACGACTTGCCTTTTAATATCGTGTAATTGGAGTAATTAATTTTCTTTCCTTAATTGTTAAAAATAAACTCATGAGATACACGTGTATAATGACATTGATATGATGTATTTTAGGGTCCATACGAAATTGAATGGAAAGAGTTTGAAAAATGCAAAGGGCCGAAACAAGGAGAGTGCGGCAAGTTCGAAATCAAAAGTGCACAAAACGTATCCGACGTGATATTCTTCGTGGACTTCCCCAAAGACTGTCCGGCTGAATCGGTATATCATAAAAATTGCAACAATACATGACTTAGTATATACTTATACACGTCATGTTTTAATAACAATGTCTTTGTTCGAAACAGGCCAAAATTATAATTAGTACCCAGAGCAACAACGTCACAAAAAAGTTATGGAACTATGCACTGAACAAACCTTGCGAACATTTCGTCATGGGCCCCGTGCTCGTCGATTCGTTTAATTTGACAAAGAGTTGCAAAGTAAAAAAGGTAAGATTGTGATATAAGTACATACTCATTCATAAATGAAAATTAAATTAAACGCCATTTTGTTCACAGGGCCGCTACGACATACATATTGATTTCCATGCGAAAACTAAAATTTTCTTGGGCTCGCGGTTTTTCTACGGTACTTACATATTCAAGACGATGGCCTTTAATAAACTTAACAACTTTTTCTGCATTCACACTATGATAGAAGTTAAAAAACCTTCTTAAGACATTAAATGTATGTAAATTTTGATGCAAACTTTTATTGACTTTTATTACTTTAATTTAGGTAAATGACCCAATGTACACATTTTCCATATACATGAATATTAAGATAAAATTAACCGTATTCAAATATGACGAAACCTACTTTCGAACTCTGGGGAGTGGGGACATCTGGGTAAATTGATAGGAAAATCGAGGTCATTCATTAGCATTATTACTTTTCGGAATAACATTGCAGTTCAGTTTTATCGTCAAATAATATTCATACATTCAGGTGTGAAATTTATTAATTGGGTGGCACGCCTGGAAAGTTAAGGGTCGTTTTTATCAAAGTGGCATAATTATCGTCTTTCATTTAGGGGCCGTGCACCCTCCGGCCTGTGAGCCTCGTCAGAGTTAATAACCATATAATATAGTCGGCGGGGCGGATAGACGCGTAATATAACTAATTTCCGTGTCGCGATTAAAACTCGTTATAAATGGTCGTCCGGGAGAACTCGGAGGCTGTCACCATTACCGCAAAAAGAGAAAAAAGAGATCCGCATTTAAAACGCGCTGTAATTTTACAAAACTGAGCGCGCCATACACGACGAAAACAACCGGCAGACATATTATTTTATGAAGTTTTGTACCTCGTTTACGAACCGCAAGACTTTGTTGTCACTCTGTTCTCTACAACTTATAAACTATCTTCTACCTACCTACTGACTACCACATCTGGCGATGAAATAAAATAATATCACGAACAAAATTATGAAAATCACAAGTAGAGACCTAATTTGCCATCGTTGCTTTCAATAGCACCTAATTATACTCAATGATGCTTCATGATTTCTCGTGATTCACTGAAATTGCGTTCATAATTACATACCTACGTATTAACGCCGAACACAATACATCAGAGTAAATTATGATAATGAGCGGTTTTCAGATAGTTTTTAATATCAGGTAATTGATACCGAAACATGTATAATAAAAAATATGAGCTCGCCAAAACTGGCTAATTAATTAGTCGATTCATCAGACTGAATGATTTGTTTAACTTTTCCATTCCCGTATAAAACTTCAATTAATGAAAAAACTAAATTCAGTTATAGTTATAGTACAATGGCATATTTTCAAAACTGCTAAACTGGTTTTGAAGGGACTTTCACTGGCAGAGGACTTTACAAGTACCTTCATAGCTACATATCGTCGTTGATAGTCCAATACCGCGTAACTAACAATATTCGAATGTAGAAAAAAGCAAAAATGCGATTTCGAAAATAAACTATTTGGAATATTGATTTTAAAAATAATACATTCGATTATGGGGAAAAGAAACGGTCCACAACTCAAGTTGTCCATAATTTTGCCTATTAGTTGTTTACAAAGTTTTTTTTTTACTTAGTTTTTTCGCCATCATTTAAAGTTAGCGCAAGTGTACATACGCGGTATTTAACAATGTTAGTTACGCGGAATTGGACTATCAACGACGATATGTATATTGCTAGTTTTTATTCTTAAATTAATTAGGATTTCTGCGAATTCCGTTGAAATTACAAACAAAGCTCTACATTCAACCAAGTTTATATCTTAAATATACACAGACGAAGTCGCAGACTACAGTTAATATCTAAACATAATAAATCTGTGTTGTCTCACAAAACTCAACAAATCCACCTGTTCGTGAAATTACATAATGGGAGGTTACTAATACATTTTTAATGAGCTGTAATAATTATACAACAAATTACTCTCCTAAGCAGAAGAGCGAGATCTGAAAAGTAAATCTGGTCGGTAATGGCGCGCGGTGGCACCTGAGCCTGTGGCGGCCGCTCCGCTAATTTCCTAAAGCACAATATAAATTACCGCCTGAAAACAATGACGACCACGCTAAACTCGCCGCGCTCGCTTGCACCGTCCAAATTATAATGTACACGCTAAAAGGATTGTTAGCTTTGTATAAATTATCTTAAAATGACTACAACAAATCAAAAGAAGTGTTTGCTACTTTTAATATTGTATTTTCAAACTAATTCTTAGCGAATTCTACATTATAAATAAACTCAACAGGAGGATTATACATTTTCATAATCTTTAGACTTCCATCCTGGATGCTTCGATTTACGTCGAGTCAGGCAGTTAATTATTTTCCGCGGACAATGAATTGCCGAAGTCCATTTATTATCTCGAAATGAATCGACATTTTTTCTTGCAAATTTTGATTTAAAGCTAATCTTGGAAAGATACCTACTCGTTATTTAGAGACGGCGGAACGACAACATTGTTTCATTGAAATGAGGAAGTTTATCTAGCTAATATTTATTCAAAGAGATTCCATCACAAGAAAACCGAATAAACGTTATATTCTTTTTTTACAGTAAACAAAATGGAAATAAGTTATGGAATAGTATGCAGTTCATTTACAGTAAGTAGATACAGCTTGTGCGCCTGCATTGTTAGAATAAGTTTCCTATCCTGTTAACATTTTGGCAACCAGCCTTGCCTATTTACGAAACATATTTAACATCTATATTCGACATTAACAAATGGCTTCTCATAACGTGGCGTTGGTGGGTACAATAAAACACTATGTATCAAAGTGCTAACTTTATGGCCGCAGAATGTAAGCAACACGCTTACTTATTCACATCACCTAGGCGGGTACAATTGGAAACGGGAATAGGTAAGGCGTACCGACATAAAATACTATGTAGCTACAACTACGTATACATAGCTGCATCACAGCTTGGAATGGTGTTATTCATGTCCAGAATAAATCAGCACCTACTTGGATATAATGCAGAGCGTTAGCTCGAATAAGCTGTGTACACTGCATTTACGTACATAAATCCTCGAAAAGGAAGGAATGAATGAATTCCATATGAATAGGTATACCTATTGTAATGGAATAATCGATTGGTCCTGAACAGACCGCCTATTTAAATGCGTGACCCGTCATTAGACACGCGACCGGAGTGGTCCGGGATCGCTGAAGTACCCACGCGCTCGATGGCCCCGTATAATCGACCTGTTAACGTTTCCTCGTACATACTACACACCCAACCCTGTTTGCCGTCATTTATTTTTACTGCTTACTAGGCGGAATTCGGTTCTCGAAGACGGCGACACAGGGCAGCGGCAAGAGATCGATCGTCGCAATCACCCGGCTGTAGGTACTAAATATATGACCATCGAAGTCACACCAAAGAAAGAAATATTCATCTTATAGATTGCCAGCTTCCCAATTTAATTGTGTTAATAACTACTACGTAGCAGACAAATAAGATCAGCCTCCATCTATAATATTTAGCGCGAAATGTAATAAAGACGTGGTGTTCTAAGCGAGTTACCATGTCGGATGTCAAAGCTATTTTTTGTCGACGGCGTCGTCCCGATAAGACTATTACAGTGATTTGTTGCGGTCGCAGGAGCTGAGATTAATATGGTTTAGATCTAGATCGCAGCCATTTGTCTTTGTTAATATTTCTATAAAATTGTTACAGTTGAGGTATTAATAACAGGAATTGTTGATTTGAGGTCTTCCTAACATATTCGAATGTAAACTCTACTTTAAAAATGCAGAGCATAGAGAACTGAAACGTACCATTGCGAAATTGTATTTTATTGATTTGTATTATGTACTTACAGAGCTGGATAATTAAGTCCAAGCTTACCTGAAACGTAAAAGAAAACATCGTGAAAATTCATACACACACATAACGTAGGTACAAACAAAAGGCTTTGAAAGAAAAACAGACAATATATTTTTGTGAAGCTGTTGTGAATTTAAAGATGTGGATAGATAAAGATAACATGAAATAAACTCGGCTTGAAGTAATGTATAAGGCTTCTAGACGAAACGGCGTAACCCCTTTGAAAGCAAGTCTCATTGACTGAGGTCACCTCTGTCTGAGAGGTTTGCTGTCTAAATTCTTAATTCTGATCTCAAATATACTCTCCTTTAAAACACTTGTAATTTTCTTAATACTCTATTAAGTAGTCCCCGATGAAAATAGGTTTTGTAGCAGCGGAGGCATTCAGGTGCTTTAGAAGAGTTCAGACATACCTACTGCCTCTGGTGGATACTCTTATTATGTATATTATGTTTATATTATACAAAAAAGCAACAAAAGGATGTAGCTTGCGAATTTTCTTGAAAATCAAGCTATAAGCCTTATCATTCACGATCCCACACACAATATTATGCGGTAAATTAGCACACACACGGATATAATACACAACAGAGAATGTTAGTTTGCGAAGGCCTCAGTGAACTGGCCAATGTTGACCGCTGTTACAAAGGCTGGGTTTAATTTAACATTAACAGTTCCGTCCTGTGATAGACTGCGGATGTGGTTAACTTGAATACTCGTTACTTATTAGACATCACCTCAGACATCACATAGGTTGAGAGGGACCCAGGCTCATTTGTTGAAATAATGCATTTTCGTTTGAAAAAGCGCGACTCTTGTAGTACCTATATCTGTTGTATACAAGTAAATAGCCTGTCCGTTGTACTTATGGAATAATTGTCAAAAATAAAAAAAAACTTCAACACTTTTAAAATAACACATTATTTTAATATATTTTAATAAAATTTATATTAATAAAAATAAAACCAGGTAGCTAGGTACTTTAGACCTCAGTTCATAAAATGTTTATACGAGTAGTCTAAAACAGATAAACCATAAAAAAATCGTAGCCTTGTTCTTGGAATGTCTCTCATCTCGTGGGTACTGCTACAAACATAAATCTTAAATTCACAAACGTCCAGACTCCAGACGAACATCCACAGGCGATATAAAATATTTTCAAAATACCCGAGCCCGGATTCATACTACACTGAGCCCCTACGTCTATTGGGTCATCCATATAAGTTATATAAACTATTTAATCTAATGTTTACATATCTCAATAAATAAGATGTCCTGTCACGAGAGTAAAATTACATGTATGTCGTTTACTTTGAATTATGAAAGGTAGGTATTGAAAATACATATATTTTTAAACATAAGACATCGCCTTACTCGATAATAACAATCAAACAACATACAGTATAAGATGAGAAATTCTCTTCTTTGTGTTAAAACATCTAATTATAACGGTGCCTCGCAGTAAATGGTTGTTTTAATACCTTTCCCTGAAAATATTATTCAAGCACTCTACGTAGCTTTTAAGAGCTTACTCTTTATTTATAGAGTAAGTAGTCGAGCAAAACATGTTAATAAATTGTATGCGGTGAAAGCTTTTGAATCATCGTCACCAAATACCTACGATCAAATAACTGGTAGGTATATTATGCTCGGCATTTTTTCCATTGTTACTAGTTTATATCTGTCGTTATATTTCAACTATTACGTATTTCAATAGCCTTTATTCTGTCACTCGTATTTTGTACGTTGTAAATAAACCTATAACCCGGCAATATGAAAGTGATTTTATCTAGAAATTAATCAATGATATATACATCAGTTGCAATTAAATGTCCCTCAATAAGTAATTTGACAATTTCATCGAATAATAATAAAGAGTGCTAAAAGTTTTATTACAATGTAAAAATAGCAACTAAGAAAGTAGAGAGATGTACAAAAACTATACAATCCATTAAAAGTTGTTGAGTTCGATGGCAGTTAATATCTCCTTAGTCATTATATCGAGTTAGCGTCGAAACACTTACGTTATTGCTAACATTTTGAAGCTGATGAAACATTGCTAAGGAACCAAACCGTACCTAATAATGGAGATTATCTAGACGAAGACGAAGCAAAAAACTAGATCTCGCTGTGAATGGTAGCACAATCCGCAATGTCGCACTAAGCCCCGGATGGCCTCTAATGATCCGCCTCGCTAAGATAATCGGAATTGCCTAAGAAAATAACCGCCGTATTGTGGTGCTATTGCAAGAGCATATAAATGCAATCTCGGAATCGATTTTTTTATCTGTTCAATAATCGTTTCCCATAGGTTTGCTGGTGCTACGCTGTTAAGCTGTAATGAAAGTCGGTAGGTAACCGTTTTATTCGTTCATTAAAAGGTGTATAGATTATTAGGCATTAAGCTTACTTACTATGATTATTTATCTATATTCAATAGTCATGATAGATTTACCTTGTACATGAGAATTAATCAAATACTGTGAGTTCAAAACAAAGAACTGAGGTAAAATTTCGCATGGAACACACAAAATGTTAGAAAATAACTGAGCTTTGACAACTACGTGTAAAACCAGTGGCGTCAAAATACTGCACAGGGTAAAAAATAGAACTGTGTCCACAATGTGAAAGATAAATGGAAAAGATAGGAGTACACGATCGTATGACTTCCATGATAGGCTGGATGTGAACATTTCGGAAAATTCAACATAGCTAATGTAGTATACGATTTGATTAACAGAAAGTAAAAACGTTTATTCCGCTCGGGACAGTAACATCACAGGCAACCGGCAACCTAGCGATAGTTACGCATCATTTCAGTTGTTCTCCTCGTTATTTGCTTCTACAGACCCTAACTGTAACCGTTAATAATTTCGATAAAGCTTCGAATTTTATGAAACAACTATATGTATCTGGAACATTTCTGCTTTGCTCGCCTTTTACGACCATAAGTAGTCACCGGTGACAGGATAGGATAACAAGCAAAATATGAACTACCCTTATTTAGTTTTACGATTTCGATCATGTCATAATTTTCTGTGGCTAAAGCTTATAAGAATTTATCATCCAACGCAACGTCAAGAGGAAATCCTCACTAAATAAAATATTCTCACATCACCACATGACACAAAACGCTTCCAATATTGGTTTTTAGACACATATAAAGGTATTTTAGATGGCGAACGAAGAACGTTGACACAAAAACAAAGTCAATATAACCGGAAGCGATTTGTAGCAATCTCGTGTACGTCAAGCCCGTCAGTCACGACGTCTGTTTTCCTGAAGCGTTCAGTAATACGAGTTCCTCTTTGTTATATTCACGAGAAAATGTATTTTAGAAATACGCAAGGTTATAAACTTGAGGTGCATAAATATGCTACTGAATTAGTTAAAGTAAATATACCATCTTGTTTGTAACAAGTAAGTAAATTCAAGACATCATGGTGAGCTATGGCACCGAATAAGAAACGTGTCCCCTATAAACAATATGTACCTACGTGTTCCGCGAGTTTTCATTTTCAACGGAAACAACGCTTAGGGTGTTAGCAGCACACATCGATATCTAATCCTGTCTGCGAGCTGCATGAAGTATGTAAGTTTAAAAAGTTCTACAATGTTAATTCTACAAAGTTACATTTCCAAATAGACGAACAATGAGTGACCCTTATGTGCACATAAGCCCAACTTAGTTCGATAAGCAGTTGTTACGTCAATGTTCTTTTACCCTCAAAACAAAAGTAGAAAGTTTCTATAAAAAGTGCAAAAGTTTGTTCAGAAAAACATGAAATAAAGTTATATCATTTCCCCCAAGTCATTGTTGAGTAGTCACGCGCACATTAGCCGCGCTCCACACCTGTCGGCGGCATTTGCCGCGAGGGACCGCACTACTAACTATTTCTTTGTATCTCTCCCCACAACAACTTTATTTCATTCTTCTCCTGGCACCCATAGAGCAAAACAAACCTCAAGTTTGTAACCACATACATTCTAAAAAATGGAAACTATTTGAATACAGTAGCTATAAAAAGTAACTTGGGCATCCCTATATGCATACTTTATGCCTCAATATTAATTTCATAAAATTCAATTTTGATGTCCAAATTCGTCGTACTGGCAACGGAACGTTTCGCCGCCAGCACACGGCATAATTTATCATGATTGATTCGTTCACCTTCGTTTGCTTCTGCCCCAGAGACTCATGTTTTGATTTATCACATATCTATAAATTACCACTTACATTGTGTACCTATTTATCATCTGGACGCCTCCGTATAAATCACCAATGACCTGGGTTATGGGTATAGTAGGGACATTAATATTATTTAAAAATATTTTTGATAGTTCTCCAAGATGTTTCCTCGCACTAGTCTAACTTAGACAGAAAAGTTTCAGACAAGTACACGTTCTAAGAATGGAGAGAAGAACAAAACATGTTTCCCGGAGCGTTTTCACAGCACCAAGCCGGTACCTACGTGTGTACACAGCTCAAATGAACAATTTTATGCGAGTAGTAGTGTTCTTCCTATAAAATACAGACGGTACAAGCAGAAAATACTCATGTGGTTATTTTAAGAGCATTCTTATATAGCGGATTTATTAACTTATTACTTTAGATGTAATTTGGCAATATTACAGATTATACTTAGTTATTGGAATTTTATACGGGATGCCAATATTGAATGCATACATAAAGGTTCGTAAAACGGATTGGCATTAAACATATTGAATAGTAGGTAGATTTAGGTATTTATCTCTTTTTTATAACACTACCCGGTGAATGGGCTTAATCATTTTTGTTTATTTCATTGATGAAATGTATGTATTATGTTACTGCTACCTACAAGCTATTATTTTACGATACGCTTGAATTTCCAAATCCGTTTTCGTTTAATAGAATATCAGATTTCTGAACATCCAAACTTTCGTAATTATAAGTACCTAAGTATCGATCTGGTAACATTGATATAACGATATGTTTCACATAGTAACAAACCTACATGCCTTGAATATAATAACATTTGTAATAGATGCACTAAATCAGAGTATAAGAAACCAATGCAGCTTCATCAGTAGTAAATAGGACCATAAATCGTGGAACTTTCAAATCGGATTAAACAGATTTAAGAAACATACATATATCGCGACTTAAGTTCACCCGCATAGAGAGATTTAAAGGCAGAACACAAAATTCAGCAATTTAGTTGCGCAATTCATACACAAACCGCTCATATTTTACATGTTTAAGCGCTTTGACTCGACATGGAGCTTAGAATTATATCAACCGCTCAGTGGAGTCACGCCCGGCGTTCGTAAGGCGGGCTCGAGCTGAAACAGACTACTCGATACTAATTACGTATTCCGAGACCAAACTTCCACTTACTTTCTAAACAGGGAGCACGGTTTAAAGACTTCAATTAGTGTAACATATCCCGAGTGTAGCCCATCCCAACAACCACATTAGGGACCCAGCCTCTTTGTTATTTTACTCCCTAATTCTATATTATCTACGTAAGACAAGAAACGCGGACGTGATCTACTAAAGTTGAGCGCTTCAGCTGACTATCAACCTCCATGTTCACATGAAAGAACCAGAATGAAATATAAACAACTATTGAAATCAGTAGACAACACTTAAAAAAACTAATATTATTTCCAAGTTGACCGCGAAACCAATGTTATTACATATTTACTACATGCGACATTACATGCGTAGTTACAATTTATTTTATGGTTACAGCACGATAAAACCCGTCTTGGCAACAGAAAAAAGTAGAAAAAATATATAAATGTTCAGTATGGCGATCATATTCGTAGCAATAAGTAACCATAAACACGGTATTTCATATAAGCGAAGTGCCTGGCTGTTACGACTTGCTGGGGACGTGAGCTGAAAGGCTTGCGAAGACAGCGTTTATTGGTACACCTGCTTACTGACAACATTTCGACCAAGCGTTTAAAAAAGCTTGTCAAGTAGCGAGTGTTCCCGCTAGCTGTTTGAGCACACTACTCAAATTCCACTTAGTGCAAAAATAAAACGTAGCTACTTGCACATTACATTAGGTATTATTTATATAGTTAGACATTTCAGTTTTTTAGGGCGGAGACGCTATTTAGGTATTACTTTTTTATCTGCGAAATAAATTCGACAAAACGTTTTGTGGTTTCTTTATAGATTTTTCGTTTCGCAATGGTCAAACATACATATGTCACAAACAGACAGACCGGCCGTCGATAGCATCCCGATTTCATTGCCCAGTCAAGTGTACAATGAAAAATCTAATAAAAGCCGAACGTTTTATAGTCGCTGAATACATGAATAAACGTGTAAAATAGTAAGTATATAAATATATACCCAGAGGGTTTTATTTCTATCAACAAAAGCGAGCACGCGTCTGTGTTAAATAACATATTTATAATATTCTTCGTAAAAGTTCCGTGTTCTTGGTAAAAAACAGGTCAACATTTCTTTCATTTCCACTCATTAGGTACTGTAAAAACGCTGTGTCGCAAAGTATGCCAAGAGAAATCTAAAATCGTTAAAGTATTAAGTAAGTAAATGCATACGTTATGATATATCTTAAGCTTTTTCATTAGCACTTTTACCACAAGTCGTCGAGATTTATTAATATAGCATTTAAAATTGCAAAATGCTATTCTACACTCAGCAGGTTTAAATTATAACCTGCTCCCTTACCCTGAACTCTTAAAACAGGACAGTTTACGTTGTTACGAGCAGTGTATTGTGGCGTCGCGCTTCCTCAACAGAAAATTTTCTTCTTAAAGAGTTCATGGTAAGGGGGCTGGCAATAAATACCTGATTATGTTTTACAGGACATTGAAAGCATTATGTTTCTTTTTATGAAAATAATTAAAATCGTTTTTAAATATTTTCCTATTGAGCCTACCTTATTTATGAACACTAAAATGTTGTTCTTTGATATAACTATAGATTTCGTGTCTCTAAGGACTGTAGGCTGTTAGAGAAAGGCTAACGTTTAAGTCCGCTTTTATACATTAAACATAAGCTAAAAGTATTAAATATATAAATGGTAACGAATCAGGGCACCTAACAAAATATGAATACCGCATAAAAACTACCAATGTAACGGCTGTATTTACGTATGTTCAGTTTCGTTCGTTATTACACTACACAACATTGAATCTGTTTGGAAACCATTTTAACTTACGCCATATCAGTTACGTAGTACATTACAATTGCACGTGAGCTGAAAATTCTAGTGGAAAGTGGGTAAATTGAAGACACCCGAGTTGTGTCCTATATATTTTAATACCTGCGGCGAGGGAACTGCGAATTTCAACAAAATTAACTGAAATCTTCGAGAGATTGCAAGGTATAAAATTTTACGTTCCGGATAAATTAACGAACAATTTTGTCGGCACAAACATTTTATTTAACTTCCTACTGGCTTAAAAGATTGTTTGAATAGCTGAAATCTCTGAGTCTAATCTTATTCCGATCAAAAATTAAGTAATATATGCACAAACGTCCAAATTTGCTGCAGTGTTTTACAAAGTTAAGCCCCACATTGTTTAAAAAGCTATTTACTTTGTTGTAATGTCAATAAAAGGGCCTTACAATGTTTGCAACAATTTTTGGTAAATTTTCCACGTGTTTCCCTAGCTGTAAGGCAATTTTTGTCTTTCCGATAAGTTTCAGCTATCTTGCCATACCCAGATTTCACTAAAATCGTTGCTGCGGTTCAAATGTGAGGGATCGTAGGAAACAAACCTACATATTTGGGTTTTCATTATATTTATTAAAAAAAAAATAACGAAGAATAAATAGCTTCTGACTAGATTGACAAATGTGTATTTATGGTTCCCTTTATTCTTGTCTGTCGTCTTTGAAGACTACAGATTCATTTATAAAGAGACAGTGCAGAAAGCTCCTATATTTTCGTTAGTTGGCCCAAATAAATGTTCAGTTAAAATCCGTTTTTGCTCTTGGTTTGATGGTCATATTTACAGTTAAACCGTTACAGCTGTGTAATGGCAGCAGTTAAACAATAATCTCGTTATTAGTATTCACGCCGACGACGCCACCGCGGTGCTACTTCATTAATTAACGAAGCTTCAGCCACTTTAGCTCTGCGTTTACGTTTAAGAATTTAAACATTCCCCTAATTTCACTTCAGAAAATCTTACAAACCAACTTGGGAACAAGTTGGAACGTTAATTTATAAATATACTAAAGAGAAAAGTATATTTAACAAACGGACAGTATCTGGCAGATAATATGAATAATTTAAAATAATAAAGAAGAAATGTTTAAATGAAGAAAGGTTAGTCATAAAACTTTATTAAAAATATATTTTTATAACATCCTAAAATGTTGGTAGCCCAAGGGCTATTTACCCAACACCTTTAAATAAAACAAGTTTAATATTTTCATGGTTCGCACACACTGCGCATGTGTTATTTCGCGGAGATTATATTTGTATGGCATAATTTTGAATAATAAATACATATGTTTAGGAATGGAAGTAAGCTTCCCGAAATTTATCGCTTTATTTCTTCAACAATAAGTGAACGCGATTATATCGTAAATGTTGCTTCGATTCTTCGAATAAACGTGATGCGCTTATTTATTTTATTAACAGAAGCATTGGTCAAATATGGACATTATTATATTTAGGTATAGCATTGTACATATATTATGTATGATTTTATTATAATAATAATTATATCTGACTACATGTACTATTTTTGAATACTATTAAAATAAACCTTGATCTCTCCTCTGCTACTGCGAGTTGTCAATTTTTTTTTACCAAAATCCAAATTGTACACTAATGACCAGCGTTGAGCCCGTAACCTTGTTCCCAGCAATAACATTATGAGTTTTGTAATATAAAATGTTACTATTTAAATAATGGGTAAAATCGAAATAACTCTCAAGAATTTTCAACGCTGTTGTTTTGACAAACTCAATTTTGAAACAATAAAAGTACTTCCGCCGAGTTTATTTTCGCGACGAACACAACATGGGAAAGTTCGCCCCAAATGGTACAACAATAACTTCTGCCTTTCGACTTGACGAAACACTGCATTAGTTCAAAAGTCATATTTACTGCTGGCAAGTTGCGTGTAACGGCTTCTTACACACCCTTCTTCACAAGCCATTACGTAGCTCTCCGCTCATCGGGGCGAACTGCTACCCGTTTACAAGCTCAGTAATTAAGTAAACCTTGAGAACTTTAAACATTAGCTAATTTACCCGGCGAGACCGCGGCCCTACTTATTGGCTTCACACATACAAGCTACAGCCACATTAAATTCCAATACCTCGCTCGGTACAATATAATACTGGGAAATTACAATTTCTCTCTCAATTATCGGGATATAATTTGGCAGACACTATTTATTATTTCCCAACCGCGTACGTCACGTAGAAATCGGAGCGTAGCTCGTTACCGTACAAATATGTATCTATAAAATATATATGAATGGCATCGTTACGCTACAAAAGAGCAGTGTTTTTACTGAAGGTAGTATTATCAATCATAGAATTTCTCGTGACATAAGTGGACCCTCTTCATGCGAGCTCAAAGTTACATTACTCATGGCGCCACGCCCAATACTGATACGCTCTCCTTCAGCCACTCAGACAATAACCTAGCGAAACCGTTACATAGTATGAGCTCAAACAAAGAAACATCTGAAGGTTGAGTATGCGATGGCTCAGCGTAATATCTCCCTGAATTCAATCACTCAGATGAACAAAGTTACGAGCGAACGTTACTATGAACCTTTCTGTAAATGAAAGATAAATTAAACGGTAGTTATTAGCAGTGACTTTCAAAAGCCAAATTTATTACCTGTCCGTCTAATTTTAGAAAATTTAAATGACCAATTAAAATAACTAATGGAGCCTAGAGACCGCAAACTTTAGCGGTTCTAATTTTCAACTCCGTCGGTAGGTATTCTGGAACCACCTTTTTGTAGATCTTTTGCTTAGTCAAGTTTTAAACTCACCTATCTGTATAAAACAATGCGATCAGTTCGTACAAGTTCCTTGAAACAAGTGCTCGATAACTGCGGAAAAGTTTAACCTTTTAACTTTAAAAGGATTTGCACTAGATTTTGATATATTTATTATAGTTTCAGGTGTAGTTCCTTCGTATTAACATCTAGAAGACAATATCAGATCACTGGATGTCTCAAGTATCCTTAAAACGTTAGCATTAAAAGGTGACGAGGTAACGTTTAACGGGGAAATGTTATCGTTAATGCAAATGCTACGAATTAATTATTATAGTGTTTTTAATTAGAGTCGCTTAGAAGCGTCTCTCGGCAGGCAGTATCGGGGTGGAGCGCCCGTCCGACGAGCGATGCTCTGTTTTAATTAAACTTACGCTCGGCCGGCGATAGCTTTCTGTATCTCCCTTTTATAGCCTACAAATTCAACTCGAATATTTCTGCACAATCAAGAAATCATTAGAATGTAATCAGACGAATAATGAACGTTACCACACGAGTTTCGTTAAAAGCAAACGAGCTTAATATACACAAACGAGATGGGTGTGAAGTGATTTTTATGACGGCCGAGACGAGTGATTCCTGGAACTTATGGCGCCTATAAACCCGCTCGTGTCGACTTGACGATTTAGCAAAAATTTCTCTTTTCGCCTCGCGTTGCCACATCGTCTCAAGAATTCTTTCAAATTACCCGAATCCGTCTCATGAATAGCTGTAGTAATGACGAGAAACTCGTGAAACGTTGTAATATCACAAATAGTTGCGACCGTTACAATAAAATAACGAGGCTACGATAACTTTGGTGTTACTTTTAGTTTGGTTGATGGAATAATTAATTGTATAGAGAATTTGAAAGTATAATCTGACGAAAGTGGGGGTGAAATATAATAAAACCCTTCACGATTGAAAATACTCAATTGAGCGTATCGTACGTCTTTTAACTATGGTATGAGCACCATCATAGTGTAGGATAGCTCATGTCGATACCGTGGAAGAAGAATGAACCCGCAACATCCATCAGAAATTTGATCATGAAGCCAAGCGCCAAACATAATACGGCTAATACGGCTAATACGGCTCGTGCAACACAATATATAATCGATTATCCTAGTTACTCTACATAAATTGCAACATAAAAAGTAATAAAAAGAAAGTATTAAGTAGGAACGATGTCAACACGTTTTTAAACCCATTAAGTTGAGTTTGGTGCATATTTCTGGCTAATTAAAAGTCAAATACAATCAAAGCGCAGCACTCGGCACGGACTGTTTAGTAAAGGGCAATATTTAATAGACGCTGACAGTAATCCTCGGCAGGCAGTGCACTCGGGCGCGTCCTCATCATGAATTCCCGAGGGCGCAACGTTAAATGTAGGCCACCAAGTTCCCGCCGCCCGCCAAGCGGAATATTGCTTTGTCACTTGGCGACATCGCACAGCTTCTCTAAGCCCAAGTAATTGGAAATAGTTGAAATAGACGACTTATAGCAACATCGCTCCTCTCAGTGCTAGCACTGTGCACTGCCTCGAACGTCTCAGTTCGAGCTGGCATTGTCGCTACTAACTAAACTCGCCGAAGGCAATTTATATCTCACCAGAGTAACACCCTAACGAGCACCGTATTCCACGAAAAAAAAGTTTGTGTAAACAAAAATCTTCGTCTTTATTTAGGTAATAAATACTGTGATTTTTAATTCCAAATATCACAGCAAACAAACGATCAGGAAGTCTAATTAAAACAGTCGAATAAATAAACGATAACAGTTACCTAGGGACCTGGGGTTGGATAAAAGCACCGCAAAAAATAGACCCAAGGAGACCGACCGGGTTAAAAAATTAAATTTGATACCGTTTGCTTTGTTGGGTAAAATTTTTTTAGAACATCGTAACATTGCCTTTTCGAATTTGATAAAAAAACTAATATTCGCTTTATTTGAAGCTAAAATATATATAAAGTATTTAAAGCAAATTTCAAACTAAAAGATTTTCTATAATAGTACCTACCTATTCAAGTAATTTACTGTTTCCAAAGTACTAAGAATTGACTAGGGTTTCGAGAATAAAAAGAAAATGAAAGCATTTCGTGATTCATACGTTGCGCGTTATATAAATGTTTACGTAAAGAGGCAATTCGAGTCAATAACAAAATTGTTACATCTATCGATGACAACAAATAATCCGAAACAGAAAGAAAAATAACTACTTACAAAATATACCTAATCTAATGTCTAATAGAAATATGTCATAGAAACTCACATTTATTCAATATGCGATTTACATTGAGTTGATCTATTGTGATATGCTAATAACATTATAAGATGATTATCTTGTATTGCATAATAATGAGATTAGGATCATAACATCAATGTCTGGTGTTGATTGATACCAAAGCCCACGCCGCGACCAATCAATTAACGACAAGCTCCGCACAAGCCGCGTATCTACCTAATTAGTAATTACGTTCGATGCCACAATACATTATATTTCAGTATCATACTAGAGCAGACTTGTAATCGATTTATTGGGAAAATACACCAGGCTTTCGTCGCTTTGAGCTCATGAATCAACATTAACACAACGGCTCTGTCGGTAACATGCTTAATGCTCGGTTTTGTAAGATGTACCAAGATATTACGTAGACAATAGACTGCTCAATTCTAAATCCTGTAGTACATTAAACTAATTGGTACAATAAAAGGTAAAGCGTCAAAGTGTGGCTTTCTAGTTATCAAAGGTTAGATAATTATAATCTAACTGAAATCTTACGTGCATGTGAATGTTCTTGAAAGTATAATGGCACATAGAAGTAGAAAATTCATAGCATTGATTAAATGGAACAATAAATAATCTTTAACCCAGAATGCGTTTCAGCTAAATGCATCCTAAAAGAACCGCTGATAATTGCCACAGCGGCAATCGAAATAAATATATGAAAATGCACATTCAGTGTACGTTCGACCTTTCCCACAAAGCCATAATATGTTGGTTTGGGAATGGCAACCAATTATAATTTTACCATATTTAGAGGCTTCTCACTACGTCATTGTTTGTAATTATAACGAAATGAAACATTTGAGAGATTCTGCCGAAAAACAGTGGAACAGCGTCTAACAAAATTGTTGGTAGGTTCAATAACATAATTATTCAACAATTTAGTCCGTCGTTTCAGTCTCGTTACAAATATTGAGTTAGACAATTTCTTGTACAGGTTGCCACAAAATTATGAACCATCCACTTTAAGATGTCTTCAGGTTCGTCTATGCGACAAGCAGTTGGCCGATATGTCTCCGATTTTCTCAAGACCTATATTTTGTGAGAACAGCAATAACGCGTTAATTGGACACCTGACACATGTACATAATAAACAACACAACGTTACCAAATCGTCTAACTTTAATTTTGCATGAAGGTATGATATTAATTGGTGGTCTTAGCATGTGTTCCAAGAAATTATTATCGAAACGCTTTGATTGCCATGTAAATAATCAAGGTGACATATTTTCTAAGAATTTCCTGAAAGATAAATTCTCGGAATCCAATAACGGTTTCCGCCTGCTGAAACCGAAGTCTCTTTTGCGACCACTATAAATGAAGCGGTAGTATTTATTTATTAACGTCACCATTCAAAGGTAAAAAGTGTCTTTACTAAAAGAAAATTTTGCAACATCTGAAATAAAATACCTACGATGTTGTTGAACATTCAGTCAGCTTTTCCATCGATCGTTAGACCGGTATCAATGTGATTTGGAGTCAAAACAAGCGAC
This sequence comes from Abrostola tripartita, assembly GCA_905340225.1. Lineage (NCBI taxonomy): Eukaryota > Metazoa > Arthropoda > Insecta > Lepidoptera > Noctuidae > Abrostola > Abrostola tripartita. The sequence goes on from HG996488.1 coordinate 6,640,286, forward strand.
AGTTTTATGTACCTACGTATGTACACAAATAAACTAGTTATGAACTCGCAGTGCAGGCGGTACGCTATGAAAAAAGGTTTTTCGTTTCCCGAGGTGAAAAGAGTTAGCAAAACAGCAAAAGACCACCATAGTGCCAGATTTTTCGTACATTTTAATATCCTTATTCATTTAGATGTCGTAGCAGGCGACTAATGGAAATATTATCTTAATGTGACCTCAAGATCTGTTTCATAGCGGCAGCGATCTGACCCACGTCACGTGCTCAGTTTCTAACACTCTTTCGTTTAATGCGAATATTCAGATAATCTGGATTTGGGGGGATTAGGCAGATTACTAAAAATCTCAGTACCTATGCATAAAAATCGGCAGAGATTATCGATTACAAATTGATGACGATTAATAGGTGGTAATACAGTAAGATGGAGATAGTCCTTATCCAGCCTACCACGTGGCGTGCGACCAATCAGTATGCGCGCCACGCGTGTAAATACCGCGACACGTCTCCACACCACCAGCTGCAATACGCTGAAATTGGTACGTGGCCCGGAGACACAATATTCTAGCTCATACCTACCTAAATATCGACCTCACGTTTATCATTATATGATAATTTAATCCATCTCACATTTCGGCAGCGACATACGCACTATTTCAATAAACATAAATACATTCGTGAATTAGTATTCAGAACGTGTGAACAAGCACAACGCTGCGATTGTAATACCGTTACTTTGACATTTATTGCAACGTATGAATTCTATTACGAACAATAGAGGTAGTACTGGGACCTAAAGCTAGCTATTGTCCGTAAGACAGAGATAGGGATGAGTAGCTTAAACGGATTAAAGCCTCGGGCGACGTCTGATTATTCTACTGCTTGATTTACGATGACGATACGGCTGCGTGACGCCGACCCGGTTACCTAATAGACGTAGTTCACCCAAAACGGACAATTTATAGTGTGCCACGTGCCTATACAATCAATTTCCAACGAATCCCGACGACAAGGACAAGAAACATTGTGAAATATGAGACCCACGTGACAACATGTACATCGTAAAGGGTTCGGCCTCGACTGCGAACACAACACTACGCACATCAGCCAGTGGGCCGAGAACCCACGTAACGTATATTTACAGGAGACAAAAACACATTTAAATGCGGGTCGTGGTTGTGATTAGCCCAACGACCGAATCGCCTACCGCCCTACGACCCAACATCTGCGCACGTGAATTGAACGATTCCTTCAGCTGCCGACGTTTTCCACATTACCTATGTACCTTTTTCTAAGTCGTTTTGGATAATAAAATAACTTCCGGAATACTCCCTCCGATATAAGCTTTCGGGATCCATTTCGAATCTACATAATGCTATCTACATAGGTCGACTGACAGGTGAATTGATGATATTTATCAAGCCGTAAACGGTAACGCGTTTATCGCATATACGGTATTAAGTCAACGCTATTAATATGTCCCGAACCCAAATAAAGTGTGAAGTGCCTATATTTTTATGACGTTGACCCTTGCTCACATAGGTATATGAATTTTATACTATGTATGTCATATCACCCTTTTGCTTGAGGTTACAAAATGCCGAAATATTTCTGCTTCATTTGTGAACCACGTTTATGTAAAGGTTGAAGGGTGTTATATTCTAGAAACTTATAGACACACTGTTAAAGCACCGTGTTGAGTACGCTGACTTTAAATATTTAGATAATCACAAAATAATATAGTCGTTAAGAAATACGCGTCAGATCAGTATCTAAACATAGTATGGATAAACTTAACATTGAGGTTTCAAAATCTACCTTCCTTCTCTAAGTAATCATCCTTAAGACCGTTGGTCCCTTAAGGGCAAGAAATTATTTTCCTTTTTTCGGAACCATCCAAAAATATTCTTTTCGTACTCCTAAAATAAACCCAAATAGCTTTGTTCATCTCATTACCATGCTTAAACATTTCCCTTGGTGTCTTTAAAACAAAAAAACAGTCACTAAGAATAAATCTTGGTAAAGAAATTCAAAGATTAAACCACGTTTATGAATACCGTATACATATCTTGCTTTAGCTTTAAAGAAACTTGGTTATTTACCCTGGCACATATTCTGAGCAGATGTTATGACGTGTTTTGGAGAGAGGCTAGGTGAAAAGAAACCAGCTGAATAGTTGTGTTAATGAGGCAAAAGCTATATCTAATAAGGTATATTAGGATCGTGGGAAATTAATGATCCATTGACTCTGCCTGATCTAGTGGGATGCAAAAGAGACTATGTGTGTACAAAAGTGTAATATATGTTATGTATGTTAGTGTATAGCACGATTTTTTGGATTGTCGACATTCAGTTTATCCATCATCACCAGTCCCCGATAAATAATCTTTTAACCTCCGGCTCCGATTGAAAACATTACGCCACTTGTAAATCATGGTTTTAACAAGGATCGTTTCAAAATAAATGGGTCCATTTCATTTGTTATAACGGAAGGATTCTACACAATAGGCTTAATTAAACACCAAATTCACGATTTGATTTATGATCGAAGTTACTTTTTAAATAAACCTTTTTATGAAGCAAATGCTAACCTACATATTAATTGAATACGTAGTAGGTAGTGTTGTATTTTACTAATGTTATCTGTTCGATGTGAGATCCACCTCTCGCCGCTCTCCTTCTCTAATTGTATTATCATTGTTAGGGAGCCGCGACGCCGCCATATTGCATAATCACGGCCAATAACAATTTGCTAGATTAAACGTCAGATCGAGCACGTACCTGAGTTCGGTTGGTTGTCGGAGTTGGGCCGCGCCGAGGGTGCTCCGTCTCTGGCCTCCACCTCCAGCGCGTACGCCCCCTGCTTCTCTCTGTCGAACACCACCTTCGTGAAGATCTCGCCCGTCTGCATGCTGATCTCGAAGAAGTCCTTTCCCTCGTTGCGCGGCGAATCAACTATGTAGTAGTACACCTAAAACAACGAGTGATTTATTCATAAAGACCGTAACACGCTCCGCATATCTCAAGATTTCCGGGTTCGTTGTTTACTTTTACAAACAAAACTAGCGAACCCTTCATAAAAATACGTCAGCCCAAATTCAAAAATCCTTTCGTTGTACATGCGTCCGTAATAAAAGTACCGCTGTTATGTCGGAAGTTCACATCGCATGACTTCTACTAAAAACAAAATAGTCGTTTTCGAGTGTGAACACATCACGAAATTACATTGGAACATTGTGCTATGTAGCGTTTCTACATCAGCAACTAAGTAACAGTGAGTGAAATATTCTGCAAAATTCATCGTAATATTCTTGATACATCAAAAGCAAATAATATCAGAAAAATGTGTAAAACAGATTCTCGCAGACTCCACCTGCCATGAAAGTAGGTATATAAGTTGACAGTCGTCAAAATATAGAATTTGATGGTAGTGAAGCCTGCCACCGTTATATCTGACATGCGTCCAATTAGATTCACTGGCTTCATTCCCAGAAAAAAAAACAGGTGAAAATGATGTCAAACGGAGAAATAAATGGTGGAGCCGAAGCTTTTGATTTCAATACGAATTGAAATATAAAAATGTTTGGAATACCTCGGTCGAGTATTTATTTTTATTTAGTTGAGTAAACAGGAAGTTATTTTATTTAAGACTTTTACCAATTTAAAAGTCATTAATTTACAGCTAAAAATAATTAACTGAACGAACTTGTAAAGATGCCTTCGTGACAGCTAAACACATCAGTTTTAATTATATAATAGATAGGTTTCAAACAGCCAGCTCTGTGCAGCGGCACTAACTACCGAACAAACCATTACCTACCAGCTACATTATGGTACTCAGTAAACGTTACACACACTTTAGGCACCCTAATGACGGTTGTAATACATTGAGCTCAGAACTATAACGAAACAGGCCATCTTCAAGGTATTTACTCTGTTTCAATAGTCGGAATTAAGTTATGCGCGGTGGAAAATTTAATTACATTCTACAACTCTGTAAATATTGCATCCAAGTATCGCAGAGTTCTCAGAAATCTTTGTGAAATGAAATAAAACAACACTAGAGAGTTAACAGTTAAGCAATTATCCGAGCTAGCTTTGTAATATTTGAGCGTCATTGCATATTTCCTTGAAGAACCGCACAAACTATATTCAACACAAATATTTAATATTCAAAAGCTCTTAAAGGTTCGCCTTGGAGTTCATGATATCGAGCGGGTCTCGCATCTACAGTTAATGTTTCAGGTTAAGTAAATCTTGCCATTGCCTCCAACCAAGCAGGTGTTCTACGTCAAACTGAAGGTAGAAACAGGTACGCCAACTCAGGCAGTAACTAGGGAATAACACCACCGGGCCAATTAGCGATTATTATAGCAGGAACTGTTGTAGCTACGTTGTTAATGCCTGCAAAAATGTGGCTTATAATATCCACATATTCTTTTGATAATACTTATATTATAATAATGCAACTAAAACACTAGGTTTACAGATATAAAGTTATGCGCTCCATTCAGCGTGCTACAGTAGGTACCTACCTAAATGTCACCTAGTTTAGCTATCTAAGTTGCTGCATTCCAAATATTCCTAGAAAGACGTTCAGACATACTGCCGCAGCAAAATAATACGGTGTTGTTGGTATGTACTTACATATTTGAAATTAAAACTTACGTATTAAGTAAGGCGTTAAATCCATAGAAAATATCTCAAAATCAGTAAAGCATTAAAAGTGAGCTATGAATATCAACATCATTAAATTAGGTAGGTATATACTTTTGCGTAAATACAAAAAACAGGTAACATAATTGGCTATCTTAATTAACTATAATTTGAGAGTAGTTAAAGAACTCGTCATACAGATGATGGAGTGGCTGACTAAACGCGGTACCTACTTGTAACGCTGCTCAACTTTCAATTAGGCTCGTCAGACGAAACACCGCCGCAGAATCAAGCCATACATCAAAAACAAATCGCCCACTCTCTATCACCGCCCACGGCCTGACCCTTCTTCCTTTTGTCTAACAAGCCCACAACAGTCTACAGCATAGGTTCGGCACAGAAAGAATTAAGCACCTTTGAGTTCATACAGCCGGACACTGAACATCATTAAAACGAAAATAAGCCCATCAAAAGGCTAATTACTATTTACAAAAGGTTGAAAGTGTTAATAGCAAGCAATTCCAATTTCTTCCCATTACCGCCACATCCGCAAAAATAAATTGTTAATTTACGAAATTGGTGTAAATTGAAACAGAATTTGCCAGATACCAGATTTTACAGGTAAAAATGTAAGAGGAGTTATTTATTTTATTTTCATTGTAACCTGGCTTTAATAACGTGTAACAACATAAAAGCGGTGCGGACCGTTTTATAGTTCATAATTAATTGATTTGTATGAAAAGCTGTTATGTTCGCTGTTTCGTAGCAATCGACAATCCTTTAATTTATCTGAGTCTTATGTACCATCCTGTATATTTATGTGATTGTAGATCTTGTGTGAAAGTTCATCGTAGACAAATATATGAATTTCCGTAAAATATTTCGAATTGAGTTGACTAAACAAATATCTAGCATGGTTAATGCAGAAACGCTTAATTTATTGTCCATGAAAAAAAGAAAAAATGAAAAAAATGTCGCTGGAGGTACGTTGTGAAATAGTACAAAATTAAAGTATATAACGAGTACTACCATCCAATATTCATAGTGCCTTGTTTATACTTACTTCCAGAGAAGTACACAATTTCCATATGCCAACGCATTGCAACGGAAAGTTACAAAGTACACATACACTAAGCGAAGGCAATGGATGATGCAAAAATATTTAATTATTCACGATCGTGTACCAATCCAAAGCGCAATCACAACGGGTGAAAATTGCATTTTTATTCCCTAGCGCTCGCGAAAATTATAGGCACAGTAAATTGCAACAGTTGCATATTTGTACAAATATATAACGCGATGAGCGGCCGCTTCGTGTCCGTGCATGTTATCGTGGATTAATTAAAATTGTAGGTTTAAATATACAGAAATAATTACGCAACGGACGAACGCTACAAGCATATATGACGGCGATGTATAAAGAACAAGCAATATCATTATAAGTCAGTATCGATCGCTCGTAGCCATTGTAACCGGACTGTTCGTAGCAGACGGCAGCAAACAAAAACGACTTCAGACTACATTTATGAAGTGGGTGATCTAAGTAAAACGTTTCCTAGAAGGGTACAATAATTCGTACCCGAAAAGATAGGAAGTATTTTCTTCTTTTTCGAGTCAAGCCACAGCCGCTTTCTGTTATCACATAATCTACGCTGGGAATTTCCTATATCGTGTGCACGTTTGCAAACATGAATTTTTCATGAACAAATACTGCGACTAGCAACATACGTTCACGGTTCATCTGAAGATCATACAAATATTACGAGAATCAAAGCCGAGAACCCTTACACAAGTGTTTATTTTTTGGCAATGAAGAAAAAGTATCTCTGTTATTTTTAAATATCATCGTCGTAAAATCTTCTGAGGTTTTATACAAGTAACAGAATTTGAAAAAAGAATTCTATTTCAACCCGTGCGAGAAGAAAATCCACGTGCCGCGCTTTCGAAGAACGGCCTAAGATTTAAAAGCTTTAAGTACGAGAACAAAAAGGATATAAAATATAAAGCCTATGAAAGTAAGTATCATCGAGCTTGAATACTGATATCAAACCTACTTTAGTTTACACAGTACATACGACATTAAAGTTACAAGTACCTAGACCCTGCCTTATCGTCGCAGTTATGACGAAAAAGGTCAACACGGGTTTTATGATACCTACATATCAAGTCACGCATCGGAAAGTATACACGTATGTATAGCATCATGTCTGAATTCCCAGAAAGCATCGACACAAAACGCAATCATGCAAAATACAACTGTTCATCTCTGTTGCCACATTGGTGGTAAGTATGTACCCTTCTCTCTCTCTTAGCCTATCGCGGTCCACTGCTGGACATATTCTGTACTATGCATGTGAAACGTTAAAAAAGCCGCTAAAAAATGTATCGAGGAAATAATGCGCCTTGGCCGCTACTGAAAATCTTAGCAGAAAAACCCCTATCGATCCAAAAGACCCTACACTCGATCAGCCACGTAACCAATGAGGCGTAGTATAAATGTAATAAATAGAAAACTCATTTAATTAAATACTCGTCCGAATACTTAATCATTGTATCTCTTTTTATCTACCTACCCACGCACCGCTCCGTAATTTGCCGATATTCATGAAAATTTGCCAGTCTTTCTCAAAATTTTCTACAAAACGTCAAGATGGAAGAGGAAGAACATTTTAATGTGTTGCGTTTAATAATGATTATATATCGATTAATAACCAGCCGTTATGCTTAAGCTAAGGAAAAAATATACCAGCTACGTGTTTTAGACTTATAACCATAAAGATTACTTTTATTCCATAGTTATGATAATGTAGTCGTATAAAATTCAAAACTTTATATAACGTTAACAATGAAAGCTATTGAAAGAACCTGTTGTAAATAGTTGGTATACCTATGTTTTACGAAGTAAATTACTGGTTTTCGTTTGGGATTGGGATTAATTACAGGAAGGAACTTTCGCCAAAGCTAAACTACCCTATAAATAATATATTACTCTCCTTCGGGTTACTGCTGACGTATCTGTACGTATAGCGATTAAACAAGCAAATTGATTACAGTTTACTCATCCGAAATATCCCTTTCAACAAGTGCAATGAGAGTAAAGTACACAGAATATTTATCTTTCGTTAACGAAGGTTATCTGCTCACCTATACCTAGTCATATTTATCGACGAATATACTACTAGTATCGTGAATACAGGTTCGAGTTTTCTTTCAACAACCTTTGATAAAGGTCAATTCTGTATAGACAGGTAAGTAGGTAGATATTCCTCTATTTTGGCATAGCCTTTTTGGCTTTGCGATTGAAGTGCGGGGGTGGATATTCAAACACTAAAACCACCTGAACATGCATGCCTGCTTGTACCTTTACATACTTCTTTAGTATATTAGTTAGGCATATGGAAGCATTTTAAATAAAAATTTACTTATATTGCATACATATATATAGTGACGATTTTTCTGATTAGATAAATTATAATATTCGAAGGATAATTGGATATTTTGACAGCTTAAAGAAAATATGTCAAATTTATTCTACTGATAATCATTTTCTAGCGATCGAAAAATCGGTCCTGGAAAAAAACATAACCAAAAAGGCCTTAGGTCTAGATTTAGAACTTTACAAATCCCAAATTTCATTTACTAGTACATCATAAACGAAGCAAGTCCGTTATTAGTTTCGTAATTGTACAAGCTTGTTAGCCTTGGTTAGGAGACAGAAGGTAAAAGCTGTAAGGCCTACGTACATGGGTAAAATTTTAACGAGCCTATAGGACTACATGACAATAATGCTGGCACGCAATGTGTATTTTTTAACAAGAGTTCAAGCAAAACAGAGACTATAAATTAGTCACTTTAACCGACTTCAAAACAAATTGGAGGTTCTCAATTCGGTTGATTTGTACATTTTTTTTAAAATAATAATGTAGAAAGATAATATTCTTTAATGCACACCAAGAAACACAGAATGTAATATTTAACACGGTTTGTTTATAGCGTTATTTAAAAAAGTATACATACTTTAAAAAGCCATAGGAGTTTCGTTTTGTATATTGTGTGTACGGAACCCATAAATGAGTGCTTTACAAGCGGTCGACACCGCAATAACAACTCGTATGTTACACATGCGGGTAGTCATACATATTTTATAGAATTGTAGCATAAAAAATAGAACTATATTGTGTCCTCTACAAGCAAATAAAATTGCATTTTTTGTTACTTTTTCCTGTATGTTTACACTATAAACACATTTTTAAGAATATAAATAAATGTTGGTAGGTATCCCCTTTTAAGGGGAAGGCCATTTTTTTTAAAGTGGACGTCTTTCGGCTCATAATGATGATGATGATCTTTTGTGTACATTAGTTTTGGAATATTATCAAGCTTAAATTGGAAATATTATTTTGTTATAAGAAATACTACCATTCATTTATAATTTACCTATATCTATGTGTGTACCAAGATCTATTAAAAATATTTGATTACGGGTTAACAATTTTACCACTGTTTTGTATAGATCTGCTAATAACTCTAGAGGGTGCAAAACTGAAACGGAAGCGACTGCCTCAGAATATGTCAAAACTATGACGCAGAACTTGCTGAATTCGTATGTTATATGTGTTCACGCAAATATGTCTCGCAGGGGTCGTAGAAGTTTACAGTTTCACGCTTACCCTTTGCAAAGACAATATGAGTCCCATGTAATAGGAGACGAGCTTGGCGCCTTTTATTAGCACAAATAACGGACCCCAAGCTTATAAATAGAATATATCTCAGTGTTCCATAAAACGTGTGTGTATTGACTGTCGTATAACACCTTTGTGTCTATTCCTATCTTCAAGAAGCACTGTAAAGAACACTCAACGTTTTTAATAAAAATGTAAAGGGCACAAGAAACTACACAAAATTCACATTAACTCTCTCATTATGAAAGAATTCTATTTCAAAGCTAAAATATACGAAACCTTACCTTTATGTATAAGACTTGCTTTTGTGTAAGCTTAACGGGGTAATAAAAAGGAATTTAATGAATAATAAACAAACAGTGAAATGGTTTTAGTTAATTCTGACCTAGAGGAAGACGATATAAACATGGATCCTCATTTACTAGCCCGGTAAGGAATACCTACTGAAGCACCCTTTAAAAATATATTATTTGCTAGAGTAATCTTTTTTATAGACCGTACAGTGTACACGAACTAATCATATTTCGCAGGTGCATTAACCATTTTTAATTTAGCACCAAGACTAGGATATCGAACACATTTGTAATCCAACGTTTGAATTAAATGTATTAGAATTAAATAGCAAAAATATCACTATCATTTTCCGTAATATAGGAAATATCCTTTAAAAATGACGCTCGTGAGGAGCAAGTTAAAAAGACAATTTTTTTATAATATTTTTAAGTACAGACGCAGAAGATTCTTTAAATGGATCTAGAATTTCTTGGCGGTATTAGTCCAATCAGAGTACAATGGCCAGTTATAATTTATTATACCGATATTAAATAACATAAATGGGCGATAAGCACAAAGGGTAAATAATCTACAGAAGAGTAGACGATCAATTCTTTCATTATATTTATGATTTTTGTCGTTATGCTGCGAATAATTGTATCTATTATGAATATTCGCTAAGGATGTTTCCTTAATGCTATCTCAGTCAGTCATTAGGTTTCCGTCGGAACTTTCACACCACTTAGCGCGATTAATACAACTAAGCACAGATATATGATACATAGCAACATGTAGGTATATTTAGCCGTACAAGAAAAGGAAAACACAGATCGCCGTACTTAAGGTCCACCACATATTGAAGAAAAACATTAGTTTTTCTTCTACGCGTAATAGATATGAGATGGACTGGTGCCAATTCCCATTAAATGGACAGTCCGCATCATCAATAAAAAAATAGGTGGACCTGTCATCTCATGCACTGAAACATGACATACAACAGTGTATTTTTATAATCTGACTCATTTAAAAAAAAAACCAAAACGAAATCTCACCTGATTATTAGGGAAGGTGCCGTCCTTATCGATAGCGTTGACCTGCGTGACCTTGGTCCCGATGGGCTCGCCTTCCAACACCGTTTCTTGTTCCCGCTCCGTGAACAAAGGGATCTCATCATTCACGTCTTCAAGCATGATGTACACCGTCGCTTCTGAAGCCAGCTGCTGCGCCCCATTGTTCTACACGAAACAGGTACACATTTTCAATATTCAATTTCACGTAACCGCTTACCAATTATGAGCGCTAACTAAATAAATTAGTTAAATGTTTTCGAATCTCAATATTACTTCCGACCACAAAATAATGTTAGTACCGGTGCAACCGAAAATTGCGAATACGCGTATACCGTATAGCCTATTTAAATATCAATATTTATTAGGAATATTGTTACATTTTCAAAATCAATGCAGTGGTAATAAAGAACATTTTGTTTTCTGGAAGTGCCTCTTTAAGGAGTTTCATTTTAACATTATAATCACGATACCCTATATGATACTACTTTATCACCCTTGGCTTACATCACGTTATAAAAGCATTAAATCTCACCTCAACTCGGATCGTAAGATTATATTCTTTGATGCTCTCATAGTCAAGTGGATGATTAACTTTTATATCGGCCCATGTAAACCCGTTGTCGGCCCTTTGTTGCAAATAGAAAGTGTGGAATTTGTTGGTCTGTGCCGTGGAGCCGGGCATCAGCCGGTAAAACACGGTCGGGTTGTTCTCAATACCCGAGCTGAAAGTACAACAATACATTATAACATACCCTTTTTCATCAAAATATGAAAACCATAACATAAACATCTACGTTACATGACGACATCAACATTGCGAACCTAATTTGGACAAAATGAAAAATAAATGCTGAGGGACATTAATAAAATAAAATTAATACTATTGTTGAAATTATAACTTTGTGAATTAATTTACTTATTAATATGAAAATAAGGTAAAAAATCACGTTTATTAAAAGTAATTAAAAACCCCAGCCGAGTTGGCAACTTGTAAGAAAAGCTTGTGGAGTTTTGAACATAATATTTTATGCAATGTACTGGTACAGTCACTGCAATAAAAACTTTGCGTAATACAAATTCGATTTTATTTATGTTGACTGATTATTCAAATAAGATGGAATCATGTTCAAACAGTATTTTGATAGCTTGATCATGGGTACCAACTTTTAACGATTAAGCAATATTAGTGCAGTCGCCTACAATGAGTTTAAACATCGGCAAAATTGAAATATATGTCTAGGTTAATAACTTGAACAAAATGTTGAAAATTGACGAATCGTGGTCTGTTGACCATACTTGCTAATACTGTAACGTGATCCATTTCATGGTTCCGGTAGTTTTCCCACAAAGTAATTAGGTATAGACCGAGTGAGGTAAGGTCCAATAGTGAATTGTTATTGTTAATTGGCTAGGTCAAAGATGTTATAACTTATTGAAGGCGACTGTACCTATTAATAATTAGAATGAAGAAGTATCAGGTAACGCTAATACTTCAAATTCAAATTCATTTATTCATTTTGTGAAACATAGGTGATTACAGGTGTTTTTAAATCGATTAATGTACAAACCATGTCCCGCCGATAGGCATACAAAATTAGTTTTAGAATGTTAATACCATAGAATGTACGAGTATAAGCTTACTTCGTATAAGATTACTTCTTCATTCTAATTAATAATAGGCTGACTCGCGAGTGATTTTTAGCCATATTTTCATTTTAATAACGCTTAATCGCATTGTTGTATGCGTAAAAAATAACGAGAGAAACAATAATGAATAGAAAACATTTAGTTCTTGTAACTCATTTACAGTTTGGTAAGTTAATGTTTTCTTAGGTTACCCAGTTTTCACTCAAACGAATATTCAAGTACGAAAGTTACTTAGCGTTGAATAAAAACAATTCAGTTAATTCCCCTTTTCTTAATAAATGGGCTTATAGTTCACAAACTTATGTTTTGTTTGTCTAACCCTGTCTTAACAATTATAATTAAAAGGCTGTTTTTGTTCCCATCATAAATGTATGTTTTTTTTTCGTATTCTAGTATTGTGTACCTATTTATGTAATCGTATTTCACCCGCGTATACGTTTTATGCTTTAAAAGACAGGACGCCGCCGTCTTACGTACTGACCCCTTAGACAAGTGGCAAAACGCTTTACGAATCGAAATCGAATAAAATGAAAAATGTATGGGATTGACATATTTCATCGATTACATAGTCGAAACATTACGTCATCCCCATACATTTATCATTCTATTCGATTTCTATTCGTCAAGCGTTTTGCCACTTGTCTAAAGGGGCTGGTCTTGGATTTTTACTGCCTGGTGGGTCAGTCAGGAGTCGTCTTTCACGGAAACCGCAAACTCTTGGCTTTTTGTTCAGTCTGATCCACTAATTATTTAATTTTTATATGTATAAATTACGAGGCAAATGGCAAAGGCAATGAGTTTATTATGTTTAAATAAAGTAACTCTCTGACACTAAGGAATTTATTAAAATATGTCATCAAAATCGTTTTATAATTAGGTACACGTTTTGTGTGTGATTTTTGGTAGGTACATATAATATCATAAGGAAAATATCCACCATAAGGAAAATCAAGTGTAATTAAGAATCATGCGTAACTCAGCGAAATCAGGGATATGTTTCCCGGAAAACTACAAGTAAAGACGATGATGATAAAAAAATCACGAATTTTTAAGGTTTGAGGTTTTTCATAACTAATTTACATACATGGAGGAAAAAGGTAGAGTTGCTACAGGTTAGAGAACTAAATTGATACTAAAGCATTTTACCCCCAATTTTAGCAACACATTATTCTAGACGACCGTATTTGTTTCAGAATTGGTGTACAGGACAAACCTCGTATTTCAAATTAAACTGAATAAATTCGAATGAACGCTCATTCTAATTGGTAATAATGGAACTATTACGCTCCGCTGATTCCATTATCGGGTAACAAGTTTCTACATAGATTAGCAATTATTGATCATCAACTTTATCCATTCGAATCTGTTAACATTACCAAACTGTAATTGAATTACAGTACGATTACATATAAGCTTATGCGCCATTTGTAGCAGCCACGGGTTAGGTGACAGCTTCAAATGAAAATTATAGAATGCCTTGCATTTATGCCTCGATTTGAGGTGTTTAATACAAATGTTAAACGCTCGATTCAAGGCGTCCCTTTTACCGAGGCAGCCTCGAATGGAGCCAGACTTTAAAATTAGTAAGGTGAGTTAGTAATGGTTTCGTCTTTATGTATACTTTGTGAGTTTGAAATGTGTGTTGTTTAGGACGAACAGATAGACCATAGAGATGTGAACCAAACTTGCCATCGACCAGCACTCATGTGATTGATGCACTATGAAATTGAACTAATTGCATAACAGTTACATAATAATATCAAGAGCCCGTGGCACATAAGTGATGCACATTCATTGATTTTGATTAACAGATTATACTTTTTTGCCATAAAATAGATACTTACCTACTGTAAATTAAACTGATTTAGTTTTTTTACTACAATTGGATTGCGTAAAATTAGAGGCGCCGAGTTAATAGCTCAACCTATTCTGTAATTTTGGTAATGGAAAAAGCCTGCTTCTTCTCTTTAAACTATTTGATTAAAGACAAAACTAGATTAAGGACGAAACTAAAATCATAAATATTTATTTAAAAAAGTTTTTTTTGGATTTTATTTTTATCGTTGGCATTATATGGCAAAGTTTACTCTTGATAGGATTAACATCTCTAACATTGATTGTATTAGGAAGTATGGCGATAATAACGCTCTTTATCAATGAAATAGGACGAAAACGAGGGGTTGAGAAACAATGACAAAAGACAATTCCTAGGTTGATAAAAAATCATAATGTCAAGCACTATTTGAAAGGCAATTTCAATTCATTTAAATAAAAATAAAAATCTTTTTAAGGTCCTACAATTATCTACTAACTAAACATTTACTCATTTTTCAACATGCTGATATAACCCGTTTAATAAATGTCGTAAAAAAATTGTTAAATTTAGACAATGACTCATAATGCACTGATGCCTCAGCCTACATGCAAATACAATGGACACAGACTTTTCAATAAATAAGTACATACTTAAAATACCAATTCGATACCTCTCACATATTGTTCAAAAACATCTATTCTATCTAATTATATAAATTAAACCGAATGTGATGGTAGATGGGTTTCTCTTAAGAAAAAATCTTTTGGATAGGAGGTACTACTACTACAGTTTACACACACATCGAACAACGAATTACATGTTACGGCAAAACAGTTTCTACTAAAATATAATGCACGAATAGATGTTTTTGAACAAAACAATTAAGTGTTCCCCGTTCCACGTAAGCAGTGAGCCCTTCTAAATGCACGCTTGTGAACGACAGTCCGCGTGTGCCAAAACGATGCATTTAATATTTACGGACATTGACATTAACAACGTATTCAAATCACCAAGTGAGAGGCAAACGGTAATCGAAGATGCACGCGGCGCACCAGCTATCTGCACGCAGTAACCCTTCTACCTCACAGCATCAGAACAAACCTGCATCTTTTCCGTAAAAAAAAGTAGTCGGAATTGTACATAGCTTCTCATACGTCGAGGTAGAGGGTTAATCGTGCATGGGTATCGTTCATCAATGCTTCCTCTCATGTTTCAAGCATCAAATACGAGATTCTTTATTTGGCTCTTGAACTCAAAAAGGTAAGCAACGGTGAATGAAACCTTTAGTCACAACGAGATGCCACACCCTAAGAGTCACACTGCCACTTTGTGGGTTATCCTCGGTCTGGTGATAACTTCAAAGAAGCGTGTGTGTGGCAGGTGCGCACCGTGCGTGCAGGTGTGGGGCTGCGTGCGGTGCCCGTGCCGAACAGTTCCACGCACCTTGCTTTTACGGACACCACTTTGGCGCCCACGGGCAAATTCTCTCGAATGTAGATCGGGCCGTACACCGTGTGGTCCCACACGGGGGGATTGTTCGCGCGATCCACTACGTCTATCTGGACCTCCACGGTTCTGGACAAGGGCGGGAAACCCTTGTCTTGAGCCATAGCCTCCAACTTGTACGTTTCTCGCTATCGGGAAAAGAGTCGATGGAAACAGACAAAACCACGTCGTTAGTAGTGTTAAGGAGTGGAGAGCGGCAGGCCCGGGGGCCCGCTGCGCCCGATACCAACCTGGCTTTCACACTGGTCACTACGGTACCCACTGTGACATTCTCTTTGATGTGAACGGGGCCATACGTGGTCATGTCCCAGATGGGGGGCTTATTGTTCCTGTCTACCACGTCTAATTCAACGTCCACGTCTGCGGAGGAGGGCGGGTCGCCTCTGTCGGAGGCGCGCACGCGCAGTCGATACCTGTCCCGCTACAGATACACGGGTCAGAGGTCAGCGGGGAAAAACAAAACATAACACAACTAAAATATAAACACATAAGTACTCATTGCTAATAAACAATTAAAATAATTGAAAATAAACTGAAGTACGATCCACTTCCACATTATTGGCTGTTTGCAAATGTTTTAATTCACAGTATAATGTGCTAATTAAGTAAAGCTTACACTCATCCTCTTGCATTCAGTAAGCCAAATAAAAACATGAGAAGAATGTTAGGATACATAGAGAATAAACTTGTAACATTACGTCCGCTCACGTCGTCTGCTCCCACTCACAGGCACTGTCGTACTTACAGTAGAGAACATTCCTTACTGTTGTAGCCAATATTAGATGGTGCAAGAAAAAAATTGGAAATAAAAATGTTTATCATATTTTACAAGTTTTGTCTGTACAATAAGGAGAAATACAAACTGTACATTATAGATGTAAGGTACTTTTTACAGTAGGTAATCAAACTAAACTAATCTTAAAAATTAAAAAAATAACTTAACGAAAAGCAGGCAAATGCATGCAGCTCTGCATACAAGACATGGCGGAAAGGTCAGGTTGTCATATGAATGGTTTGGTGACCTCTTAGATACTACAACGAAACGACACTCATTGAAATGAATATATTACAAACGATGGACGTTACGTTAAACTGTACAAATTTGGAATCGAGAACGTTGCCCCTTTCACAGAAGGAATATGTCACAACTGGCCAGATGGCCAAATTGCCTTGGGGGCAATCTGACCATCTCAATTATAAACTAATATTATACAATTATATTTATATAGCACCACCCTGGAAAAAAGTCACAATTATCATGATATATCTATTGCATACGGTATCATATTGCATGAGTAGTCGTCTAGATACAGCACAGCAATGAGTGACGCGGACGGAGTCGAACCGCCCGCGGCGGGAACTACCACTCCGCAAAATAAAATCAGAGATTAGTAACAAAACATGTACGTAATACATATAATACTGATAGGTATGTTAAAAGCGTAAGCTTCTCAAATCAATTAATCAATTACAATAAAATAAACTTTGAAACTAGTTTGTGCGTAATATACAGAAGTGCTGTTACAGAAACTGTACATGTTTTAGAACTAAACATAGGTTTCAACGGTGAAATATTTACAGCAGTATTATTTCTGTTACAAGGTAAGTATTATACACAAGTCGTATTCATCTGCAAGATAGTCAATGCAAGACGGTGCTGCGGAAATAAATCTTAACGAAGATTTGGTGCGGAGCCGACATCGGCGGCAACTCAAACTAATTGTGCTGCAAGAAGAACAAGCCCCCGACGGCCGCGGGGCGCGCGGCCCCGCCAGCCGTTCAATGGACAACTACTCCTCACAGCCAGGATTTACCCCTCTCCACAGCAATTTACAGCAGCGGTTAATTTAGAACTATTTACATGTAAATAAACTTAAAGTATGTGCCAATTGAATCCTAAGGCCTGTAGGTAGCACTCATCCACCAAACTTTGTAGTAAAGTTGATCCCTTTCATTCATCAATCTTATCAAATGCTCTCACCATGTGTTAAGTGTTCAGGAAAACATGTCAAAGAATACTTACGTCGAGTGGCTTCTTAAGAACGATCCAGCCCGATTCGGGCTGGATCTCAAAATACTCTATGTCGGCGGGATTATACGGAGCACTCAAGGTGTAAATAATAGCGCCGTTATTATCGGCATCCTCGTCAGATGCTGACACTCGCAATATATTGGTGCCAATACTGGCGTCTTGTTTAACGTTCTCCACATATTTCTGCAAGACACATTAATGACAGTCAACAATCACAATGGATCGCTGAAATTCATGCAAACGAACTATTTGTGATAACATGCAAATTTGTGCTTAATACTACACGCTAATTTGTACACTATTATGCTTACTTGTCTGTCGAATAGCGGAGGGTTGTCGTTAACGTCAGTGATTTCGACGGTAAACGAACAAACACCTTCTAAGGAAGGCTCTCCTTGATCTGTTGCCTTTACCGTTACCGATACAAACTTTCCGTCATCTCCCTCTCTGTCAAACACCTTGTTGGTCGATACTTCACCGGTTTCTTCGTCCACAGTGAATTTAGTACCTTTCTGATTTGGCTGCTGTACTATTGAGTATTTCACTTGGCCATTAACACCTTTATCTTCGTCCGTAGCGTGGACTTTAATAACAGGACTACCGTTTGGAGCTCCCTCTTCGACTTTTGGGAAGTAAGTCGGACAATCTTTAAATATAGGTTTATTGTCATTGACGTCTGTTATAAATACGACCACGACGGCTGTAGAGGTGTGTATGGTAGCGTCACCGTTGACGCAGCAGGCGCCGTCGTCCATAGCTGTCACATTAAGCTCATATTTGTCCCGGTCGAGTGATATAGCCTTGTTGTGTAGCCGGATTACACCAGTTATCTCTTCTATCACGAATTGGCCGGAGCTGGTGCCGCCGCCGACGAACCCAAAGCGTACGTTGTCGCCATCTTTGTCCGAAGCGACGACGGTAGTTACGAGTGTGTTAGGTCCAGCATTCTCATCGACATTAGGAGTATATACTTGTTGCGAGAATTTCGGCTCTTCGTCGTTCTTGTTTTTAGTGTAAACTCTGACGGTGGCTGTGCCTGTTTTGGCTGGCTCTCCCTTGTCTTTAGCGGTTACTACGAACTCGTAGTAAGCGTTATTGTTGTCAGCGTCGAGTTGCTTGTTATTTGTGATGATGCCGTTTGAATCCACGCTGAAGTGGTCATCTGAAATGATGTGCAAAATATTTTGTTAATGTAATACACATTTTTAGCACATTGGAGTTGCGTAGTTATTGTTAAGTACTGCATATTTATACTCATGTCATACTCATGGATGAATCATAACTAGTATAGAAATATACTAAGGTGAACCACCTTACTGAGATATCACAGCGACATCTAGCGACCCATTTGTTATGCTACCAAACTAGATGGCGCTAGTAGTACCCTACGCCTGCGATACGCCACACACGCTGGGTACTACCATGTACTACACATGACAAGACGAAAGCTTCATCAATTCTGTTTTATACGCCAACTAAACCGCTAACTATTTAAACATGCGTAGACCATGTTTATGTAGCAGAATAAGCCTAAAGTTTTGAATATTAATAACGCTAAAACACGAATGCCTCGCAGTAAATATTATATATAAAGTATTATACGAAACTACTTTCCTATCCATTTTGTAACCTTTTGCGAACCTAGACATTTTCTATAGGTTTACTTAGTTAACTGTGTAGAAGGGTTAAATGAACAGAATCCGTATCACATGTGTCTTGTGTGTTTGATCAAGAAATAATATTACATCGCGCCCGTATTCCTCGAAGGGGTAACCAGAGGCGTAACATAACAATCATGCCTGTTTTTTTGAGGGGGTAAGCAGTGGTGTATCATAACATGATGTCTATTTTCCCCGAAGTAATAGGCAGAAGTAGGAGAGGCCTATGTCCAGTAGTGGACTGAGATAGGCTAATGATGATGATAGGCAGAAGTGTAAAGTAAAATTATGTCTAAATGTACTAGGGGAACAAAAAATAAGTATTTACCTGAAACTAAGTATTCAATTTCAGCGTTCTTGCCGGAGTCTGCGTCCATGGCCTTGACCTTGAGAATGCTGGTGCCGAGCGGTATGTCCTCATCAACGTTGTGCGCCTGGTAGTCGGGCAGCTCAAACTTCGGTGCGTTGTCGTTGACATCAGTCACCCGGATTGTTAGCTGGAATGACATAAATAACTTTAGTTTTGGGTAACGGAAAATATGGCGAAGATACAAAGACCCAGTTTTAATGAATTATAAAAGTTATATTCATTGAGTTAGAAAAACATGGTTTAGAAAGGGTTGCGGCATAATTATTTTTTAATTGGCACTTATAAATGATGCAAATGGCAAGTTGTCGTTCATTGTGTCGTTCTAAGGGGGAGGCCTGTGTCCAACAGTGGACGTCTTCCGGCTGATGATGATGATGGTATTTTTAACTCTGCCACGCTTTTTCACTCGTCATACTTGTCGAGTTGTCGACTTTACTTGTTATTTATCTAATGCACAACATTTTAAATTGTTTAGGGTCAACGGCCTAGGGCCTAGGTGTCTTGATTATTGCAAGATTATGTATAAGTTTCCTGGGAAAATCTACTCAGAGCCCATAAAACAAAATGGCATCGCAATCACACATCAAGATGGACTTTTTTATTTGAGACAGGTTAAGAAAAAAATAACTAGGTACTACCAGGACCTACGTACCTCAACAGAAGTAGAAAATCCTCCAGAATCTTCTGTAGCGGTCACGACGAGGGAATACACGTGCGGTTGGCGCAGGTCTTCGAAGTCCAGTTCTTTAGCCAGCTTAACGATGCCCGACGTGGGGCCGATGTTGAACGTGCCGGCTCCTTGGCCCTGAGCCTTCAGCGTGTAGCGGATCTCACGGTCAGCGAAAGACTTGGCCTTCACTGATATTATGCTGGAACAGAGAAAGAGATGTTTGAGTCATCTATTTTTATTTATATACACTTTTTTGTACTTTCGCCATAAAACTTTTAAAGGAGTGATAGGTATTCAGTTTGTGCACAACTTAAAAATACAATCACTTAAAAAAACACCAAAATGTTATTATTTAAAATTGATATTGTAGAAAGTTAAACACTACGTTAAACAAGTGCCTATAAATGCCATTACATCAGATTAATACACTTCAATACTTGATAGCACGATCGTAGCCAAAAGGTCAACAGGAGCTTTATAAGTTGTAATTAAACGTGCCATTAACATGGAATCGCCGTATAATGAAGTAATAAAACACCAAGTTTGTTTATTCGACATCATATTGCAAATGAACATCATAATAGTCTGACCTACTTTTTGTTCGAACGCCAACATGTGGCGATTAGTGAAATTCCAACAATTGAATGTGTCGCCACATTCACTGAGTCAATTTAGAACGAATCAAAGATGTTGTATGTAAATAGCCGTTTTGCGTGGTAGTTGAATTGATGATTACGAACTCGTTTCTTTTGATGCTTTCATTCCAAAGGTAGGGTCGCTCTCTTTTATTTAAGACTTATGGTAGAACCTTCTAAAGTTCTACTGATCCTCTAGGCCTCTTCTCGTGATCAGAGCCATGCAACTTGGATGAAACTACGTGGTTAACCAATATTTTGATAATAATTTAGGCGCTAGTAATCCCTAAACTATAAATATGTGGATAATATTTGCGATAGTCAAAATAAAAGTGCCCTGCAGTGTAGGTTTACCTAAACTTCCGGGAAAATAGGAGAAGTATCATAAATAGAATCACAGAAATAATAGTATTAGACAAAACATTAATTCATCTACTACAAGGCTAAGTAAACAGTTTTCCTACAACAACTTTTATTGTTTGTGAAAACTTAAACAAATACTTCGTGTTTTTGGTCGAAAAAAGGCCGCGTAACTTATTTATTATTTTTTGTCCTTCGTCTATTCTTACGTAGGTATTAATAAGGTTAAGAAACACGGAAAATCACGACAAATATCTATGAAACTGACGGAAAAATTAAAGTCTGAAACTCAGTCTAAAATAAATCTAATCGTAGTCATTGGTATTGTCAAGAAGGCTGTCGATTACAGCGGTATACTAGTATCCATTTGCTATTATAACAAAGTTTTTTTAACAATAAAGTTTAAGATCATATAATATCTTACTCAGAATCTTTCTTCTGATTCTCAGCAATCTCGGCTTCGTAGCTAGGCAGGTAGAACTGTGGGGCACGTTTGCCTCCCACAATGCTGAGCCGTTCTTCAGGCGTAGACTGGAACCGTCTCTCGTCAACACGGCCATTCTGAAATTATAGAAAGCAGAAACGTTTATTACAAACACCCACTTCGACAAAACCTAAACTTATATAAATAGCACTTATCCTACAACATTATTTTATAAAATATTAAGAAGGCACTCTTATATGAAGAGGCAACAGACATGGGAATTTGAACAGCGAAATATTTGTGCTATTATAGACTCCTAATAAAAGAAGGTGTACCTATGATGAGGATCATACCCTTCGGAGCTTTTAGGTATGATAATAATGTAAATTATTGTTGCAATAAAGAGCTAAGATACATATTTTAATTATGTATCAAAAGCATCACAATTGGAAATCATAACTGCGATGATGTTGGATATAATTGGAGCTATGTAGGTAATTTATCGTGTTTGGAGTGTACCACAAATATTATACAAATTATGGCGTCCAGCGAAACATTGATCGGTAAATGGAAACAGGACCGTGGAATATTTATAAAGTACCTATGCGATAAATAATTCACCACAGAATTCACAGGTGAAATTGTAACGATTTATTTAAATGTTTGACCACCTAAATTGGCAATTGAATAAAAGGGTTGCCAGTATTAAAACCATAAAGTTGTATGACTCATAAAATATTGTGGCATGTGCATAAAATATTGAATTACACATCTAATTAGGTCAAATTTGGTTTCTTTCTGGGAAGAAGCAGGAATAAAGTCGACAGCACTTCATGTTATTATCATTTTATGGTGATATGTAGATATTATCATATTCGGCACGATGCTTTTCTGTTATTATTCAATTAATCATCTTTTTATTACACATATAGGCAATGGTCTTCTAGTCATTAAATATGTTAATGTTATATTTTTAGCCCTAGAAACCTAATCGATATTTGTGTTTGTAAGCTGAATGGAATAATTAATGGATAAAGAAACCATTGCACTTTTATTTTTCAATTTGAAAAGTTCTCAAGGTTGTCTCTAAGTACCTACTGTCTGTGAAATTAGATATAAGTAGGTATAAAATGAAATGTATGTATCTGGTCATTACCTGATCTTCGGCTTTCACATAGAGCACGTACTCCATGTCCAACTGGAAGGGGTCGGTCCCTCTCGTGCGTACTACGCCAGACCTCTCGTCGACCTCGAACCTGCCGCCTGTCCTGTCTCGGACGATGAAGTAGTGGATATTGTGGTCGGTGTCAGGGTCCCTCGCTTGCAGAGTGAAGACTGGAGTGTTGGGCGCCGCGTTGAGTTGCACCACCGTCTGCATCGGCAGCGGCCGGTTGATGAAGTAAGGTGGCTCGTCGTTGACATCCTTAACGTGGATTATAACTCGCTGGTTGTCCGTGTCTGAAATTAACAATATCAATATTAATACATACCTAAAATAGGTATAATAAACTTATTATGATTTATTTAAGGTGGAGTTAGTTTATTTAAAAGCATCTTAGTAGATCCATCGTATTATTAGGCTATCTAAAGTGTACTTAAGGGACATCAAACCGCTAGAATTAATTAGACAGCAAATTAATTCAGGCTCTCAACTTTAATTTTGAATATACCTTTACTGCTTCAAGTTAACATATTTCGTTAAAATGAATACATATTAGTACAGAATGAAAATCATGTTATAACATGGGTATATAAAATGCATGAATCAACACGAGCGCTTCCATTTTCTGAAAGGGAGAATTGTGCTGCTGAAAGTTTAGTTGAATTTAACGCAAAAACCGCTGATATACGTTAACAGTGGGACAATACCGAAGCTAGTGTTCAGCCAACGGGGGAAGGATGCAACCTTTTTTGTCGTGTTGTGTTGACTATTCACTTGTTTACGCTGCAGAGAACATGCTTATCACGCAGTTGGGAAGCTGTTCCGTACAGTTGAACAGAATTGTAGATTGCTATTCTAAAGCGATAAAGCGTTGAGACGTCTCTGATAGGTCAATTGTTCGAAATTGTCTTCTGGTCGAAACTTAAAAGCCGCTTATATATTATAAGTAAAGTAACTATAAAATTGATCAGAAATCCAGTTAATACTTACATTTGAGTGCAACTGTTTGGTTAGCATGAAAATAAAACAATAAAACATTAGTAAACCTTCACCTTGTGTTAGTACTAAATACTTTACACAAACATTAACGTTATCAAAACAATTGAAGATATTGTGAGAAAGCCACTTCACATTTTGTATGAATAACACACGAACTATATCATAATCATGATTGTTTATGATTCGCGAAAGTTTTTAACATAACTAACCAATCATTTATTAAAGTAGTAGTAGTAGTGATAAATCGCCAGTTCAAGCCTTCGAGTTTGGTGATTAAAGCTTGTATAAACATAATGTATCGTTGCTTTTGTTATCTGAAAGTGTTGTCCAAGATATATGATACCACGTAGAAAGTACACAATGACTTTGAAAAAGTCACATTGATACGTGGCAGGTCATGAACTTGCGACCTTGTACTGTCGATGACCTTTATATTTTATTACCTAATGTAACAAATTATGTATAAATAATATACAGCGAATGAGAAAGTTGACTAAGTCTTGATTAGTCAACATTTCTCTAATGAAGACGTAAAATAGAAATTTAAAAGTGATTTTGAAAAATAAATTAATAATAGACACATTCATAAAGCCACACAAGTGCTTTAACCCTAAAACGAATTAACAGACTAAATCTAAGCCCGCAACTAGTATGTTATGTTATAAAACATAAAGCCACTACAAACAGAATACAAACAACTCATATTATCAAACATTGCCTCTAATACTGCTGTATCTATGCGGTATCCTTTTTGTCCGATGGGATTTTCCTAAATCCTCGGTATAAATCCGCAGTTTGGTGTAATCCTATTCCGCGGCTCCGGTTTCGGCTATAGTTTCACACACAACTGAACATTACAATACATTGACCCGTAAGCGTCATCTTATTAAGATGGTATCCTTACGAATCCATCGCAGCGTTATTTATGGGCTGGTTACATATGAAAACGAATCAATGTCACGACGTAAATCCTATCTCTTTCCTGAATATATTCTGTAAAGATAAATCTCTTCGACCTCCTTTCTACCTGACCTTTAGCGAATGCGTAGGTGTAGGCGTTTAGTTATAACATAATACAAAATTGTTTATTTAATGAATTCTGGAAATACGAAGTTATACAATTCTCAGTTAATTATAATATGAGTCTGTGTAACTATTAAGCAAAGTATAAAGAAAAGTGTAAAGTAATTCCAGTTGGCTCTATATGCCGTAACTAGAACCTCATTGTTTTAGTCAAACGTTGTATAAGGCACTAATTGAAACACAAAAGTAATCCTCAGAGAGTCATAAACTTGATATATTGTATGTCTGTTTATTAAGTATTATTCGTCTTCTATTGAGACATACTGAGAAAAGGCCTCTAACACTCTTACAATAGAATAATCATTTAATATAAGTTCATGTATCTGAACAACCAACCAAACTGCAATCATTCCTTATTACAATAGTTCCATACTACAAAATACTATCACATAATTTAAGTTACTCTTGACAACAACAAGCGAGACTAACCAAAGGAGCATTTGTGGGTAACTACTAGCTACACAAACTCTGGAGGCATGCCAAATATCTCAAGCATATGTAGTATATGAGTATATTGATATATTACTAGGTAGTATTTGTTTTGAATGTGTGCCACCTCAAATCTATTCGCTTTTTATTTGCTCTCCAAACGTGTGCCTCCGAGCACAGAGACAAATACTGTTTTGTTATATTTGCCTGTCGCCGCGTTTACGTCCACAAAATAAACAACACAATTTATAAATTCAGAAACTGAGACAATATATCTACACTTTGGCAATCACTTTTAGCTATTACTTTTTTAACATTTTGGTTTTTGCTATTCACAAATAACAATCTTAAGTTATCGGACAACTTGACAGTAAGTGCCTTAAACTTGAAATCAAACTCCGTTGACCCAACCCTCCTTACCGAAGTCTTGGCGCGTTGCCAATCGCTGATAATAACAGACCATGCCAAGATAAAAAGTACTTTTTAGAAGACAGTTTTGTCAGAAAACAATTTTATTAAACAGCAAAAACGTTATCATTATTTCAGACTTTAAGACAATTATGTTCTGTGAAGACAATCAGCTGAATCAATGAAGCTTTCAATTGCAAGCTTGCTTAGTGGCGGCTGGAATAGTAATCAAACATTCAATTTTCATTCCTTGATTGTTGAGAGAACAGCGGCATAAATGACACTCGTTGGAAACCGTGAAATATAGCAGGTTGTAACACGCGGCATGCAGGTGTGGGGTCTAGCAGGTGGTAGGGCGGGGGTGACCCCAGCCCCTACCCGCCCGCCACGCACTGCGCATGCGTACACTACGACGACGTGTTTTCCTCGTGACCATGCACAACTCGGCTACAACTCAACTTACAGTCCATGCGGTTCATACTACTTTAAAGCAGTGAACTTGTGTCATAATAATAGCCCACACAGCTACGTATAACGTGGAAATATTAGAATAGAACTTTACTACCCAACATTTTTCACGCTTGACGTAGTAAAGCTAGAGCTATGCATAACGCTGATTTCAATGCAAAGTTTAAAGGAAAACTTTGGAACCATCTAGTAGTAAAGTATACTTTTATGAAATCAGTCGAATCATTGTGCGCTAGACTAACAAAATTTATTCAGTCTGAGCAGAAATGCGCATGCAAAGTGGCTATTACTTGTATAGCGCTCGATATGAGTGCAAAGCTGGAGCGACCAGACAATGAAGTAGTGAAACTTTAATCAGTTGAACGAGGTGCCCGTAGTAATGACAACCTTGATCTACGTAAATTACTATTTCATTGTCTCTGTCGAGACTCGTTAAGGTCCACTTCAGGTACTGCAATATTAATATTGAATCGTGGATCTCATTTCCTCTTTCTATGT
The DNA here is from genome assembly GCA_905340225.1 of Abrostola tripartita. Classification (NCBI taxonomy): domain Eukaryota; kingdom Metazoa; phylum Arthropoda; class Insecta; order Lepidoptera; family Noctuidae; genus Abrostola; species Abrostola tripartita. The sequence goes on from HG996488.1 coordinate 6,667,127, forward strand.
AAACAAAGCCAGATATGCTTTCACCACAAAGGATGTCAGTGGTTAAAGTTGAGGTTGGACTATTACATACTGTCTAGACTCTAGGGAGTATTACAATTAGATAGATAGATAGATAGAATATACTTTATTGTACACCAAAATTATTACAGAATTAATACAACATAATTTTAAATTTAAAGGGTACAATGGCGGTCTTATCACTAAAAGCGATATCTACCAGACAACCTTTGGAAGGACAAAAATTTATGATTTGACATGGAAGGGGTAGTCGATGGTGTACCGTTCGTATATAATATTACGATGGCTACGAAATATTATACTTAACTATAATACATACATAAATAAATAATATATAAATGATACTATACAATATATAAATCATACTATAAAAATATATAAATAATACTATAAAATGGTTACAGTAGAAGTGATCATGAGATACAGCTGTTTAAGGGATTTTTTTAAATTCGGTTGAAAAAAAATGTTTCTTCACCAACGATTTGAAGGCAGCCAGCGTTTGAGCTTGCTTAACTGGCAACGGCAACGCGTTCCATAAACGTACAGCCTGAGCTGTGAACGACTTATCGACGAACTTTGTGGAATGTGAAGGCATCTCAAGTCTCAGGTTTTCCGATGATCTCAGGTCTCTAGATCTGTGTGTCATGAAGGAACTTAAAACGTTCTTTGAGGTAAGAAGGGGTCATAGGGTTGAACAAAATACTGTAAAGAATAGATGAAATATGAGCATTTCGGCGAAGGCGGATTGGCAATTAGTCTCTTTGTCGAGATGTGATTATTATGCATCCTGCTTTCATACATGAGTTTCAGTAATATATATTTTTAAGTAAATCATTATTTTAATACATATTCCTCGTAAGTACATCACAATTCTAAGACACGTTTAAAGTACTATTTAACATGGCAATTTGCCAATCAGTAGAAGACTTGTTATATGTCAAGTGAAGTACAAAGATATTTGAATTTTCACAGTATCTGTTCCTGCTTTGTTTGTAACAACACAAGGCGCATTCATATCATACCACTTAAAACCACGCCTCTATTGAGTTCAAAGCTTCGATACCGAGGAGAGACAATACTTGAGGCAATTGAGAGTACGACACTCGCTCGTCAATTGAAACAAGCCGTAAGTAATAGATAGTTGAAGCAGCCCAATTTGTTTGATTACCTTACTTTTATATGTATGTTTAAACTTCCAAATCAAATATAATATTGATATTTTTATCCCACTCCTCAGTTTAAACAAATATTGCCGTTGTGAACGTATGTAGGAATGATCATAGTTTGGTACTTTAGAGATAATCATACTAGTTTACCGTAGGTAGGTTAAAGGTACAGAAACAGTTAGAATTCCATCCACCTTTTATTTGTAGAGTTGCGTTTATCTATTCCATTTTGAAAACTAAGCACATCTAAATATGCATGAAGCCTAATATTACAGAACACTGTTTTCTATTCTAACAAAGTTATAATGACTCGGTAAGTTTGTCTGTATGCACGTTTAAACAATAAATCAGTATGTCGCCCACAAACTAGGAAAATATGTTATCTACCTATTTCAAAATCTGGCATAAGCTAAGAAATACAGATAACATTTTAATGTTAGACGATTAAAGCTCAAGGCTTTATAGCGGCTTTTGGTAAACGCTTTGAAAGCACTGATGCAGAAAAGAGGCATGCGCTCCTCAAATTGTTGTAGAAATAAATCCTTGAACTTATTAGACATTATCTTTATTTTCATTTAAATATCCTAAACTATGCATAAAACTAGGTTGAATCTGGTTAAACAACGTTTTACCAAAAAGGGCGTTTGGCTTATAATATATAATATCTACAACTTTAAAGAACTGATATCTACCTGTATCTTACTGTCTGTATTGTTACTTTACGCAGGTAACAAAAATACTTAGATGACTATTAAATCTATGCAATAACTTAAGCCAATTGTTTTATATTTCAATAAATTCACGCAGAGGCAAATAATTAAGTTATAATGGCTTCCATCCGCCGGACCAACACAACGAAAATCATGTTTCAAAAATAGGTTGCAGTAAATGCACATTATTCCATATTTTCACATCTTTCCTGAAATACTGTTTAACATATTATCCAGAAACTAGTTCAACGTCGCATGTCGTTATACTTTGTAATGTATTATAGTAGTGTATGAATACACATGGCAGAATGAATATTATATTCTGATGTATGTAGCATGTATTTATTATGTATCGGAAAACCTATGCATTTCGATTCGAATTGATTAAAATGCTAACTTTTATGTAGAAGTGGCAATCTCTCTTTATCTGATATTTACTATTACCAATGAATACCAAAAGCTCCTTGAATTCGTTGATTACCTGAAAAAGAAAATGAGTATCGTTAATAATGTACCACGGTAATATTTCGTTGGGCATTTTCCTGTTTTGAAACGGACTGTGTAAATATTTTTTTACATTTGCGTAATAAGTCGCCACGTTAGCATAATTCAAATCAGCAGTGTCATCGTGTCAACTGGAATACAAACGTTCGCTACCTGCGTAATTTTCTAGGACAGATAAATATCTCATAAATATTTTGAATAGAAATCATATTGCACGAAATTTTTAAGTGTTAATAGTCCTATGGTAATAAAATACGACTGTTGCTAAAATATGTTTTTTAGTTCAAGAGGCAGTTAATACAAAATGCGGTCAGAATTCTGTCTAACAGTTTAGTAGATCGCTGTTGTTATTTTTACATAGATGCGGTTTATTTTTAAAGTTATGGAATTATTTATTGATGTAGTATAAGAGCACATATTTTATGAACACAATTAGTTTATTTCTATGTAAAAGTTCCTTTAATATAAGTAAGTAATAATTACGAGCGTTATAATTAATTCAAATTCAAAATGTTTTTATTTCATATACCTGAATCAATTACAGGCGCTTATGAAACGTCAAGATGATAGTTGCACGGTTGCAAAAATGGCATTCTTATGGAGAAGAACCGGGAAGAAACTACAAACGCTACTCTTTTAAATTTTGAAATCATGGAAGCTTGTAGAAACAAACGTGAAACTTTCTTAACTCTATTTAAACGCAGCATCATAATAAGCTAAAATCAGCACAGATGCTATTTCGCCACTATGCGGGCGATACAATTAATAATAACTATGTCCGGCCAACACGCATAGTTGTCCCATTTGTCATTATTGTCCGCTACACAAACACATCTCATTTATCTATTATAGAGGTTACATGGTTAGGTGGAGTTTCACGTTCAGTTTCACCTAAGCTTCTAAAGTAATAATTAATAATAGAGGCCTAAGAAACCCCAATAAGGGCCAAGGAGTTAAAGGCAAGACTTTGTTTGGTTATTCCCTTTTTACCATTCATATTATACTCTCTAAATTTCCCATGTCAAGGGGCGTAAAGACAGCATATTGCATTCAACGTCCTTTCCGACAGATGAATATTCAAGGATATTCACCTTTTATTATGTGTGGCAGCAGCCGGTTGTCATAACCGGGTCTATCTATGTAATATCCTGGTAAGGGCGTACCCTTACGCTTCAACTTTCCGGACTGATACCTAATGTGCAAGACGTTCAAGGTAAGTTTTTCCCAAGTCAATGTGTTATTATGTGTGTATATGTAATTATTATGTGTAGTTAAACCTTGTAATATCCAACTTAATGGTAATATTATGAAAGTGTCTCCAAAAAGTGTTCTTTTACGAAGCAAGGAAGACATATAGACGCAATTTTTTCTCAAAGATTCTTATAGGCCAGGGAGTGTAATAGGCTAAACAAAAAATATACCGCCTCTGGGGTAAATTACGGGTAGGAACTACGAACAAGCGGGCAAACGTTAGCAGCACATATTTAATCACGTTTCATGTTCCTTGCAGATGTAGGTTATTTATAACTGATGCTATGTAACTGCAATTGTGCTAATAGTTTTAAAATTATGGTGTGTGTCGCAACCGCTGTTAAATTGCACATTGCACGGTCACTGAACTAAAACATTGTGCGAACGAGTGGCCGTTCCATCAACAATTATGAATGTAGCACATGCCATACTGGAGCTATGGAACAGAATTGTCGCTGAAATTGGCACCGTCGACGGCTACTTACTAATTAATGTTTTGCTTATTATTGTAAACGTGCTCGTGGAAAAAGCCTCTATAATTATGATAGCTCACGTTATGCACTAGAACAGTATTATATAGTATAGTATCCCAAGCTCTAAGTAATTTTAAATTCAACACTAAATTCCAAAAAAAAAATGTATAAGCCATCTCAGTTATTGATTTAAATCACTGCACACACATTTCAAAGAGAACGCGACGATAACTATCAAAATGCATCGAATAACTGCAATTTGTATTCTCTCCATCAATCAGGTTCATTATTTTGACAACTATTTCCATTGAATTTCAATTTTGTAGTCATTAAAAATGCCTATAGTATAAGTAAAGCATCGCGTGAGCTGGTCAATTTGTTGGGTCATTTGAGGGCGCCAGTATGGAATACGGGCCTAACTATAAGGGCAATTAAAACTGCTTTGTAGGGCTTCATTAGCCAAGTTACGAGCCTCTATTGCTTTCAAAAATGACGATTATTATTTTCGTGATAGGGTTAGACGAGAAATGCGTGCGCCAACTTACTTTTACTAATTATCGGTTTGTACTTGAGTCCTCTAGTTATATTAGAAATAATCACGATTGAGTGCTTCGGAACCAATTTAATTCGATTTCGGTTGTATAAACAAAGTCAGTAAACAATCTTGGTAATTATATGAGCATAAATATTCACTAATCTATTTAATTCAAGAGTTAAGTTTATATACAAGTTTAACAACGTTATTACGCCTTTATCTGTTTTAGTCCGTTTTTACATTAGTAGTTTAATTTCTCGCGAAATTCGTAAAGGGTCAGTCACCTTTAACACAATTTTATCTATATTAATTTCGGACAGTGCGAAGTAGCACTTTGACACAATCGTAACTCTCTTGATAAAAAGATAAAAACATCATAACTTTTAAATTCGCATTATATAATTTATAGGTAGAATCTGGTAGTTTGAATTTTTATTCAGTATTTTTTAACTGACGATAAGAGTCGACTGTCTGAGATAATAACATTATTTTGAATTGTTAGCCTGTTATTCAGTTTTCCGTTTTTATTATATTATGGCTTACTGGTTACCACCCAAAGCCTTATCAGGTAGAACGCGCATTAGATTAAATAATTTGCGAGAGGAACCTAAATTTAGCAATCAGTACCGGCTGAAAATAGAGCCTGTGTACATAATAATTAATTTAACTAGCTAATCTGGGCGGTAGATTAAACTAAATCTTTTATGTTAATTATTTTTGAACATAGATTTTTTTACTATAACGATCGCTATACATTACAAGCAAATTGTATTGACGGTTACCTAATACATTTAATAAACAGTTTATTTCACAACAGTTTCACAATAAAATAAGCAATCAAAGCTCCGGGATTGAAAGGCTTGCATTTCAAAGATAAAATCAAAATGGCCAGCATTATTTAATCTGACATGATGTGCTCAGGGAGCCCCGCTTCCCATCAGATCAATAAAGTTTAGTTTGGCCTATATAATCTATAGTTTGAATTATGAAAACCGGTCGTCGGTCCTTTTATTCGGTTTGTTTTGCATCTACGTCCACGGCCTACGTATTCTACCCACAAAAGTTACGAAGTTACGTACCTACGTTTAGAAGAAATTTAATTTAGAAACAAAAACCACGATTTCATAATACAAGCTGAATAAATCTTCTTGGAATCTTCGTTCAAATCCTCGCTGAAATTAAAGCCTTATTGAGAATAAACGAGAAAATGGCCGAGATTGTTGCCAAAGGCTACGAGCGAGTCGAGAGGTCCGCAGCACCCAATTTTGCGAAAATGAAGCGAAGTAAGGAGAGAGAGACGTCCCCCAAAGGATGAATCGTAGAGCGGAGTCTTATTTGTTGAACGACATGTAATTGACAAGTTGATCCAATACCGAGGTCAGTTTCTAAATACAACCATAACGCGGTACCACGGGGGAACTGCATCGATTTATTCTGAAATAAACTTTAATGTTCTCTTTTATCTTTGTTATTATATTACTAAATAAAACTCGATTTGAACTAGTCTGACTCACTTTCAGCAGAAACGTACAGAGGCTACAAAAAGTTATGTTATCCACTATAGCGGAACAATGTAGGTGTGAGACACCGCCGAGGGTATCGTTTATGCAGATCTTATTATATTGATTTACAAGGGATGTCGTCGGATACACCGCATCGCACCGCAGAAAGCCTTGTAATAACGAGCGCGGACCGAGATAATACTTTAAGAAAAAGGAATCCGTGCGCTGTTTTCGTTTGATATATTTGTTACGTAAGCGCTACATCAACGTCGCCGTATGTTTTCAGGTATTGTGACAACAAACAGTGATACCGAAGCAATTTAAGTATGAAACGTCAGTTACGAGTGGACCACACGCCATTATATGAAAGGGCACAAAACAGCTATCCGGACAATGGTCAGTCCCACGCACGGCATGTAACATCAAACAAAAAGGTTCCTGTAGAAAATATTTACAGAAGTGCTACACATTGTGGGTTCTGCCGATGTAACAAAGAGCACATTAGTTCGAGATGAGCTATCGTAAAAACCTATGTAGTCGGGTAATGAGAACACTGTGTATAAATACATCAAGAGTTTAGCATCTGGTTTTCGTGAAAACTGATTAATTTACCACACCCTTTCTGTTTTAACACGTCATAGTTTTACTACGTGTCATTATTATTAAAATGGATATTAAATTTGTGTTTTGTGTACAAAATAACGTACAAAGTAACGTGTAAAAAACAATGTAGAGCTATACAAAAAAAATAATCTTTCTCCTTTACTTTCAACTTAGGTCTCTCGCACCTGCGTCTAGATCTGACTAGATTACCTAGCCGTGAATTCTTGTCACATGCTTGTTGGTAACTGGTATTCCAAGACCTATATCCCGAATTATCACAAATATTTACCAGAAACCTACGCCAATGCTAGCGATACTGCCATCACTCATGAATCTAAATAATTTCAGTCACGGAATTCGAATCAGTATCAATCAATAAACTTAATGAATAACCAATACCTAAATGTATGAAACCATACTTTGTGTGTTATAATCTATTCATATCAAACCGGACTGGCTCATATTCATTATATTATTCTACTAAAAGCTAGCGTAATTTCGTGACCGATCACCACTGAGGATAGTTAGCTAGATTTCATCCCAGATTAAATATTAACGGGAAATTTCTTTAATAATATACAAGTATGTTTATGTAGCAGTGAATATCTTCAGGTATATCGCCATAAATTGTATATAACGTAGGTACGTATGTATATGTATAGAACGACAGTACAAACGTTAACGCGTTTTCCATTTGCCACCGTTTAGTGTCGACAAACTTTGTGGCGATGTGGACGATAAGGCTCTAGACACACTATTATGATTCTATCGATACATTCACACGAACAATGAGAAACATTCACACTAGGGACTGCATAGTGGTTCACAAATCAATATTTCTACTACAATTGTATCAAAGGCGAGATGCAGTAGCACTGTGGTGTAAATTCTTCTTATCGATATTCTGTATTGTTAGGATGATAGAACTAAGAATATACCTACCTATACAATTGTGCTCACTGTGTTTAAAAATCGTTCGTGTATAAGTATCAGTCATACTCGATATACAAGAGTGGTATTTTAGTATTATGTAACGAAGCTAACACAAGAGCTAGAAGCCAATTATGTTTAAATTAACAAAGGATATAAAAAGTAGTAAGTTTAAACATGTTCTACTTTGAAATAAGCTCGTCATTAGGCTTTGTTTTAAGGTTTATTGCTAGTGAATACAAGTAGAAAATTTGTATAACCAAGTGCTTTCATCTAAAGGCTTACCTACCTTCTTTTGTTTTCTTCGGATTAAGAGCGATTATATTTCGCAGACATTATTAAACCAGACATTATATTTAACGCTGACGCAAACAAAGCTATTTTGTGTTTTAGATAAACTTATACAAATATTAATTCTCGTGCTGCATTAAACTTAGGATTGTTAAGCCCTAGATGTAATCGTCTAAGCTTGAATTTGAACTATAATAACAATTAGTAGAGGTAAGCGACGATGAGTAGCAAACACGCCTAGAACAAACACTACAAAGACATCATGCCCGTAATCCCCAAAGGAGTAGGCAGAAGTTTAGTCCTACAACCACATTTCTTCAGAGATATATGTAATAGGGGGAAAGCGTTTTGCTACTAACCGGACACTCATCCAGATTCAGGACTGCTATAACCGAGAACTACCGAATGGAAAAACACAAGTTTTATTCTGTGACCTGGTAATCAAACTCTGAACCTCGCGCTAAGCAGTCACGTTATGCGACCACTAAACCAACAAGGCTATCAACAAAAAAAATGTAATGCAAATCGGATCGGAAGATGTAAAGAGTTTGTAAAGCGACGCGCGACAACGCGGATGCCGACTGGCAACCGTTCGCCATGACAGCACGTGCCGACAGCGCGCGACTAATGATATACACCGGTCTACTAATACTAGTAGCCGTTTATTATCCAGCCAGTACTATATGCCTGTAATAACGGTCTTCTGGGAAGACTCCCGCTATTTCAGACTTAATGGCTCTAAATTATTATGCTATGAATATGCTAGGGAGCAAGGTGCATTTTGTGGACATGTCTCATTCATTTAGAAGATTGTGTTGTAGGTAGGCTATATGCTAACCGGAGGTATTAGGATAGTATCAATAACCATTTATGTAGGTAGTATTGTACCGCTTACTTATCAGACTGTTCTTTGACCTTCTCCGACACTATATTTTATTTCGTATATTACGTATTTGTTTATTACAGACCATAAAATTGAAGTTGATCATCTAATCTAAAACAAACGACATTGACATTAGACAGAATTTGAACTCAATCAATACCTTTTGTAATAAAAACTTCATAAGAGGATCATAATTAGCCGGCGCACTAGATAGATATACAGATAAAGTTATTCTTCAATATAGTTAACCTAGTTCGCAATATTTTCCAAACATAAATAACTGTTGCCACGTGTTCCGAAACACAATATTCGAAACCAATACCAGAACGTGAATTATTTCAATCTGCGGGAAATTGGTTCACTCGCGAAAACTCGCACCGAACACGATGGGACACTTTCATTACTGCGATGTCCGGGGCCACCGGTTCAATGTCCGGTCCACTCTATTTTTAACACACCCTACCCTAGCTGGACGTCAGTCGGTACGTTGCACATGTGTATGTACGAACAATGTGCTCATTCCAATACTAAACTTTGACCTTTCAAATGAAAAGAAAATCTCGTTACGAGCCGAATAAAACCTTTACGAGAAAAAACAACGGTTCACACGAGATCCTCTCTACTAAACTAATTAACATTTGCAGTCACGTATCGAAGTAACTCTGTTAATGAAGCCATTCAAGTCATTAGCAAGAAGCTCGCTACACCGCCGGCGGGCCTGCACTGCCCCTCCACTTAAGCTTAAGTTACTCATGAAATATGCACTTAATGTGTCTTTACTTTCCTATATTCTCTATTACACAAAAATTTAATTAGCTCCACAAGAAATGTAGACCGATAATTTGAATCAAATTTAAACACCGTAGGCTGTGTATTATTTTTATATACCTCTGATTAGGAAAAACTTACGACAAACATGATTGGTTTATCTTTATAGAAACGATATTGAAAATCACTGTCCACTGCTTAATCTAATTACTTTCTAAAGTAGGTCCTTATTTTAAAAATAAAGTAATGTTTGCAAATAAGCATGTAACAGCTGCAGTCCTTTAGGCAGATATAATGTTAAACGCACAGGGGATGAACTAACAACCCATTGTATACTTGCGCAATCCCTTAATCCTGATACATTACAGAATAATTATAACGTGTACATTAATTATTTTGTGCCGTGTGGCCTCGGGACGCGACTAAGGGATTACATCAGGTGGCCTACCTTCACCGGTAGTCCGCTATTAACATCATGCTACGATCACCAAACCGCCCGCCACATAAAACGATTATGACATTTTGTCCATTTTTAAAATGGTGGTACCATTTTTATGGTACATTTTATGAGGACCGCTTATGAAAAAAATTCAGTATGTATTACAATAGCTAAATAAGGTTTTAGTGTATTTTGTTTGTCAATTATATTATGCCAATGTGGTGATTAAATGAAACCAAGCTTCAATTCGTAATGTCAGGATTCTAAAATGTATTCGTATGAATAAGCAAATTTATAAGAGCGTAAATAATAGTGAAAGATAAGCAATTTGTCTAGCAAGGGAAGCGAATGCAAAAGTTTTCCCTCGCTACGCTGAAATCAATAATTTCGTCTCCGCGTCCACGGATTTTGCTCCTCTGAACACACTTTAGGTTTTCTTTTTCTAATTTATAAATAAACTTTTAATACGCGGCTATTAGAACATTCAACATAATTAATCAAATAACATAATGTTCAGCCAGTACTGTATTTGATTTTACAGTTTTTTTTTATTTCTGTTTCGTTTTGGAATAGTGCTTGGGACATTTTGGATGAGGCAATGCATTCTTAATACATCAAAATACACGCCGTACACAACCCTAATATCCTCCTTTTTTGAAGTCAGTTATATAAAAACAATGACTGTAAAACACATTGCATTCCTTTTCAGGAAAGTCTAGTGGTCTATGGTAAAAGTAATACCAAAAATTGTATTGCTTTTACAATACAAAGAGGCAGGTTTATTCGATTCCTATTTAGTGCAATTGTATAATGCCTCAACATTATATAAAAATAATCAATTCGTGAAATAATAAAAAACATAAATCTTTTAGCCATTTTATAATAGGATTACAAACTGAATTGTAATTTAAAATTTAGTCCCAAACCTGATATTACCGAAAAATTATATTACATAATAGCTGCATAATAGGTATTAAATAGAAATAAAAAGTTACAACAAAGAATTGACAAATGCTTTTTGCAAGTATTTTGACACGCGTCAGTAGTGCCACAAAAAGTAAGTATACAGCGGTTGTTTATTTACGCTTAGATCAATTATTTGGTATTGTATTGCAAAAAGAAATAGGCTTGTAATAATGGGTAAACATAAAACATTGCAGTGTGCCGTGATAGCCAAAATAGACTGCCTAGAAACGTCGCAAGTACAAACCCCGACACGCACCTAAACTAGTTATCAGTTGCTGAAAACGGTGAAAGAAAACGTCGTAAGGAAACCAGCACACCTGAGAGATTTTTAACGGTGTATAAAGCCATGTCAGAGGCCTACAAGCGATTTAAACTCTGACACCAGGTTTTTAATCAATTATACTACAAAAAGAATAATACAAATAGTATATATATATAATTTACAAACGAGATGTTAATTAATTAATGTGAAGACTTAATAAAAATGGATGCCGCACTGCAATATGTATCAAATGCTACGGTATATTAGTAATAATTACTTTATCCACATTCTAGGTTATTCACGTCTAGTTCTTGTTAATTTTGGTTAAACATAATATTCACATCGATATGTAAGAAACTGATTTTAGGGAACACAAATGTATTGTTACTGTTAAATAACAATTATAAATTATAATTACAGTATCACTGAATGATAATAATTAGTTATCAATACATATATGTAATTGGTTTTTTACGCTTGTTTAAAGTGACGTTCTAAGGGAGAGGCCTTAGTCCAACAGTGGACGTCTTCCGGCTGATGATGATGATGATAGTACATAGTATACCGACAAAACGGCACAAAGTATATTAAGAAGACATAACATAAAAGTCCACAGCAGACTAAAGCCAAAATTAAATATTTTCGTATGTTACGAATCCATTTTTTTTATGTTTTTACCAAACGGATAGGAGTTAGGACCGATCTGTTTGACTACAAAACATTGGTTTGCCGTTGCTTCTCAAAGATATCCGCAAATATCTGATGCTAAGAAATACTAAGGATCCCAGATACATACCCTTGATCTACGCTATTGAAATTCCTAGAAAACTCGATATTTAACGTGCATATGTTATCCCCATGCTAAGTGTTCGCATACGGAATACTATATCAGAACCCTTTGTCTCAAAGCCCGTTCAACGCGGACAGCTAATTCTACGCAAAGTTTTAATTACTTTGGTCCTAACCGCATACATAAAATACAAAAAGTTTTATTCTACATTTTGTATTAGCGTTCCAAATATACAATAGGTAAAGTCCCGCACTCCCGCCGTATAAAATATGAATGGTAATGAAATAATTATCATAGATAAACAACAAATTAATTAACTATGTAACATTGTATTATTTTAGCGGTTAATGGACCGTTACCTTAACTTTTTATAGTTTCCGCACATTTTCGCATCATCTAGGCACTAATTTAGTGCTTGTCCCAAATCGTAAGACGTCTGTGTGCGTACTTCATACCATTTAGCGTTCGGAACACGCCCGTAACTAGGAACAAAACACACGACCAAAGAGAAACTTACTAAACTCATCAGATGGCCCCCAGAGCACGCGCGCTAGCTTTACTTGTGCGAAAACTTTCTTATATTGCACCAACTTGCCGCTGCCGTACCTATCATAGCAGGAGTTTCGAGCAGCTTGCTACGATTTATACATACAAGAAATTGGTTTTTAACCCCTTTTTCCAAAACCACAAAATTATGTCTTTTTTACACAGCGTTATGACTTATTTAGTTAACCATATACATGTACAAGCGTCTTTCGTAACAACAATAGTTTGAAACTCAACAAATACGCAAAAGATAAAAACAAACGTGTCCAAATAAATGTGTACTCTGCAGAAGTTTCCAACATCGCTGGTACTTATGTCGAGTTCCCGTCCCTTACAGACGAGACGTCTCAAAAGGGTGTTTTAAAAGAATGCGTGCACCGACGCTGAGGGATACCGTTCCAACCTCTCTCCCACTACAAAATCACTCCCCATTTTCATATACCGTACCCTGTCAGGTATCAACTCGCACCACTTCAAAATATTACCATGAATACGTAACACTCAACAAAAGAAATACCTGGAGGAGAAATTTTCAGTCTTTAGAACATCGTAGCCTTAATATTATAAGACGTTATCAACATAATTTGTTTAATAATAACGAAAAATGAGGAAGGCAAAATAAAGGTGCATTTTCACCCACTTTGCCGGTAAGATGGAGGCAATTTACTCAGAAAGGATTTTACATGGGCGCAAAGCACGGCCGAGGACAAAGCGGAGGTAATAAACCTTGTTTCAACGGAACGAAAATATAAACAAAGGTTTACTTATGTAAGCGCTATAGACATGCGTACAAAGTTACTGAAAACAGAGGTTATAAATGTACTGTGTTTGAAAACCGTCTCGGTAGCAATCGACAGCAAGGCATTTAAATAAAACTGAATATACGAAGTGTAAATACAGACACACAGGCAAAGCTTTCAACTTAATATCTTTTATTACGATGTCAAAATGTTGTTATGAAGAAACCGTAAAAGAATTATATAAAAATTTAATAGTACTTTCACTATAACACAAAGAAATACGATTGCATTACTTTTTACTTCTAGAAAAGATATGGATATTGTTCGTTCAAAAGACCATCAAATTATGTTAAAGAGTTTAACAGCAAGTATGTGAATTGTATAAGATACAAATGCAGCTAGATCTCGCCCTGGGACGGCGCAACAAAGTAGCGCATTAAATTTACTGTAGCTCTTATCACGACCACCGAACTTTATTGCGAATGAACCTAGTTTCAAAGCATTATAGCTGAACTTTTATTATGCGGTCACTTTGCATGTTATGGACAATTTCTGTGAATGGGGCCAATTATCCAACAAAAGAATGACATATTATCCATAATAACAGCACTATGTTATCCAGAACGACATCAATATTAAAAGCTATACTAATTACTAGTTACCAATCCAAATAGAACATAATTTTGTATGGTATAAATATTATTTTAAAAAGCCGTATATCTTTTATTTTTGTGACGAAAACTAATTTAATTAATGAAGTCGTTCGATTTATTTACTATTCAAAGTAAAAACATTAACAAAACTAAAACATTCAACATAACACATTTTATAGACTACCCAAGTACCTATTTTACATGCAGCAACGACACAATACCTAGTACTAAAAAATATTCCTGAAATTACCACTATTCTACCGATTCCATTGAGATAAAGTAATCGTAACTGTAACTGTGCACAAATAAACTAGCTAGTCAGCCTAATTTCAAAAGGGCTATATATTTCATTCGAGCTAAATGTATACAAATGAGCGTACATAGGTATGGTCACTCAAGGAGGCTTGTTAATATGCACCCCAATTCCATAATGGTCACGTAGCCGAAATTCAGAATGAAGCTCTAGTAATAAGCCCAGCGAATTAACTAAATTAGCAAAATAACAATTGTCGCCAATCAAAACTTTGCTACAGTACTAGCACAACTGCTAACAAAATTCAAACTCACTGTTTAATAGAAAGTTGTCGCAAATGAGGAAATTAACAAGTGACTGAAGCGACAAACAAGTATAAGAAAATTTGAACTGATATTGAATTCTTGTATAGTTTATTATGAAGAATCTTTGATGTGTATGTTTTTTAATTAACTAGTAACCCTCGCTTTATTCTGCGACTCGTAACAAGAACTTATATTTTCTCATACTATATATCCACTGAAAAACTATATTAGGTAACAAATATCTGAAAGAATCTAAAATGAAATGTTGTTACTTTAGTTATCATATTAGGTAGGTACCTAATTTATTTTAATAGATTACTCTACCTTGATTGTAAGCTCACTCTACGATTGTTGTATCCCTTTGCCTTGATTCTATTCAAGTAGTTGAGGTAACGGGCTGTGCCGTAACTATTACTTAATCTGTGCTTGCGGTGACAGTACCATTTGGTGACCCTATTCCCTAACAAAACAACCTGCCCCGAGCGCAAGCTTCCAATAACAAAGGGAGGGTCGCGACCGCCAATAATAAAATCGTTATTATTGATTTTACTGTCGAGAACAATCAATTCTTAAACCATGAAGCCGTCGCGGCTAAATCGACAGTATCCGGCCGTCTATCCTAACTATGTAAACCAAAATAAGGACGCGAGCTTGCAGGATGCTCTGTGCTTATATCTACATTGACGATAATCCCTAAAACTACAGAGCCAACTTTAATTAAACTTCTCTTGGCTTTGTTTCCCTAATTCTTTGTCTACGTGTAAGTAATCGTATACAAATTGGAGTGTACATTCCTGTGCTAATATGATAAGATGCAAAATAAACAAAGGAGAGAGAATTTTTTTACGTGATTATTTTCTAAATATTCTGTATTTTTAAATGCGCTATCCTTTCCAGTAGAACAGTTTCATGTGTCGCCTCCCCACTGTGGCAGCAACCAGTACTGCTACCCCATGCAAGGACTGCAATGCGGAACCAGAACTATATTTCATTTTTAGAACGCGAAACGGTCGCATTAAATCGTTCCTATTGTTGAAATAGTATTTTATGACAAGCTTAACGAAGCGTGATGTCGTATACAAAAATTTTATTTCAATGAATTACTGATTATCAAGATGCTTTGTTGCATTTAAGCAGATTATTCTATTCTATTGCAGACCAAACTGTGAGTCTGTGAGTGTACCAAATTACTGATATCGCAATCTTAAGCTTAGAAAGGCAAGCGTTTTATTCCCAGCAGTATCATCTTCTAAAACAGTACGTTTTGTACACGCATTACCAAATGGGATGAAAGTAATTGTTATACGTATTATTACTGTTCTTTTATGGTATTATTTCACATCCCAACGAGTTCTGCAAAGGCTTTCAGAGAATAAAAGTCCGCCCTCGCCACTACATTCGCATACAAGATACGCTACTTGTATCGCGTGCGTTCGACAATATTTCTTGAGGAATGCGTCGATATATCACTACGAGCCGCCCCTCGATAACGTGCCTCCTAGTTTCCGCTGAATGGACGAAACAGGGGTTAACATCTTAGAACATTCGTTTAGAAAAGCTACGTTTTGGCAGCACGCCTGACGAACTAAGACAACAACTACGATCATGTAATCCCCAGTGCGCTATCCTCAACAATTATAACGCCGTGGATCTTATAATATAATCGCTATTCGGTATTCAATCATTTTCAAGGAAAAAGGTCGAACGCAAAAAATCTAAATTTCCTGAAAACATTGGATATTTTTAACTCCGAAACTTTAGTAATTGCAAAGCCGTTAGAGAATTTATGTATATTCAAACTTATTTCATTAATGTTTGAAAATAAGTTGCATTTAAGTAGGAACAAAGCAGTAAGCTAACAAAAACCCTTAAGCTATAAATTCGCGTAACCCGTCTAGATCTTCCGATAGCTATCTAAAGTTATCCTGCCTAAATCAAGTGCCCTTTACAGGTCCACCCAATCTGGAACTAGGGCATTCGTAAATCCCCGTACTAAATTAACTAGCACTGTACGTCCTGCATGGACTTCGACTCTATCTAGCATCTAATTCGGCTGTTTCATCAATACTGTATCAGTATATACGTTATTTTTTGGAGGCAAGTATCTCGCAGCGCAGGTCTTTTAAAGACTGCTTGAATGGGCTTATATTTATACGAGCAAGACTCGAGAAAGGAAAATTACCTATAAGTACTAGGTATATGCTACTATATAATATATGCTACTTCTATCAATTACTCTTGATCCTGTGATGTCTTTTTAACTAGTGAAGGAAAGCAGCTACTTAGATAGATAAAGAGGTATGTACCTACCTATGTATTACTTTTGTCGGCTTGTTTATATAATTGAGAAAAACGAAGCGAACTTTGTACTTTTGCAAAAAAGCAAAATGATACTAATCCACTTTGATTAATGATAGATCACAAAGAATAACTAAAACACGTTTTGAAAATAATCAATACTAACAAAAGTAATGTTCGGTACACTGGGTTGTAATAGCCCTTCAGAGCCAAACAACATCAAAGGGGAGTTAAGCGATCAAACTATCTTAGGGGGAGGAATATCGGCAGTAAGAGTCCAAAATAACACTACATAATCTCTTCTAGAATCAGGGGAAGCACAAAAATGAGGGAAAAGAAAATTTTAAAACAGTTTAAACAAAATTAAAAACGAGAAAACAAAAGAACTTGTAAGTATTCGCAAACGTTGTTGGCGAAAGGTAGAAGGCACCGGACAAAGTGTGTGATACGAAATCGGGTCATAACAATAGGCTCGCCCCTCTTGCTTTTGACGAAGTGTTTTTTGCATAACCGTCGAAAACAAAATGTGAGATATTAAAAAGTATCAGAGAGAAAAATTCATGGTTAGTAGTAGTTTATACTATGAAGCGATACTATGAAGAATAAAATTGTTACAAGAATATAATATTTTAAATGTATAATATTAACAGTCTTTGACTTTGAATAAATACGTGTTAAATGATGACAGAATAATAAACAGTTAACAAAATTGCTAAAATACTTCAGGAAGTAATAGTTTAAAAGCACTTCAAATGATTAATATAATACATTTGACGTCGGAACTGCAAGATCGATAAGCACGCATCGAGTCCGACTTAGCTGAGGGTGCCCATCTACTAAAGTGCAGAAGAGAAGTAAAAAGGAATGGTATAAATCATCCAATAAGCTGCTAATCTAATGAAGATGTAAACATAAAGCTATCTCATTGGTCGATATTAACTGAGTTTCTCTCATTTCTTCTGCGCTTTGATAGAGACACCCTAAGGGCGGGTTGTTATGTCTTATTCGATTCACGTCACGAGCGGCGCGCTACATTCGCGATTCTAGATAAAACTTCTATTAAGAGTACTATCTTCCAACGTTACGTTTTGATGGTTACATTTACGTCCAATTTATGGTGCGCCTGAAAGGATCTCTCTCTATGACCGCTTCAGCTGTAAAGTTTCCTTGGCAAGATTAAACTTATATACAGAAAGCTTCGTCAGCTAAAGCAAAAATATTTTTGGCCTGTCGTTATAATAAATTAGTCTTCCAGGACGATTTGTAAAAGAGAAGTCGGATTTTATAATTGGCCCCTAGGTTTTTAGACCTTTGGGCAAGTGCAGTTATGAGAAAGAAGGGACTAGTCAAGACAAAAAATAACAGCTATAAATATTTTACAACAAATGTTTCTAATGAACTAAGTCAGTCAAAAGAAAACATCTTTAATTAAGACGTTCATAAATGTAAAATTAAAAACGTACAATAGCAATTTGCTTAATAAACTCATCGCGTAAGATCTTAATGAAAGCGGGACGTGATAAAAGATATTGGCGATGATGTGTCTCAGAGGCCCCGATACTCTGTCGATAAACGGGAGGAAATATAGTAACCAGCCAAGCCACCCTTGAAATCGCTTCCCCATCGTGCGGGCGGCTAAGGGAGGGGTGAGGGACGCGGGGCAGGGGGCACAATGCCGCGGCCGTTGACACGAATCTTCCGCACTATGTTTATGTATCCCATTGGATTTTTTCCCTACGCGTTTACCGTGAGCGGCTGTTCACGAATGGACCGTTTGTTGTTAGATTTAAACACAAACAAAACCATCTAATGTTGCAGCATTCTAATGTTATAACCTTGTTTGTGGTTGTCGATTTAGAAATTATACACAATTACTTTAGTTCAAATTTAACCTACAAATTGTCTAACAGGGCGATATTATGTTCGGTTACTGCTTTATCTCTTTAACAATGTTACTAACATATATTATAATCTCAAAACAAAACACTAACTGACAGCGATAAATCATAAAACCTATTTTTTACCACCCGTAGTACCTATTTAACTAACGTTGTTTCCTATCTTTTACACTGTTATCATTCCATAACTATTTCGCTAGAAGTTATTATTATGATAAGTTAATAACAAAACGCGTCTGAGTGTCCGACGCGGCGCGCGGCGTGACGTCAAAGCGTCGACAGACTTTGTTTATTTTTCCCGCAATATCATCGCTTGCACTTATAAATGGCCCTCTCACAGGAAACACATTGATACACTCTGATACTAGGAATCAAGAGCTATCGTTCATTAAGATTATAAACATGTATGTCAAATCGTCATAGCCGAGGAGATTAACACCTCGTTTCTAACTTAGATTAAGTACCTACTTTAGAACGTCTTGCACAATAATAATATAAAATTTAATTATTGGTGACTGACAGGCGGTTTAAACTCTGAAACCAGGTTGTTCACCAACCATACGATAAAAAGGAGAATGGTAACGATACTAGAAACACCAAAACATTAACCGTGGTAGTGAATATTTCAATATATGACTACTGAATATCATTTGTAATTGTACTGAACCTAGTCACTGTATTATTAGAATTTATTATCACAATTACGTTTATATGATTTACTCTTTTAGATCATATGTCCATTGACCTTTATACACGGCGGTAATAATTTAATTTAACAATTGGATCCATCTTTATACAAACAAAAGCGGCCGTCCTCGTTGACAGCGGGTTAGAAGGAAAACCTAAATAAATTGTGTTGATCTAAGAGCGTTTGGAGAGAGATATACTTCAACATCTAGTATATGAAATAACAACAGTTATCTTACGTGAATATGAAAAAAAATAAAAATGCCAGTTCATACGTAAAAGATCAAGAAGAGACGGAGCTGGTACGTTAAAATATGGACTATAAAAAGAGGTTAGACAATGTCATATATGATTTTTTTACAGTTTAAGTTTGGACAAGTATATAAAGAGAAGAAATACATTCTTACCACCAGTCGGTCTACGGCACATTGGGAAGATGATAATTTAATCCTGACATTCATCTTAAAACTAAATGCCAAATTAGCTTTGCTAATATTAACAAGCAAATATTACCTACGTTATACTTTTGATTCTCCGTTACAACATAAAGAGAGGACAAACTTAGATTCGCGTTTATAGTAACGAAAAACATTTTATCACCGCCTTCGCTTGTTGCTTGTTCGCCGAGGACACCTTATCATTCTATCAGTTTTCGGGCGAATAGACCGTAACAATCCAATCTCACTGGAGATCTAGGGCAACTAAAAATTACTAGCCTAATTCATTTCGGTCACATCGTGGGTGTTAGACCGCGTGCAACAATTCCATGCAAGTTTTAAATCGATGGTTTATTATTATTTTTATTTTTTTTTATATTTTGAAGATTTCTCATATTTTTTTAGAAACCATCTTTAGGATAAAATAATTGAAGTTTAATGGTAATGAGATTTCGGTTAATCTTATATGTATATAAGCTTATATAAACACACATAATTTGTAAAATAAACACAAGCCATCCAAAGCCGTGTAAAAGGGAACATGGTCCCACTCGTAATTAGCGAGAATGAAACAAATGAAGTCTACCTATTCGCCATTATGGGCGACTGTCCACTGTCAGTGGCGCCAGACCTATTACAAATTAACACTAACTGTGAATACTATTTATAGACACTACAATCCCTCATACCATGAAATGGTACTTACAGTACCTATAAACATAGACGTATATTTATTTGTAAAGGCCTCATAGCCTCTGAATAGAGTACCCACGTAACTTGGCTCGGCTACGCATCTTGCGCTATTGTTGGCAACTTGATATAGAACTTGTAAGTTTCCAACCGCTACCCTACCCAGTGTCATTCATGTTTAATTATCTATAACGTCATTGTATACCGTGCTATATGTCCTCTCAGCGCAGCTTATAGTTAACGAACACTGAAAGATGAGGAAATTATATTCTAGCTCAAAGTTCAGCTTCGCACAAGGATAAGTTTCGATTTTATCAGTTGTTTTGCGTCTTGTAAAAGCCTTATTGAAAACATTAAATAATACTTTCGTTAATGTTTACCCACAGTAAACGTTTTTCAATCTAACGTTATATTTAGCTATTTATTATAAATAACATCAAGTTAAAGTCTAGTTTTGTTTTTATTTGTATATTTTTTTATATATTGTTGATATTATTATTTACTTATTTGGAAATATTTTAAACATATTTGAGTAAGTATATCATAATGTTATAAGCTAAAGTATGGTTTTACAAAGCCCTCTTGTTAAATATCATGTAAGTAAACAGTCATTACATATTAATATCCTCAACAAAAGTCATTATAAAGACCATTCATCCTCTCCATGAATATGAATAGCTTGTAGACACAGGTGCAATACAACTTCTTCAAAGTATTTATTTACATAGAGCGTAGATTAGTCGAGGTGCGAACAATATAACCTACACAAACGATGCACACAACGTATTGTATCAGATTATCTGAGAGCTTTACGCCTTGCCACATCCATCGATACTATCTAAATTATAATGCGCTGGGAGAGCAAATATGAAGCGGAAGTTATGAGACAGAACATACTAAGTAAGTACGCAAACATTTAGGTTGTAGATTTAGTAGAAATGACAGTTCCCGTAACCATATTTTGAGATAAACAAATAGCGAAAAGAGCAGAAAAAACAAGCCGAAAAGACTAAATGAGAATATAGAGAAAAGAATTTAGATAGATAAAATATAAACGGATAATAAAAGATGATTGACGAATGAATAATTTAGGCGTGCGTGAACGTGACAATCCGAAGACGTCGGCGTACATGATAAGTTGGAATTGTGTTGGAATTGAGATTATTGAGAACGGATAGGTAAAGGGTCCAATAAACTGAGAGGATGTATTAAGAATGTGATAAATTCAACGAAAGCATTCTATAAATTAGAAATCAAGGTCACTGCTACTCCAGAAACGAGCGTGACTTAAGTACAGAAATGAATATCATACAATAGAAGCAGCATCTTGAGATCTACAGATGATCATCTCAGTCACAATTCACAATTAAATGCCCTCACGATGTAAGTCTTAATTCAAAACAAAGCGGAGTGGCGAGTTATCACCGCTCCTGATCGTCTAGGCCAGTGATTCCCAAAGTGGTCCAGGTGGACCCCCAGGGGTCCACGGGAGCCTTGCTGGGGGTCTACGTAGGCGTCAATAAAAAATGGGGGTCCATAAGATGTTAATAGGGGTCCACGAAAATTTATCTGCATATAGTTTTTATAAGGGCCTACCTATATTGTTTTAAGTACCTAACTAAGCAGATAACATTTTAATCTGGCAAGCGACTCTTACTTGTCCAAACTTGCGTATTCGATATTACAATTTCGTGTACAGACTTGCAAAGCGCAATCCGTCCGACAATGCTTAGTGCTTGTTTAGACATGATCTTGATCAAGACTATAAATACTCGATGCCAAAGGCATGCTCATTTATTTGTTTCCGGAATTTCGAAAAAGAAGGTGTGAGAAAATTTATATTAGTGTTCCTAGTGCCGGAGAAAAGTAAGTACGTACCTTTTTTTTGTTGTACCTAGTTCTTAAGTATTTTGTTTCGTGTACTGGTCGGTTGATAACAAATGCTTGTATACAATGTGTCCTAGGGATAAGTGACCGCCCGGCGTATTTAGAATATTTGTACAAAATTAAATTAAGTAAAGACGCGTGACGTGCTGCAGTTTTTTTACGATATTTCCTAAGTTTGTTCATCTTTTTCCATTATTTTTGTTTACTGACTAGCCGACATCATAATTTATCAATTAAAATCATTAGACAAAACTAAAATGTAGTAAAAAAATTACTTAATAAAATCACTAAGGCCGCTAAGTCACAAATGTAAATATAATTATTAATGATTTCGTACAAATATTCAAAAAACGCCGGGCGGTCTTATCGCTCGGACACATTGTATATAGCTAACTTAGTAACTTACAGATATTTTAATTGTCCTCTTTCGATTTGAAGACAAACACAGCACGTTTTATTCAATTGTTTTTTCACGAGAGGACTGCCTCTCTAAAAAGGCCGAAAAATCAATATTGCAGAGCAATTACTGTTTTATAAAACTACTAGCGCGTGAACTCATTGATTTAATGAAATTTTAGTTATTGTTTTTATGGTCACTTTTTTGGTCAATTTGGGATTTCGACTTTTATTTTTTCCTACACAAATATGATCAATATTCGATACTGAGTAAACTAATTTTTATTTCTACTATTAAAAAATTGTGGTAAATTAGGTATTTAACATTGATATCGCTTCGTGAAAAAGTCTGTACTTGTCTTAGCGGTTTATTAGTTGGTCCCTTTACAAGCCGTAATACTTTTTCAATATAATGATAATCATAATAATATAAAGCTGACAAAGGCTGCGTTGTGCTACCTATATTCAAATAAAAACTTGGTTACTATAACATTTTTTTTTACAGGGAAGGTAACTGATACAAAACATGGCTACAGCAAAGAAAAAATGTCGACAATACAGTGTCGATTATTTGAAATATGGTTTTGTTCCATCAGAGGCAGATAAACACTTGCCCATGTGCCTAATATGCAATAAAGTTTTAAGCAATGACTCTATGAAACCATCAAAGCTCGAAGATCATCTAAAAAGGTGTCATACTGATAAAATGGGTAAAGATTTAAAATATTTTCAAACATTGAAGGAAAAATATGAAAAGAGACCCACCATGCACAGCATGTTCGCTTCAACATCTCAAAGTAACGATGATGGCTTGCGGGCATCTTACAATATCTCATTACTAATAGCAAAATCTGGAAAACCGCACACTATCGGAGAACAATTAATTTTACCCGCTGTTGAAGAGGTTTTAAAAACTGTTTTGCACAAATCTCCATTTGACGTACTAAAAAGAATTCCATTAAGTAACAATACTGTACAAAGACGCATTGATGAAATGAGCTCTGACATCGAAAGTTTTTTGTGCAATCATCTGCAAAAAAGTCATTTTTCTATACAACTGGACGAGTCAACGTTACCCGGTAATGAAGCATTATTATTAGCATATGTCCGATTTATCATGGAGGAAGAAATTCACGAAGAATTGCTATTTGCCAGAACTTTGGAGACTGACACTAAAGGCGAATCAATATTTAATGTCCTGAGTAATTTTTTTACGGAAAAATCGATTCCATTTACAAACATTATTTCAGTGGCAACAGACGGAGCTCCTGCAATGGTAGGGCGATATCGTGGGTTTATAAGTCATCTCAAAAGAATTATACCAGGACTTACAGCTATTCATTGCGTAATCCACCGACAACATCTTGTGGCGAAACATTTAAGTGACAGGTTGAACCAATCTCTTCATTTTATAATAAACGCTGTCAACAAAATTAGAAGCAATGCATTGAATACGCGTTTATTTGCTCAATTGTGCGACGAAAATGACGAAGACTTCCAACGACTGCTCTTACATACTGAAGTACGCTGGTTGTCGAAAGGTGCATGCTTAACGAGATTTTACTCTGTTTTCGATTCCGTATTAGAGTTCTTAGAAAGTAGAGATCCAGATTTAAAAGAAAACTTGATCAAATTCAAAGGAGACATTGCGTATTTGACAGATTTGTTTAAAAAATTTAATGATATTAACTTGCAGTTACAAGGGGACAGCCTGAATTTAATAAAAACAAAGGGGATAATTTCGGCTTTTCTTGGGAAATTGAAATTTATGAAGCAAAACATTAGTCGGCGCGAATTATCTCAATTTCCAAACTTGTCGCAGGTAGAAACTATTGATGAGGATATCCATACCTACAGTCAACATTTAAGTGCCCTGCATGATGACTTCAAAACCAGGTTTGAAGATATGCTGACGATGGATATACCACCATGGATCGTAAATCCATTTGATGAAACTGAAGTGGCCAATGTATTATTACAAGAGGAGCTGCTTGAGCTAAGCACCAATGAGGAGCTGAAGGTGAAATTTAGAAAAGGCTACCAAACATTTTGGCTGCAAGCAGAAATACACGAAAAATATCCTGGACTGTGGGAAATCGCAAGGAAATTTTTGATAGCTTTTCCCTCATCATACCTTGTCGAAAGAAGTTTTAGTGCCGTTACAAACCTCTTAACAAAAAAAAGGAGCAAACTAAACATCACAGAGCGGGGGGATTTGCGGTTATTGCTCACAAAAATAAAGCCAAACATTGATCGTTTGCTGACACTCCATCAAATACATCCTTCCCATTAATTAAAATTATGTCCACAACCTATAAGTATTACCTTATTATTATTTTTTTGTAATTCTTTTCTTTTAATTAATAAAATGTTATAAAATGTACCATTTTTCGTTTTTATTTAAAATTTAAAATTTTAACCTATCAGAATATAGGGACGGAACTCAGAAGCGACACAATTTTTATTTTTTGTCGACTTTAACAATGTGGTAGGAATGTAGCAGCAGGGGGTCCACCGACACCAGTTTAATTTTGAAAGTGGTGCACGAGAAAAATAAGTTTGGGAACTACTGGTCTAGGCGGTCACGATCTTTCTGCTGTGGGAATAACATTGAGCCTAATACGGCAAAGAAATCATTTTCATGTTCTGAGAAATCTAGAAGGCTATTTATAACATCCCTTACAACATTTCTATTTTTATTACCGTTTTTGTAAATTTGGTGTCGTTTAGAGGAATCACATTTTTCTATCATGGTTAGATTCAATTTCTAACCTCGCTCAAAATAACAGCAAATATTTTTAAAATATGATTCTGATTTCGTTTTGATATAGGTACCTATTTGTGCTCTACATTTTTCTGGTCTACTTAACTTTAAAACATTTGGGTTTAATAGTGACTTTGTACAAAGTTTGCAAGTTATAAATCACAACAAGAGTTTATATCGATCGGCCAGTTTCCATGTGACCACACCGTTACACACGCCCGGCCGCGCATGGTAATTGAGCCGCTCACTTCCTTCCGGAGACCTGCCCGCTCTGATGGCCATTAATACCCACAAAACGGGAATTTATAAACAAATGTTTTTTTATACTTTGCAATTTATAGGTCCGCTTAGAAAAGTTAGTTGATTTTCTTTTTTAATGATCTTGCTAATGTGTGCCGTGCCCTTAATTACCATTATAATGTTGGGCTTGGTTTCAAGTCGACGATGCAATAATACCGTATCAGAAACGGATTTATTTGTATTTTTTTTTATTACA
Source organism: Abrostola tripartita (assembly GCA_905340225.1). NCBI lineage: Eukaryota > Metazoa > Arthropoda > Insecta > Lepidoptera > Noctuidae > Abrostola > Abrostola tripartita. Next base: position 6,693,268 of record HG996488.1, read on the forward strand.
CTGAATATTAATTATTGCTAACAGTCCGCCGCAAACGAACAATGTATAATCGGTATTCTATAGATTTTTTATTCTTTTGACATTCGAGATGTCGTTCAGTTGCATCCTCAGTTATTAGCATATCAGGCGTAGCCAACGGCTTAATACGCAATCGAAACACGAAGAAATCCTAATCATACGATGTTGAAACCACGGGTTGAAACTCACACAAGACTTACGCAACAAAAACAAATCTATCGATCCACCATCGCAGTCCTTCATTAATAAGTTTAGATTCCACAGACATTTAAGGTAATTTCAATAATTTTGAAGCATTTATCGATGTTAGTCATAAATGCATTCAGACTGAAGTGAATACATTCTGCGTGTCTTTGTAGCGTGTACAGACAAACGCATGTGCAGCGTGCTTCATATACAACAGAATCCAAGCGGTATTAACACGAGATCGTTTGGGCTTTGCTGCAACGGCTTAGTCGGCGATCAAAATAGTAACAGTTAGAGACTGTCGCAGTGTCGCTCAGCTTATACAAGCAATGGAAGATATGTTGTACGTGTCTGAGTCTCAATGGATTCAGGCATTTGCTATACGGAGATTCATGCTTTCAAATTGAATCAGTCTAGCTAGTAGTCTAGACTAGACACAGATTGATAAACTATTACATCACAAAGAATACTCGTATACCTACTATTTATTTAGAATTAATAAATCATTTCTACAAAGCTGGACAACCTTAGTAGCTTGTAAATGCATAACTACCACATCTAATTACTCTATTCGCGTTGCCGACATTGTTTTGCATACCATCCACTATATTCATTTGTTATGGACATGGAGATACTTATTAAACGTGCCTTTTGATACCATCATATCGCTTGTCGAAAAGTGGAGGCGGCTTCTAGCAATTGTTATCTCGTGTCTACATGTGCCGCGGCGCCCGCCCGGACCGATCGATGTCTGACCCCGTGCAATGTCGCTCTCGCCTTAGCACCGCCTCTTTTGACGGGTCACGAGACTTTTCACTAATTCTCTAATATATAAATCAAATAAATTGCTTTTCTTTTGCAACATTACACGAAATATAGTACCAGCCGGTAGACCTAACAATTCTGTATCATAAATAAACTTAGCAGACGTTTCCACAATTCTAAAGTTTTACGATCGTTCGACGTCAAACTCAGATGCAGTTCGGAATTGATTGGAATGAGACATCTTCGCTGCAGTGTGTACATTCCATATTGAAGCAATCATAGTCACACAATTCAATTTATTCAAGTTCCATTTCCGCTTTTCGCCCACTAACACAGCCGCTCATCTATCCACACCGAGTCTATTTAGAAAAAATAAACGAAAGCTCATTGCTCGATGAATACGTAATAGGTTTGTGCTCTCACGGTACCTATTGTACAGCAAGATAATGCACAAGGTATAGAGCCAATATAGTTATCTGTTCCATGCAGTAATAGTAGGTTACTTTATTTGTAGTTTTAATACCTAGGTACTAATATGTGACAAGTGTTCAGGTTAGTAAAATGTTATAGATAGATAGATCAAAATATATAAAGACATATTGCAATATTTGTAATTACCAAATAATTGATTTGCAAATGGAATTATTTAATTATTGGATACAAATAATAAATGGACTGAATCATTCTAATAAAATCATGAAGTAGCACTTTATAAACTTCGTATAACGTGGTACGCATAAAATACTGTAAAATCATGAAATTACTCCATAACAACTCACAAAATATACTTTTTACGCAGTCATTCATAACATTGTGCCAAAAGCTGCCTATACGTCGGTTCTGTTTATTGAATGCGTCTGACTAATCTATGCGCGTAACGCGCACGTGTGGCATAGTGTACGCGCCGCGCGCCGGCCGATCGCATTGTTTGGAATTTCACGTACAATATGGGGCGTAAATATTTCGACAAAGCTCTAAAAGGGAGCGTCTATAAAAGAACAACTTAGAACCGATATCCGTTGTGTGAACGATATAAGAACAAATTGAAGTACAAATGTAAACAATATCATAATAGTACTTACGGTGCGTGCCATATTTATAACGGTAATAAATATGTAGCTAGTAGTAATAATTAAAACAGCTGATTGTAATAGATTTACGAAACTACGTAATATTTAAAGGAAACAATTACAATCATATTTCTTTAAACGAAGTATTATTAAAACAATTGCGAAGCGTAAATAATGAAAGTAAACTATAGAACGACATTGTCGTGTTTATTCTGATTCGCCTGATGAAATCTGCGGGTGCAATGACGCAGCAGGGGCGGGCCGAGCGGCCGCTACCGCACGCTGCACTGTGGTCTCGAAACGGGTTCAACGTCTCAAAAATTTGTATCTCTTTTGCATTGAGAGATAATAACATGAAAATTTGGACATAATATACATATAGTTGAATATATGAGCCTTCAAATGCAATAGAATTATTTAATAAGCTTTAAACTTTATTATATAAACAAAATTTTAAAATAGCTTTCACGTAAATATTACAAAACGATAGTAAAATTATGAAATAATAAGTATTTAGAAAATGAACCTAACTACACCATTTGTTGATACGTCAATTAGTCAGTACGTAATCCAAGTCAATAAATACTCTAAGCTTCGTCTTTTTAGTAATAAGTGACTGATTCCGTATCGTATGTCATCTTCTTAAGGACTTCCTTCTAGTCATTCTTGGATAAAAGTCGTATATTCAGAATAGACGATTCATCTGATTCGCCAATTGACCGCATATGTTGGACACACGCGTTATGTATGAATTCGAATACATTTTCCTGTACAAGTTCCATATTTTTTAGTTTTTCTCTGACGATTTTTCATAGATCTTCGGAGGTCGACCCCGTTCACCTGAAGTAGTACTTTCTTCAAATGCTACCTTGTATTATGTAATCCAACCAAGTAGTGTTATTTCCTTCAAAGCGTTCTTTCACCCTTTTCGCCTTTTCCCATCAAGTGCAAGAATATAAAATAAATACTAATAAAATAAAATAATACTATAATACATACATAAATACAACTAAATATATACTCTATCATTGTGAGGAAAGGTAATATTTGACTCTTTGCTTAAAGACAGAGACATATTGTGAGTTTCGTATGATAGTTGGCAGTGAGTTCCTTAATCTAACTGCATGCACGGAAAACGAATAGGAAAAGAAAAAGGTATTTTGTGAACGTTAGGCTATTTTAACTTGAATGTATGTCATTTGGATTGAAGTGCAAATTCAAATGACATACATTCAAGTTAAAATTATAAGTTAAAATAAAAGATTGTTTCCCAGGAAGGTAGAGCGCAAACAAGCAAACAGCGCTAAACTTCATGTCTATTTGAAAATCAAGAACAACACATAAAAAGAGAGGCATCTTCAAACGAGATTGTTGGCCTACACAAACAGATCATGGTGATTTTATTTTTAACAACTTCTTCAAGCTTTGCCCTTTCGAAAAATATATAACACATATATAGTTCGGTATGTAAATTTTCTACGACACTTATTGAAAATGGCTGTATGAGTAATTCACTCGAAACAATTTTTTGACTCACTTCATTTCAGCATCTCATTTAACCCATTAGATCATAAATATATTGACGACCTGATTGGCGCAGTGACTAAGCATTTGGACTGCTGCGCTAAGGGTTGCGGGTTCCATTCCCGCACGGGACAAATGTTTGTGTATGTGATAGGTATTTCATGTTTGTGAAACGCACCCACTACACAGGAGAAGTTACTAGTGGGGGGAGACATTAAAAAAAATCGGAATTTAATTATCTCTTTTATAAACTATTGATTTTTGTCAAAAGAAATCGAGAAAACCTATTTTTGCTAAAAACATTTTTGAGACGGCGTTGTATGGAAGGTAACCACTGTGCGCTGGTGCGACAAAACGCAGCGTAATAAAAAGCCGTCGAGTGTCGCACACGTGCATCCGTTCGCCACTGTGCGAAGTTATTTATAATATGCACCAAACTACGACCTTCGAACGCTTACCCCGTCTTAGAAATCAAGAACTTAAGAAATGCTTACAGATACCGTTTTGGGATTTAGGTACATACTTATAAAAATTTAATGCTTTTCTTTAATATGGTGTAGATTTGACATAAGTACATAATACAGTTTCCAAAATCTCCACACAATAAATTATGTTGTACGCAAAATTAATCTTAATGAGATTAGTTCATCGAAGTTAATTTACGATTTTGTAATTTAAAATGTTTGTGAATTTTCAGGTGTGTTTGGTTTGGACGATAATTGCTTTCTAAATAAGAAGTAGAGATTCAATTCCAGTATTAGGTATCTAGTCCAAAACTTAAAAATGGTTTTTCTTAGATATGTGGTAAACAAAATAATTAACTTTGTTCTGTCGATATAGGTACCTAATATTTGATTAAGTAAAGCTGCCCAGAATCATAAATTGTTGGCGCCATTGTTTATTCAATAATAATATTAATACGCTCACAATTCTCACATACTTAATCATAGGTTCGATGGCTTCGAGCCACGTGTGAATGTTGGAAGCGTGTCTAAATGGCTTTAACGCCGGCGACTTTCGATTTAATGACCAAACGTGTCGAGTTATTAAAAATCATCTCAATTTAAGCTTATAAGATAAACATTTTTTATTTACCCGCCGCCGGTCGTCCCGGCTTAATTATGATATCAAAAGTTGCATCGTCAGCTTTTTCTATCACATTACAAGTTAGGTATCCCTCTCTCGCTCTAAACGCAGGATGAGCCCGGCCCACATTGCATCGCCAGCATTGACGATTAAACACGTTTCTATGCGCGGTCTCGTACATTTTTTATGTAACGGCTATAGTATACCAGATCCTCGGAGAACAACAGAGCACTAAACGAGCTTGCCTCCATTTCAAGTCGACGCTTTCATAAGCCGTGTGAGAGTTCAACATGATGATGCGGCAGAACACTGAATACGAATCTAAAAGATAGATATAATTATACTTTTAAATAACAATATAGACAAGTGTGTCAGCGCTCTATTAGTAGGTTCGGTAACGTTCAGTATGCACGTGATGACGCCTCAACATTATCTCCGAAGGTTCAGTTCACTCGGAGGGCGTGAGAATGTTGTTGGGGATCTTATGCCGCGTGCACGCAAATGAAGTGCAATTTCGCCTGAGGGATTGCGGCTAAGATGCTCGCGAACGCTGAGTGGCCCCGGTCGGCGATGAGCCGGAGCCGGAGCGCCGGTCACGAATTGCATTGTTGCAGATAATTTCATTAGGTGCTCTATCGCGCACCCGGAATTTCTCCAGATAAAGCTGACTTCTGCAGATATACCACGGAAAGTAGGATACGAGTACTAAACAATGTTCTACAACTGCACTCTTGAACAATTGCCGGTAGTTTTCTCTCGTTAAACTTAATACTGTTTCAATTTAACCCAATTAATCAACACTTGCAACACTGCGGCTGCAATAAAAGGAAATGGGAGTACGTTTTTCACTGTTTGTAATCTAATTTTTTACTGCAATGTCGAATTAGAAAGCGTTACAATTAACGATTGAAACCATTGCGTGCATTATCTTCGAGAACACCATCAATCGAGAATATTTCCGTAACGTGTCGGGTTAAAAGGTCGCCGATGCTACATTTATTCATTCTGCCCTGTAATTATTTCTTATACCTGCATTAAACAAAAGATAACATTTGACTTCACTGACATTATTGCATTGCACTATGTCGACGGAAAGATACGAAGCTACAAAATAAGAAATACTACAATCCTTATTTGTCTTGCACTAGTTACAAGTGCTCTGGGAACCAATTCTATTGACCATTGGTTCTTGTCTTTCCCAGTGGCGCCACTTATTGCGTTTCTTGAATATTTCTTACGAAGTTTCGAAGAAAAAGGAAATAAATATTAAACAAGCGTCTATAAATTTTATTTACCGCTGTAAAGATTTTAAGTTACTGCACGTCGTATATCTGCACGAGTATCAATATTACGTAACTATGCAATGAACCATTAACCTATCAATATTTATTCACAACTGCGATCCGATACTAACGCACCTAGAATGTATGAGAGCACAAAGATAAGGGAGTACCGATACAATGTTTTGATATCATAAACTAATTTTAAAAAAATGTACGCCGTTCTCGTAACAGTAGGTGTCAGGACCCCTGCGGATTCAGAATTTCGATCGCGTGTCGGTTCTATGTTTCGAAATGCATAAACAGATGAAATAGTGAAGCTTAACATAATATTAATAAATCAGACGTCTCTAGATCGATACTTGCATTCAAATTTAATTCGATAGACCTGAGCGCGGCATGGTACCTCTACCTAGAGTATAACCAAAACAAATTTTAGAATGTTCATAATGTTTCGTGACGAGAGCTGCCCGTGTCGAAATTACAACCTCACACCAAGTTAGCTATTGAGGTTTATTATAACCGGGTACGAATCAGCCAAATAGTATGTGCACGACAGCAGCGTAAACCCGTTAATTTTAGGCATCACCCGCGAACCAGAGCAAATGTTGAGCGGCGTAATGAACAGTTGAACAAAACCGACATTTGTTAAAAATGTGATTGAACCAATTAAGCGGACAGTCATCCCAGAAACAGTGTGTGGCACAATTAATCAAGAGGTTTATGTTGTACAATTTTGCTAGTGCAAATTAAAAGGGGTATAATATGTTTCATAATAATCATTTAAAATGATAAATGGGCCGGCCATTGTTCTAGTCATTACCCATAATAACCATGATATTTTTACTTATTTACGTGACAAGACTGAAGGTTACTTGTGTTTTTGACTTAACGTTTCAAAAGCGTCATAAAATATAATTATGTACATACACTTAAATTAAAATATCTTCTGAGTTGTTCAGCTACTCATGTATTTCTATACTTCATTCATCGTCTGTCTTTCGATTCAATACGAGAAACATCCCACCAGTCGTCTATCTAATCATATTAATTACTTTCATTAGTAGATATTTACGTAATAATATGAAAAGGTGGTAAGTACATGGCATTAAATGAGGTTTAGCGGCGTTACTAACATCTCACAGATGAAATTGATAGTAATTAGATGTGGACATGGACATTCGTTACAAACGGATAGCGGTTATTATTTTTTTTACCGAGAACTATGCAACACATGAGTAGCTGGTAAACGCCTTTCACACGGATATAGAGGCTGTAGTTTATAAACAACTTGATGCACGACACAGTAAAAGTCTGAGACGCAATATTAATTTGTTAGCTAAGTTATTTGAAAGGACGTCTGCTAGGGTCAGCACCGCGTTATGCCCTCACAATATTTCCCATGGGCGTCAAAGTCTGCTGATAATTGCACCCAGATCCCAGAGGCGCTGTAAATCTTAATAATGCCACCGAACGTGGACCCCAATCTACCAACCATCCTTAATAAATTAAACTCACGCTAGCATACCTTCCCGTGCTGCAGAATAATAGCGTGTATCGCTATACTATGGAATCTATGAATTACTGTAACCTACTTAGTTTATGCGCTAGTAGTAATAAATTGTATGAACAATATCCGTTATTTAGGTAAAGTATCTAATTTCTAGCGATTTATATTATCAATTGTTGTCAGAGCTAAAATATTGTTATAACAGAAGAAAGCAGGACTGGTTTACTAACACGCGCTTGAAGGAAAGCTCTGGCGTGATATAACAAAGATCCCCATATGGCTAAACGGCGTCGGCTATAATTAGAGGCCTGAACGGAGTGTATCGGTTGTTCTGTTTGAGTCAGCCGGTGAACCCGCCTTGCGTGAACCTGCCCGCACTCCGCGATACCAGAGGTGTCCCACTTGACGCACACTTGATACCAAACCACACAAATGATGACCACGTTCACGGCTTTAAGTTTTATGTCAAGCGCATTAAAAACCACAGACGTGGTTGTTTGAAAAGCATCTTGTAAGTACCTACTCGAGTGACTAACAGTATGTTTTTGTAAATTACGGTCTTTACACAAGACGCGTCGCATTACGCGTCATACCAAATTAAAACTGATCGATAAAAACTGATACTGTTCGATTTGATATGTTTGATCGTGTCAACGATACTGATAAATTCGTGGACCTACGTGGAGTACAATTAATTAATATGTGTATATTAATATTGTAAGTAAGTATATAAGACTAGCAATGCTCTTGCCGCAGGCATGTTCGCAAATAAACTTACTCGTATCGTACGTACGATGGGATTGGAACGTTCAAGTTTAACGCGTCTTGCACCCCATTCTTAGCTACAGAGGGGGGTGAACTTTAAGCCGTCTGGTACAAACTGTGAATGTCAATCGTGGATGTGGCTGGAGAGGTCTCGAGTGCGGCCATTGCGAAACCGAACAATGCTGAATGAAGTGCATGCACGACCGCATTGCACACGGCTCGTTGTACGCTACTCGTGGCCGCGGCTCGTCCTGCCACACCCCGATTATCTACACAGTTTCATAGTTACCCATATACTACGAACCGAAGTGTGTTTTATAAAGCACAAATAAAACTTGCTAACAAGCTCTTTTAGCTGCACAAGCGTAGCGAATGTGTAGAAACTTTGCTACGCTGTGCGAAAAAAAATTGTTGTTGGCAGAAAAGTTAATGCTATGAAAGGTATGTCCAAAACATAATACTTTTAGCTTAAATTAAAAATGAACGGATAAAACATCGGATAAAAAAGACTTAAACTTTACCTATATAATTTTCTTTCACGAATGGATTAGCAATTTAGCGTGTATTGAATTCGTGAGAATGATATTGTGCGTGTATTAATAAAAGATGACGTTTTGGTGAGGCACTTTGACGAAGTCAACGTTTAAACGCGTAACTTTTAAGTAACTATCGAACTAATCTGAGAAATACCAAAGAGGCAACAAGTTCTTCAAGCCAGGGCTGTTGCGCTTTAGTTTTCATATCGTAGGCAAGATAAAGCTTACGAAATATTACTTAATAGCCTTTATAAAGAGATGTACTTTGCTTATAATTTTATAATTAAAGTAGGTATACCGAGAGTGTTCTATAAACAAAATTGCATCTGTGATTTATAATTTCAAAGATAGATTTAATTCGACAATTGAAGTTGCCGAGGTCATGTGAACAGTCACTGTAGTAAGCAAAACCATGAACCATCTCACATCGTTGTTGAAATTCCACGCCTATTAATGTCTTTATGCTTGCGTGTTAAGTAAGGTACCGTGGTGTTCCAACAATTGATAGCCGAACATCATAGCACTGAGATCCGATTGACGGAGATCTATGGCGACATAAATCAACTATAATCGTTAGTTGCTTGAGAGCATCGAGCGCCAAAACTCTGCGTGTAAGTAACCTCTGATTTACGACCACGTTTAACATTTACGTTCAATCGATATCACGAGACAAATTTGACGACGCGTCACCGAAGGACAAATTAGGGGTCGTATAGTGATAACGTTCCAACTGTAGAAGGTTGGACTGTTTCGATCCCACATATCCTTTGAGATACATATCACACTGGTATTTATAACTATCTAAAACTGTTACGCAAACAGAGTTTTAGTAGCTACGCTTAAATGAACATTTACTACAGAGCAAATAAATTGTGATAATCTAACATTGGTTGGCGTGTAAACGCATCGCGGTCGCTCGGCGTTTATGTAGACGAGCAAATGACCGCAATCAAATCACAATCAGAGTCAAAGCCTATAAATGGGCAAGTTGAGATCGGTGCACTCTCGCACCGCCGCCTTTGCTGTTTACCAATGCGTTAGATGTAATTATAGGAGAGATGTGTGCGCATCACACAGACCACGGTCACGACTCGACACTCGCACACGTTGTCTTAAAAAGCACTACTAACTATTGATGTGTGAAATATTCCGGTCATTATGTACCAATTAGGGCTGTCACATACGATTCCGAAAATAATTGATTATCGAGTCACAGTTAATGCGTGAAATGCCTTTGCTTGTCATTAACATTTTATTTATTAGGTATTGAAACTTAACTTTTTAAATGTCTATACGTAGTAGTCAATTATTAAAATTACACAGATATTAAGAAGAGCAGCCAATGGAAAATATTTATAATATTATGAAAGACTGGTATTATTTTTATCGTCAAGTTGACAAATGCATTGAAGTAGGTAACGATCCTAAAATCTGTCTTATCATTTTTCTCCGCGTCTAATAACATTCATCTCCTATAAAAATTGGTTGTCGGCAATTAGGTCTCAAATAAACATTTTTTTTTCATTGGTGTGCAATACACTGTACAAACATATACCACTGCTCAGCTGCTCACCCCTTCAGGTAAATCGGGCGTGACGGAATACGGTTAGCTAAATTTACCCGTTACATATAACCCTAGGTAAATAAAATCGTCGATTGTTAGGAACACTAATTGTAACGCGCCTAATTGCTAGTCCCACCTCAGTACCTTTTGTTGTATTAAAAAGAGTAAAATATATTCATAGTTATAATTATTGCCAACACAATACCAAAAATACATGTGTGTTATGCCTACAGTTCAAAAGAAAGTAATTAAATTAATATATGACGGCTACTTGGCTACGTATGCAAATACATTAATATATGTGAATGGAAGAATTCCGGACAAAACGTTTGTTATTACGAACCCCTCTCAACCGAATGACTCGGTTCTAGTTCTAACAATAATAAATATGGAACCCCAGAAATAATCAGGGTCGGCCACAGCGTCCACAATACACGACTGAGACGTATTTTGATTAAAATAAATGAGGGGGTGAGCAAATTTTATTAATGCTCACAGGCTAGCCCTGATTGAGAAAAATATTATGAAAGTTACAGAATATTATTTAAGAATTTTTATAAGAATATTTTGCTCGAATTTCGAAAACTTTTCATTTTTCTAGTGTTTACTGGTACCTATATAAAATCGATGCACATGAATGTCGGTTCCACATACGGCAGCTTGGCGCTTATGCGGTTTCCGCAAGGAGTTAATACGCTTTCTTTTTCTCGTGACTGCATAAACAATGCAACAAGATATGTAATAGATACGATAACCTTTCATCTTGTGTTTCCACGTGAAAACTTGACGGTGACTACTAAGGAGTGAACGACTAGAGATAATAAATAAAATACGTCATCAAAAACACTTTTTACAGTTTCAGCCATACATGAGAAACAAACACTACACATGTAAAATGCAAATAAAAAGTACGTCCCTTCTCATGACCCCGACCGATGTTTGAGTTGTACTAATTAAACGTTTATTAAGAGTCAGGATGCATCCTCATAAAGGGAAAAGCAAAAAGATACGAGAGCAGATGTAGTGATCATAGCTTTGGGGCACTTTGGGGTCGACTATAGGAAGTGCGCATACGTAATTGTGGCGAATGGACACAATGAGGGGAATTGGCCAGTAATGACCAGCGGCGACTGTTGTGCGAGCGACGCGACGCCCGCACCCACCGCCATTGATTGAATGACGACTGAATTTAACAAACAACGCACCACAAACGGTGCGTAACTGATGCGCGACGGTAACTATATAGCTACTTGAGCTTGTAAACTTGCAGTCCAATTCATACTTCACTGTGAATTATTACGTCATATTAAAATTGTATGTAAAATGATGACAATTTTGATGACACTCTAGTGTTAGCCCTCCCACCTGAAACCCTAAACGAGCGAGTTTAACTCGTACCTTTTGAAATAAATATATTCTTGTATAATTTTCGAATACATAAGTCACGTCACTTCTTATTGGACAAGTCACTTGAGTAAGGATCAGAAAACTATAACTGCAATATATTCAGTGTGTTACCCGCCTTATTGGTTCGTCTTACTCTGTAGTAGGTACCTTTAATTACCTAAGATTTTTGCGTCGAACAGTGGTATTGTACAGATGAAATTCCTCCAATCGTTCCTTAGTTCAGCAGTAGGGATGGGACAGCGCGATGCACGATGTGGATAATATCGATAGGCTTGTCCCTCACACATGCTATAATATACAGCCTTCAACGATAAAACCAGGGTACACCCAAGGGACACGCGTGCTTTTCCTTCTTATTTATATGTATTACTTAGCTATTTTTTCTATGTTAGACGTATTAAAATAAATCTTTATCAAATTGCCTTGAATTTGGACGCGTCGCACTGAAACAACTCTTATATAATATAACAGCAATACAGGCACAAGGTATCCAATTAGTTTTTTTTTTGTTATTTCAGTCGTATGTACCTAAATATTACAAAGATTAAATATCAGTGGTTGCCTGCGTCTAAAAACATAGATATCATAAAAGCATTAGTGACCACTTTTGCTTTATTAAAATAAAATATAACAGAATGATACTCAAGTATAGATCACTTGCCAACAGATTACCGTCTTCCAAGTTTAAGGAAATTATCAAGGGCACAGACATCCTTATATGCTAATCTTTCCCTCTGCACATAATATAACACTGATATATCTAGAACGGGCTAGTCGAAATCGTCTCCCGACGTCCAGACCCCTGTCCGGATGTGCCAATTTCTAACCGACGACGGCGACGGCGCGCCTGACGTACGTCACACCAGCTATCGTATTCAATTATCGATTCGACTTGACACACTATTGCAGAGCAAACTAGGCTCCACTCAATATCCGATATAGCCCTGCATATATACACCTGTTCTCGGAGGCCTAAAATTAAAAACTGTCGCCTGAAAATGACCGAACATTTCAATTCAATCAAAATGTCTAGATTGCACTGCACTGTACTGTTTTGATTAAATTTCGATCGTTGGATTTCCCATAGTTTCATGTTTCGGTATACTATACAAAAGGTAGAAACATATTTTTACTACACGGATGAAAATAATGAAAAAAATCTGAATCTCTGTTACCGTTTTCACAGAATCAATCTTCCGAGTTTAAATCTAATCTACAAAGTACAAATTATGACCGACTCTTTTATAGTATAAAATTACTCAACAATCAAGATCACAATAAACGATTTTCTATAAATTACAGAAATTCTTACATTGTACTTTATAAATTACGAAATCGTCGAGACGAAATGAACTACAAATAGTAAGAAGTGAGTGACCGACCGCTGACAGTCCGTTTGATACCATGCTTCATAAAAGTAACAATTGGGACAAAAAACCACGGAAAAAGTGTAATGTTAGGTTTTTATTAAAATAATTTACAGTTAAATTCAAATTTAAGCAACGGGCAGATTTTTAAAGGTTTTGCTATTTTCTAGAAGACACCTTCGTGAAAATAAAATGCGTCTCAGATCTTTGTGCAGCTACGTAATTGATAAGTCGTGAGATTGAACGCTTCTTCTTCATTGCATTGCGCCATCCTTCTTGCAGGATTAAAATGCCACCCTGGCTTGTGGCGCACCTGTACCGCCTTATTGCATAAAGGTATTCGCGAATTACAATACCCATACAAAATAACCCGTCATATTAAACATATTGGAAATTATTATTTAAATACCGTGGACATTACAACATTTTTCCGCAAATTCAATGCCACGCTCTTTACGGTAAAAGTGAATGAGGGTGCTGAAAACACTTCAAAGTGTTTGTCGATTGCCGGTTCAAAGAGAAGCGTGGCTGTTGGAAGAGAGTAGAGAATTAATTTGCCAATAGAGCACGCCTTTCACTAGACAAAGGTGCTTTGACGAGGCTCTCTCGAGTACTGCGCAGCGAACCTGCTTGTGGGCCGTTGCTGGAAATTGTTTTATCGACGCGTTAACTTACATTACCGTAGATTCCACTTGGAATAATACACAAAAACACTATAAAACCACACACATTACGAGGATAATTCACCTAAATTGGTCTAAAAAAATAGAGGGTCTATTCTCATAGGTAAGCAAAGAAATCCTGCATGCTCACGATTGTATAATTGAAACACAATAATGATAATGATTAGATTCCTAGCAAAGGCCGGGGTGATTCGGCGCCCGCGGCCAGCGTCGGCCACCCACCTTGGATGCGCCTGCCCAGAATGTTTGTAATTAAACAAACCCTTTCTGATTTATTTTGATAATGTCCGATAACACTTAACTGGTCCTGATTCTCCATTTTACTTGCTCTAGTTTTTTGTTTGTTTTTGTTTAAACGAATGTAGATATAATAATGATTTAGGAGTTTTAAAATGTATTTTATCGATAGTTTGTTGAAGTTTAATGAATTATGCGTCAATTTTATGCAGCTTTGCATACAGGAGTTAATTTATTGTTGCAAAAAATCGTCCATATTTCAGTCTTGGATTATATCTCATATTTTTAACCAACCATCATCATCTTCCATTGATAGTTAGTGCAAATTTGCGTTATATGGGCCAAAAAAATTATCTTTTTTGTTTTAAGAATGTTTTAGATGTTTTAGTTTACTAAAAAAAGTAATATTTATTACGTCCTACAACGATTTGCCATAAAAATAATCTTATTTGCGCTGTTTTTAAATTATAAATGTCCATTACCTATCCAAGTTTATTTTTAAAATATCTAATTCCAGTTCCTTGCTTAAAGGTAGTATAATATTAATATAATGCCTAATATAGGTTATATATCGTTAGTCATTTCAAGATAAATGGTCTGATTAAACAACCATGTTAATAGTGAAGATTCCGCGTCTACGACAATAGTCACGAATTACAATGCGTAGAATCGGGAGTCTTGAAGCGGATCGGAGCGGCCGGGCCGTGTGACAGGTCCCCGATTATCCACGCATTGCGCACGGTGGCCGCAGTTCCAACCTGCTACCATTCCACCTGACAACTATCATTGTACCTAATGGGCATTCCACGCGCTCCGATACTCGTGCCATCGCTAATTCACGACAGATGAGGCGCGTACGTCATTTATAGACTTTATAATAACATGCCAGCTTATAGAGGCAATGTCCTGTCCGATATTCACTGAAAATTGCTACTAATATGGGTAGATAATAATTGCTTGCAAAATCATGTGTATTTTAAAAAATATTCAAAGGATTGTATTTTATACCCGAAACGGTTTTTTTCATTGATTATGCGCAAACAAACAACGGTGGACCTTTCCTGCTACGATTCATCCCTAATAAACTCATTATACTTACGTAAAACAAACCAAAACGAACATGTGTTTAGTTCGCCAGATGATATTTATTATGGACACAATTCCTAGAAAGTATAAGAATTGTGAGAAAGAAGATAGAACCAGGTTTTAAATAAAGGATCCTAGCGGCAGACAGTACAGAAAGCAAAAAGCAGACAACTCTTGTCCCAAAAATAATATTATTTGTTACGGCCTTCTATTACCAAAATCTGTGAAATGCCTAATTTATTGAACAGACGAAAAGAAAATATGACGGTCAGTCCTTTTACAATTTAATTTTATACGACGAAGTTAAAAGCGTACAAATAAAAACTAGAAAGCTTTCAGAATTCACGTGACATTACAGTTCTTCTTCTGAAACCTATTCGGCTACTGTATTTTAATTAACATGAGTAACAAAATCACGACGTTTTGGTACTATTTTACTTTGTACCAGAATCCTAAGTAGCCCTAGTACTTACAAGATATGTAGGTGTTCCTTATTTTTCAATAATATAAGCATTAAATTAATGTGAATTTAGTTATAGCCTACTTGTAAAGGTTATTTTCACAATTAATTATAGTAAACCTTGAACTTTAAAAAAGTAGAGCGAATATTCCAAAACATCAGACAAACATTTTTGAGAGCGGGCTGAATACAAATCGCATAATAGGTAAAGTAATTAGGTAAAAAGGGTCTTCCCTAAGGCTAGACACGTTCCGAGAGAGTAAACAATTAGCAGGTCGTGATGGGAGCGTCGGAGGCTGCTGGTAGCTCGTGAGCACTCGTGGCCGGGTAGGACCGCGGGACGGCGGGACCTGACCACGACGTCATGCTCCACTGCGCCATTCGTTCCGACAGGTGCATGCCGCACGTATACAATATAACGTACATTAATGTCCTATTTTTAATTCAAGATCAATCGAGTGTAACTCATCTAAGCTTGCATGAAAGCGGAAATGCAATGTGTCATCATGAACATGTATTTCCTATACCTACAGCTGTATGAAAAAATGGACCTATTTGGATCTGCACTGCTTTTTAAATGAAGTAAAAGTGTTAACGAATGATGAAAATGATTGTTTTATTAGTAAGAAATGAAACGTGTTTATAGAGCTAAGAGGTTTGTCGAAGAACTTAAGAAAAATAAGTTATCATCTATATGACTTAATTAACGAAACAACATTATTAGTAAAGAAACGCGAACATAAATCGTTATTGTGAGGACCGAATAATGCAGCAACACATCTCACCCCTCCCATTCTTCCCTATCATTATCTCAATTTGCCCTTGATAGAGACATTGGAGAGATGGATGGATGAATAATAAAAAATGGAACGACTCAGGACGATAAAAAATATTAAATTGTGTATTAGGTACACCTTTTCTTTGGAGATGATTAAATTGCTTTGAGAATCGTCCGATCTTTTAGAAGCCTTATGTTTGACTTCAAATCTCATCTAGAAATGTATGTATTATCCTCCAATTATTTGCAGTTACAATTTTTTATTTATGTGATGACATATTGAGATATTACTTTAATGGGTAATTGGGTAAACTATATAATTCTGGACATACGTTAGAACTATTTTGATTTCTATTGCATTCGTAACATGACACATAACAACTGCAGCTAATTGTTGGTATTGTAAATTCGTTTTAACTTTTGACTATTGGGGCATTCCACGTGAAGCGGACAGGTAAAAAAGTTTGATCTTTCCGATTTTCGTGACTTTTGATTATGGTATACCTATATACGTCCTCGATCCAGACACAACATATTTTAACTGTATAAAGCGTGGTTACCGAGTTACAGTGGTTTAAAAATTTAACTTAACTTAACATCACGCCTGTAGTTCCTTAAGAGGTAGAGGTAGTACACCAACATTTTGTCAGTAGGGGGCAGCCTAGCCACTAACCGAGGAAAAATCCTAACTCCGTGCTGTTACTAAGAATTGCATAATGAAAAAACCAAGCAACACTTTACCCGACCCGGGAATGGACACCAGGACCTCATGCTGAGCAGTTGCGCTGTGTGACCACTAGACCAACAAGTCATTTTTAGTTAAACGTAGCATTTACCGGATTTCCACTGTAAAAGCCTGAAAAATCATCAGATACCATGAAAATCCCGCAGATACAACAACTAACGTGGGTCAATCTGCGGGTTAACAAGTAAAATAGTCAGGATGTACCAATATATGTACTTTTGCGGTTACATATACACCTAATAATTAATTATGAATCATTCCGGCTAAAGTATTTTGTGTTATTGAAAGTTTCTGTAAACTAGCGTTAGCTGGCGGTAGGCGCTAGCGCTACCCGGGACGGGCGGCTAGTCGGCTACGCTTTGAAGCTGTAACTGGTCTAGCGCCTAAACGACTTTAACGCCCATTCTAGAACTTGGCAAGGATTATCTAAATACTATAAGCTATTTTAGGTAAAAATATAAAAAAAAAAAATTCTTAGTTAGTAAAATTCAAGTTTGAAAAATATAAACATGGGTTTTTCCCCAATTTTTTTTTCCAAAAATGCATTTGAAATGCTTATTTAATTAAGTATCAATTCGGCTAATTAGTTTTTTTCATTTTAACTATTTAGTAGGTACTAGGTAATGGGATGTGAAGTAGCCCATACCTGCCGGTAAGTTAAATTTTTAAACCACTGTAACTCGGTAACTACGCTTTATACAGTTAAAATATTATAATTATGTGTCTGGATCGAGGACGTATATAGGTATAACATAATCAAAAATCGCGAAAATCGGAAAGATCAACGTTTTTTACCTGTCCGCTTCACGTGGTCCCTATTTCTGACACATCACTGCTTATGACGCTATAATCATCCATGGCTACTAAAAACAAACATGGTGACTGTTTGTAAAATTTTTGATTACAAGCCCATTCGATTATTATACTTAGTATTTTCGATGAATATGATACTCACACATCTTACTATCCTAGAAAATTGCGCAGAACTTATTTCTCTTTCATTGATATGCAAACTACCGATACCGAATGAAAACATTTTAGAATAATATGTAGACTTACCTCCATTTCCCGCGTTGGTGATTGTCACCCAGAAGTCGATGGTCTTCTCCGGTCCTAACTCCTCATAGTCCCACTTCTTTTTAACTTTCACTACACCACTTGGTTCAACGGTAACCCACGGATTTTCGTCCCGAATTTTAAAAGTCTCGCGGTCAGTTTCTTTTTCTAACGTAAAAACGGCACGCCCTTCTACTTCACCATCGGCCTCCGTAAATTCAATTCTTTTTGTTGGCCTAACAGCGCGAGTTACACGACGCTTCTTGCGATGAAGAACAGGCAACTCTCTTTGGTCACGAATTATAAATCCAAGGAAGACACTTGCTGGTTGACTCTTACGTTGTGGAAAGCCAGTATCATGGGCAAGTACTCTCAATTCTGTTTCACGACTATCTGGTTCGCCTGCTAATATAAGCTCACCGGTCTGCGGTACTATTACGGCCAAATTACTGGGAGTTTGTAAAGAATAGTACACCCGGTCTCCGTCAGCATCGTAGGCTTGAACTTGCCCAATATTACAGAATCTCTGCCAGTGAGCAGTGCCATTCGGACCATTCTCATCAGTAGTTCCATTTACGATAAAGTAATAGGCGTCTTGGTCAAAACGCGGCTCATGATCATTTTCATTAACCACGTCTACTCTAACTGGTAGGTTGGCTTTATTCGCTCCATGGATGTCTGTGGCTTGAATAACAATTTTATATAAATTCTTTTCTTCGGCATCCAACGACTTTAGTGCAATCAGTTCCACATCCCCATCGGTAACAACTGATTTAACTTCCGGATTTGTATCGGTTTTTCCTTTTTGTCGTAATGAAAATACAGAATCTTCATTTCCTTTAATAATTTTGTAAGCTAATGGACCTACATCTATAAGGGCCATCGCCTTAATAGGTTGTAGATCAACAGCTGATCCTGGAGGAGCATTTTCTGATATTTCTCCTATTAGGCCGTTGGTTGCAGTAAAATGTAGCATGCGTCGGCGATCCATCACGAGGAGGTGAATGGCATGAGCCGCACTGCTGTAAGGAGTTTGCTCTAATATGGCTAAGTTGATCGGCTGATTCATTAGAGGTGTTAGATCAGCAGTGGTCATGAGTAGGCCGTCATCTAGGAGAGTGAAGTAGGGGGCGAACTCTGGATCTAATAGTGTGTATCGTGAGTGGTTGCCGATGAAGTGTCTGACGGCGTGTCCAGGGCGCACGTCGTGTGGCAACAGGGTGAGAGCGCGCGCCTGCAGCACTGCGCTGAGGACGCAGAGCAGCGCACCGCTCGCCAGCACTGTGCGCGCCATTGCTCTTAAGAGGATATCGTTCACTTATCCCAACATTACCTAAGAACAAACGTTTTATATTACAATACAATCATAACTTACGCAACTATAATTAAAAAGTAATAAACTTATTGCGGTAATCACAAGTTGAAATAAAACTATTTTTACGGATTATATCGCGGTATTTTATATTTATTAACCGACGTTATTGAAGTAATAATTGGTTAAATTGTTAAGTCCATATACCGTAGTGGGCTGTAGATATACCGGATCCAATATTAATTTTAATAGTAACGACCTTAATAAGGTTACGCGCGTGATAATTCCGCCGAGTTCTACAAATTGAGAGATGTGAGTATTATAAGCGAAAAATGTCAAAACTACTCAAATCTATGTATTTTTGCAGTTAGGTTATTATTTACATATAATAATAAATAAATTGGTTTCACGACGAGTTTGCAATTGACTGACTAGGTATTTAAAACGCAATTAAAATTATGTTTCTTGATAATGACCTCAACCTCAAACACGAATATGGTAAGGAAAATTAATGCAATGAACGTGAATCAAATATTTTACATCAACAATCACATAAACTTATTTTTAATATTATATACCTACTTAGGTATATAATATTAAATATATAGGGAATCACGATACACAAACTTCGAAGCATCGAAGTAAAATTTCAGAAATGATAGGCAGTGATTGATTTGACTACAGAAACCGTAATTTACTGCACTGCTATTAGATAGGCATTAGCAGTTAGCACTTCGTCAATGATTACGGTTATGTGGCTAAATAGTAAACAGCCAATTGCAAGGAATACGTAAATAAACCCGTCCGTATGCCTAAACCTTTCATAATTATTCAGCAGGTATCCAAATTACATTTCATTTGTTTGATCGATACCGTAGCCGGTGAGTATCTATCTACGTCCTGTATTGGGCATATTTATCCATTTTCATTTTAAGCATATACCAATTTAATTTATTCCTACGATGTCGTAGTTAGATAATTCTTTTCTGCAGACGATTTGCAAGCAATTTGCATATTATTGTTTGCTCTACTAAATGAGTCTGTATCATGTGATGGTTTGATGGTTGGCTAGCGCATTTTTACGCGACCGACGGGTATGAAGACGTTGACGGTGGCGGCGGGCGGCATCGACGTAGGGCGGCGAGCGGCGAGGCGGGGCGCACACATGCGGAGCTTTATTTAGGCGGCGGGCGAACGCCGGCGTCTCGCGACCCGCCGCCGCCGCCGATCAATACCCTCGCTGCGCCGTCGCGCGACGCTCACCGAGCGAATCTCAACTCTACAAGCGCTCCCGTTCACGACACACCATCAAAAATTCACACACTCATTTTACTGAATAAAAGCCCTCGCTATTTCTATAAAACTGCACAAATCTCCAACCGATATGTGAAAAGAATATCTAAAAACACCTCACATCAATGCACAAATCGAAATTTCAGATTTATGACTGTAAATATGCGACTTAAGATAAAAACTTATTGGCACCACATTTTTGGTAATTACTGAAGGCACTGCACACGATTTATTGTAAATATCAATGCATTTAAAATATTGCTAATCAGAAACAAACCTAACGTAACTCGTAAACATGTGGTTCGAATGTAAACAATTTAATTATTACGATTAAATATAATAATTTCACTCCCGATTTACATTAATACAAATGTTAATTAACAATTTATTATAATTTTAATAAATAATATACGTACTTAACGAGAACGTAAGACTTTTATATCGATATCGTAGCGTTTGACAGATGCGCGCCGATAAGCGTGACACGAACTGGGCGCAACGATGTCGAAATGCGACTGGCTGAAAACGGAGCGCGGCGCGCGCGCGTATCGAGCGCCCTCCGCCCGACCCCCGCCACCCCCGCTTCTACAACCCCTGATTGTCCCGCCCGCGCGCCCGGCTACTGAAGCTTTTTGGTTCTTAGCTTTAACCCTCCGCGTGCCATGCTATTACTGCATGCACTAACGCGGTTAACTCCCCTTCAATACTTTTATTATTATTAGGTTTTTTTAATTATTGGTTCTTTACCTACTTTATTTTTAGCTAGACAACAAGTTTAATGTTTCTTCTAAACTCTTAGAGGATAATTGCCTGACTAATTAAGTAAAAACAACTCACTTGCATGTTTAGTTAGGTACCTATAGAAATGATTATCGATTCTGCTAAAGCGATTATTTATTAACCACGATTGGCACAGTGGTTATTTGCAGTGCAGGTTTGATCAACGCAAAATATTAGTCCCGACGCGACGAGTCACCGTATTTATGTACGTTGAGAGATATTTTGTGTCTGAGATTGCAACTAGAGAGAGACAAATGTTTGCGGTTAGTATGAAGTAATAATTAGGTACCTAAGGAAATGTATATTCGGTAAAGACATGAGATTATTTGAACGTAGCCATACTGAATTCTTGCTTAGTTTATTCTGCTAACTCAACAGTATTCTCGATATTTTATATTATAAAAAGGTGCTGCGTTAACAGGGTACATTGTGGACGGTGGATTGGTGTGAATTCTTATAAATAATTATAATACAAAGGTGTTAGCAGAGGTGTAATAGTACACCCACAGTTCATTAGTTATGCTACAGGTCCCAACGTAATACCTAAGGGGCTAGCGAGCCTATTGCCCATTAATCGGGCACGAATCTAGATCAAGACCCCGTCCTGCTACTGAGACGTCTAACTAGTACTTACCTAATGGAAAAAAAACACATGATGCAACCTGGGAAGTCAAATCCTCATGCTCAGCAATTGCACTTACTGCGACCACTAGACCAACGAGAGTACACCCTCAATATTATTATTATTGTAATTATATTGTTATAATCATCATGATGATGATGAATCATATTTATGTATCATAAAATTTACCCAGTACACTACTGACTATCCTACCACTTCTGCCAGGTAGATATCGCTCTAAATGCTCTTATAACGCGATTGTACCCTTTACATGAAGATGATGTAAATAAATAAAGTGTTACTATGGTGTACAATAAACCATCTATCTATCTAATAAATACCTCGCAAACATGAAAAACAAATCTTTAAGCCTTCTGAATTTTTCGCAGCATATTAGAGATAAGGTAACAATTTACCTCGTTAATAATTAATTTTACTTCAATGAAAGAAAGAAAGAAAGAAAAGCATTTATTTGACAGCCAAAGAGACACATACAATACTGATGGGCATAAGTACAGGAATAATGATGTTCCCTTGTGGAGTATGCGTCTCACGGCTGGACCAAATGGGAGCCCAGATCAGCTTCATGTCAGACACAGGTGCCTGACGCTGATTTTCATCTGGAACCCTGGTATACCGCACGGATGTCAACCGGAATGCAAAATGTTGTGGTGTAAGTAGCGAAAGATGTGTGATAAATAATACATATACCTACATAAATAATAATAAGTCAAATAATAATAACAAATAATAATTTTAAATAAACATAATTAATTATACATACTTTTAAATTATACCTATTTGCTCAGAATACAGAACAAACCCTATTTGTTTAATTAATTTACTAAGCAGTGGTGCGTGCATCACGTGAACTTGCGTTATTCCAGTCCGGACATCTGACTGGAATAACGCAATGAATGACATTATTTTTACAAGTTTTGTGTCCATAACAAACTTTATTTTGTCAAACCTACCACCTACGTGTTGCTTGGGAGTTGGTTTCGCCGTTTCTCCTTTTCAGCTAAAAAATGTAGCCAGTGGAGGGAGGGTTATGGTTGTGCACATCAAAATAGTTTGTGGTTAATTAAAAGTAACTATCTAGGTACCTACTTATCTACTTTATTAACCCGTCTGTAATGAATAAATGACTTTATACATTTATCTTTATAGGTCGAACTTCGTGCGGAAATCCAGTGTCTTAGAATTTTGATATTACCTATGTACCTAGTAAGAAATAGCTACCTATATACAAGCTTTATTTATCTACGCAGGTTTTACCTCTAAGCAAGGCCAGATTAACTATGTCGGAGCCCCTAGGCAATGCACGTCTCAGGGCCCCATTAACCTTTTCAGGCCTTCTAGAAGGCGGAAGCTGGTTATAGTACCTATATGAAAACAAGGCAGTCTTTGTCATTAATAGTATCATAAATAGGTAGGTACCAATCTTAAAATTGGGTTTACAACATTAAGAAAAAAAAACAAATAATGTAAATATCTTGTGTCGCGGGGCCCCTAGGCAGTTGCCTATTCTGCCTAGTGGATAATCCGGCCCTGGCCCCGGACCAACAGGCTGTAGGTCAAGGGAGGTTTGGGTGAGCGTGGGTATCAAATACACATATAATTTATATCAATTACTTGGACAATGGGCGGATGGACTGCATAGGACTGAAGGTTCGGTCCCCGCCCGGAACAAAATTCGCGTCATCCGCTTACATAGGTAGGGTATTTGTTTAGTATGATCGAACATTTCGCTCAAATACTTGTGTAGGTATATAAGGTATCACGCCTCTGTTCTATGAAGGAGTAGGCAAGTGAGTGAAACCACATATTACCTACTCATCTCATTTGTAATAGGTAAGTACCGGTACAGAATAATTTTATTTAGACTCAGGGTGGTTAGTGGTAAAAAAGACTAAAAATATGGAAACAATTATTATATTTAAACAGTAATATTACAGACTAGTATAAAAATAGCCAAAGCTAGCACTGAGCAATATCATTTGTGACTTAATAAAAATAGTAAATAAAAATATTTTTCATATTAATAATATAATAATAGCTGTTAACATGTACTCTATAGATATATATAATTATGTATAAACAGTTCTGGGCATTTGCACTGAGTGCTTAACAAATGGTAACTTAGTTACCATAAAGCAAAAACTATATATGGTGAGTAAACTGCTTGGGAGCAACATTGTCATTTGTGTTCTTATATCTGATTTCCTTGATGGTCAGCTGTTTTCCTTGGTGTATCCTTTGTAAATGGCTCCTCATATCATAAGATCGTGAGAATGAACGATGACACACAGGACATTGTGTTTTACCAGCGTGGGAGTCTTTGTGCAAAGTCAGTGAAGTAGGGTGTTTGAATCCCTTTGGACATAGTTGGCAGCGGAATTTGGCCAGCTCAGATTCTGAAATAAAAACGAGAGTTATATTATGTTGTAAGCCTCTATAATTTGGAATTGATGTGTACCAGAATTCACAGAGGTCACACTTATTTTGTAGAGTGGTAGGCTGGCAGTCCACATTTTTATTTGATAAAATCCTTTGATATTACACCTCGAACCTGCCTACACTAAAGGTTTGCTGTAAGAGAACTCAATTCTGCATTAAGCCCGCCTCTGTGCGTCTAATTTCATATTGCTATTATGTAATCATATGTATTGTGTATAATAAAGCATTAATTAATCTTTAGAGCTGAACTCTTGACTGGGTTTTTCAAAGGAACATCTCAACATGTTTACTGTCTTAACTGATCTATTTACACCTTCTTTTCTGCCATATTACCTATGTAATATAATTCTGATTTTATAATATATCTCTACATAAATAATGTTATCATTAGTTTTAATACTGATAACATGTTGTATATTTTGGTATATTATACATGTACATGCTGTGTGGTATCCAGCCTAGAATTGACCGCCCCATTTCCTCCCGTGGGTGTTGTAAGAGGTGACTAAGGGAAAATTTAGAAGATGGGCCATAAATGTACCACCAATACTGAGATCCCCAAGCTGCTTGCCAAGCGTGGGGATTATGGCAACCGTCCCCGCTTAAATGGGGAGGTCTATGTTCAACAGTAGACATCTTTGGGCTAATGATGATACATGTAGAACATCTTTATGGATACTGATACATATTTACTTACCAGAATTATTCTTTTCAGACAAATCTTCAACTGATGTTGACTGTGTATCAACTTGCATTTCTTCACCAGTAGACGGTATTGCTTTCAACTTAGTGTTATCATCAGACTTTGAGGTTTCAGGTTGCATGTCAATGTTACCATTTTCTTGTTCTGGAATACTTTTTACCGTAATAGGTTGTGGAATGTACTCTTCTCTTGAACTTTGCATGGTTGCTAAGTTAATTGGCTCATCAGACAATACAGGCACAATATCCTCAGTAATTCTACTTGATTTCGAACTTAAATCTAATGAAGTGTTATCAGTGATTCTCAGCTGGCTTTTAGATGATTCATCCTCCACATTATCTGTTAAACCTTTAACCTCTAAAAGCTCAGCAGTAATAAGGAATGATTCCAATTGCTCTTGAAATATATTCACCTCACCGTGGTACATAAAGTTGATGATCGCGTTGAGGTCTTCGAACTTGAAGTTTCTGAATATAATTACAGGATGTTGACATGGATTCTCTTTAAAAATTTGCTTGAAGTAACTACTACAGGCAGATAACAACATTTTGTGTGCTTTAATTTTACCTCCATCGCAACACAACGTGACATCCACTAAATCGTTTTCAAAACGAAGAACATTGAACGCCTCTGTTACGTGGGATACGTAATTATTCCACCGTAAAGAAAACTGCGGGGCATTATTCATCTTTTACCAACTACTGTAAAACTTTTTCTTATATATCAAAAACAGTCAATCTTTAAAAAGTTTATCACTTATTAGAAAAATCGTCTATATATGTTAAAACTTAGGTAATTTTTTCGATGGATCAAATGTAATATCCGCGTTTCTCTTTCATTTACTCATATTATTGGTTGTCAACTTGTCAATATTTGTCAGTTTTAGTTCACAGATGTCAGTTCAATTGTCAAATGTCACCGTTGACATAGTTATGTTGGACCACAGTGTTGTACCCGACCCCACCCCAACTTACTAACAGGTCCACTTATACATCAGTGATATTTCATTCATAATTTCATACATACATACATACATAAAGTCAAGCCTACTTCCAAGAGGGGTAGGCAGAAACTACGTATTTCCACTTATACGTAGCAGTTTTTTGAGGGATCTAGTTGTTTCTAGGCAACAATAAGCCTTCAGAGATAAGCCTGCTTTATAATAGCTTATCCCACGTGTAAGCGATACATGGCGATACAAACTGGTGTGACCATAGCTAAGACAACAATTGTAATGTAGACTTTTATGTGTTTAGTGTTCTTTGTCACATGCCAGGGATTTTTTTTAAATGTGGGATGCCGTGCTTGGCTCACTTTTTTCTGATAGTAACTTTTGTCTATTTATAATATTTTAGTTTTAGTTTTCCTTTTTATATCTTTATTAAACAAGTTTATACATCGTAGTGTTTAAGGTTTTATTTCGCCTCACCGGAGATCCTGACCTATATACCATGTTACGCAAGGCAACGCATATCTGGACACATGATTTCGTATGAAAGTCTATGCAACCTTGACACACTTGTCCGATGCCACGCAATGCCACACTTCCGACGCGACGCCAACCTGCGATAGATAGAAGATGTCTGTGGTAATCTAAATTTTGTAATTGACAATATGACATGACAATTACACTTTGAATTACGTCTGTCACTGTCATTCATTGTCTGAGGTTATTTTCCATATTATTATAGTGAATTAATTTCTTTTTCTCAAAATTAAAGCCTAAGCACTAATAACTCTGATAAACTAACACGTGACATCGAATTGCTAAAACGAATTAACTTTATCTCAGTTCAGCATCTATTATAAAATGGTATGATTGTGTCCATCTCGAGTTATCTACATACATTTTATGTCCTGTCTTTTAAAATTAATTGGTTTTAAATTTTAGCACGGAAGAGTTAAGGTTCGTACCACAGAAGAAGAACAGGCGAGAAAGGAAAAAGAACGCCAGGAGAAATTAAAAATATTTAAACATGCAATGCAAAAAATATTTCACAAAGTATGTAAACAACATTGCTGCTTTAAAAGTATCAACTTATGATGTAGGTATATAAATACAATTATATGTGTTTTAATTACAGAGAAAAGAATGTGAATTAGATAAGGATCTTCTGGAGTTGACAGGCAAAGTATTATCATCTAACCCTGATATTTATACACTGTGGAACATAAGAAGGGAAATACTTATAGTTTTCAAGTATGTGTTAACCATTTTCTTATATCATTTATATTAAGAAAGAAAGTATTAATAAATACTTGTATTTTTTTGCTAGATCTTATTTGTTTCAATAGATTTTATTAGAATTCAATATCATTTACCAATCTAGATCATCAAGTTGCTTTAAATGTAATATGACTGACAAAACTTAATAAAGGCCCTTGATTTAGTTAATTTTTAATGCAAACAAATTATCAGCTTGTAGTAATCAAAGTTATTTTCAGGAAAAGTAATGAAACTGAAGAAGAATTAACACAGCTATATGATGCAGAACTACACCTTACTGAATATTGTTTAAAAGTCAATCCTAAGTCTTATTGTGCCTGGCATCAGAGAGAATGGGTGCTTACCACTAGAACAGATCCTAACTGGGAGATTGAACTTGGTCTGTGCAATAAGTATCTAAAGTTGGATGAAAGAAATTGTAAGTATTTAACTATATTACATTTTACTGGTATTTTACTTTTTTGTTTTTGAACTTAGAAAATGAATAGGTTTCACTACAGATTCCGTGAGACACTCTTCAGGTCAAGCAGTTTTTAGTTAAGTCACTTATCCTTATTAAGTTGATGTATTTTCAGTTCATACTTGGGACTACCGAAGATTTATTGTAAGTCAATACAAACCATCACTGAAGGATGAATTTGACTTTACAACTGAGAAACTACTTGATAATTTCTCCAACTATTCTGCTTGGCACTATAGGAGTAAAATGCTGGTGGAGCTCTACCCTGACATAGAAGGTAAATCTTTGAATGAGATAATTTGTAACTTATGGGGAAAGGAATTTATAAATTTGGTGTTGTAAAATCCTGCTATACTTTTTTATTATGTTTTAAATTGGTATAATATAATAATAATTTATTTTGTCTGCAGGAGGGCGACCAATAGAGGACAGTCATCATAAACATGAGTTAAAAATGGTTCAGAGTGCAGCATTTACTGACCCAGATGATACTAGCGCATGGTTTTATCAAAGATGGCTATTAGGTATGAATTAATTTACACCTTTTTGTAATTGAAAAAGAATTATTATGTCAATGGTTGAATAAACATTACAATTTACAGGTGCTGTAAGAATGGATGTACAAGTTGTAGTTTATGTGGTGTCCCCAGTAAAAACAACTGTAGCATTTAGTAAACCTGTCAATCAGAGCTGTGTTGCTTCGAAAACACGGATATTTAATAACAATGAGTTATTTAATGGAGAATGGCAATCTTGTACCGGGAATCAATATGATGTTTTATGGATTTTCAATTGTAATGATGTAGCCGACAACATGATAGATGTGAAGGTAATAAGATTCTTAATAGGTCATGTTTTTATCATCAAACTTAAACCTTTGTTACTTTTATGTGTATATAATTATATATATTCAATCTTATACATTTTGAATAATAATAATAAAAAAGTGCTAATTTTATTTATTTGATTTCAGCTGGAGTTTGACATGGAAGATGGAAAAGTACAAACAATTCCTAGTACCAAACTAAATGCAAGCACATATGTTGGTAAAAGTGAAATAAGCTTTAAAAGGAAATACTCTAAGCCTGTTGTTGAGGAACTGAATAATCAGCTGGAAGCCTGTAGACAGTTGCTGGCTATGGAACCTGATAATAAATGTAATAAGTATATAGAATACATAATTATATTATAAGATATGATCTTGATTATTAACCATACATATTTTTCTTATCAGGGGTACTGTTATTAAAACAATTAGTGTATTTAACACTTTATTAATATAATATTTTGTATAACGTAATATTAACATGTACTTATACACAAACTAATACAATACTGCTTTCTTATCTTCGAGAAATTTTCCATTTCTTGCATAACTGTATTAAGCAAATAATGTGGCTTTCATTCAATAACTCATTAATTGTAGTTTCTAGTGGAAGGTTACAACAAACATTTATTCTAAATATCATTGAAATTATGATGCCTAAAAATTACAAAATATATTATCTTTCCAGGGACTCTTCTAACAACTACTGTATTTCTTCACTGCATTGACGCCAAACAGTACCATAAAGAGGTTATAGAAAATTTACAGACATTAAAACAATTAGACAAGTTGCGAGCTGGTTACTACAACGACTTAATCACACAA
The DNA here is from genome assembly GCA_905340225.1 of Abrostola tripartita. Classification (NCBI taxonomy): domain Eukaryota; kingdom Metazoa; phylum Arthropoda; class Insecta; order Lepidoptera; family Noctuidae; genus Abrostola; species Abrostola tripartita. The sequence goes on from HG996488.1 coordinate 6,722,899, forward strand.
TGGGGTATAGAAGATCAACTTACTACAGACTATGAAACTGAGTGCCTTGATTTCAAAATTAAATTCGACGAAAAAATAATAAGTTTGCCACATTTACAGTATTACAGTCATTGTGAAGATGTCGATTTGTCTGATCAGAATTTGAAATCAAATGTATTGCCATCTTTGGTAATGCTGCAGCATTGTAAGGTAAGATATATTTATTATTAAAACCTTGAAATTACAGACTTCTTAAAACTTATATCATTAGTTGCTGCCAGATCATCACTGATGCGATTTTATTTATTTATTACCGATATTTAGGTTATATTATATTCTTAAGTAGTAGTACCACTGCTAGTAACTATTTGTTTTTCAAAGCAACTAAAGATTTTAATTTTCATTAAAAGTCAAAATCTACAAATATTATTAGCGCCAAGTTCATCTTACTATTTTGAAAATCATAATCAGGACTATATACAAACATAACTTTATATTTCTCATTTCAGATACTGTCATTAGAAAACAATAAACTGACGACGTTAGAAAAATTCCCTAAGTTAAATTTGGAGGTATTAAATTTAAAAGGAAACAAAGATTTAGTTGAAGAAGAACTTGAGTTATTCAAGAAAAGTTACAATAACTGTACAGTGATTATCTGAAGAAACCCGAACACCTGTTAGTGGAGATTATATTCACAGTCCAATCTTAAATTAAAGCCTTAAACTAAATTTTAACATTATAAAATTAATACATTATTATTTTATCATTTGTATAGTGGTGAAAGATTCAACTAAGTAAAAATAATTGTACTATTTTAGTATTGTGTAAGTGGTCTGTAAAACAATAACATCAAGACTTTTTGCATGGCTTATGCCAAGAAACTCCAAATGTGACGAACATAATATACACCAAACAAAAATCAGATCCAATTAATGAAAGTAACTTTGTGTTTAACTTGCGTACTACATGGCTCTTGATGTATTGTATGGCAAGCTTCCAGAAGTTGCACAAATTCTATACATTATGGTTAATCCCCATAGACTCTAGGCAAAACTCCCAGAAGTTACAAAGTAATTGTAACACTTAAAGACACTTTTAATTTAATTTTCTTTTAGAAAAAAGTTAAGTTATTGTTTATTATTATTAATCAATATTTTCTATACTGCTAAGTAAACAGTATGGTTTATAAGAATGTATAAGCTTCATTCTAATTGGTAAAATAATGCTTAGTAAATGTGTACCTGCTCAAATGATATCAAATGTTGGTAACTGCTTGTTTCACCAAAGAAAGTGGCCTTAAAGTCAAGGTTTTGTCAAATGTAATTATTAGTTAGTACTTAAGTAATAAGAGTAATTGCTTTTATATCAGAAGTCATGTATTATCAACATAAGCACCGGTGAAACGGGGTGAATCGGAACTTAAGGTTTATTAGAAACAAAAACTTAGGATCTGTTCACCCTTAAGTTTCGAGTCACCCCATTTGATGGTATCAAAGTATTTTAGGATTTTTTTACAAATTTATGTACAGCATTTTATTATTACTTACTCATTTTACGATGTTTATAAAAAATATATCTTTATGATTTTAAATATCATATTCGTATTGTGTAAAAATGTTACACATCTTTAAAATATAATTATTTGTATGTCATTTTCCTGTCAGTCATAAAATATTGCTTTCATAATGTTTTTATGAATGAGGGATAAATTTAAACACTGTGACTCTCCTAAATAACAATAGAACAAAAGCTTTCATTCAATATTGTTAACATTTATTTATAAATTTAAATTTGAACATGTAATTTATTTACATGGAAATAAATTATTTTGGAACATTATGTGATTCTTAAACTTTGTACTCCAATAAGCTTACCAGATTTTAAGCTTTTTAAAGTTGAAAACAACTTCACTAACCGGTTTTAACAAAATATCTTCATCCCAAAACAATTTGCCACATGTCTCACACAGAATTGCTGCTTTACTTAAAGCAGATAGCTCACTAGCATTATGTATATCAATTGGCACACCCTTAGTTGTGGTCAGTTTCTTTTTTGGAAGTGTATCTGGTTGATATAAATCTTCATCACAATCTGAATCACTCAAAAAATTATCACAGTATGCTGTTTCGTCATCATCATACCCACACCCAAATCTGTCTGTTTGATCAACCTTAACCGCCTTTACCTGATATTCACTACACATTTTTACAACATCATTTGAATTTACTTTTCTTAAATCCCTACTATTACAATTAATACAAAAATTGAAGAGATTATCTTGTTCTACTTTTATATTAAAATTATTAAATATTTTTCGTAACTGTTGTATAACAGTATCTTTACCAACTTCTAATATAGAACTCTGTGGGTAGTTATATGTTGGTGTGTATTTTAGTTTACATAGGAGGACTAAGCGGTCTTCTGATATTGCTAAATTTATTGCATCATGCCATAACATTGTTGATGGTATCACAGTTGTGTCTATTCCACAATATCTTAAATAAGGCATCAAATTAGATAATATAGGTTCAACCATAAATTTTACTTCATGTACAGATTTTGACTGTACCATAGGTAAATTGGATTGAAACCTTTCTATAACTTTAGGTTTCTTTGTACATTTCTTTTTACTTTCCAACATAACATCATTGCATATTTCCTCAAAGTTTATTTTTTGATCTAAACATAATTTTTGAAGATATTCATATATTTCTATGAGCACATGAGCATCTAGAGCAGCATAAAGTATTTGAGTTTTTCTTAATGGTCGTAATTCCCAATTAGAACATTGTTCAGACTTTTCAAGAGGCAACCCAAAGCAGGATTGCACTAGGCAGCTGAGGCTATTGCCTACATTGTCACTGTTACCAGGTAAAGTAAGTCCATTATTAACAAGGCTCCTCCAGAATATACCAACATCCAGTAGTCCTTCACCTTGTACTTTAATATTTCCCAATCCCACCAGGGAAGATTTCATTTCCTTCAAGTCTTGTTCGAGGCCAAATCCCAGTTTTATAATTTCAGCATTATCCAGGAAAGATTTATAAAAAGTGTACCAAAAGCTAGAATATTCCACTTTGTTTAGAATTAGAGTATCTATTAGATACACTCTATTATTTGTTGCAATTTGTATTAATGCAACCTGAGATTGTGTTGCCCCAAATGATGGCTTCCATTCACAATCAATGCTTACAACACTACTTTTGACAACATCTGATATCATTAAATCATAAAACTTTTCTCCTGTGTCTATCATTGTAATCTGGTCTTCAGGTAAACTAATTTTATAATACTCCTGGGCAGTGGTGGTATTTGTTTCCCATGATTCTTCCTCAGAAACATCATTCAAAGAAATTTCTTTCAGTGCAAGGGGCAGTTCACTTTCAGCCATATTCAAATATGAAGCCCACTTGAGTGCTTCATTTCTGTCATAGTCAACCAGCATGTCGATGAACTCTTGACCAGAACCAGCATTTTGCTTCAGAGAATCCTTAACAAGATCTTCCCACACTGAAGAGCTAACATTATGTTCTTGATATCTTTGATGTATTAAATATCTCAATCCACCAGTAGTTCGATTCTTACTGAGATTCTTACATGTTTCGATAGGGATATTAAACTTATTACACAATCGAGCAACAAGTTTTCCTAATGGTTTGTAGTGAAGCTTATCATATTTTACATGAGAAATCTTATTGACATCAATATAATGCTGTACAAATTCGCGAATACTCACAGTTTTATCTAGCAAATGATCCAGAAAAATTAACAGTGGCTTTACCTGGCTAGGACATTCATTCAAATACTCATCAATCAAATTTGATTTGTCTTGCAGGATCAATGGAAATAAAAGATCTTCAACTGGTATGTCATCAAACAATTCCATTGATATAACTATTTGAGATGCTAGCTTACAATTATCTTTGCTGACCATTTCTCTTACCATAGGTAGGATTTTATCTTTAATTGTAGACACTCTGTAAGCTTTTACAATGAGGCACAGGAAGTGTTGATTTCTTTGCTGTGTAGCTATATGGAAAGCTGGTAGTTTAAGATTGTCATCAGGAAGAATATTATTTGAAATAGACCATTTCATTAATATTTCAATAATATAATATGGTAATGTTTTTATCTTACAATCTTTGTAATCATCACATTTTATAACAAAAACTAAGGCTAATCTGTAGCGATCTTCTGTGTGATCAAAAAATGACTCCAATTGAGCTGAAACTATTGGACTTTTCTTCCATGTTCGCCAAGTAAGTTTTAGTTGCTCGAACCATATTTTAGAGTTGTCATCTAGGTCTACGTTAAGGCCTATCGTCTGTAAAGATTCTTCAATTGATGGTACAATTTTAATGGATTGATGCTCACTGACTAGTTGATTAATATCCATTTTACAGTCTTTAACTTCTTCTCCTGCTTGAATTCAGTACTTACAGCAAGTTAGGTCACGGTTCTTAAAACATGATTATGTTTGAAACTGGGTCTATACGATCTGTTTATAACTAAGACTATGGAACACAAGTATTGGCAGCACAAACACCTAAATATTATTTATTTTATTATATTGAAACTTATGCATCGATATATTTATCAAAACAATAATAATTTACATCAATGAATGATGTAAAACTAACGAATTTTAGTGGAACCTTCAGTATTTTATAATGTCAAATGTCAATTCAATATTGTCAAAATTAATTTAAGTGTTGGGTTACCATAAGTGAATAGTCAACATTAAAGGAATTAGCCGTTTGTGAAATGTGAAGTATTGTGTCAGTTTCTCATGTTCTATTAATCATCACGCTTTCTTAAAAAATCTGTGACTTCCCTATAAAATCGATTTCGTTAAATAAGTGGTGCTTGAACAGTACATACTGTAAATTATATCATAGACTAATCAGAATAAGACCTCCAACCTCTAACAATAGACTTTGCTCACTAGTTTCCCCAAACTGTGTAGGAAGGTCAAGATGGCGTTACTGTGCGCGTACTTACAAGTAATAACAATAATTTCTTTACTAATTGGCTTATAAGAGTGGACAATAGATGGCGATGTCATAAATGTTGCAAAACTTAGTATACAAATTGACTTGTGCGTAATTGGAATAGATGGCGCTGTCGTAAATGTTACAAAACTAGATCATAAAGGACAATGCCAGATCCTGCCCTAGCCATTTACAGAATATATAAATCCACGAAAATAATTGTAACGACTACTGGACCTTTTCATAACAATTTGTTTTTCTTTAGAACTTGCGGATTTCAAATCAATGTTAAAAGGAATTCAACCCCGGAAATTCCCTTTTGCCATTTCCCCTATTCTATAACTATCTGCGTTTCTTGTTACGCATGAACATACCTAGGTAATAAAAATTAAATTACATAAAATAATTAATTATAGATCAAATGAAAGCGAACGTATGCATTACGTTGTACGTAAAAATCATTAAAGATTACGCAAATAATTATGTATTAGAAGAATGTTGCATAACAATTAGTTTCGCATTCATGGATTTTGTATAACGAAACGTTATTGAAGCGCATGCGCGTATTAGTCTTATGTCAAAGTTAAAAGTATGACATTGACATTAATTCGCTCCAATACTATTTTTAAATATAAAGTACGTTATTGAAGCGCATGCGTGTATTAGTCTTATGTCAAAGTTAAAATTATGACATTGAAATTCATTTGCTCCAATACTATTTTTAAATATAAAATACATACAAGTACATATAAAAAATACAAGATATATGTTCTTAAACAATAAACGCAATGTATGAACATCTATTTTACCAATATATTATATATCAATATAGACTTATGGTTTATAACACTGACTGCAGATTTTATGTCACTATGATCAAATCACAACTTCAGCTTATACTTTTTGAATCTTTTTATGTTCATATTATAATATTATGTTGATGTGTGACACAATTTATAGTAGATATATTTAAGCCACGCACAACGTCAGCTCCTCGTATTTTACTTCAATTCAAACCAAAAAATAAGCATAACAATAACTTAAATAGTTCGTCTTCCGGCTGATGAAAATAATCAAATGTGTTAAATATTTTATTATATAAGTTTTTTACAATTATTTACATTTTAAAACTAACATAAATTAAAAATAATACCTACACATAAAAATATAAAAATTTAAAAAGCATCATAATATTGATCCCCATCGATGTCAACTGGTAACGTGCCCAAAAGACTGGCAGCATTGCCACGTTGAATAGCAATGCTTATTCTTTGGCCCAAAAATGCACCAGCCCTATAGTGTGTTAAATAGTGTAATCAATTTTAACAGTTGGCATACAATTCTAAAATACAAATTCACCGTGTCTTAACGTTTCTTAAACTAAGTACTAACTAATATCACGAAGTAATTATAAATATTATGATAATGGTGGATATATTTATGAAAAATGGTCGCCTAGCAGTAGCCGAGTCGTATTATTGTAATTGAGTTTATTATCAGTTGTCATACGATTCTAAAATTCAAATTCACCGCGTCATAACGTTTCTTAAACAATAAAAGCAGGTTTGGAACATCTATTTTGACAAATTATTAAGTGGTAGATTAGTCATACAGTATGTAACACTGACTGTAATGAACATGATACTGGGGTCAAATCATGACATATAAGTTCACTTTTTGAATCTTTTTATGTTAAAATTTCTACAACATTCCACTGATACAAGAACCAAAAAGTAAAACAACTACGTATGAACTGAATTATCTCTTTCGAATCCACTAAATATTATTTTATCGTATTATTATTAATTAAATTGTAAAACCATATTAAGTAAGTCTTGCACTTATTACTATCAAATATTAACAAATCGCACGTTAACTGCTTCCAACAACATAATGTAAAATAAAAAGCTTTTATATATCAGAAATAGTTTTAAAAAAATTAAAAAATAATGTTACCACAAGGATTTGAACTTACGACTACTAAAATGAAAAGCAGAACCATAATCGACTGAACTACCATATCTTCCAGTTTTGCATCGAATTTAAAGTTCCTTTTTCTTTTAAGTCGATTAGAAAAAATACATTCAAATACATTCCAGCAATGAATTTAAAAACTATTATAGATAAATAAAAAATTAGGTAAACTTACAAGTATTACTGGTAAAATAGCTCGCGGAACTTGTGCTATGAATGTGACCACTTTTTCATCTAAATCGGCCCTGAATCAACTTCAAATACCTTTTAACATGTCCTAAGTATATAGTTTTGGCTTTAACCATTCACCCACTAACTAATCATCAAAAAGCATTAAAATATTATAATTAATAATAATTATATTTTTGATGTAAATAAAATATTTAATTTCGTAATAATTATTACGAAGTAAGCGTATGTATGTTCTTTATGAGTGTTCATATAATCACTATCTCATTTATTTCCGCGCCATCTATCTGTGTTATAATCAACAAGTTCATAAAGAGAAGGTTCAGTTTGTTGTTGTATCCGTAAACTAGTCTAAAAATACGCGATCGTGATTTTTGGAACTCCTAGTGACATCTCTGATGGCATGGGGAACTAATCGATCTTGGCTTGCTGTTTTGTTAAGACACCGCCCCTCTTCTATACTTATTTTCTCTATGATTATATTAATCAGATATTTCTGAAGACCATAATTCCTATCTGCCTTTAATACCTATACTTATTTTCTCTATGTTAATACTCACCTTTGAGCTGATAGAGAAAAGTAATATTTCGGTTTGAGCAGTTTGATTAATTTAGTTCCTATTATAATTTATCTTTAAACTATTATATTATATTTCCTATATTGAAATGTTCAAAGTTTGTGTGTATCTGTTACTGAAATACTCAGTATACTGACGGCTCAGTTACCATTTTTGCATATATCGAGATCTAAAGCATGGAAAAGTTTACTTTCCAACAATTACTAAGAAAATAGAAAAGATAGAAAATAATCGATGCTACAAATATAACTCAGTAATGAAACTGAATGCCATACAGTGACTTTTGTTTTTCCAAGTTGAATGAAGCAGTTTTGTCACGACAAATTTATTGTGTTGATCATCTTTTTCGTAATTTAAAGTTTAATAACATTAATTCTTTTATTTAACTTTGAAAAACTATATAAAGATGGAGCTTTCTGCAGAAGGTAAAACTCCCGAGTATATGGAATTGGCCGGAATTAAGTTCAAGCTTAGTTTGCCCCAGTTGAAAGATGATCACCAGCTAAAAGAACAACTGTTACAAGGAATCAAGAGTGGAAACATGGCTCCTTATTATAAAGAGGTTTGTAATGATCTGGGATGGAAATTCGATCAGAAATTATATGATCAAATGTCTAAAGAAAACCAAGACAGGTTATCCAAGTTTAAAGAAGACGATTCTGAAACACCCGTTTGGCAAGATAGGTAAGTTATTCGCACTCATACTATCAGTCTCACACTTTAGTACATAGTGTAACATTTATATATCAATGGTAAAAGCTAACTAAAAAGGTAAAACTAGTAAAATGCCAATTCATGTCATACAATTGTTTCATGTCACATCTTACAGGTTTTTGTTATTGAACTATTCATAATGATGGCTTATAATAATATTTCATTTAATTTGATACATTTCAGGTTAGATTATCTATGTTCAATAGGTGACAAAGAAGGTGCAACTGCTCTGGCCACAACTAAGTATGAAGATGCTACATTGACCACAAACAGACGTCTAGATGCTGTCTTTGCTTTGTTTAGGATTGCTTATTTCCATGGCTGCAATGTGAAAGAAATGGGGAAGAACATAAATAAGGTACTCTTAAATTGTTCACAATTGAATTCTTAGATTTAAAAATTGTATCAAATAATGTTACTACCTGTTCCCAAGAAGCCTAATTTATTTTATTTATAGAAGAGTTTCCCTGAGTCATTTTTCATTAATTCTAGATGAGGCAATGCCTTTGATGAAATATACTGAATCCCATATTCAATCGCCTATGACAAAATTTTACTAATGAAATACAGAAAAAGGCTTCAAATGATAAAATATTGTAACTTTTTGGGACCAGTAAATATCATCAATGCCTTTCACTATGAAATTATAAGTTATTGTTTATTATTTCAGGCTCATGAACTAGTAGACAAGGGTGGTGACTGGCGCTCCAGGAACAAGCTAAAGGCATATGAAGCAATTTATTGTCTTGCTGTCAGGGATTACAGCAAAGCAGCGGACTTGTTCATTGATTGTGTGTCAACGTTTGAGTCATATGAGTTGGTAGACTTTGGTAAGCATTTCAGCATCAGTTCTGCTAAGAAACCTAAAGTTACTTTATCTATTATTAAATTGTGTGACTATTTATAAATTTCATTTTATAGTATAAGTTCTGCCATCTTTGTGGAATCACTCTTTCTCTTTTAAATACGACATCTGAAAAATCTGTTTAAAAATGAAGAATTTTTCATATATTAATGAACTTATTTATAAAAAGATTCCATAATGTTTTTTGTTAGTAGTACACATCCTTTCATCCCTATGTATGGCCCGCTTTTATTAATATAACAATGTATTACAGGTACTATCATCCAGTACTGCGTGCTAGCGTGTGCGTTGGCCCTGGAGCGGCATGCCCTGCAGTCAGCTTTGAGGCGTCAAGGAGCGGCCGTGCAGGCGCTGCGGTCGCGCTTCCCAGAGCTCAGGGAACTTGTCGAGTCACTGCACGAGTGCCGCTATGCAGATTTCTTGAAGAGTCTTGCTTGGGTACTGTATTTATTTATACTGTCTTACTTTCGCTTCACTTTCGGTTTTTCTAGCATTCCAAAATACTACATGTACCTATATAATACAAATATGACTCCTATTACTTGTGGTAGGAAGATTAACAATGCCATGGCATATAAAGTGGAATTTGGACAGTTATCAATAATTATGTAATTATCAAATTATCATTATATAAACTATAAAATACTATTTCCTGCAGGTGGAGACTCAGATCTGCGTGGACCCAGTATTCCGGCCTCACTACCAGCACTACGTGCGCGAGGCCCGCATCAAGGCGTACGTACAACTGCTGCGCGCGTACCGCTCGCTCAGCCTCGACAACATCGCTGACACCTTCGGCGTCTCCCGGGAGTTTGTTGAAGAAGAGATATCTAAGTAATCTTATTGTTATGGTACATGACTTTACATGAGTGTCCAGTATGAGTTGTGTTTGATAGCTAACTAAAGTATGAATTTTGCACGAATACTGGTATCTTAATATTTTTGATTGGAAGTTATAACTTATTTTTTCATATAAGGTAAGGATATGAAGACTGACCAGACTTCACAGTAATTTAGTGGCACTCTAAGATAGACAAAAACTTAATTACACAAAATATTAGTCGTAGTTTCAGGATTAAAACTACCTAGCTTTAGATACTACTTGAGACTTGCGGAACATTCCGATTTAATGTTATTAACAAAGGTTCAACATTTTCGTACGAAAATACGTACGTATTACGGATTTCATAGTTCTATTTAAATGTAGGTATACCCACAAGAATATAAGGTTAATGAATGTTCTGTGCGCAGCTTCACGGCGGCGGGGCGCCTGCAGTGCCGCATCGACGCGGTGGCGGGCTGCGTGGTGACGGGCGCGGGCCGCGGCGCCGACGCCGACCGCTCGCAGCTGTACCAGGCCACCATCCGCGAGGGGGACTTGCTGCTCAACCGCGTCAAGAAACTCGCCAGCGTCATCAACTTCTAACTTTTATGTGTGCTTGCTAATATATTATAACTTTTTAAGTATTTTCTGAGTTTCATTTATAGTGTTATTTCTCGACAAATATCTCGTAAATATTCTTAGTATATCGATTTATAACTCACAAATTAGTATGTAAGCATTAATTATAATTTGTTCTTATAAAATTAAGTCTTTAAATTGATATTATGTAAATGGTTGTAGCTCTACTTAGCTTTAGAAAAGAAAATCGTAGATTTTGCTGTCTTCTTTTAAAACCTTTGATTTTGACGGTCAATATCAATAAAACTGGCCCCTAGACAAGTGGCAAAACGCTTGACGAATAGAAATCGAATAGGATGAATAATGTATGGATTTGACATAATATGTCATCGATAACATAATCGATACATTATGTCATCCCCAGTGATGTGTCAAATATAGACATCACTGGTTATCCCCATACATTTTTCATTCTATTCCCATGGTATAATAATAGGTATGTATATATTATACATAATTATTATTATACCATGTCTATTCCATTGCTATTCGTCAAACGTTTTGCCGCTTTTATAAGGGGGTTGATGAGATAAAACAAACTAAAAGGGAATAAGGAGAGTAAGGATAAAGGAATAACAAAAAAGAAAATGATTATTAGTATAATAATTGTTTTTTTTTAAATAATTTGAATACTTTTTGGACATTTACATAAACATTTAATAATTTACAATGATTATTTATACTGACATGACATGACACATCATATTCATGACTAATACTACTCTCTAATATCTATTTGCAACTTGATATAATAATTAGCTTGTAGGTGCTATGAGAATTTATTCTAGACAACTAAACTGTCGCGCGAGGCCTATCGCCCCGCAAGCATTCATTATTAATACTAAGAGTGTATGCATGATTTATAATTTATAAATAATTTAGTAGGACATTTATACACAGATAACTAGTGTCGAAAGTAAATACATATATAATTCTTTAAAAAATAATTATATTTATTAGCAACTGGATTACGGCGTCTACTAACAAGCATTGAGAAAATGCATAATTGGAAAGAAATGTAATATGAATGTGTGTACATAGTCGTGGTCAGTCTGCGTACAGTGCCGGTGGTACTACAAAAGTATGTAACCGTTAAGTACTAGGTCAACGTCTCGTCATAACACCAGTCGCTCACATTTTTACAAAGATATGTTGAAGTATTCTAAAGCAATATAATAGCTATGACTCTAAATACTTATAACTATAGACCTCAAATGCAAATACTTTTAATTTACATGATATGAATATGTCATTAACCTCTGTTACAATTAAATGTATTGTAGTACAATATTGAATACCTAAAGACAATAGATGCATAGGTAATAGAATTTTCAAGAAATTACTTTTCGGTATTTTCATACAATGCGCGATGGGTAGGTAATAGTATAAGGAATAAGTTTTAATTTACATTTTTAATAAATAAAGTGATAGTCGTTATAATTTAACAGTTATCAAATGAAAACTTAGTAATTTCAAAACTTGCTTTCTCAGTAACATCAATCGTTTGGAATGTGGCAAAAGACAAAATCATGCATATTGCACTCCAGTTGTAGTCGTACAATATAATATTATAATAATTTTATTAAATTCAAGTTTATATCTACTTGTTCATTACAATACTATTTTACAAATTATGTACATTTAATTTAAAAAGATATAGTTTTATGAAAATTATTTAATTTTTGGGATAATTTATATTTAATTTTTGATGTCATAGCACATTCGACTGCATCAATAAGACGACATCGCCTCACCGAACGGCTCTCCCGGTACGTCAGACACAGCCTCCAAATGTGCAGTATCACAGAGTAATGACATAAACGTGGAGCTCGCGACGAGCCCCCGATTGCCCCAGGCCCGTACTCGTGCATAATAAGTTACTTACAGTAATACTAGGCGTAATAACACGTGGAATAACAACGGTACATAGCGCTACACCTCGCACATAATTACGCTACATAGACGCCCGCCTCGTCGCGGACGATCGGTCTGCACTCTCACTCTAGACTAAATCTTTGTACAATATCTATAGACACGACGCCACCGTGGCCGCCGAGCCCGGCGCGGCTCCGGCCGGGCCTCTGGAATGTGTTGCGCGGGCTGCGCGGGCGGCGCGCCGCTCACACGGTCAGGCCCTCCGTGCGCGCCGGCGGCGGCAGCGAGCCCAGCGGGTGCGCCAGGTGCGGCGCGGGTGGCGAGGCCTGCGCCGCGCCCGCCGCCGCCAGCTGCCCGTGCGGCGCGGGCGACCGGTACTCGTTGTCCTCGCGCATCTGTCGGCTGCGCTCCGCCAGCTCGCGGCCGCGCTCGGCCAGCTCGCGCATGGCGGCCTGGCGCTCGTCGCCGCCCTCCAGCGACGGCGGCCGCTCCAGGGGCGACGCGGCGCCGGGCCGAGCTCCTCCGAACGCACCGAAACCAAGTAGGCCTGGGAATTTCCCGACTACGCCATTCTGGCCCGCGCTCTGCTGTATTACTGATATCTCATTCAGCTGTAGACAAACAAAAAATCTTGTTATAGTTTTGGCAGAAAACAAAACAATTGCAAACATAGCAAATAAATAATAGAGTAAGTATAAAGCGTTTTGTCGATAGGTACTTAAGGTACCTATAAAGTTTTGTATTTATAGCTCACCTTCTGCTGCATGCCGTTGAGGAAAGGCGCGGGCAGATACGGGTAGAAGAGGTCTGGGCGTCGCAGCAGGTCGTGCGGCTCGTGCAGCGGCCGCGGCGGCAGCTCTAGCGACATACGCCGCCCACGGCGAGAGGCGCCGCCACTCCACATATGGGTACCCATATGCACCTGAGAATAACACACAAATTACTAATCAGGCTTCCTTTTGAGGATTTGATTTTTACATGATGTAGGTAAGTTTGAAGTTTTCGTTTCTAAGTAGAGATAAGTGGACGATTTCTAGGAATGCTGCTACCCATCTGTAAAGACAGGAGCTTGAAAGACGCCATATTTGAAAATTGGGGTAAGCACAAGAAAGTAGGCATTATGTTTCTTAGAATTTGACATACCTTAAGGTTACCCTTGGTAGTGAAAGCCTTCTGGCACACGGCGCATCTGAAGGGCTTGTCGCCGGTGTGCGTGCGCATATGGATCTGCAGCGCAGACGACGAAGAGAAGTTCTTGCGGCACACTCCGCACAGGTGCTTGGAGGATGCCGGCGGCGGCGGGTGCGTCGGCCCGCTCGGTACTGGGGAACAAACGGACAATGACATTGGGAACTTCACTCGGGTAGGTAGGTACTTAACTTGTTAGACATGTTTGAAACATTCAGAAATATAAATGTCAAATGGACCATTATTTTATTAAGGATACAGATCCTCTTATAGAGACCATGATGAATATCAGTGGTCAGAAATTGCTTTGATAAGAAAATAGTAGGTTTGTATACTTAGGTAGGTACCAAATAAGTAGTTTTGATTCCAAAGTATCTTTAATAAGCACCAAGAATGATTGTACGTATGCAAGAATATTACACAACACAATACAGAAAACGCAGGACTTTAAAAATTATGAACTTCTAACTTCAGAAAAATTTTGGTTGGTTTAAATGGTACCTATTCATCTGCAAGTGTGGGTGTTTTAGGTGTGTGTTTTGATGGTTTTAATAGCAGATGACAAAATACAACTTACCACTAGGCCGTTTAGGCAATGGCGGCATATCAATAGGTGGGGGGTGCGACATGGGCGGCGGCGGGTGCGCGGGCGGCGACCGTTTCAGGTCCAGCTTGTCGGGCGAGGAGCGGCGCTCGGGGCTCGGGTCGCGCCCGTCGTCGGCCCCGCTCGAGCTCTTGTCGAACCCGGGCGGGACGTCGCGGATCTTGTGCGTCAGCATGTGCTGCTTCATGTTGCCCTGGGGACGATACAACAACGGTCACTCATGATGATAGCCCAACACAAACATTTTTGTAAGCGTAAGTTAGTTTACCTAATCAATACTTTGCTTAAATTGATCTATATGCTCCTATGTCTATTTTCAGCAATCAGTTTATGCAGTAATAGGTATGCCTCTAACTACATAGCTTAAAATATCAATTTAGATGTTTTTTAACCAATTATTCGGGTTTAAAATACTTAGATAACTTTAATAAAAATAATAACTGAACTAAAGAACGGACTCTATATCAGGAGCGCTTACACTTTAACTGAATTAAAGAGATAAGTGGACAATTCAAAGGAGAGAGATTCAACATCATGCAAAATTATGAAAGCAAATAAAAACGCTCGTGATAGAGTGGGTCGCTCCTCGGCCAGGCGTCACTCTCGCATACCGGGTAAACGAAGGCGTTCCAGAGGTCCAAAGCAGTGGCGTGCGGGGGGCGGGGTGCGCGCGCGCGCCTACCGCACCGGCAACCGCCGCCACTGCTCTGGAACCACAAATACACAGGCGTTACACACGCACCACACGCACACAGCACCGTGGGACAAATATACACACAGTTATATAAACGCCATTACTATTAAAAAAAATCCAATCATGTAAACAAATAAGACTCTATCTGACTGTACTTTTAGGTTAACTTTAGGTATATCGTTCCTTAAACACAAACTTGGGCTTAAGGCAATTTCGTAGCAAAATTACATGGTGAAAGTTAGCCTTATCTATTTGTTTACATAATTGAAAATGTTGAAAAAATATAATTTAAGTGGGTACACATAAACATCACACAAAGATACCAACAGTCATAATTCAAACTATAAAGGGGGCTACTCTACAGGCGGGAAAATACGTTTTAATTTTAAAAAGTTGTAAAAAAGAGAAAACTAAATAAGGTAATCTACCCGAACGAAAACTTTGTAATCATTAATTTTGATTAATAAATACTTAAGTGAAGTAAGAAATAAGTACATATTACTTATATTTATAAAAATAACCAGACGAATGTTTTTTATTGTAGTGTCGTAGTCGTAGTATGGGCGCGTAACATTGTCGAAACTTTTTGAGAAATTATTGAAAATATCTAAATCTAGATATTCTTTCTTAAATACATAAACAGACACGAATACATTACGAGAATACATACGAGACTCTACATAGATTAATAATTAAGTGTATATATTGAAAACTTAAATCAGATCTGATCGCTGTATATTAATGAAAAATATTGATAACTATCTTTTTTAATTAAATATAAAAAGTTGTATTAATAAAAAAATGTTAATATATGTTCCTATCCATTAAAATATGAGGCCATGAAGTCTTTAATAAAATATTTTTTTAAATAAGTAATTCATATTCACTGATGATATTATTTAGTGTCTCTAAATACTACGCATTATTTATATGGACATTTTGTCTAAAATATTCATTAATTAATGTTGTAAATATTTTAGTGTTTGTGTTACCTAGTTATTGATTAATCATGAAACTAAGTATTTAGGCCTCGTATTTACATACAAAGCCCAATTATTCATTAGATTATAAATACACATTAATTATTTACTGCGCAATTTATTAATTTTGTGCCAAACATGTTTTAAACAGCTACACATTCTATATAACAATAGATAAATAAGATCAACATTTTGATAAGGAAAGGTGCGAGATAATATTTTTTAATTGCTGGTAGGTAATTAAATTCTACGGCAAATAGTATACAGATACCTGCCTACTTAATAGTAACTACTTAAACTACTTTTTATATCTATGTAGGTATTCAACCTATTTAGGTTCGTAGTACGTAGGTACTATAGATAGTGTAGTAAGTGTTAATAAGTATTTTTACAGCTGTATGTATTAACCGCCTCTTTTGTCTTTTGTTCGTTATCGTGACTACCGTGAGTATCTTCGGTTCGATTTTCAGGTCGAAAAGTATTCGTTTTATAATCCGTTGCGACATATCCCGTAGCAAACTAATCTATGATTGGTGCATAGTAAACTTCTCGATCTTTTTACATAGAGCGTATCGTAACGGACAAAATGACGATTTGTAAAAGCACGCTTCTGCCAATCCTCTCAGGAACTGCAGCCGTAATATATACGTACTTGGATAGTTAATTAGAAAGATATATTAAAGGGTAGATAATTCCAAAATCTCTTATTATTTGACTTCTCTGTAGTTAATTATAGCGTCACGAAAAATATACCTAATTGTTTAGACGATCTAATTTTAAGCTATTTTTAGCTACTACCTACCTATCGAACAATGGGTAATGTTGAAGTTAATTATCTTTAGCGTTTTCCTCAGAAAGAATCATTAATTGAATTCTCCAAAAGTAATGAAATATTTGTCATGATATTCTTAAATCGAGAAGAAATGGGCACGTAGAGCAAGCGGTTAAATATTTGTTTGCATCAGAGAGCTAACTTGTTATCTAAGTAGATAGGTAGGTACCTACTCACTTATGTAGGTACCCACATGGCTTGGCGAAATATGAGTGTCAAGAAGCACACTTCTGCCTTTCCCGAGAAATACAGGCAAAATGATATAGCTAGGTGTATAAACATGCATCTCGGTCATAACTTCTATAGAGATAATAAATATCTTTGCATGTATCTAGCATTGGTTCAGTAGCAATGAATCGCTAAATTGCTTTACAATTTATTAAGCTGTTCTAAAGCGTATAAGCCCGGGAATATAGGTTTATTTAATTACAGATAAATTATTGTATCTAAGAATAGATA
This sequence comes from Abrostola tripartita, assembly GCA_905340225.1. Lineage (NCBI taxonomy): Eukaryota > Metazoa > Arthropoda > Insecta > Lepidoptera > Noctuidae > Abrostola > Abrostola tripartita. The sequence continues at coordinate 6,740,286 of HG996488.1, forward strand.
TAGTACCTTACTAAGATTGTATAAATAGACGCGTATGTTACAACCAATTGGATTCTGTAATCGGAAAATCTGGATTAAATTTAGCACCTTTTTCAGTATTGGTATTAAGAATCCTCATTTTTCTATCAGAAATGTTTTTACGATGGTTTCTTGATATCCATAAAATATTATTCAATCAAAAACCGGACACACCGGCAACACAATTGTCGCATTTATACGATACAACTTAAAATATTACTAATACTTAAAGTTTACAATGCGCACCGGTTGTAAATTATGCTTTTATGAACATTAATACAATGAACTTTGATATATTATGTATTAATATTTTTATTTATATTCAATAAGCAATAGGTATCTACTCGGTTAATATGGTCGTTATTCGTTAAAAGGCGTGTAATAATGCCTACGTGTAGAACAAGAAGATTGGAATAATAGATAGGTAGATAGTTTGGCGCATGAACTTTCTTGGTTGGAGTGAAACCGACACTTATTGTAATTTCAAATGTGCTTGTAAGCAGTTGGTCGCGGCACTAGCGGTTACCGTCTAGCCGCCATCTTTAAAATCACTAACCTGGGACGATGAGAACCCTGGTTTTAAATTGAAAATTAAATGCTGCATTTTAACATTTATGAATTTTCTTTTTCAACGGGAATTTTGCGCGATCCGAACGGGAGCTTGTAGAACATGTGTTTTTATCCGTATACGTAGAGTTTACTACGATACAGGTTTTATATTTTTGGTAGAGTTAGGGACATTTAGTTTCATGGGTCTGTTTCTGTCTAACCAAAAGCAGCAGTTTAGCCAGAGCGATTGCCATTAGACTTAACCACTGTGTACTGAGGTTATTCGTTACCTAAGACTGCTGGCTCTAGATTCTGCCTATTCATTAAGACTCGTCTACGACATTTAACACAAGAAACAGATCTTAATTGTTCTCGCCAAGTCACTGAAAGTGTAAAGGAATATACCTAATGGAAGGTATCCGAAACATGACCGCGCTTATTGCTTAATTTCCTGTATCAGTGTCTACGGCTTTGAATGTCATAGAACTTGTCTACAAGACCAGTGATTGTTGTTCGCTTTTAATTCTTCTCCTGCCTCTGCTCAACTGTTACAGCATGATGCGACATCTTAGCATGCTTAAATTTGTTAGCACATTGTCAGATGTGTTACTTGGTGTACCAACAAGTGAGACGGTGCTCGGAGCAACACCGCAATAACCGAGCCGTTCGCAACACTGCGTAGGCAGTGACAGGTTGCTGGCTTGTCTCTCACTAGCATCACAGTAACCAGTTCACTTCAGTTGGATCTTACGGCATACCAACATGCATACGTTTTACAGTATCAACGGATTTCTTTCTCGTACATTCCTACACATTCTAATGATTAAAAAATCGTTTTGGAAGCCTAATTTTCCTATAAAGTATTAATGAATGTTAAGTAGACCGTCCCGGCCCTCTTCGTTGGTTAGTTACTGACAGTTTATGTTGCTTTGGTGTAAATTTTGTACATATAGGTACCTGATATAAAAATTGGAGTATGTTTTTCATTAGATATGCTTAGCCGGCCAAACCAGCTTAATTCAAACAAAGAGCTCTAGATTTAAGTTGGTGTTTATTTTTGTTTATAATCTCCTAGATATGAATATGAACGAAACCTATCAGATGTACCTATAGTTGAAGAGTCAAACTTTTCTTATGGTATTCAGGTCCTTTTCAACTTTCAGGTCATATTTCCGATATCTACCAATATCCTAAAGTGACGTAAGTCTTAAAAAGTTTTGACCTTTGAGACATAGCAACCTTCGCTAAAGACTTCTAAATACCGACGGCGACGGCTAAAGGGTTTATGTAATGTGGGAGGTACAGAGTAGGTAGGTACTGATGCGTGGAAATAGTTAGTAATATTATCATCATGGACTATAGAAATTGGTTGTAAATCTTAAATCCGAGATTATGCTCTACCTATAAGAATAAGAAGAAAGCAAATTGGTGCTTACGTTATATGTTATATGTTAACATTCGTCAGTGTTGCTCGTATGTTTTGTAGGATGTTATTTTTTGTCTTCAATAGCATCGGGACTCTACTTAGGCTGAACGATTAAACCGTTAGAGTTTCAATCAGTACCTATTACATTATAGAAAGTATTCAGTATAATCAGACGAAAGAAGACTGTAAGTGTAACTACCATAGAATGAATGACATCTTGAAACTAGCAAAACATTTTGAGCTTTTGATCATTTGATCATATTGATCTTGCCTTTTTTGAGCTAAAACGAGCACCTTTTTAAGTCCTTGGAACTTTATCAGTTATTTAGTATATTTGTAACTCCGTTATTCCGGAGAAAACTACAGAAGTGTTATTGAAAAACTTTTGTATTTTGCGCACTTACGAAGGACGTAGGCTACTTTTATTCCGGGAAAGCTTCGATAAAATTTACCAACCTGACGAAGTCTTGGGCGACTTTATTGAAACCTCAAAAGATAAGTTATCACAAATCTATTTTGACTTAATTGTCAGTAAAGCAACAATAATAATTTATAGTAGGTATTATACGCTAATGAGCACTGTCAACCTGTCATCGGCATTATACAGCGTTATGAGTCAGAGTAAGGAGTGGTCATATTATTGGGAGCAACATCGCTGTTGTCATTACGGCCAATGGGAGTCGTTAGGTATTTAATGCTTGATATTGTTACACTGTGTGACACTGCTCGGGTTTCGACAATACTTGTTGGAAAAACAGCAAGTAGGAAAAACGAGTAACCTAAACGAAATAAGTATGTAATGCAAGTAAAATTTAAGCACTATTTTGTTCCTACTCGTTGGAAGCTTTTACGAGCTTTGTGTTATTTAATTTTTGACTTAGTTATCAAGTTATTTTATGCTTAATGTAAAGCTTTTATTATATCTGTTTATGAATGTCCAAGAATTATAATATTTAAAGTGAATAAATTCAGTTAGGTGACTGGTTATCACGATTTGTCATACATTATCTGGGGCTTTGGGTCAGTCCAAATGTAAATCATAGGGTACTTAAGCGCCGGCCATTAATCAGAAGAACTTAATTAAACAACTGAGGCACGTAAGGTGCCTTTGTGGGGTTTTAAACTTTTAACCTCGGCGCCATCGTAAATAACCTATATTTTATTGATAAGACCCCTGGTCACTTTCGGTAACATACGAAAAATGTTACTTTGTCAAGCATAAATAATCTTTTTATGACGAGAAGCGTAGGTACAGGCTCAAGGATTTATAAGTAATAAATATTTTACGACATGAATTAATATTCCGATCGTTTTCCGTGACGTTGTTTTTATGACTTATCATTTTTGTGGCGCGACGCGATGGTGCGTCGCAAGCGCAGCTTTACACTACACTCTTGAAATATTGGCCGAACCGAGTATAAAACTCGTATCATCATAAAAATGCTTTTAACAACCTTTATTTATTGTCTAAAATATTGAATTAATTCACTTTGTTCGTATCTACCTGCTAATAAATGTTTCACATTATTATTTACTTGTTTGTATAATGTCAATAAAAAAGTTTCTTCTGATGGTCATTAGTAGGTTTTAAGTGCTAACATTCAGATTTGTAATAGGCTGGCATATAATTAAACAGTTTCAATCATATGTTATAACGATAAGAAAACCTCAAGACATTTGTTAATTGCTAGTATTTAAGAAGTAAAGTGTTGGTAGAGATAACATTAATATACTTATAATAGTCATAATATACATTAAATTTTAACTTGGTGATCAGGTTTTACTGCATAGATGAACGATAATACGAACGCAGATGCATATTTCTTATTTACTTAGTTCCAAGTTAAAAGCAAAAGGTTTATTTGGATAATATACAATGATAGAAATTACGTGGGCTAGATATACCTACGTTTACCTAGTTTTATTTTCTACGCGAATAAAAAAGGAACCTAGGTATATCATCTTTAATATGCGTTTTAACGGAAGCCTATTCAGAAGACTGCGGTCTGCCTACGTCTTGCGGTCAGGGTGGCTTTCTTATAAACAATGTCGGTTATATGAGCTTCTCTAAGCATCATCTTACTAATTGAGATGTTAGCTTGTAAGGAACGAGCACACCGGAAAAACAACATTAATCCTGGAGAAACATAGGTTAGTGTCGGTACATACATTTATACACTTCATATCGATTAATGTAGTTTGTGCCCGTATGATATGCAAAATACGTTTTATCGCAAAGTAATAAATTAATGACATGACGTACAGTTCAATTTGCGATTATCTATAAGGCAGCGGAGTTGGATAATAAACAAAGTTAATTATCTGTAGATGGAAACGATGTTAAATGTAGCCGGTACCACGATTAATAAGTGGTTGCATTTCGTGCAGATATGAAACACCTAACCTTTCAGATAGCTCCGACAACTTTTATACAAAGGGCCGGCTTTTAATTTTAAATCATGCATAAAAGTGAGTACGATCAATAAGGCTGTACCTAGTTTTGATTAAATCGGGACAAACGAGCCTACAAGTTTGCGCAGTTAGTCGTCAATTACTCGGCGAGCCGGCAACAGCTCGGATGCGATGCGACGGAGGAAGACAACAGCTAAAACTAATGCGAACTAGAGGCGCCGACTAGCGACTTGTAATTACTGCCTGCAAAATTAATGCACTGAAACTTGGATGAAATGAAACCGGCGCATGAAGTTAGTCGCGCACAACGCCCGCTTGTCGATGTCTCGGCTCAAACTTGGAATACGATGCCCCGCTTACTTGCAGCGTGTTATTTATCAAACGCGGACTATATACGCCCCGTCGCCGTAATACTTCACGTCTAACTCATACCACTTGTATGCAAATAGAGGTTAACGCGTAGGTACATGTTGAACGATGCGGCAAGCGAAAAACATGCAGATTTATTATGTTATTAACAGAACTAAGTTCAAAGGAATTGTAAGTATTATTTATACTGAACCACGATGTAATTTAAATGTTTATCGCTTTTGGATTTTAAATGATTCTTTTAATGATTTCGCTTTATGTTTAAATGTGCAATTAGTTTAAAGTAATTAGAATTCAAGAAAAAATAAGTAGATGTTTAATCTTAACGCAATGTCAGGAAGCAAACATTAATGTAATTGTTAACCTACTAGTAAGTAGGTAGAGCCGCCGACTGAGGTAGTATTTTATATTTTAAAAGATTTTATTATCAATGAATTTCTTTAGATGTAGTGAAAATTAGTGGAAATGTCGTAAACACGTACGTCTCGCTATTTGTGTAACAATAAAGTATGAACTGGCTAAAAGCCAAAGTCACTCAATCTGAGCTATGAGCTTGTAGGTACGTGACTATTACACGATAGTCATATCACGGCATTGTGTTAGACACAAATACATCACTTGTTAAGTAGGTTCAAATTTACTGTTGGTACCTAAGCTAAGTCAATTCTTAAAACTTGAAAACAGATGGATATACAACAATATTATACAGAGGGGAAATGAAAGGTTGTGTTTAAATAAGTAGTTGTGGAGACAAACCTTTGTGGAGAATCCGCGATCGCAGACGGTGCACTTAAACGGTCGCTCCTTGGTGTGGCTTCGGTAATGTATCTCCAGAGCGGAGTTGCAGGCGAACGTCTTGTAGCAGAGGTTACAGGTCGTGTTGCCGCGCACTGCACACAGATAAACCCATCGTTCATTGCGGTTTAGTTGGCACTAATTGTACAACACTCGGTACGCACGATTACACTGTATTATGACTCATAGTTACTTCTTCCACATTTAATTTTGGTCGATACTTTGACGTGTATTCGAGCGCCCGGTGAATAACTTATTTGGTGGGCGAGGAGTATAACAAGGAAATGGAAATGCGGGCGACCGGGGCGGACGAAAATATAAGATCCCGCTATCGCATACCTGCGGGAGGGAACGCAAGTCCGAGCGGGCTGAAGGGCGATCCTCCGAGCGCCCCGAGCGCGGCGATAGGCGTGGGCGGCGACGGCAGCGGCGAGTGCAGCGGCAACCTCGGCGGCGTCGACAGCGTCGACATGGTGGGCGAAGGTGGCGAGGCCCGCGCGCTCCGCCCGCTCTCCGAACCTGTCGCCGATGGGAGGGAAGCCGTTGTGGTGATGGTTTTTATTTCGCTTTCGGACGCCGAGGCGCAGACGGAGAGCGGCGAAGTTCGACGATCCTTCATATCTAAGTCGTCGTCGAACTCCCGAATAGCGGGCTCGCGCTCGTCCCGGCCGCTCTCATCGTCGGTCCCGCGGGAGTCCGCCCGTCGGTCGCCGGGAGTGGTCGGAGTGGGGAACATCGGGGGCGGGAAGGGGCGCTGAACTTGATAGTCGCTGACGTCTGACCCGTTACTCAGTGATGGAAAACCCTCAATATCGATATTTCTGATGTGATCATAGGGCACGTGGGCGCGCTCGCCTGTGTGAAGACGTATATGTTGGTGTAATATGGTAGGATCTGAAAATTTCTTATGGCAAACTGGACATTGATGTAACATTTGAACTGGGGGTTTAATGCGATGAACGCCCATATGCGTTTTCAAATTACCTTTAGTCGTAAAAGAGCGGCCACACAATTTACATCGAAAAGGTCTCTCGCCCGTGTGCGTACGGTAGTGCATTTGTAACGCACTCTTGCAAGAGAGAACACGGTGGCATACGATACATTCATTGGGATCAGACACCTTATTGTCAATGTTATCGACTAGTTGTTGGAGTTTTGCTGTTTCAGAAGTTTTAGTTATTTCTATTAAACTCTCCCACGAGTTATCATTGCTGCCTGGGCGGGGTAAAAGTGAATTGTAAAAAACGGGATCACGTGCCAGATCTACATCAACGACGTTCTGTATAGAGTTGGGAAAGGGAGTTAAACTACCAGAGGATATACTGCTGGGTGGTGACTGAGGAAATAAAGGATACGAAGGAAAAGTACGCAGTCCCGTTGCTATTGAAATTGGCCCGGATATCGGTGAATTCTTACTTGAGAGATTTTCCGGTTGGTCTGGATCGGGCTTCACATGAGGACTTTCTCTGCCAATTTGTTCTTCATTGCTATATTTTGAGTCCATGCTGCAGTCGTCGTAGGGTGATGTTGAAGGGTATCTATCTTGTTCTGGATCTTGGGTGGCATCGTTTTCATCAAGTTCTCGTTTAGGAGAAACGCGGTCATTGTCCTCGAAACTGGATTCTCGGTGACAATCTTCGTCTTGCGGTTCAGACTTAACCTCGGGTGCTGATCGAGAAGGGCTCGGCGCGGATGGTTTACTGAGATCAGCCGGAGCATCTTGTTCCTCTCGCATTGTAAATAGTGGATGAGGTGGTAGAGGTTTGTCTCCGAGCGGGCGAGGCGGTAGTAAGTCATGGTGTGGGGGTCTGTACAACGGCAAGCTTGGCGGAAAAGGAGCTGGCGCACCCGGAGGGAATTGAAGCGGATGTGGTGGCATTCCAGGAATTGGTCCCGGCGACAACTGCGCTAACAGCGGGGGGTGGTATTTATCCAAGTGTTCTGGTACTGGATTAGGATTCATCTTCACATGCGGAAACTTTGATGTGTGTCTTTGGAAATGTACTTTTAAATTCCCTTTGGTTGTAAATCGTGATCCACATACATTACATTTAAAAGGTCTTTCACCTGTGTGCGATCGAATGTGGATTTGCAGCGCAGAATCACTTCCAAATACTTTTCCGCAGTAACGGCATCGATGCTTGAAAAATGGTTCGTTTCTTCCTCCTGATTTTCCATCATAGGGTGACATTTTTCCGGATTTACGGAAAGCGAGTTCATCGGCAAGATTATTAGCTAGTAGACCTTGTGATGCATTATCTAGCACTTCTTGTGCTCTCTTTTGTAGCATTTCAAGTGTATTAGGTTCGTTGAGAGACGGTGGTGGGTCGTTGTTTGTTATAATTGAAGACGCTAACGATGAGGAAATGGAGCTGTAAGGTGGGTGGGACATCATCGGTGGAGATGAGGTCGGGAGTTTGGGAACGGAAATAGGTTCCGTCTTGGGTGTGAGGTGCGAGTGGGTTGACGGCAAGCTTTGACTAGTAGGGGGAGTGGGTGCGACAGGAGTGGGCTCCCGTGGCGGACGCGGCGGCGACGGTGATCGAGCGGGAGCCGCTTGCACTGGCTCTGGTTCACTCGGCGGCGGGCTCGGAAGCTGGTCGTCTTTTCGTCGCGTTAATGATAACTGGTTTTGTAATTGGCGTATTAATTGTAGCTGAAACACTTGTTGGTGTTGGAGCGTAAATAGCGTGCTCTGCAGCACGGCCAGTTCATGTAACGCCGCTTCGTTATCTGCGTTGTTTGCCATTGTTGTTGCGGCGAATTGCGCTACGGCCACTTTAGTGTTTTGCAAGGCTTCGAGCGTGACGTGGCCGGCCACCGGGAAGGGCAGCCCGACCGGCGGCACGTCTGCTTCAGGCACTTCTGCCTCGCCATCTTCGAGGCTGTTATTATTTTCGGCATCTTGTCGATGCCGTCGGACTTGTTCTAAACGTTTGTTCGGTCCATCCATTTCTTCGTCGCCTGAAACGACCATTTCCTCGGGATCAGAATGCATTCTTTCCTCGCCCATTTGCAACGCTTTCTCATCGCACAGTCGCTTGTGGTACAGAAACTCATGAAGATTTTCGAACTGTTCCTGACAGCGCGGACACATGTGCGCCTCAGGCCGGTCTCTCGTTTCATCACACGCATTGTTAATATCTTCTTCGGAACACGATCCCGAACTGTCACCTAGAACAAAAAAATAATACGTTAATATCATATTATTAAAGCATAGATCAATATGAAATGAGTGGCTATGGATGATTAAATCGCGTGGGAATGCAGAAAATTCTAAGAATAAGTAGGTACTTAAAAGAAATATCTTTCAGTTTGAAATGTTTAGTGTTTAGTTTTCTGTTATAAAAAGCTTTATTTATTTATTATTTATTTATTTATTCTTTATTTATTGATTTCATATAGTTTGATACGTATAGTATGTACCTACCTACATATGAAAAAGAGATACTAATGAAAATATATTATGGATAGAGCGAGCAAAACCTTTATAAAGTACTACAGATTCTTTAAAGTTCGTTGAAACCCCACTCTTCCACTTATTTTACCTATGACAAAAAAGGGGAAAAGTATCACAATAGAAATCCTATCCGCAATTAGCACATATTTACATCAAAAATTCTTTTGCTAAGCAATCCTCGTAGAAAGTACTCAGTAGATAATGTAATAAATTAAAAAACACGGCTGTCTAATGTTTTTATCGATATCGGTGACTGCAGTGATGTAATTTGTGCAGATTTTATTTAGGCCTATGCATCCTGCGACAGGCCAGCTACGTTTACATGAATAATGACTGTTACACAAATTGATATGTTAGTTTAGTATTGAATGATTGCTTGTATTCCGTGAACGCTGCAATTTGTTTTTGACTAAAGTTAGATTATACAGATACTTGAAGTAGGTTGTATACCTAAATATAGGCTAGTGTAGTAGGCATATATAGATGTTTCTACCAATGCTTTGATGCCGTTACAAATGAAGGGGTTTTCCCTCAAGCAACACACGTAGTTTTTTGTGTGAAAGATGTCTGATATATCAACGATAAATCTCAAACACTTTTGTTTGATGTGCGTCCCTTTCCGAGGTAACCGCTAGTCAGGACATTTTGATATTCCCACGAGCATGGTAAAATGGGGATATAGTCAACTTGTGACGCGGACGTATAAACGGGGTATTCATTCTACGTCAACATACCTCGGTATCTCTATAAAGTAGGTAGCGGTAATTTTATTTCGTATAATATTTATAGGTCTCTATTTTCCATTCTTATAGAAATTGAAAGACCTTTCCTTATCTATTTTTGTATCATCCCTACTATTTTGAATAAACGTACAAAACTATTTCATATTAGAGCTTTATTCTTATGTTATGAATGTATGATTTAACTGAAAGAAATCCTCCACTAATATTGACACAACTCTTCATATATATTGAATAATTCGTGACCCATAGTATAGATTCTATCACCGAAACACATTTTAAAATATTAATTAAAACGCTATTTTTAAATAAATTAATAAACACAAACTGGTGTTAAACGTATTCGCAATTTTCATTTATGAATAAACGAAAGCTACGCTTCTGCTACTCGATAATAGATGTCGGTAGTTGTAGCGAGTAACTTCCGCACCCCGAAACACTGTTTGGTACAAACTTCGGGACAATAGACATGACAAGGGCACAAAGCTAGCTATATTTATTTTATATATAGGTATCTGCATACGCAATTTTGTTTTGTTAGATTTGTGACTATGTAGTTATTTATTATTTGTATGCATTTAGATAACATTACATTTAAAATATTCAATGCAATTAAATTATTAAATTATTGATATTCTTCTTAACGTATGGTCGATAAACATCCTGGTGACAGAGTTTAAACCGCCTGTAGGCCTCTGAAATGGCTTTACACACTGTTGAAAAATCTCTCACGTGTGCCGGTTTCCTAACGATGTTTTCCTTCACCGTTTTAGCAACTGTTAACTAATTTATAGTACGCATATTAATTCGAAAAGACATTGGTGTGTGCCGGGGTTCGATCTTGCGACCTTTGACTTGAGAGTCCAACGTTTATACCACTCTGCTACCACTGCTGCGATTGTGGTAGGTAACTTTATAATTAAATAATATAAATGCATTAAATATTTCGGTATTAATTAGAAATAGAATCGTAATGTACATTTTGTTGATTGTATCTGTACCTATTATAAATATCTATTGAATACTATATTTTATTGTTGCGAGGTTCACGTGATGACTACTAATTTTGTCAGGTATTGGAAAAGGAAAATTATTTACAAGGCTTGTCTAAACGTACCGTATATACCTATTTAGTTAGTGTAGGTATATTGTTTAGAAGGACGAAAAGCCGGTCACTAAAATACCTAGGTATAGGTATCCTCCTAACCTATCTTAAGATATAGGTAGATATCTAAAGATATATGTGGGTTCACCTACGTAATTTTTTGTCGAATGGAATGGATACTTAATTATTGGCTCTACATTAACATTTTGTAACTAAAGCCGTTCGTTATAGGTAGGTACATACCTATGGAAAGTAAGATAATTGTTATATATTAAAATAAAACTTTTTTTAAGGATTTAATCGCGGTTTCATTTTGAATAAAGATAGTTTTATTTCAATGTCTAATAGTCGTATAAGTGATAGACAACATGATTGTGTTATATTGTAATTATTTTCGTAGTTCAGTGCCGGAAGCGAGAAAGTGATAGTGATAGTAACACTATATTTGTTATATTAATATATTCTAGCCGTGTATCCCTATTTACACTTTATTGAAATGTAAATAACACTGAATACAATAGCGGCACGTTGGTAGGTCGATTAAGTGTTGTTTTGAAAGAAATTACTTCTTAGGGTCAGTCTCCTTAGCCGTACCTAGCGTAAAAACAGTCAAAAACTAAAAACTTTTGAAGGCACTGAACACATTTTGTTGTAGGTAGATATTGTCATCTTTAAGAATATTTAGATTAAACTCTACATCGCTTTGGGGACTTTAGCTTTTTCAGTCTTGAAAGCATATTTTCAAGAATTTAAATTTAATGCTTTTTAATTTTATAACTAACACTAGTACTTACCTATAGCAAAATTGTTACTAACCATTTATGAGTCTTGAGCTTGAAATAAAGATTTCTATTCTATTCTATTTGTACTTAATAAGTAGGTTAGGTAACGGCTACCTAGATCATTTGACTTCAAATTTATTCAAATAAATATTAATGATTACCTTCTGAATTTGTTAAATTAAAGTCATCAATTTCTTGATAAATAACGATTACGCATCAACAACTGTCCTATAACCATATTTAGGTATGTACCAGACTACGAACAGGCCACGCACAATGCACATTTCAGTCGGTTTAGAATTATTTTAATAAGTAGAATAATTGCTAAGTTACGTAGGTATCTACGTACCTACTTAACCAGCCCCTAGGGAAAGTCCTAAGTACCTATATAAAAAATAGTACCTGCCTATCAAAGTCCTTCCACAAGAGATCTAAGTAACAAAATAAAGTTAAAATATCGTGCGGTCCTCTCAATGCGTACCTCAGGATTCTTAAGTTGTTTGTTCCAAGTTGAAAAAACAGTCGGCATAAAAATAACTTCAATACAACTGTAGTAAAGAATTCGGTTTCAATTGACCCTTGAGACAAAAACGGTAAAGTCAAACAAAACGGATTCCTATATTATTGAGGTAAATTGCAGGTCAAGGGTATCTGCTCCAACGAACAAAAATATATTTTCGGCGTTAACAGCGGGCTTATCGCGGCTCACGTTTTACATATGCGTAATAAAAATTAGCTGCTTATTGACACCACGTCCCTTAACATATCACAACTCATCGGCTGCGTTATCTGTTTATAGTTCATAAATATCGATAAAACAGAACCCAGCCCAAGACTTTCTTAATTAGGCCCACAGCTGTGTATGCATTTACAAAATATACCAATAAAAATATCAAGTGTGTGTACATAAGTGCTTCGCTGCATATTAATTTATCGAGATTCCGTAACTCCGATGCTTTACCGGCCCTACTAGCTCACTAATATTGTTAAATGCAGGTTTTCCAGTATATTTAGTGCATAAATTTGCTTATCAGAAACGTTATACTTTCACCATTTCAATATTTTAAATATCATGATGTCTTTTTATAGATATTACCTGCCCACAGTGTCGGTGTAGTTTTGAATATTCGTCTCATAATACACATTTTTTTGGTGGAAGTTTGTGGTGTTTTGAAAAGCGGACGGATAAGTGAGCACCGACACAAAACATGATATAATCCGGGATAATGTTGCGGCGGGGATTAAATAACTCATTTGTTGCAAGTCGCGGTGCGTTTAACGTTATAGTGAGGAGAAGGATTAGTGGTGTCTGTTTGTTGGTAGTGTAGGTACAGGAGCAGTTCCACAGGACTCAAGGTAGAGCTGTGTGTCGCGCGCCGCCCGCCGCCCGCCGCCGCGTTACGCACTTTACAAAAGGTTTTAGTGTACCGCTGCGGATATTCCTAGCCCGACATTGTCCAACTTTTACACAATGCAAACTTATCAACAACCAACTCTTTTCTTGTTTATCCAGTTTCTTTAAGAATGTTTACAAATACTCAGAGACCCATCTAACAATCCGAGTCCAACCGTTGGACTCGTATGTAACATGTTTGTGGCAAGTAGGTGTCGTTAATGTTATTACAATCGTCATTAAAATATTTCGATTTATAGTTGGCTGATGCTAATTAATCTACTGACAGAAAGTCTATAATTTATACATCAACAGTAGATAATTATTATTCATCATTCAAGGTAAATGAACGTCGATATGCATAGTGATCTTTCATTTTAGTCAGAAATAGAACCGGCTTAGATATTCGAGTTTTGTTTCAAATTTATTAGTCGAACAAACAAATACAGAATATAAGTATTTCATAAGAATATGAATAGGTTATTCGAATCCTTAGCTGTTAGAATGTCCGTAATAAATATTTTATAGAGCACTCGTAAAACGAGCAATGAGATAGCCGACTAAAGCGGCTAGCGGGTTCTATAATAAAATTTGACAACGTGTCATTCTGTTCAATAAAGACATTTCTTTTTAATCAGTAATGGTCGGTTAAATAATACCCCGGCGTTAAATCGCATCTAAAATAAAACCGTCATAGTATTTTGATCATCATCTTGTCTTTCGTAGAGCTCGCTTCGATTACAATCAGAGTCGACAAATGTGTAACTGAACATCTAAAACTGTTATGTACCTACAAAAATATATTATCTAAGTAGAGGCAAAATAACACCCAGTACGTTTTTTCAGGTAAAATATTATTTGCTCTACAAATTATGTTAGGTAATTATTATACGCTACTGAAACCCTGGTTAAAAATTATTCACACATCGATACCTGTGGACGCTTACAATTCAACTTATGAACCTATTCAATATTCATTAATAAATTATAAGCATTAACTATTTCGACTTTGGGTATTCGTCTAATCATAAATTTGAACAATTTGATTACCTAAAAATATTGTTACAATTTCAGTAAAACCAGGAAGTAAGTCGGACCGGAAGTAAGAGTATTAGAGGATTAATAGGAAAAAGATTCTTGGAGATTTCCATTCTCATAAAAAGTTGAGGCAAAAAATGACTTTGAACGGAGATTATCACTGATCACGTCTGTCCGGACGGATAAACATTACTATGCAATAATTTAACTATTATTTAATAAGTTATCGAACGTGTCTCTATTAGGCAACGTTACCAGAATACATCATAAATCACGCCTGTATTCCCTGAAGTGTGGACGGTAGGCAGAGGGGGTCGTTCTCGCCTATTTTTTGCTAGACAGTGTAATAAACACGTAATAGGGGGCAAGCGCATCACCAATCACCATGGTAGAGTCTTAGAACAACTAAGAAAGGTGGATGAAGAAACCGGAATACAAAGATCATATTAATTTAAAATGATAGCTACGTTAATTATACAATACGTTCAGTTATACAAATAAGCAATTGATTACAACAATGTGATATATAAATAGTTTTCAAGGTTATTATTTTAGGAATGTCACGCTAAGGTGAGTGATGAACTGTGAAATCATAAAACGGATGGCGCCGCGGGGCGCTACGATAATGTGCTATAAACTTTGTATTAGACGGACAGACATGCAAATTATGTTATATACGTCTTTATTAGACTAACTTAGAGGTTTATGTTACGATATCTATGTATAAAGTGGTTTTATCAAATAATATGGTTGACTAAATTGTGGTAGACTAAAAATTCTATGGCCTATGTTTGATAGGTACTACCTGCTCATTCAAATAGTCTAATTATTCAAATTATTATGAAGTTATTTTTATCAGCTACCTCTAAATTTATCTTGAATACAAAATATAAAGATATCTACTATTTATTAAAATTTTATTTTATAGATAAGGCACAGGTTTGTAATTCAAAATATTCATTAAAAATATGAGCTTCCTCGATATATTAATGGGATTCCCATGTATTAATTCATTAATGGCAGACATCACTAGAGATTTTATAATAATCTATTGATAACGGTTATTATATGAATAAATCCCTATTGAATGCCTATAGAAAATGATAACCATAAATCTATAATTAGGAGGTATCCATCTGTGTCAATATGTAAATGGCTTTTTAATTGATAATATTTAAATAAAATAAAAACGGTATGTTTTTAACACAGGTAAATACAAAGCTTAAAATCATTTAGCAAAGTTTAAGAAAATATGAGAGTCTTGTAAAAAACTGTCAAGTTCCTAAAAACAGGTGCCGACCGTGCCGTCGCAAAAATATAGGTACACACATGCCATGTCTGTCACTAATATAACACAAAATTAATCAAATTTTCATTTATTCCGTGTAAAGTGTTAATCATATTTTATCCAACTTAACCAATTAATCTGATTCTAAAATCTCTTTATGACATCTCTAAATTATAAACTACAATCTCACTGTAATAATAGTCAACTATAAACATTATTTTATAATATCATTTATAGGTTCACAGTAAAAATGACATCGTAAATTATATTATAAATAGTGTTTGAATGATATCTGTCCAGGTTATTAATAGTGGCGGTCATAAAGTTGGACACGGTGGCTAATAGTTTAAAGGCAACAGAATAACGTACAAATAAATGCTAAACCACGATAAGCTTTCTATTAATACCAGTGGTAATAAACATTTTGAAATTCGACCTATTGGTTGGTCGTAACCGTTTTTTAATTGGACCATTTAAAATATTTAGCGCGCGGCAGTGTGACAGCCAAGCCCGCAACAATGTTATGTGCCGATACTTCACTAAATATTTATTTTTACATCTTTCTCTTCCTGGAAAAGTTGCGGTGACTCATGTTCAACTGTTCCGGTCTGTTGCAACATTTTCCGGCAATTAAAAGTTATTTCTAGACTTTTGAAATATAAAGTAAAAATTTGTATAAGTTTTAATTTTTAAAAAATAGAGCTTTTTAAATTGTTACTCACAACTTTACTGGAGTTTAAATTTTTGAAAACATTATTTTTACTGATAAACTTTAACACTTTATTTTTGATGAAAGCTTTAAAAGTTAAGTTAAGCATTTTGAAAATACTAAATAGACTCTACATACCTCCCTATAACGTGTGTTTCCTTTAAACTAATATCTACAATATTGTTGTCAATGTGATAATTCACTGCACTGTTTACTCACCCCGTTGGTGACGATTTTTAGTGCTCACTTTGTCATGTATGCCATATTTAATCGTCGCTAACTGAATCATTTTATCGGTACGAATATCAAATCGTGGATTCAACAATAACGTATCGACAAGAACACAATATTCCTCCTCAGAGTGGGGTCACAGGTCGGCATGCGGCAGCGGTCGGAGACGGCGTGTGTGATGTGGTGAGATGTCGGAGTGAGGGTTAAGTACCGATGGAGACGCGGCGGACGCAGGAGGGCTTGACGCGCGGCATGGTGCGGCGCTGGCGCTGGCGGCTGCGGCTCAGGGCCGGCGCATGGCAGGCACTGCCGGCTCGGGCTCGGCTCCACTGGCTGCGGCGACACTCGCGGCGCCGGCTACTCGGCTCGGACGAAGTACACTGTGCGGAGCGGACGCGGCGTGTGACCGAGCGCACCACTCGCCATCTGAAGCGGGACTGAGCGCGAGGCGGCGGCGGGCGGCGGGCGGCAGCGCGCGCGCGCACCAGGTATACGGTTATGACAGGGAGGCGGGGCCGCGCCCGGCTCATAAATCAAACTTCGCCCATTCGCACGCGCTTCACGGGCCCCCCTCCTCCATATTCCATATTCGGGGCGGGGCATATTTTCATAATCATAACGCCTCATATTCATAAGCGACATGTGGTCGCGAGGCCGTTGGCGGCGCGCGAGGCGGCGGTGGGCGGCGCTGACGCCCGCTAGATGGCGGCCGCCGGCGCCCCGCGAAGCCTCCCACACCACACACACTAATTGAACTTGCACGTCATAAGTTTTTGTTTGTATTCAATAATTATTAAATGGCTTTTTTAATTGCTCACAGATAAGTTCTTACTAAGTTACGATCACGAGAGCTTGTTTTGAAACTTTTTTATTAACTTAGAGAACAATCGATTTGCATTTATAAAATATTAATTTTGTTATTGTTATATTGTTGTGCGCTACTTTGTATGTTTGCATGTTTACATTCACAAGTTGATAGTATTAGAATAATTTTCAATTGTCCATGAATAGGTACCTACCTAATAGAATTAATTAAATAAAAATTAATTATACCTAACTACAAAGTTAGGTACCTACTTGGGTATTACCTATATAAATATACTTTACCTGTAGGTTACACGTGTCAAAAAACCGATGCCTTACCTAGCTTATAAATATGTTAGGTACAAATTAAATTTCTCTACCTTAGTACACTATTCAGATACCTACCTAACAGTAAAAAAATAAAATTAAAAATCCAAAGCACTAATGGATTTTAATACCAACTTACTTCAACTAGTAGATCTTAACGTATTTTTTTCCAATAACTTATTTTCAACTTGGTGCTCTACCAATGTTTGGCCAACAAAACTCGGCTCTACCAAACAAGATGATTTAACTAAAAAGGCGATTATAATTAAAAGGCATCCCGTCGTCCCACTGAGGACGATAGATGTAGTATGCCAGGTACCTATATTAAAGGCGTGAAAAATCCAGCTCCCGACATCCGTAACTAGATCCATTCATCAAGCGATTTTAATTTCTGAAACAAATTTACGAGGAGTCGTTATGAAAAAGCGAATGCCGGGAGCCATGTCAATCGCTTTGTGTGCTTTAAATTAAATATAACGAATACGTGTGACTGCCGTAACTCGCCGTCCAATATTAATGTGATAGAACCGATGGAAGCAATTTAGTCGATTCTGCCAGTCATCGGTATCGACTAAGCCGATACTCGACTATTTCCTTCATGTCATTTGCTTGGGGTGGATATTTTTTTTAATTAACGAAACTATGTAGTGTTGTGCCACTGATTATATTGTTGTGTTGGTATGCTACTGTTTTTTGGTTTCCGTTGATTTGTTTTGTTTGTGTATTGTGTTGGTACGGATTAGCTACGAGTGTGTCTAGACTGGGAGACTGACTTTGATCCGGGTTTTTATTACCTATAAGACAAGTGAGTTTACGCCACTTATAGGTTTTTTTTACCTATTAATAGGTAAGAAGTAGGTACCTAGAGTAAAAGCTTTATAAAAAATATTTCTTACCTATTAAATTTCTTGTTCAAAATTCCTAGTCACAAGTATAGTCACTAGTTTTTTGACACAAAAGCAGTCCATGATTTCTTAAAAGTAGCTACTTAGGTAGGTAGGTAGGTATCTACTTATAACTTAATCCACAAGTGAAAATGTTTTTTTGTATATAAACCAATTGTAGAGTCCTACACTCTATTAAAACTCTTTTTACAGGAAAAAGTCACAATAGGTACTTGTAACAGGTTTGATACTTATGGGATATAAATAATGTCAGGGAGGTTAACATATCTTACCGGGCATCAAACCCACACCCTTACCGTTATAAAGCCTGAAAACTGTGCTACTAAAGCCTGAAAGCTCTACGCCACAATTACCAAAACTCTACCTACATTTTTGACACCTATATCTTTAAGTCAAGCATTTTTCTAGTAAATAGAGCTGCTCTATCACACACTAACGTCACAAGAATACTATAGTCTCGACTCTACTAAGTCTAGCTTAAGTTATTGGGGAAAACCTATTAGGTACAATATAACGAGCTTAATTTTTTTTAAGTTAATTTTATTTTATTTTTCAGAATAACTAATAAAATACCTAAGTAATACCTATAAGGAATTAGTAAACCACAAAACCTAGATTGAAATGGCCTCAAGCATAAATATCTGGTCCACAAAACTTTGCCACCTCCAAATAACCCTGGCTATATACCCTTCAAGATTGCATCAAATAAACCCTGGCCATATTCCCTTCATTGTTGCCACCGATTGTTCCGACACGATTTTAAATTTGAGAATAATTTATAAATCCCTGTAAGTTGATTCAATAAATGGCGGCAGTTTGGTTACTTGCAAATAATAGATCACCCCATCTCTTAGGTTGTAAGGGGGTGGTGGCGAGTTTTTATCGGGTATAGGGGTGGCATCTGAGCGGCTGTGACGTCATAATGCAGCCCTTAAGGCGGCTGCTAATAGTAATCATGTTAATTAGTGCAAAGTTATGAGAGGTCGGGAATGTAGAGTGTTTTATTATAAAGAATAGATGATTGGAAAGTTGGTAATTTGGATATTATGACTAGACGAAGCAATATTAAAATCTTACATTTTTGGATACTGTAACTCTAAGGAGAGACATGTTTATCTACTTATAAAAAAATCGAACGAAGCTCCAAATATCAATACATTTTTTTTATAGTCAAAAACTTAAATACGTTCGTCTAAAAATGATTGAAAGGTATTAATAGAGGTAGATAAACCAGTATGTAGAGTTCTAATATAAAGGAATTTAGGGGTAGAGTTCTTTAAAGAACTTCTAAAAAGAAGTTAGTACAAGAAGTTCTTTAAAAAGGTAGAGTTGTTTCCTTAATCATGGATACCTATCATTATTTGATGCAATACTCTAATATATACTGTTGAATCTATTGAGGTTTCAATAGGTAGGTATGTCGTTTGGATATTATTGACATTTTACGTAGGTACCTAGTGCCTATTATCCCCCAAATAAAACCAAAAAACTGCATATTCTTTTTATTGATGTCACAAAGTCACAGCTCGTATTCTAAATATGTATTAACCTGTTCAACGAATTCATTGACTGAAAAGTTTGGGTAAACCATACGTATTAATTAATAATTACCTTGTCCTTACTGACTGTATCTAAATCCAAGGTTGTTACATAGTTGTAGCAGCACTACTGACTGACACAGAGGTGCTTAACCTTGTACCTACGGTTGTAGGTAGGTATTGATGACTTTTGTTCGTATTTATGTAGGTAGGTATATATTATATGCAAGACAATATAAAATGAGAGCCTTTCTTTTATATTACCGTTACTAAAATTAGTAGGATAACTTCGGTAGATCCACATTTCCCCATCTAATCCACCTTTGTTCCAAGCCACATATTATTAGCGACTTTGGCATCTCCCCTTTTGACTTACAGAATCCCACATTATAATAAACCGAACGTTTAAGATATTTCAGTCGGAGCACATTAACCGTACTATAATTGCCATTAAAAATAATTAGCCGGGAGCTATGTTGTTGTTTTTAACCTCAGTCGACTAAATAATTCCTGTTTATGATAACACCTAATCCCTTATGAATTTAATGTGAGTTCCCTGAACGGCACTATGGAGGTGTTATTTCAGATCCATCAGTGCGGCAGTTAAACGGAAATAGCACCAGTAACACAAGTCACATACAATTTAAATACACAAATTTTTGAAAACATCTGTTTATTTAAGCTAAAGCACGCGTCGCTCGTCGCTCCGCGCCCCGCCTGCTCTCCCGCCCGCGCTCTCGGCTGCTTTGTTTTGTTTGTTAGTGTTACAACGTGTTACACATTACTACACATTCATAAAAATAACGCGTTAAACACCAACTACCTGTATATTACCGGCGGGCAATTTGGTATTGCTAACAGGTGTCAAGTGCGCGGATAATGTAGAGTTAGTTAGAGCGGCATAATGTTGGTTAACGTTAGGCAAAGCGGGGGTGAAATTTTTAAATTGACCGTCGAACTGAGCGGTGGGTCTGCGAGGCGGCGCGGCGGCAGCGGAGCGGCGTGGCAGCGGGCGGCGTGGCAGCGGGCGGCGCGGCGCGGACGCGTTCATAAATTTGAATATGGAAGTGAGTTCTAATGGTGTCGCTGTTTATTTTTACTGCACCCCCAGAGTCGTACGCCCGAATGCGACGCCGAATTTATTTCCATGCATTTTAATATCTCCCTCTGAATAGCTATTGCCATTTTCACGCGGTTTTATTGCGAACTCTATGGTCGTGTTATGCTCTTTGTTTTGGTAGGCTCGCTTTACGATCGAGTGCGATGGACAATATCGGTGGGTGAAGCCTCGTAAGGTTTCGAGGGAGCTTCGAGTGTAATTAGCGCCGGCCGGAACGCTCATTGAGGCGATAATAAGAGTGCCGTAATCATGTAAATTTCCTCGTTTATGAAGAGAATTTCTAAAGGCATACCGAGGCGAGTATGTCAGTATTAAGTCATTAAAAGTGGACATTGATTGATTGGAGCTTGTGCAAAGCGCACGCATCGCGGAAGCGCACGCAACTTGTACGAAACACTCGAGCTGGTTCATTCACTTGTTTGTCTACACACTCAAGCGGAACTCTTGTTCCCTTTTAAACAATCATCTTAAGTCTTAACGCTTGAATAACATAGAGTCTTGTGACACATAGGTATTGAGACAGTCTATATCTACCTAGAGACTAGTAATCAATCGAAAATCCATGCTTAATGATTATTGGTGGTTCTAGATTTTTCAGGATCTTATTTGGAGTTTCAGAAGTTTACAGGAAAAAATTACCTATATCAGTTTTCATATATTACCTAACAAATCCCAATATGAAAGTAAGATATAAGTACGAAATCGAGCCTGTTACATTCAGCGTTAAAGACTAACTCTCAACCGCTATACCATTGAGTTGTTACAACAAGAGCAAGATCACCATACTCCAACCATTCCTGTATTCCAAAACAAGTGCTAAAGTAATAAGAACACGAAACTTAAACTTTGTGTTTCTTTCACCATCAATTTCCAATTTCCATTAATTTCTCACAATCAGTGAACATAACTCAAAACAGTTTTGCATTGATACATTGTTCGTTACAAAGTTGGGAGACGCTGAGCGTGCGTGTTAACTCATTATTATGTCTCACTGCAGACATTGAGATGAAATTATAATAACGTAAAATTATACAGAAAAATATTGTCGACGCAGCTCGTTTACAAACAACACTTATCCTGTCAAAACGATGGCTGTATGAGAGAAGCTTGCTAAAATACTCTTCGGCATGTTTTACTGAACACAGTAATTATGGTTGGTTAAGTAAAGGAGAATATCTTTATCAGTTTTAATACGCTTGTCGACCTTCCACGTTCGTTCAAAGTGTAACCACTAAGTGAATCTAAAAATGTACCTGTAGGTATAGGCTAGATATAGAAAAAAGAAAGAAGTAGGTACCTACCACTTACTAAATGATTTACTAATCACGAAATCTCACTATGAAGCCTATTTACATTTTGCAAATGTTTAAAAAAATATAAAGTTCTACATAAATGTTACAGAGCTTTTTTATGTACTTAGAGTGTAAAATGTTGTTTAATTTTTTTTGGTGGACCGTTGCAGCTTCCAGTAATAAATGATAAAACACGTGTATTTAGGTTTATTGTTTCATACCATTATAGGATGAAAATTTCATTCTAAAAATCGAATATTATTTAACCATGAGCCCTACGCATACAAAACCACTGGCAACAACTAGTGTTGGTAATACTTAGGTAAATATTTCCTATAACAATGACGCTATAGGAAATATAAAGTTGTACCTACCTATCGAAATTTAATGTATTTGATATCTATTTAATTTGAGTGTGTACTGAGGGAACCGGTTCTAAATGATTACACGGTCGTTCATTACGTTTGAGTCACTGTGTCAATGCTAGTACATTGTTCACTTTATATAAAGTTGTCACTATGTGAACCAGCCTTACATTAATTATGCCAATGGGAAGTGTTAGTACAGATATTGATCTCAGACAAGGACCATTCATCTTTACTGTTTTATTATTTAAATATGTAGGGGAGAGGTGTGTCAATAGTAACAAAAAAAAAACAATTCTTTATAATATTTTAATCATCAATCTCAGCGCAATCATTTTTGGTCACATTATATTTGTGTTATCTAATTATAAAATCATACAAAGAAAATAACAAAAATGTACATAACATTCTAAGTAATGGCACTTATTGAGATCAGGTAATAGTGTTACAATTGCAGCACCAAGAGGGTCAATTGTAACAGCAGTGGGAGTCAATTGTAACACAGAAATCCTCAACAATAAAAAAATAAATTAAACAAAATCTTGTTATCAGTTCACGTTAAACACCTAATAAACAATAACATTAATAACAATTATTCCGACAAACAGTTTAAGCACACAAAAAATGGATCATTTTTGGCACAGCTGGAGTGTGCCCATTTATGGCAGTCTGTGCATTGCAACCACTCTTCTCTACTTGTTTTATAATGTTCAAAACAGACAATACAATAATTATCGTCGTCGTCTGCATCATCTATGTCTTCATTTATATCTTTATCTATCTCACTACTTTCAGGTCTTATAGTTTTTTTGGTCAATTTCTTTCCTGCTGGCTTAGATTCTAAATTTCTTAATTTTGGTATTTTCTTTTTATTAATCTTTCTTTGCTTTGCCTCCAAAGCTTCCTTTTCTGGCGTATCAGTGTATATTGCACTTTTTCCTTTAGATCTTCCAGTCTTAGATTTGACTCGAGGTGGCGCTTTTGGAAGCGGGGCCAAATCTACTAGTGAAGTCCTACGTGGCGATGTATTATAAGAGAGACTTGGTGTTGGTTGAGCTGACGTCTGGGGCAAAATCTGATATGATGTTGAAGGTGCTGAAGGGGATACATTGTTAATCAGTTCTGCAGGTAAAGCCATGTCTTGCTGATCAGATTGATCATGGATGACTACTTCATTAGTCTGGTCGGTGACGCTGGCTGGAGCAAAATCAATGTCAGGAAAAATGTTTTTGTTATAAGGCCATATACCCGTGCAAGCAAACCCTTGGGTTATGTTATTTGGTGTAGCAGCAACAGAAATAGCTTCTTTAACAAGTCCTGGTAAATCATATATGGTCATTCGTTGTCCAGGATGATTTTTCATCCAATGATCTGCGGCAATATTAAATTTTGTTTTGAACGGCCCAAAAACGGACCTGTCAAGTGGTTGTAGTTTGTGTGATGTATGTGGTGGAAATGATAATATAGAAATGAAGTTTTCTTTACAAAATTGAATAACGGGTACATTTATGTGGGAAGAATGATTGTCCAAAATAACTACAACAGGATTTTCTTGAGTCGGCTTAGCAAATTTAGTGAAGTGCTTCATAAACAATAAAAAATCTTCATCTTGCATCCAACCACTTTTATTACCTGAACCATCACAGCCAGGAGGACCATCTCTGATAAAATGAGGCTGAAAATTCTTTCGGGGAAACACAAAGAAGGCTGGTACAGCATTTCCTATTGCATTTACAGCCAAACACACAGTGACTAGAGTCCCTCTTTCTTGGGAAGTAATGGAACCGACCTGTTTGGTCCCTTTGACAGCAATTACTCTGCTAGGTTTTTGAGTTGTTGTTACACCTGTCTCATCTATATTGTATATATTTTGCGGTTGACATTTAAGTCTATCCAAAAGATCACCCCATTTGTCAAAAAAAATTTCAACATTTGGTTTGTTGAAGTTCATGGCCCGAGCAAGACTAGTAGCTTCAGGACGCCTGACAGATAAAGTTGAGTGTCTTTTCATAAAGGCCTTGTACCAATCAAGGCTAGCAAGTTCTGTGTCGTTCCACTTTTGGGGATATTTTAGACCATTTGCTTTCGCGTACGAATAAGCTAATTTACGTAAATCTTTGGTAGTCAAACCAAAGTAAAGCTGAGACGCAGTCTTGCAATATTGCGATAATTCTAGTTCCTGTTCTGTAGAAAATACTTTATTGTGTGGAGCATATCCAGTTTTCACTGTATTATCCTGCTTGTATTTAGCGACATACCTGGATAGAGTCACATGACACATGCCAAAGCTGGTAGCTACACTTCTGACGCTCTTCCCTTGCTTAAATACAATTTCACATGCTTCAGTATACTTTTCTAGTGACACGGTGCCACGCAATGTCTTCCGAGGTCGTTTATAAACCATTTTGTATGAATTCTGAAAATAAAAAGGTACTATTAAAAAATTATCTATTGTGAAAAATACAGGTGTCAATTGTAACATGTTACAATTGCGCCTCCTTGTTTTGTTACTTTTGCACCACTGCTGCCATTTGGCATCGAAAACTTATTAAATAAAAATCTATGGTAAATTTGATCAACTCACATACCTGCACGTAAAGATTGGATGTTAACTTCACCGTAAATCACCACTAAACTATGGTAAAACTGTTTAATTTAACTATAATAAGAAAAACTGTGCAGAACAATAATTTTTCACAAACTGCCATAACTCAAACTGTCATCTACTGACAGCGCATGTGCGAACTGATTTACTTGTAATTTCGGTCGGTAAAACAGCATCAAATAAAGCTTCGATTGCCACTAAGAGCTACCGCTACTCGTCAATAGATGTCGTGAAATAACAGATGTTACAATTGCCTCCCTGTAACAATTGACACACCTCTCCCCTACACGCATTACATGCATAATTGATGTTATGATTCGTGCAGATGTTACGGGCTTTCCGCGTTATAGCATGTTCAAATCCTTAGAAGAAAGAGAAAAGAAAAGATTGGTAGAGTTTTGGATATTGTACATAATTATTTTGTAATCAAGTTTTACGTAGTAATAGGTATCTATAATTTTAAACTTTTTTGCAATTCCGTTTGGTTAAAACTTTAATTTCTAACTCTACCTAATTTATAAATTGATACCTAACTATAACTTTCTCTTCTGCGCTCGCGTTGTTTATAAAATGAAAATGTAACTTAACGAAAACAATGTTTTTATTGAATTTCCTGCTAATTGTGTCCTATCAATCGATTGACGACCAATTGACGACAATTGATTAACTTATTGGCTAAGTGACTGGAGTGCTGCGGGTTGTGGGTTCGATCCTGGCACGCAACAAATATTTAGGTGATCTCTCGTTATCTAGACGTTAGTGTGTGTTATATTTCATTCTGAAAAACGCATTAACAATAAAGGAAAAAATTCCTAGTTACAGGCAACAGTGAAAACCTACATTGATTGACGTTAAACCCTTCACTGACTTCTACATGTATGACAAAAAAAATTAAACCATTGCCTTCGTTCGCCAGTCCTCAAGATTAGTCATATACGAAGCATAACGTCGGATATGTCCAAGCTTTAAAGGGATAAGTAGTGTACAAGTCAAAATATAAATCTTGCGTAGCAGGCAGTGGGGGCGCGGGTGGTGTCTCTTGAAATATAAAAGTGTCCGGGGGCACTCAGCGGCCGGACGCTCATATTTTGTTATTTTATTTATATTAAAAGTAATGGTTCGCCGCGAGCCATAATGTCCTAGATGGTTTTTGCGCATTTTTCTCTTTTCTGTGTGTCGTATATTTTCACTTAAATGACGTAGGTACGTGACCCCTCTCCGCTGCTGGTTTGTAACGTGCTTCATGCGCTTAACGACCCCGATGTATGGCTGGAAGTTAATAAACTACTTCAAAATGATACTGCTGATTTGAATACGTTTTGGACGCTAGTTTAATTCATTACTGAAGGGAATTTAGTTACTACACAGGTAAATATATCTACGTATTGTTTATTTCTGATACACGCTTGTCGCTTATACGCCCAGTATCAGCTCAACACATATTTATAGCTCAGTAACACTATTACTGCTTCCCATTTCAATATATTACCTTAGAAACTACATTGTACGCAATAATTTTGTTTAATTACATTCAGCTACGTAGTATTTATTCTAAAGATAAGGTTCGGTCTCAAAAATACAATGTTAAAGAACAAAACACGACTTGATTTATTAGTGGATAAGTACACATTAATGTTAACAAAGTGTATCAAGCGGTAGTGTGCCGCGTAGCTCTGCTGTAGACGAGCTACACCGACATAGCGCCGTCAATTTACCTACCATAGTTTTATGCTATCATAAACAAGAAATACAGACATCTTCACTATAATGTAATGTAGGAAAACGGTGGGCGCCGTATGAACCGAAAGCGGGCGAGCGTCCTCGAGAGGTGGCCGTATTGCGTTTGTCGTAGAGGTGATATTCGCGGGTGGTGTAGCGTCGTAGCAAGTGCGGGTTGGCAGCAATCTGCACAAGCAGAAGCAAGGTGTAAGAGAGGTGCTGTGGTGGCGTGAGGCGGCCAGCGCCGCATAGTGCACCCTGCGCTGCCGGGGCGAAGGGCTCGTTCGGCGCGCGGCGCGGCTCTTCCGGGGAAGGCACTATCTCGGGTGCAGCGGGCGGCCGCCACCCCCTCGTAAATAACGCGCGCTGGCGAGCCGGCGAAGCACCCGTGCCAGATTCTACAGCTAGAAACAGTTAAACGCTCATAATTTCGTGCTGGTTAAGCTTATCTTTGTCTCGTGTACGAAATTTCGCTGTGCCGTCCCCCTCGCGCGTTTTCGTGGACATATTTTATTTGTTGCAACACAACGTTCTGTCGCGTCCGGGGCCAAAGTTATAATTGTAGTTCGACATACCAGTGCAGCTTCTGCATAAAGTTGCCCAGCGACGTTTACATTGTTGAAATAACTTTATCTGGTTAATGTTTTAAGTTTACTCACTTTGATTTATTCGAAACTCTCGGCTGAAATAACGGTGGTTATATATAATTAGTTTTATGTAGATCACATCTTCGGCGCATTTACATTAAAAAGGTGTTGTGACCTGCAGTCCTAATGTATTAATGAAGGTAGTAGATAAGCCAGCGAGTGAATTAAATTAAATGGTGTCAGGGCGTCATAAATAGGTGCCGCCTAGTTAACTCGACATAAACATTATGCATAACTAGAGTGTCGTACGTAACTTTTCGCATAGATGTACGGTGAAAAGGCATTCGAGCATGGTGCGATAGTGCGCCGAGGGTTCCGGGAGTGGGAGGTCCTCGGGCCTGGAGGAAGGGGGGTGTGAGGGGTTGTGGGGGGCAGGAGGGGGCAGGGTTGTGTTAAGCCGGTATCATCCCGCCTTATCGCGGCGCGGCGGTTTCATAATAATTTTAATACTCCGGGTGGCAGCCCGCGGATTTCCGGCGCATACTTTTATAAGCGGTTTTCGTTCCCCGAAGAGGCCGGGTGTCACCCTCGCGTGCATGCCTTCAATCTCCACGTCGCTGTGTTGCTGAATACACCCGCGGGATGGCTTTGTACTTTTCTTTTGACATTTATTACCGCGTTTTTGGCTTGTTTACGTTGTTTGTTTACGATGATTTAATTTGTTAAATACGTGATTTTTATTGCTTTTGGGGGACAGGTTGGTACATTTACTTAAGTGTATTAGAAGGTACCTATAACAATTCATATTGATAAGACGCCTCGTGTGAAAATAATACCTATAGGAGTTATAAGTATGTTTTATTGGAAATAAGAAGGAGGTATAATTTCTTACTCTCACAATCTATTAGAGATATTAGGGTGCAAAAAGCCCCTTAATTACGCTAGTGGATAGCGTTATGCGAGATCAGCCAATTTGCCAAAATGGCTATAACAAATGACAGGAGTAATAGAGGCGCTTGAGTGTAACATTAATAGAGAGACAGGTAGAGCCGGGGGGCGGCACTAACGACCGTTTTTATCCAGGGCAGGCGGATGATAGATGGACCTACTTCCGGCCGCGACGTCCGCACTTCCGCCGTTCCTTTTGTATATTTATCAACATTAATTTCAATGTGCTACAAGATATATTTGCCTGTTTACCTAACACAAATTTTCAGGGATTGTACCTTGTACGTATGTACGTTGTAGCGTTTCAATGTTGTATTTCTTTAACGTCTGGTTTTACGTAGCACTTTGTTTGTTTTCAGAGTTCGCAGGCATATGTAGGTATACCTAATTCATATTAATATTTACTAATATTTTATCTTTGGTTGGTAATCGACTGCTGGACATGAGGTTGGTTTCGATTCCGGGGTTAGGCAGTGTTACCGGGTTTTTCCATTAGGTAATTCTCGGAAGCAGCGCGGAGCCTGGATTTGTTACCGGTTGATGGCAATATAGTCACTCTATTGCTATTACATTTGGAGCTGTACAACAACTGACGAAATATGGGTGTACTTTACACCTCTGCCATCCTCTTTGGAGAATACAGGTGTGAAATTATGTTTTTTACTAATATAAATGACGACCCGATTGGTGCAGTGGCTAATTGCGATTGGACTGCTGCGCTAAAGCGCAGGCTAAGGGCTGCGGGTTCAATTCCCGCACGGGACAAAAAATTGTGCGATCCGCAGATATTTGTCCCGAGTCTGGGTGTTTGTGTATGTGATATTACATGTTTGTGAAACGCACCCACGATACAGGAGAAATTCCTAGTGTGGGGCGACGTTTTTTTTTTAAAGAAAGAAAATAAGAAAGAAAGTTTTTTCTAGTAACTTAAATGTGATACAACATAAAAGCACATGGCTGATTGTGATTTTATGTACTTAGGTTTGTATATTCACCATAATACATTCTACAAGTGTGTATACCTCCTACCTTAACCTACTCATGATTAACCACCGCTCAAGCCCGCACTCAGATGCCTTACTATGAGCTTGCATGGCAGGTCATTTTCCGTTGTAGAAGCGTGACATCGCTACGTGCACCTTAGTGCGGCGTCTCGCTTGCACAGCGGAAACTGACCTGCAATGCAAGCTCATAGTAACCCCGCAGTAGACCATTTACAGGAAACATTACATCATTAATTAAGTATTATACTTACACACAATTAAATGACAATGAAGAAATTTACGGTTCACTTTCAATGAATAAATATTTTCCTACATATGTATTGCGTATATTTACAATTAAAAGTTAAGTTCGATTGGGTTAATAATTTTTTTATAACCTAGTATTGTTTTCAGTGTTGTTCAAAGTCCACATATTTTAGGCGAAACGTCTTACATAGATAATATAACGCCTGTATTCTCTGCAGGGGAAGCAGAGGTGACTGTAAAGTACACCCACATTTCGCCAGTTAGATATGTTGTAAGTCTTAATGTAATAGGGGGCGAGCCTGTTGCCATCAACTGGGCACAAATCCAGACTCCGTGCTGCTACTGGGAATTACCTAATGGACAAAACCCAGTAACACTTGCCCGACCCGGGATTCGAACCCAAGACCTCATGCTCAGCAGTCGCTCCTAGACCCGTAGACCAACAAAACAGAATTCTTTAAGCTATGAGGATATTCCTACAAATTGTAACTAATGTTACAATTTGTAGGAATATCCTCATAGCTGTTAAGATACGTGGCGAGCTCCTCGTTTACTACCACAACAACCAGTTTCCTCAAATAACTTAAGACGATAGATATTATCAAACGGTTACATACGCTTTGAGGCAAGTGTGATAGACAATAACAATCACAACAAATCTTTATAGACTTCCTCCGTCCTGAGGCGGTCGAAGGGGTATGTCAGACTCCCACCGGCACCGGCTAAAACCCCATGGTGTCCTAGCTACCCTAGGTCGAGGGACGCGGGATTTGCGTACACTACACCGTATCCATTGACAGGTCCCGACACCTACAAGATTATTGAATGGTCCTAAAACCACATTGCGCAATTTCTCTAACTAGAATCATTTCCTGAATTTCTAGTAATTTATGTAAAAGTTAGGTTAGGTTAGCGTACTCAATTGTTTACTCAACATAATCATACTTGGTGAAATGAATAAATTCGTTGATAAAAACGTACGCAAATCATAACTATTATGACAAATCATAGGTAATAGACCTGCGTAGGTACCTACTATTTTGTGATTTTATTATTCTTATTACCCAAATATGATTTCAATAATGGCAGTAGTACTAGGTATGTGATAAACTTCAAATGATCTATTTTCACAAACAACTTAAAGGCCAGAAATTGTGGCAGTAAAATGTAGAGCAGCCATGATAAAACACCTCCAACCAGTCCATTTACCTACAGACAAGTCTATAAGCGGTCGCCTTTAAGTTAGCGAAACCATATTTCAAGTCCGCGATATTACTTAGGTCCTCATTGTAAGTATCATGTACAAAGGCTGAATATAATTACGCTACCAACCCACGCTCATTGCGATGTGTGACTTTCATAACTCATGTAAGAAACAAACAAACTATAAAACAATTTAAATAGCAATTTATGCAAATAACTAAATGAATTTATATTCGTGTTCATAACACGGTTTACATCGTGCGCTCTACGTACGTACGTACGTATATGTATACACAAACGGCCTAATTGAATTTATAGCCACGTCGTCAAATGAATATGAGTACTACACTCGCTTATTTCTATACTTAATGATGGCTTGTTAAGTATTCGTTGCGCCTCTGTGGAACGGTGAGAACCTCGTAACATAAATTTTGCGTATTATTTACGTTGACAAACGTGCATTATGAAATTATAATGTCGTGATTGATATGCGGGAGAGCGCGCGTTCGCGACAGTGGGACGTGTGAGCCGCTGTCCACACGTACCTTGTTGTACTAAATACTTGAGCGATGCACGCTAGCGCCGGTATCAGATCACTGCGAAATTTATTGTTCCTATGCTCTAAATACCATTGTTTTTATGACTATATTTACATTATCAATAAACATCAAAACTATTCTCCCATGAATTGAAATAAGGTCAGACATTGGACATAGCATGTGATCCGTGTAGACACAAATTACAAAACACCCGCATATTTATACTTACCTGCAGGCGGACTGATCGATAGAAAAACATGTAATCTAATATATTAACCTACTTACGGGCTATGAAAAAATGAACGAACGGAAGAAATGTTATCACTCTGTCGAATAATGAGGTCGAAAAGTCACAACAAATGTAAGGAAAAATTTGATTGTTAAATATATTTAGAACATTACGAAGAAGTGTATGATCTACTTACACATACATTGACGTAGTTTCGTCGATAGATTCGCGCGAATCGAAATAAAGCGAGCCAATCAATATTAACACGCCGCAAACAGCGTAAATTGTTGCCTAATGCCATACTCACACACGTGCGACGAGCCGTCCATGAACTAGCGCCTACTTTAGCCAGGGTGCTCACTTTCATACTGCGGCCAGAAAATATGCTTCCCATACTACCGTAAGGTTCAAAATGTGCCTTTCTGCATACAAATGTACGACCTGTGAAACAAGGTTTACAGTTCTTACGTATGATGTGCTTTATTATATGACTAGAGCGTTTTACTGTTGGCGGAATGACTTATTTCGTCTTGACTTTTTATTCGACTAGCACAGATGTATTTCATATACTACAGCAACATGAATCAGTAAAAACACAGGTGTATTGTATCACCCTGTATGCACAGCGTATTACATGTACACAAGAAGCACACGCACACAGGCGCGCGTCGCGTGTCGCTACACACGCATGTACGCACACCACACACTCCGGCCGGCCTGTAATAACTCGGAACCACAATAAATCAATGTGATTAATGTCATTAAGCACTGTGTGCCGGCCTCTCTATATTCCGTCAATATGCACTGTTTTACGACATGCCGCGCCACGATAATTAGTCAGCTTTGTTAGGACCGTTGACGAATGTTATGTCCGATCCCAACGCTACGTAGAGAAATTAGAGCAATAAAAATATGTATACGAGCGCCATCTGCGGTTCCAATGTACGAGGAAAACTACACCGAGACACCAATGTGACATGTTAGATGAGATCAAAGAGAATTTATAACGGAGCATTCATAAACACGTCACTCGCGCAAAAAATGATCTCTGCTATTTCTCAAACTGTGAACACAGTCGGCACGCGGAGATTGATAACTATTGCCTTTCCTTGGTCAGATTCCCGAGGCGCATGTTTATCATACGTCCGTTTGATGGATAGGCCGTAATTATTACGATTAGAACGGCATCGCAAATCATGGGAACGGCGAGGACAGGCTGCACTAGTTGACATCGTTATCGCCGCTTCAGATCTCGATTGTTGGCTCTGGGACCATACAGTTGTGTTCGTAGCGTTCGGAGCGCGCGACCAGTTTCATACTTTATTTCATCTCTTGTTCACGGCGAATGATCAGTGCACGATGCGTGGCTACACTGTTACCAATGTATCCAGCATCGACTCTGTGGCCCATTTAGATCTGCGATACTGCAATTTGCTGACGGACAGGAGTCGCGCGTTGGCCGCCTCTGACATGAACGTAGGAATCTCTCCAGTACTAAACGTGATTACTCAGCCGATTGTCCTAAATTGATTGTATTACGACATTATTCAATTCTACGCACGCCAACTTTGGAAACGGGCCTTTTTGATTGACAGCTATTTCTATCGTGCTTTTTGCATTTAGTCGCATTCAGATGCACTACTACTTAGAATAAATGTCAAATGTAGGTATGTCCTGTGTAAACAAATGAAAACTACATAAAACATCTATTTAGTGCGGCTAAAGAAATAATTTCAATTCTAGTGAACAAATTGCTCCATTATTCAATTGTTCATTTCGGTTCATTTTAAATTCATACATTAGTGCGAAGAGATATAAATAATTACCGATGTTTCGACATCGTGCTGGTTGCTACACGTGCCGACACTTTTGGTTTCGGAATTTTGGTTTTAAATGAAGCCCTGGCTATAGTGGCTATTGGCAGATAATTCTGGCAAAAATAGATTTGAATTTGTAACATAGTCTTAATGTGGCGAGCTGAGGTGGCGGTGCTATTGTGGCGGGCTGGCGGCGGTCAGGATGCCGATGACCATTTCGGTTGCACGCTTGTGCTGCAAAGTTTGCAATCAAATAAATATTTCGGCACAATTAAGAAAACGCCGACGAGGGTAGCACTCGTGACAATCGGCCAACAGTGAGCCGTGGAGCTTCCATTAGATCTCAAATTATTTGATCATAGAACTAAATTATAATGTTTTTTTGGGATTTTGAAGGTAAATTATGGCTTTGAACGATTGTTATGTAGGGCTGTTTCAATATTGCGGTGTAAAAAAAAATTGTTTTAGTTGTTCCGAAACAATTTTTTTGTGTAAATTTTAAAAGTACGTTTTAGGTGAATTTATTGCAAATATAACATCAGTAAGATTTTAGTTCTAACGCCTAGTCGGCCGTTAGTCATCGCCGCGTGCCCTCTCCACGCATCTCGGAGTGCGTGCTCTCCGCTCTGCCCACATCCGCTGAAGTATTTTGTTTATTGCTAATGCGATTTTATTTTTTATTGCTTTTTATTTATCTTTATTCAGCGATTGCGGTTTATTGTATTAAAATAAATAAGAATTCTTGACTTTTTAATTTTATTCGAAGCGAAGTACACGACAGTGCCGCGAGGAGAGAAAGAAATAAATTTTAATAAGCGTTTCTTTTTTAAGGCGTGATTCTTCAGTTAAAAGCGATTTATTTTTTATATAAACTTGAAGATAAACCGTATTCATTAGAGATCGACTGGAAAGGGCCTAAAATAAAAATAAACGTGGTCAAGTTGGTGTTGTCGCTGAGTTATTGTCGTTAATCAGCCCCTCTTCTGAAGGCATGTTGATTGGAGCCCTGCGCGGCGTGCATGGATGAGCGGCATTGTTCTCTTTATTAACATTTGGCTTAATTATACAGATCATATAGGCGCATTCTTTGTATTTACTTACCGCTTTGCACCTTTTAGTCCTTCGAGATATTACTTCAAGTTTGTATTCTGCTGTTCAAGTATTAGAGTTCGAAATAAGTCCGAAAAGGCTTTTATTTTTAGACAAAGTTGTCTATAAAGAAAAAGCTGAGGCTTATAATGTGATTGTATTCATGAATTATCATTTAATTATTTCGTTAAGTACGTACTGTAGGTAAGTGCACTTACGATATAATTGCAGTAAGCTCTAATTTATTAAAACTACATAGAATGTATTTGCATTAAATGGTAGACAATGGTTTGTTTATAAATGATTAAGGAAGCTAAATAAGAATGTGCACTTCTTTTCCTACAACACCACTACTAACATATTCGAGGCGTATTTCCACGAATTTGTTCACGTCCAAGGCTCCAATCGTAAGTTACCCAACGGAAGTACATAAATAATGTTTATCGATCGATCATCGGCGAGGCAGAGTGACGCACTCGTTAGATTTATGCCTTCATTGTCAGCGCCGTAAACTAGATCTCCATAAAAAGGGACATTTCCTATTTAAAATTTATATTAAAAGACAATGGTTAACAAAAAGTGGGCGCCTCATCGCGAACCAGCCCGGCTGCGCGTGCGCACCACGGCGCCAACTGCCAAATCTCTATCGGACGTGCGTAAATTACGCCTTTTTACCTGGATTCCTGTTTTGACATATTTAAGGCATTAGTAATAATTATGAGTGCTCTGGCCAGCCAGTAATGCCTGCGTGCGAGCCAGTCAGTTTTGACACTATCTTAATGACGGACGTCGGGTGACAATAAATATTGAATCGTTATCGCTTACCTATCCGAGGTTGCGTCACTTGTGTTTAAATCCTAAAATAGACCCCCCAAATGGTTGGCTCTCGTAGCTTCTTTGGGTTGCTTATTCAGGCTTTAGCCCCTTAATGTATCCTGTGTAGATTTGTGGAAGTATCGAAACTGGGTGACGGCAATAGGTGGCTAATTGCAAGTATTGGGGTGAGTGCAGAGGTCAGTAAGGGTCGCGCACATCTGCCGTGTTTGTCCTCCCACGCGCTGCACTGCTGTTAACGAGCGTCGTCCAATAGTTTTAATTGCAACCCGATATCTGCACTTTTATGTCATTGCAAACAGTGGAAAGATTTGCTATTGGAGCGAACCATAGCTAGATTAATGGGAAAGTATCGTAACTGTAGAGTCATTCATTCCGTATGACAGAAGTAGGTATTACAAGTGAAAATCCAATATGTTCCATAATATATTTATGTGAATTGATTAAAAGGACTTAAGATTCGAAAGAAGTTAAGTTTAGCCTGAACTAACTGAATGTTGGTGTATAGAAAAAATGATAGCTGGATATCCGAAACCGATCATGAGTTCGGGTGGTATGAATAAATCAGATATAGCGAGACTGGCGTAGGCGCCAACCCGGAGCGGGGAGATCTCCCCGCCGAGTTATAAAACCTCTCAAAAGGTGAACTGAAAGATTCGTGCGTAAATATTAAGGGTTTACGATGGCTCATTCAGTCATTAGAGTGCGCCTTTTGTTTATAACCGCGTCGTAGACTTGTCGCTATTCGGAGATAAGATCTGTCTCGTCGGGTCGTCATTATTTATGTGAATTTTGACAGAACAGCACTCTAAGGACAGCATGCACACTAAAATAGTATTATTTATGGCAAGTGTGGCCCGCCATAAATTACACGTCATCGAATTAAGACAAAAGCTAGTGGCGATAAGGCGCGCGATTAGGGTACGCTTCATTGTTCTGACGAATGAGGTACTGATATAGCCTATATTTTTCCACTTTTACGACTCCAATACGAGATAGCTTTGCTCGTAGGTAGGAAGTTAGGTACCGAGTGAACTCGTTCTTATGAAATTTATAATGTCTAATGGAAGTATTCCTTTCTCTAATATAAATGTGTATAAATAAAATTACGATAAATAAACAACGGAGAGCTTTGGACATGTCGGACGGATATAAAATTTATAACCCTTAATAGGCTATGGAGGGAAGGGTGGATGAAATACGGTTAATGATAAATCCACAAATGAGATTTGCCGGACGTCTGGCCACTCAAAACTGTCGCTCTATTGTCACTGGACACTCTCACCTTGTATTACACAGATCAACTAAATATGGCGTGTTCATTCCGATGTACAGGGTGATGCCTGTAGGTGATGGTCACTTGTTTGTGATTTTGCCTAATAAGTATCTAGGTGCACTGGTAAATGTTTGTTATAACGTAGTTATTTTAGTTAGGTATATTTAAATCCTTACATATGTAAGTGATGTCTTGGTTTGTTCGAACATTAAAAATATTGATAAAGAAAACTCGTGGCATTTTCTTTTATCAATGTTTTTCAATCACAAAAACAGTTAATCATGCAATTAACCTAAACTGTTGTATTGTATCATGTCAGAACAAAACCCTAAGAACAGTCTGCTTGATTGCAAGCAGTGTATTAGCTTACGACAAATCTGTGATGTTTTAGAAAGTGTTTGCAAAATAATAAATATCGTAATTTGGTATTTGTTAATTGCTTGTTCAACTGACAAATACTGCAAAAAATGCGACGATATAATTTCGATTTAAGTAAGGTATAGGTTTTAAAATGTCCTTTATATGCTACATCTGTTTTATAACTCATCTCACACTTCGTAATTAAACAATTACAATTATGTTATTTTAAATTTTATCAATTCATGGTACCGCAACTCTGGTCCCCAAGATACAGGCACTGCCTAGTTTGGGGTCCGCCGACAAACTTATCCTGTAATTTTAATTTTATGACTAGTAAACGATTATTATTATTATTATATTATTATAATTTAGGTTTTGATTTATAATTCGAGAAACAGAATGAAATAAAAATATGTTTAAATATCGTACCATATTCAATCAGCCTGTAGAGATGTCAGTGGTGTAGGTGGTGATGATCCAGATGGACGCGGGTCAGCAGCTGCGCGGTAATTAAGAGGTGGCTGGAAGTGGCATGCGCCGGCGCACAATGCGGTTCAATTGAATGAGAATAATCTTTGCACCCACGCGTCTTTTGTAAGCGTGGGTGGACGATGACCGGTGCGTGCAGTATATGCAAGTAGCTCTACTTTAATTTTATAGATTTTGTTTAAATTGTGATAAAAAAATCATAAGGTTTATGTAAAGTTTTGACTTTTTTTTTTCAAGACCGTATGAATTTTTGGGCCGCATAAGATTCCTTTAAAAGTGTGTATGAGGTATCAACAAATATCCTTGTTAAGAATAGAAATACGTATCCGCAATGTTTATCAGTAAATCACAATATCAATTTAAGCGTAACACGTTTCCTTGTCTTCGCGATATTAATAATGCAGGTAGCAGGTAGGTTATTAATATCGATGTTGAGCTTTAATAGAAGATTGATAATACTAACAACATTCTATTGTCATTTCGAATCTCAAACAACTGACATTTACAACATTTATACTAACTTATGTTAAATGGTACCCAGCTCACATTCAAATTTAAATTCAAATGTGACTAAAATATTCGTAGAGAAGTTTAGCAAACATCGGTTCTTAATAGGCAAGCATACAGATTACAGTTTATAATATTCAGTAGGTAACATAATACAGTGATTTAAGTAGAGCATACTCTGTATCGGTGTCGCTTAGCACAAAGGCAAACAATTATTGCAAAAATTGCTTTAATGATAAATTGGTGACCATTTCTAATGGCCACTGGGCAATGAGTGATTCGACCCGGAATCGAACCCGTGCAGTCATAACGTCCTCGACACACAATGACGCTCTCGCGATGATTTATATCTTAATTGTGTTCAATACCGACATTCCGTTGAAGGCGGTTTTTATATTATAGCCATAATTCTTTGGAATACCATTCGATAATTCAATTTTGTTAGACATTGACTCACCTGGTATCTTATTGGTATATCGCTGATATATTAGAGGTCATAATATTCTAGATAAGTTTTACTATTTCCTGTCGTAAAGGATACACGGGACATATAAAAAGACACATCGAGTTACCTTTGTGGAGTCCGAGTCATTAGGTGGAAACGATATTGTTTTTTAATCATAATGAATTTGCTATTGTGTGAGAAAATCTTAGTAGCTTTTTACCTAATAATTATCAAAAGACGCGTATTTCATGGTAATTCTCTCTTACGGCCTTTTGGGAAAGGTTAGCATGCAACCGTAGGAACCCACTGGATCTCAGGAGTAAAAGTGGATGATAGTTGTAGAGTTTGTAATAGTTAGATAAAAGTATGATTTAGATATAAATATTATTTTGTAATAAATTGTATGTACCTACCTACTTATGGAAGATATTGTGAATTTGTGACCATTAAGTCGATTTTGATCAAATTTTTTGTTGAATCTTCTGTACATCATTCAACACCAAAATGTAGGTATATATTTGTGACTTTACTATAAGATATCTAAGTAGTTGATGCAAATTGTTTACAAGTTTTTATTATTGACATGCAATTGTTTGTTGTAAGTCATGGATATTGGGAATAAATAATTGTACATAAATGTGAGAAACTTGTTGTAATAATGACATACTTGGCATTCTTGTGTGACATGCTTACTAAAGTGTCCTGTTGATGGTGTTAGTACGTATTGAAGCCCTAAGTTAGCTATAATATGGTTATGCTGAACATTGTTGGTTGGCATTATGCTCGAGAACGCTTGTCATCCGTAAGGACTTCAATATAATCTGATAGATCTTGGTCTACCTAATTATAAGATTAGATATATTTCGTCCTTGACCAATTAGAGGTGTGACATACTCAACTCAAGTTAACATTCAATTTTATCTAGATTTTTGCTGCCTATTTATTAATCTAATGATCATTATAAATATTAATCGGAATAATCAATCAGATTGATTAATAATAACTCCCGAAGGGGTATTCCGTTTGTAGGGTGTTCTTCATCAGAAGTCTATTAGATACACCCACATTTCGCCGCCCGGTAAGACGAAAATTCATTCCTATGACAAAGTCACATGAGAATGAAATAGGAAAATTGCAACATATCATGTCGTGTAAATAGACATTAGACGGTATTGTCAATAAAAGTTGTAAAGAAAACTAATAGTGGCTCCTTCGCTACGTTACGACTATTTTACCGTTTTTACGTCAAATCAGGGCTCACGAACTGTTGGTCTACACAGAGTTTTTATTACCTATAGCTTTACTTCCGTGATTGCTTTCTGAATGCTTTTTTGCTCGCCATTTAACATCTTGAATTGCACTATTAAAACGATTTGTTTAAGAATTTTTTACTGATAACTTTGTAGAAAACCATTTTATTTGAACTGTAAAAGGTACAAAATGTTGCCTGTCAACCTATCAAACTTTATGATATCTTATAAAGTGATATAAAGTTTAGATAAATCTACAGGTATCTTTTTGCTTTACTGTTTTGGTTGGTTTGAAATGCAAAAATGTTTGCGAAGTCTGCTATAGCCCGAGGCGCGTGGGGTTCCGTCTTACTATCGATATCAATATGGGGGAGTAACTCTAATATTAAAGTTATTTATTGTAAATCGCTTCCTTTGCCTTCCACGACAGAACAATATTACTGTTTTCGTAGTACGAGCAAACTGCACCGTTGTCTGTGGTTTGTTTATAAAACACGTGGTGTGCGTCAACTATTATATAAATTCACAGATAGCAGTATAAAACATTTAGTTTTTTTTTATATACCTACCATTAGCCTTATTTTATCATAATTATATTAAAAAAGCAAATGTTATTATGTTTGAATATATATTAATGTGTATTTAAATACTGGTCGGATCAGTTCTCGCTTTTTAAATTTAGGCGAATTTCGTTACGTAGGCATGTAAACTTTGTGAGGTCGCCTTTTGATGAACATAGAAAGAACAATAAGTTGAAAGCACAGTTAGTAGGTATTATTCCAGAAAAAAGATTAATTGATATTGAACGCCGTGCAATACTGACTTGTTGTTATTTAAAGGTAGGTAATTAAGTTAGGCAAAAAGTACAATTCGAGGTCAGTTACAAACCGTGAGACAGCAAAACAGTTAAATACAGTAGATATGAGCGAAGCGACAGCAAGCAGACGCTCGTAGCAGTGACAATATGATCGCGAGGGGAGCTTGTTTGCCCGCCGTGGTATGAATAAAGATATTCCCGTTATTTGTAGTACAGATGTCATGTAATTTCATTGTGTCGCACAATATTTAGTGTAAACACGCGGGGAGACTCCGCCGGGACTCTGACGCCGATAGATAACATCTCATAGTTCCGATGCACGTCGCGTACCATATAATAAAAACACATTTTTATGTCACAAGAAAAAATATTTCTGCCTTGCTAATAAGGGATTTATACGCGATTATTTGTGATAACATAAAAGAGATTAGTCCCCGTTGCCATAAATACGTTAAAATTGGGTCACACACAATGCGAATGCGTACACTGATTTGACAACATTTCTTTAACAATTGTATTCGATGATAAAATAGGATAAACGTTCATGGTATTTTTTTATTACTATAACTTGATTTCATTGAATTCACATGTTTTAGAATCGTACAACATGCATAAGTAGGCTGTTTTAATTGTGCTCGCTTAAATAAATATGTTTTTGTAAGGCACAATCTAGATATTCCGCTTTTGTTTCAAAACTCTACAGCGAAGGTACGTTGTTAATCAGATGTTTTACTTAATTATTGAATGAGAACCTTGCTCACGCAATTTAACATGAAACAAAGGCTTTACGCATTAGTGCCTACGCCAGAAACAAGTTTAAAACAAATAGGTATAAATATTTGATTGTCATTTAAATTTCACTCATGTGTCATGCGCTAGAAAGCCTCCATATATTATGAATAATTGATCAGTCTGTCTATCTAACTCCTCCATTGAACCAATAACTGAACTTGCCCATTCTTGACTTAAATTGGCACATTACCTTCTGAAATGAAACTGTGTAAATTATTTACGCAAGCTCCTGTCACGGTGAAATTTCCCAGCCCACATCGAAACATCGATATGGTGTTAATAAAATCATGTCAGTCATAGGCAATCGGGACAAGCAAACATGAGCCCTCCATTAAATGATAATCCTGCCAATTTATCGGCGGAGCAAAAAATATACGGTATTGTGTTGCGACTTGTCGAACATGAAAATTATTTTATATAAACACATTGAATATTCCCGGCGCTCCCCGGCCGCACTCGCCGCTCGCAGATTACTGGAACCCCCATCTTCCCAACTCGTCATCTGCTGACATATTTTTTAAAATGGGGTGACGGGTAATGGAATAATAATAAACTGGAATTTACTTTTTGGTCATCGCACTGAATCAAAAACAGAAAGGGGTGTGAACATATTGCTCGTTGTAGATTGTTTTCATTGTCGTCCAACGGACCAATACTGTGTAATCAACGGTTGGATAAAATGAAATGAAATTCCCAGTCTGAGCTATTTGTCGCATGTTTGACACCAATAACAGGGTTCGTCGGGCATTAAAGCCACCATATGTCGGTCATATCAAATTTATTTCTATTATTTTATTGGTTTGGTCGCCGATGATTGCCTTCATTACCTTTATTGGAAGTCACTGAGTGAATTTGAATTTATGGTTAGCGATATGGGTGATAGCCGAATGACTATAACAAAGTGAACAAAGTAATAAAGGTAATAAATTGGTTTCACGAGGATCAACATGTCGTCCACTATTATTTAGCTACACGCCATTAGAAACCTATAGGTATTAACCACATATCCAATTAATTTATAGGTATTTTAACATATTAGGTTTGGATGTAGGCAAACCAAATACTTCGGTAACTGAATTAAATATGTACTTCGTCATCAAAAGACATTTATCCTTTTGCATCAAACTGTAACTATATTAAGAGGAGCACAATAGCTCCATCAACTGTATGAGCTTAAAATCATCCATTTAAATAACGTTTTTAAATAAATACTCCGTAGATAATAGGAACAATGCAATATTTTGTCAACTGCCGACTCCGGGCCGCGAGGGTGCACCACTGCGTGAAGCGGAAAATCCTCGGGACATTTGAGGACATTTTTTGTGGGATGATATCCGCACGACATTGTCAACCGGCTA
Organism: Abrostola tripartita; assembly: GCA_905340225.1. NCBI lineage: Eukaryota > Metazoa > Arthropoda > Insecta > Lepidoptera > Noctuidae > Abrostola > Abrostola tripartita. The sequence continues at coordinate 6,783,066 of HG996488.1, forward strand.
TTTAATACATCAAGTAACACAATACTTTAAATAGTAGTAGATTTGTGCAAAATTTGAAATTGTTACGCACAGTGATTTTGTATTACACGATTGGATTAATATGCCTGTGTTTCCACCGAACGGCGAACGTCGGGAATTATTGACGAAGCTTTGTTGGGTGTACAAAGCGGGCACATATTTTAATAATGTTAAATGGATATCTATTTAACGTTACATATCATTGAAATGCAAAAAGGCTTAACTTTTTTGTTCAGTCGAGATGATTTCCTTGTGTTTAGTTATCAATTACATGAGGAACTTTATCAGGGCTAACATAAAAGTTGACAGCGCTATAGAGTTGATAGAAGTATGTACCAGGTACCAACATATTTTCAATTTTTTGTTTTCCGTTCGAGGCTAACAAGTTTTCACCCTCGTACATTTACTAAATTGAATAGCTCCATGAGTACCGATGGCAGTAATTCTCTATTGAGACGCAATAAAACAAGATATGACAAAAATATCCGATTTCATAAAGCTTTGGTTTCGTGACACGTAATATTATATTATTTAAGGGACATTATTCCGTCTTTTGTTTGTGATTCCTTACCATGTTTTATGTCACCAAATGAGGCGGCGCACACTACGCGAAAATATTATTCTCACTTAATTTACGAATTTTATTCAGGACATCAATTGATTGAATCGGGTGTTGGTTTTCATATGCGTCGATATATCTTTCCAAGTGAATTAATAACATGTTTTGTACTTTTTTAAACTTATAAATTAAAATTAATCACTTTGTATTTAAACATGATTTACATCACTCTGAACGTGTCGGTGGAGAATTTAGAAAGTACATAATTTGTTATAAATCTTACATACCTAAACAATAAAAATACAAAAGGCGTGCTGTGTGTAAAGCGTTTGTTTGTAAGCAGGTACTTGTACGTAATATGACAAGAGAAATTATTGGTAAAGAGGGCTTGGCTTCAATGAAAAGGAAATATCACGACAATTATGAAGCATTAGTGCGGTTGACAATGGCGACACATTTTTTGTTGAGCTTTCATGTGCGGCTTTCAAACAAAACACACAATACATCCTTCGTTCTATATTTGGGCCGGTTTAATTAATTATGAAATGTACAATAGGCGCGTTTAATCTTTAGAAGTGGGATTAATCAATAGTTATGTAAGAGCAAGCTTTTAAGATCAAGAAGAGGTTTTATTTACATGCACATATGTTCAGGATTTTGGGTTAGCTATCTACCAACTTATGAAAGCAAGGTCCTTTAAAATAAAATAACTTTTGACAATTCATACAATTTAACAAAATATGATAAATTTGCCATTGGCTGAGAAAGTTTGGCGACGCCCTGATGAGTTGTAGATTGAATTTTGAAATATTTACGCCTTAACTTTCGCTGTAGATACTGTCATAAGTTTGCTGTAGGTATTATTAGATCCTTATTCTTTACCATTAAGCGCAAGCTAAAACAATGAAAAAAGCATTTCCGAGCACTTCTAAATTGTTAGTGTTGGTATTTCGCGGAATCGCACAATAAAAAAACCAAAGTCAATGAAATGCTAATTAAACATAATACAATACCTACAGACATTCTCAAGTCGAGCAATGTGTGTAAGCTCACGAGCCAATACTATTGCGAGTGTGAAGATATAATAAGCGTGGTGTTCATGAAAATTCTTGCATGCTTCGATCGCTAATGGTATAGAGCGAGATATAGCGCTCACTTGTTAGTTTGGCTCCTTACAACTTGTTATAAGGTCGGTGTAAACACGCGTGACGGTACGGTATCACGTCATCGAGCACGCGAACGCGCCTCGCGATCACTCTCCTCATACCCATAATACAATTATAAATGCGAAACTGGTCGCGTTTGTTTATTTGTCAGTAAATCACGAAACGTAAGGGTAACGCGAGAAGTATGGAGTGTGAGAGGTGCGACACCAGAATGTTTGCATGCGCTGACGGATACAGTGTTATTTTTATCAATATTTTATTTGTATGGTTTGCTTTCGACAATAAGGGCTCTTGCATTTTAGTGATGATTTCTTGAGATGAAACGATGTAGATTTTAACAAACATAGATGTTTAGTTAATACACATAAATCTACTTTAATGCCAGACGTTTTAAGGTCAGCAAGGTCAGGTAGCTTTTTATTAATTATAATATAATTTATGTGGGTTAATATTTAATTAAATGTTAATTATTTAAATAACTATTTAATATAACGATACGAAAGAGTTTATTACTTTTATTCCTGTAGTTATTTTATATCGCCATGAAGGCTCTTTTTATAGGGGCATAAGAGATTAATTGATATAATTAGGTCATTACGGATACATACGATGAAACCCGTGCTAACAAGATGCAACAAGCGCAATAAAATGGCTCCTTGCATCTGTATTGCAGAATGCTAAAAATGACGAAAAAATCGATATTTATGTAGGTGAGGTAGTCAGTTGCGTGCAGAGGCTGCGTGCGGCGGGCACATTCGACTTCGTGCATCACATCGACACCCTAATTAATATAAGATCTCAATTAAATTGCGACACATAAGAGAAGCGGAATTTTTACACACACACATAATATATGGCCAGAGTTTTGTCTCAGAATAAGGCAATATCCACTCAGAATCTGAGAACTCGTTTGTCCATGTCACATGCGAGTATACAAATAGAATAAAATGTATTTTAAAATTTTATGATCCAGCGATAAAGCTGTGAAAGTGCTATCGCGTTTTAATCAAGATTAATTAATGCGATCTTATGGACTTTATTACGTAAAGAATGAAAAAATAAAGAGTTTACACTAGTTAGAAAAGTTATCTGGTATGTGGTTTTATTTATAGAATAGGTGATGTACATACATACATGCGAAGATCTTATGTGGAGACTTGGAGGTTGTACATATCTCAATAATTACGAGACGTCTCTACGCGCTCAACTTCTTTTTTCTAATATACTATTGGCTGCAGCTTATTAATTATACCAAAAGAGCCCGCACATTAATTCCCGACTGAGCTTAATTGACATCGTTTTTATTATGACTGAACAAATAAAATATTCAGGGTCCGAGTTATAAATGTTCACTTTTCCCTTTAATGGTGTCCACAGTTACTTAGTTTATTCGGGCCCGGTGTCGACGTCGACGCAAGGTCCTGACCAAGTTTTGAATCGTAATAATTTGGGTTCAGATTACCGATGCTGATAGGGCGTCATCTCACCTCTCGCCAGGGTCAGACTCGGCTTATTTCCCGATTCATTATGGATTTGAGATTTCTCCTACTTGGTTTTGTAAGCTCTTTTCTGGTTTCTACGTTACGTACCTACGTTTGAAATGTTTTTTTGCGTAGGCTTTGAATATTTTCGCATGTCAGTAATGTAGAGTCAAGTTGACGAACTTAGTTCAATTTTCCATGCTTGTTTAATGATAACTTAAACTTAGAGCAAAATAATTAATATATTTATCCAAGCTATAGGTACCTACATCATGTCAATAAGCGCAATATTTTGTTTCCGCTTAGACCCTATGCAAGGAAGTAACGAACGAAGAAATGCAGGTGTTGTAGTGCTAGTTTCATTCAACTTAGATTTTTCCTTATGTTCAGAGACACCTAAGTCCACACCTGTAGTGGCAATGGTAGAAGGCCACACGCGGTCGCACGGAGCCCGGGCGTGGCGGGGGCGCGGGCCGGGGGTCGGGCGGGGCGGTTTCATTCATGTTGTTAGATCCGACCGCTCATAACTTAACTCCTAATTTATTCGTCTCCACTTACAATCCAGTTTTGGTGCAACCTTCTTTGTAGCACCTTGATTTTACTATGACTTTTATTAAATCTCTATTTTGTTTGTAAATTATAGTCATCGTAAGTCACGATGTAGACAGTTTATAGGTGCCTAAACAAACAATGGTTAAAAGGCTCCATTCTTAGTTAACTTTGCTTGATATAGCGTCTGATTTAGGTTGGCATTATATCTGTAATAGGAGTGTAATAGATTGAAATGTTAGCTTAACAATATGACCTGAGAAGCATTATGCATGATACCCTCGTAGCTGTCAAAAAGGTAACTTAATAGTCATGCTGCGACAAACAGATATCTGCTATTCCGAGCAGCGAGCACTACAACTTTACACCTGTATATAGACGTGTACATAAACCGTCTAAAGGCCCTTAGCGTAAATAACGCTTGTCCAGCTATCCATTCATAAAACAGTCTTATAAAAGATAAATATACAGTTTGTAACGTAACAATGAAACAGTACGGGCCGATGGAAAATATCAGATTTCTTTCCAATCGTCAAAAGAGTTCGACGCTACAAGTTTGATTCAAAGTTTTTTTCTTTGATATTTATGTTTGTCTTTAATTTTTACTCCTTCGCCGCTGTCCATTTAATATCGGACGGGGACAGTGTTAACGATCACTATATAAAATTTTATTTCAACGCATCTCGCCTTGCTTTTTGTGTATTCAACACGTCGTTGATTTTACTTTTTATTAATCACTCGTGAGTAACAGCGTATACTTATGGTGTAAGGAATAATATATCCGTTTGTTTAATTAAATTACCTGATTATAAACATAGATAAACGGAATTAAGAAGGTATTATTTTTTGGGAATATTTGGTAGAGCTTTTCAGAGAGGAAGTGTACGATATGTTTAAGGATAAGTTAGTAGGTATTAGTTTAGTACTATGGAAGTTGTTTAAATGGAATTCTTCATTTTTTTGGCTGGTAGCGCTCTACGAGTGTAAGAAAAGACCGGTTTTCTCTTCTTAAAAGCTATACAATACCTACATCATTATACTTCCCCGTTTAAATGATTTTCAGTGGTCACAAACAACAAGTTATTACTAGGATGTTTTTGACTTTAAGTCATCTGTATAAAGTAGAGAGAACTACGGAACTGAAGTTTAATATCTATAAACAGACAGGAGTTTTAAGATAATTAAAAAATATATAGGTATAGGTATGTTTATGGAGAAACTTGTACAACTTTTACAGTTAATCTTACAGGAGCTTCTTTTAAGTAAAAGTAATAACTGTGTTAGGAGGCCTCAATTGATAGCTATATTTGAGTTTAGCTAGGATTTTGATATGCTACGAGAAGCTACTAGGTGTTACGGTGACAATGATGACGATATTCTATAAATGAAGACTTTATTCCGCTAAGTATTTCATCTGTGTGAATGAAGATGGTGTAACATTGTGCCGGTTGCACACCTTTAACTAAACATGCAATTATTAGTTGACAGCCTCTATTTGTCCATTTAATTATGGCAATAACATAAAAATCTTACGAGAAATATCAATTTATTTTTATAGTAGAAGGTAAATATATAATCGACGACCTGATTGGTGCAGCGGCTAAGCGATTGGACTGCTGCGTTTAGGGTTGCGGGTTCGATTCTCGCACGGGACAAAAATTTGTGCGATCCACATAATATGTTTGTTCCGAGTCTGGGTGTTTGTGTATGCGATATTTCATGTTCGTGAAACGCACTTACGATACAAGAGAAATTCATAGTGTGAGGCGACGTTCTTTTTGAAAAAACAATAAGGTAAGTACCTATGTACAATTTTTTCATCAAAAGTATTATAAAGGTCCCCACCAAGTATGCATGTACAGATTTATTACAGAATAAATTAATTTGATTTAAAAGCTAGGCACGTTTCTGAAACAGATAAACAATTATTCTACAATCGATCGTATTTAATACCGCGTTCGTTTAAACTGGATCTGCCGCCCACGCCAATAAACAATTTCCATTTTAATTAATGAAATAGTTGCTTGCTTCCATATTCATATAAATTGTCTTAATGTCTTAAATTAATATTGTGAACTGAGTAAACATTCTGGCGCGTGGGACGACCGATGTTTATGAGAATTAGGCACTTTGAAAAACCGATGCATTGGTTTCTCTTATTAGTGGGAAACATATCTCTATATAAATGTTTCTGAACAAAATGAACGCTGTGTTGATTATCTCGATTGCCTAGGTGGATCTTGTTGCGGTCTGCTTATGTTATTAGTGCGTGAAGAAAATAAAATGTGCCTGGGGTCCCATACTCCTGAACCTGCTACGTAGGTTAAAGTTTGGTATGATTTTTAAGATAAGCAACTGACCTTGAGATATTTTTGTATATACTGTATAAGAATGCACACTCAAATGTAAATTTAGATGTGCAACATTTACTAGTTTCGAATGGACATGATTGATTAGTACTTACTAGGTCCATACCGAATATTGTCGAAGGAATATTATAAACATACTTAATCGAATCCTTAGTCAATAAATCGTTACAATATCATGTTAAGTGAGTGAGACACGTAAAGCAGCAGCAACAAAGGTCGCGAAGATTTGTGCGAGCTATCTGCGAGGAGCGCGCATTCGTGTAGGCCGATACGCGGCGCACCGGCCGCGGCCGCAGCGGCCGGCCGCGCGCCGCTCCGCCATCGCGCCCGCGCTGCGAGCCGCGCCGACATCTACACACATTAAATATATCCATTTAATGATTACAATTTCTCGTTATAATTTATTTAGGCCGAAGCATAACAAGTTTTCGAATCAAATATGTCGCCCATAAAGATGCTGACTCCGAGGGTTGGACTCTGAAACCTGTTAATTCTACAATGATCTTTTGTCCGATGCGACTCGACGATGAAATGGTCTCTCGTATCATGGATGTAAGAATTAAAACCGGTCAGTACGTCTCAGACTAGAATGATCGTTTTGAAACGACTCGAGCGCGCCTCGCCAGGAGTTAAAGGGTTTCATGAGCGTGTGCCGACGATAAATGAAATATTTCTTCTCAGGAATAAATTAAAGTCGATAATCCAATTTCACTGGGTCGCCGTAAGAACTGTTCTTATCGAGTCCTTAGAGGGGAACGGATAGATCGAGATCGAGCAGAGAGTGTGAATGAGAGCATTACGATCAAAAAGGGAGGCCGCGGCGGGCGAGGAGAGTGAAGAGGCTGTTGGATAATTCTTTATTCTTTATGAATATGTGAGCTCGTTATCTGTGGGCTGACGTGGCCCGAGACATTCGCGGCGGCGGGTGTGTGCGTGGCGGTGTGTGGCGCACACTGGCTCACGCTGGCGCGGTGCGTGTGTAGCCCTAGTGCTGCCACTAAATAATACATAGGTATCGACAGCGCCGTCTGCGAAGAGCGGCGGGTACACGACCGGATCAACATACGGCATCGACGCCAGATTGAACGATAGTTCCCGAGGAACTGGTTATCGTTATGGGGCGACTGGCGGATGAAATTTATTGGCAGCGCGTTGGAGAAATGTAGCGAGCGGAAGGGGCTTGCGATTTTAATTAGGTAATGAATGTCGATGCAGATCTGCATATCGATTTAACGGCTAGATTTATCCATTCGTTCCATGTCCGTGTTTCAAACTCTAACTAAAACCCCAATTTAACGATTTGTTCGAATAGATAGATAAATTTATCGTTTGTTGTTCTGTGAGCTGACAAAATTAAATTCTAGTATTTATGTTAGTTGATAGTAATGCTGTGACATCTGAATATCAATCTGTTGGTATTTGATTCGACTGGAATTGAAAGTCATTCTCGACATTGGTATAAATTGGACTGTAGAACATAATGAAAATCTCATAAATCAACTAGATAAAACATCATAATAAAACACAAATGTGCTGCACAGGTGTAATGTTATGGTACGTTAATAAGCAATCTTATTAACGTACCATAACATTACACCTGTACTAACTGAAGGGGTAGGCAGAGGTGCACATATAGTACATATTTTACCAATTATGTCATAGGTCCCAATGTAATAGGAGGCGAGCCTATTGCCATAAACCGGGCACAAATCCAAACTTCGTGCTGCTACTGACAATAACCTTATGGAAAAACCCAGTAACATGTTGCTCGACCCAGGATTTGAACCCAGGTCTGCGACCACTAGACCAACAAGGCAGCCTTGTCAGTCAGATTGCTTAATAATAATATTCTTGTAAACAAATACCAGCCTATTGAACTTGCGACCATTACCGCTGAAATTCTAGCGTTGAGCGCCAGAGCTGAAAAATTGCAAAAAGCTCTATGTAGGTAGCATAACACTTTCTCATCTCTCAGATTCAGCAGTAGGTGTAACTCATATTCCAGTACCAATGTTAATTTTAAGTAGCTTCCTTTTGGTAACAACTTTAATATGTAATGTCCTATTATTAGGTGCTCCAGTAATTGCCAAATTTAAAAATAAAAAAGTTAAATGTAACTTTTGCAATGTAATACTCACATATTGGTCACAGCAAGCCTCTTAGAATTTGTTGTTTCACTTTCCGATAATATGTTGTCTTTAATAATAAACTTCCAGTTATTAGTAAAGACAGTAACGAAATTTAGTAGATCATTGTAAGCCCTGATACAGATACATTATAACCATGCTACAAAACATCAAGTGCAACTGAGTGCTCTAAGGAAAAAAACTGTGTAACAATTTTACTTCTAAAGGATCTTGACTACAGGCGAACTAATTACCTTTAATTAGTAATCAATATCTAAAACTAATTGCATGTATCTAATGTGTCCGCTTCAATGGTAGACATAATTGTACGACAGAACACGAATACTTGGCTGAACTAAGTACCTAGGTTAAAAATACTCGCCCAACATTGTAATGCTACATATATTCCTTGCAATTTGTTACATTTTGGAGCTCAAATGATAAAAATAAATGGAACAAAAGTATGAAAGGGGATCTTTTGGACGGCACATTTCTCTTCAAAATTGACGTTTTTCAGAAGCGGTCGGTTTTTAACGTTTTAATTAGGGGCGCACATTACGGCACGCCATCACGTTCGCCCCTCGCTCTTTGGCTCACATTTTTGTATATTTCCGTCTATTTGGGGAAATTTTTATTTTTCGACCACTGTGTGCTATTTTTGTCGCGTGCAGCCGGCGCGCGGTCTCCATGTTAAATCTCTGTGGGAAACTTGTCTGACATTCATTCTTATCTGTGTATTATACAAAATTTTGTTTACTTTTCATTTAATAAGTTTTAATGATCTTAAATCTGGCAACGAGTGTGGATATCATGTCACAAATCATAGATAAATTGCATACATTTATTTTATTTTATGTATTCTCATAATAACGTTAAATTATGTGCATAGATAATAAAATAGAGATCCGCAGTGTTTTAAAATGTAATTTATGTGTTAGCAGCTCGCAGGAAACGAATACTGTGACGGATAGTGGCGACGATTGACACTTTCCTTCTGTTTGGTAAAAAATAAGTTCGATTCTTTCAGAGCATGCACTTGAGTCAAACTATCTCTCGTCAGTTAAACCATAAACTAAGTTTATAATTAATCATTTTTTATATTGGGTCTGTAGAAATGTACCTTCTTTGGTTAAGCAGACAGAAAATTTGTTTGTGGCGAAAATAGAATTGTATGAATTAAAATGGTCTTGTAAAAAATGTTGACATTCTTTTCGATTGACCGAATGTCGGCGAAAGGATTTGAAAGGAGAATTGCTTATTTCGAAATCCCATTTAAATTTTTTTCGCCAACATGGGTGATTATCGAATCAACAAAAGAATTTGAAGCCTGCGGTAATTTTTATGGAATAATTAATTTGAAGGTTAAGTAATGCTTTTGTAGAGGGAGAGAGAAAATGAAGTAGGAAGAGCTATCTGACTTCTAAATGAATGAAAAGATTTCATAATAATAATAAAGTCTGAAATAAGTCTGGAGAGTAGTAGCAGTTTAGGGTTAGGAATTGGAATTGATAATATTTTGATTGGCAGGGGGGGTCTCCTCATGGGACTCCAAGTCCTTGTTTAATTTGTCCGTTTTTCTTCCTCTGCTTCTGATTTCTACTGTTACTCCCTACAGACTAGGTATCTATATCTAATATTAGTCTAGTTAACATTACGTAGTCTATGTTAAAAACATTCAAACATAAACGCTCGACATTTTTGTATGAGAACATAGTATTTACATCACCAACATATACACACGTACTACGCAAGTGTGTGAAGCTATGTTGATATTAGGAGTCGCGTCACGTTACGTCATTTGTCGTCGTTAGCGATGACGCATGGCGCCGCTGACCCCGGCTGCGACCCGCTCCATCACTCTTCCATCAACGCCGTGATGACGACACCAACTTCTAGCTTTGTGGCTTCAAATTAACTGTTTGGATCTTTGAAGTGCATACAAACTATTTCGAGTCATTTTAAGCTAATTGGCTAGCCTGTAGGTTGATTGTTCGGAAGTTAAGCAAAACAATCACGGTCACATGTCGGATAGATAATTTTGACGCTCATTTTAAATAACTGGGTATATCACGGTTAAGGCTGCTTCTAAACACTGCATATCTATAATATAATATCGAATACTAAGATTCTTAGAGGTTGGTGTGATGTCACCAAATATAGAATTCGGTGGTAGGAGGTAGCAGCTTTTAATGACCAATAGTAGATTGAATTATTAAATGGTTAAATTATTATTAAAAGATAAGTGAGTACCGCCTTGACGAAATGAGACTTAGATACTAATAGACCACCCCAATGAGAAGTCGTAATACGAGAATGATCTTGCCACTTGTATCAACCGGGTACTTAGAACATCGCACTGTGAATTTCTGTGATCATTATATCTTTACTTTTACACCTATACTTTTACTCGTACCTTGTAAGAAATGAAAACTAGTAGTTCAACGCCAACAGGATACCCAAACTATGTCTATCCGTGCTAAAAACGGTAGAGGATAATAATTAACAAACTATAAGTCAATTTGTTCTCACCAGTCAAAGCAGGTGGCAAAACAAATGTCACCATTTCACACACAGCTTTCTTTTCGCAGAACCGTCGACTCTGTTAGGATTTTGCAAAGCTCCTACACCTCCCACGGCGATGCGTGCACAAATGCCAAAAATCTATATTTGTATAATGATCTTGTATTGAGTAACAACGACTGCCATTCAAGAAATATTTTCTAAAACTGATTTATGGCGATATGCAACCGAACAATCGTCCCGTTTTGACTTATGATAGCACGAAGAGGTTTTACAGCTACCCTTTCAGTGCGGCCTGAGACAAACCCTTTGAGAAACGGGGTAATAAACTTTTATTATTATATTTGCAAAACCCAAGGAAACAATTGTGTCGTGCACCCCGTCGTTACTTGCCCGTTGCCGTAGCAGCACCAATTAGTCATGAGCACAAAAAACTTGAATTTATTTAAAATTAGACACAAAAAAATGACCCGTTTACAAAATTTATGGCTCGACCGATGGTCATAAGCATTTTTTGGTTATTGTTTAAATGTTAATAAAATTTTAACACTTTAAAAGGACGTTTTTATTATTCAAAATCCTGCGGAAGGATACCTACCTTTATAGTTGGTATCAACTTGCGTATTCAAATATTTGTATTAGGCAGGTAAATGATGTTTTTTATTGGAATTTGTTTGAAACGTTTTATGTCTTCTTTGTAGTGATGTTAGTAGACAGACAAAGTGTCGGTGACAGTCGGTGTTCTGTGTTTGTAAGTGACACGGTAGTCATGGCACGCGTTCTTAGACATTTGATATGACATTATACTATTCCTGTAGCAGGGCCCGTGCCCGCGCCCCCTCGCGGGATGCACTGCGCTGCGCCCGGCTGCATGCAAATGGTGCGTGGAGATGTGTGACGTAGACTCGGTGCCTTGTCTTCCACCCTCGTTACCACATAGTGGTTACTAGCCCGTACAACAAAACTTGTAGAGTCGCATAACGCATTATAATTTTTATTTCGATAAACAGAGTAATACTTACAATTAAAATTCCCAGGAACATACTTTGAAATCTATTTTTATATTGGTAAAAGTACGCTCAGGTTTGCCATTTAAATGATGTACGAACAAGATATTTAAACTCAAAAAATATCTGTATCATGTAGCAGAATGTCAGACGTAGCGACTCCATCGACTTGTTTTTCAGTCGTTTAGCAGAACCAAAAATTTATTTAATTTGCCGCATTATGCAAACAGAGACATGCCTTTCATTATTCCTGGCGTTTCGATTCCATATCCGAGTGAAATAAGTTTTTGTGTCGTCCCGACACGCTCCAGCGGCTGTGCTGTCGTTACATTGTTCCCAGGAGCCTGCGGTTTTAAACAATTTCCATATCGATGTACGCACTAGCTAAATACACTTTAATAATAATAGGAAGCCATTTTTTGCCACATATCTTGCAATAAGTGAAAGTGACGTCGTGTGCGGACCCAAACGCTCTGTCATTCTAAATCACTGTCTTTGTCATGCTAATGCTCGTCGATTTTACAGCTTTTCGGCAAAAGGGCTGCAAGTGAAGTCATTGTCACTACTTCGAGCCAGTTTAATATGCTAAACGTTCCTAGAAGTATGAATACTTTTGTTTTCGTTTAAGAAAAGGGAGTACGTTGATATTTCTACATGCAGATGATGGCTTTCCTAACGCTCCACATTCCAGTGGCGTAGCGCATGGTTCCACCCTAGAGTGTATCAGACTGCTAACGTAGAGGGCTGTGCACACACGTCCTTCATCATTACCAAGGACGTGATTCATCGTTAAATACTATTTCGTCTGAAAAAACATAAAGGTTTATGATGAATTGATTGCGTCTCTATAAAGTTATTATGGGGGTATGTCGGTGTGTGGCGAGGGCGGTCCTGGCTGGTCGCGCCGGTGGCGGGCGCCCGGGCGGCAGGTCGCGGCGGTAGCGTCTCCCATCTCGTCTAATGAGCAAGCGTGTTCGCCTCAATTGCACACAGCACTCTTATTCACCGGCAATTTATTTCATTTTTGCCTCTGATCGCGCCTTATTGAGCGTCTTTTTATCTTATTGCCTTCGTGGGTCTATAATACGCATCCTGTTACTTGCAAATGAGACACACACTGAACATGTTAGTGTTGGCTCGCTCATGATGTAGCTACGAATAATTAAAATTTCTTAATGCATTTTTTTATTTTAATTAACTTCATGGGAATCTATTGAGTTATTTTACTTTTCTCCGCATAAACATTCACTTAATTATGGAACGTTGAATTACTGCGGACATTTTGATGCTATGATATAGCACCACTCTGTTATTAAGCAAAGAATTCATTTGATATTAAATTTAGTGTGACTTTAATGCTTTGACGAGTTACGGCTTATTGAGGATATAAAGACATTTGCCGAGGCAATGGTGTTATGAGTAGGAGATCATAATGATAATAACAATCTCTGGTTCGTTGCCAAGCGCTTGTCAGTTTCGCGATAGGGAGTGGGTAGCTTGGACGAATATTTGACTCAAAAATAAAAACAATAAATTTTTGTCATCGTCCTATTAATCGTAAATCATACATTTTTAGAGCATTGCTTAGTTTCTGACAGTTACTTATCCAGGTTTCGCATTAGTAGCCTAGATAGTAATAACATACTTTTGCAGCTCTACCTATCACTGAATATCATCTAATAATAATATGACATCATTCATGACACAGTTCAAGTTGTTCATTTATTAAATAAAAAATCTACATCTAATGGGGCTATGTAATTTTTGCTTGTTTTTGTAACATTTTATTACGTATGGAACACTGGGGTAGAACCGTAAATTAAATGAAAGATCCGTCAGTTCGGGAAGAAGTAAATCAAGACGGACGGATTGCCCCTAATAAAAATTATAAGAGGCACAATGCTTCGAATGTGAGCCGAGACCGTCAGGAGCTGTAAAATCTTGCTATGTTTGTTTATGGTGCACTAAAATATGTTATAAACTAGATAAGTATAATCTAAATAAACTAACGTATAATTAGTTTCATGATACGCATTTTTGGATGGTTCTCTCGGTTCTCAAGGGATTTTTTCCCGAAACTTTATGATTTCTCCTTTCTGAAAAAAATGTCGCTTAAAAGAATATTTTATATTAGTTTATTACCAATCTTCTAGAGGCAAAATATTAACAAAACGAAGTATTTTTATAGCAAATATGGCGTGGAGGAGAACAAATAAACGCGTGGTAATATTTCTTTGTTCGCCCGACCAATGGTGCGCGGCTGACGTTGACATGTCTTGCTGAGCTTTTTGTGATGCTCTTATTATATTTTTTGGAGGCACTTTTTGGAAGATCTTATTTGTTGGTCCAATACCCGGTCGTAAATCTGTGGGCAAGTATGAGAATGAATATGCAGGTGTGCCAACCCTTTTGCTATACCTATACAATATATAATGTTCAAGAAGATTTATATAAATTACAATGGCGTGCTCGACTAAATTCGCTCGACAATAATTAAGTACATAACTAATACAGGCGTATCAAAACACGACAATTTATTACCGGCATATTTTATATGAGTATTATTACTTTACATAAATATGTGAGGAACGCGGATTTGCCATATATTTCCTAGTAGACAGTTTCTAATCATAGATAGGCAGACGCTATTTCAAAAATAGACTATTTTCGTCAGTTTACTTTTGTATTTAGAAGAAGATGCCCCATTTATTACATTCACAAATGTAAATGAACGCTTTCGAGGTACTCGTTTACGTGAGAATATTTGTATTTATTTTATTTATGGCGAGCTGAGCGCGAGGGCAATGTGTTTAAATATCTGTAGATTTTAAATACGAGCTCAGTTGGAGTAACTCAGGAATCCATTAGGTTAATATCGGTTATCTTTTGTATAGATTAGTCTTCGAATTCGTTAGTGAATGAAATTAATTTGTCGAATTTATATCTTTGTAGAGTAACTTTAACGAATTTAAATTCTTTATGATTATAATGACTACGTGTATTCTTTATTATTATGACTGTGACCAATAGTTATTATGCGATGGTTTAGTCTGAATAGAAATAGTTAAAAGTGTTTTAAACACATTAGTGTACAAATTAATTTATTTTTCTACGGGTTTCATAAAATCGAACTGCGTGGTAGAGAAAATATGTGAAGGAGGCGTTTATTAGTTCATCTTGTGCGGCATAACACACTGACCATTAGTTCGGCGGCGATGACAGCTTATTGTGCCCTATATCTATATTTTTTATGTCTTACTTCAAGGGGTAGGTATGTATATCTATCTACTGTATACAAAATATGATGACATAAATTTGCTTAAATTATCTTCATAGTTCAAATCAAAATAAAACGGGAAATTTTAATGTGAGTGGCTTTTGTAATTTTCATATAGGTAACTAGAGCTTGTAAAAACAAAATAGATTGATAACAATATCGGCATCCATTTTAAGAATTTTAAATGTTTGTTTTGTAATTTTTACAACCAGTTACTAACGATTTTCAGGAAATTTTAGTAAAAAGATATAGAAAAATACAAATGAAACTGTTAGGAATTGGCAACGATGGAGGTACTTAATTAAATCAAATAAATGGTAATTTTACAATTATTTGAACTAATAAAATAAATAAACTACAAACATTATGATAGTAAACCGGATTTATCTATAGCACAAATGGAGTAACGATTTAATTGTTTTAATATCTCAACAACCAACCTTGACCTTTTTTATGTTTTTTTTTGATTCCGTAAGCGCTGTCATTGTGGAATGGAATACGAAAAGTTATTTCATCAAGTATGTTCCTCTAACAAAACCCGTGTGTACCCACAGAGGCGTACAACACCTATATTATTTACAAATACAAAACCTGCATGGTGATGTGAAATAAACAGAACCAATATGAACATCATCCGGCTTGCTCTTGCCATCTGAGTAAGAGTGAGTCATTAGAATGTGCTTGAATTATTGCTTTATAAGATGTTCTTTCTGATGTCAACTTTAAAATTTACTGATGTAAATTATTGTCCGTTGTATATTCGTGACGATTACACACGTGCTAACGAATTTATGTCTCACTTGTCTTTGCGTACTTTGCGAACATTATTATCGTCGGAAATCAGTATTTTCGGTTGTTTATTGAATTTCAAAAGAACTGTGAAAGAGGATTTGGTGATGTTTATAAAGTAGTAATGAGGAAAGAAACATCTCCGATGCTGGGTTATTATAGCTTTGCGTTTTCATTTCGGGCGTCAAACTGTCACTGGATGGGCCGTATATAACATTAGGATGACTTCAATTGCAGGCATCGTTGCATTTAAATTAAATCAAAACATATGTGGTTACGTTCAACTTCAAATACTAAGGGGTTTTCAAATTCACAAGTATTTACCTTTTCTATATTTATGACCAAACATCTGCGCATTCGTATGTAAGTAACAATAAATCAGTTTACTGAGTGTTAATACGTTAGAAATGAAAGGAGCCGAACAGTTTATTTATTTACTGCTGGAGGTGGGAGTCGGTATGAATCTAACATTAATACCTGTTAATACTTCCCAATTCCCATAGAACATACAGATTCTGACACGTGTACGTCAACATGATTCGGGTCCGTCTGCCACTTCGTAAAACATAAATATTATCGTGGAGAAGGCCGTTCCCGATCGAACTTATTTTTCCGTCTGCCGACAGTTATTTCATATAAATTAATGGCGCGAGTCGTCACGGCGCAGACGCCGAGCTCTATTTATAAACTGACGAATGAGACGCGCCGAGCGCACGCGCACGCGTCTCGTCATATTCCAATTACAAATAGCTGTCATCGTCTTTACATGCCCAACATGTTCTGTTTCTCGTATTCCAAGTAACTATATCTTTCAATTTCACATTTTGTATTAAAATTAAATCCGGTAAACGTTCTGCTCTTTTCTCGTGTGGATCTTTCACGGCGAGTGAGAGTGAAACGGAAAAATTAACTACACGTAGATACGTATGAAGCCGACGTCGGTCGTAAAAAATAAAATTATGAATTATGATATTTGGAGTATCGAGCGTCTCTGTTCGTCTTCGGAGGAGCACGGGCGCGCGAACGAGACGCAGGGCGGCGCGGCGCGGCGCTGCGTCGTCGAAAGGGTTATTATGTATGAATTATGATGACGCCGCGGCTCCGTCGGCGGCAATATCGTTATGAATATGCTGAGCTCTGCTCGCCCATTGGTTTACAGCATATCCGCCTCGATTGCGCGGGAACGCCTCTGGTGGCCTTTTTTATTCCTGTATTGACATTCAGTTATGCACATTGCGAGTGGCGATGCACAAACTGTAATATTTTGCCTGGTACAGAGATAAGTCGGCCGAACGAGCGGTTCGCCCGAACATTTGGGATGCAAATACGGCTGACTGTCGTATGTAAACGAACTTATGCTACTCATGCGGTATAGGCTCCCGCTATGAGGCCCACTCAGACGTTTCCTGCATTATATCAATTTGCATTTCAGCTGCAATACCTACACGAACTGAATATGTAGACATGACGTTTGTTATCATATTGGTTAAGACGTGTTCATTTAGATGCCTGCCTACTGTCTGACTACACATCTCGATTACAAAGCGCAGCTTTTAAGGCAACATTATCTACGGTTTATACGGAGATAAGTAAGTATTGTAGGTAGTTACTTCTTTAACAACGATGTCAGTCAATTAATAGATAAGGGTCTGAAGCAAATTTATTCTTATAAGACCAGAACAAAGCATGGAAATGTAAGTGGACATTAATAAGATCTTTCTGAATTGTAAGTATAGGGAATGGCTATTTGAATTAAAGAATAATCATATTTAAACAAAAATGTTTTACTATCCAATATGAAAAATGTACTTACGTAGGTAAGGAATTGCACGTTTATGTAGCACTATTTTACAAACACAGAAATTTTGACAAAACATTGTCCAAAAACAAAAGAGATTTATCAGTGACGATTGAGAAGCTACGCTTACCTATACGAATAAAAACCCTTGATATGACCATCATTCTTCCGCAATAAAACATTAAATTAATAATGCTCTAGAATACGTTACGTAGTAGTACAATGAACTCTAAAATTCAGTGCCAACGTGTGATCGCGTTGATCCGGTTACACAGGAATCGCAGTTGCCGGCAAACTTCCAAAATTAAGCACGCTACGCACACTAGGACTGATGTATTGTGCCAAATTGCAATCTTGGACTGTTATCTTACTTAGTATGGAGTTGAACTAATAATCTTTTTGTTTACTATGCTTCTATTGTTGGATTCGGCTACAACAAGCTTTTGCCGTTTGATTCTAAATAGTTCGTTAGTTATCTATAAAAATTACTGCCGAATTCTGGCTTCTTCGTCTACGCGGAACTTATGATATGCTGGCCACAGATTGGTGACCATAGATTGTTGTTGGTAAAGCATCGGATGGGTTTGTGCCTATCCTGTCGAATGTTACACCTTTTATAACATACCTCTAAGAGAATAATTACATTTGTTTTTCAGCACCTTATCGACGAACCGATTTTCGAATCATCCTAGATTAGTATACTAATAAAACTATATATATATACTAATAAAACTCTCAAGAAAGTACATTAAATACAATTACATAGTAAATAATAGATCGGTTGCATTTTAGCGTTTAATAGGTAGAGTAGGTAAATGGTAAAGCTACGTAGTGCTGATTAAAGCAGTTAGATTAAAATAATGTACAAACAGATCCGTAAGATATTCAATTAATTACAGTTTAATTGAGTTATAATCGTTAACAAAGAATCTGTAAACAGTGAAGCGGACGTGTACAGCTGAAAACATGACGATTGCAACTTTATACAAATAAACGCACCCGAAATAAAATCAAATGCTATTTATTTCGTCAATGTCATTGCCAAATGGACGATTGAAGCACGTAACAACGTTGTAAGTAGGATGAGCACGTTTTGTTTAAAACTCGACGGTCCCAAATAGAAATAACCTTTAAGAATATTTCTAGTCAGAACTAAATTCTAATCGTACCGCTATTGCAAGATTGTTTCTACATTCAAATCAGAAATTGAATTTATAGCAGAGAAATCAAAATAGAACAGTCAAGGCAAGCAAATGTTTTAGATAATTTTCTCGATATTTAGGTAGAGACATCCAGTTACTCTGGTTGTTGTAAACCGCACCATGTTTTCCCATATTTCGTCGGTATCGATATCGTAACGTTATCGTGCTGTGTGAAAATACTCGAACAGCGCTAAAACGTCGTCTTGCAAGTGTTCCTAGCGAACAACAGCGCTAAGATGCCTCGAGTGTTGCGGTATGACTAGATAAGCGGACATTATGGTATCGAGGGCAGGATATATTTCCGTGTGTTGGGTAAAGTGGGTTGCTCGACCCGATGCGTGGATCGTGGCATTCACCTTGTTGGCGTGGGGCCAATCAGCCCCGCGGCTGGTCGCCACCCGTGTCACAGCTACCGGTGTGCCACACGCTGGAATTAAGAAGCGTGTTTATTGGATTGCTATGTGCTTGTTCGCCTCTAATACATTAGTCAGCGTGCGAGTGTCCTAATTTTGCTTCTAATAAATCACTGATTGTTTGTAAAACGGTTGCGGGAACTTTTAAATTTTGTGTTACGTTTGATGATTTATACAATGGAATAGTCTTATAGGAGTCTGAATAGGAGTTTTATGGCCACGCATTTTTCTTCTTTGTAGTTTGAGCTGAGCCACATAAGTTAATAGGTATTAGTAATAGGCGTTGTTCATTTTAATAGTAATTTTCAAATACTTACTAATGGAGTAAGTATAATATTGGCACGTATCAAATTTGCAACAATTAATGATAACACATCAAGCTATGTTATCGCCGGGGCTAATAGCAAGTTTTCAATGGTAATTAGATTTCTCGAAACATCCGACATGTAATGAGGACTTATATTAATTGCGATGGAACGGCTTCCTAGTAAAGTTGGCAAGCTTTAGCTAGAGTATGTAACATAGTGGATGGAATTGAATAAGTTAACGAATCTGTGTTCTTATGAGCACGTACCATGACGAACAAATTACATGGCACGTAACGAAATTTGATTCGATAAACATTATCTGACCACCACACGCAATTAACTCTTATATTTACTACAAAAACTGTTGGAATTAATTTATTTGTTAACTATATAGAAGGGAGTAGACGGTGGATACTTAAAACGCATGTTACTTTCCAATTAGAATGAATAGGCGAGTCTAAGTGGGAAGTAGTGGGCTGGTGACTGTTATCTGTGAATTTGTCAAAATTAAAATACAAAGACTTGAAGAGTGTAATTAATAAAAAGCATTGCGGTGAAAATAATTAGCCATTGTTGGGTCCACTGAGACGGTGCTCGAGTGGAGCAGCAGACTGTCTCAGTTTGGCAAGCTATTAATTAAGCGAGTACTTGTAATCTTTCCGAGAAGTAATTATGCATATTATTTTTATTGCTCCATACAAATAATCCGGTTTAATGGAGTATTGTTTTTGAACAATCAAATTAAATTTAACGTTATATAATATACCTTAATTTGTCTCTGAATTGGTTGCACAGCGACTTACAAAATAATATAATGCTGATCGCAAAACATAATTACAATTTCAATTTATGCTTTGCTTCATTTTAAGTTCATGTTTTTTGATCGATACGAAAGCGATAAAAAATATTTCAAGTGTAGGTGTATAGGTAACTGAGTAGCCCAAAAAGACTCAAAGCATGGGATTTTGACGAGTCCAATCACCATACCGTATACCTTTAAAATGTACAAGAAAACCAAGACATACAAATTGCACTGAAACATAGGTATTGAACAATATGAAACGACAATAAATTGAAAATGTTATTTACTTTAGCTACAATTTTCTGATGCTCCCAACACACCACACATGGACATTTTAAAGCCGTCGCATGTCAAAAGTCCTTTTAGAACCGAATAATTTTAGCATGCCAAACAAAATAGGGATAATTATACAAAGTAGGCTTAAATAGATGCGATTAGATAATAGATGTTGTTGGACCTCTGTTGATCCATTGCCGGCTGTAATTAATGTTTTCATATGACCGACTGTCGTTAAATGCAATGTAATTAATTTTAACGTTATTATCTATTCCATTTCTTCATGGATTTAAACCGCAGTTAGAATTTACTATTAGAAATTACTTTTGATGTAGAATAGTAAAGTTTAGGGTCTTTAGATTAAGCACCAAGTCTCATAAGATATCAAATTCTTTCGGTTTGGAAGCTTATAAGGATTTATATTTTGAGGTATTTGGTTAAAAGTGTTTTGTTATAAAAATATAACTTCCTAGTCAATGTAAGCTACTCTCCTCGATCTTCCAGTAATTCGAATTGTCATCAGCTCTCATGCAAAAAATATAACAATTTAATCCTTATCTACTACTTGACTGTAACTTCTTCGAGATAAACAGCTGATACTCAATAATTTTTCTTCATTGTCAGAACATAATGGAATTTAATTCAACGCAACAAATATGTCGTTAGTTTAATTAATGTAATGTAACAGCTGCAAATTGTTTTTGCTACACGCGCCGTGGGTACGACGTGGGCATGTGGACCAACACCTTATTGTACTAATTTTAAATAAGTAAAGAAATAGATACAACAATAAGGCAAGCATGTATTCAATACGGAGCTTGCTTAATTATGTTACTCGGTTTCGAATTAGTAATTTTATGCGGCAAGTGCTCGGAACGATTCAACTAGGGCGATGTTCTGTCGGAAGTTAGCAAATTATCACTCGCTCGTAAAATTAACGCTTCTTATCGATCGAGAAATGATTTCAGAATTAAATGCTACGCACGAAATTGTACGCATTGAGTGTGCGTCGAAGGATCAAAGTCGCGCGCCCCGGGGCTCGACATCACGAAACTTATTTAAAAGGTAACAAAATGTTTTCAATTTTATTGCTGATTTTATGTTGAATTCTTTAAACATGTACGGTAGGGTGCGTGCGTACGTGTCCATACTCACACCAGGCCCGCGCGTGTTACGTTAAGCGGTAAGTGGCTTTCGGCTGAGCGCAGTAGAGTGCAAAACCGTCGACGACTCGCGGGGAATCTGAAATTTGCCTGCTGGAAGTGGCAGTTCCGAGATAAGATCTCACGATGCCGCAATAAAAAGCGTTCGTACCTCGTCCGTTGTGTAATGTGCATTCAAATTGCATTGTGCGAGAACTAATTCGCCTTAGGCCGATTCGCATGTTACGATAAACACATGTTTCGATTAAGTGTTACGCTAATGTCCCGTGCTTATTACCTGTTCGACTCATGCGCACCCATAACAATTGCGTTACACTCCTGTTGCTATCATTTGTCCCCCATATAATTAATTCCCCCTTTTTAAGTTTGAAAGAAACGAAAACAAATTTCTAAAATTGGTTCCTATACCGAAACCCGGAAATTTTATATTTGAAGCTTTTAGGAAAATTTACGTCACGAACAATTTAGATAAGGTTGATGTGAACGTTATAGTGCTTACGAGAGCATTTTGAAGAGAGACAAACGTGGCGCCCGAGATAAGGGTATGACAAAAGCTATTGTTCTCCACACCAATTACTCGCGGCCCGCGAATTACCTAAGCCTCATATATAAATTAAGCAGCGGCAAACAGCGGAAAGATTTCTCTAGTTATACGCCAACACAACAATTATTCGTAAATCACTTTACTATATGTTGAAATTTACGAGAGCTCGTTCGCTGAACCGCCGACCCCGACTTTACCGTTCTATTCCACGCATGCGAATACTAACTGATGGTCGTGGAGGGTAAGGTTTACTTTGTTATTGTTCCGGCCCCAACTCTACGGAACATGAAATTCTGTAGCAAAAGAGAATATGCATGGCGATTTCGTGATGAATATTCATTTCCTACGGGGCATGAAATTTATTGTGTTTTACATTTATATTCAACTCAGCTGTCTTATGTAACGGTAGCGACGCGGGATTAGCGAATTGTGAACGTTCACATTACGATTGTGTCGCACGATTCTCATTCGTGAGCGGTTAATTTTAACCGTCCTTAATAAATTAATGAAAACTCTGCGTGACTTTCTAATGACGTATATTTGCAATTGTTTACCGTTATCGGATAACAGTAGCGAAATAATTATTTACTGACCGCACGTCCATGTTAATGTAATACATAACATTGCCAATGTTAGATGGTTTGTGGTAAGGTTTTAGGCTTTTGAATGGAGCTGCTCTAGCTCAGTGATTGATTAGCAGTTATATCGAGTGTGTCGGCCTACGTCGCGGTGCCCGTCCCGCGTGGAGCGGCGGCACGGCGCGCTAGGCCGGTCTGGGCGCAGGGCAGGTGCTCAAATTATTTGACATTTGAAATAAAATTTAGGGCGTAGTTAGTCATCGGCGATCGAACTCTACGATCGACACACTTGGCACCTGTCGAATATTTAGCGCATAAATCCATAGCAACGGTTCGATCGCGCCGTTCGCTTGATGGATTCTGAGCTATATTTAATCAACGCGGGCGCGACACGCCGCCGCATTGTTCTCTCGATTGGATTGCTGAAGCGTCTATCGATACTTATTTTATGAGGTGTCGACGAAGATTCATTATAGCTAACGCAATAAAATAATTATTGAAACATTCGATTAATGTTAATCGGCAGGAACGTCTGACTTATGCATGATGGATGCTAGAAGTGAAGGGCTACGTGGCGACGTTCATGTTTCACATGTATGGTGGAACGTTATCGGTGCATAACTAGCTAGCGCTGGGCGGGCGGCACGGCGGGCGGCGAGGCGGGGCGGGCGGCGCGTGATTGCAGTGGTCGCGTCAAACAATTGATTAGTCGCATAAACTCGGTTTGGCGCGCGCTAACGATGCATCATCCCGACTGATAATTAAATTGTAAATTAGCTAAGCCGATGCTAGCTCACCGCCGCGCCGCGCTGCCGGCAGCGTGCGGTCGAGTGCTGCCACCACCGCACACCTAATCCACAGCCGCGGTTTGATGTCTATTGATACTTCCATGAATCATAATAATTACAATTTTCGGTATCTCGCCTCATAATAAATAAAATTGTCCATACTTACATTACTTACAGGTAAAATTGTAACACTGTTGCAGGGTTTTACTGTGGAACGAACTATAAATAAACCTATCTATTTTTTCCATAAAGACACAAATTCGTTACACGAAAGCTTCACACGCGTTGATTGCGAAAAATTCAATCTTGTTTCATGGAAATTTAATTTAACATACAAAATGAAAAGCTCTCGTCGGATATGAATCGATGTCGGCTCACTGACTGCTCGCCTGTGTTTGTGGACGCGATACTGCTTTGTGTGCATATTGTAATCAATTGTCGAATTGTATCAATTTGA
This sequence comes from Abrostola tripartita, assembly GCA_905340225.1. Lineage (NCBI taxonomy): Eukaryota > Metazoa > Arthropoda > Insecta > Lepidoptera > Noctuidae > Abrostola > Abrostola tripartita. The sequence continues at coordinate 6,807,256 of HG996488.1, forward strand.
ATTCACAATTTGCAATTTTGACGCGGAATTCATTAATTTGTGAACAGATATAATCATAGCCATTGCAAGTAGTTATGTATTTTCAGATTTGTGTTTTATTATTTGCCAGTAAATTCCTATTAATAATAAAGGTAAGTACTAAGTTGAAAAAAAGTAGATGAAAAGTCAGTCTATAACTATTTCACAACGTTATACTTGATGGGGTTTAATAAAGTCAATAATTGAATTCTCTATTGTACCAATACATAAAACAAAAGTTAAGTATGTCTAATGATACAATAGTAGTTACCTAATTATTATGTTATTAGGTATAATATTGCAACATGAAATTTGATTTAGGTACACCTATAGACGCGAGCTTAGTTCAAAATTGAGTTAAAACTTTATTTTGAACTAAGCTCGCCTCTATAGCTTATCTTAACGCTGAGAAATTCTATCGAATAAGTTGTACTTAAATAAGCGCGCGTCTCACAGGTCGGCGGTACCACCGGTGACCGTGCAACAATCCGTCACATACCTGCATCGTCAGTCGGTGCATCGCACATAAAATATATTTATAGCAGTTCGTCGCACCTACCGCGGGGAGAATTCGCGTGCCGATGCCTTGTCAATAATCGTTAATAGATATTTCAGAAGACAATGCAATCGGCTAAGTATAGCCATCGTGACTAACGTCCCGTCAACCGAGCGGTACACGCATGCTCAACTCTGTTAATCTTATTATGGCAACAGAATTTATTTGCTATGCCATGGAATCTGTTTGACACCTAACGTTTCATTTCACTATCTATTTGTATCGGTTTTTGGAAAATAGTTTCTAGAAGTGTGGCGGCTAACAATAGAGGCCCTCTTCTCGCGGGTGTTGTGCGACATGACTTAGTTTGTTAAGTTGGCTTTATCCACCTGTAGCAAGTGGTTATTGTTATGGCCACACGCTGGGTTTTAGTGAGCAACGTAGATCTGGAACTAATGTTAGCTATTAGGACGAAAATAAATAGTTCAATAATCAAAGATCAGATAGTCCCAAAGTTTAATCGTCTTTATTTAGATAAAGATAAGTCGCATTACAAAAAATTCCGCACAGGACCCATATGCCAGCAGCCGTCGGAAGTCGTAACTCACAGTTATGAAGCGAACGACACCAGTTTCATAAACATTGTTTTTCTTCGTTTCGCCCCTAATATTTATATTTATCAATCCATCTACACATTTATTTATAGTCCAAAATAGCGAGCATCCGAGGGTGCCCTGGGGGCGCGCCGTCATTACGATTTATTGTTTTCTTTGGTCATAGTTTGGGGTCTTTCTTACAAGAGTCCTTAGACGGATTTTAAGATTACTTATTGTTGACCAAAAACTGGCTAAGGTCCCCCACGAGTGTATTATAGAAGCTTCAAAATTTATTGTTTTGCTCACGCGTTACCGAGATTTTCATAAAAAAGTTGGATGAGTGTAATGTAAACAACTGTGGTTTAATTGCAACTTTATTTACTGTTCTCGTAAACTACATCGGTATTTGCGTAGGCTTTCAATAACAAAATCGATATCACGAGCAACATAGAGATTCATATTTAACTTTGTTGGTCACCTTTGCGGTTCTATTTTTGGAAGCAATATTTCACGCATATTATATTTTCATAGTAAGCTTACTGCGTGAGTGTCATCTATTTTTGAAGTTTGCGCATGTGTACGCAATAGTCAAAATATTCTTACGATTATATATTGCAGTCTTGGAGCGAGGGTGTGAACAAATATTATTTCTATCAATTATAATCTGTAAAGGTGTGTGTGTTAAGCATACCGTGGCCTTAGTGCGACATCTGGCGTTAGGTGCGCGTGCGCAGTTAGATCGGGGACGACCTTTGCTCTGCTGAACTTTGAAGGTGTTAGATATGGGTATCCGATCAAATGGGTAACTAAATTAGAAAATATAAGAATTAATGGCATAATCTTTGTTAAAAGCTAACGATATCATTATTTATAGGGTATTAATAGTTTGCTCATGCTCATTTATTATATGGTCTTATTTAAGTAGTATCCAGCGGATTAAGAACATACAGGTAAGCTTACGTCTCAGGTAAAATACTATTAGTAAATATAAATATAGCTATTACTTACGGAAGACAATTAGTCCCTACTTGTACTTTTAGGTGCATCGTTCGAGTGTTATTCTAATTCCTAATTATAAATAAAATTACTTATCTGCTTCACATGCTTTTTTATCTTTAATTACTCTAGGTACTCTAGGTACCGAAGAGCAAAACATGCTATACATTTTTCGTTCTTTAATAAGTTAACAGAACCCGTTGTAGGTATTAACTAACACACACACGTATAAATATTCCACATGCAGATATTATTATAGGGGCCAAATCACTATTATTTAGTGAGGACTATTTTCGTCTCTCCACAAACAAATCCGGGAAAAGCAAAATTGTTAGTGTCAAAAATTCTATTTGACTCGTGCTGTTGTGTCTGCACTTCAGTACACTGACTCGTGTGCTGACTCAGTACATCTTGATACTTGCATATTGATAACACCTAATATTTTTATATAAAATGAATTAGATTTAGGTTTTTATAATTTAAATAAATAGATACCTTCAATTTTATTATTACCGACTATTAAAGTCGTATTAGAAATCCTTAAATAGATCAATGTAACTGTAACAGTATTTAGAAATATTTTTGCTGAATCTTTAGTACAAGAGCCGGCTAACGTAATACCTACAATATATCAAATTAAATAGCAGAGATGTTATCAAATATCAAGAACTTCCATCCCGCTATAATACGGCAGCAGTCTTCTCAATACTTGACATATTTATGTACACAGTAGGTGCAACGCACGGGACATATGGCGGACCAATTTATGAACCCGAGGGCCCATTACCATTTTAAATATTATTTTTAGGGAATTTCGTGTCAGATCTCACTCGACGGCGGCCCGTATATTAAGAGATGTGATCCTCTGATTAAGTCGCCCTGATATTTGTGAAGGCGAGTACGTTAGGATTTTCTGTTAATTAAGGAAACACATGTACAGGACTTCATGTTGTCATAGATGTAAGTTTATTTTGGATGTTGATAAAATAAGCGCGTCATTATATTGAAACGATACTGTTTTAATTTTTAAAATAACGCTATTTAAGGTTTTCTCTGAACATATTGCTTTTCTTGAGTTTTTGTATGTGTGGTTTTAGAATATCAATTAATTAGCACCTAATTTACCATATGAATTTGCAAAGCAAGAAAACATAAAGGACATGTCTAGCCGGTATAATATGGTCTTTATTACAACTTCCGTTCTATTAATACGGACTCTACAAAGTATCTATGTTCATTAGACAAAATTCAATTAACCCTTTGAGCGCCACGGTCTTGTATAGAAGACAACACCTCCGCGCCCTTCACGCCATAACTCTACCAAGAGACAATATCAAATATTATCATTTATGTAATGTTATAACTGTTACGATTAGATATTGTCTTCTTATGAAATCGTGGTGTGGAGGGCGCGAAAACGCTCGTCTTCCATACAAGACAGGCGCACCAAAGGTTAATGATGAAGTGTGGGAATAGGTATATCTTTAAACTAGGCCTTATTCCGTTTGTAAGCTAACTTCAAACTTAAAGATTTTAAAATATGACGCTGAAGAGTTGTTTAGGTTCATATGTTGACGCTTCACAAGCAATTAATAGTTTACCAGAATGGCTATGAATGGTACAGTTGTGGAGGCGTGTTAAGCAAACAAAGCTGGGTCAACCACGCCATTAAAGTTTATGAAACGGAAGCCGTCACCCGGCCCATGTGCACGACCCGTTCTTCGATCTGTCAATACCAACCATCGGCGCGTGCGCACGCCTCCCGTACAACGTAGATCCGTCACTAAATAGTAATTTATCTCGCATTTAATTCCAAATTTGGTTCCGCTCAGACTAATAGCTTACAACTTTACTACTCCACGTTTACACTCTTGTGGTGGTGTACATAAATAAAAATTTGCGTGTTTGTTTAATTAAATGAGATCTACACTTAATAGCTGTTTATTTGCCACGTTTCAATCACTTCCAAAATATGCCTAATAAAGTCATTTCACTATTTGAATTTCATTTATGTCAGCATAATATGATACAAATTTTGAATTTGTGAGTAAGTGTTTAGTCAGTTTTTTCTTTATTCTAAAATATGATAAAGCACCTGAATCCAATCGTTGTATTGTGACGTCGTGTGCAGTGGCTCGTAACGCTGCCACCGGACATTGTGGTAGTACTGACACCTTGTACACTCATTGTACACTCTCGACAAAAACTGTCACAATGTTGTTACAAGTTCACCTTATAATAAATTGTGGGCTTATTTTTATTGGATGACTTGTAACATCTTAAAGGAACGTTATTCAAGTATGAATTTTATCAAATGTTTCCTCATATTTTAACAATAGTTTTTTGCTACGAGATTTGTTAAATTACAATGGTTACTGTTGTGTTCTCACATTTGTTAATCGGTAGTGTCGTATCGAATGACTTCATAAGGACATTGTAATCGATTGTACTTTACGAATAATAAACAAGCACAATATCAAACGGAAATATCGGGTTCGTCGCCGCCATTATATTCATAAAAAGGTCATATCGTTTATTTTACCATACAAAGTAACATTAGATGGCAGGGTTTGGAGTTTGGTAGCTAATCGAGTAATAAAGAAACAAGAATAACGTATTAAGTATAATTGTATTTTAGAACTTCAAAGGGTAAGTTGTCGTTCATTATGGCGTTCTAAGGGGGAGGCCTTTGTCCAGCAGTGGACGTCTTCCGGCTGATGATGATGATGATGATGATGAAAGGGTCAATAGAAGGTGTACAGTTTGCCTCCCACAAACGACAATGACGGTGTTAGGCCGTGTGATAGAGGCCGAACCAATTGCCCTTTAAAATGAAAGTCGAGCGTAAGGTCAATCCTAATTGTATCTTAGGTTTTTCTTATACAATATTCTCATTAGCTTTGCATTAGGGAGTGATAGTGAAATATAATTATTAGTACTTAGTCGTGATCTCTGCATCTGTTGGCTAAATTATTTTATTGCTTAATGTTTTCTATCATTGCCATGAAATAATTGTGTTTTAAGATATGCAAAACAGCGAGAAAAAATATAGAAGAAACTGGTAACGTCTAAAACCACTGACTGGTTTTAACTGCTCCTGAACACCTGACCGACACAATTTGAGACAGGCACATCAAACGCAATGCCCCATCGCTATAAAGTGATAAAGCTAATATTCAGGCGCCCCATATTCTGCATTCAAAAATCTTTTTATAAATAAAAGATTACGTACACCACTAGAAAAATAAATCTCAAATACGAAATTCCCTTTTGACGGAATGCTGAGTATAACCGTAGCCAAAGGAAATATAAATGCTGTCCAAAGGCGAATATGCGGCAATCCCTCACACAAGTGGGTAAGACGACTTGAATTTTTAATGTTACACTCAGACCGTTGCAAACCGTAACAGTTTTCTTGTCATTGGTGGAGTGGAGATGTGAGATAAATTTTGCAGAGTGGCCCCATCTTTTCGTCTGACATCAATCTTTAATGTGAACACGGGGTACACTCTATACGTGGCGTGTCTAATGCTATTTGTGTACAAAGTATGAAGCTTTTACTTTGGTAGCTGACGTAATAAAGTCCGCCGGCCAAGCCATTATGATATTGGCATTTAATAAGCGTACTCAAAGGATATTTCCATGAATTGATCGACGGTGTAGTTACTGGTTCAAGTCTAATTAGTAATTGGAATCTTTAAACAAGTGGTTACCACTCACCTTGAAGGCGTGAATTGACTTCCTCATAGCGGCTGATAATAATGACACGACTAAAACAATAGCTGTATTAGTTTTTATTTTTCGCCGCTATCGAAGGCCATGTTCAACAATACACAAAACAAAGTTGGAGCGATTCGTCTCGCCATATAATTTCAGTAATCAAACGCCACGTCACTACGAGGCGCGGTCCGGAATCGATTAAGCGTTCCATTTCCGGTGTTTTTATAGGGAATAATTATTGGAAAACTGATCAAACAATCAAGGACTGCTAGTTTCCGTCGTTTTACTAAGATATTATGAAGAAAGAAATCAACTCATAGAGCTGTAGATAATCTGTGGATACAGTCAACTGTGACCGCTTCCTCGATAGATTTTTATTTCTTCTTTGATAATTTGTTTTTACATTCGACGTGACGGTATAGTTTTTCCTTATCGGTGAGCGTGGTTGTCGTCTTGTTGGAGCCCGGGCCGGCGAGGTGCGCGTCCGCACCTGTTCGCGACTCCAATGAAAGCACCGGTGGTTTAATTATTATCTTGTTTTTGTACGATTTAATATTGCGACTAGGGAAGTAGATCAGTTCGTTGATTACGAAAATCTTTTTGTTAACGTTTTTAAACAGTATGCAGTGGAGCGTTTCGTTATTTTTTGATCCGTCATTTACGTTGATTCGTCATCGATATGATAGAATTTCATAAACCGAATTATGAAATCTGGTTTTGAATTTATTGCACAGGTACAAAAGGTTTATGTAATCTAGTGTCCTAAGTATTTCGTATTGTGATGAAGAGGTTTTAATTATATATTTGGATACCTTTTCCTAAAATTGGAATTTAGGTAGGTTACCTATGATGTGGAAATAGAAAATACACGTTTGGGACAGTATCACGACACGATATAAAGGTTGGCTTTCAATCTATACTTGCTACGAACGAAAAGCTTATATTTAATTAGAAATAAAACATTTCTAATTAAATATAAGTTTAAAAGTTAGTATGGTTTTTTTTCGTTTTAGCAATGAATATGCCAAAAATAATAAAATATGTTTGTTTCAAAAATAAAAATAATTTAGCACGATACCTTTTCTAACAACTTTGGAATATATCTATTCAATTGGGAAAGTATAAAAGTATCGATAACTTAAAAAGTTTATAAACAAACATTATACTATGCTAATTGATATACTAATTTGATACCTAAATAAATGGTATTTTATGGACGACTATAATTGCCTGCAGTTTACAACAGGATGACGGCGTTGAATACTTTATTAACATAGGCAATTAACATATTATTTAAGTGTGCTTGACAGAAAGTCATAACTGCATTTATGGCGAGTCGGCGACAAGTGGACGGCGCGCGAGCACTCGAGCAGGCGACCGCGACGCGCGCCGCGGCGCATCATGACGCGATGTTTACGCGGCGCTGATGGGGTTATTGAGTGACGACCACGGCCGAACACGTTGCTAATGGACTATTAACCTCCTGCCGCTAATTATTAATATTTTATTTTTATGGGCTCCACTGTCCAATTTTAACGACTACTTTCCGGTTCTCGTATACAGTTGATATTATTTTGAAATGCTAATATTTGCTTTTCGTTGATTGAAAGGTCAACGGTTTTGTCAACGGTATTGCTTTAACAGGCCCTAATAGCTCCGCGCGATATAGAGTTACAACATCATCGCGTATTATGTTTCGATGGAGATATGACGATATTAGTTTTTGTTATTAATATTAATTTTCATCTATAACGTAGGTATATGAAATATGATATTTTGAGACATTTGAATATTAAAACAAATATGAATGGGAATGTTGTCATAATTTTTTTCGTAGCTTTTAATATATGGATATCTATCTTATCTAGAAATAAACGGTGTGATCAGTAAACACATTTGTTATACACACTGTTAAACATGTGTCCTAAATCATTTTCGTGCATGATCCGTCAAACTTATCACGAATGTCAAGGGTTGACAGCAGTTCGTGGCATCCGTTCCGGACATCGGATAAACCATTATAATATGGGGCAACTCTAGTGCTTCACACAAAACAAGTTTTGTGTCGACCACATAGAGTTCGGTTTAATACTAATACACACTGTTTCACATATTGCTTTCCTAGTTGCGGATCATTTTACTGACACTTTTCAAAAAGCTTAAAATTACTTCACGGTATTCCAAATCACGTCTTCGCATGGTGTGATTAGAGTTGCATTTCGTTCGCATATTGAAATCATAACTCCAATAACGGAAGGAATAGCTCAGTGTGTGGCTGTGCATTTGTGTTATTAAATGATTTATGAAGCAGGATTACCGGGGCTGTGATTTGTTGAACAATTTTGGAAGCTATTGATATGGAAATTGAGTATGATTTCGTTTGAGGACTGTACTTGTTAATCATGCACGGTAGCCGTGTGTTGATCTCGATGTAATTGAGTTAACTGACGCACTGATGACTTATTTGACAGAGTGAGTCGTCTGTTTCACCGTTGTGTATTATTTTAATCTACGAGGGATTAGTTTGTGTTTATTATTTTGTACGGCAACGGTTTATAAACTCTGATTTTAATTAGGTGCTTAACATTAACTGTGAAATTGAGTTGATTAAATGTTTTCTGCATGCATCACTGATTGATAATTAAGCATTTTTGATTTGATTTAATCAGCTAGTTTATAATTAAGTAGTAGATATTAATTAAATAACGGTTAAAAATCATTCTTAATTGGAGAGTATGTCATAAAGCTTGGTCAGAGTTAAACGTATTAATAACATATCGTTTCCATTATACCCGCAATCGATTGAACTGCTGCGCATTATGTTTCCACATCGAGATATCAAATTGATAAGTGAGGCACATTCGCAGCGGGCGCTGGCGGGCGCGGGCGGGCGGTCGAAGCATTATGAAATTGGCCGTACGTTAGACGCCGTTACTTCCGATAAAATATAACCGGCTCGGCCGCTCATATCTGTCGGACGAACCACCTAGCGTTTCCTAGTGTACTCACGTCCCGGTGCAACCATCATTTCAGCTTATTAGATAATCAATAACGCGTCAATAGCTCAACGTGTTTAATAGTTATGACACAACAGGTTTAACAACATGTGATTTATGTAAACACGATAAGATACGGAAAATATGTTTTCAGTTAAACGCGACGTAACGTTGAGAGGTGAAAGTTGCGGTTATTCAAATGAGTAAATTATGTCCACGTGTGTCGCGTGAACCCATTTAACTTGTCATCTTCATGGGAACCGATATATTTCTTGCGACATTTTTTATCAATGAACGTTTTTATTAATATTAAAGTGTTTACTTAAAACGTCAGATGCTACGGCCTCGATTTTAACTTTGGGTCAAACTTAGCGACTGTCATATCAATAAACATTTAACTTTGAGCTAACGCTGTTTACATAAACGCAACTTTTTCTTCAATTATGTTAAGTTTTAACCGTCAAATCATAATCGAATCCTGAAATCTGTAGCCGTTTTTAGTATCGAATTAGCTGTTGGTATGTACCTCATATGAGTGAGCCAACTATGCCACAATACTACACAATAGACCTAACTCTAGGTTTGCTTGCTTGTTAGCTCATTCAATTCCCCAATCAAGACAACAAACTGTTTGAGACATTTTCTACCCCAAACAATTGACTATTTGTTTTTTGAACGACGGTTCTGTACCTACGGTAATTTTCTTAACCCTTTAGAAAACCAAGAGACGGAGCAAAAGGGCCTTTGAATCAGTTTTCTGGGTGTTCTCCTCTTTTTAACCGACTTCAAAAAAAGGAGGAGGTATAAAAAGTTTTTAATCCGTAGAGTAATAATGTATCTTTTACTTCTTTTTGTGTTCCATCAAACACCTTCCGACCAAAAAGCCCATCACGTCCCGGAGGGTGCAGGTGGTAGCGCCGGACGGGCAGGACAGAAGATGTGCCATGTCTGGGCACCACATGCCCCTCGCAATTTTAGAATATCATAGTACCTACGTTGATATCCTACACTGTTTCCTTGCTTTACGTCCTGAAACGTTTAATAACGTCTTCTCCCTAATTTCAATCTCTATGTGAGGTAGGTAGCTATGTTCTCTAAGTTTCCGTTGTAATTCTAGCTTATTGATGTAGCTAATTAGTTTGATCTAGTAGATGTAAATAAACAGACTGCTATCGTAGCGCATACCCGGGCTCACAGGAAGGTTTGCACAACACTAGTTCGTAATGAATAAGACTCAATTCAGTCGGCTGAGTGGTATCTCTCACAACATCAGATGTGGTGCACTATATCGTAAGGGGTAGCGAGGGGGGCGGGGGGAAGGTACTCGGCGTAAGGTCAGAGATTTATGTTCTCATAACGCGCCGTTCCTTGCCAACCAAACGTTCAAACGTATTGATTTCATTTCCAGCATTCATTTTTAAATAGTTCTGCTCTTTTACCCGCCACATAGGACCTACCCACACCAGTAACGTTCTCTTAGCCACACTACACAGCTAAGTTCAGAATTCTCTGTAATCTTTAGGATGCCAATCAACCAACCGAATGGTCGCCATAAAAATAATTTATTTCATAAGATTTAAAGAGAATGGAATAATAATTAACCTTTTGCTTAATGGATACTAAAAATACAAATTTGACCCGAAACCAAGGTAATAAATAATATTAAATTAATATAAAGTGGGCTATAAAACAAAAATGTATTCATTACACAGATTTTTCTCGGAATGTGGCTTTGAGATAAGATATTTAGCTCAGATGCCAATAAAAGATAAAAAATATGAATTATTTAAACAAATATTGACTATGGCTTTTAATTAATAGAAGATTTAATTAGGTAATTAGTTGTCACAGCAAAAATCTTGCCTAACCCATTTGGATAATCTTTAACTCATATAAATGCGACTTAGCTGTCATCTGTTATAACATCATTATGTAATGCTAGAGCTAGAGTCCTAGTCATCATTAATATCTAAACCAAACGCAACAAAATCAAAACTATGACGCCTATAAATGCAGGATAATTGGGCAATGACATTGCTTGGGTTATCATTGAACATAATTATATCGACATTTCTAATTTCAAACTCATGTTTTCCTAGATAACTGTTACTTATAATCTCATTTCTTATTTCATTGTTCTCTATGTCGCGTCGTACGCCAGCCAGTACAGATGCCGTTGACACCAAAGCGTTTTGTCCTAAAGCCATTGGTGGCCTCCTATCGCGAGTAACTAAAAAGGTGTCGTTAGTAATGGTTTTTGAAACATCATAAAGATGTCATGGCGGCTGTTACCTGATTGTGGCTATCGCTGCGGCGTAATAGGGCGCGCGTAAAGTTAGCCGCGAGATACCGTGGACGTGGAGTATTGAGGAATCTTTACGTCGGACCCACACTTACAATACGCAGACAAATAATGATAGGTACCCCATATTTAAATAGGCTTTAGGAAGCTTTGAAATTTGTTATGTTAATTTGCAATGCGACATCGCAGTTTTACGCAGTCATCGGTGAATATTTGCCATTATATCAGCGTAGCTCCAATATTAATGTACGCATGAGCGGCTTTGAAAGCAATAAAATATAATCTGTGAATCCGAGTTGTCAGTTCTCCGTGTACAATATTTCAACAATTTGCTTGGCGGTTAACGCGCTATTTTTGCTACATCGACGGAAAATAACACATGTTTTTTATATTATCGGAGTTCGCGTAGCCTTTGTATAGGGACCTATGTAGAGTTGGTATAGTTATTTATGTGATAGATTTATTTCAAATTAAATAAAATTATACCGTCCAAAAACCAACTTGAGTAGCATAAGAAATTGAAAAATGTCATCGAATTGGTTTATTTCTTGTTTAGATGATACTTTCAAAACTTATTCCTACTACCGCAGTTGCAGAGCTTATCATAAGTAGGTACCTAGTATAAGGATCTATTTTTTTACATAATAGGTACATATAAAAAATACGACCAAGGCGTGAGGTTTACCAATATTTAGTCATATACCACGTTGCTGACTGTACAAGTGTAGACTCTTCTTTAATCACTTCATAAGTCACCAGCCGAGCATTGTCGACTCTTATCTGGTAATTTTTGATAGCCGCCACACACTTAACACTTGGAATTGTTTCGGATAGTTGTTTATTTATTTTAATGGCACCTCGGCCCTTAAAGAGCATTCCACTAATCAAGGGAAGTGCACTCACAAATGAATATGATGTGCAGTAAAACTAATTGATAGTTTTCCACTGAATCGGCTTATTGTACTTATAAAATATCGTGGAAGTCTGTATAAATTAATTAAGTGGTAAATAAAATCTTACGATAGGTATCAAGACTATCAAGCGATAGTTTAATTTAGTTTTGCAAGCAGTCAAGCGAAATTAAACGTCTTATAAATATCTCCAAAGCCCAGATATTGCAGTGTAATAATTTGGATATTTTAAATAGAATCGCTCGCCAATATTCAACTTGATTTGCTGAGCTACATACTATTTGCAAGCGGAAATTTAAATTTATGCGCTAGAAAGGCACTGTTTGTTTTTATGTATGTCATACTTACTTTTTGCAGCAAAAAACCTTACTTTAATCAATCACGGAAGTTACGAAAAATTTGCTTTTGACGAAATAATAGATGATTGTGATCGATGAACGGTGTATTGAAGATTCCAATGCTTCTATACAATTATTAAGTATCTTTCGACAGTTGGCATGATTTCTCCCAGAATGTCTCTACATTATCTATATAATGTTTCACTAGTGATTTGAAAAACGTCACTCGACTGATAGCCGAGACCAATAAATTTCATACTGCAATAATTGGCTACGCCCGGAATTCTAATCTGCGCGGAGTGACTGAGCAAAAACCAAGCACAGTATTGCAAACTTTTTTCTTTCAATTAAAGCCTTTTATCTTTCGGATGATTTACGATGCTTCGATAACATTCGGTTTAGGGAAATGAAACATGCTTAATTTGTTATCGATGTCGTTATTAAAACGTGAATGCGTAGGTATCCGACAATTTTTTGTTGTTCCAACGTTTCGTATAGTTATTTTTGTTTGGTTTATAATGAAGAGTCGGCGATAACAATATCGATTGTTCATGGATCGAGCGGAAGTGGAAATTTGAACCTTGTCATGGCGAGGCTCCGACTACCGTGACTGAACCCACTAGCGTTTCACCTCTCATTTGCTTTTTATATTGTTCTCTGTTTCAATAGTTGACCTAGCGCTTGACTTATCTGAATGATGTTTCTTTAAAAGAAATCTTATTTTTACGGAAATAAAACATCGGGATTATTGTTATCATGAACGAGGTCACATTTTTATGATTGCTTGAGCAACATAAACATAGTCCGAAGCTTGTCAAGGCAGTGATCGTTGTAGTAAAATGCCCGGAGAGCAGGCGTGTCGGCGCGGCCCTTATCGAGATGTTAGTGTTCCGAGAACAGAGCGTCTGCTACCAAATATCATGACTGTCGTCTTACAAATGAGAAAATTTCGCTCTAATTATTTATGAATGTGTTATCGTCATATCTCTGGAGCTCACGATCCGGCCTCCGTGCGCACGACACGAGCAAAACCGCAATTAGCAAATGTGGCTTTCTTTGTTCTCGCTCGCACGTTTCGCCATCGTTTAGTATCTAATACTATAAGTATGTATTGCGAGAAGAGTAGTCGACGATCGTTAATAAACCTCCATTACTTTCATTAAGGGATATCTGTGGACAGTCGCCGTATCGAGATGTCGGCCGGCCGTCATGCCATCGACACATAACGAAATTAACCGCGATGACGCTATCGAAGCGCGCGCATCGAGCGTTCGCTGCTCGTTCTTCGCCGCTAACCGCGCGCGCACTTAATTGCAAAATGCCAATGAATGTCGATAATATATTTTAATCGCGACACCGAGCACTGAACGCGACGTCATCTACGTAATCCTAAATCTCGTTATGGACACGACTCGAATACCTAGGCATCTGTTATAAATTACGTTTCAGATTATCGTATGATCCAATCGTAAATTAAGACAAGATACATAATTAAGGCGAATAAATAAAATGGTTGGCATTTCGACGGGAGCACGTTCGATTCTGCCTTGCGATATTCTCTCCATTTTGAGCTATCAGACCCTTTTAATAAAGTGTAGTTTGATTCGTTACATTTAATTGCGATTCAATCGCCAACAATATTGAAGGAGCCGAAGGAGTGCGGGGGCGGGACGGGACTCTGAATGTCACGACAAGATTTTTAATTACGTAGAAGATATCATCTAAGAACTGCGTCCCATACTATACGAAAGACATCGCGAAATTACAATTCAATAATTATATCTGCGGTAGAAGTTAAAGAAGTATTTTTAATTAGTGACAGCTTTACTACACGTTAACACGAAAATATCGGACAGTGAGTAAGGTGGGTAGAGCGCGGTGTCGCGCACGTGCGGCGCGCAGCGGCCGGACGCGGCGCGGCGCGGGCGCGCTCCGTGCGGTGCGGCGTGGTGCGGCGTACGGCTGCCGGCCCGGCTCGGCCTGTCCAATATGATCCCCGGTTTATTTTCGTTCTTCTAATGCGTCTTCGCTGTCGTCCGGAGGACAATTAAAAATACAAAAAGTGAAACGTTTGTTTCAGACGTTCATTGTCTCCGTTATTAATAAATTCATTTTACTGAGTTGAAGTCGACGTGTATTTTATTCGCTTTAAGTGGTTTCACATTGTTTTATATTTATGTGTGGTTATTTTTGGTACAGACATTATAATGCAGTTTGTGGGGGACGATACGTAAAACGGCTCACTCTTGCTCCATTAGGGATATTTGAAACTTTGAGAGTGCACTCATAAATTCGCTTTTGTTGGTAATAACACGTACACTAAGAATAGAATCTATTGTTATTATATTTTACTTTACTGGCTAAATATGTCTCGTAGCATATGTACCATGCATATTAACAGAGGATGGCCCATACAGATTTGACGCAACCTAGGACCGATCCATTTCTCTACAATAACTTTAGTATGTGTCTTCTATGTTTATGGATGACCAAGATTTTATTAACGTGTAGGTAAGTAGGTATATTTCAGATGAGATCGAAGAGTTTTAAGATCAACCGGAGCTTAATTTGTAGTCTTCAAGCAGTGATGTAGTCGATGTGTTATTGAAATCTACAAACAAATTTAGAACAACGCGATCATACATAGTATTTTCTTTTAATTCTATTGTGACTACCATAGCATTTCAATACATTTCTAGCTTGTGTTCCCTTAGTAAAGAAGTGAAGTCTGAGAATGAAATCAAGATATGTTTCAATAGATCACGGTTTCAGGAAGTTGAGTAACAGAGGAAAAGCGTCAAGTTACTTAAACATTCATAATGACAACTACGTACCAAATATACACGATACAACCTAAAATAGATGGGCAAGTTTATTAGTAATTGTTAATTAGTAGAAGTAGTACAGTACCTAAAATAGTATTATAGTATGGAACATGTTAGGTATATAAAACAAAAGAAATGAGAGCTTTGAAAAGTATGAGTGGTTCGACTTTGGCAGAAGGAAAAGAGAGTGTTAGAAGTGTAGATTGGTAAAACACATATGACGTAAAATAATCACAGAACATATCGAAGCAGATGCTTCTGTTATAAGTCTCGACTACAAGTTCTGTTTTCAGATGTAGGTATGCGTGACCAAACCATGTCATGTCATCTTGTTTTTAGCATGTAGAATGAATAATTGATCGCAAGAAATAAGCGATCTTTATAAAGAGCTGGTATGTAGCAGTACCTCAGTACGCAACTCTGTGTAGATTTAAGGTAACCTTTCACCTACTTGAAGAGAAAATAAGGAATTTATTATTATTATTAGTCCGTAAAAAGAGCGGGAACACCTTAGTCCTGGTGAGCAACTCTTCTTCTTTAACTAACTTCGGAAGAAACTCAATTCTTTTACTATTTATTAGGCCATACAATTGAGCAACAGTAAAGAACGCAGTGGCACGAAGAATTCTTGAAATTCTTGTAAAAAAAAAAGTTTTATTATTATAGTTTCATAAATTAGTTGTTTAAATACAACGTTTGACGTAACCTACTAGTTATTTGAGTTTAACAACTTAAGAATGGATTGAAATGCGTAACAGAACACTGCTCGATATCATTATTCCTTTTTTTCATTTATATTACTAACTCCATTTTAGGTATTGTTGGTCTTGAAGTCAATATGTGCTCTAACACTACTTTAGTACCTAAGTGTTAGATTTATATTGGACCTAATGACTAAAATAGTAATTAAACAATCATTACTTACATAGCTCATAAGTAACGACTAAAGTTCTGATTTCAAATTTATTTAGCAGCTTCATAGATAACGCCACTGCATAGAAAATAAGGAAATATTACAACATTTTTAGTGAGGCTTACTAGCTGACTCAAGTAGTAGGTAGATCAACATTATAACCTTATACCTATTACCAGAAAATGTAACACAATGCTGTCAAAAGTCCCATATTTAAATTTAGAAATATCCTGTTGTAAGCAAAAAATAGAGAATTGATTAAGCATACTTATCATTACGCTTAAGTTCCTCAAAAGGATAAGCAGAAGTAGGTTCTTCTGTGCTAATGCTTTGTTTTCGAAAGACGAGATTTCCAGAAAAAAATATTAAATTTAGATGGTAAACTTTTTTTTTCGATTTCATTCTAAATTACCAATATCTACAATCTGCTACGCCACCGTCCAGTGACCATTGAAAATAAATCTGGTGTATGAATTAAAGCAGAAGCATCACAATTATGTCTATAACTGCTCATTAAAATATTTACAATATCCTATGAAATTTAATGTTTTACATAATTATTTATTAGTCTACCTTGGAATAGCTTGCTAAGATTGTCAATGCTGATAAGACCGTTTATTGTGCAACATAGTTTTAATGCAACAATGTTGAGTATATGTTGTTATATATAACATGACATAAAAGATATGTAAATAAAAGGACATACAGGAGGCAGTGACAGGTTTAACAACCAATTTTCGTATATGCCATTCTTTAATCATAAAAAACATTAAATCTTTTTTGGCGTATTGCTTTTATCTTTTTTGCTACCCAGAACATATTACTGGCCATAGTGAAATGGTAGGAAATAGAAGTTTATTTATTTGATATCATTCTTAAAGTTGCCTTATGACTGCAAGTCAAATTGCATAAGAGCGCTGTTGAGCAGAATTTAGGTAAGAGCCTTATCTTGACAGTTTTCATCTCTTTATTTGACGTTTTGTAGGAATAAAACTATCAATATACGTCATCGAATAATAATACATAAGTAACGACTACGTCTTTAATCCCCTAAGGAAAGGAAAATGCGTTTTCCTTTTTCAGGAGTCAATATATCAACATTTTGTCTTTCATCATAATGTCCCAATGGGACGTGAAAAATCCGCGTCATGATTTCTAAACTTATCGTTTTGCATGATATAACGTTAGGCTATACCTAGTTATGTAAGGAGAGCTCACTTACAATTCCCAGAAACTTTCATGAAGCTTCGAGGTTTTTGTGTTAGAAATATAAGCATAACACGGTGTATAGCCTGCAAATTGATTCCAGGACTTTACTTTTGCACTTAAACCACACATGCTACTCCATACCAAAGAGGTGATTGCCACTTACCCTTGTGCATAAATGGCAAATACCTACCTCTTTGGAGGCGCATGAAGTAATGCAGAAAAATATAAGCCACTTTGTTATCTTTAATATGTAACTAATTAAAAACTTGAGCTTAATTTTAAGTTAAAAGGTATACTTTCCAACATTACTACGAAAAGTAAATGTAAAAGTGTGTCATGATGAAATATGAGGCTATTCCGTACTCTTAAACAGACGGTAAGAGTTTGAGGCACGTCCTCTGTCTCACTACCACTGCATTTACTTTACTGCTCTGATATTTTACTGGTAGTGCTCTTAACATACGTCCCGCTTTTATAGTGCGCACTACGCGTTATAGCCTAATGTCACGTGATTCACTGATTTCGCTGTCCACTTTTGAAATGTTTCCAGTTTGTCTACTAAAAGAAGATTTAGGTACTTACTGAGCAAATGGATGGACAATTTAAATACCCGATTTATTGCATGAAAAAGATATGAGTAGTGAACTTTTACGAGTTTATTACCATGTATGCACGTAAACAGCGAAGCAGAGGCCATGACTCATTTACAGACACGACCCACTTGGACTTTGTTTAGTGACAGCCATCATAATGTATGCTTAATTCAATATACATTTTGAAATGAACATAGTCTATATTCACACACAAAAGCCTATACAAATTCCTCATAAATTTTCCATGAAAAAAGATAGAGAGGCTCCGCAACAAAGTGAAACAAGATCCACTCTACTAATCCGACAAAAGCGAGCCTTGTTACCCTTCAAATTTATTTATAAGAAAACTCTCGGACAAGTCGTTAATACCTATAAAGTAGGGGCGAGAGAGGCGCGAGCGAGTTTATAACTCACGTACCGAACTTTACTCGCCGACACATAAAATAATAGGTGTAAAAACTTACACGGGAATGTACTCAGTAAGCGGACGAGCCGCGAGATGGACGGCGCCCGCAGGATACTCCGCTCGGACCTCGCTACACATTCATGTAGCCCCACCTAATACTCCACCGCGAAATATTATCCGACCACCAACCTTTTACTATGCATTTATCTATTTTATGAAAACGCTTTATCGACATTATTACTGCCTTACAGCTGCTTTGCGATTACGGAACTATTGAGGTTTTTTTGTATTGGATATGTTGGTAATGTGTAACTTATCTTTGCCCATTATTTTTATAATTGTAAGTTAGTTTTACAAGTACTAGTTGCTTGACCTTTTACACCAAAACATTACATTAACGACTTGGACTTCGGATTTATTAGAACCTACATAGTATTTAAAATGTTAGGTCTATCACATAAGTCCTATGACAAATCAGTATTTTCACACTTTGTTAAATTTTGTGATCTTGTAAGAATAATAACGATCTCGACCCGATGATGAAAATGAATAAAATCCTAAGATCATTGTGGGTCGTATCGTAAGTGGGCCATATTAAATTGTCGTGCAGAATTATATTTAAGTTACGATACAATTATTGTTTTCCCAAGAACTTCTTGAACTTTACGTAGGCACCTAAGTATGAGGCCCAAAACTCTTATGGTAAATATTAGCCTACAATTAAAAAATACCTCATTAGTCGTCTTCTTTTCTGTAATTTATAAGTATAGGTCTCTACCTAGGGTAGGCAAATTAAATTAAAAAAAAAAAAAAAAACTATTTAATTATTAATAAAAACACGTAGGCTTAAAATCGAATCACTCAAGTAGATAACATTGTCCAAAAAACCTTATTAATTTGTCGACTAGTGCCTTCGACCGAAGCTCGTTTCAAAATTTTAATCAGTACAATAGGGCCTGTATAAGAAACATATTATCTTGCATAAATCATGTTAATGAGCACCTTTCGAGCATTTCGTATCGCCATTAATTCAGATATCACTGCGGAAACAAACGTCGGTTTATCCCGCCATCTGTGGCGCATGCGCGCACCGGTAATCGTTAACCCCGAGGTGATATTATTTTGAATATCCATTTCCTTTTACATTATTATTCAAATCATCCTTAAGCAGGGGTTCTAGAGTTCAGTTTACATAATTTTGTGTTGTTGTTATTGTTACCTAAGCATAAGATGTATGACACGAATTTGAATTCGGAACAGATATTGTAGCGAAGCCGCGGGCGACGGGCACGTGCGTACGCGCACCTTGCACAACATTCGGCCTCAGAACATTAAATTAAGTAGTATTTTATTTATAGGGCATTGTTGTAAGCTATTTATAGCAATATCAGGAGCTCGAAAACTTGTTACAATCTTCTTAATCCTTATTACTTGAAGTAAACCTTGATCGCACCATAAATGCATGCAATGTACTTGCAATTTACGCTTTGTTTAATTAAGCAACTATAAAGACGATCATATTTAAAAAAAAATATTGACTAAAATAATTGTTAACTATGTTAATTAAATAATGTCAACGCAGTGTATGTGAGAAGCTGCAGCTCGCCATTTATTTATGTGCATGTGTAAATATTATGTGGAAAAGCTCATTTTTGCATCCATGCGAACCTGTTATCCTTCCAGTGACCGAGGTCAATCAGCAACTATATCCAAACTATAAATTTCATTTAATAAGACACAAATACAACTTTGTGCTCGTTTTTGGATCGCCAACCAAAGAAATTTAAATAAAACACTTTTATCAGATTCGACAGGTGGAGGTAGTTTCTCTTGTTCTTTTTAACTTCGCTGTAGGTTAAGGATTAGCTAGTAACTAATCGATTCCCGATACGGAAGGGGAAGTGTTCTTTTATTAGTACCACGAGCCATGACTAGATGCAATTCGTTATTCGGCTATTAATATTCGGAGCTGTTCACAAACATTTTAATTTCACTTTGATGTCGTTGATGGCATCGGCGTTAATTAGTTACAACATCATAGGTTTTTAGGAATATTTTAATAGTTTTACTGCTTTTCACATTCGGTTGTGTTAATTTAGTGGCATTTCGTAAGTTTTACAACAAATATCTTTATTTAACTTCTGACATCATGAAGTCAGATTGAATGAATAAATAATTGTCGTACGCGATACTAGATAACTAAAATTGATATCCAATTATCCTTATAGTCAGCATAGACGAAGGGCACTCATACACTAGCGGCGATAATCGCCGTGAAGGCAGACAGATTAATATTCATCATGTCTTAATCAGGAGCTGGCAGCCCACCCACGTCTGAACCACGCTTACCATTTCCACCATCATCGGCGTACCATCGTCATACTAATTTAACAAACCTCCTGCTGCCAATACAGTATGTGCAATAAATATTTAAGATTAATCTGATTGTACTGCGACCACTTGTTAGAATACTAATGCTAGCATTGTATGTTGGTAAAGCAATGTCTAATTGTGCTGGAATTTCTCTTTTAATTTGCTGCGAATGTATGCTGGTTTTTCGATCGCAGTTACAGGTTAATTTGTATGCACATTGACTGTTAAGTGATTAGTAAGACAACGGTATATAAATAATACTTAACGTTAACAGTTTAGTAATTTCCTGATTATGATGGTTAACCACCTACTTTCGATTAAACTAAGACGGGTGTATGACATGTGACGTGACATCATTTTACATCGAACGGCTTTCTTTCGGAAGATTTTTGTCTTACACTAATATGTTCATGTTAAAGACATTTGACTGGAATGGAATGCTGCCCTCAAGAACAGTGAATAGTCAGTACGGTCTCAATATGTTTTCAAAGAATGGGCACTACTCCTAATAACATTTCAGGTATCAAAGGTATTCTGTCACCAAGTCACACTGCATTACAATGTTATAAATTCTATACAATGAAATGTTGAATCCATTATAGGCAATAGCTTAAACCTTTCTATAATTTGCAAATAGTTTCCAGCTGCAAAGTGCACTTTAACCTAATGGTCACTGTGGCACAAAACCTAATTAACTTAAATACTTAATTAAAACCCTGCACTCTAAATTTAAATGCATCTTTCACCAAATATCTACGCAAATACTGCACGTAATTCCCTTTAACAAGGGGTATTAACAAGAGATTCGTTAGACTTATGCACCTATCGAGTTACAAATTGTATATCTAAGATCGATACCGTCGTAATGAAGAGGGCTTAGCATTTAAATACATTTGCATATTAGACTGCGTTCGCTCTATCACAGACCTAGAGCTATGGATTGTACAGTGCACTAACGTGTCCAATGCTGACCATCAACGGACAAGTTTTGTTACTGTTCTGTGATAAGCTCCAAGTTATAAATAGCGCTGCACTTTCAAGACAATGTAAAAGGCTTTTTCTTAAAATGTAATAACTTTGCGGTGCAAGTTATGCATGTAATTTTATTCTCAGATATTGGTTAGGTCAGGCCTCTCTCGTGCATTATACCTATAGGTATTTTTCTTGAGCTTTAACAATATAAGAAATGGTACGTAAACTTATATTTTGTAGACAATATTACCCTTTGGCGATTAGAGGCTATTATCCCTAAGACAGCTGACAAAGACTGGGAAATGACAAAGAGAAACAATAATAATATGAGAGTAGTACCAGCCACAGCTAAGTTATGATACAACGGGAAATATAAATAAGAATACTCATTTAAATTTGAATAAGATAAATCGAGCTTTTAATTATATGGCTGTTAGACTCTATCGCATGCCATTAATTATAATGCAGTTGCTAGTTTGAGAGACGTTTGCATACATATATTGCTGACATTGCCCGACCTTTAGGATCGAGGAAAGTGGAAAGCTTCAAGCTTTTAAACGCAAGGCATAAATAAACGTTGATGTGTTTGGCAATTAAAATATTTCTTAGCTTATTAATTACAAGATGGTGATGACATGTGAGTTAAAAGTTATGTGGTTTTTCCTGTTTACGAAATTTTGTTTAAATTGTTTGAGCCATTGCAAGGTGATTGAGAATTAAACTATTTTTTACGTACGTATCTCTTTTATATAACAAATCCTAGATTAGTCTCGTGGCTAAAAAAATATATGAAGAGATGCGCGTAGAAGGTATTCATCTACGCGCGTCGTAGCACCGATTATGTTACAGGTTTATATTAAAATGTTGTTATGATGTTACGTATTGTTCTTATGAGTTTTTCTTATGTTAATAAACGATTAAATTTCACTCATTGTATATAAGTATTGCCTATTGACGTTTGTTCGCAGTTTGCTACTACCTTAACCTATGGTATAGGTATAGATATCCTTTAATCCTTGCCCTGTAGGCTCCCATGTAAATAAAAATGTATGACTCACATATCTCGGCCATATTTTTTCATGAACTACACGTATCTACACAACATATGGTAAAATGTTCGTACAGATAGCTGGTGGAAGCTAGGTCGCAGCCGATGCGCGGTTCGATAGCGACACCAATTAATATGCAATGTCGTAGCACTCGTAAACTAGTCACGAACATATGCCAATACGTTGGTGCAGTTAGGCAAACGCTATTTGTATAATTCGGACGATTTACTTGCGGCCGAGCGCCATCTTGCCATCGTTAGATATCGCCATGTGTTCACGTCATTTTCTTCCTTCTAATTGAAAAGGAAAATACGGAACGTTACGTCGCATGTAACTTTGAATAATATTAACATTAATATGAATAATAAAGCCGTTTAGTCTCCTTGTTTCATTAGATTTTCTTTTAAAATACAGTAGTGGGTGATTTATAAGATTAATAGACAAGAGATGTTAGAGGTATCAATACATCAACGCGTCCATACATTTTCAAAGAAACAGAATATTTAAAGAACATTTGTTACCCCATACATTATAACTGTTCTGAAAGAATTTTGTGTACTTACTGTGATTTATATTTACCTAGTGGTGTTTATTTGGAAATATGTCCTTGAGAATAAGTAGTATTCCATGAAAGTTTTCCTCTCTAACAGGTAAAATTAAACCATTTTTCTCGTAATATTACAAATCCCTAAGTTCTTCTTCATCCTAACATCCTGCTTACTTCTAAGTATGAACAATTACAATGTGCGGCATGTATCAACATAAATATTTTTGCTGTGTGCATATATATTTCTATGAATACTATCATACGAATTATTAGCAAGGACCCAATAATACATTAGCGTTGTAATCACAGATAGAGCGAGGTAACAGTGTGCGAGCGTTATGGTAATGGCGTATCACACATCGGCCATGTCGCCGCCGTCGCCCTCTATCGGCGTCATCGCGAAGGCGCCGGCGCCGGCCGCACGACGGTATGGTACCGTCATAAGCAGCTTAACTTCATTATCAATTACAAATTATTCACGCCCATATCGGTGATCGGAACTTACCGTTCAATTGAAGCCTCATGCGAAGTCTAGGCGCCAGGCATAATAATTTTTAATTCAAATTACTAGCAGCACAATTGCATCTACTGTTTACTTAAATGGTTGTCATATAATTATGAGGACATGTAATTATAATCACATGGTATTACAGGTGTTATAATAAAAAAATACATTGCTATAGGTATTGCTATGAAAACATAGCATGCAAAGTTATAATCGTGAATTTATGTATAAACACATATTTGAAAAAAAAATACCAAATATCAATTTGTGTTCATGTTTTTAGATCACCTATATCTATTGAATATAAGAACTAAAATGTAGATTTTCAATTTGATTTTTGACCTAACCTATTTAATTTTAGTTACAGTTTTTGTACGGAAAAGTAGAACACTAGCATTAAGAACCGACAGATTTATATACCTAGTGGTGTAAATAAACGGAGTCGCAGCACAAAGTGTAGTGAAGTACGAGCAGGTAGGCCTCACTCGCTGACGTTAAAGCTCGGAACGCACAGCATAATAATTAGTCATTAGAAAGTAGGCAGCTAGGGAGAGGTGGGAGGCGGGAGGCAGGGGGCGGGGCTCGTCTGTTTCAGCTTATCTGAAATTACATCTTTTATGGGTATCCGCGATTATTCCGCGCTGCAGCGACTTGCGGCGCGTTAGTACCGCCTGGAAAACAACTCGGCATTACCATTGGTGTTCTACATAATCCCTACTATTGCTTTTTATTAGATTGTCTCTACTTTCGCTCCTCATTTATCTCTTTTTTTTGCCACACATTAGATTTAATGATAATGTTACCATTAAGCCTCCGTTTTGTCAACCGCTTCTCCGTTTACACTCGCTCACTTGTACTACTCCAAGCCATTTCTCCGGCTCGCCTCTACATATAAACCAAAATTTATTCATGGTACTATAAGACAAGAATCTGGTAAATTCTAATATCCTTGTTTGTTACACAAAAGCGCTGCTTACAACAACAGACAAACAATTCAGTGGAGCTAACTTGAATTCATAATCAAGTAATTTATGTGCACGGCGAATAAATTAGCCGCTCGAGCCCGCGCGCCGCCCATAACTTACCCCAATAAATTGCCCAAAGCGGGCCAACTTCATTTTATCTCCAAATACTAATAAGTACTCGTACTACCTACGTACGCGGTTACGCGGCTCAATCGGCCTTTATTACGATTTTATTTTTTAGTATTCAGTAAACTTATTTCAACCCCGATATGAGAGTTTTATGATGCCGTTGCGCGATCGACACCCGATAAGCGTCGGATCGCTTGTAAACTGGCTCGAGTACATGGAAAACTTAACGAAAATGTGACTTACAACGACTTAAAATAGAATTACCATTATTGTAATACAATTTTAGTGCTTTAAATATTCCAAACTGCAAGACAGGCTGAAGGTATATTGAAACAAATTTGTTCCTTGTATAGGGCGAGCATTGAACAAATTTTCGTGGGCCTCTCCGGCGAGGCTTACAACGTTTCTAACCCTGCACGTGAACTCACGTATCAGGTAGCACCTGCTTTGCATAAGGCGTCATGTCGAGAACCCCACGTTTAAAGTGTAAATTTTGCGATTAAAGTATAAAATTGTGCATAAACACTTTGAACAAAATGCGTCTCGATAAGAATAATAAATATGCAATGGTAATTTATGTTACAGAAGGTTGCTTCAAGGTGACTTTATTTCAATGTCGGACCTATTTCAGCATTACCTTCATATTTTTGAATACCTACTAAATGCCATTTGTGTGCATTGTACGAGGAACATACACGATGACAAATTGCTGTTGTGAATATATTTGTACCGAACATCGAGATCGAATGTCTAATGCATAGTTAATGCACTTCTGTTGGGTTAGCAAATAGCACTGAAGATTCTAAATACTGAAGAGTACAAACTGTGAGAGCACTGTCTACTATTTTAGAAATCTTCCAGTGTTTATTTATAGCGTGATACATTTCACGTAATTTATTAAATAATTCTTGTACGTCCAGAAGTTAAAAATAAAAAGGGCGATTTATATTTACATTATTCAAGCACTTTCCACCCTAACAAAAGTTGTCACGGTGTCCAAATCGTCCAATAGAGTCGACAATAAAATTAACATACGCCGAAGCGAGGTGTCACGCCGCAGGAAGTATAGTGTAATTTGTAAGCTTTGTGATTAATAAAGTGTACTAAGTGCGGCCCCAATAGGACAGATTAGCGGCCACTTTATCACATCTATTCCGAGTTAACGTCGCGTGACGGATCTCGTTTGAAACTCATAAAGAGTCCAAAGCAAAATATACTCGTAGATAACGCTTACTTTACGTCTCGGGCCCTTTTCCACTTGCTAAGTTTAGATCAAGTCGGCCGGAGGGTAAACTCACAAGTTTATTTAAGTTTACTACTATTTTATAATTAAATTTTCACTTTATAATCGAGTCAGTGAACGAGTTACGATACCTTTCAATGTTAGTCAAGGAAATCCTTTCAGTTCATGTTTGCTTTACTCAGCCATCGAGTAAATAATCATTTTTCAATCACACTTCATTAGACTTAGTTATATTTAATCAATATTAACTTGATGTTAATTCACGTGAAGAATGTATGTATTGATTGAGTTAAAGAATAGTTGTCGTAAGTCGAGAACAGTGGAAAACACAGTTGTCTAGCTCACATTTGGACAGATTGATGGAATTGCGTCGGTCGTATACGTACAACAAATGCTTATAAAATAGCTTTTATCAGATTTAGCTGTGACCTTTCGTTACTAATAAAAACCCATGTAAAAATACACGTATTACCGTCGTCTGCAAGCTGTTAATTATTCGTTTAATTATATTCACTCCGACATTGTATTCGATTGGTCGTATTTTGGTTCGGATTAAATAATGTTTCGTATTTGTATTATTGTAACATGTTTCATTTATAAAAAGCCATAACACTTAGTCTAGACAAAGCAGAACTTTATCTGCGGGAATAAGTCACGTTCCCGCCGATATCTCCCGCAGGCTCACATTATGAAGGTGTTTACTAAGGATTATGGATACTTTGAATTTACATAACATTTTCTGTCATTTGCTTATCGCTCACGTGACAATTCTCGTGCATTAAACATGAATATATTTGACAAGTTTTAGCAAAAGACGGCGTGGAATAGGAATCCAAGAATGTGTGCGAAAGCCGGCTGCGAGGAGCGAGGCGCTTGGCTCGAGTATTGCGATGAGCATTTGAATAATCGCGCTGTGTTCAAAGCCCGGGGTATTATATGATAATAATTTCACGCGCGAGCGCCTCCCGGCGGGTGCCAGCCCCCACCCCCCGCCACGCCACGTCGCCTCCCTGGAATGTGTGAAAAAATTACCAGCACCATAGATAATAACTAAATACAATTCATTGGCCATCCGCTTCGACGCAACAAATTTAACGCCTATATCGGCTGCATTTATTAGTAGCAGCGATAGTAGCACTTCGTTATTCATGTAATTAATTGACTTGACTTGTCTCTACACACGTAAAAATTGGTGAAGTGTTAAAATGTGTTGGGGTTTCGATGCCGGGTCAGCCCCGGATTGCCAGTAACATAGGTATGACATATTGTGGTGTTACGAAATGTTATTTTAATCTTGAACCCTGACATTTTGTTATCATACAATGCTTAATACATTCCTGAATACTTGAATGCAAAAAAATATAAAATATAATTTATTCACCATCTTTAATTCAATTCAACAATGAGTAAATTACACAAATACGTAGGTACATATGTAAAATGTTAAGAAACATGCATAAATTGCCTTACGATTACTGTAGCGTTTAAAAGGCGTTAAGTGAAATGTGTTAAGTTGTTAAACGAACGTATCATAAAATTATAACGCATAATTACATTACATAATGAGCGTCGTAAAATTAGTAATTCATAACAGTGTTGTTTTTAGATCGTGTATCGGACGCCGAGTGTTGGTCTGATAATTATTAATATGTTTATTAAACGAACCGAGCACGGTGAGTGAGCACCACATAATAGTTCCCTCACCACGGGAATATCTTTACGCATAGCTCCCCTTACACATGGTAAGGATTTATTTCTTTACCGAGGTAGTAGTTTTGATCAGTTTAAAGTGCTTACGTGGTTTATATTCATATACTTATATATAAGTACTGTATAGGTATACCTACTTATTAAATAGAAACTGTACGTGTTAAAAGGAGTGAACCATTCTGTTTCAGGCTCATGAATCTAAAAACTTCGATTCTTTGGGATTAAAATTTTATAAGCTTAGAAAAATAATAGTTCCATAAAAAATTTCAACTCTAAGTCCCATCCACGTTTGACCGCGCAAAGCAAGCCCGTGATGACCAACCATGCTCTGAAACTTATAAACTAACAGGCAATACCTCAAACAGTTATTTATCAAGATATAGTTACTCAATACAAACAAAGTGACGTTGGTAATAGTACATGTAAACTTGATGGCAGTGTTATAATAACACTTAAAGCTCACCTGTACACTGCAATTTCATGGTTCAGAGAATACTACTTCATTTGATAAATATTTGTCTGTCCACTGATAAGCCACTAACTATGGATAATTTATACACTTCCTTTTAAAACGATAATGGTTAGCTTTTGTGGTAGTTATACGCATTTAAAAAGCGAATAACTATAAACCTATAATTAACGACAAACTTCATGCACCAGTAAATGTAGACATTAATTTCCACACTAGTTTATCTATTTGGGCGCACAACCCGCCTTTATCTGTCATCATTTGAAACTTTTTCAGAATACGAAAGGCATAATTAATAAATTATCTCGAACAGATATTACATTAAAGTTTACTCACACAAGGTTTATTTTCCGATGGCAACAAGTTATGGTGCATGGCGTTTTAGAAACAGCCGAATGCGGGTGGAAGGCGACTTACGTATTGCGTTTACTCGAAATTATTTTAATATGCAAATAAGAAAATGTGAAGGAGAATTGTGTTTCGACGTTGTTGGTAAAGTTGGTTACGCAGACGTATTCTTTAAATTAATGGCAGTGCGAGATTAGAGTACTGCTAACTGCTTTACATGGAGCGGGCTTACACGCCGGGGCGCGCTCGTTTGTTCCGAGAAACAGACAAATGAAAGCACATAATTACTAGGCCGCCCCGTTCTAAATGCAACAAGGATTAGAATTTACATGAGCGCGTTAACAAGCACGCGTATGGCATTTATGACTTTGAAATACTATGTACCTACATAGATATGTTGTATTCAACAGGATATTGCCTGAGTGCAACCTGTAGCCCGGCTCGCATATATCATGCCTCCAATGGCTATTGTTACGTGCACTTAATATTATCTCCAGATCTTGCTTAAGAAATTAGATTTAACTATAGTAATTAACAACTTTTGAGAATTAAGAAGAAACAAGTTTGATACGAACATCAAAATACTCAATAAATAAATGACTGTTTAAATGATTTCCGGAAAATAAAAGGAGAATCGTATTGAAATGATTGTTAAAATGAATAATGTATGATGTCAGAACTCCGAGTTTAAGGAAATTGCATAAAAAATACAAAAAAACGACATCGAACTTTTTCTAGGTATAGATCAACATAAGATTACAGATATTAATGTAAGTATTAAACATGACACTTTAAATGCCTTTTAGGCTAGCTTGAACTTTGAGTGACCAATCCACAAATGTCATTAATCATTTCGATGTTATTGAGAGTAGATATTATTTAAATTGTGTTTGTGTTCATATAAGTTAAGAATAGATTCTCTTACTACATACTATAATTATAATAGCTTGGCAGATAGCAAAAGTAGGTACCGTATAAACATGACGATCAGCCTCACCTATGCTGATGACATTTCTGCATGAAGCAACATGAATACCGCGCGCTACGAAGATGACAAAGAACAAAATTCACTTACCTAATTCGGATTCGTACGATAATTAAACCGTGGTATTCTTTCAATGTTGATCCAATTAGCGTGTGTACGCTCAGTAGGGCGGCACGGAGCAATCCCGCGCCGTCGGCAAGCCGCGAATATGAAGTGATGGATGAACTCCAAACCTGCTTTACATACAATGGAAAAATGTTAAAACAAACTCCTCTACCCGACACGTTACTATGAACGCTAATTAAAACAGCTATGTCAGTTTATGCCGTTTTGTTACGACCATTTCCCATTTCTCGATGTATTGTGAAACATTTTTAGTGATATATTTATGATCTGTGAGTCGACGGTGTATACTTAGATATTAATTTTCTTCCGAACAAAACGCAGATTGTATATGACTTTGATGGGTCATTCAAACTCAAAAGTAATGTTAATTATTCTGACACTGAATAAACAAGGCATCAGCATCGTAAAGTTATATTTTCTCGGTCTCTTGTAGTGTCCCACAGCTGGGCAATGACTTTGTTGTTGTTAACGTTGGCAATTTTCAAATATTCGATTTTAAGGCTCTCGTTTAACGATGTTTAATTGGTTATTTCCTCTTGAAGTCGAAGTTAATGATTTTATTTAGTGGTAAAAATATTTTTCGGATCTTTGGAATATTGGAACCTTTTTGAACAGTTTTCTGTTGATTCTCCATATGACTCGTTTTAAGTACCTAATAATAATAAAATTTTCTCTGACTCTTACTGAATGTTAATTTGGAATTTAAAATGAGGGAGTCTCTACTTTTTTAGTTTATCATCACAATTCGTTTAGTTACTAGTAGGTAGGTTCCTTTGGAATTACACTGAAGATAATTCTAACTTGAAATAATAATTGTTCTAACAAGCAAATGCCATTAACTATACCCATTACAATGTAGATTCAGATTAAACGCATAAATCTGAGTAGTATTCTTATAAAGGTGAGCTTTAGCGTTTTTCTCGTCAGGAATCGAAGCGTAATTATAGTCGGCGCACCGATTAACATCTGTCGACTATTAAATAAACTCAGATTATAAGGGTTCAATCAATGTAAGTAATTATTCTTATCCGTCGGATGTTTTCAAAGCGGGCTCGTTCGTCTGCAGAATAATTTTCTCATGATTCTCGAGGAAATCAAACTGCCCCGCAGTCTACCCGTTTATTAGGCAGTCACATTGACGAGACTGCCTTATGTACATCACTATACGTCTACCATGTAATTTGTTCTTCTTATGTAAGCGCTCTGGAGGCAGCGAGGCTTCTTGGCACAGCCTTACTTTCCATGACATTACAAAAGTTCAAGCGGAAACTACAAATTCACATTGTTATAAAATGCTTTATTCAAAATATGGTAGTCTGCCGCAGCTTACATAAGTCGCTAAACATAAAGAATGTGGTTCGCTATTCCTAGAACATTCCTGATCAATCAGTTTCAATCGTAATAGGGTGTTCGGGGTTGAGTGTGTGAACGGTGGCGGTACGCAGTCGGCTCCCGGTGCTCTTACAAAAACCAATGATGCTAACAGAACGATTATAATATATTAGTTGGTCTTTAATTGCGCCGATATAATTACGGCAGTGCGCGGTGCATACGTGACAATATCCTGACCGCTCAGCCACCGTCGGCGCGATATTAAGAGGAATAACTTGAGTGAGCCGATCGAATGTTTCGCGATAATGAGCGGCGGCCGCGATCGAAGTGTCATTAGGAAGTCGTAACCGACGATGTGCGCCCTCAAGTTATGTTAACCTTCGGGCACCGAGCAGATTAATCTTCATAATTACACGCATTCACTCGCTAAGTATGGAGAGTGTTAGTTATAACTCATTTGTTTTTGCAACTCGTATTTGGACGCGTAATGGTCAAAATATGCTTCGTTTAGTCATGGTTTTTGTACTATTAAATGACGAATAACGAAATAAGTTTGTCAAATAGTCGGATGAAAATCTAAGTATAGGTACTAACCTACATGCAACTTTTTTGGCTACCTTGCCTATAGATACCAAACTAACCTACACCTACATTGCAAAAAAATATATGGCGATCTTCTAATTACCTACATTATAGCACATCTGACACAATACAAGTTAGAAAATTAATATTCAAAAATTATAGTGTTATTTGTTCTTAAATTCTTAACTTAGGTAGGTAGGTACTTATAGATAACTATTCATCCTACTAGAAATAATTTAGCGCAATTCAATTAAAATGGTTTAAACAATGTGGCTGCACAATGTTATTCTCATGGTTAATAATACCTACTTGTGAAACAATTTCGTGTCCGAGGTCCAAAGGAACGACATTAGACGTGATCAGTCGATGTCGGCGCGAGGAAACGGGGTAATTTCCTAATGATTCAATGAGGTGATACTTACCCATCGTGGGAATCAATTCAATACTTGAGGTTAATTTAGAGGGATAGTGACGCTCGTAACGGCCCACTCATATAAGAGACCTCGAAGGCATTAGGCTGATAATTGTGTTTGTATAGTAATTAAGATTGACGTATTTAATTGTGTACATTCCGAATACAAAAACATTGAATACATCAACATACACGGATAAAATTATGAATTAATCCTGATAGGGTGGCACCTCTCAGTCGCGCGACATACTTCGACCAGATAAGGGAAAAGCGTCGCTGGCTTATAAATGACTCTTTATTAAACGTGAAAGGAGCGACGTCGGCTAATGGGCCGATCATGCGCTCCCATTAAAGATTATTTAATATTCAAAAGCGGCCGACGATAAATCACGATCGCCCGCCATGCTTCTTTGACTACACCCTGCACTTTTGTTCAGACGTATCATTTTGTTTCATTCCATTTTATCTGTAGGTTCATATGTACCTAATTATTTCTTTAAATTAATACTTAGATACATAAAAGGGATTTTATGTGGTGTGCTGTTTATTACCGTGGAAATGATGGTGGTTTGAAGTAAAACACGTCTCAAAATGGCTCTAGTGTAACATAAATGGTATCAGAAGCTGTTATGAGCGTAAAAGTGTCGCAAATTGGCTTCTGGCGTCAGCTAGTTATGCTTGTTGGTTGTTTGGCTGCCGTGTGTGGCCGGCCGCGATAACCATCGGAATATCTCTCCGGGAATGCCTCCAATCGTATAAGGCAGCGTACGATGCCATAACACTTGTTCCATCTGATGTTAACAGCGATAGCAGCCGCTCGCCCGCTCCGCGCTTCAGCGGGACGGTTATTAACTCAACCAATGATCCATTCATGTCTCGTCTTTTATAGTGCAACAGTTTTTGTCGCTGTGCCTGAATTGTTTTAGTATGTAATGCACACTTCTAAAACATGAGCTTTTTGTTGTGTTCCTTCGCATTTTTATAATTAGAATTCTGTAGAATTCTCTATTTGCTATCCTGCGAAGAGACAATCTTGTTCTGATAAAATCTACACAAACAAAAGCGACAAAACAAAAGCATTGTATCGAATAAATTGATTGTCATATAAAGTTATACCCACGTTTGAGGATAGCCTTTTCTATTTTTGGGGACAAATGGCAAAACAATAATTCGTACCCTTGCGCGACTGAGCTAATAACAATAAAATAGAAAGTCGATCACGAACGCGGCCCGGCGACTGGTTCAATCAACGCGAGTCAGATTTATTTTTATGAAAATTGGCATAAAATCGGGTGGGTCAGCGGGGGCACAGAGGGCCCGCGGGACCGCACGCCCGACCGTTTACTGCATATCGTTTCCTACGAGCTCTCGGCCGCCTCTCGGAAATATTGCCAGCGGTCATAACTTTTTATATGCACCGATGACATTGCAGAAAGTGGCGGGTGTCTCGATCATACTTCGGAGCTGTTAGAGCCCCCTGCGATCCGCAGTTTGATTGACAGGTACAACTTTTTCACATTTATTGTGTATCTTTGAGGTATAATGGTACCGCTACAATTTTAATCATTAATCAATTTTAATATTAATTTGTAGCATAATCACTACATAGTATAAAACAAAGTCGCTTTCTCTGTCCCTATATCCCTATGTATGCTTAAATCTTTAAAACTACTCAACGGATTTTGATGCTGTTTTTTTTAATAGATAGAGTGATTGAAGAGGAAGGTTTATATGTATATAACACCCATTAAATAGTGGAGAAATATTTTATACCCGTGCGAAGCCGGAGCGGGCCGCTAGTTACCTATATTTCATAATCATCCGTTTTTGTTGTTAAGTTTCTTCTTGTATTATATAAATAACAGTCGTCTGGGTATATTTTCGCCATGTCACAGAATCGACGTCATTGTCACGGTAAACACAACTCTAGAGCCGTCTGGCACACAATGTCGGTGTAGTGTTGATGTGTCAAGCGGGTGTCGAACTCGTAAAGACGTTTCTCTATTATCGTCCACTCAACTTGCGGAGTCTTTACCTCGGGGTCTTTGAGAGATCATTTCAATATGTCGTGAAGCTATACGAGATGAGATACAGATCAAATCCGTTATTGTAAATACCGATTGGTCAGTTCCGTCGATATTAGCAATTTCTGAAATGTTTCTTTTTTCTAAAGGGAAGGATTCATACTGCCCTTAAATTGTCTTAACGTTTTTAAAAAGTTATTCAGCTGCGGCGAAGGTTGTGTGATGATCTGGTCAGATATGCGGGACGCATGTGGCCAGAAACTGCGAGGGATAGAATGGTTTAGAAGATAAAAGGATTGGCTAGCAGTGCGACAAAAACAAGGCTCCAAAAAAAGACAGTTGCCTGTTTTTAGTTAGTATTTTAATATGTATACTTATAAACTAATTTCAAGGTAATCCAGCCGTCTTTTATCAATATAGAACATGTTTAATTAAACATTGAATTATTTATTTTACTAGGAAAAATAATTACAATTTTACTGACATTTATAAACAACAACTAAAGATTATTCGAAGGCCTTTATTATCGTTTTGGAATTTAAGTCATAGGAATAGGAATTTAAGTGAACATGTTAAGCCATACCTAGTTTCTATAGGTAGTGATGTAGTTATATTTTTATAATCTATAGTGCACAAGTATTTGCTCTAACACTAACGCTAACACCCACTGTAAACCAACACGATCTGAGAGATATCAGGCGCCAAACTAACTGCTTAACGTGCTTTCGAGGTACAGAGGGGTCGGAAAAATGGTCAAACTCAAAAGACTGACCGTGACAAGCACTGCTTAACCTAACAGATCAACTGATTTGCGCGGTTCCTATATGGCAAAGAGCTTCTCAGTACTTAAATATCTATGTAATTTGGTGCTAATCATCTATACATTCGTGGCAACGTTGTGTGTTATATCAAAAAATACAATATCACATTTATAAAATTGGGGTGTATTTATGAAAATCGACGAGACGTCATGAGGCAATTACAATATCATAGGCCCCCTTTCCCTATTCAGTTGTCGAAAATAGTTGATAACAATAAAATGGCAAGGAACGAAACAAAGCACGACATAAAGTTTTACGTGGTACATAAATCTGAAAGTTATTCTCACGGGATGATAAGGTGGGGATCGCGGGACCGCGGGACTACGCGTGACGGCCGGGCAAGGGGCTGCAATAACTTGTATCACTCGCAAATCATAAGCTACATTTGAAACTGTCTTCTTTTAAATCAAGGTGACATTTCATTTCACAACCCGAAGTGAAAACGATTGTTTAAATAAAAGGTAGGTCCAAATAGTCATGTAACAAATTGAAACTCTTAACGTGCTAGTTTAACAAATCATGAAATCAATGATTTTTTTTTTAAAGTTATAACTTTCATCAATTTTGGTGTATTTATTTTTATTGTAAGTAAAGATTTTCAGCGACTCAATATACATTTACTCATAACTTATTATATATGCTGCTGAGGCAAAGCACCGTCTTAATGACTATGAAGGGTTACACAACACACATCCGTGGACCAACCGGCACAAGCATACCTTAACCTTGGTCCTTGATCGATCTTTGACAGTCGTTAGTATATTGTTCACTAGACTGAAAGCTGATATGACAGCCAGCCAACAATTTTGACAATTAAGTAATAACTGGGTTGGTATTTAATAAGTCAAATAGGCGGTCGCTCCATTAAGGTACCTACAGGTACATCCTTCGGTTCTGATATTTAGCTACACCCGGTTAGACTGAAAGTCACCTGTATCATAGATCTAGAAAGATAGGGGCTAATAGGTAGGTTAGTTTAGAAAGATCATAGCAATTGGGAGGATATTTATGTCTTCTATTGTACCTAATTATGAAATAATAAGAATTGTAAAACACATGCCAACGGTTTGGCTCATCACACCTGATTACTACTCATGCTGGGTCAAAGCCAATAGTTACTGTACTTCTAGGTGCATTGAAGAATAACTTACTGCTTTGATGTAATCGTGTATACTAATTGAGCAATGAACGTTAAACTGTGTCGACAGGAGTTGTATACTAGGTACTTAGACTGCGTTACCTAAGTATTACACAGCCTGGTTCAATAAACTTGCTACAACTAAATAAAAATCTTTTTTGGTTCCATTTGAAAGAATTGGATTTTATGCATTGATAAATGAAAGAACTAAAAACGAACGGCAAAAATCTGCAAAAAGTAGGTAAGAAATATATTGAATATAGCTTTTATATTAGGGTGTACTCTGATCTCTGAGGGAATAGGGATAAAACGTATTTGTGCACACTTTTTTATATCTCTGCGTAGTTGACTGTCAGCTGAGATTGGTCGCCGGCGTGACCATAAGTCGGTCAGGAGGGCATTATACACTGTATGACTAGGTAGGTATACCTCTACTCTAGGTACTACTATGGATAATTACAACGTGGGACTTGATAAAATATTGCA
The DNA here is from genome assembly GCA_905340225.1 of Abrostola tripartita. Taxonomy (NCBI): domain Eukaryota; kingdom Metazoa; phylum Arthropoda; class Insecta; order Lepidoptera; family Noctuidae; genus Abrostola; species Abrostola tripartita. The sequence continues at coordinate 6,843,791 of HG996488.1, forward strand.
GTACCCCATCGACCTTAATAAAATGTATGGTGTAAAAACAATCTTACTTTACAAATAGTTTACGGTACGAAGATAAATAGCTTGTTTACAGCTTTGATATAAAAAACCACTCGTCTAAGAACGTGTCAACCGTACATTCAATATTATCTTCCCCTGCCTGGCGGCTAAACCCAAATTTTCAATCTTGACGGTTATCATTTTACCAAAGCAAACTCCCATAATATTTGCACGTCGAGTGTGAGGCGAGACTCTTCGAATTTCATATTTATTCGCGGAAGCAAACAGCGCGGCCCGCACCCACGCCGCCGGAACTGATATTATTGTGCATTCCGTATAATATTGTTTGCTATTTGGCACATTCTCTGTTTGTTTTCGTCTCTCATATGAAAGGGGAGCTATAGACGTGCAAACAGATGGGTGACAAGCGCACTCTTCAAGCTTTTGTACCGGGAAATGCTATTAGGTTGAAATGTAAATTTATATTAACTTTGCTTATTGCGACATTAGTGATTCGTAATAGTGCGTCCAAATACCGAGTGGGAGAAGCATAAAGCGTTAAATCACTATACGTGATCATAGGAGCGCAAACATTGTGTACGTTCGGAATATGAAAGCGAGCAATCCATTAAGTCGGAGCGGGCCATGAATGGCGGCCGGAGTCTCCGAGACGCGACTCTGCCTCTGATAACCCATAATACGCTGATATTTTTGCTTTGCTCATATGTTGGAAGTAATGGCTCGTGCCTGTCAGCTCACTGTGGATACGCAACCGATCTTTGTAGTCGGTTGGTAATATTTTGTAAGGATATGGAGATTTTCATTCTATTATTAAACTACAAATGTTGTGTATTGAGATAAGAGATTGATAAGAGAAAAAGTTTTATTCAAATATTAAATTTGCTTTTGCAAGTTATAATTGCCAAATTATATTATACAAGCACAAACTCACTGCTCTCTAATGAAATACTGAAACCTCTTTGATCTTAGATTACAACACTAGTATCTATTGTAAGAACCAACAATATGCATTTTAGAATAATAATGGCGTATCCACATTATGATTGAACAAGAATTGTAAACCATAATATATTATATTTGGCATATAAAAGGCTCGCTTATCTAAGGGGTTTGACTGGAAACGAACATAAAGGGTGATCCTCTGTGACAAATACCGTGATATACCGAGCGACAGTCGTAAGGGAAATATTTTTATAAGATGAAACATTATTATTTTTGGGGGTGCGCAGGGATCAGAAGTCGCTTCGATGGATTTGGCAATGTTCCTACGCTGTGTCAGCTCCACACAACACTGTTTTGTGGTTTTGATTTTACGAAGTCACTTTTTTAGTCACTTCACGTGGTTTATGTAGGTGCCTGCTGCAAATAAAACAATTGACTACTAGTCATTGCTTTATTCGCTTCTATGCCGTTTTCTTCTATTTAGGCTCGAATTAGTAAGTAACAATATACAATGGAATGATACGAACCAGAGCAGTGACGACAGGAAACGGTTAAACGTTTAAAGCCGTTAATAAAACAAATTAATGTGCGTTAACCCTAAAATTGGACAAGTTCAATGCAGAGGTCGTTACCACTATAGGAAATTTATCCCTGGCAAGTATTAACACTGAAATCCGTTCGTTGTATTCGGTGTCATTAAAGTTATGTGGCGGTGGCGTCGAAAAGTGTGTTTTATGCGTTGGTGGGTTAGGGCGGGTTTGTGTTGCGGGGCGAGGCGACAGCCAATCAAAACATACAAGGAGCATATTGATTCCGAGAAGTGTCGCTGTTAACGTGGAGGCTGAAGCTGAATACATTAGCCGGCGGCGTAATGAAGTCTCGTTGCTTGTAAACAAACATCGGCAGGGCGCGCGGCGCGGCGTGGCCCGGGGCGCGCGCGCACCACTCGCTTACAGGAATTCTATTTCCACGACAAGCGTCATGTGTTAATTAACTGCTCGCACCTACGATATTGAGATATCGTCGTCGATCCCGCTGTTGTTATTAGCTGACGGAGGCTTATTGCTTACCCACTGTTCCGCTACATGTCTTTATTGAAGCTCTACCTCCTGTTTAATATTGTTTCTGTATTCCACCCACAGGTTATCTATCCGGAGAATCAATCATCCTCAGCGCTTACCTAATTTGAGATTGCAACAGATATTGGATCCAAGAATTCACTATCAGTTCTTATAAATATGGGTAACGCAAATTTTAAAACTGGGAAATTAAATTCGACTACCTACCTATGTTGAACCGTTAAAAACTTTTAGTTTTTGTGCACATAGTTACCTACTTATTATACCTGAAAAGAAAAGATGAAGTTCTTTGAAAAATGATACTCGAACAGAAAAACAGCGAGCTTTCTTACTTGCGGCATAACTAGAGATTTAAGACTAAGCCATCAACACGAATTATGCTAAATACAAAATGTGGATGAGGCAAACAAACAGCTAACACTAAAATGAGCGTTTCATGTAATGAAGCGTACACACTCAAGTCAATGACACATGCCCATAGTCACTCAAGTTACGGGTGTTCCACATTCAAAAATAAACAAGATTATTAAAGAGAAGCTGTTTAGAAACCACATAAAGTGAAGCGCCAGCTGCCGCTACCGCGCCTTTATGATGAAAGAGGTAATCCTTAAGAACCCGCTACCCGCCGGCCACTGTATCACGTTTCCTGTTATGACTTCACATTTTAATGGGCCTTTGTTAACCTTTTTATTATAAAGAAGCGCTAACAGCTCTAAATGCGTCCGTCAAGAAATTTTGTAAATAAGCCGTATGGTACGACGGTTTTATTGTCTATTCGTATTTTTTACTTTATGAATGTTCACACAATGTAGGCGAGATGGCGGAACGGGATGACATCGGGTCAAATAGAAAAGCAGGCTCGAATTATAAATTACCCTCGATCCAATAGCCAATATTGTATACATTACTTGTACATCGATATTTAATTCAATAAACGAGAATCGTGCAAGTATAGTCGTAAAGAAAACAGTCATGAGATATTTACGGCAATTTTTGTGCAAGAATGGAATTGGAAATTTGACGATGTCTGTCAACTGTCCATAACTTTAACATAAACAAATTTATACGAGACGAATAATTTAGTGCGATGACCTGGGACGTCGCCATAACCCGTAGCCGCGTATACGATACGAATTTCCTATGACATACTCGTATCATGCAAATGGAAAAGCGCGACGAATGGCTCATAAAGTTTGCTATTTGTTCTGTTTACGATAACCGCGGTTTTATACAATTTTATGATGTGTTGTAGGAATTTCGCGTATGTTGCATGTCGGCGTCGCTGTCGCGTTGTCGTCACGTAGCAGAGCCGCGCGATGCCATGCACGAAATCCGTCTGCGGTCTCGGTAACAGGTGGGCCGGTCACCGGCTATCATACTCTCCGATTTTATTCGGCGCGTGCATAACGTTAATGTCATTTACGCCGTCCTAAATAACCAGTAAGCTTTCTTAAGCCGTGTAGAGCCTCTTGTCACCAGTATGTTAAAAATTTAGATTAATGGCATTAGTACTTACAAATAAAAGTGTCTGAGATCTTAAAATCAGATAGCATTAAAAACTTCATAAAATTAGCTTAGTAAGTAATTTTCTTATTCCAGTCGGAAGTCGAATTTAATCGTTTAACATTTACATCGAACATTTAGATCATGATTACACTTATCGTCGATGCATTTATATTAATTAACTTATCAGACATACCTGCATTAGACAGTTTATAATGGTTAGCACTCAAGTAATTGTAATAAAATCAGTCAAGTGGTGTTGGTAAGCGTGACGCGATACATAATTGTAAATCTACAATTACTTTTTGCAGAAATATGCGTCCTAGAACACGATTAAATGATACATCATTTAATAGTTACTCAACGTCTATTCGAATTTAACAATTGAAAAGACAATATTGCAATAATACGAGAGTCACGACATGTTGGCAGGAATTAGTCATTCTGGCAGCGAGTCAAAGCGAACCAAATTAAATTATAGCCTCATCTTAAAATTTCGACTATTGTTTTAAAATGATCGTCAAGATCCCCTATGTTTTGTTAATTGTGAATTGTCACATTCTCTATTTTGAAGGCAGGCGATTAAAAAATTTCATTTTCAACAATTTGTTGAGATTAAGATCACGTTGAAAAATATTATGTTGTTAACATTCCGCCCGAGATGATGTTGATTTTTGGCACAGAAAAAAATGTTATGTGTGGCAATTTTATAGTCGTCAAGACAAGACTCATATTATGAGGACGCATAATTGATTAGTAGGACAGCTGTTGTGGGTTTTCTTCGTATGCGACCACTTAACATTGTTCTAAAATAATAATAACTACCTGGTCTATTATGAACTCATTTGCAAACAAACGAATAGTTTCAAAAGATTGGAAGGGGTGGCGCACGCATGAAGAATGCTCTGAATACGCTTTCGGCGAAAACTTTTTCCATACACTTCTTCCAATACATAAATTCGAACCCAGATTACTACTTACATGATAATATACAATTTTCATCGAATTGTTTTATGGGGAAAGATATTTCTGACTGCTATGATGAAAAAAATATGCTTATTGAATATGTTTGTATCGAGCTCCAATATTTTGTCTGTCTTATTGATTCACAAGATTAACATGATTACGAACCAGAAACGTTGTCTCGCCAAATTAAGTAGGGTTAAAGAATGTTTATGTTCTTAAATGACGATGAGATATTATGAATACGACTACGTATAAAGATAATAAAAATGACTGTGTCTTGTATGCACTGCAAAATACTTTAAATTAAGTCGTGCTAAGTTTTTGATATAGATATATACAGCAACTTTAATAGGTCTATGTTGTGACTTGATGTGAATACAGATTTATGACATCACGAGCAAAGTAACTCATGAAGGAAGGACTTGTTTGTATTACGAGCGCTAAGCTAATAAACACGTCTTAATTTCTCGTTGAATAGTGGGCTATTAAAATAAAGTTTTAAAATATGGAACGCCAGATTTTATTTACGTCTTACAATTTATGGCGTATGGATGCGTGACGTGGACGGTGGCGCAGCCTGGGCGAGAGGCGGGCGCGAGGCGCGAGCGATGCGCGTGCGCCTCTCCGACACGCATATGACACAGCGCTGACGGTTATATTTTCCAGACGATTTATTACATTATAAGAGTGGCGGTGCGTGCCGTTAATACGCTCTCAGATACATAAATAGTAGTGATTTTATTTTGATGTCTTACAAGACAAGCGACGACGTGTATAATTGTTGAGACGTGTCTCTTAATACCCCTACCTCCCTATTCTTAGTCAAAACTGTCTTTGACTGATACTTTATAACTTGCCGTTCAAAGTTGGGAGCGGTAATAACGAATGATGGCCTTTTAATAAACGAGTGGGCTTTCATTGAGGTGTTATTCTGTGAAACTGTTTATGTGGGTTCTCTCACAAATCAGACGGTTCATTGCGCATTATTTTCTCGACACAATCGTCGACACCTCATTGTTTTGAGTTTTTCCGGCGAAGCTAAATCAGGCACTTAATTGAAATAATATCACGTTAGTGGCCGCATAAAGACATTACACCGCGTCGAGAACAAAAGCTGAATTTTGTGTTGAAACCTCAAAATATTGTAATGTCAGATGTAAATGTATAATTATTTAGTTGACTCACTTTGCCAAGAGGGCGATGGATACTTCGAGAAAAACATTCACCTAACTAACAACACAATGTCACACCTGGGATTTCATTTTCGAACGTGAATAATACGTATCATTGTGGTTTACATCGCATCAAAAGGTCTTTAGCATTCGGTACAGACCTATTTGATAGTAGAGTTGCTGGTATTTGTAGATTAATGCATGCATTAGGTATATACGAGTATACTATCGTTACAATAAATATCATATATTACAATGGCACTTAAGATTTGTATAATTCAATGTATTAAAAAATACACCCTCAGCAAAATGTAGAGTCATAAAGCGACGTACTTACATTTCATTAGAAAGAAAGCACCGTACACTCCCTTGAAACAAAGAATAGACATCTGATGGATAAGAAATCATAGCGGGCGCTCGTAAACGGCGTACAGGGTGGCAAAGCATATTTCATATCCAGTAATGGAGAATTTACAGACTGTCGGAGTGAAATGACTCCCAACGGCGGCCGGCACGACGCCACAGAACTCAGGCAACACGGCGTAACTGAAAAATGAGTTGGGGCTCTTGTTACAATTGAGATCTTGAGATTTTACATTAGTAGGTATGCAATTGTTAATTTTATTATTGATTTATCGGCAAACATACGACAGGCGTGTCACGTGATCACATTTTAGGTAAAAATATGTTTTCAGGAATAGTTTGAGCTCTTTGAGGTGTATGAAAATTGACATTGAAAGCAGGCAGTCTTAGGTAATAACGCGAAATTTGATTTAATAGTACGGTTTATCTTAATTTATTCACGTTCCTAGAGTACATTATCTATGAAATGTAATTAATCATGAATAGATGTGAGAAAAGAATAAAAATACCATAAAACCAATTTAACAAGTTGTTTTCATTTAGTGTGGCAGTGTAAGATAAGTTCACTAATGGCGGTGTGGTGTAGGTACGAGCGAGCGCAGTGCAGACACTTCCCCGAGCGGCCGCGCGGCCGGCGCGCGATCACCATTATTATTTATACCCACAGAAAAGTACATTTATAACAATATTACGCCGGACCGCGCCCGCCCTCGGAAAATGATTTTCCCATTTTCTGAAGATTGCAGGTGTATTATATTTCATGATCGTTATTTATGGTGAGACTTTTATTACAAATGCGTGCAATGTCTCTATCCGTTTTTTATTGCCATCGAATTATTTGATGGAATTCTTATTTTGTGACAAATACAGATAGGACTATTTATTGGCTATCTCTCGTGATATGTGTATCGGATAAGAACTCGGTTATTGCTTTTTACCTTGGCGTTTTATTATTGACAGTATATTTTTATTCTTGTTGCTCTCGTTGTAATAAAATCTGTTTGATGTGCGACAAGAATGTTTGTACTGTTTATTCATTGTGTTTCCTTTGCGGAGGTGTCGAGACAACACCCTTTTGCGATTCATAATTTGGCAAACGACGGAGTATTCTCAGGAGACGGATATATCCGTCAGACGCGGCACCCTCAGTACGCGCGGCCGAAGTCCGAGGCGTTACGAGGCTCGCGGGACTTCCGCGCGCCGTCCGCCGATCAACTCTGTCCATAACCAATAATCGTAAATAAACGCAGCTCGAGCCGCGCCTTTCTATTCCTCCGTGTAACTCACAGAAATTATAACAAAATCGCAGAAGGTTCGCAGCGAAACTTTTGAATACACCAGGGAACTCTGACCGGCGATAGATCCTCTTACTAGTATTTGTTTTGTAAACGCAGAAATACCCTCGGCAGACGTTTTAAAAGGAATGTTGGTAATAGCAACGAAGCAAGTAATATTTATATTACAGGAGAATAGGATGACTGTAGCCTTATAATAAAATATCTTGCAGCGATTGGTCGAGTTGGACTTTCGTTTATTTTTACCTGAAGCTCGCGATCCCGCGCATCTCTCCCTATTAAATTTTGTTTGCATTTATTTTAAAGGTGCGACGCTCGAGAAGACGTGGTATGTGAAAAATTACACCTCAGCCCAATATTTATGGGTGATATTCGGCAGCGGTTCCTTTGTGAGATGAGGGTGTATAAATAACACCTCTTATCGCGTGGGAGCCTACCCTTAAATGGGATTTATTTTAATTATATTTATCGGTAATGCGCTTTGAAAACATTTCATGTCCTTTGAAATCTTAGTCTGATCATAATGAGTTCATTTCTGGGATTTACATATCCTGTAAGTGGGATTATGAAAGAAGTTTTCTGAAAATAAAGGGAAGACATTTGGTTATGTAGGTAGATAGCTAAAAATATCTTATTTTACATAGTAATAGTAAATCTAAGATCTCAGTCTACGTAGTAATGCATAAAATAGCTCTAAAACTTTCATCCCACCATTTTATTGATATAATAAATGTCGTGTCATTATTTAAGTTACTTAGTTATTCTAGCGAGGAACTTTATAAATTATGGAAACGGGGAGCAACGCCAGTTATTTTTACCGGCACATAATCGCCGAGTATGACCATAAATTAGTTCTATATTTGGTGGCACGTTGTTTTGCATACAGACAAGCCGTCTGCACATGCGTGCGACATCAATCTCAATTCCGAAATATTTTTCCGTCTGCGGCGCAATGAGGCGCGGTCGCATCGCATTTGTCGCAAGTGTCGTGTGATATGCAAATTTTTCATTAATTTTCTTTTAAGGCTGTGTTTAAGAGGAATTATTTAATTAAAATCTAGTTTTGCATTTAAGCTTATTGTAGTTTTGATCATTTAAATTGTTTTTTATATCTGAACTTAGTCTTTTTCGGACTATGGTTTGTTTTCTCATAAAGTAATAGATTGTTGTCGAAAGTCGAAAGAGGTTGTCGTTGGTTTTTAATAATTGATCTGACTTAGAGATTAAAATCCGACGGGTTTCAGATACAAAAGTCGGTTTTTGAGATGTTTTGTAACAAGTACTTTTCTAATTTTGGCGAGATAGGCAGAAGGACACAGGACACCTCTGACCTTCAAAAAATAAAAATTTAGTACCTACACAAATACGTATTCCTTATACTTATAACATGAAAAACATATAAATACTACAAACTATATCAGGTAACCAACAAAAAATTGTGTTCACTTATCGTTTCCACTTATCGCATAATTGTAATAATTTGCTTACAACAAAATATTACACAAAATAATAGTTTTCGTGATCGATAGTTCCCGTGATTATTACCCACTTAGATGCGGGATGGGAGGTAGCCGTCATGTGAGCAGTTTCCACGTAACATCTTCGAGACGGATGGACGGGGCTTACGCACCGGAATAATGTCTCGATTACTCTCCCACTATGGCGCGAGTCATCAGCGGTTGGAGGGCAAATCTCAAAGCCTGCAGTTCAAGGAAATATTGTATTCATCATAATATTGGCCGCTTGCCATGTTCCTGTATAAGAGTAGACAAAAAAGCGAAGAGATAATTTCAACTATAAACCATGAAACAAGTTGTTAGTGATGATAGGATATGTAACTGTGTCCGTTTGTTTCATTTTTATAGTGTTTTAACCCTGCTTTATTCTTAAACGGTGGTATTGTTAATTCTATGATTTTTAGCATTATTAGTTACTGCACTATATACGAAGAATAGCCAAGAAACGACATAGAAATGATGAAGAGGCTTTGAGCTTGTGACTTGTACCAGAACTTTATCAGCTGACTAGTAGGGCGACCTCGCAGAGGGGAAAATGATTGACGGCGTCGAGAAATTTCATTTTGCGGCTTGTTGAGGGCCGTTGTGAAGATTCGACGTTTCCACTGTCAAACTTGATTGCCTTCTCGAGTACCTTTGTGTTGTTGCTCTTATGTTACACTTCATTTCATCCATTTTGAGCTATTAACCACGAATGATCGGTCATTTGAGGATATCATGCGGCGAGTCGGTGAATATTTTATCTAGTTCCTACCCAAATGATTATATTATTGGGTGAAGTACTCTTCGGCTGGGTACTTATTCTAATAGCGCGCTTCAATAAATTGTAAGAGAAGTATAGGCTACTTTGTATTTGTTTAAGTTATGCGAGTACAATCTTTCAAATACAAATATTCTTTGGGACCAACTTATAAATAAATCCCAATACGACTGTAGATGGTGGGTGGACTGTATTGAAATAAAACCAGGGTTGTTAGCAAAAACGTGCAAGCGCGCGGAAGCAGTGTGCGTGGATTCACAGGGAAGCTTTCGTGCGTCGACTGACTGTCCTTTCATTTGTTCGCCGGCCGCCTCCGCGCACCGCGCATCGGCGCCGGCCGGGCTGCACCCCCGCGCGCCCTCCCCTTGACAGCGCTTTCTACTTCCGCGGCGTTCGAGAACTATTTATTCTTATAACAAATGAATTCAAACATAAAAAACTTATAAACTAAAAAGGATTCAATCGTGTCGCCTACATTCCCTCCCTTAGTGATGCCCTGGCAGCACTCACTCCTCAACTGGTATTCTGGCGACACGAGATACGGATCTCTTTACGAGTGCCGGTAGTAGTTCGCACTAAAACTACTCGTATTCGACCATCCTTACCTGGGAACGTAGTCTCTATGACACCGCGAGGCCAAACACCGCGAGGAGCGTCAGGATCAACTAGAAACACTAGATCACCCGCCGCTAACGGCCGCTGCAGCTCTGTGTTCCACTTTTTACGAGGTAACATTTGAGGTAATATTTCATGCACCCACCTTTTCCAGAACATGTTGGCTAATGCTTGTGAAGTTCGCCACTGTTTACGTAAAAACAAATCGGAGTCATTAAACTGACCTAACAAAGGTAAGTTCGAGGATATACCTAATAAAAAATGATTTGGTGTAAGCGATTCTAAGTCAGAGTAATCTATCGGAGCGGTAACGCATTGTGTGTGTGTACTCACGGGCGGCGTACGAGCCGTCTCGTTCGCGCCGTTCACACTAGCGCTCAGGTAGCATCTAGGTAAGCGTATGTCGCCTATTGAGTTTAAGTTACTTAACCACTTTAACCATTTGTCATAAATCCTATCATTTAGACACTCATCCCAGTTAATATTTGACTTCCCCGTTTCCTGTAAAATAATTTTACCATTAATCGTAAACGGCGATAATAAACCGTAAATATCAAATATCGACATAATTACTCGTAATGCCTTTCTCTTAGTAGGCCGCTGGCCATCTAATATTTTAGACGGAATCCGTTCAAACGACACGTCAAAACCTAGGGTATCATCAAGAGGGTACCACAAAAGTTCTAGGATACGTTCGCCATCAAGCTGCTGACCTATTTGAAATTTGTGAGCATTATTCGCGAGCAACTCATTGGGTAAGTTATTTAAAACTTCAGTGCTGTTACTCAGCCAGTTACATACTGTAAAGCTACCTTCCTTATGAACGTAAATAATATCTTTAGCCAAATTAATACACTTTAACTCGTCAGGCTGACTATCTATATAGTCATCCATGTAATGCTGTCTATCTATTGCTTCAACAGCTGACGACATAGTTGAAGAAAAACGTTGTGCATTTTTATTTCTAATAAATTGAGCGACAAAAGGAGAACAATTTGCACCGAATATTAATGACGTCATTTTAAACGATTTAACGGAACTGTTGACGTCATCACGCCATAAAAACCTTAGGGAATCTTGATCTTGAGGTAGTATCTTAATACGCAAAAACATATCTTTGATATCTCCCGCGATCGCGACCTTATATTCACGAAACCTTAACATTATACCAAATAATGACGTGAGCATGTCGGGACCCTAAGTAAATAATCATTTAATGATAAGCCTTTCGTTTTCGCAGCTGCGTCAAACACTAGACGAAGCTTCTTTTTGTTCGGGTTATCTACTGCAAAATGAGGTAAGTACCATAATTTTGACAATAGAATACAATCATTTACTTTCTCAGCAAAATCGTTATCAAAAAGATGTCGTACTCGTTCCCTATATCGCTGGGCAAATCCCTCGTTTAAGGCCATCTTCTTCTCTACACTTCTGAACCTGGTAAGCGCGGTTGGTTCAGAATCTGGCATCTTACAGTTAGAATCACGCCACGGAAGGCCTACATACCACTTATTATTAATTAAAACAGCTGTATTTTCTAGGTGTTCCGTAGCACGTACATCGTCGGCGTTTTCCCGGAGCTTACCAGATATCCCCATTGACTCTATAGTAAATGATGTTCTTACCTGTTCGTGCAACTGCTGCAGCATGAGTCTGTCCTCCTCCTGAGCCACCTGGTCATCGTAGTTCCCGATGAGGAGTGTACTATGTTGCACTTGCGCTGACGTCATTGCCCTTCCGTGTACACACCAACCCAGAGGAGTGAGAGTTGCACAGGGTTCATTCAGCTTACCTACCCTACACTCTAGAGGTATTAACAAATGATAATTATCTTGCCCAATAAGCAATTCCGGTTTAACCTTTTTGTTACATAAACTAAACTTTACATTTTTCAAATGATTATAGTTATTGCAATTTACAAGACATAAACTTTGGCTAGGTAAGTTAAGATCCTCAACACTTCGTGCATTAAGTTCATACCTATTTCCTTCACAGGTTGACATATTGAGACGAACTACATTTGTATCGCACATAAGTTCATGTCCATTAAACGCACCGCGGATACGCATAGTGTCCCGTCGTCCGTGCAACCCTAATTGTGACGTCAGACGATCACTGATAAGACTAACTGTGGACCCGTCGTCCAATAACGCGCACGCGCTGAAAACTCCCTTTGGGCCGTGTAAGTTTACGCGCACAACTTTTAACAATACAGTACTGTTTATCATTGAATTTATATTCGTCACACTTTCAGGTTGATGGGGTCGTTGACCCTCGGGCACGTCGATACGTTCCTTCTGATCCTGGTGATCATCGGCGTCTTCTATTGTTACATTATTTGTGCTCTTCTTGTAGGTATAATGTAACAAGCGGTGGTGCGGTCGCCCGCAGTTATCCATGTCGCACGCGACAGAAGGACAACATTCATGCCTGTGTCGCGACGTCAGGCATTTGAAGCAAATACCACGACGTTTTACGTATGTCCATCGGTCTTTATGTAGTGCTCTTCTGAATTTCTTGCACTCTGGCAGAGTATGCTTTGTCATGTGACAAAAACCGCACTTATCATTGTTGTTATCATTCTTAAGTTGGTTATTATTTAAAAGTACCGTTTGAGGTGATTTATGTTTGTTGTAATAATTATTTTTATGTTGCACACCGGATGGTATAGAGGCGGTGGATAGGTTCACACTGCATTGTGTCACCTTCTTTGCTTCTAGGTGTAAAAACTCTGATAACATGACAAATTTCGGTTTCGTGTTTTCTAATATAGAATAACTATAGTCTGACCATTTGGAGATAAGCACTGTAGGTAGTTTTGACAACACCGTGGACATAAGGGTCATACCCTTCAGGTAATCTTCATAGCCGATAGCTGACACTGCCGCTACACAGTTCTTTATTTTTATTGAAAATTCAACTATATCTCTATGATATTCATGTGACATCGGTCGTAATTTGTTGATGTCTTGCAATATTCTTGCTATTATGACATCGGGATTTCCGAATTGCAGCTGTAGCGTATCCATCACTACGTCTGGAGACGTGGCGCCGATCAACAGCGCTGTGACTGCGTCTTTAGCATGTCCGTGAAGACTTTTTCTAATTCTCCACAGGTTCTCACGGTCACTAAAGTTGCACACTGTGGACGATTCGTCATACGCTTGCTTATAGTGCAACCACTCTAACGGGTCACCACCAAATGACGGCAAGTCCTTTGGCGTACACAGGCGGTTGAGCATCTTTGCGTTGGATCCACTAGTACCGTTAGTGGTGGCAGCAGCTAGGTCCTTCAGTGCACTCGCCAGCATGTGCATGGTGTCATTGGTACCGTCGCGAGTGACCGCGGCGGTCATGCGTTCTGGCCTGAGTGCGGGTTCAGTAGCGGAGGGTTGCGGGGCGGTGGCCCCCACTGGTTCCTGCTCACTGTTTTCTAACCACTCCTCCACATTACAGTGTTGATACTCACTGGGGTCCTTGGCGGAACCCGAGCTCTCTAGGTCTGCTAGGTCCATAGCGAGCTTCTTATCAATTAAATCCATTTTGAGTCGTGCTTTTTCCCTCGCGGCTTCTAACGCCAATAGCGCCCTTCTCGCCCTTACCGACGCCGTACTGTGCTTCGACTTTCTCGAAGTTCTGGTGCTGTCAGCAGGTGCAGGAGGTTGTACTTGCATATTTTCAACTGTCGTTTCTTGTTCGCGTTGCAAAGCGGCACGCGTGGCCACCATTTTGTTTTCCTTGCGGCGGCGAACAGCGTGGCGTCACAAAGGCAAATGCAACGTAAAACTAAGTCCGTTCTAAATCCTGATCCGGCTCGAAGGACCAATAATGTAGATGGTGGGTGGACTGTATTGAAATAAAACCAGGGTTGTTAGCAAAAACGTGCAAGCGCGCGGAAGCAGTGTGCGTGGATTCACAGGGAAGCTTTCGTGCGTCGACTGACTGTCCTTTCATTTGTTCGCCGGCCGCCTCCGCGCACCGCGCATCGGCGCCGGCCGGGCTGCACCCCCGCGCGCCCTCCCCTTGACAGCGCTTTCTACTTCCGCGGCGTTCGAGAACTATTTATTCTTATAACAAATGAATTCAAACATAAAAAACTTATAAACTAAAAAGGATTCAATCGTGTCGCCTACAACGACCTTTTTGTGCTCATTCAAATGTCATATAATTTTGCATACAATATTTTCTTAGGGCGAAATGAGAACAAGCCGGTGACAGGGGAATTTAATAATGACAAAATAATACAAGGTAAGTTTAAGGGCAGCCCTTTCTGCTGTCCGTCATATGGAGCGCTATTCATGCACATAATATTTCTGAGATATTTGCCGACCGCCTAACGACTGACTAATTTATTTACGCACAACTATTTTTAACTTCATCCATAAAGATAGCTATTTTTCAGCCACCTACACAATGTGACAGTGCACACCTGCAAATGTACAGGATGCACACAAATCGAGTGAACATACCACTTTTATTATTTTCGTGAATACTTCCTATTGCTTCATATGGCCATTCAAATAATAATCGAATTGATTCAATACAATGGAAAGAGTTTCTCCGAGTTAATCGCGGACACGATGACAAATGCATATCGTTTCATCTCGGGCTCGGAGATTAATGTGCGAGAGAGGCCGACCGAGCTAGACAAAACCTGCCGCCTGCGCGTACGCAACCAACAATTCACTAATTCGACTCGCGACTGCAACGTAAGCGCTCATACGACATCCATACATCGGCTTGTAAGCAATGCCGCTTATTATTTATCTGTCAACTGTTCTCAAATTAACAGTCACATGTTAGGCAGATACTAAGCTGGATATTAGACCTTTTGTGGACCTGTTAAGCGTTTCAATTTCTTTACCTCTATTATACACTTGGATGTTATTTAATACGTCGTTGCAACCCGCAGAGACAATAATGACGTGATCTACATGTAAGAACTATAGTTTGATCTAAAATTAAGTGAGATGAAAGAGAATTTATAGTTGATACAAAAAATATTACTGAAGTATAAAGCATTGTCTGAGTGCGTTGCTTTGTTGGGGACAAAACTACGTTAACACACAAGCATTCCGCTCGATTAACGTCATAAATGAGAGAAATGTCGGATCAAAAGAATAGCAGGTGTGCCCTATTATTATAATTTGTCAGTTGTTCTCATTCCACTTTAATGTCCTTTTGTTCGCGATAGTGCGCTTATTACTATTGAACGGTTTATCTTCTTCTATTTAATGACAAATTTAAAGTGTTTGGGTATATAGAATTATGATGGCCATGCGTAGGTAAGTTGTGCAGTTTATAGATCACTGATGAACTTTGTAAAATTGATAATTATAATTGAAATGCTGAATATGGCGTATTGTTGGTATAGGCATCCTTTGTATCTCGTGTTTAATCACCTCATAGGCCTACGTTTTACAAGTACGGCTTCGGACCGATAACACTTCTAAGGTCCCGTTCATTGCCAGGGTAGGGTCGTTACGACCGAGCATAAGCTTACCATTATAGACGCATCTGATCATCACGGAGACAATGTTTAAGACATTTATTTTAACATTATTTGCTACAAGTTGTGTGATTATTTAAACTGTGCTTATCTTATTTTTGGTGGTTATACAGGATTTACATTACATCAAGAAAGTGATATTAAGGAATCTAGTATGTACACTATGTAAAATAAATTTTTTTATGGTTTAAGGAACTTGGCGAAATGTAGGTCTTTACTAGGGATCGCAAACCGGGATCCCGGTTTTCAAAAATACCGGGATACCGGGCCAAATTTAGGTCTAATTAATACCGGTATTCATTTCACAAAAACCGGGATTTACGGTATTTTCGGTTTTAGTAAAGTAAATAAAAAGCAAACACAAATACAAAAAGTTCGCGCCATTTAATTCAAATTACGTGCGCGTGAGTTCGTTCATCTTACGACAAGACTTGCGTGGCGCGCCGCGCGAACGAGCCAATGGCGTGGCGCGGCGCGAACGAGCCAAGCCAATGGCTTGGCGCGAACGGCGGTGCCAGCAAATGAGTGAGTTGAAGTTAATTGCGAGTGTCTTTCTATTTTGTGAGCGTGTTTTGTTGGTGTTTTGGTTTGTTTTTGTTATCTGCAATCGGAATTTAGAAAGAAAATATACAAATTGGTAAGTTAAGATTATAAACGTAGCTTTAGATGACCGAGCTTGGTCTCAAGCTACGCTTCCAGTCCGTATGGGTGGCTTAGGAATCCGCACTGTATCTAGTTTATGTTTACCGGCTTTCCTGTCCTCAGTCCACAGTACTGAAAAATTAACCAGAAGAATTCTAGCGTCTTCCTTGGTTAATTTTGAAGTATCGTGCTTGACTGAAGCGATATCCGCTTGGGAAATGGCTTGCCCAAATACCGAACTTCCCAAACAGGTCTTCTCCCAGAGACAGTGGGACGAGCCGCTTTGCAGTATGATACGGAATAAATTGATAAATACGTCAATCAATACTGCCGAGCGCGCTCGTTTGCTGGCTGTGGGAGAATGGGAGTCGGGCCTTTGGTTGCAGGCACTGCCGTCATCCAATATTGGGACAATGTTGGATGACAACAGTTTCCGCATCGCTATTAGTTTACGTTTAGGGACTCCATGCGTCACTCCTCATCGATGTCACTGTGGTGAAGCTGTTGACGGCCTCGGACGGCATGGTCTATCATGCAGTAGAAGTGCAGGTCGCATACCGTGACACGGTAACATAAATGATATAATTCGCCGTACTCTTGTCACCGCCGGCGTACCAGCCGTACTAGAACCAAATGGCTTGGTACGTGATGATGGAAAGAGACCCGATGGTATGTCGTTGTTACCCTGGAAATTAGGAAGGCCTTTGGCGTGGGACGCAACCTGCGTCGATACCCTTGCACCTTCTCATGTTTCTGGCTTAGCAATTTGCGCTGGCACTGCTGCTGCTGCTGCGGAGACCTTTAAGCGGCGGAAATACAATAACCTAATTGGTAATTGTATTTTCGAGCCGTTTGGGGTCGAAACATTTGGACCATGGGGTCCGAGCGCTCACGCGCTGTTTAGAGATATAGCGAAACGCTTAGTTGAGTCTACATGTGACCAAAGGGCTGGTGCAATTGAATAGCAATGCTTATTCTTTGACCAAAAAATGTCAAAGAATAAGCATTGCTATTCAACGTGGCAATGCTGCCAGTCTTTTGGGCACGTTACCAGCTGACATCGATGGGGATCAATATTATGATGCTTTTTAATTTTTTTATGTGTAGGTATTATTTTTAATTTATGTTTGTTCACTAAAATAATTAAATTTGCCGTCCCTTGAACCAGTTAAGATCATTTATCTTAAATTTATTATATTTCATGTCGTAAAAGTTGTGGTTTTTTAAATTATTTTTGAAAAGAGCTGTTTGTGGAGAGTGAAGGAAGTGCAAATATTTTTCTACATTTGCATTGTATGTAATGTATGTATGTACTTTAAATTGCTAAGATAGAAATTACTATATAAATGATCGTTTTAATTATGGTGTCTACCGCAATTGTTTTCGATTTATTTTTACAGCTTTGCCAGTTTGCTCTTGATTGACCATAATATTTAGTTTTGTTATGAAGTCATAGTTTAAACTAACTAGCTGTGTCCACGACTGTTCGCGTGGAGTTAAAGATATTACTTAGGTACCAAAAGAAAAGTACTTATGACTTATACTATACCGGGATAAAAAGTATCCCACATCGCAATAAAGTGTATCGCATATATCGTAAAAATTTTCTTTACAGGTTGTTATTAGTCAAAAGCAATGGCAGATCAAGACAATATTAAATATTTTGTATGAGAATTTATTAGAAGCGTGTTTTTTTTGTTCGTTTTGTTTATGTTGAGACTGTCGTGAAATGTTTAAGTTTGATAGACATTTTTTGTACTGATTCCGACGATTTTCAGAACTGATTCCGAATTTCCGACTTCCTAGTCAAACACTTCATTTAATTAACGTATTTGAACTAGTAGACAAAATTGTTTTATTTAGTAGATAGGCGCCTACTTACAATTACTCCGGAAACTAGCTTTATTCTACTAAATTTGCTAACTTTAGCTTAATCCCGGAAATATCGAAAATACCGGATTACCGGTATTGGTCTGGAGCCAATACCGAAAATACCGGTATTGCTTAAATGATTCGGTATTGCGACCCCTAGTCTTTACCATATTGCTATACTTTGGACTCATTTTCTTACCCCGGACTATAAGTAGGAATATAACAGAAGATTCCAATAAACTTTTTTATTAACCTACGAATCGAAATCGTGTCCTCTTTTATTTTCAAAGTTGCACAAACTTAAACTACATTCATATGTAGATAACATTTTTAGATAAAATCTTTCCATATTGCAGTAATGCAAAGAGTGTACCTATGGTACTACATGCCAAAACACCACCAGTAAATTTAGATATACAGAGTGACTGCACATCCTTCCATAATTTAATAATATTATGACACAGGTATCCTATAACTATAAAAAACAACGACGGATATATTGTTATTGGGTTGGCTTAAATCGTTTTATTATTGTTTCCCAAATGAAACAAACTTTAGGGTCCGTTAACTGAATAACAATGACCAAATATAATCCAAATCTAAACGCCACAACTTAGCTGACGGAATATAAATTCGAGGCTTGATCCTGAGCCTTGTGAACCGACGACGTGATGCGTCGTTATTAACACAAGCCTGCATTAATGAACACATAAACATGATACTTTCACATGCCTACATACCTACCTACGGTGAGCTAACGCACCACCCGTCCGGCAAATGACTCGCGATCACGTATTCGCATACAGCCAAATATTCAAGGTATAATTCGTTTACAACTGTTAAATTTTTATGTGCATGGCGTAAAAATGCTCTACGGGTGAAGTCGTAGTTATACCTTATTAGTGACGTTTTATCGTTTAGAATTATACAATTTCATCTGTAAGGCGTATGTTTTATTGAAATCGAGATAATTAATCGACAATTACGATGCTGGACGTTATAACGCGAGGTATACCGCTGTGCGCGGTACCCGCCGACGCTGCTTAGGAACTAAATGTTGCTTATAAATCGAGCCGCACGCTCCAAGCGCGCTCACTCGCTACACAAATATTGACATTTATGCACATATTGCTCCATATACGTTTTTTATGATTGTAAAATATGAAGCTAGAGCGCTACGTATGTTTGGCTCTTTAAGTCGATACGCTCCGTAAATAGTCATAAAAATTAGCATAATTGAATGTTTCTCATTGTAAAAACAAATTATTTGGATGTTAAGTTAGAATACGTCTTTGTTTATGTCGCTTTATTTATAGTCAAATGACAAGAGATTTTGGAATACTTATAAAATAACATAACATATTTTGTACTGGTAAAGGTGTGCGTAGACCTTTTTACTGACAAATTTTGTAACATTTATAATTTGTCAACGGGTCCAAATGAGCTTTTATTTAATGCCAATAATGTGTAGTTACAAACTGGCGTACAAGTTACACTCGTTTCCAGCGCACAAAAACATTCTAGCGACTGTATCTCATTAGCTGCTAGCATTTCTGATGGCAGATATATATTGCAAGTGAGCTTATCTGGGCCGAGATAGCATCGCTTCAGTTCGTGACTGCATATCGTCATCTACTCGTCATACACGGTTTTCCTGGAAGCGGCGGAGGTTTCCCACGTGGTGGGCGGCGTGTGCCGCAGCCGCACTGATCTGATAACATACCCTCTAGACAACAACCACACGCTTATCTGCAGACGTGGAATCAATTCAGCTCGCAGAATTATCGCAGCATTGCCTTCGCCTAATTGGACGTTTCCTTGTACGTCTTGTACCTTCCCATTTTGCATTTTAATTCGCTGACAAATTACGTTTTATTGAACAGGAAAAATATAAAATGTTAAATATAACCACGAAATATGTTTATGGAAACTATTGTCGCGCTTTTGAAATGACGCGACAGTTTAACAACAGAAATATAAAAGTCTTTATATCACAATTAATCACCACTTAGTGGGAACTGAATACTTTATTTTACGGCGTTGTATTGTCGACTATAAGATAATGTGTGTAAGGTATTGTTTCGAGACTCGCACATGTGTCATATGCGGTAGCAGGAAATACCGCAGTGGAGTCGTGTCAACAAAAAGTCTAAAAGCTCGCGTTATACTGTTAACTGCGATTTAACATATTTCATATTTGAGACGACTTCTGTTGTCTTATCCACTTAATTTTATCACATAATTTATAGAGCGGCTTAACGGACAGACTTCGAACATGTTTTCGAGTTGCAGGATTAATTGACACTTACTTTTAAATACTATTGTTAGGCAGTCTTTATTTGGACTGCTTTGTAGGGGTTGCTAACTTGCCAACCCTTGTATATATGAGTAATTGCATATTGCATTTCTCGTAGTTATACCTAGATTTTCACACGCACATTATATCTACATATTATATAGATACCAATACGATAATAGATACTTCATAGATTCATATATTTGTATTGTAACAGTATGTTATTGATTTTGTAATTGCAAACGCTACTGTCAAGTGTAAGGTCTTAGGTTCATCCCCTTTTTGGCAAAGTGTTACCTATAATTTTTTTACCGAACAATTCTGTGATCGTCTAAATTTTATTTTATTTATTTTATTAAGAAACAAACGGTCATTTACAAACAGTTTAGAAACAAAAATTAACATAATAAAGACCTATAGTTTCCTTAATTAACAACAAAAATATTTTAGTGACGCTTATTATAAGACAGATGTATAGGTGATCAACACTTGAATTTTTTTTTGTACAATGAATATATCGCTTTTACACCAACATTTTGAATTATATAATAAAAAAGGAACACATAAACTCAAGCATAAAAAGCTTTTTTGATAGATGCAATGGAACAACAAAATATGTCTACGGTAGCTAATTTCACATGTTCATCAAAAAGTCTACAGGCACGCTTCAAAAACATGTTTTTAGAGTAACAAGTCCTACTTTTGGGGATATAAAATAAGTATTTTTTACGACAACGACGTTCAGAAGCACGGGGAACGTTAAAGTAAATTTTATGTAGTAGTGCAGGGGCATCAAAAATATTGTGTATTACTTTGTAAAGTACTACAGAATCTACGCAGTCGCGACGTAATTCTAACGATTTTATCTTATGGTGCTTTAAAGAGTCTTCATAACTAGAATGACTGTGGCCAGTTCTATAGTCGAGAGATTTAATAAATTTTCTCTGTATTTTTTCGATTCGATTTATATGACATTTAAAGGACGGATTCCAAACTGAACAGGCAAATTCTAACCGGCTAAGAACGAAACTGTTAAATAAGATTTTATAAGTTAAAGGATTTTTGAAGGGTTTGCTGACGCGCAGTATAAAACCTAATTGTTTATAAGGTTTTTCCAAGATGGTTTCAATGTGAGGGATGAATGTTAATTTAGAATCCATGATAACTCCGAGGTCACGAATCTGTGTCACTCTAAAGATCAGATTGTGCGAGATATTTAATAAGCATTTATTTCACGAGAGTTAGGTACTTTATTACGCGTATACTATATTCATATATTATACAATACCTATAAATATACGAGCTACTCACATCTGTCTAGCTATTTGGCGTATAACCGTTTCCCTAACTTAATTTTTAACGTTGATAAAGTACGTTCTAAAGCTGTCCATCAAAGCTGATATCTAAACACACACAACCAGCAGGTAGCAGGTGAAAATATTCCACGCGTAACTTTTCATGACACTCAGATTAAAATAGTTAAATACAATGGAATATAAAATATTTATGAAAGTAACTACGTATCAATAACTATGAATATAAAATAACAATAACAAATAAGTGAGTTCATGACATTTACAAACTGAATACACATTACAGTACGTATTACAATATTGACGTTGGTCGCATTAAAAATGTATAAATTCAGTCCGACCTTTAATATTTTTATTCAGACTTACACTTCATTTGTATAAATATGAAATGCTTCTCCTTATACATACCAGGGTTGACTGACGCAGATACTATCTGAGTCGTAGGGTTGTCACCTATTTGAACTGACACTGTCACTTGACAAGAGATAACATCGCGCATCTCAAGCAATTGTGACTTTGTTTCGGTAGGCTTGTTTACAAATACGTTACTTTTATATTTGAGAGGTTTTGAGGACCGAGGGCTAAAGTAAGATTTACATAGTGAACTCAGAGTAGGTGTAGTATAAGGAGAGTTTGATGAAATTATCTTTTATGTAAAACTTTATTTTTTGAGTTCAAAGTTCGTTCAAAGATACTAGATGTAGAGTCTTTATTATTGCTTATTTAATTCTTCTATTATTTTTTATTCATCGACTTGCTACAGTCAAAATCATGGTCTTTTCAGAGGCGACAAAAGGCAGAGAAAAAGCATCCATCTGGTTTATTACATATGTAGCTAGTGACCGATGTAATAAACCACTCACTCACTAGGATTATCTACCAATTTTGTCTGCGTGGTAGTTGTGACCATTGCACTCTGTCATCAACTGAGTACAATTATTGTAAAGCTATCGTGGTAACAACTTATCGCTTTTCTGTATTGATCTTCCATTTCTTTACATATTCTGACCACATGGGATTCTAGAAGAGACGTCTATAAAGAACTTCCTAACATCTTTTTCTACCGATGAAATGCAGCAAGAGTAGCTCTTGTCTGGGTAAATAAATTAGCCCGTCAGAAGAAAAGAAAAAGAAGAAAATTGTCCGACTCGTTCCTCCAAGAGCCTCCTAGGGCTCTAATCTTATCTACTCCACAGCTTCACTTACGCGATTTCCTGGTTAAAAACCCTAATACTACATCCTCATAGGTGTCTGCTAGCTTTTAAGAGTACATGACCCGTTAAACATAATTTACTGACATACTTCATATCAACTCCTTGTAATTAGCAACTATTAGTGGTCTGAAACAATGTGTACAAAAGGCTTGTTCTAGATACTAACCACCGGAATTAATGAAGGGCGCATCAAATACCTACATGACTCGTTTGTCTCTAATGATGATAAATGATACTTTAAAACGTTGCTATTCAAGGTGTCCCTATAAATTAATCTTACTCCTGTCACACTACACTGAAACGGCAATTAAACTGTCCGGCGAAATTACCACACAATGTGTTGTGTATATCATCAGATGACATCCATGCAACATAGACGGCTGAGAGCTAGCCATTCATCATACACAAGTATTTGGTCTCATTCACAGGGTGTCTCGATATGACACGTTTAATTGCTGTAGAGATTGATGCGCCGTTTCTTCCTCTCTGTGCTAAGAATCGGTGAATGATGGACTTTTTCTGGGCAATATGAACTAGGTTACTCCTTATTATTGACTTAAGAGATAGACAACAATTTTTATATACAAAGGAGGATTCATTTTTCTTGCTCTATTATTCCAGAAAATGATACTTTTTTGTGTCACTTTTGTTTGAAAATATGCTGCTTAATAATCATACAAACATAAGATGTAAGTAGATAAATGTCTATAGTCCTAACCTACTGAATGTCTAAACGCTGGTAATCAATTTTGAAACACAATATCTACTGTACAATTAACTACAGATAACGTAGGTAGTTATAACATTATTGCATGAGTGCATCACAAAAGAAACAATTTGGTTACGACGCAGTTATTCGATGCACCCATCATAGCTTGCGTAAATCTACTAATTACAATAGAATCTTATTTTAATATTTCCAGCCAGTACAATGCTCCTCCGTAATTACGAGAGCTGAAATTTATAACCGTATTCCGCATTTCGCCATTTTCAAACATAGGAATTCGTTTAAAATTGTTACAGCCACCTACAAGATTCTTGCGGTTGAAATATGTTATTTGGTTCCTACTTGCCAACAATTTCTGATGCATCACTAACATTTTAAAACTTTTTATTAGTCATATACATATTGTGTATATAGTGCGTATATTAGGATCGAAATTATAATGGGCTGCCAATTGACATGTGTTAAATGTCGTTCTCTTCGTGTGAATCAAACATTTAAAATAGATAAAGACGTGTCCGTCTAATTTATAATCGCTTAAAGATACAACTTTATACAAAAATAATAAAAAGATAAAGTAGGAAAACGGAAAGCTCTTCATAAACCAAACAATAGAGACTATTTTTGGTTAATACCAATCTCGGGCGTTTGTCTGTAATCACATAACCATCCATCACTATACACCAATGCAATCCTAGTTTTTGCCTTGCACTCCATAATGCACGTACTCCAACTATTGATAAAAGCTTGAATGATAAACATCGCTTCTGTTAGCATACAATACATCATAGATCAGCCTGTATGGTGTGCGGTCGGCCTCAAGTGCGCCGGCGCACCACTATGACAGCGGTTATGAAGCCGCGACGGAATGCGTTTAATGAGCACCGCACTAACTTATACACAACACGTTCATTTACGCTTTTTGGAATTTCATTCACTCCCCCTTGTTTGCTATGAAAAAGAAAGCGTTAAATTAATTAGCGCCAGGATGCCTCCACAATGATCTACGGCCGCTGCAAGATTTATATGAACCGCTGACCGTATAGCTTTGTAATTAATTATTATTGTATTCGTGTTTTGTATGTCGTATGAAAGCTTTGTAGTAAATAATATTCGATAATATTATGCTAAAAGTGTGCTAGAAAAAAAATTCTTTTTAAAAAGAGATTGTAGGCTGGTCACTGATCAACTCTGACATGTTTAAAAGATTATGAATCATTATTTTACGATGTGCATCAAGTTACAAAAATGCATAATGTGTCGTGTGGATTATACAGTACATAAAGTTGCCTTTATAAATAGTTAGTTACCTAGTCTTTCAGTGAATGCCGTGGTCTCCTTTAACTGGAAGAGCACACCTGTAATTGACCTTTTGTGTTGTATTTGTGAATGTAATTGTGTATCCTCCGTTGGAGATCCTAAATTAAATAAACAAACTCATAAAAAAATAACCCAGCAAGAGTATTACGAATCATCGGTAAGTGTAGCACTAATATCAAATTTAAATAATTCCTGAGGCACATTCTGATCTAAATTCAAACCAGAATGAGACCTTGTTATTATGTCTGTAAAAATCTTTATGGTAATTCCTCTTATCTGGGTCCGGTTCAGATTCATAATAAAATGATGTTCATGCATTTGTAAAATATGATTTTCAAAATGTCACGAGGACTTCAACGTGGGACGGTCGAAGGCGACCGATATTCAAACCGATCTTATTTCAATTTCATTAGTCCAAACGTAAATGTATGGTATGTGAGTTAGCTAAGATTGTTGGTTAATTCACCCATCTTTGCCTCCGGCAACAGATGACTGATAGAGCTATCCTTATTTTAGTACCTATTCCAAGTTATTAATATGTAGAAGGAGAACATTGACGTTCATACGATACATTTTTAGATGGAATTGAATTTTACGCAAAATTGTGAAGCATGCCATGTTATTTAAGGCTTTATTTCTTTGAAGTCAGAGTTCTTTATTATTTTATAATACGTACGCAATGTTTTCAAAGTTATGTAAAGAATTAATAAAAGTAAAATATGTGTGTTAATAATTTATTTTGTATAACAGTTAATTCGTTTGTAGCTTGCCGGTAGATCAAGATACCAGGTTAATTTGCCAATGCTGCAGTCAATACCTACTTGGACAATTCTTCCTAGGTATGGAGGTACCAACGTACACTACGCAACAAACCATACCTACCAGCAAAGCTGTCTTTGTTCCTACTGTTAAAGAGCTGCTTTGAGTTCAGTTTATTCATTATCGTAATGTGGTGGACGTAGGTTTCAAATCTCTCTCCTAAGTGTTTATATTCCATAATCGAGCGATGGTTTAGTGGCAAACGATGGTGTAGATCCATACGATAGATACATTACCAGCAGGTGTATTTACCGCTTTCTTCGTCTTTATACCGTTTTGATCCTAAATCCTCCTAAGAAGTGCAACTGTTTAATTTAAGGAGCTTAAATATTTCTTTGTTATTTAATGATATTAAATTTAAACGATTTCAAAAATGAAACCTTTTCGCTTCTGTTTTGGAAATCAGCTACTTAATATTATTACTGTCCAATAGTATACAAACTTGTTAAAAACATTCGAGAGAGTTTATTTTAGCAGCCTTCAGAGTGAACTGATTAATTTTGTCCGTCACTCACAGTGTAACACGTGAACTTTAATCAAAATTTCATTTTAAAATCACAAATCATTGGATATTTCCAAAGCATTAAATATTAAGCTGGATTTAACAATCCGCGGCCCACTCAATTATACATACGTACCATCTATTCAATCTTTTATTTAATCAATTAGGTACGTACATGTGGTACATATGTACATAGCTGTTTCCATGCAGAATGGGGATTGGTGGAAACTTTGAATATTATGTCACCTGCATTGCTCACGCTATTCATAGATACATGTAGGTACCTAGAGTGAGAGAAAGTTGTTACGATGGCTTGCTAATCCACAATTACCTTTGTTTGCGTATGTAGCAATCCTCAGAATTGGTTTTGCATAGGAAAAATAATTATTTCTCGCTCTAGAATACGTAATGAAGTGAAACTTTTGTTTAAAAGTTTTATGACTACAACACAAATTATTTTAGACGGGTACTTAAAATTTGCTGTATTTGAAGTTGAATAGAAAGTAAATATTAAATAATGCTAGCTCGTATCGTGAGTTCTAAGACGTAGAAATATAGTTTTCAGTGAATAAATAATGTGAAAGTCACAATTTTTGCGCTGCACGCTGAAATCTAGTACATCTGCAGTTGCTCCATTTCTAGTTCATGAATTGTTAGTATTCTAGTTGTTAAGATTTCTGATCGTGCGAATCTTTCCGAGTCAATAATAGCTTTACATTTTTTTTATTAGATAGTCTCATATAAGCAAGTGAAACAGCTTTAAAGAAATACCTACGTATTAAAATGTACCTACGGTTATCAAACAGTTCGTGGAATACACGATCCATGATTAAAAAAAACTATTCCTATTCTTATTACGGTAACTGCTGAATATACAATAAGGCAAGATGGATTTTTACGTAAATATTAGATATTAAAATATTCGAACGTATCAATAGGTATCAAGTGTTGTCTCGAGCCAAGCTGCCACTATTTTAATATATTAAAAAAAGGAAATAGGTAGGTACATATAGACAATTTTTTTGAGTTCATAAAGACCAAGAATGACAAAAATGATGTATAAGCTTTATGCGATTATTGCAAAATGCAAGTTTCCGAATAACGTATTAATAAGGCTCATCGAGTCAGTTCGTAGCATGCTGGGCAGTCCACCGTTCTATGAACGACCGACCTAAAGACTAACTTATATTGTTTCGGAATATAAGCCTCTTTAAAATAAATTATTAATTATAAATGAATAGAATGAAACATAAAGCTAATTATAAAACAAATATTTAAGAATAGCGCATGCTACGAGATTATAAAAAAGTTAACTTTAAAATATTATTGATGTTTCTGGTTGTAATTTGCTGTTAATAAAACGTATAATCAAGACAAATGACATTGTCTTGACAAGCATAGGTGTTTGTATGCTATTGTCAGAAGATCCAGACAGTGTTAAACTTAAATACGCATAATATATATGCTAAGCATATTTTCACGAACATAATCTTTATGATTCAGAGACATTTTCATGTTCGAATTGTGAATAAATTAATTAATACCTAATTTTAACTAAACCTAATATCCCATTTTTTACCTTTGGAAAGCACCGATGCATCGTATAAAAGAGGAACTTAAAAAAAGTTGTATCAAATAACACATTCAGTTTAAAGTTTCCATGTAATAGTGGTTCGCTCACGATATTTTCTCGTAGATACCCCAGCCCATTGTTATTACTTCTGAACAAACTGGTCGCACGCATATATTCGACATGAATAAATGTTCTCATAGCGTCGATGCGGACAAATTATGTGCAATATCAATACGTTATGACGCAAACAAGGATATTGTTGTACCCGAGCAGTGCCCGCAGCGCACGTACGTCCATCTACGTCTAGAATGCTAATGGCGTTACGTTTCGTCCGAACACATCCACGATCGAATCCACTGCGGGACAATGTAATGAGACCTCTCTATTCCCATCACCGGGCCAGCCGCGCCAGCCGACGAAGGAACATCGGCGGCTCATCATTATATGGATGCACTGTACGTAGGCCCGCGACCGAGTTTACATGACACGCACTAGTTTTATTACCCTCATGTTTCTAAATGGCCCTCATTTCGTTTCAAACAAATTATTTATACATATTTTACTACATGGACAGATCGTTTCCCAATCAACTGCTGACCTAAAAAGCATTTGTGTAACGCAGTCAAGCGTTGACAAATTATGTAGACAGTATCGATGCGCTGCCAATTGTCATACGGCGGACGTACGCACGCACATGCGTAATATTTACACTTATTACCTACAAATGTCTATAGATTACGAAAACAGTAGCACTATTCTGTATTATGAGGCCACGAAGCCAATCCACGCCCCCACTTAGCAACTTTACCTTTAGAATCAAATAAATTAGATATGTTACGCAATAACGCAGAATAATTTGAAAGTACTATGAATTTAGAAATAAATAATATAATTATACTTACAGAACAGCGCATTTGCCTATATAGCCCGCTACGCACGCTCATCCTGAATAAGAAACGGTGACAAACATCTATTTCGATAAATATTGAATACAATACAATACGCATGCGACCTATGAAATTATAAATTAACTACCAAAATTCATTTAATTAGAACAATTGGATTAATAGAGTAATTATAAACGATGACTTTAAAACATTTCAAATTAATTATACTTTTAAATTAGAATACGTAAATAAGCAATAGTTTAGGTAGCAGTGTTTGTGTCATATCCAACTTGTTTAGAACAATGAGGCTATCCACAAAAGGAGCATTGAGTTTATGAACCCACGCGATGCCCAGTGAACCTCATCAATATCAATTAAATTAATAAAATGGTTATAAAATGTTCCAACGACAATAAATATCCACTATTATTGGCCGTACTGTAATTCGAATCTAATTGATTGTTTACTTAAAATAGCTCCAAAACAATGAAGTGAATCATACGATACACAGGGTGTCCACTAAACACCGATATTTAGTATCTTAAAAAAAAACAAGATTTATTGCGTAGAGTTGTCTGGATTAAAGTCACTAAGCAAGACAATAACCCATAAAAAAATCGCTATATACACTAGAAAACTCATGAACTAAATGTTGGCATAATTAAGAATAAACGAGTAATATATTATGTAGTAACACAATAGATTTGTTAAAGCACTTTGTGGTTGTTCTATTTTTTTCTTGTAATTTATCACAATGCACAATATGGCCGATTTCAGAGGCGATGACTGAAACCATTAACGAATAATATATTCTAGTAGACAATTAATGTTGCCAACCGGCGACGCAGTGTCAGAACATTCTAAGACAACAACAATACTGCGTGTCACCTTATTTTCATTATATTATATTCTCAAATCCACAAGAACTATGTAAACATATCTACTAAAGTAAATTATCACTGAAATGACAAAGGTCAAAAAATAAAGTAAAATTTGTAATATTTGTTGTAATACCCGTGTATTTGAACACTCTGTTGTCCGGGAGTTGGTTGCGCTTGCGCAGCTGTTAAGATGTTGATTTACGTGGGTATAGAGCGCGGCCAATTATCTTATTAGTGGCCAATTTATCGTTCGTCACATTAACATATGGATGAGACATGTTAGAGGGAGCCACCTCACAATAGTAAACTTATTTGGTCAATAAAGCTTTTAACAATGGAGTTCTGTATATTTGTTTGATTTGAATTATCATTTTTTACAATCATGTCTATTGTGAGAATATTTACCTTTTTACTCGTTTTTTTTGAGTCAAGTATAACTCTACCTAAAAGAATGTGTGTACCTGCCCGATACATCGCACCTTTGCAGTCTCTCTCAAACCAGGTGACCTAAAAGCTTCGCTCCCTCGACCCAATTATTATCAGTGTTGATCGTCATAATAAAAATAATACATAATGTTGGCAGCGGATGCGTTGCAAGTGGTTGGTTCTGTTCCGTGATGGGTATCACCAATAATTCGCTTATTCCACTATCTGCGGGTCAATATTTTCTCATGAAGCGCGACGTTTTGTCACACAAAATAACGTGTTTTATCGCCCAACGCTGCTCACTAAATGTTTTACGGCAATAACAATAAAGAAAAACAAAAGCATATTGTCTCCTCATCTCGTGCATATTTTCTTTCGTAAAAGAATGACATCGGTGCTGTTTTATTAATATTTATGCGTCGTGGCCAAAATACTTTAGCCACTCGAATACCACTTTAGTATTTAGTGCCAATTTAATAACGGGATTTGAATGGTTGCTCATGGGTGTATGTGGTGATAAACCCCGTCAATAACGTTGGAACGTAAGCATACCGTACTTATCAGTAGAAGATTCACTTCATTATTGCATCAGTAAAGATTTAATTATATTTAAATCTATTGCTTATTTCCTCCTGCACGTAAACATCTATTTTTACATGATACTGATATTTTTACATGCTTGGAGTCCATGAGTTGAACAAAACTCCATTAGATAATGCTTTTAATTGGTCGAGATAATTAAAAAAATATTCTTGAGTTTTTATGAACTGAGTGGGCAGTAATTCCGCGAAGTCATATGTTTCTAATAATAATTTCATATCGGCGCGGCGCTTAGTGACCGTAATGCTTGGAACAAATGGCCCTCTGTGCACTTCTGTGAACCTTCCATTTGTACCGAGCCGACTAAAACCAACAGACCTTATTAACTCATAACATGGTTATTAATTCTTCATTGGATTTATTCGTATTTACTGTAGGTATGCCTATTACCTCTATAGAGGCTATCTATAGAGGCCACATTAAGTTTCTAATACTTTAATGTTATTTAATTATTAACATACAATGCTGACTTTGTGCGTTACTATT
This sequence comes from Abrostola tripartita, assembly GCA_905340225.1. Classification (NCBI taxonomy): domain Eukaryota; kingdom Metazoa; phylum Arthropoda; class Insecta; order Lepidoptera; family Noctuidae; genus Abrostola; species Abrostola tripartita. The sequence continues at coordinate 6,875,085 of HG996488.1, forward strand.
ATATTTATTCATATCTTTCGACAGGTTTTCATCCGTTAGTAATCGTCTAGTTAAGTTATTTTGAGTTGAGTCCACGAATCGAAACAAACATTCATTTACGTAAAAGGTAGTGTGGCCGGCAGTATATTAACATACTCATTAACATTAAATACACGTAGGAACAACAAAAACCTAAAGGAAGAATATCATAACTGTTCTAATGAAATATGACCGATATAATGTTTGATATTCAAATAACAGAGGGGGCTTCCGCTGGGAGCGGGGACGCAGGGTCGGGCGCGCGGCGCGCGGCGCGCGGCGGCAGCGTCGTCCGCGGACTCTCACAAATACTCGTATTTTACGGCTACAACCGAACTGAATAATAACACGCTACATTAGTTTCCCATTATGCCTTCGAGACAATAAAATTTGCCCAATTTTACGATCACATTAATAATTTTATGAATGGAAGCAAACGGCTTAAATCTTTAAATGTGATGAAATGAATAAAAGGCGTTTCCGACGCGATGCCGATGGGGCGATCGAGGTCGTTCTTGTAAATTGAAGGTGTTAAAAAGTAATAAGGTGCGCTCGCCAATATTCCTACCGCGTTGTTAAGTGTGAGAGGTTATGGTGTCGGGGGTGACGTGAACGGTGAAGGGGTAACGTACAGCGGCTGGCGACGGCCGGAGCGCGGGCGGCGGAAGGCGCTCGGTTCCCAGGGTATCGCTTGCACGAACACCGGACGCTGTCCGCCACTAGGACGTACCTCCACACAGTTTCATTCGATACATATCTTACTTATCGATTTAATTACTTATTGTAACACTAATCAGATCATCGATTACTTAAAAACAGTATTTCTATGTAATCTATTTATCACAAACAAGGAGTCCAGGTCCTCTACAGTGACTTATTCTTATTATCTATGTTTTTTCAAATATATTTTCAACGACTACAAAATGTTAAGCAAACTGTGTATCTATAACCTACAATCTTTGTACAATCGAATCCTGTTACCTACAATTGATACAAATAATGATATACCTATTTTATTCGATTCAGAAATATCGATAGAGCTCACCACTGGCTCACCGCGGTGAACTATATTTAAGGATGTGCAAGCAAGTAGAGTATACGTCTCTATCAAGTTACGCGAAATGTAACCACAAAATCAGCGGCGGCCGCAAAACAACGGAAGCCACCGTCGAGGGTTCCCTACTCTCTCACGTACCTCTGACTTATTAACATACACTCAGAAATCACTACGTCTACCAACTGACAGCCCATAAACAATTCAAGTTTCTATCACAAATAATAAGTACACATACATTATTCGCCCTATTAAACCCATTTTTCATGACAGATACGTTTTTTATTGCATTTTATAGATTAAATTCATTCTTGCATAAAACAAATACTAATTTGGTATCAGAGCCAAATTGCAGTCATAAAAGTGAAGACCATTTATAGCATTATTCGAAGGCATATCGAAACTGTGCTTTCTATACCGAATTACACTGCAGTGCAGTGAAATTGACCTACGTGCAGAGTGTTTTAATGTGTACTGAGCAATATTTAGTTCAACTAAATGACATTTAGTTTATTGTATGTTTTTTCATCTATAAAATATAAATAACATATTTATAATCGTTTTTAAAATTATTTCTTAGTACTCGTAGCAGATTTTTTTCGTAGCACCTACATACATACAAGATCCGTACGTTCGCATCCATTAGGCGACGTCACATTTTTGCGTTTGCATTGCCATATCCCATCGAAATGTTTACCCACCTTTTTGGCTCGAAGTGTATGTGAGGAGTTATAGGTTTCATTTGCGGGCTATAGACGACAATTTTCAATTTTCTTGCGCGTGCGTCCCATTTGAATATTTTAATTTGGGGGGCGGCGCGACTATTTCAATTTATTTTATGAGTCCCGAACCCAGAAGGGGTTCGCGCGACGCTCTCACCGTTTCAGATTAGTAAATATTTGATAGCTTTATTGCTCAACCTGATATATTTATATATGCCTTTAAAATAAAGTTAGCTTAGAACGTTTGCATGTGTGTATTATGAAGGGGAAGAAGGTGTTTATGGCATTTTAACTTTAGATAGGTAGGTAGTAATTTTGTAATGTGATTTGCATGTTTTGTGTACCTACCTTCTGACAATTTATAGGTAGACCGTATCTACTTACCAAATAATTATTAGATCACTGCCTGGTGCTTAGCCTTATTAACCGACTTCAAAAAAATGGAGGAGGTTCTCAATTCGTCGTTTTTTTTTTTTTATAATGTAAGCTCAGTCATGTTTTCTGAAAACCATAATGCTAACTACAAGAGACTGAAGTAGGTAGAGGTTTTTCCGTCAGATCTAACAGGTTCTGATTTGTCTGATAGACCTCTTTGTCTTTTAACTGTCTTTAGTTATATTAGTATACGAACGAAGACGGCTTTTTAACACATAGAAAATTGTCGCCCGCTTACAGCAGCAAAAGTCCAATCAGTAATACCTAAGTCCAATGCACTGAGTACACTTCGAGTCTTACTAACTACTTCTAAAATTAAAAGTAAAAAAGCAGAATCGCCATTTTACTTTTGAATCAAATTATACGGCGTGTTGATCATTGAGGGATTAATAGACGGCCGTTTGATTGCAGCTGTAGGTACAACGTAATATACTTATGTAGGTATCAAAAGTGGAGTGAGCCCGCCGCGCCGCACCGATGCAGCCAGGGGGCCGATCCGCCTGTGTTTAACCTCACATAGCTATGTTTCATCTAATAGAATTGCGAGCTCGTTATCTGCTCAGATTAAAATATTCAGTATTTGAGTGATTTCACGTGCGAGTGAGCGGCAAAGGGTTGACTAGTCGTTTCATCCGCTTTGAACACTTGTGGGGAGAGTCGTGCCGGGGTTGCGCGGTTATCGGGTGTGAAGTAACTACTACAGTTATCAACTTGTCTGTTTTATAACAAATTTAGCAATATACCATTGACATTCTTTAAATACGGCGTAGTTATGATCGTACTCAAATGTCACGTGATATCGTTAGCCCAATTATCGAATGTGAAAATAATTCAAAATATTTAATACGGTTGCATCAAACGGCAATGAAGCCGCAACACTCGCACAAACAAATGAATTGTCGATTTTCACTGGCTTTTTCCGGCGTCTGGCTCCATGAATAATTCCATTTATATAATGGCATCGACCGCATCAAATATTTCATTCTGAGTTTTGCATATTTAATAGTGACAAAAACAATGTCCGGGGATATTTTACAGGATATTCGAACCGCTCGTTTCCTTTGCAAATGTCATTTGTTTTCCATAATAAATCAATTATTTTAATTGAAAAGCTTTTAAGTCAGTCGTTATAGTAGACTACCTATTTGAATACCAATACAGATACTAAATTGTACATAGAGTGTGAGTACTTAGCTGTCTGCATTGACACACCATGACGTAAAAGGAAAGCACGGAGGGAGGGTACCACTGACGTATACAGTTGATATGTTTTTCCATGTGATAGTGAATGCTTGTGGCACAGCAATACTGTATAAACAAGCGGATGCTGTCGACAGTTAAATATTGCACTCCACCCATGAAGATCTAATTTTATGAGTGAAATTAGTTATTCACCTGTTGTTGCCATTTATTATAGAGAGCACAATGCGAGCGGCAGCGAAGCGCGCCGGTCGCCTGCCGCACCCACCATTATTTGCGGATAACTACATCAAAATCGCCTCGCCTGCGCCGCATCCAGGAAACACTGCTGCCGCGTGCTTCTATTCAAAGCACGCTTATAACATTTTGCCTTCTACAACTCTATTAGATATTGTCCAGTCATGCTCCTCAAATCTTACTAACTGCGTAAACCGTGCTTAATTTGAACATTCAGTGATTGGATAATGGGCAGATAAGTTTTCAGAACAAAAAAGCATCTCACCATCGCATCAATTTAGATTTTCGTTTTAGCTTAGATGGGCAAGTTTTTATAATTTTGGAAGTGGTCGATTGGCTTCGTCCATATAATTCGTGGGGTACGTGACCATCATTTTTTTATATTGTATTGATAGTGCGATAGCGCAACGATCCCGCTGCGTGATGATATTCCATTCAAACAGGTACACTATTTTAGATCGATTTGGATCATCACCGTCACGTACTTAACGGTGATTAGTGGACACCTCACATAATGCTATGTGTCACAAATATTTAGGAAAATGTAGTTTTCGTAAGTACCTCAAATACTTACCTATACTTACTTAGCAATCGATAATTACCTACATAAACAAAATATGTATAGTAAAATAAAAAAGACGTATCGTTGTCTCAGTCAAGTTTAATCTTTAATTTAAGCCGTCGACATATAATCGAACCGCAGGCGATACTCATCCGTGACTAATCGATTACACCGCGCTACTGGGCATCTCGCGCTTCACTCATAAACCATTCTTAAAATCCTACACAAACGATAACTTACTTTATTATAACATGTTAAGACCGTCTTTCTTGCATCAGCATTTAGAATTAAATTATCCATAGTGAACAAGCAATTATAATTTTGCTCTTCAGCTATCGATACTCAATAATTTACAATTAAAAGTAGAATATAAATCGTGTAAAACCAATCGTTAATGTTGTTATGACGCCAGATGAGTGCAAATCGAGAAATTATCATTATTAAGTTGATGTTTTATTATAAATAAGCATCGACTACGTCGTTCATGGTGCTTCTGAATGAATAAGTTTATTAGTTTTTTTATTAACATCTTTAAATGTGTATGTCATTTTGTACAGTTATGTATAAAGCACAGAATTTTTTCCTTATTCATTTAATCTGCCAGTGTTATATGGCTTACCTTCTTTTCTATTTCAGCTTTAAAGGCGCATACGCTGAAATGTATTTATATGAAGGCAAACGTGGACTCTAGAAGCTTACATCGCACGTATTGCGATGGGCGACACTTTGACGGACGGATCGAATGTAGTCAATAACTTGGGCACAATGAGACTAAATGCCGAACTGTCTCGCGTCGCCACTACGCGTGACCATTAGTGGGCTCCCCGAACAGTCTTGATGCTTTGGAAACATAAAGATTTTTTATAGGTATATTTTATTCATTACAGCTTGGTGCAATTTGTAGAAATATAAAAAATCTATTACATTCGAAGACTTTTCTTATTAACTACCATTTTGAAATGTTGCACAAACGCATCATACCAAGTTATGAGTTTTATAAATGTATTTCAAACTCTCTCCCAAAATTAAAATAATTTAAGTATTTAGTTTAATACCTACGGAGGTACCTACCTCAATTGGAATTCTTACATTGCGTCTTTAAAGTATCAAACACATTTAGTCCGGGTTTGTGTATTGGTAGCTGAAGAAAAGTTATTATTTTCTGAACTATGGTCATTAAAATTTTTGATTAACAACGTTTGATCCGTGTCGATAAGATGACGGTGCAAGTCCTTCTTATATTGTCCTTTTTCTTCGAGCCGTAACTAAATGTTTATACATTTTTTACATCGTCGAAGATATAGGAAGATATTAAAATATTATGGCCCTAAATATCAGGAATGCATCCTTACTTCTTTTATTTCACTCGATTTAATAACTTTTTAAATTATACTTTTTGTGTACGACATATTTTTGGAAAACATATTTTTTGTGATGCAGGTGCGCGATATTAGATGAAACTGATTACATAAGATGAAAGATGAATAAGGTATGTCGACCCTAAAACTTTAAGACTTTATAGAGACCAAGAACACTTTGAAAGTACCTTCTTAATATTTATGAATTCATAATATATGCATACTTTTAAAACTATAAGTATCATAGTATGCAGTCAATCAAGTAAGCGTTTGATGTCGTCAACTTGGTCTCTTGTGGGGCTTGTGGTTGATTTTTATCGTGCGTTAATATATCCAAATTACTGCAGCGGAGTCCGAGTGATGTTGTCGTAATATAAATACATCAAGAACGGTCCACGTATCGTGTTTGTGCGTATGGGGCAACCTTCACAATAAGAGCCCCACCTCGTCGGCACGAGCTCGGTATTGAAACTAACCATTCGTCATCCATTATTCACGGCCTAAATTGCACAACTTTAGAGCGCCATTTCTAAATGACATCTAAATCTGTTACTGTATTAACATTGTGAATAAAATTCATACAATCAATCTACATAAATGTCCGTGAGCGTCCGTCCATTAGTCAGCTGGAGCACAAAGGGCACACGCTCGTCTCGTAAATCAGTCGCATGTACTCGTATTGAGACTGCTTGCTCAAACCGCTCTCAATAACCGATGTGCTCTCCGCCCGCGCGCCCGTGCTGCGTCCCCGCTGCGTCGGCCGCCGCCAATACTACGCTTTCCAGCCATTAACGACCCCTTACGATCCACATTTGTCATTAGACGGAGGTCACGTCATTGCTTCAGTCTTGAACTGCTATTCAAATTTTAATAATACCTATCGCCTTTCAAACCAACCCTAACCTGGGTTTTAAATAACTGATCACTAAGAAGAATATTGTTAATTAACTCTGATTTTATTAACGAATAAATTTAATATTATATTATTAAGTATATATATAACAATTCTAGAGAATAGTTAAACAAAGCGTGACCTCTTCACATGTTAGCGTCGCCGTAGTTACTCCACGTAAAGCGACGTCCCACTGGGAGCGGAGAGTGACGGATTTAATTTGTAAATTAGATAATCTGAGATCGATTTGTTAAAATGAAGTGTATAATTATTCAAAGTGCTTACTAAACACACCCTAATCGGTTATTAAGATATTAAATATTAGATGTGTTGTCTCGTCGTCAGAGCGGGCGGCGCGTGGCGCGCCGGGGGGCCCAGCGGGGCGCGCTACTGGCCGTCCGCTCCACGCACTGGCCGCGTCGCCGCTTCGTGCCAACTAATTGTTATGCACGACCCCCGCCATTGCCTGACACCTTACAACACTATGAGAAATGTTTGCTAATGCCACCCTGCTCTTACCCTGACTACTCAAACAACTTATGGTTTTAAATCATTCTAAATAACAACCTCGTTTTTATTAACGATACTGCTGCAACAGTGCAAAACTATAATCAATTCAGTTAAGTATTCTATTTTAATAAAACTTAAAACAAATAAACATAAATATCTTACTTTACAGACATCTCCTATCCATAAAGCATAAAATAATAGATATAGTAAAGTATCGAGTTACATCAAACCGCTTTAAAAAGAGGCTTATCTCGTTATCTGTTAAATATTGTCGCCACATCTCGGGCGGCGGCGGGCGCGCACGTACAAGAGGTGACGAAGCCAACTTTGAAACTCAACGTATTAAAATAACGATGGGAATAAAATAAAAGAGTACTTATTTATGCATAATAATGTTTTCGGGTGAATAAAAATGAGGGGATCCGTACAAATATCTAAATAAAAGAGTGTAACATCATAAAGCGGACGAGCCGGGCGCGCTAGATGCCGCGAGCAGATTGCGCCCGCCGCGCGCCGTACCACCGCGCATCATTTATATTATTTCATTGCGGCTGTTTACATTTCATTCATAAGCCAGATTGTCCTATCATAAAACCTAACTTTATATAGCCTTTTATAATTTCTTTAAAGCTTGGTTGCATTTATTTTGAGTCTCAGTGCAACGAGAAATTTTCTCAGCGTTGTCGTGAGATGAACTCTACCACATCGTGTTTTTAACATTTAAACAACATAAACGGAATTTACTGGAAAAATAAAAGAAATATTTGCAATACAAACAAAGTCGTACAAGTATGCATGTCCTTATACAGGTAAGTATGAATTTAACGACTTGCCTCGACAATTAAAATATGAATATAAAACACAGCGTAATATTGTGAACAGCGATCGTTTTGATTATTTTTTATTTTAATAAGCCCTGGCGTGTATGTGTCGCCATCCGCCGAAGCTCGCACGTTGCTCCTTATTTATTGACCTATTAGAGATAACATTAAGATCAAGATGCACGGCCAAGGACCTTTGTTATAAAAATGTCTGCTTCATTATTCTTGAAAAAAATAACGCGAGGATTAATGTGGAATGGATACAATAAACACATATTGTGCTATAAATATTTTAAAATATTGTAAGAGAATTAATTATGATCAAGTTTGAAGATAAAATAAAGTCTACACAGTTCATACAAATTGCTTTCTTACATTATTATAATAAAGTCAAACACACATATTTTTAGAAACATTATACAATCGCTTTCAGTTAAAGAAATGTCCCAGATTAAAGATATCTAAAACAAGCCAATAGTGTATCATTCTGTACAGGTATACATTCATGTCCACGTTATTTTAGTCGTAGGCAAACAGATGGCGGCGTCCTCTCGTTATAATTTTTCCCAGATTTTTTAATCCACGTAATTTAAATCAATACTCATTATAGCTTTTCAAAGGACCGTCATCACGAATTTTTAACACAGAAACAAAGAACTTGTTTTATAATCTGATTTTCAAAGGCATTTTAAGTTTTATGGCTCTCGTGGCTTGATAAATAATCAGAAATGTCGACACGGTTCCATAACGAAAATCCGTTTTGAATGTGCTGTATATTGAAATAACTTTATCGATAACAATCTATACTTTATATCTGAAAAGGAAAAAGGCCGTAGATTCGACACAATACAATCACGAGCAGATGTTTATGTTTGACTGTTCTAAACTTAACGCTGCAATTGAGATTTGTTTATTATCGCGGTTCAACAGTTGAATAAGTTTTGAAGTTGTAACACAAATCAAGTTTCCGTGGCGAACCATTCGTGACTATTGGATAACCGTGCGGCGACGCGCCAAGGAACTTATAGGCAACGGAAGTTGGCAATAACCTGAGGACGCTTAACACCCGTTTATGACTCTTTATCAATCGCCATAAAAATGTAAATAAGTCATTATGGAGAATTTAGGTACAGTTATCAGTATCATAATCGAGCGGCAGGTTTCGCGAGCTCGCGTCTACATCTCGAGCGCTGTGCTGCTCGCTGACACGATCTTCGTGGGCGGTCTTTAAGACTCTATTTTATTGACCGCTCGCAATCCCATTGATATAATACACCTTTAATTTATTAACGACGTTATCATACTTTGGTATGTGGATATGAAAGTGTTCATACGTATAGGAAATGCGCAGCATACCTTGACACCTGATTTAGATTGATTAAAATTTTACTGCCGGTCAAACCTGTTTGGAAGCTTTTATCTGCACGATATTTAACTAATGAACTGTTAAAAGGGAACGAGGCAGGGAAGCACGAGGTACCGGTATGAGTGTCCCATAAAACAGCTATCGACCACAAAATATTATGAGAATTGTATACTTACATTAATGTCGCTTAATTTGCAATTCAGTTGCTACGTAACGACGCGTGGTAATAATTACAATGAATTAACTTCGAATTTACGCAGACACATTAAGGCTATTTTTAATTTAGGTGTTTACTTTTAATTAACCTAAGACTATTAATTATGTTACTTATTACTGGATTATTACATTATTAGGTACCTACTTACCTTCTAAATGTTGCTTAATAACTTTAAATATAATTATAAAACGATAATTGCATCTACCACATAATAACTGATTAAATAACACGGTGGCCTAAAATTTTGAACATTTTGAAAGAATTGCAGAAAAAAAATTGTAATCAACTTCGTCTATTTAAGCTAAGTGAAATAAAAATAAGGCTGCGTTCGCGGTGAGAGAGCAGGTAGCGGGGGTGAATGGTACCATCACTACCAAAGAAGCGATGGTAGAATGGATCACGACTCACAAGCGGCAGCGGTAGTGAAAATGTTGAGGACATAGTGTTATTATGATGATATTATAATATGAAACTTACATAATCTGAAGAACCTTCTATGAAAATTGTTTTACCTTTTCTGTTCCTTCTAGGCATTATAAACATCCATCTCCGGCCCCTTTTCCAATTTTACTTGAGTTTAGCTTAATGAGTTCTACATTATTACTTTATTTTTTGTCAATTAATCTTTTACACAAACTACCCATCTACAACAGACCCATTTATAGCAACCGTAGTTTCTATTGTCATGCTCTGTAGATGTATCCCGCGCCGCTTATGAAACCGCTACCGCCGCCGCTCACCGTCGTCGTCGGGACGCGGGCTAATGGGTAATAAAAGTAGCGTAATAAATATCCAAGAAAGTTGTTTTAATTTCTTCTTAACACGGAGTAGATTAGGTACCAGGCGCAATCGGCAAAACTTCCTTGTTTTTAATTTTCTTTAAAACATCCACTTTTTACATTTTATTTTCACTGAATAGGTGGAAAGCTTTCTCACTTCCAAAACGGTTATTTTTCTCGAAGGATGTAAATCGCAATACAATTTTGAACTTTGTGCTCTTTGTCTGAAGCTTTATACTGGAAACAAAACATTTTTCATTCACTTTTTAATTGCTAAGTAGAAGGCTAACTTTATCGGCTGCTTCAATTGTTTTTAGGAATTCGTATCCCTAATTCATCTAGACGGTTTTTGAAAGGCTTATCCTTTATACGACTCTTTAATTAATTCATTCACAATTCTGTAGGGGAAAAGCGTAAGTAACAAACAATTATACTAAGTAGGTACCGATGTAGTAGGCTGAGGCTGTATTATGACAGATAAAGATACAGTGAACGATCGCTTTTCGAGTCTAGACAATGTTGGGGTATCGTTGGGTTACATTCTCGATCATGGGAAAATTGCCGATGACCGGACAATCGGGCGCTCGGGTCGCGCGCACCGCGGGCAGCGCCGGCCGGCCCGCACGCCTTATCACGGCCCATTGTGCGGTGCCGGCTTATTCCTGACATTCGCAATATTCCATGCCGTTCGACAAATACTCTCTAGATTACAGTAGGATGATTAGAATGTTTAGTACCTACCGACCATATTCATTCGTCCTGTAGAAACGCTGTCCGCTGATTTATACTGAGATCCATTCGTCGAAAGTTCAGCAATATTGCCGGCTCATAACTTTGTTCTTATAAAATGAATAAAACTATCCAGATGACTGGCGCCCATTCTTCATCGCATGGAATTATGACACAAAAAATAAATAATATGAATGATTACGGCGAGGTTCTCGGGACCCCTTTGTGAGTGTATCATAAAAACTGATCCTGTTATAGTTTGCGAAAGCAATTAAGTTGTAAAACTTAGTGGTCTCTACTGTCTTAATGAAATATTCCTCTTTGATTATTAATGTCGGTCATTTATTGGGGTGCAATATAAATCGGATAAAGTAAATATTAGGTAGGTATGCTAAGTCATCGTTTTTAGGTATATCGGTACCTTACCAAATTCCTTTGATATTTTTAACAAATAATGACAATAACTTTACTAACGGACCCTTATTATGACAAGTGAATGAATTGCCTCTATGACTTAAATATGTGCCTATATAGTCATGGTAATATCATTGTTGAAGAAAACTCATTTACTCTATCTAAAGGGGAAAGGGCGAATTGGCAACTGCACTCTAAATTAGGATTAGGTATTTATCGTTAATTATACGGTGAAGGAGAAGGACGTAATCAAAAGAGGGGCTGTAGTATTTTGTTATTTATTGTTGTTAGTCTGATACATGCAACTTGTATATTTTCATAAATATTTATGGTAGCTGTCCATGGCATAGACTCCAATCTCAAATTAAGAATCATAAAGACATAATCGAGGATGTAATATATTCCTTGGACAGTCCAATTTAGACATCCACAAAAAACCGTAATAAAATAATCATACACATTAATTAGATATAAGAATTAAACTAATATTATTAGCTATCGGCGAAATACGGCGGGGGTGGTCCAATTAGCAATTATTTAGTAATAAAATGAACTATGAAGACAATTCAGTTTGAATTATTGAAAGGTAACGTAATATTAATAAATTTTCCAAAGGAACGCGGTCGTGTATGTATAATGTATGACGAACGAACATGACATGTCTCTCGGCTAATTAATGTAAGCACTGCGCAGGAGTTAATTAATTGTCGGCTACCCATGTAGCGCGCATGAAACATTTATAAAATTCATAACAGAGCTAATTATGAAACATGGACGCGCCTGCGCTTTGCGCCACCCGCGGGGAATCGGCCGCAAGCCGATCTCCACTTTAGTAAAAACTAACAATTCTCCTCTGGCTTTTCTTGTTTATTAAATTACAGTTTGTACATACTCTATAGATATTCCCACCACGATCATAAATTGACTTTGTACTTGAATTAAATATTAAAATCTTGTGTAAAAACTGCACTGCGTATGAGTCTCGGAATACCGGCGTTTTTATTCGTTGTTCTGTACAATATTTGTGAGCATGCATTAGTATAGAACAGATAGCTAATTAACATTCATTCATTATAATATAAGTCCACAAACGTACCTACTCAAAACAAGTCTCTATCAGGTAGCTGGGCGGTGCTTTAGCAAATACTGCCGCTCTACCAAAAACACAGCTCTGGGACCACATGTTTTTACACATTAATAAAGGATATCCCTGTGTAAATTTAAAGAAAATTCTGCATAATGATGACATACAAACATCACAAAAGGTAGGTAGTACAAAGTTTTATATTTTTTTTATCCCAAATAGAATTTTAGAGCATAAATTTCTCTTCAATATGTTAACAAAATAATGCCAACACAAAAATAAAAATGCCAATTACAAAACCCAAAACACACTACCTGGTATCTGAAGCATTCTACCTCAGGGAAGTAAACTGAAACATAAGCAACATACAGTTTGTACATGTATTACCTACGTAGTAATCTCGCGAAAGAACAATTTAATTTCGTGTTTCCACCGATTCATTGCAAAGATTTTGTACTGGCCATTGACACTCGTGTAAAAACGGATAATGTTTTTCGCCGCGCCTTCCAGTTTTAAGACAAAACATACGCACATAAATAGTAACCGGAGAAAGTCAAGCGATAGGAAGACATGTCGACGTTGCCGTCGGCTCGGCACAACAGTCAAAACCATAAAATTTCCTCGATGTAAAACAAGTAGTTACCAGCCATCTGCAACATTGGCACGTATATGGCGGTCGTTTAATATTAATCAGCAAATTAGTATGACTAAACTAACGAAATCAATTAACTCATATTTTTTGCTACAAAACGGGTTGTTTTAAAGCCGTTCCAGGATTTCGCGGTGACAATCGAGTTCCGCTGTCAGTGATAAAACAATACAATGTCGTGTCGTGTAAATATTTAATTCATTCTTTAAATGTCATTACAATACTTAAACATACATACATGTGTATATAAGGTCGGACATAATGCGTGTATGGTGTTCTTTGGACGAATTCTCCGTTGTATTTTACGGTACTGATTCTGTCGATAGAAGGACGATCAAAGTGGATTGTGCGTAATGCTTATGTAAAATAACAATATGTGTTTGTATGCGGGTGCTACATGATGACTCATTGGCTGTTTTCATTTCCTATGATGTGTATCTTTGTGTTGCTCTACATGTCAATATAGCGGTTACAATGTAGATATTAGTACTGACTTAGGGTCACTGCTCACGGTAGCCAGATGTAGGTGCAGTGCCTTCTTATCAATTATAATTTGTTCTACATGCTTTTCATTGCAACTGTCTTTTCAGAAACATTCGGAAATTGACAAATAAAACATTCTACTGCGTAAAACATTATTTTTCTTCCTTAGCTAAAAGCTACATTGATAGCCTATTTTCAAGGACATGCGAACAATTAACCAACTGCACATAAAAGGTAACTAAATACGTGATACAGACAATCGACTCACCAATGTTCTCCAACCGTAGTCTGTGACCGCAGTAAGCACGGCTTAACCTCTCAGATCGATAGACCTAGGTACGTACTAGTCATTTGACTAAAGCCCTCAAACCTTGCCTTACAAGTATTTTAGGAGGTTTTACATATAGGTATAAAATAAATGACCAACATTTTACAATTAACTAAGAATTTGATACACGTTTACTTATTATATATATTATGATCATCAACCATACGAAAAGAAGAAGAAGATGATCAAATTACTGCGGCTACGAAAAAATGCTTTCAACTCTAAGGATAGTAGTTTCTATCACTGCACAAAACTAAAACAGCCCCTGAATGGCCAACAGATATTTGTTCCAACTTCATTTGTTTCTGCAAGTAAAATTTGTGTATGTGCAACGGAAACAGAGGAGTCCTCGTGTGGGGCATAGTTTATAAAACAACAAACACAACGGAAGGTATACATCGCGGCGCACACATAAATACAGAAGCGTATCGCGGCTCTAACGGACTTTTTGATATTACGGTTATTCTACTTTTTGAAGAAATTTGGAAATTTAGAAACCGTAGCAATAGCAAAAAGGTTCACGTGCCGGGTCGCGCCCACCGATTATACAAACATCACGTAACTCTCCACACTTTTTCCTTTTGAATACCATGCTGCGAAATGTTTGCGGGTATTTTGATTTATAACTGTTCTATTTAGTTATGCCTGCTTCAGAAATTGTTTATGATATACAAGGTATAAGAATCCTGTAGTCATGTATAAAGATGGTAGCCAAGTTTACCTTTAAGCAGCATCACGCCGGATGGTAGTGTCTATGCAAAATTATTTAGCCAGTATACCGTAGAGCCGACCTGTTCATTTATTAATCGACTGTTATAATACTAGGGCGTTATTACTGACTGATATGATAGAAGAATACATCAAAACTTCACGACCAAAAGGTATTTCTTGGATTAATAGTACCTTCTCGGTAGAGCAGAAAGGCGGAAAACATTTTATTATTTTAGTGTTATAAGATACAACAGATAAGCTATTTCTTCAGGATTTTTGTGGATTGAGCTAAAACGGAACAATCATAACATTACAATATTTAGTTGTAATTATAATATACATGTAATTGTTTTCTGTGAAACTACATAGTGCAATAAATAAATCTATATACTACATGTAGCATCTGTCTGAGTAAGCAAATATGTATGTTTTCCATAGTCATTGTCATTCGATCCCTTCTGAAAGCAAGTAACCGAAAACGCCCTTGTCAATGTGACTATCCATAGGAGCCACTAGGAGACCCCCGAAACCTGTATACCTCTATTTAACATTTGTTTTCAATAAACATTTGTATATTCTGATAAAAAAAAACAGGACATTACTCCCTCTAGGTGGATGACAGTTAATTGCAACGAAATCAATGAGGGTTGAAAGTTTGGTCACTATTAAGACATTTTTCTATCCTATCTTCTTCTTGTCATATCGTTGATGAATAACCTGGTGACAGAGTTTAAACTGCCTGTAGGCCTCTGACATGGCTTTACACACCGTTGAAAAATCTCTCAGGTGTGCCGGTTTCCTCACGATGATTTCCTTCACCGTTTTTAGCAACTGATAACTAAATGAATAAGAAAAAATCTTAGTGAGTGCCGGGGTTTGAACTTGCGATCTTTGACTTGGCAGTCCAACGGTCATACCACTGGGCTATCACTGGTTTTATATCTCTCGGCTATTCTATCTCATTACTTCATTATTATAATTTTAAATCTTCATTCTTATTCATTTTTCTTTCGTCTATTATTTTGACTGTTGCGGTTTGAAGCTTGTAAGGTTGGTTTACTTCTGGTGTGATTGTAACAGGAAACACCAGATTCAGAGCTAGTACTTGTTTTAATAATGTACGTAGATGCCTATCCGTGAAATTGTTTATGCACGAGCATAGTACTTACATAACATAAAGTCAGGCCTGTAGTTCTCAAAGGTTAGCAGAGACCATGGATTTCTATTTGCTACGGTCCTGGCATACGTTCCATGCAGACTTCCACGTCGGTTACGAGTGCTCCTAATCGGACCCTTTTCCAGAACAATTGATAAGGCACGTCATAATCAGTAATTGTTAACCTTTTTATCTTATAGGTTTTTTGATAGCTAGGTACGTTCTCCTATAAGTTATACTTCCTACATGATTTTATATTTTCATCTGTTCATTGTCTTGAAATATTTGGAAACTGTGATCATCTTCCAAACTTTCTTTTGTCAAAACTTAAAGAAACAATGTCTCCCAGATTTAAATAATTGTTCAACAAGCATCTAACTAAATACAAACCCATCCAGAATACAAAACGAGTAACAGTACCCGCTCGACAACTAACGGACACTTCTGCTCAATAAAAAGATGCAGTTGAAGCGTGCAAATTCAAAACTTTATCTTACCTTACAATAACGACAAGGACGGCAAACATGCCACCTCTCTCGCAGCCCATGAGTTTTGCATAGTGGCCAGTGGACACCTTACATCAAAACAAGTGAGGTCTTGGAGCGCGGCGGGGCCGGGATGGGGCGCGCGGGGCGGGGGCGTGGGGCGGGCCGGGGGCGTGCGGTGCAGCCTGCCGCGCTGACCTCCCGCCTTGAACGATGCACTATGCACCGCAGCACTACTTGCACCGCACTCATCACAACACACAACATACCACTTGTACTTATCTTAGCTTCGATTACTTATCTTTGAAAAATATTTAATTACCTACCTTAATTTGAATGTTCCAAATGAAACAGCCAAGTTTGGATTATTTGATGAATTTGAATCCCACTGAACTCACAAACCGATATATTTTTGTGAATGAAACATCGTATCGAAAATCCCGAAAACAACTGTTGCCAAAATAAACGCGGAGGGTTTTGTTATGACACACGTACCGCCATCTGTCGGTCGATAGCGGAACCTCGAGTCGCTCGCATCTTCAACGCTACTTTACCAGCTACGTGTATAACGACTACACTAAACGCATGAATTATGTAAATTAATATAATAACATATCGTTTTATACGTAGATCCTCCATATAACTTTATGTTATAGTCTTTTAATCTATTGTTGGACTCGTTGGGTTAATAAAATATTTACCTACCTACCTATTAATTTTTATTAGTAAATACTTTTTTCTCTATAATTTGATGTCTGGCATTATAAAACCTATTGGTATAATATATGGTGTCGGAAGAAGTAATAACTGTAACAATAAAGATAATGTGTGGGCATGCAGTTTGTTTACAGCCATGAGGACGCATATTTACAATTTGTAATTGTAACATCCGCGGATACCGGCGTCATTTACATGCAAATACATCGACATTATTACTAAAATGAACATCCTGCGCGCCGCGATCGATTTGCATATTTTTTAATAATATCAGGAAAAATAACAAAAGCGGCATTTATAAAACGGACGACTGACAATTGTTAGGATTTCCGGAGCAAAAGTAAATTATTCATAAAATTTAATCAGCGCGTCCTCATAATCAACGTGATTTTTATTATGTAGCTATCATTATGAATACAATGAATTTTTAGTTCTGTCACCATTAATACCCGTCGCGTGATAACTATCTGTATGAATAAGGTTCCCGACATTATTGTCATGCAAACATCAACCGAAATACCTTAATATAAGCTGGTAAATCTGTATTTTGTATTAATTTGGTGGACGCACGTTAATTAAGAGTTAACTATAGGTGGCACCTATAGGTATTGTTAGTATAAATTATTTTGGACGTAGATCGTAGGTAGGTATGTACCTACATGTTTCTTGTTACTTGCTACACAGTATTCATACTTGACACCACACTACTTGCATGTGTGTATTAGGTATAGCATCCTACTGTGCCGCAACATACTTACCTACTATTACGATATCAATAAGTAGGTACCTAATGTAGAGATGACTCATCTTCACAAATGGTAACTACTAAGCCTAAGGTCTAATTCCCAGGGCGATAGTAAATATTTATTTGTTGGTCTTTTAAATAATATATTTATTCTTATTCTTTTAAATAATATATTTAAAAGACATAATTTGTCAAGGCACCGTGGAGCAATTTTTATTAACACCCGCACTTTTTAGGTGTATATATTTATTATTATATTTAAACAAAATTGTATTAAAAAGTTAAAAATATGAATGTAGAGACGTGGGTGACATAAAAGAATACCTGACTGAAAGTAATAACGAAAATTGGGGACATCTTTAATGCCTATCGCCGCTTCTGTTTGGGCAAACAAGCAGGACACATTATTCGTGTCAGCCATGAATATCAGTCATAGATGGGTTGCCGTACTTCAGCCTTCCCCAGAATGTAGCGGCCCGCATATCCATGCAATATTTGGGGCGTTCAAGAGCTTCCTGTTCTCATCGCTTCTGTGAAAGTCGACAAACCATGTTGTTAATTCAATTTAGCACAGATACTTGTAATTCAATGGAGTAAGCCAATTTTTAGAGGAAGATTTTCGCAAGGCCCTAGCACACTGCACGTCATATATTGGTAGGTACTACCTATTTATCGAAAAATAAATAGTATCAAAATAAGGAATCACAACGGTAAGGTTGCTTTAGCTTCACTTGACGCACACGTAAATGTTAAAAATGGCGATACCAATTTTGTTTTCTTCTAGCTGCCTTAATAACATAAAAGTTTTGTACTTGCAGCCCTAATAACGTTGATAACTGGGTTATTTAAGCTATGAAACAACGCTTCTTATTTTACGTGCGTTTTATATCTTCTGCAATCGTTATTTTTTGACGTAC
This sequence comes from Abrostola tripartita, assembly GCA_905340225.1. Classification (NCBI taxonomy): domain Eukaryota; kingdom Metazoa; phylum Arthropoda; class Insecta; order Lepidoptera; family Noctuidae; genus Abrostola; species Abrostola tripartita. Next base: position 6,893,674 of record HG996488.1, read on the forward strand.
GTATGTAACGTTAACAGCTTGTTTCAAGCTACCCGCCCTTAGATGTATTTCATGTCCGTTTTAAAATTATCCGTTAATAGTTTGGGTTAACTCAATAATGAGTTTATCTATAACTCAAAACAAATACAAACTCTACCATGGAACGCTTTATGAACGATCTCTACCAAACTTGAAGCAATGTTAATGTCCTCAGAACGCAGCTGAGTGAGACACATCTCGGACAGATAGCCTGATGGTAGATAATTTGTTGCAGGTAGTGGGAACGGACGACATGTAGACTGTCCAGGTCCCGAACTTGTGGAAGAACCAAAAAGACGTCCTATATAAAATTCCATATTTGCCATCATCCTCCGTATAATGATACATATATACCTACGTAAAGTCACGCCTATTTCCACGAGGGGTAGACAGAGACCATTCAGGATTTCCACTTGCTACGATCCTGACATACTTTTTTCGCCTCATTCACTTTCGCATCACATTTCTCATACTATCTTATATTCAATCAGCTATCTTGGCTAGGTTCCATCTAAATAAAGAAAACATTTAATGCCCTTTTTCAGTTACCTTATAATGAGCAAGTAAATTAAATTAATTAGATGCGCTAAAATAACACTTACTATCGTCGGTAAGTGCATTTAATTACTATTACACTTACTGGCGACTTTCAAGCGAAAACATTATCTGGTAGGCGATTAATTTTAGGGCCATTGCAAGTAAATAGATATTTTATTATAAATTAAAACATAACAAACTGAGTTAAAACGCGGACAGTTGGAGCGATGCGTAAGAAGATGTTATCGCGCCTCGTCACCTGAACGGAAGCGCGACGGTGTCACTAACACAAAAACCACATTAGTTCCCCAATTATAATTACATTGATAATTATGCACGTTGATCTATCGAAGTTTACAAACAAGGGGACTATCTCTAATATCACATTTGTTGAGTGGAAACAGAACCGGGTTCAACATAATACAAAACAAGAGTTGTTACCTGTTATTTGTTTATATTCGGGCTATAAAAATATAGAATATGCAGATTCTGTGCGTTATAAGAATTCTCTGAAGTCGGTATTAAAAATTACATTCCCGAAGATGTTATTGGAGGGTAACGAAAGAGCTAGATAAGCAGACCTCGTCCAGATGTTTCAACGCCAAATTATTTCTTGAACAGTAAATCTTATTTGAAATAAAGTATTCGTGTATTATAAACACCTAAGTCTGAATAAACATACATGCAGGTAAATCAGAATGGTAAATGACTAACTGTAATATAAATATCTGAAATAGTAAAACTAGAAACATGCGTTTGAATCAAACAATCTTTCAGCCGTTTCCACAAAGCTTAACATTTTAAAATGAATCCGGTGAAGATCGTAAAATATTCGATAAACAGGGCGTGTATGTTTGCTTTCGCCGAGTTTAACATTGCTATTAAACAGTCGTGAAATGGACAGAAATAATCGGGTCGATCCGTTATATCGCATCATTCGTATGACGCTGGCGTCTCTAGACGCTGCCCATTACTATGCCCGATGCGCGTGCGACTCCCGCGATCGCACGATTACTTTAGTCCTCAAAACTTACATGCAGATACCAGCATTGTCGATTGAGTAACATCCAAAAATACTTTCCACTTGGTATTCACTGAATGATTACTGCATCTCATCTACAGTTAATTTTTAAGGCACGGTGTGATGCAGGTACGCGTGCGTCATTAACAGGCTGCAGTAACTAACTAGGTGGTGACGTGGCGGTGGCGGCTTGACTCCGTGGTGCTTAATCGCAAAATTTGCGAATGTTTCATGGCGGTAGCTACGCGCTGCGCCCGCGCACCAGACGGCTTTGTTTTTGTGAGTCGCGACGCGCGCCTACCGGCCGGCCTTTCGCCGCCGATTTTAAATCGACCGAAACAATACTGGGAACTAGGACATTTCGCATCAAACACATACCTGCCTACTTTGAAGATGACGAGCGTATCAGAATACGGCTGCTTTTGTTCGCAAATTGACATCAATATAACTAACAGTGTTTGTGCTACGCCACCCTACATGTAAACGGATAGCTGAGTGTTTCCGCCGGTCGGTGTCGTATAAAAAGGATTTCTACTGAACATGAATGACTCCCGGTAAGATTGATAAAAGCTGGCGAGTGTATGGCATAGTAGCGAACGTTTTAATCGCGTGATTCAGTTGCGCATTAGGTGCGCGCAGGCGGCGGGGCGCGGCAGGCGGAGCGCGGGGTGCTCGCGCGGCTCTGCGGTGCCTCCCGCGGCGCTGCGCCCGCTCCGCAACTTTTTATCCGCACATGCTCGGCTCGTGTCTTTTTCGCTCTTCCCGATTGGAATTCGTTGAGGGATCGCCGCTGCCGGTGGCAGACGTCTTGTGACATGTCAGCGGTGGTACGTGCACTGCGTACAAGGCAATTAAACAGTCATCTCACTCGAATCCACCAGTCCGGCGGAATCTCCTCGCAGTGCCGAGAGATGTTTCTGAGGAAGCTCGTCTTTATTCAAGGAACAACCGTGAAAATTCTTCGACACAGAAATCGTTAATTGATACCGTTAATTGTCCATTCTTTAGGACTACATCTTGTATTTCACTTGAGAAGTTTTTTAAGCTCGCTTAATGGACAAACACGATCTTTTCAATGAAAGTGATCCCACTTATAATATCTATCAGTCTGACTACCTTAGGTAGAGGATGTTTACTTACTGCCCCACTATTATATCATTTGTGTGCGTGTATGTAGATTTCTCACACATGTATGTAAATTCTTACTGTTTATGTTCATATAAAATCCCAGCACCATGCGTGATCTGAAATGCTATTTTCCTTAACGCGGCCCAAAAGCAGAGCATTTTAAAGATGTTTTTTGTGTTCCGCCGAGGTGGTAGCATAACAATGACAGCTCCTACAATAGAAACTTATGTTTGACAAAAGGAAAGGGCAAACTTCGACGGAGCGTGTGAATGAAAATACAAGAGAAAATAATGGAGACAAATCACGGCAACCAACTTAGATACTGCGAACAAAGTATTTCTAATTTATTGACATGTTCTTACAGACCGCGAGATATAAGCTCCAAGAACGTTAATATTAGTTGGTATACTTTAGTGTATTCGTTGTATAAACATTCACTTAAATCTATACATTGTTGATGGAAATATTGTGTAGAATTGTAATACCGTATTTATACCGCAAGTAGAGGTTGACCTTTTTACGTTTTAATATTGGGTCCTTTAATATATATTACAAGTTTAGTAGGAGCTTAGATCATTTACTCTGTGGATATACTGTTTTCGGTATAGGTACAGCAGATTTCGTACTTTTTAAATATTATTTATTTATTTATTTCAAGGTCCTTCATTATGTATTTAGTTGCCTCAAATCTAGTATACACCTGCTTATACTGAATACACCCTTGCAAGGATTGTAATAATAATACAATTTGTAAGCACCTATAATATTAGTTTGATAGAGTCAGGCCTCAGACCTTTTTTTAATTTTGTCATGTGTATATTATATCAGTGTCATAATTTAGCCCGCCTTTATATTTTTACAGTATGTGTCTATTATACATTTTAATTAATATTTCCATACAATAGGATCAATTATACCTACCTATTTGACTTAGGTATATGCGCGGGTCGTAGCACGTGTAAATTCGGTGCTTACTAGATGCCTACTACTATTCCTAACCCTTCAAAATCCGAGCATGACTGATTCTATAACATTCGTGAGTGTTTTCAATATTATTTACTATATATACCGGTTTTTACTCACGTGAATAAAAGTTCCGTTAGAGTCCGAAACTAGTCGGGCATTTCCGAATATTGACGTGAGTAAAAACCGGTATATAGATACCTATAGTAAATAATATGACTGACTCTATTAATTATATGTACTAGGTAGGTACTACTTCTTTATAGATTCGGATGATATAAGTACCTACGTATATTGAATATAACGAGAAGTAAAACAAAACAATAACAATACAGAAACGGAATGGATACAATGTTAAATTGTATTTATTAGAGTTTATTATTATCGCATTGTGAACAATAAGTAGGTAGCTACATATAGACAATTATGGTAAAGTCTGAAAGGTGTCGCCGGTGGTGCGAAGCCGACTACTACATGTGTTACCGACTTCCATAATGGATGATTCAGGGCTATCCGTGCGGTACACTGACTTACTGACGTTAATATGGACCATGCGCTTAATAATATTTATTTATAAACCTAAACAGAATACTTATACCATTATTTTGAGACGTTCTGTGTGCGTAAGGACAGGATATAGGTATGTACCTACAATTATTTCATTACAATACTTGTGATTAAGGACAATGGTTTCACTTTGTATAATAATCGGAAAAAAATTCTAGGTATGTTATACCATGCACGATGACAGTCTTGAGTTTAAGACTCGTGAGTTTTTAAAATAACACTTCTACTTTTTTCTTTAGGTATGCTTTCGGGTTTGGTTTCTACCTGTTTCAGAGTCAAGAATAACCTTCAGTCTTACTCAACTTAGATATCAGCATCCACGACTTAGGGAATAGGAAAATCCTTCCACACGTCTCAACTGCCAGATCTTCAAGTATAATTGTGAAAAGGATTAATTCTTACTTACGAAGAATGAATGAATGCACATTGTACAATTCGTTTCATAGGTAGGTACACCACACCGCAATATTTCTTCTGTTTGTTAAGATTATAGAAACTATCTACTTACACAGGTAGTTATACTTTTAGCGTCCACTCTAATAGTTTTGCAGGTATGTATATCTTGCTAGTGTTGCTCTGAATACTTAGAGCTTAGTATAATAATTAAAACAATAACTTTCAAAACCCCCTAGTGTCATAGAACATGTTATAAAAAGTATTTAAATAAGTAGAAAGTATTAAACAAATAGTTAGGTACTTACTAATCACAGACTGTGCCAATGTATTTGAATATGTTAATTTAACTTAACTTCGAATATCACGTTGTAAGCTTAGTCACGACCTACTTATCATGCTATTAATATTAATAAAATTGTGTTATTGTGAACACAAAAATATGAAGAATATTTTGGTGATGTCGCGATTATGCGGCCATATATAATATTAAAAATAATAAAAAATGCCTCAGCCAAATGCCCCGGTGGTAGCCCTTGGAATAACAGAAAGAAGCCGCTTGCCTTTCCATTGAATCAAATTCATATATTTTGAGATTCAGTCGCCAATTTCATTTGTACGGATAGCAAAAAAGTGTTAAATAAACCGTCTAGTTATTTTTATGTCGAACAAACCTTTAAAATCTTATTTGTTTAAAAATTATGTCGTTAACATAATCTGAAGAATTAAATATATGGAGCTAATGAATTTTCCTATGAATACTGTTGTTGCTTAGATGTTTGTTTTAATTCACCAGTTCCATGTTAAGGATGCGCATATCGCATTAAAGGAAAGCAAATTATAAAGTACATATAAGTGTATTAAGCGTGACGTCCAGCTGAGAGCTCATTGGACATCGTAATAGGCAATGACACATATTGTTCTGACTGTACATTCCGCGGATTGTTTTATTGGATTATGCGGCGAGGCCGCGAAGCAGCTATAACTATTCAGTGTCGTCTTTTGTGTTATGGAAAAACTTGTTCTTGAACCCATGTAGTGTGAAAGTCTCGTTTATTTTTGCAGTTTAATGTTACATATGTACACATATTATCGGGTGCGCGGCGCGGCTGTCAGCAGAGCGCGATGCGCCCGCGCAGCGCGCATCGACACTGCGCACACGCCGAGAGCGTTGTTAACGCGGACAATGCGGAGCACACATAGATCCTTCATCATTACCGTTTCCATTTCTGATCTCCTTTGGCTTCTGTTGTGTTTATTATGTAAAATTAACTAATGACACTGATTAATGTTTAATAAATCATCATTATATTATCGAACTAGGTTTACCTATAATATCACGAATAAGTACAATATAGAAATCGCATATTACTGCTGCTCAATATTATGCGCGTCTTGGCTCAAAGATCCAGGTACCTGCAGGTCCAACGCCTACCTAATAAGATAAAAAAAATGTTACCAAATTACAAAATAAGTACTCATAAACGTAACAATTTAATTGCAAAGCCAGCGGAACCCTGCGAAACCTTATTCAGTCGGTCGACGACTAATGTTTATTTGGACATATTTATGGCTATAGTTCCGCTTTTTGTGCAGATGGAAATATGTGTGGCGGATCGCACGTCTGCGTGAGATTTCGGACACCTCTCCGCTTACTAAATTTAATATCGTCGGCTTTTACGCCGACGACGAACCAAATAAAAAAACTATGAAATCGCCATTGTGTCGGCGACACGAACGGCAGTTCGCGCCTACCAGCCACTCATGAAAATTATTTTGTTTTTATCACAAAATGTATGTTTATGATAACACCTGTTTCGCTGATGCCTCCGCGATCGGTGTCAGTCGAAGCTTGTCTCGATTTTTTGCCAATTTAAAGACTATAAAGACGCCCGCATCGCCCGCTAATTTAACCACTGTTCACCGAATTACGCATTCGTTTGCTCTTGTTCGAGGGACGAACACTCCTGCTTTACTTATGTAACTTTTGATATCAAATGAAGCTGCATTTATTTAAAACTGTATCTTTACATTCGCTTTATTTATGTTTATCTTAGCGATAGGTGAATCTAGTCATTTCCTGCGATTACTAAGCCTACAACTATTTCGATGAAGATAATTCATATTTATTAACAAATCAATCGCATAAATCTTAGTTTATGTCAACTATAATGATGCGGTTGTCAAAGGCCAGCCGCCACGGCCACGGTCCAGCTTTTTGCATAATTACGTCGATGGAATGCCGGCCCTTTAATATGATAACAAAGAAAGATGACCGACTATATGATTGTTGAAATTTATAGCCATCCTCAGTAAGAGATGTTAGCTGCCGATTGTGAGAACTACGGAGTCTCGGAACCCATTGCTCCATTCTTTATATTTCATCCGCCTAGCATATTTCTTTAGATTTAATAACTCTACTCTTCCTACTACCGGGTCCATGAAGTATAAGACTTACAATTTCCCACTTAGCCTAAACCCTATAAGGTTTTATTATTAACTTCACGGTAATCGTGGATCTTGTAAAGAGCACAGACATAGATTAGGCGCGCGAGAGCAAATATGTCTATTGGCCTGTTCGAATTGATAAACAACATGAAATCAAAGATAGTGAAACCCTCCTTAACGTAGGCCACGAGTTATATATTTTCGTAACGCAATCCATAAGAAAACACTACAATAATCGTACATTTCTCTTGACAATGTTCCTTTGAATAAAGAGAGTTAAGGCGAACAGATACAATGTAGAAGATTTGTTTACTCAGCGCTAAGAGGGCCAGCATTGCGTGATTACCTCCTCGGCGCGACCGCTTGAAAAATAGACTTTCCTGCGTACAAATATAAGGAGAAATTCGCTGTATTGCAAATACGACTCTGTATCTATGTGCAGATAGCGCACCGGCTTGCAGCCGCTCTCGTGGGGTTAAATTAGTACGTACTCAAATGTCATCGTTCACTATGATATCGCAATCAAAATTGACGTGGGAAATATGCTCGTTTGTGACTGAGGGCACGCAGCTGATGTCTATAAATTTTACAATGAATTATATCGACCGCTCTGCTAGACGTTGCATAATTCAATCATAATGCTGTCAAAGTAAGCGCCCCTGCCGTTACTGCACCTGTATGCTGCACAGATTATGAGAGAATTCCTTTTAAAATTAAATATGGTGTGCAGCGTTAAAATATTATGGCTCGATACTAGTAAATGAATATGTCCGGTAAAAAGTGGTTTGTACATGTCATAATAACTGGAAAAGCTAAAGCAAACAAACAGGTAACTCACAGTATGCAGTGTCCGGGTGCGCATACGGGATGCGAACGGTCGATCAGCACCACCTTCCTGTTTTAATAAGTACCCAGTTTTTATACGCGACAATCACCTGCATTCATTTAGCGGAGTAGAACAATCATCTACATAATAACATCAATAACAAGGTGAATAAAACACTTGCAATTAATACTTATCAACTGTTGGCTTAAATAAAGTGATCGAGAAGGAACAGGAAGATTTTGATCTTTTACACGTTTAAATAATCAAATGCAGTAAAAACTTAAAATTTTCCGAAATAACCCATACTCTTATTTCATGAAACCTTTTAACTACGATAGCACAAAAACATCAACATTTATTTGTTTCTTTAACGATTGCATCAGTAGAAAACAAGAAACAAACTCATGAATTTAGAAACATGCATACGAAAAGTCGTATATTAACTTGGCTGATACAATATATTTGTTATGTATCGAGATCTGAATACAAGAACTCTCAGAGGGCTCATGATTGTATTCTCTTATAAAGAGCCAGTACTTTCCTTACAAAATTGACATCCAAATCAGATTAATCCAATCAATGGAAATTTATGACGCACCGAAGAGCGAGCTCGCTTAGTACCATTGAGAGATCGGCGCAGGGCTTTGCTAATCAGTTCTCGACCAACTAACTATAACCTACCTGTTGCTTTGCGCTGCATCTTCATCCTGCTCCGAACAGCCTCACAGCGACGACAACTTTAACCTTATTACTAGTAAACCCATGCGATAAAAGTTATTGGAAATAATAAACCTAGTCGGTTTAATAATTAAATCGATAACTTTCCAGGAGTACCCTGCATGGGGCAGAACTACCGCGAAGTATTACCAGTATGGACGACATTGTCACACTATGCATTTCGGCTTAAAAATTATTCGGAAATTTGCCAACGTCTTCGAAAATCACACAATGTGTGTTTTTGCAGCAATTACAGAGACGTGCGGAGCGGTCGCCTTCTTTGCAAACATGTCTTTGATTTATATGTCTGTTTTCGGCTCACGGGATGAGAGTAAAATATGAGCCAACCCATCAAATATTCAACCTTTTTGGGACGCGGGAGCGACTCTTAATGCTCATTATAATAAAAATACGATAGTTCATACTGAAATATATAACGTACATGTTGCCTACGTTGGTATGTCAGTCCCATTTTGGAAGTCGGCAAATCTTTATATGTAGATTGATCAGTTTTGATACTAGTCCTAAAACTCCTCTGGTTTTCATGATTTTAACCAAGCTGGATAGTTTAGTAGATTACCGCTTGAACATTAAATCTTATTTCAGTGCAATTGCAACAGTAGGTTTTATTTGATGGCCATGACCAATCGAGAAAGTGCTGAAAAACCTGTAATAAAGACGTTCTGGATTACGTGCTTAATGAGCCAATTGTTAGATACCTAAATACCAGTCTTTATTTTATGCGAAGAGGTGGCCCTGTAATCGACAATACATTAAAAAATGCTTTTACATTATTTATTTTGGTCTAGTAGAGTAATTATTGAAAAATATTAAACAGCCAGATTTTTTTTATGTTTTCTGAATACACAACCAGAATCTATGAAAAAGAAAACCATTCAAGTATCTAGTCACATCGGTCTGTCGGAGACAAGTTGGTTATATTTCATCAGGACTTGTTGTCACATGATCCGCGGGGAGATTCATCTTTAATTGGGTGAACCGGGCCAAGTTGCTCCTTTACATTGTGGACCTTTATTAGAAGCCCGGCTGGGACACAAATGTCATACCTACCTGTACGGACCTTCGTGAATCCGGCTATATTTAAATGATCGGAATATGTATTCTTTGCACAAAAAGCGATTTGATTAAAAGTGATTAGATTTTTTTTAATGATGAAATTTTTAAATGTTCCGTATGGTATTCACCTATGAAAAGCTAGTGAGATTGATTAGATATGCATCTTGTAGTTAATTTAAGTGTTCTATTGTCATATAGTGTAGTTTTATTTTTGTTAGGAACTTTAGTGTTTAGACTACATTAATTGACAAATTTTATTATTAAGGCCACGTTTTTGATATTGACTTTTAGTGATTAATGATTAACATTATTTAAATGTAAGTTCGTTTAGATGGAGAGATGGAGCGATGCTCTGGAAGTAACTTTTAAACTGCACGAGTGCTTATATTATACAAACTAGAACAAAATTGTTTTGTTGGGTCGTTTGTTTGAGTTGCAGAGATGTTAAGCTTACGTTTGTCTCTTTTAGAAGTACAAGTAAATGTATAATTGCTTTTATATTAGTAAGGCCCATATTTACGCGGGCCATGGCCACAAGCATGGCCGCGTCAACCGGCGTCCATTTACGAGACTGTCATCGCTGACTTGTGACGAGCAATTAAATTCAATATTTATGGCCTTATTAGAACACATAAATAACAACATGACATTTTTCAACTTGATGTCCGCTGACACTCTACCAATAAATCATGACGAGTTATGTAAAGTCAAATGTCAACACACGCGTATTTATGAACTTTATGGAAGAGGTTATTGGGATTTAAAGATTGTTTTACTGATATTGTTTCCATTTAATGTAATATATGTACGCACTTGATAACATAAAAGTGGGTTGCAAAATCTTATGCTTTTTAAAAAGATTGTATTTTTGTTATTGCACATTAAGGTTGTTACTTATAGTAACATCAAAAGATCAATCTTTGGTAACAGCCAACTTAATTATGACTTACATAAAAATTACAGATATGGGTGTACAGGTACACAACACGTGCAGGTCCTTATTATATACAGCTTTATTTTTTAGGTATGTCACTGGTACAAGTTATCACTGTAAGTTACTATTATAGCATGAAGTTATTCATTGGTATATAGAAAAATTTCTGTGAAAAATTAATTGGTACCAAAACGAGCTGCAAACAGCATTCAAGCTGTGAAGTGTGATGTGTAAGCTGTAGCTAAAGATTACTAGTTCCACTTTTTATACTAGCAATATTAGGTATTACATTAATTTAAACCGGGGACTTGAAGAGGAGTTACTTGATGAAATATCTTGACGCAACAAATACTGGATATGGTATACCTACATACCAACACGTACGCGCTTCTTAGGTACGTCTACTTATTAAGACAAAGTTCACAAAGTTCTAGCGAAGCGTAATATCGGTGTAGGTAGTTAACATTATTCTAAACTCTTAAATATAGTGGAATTAATAACGCATTCCATTTTGTACGCACCGACGCGGCCGAACGACGCACACAGAGGAGCGCGCAAAACGTCAAAGATTCTTAACTAGGACGAGTTAAACGTATGACGGTTGTAAATTTCATGTCGCTTATTCAATTAAGAGTCGTGGATTGAATGACATAAAACTTCTGAGATAGTGCAATAAAATACTTGGCAATTACGGGTCAGCAAGCAGAGGCTCAGTGTTTGCCGCGGCCTGCCGCACACGCCAACCGACACCGAGTTTACTTGCCCGCCGCCAGAACCGCCATTGTGATTTTGAATGTTCACTTACAAAAATATACGACAGCCAGCCACAGATGCATGCTCATCTCGGAATAAAGAGAGAGAATTGTGTTACGTGTAATCCGACAAACGAAATATACGAGCTTTAATGTATGTAGAAGACCATAAACACTAAGGTGTGTGATTATCTTTATTTGCACACGCCTTTTTAGCAAAATAAGTAATAAAACATTCAAGTTTAGTATAAGCAACCTTAACTCGAAGCTCATTTGAGCATAAAAGCTCAATGAGAAAAAAATATGGTGTGAGTCACACTGCAATCATTGGAATTGGAAAGGCATATTTAAGCGTATTTAAGCATTTGGTGCATTCGATAGTTATATTATTTTATACCATTCATTATTAAAGTATACTGTATAACAATGGTCAACACGTTTTCCAGGTACCCGTTAACTATTTCCATGTAATATTTAATACTTGGACCATTGTATGGAAATCTCTACATAATAATAATCATTAAATTTCAGACATGATGGCGCTCATCAAACTGACGTTAAGTTATGATGATTCTCGGTATCGGCAAAAACATATCGATGGAGGCTCATTATTAAGTTTAATTATGACAGTTCGCCATATATGAATGGTTTACTTGCTCGTGTCTGCGGTCAGCGGACTCAAAAAACAGGCATTCGTCCCATAAGAGTGCTCCTATATAGAGCAACTTGACAGCTTATAAAAAAGCTTTATAGTACATTATCTTAGACACGACGAAGTCAACGACTCTTGATAACAATGTAAGATAAGACAGCATTGTTGACATGCAGATGGCCAGACCATTGAAATCAGACTGAATAAGGACAATCAGGTCCTTAAAACTTATAAGTTGGCACATTAGTGGTGTCTTATTGTTTCTGAAGGCGTTGCATATATTGCATTTCATCTTCTGGTTTTTATCGATTCTTATGTCCAAATGTGTAGCTAGGGCCTGGGCAACTCGGACGACCATGTTTAATTGCAGCTATTAGAACAGATGGCTTATTCATTTGTAGAGCAGTCGGTCGTTGCGCTCATGTCGTAAACTGGCGATTCGTTCCCGTTCTGATGTTATTGTAGCGTTTTGTCTATGCTCTGCTATTTTATTGGACCATTTTGTTGTCCCTCTGCCCATGTTCTAAACGTACATACGTCACTGTTTATATTTTTGTCATAGTTGTAATTTGATCTTAATAGAAAATATAAATTATGATTAGTTGATCACTATTGTACACGTACTTATGTCATTATCTGGGTTATGTCAATTTCACAGTACCTTAAAGAGATCACTGCACTGCTTTTTTAACTACTTTATCTAGAACAAGAACGGTGCAATCAGCTCTATAATGGGCTTCAGAACAGTGCGCTAATCGAACATGGTATCTAAAAGTGGCAAATATCAATTCTATAACTGGCTGAAAGTGTTTACTAGTACTAGTACCAGTTAACCTTATTTATCTCTTAGGTTTTACTTGCTACTTGTTTGGTTGCAATTCCCAAAAATGCCAATAAGATTTTTCAACACATGCTTTCCTTTTGTTTAAGCTCTATAATTAACTTTTTAGAAAGTAAAAATCTATAGAGAATGAATTGAAACAATTACCAAAGTAATGTAAGAAAAATATATACCTAATCAGCATGATTCAATTGGTGTAAATTAATTTGAGATAGCAAGTCTAGTGCCGCACTGGGATAATATTTCACGTAGAGGACGAGTGGCGACAGTTACTTGCGTTGTTCAAAACAACACTATTAGCATTTTCATTGTTGTTGATTATAGTGATAAGGACATGTAACCACTGTCACACCTTGTCAATGTGGAAACACGAAGCGAGGGACAGTGTTCAACTATAAGCGCACAATCTTTGTTATTATTCTTGTAATACGATTACCATCTCAAAACACGTCAATACATTTAACTTAATTATATCTCATACCTTGTGCATAGGTTTCCTTAAAATTGTAGATACGAACAAATACATACCTTCGCAGATATGCAGAGACGTTCCACCCGCTCTGAATAAATGAGCAACAACTCAAGAGTGTAGGTTGTCATCATTATACTACATTTAAATGTCAAAACGTACATAATAAGTGTTGCACTTTGCATGAACATGTCCACGACCTATTCGAATTCAATTTTGCTTACGTGAGTGGTAAAAATAAATAAAGGCGAACGAAGCTATGATACGAGGCGGGTTGCGAGTTATTGGTCCCCGTGCGCCGCGGCGGTCGTTCAATTTCTCTAATTAATTAACGATCCCTTAGATAACACACGCTGACAACCTTATTTGTGGCGAACAAATCTTTCAAACATAAATTTTAGTGTACACGCTCTAAACTTGTAAACTCTATGCACGTCTAGGTATCTACATGTACGAGGCCCGTAAAAGATAAATTTATTATCCTCCCAGATAGGTAACCGCACTCGACTGTTACCGATATTCACGCAAATTATATCACGCGATCACGGAACCATATCGTCGCAAATCGTAATTTAGGTATTCCCAAAATGTATATAGTTGGTACTAATCCACATTCTATGACATGTTTATTGCGTATTCTCGGCATTGTATCCGCGATTAGAAAAGTGCGTAATTGAATATTCACACGGCGTGTATCCGAGCGTTCTCGCACTAAATATTCGTGAAAGATTCACCCAACAATTTACATTGGTCACATAAATAAAAGAAGCAAGCGGCCTCATTAGGCGACAGCACGCCGCACCGCGCCGCGCCGCTGCCGTGCACGCCGCCGCTACCGTGTCCCACTCCTCACCAATAACGTGTATTTGTCAGGAAATTTCCACATAATTGCTCAGAGCTCAGGCGACTCTGATTATTTTATTCATTCTTTTCCTTAGGGTTAGAAGGGTTAGCACGACTCGATACTTAGCAAGATGCACTAAGAAATCAGATGGGACGGAATGAATTCGTTAAGCCATTAAAACATTTTTTCTGCGGCTTTATTTATCTTTATCTGTCTGGTTCCAGTTAAGTGACAGAGGACAAAACTTTAAAAATCTATTAAAGTATATAATTTATTAAAGGCTTGCACTATCAAGAAGAGAGCGAGGCTGTGGGTAGGATCGGTCGCTATCGCGGCTAGTAGTATAAGCATCGGTCAATTTGTTGACCGCTCGCCCCTATCCTTTTTGAACATTTTTTGTCAACCTATTTTTCACTGAAGACAAAGTTATGAGGATTTTAGAGAGGTATGCTTTTATTGCAGTAATTAAGATATGAAGTTATATTAGAGCTTTTAACGAAAGCGAGATTTATCCGAACCGTAACATTTTTTTGTTGCATAATGTTCATAACTTCTCTGTCTCGACTGTTTGAACTCTATCTAAATATTTTATGGCTTGTGAGACGCAGTCAAATTAATATAAATCCATACATTTGGATGACTTTACATTTGTATTAACGAGGTACAAAATCGAGCGTGTGGCTAAAGATAATCTTAGACATAAAAGAAAGTAAGTAGCCTCGATTGTTTGTGCTTGAAACTAAGTAAGCGTGACAAATATAAAACACTGGAAATGCGAAAGTTATTCCAATTTCCACATAGTTGGGCGAGCCCACTACAACTCATTGCGTCGGTCAGTGGACCCCTTCTCATTGTCGCATGTTGTAACCAAATTTGTGACATTAAACTACAACATTCGGTTTTATCAGAATACAAAGGATGTTATTATCGACAGTAAGCAGGGTGAATCGGTTCCTCGAGCCTCAATTACCTATCACTTTACGACCTTGAGAACTGCTGATCGCGTACATACGCGGAGCAGAGCTGCTCTGTCGAACTGGCTCCAAACGACGCGACGCCATGATCACTGAATAGAAATGAGCGCATGAACGTCAACATCTATTTCACGTACGTAACGGTAGACACTCATATGACTTCAGACTGTCACTTAAGCAGGTCAACTCAGAGCAATACACTATTTGTTGGCAGTTGTTGTCGTACCTTTATCAGTTTGACCCCATCTAAGATGCCAAGATGTTGATTGTAAGAAAAGATTAAATGATTTTATCTCTACAATATAAGTTCTTATATATGTAGTTGTAATTCAACACGTATGCAGAAAAATATTAGGTGTTCATTTTCTGTTATTAAAAACATTCCCATGACAATAAAATATGCTCCGAGACAATGATTGAAAATACGCCTCAGGAATAAAAATATGGTCGTTAATAATCCATAGTGGTTGACATATCATTGCTTAAATAACTCTACAAGTAACGAACTAATAAAATATTCTATAAACATTGTGACGGTCGCGCAATACAGACGCCGATCGACGATTCTGTGAAGTCGTTTGGAAAGCAGGCTGTGATTTGCAAGGTCACGCGTATAACACGGATGTTCCCGATATTGAAATGTACAGACGTGCTTTATTCACCTACATATCAACACATGCAATTTGAAAAGATCCAAGCCAAGCACTCATCTCTTTATTAAAACAAACCTTATACGCGGCACGGAAGCTATCGTTTCGTTCGGTGAAAACTCGCCGCTTGAACGTTGCCCAATGCGACAGCAGTATGAGAATCAAATACTCATATTGAATACGAAGCAGACGAACGGTACGACACTTCGTATGGTAAATTCCGTATTGCGAATTATTAAATTATTTATGCCGCATATCGCGGTGCGCCGACTACCGATCGCTGAACCACAATATCGGGAATCCCTGTTCGCTACTAATGCAATAATTTGGCGTATTTTGCAATCGCGTATTGAATATTGAATAGTTGGTAAATAGTTTATGTTCTGAACGTGGATTTCAGAGTACGTGATCCGGCGCGGCGGCGGTTCGTTGTGAAATTGCACGACACACGGATAACATACGTTAACAAGTGGTCGTTTCGAATAAAATTTTATGTTCTCGTTGTGTTTAGATTTATAACAGATACGCGATGGATCTCTCGATATGCGATGCATTACAGCACTGCGGCACCGCGCACCGGCTGCAACGTAGGTGTTCAAACAGCGCGCGCGGCGAACGATTATAAGGAGCACGAAATCGAATAGGTGTAACATTATTATTTAAGTACTAAAATAGCCATTATAACTTTACTGCGAATGGGCACGACATGCTGATGCTACCCACGAATCATGTCGGAGCGTGTTTAAATTGTATAAGCGACGATCATATCAATGTTAAATTTAAGTAAAGGTTTTCATAGACATGTATCACGAAAATGCCATTTAATAGGTACATGAGCTTACGATTTGATGCAAGTATTATTCGTGATCCTATATCAAAGCTATCTTCTGGAAACATTAAACATTTAAGTAAATATAAGTTTGACACAAGCCTTACCTAGTACCTACCTACCTACTTATCTATATTATGTGGTAATCACCAGTGTCCTCGTTCTAGCATCAACTACTGTATAGGTGTGTATAGTCCTATAATGTAATCAAATTCAATTATTCGAATTCGTTAATAAATCAACTAGACTACAAGAAAGTACCAAGGTACAATTTGAATGACGGGATGGTGAAACTTTCAAAGGAGCGCAATATAGTATAAAATATTTCTAAATAATTTCGTCTCTACTATAGTAGAGACGAAATTATTTAGAAATATTTACCAAAACAAGTGAATATCGAGCAAAGCCATTAGAAACTAAGAACATCTATTAGAGCACAAAGAATGAAAGAAACTGCCCTTCCTTAACTATACCTAAGTACTTTTCCAGTAACTAAGTGGCAGTCCTTCGTAGCAACGCCAAAATAATCTGATCTTACTCAGAAAGTCTTTACACCATGTATTTTTCTCCTTCTTTTTCTCTGTTTGCACCTATATCTACATACAAATGGGCGACATTTCTTGCCCTGGAGGTCCGAAAAAGTAAAACCCAAACGTCCTACTGTAAATTAGAACCATCAAAATCATGTTTCAAACCCTAAGTTTCACTTAAGTGAGAATACAACCAACATCTTAAAATGACAACTTAACTTATAAACCTAATCATGTAATAGGCAGTCAATGAGTCGATTTGATATGTCCTTATGATGATAACGAAGTATATCGCGTGCGTACAATCGCGAACGAAGTAGAAATGATTTAATTTGTTCGTAGAGTGGCTCCGAGGGAGTCGAGTAGTCGCGGTTATAGACCCGTGCTGTGCTATCATTTGTCGTTATTTTGAGGACAAAATACAGGCAACAATCAGTACTCCGACTCTACTCGATTTACTCCATTCGTTGCAAAACATTGTGAGTATATTTCGAAGTGAGCTGCTGGCTCAGTGCTGTGGCGATTCATGCTTGTTCCTTCTCAGGTATGAGAAAAGGCCTTTGCCCTGCAGTAGTGCAGTTATAAGCTGATATTATTACGACTTTTCTTTCAAATAAAAATCCAACATTTCTGAGATGTTTTCATTTGGAACAGAGACTTAAGATTAAGCCATGCGTGTGTGAGGTGATTTGACTGCACTTCTTTTATGTTCTGGTTCAGTAGAGTATAAAAATGGGTATTACAAAATTTAAAAAAAAACTGTGTCAGAATTGACTAAAGAAAACTGAGAGCTTAAGTATTATATATCTCCCTATTTCCTTAAATATAAATGAAGCGAGACTTGTGTAATATCTGCACGTTGGCGCTGCATCGCGTGACCCGACTCCCCAGTGTTGACTTAATGGAGTGCTCGTGAACAAATTTAAAACACGCCTTGTTATGACTTACATGATTTATAATTACGTTCCCGTGATTGCGAAGTGACAAACACGGAACACTTTAACTATGAGGGAGACGTTTAATGCTAATCATTGCTTATTGTTTATCATTATATATAGTTTGTTATTCCTTAAATAGTATTGGCATAATGTACTCGTAAATGCTCCTTACGTTTCCTTTGTTGTACAAATCTTGGTACAAATCATCAAAGAGGCTAATGATGTCAGAATGTGTTTGTATGTATCCAGTTTGTTCCATAAACATATTTTTTTCTGGCATTAGTTATAGGTACTAGTACTTGTGAACTTTTCCTTAAATCCCTATAATAAATAATAATAACAGAATCATACTCGTAAACAAACACTGAGAACTAAATAAATGGAATACCTCGGTTCTTAAAAAGTTAACCCCGAGGCGAAGTCGACTCAGGGGTTCGTAATTGAAAAATAAAAGGCCGTAATAATAGAAATTACATTACGTGCTTTCCAATGACAAAATTTGCCGTCTGTCTGTTTTTGTCAGGAACGACATTGACTTCACATACATAGATATACAATTTAGTCACCCACCCTATTGTGGCTCAAAAAGGGGGCCTTTTGCTACAAATCTATTAGAATAAGAACATACCTATATTTTGTTTAACTTATATGGGTATTAATAAATACTTACCTAATAGTAGTTATACGGGCATTTCTAGGTAGGCTTAATATTAGTACATTTACAGGGTTATTTGTAAGGCACTAACAACCTTTCGGGGGTAAAAGTAAACATTATTATACACATCTTTTAGTAAATACAAGAGTCTACATTCACAGAATAAGATATACCTAGTCATCAGACTTAGGAAAAACGCTAAGTTTCATGTCTATGTGTTGCTGTTTCGTACAACTTAGGTATGACTAAATTAATTTTTACACAACTGCCAAAACAAAAGAGTGTGATGTTTTCAGGGTTCATGTATGCATGTATGTGAGTTTCTTTATTCCTCCATAACTTCTGAATACTTGAACCGATTTTGATGTATGGAGTGTCGTTAGAATCCATCAAATAAAAAATATATTAAAATATAAAAAACACATTGCGATGGTACTTGTTTTTTACACGACTGCCCAAAAAAGGAGTGTAATGTTTTTACTTTTTAGTTCGATTTTTGACATGTCTGTGTGACATGACATGACAGTCGTGTTTTTAATTTTTAATTACATTGTATCACCTTACCGAAGTGTCTTTGCGACAGTCTTAAAATATGTGAACATTGTAGGAGACACTCATGGACCTATGTTAAACGAATAGATCGCTGAACTTTGATCTTGCAATAGTTCTTTGAAACCGAGCTTTAGTTTTTAACTACGATGTAGGGTTTGTAGAGTTAGGACATAGGAGATTGAATCTTCATGAGATCTGATAACTGTTTAACAGGAAAAGCGTTATGAGCTTGAGTCTTGGCAACCTATTTGACATGAAATGCGTGTTAGGATACTTTATGAATATTACATTAGATACCATACTGAATACTAAGATATTTTAGAAAATTAATAGTTTTCATGTTTATTCTTCGATGATATACTCAAAATATTTATATCAAATGAGAAATAGCAGATGCCTCGAGCAAAAGCAAAGATGGCTAGCATTTGCGATCACATACCGAAACAGAGTTCCCAAACATTTGTATTCAGATATTACGGTAAAGTTGGATTGTTTCGTGCATCGGCCGACATTTCCGTACAATAGATTGGCCGAGGCGTGGTGCAGCTAGTTAGCCGTAAAGTGAGATGTAAATATGCGCAGGCGCAAGGGTCACACATTGACTCTACCGCATTGTGGCGGGAAACGTGCCAGCACACATACTAGGAACATTGTCTTGTTTTTGATATATTACTCGATATATTCGTATAAAGTTACCAGTGCTACTTAGTACGCACTCACCGATACAAAGTACAGAGGAACTTTGAGCGGTTACTTGAATTATCGCCACTTCAAGTGATAGGACCTAATCAATACCGACATGCCGACATTATAAAGTGATTTCAACGTCAGTGATCAGAAGCAAGTGTTATCTAAGATGCTTCACTGTCAATTAGTTATTTGTACGGCAATACTTCAGTCGTGGATAGACTCATTACGTAATACGAATCTTATTCATTGCTTTAGTTCTCGAATATAATCGCAGGCATAGCCCGGGAGGAACTCTTATCCGATCAGGAAAATTGATAAACTAAATCTAAGTTTATATTCCGAGCGTGAGTTTTACGAGATTCATGAGTACACAGCCATAGATTAGCCTAACGACATATAAATAGCAACCACCGTGGCTAGCACCACTATAATAATTGCCTACTCGCATTTTATCCGCGCTATCATCTGCGAATCAATCAAGTCTGATCCGTAGTGTCTTACCGAGAAAATTTATAGCGTCTTCTCCTCCAGTTATTTGCATATTATCTTAATGATGAAGAACCACCTCTTCGCCACTTATCGCCATATTCCAATTAATGTTGGAAATATGCGCCGGCTCCTCGCGACGCCGTGTTTTATTAACCTTTCATAATGTACACCCTTTATCGCTTGTATTAAATCGCCTTTAATGTGGAACAGTTTTGTGAGAGATATTTTATAAGTTTCCATTAATCGCGCTGACGTAGGTATAGTAGAGTCGGTTTTATCGAATATTTCACTGTGAACTGGAAACGCTTCGTAAGATGTTTGGTAATGACACTGAATATTCAATAATTACATATATACTGAAGCAATAATTTCTTGGAACATTGCATATCATATTCATTCTAAGGATTTATTCCATATAGGCTATAGAAGAGCACTTGCAAAACGTCAAATCAAGTTTCGCTGTCAAGTTACCTATTGTCTATTCAAATCATAATCACAAATCGTACCTAAATATCTTCTACAGTATTGGGTACAACATATTTAATTTTATATTGGCCTCAAACTTCAGCTCTTGATCTTGTGGGGTGGTGGGCTAATAGGTAGCATACGTCATCTACGTGTATAAAATAAGTTTTCATTTCCATTTATAAAACAGTCTCGATTTTTTGTTATCGGATACAATTTACCTTCATCACAATATTAGTATTTTTATTTTTCGAGTCATCGCAAACATTTCTTTCAAATAATATAAGGACTTTTTATCTGGTAAGTAAGTATGCAAAATGTGTGTAAACTGGTGGCGAAGAGGCCCATAATTATTCTGAGCGGCATACGTGTATGTAATGGTTAAAATAATAGGTGCAGACGCATCGCTCGCTGCCGACTCTTGTGCCACACCTAATTAACCCGGGACGAGACATGCCCGCGTTATAAATTTTAAATCTTCGCAAAGCCTTCGAGTTAAAGAAGTAGGTACACTTCTGTTGAAAACAAAACGAATGTATCAGATGGGCCTGAAGGAGTAGGTAGGTATATTTAAATAGGTATGCTATGGATAATAATTATGGATATACGGTAGATGGTAATTTACTTCAATCGAACTGTCAACATACCTAGTTATAGTCAGAGATCCACGGACCATTTTTACAATCGATGACTATCAAACTAATTTTCCGTGAGTAGCTACATTTTGATGAGAGTCAAACTTATCTCTTACAAAAATTCTCGATTGTGGTAGCTAACAGGGGTAGTTAGCAGCCGCTCGGGAACCTTAGGACAATTCAGATTATTATCTAATACCTACCTGCTGAGTAAAGTATTCAAAACAAGGACATGATACTGAAATGTTAACTCACTACACAGAGAAAATCATATAATCCACCAATTTTAATAAAGAGACCACTATACCATACCAGGTACCACTATTGGCAGGAAGTTCAAAAATTGGTTCAGAAAGTTCTATAGTCGATGACTTTATTCCATAAAATAATAAAAGCCATCCTTTTTAAGTGTGACATCGCAACGCATTTCTTTTGTGTCCATGATCTTTCAACCATAAGCGAGGAATCACGACCAACTTTATGAAGAGCACTAGATTTTGCATGCAGTATCAAGTTATACTCTACAGGTTGTTGTTTATTATACTATGTTTTAGAAAATGGTTTAATCCTATCACTGCAAAATAAAGAATGGGGCCCTGCCGCATGATGAGATCATTCCTCGTTCTTTACAATGCCGATAGTAAAACATTCAAGTCAAAAACTATCAGTGCATAAGTTTATTAATCAGTGATTGGTGCCGTAATAAGTAGTCTTATTTTACTAACGTAAGTAGTTACTTTATTGGTTAGTAATGATACTGTACAGTACGGTTGTGCTTTAGTGATCGGCAGTCTACCTAGGAGTCATGCGACTCTAAGAACGTACTAGTAAATGGTTACATTCTTAGTATTTTTATAGGTTTCGGTTTTATTTTTTAGGTCGATTATTTATTCTTTAAAAAAATAATTTTACCAGTTATAACGGCAGTGTAAGCTCACTAGGTGACATCCTGTATAGGTACCTACGCGAATGCGATGCATTCTGGCAGTTGTATGGTGAATGTAGTAGCAGCTACCGATCATCGAGTGAAATATATAAATCGAAGCGTTATCATCTTTGGCGATCACCGCAGACGGCTGCGGCGGGCGGCCGAGACGTGAAATAAATATCCATTTCCATACTCAAATGCGGCAGGGTTGAGCAAGGGCGCGGGCGCTGCGTCCGAGCTGGCCGCCTCGCAAGCCTCGCCCGCCGCCGCGCGACGACTGACAGCCTCACACGCCTGATCTATAACTCCTTATTATTATTTGAATGAGATCTATTGATCCGCGAGGTGTGGAACCCGCAATCCGCTTCGACGAAGATCATTTTGTTCGACTGGAACGACCGCTTTTGAACTAACTTGACGTTACAATGGTGGCCAGTGACGGCAATGATTTAAAATCTGTTAACAGGACGGTTCTCTTTTTAACGATTGGTATACAATTTCCATAAATGGTTTTCCAGATTATCTCTGTATTTGAAATACATTTCACATAATAAGGCATAACACGTCACTGCGTAGAAATAACACCGGTCCCTTAGCCAGTTCTAATTCTAACGTAGTCTGAATGCGAACAATGATATGAGGGATACTATTAAGAACGAGTCTGAAATCCCCGCTGTAATGAGGCCCCGGTTCGTTGCCCCCCATATTATCTGTATCTCGAGTAATTATCTCCTCGTCTCGCACGAGCTCGGTACTTCATAAAGATATCGACATAAATACAGTCGCCTACAGAAAACCCAGCAATCGAAATTAATTTAATCGTATTAATTAACGTTATTGTTTGTATTATATTACTTCAATTGTTGTTTTACTTATATGAATTAGGTACTCAATATATTGGTTAGATCCGATTATACAATATAACGTAGTTTTTACCTAAGTATATATTAGTTATTTAGTGAAAGAATTGTATCGATTATGTTAGATACCCTGAGTAGTTTGTAGTTATGTAGCAACGAATCCCTTACCTCCTATTTTCCACAATAACCTGATCAATTAACAAAAAGAAGGTGTCCTGATAACATTGGTTTCGATTTCAGCGTACAACTAAAAATCCTACTACTATCTACTTTTTACCGAACTCAGTACGTACACTGTAGCTATCAGTGCCTAGTTCGATTAAATCTGTGCCGATGTGACCTTCAGTTTAGTTAGTTGAAGGAGTGTGTGAGTAGCGAGCACTCGAGGCGAGTGTCGTGTCGGCCCGTGCCAATCATCAGTGATAACATAATGGCTCCGGTGCAGGAAGCGCAGTTATTCGCATCGAGCCGCCCGCGCATGGGGGCTTTTAATCAACACTTTATTGTTTAATGACCCCTCGTCCAACTCTAAATTAAAAGGGTGACGGCTCAAACCCTATTGACGGATGCGTAATATGTGAGCGGATTTGCCTGAATATTTAATGGTAGATAATAGCGATGCTCGTGTACGGTAGCCGGTAGTGACTCGTTTAACTTATTTATAAATACGAACAGTATGTGAAGTAAATACTTAGTAATAATTCTTATCTTACACCGTTATTGAAAGTTTTTTTAACTTCTACTTACCAAAGAATCAGTTTAAGATATCCATTTCTTTTGTGTACCAAAAAAAATGGGTAGTGCACCTAGATATTTTAAACTGATATTTTTTAATTTTTATTATCTTAATTTTATTACATACATACGTCATACAAGCTTATAGTTTAAACATGTAGATAAGACCTGATATTGAACTAAATGAAAACTACAATTGTTCTATTTTAATCTTATTAATTTTCCTTTTACAAACAACAAAAAATATTTGATCATTAAAATAGGAACTGCAAATAAAGGTAAAGATTTTACATGTTCAATTAGTAAATATGAGTGCAGATTAAAGTAAGTAGCCTGTGTAAGTGGAGCTGGGGCGGGCGGTGACGGGCGTCGGCGTCGCGTGTGCCCCGCGGGTTTAAACGCCTTGCACACCTACGAAAACTTTGGAGATTATTACATTGTTACATGTTTTTACATGTGTACCTTACTTAACATGTGCGTAAAACCAATAAGTAGGTATATGGAATATAAGATTCTTTAAATTTTTGTCAGTGTTCTCTGACATAGAAGCTATTTCGTATTCTTGTCGTAATTTAAAGAAAAAAAAATCTTGTGTTAATAGATACTATCGCCTGTAAGGCTAAACTTGAAACTAAAATAATTTCCTATAATAATTAATTTCCCAAATTCCCAGCAATTCCTCCAATAGGTATGACACAGCCTAATTACATTTAAAATCTTTGTTCAATTCATTACTTAATGAAATCATATTTGGTGAATAATTCAATATTTTGATACGGTATATTTATTTATTAACCAACTTATACTAACACATATTCACCCATATAAGTTTTAGGTTAAGATTTATGACTTTACCTATTAAAGAATGTATCCTAATAAGATTTTACTAAAGCTGACTTTTTATAGCCCCTGGTCTAATATTAAATTATTTTTCCTCCTACTATTAGACTTGCGCATAGTAGTTCGCGACTAAGATCACTCTAGTCTAGTTCGCCGTTCCTAAACGAACTAGTTCGCTCTTCTAGCTCCCAGCTCGGATCAGAGGAAGGCAGATCGCTCGCTGATTCGTTCGATCTTTTGTTACATTTTATATTTTTACCTTTACTTTTGATGCGCATTAAACGAACTAAAGAGCCTAATAGCGAGAAATCAGAGAACTAGTTCGCGTAGTTCGGAGTGGACTTACGAACTAGTTCGTTCGCGAACTACACAAGACTACTACTATACTGCATTACAGGTTCATGCATCAATGCATTCGCCCTTTGATTAGATGCGAATTAATAAATATTAATCAATAAATAATTATAGGTTTCGACCGTTTTATGATAGAATACCACTACCACACCCTGTCCCATCACTACTTATGTCAGATTATTTTGCATTTTTGACTGATAAATTTATTTTATGCAACTCAATGACGACATGATCATGTCAATGTGACAATAATTGTATACTTCTATACTACCACACCAGAACCTATTCCACTATTCTTTTATTGAATTTATTTTGTTTAGGTTTTCAAAACATATTACTTTACTATTACAATAATATTTATCAACCAACACCGTATCGTACCTAAAAATGGAAAAACGGAACCTTTATAGGGTCACTCCGTTGTCCGTCTGTTTGTCTGTCTGCCAACCGTTTTTTCTCAAGAACGCGTGAAGGTATTTAGTCGTTTGTCTGGACTTTAAAACAGACATTGACCCCTGAGTTTGTTTCGGCATTTCTTCTCAGAGGTAGTCAGTTAGAAAATGCCGACATCACCATTCAAACTAGTATATAAAAAATGACGTGTAAAAGTGTTTTTTAAAAACCTATTTGCAGAAATAAAATCATTTATCATTTACTTGAAGACGTGAAAAAATGAAACTTCTTAGTCAATGCAATCAAAAGATACGAGCAATTATTAAGTTGATTATTTTTACAAATTTCATTCTCAAAACCTATAAGGGTACTTCACGTTGACCTAGAATCATGAAATTTGGTAAGAGGAGAGGCTTACGGTACAAGTAAAAAAATCTCAAAACTAATTTTGTAGTTACATCACACAAAAAATTAAAATACCTTATTTGCCGTTGGTAAACTAACCACTAGCTACTTCAATGTATTGTGGTAGCAGCTTTCCAAAGTTAAACTTAACTTTAACGTTCATCAATCTGGTATATCTTTTTGTCAGACTAATGTTTTTATCATATAACATAATTTAAAGTTTGTACGGAACCCTCGGTGCGCAAGTTTAACTCGCACCTTGACCGGTTTTTATTACATCCTGTAATAAATTGCTTTCTAAAATTTTACAAACATTTTCAATAATGACCGCTCCATAGTTTTCACATATAGAATTAAAGGCATTTGATCCCTGACTTTTAATGCTTCACCCCCGGCATTAAAATTATGTGTATATTTGTATCACGCTCGCGATTGTAGGGCCTCAACGAGTCGTACACAGACGGGGAAACGTACACCGTCCGTCAAGGTCTTCGCCGTTAATGTAGGTGTATTATCATATATCATGTTTACTACATCTAAGTACATCATACCACCAGTAGCGTTGCACAAATCATTACTGCGAGAAGAACACTAGATACCTATTATATTCAACGATCACCGTAACTAAACATTTATATTTGATAACAAAAATAGCAATCTGCCCTCGGCGTTAATTACTCGAAACCTGATATCACTCATTAGACGAGCCCTAAATTATTGCGCTTTGCAAATTTCTTAATTATATCTCTTAAATTTCTAAGTAAAATTTAGCCTAGGGCGTTGGCAGGACAGCAAAATGATATGTTCGTAAACAACGAAAATTTTACCGTTAGGCGTTAATTAATACTTTGTGATAACAACCTGCCCGCGTGGTCGCCCGCCATCACTAGCGATGGTTTAACATAGCAACAGTTTAACCCGTTTTAAGTAAATTAATCTAATCTCACCCTACTTCAGTAGGTTCTGTCGTTTTATTGAATAATATTACCTGTCACAAGGCATAATATTTTACTTTCTCTACGCAGGGGCTAAGGAAATATTAATTACCCAGTTCATAAAACTCAAGTTAAATGCTTAGGTAATGCGTTAAAAGGATCCCATCACCCCTCCAATTAGATGGATAATGACGGTGTTCAAAGTTATTAAATTAATAAGCAGGGGAGGTCGTGTGTCACGGTGTCAGGTGACTGGCTGTCACACACTTGTTATTGTTGATGATTACTAGTAGGTTACCAAACTACTTCATACACATTATTTATTAAACGATATCAGTATAGACAGAGGAAGACTGAAGAATCGATGGATGGATTTGTACAAACAAGTTTCCTAATGCTGAGATCACATAGAGGCATAAATGAAAGAAAATTATTAAATACCCTATAAATAATGCTATCAAGTATATAATTACTTTGAATCTCTTCGTTTAATGATGCACAAACCATACGGAAATAAGAAACAACCAAGACTTCGTTCACAAAATTTTAATTTTCTAATTCACCCTCGGCGAGAGCTTGCGAGCGAGTAATTACCGTAAAAGGTCTTAAGCATGAATGTTATGACGGTGTTTATGAAAAGTATTTCACTGCTAGCATAACGAACTACCCAAATTTTCTTTTTAGGAATTTGAATGCTCACCACACAATAAATTTAGGGCGAAAAGATTTTTGAATTTTCAAATTTTGTACGTTCGCTGGTTTTGTTTCACATTTCTATCGGAATAATAAACATGTATTTACTTAGGTACTCACATCCTTTTTGACATGATAATAATTCAGAGGGAAGAAGTCGAATTTAATAGCAAGTTAAATGATACGTGGCCTGATTGGAAAATGTATGCTTATTCAGGTCGAGCGAGGCCCGCACTCTCCTCGACCCTCCGCACGGCTGATTTGAAATGAATGGTAATAATGACCGAGCATCCCGCTCGCATCGTTTTGTATGATTATTCCAGATTAATTATTTGTTGGAATTTTGCTGGCTAATTTTTCGGAGCGGATTTTTCCGCTTTGAGTGACGTTTTAATTCTAACTCGTCATGGGGAGAAGATTGAATGTAGGTATCTAACTGTGTATATATACAATGCTATTGACGAACACATTTTTGATGAAGACAACCTACAAGTGGGTAGTTAGGTATATGTTATATTATGAATAGAATATAATATTGTTGATCAAAGATATTTAGTTTGTAACGCGTTAATTTATAATTATTATTTATTGTAGATACATAAGTAAAGTAATGTACCTACCAAATGTACCAAGTATTACGCGTGACACAGACATATAATCAGACAAATAAATAATCTGAGAAAAAACAACAAGAAGACGCATTAATCCTCAGCCATCTTAGCAAATACCTAATAATAAAACACGTCATTGATTTATACGGATCCAATTTTCTATAACTGTATACACTATCAAAAACTTCGATCGAAGGACACAGCTATTGAATCACGTCGCAGCGGTCCCGAGGGCCAGCCGCTGATGCGAATATCAAATCGCTGCCACCCCTTGACTCTATAATACTCATCCATTAGACGACAGGGGAAAGTGACACCTATGTCCATCACGTGTCACTCAGGGTTCTAAGCAAACACTGCCCAAAACAATGCTCTTTAGACATAACGTTCCACAACAATTTATTGTAGAGTACCTACCTACCTACAGAAAACTAAAAATATCTCATTAACAGTACCATTTTCTTCATTTACCGACTATTCTACTTGTTGCGAATTTGACACTTCAATATCGATTCTATGTTATTGCATTACGTGCTATTTTGGCTTCTCCAGCGACCCATGTTTGTGCTCTCAACTGGACTCTCCCAAGGGGCCTGAGCTGGCACATTCTGACGACTGAACTAAGTAGAAAGATAGAACAGAATTAAGCCGGCCAATTATCCCGTATTGGATTTATTGGTAATCTCTGCACGAATGGGCGCGAGGGTGCGAAGCGAACCAACTTTTGATGATGCCTCCATCGGCATTATGAACAAAGTTGTTGCAATTTTTATGTAGGTGGATTTATTGTTCACCTTCCTCCGTTGTTTCACCCTCAGTTGTGCGCAGACAGATAAAAGAGAGTCCAAAAGCGTTTTATTACAAATAAATCAATCTCCAATCAAAGTATGCTTGTCCGGATTAGCTGACTTATCTTACTAAATAACTTATTGTTTAGCTTATTGATATTTTCTTTGTATGAGACTAAAATATGTTTGTAGTTTGTTTTTGTTTGTCTTCAAACAAGTATACTTGGTACTTTTTGGATTAATGTTGTGAGCTACTTTTTATGAAACTAAAAGCTTTTGTTACTAGCGAGACGAAACGTAGCTCTCACTCGTAGAGGAGACGGAAACGATTACGTAAATGTAATGAGTATGAGATGTATGAAAATGCTGTGAATGAATAGATTCAGACTTATCAGTACCTCACTAAAAATTCTATTAGTATTGTTAATCTGAGAGCAGTCATTACAGGTCTAGTAAAAGTAAGGTTATGTTACAATCCCTTACTAACAGCTGATTCCTGTGCAAAAGGTGCTCTTTATCTTGCATTTATATTGCTTAGTGTATTGCAATGACTAGTTGCTATCCTACAATTCACACAGCTATCCATAATATCTATTCTACCAGTAGTAGTCGGCAACTGTCTAGTGTCAAATTGTCAACATCAGTCAGCTGTCATACCAGTGAAATTGGCAACCCGACTCCGAGGTACATAAGTTGCCGACTGTACCAGGATGTTTACTTTTTCTAACACATAAAATAATTAAAAGACTGATTTTAATGGAAATTAAATTGATAGTAATCATAATATTGGATTTCAGTAACTTATTGATATTTTATGTATTAATATGACTGTAATTAAATGCACTATATTGCATATAAGTGTCTAATATAATTACTTTGAGTTAATTCCCTAGAGAAAACATTTATTTTTGTAATTGTGTAAGTACCTAATCGATAACTCAAAATTGATAATCTCACGAAAACAATCTTTCTCCACAACAATGTATCCGCTTCCAGATTGAGATGATATTTAAATAATATGACTTATATAAATAAATATGACTATTTTTTTAGATCATATCTCATCATATTACATTTTGGCCCATCGTTTTCCATCTCTTTTATTTTTTATCGTTCCCTTATAATATTCCCTTAAACATCGAGACAGCCTAGAATAAACGTCTTAAAGTACATACTGGTGGTTAAAAAATAAAATGACAAAGGTCTTATGTATTATAAAGGTCTGGATGTTAAATAAAGTCAAAGAAGTAACCAACTTGGATACGACTCAATATTTGACGTAATATATTATTCTGAAAACTATAAGTCGAACAAATATTTGAAACTTATCGAAGAATTCATCGCAAATGCCCCATTATGGATGTCTATATCTCAATACTGCCATAAGAAGGGATGGTCATATCGAGATTTATAACCTCAACCCCTGTTGACTAACAGTCCGAAGTATAAAATGCGACAGTTCGCTCAATCTGAGATATTGTAACCAATATCTCTGACCAGTGACCAGTCATACGGCTTTCTCATAAATATTGTTTGATTAATCAAAATTATTTATTTAAAATATATTAAGATTAAGTTTTGTATGTACTGTGCTACTAACATAGCCCTAACTTTAGTGTATTACTATCAATATGAGTTTATGTTACTTGTAAATAAATCATTATTAAATTATAAATAGACTGAACTTGATAGAATTTCAGAATAGGTACCTTTTTCATATAATTATATTAATGCAGAGATTCAAATGATATTTCAATTATATTTATAATATAATGTATGAAGTTAACAAATACAAACAATAAAACTTTCCTTCTATTACCTACTAAATATTTTTAGAGGCATTTGTACACTTGTCCCTTAAGTGGGTAAGTAACTACCAATGTAAATAAAATATGTTTTTTAAGGAAAATGTGTCAAACCTTAAAGAAGAAATTGATATATTGATATAAAAGCAAAAATATGTTCTCATTGTATTGGTGAAACAATCTCAGTGATACGTCATAGCTGTCGCTCACGAGCATTCTCTCTTGGGTATTGCATAAAAAGTTCGCTACTTACATAATACACCCCTAAAGATCGACGAGACATACTAGTAAATTGTCAGTTTGCATGAAACTATTTGATGAAAACTAAGAAACTTACTTAACGGCAGAATTTTTTTAAATCGCAATGTGAGTTCATTAGTTTATGAAAAATATGAGTTAACTTGAAAATTTAGATTAGCGATAAACTTGAAATAAAGTTTTATTTGCATAGTGTCCCATATTTAAAAAAAATATATAAGATAAAAAATCTGACTGCTAAAAACCTTAAAAGAAATAAACAAGTCGAGAATTATTTTATAACATAGTGACTAACAGTCCAGAGCCAATATTGAGATTATTACTTTTTTAATTAACACTTTTTAGTTAGAATTTATAAATAAAAACTTTGTAGATGATAGACTTTCAAATGTTATAAGACCAAGTGATTGATAGGGCATTGTAATAAATGCCCGCACAGTTTTTAAAATGCCCAATATAAAAGGGCAGTGTGATAATAACTATGGAAATAATCAAATTGTCCGGGCATTATTTATGATGTTTATCACCTATGGGATTTTTTTAATTAATTAATTTTTAATTTATTACGGAACCGGAATCGATTGCGCTTGACGGAGTAACTCTCGGAGTAATTTACGAGTACGTTTACCTCGAACAAATATTACAAGTGGGTAAGAACAACTTCAAGAAAGAAGCTCGTAGAAGAATACAGCTAGGTTGGGCAGCATTTAGGAAAAATCGTCGAGTCTTATCGTCGCTTATACCACAAAGCCTTAAGACAAAAATCTTCAACGCGTGCGTCCTACCCCTTAGGACATACGGAGCTGAGACGTGGCCACTGACGGTGCGACTCATCCACCAATTTAAAGTCTTCAGCGAACTATGGAAAGGTCTATGTTCGGAGGTTCTCTGAAGGATATGATCAGAAATGAAGATATCCGACAGAGAACCAAAGTTATCAACATAGCCCACAAGATAAGCAAGCTGAAGTGGCAGTGGGCAGGTTATATCTGTCGTAGAACCGACAAACGTTGAGGAGAACGTGTTCTGGAGTGGAGACCATGACTCGATAAACGTTGTGTAGGACTTCCTCCAGCTAGGTGGGGCGACGATAGACGCAAAATGGCTGGCAGCATTTGGAAGCGAAAGGCCGAAAATCAAGCTCAGTGGCGTGCTATAGGAGAGGTCTATGTCCAGCAGTGGAGTGAGATAGGCTGATAATGATGATAATAAACCAAAAACCAGAGAGCCGATTGACGTTCGTTCGTAACCATCGCGGGCTCTGAGTGGTCAGCGCATGTCACGCGTTGGTTCTCCTCCCCGCACCGTAAGCAATGTAAAATACACAGGGTATTATCAGATTGCCCGAAAACCATGTGGTATTTTTTTAACTAAAAAATTCATAATGTCTAGGCAATGTGATAAATAAGGAAGTTCAAATTTATTTCGCCCTAAGTAGCTTGTCAATATTCATAATGCCCGGGCAACTTGAAAAATGACCCAATTTATTACTTGGTCCATAACATATATATTTTTGTAATCTCTGTTAATTTCCTTCATTTCGATACCCTACTCGACAGGTATGGTTAATTTTTTTTATTTAACGACTTACAGTTTAGCGCTAAAACATCGCTATTTTGTTTTTTTATAATTTTGATATACCCAAAGCCTGTCTCACAGTTGAGACGAATCTAACGACACCTCTCAAACTAAGATCCATCAAGCCGTTTAGGCTACACAGCGTGCCAAAGAAATATACATTCATACTTACATACATACTTACATACATACTTATATACTTACATACATACTTAAATACATACTTACATACATACTTACATATATACTTACTTACATACAAAGGTCCATACACTCGAAAAACATAACCCTCCTTCAGGCGCAGTCGGTTAAAAATACCTACTCTATTCTAATTATGCGCCTTTTTTCAAGTATGCTTACATTAGAAACTATCATCTAGCTTCTGCATTCAAATTATTATTTCTATTACATCATTTATAATTTTTATTTCTATAAAACGATACAGTGCCAATAAATTTTATTATACTTTTATAGCACTGTCCATAACCTAATATATATACGCGTTTGACTTGCATGCCTGATATTCATGAACGTATGGTATTAAGATTAATATTTAATCTTGAGGAGAAGAAAGTTATTTCCCTAATGCGGCCGTTACTAAAATATATTGATAATTATCTGAACACATCGTAAATATTCAGTTTAGGTAGAGAGAAATTTATGGATGTTGTATAGGAAAATTATTGATTTTATTGCATAAAACTTTATTTTAATGCAGAAATTAAAAGTTTTACTTAATACATAGTATATAAGATATCTGGATATTTTATAAGTTTACATTTATATAAGATAAATTAAATAATGGCTAAGAAAACTGCTGTAGAAATTTTGTGCTTTAACAGCAAAATTGTCAGTAAACAGATGTACAAATTCTAGATCGTTATATAAACTTTTTCTGTAATACAGCTCACTTTAAACATATTTAAATAATTAAAACCATATTTCTTTTCTTTTTTCGCTGGCAGTCTTCTGGGCACTTTACCTTTCAACAACGATAAGGAAGAATGCTTTGATGCTTTTTAATTCGATTTAAATTTTATAGTTTTTTTTTTGACATTTTTGATTTAAATGTGAATATGTATATAATTTTAATAAATTATACTTTTCATTAACTGTCTAGAAAGAAAAGTGTAACTACTATCTAAAAAAAATAGAACTAGGGTAATACAGTCGGTTAATACCTAAGTAAAATTTAACATTATCGTGTATTTTCTGTTTTTTTTTTTATTTAGGTTCCAAACAAAACTATCGAGTTTCGTTAAGTGCAGTAAGACATTTTTCTACACCGACTTTAATTTGAAAATACGTTATTTTATACTGTGCAAATTATTATATTTTTACTTTTAATTGTCGTTTAATTTATTTTATTAGTATACAGGTATATTTTTTAGTTCCTTAATAGTTTACTTCTCTTCATCCTCGGGCTTGGCTTCTTCAGTGTTTTCGCCCTCATGCTCTTCTTCTTCGTGCTCTTCTTCGTCGTGCTCTTCTTCTTCGTGCTCTTCTTCATTGTTCGCGTCGTCATCGTGCGCCTCGTCTTCCGTATCTTCGTCGTGCTCTTCACCGTCATCCGCGTCTTCGTCGTGCTCCTCGTCGTCGTCCGCAGCTCCGTCGTGCGCGTCGCCGTCGTCCGACTCATCATCATGCTCTTCGCTTTCGTGTTCGTCGTTTTCGTCTCCATCATGATTAGGATCCACAGTCGATTCATTATTTTCCAGAGTACCATTTCCATCAGAAGATAATGCATCTGATAAGTTTTGCGGACGTTCATCACTATCTAAATGCACAATTTCCCCCCCTATTATATTAAGTTTATGTACCTCTAATGTACTACTTGAAGGACCCGCAGCCCAAGCTGGTTTTGTAGTAGTTGGTATTTTCCAATCATGAACTTTATCAAAATACTTAGCCTTTAATTTGTTTTTAAAACAAGAACACGAACATTTTTTATCTGCCCGAGCAATGTGAAACCCACGTTCTAAGCACATCATAATGCATACGTAAGCCTTCTGAAAGTCTGGGCAGTCATATGTTCTGTGGTGACCATAGCGAAGTATTGATGAATTCTGAAAATCTGTAATAATAAAATTAAAAATAGCTTAAAGACCGAGTGCTGGAGGGACTAGGGTATGCAAAATATGAGGATCGTATTCTGTAATTGTTTTAAGCTCAGAAAAGCTTGCAGATTAGCATGCATGGATGTTGCCAGGAAGATTGATGGTCAATTTTCTTATGCCACATACCCTTAGATTTCTAGTACCTATATTTATTCTGGTAATCTGTATGATCCTGTATTATATACATTACTTAGGCAATGTACCTATAGAATCCCTAAAACGTTCAGCAAATGTAGGTATGAAATATATTATTATTTATTTTATACTTTGCTTAGGTATTCTATATAATACCGAGTACGTAGCCGGTAATATTGTGTGTAAAACCCGATTTAACCACGATTACCATTGCAACAACTTTATTTATTTCTAGCACTCGCCAGCCGCTTTGGCGGCTCGCTCGCTGCGCACGCTCAGCTTGTGCGTTGCAGAGGTCACTTTTTTCACTTGTGGTAAATGCTTTACGCATGGGGCATGCTGTTGGGAGATAAAGGGTTTATACACTGTGGTGGGACTCCCCCCCGTGAACCGAAAAGGCCGATCCACGAGGGTATACCCCTAAAAACCACAAATGCCTGCTGGCGCCTATGATGGCGGGGAGGCGTGATCGCTATTAGCACTCAACCGCCAATTGCAGAGGTCACTATACTAACCTAACCTAACTAATTTTTATAATCCTGTAATTTTTTTACAAGTCAAAGTGATTTTTGACTGCTATCAATGGCTTTATTGTTTTTTTTTTATAAAACCAGTATAACTTATTAACATTATTAGATGCAGACCTAAATATATTTACTTTACACATTGCCGGCGATCCAGCAGGAATTGTATAGAATACCGTACTATACAGATTGCCGGTAACATATACAATCCTTAGGATTTGTACCTATACCTACATTACCTAGGTAAAGTATGTAATGGACAATAGTATTCGAAATATTTCATACATTGCCTGAACTGAACGTCCCTGGTATTATAAAGAATATCTACCTGAATTATACAGATTTCTGGTAAGCTGTTTTTATTATTTTCTAAACTTATGATGTGTACCTATCACACATCATAAGTTTATTAATTATTAAAATATTCATCAAATTATAAAAACAGCTGATTGAATATTTGCGGTTTATTTTTATATATCTACGTAAGTAGGTACATACCTGCGATATCAGTTTCGTTAAGAATTGAAAAGGTTCCTGAAATTATAAGGTTTAGCTGCTGTAGACAATTAGATAACTTCTATGAAAAAATCAACATTACTTCTATAAGGTGCTGGGTATAGGACTCCCTTTTCTCAGATATAATTTTCTGTGAACGATACCTTTACAAAATCGCCATTGTTTTAAAAATTTGAACCGTAAAAATTAATTGAAAACCTTCGTTTGTATAAACGTTGCATTTTTTTAAATGCAATATGATAGTCTTTATAACACTTCACCTGCCAACTTTTATAGCCTACTTACACTGACTGAATCGTCTGTAATAGTCGCAAAGGCCAACATAAACCTATTTAACGTAAGTAGTCATAATAGTATGACATAATGTCAGACACGTGACTAACTTTTTAGGTATAACAATTCAAACGTACCATTAATAATCGTGTCGTTTAGGGTTGAAATCGTAACTGAAAATATAAAAACATGTTTTAAAAATAATTTATAAATACAAATTTCTGAGTTCATATCTGATTAGTAAAATGAGTTGTTTTTACTGATGCGTTCTTAGCCATAAATCAATGTTATAACACAAATTGTGCTCATTAACTTCACTGGTCTATTTGTGGTTTTTTTAGATAGCCTGTGTAGTGTCCCACTGCTGGGCAAAGGCGTCATCATTATTCCTCTACAAAACCCTGTCCATCGCTATTTCAGGCCTTGTCTTTCCCGCAAAAATCTCAATAAGTTTGAAAAAGCTTCCATATGAAAATTACTTTATACCTATTTGCGGCATTGATGTGGACAACGGCTACCCTTGCGGACCTAAATAACCTACTATGTCAGCGTTGATCACGTATATTGAATGTAGATATAGGTACTGTGCCATTACGTACCCAAGCAGTATACTTTCCAATCACGATTGTAGGCATCTTTTGTGTAAAACATTATTTGCTATTACGCAAACATGTATTACATTTTCATAGAAATTCTTCTTCTTCTTATCGTCTGGTTGATGAACAACCTGGTGACAGAGTTTAAATCGCCTGTGGGCCTCTGACATGGCTTTACACACGTTGAAAATGTTTACTATCCTAATCACATGCATAATTGCATTTTCCCTATTAACCCTTTGTTATAATTAATCGTACAGCATAATCATTCCATGAACAAATTAGATACTTACTGTTTTCGGCATCTTCACCTAGTGCTACTACAGACCATTGCATTAAAACAAAACATATTCTAACTATTCTCACCATATTTACGTCACTGAATTAAAATCATTTACATTCATTTGTTATTCCTTTTATTATTGCATATAAAGTGTATGTACTGTGAAATTAAATTCATTTGCTCATTAATAATTTTAACTATTCATTAATCGGTAGTTTTCATAGATACGCTCTTAGAATAATCTTAATTCGTTTATTCAAGGACTAGAAAATACGAAGTAATTTAAATAGCTTACCACTTACCTAATTATTCAAATGGAACGTAACACGGGCTATAATAGTAACATTTATGTATCATAATTATACACACGGTTAATTTTATATGTAAGTATATTACAAAAACAATCATTCCGGCAAAAATCTGTTTACGACACAGAATACCGCATAAAAATATATATAATAGGGCTAATGATAGGTGGCTCAAGTAATGTGAGGAATTGACTGCCGATAAAGGAGAACACGCCGATGCCTTTTCCCTCCCTTCGATTCTCTTCCCTCTCTCTAATTATAGTTTCATACTTTAAATTCATCTATGCAGCATTTTGATTCCAATAGTTGGTATGCCAAAAACGTCCAGGAATGCATGGAAGTTTGTTCTGGCCCAATTATTATTTTTAAATAGAAGAAGATTTTGAACTTTGGAAGATAAATAGAATAGGAAGATAGATATAGATTGTTAAATGTAAAGGTCATCTTTACTTCTGTAGTCCCTAAGATGTAGTAGCCTAAATCTTAAGGACTACAGGCGAGAAGTTTAGCAGCAGAGATCAGTTATGTGTCCCAATTTAATAGGAGGAGAGCCTATTGCCAATATCCGGGCAAAACTCTAGGCTCCGTGCTGCTACTGGGAATTACCTGATGGAAAAATCAATAACACCAATCTCGAAATCGACCCCAGGATATCGCGCTCAGCGGTCGCGCTGTGCCACCTATACCACTCGGCCAGTGAGGCATAGAAGGAATTTATTTCACACAAACTATCAAAAACGTAGTTATCTAATTTTGTATGAGGAAGTTTGAATTTTGCGAGAACGAAGTTTAAACTAATATACCTCCCTAAATATACAATCATATTATAAGGTGCCGTGTGGTATCCAGCCTAAAATTTACCACCCCCGAGTGTCGCCTCGCAGTCGCCTTTTACGACCTCTACGGGAGGAAACTTCCGACAACATCCGGCAACCCCCCTCAAATGAAACTCACAATTGTGCCACGGCCCCCAGTACCCGGCAGCTCCTCTATCCCTGGCTATAGTAGCGGGCCAGGTAACAGACGAGCAGGAGGTGCTAAGAATCACCGGTTGATTCCTTGCTACCACCCCTAGCGGATTTTGGCCCTGACAACGCACATTGTCCACACGCTCAGGATCTACGAGAAGATTATCGAGCTGGTGGAACAATTGAGCAGGTTGCGTTGGGACATCATGGGATTATCTGAAATCCGACGAGAGGGACAGGATACAATAATCCTTGATTTCGGCAACATGCCCTTCTTCCAGGTAGGAGACCGAAAGTCCCAGGGTGGTGTTGGGTGTTCGATAGTGTGACGAGCACGGTAGCATCTTGATACTCATCGATCGGTATCACCGATCGGTATTCGTTAAAGGACATCCAAGTATATGCGCCGACCTCGACGCACCCTGACGATGAAGTAGAGGCTATGTATGAGGAGATCTCTGAAGCCATACATATCTCCGAAACATACTTCACCATTGTTTCGGGGGACTTCAACGCATAGGTGGGCACTCAGAATGGCGATGAGATAAGAGTAGGGTCGTTTAGATAAGGGCAGCGAAACCAGAGGGGCCAGCGGCTGGTCGACTTCATGGAGAAGGAGGAACTCTATTTTAATGAACTTCTTCTCCGAGAAGCGACCATCCAGGAAGTGGACGTGGATTAGCCCCGATGGTTAAACCAAAAATGAGATGGACTTCAGCATGACGACCAAGAAGCGTATATTCAGTGATGTCTCTGTGATCGGGAAGGTGAAAACCGGTAGCGATCATCGTATTGTCAGAGGCACACTGACTGACTAAGCTTGAATGGTCTCGTCTGATGAAGTCCACGCTCGGTCCTGGTCCTGCCCAAATCCAGAACCCCGAAAGCTTTCAACTCAAACTGCGTAATCGTTTCCAGTGCCTAGCCGAATGCGAAACTGCGGGCGAGATTAACAACGGGTTGGTGGAAGCTGTCCAAGCAGTGGGGTCCCAGTTCTTTAGATCCTCATGCCGAAGAAAGCCTTAGAAGCTCTCCGATAGAACTATTAAGTAATGGAAATCCGGAATGAGAGATGACTGCAATCTTCAGCTGATATGTCGGAATACGGCCAACTCAATGACGATGAATTTCTAACACCACGCGTCACGATTTGCGCTCATTTAATACTGCCCGTAATAAGGACGCAATTGAGTGGAACCAGGGCTCCAAAGTGTTTGCGAGCAATTCCTTTGTTAGGAAAAGCCAAATGACGAAACAGAAAATCGACGATGGCAGTATAATTTCATCGAAACCGGAAATATTGAGAGAGCTCGAGAGGTTTTACGGACAGCTGTACACCTCGTCACGGGAACCGATTGTCAGCGTAGCTTAGGACTCCAGTGCTATACTGACCCGACACTAGGACTGAGAGATACTGAGGACATCCCAGACATCAGCCTGTACCAGATAAGAGTGACTCTAAAGCAGCTTAAAAACAACAAGCCGCCGCGTGATGACGGAGTTACTACGGAGCTTCTGAGAGCGGGTGGAAAACCGGTACTTTCAGTCCTCCAGAAGCTATTTGATTCCATCATACTCGAGGGTACGACGCTAGAAGCATGGCACGGGAATGTGGTGGTTCTCTTCTTCAAAAAGGCGACAACACCTTGCTGAAGAATAATAGACCCATCTCGCTCCTGAGCTATGTGTACAAGCTGTTTTTGAGAGTCGTTACGAATCGTCTCAAACGCAGGCTTGATGACTTCCAGCCTCCCAAACCTGCCGGCTTCCGAAAAGGCTTTAGCACAATAGACCACATCCACACGCTCCGCCAGATTATACAGAAGACCGAAGGGTATAATGAGCTACTGTGTTTAGCGTTTGTGGACTATGAAAAAACCTTCGATTCAATCAAAACCTGGGCTGTATTGCAGTCCCTTCAGCGATGGCAGATTGACTATAGAGAGAGAGATAATCATAGTGAGACAGGGAGACGTTATTTCTCCGAAACTGTTCACAAATGCGTTGGAGGACGTTTTCAAGCTCTTGAACTGGAACGGGTCCGGCATCAACATCAATGGCGAATACAGCACTTACCGTCATTTTGCCGATGATATAGTTATTATGGCGGAGTCGCTGGAGGACCTCAATACTATGCTCAGCGACCTAAGTCTCGTTTCCCAACAGGTGGGTCTTAAAATGAACATGGACAAGACGAAGATCATGTCTAATGTCCATGTCGCACCCGTACCGGTTATCAATGGGGTGAGATTCTCGAGGTTGTTGACCACTACGTCTACCTTGAACAAATTGTTTAGCAGGTCCAACTTCGACAAAGAGGTCGCCCAAAGAATCCAACTCGGATGGGTAGCGTTTAGGAAACTACGCTACATCTTCTCACCAAAATTGCGCAGTGTCTGAAGACGAAGGTTTTTAACTAGTGTGTATAGCCAGTGAAGACGTAGCCATACGTCTAGCTGAGACGTGGTTGCTAATGGTTGGCATTTTAAAGAGGCTCAGAGTCACTCAACGCGCTATGGAGAGAGCCATGCTTGGAGTTTCTTTTCGCGACAGGATCCGGAATAAGAAAAATCGCCAAAGAACTAGAGTCACCGTCATAGCTCAAAGCATGTGCAAGTTGAAGTGGCAATGGGCAGGCCATATCGCTCGAAGAACCGATAACCGCTGGCGAAGAAAGGTTCTCGAGAGGCGACCACGAACTGGAAGACACAGCGTTGGCAGGCCTCCCACCAGGTGGACCGACGATATCGTCAGAGTTGCGGGCAACCGGTGGATGCAAATGGCAAGTTGTCGTTAATTGTGGCGTTCTAAGGGGGAGGCCTTTGTCAAGCTGTGGACGTCTTCCAGCTGATGATGATTATTATTATTAAAGAAGTAAAATTTGTTTGTTTGTATGAGGAGTAATCCGCAACACTACATAACGCGCTGGTAACAGCTTCCTAGTTCAAACTATTTTTTATTATATACTTATAGATAGTAAATATATATAGCATGAGCATATTGGAGTTTTAATAATCCTTATTCTTCCTCCGCGGCCGTAGTTGCTTCGGATCCTCCCGAACCACCTGTCTCCCCGTCACCACTTGCAGCTTCAGAAGTTTCAGTTGCTTCATCAGTTGTTGACATGTTACCGCTATCGGTATAATCAGGGTAAGTTGCAGGCGACAAAGTACCGATAATGTGATACAAATGAGGACTTTGAGTGTTAGCCCAAGCCCTAGTTGTTCCATTAGTCCTCCATTTAAAGAATGGTAACAAAGTTGTGGTTTTCAGTTCATGACAACTACATTTACAAGTAAAATCCATCCTGAATACTTGAAAACCAATGCTTTTGCATGCACTCAAACATGTAAATGTTTTAATGTAATCTCTACAATTGACGTGAAAACTTAAACCATAATGTTTACGAGATTTATCACTGTCTCCTGGAAAGTAAAAAACAGGAATTCATTGGATAATTTACACAACAAGAAATAAAACATATCATAAATGGTGTAATTGGCTTCGGCCGTTCTATTTAAAGTAAATAAATAATATTAGTGCTATCCGCAGATATTTGATTCTGCATGTTTGTACAAGAAAAAATCCTAGCGTAGAGGAATATTTAAAAAATAAGGTACTGACCATCCCCATCGAGCGAAAGAACTGTTGTAAATAATAGAAAAAAAGAAATCTGGAGTTTCATTTTATTTTAATTTTCAACCCATCTATTTGAGGACTGTAAGTATATAATCTTTAGATTCCACTATATACAAAATACTACCAGCACTTAACAAACGGATATTGCTTATTTTAAGTAAGTACATAATTATACACAGCTATAAATATTAATTTATTAACTATAATATCCAGCATTAAAGTACCTACTTGGTGTAGTTAAAATTGAATTGGATTCAAGTAATTATCACGGGCATTTTCCACTTGTATTTAAACCGAGTATTATATCAATTTCTATGTTCTGGATGTTTTTTTTTCTTTCTTAAGAAGAAAAGATCGTTACTTATTGCAATTTTTAAACTTGTGTTCATCAATACACATAAAAAAATTGAAGTGTCAGTTTTTAACATCAAAATAACAGCTTTTTACTCAATGCATATGATAGTATACAGAATTCATATAACAAAAATGCAAATGATTTTTTTTGGCTGCTTGTCACCCCAGCCGTTTCGGAGATAGGCGGAGCTAATCACTGAAACAGCTGGGGCGATTTTGACGCGACTTTCACTGGCAGATAGCTGATGGTATGAGGTCTAATAAAAATACAGATACATTTATCCTGGGTGGTATACGAGTGAGATAATTTGCGACATAAGACAAAAAACTACTCTTCACAGTCAGTATAAGGCTACTGATTAAGGAATGGATTACGAAGCGTTCGCTCGGTATAGAACCCAAGTCAAAAGGAAGCTAGAAATAGCGCAAGAATAATATCGAGAGCGGATACAAAATCATATGGTAAGGGACCCGAAAGCTTTTTGGTATTATGTAAATACCATAAAAAATTAAAACCTCCTTCAAAAAACTCAAAAGTCAAAATAATATTTTATCACATCACTTTACATAAGCAAAATAGAAGTCGGCGCAAGTTCGGGTACAAAGGTGGAGGAATATAGACTTATTCCTCCACCTTTGTACCCGAACCTCTCTTCGGTACCGGTATGACCCGGGTTATCTTCCACCTCTCTGGAAACACTGCAGATGTAAGGCTAATATAGATATGCAACCGCGGCTTCGCTAGGACCATACGACAATCCCTAAATATGTATGGTGGGAGACCATCAGGTCCCGACGTTTTTTTAGTTTTAAGTTGTCGAAGCGCGCAGATTACGTCATCTTATTGGAGTCTAACGAGATGAATCCTCGCTGTCCCGTTTCCTCTTCCCGCCCCCGCTATAGCCCTATCCAAATCCAACCTGGGCTTCTCCTTGCTGTAGACAGAGTAGAAATACTTAGCAAAGTCATCAGCAGCTTGCGCCCCCGTCAAGACCAGTCCATCCTTTATCATTCTGACCCTACTCCTACTGCCTCTTTTTATTAACCGACTTCAAAAAAAGGAGGAGGTTCTAATTCGTCGGGATAATTTTTTTTAATGTGTATGTTCCCTCATAACTCAGTCTTTTATGAACCGATTTGAATTATTTTTTTCATATGATTGGGTTTGCTTTCCGATTGCTCCCCTAGAAATTTTGTCATTACCTGATGATGAACTTCGAAGATATGGAACGGAACTCCTCATAGGATCACAGCAAAACGCCCGTAACTTGATGATATGATAATGATATTGCTGAAGTAGTAGTCGATAACTGACTAAGT
Organism: Abrostola tripartita; assembly: GCA_905340225.1. NCBI lineage: Eukaryota > Metazoa > Arthropoda > Insecta > Lepidoptera > Noctuidae > Abrostola > Abrostola tripartita. The sequence continues at coordinate 6,937,484 of HG996488.1, forward strand.
GACTACTAACAAGGTCTTCCTTGTTAGTAGTTAGTTATCAACTACTACTCCCACGAGGGAGTGGGGGTGCATTGACCCCCCTCCTATCACATTCCTGGATTAAATATATCGTGTGAGGTATCGTTTAAAAGGGTTTTTTGTTTTGTGTGTGAATGGATTTCAAATACTAGTCTCGCAAAAGTCTGGGGCGGATGAAGCCACTAAAATCAGTTGCTGTACTGTCAACACCGGCAAAGTTATTGGAAGCCGCTGTTCACAAAAATATATACCTTCAAGTGCGCTCACAACTTGCAGACGTGCAGCACGGATTTCGACCTGCAAGAAGTACCACCCACAACCTTCTCAGCTATGTAGCGGAAGTGGTGCCAACCGTGGACAGTGGAAGGCAGACGGACGCCGCATGCTTCGACTTTAAAAAAGCCTTTAACTTGGTCGATAATGCCGTTTTTCTAAAGAAGTTGGCTATTTATTTATTTTTCGGGACTAGCCCACCACTCGTGCCCATCATTGTGACTCCTGTAAGCCAGGATATACAATGATAACCATTGATAACCATCAAGGCAATGAAGCTCGAGGCGTCCCAGAGAAATGACTCGACTGTCTTGGAACCCGCAACGAAATTAATCATAAAAGAATATATAGGAGGAGTAGGAATAAATGTTTAGTTGCCACTTCCCTCCATAGCAAGCGGGAGACATAAAGACTAATATGCCAAAAGCATAATAAGGGATCCACAACTGAGATAAGCCCAGTCGCCAAGCACCACGGGTAAAAAAGTTAAAAACTAATGGGTCCTAGCTGTTATTTTGATTCCAATAGTAGGTATGGCAAAAACGTCTGAAAGCACGGAAGTTTGTTCTGGTCGCAACAAGGTCCTCATAATAAATTACACCGGATGTAGCATGTATGCTGTCTAACAAAGTATTACGTTCATTCTGCCATAGACCACACTCCCACAGGATATGATGTGCAGTTTGCTCGTATTCACTATCTGGCGTTGAGCAGTGGGACAGAGGTGAAGTAACAAGCTTAAAAGAGAAAAGCTTACCTTTAAACTTACCATGACCCGTCAAGAACTGAGCCACGCAATGATCCACCTCCAACCATGTCTTCTCCATCCGCTCACGAACGGATGGAAAATACTGGTAAAGGTGGCGGCCCTTAATAGAAGTATCCCATCTAGATTGCCATTCGTCCAGCAGCTCGTTATAGACATCGGTTTGGGATTTAAATAACCTGATAATTTTAACGCGGTCCCGGTTTGTTAGAAATTCGGTGTTAATACCCTCTCGAGTAGAGAAGTACATCGCGGCACGTCGTTGTATTTCGAGATCGACAGGTAGCACGCCCGCTAGTACCGGCAGAGCTTCGGTACTGACCGTCCGATAGGCTTTACATAAGAATATCAACGCTAACCGTTGACTTTGAAGCAATTTGCGTCGCGCCGCGCCTATTGTGGCTCTATCAGCCCAAACTGGTGAACCGTAGCATATGCATCCTAGGTAAATTGCCCCGTAGATGGTTTTTAAAGTGTTGTGTGTTGTTGTGTGTGAAAGACCCCAAGTTGATGATATTCATGTTAAGGCATAAAAGTTATTTTTTGGTTTTTCACCGACCGTTTTAATATGTTCGACAAAAGTAAAATTTCTCTCTAGCACAAGACCAAGATAACACACGGATTCCCTTGTCGTGCGTCTTCGTCGCTGTTCGTGTCCTCGTCATAAAGTTGAGCGTTGGTACATACCTTACTCTCTGTGTCGCACTCAAGACTTGCAGCACTGTTGTATGAAGTCTTCCTGAGGGCCGGTTTCCAGGCAGGTGGCAGTGTCCAACCCTTATCTCTGTTAAAGTTGGGGCGCCAGCTAATCTCGATAACTTCACGTACTTTTCTCGGTACGAAATATTTCTCCCTCGCTAGTGCGGAAGCCTTATCGAAGCGAATAAAATGAGCCGCGCCCGACACCGAGTGTTCAGCAACTGCCTACCTGTTGCTGTCCATGCTCTTCATACAACGTATGTGCTCTTGTAGTCGAAACCGGCGCGTTTCTCCCACATAATTGAGGCCACAGTCGCACGGTATCATGCACACTCCGGGAGCGCCTAGTGGGATTTTCTCTTTCGTCGAACGTAGGAATTGCCTTAACTGTTCTGGCGGGTGGTAGATTGTCCTGATGCTGTATCTTCGGCGTACCTACGACCTCAGTTAGGAGCCAACTAGAATGTAAGGCAGTTATCTGGACTCCACATGAGACTAAATATAGCCGCATGTTGGAACGTGTGCAAAATAAGTTTATTAGATTTATTTACATAAAGCAGTACGGGGTTTATCCTTTCTACCCATTAATGTATCCTACCCTGTTTGTCCTAGGTATGGTCGGATATTACGAAATGAGTGTCAGGAGGGAACTCACACTCGTAACCTATATCTTTAGGCTAATTAGGGGGAGGATACATAATGCTGATATATTGGAGAGGCTGGGTCCGTGTGTCTCGGACAGCTACGTGGGACGTTGGCGGCGGCCGCGCCTGCGGGTGGTGCCGCACGCGCGCAATAAACTACTAAGGCGCCTCTAAAGCGCGCACGGCGCACGCTCAACCTCATAGCCGACGATGTGGATATATTTTATTGTACTCTGAATAAATTCACAAGAATAGCACTAATTAAAATGACTTATTATTAAATTAACTAGATTGTCGTGACGTCAGTAATGTAGTAATTAAGAAACCTCAATATCGTATTGGATTTAGTCTGTAAGGATATTATTATGAATAAATAAATAAAAAACAGATACTTAAAATTTGAATACACTAACCGCTACTAACTAAGTAAAGATTTCACAAAGAAAACCTTTACTTGGTGACAGTTTAAGTTATCATTAAATGTCTCTAAGTTCGGCGGTAAGTCTATGAAAGTCGATTTTCAGCCCTACATGCGGCATAGGGACCAAAAAAACAAATAAAACCGCGATAATTCGTTTAAATAGTTTATTTCAATATAATATCCTATTTGAATCTGATTTTGCAAACAATTTTATAGATTTTTATATTTTCCCGCAAAAACCTAAATACTTTTAAAATTAAAAGTAGCCTAAGTTACTCCTTATAACATCAGCCACTGGCAGCAGTGAAAGTCCCCTCAAAATCCGTCCAGCCGTCGCGTCGCGAAGAAGCCGTGACTCGCGAATGTCCCGCGCTTTTCTTGTTTCCCACGGAACCCTAAATATTTTCGTATTCAAAGCATTTTAAACATATATACACACACATATTAGACATTAAGAACGGCAGAGTTAAATGGTCGCACGACCACGGAAACATTCTAAATGCCGAAAAAACCAAACTTTCAATCATTCGCTCACCATATTCACAACTAAATACCACACCACTAGATTTGTTCACACATGAATACTCAAACCCATGTTTACATAATAATTTTATAATCTGTAATTGCAAACCTATCGAATCTGTTAAATTTGTCATGTATCTCGGAGTGTAATCGACGACAGTAACTCATGGTCTCAGCACATATGTATTATATTTGTAATTAATTAAGGATACTACTAAGTAAATTCTATCATTCAAGTTATGAGGTTCCTATTAATATAAGTATAAATAATTAAATTGCTGATTCGTACTTCTTCTTCACTTCTCATTGTATGGTTGATGAAAAACCTGGTGTCAGAGTTTAAACCGCCTGTAGGACCCTGACATGGCTTTACACACCGTTGAAAAATCTCTCAGGTGTGCCGGTTTCCTTCACGGATTTTAGCAACTGATAAATAAATATAATACGCACATGAATTTGAAAAGATGCATGCCGGTTTGAACTTGCGACCTTTGACTTGGCAGTCCAGTGGTCCTACCACTTGGCTACCAGTGCTTATAATTGATTCGTACCGAAAAATTAAAACATTTTTTTTAAAGATAGAATACCTATATTTCTTTATTCAAAGTATTTACCCTCGTTGTCTATACATGTCTGCCATCTAATTGGAAGAACTCTGGGGATCTGGACTCCACAAACTGTGTGAAGGCATTTTGTACTGCTTTCAGGGAAGATTTTTTTATTCCATGCAAAAATTGTCCGAATCATGTAAAAAATTGTAGTCGGTTAGGACAAGGTCCGGCGAGTAAGGAGGATGATGGATTGTCTTGTATTTCTGCTGTTATGTGTGTTGTGTCAAATAAATGTTATTCTATTCTATTCGTGGGAAAAAAGTCGGTATGTTATTTGTTTTGGCAATATTTGCGCGATTTACGATTTTATGTGACCAATTTTTCGATAAAACCGCATTCGAGAAAATTTAGAGATAGTCTGAATATTTTTCCACTTGACCTTAATTATTATTATTTTTGCAGACTTCGCATAATTCAGGATATTTGACATTTCTCTTATAGGTAAGTATCTAATAATGTACCGAGGACCCACGATTAATCAACTCCATGTGAATACTACAATGCAATTTGACGTCAGCGTCGGCATCGATTTAGTCATTACGTAGATAATATTTAGAACTACCTATAAACATAACATAACAACACGCCTGTATTCCCCGAAGGGGTAGGCAGAGGTGTTCATGTAGTACACCCACATTTCGCCAGTTAAGTTGTTAGTCCCAATGTAATTGGGGGCGAGCCTATTGCCATCAACCGGGCACAGATCCAGACTCCGTGCTGCTACTGAGAATTACCTAATGGAAAACTCAGTAACACTTTGCCCGACCCGGGATTTGAACCCAGGACCTCTTGCTCAGCAGTCACGCTTAGCGACCACTAGACCAACGAGGCAGTCTACCTATAGTTTTCTAAATATGTCAAATCAAATCAAGATTATTTATTTGTATTAAAGTTTTTACTTTAATACAAATAAATAATCTTGATTTATCCTTATCTGCACAACTACATATATTAATTAACAGATTTGTATTGATCGACTTTCAGCAACTAATTAATAAATCAGGAATGTGATAATGACATCGCAAAGGAACGACTTCAGACAGGGTCTCTGAGACGGATTTCTTAGAATGAACTTCTCTATGGCCACCCAAATGATGATTTCATTATCAGTATGATTTTGATTGATGTGGCAAAAGAAATTTGCCGACAGCCGAATTCTTTTCATATCGAACGTATATTTGCTTTGTTTATTACTTGGAACTAATTGATCTGCGGCGCCACGGTTTTTGGGTGGCACCGAATTTGATTGAGGAATCATTAAACAGAATTAAGACTTAGAAAAAAATCAATAAGTAACGACTTTCCATAAAAAGTACGTACAGTATGTGATATAATATCATTAGCAATATGTCATTTTATTTAACTTCGGTTTCATTTAGATTTATAGTTACTTATCTAAAGATATCTATGAGTGAATGAGGCGAAAGAAATATGCCAAGATCGTAGCAAATGGAAATCCGTGGTCTCTGCCTTGCCCTCTGTAAAACAGGCGTGTTTTAATGATATATGTATGTACTATAGATATGATATTTATCTACCTATGTAGGTGTAAATCTCAACATGAATAACAGCTATTCTGGCAGAAAAAAAGACAACTCGTTTCTGGGGTGCTATGACGTTGTAGATCTTTGTAAATAGAAGACACTTCGGTAATTTTACAACATATTGTGTGAAAAGTTGTGTATGCCAGCGAGTGAGAGTGCGTGTCTACGAGTGTGTACCAAAGTGTTATATGTGGTGATGTATGTGTAGGTATGCTCACTCATTTATTTCGGTACAATTGGACCACAAGTCAATGGACATACTTGTTCTTAGCTGTTAAAACACTATTCCTCATAGATTTTGTATGGCAATAGCAAACTGTAACGTCACTGATAGGTATGCACCCCAATTGTCACCACAGTTTTTTATTGATTTTAAAGCAACTAAAAATCAAAGGTTATAAGTAATGTAGAATTAATCCAGTTTTGAAATAAAGCATTTTTTTAATGTTAAATCTTGGAGGTCGGATATTGGTTATGTGATACCTGATCGTGGTCATTTTCAATTTGGAGTTAATTTTAATATAAGAAAGAACCAAAAAATAGTAACTGCGGTACTGCTTGTACCTATGCCTGGATTTGTGTCTGAAATACTTCAGTCACATTATTTTATTTTTAGGTAGTGTTGGCAAACTGGTACAAATAACGTTAATGAATGCGTCTCGTGTTTGTCTTATAGGTACCGACGCAGACGAGCGCGGGCGACGTCAATGAGAAAAAACTGCCCATTATCATGGATGCCATCCAATACGGGGAACTTTTATGACGGAGACATAATTTTATCATGGGATGTCACTAAGCTCATAAATCAGACTCCAACATCGATTCATAATCATTCTTATTTGCCGATACTGGCGGTCTTTAATCTTCATTTAATAATTAGTTTATTATTCTCCATGACCGATTTCTTCATGTAAAAACGATCGTAAACCTTAGTTGTTTATGTGAAAGCGAGCAATAAAATAGACATTGAACAGGGAGGACGGCCCGTCGGAGAGTAAAGGTGACAGGTCCCCTCGGCTTACGCCAACTACGGTACAAATTGCGATATTAAGCACAAGGCGTGATGAAAAAACACTAGCTGAATATAAATTAGGCAGGAGGAGCGCCATAATCAATATAAACGATGCTAAAGAAAATTACAAAAATCCTGTAAGAAACAAATTTCACAAGATCGTAAGAACACGTGGAACAACAACTGTAAACATTTTTTTGTCAGTCTCAAAAACAATGACATGAGTAAGCTTACATAAATTTTACAAAACACAACACGTGTTATTATTATTTATTAAGATTAAGTGATTTGCCTATGCTTTTAAAATAAATAAGTAATTTATTTTTGATAATTAATTGTTGAAATGAAACTATTTTTACGGATTTCATCGCGGTTGTTTTTTTCCCCATGTGAATTGTTACGGTAAAAAAGTTTAGTTGCTGAAATTATAATCAAGTAATACCTTAGGCAATCACTGAATAAAATATTTGTTGCGAATATACAGGCGTATCCTCCTTAACCTTTCACTACCCACGGCAAGTAAAGCGGTCCTAAAAAATCGTGTAAAAAATGCAAAGACGAAATTGAATTTGATTCCGATACATAAATTTTACTTAGACTATTTGTCTCTTTCGGATCAAGCGGGGAAATAAACGAATGTTAATTAAATTTGTTTATTCCAACAAACTCGCCAACTGCCCTTTAATTGTTTGTTTTTACCCATGCGACGAAACGGAGAAGGTATAAGGGTTTCAGATTGAGTGTGTGCTCGAATGTTGGCATTTATCTCCAAAACGGTTCAACCGGTCCGATTCAAGTATAGTTTTCTGTGAAATGTTTGTAATTAATTTTATATTTATAAATTTTTTGTAGGCTACCCTATCGATGCTTGTTGTTTATGTAACCCACATAAAATGGTTTATAGCATTTTTATTTTGAAATTACACAAAAAAACACTTTAAATGGCATATGTTTTCTATTTAAATCTGGCTCGGGTCGGGCAGTCTATGCAGCGTCCCATCTATATGGTGTACTGTCGATACAACGTATCTATAATCGATTTGATATACTTTCGATACAGCATACTATCGATTTAGTGTACTGTCGATGTAGCGTACCATCGATTTAGTGTACTGTCGATGTAGCGTACCATCGATTTAGTGTACTGTCGATATAACGTACTATCGATTTGGTGTACTGTCGATGTAGCGTACTATCGATTTGGTGTACTGTCGATTCATATACCCGTCGATGGAACGTTTTCGATACAGTGACCGTCGATGTAGTGACTGTCGATAATATGAACCAGACCCATTCAAAACAAAACTTTGTTCTAAAAATTCATCGCACAACATTAGCCGCTCATACACTAAAATACTTTAGCGCTTACAACTAGAACTTATAGACGAATATTTTTAAGTTATGAAATTGAAAAGTTATGAATGAATAATTTAGTAAATTTTTTGTTTTATTTATAATCCTGTCTCTAATTATCAGAGATTGTTCTTAGTTTATGTTGAGGTACTTGCCAGATGCCTGCCAAAACGAATGTTGCTAATCTCGAAATCAGTTCGATTCAGATGCTGTTTTCTGTATAAGATTTGTGATTCTTCGGCGATAGTTCTTGGATTGATGTTACCCGCGAACCCACGAGGATGTTGCAATTACAAAATTCTGTAAAAAGTTAAAAATCGGTATAAAATGCATTTATAATAATAAATTATAAAATTAAATTACATGATAATTTAATTTTTAATTAATTTTCCATGAATATTGCTTGACTTTAAAATTATAAAATTATTATGTGGAACTAACTGTATAAACACCACTGAACACCATTGTAGGTACATGTTTGAACTAGAATAGAGCTAATACATAGCTTGAAAAGCTTCAATAGATTTATTTAATCATAGTGAAGAGCACTTTCCATCAATTCATAAACAAACAAAAAATATCTGTTCACTCGTTATGCGCTACGATGTCATTAACACACAGATATATCTTCTTAGTCTATCATTAAGTTGGTTGGTGTGAAGGGTTAACTTGGGACGATTTATAAGTACCTAATTTAATCCTCTGATATGTAGGTAGGCAGCTAGCCTACTACTATTATACAAGCGGAGCGATAATATAATGCATCGTAATGAATGACTTTCGAAATGAGTTAAAACAACAGATATAACGTTTTTTTATGTTTGTTATGTTTACATAAAGATTCTTTGTGTGGGGTGTTTTATGGTTTTCTGTTCAACCGATTTGTATACGAATGAAAATAGATTATAGCCAGTTTTTCCCGTTATTAGTAGCTATAAATCATTGAACATCCGTAGCGACTAATCCTTTAAATAAGATCTGAAGTCAAGAAAACAGTCCATTGTTTTTCTAAAGCTTAGGTAGACTTTCTGTGTTCATTAAGTATTTTTACCCGATTGTGTTTATCAGCCTATGTATGTACACACACTTATGTTTATACCTTTGTGTCACTATATGATCAAACGCATCGGCTGATTTTGATGTTTCTTACGTCAATCGATTTGTCTTATTCTTGCGAGTGTCACTAACGACATGACAGTTATCAAAAATATGGTGGCGTCCAGACGTGTGTATTAAAATGTTAGTAATATTATAATCCCGTCAAAATAGGCCGTCCGAACGTGTTATTTTTAAAATTTTTAGCCTTAGGTACTATTTTACTTTAATTATTGCGTTTCTGATGTTATGCTGTAACTACTAGCTCTTACTTCATTAAACTTTGTATGTAACTTTGTGAGAGAAATAAATAGTACCTATATTATTGTTATTGCTGTAATTTAATAAATGCACGGGTATTTAGGGTGGAAGGAGAATAGAAGAGAAAAGGAGAATATCCCTAATGAACGGACATGCCTCGTCTGCAGATTTAATATATGAAAGTACCTTAGATAGTGTACCTTAGAGATTTACCAATTTTTAGCTCGACGCGAATGACTGTAAACATGCTACTATGTTTTGGCTATTTTGACCGAACTGTTACCTGATTATGATACTTTAATCTGTACGATGTGGACTCAGTGTGTAGGTAGGAACATACGAAAACTTCCCCTCTTGAGTGGAGCGAGCTGAACGCACCAATCTAAGTTAATGCTCTGAATTCAAATCTTCCGTATCGCATTAATCCGGTCGGGGGTCGGGCCGTAATAAATTCCGTATTATACGCCAGACACGCGTATTAAAATAAACATATAAACATGATACACCCTCACGATGAGAGCTCACGCTACAAGCGGCAAGCGACTGATAGTTACCCCCAGCTTTAAACTTTTTTTTAGAGCATGATTATTATTATACACTTACAGTAGTTTGTAGAACATACTTATAGGTGAACGGTGACCATTAAAATAAAGTAATGAGAAACAATAATAGACTTATAATTCTGTATCTAAGATATCTAATAAACTTTAAAAAATGTTAAATTAGTATCAGTAGAGTCCAACTACATAATTAAACATACTTACGTTTTCGTGAAGCGCTTCATAGTATTTGCAAACACTTACAGCTACGACCTAGATAGTAAGTAGCTACTAGTGAACCCAAATTTTTAGAATAAGAACATCTTATGAAACACTATATATAACCTATCTACCTTAAAGTAAGTTCCTCAGCATTGAGCTTGCGAATTTTAGATTTGTTCTGCAGCATTACGAAATACATTAGACATATATAGATTACTAGAGTCACACCGTGATGTGGCACTTTACTATTACAAGTAGTATTATAACAAGTGGCGTTGGTCCCGGAGAGAACCGGCGAGCCTCTGCGGACCTCTGCAGCGGGCGGCGGCGCGGCGCGCGGCGGAGCGAAGCGGCTGACTCGAGGGTGCAAGTGTATAATTTACATAACAGAACGTCGCCAAAAGTACTTACTTTACACTTTGCTATATTTATGATTACTTTGCAATTGGTTTACCCATTATTATCTGTCTTTTATATAACTTTCAATCTGTATGTAGGTAAGAAAAAAAAGAGGTTTTGTTCAACACAGACACAAGACACACAAAAACAAACGAGGAACGGAGAAAAATAAAACATATTAAAAGAAAAACTTATAATAAAACTTAATCAAAATTAGGAAAAAGACATACAAATTTAATTTATGAGTATTATTTAGGTAGGTATTAACCTGTATCATTTGTTACCAGAGATAAATAAAATAAATAAAAGCAAGTACTCGGTAGGTACGTCTCTGGGTCAAATAAACATTATTTAAAATATGGCCATATGACCATTGTTGTGGGCGATTATTCGGTAATGGGTTGACTAGTCGGTAAGAAGCACCGACTAGTCAACCCATTACTTTATTTACACTTCCAAGCCTAAAATAGTTTTCTTGATCGTTTTGGGAACCTATAAAGAACGTACGCTTGCCGCTGTTGTACTCAGTCGCCTTCATTCGATGATCAATGCGCGCAGTAAACTCTCTTATAACTGTAAGATTACACTTTGCACAGCGAGCATCAGATCAATTATGACTTATGGTAGCTAGCCCTGTGTTCTCGCAGGTACTAAACTCTACAATCAATAGGTTGCAATTTATTGAAAACCGCTTCATGCTTGATTCATGCGCAACTCACAGTTACACTGTGACCAAAACTAGATACCTACCATCAAGCAGATCAAACAGTTTTTGAAGCGAGTTAGTATCCGATTTTCCAAATGTGGCAAATGCCACCTGTATCTCCTGGAAGTTCGGACGGCCGATACACACCTACCCTTCTAACATTCCACCTAACTGAGTCGATTTTAAATATTAAGGATGAAACGTTTGTTCATTACATTTTCTGTAAAATTAATAAGAAAAACATTTTCTTATTTTGACTTTAGTAACCTAAATTAACTAATTGTACTAAGTACTTATTTTTAGGGTTCTGTAGCTCAAAGGGAAAAACTGAACCCTTATAGGGTCACTTTGTTGTCCGTCTGTCTTTTTTCTTAAGAACGCGTTAAGGTATATAGTTGAAAATAATATCTAATACTTGGGTCTTCTGTCCCTGTTTCACGGCTTCTACAAATAAACTACTTAAATCAATGTAAACAAAAGATACGAGCAATTATGCTGATTATTTTTACAATTTTCACGCTTATAACCCAAAATTTTACAATTTGGCAAAAAGCATTGTCTTTTATCACAAGTAAAGGAAAAAATCATAAAACTAAATATGTAGTTACATCACATAAAAAAATAAGAACAACTTATTTGCTGTCGGTAAACTAACCGCTACCTATGTAGGTATATCAATGTATTGGGGCAACAACAGTTAAGTTTGTTCAATAATCCTGTTTATGTATTTGTTACAGCAATGTTATTTTCATTTATACATAATTTAAAGTCTGTATGGAACCCTCGGTTCGCGATAACTCATCAACCTGTATTAGAAAAGTATTACAATAAAAAAAACACCATGTATATTAACACTTATTCTGATACTTATAGTTTGAAATATCATGACTATGGCCTATTACAAATTTTCACAACGAAGTAGAAGGTAGACTGTAATCAATTAATGGTAAACATAGAACACTTACCATAAACAGTTTATTTAAACATATTGTAGTTTGCAGCAACGCGAAGGCTTTTAATTCTGTATTTCAAAGATACACGGATTCTATGTTATTACTCAAACTATTAAATATGACGCTAACGATGAGACTAAATATAGGTGATATTTGGCTAATGGACGAGCCTAAGTATTTTATTAATATACAAATACCTATTACGTGCCTTATAGGAATTGGAAAACGGCACAATTTAATGTTTCAAATAACCCCACCCACTTCACTAAGAACCGTTTAATTCTAGAGAATTCCCAAATCGCGCTTATAATTTATAATAACAGGGAGGTCCCTTAACGAAGAGACCGTTTTGTAGATAGGTATCTATCAAATTACGCCACCTTCCCCTTCGCAGGCACCCATTGTTGTCTAACACGGAAAATATTCATTTGAATATTTACTTAACATGGATAATATTTTAATCTTCCCCTTTGAATTATACATTTTCCAACGGAGACAATTTCACGCCCCTTCCGACGTAAAGCTATAACTCCTACGTTTTGTGCATTCAATTTTATGCCTTTGTTTAAGTAAGAAGTATGATTTAGGGTTGAAATTCATTTAGCAGTAGTAGCAATATCAATTTAACAAGATATTCCTTTTGTTAATATTCGCACACGCTTTATCAAATTCTCTAGCGGGGGTGACAATAAGCTGCTGTAAGTACTCTCTCTGACATATGGATAAGAGCTTTCATTTTACTCTTAGCTCTTTTGAGTGTGATATAAGTAGATAAGTATATATAGGTATTAGTGTATTGCAGAAGAGTGTAGGAACACGTAAGTTCAATATATATGGTGTTGATAAAATGATTAGGTATGTATTAATTAGTTTTAAAAAAGAATATGTATCTAAGTTAACATTTTATAGACATTGACACTCTCGGACTTGCAGAATCACGTAACAAATGGTAGTCCTATATTAATACATAATTATTTATTTGAAATTAGAACAATAAATTGTATAAATTACGATTTAAATTATTTATTTTCGACAACTGGCACCGCTGCACTGTTTTGTCAAATTATATCATAATTCTATTGTAAAAACTGTTAACTGTCTCCGAGACGCCCTCTTTATAAAAAAATAGCTGCACGGGGTCCTGCCCTCGCCTGTTTAATAACATAATAGCACAATTCCCTCGCCGCATGATTCAATTTGGATTTCCTCCAGCCTCCCCCGTGTAGTCTAAAAAATGACAACTTCATTATATTGTTCGCGCTCCCGAGGGCGACTTGTTTGCCAGAAGGATTATAATGATTAATTCCGTAAAATATTAATACACATCACACCCGCGCTGAACACTTGCGACCTTTTATGAACGGCTTATTGAAATTATAATGCAAGTGTGCTTTTGTTCACGCACATTAGTCAGCTTGTTATTTTCTGTGTTGTGATGAGACTGTCTGTGATTTTGTTGTGAGAGTTCACAACTAACTCTAGATACTTAATTTTAGAGTCTATAGAATGAGGCACAGCAATAGATTATTAAATATTGATATTATATTTTTTTTAGGTGCCATGATTTAGTAAATCTCTTCTAACTATACTGCAGTTTGGGATGTGACTGGCACTATGTGTGACGGTGAAGCAACGAGTATCCATTATTGCATGGCCAGTATTCTTCCGGGCCTTTGTCTGTGCAGAATAAAAACTTCATCTCTCTCCCCGAGGAATTTAATTTGGAGTAATGGAAGTGTTATATTGACTTAACAGGCTAGAAGCTCCCCTCGCGCACAGTTACAGTTATTAAAATGGAGAAATTTATTATTAGCATTTCTACGTTCCACTATTTACATTTTAATTTTATTTGTTCTGTGATTCCATTAGTCACGACTTAATGCGTTAATTCAATAAAGCTACTCATGAAATAAATGCGCACATTTGAAGCGGGATTCAATCTAAACAGTGATTAATCAAACTCATATATAATAAGGGTTTTCTCCGTTAAAATAAGTCAATCTATTATTTAATCGTGTACGTAGTAGGTACTCCGTTAAAAACACCTAATCTAAAATTTTTCCAACTGTGTTTGGGTTGGTTTGCTTGGTCAGATGCAGCAGAAGTCTAATATTACATATGAAGCAACTGCATTTTCTAAAATCCATAAATGACTAAATATAATGTTTATTTTTTATAATTATCTGGGCCCTGGGTAAGAACAGCTTTTGCATAAATAATCATATTAAATTATTTACTTATTAATTAAACACAAAAGTAAGATTTTAAGACTTTACATTCAATTAACATATAAGTACTACCAGTTGTAGGTAGGTACTTGTCTTGTCCTTTAGGAAGGATCACCCCAAAATACACAGAGGGGATAATTTTTAAAATTCGTGTAACTAGATGCGCGACACACTTGCACTGCGACCCTGAGTATATCATTTATAGACCTTTTGTCACCGAAATTATATTTACAGAAGTGAGCAGACAATTTCACGCTCTCTTCCCCGCACCCCTACAGTGCGGACTCTAATCAACGACACATTGATTTTAATATAGATACGACACAAGGACCTGCAACATTTACTTAGAGCCTTTGTGAAATCAGTTCGTACCAAAATATTGTACAAGTTCAGAAAACTTTAAAACAGTAGGTATGTAAGATTCATATTGTAATAAACGCGTAAAAAGTTTATCGAGTATCTTTATAACTTTTAAATAAAAATGACAGCGATGTCCACATGTTTCTCGCAATTTGCCCCTCGACCAATAAAAGGGTGTGCACACATGAGCGTGAAAGATTGTCCACATGTTCAGCGGGGACCCCACGGCGTGATGAGCCGAGCTCCGCTCTTCCCGATCAGTTTATCTGCAGCACATCAAATTATATAATCTTCGCGGCTGTCATTTCACTAACGCGTTCAATGTATCACGGTGCTTTTCCGTCGTTATCACAGTTTGTCCATCGGCATCTCCAGATTTATAGACTACAATAGCGAACTGGTTATAGCTTTAGGTTATCATATGATTATCGTTAAGAGAATTAACATTAGCTCGTGTCGAGATTGATCGCTACATAAAGTAATTTATTCTAGTTACGATATTTTGTAACATGTTTTCTGTATGAACAGATTAATATGTTCGAACTAACATTAATGCTGATCAGGCTGCCTGGCTTTTGTAGCGCATCGCATCGCATGGATGTTTGCTGAATTGCGTATTTATTGTTTCTTTGCAACAATGCGAAAAAGATGCGCATCCTTGGTGAGCAGGATGCGGGCCAGCTTCGACAGCATCCTGGGTATGATTGCGAATAGGCTTGACAGCTGTATTATGAATCGTTGCTCCAGAATTTCGGCTGGAATACTGAAGCAATGATTAATAATTTCTAATTTGAATTTATTTAAATTTCTTAATTAACATAGTTTTAAGTCATTTTTGTTACTGACACTAATATAAATCCTCGATACTCGAAATAAACTTATTGTTATTATTAACTTTGCAACGCAACAATTGAGCCCAGATCGATTGAAGTCACGTGACCTTTTTCCTGATATTGACAAGCAAATAAATTGTATGATCAAAGCTCAGTAAGTACGATGAAAAAGCTGGGCCGGGGGCGGGCCGCTACGTCATGAGTAGCAGACATGATCGTGCGGAAACGGAAGCTGTGACAGTCAGCGAGAGGAAGCGATGCATCGCACCGGATGTGCCCACTTCCTGTACGTGTTGCCTTCACTTATCCCAGCAGGGTGCGAAAGAATTGCCCCTGTTATGTCATAATATAATAATATATATCCTCCATTAAACTGATTTCGAAAATGAGAGTACCCAGCATATTCTTCATTCATGACCCCAACAAGTCACATGACGTTCGTCTGTTGTATACATACAATATAATTATTAACTATATCGTATTTTAAGCACCAGGAAGCGGAGATACTACGTACAATTAGGAATGATAACTGTTTAAAATTCAAAATATACTTAATAAAAAAAAAATTGATCGTCCCACTGCCTGGCATGAGTCGCGTGCTTTCCATTCTTCTCAGTCCGAATCTAGTGTAAACTATCCTTTTTGTGATGATGATATTAAACATAAAAATACTACTGCAACATGCGCTACATTTATATCTACTGAAATACGTACTTTTATCGGTCAATCAGATTTATTTACAGGAAATTTAAAAAAACTTAACGAATAAGTTTATTTACTTTCCTAATGTAACCTTATGGCGTTTGACATAGCAGTCAGTCGATTTCAATATTCTTAAGACAGGACAACGTCTATCGGATCAGCTAGTACCAAATAAATATACACTTATACTCACTTGTGCCAAGCAACATTTTGAATGGTTTTGTTTCAATTTTATGATAACCATCTGAACAATCATTGATAACATATCTAATAATTGTAACTGACGTAAAAACCACATAAACATTCTGGTCGGGAGTTATCAAGAAAGCAATTTTAAAACCGAATCGTTTGTTTCATCGCGTGTTACCGAAATTAATTTATTTTCGTGTTCATTTATTTTTAGGGGTCTTTACCGCGATATGTAAACAGACAACCCCTTGGGAATTGTACCTACTCAATGTACTCTTAAAAAAGATTTAATGAAAGAATAAAAATGGTGCTCATAACTGACAACAGTTGAGTTTTAGTTGACCAAGAAAGACAGCTCCTTGGTATTACGGTGCAAAACATTTTGAAATTAATAGGGATTGGTCCATTCCGTTCAATCCAACCCAAAGCTAAATATTTTCATACACAACAATCATTGTAATATATTAATAAAAAAACTACAGAAATGTAAAGCAGACCTTAAAACAGCTACTCCAATATAATTGTGTGAAGCCCCGAGGCTACAGACCCAGTGCAGCCAGCTGCTAATCTTGCTTGATGGCTGACACACTGATGTCAATCAAAACTTGAGAATTAAATTATTGCTTTCCATTTTTATAATATTGCTATTTCAATCGACGTGATCCTTGATCTAGTATTTATGTATTAAAAAAATCCTATTCCTAAGAGGCAGCCAAAGGATTATAGTCCACTTTCTTTCGCCAGATATGTCCTGGGTCTTAAATCTCAATATAAAAGGGGTTGAATCTATTGAAATTAACCGTGTACCTACCGTAAATTCAACCTCTATGCTGCTACTGAGAATTTCCTAATGGAAAAACCCAATGGATAACACATTGCCAGAACTAGGAATCGAACTCCAGGACCTCAAGCTCAGGAGTCGCGCTTTGCGACCAACTCCTCCACTCCAATTTATTATGTAACTATATACAAAGCCAAAGATTCAGAAACCCGTTCGTAAACTTTGGATGTTAGAAATAATAATTACACCTACATACATGTATGTGTAACCTGGCCTGGTTACACGATATACTGGTTAATCAACAAAAAAATTGTTAGCAAGATTTGCATAAGTATGCCATGTTGCAGGGTTGCACCACTCTACCTACACTGGTATGTATACAAGAAACACAAGGAGAAAATGAATAGATAATGTTCCAATTTTCCGAATTGTTTGAGACTGTAGCAGGAACACAATTATGCAATGCAATGAGCAGAACTGACGCGACTGACGGACCAAGCGATCGAACAGCGCGTCCAACTGACGCCGCCCAAGGGCGATTCGAAATAAGTGCAAACTAAACATAACAATGCCTTTTAAAAGAAAATGATTTGCTCCAGTTCAAATCGTCTTTAGGTAGTCGTTACAACATCCATACATTGTATTATTTACAATATTATTACTGATGCATGACATCTTAATTAATATTCAAAAATGGCCTTGCAACTAGAGTAATTTGTCTCTATTTTTAATAATTTCGTAGCACAACGTAGCAGCTTCTAATTATTGTACCTATCTATTAATTACTTTGTTTACGAGAAGCAAGAATGTGGTGCGAATTTCCAACTAGAATATATCGGAAGGTACAGGCGGGTCACGACTATTCGCAGATAACATTAGAGGAAACATCATTACAGGGCACTATCATTATTGTTTTATTTGCAAAATTGCTCGCTCCACTTAATGCCAGGGTTCGCTATTCACACGGCTTCGGAGCCATTGGCGCGCACTTAACGACGACTCTTTGACGTGACAAGCCCCACTTCTAATGTACGTTGGTTCGTAATTGTTTAGTCAATCGTAAATGATACAAATCGTATGAAACTGTCTTATAAGTGCGCAACTGTAATACGAACACACATTATGCAGTTTAATATGGTTTTGAATCCGTTGTGCAGCATTCAACTTCTGTTTAAACAAGCAGCGCTGTATTAAAGGACTTTATGTGATTGAAAATTATGTTTGACTTTTACAAAAAGTGGAGGTCGATAAAATTAACTTTACTAGGTATATCGAGGCAGCTTAATAGTTTTAAGAAATTATCAGTACGGGCGCCGAAGGACTACAAGGATATAGAGTTCAAATTGGCTTTTTATATTCATTGTAATGGAATTTAAATTGCTGCATAGAATAGCTTCCTTTAAACCATTCTAAACTCGTTTACAGTGAACTCATCTATAGTCACGACGATGGTTAATTATATTTACATATAATTCGTGTCTATTTAAAATCGATACTGGGAAGTATCAAAGGCACGTATGCTTTTTTTTAATTTAGAGCGCAATATAGCTTGCTTTGCAGTGGATTTATTCATTTCTGTTTCGTGGTGTATGGGTGCTAAGGATGCGGGGCGAAAGAAGAATCCAACGTGAGGTTTGTGACCCAGGCAGGTGGCAGGCGCGGGGCTTCGCTGCTGGCAGCGACAACATGGCCGAGGATAGATAACGCGGTGCACGCGCCACGCAACCCAATGAGTTCTGAAACGGGCGAAACATTCAAATTGCAAACCGCCCGCGCCCGCCCGTATCAAATGTTGTTTTATAGCTAATTCCCAAATTCGGTTATGGCCTATAAACGATCCGCTGGAATAATTTAAATGCGAACCCGCCTGTATAATGTGCGTACTTTACTCCGAAATTAGGTATTTGTATGTGAAATGCGTTTTGAAATAGGATTCTCTGTCGACTTTTATATCTTGTGTGCGGTGATTCCACGAGTAGCGAAAATTCGTTTTAATATTCCAACGTGGTTGTCGAACTATATCTAGGAACATTTATATTGGATTAAAAATTTATGATTCCTCGTTTATTAAAATAAGTACCTATTATCTTATCATGAAATAGTACCTTTAACCTACCTCAATTACCTACATATGTGAAGCCGAATACATCAGTTTAAAAGAACAATAACTGTCTACGATTAAACCATACTTCCTTAGAGAGTGTTGAGACATAGAAAACATCATAAAAATGTGAAAGCTCCCTGTAGTGAGTCCAACGACAAGTGAAACACATTAGTAGCGGCTGAGTTCCTTTCTTCAATTTAAACCGTTTTAAATATAATAAACGTGTTGCTTTAAAGGTTTTCCCTTGTTTCTGAGCTAATTTCTAGACGGACATTTCCGGCCATTCAATATGAACGATTGTTTATCGAGTGACTCCATTTTGCAACACAATTGAGTAAATTACTTAGTTTAACGAGACTGTGTTACGTCTTTGTAGATTTGTTTGTTGTTCAATATTCCACTTTAAACTTTTGTAGTCGACGATATTTTAACTTCATAATGGATTAGTAATTTAAACTCTCTTTATTACAAACATGAATATAAAATACTACATAACTCATACTATTTTTCGAAATACCAAGCCGTGAAAACACATGAAATGAGGACTGGTTAATTAATAACATAGGTAAGTCTGGTAACAGAACACAGTGGCTGCAACCAAACTTACTTTAAATTATTATCAGATAACAGCGCGGACTGGTGATATCACTGGTCAAATTCTATTTGCCGGATTATTAGACACATTATCCGTATACATTCATCGATCGGTATAACGGTGTCCTAATGGACGAAATTTAATCACGACAAATCGAATGCCACCTATTTATGAAGTCGAATGACTAAACAGCTTTTTAATACGATTCACACGTTAGCAGTTATAGTTAGTTAAGTTTTTGTATCGACACATTTCACGGTGAGATGTATTGAACTCTTATTATATTAAATGTGATGCCACATACCGACCACTGATGGGATCTATTATTGTTGATCCACGGATGAATATTCAATCATCACGCTACTTCACTTCCACTTGATGGATTTTGTGTGGTAATAAAAAACACTGCATTTGTTACACTATTAGTGCTTATAACATTTTTTAAATTGGATCTTACAAACATTGGTAACATTGCAGAATTTCTTTGTGTCTGTAAATCAGCAATAACTATGTGGAAAGTTGCCTCTACCTTTCTTTAAACAAAAGACTTTGAAAACAATGTGATTGTACTCACCGAAACAAAAGAAAAGAAACTAGAATAATCACAGAACGAAAGCACCTTAATTACAAGGCGCTTTTGACTAATCTATACAAAACACAGAAAATCAATGTATCGGTATAGTAGCCGGTACCTGCTACACAGGATAGAATGAGTGCAAAGTGCATACAGAATCGTGATGTGGCCTTTTAATCGGTTTCACGTTCGTTCTCGCGTTAGTTTTTGTATTCCAATTTCACTTTGCCAATCTGTGGGCTTACCGTCTGACCAGGACTCCTTACATTTTATACATATGAAAATATGCCATAGGTCACTAGCATAGAACTCATTTCCGAAGATATGTTAGAGAGTCGGTCACGGAAAATGCTGCTGCAATAAGATAAAGAGGCGGACCCATTTTGTTTTGTAGCAAGCTCACTCCAATTTACGCGGCCCGCTGGCCATTAGCATAAGTCCGGAGCGAAGCGTGATGTGCGCGCGATTCGCCGTCGGTCGGCGTGACGCCGCGCAGGCGCAGGGCCCGCGCACCACCGCGCCGCCGACGGTGTAATTGCGCCCGCGCGACACATTTGTTTACTATTGTAAGCCGTGAAGATGCCATCGCCGCGACACTCCCGCGCCGACTCTTTCAAATTAGCTAGCTAAACGCTTCCACCCTTCACGATTATTCTTTTTTTGGAATAAATTTACTAGTTTTTTTAACTCAATTTGTATGTCAGGTAAGATATTTCATGCAAATCGTTTACCCATTTAATTATAGTGATCTATGTAAATATTTAAATATTCAACATCTAGAATTAATTTACATAAGAATTTCTTAAGTCAGTAGTCAATATGGTTACGAGTGCATATCAAAATTCAACCGCAATTGTAGATAATTACACTTATGCGAACATGGTCGATTCATGTCCTAATAAAATACATCGACAAGTAATTGCTGCCTTATAGAAGTTATAGATAATCTAATAAACTCTGTGAGTGACGCAAATCATAAACTGTGAATAGTGGTCGGTCTAGTTAGTTTCTTGTTATATGGTAGTGGCAGGCGGGCAGGTTATGATGTGTGGATGTCGACCAGATAGAGGTGCGTTTCATTTTTTAATCAATTCCACATTAAGGCAAATTGTAACGCTAATGTTTTACTTGTACAGTCGGGTGCAAAAATAAGTATGACACAGCGTAATCAACCCTAAGGCCTCATAAGTAATGCTCATTAAAAGAGCGTTCTACAGAAAAAGAAAAACAAATCAAAATTTAATTGCATACTTAACATATTAAAAGGACTTATGTTAAATGATGGTACTGATAACTAGGAATTGAGTATAGTATTTTTTTAAATCTTTATTCAACTATTTACCAAGGGTTTGATCAGACATGATCATTCTACCCTCATCAGCCTCACAATATACATCTACTCTCTATGCTGACATAGAAATAATGCAGAAGTCTAAGTCTTTTTACATTTTCACACACCTAGTGTTCGTGCGTTGATACAACAAATCGCGCAACGGTACTTATGCAATATTCATTTTATATACTCATCTACTTATAACAACAACATAAAATATTAATTAAAAACTCTTTCATAATATACGTACTTTCTATGCGCTTGCCGTAATACAACTGACTGTATCAAGAAGAGTCCATCTGCATACTTAACCTAAGCATTAACAATTTTACTTAGTTTCACCGGATGAAAATCTCGTCTAACTTGCACTAGTATGAACATAGGATTGAAACAACTAATACCTATACATACATATACATACATCTGTCATTTTTTTATGAAAATATAAGAACCTATCCATAAAACCAAATGTAAATGGAACTGCAATTAAACCTGGATTTAATTAACTTAAATCGTCAACAAGAAAAGGGCAATTGTGGAGCAATGCTTGATTTTTCTCTGTATCAGAATATGCGGCTGCCTTGCAATGACAGTTATTAGCTGGTATTGTAAACACAAATTACTAAAAAAATATGAATCTTGTGTAGGAACTTACTAAGTAGGTATATAAATACCATAAAATGACAGTTCGAAGCTAGTATTGTTTTTGTAGATAGGTAAGGTAAGTACCCACTTGAGAAGCAAACTACAAACATAGTTGCATTAATATTGATTTATACCTCTCCATTCTCGATACCTAGAGTCATTTGTACTATGTGTTATATCTACAAGGTGTGGCGAGTTACCTAGGGTTCACGTCATACTCTTATCACAAGGTACCGCTACTTAAATATTATAAAGAATGTTTACGATCAGAAACATTGTTTAATACAGTCCAGAAGTGCCTCATGGCTTATTTATATCTATTATTATACAGTGTCTTATAAACAAAATGTACCTAGGTATAAATTTGGAGAAGGAATTTTATTTAACCTACAAAAACACCTGAAGGTTGTACTACGGTGTCCGCCAACAGTTTACCACCGTTTTAAGATACTATTCAGTGCGGGTGCATAAAAAATCAAATGTTCAGACTCTAATCGCTTTGGACAGCCCTGAGTGAACGCCGAGAGTACCGGCGCACGCGCTCACTTGCGAGCCATCATTAGAATGTAGCATCTCGGGCGATTTTCCTACTTTAGATACGGTAATGGTCGTAAAAACAACCACTAAGGAAAAACGCACCGCATAAAAATATTGTATCCTTGCTGCCTATAAGACATAGCCATTTCTGAAAATCATACGGAGCGAATAGCAGAAGCGAGTCGGTGCACATATTTTGCCATACACAGTCGCAGTTAACGAATGCAAGGAGGATTTTAATGCTCTAATGTGATTCTCGCAATATACTCTTACGTACCCGCTTATGCTTGCATAAACAACTCGTATGTTTTCACGCTTACCGCTAAATTAATAGATGTACCTATTTCTGTTATAGGCCATTTTCATGACATCATAATTATCAACAATTACCTGAACTGTGTCATCACCGTTCAATTAATTGTGGTATAGTTATTTGTGTTATTAGAATACCGATAATGTTGTTAAAATAATTTTGATTTAAGATATTTAGTCGTGACCAGTCTTCTCATGATTCAGACCCTGACTGCAGTCAAGTTAGGACAACAAAACAATATCTATATCATTGTTCATTACTTTCCTTTTAACATCGTAACATTTAATATTTTGCATAGTTACTTTTCACGTCTAAACGAGTATCAAATTAATAATATTGCATCCATTACCTTAACTTATGTAGTGTCATCAGTGTATATAAAACAAATTACACGTAAATTAAAGGCAAATAAAAAATGAAGCCTACTTGTAGATATTTGCAACGGTCCACGGTGTAGACGTATACCATAACCAGATAACTAAAACTCATTATTACTCGCACTGCTATAACACGAACATCATATCCTACAAAAATAGAAGATGAATATGATTTTAACATTGAATACCTGTTATCGCCGTTATATGACGTCCCGTTTGCGGACAGCCACATCGGATGCAAGAAAAACGACAAAAAGTTGTATTTCGAAGTACCTCCAAATCGGGATGCGATCATTAGATCCATACCATAACCGACACATCCTGAATAGGTAGGTGGTGAAGCGTGCCTGTTGTGTCGCGCGCTTCTCGCCCGCTATGCGCAATTTTTGTTCATTCATCTGCAGATCTAACACGCTTGATACATTTTTTTGGACGCATTCAAAAGCTAGCCGCTCAAGATTGAATGCTGTCAAGACTAAGCACATATGGGGCACAACGTACATTGCACGTGAAAACTTCCCCTGGATAGATGATAATGGACTGTAATGGCTTCACCATATATGACTTGCCTTACCCAAGCACTTTGCTTTTTTATTGGGCTAAGAGAGGCCACCGTATTTTCTTTAAGAACCTGTTAAAAACTCGAGAAATTTGTGCTAATTGTACCTACCTACTGTTCATATTAAAAAAAGCATGAAGGCTGTTATTTTCAATTAACACATTAATGAAATATAAATTACATTACTTTCATCATGCTCACATGATTAAACCGATTTGTATTGAAGTCACGGCCGTCGACTTACGATTGTGAACAGTCAAACATGTGTCAGTTGTTAAAAACTAAAATAATAATTAGTTGAAATGAAGAAGTGGCGTGAGAACGTGCGGGGTGGCCGGCGCGGTGGTGGCCGGCATACAAATTGAAACTGTCAGATCGGCCGATCAGTGTCCGCCGCACCGCGCCGCGCCGCGAGTCGCGACCCTCTCTCACGGAAGCGATTACCCTAGCTAAGACAATGGCCGACAAGACATGCATCTATTACCCTTTTTACTTTTGTAACTGAGTGTTGCCCCTTGTAAACCGATTTCAATGATCTAATCGACGTTTATAATGCAAAGCATGAATAACATGATCCTCTTTGTCTTTTAATTGTTCTCCTTCGACGTCCCTGGCTAGTCAGTTTTTTATTCATATAAATCTGATTTGAACCGTAAATATCATCTCTACAACAAATTTATTTCAAAACAGGGATGGCAAACAATAGCGTGCAATCAAAATATCATTTGATATTCTGTCAACAATAAGTGCAATATTTGTGTGCAAAATTCGCAGCGGCGCGGCGGCGACGACGCTCTCGCGACAAACAAATGACGTACACCGAAATGTACTCGCGCACCCCCGCGCAACACTAAGCCCTATGCAAAATAAAACACTCGATTGACATCTCTTTGAAATTTATTAAATATTCAGACGGCTTAAACTTTAAATGGGGGGTTAAACGATCAAGTGAAAGGATTACATTACGTCTAAAATGTCGTTGGCTTTGGTTGAATCGAAAGATATAAGTTATTCTCAATACAATCTTTATAGTTTAGGTACCCTTACTTAAACTTAAAAATGTTACTCGCTAATTTTATCAAGGTATAGGCTCAACGCGAGACATTACCTCGAGTTCTTAATTTGCAGTCTAGGATAAGGTAGAGTCACATCACACAATACGTACCTATTAATGCAATAATAAGTTATGTAATGTTACCTACCTCTTAAGAAGTCGGTGGTATTTTATCCAACTAGGTATTTTCAATGCGTAGATATTGATTGATGTAACATATAGCACCATCCAATAGAACACCATACCTGGGATTCTTACAGCATCTTAAATTTGAAAACTAACAAAATAATGTTATTGTTAAGCTTTATCAAAGATGGCGGGTATATCTGTTTATGATGATTAGGTAGCGGGCGGTTGCATGGCAACGGGGTGGCAGTGGTCAGCCGGGGAGGCACCGTTCCTCATACTCGAGTCATTGGTGCGAGCCAGGGACCCCCGGCCCGGCAATTATTCTCCTTGTACTAGACCGTGTTAACTTTAATGTTACTTTACATGTTTCAGCTGCTTCACAACGCTTTACATACATCTGTCTACTTTAATTATGTTAAGTTTAGCAAAACTTGATAAGCGCTAAAGTTTTTATTGTAGATTGTACCTGCTTAATTAGTCACATTTTTTCCAATTATGCGATAGCTGTATCCCAAGTACTTTAATTGGGAATGACATAATATTTTTTATAACAACCTACGACCTATAATTAAATGTTCTTTGATAAAAGCATGCTAACCCTCACATCCCTGACAGCTCTATCAAGTATTTTGAAAAAAACACAACCTCACAAAACATAAAACAAGACTAATAAGTAATCATCACCTACTTACATGCATGGATGGAAACAAATAGTAATGACATTACAGTTGAGGCACATCATAAGTTAACTTTTGAAACCATCAGACTGATAGTGATACAGCAACTACTACCTACCCCATTTAAGTTAAATCCTGACGTCTAAGTTAAGAAAGAAGTTAATCTTAGTGTACCATAAGAATTATCTATTTTAGACTTCAGCAACACCCTGATAAGAAAACAATAACGGTTAAGTTAAACACTATCAAGTAAGTCTCTATATATTTTATCTTTCAATAATTTCATAATTACGCGGAAATACAAACAGCTGTCAATGTTCCATTATTATTAACCTCATGAATAATAAACTAAAATTGACTGTAAGGGTATTGCCACGTTAACTAAATGTTACAAATTTTAATTAAAATACATCTGTTCATACGCCAATACGATAACAGATAAAGTGTTTTAATAAAAGATAATTTGCAGCCATGTTGCATCTTTGTTAACGGCGTGAAATGTACCAACGTTGGAATCAGATGTAAATATAAGTACGTGTGAAGAACACAGCATTCGCTTCTCAACGAGATTTTTCACCAATTCCGACTCATTTATGCTTTAAATCAGTGATTCCCAAAGTGGTCCAGGTGGACCCCCAGGGGTCCACGGGAGCCTTGCTGGGGGTCTACGTAGGCGTCAATAAAAAATGGGGGTCCATAAGATGTTAATAGGGGTCCACGAAAATTTATCTGCATATAGTTTTTATAAGGGCCTACCTATATTGTTTTAAGTACCTAACTAAGCAGATAACATTTTAATCTGGCAAGCGACTCTTACTTGTCCAAACTTGCGTATTCGATATTACAATTTCGTGTACAGACTTGCAAAGCGCAATCCGTCCGACAATGCTTAGTGCTTGTTTAGACATGATCTTGATCAAGACTATAAATACTCGATGCCAAAGGCATGCTCATTTATTTGTTTCCGGAATTTCGAAAAAGAAGGTGTGAGAAAATTTATATTAGTGTTCCTAGTGCCGGAGAAAAGTAAGTACGTACCTTTTTTTTGTTGTACCTAGTTCTTAAGTATTTTGTTTCGTGTACTGGTCGGTTGATAACAAATGCTTGTATACAATGTGTCCTAGGGATAAGTGACCGCCCGGCGTATCTAGAATATTTGTACAAAATTAAATTAAGTAAAGACGCGTGACGTGCTGCAGTTTTTTTACGATATTTCCTAAGTTTGTTCATCTTTTTCCATTATTTTTGTTTACTGACTAGCCGACATCATAATTTATCAATTAAAATCATTAGACAAAACTAAAATGTAGTAAAAAAATTACTTATATAAAATCACTAAGGCCGCTAAGTCACAAATGTAAATATAATTATTAATGATTTCGTACAAATATTCAAAAAACGCCGGGCGGTCTTATCGCTCGGACACATTGTATATAGCTAACTTAGTAACTTACAGATATTTTAATTGTCCTCTTTCGATTTGAAGACAAACACAGCACGTTTTATTCAATTGTTTTTTCACGAGAGGACTGCCTCTCTAAAAAGGCCGAAAAATCAATATTGCAGAGCAATTACTGTTTTATAAAACTACTAGCGCGTGAACTCATTGATTTAATGAAATTTTAGTTATTGTTTTTATGGTCACTTTTTTGGTCAATTTGGGATTTCGACTTTTATTTTTTCCTACACAAATATGATCAATATTCGATACTGAGTAAACTAATTTTTATTTCTACTATTAAAAAATTGTGGTAAATTAGGTATTTAACATTGATATCGCTTCGTGAAAAAGTCTGTACTTGTCTTAGCGGTTTATTAGTTGGTCCCTTTACAAGCCGTAATACTTTTTCAATATAATGATAATCATAATAATATAAAGCTGACAAAGGCTGCGTTGTGCTACCTATATTCAAATAAAAACTTGGTTACTATAACATTTTTTTTTACAGGGAAGGTAACTGATACAAAACATGGCTACAGCAAAGAAAAAATGTCGACAATACAGTGTCGATTATTTGAAATATGGTTTTGTTCCATCAGAGGCAGATAAACACTTGCCCATGTGCCTAATATGCAATAAAGTTTTAAGCAATGACTCTATGAAACCATCAAAGCTCGAAGATCATCTAAAAAGGTGTCATACTGATAAAATGGGTAAAGATTTAAAATATTTTCAAACATTGAAGGAAAAATATGAAAAGAGACCCACCATGCACAGCATGTTCGCTTCAACATCTCAAAGTAACGATGATGGCTTGCGGGCATCTTACAATATCTCATTACTAATAGCAAAATCTGGAAAACCGCACACTATCGGAGAACAATTAATTTTACCCGCTGTTGAAGAGGTTTTAAAAACTGTTTTGCACAAATCTCCATTTGACGTACTAAAAAGAATTCCATTAAGTAACAATACTGTACAAAGACGCATTGATGAAATGAGCTCTGACATCGAAAGTTTTTTGTGCAATCATCTGCAAAAAAGTCATTTTTCTATACAACTGGACGAGTCAACGTTACCCGGTAATGAAGCATTATTATTAGCATATGTCCGATTTATCATGGAGGAAGAAATTCACGAAGAATTGCTATTTGCCAGAACTTTGGAGACTGACACTAAAGGCGAATCAATATTTAATGTCCTGAGTAATTTTTTTACGGAAAAATCGATTCCATTTACAAACATTATTTCAGTGGCAACAGACGGAGCTCCTGCAATGGTAGGGCGATATCGTGGGTTTATAAGTCATCTCAAAAGAATTATACCAGGACTTACAGCTATTCATTGCGTAATCCACCGACAACATCTTGTGGCGAAACATTTAAGTGACAGGTTGAACCAATCTCTTCATTTTATAATAAACGCTGTCAACAAAATTAGAAGCAATGCATTGAATACGCGTTTATTTGCTCAATTGTGCGACGAAAATGACGAAGACTTCCAACGACTGCTCTTACATACTGAAGTACGCTGGTTGTCGAAAGGTGCATGCTTAACGAGATTTTACTCTGTTTTCGATTCCGTATTAGAGTTCTTAGAAAGTAGAGATCCAGATTTAAAAGAAAACTTGATCAAATTCAAAGGAGACATTGCGTATTTGACAGATTTGTTTAAAAAATTTAATGATATTAACTTGCAGTTACAAGGGGACAGCCTGAATTTAATAAAAACAAAGGGGATAATTTCGGCTTTTCTTGGGAAATTGAAATTTATGAAGCAAAACATTAGTCGGCGCGAATTATCTCAATTTCCAAACTTGTCGCAGGTAGAAACTATTGATGAGGATATCCATACCTACAGTCAACATTTAAGTGCCCTGCATGATGACTTCAAAACCAGGTTTGAAGATATGCTGACGATGGATATACCACCATGGATCGTAAATCCATTTGATGAAACTGAAGTGGCCAATGTATTATTACAAGAGGAGCTGCTTGAGCTAAGCACCAATGAGGAGCTGAAGGTGAAATTTAGAAAAGGCTACCAAACATTTTGGCTGCAAGCAGAAATACACGAAAAATATCCTGGACTGTGGGAAATCGCAAGGAAATTTTTGATAGCTTTTCCCTCATCATACCTTGTCGAAAGAAGTTTTAGTGCCGTTACAAACCTCTTAACAAAAAAAAGGAGCAAACTAAACATCACAGAGCGGGGGGATTTGCGGTTATTGCTCACAAAAATAAAGCCAAACATTGATCGTTTGCTGACACTCCATCAAATACATCCTTCCCATTAATTAAAATTATGTCCACAACCTATAAGTATTACCTTATTATTATTTTTTTGTAATTCTTTTCTTTTAATTAATAAAATGTTATAAAATGTACCATTTTTCGTTTTTATTTAAAATTTAAAATTTTAACCTATCAGAATATAGGGACGGAACTCAGAAGCGACACAATTTTTATTTTTTGTCGACTTTAACAATGTGGTAGGAATGTAGCAGCAGGGGGTCCACCGACACCAGTTTAATTTTGAAAGTGGTGCACGAGAAAAATAAGTTTGGGAACTACTGCTTTAAATGAACGAATTCACTGAGCAGATCTCTATCGGACGCCACGGTCAAGGGGACTCATCCGATTCTATTCCGACACCAAATAGCCATGGTTTATTTTGTGGTAGCGAGCTTTTAAAAATGGCTTCCAATTCTCCGTGATATTTTCTCGTTATGTATAAGCTTTTGGAACTTCAATTAATAAACTATTTAATACTATTGTATATTGAATTATTGATACTTACTTAATATCGCTAGTTAATTTATATCGCAAAGTCTATCTAGCGGTAGTTGCCAATTAAATTATGTTTAGAGATAAATAATTACCTACAATTGGCAGGTTAGTTCTGCATCTACGAACAAACAAATGAATGACAACAAAAAATAAACTAATACTTATCTATTCACGTTTGGAATTGGAACCTTGTTACGAGTATCTTTTTCATCCAAATGCAAATTGTTAGAGAGGGTATTAGATCCATTGTACTAGGAACATAATTAGATTAGATCACATTTTAACACCTAGTAAAATGATACCTTCCTGGAGTTTCTGGTACTAAAGAGTACACATAGGTACCCTACATTATCTTTTCGTAGAAATAGATACCAAGGAGGGATTAAACATAAGATAACATTACGCCTGTATTCCCCAAAAGGGCAGAAGTGTTTAGTACACCCACATTATGCCAGCAGTTATGTTATAGGTACGGTCAGCATCATAAGTAGATTAACATATTACGAAACCTTATGTCAAATAATGGAAAGAAACAAAAACCAATTCAAGTTTCAAATTATAGGAGCGTCCAATGGATGATCTTAAAATATTTAAAACCTTTTAGTGTGTAATTAGTTGTTATTCAATTAATGGTATGTTTATAAAATTAAATGTTCAGCTACTTATGATGCTGACTGTACCAGTACTCCCAATTTAATAGTGAGGCGAGTTTATTGCCATCACGTGGCCACAATGCAGCGCTCACACACAACTCCGCGCTGCTACGAAAAAGCTCAGTAGCAATTTGGCCAATAGGAATTCGAACCCAGGACCTCATGCTCAGCAGTTGTGCTCACGACCATTAGGCCGCGGATCCAGATCCACTTTTAGTTTATAGATATGTAATTACCTATAACAAAGACCTGATATCACCAATAAGTACATATGTTACTCGTGATTTGTCACAATTTTATTGTTTTAGGTACATAAGTCAATTACTTACAGATATTTAATGTTTATAAAACATAAATGTCTCTATTTACATAGGTATCGATTGGTGAGATTGTCTACTACGACTGTTGTGTGTAGGTAGTACATACTTTGATAAAAACAGACATCTGAAGAAAAAGTAGGAAAGTACCCACAGTTTTTAACTTAAGATACCTGCTATTTAGGTACCTATGTATCTACCTACTTAATGAATTTTAATATGTTTAATGAGTATTTAAAATAACAAGTTTTGTTACTTCATCGGCACATTATACCCTACAAAAGCTGGTAAAATGCTCTCAATTTCTAATAACATTTAAAATACAATAAACTATCGCACTATCAAGAGTGCATTCAACTCTAACGCAGTACTATTATTAAACGGAATTCGATTTAAAGCCGAACCCTCCTCGTCGTTTGTGAAATTGACATTTATTCTTCGTTTTTCATTGTTGCTGCAGTCGGTTTCGATCTATTGTTAATTAGCTCAAACGGCCCATGCGCTATGCCATGCCAAACAAAACCTGCCGCCGCACGACGCCACTCCGAGCTACTGAAGTACTGACACTTACTTCGACCACACTAATGTCTCGCTCACACTCGTTTAATTCATATCTTTCTCTACACTTTACTCTAAATTATTACACTCATTATGAAGTATCTAATCTAATTCGTGTTCCAACAATGAAGGTGCACAGTGGCGCTGCACATTGCGGCGGACAGTGGAACTAAATATCAAAGGCGTGCTGTAAAGATACGTGTAGCGCCACCTGTTGTCGAATAGATGAGTATTTAAAATAAAACTGCTAAAATGCCTTGTTTAACGAAGTTTTCTTAAACTTATGATACGGTTTGAGTTTGAAATATTTTCTTAATTAAAATATGATGATACTTTTGTGTTTATACCAAAATTTACTTAGAATTCAAAATTTTCAGAAAAGTGCAACTTAAACAAGTATCATTAAGGTTTAATTTTATAAATGAACGACTTGAACTCGAGCTACGAAGGAAGCATTTATTATTACGTATAGGTAAGTACCTAGGTACTACGTACTTAAAATTTTATAAAAAATATTGTAATTCAGTATATTTATTCGGTCTAACGCCTAGACGCATTAAACCTAGGCATACCATATATTTTATACCTACCTATTAGATTATGCAGTTATGAAAGCCTACTACCTACCATAATAACCTACCATTTTTAATCTTTATTTATTTAGAGGCTTTTATTACAAAGTAATATGTTAGCCCCATCGTGGCTAATCACAAGCTAATAACTATTTTATATGTTATACCGAGGAAGTCGCTGTTGTGCAAATATCTTAACTAGGTCTAATGCCGCATTTGAAGTAGGGTTACTTAAAATATTAATAACCTACCATAATGTTAGTATTAAATTGCTATGGGTATTTCGAATGTTATAACTTAAATAGTAGGTACTTATATATATACTTACATAATAGAGTAGGTATA
The DNA here is from genome assembly GCA_905340225.1 of Abrostola tripartita. Classification (NCBI taxonomy): domain Eukaryota; kingdom Metazoa; phylum Arthropoda; class Insecta; order Lepidoptera; family Noctuidae; genus Abrostola; species Abrostola tripartita. The sequence goes on from HG996488.1 coordinate 6,970,187, forward strand.
CAATATAGCCAGACGTATCGACATAGCCGGCAACGTTATTACATACGCGAGTTATTCGCTCCCCATCAGGCGGAGTGCCTCGATTAAAGCAGTAAATACTTTGAGATTAATTATCTCGTAAACAGTCGCAAGCGCGTCGCGACTCAAATCGCTCACCTACGCCGTGAACGCGATACAAATTCAACTTTTCCAATTAAATTTCGTGAGGCATTAATAATTATTTGGGTACATCAATTTGTTTCGTCGCGCGAGGCGCCGCTCTGCTGCCGCCTACTGTAAGCCGAGGCTACACACTGCTTTCAGCATAGAGATAGTTCTTATGATATCTTACATACTGCAGAATATGTGGAGGGTTACGCAAGTTTGTAAGATAATATTTGTATCTACTACAAATAATAAAAATGCTTACCTAATGAAAAAAATTATACAGTTACATTATCTAATGGAATGGAAGTGTTTTTTGTGTTGTAATAAAAGTTGGATACAATTTGTCATAAAGAATAAAGATCATTAAATATCTACCAACCACTAAAGCTCAAGCGCTACTCCTCTTCAGCAGCAAATACAACAAATAAAAATTGAAGTGACGCGAACAATTTATAAATAGTAGGAAAATTCCGTTTCTTAATCGCTTTGCAGACCAATTTTCGAAAATATTTTTCCTGATTCATATGTTAAAGTTCTAATGTGACTTCATTTTATGCAAGACAATAATTGACTTATCTTAAGAAATATCTGCGAACCCCATGCGCGCTGTCGCCATTCCAACGAATTCTAACTTTGGAATTAATTAAATTAAACTTGAAAATGAAATATTAACACTTTAACGTATAAAATTTAATACCGTTAAGTTATAACGTGATTATTCAACTCCTCGGCAATTTCCAAAAACATCTAGAAAATTAAATTGGTTCGCGAAGGCAGCGCGTCCTTTGAGCCAAGCTTCCGCTTTTGTGCGAGCGAGGCGCGGCGCGCTCGCCACTTCGCACTGTGAAATTAATTTTCTTCGTCTTTATGTAATTTAATTATAAACATTTCAATATGGCGCTCGGGGAATTTCCGCCCGGGAGAGAAGTTAAATAGAAACGTTTGATACTTATCTCCTAATACACTTCTGGGATGATTGCACGATTTGAACGAAATTAATTATTTTATTTGCTAAAGAGAATGATTACAGCTGTCATTATATCCCCTAAATGTGTAAGTTGTTACCTGTTAATGTTGTGTGTACGTCTAATATTTACTGTTGGAAGTATTCGGTGAAAATTCATCAAGTTGTGAGCACGTCTTAAATTCTGCCAGCCTAGTTTGCTGGCACAAGGATACTTTCGTCAGCGTATTTCGCTTGTTCAATATGTTGACAAGTGCACTCAAATCTTCAGTTTTTGACTAATTTTTTCGATGTGGGGAATTCAAACACAATACAAATTATAAGACTATATTAGGTAGTCTAATCATAACGAACCATTGTAGTCAGTCAACTTTGAGTAAAATTCTCATCCAGCATAATTGATAGATCTAGATTTCTGAGGAAATGCACTTAAACTTACACTTAAGATCCACCATTATACCGGGGCCTAATACGGTCATTCGGTCAATGTCTAACTGTGGGTGTATGATAACGCCTCTACCCACCCATTTGCGAATTATCAGTAAAACAATAAAGCAAAGTTATCAAAAGTCGTTTATCTGTTCCGATGCTTTTATCATAGGCACTAAAGATTTACTCAACAAGTTATGTTTAATAACTACGCATACTTCTGCTTCGTTAATATAATTCAAAAGAAAAATTACAATTTCTTATTATTTAACTCGTACCTACATATCATAGGGTAATAAAAGTTTATTATCTTTTATGCGTGAAAATTAGTAGTTTAGGCGTGTTTATAGCTTAGTTTATTTTGGAACATTAAAACATCTAATTTTACTGATCTAGAGCGGGGATGCTCCTTCAATGCATTTTTTATTGAATAGATGTCGTTGAATGACATTCCATCTGCAAAATTAAAAGTATCTATTTGTGCGGAGTGCACAGTTAACAGATGCCACTAGCGTTCGTGCAATTTTGCTCTTAAACCGTTCACGCTCCGCTGACGAGAGGCGACATCAAACATACGCGGTGCCTGCAAACCTTTTGCCAGCTTATCTCCCATTCACTATCTTCGCAAAATATCTACAACCGGCCCCATTGTTCGATGTTTATTAAATTTCATTTTACGTTTATACAACAACACTTTTGTCGGCCGCTTTTTGTACCGATTTGGGACATTTTACGGGTGGATTAGCTCGTGACGTCTACTTTTGTGGAGGCCGGCAGCGATGTCTTTTTATAAGTCTCCCGTATTATGGTTTGGTATTGCGCGTATTATGTCATAACACTGAGGTACTCGACGCACTCGCTCCAACATTTTTTGTCTCTCTATTTTATTCTAAATTGAATTCTGAGTTGACAATAACACTGTAAACATCCTGTCTTTTTGTACAATAATAATAATATGAACGATGTCATTTAAAACCCGGCGAAGTGGCCCTCTTGAATTTAAAGCTTACACAGGATAAGACGGTGCTCTGCCATTAGTGTATTGTAATAATTGTCAGGTACGTTCTATTTATTTATACAAATATATTGTTTTTGAAATAGACCTAGATAATAATAAGTTCCTGCCTCTAATACTATTCAACAGTAGTTCATCCTTAAAAGACACCATCTAACCCCAAAACAACACCTTAGATTAAACAATTCAGCCCTACGCTGGCACTAAAAGCAATAAGACTTACAACTCCGCCCCTACCAAAACAATCCTGTATCTCGGTGTCTTCACTAATGGCGCAAGTTCGACAGTCGAAGTTAGTTGGAGTGTTCTACGGCTGCAATAAAGATAAATCCAGCAATAATATGTTCGGTTGGCCTTACGTGTAGGATTGCTTGGGCACGAAATTGAATTTGCATGGAGTCTTAAGTCGACACCGATTGAGACTCGCGCCGCGCTCGCCTCGCTCATCCAGTGGACAATTACGAGTTCACCAACTGTTAGGGTACGACGCGATTACGCACCGAAGCCTGTTGAGCCCGCTCTCTAATTGTTTAGGTAGACCTAACTGCAGTTCGATCCGTTCGTGAATTCGGACGGTATTCTCTCGATCTCCGTGCCCTCGTTCTACGAACGTCGTAACGAACAGTGAACCAAAACAGAATAGTTTAGTTGCAATTTCATGGTGAACATGTCCAATTGTCCAATCTGTAGATACATAGAGACAAACGCGTGAAACGTAGTAGGTGAGCGGCAATCTTCGTCAGTGGAAGGCGCACTAATCCAGACGCCGGAGGGCCAGTACCGTATGAAAGGACGTTCCTTATCCCTTGATCCCGTTGTTTACCAGACATTAAACAGATAACAAGTCCGCGCCCTGATACCGTCTGAGCAGATTAAAGCCCCGGTGGCCGTAATCCGAACTTCGATTAATTTCATCCAATACTTAGTCAGGGAATGCTTAATTGTTCGTACTGTAAATTGTTATTTATGTAGGTATGTATTTAAAATCTACAAAAAAGATTTAACTTTATGCTTGGAGACTCTGAAACTGTAGGCTGATCTTGGTTCATGTTATTCTTTTGTTTTGTACTTCGCTCGTTAAACTACAAAAAAGTTAAATAGGTAGGTAGGTACTAATAGTTCGAAAAACTAAAAAACCGTCGTGATCGTGGCCTTGAACTTAACCCTTGCTAGTAGTTCGTTTTTGGGTGGCACACAGTTGGAACGAAGTTGCCACGATGAAAATGTTTGCTACAACCACAGCTGTAGGCGCTGGTTAGCTCTACCACCATAATGAATGTAGTTATAATACTTAATACATTACTATAATTACTATGGCAAATTGTTGCAACGGTCATTTACACATAAAACCCATTGGCTTTTATATCTATTTTTCTTTCTATTACAATATACCTAACTCAATGCTTCGTATCTTAAAATTGCTTTGTTTTCTATGTTTTCTAATACTTCTAAAATTGTCTTTTTTACTTCAATACCTACTTAGATATACCTAATTACCTAGTTCTCACTCTTCAGCTTATTCCTTCTATCGTCCTCAAACACCACATTTCAAATGCTACAAATCCCGCTAAATCTTTATAATAATTCAAACTTTAAACAAAAATGCCGGATATTCTTTTAAATAACTGTCCCACAGTTTATGTAAAAAATATAAAAAAACATCGCAGTATAGATAACAGAAAATCGCACGTGCACGTAATACCTAGTTCAATCAATGCGCATGACAACCGGGTGAGCTCATTTTCTGTAGCAAAGGAATTGTAGCCTACAGAGACAGCAGCGCATGAATAGAGTGCGTTACGCGTTGTACAAACACTGCCAGCCGGGCATGAAATGACGCCGCAATGATACCCCACACCCCACCGAATGTATCACACATCATGGACAAGCGATATATTTAAATGACATTTTATGTTTGCATTTGTTGGCTCAAATATTTATTTGACAATGGCATAAATTTAGTTATAGCAGTTAACGCGATTTGGTCAACATGGAATTGGTCGTTACAGCATTTTATGTTGCTACTTATATAATACATTAAATTATTAAAATTGTTTGTATTACATTAAAATTGCACTAGAGAAACCATTGCGTATAATATTGTTACTCTTTCAGGACTTGAAAAGCGTCTGCGCACGTAGATTCATGGTTGGGAGACCATTCTCGATACCTCTAATTCTGCTTCCGCGTCCGATCCTGCGCTACATCTCTCTGTGTTATGGAATTAAAAGTATATCTGTCTTCTTGGATAAATTGTGCCTATTTTAATTGTTTTTATTGATTAGAATTCGACCCTACCACTAGTCATCTATTGCCAAAGTGCTTGTAATTTTAACAACCAATGTGTATGTATATCCGAGAATATACATATATCTACGGTTACGGTTAAGATTCTTTATTTATTATATTTATTATTATATTCATATTATTCTTAAACATCATTTCAAAAGAATATCGAACAGTCATGAACGTTTAAAGACATAGTTCCTATTAGTAAATCTAGAGACTCTAACTGGTTTTAATATAAACCTATCCTAAATTAGTGTGTCAAACACGTAGTGACGGCATTTGCTATCAAAACTCGCCCTTCGCAGAGCAAACATTGAATTAGGTAAGTACCAAAGTACGCACGTCACTGATACAACAACTTCTCGTCAAGCTCTGTTTAGTTTTTGACTTAACATTACGCTTGTTGGCCAGACAGTGCCTATGTTACTACAATATCTGTATGTATGATCGAATTACTTTTACGAGTCTATAATACATAATTAATTATTAGAATCAAGGATAAGTGTGGTTCTCCATGTGACTAAAAAGAACAATTTTATTTATATATTCTTTCTAAATAATTCTCGTATAAAAGGACTATACCTAATTATATTTTATAATAGTTCTAAGATTCTAGATAGAAATGTTAATGTGATTGATAATTTGAATCAAGTGTACCATAATGAGGCTCTACATGTGACCAAAAACATGAATAATATTTATATCTTTTTAAATACTTCTGCATATTATTTTTACTCCTTGTATAAGAGGACTATAATTGTATATTATAGTTCTATGGTTCTAGATACAAATGTTAATATACCTACCCATTAAATTCCATTAATGAAAAAAATGCCCACCTTCTAGTTTATTAATTCTATTACTTGTATATAGGTACATAGGTACCTAATGTGTACCTGTGATATAATTTAGTTGATCCACGTATCTAAGTTCCCGCACTGAATATTTGAGTTCTACCTACAAACCTCTAATTGGTATTGATTCATTAATATTCAGTTTGAATATAGTCCAGGCCTATCTAATTAGATGTTCGGCACAAACCAACAAGACGTATTCCAATATTTGTGTTGAGCGTCTTAAATCACATTTACGTACGTTGTAACAAGACGAGAGGCCAGGTATGTTTGTGGACCGATAAAATGTAGTTTGGTCTCATCGGATTCAAGTCATGCACTCGACGGCGAACAACGGTAACCACACACGATACTCGGCCGCTCCACATACTAAGTAACACATCCTTCTGCATATTACGTCACAATATTTAGTTTTACTCATGTTGTTGTAGCACAGAATATTATCGGACCTGTAAATATATTGGTACAATAACATGACGATTTAATAAACAATATTTAGGGTGCCACGGTAAAAAACAAAAACACGGGCGAAGTTACAGCTAGTAATAATATAAAGGTGATGTAATTAACACCTACCTACACAACTCTATCTTAATATTATTCCTACTTTAACTTAATAATATGAATAATATATTATTCGGTTATTATAGCGGTTGGAACATGCTAGTTATGTATGTTGTAACGGTGACTATGTGATTTACTTCAAGTAAAGCAATCAAAAGAGTGTATAAACTATACGCGAAACCAATGTATTTCATAATTTCAATTATTCCTATTAAAATGCCAACATCCCGCGTGTGACGAGACCTTAAGTGACACTAGGTATATTAAATACACAAAGTTCAAAGTAAAGTTTACTCGAGTAAGCAATGTTTACAGAACATTACATAACTTGAAAGCGACTTGATGGTATTATTAATAATATAACTTCTAAACCGCAGTCACACGAATGACTAACTGAGAGACGAAGTCTCAATCTGCAAACACAAATATAAAGCTAATTAAAAAGTTTCAAACTAAATTATGAGAGGGGTTGCGCCGATGGACTCCGTACCAAGATTGTCTGCAAGATTTAATCTGAAGGGGTGTTATCGCCAGGAATGTGTTCTAGTTGGGTGAGGCTCCGCGCGCACGGCGTGGGAGCAAGTCTCGTGGTACAGGAACGAGTGTTTGTTCGAGACAGTTGTGGCAACAAACATCGGTGTCACACTCGGAGAATTACAAATTTATATTAGATATTCATAACAGGCGCCAAGGATTTGTTCATTTTGTAACTCCCAGCACAATAACAGTTATTTAATACTGGTATGCGAAACAGTTACTTACCACAAAATATAATAGAGCTACATGAACGTTTCGCTTGACTTCGACCTTAAAAGGGTCAGTTGCGGTATACTTTTATTGATTGGTAATATATTTTTGATTTGAATTGAAGTGGAGCTATAAAAACAAAGAGCATACGGTCCCTTCGGACTATTAATTCAAGTCAAAGCTAAAATGCGACAAAGGCGAGTCAGCTCATAAAATTTATAGGCGATCGAATGAGATAATATGGTCGACGTTAAGAGCAGCTTAGACAGTTCGGAAATTTAAATGTGAAGTAAGTTTTGCGAGATTGCGCGGTATAAATCAGCGCGAGCGGCGGCCGGCGGGCGGGCGCGGGCGGCGGCGGGCGGCGCGGCGAGGCGCGGGCGCTCGTCAGCCCGCTGCGGCGATAAATCCGCGACTCCCTCGGGCTTCTTAACCGTTCTCCATCTTCATGTACACACCAACACCGACGCTCCGCATGCTCTGACTTACTACCTAAGTACACATATTTTATGCAACGTCTCCAGTTTGCGCTTCTACTGATATCACGAGATTTCGATTGCAGACAACGTTTGCAACTGTTCCTAGAAACAGTAATATCAGTGTTGACCCACGCGTATACCGCTGCGTAAGCACGCATTATCAAGTAAACAACAGAGACAATCTCGTTCAAAGCTGTAGCGACAATAAGTTAAACACGAACAAGTTTTTAACATTTCTCACTTATCCCATCTGTCAGCTTGTCGCGTCCAAAGTATTTTCCGCGTACTTCGCCCTAATTCTTTTTCACGCTACATTTCAAGAATCTTATTTTTGTAATTACAAAAATGTCTAGTACGCCGACGTTATCCTTAATTGCTGGACATAAAAATTCCATTTAAATTTCCCTTTTAACGATCGGGGAGAAGTGTCTAATTGTATAATACACTCGTTTGCGTATTTTTATTGTTGGTACAATAATTAGAACATAACGCAACTTCGCCCTTTTTAAGCAGGTTTGTAATTAAACTTTTCTTAGGAGTTGTAAAAGAATACAGCGAGACGCGAGCGTACCTTTTAGCAGGGGCTAGTGTCGGGAGGGGCCGGGGTGGGCCGGTTATTTAAGAAATGGAAAGAAAAGCAATTTACTGCTTATCAGCGGGAGTAGCGACCCGCGGGTCACTGCGGATAAAAAAGTATCTTCCTAATAGCGAGACGGAGACACACGAACAACTTGTGCTCGGACGCTCCAGAAATCAACTTCCTGTTCAGTTGGGCACTCTGGTAATAACGCTATAGGTACATACATCACTTGTATTTAATCTCTTTACTGGAGTTGAGTGTATCTTAGAATGAAAAATAGATTAATCTATAAAGTTACTCTATTATAAGTTGTTGAAGGAGTTAAAGTAAAATTAGCTTAAGTCGACAAATTCCTCTCGTAGCTTAACGACTACGCGGCTCGAGTAACTTCTACTTGGGTCCAGGCACGTTACAGTGTTTGTGTGTGTGTGTGTGATCCATCAACGATATTATGTAAACAAACATATAATATGAAAAAACCAACTGACTGAACTGTAAGAATGGCTGCGCTGTGCCGTGACTACTATTAAATATATTGTTGCATTTTTATTTGACCTTTATTAGGAGTTTTAGTTGGTAACATATCACCCAACAATAATGTTTAAGGCTGAGTAACTATACGATTCTAACCTTAACACTTCAAAATAAACGAGATAGTTATGTACCAAAAATATCACTTGGTAAGTTCCAAGTGACGTGTTATGATCCGGAATAGCTACGTCACCTCTAGGGACAATGACGTCATCCAGATGAGATGCAAGGGTGTGCTGAACAATTTGAAATGTAACAGCACTTTATTATGCCTATTATCCCAATTTTCCGGCTAAATTTTTTATTGAATAAGCCATTTAATAAAAACTGACGACGTCACTTATCTAACCTGCAACTAGATATGTTATTTAATTCCAAAAAAGTAACTAAAATACTATTTACACTATTAACTGATATTTAAGTAAAACAAGTTACATTTAAATAGTTATCCTTTTGTTTTAAAAACAATGTCTACTCACTAATGTGCACCATTAATTTAAAATGTTATATTCCCTACACAACACAATGGTTTATTGTAACTGCGCGCCAAAAATTTGCAATGATTAGTTGGGGTGAATCTATTTTTACGGGCAGGGGTCGTCAGACGGGGTGACGGGTCGTGACCCGGCCAAATATTTGGCTATCAATGACTGTCCTCTCATTGTTACAGACACTATGCGTATGCACACCCTGCATTGTCACTTTTATGTTACGCGCATTAACATTTATTAATTGTTTTTATTTCATAAATAGTCGTAACTAACTGGGAGTTATTTCGTTATTAAGATATTGTTATAAGAAGGAGTGGATAGAAACCAGTTGTAACATTTCTGATTGTGAGAAGAAAATATTGGGTTCTATGTAATGGGAAAAGTACTGAACTCGATTTTAGCACTGGGCTACTACTGCCAGTTTTACAAACAAAAGAACTTCGTTGATTTAGAAACAGAACTTAAAATATCTTGCAGGTCAAGCCACGAAATGAATAAGCAAAAAAGTACGCTTTAAATATAAATAAATAAATCATTTATTCATAAAATAAAATGGCGGAGTTATGTGGTAACAGACATGGAAAACAAACATAAAGCCGAATTGAGAAACTCCTATTTTTTTTAATTGGTAGTGTTTATGAGGTAATGTATTGAGGTTAATTGTTATATTATCCATATAGGTACAGAAAAACGAAGTATTTGATAAATCATTAGGTTCGACTACAATTTAACATTGCAAAATGTTATCATTATTCAAAAAACTATTAAATGTAAAATAGAAGCGATATCCTGATTGATTCAGTGATCGAGGGTGGTCTCGGCTAATGTTTATTAACTGTATAAATTATACAAAAGCTAAATTTGCGCTCAATCACTTATACCCAATATAAATTCCGGCGATGTTCCTTGAAACGCTGTGTCAACCTATCCATCAGTGTAAAAATTCCCTGTTGATCCCCTTAATTTAATCAAAAGATCGCTTTAGCTGGTCATGGACAAGAAAAAACGGGATGACGTAACGTAACGACGACACGGTGATATAAAATTTTCATCGAACGGAAGTCAGGGGTGGGGGGTGTGGCAGGTGGAGGGGGGGACACACAGGGTGGACCTCCTGGTGTAATATCCAAGTCGATCCGGGTAACCAATAAATTACAATTTGACATAAACAAAACCCCTCCGCTGCACGTAGCTGCGAATTACTTATTTATTTGATACAACGCAAACGATCAACCACCGGTTTTATATGAAGGTGTATTCATAAATTATTTGTAAGCTAATGGTAATTTATCATTTTCATTTATTTACAATGTATAATATACTATGTAATAATTATAATATACTCCGGTTGTACTCATGAGTTTGTTAAGAATTTGTATTAGTCGATCTACACCTTTTGTTTTTACTATATACCTACTGTCAAAATTCTCTTTATTATATTATCTGAAAACAGACAACACATTATTATTTATGAATATATAACTTACATATTCCTTAAAATTAAAAAGTAAAACGTGTGTCAATAAAACCAAGACTTGCTTAAAGACATAGCTACAAAATGATTGCCGTGCGATTCACTTGATCAACATAGAGAACGTAGCGGTGACCTACGCGGCCCACTCTCTGCTCTATGTAATAAAATTTGCATACTTTTAATCAAGGCTCGTGTTGTGGAGAAGTTTCCCAATAACGGGACGCCGTGATCGATTTGATGCCCAGTCTAGGCATCGTTTTTGCATTTATAATGGCGTTTATTGCGTAAAGGACGAACGAGAGTTAAAAGCACGTGTCAAGTCCATAACTGTGAGTGTTCTACGGAGCGTACTAGTTGTTTTAGTTGTTGTTTTTATAGGTAACTAGCTTTTATCTGCTGAGGTTTTTCTTCCGTAAACTTTACAGGAACCGTGCCAGTCACATAAACCTAAATGCCAGAAAATAACTGTTGATGGCAGCAACAGTTATTTTCTTGCATGAAGTTGATTTATGAGCAACGTGAGATAAGGACAACTAACAAACAAACTTCCGCATTTATAATATCAGTAGGAATATTATTGATATCATAACTATGTAGACATTTGCGTTTCACAAGTTTAGTACTGTATACCTTGTACCTACTGTTCACTTATGCTATAAATAATCTTGGGTTTGGACATCATATATTATGTTATACAAAGACTGTTATATCGTGCACTCTCAATTGGAAATGTTAGCAATAACGCTCGCCTTCAATGTAAGAGGATTCCCGTAGCGCAGTTTGCAATAAATTAGCTGGCTTCTAATATAAAACGACAAAACCCCGACAGAGCGTCACGGCCCCGCCGCTGCCTCCGCCTGTCCATCTCCGCCCCGCATTAATCGTGTTTAGTTAGCGGATATTGGCGGCGGAAATTCAAATGCAATCAAATGAAAATAGAATTCGCAAAAAAGCAAAGAAAACAAACCGACAGGCGTCAGTCTAGCGGGAGAGCGCCGCCCGCCCTCGGCCGTCGCCCGCCCAGCGCCGCGCACCGCACGCTGACCGTACTTACACGATTTTAAATTGTACATATCTGAAATTCCGATCTGTCGCGCACCCACCCTGCGCTATGAAATGAAACAAAATAAAAGTGGAACGACACGGCGCGCTCGGAAAAAATCAAAATCGAAATTAAAAATAAAAGGTTTTTCCGACGCGGCGAGGGAGGCGGATGCAATGTTTGCGGCCGTCATTCGATGCAGTCCGCAATAAAAACACGCGCTCGACTTCTACATATAAATATGTACAGCAGGATTGATTGGAATTGAATATGTGTGGGTGGGGGTGGCGTGGTGCAGGAATCGAAGGTGAGCGCCGCTAAGACTGTAATCGGTTTTGCCCGGGGCCGCCGAGCCCGCCGCGCCGAGCCGCACCACCACCGCTCACAATTAAACTTTGTTTGTACATGTGTCGCTCGAGATTAGCCGCAATGCTCTTTTAAAGTGGACCAGCTGCAGTCCCGCATGCAATTTAAGAATGTAAAACACAATTTCGGCAATTAGAAGTCCAAACGATACGGTTTGTTTTCGCACTAGAATGTTCGTTTACCCTGTATTTATTGAGTGAAGAATTTTATTGTTCCTATTAATAACCGCCTCCTTCAGCACCGCAACAGAGTACATGTAGCAATCGCTGCAAATGTTCAAAAGATGTTAATGCGGAGGTAGGGCGGCGCGGCGGCACATAAATCATCAGGAGGGGGCGCTGATTGCCTTCAATTATGGCATTAACTTTCATGCCTAATTTCTATATTGCTAGTTATTACCTAGCTCCCCCATTGCGGTCAAGTATTACTGTATTTATTGCAGCATCCACTGCTCTCGTAAAGAGTAGTCATATTAATTTGTTGAAAATGTATAACTTCTGTGTCAAGTTTTATATTTCTTGTTAACAAAGCTAGGTAACCAAGTTGTGTTTTAGCTTCTAAACCATTAGACTAGTTGCTTTTTATAACAATAAAAATCAAGTTTGTCGTGAGGCAACATTTGGGCAGACAAATAATATAATTTAAATTAGTAATTGTAGAGTTTTTGTAACTTGCTTTTAGTGGCACCTCCTGAGTGTATTGAGTGATAAGTGGGACTGCGCTATGCTAGCTCACTAGATACGATAGTTTTCATGGGTGACAGTCGTTTCAATTTTACTATTTTATTACTAACGTAAGGTTAAGACTTTTACATGGATCTTGTACATATTTTGTGTTGGATCTGAAATACTTAAATAAAATATTATTATATAAGTTATTGTGACATCGTAGTTTCAAGCCAAATCGGCCTTGAACGCTACGTATACCCATACTATCGAGCCAGTGTATTTACTAACGTCCTCTCGTTACAACCTGGTGTAGTAACACGATACCATTTTTCCACCCTCCAAGTTTCCTACTAAGTAGGCAGTACGAACGCAAGGAGTTTCAATCGATCAATCACTCCCAGCATAACAGTTACAACCGTGAAATCTTCAGGGGCAAGACAAAGATAATTCCCGTTTAACTTCCGTTTCCAACTTATCGAATAATTTAACTGAACATTTATTTTTGCGCGCTCATCAATCAAGCGAGCTCGCGCTTCGCCGATAAGCCGCGCCTCGACGCCGAGAAATGACTAGGCATTACATAAATCCCCTCGGATGATGAAAAGTGAAGTCTAACAGATAAGAACCTACAAAAAGTTACGATGAGAAATGAATCGCGATTTATATCCGCCGCCGACAATCCCCGCCGCCGACTCGCGTCCGCGCAGCGCTGCGGCCTCCACCGACATCCTTCCAGATGCTTTACACTTACCCTGACTTATATTAATGACAATCGTTACAATCGTCTTATTAATTTAACTTATTCAAATACTCATCGCGTCATCCCCAATAAGCTTTTATCACAGTGTCGTTTCCATATTACAAAATGATTGATTAAAGTGTTACAATTGTTTGGTGCTAACAATTATTTTTGAGTTCTGTAACTAATAAATAAGAACTTCGATAAATGGTTTTAAACTACCTGTTTGTCTATATCTGTTTTATGGTATACGATAAAAAGCAGACAAAAAGCTTTACAAAAAGCCAAAGTTTAATCGAAACTTTTCTCCAGGCGGCCATTATTAAGATAAACAGTACAATACATAAGCCTATCTCGACATTTATTTTATCACGGGTTCACATCACGCGCCGCTATTCCCTGTTATGATACGGCCCGTACCTGAGTGGAGCTGAAAGAAAAGCTATAAACCTGTTCGAAGCGTTTCTTCCGGCGCGCCGGAGCGTCGCGTACGCGCGCCGACTGGCAAGCAGTCCCCCCGCGCCCGCGCCGCCACCCTCGCTCGCCCGCGACCACCCCCCACATCTGCCGACCATATTTTCCACTTTATGTGTGACAGTTGAGGTAATATCGAGACTCTCGCCGCTCTCTGATTGGACGAAAAATACACATTAAAGGAACCTGCCGGTTGTGAGCGAGCGATTCGAAGCTGTATTCCCGTGGAAAATGTCGGAAAATATTGTATTATGGGGGTGGAAAATTGCCACCCTCCCTCCCGCTCGCTCAACTCCGACAAAAACTGTCGAGTATTTGTTTTTGATGAAAACGATTTATTATTCTACGTGGGTTGGAGGCAATAAAGATAAGCCGGCGAGGTGCCGGAGCCTTATTACGGCTAACCCTCGCCTTTGTTTCCTTATAAAGAATAATAAATGAGGCCGCACGCTTATTTACCAACTTCCTTAATTATTTATTTATGCGGAAACGTCGTTGATATTTGTTAAATGCAAAAATTGCGTTTGTGAAATTCTGAAAATAGCCGAGAGAATGTATTAATTCTCTATGTCAAATATGGGTGTATTACTTGTAGCTTGTATAATTTTGTATAGTAGATAATAAATCATGAAGTGGTAAATCCCGACTGCGACGCGACGCGCCGGCGGATAGCAATCGCCATAACGCTAAATCCGCAATTTGCATTAATACCCCAATGCACAGGGACATACACTCTCACGATGCTCGTCTGTAAAGGAGATTCTACGACAGATTCATATATTATGATGATAAGTTTTAAGATTATCTACTAAAAGAAAATTATATAATTGTTTTGACTCTTTCTCAAAACTATACTATAACTCTTTCTCAAAATCACACTCATAGTTTAACATACCTACGTACTATATGCCAAAGAAATAAACAAAATGTTTGCAATAAATCGTCCAACAACGTATAATTTTTTCAAACAGTAATAGTCAAACGTCCGTGCTCGCTACGAAGCCCCCTGCTGTGCGCACGCGCCGCTAAACAAGCCATTTAGTCAGATTTATTAATTTCATCGTGGACATGTGGCCACTGTGTCAGACATTCTGCTTGTTTATATCATCTGTCGTGTTTATTAACCACGCTTTTTAGGGTTACAAAACATTTTATGGAGACGTTTTTATGGTAAATGACCTCTATTGTTAGGATATTGTTGACAATTTTTTTATTTCTTGCAAACTATTCCGTAATGTACAATTTAATTTTTCTAATTGATTTTTCTAAAAATACAACAAGGTTTCTATAAATTATGAGAAGCGTAAGAGTTTCTTTTTTAAATATTGCGTTAACTTTATTCTTCTAGTAAATACACGTATTAATACTTACGTTGTAATATTACGAAAACCAATTTCCATTCAAAGAAATCGTCTAATAGTTCACTGTACAGACGTCTATAAACACACCTCTAACAGATGAAAAACACAATAAACTTGCTTAACTTTATCCCAAATAATAATTATAGAGATGTATGCAATTCTATGTAAATATTTCCCTGCATAAAAAAGTTGATAATAGTAAGTTAACAATCCTGTGACAAATTTGTATAAGCAAATTGGTTGTACAGCGCCTCCCGTGTCCCTGTCTGGGCGACGTTTAAAAATTTAAATATCGACAGGCGACCCCTCCTAAATTAAATGAACGCACATCTGAAAAATGCTCCACCTGCTTTGCGTTCAAAACGTACTTTGTTCATACTTTTTCCTTTCCGTTAAGACATTTCGGTTCTGGATTAGTGTCTGTTAGGATGGTTCATGCTATAGGTGACACATTTTTTTAAATAGATTTAAGTCTAGTAGCATGTTAATAAAAGACATGTATAATTGACAGGTAAGAATAGAATTTACCAAATATATCTATTATCTATACTAATATTAACATTCTTAGGTAGGTACAATACTTATCTGAGTTTATTATATCTTACACAAGTTGAAAAATTGGATTATAGATAATGACAGATTGTTTTAAACATAATTATTATCTTAAGGTATGTTTATTTTTCCCTAACAATAACACTATTTATCACGTACAAAGCAAACGTGTGTTTACGGTTTATACTAAAATATTAGCGTATTATTTAGCAATTAGCATTAGGACATAAAGCGGTCCACAGCACCCCTAAATGACGCGTAGCGGATGCGGTGTAAGTTAACTCGTACTATTTAACCATCCGTTCATACAGCCGCGATGAAACAACACCCTCGCCGCCCTACGACTCGAAAGGGACGAAAATATGAAACAAATAAAGACAGAAAGAGATAAAATCATACTCAACGGGGCATAACTCATAAATAAAATACAATATGGTGAGCAAAACATTGAATTATGCCGGTATTATGTCACATTTGGCCTTTGTGAATTAGTCACTGCATAACGCTAGGGGAGTAGATTGGATGTTTGTCACTGATGTTAATAGTGCCGATGTATGGATTTATTACTTCTGTATCTATTCATGATATTTAGGGGCATGTTATTTTGAAAGTAGGCAAATATAATTGCGGTTGAAGAAAATTCTTAAAACTTCAGTTTCTAACATGAATCTAGAACTTATAATACATTTTGTCAACAACAACATATCTTTCACTGCAGGTTTATGACTATTTTCTTTGATTTTTCATGCTTCTGCTAGCGCAATCAGATACCAAATAAATTTTCAGTTCCCCTGTATGACTTCGATGTTTTAAAGAGAGCTGATAGCGATGTTGAAGACACTTCAATTTATAAACAAAATGCTCGGTTCTGCTAAGCTATAAAGGGGAAAACGGCGCGCCCGATTCAGCGAAATCATAGAAAAGCACATAAATTGGTGCGCATTAACATTTCCTTTATCCTACGTGTCGGCGTATGACGGGGGCGCCGCGCTGCGCCGAGCCGGGGCCGCCCAAGACAATAAATTTACATATTTCACCCCTCAAACAGACCTTTTTTGCCATTCCGCAGAATTACGCACATATGGGAATATTCTGTTGAATACATCAGCAGTAAGGAGAGATACTCTCAGAATAAAATTATCTTCCACGAAGCCACATTTGGAGATAAAGAGCCGCTTCACTTTGACGCCTTTGATACAGAGGACTGAGTTTTTGAGCTACACGAAAGAAGCCGTGTCCCACTTTTTTTGGTTAACTTGCAAGGTTTTCTCCGTTGTATATATGTATTTATCATATTAGATTTGCTATAGACCTAACCTGATTATTTAATAACAGGCTTGTACAATATCATAAAGTGTTAGGTACATACACGAATAAACAGTAATGTAATTTTGCGGTAGAAGCACCCTTCAAAGGGTCAAATCAAAATCATTCTCACAGTCCAGTGAAGTATCGTCCGGTCGGCGCCGTGGAGCTACGCGCGTACTTTACGTGTTCTTTGTACATCAATGTTGCAATTATTTGAACATTAAATCCTATAATTTATTCAGTGATTGGATTGGGATTGTTGCGACTGTAGCATTCCTAATGTATTTATTATATTTTAAATATTTATTTTGCAAAAATCTGTATTAATCAATAATTTGCAGATCTGAAAGATATTTTTTATTTAAAATATAAAAATGACGACTATTATTCAGTAATTTAAACATAGTTTATAAAAATAGTATTCAATTATTCATCTATGAAGAATACATGAATTTTCTTCTGTTGGAATCCTAAAATGGTATGAAATGTTCAGTCGTTAAATTGTACTAGTTTATTATAAAAATATAGGTACTTAAATCTATGTGAAGCATGCAAGTTTTGACAAAATTAACGCGCGGCGGTGGGAATAGCAGCATAATGAATCAAGCCATAAGAATTAGGAACTACATAGAACACTAAATACTTAGTAAAAGGACACACTTTAATCCCACACCCCATACATATAAAGGTACCTACTTAAATACGAGTACAGTTTGACCCGCACTTAGGTATTATGCACAATCGTATTACCTACCAACGCCGAAATAGGAGGTTGCTTTATAGAATGTAGCGAGAGAGTGGACGGTACGAGGTAGACGGACGACACTAATACTCATTAGAATTACATGGCGGAACGGTCGGGCCGGCCGCGGCAGCGCCGGGCCGCACCGAGCCGCACCACGCCGCACTGCCGCCGCGCACTCGCCGCATCCGAACCCGCGCCGAAGCGGTGCCGTTTACATTTGCCTCGCTGACTGCCTCACGTATGGGTAAAGTCTACAAGTAAGAATTCATTTTAATTAATAAACATTAAATTCTGAATACTAGATATATTTAGGCACCATATTCAGTTTATATAATCCATTAGATATATAAAAAAGACTTGCCTTTAGAAGCTTGTGGTCGCTATACGCCATAATAAGGGACATATCAGCGATCAGATTCCTTTTTCCCTAATATCTACAAACTTACGGATGAGAGACGCTGAAAGCAAATAAGAATGGCAGAGAAAAGAGGAGGCCTATACACAGCAGTGGGTGATACCGGGCTGAAATGATGATGATGAATTACAAACTAGCAGGTTTGTATCAATAATAGAAGTATACGTTACTGTTATATATGTACTATCTAGTTAATAACTTTACAACATAGTAAACTAAATGATTGCAGGAAACTAGGACACATCAATATTCATAGACAAGCCAACTAACACGTCCGGCTGAATAACACAGACACAGTTGTGAACAAAACAACCATGACAAATATGATATCTATTTAATTAACTAAATACCTTTTTCATTATTTATGTTATTGAGCATCTATATGCGGTATAGAATGGCAATTTTATTTTATAATTTGAAATATCCATTAGTGCACATAATCCAGACATCCAAAGGTCAAAAGCTAGTCGTCACATTGGTAATTACACTCTAAGATATAAATAAATTTAGACAGGACGTCCGTAAAGACGGGTATTTTCCATATACAATGAAAGGAACATAATATTATTTAATTTATTAACATGGAGTGATAAACTGAAAATCAAAAGTAGCTATGACTAAAGGCTAACTAGCCGTCCGACGGTTTCCTAGTAAAACGAACTCTGCTAATTGAAGACAGATGTCGGCTTACTTTTAAACTTCTGGCACTGATTTTCATTGTTGTCTCAAATTTTTACACCTATTTATTTAGGTTACATTTTTTTCGTTACTTTCTTCATGTCACTGTGTTGACATTCTATAACGTAAGCTTTTTCAACATTTTTAACCTTTTGACTGTAGCCTGTCAAAATATCGGCATATGGGGCTATCTGTAAGTGTCATATTTCACTAGCAGGCGGCGGCCATTTTTCCGCCAAATTTTCTGCCCAATTTCCATTCCAATTGGAACATCTGCGAATCTAATAAGTCTTATATGACTTTGACGATTCAAATAAGACGAGAGATAACATAGTTCGAGTTACAAGAAATATTTTCCTTTATTTATAACTGCAACATTGTTAAAATGTAGGTATATTTACGACGTGTTTGAAACCCGACACCGACACCGATTTTATCAATTTTATAAATACCTACGCAACAATATTGTGTTATTAGTATAAAATATTGAACAATACTTATTTAAAAATGTTATGAAAACATTTTATAGGCTCGAAATATTCATTTTCATCTGGTTGGTCTCGGAACCGAATAATTTGGAAAGCATGGTGTGATTTCATACGATTTTAAACGCCTGTCACCAATTACGAGTTGTAGCTTAGAACAATAAAGCAATATTTTTTTAGGCGCAATATGTAGGTATGCACCTCCTTTTTAACGTTACATTCTTCACTTGAACCAGCAAGAAAGACTAAATGGAACATATTTTTCCTGTTGTGTTTTGTCTTACAATATATTGTTGGGAATTATCGCATTCTGTGCACGAATTCCACCACAATCGATAAGAGAGATGACCGCTGGCCGCGAGGCGAAGCGCGGGGCGAGGGCCGCCGATGGGGAGACTGTTATTTGATTAGTCTTACCGAGAATGAGCTCGCCTCTACTTAATGGGGTGAGGGCTTGTAACCGGACCACGTATAATTTTCACTACTCCGCGTTAACAGTGCTCGCAGGAAGACAAAAGCTCAAAACCACTTATCTAGAAACAATAAAACGATTCACGGCGGATCGTAAGTGCAGACCCGAAAGGCGTTCATCCTATCATCGCTTAATAGACACGCATTTCGACATAAATGAGTTTCGCTTTAAATTAATTAGTAGCACATTTTCCATTATAAGGACAAATGTAAAAGCGACCGCTTAATAGCGCGGTGGAAAACTCGCTAGTTTTCGCTCGCGAGAATAGGGCCGGAGAGAAATTGCGGATAGACATAATCAGTCTCCTGGCTTTGAGGCCGCTCAGCCCCCTAATGTGCCACACACCTCTCCAACTGATGAATACGGTTTAGACGCGCCTCACGACTGATTGAATTCAATAGCAACATTATAATTAAAGATCCCGCACTGTTTTGTTTATGACAACGACTACAAGAGATACAATACGTACGTACGTTTTCAAATCATTTATACTTAATGTAGTCCTAACTTTATTTTAAGCCTCAACCTGTCTCAAGTTTGCAACCAAATGTCTATAGTTAACTACTACAAGAAAAGTTTTGAAGCAAAACGGGAGGTCGGTTTGTGAGGACGGTCCGTAATGACCCTGTCCGATCTTACAAAAGGCAATTACAATAAAGTTCCATTCGCACATGGTCGTTAACTGGACGATATATCTTGGATTCCCTCAGTCAAGTCGGCTTTCACACTCGTTTCATCTTACCGCCTTGACACACGACCTCTCATGACAATTTTAATTTCTAATTGTCTTTCTTTTCTATCGTTAACTAAATGCATATATTAAGTTAGTTAAAGTATTTCACTTATACATTGAGGAGCATGCGACAAATTCTAACTAGAAATTAAACAAAATGTATGATGCGTCGTCAAAAATTAGAATGATAACTACATCATATTAATAAGTGAGTGGTATGTGTATGCAGTGAGTATGAGCAGGTAGATATTGGGAGGTGTAGGTGTGTGCCCGCAGCTCCCCGCGCACCTAACTGCCACGGAGCACACTTTACGAGCGAGGGATTAACCCGTGTAACGAGATTCATTAATTCTTGTCGTTAAAATTTGTCGTTCTCGATTAATAAGGAAGTCCCAGGCGGCGGGACGTTATTATCACTGGACCGCAGCCGGGTGTCGCCGGCGTCGCCAGGGGCTGCCTCGCCGCGAAACTTCCCACTCCGCCCGCTTTATTTACACTATCGAGTAAATTAAACTCGCGCTCGAGTGTCGGAGAAAACTTTAACAGAACTTTGTGTGTAATAAGTGGTGCAACAACACGAGTGGAAGAGCAAACGTCGGACGCGGTCTCCGCTCCGCACTTCTCTCCCACTTAACTCTTTGGGACATATTTATTCGACCCTCCGGCGACCACTGCGGAGCTTGCCCTCCCAGGCCCCTCTGAAATTAACCTAACGAATCAAAGCAGCCATTAAATAGTACCTGAACCATTCTTACGTACAATCTGCGCCAATTACGTTATGAATGCTCGCCGCAACCTCGATCGATCGGGCACGTGCGCTTATACATTTTTGATCGGTCTCGGAAACGAATCGAAACAAAGAAAGTACACAGTTCCGTTATTAGCGTCCGTATCCTCCATCTGTTTGTATGTAATTTTTAATGCGGGGTCAATCAGGGAGCTATATCGTAGATCTCCGGCGGGCCGAGACCGTAACGATAATGAATCGGCACTGTAAGAGCGCCGGACCGCACTCACGAATTATTAATAGCCGTATACGCGCACAATACTGTACTCCTATTTATTAAATTCCATCTTATACCCTCCTGATCTTCGATACAGATCACTTTGTAGGCGACCGGCCGCGGCGTGGCTGTCATTAATAACGAAATGCATAAATTGATTCGATACTTGGAAATGATTTAAATTTAAGATTAAGCCATAGTCAACCCTGTAAGCGGTTTCAATTACATGGCATTACTAATGCATAAAGAACATGTTCTGTGTTCACACCGGTCGCATTTCCTTGTCCTTTAAGATGACCCTCCCCCTGTGGGGGCAGAGTGGGCTTGTCCACTATTTGTTTTACCTACCTGTGACCCTCGTACAACTGTCCACTAAGTGTTGATTGCTTGTAAACAGCGTTTGTTGGCATTTAACTATTTACTTTTAACAAAATCTTACCAAAACGTTACGCTATTTTTGGAGATATCGTGAACCTTCCGCTATTTATAGATAACATTAGTTAGAGGTTTGCGTCATAAGTTTATTGTGCGATTCAAATCCCATGCGTGGAAGGAATTGATAAGGCGCGCTCGAACCTTTGCGTCTATTGCTTGAAATTTATTGCTGTTTTGGGTTTTTATTGTTCCGTTTTACGGCCTCCTCGTATATAAATCGTACAGATAGAAGATGAATTCCGCGCTAAAGCGACCGCTACCGACATATACCATACATTTGGGCGATACCTTACGTCCTCGTATAAATACAAACACGTAAAGTCACTACATATCCAGGTTAGTTTATTTTTGCGACACGGCCCATATTGAAGGCAAGCTGTTTGAACAGAGGCTTTATTTGCGACTAAATGCCACCTTGTAGTTTCCACGGACGTTGGACGATTTTCATAGAGGTCCATCACGACGACCCAAGCGTGTGCGATATATCACACGAAATTATGCTTGGGCTGCGTTCCTGTGCCGAGCGCGACAGAGACGGCGCACGAGACTCGCTGACCCTTAGCTCATAATGTACGGTCCGGTTAGGTACACGACTTACGGGAAATAGGTACGTATGTAACCTCGGACCCCGCGCCCGCACCCCGTGCATGAAATGCTTATTATACGCGGCACGTAGGCCGGCGCGGGGTGGCGCTTGGCTTGCTCGCTCGCGCCACCTGCCTGCCCGCCCAGACAGGGACGCACGACCGATATTATAGCAAATCGAGGATTGTTATGTCCGGTCCGCCAGAGGTCGACGTAATATATGGCCACGGTATTCCGGGCACATATATTAACACAGAACTCGCCTCATACAAAAAGATCTTACGCGATGGAAACAAATGGCAAGGAAAATTTTGCTGGAGAAATTTATTGAGATGGAAGAAGCAAAAACGGAAGGAGAAATGAGCGTAATTTTTGTGACTGATCTGACTACCTTCTATTAGTTCAAAAAAGTTGTTTTTAAGTTCTGGTCAAGTGTAATATGTGTCTTTTAGGTGTAGTTAGTTCACTGCACAGTTTTACTCCAAGAAAATAGTAGATGGTTGCAAAAAAATCTTACCCTCAAAAACGTACAGTTGGTACCTACAGCCACAAGGTAATCTATTAAATAATAATGGGGATGTGTGGTCAAGTGGATGATCGAGCCGGGAGGTTGGGCAAATGAAGAATGATGAGCAGTTGCAGCGAGGGGCGGAGCAGTGCAGCCGCGCGCTATGACGCGTCGCGCTAAGTGACTGATGACGCTGCCGTGGAACTTCCCACCAACGTATACTTTAAGTACTACTACTTACGTGCTATATTTGTTCGTATCTTATTATAACTTTCTTTTTTGTTCTCTTGTTCTTCAAAATTCAAAATCACTTTCCACATTATAAAACCCGATGCTTATATGATTTGAAATAGCAACAATGTTTGCTCCGAAATACTTCCTGCTTATAAGTACAATCACGCCCTCGCGATAAATGTCTAGGGGCGCAGTCACCCGCACCGCCTAAACGAATTTAAATAAAATCGGGTATTAAAATCTCCAGGCGATCTCACAAAAATATACCTATGTCAGGAGAGATTTGAGCGGAATAAAAATTCCTCAGACTCGTCGCATTATCGAGGGGCGGGTCTCCTGTTTTCTTTTATGGCTGTCGTAAGGTATAATCTTCAAGAAAAATGCGATATTTAAATGAAGTGAATTCCTCGAAGGGGATTTCCTTAATACCCAAATTTTTCAGTTGCAATTTCATTTGTTAATTCAGCGAGGTCGGATGTAATCGTGTTGGGGTGACAGGGAAACATCTGTCATTTTAATTTCCGATTTAGCTATTTGGAATAGCCTCAGATTACACGAAACTGAGGGGTTTAAAAAATAACCATTTTGTGTTTTCTTTGGATGCGCTACCCTGGTGTCACCTCATGTCGTATACAGTATAAACATTGGGGCCTAATGAGGGCAGTGTGGTGGTGCGGCGCGTGCGCGTGATCCCCGGTGCAGGAAGGATTCAACGCCACGTGGCTGCCACGCGCAACACGTCTCTAATTGCCCTACTATAGAGATTGTGACAATATTGGACAATCCAGTGAAAATAACACCCGAATATTGTATAGGGTATCGTTTGAGCCGACAATAATCTCTCATTTTAATAGATAAGTGGAGGCGGAGTCCGGTGATTTGTTACTGATTACTTGCATAACTCCTCTGGCTTTGTTTACATTTATTTAACCCTCTGTATAATATCTGTAACTTAAATGGTGCCTATTGTCAGAAGATGTTATCTGTAAAGTTTAGAAGTAAAATAACATGAAAAAATAAAATGGAGGCGATCCTCGGTCGGTGGCCATTTCATTAAAATTAAAAGAAGTTAAGTCGCGACACAAGACAAACTGCCGCCTAGAGAAATAAAGAGAGCAAAGCAAATGAAAAGAACTCATTTGGGCGGCCGCTGAATTGTGTTCGAGAGGATAATAAAAAGGGAAGCCATCAGTGACACGCACAATAAGCATCAACCTCAAGAATATCATAGATAACGGCGCGGAGCCGCCGCCGCAGGGACCTCATTAGGAGGCCGCAGGGAAATTAAAAAGAAAGCAAGATCTTGGACTCGATTGCGACCCGAGAAAAACGACCGGCCTTCCTCTCATAACATTACATACAGCCTCCGTCGATTTTCCGGACGATTATTATTTTGTGGTGCGTAAGACTTGGCCGGAAAAGTAGTTAATGACAGAACAGAGGGCGAAGGCGCACAGGCGCAGCATAAATCAGTCTGGAGCAGAGATGAATGTAATTACCGTGCCGGACGGGACAAATCGGATCTGCGCACAGCGATGCTCGTTTGCTGCCTAGTGCCATACACACACGACTAGGCGTTCTCATACCTTTGATAATATCAACGATTATAACAATTACTTGAAAGAAATGGTGGTGGTAGTGGAGGAGATAGTAGTTACTTAAATAATTATTGTTTTCAGTATGAAAGCTACAATGGTTTTATGAAGTGGTCTTTTGTTGACTTTTCATTAAAAATAAAACAATATGTTTAAAAAAGTCATTCATTATTTCGCTTATAATAATATACATGAGACATTATTTTATACCTTTATGTACATTTTTACAATAGTGACAAGAAAAATTGAAAAGCTATACTATGGCAATAAGAAAATGAATTCAAAGCACCTCTGTTCAGTGACATTCGTATTTTAGAATAATATTATGATTCTGTGCATAAATTGCTGTTACCGTGTAATTTATTCAGAATAACAAAGAATACGATCTGCAATTCGTACTATAAAGGTTTTTAAATCTTTTACCTTAAAACACTTAAAGTGTATACAAAAGAAGCAAAAATAACAATTAATTGCCCCTTTCGTGAATGAATTCCAAGTCTTTCGAACTGACTCGATTTGCTAGGAAGAAATCTATAGAAATCTTACATTTATGCAAAACAAAGGCAATCAAGGCCCGGACGAACAGAAGAAATGAGCTTCATTAAACGACGGAATGAAAACTTTAATAATGTAAGATGCAAAAAACTCGACAAAAAATACTTAAGAAAATCTGACGACATAAAGGCTGTTGTAACCGGGGACTCGCCGTAAAATCATTAAGATGCTAATAAAAACTTCCTTTTGTAGCACAGAGACGAACTCTGGGAGCGACGAAAAATATTCAAATAAAAACTCAATCGAGGGAGTGGAACGGGAAGCGGTACCATGATTATTCTTCAAAACATAATGAAGAGAATTAATGTAAATATTCTTTTTGCTTAGAACTTTCCGCCCTCCGGAAAGTTTTATTTTCCGGCGCGTCGTTTAACAGCCGTCCCTACTTATTGACATTCAATTCGGGGGAAATTGATTTATGAAGATTGTCGCCTTAATTGTGAAAAGATTTTTTGGATCGATTGTAAATCTGGGAAATATTTGGAGAGAATGAATAAATCACTAAATGTGTTGGAGTGAGCCAACATAGATTTATTCATGTTAGTATTAGCATGTTTATGTGTAGCAGAGTGTTTTAGTAGAACAATGGGTGTGCATTGTTGCATTATTGAGTAGGTCGTGACAGCTCGGAGCAGGGCCGAGGTTGGCCGAGGGCTGCAGCTGCAGTGTCATTACGCTGTCATGCCAGTCGTACTTAAAACACGACAAGCGGAACAAATGGACACAATTTTACTCATTACCTATAGTAAATTAAATATCAATGACGTTATGCTCGAGTTTTAATTCATTGCTATGCATTTTTTATTAAGTCAGTCGTTTTAACTGATACTATATTGTTAGGTAGAGGCATTGAAATAAAACTTGAATATGATTTTTACTTGTATATTAAGTTAAATTAATTTCTAAGTAAACAAGTGTATGCTACGAAAGGAGATCGTAATATATATACATGCCCTACTCAAGCATAAAGTAAGCACCGTCCCTTTTACTGGGCAGTATTTTTCGGGATTTGGAACAAAATATCCGTAAATAATTGGAATCTCTCCAGAGGAGTCGTCGTGGAAGGGTCCACACAAGGTCCGGCACCTTTTTACGGTCGATAAAAATAATAAGTCGGTGCTCCCGCCCCCTCCCCCCGCACAGATGTAAGGACCCCGCTCCGCCCACATTCGGACACCGCTCATTTTTTGTTCGTAACACTTTTCATTTGTCTCCGAGAACCGAAGTAAAAACAGTCTACAATCGTTTTGTTTCTGGAACCACAACAATACATAGATATTTATCTCACTCGTCGAAACCACGTCGTAGACACAACCTACCAACAGACATTAGGCCAAGTTACACACATTAAAAGTTCCCGAATCGACACCTAATATGCAATCACATACTTTATACAAAATTTATCGTACCTATTACAAGATTCGCATTAAACTACCCAGAAAATCTTTAACCTAAGCTTTAAGCTTATAAAAGCTCGGCGCTAATGGCCGGATACCGGAAATTGCGCTCTCATATATCTCCCAACAGATTTATGAAAGTACCCACACATGAGCCGATGTCTCTTGGGCGCACACGCGTCGCGCAGTGAGGAGTAACGTAAACTCAACACACACACTGGCACGCCAACACCGTTAAACTTTGACACTTATTAATTTAAAGGATCGTTAATTCTGGAGGGTACAGAGTAGTGATATGAACTAAAATAAAGAGTAGATGAAAAACTATTTAGTTTCGATATGAACCATAATATTGTGTATAGACAGAAGTGTTAAATATTTTTTGAACACACATTTTCAATTCATGTACATACTTTCCGTGACGCCTAATGCTACGCGCGTAGCAAGTATGCGCTACATCGTAGCTGCGTAGCGGATAATCCGCGTCCAACGGCGTAGTCTCACGCCTCCTCCCGTAGCCGCTGATATGAGTCTGATGGTCTTTCCCTGTCATGTTTAATGCATCTGTCAGATGTGTATACATATTTAAAAATCTGATGAGCTTAGCACCCTGCCCTGTTTTGATAAATCAGTGCGCTCTTTTTTAATTTCACAAAGTAATAGATGCTTGTATATTCTCGTTTATAAATATTTCGTGTTGTATTGGTTATGCTTTACCAACGTGTACGGCCTAGCACTGCATAATACAAATATAATCAACAGATCAAACAATGTAAGAAGGAAATACCAAACAGCTATATCGACACCCTAAGTCAATTGTGAAAAGAATATTAGGTATATTCGCGAGTGGAGGCTGTTTTTTTAGGATCGTAATCTTTTCCACGTATCCCGTCTCAGCCCTTGCCGACACGTACCGGCCATTGTGACGCGGAATACGTCTTCCGCGGCGCTTCTTATATGAGCGTTACAAGTGCTTTCTAAATAATCTAAGTCCAGTCGAAGAGAGCGTATTGTATTGACACAGTGGAGTGGTGGCCGGCCGTATAATGCCCGTCGTGTGTGTGCGTGCTGTCGGTGCATGGCCGTGTGTGTGTGCGTCCACGCTTGATAGAATAAGCAAGTCGTCCGGCGCCGTGGGGGGGTGGGGGGCTGGGGGCACCACCGCCCCCTTAAGTATCTTCAAGACTGGACCTCCACCCCCCTCCTTGCCCACTACACGTCTTCTGTAGCACTTCCCGTAGCCACATTGGACTCTAATGGGCCTTTATGTTATGTTGTAAAGTTACTTTTATTATATTATTAATATTGTATTTAGGTGTTCTAGTCATAATAATATTGAAAGAATGAAGACAAATTTTAATTTTTCCAAAACCCGCACTGGTGTCAACGGTCGTGTGGCGTAACAAAGATGTTTAGCAGGCTGTAATTTTACAAAGACAATAATTCAAATGATTAATAAATGGATCAGGAACAACTTCAATTTGGTAACCATCACCGTATTCTAACCCTTTATGCGTCTCTAGCAGCACTCACGAATCATCGTGTTCGTTCTATTTTGTCACGCAAGCCAGCAGAGACAAAAATCAAACCGTTTTATTTAACTATTCCAATTTATTAATAGCAAAAACTTTTTTTGGTTACGAATGTTACTAACAGCGTACTTGAACATGACTATATATTTCTCCATTAGTTAACGTACTTTGGTAGTATCATGACTATTTAATATTTACAGAGCAGGTAACAGTAGATATTAACCATGACATTAACTGCGAACAACCGAAAATCTAGTTATAGATGATATTATTAAGAATTAAATTAATTCTCATATAATCATTTTACTTTTATTTATACATTTTTTTTTTTTCTAAAGATTTAACATTCTGTATTAAAATATGAAACTGCCTTTAATTTAATTCCTACAAATATGAAACATTACACACGCTATGAGCAATATGCGTGCCAGGGACAGTAATTATGATCATTTCATAAAATATACAAGGGAAGGATTTAAATATATAGTAGCACATTTTGTTCTTAATTATATGACTAAATGTATTAACGTTATATGACCAAATTTACTTGCAACACTATTCGTAAGCCATTTAGAAAGTTTGCTCAACAAATTTTGTTACTCTAAAATAAAAGTTAGGAACAAAACATTATAACTGGAACTTCTCTTACTTAATAATATAACAAAATGACTTTAAATTCGTGCCATGGTCTAGTAAAAATAAGCAGAATGCACGAGGACGAGGCACTAGTTTATTAAGTTGCTTAAAATGTCAGCAAGAGCGTGCGAGTGCCGTCGAGCGCCGGGAACGGCGTGCGAGCAAATCATATTAACTGGCACCGGCTGCATCGGCGCCGCCTCTGCTCTACTATTCCGTTGCTAATTCTCAACAACCTGGACGCACATATATGTAGTCACATTTCCATTTTGATTAGGAGCACGTTAGGTTGCACTTTTAGAACTTCCCTGTAAGTTAAACTCACATCTTTTGTAGTTTACTGAGGAAACTTTCGAACATAAGGCGAATTATTTTCTTTGAGACTACTTAAAGTAGCGTGCAGATTTTCAAACCATTTAAATAGAAAAAACCCATTGCTCCACAAATCATTTACAGGATTCGGACACCAAGGAAATATATCTACAAGTGATGAAACGTATCATAATAACAATGCGTCGTCCAAACCAAACCTGTCAAAATATCAGCGGTAAAAGTTCAACGGAATATACGTAAACCGTGAACAGAAAAACAGAAAAATAAAACGGAACGTTACCAACAGTAGGTACATAAGGTGCTCGAGCCAAAAGTTATGTCGGAATACTTCTAACGGGCGGGCGGCAGCTATGAGTAGATTTACAATAAATACACCAAACAAAGAAAAAGGAATCTCGCTGCGGGGAAAACTTCGGCTTTGTACTCCACTACACTGTTACGGTGAAGTGCTCGCTTTATAGGTAAAATATGTGTACGTTCTATCTACATGTGCCGTGTATTGTTAGTGACGGTATAAAAGTGACGAAAGTTATATTTATTTCAGCCAACAATCGTGTCGTTCGAAAAATATCTAGATATTAAATGTCCTAATATTATGGTGTATTGAAGTAAACTTCTAAGGTAACTAGATGACTTTCAGTACCTACTGTAGTTTTATCAATAGCCGTCGTCTCGGTAGGTATCAGATGTTATTCATATCGCAGACAATCACCAGTCACCCATTAAAAATGGGCCCTTGACCTGTACTGACAGTCACATTAATACTAATGCTTCATAATCGTAACTATGTAGCCTTGAGATATAATAGTATCAGGAGGTGTTCGCTACACGAGTATATGAAAAAGATAAACAAATTAACACTACCAATACAATCACATATAATAAATCTCAGTTCTGTGCGCTCGTTTACTTTACCTGTACACTGTACTTTTTCCTCTTTTAATGTATCACTAATTGAAGTTTATAGCAGCATTGTAACCTCAGTGGATGTTACAATATAAACTCTGAGCCCGACCTCATTAATTGATCAATTAAAGTGAAGGACTTTCCTCAAATCACTAACCGATTAATAAACAGCAGAACAGAGCCTGTCTAATCCAGATGAGTAATTGAACGTCTTCAAAGAGCGTCGACGTCTGCAGTGATTCTTCAGCTAAAGGGTAGGAGCTGCCGACGGGCACCTGCCGGAGGCTGCCACCTGCCAGCGATATAATTGGACTTCAAAACTGCGCGGCGGTGGAGATCCCCAATACTTCCGCCTGGCTGGCTCGCTGCCGCCCTCCTATTTATTTTGTCTGCGTTGTCTTTGCCGCTGTCACGGCTCTGCCTTTTGAACGGTTTTCAATCCAACGCATTATATTGACGGTATCAATTCCCTTCACATAATGTACTGATCACTCACCAACTTATATCCGTTGTGCCGTTTCTTGTTTTAGGGTACGGAGCTCTATGAGGTAATTGTATCGTTTTACCGTCTGAAATCTTCGACATACTAAAACATACATACACGTATTTGATATATTCTTTTAGTTATTTATCTTATTATCTTTTTGGAACACATAAAAGAAAAAGGGATTGTTCAGATCAGTTGTCCTTGTCCTAAGGTCAGTGAACTCTATTAAATTAGCTTATTAGTAAACTGTGGTACACTTATTAGCATAAATTAAATACTTAATCTTTAAACATTTTAATAAAAGACGATATTTACTTAAAAAAACCAACTCATTGAAGACATAATTCTTACTTAACCAAAACCTTCTATCTTCAAATACCTGATCGACACCGTAAGAGGAATTCTAAGAGTAACCGTCATCTCCTTGATTTAAAACGAAATACCCGAAATCAGCTCATGCAAATAGAAGTGTCGTTTCGGCCACTCGAGTAGCAAATCAAGAAAGAAACCCCGACCGGCGGTCGAGCGTCGTTCACGCCTCAATCAACTGCCAGTTACGAGCCTTTGTACAACGAGTGCCCTCAGCCTTACCACACAAACTTCACCGTCTCACAAACATTGTACTCATTGAATAGTACGACAAGTTTGCATATTGCGTGATTCTAATTGATGCATGTTATAAGCTACCAGATATGATCAAGAATATATGGACAAAGTTGAATAACCATTGTTAATATGTGACAGGTACTGTGTACACATAATACGTCAACATAAATCATCAAGTGGTGGGGTATACCGACTTTGCAGGTCCAAAGAAGAAACGTCAGACGTGCACGGTGGACTGCAAACGACTTGAGACCGACATTCCAAATATGAAAATAAAAAGAAAATAAGCTCTCCCTGACCGTTCCTCCAATCGCGCACCTCGCTTTTATTACATCCATAAATTCATCATATCGCAGCGGCGGCGGCGCTCGCCATTGGCCGCGCGAGCGGGACAGAAGGTACCTCTCTCTCGCACCTCCTTCATATTAATATTGAATTTTTCTCGACCCCCGCCCGCCACCCTCGCGGGAGGCTCTACACTCGCTCGCCCCCGTATTGTTGTTATCTTTAATGTTGTGGAAAACGCGTTTTCTTGTGTCGTTAACTTTTATATTGCACGAGTGATACTTTTACGGGTTTGATACATAACTTATACTGAAGGTTTTAGTGCCATACATTAGGTACATGGGGAGTATATATCATAATTGCATGTATGGCGAACATCAGTGTATCAGGTGTTTAGAAACTAATATCAGACAAACAAGTGTTTTGAAACGAAATTTGAGTCAAATCTGGCTATAATAATTTACAAATAACTGTGTTTAAGTACCGAAATAAAGACTAATTGCCAGATATAAAACAAAGTTAGTTCTACAACAATAACTGTAACGACCTTATTGTTTTATGTAACCAAAATCAAAACAGAAACAAAGAACATAATAAATTAATCACTTCAAAAGGGGTTGGAATTCTCCCCTTTAATGTTTTCCTTTGGTGCATTGTCTGCCTGCCAAAATTAAAAAAGAGGAAACAACCCGTCTCCGTGTTAAAACGACGGTGACCTTTCTTTATTACAGTCTGACTTTTTGAACTCATTACTTCGTTGACAACTGTACTCTCGCAAAAAAATTACGTATCGCATTATATTAAAGAAAAAAAAAAGTACTTAAATGTAGTTCAAGTCACAAAACTTACGCGTAATGTGAACAAACAAAAGACAACCTTACCTATCCCCAAAGGATCATTTAAACTTCCCACATTCACTATAAGTAGTAAAACACTACCGTAAGTTACAAATACTCAGCTCAGTAAGTTTTTATTTCTATGTAGCAAAGAAAATACATGGAATCTTTTTAAATTCCCTCCCTTATATTTCAAAGCTCAAAAGAAATCGCTAGCAATATCTGTCTGAAAAATATATCGGATTGCTTTGTCGCAGCTTTGAAAATCGAAATCTATTTTCCTTCAAATCTAAGTGAATCCCGTGCGGATTGGAAATGTACCCTTTACCTACCGCCGGGCGAGGCAATTGATATTCCAACAATACAATGTATGAATAAAATATAAACTGAGTTCCTATCAGGCGTGTTCGTCGCGATCGCCGTATGGATTTTGAAGAAATCTCTACATCGTTTGCCATAAACTACACCGGAGATTTGAATAACACAAGCGTTTGTTAATAATTAATCTATTTATGTAGGATCGCGTCTCATTGTACTATGTTGACTAGACAGAGCTTGATTTGATACCTTTTGCGACAGCTACGAGACTACGAGACCATTCGTTTCGTACACTAAACAATGACATTGTTTACCCACTCAGATTGAGAACGGTGGTTTGATTTGTTGTATTTTTTGTCGCATCCCTTCCTTACGTAGTAGATGAATGAATCACTCACTGGCTGAGTGCCTTGCCAGCATCGCAAAATACGGAGCCTGTAAACCAAGCACAATCTTTTAACGTGTGGTTTTATTATGAGAACTGATTTTAATATTCGTATGTAGTGGTTAAATCGATGAAAAAAATATGATATAGGCTTGGAATAAAAGAGAAATTATACAGTTGAGTTTACAACAAATTAAAATAAATGTTTCCACTTGGAAAATGTTTCCTAGTTGTTTCGTTTTAGAGTAAATAAAACCATGTGTGTGAAACATGTCAAGATTATCCACCGCTGGGATATGACGATAGTTCACTGCCAGTGACACAACTCACACTTTTTAGACCCTAACTAACTTTGATGTAATGTTAAAGGTAATTAAACACTATACTTTTATAAAATTGGGCCGTATTTTTTTGCCGTGACCTTTCATATGCTTAATGTGTTTTTCTATAAATCAAGTAAGTAGTAAGTCTAATTTCAGTTTTCTTATTCTTATTATTTTATAAATTTTAGTATAAAGACTTGCTACCATTACGGGTTTGTACAGAAAAGAAACTTGCTTATTGTTTGTTATAAGTAAGATAAGGTTATACATATTTATTTTAGAAGAAGCACTTAAAATATTAATTAATACTTTTATTAGTTTAATTACATAAGTAAAAGAATAACTTCAGTGAAGATACGGCGTACTAATAAAGGTGGTGTAGGTAGGTCGGTATCGTAATTTTCTTTATTGTTCCTTACCGCGACGGGTAGTACAAATCCAGCGGGTTATTCTGTTCCCTCACTATTTCTATAGCACTCCACTTTACTTTATAATTTACAGGCACATAGCTGTTTGTAATATTAACAATCGTCTAGATATATTTTGATTTAATTTTGCTTATTTGCCCTAAGAACACGCTGTACCCTAACATGGTTCATGTTTAATACAATGTACTGTTATAGGTACTTACCTACCACGTAAAAACATGAATAAATTAATATGAATAATAACTTAACCACACACTGTTTACTTAGACGTGTTCTGAAGAAGTTCTTTTAAAAAATAAGCAATGACTTTGTATTCTAGATGTAAGTTATAACATAGATGCAGGCACGCTGGTTTTTAGCCTAGGCTTACGATTTACATTTATGACGATCCTAGCGTATTATCTTATTTTTTAATGTATATTTAAAGTGCGGACATGTAAATTACATACCAGGGGTTCATATGGGATAACAATAGTAATATTATTCAGCCATATAAAAAAAAACTTTGTAAGTACACTATTTTCCTAAACACACTCTCCTGCACTTAAATTAAACTGCAGAAATTTCGCAAAACGTTCAGAATAATCCTGTGCGGAGGTTATTCGCGTCCCCTACTCATTTAGCTGTCGGAGAGTTATTTAATACTGCTAGTGACCCCCGCCCGTTCTCGCCTGGACTCTAAATGTATTGAACACATCTGCTGGACACAAGACGTACTGCCGCCAAGATAAATTAAATAATTTGAATTTATTTCCTTCCCATTACGTTTTCACATGTTATTTTGGAATTTGGCTGGACTTTACTTGCAGATTTGATTATTGCAATGTACAGCAATATTAGAGACCTACTCCTTTTATTTTACATGCTTTGATGATATTGATGATATTTAATATTTCATGACGTCGCGCGTCGTACCGTTAACAGATTTGGAAGGACGGAGAAGGAAGGCAACAAGGTTCTTAGGTTCGCACTCAGCTTCCTTACACAAGCATAATGATTATTTAGCCTCTATATTACTACAATTTCTTAAGAATATATAATAGATTCCGATAAGACCTTGTTAACACAAAGGTAGGTAGGTATGTATCTTCCTGTTTATTTAATATCAACGCAATATTTTATTTACATAATACACGACCAGACAAATACTCTAAGGCATGTACAGTATTCAAATAACATATTGTATACAACATCAAACTTCCTACGTCGACGCAATATTATGCATGATTGATAAGAGCCAGAAGTTGGCCGAGGGCAATGCTTAGAATAAGCACGCATCCAGTATCCGTAATCTTTGAACATCTTAAATAAAATAGTCCGGAGTAGTGTTGTATGGCCGGTTTCTTATGAATTAAATATGAGCGCTTTATTCGATTCCCGAGTCCCTCGATATCTGATAATAAAAAAGAAATTTATCGCGCACATACGAGAAGCAGAGGCTGAGTCTCATCGGCCGCTATTTTTTACGGCGCCCGGCGTCCTTCTATCGACAATCACTTCATAGCGACCCCTGTCCGAACGTTCGATGACAGAATTATTTATCAGTTTGAAAAATGACGGGAAATTGAATGTAGTCGCAATGTTTACAACGCATTTTCTGTCCAGTGTCCTCGGGGGCTGCTTCCCTCGCGTTCCGATGTCCACTTTTCAAAGAGACCGCTCGGACGAGGGTCGAAAAAGTGTCCCCAGAGTAAAAAATAAAAAATATATAAATTGTATCTTCGTTCAACAAATGTTACATTACCCGTATACAGCAGATTACAAAGAAAACGTCGTTGAAGATGAAACGATAGCTAGTAACGGAGGTGGGTGGCTGATACTTTATTCATTTCGTGTCTATAATTGTCGAGCGCTCGGGGACGACATTACACTATGACGCAATCTGTTTGAGTGACTCGCGTCCATGTGTCCACCCGCTGCACCCGCCACCGCGGCGCGCATCGAACACACGCCGACTGCTTCCGACTTCTAGTGTAATCCGAACGTTTTAGAACACGTGCAAGACTTAAACACATAGGCTAGATACAATTTATATGAAAGTCTCCTTATCTCATATTTTACCGTGCCCGCCTTTATAGTCATTTAACGTCTATTTCAAATAGTGAAATACGTCATGAGATTGTTATCTTGATAATGGAACACATCCCTAATAAGCGCCTCGTCAGTTATATTTTATCAGTAGTAAAATGCTAGTCTTATCTCAGGAAAGGTTCTTACCTGTTAAGAAAATGAGCGAGCATTGATGATCTCCCTTGATAGCTACACGAGGATAAATCACCTCGCAATTACTTTATAAAAACTAGTCATATTTCGAAAATTAATTTACGCAGCAGATCATAGTCATCATAATTATCAGCCTTCCTCCACATCACATGTCCATGTGATTTACGCGACTTTTAAAGTAGGAAGCAATTAATTTAAAAAGCATTTTTAGCAATTTAATGACTTTTATAAAGTTAGAATTTGTCCTAAGCTACTTATCGGATTTCACAACATAATATAGGTTCAGATAAACAAATTTAAGCAAGCCAGTCTAAGAAGGCCGTATCAGGCTTCTTCTGTGTCGCCACAAGCTACTCCGGTCGTACTGTCTAGACAAAGGTCTACCAACTCAACATGTTTCCTGGTCAAGGGTGGCCAGCCCTTACATAGACATAGCCATCCTCTGAATCTCATTCTGGCAGTTTACAGTACTCATTGAAATAGAAACCATAGTTGCGTGCTTACAGATTGTAGAGCGATAGGTGAAAACTGTTATAGTAGGTTTTGTGCCAGATTTTTAACTATGTTTAGGCCACATTAAAGAGGCTTACTATACCTGGAAATAAATTCATCAAGCAAGCCATTCAGTCAAAATAAAAGTACGTCTTCACTGATTCGGGTCATTAAACTTATTCAGCTCAACGAAACATTATGAATCACTTTTATTCGTCTAACAAATATAGCTCAAAACAAGTACTTGTTTTGAGCTATATTTGTAGAAAGCTAGGTAAGTGCCTACTGACGATTTCAATAAGTACGATCTGTACCGTCCACTGTCTTATTATAATGAAGTTTTAGTTACCACATTTACGACAGCGGCATATAAGGGGACAGGTACAAATGTGTGTATATTCAGTTTATACTTTATTACCTGTAGGCATGTACCTAGCCATGTGTGTGCGTGTATGTATTATAGCACCCATGGCCGCTCGTAAAAATGTTTTATTCACCCCATACTGCGTCGTAAAAGGCGTAATAACGCGAGGAGGTATCGTGGAAGCAATTACCGATCTGTTATAGTTTGTTACAAAGGCGCTTGTTTATTATCAACTCATTTGCTGAACAAGGACGCTGTTTAATTCAATACGCTTTTATTACAACAAACTCTTAGCAATTAGGAAGTTAATGAATTAGTTTATTTATACATTATGATTTTACTCATCTAGAGTTTGTTTGTTTGTTTGACGGCAACACTGTTGCCGTCAAATAAATTCTTGATTAAACATTGACTGACGAATAAATCCCAGCTGACTTCGTGACGTCGTAACTTGTACTAAGAAGGTTGAATAGTATTAAATCAAATCAGGATTATCGCTAGGCTCGACAAAGTCACAGATGAAAGTTGCGCAACAAATCCTTATCTACGTTTCAGGTCACGATTCTGCAAAATCGACGAAAATAAAATCAAACGTTCCTCCGCTCACAGTCGAAATGGAGAATGTGATATTGGATAGAGAGCGCCGTTGAAATGTCATCATAAGACTCAGCCGGCTGACGACCAGCGCGATGCGGGGCCGTCGTGTTTGTTGTGTTGTGTAACTTCTGCTCAGATACTATTTTATATTTTGTAGTACGTGAGTATAGAACGCTGCTTTCCAAAAAGACAAGGACATATTTAGGACTAAAAAACGACAAGCTCTCAATATACCCGGCAATAAATAATCAATCAGAAATTGTTGCTCAATTTAGGTAGATTCTAATCGTAATCGCAGTAGTATTTATTTGATTGGCATAATTATACCTACCTACACAATGCAATAACTATCTATTTCATAGGTAACGTATAATATCACCTACCAAGCAATGCATGTATTAAGAAACTTCAAACCATGACCTTATTTTAAACTAGTCTCGTGTAATCTACCTTACCGACCCGTCCATTTAAAGTTCCACTCCTTTGTAAACAAGTCATAATAAGCATAAGTAAGTACAGTATTCCAAAATATATTTTCAGTACACTGTACTTATAAAAATAAAGTATGTTTTCATATAAGAATAAAAGTAAAAAGATTAAAGGAAGTGTTGGTCACTTACTTGGAAGGTTGGTTTCTTGTATTACCTATACCTAGGTACCATAATGCTACTACCATTTAAAACGTATCCCCAAGTATGCCTTGGAGGTTGTACATACCGTGTAACTTTCCAGATTTTCCACAGACATCAGTAAAACGATTCGAGCTAAGTTGAAAGAAACAGTTTACATAATTTTGTACCTTTATCCCATGGGTATACCCTATGACAATTGAAACCCCAAAGACTATCATATCGAAGGTTGTTTTCTATCAAGCGAACCGAGCAATATAAATCCTATCATGGAAAAAAGAAACAACCAACGATATTATCATTTCAATGCTACTAAGAATACTTAGTAAAGTTTTTTAATAGTTGATAGTTTGTTAGAGATAAGGTTTCTTCTTGGCATACCTTACTAAGACATCAAATCGAAATATGATAAATGATGGATGAATAGAATGAATGATTTTTTTATAAAATTAATTGCTTCCGATTTTCTTAATTCAACATCTCAATCGCTTATCATACCCTTCACTGGGTGGAGATTTTCTAAAAATCTGCCTCTTTAGAGTCTGCACACTACTACAACAAGGTAAACCATTTCCATTAATAGGTATAAATAGAATAAAGAATGGTGTCCAAGTATTGATAAATCTTTTAACGAGATTATGAAAGAAAGTCCCTAAAGGTACCAGACGCCTCTTCCCAATAGATAATATTTCGAAAACCATCCCCTTATATTCTTGTTATATAAACGGGCCGTGTACCTGATAGGTACTAGAGATGCGCACCCCATT
This sequence comes from Abrostola tripartita, assembly GCA_905340225.1. Lineage (NCBI taxonomy): Eukaryota > Metazoa > Arthropoda > Insecta > Lepidoptera > Noctuidae > Abrostola > Abrostola tripartita. The sequence continues at coordinate 7,009,249 of HG996488.1, forward strand.
ATATTCATAACTCTACATCATAAAACCGCCCGCCCAACCAGGAAAACTGACGGTTGCATTTCCCTGCCCGCCTACAATATCATAACGAGCGGGGATTGGACGATATGAGTTGATATAATATCATAACGCGTTAGGATTGGGCGAGAAGCGGCGGCGCTCGCCCCCTCCGCCCTGGTCGGCGCCCTACGCCTCTTATTAAAGGTTAGTGCACCGAAGTAGATGGTCTGCGTCGTTATAATAAGTTTTACGTCGTGTGCCGTCCCGCGCGCCTCAATAAATATGTCGGGCGGTGGCCGGCACCCCCGCCCGCCCGAGTATGAGCGGTAGGAAATGCCGACCGCCGACCGCCCGAGCCGGATCAATAATAATACTCGCCCATATCTGCAGTGGACTGGATCTGCTTGAGAAAGCGGCCCCCCGCGGCCCCGCGCCGCCGCTACACAAACAATATAAATCATTTTCTCGAGCTGAAGCCGCGGCCACACGCAACCCGCATCCGGCCCGCTCCGGCCGCCGCACCGCGCCGTGCCGCCGCTATCCCCCGCCGCCAGAGCCCATACAATATTATATACTTATTTTCCTTCTCGGCTGACGTAGTGGACATCATTTTAACATCGTGATGAAACAAACATACATATATCTGCTGTCAATAAATATAAATCATAATCTTATTTAAGAAAAGTAGAGGCTTTTGAACAATTACTATAAATTTAAATTACAATTGGATGCCTTTATGTTTTAATTAATATCTTACTACAATCATAAGAACCCTTCACTTTTATCTCGTATTCATTAAAAACTGACTAGGTACTAACTTTGCACCTGAAACCAAAGAAGTCAAACTTTATGGTAGACTTTTTAACCAAATGGTAATAAATTAAATCGCCATTAAAATGAAAAATATTTTCCTATTAATGACCAACAGCTTAGACAGTTTAGCCATTATGAGATTATTATAAACAGTCAATTGGAAAAACTGTTTCAGCAATTTTTTTAAATCAGCTGAATATGGCTAGTTTGGTTAGTTGCTGTTTGCTTTTTCACTGGATTATGATGAAAAGTAATTTTAACGGGCGAACTCACGTAAAAGGGTGACATACGTATAATTAATACTCAACTGTAACACTAAAATATTTAAGTAACAAGCCCATTGATGTCGTAAAATGTAAAAGCATTACCCATACGTAGTGCGGCCGCCTCCTCGTAAAGACACAATTTTGTGGTGTGCTCCATACACATAACTTGCGCCCGGTGTCTCCCGCCCGCTCCGATAGTACTCGCATCCTGTACATTGCTTCTGTTAATTTAGTTTTTTAAATGTTATGTCTCAAATTCTATACCCCACTTGAAGCTTGGATATGTATCTACAAATATGACATTTGGGTTCAGCTAAGAAAGGCTATGACCACAATAAAAAAAAAACAATGATGTCTTTCCTATATTTGTCTAACATACTGCAAGTGCATATGGTACCTACATCACATCTAGATATCTATAAAATAACTTACATAAATCATAAAGTTACCTGTTATGTTAATATTTCATACACAACCATTCATATGCACATGTCAGATGTCTAAATGCATGTACATTATGTGCACAGCAATATGTCGATCAGGCTGATGGCAATACTGAGCAAGCGAACTTTGTACAATTTATCAAATTGAGTTACCGAGGGGCAATATCGCAGAGCGAACGCAATATTGCAGCGCGTGACCGCGTCTGCAATACGCGCTCAATACATCGGCCGGCGCCGGGCCGGCACGTCCGCCGCCCGCCCCCGCCCGTCTTCAGCCGCCCCAGCCCCCGCCCGCCCAACTGACCACCTAGATATTTAGCTAACAATGCCTCGCCGCGAGCGACGGTAACCTACCAGCGTGCGCCGTCCCGCTCGGCCGCCGGCACGGCGTGCGGGTCCGACAGGGACCTCGCCTCCGGTCATCGCTATATTTATTGGCGACGCTCATAAGTACGCGGGTCAGGTTATAAGTTTCTACAAAATGAATGGCCGAGGCACGTAGGAGGCGAGCTCCCGCCGCCGCGCTTAACAAGAAAGCACCTCCACCAGAGAAACTTGGCAGGGGGGCCGTCACCCCACGGACGCTGGCGTTATAATTAAAAAACAAAAGAATACAGAGCCACTCAGCCTCTTGCCGGCCGACGCTGCTCGTTCGACTTTCATGCGAAAAAATGCAACGACTGACAATTAAATACAAAAGAAGAATGAAGAATTCTACAAAATTAGGAACTTTCTTTATCGGAGACGCTTCCACTGTAATTGGGTTTTATGAATTCCTCGAGTAAGTTTAAGTGCCTTGATGTACGTAAATAAGATAAAAGACTGTAGACTTTATAACGATTAGCATTGTTATTGAAAGTGTAATACAAGTTACAATAGGTAGCTTTTCTCCTGAATGATAATAATAAATCATTAGAATCATATCAAATATAAGCTTATCCAGGTAACTTTCATGCGTACTCCTTGCATAATAAATATGTGTCATAAACAGGTCTATCAATCTGCTGTACAAAGTACACATAAGACTAAATAAAAAAAAAAAAATTAAGACTACGAATAAAATGATCGGTTAGTGCCCGCGGCTTCATTCAATATCCGAAGTTAAGGTAGGTAAGGATTTAGATTTACTCTAAAGTTTAAAGAATTGAGTTGTTCCAGAGACCTTAACCCGTGGCTGAATCTTCAAATCCACTATCATTCCAATATAGGTATTAAAATCATCTCCTTTACAATTAAATTTAAATAATGTTCATATGTGACATGTACATTAATTACTCTAAGAGCTCAATCGCGGGCAGCGGACACAAACCAAATTAAGGTTATAAATAAAGCATCCGAGCCATGTGTTGCGAGGCGGTCATCGCAGCTCATGCGCACCGCTCCTATTACAAATACCATTACGGAGTTCGCAGATGACCGCACGGTTTTATAATGCGAAGGCACTGGCGTCCAGCCTCCCCGCGCCGCGCGCCCTCTGCCCCGCGCCCCTCGCTCGCTCCCTTGACCATCGACCGACAATTGTAAATGGCACATAAAATAAATGAATGTGCAGCGGGACTCGCCTCTGCAGCAGACAATATAAATTACGACCGGACGATTATATTCCGGCGGGAATGAAACGTTTTCCTTCAGATATACACTTTACATTGCGCGCCGGGAAGCCTCTCCCGCATAAATCCACGGCTGCCCTCCGCCCGCTCTCGTTAGCCGTGCGTGTAATTACCTATCTACTGTTTTAGGAACCACTATGATTAGGCAAATATTAACAATTTAGGTATCTAAATGTTTTATTTCAGCCGGCATTATTAATTAAATTATTCTTTGGATTTCGACTAACAAGCGACTAATCTAAATTCCTATATGTAATAGTAAAGAAAATCTAGATATTGCTGTTTTATATCTCAATATAGAATATTTGCAATCATACATTTCTTACTCTATGGCATTTCAAATCCAAAAGCACTTTGCAATTAATGAAATAGGTACTCGGAATAAAATCTCATTGGTGTTACTAATTGAAATTAATGGCATGTTGGGGCGACTGATCTACTGATCTCGGTGACCGCGGTCTGTTATTATTCATAAGGAATCTCATCAGATATGTATTGACTATTGTTATGTATCTTAAGCATGCACTGTGTACCGTGACATTAACCATACAGGTTCCAATGTACAGATGTTATCACAGAAAATAATTGTTGAAGTAAATTGCCGCCATCAAGGCTAGTAATACCTGCTGTCGGTTGATAAAATTATGACTGTAATTTACAAAATATTATTATCTTAAAACGAAGATGCACGACTATTTATCATCTAAATCTTAGATTAAAGATTCACTAGAAATCTTCCGAAAATCGTCCACAGCCAATTTACCTATACAGAACTTCCTTTTATAAATTCAACCTACCAACTATTACAAAGAATTACTTACATCAACATTTTTAGTACACAAAACCTAAAAATACAAAGTGGGCGATAACAAATAAGGCAGGACAACAGGTAAAACCGTAACTGGAACTGGAAATTACCTTTCTACATGGACATTGATAAAACTAAATAGTCTAATCACGGACAGAATGAGTCATTCGATATCGCAGACCAGTCATTTGGTCAGTGTCGCAAAACTAATGACACATAATGACGGCCGCCCGTCGGCTGGGGGTGGCAGGGGCCAGCCCGGTGCTACGTGGACGTCGCACAATTGTAGCCCGTAACGCGGAGATAGAGAGGCTCGCCGAACACCAGTCAAGGTCTGTTGGCTGTCTCCCCGGGAGGTCTTGTCCCTGCAGACCCCGCGACGACCACCTGACCACCCTGGCCGCAGCTAATTGGGGTCGTCTACCAACCGCACTCTATAGTTTTGATATTTTAAACTTTACCTAAAGATCGCTAGAACGATACATTGCATCTTAAAGACAAAAATACACAACGCCCCACAATTTTGAACCTTGTAAAGTTTACACGGACGTGTAAGTGTTTTAATATTGAATCAAATATAAACATATCACTACTTAGTACTCAAGTATAAAACGCTCGAAATATTGATAACAAATTGCTTTCTCAGTCACAGTAATTGCGTATAAAGCTGTCGTTACACGTGACGGTTTTAGGGACAAAGATAATTTACTCCTTTGTCTTACAAATTTAAGTACATGAACGTTACTGTTGTATTCATGCCAGATGTAATCTGTCATCAAAATAATGCAACTTTTTTAAATAGTGGATGAACATCGTTCACACTCGTAGGTCTGCATGGTGGAGTCTGGCTGCCCCACTGCACTGATTAGAAACAGAATTATACGTGCAAGTGCACGTACGCAGAAAATAACACTTAATACCACGTTATTGTACCGACCCGTTAGGACGACCACTTACGAACACGGAAAATAGAAGCAACGGCTTACTAACATCGATCACTAAATTGTTTTACATTACAAATTTATAGGAGTACGGAGATTGTAGGACTTGAGTAGCCGCATTAAAATATACTTAGTCAAAGTTTCAAGTAAAAAGGAAATGTTGTCTTTTTTATCTGACGATTCATTTGAGAAATATGATGTAGAGTACATTGCATCTTTCAACCTAACATACGTTCTACAACACCAGACATTCAAGTCAGCTACTACCAGTACAGCAATAAATAACCCATAGTAAATTAAACAAGTCATTAGAACAGACCATACAAAACTCCTTACTATAGGCAGAAGTTCTTGATTGTATAGTCGATTCTCTCGATGCACATAGAATCATTCTGTAGCCCACTTATCGAACACCTGCACATGGATACCATCCATAAATAAAAAGCTATGACCACTGGAAAATTAGAAAGTAACTTACAGTTTACTGAGCGATTTAAAATGCACTTATATTTCAATAATTCCATTAACAATTGGACGCGTGCACATGCACTCACTTTCACTTTGCTAGATTTTCCACTCAAGACGAACGCTTACTATCTTGCCGAGTAGTAAAGAAAAATAATTATACTTATAATTGTTATTATGCAATTATTGTATGACCGTGAGCCATTTTATTCATATATTATGTTATGATTTTCTTGAATAGGTTCCCATGTAAGTAGGTATGTAGCCTGTCGTACATAGAGTGCGTAGCAATCATGCATGAAATGACTGACAAGAATCCATAAGATTCATAACTGCATAATAATGTAACAAAATATAGCACGAAAGAAAAAACTTAAGTAAGTTTATTGTGCGAGGAGGTTGTAGTACTTTTAATATATTTCGTTATTTACTTTATAGCACTGACTTTTTAGGTGAAAATGGACTAGGCTTTCTACCCGAATATTAAGGACCAATAACGGACCAATAACGGAGACGGTACATAATATAATATGTATGTAAATCGATATCAGTTAGGTATGAGATACGGATACGGATCGCACTCCTCGTACGTGCATGGGGCCAGAAATGAAATTGATGAACTTTTCTCCCAGCAATAATGGCTTTGGCACGTACCAACATAATTCCGACAAAACTTCCTCACATAACCCCCCACCCACCGCTAGGGTTAACACACATTCAATCAAACAGCTACAATTTAAACTCGCTCCGGATTATTAAAGCTTTCAAATGAAAATTGTATCGCTGTTCCATATAAGATAGAAAACGAATGAAAGTAAGGAAGGTGGTAATCGGATACACATAGTATCGGGAGTAACACGAGTCGAGCAAACCGTAACAGAGCGCAAGTGTCGGTAATGAGCGCGGATTAGACCAGCCAGTATAGGGGATGTGTTACAGGCCTGCCAGGCACCTGCGACGTCCCCAAGGTTTCAACCTAAAGTACTAATTAATAAATATATTAATATGGACTCAATCACTATAGTAGAGTCGATGATCTTTAAAAAGCTTATCAAGTTCTATAAAATCAAAAGAATTTTTGTATTGAAAATGTATTTCGGTATACTCGTCAATCGTCTCCTTATTAATTCTTATAAAAAGGTGAACAGAAAAGTGTCGTGTGTACCTCAATTAAAAAATTGCTAATTATACATAATCATTAAAATATCTTGTAATAATGTTGTATTTACAGATAGGAGCAACCCTAGAGCAGTGGACAGCGGCAGCGGGTGAAGGCGAAGAAGGGAGCGCACATCCAATATAAGAAGAGAACAAAATAGGTTTATGTCGAATACTTTGACCATTCGCCCGTAAAGTAACTTCGCTGTACAAGTGACGCCCGCAGCCTCGCGTCCAGTATTTACCTACACAAACATATGAACTGATAAAATGCATTACATACTGAAGAGTAACTCTCTTACGTTTGACACATACTGCACTAGACCTACCTACATAGTTTCAGTATAGACATCAAATATGACATTTATTTGTAGGGACCTAAGCACAAAATATCAATTGACAGACACAGTGCTTAAAGAAAATTACCCTACTATTACATACTTTAAAATGATGAAAATTCTAATTATTACAACTCTAATTATTAATTCTGTTTGTATGGTAGCTAGTATGGTACACATATGCGCATTTGGCTAGCTTCAATTTAGCACACAATTTGCATTAGCACCTAAATCAGTAATCTATGGAGACATCACTTGAACACTAGCCTAATTCGAGATGTAGACACCCATCAAGTATTGAGTGGCGGGCAGATGGGTGGCCGACAGCGCCACCTGAACTGGCTGCTAAGGCAAGTAGGCAGGTAATATTAGCTCACGGCGGGCAACTGCTAGCCGGGTGAGGTCCCTGGAGGGCCGCACCTGTCAACTGTAACACATTGATCATGCAGGGTACACATACAAACTTATCTTATTCCCTCCTGCGTATATCTACGGCCGGTTAACGTGATTTACAACTTTTAAAAACATTGGAAATAACGAAAGGTTATCCTGTATATCTAATTATATAGGTAGGTACTAAAGTTGAATTACTAAGGTGACTCGATGGTACATTTTAATTATATTAAAATGTCAAAGTAGTTATAAAATAAAATTTTATTTACAAATACACAGACGAAACATTAGTTGTAACTTGTAACTCAGAAGATATTTGATACAACTTTTAAACTTACCTAATCCTACAGAATTAGGTACGTACGTAGAGTGAAACCATCTAACAAAAATGGATAATTCACGAGCAGTTCAGGTTGATACTTACGTCAGGATCCTATGAGTTTGACAAATAAACATACAAGCTAAAACTAATCAAGTGTGGCTCACAATTCCTGATACAGAAATGAAGCGAGCGCTACCGCCGCTGCACCGCTTAATCAGCGTTGGTCCGCCCGCCCTATATTTGCGTATGCAAAGAGACGCCAGCCGCATTAACGATGCCATATAGCCAGCGTAGCGTGCAGCGATTGGGCAAACACATATCTGCATTATAAACAGCGTCCGGGCTCACAAACGTGCACTGTGGTCGGCCTTTACCGGCGCACGGCTAATCAACGAGCTGACCTTCCGCAGCCGAACAAACGCTACACCACACTCCGCTGTACCTCTCCGTGTAAAATGGTCGACTATCTAGCTAGTTAACTGCATGTACACACGGATCTCGTCATTCATTAACAGATTATTTATCCAGCTCTAATGAACTAATCGATCGTGTAAGTAGTGCTCGTCACCCCAATTAATACACGCTACGGTATAAAGAAGCTCATAATAAAATAGGTATGCACTGTAACACTATTCGTGCATGTGCAGTGAATCGATGAAAACTTTCTACTTTCCACGTTCATACCCGTTGCGCCCACATTAACGGAAAATCTCGACACATTTCTCGGACTCCTCTCCACTAGAGCGTGTCAAGAAAGCGGGTTGTAGCAATAATTAAAACACCACCTATGTATGAAAAACGTGATATGCATGTTAACTCGTGCTAACCATATCACAATTGTTAATATCACATCACACATTCAGGTCCAATTATACTCGAAGCGTAGGTACGGACGAGATAAAACTGGAACACAGTGGAACGAAGAATCGAACGCATTTCAAATATGCATAGCATCGTCATGCTAGCTTGTGAGCACGTCGAAGCAGGATTAGTCCTGCATATTGTGTTTTCTTTTTCATTTCTTTATCAATTATGAAAATGGGTATTTATTGGAATAAATTACATAATTCTGTTAAGATTCATTGAGTCAAAACTATCAATCACATCAGTATATAATCAATCATATTACTAGTACCTAGATATGTTGTTAAATGAAACTAGATTGAGTGTAACATCCTTTATTATTACCTCTTACATCACTTTAATAAATTAATTTACATTAAACATACAACTGTAGTCACAAATAAATAAATTACATTAAATAATTTACTGACATAGATTTGAAATCGAGAATGGACGACCGTTTCGTCTAAAGGGGATGTCCGGAAAGCGGACGGTACTTTGGTTTGAGGTTGTTTTGTGTATCGGCGCGGTGGAGTCGCCTGGTAGTGGTGAGCTGGGGCTGGCGGGGCCGGGCGGCTCCCGACGTGTTGACGAGGGCTACACGCTCGCCGTCGTCTGCTCGCCGTAGAAGTACGGATCCACCGCACCTGCCTTCGCTGGCCTCACCACATACAGATTCCGCCTTCGAATTAAAGACTAGAATTAAAATATTTTGAATTAAAACATGAAGCAGAAGCCACTTTATAACTAATCACATGAGATTCATTACATATATATTCTCCTATGTAGGTATGTTATGTTTGACAGAGTTTATAGACAATCAGAATAGACAAAACTTTAATTTTGAACAATTCAATACAGTGATGGGAAGCTGTAAAAGCAAGGGTTTTGAGTATTTTAAAATATTTAAAATTGACATTGGCAAAGAGTTCGATATTTTTCTCACCTATGGTGTCCGTCTGCGTGTACTTGGAAGGTAGTTTCAGCGGGAGCGCCGTCATGACTGAATAATTTCTTCAGGGCAATAATACCAGCGATGGTGAGAGCAACCTTACTGGCAATGAGTGCTTTACCGGCAATAGCTGCTAAGGTTTTAAGCGCCATTCCTCCCACAATGGTAACGGTAGTAAAAATACCGAGTAACAGGTAAGGCAATACCTTCTTACCTAAAATCATGATTAAAAACATGTAAGTACTTACAAAAGGAAAGGTATTGTTATTCATATAAATATATGCATTATTATTTACCTCTACCCCTGCCTTCCGATGCCAAATCCATAGAAATTGTATGTGTGTTCATTAATTGCTCGAACCTTGTGCGCAACATGGTATCGAGTTTATCTTCTGTGGACATGCCAGGGAAGAAGCGCGGCTCCGCAACCGCGGAGGGTGCGTCAGCTTGCTTCACCAACGTCAGCCCATCGGCAAGCTGAACGCTCTCCTGTATAGCACAAGTAAAAACATTATTACACTATTGGTATCACTCAACATTGCTGGTACAACATACTACACTGAACACAAGACTGCATCACCTGCTCCACTGCTCTGGTGAGTGCCATTAAAGCCTTGCCCTTCAAGCACATAGACATGTGTTTCTGCGCACTGCAATCGTCGTAGAGTTTCTGTAGAACAGAGAGCTCAGATGTCCACCACCACGAGCTATCTTCGGCTCGCCCACTGTCAATTTCGTTTTGTGCATAATCATCGACCTCCATCCTACGGGATCTTCGAGGCCCGTGCACATTGCCCGCAGCAACTACCACACAGATAACTGATACAACGTATATCCGGAAAGCGGAACACATATTCGTTTTTGTCACACACAGCACTAAAACTAAATATCAACGTGTATGAGGGTGGTCCAGCAGCAACTGCCAGGCGGTGGAGCGGGTGAGAGCTTATAACCGTGCGCCACTTCGCCGTCGAGCACCACCAAACATCCGCTATTCCGCACTAATTCTCCGCACGCGCACTTACGTAACTGAACTTGAAAATGATCGAGAACCATTTTCCAAGCCAATTTCTCCGATAAAATGCACGGCAAAAAGCAAGACACATATCTGTTACCAATTGCAACTAGTGTTGTACTTACTTCACGTTCACGTGTGTGAAAAAGTATAATTACAAACGACTTGCGTGCGGTCTGTTCACCATTCAGTCCCACATTTCATTCGCAAAAGACCGATTTTAGTTGATTAGTTGCCGTTGCATCTGAGCCGGTTAAAAATATTTCAGTCTTTAAAAGCGCGTGCGCAGGGTACAAGGTAGCATTGTAATGGTCTCATGTCAACTGTATCGGCCTTGCACGCATTGCTTAGGATGTAAATTGTAAACTAACGTTCAAGTCATTTATAAGGAACTGCGACGATATACGATTTAAAAGAAAGTAAAAGCATGCATAGCCGTGTCGGAATAGCGGTGATTTATTGTTTTAAAAATATATTTATAATACATTATCATTTATACCTAATTATCCGTTACTGTTGTACTTATTACAGAACCAATACTTTAATAAGTCCACTGACACTGAATATACTATTAATAGTTATGTTCCAATTAGAGCATTCTTGAGCAGAAATCAAGTCCTGGTTCTATTTTATTTGCTCTGGAACTGCATTATGCATTTATGGTCCGGCGGCATACAAGCATACCTTTAGGTTTTCAAAATTTAATTAAATACCACTATTGAGCACGAATAAGACAGTCGCGAATCTCGAACCACGCAAAGATTATTGCATTTGACATTCCTTCACGGGACATATTTTTTATATTCCGTGTCTGGCCGTTTTTGCATGAGATGTGTTGTCTGTTTAACGCACCGACCATAGAAAAACTCTTTAATAGTTAATAACATTACTATAGACTAGATCCGTCCGCGACTTCGTGCGCTTGGCAAATACCACATCTTTACCACTGCAAGATGTGGCTGTTGTCCGAAGAGCCAAATTTAAGGGTTCATATCAAAATATTACGACAGGTTCGTGGTAGCAAGGAGAGTTACTTTCGCGTTTATAATAGTATCTTAAGTATAAGTAGATGTATGGATTGCACTGCAAGATTTATTGCTTGAAATTATTTTCAGATTTATCTAAAAATAACTCCTAAACACCATCTATGCATCAGTTGACACAGTGCCACAATCCTAAGCAGCACAATGCTTACATCGCTTATATCTAATGATAAATGATTTTATTTCTGCAAATAGGTTTTAAAAAAACACTTTTACACGTCATTTTTTATAAACTAGTTAGAATGACGGTGTCGGCATTTCCTAGCTGACTACCTCTGAGAAGCAATGCCGAAACAAACTCAATCTATACTTTTAGTCTTAAGTACCTACCTATTATTGGACTTTGTTTTAGTTAAGTCCTACCTTGTAAAAATAAGTAGACTGACTCGTTGGTCTAGTGGTCGCTAGGCGAGACTGCTGAACAAGAGGTCCTGGGTTCAAACCCCGGGTCGGGCAAAGAGTTACTGAGTTTTCCATTAGGTAATTCTCAGTAGCAGCACGGAGTTTGGATTTGTGCCCTGTTGATGGCAATAGGCTCGCCCCCTATTACATTGGGACTTACAACATAACTGGCGAAATGTGGGTGTACTATATGTTCACCTCTGCCTACCCCTTCGGGGAATACGTGATGTTATGTTATGTTTGTAAAATTAATTATACTAGCAGAGTCATTTTACTTTTAAAGTTAGTAAGTATCATATGACATCATTATATGTCTACACTCCTAGGTACCTTCTGAAATATCAATCAATCAAAATATGAGACATATGAGTAATGATGCAGAGTGGATAAATAGATTTCTGACAACTCTGAAAAAGCAGAACACTTTTTCTGGCTTGCAGGGATTACAGGCAGGAACAATGAGGTATATGTAGGTACTTAATTACCTTTACTTTATTATTTTTATTTTGCCTCATATCCAAAACTGCACACAAAACTAGAACATTATAAAAATTGTGCATGTCATGTCATGTTTTAAGTCTTTACTTAGGTACTGTACAATTACTGTTTAATATTAAGGTGAATATTGAATACCTACCAAACAAAATTATTATATAACGCACCATTGCATTCTGAGTTTCCTAGTTACGTTGTTCAATTGATACAAATAACAAGGGTTACCAGTTCTTCCGTTGTTTCATTAATAGGAAAAAGAAAGCTTACCTCTGCGTGTGCACGCATTTATATGAAGCACGAATAGGCAAATAATTTAATCGGATTTTCCATTGCGTTGTTGGCAACGATTATTTCTGAAATTCAGACAGTATAACTAATAGAATTCGTTATTTTATAGGGTACAGTTAGAGATCCTTTACGAGTGATGATAGCTAGGCACGCCCACCGCACATTGAGCGATGAACGTTGCTACCATCTTCTTCATTTACACCGCGGCATGAAGGTACGGCTTGACACGCCTAAGTTATTTTAAATATCATACAGTATAAATGTATTATAAATTCAGTATCCGCTAAGCCGCAGCCATACTTAAAGCGTACTTATTTACTCCGCGGAACCCTAGGGTCCGCAAAACCTTGGTAGCGCTCCGCGATATTACTGGTCAAAATACATTCTTCAGTAAAACAAGTTCAATCAAAAGTACATACATAACATCACGCCTGTATTCCCCGAAGGGGTAGGCAAAGGTGTACATATAGTACACCCACATTTCGCCAGTTATGTTGTAAGTCCCAATGTAATAGGGGGCGAGCCTATTGCCATCAACCGGGCACAAATCCAGACTCCGTGCTGCTACTGAGAATTACCTAATGGAAAACTCAGTAACACTTTGCCCGACCCGGGATTTGAACCCAGGACCTCTTGCTCAGCAGTCGCGCTTAGCGACCACTAGACCAACGAGACAGTAAAAAGTAGATTCAATTAAATAAATAATTCGAAATAGCTTATGTGATTGAATTTTAAATACACTAATAAAATACCTACCCGCCTCTAGAACTATTCTTTGATTTTCTTAGGCCTCCATCAAATATTACGCTTTCTGAAAGGGGTCCGTCGCCAAAAAAGTTTGAGAACCGCTGCGCTAAGGTATGTAAAGGTAAGTACCAGAAAGGGTTAAAAAACAAGGCCGGATTGACTAGAACGAATTACAAGCCTGCCGTAAAGAGACTCTGCATCACACTTTAGCCCGCCCCTCTGTAAAATAGAGGCTTGCTGAATATTAGAACTTCTAATATTAAGTAGTAGTAGGCAGGCACACGCTTCACAGATCCCAAATTAAAAGGGAAGAAGCCATTGACCGGGCACCAGGTCAGACTCTGTGCTACTACTGAGAATTACTTAAAGGAAAAAGTGAATAACACTAATGTATTGTAATCCTGTGTCTAGTCATAATACAATGTTTCAAAAAACTGCAATTCAGTAATATTATTTAGGTAATCAAATGAAAGACAAGAAAAAAATTATTTTTTTACTTATTACCTTAGATTATCTAGATGGAGTCTGGCGCTACATTGAAACAAAAAACAACGTGCCAAGTCTTTTTTTTTTTTTTTGCATAAATGCGTGCGTAATGATACCAGTTGATAAACATTACAACTAAAATGGGGTAAATTGCCCAACGTGGTACAGTCTTATCTTTTAAGTCGAAATAAAAAATATTTTTGTATAATAGGTACATAATTATTGTGTTTGGTACTAATTATATATTATGAAGACAATGTTTTTTTTTATTACAAGCAATTGGCTATGGCACTTTCTTTTTCTTACGGAGCTAAAATTTTTCACGTTGGTTCAGTTCCAAAGACAAAGACATTTTCATGATAAGCGTGACCGAATTGTAACCCAGGGTTGGCTCCAGACGAAGGAACTCCTCAATGGTTAACAGTACAGAATCAACATTTTGTACACACATTTAACCATGATAGCTCTTCCTAAAATTCATCATGATCTTAACACCACCCTCACGGTTGCCTCCAGACGAGGGAACTCATCAACGATCAACAGTAATGACTCAACATTTTATATGCACATTTAACTATAATATCTCGTTCTAAAGTTCACCATGATTTAAACACTATCCCCATGGTTAACTTCAGACGAAGGAACTCCTCAAATTTCCTCGGCGCAGGCACGTAATTAAGTATACACATGCTGGCGCTCATGTCGAATTTTGCAAGAGTCAATAGGCCCGCCATCTTGAAATTCAAAATGGGTGGAATATTCGAAAAAAAAAACAAGCTTATTTCAATGTACTACAATACACTTCGATTCGTAGAAAACTGAAGATCCATTATCCACCATAACATTAATAATATCGCCCTACCAGCATACCGGTCTCATGTGTAAATGTGGGAAATTTAGTTTTCACAGACTTGCCACACTTGCAAAATGGCGAATTTTATTTTTTTTATATTCCAATATTTTCAATAATTCATTATTCCAGAACTAATGATAATTTATTTAACATACGGGTGATAGGATACATATTTATTAATATTCAATCGGCCTCTGTAATTTCTACACACCTTAATAGCCCATTTCGCCATTTTTATTACGTTATTTTATGATAGAAAAACAAGCGTCTCCATTGACAACACAATTGACACTGTTGGCTTTTGGCGCCAATTGTGAGGAATAGGCGCTATGAAATATCGACGCTGTCAGGGTCTTGACACTCCATCTAGACATATATATAATCAAAGCTTATTACTAAAAAAAAATGGTTCAGTAAATGCAAATCATTTAAATCTGTGGAATGCATGGACAAGACCTAATATTTTTTTCTTGTCAACTTATCGTAGTCGCGGATGATGAATGTCTGAATGATCAACTTGAATGTCGGGTTGGGAAAAATTCGTATTTTAAAAAGGAGATTATAAATGATAACATAGCAACACTGAATCTGAATGGAACTACTGTCATTGTCATTTCATGAAGAGTCTTTTAATTTAGTGTTCTAAAAATAAAAAAAGTTCAGAAAACTAATACTTAGTTTTATGTTAAAATGAAAGGTGAAAGTGAAGTAACATCTAAGGATCTCGACTTTTATGGCTCTGATCCAGGAGCTGTGAAATATGGAAACTTCATCAACTACTATTCATTCCACGATGTAAATGAACGAATAAACAACCTACATTTACAGATGTTTCCAAAACAATTACAAAACCAACTTGTCTGTCTAGACGTCGGATGTAATACAGGAGAATTGACTAAAGCCCTATACTTGTACTTGAAAAAGGTTTATCCAGACTATGACATACAATTGTTAGCCATAGACATTGACCCAACGTTAATAGCAAGAGCTATAGAAAGCAATGAATACTCTAATATTAAATTTATTACTTCCAATATTATGGATCACAATGACCGTTCCATTATTCAAAATTATTTAGAGTCCTTTAAACACATAGCTTTTGATTTTACATTTTGTTTTTCAGTAACTATATGGATTCATCTCAACAATGGAGATGATGGGTTGCTAGAATTTCTGAGATATATTAAAACTATTTCAAAAACTATCATTATTGAACCTCAACCATGGAAATGCTATAGAAATGCCCAGAGGAGAGTCAGGAAATCTGGCCATACTTTTGAACTTTATAAGAGTTTAAAAATAAAAGGTGATGTTGAATCTATAATTGAAAAAGTTCTATCAGAAGATTCCCATATCAAAACTTATGAATCTCAAAACTCCTCTTGGAATAGAAGAGTTCTATGCTTTCAATGTACTAACTTAACCTAACTTAGGTGCATTAAAAATGTTTAGAAATAAATGACATGACATTTCAGTATGGAAAAGTTAAGTTTTATAGATATATATTCAACTTAAATTACAGTTCGTGCATTTGCACTAGACTGGACTGAAATCAGCTGATGAAAATGTTTTCCCTTGCGCAGTTATCAACAAAACCTTAAGATGGAAAATAAACTTGACAATAATATTTGCTGATATTAGATATCTTTAACTAAAATGATATAACCCATTACAACAACAACAACAACACCTGTAACTAACTTCAGTCTGGCCTTATATATATTAACTTACATGCTAATTCTAAATTAAAAAAACATACTCAAGTATACCACAGATTAGTTAAACTAATCTATATTATCTCTATCTATATTACATTTTCTAACCAGTAATAAATATGATTATGTTTTAGACTTAGGCACTACAATATTGTGCAGAATGTTTCTATTCTACATTAATGGCCAAATTTGTATGTTTTTAAATAAAAATAAACCATTTACAAGTTCATTGTTTTAATTCTAAGTTGTTACTTCTTCTGTGCTAGATTCAAATTCTAGTTTAACATCACCACCAAGCCCATCTGTGTCCATCTCAGTTTCTTGAGCATTTAACATGTTCAGTGTCACCTGCAAAGACGATAAATACCAATATAATGTCATGACCAATGTATTATTGTAAAGATGGTATTGAATTATTATAATTTTTATTCAATCAATGTAATACTTCTCAATCTAATGCATATCAAAAACAATGCACAAGTTACATGGGGCATAGCTTTATTAAAAAAACTCATAACCTGTTGAGATAAAGGAGCGTTGTGTATATTATGTTGAGTGTGACCTGACACATTACTGCTTGGCATTGTTCTTTCCTCTGGCAATTTCTTCTTTACAGGAGTTTTGGGTTGTTGGCTGGAATTGCATAAAATTAAGTGTTGGTAATACTCAGATTTGATAATGTGTATGCCTGAAGTTAGGTGTCTTCCTAACTTTTTTGGCAATGTACTAGACATCAATACAGTCAGAGTATGAGAGTTTATAATATGTATGGACTTAAATAAGTCTTAAAAATAAAAACCTCAGAACAATAAATTTGTTACTTAGCTTTGAAAGCTGATTAAAAAGGGCATTTCCACATACCAAAAAAAAAAACAAGCATTGATATGTTCTCACTGTAGCTTGGTGGTTTAATCATAATATATTTCTTCCCTGATAGTCAGTAGAGTTTAATGACACATTTTTAAATTAATATTTACTACATTTTATTAAAGAAAGAAGTTGGTAAATATAGATTATGTAGCAAGAATATAACAATATCAGATAAAAGTAACACTCTTTTTATTTATAGTTGGTTATTTAGGCGTAAGTCAAGAAGTTTGTCTCTAGATCTGGACCCCTAACCATCTAGATGTTATCCTTGGCTTGGTTTAGTCCTATAGTTTTAGAAAGTACATGGTTTTTTTAAAAGTTACATTCTTACCTGGGAGTTGATTCTACCATTGGATGCAATGCCATTGCCAAATCTGCTAACTTGTTAAAGGCAGCACCCGCTTCAGTAAATATTTCTCCAACCTGGAAATATTGTTATTTATTAAGATTTTTTTGGTTTATGTGTTATCATTAAAAGTATTAATGATATATTACCTGAGCCGCAGAATTTGCTGCAGAGTTGTTCATGGTTTTAGTTTTAGACGGATTGCTTGTTTGTCTAAGTGTATACCTAGTTTATTTGTGGTTTATTTATATTAAATATAAACAAGAAAAATTAAATCAGTCATTCAGAGAATGAATGAGAGAGACAGTGTCAATTTGACACAACAATAGGCTAAAAAGTTATTCACAGGCAACTTATTACAATATAATAAACAATATTAATCTTTTCTACAAGCAAACTCCAGATATTTATGCATTTTTTAAGAAAAATATAACAATTAATAAAGTAATTCAAATCACGGATAAGAGTAGTTAATAAATACTAAGATTATAAGAAGTTTGTGAAGTCAGTTCGATTCGAACATTTTCACCAACTTCAGGGATTTTCACCACGGATGAAAACTATGATTTTTCCAGTGATGTGTCATTTAAATAGACGGGTTACAGGCGCGCCCAAAATACTAACTCGAATCAGACCCAATTGGGTTATTGGGCCACCTTTGAATTCAGTCCGCGTCAAACAATGTGAAGAATAGACATGTGTCGTCTGTCAAAATATTAAAAATACCATAGTGCCATAGAGAAAATAGATAGTGCGTATTTAGAAAATGTACAAATTATTACTCCAAAGTTAATACAACACATGGGACCACCTATTGCATGTAATTACATACAATACATATCTCTATATTAGCTTATTTTAAATAATTTCAATGCGGTAAATAAACAAGAGAGCAAATCATTTTGGCGCGAGAGCGATAAGGATGCATGCACTGCGGACATAGATTAAAAGTACAGATGCCAACATAGTAGGCATAATAACATAATATATATATTTTAAAAGAGAAATTTGTTTCTATTGGTTTAGATTTAAATTATTCCAAATGCGAAATTTACATACCGGACATTACAGACAGACTATCGACTTTGAACAAATTTCTTTCGGTTGCTCCACAAATTCAAATTACAAACAAATCATCTTTCCGCCTCCTAGGGTCCCCGATTTTAGAAGACTCTTATGAAAATTTTGTTGAAGAAAAAATTCAAAATTTTAATGCAATTTCTGAAAGATTTTCTGAAATTAGCATACATTCGGCCATTACTTTAATTCGTTATTGTTGTTTTGGCCCAAAATTTACATATTATCTTCGCTCTTCCCAACTATGGAAACATGCGAACCTTTTGGAAAAAATTGACCAAATTATACGGAACACCCTTACTAAAATTCTTAATGTGGCTATAGACGACCGAGCGTGGTCTCAAGCCACTTTACCTATTAGATTAGGTGGTTTGGGTGTCCGTAAAGTTAGTAGTTTAAGTTTACCAGCTTTTCTGTCGTCGGTCCACAGTACTGAAAAATTAACCAGAAATATTCTAGTCACTTCGCTGGTTGATTTCGAGGTACTGTGCATGACTGACGCAGTGAATGCTTGGAAAATAGCTTGCCCGAATACGGATTTACCCGACAAACTTTCGTCCCAACGTCAGTGGGATGAGCCGCTCTGTAGGTTGACACGGAAGCAATTAATTAATACGTCAATCAACACTACAGAGCGTGCGCGTTTGCTGGCTGTGGGTGAATGGGAGTCGGGTCTTTGGCTCCAAGCACTTCCGTCGTCCAGCATAGGAACGATGCTGGATGACAACACTTTCCGGATTGCCACCAGTTTGCGTCTAGGTACACCCTGTGTTGCTCCTCACCGGTGTCACTGTGGTGAAGCTGTCGACAGCCTCGGACGCCATGGCCTGTCCTGCGCCAGGAGCGCTGGTCGCATACCGCGGCACGCAAATTTAAATGACATTATTCGTCGAGCTCTTGTCACCGCCGGCGTACCAGCTATATTAGAACCAAATGGCTTGGTACGTGACGATGGGAAGAGACCAGACGGTATGTCTTTGATGCCTTGGAAATTGGGTAGGCCTTTGGTGTGGGACGCAACGTGTGTCGACACCCTTGCGCCATCTCATGTTTCCAGTACATCGGTTTACTCTGGCGCTGCAGCTGCAGCTGCGGAGACTCTCAAGCGGCGGAAGTATAATAACTTAATTGGTAATTATATTTTTGAGCCGTTTGGGGTCGAAACACTCGGGTCATGGGGTCCGAGTGCGCGTCTCTTATTTAGAGACATATCTAAACGGTTGGTCGACTCTTCACGTGACCAAAGGGCTGGTTTGTTTTTCGGCCAAAGAATTAGCATTGCCATTCAACGTGGCAATGCCGCCAGCCTTTTGGGAACCCTGCCAGTCGACAGTGATGAGGAGGAATATTTTGATGCATAATTATTTGATGTTTTTTGTTTGTATATATTTTTAGTTTTAATAATAGAAGTATAGTATAGAAGGTAGTATAAAAACAATCGTGTGTGTATATAATGTAAAAAATAAAAAAAATAAAAATATAACCCTTCAATTCAGTTTTCTAACTTTTTACCTTCTCATCAAAGAAGGTAATTTCAGGGGTCGCCGTTGTCGAACTGGACAAGGAGGACTATATATACGTATTTTATGTAAAAGATTAAGTTCGAAAATAAAATAATAACAAACGATGCAATATTAATTTAACTATGTTTCTTTGTTAAGATTTCCGGCCATTGTTCGACTTCTGGAGTGCATCGCAATTGTTCGGAAACAGAATTCGTAGCAAACATTTCAATGCTACTGATAGATATCATTCAAAAAAAGGTCGAACGCTACTTATGAATTATGCTGTTCCTTTTATACACGTAATAAAACATTTAGAAAATATAATATGTATTTCATATCCGCTATTCGCGGTTTTACCCACGTTCTTTTTTTCTATCCTGTCTTGTCCAGCCTGAGCCCACGTTAAATTTGTTTCAACATTCAAATATAGACTTCAGATAAAGAGCATTATTATAGGTTATAAAAAGGCTGTAGCTTTTATAAACATTAACAATTAATTTTATATCATAAAGGGGCTCGTAGCTACCGCGCAGATCTGCGGGGTTAAGCCATGCTCGCCGCGATCAGTCTTGGCTAGTCCCAGCTGTGATAAACCACCATGACCGAAATTCGATCCAGATGACATTATGAAATAATTAGCTACGTGACTACCATGCAGATCAGTATGCTTCAGAAGGCACGTTAAGCCGTTGGTTCTGCGCCTGAACTCTCTCCGGTCGTGTCGGTCTACCGTCCCATCGGACTTTGAGAGTGCGGAAATATGGTATGCACCTGTGTTTGCGTGCATACTTTTGCACTATTACGTCTCCTGGATAGTCTCAGATGAGATGAGCCGCCGTGGATGAAATTTGGTCAGGAGAACATTATTATAACATAATTATTTCATTTCACAATAACGGAAATACATAATAGAGGTAATATGCAGATCAAAACCTTCAACTTGGCACTTCCTTACAGTTTCAGTTAGGTAGAAAACCGTTGTACCCTCTGCACTTTTTTAACTAGTTTATACTAAACGCGCAGTGATTGACAAGTTTGAGTGACGTTAGACGATGCGCGCGCAAGGTTTACTAGCTTAAGGCACATCTATATTTATGACACATCACTGGATTTTTCTCAATTTTTACCAACCATCAACAACTCAGCTGTGATCAGCAAGCAGTTTTAATTGCTTCACAATTTAATTATTGTCTATGGTGGCTTCACTCATTCATTCAATTTTATATTGTCTATGTCCCTATGTATACAGGTCAATAACTCAATACTGTCATCGCCGACACCAAATATGTTTTATATGTTTTTGTTTTGCTTGTGTTGTGTCTAGTTCAATTTACATTTTACTGAATAATAATTATAGGTACCTACCTGATAGTTTCTTTGGCACTTCTGCCATCAGAAATTTCATAAAATAACTATATGCGATAACGACAACTGTAAATCATAACGAGTTTGCGACTACATTATTTTCGACACGCATGTTGATTGAGGTTATATTATGTTTACCGAAATGAGAGACGATTAACCAGTCTTACTAATTTTCAACACAAAAGCAAGCGTAATATATGAAGATGAATAGGCCACCTTTTTATGCTATGAACAACATGTATCGAAGCCCTCGGCCTTATAACCCCCAATGGAGGCCTAACCATGCACCACCTGCTCAATTCCAATGGAGACCCCATACGCATTTTGGTGCACATGATAACAGAAATGAATACAGTGAAGAACATTGGTGCGAAACTTGTGATAGAGGCTTCGCTACGGCGGATCTACTTCATAAACATAAACAACAACACCAGGTAAATAAAATTTGTCTTGAAAAGAAACTAATAGGTACGTTGTTTTAAAGATAAACTTGTTAACAAATTTAATGGCAGGCTTTTGAGAAAATTGGCTATTGCTCAAAAACAGCTTGGTGAAAGTCAATGAAACATAATTTTTAAGACAAAATATAACTATAGAATGAACACAGTAACATGTTACCCAACCTGAAAATCAAAGCCAAGCCCCTAAGACGACCCACTGACCCAAGTGTGTGTTTGGCAAGTAATCTTCATATTACAAGAACCATATGATAATGACGCTGCAACAATCATGTTGTTGTTTTACTAAATAATAAAATTATTTATTTTCAGAAATGTAATATAGATGGTTGTCAGTTTGTTGCACACCCTAAAGTAATAACTAAACATATTCAAATGCAGCACTCAACTGGTTTGTATAAGAAAATTGCTAACTTGAACAATCCTGAGGAAATACAGAAATGGAGAGAAGAAAGAAAAAAGAAATACCCCACCAAATCAAACATTGAGAAAAAGGCAGCTGAATGTAAAGAGAAAATAGAAAGGGGTGAAAAAATGTTTCTTAAACATGACAAAAGAAGTGATAGGCATAAATCAACAGGTAAATAATCAAATATCATTATAATCAAAAATCAAACTTTGTGTTTGTGTTTGTTTCTTTTATTTTTAGTTAGTTACACATAATAATTGTTTTTTCTTTTGTCAAATAGATCATGGACCAGGACTTAAAAGAAAATATGGTTTTGATAAAAGTAAGCAAAACCAGAGGAATTACAAACCAAATTTTAATTCTAACTCATCAATGGTTAATAATAAAAGACCACCACCGAAAAAACCTAGAATAATACCTAGCATACCTAGTATTACTCATAATAATAAACTTAAACCCTTCACTGGGATCCTTAATATTGACATGGATGATAAAGTTGACGAAACTTTTGAGACCACAAATTGTAGTAATGATTTAATTGAAGATGATTACTATGAAGATACTCAAAAACTTCCTAAAGAAATCCCAAGTACTCAGGAGCCAGTACTGTGTGGGGCCTTGACATCCCTTATGTGTGATTATGGAACTTCTGATGAAGAAAGTGAAATTAAAGAAGAATCACCTGGTAAAGAACCCACTGTACCAGTGCAAAAACCTATAGCATCTTTATCTTGTGATAACATTACAATAGAATCTGATGTGGTGAATAATCAAGCCATTACAGAAATAGAATCTAAGGAAAGTGATGATGATGGTCCAGAAGAAGTAAAGATTGTTAAAACTAATACTGAGCATGATGTTCAAGAACCAACTTTTAAAACTAAAGAAAAACAGTTACCTGTTAAAAAGATCAACCCACCTAGAAATGAATATAGTAATAATAACCAATTGCGGCGTAAGATACCTTCAACACTACTTCAAAAGTTATTACACAATGAAATAAGACAAGAACGTAATATAGTTTTACAATGTATAAGATATATTAAAAAGAATAATTATTTTGATAAGTCTCCACAATAAAATGTTGATAGAAATTTGCCTTTTAATCTTTATAATCTAATTAACTTACCTAACAGTATGTTGGTCACACTCATTCGGTCGGTTACCTGAAAAAGCGATTTACGTCTTCACTATCACTTTTTGAGGTAACTGACTAACAAGAATTTGAAAAACATTAATTATTCTTCAACTTCTATTTATTAATCTTTCGAGTCCCGTAAGTATTAGCAATTGCCACAGCCTTGACGGCGCGGCGTAATGACTCTGTAAACCTGAACAAAGTGAATGTCGTGAAACTAGGTATCTCTCCGAATTTAAAAAGAGTAGGTAGTTCCAAAAACATTACTTTTTTATACTAGGTATAATAATTCAGCAATTAGTACACTCGCATCCAGGAGACAAAATCTTAATTAAATCCATTCAAATGATATTATTGTTAATTGGGTATCTAACTTAATTAATTAGTTTACATACATACACTGTTTACAACCTTTTTTTATATCATGTGAGGCTTACAACTGCAAACTAAATATTTGTTACCTACTTAATCTAATCACCATTATAGGAACGTGTTATGTAAGAGTACATAATCAATGATAACCATTACCTATTCAATTGTTTTTATTTGTAAACGCCCCCATCAGTGTCAACGATGAATTCACAACCTAATTTTAAACAATAATTATCATACATGTTAGATCAGCAATACCTATGACGGAGTTCATGATTCCGTAAAAATGAATATCACGCCCATGTTCCCCGAAGAGATATAAAATACACCTATAATTCGCCAGTTTTGTTATGTATACCTAGGTCCGTATGTACCTAATATGGGGCACATATTATTATATTAAATTGCATTGTTACGTATCGTGTAGCAATCATATGCGTTGAGTAAGCTGTTATTTTGATGACAGACTAATTTTTTAGTGTATTGATGAAGCTTTACAACTAATATGAATAGTTTCGTTATGTAAATAGGCGAGAGCGGTTGCCGCTGAGAATTACCAGATTGAAGCCTCCCATGTAACCTGGACCTGAGTAAAATGTAGGTGTAGTATGCCTATCCCATCAGGAATGTCTGCAATTTACTAAGACATACAAACCGTATCTATTCGTATCGGACTAGAGTCGGTGTTAATGTGTTCTCAGCGCCCAACTACCATTTAAACTTAATATTTCAGTCATAGAACTGAATGACCAGCTGAGATAAGGTATAGATAGAGAGATGGTAATAACAAAAAAACGTATGTTTTACAATGTTTTATTAGTCTATCCTATCAAGGTGTTTAAGACTGTGCAGGAGGCGCAGGTGCCGTAGTAGCCGCAGCCTCTTCGCGAATACGATCCTTTTTGAGTATTCCCATAAACGCAGCCTTGTCAGCCGGCGTCTGGAAGCGACCGTGACCGAACTTGGAGGATGTATCGATGAACTTGAGGTTGATTTTCTCAAGAGCAGCCCTCTTGGTGTGCACTCTCAGGGACTGAAATAATTAAAACATTACATTTTACAAACATACATAAGTCTCTCTCATAAGGTATGCTGTAGCGTTTTTCAGCAGAATATTTGTTTTGCCTCAGATTCAATTCAGAAAAATACATACCTTTCTCAGAGTAATAACACGTTTCTTGGGTCCCATGCAACAACCCTTGATCATCACAAAGTCATTGTTCACCTCTCCATAGTGAGGGAAACCACCCATGGGGGTGATAGATTTCTCAGACAAATCATATTCAGTGGAAGCATTGTTCTTAATAACTTTGCCATCCTTGGTATGGATTCCTGTAATCAAGCAAGTACATAACTAATTAAAACTATAAAAATAAATAACGTAAAGGTGTTTGGTCCAGCTATTTTCGAATATGGCTAGATTGATTTTAACAGGTCTATACACTAGCATAAATATAGCATAGTATAGTAAGTAGGTTCCTTTAAAATTCTAATATATTTAGGGTACCACAAAAAAAAAAAGGTAAATGTGAGCTAACTCATAGCTACACAGCTAGTTTTTACAAAACATTTTAAGTGGGTGTATTTGACCAACCAAATTGAATTATTAGAAGCTGTCAACACTATTTATATATAGATTTTCTATGGAAATAGGAACCTGTAACATCATTGAATTTTAGTTGATTAAAAATGTATAAAGTTATTTCAGTAGTATTGGAATTATTCATTAATGGTGTCACCATACCAACCCTATTATGACAAAGATAATAAGATCCATATATGTAACAAGTAAACCCACCTTGTCCAATACGGTATATCTTCTTGTTCATTTCTGTACGATGGTGGTAGCCCTTTTGACCAGCACGGGCAACAGTAAATGACACTCTTGAAGGATGCCATGCTCCAATACAAGCAACCTTCCTCAGACCCTTGTGTGTCTTGCGGGGAAGCTTCTTTGTGTGCCAACGTGATGTCACACCTGTAAGATTTTATCATGGTAAATATAATAACTTGTTTAAATCTTAAAACATACATTTCAGACCTTATATATTTTCAGTGAGAAAAATTATGAATAATGACATACCTTTGTATCCTTTACCCTTGGTGACTCCAATGCAGTCAATCATCTCATCCTGGGTGAACACAGAGTCAATGGGGATGGGTTTTTCCAAATGTTCCCTGGCCCATTTAACCTTGTCTTCAATGGTTCCACCATTAACTTGGATTTCCATGATGTGAGCCTTCTTTTGGCGTTGCTTCAACAGCTTCATTTGAGTGTGGGCAATAACCCTGACTACACTGCAGTAGCGGATCATTTTCTTGAAGTCCTTCTCAATAGACTTTCTGCCTAGCTCATCTTGCCATTTCTTGCTAGCCTTAGTGAAAGCCTTCTTCTTGCATTTGTACCTGATTAAATCACAAAGTGCTTTTGCTGTAAGAAAAACCAAATGGCCTCATCGTTGAGCGGAGACCAATTGGTGACAATATGCTCGAGGCATATTTAAATGCAGGCCCTCATTTAAAAGAGGAGAGCTTTAGGGAAAGATTAGATAGGTTTATAATCTGGTATGGAACTATTTTACAAATTCTACTTGTTAATTTGATGTTTACTTAGCAAAATTAGTAAAACTATCAAAGCTTGTAAGGTTGAACATACAGATATTAAAATACAATTCAGATATAGCTTACCAGTTCTTGTAGAAACGTCTGCGGCAGTCCTCGGACATGTGCTCGGCCCATACAGTAAGCAGGGCTCGGAGACCGTGGGGAGTTTCGATGTAACCCACCACGCCAACGCAGACCATTGGAGGTGTCTCAATGATGGTCACAGCCTCCACAATTTCCTTCTTGTTGATCTCTGGTAAATTAAATGACGCAAGGTTTAGAATTGCGTGCAGTAGGGCGAAACAACACATTTTATTTAAAAATAACAAAGTTATAATATTTAATTAACATAGTTTTAAGTCAACTTACTTGATCCAGGACGGTCAGGTTCACGAACCACGTGGGTCATACCAGCCTTGTAACCAATGAAAGCCGTAAGATGGACGGGCTTGCTGGCATCATCCCTAGGGAACGCCTTCACCTTTCCACGATGACGGCGGGACCTCTTCTTGGGGTAGAATCCCATAGAACCATGACGGGGCGCCGAAAACTTTCTATGCGACTGAAATGAAAAGGAACGTTTAACATATCGAGTTTTTCGAAACAACACGTATTTAAGTGACTGAAGTATGTTATCAGTCCGCCCTAGTAAAATCTTCACAAGAACTCAGGTTCTAACCGTATATTTTAAGATAGGATATCATCATTTAAAAGATTCCTAACCACAAATTACAATGCCACGTTCACTTTAAACTCGTGAAATCTCACTAAACTTAAAAAATATTATCAAGAATTTAAAACAACCATGACTGTAAATATTATACCAATAATAGTTTAAATAATTAAGTAGAGATTTAAATAATATTTGGTGATTTATTCGGACGAGCGGTACTA
This sequence comes from Abrostola tripartita, assembly GCA_905340225.1. NCBI lineage: Eukaryota > Metazoa > Arthropoda > Insecta > Lepidoptera > Noctuidae > Abrostola > Abrostola tripartita. The sequence continues at coordinate 7,036,680 of HG996488.1, forward strand.
ACCATGTTCGGAGACAGTCGCGACAAAAATGGCCGAGTAAAAAGAAATTGATCGATAACCTCGAATACAACTGGGTTGCTATCAACAACGTTAATTAAAGTCCCTATATTCCATGTACTATATTGTCTATGTCTTTGAAATTATTAAAATTATAAAATAAGCCACGTCGCGTCGATTGTCGTCAAGCGGCCGGGTGGCCGTCGCCCACGTCCAACAAATTTAATTGAATATACGTTACAAAATTATTAGGGTTCTACTTTACATACACTTTTATTTTTTGTTTGATTACGGTCATAGAATACAGTCATAATATAACTTTTGTAATGTTTAGGGTCTAGCAAAGGTGATGTTTGGCTAATTAGATAGGTTTAGCTTTTAGCTCAATGATAATAAATATAAAAAAGGGTTAAGCTGCTTAAATGGATACTAGCTATGATACTAGCATATACTAGTGATACTACCAACAACATATTACCATAATGATATTACTTATCAAAATAGTCCTACGTACGCAATGTACGCTACGAATTATTATACTGGACGCAATGATTATTCAATAAAGATACTAGCGCTTATTTTGAAGACTCGAAAAGGGGACTATTGTAGTCTTGGGTAGTTATCTGGACGCTTGATTTTGTATAAATATCTGTGCAAGAATAATATTAATATATCCCTTTACACCTGCACACCAAAATAAAATAAAAATATACAGAGAAAACCTTAAAACTAAATTTGTAAAATGGGCGGCCTTATCGCTGACGGCAGCGATCTCTTAGGCCTCAAACTGGACGGCAGCGGAGGCGATCACGGAGCGGTGCACGAGCGATTCGCTCTTGTCGAACGGTGTCTCAGGGTTTGAGTTGACGTAATGATTTTCCATCTTTGTTATCAAAAAAAAAAAACGATAGAATATATCGATAAAGTTACAATCTCAGAATACATAAAAAATTGGAACCATTGAACGTAACACAATAGACACGTAATACCAAGTATTACAAAATCTGAAATTTAGTTTCAAAGATCGCAAGCATCGCTGAAACGTGCTAAGATCCGATCCGATCACTGTATTTGTATCACTCGTCTTACCGTATCAACCTCCGTATCTAGTTATGGACACCATTTATTTATTCCGTATCATACCTGTCTTATCCACAGAACTGACATGATCGCCTCCTTTGACGATCGGACAAAACAAACCCGAAATGGAACGGGCTATATCGCGTATCGTGCCAGAGCGGCGGAGAATCAAGAATGCGTATCATCGTCACGTACACAATTCAAAAAGCTTGATTTGTTAAAATATTGTTCGTTTTATATTGGAGAGATCATGCATTAATATTAATCATATTAATTGCAAAGTTAAGTAGATGCCTTTGCTCTGTTTAAACTGAAGAAAGTAGTAAGTAAGGCAGCTGTCGTAACTGCGTATTACGGCTACCTATGCGGCTACGTACGTAGACTCAGTCCTACGCTATGGAGTTATTTTTTTGGCTAATGGCACAGAAAAACATGACATTTTTAAAGCACAAAAGAGGTGTATTAGATCATATTAGATCTATAAAATCAACAGAAAGCTGTAAACCGCATTTTATATTACCATAATATTACTTATAATATTAACACTCCCTTGTCTCTACATATAAGTTAGTCTATGATATAAGAGACTGCACTATTTGTCAAGCAAAATTCCGATCTATTTAAAAATACGCCATCATGCGTAAGAGAGCAAGCTCAATTATGCAGCGAATGCGCGACAGCACCAACAGCCTCCTAGCTATCGTATTAGAGCGGGCTGATAGCCCAATATTGAGGCATTGGACTGAGAAGCATGTCAGACCTCTTTACTATGCCTCTAAGTAGTTAAGTCTGATCCCTATAAATATTATTATTGATCTCGATTGGAATGTGTTTTTGTTTTAATATTTTATTTTATTTTATTCAATTTTATTATGTTACTAGATTTATGTTTTGTAACTAAATATGGAGTTTCTCCGAAATAAACGATTATTATTATTATTAAAAAGCTATCAGAGCATCGCTCTAGATTGATAAGAAGAAAATATCGACACGAATTTATTAGTAAGCATAGACTAAGGTCTAAGACGTTCAAAAACTGCTCGTAAGCACAAGCCTTATTTTGCATGGCTCCAAAGATAGACAATACGCTGCCAAATGACATTAAAGATTTAAACTTGATACAATTTAAACGTAGACTTGGTTAATTTTTAATTAATAAATGCTACTAGTTATATCATTGACGAATTTCGTCTTGACAAAAATATATAGTATACTATTATATATATATATAACTTATTATGTATTGTAATTATAATTGACATTTAAGGGATATCATGTTACAATTTTATTTTATTTCATAAGTATTAATTAAACTTCATATAATGATAAATAGTGTATGCCCGAATGGGTAGATTTTTGAGTACCTGCTGTAAAATAAGTGTAAGACCCTTTGTATCACCAAAAATCACACTAACAAATACTTTGACTTTGACGAATCATTGAGACCAAACTCGGTTGGGTTATGTTGTTTTATCACAGAGATGCCGTGGCGCCCGTGACTGCCTTCCAGCTTCGTCACCAGACTGAACATCATCATATATTATCTAGGAGTAAAGTGCTCATAAAGACGAATAAATCAAGCTCTAACTCGGTGAGGTTATGTTGTTTCATCACAGAGATACTGTATTCACCTTCAGGTAAAACTAAATAAAAACTTGTAAAATAGGAGGGTGATCAATCACAATCAGTTGCTTATAAATGCCTATAGAAAGAAATAACAAACACATACATTAAATTGAAGTTATGAATAAAATCATAACTTCAATGTTCATGTCAAAATTTATACCATATAATATCTAGTACAAATAAATAAAATCGTATAAATTATGACATCTATATTTTTTTCTTCTTTCTCAATAGATAACAAAACAAATAATTAAATCGTGTTGTCTCCGTATCGATATCATGTTCACTTGAGACACAACACTACACCGTCGCAAAACCGAGCGATCGGATGGCTGTCATTCAAATTAATATTAATTCAGGACACCGTCGCCGCGCCGCCGCTGCTGTCCGCTCCGTGATCACTTCCGCTGCTATCCAGTAAGGGGCCTTACAGACAATCTAGCCGATAGAGACCTATGCTTTAATGTCTCTATCAGCCAGTTGTTCTACATTAAATCGTTACATACGATACAAAAGAAATAGCGCCAGATAACAATGAAAGAAATATAAAAATATTTTGGTTAAAAATAGCTTACTGAAACGGGTACAAATATATATACTAGCATAATATTATACTAGTGAGGTAGCATAGAGGAGGTTATGTACCTAGAAGCTTGGATCAATGGATCTATTTATTTGTCTATGGCTGTAGTTAGTTTGTTTCCTTAAACATTTTAATTATACTCTTTGGTTTATGTGTAATATGCTATGGATCATATCATAACAATCAAAAGTCAAAAACTCAAGACGTCAAATAAAACGTAGTGATATATTCTCTTTGACGTCAAATGATCGTCAAACGGTCAAATTACTTTAGAGAGAGTCGAAATTTTTTATAATTCATTTTTTCTCGAAATATTGTTTGTTTTTCATAATTGTGCCTGCATGATATTATCAACTGACCTCGTTACCTAATATTGCGTACTTATTTTGAAACAGGTAAACACATTCAAAATACCTTGTCTTAGCGGCTAAGTGCGGATAATGCCCAGCTAAACTAACTAACTACCTTGTCTTGAGCTTCAGGATTTAATTGTGATACAGTAGCGATAGTACTAGTAAAACTGTAGCAATAGCAGACTATCTGTGATTTTAAATATCCTACAGCTTAACTACAGAAAAGAAAATGACTGCACCTATGGAGAGGATTCAAATTCTTGATGATATAGAAAAAGATATTATAACATGTCTCCAATGTGCAGGTTAGAACTGTTATTATTTGCCACTCTTTACACAATGTGCCATATTAAAAGTATCCTTATAATACCTGAAATTTAGCTATCAAAGCCATGTCATTCTAACATTAATAAAACAATACCAAAGGTATTTTCTCTCATCTTTAATTTACTGTATGTTATAAAGTGCACTTGCAGCTTGATCAAGACTGACGTTATCTTTGTCCATAGCCTTTGTTGCTAACTTCTTTTTTTAAATACAAAAGCAGCAAATCTCAGGAAGCTTATGTTCTTCATATAATATAAATTTACATTTTACAGCACAAGCACTGCTGGAATTAAGTAAAGAAAAGTCTGGTCAAAAGCAAGCTGAAACAAATACTTCACAATTTCTAAGAACATTAAGTCAAGTGGAATCCAAGCTCAGTGATCAGATAAACTACTTGACCCAAGTATCTACTGGGCAGCCACATGAAGGATCTGGGTATGCTTCTCAAAAAGTACTGCAGATGGCTTGGCACCGCCTAGAGCATGTCCGCTCCTGGGTCAACGAACTAGACCGCCTGAAAGCATCCCATCTTGCAGCTACAAGATCGGTATCAGGAAATGTGCAAAATGGCAACATGACTTCTTCGGGAACAAGCACCTGATACTAACTGCTTGCTCCTGATTGGTTTTTATCATGGAGAATTCTGAACTACTGGATTGTAAATAATCTTATCTTAGCTACCTTTAGAGTCATGAGCCGTTTGATATTCAATCCATATTTTTTTATAATATACCTTGTTTGTTGGCAATATGTATATATTCACTAATTTGAATTGTATCATAAGAATAATGGTTAGAAAATATTACCTTTGATCAGTCCTGTAATATTCTTTCACAATTGTTTTCATAAAAAGATAAAATAGAATGAAAAAGCTATATGAATAATATGTAGGGTAAACTCACCAGTAACTGGCCACTTAAGAACAGCGCGTTGTTTATTTCAGTGCCATGGCGAAATGTGTCAAGATATTAATATTTTTGTATTAAATTTAGTTAAAGCATGTATCCGTTTATCGTTACTAGTAAGTAGAAAATCAAACAAATTAAAATTAAGTAGTAATATTTTAATAAAATGAAAAAGTAGTCTTTTTTAGTAATAACTCGCCATTTACAATTAGTTATTAGCCACCATAATACCAATAATTGGCCATACAAAAATAATAATTAAAATCAATAAAAAATATAGAAAACAGTAACTATATTAGAAATTAAAAACATAACAAAACAAATTCTAACAATGTTGTTCTTAATTCGTAAAAAAAAAACTACAACTTAGCTTAATTTAATGAAATCAATATAACGTAGTTTGTTGTGCTTAAATTATAGTTTTCATTTGTAGTTATTGACTTCTTTAAATAAATTAATTACATCATCATCATCATCAGATGTAGAGTTACTCTATTTGTAACAATTATGGCACAAAAAAGAATCACATTCATCTTCAGGAATATGAATCCTGTGAGGTAATGGTATACAATTCTCATGAAATTGTTTATTACAGAGACTACATAGAATCACCCTTCTTGTTATGGGATTCAAACAAAAGTCACAACAAGTGACACATCGTTTTTTCATATTTTCTAACAGTTTCTTAGACTCATCTTGACTATTTATCGTTTTGCTAGTAACAGTCTTATTTGTTGTATTCTTTGGTTTCTTATTTGGTGCATTATTATCTTTTTGGCTTTTTTTCTCTTCTCGTAATCTCTCCCTTGCTTCTTATGCGGCATCTTCTTCTTGCTTTTTTAATTGTTTTTCTCTTATATTTTCAACATATCGATCGGATGTTAACGCAAATGTAGATCTCTCAATTTGGCGCTTTCCTTGTCGTTTGGGAAAATCGGTCAACTTTTGTTTCAGATATTCCGAGAAAGGTATATTTGAGATGACAGAAACTGTTTTATTTGGTTTAATCTGTTGCGAAGTGCTAGGTTGCGGTTCTATTGTAGTGTTTGATATTTGCATCTCTATGTTTGGTGTGGTAGGCTGTAAACTAGTGTCGTCGGCAAAACTATCTGGTTCGGTGATCTTTATTTGGGTTGGTCCCGGAATTATAGGTAATGATTTATTATTGGAATTATTGGAATTGTCGAAATCCGGATTTCTTTTTTGTATTTTTTGGTGTCTATCCCCTTCATTTTCTGTCATTTGTATGTTCTGTGTCTCATTCTCATTGCCTTCATTGTTTAGTGTTAATTCACCGGTATATTCATTTAGGATCATTCTGCTTTCTTCGTTTGGTTCAATTACACAGCTACTTTCGGCAAACAAATCATTTTCATCAGTGAGTAGACTTTCCAATCCTGTGTAAACATTATTTTTTCGGGAACTCCTTTCAATTTCTGCCAAAGCTTATAAATTACTGCAAAGTGATCGTCGATATCCATTTGCTTTAATGACGTGATTGTGAGACATTTTTTAATTATTGATTCGCCTACAATCTCACAAAAATCGGAGTAAGTTAGTAGGTATATTTTCTGCATCTGCTGTATTCATAATTGATACAGGTGCATCAACTTCAGGTTTTTTTGATAAGCACTTGCTGTAGTCTACACCGTCAGCTTCAAATGGGTACAGGCCAGTTACCCTAAATCCATTAATCAAAGTTTGTTTTTTTGCGCATGAATCTACAACTTTTTTAGTAAAGGAGCAAAAGATTCTTTGTTAACAGTTTCTTGGTAATTACATGCAATGTACCACTCCCGCAACATCTTTTTCCATCCAGCTTTTATCGGACGAAAAGCTGCAACATCCGCAGGTTGCAAAATTCGCGTTGCATTAGGGTAAAGTGCAATTAAATGGATTTGTAAGGTTCTGCAGAGTTCAGATACTTCTAATGTTATATGCGTTTTGTGGCCATCAAAAAACAAAATGACTGGAAAAGGAATATTATTTTGCGTTAGCTCTTGGTGGAAACAGTTATCTATATAGTCATAAAAGACTGCAGCCGTCATCCAGCCAGACTCGCTGCGGCCAATTCCCCATCCAGATGGAACACTCAACGCAACTCGGTCGGGAATTCTTTTGTAGGGATAAATGATCATAGGATTGCATACTTGACCAGCAGCAGAAAATGTGAATAATACTGTTAAGTTTTCCTTGGCAGACGATTTTTCAATTTCGTACACGTTTTTGGATCCTTTTTCTGCCAAAACTTTGCCGGTTTTTGGACAAATATTAAAGCCACTTTCGTCAGCATTAAACACACGAGTAGGGTCTTGAATGACAGAAGATAAACCTTCATCGTCAATGTATTGTTTTATCTCTTGAAACCATTTCCTAATATCTGATTCCGAAACACAGGCACTTGCGTTGGTGACTCCCTCTGATGTCCGATGCGAAATGTTTGGATGTCGTTTCAAGAATGCCTTGAACCATACTTCTCCAGGTTTGTTATCCCGAAACGGATTAGGCCTTGGATTTTTCTTCAAAAAATCCTGGACACAAACCTGTGTCTTCTTTTTTTCTCGGATATCCTCTCTTAGCTTGCTGTATAATAAAGTTACACAGCTCATTCTCTTCATTATCAGTAAGCACTGGATCGGGTCCAGACTTAAATTTCGTGTTGGGATGTCGTATTTTGAATTGGATACTGCTTCGAGGTACGCCAAATTTTTTTGCTGCTTGACGAATCGAGCTTTCATTGTTTTCAATAAATTTGATGGCATTTTCTATTGCCTCTTTAGAGTATTGGCGTTTTTTTGACGACATTCCAGCAAATCTGTCCAACAAAAAATATTCTTTCAGTAACTGGCCATACAACTATAATACCATTGGCCACCCATGCCAGTTACTAATAGACATCTATATTTCTATTTGAGTTTTTTTTAGGCTATAGTGTACTTTATACCCTTGCTAAATACGTTTGATTTTTCGTGAAATTCGGACATAAGTGTATAACTTAGTAACTGGCATGGGTGGCCAATAAATGAAAATAAGCAAAAATGAAAATCAATAACTGGCCACCCAGCTAACCTCGCTTTATTACAGATACTGACAGAATAAAACTTTAAGAAACGATCGTTTACCATCTATACAATACCACAAACACAATCAAATCACGTTTACTACACGAAGTATCACAAAATTAACTTTTGAAGTCTATCAAGACTATCATTACGCAAAAAAAAATTAAAAACTTACTGTTCACGTCGGAACTCGTACGCGTGCTGTCACACTCACAAAATGGCCGATATTTTTGGCGCTAGTGTTCATAGTGAAAAAAACTGTCACTATAATGAAAGCTAGCTGAGTAGGTAATACATTAAATAAATAATAGATGGCGTTCTATGACAATAATTCTTAATTTATGCAGTTAAAGTGAATAGTGGCCAATAATTGAAAGTGGCCAGTTATACCTCGGTTTTGTGAACAAATATTGCATTGTGATTAAATATTGCAGTTCTCATGTGCCTTGTCAAGCATTAATATGGCTTCATATGAACATGTTTTCAATATTTACATAAACAACTTGTTATACTTAAAGCAACAAGCATAACAACATCGACTGCTAGACGTGCCTACATGTCGGACCGCAGCCCGTGCTGCGTCTCCCGTACCACGCGTGTTGACCGCACTAAATATGATCGTGGAGGCCGACCCGGATTGCGATCTATTTGCGAATAAATTCGCCAATTTAATGGTATATGTCTACATTTTTGTGAAGATAATAATATTTAATTTTTGTCATTAGTTTATGTTTTATATTTGTGTGTGTGCTTAATTTATGCATTTGGTTTGTTGTTATGTATTGGTTTGTGTAATTGGTTTAATATAAACCGTGTAAATCAAAAATAAATAAATAAGGTAAAACTGCTATGAGGGATGTCAGGATCTTATCGTGTCACCACTTTACCACACAATTGGCATTGCAGTATGTGATGCTAAGTATTATGTTGTAAACACACATTTGCAATTTCGGTAATATTTTGTCTCAATGTTAATTAGTACATAATATTAAGTTTAAATATAAACTGAGTGTACAAATGAAGTTTATCAGACTACAGTGAAAAATATATTAGCCACACTTGTCCAAATTTGGTTGTACAGTGAATTGAACTTGTTAGTGTTTGCAGTTGATACATAATTAATAGCTATGCAATTTAGTATGTATTAATTACAATTAGAAGAGAACACAATATTGCTTTTCCCTTCAGTGATCAAGATAGAAAGAAATATCTTTTAATTACATGACTGTCCAAAAAAAGGAGTGTAATGTTTTCAGGGTTCATGTATGAAAGAGAGTTTCTATATTCCACCATAACTTCTGAATTCCTGAACCAATTTTGATGTATGTAGTGTCGTTAGAATGCTTGCGCCATCGCGAGTAATATAGGTTATAAAAAAAGCAAATAAAAACATGTATGTATTTAAAATAATTGTTTTTAACTTTTTAGTTCATTTTTGACATGGCTGTCGTATGGCCCAAAACAGGACAGAGTGGCCTTTAAGGGAGGAGGCTTATGCCCAGCAGTGGGTCACTTAAAAGCTGATGATGATGATGATGACTGTCGTATTTGTTATTTAATTTTCAAATGTATGTTTTTTTTTACTTTTACACCTACATTTGGATTCTATGTTTATAAATTGATACAAAGTATGCACTTCAAAATCAAATGGCTGTACTTTCATTTTAAATTGATTTTGAACAGCTGTGCCTCCCTCTCACTTTACCCTTGCCACACGGCACACTATTGTAATATAAATATCAGTTTTAGTAGCGTTTATTAAATATAAACACATACCTATGTCATTACATAATAGAACGGTATATTTTATTATCTTGTATTTATAATGACTTTCTAGTAAATATGTAGTACTAAATTGCTTTAGTTACTTAAAAGTACCTATAAATAAAACTAACAAAAATAAGGATGTTCTTATAATTATTTTCCACAATTCCTAAAATCACATTCAACCTTTTTGAATAGTTTTGAGGGTCTAATTATTATTTAAGCCGAGCTGTTAGCAAAATCTAACTAACTGCCTCGTTGGTATAGTCGCTGAGCGCGACTGCTGAGGGTGAGATCCTGGGTTCGAATCTCGGGTCGGGCAATGCTTTCGGTTTTCCCGTTAGGTAATTCTCACATTCTCAGAAGCAGCACGGAGCTCGCGCCCTATTACATTGGGACCTATAAAGCTATAACATAGGCGGAATGTGGGTGTACTATCACCTCTGCCTACCCCTGATGTTGTTTTTCTCAATTGTTTATATTTAACGTTATGACAAAAAGAAAATCATGGATGCGTTGTCAAGATTTTCTCTACTACCTACCTACTGTACAGGTAAATAAATAAACAGCTATATTTACTTCATCAATAATTTATTGCAAAATATATGAAATTAAAAACTTACTGACTGCTGAAAATGAGTTTTTAATTCAATACCAAGAGTTCTTGGAATCATATTCACTATTTAAACAAAATTTAACATATGGTTCAATTAATATTATCATAACAATTACATGGACACTTTACAAAATGGAAATTATTTAAAATTGAGCAGACAATTGTGATGCCACTGTGTTTCAAGGATATACAACAGAAAGAAAAATAATTTTTGTTAAAATCATTGCATTATATTTTTGTGCAATGAAATCATACAGCTTTATTCTTTTTGGTCACCAGTGAGGGCAGTATCAACTCATCACAATTAACCAACATTACTTTGGAATGCACATTTTGCCATCTCATCGATGACCAAATAGAGAAGCTTTTAGTTGGGTTTGTTATACACCATTTATATCAAACTTATAAAGTGTATCAGTCTTCTCAGCTGTTATTCTTGGCATTGAATTTAAAGGTTAAATAAATGATACTTGCCAACTGATTACCATCTTGCATAAATTACCTTTTATCACAAAATCTTGATATATAAATTTGATATTATCTAATTACATAGTTTTAATATAGAATTTGTAATCATGATTATAAACCCAAGAAGGAATTCTTGCCTCATATGTCACAATTAGCAGAATAGCACAAACAAAATTTTAATTACCTTCATGTTGTGAAACAATCTTTGCTATTCTGTACAATACTTAAAATAATAATAACTTTAAAAATCTATAAATATGTTTGTTTCACAAGTCATGAAGCAGAGGACTATGCAATAATACATTTGTCATATGAGGTAATTTATAATCATACAAAAACAAGATTTACTACTAAAAAACCAAATACAAAAGCAGGTACCTACATTGTATAAATAAAGTGAGTTCTAGCACTAAAGAAATGTACTATTATGTCATCAATCTTTAGATAGCAATATAGATGATAACATAATCATATTTCTTATACGCAAAAAAACTGACTTTAGATAACTGTCTTTATCTGAATTCACTTCAGTAAGCATGCTATTCAGCCAATAATAATATGCTATTAAGACTATATGAAAACAAATAAATTATGATGTTACATCAATACACAAATTGACTAATAGTCATAATGAGACATTTAGTGCAGGTCATGAGTTGTGTGGCACAACAATTTAATCACTCCTCTTTTCAGCTTCTTTGGTTAGCATTGGCTTTTGTGAATTTTTCTATATCATCCAGTGACCTCTTTGCCTTTGAAGATATATCATCCATGGATCTCCTTGCTGTCGATGTTATATCATCAAGAGATTTCTTTGTTTGTGATAATAGCTCATCAGTACTTTTACATGCAGTACTTGCAAGTTCTTTGATTTCTGAGTCTATTTTTCCTATCACCCATTCTATAGCCTGCCGTCCCTTTCCTGCATTTAAAGATATTTTGTTTGCTAATAAATCTTCCATGTAGCTACTGAGTGGTACACCCTGAAAATAAAAATATATTAATAATAAAATAATGTGGGTATTTTCAAGAAAACATTTTAAATATAGACCTTTAGGCATTAGGTAATTTACTGAAAATCTTTTAAAACTTAGGTAAAACAAAATATATACACAATTTTACAAAACATTAATTAGATAATTGCATCACAAGAGTAACCCAGTTACTAACAATCAACTACAATCTGTATTGGTTAATTTCAATAACATAACATAACATCATGCCTGTATTCCCCGAAGGGGTAGGCAGAGGTAAACATGTAGTACACCCACATTTCGCCAGTTATGTTGTAAGTCCCAATGTAATAGGGGGCGAGCCTATTGCCATCAACTGGTTAATTTCAATATTTGTTAATTATCCAATTTTAATAATAACAATAAACAATCCTTACTTGTACTGTGACTACAGCTTCTTGTGTCAGTAGAGTTTTGGATGTGTCAGAAGGGTGTGGTGTATACCGCACTGTTTCATCAACAGCAATATAGCGGCAAAAGGTCAAATTTGTGGTTTTTAAAGTCATCTGCCGTTCATTTGGGTTCACTTCTGATTTTTCGCTTGCATAGCATATTTTGGCAGTTCCAATCAACTGTAAATAAAATTAAGCAAATTTAGAATTTGTAGAACATTTTACAAATACATGAGTTTTACAATTCTTTACTATACAAATCATAAATTTGAATAAATTATTCAGATTGCAAAACTTACTGCTTGTGCCCATCTCGGAAAAAACCACTTAGAACTGACAAGTCTGTGTGTTACTAAAACACCATCGATAACCTTCCTTTCAATTACATCTGTTCCAATAACTGCAGGATTCATGGGATTGGGATATTTACGCCATGCTGCTTGAGCGACCGTCTCCCACGGATGGCTAGATTGAACACAAAAGACAAAGATTAATTGACTGTTAATATTATGAGGCTAGTAATTCAAGGTTGCGTCATAGAATCAATTCTTTCAACTTACTTGAAAGTGTGTTCTGAAGTCCAAATCTTCATTATATTGGCTAAATATCTATGAAATGAATCAATAAATTTCAGATAATCTAAAATTATCTCATTAGAATCCTGGTTTTTTCCTTGAACTTCAGTTACATAGTAACATTTACGGACAGACGACCTTTATCCTCTCACTGGAGGTTTGAAGTGACCATTTTCTTATCAACAATTCTACTAAGTATCTTATCTAAAACCTACCAAATATATCTTAGACATTTTTATGTTACCTCTCTCCTATAAATTAAATGTACCCAATTTTATTTCCTGCTTTAAAACGACCATACAGTTTTGCGTGAACCATACCCTTTTTATTAGTTAAAGAGATCGTTTATTAGTTTGTAGCTTAATATTAATATTAAAGGCGATGTAATAACGCGAAGCCTAGGTCTAAATCCAACTGTGGACGACGTTCGGCTGATGTATTGATAATTACTAATCTCAATATGTCAAGTAATTGTTTAAAAGTGTGATTTTCAATTTTTCATTTAAAACACAAACTTAACTTTATTATTTAAAAATTACCATCATGTAAATGTTTTAAAATATGGCAATTTAATTTATCCTTTCTAAGGCTGGTGTACATCAGAAGTTTTGACAAAGGTGACCTTGGCCAAGCTAAGCAACCTTGACCATTTCCCAGACATTTTAATAAGAAAGGTCTAGCCATAGACTTTATCAACAAAGGCTGGAACTTTTGTTTAATAATTCTTTAATAAGTCCCGGGCTCGGCTCTGATATGTGTGGATAGGCATTTACAATGAAATCATCGCCCAATAAGGTCGTTGGAATGGTCATTTTCCCTTCGTGGAATGGAAGAATGACCAATGATGACTGACCTTTGCCCTTTGACCCAATCCTGTCAGTTATGTGCGGTACAATGCAGTACATACTCCTGGGGTCTATGCCTGGGGTAACCGAAATTAAGGATGAAATATTTGTTTTTTTATAATACTTTGTTTTCCGACAGTATTCATTTTATTTTCATTTTGGCCTGCTTGCGCTATACGTTTTTCGAGTGTATGTATATTATTAACTTGTATAAAATGGCTTTTCTTTGAGTCTACTGTGTAGATCAGGCTTTAAGTTCATTTGAAGGTTGACCGGTTGACGTTTAAATTTGGATATTGACAGGTCAGCCAGCATTGTATTGACATTAGCTGATCGTTTGATTTTGGTTGGTGCATGGTTTAGACTTTATTTTGAATCTAAATATTTTATACATTTTATGGGTATTATAAAATTTGTGAATGACCTTGCTGTCTCAGTAATTGCAGTGTCCTCGTGGTTTAGTGTAATTTAAGTACACCAATGCTATATCTTTGTTTTTTTAATCTCTGTCAATAATAGATTATGCAAAAGTTACTCATAGTTGTTTTCTATGAATAACGAACACAAATATAGTAAGCAATTTAAATTATAGTTGTTTTTAAACTATATTTTGGTGACATTGGTGTTATTAAAATCTACCCACAGAAATAAATAAATAATCATAGTACATAATTATACTGATCTAATACATAGTTATAGTAAACTAAAAAGAGGATTATGGCTCCGGAAGCTGAAGAAAAAGCACTTCGCTATAGACGGGCACAGAGTGTTTCTAAAGCTGAGGAAATTACAGAACAAGAGAAAAAAGTTAGGAAATTACAATTGGATAAGCCGTAAGTACCAATATGTTTAAAGATTAAAATAAAACATATTATCTAGATAAGTAAAACAATCTGTTATTAATTATGTACTTTGTTTGTTCTGATTACAATTTCTATTAAGTAAATAAAGAATAAAACCTCCTTGATGTTTCATGTTTGTCTGCATAATTTTTAGTCCATGGTGGCATAGAAAAAAGGAAAGTACTTATTTCATTTTTAAAAGTAACTTTTATGCATGCCCAATTTGATCCTTCATGTGTTTAAAATAATATTCCTAGGAACCTTAGGTAACTGAGGGCCAATTTTTCAATGGTCAGATAAACTAAATTCGATGAATAAAATGTCATTTTAACAGTTAATGAATGGGAAATATGTCAAAACATCAAGTTTATTCTACTGGTAAAAATTATCATGTGACGATTGAAAAATAAGCCCTTAGATAACTAGGTAATCTTAGTTAACTTTTTAAAGTTAACGTTTAAAGGTTCAAGTGCCAAAAAATATTTTAAGTATTTTAACAACTAAGTTTAAGTTTTAAGCTTGGCCAATCATTAATTATGAATATGAATTGTTTTACTCTGGCATTGCATTTGGCTTACTTCTGTGTACAGGCATTGCTTTAGGGATATTTATTATCATACAAATAGTGTAGTAAAACATGTTTTATTCATTTGTAACATGTTAAGTAATACCAAGAATATGGATGGACTTTGTATGATTAATAATAAAATAATTGGTTTATCCTTGACTAAAGGGCAGTGTATTCTAGAAAATATGACACATCATAGGTTGTTATTGTGAACATAATATAAATTCATAGTATATTTATATATATTATACAGACAAAGTAAAGGTAATGTAAACAAACTTTGTGAGATCTGCAGACATTTGTTCCGAGTCTGGGTGTTTTTGTATATGATATTTCATGTTTGTGAAATGCACCCACAATACAGGAGAAATTCCTAGTATGCGGCAGGTTTTTTTTTTTTAAACAAAACTTATGCTAAAGTATTTTTTGTTGCAGTGTTCACACCCCAAGAGATTCTCTGTTCTCATGGAGCTCAGAATTCAACGACTTCACTGGCTTGGTCAACTGGGGCTTCTTGATGCTCTCTGTTGGTGGGGTTCGCTTAGGACTTGAAAACTTCTTGAAGTAAGTATTTTTGACAACAATTTAAGGTTTTTATTAAATTCATACTGAATAGTAATTCCAAATTTTGTGTCATATTTCCAATAAAGCTTATTAATTTTCTTTTGCTAATGATGAAACTGATTCTGGGTTTTCATATTTTGTGTAACTTTATTGATGTTATAAATACTTGTATTGGTATGAGTCTAAAGCTTAAATCTAAGGTTTAATCATTTTCTTTTCCTTCACTCAGATGAATCAGGTACGTAAATTATTATTATTATTAGCCTGAAAGTGTCCCACTGCTGAGCAAAGGCGTAAATACAAGTTTATAATGTAATATTTATACTTTATATAATAGGAATATCACAATTATCTTATTTAAATTAACAATTGACTACTACAAGTCATCTTTATGTATAAATACACGTTCTTTTTATGCTATTTACCATTATAAGATAAGGGATTAATGAAATATAATCGGTTTCTTTCTATTGAATAATATTTCGTCGATGAATCATAGATAGGTATGTCATCTATTTCTAGAACGCGTACGTGCGTCCAAAGGCACATAGATTGTAAAATGTTTTCTAATCACCGCGTTATGCAGGGTTCGTTGAACTGTTGCAATATTTTATATGAGTTTACTATATAGGTAGGTAATATTATTTTCCTCACAGAACCGCCATTTAGATTTACACACTGCGAGAATTCACCGTAAAAATAACTGCCCTATATACGAATTTTTTTCCCGTGCAGGGATTCAAACCGGCAATCTGTAGCTCACATACATTGCCGGAACAACTAAATTAACAAAGTAGAATAAACCAATTCAGTATTGATTTGTAATGATACAAATTATCGTGATGCGGTTTTCCGCAAGGTAGTATTATAGGACCTCTTCTGTGATCGACGATTATGTAATCTTCAATGAATAAATATTAGAATTAAATTGCATACAGTGATACCCCGAAGTTGCGCGATAAGTGGGACTGAGCGATAACTGCGTCGAATTCCCGTAAGTCGGGGTATTCGTAGATTAGAAGTAAACTAGCGGCCCGCTCCGGCTTCGCACGGGTATAAAATATATATTATAAGTATTTCTCCACTATTTAATGGATATTATTATACACATAAACCTTCCTCTTCAATCACTCTATCTATTAAAAAAACCGCATCAAAATCCGTTGTGTAGTTTTAAAGATTTAAGCATACATAGGGATATTGGGACAGAGAAACCGACTTTGTTTTATACTATGTAGTGATAACACAAAAACGTTATAGAAAAGCGTCGATTTCGTATGATATGATACGTCCGAACATGTACATTAGTTGAACAATAGTTTCGGGGGAATTAGTAATAGTGTTGCGTAAAACTCATACAAAAGACAAATCGTCAAGAACTGAAACTCGCGTAACTCGTAATTCGCGTAAGTTGGGGTAGCGTAAGTGACGATATACTACTGTACTAGAAATTAGTCCAAACTGCATAAAACTGAAAAATATTTGAAAATTACACTACAATCAAAATTATGTAAGTAATCAATTTGCAAGAATCGTAATAATAATTGAATTTTATAATCTCGAAATTAAGCAGTCTTATCGCGAAACAATAGCTGTTTTAAGATATGGACTTCCTTTTCGCCAAATTTTCGGTAATACACACGTTTGTAAACTTGGCTTGGAACCTACACGTCTAGTTGAAAAACTGCTCAACATTTACGATGCCTATATATATAACTAAGGTTGCTAGCCAAAAACTAAACGTAATAAGAGATAGCGAAGACAGCTCTGCTAAACGCAGATACCAATGATCTTAATGTATACACTCCAGACTGTTACTTATTTTTTTCCCAAACTGCACGCTGTAGGCATTGATATAGATGTATGACTTATGACCCAACAATGCAGTGTTACCAACGCGTTGTCAGAACAAGTTCATACTATAGTAAAAATATGTATTTTTGACACGCTTAGTACCTAAGTTAAGTTTCGTTTGATGACCCAATATCCGGATTGGAATGGCCAATAGATTGGACTGCTGCGCCAAGAGTTTTGGTTTTGTGGGTTTGATTCGCTAACAAGGGAATTATTTGTGTGATTCGTAGGTAGATTTTTCTGTTAATGTATAAATCCTACTAGGTATCCGTGGCTTATACAAATAATAATTCGTCCAACTTTCCATCCTATCTTACCATTACTTTTACTCTTGCGTTTTTGTGTTTATCGTTTAAGTTTTTATAAAATAGTATCAAAATGCTTTGTAAATTACAGATATGGATTACGTGTTAACCCGCTGGAGTGGTTCATAGTTTTGACAGGTTACAATGAAGGTGACAGGAGCCAGTACCCATCAGCTATATTGATAGTGTGTGAGTATAATATTTTGTGATATTTGAACCTATTCCAGCCCGATTTACCCTACAGACATAGTACGTGGTGGACATATACGAGCATAGACATAATATTATTATTCATAATATCAGGTGAGGTTGTATGAATTCACATCTAGCGAACGTTAGGGAGGCATACTAGAACACATACACTTTCTTAGATACTGTGTGCAGTTGTCTGTTGCGTACGATGTATGGAGATGCGAATCTTAGTGAGAGCTTTATTTGTACCTAAATACTTATTTTGATTTACTTTTCTTTCAGTTAGCGTTGTACCTATAGTTGCCAGCCTTCTAGTTGAAAAGGGCATTGCAGTTGTAAGTGTTTCAGTCTTGTTTGATTAATAAATTGTGCAAATTCGTTATAAATTAAATATTTCTACTATTTTCAGGATCTAATTCCAGAGAAGTTTGGTGTTGGATTGCAGATATTCAATATATTTTTTGTAGTATCATTGCCTATCGTTGTTTTGCATTATAGAGGAAACGATTTTAGTTTCGGTAAGTACCTACTTTTTTCAAAATATTTTATGTATCGCAAAACCAGAAACTAATTTCCATATTCCAATTGACATTTAATTTGCCAAAGTGCCTTGTAATGTGCATATTTAATTTTGCAATATACATATTATGCACATTCTTAAACAAGCATTACAATTTCTAATCAAGGCCTTATAAAATTAGCATTATGTGTTCCAATTGTGTATGTTATAAATATAATAACATGAAAACGTATCAAAAAACTGAAGTCACTTGTGCAATAAATTGTGTATTAGTGTCGCAAGATTCATAATAAAGTTTTTTATTCCAGTGGGTATAACGACAGTCTGCATGCTTTACCTAATTATATTCCTAAAACTTTGGAGTTACGCACAAACTAATCATTGGTGTCGCTGTGGTTTGAAGAAGAAGTATTTGGATAACAAACTGAGGCGACAGAGTTTATCGGCACCGAATTGGAGTAAGTTCAAACTAAAATCGTTAGAAATATCACTCATGTGTGAAAGATAGCGATGACGAAATTAATAGAATATGTGTAATACTTTTAAAGATATTGAGTCTAAAGGTTACCTTAAATTACAGATAAACTAATAACGGCAGCACACGAGCGTAAGTTTGACATGAGTAGCTGAGTGCCTTTTGTTTTATTATGTTTGTATTTTCGCTTTCAGCATTTTAATCGTCATGTGCGTAACGTGCATGTGCATTAAATACCTACCTTTATCTTTAATACAGAATCTACAACTTCCCCCCGCATTTAATTATAATTAAACTATTACTAAGTAAAAGTTTTGTAATCTGAAATCTTTCCTTAGTGTCAGTTTAAGTAATCATTAACGTCTCTGAGTCTCTATTTCGTTAGTAGGTAACACTAGAATCAAATGAAAACAATAGGTATACTTTCTGCAGTTCGTATCTGATAAAATAAAGTCTACCATTATAAAAAATTAAAATGCGTAAAGGAATTTTAATAGAATATTTCGCATAAACTACGAAATCTCTTTTAATATTCCCAAAACATACCTATCTTGAGAATAATAATAAACAGTGAGAATAGCTTTGGTTGCGGCTTTGAAGAATTCCTATGATATACGTTATCTGTTTTTAATCTTGCCCTAAAAGAGAACCTGTACGCTTATGTTGTATTGTCGCTTACTTGTTTTATCAAATAATTATTTATCTGTTAATCCGTGTGTTGCGTGCAAGGCTTGTGTAACTAATCGCATTGTAAATAATACGTCCTTATTGTAAATAAACAACTGTCTACTTATCCTTTACCGACAGAGAGTAAGGAGGACCTCATTAACGATACCCCCGCGGCTGCGAGGCTCACGAAGTATCCGGACAATCTAAACCTGAAAGATTTGTTCTACTTTATGTTGGCCCCTACCCTGTGTTATGAGTTGAATTTCCCTCGTACTGCACGGTTAGTACTTATCGCATGTTTGATTCTCACACTCCGATTGCACAGACAATTGTGTTTAAAACGCAAATACCAGGAACGCGTTTTGTTTTTGTTTATTTGACAGCCTCAAGACAATGCTGCCAAGTATCTAGATCTATGTTTAACGATGAAATTCAAGTTATTTGTAGTCCACGTGTTTAATATCATATACCCGAATATAATGCTATAGCTATAGCTATATCATTATCAGTGTCTAGCACGTGCGGGAGTTTTCATGTCGATGTCAAATAATTTGACTGATTACAGCTGTTTTATTGTAGTCAAAATATCACGTTGTTATTATCACGATAATAACCCGCACACGTTTTTGCGGGTTGATTTTATTTAGTCATCCTGATAAATCTGTCACGTTTTTATAATATAAATAAATATTTGATACCAATCAGAATTTAATTGCCTGATTGGCGCAGTGGCTAAATTATTAGACTGCTGCGCTTAGGGTTGCGGGTTCGATTCCCGCACGGGACAAAAAATTATGTGATCCGCAGATGTTTGTCCCGAGTCTGGGTGTTTGTGTATGTAATATTTCATGTTTGTGAAACGCACCCACGATACAGGAGAAATTCCTAGTGTGGGGCGACTAATTCCATTATTAATTGACAATTTCAATTAAACAAGAATTTTGAAGTCTACTGGTTGCTAAGCGAGACTGCTGAGCATGAGATCCTGGCTTTGAATACCGGGTTGGGCAAAAGGTTTTTTTTGGGTTTTCCATTAGGTAATTCTCGGTAGCAGCACGGAGTCTGGATTTGTGACCGGTTGATGGCAATAGATTCGCCCCCTATTACATTGGGGCCTATAACATAAATGTGGGTGTACTACACACCTCTGCCTACCCATTAGGGAATATAGGCGTGATGTTATGTAATGTGAATTAAAAATGTAATGGAGTAGACAATAGACACTAAATTTGATGCCAACTTTTTGTTTACATTTCAGAATCAGGAAGAGGTTTGTCATCAAAAGGGTGTTGGAGTTGATATTCGGAGTAAACCTTGTATTGGCGTTGTTCCAACAATGGATGATTCCTACAATCACCAACTCTGTTGAGACTTTCTCGAAGATGGATCCCATTCGGATCACAGAACGATTACTCAAGTTAGCTGTGAGTATGCATTATTGATCCGTTGTCCAACTACGACGTAAATTTAATACTACACAGCACTATTATTTGCAAAGAAACCTTAACTTAACTTTTTTTAAACACTACTAAGAGGTTACCATTACCTAATTGGCTTTTGATCTTAAAAATGCAAGACCATTGTTATTAGTCTGCCAATGTCATACATGATTTATCACTACATAGTATAAAACAAAGTCGCTTTCTCTGTCCCTATATCCCTATGTATGCTTAAATCTTTAAAACTACGCAACGGATTTTGATGCGGTTTTTTTTAATAGATAGAGTGATTGAAGAGGAAGGTTTATATGTAAAATAACAACATCCATTAAATAGTGGAGAAATACTTATAATATATATTTTATAACCGTGCGAAGCCGGAGCGGGCCGCTAGTAATATAATAATACTTCTTGTTGTTAGTAACACATTCCATAATTATTATCGTCGTGTGGGTTGTCCAATTGTTCACAATTTTACCTTAATATGAATAGAAATGAAAATAGCGACATCTGTATTCGAGTCTGCGATATAAATTAATAGAGCTAGGCGCTTGAGCTGGTAATTAATAGTAAGCGACAGATGTCGCTAACAGTTGCTCAACTGTTTAACGGTTGCGGGCGCTGCGAGCGTTTATCCCAAAAGTGACAAATTTAGGTTTTCGCGGTATTCGTTTAGTTTCGGGTTCCTTTGGGTAAAGTTTTTAAGTTCAGGTGCTTAAGGTTAACAATATGCATTTACTTACAGCATATCCTTATGTGTGTATAACTTTCATCACATTTATTGTCAAATATTTTTTTCAGGTGCCGAACCATTTACTATGGCTGTGTTTTTTCTACCTAAGCTTCCATTCGTTCTTGAACCTCATGGGTGAGCTGCTACAGTTTGCCGACCGCAAGTTCTACTGTGATTGGTGGAACGCTAACAACATATCCGTGTTTTGGAGCACTTGGAACATGCCAGTGCACATGTGGGCTGTGAGACACGTCTACAAACCGATCACCGCGATGGGATACACCAAGTTTTTCGCTGGCATTGTTGTGTTCGCCATATCAGCTTTGTTCCACGAATATTTGGTAGGTATTTAATTTCGTTAAATGGATTAATTAAGTATCATTAGAAATCGTTGCAAAATTGTATGATATTTGAATATTGCAAGACTCGGCTTTTTTGTACTTAACGAAGATTCTGGCCCCGTTGTTAAATACCATACACAGCGGCTTTAAATTGTGATATAATAAATTTGATTTTTCCTGTTCTTATTTATTGTACTCTTATTTTCACATGATTAATTTTTTCAGGTTAGCGTGCCACTGCAAATGTTTAGGATTTGGGCGTTCTTGGGTATGATGGCCCAACCTCCGCTGGCGGTAATCTCTCGCTTCGCCGAAGTAAAATTGGGTCCTCGTTGGGGTAACATAATGGTGTGGAGTTCCTTGATCCTTGGGCAGCCCCTTGCCATCATGATGTACTATCATGACTACGCTATGCTGCATTTTAAACCGACGCCGTCACAGTAATCAGTGCCATTAATTTATAATCATATCGTAAACTGGGAATAGCAAAAATGGGTTCTCTAGTTTGAAAGAAGTGTAGTCGTGATAAGAATAAATGAATGTATTACAAAAATGCCATAAAAATATCAAACTTAGGTATTAGGAATATTTAATGCTATACAAATTAGTGTATACTGTTGAAACATAAGCTTTTATATATATTATGTAAACGAATGTAACCAATTCTATTTAGTAGTCTTGGTGTGTGGTGCGTTAGTGAGTGTTGAGAGTGTAAGAGTGAGAATTGGTGTATTTTTTTGGTAAAAGGATAGTTCTATTTACAATCGTTTCACAAATTGTATCATTTTATTTTAGACTGAGTGCGCCCCTTTGGTGTAGTAACTTGTGATATGATAGACAGGTCTTGATAAAACTATTGCAATGTTTTGTTATGTATTTCGTACATCAATGTTTTATTTTGAATTTTATATTATATTTTTATATTCCGCGTTAAAAATGTCTATGGTACAATCATTTATAATAAGAGCATTTACAAGTACAATAATAGATGCGGGTATAATATTATTTATCAAATATGTAAAAAAATAAATTTAAGTGTATTCTATTTAGACTATATAAATATATCTCTGTATTTATGATAGCAATCACAATAACAATAATAATTTTATACTCTATAGAAAGTGTTCAAATATTTTTTTCGATTGGATTTTATAATACAAAACAATTTAAATTAGTATTATATTATATAATACTGTATATTTATAATGTTTTTTACTTTTATAAAATAAATAAAGTTGAATGTTATTACAACGGCGTTTTTATATGTACTTAAATCCCCTGAGTAAAAGGGCGCAACCACCTTACGCGTAGGTAAATCAAGCGTGGATAATTTTCCAACTGCGATAGTCTATTATTGGTATATGGTGCACACAAAAATAATAAAAAAATAATTTCACACTAAAAGAAGCATTACATGTCCGGAACATCAAGCTATAGGAACTTCTACATTTGCATTTTAAATATGATATAAAAAGTAGGCAAGGTTTTTTCCTCATTGGTACCAAGGCTTTAGGAAATGTACCTTAGAAGTACCATAGATAAAAGGACAAACTTTGGTCGAAAAAAAAAATTACAATATAGGTACGTAGATAGATACCTAGCAAATAACACGCACGCGCATCAACACGTGAGAATGCGTTTGCTGGTCCGATAATCAAATATTTGTCATACGACCTTGATGAAAGTATTAGACAGATCGCGTATGACTGCTGAAGATTACGTATAAGTTATCATTATACCTATTTTCGACGCGGACGTGCGTTCATTCTGCAACCTTTGACGCGAAGTCAGTCGAGGCATGTGTAGAGGTCGATGAAACTTTATCAGATTGCCTTGAACTTCACACAGTGTGATCTAAACACGGGTCACTTTATTGACGACGCTACTTTGTCTAGGATGAGAGGAGAGGAGAGATTAACTCTTTGATTTGTTGGTAATCGATTATACCTAATAACGTTTTGTTGGTTACTTGCGTTGATTGATCTATTTTAGGAATACCTGGCTGCAACCCAATCACTTATCCACTACTCGTGATCGGACCATCCAATGGCTTAGTACGACCGTACGATTTCCGATTGTTTAGCTGAAAAATGAGCATAACTCCTACTTAACTACTTACTAAACAGCAATATCTATATTGAAAACTATAGTTAGGTACTTCTCAAAGCGACTGCTGTTTTAGTTTTTCTCCAACGTAACAGGTGGCACTGCACGTATTTTGTTAATATTTTCACAGCGCTACACTTTTTTGATTTAAAAGAAATCTTGCATTTAGATAGTGGCAAATTGTCAAGTCCGTGTAGCATCTAAATGCAAGATGTTTTTTATTTAAAAGAAATCTTGCATTTAGATAGTGGCAAATTGTCAAGTCCGTGTAGCATCTAAATGCAAGTTTTTATTTTTATTTAAAAGCAATCTTGCATTTAGATAGTGGTAAATTGTCAAGTCCGTGTAGCATCTAAATGCAAGATTTCCGATCACGAGTAGTGGATAAGTGATTGGGTTGCAGCCTTGCAGTCTGCACGGTAGGTACAATTACTTGTGTGCTCCGCAATTAATGTCTCGAGTCTGGGCAATAGGTCACCTTAGGCATAGAAACCATCACACCTCACTTAGGCAAAGAGGCCTATAGGGCTATAGGTCACCCTTTTCTTCCCATTGCATAGTCAAACACGATGGGATTTTAGTATCTAATCTTTGCAACCACCTCTACCTAGACAAAATTCTCAAAAAGCAAACGTTGATCTTGCCGTGTGGTATCCGGCCTAGAATTGACCACCCTATTTTCTCCCGTGGGTGTTGTAAGAGGCGACTAAGGGAAAATCCAGAAGATGGGCAGCAGCATCTCCTTGTGTAACTTGACCATCAACACTGCGATCTGGTCTGTCTGATCTGGTTTCGGTAATCCCTCATATGGTGAGATAACAAACGACAGTAGATATTAATTAGCCAACTGTACAACCGTGTGATTTTTTACTATATTATTACCAGCAATTTAGTGAGTATTTTTTGTTGTTTTTCCTCGTCGTATCTGATTGACGTTTTGGGACGTTGTTGGAAAGTTTAGCAAGGTGCTGCCTGAGCTTATGTAGCTTTTAGCCAGGATTTTTCAGTTTATTTTTATCGACTATTACACTATTTACCGAAGAGTATAAAACCACTACCAAGAAATTACATTGGTACTATTTGTATTTGTAAATCTGGTTTAAGAACGTTTGTAGTTTAGTGTAAAGCGGATCATCGTCCTCGTGAGCGGCGAGGGCGAGGAATCAATTGATGAAGAGGCGGCGATACCGGGCCGCGAACGTGTCCCGCCCGTGGGAGCAAACCTCTTACCGCCGCTCAATTCTTATCACTCTCACCGCCGATAACAATGGCACTGGCACTCGTGACTTTATGGCGGTGTACTTGAATATTTGACTTAGTTTATTGATTGAAACCATTTGCTTTTCAATTTTATTAAACTTACCATCCACGGTAAGTAGGAAAACAGTTGCTTATCATCTTGGATACTTCTCGTCATTATATAGGTACTCGAATATCATGCTGGTTTCAGTGGGCGGACGGATTGTACTCTTAATAGGTAGGTACAAGTTCGCGCACGGGGAATGCGAGTCATGTGTGATACTGCGATGTGGGCTTCAGGAACTGCTTACCTATTTCAGGGGACTTATGAAGAGCGGTGAAATGTGGATTGATTCTAAAGACATTCTTTAGGGACCTTGCAGGCGTGGTTGCGTGTAGGCAGATTACCTATATTATAGATGGGTGTAGGTACTACATTGATTCTGTTGAGGGTGTCAATCTTCAGTTACAGAATCGAATGCAGAAACATCAGCGCGATGATTAACCGTTCGGGTTTCCGTACTACGAACAGGGATTTACCGTGACCGTTCTTGTATACCTAATGAGATTTATGTGTATGTAAGTAGACCTACCTACTGAAGAAATCTTGTTAAACCCGCTTCTTACTGAATACTTAAGAAATAACATGGTTCGTTTAATTATAATTAATCTTATTCCCATATTACTGGAGAAAAATAGGTGCTCTCGAGACAAAAACAGATTTTTAATAGTAGTCTAGGCCGTTAACTACACCTTCACCTGACTTTATAAGTTAAGTTTATAGCTTTATAACATAAAAAGTCATAGGTCGCCTAATTAATGATATTGATAACTTCAACATTCCTCGTTTTTATCTAGATTCCAAAAGCACAAGGTACCATTGTTCATTTAACTAAAATATGGCCTGTATCTGTCAGAGCTATAACTGGTTTGTTTGATTTGCTGAAATAATTGATGTACGCAGTTTCAAAGAGGGCAATTAACAAAGCTAGGCCAAACAGAAGTGGGATACGTGTTAGCTTCGGGTTAATCATGTAATAACATTTGCGGGCGCTGGCGGGAGCGACTAACAATGTTGACCGTAGCGAGCAAACAGCGGCGGCAGCGTCAGCTCACGGCCCGCCGCACCCGCGCCGCACTGCCGCAACCCTATCGCTGTATATATTACTAGCTTTTGCCTCCGACTTTGTCTGCCTCGATAACGAAAATGCAATAGTAATTGCGGTTCCACACAAATCGTAGGTATTTAATTCAGGCGTTGCAATTACATGGGAACAACGACTAAGTACTATTTTTTGGAAATATTACATTTTTACAAAAGCTGTCTAAGTGATTAAAGGATTAATTTAGAGTTAATCTATACCTACTTTCCTCTATGCCTGAACCCACGGCAGCTATAGACACATTCCCTTATCAACAAAGTTTCTTTTGTTTTTTATAGAACCCAAAAAAATCACTTACGAAAACCCCTACGACTCAAAGTGAAACGATGTACGCAACGTCTTCATAACGGCCGTTTAAATATTTCCTAAGTCAATATGAGATTTTTCCTATATATTAGTTATGTATTCTACAAAAAACAAATCCTCTTAATTAGCTGTTGGACGTCAATTACTCTGTTTATGTCACTATTGAATATGACGAATGCATATCTACGACAAA
The DNA here is from genome assembly GCA_905340225.1 of Abrostola tripartita. Lineage (NCBI taxonomy): Eukaryota > Metazoa > Arthropoda > Insecta > Lepidoptera > Noctuidae > Abrostola > Abrostola tripartita. Next base: position 7,063,795 of record HG996488.1, read on the forward strand.
ACATACAAGATACTATGTTTTCATTTTCCTACACGTTAGAAAGATAACAGGGGTCTTATATGATTCAACTTGTGCATCGATAGCAGATATGTACATGCGTAAGCGCAGGTAGCTAGTCTTTCTGCAGTTTTCCTTTTACGTTCGTGATTTTCAAATATTACCGCAGCTATCTTTGAAAGTTTACGATAATATTTTAACTTATAATTATTTAGTACTTTACTCATAATAATTATGGAATTCGTAATCAAAATTCCTCGCAAGCATTTAACCTTGTAATTTAAATACAAATCATAACCCACTGTCTTATAATAACAAGCGCATCGTTTCAATTATTTAGGGATAATAAGGAAGGGTTGGATGTTAGGAGTTGGTTGGCAGGTCACGCTTACGCGGTGATTAAATGTGATTCGCGATTATACTCGACTCCTGACCCTCGGCGGTCGGCCACGCGTGAAATCACTTTGTTCTACAGTTAGCCTCCTTACTGCCGACTGCTGTATTACATCGCTATGCACGATATTAATTACATGAGTATTATAATTAATTGAATGTCATCTTTCTCTTTTACTGTCATGATTTATATCTAGATGTTTTTCAGTAACTGCGATTTTTGTATACACTACGAGAAGTTAAATATAATGCTTTTAAACTATTGTTTTCTTGAATGATAGTACTATATTTTTGTCTGTTGGCATACTAAACCTAGCGAGACAAAGTGCTGCGTAGAGCGTGCGTTTAGACAGCTACGTAAAAATGTACGGTGTAGCACAGGCGCTACGAAAATTCCGTACTGATAAATTTTTATTTTATCACCAGTTTTTTTTAATAATTTAGGATATTGATTGATTATTGTGTTGTTATTAATAATAAGTTTGAGTTTATCTTTTTTCCACATCTTATTATAAGTACCTACTTAAATATGCAGATACGTGATATTTGTACTGCATGTGTAACTATACATTTAATACCTACTCTAGTACACGTATATTTCGTAATGTATGTCATGTTATTATTATATTATGTTATGATATTATCCTAGAATTAGCGAACTTATGTCAGTGAAAATAAAGGCTGTACGTTGTATGCGCGCGTCGCGAAACGTCATTGGGTCGGAGGGTGGAGTCTCGCGCCGCCCTGTGCCGCGGCGGCAGTCCGCTCCAGGCCGGCGTGCGCCCCGCACGGCCCCATGGTGGAACGAGCGCATGTCGACTGCTCCCAGACGAGCGCCATGCAGACCTTGCCCCCGCAGCCGCACCGTGAGGCCGACGAAGACCAGCTTGCTGACGAGTACGTGCAGAACTTTGAACTCGATCATCTTGAGGACCACAATGTTGTGAAACGTGAACCTCTGCGTACAGGTTGGCAAGAGATGGTAGAGCCTCCTCCGGCCTGTGCTCGCGCGTGTCGTCCGTGGCCCGACGCGGGACCGTATCCCCAGCCTCACGTAGCTATTGCCGTCGACCCCAGCACTCCCCCGGAAACCCCGCCAGCTCTTATCCACCGAAGCCCGTGTCGTGCGGCTCTAGTTGACGACGTTCTCTGGTTGCCTCACTCGAGAGAACCTCTCGACATGCGTACAGTACCTTGTGGCAGTTTCGAAGAATGGGATCGTCGCGATTGGCGGGAACAGGAACACCACATGCAACAAGTCGCGCTTCGTCCAGCTAGTTCCTGTTCAGCGATGTCTCCTCGAACCGGACCGCACCCCTCTTATCAACCATCCTCATGTGGAGATGATCTCATAAGCGACGATCTCCTTATGACGCTAAGCGTGCGAGAACTTAATAAACGCCTTCATGGTTTCCCCCGGGAGGATGTGACACGACTTAAACAAAAACGGCGTACGTTGAAAAACCGCGGCTACGCGCAAAACTGTCGCAGTAAAAGACTACAGCAGCGGCAAGAACTCGAGCTGACGAATCGGTCGCTTCAGGATGAGCTGCACGTGCTGCAGTTGCAGGTGGCACGCGTGACACACGAGCGAGACGTGCTAAAGCAGCGGTTGGCGCTGGTCGGGCGCGAGCACGCCGTGCCGCAGCACGCGCCACCCACGCCGCACTCCTCCCCCGAGTTTTTCTCGGAGCTGTGACGGCAGGGCGCGGCGCCGCGGGCCGGCGCCTCCGCCGCCGCCTCGTCCTGCGCCTGGCAGCGCTACTGAGCCACCCGGGCCCTGGGTGCTGCCGCGCGCCGCTCCGTGAGCTCACGTCGCCGAAACACTCGTGATTTTGTTAAGTTTGAAATGTAATTATCATCAGTTCCAGTTTTATAGTTTCTTTTTATTAAGGTGGAACAATGTAGCCGTCGATCCCGCTGGGAGCGGCTTCCTAACACCGTGTTAAATATATGGTTGTGTCGTAAGATATGCATAGCTTCGTTAAACTATATGTATTATTAAAATAAAAATTTATACATAAGTAAATATGAGTGAAGACAACTGATTAATTAAATAATTGTAAATAGATACATAAATAACGAATATTATCTATAGGAGGATTTGTGTTTTCCTAATAAAATATTCTAGAAAATATTCTTTTATTTATCTATTCACATAAGTGTAATAAAATACTAATATAAAACAGAACAGTAAATCCAGTGGAAGGGGCATAAAATGTTGGTGCTTTCTCTATCATGTATTATATAACATAATGAATTTAACGACTTTATACACTTTGATAGTGAGTATTTTACTATGATAATTAATTATCTTAGAAGAATTAACCATGTCTAAATTTTGTCGAACTGTACATACAACATCGCATAGGCAAAACAATTCGCTATGGCAATATAATTTTGTCGGCAACTGAACATTTCAGTCTTTGCTAGCTAGTAGGTAAGCATAGTTTTATGAGTTCGTTTTACAACGAAACGATTCTCAAATATTTGTATACCATAGAAATAGATATCATTGTTCAAACGATAAACCTACTTCCGATAAATTGAGGATTTTGTAACTGAAACTCTTTTGATTTTAAAAAACCTTTGAAAAAAAAAACTTAATGTAGGAATTGTATGAATGAAAAACTTAAATCGTGTACGTTTTTAATTGGATGAATCCTTGTTTGAAGACGATAACTTCTAAAGCAGGAAAGAGGCTAAGTCTATAAATATACGATATTAATATTAGCTTTGAAGTTTTATTTTATTACATACAGCGATGTTACAAAATTATATTTTTATCCTTAACACGACCTGAAAATTAAAAAAAAACACGTTCAAAGCATCAAGGTTTAGACTTTCAGAGTAAGTTTTGATCAATTACACATAAGTTCTCCCTGTCAGAGTACCTATTTCCAATTGTCCAAATCACACAAGAAAAGTATTGAGTTGATACTGACAATTGACATGTCATACTTTTCTTGATTAAACTATGTAAAGGAAAATTCTAAAATAATTTTACTTAACTCGTAGTCCTTCTCTATACGTTTGTATTTACATACCTATACAAATACATTTTGTGGCTAGGCTTATAACAAGTAATTATATTGATACCAGGAATTCAACAAAAATGAGGTTCTGAGGTTTTGAAGGGATCTTCCAACCCCTCTGAGAAACTGGCATGACTTTATTAATGCATGTGTAAGGTTAGACTGGCCTTCTATTACATGATGGATGTACATCTAAACTTGCCCTGTACATGCAAATCGTAATGGCATTTATAAATCATACATGAAGAACAAGCGCAGTGTCTCTGGTTGCGATTGTGCAACTTCCTAAGTTATCGCCGACATCAATCGCATGCAACGATTGCTCAAGACTTGCGAGTAAATGAGGTCGATGTGGAGCGGTAGGTAAGTGTATTGTCATACTAAGTGTAGGTATAATATATATATCAAATCTAATTATCTTTCAGTTTGTATAATTTAACACAATGTTCACTATATCTTCGTGTACCATGTCAGAGGCCTGCAGGCGGTTTAAACTCTGACACCAGGTTGTTTATCACTTTATCAACCATACGATAAGAAAAAGACTACATATTCGTAATATTTCCGATATTATGAAGTACTAACAGAACTATGTACATTATAAATAAATGGAAGGACTATAATCTAGTTCTAGGCTTCTAGCACTCTATTATTACAAAGACTACTGAACTCGTTCGATTCGTTAATTGGGTTCGATTCCCGGGACAAAAAATTGTGTGATCTGTCGATGTTTGTACCGCGTCTGGGTGTTTGTGTATGTGGTGGTGGTGTATGTATTTCATGTTTGTAAAACGCACCCAGGATACAGGAAAAATTCATAATGTGGGGGGCATAATTCATGAAGTATAAAGAAATTGAACTAAGCGGAACTTGTATCGTGAAATATACTCGTTTAGACATTTTACATGAATATACGGGTAAATATAAATATGAAGGGTACTTTAGATATACTTTCGTATAGCCTTTAATTGTTATCAGCTAAAGCTGCATTGTTTTTAATAGGTAAACTTAAAGTAGTATGCAAGCAGAAATGCATGTGCAGCAGGCTTAAAAGTAAATAGACTGCGACAAACTAGACAGATTTATTTGTTAAAGGGATTCTGTGCATCAATAACCGAAAAATTTAATTTAATAAAAAGTGTTTAATTGATAAAGGAGAAAAAGGATAGACACGTGCGGGATTATTTTTCAAATTTCCTTTATTAATTTGATTTTAGTCTTAGCAAAGGCATCATGCTGAAATAACATTATCTGGTTTCCTTCCATTACCATGAACTAGTTACGTAGTAGGTAGAACAGTTTACGTTGTGAAAGCGAGACGCCGCATTACACCGCTTATAGCGGCGTCTCGCTTGCACATCGTAAGCTGTCCTGCTTTAAGAGTTTATGGTAAGGGGGTTGTTATTTTCTATTGCACGCTAAGATATGAAGTTGTGTAGATAATTTTCTTCAACTATCTTTGTCAGGCGTAGGGAGTATCTATGTTCCTGCAGATCATCGTCAGGATAAGTATACTAAATATATTTTATTTTGTTTTCTAAACAGCAGTCCTGATGCGTAACATTTTTCTAAAACATGAGTGATATCACAATTCTGATCTTTAAAGAGTCGCAAAGGTAGTGACAGTAATAAGAGAAGAAATGCCAGCGCTAACTAAGTAGTTTACAATAAATTAAAGTTCCAGAAAAGTTTGTAAAATCCTATATACTGAAAATAAACATAGATTATTTTTCTTCATGTATTTTTGTACTTACAAGTGTCTAATCCGTCTTAGCAATGAACTACAGCTTCATATCAAGAAAATTTTATAAATAAATAAAAGCACTTAGACATCTTTGTGGACATGCAAGCTTAAAAGTATTTTTAAGAGATATCTACTATAGGTACCGATACCTTTAAGCGCCATGCTAGAAAAGCTTGATTATAATAGAAGATTATAGGTTACCGTTAGTACTTAGTACATATATTATAGCTATCTACTCTTACAATATCATTTAAAGAAATGTTCCTTAGCTAATGTTTACTCTTTGTTATGTCTGTATTTGGCAAAACTTAGGTACTTCATTTCGTAGACTCTGGGGTCAATTTAGAAATCCTGAGAAACTGGAGCTGTTACATAACAGTTTAAGCTCTTTAATCTTCTCTTTTACGTATTCTAGTCATAAAACCAAATCATTTAATAAGTTAATCCCGGCTCGTTTCCCATTGTCAAAATCAAAATATTATTAGGCCTCAGGATTTTAGAGTTTTCTTAGACAACCTGACCGTGACCGGTGTAACAGATGTATTCGACATATTGTGCTTTCTAGTTTCAATTTTAAACGAGATACATCTGTTTTGATTTTCAAAAAATATGGGCCGATCATTACTTTTAAATTTCATAAGACGTCGAATTACAGGAAGAAATTCCCAGTGTCGGAAACCTACAAAATAATAATTGCAATTGTCAGCATAACCATTCAGTAATTGGTTACGAGAATTAGATCAAGACAAAAACTGTTTGTTATAATAACGGCGCCTTATTATAGCGATAACAACTAAGTTGCAGGTACTTTGGTTATTGTTATTAAGAGACCCATATACGGTCCTATTCGTCGTAACGATTCGTCGCAATTGAGCGACCGTCACGACGGATCACACGTGTCAACATCGCAAACGATATCACAGATCGCAATTAACACCTAGGTATGCAATCTTCAATACAAGGTTATTTTGTTCCGTTCCAAACAAGAATATGACTGTACGTAACAATCGATTGTCGACCTGTGTGAGCAGCAATTGTGAAGCGATTGATCGTCACGATCGTTGAGAACTATCGCTCCGTATACGGGGTCTTTTAGTTAACATACACTAGCATCACGGCGTCGCCGACGTTAGTAATCTGACACTAACGTGTTATTAGGAATGGATGGCGTCGAGTTCTTTGATAGCGAAGCGAAATACCAATCAGTGAGACGGATATAATGTTCATTTGTTTATACTAATGATATTTATATTATCGTTAGGTACATATTCAGATACCGTGGAATATATGTCACGGCGTCAAGATGATGATGAGAAATACAAACGGATATCGGGACTCAGACTTGGGAAAGAACTGAGCTTATATTGTAATAATCATCTATACAAATCATTGGTAGGTAGTTAGTTGGTATCAAAACGAGGCGGTATAATGCTACCTCAATCGCCAATTGATACAACTTATTAACCGTTTCCTGTCCAATGAGTCTCATGCCGTAACTGGCGATTGTTTATCGTGGACAGTTAGGGTGTTGAGTTACTTCTTTTCCAGTTCCACTACAGTAATAGTAAAAAAAGAGAGTTTTTTGTATTTACTTTAACGAGTGTTGAAACCTTTTATTCAAATGCAAGTCTTGATCTTCGTATGCATAAAAATATGAATATTTAACAAACGATTCGAATCTAAGCGCGACGCTATAATAATAATTCTCGCATTTGCGATCTTTGATTCTCAATAGAACGTCTAATGAATAAATTCTTCGTTTATAATCCTAATATAATAAGCGTGAAAATTCATTTGCGTCGTTGAGCCAACAAGGGAACCATGGATTGGATTTTTTGCACAGATAGGTATAGTTTGTAATTCAGGGTGGTAAAGGCATTTTACTCGTAGTAGCGTTGTAAGTAAAGTACCTAATAAAAAGGTAGGCGTTCAAATAATCACTCCCACCGATTGCTACTTCATTCTTATTTTACATTATTACGCTTATGTTTTTTTTACACGTATAAAAGATTGTAACTTATAACATGAGGTATGTTATATTTACGAAATAAAAATAAAGATTGTAGAAATCAATAGTTAAATTATAGACTAACTTCAAATCATATTTTGGTTGTACATTTATCAGGCGTCGGCTGAAGTCAACATAGTCAGTCCATATCTCCGTAGCAGCTACGGGCTACGGGAGACGCGGCGTGGGACGCGAGGGGCGTGCCCGCCGCCGCCACGCCCCGCCAGAGCGAGACGACCACCGCGCCGCCTACCAGCCGCGGCCTGCACAACTATACATTTTCTTCTCATAAACATCCCAGATTTTACTATGCCATGCTAGTAAGGTGCATTTTCGAACGGGAAAATGTTGGACGAACGAAAGTGTCTGTGTATGTGTGGACTTGTAATGGTATGTTCTGAGGGACAGCCACCTCCACGTTCCTCTCGTACCATCGGCCGCTTATTACGGACCTATAGCGGTACGTAAGTAGAGGCTGTCATGCAAATGGAGGCCTGTTAATGAAGTCGAGGAGAATTATGGGCATTGTTACTGCGGCCCCGGCCATTGTAATGGCCCATTTCGTAGGCGTACATCATAATAATATATGGGACAATTATTTCTACGATGCCATTGGGCTGCATTTCTGACCAAGGATTTTTGGTGACGGGTATTTATTTGCCCCATTGTACATACATATCAAAATAGGGCACTATCGACTGCCTAAGTATAACGAATAATATAAGGTAGCAACCAAATTCCTTCGGCTTTAATTATTTTAATGTAATACATATTCGTCACGAAGTTATATATCAGTTTTATAGAGGTTTTATATTGACAAAATGTGAATGCATTTGCTAATTAGTAGAAGTTCAATCTCCTTCCATGTTGTCTGCATGTAATTATAACTATAACTAAAACATACAACTATCAATTATAATTGAATTAAACGTAGGTATAACTCAAGTGTAAGACACACAACACGCACACACACAAGAGTTACTGAACTTCGAAAAGGACGAAAGTCATTGTATTCTCGATGTAAACTAACTAATTAAACGATTTTTAAAGTGCAAGGACCAAAAACTAAAAGCTAAGGCAATAATTGAATAGATTTTGCGGGACATCCACCATGGACGCATCCTGGGCAATTACCGATTATTTAGTTCCAAGCGTATTTGCTTATTCTTTAAGTACAAGGACGACGGCAAGTAGAATAGCCAACTATCCAGATTTACTTCGGTGATTTAATTATACTAGACGTGCTGTTAACAGGGTTAAAGAATTCAGGTTACATCATTCTATGAAACAAATGATTTTAGTAATCACAACAAATCATTTTAGTAACCACTTTTGTTAAGCTATTTTATGTAATATGATAACTATTATTGTGCATGATGTGGTCTCCTGTCATTGAAGGAGTACACTAACCTTAAAATGTATATCATTTATTATGTGATTTATTGTGTACTTTCTTTGTTGGAGATCCAAATAAATAAATAAATAAAATGCTAGTAGTATTTTGATTAAGTTTCGTACGTAACATGTTATTTTGGTCTGGTTTGGTTGAATCATTCAGATTACACCGAAACTGTGAAACAGATCGGCTTTCGCTAAAAACCAGCGCTGTGCTTATGGTCCTCATTGAGTGTGCATAAGCACAGCATTATGCTGAGCGATAGCCGTGTTGCGCGGAAGTGACGCATATTGTCCCTTCTTACATGTCTTTTTTTGCGTTTTTTATTCTATTTATTTTTGTGTAATTTTTTTCATGTTTTCTTTCTTTCTTCCAAACAGATTTATAATCTGTCAGATGTCGATCTGATATAGATATTTATGAAATCAATTAAATGTTTTTTGTGGTATTCTTACAATTTCCATATCATAAGACCGTATCGACCTATAACCTATAATATAGTGTCTTATCCCGTAGTTAAGTATTACTTTATATTTGTGTACCGGCGTTGCCAGCAGTAGTAGCCCCGCTCCGTGCAGGTACCGGGTGCGACGTCCGGACGGGCGTGCGGCGGCGCGCACCGTTGTGATGAGCCAGCAGCCTCCGCGACCGACGCGGCACATTTTTCTAGTGGCAAGGTCGGCTGCTAGCGGTGACGTCACCATTCCATACTTTCCATTTTTAGACTTCACTAAAATAACTATTTTATTGTCGAATACTAAGTACAAACAAAGGTAGCAAGGATTAATTTATTCGATTATCATAGACAGTGGGTTGTGCAGCTGATGATTTGTGAAAGAAGAGAGTGACTGCTAAAGTGACGAATAACAGGGATGAATGGAAAGTTTTGACTCATTGCGCCGACTTCAAGTAATTGGGAGCAGGGAATGGCAGTCCTTATGATGATACAATTCATATAAATTCATACAAGCCTTTTGATTCATACTTTCTTTCCTCACGTGTTCCTACCAAAGGATAATCAAGTATCAAGCTGCAACAATACGGCTAACTGCAAGTTCCCAAGATATGTATAGGTATGTACTCATTTTTGGCGGTCTAGGTCGTGTTTATGTTACGGCTTAGAAGAGTATCGATGTCTCTTACAAAACGAACCAATCACACAGTACCATATATCATAGGTACGTATTGCTTATCAGGAAAATGCAATATTAAGTAGAACAATACCATAGGATAGGTATTTCACTAAAATTAACTTAAAAAATGCATAGCTTCTACGGTACAGCAAATCTGTTTTTTATAACAATCTACAAAATATGATAACGACCTCACATCTTTCTTTACAGTGAGGCAGGTAACATAACCACTATTCAAAACTAAATCAGCATAATGGAGATACATACATACCTACTCTATGTACCTATAAGATTTCAATGCCCGAAAATTAATGTATGTTTTTATAAACGAACAGCTCTACTAATTTAAAGGGTACCCATCAATCATGTATTGTAGAACTATAAAAACTGTGGGTTAGATTGAAACTATCCGAAGCACAAAACAGAATTATAGGTAAAACGTCCTGGAACACACGTTTGTGTTATACCAAGACACCTGTTATGAGAATACAGCGGGAAATATATATGAAAAGCGCTGATGGAGTGTGCGAGTAAGCGAGGGCGGAGGAGCGCTTACTCGGAGCTGAGCCAGCACTCTGCTCGCGGCAGGGTCGCCGGCGGTCGATACCCCGCACTAGGTCGCACCAAATGACACACCATCCTGATTCCTCATTTCATTTACAACAAACTCTATGTTTTAGGAATTACGTCGGTATAACAAGACCTTTGTTCCATTACGATTTAAAAGGAATATTGTAAAGCTTTTCGAGTTGTTTTCTATCTACGTGACAACGTGCCAGCTGTTTAAGAGTTTAATCAATATATCGGCCAGGTAGTCTTATATCATTAATTATTTGCATTTTACTATTATATATCAAAACCTAAATCTAATCTAAAACAATCTTTGACTGCTATCAAAGTAAATGTAAAAAAATGCTCTGACCGTAGCACATTTATTGCAAGGATAGAGCTTTATTTCTGCAACGAATGTTTTGTTTTTGAACCATGCAGATTCCATGAAAAAGTCTTGACTGCACGGCGTTTTATAGTAGAACAGCTGTGCGGGTGAATACACCCTGTGCTGATGAGACAAGACTTCACGAATGCTGACGAGGGCTGACGGCGCAGAGCAGTGCCACCGCAGCAGGGTCGCCACTACGCGGCTCGTCTCGCGACTTACTACTTACCATGTACTAAATAGCACGTTTGTTATCATGGCGATTTTAGTGCAGGTACGTAGCCGTATAGTGTAGATAAATGAAATAGGTGTTAAGCAATAAAGCGAAGAGTTGTGAAGTTTAAAATTATAGTAACAATCTATCCATTCATTACAATATAAATTTATTGTCTCGAATGATAACCGCCTTTCATGAATAAATTAGATAAGCCAGTTTATTGAACGTAGAGAGATCTAGATGAAGTGTAGAGGGCGGGCGCGGGTGTGGCGCGCGGGCCGGGGCGCGCGCGGATCGCTAACTAGGCACTATTGCCAATCGATAGGTCGTTACTTGAGCTGGCTCGCCGCGCCGCCGCCGCCGCCCGCCGGACACGCGCGACTCATCACTTTAGATGCTGCTACGTCAGGTCACTCTCCTTTTCTCGATGTCCTTCAAATTAGCTTTGTAGGTCAGGTTTTCGTTGGTTGAACTCCACGTGGTGTTGTTGACATGGCCACAGTTATATCATCGGGTTGCAAATATGGCACAATGTGTGTACAATTATTGCTAAGTTCATCTGAAAAAATTGCTAATTCTACTTGTCTACCTGGAACTCAAAACATTATTAGAAAGTGAGTTTTGGTCAGTTTATCACTACTCTAAGTTTATTCAAAATCCAACTTTATCGAAGCCATAAGTCACTTTTTCGTAAGTAGTAAAAAAAGTAAACTTTCTTTTGGGTAGTTAAGTTTGAAACAGAACGCCTTATTCGCTTTCTGCTTAATCTTATCAACAGCAATGGGTTCAAGGAAATGACCTGCTAGACATAAATAAGTAGCAGACTGCAGACTCAGCAGACTTTCACTTGTCTAAGCTGCGAGCGTGCAAGTAATTGTGTCAATATGATGATAGCAGCCAATGAACCGGATGTTTGAAAGTAATTTGATAGCTACAGTCTCTTCATCTGAATATTATTCTGATAACGTTAACTTTTCCTTGAAAGGGAGCCAGGTGACAAGAATATCGGAGCTTGCAGTTTGTAATTTCATCTATTATGTTCTATGTATTTGGTTCAGTTTTTAAGACGATCTAGATTAATTTTGAATTTCACATTTTTACCGGAAGCTACACATCGTGTTGCTATTGTTTAACTTCATTAAAGTGGATAAAAATTGTTCGTATATACATACAAATATTTGAGAGTAAAGAGTTGGGCCGCGATACCGTTACCGCAACAGGGGTGATGCTTGTGTTTACTTATGCAAAATCTTGACGAGTACATTTTGCATTCGTCTTCCCGCATGTGTTTTATATTCGTTTACTTCGGTCGGCCGAGCTTGTAATCGGCGCCGTGTTTGCGAGGGGGACTCTGCTGACTGAGCCCCACAAATATATGTCGTAAGATTTAATAGACATGTAATGGATATCTGGATGACGTTTTAAGGATTTGTGCAAACCGAATATGTCATTTCATATCTGTGTAATTGGAATTTTATTTGCCGGATTTTTGGATCATCGTCCTTTCATTTCCTTTTATAATAAAGTCGCATCGACAATGTGAACGTATTGTTATGGCTCTTGTATTGGTATAATAGCCTTTTTGCCTTATAAAAAAGGCAAAGGCCTTATAAAAATGTATTTTGGTCGATCTGCTTGGGCGTGGAGAGAAGCATTTTAAGTATGCTATGTAGGTTATTGTAAACTAGAAGAGCACTATGGAAACCATTTTACTTATCATACACATATTTCCCTTTTGCACAAAGAAATTAACAGTTTTAAAATATAGTGCACACTTGCAAAACAGAGTTATAGTTGGTATATTGTTAGCGTGAAGGTATTAAATGCGCGAGGTGTCGCGTCAAAGCCGCAAGTGAAGCTCTTTTGAATACGTACGTGATTTAAGCATGATTTAAGTGAATTATGCCGCCCTCCAGGCGCGGCGGAGCCCTGCACTCTTTCGAGTCTTGTTTAACGCGTCGCGGGAGCCGCATCAAAGACACTGCCATTCCATCATGTTAAATAGTGTGGAAGGAACTTTGATTTTGTAGATGGATTTCCTAATACACGCGAATTTAGAAATTGTATTGAAAAGGTAAAGTGTCTCGTCCTAAGTGTCGAACTATTTAATGTTATCGCCAAGGTAAAGATATATGTAATTATTATTTCGTTGCTGTGGTGTAGTTACTTGGTTAACAATCATTACTTCAACTTAAGGCTTAAGTATCTGTTAAAATATCAATCTGTATACTAGAATAGACTTTACATTGCCCTGTTTGATTTCCGTACAAAATCCGCTTCCACATAAAGCGCAGAGAGCGTGGCTGGGCGCGTGATGGGCTCACGCCGTCGGCGCCGCAGGGATCCGCCGCAAACACGATTGTCGTCAAACGAACCGGCAGACCGCGCCTGTCGCACACCTGCCGACTACTGCTGGTACTCCCACTAAAGTATTGTCATACATCACATACTATAAAGATACTTGACTTTTTACATTCGTCACTCACACATTTACAATACCCACATAGAGATATTTTACACCGGAGACCGGAATAGAGGTGTACTTCGCGTTTATCCCCTCACTTTTTTAGCCTATTCTATATATCGATGTAGTCCTGCTACGTCAGTCCCGTGCTCCCGGGATGTATGCAAATTGTTCACAACTGTTCAGATAACGGTTTAAGTTGTTTACAATCCTTGAAATCTCTGCAGGACATTTTGTTGAATGTTTTTGATTGATCTTGTCACATTTTAAGTGAAATATAAACAAGAGGCGTGCTGCTTAAAGGTCTTGTCTTGCCTAGATGTAACTTTTTGCATAATTATATTAAATGTTTATGGATCAGAGGGCGACTTAGATATTTTATAGGTATTACTGCGGAAAAGCTAATAAATTATAGAATCCATTTTGTTATTGTCCGTATAAACTGAGCCAAAACATTGTACATATCTTACAATCCGAAGTAGCTAATCATTATTGGCCTCATTGAACAAAGGCCTCCCCATTTTAGAAGGGGGGGGGGATGCCATATTGGTGGTAAAGTTACAGAAGACGCTGCTGCCCATCTTCTGGATTTTCCCTTAGTCGCTTCTTACGACACCCACGGGAGAAAAGGGGGTGGTCAATTCTAGTCCGGATACCACATGGCAAGTAGCTCTAAGTAGGTTTTAAAGACATCAAACGAGCTATATCGAGTTGCCTTACATCCAATATCTATAAATCTAAAGATTAAATTATTATTTGATGCAATTTGTAGTGACCTAAAAATGTAGGTAACAGTAATTTATGCAGAGTGTGCAGAAGCGTGTGTCACATGCCGTAGCACGTGTATTCAGAAATCAATTTAATTACTTTTCTTTTTAATTGCACGTTCCTAAATGTATGCATATTGTATACTAATAAATATATTATATAAACATGTCCGTAATCTGCAAAGGGGTAGAGTAAGGTGTGCTATCAGCCTACCAGTATTATCCTAAATTAAAAGTTGCGGTAATTTTTACCCACGACGGAACGGAGAAGGTATTTGCGTTTAGGGTGAGAGGTTGTTTGTTTGTGTTTTTGTGCAAAATTGGTTGTTGTAAATTTTCTCCGAAACAGCTTGACCGATTTTAATGCGGTTTTCGGTAACGGGTATATGGTTCATTAGAGATGGTTCGTAGCTATTATTCATGACAATTTTTAATTATTGAATGAATATTATCCACCTCATAATGTCGTTAGTCATGTAATGTAAATAGATTTTAGAGGTGCTTCAGTTACTACACGTTTAATCATTGATAATAAACTAAAATGGCAACATAAATAAATAATAGAGGTCGAGCCAGTTGAAGTCTATACCTACTTACATATCAAACTTCCCGTAGGAAACATTTTAATGGTATCTTTGTAAACAAAAGCAACAAAGCATTGGATATCTATGTGAAACAATGTAACGTATTTACACGCTGGCCGGCACTGTGCGATCGAATTGCATCTAACATCCTGTTAGCAGTACAACCAGGAACAGTGTTCCGAGAACCGTGACAAAGTCTCGAAACTATTTATATCCATACATAATTATAATATTATATATAATTATTATATTGTAGTTTGTTATTGTTTAAATAAAGCACCAAGTACTTAGTAGTGTTTTTATCATGAAAGGAGGTAGAGTTCAAAATCGAAAATTATGTTTGTTGTTCGGCTTAGCCTTTCGCTTAAGTCGACTTAAGATTTCCGTCCCCTTGTCAATTTAGAGAAACATTAGGTAGTGCATTGAATTGTTGTTCATCATCACGCCTGTATCCCCCAAAGGGGTATATGTAGTACCTACACCCACGTTGCGCCAGTTATGTTGTAGGTAGACTCCGTGCTGCTACTAAAAATTACCTATTAAAAAACGAAGTAACACTTTCAAAACTATATTTAATAATTGAAATGTAAATAATGATATTATTATTCGATTTTGTGTTAAACCTATCGAGTGTTGATTATCTCAAGTGTCACCTTCAATAAACTTAAAAGCACAGTTATGCAGTAGCTTTTTGTTTAAAAGTTATGATTACATTTTCAACTATATTTCGCTCGCAGCTGCGATGGCGTGGAAAATTTTACTGCGCCTTCCGGGTTCATGAAAACAATCGTACTGACACTACTTTCAACTAACTAAGTGGAGCGGTAAAATTTGATATAGTTACTTCGGTACTTATTATTAAGATCTAATATTTGTAAGAGCTTCTTGCCAGTTTCTTCATTGGAAAATCTGTCGAAACTCCTCCTTTCGCTTTAGAGGATATAAGCGAAGCGAATACATACATACTATTGTAATTAGCACGTAACGAAGTTCTACTTGTGTATGTACTAACGTCAGGTCATTGTGATTAAGCTTGACGTGACAATTAGTTCGTCCCACCATCCGGAAGCGCGGCCTCTGCGCGTTGCGTAAGTGTGGCTGCTTGTAGGCATCTCTGATTGACGTACGACTTGTTTATTTACAATTGAGATGTATTACAACCACGTATTGTTATACTTTCTGAATCTTAATCTTTAGCAGGGCCGTGCATGCATGTGATGATAGCATGATTGGTCTAAACGTTAGTATTTTTTTGTTCGTAGCCAAGTGCTTTGTTTGAGATTGCTTCTGTTTGACGCTAAGTGAAAACTTAGAATGTCTTTACATAGAATAGAGAGAAAATCAGACTGCCCTAGTTTAAGATTCTTCTTATCTGGACCTAATCTAGTGCTTACCTATGTTGACAAGTATGTATCTGACATGGGCAGTAAGACTTTTTAAGCTCGAAACATTAGTCATTAGGCAATAAGCTATGCAAGTGACAAGTTGTTATCCTTAGATTGTACTTGTACTAACTACTACTCCATTTATATTGTTTTATACCTTAAAGAGAAATCTATATTTTATGCGTTGAGCACAGCGGGTGCTATCTCTACATTACACTTTGGGTTTATTACGAGTACCTATATACCTACCATGTCTTAGGTATTAAATTAAATGTATTAAAGTATCATCTCGTTTCTTAAGTTTGGGTGTCAGACTGTTGGTACAAGTAACTTGGAGCCGTTCCGGGACATTCACATCGTTAGAAAGTTATAAACATCTATTGTTATTTTAACAAATACACGCGGCACCGTATATATTCTTTGATTTGCAATCAACGTGTAGAATTACAAACTAAAACAAGGATCGTCACACGGTGTGAGGATAAGCTCGCGGTGTCGGGTTCGCAAAAACACGGCGTCGGTGCGATCGCGTTGCAATGGCTCAAGGTGAACATTTCATAACATTGACACCACTGGAATCTCTGCACTTACCCGTGTTACTTACTATGTAATTGTAATCGCTTTATCAATATGTATCCGGTGCGATGCAAATATAAATATACTCGGAGACGGGAGAGTACTACACAACAATTTGAAAAACATAAAACTGATTCTCTATTTGTGACACTGTTCATTTCCAGAGTGTGTTTTAATTGTTGTACGAGAGTGAAGGTAGATACTTTCGTACTTGCGTATTAGCATGATCATTGTATTCCCAATATAACTTAAAAGTGAATTCCCCCTTTTTCTTGCTGTAACAGTAATACATGCATATTTTGCTTAAAAACAGTGCCTCTTTTAATGTGCAGCCGGCGTGCTGCTATTATTATTATATGTATGCCGGTTTCTAATTTATTTAATCAGTTAAGGCAGAATAACATTATAGTATAAAAAGCTCCTTTATTTGTACAATACCTGTAATCCCGCATACTCAGTGAAATGGTTTAAACAAATCGAAATGGCGGAGATAAATGATCGCGAAACAAGTGTTCAATCAGCGTGCGGTCAGGCCTAGGGCGGAGGGCACACCTACCGCGCGGTAATAGCGACAGGGTTCATTGGGCTAAATGCCGGCACAAAACAATTGGGCTCTAATGACCCTCATGGAACAGCGCGGGCCAAACTATGTGTGTAACGATCAAATTAACGTTACCAAATACGAGGTAATTTGATTGTCACATATGTACCTATACCTATACAAGTTTAAATGGTACTTGGTAGTTTGTGTTGTGTACATATATAGAATGTTGATACTCTTCTATCAAAAAGCAATAAACCGCCCTACATCAAGCCTGATCTGAACAAGAGTTAACAAGAAGCCCACTTCCGCGTAAATGTTACTTTGCGAAATGATAAGCAACTAATGTATATATACCTGCATCTGTCTACACATTTGTGTACAAGTATCATCAATTAGTAAATACTATTATATTATAACTGTTTGTCGACTTTAGTGCTCCGAATGAGTATTAGAGTCAAACACATAATCCTTTTAATACAAAACAAAGTCGAAAATTAATCAAAGAAAAAAGTAACGAGCTTAAACGGTTGCTTGTACATTTTTAATTATATCAGGTTTAATGTGTATCATTCGTAGACATTTAAGGGTTGAAGTATTTTATAATAATGAAACATTGAGAAAAACAGAGAACGTCTTGCACACTTATCCGTGGTTTCTCATAAACATTCTTTCTATCTTTGGATGATCTAAAAACCAATCATGCAGAATATTATATTGTGAAATACATTATTATAAAATAATAACAAAAATATGGCGTGTAATTAATTATGCTTACAATCGATGTGAAATTTTAACGTCGGCACAAAACTGTGCGATGTTTTTCTTCGGAGTTGCAAAATATTAAATCTTAATGAGGTAAATGTGTCTTCCGGGCGTTCACCTCAGTTGCTAAGGTATAGAAGTACATTGAAATGATGAAATGAAAATATACATCTACGAAGTATTAAAATGTATTGTGAAGGTCTTATTAGATTATAGTGGAGGCTTTCGACAATCTCGAATTGCTTCCACAGATTTGTTTGAATTTCAAACAAAAGCAGTACATCGGATTCTTACACTAAAACATATTAAACTTGCGTGTAGCATAGTATGATCTGCGGCCAAACTCGAATACACTAGTAAATTAAATCTTGATCCGCAAATATATGTACCTAAGCCGTATTAATGGTACCTGCAACTATCAATGTAAGCCAAAATGTAGGGAAGTAAATAAACCTTCAAGTTGTGAAAATCTATTTCCCGTAGTAAACGCATTACTACCGTCACAGTGCGTTAATCCTAATAAGGTTTCACTTTGATTATATTTTCGACAGCTTAATATTTAGAATGAGTAAAGCAATGTGGAAAATATGGTCATCCTAATCTTTTCCTTTCAAAGTAACATTCTTACTTTCAAATCATTTAATCACATAATACAAGGAAAGTAGGAATCTCGTAATTACAATGGTTGTGTTTACCGAATATTTAGGTAAGTAAGTACTAAAGATCAGAATTTATACAATTTCGGAATTGGATAGGCAATCAAGTAATTGTTATTGGAGATTTCCCTAAGCTATATGACGTGAGTAATAAAGAGTATGTTAGATAATTGATTGTTACGTGTCCTAAGTAGTCAGGCGGCAGGCGTTGAGCCAGCGCGGCCGGCGGCTGATCCAATCACGTAATTGGACTTAGCGTTATTCATTGACCGGGTAGTGACTGGCACGACCGGCTTCAATACGATATTCACTACTGTGCTATACACACGAAAAATCACGCTTATTTTGAGCAGCGACAGGCAGAATTACTAAGATCCTTCATTCTTCTATCGGCTAGGCCATCTTTATAAAACATTATAGATAGGATTGCGGACGTTTAAGAAACTACTACTTAGAATCTCTAATTGTCTATGTACACCTAAATAGTCTTTGTAACCTTGATATTTTAACCAAACCATAACAAATACCTATATCTATACCTATTTATACGATTTACGATTACGAGTCCTACGCCTTCCTGATGTTTCAATCTATATAACTATAAAGCCAATGCTAAAAAGTTCCCATTGTTCTTTATTTGCATAAAAACGTCTACAAAAAGTATCATTATAAATGTGATTAGGTAAATTAAAGGAATTAAGGTCGTTCCGTCAATCAGTGCCATTCGACTTGATGATCGCTCGTGGGGCGGGCTCTAGTGACAGTGATGACTCATTAGCACCAGCGCCGGCATCACTCATCAGTTACTCTTATAACACCCATTACGAGTCATACTTCCAATTCGTTGTGGAATTGGTACTCGATTAGTTTATAATCTAGATCATATGATAACTTGAATTAATACTTTTCAACGTGTTATGTTAGTAACACAATTTTATTTTAAGAGACTCGTCGTTTGTAGGGTAGTTCCAGTGAATACTTCAAAACATAAATACATAAGCCGTACAAAATAATACACATGTATTTACTCTATGGCTATTTAAATGTTAAACAAGGTTAATAAGTACATACTCTACATTTGAAAGTAGTACCTTCAACAAACATATTTATAGCATCATGACTAAGCAATCCCTTTTAACTCTTCATTAAACTAGTAAACTACACGATATCTAATGCAAATATGTCAAGTATTATGGGAATACGTAAAATGTCATATTATAACATGGGAATAATGATAGGAAAGGGTGATCCGTCCGCGTTTTGCTCGCTCCAGCCTCCAGCGTAGTGCAGTGACGGACAAATTGGCTTCGTTTGAACTTCACCGTCACTCTTGACACTCGGATACGACGTGATATCCGTGATTTATACTCCGTAGATGTTACAGGCAGGTGCTTTAACGCTATAAAGCTCAAATATGATGAACTAAAATCCTTTTAAAAGGAGACACACAAGACATTCTCTGACTTACAACCATTTGCAAACGATATTAACCAAACTGCTACAAGTAACATAAATCGCTTTGCTGGCTATAACATATTTACAGAATAAAAATGTAATGATCCCAATCCATTACTAAATTATCTTACAAAGTAGCGCAATAAATATAGATATCTGTCTGTATTGATGCAGTGAGCGGAGACAATATTTACTGGGCTACTCCCCTGGTCCTGCCGAACGGAAACTTATAGTTTTCTTGAGGCGCCCGCCGAATAAAATACTGCTGGCCGGGACATAAATCAGATCGTGTCGTGGTCGCAGCCGGCGCGGAGACGCCGCGCGCCTGGCCCGCTCCCGCCCCGAGCCCGCGAACCTAACGCCCTGCTACATTTTAATAACAGGACTCCGCCGTAAATGGTCACTGACAGATTTTATTTCAACTCATATATTATCTCTCCAGTCGTGCAAACGGACTTCTTTTATTAATATTTGTTCTGTTAGATCCTTTTCTTACCTTACCTTACATTTTTACTTTTTAGGTACAATTGCTGACATTTTGAATAACAGGTTTCTAATTAAATAAAACTTTACAAATATTTATGCTTTAGGAATGTTGAGTTACTTGGGTGCTTGTCTAAAAAAGATGAATCAAATCAATGTTATTTCAAAAGGTATGTTAATACCTATGCAATTATAATATTATTGTTAACCTTACCGTAACAAGCATTCAATATTGTTACCCTGTTTGTGGTAATGCCAGGATTATGATGAGATTAAGTCATTTATTTAACGCTTCCATAACATTTTTCTAAATATATTGATTAATATTAAATTGGCAATTCTGATAAACATCTTTTTTTCCAGAAATTCATTAGAAAAGCATAAAATTCTTAAATCTAAGAAGCTTGAAGTCAAAAGTTATTAATATCGGAAATGGAAAGTTTCAATAAGCGTAGATATGTATCGGCACGGGCAGTGCGGCGGGTGTTTTATGGGCAGTTTTAGTGCGCTGGCCGACGGCGTCGCCAACAATAATGGTGACCGCAAGGGTGTCGCGGGCCACGCCGCAGCTGTTTTTTACACGTTCTTATACAACCTTTACCTCGCAGTGCAGGAACTGTGAAAAACTTTGGAGACTATTTATGGATAACTAAAGTTATAGAATAACTTGAAAAATGCCTTATGAAAATTGCAAATTTTTTGTGTTGTGTTTTGAAAATAGGATTTTCATATAGGTATACTATCATATAAGTATCATACACATATTTGGAGGTATATACTTGCTAATGAAATTATTTTTTGGTAGTGAATCCTGGTAGAGACGAGTAGTCGATTTTGTCTTTCCCGTGATTTTAAGTTATATAGTAGGTAGTGTGGGTATTTACTGGTGATCTAAATATAGTACGTTGTACAACCTATTAAACCTGGTACCTATTGGTGTGTAATTTTATTTGATTTACCAGAACAAATAAAAATATTTTTCATCCACATGATTCCATGCCCTTTTTGTTCCAGAGTGACCGTAGCCATTACAATAAAAATATTAAAAACCGCATAAGTAAGAGGCTGAGGTCGTCGGCAGTTCGGTGCAAATGTCGCCCCGGACACTTACATTATTCCTTAGTGGCCCTGGGCGAGCGGCGGCCGGCCGGGGTGGCCGCGGCAGCCCCTGCACCTATTATCTCGATACTTTAGATAGTCACCGGGACATTCACGGTCTGCGATCGTTCGCCCAAATGACCGGCCATTTGTCCAGATCCGATTAATCATGATTGTGTTTGTGTTGTACCAATACTATAAAAATATAATCCCTCCTGGACTTTAATATGCGGCCCTCAAGCGGAAACTGATGAGATTCTGTATCGAAGACGTTGAAAAGGATTGAGTTTCATCAAAGGAAGTCATTATAAACGTCTTATACATTTAGACTGGGATTTTCTAGGAATTAAATTGGTTTGCTTGGTAGTTCCTGGAAATTAATCTAACGGATTATTTTACTTGAGTGACTATGAATTACATGGGATACAATCTTAAGATATTCTGTGTTTGCATTAAGGTACCAAAGGAGTCTCAAGTCTCAACATACGCCTTAATATTTAGAGGCCTCGTCTCTTAGAAATTACTACCTTCTTCACAGGTAGAACTCATCTGAAGAAGGTGCAGTTTGATGGGACATGTAATTTCAATAATAAATGTATTCAAAATAATTTACATAAATAAATCATATATCATGCACATTACATTACAGTGTGCAATGTAGTCGTACATAAAATGCTGACTCGGGTAATGCTATATGTTAATATGACACTACTTAGTACTGTGTAGGGTAATAAACAATGTAATTCACAGTATTGTTTTGTTGAATTGTTTTCTGTACCTACTTCTTGAGGCTTCTATCGATGTGGAATGCGAAGTATCTACTTTAATAATTTGGTATGATCGAAATTGATTAAAAGATGTAAACGAAAAACAAAACTTGGAAAACCAAATAATTGAATATCAGCTTTCATTTGCGACCTAACTGGCTTAATTTTCAGAAAACCTACAACTGGTGGTTGACTCACTCGTTGGTCTAGTGGTCGCTAAGCGCGACTGTAGAGCATTAGGTCCTGGGTTTGCTTCCTGGGTCGGGCAAAGTCTTATTGGGGTTTTCCATTAGTTAATTCTCAGTAGCAGCATTGAGTCAAGATTACTGCTCAGTTAATGACAAAAAGCTCTCCCTCTCTCACATTATAAATCAAGTGCAAAGACCTATAACAATTATATGGGCCTTAATTGTATCTATTATGTCGCATGAGTTTGAACCTGCTACGTTGTGCATATCAGTCCAGTATGCCTACCTCAGAGCTACCACGACACTATTTGATATTCAATACAATATATTATAGTGGAACATTATAAATAAATCTTCTGTATTTTTTATTGAAATGCACGCTATCAGTTTACAGAGACAATCAATAGTGCGATTGATGCGTGCAGGGGAGTCCGTTCCGGACGGTTGTGTCTATCGGATGAGCCGATTGGGGAAGATGGCGTTCTGCTCCATTATACCTCGATGTAATCCTCAAGCAATGTACATTGGCTTGTACTGCTGGCTTAACTTGGAAACGTATGATATGCCTACTGTATAGACGAAAAAGTTAAGGCTGCATAAAAGACAGTTAAATGGTTTCAAAAGCAAAGTTTATTGACTTAGTACAATTATTTTAGAACAGAAAATAATATTTAATAGGTACCTCATTTTTTACTTAAATGTGTAGCAGTATACTCCCTACACTTATAGGTATATTTGTTGTTCTTTTCAAAAGTGATGTGGTAAATCATTGTTCTTGTAATACAAATCACATAGTAAAACAGTATCCATATCATGAGTCTGTTGTAAATGAAGTCGGTTAAAAATAAGAAGGCACCAAAATACTGAAACATAATGTGTGGAATTCTAACATTTGATCACTTAGCTTCTTGATTTACACAGATATCTAACCGTTTAAAAGAACACAAAGAGTTTACCACATTCCAAAAGATATTAACATCATACAGTGACGTGTTCTGGGAGTTGCTTGGAGCGCCTCTCTACGCGGGCCACGCTCCGCTGAACCCTGATCCTATCATAACGCAATCGCACATCGCGCGCCTTCCTACTGCGACAAAGTTCCACCTTATACCGACTCATGTAACTTGAACCTTATGACCTAAACATAAGATTGATATTTCATTTGTAAAAACAAGTTAGTACCATGTGTTAGCAAAGCATTAAGAATCTGCAGATATTTACGTTGATAGCCTTCCAGCAAAGAAGTGGAGTAGATACGTGAACTCGATCAGGGACCATAATAACCTAAAGCTCACGTTATTCCTTCGATAAATGTAACGTATGTCTTCAGATTGAAAACAATCTTTGCTTGAGTTATTAGATTTTTTCGCAGCATAGATTTTTTTAAATTTTTGTTACCGTGTATTTAAAAAAAATTGTATATTAGATGTACTATGAGTATTTGCATAGCAAATTTAATAATGCTAGCATTTTCAAAGTAATTCACAGGTTACTTGTAGATTCATGAAATCTGTAGGTATCTTTTTGTGTAATATTATTATAATGGTAAAATTTGTAATATTTCTTTAGGGAAATCGCATTAATGTACCTTTATTAAGTTATATAATTATCTTCGACCAACCAATAAAATAGAATAGCAATATAATTATACTCTTACTCATTTTAATTATAATTTAAGTAAGTAGTTATATCCTAAACCGCTTTTTGTTTAGGATATTTTCTTTAGATCAAAAGATTACAGAGTTTTAAATACTATACGGTAGGAATTTTCTGAGAACAAGTGCCCATATTAAGGAAAAAATATAAGGAAATCCACAAAAACCATAAAATATCCCCCTAAGCTTCCGCTCACCGATAATCCCTTTAGCGAGGGAAAAACTTCAAAAGTTTGTGCGGGCGTTGTGGGGTCCTGAATTTTTGATCTCTATTAAATTGTTTCAAATCGTTTAACTTGTCGCGGCTCAATCAGCGCGTGCCGCGTGTCTGTGGGTGCCGCGCCGTGCCGCGCGCTGCTTCACGCTCGCTGCGTCGCATAGCAATGCTGAGATTGCGTTCAACTAACGCCTTACGCGTAAGTTCTCCGTGTGTTTAATGGCCGAGACAAACTATAATTTAGCTATTCTTCAAAAATATGACTGCATGTTTTGTGGTGACTGACAGGGCGCTGATAGGTATGCCAAAATAGGTCAACCAGTTAGAAATGGAATTAGCTGCGTAATCTGCATCTGTCAGAACGCTACCAAATCTTGATTTCTCAACTTAATTATATGAGGCATATGAGTAACTCATCATTATCCTATCGTTAGATATACCTTATATGCGTAATCACTAATGGTTACAGAGGATTAAAAGATATCCAAGTTCGTAGTCAATCTGCTGCTAAAATATTCTCGTAGCCGCTGCGTAGCACTTTGACCACACTGTGAAAGACCGAGGCAAAACAACCGTAACAAGCACTTTTTATTTTTTAATCTGTTTTTATATGGAAATCGTAATAATATAATAATACCTGTAATATTTCATGTTATTTATAAGAAATCAATCACTAGTCACAATCCCTTGGCTTTATTTTAAGATCCGGACAATTATTATTTTATCTGTTATACAATATCGTATGACCATAAATCGTTGATAGTAACGGTAGGTGGAGGGTCGGCGCATCACGGCAAAACTGATTTATTCACTGGTGATATTTTATAGCGCAGTTTGTTCCGGCCGTTATTGTATTAGGGCGGCTGTTTGTTACATCGCCTTTGCCCTCGCCCCTGACATATCCTACAGTTTTCTTTTAAAATCTTTAATTGATTCACAAGTAACTTGTGGCGTAGGTCAATAAAAAATAATCCCATCGACGATACACAGAGCTATAAAAGGTTCCTTAGATTTTGTATTTTATACTTCGTAACGTATATTTTTTTTTTATTATTTTGCAAGGTTGTTTTTATTTCTTTTTATTCTATTAATTAGGGACAATATAATATGACATAAATTTGTAAGTAGATAATGAAGCTTCTATAGCACGAAACGATCACAACTCTTTCTCTCTCTCCTTAATCTAGATTTTGATGGTTCGTAAGTTATAATTAAGTAAATATAAATATTTTTTGATTTGGTCTGCCCTCCCCTTTCAAAATAGACTCCCTAAAATAATTTTAAACTTCATAACTAGATCTTAATAAAAAGTAACGTTTGTGACTGGCCCCCAATTTTTAAAATTGCGTGAAATTAAATTTAGAGTATACTCTTTATCCCTCCGGAGTCTGACAAATAGCCGAGAGAAGCGGCGGTGCGATTTAGCCACGCTGTAATTGGTTTTTTAATGCGGCACTCGCGAAGTACCACCTTCCGCTTTATCAAGTGAATACATTATCAAATTGTTAGGCGGTCGACGCGTCCCCCGCGCCATGAATAAGAATCAAATGCGTTCGTCGTTCACACACCGCGCGACCGCACCAGAGGGGTTGCAAATTAGTGATTCCGCTTCACGAGGCCGCTTTTTAACGGTTTATAAATACAAATTAAACCATAACACTTATTGTTATAGTTTTAGGAAGTTATTATACTCTTTTATAATATCGTTATCAAATTATGAATAGTTTAAGTTTACTGTTATGTCTTTGATTATTTATTATGTCTGTATTGCTTAGATCTATTTTCCTTCTTTTCACATAAAAAGGAGACTGCATTGAGTGATATCGACAAGGGTTCGTCTGATAGCAGTAGATGGAGGGCACATTAAATTTGACAAGCGGAGATATTCAAAAAGCATATCTATAGGTGTGCGTTTCCATTGCAGTTCCCACAACCGACGACGGAACAGCAGATAGATTCAATATTTATTTACACTTAAACTATTACCTATTTTGTTTATTAGTTTGCTTAGTTTTAGACGTCAATTAAATACGTGTTGTATATTTGGTGTCGGTATAAAAAAAAATTGCCGTGACGTTGATGTGTTGATAGTGGAGCCGTGCTTTAGTTTCGCGGGAGGAACACTCGTGAATCCGGTCACGTTCCGCGTTACGTCCGATCCTCTGTCTAACATCGTGCCTATTGCCGGAGAGCTCTGATAACGAGCCTATTGCCTGCCGACCTATCTTCGCCCTCGTAAAAGAACTCTCTATGTTATGTGTTGCGACATTACAAACAGCAATATCGTCGTAACGAAGTCTTCACAGTTTTATTGTCTGCGTATTTATATGTTTATAGTTAAAACCTTTGGGTTGAATTTTACTGTCGTTCTGAAAAAACAACATGTAAAAAGCGTGGCAGGACTGTTATCCCTCGCATAAAGATGGCTAATGCAGTTAGTATAGGAAATCTACGCGCACAACTGGGAGCTTGTCTCCGTGGTTAAGTGGCCCATTCGCGTGCAAACGGGTGCGCACTTTAAAAATAATAAAACCCCTTCAATATCTATGGCGCGCTACAAGAGTTCTTTCACAGAACGTGTATCATGGCGTACCTACATTTGGGGTAGAGTATCTTGATGGTATGGATGTTTCCGGTAACGCTAAATTTATATATATTACAGTATGGATTTATTATGTCTTAATAAATCCGAGAACCTTGCATTGTAGCACTTCCCACTGACTCTCCTCGTCGGTGATTGTATTACAGTGGCAACGCAGGGAGTCACAAGTGTGCACAAGTGATCAACTGACCACGGCGGTCGTGCAGCACAAACACTGCTTAACTAACCGTAGCTTCACACCTCCTCTGTGTTTTAAACGTGATTTAGAATGCTCTACGTTTTTACTATATGTAATGTTTTGGATTGATTTATTTCGCAATTCTCTTTGTCTTATACGAGCTGATTTGATCCTTTGAGTAGTTTGTGGGTATGTTTATGTTGTTATTAACTTTTATAATAGCAAAGAAAAAGCCCCATGGCATGGGTTGGATGGATATATCATACGAATTCTGAAATAATAAGAACTTGCTCAATCAAGACAAGGTTTTTTTAAATAAGTAGGCAACTAAATAACCGCCCTTTAGTCTAAATTTTGTCTATCATAATATAAAAGAAATCTAAGATCTTACTCTTTTACAAAGAGTAAGTAGCTACAGCAGAGACAGACCCGTATTTCCCTTATTCGTTCATGTGATGCGGCACCTCTATCTAGTTAGAGCGGTGCACACGGGGAAAAATGAAATATAGAGGCAATCCAAATAGATTGTTATCTACCCGCGTGTTTACCAGCGACGCCGAGCACGTTCGCGCTAACAAGCGACCCTCGCGCCTTAAAACACGTCGAACGGTGACAGACACCCTTAGCACCAGTCCCTAAACTGCGCGACGCAATTGACAGCAGTGCTCCTGACAGGTGGACGCTCCACCTTTTATTCTACCCTGGTAACACAATAAAACATTATGTTGACCGCTCATCAGCAAAATAAAAAGTACATTGTATTTGGAACGTTTCCTAGACAATTATAGAATGTTGACGATAATGTAGAACACTACATAATAACATTTTAATATCCTCATAAGCTCACCGCTTTCAATTAAAATGCACATAAAATATATGGATTCCTATCGACCATAAAAATTGATGTGTCAGATAGCACGCACCTCCGTAGCATTAATTCGTTAACCGTTGCTAAAACTATAAACGTTGGTTAATCCCATGTATCATAGCAGGGTGGTCATTGATTTGCTGCTATCGGATGGTCGCCGTGACTTATTGTCGGTCCCCTCGCGTCTCGCGCCCATTACCTCCGTGACCAGCCACCGAAGCCGAAATAAAGTCCTCTAATAACTGCATCTCTAATATACCTCATTTTTTCGTATCGTCTTGCTATTTGTTTCGTGACTAATTGGGCATAGGCGTTGTAGATTTGAGATTATAGTCGATACTTTATCAAAATGGCTCCCTACATTTCACGGTGAATTTATTATTACAACCCCATAATTATATTCGATGTTAAATTCAATTATTATATTGTAGCAGACCTGTAGGTAGACAAAAGCGTGATAAAGGAATTACAAGGCACCATTAGCATAATCCGGCGCGGGCGCAAAACAGATAGCGGTAAGGTGCTTAGGTAAATTAACTAAGCGCGCCATCTACGACTTCGCTACGCTCGTAGCGCGTAGTACTCGTCCGTAGACTCGAGCTTTATTATCTTTATTGACGCACCAGTTAAATATTTTCATTTAGTTGCATAATGGGCAATACTTTTTTATTTTAATTTTTTATGACGCAAGGCAGAGTATTTATCTTTTAATTATATATTTTTTTAAATATTCTGCTACAAGTCTTAATTATTACCATCTCATAGCAATAAAATCCCGACTCGTCATCAATTTCGCAATAGTGATCTGTGCTAAAGTACACGTGGGCGTGTACAGTTGTGATTGGATTACGTTCGTCGCGTGTTGACGAGCCCCGCGGGACTGGTACGCGACCCACGGCCCACGGCCCACGGCGCTGCACCGACACCTCCACCACGCTCCTAATACCACTGTCGAACTCAATACAAATAAAACCCGACAGTGAAGGTCATTCACTCGAATGCCATAAAACTTAACGAAATGGCCGCTTTTTTATTATTCTTTACAGATGATGTCCGTCATAAAGCATGCTACGTTTGGATTTTAGTACCGTATCGGAGAAAATATAATCATAGAAGCCTGCCCTAATCATGGGAGACAGTGGGATGTCCAGCGGTACTGTAGCTATTTAAAGAAATTATTAGGTGCAATTACGCAGCTTGTTGTGCGTGATTGGAATGCTTGCGGAGTAGGGCGAGGGTCCGACGACAAATTCTTACAAATTAATACATCTATCTTGGAGCCACCTCGCGACCGACTGCGATACGTGTGGAATACTTTATTATCCCAACTTAACACAATTCTCTGGAGATAGAGTATTTAAGATAAGTAAGTGTTAGTAGTAGTGGCTGGTTAAGGGGACAGATTAGTAATGACTTTTTAAAGTAAGTTTTGTATGTTTTAACAAGTAATTTAGACTGACTAGTTTAGATATTTGTTGAGCAAGACATGAAAAACATGGCGCTCTGTATGTATACAAACTTCAGTTAAGAGTTCGGAAGAAGTGAACGCGTTGCAATTTGCCTTCACGATATCTGGAGTAATATAAGCAAGACGGATGTGTAGACTTGCAAAAACTAGAGAACAATTGAGGACAAGTGTGTTATAGCAGACAATGCCGCAACATCGCGGGGAATTCTATTTCTAATCTGTGAGTATAATCTGCAGCGTCAGCGCGACACTGCAATATGCGTCGCCGTCCCGCGCCCCGCTTCACACTCGTTGTTTCGAGAGCAATCGAGGCGCCAATAAAAAAGGCGATCGTCGCCCCGAGCCCGGGCACCGACTTATTTACAGAACACCCTGCCGTCGCTATTTATTTTATTGACTGCCATTTGCCCTGACTTTTATCGCTGCCCACTTCCCGGATAAAACAACAGCAGCAGGTAAAGATTGTCCAAAGCGTAGTGACTACCTCTATCATAAGGGTCGTCGTAGTAATCAGGATATCTTTGCCCGGGTCAGATCTAATAAAAAGCTAACATTTGTAGGACGATA
Source organism: Abrostola tripartita (assembly GCA_905340225.1). Taxonomy (NCBI): domain Eukaryota; kingdom Metazoa; phylum Arthropoda; class Insecta; order Lepidoptera; family Noctuidae; genus Abrostola; species Abrostola tripartita. Next base: position 7,093,939 of record HG996488.1, read on the forward strand.
TTGCAATAAAATGCATTGACATAATACTCATTTCATATTTCAAATGGTTAGTATTTTCAACTCTAACGAAGGGGAACAAACGGTAGGAAGTTAATAAAAGGGTTATTATTTTATTTATAACTACAATGCAACAATGCCATTTGACCTTACCCCATACCATAAAATAACATTAAAAGTTGTATTCAATCAATCTTCAATTTAATTTCATGACGTTTATAAATTTCATTTTTTTGGTTACCTATAACTGTGCCTTTTGTGTCTTTATGTAGTAACACGGCGGGTTTAAAAATAATTAAAAAAAACTTGCTCCAGGTCCTTACTACATATAAACTGTTCATTACATAAGTGCATATTAATATAACATTTGAAACACATAGATCGTATAAAAAGTAAACGATAGAAATCACTTAACGTTTTCGTAATTGGTTTTATTGTGACGGCCAGCGCGAGCAGGCCGCAGGTACCGGCAGGCTCGTTCGCCGCGGCAAGGGGTGACTCCCATTTTCCACACATCATTGCATCGGGCCGCAGATTTATTTGCATGCGGGCCGCTGACCAGGATCCATTACAGCCATTATGATGCTATCTGATCAACCGGCACGAGAGTTATGGCGCTCTTGTTTTTCTTAACTACATGAAAAATGCCAACAAAGGAAATAAACTGAATATTGTGGAATTGGTAATAGGACGGGTTATAGTTTCCGGCATATTTATTTTATTCGGGGTAGTTATAGTGGTCGAGTCAGTTAACAAATGTGCAGTTTTATTAGGGTGAATAACATTACAATAATAGAGATCAGTACCAATTCGAGAAGTTTCCATAATGAATATCTACCAAACATATACAACCAAAGTAATCACTTATCTGATAACGATTAGTTGTATCAGATACTTCTAAAAGAACTTTCGTAAGACAAACTTCTCAAACTGAGACAAGTGAAGCAAAGTTCGTAGGGCGGGCGGCTATTTACTGCGTTTCATTCAGATTTATGCCACGCGCGCGGACCATGGGCCGCTATTTTCTCAATACAGATAATGAACGGGGCGGAAACTATAAATCTACTTAGTCACTGAAGTTGCGTAATAGAGAGGAGTCGGGAAAGTAAACGTAATAAAGTGTTAAGCTGGTTTGTTTAGTCGCTCATGTCCAGTTCATCCGTAGCGGGCTGCCCGCCCGGTCTTCCGCGTGCCATTTGAACCTGCTTAGTGAGGTTTCCGCTTAAGCGTATTAATCTGAAATTAGGTCGCAGTTAACACCGTAATGTTAAGTATCTAAGGGTCAGTGTTCCCTCTTATACGTATTCTGGTAACAAGTTTACTATTTGACAGTTGAATAAATTCATTCAGCAATGAAATATTATCAGGAATGCGTAATAATAGATCTAATCAATACGCTGTACATTTATGTAATTTACAACGTTCCAGCTGTTTTTCGGAGATAGTTGTTTTCTTATTTAATAAATAGCTAATACACAAAAAAAAACAAATAAAAAGTAAACATGGCTAGAATTAATTTCGTTAGGAAGATTTAGTTTGACTAACATTATATTATATAGGTACACTATATAAATATATCATCACATGTGTACTACCCAAGAGGTGGGCATAGAGGTGTTTTATTTACACATGAATTATTGGACATTGGGTTTAGTTTGAGTTCTATGTATTAGATAGGTGATGAACTTATGACAATTTAAGGGTTTTATTAGTATTACTTAATCATTATAGTCGGTGTTATTGGCCTGCGGCAGTCTTAACTAATAAAGTAATAAATTCATTTTAACGATTTCTTTAAGGTAACTTGTAAAATGACATTGAAAACACGTCATTGACCTGGGTTTAAGCCCGCAACTTTGTACTCAAACCCGGTCCGTACACCTGTCATTACAATGGAGATTTGTGAATAAAAATCACTTCTAATTTTATGTAACAAGTTATTACTTACATGTGATTAAGGTATCCTTACATATTACAATAGAGTTTGAATAAAGTAGCGTAAGGTAAACATGGATATAAGCCGAGAATGAATAGGTTGTCTGAATAGTAAAGGCGGTAGTAGGTGTATCGTATAGTGGTGATTATGCAAGCGGGACACAATAGTAGAGATGTGTTTGACCGCGTGTGGGGGCGATTTTATTTTACTGAGCGCTTTATTGGTTCCATATCAATGGCCTGGGGTGGGCCCTCGATATCGATATGGACTATATCGATATTTGGCAGATTGTATTAATGAGTTGAATAAGTACTATTTTCTTGCGCTTTTATTGCTCTGTGTAACTTGGTCAAATACAAACAAAGTTGAAATATAAATGAATAGTAGTGGTTTATTTTTTAAATCTTCTTTAACTGTGAATTCCACTAAAAGATCCTCTACGAGTGTCAATACTTGATTGTTGTATGCTCGTAGAAGCTCGTAGAGGCGCACCCTGATCAGTCAACACAGCAACTACCGGCAGAATTGCGAACTATTTCACTTCTTACAAGATTCTAATGTTAACTAATGTCGACCAGATGAAAGAAAAAGATTTTAATCTCACTAGTTATATGCGAAATAGTAAGGTATAAATATTAAAGATGCAGCCCAAATCCCAATGCACGAACGCCCAAATAGAACTATTTTAACATTTAATTAAAATAGTAATTTTATAACCACCAACATTGTTGGGAACGTCTCTCCATGGCATCGAAGAAACTGTTATGTCGAGTAAAAAGTAACAACACTAGAGGTCATAGATTCGCGTGGGATGGACGCGACAAATCAACCCGCGAGCTGCAATGGGGCGGCTCCGCATCGACAGCGCTGATTTATAACGGAGCTGTGTTATCTTAGCCGCTGCCTCTGTCCTAGTGTGTCGGTATTACAACACACCATACCGTAGCAAGCTACACTGCCTACAATGGTAGTCAAGTATGGTGATATTTTGCGTTTACTGACGCAAGTTTCACATGCATAAATATCATAACAGTAAGTATTTGATAGGTACGGGTAATAACCTACCTAATTCCTCCTTATGAGAAATGTAACGTTCTCTCTCCGTTTTCCAAGTGATCTAAACTAACTCCTTCAAAAGATGATTAAAAAAATTTAACATGTGCAATTTCACAAACACATGTTTGAAAGGTATTTAGAAATAATGTGAATTCATAATTTATTAAAATTAGATTTTAAATAGCCGCTGCACGTTATCGCAACAAAACCCTAAACATTAATGAAACTTTTCACAAATGTTTTAAAATTCAAGCGGTCACACGTAGCATTAAATTTAACTTCTATTTGTAAAGGACGTTTAATCGGTTGTTAACGGTCGGTGACCGTGGTAAATCTCTGGTAATCCGGTGTAGAACAAATATAGTTGAGAGGCAGATAAGGTGCGTCCAGCGCGCGGACGGTTCGTTAATGCGCCATTTGTATGATGATGTCGGCCCGCGGCCGAATGTCGCCTCCCTACGGTATACTCTATTTCCTCGCGTGAAAGTGACGTTGCTTACCACAATTGCTGCTCGTAAGTAATGTTATTAGGTCGGGTTCGCAGCTTTACTCTTGTCGTAAATGCGCGCTACTATAATGTTTATATAGCTTTTAGTCATTACGAGATAATACAAGATAGTACAATGATAATTATTTTGCGTACCACATAAACAAAGCAAAACTCCTTCACAATATTATTTTATTTTTATTAGGTAGTTATGAGTGTGACATGAGTATAGTATCTATGTCCAGGTATTTCACAAAGTAACTATTATTTATGACACATCATTGTATGTAACTAAATCTTTGTAACAATTGTACAATGTACATACCCACCTCACCTCATAATAGACTTTTTTAAGCTATTGAAGAATGCGAATATCAGGCTGAAGGTAAACTTAAGTATTTTAACACATATCCTACCGCTTGTATCCAAAAGCGGGCGCCAGAGTAAACAAAACGACAATATTTGCTTTTTGTGCTAAAAAAATGACCGGCGGAGGTCAGTTAATTTACATGGTAAACGTACGCTTAGAATGGACCGTCACGCGCGGTCAGTCGCTCACAAGACCGGCTATCAAGGACAGGACGGTGGAGCGCGTTGAAAATAATTTACTGCCTTTTAATATTTTGGACTGCAGAGTAACCGTTTTAATAAAATCTTACCGTTGTCATTAAATTGGGATGGTATTCGTGTTTCATGTAAGTAGCTGCGAGATGGTATGTTTTAGATTTTTCAACGCTGGCAAAACACGTGACCAACAATTGATTATCGTGATAAAAACACATGAAAACCATTTATTAGACGACATATTGTATCTATCTTTTACAGGTAAGCACATAATATACGTATCATTAGATTGATAACAGACAGTGAAAGTTAAAAATTAATCAAATTATTAACATTATCAACAAAAACAATGAGGCTTAAAATTTTCTTCATATATCTAAGAAAAGAAAATTTAGAGCACCCACGTTCATAACTATACGAATATAACTAAATATAGGTAACTAGTTACCTGCTATAGGGTCATTAACTTTGTTGTAATTTGCAGGGCATAGTTAAGTCTCATAATGATGTCTATAATTTAATTTAGGCTTGATGGTGTTGCGGATGAGTCGGCGCTAAGAGTGCGTCATTAGCGGTTATCACTTCATTCCGGGTGAAAAAACTTCAACAGCCCTCGTCGCCTCTCACGTGCGCATTTGATTTATTAATTTTCACCTTCATAAATATGGTGCACGGGTTTATAATAAAATGAGTCGACAGTATTACTACAAATTACGCTTTAGAAATTAGGCAACACCAGAGTAGCCAAACTCCAAAAATAATGAATTACACTTTAACTCATATAAAAATTCTAATTAAAAAAAAACCTATCGAACTACTTTTTTTTAACGCTTCCTTATCGGTCTGTAAAGATGCTCTGTTTCGGTATCTACAGGTTTTGTTTTCAAATATCTAAATAAACTTCTAAAACAATACAGGGATCAAATTGCAAAAACTGCTAATAATTAAGTTATTATACAATTTAAGGATGAAGATAGGCAGCAGAAAGTTTACTGTATAAGTGTCTAAGTACATCGCGATGCTACGCTGAGAGGAATGCAGAGTCAGCAGCCCGGCCGATCGATAGGAACGCATCTCCGCCAGCCTACTGAATAGCTTTTTGTTCTAGCAGCCTTTTATTAATAACTTCCGAAGTCCGACAATAAAAATAGAAAACGCTAAGATTGTCATTCACTATATTTTGCGTACTGAGGTAGTACTTAGGTACACAGCTCCAAATTAGTTTTATAGTGCTTTTGGATGTTTTAATTATCTTTATATTGAAGATAGACCTAAACTTTAATGGACTTTGATGCTAGATCCTTTTACTACACTAGGTGTACCTAACTAGGTAGATACTTAACTGCACTAATTATAATATTCAGGACAGACAACCTAATAAGAAGTAATGTACCTACCTATGAAACGATTAGGTACAAATTTAGGGTCAACATAGGTACTACTCTTGATGATAGATAGGAACCCGAATAATTCATGCCCATTGCCCAAGTCTGACATGCCAATTTTAGGTACTTTTTATGCAGAATAATGTTTTCTCCGGTCATGCAAATAGGTTGACCAATTGAACGTAAACAATTTGGTAGGTACTCTTATGTAGAGATGCACTTCAAAATAGGTACCTATGAGACTCGATTAAAAGTTTAAATCCATCGTAACATTGTACCCATTTGTAAGTAGTAATATAAGTAGTAGTATAAGCAAGGGCGGATCCAGGTTTCAAGTCAGGGGGGGGGGGGGGGGGTCACAGAGTGATTACAATAATAATCAATAAAATTAAAGTGTCTGTTTGTACTTTGTTATATCAAAATAACAGCTTTACATATAATAGCATACACGATAGATATAAGAAAAATCATTTTTTTTCCTGTCTGTCTGTCTGTTTGTTTATTCCGGTTAATCTCCGAAATGGCTTTACTGATTTTGATGGGACTTTCCTCGGCAGATAGTTAATGGTCCAGAGCCATATTTTAATTTCAAAAATATTAATGTTTCAGCTAGAAAAAAAACGCAGGAAACTCGCAGGTAACAGATTCTCCGCGTCGGCTGTACGGATTTGATGGGACCTTTACTGACAAATAGCTGATGATATTACGAGTAATGAAAGCTACTCTAATTACGAAAATGTTTAGGGCTCCGCAGGAAAAAAAATAAAACCTATTAAATTGACGAAATGAGATTCAAATAGGAAAATCTGCTTTTTGCTGCTACGTACAGGTAATTTTTATCGAAATCATTTTCGAAATTCAATGTAGCCTACATTAGACCTTAGACCATCAGCTATCTTCTAGTGAAAGTCTCGTGAAAATCGGTACAGCCGTTTCGGTGATGAGCCGGAACAAACAGACAGACTATTTATAACATCAGCTATTTTCCAGTGAAAGTCACGTCAAAATCCGCCCAGCCAGTCGCGTCGTGGAGAAGCTGTATCCCACGAATTTCTCGCGTTTGTCTAAACTTCCCGCGGATCCCAAAATAATTTTGAAATTCAAAGTAGCCTTTATTAGACCTTATAACATTAGCTATCTGCCAGTGTAGGTAGGTCCCGTCAAAATCCGTCACGCCGTCGCGGAGGAGTTGTATTCCGTGAATTTCCCGCGAAATCCTAAACATTTTCGAAATTCAAATTGGCATTTATTAGACCTTATAACATCAGCAGTGGCAGTATCATCTCATCGAAACCGGAAATATTGAGAGAGCTCGAGAGGTTTTACGGACAGCTGTACACCTCGACACGGGAACCCGTTGTCAACATAGCTCAGGACTCCGGAGCTAAACTGACCTGACACTACACTGAGGACATCCCAGACATCAGCCCGTACGAGATTAGAGTGGCTCTGAAACAGCTTAAGAACAACAAGTATGACGGAATTACAAGGGAGCTTCTGAGAGTGGGTGGAAAACTGGTACTTTCAGTTCTCTAGAAGCTATTAGATTCCGTCATACTCGTGGGTACTACGCCAGAAGCATGGGATAGGAGCGTGGTGGTCCTCTTCTTAAAAAAGGTGACAACACCTTGTTGAAGAATTATAGACCCATCTCGCTCCTGGGCCATGTAATACAGAAGCGTTTGTGGACTATGACAAAAGCCTTCGATTCAATCGATCCGCCCTTGAGTATAAGTGGTATAAGGTATTTAAAAGGCTTTATTTTCCTTTGTTTACAGGTACATTGAGAATTTTAATTTAAATACCAATATAAATGTTAAATTTTTCATGATTTCCCTAGAAATGCGAAGAAATTATCGTTAGCAACCCTTGCAGGAAACTTATAAGTCTATGATGTAACCATAGCTGTTGTGTAGCCCTGATAGCCGAGTGGTATGACCGTTGGAGTGCCAAGTCAAAGATCGCAAGTTCAAACTCCGGCACGCACCAATGTCTTTTCGAATTCATGTGCGTATTAAATTCCTTAAACTGGTTATCAGTTGCTAAATACGGTGAAGGAAAACATCGTGAGGATACCGGCACACCTGAGATCTTTCAACAGTGTGTAAAGCCATGTCAGGGGCCTAGAGGCGGTTTAAACTATGACACCAGGTTGTCCTCTTCATTTACGTAGCTAAAAAGGGGTGCGACCGTGCTAGTATCTAAGTGATAGTAGGTAGGTGAGTAGGTATCAATGAAATTTTATGCTCAATCCAGGTGTAGCCTGGGCGTCAGTAGGTAGTAGGTACCGCTACGACCTTGCTGAGCGGCTAACCCCTAAACCACGGCTGAAAGTTTTTGAGGTGCTTAAAAGGAGCCTCCCCGAGTGGCGTTACTATAGAACGTTGCTAATACGATTCCAAGCGTCCGGCGCACCAAAGGTAGCACTCGGTAACGTAGAGTCTAGATGATTAAACCCTTCACTACGGTGGTACACCCAAACGGATCGTCGTCGACGTAAAGTTCTCCTACGTATAGTATATATATACAAAGAATATTCAACAAGGCTTCAAAGGACCTCGCATTCGGGAAATGTTGATTTCCAGCGCTCGCTAAAGTATCAATTTGTTGGTTGATACCTATCATACCTCTGTTATTTTAAAACAGTAATACCTTTTTAACTTAGCCTAGAACACATTTGCCAATTTTATAAACAGTTTAAAAGGACATTTTTAAGTCAATTATTGTTTTTCATATCAATACAACGACATCTATAATGCAGCTTCATAATAGACGTTATGGTCTCAGTAAAGTACGCTATTAAATCATAGATGGTGTTGTTATCAATGCTACTACTTCTACTCTGCTCTCTAGCGAGGACCGCTTCCTTTGTGTCGATGGGAATAGTAGATTGTATGTAGATATTACATTGACTTAAATAACTTATCTATATTATCACTATTTTCCGAATATGTGGTAGAGAAGTGGACTCTTCTTAGCACACTAACACCATTTACGACAATATTTTAATTCAAATTCCCAAAGAGTTATGGGCAAGCATTACTTATTATATAAGTAGAGTTCTAAAATAAATAAGAAAGAAGGCATAATATTTATCATGACATTGAAAAAGTCACATTGGTTCGAACCTGCAACCTTGTGCATATAAATTCAATCGTAAATCTCTGAGCCTCGACGACTCGCGACATTTGGTATTTAGAAAACACTATTTGGTTAAAAAAAACAGGAGATTCCATATTCGACTTGTATTTTTCTCATTTGGATCAGTAACAAATAGTATTTATTTACAGATTTCAAATCGATTAATCACTATTTAGCATGTGGTAATCGATTGACATTATCACAATTTTGTGCGATAGAAGATAGTAGTACTCTTTCTTTTATAAGTCTGCCAGCCCAAAAAGAGCTCCCTTATTTTTTGTGAATAGTGCTTGAAAGTACAAACTTATGATGAACTGTAAGTCTCAAAATTCGTTGAAAATGTATGCTTACCAAGTCAAAATTGCACTACTAAAGAAATAGGCATGAGTTTGTGTCTGTATGTAATTTATTTAGCAGCTACTCAATGGGTCCAGACTAATTTTATAGATTGAATTATCTATGTAATGTGTATTTTAGGGGTACTTTAAATCATTGGTGCTGGCAACCTTATTTTTTACGTCAAATGTCAAAATACTGTGATGGATCTGTGAATTGTTTGTTTGTAAGAAAAACTCGTTAGAAAGTATTTCCCAGCCACTAAACAGAAGGATTAAATGCAAATAACTCTCGAAAGCTATATCTTTATTTATCCATATCAATAGTTTTGCATGCCTTTGTGGCATTATTCATCTAAGTGGTTAGCCTTGAAGTAGATGTCACCTATTAACTTATATGAGTGTTGTTTATTCTACATTTTAGATATATTAGTCGCAAATTCACGATTATATGGCTTTGATATATGACTTATGTCTTACGACGATCCGGAAGAGGCATGTTTTATCTAAGTGTACGGGAGAAAGGCGCTGGTTTAGTTGTAATCAGCTGGATTTGCCTGGCTGTACTGTGCGCCGCATCCACTGCACCTTGTGACAAGACTCGCAGGGTGTTTACCGATCAGAGTGGAGTTATCACTGATGGACCGACTAATTCTAACTACACACAAGTCAGTAGTAACATTTACAACAGGTACCAGTCATGGTTGTGAGAGAAATGTTAATGAATAATCTTGTTCTAGGATTCACATTGTGAGTGGCTCATCAAAGCGGCTAATAGAAGTCAGTACATTACATTGAGCTTTATTCGCATGGGCACAGAATGTTCCTATGACTATGTTTTTGTGTATGATGGAGACTCATTTGATGCTCCCTTGCTTGGAAGCTTTAGTGGAAAAACAGAACCCCAGAATGTTACCGCTTCTAGTGGATACGTAAGTATTTCATCAATTAATTCTATAGTTTATAATAATCTAAATGACAATGAAACTAATAACTTGTTGATACTAGGTTTTCCTCAGTAGATAAGATTGAAAATCACTTAATTTTAACTTTAAGGAAAATTGTTTTATTTATAATTATCTGTGTTAATCATTATATTGTTTCTAGATGTTAATATTACTGTACAGTGATACAAATTATGTACTTGATGGATTCCGAGCAACATATGCCATTCACAACTGTCCTAACAACTGCACTGGAAGAGGACTATGTGTGTCCAACAAATGCTTCTGTGTTGGCAACTGGGGCGGCCAGGACTGCAGTGTTGAACTGTGTCCTAATGGATGCTCTAATAATGGACATTGTAAAGGGGACAGATGCATTTGTAAAAAAGGGTAAATTCATTAATTAATATTATTTATTTTAGAGCAAGGATATTTAGAAAATATACTTTTTGTTAACGTTTTCCTTCGTGTTACTGTAAAATTGAATTAACTTTTTATATTTCATAAGCAGTTTAAAACAAACATAATCACACTTCTTTTGACATTACCTAAAGCATTATATTTTACTCTTCTTGTATGTTCTTTAAGCTTAAAGTTACTCTACTATCCCATACCATAGTAATACATACTTACTATCCTAGCTTATCTACTCAAAGTACTTAAACAGACATTTATTCTACTTATCTCAAAATGTTATTGAATAAAATAATAATTGTTTGATATTATTTTATTCAACCGCAACCGGTGGATGCAAACGGCAAGTTGTCGTTCATTATGGCGCTAAGGGGGAGGCCTTTGTCCAGCAGTGGACGTCTTCCGGCTGATGATGATGATGATGATGATTATTATTTTATTAAAAAGCAAATAGTCCTATAGTACTTCCAATCGTCCTTTGACAATTTGATCACTTTCTGTATCAGAATTTTGATTACAGTTCCCACATTTGCATTTTATAATGCTTTCCTGCATGCGCAAACACTAGAAACTTTTTTTTTTTTATTCTTTATAAAAGAGGTGTATATAGCGGACTTAATGCCTTTTATTTATTTATTTATTTATTCTTTATGCACAAGAAATGTACAGAGGCGGACTTAATGCCTTAGGCATTTTCTCCCAGTCAACCTTAGGAAGGTGCAGAAACAGACGTGGTAGGTGCAATTAGGACATGTAAAGACAAGAGTAGTAATAATTGCTTAAATACTAATACTGTATACATGACTTTATTATATATATAATAAATATGTTACTATATGATACATATACATATATATACATATTATATCAATATATATTATATTTTAAAATTGGGGATAGGTCAGAGGAGAGATTATTCTGCCAGAGTTGTGTTAAGAAGGTGTTCGCGCAACTTAGCTTTAAAAGTGTAACGGCTTGAGGCCATATTATTATTATTAATTATTATATTCTCAATCTTAGAACATTATATTGACTGGACTGATGGTCTAGTGGTTAGTGACCTTGACTTCTAAACCAGAGGTTGTGGGTCCGATTCCCACCCAGGACAAATCTTTGTGTGATGAGCATAATCATTTGTTCTTTGTCTGTGTGTAATTTATCTAAATTATGTAAATATTTAAGTATGCTTATCAGTTGTCTGGTTGTCATAATATGATGATGACCATGTGTGAGCTGTCCCGAAATATTATTATTATTATAAATTGCTATGAGCAACTAAAAACATTCTTCCTTACCTACAGTGGGCATTAAATCTTCCTAATCTATTTTTAGGTACTCTGGTGAATCATGTTCTTTAAAAAAGAATGACAAAGAAGGCAATAGCTGGCACTGGTTGTCACATACGGAGAGTGGAATGACAAAAAGAGCAGCTCATACAGCTGTCTATATTAACCATACTGATTCACTGTATGTATTTGGAGGATATGATTTGAATAAAGTACTGGGACTACTGGAAGTATACAGGTTGGTGGAACATTTTGATCAGTACTTGGTTATTCCATATTGGATTGTTGATGGTAATGATTCCCTAGTAATATTATCTATAGATTCTTATAAATTCAGTTCAGTAAACGAAATTATTTATTAACCAAACCAGTTTGGAAAGGTGACCTTTGGCTTTAAAAGGTTGTGCTATAAATAAATCAAGGAGTATCCCAAAACTTTTTGAATACTTTAAGGTAAAACAAACCTTATGTTTTTAAGTTAATACTGATGTAATTCTAGTTTTGCTCATACAATGCTCAAGTCATGAGTAGACAAAACATAATAATTATATTTGTTTAATATACATTAAAGGGACAATAACAATATGGTATAAGTTTAAATAAACATATTTGGATGTTGTGAGTCATTAAGTAAATGGGACTGTCTACAAATTGTTACCTCTATTCTGATTACCTGTGCCATTTAAAATGATTTTTTAATTATAGTGAATGATCACATGTTATCTCTTACTATATGGTTATTAATTAATCATTGCTTTATAGGTTCTCAACTAGTCAGTGGTATGATGAAAATGGAAAGATTTTACGAAGATATCCTACAAATGAAGAGATTGATAAATCTCTGTTAACATTATTCAATAAGGTAAGCATTTATATAAAACAGTAACTAAATAGTAGGTACTTAGGTAGTATATCAGGCGAACAATTCTAAAACATACATATATAATTGACGTATTTTTATGTATATTATAAACTGGAGTTAGTTTGTGCAAATTACGTAAATTAAAAGATAACGATCCTACAATTCAAATTTACTAAAAGGAAAACATGATTTTATCTACCAGCATTTACTTACAGTTACTATTACATTTATTGTACAAACAGAGGTGTAAATGATTTTTAAATAATTCTAGGGAAATGTTGATGGCAGCTGGCAAATAGGCAACAGGAGTTCATTATTTAATTTACTTTTATCATCATTTTCAAATCACGATAAAACCACGTTACCTTTGATGTACTCTCACGCTCCTACTCCGTACTCAGAGAGTTATTTGCATTTCACGGAGCAACCAGAGGTAGTGAGTACTGTTATGAAACCAAATACAACAAAACCCGAGCCGAGGTACGGTCACTCAGCGTGCACATTTGGAAGCGGATTCGTATTGTATGGAGGTAAACTTTCTGACGGAAGCTTGTCATCGGAACTATGGATGTATGACGCAGTACTAAATGTTTGGATTCTGAGGGCCGTCAACGCCACTTTCACCCCACCTGGTCTGACTCGCCATACCTTAACCGCTGTCAGAGATGAATTATACTTGTTTGGCGGAAGTACAGTAGACGGGGAGTTTTCCTCAAGGTAAATAATTATATGCAATTGAAACTGTTTTAATTACGTTTGAATTAATGAATGACTATTCTCATTCTTCCTCTTGTTGTTTTCAGTATGTACAAAATAAAACTCGGTGATGTAAACACAGAGTTTTGGGAGAAGGTGCAAGTACGAGGGGGCAAGGAGTTAGACGTGAGAGTGGTGGCGCATACCGCGGTGTATCATTCACATTCCAACTCAATTTTGGTTTATGGCGGCGTAGTCGCCAGTGTAGCCCGGTAAGCCACATTCCATGCGTACTTTACAATTACTACAATTACTTATGAGATATTTTTCTATCTAGCATAGTAACCTGATATCTAAATGTTTTTTATGCACTAAAGCTGTCATGTATTTCGACGCAGGTTTTCCAAGCTTTCGGACAGAATGTTCGCCTTTGACATAGATTACAAACATTGGAGTGAAATACACTATCCTAGAGCTCATTTGCGAGACACTTACGTACCACGAGAGAGGGCATTTCATACATCCACTGTTATTGGTAAGGAAATATCAGCTTTTTGGGATATATCCTTACGTAAAGCGTGTTTATTTAAATTTTGGTTTGCTTATGTGCAGGAAATTACCTGGTCGTCTTTGGCGGTTATTCTCATCGCCATAACAGAGAAGAAATTTGTTACGACGGTCAGATGTATATCTATCACCTTGGTTGCCACTCGTGGATTCCGCTGGACGTGTTGGGTAAAATTCGTCGGTTCTATCCTAAGAAACAAGGTGTATTTGCACATGCTGCAGCCCTAAGGCCTCCCTCTACTCTGTTAATCGTCGGTGGTTACCATGGTAACGTGAATGGTGAGAATTGTCTTTTCTATTTAACATGTAATTCAAACCGAAGCTATAGAAAGGCTTTGAGAAGATACATCTATATCTATTAAAACTTGGGTGAAATACTCTATTTTACTTTTGTTTTAGGGGATTTGCTAGCGTACATGGTACCTAGTTGGCAGGCGGGGATCACTAACGATGATCCAGAGTCTGCGTGTCGACGGCATCGTTCACAACCTGAGTGCCTCGCCGATCCCGAGTGTGGCTGGTGTTCGGCCGATGATGTATGCTAAGCTTTTTCTTTTATCTACGTGTTGCAACTTTATTCTTTAGCGAAAAAAAGCAGTATTTTTTTTGTATTTTACATTGGCGCTCTAGCTAGAAAAATAGTACGATTCTCGCATAAAACAATTATTTTTGTGATGTTTAATTAAAATATCTGCTTCAAGTTCGTATTTTATAATTCTGCAGACTTGCTATGGTAGAAGAATTGGTGCTAATTGCACAACCAATTTGCAATCGATCCGATGCGGAGGTATCTGCCCTGCTTTGGGTGACTGTCATTCGTGCCTCATCCACGGACCGCCTCCCGGGCGACGGAACAGCACACGCACGCCCCTACCCTCCGTTAGCACCAAGTTGGGCCTAGATCAGTGCAATTGGTGCGTCCAAAATGCACGATGTCATCACAAAGACGGTAAGCAATTATACTTAAAGATTTCATATAATCTACTGAATGCAACAACTTACGTCATCAATTTCTTTTAGATAACTATGGCGTCTGTGGAGAAGACACACCGTCGGAAAATCCTGGCTGGTGGGGTACCACTGGTACAGAAGTGACAACCCCTGACGAATGTAAAATCCTAGATAAACGACCCGGTCTTACATTCCTTAGATATCAGCAACCGGCAGATTGGAACCATCCAGATGGAGTGTCCGTAGTAAATGCTACAACTGTCGACTGGGGAACAGGCGGTGGAAGCAACCATATATTCAGTGGTGCGAGTGAAGCGCGACTTAGAGGCTGGCTACACATACCGCAGTACTGGAACGGCACTGGCGAAACATTACACATTTGTGCCGGATACTCGAACATATCGCTAGCGTTGGGAGAGAACGGTGGGCCGGTGGCTAACCTCACTGCGCAGCCGTCAGCTTGCTCGCTTGTTGACTGGCCGGCCTTGTTTCCTGGTCGTCTCGCGGTCGATATGCACGCTAACGATTCTTTACATACGGGATTATATCCGTCACATCATCACGCCAAAATGGAATTACTCCACAACAAGTCTCAGGAAAGTGCTAAGGTATATAATGTACTTATTTTACTGGTTATTTGCTAAATAGGCAGCTCCTTAAAATGAGAGTACGCTGGGTTACCTACTCCCTTACTTCACTTTATGTAGAACGTTTATGCCTTGAGCAAAGATATCTGTAAATCTTTTCATTTTAAGATGATAAGTGATTATGTTATGAAAATAGAATAAGTATTACATATTTATTTTAATTTATTGATATGACGTTGTTTTAGGTGTTCACCTTCGAATTTTTGGAGCCTTACTCGGATGGTCAGTGTTCCAAATATGATAACTGTCTTTTATGTCTTGCCGACGCCGCCTGCGGCTGGTGCGAGCTTACCAACCGTTGCGAACCAAGAAATATAGACGAGACTACCTCGTGTGTCGTCGATGGCGAATGGAGGTACCTCACACTGCAGCCGGCGGGCTGCCCTAACTGTTCCAATTACATAAGCTGCGAGCGGTGCGTGATCGGCAACTACTGCGAGTGGTGGGCGGACGAGGCGCGGTGCGCGCGGCGCGGCCGGGCCGGCGGGGGCATCGCCCAGCCCGCGCTGTGCCCCGCGCCCTGCCGCCTGCGCGCCGACTGCGAGCACTGCCTGGACGAGCGCGGCCGCTGCGTGTGGTGCGAGGCCACGCGACAGTGCTTCAGCTTCAGCGTGTACACGAGCGAATATCAGTTCGGCCTCTGCCGCGAGTGGCTCGACCGCGCCTCGTCGCCTTCCGATGACACCTCACGTAAAGCTGGCCAGTGCAAGTCGTGCCGCCGGCACGTGCAGTGCTCGGCGTGCCTGCGCAGCATGGGCTGCGGCTGGTGTTATTCCCACGAGAACCCCATCAATGGTGCTTGCACTGAGGGTGATTTCACCCGGTCGCATGCCGACTGCGCGTTCGTATTAAATGTCACCACTGCGGACGCTGGGTGGGCGTATGCACAGTGCCCTGACGTCGACGAGTGTGGGCTCGGCCTGCACGACTGCAACGAACACGCTATCTGTAATAACACCCATGGCTCGTACACGTGTAAATGTAAACAGGGTTATATAGGAGACGGCAAAAAAAGCTGTATGCGCACCTGCTACAATAACTGCATTCACGGTTACTGTCTCGGATCTCCCCAATACAAGTGCAACTGTGATTTAGGGTGGACCGGTGCGGACTGTTCCATAAACTGCGGTTGTCATAATCATTCAACCTGTAAAACTGGGGTGGGTCGGTGTGATGAGTGTCAGGACTGGACAGAAGGAGAGTTTTGTGAGTCTTGTAAGCCCGGCAGTCACGGCAATGCTACGACGGGACAGGGTTGTCGAAGGTGCGACTGCAATGATCACGGCGATGAAACGCGCGGAGTGTGCGATGTTGCAACAGGCGAATGTATATGCAAAGATAACACCGAGGGCCTTAATTGTGAACGTTGTAAACCAACATTTTACGGCGATCCGAGACATGGAGGCCGATGTTATTATCAGTGTGAACCTAGAGGGATGTTAAATGCAACACAAACCGAAGGTATTGGTTCTTATAAGACCGACCCCGATATTAAAACGATTGGACCATCCAAGGAATGTTTGTGGATTATATCTGCTGAAGACATAAATGACGCTATAATTCAGTTTACCATAAATTCCTCAACCTTCGACGTTCCATGTGATGAGAATGCAGTATACGTTTACGACGGCCTCGGTGGGGTACCAGATCTGAGTAACAATCAGCAGAGTCAGTTGTTAGGTGTGTTTTGTAACGGTGCCTCATCCGGCGTCATAGAAGCTCGCAGTGGTAATCTAACCGTTCATTATAAACAGGGGCAGCCGGAACAAGGGTTTGAGGGAAGTTACAAGGTACTTGCTTGTGATGGCTATTGTTCGTGGCCCAGAGTGTGCACCAAGAGGCACTGTGTTTGTCGCGATGGATACAGTGGGCCGAACTGCGAAGTTGAAATCTGTCGTAATAACTGTAGCATGGCTGGAGTTGCTGGTGTATGTGACACTAGCTATGGAAGGTGTTTGTGTAATGAGGGATTTGGCGGAGATGACTGCTCAATCAGACTTGATAAAACACAACTTGTGTTTACAGAACTATTCAATTCCGAATATTTAACAGATGGTTTAGATCATTTGAGAAAAACTCTACCCAGATTCGGGCATAGTCTGGTAGCTGATAGACGAGGGTTGTGGATGTTTGGAGGATATTCACTGTCTCACGGACCGTTGAATGATATACGGTTTTTTGATACAAAGAATAATACATGGATGCAAGTCACAGTAGAAGCGACTCCTGACGCCAAAATGCCCGAAGGTCGATATTTTCATGCTGCTGAGATCTACCATTCTAAACAGAATATTTATATATATGGGGGTTTGAGTTTACAAGAGAAAAGTGGACAAAATAAAACGCTAGGCGATTTTTGGCAGTTTAGCTTAAAAGACCAAAGATGGAGCAACATCAGAAACAAAGATAAAGACGGTCAACCGCCTTCCCTCGCCGGACATACCTTGACATTACAGAAATACTTGGATTATGAAAGTTTAGTTTTAATAGGAGGGTTTTCACTAGAAGAAGGTTTTATGTCTGATATTTGGGAGTTCGATCTTGACAATGAAAAATGGATCAAATTAAAAGATGAAGGTGCCAGACCGTCCGGAATAATTGGTCATAGCACTGTGTACCACGCACCTTCACAGAGCCTGTATGTGTATGGAGGAATTCTATATGCATACAATGGTACAGTCCTTTCCAATAAACTGTTTTCATTCCATTATCCGACGAAAAAATGGAGCGAATTGCCTACTTTTCCAATTTTAAACCATTTTTATGATAATTTACCGCAAGCCACATACTTACATTCAGCTGTTACAACAAATGACTACATGATTATATTTGGTGGAAGAACCGATCCTGACAATAGATCTGATTCTCTTATTGCATATATCTACAGTTGCAATCAATGGGTTAGACTTGTAAAAGGTTAGTGAAGTTGTTTATGCATGTGTAACAGTAATTATTTTAAAGTTATTACATAAATCCTATGTTTTCAGGTGTTAGTATCGTAGGACACCCACCGCCGCCTACGATAGCTCACGCTATGGCAATTGATATAGAAACCGAGAACGATGGTTACATATACATAATAGGTGGTTGGACGGGCAGCGCCCATTGTCAAGTCACCCGTATTTCACTCCCCGAAGACCTTTGTTCTTTATGGAGTTCTAACAAGTTTGAGTGTCGTAGCCATATGGGTTGCAGTTTCTGCAGTACAGGAAATTACACCAAATGTTTTTCGGTGGACAAACCTGGATGTGAGGGAAGCGACAGTGTTTCGGTGAACCCGGGCGCAGCATGCGATGCCGAGCTCGTGTCCACGCGCGCCTGCGAGAACTTTACCACGTGCACGTCGTGTCTGGCCGCGTGGCCCATGTACCCGGAAGATAAGCCGGCTTGTCGCTGGTGCGAGTCCTGCGCTGCTGCTGTCGGTGTGTGTTTGTCATTTTATATAATTCAGTGCGCCTGTTCGCAATGTGGATGACAACTATTACTATGTTCCAGGCGAGTGCGTCCCCACGGATGAGTCATGTACAAGTATGAAATGTAATGCTGGCACTACTTACATCAGCAATGTTGATTATTGCCCAGAACTTAGATGTGCGTCATCAGACTGTGAGAAATGTGTCTCTAAAGAATGTACGTGGACAAGACATGCAGTCAGAGAAGGTACATTTTAAAATCCGTAAAACTACGTAGTTTAAAAAATAAAAATGTTTAAATAAGTAATTTTGCAGGTCAGCTAACTAGAATATCAGAAGACTCTATAGAACTCTTCAATTGGACGTGTGCATCAATAGAAGAACACGGACGCACAAGCCTTCGTGCAACAAAGAGTGAGGAATGTCCAAACAGATGTACGATGCACGACGATTGTCAATCGTGTCTCAGCTCCGACGGCGGCGAGGGAGGGTTCGCGGAGTGCCGCTGGGCCACGTACCTGGGCAAGTGCATATCGCCCGCGTACCAGCCGGTGTACTGCGCGGGCGGCGTGTGCGGCCTGGTGCTCACCAAGGCCGACAAGAGCAAGTGCCCCGCGCCGTGCGACACCTTCGAGCAGTGCTCGGAGTGCCTGCACCACTCGCACTGCGGCTGGTGCGCGCTGCGGGGCGCCAACGGCCAGGGCGTGTGCTCCGAGGGCTCCATCGACGCGCCGCTCGACTACTCCACGCGCACCACCTGCGCCGCCGTCTACAACGGCGTGCACCAACTCAATGACACCAACGACACCTTCTCATGGCACTACACGCGGTGTCCGCCGGAGAACGAGTGCGAGAACAATCATCATCAGTGTAAAGCTGAATCAGAGGTAAGTTTTCTTGCAGCTTGTCTCCTCTACTTTACTTTTTCTTATGTGTAGAGAGCATTCTTTATAATTTGTACGTAGTACGTATGTACCTACATTGTGCGTAGACTTGATAGTAACAATGCAACCTTTGGTATACCTAGGTGTGTCGCGACTTGCCCGAGGGCTACGAGTGTGCGTGCGGTGCAGGACACAAGCGCGCGGCAGGCGCGGGCGGTGGCTGCGTGGCGGTGTGCTCGCAGGGATGCGTGCGCGGCGCATGCGTGCAGCCCGACGTCTGTCGCTGCGAGTTCGGCTATGTAGGCGCCAACTGCACCATCCAGTGCCAGTGCTACGGACACTCCGACTGCGAGGGGCCGGACAAACTCGACAAGTGCATAGAGTGCCATAATAATACAATGGTATAGTCTATGTACCTTTATCGGGTTTGATTTGTTCTTCTTTCCTGCTGAGATAACTCAAATCGGTCATCGTTTCTGTAGGGTGACCAGTGTGATAAATGTAAACCGAACTTCGTGGGCGACCCGGTCAACAACGTGCAGTGCGTGCCTTGCTCTACGTACTGCCACGGGCACACGTCCATCTGCACGAGCGAGGTGGACGCGGCGCCGTCGTCCCGCGACGTGGGCGGCCCGGCCGACGCGGACGACTTCTTCCGCGACGGGACGGCGGCTAAGGCGCGCTGCGTGCGCTGCGCTAACAACACGGACGGCCCGCGCTGCGAGCGATGTATCGAGGGCTACTTCAGGGGATCGGATGATTTTAGAGATCCTTGCAGACCGTAAGTATAAAGCTTTTTTTACTAGAATTTATGTTAATGTATGTTGTGATGATACCTGTATTTTTCCACTTCGCATTATGTAATTAGTAAGTTATATAAAATAATGATTATTTCAGTTGCATAATAACAACACAAACTATTTTGTTCCAGATGCGAGTGTCACGGCCATGGTGACACTTGCGATCCTGTAACAGGAGAGAAGTGTAATTGTGGAAATAATACCGAAAGTGACATATCGTGTCAGACGACCAGCTCCAGTAAGAATTCTGCTCAAGAGTGCTGGCGGTACCAGTGTGTTAAATGTAAGGACCTGTATATGGGCGACCCGAGGAATGGACACCAGTGCTATAAAACCATTAACATAGAGAATAAACTATGCTTCGATGGAAAATCTATTGGTAAGTTTTTTTTCTTGTAAATAAAAGGTCGGTTGTAAAATTATTAATTTATCAAAAAAATATTACTATTTTCAGATGAGTGTAAAATTAAGCCGCGACCTCTCTACCCTGGACAAACAGTATTTGTAGCAGTTAATCCACGATATATGAACGTTGACATTAGGGTGATAGTGGATGTGACTCAGGGGGCTGTCGACTTGTATCTTAGCCCGAATGACAGTTCCTTTGTTGTATCTGTAAACTCTAGCAATGGCGACCATGCCGTTGAGTTAGATCCGACTTACCATAAGCATGAGCCGAGCCGCAGAATGCCATCGTTTGACGAGCACGTGCCGGAGGAACCACGTGTGACCTGGTACTTTGACAAGACCGAGTACACCCTGGCCGATTACACGGCCAAGGATCTAGCCACGTATGTAACTGTGGACAGGAGAAACATCTTACTCCGTGTGAAGAATCTCCGTAACCGGCTAGTCCTCACTCTGCCGCAGAATGTTCATGATTTGACGCACACCAAATTCTACATCGTGATACGCGCGCGACACACTGAAGACGGAGCAGCTAGCTTCGGCGTCATTTTCTTCCGTCAGGATCAGTTGCACATCGACCTGTTCGTGTTCTTCTCTGTGTTCTTCTCCTGCTTCTTTCTATTTCTGGCGGCCTGCGTGGTCGCCTGGAAAGCGAAACAAGCGGCCGACGTCCGCCGCGCTAGGAGAAGACATGTCGTCGAGGTAAGAACTCAATAACTTCTTATGTTATGTTATTAGAGTCGGTTTTTTTAAGTTTTTCAGTCCAAACTTATTGCTGTTTGTGATACTGAGTCTTGTTTATTTCAGATGCTGCATATGGCCAAGCGTCCATTCGCGGCGGTGACGGTGGTGCTGAGCGGCGGCGTGACGTCAGCAGGGCTGCGGCGGCGGCGCGCGCCCGACCTGCGGCCCGTGGCCATCGAGCCCACCGGGGACGGCCGCGCCGCCGTCACCTCCGTACTCGTCAAGTAAGTTCACAGCTTCTGGCTCATGTTGTTCTCCAACAGTTGAGACCCATCTCCGACAGTTTAACGTTCGTGTAAAGGCGTATATAATATGTAATATATATTTTATACTTATAAACTGATCAGGCAGTTAACTAGTAATAATCACTCGTGACGGGCAAGCCAAGTGGGCTTGTAGCGGTACCAGGTATGAAGTAGGGTGTCCTGTGCGTAAAGATAATGAGGTGTATCCGCGCAGGTTGCCGGGCGGGTCCCACGTGCCGGTGCGGCTGGCGCTGGCCTCGTCGCTGGTGCTGGTGGCGCGCGCGCCCGCGGCCCGCCCGCGCCGCGCGCCGCCGCTGGCCCGCCTAGCCGCGCACACCTAGCCGCCGCGCCTAGCCGCGCACACCTAGCCGCCGCGCCTAGCCGCGCACACCTAGCCGCCGCGCCTAGCCGCGCACACCTAGCCGCCGCGCCTAGCCGCGCACACCTAGCCGCCGCGCCTAGCCGCGCACACCTAGCCGCCGCGCCTAGCCGCGCACACCTAGCCGCCGCGCCTAGCCGCGCACACCTAGCCGCCGCGCCTTACTGAGCACATCTCGCCGCCGCGCCTCACCGCGCACATCCAGCCGCGTCTCGCCGCGCACACCTAGCCGCGCCTCGCCGCGCACTCCAGCCGCGCCTAGCCGCGCACACTCAGCCGCGCCTAGCCGCGCACACTCAGCCGCCGCGCCTTGCCGCGCACCCCTAGCCATCGCCGCCGCCGCGACCTGCGCAGGTCGACGGTTTGCCCGCTTTCAACTCCGTGTTCGTAAGCCTGAATAATCTCCGGTAGAATGCAGAACACGAGGTACGACCGGCTTAATTGTTTCAACGTGGAACGTAAACTGTACGTATATGTGGCTGCACCTGATTTATGTCACCGACGGCCATATCGATTTAAGTTAAGATTCAAACTATTTAGGACGGGTGTTATAGATTTTTACATGTATGTATATTTCTATCGGTGAGTGGTGAGATTGGTCTCCACTTACACAATTTGTGTCGAGGATCTGCTATTAATCTTCGCTATTTATTGAATCTCATATAATCTGTGTCGTTCGATACGAGCGAGGAGCCAAAGGAATCAAATGGAGCGCAGACAATGCGCTGGTTGTGAGTAACCGATATCTGCTAAACTGTTGTGTTGTTTATCTCGAAATTTTAATATGTAATGTTGACGCGAAATTTTGTTAATGTTGAATGTCTATTTTATGAGTTAGCTTCAGATCTTTATTTACAAGTTTTGAGTAGGTGAGAATAATACTGCAGCTGACTATTTCTAGGGTACATTATGAAACTATGTTCCTATTGATAGATGAATCTCTATATATTATTAGTTAATTAAATCTACAGGCAGTTATTTTCTAAATTGATTAAATTTATATTTGTTAATATTATATATTTTAGGTAAAAATATGAAATGTGGAAACTCACTAATATCTAAATTTAAAATATTTAATACAGTAATTCGACAAATTGGCTACCTTAAAGGGCCACTTTGCTGAAAGTACAGAGACTGTTGTTCATGATCGGCTATTTTAAAACTAGCTATAACAAGGGGTCATGCCATTATTTTATGTTATTTTAGGGTACTATTTAGTACGACAGGAAGAAAGTCCAAAAATGAGAAAGTTAGTGCATTTCTGTACACTTAAACAAGAGTACAACAACCACTTCTGTGTAGCCATGCTATTGATTGTGTGACATTATTATTTTAACATGATCATTCTTGTGTCAATATACAGTCAACTGTTTACGTACAGAATCACTACAAGCCACCGTATTTCCGTATAGCAGAGTATGCGCTCCAATAAATCGACACGAGCCGCTCATGCATAGCATAGTCTCTACGTATGCAAATGTACTGAACTGTACATGTCTATGTCTGCTTGCATTTAGCTGAATTTTTGCTTGCCAGCTGCTACTTGTCATGAAATCATAAGGGTCAATATTAGAGATTATTTAAAGAATGTACGTACTCGTAACCTACCCAATTAGAACGCCAATAATGTGTAATATTATATATTCAAAATGCAAAGAATTACGTAACTGCTGGTCATAACTAATTACTACGTATCTATTAGTATTATGTAAAAGATAAAACACTTTAATTACTAGAAAACAAGTTGTTGTACCAGTTAAGTTCGGCCGAATGATTAGTTAGTCAAACGTGCAATATACATAATTATATCGAGGTGTAGATGAATATTTAAATTAAATACGTATTATCTATTAATTTATCGATGTCTCGAATAGTTTCAATATCGATCCCTTATAATTATGATAATAATTACCGTCGGCCGGATCATAAGTGGCTACTTTGTATATAATTTAAAAATAACAGTATTCTATTACAAAGTTGTTAAATATTTTAATACGGCGTACAATTTCGTCTCCCTTTCGAGTAGTCTATTATCGAATTCTATTTATGTACAATAATTATTTTGTGAATAGCTCCATTTTTAAATGCTTGTACAGACATTGAAGCAATTAATCTTCATTATTATATTGCTCATTAGTAATCAGCAGTATTGTGTAAATGGATTGATCAATTATTTAATGTGTAGGTAGAGTTATGATAAATAAGTAGGTAGGGTTAACTTTAAACTATTAAGAGAGTACTGAATATTGTTATAGCTACATTATTAAGTTATACATAATCAAATGAATTGTACTTGATCAAAGGTATAAGCCGAGTCCAAATTACATTCCATTTGTATAATATCTTTGTACATAAAATAATGTGTAATAATTGTGTATAACCAAATTTTAGATCAGGTATCAAAGAGCTTTAAGGATATTTAAACTAAGAAAATGTATTGCTCATAACCTTCGATTAGAACTTTTTCGATATACATTCAAATGCATTTATATATTATTTTGATAAACTGAACTGGGATTTCTTTACATTGACTGTAAAATATATATGAAATTGTATCTCATTTGTGGGCGAAGTAACTGTGTTCAGCGCACCTTGGAAAACTAAGCATTTGTGACCTGTGCATTTATAAACTGTTACAGTTGGCTTCATTCGACTAATAGACAAAAACAGTTTACCTATGCTAATAGGTTGATAGTGTTCATTCAAATGTAACAATGCTAGAGTATAGCATGTATGTGGTATGTAATGCGGTCTATATTTTCATATAAAAAATTATGTGTTTTGTGTATTACCTAAATTCGTCCTATTTTATGCTCAATGATATAATTCCAAGCCTGATGAAATTATATCTGATAGTAGGTATGTGAATTGCCAAAATGACAATGAGGAGAAGGTTTTTATCTCAAATGTTATTTTAATACATTTATCACTTTCTTCTTACTAATGCTCTCACAGTAACAGTGATGTCCATTTCTTTATAGTTACTAGTTTATATTAATTATTGAATTTTATTGATAGGTATTGGGTTTACCTTAGAAAAATAAGCATAATTTTATTTGCTCAAAATATTTTTATATTGAATTACTACAGCTCTGTTATGCATTTTAAAAAGGATATCCTTTGTACAAACATTTATATTGTATCAATTCTTTCTTGGTCTCCTTTTCTGATGAACGTCATGTTTAGCTAACTTGTAGCCATCCTTGCTTTTCTTCAGGTGTGATATTATTTTAAGTAATTACTTTAACTACCTATTTAATAAAGATGCCCATTCAAGTAAGTAATTTGTGGAAATGTTTTTATTTTATAGTTTTATCTATATACTTATTTGATACATTTGATTATGTAATGGTACTTTTTCTGTAAATAAATATAGGTATATTTATTTGGGCAGCTTTATTATTATATAAGACTTGGGTGCATTTTAACATGATTTCATATTTTCTCTTAAAACATGATAAGATGATTTAGCACTCCACCGTTGTAACAAATTGTCCATCAAAGATTTTCAACGCAATATTTACTTTCATTTAAATGAAATCTTATGGCAGTATTATGTACAAGCAATATATATTTTTGTTTAACTTGAATGTATAATAAATGTTTATAAAATAAAATAAAATATACTGTTGGTTGTAAAACAAGATTCTTTTTATTATAAATGCAAAATTTATACAAGTATGTTATATAGTAGCGTTATTTAAAATATAAGAGTTCTACATTAATCATAATAGACAAAATCAATTACACAGGCACCTACTCTATAAAACACTATACAAGTAAAGTAATATTATACTAATGTTTAAATAATTAAGTGGAGCTACTTAATATAACATGATAGACTAAAAGGAACACCTATTGGTCTTTTTGTGTGAGCAGGTGGGTTTTAATTTTTTGAAGTAGTTCCTTCTTCACTGTGTCAGGAACTAGTGCTCGGGCACGAGGAGTAACTTTTGTGACTAACATATCAAATGTGACATTGTTGCTTTCATTATCTTTGACAACATCCCGACAAAGCATTCTCACTTGGTCTCTCCAGCCACATTCTATTAATCGCCTCCTCAATAATTCTTTAAACCTGTAAATAAATCAATGTTTTAGATACTATTATACTCATACTAACCTTGGTAAAAAATACACTACATTGTCTGTTTATGTAAAATTATTAGGGTATTGTAAATTTTATTTTTCTTTCAATCAATCTATTAGACTACTAATTTGGCTAGTACTTTAAAAGCCTATGCCTTATTACAGGAGCTTATGCATGTTTATTTACCTATTACACCTAGCTTTGCTAGTGCCAACTTTTAGAAATGCAACATAGCAGCAACCAAATGAATGGTCTTTACAGTTAACATGAGACAATAAATATGGAGGTAACAAGTAATGGTAGTCTTATCATACCTTTCCCGATCTCCACTCAAGACCAACCGCTGATGCGCTATGGTATTGTTTACAGTCATAATAACCTGAAATAATACACAAATGGATAAAAAAACAAAGCAAGCCCTAAAACTAACAAGGGCTATATTAGCAGCAAACTACTTTTTGTCTGGCCAAGAAGTACCGGGATAAATTGTATTCAAGGACCGCTGCGGACTGGGCAGAAGCATTTATCCTATAGTAAGGATGAAATAGGCTACTTTATATTTTATGAGTTTTATTGCAGACAAATCAGAACTTTCCAGTTAATTAAAAACAAGAACCATAACTAATTTGAGTGATTTTTTGTATCATAAATACATACCTATTTCACTTTTTTAAATTAAATCTGTTGTAAATATCCACAACAAAATTAATCGATGTTTGACAGTTGACTTGACAATGTCAATTGTCAATGATCAAAAAATTATAATCTTAATTTTCAAGAAACGAAAATTGACACTGACAATTGACAAACAGCCAGTCAGACACTATCACCACATAAGACGATGACTGGAACGTGGATCCATAGAGACTGGAACTAAATGTATCACTGCACACTGTATTCACTAAAGCAAGCAATCAAATTATTTAGTATATGCAACTGGCAACATTATTTTGCAATGATTAAAAGTCATGTCACTAACCTCAGACAAAGGAATGTCACTAAGACCATAGACTAATCAGAATAAGACCTCCAACCTCTAACAATAGACTTTGCTCACTAGTTTCCCCAAACTGTGTAGGAAGACTAAGATGGCGTTACTGTGCGCGTACTTACAAGTAATAACAATAATTTCTTTACTAATTGGCTTATAAGAGTGGACAATAGATGGCGATGTCATAAATGTTGCAAAACTTAGTATACAAATTGACTTGTGCGTAATTGGAATAGATGGCGCTGTCGTAAATGTTACAAAACTAGATCATAAAGGACAATGCCAGATCCTGCCCTAGCCATTTACAGAATATATAAATCCACGAAAATAATTGTAACGACTACTGGACCTTTTCATAACAATTTGTTTTTCTTTAGAACTTGCGGATTTCAAATCAATGTTAAAAGGAATTCAACCCCGGAAATTCCCTTTTGCCATTTCCCCTATTCTATAACTATCTGCGTTTCTTGTTACGCATGAACATACCTAGGTAATAAAAATTAAATTACATAAAATAATTAATTATAGATCAAATGAAAGCGAACGTATGCATTACGTTGTACGTAAAAATCATTAAAGATTACGCAAATAATTATGTATTAGAAGAATGTTGCATAAAAATTAGTTTCGCATTCATGGATTTTGTATAACGAAACGTTATTGAAGCGCATGCGTGATTAGTCTTATGTCAAAGTTTAAAGGATGACATTGAAATTCATTCGCTCCAATACTATTTTTAAAGCTAAAGTACGTTATTGAAGCGCATGCGTGTATTAGTCTTATGTCAAAGTTAAAATTATGACATTGAAATTCATTCGCTCCAATACTATTTTTAAATATAAAATACATACAAGTACATATAAAAAATACAAGATATATGTTCTTAAACAATAAACGCAATGTATGAACATCTATTTTACCAATATATTATATATCAATATAGACTTATGGTTTATAACACTGACTGCAGATCATATGTCACTGTGATCAAATCACAACTTCAGCTTATACTTTTTGAATCTTTTTATGTTCATATTATAATATTATGTTGATGTGTGACACAATTTATAGTAGATATATTTAAGCCACGCACAACGTCAGCTCCTCGTATTTTACTTCAATTCAAACCAAAAAATAAGCAAATTTGTAACTTAAATAGTTCGTCTTCCGGCTGATGAAAATAATCAAATGTGTTAAATAGTGTAATCAATTTTAACAGTTGGCATACAATTCTAAAATACAAATTCACCGTGTCTAAACGTTTCTTAAACAATAAACGCAGGTTTGGAACATCTATTTTGCTATCAAGTTTAATGTCAGAATAGTCTTGAAATATGTAACCCTGATCGCAGCTTACTTGTTGCTAAGATCAAATCACGGTAATATGAATCACTTTTTGAAACTTTTTTTTCAAATTTCTAGAACATTCCACTGATACAAGAAACAAAAAATAAAACAACTACGTATGAACTGAATTATCTCATTCGAATCCACAAAATATTATTTTATGATACGCCTAATATCACGAAGTAATTATAAATATTATGATAATGGTGGACCGTGGATATATTTATGAAAAATGGTCGCCTAGCAGTAGCCGAGTCGTATTATTGTAATTGAGTTTATTATCAGTTGTCATACGATTCTAAAATTCAAATTCACCGCGTCATAACGTTTCTTAAACAATAAAAGCAGGTTTGGAACATCTATTTTGAAAATTTATTAAATGGTAGAATAGTCTTACAGTATGTAACACTGACTGTAATGAACATTATACTGAGGTCAAATCATGACATATAAGTTCACTTTTTGAATCTTTTTATGTTAAAATTTCTACAACATTCCATTCCACTGATACAAGAACCAAAAAGTAAAACAAGTCTTCGTACAAATACAACTAAGTCCATAGGTAAAATGGCTCACATTATGGTATTAGATGCAATTGATGAAGATATATTTGTTTGCGGCCGTTGCAAGGGTGTGTTTCGCGCCTTAGAAATATTCCTAGATCATAAAAGATCAGACTGTATAAATAACGGAATAGGAGAAAAACTATCAAATGATAATTTAGGGACAACAGTGGCAAGCAGTTCCATTAGTGAAAGAGTTGCGACATTACATCAAGGTGATAATTTACCTGATGCTCTTACAGAACAGATTTGGCCTAAAGATCATAGTTGTTCAATGTGCAAAAAGAAATTCAAAAAGATTAAAAGCTTATTCTCACATTTGAAAACACATAGTGATAAACCTTACCAGTGTCCTATATGTGGTCGGTGTTTCATACAAAATTCACATTTACAGAGGCATATCAATTCTCATAAAATGTGGCCTGATGGTATCATGGAAACTACTGCAAGAACTATTGAAGTGGAACTTTTAAGCTACACCTGCCCACACTGTAGTTTAATATTGCCTAATTATAGTCAATACAGAGGTCATCAAAAGAATCATATATCTCTTAAAAAATATAAATGTATTCAAGGTGAATGTATGGAGTATTCTGAAACAGTGGAAAGTCTGCTGCAACATGTAAATAGTTGTCATGAGAATCCAATTTATTCATGTCATTTATGTAGTGCCACATTTAATCAGATAGAGGATATTGCAATACATCAACAGAGCCATAGCCAACTAAGCAAAGACATACAGAAAAAAATTAAATTATATAAATGTTCTCAATGTGATGCTAGATTTCGTAAAGCAGAAAAATTATCTCTGCACATGCTTACAGAGAATCATCAAAAAAGGTGCATACATTGTAATAAAACATTTGCTAGTGACAAGAGGTTACGTCTCCACTTACAGATTCACAGGAAGTTAAAACCATTTCAGTGTAATATATGCAATAGTAGTTTTCATATGAAGAAATATTTATCAACTCATATGCTAAAGCATGGTAACAGGCAATTTAAATGTTCTGTATGTAAGAATACTTTCAAAAGACAGGATCTCCTTCAGAGGCATATGAAGTTACATCAAGCCAAGAAGATGTTTAAGTGTCCATTTAAAGACACTCTGGGTTGCAAAAAGGAGTTCAGTCGCAGTGACAAGTTGAAGTCACACATAAAGTCCCATACAAAGCATTTGACTGTAAACAAAAGTACTAAAGCAAAAGCATCACAGGATGAGACTGTGGAGCTTTGTACTGTGCCATGAAACCCAGACTTATACATGAAATAAAGTTGAAAAGCAATAAAGTAAGAATATCAATAATCTTTGTTTTGGAGAATATTTTTTTATGGTCATGAAGAATATTTTTTTATAAAATATAATATAGACATTTGTCTGTTGTGCACTGTTCTTACATTGTTATAAATAACACCAATAAGTATAACGGTATACAAAAATTGGAAGTGATAAAATAACAAGTAGAATAGCCATACTATGAACATGAAAGGCTTCATTCACAGACAGCCAGTAATATCTAATTACCTAGTAAGCCAGTGGTGAAGAGGGTCTCATTCACACTAGACACATTAGTTAAACAGGACAGAATATTAAAATTTAATATGAATTTTTCCAATTCATTAGTCTTCCTAATTTTTGTATCTACACATCTCTTATTATGTGAAGTAAGTATTAAGTGCTGTAATGTATAAAGAAGATTCTTAAGTTATTTTGAAGTTGGTTTATCTTTTTAGATGGTTGGTTGTTTTACCTTTGAATTTTTTTCAGGCACGCCAATTTCGTGTTACAGATCAGGTGTATTTTGACATAAAAAGTGAGGATAAAGATCTAGGTCGAGTAGTAATAGGTTTATTTGGTGATTTAGCCCCTAAAGCTGTCAAAAATTTTAAGTCCTTAGCCACTACTGGTGTACAAGGGAAGTCTTATAAGGGCACCTCATTTAACCGCATAATCAAAAGGTTTATGGTGCAAGGTTAGTTGAATGTTATTTTTAATAATAATCTGTTTATAAATATAAGTGCATACCTACTTGGAAAATAATCTATAACCAACACTTACCACCTACCCATCTATTCTTACAGGTGGTGATGTACTTGCTGACAATGGTTCTGGCTCTATAAGCATTTATGGTGAAACATTTGATGATGAGAACTTGGAGACACAGCATACTACAGCTGGGTTCGTATCAATGGCCAATAAAGGTAATTTTTGTTTTAATAATCGTATTTTCATTGTGTGAGCCTAATTCTTGTAATACCAATTTAATTAATGATGTCATTTTACTTGCAGGCCCAAACACAAATGGATGTCAATTTCTCATAACAACTGTTGGAACTCCCTGGTTAGATAATTTACATACTGTTGTTGGAAAGGTAATATTATTATTGAATATTATTGTCATATAATATTGTGTATTCTCCAAAAAGTGGACTGAGATAAGTTAACTTGCAATAAGTAGAAAATCGTTAATATAATTTGTTATAGACCTATTTGGAATCATCTTCAACCCTTTATTTACACCCTCTATATATATATATATATATAAATCTATCTACTATCTGTATTCACGTGTTTGTTTAGGAATTGTCCACTAGTTGAATCGATTTCCAATAGTTGAAATACAGAAACGAATTAAACAAATAATATTACTTCTCTTCATGCTTATTTGGTAGTTCAATGCGAGTTTACTAATATAGTTGTTATTTTGAAGGTAGTAGAAGGCCAGAATGTGGTGCACATGCTCGAACACACCCCCACCGACGTGGACGACAGGCCCACGTTGCACGTGTATATCGCCGACAGCGGACTTCTGCCTACTCCACAACCTTACTACATTTCCGATGATCCCTACGAGTAAGTTAAAATATATAATTATCATTATCACACATTACATATAACATTTGTAAATAAGTTATTTCTTAAAAGAGTGATGAAATGGTAATTTGTCTTTGACTAATGACATTACAGCTGTCTGACCTTTTTATTTTATTCTAAAAATATCATGACATTTTTAAACCAGATGTGGTTTCTATTTCTGCATGGATTATAATTATTGAAATTGATCATATATTTTTCGCCTGTCCATTAAATTGCAAGTCGTTTGACTTGTATTTAAAACTTACGCAAATTAAAATTCCTTTACCTATTAACTTTCGTTCCCTTTTATGTAACTTCTGTCCTTCTATTATTAAAACACTCTCTAAATTTATCAGACAAAATAATATTAAATTGTAGCTCTTTAGGTTTTAATAACGATTAAATAAAAATAGGCCCACAAAAATGTCTAACTGCAAACGTTGCAGTCTTAACTCGAATCTGGCAGAATAGTTGGAAGTCCGACTCAATTGCCACAAGAAGAAAAAAAAAATTTATTGAAATGATATATCGTAATATAATAAGTGATCTGTAAATATGACATGTTTGGAATTTATGTAGTTGAAAACACACCCACGATACAGGAAAATATCTTGAAGTGAGGTAAAGTACAAATGTCGATTTGAACATTGCGTGACGGATTAGTATATAAGACTCGATTTTTGTATGGGTGCAGGTTACTGGGGTCACAATAGCCTAGTCCTTACTCGATGCTCATAATTAGATCAATCACTCGATTGCTATTATCATATTGGCGTTATTAGGTATAATCTTCGTACCTAGTATTTTCATAAACACTATTATCTTGTGAGGCGTCTTTATCATTTCGTTGTTCGGAAAGCGCAGTTAGCCAATGACCCCTGATCTCTCCGGTCGCTTCGGTCAGCCGTCCAATCGGACTTTAAGTATGAATGTCTGTATGGATTGAAAAGCGAATCGGATTTTTTAAAATAAAAATCAAATGTATTATAAATAATTTCGGTAATTTTTTTTTAAATCTTTTATGGCGTGTACCCTGAGGAGGGGTCTTATTGGGCGTAACCGGATAAAGGTGAAACTCCTTGAGCCTCCAGCCAGAAATTTTGGTACTAAGTAAGAATAATGTTTATTTAAAAAAGCTGAAGCGGTTTCTTAATCCATACGGACATAAGTGTGAGGCAATGGAGCGTGCACCGGTTTAGGTACTCACTTAGCACCATGAAGCGTAGGTGGGTGATTTCAGTTGAGATTGGCCTGTAAAATTCTGTCGGGCATTTTCTTTTCCGATATTGTTATTTCTCTTGCTTGTACAAATTTGTTATTCAATTGATAACGGTTCTTTTTGTATTGTTTGCAGTCTGTGGGCATGGATTAAGGCGTCGGCAGTTCCGCTGACCATGTCTTTCTCAATCCTCGGCTTCTTTCATTGGATGATGCGGAAAATGGAAATTTAATTAATTACCTAATGACTGTCGAGGTACTAACTAATCTATATAATTCGTAATTCCGTTTTAAATAATGTCAAGCTTATTTACTTTTTCAAGGATAAATAAAAATACTTAAGTAATTAAATTGTGTTGTTTATTTTTTAATCATTGAAGTGTAGTATATTATCACCATATAAAACATTTTATTACACTGTGTTGTTTATTGTTAAAATACATAATATATGTACAACTTTCTATTGTACTAACTATTCTTATTTAAGCTTTCTATAAATTATTTCACACTTTTAAACCTAACTAATTAAAATATGTAGGTGCTACAAATATTAACAACAGATGGTCAAGCATTATGTCAATGTTTTTATTACTTTAAATAATAATTATATTTGTTTGTAGTTTATATTAAAACGGTTATTAAAGATAACGTAATGTTAAACCACTTTTACATGTTCGTTCATTAAATCATAGCTAAAAGGTACCACCTTATTTGTCTACTAGGTTTCTTCCTGCCTTCCAGTTACATTTGAGCTTCTGTTCCTCACTTAGTTACTATTTTATTACTTATCAACAAAGTTTAGCGAAACTAGCAGGAACTTAACGTTCCTTTACGATTAATACCTGTTGTGACAGAATTAGAAGATAAAGTTTTCTACTGGAACCTGCTAATATCTTACATTGTACTAAGTCGGCGGTAAGAGATATCGTGTAAAATGTAGTGTACACGCTTTTGTTAGCACAGCGATGTAGCTTTAATGTTAGTTTCAAATCTTTACGAATCAAGCGGCATCCGGCACGAATTTGTTCCTGTGCACTTAACACAATAAACACTTAGTTTATATGGTAAGTTTTAAGTGTTCAGAACTGACTATAATAGTAAGAACAGTGCGGAGGTGAGCAGCAAGACGGTGGGAGCCAGCATGTGCAGGTGCGCGGCGTCGGGAACCGCCTTAGCGCCTGCGCCTGCGCCTGCGCCTGCGCCTGCGCCTGCGCCCGCAACCCCGTCCGACACCTGCAGCGCGGCCGAGCCGCACGCGCGCGCGCACGACTCCCACACGCGGCACACGTCGCACGCGCTCGCCGCCGGCACCGAGAAGAACACGCGTGCGCGGTGACCTGGGGCAAGTGTTACACATGTACAATAGGTGGATACATGACGAGACCTCAGAGCGGGCAATGTCGTCGATGACTTAAAATGATAATGTAGCCTCTTGAACTTTAGCTATATGAAAAGCGAACGGAGGTACAGACTGGAGTCGTAGAGGTCCCGCAGCGTGGCCCAGGCGGGGCGCTGGCGGGCCACGGGCAGCGCGCGCGGCGCGGCCAGCGTGGCGCAGCGCTCGGAGCGCGCGGCGCGCACGCCCGCCTGCACCTGCGCGCCGCCCGAGCGCACGCGCGCCCACACAACGTGACGCACCGCCTGAAAACATCGCTATATGTACTTCTGACCTAAGTTATAGGTGTCTTCGGTGTGCCAATCACGTATTGTACTTACTGTTAACTCTGTCAGCGTGTTAATGTCAGCCAAATATCCGGATGGAAGCTGGACAGTTAGAAGCGTTAACCCACTCTCCGTCTCGTTGCCTTGCGCTACGAATCTATAAATAAATATCGGTAAGAAATTAATTATAGAGATAAAAAGAAAAGAAACAAATAATAGAGATCTCTAATTTGATTTTTTCAAAAGGAATTAAGATAATAGTAGTATGTAGATCTTAATTTAAAGAAATTAAGAATTTAAATTATTAGAGTGAGGAATACAGCTGAGCCTTCCTTGGCGTTCGTTCCTTGGCCCAGCGGCTGTAGATCTAACACCTCACCCGAAGCAGATGGACAGCTGCAGGCGGTGCGCGGTGGAGACCTGGTCGACGCGCGGGTCGAGCGTGTAGCGCGGCCAGGCGCCCGTGACGTTGGTGGCGCCGCGCGCGCTTAGCCCCACCAGCCCCAGGCCGCGGCCCTCCGTCACCGCGCTCGCCCAGCGGCTGTTACGGACCTGTCAAAAAATTCTCGTAACTTATTACAAGCCCGATCAAGTTTACGTACTACTTAGATATGCATACATTTAAGTATGATATAAATAAATAATTGCGTTCTAAAAATAAAAGTTTTATTTTGCGAAAGAATAAACGTTTAATTTGGAAAAAAACGTTAAATTAAGGAGAATTTTCGTGTAAAGAGGCAACGGACAATGTTTTTTCCAAAACTAAAAACCATAGTTTTGAAGATAATTTTTGTGACCTTTTAAACATAGAGAAATAATCTATTCGATGGTATTATTAGTTATAGTTGTTATAGTATCATTTCGTCGCAAAATGGACCGAAAACATGCTATTTTTTGTCAGATTTATAAACGCGTCCTTAAATATGGCTGAATATTCGACTAACATTGCAAACAAAATACAAGACACAACTAATTGAAATTATTCGTAAAAAACGTTATTGAATATTTAAATAATATTTTTAGCCAATATTAGGTTTTATTTGAAACATGAACAACTAAAGAAAAATTGTATATTTTACAAAACCCGTTGTTTACCGGTTTGGTTTGAATGACAAGGGCGTTGTTCTCGTCGATCTGGAACTGCCTCGGCTCGTCTGACCCGCTTACGTTCACTGACACTCGGAATTTCGACGATGTTTTGACCGTTTCAGCGTACTGTGCCAATGAGTCCATCTGAAGGGAAAAAAATTATTATGGTACCAGTTATCAATTTAAGGGGTCCCTATAATCCATGCTCTATCTGATTAATTTGGTGACTTATATCGTGAGTGGAATGAGTGTTACGCTAGTGACATTGAGCTGTGTGTAGTGCGTAGCACTAGTCCTGTTTAGTGCGTAGCAGCAGTGCTGCGTAGTGCGTAGCAGCAGGCCTGTGTAGTAGGTAGTACCTAGCAGCAGTTATGCGTAGTACGTAGCAGCAGACCTGTGTAGTAGGTAGTACGTAGCAGCAGTTCTGCGCAGTACGCAGCAGCAAACCTATGTAGTACGTAGCAACAGTTCTGCGTAGTACGCAGCAGCAGACCTGTGTAGTACGTTGCAGCAGTACTCACGACTTCGGGGTCGGGGTCTCGCGGTGGGTAGGCCCGCAGCAGGTAGCGCACGACGGGCGCGGCCTCGTCCAGCAGGCGCGCGCCCAGCATGGCCCGCAGCCCCCAGGCGGCCGCGCCGGCCTCCAGGCTGTTGCCATGCAGCCACGGGTTGCGCCACTCGTTGCCCGTCAGGGTGCGCGACCAGAACAATGTGGAGCCTGCCGGTAATGTGTTATATTCAGAAATGTACGATTGATTTAAATAAACTCACTGTATAAAAATCTATTTTGAACAATATTTAGACAAAGAGTATAGAACCACTACGTTAATACAGTACAAAAAACTATAAATCTGCAAGTATCAAAATGGCGTCCACATAGTACGATATTTTTACTTGATACCTTTTATTACTGCTCCCATGATACTCTAAATAAGCTCATAAGAATATGTCCCTCGAGAACTTCTTCATTATTACGAACGAAGTCTTATGTGAAGTGAAGTACAAATACATGCGGCGTACGTAGGTGCAAAGTTTTTACGGTAAACAGGTTTATATTTAACGAAGATATGTATGAATTAACTGACCTGAAGTGTTAGCGTATTTGTCCATCATTTCCAACGTCTGTGTAAGTTGCGGATGCCTCGTAGCCGCCAGCGCTCCCCCGATGACGGCCAGCGAGTAGGCGTCCAGCTCCGGCGATAGTCCCCGCACCACGTAGTCCAATGCCTTGTTTATGTTGTTCTTGTAAAGAACATCACTGCCCTGAAAAGTGCAATATCATGAATTTTAATAGTCACTATACATATATAATGTTTTGTATGGTGCCAGATTTCGAGTGTACCAAGTGTGTATATGTACTATTATGAGTTTTCAAACTACCCACTCGAGTAACAGATTCATGACTATAGAAGTATGACAGCTCTAAGGCTAAGTGTGTCCTCGCTCGCTCGAAGCAAGATTGAGTTACCTTGGCCTGCTGCAGAGCGAGCATCGCGTGCGCAGCTAGAGGCAGCGGCGCCTGCGCGTGCGGGTCGGAGCGGGCGGCGGCGGGCGCGGGCCAGCCCCCGTCCGGCCGCTGCGCGCGCGCCAGCCAGCCCGCCGCGCGCGCGCCCGCCACCGCTTCCACCGGGACGTAGCGGGAGCAACGGGACAGCCATCTCGTTGCTACCGCTGTCATCCTGCAAAACCACAGCTTGTATAGGAAATAGGAGTTTCAGAGTGGATCAATTGTTTATTTGTTCATTTTCATTAACTGTTAGCTGATCATATTTGTGTACTTACCATACGTCTCCCTCAGCGTCAGCATCGATTTCAGCCGCGAAGGAGCCGTCGGGTTTGCGATACGCCATCAATCGTTGATAGCCGATCGCTGCCAGTTCTCGCGCCTCTTTAGTTGTTGCTACCTCCTCTTGGCCAGTTGCCTGAATTCCAGATGTTAGTTGTAGGTCCTCATAATATTAAGATTGGAGTATAAAAGGCCCAATTAGGTATTCCTAACTGCTCAAAAAGAAGGAAGAAGGAATTATTTCCTGATGTAAGAGATGCACGAAATGAATTTGCCTGTGTTACTGGGTAGGCAGAGGTGTACCTATATACAAGACATTTCATTGTTAAAACTGCTTAAAAAAGAAAGAGGTTAAGTAATCGAATTGTTAGGTCGAGCACAGACCTGCAGGTAGTCGAGCAGCACGCAGGCGAGCGCGAGCGGGCGGGCGGCCTGGTCGGGCCCGAGGGCGGGCGCGGGCGGCTCGCGCGCGGCCCGCAGCGCGCCCGCCAGCAGGTCCCCCGCCGCCCGCAGCGCGCCCGGGCCCGCGCGCACGCCCGCCGGCACCGCCAGCGACACGTTGGCCCGCGCCACGCCGCGCCGCGCGTCCAGCAGGCTCCACGCGAACAAGTCTTCTTCGTAACCGTCCTGTTATACGCAATGGAAATCTTGAAGAATCCCAACATTTAGTGTAACGCACTGAACGACTTTCTCGTAACTATATATTTAAAGTCATAGCACACATTCAACCCGGAAAAGGATCATCACCATATCAACTCGAGCCGTAGCCGTAGCAGTATTCTTTGTATGAAACTCCCAACTGCACAGCACTCTAATCGGAATCGAAACGTAATCACCTCGCCTCAGAACCGGCGAGCCGTAAGCGCGGCGTCGCCTAATCGTAGCCGAATCGACGTATCGGAGCAGCTGATCCGTTTTAATCACGTCTCAGACCACATATATATAGTGCGTGCTGTTTTATATGCCAACCTGGTAACCTATGTAGTCTAAATTATGAAACAGCATTAGGTTTACAATATCTAACAAATTCAAGGCTAATAAAGTCACAGAAGTAGGTTTTACCTTGACTTGTATGGTTCTGAAGAGCGAGTCGGAGACGCCGTTCCCGCTGGCCTCCACGATGACCGGCGCGTCGCCCCCGCGGACCACCGTTAGTAAAAATGCCGTGCTCACCGAGCCTCGCGCCGGCACTGTTACACGCACTCGACGGAATAGCTCGATCTCTGGGAATAACGATACTGTATGAAATATCTTGAAACTAAGAAAATAAATTCGTGGAATAATGGGTGATGTTCCCGCGTACAGCGCATGATTCGTGCCCCTCGCGGTGGGGCGCCCGGAGGTGCGCCTGCCGCCAGCAGACACTTCACGACTCCACGACCGATCGGCTCTCGACGCGCGCGCATAAAAGTCCCCAACATTATACTGTTTTTTTCGAACTAATATATGTTGTCATACAGTCATCCTTTCGTTTCTTTTGAATAAAGAGACCCTAAACAAGTGCGTAGAAAATTTCTGATAAAAAAGAACTAAATCATATAGATACTTACTTTTAGCTGAATCAAGTTCGTTCTCAAGAGGTTCGAATTCGAAATATTGGTCGCTGTTGTAGAAAGTGACCTCAACGGAAGTGTCGACGGCGAGTGTAGTCTTCAGGATGATCACTGCCGCCACAGTTTCTCCTCGTTGTAGTGAAGTGGGAAGTTCGGCGGACATGGACAGAGGCACGGACGTAGTGAACGTCTGAGGAGAAGCCAAGCCGAGGCCTAGAGTTGGGTGCACTGAAAACGCCCCGATCGAAAAGTCGCCGGGCGTTACAGATGTCCAACGCTCCTTTGCACCGTTTCCATCGTTGCTGTAATAAAGATGAATAATGTATCGTAAAATGGCTAATAGAAGATCTTAATAGCTTTTCACTGCTGGTTTATTTGATTCAGATTAAACTGATACGACAATCATGATATGCATGTCAAAGATTAACAGCTTACCCAATGGTAAGATTGGCGATCATCCACGTGGGTTGAGGTGTGACTGTGAGGTAGTATCTGGGTGAGGGCGGCGGAGGCAGCCGACTGAACGCGTACGGTCCAGCCTGAGGGGCGCGCGTGCCGCTTTCTACTGGAGCCTCCGTTGACATAGAGCCTGGAATAAAACAACTTTATTAGACCATACATTACTAAAGCGAGTCGTGTGAGGCAATGGACCCGTAGGTGGTAGTGAAACCACGGAGGGCAGAAAGAAGCGGCACCTCTTACAATGGGGCTTTTTATAAGCAGTAAAATGTGGGTTTATAGACTCCTAATAAAGAGGAACATCTTTAAATACCTCTTTTTGATTCACAAGCGTGATGATGTGTAGCTATAGGTTTCGACTATGTATGATAATGTTTAATGCTTATTCTTCTTGAATATACGAAAAGTGACCTACCATCTGGGTTATTTTTCACAACAACTCCGTCGGTAAGTATTACGACTCCCGCGTTCTGAAAATAATAATTTTATTATTTGCTTTATCTAGAGCAATCGTTTGGACGACGAAACCTTATGTTAAATACTCACTTTAAAAACATCTGAAGCAGTATAACCTCCCAAATCTAAGCCCATACCAGGAAGATGATCATCGTTCTTGAATACAGAATGCGCTAAACCGTTGAAGCTTTCTACTTCTCGCTCAACCTGTAATAAAAAAGGAAGCTTATTTGTATAATTTCTTACGATAATTAATAGAAGACTTGAAATAGATCTTATTCAAGTGTACTTAAGGTTGATTTTCATTCTCACCGAGTGCATGTCAAGACCACTTCCGAGTCCATTATTACTAGCAAGTCCAGCTTCTATAGCGTTGTTGTCTTCCGCCAGTAGCCCCACAAAGGCGCCCGAGTCGCCTGAAACACGCAGCTCTACCAAAGTGTTGGGGCGTGCGCCTGCGCCGCTACTTGAAACCGGTGATACGGTGATCTAAAAGAAACGTGCAGATACTCAATATATAGACCAATCTAATATTACATACATACATACATCTTAAAAATAGTAACGATGGTACCATTCTTAAAGTAAATACACTGTAAATATGATTTAAGCAGCTGAATTCTGATTCGGCTGCGAATAGTTACCTCGTTTTGTAGCAGATTTCCTTGAGGAGCATACACGGCGGCGGAGAGCATTTTGTTGACGTCGAGCCGTGGGTACCACGCTACTAGCACGCAGCCCGGAGACATGCGTGACGTCACGGATACGGTTACATCTACGCTGCGTCGAGCTGGACTTAACTGGAGCAAGTCAGTATTAGTTAGGTACCTTTTAGAACAATTATTTAGTGCAGGCTATACAGTTAGTTGTGTAAACTTGAAAGTGAACATTATTAATGCATCGTGTTAGAATACATATTATTATTTTATTATATAAATACCTCCACAGTTTTGGCTACAATAATGTCGCCTCGTCCAATAACCGCGTAGTGTACTAAATCCATGGGCTCGGTAGCGGTGATGCGCGCACGCATCTCGTCACCGACGCCCGTGCCGCGCGTCAGAATTTCCGCAGTCAGGAACTGGCCGTATGAGTACTCGCTTCGTTGGACGTTCACTACGCGTTCTGTTACCTCCTTGTATTTTATCTGTGACAAGATAGGGTAATAAATGATCAAAGACATATATTTTTTTGCACTTCAGGAGCAGATAAGCCAACCAATTTAATGATCCTCTTAATACGGTTTAGAACTTAACTTGCCTGCTCAAAACAGACTGAGCTACAAAATTTAAAAAATCTAGCCTAGCCTTACTATGGACGATATTTTTAACAATAAATTCCTACGCTATACATAAGGTCTAAATTAAAATAAAAAAACACCTAGGTATATTGGATTCTTACCACTAAGTTAAGCGTCGAGTTGATGTG
The DNA here is from genome assembly GCA_905340225.1 of Abrostola tripartita. Taxonomy (NCBI): domain Eukaryota; kingdom Metazoa; phylum Arthropoda; class Insecta; order Lepidoptera; family Noctuidae; genus Abrostola; species Abrostola tripartita. The sequence continues at coordinate 7,135,579 of HG996488.1, forward strand.
TGCGTGGTCAGGCACGAGGGTGTAAGTAGCGACCCCCTTGTTGAGCGGCACGCTGGTCACATTGACGGGCGCTCCGTCGTCCCACAGCCGCTCTACTGTGACATCCCCGTCCGTGGACATCACTTGCCCCGATGGACTCACTATTTCGATCTGTCAGGAGAATATTATATCTATTTATTTTCTGAACTCCGAGAAAACGGTATTGGAGAACATTTAGAGAGATTTCTAAATGTTCCATTATTTATGTTTGCCTGCTTCGTAGACGTTTGAGTTGTGTTACGAATTATTTTAGACATCTATTGCACTATTTTTTATATTTATACATGGATTCTTATAATGTATATGTAATTATGTATAGAATCCTATTCAGAATGTAACTAGGTAAGAAAAAACTTATGTAGTCTATAAAATTATCAAATTACGTACCTGTACAATATATGGTAGAGTCGGCTTAAAGTGTTGAGGAGCCGATACTTTCAGTCTATATGGTGCTCTTAACAGCAGTATCCTGGATGTTACATTTTGTTTTATGAGAGTATCTTTCTCTTCAATAACAGCTTCAACAACGAGCGGCCTCGCTGCATCCTCAACGAGGTCTAGGTCAGTTTTGAGGTCAAACGTAAGTGCGGCTTGACCGTTAATGTTAATAACTTTCCGCGTAGGTGATGCGACAACAGGCTGTAAGACCCCAGAGAAAAATACAGGGTATGCAGATATAGTCAGTTCACCACTGACTGGTAATCCGTTGAAATGTCTGAAAAATTATAAAATTGTGAAAATGTCTCCGGGATTTGTTTTCATAATCCTAATTAATTGATTTCGTCAAAGTGGTGGTAGAGGTGTGACTGACTAATAATATTTTTTTCATCACCAATTTGACCTTTTTATTGCGATTCGCTTTAAAATCATAGCGTAGCAAGACTTGGATATCATAATTAATTAATTGAGATCATTAATTATACTTAGAAATATATGCCTATATAGGTGTTTAAATAATACTGATGTCTGTGGTTGTTCTATTAGGTTTTTATACAATTATCGCCGCTTGATCGAATTGTATTGATAAAAACTGACAAGGCGTTGCGTCTACAAACGGTTCTTGCTTGTATATAATTATTATTCTATTGAATATGAAAGATGAGTTTTTCTGTAATGTAATAAGAAACGACGGCTTTCGCTGTGAAAATTCCTTTGTTTAGAGGAATGATGAGAAAAGTTCATTCCAGTTTATTAACTCTACCTACGATGTTTTCACATCTAATCAGATATTAGCTTGAAAAAGTATTCTTGATAATCAAGTTTACGTAATATCTATAATAATTTGAATATCAAAGTATTTTAATTTTATTCAAATCAACAACTTAGTAGGTGCCAATTTTTTGCTTGATAACTTGTTATAAGAGCTGGTTTCAAATATAAAGTTGTCTTGTTTTATTATTCCACGGCAATATTGTCACATCTTTAGGTACTCTATGATTTTTAAGACCGACACTAATTGGCATACAGGCATGGATGTACAAGCTTGTAAACTTGACTTACTTAGCGGTAACGTTGATGTCGAATCTGCCGTCGGTGAAGAGTACTTCCTTAGGCATGTGCATCTCCATATGGAACCTGGGCTGCACGTAGTCTGCCACCAGGATGCGGCGCGAGTACTTCTGCCCACTTGCCTCCACCTGCACATGTGATGCAAACATTTAAATCTTGTAAGGTCATTGACGAGTGGGCGGTCATTCTTCGACGAATAATTTCAAGCGTGTTTCGAGGCTAATCGTAATTGCCGGAGTTATTCGTACAGAATAAATGTAGCGTTATGTGTGTTGCTAAATTATGTATGTTTGAAAGTCAGGTTCGCGAATGTAGTTAGTATTTAGGTAATAGGCATTTGTTTGGAATCAATTATCGTAGAATACCTACTTACCTATAATATTGTACAATTTTAGTTTTAAGTTTTTTCTCTGAATATTTTTATTTTATTTTGGTGTGCAAAAAGAGATATATTTTAAGTACATAATTCTGCTCTACCTCCGTGTTAGGACGATTTATAAAAATCCGTCTCCTCAATTACATTTGGGCTATAATTTACCTAATTGACTGTAGTAATTGAAAACAACACAAGCGAGTTAAGAACAAGCCACAGTGTAATTATAGTGGTTTTCCTTCTCAGCTTGAGCGATTTATACTTGAGTATTATTTTTTATTATCTAGTTATAGCATGCGATTTTGTTCGTACGATAAAGTAGAGGAAAAATATCGAATGTTGCTATCTTATTTTGTTGGAACGAAAGTAGTTGATTAACAGTTATATTGACTATGTCTAACTTCAGCAATATTTAGTAAGTATTTTCAGAAATAAGGCAGCCCGCATATAAAATTAAAACTCGTAAGTCACATGTCATTTGACATAGAAAAAATCACCTTCTAATAAAAAGTAAATATTACTTAACTAACGCATTTGCCATTCGGTCGTAACGCACGCCTACACTCAAACATTTAAAAACCACTTAACATTTAACACTTAAAAATGAAAGTTTTAACTTTACCTCTCTACAAACTGAAAGGAGAAGTTGTTTGCAGAATATATAGGAGTACATATTAATTATTAAAATAAGAAGACGTTAAGTAAGGAGTGAGAAGGAGTATATGTATAATTTTACCTGTATAGTCCATTCTCCAAGGGAGGGCTCATCAGCAAGGAGTAACTCTTCAGTAAGTACTCCTCTGTCCAGCTCTACACCAGCCCATTGTCTTATTGGTGACCCACCGGTGTCCAGCACACTGACATCCACCGTCGTCGACAGCGGCAGTAGGTACCTGCGCAAGCGCATAGGTCAACGACCGCTTCACAATCATACGTAATCTTACGCGCACGATCTTGCGTACCGGCACCGATGGTACAGAAAACGAAAGTGTCTTGCATTTACTGTAACAAATACTTGGCAGTTAATGCTCTTCAAATCTTAGTTTCCTCGCTTAATGGAACAAGGACACAGGTGTTCTGTGATAGGTAGTCAAACAATCGATTGATGTGTTACGCATTAACAATTGCGTTAATGTTTTGTTTTACTATAGAGATAATTAAACTTGTGACCTTATACCTACCTGGTGAGCGAGAGTTGCTTCATAGGGCCAGTCATGCTTAAACATCAATGTCTTTTGGACAGATTACATGGTTGGCCATTATCTAAATTGCCATTGCATAATACCATTTTTTTCAGTGTCCTAAAGTCTGACAAACTACAACACCAGATAAAATGCGCAATATCCGTTTTATTACAATATTTACAGTATTCTATCATTTATGTGTGTGTCATTCTACCTAGTTCAGGCAAGTTACTCATGTTAAAATATGTGTATTTATTTTGAGAAACGTGCTATATTTAAGTTACATTGTGACTAAGTTTTTAAAAATAAATTCTTATTATTTTATTTGAATACGTCACAAATCTAGTCATAAAGTAAAATATCTATTATTATAAAACTCAAAGATGATAATCATAAACTAAGAATAGTAATACTTGTTGTTTGCACAATTATATGGACGGCTATTTTTCCTGTAACATAGAGGTACGGCTATAAGCGACATTACTCTTACTTGTCTAAGGCGATGACCCTAAAGTTGATAGTATCTCCGGGTTGGTAGACGCGTTTGTCGGTCTGCACGAAGACACAGAAACTGCGCGGTTGGTAGAGCAACGGTGACGACGACGAGAATAGCGGGCCTGAGGTTGACCGCGCCACCAGCGCGTACTGTCCCGGCCCAGGGTCACCGATCTACATCAGGTGCAACAAATTTGACACGATTTTTTGAGGGAGAATAATTATGGTTAGTGGTTAGGTTGTTCAACAAAAAGAATGCCAAACAAAAGAAACAAAAGAAATTTCGAATAGTTTTGGAAGCCGTCGTAGGCTTTCAAAACTATTCGAAATTTCTCACTAGGTCAACTAAATTATTTTTGTATCTATTCGAATAGAGTTGTAATGTTTTCATTTATTTTAATATTATAATGGCTGATAATATTACTTTAGTAGACCAGAAAATTACACATTTGGTTAGTACCTACCTAAATTTTACGAAAAAAAAAACTCACTTCGAGCTCTATAAGTCTGGATGTGGCGGCAGGGACCTGTACCTCCCTTCCCTTTGTGAACTGTTCGCCGTTAGCGCGGCGACCCTCCACAGCCACATACAGGGTGTATGCTCTTGATCCACCCGCGATAGCCACTGTGTACGAGCCAAATGGACGCAAAGCACGTGGACCTAACACTGATATACTGCGGATTATATTGAATATATTATTTAAAAAATCATGGGAGGGAAAAACTTATATCTAGCAACTCATTTAGGACTCTATCAATATTATTTTTACAATATTGGCTGGAAATATGAATATAATTGACAGAACTAAGACTTGACTTATTGTCCATAATAAATGTATCATATTAAATGATAAGTATAGCGAAGCATCATACCTTTCTTATATTTGTAGTACATTATACTTATAATTATACATGTAGTAGGTACACGATGATGATTCACGTTACGATTGAAAGGCTCATACTTTAAATACTTGTGTTACTTATAAATATTTACATATAATATGCAATGTATTGTAAAACTTACCATTGTACGAGAAGTGGTGCTGTGAGCACTACACTTAAGCAGTATAGAGCAATTTTATGACTCATGTTTCTGAAATAAAATTGACAATAAATTATGTTTTTTATTTATCCACATGTCAGCTGATATTCTACAAAATAGAATACATTAGGTATATGTGATACGAAGTTTTACTATTTATTAAAACGTTTGTTTTTATAAACATGTAATATACAGCAGCAAGGTACCCGGAATATGTAATGCTTCTAAAAATCGGAATAGTTGACTATCAGTTGTACACTGACAATAAAGATTAGAAGCTGAAGAGAAACACGCACAAAATATAAGGCTGCAACATAAGGCTGCAACATAAGGCTGGTTTTATTGTAACTTTTGTTGGTTGTATGTGTTTACAAAAAATACGTAAATGTGAGATTTGCTTTCGCTAAAATATACGAGTACATTAATTTATCTTGCATCTTCATACGCGCCTGTACTTCTCGCCTTAAGTCTCTTTCGAAATCGATAAGTACAAAATCGTGCAAACGTCGTGTTATTTTTTATCCGTAAAAGCAGCGGTAATGGGGAAACGCTATTGTGTGATTTGAGTACATAGTATGTATGGTTAAGTTAACATCATTACGTTTGTATGTAGGCAGAGGTACGGTATCTATTTCGCAAGTAGGCACCTACAAGTAATTCCCATGTAATAAGGACGTTTTGTCATTTATTCAGCACAAAACCACATCCACTTCTAAACTATGACTATCTAAAAAGTAAACAGTTAAATTAATTAATTATTTGAAAAAAATTGCGTACCTGAGTGTTGCGTATAAACGGAGGTATCTCCACTCCGCTAATCCACTTAATTACCAATCTGATTGGGGTTTAAGGGTTGGTTAGAGACATAAAAATATCTTCAGTTGTAAACAATACTAATGTTCTCGTTCGCATCCTACACTTGTTTACGTTGCCATGAAAGGGATCTCAACAGCCTTCTAAATGGTCACGCTCTATATGGTCTACGTAGATTAAAACTCTATTCATGTAACTTATTATAACGATAATAAACATTGCACGCATATATAAGGATCGCGGGTTATGACACTAATTATGTTTCGGATTTTAAGCCATGTTGAAATATTTGTTTATTTATGACTAAGATTGGAGGTAATTAGGGATATTGAATGTGAAGTTGATTTTACTTAGTTTGAATGTGGGTGAGCTGTTTGTTGCCTATGAATTGAATTCACATATTTGTCATATGTATGTACATGTAGAACTTGTGTCCTTGTGTCGTATCTGACTCACTATGTCAACATTTACGTGGGCGGAACAGCCTTTAAACCGATATGGTAAACTTCGCATATTCCTTAGAAATAATATTGGCTTCATATAAATTATTATTGATAAATTTATAATACAATTTATTTTGGTTAATTATTCCCGTTAATATTCTCTAACGCAACTGCAACGAATATACTAAAAATATTTTGTCGCCAGTTAAACTAAATGTATGTATTGTAGTAAGAAACTTTCTCCAGACCCACGATCGCTCTGAGTTGTGGTGTTTACCTCCTCCGGCAACAAAACAATCACTGCAACATTGCTCTAAAAGTGCGTGACTCCGTTACTACTTACTATGGAGTCCTACATACCAGCTCAGAATACACAAACTGTATTCCTTGTTTTGTGTATAATGTTATATGTTTATGCTCATTTGTCCCTTTTAGTAAGCTTAATGTTATTTAAAATCTCAACCTTAAACTTGTATAAAAATAGGTATTACGCGCACCACTGCCAGAATGCACCTTATAGGATTCCAAGTGTGCTCACCTGTTTAGCACTAGATTCACCTTTATCACTTAATTACTTATAACTTATCACTATATCACAGATCGTTTGATTCGGGTGCACATAGTTTGTGTGGTAGTGTGGAGGCGCGACACAGCGTCGGCGCGGGGTGCACTGTACAACTAACAAAAGTGTTGCGGAGTGAGGCAGCGGCGCCTACGCACGCAGGTGGGGCGCCGCGAAGCCTTGCGAAAATTCACCGTCGCGCAGTACCTGTGAATGTGCAGTGCAAATACGCGTACTATGCAGCGTAGTTAGTTTCTATATTGATGCCAACTCCGAAATTGTTGCGGTTTCCTTCATTTCTTTAATATTTAATCAAAATCTGTACATAACATAATACCAGAGCATTTGAATGTCCTTTCAATGCCCCAGATATTACAGGGCACGATACAGTTTATTTAGTTCAAATATTTTTGTTCAATTAGTAAGAATTACCCAATCATTATCATTAGCTGGTTTAACTATGTAAAGTATATAGGTACTTTTTATTTTAATGAAACGAATAATGCTTTAATACTAAGCAAGGTCTTAAGTGATTAACGACAGTAATCGTAGCGATTGTGCAATTTCATAGGTATGCTAGATTATTTATTCAAATGACTGCAATAGCTTAACAGCACAATATTTTGAGTTTTTAATGGTATGTGTAATTGTGTACACCTATTGCATGTTTTATTTGTTAAAACAGGTTGTTTATCACGCATACGACGCGCACATCTCAGATCGTCGATGATACGTTAGAGGAGCTCGATGCGAGTGAGTGCAGTGCATTCCTAGGAACCAGTTTTAATGCAACACTCCATAATAATCGCTTAGACAGACAGCGTTAGAAATAGTTCCTATTCAGTCAAATGCTTTTATTGTTAAAGACTAATAACAATACCACAGGTCTCCAGACGCTTATGAATGTGGCTTCATACATTATGAAGTACCTACCTGTACATTCCGCATGGTTTAACACTCATTCTTTTGTTCCAGATTTTGCCCACCAATATTCTAATTGGTAAGCGTTATAAACAAACCAAAAAAGCTTAAACTCAGGACAACCACTAAATGAAAGAAATGCTAAATTAAAATTGATATTTGGTACAGAACGCAAGAAGGTACCTATTATAAAAACTTGTTAAATTAAATGAAATTTTATTAAAGATGTCATAAGAGCCGATTGCTACAATAAACAGGTCGGAACGAAAGCATATTTAATTAATAAATACGAGGAAAGGACCACATGACCTCTAAGTTTTGGACAAGCCAGTTGCAAATATAAAACCTGTTCGTAATATGAATAGTAGGTAGCGTCGTTGGTTTCTACCGCATCATTGTTTTCTAATGATGTCTTGTTTAGATGTTACTTGTTCATGGTAATAATAGTATTGTAATTGTGTACGATGATCAAGTCAAATCATATTTTACTTAGCACCCACGTTTTTATACCTGTCTGACTAATAAGTAAATCATCCTGGCGTGTCCGAGTGGATGATGACATATTCTCAATGACGTAACTGTCTCGGTTCTATTAGGCTTGAGAGAGTATGTTACATAAGTTTTGTAATATTATTCGTCAGTAACATTTGGTTATATGGTTTTCCAGTTGTATATTATTCAGCCAGAAATGAATCAATTGGACAAATATTAGTAGAACTAGATTCTAGTGGTGTTAATGTTTTGTGAGCCTCGTCCGGGTTATCGCTGTTATGTAACCGAGCTGCTAACGTTGCGTTATCTGCTAAAGCGGCTGCTAAAGCTCGTTCTAGCTTCGCTGCACCAGCTCGCTCAGCTTCTAATGCAGCACGCGTCTCAGCTAAAGCTTCTGTATCAGGGTCTATAGTTTTCTTAGATGATTTGCCAGCATTACATTCAAATAAAATAAGTTGAAACTCGGCCACAGTTCCTCTGAGTTTACTTATTTCAGCTACAACAAAACACCTATTACTTAGTTGCTAGGAGTAACTAGGAAGTAAATAATATTTAGAATAGCCAAACACGAATTACCATTAGCAGCTAGTAATTCCCTGTTGGTATGTTGCAGTTCGGCAGATGCCAGGCGTCTCTCGCGCGCATGCGCCGCAGCAGCTAACCGTGCGCGTTCGCGAATTTCTGAGCCAGCGGCGGCGCATTTTTCAACTCTTCGAAGTTCGCTTTCAAGTCTAGTCGATTCTCTGTGGGAAATTTGTCAATTGTGTGTTTGCCAATTGCCTTATCTAAAGTATGTAGGAATGTATAATTCGTCTTTAGTCAAGAACCGGGATATTAAGCGATGGTTGGCTAATTTGCACCATTGGACGGTAAACGGCTAATATGAGTAGTCAGATATGATAAACAAAAACATAATTCTAGCATCTCAGGGACATAAATTTAACATTACGAAGCTAGTAACAACGTTGAGCAAGCTAATTCTTATGAATCATTAAGGATACGGAATTATGGATGCCACAAACTGTATGGCAGTAACATTTCAGAAACGGGCATGGTGGTGACAATACTACCTACTTATAAGACATTAGTTAAGAAAATACAGATGTTTGCCTGCGGGCTTCTTCAGTGGCGTTACAAATGCGCTCCTGCAGTTCTGAATACTGTCGCTGCAGGGAGGTGTGCGCCGACTGCACCGGCTTCAGCTGCTGCAGTTGTCTCTCCAACGAGCTTATTTGTTTCGACATCTCACTACATCGCTCTTCTAGAATCTTGCGCTGTCTTTCCTAAATGGGATGTGTGCGTAGATTAGGTACATGTAGGTATGAATATAAATTGATGATTGAAAATATAAATTGTTTTTCGTAATCATAGTCTACCCAATTCAACCTATAGCTAAGTGTTTGGGCTTCAGCTCCTTTTTTACTTAGCTTAAGTTATTTGGATAGTACATAAAGCTGTTAATATTTCGTAGCTTGAAACTACTTTTGTTCTTGTACGATAAGGAATATGAACAGGTTATTCATAAATCAGTAAAGTAATAACTTCACATGACTCGATTCAGGATTTAAAAAGTCCACAAACACCAAAAACAACTACTTACCCAAGTACAATAGAACATATAAATAGTTCTTATAGCATAAGGTAAAAAAACTAATATGAAAAGAAAAAAAAAACTGCTATTTGGAACCTTTCCGCAATAATTGAATAACTTTACTCGTAAAGATCCTGATAAATAAGCGGATGTTAGCTATTTGATTGCACAAAATGTAAGTATAGTAATTATTATATACTTTACATAAGTAGCACGTTGACTATGTTATCAATCTATAGTAATATTTTTGATGTACACCAAAGATACAGTAGGTTGCAAATACCGTGAGCTCCAGGTGTATCTTAAGACCCGCGAGATGTTCCTGAGTGTTGGCCAGCGCGGCGGTGGCCGTGGTGACGGCTGCGGTGGCGGCGGCGGCTCCGTTGCGGGCCTCCGCCGCGGCGCGCTCGGCCGCCGCCCGCGCTGCCTCTGCAGCTTCGGCACGAGTCGCTTCAGACCGTAAGGACTCACGCAGACGACTCTCCGAAATCTGAACATTATAAGAACCCTCTGCTTTGTGAAATTACAGGATATAGTACGTATGTTTTTGAAAATAACATTACCTTAGCGTCTCTAGAAGGTAATACTAGGACGAGGTTTTTAGTATTACAGACATTCATTTATTTACTGTAGGTACCTATACCGTATAATGTATATAACTGCCTATACCTACTTAGACTTACTAGCGTTACCAGGTAAGGGTATGATTATGATCTAAAGCTTTTAGTTTAGATATTTTTTTGATGAAAGGTAAGTAACTACATACTTTATGATTTCATTAAACTGCTTGGTTTGTAGCACTCTCACTTAAACATATTCTATATAGGTACGAAACTATGTCTGCCCCTAAGGTCTGCCCGTATGTAAGTTATTTTCACATACAAACTAAGAAAGTGATAAGTTTATAAAATACTTGCAGTAATAGTCCTGAATTCTCCTATGAGTTCCAAAAATTGTTGCTCCAATGTTTCAAATTCTGTAGTGACACCCATTGTAATAGATTGATTTCAATATTATTCACAATCACAAATCAACAATGAAACTTTACAATACCTTTAAAAGCGCGGGAAAACTTACTAATGAGTAAATCTTTTTTTAAGGCAATGACTTTGTACTAAGCAGCCAATATTTTTAAAATACTTATTTATTTAATTTTATAAGAAAAATTAAAAGGCTACCTAACCTACTGTTAAAAAGAAAAAGTAACTAAGTTACGTAAATTAAAAATCAATAGCATGTTTTGTACATTTCTACTTTAACTGAATTATTTTCCAATTTGCAGTTACAAGAAAGAAAAGCAAATAATTCTAAAAATATTTCCCCGGCACTAATACAATCAATTTATACAGTTATAATAATTGAAATATGTCAATTACCGTGGTATTTTATGAGAGCAGACAGGCTTTGAGGGGAATATTAAAGAAGGGGAGAGTTGTTTTTCAACGGGAGCTCTTGGTATATAAAGGCTGTAAGGGTTTTCATAAATTCATTCTGCTACTTGGCGTGCTCGATCGGGTTAGTAGTGATTAAATTTGAACTACAAAATTGATAAGTAGGTAAAATATATTTTTAGTGATAGTTTATCAAAGTTTACATTGAAATAATTTGAACAAATAAAATTGTGAATCGTTTGGAAGCTTTGGAACAAATTACATTTAAGGCACGACAGTGCTAAAATTTAATCTGTGGATGAGCACTGCAGTCACATGAGTATTTATGATCCAAGAATTCAGGCTATCAGACCCGGGCTGGTGAAAAAGAATTGAAAATCAGATTGTTCTAAATTTAAAATACTTAAAATTCTTTTATCTTCCACAATTCGAAATTTGAATCGTAATTCTGGCTTTGAAATTGTCTGATATGTAAACTTCTAGGCTATAAGAGTTGACATTACCTAGGTACCTCTCACCTAAGTTAAAAAAGTTTAGTTGTAAGAATCGAAATAAATATAAAACGTTCTTATATTATAGAATCCAGTTATCCTGCAAAATGCGTTGTGCGACAATAATTGCGATGGCGATTACGGTGGCGATGGCGTTGTTGATTCGATGTTGTGAGGGTGCCAACCTCCGAGGATTTGCTGTACCTGAGGAGGAGGAGGACTTCAGAGCGCGCCCTCTGTACAGGGACTACAGCTTGATTCGGAGGCCCGTCCGCGCTGACGACGCTTTCGACGACTACGGACACCTGAGGTTCGGCCGCTCTGATGACTGACGCATGCGCGCCACCCACAAAAGACATCTGCCCACTCCTAAGCACAGAGAACCATCGCCTGACAAAAACTGTACTTAATTCATATCTGTATTGTATAACTAAGCGGATCTTGCTTCCTACTAACAAAATTATTTAACGTATTTTTAATATGTATGTAGGTAACTTGTGTAATATGAAGTATTATTAAGGGCTGGTAAAATATTTCACATTGACATAAGTTTACCTAATTGTAAAATATAATATTCCATTTAGAAAGAAATACTTATGTTTATTTTATGTATCTTGATCTAATCTTATCATGAGATGCATTGTAAGAAATTTTAACTAATTCTACTAGTAATTAGGTTGTATAACTGAAAAGAAATAAAACACGTGAAATTATTTCCATGAGTATATTATTACCCAATAAATACATTTTACAACAGTTATTATAATAAATGTGTTAAGTTTATAGCGTCACGAACTGGGCACAATGACCAACATGATAGTACCTTAGGTATCTATTTCCTTGCACTTTACTCGTTGTTAAGGCATTTCATATTTTTATTTAATAGTAAACGTTTTTATATTTTTATGGAATTCATTTATTTAAGTCTAAATCAAGAAGCCAACAATCGTAATATCAGCATGACATATTAAGGCAATGATTTTATTTTTCTTATACATAATAAAAGCTAATTGGTTTGCATGAATGATAAAACTCATTTGGATGTCATAAAGCTGCCTTCGATTTATTTGTACACATGAAAGTAGGCGTTGAAGCATTAATTCAATAAGTGCTTTATCTAGCCCGTACATAAGTCTTGTACTATATACGGTACCGTTTCGTTGTACTGGTTACAATGCATTCGTTCTTCAGTATTTCTTAGCTTCTCGTGTCCGTGTTAATTGACTTGTTACCTTCCTATGGTGGGACTTCATCATAGCATGCACTGGATTTAGTTTAAATAATCTAATATTCATTAGGCACACGTAATATCACTACTCTATATTAAATAATATGAGACTAGTTAGTTCCTTCCCTAAGCTAAGTTATAATTTATATTTATATTATGTATGTAGTTCATCTTAACACACATCGTATGGTTAATTGTACTTGGTGAAAATGAAGCGTATCGTGGATAAAAATCTTCGGAGATAATTAAAATTAAAAAGATCATGACAACCTTATCCAATAAAACATTATACAGAATGCGACAGATAAATAAAAACATGTATCTTTTGTATTAACATCGTATGATACAACAATGACGACACTCCTTTCTATATCTTTGTTTCGTGTTTTACACTTTATCAGTTTGGAGTATTTAAGCAATGGAATATTCTTGAAAACTGTCGCCGTTCACTTAGATGATATCCTTTTTCTGCGAGGATCCCAATAAAGCCTGCGAAAAACAAAAACATCTTTAGAAACCAAGTTTAATCTAATTATATTTGAGGAACCACCACTACATCCTGATGCCATGATAACTTTGAATATCGAATATGGTCAATCAGAAAAGAAACAAAAACGATTGTCCATTTTTAATTGAATATACCTTGTTCACGAAGTTAACGATAGCAGTGGCTGGCTGCTCAGGTTCCAGCTCAGCGAACACGTGGCACTGGTTGTCGGCGCCCGAAGAGGCACGAGCTACGAACGCAAATATTCTTCTGCAAAGAAACATTATTATTATTAGATCTGCTGAAATCGTATTATTAGGTATATTGTTATTATCTTTGATAGATATGAGTGTTTTGATTTTCGATACATAATGAGCGTTTTGATCTTTAACTTTTTTGTCCACTGGCTCAGTTTACCATGGTTGGAATAAAAACATGAATGCACCCGCATATTATTATGAGCACAGAGACACATGCTGTCCAGAAAGCATTGGAATGAAGAATTTTAGGTCTCCTTTAATACTGTCTACGATGTGGTACAGTCAGTAACATAAGTAGCTTAACATAATAAGAAACTTTATGTCTAATAATTCAAAAAAAAATTAAACATCATTTCAAGTTATTGTTTTAAATTATAGGAGCGTCCAAATGATGATCTGAGAGTATTTAAGACTTTTGCTAACGTAAGAAGTTGTTCTTCAATTTATATTTAAAAAAATTTAATATGTTCAGCTACTAATGTTGCTGACTGTACACCGTGTGTCAAAGAGTAGGTACCTATATCTTCTAGACTTTGTACATCGATATGCGTGAACAGATGTTTCAAAAGTGAATATAGTTTTTAAATTACTTACTTTTCGAGCTGCGTGTTGTTGTCCATGTGTGTGTACCGGCGCTCGTCGGGGTCCACGCCCGCGTACGATACAGCGGCGGCGGGGTAGTGTCGCCGGAAGAACAGCTTGCGAGCCGCGTCCGTCAGCGTGATGCCACCGCCAAACACCTTGAAGTGCACCACGTGCGCCGGGCCCTGTGCAACCAACAACATATTATTATATTTACTAAGAGCATCCAACAAGCTAGGATTAACGAATATTCGGTTTTTTACTCGTATAAAGGTAAAGACAAATCTTGACTGTTTATTTTGTCTGGTTTCCCGATTTGACACTTAGTTAAATAGAAGATAATACTGTCAAAAATTTATATTATTATTTACCGAAATAATTAATTCTTAATCAAAAATGGACTAACTACTTTCAGATTTGTCATATTCCATATGTAGTTTGAGAGCTTTGTAACACAGATTATTATGACTGACCTTTTTGTTTAGTATATTGCTGACCGCCCTCTTCACAGCTGCAGGTCCGGTTAACGCTTCAGTATTCTCCGACCCTAGCAGTAACACGTGACACGCAGCACCAGTCGCAAGCAGCGCACGCGCCGCTGCACTTGCACTGCCGCCAGTCCATGGATCTCTGATAAGTAATTATATTTATGGAATATTATATTTCGATTCTTCATAAAGTGCCTACACGACTGCAAGAAATAGTCTCTATTCGCTTTTGTCTTCGTAGCAGTTAGCCAATGCTCCTTACCTGTCAGGTAACCTGAGTGGCACGGGTAGTGCGAGGGGCGTGACGGTGTGCTGATAGACAAGCGCGGATAGTGAGCCAAACACGGGCTCGTCGGGGCAGCCGCGCAAGCGCACGCCGCGTGCAGTGGGCTCCACTAGGAAGTGGCGCACGCCACCCGCGCCGCCTGCTCGCACAGCCAGTCCAAACGCACCCGGGAATGAGTTTGAGTCCCGAACGATGAAGGCGCCTTCTTCTAGCTGTAGGAGAGCTGATACCGCTGTCGAAAATACATAAAAAATATTGTATGAGCTGCTTCGTTGTCTAAACATATATTAGGTATTTTTCAAGATGATAGTTAGTTGATTTTTTTGGATACTAACCGTCGTCCCTGGAGATGTTGGGCTTGTACCAGTAATGGCTGGTGTCCCTGGCGAAGCGCACGCGGTCTGGGGCCACGTGTTGTGGCTCGGCGGTGCCGCTGACGCTGGAGCGCCGCGACCCAATGCTGCCATTGTACGTGCGGTACTCTGACTCTGGACTTACTTCGCGTTCCTTTCTACAATAGAAATGAAAAAAAAATATTTTAAAGTATTGAACTGTTTAATAAAATTAGGGCAGAGCTAATAAATTTTCAAGCGTTCTTTAAGAATTAGTCTATCAATATGACGTAGCTGTAGCAGCATATCTCCTCATACCATCAACGAGTGAGGAAAGTTATTAATGTGGACTTGAAACACGTTTTACTAAGCCAAGTTAAAAGATTTAAAAAGCGGTGAATGACATCTACCAGCTGCCATCACCCTAGAAGCCCAAATTCAGTCGGTGATCTGTACCTCATATCCTCCAGGTCAAACATATTGTACCTGGTGACGGAGGGCGAGCGCGGGGGTCGCGCGGATAGTGAGGGCGTGGGCGTGGGCGGGTAGGGCGTGCGCGGGTGCGTGGGGAACGCCGGCGTGCCCGCGCGGGACTCTGTGCGGGACTCGGTGCGGGACTCCGCGCGAGACCATGTGTCTGCTCGATCCTGGAATAATACACTACTGAGGAAAACTCTTCTGGAGATACATGGTGTTTCTAAACTTCTGCTATGTATTTGTTTTAATTTTATGCGGCAAAATTTAATAAAGATGACATAATTAATTACTATATACTTTAACTGCATTATTAGCATCCGAAAAGCTCAAAAACGAAATTCAGATTTCTACCTAGCTTTGGGACGGTTACAGGTTGTACAGGCTGACACTATTTACATCTTTCTATATTAAAGTCGGTTCCACAGAACTGAAAATCCGTCTAACTATATTTCATTTATCATGGTTAATCAGATGACAATATATTATTGTTCGTTTTAGTTCGAAGCGAGAAGCGGGTTCAGATTGTAAATAATAATTTAAAAAAAGATATGGGTCACTTACGACAGTATCGGTGCTGATGGGCTCCGCTAGCGACAGTAATCCAGGCGCGGGGGTGCTGTTCGGTGTGCTTGTTGTACTCCACTCGCGCAACGTCATCTTTTCATACATGAATTTTTTAGATGAGGTTCTGTAAATATATTAGAAAACATAACAAAATGTTCCTTTACCTACTGAAAACAGCTTCTAAAACAATAGGTAGATACTACTTTACGTTACATTTTATAAAATATTGAATACTTTTTGAATTTGGTCATAATTATGTTGTTAGAGAGCTGTTGTCATTTATGAAGCCAAATTAAATTTACGATTTGCTATTGAGAATATCTGGAAATCCAAATAACACTTTTCCAAACAATACCTACCCAAAGTGGTATAAAAATTAGGCAATAGGTACCTGTCTGGAGCTTGAGGACTGGTGGGGTTGGTCCTGAGAGGAGTGCGCGTGTTCACGTGGAGGGGAACGCTAAAGTCGTCGTCGTCGTCAGCGAACGCGGTCGTGTCGCTCGTGTAGCCATCCACTCTGAAACAGTGTCTTACAGTCAACGGGATGCACCTTCATTTATCTTCATCACTTTTGGTATAATATCGTATTTTCACCAACATAGAACAACATTTTCAATCCCCTAAACGCCAGTCACACCCTTTATATATTGTTGCAAATAAACTGTTACAGGATTGTTTACTTGCTTGTGTAGTACTTAGTACGTCAAGTTAATTATTTTCAGTCTTACCGATGGCTGGCGGAGCGGCGCACATGTCGGGAGGGAGCAGTATCCCACTCGAGCGGTAGTCGAGCGACTCTCTCCCTAGCTTCCTTCTTCTCTCGTAGTTTCTGTTGCTGTCGCTGCAACCACGTGAGCCCTGAACTGCCCTCCACACTGCTCTCGGAGCGGCGCGGCTCCCTGGCCCGGCTACTTTCGTGCCAACCCAGGGTACTCGCTGATCGCCAAGTACCATTTTCAGGTGGAGTTTTCCGCGTACTGCTTGGCGGTCGCTCCGCCCATTCCACTTCGCCGTTCAACCATCTGTTGACAATATTTATTAGGATTGTAAGTAACCTATGGTAGTCCTGAAAACTCTGACTGTTGGAGTGCATGAAGGAAAAGAACAACTTACTAGGTTTATCAGGTATACTACAGTCAAGTACGACTGCAAAATGCAAATCATCAAACAACGATCGAAAAACGACATAAAAGTCCACGCGGACTAAACGAGGCGGAAGTCATATCATATCAGACATATCAGATAAACATTATGTCATTTTACTTATGTTTATAAAAGGCTAGTAACGCCTTCGGTCTTACTTACAACGCAGCTTTAGTTTTAAAGTTGACCATAAAAATTCTTATTCGGATTATATTTGGCAATATACTTATGAATCGAGGTTATTTTGGTATTGGAAAAAGGTATTTACGAAGGTAGGTTACGTAGGTACATTTTAATATTTACTTCATCGAAAATAACAAGATTCTCAAAGTGTTACATTAAAATGATAATATGTTTTTTATGTCCCTAGTCCGGTTATCTTTGTTATTTTTTCTTATTTACGTGTAGGACTTGAAGGTCCAAGTGATCTTATTATGGCAACGGGGAACCTTGTATCCGCGTGCTGAGAATCTCTAAACAGTGGGTGTTTGTTGCGGAGGTATCAGAGGTATGTATAACTCATATTATACTTAATGAATTATTTGAATATTAATGAGTGTTGTTTTCAATGGAATGTCTTTTTTATTTAATCTGAGCAACTTCAATCTAACATTTGTTTATGCACTGAATACTAAACAGGAGGATAAACACAAGTTTATAACAGAACGTAAACAGTTTTAATTATCAGCGAAGTAAAACGGCTAAGCAAAGCGGTCTTTATTAGAAAATAAATAGTGTATTGGACAGTGTGTGGTGCGAGGCGTCGCAGTGTCGTGGCCCGGTCGACACCCGACCGTTTATGGCTACGTTTATCTCGAAATAGTAACTTGTTTGGGTCATGGCGCGACGCAATCACACACCATCGCTCCAAATCAAATCGAGAATTGCGAGTGGACAGTTGACATCGCTTCTTGATGTGAATCTATGTATGGAGACGTGCTCAACTACTTCATTACATGCGTGATCATAGAATTAAACTGACGTGCGCTTAATTATGCCGTAAAGGCTTGATAAAACTATTTTACGGGTTATCTCATACCATATACGAGTTAGAAATAACTTTTTTAATGCTGCTTGAACGAAAAATTATTATTTTGATAGCATGCTTTCAAGATTGGGTATTCCGTGCTAATAATTTGACTGGTAACTTAAGAACCCATTCATTCATTAAGCGTCGCATAAATAATTGGCAACAAGCAGCCCGGGCTGAGTGGAGTACCTTGTGTGCGTCAGGCAGTGTTGCGGAACGAGCGGATTGATACTTGCTTCGGTTCCAACCCACGCCTATCGCCGACTCAATTAATGTGACGAACGCTTCCGGTTCTTAATACTTTACAAATAGTTCTAGACGTACGGTTTAATTCAAAACTAGAACAATTTTAACGTGTGTTTACATAGAGATCCTACGACGTCTCTGGACTTTCGCAGTATACATATGATACTGGTACCTACGCATCCCATAGTAGAACTAGATTGAAATTATTCGACCGAACGAGTCGCTAAATTCAGAACGAACTTGCCAAATAAAGCTTCGAGGACTTTCTTAAAAGTTTGTAGCTTTAAAAGTCGGATTTGTGCTCTACTTGATACAGAACTATTTCTTACTCTGTAAGTAAGTAAGTAGTAAGTACCTATTTAGTATACGAAAGCGCAACCGAACACCGACATTATCTGAACGTATGAGTAGAGCTTTTATCCACGCTAACCATAACAAAAGCATAGTTCACATTAAGTGCTGTGATTACAATGCATTACAACGATATGATTGACAACACAGATATCGTGCCATTTATCAAAATGACGATCAATTTGATGTCAGCTGACTCAGCGACGTGTGCCATTGTTGCTTAAAGTAACAGGTATAGATGCATAACTTTAATAACTAAACACTTCGCAATATAAAATAAAATGGAATTCTAGGAATAGGTACATCAGTTGATAATCAGTATTCTCGCAAGCTAAGTATTTAAAGAATGCCTGTGTTGATTCAATGAAAATTGCATAACTTCAGACGAAGAATCTATAATGCCCGGACAAAGATAGTAAACACCGTATCTTCACAAAGAAGGGCATTATGATATAGTGCCACACACGCAGTGCTTATGATACAAACATCTTTTGAGTAAAGTTAGCTAAGTATCTACTTTATTATTTTTTGTAAGATAGTTTTGTGGGATTTTTCAGTCACATTTTTTTGTCTACGAGTAGTTTCCAAATAACCTTTGTATAAGAATTCAGGAATAAACAGTGCGCTCAATAAAATAATTGGCTTAATTGTCAAAAAAATCTGCGCTCTAATTTGTAGAGCTTCTGACGTTTTTTACATTCGCTCGGTTTATTCTTGTTTTGTTGTAATCACGCCTACATAGCTGCTCCTACGCGTCAATCTATAATTTAATGTTCAAACAGCTCTTTTGTTTCATCAAGTATTTTTCAAATTCTTGTTAGTGTATCGCTTGACATTTCGGTATAATTATCAAACAACTATTGGCGTTGCGCTTAATTTCTGCCCAAATTAGCTTACTTTCTGTTCTTTTTCTTAAAGAGAATGTTCTGAGAGCGGTGAATTACTCTACTCTCAATTTATAGCCTAATCATACAAGAATCGGACAGATATCAGTTACGTAAGCTAAAAGACAATTCAGCGTAATTACGGTCACGCATACGCGTAATAGGTGTCAGATATGTCAATATTATCCTTCATCTGCTAATTGAAAGATGCATAATGACTATTGAATTGTTCAATATTCATAAACATGAGTTTCTATTTAAATATTGACAATAATTATAACATCTGGGCAGGAAACAACGATTGCGGAGACTGATTCTGTCCACATGTGATATGATAGGACCGTGATATGTTATTTGTTTTATTTATTTTGTACTTTCAACAAATGGTTGTCTTAATGCTTTCCTTCTAATAAGAACCCAGCGTAGAACACTGAGACAAATAATTCTGGATAATTGTAACAGGCAGACATGACACCAAAAATCGAACTACGGACAAAAATCGAACCGATTATCTATCTTAGATTATTAGTAGCGCCTAAATTGGGTTACGAAGGTCAGATGTAAAACGTTTCATGTACAAACAAAGATGCAGCTGCGGCAAGACCGCCTTCGTATCGCAATATACAGGGAAACACGTCTGGCTTATGAAGACAATGAACAGAAGCAAGCTGCCAAAGAACAAGCTAACGCAGACTAGACTTTCGAGATATTTCATACAATAACATTGCTGTTTAATAAAGTTTAATGACTTGCAGCTTAGAATAGAGATCATCGTTTCGTCCTTGTGTAGGGTCAGCGTAGCCTGCGTAGGCTTAATATGGTTTCGTAGCCAACTGGATTAGATACATTGACTATAATTGGTTAAATGATATGTCATAATAATGAAATTCTAAAATGAGGAACTTATTATATCATATAGTAACTATATATTTACGGTGTGAGCTGAACGCACACAGTAGTTCACTGTTTATTTACAGAAATAACATCAACAGAACATTATGTTGGATGTTTGTTAGTGGTGTAATTGTCGTGATCGGTAATACTTTATTTTATTACTCGTCTTCATTGACAGTGAAGTGGGTCAAGCGGAACGCGGCTAAATAAATTAGAAGGAGAGCGACAACACTCTGTTACGACTTGGTTTAAAACAATTTATTATTGATTATATTGTGAGATACGAGAGCGTTGTTCCCACGGATGTAACAAATGTTCTACTGTCGGTTGACACTACAAATGTTTATCGTATCTGAGGTTTGATGAAATAATGTGTTCGAAATTTCTGTAGAAAAACCAGGTTTTGCTATATATAATCTGATTGGTGAGGTTGTGAATGTAAACAGTGTCCAATGCGTGCAGTGTAGGCGGCGGCCTCCACGCCTACAGCACAGGAACACATGTTTACATCTGCCACCAGATACCCTTCCTTTAATTACACTAATATATTTTTTATGATTTGCCTTTGACCCGAGTAGTACAACAATTGTAGTAAAATGATGAAGTTCAGCTTGAATCTTGTACGCCTAGGTATGCAACTTATTTTACAGTTTTATTACATTCAGACAAATTGAACTTTACATTTAACAAAAAAAAAATCATCTGACTTGAGCAGAAACTTTAAAGGGAGAACTGGTTTTGAAAGGTTGGCTTTATTTATACAGTTGTTATTTAAATATTTGTACTCCTAACTGGACTTTGTTTTCAATGTAAACAAATGTACATATATTTAAATATTTTATTTGAATATTATGTTTTTTGGAATGTAGCGACTAACCTGCCATTACGTATTGGAGAGGCCGGTGGTGGTGGTGCAGTAGTGGTTGTGGTGGTGGTGACATCTTCGTGGGTCAGGTTGCGAAGGGTGCGCGGAGAGAGTGGTGTCCGCGGCGACGGTAGTTCAGGGGTAACCGTGCGCTCATCGTCGTCATCCTCTATGGGGCGGTAATTGCGGTCGGTCCCGAGAGCACGTCGCACCAGCTCGGGGCTGGCGAGGCGGTTAGGCGCGCGCAGCATGCCTGGGCGCAGACCGGGCGCTCCGTAGGTGAATGGCGCGGAGTCGGCGCGAGCGTGGTACGGTATGTCTGGCGGTCGGTCGGCGTGCGACTGCGGCTGCGGCGTGTGGGGCGCCGGCGGCGGGTCGGGCAGCGCGCTCACTGTGCGCAGCATGTCGCCCAGCAGCGCGTCGAGCTCGTCCGGCGGGCTGGGGGCGGCGCGGCGCCCCGCCGACGAGATGCCCGAGTCCATGGACGCGCTGAGCGGCGAGGAGGGCCCGCCGCCGCCCGCGCGCACCACCGTGGCGTAGATGGACCCGTCGAGGGGTCCGAACGTGTGCGCCGCCTCGTTACCGTCGCCTGCCTCTCCTCCCGAGCCGGAACCTTCTGCACTGCCGTTGTTCTCACCTGCACCGGATTTAAAGACCTCAGACGGACGAATTCGATGGGTACACATTAATATTTTCATTTATAACTTCGTTGCAATTACAACCGCTGCGAGCGATGTGTTTAGCGACGGTTTAATTACGAATAGCTTTTAAATTGGATTCGATTCGCTCCAATAAACTGGCGGGGCCTCTTTGCAACGATATATCTGGTCAGGCACGTGTATAATTTTCTACTGCACTTTGTACGAAGCTGTATTTAATTAACATGTAGGTAACTTACTCGACGAGTTTTGTATTTCTATAAAATTTACACGTAATAGATCGAAAGCAGGGAGCGGGTCTTAATTAGCCGAGTGCCACCTGGTACAGTAGCGGGTGCAGTTAATGTCACCCCGCAGGTCCAGCACTTCCTAAAAAGGACTAAGTTTCCTTCCCGTTATTCCAGCGGCGGGATTCCACCGTTAAGTGGTGTTTCATAAAGTGCCGGTACACCTTCCTACTTATAAGAGAAGATAATTCTTATACAAGAATCGTATAAAAAAAACGTGATGCGTACCTAATAGAATATACTTTACAAAAACTACTCGATCAAATGTCATATTTTTTGATTTTCGATTTATTGTATTTGTAAAGTTTATCAGAAATATTTTAGCATTAAGTCAATGCCATTGACCCGCATATAACCCTATAAAATGTCTCATATAATATTCCTACAAGACGAGCCTACCAGTCAGTTGACAGTTCAAGGTGGTACCGTCAAACGAGGAAACGACCTCTAAGTCTACATGCTAGTGCCAACATAAACTACCAGTTTAAATTGTGTGTGCAACTCCAAACTCACAAATAAACTGGATCTTAAAAACCCACACAAATATTTTTGGGGAACAGTTAACGAGATGGTCAACGTGTCAAAACGTATTAATACTGAATTCAAATAAGGAGGGATGACACTATTACTGGTTAATTAACATAACGAGCACGTCTCGTTTGGCGGAAGTAACGTTGTGTTACTATTAGTAATTTGTTGGTAAACTGCTAAATGGTCGAGGCGCCACCGCCAGTGCGGCGTGTCTCTTGCGATGTTCGATTTCGAAACTGAACTAAATGTGAGGCTGTCAATAACGCAATTAGTGTAAAGATATCAACGTCAGCGTCTGGTGACCGTCGGCCGATGTTAAGGAAGATGCGGTTATTTCTGTGTTGTCAACGAAAATAACGTGTCGGGTGCAGAGCGAGGGCTAGTGTTACGAAATATGTAGCGCAGGAAGAGGATGTGCGCCCTAGCGACGCCTGCGCCGGCGCCACTCCCACTCCTCACACGTGAAATTAAATGACTGGTCAACAAAAAACTACTCTAGAGATCTCTAGAGTAGTTTTTTGTTTAGGGGAAAATCATTTCTACGATATTTTTATACCTCTAACCAATTTGATTTTTAAAGTTAAACTAAAAGCCTTTACTATGTCATTCTCTCTTTCTTTCTCTACCACATTATTTTTATTATGTCATTGTCACACTAACATAGTTTGTAAGTTACACTAACAATTATGAGTCCTGGTCACTTTCATAAATGAAAATTATTATTATATTTACTAAAATTTAGTACAGTCGGTATAATTGAATATTTACGACGGATAAATCTATTAAAACCATACAAGCATATCACTAAGTTGTATCATATATACGACTAGTTTTTAGTTCGTTAGCGATTGAAAATGAGCGTAACCGCAATGGTGAGCTACGATTTTGACACGTGAGTGTCACGTCCACCGATCGTAATTCAAACACCAGCCATCCAGAAAAAGACATTGTTCGTTGCCGGTAGTGAGTTTAAAACATTGTTGCTATAACCACTGTTACCTATGAAGGTGAGCGCGTGTTCGAGAGCCCACAGTGATGTCATATGGCTCCACCTTTTGTTTCTGCGAAACTCTAAGCTTTACCACATTATTATTCAACACTGGTCGTTTGGCTATCTGCGTTCGTTATCCGATGTTAGCGCCGAAATCTAACCAGTTTGGGTCTTATACTTTTTTTCTAAGTGAGGAATGTGGTTTATTCCGAACAACATTAGCATGATAATCAACTAGCTTCGAGCTTAAAATTTCTGCAATAAAAGTTATTTACGTCAAAAAAAAATTATAACAAACTTGATATAATATTGTTTTTGGAGCACTAAAACTGATAAAACACAATGATGCCAAAATATGTAATTTAATGAACGTAACTGTGTTAAGTAACAAATTAGCACGACACACAAAAACACGTCCGTCACATTTATACGGGTTTTATTGACTGTAGGTACATTAGCACTGAAAGCTCCGGAGATAAAATAATTCTGATAGCTATCGCGGACAGGACATGTGTGCGTAATGTCAGGGTAAGCAACAAAACGGATAAACTACCAACCGATCGATACTCGCTACTGTGTACCGCTGTGTCCGACTGTACGTGCAATACAACGGCCGCAGAGTGGACCAGCTAATAGATGGACACTCTCAATAAACAAATCTTCAAAGTTCCAGATCTTACAAAAAACCACATAATTTTCTGAATAATCTTTTGTAACGGACTACTTTTAAATCGGGCATTTTCTTGCATTGTACTGTATATATTGAATAATTAAACATGAGTTCAACAGGAGCGCAACCTGTGTTAGTTTCTGCACAGCTGGGGGTGACGTCAGTATAAACATAGCCTTGCGTGTAAGTATAAAATTCATTAGGTATGGGCCGGCACGGCTGTCATACAAGTACGAATCTTTGACCTTACTCCGTGTATACCTATACTGCCTTTAATCTTATAAGCACTACGTTTTCTTTTTATGTCCTTCATTTAATATATCTTATGCTATAAGCTTATAAAGGTCATTTTACTGGCATTGCAATGGAAGGGGAAACTAATCTAATTCACTAGATTGAAAAACATGTTATTGTATACTTGATCATTGCCTACATTATGTCTCATACATGTCCGTGATTCACTCAATTCTTGTATCGAATTAATATGATGTGTGACAAATGGCTCTAAGGGCATGCCTGTCGTCCTCGAGTGCAGAGGACATTCATCAGCGATTCGCCACGCCAGTCAATTAGTGGGCAGTGCGGCCGAACCGAATACAATCTTATTTGTTGTTAACACTAGCGCAGCCCATTGTCATCTTTTCTCGAGCATCGCTATTGTTAAAGATGAAAAGACGGTAATGTAGACAGTTTCAATTTATTTTGATACTCTTAGTAAAGAATTTGACACACACAATCAGTCATCGCTACACGCTTTGTAAGATACGAGGTATATCCGGTACATGCATGCATACACTGCTGTAATTAAATTACATTTACTAATAAATTTGACGAGCCATAAAACGGCTTCACTAGCAGCGAAATTAATGTCACACTCACCTCGATTGTGATTTTGTTAGCCAACCTCGAAATATCCAATAGAAGTTGTAATTAACTTTTCTTCACTCTCTTTTTGATTTCGTACAAGTTTCCGAATTTTTTGATAAATTACGTATTTATTATTATCTATGGGGTTCGTTTACGGTTTTTTTAAGTGATAATAAAAGTTTTTATCGCTTGTAGGGATAGTGAGTGTGCGCGTGCGTGCCGGCTCACTAGGCGAGTGTGGACTGGACTGGGCGGGCGGGCGGCGCGCCGCTGTCGCTGCCGGTCGCGTCGGGCGGCAGACACATCACTAAAATAGCCCGACACCTGCACGCCGCAACCGCGACCTCTCGCTAACCGGTGTAGTTAGGTCGCTTTGTTACACATGACACATTTAACGTTCAGTTACGGGACGTTCAGTTATAATTAAGGCTAGTTTTCATTATGGCTCTACAAAAACCTAACGGACTATTACCAGAAAGTGACAACACTAACTGTTTTGCAAAAAGTTAAAGTCAAGCAATTATAGACTATGATTTTGACTATTTTATATAAACATTTATCAAGGAGGTCATCAATATTGTCGTTTATACTGAATGGATATAAATGAATGTATACAGGAAATACCGAATGGCGCCCATTTCACACCGTTCCTTTTGAAAGGGCTATTTACGCAAGTTAGTTGAAGTAACTGAGTCACATTGTTGCTGGTAATGGCAGACGGATGTTCTGGATCGTGGCATTGGCCACATGCGGGAACCCCTAACACGAATCGTTAGACAAGCTTCTAATGCTTTACCAGAATAGATTACAACTTGCGGATGTTGAACTAATAAAACGCATTTAAGCGAATCTTGTGAAGTATCCTATTCCATGTTGCTTACAGAAACATACAATTCAACTTATAATATAAGTAGTCTCAATAATATTTATTATGCCAATTATATACTCTTAAAGAACTAAAAATTATATATACTCAAACTATTAAAATTTGCTAGATTAACGTATTAACGTATAATATGCGGAAAACACATCTTTACAAATATTATGGGACTCACATTCAACGAATATCTTTTTGTTAAATCTTTTTTAAGATTAGGTATGTAAAGGCTCCTAATAAAAATAGTAGTTGTAGGTTCTACGAAACGGTGTAACCGCTACGAATTGTATCATATTGGTTGCAGCGTACTCTTGCAAAACATACTTTTTATGATAGCAATGCATAAAGCTAGGTACCGTTCTATGTATACATATATGTTTGTCATACATTTCCTTTTAATAAAGAATAAGTAGATATTCCGTTTTCTAAATGAAGATGTAAATATTCGGTAACTCCTCGTTCCCGTGAATCGCAGTCTCTATCTACCTCACGTTCCCGGTTTTATCTCCGAAGTTAGACAAAAAGTGTTATTGGGTTTATTCAGTAAGAAATTCTCGTCCGCCAGTCCGAGGTTTTGTACTGTGCGCGATACCTACTCACGTTGAATATCAATAGGCTTGCCACCAATTACAATGGAGCTACACTGTTTAAACAAAACACAACTTCAAGAGGCATTTTTGCGATACTTGCATTACTTTCTTAAGTATTTTGACTTCTGAATATTGAATTTTAAGTTGATGCTGAGCCAGAAAAAAAAATATTTCCTTTACAAAATGGTAAAATATGTGATAGAACCTAACTTACTACTTAACCAAATAAAGTCTGGACTCGTGCACCGAATGTAAACTGTAATACATACCTAAAATACATAATACATTTTGTTTTTATAAAAAAAAACGTCGCCCCGCACTAGGAATTTCTCCTGTATCGTGATCGCGTTTATCAAACATGAAATATCACATACTCAAACACCCAGACTCAGGACAAACATCTGCGGATCACACAAATTTTTGTCCCGTGCGGGAATTGAACCCGCAACCCCTAGCGCAGCAATCCAATCACTTAGCCACTGCGCTAATCAGGTCGTCAAAACATTAATTTATAACCATTGCAATTGTTCAAAAGTGTTAGAAAAAACAATGTTTTTGTACCAGGGTCGTCATCAGTAAGTGTAGACAGCGGTCGCAGCTGTTCAAGCGAGTCAGCGCGTGCTAATGCATCAGGTGCTGCGCGGAGGGGCGCGGCCGGCGTAGGCGCAGGCGCAGCGCCGCCCCCACCCTCACCTCGCAGGAATACTAACTCCACTGCACCATCACTCGGGAACGACGGATCTGGACAAAATTAATATATTGCACAACGTATAATTATACGAAACATGAGTCTTATAAGTTATAATTAACTGTTACTGTAATTGAATCCACGGATTCTTCGACAGTTCATAGGCACATCTCTTCACCTTAAAAAAATACAAATATTATAAGGTTATAATGTATTTAAAAATCTATCCTAACACTCAATGCTGTAAACATTTTCTGTCATGATTCAAATGTTAGTCATTAAATTGGTTCTTTCCTTATTCCTGGCTTGTAGTAAGATTTATTATTTTGACCTCATATCTAATGGCTGTAACAATTTTCCTGATAACAAAACTA
Source organism: Abrostola tripartita (assembly GCA_905340225.1). Lineage (NCBI taxonomy): Eukaryota > Metazoa > Arthropoda > Insecta > Lepidoptera > Noctuidae > Abrostola > Abrostola tripartita. Next base: position 7,163,576 of record HG996488.1, read on the forward strand.
TGTTGGCGTAATTGTATCCAATTGTACACAAGATTTATTAGAGTTTCTGGTATTTTGTTGTAATATGCCATATAAGGGGCTCATGGACAAATGGTTTGTAGATTGTTCAATATATACAATCTAGCCGGGTTGACCACGAACTATATATGTAGGTATTTATTATATAGGTAACAAGCATTTAATTTTTTTAATGAACAACAACGTATAATTTTTCGTCAAGCTTTTCAAGGGTCTACGACAAACATTCTGTAAGGGCTCAATTCCACTGCTTTTCTTATGAGTTTTTGCAGAAGATAAATCAAATCAAAACATTTATTTCGCTAAGGGTACAAATAGATGTTGCATTTACCTAATAAAACATAGCTTCGTTTATTATTATAGCGTTTGAATGATTTAGTGAACAAAAGATACTCGGTAGGTAATTTTAAGTAGACAATATGTCTGTTAAGTACTAACCCATGCATGTTTTTAGGCAGGCAGTATAGAAGACGACTATTGGCGCTGTAGATAGAGCTTGTGATTTTTAGAGTGTAGAAAAACAGTTTTATGGATAAAAGTTACCATCGATGATAACTGATAAAAACACGTAATTTGAAAATAAATAAATAGAAACGCGTAGAAAAATTGTATTTAAAATATGTACAGATTAGAGAATGATAGAGACATCTCTCAATGGCAAAAATAGAAATGATGGTCATTGTACAAGTATGTGTGGTTTAAGACCTAGTTTTGCGTCCACAGCTTGTCTTTGCAAACCATGCGACATACAAAGCGGTTGTCTGATTGGTCGAAAGCAACAGAAGGTGGTGCTGGTGATTACCGTGCACAGCGTGATCGAGCTGCTGCTTGGTGAAGGATAGCGTGTGGTCTGCGACGGCGCACGTGTGGAACTGACAGGCAAACACGAGCCGACGCTGCGCATTATGGGGTTGCGCATGCGCCGGCCGCCGATATGCGCGCACTACCACGTCCCCTCGCAGCGCCAATCGACCCACCCCTACTGTCCAACCGCCGCCATTTACCATGTATAGACCTGAACAAATAAAATAAAATAAAAATTATACAAACAAACGGAACATTCATGAGCGCAATTTCGGGTATGTTATCGCCTTTTGACTTTGTTACGAACTCATATGGAAAGCTTATGGTAAGGTATGTAATGCATGAGAATATAGTGATGTTTACCTGAAGTGTAGACGCAGACTAAGTTCTCGTATATCTTTAGGAAGGCGATGGTAGGGGTGGCGGGCGAAGCGAGCGAACCAGCTACGCTCACGTGTGTTAAGTGAAGCGGCGCCGCGTTCACTCGGATCTGACCGGCGAGCAGGCCAGCGAAGGTGTCGATGTAGCTGTTAACAAATGTTAATGACAATTATCATATACATGGAGCTGGGTAAACCACGTGGCAAGGCTTAATAAAGGCAAGTTGTGAAGGGCAAGAATTGGCTGGCAAATTCATGGCAGACTAAAATTAAGTGGTTCATATAAAAAGGGTAGCTAGGAACGAATGGACGCACAATCAAGAGACAAAGGGAGGTCTTTAGGTACCCGACACTGATATTATGATGATGTGTTGGGTTTTTTAATTGACTTCCTTACACCTTGATTTCACTGGAATGTGCTACTAACAGTATAACGCTGACAAAATGCAACGTTAATTGTTTTTATTTCCTGCTCTTCAAATAAAACTAAGGTTCATAAGGAAAGTTGGATCCCGTAAGCATTATTTAAAATGCAAAATTCCCTTCAGAACGAAAGAATGAATATGCACTTTATACTATGAATAATAAAACACACGTTTTCGAATAAAATTCATGAATATGGTATGGTATGGTATGTTCTGATTTTGTGGCATAATTTAGACATTAGTACCTAAAACTATTTAACATCCAGTATTCCAGATTGGCAAATTATAAGATATTATTGAAACCTGTAAACTACTACGTAGCTGTAGCAATTATTAAGACATTAATTCTCAATTGGAAATCAGAAGCTCAACATTATTGCCCAAAACATGAAATGACGGTGAATTTCAATGTTATTTACCGTTTGTTTGACGGCAGTTGGAAGACAGGTACACGGTCGTCGAGGTATCGCCGCATAGCGTACCTATCGAGCGCGTGCTCGGGCGCGCCGCATATCGCCGAGTAGTGCATGTAGGCTGCCACCAACACGCCCAGGCGTTCCCGGTTACCCCTGCAAACAAAATTATATTTACCCTATTAATAAAATTAAATATGAGAACTTGAAAATAGGTATATTATGGCGCTTTGGTTTAGCACTCATCTCACTTCACACTCAGTAGCAATTGTAATGATTTCTTCTTTTGTTAGAAACAAAATTTGAATGACCTAATAGCTATAGACTGAACTTTGTCTCCTCATATACTTTACAGAAAAAACTCTCGTACGGAAACAAAAATTGATGCGAAATTCTTCGATATTTACAATCTAAATTGCACGGTAGTACAATTACTCGTTTACCTTGAGGAATTAATATTTGTATAATCAAGACACAAGGTTCTCTAGTCGGTGCGTATTTACTACAATATTTATTTTATAACAGAATAATAATTACTTATTCGTTTTTGCGTCGTCAAAAAGCCTACGGTTGAGTATCGCAGTCTCTGTATTTATCTTCAAACGATCTCTACACACTCACATGTAATAAATACATTTGAAATAATTTACGTCGCATAGCGATGTAGTAATCTATCGTTAGAATCTGATATTTACCATGCGAGTAATATGGCGACATTTTTGGGATGCGCGGCGAGCCAGCTCTCGATGTGCTTGCAAGCGGCGCAGAGTCGCTCGAGCGGCGGCGCCAGGTCGCCAGCCCATCCCAGCGAGCGGGCGCGACCAAACACTCCGCGCGCCGCGCTACTGCTACTAGCATTGTCTCCACCGCTCACCTCGAACACCTGAAAGAAATATAAGAACATCCTCTTAATATAAACCTGAGAGTTAAGGCCTAACACCTAGGCCAGAGTAATCAATACGGATGTGTTCCCAGAAGATCTCTGAGCAGTGAAAAACTTTGAAAAGAAGCGTTTAGTAATCATTTATATAAACGTTCGTCTTTATAAAACCATTTCATATCTATAGATAGACATATGCTTTATTGCAGCTTATGTATATTGCAGAATATGATTGTAAGTAATTTCTAGTCTGTGATGAAGTTTAAATTACTTGGGGTGTTATTACAGTTACACTAATTAAAGAAAAGAACCTGTAGACATGTAGAGTAGTGCTAAGGGTAATGAAACTACATTACGTGACTCTGGCCTAACATTGAGTTAGTGTTATTTTACTTTACGGCACTCTTTATCGAATGAGAACAGGTCTTCCCATTAATATTACCTAGGAGACCTTTAGGCTTAGGTACTCTTGTTTATAGCACGAGGGTTACGAAATGCTTGCCTTTATGGGCACCGGTATAATTTACATTACCAATGTCTTCTAGCTTTGTAAATGCTTCCAAAAGTGTACAAGGCAGTAAATATATTTATTAATTTTCTTGAGCATTTCAAAGAATAAACATTCGTCGTATTTGGAATATTATATATTTATCTCATACCGCGGCTCTTACAAGATGATGCGACGCGCGCAAAGCGTAGGCAGCACTTCCTCAAATTAAAATATATATTTTAGGGTTTCTTTATAACTAATGCTAAACTGAGAAGTGACATTGCAAGTTAAGTTTGAGTAGGTATGTACATATGTTTTAGAAAAATGTTTCACCTAATTAATGCAAAAATGCAGAGTAATCTTATCTACCACAGTATAAAAAATTATGGAGTCGTCAACCTGAAAATAAAGCCTAAATCATAATAAAGCTAAATAATAACAACTCACCATGAAATGTTCTCCATGTTTATTGGTAAGCATGTGCGCAGCCTGGGCCTCTGCGTGTGCATCCCTCTCTGGCAGGTGTAAAGCCAGCATGCGTTCCGCCACATAGCACAGGTCTAGCCTGCTGCCAGGCCCGCCCGGGTAACTTGCCGACCGTGATCCTCCCTGGGTAATAAAAATTTGCACAACATTAACAAACGGGCTGTGCAGGCGCAATTAATACGTGAGTACAACCGGGATACAGTAAATAATATGGATAACACTAACGAAAGTTACAAAAATAAATAAGGAGCTATAAAGTTTCGACTGTGTAGGTCGCGCTTTTCGTCATAAAAATAGCGATCGATTTTCAGTTCGTGTGCAAATAATATTACATTTTAATGGTCGCTCTACAGGGCAAACTTTAGTCACTACGCTTTCGATATGAGAATAATAATAGCATATTTTCTTCTCCTCCTAATGTTGCCCTCAATTAAATCCATGGTATCTTAGATTAATAGAGACATTAATTATGATGAGAAGAGAAAATGAGAAAGAGAAAACGCATTTAATGCACTATTAACCTTGTGTTTAAGAAGGCGGTCAGTAAACCCGTGAGCTAGTGATAAAAATGGGCTCGTAGCCAAATGCTAGACAATGAAGATTGCGTTCGATCTGCCTGGCTACACATTGCTGTTGCAGTCGCTATTTGCAGGACTAAGTCGCACTGAAGCATGGATTTATGCAATGTGGTACCTTAGAAAAAATTTGGAGATCATCTACATCCGAACGAAGAATAAACAAAAATAAACAAGAAATTTTGTCACTTAATGTCCAGGAAAATATCGAAAACAGAGCTAGTAGGCGATGCCATAGGTCGACATAAAACACTTACAATTGTATAATAACAGGTTAAGAACGATCGAATATAGATATCTAAGCAAAGGATAAACTGTAATGACAGAGGAACACGAAACACGTTGATACAAATTGAGTTGTTCCTTTATTTAGTTCTAGTCGGTATGGAAGTGAACAAGGACATTAATTGAGTTGCAACTTGCAGTCATCGCGAGGTAGCTCCGGCTTAAATACTTTTACACCACTTCGTAGTGTGTCGGATGATCGGTCGTAAACACACACAAAAAAGGTGATTCGTTCAAAATATGCCCCTAATACTTTTTAACCGACTTAAAAAAAAACAGGATGTTCTCATTTACTTAACATTTTAACTTATAAAGGAAAAACAGTTCCGCTTAGAAAATAATTCATAAGATTAACATAAAGTAAATTAAATCTAACTTTGTTATGTTTTAGAAGATAATCATCACCTTATAACCACACCAAATAAAAAAGATTTTGACCGTTGGCAAAGAGCTACCGGTTTGAGAACTAAATACGGTCGCTTTAAAGGTGTACGTATATTATGTAAAAGGTTTAATGGTGCATCAAAATTGTTTCGATAATTCATTCACTCAAGTCCCAAGGTCGACGGGCAGGAAATAGTCAAATTTTACACAGCTATCACAAGCGTTCACACAGAGTTATTTTTGGGCCCCTCTTATAGATTAAGCTATAACACAACACGTGTTACTCGGCCGAGTGTGAACTGTGAAGGACTTATAAACATTTGTCGGTTCTTTAGAACAAATTCGAGATAGCTAATCTTGTCATAATTTCAGCTTTATAATATAAATCGGACGTGACGAAAACTAAGTATGTTAGACATATCACATAATGCTCTTGTTACGGTGAACGAGTATGGAAGGTAACGGCAAAGAGAAAAGCCCTGATTTGTCTTGCTTTTAAGTGTTTATGTCAGAGCCAACATAAGGTCGTAGGCGCGCTATAATTCTGTGAAAGTGTCTCAAGCGGTGCGTAGGCGCAGACCACGCAGGCGTCGCGAAGCAGCGTACTCTGCGAGCTTCGCCTTCAATGAATTTAATCCGATTAGAGTAGTCGATGCGTAAGCTCCACTTCTATATTTATGTAAATGAAGCCTATTCGAGTACGTTTATTTGTATCGATGAACTATAAAACGGCTTATTATGGCTGATTACAGATAATTGAGAAAATTATACAAAATGAAGCTTAATTTTCGTTTGCTATGAAATGTAAAATGTGCATTTGATTACAGAAACGATTGCCTGTGAAAGGTCAGGACTGGCGCAGGTACGCGACGGTTATTAAGTGAGTCATAGTCAAGTGTTCTTTTCTAATAAATAAAACCAGATAGTTACAGACATGGCACATACACAGATACTAAAACAGCGTATCGTGTGACAACTTCATGCATAAACATCCAATAAATATCTTTATACGCCGTGTGGTATCCGGCCTAGAATTGACCACCCCCTTTCCACCCGTGGGTATTGTAAGAGGCGACGGAAAAATAAATCCAGAAGATGGGCAGCAGCGTCTTCTGTAGCTTAACCACCAGTACTGCGATCCCCAAGCCGCTTGCCAAGCGTGGGGATTATGGCAGCCCCTCCCTACTAAGGGGGAGGCCTTTGTCCAACAGTGGACTTTTCCGGCTGATAATGATGATGATGAAATATTTTTATCTTTTACGAAGTTTCATCATATGGTCGCAGTAGCTGCACAATCAATCGTACTTTAGTTTAGTTTAAAGCCATACTGCTAAGTGTGAGAGTTACATTACATAAAACATTAATTTACCTAATTGCTTATGTCAGACTCGCCGTTGTCAGGAAACTAGTGATGTAGATGTAATCAATTAGTTTCCACTTTGTGCACCAACGTGATTACGTGATCACGAATCACGATTAGTCACTAATATCGCTCAGTAATTTGATTCAATCTCTTTAAGGCACTGTCGATAAGATGCATTGTGATGATAGGCATGACATACTTCTACTGTTAAGTAAGCTAGTATGTTACAATAATTTACCTGTTCTCTTGAAAACGTAGTAGAAGCAGGGGTGGCGGGCGCACTCACGGCTCGACTCTAAAACAATAGAATAACATTATGTTATTAAAATGCCAATTACATATTAAAATAAACCTGGTATTACTGACTTATGTCTCGCAAAATAAGTCTTTGTAAATCTCCACAAGGCTGAGCTGTCATTAAAATGAAATCAAAAGTTGTAATTTAATCCTAGTCATTTTTTCTCAATGTCGGCGCGTTGAGTTGATGGGCTTAGGTTCACAGAATTAATATTATACGGTATAGCGATGTAGCATTGATGAATGCATTTCATTTCACTATCTAATACAGGCAGTAAGTTAAGCTAGTGCGGTAGGTAAATGATTAATTCATACGAAAGCAACTCATTAACTCATGAAGTATGTCAGGATCGTAGCAAATGGAAATCCGTGGTCTCTGCCTACCCCTCGTGGAAATAGGCGTGACTTTATGTATGTATGTATGTATGAAAGCAACTCATTTATAGGCGTTGTGACAGTTCAATTGACTACGCAGTTAATGAGCATTTCTTCATCATATAAAGACATAATAAATTGCAAAAGCTGTTTGTGCGTCATAATGAAGTCTTATGAACGGATGGCAAATGTAGCTTTTACAGGGGCATATTTTATGCGCGCTGTAAAATAATTTATCACTTATTTGCAATAATTTTTTACTAACATAATTAAATACAGATTTGCGCTTTCAGCTATATTAAATTCAGTCAACAAACTAAATTCAACATCTAAGTATGCCAAGTGAATATCAATGCGAGGAACAGTTCTGGGAAAGTACGAGTATGTATAACCGCTCTACCTACGATTTTCTCAGAATACCATAGATATTACAACACGTTTTATTATTAACTAGATGTGCCCGCGACTCCGTCCGCGTGGAAATTCGGAAACAGCAAAAGTATTTTTAAATTGTTTTTAATATATTAGCATTAGCTAAGATTGAGCGAATTCGATTTAGTAGTTTTTACGCCATGCCGTACTATTTTATTACATGTATAGCTGTTGCCCGCGACTTCGTCCGCGTGTATTTCGGATAAAACACCAGTAGTAAATTGAACTTTTAACAGAAAAAAATACCTACCAGGCAGGCTTTTTTAAGTAGGTTAAAAATCTTTTAACCACTTATTTAACTAAGAATACTTTTCGGTATTTAAAAAAACCGCAAAAATTGAACGGTAATTACGGAAGTTACAGAAAGTCTATTGAAAATAATAAATAACTGAAGAAGAGAACATAAATAAATCCGTTTTGTGCGTTTCTGAGTTCCTGTACATTGAAACTACTGTAGAAAAAAAAATACCAAGGATAAAAGACAACCGTGACGACCTGATTGGCGCAGTGGCTAAGAGATTGGTTGTGGGTTCGATTCCCGCAAAAAAAGTGTGATCCGTAGATGTTTGTCCCGAGTCTGGGTGTTTGTGTAAGTTAAATTTCAAGTTTGTGAAACGCACCCACGATACAGGAGAAATTCCTAGTGTGGGGCGACGTTTTAGAAACCTATACAATACAACCCATTTCTATTATTTTGGATATTTTGTCTGTGTGTCGGTTTATTCGTAATTAAGTTAAAATAGGGAATCATTGCAGTTGACTCTTATAAAAAATATAGTTATAAAACATACGACAACGACACGCTTGTATTCCGCGAAGGCGTAGGCAGAGGTGCACATATTGTACCAACTCCCACAATTTCGCTAGGTTTGGTGTAGATCCCAATGTATCAGTATCTCAACAGACAAAATTTATAGAGAACTCGTGACCTAAGAGTAAGCGTCGTACGATTGTGTGTGCGTGTAAGAAGCAGCTAAGTATTCGTAAGATTAAAGGCTACTTTAAGACTGCGTGAGTAAATGTGTTACTTGCTGCGAGAATTACAATTGTCTATGACGTAATGAGAAAAAATCTATATCTATACAAATAATAAAATCGTAAACGACCCGTGTCTGTACATTCAATTTTAAAAAAGAAAAACCATTTATGCCGCCGTACCCATACGGGCGCGGCGAGATTTGGAAGTTTTATTTCATCTATATCTTATATACCGATTTCTTTTTTTTTTATAAAATAGATATTAAAGTGTACTTTTTGAATATTGGAGTTTGATAATGATATATCTATGTGAAATACAATATATTTATATATTTTATTAATACACTTGAAGAAGTGCCTAACGATTAATCACGTTATTGTGGCTAATTTATAAAAGATAGATATATACTATAAAGGACTTTTTTGTAGATCTTGTAGACACTATCATCTTTGTAATACATACTTTTGGTGTATGATCATCGTATGCGAGGATAAGAGCTCGAAAGCGCATTTTCATCCGACTTACTTCAAATTTATCGTCACTGCCCAGCTCCTATGTGTTTTAGCGTTATGTTATATAGCCTATAACCTGCCCAGAAGTATGGACTACAATCGTACCAAGTTTGGTGAAAATCCTTTCAGTAGTTTTTGACCCATGCGTGCACATACAGACAGACAGACAGACAGACAGACAGACAGACAGACAGACGGACAGACAGACAGACAGACAAAAAATTTACTGATTGCATTTTTGGCATCAGTATCGATCACCAGTCATCCTCCAATATTAATTTTGAATATATATTCAATGTACAGAATTGACCTCTCTACAGTTTTATTATAAGTATAGACTAGAGACAAAGTTGGTCAAAGTTTACCAGCCGTCAGGGCGTCGAGCGCGCTGTATCGCGATCGGATGGACAGATCCCTTCAATAAAGCTGACAAATGAGCACCACTAGGTGCGGCTTAAGTGATTACTGCAGCTTTTAACGCTTTATTATATGATAGCTATCAGACTAATAGTGGTCTATTATAATTATTTATCGTGACTAAGTATCTGTGAAAATAATGCGTTAAACATGGTAAGTATTGTCTGTGTTACCTATTATGCGTTTCGTAAATTGCAAAACACGATTATAGTTGCGGATATTTATATTTCTCTCAGAATAACAATTGTTTGTAATCATATTTATTGCTAAGCAAAAATAGGTGCGTTTTACAACATGTAACTTAAATCAAAATCAATTAAAATTACCTACATGCTTAGAGGTAGAATCCGTATTTACTTTTTAACGTTTGTTGCATGTCTGGAAAGTACGTAGGTACGATTTGAAAATTATTTTAAAGATATTTGCGTAGTTCAATTTATAAAAGTTATGGTTTATTTCTGCTCTAATACGGGTATTTATAAACGAAAAATGAGGTCGCGGAGTTTTATGATTGTATGTATCAGTGAGACAGACCGCTGCAGATGCGCGTGTGTGCGCTGCAAGGCTACGCGAGCGCACGCGTGTCGATCTTCTCGGTGCTCGCTGTAGATAGAACACAGCGCGCCACAGCGCGAACGCCAACCGATGCAGCGCGCGCGCAGCATCCGCGCCCCTGCTGCAGTGGCCTCGCATCTTCACACACTCCCAAACACTTCTCCCAATCCATAAATTCGTTATTTGTTTTCAGGGACATTTAACTGGTCTCTGTTTTATCACTTTAGTTAACACACATTATACTATAACATTATGTCCCTTCCCATGGATATGGGCAAAATCTGCAGCTTCTTACGTAACGTCAGTTTGTGCTACGACCATTGTTTTAATTGATACATTATTTGAAAGCTGTTTATTTAGTTGTTTTTTTTAGTTTATTTCAATGACCATCTGCTGAAATAATTATACATAAATAAGTACGTAGTATGTATACAACCAGAATAAAAAACCTCGTAGTGTCAAATGTCTGTGTTCACAAAAACAAAAGACGGAATGAAAGGCTCGTGCGGTTTGTAGCACACATGGAGTGGCGGCAGGGCGGCGGCGCCCAGTGCCCAGCGCCCGGGGGCGTGCGCCCGAACCCTGCACTGCGACAACCGCGCACTGCACTAACTTCACTTACTTACAAGATTATTACAATAAAGTCTAGATGACAACAACTGTAATAATGAAGTAACAGCTCTCGTTTGCAGTCAAATAAAATCGTTATCGGCTCAGATATTACCTAAGAAGTTTCTACACAGCTCTACGAAACAGAAGGTAGAGTTGTAGCCTAGAGTTGTAATGTAAACTATAAATGAATTAATTTTGACAGCACTTAGTCAACGTCACCGCTATAACCCTGACCTTCCTCATAAAGCGTGTGGCTACCGCGCGGGGGTGAATAACCTCGGGGGTGCGCCTCATCTAAATAAAAGACCGTCATATGACGGGAGTCAGCGGTCACTGAGACGCCGAGCCGCCGAGTCTCCGACTCTTTTCACTTCGCTTTTTTGCTTTCAATAGTCGAGATTACAAACGGTATGGCCATTGAAATATGCCTTTACATATTGCGGAAGTATGTCTTCCGCATTTATGAAATACTAGGTACCTATACTTTAATTTTTTTGCCAAACGACACCAATGTAGTGGACAATTAATCAGCTATTTAACGTTGAAGTCTGCTTATCATAACATTGCAACGCTGTTATCAAGATAATGTAATCCTTGTATTGGGCTCTTTTATCTTATCTGAGAACATTGAAGCAACTTCATCTAAACTAATGAGATACAAAACTTAATGAGTATTTCTTTATAAAATCTATTACATTGTTTAAGGTTTTTATTAATTTACGTAACGTAAATTACATGGAATATAAGTAATAAACCTCTAGAACTTATATCTAAGTATACACTTGTACGTACAAAACTTATACACTTATTAACTTATCACTGCACTTATTTAAACTAGCTAGTTAAATTAAAAAGAAATCGGTCCGCTTTTTTTTGGCACTGTTACATAGGTGTCGAGCCAAGTTACACTGAAGCCGTTGGTTTAATCGCGATATATTTTATTAGAGTGTCATGTCGGATACACGCGTGAGACGACGTCGGGAGCGGCACTGGCGGCGGCGGCTCTCCGCCGCAGCGTCCCGGCGCTCCTCTCGGCGGCGCTCTGGCGTCGCTGCGTTGCTAGGCAACCGACGCGCTAGACCATCACGTAGAATACACACGACGCTGTTATCATAAAATCCAGTCAACACGTAGAAGAAAATTTTCAAAAACAAACATGTTAAGCCGCGTAATTAAGGTGAAAAATTATGGCATGTCTTCGCATTATAGTCGCAAGCGCAGGTTAAGCTCACTTTCTTATGTTTCAATTAAAACCACGTCGTAAAAACTAAATGAAATTCAATAAAGCCTTTTCCAGCGTCAGTGAATTGAAGTACCTTGTTTAATGGATATATCGTCGGCGTATCGATCGTAATTTAATTACAGTTACAATAAGTGGTATGCGAACTGCAGCTCACAATAGTAGTAAAATCTTATTATAATATCAACTGGGATAAAACGTTCACGTACACATTTAACTACAGTGCCGCTCTACCTACCCCTTAAGAGATCGCCGACATGTTATTACGTAGGTATGTAAAACTTGCGTGTTTACAGTAAATGCGTGCATTAAGCTGTTTTGATATAAAAGCTGGTGTAATGCAGCGCATGACGCAACCGCCTACCGTTTCATTCATATGTTTGTGCGGCGCTGGGCGGGCGGCGCGAGGGGCGGGCGGACCGCTTCCGTAAACAAACGCGCGTGCTACCGCGCCCGCGCCGCACTAGACCTGCTGCGATAACTAAGGAATTGACAAGGTTCGCACCGGTAAACGAAACGTAAGTGACATGTTCGGAGAATCATGTTGAATAGTTCGGATTACGGGGTTACTTAGATTATTATTGTATTAAAAAACATTTTTGTGAATATGGTTCTTTAAAAAAAGTTAAGTTGTTAAGACAAAACTGATTATTTACGCAGTGAAAATACTTACTAATGGATCGTTTATTGGGTATTTTAGATTGAGGAATATTGTGTTTACATCATGTCTAACTGAACCAAACTGATATATCGGTGTATATGTAGGATGTTACGTCACCGAACGTGTAGCCAGCGGCCCTTATTATGAGCCTATCTGGACGTACGTCGGTGATCGACAATGCGACATTCTCATGGCAAGCACAAAGTTAAGGGGCAAGTCGTGAACGCCAATCACGTACGATCATTTCGTCGCCGACATCCGAAGAACATATGAATGGTATAGGACACGCATCCACAATACTTCCTACAAAATGTTATTTATAAAGACCAATCAAAGCACCGACACTGTTTTGAAATGTTTAGATTCTTCTGTCGTGTCAACATGCAACATATAAAAGAAGAATAGCACATAATGTGGAAATGAGTTTAGCGAATCAGCAGGTTGGTGGAGGGTTGCTGTCCAAGCTGCGACTTTTCAAATATAGAGTTAGCACGATTCATATAGTTAGTGTTAATGATTTTTTACAAGATTAGTTACTATTTGAAATTGTTGTGCCAAAATTGTTGATATTATAATTATTTTAGATTAATTTTAAGTAATTTGTACGCCTTATACGGCAGGACATGTTGTAACCGCAAAATTTATTGTAACTCCACATTTTGAAATGTAGCACATGTTGCATACAAATAAATTTATCTTCATCTTTAAATATGTTTGGACTAAAATGAACAACAACGTCGGTTAGACCGATGTTTCGTAAAATTTTAAACTCTTTTCAACGCCACTATAATTAACTGATTATTTTTTCCTATAAGGGTAGAGATCGTTCTAAACTCAGGTGTTGACGTATCTAGTAGTTAACCCAGTTCCTGCCTCGCTGCTTAAGAAAATAAATAGTGATTCCATTTAAATTGAGTTTCTGCTGCGTGAAAATTCAAGTGCAGTGATCACTAACAAGCCTTTGAAAGTGGTCCACGAAAGTAAATATTACTTTTAAAAGCAACTAATGTAAGCGTAACGTCCACCAACAAGGTGGAGCCCAAATATTTACACAGAGACTTATATTTACACACATTTCAACTCTATGGAATAAACTTTCTCTTTCTACGGTGTGCTTCATAAACTCAGTGCACATAATTACATCTACAAATCAATGTGATTGTTAACTAAACATGAAGTTATACAGTTTTCGACATTTTTCTTCGGGTTTTTAGTCATTGGCATTACGGAAAATGTACGCACGTAACTGTCGGTTCAACTGTCAATTAACGGTTTATATAATGTGTTTCATAAAGTCATTTCGATAGGTACAGAAAATGTAAAAGGCACTGACCATTACCTGTAGAGAATAATATCAGTGCGCGAGGGCTCGAGTAAATAACATTATCTCTAACTGTAAAAGGAACTACAATATTTTGTCGGTATTCCCGTAAGCCAGGAAGATACGTCGCCGCAGGGCCCGCTCCTATCGGACCTGCTATCGTGAGAAAGTTTCGCGATCCGCCGCCCAATCACTTATCTAACATTAATCCCGGCCCGCGGCCTCTTTGACAGACACTTACGGCCGAAAGCAATTTGTATTAATTACACCACACCGACCTATATCGATAACTATTTATTTAGTTTTGCCCAATTTTGTAAATTGAATTTTGTTGTTAGATTACATGTATTATTTAAACTACACGATAAGTATAATATTGATGTATGGAACGTGTTCGAGAGGTGCGCGTGTGACGGCGGAGCCCGGCAGCTAGAACAGGTTGTCTAATACGAAATGTTTTGATTGCAGCGGAGGAGCGGATGGTATCGCTCGATCTCCGGGTCTGTGGGTCGGGTCGGCCGCCGGGTCTATTGTTTAAGTGTCGAATTTTATTTATGGCGACGTCGGGAACGGCCCGATGGCCTGTGCGCCGACACCTGATGCCGTGATCAGTATCTCGCCGTCCGCCGGGTGGTCCGCGCTTAACACTAGCTGGCTCTACTCGATAGGTATACAAAGTAGTTCCTAACAAGGTGTTATAATTGGGATACTAGAGGTAAACCTATATATGCTTTCGCAAAAAAAAAATTTTTTGGGTTCATTATCTCGTTGACTTTTTTTTAAGAATATTATTGGTACGTTATTGTCAAAGATATATTTTGTCCAAGCGATAGCAAAGTTATATATGTTATATATGTAAATACTAATGAGTTAATGACATCAACTGCAAATAAATAAGTATCATCAACATTCCAAACCTTTGACATCACTATTATGTTCGTATGTAGAACCTATGTACCTATGTGTAATTTAAAATAGGAGTTTAGCTTTATTTGACATGCTAATTTGATTTTACACTAAAAACTATGCAAGAGAGTTCACACTAAAAATATTTATAACACAGTAATAACTATATCTACGTCAACATGAATCTATAATGAAAGAAAAAGGATAGAGTATGGTAATGAGTCAATTGTTCATACACACAAATATTCTTCAGTACGCGTCAAGTCCACACGAAAACATTACATAACAGTTTTCTACGTTGTTCTTCGCCTAGAAAACTGTTTAGCATTGTATTGTCAGTCAGAACTCACAGATTAGATCATTGTATTTGCAATGCTAAATGTTAGACTTCACTCGTACAAAAGGCATTAGAATTCCATCCAGCCAGTAGCCGTCGTCCTGCCGCTGAATAGATAAAATAACACGTTATGTAATGTGCCATTCAATGTTATTGTTTAATACTCTAAAACCTTAGAAAGCTTTATGTGAGTCTCTACTTGTCTAGTTATATTCGTATTTCGTAGCGACTAGATAATTTCGCTCTACACGTAGCTAAGCGCCCGAGACCATACAATTTACGGGACTTAATAAAATATATTAATGTTCTATCTAGATGTTGGTACCTCTTGGGTTTTATTTTATTCTCAATAGTCCCGAGAATTTTGTAATATCTGCATCACAATCTAAGACAGGCGCTCGGCGGTCTCAATTATTCATTCTTGACTTCAGCAGCTAAAATACGGTCTCATCTGCGTATCCCTTTCTTTGAACGTCATGCATTATTCATGCGGCCGTTGTGATTTTCTTAGCGGTTTAATTTTTCGTATGAAACATACGATACAGAATCATTTTTGCAAAGTGTTAGGATTTTGTAATTGGAGGCAATATTATTTTCTAGACCAAAAAAACCATTACTTTCGACTCTGAACGCCAAAACACTATTCAATGTTTATACATTTTTTTACCATTTTATATTAAACAGATAAAAAATCTCGGTAGAATGTGAATGCTTCCAAAGAAAAAGAAAAATCCTACCAGACAGTTCACGTAGCAAGGCCAAACCTAGCAGAATTGTATAGTAAGCGGCCGTAAAAAGGTAAGCTTATTGAAAAATTGTGTCGGTCGACTTACACGCCCATATAAAAAGAATACTTTATCCAAAAAGAGACGCTCCTTTATCATAGAAATGGGTGGTGTTATCCGGATTTCCGATACAAAACGGATTACATAAACTCAGTGATCTATCTATAACATAGCGATTACCCCGACGGGTCGTCTGGTCTGAACTTAAAAATCAGCAGCAGATTAGATTAACATAATTTTCATAATTTTATGTTTATTTTTATATTATTTATTTACTTCAAATGTATAGTTTGAGGCCTATAACCAGTAGTGGAATATTGAAAGCCGTGAATGGAGATGGTATTGTAAACGATTGCGTTAATAAAGGAGCAATTTTAAAATTTAATTTCAATTTAACTTTAATTTAAATTTTACACACGCAAATTAAGTAACACAGTCACGTCTGCCAACTTAGTTGTTCTAGAGAAAACAAAAGAAAATACTTAAACTTTGTCTCTCTTATTAAATGGAACACGACCATTAAGGAGACGGAAAGTGGGAGCGATTGGTTCATCAATTATTCGCGAGCACAATCACCCCATTAGTTCGATGCTGCCCGGGGCTGCCACTTACTGCGCCGGAAATTGTCATAAACGACCTTAAGGGTGTTTTCTATAGGCTGGACAAGTTACAACCCTCATATTTTTTACCGTCAGAAGATAGGCAATAATCCATTTTATGACTACATACGCCTATAATTCCCGAATAGTGGGCAGAGGTGTTAATCTTTATCAGAATTCTAAGCAACCACATTCAACTGCTCATCATAAGTCCTATGTTGTAAGTGGCTTGTCGAGCTATTGCTGTTCTTCGGACCCACATTTAAGGAATCTCAACTCTAGCAAATAGTAGGTACTAATTAATCTAACTATATGCAAATATGAAGAGATATAAAAGCAAATTTGCAGTAAGTAGGTTTCCTTAGTTACAATAAATTACATAACATAACATCACACCTGTGTTCCCCGAAGGGGTAGGCAGAGGTTAACATATAGTACACCCACATTTCGCCAGTTATGTTGTAAGTCCCAATGTATTAGGGGGCGAGCCTATTGCCATCAACCGGGCACAAATCCAGACTCCGTGCTGCTACTGAGAATTACCTAGTGGAAAACTCAGTAACACTTTACCCGACCCGGGATTTAAACCCAGGACCTCTTGCTCAGCAGTCGCGCTTAGCGACCACTAGACCAACGATGCAGTCACAATAAATTATTCTATCTAAATTAAAATATCAAATAGCTGTTACATTACATTTGCAACAATAACTTGTTCTAACGATAATTGCAAGGCTGGTTCATAGTCACACACGATTTCACACGAAATACTTTATGTAGAGCGAACCAGTTATAGCCCCTATAACCGCATCGGGTATGTTGTTAATTATAATTTAATTGTCATGGTCACATATGTATACTGATTATGTATATAAATATATTTAATAACAATGGATTATTAACAATAATAGTACTTACATCTTGTCGACACGAGCTTTACAATACGTATACTTAGATCATAATTCAAGCCGTGCATGCAGTCTCTAGGTTTGGTCTGACTACCTAGATTCCGTCAGACAATCAATTAAGTTTGTCATTATCTCTCATGGAGACTTTTGTAATAATGACTAACAAAATTATAACCATATATTTTGATAACAATTAATATAAATTACGTTTTGTGAGACGGAAATTTATAAGCGTCCGAATGTCCTTTATAATTTGATAATTTATATCTTAATTTGCACATAACGACCGGTTGAATGTGAACAATACAAAATAGTGAGTTAAATGGAGTGCAGAACTCGAGCGGCGTGGGCGGCTGCGAGGAAACAAATAGCCATGCTCCATGGTGTCCCTAAAGCACTCGTCATTTTAATGGTGTACACTTCCGGCCCAGTTCTCCCACCATCATCGTCGACCCTTTACCCATAAACATTTGTTATTCCACAAACAATAGTCATTTCTATAACTCTCACGATGATTACCAGTTGAAGAAGTTTTGATGCTTTTATAGACATTTTGACTTGAAGATGATACTTCCTTGTAGCCTCAGGTAAATGTTAGTTGTACCTGAAATTGCTTTGTGTTTTTGCAGGCATAACTTTCCTATTATGGACATATAAGTATTGGGTGTTGCAGTGTACATAATAGAACATTGAATACACGTCTAACTGAAAATAAAATGAACGTAACATATAACAGTGGAGTTTAGTGACAGCGGGCGGCGCGCGACGGAGTGCGGCCACTAACCCGCATTTTACGAGCGTGCGAGCACAAAGGTACATTAGCGAAACAACAGGAACTCGCGGCTCGTGAGTACGCCTCTAAGCCGCCGGAGCCCTGGGCCGGCAGATTATGATTTATGACCAGTTAATGCAAATCTATAGTTCGAAAGCCGAGGTTCAGTTTCTATGTCGCCGTCGTGTACGGGCGTGCGCGTGCGCCGGTCGCTCCGCGGTGCCGTTTGACGGGTTAATACCACGTCCGCATACCCGCTTATTCAATTTTCTATCTTAATAAATTTGCTCACACATTTATTCTTCAAAGAGTGTCTGTTTAATCACCAGAATATGATGTAACAAAATAAACACGCGTTAACCCGCGAACTTATGATTAATGGTAGAAATTTCCTCAATTACTTACCTCTCGAGATAATTGTAGATAAATATATAGGAACATGACATGCGGCTCTCTACTCGACAGATAAGCATTAAATAAACGAACATTTGACAGATTATAGGCATTAATACACTTGTATTTCTTATTCCTTCTTGATTATTTTAATGTAGAATGAACACCTTACAGAAATATATTTTCCTAGTCGTTTAATCTTTGATCTGCGTGATTATCTAAATGAATATTTGATAAAAGTAGACGTTGGGCGCATGGAAATACTTTTATGTAAATAAACGTGAGTTCAAAGATACAACTAAATAGCCAAACTTCAGTCCAGTCAAGTCAAGGTTCGGAGGAGGTAATCTTCGCAAGACAACATTTGTAAAATATAGTTTTCTGTAGGTGTGAAAGAAAATGTATTATTTACCTTTAAACCTCCTTGTGAACAGTATTAATTATCATCGTATTCCAATTAAAAGTTAATGATTAATGCGTAATTTAATTATGTATTGAGCTCTACAATTCGATCCCGATTGACCTGAATCGACTGTTTGTATCTGCATACGTAAGGTTTACTTAATATTAGTTTGTAATTGATTACCGATGTCTACTTACATTAATGGTGTCATAGATGCCGTTTTGTTCGGAGCGTAGTGTGACGGGCGTGGTGTCAAGCGGCGCGGGCGGCGGAGCGGTAAGCGGGGCGGGCAGCGACCGCGACGGGGTGGGCGACAGCGGGAGGGTGTCGCCATTACGCGTCCAAGTGCGGTGGATCTGCCAACTAGTGTCCGAGAAGCGGGCTCTGTCCTGTAGAAATATAATTAATCTTAATTCAATTTATTATTTATTGGGCTTATTGTAAAACAATTGAAGAATTGCAATTAATTATAATTATAAATCGGTTTTATTACTTTACATTTGCAAGTAGAACTTTGGTATATAGGCTACCTTGATTGGCTAAATATTCGATGAAAAGTGTCGATACAATGACATGACATAATGATACAGAATTTTTTGCTTATACAGGGTGTTCCGTGATTATTGCATAACCTTAAAATGACGTATAAAACGTTCACCTGTTAAATACAGTTTTTCCTTTTTCTACCAGGTATAATTAAATCACGTTTTTCAAAAGATACTTTTCCCTCCATAATCTATTTTTTATTCATCAGTAGAGTTCATACAACTTTTTTGAGGTGACCGTCATGGATCTGACAAAAAAGAGGTTACTAAAGTGATAGTTGTCGCGAGTGAGTTATTGTTACCGCAGAATAAGTGTTAAGACACGGCAGCGCGCATATTGTCAGCGGGCTTGTGATCACTTGTCCGGTAACAAAGGCCTTCGGATCCGGGTTGGCGACCAAACCACTACTGCTTCTGATGCAATAGCATTCATAGTTTGGATCTGCCACCTTTTATATAAGACGGTAATCACTATGAAAATCTCTATGACTGGCTGTGGAAATGACAGTACATTACTTATTACAGAAATTAAAATAAATATCAATAAAACTAAGTCATTCTATTCGTATGCTTTGATTTAGCTATCTTATTTGAGTACCAAGATCAGTCTCCCAAATAAATCTTCAGATCTTATATGACGCTCGGCGAAATAATCAGATAACAGATTTATTTTAAAACTGAAATCTTTATCTTCGTGACGGTACACTTACATAGTGAGTATCGAAATATCCTTAAATCGGAAACAAGTTTAATCACAGCGTTCAGTGTAAACCAAATCAAGTGTAATTAACATATCAGAACTTGTTGTTCTGAGTCAGGGTTATAATTATGTCGTAGGCAAAGGCCAGAACATAATGAGATTGTTTTTATTATATTCACAGATTGGTTCCGGACCAACTATGAACACCTACTTATTCTGATCACGTCCGAGGTTTCTCAGCTGGACATCTTTGTAATACAAACCGCACTCGTACAGGATATTGGCTATAACTAATCGAAAAAGGCGCTAGGCACGTCGCGTCTCGGTAACCTAATGACACGCTACCAACGCTCACAATTGAACTTCTAACTGTCACAGATTATTTTGTGTACAGACTTCTAAATTCGAGCTGAATACTAATATATCGCCTACAGAATCGGGGCTTGATACTTCATTACTTTACTACAAGCGTGTTGGGTTAATGCTATGGTTTCAGAACGAGTGATTTATGTTGAAAACGTTCGAGATCCCATCAATTTAATTGGGGTGAAATTGAATAATGATTGGTTGATAAGTTTAGAGGCGACGCCTCTTGTTTCCAAAGCGAAAATACTGAGAATATTGATTAATAACTTCTAGGTAGTAAGAACACATGAAAAATTGATTTTAACTGATTTTAAAGATAATTTGGAAACAGTACTAAATATAATATTCGTCGACAAAGATGTGCAACACGCGGTAATGGTACATTTGTAAACTAGATATCGGTCAACGGACTGCGTTCGACAAGCGCGATATAAAAATAACCACGAAATAGATTATAAAGAATGGCGTTGTTTTGTAAGAACCACAAACAATGTGTAATTTGTAAGGCAGTGTTATAAATTGCTTGTATTTCAAAATCCCTGCTCTACATTGTGTGAAAATAGCACAGCGGATTAACTAGCAGGTAGATAAGATAATAAACATCCCACGTGAGGCGATGCGAGCGCTGTCTGTTGCAGCGCCGATACAGGGACCATGTTCACGGGCTGGCGTGGGCGCATGCACTTAATATTTCGTTACTGCTTTCAACAAGTATCGGCTAGATAAGCTAACTAGAGAAATTAATAACGTTATCCACGCTTCCAGTTAACCCCTCACTCGATCTTTACAATTAGCCACGTATTTACCTACACTTAACCTAACACCTACCGATGCTCACGATGACTTTAGGTCTTTCTCCTGGGTCAATATTTAATTTACATAAGACGTATACCCATAATTGTTGGTGAATAAATATCGCGTTAAATAAGTTTATCGCTAGTGACCATCAATGTTATCAAAACGAATTACAGACATTATTTAAATATCTGATGAAGTTTATAATGTTTACGTATTTTAATTACAAAATAAGGAAGTAGAAACTGTTTGATAATATTGGCTATTAGCCAGTTTACGAATGTATTAGTAGATTATCAAATTATCTTTGTTATTATTAGGCATTACATCTGTATTGAGAAAAATCAACTCATTCAAGTGCATTTGCTTTACCGACTATAGTTACACACGAACACGTGTTTACTCGCGTTCTTTCTTCGGAGAAATCTCGAGTACGTGGGTATTAGAAATGGTTAAAAATTCTAAATGACTCTGTGCGACCCACGCTCGCAGTACACAAGAGGAAGGTAGCATTGATTGATAGTAATAAACAAGCAACACTGTTTCTTTGAAGACTTGTTAGAATATGTGCACAATAACATAACTCTTATATAGGATGTCATAGCGCGCATGCTTGTGATTTTGATGGCATAGTAAACCTGTATGGTTCACATAATAACAAGCTAACATGACCACCCAGGAGCATGCTCAACACTGAAGACGTCGCTGTCGTGTTACCAGCACTTTATCCATCTTAATGATATGATTTTTAGGACAACCTGTAGCCAAAAACCAAGATATGCCATAAAAATAATTTTAAATCAAGTTAATGTCAATTTAATTGGAAGCTATTTGGAGATATGAAAAAGACCTCAATTATTTATGTACCTACTTACCTAACTAGATAATAAAAACTAAAATTGTAAGTATCTAAGTTACAATGTATTGTTTTGGTAAGAAAAGTTTACCGTATACCTATATCACGGTGCTTATGGACTTATTTCTAAAACCATGGCGACCGCATTTCTGAAGCTAACAAATTGATCACCACCAACGTTTAAAGCGCGTCTGATGTAAAACTGGAATTCCCTATCATAAATAGATCCTATAGAATTTCAAACCAGAATAAACAAGAATTGATAAATTAGCGTGAATTATCTATTAATCATTATGGCTGACCAGACACTTGGGTTTAACTATCTATTATAGCGTGTCTTTGGGTCTAGCTAATAACTACGACCATACTATCGTAGATAATATTAAGAAATTTAAGACATCTATATTCAAATTTTATTCTACTTTTAGTAATTTTTCTTCTTTGTCTATTATCGCACAAATGAAAAAGTCAGTAAGTTCTTATTGCTTCCTCAGAGTACTTTGTAATATACAGAAAATGGCTTCTCAGATTATTCTTTCTGGTATACCATCAAAGAGTCATTAGAGTTAATCTTATAAACTTGTATAAACAATGTATAAACAATGACGTGCAAATTATGTTTTTGCTGCCTTAATTGTTTATGAGTATAATAAACAGAATTATACATTACAGTAACTTAGCTACTTGTCGTACTAGAGTTAACGATTCATCATCATCAACAGCAGGCTACGGACTTTTGTCCATACGTTAGTTATTATAATATTTCCTTACTTAATATTAAGCCGGCAGAGGCTTTTCAGTTTTAATGGCAAGCGTTTCATAACATTAGAATTTTAAATTAGACTGCGAACACTATGTTGTAATGAATCATAGTTACCCAACACAAAAGTGTTCTTTAAATTTAGTTCATGTCATATTTCCTTATTCACATTTTCGCAGAAAAGATTTATTACAAAATGTAAACACGTTTAAAACTGATTTTTCCTACCTCTCTATTTATGATGCAAATGTTTAAAAAATAATTAAAAATAGGTACTAGGTAGGTACATGATTTAAATAGAAAACCATTTAGAAAACAAACTCTTATAAGTGCGATAAATCTTACGAATGCAACTTGATCACGTAACAGAACAGAGGCCAAGGACAAACGGTCGCAGCACATTAGCATGCGATTGTGTCCACTGATTGCAACGCGCAACAAACACAACCTCTCCACTTCTCTCCACTGCACTGTGCTCGGGCTTCTTTATCCTTTTATTCCATCTTTCTAAGTACTGTAGGTTAGACAAGACCTCATTAGAGCCTTACGGCTCGGTGCACGTCTGGGCATTCGTGTACAATAGCTACTAATCCAGTCTACCGAGCATAAGTATCCGAGTTTCTAAGTGTACTTCTGACTTGTTTCATTAACGTTTGGCATTGACGTGCAGATTTAGACATCTGTATAAATAGCATCCAGTGAATATAGTATAGTGCTAGTGAGATCATAATTCCTATTAGATTAAAATTTTAAACAACTGAGATCTAGATAACGCAAAACAAAAAATATTCGTTTGTTTTAGCAAACGTCACGGAAGGTTGGTAAAGGTTTCGTTTTATTTGGTTTTCCACTCACTGACTGCGCTTTAAAGGATTGCCAACAAAAAATCCTGGATGAATTCTCAGTTGTGATTTTATTCATTTGAGGATGTTATTTATAAGCGTTCTAGACGGATAAAATATAATAAATACATACAACATGATAAAAGAGGCCTATATCTTGAGTTACTCTTGATAAATGTGGGGTTACCACTATTTGTTATAAAATCGCGTACCGCGCAGCTTTAACATCGGAAACTGACGCTAGAAGCCATATATTTTCGATTCGCAGAATTGAATCGCAAGTGGCTAGCGCAGTGGAGCGCTACGCCGCGGCCTCCGTCTGATAAGATAACCTTGCCTTTCAATTTACTTCGCTAAATCGCACCGACTTCGAGCCGAAAACACGCTTATATAATGCTTATCAAACACATTCATGTTGTTAAAAACCATGTAATTGTTAATAATATAAGACGCACGACGCATGTTCTGCTCAAAACTTCCGGCCCGCTATCGTTATCAACAAAGAACGAGGCTATTATATGAAGGTAAAATGTTTACGTAAGAATGTTTATAATGTTAGGAGTCATGTTTTGTATATGTGTTCAATGTAAATAAATGTTGGTATAAGGATGCTGCCTGTGGGCTATGATGTCAGTTGTGAGTATCGGCGTACGTACGCAAACTATTATACTAAGTGATATCTACAAGATGTAGAGTCACGAGACGTGGTCCATTAAGTACCTCGTGTTCAAAGGGATCGTCTGTACGGGGAACCTGTTTCTGTTTATCTGCGCTGAACGACAGCCTCCTCTTGAACAACTTCATCTCAACGTAGTGGCCGCTGTCGGCGTTGTCTTGCAAATGTCACTTCTCGTCTCAAACGCGTAACTAACTCATTACTTAAGTTATGCGGCCACAATTTGAGACTTTTGTCACGATTCACGGTTAGGGAATTATTCTAACAACTTCTCTTTGACTATGCAAAGAAAATAGTCATCACTGCAACACTTTGGCAAGTTTGCCGCGATTTTTGATCAAAACCGCGTAAACTGCCTATATTCGCGCCATCAAGCCGCGCGCAAATGGGTCTAGTGGAGTGGCGCGAGCGTCACTAGCGCATGGTGTGTACGCGGTGTGCGGCCTGGTCGCGGGCACGGCGCGCACTGTCCGCGCCTGCAGCACGCCGCGCGGCTGGCGGCTCGCGTCCGCCGTCACCGCGCGTCACCTTCACACCGTAAACACACATTAACCCGCCCCCAAATGTTTGGGCATTTATCTCCATCAGCACCCATTAAGACCTTCTATAAATCAAAGATCACATAACCCCAAGCCCGTTTTGATTTTACAAACAACGCTATACTAAATCTTATGCAGAGATATTACTGCTGCGCCGATAGCACTTAAAGAGATAATGCTTTATCGTTAACTGACCTACAAACTTGTAAGATAAAATAACGACACAATAATTTCGTTTTGATTGCCATGGAACTGGATTGCGTATGAAACGATAGAACAGCATCCGTTGTTGCCATAAACAATTGACTGAAATAGGCCGTCCGAGCTTGTACTGTTTGACAGATGTCAATTACTCGGGAACATTCTGGAACCATTTAGTGGTACCGCTTATTCATTCCAGTGTTCTTTTGGACAAAAATATTAGTTTTGAATAACTTAACTTAACATTTCTGATGACTCTGTAAGGCACATCACAGCCAGATGACAAACAGAAATTATAATTTATGTACACAAACTATAATAATGTTTCTTTACCTAGGACAACGTAAAATGATTCAAGGAACGTCAGCTGTTTGTTATTTACCTGAAGAATCCACTAACATTCTAGGGTTGGGTTAGGAGAAATTTGTAGTGTGGCCCTTTTAATCTCACCCTATATATCAAAGTAGGTATGATGGAGTGGTAGTAGAGAAAACGAAATAAAAGTTTATGTGGTGCCTGGATTTCTAATCCGTCATTTGTTTAATAATATCGGTATTTCACGGTACTTCGGGTATAGCAACACACACATGCTGATGCTTTATTTTTCATAACGGTGTTTATTTCTTATCCAGAAATTAAGGCTATTTTGCCTTAATTTCTGGATAAGTTAAAATATATAGTTAGGTACCTAGACATAAATACGATTGGGTGCCTTATAGAAAAGATTGCAAGTTGTTTCCGTACTGTTCTGCGTCTATTTACACCAACATGTACATAAACGTAACATTATTCCATGTTGAATAGGTAACTTTACAAGCTATAATTTTGGAATTCTCGACTAATTGACATTAAGCGAGACTGCAGATATTTCATTATGAACAGCAAATAATACTTAATCGATTTCAAGAGTTGAGGCCTGGAGCAGGTCGGCAATTCATTTCACTTTATATTTAACTACAGCAATAACAGCTAAAGCGATTTCAAATTGGGTACCTCGATGTAACATTAATTTAAAGTTAAAATATCACATGCGCGTAGCTGTAATATAAGTATATAAAACATGTTATTTACTGCGCTCGTAATTCCATAACAGAAATAAATCGATATCAAATAACCTAATTTTTCAACAACTAATAAATTGTTAATGTATATGATTATGTTGTTTATTGGTACTGTAATAAAGGCTAACGTAAAATAATCTATTTCTTACTTTACTTGCGCATTGAGCTTAGCTTTTGGCTATTTTTTTGGTACAGTATGAAGCCGGATTCCCTTAAAGGTAAACAAAAAAATAAAGAACCATGTTATGTGTCTTTCCTTTACGGCGACACAGTTCCATTGTCATTAATTTCCGTATCTACAAACATCCGCTACGTGGATTTGTAGATGAACTCTACACACTTCCGTGTAGGGTTTTCAAATCTAGTTTAAAATGTAACTGGTCATAAACTGGGCGTAAAATCGTACAAAATGTAAGTTTGACGTCTGTTAGTGTTATGACAAATATCTAACAGGAAAAGGAATGTAGAATCGGGAATGTAGCGTTAGTGTGAACCTGCGATGTTTGATCTGTCGTTAGAGCTTTCTAAATCCTTGCTCTGGACTTAGCTTCGTACTTGTTTGAACAGCGATAGAACTTCCATTCATAACCATAGCTTTTTTTGAGAATACCGCTTGAATGAAAAACAAACTGTTAGTAGATATAAAATAGAGAGAGATAATAATTGGGTATTGTTTTGTCGGACCGTCGCGCGTCGGCGCGGCGCGGCGTCGTAAACACAACTAGGGAGGGCAACAAAAGCTAATTAATACTTATCCTCGATGAACTAAAGCATGCTTCAAATATTTTATAACTCAATGTAAACTTACGATCTTACTTATCTCATAGTATAATTATTACTACATTATTACCTAAAGCAAACAAAATATGATTCCCTGTTATCTTAATAATGAAGGAGCTCTCAAAATAATGAAACAAAAGCATTTTGAAATTATTACTTATGTACTTACAACTAAAATATATGGGTACTATTACCTAGTATTTTTTATTTTATTAATGTTTAATTTACGAATAGTTACTTTGTAAAGTAGGTAAATAAACATTAAACAGATGTCAATTATATACATAAATGTAGATGTACTTTGCTTGTTCTATGTTTGTAGCAAGCTTTAAACATTTGTTAAAGCAGAAATGAGCATATTCGCGATACCGAAAATTAGCCAAATGGCGTGAAAATGAAGTCGATAGCATCGTGAGCCACGCTTTGACCCGTCGTCGGTCGTGCCACTTTCTTGTTCACGTCCCATAATCATAATGGGAAGTAATATCAGCAATTTCCAGCTCCAAACAGGCCCTTTTATCAACCATATCTCGCAGCTCATATCCATCGCGATGTTTCGAGAGCTGAATACGCGAAAGTTAATGATCGAAGTCTTTGAAGATGCCTCCCAAAATAATTATAGCGAATTCATTTTACTTCGTCTTTTAAGCAATGATCGCTTAAACACACCATACACGGACCCCTTTAAAGTTATACGCGATATGATTTTTATATTATTATGGTTGTAAAAATTCAATAGGGCCTGATAAGTTATTTTTATGTTAATAGCGCTGTTAAGGTATGGAATCTGTTTACGGATAAGGTGGCGCGGCAATCATTAACAGCGTGCGGTCAATCAAAAAGTTTCTTACGACAAAGGCGATACTTACCGAGTTTTGTACTTGAGCGAGTATCTGCGCGGTATTGGCGGAGTCTGTGAGCTCCACGGCGCCGGCCACCTGAAACAAACAATTCTCGTGCTATAATAAGTGGGTCAATTGTTCCCGAGGGAGGACGCTCAGACTCCGCGCGGACTATCACGGACGGCCTCTCATTTGCTGCATTGTACTGCCTTGGAATTTGGAATGAACATTTGAACCAAATATATTCTTTATTTTATTTTCTTTCTTAGGTGTTCTCAGTTAATTAACAAACGAACACAGTAAGATGGAAAAATAGAGAACACTAAGTAAATATACGCCTTAGCAGTATTATTAGTGGTTTGTTTATGTCGAGCATTCAAATTGCTGTGATATTAACAAATGATTTGTGCCTTACCTGAAAATCTAGTCACCTATCTTCAAAAATAACTAGACACGTATGAAATAGTCCTAGAGCTCCTTGCCTATGACTCTCCTAGAAGGTATTTTAGGGTAACTTAAATATTTATTTTACTAAGAATAATACTATCATCTTAACGCGATCCTTCATAATACTTAATAAAACTTGACACTGTAAAATAAGTTAGTTAGAAACTAAATCTACATTCCATCTCCGCCACGTATAGGCAATAGAAAGAGCCGCCTACGCCTAAGGCAGGGCGCATCGACCTTGTGCCACTAGTATTCGCTACTTGCGACGGACTTACCTTGCCAAAACATCGCTACGTGTTGCAGATCAATAAATTATGACTAGTGGGAACTAATCACGAGGATTTTAAGTCATCAGCAACAATAGAAATTCGGAGGTCAGTCACAAATTAGTACGTAGGTACCTAAAAATGTGGAATTTGAATATACCTAATGTAGATAAAATATATGTATGGAAAATTTAATCTTACGCATGTGTATATTCAGCGAAAAACAAATTCTCTACTTCAAGGGACCAGAGTTAGTGCCGGTGATTAATGCTTTTTTCTATCAAATGAAATAAATTTACTACTCAATTCAAATGATAAGGGATAAGGTAAGGGAACAAAACAACTCCAAGAGAAATGCTTGACCTACCCACTACCCTAAACGCATAAAATATGGTTAAATAGAACTAGATAAGACAATACCCGCTTCAACTGAACAATAGCGCTACTAGGTACTGCCAGCAGTGCCAGCCGGAATATAGACTATTCACGACGCTGAAATTACTTGAAGGCAGTAAAACCGAGTGAAAGTGGTAAATAGTTCATAAATGGACGTAAAACTAGGTTTACTGGATTTCGTGTATAGCCCGTATTGCTGGAGAATCAGAATGGCTCGGGGCAATAATTTGTGGTTATTGTCTGCTATCGGTATCTCCGCATTTGTCACGGCATAGCGCGGTGCTGTATGGATGGTGGTGTTGCGTCGTTTCTCAATACACGTGACTGATATTTTCTTTGTTAAAAGTGCTTCTATATAACGCATTTTGAATGCCTATAACATAAGTAAAAGCTTCGAGCCTCACCCTAGGGACCCCTACCAACTAATAAATTCGCAAGTCTTTAAACACACGGTATGATCACGTAGCAGGTCACGCGATGTGAATATAAATTATTATTTGTAAATATAAGTTCTGGAAATTGAGATAACTCGAGAGACTGCTGGTATTTTATAAAATATGTATAGGTTTCCCTGTTGGTTAAATCTTCCATAAACAAAACATGAGAAGAGAGTAAAGAGACACGTAATAGCAAACAGCTAAATGCATACAATATTTGTAAATTCCTATTACATAATATTAACTTCACGACGTCGAAACACTCATACATAATAACTTAAGAGGCGATGTTTTAACAACGTTCGAAGAGAGTGAATAATAATTTCTGTAATTGTTTTCCGTGAAAACACGTCTGCGTTTTAAAAGTCCCGAGCTTAATGATATAATGACGGATAGTATGGTGAAAACTTCATGTAACACTTAATAATTCATAAAGTAGGTAGAGAAATCCACGCTGAAATTATAGGGGTGCCAACTTGACAACACAATCTACGAGAACTTGACAGGCAGGATGCCGCCAACGCAATTATAAAACTCATCTTCGAAAGTGTTAACGCATTCTTGGTGAGAGAATAAATAAGTTATAAGTTTGATATCCCTTTAAAAACACCGCCACAATGTCACTAGTAAAAACAAAAATATTTTTTTTGTATCACTTTATCATTTTTTTGCCGTATTTGGTAACACGTTCATTCATTAATTTTAATTCTTTAAAAAATGATTGTCACTTTTTCAGTTTTTACCTACATCGATTATATTGAAAATTTTGTTTTTCATGTTTTGTAAATTTTATAATTAAGTTTTGCCACAACTTATTTAGGTTAGGTTAGTGCAAAATATATTATGTTTAATCTGAGTCTAATACATTAAATTACCGTTAATCATTTAATCAGTGAAGTTTTGTAACGTATAAGTTGACGACAGGTTATTTACTATACTAATATTGCTAAGTCATATTGTTTTTATTTTATCTATGTATTTCTCTTTCGCGTAACATTATAACGATATCTGATTGAACTTACATTCGCAAAAACCACAGTTATTTCTTATGTCATGCTTACCAACATTTCTACCCGGTACTATTTCAATGTTATGTTTTACAAACTAATCGAGGTTAATAATATATACCTACGACGTACTAATGTTGAAAATGTGAGCGAAAACGCAATTACAGGTTTTTCCTTAAACACAGAACTTAACGTGGTAAATGTAATCTGAACTTTTAAAGTAAATGGACGCCGTACAATCTTTAAGTACGTGATATGGACGCTTCCGGACTTTAAAATAACTGTTGACCCTTTCTCTAGTCACGATAAGGTAAATTTCCTCGAACCAGCGGCCAGCCCATCGCCCATTACTTTCCATTAACTAAGGAAATTCATTACACATGCAGTAAATAATGCGGATGGAGAACGTCTGTCTCTGGTAACATATAACCAGACATCCGTCACCTCACTTAAACATTTTTCACTCTCGCAACTAATGAGATTCTCTAACTACGAACGTCAGTATTCGTTATGTCGCATTGTTCTTTGTTGTTACACGTGAAATTAACAAAACTACACTGTACCGCAACATAGGAAAATAAAGCACCCAACCATAAAAAGCGATTCGTTAAGAAAGTGGGTGCGAACAAAATGTAATGGAAGAAGCCTGCAACATCGATCTCATTACGATGTGTTTGTTATGATGGCGCTTAATTTAACATGTGAAATTGGGCAAAAGCTGTATTAGTAACCGTCTTTGCTAAGGCGAAGAACCATATGACTGGTAAGGTAAAATAGAAGTGCAATGCAGACATATGTTAACCACTTCACATGCCGCATTGCTGTAAAAATAAGCCTTAGCAGCCCTCCCCGTCCGAGCGTCCCGGAGGAGATGTACGGCCCGACTGTGTTGCTTGATCCACTCCAGAACCTCACTTACTTATGTTTATTAGGTCGATCAGGAAATGGCGAAGTTTATTTTTATTCGAAACTCTCAGATGTTCTGCGGTAAGGCATCACCCATTCAAAATTAGATTTCTATTGACGAATGATGAATCAAAGAGTTACCGGCAATACGAGTGCGTAGTTTATAAAAAGAAATAGTTTCTAAGGTGGCTTTGATGTGAATTTATGTAGGTAATATGTGTATATCACGCTAAAGTTTACTGCGTATCGCCATATATGTACAATTGTATCATGCGGGATCATCAACATCTTACAGATCAACATTTTGAGCACAAATTATCAAGCAACATAAAGGGTTGTTTTAATACAATACAATAAAATAATATCAGTCACGCAATCTGTATTTATGGCAGGCTATAATTTGGAGTGTTCCGTGGTGGGCAGGGGTGTCCTATTACCGGCGTGTGTCAGTTGAGCCGCAATTTGTAAGCATGCTGTTATTAATTACGCGGCGCGGTGGTCCCGTCTCTGGCGACCGTTCTCAAGCTCTTCTGACAAACCAATTTCGAAACATGTTTATGGGCTCTTGTGAATTTACCTGAAGACTGTACTTGGTATAATATACCCTTCTTCGATTCAATTAAATACTATTACTTCCTATTTACTACGAGCTAGTTTTTATTAGTATTCAGTATTCAAACATGATTATGGTTTACATAATTTATAATTTTTATCAACTATTCCGACTGCTTCGCATTTATGTTGCGACACCTCGAATTACGTTAAAGCGCACCTTATAAGGCAACCAGTGACGTTAAGTGTAATTTAAAGCACAATTTAAAGGGAAATGCATGAGATTAAATAAATGTTTAAGTTGTTTGCGTGCAATGACCGACGTGAACGTCTCAATTCGCCGAGATGACATCGGCTGTCTCTACAAATTAAGGTGTAAGCTGTAACGGAATACAGACAGAGCCGTACTTTCGTACGTTCACTCGATACGACGCAATAAATTGTGAAGGGTTCGACCAAAATATTTGAGTGAAATTAAAAATACGAAAAAACCGGTTCTGCAGGGTACCTTGCCATACGATGTGAAGACAATAAGTAATAACATCTCTCACAAAAACAACAGCCTGCTCGAATTGAGCATGTTGATCTTTTTTTCCTTGGGTCATTACGCCTACGATCTATGAATTCTGCATTATGAAACTTTAGTCATGGGAACGTTAATACTTTACGAAATATGTACGTAATTCTATTGTCATTTGCGTTGTTACTGTAAGTATTTACTCAAATTTGTGCTGCTCTGCTGCATCTCCAAGCCTTTTATGAATCTCATCATATAGCGGAGTAGCGTTCATTATATTTAATAGTAAATTGGAGTGGGTACGTGCGTTGTGTTACAATTATTTTGGCATTAGTAGATAGCATGATTACATTAAGCATTTCCTAAACAATATAAACACATTACCAATCTTTTTTTGTAACTACATAGAACATTATTTATATCTTTCATGATGGACAAGTTAGTTTGAATTCTAGTTCTTGTTTTCCACTTTACATAGCTGTATGCAAATAGAAGTTTACGAAATCTCATATAATGCATCGTTATTATAATATCAATAGAAACATAACGAACCAATCGTACCTGTAACTACGATCAAATATAAAAAGTGTTTAATAAAAAACGAAGTGAACGTTACAGCTATGAATTTAGTTCAAATCGCGCCATAAGAGTCGTTAGAATAGAATGGACACTAACAAGAAATCGATTATAATATTTTTTCATTCACAATCGACTCACGGTTTAAACCTAAATCAAGTAAGCAAAAAATGTGCTCGTCATATAGGCGATTAGCGAACGAATACAGACGGTGTGCGATGTTTAATACCAAGTATTCGAACGTGCTCGGATTATAGGCGCTATATGTATGTAGGTAAGTGGTGGTCTTCGTTTCGCCTGCGTCTCATTGAGGCAGATGTGATTGACTGGTAGTTCCGGGTCATTCGGCGTCCATTGATGTTTTTATACCACTGTTATAATTACAACACGAGCTCTAGAATCTATAACGACATAGAATTCTTCATGAGATTTAAACGATAACTATCGACATGTGAGCGAATATACTCATAAATTTTACTTTCTTTATCTGTCGGAATACTGAATTAAGGACTTGCTAAATTATGAAAGTATTTATTTAACTGTGTTTAAAAATATTTACTTGCCTAGAATTCTATAATTCGTATTATCATTATGGTATAATATCTGTTACCGCCGCACTCAGAGATGTTAATGATTACTTAAACTGACACTAAGTAAAAATTTCACAAAGGAAACCTTTACTTAGTGACAGTTTAAGTTACCATTAAATGTTTCTGAGTTCGGCAGTTAGGTATATTACAAATTAAATAATTTCTATCTATAGGTACATCACGTCCAGCATTTTGAAAGGGGTAGAGCAGAACTCTATTTGAAACATGCCAGAAGACAGCTACATCTGCTAGGAGAAGAGAAATAAAAGGCCTAACCAATTAAAGCAGTCATATTACATACGATTCTCCGTTACCTTAAAAAGAAGGCTTTTGTTTATCTGTTAAGTCATTCCGAATTCAAAAGTAAGTACACACTTAACATTAGAAACCCGTAAGAATGTTTGTTAAGTTAATGAGTAGCAGAGAAAGCAGTGCCTTACTTAAACCTAATCTAATTAAACTGCCTATTTCTATTACACAGTACCCAGCTTTCTCATTAACTAACGACTACCTAGACGCCATTTCGGCAAAGAAGTTAGAGAATAAAGAAAAATAGGAACAGGAAAATTGTTGTATATCTTAGAATGACTTGAAAAGACAGTATTGTTGCAAAAAATAGTTCAATGACTGCAACAAAATGTCTGTAAATGTAAAGTTTCAATTAATCAAGAGAAATAATCTGATACATCGGATATTGCTAATTAAAACATATAACGTGTTTTTATTTCTGGATTTTAAGGCGCTTAATAAAATATCAATAGGATTTTAATTCATAGTTGTGAGGTTTTGTTCCATACTTGTTATACACAGTGTTCGTAGGATTAGTAACTGTGTGAAATAGAATAACACGT
Organism: Abrostola tripartita; assembly: GCA_905340225.1. Taxonomy (NCBI): domain Eukaryota; kingdom Metazoa; phylum Arthropoda; class Insecta; order Lepidoptera; family Noctuidae; genus Abrostola; species Abrostola tripartita. The sequence continues at coordinate 7,198,091 of HG996488.1, forward strand.
CTGCTTACTCGTAGGAGTATTCACACTTTTAAGGAAATAACAGATATTTACTCGTACAACAAAGGGCTATCTTTTTATTTGTTTAAGTGAACATCACTCTCTCTTTATAACTGAAGCTACGAAGATTTACTTGGTTGACAGTGACTCATATTTTAAGTTAAAATAGAAACCCAAACATAGATTTTGTCCTGGCATAACGACAACGTTGCTATTTAGTGTGGTTGACCGTCCATAAACACGGCACCGCAATCATGCAAACAGACTAACACAATCAAGGAATACCACAGACGGCCGTAAAGTATAGCGGCGGATATAAATAAGAACGCCTGTCTCACCGATCTTACCAACTTATCTCGAAAATATGTCCCGTATCTGTTTCTCCAGACTTTCATCTTTACCAAAGGCGCTTATGACTCAAATATGCAAGACCTTTTTCTCGAAAATGCACGTCTATATTAAATTCTCATCTTACATCGGCCGAGTAAGCGCTTCGCGAAATTCTGCAAACAACCGAAACGACCTTGCATTGTTAGTGTTCCAGAGTCTTTTGGCATGAATGATTACATGTACTTGATAAAAGATTGGTCATATATTACACGAGTAACTGGCGAGACTTACGAATTATAAAGATGCGACCGGAGTACGTTGCGGAACAGTTTTTACTGCAAATGTTTGTTGCACTGCGGTTGAGTTAACGGGAGCTAAACAAAGTCACTTTGCATAAACTGAACAAACAAAGCAGATTACTTTAAGAGCACACGGAACTTTCTAGAGACATAATGGAATGGCCGACATTATACAGTATTATGCGATATAATATTTATATGCACCTATCAATTAAATTGTACCTACGTAACAACGAGTAATCTAAAATTGGAATTATTAAAGATATTGTGATTAATTCATGCGAGCTTTGTTCAACCGGCTGCAGAAGTTTATCAGCTTGTACACGTCAACTGCTCAATGTTTAACATAAATGTCTTGACTTTTGAGCAACATTAATCATTTTGGCAACCAGTCAATTTTCCTCTTATCTAGGAATAGACGAAAGGCATCGGCTACGTAAGATCAAAAACCTTAGAAAAGTAGGTAATTGTGGCGATCATAGGCTTCAAAGGTATGTTATGTGACTCAGAATTGACTCATGAACATAGTTTTTCTTATGAATTTTAAACCAGAGAGAAGATAGATGGTCTATGAAACTATTTTAACTGTACTTCGTGCCTCGATAAAGAGCTGTACCTCTATTTCATTAAAGTGTGTTTAATAAAATTAAAACAAAATGACAAGCTGATAAGAGCAATGACCTAACCATTATGCTAGCACAAGACCGCCAGGTGTTTGTGGATGTGGAAATCTGAGCTTGGAGGAATAAAGAATACAAGTTAGGATAAAAATAATGAGTAAGTCCTTATGAAATCGCGTCCATGTTATGTACTCTGACAGATTCTTAAGCGTCCTTCACGACTGTAATGGAGGATGAATGCCTCAGATGGATATATATAGTTGCAAGTTGCAGGACTAGAGCTAATACCATTAGCATTGCTTCACGTCGCTCCGACCGGTCGACATTGAGTTTAATCATCTTTGGGCAGAAGGCAATGTACCCGGAAACTGGGTGACAATTAAAATCGACCGACCTACCGGAAAATGTGTTAGATCCACCCAAGCTTCACACCCCAATACAGTCGCGTTGCCGACGACGACCTAATAACTTGCATTAGTAGGCTGACGAGATGTTCTCTTTGATCCGACCTCATTTTAGAATTTTGCAGAGACATCCGATCCTGAGGATAAGAACTGTACTTAAAGACAACCGCAGCTAACACGGCAGTCGTCCAGAGATCAAGCCATATCAAACGTAACGTAACCAAAAATTAAATTCCCAAATTAAACTACAGCATATTCGTATGTACAGAACGTTTATTTATTGAATAGAAAAGTTATAAAGGTTTATACCTAAATGCGTAGGCATTTTATAAAGGCTTGTAGCTGTCAACATTGAGGTGTTGAATTTAGATTGCTGTGGTACAATGGGAATTAACGATTCATTGCCGACTGAGCGATACTGTCATGACAAGCATTTTCATGACTTGTACCTATTTTATAACTATTGCAAGACCGTATGGGACTATTGGCTCTTAATGGAATTAACGATCTAAGGACATAGTTAATATAATGTAGGATATTGTAAACTCCTTCCCTAAAAACCATTTGAGAGATTTTTCGAAATCAGCAAACGCGGCAAAACGACGCCTAATGAACGAGATGTCGTGATTTGCGTGAATCCAATCATACCGAACATTTTTCCTTAATTAATTTAGCGTTTTCAAGAAAATACTAATTTGGTCCTTTTTATTAAAATCATAAAGAAAATATCAGTACAATTGGCCTTACTGAGGTATAAAGAGATAATGTAAAAAAATATGCTGTGTCTAGCAAAAATAATGATATCTATAAAGATTTTTAAAGCTCATTCGTCTGTTTAATTATATTAGAAAGAGAAAGGTTTACGTTAGGTTTAGGTTATCGATCGACCCGGGCGGCGTGTTGGAGAAAAGTCACCGGACGACGAGTCGGAACGCGCGCTGATTTTCCAGGGATCGGTTACGTAAAACCGCCGTAGCGACATTCCTCCGCGGGTGACAATCTACATTCTAGACAAATAGGAAAAGGTGGTGAACATGAAACACTCCGTTAACCTTATGCTACTTGTAATTACGTATGTGTATTCGTTTTTATTATGATTACCTACTTATATCGCACTATACGATAATGAGATACGCGTATGGCTATGGGTATTGGTTTGGGTGGCATGATACGCTTAACGTTTACTGTACCTATGTTGGAGAACGGAAAGGAATAATTTAGTCCAACCAAGTCTTGATTACCAATTGATTGGCTTGAATATATTGACGTAAACTTTACATTCGGAGGAGTTAAGACAATTAATTTGTCAAAGTATAAATGAATAGATGTGCCCGATCTCTCATCATTGAAAAGTACAGAGAAAATTGAAAAGATTGAAAAGTACAGGGCTACATCGTATTTAGCTTTATAAATAATGTTATTTCTTTTCAATAACTTTGCCTCATACATATATGGCTCTACTTAAGCGTAGGGTGTGGTAAACCGTTACAGTAAGTAGGCGCAAGTACAACTTATCACCGAGCCTGATCTTTTGAGCAGCAATAATTAATTATGTTGAAATTGTTACCTATGCCCCATTATTAGTGCAGCGGTAAATTAAAATATAATGTGAGTTTAGCCCCGGTATTGCACCGTAGAGTCGTTGCCACTGCCTCAGGCTAACGCCACGGCGTACATTCCCGGCCTGCGCAATGTTTATCATAATTTCCATTTTGTGCATAACAGTACCATTTTAGTATTTGTAGTAGAAACTACAATTAGAGCCCAAGACATGTTTTTTACAAATTATACTAACTACCACATATTGCATCTTCTGTTACTTTTCCCATAAAGTGCTATCGCAACGACTGCCCCAGAAGTGACAACGGTATTTTGCAGGTCAGCCCCCTTAGAAAGTGGAAAAAGGCATGACGAAAAGAAATCGAATAGAACGAAAAATGGATGGGATTGACATATGTATGTCATCGATAACAAATTTGAAACATTATGTCATCCCCTTATATGTAGCATTCTATTCGATTTCTAATTGTCAAGCGTTTTGCCTTTTGGGCTGGTTAGAATCGAAGGACTTTGATGGTCAGCGGACGGTAGTCGTCCTAATTTCTCTTAGGATGTGTTCTCCTATCCTAATCTAATCCTAAGTCAAGTTCTTCATGTTGCACTGTGCCCTCTGCTTATCTGTCTCTTTTAAAGAAATGGCTTAAATCCTGTCATGGTTTTAGATGGACTTCAGTTTAAGATCTACTTAGTTGTAAAACAACTTGACATTTTACTTTAAGAGCACGTACAAACCAACGACCTAATATCGATTGGAAATAATAAATATAACTATCTACCTTGGTATGTTTGTATTATAGTATATAGTTTCAGATTATAACTTTCGTGAGAGTTATCCATATTATTTTACTATAAATGGTTGTACTCACGTGAATAATCGAGAATGCCCGACTAGTTTCGGACACAAACGGAGCCCCTATTCATGAGTAGATGGCGCAAAGGAGTCGCATACAAAGTAAGTAATGTAAAGATGGAGAATTTGAGAAATACATATAACATAGTTTTTCGTAATACTCACAACGTTAGGCATAAGGCATGTTTTTACTACTTACCAATATATAACGATCTCGACGAGGACCAAACTAAGCGTTGGAATATCATACAAGGTAAAACAGGACGAATGGGATTTCTGCATTTCTTAGTGTTTGGCAAATAAAGTGGGCTTGAGTTAGTGCATTGATCTGAGGTAGTGAAGTGAAGTGCGCAGGCAACGCGGGCGACATGGCTGCGAGCCGGTAACGCACGCCTGCCCGGTGCCCGCCAGCTAACCTATCATTGTATGCAATCTTTGACCCGCAGACCGCGGAATAACGACGCACAATACTGCCGCCGCTATTAACATGCTGTGACCGTAATTCATCAACATCATTCCTCACAAAGTTATATTTATCTGTCATGGAGACATATTTACACGTATTATAAATATGAATGATAAAAGTGTTATCAGTAAACTTACCCGTAAATCAGAACTACCCGACGATGTGGACGTACTGCTGCTGTCCAACCTTCCGTTGTAATACATTGTCAAAACAACGAGAACATTAAATTTCGTTAAACTCACTAACTAAATTCACCACACAGACGGATCCACAGTACATGCCCGTTTCTAATTTATAAGAAGTTACCAGTTTCTATGTTAACACAATAAGTCACAATTAACGAGTTGCGATACACAAACACATTGTTCCAAGTGACCGATTAAATCTCCGTCTTCATCTTAATAAACACTTGACACCATTCGAACCGGCTCCTACGAAGTAGAGCACTCTGCGTCTCCTTCACGATCACATACACTTCTCGGAAATTAGAATATAATATTTTATCAGTACGATTATATAAGATGGCGTATATTTACTAATAGCAACGTTAATCAGTCGGGTAACGGAGCAGTTGCTCGCAACACCTGTGTATTGGGCAATGGCTACGTGACTCAAGGAGTTAGTTTATCGGTAAAGCTGAAACACAACACTGTTATCGCATATGATTGTCATTCGCGGTAATATTCAGAACTATTTTCGTGTGATAACGAAAAGTGTTCACCTTGAACGATTGAATTGAGCGATTGCTTATTAAGTGCTAACTGGCTGATATGTCTTAAGCTTCCGGTATGTAAATGCTCGGATTTGTAATAACCTTAGACCATAAGGCAGTTATTGGATTACGATAAACATAACCTACGTACTTCACATTATTTTGTGAAATCTAGAGATAAGACATTGTTAGCGGTGATACGAGTAGCACCGCTAACAATGTCTGTCAAAAAACGTATGTATGTGTGAGGACATATTATTAGAAGTTTATTATTTATAACTAAAGTATATCACTGACTCGCAAATTTATTTATTTTGCATTATAAGATGTGCGAAAAATGTAAGTTTAAATATAATTATTTCAGGCTTAAATTTTACTTTACTAAATATTCCAAAGTTCGACATATCACCTACACTACATTTAAAATACATATACATTTTATTCTCCGTTTATCTCCGCGCACACTTTACAAAATATACCGTTATAATATTGTTATTCAATATTTATAGAAACATTATAATCACCCAAGACGCACGCCTAGCGCTCAGCTCTCCTTATTCGGTTTAGAGTTGTTATAATAGTCCAATATCTCAAGTTTATAACATAAGAACATTTGCACAGATTTCGCGAGCTCGCTAGAGCACATCGGCCCACCGGTTGGCTTTATTTATAGAGCGACCGAGCTTTGCTACTATAAAAGGATTTTGTTTGAAAATGGGAAGCTGTTTGCATTTGTGCGAATGTGTATCGCGAAACGCAGATTTGGCGTGCGCGTGGGCCAGTCAACGCGCGCGGTGGCACTGGTCGCGACGCCAGGCTGCGCGCGCGCCGCGTGCGTTGCACCTGACTCGGCCCGCGCCCGCGGCCACCTCAACCACCAGCTTCCACGCCACTTCCACCTATTACGGGAGATAATATCCCGTATGAAGCTCTACGACATTGTCATTCTACATTTCTAGTTTTTTGATAGTTGTCAATTCCTTTCTCAAGCTAGGGCATAGCGGTAGTTGCAGAATAAAAATAAATAACATAGTAATGTTTAATGCATACTTTATTCAAAAAAAATGGTACAAATCGAGTTTATCGATAGTTGAGATATGGAATAGTAGTACGAATCAGCTCTACTTTTTTCAAGCTTTTGGTTTGAGCTTTACATATCTGTCTACGTAAACGCTGTACCTATATGATCATTATTATTATTTAGGTACAATTCACAACATGACGTGTTACTAAACCTTTAATTTCCGATCCAAGATTTCTCGGTAATGTGCCCAAGCAGTGACCACATTGTTAATTTGCATGCTGCTCCTGCGCAACCGCGCGTTTCACTCACGCTTTCTGAAGTGTCGCCTTGCAAAAGCTATCGCTACACATGTGTATCTTTATTGTCTACATTTCAAACACAGTACGTGCTGCACTAAAACAAAAAGTGCAATTTTAATTTAAGTACCGATGTATTTTTAATTATATATTTTAATTACCGGAAGGACTCGATCAATCAAAGTTGAAAGTGGCTATATCTTTCATCAATTTTCGTGCCACAAAACTCAGTGGACTACTAGTGATTGTGGACCATAACATATTAGCTATACGTCTAAACAAGTTTGTTTGCACAAGTGTTTCAATGAACGATGACGTCACACGTCACGCGTGAGCAGAACGTTGACACCGACTTAACGGCACCAGACACAATGACACCCTTGTACCCCAACGCCTTGAAATATGAACACCGTTTATATCACCATATTATACACTCATTCTTTTAACATAATACATGTTTATTTTCTTTACACAAACACTTTTAGAATAGCCTAATTTGTTGAACATCATATTCTTAATCTATTCGTCTCAGCCATTCGTCTTTAACTAGTCTTGAGACAAAGGCCTCCATCAGTGACTTCCAGTTTCCCTGTTCATAGAGTACGACTGTCCATCTCACATCTAATATCTTCTTTCCAAAGTTTTAACGATCTTTACGGTCTCCCTACTTTTGTGTTACTGTTCTCGGACTCTAACTTTGACCATTTGTGTGGATCCCTCATCAAACGTCCAGACCGAGCCTAATTCAACTTTTTAATTGTGGGTATACTTCTGTTTATTTAATCAGACCCCAAAATACTCCTGTGCAAGCTATTTTTGCATATTCTTAACGTTAAAAGTTTGCCTCTTGCATTCATAGGTAAGACGGCAGTAAACGTATTTCAAGAACTTTTCCTTTCCTCTTTTTCTATGTCCTTTCTACGTGTTCTTATTTTTACATAATATAAATATGTTTCTGGTCGACTAATAAAATGATACTCGTACACATAGGGTCTCATCTGTGTCGCAATGGATTTTTGTTTAACTGCGACAGTTTGTTGTTGCACTAAAATCTGCATACGTTTAAAGCCTTTTTCGATTACCGATTTATCAAAGCCCGAATCGCAGCAATTACACCTCCTTTACACTCAGTGGTGCTAAAAATACACTTAATTAACTAAAAACCTTTTTGTGCTTTTAGTAAACGTGGTGTAAAGTATCTTTATCTCGAGCAAAAATCAAGTATGTTCTGTTGTTAATTAAAGAGTAAAATTCTCAACAAATATGGAGATCGATACTGATATCTTAATACCACAAAAAAGTATTTAAGTAATCGAAAAAACGACATGACTGAAGCAATACTTTGAAGTTAAGAATACAGTAATAAAATGTTTCCAATTGAAGCTTTTAAAGAAGTACTATTGTTTTCATTATAATAATACGTGTATAATAATAAGTGTCGTTCACGTTAACATGTATCACATATAAAATCTGTGTTCCGGTGAGTGTGGAACCCTTAAACTCACACGAGTGGACACTGGTGTAAAATGGAACGGTTATTGCTGATCGTGGCAGATACGCGGCGCAGTCGCGCGCCGCTCCGTCCACTATCGCTATTCCGGCGGCGGCGTTGTCTTGTTACTCGTTTCATTTCCCACATATTTTTACCATCGACAATTCGAATAATAACATATAATAGAACAACTAATACATATTAATGTGTCTGAATAGTACGTTGGTAGTAGGCTCGAAGCTCAATCTAGCTGTTAAACAGATCTAAATAAAGGAACATGATGTGCCAAGTAAGGTGAAAATGGTCTGTAGAATTTCGCTAAACCATGAAAGTCGCCGCTAAGAGTTATTTATATATTATAAAAGAAAATTCTAAACCCCGGTCAAGTTCATCAAGTTTTATTTTTTTATTAAACTGCATTAATAGTATCATCATAAGATTTAATGTTATAACGTGTGTATTGTCACAAAACAATTTAAGCACTCGACTCGGCCGCACAACTGTGACTTGTATTCGAGAATATGGTCGCGTGTCTCCTACGTTATGCAGCAAAATTTACGAGCTTTTTACGATTCAATTTACATTTAAAAAGCACAAATAAAGGGTTTTCGAGTGATCTCTGTGTTTCGGTAATAGCACTACAGAATGTTCGACAATCCCTTTTAGTATTGGTATAACTAATAGCTGTTTATATATTGCACGGTTATAGATGTAGATTAAAGACTATCAAAATGTTTTATAACATTTTATTGTTGAACATATTGAAATTTTCATTAAATTTTTATAAGTATGATGTTATTTCTGATGAAAGCATATTTTGAGGTAATACCTCGCTAAGTCAAAACCAGTATACATATTTTTATGGCTTTATCTCTTAACTAATCAAAAACTAACATCATAAGGATTCACATCTTCACATAACAATACACATCATGGATCTACCAAACCAGTTTTATATAAAACCTTAAAAACAAGGAAACATCATTCAATTTCAAGGTTTCACTAAACGTTTAGTCGGTAGGTACGTATATAAATAACTATTGATACCGGTACACGGGCACGTTTCATTAGCATTGCAGATTTACGATACCGCGAGAAAACGCCCGGCTTCACTGTAGTACTGAAAATGTCGGCTTATTGTACTGTTTCACAAAGTAAAGACGTTGCTGAAGAAATTGTTTTATGTAGTTTCAGTAGAGAATATTATAATAACCCTATTTACAGTATGTAAATGACTATTGTTTACCTAATTTATGTGTCTGTCTTACTTGCCTTAGTCAGGTATCGTCAATTTACATATAAGCGGAAGGTTCCTAAAGAAAGTTTCGAAAGCCCTGGTCGTAAACGAAATATAACGGGCATAGGTCAAAAGTTGTTTAATTAAGAAAATTAAATTAATATTTTAGTTTTCTTGTTTCGCAAATGTCATTGTTAAGATCAAATGCGTTTCGAGTGAATTAAGTGTGTGAACACCTGTAACGTGTCACATTGCGACAAATGGATTGGATCTATCCATTCTTGCGCTACAGCCTTATGTAATACTTTATTTAATAAAATAATGCAACAACGTCAATAAAATATTTTAATTGGTAGAGCTTTCTCCGGTGACGCTAACGTTGGCTGTGGGTAAGCTGCCTGTGCCGTCGTGGCAGATACGTAAAGATATAATCATAGGTCTCCTGTTCCCGGATAATAGAAGCCGCAGGGTATCTGCCAGTGGCTGGCAGGTCTTACATTTACATTATACCTTCATTACAACATTTACTGTAACGTACGGGTTTTAAGCAATAATATTATACATTTTACCGTAATCGGGTAAAAAAGCGGCCGCGTGAGTGAAGCCTTCAGGAAAAGTTTTGAAGTTAGCTTTATGGGTGTTTGTAAACAAATTTCGTGCCGCTCCGCGCTCCACGAAACTTGAAAACTTTGTATTTATATTTTCACGAATAACGTAAAGTGAGGCCAGATTTACCAGAATTTACTAAATTAAAGTAAAGTAAATGCTGGTATGTTACATTGATATTATAGTATGTATGCATAGTACTATTCTGTTAGAATAAAAAAAATATTGCTCATAAAAACATTTTACATACAAACACAAGATTTTTAAAACTAATATTCAACTGATTATTATTAAGGAAAAATCTCATGTACTGAAAAAATACTGACAAATTTTTTAAGTAAAAAAAGGAGCGAATAAACAAATAATTCTTTGACTTTACAATAATTAAATGAATGCCATACTTTTAGGTTTATAAAAAAAAACTTCTTAAAACATCTACATAATTAAAAATGTAATAAATGTATGCATTACATTGTAATTAATGTTTAATTTTAGCTGTAACACGCTGAGGGGATGGCATGTAATTACAAGCGAACGAGAGTTCGGGAGCAAACGAGATGCCGACGACGCGGCGCGACGCTCCAACGACGATAGCGCCAGATTAAATGGAAAATTGTATCCTTAGAATAAAGCAGCATTTCGGTAAAAACGAAACAGAATGTTAATTAAACTGAAAAGTTTCATTAAGCTTCGGTTAATCCTGAATGCTTTAACTTGATCCTGTAAGAGTCTTATCGCTGGCTTGTTTCTTTCACACTAGTTTCTAACTAGAACGAACTACAAGTAAGATTTTATAAGCTTGTCTTTATGTTCTTATATTCCTTATATCTACAGAAAGTTACCTCTACATACATTTGTACATCTACAATTTTTTCTGCTCTGTTGAATAAATTAATGCTTAGTTGTGTGTGAACCTCGTTAAAAATCTAAATACACATACATATTTTGATTTTTGACGATAAAATATTAACCTTAAGGAAATATAACTTTGAACCATTATCACATGTATGTACCTATGTCGTTATACATTGTCAATTTTAAACAAAACGTATTATAACGGTGTACCAACATTGTTTGCTCAGCGTCCAATTTCGGTAAGACGAGAAACAATGGAAGCGTGACCGCCGGCGACCAGCTGATTGCCATCAAATGCTCATTGCTCGCTAAACATGGACTGGCAGAGAAACAAAACTGGACTATTATCTAGTTGCCAGTACCTATATGAATAGATTTAAGTAGGTTAGTTCGGATAAACCCCGGTATGACCAGTAACCGCTGCATCGGGTCACGAGCATCATGATATCACCGAGATACAAATAGCTGAGCCCCCATATGGAATAGTAATAATACTTGCATGTTTGAATTCTTAACGCTGCACTGATGTAACGTTAGATTATTATGACCCAAATTATAATATATTATTCATCTTCAATAATTATGTCGTTCATAGTACACAAATTGCTATCATCATCTTTTTTAAATGTCTGATCATTAACGTATTCCTAAAACATTATTCATATCACACCAGTACACAAACGCCATCTATCTGTAACACTATAGAGTAAGAGCTCCAAAACACTATTATCGTTCTGCGCAGGCGACTATGCGCACTGCTCATAATAATGAATCATTCATAAAGTTACATAACTAGTATGGAAGATGGCGCTGCTATACATGCACACACTTCAGACATGGTTTAACTTATTGACTGTAATATTATACATTTAGTACATGACAGGGATTTAATTACACTCTAACTATTTTAAATTTTGTACAATAATAGAGTCGAATATAATATTGTACACGTATAATGTATTTAAATGGATTTCTGTCGTCGGGACACTCCATAATAATTATGCTTGCATTATTATGCACTGTTGAACCTTGGCACCGATGGCACTTATTCTAGATATAATTCTAATTGCATGCACGTTATGACTGCCGTTTTCAACTAAGTAAGCGCACACGCATACATCTCGCATTATTTTATATTACGTTATTACGTACCTTGCTCTCGCACGTCGTGTGGCAGACATATTTGCACACTGAAACAAACAACAGGTAATTAACATATTAATATATTATAATCTTTTGTTTCTCCAAGGTGCATTTTATAGAGATAATCATCATATCTGTTGATTGAACTATTCTGATGTCGTTATGTAGAGTCCTTTTGGCTCGACATGGGCATTTTATGGAATCTGGTGGATAAAGAAAAAAATGTGCGATAATAATGCTAGTCTGAAGTCCCAATTTAGTAAATCATATAAATTCCACAATTATCTTCTAATTCGTTTATTTTTTACTCGGATTTCGATTTGGAAGTAAATCATCAAACTGTATTTGCTTTAGATATTTCACAAATTATTTCATTTTATAGACGCTAACTTTATATATTCATATCATCGCAGCATGTAAATACGTAGAGCGAACGAATCAAGTATGAATAAAAATTTCGTATGCAGAAATCGTTTCACGAAAATGCTACGTTGGAATAGTTTCCATAATATTTGCAGCAATAAAAATACCCAGCAGTATAAGGATTCTTTGATTTAAACCTCGGCAAGTAATTGAAATTTGAGCGTGACATTTAGCTTATACAGTTTGTCTCAAGTTGGTAATTCTGTAGTCAATGACCTTTGAATGTCAGCTTGTCGAAAATTAGAATTTCACGTCAGGTACACTCTACCCTAGGTAAATACCGTGATCACTCAGTAAATCGGTCAAGATGAATACTTTCTAACATTTCAAGTATTTAAACATGTAGGTCAGTGAGTAGGTGGTGGATATACAAACCTCTGCAGCACGAGCCCTGGTTATGGACAGGCTGATGGCACCAGTGACATGGCCGAGGTTTTCGGAACGACTTACTGCGAAATGCGTGAGCCTGACCAACTCCCTGCTTCTGTGAACAATGTATTTAAAACTATTATTATATCGCTAAATCAGAAATTTACTAGGAGTATTCCACGTGTCGTAAAACGTGTAAAGGTGCTATTACTAAGACGTCTTTGTCCTCCGTGTCGTTGTTTTGACAAGGCGACATTTTCTCAAGACTAACAAGAACAAATAGCTTCAGGCGAACTACGAGACTAGAAAACGTTTAACACAAGCCCGTGAAATGACAGGGCATTGTTGATAGTCTGTGTTAGAAAGATGCACGCCGGTGGATATTTATGACGGTACGGCCGCCGGCCACCTAGCCCTTACCTGCCCAACGAGCCCTGACTTACCCTTCGTACGCACGCGGACAATGGATGGGAGGATGAACACGATCCCATTCAACTGGACAGATACGGATACATTTTTGTTTGTTAAACTTAGACCTCCTCCTCTACAGTATATCCAATATCCATACTAAACTTACACTTAGATGTAGACTAGCTTTCAGAGCTTTCGTATCGTATAATTTATGATTCAAGGTAATTCATTTCGATCTACACTAAAGGGATTTTCTCTATTTACTAACACAGCACCGGCCGTAGAGTCGTTGACAGGACAATGCGTGAGTAAATAATTAGTTTCTATTCAATCTATCTCCAATACGATACTTGTCGTTTCAGTTTGCAATTTGCATTCAATAATACGGCTCGGAGGCCATGATCTTTATCTTAAGCCCTGACATGTTTTACACTCGTTAGCAAATTGTAACTGACAGCTATAAATCAGATCTCATTTTATCTTTGTAATACTAGCTACGAAGGAAATTGGTTATTTGACCGAGCCTGATTTATTTCATTTGTCAGTGTACTTTCAGTTCGCACGCAATTTGGCCGAACAATGTTCTTTGTATCGGGTCAAAGTGTTCGACTAATGACGTCACCGATCCTGCGCAGACGCCGCGCGCCGCCGACGCACGCTTGGCGGCCGACGCTCCAGGCGCCACATTTGCAGTGCACATGATACATGGTCGATGTACTTGAAATCGATGTTTGAAATAAATCACTCCTTTGTTTTATCAGCCTGAGCCGCGAGCTGGTCACTCTCAAGTGCCTTTAATGCAATAGCTACTAGCCGGTAGTTTTTATGTTGGAAGTCTGATTAAGAAAATTAGATCGTTTCTTCTTGTCGTTTTAAATATAACTTAGGAACAACATTCATTCGTGTACCTATGTGTAACAGAACAAATTAATTTTACTTCATACCGGATTAAAAAAAAAAGGCTCTTCTTCAATTACTTCAGCTTAAATAATTCTTATGTTACCTGTAGCAGCCGCTATCCACACACATATGAATGAAGATGTATCTACTAAGTTTTTGAAATTGTATAGGCTGACACGTGCGACTAACGCACCTGCTTCCAGTAGCAGCAAGCCCACTGATCAGCCGGCGTCGCTCCCTGCAGTCCCTGCGCTCTACACCCGCACCGAACGAAACCCAACAAAAAACACATCCTCACAAAAGCTGCACGGTAGCGTAGGAACAGATTGACACGAATCTCACAATACAACTATTACATGCACTCCATTAAGTAACTGAATCAAATTTCATTGAACAGCTGGACGATACATTGTTTAAATTCAAAGAGCTACCCACCTCCGTTGACCATTGATATCCCTATTCCAGTTTTGCAATAAACCCGTACCTAGAACCAAAACTTGCTCGTGCAATAAATAAGATAGGAAGCTCTGCATGCACTGCAGTAAATAACGGAAAGTATCTGAATAATATCGGTCAATACACATTGCATTGCGGTATTCAGATAATAGTAGTGAACATATGCAAAAATGTATGACAATGGACGTGTGGAGCACTAAAGTGGTCCCTAATTCTCGGAAATGTATTCATCACGGTGTAATTCGCTATATCCCCGCGGTAATTGTGCCGGGCCGGTGCGGTGCCGGCGGCGCGGCCTGCCCCCGCTCCCGTCCGGAGCGCGGCCGAGCCCTGCACACTGAACGAGGTAGCAAGAACCCTCCACGCCAAACAAAACATCATTAATATTACACTGCCATTTGTTTTTAAAGCCGGAATCTGTAATAATGCCGCATTGCTGATAGGTACGTTCCTGTTATGCCATGATAGCAGTTTTTATTTCCTGCTCCAAACTTGTAACAACAATGTTTTATTGCTTTCTTTTGGGTTTGAGTTATTTCTTCCGACAAACTTGTAACAATTTTAGCCTACACCATTTAACTTTAACTACAATGCCAAAAAAAAACAAGAAATAAAAAAACAAGTTGGAGTAGATCCTTTATAATCCTCAGAACTATGTAGACGCGAAAAGCAGACTTCGTTCGAACAGAAATCAGTACTAAGTAGATTATTGGTATTGAGTTTTATTAGATAATTAGTGTACTACTTATGTATTACTGAACCTGCATTGAACAAATATAAGTTATAAATCTAAGTTTCAATTTTAAATCAAGTTCCATTGGATCATTCTAGAAAGTATTGACATAAAGATCAACAATTGTGTAGAATTTATATATCAAAGTATTTTTTTAATTAATAAAGAAGGTTTTATGAAAAATATAATATAATTAATATTCGTTTTGTAATTCGAGCCACCTAACTTCTGACCAGCCGACAAGTGATTGAAGCTGCCGTACTCTATAGAAGAAAACAAAGGGCTCAGTGTCGGAATGATAAATCAACCGAACGCCCTGCCCTTTTGATATTAAACTTCATTGTTTTGGAATGAACTACTACTGTACGTATACCGATAACACATAATTTTACTGTATTCTTTATTCTATGAATCAAATTTACATAGATATGAATGCTACATGATTAAAGACAGGTTAAACGAGGTTGTTGTTGTTACTGTTATATATGATACAAATGCGCATAGCTCATTAAGCATTAACTGTTTATTGAAGATTATAAACAAGAAATATTGCATTGATGGAATGCTTAGATTCGATGCACAAAAGGTAACATGACTGTTGGTTTAAACAAGAATGGGATGGGTAACTAGCCTTAGTAGTTTGTTGGATTAATGTAAGAGCTCTTTTATAAGAGATAAAAGTTAAGGTAGTATTGCTGATAAGGGAGTTATTGCTACATTAAGTACAACGATGTACCAATTTCATGGTTATCTGTTTGCACTGAGCAAAACTTTCGTAAGCTGCGCACGTGCAAACACTCTTGTCGAATGAAACCGGTAAACAGAACTCTCTATCTGGAGGCAAATGGACGAAACCTTGCAACTCTTTTATGTTTTATACCGTCGGCTTATATTAATATTATTTGGGCAGGGAGCCATCTGTTAGAATGAGCGGTGCTTTCTCAAGGCCTTCGTACGTGACATCCGTTTAATATTGAGGCGTTATAAGCTATACAAAATTGTCTCACGCATGGAGCAGCTCGCCGCGACCCGGCACTTGGCAGCGGCCAACACTGTCTCCGCGATTAACATACTGTTTCTGGTTACTTACTTATGTACATTAACTCCAAGTTCGTGAACGAAATACTGTATACGCTTTATCGATTAGAAACTCATTAAATTGTTTAACCGGAAAATGACGGCATCGAATGTCAAGAACCAACATAAATCAACTGACTCGGAAAGTGTTAATTAAAGTAAACGCCTTCTGTTAATATGAAGATGATCATTTCGTATTGTAAAGCACAATATCTGTTAGTAGGTAATGTTAATTTAGTTTTATTATAAGCTTATTCTTTGATATACTATTAAAGACGTCAAATTTCCTCACGATCATTACGAGGAAAATCAAGTGCAAAAGTAAAGCAAGTAGCATGTTCTCGTTGATTTGTTTCCGAGATTACATATTCAATGAAGCTGAGAGCTCACTCAAGGGTACGGATAAAAAGGATTACAGGAATTTTCAACGTCACCTAAATATTAAAAAAACAACTCAGGCTCTGTAATGCTGAATTGTGGTTTTATATGAAATATTTTTAGAGAGACCATTGTCCATTGTCCAGTGTCTTACCAGAAATATATCTGTTATGATAACACGTTCCAGACCCTATAACTCATAAAGTCCTAAATACTGACCCAGCATAGAAATGACGTCGTGTACATTTCTTACAAAAAATATTTTATCCAAAGTTATATATTTTTTATATTAAGGATAAAGTAATTGATGTTATTATTATAAAATAGGTACAGATTTGAATGTCATTAATATGCAACCTTTATTTTTATAACCTAGTATATGCTTATCTTTATTGTTTAGTTATTGGTGCGCATGTTCAGCTGCGCTGCGCTGATAAAAAAGCAATAAATAACACAACATGTTTTCATACAGCGAAGGAAAATATCGAGTGTTCAGTTTCAAGGAGACACAGATCGTATGTATTAGAATCGGGTTTAACAATAGTCGGCCGCTGCTCGGTCACTGACTTTAATTAATTACGAGTACCAATTAAAGTAGGACGGACCCTTTTGAAACATTTATATGGCGTGTTACGGGTAAAATTCCTTTTCATTGTTACAATTAACAGTGTAACGTTTTGTACTATTTTTTTTACGTCAAACGAATTTACTATGAACATGATCATTTATATTACGAATTAATTAAGGCTAAATACTCTATATAAATATCACGATTAAGATTTAAATTATGTGCATTAGTATTCAAGGTACACATGTAAAATGTCATTGTTAGCAACATTCAATGTGACAGTCGTCAATTAATTAGCATTGTTATATAAATCACTGTTAACTGTTTACCATATCAGTTTAACCAATACTAAAATCAGACTTAATTATTGCTTAACAATATGTAACAATAACAATAAGTAGTTCTAGAATCCAAACTACAACAAAGCTGTAACTAGGTAATACCAAATCACAACTGTATAGTAATTTCACGTACATTGATAAGAGCAGAGTGGCGCAGTGGAAGCGTGCTGGGCCCATAACCCAGAGGTCCGTGGATCGAAACCACGCTCTGCTAGTTATTCTTTTTTAGATTTTAATATAATTTATGCTAAATATTCTGACTTTACAGTGGTTGGTAAACTAACAATTAACCAAAGCAAAGCTCGCGTGACTAGATAGCCCTCTGCTATTTTAAATTATCGCATGAGGCAACCGGTTATAAACTAATATTGTCTTCTTCACCCCAGTGAGTGATGATGATGACCGGCCACTCCCTAATTCCACGGTAATATAAGGGACGGACCCTCACCTATCAGTGGGGTGGCTACATTATGGCTCACGGCGAAGGTATAGCCGTATTACGTAACATGCATCGTTAACGATCGACTTAAAATTAAACAATAGTTATAAGCAAGAATATTGATAAAC
Organism: Abrostola tripartita; assembly: GCA_905340225.1. Lineage (NCBI taxonomy): Eukaryota > Metazoa > Arthropoda > Insecta > Lepidoptera > Noctuidae > Abrostola > Abrostola tripartita. The sequence continues at coordinate 7,216,205 of HG996488.1, forward strand.
TATTGAACTCGTTTTATCGGTGCCCGCGTTCTATAGCCAATAATGTTCATAGGTATCGATAGCTGATAGCTAGTTGCAATATCATGCGTGCAGTGATTCTGGGTGGTTCGGAGAATATTTTCTTTCTACAACACTGTAATATGGTAATAACTTAACGAGTATATTACAATAAGCACACTATAAGGCTCCTAGCCTTAACTTTTCACACGGTCAAATCGTGAAACAGAAGAAGTTTTCTCTAAACTCATAAATGGTTTATTGAATTATTTCAGCCGTCTATTAAACTACTCGTACCTATTTATTACGACTAGTATTTACTATAATGTGTTTTTTTGTAGTACATAGGTACATACTTGATAGGTATATTATAATGAAATAGAAATAGATGATAATTTATCATACGTATTTAATTTCATGCATTGTTTTTAATGCAGTAAAGTTGGGGGCTATTTGAATGGTGTTTTTATGGCTTCATTAATTCTTCACGCTTTACGATTTTAACAGTTAAATAGATTTTCATGTCCAAATGTTTCCTAATATAAATGCTTTCTATGTAGAGTAAGACTTTATTTTTAAAGGATTTTTTAACTATTGTTTCAAGCACAGTTATGATTAGTTTCGGGAGTTAGCCTGAAAAATCTCAACAGAATACTTTAAACTACACCTTCGTTGCAACACAAGAAAATCTAGGCAGAAATCATACTTCAACTTCACCAAACAAATTAGAAAGAATTAAAAAACTACATTGACAAAGAAATCTTCAACGTGGGCAACTAAGTTCGAGACGTTGCCGTTACTCTTGATTGATTGTCAAACACTTCCATATGAAGTGTCATAGAGAAAGTCTAGATCACGATACTTATGAAAGTGGTAGGTACGTCATGTAATGTTAAACGACGCTGCAGATGACTCCGCTCGACTGATGCCTTGGAATAGATGACGTGCGTGGGTACGGGCTCGGAGGGGTCTACAAACGGGCCATTAATGTAATTTGATTATGCAGTAGGAACCAATACGAGTCTGCGGTTACACCGCACGATTTCAGATGGAATGTGCTCTAGCTAATACTCGTGTACCAGCGAGCGTTGCAGCAACGATTTCGTAAGCTTTATAATTTCTTTATTTATAACCGCCGATACTGTTCAGAAATTTAAGTCGGCTTACATTCTTATAATAAACGCGATACTTACATTGTTTTGTGTGCTACTCATTATTTGCTCTCAATATTATCTCAATATTTGCATTAAATAACCAAATTACGCAAGGCATAATAATATTTGTTGCCGAAAGAAAATTGATAATTTCTCAGTACTCGCACCGATTCTGGGAGACCACCCGTGTCGTGGGTAATGGAGGAATGGCTTACAACTGATATTTGTGTCGGCGAGCTTGTGAGCAGCACCCAAGCTTCTTTGGTTAGAAATGCCTTTGCTACGTATAACCTACTGTTACACTTCAATAAAATATATCATAGGGGTTGCACTAGGTTGCTATAATTATTCTCAAAAAATTGCACATTGAGAACACTATTTAATTTACACGTCGATTTATGAAAGCCCTTAGCTTTGGACATATTGATATTATTATTTTTAACCACACTTACCTCACATTCATAATAAGCATTATAATTTTTCAAGTACTAGAGATACTTATCTAAATTCTATTCCTCTTCGTTAAAATGTACTTATCACAAGGGGCTTCAATTAAATTAAATCTTCTATTATACGGGTTAAGTAATAATAACTGAAATCATCATTCGATCATCTACTGTATGTGAGTCAATTACTGAGTGAGAACACCCTTACTAAATTTAAAATTAGAATAGTAGAACCATTCATAAACAAAAATCGGTATTGAAGACCTCCCGCTCAGTCAATGTGTTGTATGCAAATTTATTTCCCAAATAATATTCATTGTTTGTCCTGGAAATGAGCACGCAATGTGTGCCAGAGGCTGGCTTGCGGCTTTGTTTGTACAGTGTTGAAACTGTGATATGACGTCATGAAGGTACAGTAAAACAGTTCACACTCAGATGAACTTGCGCAACGCTTTGATTACAGGATTCTTAAATTTCATGAGATTCAGAGCCTAAAATGTTCTTCCCATAAAAACGCGTAAATTAACATCGAATCGTTTATAACACACATTACACGATAATAGACGAAGCATAGTAATAAGTAACAACATTTAGCGAAAACCTTGTGTGGATGACGTAACCCAATTAGTTTTCATTACGATCTTTTATTGTCCGAACAATCATGCCTTTTTCAGAAAAGAAAACAACATTGTTACCTTTTTTGTCAACTGACGACGCAGCTTTGCGTTCTACTAAAAACTAAATTATACCTATCTACTAACATTAAACACTGCCTTGTAAGTATACCCGTATGCAGTTGACATGATTGTGATTGTCTAATGAAATGTTTACTTCAAGTCTTCAACGCTCAAAAGCAATAACTTAAATTCTATAATGACAAGTTAATTGCTAAGGGTGTCAGCGTGTAGAGTGAAAGGTACTTGACGAGGGGATGACGACTGCAACGATCCTACCACGAGATCGTTCAACTATTTGAACACAGACACAAACAATTCATCCTAACTTTCAGATAACACCATCACTGTGGTTATAATCAATTACCTTAATTTCACTGTTACCTACATGCAATACGCTATCGTGGGTAACAATAGTTGTTTAACTGGTATTCTTTTCAATTTTTTATGCCTAATTCATCTGTTACATTGATGATAACAAAGGCGTCAGTAATTCCGGATCTAATGCGTTTTCGTTTTAATTTTAGAGCTCAACATTTCTGAGGTGGAGAATAAAAAAAAACAGAAAGACGTGAAAGTATTTGAGTAGGACCGATTATTATTTTGTTCAATCGGCATTTTTTATAAATTCTTAACATTTAATAATTTTGGTATGCAGCTCTGTTTAGTGTCATCGACAATATAGCACTCAATGGGCGAGTCGGCTTATTACCTATAATATAACCTCAGAATACAGAACAAACCAGAAGCCGTGAACGCACACAAAAATGACACCACACCAATTACGCCGAAGTAGGGTAATTGAACGATTTGACATTTAGTTCACAAAGATCGCGCGCATCGCTGGAACGTTTTACACGCTGCACATTTAATTCAATTATGCCGAGCTGCGTAATGCAAATGTGCAAAACTGCGGACGGAATTATACAAAAATATGTTAGGATTATATTTAATTTGTACATTTCACATAAATATGTCCTTTTATTTAATTATTGAATAATTTTAATTGTAGTGATTGTTAAATAAAACCAAGCGGCCATTTTGTCAGTGTTGCAAGTATTTAGTTGAGAGTTTACCCTACGATTTTTTATTAACTAATTTTTGCACAAATTTCTAAAAGGAGAACGAACTATGTTTTTGTGTGCGTTAGGTGTTGAGTTTGATTACCAGTTTGAGCACTGTCATTGGATAGCAATACGGAGTCTAGAATTGTATCTAGTCCATGCCAATAGGCTCGCCCCCTATTACGCGACTGCACTTCGTGTATGCATTAAGCTATTAATATGATTTAATGTATTGACCTCACCTACATTTATTTGTCCTATTGGTCCCAGGACCTATAACATAAATTACGAAATGCGGGTATACTATATACCTAATGCCTTTTAGAAATACAGTTTATAAGAATACCCATTTGAGAAAAATACAGGCGTAATGTCATATCATGTTTATTGGTAGAATTCCAAACTATTGCATTACAATATATCTTTTTTAAATTAAATATATTTATTAACCTCTTATAGAAATCATAAAATAACAATACCCAAAACATCGTCATTTACCCCAGAAGTAGTAACTGCCATTCCTAACCTAGCAACATTAAGCGGGTGTAAAGTGGCGGCAGGGGGGAGCGTACGTATTGTTGATGGACACAGTGCACATAAAGGAAAAATGGCTGAACGCGGGGCCTGTGAATATAACCATTACATATTGTAATTTCTCATTCGATATGTATGACGGTTACACAACGTTTCACTTGATTTGATTTCTGGGGAAATAATGAGACCTCCCACGATGAAGAACGGTCTCACCGTCTAAAACATGTCTGGTGCTCGATACCGATGCCGATGCGGTCATTTGGGTTAACTGGTAACCACTGAACACTCAAGATGTTTACTGTGCTGGAATCCGTACATTATTCCGCTGTTAGTTATACACATAAAGGAAGTACATAATAATAATAATATTATGACTGCAATTATACCAAGCATAAAAAAAACCTTTACCTGGTTAAAATTAATAAGGATTCTGGGCATCGTTTATTTTAACAACCGCCACTCAAAATTCTTACCCAAGGACAATTTGTACTCTAGAAAAATAGTCAAGGGTTATATTTGCGGTTGCATTGTGTAGAGCTTCAACACCCATAAATCACGTTCCCTACACTCGAAGTTATGAGGAGAGTGGTGGCCAGGTGGTCCAAACTATTTTTAAACTGCGTTTATGTACCAATAAGGGAATAAAATTTATTTTATGAGTTCCTTTCATATGGTTTTTGATTCATGGTTAGGCATTACAATTACTTTTACTATCGGCTTCGTTAGTAACATGTGACGGGACATATTTTTACTTGGGTGGATGTGTGAAACCTCTTTAGTAATGTAAGTAGTTTCCCCTAAGCGCACGACACGTCTGGATGACAGCTGGTGAGCATGTTTCACCAAGCGTGATGTTTTTTGCAGAGACCTTGTACTAAACGCGTATTTGAATTTCAGCACGGCAATTTAATACGACTTGAAATTCTACACCCACTTTATATTCGCTATTGTATCTATTTCGATATTCGTGACATGTAAAATAATTGTCAAAAAAGACTATAAACTACAGAAATTCCTAGCGTACTCAAGTGTCACGTAACGTGTACACATTTAAGAGAATTTATGACTTATTTAAGGAAACGCAATAAATTTAACGTAACGCTTTGAATTCCGTACATTTTGTATAAAACTTGCATCATCTATGATTTCTGGATTAGGTTACACCTACATGCTATGCCAAAGGCACCCGAAGCTAGCGGCAATGACTGGCGACTGCCGTACTAATTGTAGGTAATGTGTTGGACATGACCAATGAAAAGGTTCGTTGCCGCTCCCGTGCTGTCCACTAGAGGTGCACACACACCATTAAGTACCTGTGATCGTCCGCGGCACGCGCCCCTGGCCCCGCGCACCGCAGCCGCGCACTTCCGGTCAAGCGGTTTAGTTGGGCAGTACCAATGCACTTGCGTAACATCCGCTTGGAATTACGAATATAAACATGAAAACATTTTAAAAGCTTGCACCGTACTGCGTTCTCGTCGTACTCGTACACTGCTTTTAAACAATTCATAACAGGTGAAGAAACCTTCCCAAAATATTATGAATGTAACCAAAAATGGTACCTACAATACCTATCGATCCTAATAAGACAATTCAATCACATGCTTATATTTCTACTGGCATGTTCCAGGAAGTTCTATATAAGAACCTGCACGTATTATAACGTAACCTCCACCGAAATGTAGCCAAATATACATGGATAAAATTGTACATAATACCTCGCATAGGTTTGCACAGCTGTCACATTATCATAATAAGTAACAATTCAAACTTAGAGAGAGATCGCAATAAATATATACGTTAATACGTTTTATTTATTCATTGGTGGTTCGATTACGTTATAGTTATACATAGTGTCGCACACTGTATGGGTGCGATGACTAATCCGCGGGAACAACGCGCAGCTTACCCAGACCACGCTGAGCCAGTCCGAACTCCGAACGAACAATATAAGTAGATACCACAAAGAGCTTTGTCTGTCACCAGACGAATATGTGAGAAGTAATCTTGTTCCCAACGATGTGCGCAGGCGCACTGATGGATCCTCGTCGCTCTCTGCGTTGGAATGTGTCGTAAATCATCGCTTACAGGCACTTATAACCCTTCGCGGCGGAGTCAAGTCTTCTGACACCGCCTGCCGCCTGTCACTGAAGTTAATTTATAAGCTGATATGTGTACTGTTACCATTTATAATTATTTCAACAGTTATTGTTCCCGATGTCCAACAACAAGGCTTTACTAAGTGAAGTATCAATACGTTTATTTAAAAACAGAAACCGATTAAAGCTGCGATCTAAGTAAAATGGGAGTACATACCGCACCGAAGGTCTCACAAAAATATCTGAAGCGTTTCAATTCGACCTAATTTACCCGGAATGCGGTAAAACTCTTGAAAAGCTCACGCTAATAAAAACGATCGCAGAATATACCGTGACAAGTTCTTACTACGGACAGAACAAAACAAGCATGAGACAGGAACGAAGACCAAGAACCGAGACAAACCGACGGACGCTTACCAAAATAATCGCGACAGTTTTTAACTCAATGCGTGCTGTATTTGCGTACCAAAGGGATGCGTTTATTTTTATGTACCTAAGTACGGAGTAATTCTTTATTCCCTATAACATATCTAATAACGTTTTTAAGAACTAACACTGTTTTTAAGATAACCATTTTTTTTTTATCTTGCCTGTAAAAATCTTATTGTACAATATGGTTATTGGACAATTCGCACGAAATGTGCAAATCGACAATTTTTAATAATATTATTTTTTCTGTAGGCGATTCGCACGAAGTCAATTTTTTGGTGTTGCGAATGGACACCTCGAAAAGTATGTAGTAGGCAATTGGCACACACATTGTGTTATATGCAAAACAGATAAGATAAAGTACACTCAAGTTCAGAAGTATTGAGGGTAAAATATTTTTATTTATATGAAATGAGAATCTACTAAAAAATACCGATATAAGCATTCAAATTAGTAAATGTTCACACATGGTTTTCGTTGTGTAGGAATAATATTGTAATCAATACAATCAAAGACTACTTAGCGATTTAAAAATGTAGCATGCTTGCGAGTAACATAACATATCAAAAAATTGAGACCCCTTGAAATTATCATAAATTTGCACAACGTGGCCAGGTTGACTTGTGTAATCTTCTCTATTAAACTTCTGATATCCTAGTACCCAACGTTCAAAAACACGTAGTCGCGGTGAGCAAATTTTAGATATTTTGATCGGAACTCAATTTTTTTTAAGTTATGAGTTACTTGCAAGCGAACATAATCTTTAAATCGCTAAAAGTGATTGATTTTATCGATTACAATATTATTCCTACATGACGCAAGCAAGTGTGAACATTAAATAACTTCAGAATAATAGATTATTATTTGAACATACAGAAATAAAAAACAATTATTATAGTAAATGAATACACACATAAAGTTAAATCATAAAATGATTATCAGTTATTTTTTGTAAAAAATCTAATATCAATACCTAAAACCGAATGAAAACCCATTACCAACACGAAGTGATAACGTGAATGAGCGTGATAGCGTATAGAGCTTTCTCTTTCAGTTTTTTATTAGCGAATATTGCTGTCTCCCTCATATTGTTTTTTTGCTTGTCTATCTATATATCTAACGTGCATAATTTCTCTACTTTTTAATTGGTTATTACTTATTTACTGCCTTGCTTTCTAGATAAAAGCAATCTAGGATCTACTTCATTAATTCTTCATATTTCTAAGACATGTGAGCACGACTGTACATTATTTTTTTATTCCTTAAAATAAAAAATGTGCCAATGGCCTACTACATACTTTTGGAGTTGTCGATTCGCACACCAATAAATTGACTTCGTGCGAATTGCCTACAGATATATTATTAAAAGTTGTCGATTCGCACATTTCGTGCGAGTCCAATTTGTGCGAATCATCCAATAACCCACGATTTATATAGTTTACAAACTCCATGTCCCTGACGGACGTCTCTTAAAGTAGTTTTGCTTTGACTAAGGCTTGACGCAATATTACTACTGACTCTCCGAAACAATAACTCCGAGATAACCAATCGAATAACCTAGGTAGTAACGTATTATCCTTTCGAATCATTCCGAGCCACGTACGGTATACAACTTTGTTTTCGTCAAAATTAATAAATCACAAAGCTTTTGCAATTAGGATCTGCTTGTATATTTCGTCTCGCGGACCCGCTGTTCCATATAACAAAATTGCGTATCTATATAATTACGATGTTGTTCCTCGCCTGAATCAATATAATAATATATTAAATGTCCTTAATTAAACCAATAACGATAAAGAATTAGGACCGGAGTGGGTAATGGTAATAATCATAGCGCAGAATGTATTCTGCTGAAATGAAGGTAATATAATATACCTTACGGGTAGGTTCCCAATATTACCTTCATATTTCTTCCATTGAGATAGTACGTAATTAAAATAAAAACAACGGTTTCTTAACACTTTTCTACGGTTTTTTTGCAGCTTTCCTCGAGTAAGTACTACTAACGATGATAGCTATTTAAAATATCATCATGTGCTCTTAAATTTCAAAGATGCTCATACCACATTGGTTGTAGCACAATAAGGACTGATAAGTACATAATCGGACTAATAACGCGTAGAGCTCAAAGGCACCGCCCGCTGAACGACTTTATTGTCCGCGGGGATGCGCGAGCGCAGCCCCACATGATCCTAATTAACTTATAAATGTTAGTAAGATAATACAAATCAATTGTATTACCCACAACCGGTTCGTACTTCGTATCGTATCACATGACTGACAACAGACGTGAATAGAAACTAAATATTTTACCGGGTCTACTAATGATAATATAGCTTTCGTAAATGAAATGTACAAAAGTCTTACAAAAGTATTTACTTTAATTATTTCATACTTATTTGATTTTTTAAACATACATATGTACTAACATTTTAGTAACATTGTTTGATTTTCTCGAGTGTCTCTGCTTGGCGCGTAAAATGTGTTTATTATAATTTATTAAAATTGGTTGACAATGAACTTGTCGGGAGATATTTGCTTAGAGCAAGCGACCGGAGACGGTGTTGTCGCCGGCGCCGACCCGTGGGCGGCGTACTTGCTCTTGCGCAACCTTTTGGGAAGCTAGGCCCAACGCGTGCGAGTTCATGTGACAATGCTACGAACTCGCCTCAACGCATTAGCATTCTACCGTTAACTCTACTACCTGCCAAGGTAACCTAATGAAACGATGTCACAACAATACAATTATTATAGTACCTAGTTTTGAATATATATTGATTCTTTGTAACTTGCGCCGTATGTTTATTAGAAATGTAACATTTTGCGCCAGAGTCAATGTCCGGTATGATGAATCTTAAGCTAGTTTAAGCTTAAGATTAATACATCTCTCGCGATCTTGGGCGTAACTTTATATTGTCTAATATCTACTCTACTAATATCCATAACAGGATTATTTTTATACCCTTTTTTTTATAACATCTGTGGATCACACAAATTTTTGTTCCGTACGGGAATCGAACCCGCAACCCCTAGCACAGTAGTCCAATCGCTTAGCCACTGCGCCAATCAGCACGTCAATAGTAGATATATAATAGTATAATAATTGTATAATTTTTTGTTTATTGTATCTAATAAATTTTACAATGTTTTTCCCCCTTAAAAGTAAATTTTAGTTAATGTGCAATACAAAGGTACATTTTAATAGTGGAAAAGACCACCTGTGTTCTGTAATAGTTCGAAAACTGTATCACAGGACAAAGGGCCTTCCATTTACATGTACACTATAAACAATGTATTGACTAAGCGTAAGTATATTAGAGAAAAAAATATAATACGACATTAGAAGAATATTTACCACTATGCAGCTATGTTTAGGGATGTCTGTTGGTGGTTGCATATAAAACACATTGTATGTAATAATATGCAAAATTATAGTTCAGAAAATGGTTAGTAGTAATAATAAGACATTTTGCGATTTTCTCGGATTACATAGTTAACTTTACTTTTCTTTTTTTTTATTGCTGTTTGTTTAAGAACAAACATCGAATCTTATGTAATCCGCACTAAAGTAAAATAAAACTCATTGAGCATTGTCTTTCTAATAAAATTGTCTACTTCATCAAATATTACGTCAAATAGATTTACAACCACATTTTTAACACATTCGTAGGTATCAAATTTTCATTAATTTCGTCTTGGTATTATAGTCAAATACCTATAAAAATAATATCACAACATAGCCACACATTTTTATATTAAAATCAGTTCCAAGTACTAATAAAAGTTGTAGGAAAACTTAATTATTTAACCAAGAAACTTAGCCCCAGACTGTTTAAGATTATATTATAGTACCGATATTTAGGAACATAGGTACTAAAACTGCAATGAAATCTCATGATTATCAAATAAAAGTATTGGTGCGATGTTTTTAAGGTCAGTGATGAGCGTTTGATTAGTATATAATGTAGATAATATTGCTTGAAATAATAAACTTAACAATATAAAAGACGAAATGTTGCACATAAAACCGTTTTCGATGTTTAATCCCGTCTTCAAACAACTGAATACACAAGCATGTACAATGTACATTGTGCGTAGCTATTTACAAAAATAATAAACTTACTTATGAAAAAACAATGGATTAACTACAAATTTATACGTAGGTACTCATATCTAATTATTTAAAGCAGTTGTAAATAAATAAATAAAATATTTTATACAAACATTATATCTTCGAAATCCTTATTAATATTGTAATGACGTTAGAATTTGTACCTGCAATATTAGATGCAGCGGTCCACTTACTCTGCAGGCCGGTGCGGGTGGCTGATATCCCCACAGACAGTTCCAAGGCATTTTATATACTCATTTTAAATTATAATATTTTGCGCCATATTTTATGTATCTCATAGCATCACATTCCACAATATAAATTAAAACTTAAACTTAAATTGCCACAAAGTTTTTTTTAATAGTCGTCAACAAGTACACGATAGGGTAGGAGTAGCCGACGGCTCAACATACGGGCAGCCGCGGGCACAAGCAGCTTGTGACTGAGCAGCGAGCACCACTGAGCCTCTGAGCTGAGCACTTGAGCCGTAAGCCGCGGGCTCAGCTGATCGTAATCGTATCTACTCCCAGTAGCATTAGCAGGCACGGGTTGTTCTCACATGTGTCATATTAATGTACATAAACATACTTACCATAATATTTAACTCCCATGTAAGAGAATATTTAGATGAAATGAGTTCTATAATTAAAATTTTAGTCTTTAAATTTTATTATAAAACAAATACTTTTGCTCTTGTCCAACTCAGGTAAGTTGCTTTTTTGTGACAGTTTGTTAACAATTGTCGCACTTCCTTTATTGTTAGGTCTTTGTGACTAACGTTCTATTATTGGCATCACATAAGTATTTACAAAAAAAAACTGTCTTTTTCTTTATAAAATTACGTTAACAAATACAGTTTTTTAATAGTTTATCGATGTCTTAAACCAAAACCGTAATAGACTTAAAAACAACATTATGGTATAAATATTACCTTCTTAAACCATTAACTGAAGCTGTTATACATTGAGTCCATCTCTACATTTTTATGGGCATGATATTAACACGCATATAGCACTTTGATCCATTAAAACATTCCAGGGACACCGCCTCACTACTCTGGCTACTATACTATTATCATAAGTAGGATTGTCCTACTATAACTTTCCAATCGGTAACACAAGCACCAGACTGTCACTTATGAATTTCTTAATGAGTTCATTGACTATTACTATCTTTGATACTTCTAATAAAAAATATAGAGCGTGTGGCACTATGCATTAAGTAACTATTAAAACAATATACCGGGCCGATAACGATTTCAATCATTTATATTTAGGTTTGTGATCAGCGACTCTTTGAAAAACATTCATCGATATAAATTAAAGCAATGCATATTTTCAGTTAATTATCAATCATCATCATCAGCCAAAGACGTCCACTGTTGAACATAGGCCTCCCCGTTTAAGCGGGGAGGTTTGCCATAATCCCCACGCTTGGCAAGCGGCTTGGGGATCGCAGTATTGGTGGTGGAGTTACAGAAGACGCTGCTGCCCATCTTCTGAATTTTCCCTTAGTCGCCTCTTACGACACCCACGGGAGGAAAGGGGGTGGTAAATTCTAGGCCGGATACCACACGGCACTATTACTACACAAATTATCAATGCCCAAGGCCGAAAAAACGTAAATCATGCTTTAACAACTTATATGTAAAACAAACAAACCTGCAACATCAAGTGCAGAGGTGGACTGACCGCAAGTGGTTGCTGGCGGTCGCGCGACCACGGGCAGTTCCAAGGCATTTCTGATTTTTTAAATTGTTTTCGCACTGTGGACCCTTAACACATTTAATCAAATTTGTACTTAGGTAAAAATTCACCACTGCAATTGACGAATCATACTCGTAGCAGTTAATTCGAGTTGACTTGAACTATAAAATAATGATTGTCGATATAGCGAAGGACATTGTTGTTTTGAATCTTATTTGTTATCTAACGTAGCGTATACATATTGCGTGGTTATAAAAGGAGCTAGGACTACGTAATGCGTGCAACAGGATACCAGACCGCACGCATGCGTGCGAACGACCGGGCGCGCGCCTTCTGACTACGCCATACAGGGCACAGCCCGGCTCTCCAGGATACTGTAATACGAAATCCCAAACACTCCCGTCCCGTCCGGCATTCGGGTACGCGCCCCCCGCCGGGACTGCTGGAATCAAATGTCGATGTAAAACCAAGTGGGTACAGTATTTTATGCCGAGAGTAATTCCTAGCGTACCTAAGATTTTAATTACTTATTGTCTAAGAAATTATATAATATATTATTTTTATAATACGTCCATTTTTAGCTTTAGTTTTAAAGTCTGAAGAAAACCAATTCATAGAAACAAAAGCATATTTAAATAAATATAACTGAAAAAGTCGCACAAAACTCAAAAGCATCGGTGTAGCAGCGTAGCAATAATTAAGGGCAGTAGCGTAGCTGTATCTACATTACATATCATTACATAGAAACCTGTAAGGTTTCTTCGAATAATAATTAAGCTAAGGAAGCATAGAATTCTACTTTTTGCCCTCAACTTCACTTGCGTAGTCTATAAAATGGTAACTATTACCGTTGCTAACTATTATCCTTTTATGCAAAAACTGGGTCAAGTGCCAGTGGGACTCGCGCATCGACGGTTTCGTGCAAACTCTAAATTATGTTTACAACAATAACATTGTTCTAACGAAAAGATAATATACTAAATTCACAGACAAACTTAACTTTGCCGTTGGAAAACTGTTACCCCTATACATTGAAGTAGGTAGCGGTTAGTTTATCAACTGCAAACAAGTTATTTTTATTTTTTATGTGACGTAACTACAAATTTACAGTTGTCAGATTTATTTCTTTACTTGTGCTGTAAGCTAATGCTTCTTGCCAAATTTTATGTTTCTAGGTCGACGGGAAGTAACCTATAGGTTTTTAAAGTGGAAATTGTAAAAACAATCAACATAATTACTCGTATCTTTTGATTGCGTTAATTTAGAAGTTTAATTTTTTTGACGGCTTTAAGTGACAGTAAACCCGAGTATTTGATATTATTTTCAACTTTATACCTTTACGCGTTCTTGAGAAAAAAGGGTTGATAGACAGATAAACAGACATACGGACGTGAACGGAGTGATCCTATAAGGGGTCCGTTTTTCCTATTTGAGGTACGGAACCCTAAAAATACCGTCTATCAGTTCAGCCTTCGCTGCGTGAAAGAAAGATAATCATGTAGGTAAGTAGGTATACGTCCCTACATAATAATTACCTAGTAGTTATTGTAGAATATTCAAAGGTTCAATTGTAGTACAATCCCTGTTGGTAATAATAGAGTTGTTAATTTAAGGGTATATCGTCATATGGTTTGGAGTAGTCAGAATTAATTTACTACGAGTAGCGGTAAACAAATGAATTATTTTGCTTTTATTTCTTGTGGTTTAATTTATTCAGTTAGGCCAGTTTAATACATTCCTACGCAACTAGGAAAATTCAGAGCAATTTGCGGTACATATGTGCAATTTCAAGTGACCTCATCAATTAATTTACTTTATCGACGGTGAATACGTTAATTAGACTAAATTAGGGTTTCGTCAGCGTCTGTTTTTGAGGCCATGGTATGATATAAACTCATCGATAAATATAAATAAATAATCAGATTACTAACGAATTCACTGTAGGTACCTAAACTAGTTGATATGTAGGGAGAGAAAAAGTAATTTTTATGTTTTAGAATTAACTCTTTAACGGTTATATATCGGTTTCTTAGGTGTTAGGGGCCCAGCCAAAAAAGCTACTAAGCGGGTAAGCGTATTAAGGGGAAATCTGATGGGTAGGGAAAAAAAGCTATTATTATTACATAGAATTAACTTATATGTATATTATGTAATTATAAACTTGTTATAGAAAGCTATTAGTATAATTATTTTAATTGCTTCCCATGCCACTGCAATGTTTAAGATCGCATCATCCACATTCAAAGGTCGTTTGCTATCAGGACCCTCCATGTTCCAGGGAACGATCTTACGTTTTTGAAGCAACGTGGAATTTTGCTTCACTTGTATGAATTTTAGTAAGTTTGTCCTTTATTGATGATTACTTTTATGTAAGTTTCTACCAATAAACGGTATCGATGTATGTAAGGAATGTAATAGGTTACCTACATACATACCTACTTTTTATCCTAACGACACATGTAACACGTCGGCCAACAGGCAGACAAAAACGTATACATAGGTACCTATTTACCAATCATAGTATCATCGTACCTAGCATTGATAAATACATCGATGTAATTTCGCTTGCTCAAGTACATGGCGTTGTCGTGTTGTATAAATTAGATATTGATAGACATCATCCACCCTTAACCACTGAATATAGAACTTTAAAATTTGGTAAGTACCTACCTACCTACAGTCCTACATGCATAATGGTTTGAAATAAAATTAGGTGTTAAAGTTTAGAAATACAAAGATACTTAGATCAATCAATTATTAAGTGTAGAATATTATTAGTTCAGAAAATAACTTACCCCTTTAAATAATATTAGAGACTTATCACAGTTTCGGAACCACTTCACCCATTTCATTACTTTTGAAACACTTTGTTTTAAGAAAAAGCTACATATAAGTAATAAAACTAACAAAGTTAAACTATCGATTGACTTCTCTATCATATTAAATGTATTCAAAACTACCAAAATGTAACTAGGTAGTTACTACCTAGTAGCAGACTAGCAGTGTCCTCTCAATCAGAATTCGAAAAATATAATGGATGGTTGGCAGTGCGTACCTACACTCCGCCCGGTACAACGCGTTTAGTCGTTGTTAATTGCCTACTAAAATAGCATACTACCTATAGGAAATAATTGTGGGGCTCGTAGCTACATAGCTACAGCGCAGACCAGACGATCTGCGAGGTTAAGCCGTGCTCGCCGCAGTCAGTCTAGTGATGGGATGGGTGACCGTTGTCCCACGACGAGACCCCACCGAGCTTCGAAAACCACGTTAAGCCGTTGGTCCTGCGCCTTATCTCCGATCATATCTCTCTCCGGTCGTGTCATTCCACCGTAAGAGAGTCAGACATACAGATTGCACCTGTATTAGCACAATATCTCCGGCGTAGTTGGCTAGTCTTAGCTGAGAATCTGAGATACCACCGTGGAACTACTAGTCCGATTTGAAAAATTCTTTCAGTGTTAGATAGCCCATTTATCGAGGAAGGCTATTGGCTATAAAAAATTCGAAATCTACGCGGGCGAAGTCGCGGGCGGAAGCTAGTATCTAACACATGGGAGTGACTTTATTGAAACTTTAAACTTAAATTTATAGAAGCTGGTATCTACTTGTGTAGGTTCGTAGTTAGAATGGCTCAAACTTTATACAATTTAGGTACCTAACTAAGATGATAGATGTAAGCAACAAACAAATTACTTTGCTGTGCCCTACAGGGTCCATAATGATCTCTATAATATAAGTTTACCACCTAAGTACACATTGTGGAATGCAATAAATGATTGAGTATTGAGTAAATTTTAATCAATGCATGTTATGCTTGTTTTCCGTGTACCTACCAACACTGATACCTACCTAAGAGTAGGCAGAAAGATGCTTTTTATAGCAGTTGATGTCCTCTCGCTTTCATTATTCAATGAATCCATAGTCAACCTCTTTTGTTGGTAACATGCTCAAAGAAATAGACGAAAGGTAAGTATTGGAAAGTATGCTTTACTTTCCTAACGTCTATTTTTAACCTTGTAAGTCTGCAAACCCTCCCGCGAAATATAGACCAATGATGCTTATGTCGCATCAACGACGGGGCCACTAGCATATCAGCTCATATCAGCAAAAGACGAGGGATAAACAAATAATACCTATTCATTAAAAAAAAACCAAATTCATGACAAATTTTACAGGTTATGTTGTGTCTCTACACGCGTAGATATAGGTACCTACTTAACACACCATGGATTCTTTTCAGTTTTTAGTGTAGGTTACAACGCAGTTTGTTGTTTTTGGGTGCACTACAAGCCTTAGTAGGCTTTTACCTCGTGAAAGTGATCACCGGCATAAATGAAGGTAGATATTTTAATATTAGCATAAATATAAGTAAAGGTGTTTCAATTTAGAAAGTGTTAAATATTATCTAAATAATGGATTAAAACAGTAGCGTAGCGAGGGTGTTAGCCGCCCGGGGCGGAGGAAAATTTTTCCACCGCTCGCTTATTTAGGTAGTTCAATTAAAAAAACTATAATGTACCTAATGACTTGTGTATTGTACAGGTTTCAAATAAAAAAACATAGGTACACTTAGACGATACGATTAAGATAATAGATGTAGCATCAAAGTAGTTCCTACTATTTGGTCTGAGATTAAGATAATGTGAATTGGACAACTGACGATCCACCAATCAAACTTTCTTTGAATTGTCTAATCATTACTCACACGTTTCCCTGAAGGTACTTACCCGTACTGTAATCTAATTTGCAGGTTTTATTACTCATTATATTATTTATTTATCACTAATAATTATTATGATTATCTTTCTCGCTGCATAGGTACATATCTTATTAGTCATAAACAATCCAAGCACTAAATAACATACGGGGAATCGTTGCAAATCAGTACAGACGGTGTTGTCACTTGCCAGTCGCTACAATGAGCAAGATGTCATTTTTATCCATTCATTGAAAGAAAGGGGTTTCCTAGATTTCAGCACAGACGATGTAATGAAAAATTTGCTCTGAAAAAATATGAAATGGTTCAAAAACATATTTACAAGATATTATATTATCTTTTATTTATTCTGAAATTTTACTACCCGGGGCGGGCCGCCCCTGCCGCCCCCACTACGCTACGCCACTGAGCCAAACTTCGCTTAGTGCTGCTTATATATAAATAATGAAGATAATTAAGGGTTTGAGGTTCAGACGAAAACACCAGTTATTTAGATATTAATATATTTTCGAATCTATAATGTACAAAAAAATACAACTTAAATGTTATGTACTCATAACGCCTGATTTCATCAATGAATAAAATATTACATTTCATAGGTATTAGTACGTGTCGTGTATGTTGTATTAATTGACTGTTACCAAAGTGGCAATTAACCCGCAAGCTAATAGGAACAAAAGGAGTGTAAGCCATTCTTAACTCCTTTTCAATGTTGGCTGCTTATTTATTTAAATATAATATTTTTGTATGTCATTACTATTTGTGCCAAAATATCAATTTAATTTCTCCTCGTGCCGGGGCAGTTGTTAAAAATGCCGAATTAGGACATTGGATTTACTGACATTGCAACTGTACAAATTAATTTGTATCTCTTCTAAAATAAACATAACGACCTATAATTAAATTTCTTATTTAATCAACCATCACTTCATAACAACTTTGGTTGTGTATGCTAATCGTAAAAATATATGTATTTTAGCTATTTACAATATATAAACATACATACATACAATGCGTAGAAATGCACAGAAACACAAAAGACCTTATTTAACGTATGAAGAACTAAATAACACAGACTTAGCGGCCACTCACAAAAAGGATAATTGTAAAAACAAGGACCAAGGATCTTTATTTTCACAATATATATATTTAATATTTGCTTTCCCTATAAAACGTTATTAAAATATGTTGGGTTTAACTACTAAAGGAAATCTACCATTGAGCTTATTTCTACAAATAGAAACACGCAGCTCTACCAACTAACAAAGCATAAAAATCGATTCTGTGAGCGACCAGATCTAAAATCACTATGCAATGTTTTTGAAGAACATAATTAGTTTAGTTATAACAGATAATAAACCTAAGCAATATTCACAATATAAAAATACCCTTGTACGCAGACGACAGGCCAAGACAAAAGGCATGATTTTATACAAAAAATAAAATCAGCGACGTACGGGAATGCCTCGTTGTGTTAGCGACTGCCATCTTACTATAATAAATATTTTATCACACAATCTTACCTCTTTCTAGAGGAATTTTAGAAAACCCTTTATCACTATCGGGGAAAAAATAATAACTATAAAACAAATTGATTTATTGTGTAACATAAAAATGAAAAACAAGATTCTAAACTAGTTATGTTTTTCTTTAGAAACAAAGACTCCCGTACCCATCTATGTTTCTTATTGTCATCATGCATAGTGATATTGATGGTTAGGCCCCTGCCGCAGAGTAATTTTATGAATGATAAAAAAATATTTCTATTACACATCGATATATCACATTTGTTAATGCAGTCCAATTGTATTTATTCTGCAAGATTGGATGGAATTTTGGACCCAATTAATTATATTTTAGTTAATTAAATTTACTCTGAGACAATGGGTCAAATTATCTTAAATATAAACGGAAATCGTAACTTCAATATTGATACATAAAATTTAAAATTATAAGCAACATTTTAATATATATACCGATTTCTCCAGAAATGTAAATATATAATGTAAAATCTATCATGCTCTTAAAATATTACCATTTATTCCAAAAATTCCTTTGATTTTTCACAATATCGGAATCGGATTATCCAATTCGCAAATCAAATATATTCTAAAAGAAAGTAATTAGAAAAAGATGCTTAAATGTATATCAGCACACACTAGCGTTTTATTTTATAAATGTTATCATTCGTCCACCTATGTTTTAAACAGTAGCAGTTTGTACAATTTTGTTTTGAACTAGGAAGTTCGAATTGAATCTTAAAATGAGGTAATTTATTACAAAAGACGAATATTTTAAAATAATTAAACGATGTCCATACATGTAATATACATTTATAAAGCCAACCTCAATGTTTTAATTTTCAGTTATCAACATATCAATTTATGTTATAGGAATACTTAATTTCGTTGATAGACTTTGCACAATGATGTCGACTAGTTGTTTCTTACAAATAGCAACTTTAGAGAGTTATGAATTAGAAGATTGGAAAAGTAAAATGCGTTTCATAAGATTGAGCTCGTTGTACAAACCAGTTTTAATTAACCACACATTTTTAATTAACAGGCCACGGCTGGTTGTACCAATCATCATAATAATTTAAATACATTATTATACACCGTGTAAGTGACACAGAAACTTGTTTGCTAAGAATCCAAGGTCAAATCTATTATATTTAAATATAATTTTCTTTTAGTGAAAAACTGTTTTAGGCATGGACACCTTTGAATTAGAATTATCTTTGGTAATTATATAGATAATAGCAGCAGTGTATTTACGGTACAAATAACGCTTAACCCTTGAGGCTAGAGCTAACCAATAAACAGTTATGGAGACTATGTCAAAGACTTTAAAAAAAGGAAGAAGTTGTTTATTCAGGGCGTATCTCTTTTTTGTGTAATTTAAATTAACATTGTATATAGATAAATAGTGAGAAAAAAGAAAAGTGTCACCTGACAAAACAAAATTAAAGGGATGAATTATGAATTATATTTATATATGGGGCTTTCTGTAATTTTTAAAACAGGTCTATGTAGCAAATTACTCTTAATATTAAAGGCATCGTGGTTAGACATATTACGGACAACTATTATTTTTATGATTATTGCTAGGTACCTACTTATTTTGGTAATTTTTAGAAGTATATTTGTCGGGGACATGACGTGTTAGCAGTGTTAAAATATTTAAAACTGGTAAAATATTCACTACACAACTTTTGGAAAAATATACCTACACGAACTATAGGAGAGAATTAAAATACTGAGACCCCAGAGCTGTAACTACTTTTAGCTGTGGAAGACTAAAATTAACCATTTAATAATTTTACTGTAAAAATATGAATAATAATAATGTAGAAATGGGTAGATTATATTTAAATGTTGGTTTCTGCTTATCTAGTGCCAATGCGATTATAAAAATAATAAATACATGTCGTAAAACCGTTTCAACTCTAAATTCGATGTAGTTTATATACAATGGAGTTGATCTAGGTAAGGTAGGTAAAAAGAGGTTTGATTTGCAATATTTTGATTTTTCATAGTATCATGGTATCATGCATGCGTTTGCAGACTTTGATTTTATTTGACATGAAATGCTTATTATCACTAAAATCTATTTCAATATTATTAAGAATCGTTTAAATTTATTTTTAAAAGATGGCATTGAAAAAATACTCTTTTATCTATCATTTTCAGGCACCAATGCTTTATTACGGCATGACATAATTATTTACATTTAACGGAAAAGTCGGTTTAATCATGCGATGGACGTGTTTTCAAACGTTATTATATAGTCTTGATTACATAAACTAGTTATGTTACCGTAAATCTGCAAAAAATATAACATTTGTGTACATTATTTCTCATCGTGATGTCATAAACTAAGTGACGGCATTATATGCTGTTCCATCTAGCGACCAGTTACGAGTAAATAATTTTTGTTACCATATATTAATGAATTATGATTGTATTTAGACACGACTAGTTCCTTGCCTATTTCCTTAAATTTCCATGTATCAAGGCCTTCACTTGTACTTTATTGTTTGCAATTTACCTATTAACACAGGACACGCTTCTCTGTAACCATCTTGTGGAATGAATTATGTATTTATGGTCATCAGATTGCTTACTTATTTCACTATGTTTCCACTTTAAATGAGCCGAACTTTTAATAATGTTCTTCGATTTTATCAACAACATGACAAATTAATTTGGTCAGTGGTCTACGCGTCATACTATTTATCTTGTATGGTATAAAAATATTCTTAATATTATATTTGATAGAGAAATTACTCGTTTAACTTGGTTTATGGATTATCTATACATATTTTGTACGTTTATTATTTAGTTATAGCACATCACATTTTACTTTTTAATGTATCTACATCTTATATGTTATGGTTGGTGTTTTGAAAAATATCGACAGGAAGTATTTAAATCGTATATGGAAACTTACTTATATTATTATCTAAATTGAGTGAACCCCCTCTTTTAAGTACTTTATAACGCTTAAGTTGTTGCCACTCGCCAACAAATTATAAAGATTAAGTATATAGAATTAGTGCAAACAGTGTATCTATGGTAAACGTGCAAAATTCCTGTTTAAAAAAACAAATATCGGCGGTAGCATGTACCCTAGTATCAAGAAATAATTTCGTTCGATCGTTCCTTATAGAAAGACTTCAAAAACATTTATAACATTTAAATTTTAACGGGATGTAACATTCGGGAATATATATGATCCCAAATACAAAAATGGGAGCAATTTCATAGATCCAACGCGTTTTTATAATTTCAGTGGATGTTTTTTTTTTACTTAGGTTACATTATATTAGACCGCTTTTAGGATACACACCACACTCAAGAGGTCTTACAGTCATTTAATTTTAATTATACTTTATAGTTTACATACAATAATAATTATTAGATAATATTGTGCAATTCTAGTACGCTTAATTTTTAACGTCAAATTATATGTTATTTCAAGCAGTATAGGCCAATTTACAATATTATATTGTTACCAATCAAATCTACAATATAGTCAATTCTTGGAACCAAGTACATTTTTGTGACGTCACTGTAAAACCGACTTTGCTTTATAGTTAGTATATTTTTTGCGGAGTTTTCCACTCATGGATTTATTATACTGCCTGAAATACCAAAATATGTAAATACTGCTAAATTTCGTGCCTAAAACTTAATTCATAATTTCTTAAAATGACATCCAATATTAATGTTTTCCACATTGCCAAATTTACTTCGTAATCTTTCACCGTACTTACGACTTATACACACATTTCTTTTCTTTAAGTGACATTAATTATAAACATTATTTTTATTAAACCATCAACTTTTCTATCGTAAATAACTATAACACTATTGAGTTAAAAAATTATAAATTCGAATATAAACAACGTTTATAATTAAGACTGTGTGATAAACGACGAAAGAATTTCAATTTTAATATTATGTATTACTTTTATTTGCAGCAAAGAACGACATGTACGTCAGGTCAGTGAAGGAGTCATTATTTTAAGCGCACGCTCGTTTCTTATAAATCGAGAATAGTCACAATGTATCGTCGCGATAATCATAAACACTGTTACTAAAACAGCCATGCAAAACTTAGAAATGTGTGACACGATTCCATTGCTGTTAATGTATTTTTTTTTTTGTGTTTTAGATTACATGCAACCTGATAATTATAACATTGTTAATATGCTATTTAGCAAGTCAAGCATTTATGTATGTAAAAAATACATGAAATATACTAGAAAAGCTGTGCGACTGCCCGAAATACGAATGAGATTCTATTCTGTGATATTGATGATCTACGCAATGGTAGCAACATCAAAATCGTTATATTCGCGTGAAATACGTGTATAATTATGGCCTGTACATATTACCACCATACCTATGACCCATTTATGTCATATTCATTCTGAAGCTTATCAAATTTAAGATATGCACATTGTGCAATGATAACGATACATTTAATCATCAAAAATATAATATTATACATATACAACAACATTTCACCGATTAATATTTCCGTTTCTTTCTTTTGTTACGACGAATATGCGACTTTGTGTTACGACAAATACATGAAAAATTGACAATTCTGTCACAAGTTTTATATAATTATTTCATAAGGGGGTTTTACTCTTTTTCCAGGATATAATTAATGTTATAATCACAGATAGATACTGCATAAATAAAAATATACGTATAAAAAATATGTGATGAATAATTCATTTTAAAACATATTGTTAGTATAAATAACTTCTGCGTATAAATATTCACAGCATTTCTAAAAATAAACAAACATCTGTGGAGTGAATATTTTTGTAGGACCAATAAAAGTAAGTATGTATACAATATCCGAAATATAAATAGTTTCTCAAATATTTTTTTAAATATTTGTCCAGTTTGACAAACCTAAGACAAAAATATTTGTGATTATAACATAAACTAAGTCACTGTTAAACAAAAAAACCAGGTAAATATTGGAAAAAACATAAAATAAGATTTGTAATTATTTAATCAATATCATAATAAGGTTGAAATTAAAAAAATATTGTACCATGCACGAAATACAATGAAATATTTTAACAAAATATTTACAATAAAGCAACAGCTATAATTTAACAACATATTATTTACACGTAAAAATAATATTCTCCA
Source organism: Abrostola tripartita (assembly GCA_905340225.1). Taxonomy (NCBI): domain Eukaryota; kingdom Metazoa; phylum Arthropoda; class Insecta; order Lepidoptera; family Noctuidae; genus Abrostola; species Abrostola tripartita. Next base: position 7,239,819 of record HG996488.1, read on the forward strand.
TAAGAGAAACCATTTCACTCGACGCCTCGTCATCATATACTATAATACAAATTACTTTGTCATAACAGGTAACATCTGACTTTCATACTATAATACATAACGTTCACAACGCCAAAATATGTGTTTACTTCTATACAATATTGCACGCGGTATATTTCTATTGTACATTGTGTATGTGTACTGGGCGTACGAATCAATAAGATATTTTTTAAATCACTATTTTTTTTCCATCACAGGAAGCTACGAAATTCGCATCGATTCGTTTTTCGTTAAAATTAGAGCATAATTATTAAATACATATTTATAAAATCTAAAGTTTCTCAAAGAACTTAGAAGTAAATATATCATTAACGAAACGATTTTATACAACTCGAAAACATCACTAGCACTACTAGACTACATCAAAGATGTCTATAAATACGCGTATGTACTATATTATTCTCACGGAAGTGAGATTTACAGCCGCAGAGGTACCACGTAGACCGTAACTCGGAACGACGACGTTCGTTACGCTGGAATCTAAGGATCGTCTGTGACGTCCATCCGATGAAGCAAGAAATTAATAAATGCAAAGTTCAGCTCGACCCGTCGGCGTGGGGGGCGGCGGGCGCCTACTGCGACAGCAGCTTCTGCAGCAGCGACGCCTTAGCAGCCGCCGCGCCCGCCGCTCGCGCTGGCGCCTCATCACCGCCCGCCGCCGGGCCCGCCTCCGCCGAGCCCGCCTCCGTAGTATTCTGCCCGGGAACCAAACACTATCATATTATTGTTTGTAATTGATAATTAAATGTCGTGCTAGTATTAACTGAGTGTGCGATGCCACAATTCAAGCGCCTGCGTGGAGCCGCTGACCATTTTACATTCTTTTTTCCATTTTTATTACATACCACTTACTTATATACTGTAGGTATTCAATAACAAATATATTTTTTATTATCAATATTGCTTTAAAAAAGTCATACAAAGCGTTTTACCACTAAGTTTAAATAGATCTTCTTCTTATCGATAATTTAGATTATTAATAGATATAAATTAGTTATATGAATACTATTAGGTAGATATCTTAATAACCATATTTGTTTTATCTACTTTCATGTCGTAAAATTCTAATTATAAAATTTTGAACGAGTTTATATTGACATACATTATAAACACAATACCGAAATAGAAAAAAAAAACATTATAACACTATTTCTCGAACAAAATAATGTTTATAAAGTATTTTTTTTCCATTACGATACAGGTTAACCAAGAAGTTAAATCACGACGGAGAATGCATAACTTTTTTTAATCAAACTCGTTACATATGCCGGGAGCGTGAAGATTTGTTGTGTAAATTTTACTTATCTGTGGTTGCGCTAAAGCGCGATGGAATTTCATAATTGTAACATACAAAACTTCAATAATTATTATAAGCAGTAAAGTATGTCTTACTTTTTGAACTTTGATCTTCTATTTAGTAGATTCAATCTCAATGTATGTAAGTAGATAAGGAGTTGTATAAAACTGCACATAATAAGGTATTAAACACTCGTGTTTGATACCCCTCATTATTTAATTATAATATAATAGTAAATAAGATTTCCACTTCATTTCAGTAACAAGGTGCGGCACTCCTTTTCGATCGCATCATATAATTATACACTAGTTTATGATATGCTCTCTTTTATCATGTTATGTAGTATGTAAGAAACAAAAATATTATCTATTTAAGGAAATATGACTATTGAAGACCTGAAAAAATAAACATTTTTAAGTGTTTTACTAGAGCATTTTTTAAAGCGAAGTAATGAACTTACGATACACGAGGAACGATTAAAATAAAATATAACAAGAAAAGTTTTATATGTTAAAATCCAAAAAGACTGCAAATATAACAATGAATTCTAGCTTATTTGGATTAAACTTTATGCCTTTAACAGAACAAATTAATGTGTGGATTTATTAAACAACTTATTACACAATTATAGCTAATCCAACCAAGTTTTTTTTTTTAATTATATTATATCCGTTTTTTAAACGCTACTCGTGTATAGACATTCTAATAGTATAATCCGATTTACCAATCTCAAATACCACCATGCAATCGTCTCTTGTCTACGAAAACTTACATATCGCAAAACCTTCTATAAAATTTCTTAAGCAAACAATAGGCAAACTACTTATTGCAAAAATTTAATGCAGTTGTATTATTACTACAACGTCACAAAACCTTCACCACACTTGATTGTCTGAGCATGCGATTTTCTTCGCGCAGTATAACATAAGCTTAATATAAGTATTGGAAGTTAAGTCCTATAAGCCGGTGATATTATCATCTTAATGTATACATTTTAACAAAATTTCTAAATTTAAAAACATTATTTGCCATAATATTTTTTTGTATTTTAATAGTTTTTACTAGTTATGAAACAGATTAGACATCACATCACAAAAGCTTATCAAAATTTAGGAATGTACCAATTTAAGCTCCAACAAACTTAGTACCAAAGTTATATTTTTTAAATAATTGGAATCATTTTTGCATTTGCAATAAATAAAATACATATTACATGTAAGTTTTTTTATAAATTTGAATATGAATTTAAAAATGCTAAGTCTATACTATATTGCGATACTTGTGTAGATAGCTAACTTTGGTACATTTCTCTAAATCAGCTTCTAGTATCAAGATAATTGAATCGACAACACACGCAGCAGAGCAGACGTAATAATTATAAATAAGTCTACAAAATAATGAAAACCGACAGGAAGTGAAGTGACTAAATGATATTTTGTTTTCGCTGATCGCGTCCCAAGCTTACCGGGGTGCTCTGTTGCGATTCCCACGAATTTGTTGACGCCGAAGACGCTCGGCCCCCCACCACACTGCCGCCACCTACGTACGTACACACGTATACATTGGCAGTGGTTATCCCCTATACTGACAATGATAAGAAATCAAGCTTCTTAGAGCATCGTTTCTTTATGTCCCGAAATATGCTCGACATTAATTGTTTTAATTCGAGTATTTATGGACAACATTGTCTTCAAAAAGGTTATTAACCAATGCTAATCATTCCACAAATGCACACATGACTTATGAGGTTTAAAAAAGTCTTTGTGCATGAGATATTGCAAAATGTACATTTCTTTTAATCAGGTCGTTTTATTGAAGATATAAATAACACACCGTTTATTTTAAGTGAGTATGATTAAATTAGACGGACTGCTAAGTTTAAAAAAAATTATAGCTTAATTAAGTACAACCTAGAATGAAAGGCCATAAAATAAGCTAAACTGGTAAAGCCGACCTATATCAGGTCAAATATAGAAAATACGGCTTTATAATAAAAACCAAATCATAAGATAAAATAATAATCACATAAGAGTTAATACAATGAAAATAACTCAGTAGATCCATTTATTATATTTAACTTTGACTGTAACTGCTGCTGACTGTCATTCAAATATTAATTTCAATTTTTACTACCTATTTACCTTAATAATGTTACGTTTGAAGTATATGTAATTATCGAGTTAAAGATGTTTAGCTCATTTTAAATACAGTGCTTTATGATTAAGTGATTATTCTTGGTTTCGATTTCAGTGTTAAACTAACTTTTAATCGGTATTATCATTATTTATTTTCATTTATATTGAAATAGTTTAATATTAGATATTTGAGTATAACCGTGAATTCTTGGCCTATCTTGGGTATAATTTCAATAGCCTGTCATAACAAAAGTATATTACCTATCCTTTATACCTACACCTTTCTAATTTTCTATTAGTTACCTAACCGTTGACTACTTTACATGAACTTGAATGAAAAACTCCGAATTGCGCTAGATTTTGTTACTCGATAATACATCAACAATTTGCGCAACAATTAATAAATATATTTCAGCATGAGATGACAAAAGTAAAATTAAAAACATTTAGTTATCAGATTTGAATATAAGTACGTTATCTTAAACAAATCAGCTCAACAGGATAACTATCTGAATTACCCTCGCATTAAAAGAAGAAATCAGCACAGAGCTGGAAAAAGAAGTGAATACCAACCGGGTGGGGTCATATCGAAGCTCATGAGCGAGTCCATGTCAGGTGGCTGCAGCGGGAGCAGGTCGGGGCGGGCGGAGCGCGCGCCCACGACGGCGCGCAGCTCGTTGCGCACGTACTCCGACGTGCCGGCCGCTGCTCCCGCGCCGCTCCCACTGCCGCCATTGCCCGCGCCTGCAATAATTATGTATGTTACTCGAATTGGGCCCGACTAGCCCTTGCAGTATAAGCCGCCGCCGCGATCAATTGGAGCTGTACCGTTTACCTTTTATTTTCTTTATTGTGTTTTTACCCGAACCTATTGTAACCGGTTTACGAATTCGCAGCTCGGATCAATTAAACCTTTCCGTCATTTACATAGACGTCTACCAACCATATCAGGGAAGCGAAGGATGTTTAAGCGCAGAATGCAATAGATTAAAATAATTATTATTGATCATGCAGAGCTATAGGTATCGAAAGAAATAATAACTGCTAGGTACGTTTGAGCAGAAGACAACTACTCGATGCCTTACCTCGCTCGAATCCATGTCGATCCTAAATTCAGATGGATTCGGCGTAAATCCGAAACACAAATTTCGATGCCCTCTTACGCGTTCGGTATTTTTTCTATGTCAGCCAGAAATGTTAGTGGCACACACACAGAGGAGTGGCAGCCGGCGGCACTCGGCGCATGTTTGGGATACTCACATGCATGGTGGTCGAGGGACGGGTGCGGCGCGTGCGGCGGGTGCGGCGCGTGCGGCGGCAGCGGCGTGCAGCGCGCGTAGTCGCCGCAGTAGCCGGCCGCGCTTGCGCCGCCCTCCTCGTAGTAGCCTCCCACTGCCACACACGCCGCGTTAAGTACTACGGGCAGCGCGCACGGAGCCGGGAGCGCTGCCCGACCTACCTAATTTGGTGTCTGGCCGCCTTTACGACGGAATCGGGGAGAAAGGGGTCGAGGACGTCAGGTCGAACAGTCGAGTATCGACAGTACGCTAGGCGACGTTGCTGACGAAACGAAGACCGTATCCCACACGGTTTGTGAAGGGCACCTTCCTTTCGACCATTCGACGACGGTTAACTAACCGATATGTCAGCTATGCGACCGCAAAATTATATGAATTATATCTTATGGTACTACTATCGACTTGCATTCAAAAGATTTTCATAAATACCAGATAGTGAAGCCATAGACATGCAATTAGGTTAATTGTCTAAGATTTCAGGAGAAGTCCTGAATCTGGCACGCTACTTGTAGTACTCTACGGGTCATGCGGCATTTTTAAATCATGCTCTGAGTTAAAACTAAATCATTGGTAACTTTCTAAACTATAGCTACCTTGCGAAATGTGGTCTTTCAAAAGTTAGTTTAAATAATCTATTAGATAATATCGACTCACGACTTTTTTAAATTACCGATTAGATCTCTCACCTCGAATTATAAGTAATATAAGCCAAACTATGTTTCAAAAACTAGTTTAAAACCACAAGCCCACCCTCATAAATACATAATATAATATATAAATAAAAACTCTTGAAAGTATTTTAAGTAGGTACTCATTAATATTGGTATTGTAATGTGTAAAGTGTATAACCTATTTAGAGGTAAATGTGATACATTGAATAGTTAAATATCAAGTTGTTATCGGATGGGGATAGGATGTTTTATACTTGCAAGATAGCAGTGTGTTTGTGTGTTATTATGTCTCTGTGTGTGTGTACGTGTTCGTATGTGTGTGTGTGTGTGCACATGTGTTCGTATGTATGTGTCTGTGTGTGTGTGTGTGTGTGTGTGTGTGTGTGTGTGTGTGTGTGTGTGTGTGTGTGTGTGTGTGTGTGTGTGTGTATGTGTTTGTGTGTGTGTGTGTGTGTGTGTGTGTGTGTGTGTGTGTGTGTGTGTGTGTATTCGTATGTGTGTGGTAAAGTGTAGTGTACCGTGGTTACCTAGATGAGGACGCGGCGGATGCGGCGGGTGGGGCGGGTGCGGCTGGTGCGGCTGGTGCGGCGGGTGCGGCGGGCGATGGTAGGGCAGGGGCGCGGGCGGCGCGGGCGTCATGGGCGTGTGCAGCGCGGCGGCCGAGTGCGCGCCCGGCCCGCCTGGCCCGCTCGGCCCACCCTGCCCGCCCGGCCCGCCTGGCCCGCCCGGCCCGCCCGGCCCGCCCGGCCCACTGCTGTGTGAGTACGCGCCCGACGTCGCCACCTGCACGGACACGACTACTTTGTTCTAACGAAATCATGATTATTATACCTACAGACAAAAACTGCCCTATCGCAGGTGACCGCGGGACTTTGCAAAATTCTTGTGGACTTTTTTAATAATCTAAGTTGAGCCGCTCTTGAATTTTATACAACAAATTAAAGTTCGAACTACTATGCGCAACTCTAGACGAGAATGTATAAGAAATGTGATGCGAGTGAATGAGGCGAAAGAAATATGCCAGGATCGTTGTAAATGGAAATCTGTGGTCTCTTATTAGCTCTTATCTGCAATATTAGTTAAGATTAAGAGCCGTCATAACTAAATAGATAGTAATGTTAGTAGCTGTATAGAAAATAAAAAAAATGATTGTCTTAAAATTATACTCACACTTAGCTGTCGACTCAACATTGGGTTTTGTTGAGATGTTGTGATTTTATTTGTACCGTAATTTGGACCCATTTGATCTAGAAAAAGATAAAAGAAAAGAGATTAATCTATATTAGGTATATCCCAAACGCTCTTTGAAACGAATTTCAAATTCTATTTATATATAGGGACATAATATTAATGGCAATGCAGTGTAAGCAAAAACGTAATCTAACGTGATGTATGAATCGACGCGCAGTTACTGCGCATCAATTCGTGTGAACTATCACATTAGGTCTAACGCGAAATATATCCGGTGACCGATCCTAGGTGTTTCTGTTTAATGCTAAATCTACCAGAAGAGGCAGTACTCAAATTAGACATCAACTATGAATTTAAAGAGTCATATCGATACTTAAATAAATGTCTAGCTTTTATTTATATTATTACTTATGTTTATACATTGGCTGACAAACTCGACCTCTATTACAATATTCGTGGGCAAACAAATAAATATATCTACAAAAAAAATCAAGAAGGTTAATGGCACTTACTATTTTGATGGTATATCTGATGATGGTAGTCCGTGCGTGTTAAAGTTACGTTAGGAGGTGTAGCCGAAACTAAGGCGTTGATAGTGGAGCCTAAATCAGCCTGTGGTTGCTCGGTGGCCTATGGAATAAATATTAAACTTTATTAAGAAACATAGTCGTTTATTTATAATATATATATATATATAATATACAGTGTGTAACTGTGTAACTGTAAGGTGAAATAAAACTTTCAGATATAGATGTATAGTATATAAACTACAACCTGGCCCAATATGAAGTTAAAGTAAAGACATTTTTTTTCTAACAAAATAAAAAATGCAATTTCTTAATACACTTCGTGACGACCTTGCGATTTCTTATCAGTTAGCCACGCCCATAAATAACAAGGCCCGCGCGCCGCCTGGCACCTCCGCGTCACGGGCACGTCAGGTGGTACGGGACTTTGACAATACAAGTACCTACATGATCGGCAAACCACTCGTTAGACAAGCAAACAACCAGTAATAAATAAAAATACGTTTTATTTTAAATAGCTTTATTGTCTTTGTAATAGTATTTAAAAAACGTCTTCATTAAAAATTTACGTATTAGTATTAAACATTTATTATTACCAATAAAATAAAAAAAAAATTAAAGATCCTGAGTGGCCTAGCAAATTTTACCCTGACTACCTACACACACTTCAAAAAACCACACGTACCTGGCTTATTAATTTATTCTTACATACATACTTTGCACATTTTTTTCACGATTCGTAGGAACATATCAATCACCTGTTGCACAATTTTGTTTATGAAGTATTAAGTGACCGCACTTGACTTGCGTCTGATACCTTACTTGGTAGTAAGCAGTTATTTTCACATCACTTATTTATCACATATCAGTCCTTGTTTACGTTCAACACAGCACCAGCTCGACGAGGACTTCCTCTGGGGTTGTTCTCGAAATGTTGTAGTATTGATGTCTCCAGTTGGACGGAGATGCGTGGAATGAACCAGTACTTTGAAGCCGTAGGCACATTTTTCTAAGACAGGCACGTAAGAAGGTAACCGTCGCTGATCGTAAGTGGTCTGCCATCAATAAAACGTTGACGGTACAGTTCCCGACCTCCATGGATACTTCCTTCAGCAGCACCAACACAGAGCATCATCTCGTAATATTCGTTATTGGAACACTCTTTACCACGATGAGGCATTTTCGAAATAGCAAACAAGTAAGATTAGCGAAAAGATGAGTAGGTACGTAATTAGACAGGAGTTCACTCCGGAGCGGTTTGAGTTGCAACTAGTTGACTAGTCCTTGTAACGCAAATACAATAAATAAAACTTAAAAATCACAACTTTACAATTTTAGGGGTCCCTTTGACAGTAAAAACGAAACTCCGTACAAACAATCAGTTTAAATAATTTAAAGTTTAATAAATTTCAATTGAAAATATCACAAATAATAATAAAATACTTTCTGTACTTTTGTACATGTACATGTACAATATTTGTCAAAATATTCGTTAATCAAGTAAAACGAACATAACGAAATAAGTAAATAAAAAATTATACGGAACATATTTTATTAATATTGCAAATTCTGGAGGCGTATCAAAGGGACCGCCGCGTCCACGTCGATGCATTCTTATTGGTTGACCGGCAACTTCATAAAGTTTTGATTTGGCGGAAGAAAGTACTTTTGCTTTATTTTCGCCGAACAGTCCACGTGGATTGAGAGAGTATCCAAGCGTTAGAGAAACAGACATGTCATTAGGTAGTTTATTCATAAGTTTGACGAATTAAGTTTTTAAATTGTTGTTTATCATAAAGTTTTTATTATAAGTTTGTTTGATGTTGTTCCTGAGTGTTGTTTGATAATACAAGCTATTAGAAAATAGAACTTAATTATTCAAAAATCAAGTCAAATGGCGTGCGATTGGAGAGGCCTATGTCCACTAGTAGACTGCAATAGGCTGATGGTGATGACTCAATTATTTTGTAAATTTTTCCATAAAAATGTCATTGATAACGTTCTTACAATAATGCACATGATTTTTAAGTAAATTTATTTAGTAACTACGAAGTAATAATGACCGACAAAACGATTGACATGTGTAGGACTGTACGTAGGTCATACACAAGATTAGGTAACAAGTGCAATACAACCCTTCTGTTTTTTAGTCTTTATTTATTAAAACTTAGGGTCATCACCGTGAAGTTTTCCGTGAAAACTTCGAAGCCTAATAGGTGGTAACCAGCATATCTAGGCACGCGGTACTGATGCTATAACAATGTTTTATATTCATACTTTCTGTACTGAAAGTATTATTTCACCTTTCTGTTACAGACTGTATATAAATATATATATATATATATATATAATAATAAATACAACGGAAAATATTCACAACAAAAAGACAGTCACAGTAAAATAGTTGTTGTCACGCAAATAGGAATGGTGGATACCAAAGGAATAGGGATATTTTCAAACATTCGTCTGATTTGCATATTTATTAAAAGTTTTCTCGTTTCCCGAACGAGTAACGCAAGTATTTTTTTTCTTACTTCATTGCAATTTTGTTACTTTTATAACGAGAGGATAAATAGATATACAATGAACACACTAACTATGTGCTTGGGACAGAATCATTATCTTAGACTGAGACAAATGTGATCAGTGGCACCCTAGCGGCCTAGTGGTACGGAGTAGTGATGGTAATTAATGCGATTTCGCATAAATTTCATTAGCATGCGAATTCTGGAGTCTTAGCATGTTAATTGCTATTGCTATGCTATTTGCTAATATAACGATAATTGATATTAAATATATCATCCTGCTAATAATTTTAACGAATTAAACGATCACACGCTTTCATACAATATACGACCCTAAGTAAGAGAAAATAAAGATAATAATTGCTTTACCTTATTCTTCGCATCAAATTCACCTGCTTAAAGTCAGGGTCACGTGAAACAGATAGATTTAGTATTCCCGTGGGTGCGACGGAGAGCGCACGCTGCCGCAGGCCGCTGTCTTATTATCGTGCAATCGTGCATTATCGGCATTATCGTGCAATAGTATGAAACTATGAACGAAACACGAAGCGATGAATTCACTTCGCACTTCACAGAATTTCGCAACTACATTTCATTTGCTAAATGCTAAATGAGCATTCGCATGCTAATAATGAATGCTAATGCTAATTAATCCATCACTAGTACGGAGCCATACCTCGGGCGACACGAGCATCTGCTGCGAGCGCTGCAGCTGCAGCAGGCGCGCGCGCTGCTGCTCCACCAGCGCCCGCGCGCGCGCCGGGTCGGCGTACAGCGCGGCGCCCAGCCCACCCAGCCCGCCTAGGCCGCCCAGGCCGCCCAGCCCGCCCAGGCCGCCCAGCCCGCCCAGCGCGCCGGCCTGCAGTGCGCGCCAGCGCTCGCGCGGCTCGGGCGACGCGGCGCGGCCCGGGCTCTGCACGGAGCTGTAGGCGGGACTCGATCCTCCGGGGTTCTTTCCAACCGTCTCATATTGCATCAGACTTTGTCTGATAGCATTGATCATTGCGTTTTTCTCCTTCATTCCCTGAAAAAATATTTGAACTATTCGTCATTGCTTTCGTTTGTTATTATGGTGGTGATAAATTGGTCAGGACAGAGCACAAAAAACTTATTACAGTAAGTTTATTGTAGTAACGGACACAACCTATATACATGCAGAGGTATCTCTGCGGAGTGCGGAGGTAAAACTCTAAGTCTAACGAGCGAGCGTTAATGATTAAAATGTAAAATGTGTTTTATATACTAAGCAACCAACCGATAAATATAAAAAAAGGCGATAAAATAAAAAATAACTCGTAAAGACTTTACCTGTCGTTGTCGAACATTGACATCGGGCGCTGGCCGGTCTGCGTCGGGCATGTTATCTATCACCTCGTCTAAAATGTCAGAGAGCGTCTGATCACTCGGCACCTCACTATCGCCTGCGCCTCCGCCTCCGCCCCCACCCTGTGCTCGCGTGCTACCGCTTCTACAATAATATAAGTATTATGATTTAGTGATTTCTACCACTTACGCCAATATTAGTCATTGAAATAAAACAATTTTTACGGATTTTATCGCGGTTTTAATATTGTGTTTTGCTTGGAATCCCATCATAGATTCTATTAAAGTTAATTCCAAGCGAAAAACTGCAAGACCGAATGACACAGTGAGCTCATTTCGTGAATCGGATTGTACATAAATAATAACTAAAAATGTAAGGTAGTTGATAGTAATTGTCCAAATTAGACGTTTAACACTTCAGTCTGCCCGTGACCATGAATGCTGTACAGGATTCGAAACGTCGGGACCAAAAAATAAAATTGAAACCGCGATAAAATCCGTAAAAATAGTTTTATTATGATTTAGGACAAGAATATGTAATTTTGAACTCTGATCAAATGTATTAGTTTCATGTATAAAATTTGTTTCTTCAATCACATGTATATCACAGGATATATAGAGGACGTCAGAGAGCAGCGAGTGTATACGTACGGAGGCTGGTTGTTGTAGACGAGGTGCGGGGCCGTGGTGGCGTAGTGCAGCGCGGCGGGCGAGGCGGCGGCGGGGTAGGCGCGCGCGCCGCCCGCCAGCCCGCCGCTCTGCAGCACCATCTGCAGGTGGCTGGAGCCCGCCATGCTCACGGGGCACTCGGCGCCGCCCCCGCCGCCCCCGCCGGCCCCGCCGCCCGCACCCCCGCCGCCCGCGCCCCCAGACGGCCCACCGTTTACGTTGTTGGCGCGACTGTTCAATTTATTTTTATTAAGAAGCTACATTTTTCATATAAATATTTCAAACTAAAGTCCGGCCGCTCAGAGAATGCGTTCCTGAAGTCTGTCATTAGATCAATACTAGTGATGGGCAGTCAGTAAGTAATGCGAGCAAGAACAGACAGTTAAACAAAATAGGATATTTGTATAATTATTTTTCATTTTTAAGCAAATAAATATCATATTATATGATAACAACAGGTAACGTAACAAATGCCTAGTTATTTTTGTCAGATCACTACAAAAATGTGCATTGGAACTAACTTTGTAACAACGTAAATATTTTTATACATTACACATTAAATTTAGCGCGAAATTATCACATTTATTGTTACATGAAATAATGATGTAGTTTTTAATCATATTATTCATTAATAGAGCAAATAAACGATACAATTATTATTATTGAAAATGATCCGCCACGTCAAAGTTACATCGTCTTTTCGGTTACGACCTGTCAGGAAAGCATTCTCTCAGCGGCCAAACAATAATCACAATATATGTACGTATTTAGCAGTACGTCCAAATAGTTAATTTATTTGTTCCGCCGCATTTATTCAATACGAAATCACACTGCGGTGACAAATTAAGTACCAAAAAGTTAAATGGGATGATAACATAAAAAAGTATTAAGAGCCATTTGACAAAATGATGACGTTCGAATTGTAATGTGTGCGTAGCTCACACACACAAAAACAATAATTAATCATTGTTTAATTATTTTTTTTGAGATTTTATGCTACCTAATTGATTTATATTAATTTGTATGTCATTATTGGCAAAACATAGCGCACTACATATTATAAATTTAACATCTCTGTATGACCTATGTTTAACAAATAAATGATTTTATGATTTATAACGAAAAATAGAAGTCAAGATTAAAGTAGCTGAATATTAATCTAATAAAATATCTTAAACTAATAAAATAATATACTGTACTTGATAATAAACAAAATCGAATGAAAAAAATACATAGAAAATGAAAACGCTGTGGTCGTAGTATAAACATGCGTTTGCAATACGAATTTTCGTAATTTGAAATGAGAAAATAAGTGACAACAGTGAAAATTTGGCACCATAAGTTTCAATAAAAATATATTTCTCATATTTACAGTATTTTTATCATTTAAATTTGTTAATGTTAATGATAGTATTAGGAGCCCGAAATTGACTGCGATGATTTTTCAGAAAACGTGTAGCGGGAGATGGATCAGCATATATAACAATTAAGTTATTTTTTGTAAATCTATTAGCTTATGTGTCAATGCGAAAGATTGGTCTACATTTAGCATGGATATAGAAATTCCTAAGTACTACCTAAGATGGTAAATTAGGCGACCGAAATCTTAGAAAACTGCGTAAAAATGTAAGTGGCTCTTAATTGAAAATAGACTTAATGGTACTTTTTTAATATAGGTTGATATATTATATTAATATATTATATCAACGTGAACTTATTACAAAAGACAACACCAAAATCCGCTCTAATATCACCGTCTTCCTGTGTAAGTTTTGACGAAGCAACTGTACAACAAACTGCCCAGCACTTAGCAACATCTGACATTTTTACACAAAGTTTGAGTCGTCGAGTTAAAAAGTCTCGTTGGAGATGTTTTCGTGGAAAGTCAGGCAACAAGAGATAATTAGTATCATAGAAAGTATAATAGCGATCGTGGTCACACTCACTGGTTAGTGCCGGTGAGTATGTTGGAGAGCGTGGAGAGGTGGTGCCGCTGCGGCGGCAGCTGCGGCGGGGGCGGGCGCGGGCGCGCCGTGGGCCCGTAGGCGCGCAGGTTGGGGTTGGGCAGCGGCAGCGGCGTCGTGGGCGTGGTCTGCTGCCGCGCCAGCAGCGACACCAGGATCTGGTTCTTCTGGCACAGGGGACTCATGCCCGGACTGCTGCTCGTCGCTGGGCTCGTGGCCGTCGACGAGGCTGTCGACGATGAGGCCGGATGTGCACTCGAAGTGACCTGACGATTTTTGATGTTTGCGTATTAATACGAGTTTATTTGTTTCCTTTATTTAAAATATTAACATAAATACATAATCTAAATTGATAAAGGAAATTTGAAAAATGATGGACACGAGCGGGATTCGAACCCGCGGCCTTCGCTGATCCGTGGCGCTGCTCTAACCAACTGAGCCACCGTGTCGCTGCTCGGTCGCGGTCGCGGGTTCGAATCCCGCTCGTGTCCATCATTTTTCAAATTTCCTTTATCTATTTAGATTCAAGCTTAGCATGGGCAACATGCTAAAATGGCACCAAAAGTCATATAAATACATAATGTTTGAATATTAAACAGCAAAACAATGTATACCAAAATTTGAAAATAGTCAACATATTTATTTCTAATTTACAGTATTTTTAGTCAAAATCTTTTTTTCTTATCGCAAAGAGGAATCAAACCACCACCTAATGAGTAGGGTTCAAATTCTAAAAATACAATATTGCAACAAAACCGTTAATGTTTGTTACCTGCTGGTTTTCAGGCGTAGCTCTTTTAGAGTTACTGGCCACTCCTTTAGCTTCTTCGAATTTGCGTTTGACTCCGGCGATATAGTCGCTGCTATCGTGTGATCGCCCGTTGCCTGACGGCCCATTACTACTAGAGAGCAGCTGAGAAAGCAGAGCACTAGGTTGAGACACTCCTCTGTTCCCGTCTGCAGAATTTCTTCTGTTCTCGTCTCCATCCTCGTCAGACTTATCGTTTAATATCTGAGATAAGAAATTATTTTTAATAAGATACTATACCATAGTGCAACAATGTATTAAAACGTATAAATCAGTGTTAGTTTATACTCACCCTCAACAAAACTGCGGAGTTATTATGGTGTACCTGCTGCATAGAATGCGTCGCATTGGCAACGTGCGGCTGGTGTGGCTGGTGTGTTTGGTGTGGCTGGTGTGGCTGCTGTGTCTGATGCGGCTGATGCGGCTGGTGCGGCTGGTGCGACTGGTGCGACTGGTGCGCCTGCAGCTGCGGATGCGGAGGATGCGGAGGTGGCCGCGAATGCGCCTGCGCCGTGTGCAGCGGCGACAGTGCGGCGCTTGGAGTGTGCGGCGTATGCGGCGTCATTGGAGTGTGGGGAGTGTGAGGAGTGTGTGGCGCTGAAGTTTCGCTACCAGTAGCCTCTTCGTCTTCTTGCTTTAGCAAATCTTTTAGAATTTGATTGTTCGAATTAACCGCGCTGTCATTGCCTGGCAACGGCTTTTTACTGAGTAGCGTTCGAAGTCGGTTAGGCTCCTCTGCAGGCTGATTGGAGGGTGGGCCTTCACCTGGGGTCGGAGGTGCGCGGGGAGTTAGGGGTTGCGAAGGCCCTTCTACTGCACCCTCTTTTCGCTCTTCGTTTGACATATCTCCCAAGAAGAGAGACGCCCAAGGTTCGAAGCGCAATTCATTATTAAATTGAGAATCATTGGGGCTCATAGAAGAACGATATCTGGATTCGCAATTCGATGATTCTCCGTTTCCTACAGATGGCATAAGTGGTCCGCCGACAGAAGGACAAGGACCGTCTGCTTCTAGAAGATCCATATCCTCGTCACTGAGTACGGTATGCGTAGACATTATAAAATCCGGTTCACCCGATGACGGTTGCGCTCGAAAAAGACGTGATTCTGCTATTACTCTGAAGCAAGGCCTATCTGGAGCAATACGCAGGCGAAAAGGTTCGCTGATCGCTGGTGGCGCGGGAAGACACACAGCTTCTTGCAAGTGTGCAGTAACACGAACACGATCACTACTCTCAACAAGTTCCAAATAACGAGTACCCACGAGAGGTATAGAAGTGTTTATTAAGTTCTCCACTCCACTTAAATCACATACTGGAATAAAAAATAAATTAAATGACAATAACTTTGTATATTAGAATGCTGGGTTGTGGGTTTGATCTTCACACCAGACGATAGAGAAATATTTTAGTGATTTAAAGAGATAAGTCGTGAGTCTAGACATATGTGTGTCCATGTGATATTTATGTCTGCCAAACACAACCATGATATAAATGGAATTTCTGTGTGTGTGGCCAACTGGCAATGTACAACGTAGGGAAAAAATATTGGACTTAAATTAATTTATTTTTTGGTAGGGCACGAATTAAACGTCAACACGAGTTGGGCATAATGATGTAGTTGATATGACCTCTTTGGGATTGTTGGTATCTTCTCGCCTTCGGCCATGGCTAGTGGGTTCAGACTAAGGGCAAAGAGGCTCAGGACGCGGCGTTTAAGGCATTATTTGCTGGGGATAATGTCAACAAAACGGCGAAGCTCGCCAAATTTGGTGAAGGAAAGTTTACTAAGGGTGCAGTGCTCACGTGGTAAGGACTTGGCCCCGCGGCATATAAAAAGTTGGAGTACTGTGGTCGACTAGCTAATCGAATTGACACTTATTTCTGTATAACATTAGGGGTTTGTTAGTCTTACTATTATTGCACTAAATAGTATTCTATATCTAAATTTAGTATAGGTATCGTTTTTCATCATCTTTTTCTGATAGAGTTAAGACATGGCATGTATTTTTATCGGCAAAGATGAAGATACAATGCTTACATAATATAATAAAGTTGCTGTCCAATCTGAAGACGATTTTATCGGTCTGTTTGGTGGTGATGGCGCCGTCGCCGGGGAGAAATGCGGCCGACGCGTCCTCGCAGCGCCGGATGACGCACATGACGGAGCCGGCCTCCTCCGAGGATGAGCCGCGCGCGGGCGCAGCTTGGATCACGCAATTCGTGTACCTGGAAACCAAATACATTCGTTTAAGTGTCGTACGGAAGTTCCAGATTAGATTAAACGTAAGTCAAAGGTTGAAATCCAAAAAATGTTTCTCTCGTTCAAGAATGTTGTATTCTACATTTTTTGGTTCTGGATTTTCTTTCTAATACATATTTTCTTATTTAACTATATTCGCTACTGTTCACCAACATTGTACTTAAGAGTTTTGGCTCTGTAGTGCATTATTATGGATCTCTTTAGGCCTTATTGTACTAAGTAAGTATATTAACAAACGTAAAGAAAACGATAAAGAAAATATCTATTATAGGTCCTCTGAATAACTTACTAATTACTTGTATACTCGTGAACGAAAACAAATGAATAATGATGGAAAATAAAATATTTTAAAAATGCTTCAATTACTGCGTAGTATTCCAGATTGTTTTTCATTGCACATATTTGTGAAATACGTTCGAACAGTAGTTTTGCGTTACCCGATGTTAATACGCACATACGCATTAGCTACATGTAATTGGCCGCTTATCGTCCAACCATCGTCACCATCTACTATCACAATGAAATAGCAAAACACGTTTCATATTGATAGAGTAACATGATGTGTCAATTGTCTGAAACCTTGAGAATGTTACTTTTAATAATATACTAATAATAATAATATAATAATAACAGCCTATAACTGTCCCACTGCAGGGCAAAGGCCTCTTCTCGTATAGAGAAGGATCGAGCACTGATCACCACGCTAGCTCACAGCGGGTTGGCGATTTCAGATAATTAAATCCAGGTTTCCTTACGATGTTTTCCGTCACCGTTAGCC
Source organism: Abrostola tripartita (assembly GCA_905340225.1). Classification (NCBI taxonomy): domain Eukaryota; kingdom Metazoa; phylum Arthropoda; class Insecta; order Lepidoptera; family Noctuidae; genus Abrostola; species Abrostola tripartita. Next base: position 7,257,306 of record HG996488.1, read on the forward strand.
ATTGGTGTCTTAGAATATCTAAGAAAGTATTTATGACATTGAAAAAGTCACATTGATACTTGCCTGGGTTTGAACCTGCAACCTCGTGCATAGAAATCCGGTATGTCAACCACTAGGCCACCACGACGCACTAATAATATACTATAATAAGAAAACTTACCCAGCACTGTCAGTCCCATTGGAGTTTTTGATAATAAGACTAGCTTGTATTGCTTGAAATTTGTCGATATCTCGAGAACCCCAGTTAAAGGTTTGTATATCTCTTAACAATGATTTTAATTTTGCATGATCTTTCACATGCAAAAGCGAGAAAATCGATTTCGCGCGCAAATCCGTTCTGTCCTGCAGAGTGAGCTCCTTAATATTTTCAGTTATACATTTTATTTCAGCCTTGGAGTTGATTTCCAATAAAACCCAACCGAGAGTGCCGGTGTAATGCTTGAGAGCCTAAAAAGATAATTGTGTTTATTTTCAAGAAGTTCAAAATAATTAATTTAACTGTCTATGGTATATGATCTACAAAAATTCTGTTGATTCGTCTTTTAAAAATAAAACTAAGAGATCGTTTAGACAAAAAGCGGTTGCGCATTCAAATCGGGCGATGCAGAACGTAAACTGATTTCAGTCCAGGAGATCTCCAATTACTTAAATACACCGACAAGACTATATGAATATTGGTTACATGCTCTCCATCTAATCATAAAACCTATTAAGATAAATAAAATACCTCTATAAGTGAGGTGAGCTCTGAGTATCCCGCACAGGATGGCTGGGTAGAGCTAACCTCGCCGGCCTGCACGGGGGAGGGGCACTGTGCGGCGCGGTGGGGACACTCGTCGGGACACTGCTGCCTGCGCCGCAGCACCTCCTTGATCTGAAGAGTGGCTTCTCGTACAATGCCGTTTTTGTCTGGCTGCTTTATCTCATTAAGACAGGTCTCTAAAAGCTCTTCAAGTTGATTTATGGTTTCGTTTTCGAGTTCCCGTCGCTTCTTCTCGTTGATACACTTATTTCTGAAATTACAGAAGATATACTTAAAATAAATTACTTCATAAATAAAAACGATACGATAAAAACAATCATGTACCTATTACTTTTAAGTGCTGTGTGCAGAATTTAAATCACTTCAATCAATTAACTAAAAAGACCTAAGATTATACCAACATTTAAAATTTCAATGCAGTCTTAAACTTAATCATTTACAGCAATTGTATTTACCACTCCACTCATTGAATGTACCTACTTTATATAAAATCGGTTAGTAAGTTATCCAGATAATATTATACGCAGCAGAGACCGCCACACAACAAAATAAAAGATAATTAATACAATTTATGTATATTTAAAGATAACTAAGACAGCTTGATAAGTGAGAATAACCCAGACATACAATTCATACATAGGTACTTTTATTTAATGCATCGCGTAAGCAATTGTAAAAAAGAGTAAAACCATTTTTTTTATTACATGTACCAACCTAAACAAAAAGCGTCGTAGCTGACTGTAGGAATATTGACTTCAGTCGAGTCAATTCTCCACAACTACATTTGATGACCCGATTTTGACGACCCGATTGGCGCAGTGGCTAAGCGATTGGACTGCTGCGCTAAGGGTTGCAGGATCGATTTCCGCACGGGAAAAAATCCGTGCGATTCGTAGATGTTTGTCCTGAGTCTAGGTGTTTGTGTATGCGACATTTCATGTTTGTGAAACGCATCCACGATACAGGAGAAATTCCTAGTTTGGGGCGACATTTTATTGTAAAAAAAAAGGCTGACATGGCTACAAAATCTACTTATAGTATGCAAAGATACTACTACTTGCACCTGGTTTTTAAAAGGTTGATCTACGAAAAATCAACTAAGAAGCTGTCAAATCTCCTGCTAGGTGTCATTTGAGTTGCAAAAGCGATTACTTACTTCTTAAATTTGATATTTTTTCATTTGAAAGAGGTTTCCTTATTTGCTTCAAAAACGCTATTTAAAATTTTGAGTTTCTAGTAATTTTATTTCAAAACCAAATGTAATTTGACAGCGTATAGTTAACGATCACATGTTTTTAATTAACTAACTAAAATTTAAATTAATACTGTTGGTCATCATTAAATAAATTAATTATGACCTTATCGTTAAATAAACATTCTTTAATCTGCAAAGACAGAAATGGCCTTCTTTTAATTGCGTCACTTCTGGTGTTCAAGAAGAATCAGCAGATCCCAGGATAAAAAAAAAACAATAAAGATTATTTCCAAAAACCTCTTCATGTTGCAAAAGAGTAAATAATAAATCACACTACGCGAGATAAAAACAAGAGACAAGTCTTTTTGTCTTAATAAGAGGCTATTGAAACTTATTCTAACTCAATAATCTTTTGTCGGAACTGCGAGCCCTCACCATCGATAAACGCTTTTGCGACCAGTATAGCGTAACGGTTTCAGGCTGAAATCACGGCATTACATGAAATCGGGATTTTATAATTTCATATGCAAATAATACAGATAATATTATTATCAATAAATATATAATATTATGTAGGTAAATATATGCATATAAATATAAACAAATTATAGATTAAAGAATTCAACTAAGTAAAATATATTTCTTTCAAGAAAAATATAGGTGCAACATATTACCGAAGATTGTAGATCTTATTAACAAATGCACCCTTCAAATAAATAAATAAACCTACTAAGGTCTATAGTAAATTGGTAATGCATTGGTAGCATGCACAAAACCAACAGTTTTCACCTTGAGTTTGAACTACATACACTATGTGGGTAGACTAGGTACCTACCCCACATGTCAATCACACAAGTCATACTCTGCGATGGTAAACACTCGACTCCTTATCTCTCTTACCATTACGTATTATATACGAATATATTGAATACAAAGAAATTTTAAATATTTTTTTTATTCTTTTTGGTCAAACTGCGTAAGACAGAAATCAGTTGTGAATTTAACTGTAAAATATGTTTTATAACATGGTCACTTTTTTAGAGTTAATTTTAAATACCTACAGGAGAACCCTTTGATGAAAGAATTAGACATCGCAACCAATAAATAACAATCTTGAGAAAAGAAAAGAAAAATAACAATCTTGAGATAAAATTTGCCCCTTATCATGTTATCACAACTTCTTCACCCACTACGCTATGAGGTATCTTCTTAGTCAAACCAACACATGAAAATAATAGGAAAATCTTTTTTTTTTTAATTACAGGAAAGGCAAACAATTTTGTAGTCCTAGAAAGAAGTGGAGAGGTTGCACTTTAGTTCTTTAATCTGCAAGGAGAAACGTGATAAGATAATTTTTATGTGCGTTATTGCGTACCTAATAATAATTACGCACGCATGTTCTGCTAAAACCCATATAGGATAATTTTACGAGTATAAATATTATCTGGTATATATGTATAATTACTATTTCTGTAATAAGATTAATAAAAATAATAACAACGAGTAACAATATTAATTACTAGATTGGTATTGTTTGTGATTTTCTTGACTTTTGGAGTTAAAACGAAGTACAGACACAGTATGTACCTCTACATAAGTAGAAGACAAAAATCACTTACGCTTACACACCTAAACTGTCCGTTTTAAGAGTTCATGGTAAGGGCGCTGCTTGTTACGATAGCTTTAAGAAATGCCGCAGAAAATACATTACGACACAATTCTAAAAATATATGTATTTTTTAAGTATTTAAATATTATATAATTATATTATAGATAATATTTTATAATTTTTGGCGTGTATAGGAATGTATTCTACAACGACAGAAATATGGCAGTGTTTTGAATACTTCTATGTATAATATTCAGATAGATACTATTTATTTACGAAGTAACGTATTCAATTTACTTAAGATAAACGGTCAATAGACATCAGTAGCCATGGATCGCTCTGAATTCAGACCATTAGTAACATACCCGATCTCCGTTTTTCGCAGATCTGTTCCACTCGTTCTACAAGTCAATTAAATTATCAATCTAGATGTAGAGCTGTTCTGCATTAAGTGGTCTGCTCTAACAGCTAAGAGCCATTCAAGTCTAAAATCTTAGAAAACTGCGTAAATATGTAAATATTTACGCTGTTTTCGAAGATTTTGGAAGCCTAATTTACCATCTTAGGTAATACTTAGGAATTTATTAAATGAAAATGTAGACCAATCTTTCGCATTGACACATAAGCTAATAGATTTACAAAAAATTACTTAATTGCTATATGGTGATCAATCGCCCGCAACACGTTTTCTGTAAAATCATCGCAGAGACAATTTCGGGCTCCAAATTCTATCACAAATATTTTTATTGCAACTTACGGTGCCAAATTTTCGAATAATAACACTTTTAATTGATAAAAAGAATAAAACTGAAACCTACTTTCACGGTTTATACTGTAATTATATCGCGACTTAAAGGTGTATTGGCTTTTGATTAAAGGTATATTTTATTTTAAAATCATGTCATAATAAACTATGCTCTTTAAGAAATCTAATAATACAGTGATTCTAAATTGATAAAGGAATTTTGAAAAATGATGGACACGAGCGGGATTCGAAACCGCGACCTTCGCCGATCCGTGGCGCTGCTCTAACCAACTGAGCCACCGTGTCGCTGCTCGCATCCATCGAATTTCAAGATCCCTTTTAGTATTTACGTCTTAATATATAAATTGATAAAAGAAATTTGAAAAATGATGGACACCCATCATTTTTCAAATTTCTTTTATCAATTTAGATTCAAGCTTAGCATGGGCAACATGCTAAAATGGCACCAAAAGTCAAATACAGTGATTTTCAAAATTCCTTTATTTAATTTAAAATTATATGATTTTAAATATCACTCCAAATCACAATAAATTACGATGCACAAACGTAGAATGATCAGTCGGGCCCGAGCGCCCGAAGAGGTAAGATCTGTATCACTTTTTTTCTCATTTCAAATTAAGAAAATTCTGATTGCAAACGCATGTTTATGCTACGACCAAAACGTTTTCATTTTCTATGTATTATTTTCATTCGGTTTTGTTCATTATAAAGTAAAGTATAATATAGTTCATTAGAATAATATTCAGCTACTTTAATCTAAGCTGTACTATTTTTGTCCGCGGCTTGGTCTACTTGGATTTTTTTTACACATCTACTGCGGGATGAAAAGTAGCTTTATTATGTTAATCCAGGTTATAAACTATCTATGTGCAATTTTTTTTCTATATCCGTTTAACCGTTTTTGCGTAATTGAGTAACAATCCTGCAAAAATAGAATCGCTTACATTTATTATTAAAATAAATTTTATAAAACATAATATACTTGGTGATTATATTATTATTGTAGAAATTATAATTTGTCTAAATACATTTTAAATTGAAAATATGAAATTGAAACATTTTCATAAATCTGTAATAAGAAACATTGTCATAACGATGAAGATTTTTATGTCCGTCTCAAAACTCGCGCTACACTGTTTGCATTGTTTTTGTGTGGGTGTGCTACGCACACATGACAATTCTGACAGAATTCGAACGTCAAAATATTGTGAAATGGCTCTTATTGTCATAGAGGTTTACCTTAATACTTGAATGAACGCATTGAGAAGTGTTATTTTATTGGTTCAAACGTGTTTTACCGAATCCTTACGATCCAACTTCAAGTAAGTAATTTATGCCATCAAAAACATATCTGTAAAAAAACCAAGTCGCGCAACTCAGTTTTTCTACCGTAAAAAGTTGTGAGATCCATATAATACCAAGTCCATTGCTTTATTAAGTCCCTGCTTCAGGGACCTTCTGTATTAAGTTATTACGTAAATAGCTAAACGAACAACATCTTATATTAACCATATTAATATTAAGAATGTTTTATGTTTTAAATATAATAGATTAACTTTGCCATCGCATGAAAACACAATGTATCTCACAAGTATAACTTAATATATTAAATAAAATTGTTTAATGCGATTGCCAAGTCAATCTATTTTATTTAAAACATAAAAGATTCTTAATATTAGTATGGTTAATATAAGATGTTGTTCGTTTAGCTATTTACGTAATAACTTAAGACAGAAGGTCCCTGAAGTAGGGACTTAATAAAGCAATCGACTTGGTATTATATGGATATCACAACTTTTTACGGTAGAAAAACTGAGTTGCGCGACTTGGTTTTTTTACAGATATGTTTTTGATGGCATCTCATTCCTTTTTGTAGAAATTTTATTATTTTTGCATTAGTTAGTAATACTTAGGGCCGCACTCGTCAAACGTAAGTTCAATGTTAATCCTTATGTCAAATTGTTATCTGTCATTCACTATAAATACTGTCAATGTACCTAACAGAAAATTACAACATCAAGCTTAACAGAGGATTAACTTGAACTAATGTACGGCACTCACTGTCGTACACAAAGTTTTTTTAAACTAATGAATTACTTAACCCTTTATTTCTCCATAAAATTATATAGAGATTATTTAAATTTTCATACTCATACTGACTGATAAGATAAATAGAACATGATGTGTCTATACCTGCGATATTGCAGTAAGACCCAAAGGTTGCCTGGAAGAAAGAAGCCGCCTTTCCATGACGGACGGGAAGCGTGGAATCCGCGGCGCGAGCAGGCGACCTCCGCCGTCCGCGGTTATAATTATTATTGTTCTCACTTTCATTTCATGGTGATTTAGTCTACTTAATACTTTGCGAAATTTTGGTACCTACTACTTCATAAAATATGGCCCATTCTCGCTTTTCCATTCCGTTGACCATTTTACAAGTTACCTTTGAACATAATTATATCTAGATACCTATCTACACCTATTATTCCACTATATTATACATATACAGTTACACTACAACTGCAAATGTAACTTTGTAATCCTATACATTTATATGGGATTACAAAGTTATTTATGCAGTTAGCGTATCTAGAAAACTGGACCGAAATTACAAAATATTTTACTTTTCCCTTGATTTATACACTAAACACTAATTGTATTCCAAATTTGAAGCTTCTATGTCTGCTAGAAGTGCCTTAACATTTTGATGATCGGTCAGTCAGTCAGTCAGTGAGTGACAAAATTACGAACTTTCACTTGTTATAATTCTTAAAAACTACTGGTTCAAATTGAAGGTAATTTGAAATATACCGTGTTTATACAATACCTAATTGGTTACTGAAAATTCAGGCTTCTAGTTTTATTCACAACGAAGTTATAGGGGGTCGAAAATGGCCTGAAGTGCTTCGAGAAAAGGATGGTACGGCCGTGCCGCTTTTTTGCTCGACTTGGCGGGGGCACTGCCGTGCCCCCAGATTTATTTGGTCTTCGCCTGTCTAGTCTATTGGCGAAGACGGCACTACAGGCAGCTATCGTTAGAGTATAACTCTGGAAAAGGGTGAATCTATGGAACCAGGAACACGTGTTCGCTCTCCGTCTGATAGGTCTCAATCTAACAAAAACTCTTTGTTAAGATTTTTAGTTTTCCATAACCGTAACATTAATAATTTTTAGAAAAGATATTAATTATTGTAACTGAGTCTATAGATTTTAAAGCCGTGTAGATTAACATTAAATTGGAAATTTACAGGTAAACCAGAATGAAACCAATTGCTTACAAAAAAGGGCTATTTCAAATCGAATTTAGATTTGATTCCGTCACTGTTTATACCTCAAATTGTGACGGCTTATACCGAACTTTTAGCAAGACCTAACATAACCGTCAGACCTAGACTACAATACAAACTTTTCAGACATAATTTTAATTAACCTTTTCCACTCACCAATATTAACAATGGCTATAATTATAATACCTTCTTATCTATAATACGGACTACCCTATCACTTTATCTTAAATCTTTATGTTTATTCTTGTAAGTCTCTCTTGCCACCTCTCAAGGTCTAAAAGCAGTACACTTAAAGATGCCACCACTAATATACAAAATTATGTTTATAATCACTTACCACGACTTTATTCTTATTCTAATCATTGCCTATCTTAATTCAAGACATCTTTATTTCTCAGCGTTACATCAAATAGTTAACATACCGTCACTATCTTCTATGTATATGATAATAATTATATTAATTAGTAGAATTACATATGAATAATTATACATTATATTACATTTTCATAGAAAAAGAAACATTACAAAATTGTCACCATGCGATTATTTTTAGCCATTCGCTTTCAATTCTCGCATTTTAATCGTAGCATGACTGCCTGACATAGGTAGCCTGTAAATTATGCACTGTTAAATTTAGCATTTAAAGGTCCCTTTAATGAGGTACTACTTCAATTTATAAATACATGGGAGTACTAGCGCTCTATATCCAAAACAAATACTAAGTAGATAGGTTCTACAAATAGTAAGTACATAGGTACTTTTGGATAAATAAAAAGTAATACGTGGTTCTGCATATTAAAATGAAAGTTAATTTGCATCAAGGGACTATTAACTAGCTAGTAGTTTCATTTTTTTATTTCTACAGGCAAACTTGGAACTAACTATAATAACGTATTTCTATCAATTCGATAGTATGATAAATTATTCATTATTTTTAACTAACTACTTACAAACTTAATAATATTTAAAACGCATTTTTATGCATACCGTGACAAAATAGTCATTTTATGTTTTAGATGTTTTTCCTCTGACGTAATTATTAACATACTGATTGACTATTTATGATTAAAAAAAAATATTTGTATTAACCATCAATACTGCATTGAAGATAACACTATGTACTTATATGTATGTGAGCGTGACCTTCAACGCCAGTATATTCATGTTAATATAATAATTTTAATAATATGTATAAGTATAACGACTGTGATTTACAAATGTACCATATACACTACTGGGGTCGTACTTTGGTAATTATAAAGATTGTGTAGACTGAAATGTAACATAAAAAAATTCAAAGTACAATATTTACATTAACGTTAAAGCATATAATTAATAAATTATTATGTGACGTAAAAGATGAAAGTAGTTATAGGTCAGCTTTATTTTCCGTTAACATCATCACATCGTGCTATTGATATCGTAAGAAGATTAATTATATTCATTTGTAGGGGCATTTAAATAAGGCATCATCATATCATAACAATAAACGAAACAAATACCATCAGACTATAATTATATGAAATTGAGACATTAAAATTTAAGTCATTATTATTTACTACATATAAAAATGTTATCAATATTACTTGTCCACAACTCAGAAAGCTAAAAAATATCAAGCATAATGACATTAAAGGTAAGGGCCCGCGCACACGAACCTTATCTGTTTCATTAAGCATTTACGTTGTTTACGTTAAGTTGTTATTTCTACATACGAGTTATTGAATAGAAGATCGTGTGCGCTAGTATTAGAGCGATTTTCTTTTCCATCCGTCAAAAGGGATATTGGTATATTAATCTTAATTTAAACGTGTGCGTGAGCCCTCCATGTACATTCGAACAGAAAAATGGAACACCGTATGCTACACGTAAGTAATTAGATTTTGAGAAGGTATTGTAAGTCTCAAAAACCCAGACATTTCCACCAATGAATACACATTTCAAGCGTATTATACGTACTGTTGAGATTGTGGCTTATTGTCTGACTTTTTTCTTATCTTCTTAACCGGCGCTGTCACGCTCATCTTGCCTTGCATCCCCCTCCATGTGTCTCCCAGTTGGAGGTCACGGGATTCAATTCTACAGAAGCAGCAAACAAAATAAACTTTTATTAAAGTAGGATGGTTTTTAACAATTAAGTATTATAAAAAATGTATTGACATGATGTTTGATGACTGGTGATTTCAAAAAGATATTTGTTGTTGTAATAAAATAAACTTCTATATATGACATACCTATGGATGTTATCTAAAAAATTGTTTGAGTGGTGGTAGAAATGTTATTAAAAACTACTTTTAACATAAACAATAACAAAGGAAGCATTTCAACTATGCAGACAATATTCCCTCAAGTTATTATTATAATAGTGCAAGACTGACTCATATTTGCTACTAAGCGGGTAATTTATTGTATTAATTTATGTTTTTAACTGGCTGTTTATATATTATCAAAACTTTAACCAGGTGAGGATGTACACTATCGTAATTGACTGACTATCAAGGAATAGTTATATTCACATTGGCGCGACTCATATCAAATGCCAAGTACAGAATAAGCTGAACCTTAAAGACGCTTGCACACCTGAAGCGATACGATGTTGCGATACGACATCGAAAGATTGTTGAACAATTTATGCAATAAGTATAGCTTAACATCTTTAGTCCGTAACTTTTATAATGTTTATGACATTAAATCCCACCTTAGACTAATATAATATATAGATTACTTCAGTTAGCACCTATGTATTCAAGGCTACCGCATGTCGAGTCTGCAATATATTATTGCTTCTATCAAGTAAAGAAATATCTTTAATTCTTTAAACCTAAATTATGTAAGTATTGTATGTTACTGGCAATTTGTATATCAGTACGTATATTTTACAAAATGATCGTCAAAAATTTTAGTTATAAAAATTTGAAGTTTATACAGACTAATAACTTTGTAATTATCTTTTTATATCACAGAAACCCATATGAATTTTCAGAAATCCCTTTTACCTTTAAAATATAATTTTAAGTATCTTTCGAGTATCCCAACTAATATTAGAATAAATGCAAAAGAAATAAGGTATATTATAATAATAGCTTATTATAGATAGCATATTTCATATTACAGACATTTTTTTGATGTATTTATTCATTTTAAGGCGATGGAGGGACAATTAGCACACCTTTGCGGGAAAGACATGGTCGGAAATGAATAGTTTTGTGGAGAAATAAAGGTGCCAGCAGTGAGACATAGAACAGGCTAATTAAAAAATTATTTAAATAGAGAAGTCCCAAATAGAAAAAATTCGAAGTAGATACCTACTGTAAAATAAGTGAGTTTGCTTTGTATCACCAAAAATCCCTATCCCTATAATGTACTTTGACTTTTATTTTTGTTACCTTATCACGCTATAACTACTGAATCAATTATATACGATAGAAAATTTTGCATATACGTTTTCAAGGGTACAGCAAAGGGCAAAGGACTTTTCATCCACAAAAAAGTACAGTTCCCGAGGGAAAGACCAATTACTTTCGACGGTCACAATTGTCGATCAAACAATCATTGTATTTTTTTTAGAAACTTAAGTAGTGTGTTAAGTTCTTTTCTTAAAATATCCGAACAACAAGTCTATATTATCGCGAGCAAACACGCGGGCATAAACTAGTAATGTATAAAATACGAACCGAATACATAACCTCCTCCTTTTTTGAAGTTGGTTAAAGCTCACGAATGCGTCACTACGTGGCACAGAAACAATCTGTATCTTTGTAAGGACACTCTAGTGTTTAAATCTAATAACCCAATATCTCCTTAAATCAATCATGTAATATCGAACGATATATCGCATCTGTGTGGAAGAGCCTTAATGCAAAAGAGGGACAGAGATACCAGTTGAACGACGCCTACCGAGGAGCCCCACTACGCAACCTCACTGCGACGGCCGCGCAACCTTGAAATAATAATGTTCGGAATAACAACAACGCGCCACAAGCGTGACCAGAAATAGTATAATAATTCTCGAAAATGTTTGAAGCCTCTATCTAGTTCCTAGTACATGTTCATATCCTGTCTGAATTTAAGATAATTATAATTTCGACCGATATTAAGTGACGATACACACAGGTGTTTCATGTAATAACAATTCCACAATGCAAAATATGAAAATATTGACGTAGTTAACGGACCCGGATCGCATTGTCCCTATAACATTAACATAACTCAATATTTATTTAAAGTTTTAGTTAAGTCGACTCTTAAATTCGTATAGGTGAAAGTTGGTAAGTATTGTCAGCGCTCCGCGGTCGAAGGTTTCGCTTTTTCAATCGTTACTCAACAGGTATTCGTCATCGAGACAACTATACTTGACTACCTCTACATAGGCAACTTTATTATAAGTTCTCGTGTCTGATTTTATTAAACCGAGTAAGGTCATGTTGCTTAGCCTACACTGCACTAGTTCTGACATAACATACAATTACAACAAATTGCACTTTATAGACTATGTTAATGTTAATAAAATTGTTCACAAACTATTTTCTCTTAGATGTCAGTTGTTCTGTTTGTACGTCATTTTCGTTTTATGTAACTACTAGTAGAAAGCCAGAAAATGACGTCTGATTAATATTACATTAATAAATATGTAATCGTGGGCCTGAAAATTAGCGTAGCGGTATAATTTTTTTGTTTTAGTAACAATGCCTATGAATATTATAACATATTAAATTGTTTCATGGTGTTTTGCGTTTGAAATCTTAACATATTTCTTTCTTAATTATATCTTCAAATTAATATTATACTTCTTTTTAATACATACGAGTATAACATAAAAATGTTAATTGATCAATAGTGTAAAAGATATGGATCTGTCTGAGAGAATGACAGTATTATTTGCAGAAAAATCAGGCAGGTCATCGCGGTCTATTCCCACTCAAGTATTAGAAATGCATCATAATCAATTAAAAATAAAATGAAAGACCTACATTAATGCGTATCATAAGGAAGGAACTACAAGCGCTATCGTACGGTGTTTTTATTCTGAATGAAGCCATGTGAGTAATAACACTATTGAGTTATAATAAGATTGCAAGAATGCTTGGCAGTGATATAATCTATCCATTGAGTTGGTTATTTTGCAGAGGAAATATAATTAAGTAAGTATGTATAATATATATATTATGTTAACACTTTAAAGCTTCGTAGCTCCGTAGGCATTTTATGAGTAGACAGTAGACTTGTTAAAACTTCTGTTTATGGCTATTTCTAGGGCATTTTGGCTATATGCAATTAAATTCAGAAGGGCCCTTTAACGAACACCAATCTAGTGACAATATTCATGTTTATTTGATAATCCTAAATGCCCGGTGTAGACTAACCGCATAATAAACTTTAATTACAACAGGAATAAAATGAATACCTATATTACTTACAGATTCAACTAGCTTCTACAATAATACAGTATAGCTTTTATCGTTATTTTGAGGAGAAATCAATACAATTTACATCTACATCAACTAACTAAATACTACATACTTAAAAAAAGAACTACATGATCGCTAACAACCTTATTAATTAGCAATATTTTTTACTATTAGCTTTTGGTTTGTGAATAGCTACTACAAACATGCCGTGTATTATACTTATTCCTACAAAAAATACCTTTTTACAAATTCCGTACAAACATAACTTACCCGAAAAAAATTATAATGGAACCACTTTTAAAGAAATACCGAGGCAACAAATTTTGATTAATAATATTTTAAACATGTTTTATCGGTAAAAGGTAGAAGGTAAATATTCACAAGTGTAACCATTACTTCTAAAACATTTCGTTTATTTCACTTCTATTACGTAGAGAGTGACGCAAAAAACCTAGGCTCATTTTAAAGACTTTCACTTTAGAACGTTTAGGGTGTAGTAAGATTGAAACGGGCCATATGTCAGGATAGCGGAATGAATTATATAATATAATAATAATAACAGCCTATAACTGTCCCACTGCAGGGCAAAGGCCTCTTCTCGTATAGAGAAGGATTGAGCATTGATCACCACGCTAGCTCACTGCGGGTTGGCGATTTCAGATAATTAAATCCAGGTTTCCTTACGATGTTTTCCGTCACCGTTAGTCAGTGGTGTCTTAGAATATCTAAGAAAGTATTTATGACATTGAAAAAGTCACATTGATACTTGCCTGGGTTTGAACCTGCAACCTCGTGCATAGAAATCCGGTATGTCAACCACTAGGCCACCACGACATACCTAAATTATATAATAAAGGTAATTATTGTTTCAAATAATAGTTCTCTTAAAATAATGTAATGAAATATGTGCATATATTCTATATATTCGATACATGACTCACAAATAATAAACATTTTCGAAAGGTACAATAATTGTTTGCTTTACATTTTATTTGTTTTAGTTTTTGGTTAGTATGTATAAAAGTATTAGTTTTTGTTTGAGTTATTGATGTAATGTTTAATTTTAAAGTGTTATTTTATATCTTGTAATTTTAAAGAATTTTAAGTGTAATATATAATTAGAAACTTAGTGTACTTAGGTCTTGCCGTGTGGTATCCGGCCTAGAATCGACCACCCCCTTTCCTCCCGTGGGTGTCGTAAGAGGCGACTAAGGAAAAATCCAGAAGATGGGCAGCAGCGTCTTCTGTAACTTCACCACCAATACTGCGATCCCCAAGCCGCTTGCCAAGCGTGGGGATTATGGCAACCCCTCCGCTTAAACGGGGAGGCCTATGTTCAATAGTGGACGTCTTTTGGCTGATGATGATGTACTTAGGTCTAAACCTAAGAAAATATTTGCATGCCTATGTTATGGCGGAATGTGCCGAACCATTTATTAATATTACCACCAATATTGTAAACCATGTTTCACGAAAATAAAGATTCTTATTCTTTTTTCATACAATACATTTATATTTATAACGTTTATAACTACCCAACACGTTGGCGTTGTGCATGTTGGCGTTGTTAGCTATATAACTTTAGTGAAAATAAGACAATTGAATATTATAGCGGAAAGGAAATTACGATTTGGCTTTCAAGGAGGTCTGCATTTTGAAAACCTTGAAATACGAGACAAATTAAACGCGCGATATATGTGCACGTGTATTCCACAGTTTATATTTAAATAACTGTGGTTAATAAGTATTTATTATGCAAACGCAGAAAAAACTAATAGTACAAATTTCAGCCGTTAACGAATATTGAGCATGATTAACAAGGACGGTCGTATAGTATATAATCATTACAATTTTAATTGATCTTACAGCAGTATAACCGAAATTCGAGCATCCTCTAGAAGATACTTAGGATGAGCTCATTCATTATCTTGACAATAACAGTTTCAAGCCGTATTATAATAATTATTTATTATTAAAGGTACGTACCCTACCGGATTATATATGTAACTACCGAAGTAAAATAGTTTTTATGTTGATAATATACTTTTCATTAAAACAAAATACGAATAAAAATCATGTCTTTATTCCTAACTAGCTGTGCCCGCGTCTCCGTCCGCGTGGAAATTCGGAAACAGCAAAATTGGATTCTATTTAGTAGTTTTTACGCCAAGCCCTACTGTTTTATTACATGTATGTAAAGATTGACGAACTTTTTTGTTTGTGAACCGATTTAAATGAAACAAACACTAAATGTTATGGGAAGCTTGCCACAATACATCAGTGAAAGCCGCATTCAAATGGGTTCTGTCGTTTCTCAGATTAGAGCATTCAAACGCACAGACAAACAGACAAAAAATTTAAAAAACTATATTTTTGGCTTCGGTAACATAAATACAGAGTGTATAAATTGTTTTTCTTTTTTAATATTGAATGTACAGACACGGGACGTTTACGATTTTATTATATGTATGGATTTAGTATAAACCCTCCCAATGAGGGTTGCCACCTGTACTATAATAGTTGTATTACACGTACTAATATATAATACGAAATGGACTACATTTTTCATTGCTAGTTCAAAAGACGGATTTCTTTCGAACGAGATTATTTTGAAAGTAAATAAAGAACAGGTATTTAATAAAGTGTAATTTTTCTTTATGTTTCCAATAGTACTATATTTTTACTAAGTTAAACAAAAACATACCTACTATTTTGTAACATGTATACGTCAGATTGCGCGTTAAAATAAAAACTTCTTCTTTCTTTCATTTTCTAGTAGAAAACTTATTTTCCTTTGAAAAATTTAATGACGCGCGTGTCAAAAAAAAACGTCGTAAATGTATGGTAAGTATGAGTACATATTGGATTTTGATTGAGACGAATATTGCCGTTTTCAAAGGACAAACGAAAATATTTATGTACTTACTTAAAAATAATAATCTTCCTAATTATAATTCTGTTAAGACACATAAGCTGCAGTTTTAAAACTATTTCTTATTTGTAGTTACATAACGAATACCACGATAAGAATATTTCACTTACATTTACCTTCATCATTCGTTTCTTATTACGCAATATTATTTACTTTTTCCACTAGTCCCTTTAATTATTTTCTTAATTACAAGATCAAGCCTCAGCGGATTAGCATATGTTGTTGGTATAATAATTTCTTATCATTTATAATTACTAATTTTATCTACATTGTGTGACCTGCAATCATTCTGGGTCTCGCTGTTGTATATGTCATTGGTCCGGTCCCCGGTGTTATGACTTGACTGATTACAATACCTATCGTTTGAATCATAGAACAAAATAAGTGAAACAAATTTCAGCATAAAATCATCAAATTTGTGTAAAGGATTTTCAATCGAATTAAGTATTACGCAGT
Organism: Abrostola tripartita; assembly: GCA_905340225.1. Lineage (NCBI taxonomy): Eukaryota > Metazoa > Arthropoda > Insecta > Lepidoptera > Noctuidae > Abrostola > Abrostola tripartita. The sequence continues at coordinate 7,273,722 of HG996488.1, forward strand.
AGCTTATTTCACTTATCATTAGGGCTGAATGGTGGATATTCCATGAAAGATACATATTTTTGGACCATAATTTTGTTCTATGTAGGTACCCCTAGCGCTAGTTATTTATTATTTTTGTAATCTATTAAAGCTGTATTATTAAACACGTTACCTCGGAAAACTGTTGACAGCAACATCAACACCGAAGAATATGGAATCAACTAGTTCATCCACATCCGAATCAGGTGTAAGCGAGGGTGGCAATGTGGCCGGAGGAGACGCAGCCACATTGACGGAGTGGACCCCGCAATTGAAAAGCACTGGTTCTGTTTGTACCATAGGCAGCATGGCTAGAATACACTTAAACGTTCACTACCACTATTTATGAACCGTATGTTTCCCTGGATCAATTTTAAACAGCACAATACGTATCCGCATCCAAACATACACTGCATTGCGCCACGGCCGCCGCGACGCTATTTTTTAATACTACGAAGGTTTTTAAATCCACACTCTTAATTCGACAGCAAAACTAATTAACTAATACTGCTGAAATGTGTATTACGTCTCGTCTGATTTTAATATTTGTCGACTATATCATGCAATAAGTTTATTACGTAGTGATAGTGCAATTTCCTATCGATATCCGTGCGAAACGTTCGCTACAAAACGACGATGAAAGTCAACTGAAAGGCGAGACGTAGATATACACACATCCTTTTCGTTCGCCGCTTTACAAATTATCAACACGACGGGCGGCGCGGCGCAACACGACGCAGATCGTCGACGGTGACGACGACAGCGATGGCTAAGAGCGTGAGAAGGTGGACTGACGGACTGAACAGTATTGCTATTATAGTCACACTAACGTCACTCTTAACTAAAGCCATTCTACTGCGATCTCGCTCACCGACACGACTACATTGAACTTGCCGAATACTGCCGACTATGTACGATTTAGAACAACGTATAAATACATACAAAAAATTGTTTGCTATTTCATTAGCCATCTATTTGTTGCGAAACACGACCGAAAAATAATAAACAATCAAACAATCAACGTCAAGGTACAGACTAATATTGAAATAACTTTATTAAGAGACGAATAAAGCGCGCGACAATAAGAGGCATTTGCAATACTTATAAACCAAACGCGATTTAACGACGAACTATCTTAGCAGTGAAAACAATAAGCACCTTACTTGGGCTAGGTACTGCTCTTTTTTTTTCTGTGCTTGGGCTTACAGCAAATGTGTAAAAACAGAGATTATAAAAATCCTAAATCAAAGAACAATGATTTTATATAAGTAGGTATGTATATGTATATTGATAAATCGATAAAACGATTTTTCACATTTAAACATACCTAGATAGATAGGTAATTATTATTATCAATGTTTCATCGACAAATTTATTTATATCAATTAACAATAATTATTGTATGTATTAACTAACATAGGTAATTAGGTCAACCTATATAATATATACAAAACCTTAATATACCTAAGTACACATGATTATGTTAAGTTTAAGTATGAATGGGCTATATTTTTTTTTTTTATTGAACTGTTCTAATAGCAATGAAAATATAATTAAAATACTTAATTATGAATTATAAATTTTCATATGAATACAATCATTTATGTAGGTAAGGTGGCAAGTCGCGCGACAAACAACGATACGTTGTGAGCCGTGACGTAGGCACTCGTACCTACATGAAAGTGAAATGGAACAGTATTTGTGTCAAGTGCACAATTTAGATAACAAGGTCATCCGTTGCATAACTCAATCGCAAGATTTTTATTCTATTCGACGATAGACCTACAAAAACTACTGAGTGATACTTTTTACACCACAATAACAATAATATTTAAATTAAAATATATAATACTAAGAAGTATTTTGTTTATAGGTATATAAACTTAATCGTAAGTCATTCCATTATACCAAATTCTAAAATAATTTTTCATACGTATAAAAATCAACACATTTTGAGTAAGTACAATTACAAATAATATTTGTTATTAAAAACAAACCATGTCCTAAATAAACACATTATTAGATCATGTATTTTCATCGTTATATTGAGTCATTAAAATTCGTTAAAATACAAATTATAGGTAAAAGAGTAAAGGGGCAGTAGAGGAAGAGCGCGGCGCGTGCAGATATCGGTGCAGGCGGCCCCGCGGATCTATGTCAGTGGGTCACGGCAATGACGTGGCACACGGCCGCCGCGACTCGCACCGCACACTTCATTCTAATTCCGCTTCACCGGTATCTTCGTGTTGACTAGAGGGCTATTTATTTATTTACATGTGTGTTAATGCGAGAATCGCTCAATGTATTTAAAAAACATTCAATAACAGTATTAACACACTAGGAATACTTAAGTATTAATAAAAACCTCCTAAATTATTTTTAGGCCGGTTTATGTATTGTTGACATTGACCGACTAAAATGATTCAAATGAGAATGGAAAAACTGATTAATTCACAATTCTTATAATGGATGGAATTTCCTACATACATTTAACATAACATCACGCCTGTATTCCCCAAACGGGTAGGCTGAGTTTTCGAGTGTAATGTTCCAAGTCACAATGTAACCGGGCACAAATCCAAACATCATGCTCCTACTGAGAATTACCTTATGGAAAAACCCAGTAACACTTTGACTGATCCGGAAACGAACCCAAGACCTCACAATCAGCAGTCGCACTTCGCGACCACTTGACTAACTAGTCTTAGCTATCATCAATCTTGAAATATCTTTACCTACATATAAAATTTGAGTGTTTTTTTTATAACATCTATAACAGCTTTTTACTCAATGCATAAGATAGTATACGACTAAGTATACAGGATACATCTAACAAAAAATATTAAAAAGTTAAAAAAACACGAACTCAAAAGTGAAAAATATAATATAAAATATTTTATCTCTTTGCTTAATATAAGCGAAGTGGAAATCAGCACCAAATTTGCGTTCACGTTCGCTTTGTTTAAGCTTCGAATCAATTAACAATGCACATATGAGAGCATCCTCATAAGTAGGTACTTTTTTCCGAATCACTTAATGGATGTTGCGATTTGGCACCGACTCCCACTTCACTTATGTAAAGTGAAGTGATAATAATATATTTTTTATTATCACTAATATATATTATTTTTCACTTTTGAGTTCGTGTTTTTTGAAGGTTATATATTTTTATTTCACGAATTTTAGTGGTGTTTGGATTAATCCGCCCCAGACTTTTGTAAGACTAGTATTTCAAATCCTTACAAAAAAATCTTTCAAACGATCCCTCACACGATATATTTATTCTAGGTGCGTGTAAAGTGGTAGTGGTGGGGGGTCAACGCACCCCCTTCCCCTCTTTCTAGTTAGCGGTCATCGAATACTACAATATCACTTGTTACGACAGTTCTGCTATGATCTTATGAGGAGTTTCGTTCCATATCTCTGAAGTTCATCATCAGGTCATGACAAAATTTCTAGGGGACCAATCGGAAAGTATTACCTATCACATTTATTTTTACTTTTTATATCGGTTCATAAATGTCTGAGTTATGAAGGAACATACAAAAAAATAAAAAAGGTTCCTATGTCTGTTTGTTCCGGATAATCTCAGAAATGGCTGGTACTGACGGGACTTTCACTGGCGGATATCTGACGGTCTTAGGTCTAATATAAGCTACTTTTAATTTCGAAAATATTTACGCGGGAAAATTAGAAAAACGCTAAAGTATTATAATGGGACTTTCAATTTCAAATAGCTGATGTTATAAGAAGTCCCGGGCATAAGCTAGTTTACAAATAATATTGTAGAAGATAAATAAAATGTAAGGGGCACCCGACAAACACAACTTAACTCATCATACACAGACTTTACAGTCTATCAACTTTAAATGAAACTCATCCAATATCATGTTTACAAGAAATGATGAGCTTCGACCTCAAGGGAACGTAAATAATCCGATCAAATGAAACGACTAATGAGAATATAAATGGCGTAATATATTGGTTAGGGACCGGGTGGACTGTCCCTATAGGTATTGCCATGGTTTACATCTTAATCAGAATTCTATAAGTACATATACCTAAAGGTTGTATTATTTTACTTATAAAGTAATCTTTCTCTAAATTTGTATTACACTATACTACTTATCATATAAGCACAACTCTCTTGATTTAATACGTGAAGAAATAACTTCTCCTCTAGCAATAATGACTCTACTTTATACGAAAACTACGCAAACAGAGGAGTATGAAATTTGACACAGAGTTAAAAAATGAATAAAAAAAAGCATTATTCACACTACCATTCGTTTGGCATACACACACACAAATATATATACATATTTAATTGAATGTCATATCATTGACGTAATCTACTTCTATAATTTTATTAAGTATATATCCTCTTTTGTTTATGGTTAAAGACTAAAGTCTATAGTGAAAGTTTATTTATAAATAGATAAATACTTATACCAAAACTGTTTTAATAATGATTACATGAAATTCTCATGTGCTTAATACAACTGTTAAGGTCAACGGATAAACTAAAAGGAAAATAAAGGAGAAGAGAGAGAGAGTTTCAGTTTTTATGGGACTCCGGCCATAACATGTACCTTTTAGCAAAGTTGGGAAACTAACCACTGAATAGAGTAAAGTAACTTTTTTTCATGACATCTAATGTTTTTTGTGAAAATAATAAATAAAAAATGTTTGACGTTTGTCATGAGTTATGAATGGTAGAAGAGATGACATTTACATAACCTAGAAATATTTCAGTTCAGAAGTACACTTCAGGAAAGTAGATTCTATTAAATTATTTTTACTGTTTTAACGATGAAATTGTTACACTTGCTTATAGTTAGTCAAAAATATGTAGAGAATGATTTAACAATTGTTAATAGAACAAGAACACACATCTTTTATATTTATCGTCTACGTGATATTGAGTTTTGATGTGACATGATTTCTGAACGAATGAAGGTTATGCAAAAAAGGAGACGCCATGTTGAATAATATGGCAATAATTGAAAAACTATTATTTTTTCTACACAACAAATCAAGCCTAAATTCACGAAAGAATATCTCTCCTCAATTCGTGGTATTTTTTCCTCTTTTTCGATAAATGTAAAAGAGATGGCCGAAAATGAAACATCTCCTCATTTAAAGTTGCCATGTCAAAATATAGTTTTCCCGAAAGGGGCTACCCCTTTCAGAAAAAAAAGCCAACTAGATAGATTTGGATACCCCTTATATATAACTTCTTCAAAGGAAGATTTTTTTCCTAAGAGGAATAGGGGTGACATTTAGTATGGGCTTCCGTCACTATTAAAGTAAGAAGCATAAAAATATAACATAACGCCGGTTTGGTTACAGGACCTACCCCTTTCAGAGGTGTACATTTAGTATTATTGTACATCCACATTTCGCCTGTTATGTTATAAGTCCCAATGTAATAGGGGGCGAGCCTATTGCCATCAACCGAGCACAAATCCAAACCCTGTGCTGCTACTAAGGAGTAAATGAGTAAATGATTTTATTTCTGCAAATAGGTTTTTAAAAAACACTTTTACACGTCATTTTTTATATACTAATTTGAATGATGGTGTCGGCATTACATAATTATATAATGGAATGACCCAATAACTTTGCCCGGCCGGGATTTGATCCAGGACCTCATGCTCAGCACTCGTGCTTAACGACTACTAGACCAGCGAGGCAGTCTGTTGAATGTTCGATGCAGTCAATCAGTAAGAAACATGAATTAAATATTTAAGATAGAAATGACAATAATAAGATATATTCCTACCTAAGCAATTTAAGAAATTGCAACTCAAAGAGAGTGAAATAGAGAATCAAATTTTGTATGGGAAGTCAGATTATTTTTTCAAGCTTTTCAAATTATGGATATAAATAAAATTTTGGAGCTTAAAGTAAGAAATAAAGATTTACGTACAAACTAGCGGGCATAAGCTCGGGAAGTCCCACGAATTTTGATTGAAAAACCTGTACGTAGCAGCAGTATGCAGATATACTATATTGAATCTGATTTCGTTAACAAAATTATGAGTTTTTATTTCTTTCCCGCGGAACCCTAAATGTAGTTTAAGTTACTCCTTAGAACATCAGCTATTTGCCAGTCAAACTTAAAATCCGTTCAGCCGTCCCGGAGAATTCCCGCAAATTTCTCCCGTTTTTCTTATTTTCCCGTGGAACCGTAAATAATTTTGAAATTCAAAATAGCCTAAATTAGGCCCTGGACCAACAGCTATCAGACAGTGTAAGTCCCGTCAAAATTGGTCCGGCCGTTCGGAGATTAACCGGAACAAACAGACAGACAACATTTTTTCAATTGCATTTTTTGTTATATGTATCGTGTTTACTATAGTATGCATTGAGTAAAAAACTATTATTATGATGTTACAAACAGACACTCCAATTTTATTTATGTGTATTGGTTGATTGATGATAAAAATGTACGAGAAATAGAAAAACAACCCCAGCTTTAAAAAAATGCATATGAAAATATAAACGATACAAATAATAAAAATACAACTTAAAAAAATCTGTCTGTCTGTTTGTTTGTCTTGCGCACAAAATGAGAGGTATAGTACATACCTACTATATTCAGAGATTCGCGGAAAAAAAGAAGAACGCGGGTGAAATCAAGAGTACCAATAGCTTCTCCACTCTTGAGCTTTTTTAATTTCGAATTTATTTAGGACTAGTTTAGTCCCGCGGTTTTAGCGTCCAGCTACATACATTATCCAGGGTGTCAGCTACCTCCATAACAAATTTTAGCAAAATTGGTCCAGCCGTTTGATCATGAAGAGGTAACAAATATACAAATACATTCCCAAATTTTCGCATTTATTATATTAGAGTAACTCCTCCTTATTAAAATAATTAAAAACCCATGAAATTGCTAAGAAATATAATTTCAATAGGTAGTAAGTAGGTAATCTGCTTACTGCTTGCCTACGAACTGGTATTTTAATCGAAATCCACGCGTACGAGGTCTCGGGCGTCAGCAAGTATAAGTACCAAAGTCGGATAGGATCGAAAGGAAAAGCATGTGCGGACACAAACATTGCAACAGGCTATAAGGAGATTCTACATAATAATAATGTAAGTAGCCAGACTGCAGCCTTAGTCTTGCTTACAGTTAATATAAGGGAGGCAGCGGCGGCGGTAACAGTGGCTAAGCAATGATAGCGGTATGTCATTTGCTTCAACATTCTCAACATATTGCATAACTTAGATAATTATTGATGATGGAAATACATTAGCATTTCGGAACTCTCCATCATCATACTTGGCTGTTTTCTTGATTTCCTCATAGTTTGTACCAAAAATTAAATTTTGTAATACAAGATTTTTAAAAGCATTGCTATTTTTTACGTATGAGTACATGTCATCAATGTTGTACATACATCGATGGTATGATCCCATATGTGTTACACAACAAGCTGTAATACGCCATGGACGATGTTATTGATGGATAAAAATTATTTCGTAGTGCTAAAAATAAGGATAATAAAAAATTGTTTCCATAATTTATTTACAGCTGTGTTGGTTGGTATGGTCAATAATTATAATGCTGAATCTAGTTTAGTAATCTAAACATATAGCATTTGGATATTTTACAAGAGTAAACTCGCAGTAAAGACTTTGAGGTGTCCGCAAAGAATCCCCGCAAATGCGTTGCGTCACGTGGGCGGACAAATCGATTGGGCGAGCGGGAATGTTAGCGCTTGCGCGAACCCCATCTTATATATCGACCGCCAACTTTTAACTGAACGCTTTTGGGGCAGGTTAGGCCTATACTCTGGGGTCAAGGTCACGTGCCTCACCACAAAATATAACCTATAATATCCAGGTATCTAACTAGGTAGGATTACGTACAGTTTTACAAGAATTATAAGTAATTACTTAAACTGATAAATCTGGTTTCTATAAATAATATAATTATTATCATAGGCCTGTTTATCGCAAGGCTTCTTCTTATACAGAGGAAGAACTATTTCGGCGCTTTATATCGTAGAGAGGCTGTATTACGAGACGATAAAATTAGGCGTACATCAGACCATCACGTGGTTCACATTACACCATGTATTTTCAGTCTACTGTCAGTGTAGTCTTCCGAAACCTCTAACCTAACATATGACATTAAAATTTCATATTGGTACCCTTGCTTCCCACATTTACTCAACCTAGCGTAAAGGATGGACTACAGAACTTTACAGGCATAAAGTCAGTCCTGATCCCTAGAGAAGTAGATAGAGGCAAAGGATTTCCATTTGCTACGATACTCCATTTGCCTCATTCACTCTCATCAGTTTCTTGTCTGCATGTATAATGTCGCATCGGTTTAGAATGGCGAGTTCAAGAGTATCTTACCTGACATTTTTGCAGCCTTTTTGTTCTTTTTCGATCTGATCAGAGTTTTTGCGGAAGTCTTCCCCTTCGAGTTAATCCATAAACACAAGCATTTTATACTTCCCTTATAACGCTTCATTAGAGGCCAAAGCTACTGCGCATTTTTTCTTGATAATAATTATGGTGTTTTTGTTTCAAAAACACCTACTAGACCTACTCCGTAGCATGCATAAATCGATAATCGATGCAAAATCAAAGTAATGCTGCGCCGATACTCCATACTTAAAGCATTCTATTAAAGTTAGTCTAACTGGACATGTACCTAAATTATATTGTAAATACTCACATAGAAAGTTTTCTTAAATTTGTATTTTAAAAACGTTGCAAACGAGGCAGGACCAATGCCAAGATCAGGAAAAACCAACCAAGCGTTGCCAGTACCTACATACATGTTGCGTTACGTTTATTGTGTAAGTTACATCGCCTAGTTACGAAGAATAAGCTCGATGTTATCATAAACGAGGTCTAGATAGAAAAACTTTTATATTTGTTCGTCCACCGTATCATGTACTGGATAGGTATCAAAACCGAATCAGTTCTGGAATTTTCATATTTGCAACATTATGTCATACGAAAAATTCTTAAACTTTAAAAGGAAAATGTTTAATGTGTTTGTATTCGACAGAGAATGCGCGTTGACCGCAGCGTAAGCGACGGCGACGTCGATGAGCGGCGCGGCAGGCACCAGGCAGTGAGGCGGCGACGCGGCGTCGCGACGGGGTGAGCGCAGGCTTCCTCCGCCCGGGATTGATCGCACCCTAACGCCCGCGGTTGGAGGCATGCGAGTCTCCTGTGTCGTCATGGAGACCGTCTGCCGCTATTGCCGTCGTAGCGTCGCCATAAGAACCTCGCGCTAATATACATAAAAGCTTAAATTTTCTAAACAATAAACTACTAATATACGGTATTTTCAATAGTGACAGCAGTAATAGTTCTAATTAATTAATACACAACGGAAGAATCAAAAACTTCAAAGATTACCTTTTTGATCTACATATTAAGTCGTAGTTTTGGCTTAGAGTCTTAAATGAACAGACTCTAACACCGATAGACCATGTTACCAAAGGTATACTTGTCTTTAACAGAACCCGTTTTAGTCGATGCTGGCCGATTTTAGAGGTAATATTTAAACTAAATTATTTTTTGACGCATTGGCCGATGAAATACATTAAATACGATAATCCGTCATCTTTAAGTGAGAGGAAAAAGGTGTAACATTGAATACTCACTTTTCTATACAGGTGGCCGAAACATTGACATCGAGAAAAAAAATTGGTCCCTGGTGTTGTGCGGTATCCAAATTACCCGCAGTGGTCACAGTTATAAGAGTTCAAGCTAATATAAATAGTCTCGAAAAGAAAAGTAAGATGTGAAGAAGACAATGAAAGTACCTCATTTCATAAAATGGATCGTGAACCCTTCTTTATCTGTGTACCCATTGAAGAATAAGAAGAAAAAAACAATGGTCAGGAGAAAAATTTTACACGTGTAGGCAGGCAGTGAAAAGCCTTCGGAAAGATAAATGCTCCATCCACCGCTACTCTATTCACTACTACCCTAGATCGTGGATAGACAAATTATTCGATTAGTTTTAGAAATACAGATCTTTTTCACAACAGCGTACTTTTAATCGTTTTATACAATGTACAATTGTACATCCTACGCAATATTATTAATGAGAAGTTTGTGAAGACGGATGTTTGTTACTCCTTCACGCAAAAACTACACGGCGGACTTTATAGTAATGTAACTGTCCATGTGAAAAACATTATTACAGAACATTATTGCCAAAATCAGAAAACGATGATAGCTTCAAAAGTATAAACTGCAGCGCAGCTACCAACGCCCACCTCCGGTTAAAATATTTTAAACTGTTCCATAGAAATTAAAAAATAATATACTAGCTTATTTATATATAAAATAATATATAGCTTAATAATAATATAATGAAGGGCAACCTGCCACTGTCACTAAAACGTAAGCTCCTCGACATGTGTATTCTGCCCATCCTAACCTACGGTGTCCAAACTTGGTCCCTGACCGAGATTCAGAAGTCCAAGTTGAAGGTCTGCCAAAGGGCAATGGAGCGCAGCATACTTGGGGTGAAAAGGACGGATCACGTCCGGAACACCACGCTGCGCTCCAAAACACGCATAGCCGACGTAGGAACAACAATTGCCAGGCTGAAGTGGAACTGGGCCGGCCACATCTGTCGTATGCACCCCGAAAAGTGGGCTAACATCGCCACCAAATGGTTGCCACAAGACGGAAGCCGGAGACGCGGAAAACCCAGACGGAGATGGCGGGACGATTTGGACGCCTTTCAAAGCGGCTGGCCGGAGCTGGCCAAGGATAGGGGGAATTGGAAAATCAGGAGAGAGGCCTTTGCCCAGCAGTGGGAAACAATATAGGCTATTTAAAAAAGAATAAAAAAAATACTAGCTTTTGCCCGCGGCTTCACTCGCGTTAATTTAGATTGTTAAACTGCAGCCGTTCATAGAATGCGTTCCTGAAGTCTGTCCTTAGGTATAGTACTAGTAATGGGCAATAAATAAAACTGATATTAAACATAACATTACATCACGCCTGTATTCTCCGAAGGGGTTGGCAGAGGTGTACATAAGTTCACCCACATTTCGCCAGTTATGTTCGCCAGTTAAGTCCCCATGTAATAGGGGGCGAGCCTATTGCCATCAACCGGGCACAAATCCAGACTCCGTGCTGCTACTGAGAATCACTAAATGGAAAACTCAGTAACACTTTGCCCGACCCGGGATTTGAACCCAGAACCTTTTGATCAGCAGTCGCGACGCGAGTAGCGACCACAAGACCAACAAGGCAGTCTGATATTACATTTTTAACCAACCCAAAACAGAATAACATATTAGGATATAATACTTGTTTGTCTGGTCTTTAATTTCTAATTGTAACTAGTGTAAAGAAATAAGAATGCATTAGTAATCTTTCGGAATATTATTTAATATAAAATAAAATAATTCAATTACACCCATTTTAGGAAAAAATATAATTAAAAAAAATAAAAAACACGACTGCCATGACAAAAAACGAACTAAAAAGTAAAAAACAAGTTCCATCGCAGTCTGGGTACCTCTTAGATAAAGCAGTGTCCCACAGAACGGTCCCCCGACTGCGATGGAACTTGTTTTTTACTTTTTAGTTCGTTTTTTGTCATGGCAGTCGTGTTTTTTATTTTTTTAAATTATATTTTTTGTTTCATTTTTTTATAGACTATATTACTCGCGATGGTGTAAGGATTCTAACGACACTCCATACATCAAAATCGGTTCAGGCATTCAGAAGTTATGCTGGAATTATGACTCGCGCAAATATGATCATGTATCTGAAATTCGTACCTTCCAATACGCCTTCAACCCTAACGATGACGGCCATCCCGGTAATGTTACGCGCGCGCCGACATTTATTTATATATATTTATACATAATAATAAAAAATGTAGGTATATAATATATATAGGTATATACATATTATATATACTTCTTATGTATATAAACTTTAATGATGCCAAATCTCAAACTCCTCCGAGCACGCAATATTCCTAATCAAAAGACATAGATTTTGCTTCACGTATTAAGATATAACTTAGATTTTTCAATTGAATCACGTAACGCTATCACGGGTAGATAATATTATAATTAAAATATACAGTACATATTCAATTGACTGAGCGTATCAAAAAATATAACAAAAATTATAACAAACATTCATGCAAGTTTATGTGCATTGTGTTTACCGCTATTCGTTGATAGACGGCGTTGCCTTAAGCAAAAAAAAATATTTTTGCCCGTTCTGCGTGATTAAGATAATAGTGTCATATATTTTTGGAATGTACTCGTCAAGTTCTAGATGATGGTCACATGCACAAACAGTTTTCATAAACAAAATTTCGAGGCTGGTATTAATTAATACACTTCTGGACACATCTATTGGCCCACCTTGTATTTTTAGTTTCGTTTGGTCCTAGCTAAAATTTTATATTAGGTCGAGCAAAAAGTTTTTATGCAGTTTTGAACCTGGCACATTCACAATTTCATTCAATAGTCTTTTTTTGAATTTCGAACACAGAATTTAAAGAAACAAAAGACAATTTGGAGCCTGCTTGTTGATATCAAACAATCGAATACTAAGAAAACTTGGTTTTATTGGTTTACTTGGATTTAATTCTTGAAAAAGTGATTAATATCTTTGGTTTTGCAACAAACATTACTTATTCTTAACATTAAGGTGAGGTTCTATCAATAATCTATGGATACTTCACCTGAAGTCGCCGCCCAAGCTGTGGCACTTATTCAGGCCTGACACAGCCAAAGAAACGTGAGTGCTCAACTTAATTTAAGTCGATCTGTGGTCCGAAATGTTTATCGGAGGTACCTAGAGACGCCAAGGAAGGCCACGATCTCGGGTCACAACTGAAAGGCAGGATCGATTCATCGTGGCGACCAACTTGAGAAATCGTCACCTTACCTCCATTGAGATACAAAACCAACTTCGCGACTTCCACGGAGTATCTGTGAGCGCTCGAACTGTTCGGAGAAGGTCAAAAGAACGCGATATGGTACCACACAAGCCAGATAATGGGCCCAAACTAACGCGAGCCCACCGAACAGCGCGCCTTCATTTCGCACGCAGTCATTTAAATTGGACACAGCAAGATTGGAGCCGTGTACTCTTTTCTGATGAGTCTAAAATTGTGTTACATGGCAATGATGGAAGGAAGAAGGTCTACCGACGTAAGGGAGAGCGTTTCGCACAATGCTGCTTTGAAGAAAGGGTTGCTTATGGCGGTGGCTCATGGACTGTCTGAGGCGGTATATCCGCGAGCAGCAAAACTCAACTTGAAGTTGTTACAGGACCACGGCTGCCAACATTAAATGCTGAAAGGTACATTCGTGAGTGCTTAGAACCTCACGTGATACCATACGCGGACTATGTGGGCCCAAATTTTCTTTTTATGCATGATAATGCAAGAGCCCATGCGGCCGGCATCGTCAGGGAATATCTTCGGGATGTGAACATCACAGTTATGGACTGGCCAGCCAGAAGCCCAGACATGAACCCCATTGAGCACATGTGGGACGAGCTAAAAAGACGTGTTGGGGCTCGTCAGCCAGTTGCCCAGACGATGCAGGAGTTGAAAACTGCCATAGAAGAGGAATGGGAGATGATCCCTCAAAATTTCATAGAGCGGTTGATAAACTCTATGCCTAATCGTATGAGAGCTGTGGTAGATGCCCATGGAGGCAACACGCGTTATTAAATTAAACCTTTATTTGATAAAACATGTTTTTTATTCAAAAATCAATTGCCTTTAACAAGGCGCATATCCGACTTGTTAGGCGTAACTCCATGTCGTATGGTATTCTCAACTCAAATTTTAAACAATACGATCGAAAAAGATGGTAAAATGTATCAGGTTTAAAACTGCATCAACAGTTTTTGTTCAATCTAGCAATCATATTTCGCTAGGGGCCATCGAAACCTAAACTCTAAGGTGGGCCAATAGATGTGTCCAGAAGTGTATATCACAGCTACCACATAACATTTTTGTTTTTTCTTTGTAGCCTATGTTACTCGCAATGATGCAAGGATTCTAACCCCCATATATTAAAATCGGGTCAGGCATTATGAAGTTATGGTGGAATAAAGAAACTCACATACATACATACATAGATGAACCCTGAAAAAAACATTACACTCCTTTTTTTGGGCAGTCGTGTATAAAGTCGCCACTGGGCTACATTATATTTTTATTAAACAGACTCTGATTCGCTTGTATTATTATCAATTCTTATGTAACCTTCGCAATTTCCTAAAATTTGATTCTCCGTTTTTCGACGATTATTCCAATTTAGCGCCAATGTCAGTACGTAAAGGTTTTAGCTATTGTCAACCTGTTCTTAAAATTCGACTAGCTTATGCCCGTAACTTCGTCCGTGATTTTTTATTAAAATTACCTACGTAACATCATTATGCAGATTTACCGATTTGAATATGATTTTGTTTACAATTTTATGGGTTTTTATTTTGTTCACGCGGAACCTAAATAAATGAAATATTTTAAAAATTGACAGTAGTCTTTAGACCTTATAACATCCAACTATCTGACAGTAAAAGTCCCGTCAAAATCCGACAGGCGTCAAGCCATCGCTGAGTAGCTGGAGTAGTGGACAAAACGAAGTATTATTTTTATTTATTAAACGTGGACCATATTATTATAACTGTTTATAAATTTTATGTAATTCAGAACAGAACCTGCATCATTAAATTATGAAATATTTCATGTTCGAAATTTATCTAGCCAAAAAATAGGATTTTCTACCCAACATGGTTAAAGCCGATACCAGTAGGTGTACTCTAATAAAACTTTCAGTGCATTCTTACAGCTTTCAAACGATAAATCAAATATGAATACCTGATGAAAATTCTTTTGGCTAGCTTGTGTTGTGTTGATGTTATAACTGGCAAAATTTATCATCAGGCAAAAAGTGCATAATGTGATTTTTTTCCATAATGGATAATGTTTGATTTGTAAAAAACCAAATTTTGATAAAGAAAAGGGTTTTTATGAGATCTATCAAAGTATAATGTAACTAGCGAAAATATAAAGAATTGATTTTACCTTGCATCTTCAATAGCCAGTACTGGCATATATGTTTCATTGAAGTGATTTGCGCCGGTTAGCGCAGTGGTATGCCGCTCCGTGGCGATGATACGTTGATAATGATTGCACAAAATATACCTGTAACAATTGGCAAAATATTTACATTATCATAACTTTTGAGTAACAATTTACCGAAGTGAACATCACATGACGTTGTAGACCATAATGCAAAAAATTAAATAATAGGGAATATGCATATTGCACGTGATACGGGCCAAATTTTTTTTTTTTATAATCTCTTTTGCTTAAGAATTATGCCTAGGTATATCAATATTATTTTATATAATTAATTTGTGATTATGTAAATAATTATCAAAAAGTGCCACAAATGAGCGGGAATTTCAAAGTAGATGAAACGCGACTCTAAAAGTCAAAACAACCTGCTTTCAAATAAAAAAAAATGCATCCAAAGAGCTACGGTGCCACAGACAGACAGACTTATAACATCCTTCTTTTCCCGTCAGGGCTTAATGAAATATGACGTCAAAGTTAGTCAGTTATCGGAAGTGTATTTTGCATTTATGTACAACTAGCTTAAAAAAGCTTATACCTTGGACTTCGTCCCCGTGGATATCGATTAAAATTACCTGACGTAGCAGCAGTAAGTAGGTTTACCATTTAATCTGAATTTGTTAACAATTTTATGGGGTTTCATTTTTTTCTCGCGGAACCTTAAAAAATTTCAAATTTAAAAGTAGCCTAAGTTAGGTACTCCTATTTACATCAGCTATTTGCCAGTGAAAGTCGCGTCATGTGTAATATTTTGATGTTACAAACAGATGGAACGAAATTTAGCACCATCTTCCACTTCGCTTATGTAAAGTGAAGTGATAAAATATTATTTTTCACTTTTGAGTTTGTGTTTTTGGAGGTATTTTTTATTTAAAATTTTTCATTTCACAATTCGTAGTGGTGTCTAGGATTCAACCACCCTAGAATTTTGTAAAACTAGTAGTTGAAATTCTTACAAAAAGCCCTTTCAAACGATACCTCACACGATATATTTTTTAATCTAGGAAAGTGGTGGGGGTCAACGCATCCCCACTCCCTCTTCCTTGTTAGTGGTCTGTCATCGACTACTACTTAAGCAATATCACTTGTTACGACAGTTCTTCTATGATCTTATGAGGAGTTCCGTTCCATATCTCTAAAGTTTATCATTAGGTCATGACAAATTTTCTAGGAGACCAATCGGAAAGTATCATGTTTTTTTTTTAATCAGTTCTTAAATTACTGAGTTATGAGGGAAGATACATAAGAAAAAACCTGACAAATTGAGAACCTTCTTTTTTGAACTCTGTTAAAACAAGATCTGTTCTTTCATTCAGATGAATTTTAGAAAACACTATGATTTATTTACCCTGATATGGATAAATTTCCAGAGGATTCTAAGGGGAACTCTAGCCATCAGGAAATTACCAAACACACATTTTCCTTGAATCAGGATGAAATTCTAAGTGGACTCATAAGAAAACAAGTGTATAGAGTATCTATGTTAGCTTACAATAAAAAAAATTAAAAAACACGACTGCCATGACAAAAAACTAATTAAAAAGTGAAAAACAAGTTCCATCGCAGTCTGGGTACCTCTTAGATATTTAAGACAGTGTTCCACAGAACGGTCCCCCTGTAATGTTTTCAGTGTTCATGAATGTATGTAGGTAAGTTTCTTTATTCCACCATAACTTCTGAATGCCTGAACTTTTTAGTTCGTTTTTTGTCTTGGCAGTCTTGTTTTTTAATTATTTTTTTTTATTTTTTTATAGCCTATGTTACTCGCGATTGTGAAAGGATTCTAACGACACTCCATACATCAAAATCGGTTGAGGCATTTAGAAGTAATGTTGGAATAAAGAAACTCACATACATACATACATACTTGAACCCTGAAAACATTACCTTTTTTTGGGCAGTTGTGCAAAAATTGCTTACTGCTGCTAGTATACAGGATTTTTAATCCAAATCCGCAGGGTTGAAGTCCTGGGCAAAAGCTAATATCATATGAATGATATAAAGATGTAAGGGTACCTATATAGACTCCATAGAAGGACACTAGTGCCCTCAGCTTCATGTTTTACAGGTTTTACATCACATCTATACATACTAAAATATTAAAAAAATAACAAAAACCTATTTATACTTTGGTATTTATGTTACTGAAGCCAAAAATATAGTCTTTAAAATGTTATGTTTGTCTGTGTGTTTCAACGTGCTAATATTAGAAACGACTTAGCCAATTTGTTTATGGTTTTCACTGATGTGTCCCTTAACATTTAGTGGTTGTTTCACTAAAATCGGCTTACAAACAAAAAAGTATTAATTTTGTTGTTCCCAAATGTCTATGAGGTCGGAGTTATGGGCACAGCTAGTTTATACACATTACATTTAATGTTGTGGTCCTTCATTAACTTTACAGTCTGGACTGGTATGTTGAAAGCTGCAGGTTAAAAACTAAGCATGTGATGTTTCAGAGTCATATCCTACTTCCTTAGGTTTTCTTTTCTTCTCCTTAGGATAAATAATTTTAACTTGGAGATTGATATGAGTTGATTGATTCAATCCACAGGTAGCTGTATAGTCCATGTAAAATCTTTTAAAAATTTTGCACTTCATATAATAGTAAATAAAAGGTAATTTTTGTATTGTATTTGTGTTTGGATTGTACCTATCAATGAAACAACCAATTCTTGTAAGAAAATAGATAAGCAAAATTTTCAAAAGGAAAATATTCGCTTTATATTTAGTAATACCATTATATGTATGAATTCACTCCAGAGAGGTGTATTATAGATATTTCCAACAGAGGTGTATTATATATAGTATACCCACATTTCGCCAGTTATGTTATAGGTCCTAATGTAATAGGGGGTAAGCCTATTGAATTGTATCAAAAAGTAGGTATTTATTTTATTATTTTCACTAAATAGTTAATGTTTCGATACAGTTCAAAATATTGAATTACATATTAAAATATTTTGTTTTGGTTAGAAATTAATTATATTATACCTGATAGTGAATCACAAAATGACAGAGTAATGTACAAAAGTATTCATGTTAGTACCAGCATAACATATGACAGTGGTGATTGCAGACATTAAAAACAATACAACAGGGTATAACATTTTTATGTATTTCAGTAATATGAGTAGCATGCAAAGCTTTTCCAAGGGACATAAAATCACTGCTTGTATAGTTTAAGAATTCAGAGAAACTTGCAAATAAGATATAAATGACCATAACCTTATTAGTAATAAATATACATTCTTTAATCACTTTATCATTACTTGTTTAACTTTATAAGTAGTAATAACTGGTTTTCAGGTTATAACTATGTGTGAAAACAGAAATATAGAAAATCACAGATTAGTAATATAAGTATTAAACCCTCAACCCTTACTCCTTGATTCAATGATAATTGATTGATCCTTAAACATTTGACTTTAGTAACAAGACAAATTCTAAAGATCAATCAATAATAAAGATTTGGAAAACACATATTTGCTACGATAACTTTATTTCCCCGAGCCGTTCAATAAACTAGTGATTGTTAAGGGAACAAAAACTAACCTAGCAAGTGATGAGATCAAGGCTAAACCAAGACCTTGATAGAACTGTATAGAGAAGACAATGCTTATATTATGTTTTGTTTGTTCACAGATCAAAATCGTGTCAAATGGGCTTGTAAGGTTCACTTTTTGCAATTAAACAATCAGTAACTACTTACACATTATGACGTCATGGCATAGACAGTCAATACACTACGGTAAACAATGTAATCTCAAACATTAAAACCATCAAAATAAAACTTGTTTGGAATTTTTTAAAGTATAATGAAAGCATTATCAAGCCTTTGTTTACTTACAGGTTTTCAAGAATCGAAATAAATCCTCCGACCCAACAGGGCTACCCGCGATCAGTAGTTGACAGCGAAACTGCGAATCCTACATAACATGGCGGCATTTTGTCCCAGCCGGTGTATGTAAGTTAACACTCATTTCAGGCGTTTTACACTTGTTAATACTACTCACAGCATCAAACACTCTTTGAGTTAAAAACACGTCTTGGTACAGAAACAAAATAAGTAAGTTTGTATCACACACTAAAAGCAAAATGACGTAACATTCTCAACCTTCACGGTCGCACAGTAGGTATAAATGGTAGTAAAAGAAATTACGTTATTCTAAACAATAATCATTGGTATAGTTCGTATAGCACTGCTCATAAAAAAGTCACTATTTACAAAAGTTTCATTCCAATGCAAAGAGTTCCTGTATATTTGGCAAAATAAAAGTCAAACACGATAGATTATTATGCCTATGAACAAACGTGACACGCAGTCAAGCAAGCTCGCTGTGTTAAAGTTATTTTTTTATTCAAGTGATACCCACTAAAAATATTTTAAAACTACCTTAATATGCATAAAATCAAAATCACCCAAATTAATTTTGAAAATTAAAGTCTCATTTCATGTAGAAAAGAAATAAAATAATAGAAATATATACTAAGTTAAACCTCAGTAAAAATGCAAACTGCATTTTATATACATTACATGATTATCTAAACTATTAATTATTATTTTTTTACTATTTGACGCAAATTTTTTACGCACAGGTAAACACTAAGGCTGGTCTCACAGTAGTCTTGTGTAGATCGCGAACGAACTAGTTCGTAAGACCGCTCCCACAGACGAACTACGCGAACTAGTTCTCTGAACTCTCGCTCTTATGCTCTTTAGTTCGTTTGATGCGCGTCAAAAGTAAAGGTAAGGTAATATCATCATCATCAACAAAAGATCGAACGAATGAGCGAGCGATCTGCCTTCCTCTGATCCGAGCTGGGAGCTGACGAACTAGAAAGGCGAACTAGTTCGTTTAGAAGCGGCGAACTAGACGGAGCGATCTCAGTCGCTACTATGATCAAGTCTATTTCACGTAGACGCGTGAGGCAGAACATTGTTTTACAGCGACGCGGACGAGGATTGGTTCGTACGCGATCCGCTCCGGGTAGAGCCCGTATAACGCTACCCGTCCTAGCAACCGTATTGTACTGGCCCGTATCGTTTCAAAGCACTGTGGGTGCAACCCGTATGGGTCTCCCGGACAGCAGTGAAACCAGCCTTAACAGTTCATTCTTTTTGATAGTTGACAGTAGTGATATCAGTACCGGATATCCTTTTACAAGATCAGACAACGTCGCGTCGCTAGCCTTTCCTCCTAGAATGCTATATAGCCGGCTTGAACTGTCACCGCCTCATCTCATCTGTCATCGGTCTAGAAAATAATGATCTTCCGTTCCGAGGTTGGCAGGTCAGACGACCGCAGCCACAAACCTAAGTCCACATTTGTTAATTTTTTTGGTTTTCACTGAAATTTCATACAATGAACGAGATTTATGAACTTATCACAGATTTATCTTTCGAGTCAAATTCGGTAAATAAAAACCAATATGTTTATTATTCTGAGATTTCTCTAAGAAAATGCTAAAGGCCACCAAATCGACATTAAACCAAAGAGAAGCTACTAATTAGAATAGACAGGACCATGACTGTCGACATGACTAATTTTCATTGAGGTATATCTATGGAGGCGCCCTAATCTTCTATATAAACTTTTACTATAGATATTGGGGGAATCGACATGATAACAACAAATTACTGTTCGTCTCTAACTAGTGAAGTTGTACATAAGGAAAGCGAAATGACATGTAGATTGCTTTTGCTAATTCTGGCAACATTTGAGCGGTGACGTCACGATAATGTGCTTGGGTGCCGATTCCGCCATGTTTTGTGATCGGTTTGTGATCTATTGGCTGTGAAGTCATTGCGTTATCGTATCTTTTTGTGATTTTTATTAATTTTAAAGACTAAGAGGTGAATCTAAGCTGCTTTTTGAAGTCTGGGCTTGAATTAAAAAAATCCTCAGTTTAGTATAATATACAGTGTAGCTCTCGTAAGAACGAAAATCGGCCTCTAATATAATTTTACAGGTTAGTGTTCGTTTTCATAAATTATTTGGTAAAATAATTACTAATGACTAATTATATTTATCTCTATATACTCTTAGTTATTATATTATTAGTTACGTTTAGCTTGAAATTCGGTTTCTTCGGTTCTGCTAATACGGTTTGTTGACATTGAGTTATTATGTACCTAGAGAAGACGCCTCAACTCGATTGTTTGTAACACAGTTAGAGCGCGCGCACTCCAACTCACTTAATATGTGCCGAGCGCTTGCTGCAACGTGACACGTTTGAGTGAAGTTTTGTTTTTTTAATTATGCCTTCGTGTGCATTGAGATACTGTTCAAACAACTCCAGAAACATAAGTAAAAGTCAAGGAGTGACTTTTCACCAGTAAGTTCATTTATTATCTTTATAACACGCTTAATTTAATTATAATTTTTCAATTGCAACGCGTCACCGCGGCGGCGGCCATGTTTACGTGAATGTCAAAGAGTAAATAAGTATGCGCAGACTTGACACTATCGACGTAGGTATAAGTTTACATAATTAAGGGCAGTAAAATATTAATTTTAAATCACGATAATAATGTTAATGCAATAACATTAATATTTTTATATTAATGTTATTACATTAAGATTATACGTAATTTAATACGGCAAAGCGGTGGAAGTCTTGCCTCGAAATATGATTTTAATTATAGAACCGTAAACACCCTAAAGCATTTCATTGGAAAAGATGTATTTGCAAATTTGAATAAACATTCACTGAATCAGCCATCAACATTCAATCCCAGAATCCATTTAATTCGAGCCATAATAAATCAGTACACAAAAATTAGATTGCATCACAAAGCAAAAACTGATCAAACTGTGGATTACTATACCAAACGGCAGAAACTAACTAAACTTATATTACTTAGAGAAAATTAAAATATTATTACAGCATAAATACTTTTTTATTTATTCTTTGAGTAAGTACACTCATACAATATCAAGTAGGCAGAATAATAAAATTATGTCGCATCTGCACGCATTGATTGTTATCTATGAGAACATAACAACCCCCGCTTGTCCCGCGCATACCCCGCCGTCATCAAGTGCGCGCCCTATTTTCTGTTTGAGATAGCTTCTCTAGTACGTAGTACATTATAACTCAATGTTTGTTGACATGTTAATATGTAAAGAAACAATAGTGACGCAAGTGCCACTTTGCTTTAATCTATATTGTCGATTAATATAATTTATATACATACATACATGAAATCACGCCTATTTCCCAGAGGGGTGCAAATCCCGCTCGGTACATAATTTTTTGAAATTTCCTTTATCAATGTATACACACTAATCTAGTTTGAATTATGTTGGTTTTAATCTAGTTTGAAATAATCTACCCCAATTAATTCTACGATTATGCCTAAATCTTGATTAATTTATTAACCAATTTTTATTTTAGGCGCTGAGTAAGAAAACATCGCTTTATTAAAAAACGCTATTGACGAATTGAAGAAAAAAATAGAATTAATGAAGAACAATCTCTGTTGCTTGAGGAGGCAAATCGCTAAGACCATAGGATTACCTTTGCAACGAAAATATTCAGAAAAAACTCCGGAAGTTCGCCTTGACATTGCACTTTCTCTTGCCGAAAGCTTGCGACTTCATAAGACAAGCAAATGCTAATTATTTTTTTCAACTCATGGTGTCCGAAATATAATTTAATAAATTCTTAAAAAAATATCAGGCTTCTTTAATTACAACAAACGTACCAGAGCATTATTATTTATACATAATTACAATTTCTCGTTGAATTTGATAACACTGATATCTATTTTATACTGAAAATAATGTCGAACATAATAAAAATCATCGATTATTGCTCATTAAAAAAGTGTTATAAAAACTTATATAGATTTAGGGTTCAGGTACCATGGAAAGAAAATAAACGATAAAGTGTCGCACCGAAGTTTTCTTATCCTAAGATTATTCATTTCTATGAATAATGATTAAAGTTGTTTTGTTTATGAAATGATAACATAACATATTTTGCCTTTTTTTCTACTACCTCTACAACTTAGGTACTTGTTTATATGTAAGGGCAATGATTAAACATATTTAGGTATAATACCTAATTATACAATGTCTTTGTCTTTTTGATATAGAGCCCTTGTCACAACTTACTTTTGTCACTGTCCAGTCTAACCAAATTTCTTTTTTTTTTCTACCTAAGTTGTAGTGGTAGTAAAAAAAAAGGCAAAATATGTTATCATTTAATAAACAAAATAACTTTAATCATTATTCATAGAAATGAATAATGTTAGGATAATATATATAATAATAAGAAAACTTCGGTGCGACACTTCATCGTTTATTTTCTTTCCATGGTACCTGAACCTTAAATCTATATAACACTTCTAATGAGCAATAATCGGTGATTTATATTATGTTCGACATTATTTTCAGTATAAAATAGATATCAGTGTTATCAAATTCAACGAGAAAGTGTAATTATGTAGGTATAAATAATAATGCTCTAAGACGTTTGTTGTAATTAAAGAGGCCTGATAATTTTTTATGAATTTATTAAATTTAAATATTTAAATATTATTTTCTGATTTTTATAAATTTTATTCCGGACACCATGAGATGCGTAAACTAGGCTGCCTCTTGATTAAAAAAAATTAGTATTATATGCTTGTCTTATGTAATGCTTTGGTCTTAGCGATTTGCCTCCTCCAGCAACAAAGATTGTTCATTATTAATTTTTTTTTTCTTCAATACATCAATAACGATTTTTAATAAAGCGGTGTTTTCCTTGCTCTGTGCCTAAAATAAAAATTGTTTAATAAATTAATCAAGATTTAGGCATAATCGTAGAGTTAATTAGACTATTTCAAACTAGATTAAAACCAACATGAATTCAAACTAGATTGGTGTGTATACATTGATAAAGGAAATTTGAAAAATTATGGACCGAGCGGGATTTGAACTCCTCTGGGAAATAGGCGTGACTTCATGTATGTATGTAAATTATATTAATCGACAATATCGATAACAGCAAAGTGGCACTCGCGTCACTATTGTTTGTTTACATATTAGCATGTCAACAAACAGTACTAGCAGAACCGAAGAAACCGTATTTCAAGCTAAACGTAACTAATATTACTTAATGACCAGTGTATATGACAGTGTACACAATGTATATAGTGATCAATATAATTAGTGATTTGTAATTATTTTACTAAATAATTCATGAAAACGAACACTAACCTGTAAAATGATATGAGAGGCTGATTTTCGTTCTTACGAGAGCTACCCTGTATTATACTACATTTTGGAATTCAAGCCCAGACTTCAAAAAGGAGCTTAGATTCAGCTCTTAGTCTTCAAATTTAATAAAAATCACAAAAAAGATACGATAACGCAATCACTTGACAGCCAATATACCATAAATCGATTAAAAATCACGGCGAAATCGACACCTTATCACATTATCGTAACCTCACCGCTCAAATGTTGCCAGAATTAGCAAAAACAATCTACATGTCATCTCGCTGTCCTTATGTACGACTACACAAGTTAGAAAGAGACAAACAGTAATTTGTTTTTACCATGTCGATTCCCTCAATATCTGTATAAGTAAAAGTAGAAGATTAGGGCGCCTCCATAGATATACCTCAATGGACAGTAGGTAGGCACCCGTTTTTTGTAGGTATAACCGGTCCATATATTCCTTTGTCCGAGCTAATTTTTTGTCACCTATGTCAGCCAGGCGAAACTAGGAACAAAAAAAAATCTATGGATTTTACGTGGCAAATAATGGCGGATAATGCTATCACACTCCCTCAGTCCGGTTTCTCTTTCTTGCAACAGTTCCGTCAAGTGTCAGCATATCAGCAATGTTGTTTGTCAAAAAAACTTCATTTCGTACTGCGTGTTTTGAATGTAAATGCTTAATGATTTCTATCACTTACGCGAATATTATTTATTGAAATAAAACTATTTTTACGGATTATATCGCGGTTTTAATTTTGTTTTTTGGTCCCGACGTTTCGAATCCTTTACAGCATTCATGGTCACGGGCAAATAGTTTTATTTCAATGTAAATGCTTATTTGATTGAGGATTTTAATTGTTTAAAGTGTAATTTCTCATTAAAATTAGTGACGGGTGATCAGAGGTGTACTTTGAATCAAAATGCCACCGAAAAGACGGTTTATTCTTGTGAAATTTGTGAAAATCGAGCAAGTCGTTCAAATAATGAAAAAATAATGTTTATGGCGAGATTTCCATTAGATGAAGCCCGGTAAGCACTTAAATATGATACTTTGCAGCCATATGTAAGTAGAGCAGGCTAGTAACGAATAAAATTAACAAATTTATCTCATTTAAATTGTGTGCTAGTGATGTACTGCAACTGTAATATCCACATATCGATAACAACGTTATTGTTTATCATTGAAACCACTAAATCCACTTACCTACTTCGATTTTTGGTATCAATATTTATGATTTTTAAAACAAGAAACATTGATTTAATTTTAATTATAAAAATATTTCAGATGCAAGTCAAGTTTGTGGGCAAAGAAGATTTAATTATGTTCCCATTACAAAAGTTGCATACATTAAAATATGTATGTGGAAACCACTTCGACAACAGAGCATTTATTAAACAACAACAACAAGTAACAGCAACAAAAATAATAATAAAAAAATTACAAAGAATCAGTTTTTATTTTCTTAGTACCAAATCCCCTCATTGGATTCATAGATACGAATACGATACTTACCTAAAATTAATAAAAATATTATTAAGTAATATATCCTCGGTTTCTACCCTGTATATTTATCGATATCGATAAAAAGCTATTTGTTAAGCACTATTTCGTTCGTTAGGTTGGTACTCCTGTTCTTTGACATCTTTGTGGCACCTGTTGGTATTGGAATGCCTCTTAAATTGATTCTATTGGCTAGTATGGAAGTCACCGTCTCTTAAAACGTAGTGATTATATTCTCTTTGACCTATGTCAAAAAATATGTTCCGTTATATATAGCAAAATAATTCCAACGTCAAATTACTGTGGGTACCCGATTGAAGATAATTAATCTACGTATATAAGAAAAAAATAGTTTTTATTTTGTGTACAAAACATAATTACTATTCTACGACAATTGTACTACGGGCACTGGCATACAATAGTCTCACACTATCGCAATATCCTACACCACGTCGTGATCCTGTAACTAAAATGTATGCGTCGCCAGCTTTTAAAACCCGTTTGGCTTTGCAATAATCAAGGGCAGCATGAACGCGTGCTTCCACTTCTGATATCCAAGTTCCTCTTGCAACTTCAAAATAATGCATAGATCGAACTCCTCGCCAGAAACGTAACTGGCGCGCTGTATGACAGGCTCTAGTGACAGCTACTATCGGACAACGCGGCTTTGCGTGTGCGATTAATTTTGCTGTCCGGCCAGAGTTTGTTATGCATATAATAACTACCGCACAGGCTCGTATAGCGAGTTCGACTGCACTAATACTAATAGCTTTTGTTGGTTCTTCAAGAGGGCTTTCCATCAACTCAGTATTACCATATATATACGGCTGCCAATATATTCGTTCCGAATGCCTACAAATAACAGCTGCAGCGGCGAGGCAGTGTTCTGCCATTTTTACTGAGTCATAAGACGGTGAGAATTTCTTTAACGGAGAATCATAGTGTAACTCCAAACATATAACATCCGCACCGTCAAGAACTAGATTTGCAATATCTGTCACGCAAAGTGTAGGAATTTGCTCATTAATTACTGCTTTACATATGCAGGGCTTACCAATTTGGTTGCACTTTGCCATAATTATTTTTTGTGCTATAAATATTTTTTCTACGGGCAAATCAGTACTTAAAATGCAACGATCAATAAAAAGGCCATCCGCTTCACCTAGTATTTCATCAATATTATCAAATCCTAATAAGGAGTCGATACATGCGAAAATAAGAATATGTTTTCCTTTATCTGATAATAAATCTCTTACTGTACGAATATCCTGAGTATTCTGAGTGTTTGGAACTAATAGACCATCTACATCAGATCCAATTGCCCATGCAATTTGTTCTTCCATGTGTTCAAAAGGCTGTTGTGATGTATCACTACAAGATATAGATTCAAAACTGTCACCTTTTCCTGCATTATCAACGTCACGAGGAACCTGTGCTATTCGGACTGTCATTTTAGCACCAATAGTTCCGCCTACTGCGATTGAGCATTCGATTGAGTCGTCTCCGACTTCAGAGATGACAAGTTTAATTTTACCAGGAGTGAGGCTATCGATATATATTACATCACCAGGGTGCAAATCTGATATGTGATCATAGCCGATGTATAAACAATCAGGTGTTCCACTCTCGCGCCAACTTGTATCTGTAGTTAATCGTATTGCCCCGTATTGGATAAGATCAATAGTTGAATTTGGACCGCCTTTTAGGTCTCCTGTTATAATATCAGGCCCTCTTACATCTACCATTAACGCCAGTGGATATACATACTCCAATTCGGCACTATAGTTATACACAGCCTGTCTAATACTTTGAATCAATTGTGCACAGGCATCAGGTTCAAGATCTCGCATATTGAGTCGAGCTACTGTCATCCCCGCAGCAATCAATCTCTGAATGGTAGCAGGCTCTTTATTTGATATGCCTATATCACACATAAGTCCTGTTTGCAATTCTTCACATGGATTTTCATGTATGTTGAGATTACAATAATGTTTAAATAAATTTGGTTGTGGGACAATGTTTTTCTTAGCTTTATTGCTAAGCGCTGATTCCAATGGAATATGCCATGGTAGGGCCATTGTTTGCAAAAGTATTTAAAATTATTAATATACACTTCTAGAAAACATACACATAGAAATTGCAAATATCGAAAATCAACAAAGTGATCATAAACATAAAAAATATTTATTTTTACCGAGTCAGGTTATGATTAGTGGCCTGTTCCGAAAAGATCTATCTCAATAATTACATACAGTATTTAGTTCATATCATCATTTATTTTCTCTATGATATCATTTCAAAAAGGTGTTTCCACTTGTGGTTTCTTCGATCACTTCGATCAGCAGTCTGCTCTAAGCGACCACTAGACCAACAAGGCAGTCGAAGTACAAGTTAAAAATGTACCTAAAAAATCAAACCACCAGATCCAGATCCTTGTAGCTAACCCGATGTCCAAACTCTACTACTAATGCTTTATTTCCTAAGACTGCTAAGACGTAAGGCGGAGGCCTTTCATTTGTGTTAGGTTTTGTAAATATTAAGTTTAGCAACCACTACTGTTTTTAGAATTAGCTGCAAGGAGCGCCAAATACGAATAAATAATTCTTGAACTAAAGATATTATTAGTTTAAATGTAGGTAGTATATGGTAGTATAAAAAATGGATTATATCATAGACTAACGAGTAAATAATTTAAATGGTTTTTGTTAATAATTACTAAAGATTAAATTTAAAAAGAAATTAAATATACTCAATTAATATGTATATTTCTGAGCTAAAATCACAGACGACGCAGGCTCAAATTGATCATATGGTAGAGAGTATGTATACACGGCTCCCGTTGCATATGACAGACATAGATGACAGGTGTGTTTCTTTGCATAGATTTTCATACAAAACCTACGCACGTGACATAGGTTGCGTACTTAGGACCTAATGTTATATCAAAAAGGTCGGTCCACCTTTAGGCTACTAGATTCTAAATGATTCTAATAACATTTACCACAAAAATCCACTGCAAGTTAAGCGCGAGCTATAACAGAATAAAATAACAGAGACGCTGTTATTTTGTTCCTTAGAAATAGAATAGAAATCTTTATTTGCAAGAAACACGGTAATACAGGTAGTTAAAATGTTTTGTAAAGAGTACAGCATGTTTCACCGATAACTCGGTATGCAAAATTTACAATGTAAAAAATTACATAATAATAATTACATCTATTGTTGCGAGAACATTAAAAACATCCATATAGTAAGAAAAAAATTAATAAACAATATAGCTAAAATAATTAAACAATATAAACAAACTAAATACCCTTATATTCTAAATAATCTTTTATATTATAAAAACATTGATGTCTTAACCTACCTTCTAAAAATGAGCCATGGTCACTTGAATATGCTTGAATTAAATAAATTGAAGCCGTGACGCTTTTTTGCTCGACTTGACTGGAATTCTCAAAATCTAAATTTGTCCACAGACAAATTCAATCTGTCTTTGGACAAATTTAGATTTTGAGAATTGAGTTTGACATTTGAGTCATTTGACACTTTGACAGTACGACGGCAGCGGGAAATAATAGAATAGAAATAAAGTTTCAAACCCGATTTCTATGGCTTTCTATCTGGAAATTTGTGAATAAAGTTTGTAACTATGGAATTAGAAATATCAATTAAAGAAGCTAGCAATGGTCTTAAAGCTGTGCGAGTTGTAGAACGGAAGAAAAATGCAGAAATTTTAAAAGGATTTCTCACAAACGGAAACGCAGTGTCTTCCCTCTTATCTGAAAATACATTAAAAAAGCGAGGATATACTTGGAATAATCTATTTGATGACATAAATGACTACATTTTTAAGGTAGCTTGTTACTTGGAGTTATAAACTCAATGCCTGATGCAATCCATTTTGATTAATAAGTGCCTAATGAAATGGGCTCAACTTTGAATTATGTACATCTCGGGGGTTTAGGGCTTCATTTTACCACCCACAATAAAACATGTAGAGCTATTAATAATAAAGCTTTTCTGAAAAAGAAAAAAAAATCCTGAAATTTCTAAAGAGTTGTAAGTGTGCCGTGGCAGCGGCCGCCGAAGTGCCATAGTACTTAACGCATTATACATTAACTTGTGAAAAACATACTTTTGTCTGACCTTGACCTTGAAGATGCGTAACCTTGACCTTTGGGATATCTTTGACCCTTAATATTCCTTGAAAACATGTAAGAACACACCGCGTTTCCCATCAATTAAATTCACACTATTTTAACTGGATTGATTGATTTTTTAGGCTTTTCACATTTTGCCTGATTTCATAGTCCTTCCATGAAATGCCCACTGTATTTGGTATATAGCATAATTATATCTTTGATTTTTAGGAAACTGAAAAGTACGAACTTTCTAAAACATATGAAAATGTAACTAAACCACTTTGTACTAGTCTTTTACATCAATGTTTAGCTGGTTCTAATAAGGGTGAGTACTTAATTGTGTATGTATTAATTTTTTCTGGAAATCTTACAGCTAACTTAAAAAATAGATTACACATTAGTAAAAGAAGGAATTAAAAGTAAGTATGCATTCCAAAAAGTTAATGGTCATCAGTCAACATAATTATTGAAGTTAAAAATAGCTAAATTTTTAGGGCAATATTAGGTATGTACTTAGTGCAGCTTTACATTAGTAAATTTTGCTACCCAAACAATCTATATCTAATCAATGTTCTGAGTGGTTACTTAATTACTCTGCGACCAGCATTTAAAATATTAAATGGTATATTTAATATTTTAAATGCTAATAAGTTTCATTTTAATTCTTGCAGGCAAAGCATATATAAAATGCGACAAGATTATGGAGACATGTTTATACATACTTAAAGATAATCGTCTAGCTAAAGCAATCGGTGACAGTTATTTAAATTTACTTTTTAAACATGTTTTGCCATGTGAGCACTACTTAGGTCATGTAACACCAAGCACATGGAAGGGTGAGCAAAGTATCAAAGTATATAATAATATTTTTGTGCTCTGTGTTTGGTATTATAATAAATATTTTGGTTTTTCAGAACTACTGGATGTCTGTATTGCTGCATGTTTTTCTAGTGATTATAAAATAGACAATTTCACTAAACTTAGACTAATACTTCTCATCATGAAAAGTGGAAATGAAAATTGTCAGTTTGTGAGACCGCTTATGGAATCCTTGTCCTCAATGAAAAATTATTTTGGTCTCATTGCAAATGATAGAAAATTGCAAGATGTAGTTGTAGAGATAATAATTTTGTTATTAGAAATGGTAATTTTTTGTTAAGTTACCTTCTGGCATTTATATATATTTTGTTAGTATTTATAACTTATGTTATTAATTTACATTGTTTTTAGCTGTCTTCTGAATATCGATTAACAATGTGTCATTTCACTGAAAGTGTTCTGCCACCGTTATTAAAATGCTATGATCAAAATAAAGATCATAAGAAAAAGGTAAACATAATTAAATGTGCACCTCTTTTATTGAAGTAAAATTATAGGTTCTTATAAGAATGAAATAATGTTGAATTAATTTTCAGGCATCACTATTTCATGTTTTTAATCTTACTGTTGCACTTCATCACCCACTGGGTAGACACCAGTATGAAGAAGGCAGTCTGGCCAATGACTGGGAAATTTGGAATAAGTTACTGAACAGCATTACAGAAATCATATGTTTAGAAGTGAGATTTTTGCAAAAAAGTCGGAAGCAAAATGATAGGTTGCAGCAATGCTCACATTTTCATAGTTTAGCTGCAGCTGTCCATTACCAGGTTAGTACTGTGCACTGTCTATGATAGACAATTTTAATAAAACTTAATATTACCCATATATTTCCTGAAGGAGTAGGTAGAGGTTCCTCCCATATTCACCAGTTAGAATCTAAGAGCCATTAGAGGAAAGTTTATTGCCATTAACTGAGCATGAATTCAGTATAGTTGAACAAATATTATATAAATACATTGTTAAACCAAACATATAAACATAATTCTTAGTAGGGGTTTCCAGACTGGAATTACATACAATAGCTTTGCATAATTACAAATACAAGTCTATTAAGAGCTTTTTAATGTTTATTTTATTATTATCGTTATATTTATTCAATAACATAATATTTGAAATCAATGCAGATATTTAAATTGTCCGAAAGAACCGACAGTGACACTGAAACTACATCAAAGAGATTGAAATTAAATTTTAACAAGAACAAAACATTTTCCGACCTTGTGAATAAACTGCAACAGAATCATGTTCCATGGTAGGTAATCTGTCGTTAATTAATTATTTTTCTATAAGTACACATATTATAAAATTAAAGTGTCTGTTTGTAATATCAAAATAACAGCTTAATACATGACTGCCAAAAAAAGGAGTAAATAAAAACAAATAACAAAAAATAAGAAACTTACTAAAAAACAAGTTTCATCGGGGACCTCTTACAATAAGAAAGAAAATATTGCATAATTATATAACCATCTGTGCCCCACCCCAACTGTGATGAAACTTGCTTTTTACTTTTTAATTCGCTTTTCGATAACATTCGTTTATGTTTTTTTAAATGACTAAATGCATATAAAAGCATCCAAAATCCTTTTAATTATTTTTCTTGCAGTCTGTCTGTTTGTTCCTGCTTATCTCCGAAACGACACGACCGATTTTGTTGAGACTTTCACTGGCAGATAGCTGCCCCCTTAGACAAGTGGCAAAACACTTGACGAATAGAAATCGAATAGAATGATAAATGTATGGAGATGACATAATGTTTCGACTATGTTATCGATGACATGTGTCATTCCCATACATCTATCATTCTATTCGATTTCTATTCGTCAAGCGTTTTGCCACTTGTCTAGGGGGGCTGATGTTATAAGGAGTAACTTAGGCTACTTTTATTTTCGAAAATATTTAGGATTTCGCGAATACTGACTGAACCACTGCTTCGAGCAAAAATGCTTTAACATTTTAATGGTGATAAAGCCAAAACAAGTCTAAAACACAACTTTTATTGCAGTGTTAGTCAACTTATTGATTTGCCGAATTTCTATTGTAGGTTGGATATTATACATGTGTATGCAAAAACATATAGTGCCCACATAACTCCTGGTGAATATCTATCATTACTCAATTGTCTTCAAATACTGCTAACAAATAATACCAGTAGTAATGTAGACTGGGACGTTTTTGAAGAACTAGTTTGCCTAGTGCTAGAGTATTCTCATTCCCAGGGTAGTGATGACGAATATAAAAATGCTTTACTGTCACTGTGGAATTCATGTGTAAGGTAAGATGGTAAATTTTATTAATTAATTAAATTACTATCAATTACAATTTAATAATTCAACATTAAATGGTTTCAGAAACTGCACATCTATAAATGCGTCACACAAAACTGTACATATGATTATGCAGAGGGTATTAAAGTGCGATATATTAGAGTACCCAGAAGCGGCGCATCTAATTAAACTGTACCTTGAGAAAGATATGCCTGTAACTCTGTATAGTGTTGAAACATTAAGCCATGTTTTTCAGAAATTCTATAGCAAATGTAGTTTTGGTGATTTAAGAGATAAATTCCTGGCGTGGCTCATAGCATCAGATATGTCATCAATTAATGTCACTGGAGTATCAGAATTATTATTAAGAATAATGTCTAATGAAAATATAGGACCCAAGTTCGACTGTAGCGTTAACTCGGAATGTTGCCAGTTACATGACATATTATTTAACTCATTGGAGAAGTGTATTTTATTTAGTGAATTTGAAATTACGAGCGACTTTATATCGCCACTTCCTAAAAATAACTTAAAGGAACACGTAGAAACTGATTCAGAAATAGAGAAACAAATACATGAATACTTGAAAAGCATTTTAACTGATCATAATTCGAAACCATTACACAACGATTTAGATTTAGTAGGAAGTACAAAGTTAAATTACCTTGTTTTATCATACCTTGATATACTAATGAAATATACAATAAAGACTCAAGATGAGATTAAAGTTATGGACATTTACACTATATTAACAACAGGATTATCTCGCATGTATACTTCACTGACTGTAGTTCTAGAGAGTAATGCCCAAATACCGCTTAAAATCAAACTTCTTCAACTTGTTAAAGAACTTTTAGTTACTGAATTTGATCCATTGTTGACTGGCATGTTGCGATCTAGTATTAACGCAAACTTGTTTCATTGTATCAATAATATATTAAATACTGAAATTCAATCCGAAGACAACGATCTGATAATCGTTGGTGATGTCGATGATATGGACATTGAGACGTTGAAAAACCACTGCTTACTTGTACTTGCTGCATATTGTAGAAAAAATGCAGAATATCGAGAAGATATACTAAAACTAATATTAGACGAATATATGTTCAATTTTACATCTGATACCGAGTGTTGTTTTCAATGTATAGAACTATTAACTGATGCATACGTAGAAGAGTCACCTTTGGGTAATTATTGAAATAAATTTAAATGTATAGTGTGTTCTTTTTGCGGATTGGCTTAATATAACATTCTTTTACAGGTTTGATTTTTGCGATCATGCAGCGAATGTGCCAAAAGTTGTACAGAAATTCGAAAGCAACCTATGGAATACTTAAAATATTACTTAAAATTATGGATCCTCTATGTTCTGATGACAATACTATAAAAGATAATTGTTTTATAATGATCAGAAGTTATCTGCAGCTTTGTGAAGATATGTATTATCCTCCGAGGGTTGCTTCATTGATTTACGAATGTGCAGCTAAAGTTATCATTATGAGTCGTAAACACGACTATGAAGAAGCTTTTAAAGAACAATTTATGAAGACAATTAAGGGCAATGTCCATAATATACGTCTTTACTGCAGTTATATGTTAAAAATGATTAACGAAGAAACATCAACAATAAATTTTTCAGAAGATAAGGTTGACCACTTTGCGACAGATTTGTTGCAGATATTTTTAACTGATGTAAGTCCTACCTAAATGACACCATCTTATATCATTTACGATAAGGAAAAGATAGAAGTATAAAAAGAAAGTGTTAAAAGATCTTATTTAATATTAGATAATATTTTTTGTTTTGTTTTTTAGGTATCTGCTGTTAATGATTCTATACTAAAAGACGAGTCTGCTAACAGAACTTTCACAGTTCTTCATTGCTTCGTTGCACTGGCCCAGACGAATAAAACAGCAACACTAAGCATAATACTTCAAGTAATGCATATGCAAAAAAAAAAATCTTTAAGTAAACACGTTGTCCTAAAGGTTTTAAATCGAATTCTGAATTTAATCGGCATTCAAGATCTCAAAACTTATTTAAACGACAATATTTTACCAGTAGTATATTTTTGGTTTTCCAAAAACAATCTAATAGAAGATTTGCCGCTAAGCTTACTTGGATTTGAGAATATAGAACTATTTATAGAAAAACATTTGAAGTGGCTAATACCGGGAGAAATGTTATGGAAATATGAAGGAGATATGACTAAGAGCAACATTTTGAAACAAGTGGCAAAGAAACTAAAGCTGCCTATGAAACATGTACTTGAGGTATGTTTCCATAAGGTAGCAAATATTAAAGGCTTTTTTCTCTTATCGATTATGAAACCTAAATCTAAACAATGAGTAAACTTTGTCATCTTTCAGATACCTACTGCTTAAACCCATATTTTAATGACTAATGTTATGTATTTCAGATATGCTTTTCTAATATTATGGCTTTATGTTTGCCTTATATTGTAAGCTCGGAATATAATATAAGTTACTGTAAGCCTCATAAACAAGACGTATTTAGAAAGTCTATGGAGAGTGCAAAAAAAATGTTCCAAACAACTTGTGAAATGTTAGAAAACGAGAGATGGAGTAGCCTTTTTGTGGAGAATGTCGGACAATTGCTATTACTAACTGCAACTCATATAAGTGATCCAGAAGACGCTGAAAAACTGTTTCAAGTGAAATTGCCGCATCAAAACCAAGAGTATTATTATCCTCGCAAAATATTTAGCGCAATTCTAAGTTATTTCGATGTAAGTACTATATAAGTTAAGTTAATATTTACTATTTATACGTTCTCATTGAGTATTGACATCAAGATAGAAATTCTAACTAGCATAATAATGTAAAAGTAACTTTGTATGTTACGTTTTCACGCACTACAATTAAACCGATTATCATGAACTTTTGCATATACGTTGTCAGGGGTTCAGAGAAGGCCATAGTGTAACTCTCATCCAAAAATGTTCCAGAGCGAAAGAATTATAACTTTCGACGATCTCAAATTGCTTTACGACGCTAGATAGCTCTACGTGTCTTTTATTTATTAGCAGCGACCCGCGGTGCTACCCGCTACATTTTTTCAGCATAAAAAGTAGCCTATGTATTAATCCAGGGTGTCTGCTATCTCCATACCAAATTTTGCTGGTCCAGCCGTTTGAGCGGGAAGAGGTAACAAGCACCCTCATAAACTTTCACCTTTATAATATTAGTGTGAAGAATCTCGAACAAAGGATACACAGATACATGGCAGTTGTGCTGCGGTTTCACTGCATTAATGCAAATTTAACGCGGGTAAAACCGCGGGGCCCACCTAGTGACTTATTCAATGATCGATTAGTGGAAATGATTACTTTATATCCCTTCGTAGGTGTTTTAAAGCCTATAAAGGTGTAATGGCAGAGGCTTCGGATGAGTTTCCATGATTCCTTTTAGAAAATCAATATACAATAAATAGCCTTAATGTTTCCGCATACGAATAATTTTTTCGTGAATTTACTGTGTTGAAAATTTTATATATTTCTTGTGTCATTCTGAAAGAACGTTTTTTTGCAGCATCTTACAGATGGAAGTGTTTTACAATATCTATGCAAAAATCAAACCACAACTGTATTTAAAATTTTAATGGAACTGTGGAAAGCTGTTACTCTGAAAAATGTATTTGAGCTGAAAATATCCGCTCTTTACGCTTATGTTATTTTTATAAGTAATATACCTTTAGGACATCCGTCTGACGCATTTGTATGTAATTTTGTGTGTAACAACTTCACGCAAGTCATAAAAAGTTGTAACGACAAAAATGAAATGAGATCATACACCACCGGTTTGAAAATTGTTCTCGATTATTTGTTGCCCCATACAGCGGCACTCATGCGAAAATCACTATTAGAACTATTATCTATCCTAATTATAAAAAAAGAAGCTGGCTTCAAAGCTGAATGTTCTGTATTTTTGGATGAATTAACAGATAAAATTAAAGATTACTTAAAGGAAAGTGCAGATGTCGTTGACTTTCTTAACTCAATGTCGCAAGGTATTGCTGATAACATGTATTGCTCCAACCTAACAGTGTTTAAGGAAAAACTAAAGGCACATAAAATCAGTTTAAATCGACCTAGGTATGTGTACTACTCACCCATGTATACTTAATTAATACATACATTTATTGAATTAATTTAAATTTGTATGTTATTTTTAATACTTTTAGCCATGAGACTTTGCTGAACATTAGAAATTTTTTAACATGTAATATAGCTCATGTCCGCCAGTTGCATTGTGAATTGAATTCTAAAATATTTTCTGAGGATTGTAAGACAAGTATAGTACACCAGTTTGTTCAATCGCTTTGTAATATTCTGAAATCAACAAATGATGAAAAGGTAAACTTTACATTAAAATATTTTTAGTATTACTATTATATACATATAAGTATTTAATATCTAAAAATCACTAAACTACTTTCATTATTTTTAGACCATCATAGAAGCGTGCAACTGTTTGTCTCAAATAAGCTCATATGATTTAAAGACGTTAGTAACAGTACCACCTGCGCACACTGAACGCATAACAACTGTGAATCCCACACGTTATTTTATGCAAGTAGTTGGAAAATCTCTCATAAAAGTGTTATTTGATAAGAATGCCACTGTGACAGCCGAAATTTCAGAAGCTTTGACGAATTTGTTGAAGTCCCTTGATATTGATGAAATACCAGGTAGGTACATAGTTAGATAACAACAATTAGTTACCTTATCACTATCAGAGACTAACTAAAAACATACTTATTTCAGATTTAGCGATAATTGATAAAGAAATAATAAAACCATACGCAACTTCATCTTTAATAGCACCCGACACAGTAGCGGATAGTGTGAAGTTTGAAGAGTATTGCACAATGTTTCCTGATGGTATATTTTTGAATGCTTTATGTGCTAAAGACCATACTGATTGGCTGAAGGAAGTAACTTGTACTCTTTTACAATTTATTCATTCGTCAACGAATTATATAGACAATTTGCGCGAAGTTTGCTTACTTAAGGTAAGGTTTCATGACTTCTTAATTATTCTGTATTTAAAAATGAATGAAATGAAAACCTAAGTAAACATTCAACCGAAGAGTAAACCTTCATGGCTTATTTATAAAGGGGGTCTAGCAGTTTTCATTGACGGCAGAATTTTATTTTAGTGCATGATGGTAGCGATTATCAGCTTCAGGTACTTTCTGCTTACTGAGACAGGTATTGTATGCATATGGGCGAGGAACCCTACCTTTATTGTTGTTCAAAAGATATAATTTATTTATTAAAAGTAGGTACTTAAAACTAGGAAAAATTCCAACTTGGAAAAATAAAAATTAGAATTAATGTATGAATAGCATTTGTAATTTTATTATTTGTTTCATATAGAACATTGATTATATTATATTTATTATCTAAACCAATTGTATTACTTTCACTATTTCAGTCTTCTGTTTGCCAAAAAATATTACCCGCTCTTGTTGGATTGTTAGTACAAGGATTATCTGAGAGACATGTTAAGGCTCTTAGTAAACAGATCAAAAGGTTTTTCAAAACTATTTGGGAACAAACTTATGATGAAATATTAGAAAACAGTGGGGAAAGTAACAATCCTAAAACAGCTGAAACTGTAACACACAGCTACATGACAATTATTCAATATATGCTTGATATTGTGGATTTTGTCCGCATACAAAGAAGCTACTTTAAGTCAAGGCAAGTATTCTACTTGTTATAGTATTTGCTTGTAACAGCAACTGTGGATAATAATAACAAAAAAACAAGAAACACTCGTTTTTTTATTGAAATACCAATGCCGTTTCATTATTTTAATCTAAACTATTTCTATAGGCCGGGCCGTGCGATTGTGACATTAAATTATCTGGACCTGGAATATGACAAAGTAGCATGGGCAGCTGCAATAATCGACCAGAACTGGGCAGCTGTGTACTACGGTGAGCTATGGGCAGCTTTTGAGAACGACGGTGTGTCGCCGTGTTCTCCTGAGTTAACATCGAGTCTTACCGGCGGAACGAACTTGCAACGAATTTTTAGAAAAGTAGGTAACTTTAGGTAGTAAAACATCTCTTTAACATGCAATTGATATTGACTGGATTCTACAGTGTACACTTTTATAAGACAAAGGGTTAGTGCTTGTATGTTTGGGGGGACCTATGAATATTATTTATTACTTGGTCGAGCCAGGTATTTTGAAGTTATTTATGTTGAAATGCGTTAATTTGCATTCTCTCATCATAAAAGACAAAATATTTTTGTCTAATGGTGGGTTAACTACAGCGATCTTAATATGCACTAAAATCTCTATTCACCCTTCGCATTTGCTGAACTCTTTGGGGCAACCAAACGAGTTGTTAGACAGTTAAATTCAATATGATACTTGTTTGCAGTGCTATGTATCAATAGGCGAAACTGATGCTATAGAGGGCTGTGGCACCGCACATTTGACGATTGAAAACGAAAAGCGCAAGCATTTGATTAACACGGGACAGTTCACGGATGCGTTGTTGTTGCACGATATCGCGCTGTCTTGCGGCAGCCAGCCTGATCCAGACCTGCACTGTGGCGTGGTACGGTCACTGCATAAGTCCGGCATGCATCATCTTGCACTACGGTATATTAAGTCGTTGCCGGAAAACGATCATTTGAATGACGTAAAGTATGAATGTTTGGCGTTTTTAGGTAAGCCAGTTTTATAGTGTATACCTCGTTTACAATGTTTTATTTATTTAATATATATCATCGAATGACATTAAATTATGTTAATTACAGGCGACTGGAGCTATTTTGTAGATACAAGGGAACTCGAAGAAAAGTACAAAGAAGAAAATTGCAACCAAAACTCCATAGTGAAAGGATTTCAGTATGCTTGTCTTAAAAGTTGTTTAAATATTCAAACAACAACTGAATTCGAAAGTAAATTACTGCTGCCTTTAAATAAAGCAAAGTTGGCGGTGTCTAGACTGTGTCGTAGTCTCAACATGGATAACTGTCAAAACATTTATAAAGTTTTAGAAAAATTACATGTGTTAAATGATATAGAAGACTATTTTTCAGTCAGAACTAACCGTTTTGAACTAACACACCTGCTTCAAAAATGGGATATACAAAATCTACCCCAGTTTATAGATTTCAAGTATATCGAGGCATTCTCATCACAGCGTGTTTTGATACTCGAGCATGCTGCGAAATCACACAGTAATCTGTTAACTGAAATAGTATCTTTGCAGACACAATATGCTCGTGAGTTTTTACACATTTTATTTCACGTGGAGTTGATTATGGAAGTTCTATGAAAATTATACAGCGTGATAATTATTTTTTAGAATTGGCTCTAAATAATCGCCGTGTTCAGATGGCTCAACGTTTGTTGACTTTCGCTAAGAAGTCTAAGTTGTCCGAAGATATAACACTAGTGGAAAGCGAGATAGCGTGGGCTAAAGGTCACACTGAAATAGCCCTGTCTCTACTTCGAAACATTACAACCAATCGGACACTGGATGTCAAACTTGCTGCTGTTTCCTTACGGTAATGAGGATGAAGGATTTTTGTATCACTGCCCTATTTCTTTTATCTTTAAGTTAGGATCCAGCTTAAACTATTCCTGTTGATCATATCTAAATGTTTTTATAATAAATGTATAATATAATTAAAGCGCCAACCCGTAGTGAGCTAGCGTGGCGATCAATGCTGAATACTTCTCTACACGAGAAGAGGCCTAAAACCAGCTGTGTGTGTTTATTATTAATAGTTATTTAATAATACTGTTATCGTGCCACCTATCAAGCAGATCCCTTCGTAATTTACAAAATACGTTATATCTTTCTTTTACACAATTTCTTAATAAATAATTGCTTGTAGGCGGTATGGTCTCTGGATGGCAGACTCGAAACGCGACAACCCTCGGGAAATAATACACAAATACTTACAAAAAAGTCTCGACGTGCTTAAAAATGATCACATGGATGTAAGACTAAAAGTTTATCATGATATTGCAAAGTTTGCTGATGCCGAATACAAACAGGTACAGGCAAAAATTAATTTATGAAAATTAATTTTTAGGACCATTTAGTTGCCGAGAATTTAAAATAAGACATTTATATTTTCAGGTCGTTTCTTATATGAATTCTTCGATATATGAAAACAGAGTAAAGTGTTTAGAAAACATGAAAGGTACTGCCTCATCCCTAGGTACCAAATCTACAAAGGCTTTGACAAAGTAAGTTATTTAATATATCGTAAGATTTATATATTTATGTGATTTATTACATCTTCACTATGTTCTGTCAATTTTAGAGAAGAAGGAAGGGCCTTATTAGCTAATAGAAAATTTAAGGAATTAGATGAAGCTGAAATAGCTAACACTCAAGTAGAGAGAGATAACTACCTACACTTGGCAATGCGGTATGTATTCAATCTTTTAAATACTTAAACAATTTAATTTAGAAATTTTAAGTAGTTTCAAGTATTTTTTTCAGCCTATAGTTTGTGCCTATATTTACAAATTCACTTGAGTGTAAAATGATGTTCATAAACTTTGCTGAATTGCAACTGGACTTATAAACGCGACTTTACTGACATAATGCTTGAGACATAATCATAACAGAACATTGTAACCCTTTTTTGCAGATATTATTTACTGTCTCTAAAACAGTGTGACGAGAACAATTTGTCAGTGTTCAGAGTGATATCATTGTGGCTGAATAACCAAAACTTTGAGTTCCGTCCCGAAGATGGCGATACATTTGAGGACCTTTTAAAAACAATACCATCTTGGAAATTTGTTACTGTATTGCCTCAGCTGGCACCGCGACTTACCAACGAAGATACGGTGTTTATAAACAATTTAAAGAACATCATAAGTAAGTAATGTTTGTTCTGTACATTTTTTCAGCAATTTAGCATTTTTTAAGCTTTTACAATATACAAAAATCTTAACTAGGTATCAACACTCTTATACGTGTCATTAAATAGATATAATTGTTCAAGTTGCTCACTTCTCAAATTCTTGTGTTCTTAGAGAGGTGTGCGGTTGACCATCCTCATCACACGCTGCCTATTCTATTCGGACTGAAGAATTCTGACAAGGATAATGTCATGAATGCCGGCGGCAAGCTCGGCGGGAGCTCACGTAATCGCGACCAACAGCCTCGCGTGCATGCTGCGCAAGCGCTTATTTCACAACTGCGTGGATGCAACGAAGATCTCACAGCTATTATAAATCAAATGGAAAAAATGTGTGATGGTAAGTTCGATTAAGGAACAGTAGTAGAAGGTGGAGACAATTAAATGTTTTATACAATTATACATACTAAATTAATTATTTTTTGCTCTTTAGCAATCATAAGCTTCGCCAATTACGTGCCCCCGTCTAAACATAAAAAGCAGAAAATACCTGACTCCGAAAATATACACAAGCTGCGAAATATGACTAGTGTCCCGGTCCCAACGGTTACATTGTCGCTCAGGAAAGACTGCAAATATACGTATATACACAGTGAGTAAAATCCAGTATTCAATTTTAGTTTTAGCGATCATCTTGAAACATAAATGCTAAGCTAATAATCTAAATAAATGTCTAAGTAAATTTTAAATTTGTCGTTTTTCTGTACATACACTTTATTTTTTACAGCTTTAAATTCGTTTGATAAGTACTATGAGCTGGTTGGTGGCGTAAATTGCCCAAAAAAGATTAACTGCACGGACTCATCCGGGAAAGATTACATCGTATTGATTAAGGTAAGAAAAGGAAGACAATTTTTTTTTAAATGCACCCCTATGCACACTAGGATTTTTTCCTGTATCGTGGGTGCGTTTCACAAACATGTAATATCACATACACAAACACCCAGACTCGGGACAAATACCTGCGGATCGCACAAATTTTTGTCCCGTGCGGGAATCGAACCCGCAACCTTTAACGCAGCAGTTCAATCGGTTAGCCACTGCGCCAGTCAGGTCGTTAAATTTGTTAATAATAATCTCTCTAATTTACTATGTATTATAACTATACGATAGTTCCCTGTCAATTTATAAAATATGTTTTCTCAAAAGGGTGGGGATGACTTGAAACAAGATGCTGTTATGCAACAAGTATTTAATATTGTTAATACTCTGCTCGAGAAAGATCCAGTGACCAATAAAAATAAGTTACTTATTCGAACTTATAAGGTAAGGTCAATTGAATACTTTTATAGTTTTACGAATGCTGCAGGACGTTTT
This sequence comes from Abrostola tripartita, assembly GCA_905340225.1. Taxonomy (NCBI): domain Eukaryota; kingdom Metazoa; phylum Arthropoda; class Insecta; order Lepidoptera; family Noctuidae; genus Abrostola; species Abrostola tripartita. The sequence continues at coordinate 7,317,136 of HG996488.1, forward strand.
AACGTTCTTAGTTACTATTTTATTGTCTCTGGTTTTACAGGTAGTGCCTATGTCTCGATTATCTGGCGTGTTGGAATGGTGCGAAGGCACTATACCTATGGGTTTGTACCTTGCGCCACTTGATGGTACTGGTGCCCATAGTCGGTATCGTCCTCAGGTAAGAAATAAGTTTTATGTAAAGGATGAGATAACGAATTGTTTCTTCAAATCAGACTCCTTAATTCCCCCCTCTCTCTTTCACTCTCTCCTTCAACGTCAAAATAACATAAGACAAAATACAAATCCGCTAATCCTATGTCGCTAGCTAGTGTGATTAGATTATTATCAATACACACATTACAATTTAACAATATCACCTATTTACAAAAAAAACGTCGCCCCGCACTTGGAATTTCTCCTAAATCGTAGGAGCGTTTCACAAACATGTAATATCACAAACACCCAGACTCGGGACAAATATCTGCGAAATGCGCAAATTTTTGTCCCGTGCGAGAATCGAACTCGCATCCCTTAGCGCAGCAGTCCACTAGCGTAGCCGCTGCACCAATCGGGTTGTCTGAATGAATGTTAATATGATCCATTTATTTCACAGGATATATCAAGCGACAGTGCACGTAAGAAAATGATTGACAATTGTAATCAAAGTAACGAAGTAAAGTTGGCCGTCTTCAATAGGATATTGAAAGAATTTAAACCGGTGTTCCAATATTTTTTTACGGAACACTATCTTGATCCGGTCACATGGTACGAGAGAAGATTAGCGTACACGAAAAGGTATGATTCTAATGGCGATGGTAGTGGTCGCCTCCACGGCTAAATAGATCTGGCATACAGGTAGATCATGATCCGAATTATATAAATGTTACTGTTATCTGGGTATGTGGTTTTGCGTAGGATATGTTTGAAATCTGTGTATAACAACAGATGATTTGATTCTGAAACACCTGAATATTAAATACCTAAGACATTGCTAGTAACTGCATAATAAAAAAATGCGTATTTTAATTTATTTTTGGTGTCATATTCCAGTGTTGCTACATCTTCAATGGTGGGTTATATACTCGGATTGGGCGACAGACATATGCACAATATTTTAATTGACAAAAGAACAGCTGAGGTCATTCATATTGATTTAGGTAATGTACAAAACTTATATTTTTTTCTTGTTAAGTCAATTGTTTTTATACATCTCTGTTTTATCCCTTGGGAAATGTAGGCAGAAACATACAGGCGTATTCAAAACTAATCCAAATTACAGGTATAGCGTTTGAACTAGGAAAAACGCTGCGTACGCCGGAAACAGTGCCATTCCGTTTGACTAGAGATATAATTGCTGGTTTTGGTTCCAGTGGCACCGAAGGAACATTTAAACGGTATAATATGCTGCTTAAACACGTAAGATTTAATGATATACAAATCTGTTAACAAGTATTATGCAATATTTTTAGGTGTTGCGAAAAAACAATGCAACTTCTCCGCGACAATCAGGAGACGCTGTTGACAATATTAGAAGTTTTACTCTGTGACCCTCTGTATTCATGGTCCGTAAAGACAGCTCAACAGAATGCTCCTAATACGAGCCTGGACACTACTGCCGACTGTAAGTGTTATTATGTAGTAAGCAAAATATATTACTTACATAATTTTTTCAATTCAATTTTATTCCAGGATTAGTCTTATTCTACAATTACGTATCACAAATTATTTATAAATTCCTACAAGGGGCTTATGTATGATTCGTTATTATTTTTTTCCTATGTTTTTGGACGAGTGATTAAGATTATTAAATGGCTTTCATGCTCAATATAGATAAAATTAAAAATAAGAAACATTACTACGCATTATCTGTTTCAAAGTGTATTCATTATTTGAAAACAATAAAATAAAAAATTAAACCCTTCAAAAAACTCAAAAGTGAAAATTTACATTTTATCACATCACTTTACATAAGCGAAGTGGAAGTCGGCGCCAAATCCCAACATCCATTAAGCGATTCAGAAAAATAGTACTTATGAGAATGCTGCCATAAGTGCGTGGTTCATAGTTTAAAAGCTAAAACTATAACCTAAGCGAACGCATAGGATTTGGCGCCGGCTTCCACTTCGCTTATGTAAAGTGATGTGATAAAATATTATTTTTCACTTTTGAGTTTTAATGTTTTATTTAAAAAAAAATATTTCACGATTTTTAGTGGTGTATGGAATTCATCCGCCCCAGACTTTTGTGAGACTAGTATTTGAAATCCTTTCACACACAAAACATAAAGCCCTTTTAAACGATACCTCAAACGATATATTTAATCCAGGAAAGTGGTAGGAGGGAGGTCAACGGGGGGTGCGTTGACCTCCCTCCTACCACTCCCTCGTGGGAGTAGTAGTCGATAACTAACCACTAACAACAACAAGGAAGACCTTGATAGTGGTCAGTTATCGAGTACTACTTAAGCAATATCATTATCATATCATCAAGATACGGGCTTTTTGCTGTAACCCTATGAGGAGTTCCGTTCCATATCTTCGAAGTTCATCATGAGGTAATGACAAAATTTCTAGGGGACCAATCGGAAAGCAAACCCAATCATATGAAAAAAAAATCAAATCGGTTCATAAATGACTGAGTTATGAGGGAACATACATAAAAAAAAGATCCCGACAAATTGAGAACCTCCTCATTTTTTTGGAAGTCGGTTAAAAAGTGAGTGTTATGTACAGGCACGACAGGCTCCCCCAGCGGCCTGGCGTCGCGCGCGCTGCTGGTGGTGACGAGCAAGCTGAGCGGCACGGACGACGGCGGCGCGGCCGGCGTGGCCGTGCCCGGGCAGGTGGCGCGCCTGCTGCACCTCGCCACTGACCCCTTTAACTTGTGCCGGCTTTTCCATGGCTGGCAACCCTACTTATAATCAATGTGCCATTTTGTTTTTAAATAATATCATTTTGTATTTACTGTGATTACTTTCTCTAATGTATAAAATAAATATTTTTTATTGATGACGTTTTTTTATTATATTTAAAAAAAATCGTTTTTTATTCTATTTTTGATGTGGAATATCTATTGTTGCGCCTTGGAGTAAAATGGACTCAATGGTATGACGCCGTAATGCCCCCACTACGCCGCCGATCTCGACTCCTATGTTTCTGCGCGCGTGTATACTACCATATACTACTAAAAACTAATATGCATATGTCAATATGTCAACTTTTTTTAACGTTAGTCCACTCTAAGAATTTCTACTGTATCGTGGGTGCGTCGCACAGACATGAAATAACACATTCACAAACACCCAGACTTGAGACAAACAACTGCGGATTACACAATTTTTTGTCGCGTGTGTGTGTTGTTGAATCGAACCCCGAACCCAACCCTTAGTGCAGCAGTACAATTGCTTAGCCACTGCGCCAATCAGTTGTCTATTTATTACATCACGTACTTATAAAAGGTAAACCATTTAACATGCAATGTTTTTTCACGGTTTTTTCTATGAAAATAATGAGAGTAAATAGTAAGATAGTATCATAGATAACTAAGGCATGATATTTTACATTATTAAAAGACCAATTATTATCTTAAATAATTATTATGAAGCAACCCGGAAACTAAGGAGCCGTTATTTTTTGGGTTTGCACTTTGCAACACAGTTGATTGCTATCTCAATGTCTGTACTCTAAGATATCAGACTTCATTGCCAATATGATTTGTGATCTATAAAACAGCATTACATTTAAAATTTTACAGCAAATTTAAAATTTATTGCAACGTTTCAAATACTTTGGTGATTACATCATTTACACAATGTAACAAGAGGTTTATTGGACTTCAAAAGTTTGTTTTTATTTTTAGCATACTAATTTGAAAACTATTGACCATGGTTGTCTATGATACTATGCATACCTGTTGCCATGGTAACTAGTTTCGACAACAATATCCACATCTTGTTTTTATTTGCATGTAAATTTTAATAATGTGAATATTAGGCGCAGAAAGTTTCAGTTTGAATAAGTTTTCTCATGGCAGAATTGCATATATTAGGGCAACTAATGAGTGCTTCTAATTTTCCAGAGAAATCTTCACTATTTTGTCGATATTCATTTCAAGCCGGTAATTATGATTGTTGTTTGTAGTAGATAGCTGCCTTATCTCTCAATCATTACCTCTAGTACTTATCTAAATTTATATACTTTATTTTAGGTCCAAACTGGACAGTTGTGTCTGGTTGCCCAGAAGGGCAGACAGTGACTGGAAAATTAGATTACGACAAAACGGTGGTCTGGGCACAGCCCTTAGATATTCACTACGTAACTAAAGGGATCCAAGGTGTGTAATAACAGTGTTTTTGTTCTGTATTCTGAGTGTAATAGGTACCTAATAGTCAGTGTTTGTTTATTATTTGTGAATGCTTTTTATGTTTTATTAAATCTAGGCTGGCCAAAGTTAATATTGCAAGTGAGCTGCCTAGATTCTATTGGACGTTCTTGGATAATAGGATATGGGTGCTGCAGTCTGCCAGCAGTTCCAGGTCCTCATTTGATTGATGTGAACTGCTGGGTACCAACCCCAACTACATTAACTGATAAGATTCGACAATATTTTCTTGGTGGCTCTCACCAACTTGTTCAAAGTGACATCGTCAATCTAGGATTGAATCGGTGAGTTTCTTTTTCGGTATTTTATATTATTGCGTACAAGGTAGTAAGTTTTATTAATGTTTCGGAAAATGAAATAAATGCTCACTTTTATTTAACAACATATTTAATTACAGGTTCAAATTAAGAACTAAATCAAAGGGCACTATTCAGTTGCAAGTCACTTTACTGCTAAGGAATTTTAGTCAGTTTGGTGTAGAGTATAAGTAAAAACATGCAAGTAATAACTTATCTAGGTTTTACAGTTTTGTCAATATTCATTCAATTTTGTGTTATGGATTTTATTCAAGAAAAAATATCATCTGTTAGTGAGTCTCAGAATCTCAATGTTAGTCCTAAAAAAACTTTGAATGAATTATTAAAAAATATAAGCAGTAAACCACATGCACTTTACTACCGGACACAGACAAGATCACTGAAAACTGACTCTTTAAATATTTATAATAACTCGTCTATACCAGTTACATTAGTAACAACAGATGCAACAACCACTCTGTTTGATGTTCTGTATGATGAAAATACTTCTGATACAGAAGTTACTTCTACTACAGAAATATATTTTACAAGTACTGAATATGACAATTTAACAGAAATAACATTTTTTGATAACAAGAATAAGACATCTAATGTACCACCATTAAGTACAACTCCAAATACAAATTATAAGGGCCTCTGTGAATGTAACTTATTGGTGAGTAAGCATTTACTGTAAATTCGAAATGTCATTAGTAGTTTAAAAAAAGTAAATTTTACATTTTTGTTGCAGTTCAAAGTTTGTGACATTAATTGTTGTTGTGATCAAGATTGCTATGACTTGGGACATGAAATATTTCAGTGTGGTACTAAGAGCAAGACTCACAACCACCAGAACAAACCAGACACTAATGGATGTATTTCTTACTTATTTGATGAGCGGAGATATGGGAGCAGCATGTTGGATAACTTGTTTTGTGTTGTAAAAACCAATTTGCCTATTAAAAGGAGTGTTAAAAAGGTGTGAACTAGTACCTACATCACATACAAATTATAGCAGCTTGATTTACAGTTATTAATATAAATATCGTTTTTAGTTTAATCAGGCATCAATTGGTCAGTATTATAAATGGCACAGTTTTTACCAAAAGCAAACCTTAGTGGAATTTAAAAAATCTCTTTACAAGTACGCTGATCCTGTATGGTTATTAAAAAATAAAACCATATATTACCTTGGTAAGTGTATCGAATCATAATAGTACCTAGGTACATATATTATTATTTTGAATGTTATTTCAGAAGGAAGTTGTGTTAACCTATCAGATAATAGACCGGCGTTGTGTCCGCAAAGGCTGCAGATTGGAACCATACACTACTGAAATACATTAGTTCGATAAGACTAATATTACGATTTCTGACCCCTTCATAAAATACTGGCATAATTATAAAATAAATATTTCAAATGCTTTACAGATTTTCCTGCTTCCACAGTAAACAATTATTGCACCGATAGAGTACCAATTGCATTTCTTAAAGAAGAGAAAGTCAGATGTAATGTTAAATTCAAAGACTTGGAAATGTTTAATATTTTAAAAACTTGTGAAGAAGCCATGCTTATTAGTGCCACTGATAAGACATTGAATAGCACCTTAATGGTATTTATGATTTAAAATGGAACATTACTTATTTTTGTATCTTGAGAACCTAATTGATAAAACCTTATTTTGTTTTCAGAATTGTTCAAATCTTCATTGTATTAATTGGACTGTTCTTGCATGTGAAAACGGTATGTGTAAGAATTATAACAAGAGCTCAAATGAAGTTACATGCACAGAGACTATTTGTACGAATGTGGCATTAAAAATAGATTACGATTTTTATTATTATGATTTAAAAATAACGAATGCGACCATAAAACTACACGTCCAAAATATTTCTAATACTTTGCCATTTTTGTCGCAAGAAGTTAGTATTCACTTTTACATAGCTAATAAATCTATTGATCTTGTAATACAACTAAGTGGGAATCCAGGATACATTAGCGGTCTACCAGTAATAGTATCGTATGTTAAGACTAATTTTACTGAAAACTTTTACAATAATACTATAGAAAGGAGATGTTACTTGGATTTTCCAGAAAATAGTAACGGAATGTGTCAGTTGTCTAATACATCCAATAATATTGTAAAATTTGGTCTGAATAAAAGAACCAAATGTCGTTATGTACTTCCTTCTGAAACCTTATCAAAGGGTAACACGTGCAAAAATATTCAAGATGATATTAATCAACTATTAAGATTAAACAGTAACATATCGATTTCTCCATATGGGAACCCTCATGATCTTACGGACGATAATTGGTTAAGTTTGCATTTAAACACTACGAGTCTAGAACCTGTTTATGGCGAATTCAACGAAAAGTCTCTAAAGCTTAGCTGCTATAATTTAGTTACTAGACTTTCTGTAATTTTTATGTATGCTAATGTGGATGAAAATGCATATTTAGAGCAGAATAAAATTTTGACAGCTAGATATGTAGTTGCTACTGATAATCAAAGCTTCCACATTGAAGATGTGTCGACTGTCATAACTATAGATATTAATTTCGTCGACATTACAAAGCCAAGTGTATTTGAATATGCTGGAAGTCCACATTTGGATATTTATTTACCCAAAGACTTCTTCTTCCCATTTCCATCGAATAGTGGTTCTCACTTGTCTACCGCGGGAATAATGTTATTATGTTGTGTAATTGTACTTTTGCAAATAAAATAACTCTTGAATAATAACTAATAATTTTTATTTTGAAATAATTTAAATACTTTTGTTACTTCTATCACTTCTAACTTGGCATCCCCTTCAAGGACTTTTAACGATCTTGAGTTTGTGATGGCCTGAAAATAAAACCCATTTTAGGTTCAATTAGACCACATCGACCCTTTGTGAGTTTGGTAAGTATTAGCGAAATCCAAAAGGCAAGAGAATTTAATAAAACATTGTATCATAAAGGAAGTTTTTAATATAGCCGCATCAAGGAAACGAGGTAAACTATCATAGTACATGACGTGAAAGTACTAGAGCTATATTGGTATTTACAATATTTTTACATAATTAATCTTCAAAGAATATTTTAGTCTAATAAAATATAATGAAAAAGCAATAAAGACAGTAAATATAAACTGAAGCTGCTTTTACAGAAGTCGATCGGAGCAATGCTGAGATGTCGCTACAAACCTATGCGACGTAGGTGTAGACTTTGCGGTCGTCAGGCGTGCGCGCGAGATATTCTCGTTCAATAAGCCCTTCGATGCGCTTCTTGATAACCACTGGCGACGGAAGGAAACGCGCACGTAACTGCTCTGTCACTTCGGCGACCAAAAGCGTGTGCTGTGGAAAACATTAATTAAAGTCAGCAAAGAAATTAAATGTAGAGTACTTGTATCCCGAATTCCAGAACAGACAGATAGATATACACATAACTAAAATGTAACTTTATATTTAACATGTGCAATAACCAACATACCGTATACCGGCAAGGGCATTACAGGAAAACACACAAACACTAAGTAAATAGGTTTCTGTTATAGACGATCTTACGTACCGCCATTTTCTTCCTCGCTTTCATGATACGCACGATGGCTGCCTCGATTTCATGTTTACGATCTTCGTCGACTTTGTTACGTGTCTCGCGTCGCTCTGGTTCTGATTCGCCTTTAGCTGCTACCGTCTGGATCTTAACTCTATAATAGATTAATAATTACAGATATAGTAAGCCGTACATAGAATAACGTAATTTTCCCTTAATTATTCGAAATTCAATTGATTTACACAGAATTGAACACGCACCTATGTAACTTAGATGTAAAGGCGTCGTTCACGTAGAATTGGTGAGAGGGTTCGATCTCCTTTGTTTTCGGCTGCTTTATGAGCACCCTTTGAGTGGGCTTCCCCATCGCTAACGACTGAAGGGCCCGGACGAGATCCTTCTCTGGAATATCAGTCTCGTTGAGTATCTCCTGCAAGGTTGAAGCACGCGGTTATTTCGGGCCAGTGGCAACATGAAAGCGGAGCGTCATTAACAGCAGAAAGACCGCGTACCTCATATGTGAGCCGCTCGCGCTTGTTGAAGAGCAGCAGGACGCACATCTGGAAGGTGGAGACCTGTATGATGTGGCGGCGCGGCGCGGCGGGCGCGGGCGGCGAGCGCGGCGGGGACGCGGCGGCCGCGCGGAACGTGGCGTTCAGGTCCGCGCTGCCCAGCTGCGGCTGCAGCGACAGCTGCCGCCCGGAGTGCTTCGCCAGGTAGAAGCTGCCGCGTACATGACACCGTTAATGTTATTATGCTCACTGACTCACTTCGGTACTCACCGAAAGACTATTTAATTTAGTATGTACCTTCTGAAGACTTCGAATGCATTTCGCGGCGCTGTAGGTATGTTGCATTTGGGCGTCGCGCTTTGTGTAGGCCAGAAGCCGGTGGTTAGTACACGGACTGACAGATCTACGCCGTGAAGGTTGATCTGTAATTACAATACTTCCTTATATAAAAGTATTGAAAGAAATTCATCTAATATATGATGATTTGTTTATTTTTTTGTGGCTGTTAGCGACTACTTAAAGAATTTTTATTATTATTATATATAAATTAAGTTATAAAGATTTACCCCTGATGACAGCACATGTTCTTTAAACTCCTCCATTATAGTGTTAGAGACAGTCATGTCTTTGAACATTCCTTCCAGTTTTGATGTAAACTGACAACCGCATTCAGTCTGAAAAGATAATATCTGCATTAAAATTTTGATCTTTATCATGATAAAAGTATATAGGTACCTACATTATTTACTTAATACCTACTCTTCAAAGCAAAGATCTCACTACTCTAGTTCTATTATGGTAAACTAAATAACAAAAACAAATCCTGCTTAAAGTCTTAATTCTCTGCAAAATTCTTTACCTAAATGGTTCGTTGGAATATATTTTAGTGTTAGTTAATTTTGGAAATAGCAAGCAAAGAATAATTTATAATCTAAAATCCAAGACTTTAAGCAGACTTTTTACTAAGGAAAAAGAACTACTAGGGGTTTGTATGAGACACTGATAGGACACTTACGAAAAATGTCCATCTATAAATGGTAAAGAATTTTGCAGAAATATGTGGACAGGATGGGGAGGTCGGATGGATTGTTCATTTAATCACTTATTGTATTCTCTATTTGCGAGACATCTCCAATTATACAATGAAAGTCTCGCGGTTCAACATCCTTAAGTAAACCTTCTTTCTGGGAAAGGTTAAAAACCAAGTATGTATAAAAAAAGGCGTAAATTTTGCTAATAACTGAATAAATATTCACACACAATTAAATCTGTTCTGTATTATGTTTATTAGCCAAGAACTAACCTTCAGTTTAGAAATCATATTTTTCTCACTGTCATCTGAGACTGATTTGTTGAGCAGTAATCGTTTTGCCAAGTGCTGTTTGTAGTAACGCTCGAAAACATCCTTCTCTTGTAAGAATCTGAACAAAACCATGGTCTTGTCCAACACAGCTTCTATTTCTTGTTCACTCATCTGCAATATTTTAGTCAGGTAATGTCTTATATAACACAATGTGTATTACCGAAGTAATATCGAATACTTACGCCTTTTTCACCCTTCTTGAGCTTTCCATCGATGAACAGCGACAAGAACTCTGGGGACTTACTGTTCAAATTGAGGAAATACTCGAAGTCTGATGCAATCATGTGTTTAAAAATCTTATCATTATTAAACGAATTTTGCAAGAAATGGTCGAATCTGTCCTTAAGGTCGAGAAGATTCTGCAACACAAGAAATAAACAAGCATCTCAAAGATTTTATAAAAGGCACATATTTCAGACTTTCAAATAACGGAAGTAGAAATATTTCTATCAGCGATATTATCTCTATCGTAAGAGTACCTGCACGAAGGTGATGGCGTTGGTGTTGTGGTGCGTGTCGGTGACGAGCGCGCGGCCCTGCTCGCGCAGGTGCGCGGACACGGCGTCGGCCACCGTGCGCAGCCCCTCGGCCACGCGCGACAGCAGCTTGTACACGCACGCCAGCTCCAGCGTGCGCGTGTGCATCAGCATGTGCACCACGCCGGAGTTCTCCATCTGTGAAAGGTTCATCATCACTGTTTGACGACCGAATAAATTATTTCTCGAAATTTACTACAAGTTATAATGAATTTTCTGAATTTAACGTTTTTAAGTAAGTAACACAGTAAGAGTGGCAGGTATTTTTAATTCAGTACAAAAGTGGTACAAAATTCCGAAATAAAAAAAAATACTAAAAATTACTATTGTTTTAAAAATAGCAACTAAACATTATGCATAAAAGAATGATATATGTTGTTTATATAAAATTCCACTGAATTACAAAAATATTGCTGGAACCACATTCCAAATAAAGATTAAATTTTTGTAGAAAAAACTAGAAATCGGTACGTAACATCAGCTTCATCCACACGATTTTCTGGTACAAGTCAGGTTATAAATACTGGTACAAGGTATTACCTCTACAATGGTCTTCATATGTCTCTCGATGAGCTCGTGCTCCAGCACGGCCACGACGCGGGGTTCTGTGCTCTCGTCCAGGTAGTGCCGCGCGCGCTCTGCTTCCTCTGCAATCCGCGCTTCCACGCGGTTAATGTACACCGCAGCGCTGTTCTCAGCTAGGAACTTTTGAGATTCCATCTACATAAAAAGTATATGTATAATTTTTATTAACTATTATTAAAAAGCCTGATTAAGCCTTATAATCATCATCAATATGATGTCGAATCGGAAACTAGTATTATAGCAAAGGACATACCCTATAAAATTCTGAAGACTGATGCAAGAATGGTTTCTCGAAGTCTTCCTCATAGACAGCGCGCGAGTTGATGCCGAGTACCATGAGCATCTGGCAAGCGTTGCGTATCGCCAGTCGGTCCACCACCTCTCCACGGCGCTCACGGGCCACTAGCTCCAGCAGTGTTTGACGGAGGTGGTCACGGATACATCCATAGCGCACTACCTGGTTAAAAATAACAAAATGTTTTGTTAATTTAAGGTAGTCAAGCATAATAAAATATAGACGAATAAGATAAATGATAAGTATCATTATTGATATATGAGTCACATAATTGAACTACAATATAAATTAGAAGGAAATTTCTCAAAATGATTGGTTCTTGTATAGCTTGTTCACACTTACAATACACTTTTCTTTCATTGTTTGTCTAACATTTAGGTCTTCATTACTATATTTTTCTTTTAATTCATCATAATAAAGTAAAGAAATAATTTTAATGACTCACCTGATCTCTGAAAATTATAAGTCCCAGGTTATAGACATTGTCTACTTCATTTTGTTGTACATATACCCTATCCATGTACATAAGTATATCTCGAATCATAACCATACTAGTTTGATGGTCTGTCCATGCATTATTGAGGGTCTGAAGGAATCCATTGTGTAATGAGTGCAGAACATCTTCTCTGACCTGGAATATATGCAATGTTTAATTGTAACCATTTAATTGTTATTTCTTAATATAATATGTCTATAGTTATAACACAGACCTTTGTTTCCAGATGCTGAGTTACTACTTCCTTCAACCCAGTGTAGAGCCTTTCACCATGTTTATGGAGAACCATGGTATAAGCATTGCGATAAAGTTCTTCAAAGGAAAGTCCCGAGTTGTTTTTCTTTTGAATCTCTTGTATTGCATTCTTTAGTAAACTCCATATGCTCTCCACATACTTCTCATCCATAGTCATCTGCAATATTAACACAATATGCTGTTTTGTAGTTCATTTCATACAAAACTGATGGCTTATTATGTCCAAGTAGTTCACAAATCAGAGCTGGTATTCATTTTAAACAATACAGACCCAAGTATCTGGATACATTTGGTAATAGGGCTCTGAATAATTCCACACTTGAAATTTTCTTGTCATCTTGAAATCTTTAATAACTTTGGCCGTTAAACAAACATTGTACAAAATAAAAATAGAAGCTCAAAAACATTTAATATGAATAATATGAAAAAATACGAATGTTTATCTTTTGATTGATTTTCACTCCTGTCATCAAAAATATAATTATGACATATTGGATACAAAAATTTTGTTCTAAAGGAAAATAAATTAGTTTCTATTTTTAAATCATACTGACAGTTGAGTATATCAAGTGAATTAAGTGTTACCATATTATATAGTATGGAATGTAAACCTCTTTTGGAATGTAAAAAGTATTAGTAATTTAAATAATTATATTTAACAACACAGGCGCATGTCTATGATTGAACTACAGTATAAACACATTTGACAATAAACCTTTTCTAAGATCTTATAATTGCATTTTATTAATTTGTCTACAATATTTTCCTTTTAATAAACATGTTCAATACTATCTTCTTATTCTTTTACTTACTCTATTTAATGCAAAATATTGTATTTGATTTACAGAATGCTTGTGTATGGTTTGTATTATCCAAACATTTGTATTTATTGTTACATGTATTGGAAGAGGTAAGTTTAAATATATCCTATTAGGATAGTTAAATGTTATACCTCTTTAACTTAAGATCTCTCTTTCTTAACATGTTGTTTCTAAATGTATTGTGAATAAAATTATTACTAACAAAGGCTAGTAGGCTATAGATTATAAATTAAGTAACTATACAGGTATCTAATAAAAATATAATGATGGAATGCAATTAAAATAGGTGTTTAGATACATGATTAGTAACAATTTATTGTTAATTACTACAAATATAGTTAGTTGTATCAACAATAAACAGGAATAGGCGATATTAGACGACAATAAAATTTCGAGATTAACGATGTAAAAAACAAAACTTACGGGGAAAGCTCGGATCCGCATTTTGCCAGGTTTGTCCTTAGGTAACGTACTCTTCATCATTGCGGCTACAATATTTTGTACCAACGAAACACTACACAATTAAAGAAGATTTGTTCACTGTTCATTTGTTGTCGCGATAACACATCGTTACTCTCATTTACACCTGCAAAAAGAGTAGTTTAGTAAACACGGTGAACAAAAAAAATATTTTCGTTCGAAATAACAGCAGGGAACTGTTTCGCTTTCTTATAGTAATCGATTCGTAAAAAGACTATGAATGTAAAAACAAATATTGACAACATACTATATGGGGATTTTGTTCAAGTAGGTGTCAATTAAAAATAATAAATTCTAAGATTCGGTCATAATTGTGAACAGTCTAATGACATTGACAGGTAAAGTATCATTCATCTCTTTCTCTCTCGTACGAAACTTCGTATACAATAGCGCCACCTCACGTTTTGTGTGTGACGTTCTTTTTTGATTTCCTTTTCTCTGCAATGGCTATTATTCAGATTTGTACAAACACGATAAGCAAGAATGTAATAACTTACAAGTAATGAGATTATCCACTGCTAGTATGGTCACAAGTATTTCACTATCGCAATATTTAAAGTACATGTATTTTTCTGCTTTAGCATGCCTATTATTTCTTCAATTGTTTCAGCTTTCTGACGAGACCATAAACAAGCCTGTTTTTTAACTTCGTTTGATGATGGTTTGGATCACTGGATATATATCCAGTTTGTCGATGGTAAAGATAGAGGTATTTTTATATTCCTAAATAGTTAAGTTGCGGCCATATATATATATAGTTGTATCACAATATAGCTGGCTGCTTAGTGTTGTAAAAAACTCAAGTCTTTTAGTCTTCATTTCGAGACTTGAGTCGATTTTCAAGACTAGGACTCGTTAGTCACATGAGTCCGAGTCCTTTGAGTCTTTTGAGTCCTTTCGAGTCTTTTAAGTTATTTGAGCTAGACTGAGTCATGAACTTGAGTTGTTGTATTTAATACACCTAACCTAATCAATTATATCCACCTGAAGACTGACGATTTGCTGAATCAAAATTATAAATCTATCTATACTTATAATAAAACTGTAGAGAGGTCAATTCTGTACATTGAATATATATTCAAAATTAATATTGGAGGATGACTGGTGATCGATACTGATGCCAAAAATGCAATCAGTAAATTTTTTGTCTGTCTGTCTGTCTGTCCGTCTGTCTGTCTGTCTGTCTGTCTGTCTGTCTGTCTGTCTGTATGTGCACGCATGGGTCAAAAACTACTGAAGGGATTTTAATCAAACTTGGTACGATTGTAGTCCATACTCCTGGGCAGGTTATAGGCTATATAACATAACGCTAAAACACATAGGAGCTGAGCAGTAACGATAAATTTGAAGCAAGTCGGATGAAAATGCGCTTTCGAGCTCTTATCCTCGCATTCGTTGATCATACACCAAAAGTATGTATTACAAAGATGATGGTTTCCAAAAGATCTACAAAAAAGTCTTCAATAGTATATATCTATCTTTTATAAATTAGCCACAATAACGTGTTTGATCGTTAGGCATTTCTTCAAAGTGTCTCAACACACGACAACCCGGAGCTTGGATGGAGGGTAGTTTGACAAGATTTCTATAAGCAGCATTGGTTGCACCCGCTATATGCAATATTATAGTAAGCACATGACTTCGAAAAGTCATTAGTGTGTGCCGGGATTTGAACTTGCGACATCTGACTTAACAGTCTAACGGTCATACCACTCGGCTATCAGTGCATTAAGTTCCTTGGAATAAGCGCACTTTAGATTTTAAAAATACAGATACGTAGTTTTTAGATATAAGTTTAAAGTAGGTATTATTAAATAATAATAATAATTAGTTTGTTTAGTTTTTTTTGGACAAACATCTACGGATCACACTTTTTTTGCGGGAATCGAACCCACAACCAAACCCTCGCGCTCAAAAAAAATGGCAAGGATAAAAGACAACCGTGACGACCTGATTGGCGCAGTGTAGCCACTGCGCCAATCAGGTCGTCACGGTTGTCTTTTATCCTTGGCATTTTTTTTCTACAGCAGTTTCAATGTACAGAAACTCAGAAACGCACAAAACGGATTTATTTATGTTCTCTTCTTCAGTTATATATTATTTTCAATAGACTTTCTGTAACTTCCGTAATTACCGTTCAATTTTTGCGCTTTTTTTTTAAATACGTAGATATATAGATTTTTAACCTACTTAAAAAAGCCTGCCTGGTAGGTATTTTTTTCTGTTAAAAGTTCAATTTACTACTGGTCTTTTATCCGAAATACACGCGGACGAAGTCGCGGGCAACAGCTATACATGTAATAAAATATTACGGCATGGCGTAAAAACTACTAAATCGAATTCGCTCAAACTTAGCTAATATATTAAAAACAATTTAAAAATACTTTTGCTGTTTCCGAATTTCCACGCGGACGGAGTCGCGGGCACATCTAGTATATAAATATTTTGGGACTTTCTATTTTTACTTTTATTTACTCCAACCAAACTATAGCTATGGATTTAGAGGACTCAGTCATTAGTCTTTTCAAAAGACTCAGTCTTTGAGTTCTTTTTGGCGGGACGCAAGTCTTTTTATAAAAGACTCCAAATTCTGAAGGACTTGAGCTCTAAGTATGGTATTATTTATAAGACTCGAGTCTTCAAAAATAGCTCTAGCTTTATTAAATAAGACTCCAAGACTTGAGTCTTTAACAACGCTATGGCTGCTTCACCTCTGTGCCACTGCTCAACGCCACATTGTGAAAACGAGCAAACTGCAGATCATATCCTGTGGGAGTGTAGTCTATGGCAGAATGAACGTAATACCTTGTTAGACCGGTCCGGTGTAATCTATTTTATGGACCTTGTTGCAACCAGATTCCGTGCTTTCAGACGTTTTTGCCATACCTACTATTGGAATCAATAACAGCTAGGACCCATTAGTTTTAACTATTATACCCGTGGTGCTTGTCGACTAGGCTTATCTCAGTTGTGGATATGCTTCTTGCATTTTAGCCTTTGTGTCACCCGCTTGCTATGGAGGGAAGTGGGAACTAAATTTATATTCCCACTCCTCATAAATATACTTTTATGATTAATTTCGTTGCGGGTTTCAAGGCAGTCGAGTCATTTCTTTGGGACCGGACGCCTCGGGGTTCGTTGCCTTAAAGGTTCATGGTTATCATTGTTGATCTTGGCTAACAGGAGTTGCCATGATGGGAACGAGTGGTGGGCCGGTCCCTTTAAAAAAATAGGTAGTTATATTTAAAAATAACAATATCGTTAAATTTTATGTCATTCAACGTTTGGCCTTAACCGCCGTATCAAGGGTTTCTATGTTAAGATCACTATTCTATTGTTTGACCATAACATAAACATAAAGTACCCGTCCGATATCGCCAGACCAAGCCAGACCCTATCATGTTGTGGGTAGCTTATTTT
The DNA here is from genome assembly GCA_905340225.1 of Abrostola tripartita. NCBI lineage: Eukaryota > Metazoa > Arthropoda > Insecta > Lepidoptera > Noctuidae > Abrostola > Abrostola tripartita. The sequence continues at coordinate 7,334,098 of HG996488.1, forward strand.
TTTCATATCATGAAATACAATTGAATTGAAATACGCTTGATATGCGATTAGGTATAAACCAGAAGTCTGGGCACTTAGTTTACTAAACAAGTAAATTGACTTAGTTGTTACCACTGGTTGGTACCATAATATTTCTTCTTCCATATATTATTGCAACTATTCAATTTTGGTACAAAAGTCAGTCAGTCAGTCAAAGATGAAACAAAAACGTCCGCTCCTGTTTTCTGTTAGTTATGGCTTATGGAAAAAGATGGCGCTACCTGATGCTGGCTGTGATGTTGGGGCAATAACAATTTTATTAAGTAAGTAGGTACTTTACTAATAATTTAAAAGCAAGATAATACTTGTGGTAACTGCGTGTTGTTTTTGTGTGTCTTGTGTCTGTCTCAAATAAAAACTTTTTCTTTCTTTCTTTACTAATTAATATAGGTACTTAAAAGACAATGAAGTAAATATACACGAGTTTTTGTTTTTTAGTGGTTCTTTTTTAAACACGTAGGCGTAGGTATCCTTACCTTACAAAATATTTTGTCACAATCTAGTATGAATTCCTATCAACCGGTTACGATCTTCCTTGCTAGGTATAGGGAAAATTTCTGTTCTCAATCGAATAACTTTTACATATTTAATCAATTATATTTTTAGCGGTTTCGAACCCGCATTATTGTCTGCTGATGTAGTATCTATCTATTTATTTCTTGTCTAATACATCACTACGTTTACTACGCTCCACCAATAATAACACATATTATTTTAATAAATAGGAACATAGATTTTTATGAATACCAAATTTCCCTTATCGCAACGCTGCGCTGCAAGGCCTGAAATATTATTTATACTCACATAGATGAAACTCACGCAATTGTAGGATGGCATGCTAGTGACTAATAGGAAAAAATTACTAACATTTTCAAGTAATAATAATTTAATTTCATTAAAGCTTGTCTGTTAACTTTAAAGCGGCTCTTTCTAGTTCTTAAAGAGTAACATTCATGGTTCGACGCGATTAAGTAGTGTAGAATGTAGATATTGTCATATTGGACTCCTGGAAGTGAGAGAAGAACACATCTCGATACCCCTTCAGTGATAACACACATGCGGCATGTTGTATTATGCTGCACTATTATAAATCTCTGTCAGCGCAGCAGTCGCAAGTTATGTAGGTACCTTCATCATCATCATCATTAGCCCGTTGCAGTCCACTGCAGGACATAGACCTCTCCTAAGGTACGCCACAGAGCCCGGTCTTCTGCTTTAAGTATCCAGGTACCTTACTTACCTACTAAATATGAGTTAGTTACAAGATTTTCGAGTGTTGCTCCTTCTATAATAATAGATACAAACAACGGAATATAATTATTTAAGTGGCTAGCCATACTGTATATATATTGTGTACGAGTTTACAGGAAGTTTCATCCAACGGTGTGCCAACGCACAGGATAGGTAGGTACCTACATGGTAGATGTTATTAAATTTATTTGAGGGGTGTTTGTTTTAATCATAAACAAAAGAAAACAATTTAAATATTTTATTGTTGCCAGTGTATTCTAACATATATAAAATATATATTAATTTGTTGTAGATGATAGGTTTTAGGCAATAAATAAATTAATCTAATAAGGCTAGGAAATGTCTATAACTTTCTTTGGATTATTATATTTGTGGCACAAGTAAGGCACTCTCGTTTTAAATGTAGTAGTGGTAAAATATCACGTAAAAAATATTATGCTAATTTATATGTTATTAACTGTCGTAAGTTACGTGGACATACTTAAGTCATATATTTTACATTATTTGTTGTGCCTACCGAAGTAAGTATTTACAGTAAATACCTTTAGAGTTCTATAGGTATTACTCATTAACAGACAGTCAGTACACTATTAACGAAATTGGTTACAGTAACATCCACAACCACCATAAAAATGAGTTGCAAACAAGAGACTTGAGAAAGAAACTCATTGTACTTATGTACAAAGTTGCAGTTTAGACAACTGTACACCAAAATATGTGGTGCCAAGTCTCTTGGCAATACTATCGCTACGACTTAGGCGATGGCCACACAGGAAATACGTAAGCCGAGAGTGCGTCGCGGCACCCGCGCCGCGCCTTCGATCTTGCCCGTGCCTCGTCCGGACGCGCGTTTTGCGTCCCAAATCAAAAAGGCATACGTCTGCGCCCTGTCCGAGATGCACCCTAGTTTTACGTCTTTTCTGTGTGGCCATCGGCTTAGGTTAGCAGTCGGACATAGAATATAAAATGCCTGTGCAGCATTATCAAGTGTATATAATGAATGATACCCAGTTTAGTCAGCTGCTCCGGGAATTGCGACCGGTAGTCACAATGTAGTGAAAAAATATGCGTGAATTATCGTCTGCATATTTGATAAATCACTGCGTTGTTCTTCTTTGATTTATTTAACAAAACTAAGTAGATAAGTACACTTAAAATACTTATTTATAATGCGGGTACAGATATAAACCGTCAAGGTAACATCAGGTTAGGGACAGTCTGATTGTTGTTCTAATGCGATCTTCATGTAAGTTTCTAGAGTTAGGTGTCCTAGAAATACATAATTTCACCTAAAATTTGCAATACGATATCTACTCATAACCTGCTAAAGCTATGTCACAAGTTGCTACTAACTCTAGTAATACAGAAAAGGTGGATCTACATTCCGTCACTCATTGTAGGCGGGATGCGCGTGGAGCACCCACCGGAACAGCAACAATGTCAGACAAGCCAACACGAAGAAGGATATCATCACTCGAAGGTTTTTTTCCGATCTCTGGTCACGTTCACTGGCACGAAGTCGCTCGACTAAACCATTCTGAAAACCAAATAATACATATCGTATTTATGGCGGGGATATTTATATTTATATTTGCTTTCAGGTGGGTTTATTTTTAACCGACTTCAAAAAAAAGTAGGAGGTTCTCAATTCGTCGGGATCTTTTTTTTTTTTAATACACTTTTTTACATCTTTCTTTTGTTTGGCTTGATTGTTAATGTAATGTAAAGTAACTTTTTGACTCCCAATGGATTTCTCGCTAACACATACTGTATGAAGTAAGTTACCTACCTACACATAACTTTTGTATAAATCAATGTGATAGTAATCACCTCACAAATGTATTAAAAACAAAAAGTTATCGAAGTTTACAAAGGGCCTGTGGATCGAGCCAACTTGGAGCTTCCTGGCTAAATTTTGTTTAGTGTCGTAGGAGGTATAATGTTGGGTTACAGAAATGTACACTGAAGGTATTAAGTGGCCAAAGCGTTTTGTATATGAATATGTACTATAATGATGTCTTTGAAACACAGTTTAACTAACAGTAAACATACGAAACCATCGTCGTCTGAAGGAAGAATTAATATCTTGTAAATACGTTACTACCTAGGACCTAGTCTTTTTGAGTTTGTTTTGAGTAAGAAAGTTTTCGGTCCGTCTCGAATTAAGTCGTGGGAACCTACAACATTGGTTCAATAGTTTATGTATTAGTTTTCATAATACATGGAATAAGGTAAGTAGAATGTATTTTACATAATAACTAACATAAATCTATCACTTCATAAGTTATCAAACTATCAACAGTTGTACCCTGTCCACTTCTGCTTCTAAGTTCCGACAAAAGCAGTGTCTCCTTTGTGACATCGGCATGATTAAATTGAACTTTAATTTAGTTGCAAACTTATTTCGTTAGTAATAGTTTTAGAATTTATCATTATATAAATAGGTATTTTAACTATTTGCACCCGCGGTGTTATCCGCTACATTTTCATCGGGATAAAAAGTAGTCTATGTATGTGTTGATCCAGTGTGTCAGTTAGCTCAATAACTCAATTTTATCCAAATTTAGAATTTGTCAATCCGTTTGAGCGTGAAGAAGTAACAAACATACAAACACACTTAAAAACTTCCGCCTTTATAATATAAGTGTGATGTGACTAGGCTAATTCTAGTTTGTTTGTATGAAGGGGTATGTATTCTACTGATCTCTCCATCCGATTTCCAAAATTCTTTCAATTGTGGAGGAAGGGATGTGGAGTTCCTCCAACGAAAAGGAAGATCTTCCAACCAGGCGGTGGTATGCCTGGTGGGCCGCGGCGCCCCACTTCTCAACTCGGGGCGGCTGTATTTATAGCTAGCACGTGTAATTACTTCGCTAGCGCGATGCAGGAATGTCATAATCATGCCTCCTTCGACGGGTAGATGTCGCTACACAATATTCAGAATTGACCTTTAGTACAGGGACATAGGCTGCTTTAATTACGGAATAGACTCGAAAAAAAGCGGGCAGAAGCTCGTTACTTGTATTCTCGAAAATACTGTTCTTCATAATATGACAGGTTAGTAAATAGGATTAGCTAGAGGTTTGTTGCATACCCATCCGCCATGAGATGCGATCCAGGAGCCAGGGTCTTCGTGCAGCAAGTCGGCGAGGGCTGCGGCGGGCGCGGACACTAGCTCAAGCGCTGGCTCGCCATCCGCCGCCTCCGCAGCCTCCCTCGCTAGAGCGCCGCACACACAGTATACCGCTGCTATCTGTAATTAATGTCAATAAACTATGAGGGAGCCTTTTAACCACTACATGATGTAAACAGAGAGGTATGATTGTTGTTCCTAACAGTTTCATTTTCGCGCAAGTGTGGCCAAATAACAATAAGTTCTTACAAAAATTACTTGCACGATAAGCAGTCTGATAAAATGGCTCCGCTAATAAAAGTCCTTTGGTAGTTCCCTAAACCGTAACTCCTGTCATGCACAACGTTCTTTAGTTGCATTATGTTCTTTGATTACTCAATCAAATGGATTTTATGTTATCGGGGGTCAAGAGATATAACCTACTGTGTCGTCGCCTTTTTGCTTCGTAGCCCAAAATAAAGATCCTTTTTAATAGTAGATAGGTAATACTATTACAGTATACGACACATTCACTGTTTTCACAGCACAGCGGTTAAGAAGTCGCTACGCTCTTGTAGGATGATTTTTTTCTTTTTAATTCTCGACTTCATTAAGTTAAAAAGTCCGAAGTAAGCGCTTTCTCTGTTATTTAAAAAGCTTCTTAAAACTTTCTTTAGTTTAAAGCAGTTTTCTTGTATATTGTAGTGTATTTATATAAAACTAAATTTTAATTTTTTCTGCTCCTATTGTTCATACGCCATAGGATTGTTTGAAATAAAACTCAAATATTTTCCGCGAATTTTTCAAATCATTATTATTCAGGATTCGTGGTCATGGCTAGACTATGTACCTACGACAATATTATATTATATTATTTACACTGATTAATATATAGCTATCTATTTACTTAAGGTTTAAGTCTCTTGGAAAAATACTTTATGGTAGTATACCTACTACTAATTAATTTTTTTAAGGACTTTACAGATTTCCGAATAATTTATCTCTTAGTTAATCACTCAACAATATTGTCTTCTCAAATTCAAATTCTCTATTTCTCTTAAAATATTGATACAAAGGAAAGCAATTGTTCTACAGTTTGGCTCTTTTAATCATTCCTTCCACTCAACCAAAAGTCAGACGACGTCCAACGAAAAGCTTAGGTAGCAATTGGAACTGGTTTGTGAACTTAACCTAGACTAATTAAAGGAGAATCTGCTTACATCAAACAATTTAAGCTTTCGAAATTAAGTCTCAAAATTGCCGTAGACCTACAATTGCTTGTCAATTTACCTACTATGGTTAGCAAATGATGTAGTTAAGTATTACAGAGAACTATAACAAACTGATAAAACATCTACCACTGTTCAACTCTGCATAAGGCACAGGTTCCATAAGGTTGACTGGTATAAAATGCCAAATGGCATTAAACTACCTTTGTGCTAAAATGTGCATTAAGTATAAATAAATAATAAAAAGTTGTGCTAATGAAAGAATTTTAAGGTAAAGGATAAAACCACTATTAGTATAGGGTAACAGTAAGAAGTAACAGGCTTTTCGATAGGCAAAGCAAAATAAAACATGTAGATAGTAATAAATAGAAAATGCAAGATTTTGCAACAAAATACCTTAGACCATGTGATATTTTCTCTAGTGATGCGTCTCGCTAGGGCTAGCGCTAATTCAGCGAGCGCGGTGTCTGACCGCAGCATGGCGGAGGGCGCTCGCGTGGCCTGCCGTGCGACGTGCCTGAAGGCGTCGGGCCGCTTCCTCTCCAGAGCAGCGCACAGCGCACGCAGCCCCGCCAGCACCCCAGACTCAGTGTTACTCGCAGCCTCTTCACCACATTCAGTCTCTACCATTCGTTGTAAGCGCTTCATAACTATTTGCTGTAAAAGGTATAACCGTTATTTATTTCAAACTGTAACTAAGATGACAGAAAAGCTTTAGGTATCTACCTTTTTTGCACATAAAGTCGATCTCCTAATCTGAGTCTTTATGTACTGTAGACACAAGGCTCGTCCCTGACGGACTATTTGCGGCTTAACTTGTGTGGGGGAGGCCAGACACCAGCCGATAGTTGCCGAGAGCCGCCGGGACACAGCTGCAGCAGCCGCACTCGACACCATTGTGCTAAACCGTCGCTTTGTCCGATCTAATGGCGACAGAGCCCTTGTCGGTGAAGCGCGAAGATCTATAGAATAATAATACAAAGGTTGTAAAACTAAATTAAATAACAAGTTTCATTTAAAAGATATTTATATGGTTAGCTGTTCAATTTTCGCTGATTTGCCTTTTGATGTAAACAATTTCAAGTAATACTAATTCTGTGTTGAAAATGCGAAGTATGTAAAACTAAACTCATCAAGACCATTTATAATAAAGAACAATGGCTGTGAAACGAAACAATATCGAGTTGGGACTCTTTGAAATAACTATCTGTAAAATATAATGAAATTCTGACTGAACTAGCTATCAGGTATAACGGCGGACCAAAGGCGATTAGTGTTTGTTCAAACTTTCTCAATCAAATAGTACATTTTCATTAAGATCGGTCTGTTTGCCCGAAGGTTATAAGCCTCCTCTTTAATAGTACCTAGTCATTAAAACCTATGTATAAAAAAACATTTTGTGTTTGTGATATCTCTTGGCGCAGACTTCCTGTTTTTTTGTTTTCCTGGGTTCTTTTTGAGGGAGATTAAAAGGAAGATATTTAATGTAAGTGAAGGTACTGGGAAGTTCTATTGTAGGTAATATTTACTAAATACTTTTATAGTTCATAAAAATAATAAATGATTATTTATTCGGAATGTATTCGATTAGGTAGAGGGATGTAACGACAAAACATGTTTTGTTTTCAATGTTTGTCCTCCATTATTTTGTTGAATTTGTTCGCACGAGAAAAAACGCGCGCAAGTCAATTAAAAATGATTACAAAAGAACATATATTAGGTATATAATTATACCTTTAGTTAAATGAAGAAAGTCACATGAATGGTAGCATCGATTGATGTTTCAACCTTGTCGTAATGACAACAGAATCAGTACACAGAATACAGTTGTAGGATGTGGAAGAAATACAACGATAATTGTCTATTTTGAAATCTATAAGCTTTTCGATGACGTTGTCCTACAGCCTACTCAAAAAATTTCATCCTCGAATACCTAGGGTACAGATATTCCATACGTTTCTGGTAATATCAGTGGCTCCCACAAATACCATTCCCGTTTGCTGTTCCAACCTTGCTGCACCTAGAGTTCCCCTCGCCGCACTAGTCTTATATTCAAGCCCCTGCCTTAATCCGGTCGTCAACTTTATAGCTAAATTCATAGCTCCATTAAATTCAACCATCCTGCTAAGATACTTCTACTACAACGGGACCTACGCAGCTTTGATCAAGAAATTTTCTTCTCTTTTAAGCATCCATCTTTCATAAAATATATCGTATAGGTACAGTTAGTATATCGGTAGAATTATCAATTATGCACTGTCTTAAAGTTTGTGTATGTAATTCAAAATATTTTTATTTCATATAAAACCCACTTACAGGCGCTTATGAAACGTTAAGATGCTATTTGTAAATGTCACGGCTTCACCTAGAGTAGGTACTTTAATTAATTTAATTTTTAGATGATTTCTTTTGTTTTTCGTAACGCCTCAAGCAGATTTACAATTCCATAATTACAAAACGATCAATTGTTTATTATCAGAATCTCGGTAGTCATGCTTTCAAGCTGGTGTCAACGGAGAGAAAAAAAATCCCGTTTACGACATTGGACACGTGGACTTAATGTTCTTACTTAGTTGTCTGGTTGAGGGTTTATGTCCCCGTAAATCATAAAGGGTATGCTACCAAAGGCAATTCCGATACTTAGTACAAAAGTTACTTAGTGATAATAATAAAAAACTCTATCAGTCTAAGGACATTGTTGCTAGGTTTTTTCAACCTGTATGGCTCTGAAACATTGTGTGCAAACTCATGTTTTATTTAAAAATACATAAAATCCTACCATTAAACCACACTCAGATTTTATGTCCGCTGCGCATGATTACTACTACCACCTAGCCTATACCCATTTGTGTGGTCAGGTGTGGGAATAAATGCCACAAGAGATATCTGCCTACTCTAGCTATGAAGCTCTATGGTGGTTAATTAGGCGAGGTGAATCCAAAAGATTTTCTCACGAAAAAATATAAAGCAATATCTATTATAATGTTATGCATCGCCTACTATAGCGCTAGTGCCCAAATGCCCACTGTCAGCTAAGTTACTAATGTTGCTCTAGCTACGCTACTTCTCTCAGCCTATCGCGGACTACTGCTGGATATGGATCTCTCCCAATTTGCGCCACAACACCCGGTCCTCCGCCTTCCGCATCCAGACCCAGCTACCTTATTCAGGTCGTCGGTCCATCTGGCTGGGGGGCGTCCTACACAACGTTTGCCATCTACGCTACGCCGAATCTGAATCAGTATATATTATATATAATGAGATAATTATATTACTTGGTAAACTAATCAGTCCATCTGCTACTCCTGGCAGCGCGCTGAGCGGCGTGCTTAGTTTGCGGCGCATGCGCAGCGTCGGTACGAACTCGTCATCTTCTTCGCCATCGGGTGGAGTGACTTGTATAGCGATGTTGTTTGCTTGTTGGCCTCTTGCACCTCCCAGTTGCCATCTTGACTCTGTTAGTGGCCCTATCTGTAAAAAAGGGGACTGTTTATTATCCAAATAACCAACAGTTTATTGTTTTCAATATATTGTTTACAAATTTAGCTTGAATGCCAGTAAACTTGAAAGATTTATGTACTTAGTTAGTACGAATATATTCGAACAAAAAACAGATTTCTAGATAATAAAACGCAGTTCTAATTTTGTAGCAATCCGGTGAATCATTATATAGGTACCTACATATAACACAATGTACAGTCTAGTTCAATCACAATAACAAGACGTTATAAGGCGTCAAATGTTGGGAAACAGAACAATACAATACCAAGTAAATGCGGAACGTTCTGGACAAAGTCAAAGAAAGCCCCTGCGGTATTGTGCGTCGTTCGACATCGTGAATACATTCATAATTGAGTGCTTTGCTTGCTATAGAGACGCGTATACTGCCATCAGCAGATATCTACCACTTTCCCACGGGGTTTTGTACCTATAGATTATGTTAGTTAACATTTACAAGCGGTGTTAACATTTACTAAGTTCGGTGTAAATCATTAAACATGTCGGTATATTAGTAGGAGAGTTGAGGAGTTGTTGAGGAACTTAAGTTGTTGAAGGCGTATTATATTCAAACTGCCTACTTTTATACGTTTTATAGTATAAAATGAAGCTACAATATTGAAGTAACAATGCTTTTAATTAGCGTAATTTTTATCTGAAACATAAACTTTGTTGGCAAAGCTGATAATTTACAAATTACTATTTAGGTACATATAGCATTTAATGAGATGCGAAGTGTAAGGGCCTGTCTGTTTCAAACGGTAATTGTGTTCAGAGAAGTTGTGTTTTATAGCATGTTTGCTGTCCTCTGCCTCTCAACGACAGCTTCGCTATTGAATTCTAAGACAACATAATTTTCCTTGAGATCCTTTCAGCCTTTGAACAACATTGTTGGCCGACTAATCGTTTTTGCTGACCTAAGTGAGAGCATGGTGCTAGCGCGATGTAGTTAACCTAACTAAAGTGAGCTTATTGTTTGCGGTAACCGTTTTCTTGTGCTTTGTAGTTTTACATAGGATTTTTTATTTAGAGAGGTGACACTTTTGAAGCTGCTAAAGTAACTGAAGATTCCTGAATTTGCGAAGTATTTAAGGTAAGTTTTTGTATATATTTACAGAAAACACACGATAATAAGTTTAATGGAAGCAGGGGATATAATAGAGCCGGTACCCTCAATTCTGAAGGACTATAGTCTATATCCGGCAACGAATTCGCTTTAATACCTTCGTAATAAAAATATATTGGGTATCATCATCGTTGATGTTGACGACAGTAATATAATTATATTATTATTATGACGATACACCGAAGTGTTATTGATTCACAAATCCAAACACATTGAACACACTAGTTTTACTGTTTAATATTATGGAATGAGAGCTTCTTGTGTTAGCTTTTTAACAGTGTAATCGATTCTCGTCTCTAAATGAACAAATTATTTCAAGTTTTATCATTTCAATAAAATAACACCCTGTTTTCTGTTGTGCATTTATGGCAATATGTATTGCAAAAACAAACGATCGTTCGTCTAGCGAAAAATTAAATTAGGGTCTCGATATAAAATGAAATCTATTCGATTTTATCTTTTGCTGTCGTCCACTTCGTTCTTATCTTTGGTACCTAAATCTTTCTTTGATTTGAGTGAAAATAGCTAACCATAGTATTTTAGTTTCTTCAGGAGTAGTCCTGTAACTCAGGTCAAGCGCGGCTACAATTTTTCTCTGAAGTAAGTACTGACCTACGTATTTCTGACAGCAAATCTTGTCAATCTATGTATCAAAAATAAATATTGTATTTAAGCATGTTGTTTGGATTTAATATATTTTATGTATTATCTATCTTATGAAAAGGTCATATCGGTACTCGTCTGGATTTCAAACTTTAAACCCAAATCGGTTTTGCAATCTATTAGTCCGGCAGGCCAAGAACTGTTTCAATTTGTATTTTGTTATTTTTTAATTGACCTCAGTTTAGATTAATATTAGGTATAGTATTAATAAATGTACTGACTATGTTGATTTACATTCCAACCGGCCGACTGGCACACATTTAAAATATCGCATATATTTTATGTGTGAACTACATATATATTTTAATCAATAACAAATGACAATACGTCTTCATTGATTAAAAACAATCAAACAAGTTATTGAAATCATTCGTGCCGATTCAGAGCAACATAGGTACTGTTTATAAGATATTTTTGCGGACTTTGCAAATTGTAGTTGTATTGTGGAGTTTATTATGTCAACCACAACAACATTAACAATTATATTCTATTATGACGGCAAATCACACAAATAAATATATTTGCCGAATCGACAACATGGAACGCAGCAGAGCTATGTCTTAGAAACTTGGCCAATCAGATCGTCATATTTAGACATTTATAACGACTATTGTCTGTGAAACATTAAACAACCCGGTTATAAAAGCAATCAGTTGTTGGCATACGTTCAAGATCCGATCCATTTGTTTGTTTTTCATGTCTCCGGTTCATATTATGTACATTTGAATCTCGTGTTGGCACTTGACGGTATTTACTGAGAGACATGCTCAAGACTTGTAGAATGCAACAAACAATTAGCAATTTTTTTTTAAATTATGTGTTTTGTTGTTTGTTTGAAATATACCTGTCTAAATATAAGAATCTGCCATCTTGGCTTGGCAGCTTGGTCGTTCTATCGAGTTCTTTTTACCTCAAAGTTTCCCTCGGTAGTACTTATTTGTCATAATACACTAGGTTGTATGGATTTTAATAAATCTAATAAATAATGTACGCTAATATTGATGGATTATTCCTAGCTTCAGAATTGCGAACACAAGGGACCAAAGATTTATACGTCGATATTAGGTACCAACGTCTAAGCTACATGTTTCTCGTTCAGTGTCGGCCTCCATTAAAATATGTTCGTTTTAAATAAAAAGAAGATTGATCCCCATGCTAAGTTCAACATTTGTATGACGCCAAGAAAATAATTTTATTTTATATAAAGTTTTCACTGCGTAAGTTTTGTTAATGCCAACATTAAAGATATGAATGTGTGACATTAAACATAAGTAAAACAACATTAGTTACAGTGACATTATTTGGTACTGCTTCTAGTACTTTTAATGACCTTACAGAGGTCTAAAGTTACAGTGGTTGGAAAATAGATGAAAATTAAAAGTACAAAATTCAAATAGATAAAAAAAAAAAACATCGCCCCACACTAGGAATTTCACCTGTGTCGTGGGGGCGTTTCACAAACATGATATACCACATACACAAACACCCAGACTCGGGATAATCAAATGTGAATCGCACAATTTTTTGCCCCGTGCGGGAATTGAACCCGCAACCCTTAGCGCAGCAATCTAATCGCTTAGCAACTACGCCAATCAGGTCGTCAATTGGTTTAAAAAAATTACATTTCAATATTCCTGTGGAGATGGGGGATGATTCTCTTACTATTATGTGTAGGTACTTATAACTAACTACTTAATTGTTTTTAGTAAAAGTAAAATATCATAAACTATTTAAAAGTAAAAAGTTTGCCAACCCTGTTGTGTGCAGTCAATGATCTAAAAGTCAATTCTTAAATATTTTTAAACGAAAAACACTATATTTAATGTACAACAAGATATGAATTCTTACTTAGCGTCTGTCTGTGGTTATATAAGTACAGTCAACAATAACACAATCTCAACTTTTTAATTTTCAAACACAAGTTGGTAGTTAATTAGGTACCATTCATTGCACAACTATAGTAAACAGTCTTAAATATTCACAGATCATGATGGACTGTTTTAATTTGAGGCTATAACTTGAATTAATATGTCATTCTTATAATTATTTTATGTTTATTTCGTAACTTGTTAGCTAGTTCTGTCGCTGACCGTACATTGAAGATAGTAATAACCTAATAACAATCTTTTGCAGTGACGCAGACTAATTAGAATGAAATATAGTGTTGCCGAGACAAGTCACGAGTCAAATTTTCAAAGAGTTTTCGAGATTGTAGCAAACTTTGCAGCTAGGTACTTATTAACATAGTTGTTCTTTATGTTGGAGTTAGTTGATTATTAATTTGGAACGACATCTTTTGTTACTACACTTGTAAAATAATGGAATAGCATTAGGTACTCAAGCAGATATTATGCTCGCTATATCATACACATAGGATAATATATCTATTTACTACCTCAACATAATAATATTATAATGAAGCAAATTTAACTTAGGACTTAAAGTCTTACTAAAAAGTTTTTTTTTTAAATATGTCGGTGCCTTTCAGCTTGACTTGAATCGCACAAATGAAGAGCACTGCTTTAACAGTTCATGGTAAAGGGGCTGCAACCGCTTCTGGAAAGTCTAATCACTTACTGCACCAATCGGGACAAATCTACAAATTGCTGTATTTAGGTACTATAACATTAGTATACCTACTTTAAAATATAAGTTACTTGGATGTTATTTTCATACGTGCAAGAACTAAGTTTTTGTTAAATATTAAAATTATTTCTAACTTGATGCCTTGAGGTGAAGTTTGAATTTGAAATTTGAATAGAAATAATATGTTTTTGGATCGTAGGTAAACATATATCAATAATCATTATAAAAAGTTCAGTGTTCAATAACAAAAAGTTTTGGACGGGTTACATTGACTTTATGGTTAGTTTGAAGGCTGCGAAGTATAATAAAATAAATATAATTGACCTCGTCATGGCTATATGTCCATACGCGTTTATATTTCATGAGCTTTATTTTCAGATACGCTTGTCTAAGAGTAGAAATTATAATCTTATCTCCCTTCATTTCAGGGGCTGTCTTAGCACAGTAACTCTTAACATAGGGCTAAGCAGATTACGCAAGTTATTTCGACCGAGTCAGAACGAAATTTAATTTGTACCGGCGGTTGTTATCTTGTTATATACCTTTGGCTAACTTATTAGGACGTATCAAAATTATATGCGAAGGTGTTTTCAAGTAGCTTACCCATCTCATACAGTTGTATTAGTAATTGGTTGGTTTGGTTCACTAAGACTCAAATAACAAACTTTAAAAAATATGAGTTTATTTAAAAACCAGGTTATACGAATCTTTAATTATATCTACCATTCGTTTATGTTGGTAACCGCTTACCTACTAGGCAGATGATGTACTTACAGTATCAGTAAATTTATTTAAAAGACCGTAATAATATCTTAGATTAGTAAAAAGTTTGGGCCTTTTAGTGACGAATCTGTCTAATATTTTATATAATAACTATAAGTGATACTTTGTATAATCATACAAAGTATCACTTATAGTTTTTGTCTTATAGTTTTGAGATTGTCAACTAGATGGACAAAAATATGTGATTACAAAGACTCTTATTAAACAACACCCACAACAGTTGTTATATTGTTCATTGTGTCTTTCTAAATATAGATTTCTACTTCGTTTTGTTCCAAAAACCAATTGTTGAAGACCGAGCTGACTTTACTGAAAATAAAGAGGTGTTTATGATCTTAAAGAGTTCCAAACGAACAAATGTGTGGGCTAAGTAATAGTCGAGTAGGTACATGAAAGTCATTTTGAAGCTGTCCAGACATCAGCTCACAGATTAGTGTCTAGAATCGAATTTAAATTGTGTAAGCAAACTGCTTCATTGCACAAGGCCATGGCTCAGTCTATTTAACCGTGAGGAGTGTTAGGCTCACAGGTGAACACATTCTACCACAACGCCTCGTGGCTTCTCGAGTTTATTCACTCAGCGAAGTTGTCGAATCGCGTCTAGATACTTCCTATAATCAAAACTTCCAGCATGCGGTGGTAGCAGTTCTACTTCGCGAACTTCGCATTGTGGTTGTATGTACTTAAGACCATTGGATACAACTATGAATGTTTTGTCCATAGAATTAAAAACGACTATTACGAACTGTTTGCTGATGTCTACCTTATTTAAGGCGAATAAAGGATCGTAATATATTATGTAGATCTCAAGTTTTCACATCTCATAGTTATTTTAATAAATTCACCAACTACGTTTGTTGTGGTTTTGTAACATGCTTTTAATCATGCCGTAGCGTCTGAATGGATTTGAATAAATGTGGCCATAGGTGAAGTTTTGTAAATTTAATCTTGGGCTATGAACTTTCTTGACTGGTAACCAACCACAGGCACTCTTTTAAACTGACTTGAAAACTAATAAATAATAAAGAAAGGAGCGTAGTGGTTTATTTATTGACGGTTAAAGCTTAATATTAATAATGTTTTACAAAAATAACAATACATAAACTCAAATAAGACAAAACGGATGTGATGATTGAAATGCCAATAAAGCAAGGTTTGATATCGATTTCAGTGTCAATGATGTGTGCGATCGGTCATTTATTTGGCTTATCGCTCACTGATAATAACATTTGCATGTAGAGCCTTTCATTATGTCCCTAAGAGACTCCACCGCTGTACATTTATTACTGCGTTCTTGCAGATACATTCAGTATCAATGATACTTTAGCTTGACAGTTTGATAAACAATTCGAGCGTGATCTAATTATTCCGGCAGTATTTACATGTAAACAGCGTAGAATGTTTTATTTATGCTTTTAAGATATTGACACGCATCATTATTGGGCTATTGAGGAAAGAAAGCGTTTGTTTTGTTTTAGTGGAATTACATACAAGACATAGGAAATAAAAGCCTGCAGATATGTTATTTTTTTTTAGTTTATACTGTGTCAACAAATCCGCACACACACAAGCAAACAAAAATGTCTGTGCGTCATACGAATCCAAGACAGAGTGCGACCTTGAGGATTAAGTTTTCACATGGCCGATATTATGTTAGTCAGTCATTCCGTGTACTTATGTAGTGTGGCCTAAGATCGTCAATTTATAAATTTCATTGCCAACACTCTCACCAACCCATTAATTAAGAAAAGAAAAAAAAACTGCATATTGTCTATTATTTGTAAGTCACAAATCGATTGATTGAGAATGCCAGCCAGCTCGGGGGCGGCCATGACTGCGGCGCTGTCGGCAATGTTAATTCAGCAATTCAATGCTACTGATATGTCTGATGTCATCGGAATACTAAATTACGTCGCGGCTTAAGGAAATTCTGACAAATATTCAAATACCCTGTGAAATTAGAAATGATGCGGCCCATAGGTTTATTGTAATGCATGGGGGATGGTAATGAGGAAGCACCGATGTCGGTACTGTGGTGTCTGATTAGATCACGGAAAATAGATGACGGTGTCTTTATAAGGGCTGACCTCGTTACATTATTGCGCCATTTTTAGGTACAACCCATGTTGCAGAAGTCTTTTTTTATTGAAGTTTATTATTCATGTGGTAAAACTTTGTTGCTCTTTTCTTTCGTATCAAATTTGAATTGCTCCCATTCTGGTTGTACCCAGCAGTGCTCAACCTTTAATTAAATCACTATTCATTTCTAAATATATACATTTGAGTCAAGTGTCCTTCGTACATTACCTTTGAAATTAAATCGTTAATCTGAGCCGATGTAGCTGAAGAGCTAAGTAAGTATACACCTTTACATGTGTAGTAAAATACTTTTTCGTAAAACCAATTTTTCTATTACACTCAGTAAGATTTTCTAAAGAATATCAAAGTAAGACACGTCGTAATGGGTAGGTCGATTTTGTTTAGTGATTTTTGTGTGGTGAAAACATTCTATGTGTTTTATAGCAGCTTTTATCCTTACATGAAAGTCAAGAGAATAAGATTTTACGAGCGCCGTAGGCAGGGTGTAGCAACTTATATACTCGTTCGTTCGTAATCGTTTATTATTAGTTATTAAGTAGGAGTATGTACTTGAACTTATATCTACTGCTATTAATTAGAAGTATTCAGTACCATTATAAAGACGTTAGTAATTTATTAAAAAGTTATTTTAATTCTATCTGTAGCGTCCACCCGTAGGGTTAAGTAACAAGTATACATTTTTGTTCACTATATTTTTATTGATACAATAAGCTATACTGACACATGCAATTGTATTCGTAAACAAGTAGTTACCTCATTAATTTCGAATGATCGAACTTAATTACCTATGTTTTCGGTATTGTTTATCGGCCGGCGGCCATACCCAGCCGAGTGTGCCGACCGATGCGGTTACTTTAATTTTACATTAGCCAACGTACACAGGAAAGCGCTTTTACAAACCTTTCATGAACCCAATGTTAATTTACCATATCAGTTTTGTTCACTTGTTAGCTTTATGTTATTGGTTTTAAGGGATCAGCACAGTTGGCAGGTAAGCCCTGTAGGTTTATTAAACGTTCAGTTTGGGATGAAATGTTAGACGCATGTGTGTTATTCTTATTACTTTTTAGTTAGAATATAATATCAATGTATATGAGAAATATTATATTTGGGCGTATTTATAAGTCTTTTCGAGTGACACTTCTATGACAATCTGCTAACTAAAACTGGATCCCATCACGGTTGAAGCTAAAAATTGATGCTTGAGGCTAAAATACTACTTCTGTCTTAAACGACTCAACCCACAGTAGCTATCCAGACTGTTATATAAAATGATCGTTAATCTAGCTGATATACAAAGTTAATCTCTTCAAACACTCGGATTTGGGTATTATAGTCGACAAAACTTTCCAGTGCCCGGTTTGTCGTAACGGCCGGCTACTTATCATTGCGTTGTTAGGCGTTTATCAACGATAGCCCGCTGATAACAGGCTAGTGCGTTATGATGTTAAAGCTAATACCATGGAATTGCAGTCCAATTTCAGGTAATCAAAAAATGTCGATGAAAACCTTTTATAAACAGGTAGATCATGTATTGATATGAACTTTATCGTTAGATAAACAGGATGAAAAGCTTAGTACTCAGAATACAGAACAAACCAGAAGCCGTGAACGCACACAAAAATGACACCACACCAATTACGCCGAAGTAGGGTAATTGAACGATTTGACATTTAGTTCACAAAGATCGCGCGCATCGCTGGAACGTTTTACACGCTGCACATTTAATTCAATTATGCCGAGCTGCGTAATGCAAATGTGCAAAACTGCGGACGGAATTATACAAAAATATGTTAGGATTATATTTAATTTGTACATTTCACATAAATATGTCCTTTTATTTAAATATTGAATAATTTTAATTGTAGTGATTGTTATATAAAACCAAGCGGCCATTTTGTCAGTGTTGCAAGTATTTGGTTGAGAGTTTACCCCACGATTTTTTATTAACTAATTTGTGCACAAATTTCTAAAAGGAGAACGAACTATGTTTTTGTGTGCTTTAGGTGATGAGTTTGATTACCAGTTTGAGCACTGTCATTGGATAGCAATACGGAGTCTAGAATTGTATCTAGTCCATGCCAATAGGCTCGCCCCCTATTACGCGACTGCACTTCGTGTATGCATTAAGCTATTAATATTATTTAATGTATTGACCTCACCTACATTTATTTGTCCTATTGGTCCCAGGACCTATAACATAAATTACGAAATGCGGGTATACTATATACCTAATGCCTTTTAGAAATACAGTTTATAAGAATACCCATTTGAGAAAAATACAGGCGTAATGTCATATCATGTTTATTGGTAGAATTCCAAACTATTGCATTACAATATATCTTTTTAAAATTAAATATATATAATAACCTCTTATAGAAATCATAAAATAACAATATCCAAAACATCGTCATTTACCCCAGAAGTAGTAACTGCCATTCCTAACCTAGCAACATTAAGCGGGTGTAAAGTGGCGGCAGGGGGGAGCGTACGTATTGTTGATGGACACAGTGCACATAAAGGAAAAATGGCTGAACGCGGGGCCTGTGGCTTAGTATAAACATGAATGAAATATACATAATTAAAAACAAGAAAATTATGTATAGAAACCACAGTAACTGAACCTACAATTACCCTAGGTGAGTACCTAAGATACCTACTAGTATAACAAATTGATTTGTAATTAAAATAGTACCAACCTATTGTAAATAAACAAAGAATAAGAATAACTATTTTTCCTACGTGATAAAGTAAAATTCGTAGAAGCTTTGGTACTATGTAAGCACAAAATAGGCCTAGACTTTGTGTCTAAGATAAAGCTTACGATAGTGGGCTCGGGTCTAGTCTAGTTGGGTACATCCGAGTACCGAAATATGCATGGGAGTAAAGTCAATTTCACGTGCTGGTGCGCTACGATATCATCAAACGAGGTCTTTGAGATGACGCCGGAGTTTCGCTTAGGTACAGGCTTGCAGGTGGCAATAAAACTAAACCTTTCTAGAAATCTTGCCAGGAATAATAGCTTAGTAGAATTTACGGCGATACACTATCATGTAGACGGGTACCTAGTACATTGTACATTGCACTATTTATCGGCATTGCGGGCATTCAGGTAGGTAAATCATAATGCGCTTTTTTGGTAAACAATTCTTTTGCATCTATAAGATTCCAAAAAGTGTGTTTTTAGATTATAATAGTGGTATAGTTTCCCAAAACTCCCTTTAAATGGACCACAAAGTTTCATACACTCAGAAATTATGAGCGTTTCTAAATATAGTTGTCTTGGAAAGGTGCCGAAAATATCTTATTGATCTGACTATAATATCCTACTAATATTATATTATGAGCGATTTTACACACAGACAGACTAAAAAGTGACAAGGGCCAATTTTTTGTGTAAACAAATGGCCACTTCCTTATCCGATCATGGGAGTGAGGCCATGAGCAAAAGCTAGTATTTCATAAATACTGATTTATTCATAATGTTATTAAGGGTGGACTTACTTCGTGCTCTTATGTCATGCTTGATCTCTCTCGTGAAGAGGATATAAATAAGTTTCTATGTTATATGGAATTCTTATTACCATCATACTTGAAGTGGTGTGTTATTAATTTATTCATCATCTTTGATTAATGCCATTAGTGTATTGTAAACCACAAAATAATTAAATCCATTTACGTAAGAAAAGAGACTGTCTCGTTATGTACTAGAAACTACGACTAAGTAAATTTGTGATCACGTTTAAGAGCGCAGTTAGTAAAAGTTGGGAAATGTTCCAGAAAGAAATTCAATAGTTCAATACCGAAAAGGTCTGACATGGCGCAGTGAGTAGGTACGAGCAGGTAATCGGAAGAGCAGCCGGGGAGCACGATATACTCTCAGATACAAAATAGATAGTCAGAGCACACAGCAGAAGGTCCATTCTACAATACACGAGAAAATTATTTATTTATTTCGGGAGACCATAAAACATTTGATTTAGGATTTGGATTATAATGTGCTTTAAATAGAAATATATATTTTACCAAATGGAATCAGAAGTAATATTACTTGATTGTCTTTGCCAATATTGGTGTTTAATTCTTAATTTTTGACAATGGTAGCAGGCGAACTGATGCAGTTTGACGTCGATATTTTATGCACTTGTCTGGCTTAATGATTCCTTATGAGTTTTTTAGTCTGAGGTTTATTGTTTTACGTTAGTACATAGTTTTGTTTTACTAGTTTGATTATTATTACATAACATAAAATGATTTAAATTATGCTGTAGTAATTTTTAGGTAGCGAAAATGAGGAGTGTACCTTCTGTTTTCTTATTGTATCATACTTCTGTAGCACCGGTTTAGAGACCTACACATTCGCCATCGAATTTAATTTGTCAGGTAAAACTTTCAAATTGATTCCAGTTGATATTGGTTTGACCAAAATAATTCTGTTCATTGTTTTATTTCTTTCCGATATTCCTTAAAGTAAATGGAAATGTATTATAATCGTCCTTCGAAGCAATTTGTAGTCAATTGAAGGAAATGAGTTATTATAGTGAATAGGCGATGTTCTATCAACGTATTTATGTTCAATTGTGGTTCTTGAACTCGACGTGCGTGTGCTAACTCAATACATCTAGCATTGAAAATCAGCATACATACATACACATACATACACTGTGTGTAGGTAGGTACTTATGGTTTCTGTACAATGAACTAACAGTAAAATAAATGAACATACATTTGATTCAGAGATTCAATTAATCCGCAAAGTGTTATATATTCAGTTTTATGAAACAAATGGTGCGGAAGGTCAATGTATTGTTGAGGAAGAGTTCTGCTCTACATTTGTATGTGAGCTGAACTAAACAATCAGAGTAACATCTGTTGATTTTGACGCTCATTAGCTAACACCGTTCTTATAGTAAATAGTCAAGTCTAATAAATTAAGCATTAATCTTTTTCCAATCGGGTCGAATAGAGCCGAATGTAAGTGCATTATATTACTAGACATAAATACAACTTTTGGAATGTGACGGCAAAAGAACAGTTAATGGGCCAAGGGCTTTGCCCCGTTATAATGCGAGTCAGGTATTTATGCGTCTGATAAGAACTACTCGACTAACTAATGAAGGAGACGTTCGTTTATCTGTTTATGACTAACATCAGGAAAATAATATTAACGACTAGGAGAACACGATGACGAATCGAGTTCCTATATTTTGTTGTTCCATTGAAAAGAGACATTGAATAGTGTATTGTATTGTATCACGGGTAGAATATTATACTTACATAGTTGTAAGGCTTGCATGACTGACCGAGAATGGTGCATTGCGGTATGGAATGGACCAGATGTTGTAAGATTAAATTTGCATATTTTCATTGTTTCTCGAGCCATATTATTACCTGGTGCTTATTCTCATATGGTAATTCTCTCATAACGCGCTCGTTTAAACTAATAAAATTAGTCTAACAACACTCAATTGAGTAATTTCATCGACAAAAAAGAGTAAAATTATAAAGAATGGCATCAATTTATCATTTCCATCGTTCTAGTAATATGACAGCACGCTGTTTTTCATAAACACCATAAATTCATTTCTTGTACGTGAGAAGCAAGAGCACAAAGAATGAAGTAGATTCGAAAGAATAAAGTGAACCATTGTCAATAGGAATGATGGAACGGGTAGGTACCATGCAATAGAGCTGTCACGTATTCTTTGTAGTTCTTGCATAAATCATATGCTTAACGCGGAACAATGGAAGCTAATAATGTCACTTATCTCCATGACAAAACAGGGGTTGTAAACTGTATTACATAAATGGTAATGTGGCAAACGCACGCCCATCTCGGTGTATCATACTTGTTATCTAAACACACATTGATGTTACGTTAACAATAGCTCTTAAACTACTTTATATCTCATTTGCTTATTATGCTTCTAAATTCTCAGAGAAAAGTTTAAATTGATGTCGGGCGAACATTCGTACAGTAGAACCTAAATACAATTAGGTTGTTACAAAACTCTGTTGCTGCTTTATTTTAATTAACACCGTTTCGTTGGAAAATACTTAACACCTATTTATTATTAATTTTGACAGACCAAAATTGTCAAATTGCGGCTGATATTTTGTAAAATCTTAATTAAATTTTGTGCTTATTTTGTAATGTATACGTTTAAATATTTATGATGCGTTTATTTTAAAACTGCTGTCGAAATACAACACAAATTATATTGCCTTAATATCAAAAAGTATACCTATTCAGTTAATTTTACGAGTAGGTATAGCTTA
Source organism: Abrostola tripartita (assembly GCA_905340225.1). Taxonomy (NCBI): domain Eukaryota; kingdom Metazoa; phylum Arthropoda; class Insecta; order Lepidoptera; family Noctuidae; genus Abrostola; species Abrostola tripartita. The sequence continues at coordinate 7,356,764 of HG996488.1, forward strand.
ACTTTTCGTATTGAAAGCTATTTCGTATTGAAACATATTGTGGTGCACACCTTAATCTATTATAATTATATCTTTATCTGCGTAGGGATTTTTTTGGTATGACTATGGTATTTTTCGTATTCACTTTTTTTTCTGACTTTGATTCCATTCGCGTCGACCTCGATTTGTGTTGTGCATGTTAAGCGTTACATTTACATTCTGGGTGGAACACATGTGTCCAGGTAATAAAACAGCAAATCATGATAGGTATTATTATTTACCAATTCAAAAGATATAGGTATAGTTTATGAAAGTAACTAGTACCTAAGCATAGAAACACAGCATATCTGCATATGTTGTAAATGTAAATGTTTAAGTTATGTTGACTCGCAAGCGAATATAATTTCTATCATATCTAACGTGCATAATAATCTCCACTTTTCAAGTGGTTATTACTTATTTAATGCATTGATTTTCTAGTTTCAAGTAAAATATCTTTTTTTTAATCCTAATTCTTCATGTTATTTCCGAGGCGAGTGAGCACGACTGTACTTTTATGTTTTGTTCTTTAAAATGAAAAACGTGCCAATTGCCTGCTACATACTTTTGGAGTTGTCGATTTGCACACCAATAAATTAACTTCGTGAGAATCGCCTACAGAAAAAATAATATTAATAAAAATGACGAATCGCACATTTCATGCGAGTTCAATTCGTCAAGCGAATTGTCCAATAACCCATATCATTTATGTAGTGGATCAATAATATTTCATATAATACGATTAACTACTTGAATAAGTGACATAATATTTAGACCTAGAAAGCCTAACGCAATAATAATATAATAATAATAATAATATATAATAAAACCTGGCAACCTCGTTATACGTCAAGTCGATTTTAAAATTTTATCCCTTTATAATTTAATTTTACTTAATAAATTGATATATAAATATTATATTCATATACCTATCCAATCAATAAACCAAACTCATACATAATTGTAAAAAGAAATATATTTAAACTATGGATATCCGCAGAATATAATAATATTACCATGTGTCAGTTGCTATATCAAATTGTCAAAATTCAAGAACACAAATTAGAACAGAATGGAATAAATAATAATAAATGATAACGAGGAGTCAAGCGAGGAAGAACTTGAACACACGCCCACCATCTTCGGACTCGTCGCTCAGCTCCGCCTCGCAGCCGTCGAATCGGGCATCTACTGCAAATGATGTTATTCCGGCTGCAGTTGCGTCGAGCTCGAGTGACGAGTACTTCTCACCGCCGACGAGCCCACCACGTCGGCGAGGAAGAGGCCGACCGCCGGCCAGTTTGGGACCCCGAGGCCAACCGGCTTCTGGAAGGGTTCTCGCTGTCGGTGGAAGTGTGCAGCGCATGCGATGGACACAAACGATGAACGTCAACGTCATGCGCGCATACTTTGGGGCTACAGATGGAGGAGCTAACTTGACTGCATACCGTAGTCGGATGCTTGCTATGTTTCAGGCGCTTGAACCAGCCGTAAACGTCTCGACACAGCGACTATCGGATCAGGTACGAGCCATCCAGCGATGTCATCTGTTGGATGACGCCGTACTTGAAACGCTACGTTCTGAAACACAGAGTAGCCGTACTATCCCTACCTCGTCCCAAACCATGCAACACCATCAGCAACAAGAAGATGAGGGGGATGATAGGGCTACAACTGTAAGTACCCAGTGCAATGAACAATTAAAGAGCACTCTGGAATGTACGCTTCAGGAATATCGGTCGACAACACCCGAACTTAGACCGCGCTTACCACGATTGCCTATGCACAATAGAAATAGGGCACTTGTGTGCGCTCTGGATTCACTGCTACCAATCTATTTTGATAGCAGTGAAGATCTCTGTGATACTCATTCGATAATGTACTGCGCGGCTGTTGCGGCATGTCGAGTAGCTCACATAAAGGTTCCAACTAATAGAGCTACTCGACCATCTAATGCCCCTCCAGCCTGGCAGTGCAGGATCGAACGTCGTATCGATGAGACCAGAGTGCTCATTGGCAAACTTGTCGCCTTTAGGGATGGTAACTCACGCCCAAGAGTAATGCGTTTTGTGAGGCGAGCATTCTCGGGGATTGAAATCAATCCCCTAGAATATTTGGCTCAAGTCACAGAACGCATCGACTTCCTTAAGCAAAAAATTTGTGCATGGGCAAACCGTATCCGCAGGTATAAACGGCGAGTCGACCGATATACCCAGAACCGTTTGTTCCAGAGGGACCAAAAATGGGTATATAGACACTGGGAACGACCGGATAATGGTGTGGGTGACGTGCATTTACCGGATGATAGTACCACTAATGAATTTTGGCGCAGCATCTGGTCTGTGCCCGTCAACCACACCGAGGGGGATTGGATTGGGGACGTTGAACAATCATGTGAATTATTACCAACAATGCCTGAAATCATCATTACCACCCAAGATGTAGCCAGTGCAGTCCGTCTGATGTCAAACTGGAAATCTCCTGGACCAGATGGATTGCACAATTTCTGGCTTAAATGGCTACATAGTTCACATGGTTGCCTGGCGTCTCAGTTTCAGTCGGCCTTAGAATCGGCGTCGTTACCAGAGTTTCTTACGACAGGAGTTACCCATTTGCTCCACAAATCAGGTAGTATCACGGATCCCAAAAATTATAGGCCAATTACCTGTTTGCCTACAATTTACAAACTTCTTACATCCATTTTGAAGGCAAAAATTTGTCAACATATTGATAATAACAATATCATGAATGTCGCTCAAAATGGATGTAGGAATGGATCACGTGGTACTAAGGAGCTGCTCTTAATTGACATGAGTATTAACAGACAGGTCAGACGTAATCGTAAGGATTTGTCAGCATGCTGGATAGACTACAAGAAGGCATATGATTCGGTGCCACACACGTGGCTCATGAGGGTGCTGGAGTTGTACAAAATCAATGCAACTCTACGCACCTTCCTGATGTCATGTATGGGGCAATGGAAGACGAACCTTAAATATCCAGGGTGCCGGCAAACCCGCGAATACGATGAACCTATCAGGATTAAACGTGGGATATTCCAGGGTGACAGTCTGAGCCCATTGTGGTTTTGCCTAGCCTTGAACCCCCTGAGTACATTACTAGAAGGCTCAAGGCTGGGTTACCGGTTGAAAAGAGGAGGTCAGGTAATATCTCACCTTTTTTACATGGATGACCTGAAACTGTTTGCGTCAAATAGCCTACAGCTGATGGATTTACTAAAAATCACAGAGAGTTTTAGTAGATCCATCAGTATGGAGTTTGGCGCAGATAAATGTGCACTCATCCATGTAAAACGAGGAGAGGTTGTGGAATCTGAGGGAACACATCTATCAGATTCCACATACCTTAGAGCCCTCTCTTCTACCGAGACCTACAAATATTTGGGTATATCGGAATCGTTAGGTCTAAAAGAGACTGATATGAAACAACTGTTCAAGGAGCGTTTCTATGGCCGCCTGAAAAAAGTACTTAAAAGTCTACTTTCAGGCGGAAATAAAGTGCGCGCCTTTAACAGTTGGGTCATGCCAGTCTTGATGTACTCTTTCGGTATACTCAAATGGACTCAGACAGAATTGGAAACCCTGGATAGAAAGGTCCGGACAACGCTAACCACATATCGAATGCATCACCCGCGATCTTCAATGATGAGGTTGTACATCCCACGAAAATGTGGGGGTCGGGGTTTGTTAAACGCTAAGACCCTCCATAATCGTGAGGTGTGCAACCTCCGTGAATACTTTTTAAAGACTGACGTTGGGATGCATCGAAATGTGGTTGCAGTAGATAAGGGCCTTACCCCGTTATCCTTGTCTAAAGAGAACTGGCACAAGCCTGCAGTATTAGATACCAATGATCGCAGGGAGGTATGGCAGAGCAAGGAGCTCCATGGACGCTTTTATCGGGCTCTTCATGGGCCCGATGTAGACTTTTTAGCGTCCATCTCTTGGCTACGATTTGGTGACCTCTTTGGGGAAACCGAAGGTTTTGTGTGTGCAATTATGGACGAAGTTATGATGACGAACAACTACCGGAAATATATTCTGAAAGATGGAACGGTTGACATATGTCGGGCATGCCACCGTCCGGGTGAATCAATCAGACATATTGTCTCCGGTTGTTCTAGTCTGGCTAACGGCGAATATTTGCATAGACATAACCAAGTGGCCAAGATTATACATCAGCAACTTGCTCTAAAATATGACCTTGTGGAATCAGAAGTACCGTACTATAGGTATGTGCCCGACCCAGTTCTCGAAAATAGTCGTGTCACATTGTACTGGGATCGATCTATCATTACTGACAGGACTATTGTTGCCAATAAGCCTGATATAGTGGTGATAGATCGATCAGAACGACGCACAATGATTGTTGATATCACTATCCCGCATGACGAGAATCTCGTGAAAGCTGAAAAAGATAAACAGATTAAATATCTGGATTTAGCGCACGAGATTGTCGACATGTGGGAGGTGGATTCGGCAATTGTTGTACCGATAGTAGTTACGGTCAATGGCCTAATGGCCAAGAGCCTCGATCACCATCTTAAGAGGCTCGCGTTAGGCGGCTGGGTTAAGGGCTTGATGCAGAAGGCGGTACTTCTTGACACGGCGCGCATAGTCAGGAGGTTCCTCTCTCTGGAGCCCTAACCGCCGGCAGCTAGGACCCTGATCCCGTTGCAGGTTGGCGACTATTTTTTATATTTTTAAATATATTTTATTTTTATTCTGCTGTTTTTGTACATAATATATATTTAAAAATGTAATTAATAAGTAAATGTTTTAAATAAAGGAAATAATAATATAAACAAAAAGTTTATGCATGGGCAAGTCGTATACGTAGGTATAAGCGCCGGGTGGATAGGTTCTCCCAGAATCGTATTTTTAATCAGGATCAAAGGTGGGTATATAGAAATTGGGAACGATCAGCTCAAGGTGTGAGTGATGGGCACCTGCCCGATGATGATGTTACCAATGCATTTTGGCGCAGCATCTGGTCGGTGCCTGTCAATCACACTGAAGGCAGTTGGATGCTTGACGTCGAGCAGTCATGTGAATCCATACCAGAAATGGGGACGATTACAATAAGTCCCCAAGATGTAGCTAGTGCAGTCCGTCCAATGTCCAATTGGAAATCACCAGGACCTGACGGACTGCACAACTTTTGGATTAAATGGCTACGTAGTTCACATGATTGCTTGGCGTCTCAATTCCAATCAGCAATAGAAGTGGGATCGCTACCCCAGTTTCTAACAACAGGATCTACCCACCTGCTCCACAAAACTGGTAGCACCGCGGACCCAAAAAACTTTAGACCCATAACTTGTTTACCTACCATCTATAAACTCCTTACATCCATTTTGAGGGCAAAGATCACAAAACACATTGATGATAACAACATTATGTCTGCTTCTCAAAATGGATGTAAGAACGGGTCCCGTGGTACGAAGGAGCTTCTCCTCATAGATATGACCATTTGCCAACAGGTACGCCGCTCAAAAAAAGATCTGTCGACATGTTGGATAGATTATAAGAAGGCCTATGACTCTGTACCTCACACATGGCTCATGAGGGTGCTGGAGTTGTACAAGATTGATACAACTCTACGCACTTTCTTATTGTCATGTATGAGGCAGTGGAGAACGGTTCTTCACTATCCAGGGTGTCGAGATATCCAACAGGACGGTGAACCAATTAGGATTGAGCGGGGAATATTCCAAGGCGATAGTCTGAGCCCCTTGTGGTTCTGTTTGGCCTTGAATCCTCTAAGTACATTACTGGAGAATTCAGGGTTAGGCTATTCGTTGCGAAGAAGGAGTCAGGTAATCTCCCACCTGCTTTACATGGATGACCTTAAATTGTTTGCTCCCAGCAGATTCCAACTGATAAAGCTACTAAAGATTACAGAAGCTTTTAGTAACTCTATCAGGATGGAATTTGGTGTTGACAAATGTGCCGTCATGCATGTGAAACGTGGAGGGATTATAGAATCCCAGGGAATTCAACTCTCGGATTCTATAAACCTTAGATCACTCTCCGCAACGGAAACCTACAAATACTTGGGTATGTCAGAGGCTTTGGGCATCAACGTGGTTGACATGAAACAATCATTGAAGGAACGTTTCTTTGGCCGCCTGAATAAAGTACTGAAAAGTCTTTTGTCAGGTGGCAACAAAGTTCGTGCCTTTAATGGTTGGGTTATGCCAACCCTGATGTACTCCTTTGGTATACTCAAGTGGACTCAGACCGAATTAGATGCCTTGGATAGGAGAGTCCGTACGCTGCTAACTTCAAATCGGATGCATCACCCACGTTCGTCGGTAATGAGGCTATACATCCCACGAAAGTGTGGTGGTCGAGGATTTTTAAACGCCAAGACACTCCACAATCGTGAGGTGTGTAGCCTCAGGGAATATTTCCTCCGAGCCGAAGTGGGAATGCACCGAGAGGTAGTTGCAGTAGACAAGGGACTCACTCCGCTCTTCCTGGCTAAAGAGAACTGGTGCAAACCTGTGGTATTGAGTGTTAACGACCGCAGGGATGTATGGCAAAGCAAGGAGCTACACGGACGATTCTACAAGGCTCTTCATGGGCCCAACGTAGACCTCCTATCGTCCGTCTCCTGGCTACGCTTCGGTGATCTCTTTGGAGAAACCGAAGGGTTTGTCTGTGCAATTATGGATGAAGTTATCATGACGAACAATTACCGGAAATATATCTTAAAGGATGGCACGGTTGACATATGTCGGGCATGTCACCGTCCGGGTGAATCCTTAAGACATATTATGTCTGGTTGTTCTCGTCTTGCTAACGGCGAATACTTACACAGACATAACCAAGTAGCCAGGATTATCCACCAGCAACTTGCTTTGAAATACAAACTGGTGGATTCTGAGATGCCATACTACAGGTATGTCCCCGACCCAGTTCTTGAAAATGATCATATCACATTGTACTGGGATCGATCTATCATCACTGACAGGACTATTGTTGCCAATAAGCCTGATATAGTGGTGATAGATCGATTAGAACGCCGCGCAATGATTGTTGATATCACGATCCCCCATGACGAGAATCTCGTGAAAGCCGAAAGAGATAAGCAAATTAAATATCTTGATCTGGCGCACGAGGTTGTCGACATGTGGGAGGTGGACTCAGCAATCATTGTACCGATAGTCGTTTCGGCCAATGGTCTCATGGCCAAGAGTCTCGACCAACACCTGAAGAGGCTCACGTTAGGCGGTTGGGTCAAGGGCTTGATGCAGAAAGCGGTACTCCTTGACACGGCACGCATTGTGAGGAGGTTCCTCTCTCTGGAGCCCTAACCACCGGTAGCTTGGACCCTGTTCCCGCTGCTGGTTGGGCCCTATATTTTATATTTTTAAATATTGTATTTTTATATAGATATTTAAAAATGTAATTTATAAGAAAAATAATTTAAATAAAGGAAATAATAATATCTTGGGACAACTCACACACGGTCATCTGATCCCAAACTAGGCAGAGCCTGTATTATGGCAACCGGACAACTGATAAACATACTTAAATATTTTTAAATACATACATAATATAGATAAATTACACCCAGACACAGAACAAATCATTATGCTCATCACACAAAGATTTGTCCTGGGTGGGAATCGAACCCACGACCTCCGGTTTAGCAGTCAGGGCCACTAACCACTAAACCAACAGGCCAGTCAATATAATAACGCAACGAGATTTATATCCAAAATAAAATGAACGGACACAAAAGTTGACACAAAAGATGTTATCACTTCATCATTATTAACCCGTTGCAGTCCACTTCTTGACTTAGGCCTCTCCTATGTTATCACTTATCAGTTCTTAAATAATTACGGTTAACCGCCTTTTTACTTTTTCAATTTACTACTTTATTCTAGACGTCGATGACGATGAACATCACATAACTTTAATTCTGGCTGGAGAGAAAACGGTGACACTTTCTATACGTCATTAGTGATTAAATCGAATGACATTTTTGATGAATGAATGGATGAATGAAGTTAACAATTAAATATGGAAAGCTTATAGCAGCGCCTGTAGAGCCAGCCAGTGTTATTTAATTAATCCTGTTAATTATTCTGTAATTTAGTTTTTTTATATAATCTAAACAATAATCAACGAAACGTGGATGTTGAACCGTAATATCGCTCTCAGGGGCATAATATTCTTAAGACAAGTCATTTTACAAATAATTTAACTAGTTTCGCTCTGGTCTGGTTAGGTAGCTTATGGGATTATTATGAGGGGCTACTGCAGATCCGCCGTACTGTGACGGTTAAGCCGTGCTCAGCGCGGTTAGTTTTATGATGGGTGACCGTTGTCACATATCGAGACCTCTCCGTGTTTCGGACGGCACGTTAAGCAGTTGGTCCTGCGACTGATCTTCCTCCGGTCATGACGGTCTACCATCCCAACGGAGTTTGAGAGTGAGGGAATAGGAAGTGCACGCTGTGTTTGCGTGCATACCCGTGGACTATGATATCTCCTGCCTAGTTGGCTAGTGTCAACTGAGATAGGCCGCCCTGACCGAAGTTCGGTCAGAGAACATTAGAGGATTATATACCTATTGTCATTGTTTATACTTCATAAATAATGAATATTCCTAGTACAACTGTACAATGCACCTTTTATTCAAGTAATTATATAATTTTCTTTTTTTAGGTAACAACGAATGGGTTTTTTTACGTAATCTAAAAATAAGTATGTCCACAAACGTGTGCAAAAAGTGCCACTTAGCATGAAAATGTACAACTAAGTGGTAGTCCACGTTTATTCACATCAACTAGTACCTATCTATTTTGCTAATTAAACAGTAGTGTTATTTTTTAGGCTCCTTACTCAAATTATGATACATCTTCTAACGAGTGCTAGCTATGAGTATTATCATTTGCTGGTGTAAATAAGCTTTTTAACGTAGCTCTCCTAATTGAGCAAATTTTGTAAATTTTCCAATCAAGTTAACTCGGCGAACAAAAGCTGTTTCATACTTCTCTTCCATGAAAATCATACATATTCAGACCCATATACTTTGCAATAGGTACTACATTTTTGATTACATATTTTTTGTATTTTAGGTACCGGTATATTGTTAACAAATGGTTGCAACCTTTACCCAAAGAGTAAGTAGGTGTAGTAAATTTTATACGCGGTATGAGCTCTATAAGCGGTAGGAAATGAACTACATTTTAATATTGTAGATCTTGAATGATCTAAAAAGTAATCTGGGTTAAGATAGAAGGTACTGTGCGCTGTACCCACCGAGTCCTATGTAGGTACACACAGTTCCTGAGAAACTTTTAGTAGACATTAAATAAATACCTGATTTTTATTCCTGTATTCACGAATAATGCGCAGTTCATCATCACTGTCACTGGACTCGTCAAACTCGTGGTACTTATGTTGATACATGACAACGATGATTCGGATTTAACAACGATAATAAGTTATACAATTGATGGCTAACACTGCCGTCCCAACGAACTGACATTTTTTTAAATACATGATTAATATTCCTTAATGATCATTAATTAAACGACCGCTAATTTATTTTTAATGATCCATTAGTGCGCTACTCAATAAGAATAATAAGAAGAAAACGAAAAGTGTATTCGATTCAGAAAACATAGGTCGCAAAACGAAATAAGATTACAAATGGAAAATCATGTTAACTTTGACGGTGAATAAGCCAATAAATTGTAATTGGATGTAGTTAACTCGAATGTACAAATGATTCCTAAAGCCTTCTGGATATAAGTGAGTATAATATCGGGCACAGCCTTACGATCTGCGAGGCCTGGGGCGAGGCTGGGATTGGCATTCGATATCGGTGGAAGTTTGGAAGTAATATGTAATAAAAAGCTAGCGTGGAATATGTGGAAGTAGTAACTAGAGATTTTGTAACTCAAAGTAAATCTTATTTCCTTTAAGTTCCGTTCTTTGTGTTTCTAAATCACATTGGAATAATAGTTAATCGAGCTATAAAGCAATACTAATAAGTTCTTCTAGAAGGATGAGAATTCGAAAAATATTTTTACTGTGTTGGTCTAGTACTCAAGCTTTAATTTTTAAGCAATTACTACTAAAATAATCAATCGTTACTATTTCTTGGCATCTTTCAAATCAATTAAATCTGTTTGTTTCGCAACTAGTCACAATCCTATATTTGCATGCACATCTACTTATTTACTATTAATTCATAATATTGTACATAACGATCATGTACTGCATCCGTGCTTACATAACGTAAGAAAATGATTGTTTTAATAATGTGGGCGTGTGTATAGTCGTAATTGATGACCTATGTCCATGTAATGGCTTGTCAAGTTACATTTACAGTCATTAGTCAAGTTATACAAAATACATGGAACTACACATGTAATGGCAATAGCTAGTTGATGATGAAGATTTATTAAGAATGTAAATGTCCTGCGTATATATATCCGAACTGCACTTTGTTTATTGTCTTATTGATCTATTACTTTTTTACCAAAATGTACAGAAGAACATAACAGTAAATTAAGTTAATGAAGTTAAGTAAAAACTCTTTATTGGATATAGAATCATGTACACTAGGTCAGTCAGTCATCAGTCATAATTAACATTTTACTGAACTGCGCTGTAAGTTTTGAGTCACAGGAGCCAGTTAAATTAAAGTATAAGTAAGTATTACCGAAAGAAAAACTTTCTATTTGTAAGGTACGCGGACGCTAAATTCTTGAAAAGTTTTTATATTATTTCAAACTTAACACGGGTACTGTGATCGGATGAATTGTTTTACTTTGCAAAATGAATATTTCCTAGTAAAAACAAAAGTAATTTACGGAATTATAACACGGCTTCAGAAAACATCTTTAATACCAAATATTTGATACAATAGATCCGCTTCAAAGTTTTGACGGGTGTTAATTGAATCCTTAATCATTTCACACTGTTGAAACCGCAATCCTTCCCCGGCAGTATACCCTCTGATATTCCATTAAGGACTATGTACGGTAAGTAATAAGTACAAATAAAGGCCAATCTGCCATGGTTTTTCAATATAATTTGGTTAATTTTCAGTAGTATCACGGAGCCTAGATTTGTGCCTGGTTAATGTCAATAGGCTCGTCACTAATATCAATTGGGAACTGTAACATACCTGATAAAATGTGGGTGTACTATATACCTTTACCAACCCCCCTTCAGGGAATGTAAGGCGAGAGTTTATAATTTTTGGAATATCGTAAACATTTTCATAATGGAACGATTTCATTATCTAAGAAGAAAACTCACCGTCACGTTAGTTGCCAGCGTTGATTGATGTATTACATCCCAGATTAATTTGTTAGCAAACCTTAAAACATCCATCTCTAATTAATTAACCCATATAAATAGACCGAATTATCCTGTATGATCTATTTCTAAGATAATTATATTAATCCAACTTGAGAGATAAACAATAATCACCCAGAAAATAATATGAACATTAAGATACTCGCAATTGAGAATGTATTTAACGCTTGCTAGGCAACCTTGGCGGCTAATAATTCGCTATCCGTATCTTCAATTAAAATCACATTTTGCTATAAAAAACAGTAGTTGGGCATGGATTTTACAAATCCCCGGGTGTATTGTAAGATGATCAATTTCAATGTGGCAGTCTGCCGATTTGTGATAGGTAGAACATTTTGAATGAGTTATCGATACAAACATATAGCTCGAAGGGTTAATTAAGGACATTCTTTCTGGATAAAGCAGAAAAAGAAGCACTGTTATTTTTTTATCTCTCCGACTGTTATTGGTATAATTACATGCTTGTATACATATTCTGTATAAGATACAAGCTAAATAAACATAACATAACGCCTGAAATCCCCGAAGGGATAGGCAATCGCATATAGTACACCGACATTTCGCCAGTTATGTGTCCCGATGTAATAGATGGCGAGTCTATAACCATCACCGGGTACAAATCCTGACTCCGTACTGCTACTGAGAATTACTTTAAGGAAAAACCCAATAACACTTTGCTTTCGGGATTCAAACCCAGGATCTCATGCTTAGCAGTCGCGCTTAGCAAGCAATATACACTAGGCAGCCTTGGTCTCGTTGGTCCACTGTCCTGAAAATTATAATAATGATTTGTAATAAAATTATTATTTGCTAGCAGCTTTTTAATAGGTGCTTACACCATTTAACCCAGTCCTTTAGATATGAAAACATTTCATCAGTATTCAAATAAAATACAAAAATACCACACTGAAAAATAAATTAAACACAGAATCTTAAAAAACCAAAAGGTTATATTGCAAAATCCTTAAATAGCGGTACTGCATTTTTTCTTTAGATATAAATAAATGTTTAAAAATGTTTAATAACCTATCTTTAAAAATATGATCCCCGTAGAACGTTTGTGGAAAATTAGGTTGTTTATTTTAAAACTGTAACAACAACAGAACATCAATAAAACAGGTCCCTACTTATTAAGGGGAGGAATCATAAATTCTTAGCAGAATATTTGGGGAATATAATAGGGATAGGGAATATTGTACACAATACAAAATATTTTACAAGTCTTGTACGGGCTTTCTCATCAACTCGTGTGTACGTAGCGGCACGTGTAATAGATTATTATATCTACTTCACCCTTCAGTCTTCAATTTAATAATTGGTAATATCTACACTTATACATAGGATGTTGTTCTATTCCCATTCTTAGATAGGTGTGATGCCGTTCAGACCACATAAGATGCAAACAAAAAGGTTGAAAAATAGAGTTTTTAAATAATATTAGTTATTTCCTAAATTATATTCATAATCCAACCTAAAATTGTTTTTGTGAATGTCGCATACAGAGTTCAAATCTATTGTTAGATATTCTTATGTCAATAATTGAGATTTATAAAAAGGCAGGATATTATTGGTCTTATCTTATGTTTTTGCTTAATTCCTTATCCTTATGTTTTTGCTTAATTCCTTGACCTTTAAAATAAAATCGCACACAATTGTATTTTTTCCTAAAGAGAACGTTTCAAAACATCTATATAAGTTCTTACGTAACTAGCTACTTACGTACGAGTTAACGTAATTAACCCTCCCATCCCTAGTACAGCCGGCCCGGGGCTGAGCTCTAGCTTTTAAAACAGACCCTAAATAATAAATTAGATCCAGCAGTCCCTTGTTGTTTTTGCATGTTGGTCAGTGATGCACCGAGTCGAGGTTCGAGTCCCGCAGGAGGCGCCCTCGGTAGCATCGCTTAAAGTCTTATCTAGTAGTTAGCCTGGCTGGAGGCTCCAGAAGTCTCGCCTTTATCCGGTTACGCCCAATAAGACCCCCCTCGGGGTCTTCGGCACTAAACTATACAAGAAAAAAAAATAGCTACTTACGTATTATTAGATTTCACACAATCGTATAGGTTTAAGTATTTATTACAGAAGTTGTAAATACCTACTGTAGTAAGAATAGAGTTCTAATTATAGTGTTATTTAGAGGGATTAAAAGCTTGAGGAAAAAAACATCATAGATTTGACTGTGCAGGCAAGGATCTTGTTAAAGACGATTATTACAATTGAAAATGAAATGAGTGGTCAACTTAAAATTTTGTTTGTCCGTTTTTATGGCTATCTACTGAAATAACTGGAACAATTATAATTGGACCTTCACTTGCAAGCAGTTATAATTTTGTAAATATTTAAGATTCCGCGACAAAAAAAAGAAAAATGCGGGCGGAGTTGTGAGTTAAAACTGCTATATAATAATACTCAATGCCAAAATAATTGCTGGTTTCTATAATGTCCCACGTATTAGCTATAGAACTGGGTTGAACACGCCTTTAAAATATAACTGAATTTCGGACTCTATCTACTACCAAACTGTATTGACAAGTCCAAATCCTGGTTGATTGTTCTTTTGTAGTCCTGATTGGTATCGGACAGAAGTCTTACATGCAGTCCTCAGCATAAACATAGTCCTCAAGTGAAACGTATAATTATAACGATGAAGCCATAACAAAGAAAAATATTACAAGTTAATTATTCTAATTAATAAAGCTAAAATATGGATAAAGTAAAAGATAAGGACAATTATTACAGTCATTGAATTTGGTACCTGTTATTTTTTAGCGGAATTGCTTCATTAAGCATGCGTTTTGAACCCAATTAAGATAACGCAGTTTTAATTCAACCTTATGTCCTAAGTCCTACTGGAATTCAAGCTGTCTGAAAATGTGGCCGCTTCTTATCATTTCATATAATCGGTTTTGTGGTAAAAACAATTTTTAATCCGAAACGAAAACAATATTCGTATGTGATTTTTTGAGGACGAATTTTATAAAAATAGTAAGTCTAATATTAGTTTAGGTGGTATGTATTACGATAAAAGGTATGTATGTATATATTGCATGAGATACCATAGAATAATGAGGTTACTAGATCCAGGCTTTTCAAACTGTGTCATTTAAACTACAAGTACCTATTGTCGCTTGGTGTAGCTGAGGCCTTCATCTATAGCGAACTCGATATGTTTCTAGTCTGTTTACTGAGTTACGCGTAATATTTATCCTAATAGCATCTGAAATTATCGACATTCGAAAAACATCGATCTCTTTGTTCTTTGTTTTATGCGATAATTGTTTACGTAGTTTACGCGCAGGAGTTGGTGATCGTAAACGGAAACTGATGCGTTATATCTGCCCGTGCGCACACAGCGATAACTCTGTGTAAACGGAACTGCTATCTAATGATGACACGGCATTCCATTTTACTTTACTCTCCTTGTTGTTTTTGTAACGAAAATGTAATCGTCATTTGGAACAGAAGGATGTTAGTGTTAATTTTTAAAACATTACACATACATTTTCCTGATGAGTCGCATAAAATTAGTTAGTGGATATCTGTTAGTTTTTACCAAAAAAAATTCTAACGTTTAGAATAGACTTATTGGGATAATGTTCGAATATTATTTAACATATCTAGCCTGCCGCGATGATATTTCAAAATTCATTAGAAACTAAGTATAGAAGTACCTCTTATAAGAATCCCATACGGTATTTTGACTAAATTAGAAAATAATTATTATAAAAGCCCAATAAAACTAATTATATTATAACGAAGAATTGTTCAATTACGTAAAGGGATCTAATTAGCTATGAGTTAATTAACAAGGCTCATTTGTTAGGAACGTTTCTACGGTGTATCCATGTTAATTTGTGAGGAGGATATTGTTAAAAGGCACTCCAGTTTCCTTTGGTAATTAATTAAAAATGGACGGTAAATTATTTCTATTCTAGCAACAGATTTTATTACTATCCAATTATTACGTCGATTCAGTGTCTGTGTCTAGACAACAGAATATCCACTTTATCCATTATTTTGGATGTCGTAGAAGGCGACTAATGGAAACGTTATCTTGATGACACTTCGTAAACTCTGCTTTAAAGGCAGAGGTGACCATTACTTACGAGCTTAGGTTTGTAACTTAATATTCATTAAGTTACATTTCGTTACTTTATAGTCACATCTGTTTGCCGGTGATACCTCTAAACTTTTGAGGATTATAGTCATGAATGTCATGATGCCTGTATGTAGATATGTATTATCCAATATTACGTTTTACTATTAGGTATTCTGCAATATTACTGTGCAAGACTTTCTTCTAATATTTTAATATGATTTTAGACTAGCCGCTAAACGAGAAAGATGACTGTCGGAAGGGAGAAAGAAATAAAGCAGTTTTTTTGTTTTAATGCATTTTTATTTGACCTTTATGTAACTGTAACCCGCAGTGTTAAATTTTCGGGATAAAAAGTAGCCTATGTGTTAATGCAGTGTGTCAGCTACCTCCATCCAAATTGGTCCAGCCGTTTGGTGCCACAAACTCACAACCTTTCGCCTTTATAATATTAGCGTGATGTACTGTGGGCCAATTTAGAATTTACTGTATACTATAAATAATGTAATACACTCAATACAGTATTAGGGTACATATCAGTTCAGCCCTTCTTGTCGTTCCAGTTATATATTTGATAAAGCGAAACATAAATATTCAAATTCGATTCGGTATTTAAGTACTCATTTATAATATGAGGGGATAGTGGAATTACTCCCATATATCATGTAGCGCAGCAGTTACTTGAAACATTTTAATATTCGGCTGGCTGTGAAATAATAATAATGTTTTCATTAATATTCAATAACTCATGTAAACGATATACCTAGCTAAAGATAAATTAATCAGCTTATAATGTAATTGAAACAATTAGCAAAGCCATAAGCTAATTGATTGTGATTGCAAAATGCAACGGGTTCTTTAGTGAAATAATGAGGAACCACAAAGTGAGCCAATTAATTAAGTCTACTTAACGTACACTTCTCGGGCGGTTAGTTTAAAGGTTCTTTAGATTTTAATGATATTTACGACATTGCTAATATTTTGCATTCACTATAAGCAGCAAAATCGTTTTACCAAATGATCTGGGAAACATGTACCTGAGTATAAAGAAAAAATAACTGTAAAAATAACGGTGTTTATAAGAAATGGACAAATTATTTCAATAGCTAAATATATGTAGAATCATCATAATCATATTCATGTGGACTTAAGATGAAGAGGGAAAATATGTTATCAAAAAATATAATAATAAAACATATTATAAATCTTTATGGTAGATCTCTTCTTAACTACATAAAGAAAACGAGAATGATAACCTACTTATAAAGAAATCCAAATTGTTCGTTTCATTCGAAATATAATATGTTATTCATAATTCAATATCTACCATCTCAGTCTACCATGAACATTAAAGCATTTTTTTGATTTAGGGTTCAGCGAGTTCTGAATATTAAACTGACATTTTGATTTGAGGTAACAACATTTCGCGAATGAGGATTTAGGTGCTCAACCTAATTTGTTGTGTAATGAAGGAGCCCAAAATAAGATGCAATAACATTCAGTAGAGATATGTGCACAAATAAAGGTTATTTAAATATCGAACAGGCTAATTTAAAAAAAACATTCTGTATTTACCTTTACATCAATAATATAATTAATGTTTGTGAGTTATATTTTGGTTTTGTATAGTTACATAACAAAATTTTGGCGAAATGTTTTCATAAACTTTATTAGTTAAAAATATTTGGCAATCAACACGAGAACAAACGAAATTGTTTTAAACAATCTTTGGATTTCAGTTAAATCATTGTATACCACCTACCTGCGTAAAACGGTAAAACTGTTTCATTATTTTGATAAATATTCATCAAGATGAAAAACCAATTTCAATTCGGAATCTACAATAAAGTGTACAATTATTTACTGAGAACTCTATAACAGTGTATAATTTACTCTTAGCGGGGTGTTATGTATGTTCATTGTTTAGTTTTTTCAGTCGCTACGTTCAAGGCTAAAATATGCATTAGTCACAAAAAACCGGTCAAGTTAGTAAACCGTTTTCCAGTAACATGGCGTAGCTTTTTTCTTTTAGTTTATCGACGAAATCCACTAACCTAATCGACGTTTATATAAAATCAAATAATACATTTCGTGTTAAAATTGGCGCATATCTCACTTAAATACAAGGATTTATTCTATGAGATACTTGAAAGTTGCGACGCTCCTCCGAAATAATTTATCTTTTAAAGTAAAATATTAGGTAGAAAGCAAATGACGCCATAAATAAACCAAATACGTCTTTATCGTACAATTACCAAAATAGACGATCATTCACAATGATATGAATGAATGATGAATGATGTTATCCTTTATTATACACCAACAGTAATAGACATTATATAGATTAATCTTGTTCAAGTATATTTTTGACTTAACCAAGACCTTTCCTTTGGTATATTTTTTATAATTTATCCTTAAATAGATACGTAATGTTTACGAGCCTTTTGTCGGTCCTTGTCGTTCTTCTCAACCAGCCTCCAGACAATATAGCGTCACTATTTTTCTTAAACAACCCAGCAAACACCACGGGTCACATTTTCGAGTCATTTAAATTGTAAATGGCCACAATGGTACCCACTTATTTACATTCTGTAGTTCGTTCTTGGGTCGAAATTGTAAACATACATAAAGTTGATAAAATGTATTATTCAAATTCAGTTAGGTATAGGAATAATGGTACGCTTTGATTATTATGTAACTTTTCCACCATCAAACGTGAACAATGAAGAAAGTTCTTCGCTTGTTTATACGGGATTATATTGAAATTGAAGTAACTATAGGGACGGAGCTAAAATATCCCGTACTTTACGATGCTTGTCCCTTAAAAAAATATCCTGGGTGTATAGCGTTATAAAATAAATACCCATTTTCCAATATTCCCTTTTTCTTTTATTTCCTTTCTTGGAATTGTTTAGGTTTATGTTGCATTCGAAATACTACTTATCGATTAAATCTAACAAATTTACTGTGTAAAGAATGTACAGATGAAAAGCAGTTTCATTGAGAAAAACGAAATGAAACGAATATTACTGAAAACAGAGTCACTTAATTAATACTACACTTATTATATTTATATAATCCGATTGATACCTACATATTTATCCTAAGTACATTGATAACAATATACGTTGTAATAGCTAGGCTGACTCTGCGGAACCAATTCCTAAGCTTGATTGTGCTATGCTTTCCCTGACTGTAATTTATTACGCTCTTTACAAAGTAATTAAAATTAAACATGCCATATGTATTGTTGACCATGTTGGCCCCCATTCACCCTAATATAAAAAAAGGAAAATTACACGAACATAATATTAGAAATGCACATTTTCAACCAATCAATGCTTGAAAAAAGTAATGAAACCATACCCGATAGGTATAAAATGCATAACGTAAAGTTTCTCGAACCAATCTCTATCGAAACTTCAGAAACTACAGGAATATAGAAATCTATACAAGTTCAGCTTAAACTTAGAGTTTTGGTTAGAAACAATATTCGGGCTAATTTGTCTGTGATATATTTATAGTAATACAAGTTTAGTGACGAAAATATTAGGTATGTTTAAATTAATTCGCTTAGGAGTAAATATCATAATTAGTTACTTCTAGCAATATTGGTTACAAAGAATTTGCAATCAATATTTCGTAATGTTCACTGTAGCGATCTTTAAAGAGATCGATGGTTAGCGAGCGATGGATGCGGAGCAGATATTTTGCGTGATTAATAACAGTTTTTATAAAAAGTAAAATATTCTTTAAAACGAGATTAATTCGGATGAGTGCGAGCCATAATTACATTACGCATAGGTATGGCCTTTCGTGGTTTGCATAGGTAATAGAGGTAAATAAGATTTCAGATTGGCCTTTTTGGTTTTCTAGCACACTGTTATAAAGTACATAATGAATTAAAATCTTTCCAAGTATCAACAATTACATCAATCAAAGATCTTTGTGTGATCTTATTCTTAGTATTTAAATTAAAGATGCTAAAGAATTTTTGGAATTAGATTAAGTTTTTGGTCTAGAGAAAGGTTGTGACCATCTAGAGTAAAGGTTGCCTTTTTTTTTTTTTTGCTTCAGAATGTTACATTAGGTACATTAAAAAGGATCTACTTTAATCTATAGGTAATATTTAAAAAAAATGCTTTTTTTTCCATGTTATTTCCATACTATCTTTGCGTTCGCAATGGATGGATTTGACAAATGAGACATTTCGACACGTCCAAGCACGGTTTAGTGAAACGTAAGTATTTGTTACTAATACATCTGGTATTCATTACAAAATCTTCCTGTAAATCTACAGGAATATGGCATTAAATTATTAAAGTGTTATGTGCAAAATGTCATCATCATCATCATTAAGCTACTGCGTTTAAAGATTTATTGATATAAAGACGATACTTTGTTTATTTTGTACTTACATCTCATAAAATCTAAATCCAATCCAGATAAAATGTCCCGTAGTAAGCTGGGTAATAAAATACCTCGGTTACTTAAATACACGTTGAATTTTTATATATTGCAACACTTACCTAATTACTCTTTAGCGGACAAAACAGAATTTATGAGATTTTCTCCAAATTATTTTTAAGCCTTAACATCAGTTTTTTATTGTATTATTTTACAAATTACAAGCGGGTTTTTAAAATATAACAAAATTGTTCTAAAAGAAGAATCTTCAAATCCCTGGCATGAGTAAAACTAATATTACGAACTAAATGCTGTAATAAATAAATTCTTTTTACGCCAAGTTCAATACGAATTGCTATTAATTAAAATTAAATGCATTCTTTTTTTAGTGAATCGTTAAGTGCTGTTATGTCATTAGTCTTATCGCTGTTTAAAGGGATTACGTTATTTCAATTTGCATACTGGCTTCGTTTTTATTACAGGTATTTAGCTACCTACCGAATCTTTGGTAGCTATCGCATTGAGTTCTACAAACATTTTTTTATATCTCTCTTAAACAACGATTACATTGTTTAATGTGATTGGGACTATGTGATAGTCCGATTGTGCTTGTAAGAATAGATTTAAACTCTTGAAAGAGATACATTGCTTTTTTGTGTTAATATATTTAATCTGGGAACCTAAATCTCTTTGTCCTTTGTGTCCCTTATAATTATTTTTATTTGTTACAAGTATAGTGCGATTTAGATTTCGACTAGACTTGTATTATTGACGGTGTAGCAAACTAACGAGAGTTTAGTCGAGATAAGTAAGATGAAGATTATGATAAATTGAATTTTGATATTTTTGAACACCGTAACATAATTTGAAATTTAAATTCTGCAAATGATTTTTCAATCTTAAAAGTAACTATAGTTAAAAAGTAATAATACGTTTAACTAAATTTTTAAATAGATATTTTTTTTATTTTTTTAAATTGCGGATACAACTAGCCGATCTTTGATCGCCGAGTCGATCTAAAGAAATATTAGTAGACAAAAATTGTTCTGTTACTTCGTTTCAACACGAATAAAGTGATTCAGAAGATACAATTCATTTCGGCCTCAGTCGCACATTTTGACGAGAACCACTGTGTATGAGCAAACTGACAAAGTTATTCCGGAAGTCACGGAACTTACAGTGTGTCACTTTAAATAGTTGTTCAACAACAGTTTCGGTTCTCACTTCACGTTGGTCTAGGTTAGTTGGTAAGCCGAGTCGAGCCTTTATTAAGGGTCGGCTCAACTACAGTTAAAACTTTTTGTCGCCAAACCTTTTTAACGTAATCAGGGAAGGTTGATATGCATATCTGTGATGACGGATGATGTTTATTTAAATTAATATAAATGTATTTGAAACATATTTCACTTATAATATAGGAAGACACTTGATTAATGTAGGTTAACTTTCTGCTACTTTTCTACTGAATTATTGATATTAAGTCAAATAAGAGGCATTTTCCGAGATAATAAACCCCAAGTTTTCAAGTTGTTTGTAACCCCAATTACATTTTATTTTTAAATATCGCCCCACTCTAGGAATTTCCTTTATCGTGGGTGCGTTTCACAGACATGAAATATCACATACACAAACATAATTCAATTACACGAGTTTGTTTGTTCTAAGTAGTTACAAGATGTTTGCTTGCGCTTTTGCTGCAAACGGTGAGAAGAAGGCTCATTGGTGTATGTAACCTTCTTCTCAAATCTTCTATATCTATGGGTCTGGTTGAAAAAAAATCGCTTAATACAGACATCATAAAGTAGTGGTTTAAGTGAATAATGAATGTGAAACAAAACTCAGGACGGAATATTTTCCACAATATGCTTGTAATTACTTTACATCTTGCGCCGACGATTGGATGATTCCAGATGGAATTATATTTAAATAGCTGTCATTAGGCTGTCTGCAGATTTCCTAATAAAACGGCTTCACGTTGAATTGCCTCATATTATTTGTCAGAATTCTAATGGCTATGAAATAATCCTTTAGGAGAAGCAAACAAAATGTCGCGTTTAAGTAATTAACCTTTAATTAGTTCCTTTTTGGAAACGAGAAGTCATAATCTGATTTTTCCTGTACCTATCGTAAATCTATAGTTATTAGGTATATACGTTTAGGATACATATACAATATTTATAATTATTTGGTTTAAGGTGTCTACAGGCTGTATTAGCCTTTTAAACAGTGTTTTTCTCTTGTCACATTCACACTCGTACAAATGAGTTAAATTCGAATAAATATGTGACTTGTTAATTGTTTGTAAGGAAATCTAGGAGTCGACTACCTACCTCTTGAAAGTTGAACAACTAGCCTCTCTACCAATAAGGTCCTCGAAATCGATTTATCATCACAAGAATCGCAGTAACGATCCCTGTTTATCAAAACCCGTTGAAGTACATATCTTACTCAGTTGACCTTTTTAGTCTTTAAGCATAAAACACATTTGAAAGATTAAAACCTATCATATGCCTTTGAATTTTATTGCATTAGGTTTTGGTTGGCTCAGGATAAATGCTCTACAATGCGATTTTAAATCCTGCTAAGAACAGCGCAGTGTATATTTCCCACAGGACACGTTGTCAGTTGCTAATCCAAAATCAAAAAATATCGTTCTTATTTATGATTTCCGTGTAAACTTATATGAGACATGGTTCTTAGAGCGTTTTCGACTATCATATTGTTATTTAAAAATTAATAGGCAACCTCTCAGTAACGTTGTTTTAGTTTTGAATACATTTTTATAAAGATATACCTATTTTTATAAAGGATAAACAAGGTCACTGCTCAAACTACTTCTTACCATAAACATGCTGGACTCAGACAAGGTCAGTCTCTCATTATAGTTCGTTTTTCGCGACACCCAGATTAAAGGTAATCATTACATGCTTTGCTAATAAAAAAATGAATCATTTCACAAGTTCATACTAATTTTGCGTATGTGTGTGATATTTATGAATTCGTGATGCAAATAAAATGCTTATTAATTATAGCACTGGCGACAATCTAATTATATGAGTCGAAACGTAGGTGACGTTACATGGGTAACCAGTAATGTTCTGGTAAAACCATTGTTAACCGGGGTCAATAGCACCAAAGTTAGGAACTTCGAAACACTAGATTTGTTAAACGTTCTCAGTTATGTTTAGACTGAACGGACATCGAACGATAATTTTATTGTTCTTTCATTTGGCCCAGTCTTCGATCGGTTATTGAGTCTCAGACACAACTCACTTCTAAGTCACTGCATTCACGTAAAGCCAAAATTGTTTGACCGGCGGCGTTTGAATAGTAAAAACATTGGTACAACATAGCAGTCAGTTTGGGTAAGCGATTGGTTTAATTGTATTTTTATTTGATTATACTCAAAACGGTAATAATGCTGTTGCAAATGTAGACATTACTGTAATATTTTAGTCATAATTTATGACACCGTATTATTCTGTTAAGGTTTTTTTAGGAATAACCGGAGGCGTAAATATATGCAGTATATATTAATCTAAAGCTGGCCACATAGGTGATCACTGGCAAATAGTGAATGTGAAATAGTACACCTCTGCACGCAGCAGGGTAATACAGTGGTAATACAATACTTGTCGACCAGTTTAGTGAGAGCCCACATAATTTCAGAATGGTATAATACTCTGTATTATTTAAAGTTAATCGACGTCTTCATAATCGGACCTAGTTATGCAAACAGGAACCAATCCACACTCATACCAAAATCGGGATATGGACACAGAAACTTTCTAAAATGAACCTTCTATCGACCCTGTAAATATCAAAAATGATCTGACAATTTTGACAAAATAAGACATTACAAAAGAAAATTAAACATAATTAAAAAAAAATTGACAGGAATCGTCTTTTTTTCAAAACTATCTTTGTTTGGGTTGATTCTGTTTTGCATAACTAAGTCCAATCGTAATGTGGAGGAAAACATTAAAAGGGAAGAATATATAATAGATAACTTTATCATCTGAAATTGCTAAATAAATTCAATGTTTAAAGTAGCTTCTGTGATTAAATAATCGCAGTTGGAGTTAATGTTCTTAATATGAATTTCCTGCTAAATACCGACGATAAAATGACGTATGGACAGTAGTCAGTACCTATACCAACACACAACGTCACCGGTAACGAAATGTATGCTGAAGTTGATATATGGCTTAAATTATAGGAGTATTCACGAAGTAATCTTGCGACTTATGAGGTGTTCACCAGCCTTTCTTCTTTTTCGTTGCGTACGCCTTTGTGTCAACATATTAAATATCAGACGCCTACAAAGTAAACCTCTGAAGTTTGTAAAACGTGATACTATTTTACGTGGTGCAAAATTTACATAAAAAAGAGCTTTGAAAGTTAAGTCTGGAAAATATTAAGCACCTCTTCTTAAGGTACTGTTTGCTTTATAGTGAATACGTAGAAAATGACTTAATAACCTTAGCTACACGCTTCTTAGGTATAAGTACTGAACTTGTTTGTTTAGCGTTAAGTAAAGTTAAGTTATCCATAAAGTCGAAGTTTGAAAATCTGTTTACGTCAATAAACAAGTTTTCGAATGAACAAATTAATATAGCCAATGAAATTAATAAGGTAAGTCGTAGAATTTTGGACAGCCCGGAGGACACGGTGGAGCACACGTTGGAGGTGTGCCCCGCTTGGGAAGAGCATCGCCGTGTCCTCGTGGGGGCGATCGGCGGCGGTGATCTCTCGCGCCGGGCCTTGGTACAGGCCATGGTCCGGAGCGAGGAGGAGTGGCAGGCGGTCGCCTCCTTCTGCGAAGCAGTAATGCTAGCAAAGGAGGCGGCCGATCGCGTGAGGCAACGATCCTCACGCCCGAACCGCCGCCGGGATTCTGATCCCGATTTCCGGCCACCGTAGGCGCGGGCTTGCGGTCGGTGAGCAATGGGTGGCTCGCCGTCCGACCGTCCGGTAACCATCCGGACCGAGCCCAAGTCGTCGACGGCGCGTACTGTTTCACGCGCGCCTCAAGGAGATGTCAGCAACTGTAGGGGTCCATCAGGGTCGAAGCCTACTGGGGCCAAGGGTCTGATTCCGAAAGGAAGACTCGGCCCTGGTACGAAAGGCAACGAAGGAACAGGAGTGTGTTTTTAGTCAGTAAAAGTCTGACACTATCTCCCGCTCCGCCCAAGAGCGGGGGATGTCATAAGATGATTTTCCCACCGAAAAAAAAAAAAAAAAGTCGTAGAATTTATAGGTAAGTAGCGTAAGTACATCATGATAGTAATTAAGCGGTCGCAAATCGCAGTGGCAGTTGGCGTAGTTGGCTAAGCGATTGGATTGCTGCGCTAGGGGTTGCCAGTTCGATTCCCGCACGGGACAAAAATTTGTGCGATCCATAGATGTTTGTCCCGAGTCTGGGTGTTTGTGTATTTGATATTTCATGTTTGTGAAACACACCCACGACACAGGAGAAACTCCTAGTGTGGGGCGACGTTTTAATTTAAAAAAATATTTGAAATCAGACGAAACTAGGTGTAAACAAAGCAGTGTTGCTATTGCTGATTTATAAGTTGTTTATTACCTAAAAGCATGCGGTGGTGCAGTGCGAACTACCTACTTCTCATATTTTTTGCGGTAATGACGATGTTGCTAAACATAAATGACATCTAAAGAAATATAAACTTCGAACCTCAAGCACATAGTCAGGCACACATCTAACTCGGTTAGTAAGCGGTGCTTGTTATTGTTTATATGTTTCTTGAGACCAATACGAAATTTTGAGTGTTGTTTTACGCATCTATAGCCGCATAAATCCATACATATAAACTTAGTCGCATCCATATTCGAGGTATGCACTCGTCCCTTGTCTCCAATACATGATGTATTTATGTAAAAAAATAGAGAATAGATGGTTATTTGATATACCTTGAGTCAATTATAATCACTATTTCTTGTGATATATGGACCGGCTTCCTATGGCTTGTATGTTGACAATTAATGGGTGCCTCGATAAGTCAAGACTGCTTTCGTTGGTGCACTTTAACTTTTGGTCAGCGTTGAAACCACTCCGAGATATATTCACAATGAAAACTCGAACGAAACTGGTACGTGATAAGAGGTAGTGCGCTTGTGTGGCTGGTCGAACGAGATGCGCGGAGGCACAAGCGACGCGCGCGGCTCGCGGTTATCAACTAAACACATTAAAAGTCGGCGTTGGTACACAACCGGCGACTACTTTTCTTAAAGTGTATCTTAACAGCTCGCTGCATTGTTGATTCGACAAGCCGTGGCCATCTCTACGATATTTCCTAGTCGATTCTATTTAACTATACTTAATCGATTTGCAGGCATGACTAACATTATCTCAAGGTCACGTTGATTTCGATCGATGTTTTATTGTAGTGATATTACCAAGTTCACCGTAAATGTTACGTTAGTTACGTACCTGTTCTGTTTTTTCGTGGTTATTTCTTTTTTGTTCGTGATTCATGTATAGTGCACCTATAATATCGTTATTTACGTCAATTAAAGCTTCCATTTTATTTCAAACAATAAGCACATTGTCCTGCAATATTTTGCCATTCACGGCTTATAAAACCTACGACTTCTGTCATATCTTCTCCTGCTCTAGAAACTATGAATACATTTTTTACTAAATATTTTTTACTACATATAAGCAAGCATGCTATCATAATAACTTCATAGCGGTTGGCTTCTCATCATTAATATTTTGCATTTTAAGGTTTCTAGTAATAGGTATTCATTAGGAAAGTAAAGTCGAGTAATCCTGTCCACAGGGTATTCACTGGGCCAGTAGAATTAATAAACGCTGTTATAATAAATGAGAGAGGAAAACATTGAGGATGTACAAGTGTACAACGTACGAGGCTACTGAATAGTTTTACCTATAGCCAACGATACCGCAATAAATTTCGAAGTATGTTTACAAGTATATATTTACCTGCATTACCTGAGCCTACCTCTCTACGTGCCTGGAAATTGGGCATAGAAGTCAAGAGATCAACGACCGTTTGGGAAAAAATTTATGACTTCTATGTAATTGACCGTTTGTGACGGAGCACATTGAAGTTGTTACTGATTATGATGGCTACATAAATACGTAACGTGTAGCTATTAAACAAAAAACAATCCGCTAGTATTCTTTACAGGTCTCTAGTACTAGGACCAATAACAACTTCATTTAAGGGCGTTATATGATATTAATATTGTTCTCTATTTTTTTTTAGCAAAACAATTAAATTTGTCTCACCGCTACGGCACTAAGTAAAACCCTCCTGAAAAATCTTTCAAAAGTATCTTTTAAAAACTTCCAACATTTTATGTTTACTTAATAAAAAATGAATGAAGCACCATAAATCATCTGACTTCCGCTTATACAGGGAACACAGATTTTCCTCTCTAACTCCGATTAATTTAGTAGCAAGTTCCAGGATAATCAAATCAATGCCTTTGCACACATGGGGATTTTTCACAATCGTTTTTCAAGTATTTACTTAAAAAAATAGCAATGCACAAAATGATCCTAAAAACTGCTGAGAAACGTGGAGATTTCATTCAACATCTTTGGACTGATGAAAAATACCGGGCAGTCATGTAACTGAAAACATTTGTCATTTTAACAAGTTTTACTCTCGTAGAGTTAATTAAAGATGAAGTAAGAACGTTTTAGTCCTTGATGATGAGGCTGAACTTAATGACGAATCGGCTATTATCATTTTATAAATCCGCTGAATTTTATTATTAGTGAGATAAGAATAAAATAAGTAGTTAGTTTTGAATCCTTTCGCCTTAACGAAAATGTGCGTTTACAGAAGCTTCGTTATAAGTGTAAGAGCGTTACGAATATCAGAGCATAACGAATGATCCTTTTGGGATATTGCCATCGCAATGATACCAGTACAGCGATGAAAACGGATACCCATTTTCCTGATATAATCCCGTATCTGCTGCTTATGGCTGTATATTTTACATCTTGGGTCCAATTATTTATTTATAAATGTCTGATAAAAATGTACCTATATTAAGACCAAATTGTTATGGAGGAAATTGTTATGTTTACGTTAAGCCTAGTTATTACAGTTCGTGAACTATCTTAACTGTCGGACGTAATGACAAAACAAATAAGGTTACATCTACAACCATTCTACCTGTAAGGGTTTAACGACTCAGACGTTTGTTGAACGTACAGTCGCGTAAGAAAACATATACAAATTATAGGTAGTGAAGGATTTACTATCAAAAGGATTTTTTGCAAAACTGACGATTTAGTTGTATTGATCTTTTTACGTAGAGTTCTGTGGAAACATGTAAAATGGGTTCATATAATATTTCAACAGTATAATTTAAACGTTAGAAGAAAATGGGTTTTTGCATTTCGCGAAGTGTCTCATACTTGCCTGTACTACAATTGTTATGTAATTTTTACTGCCGTGCTTAAGTAGAACTGTTATAATGCTACTAATGTTATTAGTACGTATGTATACTATTGTACACTACTTTTTTACTTCGCCTAAAACAGATAATATAAATCTGCAAAAAAGGATAAAAGCGCACCTTAAAAAGGTTTTTCTAGCATGTTCGAGTTTCGACTTCTGTCGGATGTTAGTCGAATTTTATTGACAATTAATGTCGAGGTCTTCAGATAATGAGGGCCTAATCTAATGAGCCTTCAATATTTCGTCTATACGTCGTCTACAAAGGTTACTCAAATCAATTTAAAACGAATAGGTTTTTTTTTTAATTTTCATTGTATCAAAATTCAATTTTCCTGAAAAAGATTTATGTTCTACGTTATTTATTTTTGTGTCTACTTTATTTGACACAAAATAATAATTTATGGACTATGTAGGACATGTTGATTATTATACCTAAAACTGAAAACGGTACGATCGCCTAAAGGTACACAAACTGTAAATTTTCGACGTACGAGCTTGTAATCTCTGTTAAAGTTAGATACGAGTGCCTACGCATCCGAATTTCATTGCTGAGTGAGCCAGAATATGAGTCATGAAGGCCCGTGTAGTATACACACATAAATTGTGTTTTCCAATGGCTGCTTCAGCAAAATGGTGAAAGCAGTATACGCGTAACTGACAACGGTTTTAGGATATAAATAATGTATACTTATCCAAGCTGGAAAATACGGTACAGTTAGAGGGGCAGGACGTGATGATATTTTTTATTTATTGATGCTGTCTGCTTGTATATGGAGTCTTTATCTTGTAAACAGATAATCTCAAAGTTAATTTCTAAGAAGCATGTCGTCAGTTTTTGTGCGCCTTTCCCATAGAATATGATGAAGGTTTAGCGTAGATCAGTTGTAATTGTAGAATCCTGAAATGCATCAAAAACTGCGGGACTCTAACCCTCAAATGAAAGACAAATAAGTTAAGACTGAAGGCAATTATATTTCAAAAATTGTTGTCTGATTTGACTAGATAAGACTAGTGCAGTTTGGATTCCGAGTTCGGAACTCTTTTCTCGTTTTTTTTTAAGACGTATCTATACTTTTTGAACATCATTGACTGAAGGTTAACCGATGAAACTGTGTAGAATGAAATGAACGATGTGTTGAATTAACCAACAGTGGCACCACACCTATAAATATAATTTGCTTATATTTTGTATAAGACATCACGTTCATTCATAAATAATGTGACTTTGTTGTTTTTTGAGTAATGTGTTATTGGTTATATATTATTTATATTAGGCCAAAGGAGTTAAGGATATTAAATAAAGTTTCCTTAACCCAATCAGAAAAGGACTAACACGGCGCATGCGAGCATTATATTAGTAGGAATGCACACATAATTATTAAATTGTATACATTTATCGTAATGTGAAGTTACAATAAGCACTAAACATAAGCCCCCATAATAATAAATAATTACAATTTGAAGCCAAGAATTAAATTATAACTGTCACTGTTGTTTGCATATCAAAGAATAAATATATCAATAGACTTAGTATGGGTTTTATTTAATGCCGGTATGATCCTCATTTATGAATAAAAGGTAATATGTTATTAATCAAACTCTCCTCACTACTTAACCGACTAAAACTAATAAACTATTTAATTAAATTAATTGTAACAGTTACTACTCGGTAACTCGTAGTTAACACAGAATCCGGAAATTTAATTATTGTAGGACGTAGCTACCTGTTCGTTGTCATGCACGACGACAAATAATAAATAATCAATTGGTTTACAGGATGTTGGAAATTCAATACCGGTCCTGAAACATCGTGACCGATTAGAGAGTAACCGTGGAGTTACCTGTCTGTTCCTCTCAATATTTTGGAAAAAGCAGTTATAGATGTGTTTGTACACGTGTCGTTACAAAAAAAAAATTGTCAACTTCAGGCACATAAGTAATCTTTATGTTCTTAAGCTTCAGATGCTTTGCGACCATGTTTTTAACATTCATTTATGAACCTGATTTCGTTTCCACTCATACTATTCTAATTCATACAAACATATCTGTGGAAACTTATCCTGTAAGTTTTTTTTTTTTAAAAAAACGTCGCCCCTCACTAGGAATTTCTCCTGTATCGTGGGTGCGTTTCACAAACATGAAATATCACATACACAAACACCCAGACTCGGGACAAACATCTGTGGATCACACAAATTTTTGTCCCGTGCGGGAATCGAACCCACAACCCCAATCGCTTAGCCACTGCGCCAATCAAGTCGTCAGTTTTCCTAATAGAATAAAATAACATAAAAAATCTTACAATAAATAAAAATTGGGAAAGTATAATTACTGGTTGAACCTTATGATATTTGACACCTTGCTCGAGTTTCTAATTTCACTTTCTAATTGTGTGCTATATGGTCTATATGTAATGGCACGTGTCGGACTGAAAGCTGACTACAATATTGTTGCAAACAAATGTTTTTTTATATAATTAGTAAAACCCTTGTCATACCATATTATGTATTAAGATAATATTTTCACAGTTAATGCTTACATAAAACTCTGTAACAACTTGGGGCTATTAAAATAAGTGAGTTATAAAAGATGAATCCTCTTTGCATGCAAACTTGGCACGAAGATCGGTGGGTTTGAATAAAGATGTGATTCCTTCTTACTTCTCCAAGGCAAGAACAAAAGTTGTCTCTTGTTTATGTTCACGCCTGACAAACTTCCTTGCCAATAAAAATTCTGTATCAAATTCTGTTTCTGATGAATTGGGTATTAACAAAATATTTATTTTCACCTTATACTTTTGGAGAATATAAATATTTCTTTTAGACGACACACAACTTCATATTTTTCTTTTTAATAGTGTATTTCTTAGTAATTCTGTGGCTAGATACCACAGAATTACTAAGAAATACCATATTCAGGTTAACTAATCTGTGTCTGTTTGAGTA
This sequence comes from Abrostola tripartita, assembly GCA_905340225.1. Classification (NCBI taxonomy): domain Eukaryota; kingdom Metazoa; phylum Arthropoda; class Insecta; order Lepidoptera; family Noctuidae; genus Abrostola; species Abrostola tripartita. The sequence goes on from HG996488.1 coordinate 7,388,066, forward strand.
CGGAGTTGTAGTTCAGTTCATAAACAGGATCGATGATCTTCGCTTAGTGCCTGTTGTTTTTTAAGCGCCATTCCTAACTAATCTATCGTCGAAAGATAAAGCACCCTAAAAGGCGTTTTATCTTAAGTAACGTATGGCCTCCTTAGGATAGTATTCAGGCAGCCCTTTAAATGGGCCGCAGCGGTAGCATAGCATCTATAGTTTTTAACTGTGTCTGCTATCTATAAAAATGTAACATTTAAATAAAAATATATAAATATAAGTCGTGGTGGCCTAGTGATAATACCGGATTTCTATGTATCAATGTTGAAAAATTCAATGTCATAAATACTTTCTTAGATATTCTAAGACACCACTGACTGACGGTGACGGAAAACATCGTAAGGAAACCTGGATTTAATTATCTGAAATCGCCAACCCGCAGTGAGCTAGCGTGGTGATCAGTGCTCAATTCTTCTCTATACGAGAAGAGGCCTTTGCCCTGCAGTGGGACAGTTATAGCCTGTTATTATTATTTTATTATTATATGAATATAAAATATAATAATAAGAGCTTATTTATTAATTAAGCGGGTATATACATATAGAAAACTCGTTTGAATAAAGACATAAAGTAAAATTGTTACTCTGCTAACATCTAAAATGAATAATGTGTATTTGTAGCCTTTATATGTATAAAAGTATTACACGCGTGTACCTACCTACTTAAATACGCACAACATATAAATAATTAACTTTAGTAGGTAGGTATATACTTTATTATCTATACTTTCCTCTCATTTTCGCACATTATATTAATGAGAGCACGTGTAAGATCGTAGTATTTCAAAGTCAATGATAATTTTCATGAATGATCATTATCTAAATGATATTTAATATGATAGTATGAGGGTAACAGGCAGGGTATTATCACGTTTATTTTTGAATGGTAATGAAATATCAAGTAGGTAGTTGGGTACAGTACGAGCAAGTTCCGGTTTCAGAAAATTGGACCAAAAGTCAGGCATTTTAATACGAAGTTTTAGGAAAATTGAGATAGGATAAAGCGGCACGTCCACAAAGATCTACAAAATTAGTTTTTATTCTTAGATTAAATGCGACCAACCGCCTAGGGCGCGTTATATTAACAGTCAAGTAGAAAATGAAAAGTGAATTTATTTTTTAGGCGTGTGATTCTGATTTGATTTGATTAAACATCTGAAGACACGCAAGAGCTAAGAGTTTCTAGACCAGCAAACTTGTAGGTCTATTCAATGGTAAGGCACTAGGGCCCCGTAATTTTTGTAAAGGAAGGTTTAAGGTCGTTGGTCTTCGGTTGCGTCTTGCGGTCTGTTGTTGCTAGGCGTGACTGCTAAGCATGAGATAACAGTTTGTAATGTTTTGTTAAGATATTCGCATCTTCTTACGTGGTCTTACCTAAACAAGCCTACAGTACCTACCTATCTAGATGATATCGGTTATTGCTCCGTGAACCCGTATAGGTACAGTATAGAACATTTTGTGAGTAGGCCGCCAACCCTATGTTATCTCAAAGCGGGTATGGTCGGATTTTGGTGAATACGATCTTTTGTTATCATGTTTTGGATATATAATCGGCTTATATAAAGGGCGGAAGAACACTACTATAAGAACAAACCTTGCTAGTTTTCTAGAATTAAATGTGGCATATATCCTTCCTTAGGGTTTGCGTTCTAATGAGATCTTCATAATACATTGTATCAAATCAGTTTAGGTTTATGGACCTACCACAGTATTTAGCTTTCACAACTTTATTTGTGAAAACGATATAAACCGACTGAGGGGTAGATAGGTACCAGGGACTTGAAACGTTACTCATAACTTCGTTATTTTTGTTTGGATAACGTTATTCAATAACATTCTTGGTACTAAATAACGTTATCCGAACTAAAATAACAAAATTTTAAGTAACGGTTCAAGTCCCTGGTTGATACTTTAGAGTATTTTGTATTTATAACAATATAAAATAAGGATATTGTACCTATAGAGTACTTACCATATTAATTTTTGAGTTACACTAAATAGTTAATTAAGTCTGTTATCAACGGTATGTTTGAAACCTGCATGTCACAGGTAGTGAATAAATGAACACGAGTTATTGTTTAAAGGATCCTGTATGAAATGTCAGAGCAATGAAATGCCTGTAACAGTCATCTTAAGTTACATAAACCTAAAAATGGTACGCAAATAATTTAAAGACTTGTGAAATTAACTACCTACTAGATATACATAATGATGATGATTAAATTATTTTTAGTGAATAAAACTAGGACCTATGTATATATGGAACCAGTAGCCTTTAGCAGAAGTTTAAAACGGTCAACTTGAGTTAATTTTAGATGAAAGTGTCGTAGGAGGTTCAACTTTTTAATTAAGTTAGGAAGGCGTCAAATAACCCGCCAAAAAAGTTTTTTCCTTAAATCATGAATGCAAGGTATTCCTTCCCAGATTACGTTTGAATATTTTTTTTTCCTTTGAGTAAAGTAAGGCGGTGGGAAGATCCTTAGATGATATATATTATATCTGTCAGTTTTAATGACACGAATTCAAGTGAGTGATATGGTTACTCTTAAATTAACCTTCCTATTCACAAAAATCTCGACACCTATATTACGAGATATGAGGAAACATGTCCAACATTAGCCTATAACATGAATGTTGTTCGCTGTCACGTAGAAACCTTTTCCATTTGTCTAAAGAATTCGGTGAAAGCTGTTGATTTCCGTTGCGTTGTAGGGTGGTTTAGTTAAAAAGTAACAAAAGTAATTAGGTAAGTACTTTTGTTGAACTCTCTATTATACTTTTGTTAGCTTAGAAGTCACTGCTCGATGTAGCAGTAGCAACAGCACATGTCATTTTTTTTCTTCTAAGTTATAAGTAACAGGGTGAACGATTTTGGGCTATGGACCGTAGTTAGTCACACTGACAATAATGTATTCAAAAGAAGGCATTAAGACTGCTCAAAGTTAAAAAGCTACTTAGGTTTAAAAATGTCTTTATCGGATTATTTCTATATTTTATTTTTCTTTCTCCTATGTTTAATGCATGCCGTGGCAGCCTTTAACTAAGGCTACACTATAAAATGTTATATCAACATGAATCCTTATACATGTATTTTTGGTGTATGCTTTGTTGGTTGTCCTTAAATAAATAAATAAATTATTTCTATTGTTGCATGAGATTAGTACGTTGCAAGATAGTTATTAATATACTGATATAATACTGTAACAATACCGCAGTGAGATTATCCAAGCCACCTGTCAAACATAATTTTGATTACACAACCTGATGTGACAATCAATGGCTTCCTACAAAGAATATCGTCTTACAATTATGTTAAAAAGTTATATTCAAAATTACATAACTTAATTATATGTGCTTTAAAAATTATATTTAAAAGTTTTTGAGTAAACATTAGCTACAGTGTTGACTGGGAATATATTAATAAACTTGTTACTGTAAAAGGTCTCTACAAAATAAAACATCTACCTTATTTCCTAAAAAATAAGTATACCTAACAATAATATGTTCGGTGGTAGAGACAAGAACAAATATTTCAATTAGAGCACATGAAGTGTACTTTTCATTTCGGAAAACCAATAACAGTTCTCGGGCGAAACCGCGAACACATATTAAAGTAAATTATAATATTGAAATGAGAAACCTTTGGTGAAATAAATACACACACAGACTTGAGCCCCAAAAATAATGTTTGGGACGCTGACATGCCGGATATTTGCAAAGTGACATTCCCAAGTTTTCGATAACCGTCTGAAGTGAACATATATTTCGGAGCGAGTATGAGATCCGGGTAGAATAGGGGATGATCTACCCGAGTTATTTTGCTCAATATTATCTGCCATGGCAAGGAAGTAATAAATAATGTATTTATATAATTATTGAAAATTTAATATTAAAATCGTGCAAAATCAAATAACAATAGAACTAGGTAATTAGCACAATAATTTACAGTTAAAAATAAATAAATGATTCAGGCGTGATCAGAGTCACGTTTGACATGCGAACGGAAGAGCGGTCGCGGTAAGAATGATCCGAGCTCGCTGGTAGCCGCCTTATAAAGCCGCCTCGGCCATCCCCTCCACTCGCACATCGCCTGATTCATGGAACGGTCGATGTTGTAAACAACTGATGACGTCACTTGTGGCGTACGTAGGGTAATGAGGTGATCATGCGCCACTCGTGAACACGTGGCGCCGACACGGCCATTCTGCTTTATTGGTCGCCCTCGACCTAGTAAAGAGAAGTCAACAGCTGATAGCTCTACAGATTGTTATCACCACAAAAGTTATATGCAGATAGGAGGCCCCTGTCCTCAATCACTACTATTATTGACCAACTGAGTGTAAATTCACTATTGGGAGGCCCTTGTCCTCAACCAACTACTTCAGCACTACTTTTCAAATTGGGAGGCCACTGCCTTTAACATATGGCACATTGTTAGTTTTTAGGAGGCCCCTGTCCTCAACTTGTGGCACACAGTTAACTCTCAGGAGGCCCCTGTCCTCAACTTATGGCATACATTTAACTCTCAGGAGGCCCCTGTCCTCAACTTTATGGCACATATTTCACTCTCAGGAGGCCCCTGTCCTCTACTTTAAACTCATCATATTACGGATTTACAAAAGTTTAAGGCAAAGATCATAGAAAAAGTCTTATACCTCAACTGCCACATCAGCCAATCAAGTAGTGCGTGCTATTCATCAGCAGAGTTTATCGGTACTATTTCTACCGCCGACACGTTTTCTTGATTACAATTTTCACCTGGCTTTGGTGCTAGTTTGAGCTGATCGTGAGCAACTTTCTTTGGTCTTCCTCTACCAGTTATTTTCTTTACTTGATATCTGTCGCTTGGTAATATTTTGCAAATTTCATAGGCGTCTGGGTATTTCAGATCTAGACCGATCTGACTTCTTGGGTTTGTTTTGAACAAAACGATGTCCCCTTTGTTGAATCTTTGTACCTTAGCTTTTCTTTTGTCAAATCTTAGCTTATCTTCGATACCTCTGTTGTCTATTTTCTTTTTAATGTAATTATCTAGTTGAGTTCGGTCAATGTTGCAATCAGCTTCGTCGATTAGCGATATAAGTTCTGCAGGTACAGCACACTCTCTGCCAGTAAGAGCTTTTATTGGACTTACATTTGTTGACTTGCTTTTGGTGCAATTAATGGCAAGTTGAAGCGCATCAAGCGCCCTCTTCCAGTCCTTAGTTTCGTAGTTGCGAATTATTGTCAGTCCATTCTTCACAATACTCATTATCCGCTCTACCTGACCATTAGCACGGCTTGCCCCTGGCGCGATGAAGTGTTGATAAACGCCATGCTCTTTACAGTATTCCTCAAACTCCGCTTTGAAGGCGGTGTCTTGATCACTTATTATTTGGTGAGGCGCTCCAAACAGGGACACAACGATTTTCAAAGCCTGAAGCATAGATTTTGATGTTTTGTCGGTGGCGTACGTCAATATTACAAACTTAGTATAAGCATCGATAACGACAATGACGTATTCGTGTTTGTTATTTCGTTTTGTAAGATGACCCGTCATATCAATATGGATAGTATCGAATGGGATTGGTTTCTTTTCAATAGGATGCATTTGTATCTGTTTTGCTCCTGACGGCCCCTTGCTTGTTTTGCATATCACACAGTTATCAATGAATCTTCTGACTGTGCTTGACATCTCTGGAAACCAATAGTTCTCTCTAATTTTGGCTAAAGTTTTTTCCCACCCAAAGTGTTTCAATGCTGTGTGATAGGCATTTATGATGCTCCACTGAAATGATTGGGGAATGACCTTTTTCCACTTCTTCGTATTTGGTTCTTCATTAACATATTGACGTTCTAAAACAAGGTCATTCAAGCGGTAGTCAGCAATGTTGTCACCGCGTTCAATACTCTTTATTATTTTAGCTAATTGCTCATCTCTTCTTTGCTCGATTTTTAACCATGCATCGACATTTTGTGCCAAGTTGATGCATGCTGCAGGATTTCGACTGAAAAAGTCTGCGTGCTTCATTCGACAACCTTGACGATATTCGATTTTGAAATCGTAATGTTGCAAGAAAGACCACCATCTATGGATTCTTGGCAAAAGTTCGTGTTTGTGAGCTGAAGACTTAATAGCGTTACAGTCAGTTACAATAATGAAATATCGTCCATATAAATATTGTCGAAAATGCTTTATGGCTCGTACTATAGCAAGTGTCTCGAGTTCGTACGAGTGATAATGGCTTTCAGCTTCGGTGGTTCGTTGGCTCATGTAAGCCACCACATGTTGGTTCCCGTCTTTAATTTGTATCAGTACGGCACCTAGACCTGTACTGCTGGCGTCAGTATGAAGTTCTGTTTGTAGTCCCTCTAGAAAAATAGTGAGGATTGGTTCTGATGTCAGACGTCGAATGATATCCAGGCGGGCGCTTTCACAAGCTGGTGTCCATTCGAAATGTGTGTCCTTTTTGGTCAAATTATATAATGGAATCATACGCTCCGAGAAGGACGGTATGAATCGCCGAAAGTAGCCCGCTAATCCACAAAATTGCCTGACCTGTTTTGCACTGCGAGGCACTGGTGATTTTTCTAAAGCCTCGACTTTTCGTTTACTTGGTTTAACTGTTCCATTGCATATGATATTTCCAAGGTATTCGATGGATTTCTTGAAGAATGAGCATTTCTTTATATTTACTGAAAATCCAGCTTTGGTTAAAGCATCCAGAACGCGGTCGAGTATCTGTAGCCCTTCGGAAACTGTCTTACATTTCATCAAAATATCATCCATATACACGAGAATGTCGTCCAGAAGTGGTCGTAATGCTGTCATTATTGCCCGCTGAAATACTGCGGGAGCATTCATTAAGCCAAATGGCATACGAACGTACTCAAATAAGCCATCAGGTGTAATAAAAGCTGTCTTCGGAATTGATTCTTCGCTCATCGGTATCTGGTAAAATCCTTGGGCCATGTCAAGACTTATGAAAAAGTTTGCGTCAGCTAACCTATCGATTTGATCTGAAATTATTGGTAGCGGAAACTTGATAGGTACAGTGTTTGCGTTTAATTCCCTGTAATCAGTGCATTTTCTGTCGTCGCCGTTTTTCTTCTTCACAAGTAATACAGGACTTGCGAACTCTGAAGTACTTTCACGCACGATGCCATTGGCTATTAGTTCTTCAACGATAGATTTCAACTTCTGGCGTTCTATGGGTGCCATCCGATATGGTCTACGTGAAACTACTTTTGTGGGATCCTTCAGCTTGATATCCATTGTCCCAGTTAAGACCTTAGTTTTTGGTGTGCCAGTTACAAAAGTATCTTTATACATTAGTAATAAACCTTTTAACTCGTCTAGTTCTGCTCCCTCTAAGTCAGTGTTCAAATTGCTAAAGATGTCTTTGCCTTCTGCCATAACTGTTAATATCGTCGGTACTCTTGTAAGGTTCGCGCCACTGGCCGTAATATTTACGGAAAGGCCAGGTGTTTTCACTAGATCTGATCCAATGAGAATATCGCACGGTATTTCATGATCTTCTACGACATGCAAAATGATTTCCACGTGAATTTCATTGATTTCACTCGTAACGCTGATTTTTTGGCAAGATACTACAGGAATGTTATTTCCCAATCCCTTGAGCAGAAGGGTACATTCCTCACGTTTTCCTGGTAAAGCACAGCTAATTGAACGCTTGATAAGTGAGCGATCAGCACCGCTGTCAAATAATGTTATGTAATGTTTGTCGCCAATCTTGATAGGCATTGGTGTGGATATGCCTTGATTTTCGCCAGCCAAATTAACTTTGTCAGCCTTATCACCCATCTTTTTGAAACATACCGATTCGGTATGGCCAAGTTTTTCACAATAGTTACATTTGATTTTTGGCCGTTCGATAGGTATTTTGGATGAGTCGTTTGACAGTAAAGGTTTAACATTAGTTTCCTTGTTATTTGGACAATTAATCTGAACGTGACCACTTTTTCCACAATTGAAACAGACTATGGAGTCTACTCTATTTGCTCTAAACCTTGGTCTTTTCGCTGGAGGTTCGCCCAGGCGAGGTTCTCGAGGCGTTATTGTTGCCGCTACAGATATTAATTCAGGCACCGTAGAGCACTTACTTGACAACAATCGTAGGCGTAAATGCTCATCATCTATACAGCCAATAACAGCTTCAACTGCGTCATTCTCATTATTTCCACTGATGACTCTTTTCCAAACGTTCCAAGCTTTTGTTATAGACTCTGCAGGTTTAGAAGCATCAAACTTAAAACTTCGTAGTTTGATAATATCATTAGAGTACCTGGCTTCCGGCTCAAATGTCTGTATCAGGACATCACGCATATCATTCCAAACTGGCGACTTAACAAGCCAAGTGTCACCGAGAGTTTTAGCTCTGCCTTGTAGCAAACTTGCGATCTTGGTGCATACTTCATAATCAGTCAATCCCCAATGTTTCTTGGCTTTGTCAACATGATCGCACCAGTCTCTAACAGGAACATCATCATCAGGATTGAAGGGGGCTATGTAAATGTCACTTAGCCTCGGTCTTTGAATTGGAGCCAGGGTTTTATTCAATAGAGCTGAAAGAAACTCGTTGTTTGACTGCATGTGTGCTTGTTGTTGTCGAGTCAATGAATCGAGAAGAGTGGCAAACATTGTCAATGTTTGATCGGAATCATTGCGATCCGAGCTTCTGTCAGGATTTCTAGATGCAGGTGCATTGTGGATATCCCCGCTTCTGATTTCGGAGCGAGTATGAGATCCGGGTAGAATAGGGGATGATCTACCCGAGTTATTTTGCTCAATATTATCTGCCATGGCAAGGAAGTAATAAATAATGTATTTATATAATTATTGAAAATTTAATATTAAAATCGTGCAAAATCAAATAACAATAGAACTAGGTAATTAGCACAATAATTTACAGTTAAAAATAAATAAATGATTCAGGCGTGATCAGAGTCACGTTTGACATGCGAACGGAAGAGCGGTCGCGGTAAGAATGATCCGAGCTCGCTGGTAGCCGCCTTATAAAGCCGCCTCGGCCATCCCCTCCACTCGCACATCGCCTGATTCATGGAACGGTCGATGTTGTAAACAACTGATGACGTCACTTGTGGCGTACGTAGGGTAATGAGGTGATCATGCGCCACTCGTGAACACGTGGCGCCGACATATATTTTGTAAGTTTTCCCCCCACAATAACCGTTCCACTTTCTAACGACATTCGTTGGGAATCTAGGACGTGGCGTGAATCTAGAAGTAGTGTAGTAAATGGATTTGTAAACCCCGATCAAAAGCTTTTTGGTAACTTCTACAATTAGTGAATAACAACTAAAGTAATTCTCAGTTTTAATATCATTTTAGGTAGGTTAGGGTTAAGTGCTGGTATAAAATATTAAGATAATGTGTTTATTATACTCAATCAGAATTGTAAAACATTTTATTAAAACATAAGGCCACACTAAAAGTACCGTTCTAACAAAAAATTATGAATGTAGTCTATTTTTGTTTTAGGAAAATCAATTTTAGAACAAACAGAAATCAGAGCTTTTTATACCATAAACAAGTCAAGGCAAGTCTGCAGACCAAGTGTTGCTTTTATTATCATAATATACTCTTATTTATATTTAACACTGAGCATAAGCTATGTCGCTATTTCGTCAAAATAAAGTAGATATTAAAATGTTCATGTATTTATGTTCATGTAGCAGCTAGCAGCTATTTTGATGATCTTATTAAGGCATAGATGTACTTATTAAGGTTTTGAGACGAGTAATGTAATTCAGGACTTATCCTTGGAGGATTAATCCTCCATTTAAATTTAAAGTAACGTATCCCAGTGAGTGACACAAGTTAAATGGATTTGCTGCAATTTTTTTTTTCTACTAGCTGTGCCCCGCGGTTACTCTCATATATCCAAATTCAATGCGGGTGAAACCACGAAGCAAAGCAAGTCTTGTAGGATCGTTATAAATTATAGCTCATGTGTTATTCTGATGTATAGGGTAAGGCTGACTCTTAAGTTTCATCAAATTCCATACAGTCGTTATTGCGTCAAGGAGTAGCAAACATACATACATACATCCATCCTCATAAACTTTCGCGTTTATAATATTAGTAGGATTTAATTAAGTACTAGTTCTAATATAAGAGAAACACCACAGGACAGTACTAGTGAGTAAGGAAGTGCCATTTAGCACTGAAATCTCTAGAACACCCTGGAGGCAGCAGCGGAAATTAAGTTAAACTCCGAGATTCCGACGATCCTACTTTGTAACTCAGCTTAATTAAGTTGTCTGGATTAAGAAATATGCCCAGAATCTAAGTTGAGTAATGACCACTATAAATACCTGTTCGACGTCAACTAAATAAAAAACTCCTACATTTGACAATGCAACACTAGACATGCTTTGTTTCTTGTAATTAGTATCTACTGCATTTAAATAATTACAAGGTAACTACAGTAATCAACCATGCCGTATAAGACTACCAAATATTTTTGATTTTTACGTCGAAATTCTGACACTCTTACGAATCATATTTCCTGGCCTCAGGCCTTGAATGTTAAACCCTTTTCCCTATTCAACCTGTTTAATACCAGCCAGGTCCTTTCCAATAAAAAACAAAAAACTAACTATAAAAAGTGCACTGTTGGTTTAAATTCCCTCATTAGTCTTGCTTGCCCTATTTGTTGTCCCTATAAATTGCTAAGTTAAATTAAATGTGTAAGAATGGTGTGCATAAGTAACTGCTGCCTCTCAATTCATTTGACTAAACGACGAAGTGTAAATATATATACTTAGATTATATATTATGTGATACCAGTTTACATTCATGTGTAGAATCCTAAAAGTCATTGCAATGGACTTAAATATTTCAACGGACAAGAACTCGGACACTCGTTCCATGTTTACTAATTGTTGATCAGTTTTACAAATACTGTTAATACGAACAGTTTCTTCATGTTTCATTTTGATTTTTTTGAAATTAAAATCTTAATAATTTATTTACGCTACCAACCAGGGGCATGAAACTCTGCCCTTAGTTTGTTGGATTTCAGGATTTCTCTTAAGTTTCCAAACGTGACTCTGTCCAGAATGCGAATATACGTAGGAGATGGAAGTCACGCACAATGCACATGGCTTTCAGAATAAGCAAGTTGAAGGGTCGGGACCTGTTTGGGAATAAAGGATCTCAGAACGCACAAATCTGGGGTGAAACGTACGACCACTATATTCTAAAGTTTTCAGATGCAAACGTTATCTAAATGTAGGTGGATGTGGCATCTATCGAATAAACGTTTCGCGTTCTTTGTTCTAAAATAAATTGATAATTATTAAAACATGATACAAATTTAACAAGGCTGCGAGATCGATATTAGTCACAAGTCACAAACGACATCATTTTTAAGAGCAAAACTTACTAAGTTCACAACGATAGTAACTTGATGAAATTATAAATACTTGGAGTTAATTATAATTACCCATTATTCCTAATGGGTAATTAGCTCCTTAGTGGATCTTGTTGTGCTGTGATAAAGCTTTCAAGTTGAACTTCGTTCTTTGTTCAGTTCGTGTAGTGGATTAAGTAAAGATGTTTTTAGAGTAAACTTTAGGTACTTTATGTAGTGCCCTAATAAACAAAAATGCATAATATAACATTTTTTATTATAACAGCTTTATGATCCTATAGATGTTCATATAAAACTGTTTAATAGCTGCAGCTTTTAAGTTTTTAAGTAGTGATGACGACATTATTAAGGAAGAAAGGCCATCTCTATTATTTTTTTGTTGTAAATGGATATTTCTTTTTCTTGTAACTTCATACACATCAATCATTCTGATAGTAAAGTAGTAAAGGTTTAACACCTCATTAACAGTCCAGGTGTTACACAATCATATTTAATTGTAATTATATTGTGTGTCACCTCGCTAAAGAGGTAGGTACTTTTTACAACTTCCATAGAATACATACATACAAATAAAGTCATTAGTTCTTAATTGATTATGATACTTTAACTGACATAATATGAATATAATGCCATTATGGTACAACCACTACAAATCAATATATTTCATCAGCGAGTTTACTTCTTACATATACATAATATTTGTAATTAATGTACCGGTTGAGACACAATTCGCTTTACCAATTTTCGTTGAAGTAATAACTCTGAATTATTTATTCCGTTACAGAGCCCTACCTTTAACATCCGGAATGATTAAATTGATGTGTGTTGTGCCACTGACTGAATATTCCTCTCAAAAATTTAACCTCATAAAGAGCGGTAGGCGCGCACTCCAATTTTAATCATCGGCAGACTCAATAGAGCCGCATCAAATTAACGTTATTGGAAAAGCATTTAAAACGTGCTGCGAGTTTATATAACTACTATGTGATTTGCGACTCATCTCTGCCCCCCTTAGTCAAGTAGCAAAACGCTTGACGAATAGAATGAAAAATGTATGGGATTGACATATGTCATCGATAACATAGTCAAAACATTATATAATTCCCATACATTTATAATTCTATTCGATTTATATTCGACAAGGGTTTTGCCACTTGTCTAAGGGGGCTGAATGGATGAAGAAGTAGCTTTTAAAATTTAAACAAATGTTTTTTAAATACAAACGTTACACGAGTAGTTGATTTCCGGTAGGTACCTACTGCCTGTACCGTTAGAAGATAAAAACTCAATACTTTTATTTTTTACATGCATAAATAGCGTAGCTCCGTACTCCATATAAGCATTTTTTATGTTATTACTTGTGTTTTTGGTTAGATAAGGTTTCAACTTAAATGTTTCTGAGTTTGACCGCGCCGCACTCAAAGACGTTAATGATTAGGTACTTATAATTGCACTAAGTAATGATTTCACGAAGTAAATCTTTACTTAGTGTTGGGTTTAGTAATCATTTAATGTATCTGAATGCGGCGGTGAAAGTCTTGGATTGTCAACTGTTTTCTTATTAATATCTAAATATTAGCAATTTATAATTCGATCCGCCTTTAAACACGGTATATAGTTATTTGGGTGCGCTTACCTATAAGCATTCTAATTACTGCACCATTTGTCATGGAATTATTTGTACTGTGTGTATTGTTCATACATAAAATTCTATTTAGTCCGTCATCGTACATACGTTATTTAAAACATCAAAATATAAAACGACCATCAATCTTTACTATACGGAATATGCGCATCCATGCACGGTTACCTAATAGGTCACGATCTCGTCGGCGGAACGTCAATTTTTAAATTCGAAGTACAAATACTATTGTCATGTCTATCATGTCACCGGCACATGTGCTCGTTGATATATTGGTTTATGGGGCCTTCGTATCTCCATCTGCATTGTATGCGACGTTTGTAACTAATTCCTATATATATAAAAACGCATGATCACAGTTCTTAAAATAAATATTTGGAGAGAATTTCTAAAAATAATGGGCTATTTAAAAAAAACAAAAAAAGGTAAATAAAAAGTATTTTTATCTATTGCTAATTAAAATACATTTAAATTACGGAAGCCCGTAAGACTAATAAATAAGTTCAATTAATACATAAAACATTGATGGGTTTTATAAAATAAGTATTTTATGTTCGATCAAAACTTTTTACTGGAAATCTTGTATCTCCGTTTAGTATCTATTATGCTTCTCTAGGTGTGTGAAAAATGAAAGTCCATTGTGGAGGGCTCGGCAGAGAGTAAATTGTTGTAAGTACAGCTTGTTTTGAAAAATAGGTAATTTGGGGCAGTTGTGGTCCGACCAGACAGATCCGACCTTGAGGCGGTTATATCTCTTAGGAGTTGGGGACCGTGCGGTTTTAAGGCCGCATAAACGAAGTAGGTTTCACCAAAAAACGTTGTGACACAAGACCGAGCAAGCGTTCCCGAAATCTTTTTAAGCTTCTTATATACAAAAAACTTAACTAGATTCGGAACGATTTCTTAGGAGGTTCCCCGTATTGAATGTCTTTAACTCGGTAGCTTCAAGAGAGCAAGGCGAAATAACTACGCTGTCGATCATATAGAGAATTGGCGTATTGAGTAAAAAAGCCAAGCAAAGAAGCTTTAGTGGCAGCGAATAAACGAGGTAGTAACTCTGTATGACAAAAAAAGCTTGTCCTTAGCAATACAGATTTTTTACTGAATTTTCCACAACGGGAAAACAACGTTATATTCAAAACTTTCAAAACTTTGTTTTAAATTGGATACTCTAACATGATGGCGCCAAAATATAGAAATGAATTCTTCATTATTGTAACGTTTAATAAGGCCTTCTTATTAAGGGTTGACCCTTCGCATCATTAATGAAAATAAATGCAGATAAAGCAAAAATATTCAAATATTGTTTTAGTATAAACATAATTTACAAGATCAATAAAGTATTGAATGCACATAAGTATAAAGTTGCCCAGCCGGGTAGGCAGAGACTACGGATTTCCATTTACCTGATCCTGGCGTAGGCACTCCTTTCGCCTTATCAACTTTTATCACAGCTCTTACTTATGAGCAATCGTAATGCTCATACATGTTCGATGGTTTACGGTAGTTATAACTTTGTCTTCTACCGAACATTAATTTGTCAAAATATTGTTATATTTCTCATTTATTACCATTTTTTTACCTTGTCATAATAATATCGGATAATATCCAAGTATAATTAAAAGGAAAATGATTCCGGACGGGAAACGAATACAATATATTTATTAATTCGTTGGGTTCAAGCAATCAAATTTTATTAAATCGTTGGTCCTTTAACCGTCGCCAAGGACACTTCTTTCAACAAATAATTGAATTTTAAGTAAGTACACTCAAGAATAATTTCTATATCTTGGAAAACAAATATTTTCAAATTGAGCATACTGGATGACTTTAAAATAGTAAGTATTCCACATAAGCAGTGTTGTGTTACAATAATGTTTAAAATGTAAAAAACAACAACAATTTTTACTATGAGACGAAACTGAAATCACAAAAGAAAGCTGTTTAATAGGTACATTTGGTCAAACGTCATTGATCTTAAATACACTGAACAACTGTAATTTTGGTAGACTACATATTCAGGATCTAGGAAGCATACAAATTTTGACAGCGAAAAACGTAGGTATTTGCTGGATACTTTTACGTTAAAAATGTATGTGTAGAAAAATATTATGATTATCTGTCGAGATAAGCGAGGCTTGATTATATGAATCAAGCCTCGCTTATCTCGACAGACAATTTAATCAGGCTATACAAAAGCGAAAAGTATGCAAAGTTAGACCGACAAAGATATTTTGATAGAGAAATAGCAAGGCCATTCACATTGGTTCCAGAAGTAACGCTAACAAAAGGCTGGTTTTTGTATGTTCCACCGCAGTTAGTTCAAGATAGAACCTATTCTGCATCACCAGGCTAATAAAAGGCCGAGGAAAAATAAATATTATGCAGTAATAAAATGTTCGCTGAATTTTAAAAGAGGTTTAATTCAGATACTTGGCGGATATTTCATAATATTAAAATACGAATATGTAGGTAAGCATCTACGATGGATAAATCAAATATTAAATATTAGCATCTGTAATGAAATACACAAGGATGATAGGCCCTCGTTCCAGACGCTCTATTTCAAGTTCAATACGCTCTATACTTTTAAATATATAATACAAATCGTTATCTCTGACAGAAAAGAGCTCCTGGGTTCTATTTGTTTGCCGCAGCTAGTACTCGTACCTACAAGGTATTGAGACTGAAGTCTCAAGGGGCCTAAGTTGCTCCATGAAGTCAAAGTGCACACACTCGCAACTCGCTCGAGCGGTTATAAGCTAACACTCGAGCGCACTATGCAGTTTCCTCTAACTTTTTTCATTTCATTTTAAATGTAGTTGGATCCGCTATACATCTATACTTGACCTAAGACCTCCATTGTTGCGTCTAGGATAGAAAATTAGGGCAACATTATTAGTTCCGCAATTCTAGTGTTTATGAAATATCCGCCAAATCCGGCTATGAAAGTTCCGCCGTAGTATTTACCTGGATCAGCTGAAAACTTAAATAGGAATATTCCAAGATTTATAATGTACAGTTTCTATGATGACTGAGTGCAGACTATAATTTTTGTAATTTCCTCTCTCCTTTACCTACTGGCTAACCGATCTTCATAATACATCTAAGGCGCTTTTATATATCCCACAAAAGTTTCATTCGGTATTCTGTTAGTATTTCGTGTGAATAAAAAGAAAAATCGGTCAACATCAGGTCAAGGGTGCTAGTGTGGGCGCAAGAAATGTTGGTTAATGTTAATAATTTAACGTCTAAAGAGCTCCCGTCTGTGGCATCTATTTCAGAACATTTTTGTATACTGACATAGCTGCTTCGATGTTCCCTTCTCTCTGATAACTTGCAGGCCCTTAATACTCCGTTGCTTTTTCGCTACATAACAGAGATTGGTCGAATGCAGCGCTAGTGGAATTTTTAATTTCCGGAAGGTCCGCAGTACTACCTATATGCAATATATAAGATATTACGAAGTCTGCAGTATACGCAATATATACAAAGTCGGTCTGCGAGGATTTCGATTGAAAAACTTGTAGCAGTAACAAGCAGATTTACTATTATTGGAATCTGATTTGTTAACAATTTCGCAAGAAAAAAGAGTCCTTTCCCTTTTTTTCTTGCGAAACCCAAAATAATTTTTGAAATTCAAAGTTACCCTGGCTTGTGCTATCAAATCAACTATCTGCCAGTGAAAGCCCCTTCAAAATCAATGTAGCTGTGTCGGAGATTAGCCGGAACAAACAGACAGACAAAAAGTTTTAAATTATAATTATGATATAAAATTAAGTATTGTAATTATATACGAGTACTTTGTTTAATGTGCATTTAGTAAGAAGCTGTTATTTTAATGTTACAAAAAGACAACTTTTTTCACTGGAAGATTCGAAATTATTATCTTTTGTCCAATGCTTTCAATTATACAATACATGCGTTTTTTTAAATATATTTACATTTAAGATAAAATAATGTTATTTATAAACATATACACAAGCAAAGGTGTAGCCTTAAAATCTCACTGAAAGCTGACAGTTTTTTATAGGGCCTATGAGATTTTATTATACCTACTTAGTAAGAGTTATCACTGGCAGTTATTCACTGTATATGGTTATTTTATTCACGATAGTTGTAGTAAACTTTCAACCACGTGGTACCTATTACTGCGCTCTTCCAAAAGACTATTATTATTTGTAACAATTGAGTCATTTATGCTCATCGCGTATAACGCTCAATACAAATATACGTACATAGGTATTTATACTTTCATAAGATTGTGTTTTTTATTATTAACCAGATCTCAATTCCTTTTTATAACACCTAATAACACAGAAGTTCTCATCCACAATGTCTTTTCTGTCACTTGTGCAACTTTGTACCATATCTATTCTTCATTAAAAATGATTACCTAGTACCTTATATTATGTCGTTGCGTAAAAAAAGACATAAACATACATGAGGGATCATAATGTTTGTTTAATGGGTTTAGGAAATTATAAGGTTCCTCTAACAGGGTGGAGTAGCATATTGGAGGATCATAAGTCCTAGGTAACTGAAGTTTTCATACCTTAAAATACGTAAAACGCTGATGTTTGGGTACATAATTTATGTTTATGTGTGAACCTTGATAGTTAGTCACTTGAACCCTGATTGTACCGCCAGTAATTCTCGGCAGATCACGATAAAAAATGTTGACAGAACCTAGAAGTATAAAAGGTCTAGTTAAAATCAATAACACACCGACAATCCGGTCCCTGCCTGCGACGATGACGAGAAGGCAGAATGCCTAGCCGACAGCTTAGAAAAGCAGTGTAAGCCCAGCACTCTACCAGTAGACTCAAGTCATCTCGAAAGAGTCGACAATGAAGTCGAACGTAGACTCGCTCTGCCTCCCGCTGAGGATCCAGAATTCCAAATCGCCCCTGTCACCATTGGCGAAGTCCGTTCACTGATCAAAGGGTTACACCCCAAAAGGTCCCCCGGCTCTGACGGTATCACTAACAAAGTAGTTAGGTCATTCCCACCTCTTTTGATAGGTCTCTTGACCGCCATTTTTAATGCGGCGTTAGATAATAACCTCTTTCCGCACGTGTGGAAAGAGGCTATAGTAATAGGCATCCCCAAACCCGGTAAACCCAGAGCCGACCCGTCTAGTTACCGCCCAATCAGTCTCCTCAAGACTATTGGGAAACTTTACGAGCGTGTCCTTCTGAAACGACTCAAAGATTTTGCCACCGGTAACAATATCATTCCCGATGAACAGTTCGGCTTTAGAGCCGAACACTCCTGCGTTCAACAAGTCCATCGTATTGTTGAACACGTTAGTTTAGGGTTCCAAAGAGGCCACTACACAGGTATGGTCTTGTTCGATATCGCGAAGGCGTTCGACAAGGTCTGGCACAATGGCTTATTATATAAGCTATATCAACTTGAAGTGCCAGATCGTCTCGTACTCATCTTACGGGACTACCTGTACAATCGCTCCTTCAGATATCGCATAGAGGGCGTTCTATCTTCCCCTCATCCAATTCAAGCCGGAGTCCCACAGGGCTCAGTGCTTTCTCCAATTCTTTTCTCACTGTTCACCAGTGATATCCCCCGCGGTAAATTCACCCAGCTAGCTCTCTTCGCCGATGATACGGCTCTCTATTACACAGGCACTTCGCCTGAAGTCATAGGTCGCATTCTCCAAGAGTCTGTGACAACCCTAGGGAAGTGGTTCAGAAAATGGAGAATCGAGGTCAATCCCACCAAGAGCGCAGCAATCCTCTTCTCGAAGAGGAAAGCTGCTCCCTCTCTCCCCCCTCCGATCACTCTTTTCGGCGAGCCAATCCCTTGGGAGCAGCAAGCCAAGTTTCTGGGTGTAACCTTAGATCGCAAACTCACGTTCCGAGAGCACATAAAGCGAGTATGTGCGCGAGCCGCGTTCGCTCTCGGACGTCTCCACCCCATGATTAATGCACGCAGTAAACTCTCCCTTAAATGCAAGGTCAGACTTTACACCGCGTGCATAAGACCTATAATGACATACGCGAGTCCAGTGTTCGCACACGTGCACGATGCCCGATTAAAAACAATGCAAAGCTTGCAAAATCGCTTCATGCGCCGAGCCACGGGCTCTCCGTGGTTCGTGCGGAATTCACAGCTTCACTGTGATCTCAAACTGCCTACCATCAAGCAGTACATGAAGCAAGCAAGTATCCGATACTTCGAATCTGCCGAGTCTCACCCGAATCCCTTGGTTGTAGCGGCCGGCCGCTACACACCATCCCGGATTTCAAAGACAAGGCGCCCCAGACGCGTACTCGATGAGCCAGACGTACAACCTTGCTCCAGCAACGGTTGAATCCAGACACACTTTACACGACCGACGCCGTCGAATACTAAGATCTCGCCGTCGAGGTCCGCCGCGATCGTTACCTGTTAACGTAAATAACCCTCCCGTCCCTAGTACAGCCGGCCCGGGGCCGAGCTCTAGCTTTTAAAACAGTCCCCAAATAATAAATCAGATCCAGCAGTCCCTTGTTGTTTTTGCAAGTTAGTCAGCGATGCACCGAGTCGAGGTTCGAGTCCCGCAGGGGGCGCCCTCGGTAGCATCGCTTAAAGTCTTATCTAGTAGTTAGCCTGGCTGGAGGCTCCAGAAGTCTCGCCTTTATCCGGTTACGTCCAATAAGACCCCCCTCGGGGTCGTCGGCACAAACTATTTCGAAAAAAAAAAAAAAAACAATAACACAGTCGGTCTCAGCGCTTAGCACCACTAGACCAATAAAGCGGTCCAACAATATTGGAATTCAATTTGTTTAAATGACTGTACAGTAATGTGAGTTTCACTTCAGCGCGTCTTTAATACAAAGTGGAAGAAGAAAAACTGAAGTCTCCATTAGATTATATTATTATAGTGTCATTATCGAAAGTAACCACTGGAATTTAAGAGAAATCAGTGAACATCTAAGTTTACGATATCTAATTGCAGATTTTGTATACCTGATAAAACTTATTTCTGAATACTTCAACGATGTTTTTTTTATTATGTAGCATACATAACCAAAAAACATCGTTGAAGAATATAATAAATAGTCTATTAAATAAAAAGGCTATTTAATTTATTGGAAATCCCTTTTTAACTTTTTCTTATTCTCAACCGAATTCTCAAATTATTTGCAAACTTTTTCGCAGTTCGTTTTCATTCGTAGTTTTAAGTTGTCTTCGCTAAGTTTGAAGGACTTGAGTAGTTGGAACAGATTTATTGTCACCATAATTTCTATATAATATGATCACAGATGTAATAAAAATTTAGTTACGGCGGACAATGTTAACTGAGAGCCATCTATGCAGGAAACAGTTTAATGCACAAGTGTGAACGCAAACACTGGTGCACTCTATATTCAGTTTTATTCGTTCACTCGAGGGGAGAGTTGGAGAGAGAATAAACATAGAACAAATCAGATAAAGTGCATCCTAGACACAAAACAGAAAAAAAATACATGGTTCGGTACCGTATGTATTTTGTTATATCAACTTTTAATACATAGATTTAGCTTATCCACGTAAGGATATGATCCGTGACTATCTTATTATGGTAGATTCAACTTATTTTTAAACCTCCAAAATACATACATTTGCCTATTTACTTCTACTAATAATTTTTTTTCATTACACCGTCCTTAATCGACTAATTTAGAATTGAGCCCACTGAATGCCAATAGGCTCGCTCATTAAGTTCAATAGAGTTATAATGTTGAGCAAATTTTAGGTTAATTCTCTTCTGCTTCTTTTTTAAAGTACCTAAATAGACAAGATACCGCATTCGAATGCTTCAACAATGTATTAATACATCTTCTCATTTTTGGCAAGTAATTTTTTTTTTTTTTTAAAACGTCGCCCCACACTATGAATTTCTCCTGTATCGTGGGTGCGTTTCACAAACATGAAATATCACATACACAAACACCCAGACTCGGGAAAAATATCTGTGGATCGCACAAATTTTTGTCCCGTGCGGGAATCGAACCCGCAACCCTTAGCGCAGCAGTCCAATCGCATAGCCACTGCGCCAATCGGGTCGTCAAAAAGTAATGATTATTATGTCATTATAGATTTTATACAAGACCTAAAATATTTACTTACCATTATTGTAGCTACTTCAACTAACTTAGGCTATCTACCTAATGAGCCTTGAGCAGAATAAACTAGTTCAATAAACTTTTTAACCGCTCGAACTTCTTTTTATAAGGTTTTGTTCAACAAGAATAGATTTTTAATTCTTACATCATTGTAAGGACTTATTCATGATTGTACCTAAATATAAGTGAATTATCTTACATAATACATACTGATTGTGTTTCTTATTTATATATTACATAATTTTCAGTGATTTATCTGATACAAATACAAACAAATACTTATTTGTAGCTTCACAAATCGGAGTCGTCAAGCGAGGTTAAATTGGTATAAGGTACTGTAATTTTGCGCAAGTAAATGAGATGTCATGTCAATCTGATCTTAAAGAGGAGATCGTTGATCCGTTCGGTGATATGTTGGAGCGAGCGGCTTCCAGTGGTGCCAGATGCTGCTACACATTAGACGTCGGACCCTAGCCACCCAGCTTACCTAAAGACAGATTAGTTGTCAAGTCACACATTAGCATTTGAACTTATCGCGATGATTGTCCTAGTTGTTATCACAAAAAACTTTGTTAATACTAAACTTAACGATAACCTTTTTTGTTAAAACCTCGTCGCCACGCATACTGGTCGTACACGTTTACCTTTTGTTTTAGCGTTGTTCTGTCGCCATGACAACGGATTAATAAACATAAGATTTTTTGGTTAACAGAGACATGAATTAATTATTTTGTTTTATTTGAGTAGATATAATTTATATTTCCATATATTGCTCTAAATAACGAGAAATCATGGCATTAACCGGGTTAAACTAAGATACTTACTGCAGTATTTAGTATCATTGGCGCTGAAGACCGAAATTTGAACGGGTAAGTTTGCAGACACAGATATAACAGTGCTATTCGCTTATTTATTATCACATCGGATTAGGGTTTAAATGAATGTTTTATTTTTTTTTCTTTTATCTCACATCACTGAATTTACTAAACACTTTTACCTGCTCATCTTAGATTATAATATTAGGGTATAACGGCATGCGTTCATATAACAATTATCCTAAAGTTCAGTGTCAACTTCGCTCTAAATTCATTATGGTAGCAGTAAAACGGCAATCTTCGTCATGTCACGATGTAATCGTTCACGAATCGGGGATTCAGGCTCTTGTCGAGCATCTTGCCTCCAAGACATAGTCACAAACTTAGCCGTATTAAACTTAAGCGGGCTCTTGTATATTACTCTATCACTTAACGACATATTACATCTTGACGCAACTTATCTTAAGGCCCATAAATTCATGCATTTATGTTACACATGATTACGATACATGATTTGACATTTTTGGTTATTTTCACATATTACAAATCAGTCTAATATGGACACTTGGACAGGTATTCGTAAAGTTTTAAAGTAAATTTGCTTATAATTATACCTAACAAACGTTAAATTAGTCTTACGCAAAGTTAGTATAAATTTTTACCTATGACTATCAATAGGCTTTTTGTAATATAGCCTTGACTCTTGGCTCTCGCCCTCGGTCAAGCAGATAAAGCCGACCTGCGGAAGACCATTTTAGAAAAAAAAATGCAACTAACGAAACCTTTTTAATAACTTAATTAAAGTTGGTAATTTTGCTATTACTATTTTGTTATAGTCTTAAAATTAACATGTTATTATAGATGCATAGATTATAGAAGAGCCTGCAGTTATTTCTCTCGAATTAAACGTAATTACGTACGTAGTTTAAATAAATTACG
This sequence comes from Abrostola tripartita, assembly GCA_905340225.1. Taxonomy (NCBI): domain Eukaryota; kingdom Metazoa; phylum Arthropoda; class Insecta; order Lepidoptera; family Noctuidae; genus Abrostola; species Abrostola tripartita. The sequence goes on from HG996488.1 coordinate 7,411,013, forward strand.
GCTTGTTAATTATTATATATTCAGCGAACAAAGCTGATGTCCTTTGATTAAAGGGTTATATCTATCAGACTTCAATGCGTTAGCTAAATATCCACTTTAATTAATTCGTTTGTGGCCGTATGCACATATTTGTAATCATTAAGGAACGCCTTAATTATTACGAATATACCTGATACTTTAATAATTTCATCTTAGGGTACGCCCTAAGATGAAATTATTAAAATGTTCATGTGGAAATCCACAAGTCCTTTCCTTTTCTACTTACTTTTTATAATAATATGTTTTGTATTTTGTCTGTATTTTTGTATATATTAGATACTTATGTTTTTAAACGATTTGAAGTATTGGTTTCATTTCAGACGATATTTTCTGGCCGTATGTCTCTAGTACGTTATTAAGATAGTAATAGTCGTTGCGATTTATTAAAAAAATCGTCGATAAATATTATTCTAACCATACCCACCAATATATAAACATTTAATGATTAATATCCTTCCGTATTCGAAGATTATTATATAACAATGCTGTGCCTTAAAACGGTGTCGTAATGGTGCATTAAAATCAAAGCAGTATGTACAAACTCGCTGCGCCCCGCGGTGTTACCCGCTACATATTTTCGGGATAAAAAGTAGTCTATGTGTTAATCCAGGATGTCGGCTACCTCCATACTAAATTATAGCACAATCGGTCCAGCCGTTTGAGCGTGAAGAGGTTACAAACACACTCACAAACTTTCGCCTTTATAATATTGGTGTGATGATGCGAAATCCACAGATAAATAAATACGTGCGACAAGCAGATCTCGACTACCTAAGGGCAAGAAAATAGTTTTGAAACTGCCAACAGAACAATATATTCCGCACTTTTCTACTATTCATGGTACCTTCGGGCCATATCTTAGCCGGTTAAGTACTTTTTGCTGACTGTTAGATTAAGTAGGTAAATAAAATTATTGTTTACCCATATAATATATACACATTAAAATTATCTACGTATACTAAACCTATAATCACTAAATCTCATACTTATTGGATTACTGTGGAAACTTTAAGTCTTATTACAAAAAACTAAATAAACGTCGGTTTAAACCTGGCCTATCAAGTCCAGGCTTATCTGAAGAACCATGGTCTAAGTTTTTCCTTATTACAAAAGTTATAAAAACCGAGGTCTTCTTAGCACCGTCATTTGAACCATTGTTTGTATATCAACCACAGAATAATACTAACATCGTTCGTTTCATTCTACAAAAACGTTCCATTTGCTCATAAAAGACAAAAGGTTAATAATAGACTAATGATTAAATATTGTATAGTGTTAAAAATATTGAGACTATTATTATTTTGCTTCAATTTTAATATCAATTATTTCGTCAACTGCAGTTTTGTTTAGAATTAAGCTTGTCACTAATGTTGTATGAGCTAGTAATACAACTAAGTACATACATGTAACGAAACGTGACGTAATTTAGTATGTTTAAACCAAAAGTAGGTATTTTATGCTAGTTTATTTATTGATAAACATAAATAATGCGTTAGAACGGCTTTTGGAGTGAAATATATGCGAATATATTGTTATATATATATTTCAAAAAGTAATTACAGTGGTCTTACATGCTGGGTTTCCTCGCCAAACTTTGACGTTTGATGGCGAGACGCGCTCGTTTTAAAAAGACTTAACCACATTGCACATAGGTAATCACAGGCACTACAAATAATTTAATCTAATCTCTATATGTACTTAATTAAATCTATATATTTACATACATATTATTTATATATGTATGTATATATATATATATTACACTTGTTATACACTATAAGTGGTAGCTAGCCGGGAGCCGGTATGGCTCACAGACGAGAGGATCTAATAATTGCCTCTTGTGAATCATATCTATTATATTTTGTGTGATGAACCAACAAAATAAAATAATATCTGTTATATCGGCTTCAATATCCTCAATATCAATAACATCGACCATGATAATATCTATGTTCAAGTAAAAACAACAACAATAGATGATACCCTAAAAGATGAAATTTGACAGATATGATATTTTTTTAACCATAGTTCAACACTTTAAACTAGCCGAGGTTTAGCGTTAGACCCTAGAATGGACTATGGTTTATCGCAAAACCACTTTTTGTAATAACACTTTCCTATAGACCGTGGTTTTTAGAGGTTTTAAACCTGGGTTTTTAGATAAACCACTTTTATATACATATAAGGGCGTTTGTGTTTAAAACTGATAAATTTTACTATGACTGAAAGCAAATACCAAGATTATTTTTTGAGAAATTGTTACTTAGTTTCACCAAGAACTGTTTTTTTTATTATAATATTTATATTGGTCCCCTGTGGAAAGTTTACAAGCAACTAGTTTACCAATTTTGGGTAGACGAGTAAGAAACCGGTTTCATGCTCTAGGTACGCCCTGTTTGATATCTTTTTACGATCTAACCACTGTAAGTCATTGAGGGCAAAACAGACAATTGGGAGGTTTATAACACTCGCCTACTCGGACATTTAAAGTTATCTTGTGACAGGACATTTCAGACCAAATAATGATTAATGATCTCTGAGTCCATTGCCTACATTGATGACTCAAGAAAAACGAATAGGTATAAAATAAGAAAAATATAGCTATATTTAATCTGGTTGCAGTTTTGTACTCACACAGTTTTAGCTTGGTTTGGTTAGAGTTATCTTCTTGTTTTATTTTCAATATTTGTAGGTGGTCAAGGGTCAATAATATAATTTAAATTTTGGTGTCTTTATACGAAGGTAGAATAGGCCAACGGCATACATTCGGAATTAGCTCCACAATATTTATTATCCGAGATTGCGGTTAGGTAGCCGGAACACGTCCGGAAAAGTACTGTGGTTTCTTAGAATTCGGCACTTGCATAACCAACCAAGTTGGAGTGATAAAAAATTGATAACCCTTTTCTATAAACTATACATTTTTTCGTTCTAATGTAAGATAGCCACGTGAATAGAATCGAGAAGTACCTAAGTATTTCTCAGTTAAAAGTCCAGCAGACGCTTAGAATTATTAAAACGGACGTTTGCGATGCGGTTTCATAAATCAACGGTATTTCGCTCTTCCAAAAATCAGGAATTCGCCGAGAATTCTAGAACGGAATTCCTGATTAAGCAAGCGATTGGTCTTAGTTACGTGCACACAGTGTAAAGGATAGGTACGAAGGAATCGAAAATATCGAAGGCGTCTCGAATGCTACAGGTAATAAGAAGGTGGAATATTATAAGAGTTATGTGATTCTCTGGCCTTCAAAAATATATAATTTGTCATTTATATAAGCTCGACACTTTTCGATGATATCGCTACGTTCAACTCTAGGTACTTGGAACTATGCGTGTTCAATACAACTTGTATTTTTGTACTACTTCGCCTTAGCCCTTAACCTTAAAAAAGTAGTAGTTTCTTATTTCTATGACACTTCTTTTCTGTAGTGAACTGCCGACAATTTTTTATTGTTACTCGGACGCATGGGTGTAAGCAACTAAGCACCCTTATTTATTATCTCAACTTCACGTACTACGTAATATGTACGAATGTTCAGCTACGACCTTTTAAGTGTTCAGGAAAGTAATTAAGATTGAACGAAGTCATTCTTATAAGCACACACGGGGCCTAATCCATTTAGACTTGCTCCTGCCTCGTGTTTAACGTATTCTATTCTCAAACCTTTTAAATTAGCTTGGGGTGATTCACTTGAGGACTATATTATGGCTTTACGATTGATATAATACATTATTACATTTATATTGGCGTACCTTGGGAGACGCATATGTGATGATGATGATTATTGATACCGACCTTTTATGAATCAGTAAAAACATACCTTCATTAATTTATACATATTTTTGTGATGTAGCATTATTTTGGACAATTTACGATAGCTTTTCGTTGTAGACTTGCTGCCTACCACCGGTTTCTCAATGTTAGTTGTGATTTATGATTATTACTTTGGCAAAGCGGCGTAAAACTAGACGGCACAGCTGGAGGCCTTTGGTTAGATCTCAGCAAAAGTCCCGCCAGCTCTTTTTTATTTCCGAATAACTAAATTTTATGAAAAGTAGGAAGTCGTTTATCAGTATATGTTAACGCTAATTTTAGCAGTGTTAAATTTTTCGACAACCAAAAAACCGTAGTTGCGGATTAGCAAGTAATAAAGCCTAGTTATTTTTTGAAATTCAAATAACACAACTATATAAGATGTAATATTTGACTCACTGAAATTAATATCGAATTTATCCTTTTTGGATCACATATTAATATCTCAATTTCATTGGCAGTTTTTTTCTTAACATCACTATTACTGGCTTCTGGAATGAAGAATTGCAATATGTGAGAGATTTCGTAGTCTGCTGGCATTTCTTTCGTGAAACATGCGCTCCATCTTTTGATTGATTAACATCGTAATCATGACCTTTTCGTAGTAGCTGTACCATTACGCTCAAAACCGTTACATAAATTGACTATAGTTGGAAAAACACAAAAGAAAAATACAATCAAACGTTACACATTCTTCAAGCGTTTTGCTCGATTTCGGGTTCGATAAATTGACTAAATTAAAGTCATTCGATGTTACGTAACAATTAATTGCTCTAGTTTGTTACTTTTCTTTAGGTTTTAGATCATTATTCTACAATACAATTCGTACATAATAGTTCGTAGGATCTTAAAATCTCTTGTAAGACATTAATTTGGCCCTTACTTAACACCCAGATGACATACATTATATCCGAATGAAAATGTTTTCGTTTTATGGAACCGATTTTTTGAGATTTCAATTACTAAACCACTGCGCCAATCGGATTATTACTTTATCTTTGCTGTGCTTTAATATTAACAATGCTCTGCAGTTTGGAACAATTAATTAATTGGCTTCCGTATATAAAATTGGGAAAAATAGCTTAGACTTTTGGCAAAACTGATTAGATTGTACCGTGGAACTTTTTACATGAATAAATAAAAGTAACAAGTACAGAAACTTTTCGTATATCAGGCAGTGCATATAATGTCTGTTCGCGGTAAAGTGGAAAAGTTCCTAGGCACGCGACGTGTGTTCCTGTAATGATACCAATATTAAGTAAAACTTTTGAGTTGCGGAATATTATATGGAGATAATTATATTGATGGAACATTTCTTGACTTACATTTAAATTTAGGTACTTTAAATTTGCTAGCTATTTTTTCCAAGAAACTCTCGCAAATATTAATTTTGCGCTAAAGGTGCTTGCTTTTATGTGCTGTTTTTTCTTGTCTAGGTGCTTTAAGATGGTTCCTTAGATACGAGTAATATTGGTTTAACGACTTAATACACGATCTAACATTTAAAGTGCTTTAATTTAATTTAACGCTTAAATTTAATGATAATATATTCGTATTTCCCGCTCGTGTCCATCATTTTTCAAATTTCCTTTATCAATTTAGATAATATATTTTCACAGAGCTGGTGCCTTTGCACAAGATGATAAAAGGCATTCGTCAAAACATAAAAAAAAGTATTTAGTAGAATGTAGTTCATGTAATAACGTTAAGAATTATATCCTAGACTAGTGTGCGGGCGGTCGCCTGAAGCAAAATTGCTTGATAAAATTGTTAAAGAAGTATCACCTCTTACGACAACATATGAAAAAAATAATTTTGCTTTAATAATAAAAATAGTTTTAATAATTTCCTACTGTGGCTTCGATAATGTGCATAATATATTTGTGTTAAGTAACCTATTATGACGATACGTGATTTCTGTTTGGCCTCTCGCAACTAACTTGAGGAAAGTTACGACTATTAATTAGAGCTTAAGGGAAACCTAACAAAAGGCCTTCGCCTAGAAACTAACGGCTGGCATTAAACAATAAATACACGAATAAGGACTGCTAAGTATCGATATTAAAGATCAAAGTGCGAGATCGGTTTTATGAACACTGGAGTCAACTGGGAAAAAGAAACGGAATCAGTACAGACATTGACCACATGCAAAATATGTACTTAAATTATCGAATAAGTATGGATATAAAACACGCGGCAAACAGCGTTGAAAGTTGAAACGTTTCTTAGATACCAGAATCGGTTTTTCCTTGCTCCAAAGTTGTGTGTGCTTTCGATTGTTGCATAGTAATTACGACGAAAAATGTTAATTGGGTGGATATCTTCTGTGTAAAATTTTATTTATGCAAACCAATGCAAGGGGCAATGGCGATCGAATATAAACGGTCCGGAATAAGGAGTATCTAATCTCAGTTAAGATGGCGTAATCCGAATGAGAATCAGTGTCCTGATCTCTAAGCTACGAGCGGTATGGCTCAGGATTTCATCCGTTCCGGCTTGTAGTCCCCACTGGCCACCTTCCTATTAATAGCCTTGATTAACTCTGACGTTGAATGATTAGTGTCTAGTGTTTTCAGGTGTAACTTGTAACACGAAATTGCCAATTGGGCAATTGCCAAGTCAAGTCCTCTTAGAATATGATGAATTACGGCAAATTTTACTTAGAAACTTTGTGATGCTTAAACACTTATTATAAAGCTGAAATAGTTTGCACGTAATAAAAACCTAATGACTTTTTCTATAAAAGTTTTTATAGTACCGAGTTTAAACTTTTTGTATTTACACAAGGTTACATACAACAAGATTATGTAAAATTTTCATCTACAGTAGCGGGAATCAATACTGTGAAGTAAGGCCATTTTGATTTAATGAACCATTAACCTTAAGTTACCCACCTTTACCTAACTACTTAATGAGCGATCTGACGTTCATGACTGACGTTGTCTTTGTGTTCATCCATACTTAATATTATACTCGTAAATGTGAAAGTAACTCTGTTTGTCTGTTACTCCTTCACGACTAAACCGCTGGCGGATTTTGATGAAAGGCATGAAGAAAGTTTAAGAACCGAGAAAGGACATAGGCTACTTTTGTTTTAATTCAACCCTCTAAGGCGTTTAAATAAGGGTTAACGCGGGAAGCTGCGGGCAAAAGCTAGTGGTAAATAATTTGTATTTATTTTTATCCAATATCAAGAAATATGTATAAATTTTTAATTTTTATAGAATTTGTTAACCATGCTTGAAGGTTCAGGCCTTCAGGGAAACTGGGCCAAGGCGATATTTGCGACAATGAGAATGATTTATTTGTAAATATGTGTTATTGCCTATGCTGAGTGATTTGAAAAAAACCATCTAAAAGAGCATTACCTTTTCCCCCGGAAATAATGTTGCTGGTTACGTTTGCCTCGGGCTGTTTTCAGGTTCGTAAGTGGTGCTTTTCTTATGGACCGGTTTATAATGGTTTTATCAAAGTTCATTATATTCATCATGTGTATACATAATAAAATTATAGTTTTATTATTTACTTTACAGAAATTGGATGGAGATGTTGTAAATATGATAATATGCTAATAATCTGTTTCCAGATTATTCTGGAAACAGATTATTAGCAATTATTTGCTCGAACTTCTTCATTAATTGCAATAAAAATGAAGAAAGAAGAAGTTTTTTTGAGCTTAGCGTGTAGGTATGAATAAACCAAGCATTTATTAGACTACATGATACTTTATGTGTTATAAGTCCTACCACAAAGATTATATGCGAATGTATAGCGCAAAGTCCACTTATAAGTAGTAATTAGTGAATAAAGTTTTTAATAGTTTTCAGAAACGGCACGACCGCATATTTGCCTTAACTACTGCTTTTGAACTGCACATCAGGCGCACAAACCAAACTCCAGACATATATTTCAATTAGGATCCGCAAGCTATTTATTGAAAAAGTTAACGACGAAGTGTTCTTATAAATTGTAAGGTTTGGCGAGAAGGGGGCGCGCGTCTTGTTTTTATAGCTATGATTTACTTTAGTTTCAATTTTTAAATTCCTTGCCTTACTTGAGATTTTATTGCACAATATTATTTAACAACAATTAAGTAATAATTAATTTGGTTATTTACTGTTCATTTTGTTAAATATATTGTATACTTGTGTATGTATGTATATATACTTTATATTCTTGTAAGTAAAGCAACAGGCAAAAGCGTTTCTGCGATTGTATGGGGTGAGGCAGGACTTTTCCATTGTACTGGGAAAATAATCCCAACCTTCGCAAATCCGAAATTTACAAAGATTTCCGAGCTGCGGAGGAGAAATTATTTCTGAAAAGCTTTCGACGAATTATTATTAATGATAAAACGCCAATCTATCAACGCCAAATTATTTATGCATGATTTGCCTGAGTGACGGTATTTTGATATTGGTTTGATCATTGAGTCTGGTAGCGAAATATATAAACTGTTCCAAATATACAGGTACAGATGTAAAAACTGCAAATACTGTAATAATGGAATTCACGTTAGGAATACCGGAAGTGGGACTAATATTCTTCATCTATATTTTCAAGCAAATCCAAGCATTCTTATCTGAAACCGATTCTTACGAGTACGCACGAATGACTGCTTGCAATTTTATATTGAACCTTACCCAGATTGGCAGAATGAATTGCAATATTGAGCGTTAGATTTCTATAGTGCAATTCCTTTATGACCGACTGTTGGATAGAAAGGTTTGCATACCATGAATATAAGCTAGTTGTTAAACACTGAAGGTGTGGTGTGGCAATTACTGTGCCAATATGGTGACTTTGTATGTAACACGTGATTGTGCGTTTAATATAGGTTCAATATTATAAACGTACCTATTATGGTACCAAATTCTAGATGTGTCATCTGTTATTCGGAGAGACAGCCAGCTTAAAATGTGGGTAGCTGACTGAGAGGTCACTGGTCACGAAATTATTAGAATAGCTATAAAATATTATTATTTACTTACAGTAGGTTTCTTATTTATAGATATCGCGCGTTTTATTTTACAGAGTTTTAATAGATAGTATCACAGGAAAGAGTTTTGGAAGGTCGTTAAATATAACAAAGTTTTAATCGTTGTTATAACTTTGCTTATGCCATAACAAAGAAATATTGCATAAACGTAGATACTACGTATAAGAGGAGCATTTCACAGTCTTGTACGGCACTGATGAATACCTATTTTAAGAACAATCGTGCGAAAATTGTTCCATTTGCGTCACATCTCCACTTATGCAGATTAGCACAACCCATTGTCTTAACTTATGAGAATATTTGTCGAAATTACTAAAGGGCTAAGCTCTCATATATTATGATACGGTTTTAAGTTTATGTTTGCAGAAAATTCAATAAATGCTTTGTTGATGTCTAGGATATATGAAGTACATTGCTGAAGTTAACGAGTCGTTAACGCGAAACTGCAGCAAAAATACTGTTTATTCACTTTGAAAGGCTTGTCCGATAAACCGATTATGACAATGTTTGGGACAAAGCGCTTTTTCAAAGTTACACTTAATTAAAATAGAGATTTACTCTTTGCGAGTTGCACGCTTCCTCTAACAAGGTAGTTTTATGAAATTTTACGTAATAATCTCTGTAGGGGTTTAATTTCATTGTTTATGGAGTTACAGGTTTTCTAATTAGCGGGGTCCTATGGACGGACATTGTTTTCTGAAATGATTTCATTTGCAGTATCGTTACGCATCAGCACAATCTACATGTATGTCTCTTTTTGGCTTTTCCGTCTATTATAGACGATTTAAACACTGTTATGAGGGGGGTAGGCACATTTTTTTGTGGTTAATTAAACCAATTCTGCCCCCTTACCATGAACTCCAAAAGCAGGACAATTTACGTTGCTGAACCACCTATATACCTACCACTTAATAACTGGCTCTCCTTCGTACCACCACCAGGCAGACGGTCAACTCACGACTGACACGGCAGACTTATTCACGTCTACTTATAAGGTGTCAACTAGCCCCCACTGAGCCAAAAACTGTGAAATGAGAAGTCCTTTGCCTATACTAGTTTTTTAACTATCAAAATAGAATCTCAGCGAACTAATTCTCAATCTTTGCACACGTTTCGCGTTTATAATATTAGCATAAATAACAATAAAGGTAAACAAAATTGCCTTTATTCATATAAAATTTACTGTGAAGATTCCACGATGATTTTGTGGGATATATTATGATCAAAGCATATATGTAAACGATTCGGCAAACATCAAAACAAACAATATGATGTAATCTTAAAGCTTAAGCTGTGTTCCCACTTGTAACAATTTAACATTCTAAGTATCCTCAGTAACCGCAACAAAGCGGCGTGTCTGTTGTGGGACCCATACCCCACCACAAAATATTACAAGTATGAAAAATCTGTATTGTTCGGCAGATTTTTCGAGTCACGTGTAATATTGTTTTTTTCGAATGATGTTCGTTTATTTCGTCGTAGCATACCGACGAACACGATGTCCACACTAGTAAAATGTTACACATAAGTTTGTTTCGGCATTTCTTTCCAGAGGTAGTCAGTTAGGAAATGCCGAAGCCATCTAGTTTCCTGTTTATTGATATCTGACGTGTAAAAAAGTGTTTGGGAAATCTTATTTACAGAAATAAACCCCGTCCGTAACTCGTGTTCGGCCTGGATTATGGTACTTTTGAGCTGGTCTGATCATAGAATCAGAAGACGGTCATAGGAACACTGTAACGAAATGACATGAAATGAACGAAAAAAAAAATATGACAGACCACTATTTGGTCTTTTATTATTTGTTGCATGTGTAATTTTTTTTTACTTATTGCTGGTCCACTCCCGTCATATCGCAAGTCTCCCGCGATGCGGCTGGACTTTGGTGAATCCGCGACTTCAGTTGAAACATAATATTTTGAATTTCTTAACTGGGCCCGTTGATATATTTTGCAATTCGTATAGCCATAGTGTTGGTCATATTATTTTTTTTTTAAACTTCGCCCCATATTCGAATTTTCTCCCGTGTCGTGGGTGCGTTTCACAAACATATAATATCACATACACAAACACTCGATGAATCGACTCCGGACAAACATCTGCGGTTCGCACAAATATTTGCACCGTGCGGGAATCGAACCCTTAGCGCAGCAGTCCAATCGCTTAGCCACTGCACCAATCAGGTTGTTAAAGTCAACAAATTATTGGTTAAATATAGCCGATATGTATCGTATTGCTGTTTTAGGCCGGTTTATATTTGTGTTGATGTTGTTCGAGACTCTTAGCCTAAGTTCGAAACTGTGTTTTCCAAAATCCGTCCACACTAAGCTTAACAAGTTCGCGGTATTGTTATGGAAGAATGTTCGCTGAAATGTTACAAGGGGGGACGCACCTTTACTCTTGTTCAGTCATATGTAATTTATTAACGTTTAATAATATCGGATTGCTCAAAAGCAATTTGTCTTAATCAATGATAGATAATGTATATTAACATTGTAAGTTAATATGTATTACTTATAAAAAGGTATATTAATCGTTGTTTTCAAAACTACCAATATTGTGGTTACAAATGAAATTTTCTAGTATCGATGTTGATGAGTTAAGTAATTTGGCGTCCTAAGTAAGCAGTGTTGTTATGACTGTTCAGTACATATACAAATGTAATTTTGTTTTCCTTTACCTTCTTGACGTGGTTTTTCGATAAACTTTAATTTCCTGCTATGGAATACTTACAGATTACATTTATAAAGTTGAGGTACGGCAAAATATATTTACCTACTAATACCTTAGTTACTTATAAGATTACTATCATAACTAATTATCATTAAAACAAGAGTACTACTTTGCGCCCCGTCGAGTTTATTTTACGTGATGTTACGCCGAACTAATCTACTTACACAACAAAAACTTTGGAAACTAGGTAATAAACTAACAGTACAGATGTGGTTTTTCTAGATTGTAGACAACGATATAAATAAAACTGTACTCTGGCGTTGTTTTCTGCCTTCCTTCTTATTGCTGTAATTACAGCTTGCTTTCAGTTTTAATTTAACTGTACATCACACCATAATGCCTCCTTTATTACCTCATGGGAATCGGAAACCTAAGGGTTATTCACGAGGGAAATGTTATGGGATTAAAAACTACTTTTATATAGTAATAAATATTGATGTTGAGTGAGATCCAGAGGTCACTGGTTAGTTATCAAAATTCAATAGATAAGTAGTCAACTTACTTTGCTATGATTCTTTTAAATTCGTAAAGTTTATCACAAAGAATTTCATTAAATAAAAAAATCTATACTTAGTAAAACTTTATAAGAGGCTTCTAGAACTAATGAGCCCTTCTTAGGAAGTTCTTAGGAAGTCACGAACGCCGATGAACGTGATCACAAAAAGGTAGATCAAAATTAAGAAGTAAAATTGTGTCAGGTCGGGGTAGGTGCTACTACGATAAGAATTAGAGAAGTAAAAGTAATTTATGGTACCTACATGGTATGTGTCTTAGCTTGAATTTCGTAAAACCATGGAAAATAGTCCACTGTTTTATTAGTCTACAACCTTCTCTACAAGAAGAAAAATCAAAAGCTAGATTATTTTTACCAGGCACGCATGATAATGATCCCGATGGTTACCTAAGGGATCTTCTTGCGCTCAGTACAGCTGATGTAAACTTTTAAGTTTCGTGTACATATGCATGGGATCAACTCCAATGAACAACCCCAAAACTTAGCTTAGAGTTTAAACAACAAAGCAGTCACTGAACTTACTCAAACAATAGAAAGTCAGGCGAAAATAAAGAAAAATACTAATTTTATAAACACTCGTAGTTTTAAGAAAATGAGGAGTTTAATCAATAGTTTAGTTTATTACAGATGCATTCTGAATGTAATATAATAAGAAACATATTTTTTTTAAGCGTCTTATCTTTGAGATACTTACCATAGTTACCATTCTTTTGTCAGTTTTTTCTTAAGCAGGCGGCCCACTTAGCTAGCCACAGGCGTTCTCTGTTGACGATAATTTCGGAACAAGGAACTTTTAACAAATTCAATTTGGCGTTAAACACGAATTGAAAGCCTTGCCTTTGAAAGTTGGTTGAAAAGTGTCGACGGATTCCCGCAGAGCATATCTGCGGGAATCCGTAACTTGCTTTTAAATAATGTTTTACCAAAATTAGTCCATTCACAAAAATCACTAAGTCCTGAAGATCTCTTATTTGTATCCTCAAAGAGTCCCTTGAACTACCAATGGTTTAAAACTACCTTGATCTTATTTTGGTAAGTTTAGAAAATAGTTAAAAAAAAGAGTTGGTGCGCAACTTGGAATAGGCTAAGAGAGAGAGAGAGAGACAAAATAATTAAAGATATAATGAGGAGCTTGGCCACAAATTTTTTTTGACTTAATTATAAATGAGGGTAGTTATCAAAATGTTTAGCAAAATTAAACCTTGTTTCAGTACGACTTTTTAAATAACGACCAAGGAAAATATTATTAAAAAAATAATAAACTAATAGTACGTTTAAAATGAAATCTACGCGTTATATTTTTATAATTAAAATTTCTAAAATATCAAGAACAATAAATTATATCAGAGGTAGGTACATAGATGTAGCTTGCCTATTTCACAAAAATCAATGTAGAATGAAAACTAAACTGGCATGTTTGTTGTACCTACCGTTTCTTTTTTGCAGCTTTAATGCCGCAGCGATGTAGCTTGGACGTTTTGGGAACTATCTTTTGTGACGTTGAGTTTCAAAGGTACTATTTTTACCGGACTGCGGAGAGTTGGGGGAGTGTAATATTTTTTGGGTGAATGGTGTTTTATCTATAGGAGGTATTGTCAGATTTGTTTTAGATGTTATCAGAAAGAGAGGTAAGTGCCTCAAATAAAAAATGGCGTAGGCTGGTTACCGTACTTATTTTGAAATAATTAAAATGATTGAAATCGGGTTTCGGTCTTATCTTTATAAACGCTTTGACAGTCTAATTTGATTATACATTAAACTGTTAATAATTACTTATGTTATCGTTATTACATAAAATAACTCCTCATAATTTAAACATTGTGGTGAGTTAGTATGTGTGGTACCATTCAAGTTCTATTTCGATTTAAATAATTATTGTCGTTAAGCGACTTAGTGTACTTCATCGTAGTAATTTAGATTGTTTACGGCTACACAAATATATTATTTAGAACTAATTTAGTTAGTTGAAGTACTTAGGTTTTACTTAGGTTACGTACATTACAGATACATTTGCTGGTGTTGGTTGGACGTAGCTTTATGTTCACTACGTTGAATATAAGGTGACGTTAATTTATTGTTGTTGACATTTAAATAGATAAAACAGTCATTAAGTGTAAGTCAGTTGATAAAAGAAACTGTTCTTGTTTCTGAAAAATATACAACTGCCTTTTTGTAAAAGTCTAAGCACAATATAATTGTCTGTCATGATAATTATTAATGTATATTTTTTTGCATGACTATCATTTAGCTTGAGGTTACCCGTTGTCAGATTCCCGGCTTCTGATTTTTATACTGTTCCGGTATGAGAATCAAGACCGACATACCGTGTCCTCCAAGACACGGGGTTAACAGGCATATTGGTGTTATTGATTCTTTTTTGGTTGCTTAAACTTAAGACTAACTAGGCCTTTCAACTGAAAACTGATGGGTGTTTCGGAATCAGCGTAATTTCCTTTTTTTTACCCCCGACACTTCTCGTCCTGTTTGATATCGACGATCTTTGTTTTGTTCAGCTTTCTGTCAAAAACAATTATCTCTGTCTATGTACTGAAATTATTCTGTGGGCTACCAATAATTTCGGAATGAAAATCATAAAATTCATGAGGGAAATGGTAATAACCTAGCAACGTTTATAGAGTATAGCTTATCCCTAGATTTCTAAATACATTTTCTTGTATTTTCATTATCTAGCTACAAATTAAGTTTGTAAAGTTGGGGTAAAAAATGTTCTAACATTAAACAAGGTAAATTTTAGCAGTCAAATAGATTGCCTATTTCACGGTCTTGGCGTTTAGTTTTAGTAAAAACATTTTGTTGTTTGCTTGCCGTAGTAAGCAACAAATAAATTTAAACTTATTAACTTGTTATATACCGAGACATTGTAACGATTGGTGGCTGACGGTATTGTGAAGTTAAATATTATAGCTTGTTATTTTATATGGATTGTAGACAAAAAAATACAATAATAAAAGTAGGTTATGTTAAATTGGTAAATCTATAAATTCGTCGTTGCACATTGTGCCTAATTAATATTTGGGAGGCTAGTCTATTGGCCAATTAGTTATCATACATCCCGTATTCACATTTCCACGAATGTACTGAAACAGAAGGGAGTTATTCTAAACCACTCACCTATTTACTCACCGGTTGTTCTTTAGAAATCGCTCTAAAAGCGTTAATTAGTTCGGTGCGACCGATAATAGCAATTAAACTTGGAACTCATCGATGTGTACAATGGCTTAATGTTCCGCAGTATATAATTCCCTTCAAAGAGGACAATGCATTTGATTTTAATAACGCATCCTGCTATTCCCTCCCATTTATTGTACTGAGTCTACTTATAATACTTATATACCTACTTCTTTTCTCGGGAACAATATCTTGATAGTAAATAATTATGTAGTTTTTAGTTCATCAGAATTTTCTAGTGTTGCAATAGATAATCGAAAAAAAAATCGATAAAAACAAAACAAGCAATCAATATAGGAATGTTGTAGCCGCGTCCTGCCCCCTTACCATGAACTCTTAAAGCAGGACAGTGGACGTTGCACAGTATGTAATTTTGGCTTAACTGTGGCCAAGTACAGTTTATGTGTTTATTTAATAGATTTTACTATTTTGGAGGCATAACAAAGACACCGACAATTTTACTACGGGCCGTGTATATACAGCGTCTCACTTCCACAACGTAAATTGTACTGCTTTAAGAGTTCATGGTAAGGGGTCTGATCTTCCATATCGTCATTTTTCATCATTAAGAAAACCATAAGTTGATAATTTTATATCAAACCACAATTATTTATATGGAGGCATACATTTTATAAATGAATGTAGGTGTCGCCAAAACTGTTTCCATTCTTTACAAGCAGTGCAAATGTGTGAGACAAAATGGGTTCTGTCAAGTTTGTTGCCCTACACACTAGCGAAAACGCCTGATATACCTTATATAAGATAACTTGGGTACACTTTATACGAGCGATATAATATATTATACTTAAAGGATGTAAATATTGTCCCTGTGCTAGTGTTTATTTAGAATGCAAAAGTATACACCTACTACTACCTACCAACTTATGAAACAGGTTACTTAGATAAAATGGGATTAAAAGATGTATCGTTGTTATAATAGCATTGCAATGCCACTGTAAGTAACCGTTTAGTTTGATTTGTGAGTGTCGCTTTTTAGCTTAACGGTTTAATATAGCTGTATAGCGAATAATTAGAAAGTTACCTAAATCGTTATTTCCTCTGTGATGGGACGAATTTTTAAGAATATGTTACAATTAGAATGATTGACGAATGATGAAATAAAATGATGAACGAACGTAAAGCACCTGACATGGGCCCGCTTATTGGCAATAGGCTCCGCAGGCTCGCCACCAAGCTATTTACAACAGTCCTATGACACTTAGGTACAATTAGCAACGAAATGAGTGTGTATATGTATACTCCTGATAAGAAGTACCCCTACCTACCCCTTCAGAAATGATAGGCTTGATTGTACCTACATATTTCCTTAAATTGAATAGGAAAACATATTTATGATCCATTGAAAAAAGCGAAATTTAGGTAAGTACATACAGGTAGATAAATTTATCTTTTTTTGAGATCGAATTATCTACAAATTATTCTTGTAAACTTTATACAGGTAGTTTTATTTCTAGCCATATAACTTTATACACCACAAAGTAAGCGTAATGATAGACAGCAATATAAATTTTATATTCCGGCAGTGTAAGTAGGCTGTACCCGTAGGCTAAGTTGCTGAATTAGCTACTCCGAAATCCTTGCAAAGTTAGTACGGTGAAATTCAAGGTATGTCTGTCTGTCTTGCTCGTTACTTCTGAGATGTAGGTAGCATAATTCTCCAGACTTTCACAGGAATTACTTAGTCTTGACAACACTCCTATTTGTTTGCGACTAGTCGCAAGAGATCGATTCTTTTAAATAGAACCTGTTAAAGGTTTTTTCTTTTAGCCTTAAATAAGTTGCGATAGTCCGCTTTAGTATTTATTAGTCCGTAGTAGTATTTATTGGACTGAATAATGTATTAGCTAATAGCAAATAGATTATATAAATTAATGCTTTAATTTAATAACATAGTACCTACTTACTAAAGTGATTCAGAATTATATATTGGACGTTCCCCTAACTCTGCACTTAACTTAATATTAATTTGAACCGCCTATAGTTTAAGTATACTTTGACTGTGCTTACCTATTTCGTATTGAACAATAGCTATCTAAGAGCTATCTAACTAGCTAGCAAAATAGAGCTACGTCTAAATAAATATGCTATATTTATATAAAACATCGGAACTACACTTAACCAACTCTTGCTTCCTTTACTAGTCTTCGTCGTTAGAGAAACTTGTTAGCATGAATAGGTAAACTTACCTGTGCACCAATTACCCCGTGTAAACGGTATAGGTCATGTGTATATCCATCCATGTGTTCTTCGTATTGACGTCGTTATTCTTCAGCGAACACAACAAATACTTACTCTGATATATAAACAGAGTGAATATAGATACAGGGTAAACAAGACATGTGTGGGTGAAAGTTTCAAGTGTGCGTCTATGGCAATCCTAAATTAAGATGTAGTGAAAAGTATTTAAAATAAGTCTAACATCATGATCATACATAGTAATAAAAGTACAATTGGATAAAATAATTCAACTGTGTGGGTAGATGTTGGAATATAACACCTAAATTATACGGTACGTCATAATACAAGAATAAAAGTTTGTTGTCGGAAGTCAAAACAAAGTACCTATCTACTTGAATTTAAAATTTCATGCTTGACACGTATCCTACGGGTAATTTATTTCTTAGGCTTGACTTGTTTTAAATAAATACATTTTTAACCTGTCAATAGACAAACATAGCTTCTTTATTTTAGGGATGACAAGAAGGATCCAAGACTGCCTTGAGACTAACAGAAGAGAACAAATCTATTACCTACCAAACTAAAATCTCTGTCGTACGTTTTAGTTTTAACGCTGACGCATTTGATGGCAAAATCGCTCATTTATCTGTCACAGCTTAATAACTAAGTAGATACTTATATCATTCTAGCTGGTAATTTTGTACGTATGTGTTTACGTACGCTCATGAGGCATGCCCTATGTTACATAGGTTAACCTATTATAGAATCGTTTATGTGTAATGTATGTGTCAAAGATCCAAAGTCAAGTGAATTAGGCATCAATTCAAACAATTGTTGATTAAATATAATTATCAACTTTATATTACAATTTGACATCATGAATAGTCAAGAATACAATACCAACATAGAAATATATAAACAAAATTAAATAGACAGAGTGACGAACGAGTACACTTAGATATAATATTTTTGCGGTGCATTGTTGTGTCTATGTATTTGTTATGAATCAGTTCTTTTCTTGCAGTTTCGACAATAAACCACTTATAAGAAAAATAACTTGAATTAAATGATCCTCAAGACACAAATTTATTGCTTAAATAACGTAAATAAGTTTCAATTTGTTGCCTTTTAAAGTCTTGTACTTCCTAATATTGAGCTGATTTTGTTTTAAGTACTCCATTAAAAATGTCACGTGGTACCGAGAAATGGGCTTTTATTGCCGTTTTCCACCAGGAAATGTTACCCGCATTACCTACCGGCATTTTCTCCTGTGGGTGCGTTGGAATTGTTGGAGTGCCGGCGCGTCCCCTTAATTTTTCAGCTGTTAAACTAGAATGCGGAAGATATAGCCGTTTTCTCATATATTATTTTAACGTTCAAGCAGTTTATATTTTCAGTAAATCTGAGAAAGTGTGCTAATGTTGGTTGAGAAGTTACGGTACAGGTAACGGCTTGGTCAAAAGCTTACTTTCAAGCTTGCATCACAAATACATAGAAATAAGCCTTTTTCTATAAAACAATATTTTTTAAAGGTCCAGTTTAAGTGTCTTTTTTAAATCCCAAAAGATATTTAATATCTTACACAGTTCTGTGATCGAAACTAAATGTTGGCTATAACTATAGACTTAAGTAATTGCCTATAAAAGCTACACGTATTAATCCAACTTAAAGCAAATGATTCATACGGTGTATTTAAAGTTCTTTGAATCGATATTCTTCTAAAAGTAAGTCCGCTTGAACTTTTTATGTAATTAAATTGTACAATAGGTACTTTAAATAAATTGTTATTGTAATCGCTATCAGTTCTTTATTTCATAAAGTTTATTTGGGTTAAGAAGGACCGTTATTATTTGGGTTAAAAAGTAGCCCATGTTACACTCAGATTCGTAAAAGATCTATGTGCAAGAAAAAATCGGGTAGCTATTTGCTCCCTTGTAGAAGAGGCGTTTATTGCATAATCTTTAACGATTTATATCAACAACGTTACGCATTATTGTAATCTTTATTGTATTCTATGTAATATGGTTTTTCTTGTGGAGGTACCTAAACAAAACTTTTTTGGTTATGTTCATGCGAAACAAGTACCGACCGCAGATGGTTATTACCTTGAATATGAGAAATGGCAAAATTCCTTTTAACATTGATTTGTAATCCGCAAATTCCAAAGAAAAACAATTTATAATGAAAAGGTGTTTTATTCATTACAATTATTTTCAGTGATTTTTACAGTTTCTGTAAATGGCTGGAGCAGGATCTGGCATTGTCCTTTATTGATTGTAGTGCATGCTTTTCCCGTATCCTACAGGAACTGCGCATTTATTTGGGATACAAAGTAGTCAAAACAGTTAGGTATACATGTGCCTATAAACTTTCCGCATGTAAAATATTACGTCAAATTACGTCCATCCTTTTGTGTAATTTATGGATAAAACCAAATAAAACTTTTTATAAAGTTAGACGTAAAAGATTTACTTACTGACCATTCGTATTTTCCTTAAATCCGTTTTGTTGGCTTAAATATCTTAATGTTTGTATATAAAACTATTCGTGGTTCAGAGAACAGAACTGTTATAGTTCGGCTATTAACGTAAAATAAATAACACTTAGACTAACTTCTTTGGAAGTGCTCTCATTATACTTAACCATTAACAGCCCGTTGGTAGGTTTCTCGAAAGAATTTGTACTCAACACATATTACGATCTATTTAAAAATACTAATTAAAATGTAATGCAACTACCTATAGTTACCTATCTGACAGTATTTCACAGATGGTAATTTGCAAGGTCCATTGTGAACTTTGAGTCTATTTTTACGACTTTCTAAGGTCAAAGAGAATTTTGATCCCCAAAAAACTTTAGTGGAATGTCTCAAAAAGTTTACTGATTGATGACTTAGCTATTGAATTGTGATCCGTGATTTTCATTCATTTAGGTTTCTTTTGAGTTTTGGTTTCGTTTATATAGAAAATAAGGTAAAGTAAAGTATTTGCCTGATCACTTTTATATTATCCCTAATTAGAATAATTATTTTATTTTCCTACTTTATTATGGGCCAAAATTGCCTTAAATAAAGCTCTTGGCCATGTGGACTCTACAGGCTGATAATAGTAAAGATATCAAACAATTTTAAAATAAAAATGTTTGAAATAATACTTTTTATTTATCTAACCATAATATTGTTAAAGTTAAACTTCATTAAAATA
The DNA here is from genome assembly GCA_905340225.1 of Abrostola tripartita. Classification (NCBI taxonomy): domain Eukaryota; kingdom Metazoa; phylum Arthropoda; class Insecta; order Lepidoptera; family Noctuidae; genus Abrostola; species Abrostola tripartita. The sequence continues at coordinate 7,431,706 of HG996488.1, forward strand.
AGCATATTATTACACAGTAGTCAGACCTCAGAAGAGTTAAGAAAATGTCTGCGTAGTGCGTTTACAAAACATTTTCAATTTTAAATATCAAATTCTATGTCTAGATGTTAAACTATGAAAGTAATAACATGTTTACATCAGGCGTGGGTTGAGATTAAGAAAATTCACCGAACCAACCTCATGTTAGACTAAAATGCCAAGTGGAAAAGCAATTAGCTAGCTATGGTGTGTGAGAAACTTACACTTTGAAACATATTAAGTAGGTAGTAGGTATTATATTATGTACAAGTCAAAGTCGTGAAATTACTGATAAATGTATAGAGATGTTATTTATAGAGCTAACTATATTGATTCCCGTAGTAACCGCAAACATTAATACCTCTAAATGCAAAACCTATTTCAAAGCGTTTTGAGACCTAAATAGTTAATAGTTTCTACTTAGCTATCATATTCTAGCTACAATTCTACTAGCATATTTAAATCATATACTTTGATCAAGCTCGTTATTACTACTGATATGTTTATCATTATGACGGCAAGTATTTAATAAGAACGCGCATCATAACATTCAAACAGGACCTTTTATTACCAAATACAAACAAATATTATAAATAGAACCTATACATGCATACTAAAAAAAATACACTTCGTATCGATATTTGAGTTCGTTTGTACAGCAACACTTAAAGTATTACAAATATTATTTGTAATGAATATTTATTAGAAAGAAAATCCCTTTTACATTATGTTGTATATTATGTAACAATTAAATTATACATATCTACTTTCTAAATTCATAAATAAACATTAAATACTATTTTATACAGTAAAAATAATGTTTTGCTTAAAATACAATAATTGGCACACTTCAATCTAGAATAGTGTGCCGTAAGTTTGTTTTCAACTCTTAGACGTAACATCCTTTGAGACATGATAGTTATTTGGCTCTCGTTTAGATAAGTACATATCAATAGAATACAACATATTGTTATTACCCTCTTAGTCCTGTTAACTATAATTGATAAAGGAAGTTAAGCCGAAGATTTGAAACCACTTTTTTGGCCCGCAGTATCTGGTCACATATGCACATAGAGGTTTAAATATGTATATGTGTAAAATTCCTAACATTGATATATCTGATAACATTGGGTAAATATAAAAGAAATAATTTAAACCAATAGAGTAGACCGGGTCTTTTGTATTACGCCTGTAATGACAATAATTCACAAACAATGATAGGGTTAGGCAGTCTAGATTCTAGAGGGACGTTTTACACGGGAAATTTCAGTGTGTCTATTTTAATATTAAAGCATTATCATAAACGACGTAATAAACGAATTTATATAGATGTATAAATACTAAGGAGTAACCTTCTACCTAAATTTGCGTTGCAAACTGAAAACTGTCTGCCTTATTGGTCTAGAGGTCGCTAAGCACGACTGATGAGCATGAGGTCTTGGATTCAAATTCCGGGTCGGGTAAAGACCCTTACAAAACTATCGATTAATATTTTTGAATTATTGGCTTACGTCATCTGCGACCACAATTCATACTATACGTATGTTTTTAATTTAAATATCATGCACATTACTTTCACCTTTTCATACGTCCTACCTACGTCAAACTTCTCTTAAAAGCACAGTTAGTTAAAAGAGAACTTTAGTTTATCTGCCTGTGTCGCTCTGTTTTAAACGATTACAATAATTAAGGCAAATTCTGTAAAACTAAGTAATCAAGGTAAAAAGAGGGTCGCAAACCTAGAATTGAACACATTTTATCCGGAAAATTAAAAACTTTTCATGCGGGCCGAGCCGCTATGGTTACAACGGTAAGTTGTTTATATATGCTTAGGACTGAAATGTTATTTTACCTTTTCCTAACCGTATTAAAATCAAGGAACGGTTAATATTTATCGACATAACACACATCATTTATACGACATGACTTACCTACTTTTCATCAGACATTATGAGAATCTTGGGGATAAAAGATAAATGTTGCGTAAAATGTTTTTTCCGATCGTACTGTGGCTTAATTTGGATAGCGTCTTTTGTAAGGTATCGTATTTGCTCTATCACTGTCTGCGGATTATTGTTGTCATCGTATAAATAGCGCGCTGACCGAGATCACGGCCATGGCAGATCGCCCGAATGCTGAAATAATATTGCACCTGCAACAAGCGTGTTCTACTTGTCTCTCACGGACAACGTACAAAACATGACAAGAAAAGCTCACATCTGGGCCAGTTCTCTACTATAAAGTTTAAAATAGAGCACGCCAGTCTAGACGGTACCTATTCGCTTCGAAATAACGCCTTGAAGTTATGTACTTAGCTCAAGTTTAGCTCGATGGAAGATAAGTAAACTAATTTTATTGATTATGGCTCAGATTTATAATGACATTGTTTTGAGTTTGGTTTTCAAAGTCAAATGATTTCAACTAAACTCTATTAAACCACAACTACTAGAATAACAATGATACCTAATATGTATTATTCATATGACTTTTATTAGGTACTTATGACGACGAGAACAACGTGGGAATGAACATTAATAGACCGTAAAATCTAATTTTGTATTAGCATTATATTACGTCTAAATACTTTGTATTTTAATCCATCCGTACAAAGTTTTAATTGAATGCAAAGAATATCGCTGTGATACAATATACATTTCTTCCTTCGATACTCAGTTTTTTCAGTAGGTGGGTCCTGAGTCAAAGTCCATGTGTACGAGCATATCGACACTTTCAACGTGTAAATAACTATTTTATTGGTAAAATCTTGTGAAAATATTTAATTATGTAGATTAAAACATTAATTCACATGTTGTCAGCAAGTGTGGGTACGTCAAAAAGTTTTATAATAGTGCTTATTTGGCCATGGGTCGCTCTATTTCAGCTAGTCCAGCTATTAGGCGGAACTATTAAAATATTACTATTCTTCTTATCCTTGTCTAAGTTACGTATAAAAGTGTTTAGATATGTTAAATATTTACATGCAAATTTAATAGTAAAACTTTATTTACATTGACTAAACAGGTTTTAAGAATACTTTTATTTATACACTTTTTGATATTCACATCTGCAGTCGAATAGACTCAGTTTATGTAACTTATTAGGTACCAACTCATACATGTGATATTTGAAGTTGTTATATTAATATTGTCAGCTATCACGCCCCTACTAAAAATTCTATGTAGTCGAGCAAGTCGCAGACTGCTTTTGCTACTGTAGTGATAGCGGGGTAAGCCTAAGTATTATTGAATATAAATATTGGATTTTACATGCTAGAACCGAGGTATAAACGATAGTGCTTACCTAATAAGCTTGCGTTTTCACTTTCATGAATTTTATCTGAAGTATCATCCCTCATTGCTCTATGGCTCTATCAACATAACGGGCTGCTTTTAAAAGTATAAATATATGTACAATATATTTTTACCCTTTTTTATGCAGCGTTACATGGTAATATTTACAAGAGAAAACTCGTGTTCTATCATATAACTTATTTTACCTAATTAAATTATAAATACTACATACAATCTATATAAAACTACTAACATCCCGGTTTTAATGACACAGTTACTGATTATTTATTATACGAGTATATATAAACTGCTTTTAGAGATTCCTCTAATGTTTGTGGGTAGGTACCTATGTGTATATTTTGTGGCATTGTTATAAATGACGAATAGAATTACCGCCATTTTTCAGAGATGACCGTGTCAGTCACAGAAATACATGCAAACAAATTATTTAGGAACTAAAATTAGTTCAAATTCTAATAAGGAAGTTTTTATGTAACTTTAAAATCAGGCCGAATATCTTGTTATGTATCAAACCAGTCTATAATTTTCTTTCTCTTCAGGTCGCCTTAAAATATTGATTATAATCTTCCTATGTATCGAAAATACAAGACCATCTAAAAAGTATTCACTTATAACATTGTGAATATCTAGTTGATACTAATGGACCCGTAATCTTGTGTTTTGAAAGCCAGTCAATCCTTCAAATGTATTTTCGAAACCACAATCTTCATATCTACTTTCATCTATGCAAAATTGAATGCTCCAAAAATGTTTGTGGCTTTGTCAGAATCTGCACTCTACTATTTAAATTTAATTACTTTCCATCCATGTATTTTAAATTTTAAAATCATGCGTTACTCCATGTGGCTGTTAATAGAAGTCCTTAAAAAGAGTTAATTAAAACCGGTTTTTAGTAGCTTCAATATAATATGTATTGATCTTAAACCATTAACATATACTTACCCTTCATGCATACACAAACTTATTATTCTAATTAGGTAAGATTAAACCTATTTAATTAAAATGTAACCAAAAGGTTATGTAACCAATGTTGATTCCTAACTTACAAGCCCTAGTTAATCCAGCTAACAACAAACAGACACCCTTTAAGCTCGTGAGATCATCATGTTTACATTCACTCACACTCGAATTAGTTTCTGTGCCAGTCGGCAAAGTTCACTATGAAGTCCTTAACAAAAGTTTTATGTATCACTAGCAAGTGTTCGGAAGCTACTCTTTGTGTCTCTTAGTCGTACAAATCACGCCTAGATATAGTAGAGACAGTATAAAAGCCGCTGCTATCCGTCACTTCGTCGGTGCTCTCCGTTAATCAGGAAATATCAATATTTTCCACCTTATACAGGAAGCGCCGCCGACGCATGTCTCATGATTCTCCGTTAGGGGCTATGGTGACAGTGCTGCAGTTGGCGCGGGTGGAGCGGGTCGAGCTCCTGCGCAGTCCGACACCACCCACTGGATTCAACAGAATTAAATTCTCACTTTTCCTTTTTCCATGACAGTTGCAGAATAGTAACTCTTTCATACCTTTCCTAAAATTCTTAGATAAGAAAGCGTATAGGAGTGGATTTATTCCAGAGTTAAAGTAGGTGATGAGGAAAGTTAGCGGTGTAAGGAGAGTGCTGAAGTCACTAGATCCTTCGTAGCCACTAGACCAATACTGCCACATTTTTCGCGCATGAAAGGGCAAGTTGCATATGGCAAATGTCAGTACTACGACGATGAGCATGCGCACAACACCACGGCGCGCGCGCAGCACGTTGCGTGATAGGTGACTGAGGTGGTGGCAGTTGCGCGTTTCGTGACTTCGAGCTGGCTTCGGCGCGCTGCTGGACTTACCGCCGCTGCTCATCGTCACCACTTTCTGTTTAAGCAAAAAATATGAATTTATTTTATAGGCTATTTAACTAGTCGATACTAACAAAAGATTAAATGTTTGCACCCTTAGAACTATTAAAAAATTTCTGTCAAATGTACCTAACTCTTACTATATTGAAAGCGAATAATATTGTAAATCAGCCATAAAAATTGAATTCAGTCAACTCATCTACCGATTTTCCTCCCCTTGCTAAATATTCAACGTGCAGAAATGCAGCAATACCTGCGCCTCTAGGATTCAGTTTAATATTTATGAATCGTCAAACCGCCTCTCACATATATCACAGTTTGTCTATTTGAGCTGAGCTTCAAGTAGCATCTTTTCATTGACTAAGAAGAAAATGTTTGCGGAGTAAGAACTTTACAGCTTTGCTGAGGAAAGTTCGCCTTAGCCGTCACTACTACCTATAAGAACGAGATGCAGTGAAACTAACACGTCTGCGTGTAAGGCCGTCATCAAATAATAAAGCACATACGTGCAATAAAGCACGTATGTGCTTTATTAAACTATTTAATATATTATCGTTTTGGCTTTGATTATATTATAAGCGAAAGATAGTAACTTTGACAATGCTAAAATGTCCATAATCATAAAATTATAACAAAATTAACTGCATAATACAGTCGTGTTATCTCACAAGAGGACAATAACACATTAACGTGTTATATGATGGCCGAGCGGTGCGGCGCGGCGCAATCCGGCCAGCTTATACCCGCCAGAGTGTTACACAACCGTTCCAGCTGTTTGTAACTCCGCACACAAACTTTATACCTGCCAAATAATTCTGAAACTTGATCCGTGTTATCCAACCGACAAAGAATTTACGATCAAAAGCGCTTCCTTTATTTGAGAAAATTAACAACAAATACAACGCTTTTTTAGCTTCCTTTTGTACTTAACTAGTCCACGTTGGTAGACGGAGGTCGTTTGCCAACTTGAGGTTGTGCTTTTTTTTCCAGGGGTGTTCAAGAGAATCTAGGTTTTTTAAATAATATTTGGTATGTGACAATGGGATAGGCTGCTCATGTAACATTAATAATCATAAACACTAAGCGTAATTGCATTAATTAATTTCACTCTTGGTCTCATAGTGTCAAGCCTACAAAAGCAGGCTTAAATATTTTTAATGATGTTGCTACTGCGTCGAATAACGTGGAGCGCGAATTGATTGTATCATTTATGCAAACGAGGCAGATAGCACGGAACCTGTTTCGTTCCAAAATGTTTCCACTGTTTAGTACGAAGCCGCTGAAATATTTGTCAGTTAGAATGTGCTGTACTGTTGACTGTGGGTCTTTAAGCGAGATCGCTGAAACAAAATAACAATGCCAGAAACATGTTCAAATTAAATCCTTTGTAATACCGAGGCAAAGTTCACACTTCATGGGCATGAATAATAATTTGGTAACAGGATAATGTAATAAGGACTAATTTATTTGTCTACTTGGTAAGTGTTATGTTTAATTTAAACTTGAGCACCAGTTAGAGACCTAGGGTAGGAATATATATTTATCTGTCAGTTGCTATCGAACAGACAATATTTTAACTATGATACAGTGGGTTAAAGAAAAAAGTATGGATGTAACCTTATCATCGGTGGTCCCAACAAAGGTCTGTTGCTGCTCGTAGGCGGCAGTGCCAGGCTTCTCGGTGCGTTGGTGCTGCGTCGCGCAGCACTGAACCCGCTCCAGATGTTGCAGCGCGTGGGAACTCTGCCACAGACCCACCGCGATGCGAGTGTACAGCACCTAATGGAGAAGTAAGTATTCAATTTTGATGCAACAAATGAAGACAATAAAGAAAAGTTTACAATGTTTAAAAAATAAAAATGTGAGAATTCTGCTACGAGTGTCGTAGCCACTCGTGGGCGTAGGCTACAGCGACTGACCTATGGCCTATTGAATTCGCCAGAATGCTGAATTTGGTCCCACATTATAGGCCGATAAACAGATTCGAGACAAATACGTACCTACATCACACATTAAAAAAAATCATAGATATTAAATGTAATCTATTCTAAGTTTTAAAATTGCCGCCAGACTAACATGACAGTCTGGCGGCAATTCGGTTAAAATTTGCATATAACGTATTAAAGAGGACCATTGAAACATTTTACGATTTAAATTCAGACTTAGCTGCGGTTAATCTAGACCAAAAATGTTATGCCTCTTAAGTTACAATTATAAATATAAAGTTATTCATGTTCATGCAAATTGTGAGGCGGGACCACTTAACGCGTAGTAGGAGCTATTGCTTTGTGGATTTGACCCTTGTCACAGAAGGGTTATGCGTTGCGCCTTTGATTAATCTCGAACATGCCCCGTCTATGAGTATGCTGCGAAAATGTGTTTAATACGACGCACACCGCACCTCAGTTGAAATTGAACAGGTACACTCTCTGCTGTTTCTATAAATAATCTTCATTGCTAATAAATTTTAACTCCTGCATATTTTAATAAGCTGGCCCTAGAACTATTCAAGCACTCGGTCCCCAGCCCTTATACTGCAGGTAAGGTAAACTTGGATATTGTAAATGTAACAGGTAATAAATAGTTTAAGGTTATCGTTGTAGGAAACAAAAGACAAAAGGTCTCGAAACTTGCAAACCCAGCTCATGATATTTTTATGATAATTTAATTTCGATTCACAACCATTTATTTCATTTACAAATATTATTTACTACAACTTTTACTCAAATCAAACGCTAAAGCGATCCGCGAAAAGATATAAAAAGGACCTATTCTCATTTATTTTAGCTGGGTCTGCATAAAAATACGAGTAAAATATACCTATCACTATGCCGCCTTAGCTGTATTATAATGATCTTTAGATTATAGTGTGGACCATATGCCGCAGTAAAGAAGATAAGAAAGAGGATCCCTGTTAGTATTCATATTGCAAAGATACAGTAAAAACCACTTTGCATCTAGATACAATCTAAAACACACTTTTACATTCATAAAACACATTATTCTTGTGAGAACAACAAGCGGTGACAGAACCCGTAATAGTGTAGAAACTTAATACTACTAATACTTAATATATACACGTTTCATTTAATCGAAAAATATAAACAAACTAAGTTCTGGTCTTGGTAGTGACTTAAAATTGAACCTAACGGTTGCCTAAAACATTTTTTTTTTGGGACGAACCTTTATGTTATAATAAAAAAATTGTTCTTCGAATAAATCGGCTACACAAAGGTAATGGAATAATGTAATATCTATTTTATAATAGAGGTATCAAATACTTAAGTCTTTAACGCAGTGATAACTGAGTTGATTGTGATCCAAAATCAATAGAAGAAAAATCTCTGAAACTAAACGGAGTTTATTACAATGTTTACTTATAATACCGAGCAATTCAACCTACGTATATACCTAATGTAACGGATAATATAATAATAAATTATTAATGTTACATAGTAAAAACAAATGTGTTTAACAAACTTTCCGAAAAGCCTTTTCATATTGATCACCATAATCGATATCTCTGTTCGTGAAGTGTAATGACCTCTCGTAAGCAAGTTATCTTCGTTTTGTATTCATTGTCAGAAACATTGTTTGGACCCGTGCCGTGGGTCGTGTGAAATACAATAGAGTAACCCAATGTGTCTCAGATTGTTTTGTACAGTAAAATGTAAGTGAAATTTGGGAAAGTTTGCAGTTAACATTTATGTAGGTATAGTATCTTAGAATCTTAGGTCTAAACGTCTTAGAATGTGGTTGACCAATATGGTGTCAAATTTAAATCTTAGTTTCGAAAATTTTCAGTTCCATAAAGCCAAAATCAAAGAAAAAAAGATCAAATCTTATTAGCAATGTAGCCTTATGGCACGAAGAGCCGAGCTGCCACGAGCCCACGACTAACGTGATCCAAGTTGGCATAGAATCGATGGCGCTCGGGATTTCGCAATCATTGGACGTTACGATGCATTATAAAGCTATTTTTCTTCCTCATGACATCGTACAGTAAATCGCTTCCACAGGCCTGTAAAAATACTTTCTCACTTATTTCTCTTCTATCTTAAAACGATTAAATAAGGTTTTGTGAAAAGTTGCAAGTATCGAGGTTGTTTTATCGAGACACGATTGGATTTGTTTACATAGTATTAATATAGCAAATATCCTGCTCGATAAGCATCTGTCTGCTGTGCTTTGTACACAATGTTAAAGTAGATAACCTTAAAATAAACGAAAGAGAAAAGAACAAAGTAATATTCAGTTATAGTTTCTTTGACAATAAATGTACTAAAATCAACTATTTTAGTTTGAATAAAAAATCAATTTTTGTACTCCCACGTACAACCAAAATAATGTATTTTATAAAATACAAATAGCTGCTATAAATGTTTGTATTTAAATGGTTTGATGGCCTTCAATTAATAAGTTGGGGTTTAAAAAAGGTCAATAGTTCTCTTAACCTGATTCAGTGTCAAAACTCAATATCTATTAAAGGTATAAATAAAAGGTGAGACACCAAGATTTCTAGTTTTTTTTGTGCGAAATGTTCCTTCCTGTTACTTATGTTCAAAAAATCTTCCGATATGTTATCTCTTTAAGCTGCTCACAGTAGTGTTGAGATGAACCATGTTCTCATTTTTCATAGTCTTTTTAAAACGGTTCGCTCGGCTAAAGTAAAATGTCTTAGCTGTGAATTTTAAATTAGGTTTGTCGTTGCTCCTATGTTTTAAAAGACAGGAAGGGCAAAGAACTATTCCGTCGTTTTAACCTTTTAGGCTTGTCGCTTAGGTCTAATCTAAACGTAAAATTTGTTTAGCAATAATTGCCATCTTAACAAGATTTTGGCTAGTACGTGTAGGTACACACAGCTTTGTAATTAAACTCTATTAACAGATAGTATAAGTAGGTATAGATAGTATTTAAATAAGTACAAAGAAACTAACATGGTAAATAAGGAGGTGGCCGTCCCGAAACGAGGTCTTTGGCACAAAGTAATGGACCGCTAAGCTTATTGATGGTATTAAGACATCTACTAATTAGTTAGTAAACTATTTATACATAGTACTTATGACAAAATTTTATCACAGAAATTCGCTTAAGCTAGACAGGCATATTAAATTTGAATATTAGGTAAACATATTTACTCAAATAGAACTAACAGACCATTTGATGTCAATCACCACCAAAATTAAAATAAATCTATCTCACTAAACAAATAGCCTGTAATTCAACTGAGACTATTGCTAAAACTATTTTCTGTAGCTTCACTTCCTAACAGTTTACCGACGCGATTCCTGGTGGGTCGCTGCCACCATTATTCGACTGAATGGGGCATTTAAGCTGCTCAACCCATTGCGATTGCGATGTTTGGACTAAGCAACAATTGCTTGATGAGATTACTCTTACACCTATAAAATACTATATAACGTCAATAGCACCAGATCTAAAGAAATCAATTGCTTGAATAGATCGATATAATAATTCTTCAAAGGTCTTCAGATCTTTAACTAATTCAACATTTAGTAAGAATTTTGTTTAATATTTATACTAGAATCGGTTTAGGTAAATACTATTTGCAAAAGCTTATTATAGGTACCTTAGCAAAATTTTATTATTCCTACATGAATATTACATACACTTGAATAAATTAAGAATATCCTTTTCATAAGCCGGTAAAAGTATAAGGAGGTACGTATCATCGTTATATAAATAGCTGATCCAAGCAGAAACGTTTCATTAAGGGTGGAATAGTAATGATCACCTAAAAATTTGGAGCATGAAATCAGCATAGCTTTTCCGTATTGTAAAATACTCTATATGATAATTACGGTGGTGTGTCTACGTATTCAGTTAATATAAATATGTAAATATATTCGTTTTTCTTTTCTCTAATTGTATAAATAATAATGACGCACAATATAGAATCCTACCATTATGACTACTGAACAAACCTTATTCAAACATCTGAACTTACTGAGTAGGTACAGGATTAAGTTTGAATTTACGATATTTTTATTAACAGCTAAGCTTACAAACCAACTTTATCAATAGGTACAATATTGTGTGTTCTGCCCCTTACCATGAACTCTTAAAACAGGACAGTTTACTATGTGAAAGCGAGACGCTGCTATGTGCAGTGTAATGCGGCATCTCGCTTCCACATCATAAACTGTCCTGCTTTAAGAGTTCATGGTAAGCGGGCTGTTCTGAACATTTTTGTTTAGTGTTGCTTCATGGCAAAATAAATAATGAGTTAATATACCTACCGTATATTCGTATAATAATAAGTTTTTTAGTTTCTTTAAGAAGAAATAAGTATACCGTATACGCCTAGTACCAACTTATGTGTGGCTTAAATACCCATAACCATTACAAAAAATATTTACTAATTTAGATCAAACAAAAATTAGCTCCTTGAACAGAGGTAAAATAACCTTTATGTTATACCTAGCCGACTTTAGACTTTACCTACCTTATTAAAATCTGCCAACTTTTTGTTTAAGAAAATATTTTAGTCAACAATGTAAAAAGGTCACTTTGAATAGATAAGCGCCACCACCGACATGAAATATTTCCACACGGGGGCAGATAAACCCTTGTTGTGTAAATAACAATAAAAACCTCTTTGTCGTGTAATTTACATCCTTACAATGACGGCGTATGTTTGTCGAACGAACAATATATCGCGTTCTGGCAAAGGTGGCACGTTATACATGAACAAATATAGATTATATTAATATTGTCATTTGTAGCGTTATTTTAGGTGAGATTTCTTGAACAACGATGTTTCATTTCTTTTGTAGATTTTGTTTTGAGGAAGTTGGAAATGGTTTATTTTGGTCGTTAATTTCGAATTATAACTCAGCCAAACACCCTTCAACATGTCGCTTAACAACACAATTAGCAGGACGTTTAGGTTAACATGAGAAACTTAAATTGCCAATTACCTCTAGGTAAGTAACATTTTGTTAGTACGTGTGAATGTAAAAGTAAACTACGATTCATTAAAATAATTTAATGAAACTCATGCTTGTAATTCATAATTCGGTAAACTCTTTGAAAGATTGTAGCTTAATGCGAATTGAAATTAAATAGGTTACATTTAGGTTAGGTACATTTTTAAAATCATTGGTTTCTTTTTGCAACTAAAACATATAATAAATTATAAGTATTTTAGTAATTAATAAAATTAAACTGTTATTGAGGAAGTACAATATATGTATATTAGTTAATGCTTAAGATGACAACAATATGAATATCCTTAAATTATTAAGTTGGATGTTGAAGAAATAGAATGGAGTTTTTAGAGACAGAAAATACAGTGTTCCACCACTAGATTTTCCTTCGAAAAGTTACTTTACAGGTGTTGGTACATTCAGTCTGTGATTCAGTCTCACGTTCAGTCATATTTCCTTTCCGTAAACTGTTGTATACAAATGAAATGTGATTCTAATATGTTGCATTCGCATCCTGCGTAATGCCAATTTGAATTCGATTCAATGCGCGGCGTGTAAACGTTCCAGCGATGCACGCGATCTTTGTAAACTAAATGTCGAATCGTCCTTTTAGGCATACTCGATTTTAGAGTAGTTGGTATTGCCTCACTTTTGTGCGCATTCACGAAATCTGGTTTGTTCTGTAATCTGCAGATAGTGGGTACTAACGAAATGAACGAAGCATCAAGACCATATCTTGTCCAACATTAATACATTATTAAAGGAAATTAAGGCTTTTTCTTATCGTATGGTTTGATGAACAACCTGGTGTCAGAGTTTAAACCGCCTGTAAGCCAATCTTATTAATAATAATTAAGGCTGTAAATAAATAATAGGGTGCTTAAACTAATAAAAAATAGATGTCGTGAGAATCGCACATTTAGTAGGGGCAGGGCACATATGTAGTTAAAAGGCCTTTTGGGAGCTTGGTGCGATATATCCTGCGAAAGTCGTCCAGTGAAATGAGTTTCTCTTAAAATAGGTATAACTACTGAGACTATACACTGAATGCATGTTAATATAAAATACATTGCCATTGTTATATGATCACCAACCATTTATATTTTGAGCAAGGCCGCGTTATTTATATGCATAATTTATTGATATTGTTATTGGTTGCATGATTAACCTCATCCGCCTGAATGACGTGCTATACGTGTAGCCTTACCGATATCATTATGTTGGATCTATATGCCATGAAATGAATTTCAGTAGATAAGTATGTCTTACTCAGTTTGACCTTATTAAATTTAAGTCTTCTTTACACTAGACATAAAAGGCGTTTGAATTTGTAAAACATGTTTACGTAATAAGGTGGGCCTTTTTTATCTTAGAAAGGTTTTTGAAATGACTTTGGCCTCAAAGGATCGAGATGGTCGACTGTCGAGTGTTGACCATGATTGCTGGCTTCGATGTTCACGTCACTGAAAATGTTGTTAAAAGATTTGGTGGCAAATTATGCTATACTCTTGAATAGCAATGCTCTTTTACGCATGATAGTGTAATACCTTTAATAAATAATGTAAACGTTCCTATTTCTCTAGAAAACACCATGATGTATGTGTTTTATATTTGCTTAGGCCTGCCTGTTGGAGAGCTACGAGACGACGACACGTAATAATAAGTCAAGTAAACGTCAATTCCTTCTCTCTAATTTGGCGCGGAGGGTGATGAATGATATTGGCTCTCCAATCTTTGGGCTCGAGAACAGATGGTTCTTATGTCTGGTCGAGCGATGGTAGAATACAAAAGCGTTTAATTATTTCATCATTTATAATTCCAGTATTTCATCGTCAAAGGAATATTTCGTTGTCCAATAAAATCGTGTCATGCGGCTTACTTTTATAACATGTCATGTTCTTCAAAGTTAATTACTGTTAAGTACACTTGATAAGACGCGGCAGAATGCGTGACAATGCGGAAAACCGCCACGAGGACGGTCTTTGTTGACTTAGTACACAGAAGTGCAAGCTTGTCGGCTAAAGTTCTATTAACTATTTCGCTGTTCTTCAAACATCAAGAGTTAAACTTGATTATACTCCAATGTTCGCTCTTCGAAACGGTCTAGTTACTACATATTGCAGATATTGTTCAATTGTTTGTTTCGATTTTATTTTAATAAATTGGCCAAAGGCACGAATATAGTATGATCAACTAATCGGCTGTACTATATTTAAATTATACATAATACTGTAAGATGGATACTAAGATAATATTTTTTTAATCATGATTTTCATATGAAACTCTAACATTACTTAAGTAGGTAGGCTGCGGAAGAGGAATGCAAGAAAATTCCGCTAAATTACATCAAAACTTGATGAACAGTGTTCCAGATAGAACGCCAACAGAATGGCAGCAATAATGAGCTCGGATGATACTCGGAAATAATTAAGTAACTTTTTTTGCACAAGTTTTTTATTGTCAATGATAACTTATGTTAAAATGTCTCGACATTTTTAAGTCTATTTAATATTCTTGAAATTCAGTTCTTTCTCATTATTTGTTTTAATATTTGAGAGAATTTTTCATTAAATTTAGTTAAGAAATGCCTTATTATAATGTGGGAAAAAGTATATTTTTCTCAGAGAGTCCAAGATTAGTAGAGTAGTAGATTAGTACTTACGTGATTCCTAAAAAAGTGTGTGTGGCTGCTTCGACATGTGCTGAGAAGACAGGCCAAAAGGAATATGTAAGAAGAGTTTAATATATTGCCTTACAATTGAGTAATATTAAATATTCGTAGTAACAATGTGTGAAACTTCGCTCAAGCACAATTTTTACAGCAAGGGTAGCACATGCTGTCACCATTTTGGCAATTCAGCACATCTGGGACTAGTATTAACGAAAATCAATTAAAAACATTTTGGAAAATAGTAAAATAAGGAAAATTTTAGTAAGATCATTTAATTGTTAGTAGTCTCTAAGGATGAAGGCAAATGTGTTGGTACTGTAGTTTCCTAGTGAAGTTAGTAGATACCTAGAGTTACAGTAATTAAGGTCAACTGGAAACTTTAAACTATGATGAGCACTTAAAAAAATAAAGAAAATATCAAACATTAGAATTTCTACATTTTTAATAGGTATCACTTAACCACTCAATAAACGGTCGCACGGTCAACAATCCCAGATCTTTTGGCCTAGCAAGTTCTTCCTCTATTGCCGTTTTGAATGAAAATAGAATACTGAATACCTACTAGGTTACTTTTATGTCGTTGTGAAGGGAAACGAGCGAGAACATTCCGGGGCTTAGAATGACGGTCACAACAACACAAAGAGAATATTCGCTTAGCTGGGTATCATGTATGATCTTGATAAACCCGGCCGCGGTGCATTAACATGATTAAACCATTGGCTAAGAACATCTCTGTAATTACCTTAATAAAGTCTGACTGTCCCTGCGGGGTACACTCCTCTCGTTATACGGAAAATAAACGATGATTGCTTACTGTGTGTTGACAACTTAAGAAAAACATCAATTTTCTTAAATCCTGATTCATTCACTGGTTACATATATTGATTTAGTACATACGGCGTTAATAAAGTCGCAATACAAGATCGTAATATACTTTGCCGTAAAAAAGACTGGATTATGCGACACGGCGGCGGTTACTATAAAAATCTCTCCGCTCCGTATGTTTTGAAACAGGCTAACAAAAGCTTAGAGGTTATTTTACTAACACTGTTATAAATTTACAATGTACGTTTGCAAAACAAATAAGAGGAAAGAACAATTGTTGGTTTTCTAAGGGATTAGGACTGTATGTAGGTACCACCCACCCACAGCACTATTTAGCTTTATAGTCTTTTTTTTTTTTAAACATAGCTTTTTACAACAAACTCCTGTCCTGGACTTCATTCGCGCAAAAACGTTTGCTCTGATTTTTACGCAATAAATAGTCTATTAGTCCAGTTTTCAAACTATTTTCATACATAATTGTAAGTACATGTTTTTTATAAGAGTCCTGTGCTTCCTGTCCTTGAGTATCCTTTTTTAAGGCAATAGAAACTAGTTTAAATCATCATTTAATACGTTACCTACCACTCCAGCAATATTTGCATTCGAAAGTATGCTCAGAAACATATTATTGATTTATTTGGCATGCATAATAATGTGATTAGAGCAAACCGCAGAATTTATATGGTAATATTCGCAGCTCTAATTAAATTAACTCCTCTTATCTCTATAATCCGATAGTAATTTTCATTATGATCAATTTTCCTTTAATAGTTACTTACATTTATGTATGGAATGGTTGAATAGATGAATTTAATTGCTATCCTGGATGCAAATTTAAAAGAACACTTGATCTATATAATACAAAGCAATATTTTATTAATCCCGACACACCTATACAGATAACCAAGGAAGCATGAATCATCCTAGTAGATTTTCAGTACCTAATGTTGGAAATGAGTATCTAAGAATAAATATTGCCATTACTATTATTTTACTTTTCCATTTATATCCAAACATAAAACCGCAAAATATAAATGTAAATTGAGTCAAATCCCCCAATGTCAAACGCCTCGAACAGAAATGTTAGATAAATAGGAATATCAATTTTTTTTCAGTTTCAAAACGTAGCATTGTATATTTGTAAAATAAAGTACCAAACTAGACAACTAATTTGTGCTTGTAGTCGATCGTAAACAATTCGATGGAATATAATTTTCACAAGCTATGAAATATTACATATCAACCTACATTGTAATTATTTTCCGGCAAATAAATGTGTTATCTCGTCACATCTAATGAGGAACATCAGCGTTGACGCAACAACGCGATAATGGCAAGTTACCGGCATTGATGTATTAAATCACAACCGTCACTTACGCTACCGTCGTGACAAAAGTCGTTATACTAATACATTAGGCAGGTTTACTTAGGACAAGATGCTGGATTCTTATCTAACAGTATGCAACGCATATTACAATCATCTGCTCGAAAAATGTATGAATGGGGATTTTATAAAATGAAGTGAAATGAGATACGTATTTTATTATTGCTTTTCAATGAGACATTTTTTAATAATTAATTATTAAGCCTTTTGTTTATCTTGAACACACTGAAGCACGGAAATCATTATGGACGTCATTTCATCTCCACGTCCACCTTCTTTTCGATTCTCTTTTTACCAACTTATGTTAGATAGATAGATAGATTATACTTTATTGCACACCAAGAAACGAATAATACAGTATAACCTTAAAACTAGATAACAGTGCAAGTGGCGGTCTTATTGCTAAAAGCAATTTCTTCCAGACAACCATTAATGGAAAACTAGACAGGAATAAATATCGGGCAGATGGTGGTGTACATCATATACATTTATACAATTAAACACAATACAAAAAATAACTTTGATATATATATTAAAAATATGTAACTATAATATATATATATAAACTAACATATATACAAGTATAATAACCGAAAAAATAAAGAATATTAAATATTAAAGCAACCCCTTTTTAACTAATTTTGTGCCAAATAATGCTCCTTTACCATTTTTTTAAATGTAGGCAGCGATTGTGCACGTTTGATAGAGAGCGGCAGTGCGTTCCACAGGCGGGCAGCCTGAATAGTAAAGGAGTGATCGAAGAATCTAGTGGAATGCACTGGGATTTTTAACTTCAAGTTTTCTGATGATCTAAGGCACAATGAATGTGTATCACAGATGAAGTCGAACCGTTCCTTGAGGTAAGAGGGAGTAAAAGGATGAAACAGAATACTGTAGAGTAGTGAAAGAATATGAGCATTCCGTCGAAGGCGTATTGGGAGCCACTTGAGCTTCGTACGAAATTCAGATACATGATCATATTTGCGCAGGCCAAATATGAATCGTATACAAACATTCTGGAGGCGCTCAAGCTTATCTAATTGGTCCTCGTTAAGATCAAGATAGCTGGCATCGGCATAGTCAAGGACAGGAAGGAGAAGAGA
Source organism: Abrostola tripartita (assembly GCA_905340225.1). NCBI lineage: Eukaryota > Metazoa > Arthropoda > Insecta > Lepidoptera > Noctuidae > Abrostola > Abrostola tripartita. Next base: position 7,449,813 of record HG996488.1, read on the forward strand.
TTGTGCAAGCGCAATTTTAGTGGCGGTTGGGAGAAAGTTACGCAGTCGCCTCAAGGATCCTGCTGACGCAAACATCCGACGACTGGTTTCCTTTAGTTGTGCGGTCCATGAGAGGTTTTGGTCTAGATATATTCCCAGGTTCTTGACGGTTTCGCTAAAAGGTATGTGGATACCATCAAATAAGACCTGTGGTAGTGTGAACCAGTCAATTTTCGAAACCATTCTAGAGCTGCCAACTACAATGACTTGGGTCTTCAAAGGATTGACCATCAGCCCATGATACTTGCTCCAGCTAGCTATTTGAGACAAGTCTTTGTTAATCTGAGCAACGGCATCAGGCAGCTGCTCTAATGATGCTTGCGCATAAACTTGTAAGTCATCTGCATAAAGGTGGTAAGAAGAGAGTAGTGAATCAGAAATTGAATTTATGAAAATTGCGAAAAGTAATGGGGATAAAACGCCACCCTGAGGTACACCGGCAGACGTATAACACCATGAGGAAAAAGTGTCTTCAATACGGATACGCTGCCGGCGGCCATACAGGTAACTATGAAACCAATCAATAACCGCTGGAGATATGTTAATAGAGCGTAATATGCCAAGCAGGATGTCAAAGTCAATAGTATTAAAAGCATTGCTGAAATACCAACTTATGTTAGTACCTATACCAAAGGTTTTCCTACCTATTCCTGGGGTTTACCTTAGGCCGAGGCTTTTACTGTTACATATGAGGCTTTTACCAAATATTAGCGTGATTAGTCGTGACTTCACCTTTATTCAAGGATAAAAACACCGTTTTCAAGATATATAGCAGTTAGTAGTATGTGTAGACAACATTAGACCCCAAGTAGTATATCTTTTGGCATCACGTTCCAACCATGTTTAACCAAACGTTTGTTGTCCAGTGTTCCTATGTTGAAAAATGTTCTAATATAATTTCAACCTCGTCAAATTTAGGCATTATATTATATATATTTTATTATTATCATCAGCCGTCAGACGTCCACTATTGAACAAAGGCTTCCCCCCTATGGGGTTGCCATAATTCCCACGCTTGGCAAGCGGCTTGGGGATCGCAGTGTTAGGGGTGAAGTTACAGAAGACGCTGCGGCCGATCTTCTAGATTTTCCCTTAGTCGCCTGTTACGACACCCACGAAAGGAAAGGGGGTGGTCTATTCTAGGCCGGATACCACTCGGCACACTCTAATTCTAATTTAGGCATTGCTGCCATGCAACTGGTTATCTTTTATTACAGTACTGAATAGAAAAAAATATAAATTTCGAGTACTGATCTTCTGTATTAACCGCCTCTTGTTGCCTCGACATGAATAATACGATAAATATAGCTCATGACGTGGAAAAGATTAGCCAGTCAGCAGTTGGTAGCAAGGCTGACGACCAATAAAGTATCGTCACCTGTGAAGACTCTTTTAATGCTCATCAAATTATTTTTATTGTAAACAAATAAAGGCACGTTCCCAAAAGTAGAGAAATACCGTTTGACCGCTACTGATCAGTAGCCGCAATCAATCGTTTACACCTAACTATATGATTTGTGATTGTAGCAATCTGTAAATCATGAACCGAGGAAAAAGCATTATATATTTATAATGCTTATTTATAACCGATCACTGTCGCGATCTGTTCTAATTAAAAACGTCTCTTCGATGTATATTTTTGTAATTTTCATTCATTATAGTCAGCAGAATGTGACAAACTGTGTGTCTAAAAAGGGCAATGTGACCCATGTAACGAAGCGAAAGTAAAACGTACCATCCAACTAACTAAAAATACAAACAGAGAGACGAAGTTAGTCAATTGTCAGCAGTCTGCCAGCTCCGTCCAACCACCAAACTAAATACGTTTAATTATTTCCATCGGATATTGAATGTGACAAATTATTATTAATTTTAAAGTTAATACCTACTTGTACTGTATTTTAATTGTATTTTTCTCTCTTACCTACTAGATTTACCAACAAAAATATAAACTGAAGTCCTTGGATTGATTCCTAGTTTAAATTACACTCGTAGTATTAAATTTACCTATATTGATTTCATCAGAAAAAAATTTAAGCAGTAGTTAATAAAATTTAAGCTTTTTGTTCTACATAACCTAATGTATTAGACTAGACAAAAACTTTCGTTAACCGATAAACCAAAGGGTCCATGTTTTAGATTTTAACCGAAAAAAGAAAATCGGCTGATCTATAGTGACAAACATTCCGAAAGCCTGGCAAAAATACTCGTTAACTTTGTTTTCTTTATCCTCTTTACTCTTTATCTCAAAGCCTTGCTTGGAATAATAGATTCCACCTCTTCTTGAAATAAAGAGAGGTACATATTTACAATGTTAGTTCCATGTAATTGCAAGCGAGCCCGTTGTTATATATTGGAATAAATGAAAAAAATAATATTCCTAACAACGTGACATAAGCTTCAACTGAGAATTTCAGTATCGAATGATACCATTAAACTCAATGTAACATTAGCTAGAAACGAATTTAGGACCTGCGATCCCAAGTAATTTCTATTTCACCTGTAGTATAAAGTAACTATAACTAGCATTTAGTTGTACTTTGTATTGTTTATACAAAAGATAACAGTAAACTGTAGATACCTACAGTTTAAATTTACTGTGTTCGTAAGATTATTAAATTTATTAATGCTTACAATTGAATAAATAATGGTTTTAAATTTCAGTCACAGTGTAAAATAACGCCGTGATAGGTGTAATAAGTGTACTGACATATCCTATAAAAGCCGCAAACACACCACATTTCCAAAACAATATTGGGGACAATCAGCAATACAGTGTGAATAATGTTGATTAATAAAAATAAACATTTACACCACATTCAGGTATCCGGAAGAGGAGAACATACTGAAACTGTTGCGGATTCAATTCTAAAAACAATTGCCAGCTAATAAAACGACCACACGAGAGTTGTTTACATTGGATTTACATGTATAACACATAGTCAGGAAAGCGTCAACATATCGGTTGTAAAATGGGAAGTGGAATTGATTTTCGGTGTACCCTTGTTACCAGGTTTAGCTCAACGGCCTAAAAAGATTATACAGTGTAGTGTTGTTTTACAGAGAAAATAAACGATTTCTCCTCTCGTCTACAAAATAGCAAAGAAATAAAAAATAAAATGAGGCTAACGTTTTTCCAAAGGTACCTTAGACTTATTTCCATGGAGAAAAGTAGAGGACGCCAGGCGGTATTTATACACACCTTTTGTAACTGACATACATATTTACGTACTTCTTTTTTTATAAGTGCATGATTCTCTTTTAGCAACGTAATTGAAATTCAGTCTGAATAGTCTTACGCTTTTATTTTATCTAAAACAGGTACCTATTTATCGAATAACTTAAATATAATTTATTTAAAGTTAATCTCATATATTTGCATGCTTTGTCATAGGATATAAAGGTTATAGTTTTTTGTATCGGTAGAATTAATATGGTTATATCAAAACCGTCTTTGACACAGATACTTGGCATGTCACGTTACCCTTATCATGAAGAAACGTTTGGGGCTTATTTGCTACGTGGACACTTTCACGAAGCTTATTCCTCAGCGCAGCGCCTTGAAAATGATATGACTTACATCTTACGTAAATACAATTCGATTAAGATTGTTTTGAGCTTCCACCAAAAATGCGTTAGCTAATAACGTATTTATGGATTAATTAATAAGTGCCTAGGTTAAACTAGAATATTAATTTATATATTGATTTGATAACCTTTGTCAAGAACCAATTACTCTGAATACACGGAACAGCATTTAACTTATTATTAACCAAATATTATAATTACAGAACAATGTTAATGGGCAGCACGATCGACACGTTTGAATTATAAAAAACTTGAGAGCAAAAAAGTTGAGGACATTGACTTTTGAAATAATACTACCTATTAATATCAAAGTATACAAATTAACCTTTGAAGTATTGAAAATCTGGACAAACAACAAGAGGTAAAAAACTAATTTTAGGGGCATCTTACTTAATTAGTATCGATCGGTATCACATGCTATAGACATCGTCAGCCAAAATTATCTAGTCGTTTTAATTTGAAAAATGCAAAAAAAAATTAAAAGCACGCCTGCCATGACAAAAAACTAACTAAAAAGTGAAAAACAAGTTTCATCGCAGTCTGGGTACCTCGTAGATAAGTCAGTGTTCCACAGAACGGTCCCCCGATTGCGATGGAACTTGTTTTTCACTTTTTAGTTCGTTTTTTGTCATGGCAGTCGTGTTTTTTAATTTAATTTTTTTATTTGTTTCATTTTTTATAGTCTATGTTACTCGCGATAGTGTAAGGATTCCAACGACATTCCATATATCAAAATAGGTTCAGGCATTCAAGAGTTATGGTGGAATAAAGAAACTCACATAAATATGTACATACATGAACCCTGAAAACATTACACTCCTTTTTGGGCAGTCGTGTAATAACACGTAATTCTCATCCTATTGCACAAAGTTCAGGCTTTTAGCAAAACGAGACCTGCCAGTGTAGGACCCCAGGGAGATAATAATCGACCCCAATATCATTGACCCCAGTAGAATTACTACCTATAGTATTTAATTCAATGTTACACTAACCGTTTTTACACGACTGCCCAAAAAAAGGAGTGTAATGTTTTCAGGGTTCATGTGCATATGTACATATGTACATGAACCCTATGTGTATGTGAGTTTCTTTATTCCGGTGTTCGTACTCATCCGTGACCACGAACGATGTAAAGTCTCATGCGACCCACTTTTATGTTTGAGAGTTAACAGCCATGTTGGTCTTGCAAAAAGTGTTTTACAAGTCCTAACTTTTACTTTGAGCACGATTTAAACGTTCTCGTAATACGAGCTGACAGATATTTGAATAACTCTTAAGTAGGGTGTATCTTTATTAAATAAGAAATTGCAAAGCTGAATCCACGTTAGTATAAAAATGTGGTTACTAAAATGTCGATATAGATTTATCAAAATCTAAAAACTTCCGGCGCTTATAGGCAGGCCATCAGTTTACTGACCTAAGCCTATTTAATTTTCTATAAGATTATATCTATAAGACCTAAGAATATTTAATTTTCGAACCTAAATTACATTACATACCCTGGTTCTTTCTTGTTTATGCTCACGATAGTTTACTAAATAGCCTATAACGACACTTTTAAGAGGTAGGGTAAAGTATTTTTAGTTTATAAAAGGTCTGTTCTTTTCAAAGATAGTAAAGTATTCAGGGGCAATATTTTTAACCTAAAGAGAAAATTGAAAAAGTTTTAGGAAATTTTATCTTTGTCACTGCTTTGGTTTTGTATGCATAAAGTTTGGGGCTAAAACTGTTACAAGTTGGGTTACCAGATATATAAATGATACATTGTTTCTTATATCACATGGCAGACCAATCTCTATAAACATTTAATATAAGTTATTTACGGTAACAATAATATGCAAGATAATATAAATCTAAGATTGATTTAGATTTGTCATCTGCTAGTTCTTTTTAACCGACTTCAAAAAAAGGAGGAGGTTATCAATTCGACTGTTTTTTTTTTTTTTTTATGTTTGTTCCCTCATAACTTGCGACTGGGTGAACCGATTTTCATGATTCTTTTTTTATTTGAAAGCTGGTGCTTCCCGTGTGGTCCCATTGTCACCATTTCAATACCTGATGATGGGATCTTGTAGAAATCGGGGGAACTCTTCAATAAATAACAGCAGATTAACCGCGATTGTTGCTATAGCATATCTAAGCATTGTTTACGCCATCACACAACATAATATCACGCCTGTACTCACTACAAAGGTTATAAAAACAATTCCAAAAAAAAATGTTCAAGGTCACTTACAACGTTTTACAAAAAAAAACGCAATACTGAAAAATAATTAGATGTTTGTTCTGATGAGATATTCGGTTATATGAACAAAACTCTTCAAATTTCATGCGTCCTAATTACGTAAGCTGATCCGTGATCGCGGTACTGTCCCTGGGTAACCGTGACCCTGGAACGTAAAGGGCTATTGAAGGAACACTGTGGATGAGTATGACAGTAGTATGACTGTCAGTACAAGTCTGACAGTCCCTCCACCCAGGGTGGGAGGACTCATTGGATGATTTTTCCTCGTAAATAAAAGGTGTATTATGACTTACTTATGTACTACTGACTTACTTATCTACCTTCATTATCGGAAGACAGATTTCGTAGTCTTGTCATTTCCTGCAACGATCTATCGTCGTGTGCTTTATTATATTTCACTAAATACCCATTTCACAAAACTAAATTTAAATCGCTAAAATGGTCATACAAATAGCAAAACCACATTAGCAAAATCTAAAAAATCGTGAAATAAAAAATTATAAACTCCTTCAAAAAACTCAAAAGTGAAAAATAATATTTTATCACTTCACTTTACATAAGCGAAGTGGAAGTCGGCGCCAAATCCCAACATCCATTAAGCGATTCAGAAAAATAGTACTTATGAGAATGCTGCCATACGTGCGTGGTTCATAGTTTAAAAGCTAACACTATAAACTAAGCGAACGCATAGGATTTGGCGCCGACTTCCACTTCGCTTATGTAAAGTGAAGTGATAAAATATTATTTTTCACTTTTGAGTTTTTTGAAGGAGGTTATAATTTTTTATTTAAATTTTTTTTTGCAACTAAATATGGGTTTAACTCTTAGTCTATCCTAAAGTAGCTGGATAAAAGGTTGCCCATCAGACTTTAAAATTTACTTAGATAAGTGTGGTTGTCAGACTTTCAGGCTTCACACTATCCATAATTACTTTCCAAGATCTACAAATGTCAGCCGGGGCCGACGACCGACGAATTAACGCGCTTTTCAAGGCCTAAACGAATATTTTGATGAGAATAAACGGTGACTCATCCATCCACGGACAGACTCTGATCTTGATCAACCGACCTCTGTAGTTGTTACTTAACTACTCGACTGTCTTTTAGTATACGTGTTTATGTAGTTCTAATATGTCAACATATCATAACTAAGGACGGCTTCTTGTCCTGACTTTTTGCAAGAAAATTGTATATGCGCTGAAGATGAAATATTTCTACTCATACATTGTCTTAGTAAGTAATACGTCACTAGTAAAACATCGTTTGCAATATAGGAACCGTATTAAGTACGGAGGTGGATATGACGCGGGTTCAAAGGAAAAACGTGTCTGCGAAACAAATTCGTCGCTATTATTGTTACGGGGGATGCATTAGAATTTGATTATCATCCTTCCAACTTTCACAACTTTCATTTATGCGGTTTCTGCTCAAGATTTTGAGTGCGATCGATGTTACCTGTTACATACTTTTATAAAAATAAGTTCGTACCTATGGGAACTGCAGTGCATTTGTTTATGATAGCCAGAAAGGGTGGGAAACGTTCAAAAGGTCCCTAGCCCTTATGGGGCGTAGGGGACTGAGGAGTGTGGCATTTCTATCTCACTAAAATCACCCCAGGTGGTACCTTTCAAAAGACTAACTCCGGAAACTCATATGTACCTACCTACCTACGATTAAAGTCTATAATCAAATTATCTGAAAGCCAAGCAAATTAGTTGAAGACACGAATAAAAGACAAACAATGAGATATCATGTTCTTTTTATATGTGTTCAAGAAGGGCTAATAATATAAATGTTTAACAATACATACCTTAAACCCTATTATAACTTGATCGAGAACGTTTCTAATAAAGTGGTTTGAGTGTTTAGAAGTGTTATTTGGTAGCAATTAAAGCTTGTAAAGACTAGCGGACTCCAGCTGTCTAGATCTGAGTATCCCTTTTATGGGTTTTAAGCCTTAAATTGGAAGTCTTAATTGTGGGCAGTAGAGTGGTGAGAATAGATTCATCTGATTCAGTGCACATTGCCTAAGTGCCCATAAGGTCAATTACTCTAACTCCAAGTACTAAACTCCTAGTAGTAATGCTGTGGCGGCTTGGGGTTTACGGACCCGATTATACACAGGCTGCGGGTAAAAAATTAAGCACGTACCATGTGCCATTTGAATGTCATAGAACTTTGACTCATTCTATAGCAATAGGCTCGGCGTATGAAATTATGAGTACCTAGGTACATATCGGTGAGGCGTATTAACGGCGTGCAAATACCTCATTATTCCTATTCATATTTCCTATTCGATGAAGTACTTTGTTGAAAGATAAAAACCTGAATCTAAAGTTCTTTTATTCTAAATTTTTTTTTCTATAAAAACACTTTGCCCCACATTAGGTTAGGACTTTCTCCTATTTTTTCATTCTCATTTCCAAAATGGACTTTCTCTTCAACGAATAAAAGTATTAAAATAAAAGTCGTGTTTCCTCCTACGTGAATAGGTTACTAAAAGCTGGATACAAAATAAATTAACCATAGTGATTGATATCCTCAAAATTCCAAGGGTCATTCGATAAAATGTCAGGGCTATTTGTACAGCGGCGATAGTTATATATGTAGTGGAAATAGAACCTACGGCGAGCTTGAATCAATTTGTTGAGTAAATAGAATTTCTACCCAAAGAGGATAGGCGGCGAGCGTCCACATCGACACTGGCAATAACGACCGACTACTTATTTCGGACTAATGTGCGGTCACTTTTATTGCAACATTTAAACGAAATACCGAACACATAAAAATAACCGATAAGTTTTGCTTGATTTATGATGCCCATGTAGTTACGTGTATACTATCACGACTGTATCCCTACCCGGTATATGTAAAGTCTTATTTGTTTCTTAACACCAATTTGGCCAGGTATATTTATTATTTAGTCATAAGAGTGCAAGGTGGTTTGTCCCATATAATTAAATAAATTACATTGGGGCATGCTATTGCATGTGGATGAAATACCGTTCCTCTTAATAAGTAGGACTTAAAAGTACCTCTTTTTTAGTAGATAGATCTATCTTTTATCTTTCTACGACCGGTATACGAAATGTGCGTTTATAATTTGTTTAACCGAAAAAGTAATATTTCGTTGATTGTATACTTGATAAGTGATAATAACATCAATAAGTAGGTATGCAAAAATCTGGTCCTCATAAAAGTTGCCACGCTCATAAAATAAATTAACGATCGAGAGTAACAATATTTATTGCTTCAGCGAAATATTGATAGTCTCAATAAACACTTGATACATAGTACTTGAATACTTTATAATAGTTTAACTAATTCGCCAGTCCATCGAACACCTACTGATAAACTAATTTTCTTCTAGTTGCGTGGATAATGTCAAAGTATTTTCACGAATCAGTTGTTTTAAACTTACATTGCTAACAAGGTTTTCACTTCTAGGTATTTGATAATTGCAGTTCAGGATATTTTGGTGGAGTCAACATTTGTGTTGGTAAAAGCCCAAAGCTTTATTCGATAATGCACTTTATCAATTACGAAATAGGCGAAAGGATTGCCAGAATCGTAGCTAGTGCTTTTTTTTCTTCAGGGTCATAAACTTTTAAACGGTTTATTTTTGCTGCCCATATTAATGCCCATGTGGCCTAACAGCGTTACTCGTGTTCGGCATTACTTATGACTCGCTTTTACGTAAGAAAATAGTATTCTTATTTCATCCCTTGACGATTCACCTTCTACGCATCAAAAACACGTTTACTCGCTCCTCCGTTACATAGTTTATAGTTAGTTGTAAGTGTATTTTCATCAAGTAGTGCATTTTCTCATAAGCTCTGTTACAAAATAGAGCAGCGTACAAAACAATTAGCTTTCGCCCGCGATTCTTCAGTTCGTTTTAACTCTCGAAGGTTTCCTTTTCTATACTCTTCGTTCTTTCAGTCTAAATAATATTAGTGATGATTATTTCTGGTAGAGTTCGCATCGTTGAATCTATTGTTTATTAAACGTTACCTATACAACTCAAACTAGAAGTCCAGTAGCTGTGAATTTATTAGAGGAATTACTTCTTGCAAGGGACAATTTTATTCACAGCATTTTTTCTTAAAACGAAGATTAATTTTTGTCTGTCTTTAAATTAAGGTACGAGTAAGGACTTATCAAACTTCACATTAATGTTGTCACCTTGTTAAATTAAAAGTCAAAACGTAGTGATGACACTTAAAAACTAAACTAGTCTAACAAATCGTTTTTAGCCCAAAATACAAACTGTGATGCAAGAGTTATCTTTGCATCACAGTTTGTATTTTATTTAAGAGAAAACAGCCCACACGGTCTTAAAATTCTATTAAACGGATATCCCGTTTTCTACATTAAAATATTCACCAGCTGTCGTTTGAGTTAAATACAAATAAAGTTACACACCGCGCTCCCTCTCTCTGCTTTTTGTAATGTCGGCTTCACAGCTTGTATTATTATTTTTACATCAAGAATGCAGTTTTACCTAAATACTTCGCACTAATTACATTATATATTACCATGACAATGAAACAAGCATGACTTTAATAATGATAAAGTATAAGGTAGTTACTCTAAGACGTCGTTTAGGTAGTAATAACAGCATGAGTCATAACAAAGTACCGCGGGGATAGTGTTGGAAGTGTCCAAATTTGATTATCGGATTAGGCAAATTAATATTGACTATTCATATTATGAACTTGTGTAGAAAAGAAAGGAATTGGAATTTGTGCCCAGTGAACCTTAATATAATCGTAATTAATAAAATTCATTAAGATTATATAATGTAATATGTAAGAAATATTTTCTCCTACAATCTCTACCTACATCTCTAACGATTTAGTCGGATATGTATCTGAATTATAGTCCAATCACAAATGTAAGTATTTTTATGGCACAGCAAAGTGAACCAAAATTAAAACAGGAGAATTAAAACGGCACTTTAATGAAGAATAACGTAACTTTATTAAAGTACGCTGAAAATATTCTCAAAATATGCTGTTGAAGAATCCTTGCGACTGTGTGTTGAATACTTTAACTACCTACTTTTTCCGAAGCGACTTATGAACAGTATTTTCGGACTGCCTATCTTTATTAATATTACAGTTTAATCTTTCTCCAGCATGAAAGAATGGCAGCATTTTCGCTATCGCTTAAATAAAACGTTTTGTACTGTAAGATTTTAAAGAACATTCTTCTTATATTCGTTCGCCTGTCGTCCTTCAATAAAACTTTGAACGCATGACAAGCGCTTTTGCTCATCATTTAGTTAGGCAAAACAATTTGTTACAAATCATTTTTTGTAAATAGTCAATAAATTAATATCCTATCAATTCTAAGGTAAAAAAGGAGACCTTAAGAGGATCTAAACAAAATACATTTGACTGTGATTGCTGGACTGGGTTTATAAGGAATTTGAGACGAAAGGAGAATCAATTCGAATTTATCAAAAAATCAATTATTTTTTTTTTTTAAATGGTATTGTGCTCCATTACCTACAAAACGAATATTTAGACATTAAGTATTTTATATCTTTCAAATAGTTTTAAGGGCCCCACGAACAGGCCATTTTGTGCTGTATTATGTTGGTATATTGGCGATGACCATATGCCTAGAAACTTACTGTGGTAGATTTGGATCAGAAAGGACTCGCGTGATTATTGAAATTCAACATAACAATTGTTCATCTCTGCATTAAATTATGGAAACATTATTCAAGATGTTATACAGGCGAAGATGGCAGACAAAAATTTTAATATATAAACCGTTGCTGCTTCACAATTTTCACTCGACAAGCTATCCGTTCGGTCGTCTAGTATCCTTTACAACCAGATTATACGTCCGTCAATTGTCACCTAACTCCAGTATCAATAAAAAAACTGCGTAACGTTTAGTACGCTTGCACTTTTAGGTAACGATCATAACTAAGCAGTAAATGGAAATGTTTCGCTATCGGGTCTAGCAGATTTTCGCATACTTTATTTTTTATTAGAAATCTTATGATTAATTCATCATCTGCTCGGCCTTTTAACAATTACGTTGAGTTTGGTTTACAGTCAATCTGGATGCAGCGTTATTTGCTACACTACAGAAAAAAAAGCTCTAACCAATAACTTATTAACGTTAATACTTGAGATAACTTAAGTCTAATCTTTAATAAATTACTAAAAAAATTAACGAAGCAAATTTGCTAATAAAGGTATAATTTATAATAGAGATAGAGACTATTTAAATTTAAATTTTCATTTCGGCCTAAAATATTACGGAAATTGAAATAGATTTCAATAATAATTAACTTTTAATCTATTACAAATATTTACACAGACCGGATCCTCTTCATTGTTTAAGGTCAACTGCCAAATCTCAACGGTTACGATATTGAAGCGAAAGAATGATGATGCAATGTTATTTTAGCGTTACAAAATAATGACGTTTCGTTTACATTAGAGCGGGTAGTAAATTTAAAAACTGTATAAACAAATGCCACATTAGGCTGAAGTGGTACCTGAGCACGTGTTATCGCGCATTTTTACGCACGGATCGCAGTTCGAATATTAATATTTTTTTCTACTTAGCCACTTACCGTCATGACGCATAATGGGGTTACGTAGAGGAGGCCGAAGTTCACCATGTCGAACAGCTCGGAGTTATACTTCCTGCGATGAGGAATGCATATTGTTTCCATGTGGCCGTCACCCAGGTCGTTCGTGATTGTCTCCACCCATATGAACTTAGGAGCGCTGTACGCTGCGCTTGTAATCCACACGCCGAGTATCACCAACTGGAAATTAATGGCACTTTGTAGATGGCAGATGGGTACACAACTACTGCAAACTTGTATCAAAGTAGGTACTATTTCAGAATAGTTCTTACATTTTCACTATTTGTTGAGGACCAAAATGTGTCTTAAATATCAAAGCTACGATCCTATGATGTTTAAATGTTTTTGTTATGATTCCGCTTATATTGGACCTGAGACAGCAATTCAACCCTAAAGATAACAAAATTCCCCAGTAATCGGCATCCGTAGCTCAAATTATAATTCATCAGCATTATTGGACTATCTCAGTCCACTGCTGGACATAGGCCTGTCCTATGGCGCGCCACTGAGCCCGAATGATAATTACTCATCGCATAAATAATGGAAATAATCAACTAAGTCAACAAAATCATAACAATGTCACTGGGTAAGTAATATTCGTTCGAAAAGAAGTCTTCCGTAATTAACCTAAATAAAATGTAATATTCAAGCACTCCGGCTCTGGCTGAATCAGTTTTGATATGATAATATTCAGTGTAACAAAGCAAGAGGAAGTGAAATCAACATATTTTCATCGCGACGAGTTGTCGCAAAGAGGTTCTATCTAGCAAACTGACAAATTATATTATTTACGCAACAGTGGCGCCATCGCTCAGCAATCCGGATTATACTTGGTCGCATCAAACCAATTCGCTTCAACTGAATCACTTAGAAAGCCAGAACTCTAAAGCTTTAACATTCTCGGTAACCGAGATGTAGAAGTGATCTCGAAGCTCTTGCTCTAAGACTATTTGCACCCGTTAAATACTTATTAAACTAGATATCCAGTAATGGCAATTGACTTTTGGGGCACTCACCTATCAAGTAAGCTAACTTCTTCCCTCCCAAGTACTAATGAAAAATTAATGACCTCCAGACAAGGTTATAGACTGACAAATTAACATTAATTTATGTTGATTGACGGGTTGGATATAACCTGATATAGATACTAATTAATACCTATATAAGTAAACCAAGTGACGCAAAAAAAATATGTGAAATAGGAAATTAATACATTTAAACGAAACCCGTTTAACAGAATTAGGAGGGTACAACTTATCATGACTGTCTTTTTTATCATAGCTGTTTAAAGAAAAAAATGAACAATGAAGAGCGCATTTCAGTCCAATTAGGTACTCAAACGTATGTTAAAATTAGGTGCGTACGGTAGTATACAGGCAAAGGGTAATAAAATACTCGTATCGCGTACCAACTCTATCTCTATCTTAACATTAGTTTAGTAATAGTTATAACGTTATATTTTTATAAGTGATACATGCAAATTACGACGTGTAACGACGCGAAATCAACGAACTTTTTATCATAAATAAAGAAAAGCCTAGTTACACAAATCTTGAAAAAGCTTTTTGGTAAAAATGGAAAAGGACCATTCAAATAGAATCGTTCCCTCGCGTCGTGTTCACCGCGTGTCGTCCGTAGCACACAAAATCTTACCCTCAGTCTTGTTGAAGTGAGGATCTGTTTGCAAGTGATGGGGTGTATAATAGCGAAGTATCTCTCTGTGCATATCACCACAAGAATGAAAATAGACGCCGTGTAGCTTAGGGAATGTACGAACTGGTACATTTTGCACAAGAAGTCGCCAAACACCCAGCTGAAATAGAAATGTATATATTACAAATATTATAGTTTTACCTGTTCTTTGTACGTTTGTCTTTGTAGCTTGCTATGTTGTTATGGCATCGCAAAACTGAGGTAGGTATGGCTTTATGTCGAAAAAGGTGTAATATAAATTAAATGTGAAGTAGTAAAACCGGAATAATTAAAATATCTTTAACAAATTTTTTGATTGATATTATCTACCTAAGTGCATTTTTGTTAAAGGTTAGAAAAAAATCGTAACACCCTTTGGTGATTATTATTAGGTACATAATATTTATACAAAGAGCACAGTATGACACTTGAAGTTCGATTCACGTCTACTAACACCGACACGTACAACTTCATGCATCATCTACGAATGTGTCTGAGCGGATACGCTACGCGTAGGTTCGCTTTATGTCAATACGTCCATAGGTAATGTATGGAATATTTTTGTATGAGTTCCAGAACGTTTCTGCTTCGTACAGTATCTATTCATATACGTATGTGAACCGGGCTTTATACGTTCAGTTACGGTTAATATGAACCTAATTTTAGAATTGTAACCATTCTTATTCGTCAAAAAAACAATTAGGCGCTAAATAATATTTGACACCCTATACATATAGAGGTATAGGTACAGAAACTAGAGATCTGCGAGTGCTGCTTCACTCTTCCCACAACGTTTGGGATTGCGGCGATAAAACCGATTTAGGCCGTAATAACTGAGGCAAAACACGACTTCATAAAAGCATCAACTCCGTTTCCGCATTCTCATCGTCTTATCTCACAGCAAGAGTTCACATGTAGCATGACTTGTACCAGTTGTAGTCAGCACCAGCGTCGGGTTAACATTATTGTTAATTTTAACTTTGAATAACTGACAGTCATGAGCAATTTCAAGGACGAATAGTCTACTTCCTTCGTTACAATATCGAATCCTGAAGGCGCGAAGAAATGCGAACACAATTTATAAGCAGATATTGCTTTTTATTCTGTCTGGCTGATATATGCGAATAACGAGGAGTAACACCTCGTTACTCGCATAAATATCAGTCAAATTTCACAGTTTCAGTAAGTAATCCATGATCTATCATACGCTGCCAGGTCACTTCGTTACGATTACCCGTCACGTTTCCTTCTTGCGATACATAATATAGCTTTTAATATTTAGAGATCAAAATAAATAAAGCACAAATATCTCGTATTCACGAATCCGTCAACAACACAATATAACTCGCTGTAACGAATTTTCGTATCTGACTATGTACAGCGACATGATTTTAATTACATGACAAAGAATCGGGATTTCATCAACTTAACATCATCTCCAGTTGGATATAGCTAGAGAGAAATTTCTTAACAATTCATAAACAGGCGGATGTTGACACACAAGAAAAAGAAATTTTACTACGGCGTTTACGATGTCATGTAATGGAACGATAAAAACGAATTTACTCGTTCAACAAGCTTCATATCAATTAATCTTCTATTTCTGTATTTCTTTTCACTGATAATAATTTTGTCAAAATTTTACGTTAATAGTAAGTATCCTTATATCTATCTATTTTATAATATTATCTGTAATAAAAAAATATATATTTAAAGAACATAATATTAGACTCTTCTTTATACTCAGATTATTATATTATAACTTTACTACAACTGATATTAATAGCTCTAAACGTGGCTCAATTAACTTTGATGAAAAATATTAATAAGCAGTTTATTACGAGAATTACTTCAGTACCTACGGTTACCACCAAACCTACAGTGTCAGCACATGCGAATATTTTATGAAGTCCACGTTGTAAACACAATACAAACATAACGTTCATTTGGGATTAATTAAACGGACGCGCGTTCGACATTAGCCCTTGTTTGCTTATGATTTGGTTCGTGCAAAATGAAAGAGATACGTAATACACATGAAAGTCTAGTTCAAAACGTATGTGTATATAGGTCAATCAACTGACACTCGGACGTCGAGATAATGCACTGTGTTCGAACCGGAGACAAAGCTTACGATTAAATGGAAACCTGCATGTCCGTGACGGGGCCGAACAGAAGTTGCCGGTTTCAGGCCCACTACCAGACGCAGTAATTCATTCAACATCCTTCGTTAAACACACTTGGTGTTTACGTGACTAGCTGTTTACGTGATTAGATTAACTCACCTCGGTATAAGATAGATAGTCAAATTTTGGAAGACACAAAACACACCAACACATAAATCTGCCACAGCGAGGTTCGCCAAAAAGAAGTTTGTAATGGAGCGCAGCCGTCTTGATAGAGTTACCACGAGGATAACGAGTAAATTGCCTGAAACAAAAAAATATAAATTATTAGTATTAATAAGACGGAAAATAAAAGTTATTTATTCGATGCAATGATTTCCGATATTATATTCCAGTATCTACATTTTACTACAAAAGTGTAAGTTTGGATGTTTATTACTTATTAAATTACATCATAATGGCTAAAGGAATTTGGCAAAAAGTTTACTGGAATTTTAAGACACATATCTACTTTATTATATCTTAAAACACGTTAACGCCAGGTACAAAGTGTAATGAATCTAAAGTGAGCGCGTTTGCCCCAGAGATAACTTAAAGTTAAAGTGCATCAACGTAGGTAAGGTAGTATAACGACAGGTACTTTAAAATATGATATATTACGGGACTGCCGATTACTGAGAGTGTAAACTAGTGTTCAGTTATTCGTTGCGCTAGCTTATCTTTTCCACAAATAGTTTTAGTTTTAACTCTTTGGATCTGTTTGGGTCTACACCTGCCCCCTTACCATGAACTCTTAAAGCACAGGACAGTTTACCATGTGGAAACGAGACGCTGCATTACACAGCACGTAGCGGCGTCTCGCTTCCACATGGTAAACTGTCCTGCTTTAAGAGTTCATGGTAAGGGGGCTGATCTTGCTACTATATAACACAAGACAATTTAGGGAAGAGTCCAAAACTGAGCTACGTGTATTTTATTATTACTATGAACATTACGTTCATGTGTAATAGAATACGCAGCTTGAACAATGACACAGTTCACAAGCACGACCGTACCCATGTGTGTGCTACTAACAATGCATTAGTCGCTAATGCACACTCAACTGAGAACATAATAGTCTTTTACGAGTACTTGCATCTGACAGATCGTCAATTATATTTAGAATGGAATATTAACAGTGATTCGGAATTGTACCTAATTGAAAACGGTTTATAAGACAGGATTTAAACACTGTATGTCTGTTAAATAAAATAACACCTACATAACACTGTCTTAGAATGGAAGTAACCTAACTCGTCATTTCTGCAAGTTCTTATTTAGAAAGAAAGTATTAAATTTTGCAAACAAACGGATAATAAAACAATATAATTAGACAAAGTAGGAGCAAAAATAGGTCCGCAACGCAGCCTTATGCGGTTGCTGGAAAGCATAAGATTATTAATAGCATTTGGGTATAATCTCTTTACAATATATTATTTATTACAATATATATATTTACAATATATTCGTATTACGAATTCAATAAAGTCCATGTTCAATAAGTAGGTCTCATAAATAACAGCGTCATAACTATTAACTGTTTACACAATCGCGATCAAGCTTATCGATGAGGGTAAGTTACAGCGGATTCGCTTTATTTCCAAAACATAAAGATAAGCTCAGAGAAAACGATTTCCAGACGTCGAATAGGCGGTGATTGCCAGTAGATAAAGCCATAAAAATGAAGATAGTAGGTTCATTCAGAACAACAAACAAAAAACACACGTGTAGGTCTATTGACCGCAAACTGGAAAAAGCGAGGTCCTAATATTCCAATGTAAGTATGTACATTCTAAGGTCCCTGACCCAGTGGCGTAGCGTAGTGCAGGAAGCAGAGGCGGTCCATCCGGGGTGGCACTTTAAGGAGCAAGGCAAAATTTTAGAATAAATAATATCAATATCTATGAAATATTTGAACCATTTCGTATTTTTGTTGCACCTACGATTCGGACGGAGTGAAATAAGCACGGATTTTCATTACTGACTTTGTGGTGAAATCGGGAATTCCTCTTTCTTACAATGTATATTAATAGTGTCATCTTGCTCATTGGAGCGACTAGCAACACTGTTTGTACTGACTTGCAAGTGCCCAAGAGCTTCGACTTCTGCACATAAGCACTACAGTTTTCTTTTTAAGTAAAACTAGAGTGATACCTATGTTTATAAATAAATACATTAATATTAAATATAGTCGATTAAACTTAAAAGGGACAACAATCAACTATTTATTACTATGTTATATTATATTTAGTGCTACCTTCGAATCAAGCGCTCGAAGCGCTCGTGTCGTGTTTGGCACTAAATATGCATGTTAAACAGATTAGCATTCACAGTTCGCTGTGTATTCGCAAAGGTACCTACCTAGTTTCCTTAATTACCTATGATATTGTCACTGGCCAGTCAGTTAGAGACTTTAAGGTAAGGCCATATCACATGGATATGCTTCGGTGTATTCAGTATTGTCGGACGCCACTGTCCACACTTCATCTATTTTTCTGCCCTGGCGTTATGCAACCGACCATACTTGCTGCATCTTATATAAATGTGGAATTGCCTTAAGATTTCCTACAAAGAATTTCAATCTTCTGCAGTTTGTTTTATTCTGTTTGACTTTTTGCTTTCCAGTTACGAAAGCGAAATAAAGACAATTTGGTTAAGATTTCTGTCCGTTGAATATTTCCGCACTAGCAACATTCCTACTATTTTATTAAGACTATTTGGATTCACAAAGTGGATGGTTATCCCTGCATCAGTAGAAGCGCAGCTGTGACAGGCAGTGACCGGGTGGACATCGTAAGATATGGAAGGCTGGATGTTGTAAAATTTGTAGGATTTATTCTGGTTTTGAGAACCAAAATAAGTCTTAATCGTAAACGTAAAATTAACTTAGAAAATATTTCGCTTCCATTGCCATTATAAGACCTAGAGAGAGACCGGACCTATGTATACAAAAAAATAGTATATTATATAACTCAACTGGCGGAATGTGACATCTCTGCCAGCTTCTTACAGTGCATCATACCCCATTGGGGAATGCAAGCGAGATGTTTTGTTATAATTATGTTAATTTCATCAAATTTATAGGATATTAAAGTAATATGCTGCCAATTTATTTAATCATTTTATCCGTACCTATTGACCAAAGACTAACCTATGTTATTCACTAAGCATCACCAAAAGCAAAACGTGTAGGAGATAATACGTCATGATTGTAATAATTATAATAACGATAGGAGCTTGATTTTTGATAGATTATACCAATATCGTTAGTACCTATTCATAACTGAACAGGAGTACTACCTATACGCCTAAAATAATTAAGTTACACGAAATCTGTGAACACAATCGTATTATGTTATATCTACTCAACATTGTCTTAATTATAAGTAAAAGAATAGGTACCTAAAGAATTACTTTGTGTACATTTAAATCACTGGTTGAATTCTTTAGTAAGACTTCTTTCAGGCTTCTAAATCTCTGTACTTTTATAAAAGCACTGTTTAAACAGCAATTTGATGAATAGAAGAAGATTTATTTTAAACAATATTTTAATAACTATTTTACGCATCGTTACATAGCAATTACTATAATCTAGGTCCTTTTTCATAGCTTTGTCAACGCGCAGGTTAATCTAGAATTCTAGATACGAAATGTTTAAATAAGTACCTACAGGGTTACTTAAAATATTTGGTAGCTACCTCTTATAGGTTATTTCTTTACCCCATTCCTGTCGGATATATTGATAGTAACGTGCACATATGTATATTTTTTGCTCAAAGCGTGCGTACTTAAGGCCGTGTTCAAACGAATGTGTAGTCAGCTGCCGAATGTGTTCTAGATACGAAATGTTTAAATAAGTACAGGGTTACTTAAAATATTTGGTAGCTACCTCTTATAGGTTATTTCTTTACCCCATTCCTGTCGGATATATTGATAGTAACGTGCACATATGTATATTTTTTGCTCAAAGCGTGCGTACTTAAGGCCGTGTTCAAACGAATGTGTAGTCAGCCGCCGAATGTGAGCAAGCTGACTGTGAGCCCCAGTGTTACCGTGAAACTAGGCGTCAGCGTCTATGCATAACGTCATAACGTATTGTCGTTATTACCTAGGTGTGAGCGAAAAAGTGAACATGTATGGAAATACAATAGACTGCGTAACGTTTGTTCACGGTCGGTCTGACTTTGGTTAGAACACGGCCTAATTCGTATCGTAACAAAATCGCAGAGGAATTTTCCTTGGCTCCGAAATCCGGTCTTAAAATATTTAAATACAAGTCTTATTTTAAATTGATAAGTATTCATTTACTTTAGATCAATTTAAGATCTTCTGCCCTAACGCCGGATAGGCGCGGGCCTTTAGATATCTGAAACGTTGCACGTTATATAATAGGCGGCATACGAGTCAGCTGTACCAACTGATAGTAATATTCTGAGATAACCGCTTCTTTGTTATAACCAAAATCAGGTTCGAATTTAAGCGATTATTTCTGATACGAATTGACGCTGAAGATAGTATTCGGTATTAGAAATTAGATTAGTGCTTGTCATCATTGTTAATACTTAAAAACCTGGTGTTATTGTATTAAATTGCTCTTAATACAATTTAATCCTACTCGCGTCCCTACAGGCGGAGCAGGCACGATAATAATTATACTACAATAGCTTCTCGTATTAGTTATCTGCCATGTAAATATGCCCTCTATATACCTATTTATTAATGGTACCTAAAGGGTTACGAAAAAGTCATCTTGGTTTTTCATATTTCGCAAAAATAGTACAATTCTCGACTAAAT
Source organism: Abrostola tripartita (assembly GCA_905340225.1). Classification (NCBI taxonomy): domain Eukaryota; kingdom Metazoa; phylum Arthropoda; class Insecta; order Lepidoptera; family Noctuidae; genus Abrostola; species Abrostola tripartita. The sequence continues at coordinate 7,470,955 of HG996488.1, forward strand.
GTATTTCAGTGTGAATGTAATGAGAATTTCCTGACAGAAAAACTTGAGAACACTTTTCGTACCGGAGTTTTGTTGATAACTGAACTACAGCGTTTGTGTTTAAAGAAAACGCCAAGGCAGTCGGTTACCGTCAAAACTTACAATAAGTAGGTACATGCCCTGGAATTCAATACCACGCTTTGAAAACGCACTTATTACCTGTAGAAAAATGAGAATAGCAAAAATAGAAATAGATCGCATTAATACACACTAGTACACATTATTATAGCAATATTAGTAAAATATCATATAACGTGTTGTTTTAATAAGTTGACGTTCATTGTTATTTCTCAAAAAAAATTAAACGAAACGGACACCCACGTGTTAAACTTCAGAATGGTACGGAATATTTCTGAACAAAAAATTTTATACCTTTTGTAGATAGGAATCTTTAATAAAAGTTTAAGGTATTCTTCGGTAAAGTACACAAAGAATAAGTTTTCCATATTAAATGATTTTGCCTTCTAAAAAAATCCACGTTTCTGTTTATTTGAATGAGCAATTAGCACAGTTGCTAAGCTTCTATACTTCCGCACATGTCGCAGTTCAGAAAATGTCGAAATGTGCTATAGTAATAACTAAGCGGTTGACAGACATCCTTAGTTACGACTCTAGGAGGAGTTATTACCAGCTTCAAGTACAAGTAAGACGAAACTTCAGTCTAATTACAATTAAGCTAGCTTTATTACTTATCTGTATCTGAGAAAATTCAAAATGTTTGAAAGTAAAAGGAACTTACTTCCTTCGCTAAAGTTTATAGGAAAATTCTAGAGCCACTTTATAGTTGTTTGTGGCGGTGTTCCCACTAACTGCCCAAGTACTCTTGCACTATAACAATCTTAAACAAATAGATAAGCCGGCACCGTCTGCATTTAAATCAGTTCAGTCTTGAGGACGCCACGCACGGGGCAATTGATCGCAGCGATCCGTCGCAACAGACCGATTGCAGCGACGCATCGCACGTGTACCTATGTCAACATTGCAACCGATTTACCACATCGCAAGCGATATCGCAGATCACAACCTATGCTATCATGAAAATCACGTCTCTTTTGTTTCGCCACAAACAAAAATATGACCGATCGCCACCGTGTGTGAATTTTGAAGCGCTCGATCACTGCGATCTGCGTGTCATCCAACGCTGAGATCGCTTGCCTCGTGAGTAGCGCCCTTTACAGCCGTTTGCTGTAATGGAAACTCCAAAGTAATAACTAGCGAACTAAATGTACGCTCCAAATTAGTTATTTAATTATGAAATTAAATTATTGTAAGTTTGAAATTAATTCATGGACTTCGAATAACATTTATGTTTGACATTTACTCAAAGTTATTAATAAATAATAATTAATTGGCTAATAAGGATTATAATATTATCTCAATTTTAAATAATAGTAGAGTTGAGTAATTTACTTATGGCTATAGGGTTTGATTTACGGGTCAACAAAAACGTTGCCAAAGTTAAACAATTTTGATCGGCCTGTGATCCAAAAATGTTGCCCTGGCACTGGGCAGTTTAAGTAAACATTAGTTTCGAACATATTACTCTTTCTCTTGGTCTGAAAGCTTCAGATTGTAAAACAACTGCTGGTAGAAACACAGGTGCGAATTTGTCTACAACTGTATATCCTTCTCCGTCTTGAATAGATGTCATAAAGTGAATTCAATGAACCGCACAGTCCACAAACATGACTTACTACCTATAAATAAGTAATAAGTCTTACTTATTCGTAGCTTACCACTATATTCTATCTAGTCACATCGCGTATCTATTGAAGAAGTTTGCTCATAAAAAGTTTATTCTGGCTTTATTGTAAAAAGTGTCGGAAGTCAATTCTGTAACTTTATCAATTTTATCCAATTCTACAAATGAATAAAAGTTTTAGTAAAAATATTTTTTGCTATCGTTTTGTGACGGTTATTTCGTTAAACCAATAAAAAACGTATGGAGTTAGGTTATGTTACGAGCGAATAGTACATCTGGTTAAGACTACCTTCGCATAATTTCAGCTCAAAATAATGAACTTAAATTTTTGGGGTATTCTATGTTTCATCATCATCATCAGCCGGAAGACGACCAGTATTGAACAAAGGCCTCCCCCTTAGAAAAGGGGGGAGGGTTGCCATAATCCGCACGCTTGGCAAGCGGCTTAGGGATCGCAATATTGGCGGTGAAGTTACAGAAGACGCTGCTGCCCATCTTCTGGATTTCGCCTTAGTCGCCTCTTATGACTCCGACAATTCAATAGGCCGGATACCACTCAGCAGTAAGCAAAGGATACGAATTTATTTTTCAAGATTATTATTTTCAGCTGAAGTCATATTAAGGGATACTACACCAGATGTACTCTTCGCGAATTCTGGATAGATATACCCTTTCCGTTACACCCTGTGTAAAAACAGGTGTAAAAATAATACAACAACACATGCTCCAGAAATTGTTTGTATATTAATTGTATTATCGTTGAAATAAAGCCGCTTTTATAAAGAGTTAATCGAAATAAAAACGATTCATCAATGCAAAACGCAAAACAACCTAACAATTCATTTGAAAGAGATTGGGCCCCACGACACAGGGAATCCTAGTGTGGGGTCCAGGGCTATACAAAAATGTAATGTAAACACATTTTTGTTCAGTAAAGATATTTTTATTTTATTTATTTATTTATTTCATGCCTGAAGCATTTAGGTACGCCTACCGTATATACGGTATATGTAGTCTTCCTTATTACGGATTCGTAGCAAATCATATATAGATACAGACCTAGACCTAGATTAAATATGTACAAACATTAGTAGATGTTTAGTCGACTGTCGTTCAGTTTTATCAAAATTCGAAAAATGTGATAAAATTTTAAAACGTATGAACGTATCTCAGTAATTAGTAAATATCTAACATTAGAACTAATTATTTACCACTGTAATTATTTTAATAAGTGTGCAATATGTTTCATTTTCGTGTACGTGACTGTGAGTGTGGTGAGATATGAATAAATGATTGTGTTGGTTCTTTTGGTTGTATTTATAGCATTTAGGATGAGTTGTTACAAGTTTGGTAAACTATTATGGATTATATACATTTTTGATATGTAATGTATCGAGTTAGCTCTTCATAACTCGTAACATAACATCACACCTTATTATCCGAATCAGAAAGCAGAATGAATATTGCAACCACATTTGCCAGTTTAGCTAGCCTGCTACCATTAACCGGACACAGATTAAGACTCCATGCTATTTATAAGCATTTTCTAATAGAAAAACCCAATAATTCTCAGGAATCGAACCAAGAACATTATGCTCAGCAGTCGCGTTGCAAAAACTAAACCAACCAGGCAGTCAAGCTATAATATCAATTAACATTATATTAGTTATTGATGTATATATACCTATTGAATTCATACAATTGATTATGACATCGTAATTCCGACTTCTCTGCTCGACAAGCAATTAAAGACGCACACAATTTATTGGACTACGAACAGCCTTTGAATAAGTAAGATAAATCTTAATTGGCCCTCCAAATTATTTGGAAAATCATTTCACAACCACACCTAAGTAAAATTATGTAGGTACTCTTAAAAATATTTGCGTTGTTTATTTAATCGGTGACCAAAATGTTGTCTGTAATGTATAGTACTTATTGACTTTGTTTTTTGTACCCTAGTGTTAGTATAGTTGTTATATTTAAGAAGTCTACATAAATGTAAAAATTCTACAACATTAAATCGTTTTCCCAAATATTATTTCGGTGTTACAAAAGCACTAGTACATTACAAGTGCTTTATGTCAATCGGCTGAAAAATCCGAAGAGAATTCCACACGGTACGTGACCGCTATGCGCCCGGTTTCTTTATTTTTGTTTGGCAGAGTTTCCAGGTAAACCGTAGCGTCCGTAGCATTGAGTTACTGGCCACCACCTAACGTCATATACATTCCAAAAAGAAAAGCAAACAATGTCTCTAGGTGGAGTATTATCATAAATTATGAACTTCGTAAACATTTATAAATAGATCCGGATGTATAAAATTTTTTTTATATTATAATTTAATCATTCATTATAAAAAAACAATTTGTAGCACGCACTGTCTACAAAATATTTATGTTTTTTAGATTGTTATGAAATAAGAATAAGTAGTTACTAGAAAACAATACAAGCTGAAATTACATTGTCTACTGATCGTGAGACTATGCAATCTAAAAATAGTTTCATTGCGGATTTTATAAATGTAAGTAGGTACAGTCGCAGCTTTCATTAGAACGAAGTTATCGGAACAGATGTTTCTTCTCATCGATGGAGAGCACGACACAACACGTGTCAATTTGTCGACTGATGAAAACACGATTCAATTTGTTGACAACGTTCATGGATACTATGAATAGGTTTACTTTGTACTGATTAAGGGATTCGAATTATTACAAAGGATTGGTCACAGATGTGTGTGTGTGTGTGTGTGTGTGGGCTACGTGAACGTAGGATCCAAAGGAATACGGAGACCACAGATATTCTCTTGCTACGATCCTAACATCGTGTGTTGGTTTCATCCAATATTAACATTCTACATTCTAAGGTTTTTCTGTTAAACCATTTCACCAATTATCATAAAATAAATAACATATGGAAAATTCATTTGAATAAGAAAAAAATATAATTCAAATCCGAACATAATAATTATATTGTCGACTTAATAACAAAATAGTCGAAATATCATAGAAAGGGCAACCTGGAACATTATGAAAAGAATATTTTAACTTCAAAAGTAAGCAAAAACAGTAGGAATTTCAAGACAGTTTTTAAAAACTAATCAATTACAACAACAATATGAAGGAATTGCTAACAATTCTTGCTTTGTAGAAAGAAACTTGGTTGAAATTTACCGAAATACTGCGAGACTGTAATTTATATTTCAGAAACCCTAAATAGTAGGTAGATATTTATTTGTAAATTAATGTTTATCACGTGGTGTGTTGCGAAAGTTACCTATTATTAGTGATGACGGTGAAAGGTTCGAGTTGCAGTTATTCCTACTAATTAAATTTAGTTATCAATCTAAGTCGATGGATGTTTAGAAATTTGGCGGATTAAAATTACGTGTAGGCCAGTGGGCTTTCGCTCTAATTTAATTCCGACCAAATTGCAAGGAATTGTTTTTTCAATAAAACTGTTTTAAGTTCATGTTTCTGTTAAATCACAATTAATTTTGCATTGGCCTTGTATTAAATTCGTAAGTAGGCCACCAGAAATGCATGCTGTATTATTTCTGTAAATAATTTAGTGTTCTATAGCTAAGGCTACCTACCTTACCGCAATTTCAAACATTTAAAGCGATAAATAGTATCGATGAAACTACTAGCCTGTATTTATACGGGACCTCTTTTCCTTACTAGTTTTAACAAAACGACTAACATATTCGTGTTAAAAACCTTTGAAAACTAATCCACTAAGTCAAATATTTTAAAATGTTTGTACAGATGAAGTGGTGTGTATCTAAACAATCTGACCAATAAACTACCTCCACCGTACTGGAAAATGATTTCTAGAAATATTGTATTATTAGTGTTATCTATACTCACCGAAAAAACAGCAACAGAACACGATCGTATACAGAGTAATGAATATAGCTCTAACATCCGTTCTATCAAATATGTAGTCGTCATCGTTGGAGGAGTATATTGTCTGGTTCACCCTTGACACATTGACAGCGTTGCCTTCAAACGCCTCCGTCTTGTTGTAGGACCCCCATACATTGTTCTGTTTGAATTCGTTGGTAACGAATAACTTGATACCGTACATATTTCTTGCTACTTTATCGATCACGGTTGTTTATTTACTGTACAGCGCGCAGCGTCGCCCATTTTCTGAAACAAGAACGCAATGAACTTATGAACTTTTTATAAATGCTGTGTAGACGATTATCATAAAGTACACAATTTTTTTACATGTGGTACATTAATTTATAACAAACACGAGAAATCTAGGTAGAATCGGTGTCGTAAATAAACAAGTGTACCTATCCTTGACTATACAGTAGCTTCCACGTAGAGGTTATTTGCGGATACGACTTTTCATTAGATTTTTCTTGTGTTTCAAGGAACTGTGTTTTCATTTACCAACTGACAGAAAATGAAAAAGTTACTCCATTTATGTTACCTTTCATAACTTTATATTCTAGCCATAAAAGCTGGGTGATGTTACATGGATTTCAAATAATATGTTGAATGATTCTGTCCGCCGGCCAAAAAAAAAATATAGTTAGGAACCCGTGCAGGATTTTTCTTTTATACGATGTCCAGTAAATGGCCTAGAATTCAATACCTTTAGTAGTAATTACTGATTTATTAATTGCGTATACAACTGTATGAAGTAAATAATTATACCAATTATTATGCTAACTATTTTACCAATTAAATATTGCCCGATGAAAATTAAAACTTAAATAAATTGCACTTCAAATTACCGCAATTCAAATAAATTACCATCATTTACCCGTGTGAACATTAAAATAATATTGCGTTTTGTGCTTTTGGTTTGGAACAATCCAATTTTGTATCAAGAGTTGTAGGTCTTATATGAGAAAATACGATAAATTGAACCAGCATGAAAATATTATTGCGTCTGTTTCGTTCTGCCAGCCGTTTGTGAAGCGGTCGGGAAGGATTACGATTGCACGGCAGAAGCGCTTCATAGAATAAGGCTATTGAAAAATCCGACATGGTAGAATAGAAACACGCTGATGGAGCAATGATTTATTGCAGAATTAAGTGGGAAGTCGATATTGAACCTTTTGCGCTATTCAAATTTTCTTACCCTCTGCTCATGTAGTTCATTATGTCAAATTAGTTACGCATTATTTTTATTGTGTCAAATTAGTAGTGTACGAGTAGGCTTTTGTATGTTGGCAGATAGGGTTGCCCATAACGTGTTAAATATTTACAATAGTTGTAAACCTGTTAAGTTATAAAAACTGCCATTTATATTTTCTCAAACGATCAAGACATATCGATGTCGCACTAAATTGCTTACACAGAATACTGTAAAGGTGGAATCTGGACTTATAAAGAAACCTTGATCCTCGATTTTTCGTTAGCGTTTCTTTTCAGAAGTAGTAAAAGCAGACTTAATTTAAATGAACGGTATTGAAAAGGGAAGTTTGTGCTACGCATTGAGAATTTGAATTTAAGTGTATCAATTTCAATGTATACAAACATACATAATTAGTAGAAATCAATAACGTTACAATGTAGATATTATGAAGTCCGCGTTTCTCGAAGGGGTAAACAGATGTGCACTTCAGTTGTTATTTATTTCACTATGTTGTTTTAGAAAACAATTAGGTAGGTATACAAAAATTATAGATGCCTTAAGCCTGTATGCAACAGGAAGTGAACACATTTAAGGTAGGCAGCATAATATTTCCTATCAATTTCCCTGATTATTCTTCCCTAAAAAAGTTTGTTGTTTGTTTGCCAAGCATTAAATATTATTTAAGTGTTTTACCCTATTTGCTATACATAAACAAGGCATACAAGGTATATCAGACTTTCATTAAATTATAAAAAATGTTGAGTTACATTTTTTTTTATATTTTATTATGATCAAAAATGTACCTGTTTTTCTAAAATTTTCGCACGTGTATGCTTAATATACAGGCATACAGCTAATATACACCGTGAACCAAGCATTTATCTCTTACAGGATATAGTGAGCCCAACGACTCAAGCGAAAGACCTCGTTTCGCAGAAACGCAGTTTAAGATTGTTTAGATTGAATGGCAATTTGCCATCCCATCGCCTTATAACGCAGTGGAAATTCCTACTATTATCAATAAAAATAAACTTGTGGGAAAATACACGCAGCTGTTATCTTGGGTTTTCTTTTATTTATTTTACGGGATGCTTAAAGCCTATGAGTAGGCTTACCTTAAGACAAGCTGGCAACTTAATGTCTTACGATATTCTCATAACACGAAATCGCCTTAATGGTGATTTTGTTGCCATAATCCCCACGCTTGGCAAGCGGCTTGGGGATCGCAGTATTAGTGGTGAAGTTACAGAAGACGCTGCTGTCTATCTTCTGGATTTTCCCTTAGTCGCCTTTTACGAGCATCAGAGGAATAGGGGTGGTCTATTCTAGGCCGGATACCACTGAGCGGTTAGCTCAGTGATAATAATCTCTTTACTTTTGCATTATTTGAAATTTGTCATAAAAATAACTTGGACAGCACCAGTTTTTAGCAGACATGACCTTACACGCGTTTGTTTTAAAAAAAATACATAATTAAGTAAAAGTACCCAGCTGCGTGCCAACTACTCATGAAAAACATCCACCTACGACGTTAAAAGGTCACATAAGCATTTGAATAAAGAACGACTTATTTTATATATGTACCTATTGTTAAAATGGGTTTAATATAAAGTAAAAGTGATATTATCAAGGAGATTTTTTCGGAATCTGCAATAAATATTGTATTTGGATAGATAGTCACAGTTTTATTCGTCAAAATCCGCTGACACTGTAAACACCCTTAAAAAGAAGTTGATCCCAATTTCAGTGAAGATTTGAATACGAAATATAACAATACTCACAAAACGACGCCGCGTCAGCTTACTCCCGACCTAAAGAATGTCTAAGAGTTTATGGAACGTTTCGAACAATACAAATTAAAAAATAATACAAGGTTCGTTATTATATTGATAAATAAAGGTTTTACGATACAAATCAATTAGCAAAGTGTGGGCAACATTGAGTTTTCGGGCCGGCATCCTATATACAAAATAATTTATTTAATTAGTTTCCGTTTCAAGAAGTTCCAATTGACCCAATTTAATTATTATATTTCAGCTATTAACCTATATTATAGCTAACGGACTTGATTAAACGAGGTCTCCTGTTTAACCCAGGCAAGTAGGTATGTGACTTGTTTCAATGGTGTATTGTTTTTTGTCCTCATATGACAGTGGAGACTGATTGAATTGAGAAAATGCCAACAAGCTCACCCTGTATAGCGAATCTATACATTCAAAATATCAAATGCATTCCTACTTACAAACATAAATAACCCATAGAATCAAATAACTCTAAATAACAGAATAGCTCTTTATCTTCAGCTTCTTTAATCAAATAAGCTTTAACCAAAAATTAGGAAGAAATAAAACCTAAAATCCAAGCCTAAAGTCAAACGGAAGCCGTTCATCATAATCCGCTCTACTGTCAAATCCCGTGGGATCTCCCTAACCCTGGCAATTGAACGTGATAGCATTAATCCGTTGAAAATAAAGAGCTGAATGAAATGGGAAGCCCCATAATACACGAAAAAAATATATATTTCTTTCTGTAATAGGGTAGTTATTTTCCAGGTAGGTATCATTTTGGTAATCTATTGTCCAAATAAACTAGGTATTCACTTGAAGTAAGATGAATTATTGTGGTCTTTATTCCTTTTCTTCACAGAGTTTTGACGAGATCTGCGAGAACTGGACACAGATATGATTATCATTTCATAAGTCCAGTAAAGTTAAGAAATTGCCATGAGTGCCAGTCTGGTCCGCCGGCCATACGGAACCTTGGGAATACACGTAAAGTTTATCTACATCTCCGTCTACACCTTTAGGATAAAGGGTCAATTATAAAACGCGCGACACACAATGCGTAACACGCAACGTTATTTAATTGCAACTAAAACTTTATTTTTTAACTATTCGGCGAGTACATGTATTTAATTGTTGGACTTTATGTTGCTAACGAAAAACATACTGAAACGATGAGCAAAATGAACTGACATTCCGAAATTTATTCTTCCGCGAGACGAAATGTGTTACATAAATGTTTGTGTCCACATTTATAGTTTAATAGTATGTATACGTTAACGCGTTTAGCGTTTATTATAAACAATTACCCATGAAAATTTTAAATAAAATTGAATGTATTAAACTTCTGATTTTCTGATTATAAGACGTCAAGGTATATGTGGATCTTGTAAAATGAGAATAAGATTTAGAGACTTTTGATTTTACCTTTTACAACTAACGTCTAGATAAAAAAATATTTAAACATCACCTTGCGGTTGAGTAGTCGCATATTACAAATTTCAGTCACGTGGAATTCTGAAGGAAAAGCGTAGTAGGTATGTGCAGACAGACGAGGTAATTTTATAGGTATTCCGCTTTTTATTGAGAACGGAACACTAAAAATGTGCTAACGATACAGTATGACTTTTTACAAGCCACGCAGCTGTTACTTCTTAAAAAGTTCATAAAGAATTAAATTAGCCTAACAAAGGAAACACGATTTAAAGACGCCATTGATATAAAGTGCTCTTCAGAGAGTTATTTTATGATTTATGATAACGTAAAAAGCAGACAGAGTATGAATGAAAATTGTCCTTTTAGGGTCCTATGGGAAACGGTAAACTATCTTCAAAAATTACGAAGTTTTCAATATTATATTCTTGAACGATTAAATTAACGAAATATTAGCCCTCTTACTTATAAACTATGTTAAGACGTGTTAACTTAATCACCTCTTATGTTTATTGACATCTCTATTCTTTGACATGCAAACGACAGTGGCAGGTAGATATTATTCAACCAATATAAATTAAACTTTAAATATATTTTTTATAAGTAAGTGGGTTAATGTTTAACGATGTTAGCAAGCGCAGTAATGAATGCTCGTACCTACTTTTTATAATCGTATTTAAACAAGTAGATAGGTACAAATAACGGACCGAATATAGACCGGACTGGTCATCATCCAGATCCATCCTTTACTTCGTTAATAAAATCCTAGCTTCTATTGTTTTGTTATGACTTTAGAGAGTATGACGATGGTGGAAAATAACGCATTGATTAAATTGTTTTATACTTATTTACTTACGTATTCTTTAGTTTCTTTGCAGACTTTATTTATTCATAAAGCACCTATATTTCTCAACTTATGGATAGTTTTTTACACATACACATAGCAGTTTTAATATAAATACTCTTTTAGACACGACCTTTAGTCTTATATTTCTCAAAGGAGTATCTACTAAAGGATCTTTGAACATTCAAAAAGAAAAGCCAAAAAGCTCTCACCCACACGCAACAAGTTTCAAATGTCAGAATATAATATTACGCTTTTAAGAGTCACTTAGTCTTCCTAAACATAAAAAGATGTTTAGGCTATAAAACATTCGAAATCCACGCGGGCGAAGTCGCGGGCGGAAGCTAGTAATTTATAAAAACGGACCAAAATTGAAAGTAATTGGTGACCCCTGTTCTAGGTTTACTATACGATGTGCCGGTTTTACTCGCGTGAATATTCGGAATGCCCTGCTAGTTTCGGACTCAAACGGAGCCCCTATTCATGAACAGGTGACGCGGCGGGGTCGCGAGCCGAACAGAATGAGTAACACCGTGAACCGTGAACACACACCCACGTGAGTAAAACCGCTATAGTTATTATATTTGTAGTAATTAAATGAATAACACAGAAAGTACAATTTTTAATTTTATTCATTGATGTTTTCATAGCAATAGCGACTCATAAACATAAATGGTCCGGGAGTTTTCGGACATAACGAGAAATGTTATTGGCTGGTTAATTCTAAGTCATAAATCAAAAATATTTACAAACGCAATTAACGGGTGGGATTAGAAATAAAAAATATTTGACCTTGTTACCCCGGCTGTGAGTAGGTATCGATTTTCTCTCGTATTGGATCCATTAAAAACATTGTCAAGTTTACAAATTTTATGTAAAAAAAATTAAACGATTTACCCGGATCTGTTTTAGCATAACCTGACAGAAAGTTTTAGGTTACAGTGGAAAACTGAGAAATACAGTTATTAAAGTATATTTCGAGGTACAGTTAGGTACATATTGCTTAATCCTAGATACAAACGTATCAGTTTTAGATCGGCTGTCTTGTACTAAAAGAGTTTAAAACCTCTCGGGCAAGTGCATGTGATTTAAAATACAAATATGTATAAGGAGATTATCCTAATGAATTGAATGTCTTCCAATACGTTACATAAATACAAATACAGACTATTCAATCAAATACGCATAGGTCCTTCACTACACCTTCAAATATTGTTATTTTAAGGGTTCCACGACTATCCTTAGAATAAGGCGTACGTGTGGCCTTCATAGGTACCAATTCCTCCTTCAAGGATTTATAACGACCAGCCCTTTTTCGCTTTGAATTTAACTAGCAAAATCGAAGACGAATATCCGGCCTTATTGAATAAATTTTCTGCTTTTAGAAATCGAAAACTGTTGTGTCATCAATCAAAACAATTAAAATTTCGTTAAAAAGCGAATACGTTTCCAGAATGGTTCCTGAAAAGTCAATTAAAACACTACGTAAATTGAATAATCATCTTTATAAAATAAGGTATTCATTTTAACTTAAGCATAACACATATTAGCGTTTGATATTCCCTTTGGCTCGCTGGCACTAACAAAACTAGCTGAACATCTTACTGGCAAAATTAGAACCTTCAATTTACTTTTTTCCCAACTAATATTTACCTTTGAAGTCCTATTTTTTTAATATAATCTAATTTGTATTCAAATGCTTTCTTATCCTCAGCGCCATTCGAACACACAAAGGCCGCTGCGGAAGATTTTAGTTCCTTCCTTGTTAGTTTAGGAACTTAAAACGCAACTTCGTTAAATTTTCGCTGAGATAGCTATACTCTTTACGGCCTTCATTAATTTGGACCGATCGAACATTATCTTTCAGTAGGAAATATATAACTATTTGAAGGTACTAAATAAACACATAACAACAGTAACCTACCTACTACTCCTACGAGTAAACCTATGAAACAAGTTTGAATAATTATGTATGGCATAATATACCTAGACCAATTAACAAACCGACCGCTACAATATTTTAGCAACTCAGTCCTTACTCCTTATTATGTTATTGCATCTTTTAACCCATGCGAGTTGATTCAATTAGGTAAATTTACTATAAAGGACTTACCTTTTAAGGCATTTCCGTGGTCTTACGACCAGCTCTATCTCTTAAATCCACTTCGATTTCGCTAATCGCCATTCATTTGTTCTCAAAAGGTAAACCCTTGGAACTTTCTTTACAATTTCAATATATTTCATTCAAATAACCCTACTTGGTTATTTGAATAAAATATATTGAAATTGTAAAGAGTTCTAGGTATGAAATAGTGACATAAAATAATTTTATGGATTGAAAGAAATAGTATCAATAAAAATTGTGGGAGAACCTACTTATTTTTTTTTTTTTTTTTTTTTTTTTTCGGTATATTTTATGTCGACGACCCCGAGGGGGGTCTTATTGGACGTAACCGGATAAAGGCGAGACTTCTGGAGCCTCCAGCCAGGCTAACTACTAATAAAGACTTTAAGCGATGCTACCGAGGGCGCCCCCTGCGGGACTCGAACCTCGACTCGGTGCATCGCTGACTAACATGCAAAAACAACAAGGGACTGCTGGATCTGATTTATTATTTAGGGACTGTTTTATAAGCTAGAGCTCGGCCCCGGGCCGGCTGTACTAGGGACGGGAGGGTTATTTACGTTAATATTTAACGATCGCGGCGGACCTCGACGGCGAGATCTTAGTATTCGACGGCGTCGGTCGTGTAAAGTGTTGATAGTGTCAGGATTCAACCGTTGCTGGAGCAAGGTTGTACTATCATCTGGCTCATCGAGTACGCGTCTGGGACGCCTTGTTTTGGAAATCCGTGATGGTGTGTAACGGCCGGCCGTTACAACCAAGGGATTCGGGTGAGACTCGGCGGATTCGAAAAATCGGATACTTGCTTGCTTCATGAACTGCTTGATGGTAGGCAGTTTAAGATCACAGTGAAGCTGTGAGTTCCGCACGAACCACGGAGAGTCCGTGGCTCGGCGCATGAAGCGGTTTTGCAAGGTTTGCATTGTTTTTAAACGGGCATCGTGCACGTGTGCGAACACTGGACTCGCGTATGTCATTATAGGTCGAATGCACGCGGTGTAAAGTCTCACCTTACATTTAAGGGAGAGTTTACTGCGCGCATTGATCATGGGATGGAGTCGCCCGAGAGCGAACGCGGCTCGCGCGCGTACTCGCTTTATGTGCTCTCGGAACGTGAGTTTGCGATCTAAGGTTACACCCAGATACTTGGCTTGCTGCTCCCAAGGGATTGGCTCGCCGAAAAGAGTGATCGGAGGGGGGAGAGAGGGAGCAGCTTTCCTCTTCGAGAAGAGGATTGCTGCGCTCTTAGTGGGATTGACCTCGATTCTCCATTTTCTGAACCACTTCCCTAGGGTTGTGACAGACTCTTGGAGAATGCGACCTATGGCTTCAGGCGACATGCCTGTATAATAGAGAGCCGTATCATCGGTATCGAAGAGAGCTAACTGAGTGAATTTACCGTGAGGAATATCACTGGTGAACAGTGAGAAGAGAATGGGAGAAAGCACCGAGCCCTGTGGGACTCCGGCTTGAAGTGGGTGAGGGGAAGATAGAACAACCTACTTATTACAAGACTTAGATTTTATATAGTTCTGATAAACTTTAGCTGGTTAATGCATTTGGTATTAAATGGAAAACTATTTGCCATTGAGAAAGGAATGAAATTAAGTATTATAAGTTGAAAAGTTTTATTCTATAGCGATGCTTTTCAACACTGCGTCAAAAAGAAAAGTACTGAAAATAACGGCGACATCATTAAACTGGATGGAAGCTGGTAACGTCACAGTTCTGGCTCTAAAATGTCGGACGCGTATCGATGTTTTATAACAACTAACAACTTGTGTTTCCTAATTTTGCCAATGATGTTTCGTTCCTCATTAGTCAGCTCTACCCTCGCCACAGTTTGTTTTTACGATTTATGATCGATACGTCTCTAATTACTTAATTAAAAGAAAATAAAGAACCTCGCAGCACGCTAACGGTTGTTAACACGCCCTTCATATATAAGGGTAGATTCCACGAACAATCAATTGGTTTTGTATCTCAACAATGCGGTTGCAATCATCGGGTCAGCTTGCGGAAAAAATAATTAAGTGCAAAGATATTGAAAAGTTAACTGTTCAATTAATATTTAGAGTACCCTCAAACGATTGATTGCGTTTTTATGACGGTCTGGAACATGTTTAGACTACGTTAGACCCTTTTTGGGTGAAGGAATGTGTCTTTTTCATTATAAATATAAAGAAGGTTCAAGTTAGTCGGTACAGCTGTCTGGTTAGGTTATTGATATTTTAGGGCGAAATAAATAATACCCGGCTATAAAACGTTCACTGCCTATCCCTACCGAATGGTAATAACTCGTTTCTGTAGGTATAATAAATTTGACTTGGAACTCAAGCCTCAATGGTTATTAAAATGTAATTGTTACATGAGATTTTGAAACAAAGCCTTTAACTTTTATGGGTAATCTATCGTTTGTATATATGGAAAGTTCGTCGAGATTCTCACTCTCGACTGGTTTTATCAAGTCAAGAGCCACACTTCACATTTACACACATGTGTACATATATCTATAGATATGTTCACGCCGCACAGGCCTACAGGTTTTCTCTTCACTCCACTACACTAAACACTCGGCTTAAGTGGTATCTATTCATTGACACTGACTCCGACGGAGATTTTTTCTGTGGTGCACGGATTTTTGCAGAATTTCGACACTATTTTTATATTTATGTTGCCTCATTTTAGGTTTGGTAAGTAAGCAGTGCGTTTTTAGTTTAGAAGCAACAAACGTGTATGTCAACCTTTGGATTCCTAAGTGCTGATTAAGTAGTAGGTATGCTTAATTAACAATTAGAATATAATGTACAAACGTCTTACGGATCTAGTTTGAGTTCATATAGTCATATATCCACTTAAGTGCACTGTAGGTAAAGTTTACTTAGGTATACTTTTGATTCTGACTAGATCAAAATATTCATAAAAGTAGGTCAATTAAGAGGAGTTTTTGCTACACCAATAGTTAGTAAGTTGTTCATTTGGAAATAATGACTTCTTGGACGTCGGATAATCAAATCTAGACTAGTGACATAAATTATTGATGAAAGGCCTTCATTGTAGATTCACTGAATAAATAATTAAATCAAAACTCGGTGAGACGCCAATCACTTGGAATTATTAAACTTGAGCCTTCTAAACGGTTATCGAGTTCAATAGGATTTAATTACAATATAAAAGCCATGTTGCTGGTTAAAGGGTTATATTTTTAAACAATGTATGAATATTATTTACTATATATCCCGGTTATACTCACGTGTGTATTCGGGCATGCCCGACTAGTTTCGAACTCGAACGGAGTCCTTATCCATGAGCTGGTTACGCGGCAGAGTCGCGAGCCGAAAGTTCGAAACTAGTCGGGCATTCCCGAATACACACGTGAGTATAACCGGTATATATAGTAAATAATATGGATAACACTCACGGAAGTTATTATAGTAAAATGTATGAATAAGCACTTGTCATATATTTTCAAGTGAACAATGAAATATCATTGACACATTTAAAAAAATGCTTTAAACAAAGTTGCTTACAAAACAATATTAAAGAAAGTCTTAGACTGAATGTTACTCATATAATATATCAACCCATGCAGTCTTACTCTTCCTGCTGCATATTGCTACTGCAAACATATTAAATCTCTGCCTTCAATATTAGTGGGCCACATAATGAGATGCAAAACTTTACCACTTAACTTGGCAGTATTAATATTTAATATTAAAACCTTTTAGTTTTTATATCAGTCCAATACAAGTTCTAAATCCGTAGACAAGCACACGCAATTTCGATTCGTAATTGAAAAAGTATATAAATTATTACCGTTAAAACCTCGAGTAAATCGTGTTAAATAAACGTCCATTTATGAAAGCTGAAAAGCAATACTTGAGTGGTTTTAGTAATAAATTATCAAAGAAGATATATATCTATATTTATTACGCTTTGCATTTTATTCGCCATTGAACATTATGATAAACGAACGTGTGTTTGTTTCAGTTTTACCTTCATATGTCAATTTCACTGTAAGCTTGATGTGTCTTTGCACCATCCGAAGGTTGACTGGGACAAAATGCCGAAGACATTAAGTCCGCCTCTGTACATTACTTGTGCATAAAGAATACATTTTGTTTTTCGAGTGATGCTACTTTTTAAATTTAGATCTGGATTTCCCATTTTTTCTAAGATTAAAACTCATATAACCGGCACAGATTTACCTACAGATTTTAATCTCTCTATCTAAAGAATACCTACGTTGATTATGTTATTGTATCTGCTGTGGGTCGATTGGTGACTTTAATTTGGCTTTTCTTTGTGGTTGCTTCCACAGAATGGTTTAATTTCCTAACATTAAAACTTGTTCAAGCTTAATGGTGTTATTCATAAAATAGACACTACCGTATTCATTTTTCTTAGTTGTTTTATTGCTTCTTTTTACAATATTTTTTATATTTACTTTAATTTTACAAACAAACGTTGAAATTTAACCAACAAGATAGCTAATTATACAAATATCTAGTTTTTAAATAACTACTTTAAATCCATACGCAATTGCTAGACTAAATGTTATAGACAACATGGTAAAGTACCTCATCTATATGCAGGCAGGACTTTATCTAACTAAAAAGTTTAACTTCCTGAAACTTTGTCACTATCTACCGTTCATGTAGATTAGATTAAATTTCATCTTCCACGTAGGTAGTGTATGAACTGCAGTCCGCACAATTTAGTGTCGAGATTAGTATGGAAAGTTTTTCTTCAATGCCTTTGACAGTTATAATGAGTACAAAATAAAAAGCAAATAAAAAAGCTCTTGACAGATTCTGTATAGGCTTCAGTTTTGGCAATGTGATTTTATTCACTTGTTCCTCTTAATAGAAATATAAAAATGACCCTGAAATCTCAGTTTAATTAACACATACATAGTTTTTTTATTAATTATATATTTTGTAGCTATAATTGAAGGTCAAGAAGTAATTATGAATACTAAGTATAAATAAATCAAGAGAAATTGCCATTAACTTAATGTTGTCATGTCTTAATCATGTAAACAACTTAGCGAGATATTCACGATTCAAATTGTTTCATTTTTAACCCCCGACAGAAAAAGAGGGGTGTTATAAGTTTGACCGCTATGTGTGTCGGTCTGTCTGTGGCACCGTATCTCTAAAACGGGCGAACCGATTTGGATGCGGTTTTTTTTATATGAAAATAAATTTTCCAGCAATGGTTCTTAGATATGTTTTATCAAAACCGGTTCAGCCATTTACAAGATATAGGGGGTGAAAGTGGGGATGACAAATCAAATAATTTTATATATATCCAAGTGGGGTATCAAATGAAAGAGCGTAATGTGCACATTACAAAAAGTTAAGTTATGTCAAAATCGGTACAGCCTTTAACAAGATATGGGGGATGAAAGTGGGGATGACCAATCGAATATTTGCATATATACCAAAGTGGGTTATGAAATGAAAGGACATGTTGTGTACATTACAAAAAATTAAGTTATATCAAAATCGGTTCGGCCGTTTACAAGATATAGGGGGGTAAAAGTAAGCATTAAAAATTGAATATTTTCAAATATACCCAAGTGGGATATCAAATAAAAGAGCATGATGTGTATATTAAAAAAACAAGACTAAATTCTAAGTTTAAAAATGTTTAAATAAAATTAAATCAAAAATTTAAAAAACCCCCGACGCAAAGAGAGACCCGGTCATTTAAAAAGTAAAAAATTACACCTATCTAAGACAATGTCGCGGCGGGGTACCGCTTAAGTAAGTCAGACTCTCAGTTTGAGTACTATTTATTAAGTTACTAGCAATTGCTTCGAATCATCAAATTTTTGTTGCAAATCTGGGTGTTGAATTGGTAAGTTATTGCTCTAAACACGTAGCAATACCCCGCCGCGACATTGTCTTAAATAGGTGTTACTCAGATCGGATTTGATGGCTCAACGATAGGTGTTATTAGTTCAGCGTTCCATTGCATAAAATAATGGTTTCAAACTAACAAATCGTTCAACAATGGTACTTTGTTGTAGAACTTTAAGTAAAGTAAGTATATAGTATTTATT
This sequence comes from Abrostola tripartita, assembly GCA_905340225.1. NCBI lineage: Eukaryota > Metazoa > Arthropoda > Insecta > Lepidoptera > Noctuidae > Abrostola > Abrostola tripartita. The sequence goes on from HG996488.1 coordinate 7,490,050, forward strand.
ACACCTCGTTATAGCTATCCCACCAAATGTTTATTGTAAAATAGTCTTATTTGTTTCTTTTTCATCTGTAATGCCTATAAAACAAAAAATTGCTTGTAATAATTAGAACAAAATTGCGGGGCCGACAAGCAGAAGGTAAAAAATCAAAACCGAAGTACTCGCTCTCTGATGTCTGCTATTTATTAATTTACGAATAACTGAATTGACGAAGCTTAATAAGTATCTGTTTTGTAACATCAATGCATCCGAACGTAATAACAAACAAAATCATCCCTTTCCAATCCGTGATGAAAGGCGGGTCGTTTTAAGATTAAGCACGTCTCGTTGCTTTATTAATACAATAATGTCTGAATGGATATCAAATACCAATTCTTCATTTAAGATCTTTGACAGTTATGGGGACTTTTATTTTGGTAGTGGTCTTAATTTATACTGACCGAATTCGCAGGCATTGTTATTAGTTATTGTGTGCGCAACTGCTCATCATTGCGCAAACACAGGTGCTCTCTCTATTCCACTCATAGTCTGGACAAAAGAGAGATTAGGCGCAGGATCTATAACGCACGGCGCTCTCGTCGCCGTCGAAGGTTTTTTTTAAGTATGATAATATCTTACTTTAAATCAAATACTTTTAATTATATAATTAAGGTAATATCTCGCTGAACTTTTTAATGCATAATATAATACTTAGGAAAAATTTCAATTCAATTAAGAAAGCAATTTTCGTAATGACCCTTTATTTACTCTGTCTTTAAATCCGTCTGATTTTTTTTTCAATTTATTAAGATGTCTACTCTTATTTTGAATCATATAACCAATCTGATATTTTAAAAATAAATTACGTTTAAAAGGCAATATAAATAATCTATCTATAAAGTAATCTATCTTATGAGATTTAACTAATACCAACCAGGTTGAAACGCTATAGACATTTGGCTTTATATTGACGTTTTAGTTACATGTATATTCTATTACGCTTACAGGTAACCAGTGCAGAGATACAAATCGATAGACACATGTATCGATTGCGGAAGGGTCAAAGGATTCAGGTAGCTCTATGACACAACCACTCCGTTTAACGCTAATACCTTTAACCCCTATTCAAACACTCTATTGAAATTAAATGAGGCATTTACTTTAGACTAGGATTTCGAAAACCACAAAGTCACTTACAATTTGTAAGGTGTTAAAATGTTCCCAAAATGTTTAAATATAGGTATGTTTAACCTGTTGGAAAAAGAATTGCATATCCAGCAGGTGCTACGCCCTCTATCATTATAATTTATGTATCTTTTAAACCTGCTTGTTCAGCCCTTGAAATGGGTTGTAACTTTTACTACATAAATCTTTAATGTTTTCATGCGTGTCCGTGATCCTTGCGTACCAAAATCCAAAAGACCGGGTATTTTAAACTTATAACGGATTCACATAGGTGCCTTGTTAGTCGATTGGTCGCTAAGCGCAACTGCTGAGCATGGGGTCCCGGGTTCCCCGGATCGGGTAAAATGTTATCAGTTTTTACTATTTGGTAATTTTGAGCTCAGTAGCAGCACGGAGTTTGGATAGGTTGATTGATGGCAATAGGCTTGCCGCCTATAACATTGGGACCCACAACATAACTGGTACTATATTATGTGCATCACTGCCTACCCCTTCGGGAAATACTGGCGTAATGTTATCTCATGTTTAGTAGGTACCTATAGGTATAGTAGATATTTATGCCTGTATTAACCTGTACACTGAATACAAATGATAGGTACCATTGATTGATTAAGTAATGAGTAGCTACTACTTTAAATTATGCTGCATCAATGACATACATTAATACACATTAGTCCCCTCAGAAGGCTTTAGTTAGAACTTTACTGCGTATACAATCATCAAGACGAATAAACACTGCGGGCTGTATGTAAATGAGTATTTAATCTGCTATGTCTGCTTCAGTCGATTCATCAGTCTACTAGTCGCATGTGTGACTGTCGAGTGAGACATCAATCTAGATACAACCTAATTATTTTATACGCAAGTTCAATAAATATTCTTCGTACCTACCTAGTCTGTTTAGAATTAAAAACTGAAACTAATGGACTATGTTATTTTCTGTATTTTTGCGTCACTGTCGTAATGAATAGGACGTATGAATACGAATTGATAACCGACTGTCTTCGTTACTAATTCGTATTAATAAAAATAAAAAAAAATCGTTTAATTCAGACTTAATATGTCCATAAATGAAATTACATAAATTAATACATTGCAATTACAAATTCATAATTTTAAATCCAAAAGAACTATCGGGTTTACATTCATGAATCGTTAAATAATTGCGAAGAATGTTTCGTACGTTGTGCTTACAAAAAATTATGTTGCATGAGTACTCAGGTACCTAATATCAATCTCATCAAATTTTTGGCCACCCTAATAACCTCTATAGACAAAAAAGTAGGGTATAAAGATTTTTGCTAAACTGTCATTGCATTAAATACCTTCTAAATATCCCTATTTTCATCAAGAAAGTTATTCACAAAAGTATTATTCAAAAGTGGAAGCTTAGTGGAGAGGCGCGATATTTTTTTTTTTTGTGTTTTATTTACTCGTCACCGCTCAACAACACTTATTGGGAAAGTAATTGGCGGCAACTAAGACCCTTAAAACACGTGCTTTAATTGATACTGATAGTATCACATAGATTTCTTTAATATCGCAACAAAGCTATTTCCAATTATTTTATACAGTTTTTTTTGATTCGCAAAGCAATATAGCTACTTTTAAGATAATTATGAAATACTATCAATTAAAACACGTGTGTTAGGTGTCTAGTTCTGTGTTAATGAGCTGTGATGAGGAAATAACCCAAAAAAGACTTTCGCACCTCTCGACGGAGCATCCAGCTTAAAGAAAATGGTTTGATTTTATTAAATATTTATTTTGTTTTTCGGTACATTTTGGTAAACAGATTTCAAACCACATCAAACAGTAAAGTAAATAAAAAACGAACAACACAGATTCAAAATGAAATTGCGTGAAAGTCTTTGAGTCAATAAATGTACAGTTAACGTTGGGCGAAAAATAACGACGGAACCTGATGTTAAATAAATAAATGAAATTGTTTTTATTTTTGTAAAAAAATGATGAAATGATTTATTTTTGTTCGTCCTACACTTATGGTAATACATTAAACACGTTATTAAACATAATAACAAAAATACATAACAATAAAATCGTACATAGTTCAGGCCACAGGCAACCTCTTAATAAGTTTTTCTAACCACAGTAGATGATTTAAAAACATAGCCCTAATTGAAATTAGACCACTACGTAGTTTTTATTGTTTTCCTAAACTATTTTTACTGAAAACTGATAAAAAAGAAAACAACCTATATTAACAAGAACTAGCTAAAGTTTGTTTTCTTTTTAATGAGTTTTACCTATTGTAATTGTATTTGAAACAATATTTACTTGTATCGGGAAGGGAAAGACCTCGGCGAACATACCTAGACCTAATCGGAGATGTTTTGCAAAAGGGTCAAGTATGGAGTACCCTTAACCGACGAGCGTGTATGACGAATGTGATGCGAGTGCATGAGGCGAAAGAAGTATGCCAGGATCGTAGCAAATGGAAATTCGTGGTCTCTGCCTACCCTCTGGGAAACAGGCGTGGCTTTATGTATATATTTATTTGTTAATTCTAACTAGAATATTAAGGTTTCTTACGTAGGAGGTACCTACCAGTAATTAGGTACTAATTAATACCTATACTTGAATTTATTTTAACTACTTCCTTGAGACATACTAGCGTCCTAATATAGACACGGGCTCAACCTGGGCTTCAATAAATTGCAAAATCCTCGCCCCCGTTACATGAAATACTCATACCGTCGGCGACGCTACCTGCCCTGTGAAACGTTTGGGGCAGGTTACCTTCACACATTTGTCATTTCTGTCATAGTTGTATTACAGTCCTGGCTATGGTTAACGATATTTAAGAAATAGATCCAGTAATACTCCTTTCAGAATATCTCTACTGCTTGTCTTTTGTAGATAGTGAAATCGTGAACTTTATGCTATTACTTTACCATAAAAATAATTTATTATACCTGTTACCTTGTTAGATGTTTATGCACACATGCCTTATTAAATGTACTTATTGTTACAAATCAAACAAAAGCTATATTATAATAGGTCTTAGAATATGAAACTACGTTTTAAAACGACGGGCATGGATGAAAATGTGATAAAGCATCATTCCACTATCCTGAACCAGAAAACATAGATTTTACAGGTAACATCCCTCCTTTTAGGAAAAAGTTGAGGCTGTATAGATACATGTATGTAAATACAATGTTTGCGTAACAAACCCTCTACCAAAAGTTTTACTTCTAAAACAAGTAATTAATTTAATGACAAACTGAACCCGAAACGTCAGTCCGAAGTAACAATTAATTATCTCATATTTTTCATAATAATTAACACGCCGGATACGACGCGCTAAATATTTTAATTTACCACGCAAAATGAGGAATTTCATTTGCGAAATATGTTTGGCATAATAGGCATCGATAGCTGGTGATTAATCAGTTGCTTTTAGCGTCAGCTAAACGAGACTACGCAGATGAAATTATTTCGTAAACAGAGATGCGTGGGGAAAACTTTTTGTTACTGAAAATACATGCAAACAGCTCGTCAATAACAAGAAAAGCAGCCCACGCTGGATTTCATTCATAAATCAAAGCAGTATACATAGACATATTATGTTAGTATATTTACGTTAACCGTTCTTGGTTGTAGCGGCCGGCCGCTACACACCATCCCGGTTTTCAAAGACAAGGCGCCCCAGACGCGTACTCGATGAGCCAGACGATAGTACACCCTTGCTCCAGCAACGGTTGAATCCAGACACTATCAACACTTTACACGACCGACGCCGTCGAATACTAAGATCTCGCCGTCGAGGTCCGCCGCGATCGTTACCTGTTAACGTAAATAACCCTCCCGTCCCTAGTACAGCCGGCCCGGGGCCGAGCTCTAGCTTTTAAAAAACAGTCCCCAAATAATAAATCAGATCCAGCAGTCCCTTGTTGTTTTTGCAAGTTAGTCAGCGATGCACCAAGTCGAGGTTCGAGTCCCGCAGGGGGCGCCCTCGGTAGCATCGCTTAAAGTCTTATCTAGTAGTTAGCCTGGCTGGAGGCTCCAGAAGTCTCGCCTTTATCCGGTTACGTCCAATAAGACCCCCCTCGGGGTCGTCGGCACAAACCATACCAAAAAAAAAAAAAAAAAAAAAAAAAACGTTAACCGTATCTTTACTTCATATTCTCATTTGGGTGAAACCTGTACCTATGAAGCCGAAACAGAACCGTGGCACAAAAGACTGAAGTGACGTCGTATTTGTATTCGTAGCTCATATTGTATTATAGAATTTACGTTTCACACATATTAAATAAGTGGAAAAGCGATTGCTGTGCACAATATGAGTTTATTAAATATTTATAATCAGTTCGTACATTTGCTATAATGGTAGACATATATTAGTTTGTTGTTAAACATGATATTTACCTTAATGTTTAGGTTTTGACTAATTGCATGATTTGTATTCAGTCTTCTCTGTTTTTTACTAAGATTCAAAATACTACAGTGCATCGAATCAACCTTGTAAGGTTCATTAAAACTATGTTTGGTAGAATTAGCGAGGCAGCGCTAACCACACAAAGACTATTCGCCAACTGAATACATTCCCTATTTGAATCCAGTGGTTTCTTTTTCTCCTATCGATACTAATACTAAAACTATTACTATTTTACGAAGTAGTAGTTCACAATTTAAATTCTGTGTTATATCAATGTTTGCAGAATAATTAAAACAAGACTTGCACTCTGTTATTCTTTGTTGATTTATGCTATACCCAAACACAGGCGCCAAAATTAGGTTTTATTTTAGGCGCACGTTCGTTCCCGTTCAAAGGTAACTAATGAATAATAAGATACAATTTTTCTTAATATAGGTACCTACTGAACATTTCTTTGAATATATTAGGTACATTTATAATGGCTGTTTATTCACATTATTAGCAGTGGTTTATTAATGTGATGTCATGAGTATAAACTACTTGCAGAGGTTTTGGATTCTTTTTTGCTCTGTTCTTGTCTGGACCCAAGAGATTTTAACCTTGGCTTTCCGTTTCTCATTAAGAAACGTTGTAGTTTAGAACCATTCTATTGTACCAATGACAAATTGAAACCTTCTCAAGAATTTTAGATTAAATGTATTCTTAGAATAAAACACAATGACGCATTTTATTGTGAAAGCTAAAGAAAGAGATGGTATTTTCTCACCTTGTGTTACATCAGCACTGAAACTTACCTAAATATAACCATATAACGTTAGTCAATTCAATAAAATTTCCAGTCGTTGATTTGTTTAATTTTGTGAACGCTACCGCTATTAATTCGTCGGCTAACGGCAGAACAACCGAATCAATGCTTCAAAAATTAAATTTTAATTCCGAATACTACATTGATTATGGACTCAAACGCCAATGTTATCATAATATTAATATCCGGATATTCTGAGCCATCATAAATTTCTGACTTTCTGAGGTAATTACATGGTTTACTGCTTGCACATATATTACGCGAGTTATCTGTCTCCTAAACGCGTCATCACCCTCCCACAAAAATACGACGTAGTACCTACCCATGTGTGTTTTACGCACTTTTCCCCATCTACGTTAAGGCAAAATGCTGTCTGTAACGAGAAAAAGTTTGTAATGTTACGTAACCAATAATAGGTACATTATATTCAGGTGTATACGGTAATCGTGAACATAATTTACATATCTAATACACAGACCACCAAATAATGTAAATCCAAGACAATATGGCAAAAACTGACATATTATGACGTAGTAAGTCACAAGACAAGCTTTTTTAACAACCAATCTTATGTATCTGTGTGGGCATTCACTATCCTGTTGCATTTTCAAAGTTTATACATTAATGTTAAATATTTATAATGTACTTAATAAATGTGGTATTTATTTTCCTTTAAAAAATTGAACACAGGCATGTAACGTCAAGTATTTTTCATATAGCGCACACAATCTGGTACGCACGTATACACAATGAAATAAATGATTTTTCAACATTCCATGGATCGTTTACCGTGTCTACATAAACAAAATATTCGTGATATAGAACACATGAGGCAGGCTACAATATTCACGTGCTAGCGAAGATGGAAGAAATGGTCCCGCACTGTAAACAATCTTCAAGTATAAATAGAAAGAAGAATTTTGTGTTGCACTGGGAAAACAAGAGCCAATATGGGAGGGTTATGTTAACACCTACGAGTTCTAATAAAAGTAATTTTGATAAGAGTTTTCTATAGGTAGGTTAAAAACCCGTGTCATCTCAAAAAAATCACGCGCTTTAGGTACCATTTTATGGACTAATTTTAGACCTTTATGCGCTTCTAAAGAACATATCAGTAAGTCACGATTTTTTTTCGTGTTATTTTATTTATTTAAGAATCACGTTAGACATAACATCATAATTATTTTCATTTATAATTGTTAGATTATCAAACAGTGTAATTAAATCCTGAAACTTATCGCATATTGTTATTGCATTCGCGTCGCAATATACGGGAGATATCCCCGAAGGGAAGATAAAACAACGCCCAGAAAATATATTTATTGTTCAAACTTCATATTGTTTCTGTCTAAGTAAGTACTACTCTGTGTAAAAAGTATCGGGAATATGTCAATAAAAAGACCCGCGTAAAAGAGGTAGTTCTAATTTTTTTTACTGCATGTCGGTAGCACTGTACTGATTTAGCGCGCAAAGTTTGTGCGGGATCTGTCATTTAATTTGTTTTAAACTACACTTTTTGTTGGTCATAGTTTTGAGTTCTCGGCGATTTTTACAATGGAAAATATTGTTGAACAAAGAGTGTGCCTTAAATTTTGTGTTTCGAATGATATTTCATGTGGTGAATCACTAAAAATGTTGCGAAATACCTACGGCGAATCGTGTATATCGAAAACAAGGGCTTATGAATGGTAAAAGGCTTTTAAAGAAGGCCGAGAAGTAGTAGTAGACTTGCCTCGTTCTGGTAGACCTTCAATCGCTACGACCAAAGAAAACATCGACAGAATCAAGAAGCTAGTGCTCGAAAATCGACGTATGAGTCTGAGAGAGTTGGCTAGTGAGGTGAACATATCTTTTAAGTCCGTCCACAACATTCTCATTGACATTTTAGGCATGAAATGCGTCGCCGCTCGACTAGTTCCAAAAGAGCTCAATTTTGTTCAAAATTGAGCCGAAACCCAAAAAACCGCGGCAAAGTCGCTCCAAAATCAAGGTGATGCTGACAGTTTTTTTTTACTACCGTGGTGTGGTTCACTCCGAATTCCTTCCAGAGAGAGAAACAGTGAATAAAGAATATTATTTAGGCGTCATGAAGCGTTTGCGTGAGAGTATCCGCCGAAAACGTCCAGATTTGTGGCAACACAACTCATGGATGCTGCACCATGATAATGCACCATCACACACAGCCATTATAGTGAAAGAGTTTTTAGCGAAAAATTCAACAAAAGTTCTCGACCAAGCACCGTATTCACCTGATATGGCTCCGTCTGACTTTTTTTTATTTCCCAAGTTAAAATTACCACTTCGAGGAAAACGTTTTGAGTCGATAGAAGCCATAAAAGAAAATTCGCTGAATGAGCTAAAGGCCATACCGCAAATAGCCTATGAAAAATGTATGGAAGACTGGGTGAAGCGTTGGAGATGTTGTATTGCAAGCGATGGGGCCTACTTTGAAGGCGATAAAATAAATTTAGATGAATAATTTGTATTTTTTGTTTTATTGACAAATTCCCGATATTTAGTACACAGAATGTATATGCGTCATTGTTTTGGTTTATTCGCCCCGCCATGTCACGGTACTCTGTGTATTTGGCTTGACAGACAGCTCTACCTGCCCCAATGCCATGAACTCTTAAAATAGTCTATTTTTTGTTGTGTAAGCAAGACTAATACGATTACTACGACTTAAGGCAAAACTTAATCTAAAGGAGATTCGGTTGCCCATTATAATAAGGATTAATTCTGAGCTTTGAATAGTAATTTGGTTAGTTCCTAATATAATATAAATACCTATTTTCTACTACAACAATACACCATAATATATATTATTAAATTACTGTAATTTTATTAATTAACCTTTGGTAAATCATTACTAACTATTCTCATCAATTCAAGGCAAGTCACTCTACGTTAACGCGACCTAATAAAAAAAATATGCAAAGGTTTGATACCTGTAAGTTAATACCATTAAGTCTTCGCCTTATTCTATGGAAGAAGATAAATAATAATTAGCTTTCAGGGATATAACAAAAGTCACGTCAATTACATTAAGTCCAATTACTTAATGTTTCCCCAAAATCTTTAAGATGAGCACTTGACAAGCTTAACAAAAAAATCCATTCGATTTAGCGCTGAAAAAGAACGGAAATTATGCTAACCTTTCGTTTACTTATGATGAATGAAGTGGAGGAATTTAATTCATCTTGGTCACACAAATAACAGGTTAGAGAATGGTATTCAATATTTAAGACCACTAAAAAGGAATCTCTTTATAAAAATTCTTTTCATATTTACGTTCCCGAAGGTTCCATTTAAAACAAGAACAAAGTAAGTACGTAACCATATTCAATCGACCTAGAAATGAGCACTTGTCTTTTATCTATATTCACACTGATCCCTAAAATCCATTAGCTTTCATATCACAGCAACAAAAAAATACTACAGTAAAACAACAAACAGTTTTAATGCGAAACAAAAATAACTGGCCGTTTATAATGAACGAACCATTAATTTGAATTGTATACAATCGTGCAGTCATGTGAAAGATAATTTTATGAGTGTTTTTAAACATGGAACGTCTGTCGTCGGAAGGGCGTCTGCTAAATTCCGGCTCGCACATAATTTAGACACTGGCACGCAACAGGCGGACTACGATCTATGTAGCGGAACATAGATGTAAAATTTTAATATTTGAACCTCACTGACTAGATAGGTTTAATTCTCAGCCCCATGTATGTGCCGAGGAAAGTGCCTAACCATTGAGGCATCAAAAAATGCCATCAGGAAAACGAACGAAAAATAATTAGGGTATAGTATATTGTACCTATATAGTATATTGTAGTTTTCTTTAATACTAACACTAACAACTATTGGAATCGTTAAGATAGTAATCTTAAAACTTCGTCTCCGATTAAATATCCGACTAGTCACTTCGTTTCTTTCTGAGAACGTTTTTGCGATATTATGTCGTCAAGACTTTGACATTATGTTTGGGGCCTAGCAAGAGTAACCTATGCTTTTATCTTACCTACTTTGATGCTATTTATACGTCAATAGATCCAATTAAGACAGCAAATTTTTGTCTAATAATTATAGCCGAGGCTATAATCATTAGGTACCTCAGCATCGTTAGATATAAAAAGAAAATTTAAATTATTCTTGTCAAACGAACTATAAGTAATATAACTATATATATATAATATAATAAACTATATATAATATAATAAGTAATATAACTATAAGTAATATTATATAATTTTTGAGTTGAAGAATTGAGCCTTATAGGTACCTATTTGGAATAGATATTTATGAAACCGAAGCGTTATGTAGATAATAAGTACACACGACTTTGTAAAAAACATATTGCCAATACTTTGGTATAGGCTATAGCGACGGTGACGGTGACGTAACAAGAAATGCCTTAAATCCACTTGTTATTTATCCTGTTTCGAGTTTAGGAAGAGCCCTCGGCTTTTTGTTTTTTTCGCCTAAATTATAAATGTCACAGTTGCTTTATGCGTTAAAGTGACAGTCGTGATGGGTATATATTTGGTTTGAGGTCGTGATAATATGACGCAACATTAGACTCTAAGCCACTAAAGATTGTTTACAGTTTAAGCAAATTAAATTGAAACAGACTATAAGCCTTTGTCTAGGAGTGGACCGCCGTAGGCTGAGAGGTGATGATGATAAAAAAATTCGTACTGGTTTGACCGACACGGGACACCACGTCACAAAAATCTCCGTTAAGCGTTACTTACAAAATGATATCGGCCCATTACCCGACCATACAGAAGAAGGCAGAGCTAACATGAACAAGATAAACTCGTAGCTTTACCAACAAATAGGTAGTAGTAACGAAAATTGCCAACATTATTTCTTACTAACCAGACAAGCGTGTGCGTTAGATACTAATATGATATTATGATTCTAAGCTTAACAACTTAGTCTGAAGGGAATTACCTATTCGTAGATACTCTAATGTGTTCATACATGAAGAATTTTAAAGTTATATTACTTGACAGTTCATACATAATACATATAAGTAGTATGTCATAGTGGAGCTCTTAGCTATGTCAGTCAGTCGGTCTGCAAGTTTGAGCCGTGCTTGCCGGTCAGTCTTGTGATGGGTGACCGTTTTCACATGTCGAGACCCCTCCGAGCTTTAGAAGGCTCGTTTAGCCGTTGGTCCTGCGCCTGATCTCACTCCGGTCGTGTCGGTCTACCGCCCCATCGGTCTATAAGAGTGAGTGAATAGGGAGTGCACCTATGTTTGCGCGCATACTTGTGAACTATAATACCCATCTCCTTCGTCGTTGGCTAGTCTCAGATGAGATAGGCCGCTGAGACCGAAATTCTGTCAGGAGAACTATGTCATTGTCGCATAGAGGTTTACAGTCTGGACTCTCCTTTCAGTGTCATAGTAGAATTATTATTAACTTGGATATTATCGCTTCTAAATTCTACTTTGACGCTGGAAGATGAGTCCAGACTGTAAACCTCTGTGCCAATAACACATTATATTATGTACCTATGTACATAGGTAAGCACATATAGTTATGATAAAGATCCTCGAACGGTGATAGCGCAATATACAACACCACACACAATAAACACAGGATAACGCAATATTTATTATGATTAAAAAATGAAAAGGCATAATCTGCTGCGTGGAGTATGTTGGTAGGCAATCGTGCATTCTTATCTTTACTGTGTTATAAATTTGAAAGTAACTCTGGCACTCTGTTCGATTGTATATCACGAGTAAACTGAAACATTACGATATGTGGTATGGAGGTACCTTGAACTCTGGAGAAAGATATATACCGAAGGGGACAGCAATTTTATCACCGCTTTCCCAGAATAAACGATAGTTTATCCAAGAAAAGCGGCGGTAAACTTTTCTACGCGGAAGACGCCGCGTACGGAATCCAGTATGAATATAAAATTAAATTGGACACTACAAGAAAACCTTCATGCATGTGCTAACACTATATTTATGTAGTGTGAGCTTTTAAGTAGATTGAGGAAATATAACTAAATCTATTAGGGGTAATGGAATTGACGTTATATGGACTGGAAACTTATCCAAATGTAACCACTAGAACTTGGCTTTAAATTCCATTCCAGCATAAAAACCTTCAATCTGAAAGTTATGTTTAACTCTTCAACGTTCATAGCAATAAAGTAAATTTTTAATTTCTGAATACACAATAGATAAAATAGGTCTTCGATCGATATTTATAAAGACAAGTAATAAAAAATGTACTAGAGCGGCATAATGAGCGGCGATTACGTGAAGATAGAACAAGCAGGCTTGATTAAAAGATTAACGTAAATGTGGTTAAACCTTTTATACCTATATACTTTTGAACAGTACGGCGGCGTGAAGAAATTGGAAACTGTTTCAAAGGATTTTGATAACCGAGAATTAAGACCTATAGAGAAAGTACAATAGTCATTAATGTCATTATAGGCTGGTACCTACATAATATTAAAAAATACATTAATTGCAAATTCAGATCTTTAAAGTCGGCTAAAATTATTGACATATAAAACGCCAAGTTGAAAAAAAAGGGTATGAAAAGCACTGCGCCTACCTTATCATTTTCACTACTGTTTTGTAAAATATCAACCGCTACAACACATTATTGTTTTATCTACATGAAGATTGGATCAAAGACCCTACTTGTGACCCACTAAAGCACCTACGTTTAGATCAATCTCCGCTCTTTAATTGTTTCATATTAAATTTAGAAATTCTTATAATTAATAGAATTGGTGTCCAGATCAATGGGCTGCAATGAATACACGAGCAAATCAGGGTAATTATTTTTCGTCTAATATCTTACTCATAAATACGAGTATTTCACGTCATCAGTTGTAATACAATATGGCTCGTTCTAGACTTGAAAGATACTCTCGTAACCGTCACCCTTGTAGACCCTGAGGGGTTAAATTCTATTCAACACCCACAGATTACGATATAAACGTAATTAATAGCCTATGATATTGGACCAGCTAGCCAATCAAAACTTTTCGGGTACAATTCCAGTTTAAGTTCACACCAATCATTTTACATTGTTGTAACATTAACCCAAGTAAACGATACCCTTACTGAAAATTAATTCCCCAAAATCTAGACCTATCACATTTATTTTTAGTGTGGAACTATTTTTAGAATCGCAAATTGGAATGTAAGTTGAAAGGTGTGTATCGCCACATTTAACACAATTAAATCCAAATACATGGACATCAAAAAGAACGACGAGTTTGCAAATCGAAGAACTTCTAAAAACTTGTTATGAATAGCATTTAAATAATGGTAATAAAGCTAAATCCGTATATCGCAATGTAGCAAAATCCATGGTTATAAACAGACAGTGTACGAAGCATTTATAACTAAACACATGGCGTGTGGATATAAAAACAGTAGTCTGCTAGCTATCACGTCTAGTTCCACCCTAATTTGAATAGAGAAACGGAACAACTATGATAACACCGTAAATCAACAACTTTATAGGTGCTTATGTAGATGAACTTATACACATTTACTTAGGGGCTTGTGGGTTCGGGTAGACAAGAATAACGTATTAAGGTATCGAGGCTCGTAATTTGCTACAGTTACCAGCTCGGCAAAATATTGCTTCAAAACTTACTCTGTTATACTCGCACTTAACAAAACTCAATATATTCCGATTCATTATTTCGACACATTCTGTTGAACGTTTTGGGTATCATTGAAAAAAACTGATTTCAAATTATTTATTTCTTTAAACATTTTAAGAAGCCAAATAAACCGACAGCTGTTCCACGAATTCAATCTTAAAATAACTTCAAGAAATCCTAGGAGGCACATTGTGCCGGTGTCTGCTCCATTTCGGAGAACAGAAATCGGGAAAAAAATATCTGCCTCTGTAGTGTCCTATATAATTCACCTAAAGCACCTAAATAAACATGAATAGGTAAATTTATATCCGATTCAGATCTTTAAAACGATCTTTAATTGCTAATTTTCCCTTAACCTTGACCTTCAAGCGCAGTTTGGGTGAATATTCATCTGCTTATCCTCATTTGGAATAAAAGATTGTTGTAACAGACTATGAACGTGAACCTCATCTCAACTCAACAAGTGTTACTCATTAGCTAAGGAAAATAATATGTCAAGAACATAACAGGAGCACGCAAAAAAATTGTCAGCGGCAAAGAGAGACAATTACATCACATTTACATATATTTAAATAGTAGAGCGACGCCCACGCCTCCGTGTTCGCTTAATATTACCTGCTTTAGGCCTACAGATTTGAGGTCACTGGTCATAGGATTAATAGCTTTACGCCCCAAAAAAATGATTAGGTACTCATTTTCATTCGAATAAATTCAAATAAAATTTCACAACTTTTCTCTGAATGCATTTAATTCTACAGTACAAGTATTAAAGTACAGAGTTGTAAAGTAAGCAAATGCTAGCAGAAAGTTAAAAAATCGTTTTCCTGAAGGTACGTACTACGTATGAAAAATAAGATTTCTTTCTAGCGTCTACATATAAAAGTATTATAGCCTTGTATTATTCTGGCCTTCATACCTATGCCCAATTGCCCATTATGCTCATACGCTTGGTAGGATATAGGCATCTAATTAAAAAGCTAATAATATTTCAGGCGGACAGAGCCTTTTAACCTTTTTTCTTTGTTATTTTAATCCCGCTGTTGCTTTAACAACGCACAAGGGACGGATATGGGTTGACTTATTTAGTCAGGAACGACACTATGTGTTAAACAAAATTTGTTTAATATCGTTATTCTTAAATTGTACAATTGGTTCCGCTTGAAATCCGTCTTTTGTCGAGTTCAACTAATATTGAATCCAATCTCTTTAGTTCTATCCAATCATTAATAACGTATACGTCGTTTATACTTGACAAAACAGCTAGATATAAATTTCTTTACTAAACTTACCTACGAAAGCGTAGGCGTTATACAAACAGCCATGTAACAGATGCCTGTAGACTACTATTTTCAATGTTGATGTGCCTTATAATATTCAGAAAGCTGAACTGAACGATAAAACTATTCCTAATCCGATCGTCTGAAACAACTGATTGTATAAGACGCCTAATAGCTTAATAAGATCTCTAAGCTTTAATATCAGAATGTTATACCTACTCAGAATTAAATACATTCATTAAGTAGAGCCATAAAAGTATCGTTATCCTGATTATTATTCCGTTCGCTCCGCACGGGAGATACACTGTTTACAGTCCACCAACAAGAGCAAAGCAGGGTTGGTAAAGGGCCAGGCCACGTACTGCAATATTTAGTTAGTTTAACGGTCATAATAGTGCTTACGGTGTTGGTTAGCCGGCCTTCATACCCCGGATAATGTATTTAACCCGCCGTTTACCACAGTTGAATCTAATACTGGAGACAAGCTTTAAGCTTTTTACGTTTATTAATCATTTGCGACTATAATATTATTAAATTATTTTCATAGTATTTAGTTAATTCTAACATATTCGTGATATTCTTAATACCTAGTATGTAATAAGAAACAGCTTTTTATTAACATCCAACACCAGTAGTTACCTTGTTAATGCGTTGACGATACTTTGGGTTCTCTGAATATGAAGAATGTAAGTACCTATTTATTAGGTTAACTCTCCTATATTTTTTGGGCAGCACTACAATTTAACTTTATCTATATTCTGTTAGAACGTCGTACTAAATCTGTCGAGACAGTCTACTCGTGCTGGCTACGGCTACTGGCTAAAATACTTCTTGACATTTAAGGTTCAACGCGACTTTCTCAAGTAAGTAATGTGTTAACTTTACACTTAAAAGCAAGATTAGCGTAAATTAACCTAATTTATTGTACTAAGGATTTATATCCCACACGAGATAATAGGAATAACGAGCTAACATGTAATTTTTTGGCGGTCGATAGTTGCTTCATTAAAGATTTATATCTATGAGCCTAATACATACGACAGTGAAAATTTTTAACAGGGAGCAATGACACCATAAAATACTTCGTCGACTTGCTTAGCGTTGTAATTGTAATTACAATCATTATTATATTGGCTTCCCTAAGACTAGGTGCAGCTGTTGGAAAAGCTCCAAATGCTTAAACTAGAATGCGTGCTATATCAGAACACTTTACTTATTTCTGGATATTTAAATATCTACCTATATTTTTCAATACCTGTAGTGATCTAAAAATTCATAACCTATTAATATTTGCGGTAGTACCCAGCGATATTGTCTGGCAATGGGCCAGCGAGTCGTTAATACTTATGCTCTTAGGCCGTGTTCATTAGTTTGGTACTTGAAAATCCCACGCTATAAGTTATCAAGTAGAATTTAACAAACATACTGTTCACTTCATTTTTTTCTAAGACTAAATGTTAAATCCCAATAATAATTTTTGAGTAAACATTAGAATGAAGCTATTTAGTTAGGCTGCAAGTGTAATCATCGCGACTTTAGTGCTGGTATTAATCTTAATAATAATTAGAACATTCTGTAAGAACGATTTGGTAACTATTCGAGCGGTAAAATATTAGCGGTGAGAATATTAGATCCCAGTGGGCGTCGAGACGAACCTTTGGGATAATAACTTAACAGTTTATTAATATTAGGTAACTGGGACCGACCTATACAAATAATTATTAGCACTATCGTATCTTTTCCCCTATGAAACTGAACTGCAGCAGAGTTAGAGTGTGATAACAGTAATTTGTGCGTGTAAATATTTGTTTGGTAGCATCTAATTCTTTGATAATTATATTTTTATTTCACTTTTTTATTATTTTACCCATATTGTCCTGTAGAGCAACGGCAGTGCTAGCCCAAGTCTCTGGCTGACACTTCTCACCATTTCTTTTGCTTTGAGATAATAACGTACTTAGGTACATATTAACAATATAGTTATCTACATAATTATATTACTGAAATCATGTCTCTTTCACATATTATATTTTATTCTTCGGAGTTGTATTCCATGCTGACAGGTTCTGATAAATTGAAAAAGCAACATCTCATTGTGTGGTACAAAGATTTTATCCTATTATACGTCTTCGATTTGTTTTCTTTGGTCAAAGGATTTTTTGAAATACGTCTATAGCCGCTCGATTCTTTATTGAGTTTATAAATGAAAAGTGGAACTCAAGTTTCGGCAGCTTTGAACTTAAACTCGGTAAAGGGAATCGTTCAACCTTCCATTTCAATTTAATCAGGCGATTAGCTAATTTCTTTACATAATTGCTTACTAACTTATTAGAAATTCCTTCTTAAAATATTAAGAATCGCTTCTAGTACCACTTTATTTCTATTTTGTGGGCTCGTTTTATTTTGACCAATCACGGTTTAGAGTACATACGTAATATCAATAAATGACGAGGACTACAGGGATATATTAATCGAATATTAATGGATCATCCTTCGGCGAAAGCCCAAAGTATTTTCACCAGTACTTACTATTAATGCTGAATGAAACGATCTCCGATACGTCTCTCAATCTGTCTCAATTAGATACAGATTGCAGATAATATTTAGGTATCTGGATTCTAGATGGAATAGTGAAACTATAAGAAACACATAAGAACATAAACAACATACATAATGTAATAACCTAAATATGAAATTTGGAATTTAAAGTAAGTTAAAATATAATATCATGTGGTTTCTCCTAGTTTGTGCCTCCACTGATCGCACACCCGGTGTCTAATGTACTTTAAAAGTATTTTAAACAATGTTTAGATACTGTGTAGTCCTGAGGCGGCGAATAACGGTTCATAATTAAACACATTATTTGGTATTATTATGAGGTACTTTAAGAAAATACTTACGTATAGGTATAATGCTTTTCAATATCGTTTCGAATGTTTATTACTGCGGCCGGTTCATTTTCAGCTATTCTAATGGCTTTCATATTATACCCTTGTTTAATTGATATGATGAACAGTAGATACGTACCAAACGGATAGACTTCTCTTAAGTACGACGTGTTCCAATCTATTCGAGACCCTGACTTACTACTTACATCGGAATATGTTTTTCAATCAACTTTTATCTATTTACTAATGGAAACAATATTATCCCTTATTTAGCACGTAATAGTGTTTCCTAATTCGTCCCTTGAATTTTTGACAACCTACTTGAAATTGGTAAAAAATTCCTAGCCCCAGTGAAGACCCGCATTCCTATAATTTCCCAAGAATTTTCAGATCGTCTAGTCTAGACGAAGAATCTTAGCTCGTAGGCGGGATTCTGAATACGTTCAAGGTCTAAGCTGTAGTTTATAATACCTACTTAGTCAAATGTTTAACATTCCGAAATCCTTATTTTAAAAGAAGTGCTTATAGTAAACTTCCTCTCAAAAGTAAACTATTAATTTCTATATCAAAATTTTCAAATTCGTCACTACATCTCAAAACAATGGTTTTCACTCTAACTCTCAAAGTCATGTTTCAGTCAAGTCAGAATAGATGCCTGATTGATGCCTATATCTTTAAGTCTAATTTTGCCCATTGATAAATTATACTGATACCTACCTATATTTTTTGCAGCTGTTCCAAATTCCAGCAAACGCCATGACAGCTGATAAATGAAGCAGTCAAGCGGGGCTATCACCGACACTGGTTCTATCAAAAACTCGTCGTATTAGTCACGGTCAAGTAGCCGACGTGACGTCCAGTTTGCGTTCAACTTCCGGTAGTCAATGACATCACGTATCCAAAAAATAAGAAAGAAAAAAGAAAATGTCGTTACAGCAACCATGTTTTTGTTACCGGATATGGGACATACGATAGACGTTACGATTAAATTTAAAAAAATAATAATTTCGTATACGTCTACGCATTTTGGTTATAATGAAGGCAGCAAAGCAAATACACAAAGACTCTATCCACACAACTTTTGCTGATGCTGATTCTGCGTTTTAATATATCAGGTTAAGAGATGTGGTTATTTAGAGATTACAAGACTGTTTTGACAGAATGTTGGGTACCTCATGGAACGCTCAAAGGTCATCGTCTGTTTCTTCGCCTGCTCTAGAATCAGATCATGAGAAATGTAATTATATTATCATAGTTCTGATAAACAAACTGACGGTCTGGCTGTACTCATGGTTCTAATGATTGACCCACCAACATTACCGAAAACAAGTCCTTAATATTGATTTGAAAATACTGTAACAAGAAACCCTTGTAATTGTATTAGAAATCCAATTTAATATTTCAGGAAGCCACTTAGTGAATTCACAATATCTTTTGACGAAATTTTAGGTGCTATCTACGCTTAGACGGATACAGTGGCGTAATAAACGAATACCAAATATAAATTAAGTAACCAACTGTTAAATCAATCCAATTTACAAAATATTCGATTAATTTTCTCTTGTGTTTATAAACAATAATCTCACGCACAAATACATAATGCTCATACTTTAAACACGTCTGTACTGTTTAGTAGGCTTTCATCTCATGTATCGCACTAAAGAAAAAAATATGGTAGCCAAACAATGCGGGAAAACTAAATGACTCAATCAGAGTAAAAATTAATATTAAACTACACTAACATTAGTTACGAATAAACTAATGTTAATAAGTTAAAGAAATTCGATCTATCTCCGAAGCACTGACAATTTAGCTGTTCTACTTAAAAGCTGTAGAGAGCACTGCATGCATGTAGAGAATGTAGAGATGTAGAGAACTTAAAAACTTTAAACTGTAATAGACTAAGCTGCAATTCACTAAAAGACTTGTTTTACAAGCATGTTACCAGTTTATATGAAATTACCGCCAAAAGGCGGCAGTCTATCCAAAAGTTGGCAACGATGCTAAAATTCTTTCCTATTCTAACGTTAAAATTGTTAAAAAATCGCTCAGCCCTCAGTTTTAAGTGAATTCGTTTTGTTTGACGTAGATATGATAAGCTGTATACGTTTGTACTGTACATTCGAAAATATTTATACCTGTATGTAACCTTTTGAAAATCTGTTAAGCTTCGTGTAAACTGATTGCTTTTAATTTGAGCAAATTGCTTCGAAAGCGTTTGATAATTAGAACGTGTGACACATTTGTAATAATACCAGTAATGTACAGTGCATGTAGAGACATACATACATTAGTGACGTATCATGCATCGTCGTATTACAACTGGCATTGATAATGTGGTTGGAGCTAACGTAAATACATTTAGGACTAAATGGTTTTCACTGGTTGGAAGAGCTGGTGTCTATCATTGTGTTAATATGTCACACAAATGCAAAATTATTAGGTTTTATGGTTATAAAGCCTGCAAACGTGCACCGCCAATCGTAATTAATGCGGAATGGTTGGAAATCGAAATATTACCTGACTGATAGGTTCATTATTCATTTCATCAGAATCGGCTTTTTCTGTTGTAACATTTGCCAATCACTTTTTGCTACACCTACTGGAATAAATAGTGAATTCGCATTATTTTAAATGTACCCAAATACATAATTTTATTAAAGAAGGTGTATCCAGTACATCAGCCTTCCCAAAAGTTCTGTGATATATGTATAACCTCATATTTCTAGACAATACTAAGTCAGTCATAGGTAATGCATGAATAATTAGAATAACGTTTTTACTAAGCTTATACTTTAAGTACGCAAATGAGATCAAAGGAGTAGGCAAAATAATCAGCTTTGAAGTTTCAGATAATTCGATGGCTAATTGTTAAAGAGATCGCCTTATAGTTAAAGAATTTTTTTATATCTATTTAACACTAGAAGTAGCACCACTTAGAGAAGGAACACTAGCAGTCTGCGGACACGTTCGAATTAATAACAGGGCTGTCTTTACTATCTTTAATATCCACGTTATAACGTAATTTTGTCTGCTAGTTACCAAGTAACGATCCAATAAGGCGTATTGTCTAACTAATATGTATTCATTGCGATAAACGCAAACAAAAATTTAAAAAATACATACCCTAAAATAAAAGTTAGCCAACGGTTAAATATAGATATTATAAAACGTAGAAAATTGGAACAACATGAAAGTTCTGATAAGCAGCAAAAAAATGTAACCAATAAATGATACGGATATTACAAAACATAGAATAAAATATTGTTTTGCCCCTGACCACACGCTAAAAGTGTTCGCAAAGTAGCGTGTAAAAGTAATTTAATTTTAAAGCTGACAACAGTTTGAACAGAAATATGTAATACAAACATAGAAACAACAACTTCTTCAAGTGTGGAAAAAGTTAAAGTTAGGTATGTTACATCTCGCGTGAGTTGTTTTAAGTTCTTTCAGATTTACGGAAAGTAGCTGTAACAATATTTGTAGTAAATCTTGCGGTTAAACACTCACTGCCACGATAAGTATGCTAGACCGGTTCAAGTTCAAGGCTATTGTTTCAATAAAGCAACTCATACGACAGATTTACCGGCAATTTCTAACTTCCACGACTATTGAAAAGCTACGTAAAAGTATCTTTAGTTTCTCTTACAAAAATTCATAGCTTCGACTTGGGGAATGAAGAATCCTCAACAGATTTGTAATGACCAGTCCTGACAGACGAATCGCATGAATAACTAATGGTATAAGTATTATGAGATTTTTATTTCCTTTTTCATGTTGAATCGGAGACAAAGGCCGTGAAACCCGCACGCTTTATTTAAGGTACGAATGATGTGATAACCCTTATCAGTTAGCGTCAATCACGTAAGGGTTTGAATTTAAGTAAGATAAAACCGGTCGAAACATTGAGAGCTAAAACCAATATTGTTTCAGTGTACCTTTTAGATTCCGCCTAAAAACTTCTGGTTCATGGATGAGTTCGGCTATTTCCATTATTTAGATTTTACGGGCACTGATTATTGTAAAAGTTTATTTTGCCAATAAACTTTATGTAGGTTTCTGATCTATATAAAAATTGATACCTACACACAGAAATCTGATTATATTATTTGTAAGTTGATTTTCTAAATTTATTTCCTAATCCCACCAATTCGTTTTGAGGAAACATGACTGTCTTGAAGTGTATGTTCTGTCTTCGGTAGATAAAGCTGTGTGTTGTCTGTCAGTCTGCCAGTTACGGAACTGTTTTATAAGTAATAAAAAGCTTGTAAAAACGTTTCAACATTCCAATAACATGTGTCTAAGATTTTTCGCATGCTTGTTACTTACTTTCTGTAAAAGAAAATATTACTTGTAATATGTGCTCTCATAACATTTAACTAGAACATTTGTAGTAAATTTCTAACTAAGCATAATTAATATTATGGTTGTTACGTGGTTGAGGATAAACTAACATGAAGAAATAACATAAATTGTGAGCGTAATAGTTTGTGGAACCTCATGATTATCCTACAGAACTAATATAATTTTGTGAAGAAATAGTACACAAAAGCTTGACGAATGTTGCACGTGTAAAAGTAACATGGAACGTGAGAAATATAAATTGTATTAATCTGATATGATCAAGACTTTAGGTAAATAGTTGTACATTTTTGAGTTTACTTACTTCGTCAGTAATATACGAGAAGGCATACCTACAGTAACAGATTGGAAACCTGCTGGGCCAATTAAGAAAACGAGTTTCAAACACTTCTATTATCAATTTTAAGATATTCTAGGTGACTTACTAACCAGATCTACGTAGATACATCTGTCAAATGCTTAAGATGTGTAGCTGTATTTGAGTGAATTACATGGGTAGATTTCGCATTCGCAGTAAAATAATTTATGATGTGAAATAGTAATATATTTATATTTCCATGCGGCTGAGATCGAGCATATTTATGATCCGTCCAAACGGATTTTGTTTTGCCCTTATGTGACAAAATATGGCACAGACATGGACAGTTTGACAATTAATTTATTTTACTTAAAGGTATGTTTGTATGTTGCCATTTTTCAGACACATTTGAGCCTAGCATTGAGAAGTAGATGTTTTCTCTAAATACATCAGACCACAGAATCATGCGTGTTTATTTTTACCCTCTGCTACTAAGAGTTTACCTACAACTAAAACACCTACAGTTGTCTGACTAGGTTTCTGACCTAAGAATAAAACATATATCTAATTATAAAACACCAACCAAAAAAAATTTGGCTTGGCTTTAACTTCGTTCAGTTTATTCGTATTTTTATGTAGCTTACATAAAACATATAATATGTTACTTCCTTGTAACTGGACTATACAAATAAATTCGATACTGATTGATTTATGGCTCTGAATTAGTGATTAATGTGCCAGATGAAACAGAAATCGACACCCGCGGAGGCAGTAGATGCCATTAATTAGGAGATTTATAAATATTTTGATCGGCTTGCATGATGCTTGATGGCATGTCCATGATAAAAACAAGAAAGTTTATGCTATTATTTTGTTTATGCAGTCCCTACGCCATATATCTAGAATAAGTTATAATCGACGAAACCAATTTAATTAAATAGTCGAACTAACAAGTAAATTTTTGAAAGGCTTCACAATTCGTTTTGGTTATAGTACCTTTACCAACCTAAACGCACTATAAAAGTGACTACGCAATAAGTAAGTCTACGTGACTTGACCCTGGCTAACAATAAAGTTAAAAACGTAGCTAACAGCTTATAACAAATAATAATGTTGTTTTAGAATACAGCGAAATAATACAATACAACAGAACCTAAACTCATCAACCCTTCCAAACTATTTCCTTATTGGAAAACCCCGCAAAAATACCCTAGAAACACACCGTCTACAGCAAGATTATCCCATAGCAGTATCTTACAATACGAACAAAAAACACAATATATATATATGTATAGTACAGGAACAAAATTGACCTTCTTCAAACCAATAATAACGGAAACGCAATAAAAATAATACTATCAATAGAAATTCGTTCAAACAAGTGTCACAGTAGAGATAGTAAAAAAATATGAACTCAGACTGACGCATAATGTTTTCACGACGTTTCATGAAAATCTGTAATTTAATATCAATTTTCAGGTAAAAAATATTATTTTTTACTTGAAATCCGCCTACATACTTAATAAAATTACAATAGGTTGAATTTACGCTATGAAACCGATTCAGATAATTGTTTTGCTAACCGTACCGCCAACTCACTGACTGTAAAGCTTTGAGAAAGGTCACGCGTTTGTGTACTGAACAAAAGGTTTGGAATTATTACAATTATAAAGGTTGACAAAATTATGGAAATACTTTTAAGTAAACAAAAAAGTATTTTATTTACGTATTTTCATCAAAGGCCTATTATTAAGGTAAACAAGTTAACCAATTAGAATATTTGTTTGACACTATGGAGATAAGTTCTCATTCTGTACGGTTCAAACATCACATGACTCCTCCCAGAGACCTCAAGATAACCTTTTTGTTTGGGTGTACTAACTTAACCCGATTACAACGCTAATACAATTTAATACTAGTTCCCCTTTTGATCACCGATTTTCATATTATTTTATCTTCCCTCTCACTTCAGTTGGTCACTTAAAAGGATTCTGAAAATTGATTCCAGGCGAAATTTTCGCCTGATATGATTCTGAAAGATCGTAACAAACAGTAACAACTTAATAAACTTTTGCAATTATAAACAACACAAAACATTATTTGACACTGAAAACTTATTTCACGCTTTGAATAACATCGACAACTCAATTTCATATATAATTATGTTACTGCCAACAAAAAAGAATAAAAAACTATAGAAATAAAAATGTACTCGGAATTCCGTTTACTTCTTTATATTCATTATAATTTATGTATTCCCAACAGGGCGTAATAATTTTGTGACAATTTAGATACTCTAGAGTCTAGTCCACTGACTCTCAATATTCTGTTCCACGGTCCGCATACATACGAGTATTCAACGAGGCCAAAAGTACATAACCAACCCACCCGCCCGCACTTGTCCCGCAGTTTTTCATTTGGATCCCACATAAAGGGACAGCGAGACGCACAGATGAGGGCCATAGTCTACCCGGTAGAAAAGATTTGTTGTGAATTAGATAAACCCGTTTTTGTATGACACTGTGATAAAAATGCGAATTTGAATACTCCATAATATTCAGGGAATGTAAGTGGTAGAAAACCATGACAATAACCAATAATCACACGGTTTTCATACCGTAACGTACGAGTGATTCTGTCAAATAAGAAATCAATGAATTCCTGTGTTTATGAGAAAGAAAAAATATAAAAATGTCTTTAGAATATTTTCTTTATATCGCCTTTTCTACTTGTCATACTTTTCGATTGCTTCTTTGTGATAATTTATTGTCAAAGTTACTTTTGAGATCATGTTATGGTCAAGTAGATGCAATGATTTTTATAAACGCTATTCTATATAACGCTGGGTTGTCTGCTCAATTCCAACAAACTTCAAAACTTTCGGTTATTAAAGTTATGATAGAATAGGTACCTACAGTAGCCCATGTCTGTTGGTTGAGTACCTAACTATTAAACTCACTTAACAGGTTCGACCATAAACAACGTTCTTGTCCCAAAAATGGGTTTTGTCCCAGGGTTACCTAAATTACGGCCCAAACAACCATAACGCAAGTCTTCATGAAACGTGTCGAATGTTAGGGTAATACAGTTTATCACAAATGGCTACGGCGGCTTTGTTTACAACGATAAACTGGAGAAATTAATATCCACCTATGTGTATCTATTGTGTTTATGCTGTGTATATTCCATTTACTTCACTGTACGTGTACGAGTCAACTTCTTTGTAGATACATCTGCCTGCAGCGAATTGCGTATTACCTTAAAGCACATTTCTTTTGCACGTATGGAAATTGCTTACTAAAACAAATGTTACCTAACTGTAATAAAAGGCACATCATAATAATCAAACGAAAATAACAGTCACGTAAAAATAATATTACTGTAAAAAGAGGTTTGCACGCATTGAATTACAAGAAAAATACGAGTCATCTTGAATATTTCCCCGCCAACATAAACTCGCAGTCAGATTTTATTTAAGTCGCTCGACGAGCCCTGTTCGCATACGAGGGAGCCAAACTTCGCGCCAACTTGTATGTAAATTGCAAACTATTGTGATATTTCGCATCGTGCTGCATGGACATCATGCTTCAAAACTCTGATGGAAACAATAGCGCAATATGATATACGAGTATAAAGTAATGCAGGTCGACAACAGTGTAAAGTATGATAATGAAAAGGGTAATTTATTCTTATAACAAACTAGGTAGGTAGGTATTTAAGGGGAGGCCTTTGTTTAACAGTGGACGTCTTCCGGCTAGTGATGAGGTAGGTATTCATAATGTACCTACCTTTTTATTTTAGCTATAGGTAACATAGTAGTTATGAGGCTTCGGAAAAATGTTCCGCAACAACGAAAAAGTAACAAATAAACGATCTTGTTAAATGTATTTACAGCAAAATAAGTTATCATTTTAATATTATAAAAAATATAGTGTCAATGATTGTTTTTCTGCTACGCAGTTGACATCTATCGATACTTAAATACATCGGTTTTCTCCTATAACATAGAGTGATGCCTAGGTATGCATTCATTGCATGATTTCTACTCTAATCTAATAAAACCAGTTGAGACAAATATTAAAATGTACATACAAAAAATGTAAATTATAATTATGTCTCATTTAATTTTGTGTTAAAACGCAATGAGGTAAAACTTGGTACGAAAATAAAAAAAATTTAATAACAAAATTTTAACCTCCTTCAAAAAACTCAAAAGTGAAAAATAATATTTTATCACATCACTTTACATAAGCGAAGTGGAAGTCGGCGCCAAATCCCAACATCCATTAAGCGATTCAGAAAATTAGTACTTATGAGAATGCTGCCATAAGTGGGTGGTTCATAGTTTCAAAGCTAAAACTATAAACTAACCGAACGCATAGGATTTGGCGCCGACTTTCACTTCGCTTATGTAAAGTGATGTGATAAAATATTATTTTTCACTTTTGAGTTTTTTGAAGGAGGTTATAATTTTTTAATTTAATTTTTTTTTATTTCACGATTTTTAGTGGTGTTTGGAGTGGAATTCATCCGCCCCAGACTTTTGTGAGACTAGTATTTGAAATCCTTTCACACACAAAACATAAAGCCCTTTTAAACGATATATTTAATCCAGGAAAGTGATAGGAGGGAGGTCAACGCACCCCCACTCCCTCGTGGGAGTAGACTAACCACTAAAAATGACAAGGAAGACCTTGTTAGTGATCAGTTATCGACTACTACTTAAGCAATATCATTATCATATCATCAAGATACGGGCTTTTTGCTGTAACCCTATGAGGAGTTCCGTTCCATATCTTCGAAGTTCATCATCAGGTAATGACAAAATTTCTAGGGGACCAATCGGAAAGTAAACCCCATCATATGATAAAAAAATCAAATCGGTTCATAAATGTCTGAGTTATGAGGGCACATACATAAAAAATAGAAATAAAAAAAGATCCCGACGAATTGAGAACCTCCTCCTTTTTTTTTAAGTCGGTTAATTATAAAAAGTTAAAACCCAACTTAATTAAAGTTCATCACATTATGTTCCCACGTTTACCTAAGTATAATTTAATATTTAATATTGTAGTCTGGTAGGTTGGCGATCAACTAAATTCAGATTTAATTACCATACAATTAGGTTTCCGAGCTGAAATTATAAATAATTATAAAAAAAAACTCTTAGCTAATTAGCTGGGACATGCTTAATTTGTTTATACAAAACATAGGTACTAAATCCATTAAGAAAATCTAATGTTTATTAAGGATTTACATTGGGTATCAGATTAGAGAAATATATACTATTTTTAAATGTCAGCAGACGCTCGGGCTGGACTTAATATTTTAACAAATATAATAAGTTACAAAGCTTCTCTGTAATTTATCATGGTGCCTAGTCCAGTCCAGCACTAGGCAGCCAACCTCTCTACCACCACACAATAAGGGCAGTAAGGTAGGTCGATCTCTACATCACGTCATGACTGTTTCCACAATTAACTACGCCGACTCGTGTGGCTTAGGCATAGTTAATTGTAATATTCTCTTCAATCGAAACCGCTATCCTCAACATTAAAGATAATATTCCTTTAATAATGTTGAATGCGTAGGTACATACGTGATGTTATAATTGGTTATAATAATTACTGGCGCCCAATATTCGTTTGTATCTTGGCAACGAATTCGTAACTATTTACCTCACGTTACAATGGTATAAGCAATCGATTCGTGACGACATTGTTCCTTAATACAATATATATGAGCCAAATGGTTGTCTAACTGCCATATATTACAAGCTCACGAAACTAAATGGATTTCATATTACAAGACGGATAGGAATGCAATACGGAATCTCATAAACGTTAATTCGCTGATTCATGAAACAGCCAACAAACTATTAGGAAAATGCGGCGCTGCAAGGAAATATTATTTGGCAGATAAGTTTGAGATCGATCTATCATTAGGCGGCCCATGTTCAGCAGTAAACGTTTACGGCCCAATATGATATACCTAATCCCTAGTCACACATAATATATCAAGAAAATAAGCTCGCCACACGCTCCAGGATCATCAAATGACAGACGCATAGGCGCCGGGCTCTAATAACTGTTATATTTTATTGACACTAACTGTTGACGACAATTCATCGGCAAAATCGGTTGCAAAAATGTAATGTGGTATGGAAAGCTTCCGAACAAACCCGTTATTATTAAAACTAAACTCCACAGTTTTACGGCGGGTGGACAATGCAATATCACCGTGAGTTATTTCTTTTCACTTGTTTGAGATACAGTGAGAAAGGACTAAGTTTCCAAGTAATTTGTAAGCATTGTCTAAGCCGATATTCACGAAAATTACTGTCATCCTTTGAAAGAGGAATTCACCGTCTAAATAATATAAAAATTAATTCCTTGATTATTAGCGAAAAGGTTCTAAACCCATAAACCATTATTTAACAGAAAAGAAGTAAAATAATTACCTACATTTCTGTAATGTTTTTTTCTTGTGTAGTGTCTGTTTCTGTAAATAATTAATTGTAAAATGCGTAGTTTTAGAGGTCTGTCACACCCAAAGATCGATAAAACAGTCACGATCACGTAAATAACCTGTCAATTAGTGCCACTGAATCCTGATGCGTTTGCTTTTCTACGAAGACTATTTTGGCTGATTATCATCTCAGTTGTATACCTGCAGCTGTGTTCAATATTAATATTTAAAAAAAAAAACTAGAAAATCGTAGCAATTAATAAGGAAAAATAAAGGTTGCGTGTATAGTGTTAAATAATGCGTACAACCAATTGCGACTTATTAGATTAAAGATTGTGAACGAATAAGTCAAATCTAAATGAAGTTAAAAAGTATTTCAGTCTTAGAGCTACACTTACTAGTTCCTTGCGGCCCTCTGTTGATAAAAGATAACAAGTCTGAGTTAAATTAATGCAACGATTTATTTCATTGCTCTACCAATATTTTAAATGCTAATAGACAAAGATAGAGTAAACCATAGACATAGACCATAGTAATAGCATTATTACGCATATTCTTTAAAAATAAAACACAATTCACGTGTTCAAGGTAGAAGATTTTTTTACAGAAACTAAATATTATGTACTTCTGCACATTATGTAGTCATGATCTAACTGCAATTAACAGAATATGAGCTAAATTAGTTCCTCATCGAAAGGTGCAATGCATTATAAGGTTATTAGTAAACGTGCAAATATATTCCGTTACCGAAATGTATGTACGTCCATTCTTTTTAATTTTCCTATTTCATTTCATTTTCGGTTTAAAAATTATTTATTTGTCTCTTTTGTGCCACATAATTTTAGCATTAAACCCATTTAATTGCGCATGCGTCTTCTAAATATTACAACTGCTGATGAGCTTAATATCTTGCCTCAAATTATCTTGCCTCAAGCAAGCGCACCACTTTCAACACATTTGAATGTTCATTATTATTAACGCAGCACACATTATCACAAATTATGCAAAGTTGTAAGACGTTTAATAAACATCGGGATAGTTAACATTTACACGGGAACTAATCTACAACCCTGAAGCTTATGGTAGTCACTTCTATTTAAGTCGGGACAAAAATTACGTGAATGGAAAGAATTTTAGTAACTTGATACATTAGTGAAATAATATTTTAATGATCTTCAATTTTTACTTCGACATTTAACTAAGAAGATGAATATAAGGGGATATTGCAAACCCCTTAAATTCATCTTCTTAGTTAAATGACAAAATCCTAACCATCGAAGTGCAATACATAAACATACATTTCAGTAACTCTTGGCTGAATGCCATACTTGTCGCGGTCAGTATTTGAATCGATCGTACTTTACTTATGGACACTCGTTCGAGCGCGAGCTTGCACGTTAAACCGGTGCCCCGATTGTGATATGAATAGCTATTAGGAGCAGTTCTGCAATCTTAAACGACCAGTGTCAAGCCAAAGGTCCAGGGAGTCAGCTGACAAAAGATTCTGGTAATGAAAGACATAAAGCTAAACACAGACATAAATACCTACATATAATACAATACATTATTAATAATTAATAGGTAGGTACAGAAATTTATATTATTATAGATATAATCCATACATGCGAGGTTCTTATCAGAAGCCAGTTCCAATTTCAATTATATGCTAATTACTATATCACATCTCTTTGCAATAAAATTCTATTAAGAAAAGACCCTCTCTATTCCAGTGCAAATTATTTCTATTAATCTAAATTCCTTCTTTTGATGGATATTTAAATTTCTACGTAATATGCTCGTGTCGGGGCCGAGTCAAACGATACCTATGTTTGAAAGAATTTTGTAATATCTTATTTTGAAGATTTGAAGAACTAACCTCCGTACGACTTTGTGTTCATTCATTATTTAGTATCATTCTATACTGTTCTGTTCATTCTATACTCTACGTTCTATACGAATAAATTTATATTTCTATTTCTATTACTGTAACATTGTGGAGTAGTTAAGTTGTTTACCACTGAAGCAAGTTAATACCTTTACCTATTCAGTTGTAGCCAATATTATTATTCGGGGGATTACGGATCAAGAATATACATAATTCCCCTCCGGACTAGTACTTCCGCCACATAAGTGGTGACTGGCGATGAACCAGGTGCGGGCCTGACAAAAATCAAGAGGCTTTCCATAAGTGTAGGTATAGACGAGATTCTGTTAAAATGAGAAAGCCTATGTCTGCCTCTTCGAGGATACCAGGCATCCTACAACTGATGTCAATTCAAACATATCGGCCTGGCTTTTTTATGGACTATGAATGTAAGGGAATAGAGATTGCACCTATATTTGCGCACACACATGTTTACAACGAAACTCTTTTGTTTTATTTTACTTAGGTTAGGTTAGGCGCCA
Source organism: Abrostola tripartita (assembly GCA_905340225.1). Lineage (NCBI taxonomy): Eukaryota > Metazoa > Arthropoda > Insecta > Lepidoptera > Noctuidae > Abrostola > Abrostola tripartita. Next base: position 7,521,782 of record HG996488.1, read on the forward strand.
AGACGGAAATTCGGTCAACAGGAAAACACTCCTGGAAAATAAAAATACTTTACGACCTTCCGGATTTATTATTATTTGTACCATGATGGTAACGGATATAAATAAGCAAGTAATAAAAATGTATTCTTTAAGTTAGCGTACAAAGAAAGCAAGTTTTTAACTTAAACTGCACTACTAGTAGGATATAAAAAGCGCTCCAGGAAAACAAAGTTGTGTAAACTAAAGAGTTACTTTTGTATAACCGCATGAGAGAAACACAACATGCTTCTATATTAAAATAGTTTTATTCAGGCCAACGTTAAATTCAAGCAACCACTTTGATGAACATAGTAAACAATAATAATTGTTACAATAGCGCTACGCACATTGTCCATAACTCTCTACAACGCCGACCTATCCTGAAGTTTGTCAATGTCAAACTGTTTCTAATTCATCAAAACAATTTGATGGCGCTTACAAATAGTCTTGTCTTCATGTCTTGAGCGAGTAGCAATTCCTATTAGACAAGAAACGGATTTTTTAATTTGTTATGTAAATATAACCTACCATTTTACTTCTACATAAATTGGAGATGTCGATATTTGAAGGCGTCACTGTCGATTTGAATAAACATTTGAAACAAAAGTGGATCCTGAAATGATCAATTGTTACAAAAACTCGGGCTTCGTAGGCCCTTAGGGAGTATTAGTCGTAATGATATTATAATAATTATTATATACAACTTGAGGAGCTTGTAGCACCGTAGAGATCAGTCAATACAAGCACAAGCAGTGCTTGCTGCAGCCAATTGCAGATGGGTGACCGTTATCAGTCTGGAGGACTTCAACGATACTCGTAAGTAGTGACATGCTTAGTCAGGTCATGGCCTTAAAGCCTTAGTATTACGGTCCGGGAGAAGCCGCGGGGGAAATATTTTAGCGCCGCAAAGTTTAACCGTAATCGTGCCTGGAGCTTAAAGGCCCTCGATGGCACCAGCAGCAGAACATTTTAGTGAGCGTGACAAACTCAAACTGCCAGTTAAATCGATGTAGGTTACATTACTCGCTACGTCGTGTTCACATTAACGATTTCTGCCTAAACATAGTTATTACATAAATCGGTGTCATAAAGACTTGGGTATTTTCGTGTTAATGTGTGAATATCGTAAGTGATATGTGGTGCTGAAGTTAACAGCTCGGATTTACATGCCTAAGGTTAAGTAACCTCTAATAGTTAACACAGTGACTTAATTAATGACATAATAAAAACTTTCATAGTTATTTTAAGACGCCATTTTTTTTTCAATATTCTCATATAACCTACATAGGGCTAATACTGTCTTGGGTAATGTGGCTGCCTACCCTTCAACTGGCGCAGTACCTACGTACAATTATAAAAGCATTCTTACGTTGAATAGAGCCACAACGGACGTGAACATCACATGTAAAGTCGCTAAAAAACCTGTAGTTACTTGAGATGTCTCAAAACTTACAAATATAGACGCACCTTTAGTCTTTTGTCTTTTGTTGTATGATATAGGTAGCAAAATTACGTATATCGACATGAAGCAAAAATAATTCGGTATAGAATAGATTTATAGGTAACTTCTGTACTACCGTACTTATGTAACAGTTCTCTGACTCACACATATTAAACTTATGCATTCATGGTATGATAAACAATAATAAATGATACCTGTATTTTTTCGCGAGTAAGTTGATGTGCTATATAGCGTGCTGGGGTGAGTTGGTAAACAGGACTTTTATCAAAACAAAATTTGACAAGGATCGCATATAAGCATATCTAATTGCCTTTTTTAAACCGAGAGTGCAAATGCATTTTAAAGAAGTCATTGACACAGTATCTGAGTATCTAATGAACAGGCTATTGTGCAAGCACTAAGCAAAGATTCATTTAATTAGAGGAAAATTTCAAGGGCCTATATGATATTTTCATGTTTCACCTACGATTCTGGAGAAACTGGTAGTAAAGGGCAAAATTCTACACCAAAATTTGCTCCGTAACGGAAATTGAACGGAGTAAACAAATCAAAATTGAACGAATGTAACATACCTCGCAATATAAAAACGTCGTTAACGAAAACCAAATTCAATTTCGGAATTTTGCAATACAAAAATCCTAAACGAATTTTTCTTTATACCCTTTTGATGTTAGTACATATTTCAATAACAAACATAAAATACCCTCATAATAATTACAGTACATTAGTAGACAAAAATATTAAAGACTATTATCAGAAGGTACGAAAACATCACATTTGTAAAATCTTAACAAAGGTCTCAACTCTCTACATGGCTTAAAAATATAAATATTAGGGAGCAGTTCTACCACACATTCGAAAGTAAATCATCAATTACAACATCGGCACAGTTTTTATTGATTTCCTTCTAAATATTTTATGTGCACACGATTATTCTAAGTAATTGTAGTTCAAGGTGATTTTTTTGTAGGTTAAAATGTTTTTTCTTTATGATTATGTACGTTATATAAATTAAATTACATCGCCAGCCCGTAGTCTCGGCTTCCAAAAATATAATCGTAGCGATAGTGTTTTATTAAAACGTTAATTACGAACAGTACATATTAATTAAATCATATTCTACTGTTTTAGTTTGTACGCTCACTTAATTATCTTTAATGTTTAAATAAAATTTCTGTGACATTTGCTCGTTTCTTTCAGGCAGACCTGAAATTATCGTCTGTACTGTGAGAAACATTTTATGAAAACACTGTTGACACTTTTCATTTTAATAAATACGTTGAATTTGTATTAAATTCACTGATACAATACATGAGCCGACTCAACCAATGTTTAAACGAGTAAATTAAAGTCTATGCATGAAAAGCTGCCGTTTTCCACATTGAATTTTATCCACCTTCATATGCTAAGGTTTTCCGAAGATTCTCCGATTTGGCAGAGTTATCAAATGGTCTTAATGCTTCCAAAATTAGGCCCAGAAATATATGAATAAATAAAAATATATACCTAGCTATAAATTAAGAAACGAAATGCGTTCGAACAGTTTTTCTCAAAATTTAAGGAAAGGCTTGCAAAAGGAAACCATTTTCACGCACACGAAACGAAACAATGAGATATTCACTTTGTTAAGAATTCTTCAAAATGTTACTTGTTTATATATCTAGATACCATGAATTTACTTCATGAACTATAAGAAAGGTAATCTCCTGGGCATTATAGTTTGACGTGTATATAAAATTATAAAATTTCGTGACGATCTTCTCTCTCTCTCTTATATATAATTGATATATTATCAAGTTAAATATTGTTCAGAGCGAGCACTCACAAGTTGTCTAAGGTTTTTGATAATAATACTAATGGTTACTATTTTGTAAAAAAGAGTCATAAATTATTTATATGAAAGGTTAAATACTAGATGAACTGTAAAGGTGATAATAAAAATATAATAAATAAATGTCACAGTCAGATCAAATTAATTTAAGTAAATAGTTGCTTATAACGTAGTGTGTTGTGATGAAATAATGTAAACTTTTCTATCTCTAAGTACCGACTTTCCTATCGATCGTGATCGTTCAGATTATAAAGGTAACTAATCCCACTTTATCCTTAACAGGTTCCCCTGATGTTGGAGTGGGCATTTAAATTAAAATTTAGCCTACTTTTGTATCCTTTTTATACGTTGTATCATAACGACTATATTTCCAGTAATGGGAGATCATTTTATGTAAAAACTAAAGTAGTATTCTCATAATATTTAACACTGGCATGAACAGACTATTTCAGGAAGCCTCAGCTAAGTAATAAGCCAAAGAGTTGGGTTAATTAATAATAATAATCGATACGTCTTTAAATACCTGGCGCGGGATAGTTTTGCAGTCTCTACTAACCACGTAAGGCATGTTCATCCTGGGAATACCTATCCAATGCCTACACGCTCAAGATAAGTTCTTGGAAATACTCGGTGGACAATCGCTTAAAGATATTTCACCAGCCTGCAATCAATGTATACTAACACAGGTTGAACACGAGTCATAGGTCCCAATTTTTCATTTTCTTTATTTGGGAAACGAAAAATTGTACAATGAGTGTTACATTAAGTTACATAGAATTATTGGATGTTACCACAGCTTACAATTACTGAGTGTTAGAGTAGTTCTACTGTTCAATAAAAATCCGTAATACCCGACTTTTATTGGGAACTTTAAAAGTATTCCATTTATGTACAAGTATAATATGTTATCCGTGCCTCCATCCGGTTTGACTAAGGTTCAGTGCATAACATTCATTCTTCCATTAATATATTTTAGCTGTCATATAAGTGTAACTTCTTTCTAACTCGAACGTTGTAGTTGTAGAAAGTTGACTATTTCTCAAACACCATAAATCTTTGCTCCGGTTGTGCTTCTCTCACAACATATTAATATTATATTGGAACTTAAAATTCTTTATCTCTTCATGTAGTAACTCTAAAATCCGCTTATATTTTTTTAACAGTCACATTTTAAGAGGCATTTTTCAGATTTTTAACCCTTTAGTCCTATAAATCTTTTAAATAATATTTAGGCAGGTGGGTCAGTCGTTTATATTAATCAGAAACGTAATAGTTTGACAGGTGAATTAAATTCAGTCTTAACTTCGCCGCCGAACTACTTCATACCGATGATTTCCAAGGATTTGGGCGGCAAAGGTCAGATACCAATGAGAACCCTTTCATAGCAGTAAAAAGTAAGTGGTTAATTATAGGTACTTATTCGATAATATGATGTATGATTGTATACCTATAGGTACTATATTATACGCTTATCCACATGCAATAAGTCTTAGTCAGATTATTGGTAATCTTGACAATCCTAGTGTTGGTTAAAAACAGTTACAGCTACTAATATAACATTTTATGTATGTTGTGAAAAACTTTTACTGCCATGTATCTCAATTTTTTTTTGGGACAAGCCGCCTACTTACGCCTACGCCCTTCGTTGCAACTCCTGTAAGCCAGGTCATTGTAGAAATGATAACCTTACAGAACCATCAAGACAAGACAATGAAGCTGAAGAAGAGAGGTATCTCTGATACATACCTAATGTTTATTTATAAATACATAGCGTCACCAGAGCTGAGACAAATATTACGACCATGTTGTAACCAAAACCTTATTCAATATATATATGTATATGTAACATTAACAAAAACATACACCTCACTCAAAAATAACAGCACATCTCCATATCATCGATCTAAAATAAGAATAATTGTTTCAGGTTCTTGTTAATGTTACAATACATATTGACACACAATATGTTTTGAGTACCAATTTTTGTACCATCGTCTTTCCCAATATGTACATAATTAAAAGGCTTCCTTTAGTATCAAAATACATAAGAATGTTTAACGTACTTACATAGAGTTTACCAAGTAAATCGTAAGTATCTCAACCGTGGATAAATTATTAGAAGTAAGAATATAGGCGCTAGGGAAATTAGGAGTTTTAAGTGACTTGGGAAAAGCAATTCAGTTTCTTAAAGAAAGACTAAGCTATGATAACATTGACATTGAAATATTAGTAAGGATAATAAGCCTAGATCACCTTTAAGTATATTGCACTAAGTTCACGCCAACCTTTGAATAACTTCAAAACACGCGATTAATTATTATGCTAACAGATGAAGCTGACAGATGTATGTTTGAATTTTATTCATTTCTACAGTCATAAACTATATTCTTTGTATTTTAATATAATTTTTTAATAATAATTTATTAGTCAGAGTTTACAAATTCTTTGTCAATCATTGAATATTACCTTTTTGTCTTCAAACCTTTGTATTTGTTTAATAAAAATATAATCTCACTAAAGATCTTTTTAACTAAATTTATAAATACACTATATTTTATTTACGACATACTATTACGACTGCCTCGTTAGTCTAGTAAGTGCCTAACGCGATTGTTGAGCATGCGGTCACGAGTTCGAATCGCGGGTTGAGCAAATGTGTTACTGGGTTTTTCAATTTGCTAATTCTCAGTGGCAGCACGGTATTTGGATTTGTGCCCGGTTAATGGCAATAGGTTCAACCTTTATAACAGCGGGACTTACAACATAACTGGCGAAATGTGGGTGTACCTATTAGGTATATGTGCACCTCTGCCTATCCCTTCGGGGAATACTGGCGTGATGTTATGTAGGTTTATGTATTTAATAACGCCAAGGTAACTTTTGAAATTAAAAAACAAATTATTATAATTTAATTTATTGTTAGATATATATAGGTACCTACATATGGCTATAAAGTCCACTCTGGTTAATTTAGATTCAAAAGCCTAAGTTAAATAGGTTAACATTAAGTTCAGGGTGACAAATCGTGTAAGTACACTACACATACAAGAAAGACAATCGATCATTAACATACTTGAAGGTCTAGGGACTAGTGTGAGTGTGTGAGTGAAACAGTGTGAGACGTTCTATACTTAGACGAAGAAACTGCGCACACGTGTAAACGCATCCAATCTACCTTTAATTCATTAAACATAGAAATTAAAAATATACATTTATAAGTCCTTAGCCTCACAAAAAACCAACATAGACACGCTACGCCAAGCGCCACCACGTATTTCTTTACAATAACTCTTGGTGACATGATACTGTGTCAGTTTACTTCATGTCGTGGCGTATTATCGACTTCTTGAAAAATTAACTTATTTTATACATCAAATGGTGTTTGTCTCTCCCGCTACGTTAAAGCGGATTATCAGATTAAATATCGGTAGGTACGGCTAATATCTAAAGCTTTAAAGGAGATACTCCCTTACTATTTATTTACTTGATTCAATGGTCTATACCGACAATTCAGGGCTAATCCTATTTGTATAATAAATCAAACTCACACACATTCAGAATAGGTAAGGGCTTCTACAGCTTCCTAAGTATAACTAGCACCAGATAGCAACTAAAAAGCTGTTTTTAAACACCAAGTAAATTCTATAAATCATGAAAAAAATATAATATAGGTATTTTGTACAAAGACTGTTTCCTTCATAACAGCAGATTTATCCAATAAGGTGAACTCTCTCGTTGACTTGGCAACACTGTTACCTGTTCGGCCCATCACGTGAAGATATCGATATTTTTTATAACAGTTGAGATAATGACTCGAGCTGCCTTAGGTGTAGGACTGGACATATGCGGAATGTTCCAAGTTAAAATCTAGGCCACCCGTGTCCTTACTTAGATTAACTTGGACACTAGATAGTAAATAATTTTATACTCAAACACTCTTGGGACCGTACTATTAGGGGAAATTTGTGTTTATGCATACTTCATACCTCTTTATATACCTTCGGGGAATAAGGCATTATGAGTTCTGACATATACAACACTCTGGACCGCTTCATTGACACACATTTTAGACAGAAGATTCTTATAAACTAATATCGCCTGCACAGATTTATTTTTAGTCAGCGCCTATAGTCATATAACGTTGGCCTTTAAAATCTCTTTTCAGTCGGGGTTAGGGAGCATGTGAGGTAGGCGTCTATAAACACACTCACTACAGACTTCAGAGAAAATCCTACCATAGTACTTTTTTAAGAGAAAAGATAATATTATTTGTCGGTACTGAAATTCGTTAAGGATCGTGCTTAGAATGAATTTACCAAACGGCTATTTCCCACAGGCTTCTGTTAACAATCTTTTGGGCAAGTTGTATGATTTATAAAAATGTTTATACCACCCAAACATTTATTAAACCATCAAACGCTGTTTGGATAAATATTTTGGATTCTCCTAAATAGATTACAGTAGATCTATTTAAAATAATTTAAATAAAATTTTGGTTATCGGAAAAATAACTTGTTGTAAGAAGCTACTAATCGTAGTGTAGGCCCTATGAATAGCGTCACACACGTGAAAGAAGATGACCGGCGAAATGTGGTTTAACAGTTAATGAAAGAGAACAGCTCTACTTATCTTCGGGGAAAACTGGCATGTTTCTACGTAGATTTATTTATTTGTATACGAGACACTTAGTTCTCAAACAAGCCAGTCAGTTTCAACGAGAAGAAGCGGCGACTAACTTCCAGTAAAATAAACACAAAGTTGTTCCTAACATACTTTACAGTAAACACAACACGTCTGTGAATGTGATATAAAAGCGGCAGTGTGCCTGTGAGGACTTTTTAAATCAGTCACGCTATACATACATTATCTTCATATGACTTACGTTTATTTAACAAGGTTTTCCACGATCTACTGTGTGTTTAGCGCCTGTAAAGAGTAGGCAGATTTCACACGCCCACATTTTGCCAGACGCCAGAAGTCTCATGACCCGTAGATCTTGTCAGGCATAATTTCCAATTAGACAATGGCGTGATTGAAACTTGTACAAATGACATTGAACAAGTGACATTAGTACTTGCCTAGATGTAACCCGTTACTTTGTATTAATCCGGTCCATAAACTTCAGAGCCAACACGAAGTAACGGCCGATAGATTGAGCCACTTAAATAGCGACTAACAACCTCTTTGCAGGCCGTTACCAAATTGATTAATGGAATTAAAAGAAATAAAAAGATGTGGTGCGCGCCTTATTGGTCTGGCGACCACTGGCCCGGCAAAGTGTTATTGGGTTTTTCTGTTAAAAACACTCGGTAGCAGCCTAGGGTTCGATTTTCGTAAATGCCAATATATCAGCCACCGACTAACCGGGGACTATAGAGGTGATATCATAAAAAGATTTGAAACATTGGGGTCAACTTTTATCGATACTAATTTGTGGCCGTAAATCTTACAATAATGCCTATAATCAAAAGAAATATCAAAAGAAGTTTAAGATTGATCGAAAATTTTGTTTTGATATTGAAATTCGAATAAGAAAGCTAAGTGTAGTAATTATGGCTTTTCTTGATTTTCCTTTTAATTAGGTCAACATATTGTATAAATGTATTTATCTATAGGTGAAACTAAAATCAAAAAAATATTGGAGCTAATGAATAGATGCTAATGGCAAGACACATGGCAGAGTATGCATGCAATATTTAATTCAAGAGTTGAGACATTTAATAACATGTTATACCTGGATAATCAAACGTTTACCTATGCAATACTTCTGGACTCAAATCTGGATCTGGCCTATGATTACACGATGTTTTCCAAGCGCACAGGTCGTCTAAATAACAATGGCATGAGAAACATATATCAAAATCTAAAACTATTAATTAATGAATACTCGAACGACTTCAATCCCCATCAAGATATTTTTAAACCTGACGAATTGAAAGATGACAAACAAGAAATTGACTCAACCGATTGCGACTCCGAGCTTTTTCGTCTGTAGCAGCATTAGAATCCTTCATCAAAAAATAGCAGGCCTCTTAAATAAGACTGATTCCTTAACCGTCCATCTTCAAGAAATCTCAAATAAAGAAAATGACGTAGATACATACATACATACATAAAGTCACGCCTATTTCCACGAGGGGTAGGCAGAGACCACGGATTTCCATTTGCTACGATCCTGACATACTTCTTAAAAAATGAAATGACGTAGATGTTGTCTGTATAACAGAACATTTTATTATGTTTGGCCATGAAAAACTTTTAAACTTACCTAACTACAAGCTAGCCTCCTGTTATTCAAGGAGAGATAAGAAACGAGGAGGTTCGTGCATTCTGGTTAAACATAATCTCGAATATAAACAATTAGACATTACTCGTCATTCAGTAACTAATGCCTTCGAGTGCTGTGGTATTGAGCTAGTTAATCATAATTTATTTATTATTTGTATATATAGGCCACCTAATTTAAACAATTTGAATCTATTTTATGAAAACTTTACAATTATTTTAGGAAGACTATGTTTTAAATCACATAAAAGAATAATTATATGCGGGGACTTCAACATAGATACGTTAAAAAGGAATAACATGACTCTGGATTTTGAGCACTTTCTATTAGGTTACAACCTCAGACTAGAATTACGACAGCCAACCAGATTATGCAGCAAAAGTTGTCTGGATAACTTTGCATGTTCTTCTTCTTTAAAATGCAAATGTGAAGTGATTGATCTCGCGCTGTCCGATCACACTGCACAATTATTAAAAATCAAAGTCAATAAAACGTGTAGAATAGGGTCCTGGCGCATTAAAAAGCGAGATATATCAACGTATAATTTAAAAAAGTTTAATGATTATCTTCAAAGTCTGTCATTTTCTGACTTGTATAAAACAGATGATGCCAATATAGCTTACGATTACTTTTTTGAACACTTTCGTTTACTCTATGACCTTTGCTTTCCCCACAAGATTGTTACTATTAAATTAAATAAAAAAATTAAATGGGTTTCACGCGGTATACGTACATGTAGTAAAAACAGCGTCATTTATTATGGAAATATAGGAACCAACCGTCAAATGAAAATAAAATTATCTTTAAAAATTACTAACAAAGATTTCGTAAAATAATTAAGTTAACCCAAAAAGCACAATACAGTCATTTTATAAATAATTCTAGCAATAAATCAAAGGCATCTTGGCAGATAATTAACAATAAGACCCGTATTATTGAACCTATAACTCGGATCAAAACACGAGGTAACTCCATAAACAATCCAAAAGACATTGCAAATGCTTTTAATAACTACTTTATTGATCAAATAAAAAGTAATACAATAGATACAACAAAAGTGATTAAAAAAACTCTTATAATGCAACACAATCCCCAATCAATGTTCATGTCTCCAGTGTTACCACAAGATGTAATAAGAGCAATACAATCTTTAAAAAATAAAAATAGTTTCGGGTACGACGGTATAACTACCAAAGTAGTTAAATATGCATCAAACATTATTGCTCCACACTTAAGTTACATCATTAATTTGTGTATAAGTAATGGTGTATTTCCAGAGGCCTTAAAAACTGCTATAATTAAACCACTTCACAAAAAAGATAATAAAGAAGAACTTGCTAATTATAGACCAATTGCCTTGATCCCTGTATTTTCCAAGGTTATAGAAAAAATAATATATGCATTGATTGATAATTTTTTGACTAAATGCAATATTTTATGTAATGAACAGAAGGGCTTCAGAAAAACCCTAGGAATAAACACGGCTATATACGAATTACTCAATACTATAATGAAAAACGTGGATAATAAAATACCTATCTGTGCAGTTTATACTGATATGACCAAGGCTTTCGATTATGTCCACCACGAAACACTATTTGAAAAACTCAACATATATGGTATTACAGGAAATGTGCTAAACCTTATAAAGTCATATCTTCAAGGCCGTAAACAGTACACAGAAATTACTAGAATCTGCCTAAAATCCAAATTCGAAAAAAAGTACCTTTCTGACGAAAGAGTTACTAAATACGGTGTGCCACAGGGTAGTGTGTTGGGACCACTTTTATTCCTGGTGTATATAAATGACCTGCCACGACACATTCAGCACCCAATGATCTTATTTGCTGATGATAGTACTGCATTAATAAAATGTTCTGACCCACATAAATATGAATTTGACATCAATAATACTCTTAAAGACATAATACATTGGCTTGAAATTAATAATTTGATCATTAATCTATCAAAGACAAATATAATGAACATGCTACTGAACAAACTTGAGCGCTTGCAAAATCTGTGTATTCGTTTTGTTTTCGGCTTACGTAAATATGATCACGTTTCTAACTTTCGCAAGGATCTCAAGTGGCTCCCTATCCGCCTTCGCCGGAACACTCGGATATTATGTCTCCTCTTCAATATCCTTCACAATCCGCAATATCCCTCCTATCTACGTGAGCGTTTCTCCTATGTGAAACCTCCTAATGCTCCGTGCAGATCCCACCATAGAACCCTCCTAAAATTCCTGCCCCACAAAACGGATTACTTTTCGTATTCGTTCTCCGTGCATGCAGTTAGACTATGGAACTCACTGCCAACCGACATACGAAACTCACACACTGTCTCTGTCTTTAAGAGAAGAGTTAAAGATCACTATCTTTCCTCACTATGATATAGTTTATATTTATTTGTATTTATGTATGTATTATATTCATGTATTTTTATCTTAATTTTTTGCACTGTTGGTAATATTATTTATCCTACACACTGTCGTCTTCATTTCAAATGTATTTCTCCTTTCGCAGGACTGCTGGAAGAAATTTCTTAATGAAATAAGCAGTACCTTTGTACTATCTTACTCTATCTATATGTTCTCTCTTTTTATAATATTCCTTGTGTGTACATAAATTGTTAATAAATAAATAAATAAATAATGCATTTTTATCAACGCTTACCTTTACAACAATTGAGAATAGAATATAATAAACAATATATTGAACAAGTAAATGTGGCGAAATTTCTGGGAATATTGATAGACAGCCAATTGACATGGAAACCTCAAGCAGAAGAGGTGTGTAAGAAATTGAGCGTTTTAGCTTACATTCTATTCAATTTAACAAAAAAAGTGAATATTAATACAACATTAGTGGCGTATCACGGATTGGTAGCATCGATTCTAAGATTCGGGATTATATTTTGGGGTAATTGTAGTTTGAGGGAACAAGTTTTTAAGGCCCAAAAACGCTGTATAAGGGCAATTTGCTGCCTAAAAAAGACGGATAGTTGCGTCCCTATGTTTAAGTCCCTGAAAATATTAACATTTCCAGCGTTATATATATATGAAATGGCCATGTTTGTGAGACTAAACAAGCAATACTTTCCTTCAGTAGTAGAAACTAGTAGGAGACATGTTAGAAGCCAGTACAAAAACCTATTGCATACTGGTAGCTACAAAACTGCATTACTTAAGAAAAGTGTTTTTAACATGGGCCCTGTTATATATAATAAAATACCAGATGTCATAAAGGTTGCGCCAATACAAATTTTCAAAAAACAATTAACCGCTCTCTTACTTGATAAATGTTATTATTCAATAGTCGAATTTTTAAATGACACGACACTTTAATCTTATTATAATTACATTTGATAACTTATTTAATAATTAATTAATTTGACATTATATAAATTCACTCAACTTTTAATTGACATGTTTACCAACAAAATTGATTTATATACTTAGTTTGATCTAACTTGACATTTATAAAACATTTAAATTCAAATAATATTTGCATGCCATACTTAAGGCAGATTGTACAAGGATCAATTATATTCTTAGTTAACATCTTTATGTATGTACCTACTTTCTGAGCAAATAAAGGATATTATTATTATTATTATTATAGAGTGGCAGAAACAAAATTTAACTACTATCCCATATCTAGGAGTAAGATTTTTTTTTATTACCCATACCTAAATTTATGCAGACGTATACGTTTAATGCAATAATAAGTTATCTCACGTGACTACGATTCGTTACTTCTTCTAAGTTAGAGTTTACATTTTGTATAGGCGATGTGCGTGTAAGCGCTTGTACACTCAATACTGAAGACCGGATCAGACGATAAAATAACATTAACGGATTCAGACTCTAGTCAACTCACTTTGGCCTCACATACCTACTCCACTGCTGAAATCAAATCTTAAAATTCACGGGAATATAAAACAACGAACAGGAGTTTAATATGAGTATGTTGGTAACTAACGTAACCATAACGCTTGCGTTTTGTTTTCAATAAAAAAATACAAACATGTTAATTAATGTCGGAATTAAAAAGCTGACACGAAGGCTTCACAAGTTTCAGTACCTACCTGCAACCTAAGTGTACTAAAAACATGCATATACCTAATCTATAAACCACATACTTCTAGTAAAGGTTTGTAAAAGTTTCTATGTAAACTGCAATGTTATTTTTTAATGAAAACGATCTAAATAAATTCATAATCACGACTCTTAGAAGCCCGGAGTATTATCCACGAAGAATTGCTCTGTACACTGTAGGTACAGTCATCTCCGTAGGGATTAAGAAGAGAAGCTTTGAAATATGAAAAATTGCTGACAAACTAGTCGCCTTTACCGTGTAGTTTCTCTATCGTTCGTACGTGCTTGTCTCTCACTAGCCAGTATATATAGTCACAAGTGCGACTAGGACTGAGTTGACAAAAATCTTAATACAAATGAATTGTTCACCGCATGCCCCACATTTTCCCGGTAACAGGGATAAAGAAAACTATTCGGAAAATGTACTAATGTTATATTCATGCACATTTCGGTATCCTCTTACACGGTTCAATAAAACGGTGCACGTTGTACTCAGATGAACGAATTTTCCGTTATTTAATATACTTAATTCATACGTCTTGCGTAATAAGATCCTCACGGTATCGATAAATACTGGAGCTCCAGATTTCCACCCTCGCAAATTTATGTAGAACACTTCTGAGATAAAACATTTTTGTACGGAAAATACCAAAACATTGTAGGTGTGTAATGAAAAGTTCCCAATTTTGTATTTTAATTAGGTATTCATATATCAGTAATAAATTCATCAGATTTTCCAATAAGGCGTAAATTACATATATAATTTATGTACTAGTAATAATCTTTACACTTCATGCGTATACTACACTTTTATGCATTCATGATTAAGTGGATTCATTGTCTAAAATATTGCTGATAAAGCGGTTAAACTGCTACAATCTAGGTACCTAGCCATTAATTGATAACTACCCAGGTAACCGTAAGCGAAAGTGTCCAATAATTGCTATAATTTTTCGATATTTTAGTTAAATTATAAATACAATTGGGCACAAAAGCATACTGTAAAAGTATTTAATGGCTTTTTAATAATAATTAATATTATTTGGTATAAATAAACAGCATAAACAGGACATAAACTTTGGAAAAGTATATTAATTTAACGGAGAGTAATACACATGTAAAAAGAATTTTAATAGGTACTAATTAATTAAGAACACTTACCTTATAATGTTATTGAATATTGTTTTACAAACTTAACTTTCATAAACTTTAAGTTTAATTTTCTATGAACTTATTTACTTAATTCATTTGCCATAAACTACTTCACTACATTTTTTTACGTATATAAACATCGCAAGATTATATTTGCGGAAGTTAATCGAATATTCCTTTGGGTGTCCGCGACGGAGCCACGCGGCGGCGGCCGAAAGAACTGAACCGGTGCCTGCCTACACGAACACTGAATGAGAAATGAGAATCACGGCGCAGCCCTTCCATAGATGCGCTGAAACACGCGAATATCAACATTTTTAAGTGTTCTATTTATGAAATTCATTCATGGCCAGACATCGTTTTACCTACAGCTAATTACACTGGCAATGTTCCCCGCAATTAATTTGCTGCGAAAACTCTGGGCGGTAATCAGTAAAATTCAACGGCATAACTAAAAATATTATAGATTGATCAAAGAACTTTTATATGCTGTTTTAGTGCCAATAACAGTGAGCGAATAGACCTTTTGTATTTTATATTGACATTTAGGACTTTGGTAATGGACATAATGTTAATAAACACATGTTGCTTAAAATAAACTCAACTGTGTTATATAAATTACGTTAAAAAATATTTATTTGAGTAACCAGATACTAACATTCATACTAATAAAAATATAAAATTCAAAGGCTTTTTAACCCACGCAACATCAGTTCTATAGAAGATTTTAAACGATTCTAATTTGCACGCATAACATATTGCCAATATTTTTTTCTACATAATGTACGCATCGAGTCTGCCCTTAGGTATAAAAGCAATGACCTATGAAATCAATATGTTATCAGAATCAAGAGTAAATTGAAGGAAGTCGAAGTAGAAGCCCCCGTAATGGCGGGATTTTAAGGATTCCCAGTGAGCCCTAAAAATATGCGAAGAATGTAAATATAAATTGATTTCTGTAGAGTTTCGTAATATTGGATAAAATTATTGAAATATCGAACAATATTCGTCGGTCGGTCGTGGCGATTTCGAGGTTTACGGAGTTGATTCATATCGCCAAGGTTGCAGGTTCAAATCCAAACAAGTATACTTACAGCGTTTTTAGCCAACTAAAGACAATTATGTCAACATGAGCTTGAGTCAAAAAAATGGAAACAGTCTCCACTGGTACATGTCAGACAGGACAGTACAGGATATATATAGGACAGTTATGGAAAGGACAGTACAGGGTAAAACATCTCTTCAGGAAATTAAGGTCAATAGGATATTGATTTACTTCTTTTATATTTAAAGTATTTGCCTTCTCCTAATTAACGCATAGCATCCACATATTTTTATCGGTCTAGCATACCACGACGACTAGGGGCTTTGATGCTAGAAAAAAAAAATGGCTGTATCTTGTATCGTACAATCGTAATGTGTAGCTAGTCATAGTACAAGAAAAAATACAATCCTTATTACTATCTGGCGTTCACAGCGGCGTGGCGTGGGATTTCGGTATATACTTCGGTTTCGAAATGGGCGGAAAACTGTATAAATGTCTGGAATAACAATTTATTGAGCTGTTAGTAAACAATTCTATCAAACAGTTTATTTCTTAATGACTGTATACCATCACCCCAGCAATCTTCAATTGAGTAGCAGTAGGTACAGCTGTCAGTTGTAATGATCCAGCGCCTTTATCGACGCCTGTGACTTACCATTCCATGATATTCTGTGCCCAAGCCCATATACTTCCAAACATCTCATCACACAGCACTACATAACACAAAATTATTTTAAACCCTTGATTTCTGAGAACGACATTGTACGACGTGGCAAGTAACGACCGAGAGGCTAATGACTGTTTATTTCTGCTCAATTCGTAAAGTGCACAGGTGGGGTGCTACAGATACTGAAACTAATTCCCGCGGTGTAGCGGCGGCGCGGGGCGGCCTCCCCGCAACCACCTTATGATTTATACTCCAATCTATTAATAAAGCACTCATAACATTGTTTGCTGGAACCCTGTTTGTGGATATGAGGTATCAAATGTCTTACCGCTGTGAAAATGTAAATATTTACTTTAACTCCACCTATTAGCAATCTTAAAAAATAATAATAGTCCCTTCAACTCTATTAATGATATCTGTCAAGAAGTATGTATAAAGTAGGTATTATATTTCATGTACTTATTCAGTTAACCTTAAATCAATTAATTACGGTATTTTACTAGTGCAAATATATGTATATAGGTACAGTGTACACCTATATTTAAAATCTTGGCATAGTAAATAAACACATAAGGTTAAGACCATAAAACAGGTGAAATATATGACTATAGTTGTTAACTAAAAAACCTCGAATAATACTCACGATGCCTAACATCGCATCGGTGTCCAAAAATCCCATTCATGACGCGAAAGAACTTAGGAGATTACGTCTGAATAACGTTTAACAGGTGGATTAATGATCCTTAACTAATATATTACAGCCGTAGGAAGATTGATCAGTAAGAATATCCCTTTGGGCCTTTGTAAAGTTTGATACGTTCTTATCATAAAGCTAGCTGGATAAATGACTGGAGATAATGACGTCTTCACCGATAATTGTAGTAGAACGAATTCAATATTTTTTTCCGTGCTGAAATCGTTTTTGAAACCAGAACAGAATACAGGGTCTAATTGACAACAGTGACTAATGTTTCTACTGCATAGATAGAATACAACCTCCGGGTGAAAGACTTGTGTCATAGAAATATAGTATTTAAATCTATACTATAAATACGTGAAAGGAAAACTTAGTCCTTTTTTAAGCGTTATTGTGGGATTCGACTTAGTTTAAAGTTTATTTATGGAGAGGTGGCTTTATTATGGAGGAGTGCATGACTGCCTCGTTGGACTAGTGATCGCTAACCGCGACTGCTGAGCAGAAAGTTCTGGGTTCGAATCTTGGTCGGGCAAAGTGATACTGGGTTTTTCCACTTGGTAATTCTCAGTAGCAGCAGTCGGAATCTGGATTTGTGCCCGGTTGATAGCAATAAACTCGCCACCTTTTACATTGGGACCTATAACATAACTGGCGAAATGTGGGTGTTCTAATAGTTGGTACATTTTGTTTTTTTCTTCTTTCTCTGCAGGAATACAGGTATGATGTTATGTAGTGAATGTATGGAGAAGTGCAAAAAACAAAAAACTTTAACACAAACGACTCTGTAAAAAAAGTAACAGAATCGTAGATAATATCAGCGAAATATTATCACAATCGCTTCACAAATTTATATATTATTTACTTATTCAGAGTTATATGTTGACTTCCTTTGTCTGTCTTCATTCAACCCGGGTCCAATCTCGCTGACAACTGAATGGTTCACTGAACACCAGTGATTTGCATACAACTGCTAATGAACGTTTGGATGTTTGAATACAATAATATGTTATCTTTTTTTGTGTTATTGAGTTTTCCATTAGATAATTTTAAGTAGCATCACGGTGTCTGAATTTGTGCCCGGTTGGTGACAAAAGTATTGCCCCATATGGGACCTCATATATCATAACAGCTCCTTTGAGTTGTTTGAGTGTTACTGGCGTGATGTTACGCGGAAATAGGAACCGTATGTAATTGGTATGCATTATCTGTTATACGAAACAACGTCATAACTTAATATCGTGTTTTTAGAAATCTGAGAGCTTAAACGAATTAATTATACTTATATATAAATTACACTAGACAACAATATTATGTTAGACATAATTTACAATCATTCAAATCATCTAAACGTTTTTAAAAACGATCTTACCATTGTACCTATTTACGGGTATACCTACTTATGACTATTTTTATACCTACCGTTAACTCTTTTCGCACTTACATGCCAATAACTGGAAACTGCAACCCGTAGAAAACCAAACGCTAGACGTTTAGTTTATTAAGATTTTAGTCCAAAGTAAAATATAAATATCTACTGATATTAACAAAACGTTCCAACTAATTCTTACTCACATAATACTTACTTTAAGTACTGACAGTAAGCCCTTACAAATGTAAATTACTCAGCAGCGTCTCACACGATTCTGCTTACATTATGAGATCAGCATGACACAAATAGTGCAATATTGAATATTGATATCAGTTCCTCATAGATTCCAAACGGACGGCACTTCGTTAACGATATAATTTGCTACGTCCATATTCCGGTAGATCGAGAGACGGCACTTCGGCAGCAATCGATGGCAATACGGCAAAAAGAGTATTTTAACACCGTAACTGCATTTGAGTCTTTTGATTATGACTTGTTGCAAAAGGAAATATAAGTCGTAAGGCTAGGTGTCTAGCTTATTTATAAATTTAGGTAAAAAGGAGCATGTATACGATGTTATGTAAGTAGCTTATAAATTGTGACTAGATACTTATAATGAAATAGTCTACATGGCTACCATGAGATGTTATGATTTCCGGGAATAGCAAAACAGCAGTCGCACTGCAGTTCCATCAGACTATGACTGTGGAGCTTCGATCAACAATGTAAAGAAAAGATTACACCTGTGTTTGCGCACGCTCTTATGTAGTCCCCTGTGTATGTACTACGTACCAATAGTTTGTTTAAACCGTCTCCTTTGAAATTGGTTGCCGTGAGCAGAATTCACTTAGGAGGATATTCTTATATATATATACATATTAGTTTTTGCGAAAGCAAAGACAAATACTTATAACGTTTGCGTGTTACAATCCGATCGAAGGCCTACTAGAAGACCGAGTTCCTTGAAGAAGATTTAAGCTCGGCAGCTAAATTGTATTGTTCATTTCATATTGCCTATAAATTGCTTCATTATAAAGCTAGCCCACTGGCTCCAGACATTAATATCTGCATGCCTTAGTAAACCTGAGCGAAACTTTCCTTTCAAGTTTCAATAAATCAAGTAACATCTAGATAAGTAAATGAACTGAGTTAATATGAAACAGAAATAATTAATATTAATTAGTAGGATAAGAATGAAAATACTTCGTAACCTTTAGGCGTTTATTGTTTATGTTTGACCATTATTCATGGCAACTAAATCAGTAGATATCAGCTACATACCTATGTATTTTAATGACATATTATTGTATATGTATTCAATACTTACTAAAAACATTGAAATAAATCAAAACAAATTGCAAAACAATACAAACAACTATGTTACACTTGAAAGTTTATTATAACGATGTTAGCACGTAGCTAAACTTAAGTGCAGACTGCACTAGTGCCTATTAATGCAACTTTCCAACGGTCTAGCTGCCTACGTAATAATATTATAGTTTCTGGATGTAGACACGTGTACATGGGTAGACATACCTGTCATACAACGGAAATAGCTGTCTTAGAAAACAAAAAATCTGTACAAACCAACGACGCAGGCATTGACATTTCTAGTATATTTAGGAGTCATGGTGTAACCACTTGCAATTCTCTTTAGTTTAATCCAATCATTTATATATCTTTCATATAATTAAATGCCTATAATTAAAAATATTTATGTTTAGATGTTGGAAACTTTTAATAAAAAATCACTGCCAAACGGTATGAGACGTCGGTTATTGATTGAATTCTGATAACTGAAGTCAAAGACACACAAAAGCTGAGTCCTACGTCAGATTAAAATAATTAATTTAATTATTGAATATTGCCCTTGTCTAAATAGCTACCAATTACGTAGATTAATATTTCCACTGGGTAATGTCATGTTAACCACAATTATGCCGAGGCTATAATCGTACTTTATATATCGTGAGCTCGTGACCTCATGGAGAATACGTGAAGGCTTTCTATGGTGACGTTACTTATATTGCAACGTTGATAACTAGTCATTTTCTAAATCACAACGTGAGCGATCACTTTATTAAAGTTGAATACAATACAAATTTCGTTTCGTGGGATGATTTACTGTACACAGCTGTTCTATTCTATATAATTAAATACTTGCAAAACTACAAATGCAATTTTTTTTCACATACCTAACTATTATTATCAATTTACTGCCCCCTTACCATGAACTCTTAAAGCTGGACAGTTTACCATGTGAAAGCGAGACGCCGCTACGTGCTGTGCAATGCAGCGTCTCGCTTTCAATTGGTAAACTGTCCTGCTTTAAGAGTTCATGGTAAGGGGGCTGATGTCATTAAAAATATAAGTTTGTATGTATGGTATGTAAGTATGTTTTTTAACATTCATAGTACTTGAAATAAAACTATTTTTACGGATTTTATCGCGGTTTTAATTTTGTTTTTTGGTTTTAAATTAAGAAACACCCTAATTTCAATAGAGAAGATGGCTGGGACATACCACCTGCTTGGAATCCCATCATAGATTCTATTAAAGTTAATTCCAAGCGTAAAACTGCAAGACCGAATGACACAGTGAGCTCATTTTGCGTGAATCGGATTGTAAATAATAACTAAAAATTTAAGGTAGTTGATAGTAATTGTTCAAATTAGACGTTTAACACCTCAGTCTGCCCGTGACCATGAATGCTGTAAAGGATTCGAAACGTCGGGACCAAAAAACAAAATTAAAACCGCGATAAAATCCGTAAAAATAGTTTTATTTCAATGACTAATATTCGCGTAGGAAGTGTTAGAAATCATTATTCATAGTACTTATAAACCCTACAACCTCTAGTTCAGTCAGTTTTTTAATATTTTTATTACAAAATTCTGTGAATCATCTCAAAAATTGTTACACGGTACCAGTAACCAGTAAGATGCTGATCTTAGACTATTAAATAATAGTGCTGATATAAAACATGTACCAATCGGCTCGTACAAACAGTAATTAAACTTTTCCCTCAGGCGACGACTATCTAAAGGTAAACCTGAATATACTGTCTGCCTTTTGCTCGATAGAGTTTCAAAAGCAAACTTATCAGATGAGCCAACTACAGCCAAACAACATATTACTTTATTTACGTCAGAGATTTAGAAAAAACATTTAATCCGCAATATTTTATTTCTACACGTGTAGTCTAGTATCCTTCGACTGAACATCTTTGTTAAAAAGATTGGCCTCTTCAATTGGCAATCAATTTAAAAAACATCTAATCTTATAATAACATAATTACACAACAACATTATTCAGGTACAAAGAAAATGCGTACTTATTGAACTACCTGTTTTATTTGTCAAATGTTCAAAGTGAAGATGAGAAATACCTAAACAACTTTGCGTTAGGTTAGGCTTATACCTCCACTAATAAATTAATAAGGATATACACGCCCTCAGAAAATGTGGTTTATTTAGGAAATACTCACACGAAAAAACGAAATCAAATCCTAGTTCCTATTAGACAATTTCTCGGAATTCTGCCCGACATTCAACTAACAAACCTTTTGAAATATTCTCAGAATTAAGACGTAGGTATCCTAAACATTCAGCAAATTAAATTGAAGAATATTGAAAGTTTATGCTATAACTATTTTAATGAATATTGTAACATTATAATGAAGACGTAAATTGACTCGGGAAGTGAATGTTATTATCAGAATATTAGAGTATGACACAAATTTTGACCGAAAACTAGTAAGTGGCCCCCTGTTAAGAAGCTCTGGGGAAATGTGGATGTGTTTTGGACACGGTTGGGGAATACTTGATGGTATACCAACATACTTCAAAATCCAAATTTCATTTAAGTAAGTGGTGAAGCGACGAGTGCGAATCGTTCCAGTTTTTCACTTAGCCCTGAACAAAGAGTGATGAAAAACATCCTATCTTAAAAATATGCACATAATGCATGTCTCCAATGCCAACATGTTTTTCCATATAAATCTTTACAATGTATATTTTTAAGAAAATTGTAGACGTGTCTCTTTCATAAGTTGTATTTTGGGTAAAATTTAGAGCGTCTTCTTTTGATCAATTTTTATTGCTTTTCTTTCTTTCTTTTCTCTCAAGTTAACTTGTTTTATTGACATATCAAATGTTATATAACATAAGTTATACCTAAGTTTATTGAATTATACAGGAAGGTATATTTTATTTTACTATAGGTAGGTTTATTGAATTATACGCATAATACCGTTAACGTTTTAAGTGTCTTTGTGATACATAAACATTAAACATAATATATAAATTCGCATATTCCTACTTATTTTGTCCGTTGTTAGCCCGCCTACGGCCTAAGTTTGGTTTCATGTTATCTTTTTATCATTTTCAGTAAAGATTATATAAATCTGAGATCATCCACTATCCGTCACGAACAAAACATAGTAAAAGATTTACATAACGGCAGGAGGGCTAGGATTGTTATTTTATTACACTACTTAATTTATTATCTTATATTTTCGTCATTTCTTGCGAGTTTTTTGCTATCGGCACTTGTTTTATATTAAGTAAAAGCTTTATTATAATTTTGACTTTAGCCAAGATTACAGTGAATTAAGTATTCTTTTGCTAAAGGCAAAATTAGTTTGAAAAAAAGCTTCTCAATGTTGATACTAAGAATTATGAAAAAGAAAGAACAACAATACCTCTCAGGCAGCATGATGACTGATTTATTGAAATACGCCCTGAAGCTCCCACATGTACATAATCATCAAATTATTAAAGTACCTAAGTGTTTCGTACTTAGGACGGAAATTTAATTTTTAGGTTGCATTTCACTAACGTCCAATTTAAAACAATTACTTAAAATTCAAACAAGGTTTATGACAGTAGGCTATATAATATTGTGAAATCTTCACTTTCTATAAAGTTTTTGATTCCCTATGTTGTTAGGTCATTAATAATTTTGAGTTGACTTGTATTTCTTTTGCTATAAAAAAGTACGGCTTGATCTGTAAATAGATACAACAGGGGTATGTTGTCCTCATCAGCAAGCGGAGCACCAACGGCGGTGGCATGACGAGCCGCGTAAAGAATAATATTGTTTGGCCTTTACGTCAGCGGGTATACCGCTTATGAACAAGTCTTTAGAATAATTGAATTTATATAGGCGAGTATATTTCTCTGTCACGGGAAAAACGACTTTATTAATTATTTATTACCAGCTGCCGGGCTAGGTTTAGATTTATATTGTTTTAATTACCTGACCAGATAACAAAACAAAGTATACGAATGATTTCAATTTATAGCCCACAAACCAACAGACATTCAGTGAGCGACGTTGCTTTTAAGCGACGTTTTACCTTCATATAAGGAAAGATTTAGCTATGATTGTCCCAATTCGGGGTACAAATTTTCCCTTTCCGTTTCCTCATTCATTTATCTCGATTGTTATCTATTATAGTCTATTCGTCACATAAGGAGTCAAGCTCATCCTACCATTTCATTCTAGGCCTTGTTGTGACGTCATATTTTGATGTGATTAGATTATATACAAAAATATTCATCGAAAACCTTTGTTTATTTCTCTGACCTTTCAAGTAAGTCCTTGAAGATCACAACCGCAATGTTATATCTCTAAAGTTTCGAATGAAATTAATATCGTAAGTATTTTGTTGGGATTCCTACTTGTCTGAGCAAAAGAGGTCACCCCTATTGAGTAAGGGTCATAAAGAGATTGATCACTTTGCAAGCATTGTAATTAATAATACAATACCTACATTGATTTATATCTGATTGTTAAGTAGAAAAATATGTTTTTTGCCGTTCTTAAAACTTGCTTTATTACATTATCTTACTTAAAGAAGCATTGGCTCAAGAGTGGGAAAATAGCGGTCTTTGATTAAAATCACATTTTTAATGGCTAAGAGCTCTACTTGTGTTGACTTCAAGAGGACTTTCGAGTTCCGAAGTATTTGTAACGTTCAACTTTAATAGCAAATCGAAAATACTTGTTGTTAAAAAAATTGTGCCATTTCGATTAGACTTAAGTAATCGAATCGATACGGCACTGTTTTTTTAAATATAATTTTCCTGGAACTGACAGAATGTTAATTAACCCTTTCAACGTTCAGTGCATTTTAGATGACCCTTGGCGATTGTTCAACTATTATTATGTCTACTTCAAAGATAGGCAACCTGTTCGGATACAGAATCATAATTTGATGATCATAGTACTCGTATACCTATATAATTATACATATTATAATTATTGTATTATTGTTTCTTAGTTTCATATCCGCTGCATACTCCTCGCTGGCGTCATGGCCCGCCCCATTAATGTAAACATTTGATCTTTTGGTACCCGCTCTGCCACCGCCACGCCGCCACCGCCCGACTGCCCGCCATCGTCAAGGACGCGGCCTGAAAAGCAGTTGCTTACTAACCCTTTATGAAAAGGTCTCTTTTATAAAAGCCTTCGAATCTATAGCGGTATCTATCTGTACTACAATCTATCTCCCGATATGAATACAAGCGTTTTAAATGTCACTATGAGATTAAAATCCAAATACCATAATAAAAAAACCATTGGTTATATGGGCTATCACTAAACATCGCCTTCGCTTCATTCAGGTTTTACTTTCATTATAATGCATGGTTCCTGAATCAGCTCAGGTACCTGCTCCTGTCCTGTCCTTTTTCAGAACATCTTCTATTTGGTCGGAATATGTCCAATAAGGTCCAGTCTAATAGATCTGATGGATTTTTTCACATCACAATTAAGAGCGTTTCCTGTAGGTTTTCCGTTGAAATGTTCTGAGAATGGGGCGTCTTACTACGGCGGGCGACTAGGATTCAAATTCATGCAACAATGTATCTTTCAATTATGCGGGCTTTTTGGAGAAGGCCCACCACATTACACCTAAACTGTCTAATCATGAATCCATATTCATGATTAGACATGCGCCGCCCATGCGGTATGATTTGGATACGTACATACATTATGTAATCATGTTCTTTGCAGCAAGGCAACAAATAACTGTCGTCAGCAAAACGAGGGTGTTTAAAGGTCATAGAACACATATAAATCCGGAAAGCGATCGTCACTGTATCAACTCGAGCCATGCAGTATTCTTTTTATAAAACTCGCTACTGCAACGCACCCTACTCGGAGTCGTCACGTAATCGCTCGCCACGGGACAAGCTCGATCCGCGGTGCGGTCACATGGTCAACTTGCAGTTCTCTTGCTGACGGCTCGTTCTCGCGGTTATGTCACTCCGTGCCCGAGCAATCGTCTCTAAAATCAGCGGTCGGCGAGCTGTATGCGCGGCGTCGTCACTTTGCCGTAGCTGAGTCGACGTATCGGAACAGCTGATCCGCTTCGGCTACGTGCTTACTGTATGTGGACGCCTGTTTGTCGGCGAGGCGAAAGGCGATACGATGACGATCCCTTTCCTAGTTGACATGACTGTGTGCTATTAAGACCTTAAGTTTGCCTTACTTATACTGTAATAGGGTGTTATAAATCAATAGAGCTCAAATTCTTCATTAATTGTAATTCTTTTTGTTGACTACTTTTCACAGAGACACAGAGGTCCAGCACATTTTAAAACAATAGCGAGAAATATACTATGTTCACATCATTATAATGATACACTTCTGGCATCGTGCCAGCTTGTGTGTTTGGCGAAGAATGGTTCATCCCCTTTCATCGCTGAGTGTCATAAAAAGGCGTCGGAATTGAATCGAAAAATAAACAAGCCCTCTTTTTATTCTACTTCTTTCTTTCCCACGCTATTATTCATTTACTGTGAACTTTGTGATGTGTGAATAATACCACTTTACGTCTGTCATTTTGAAGATTAACGTTCAGGACTTCTTTCAAACCAAAGCTGCCGTGTGGTATCAGGCCTAGAATTATAGACCACCCTCTTTCCTCCCGTGGGTGTCGTAAGAGGCGACTAAGGGATATTCCCGGGGGGGTGGGCAAACGGTGTGCCAACACGCCTGACCAACGGTGGTGACTATGGGCAAAACGCCCGTGAAGAAAACTACCTTCTGTTCCCGGCCGTGGAGAAAACGAGAGAGTCGGCCTTGTGACGTAACCTGGGGGAGGCCTACGCCCAGCAGTAGAACGGGACCACTTTTTTATTTACACGTACCTATTAAAAAAGAGCAAACATGGAGGTTCTCGTCGGTCCGCCGGCAAATGTCATTTTAGAATCGTAGAACTGGATTAGACCGTTGAGGGTGCTCTTTTATAGCTTTCAATAAACCTTATGACATTGGCTAAATCCTTAAAACTGCTACACAAGCCACTTAAGTCAGTATTTTACCTACCAGACTTAGCCAGAAGCACATTTTAAAACTTCAGTAGGGACCTGATGCGTACGCATCAGGTCCCTACGGGACGCTAGCATGGATGTACTTGTACACAGTAGGCTTTAGTGCGCGTGATTGACGTTATATTTTATACGACACTAAAGTACTGGTCTAAAACGTTGTAGATAAATTACTGCTTGTCGAATTTATAGACGTACTAACTATTATATACGCTTTATACTGTGTACCTACATGTCACACTAACTTGTTGGTATGTAAACGGAATAGTAGATAAAGATATAATTTTTTTATATCCCAGGGCCATGCTGCCTGACAGGCGTGTTATACCACAAGTAGCCACATGCCTCAGTAAACTTCTCAAGACTAACAGAAACCCTGACATCATTCAGGGTATCGCTATAAACGACAATAACCTCACTCTCAATGACAATAAACTTCCAGGTAATTTTTATGGCGAATTCATCAATCAGCCTTCTGGGCATGTGTGATAATTTACGAGTATATATACTTACATAAATGTATTGTAGGTATAATATTGGCCCCCTCAGACTACATATCCGTAAAACACACCATTATACGAGAAGTACACCAATAAAGGCAATTATTTAGCATTTATTGATATATAATGATTATATTACACGAGAACTCATAACCATCGTTTACCGAAATCTTGATCGCATGTTTACTACGTTATAAATCATAATGTCTGCTCTTGCAGGCCAGAAAAATTAATAATCATCAATTAAGTTGCATTCACTTTTAAAGTAGTAAATACCTGACTGCTTGAGGGACTGATGATTACATGTAATGATATAGTGTATGTTACAGAAAAAGGAAAAATACGAGATGTATACAAGAACACGGCAGTTTGCAAAGTTTAGAACTTGTTTGATGAGAAGTAGGTAATAATCGGTAATCCTTCATTGTATGCTGCCTGCAATAAAGTAGGATGCTTATACATTGAACTTTCCTTTTTTATATATAATTGTCGAACATTTGATTAATTGTATAATTGCAAAAAATACTAGAGCGCAGCCGTGACGTACTGCTAGTTAATAACAATAATTATTAATTAACGGGGGACAGTAACCTACCAAGTCATTACGACACTCGTGTTTGTTAATTAGCTCTGATATTGATATTCTCTTTGATAGTGCCTTTTGGGATTTACATGGGTCGTGTGCACCAACTACCAAGGTTTACATTCAGATACCCTATTATATTAATACCGACATTAACAAGGTAGCTACACCGTATTCATGTTAATATAAAAGGAGTTTCGGGAGTCTATCAATCAAGCAAGAACATTTTGTAAGATATTAGATTCAGTTATACATATTTAGTTGCCTGCGTAAAAATGCGGGTTACAGTTTCTCCGCGACGCGGCTTGACGGATTTTGACAGGACGTTTACTGGATTTACTTGATGTTATATGGAGAACTTTATGTTAATTTAAAAGTCAAGTTTATTCAAGAGAGCTTGCAAGATAGGAAAAAAAAAAATGTTTACTTTAGATTCGTAGATTATTTAGTAGAATATGTTATATACTGTTAAAAGCTATTTGTATTTTTGTAAAACCTGTAGTAGAAAATAAAGGCTATTTTTATTTTATATGGAGAACTTAGGTTACTTTTCATTTTGAAAATATTTAGGGTTCCGTGGAAAAAATAAAATTGCGGGAAATTTGTCCGTTACAGATTCTCCGCGACGCGACGGCTGAATTGATTTTGACGAGACTTTCACTGGCATATAGCTGATGTTATAAGGAGTAACTTAGGCTACATTTAATATTACGAAAATATTTTGGGATACGCGGGAAAAAAAATAAAACTCATAAAATTGTTAATAAAATCAGTTTTGATTTGTGTGACAGTGATCACATGATCACACACATCAAACTGGTACTGATACAGGCACACATAAGGCCATCTATAAATACTGCACATAATAAAATTCAAGTCTCTGTTAGTAATATTAAAATAACATCATTTTTTAATGACAGAAAATGTTTATCATGTATATTTTCATAATTATATTAGAAGTTTAGAACCACCGAAGCGGTCCCCAGACATTAGGACGCTTGGATCCAAATAATAATAGGTGGTACCTAGGTATATGATCAAGGGCCAACCATTTTATTTTTATAGAAGGTTTTATTGTATCGGAGGTTATTTTAATTTTTATAACAAAGGGATAAGGATTTCGTGCAAAAGTGTTGTGATTTCCACGAAAAATGTCCGAGTGGTAATTGTATTTTTTATCGAAATCCACGTGACTGAACTCGTGGGCGTAAGCTAGTTATTATTATAATTAGACAAAATGTCTTATTGTAATTATTCGAAGATGATAACCGTAATCAATTTTAATCACTAAATAAACTTATTGTAGCCCCACACTACGAAATACAATTGGACGAAGTTCAGGGCATAGACATACGGTTGAACTCTAAAACTGTGTATTAAAATTCTAATTTCTTTTCTAATTTCATAGGCCTTTTTTTCTCAATGATATACGTTCCTACGTATCTAGTAGCATAAATACTGTTCTATGAAGGTTTTATGGTATAGTAGTTAGGTACAGATCTATGTATAAAATCCGTTCACATCAATACCATATGGCCAAGCACTTACCAACGGCTACATTCTCACACGTGTAAGATAGATCGGATAAATATTGTTTACGCTATCTACACAAAATTATTTAATGGCTGGTCCAGTTTGAATAAAAATAGTTACAACGTGAATATTTTACGGTAATATTTTATTAATCCTTAATGTTATTCTCGGCGTTGGAGTGATAGATCAGTAATTTAACTGCGGATATCGAAATAAAACCTAGCTTGTACGCCATAATTATTCGCGCATCTGAATTTTGATGTATCTGTTATTCTCGGCACCCATCACAAAACGAAATTCTGAGAAAAATGGCGAATATATCGAAACATATTCTCATGCAAACTTTGTCGTAGTTCGACAACTATTAGGTATTTTATGAAACATACACAGTAAAACGGCATGTTTAGTGACACACTGTCAAATTATAGGTAGGTACATACGCGTAGGTATGTACTTTAACTATTTGAATTTCATAATTTAAGTCAAAGAGCAAAGCAGCTGAAAAAAAATCCTAGAGAGAGCATAGGTATAGGACCAGAACATAATTATAGTCAGCATTTTTGCGACCGACTCGTCAAGAGTTAGCCCATCTCTAATAATCGATACTTAACTACTGCGTTTTCTTATCCATTTATTAATAACATCATATCTAGGTAAGGGTGCAATAAAGTAGCTCCTTTTTTCGAAGTTGGTTAAAAATAATGAACGCCCTGTAATTCCGGGGTGGCAATTGGTAGATATTTTGATTTCGCAATCTACAGGGATTGCCAGTTTCTAATTGGCAAGACCAATTTCGTTGGACCAAATCGCAATTGAGTAGGTAATTCTATTGGTAACGCAAGATATTTTTTAATTAGGTCATCAGCATCTCTTTCGGGAGTTACGTGGTGCGTGGTGAATGGTGATGCTTTTGTGCTCTGTAAACACTATTGGTTGTGGGTAATAGTTGTAAATAATGAAATATAAACATCCTTTGAGTTTGGATTTATGTATCTACGTAAACTAGCCTCCTACATAATACGAGGCAATCTACATTATAATAATAAAACATTTATTTCAGACCTTACAATTCTTTATTATAGATATTATATCATATATACTATATAGATATTATATCAATATCAAAATAATAATTAACTTATCTAATACTGTAGCTTTATAGTAGCTGATACTAACCGATTCTCGTAAAATAGCATCCAATATTGATAATATTAAGAAACCGATGACATTTATAAGAATAATTATGTTTAAAACCTAAAATGATTGAGTGCCGCCCCAGAAAGGATCGTTGGGCTTTTGGGACTGGGACCGCGGTCCCGGATTCCATCTATAAATATAATTAAATTTTTTGAGTAGTATTTTGGGACCACAAATA
The DNA here is from genome assembly GCA_905340225.1 of Abrostola tripartita. NCBI lineage: Eukaryota > Metazoa > Arthropoda > Insecta > Lepidoptera > Noctuidae > Abrostola > Abrostola tripartita. The sequence continues at coordinate 7,552,741 of HG996488.1, forward strand.
AAATAAATAATATTATTTTTTGGAAAGTACGGGCAACCAAAACAAATTGAAATTACACAAATAAAATTAAAAAAACTAAACCTAAAAAAATACTCAATACGAACTATAATTACTATAATCTTAAGTATTTAAAAATTAAATTTCAACAGTTAAATTAAAAACATTTTTGCTTACTTTCCCTTAAATATACACTATTTCACATGAAAATCATTTAATTAAAAAAAAACATGGTTATGGTCCTCATCATAAATATACAGGGTGTCCCAAAACTCAACGTCAAGCCGAAACGGGGTGACAGGATTGATCATAACCATCACGAGAAAAATCTGAAAAAAAATCTATCCCATGCAGTTTAAAAATTATGGGCATTTTAAGAAAAACCTAGAAATTTGATCAAACTGTACCATTTTTCGGTTATTGTGGTTATTCTTTTTTATTTTTGTTCATTTGAACTTTGGAAACGTAATCCTAAATAACATTTCTAGAATCCCAATAAAAAATAATGACACAATTGCCTTAAGTTCCCGAGAATTGAGACTATTTGTTAAACTACGAATTTAAAATTTTCAAGATTCGTCGACTTTGACAGGCCCTCCTATAAAAAAAATGTACTAGAGTGCCTTGGCAAGTGGCATTAAAAGTTGGCGCATTTAATCAGAATTCTAAAATGGTACAATACTTGTTAGTTCCATACAATAGAAAAGAGTAAAAAAATTAAAACCTCAAGTAACCCGATTTTTGCTATCTCATTTTACTCAGTTAAAATGTTTTTAATTCACACAAGCTCTAGGTAGGTTCTTAATTTTAAGACAAAATGATGAGAGAGATGGATAATGGGTATGTTCGCCATGAGTGAGCGAGACAGATAGTGACGCCACTTTTACCAAAGTGAAAAAAAGTTAGTAAAATTAGTAAAATAATTAGGTTTGTTGGAATAAAAGTCAGATGATAGAGAAATAACGTTTTTTATTAAAATAAATGTTCAAATTGTTTACCATCAGCCTCAATACAAGCCCTACATCTTCTTATAAAAGATCTACTTATTAGTCGGGCATATCTTCGAGAGTTGATCGCCTCAGCTGCTTGAGAAATGCGTTCACGCAGGTCGGCTACGTTCTCAATGGGCTTTGAGTAAACTTTTTCTTTGAGAACTCCCCAATAGAAAAAATCCAGGGGATTTAAATCTGGTGAACGGGCGGGCCACGAGATAGTGCCCGAACGTCCAATCCACCTTCCCGGATATTCCTGGTCAAGGAAATCTCTTACTTGCACTGCGAAATGCGCTGGGCAGCCATCTTGTTGAAACCACATGTCGCGAAGATCTGCTAGTGGTACGTCCTCTAACAGGGTTGGTAAATCTTCTCTTAAAAAATGTAGGTAATTAGTTCCATTCAAGTTCTCAGGCAGTTCAATAGGCCCAATAATTTTACCGTTTAAAATTCCGGTCCACAGGTTTACTTTAAAACGATACTGGGATCTATCTTCTCGCATTAAATGTGGATTCTCCACATGCCACTCGTGATAATTGTGCAAGTTCATGTAACCATCTTTTTTAAATGTCGATTCATCTGACCAGAGAATTTTTTGGATGAATTGGGGATTCTCATTATGCCTCTGTAGCATTGTTCTACAAAAAGAAATCCTTTCCTGATAATCTCGAGGTAGAAGACTTTGAACTCGTTGTACGTGAAACGGATGCATTTCGGCTCTTTGTAAAATACGATGAGCAGTGCTTTTCGGTATTCCCGTTCTTTCTTCAATTCCACGTACGGAAATACTTCGGTCACGTGCGACCTCTTGCAATACTTCTTCCTGGAAAGGAAACACAGGTCTACCTCCAGCCTGTATTTGATTCGGGAAATGGCCGCCCTCTGTGAGTGAACGGTGCACATTAACAAACACGCGGTGATCCGGGTAGCGCTCTAAATTTGGATATCTTTCACGATAAAGTCTAGCGGCAGCACTTGCGTTGCATCTGCATTCCCCATAAATGAGGTGCATGTTCGCATATTCTTGTGAAGTGTAGCGCGTAGGCATGGTAGATAAAAAGGATGCCAACACAAAAGTCCAGAGAGAAGCCAAAGTTGCCGGTATGTTATCAACAAGTCCAATTCACAAAGATTCAAGTCCAAAAAGAGAAGCCAAAGTTGTCAGTACTAAATCAACACAAGCGAATACGAACGTGCGCAGTAGACGAATGAGCGAAACGTACTAACTGGTTGGTGTCGGACTGGTAGCGTAGCCATTTGCTTGGCTGAAACTAGTGCGAATGAAACAGATAGATGCCATAGCATCTATCTGTTTCATTCGCACTCGTTTAAACGACGCATCTCCGTCTCAATGCGTGGCGTCACTATCTGTCTCGCTCACTCATGGCAAACATACCCATTATCCATCTCTCTCATCATTTTGCCTTAAAATTAAGAACCTACCTAGAGCTTGTGCGAATTAAAAACATTTTAACTGAGTAAAATCTGATAGCAAAAATCGGGTTACTTGAGGTTTTAATTTTTTTACTCTTTTCTATTGTATGGAACTAACAAGTATTGTACCATTTTAGAATTCTGATTAAATGCGCCAACTTTTAATGCTACTTGCCAAGGCACTCTAGTACATTTTTTTTATAGGAGGGCCTGTCAAAGTCGACGAATCTTGAAAATTTTAAATTCGTAGTTTAACAAATAGTCTCAATTCTCGGGAACTTAAGGCAATTGTGTCATTATTTTTTATTGGGATTCTAGAAATGTTATTTAGGATTACGTTTCTAAAGTTCAAATGAACAAAAATAAAAAATAATAACCACAATAACCGAAAAATGGTACAGTTTGATCAAATTTCTAGGTTTTTCTTAAAATGCCCATAATTTTCAAACTGCATGGGATAGATTTTTTTTCAGATTTTTCTCGTGATGGTTATGATCAATCCTGTCACCCCGTTTCGGCTTGACGTTGAGTTTTGGGACACCCTGTATAATGTTGATTAAATATTATTTTCTAACCATGTGGTAAAAATAATCATTAAAAGATGTTATTTCTGGTCCTCGGGCAATCTTCCATTATGTAAAGCCAACCCTCACTGATCAAATATTGCGGAAGGTGGAAAAGTGCTGAATACAACCTCACATTATTTTTCCATGTATAAACATAAAATCTTGTTAAATGGAAATAGTAACCAAGTATCTTCAGACCTGGGATAATTCGTACTTCGAAGTGGTAATACCTGTAGCGGGCACGGGTTTATGTTGTACCGGTACTGATCAGTTTTTTGTTAACTGTACTTTTACATCCTTTTTTCTTGTGGTCCCAAAATATTACTCAAAAGTAATTATTGTATTTATTGGTGGAATCCGGGACCGCGGTGCCGGTCCCAAAATCACCACGACCCCCCAGAAATTCGGGCGGGCACCATAGCTGACAACACAATCTAACTTGTGAATAATTCACACATATTTAATTAAAGAAGCGACAGGTTACGATAATTATAACATGTACCGCAAGCAAGTCGAGTGCGTTACCACGATGACTGCATCAAATCAACTAACTTGCTTTCCTTTTCAAAGGTTTTATGTAGGTACTGAGTAAGTACTTATAGGTACCTACTTATATTTACAGATCAGGTGTAGGCAGAGCCAGAATCTTATGCTATTCAATTAAATACTTAGAACTTTAATAGTTAGAGGTAATTATGTACTTACCTAAATATTAATTTAGCTTTTCTTGTAAAATAGTTTACCTTAGTATTGAATTTGAAAAATTGAAAAAGCTACATTAAAAACAACAAAGTATTCAGTAATTGTCTGCCTAAATGGCAGCGGAGTTTATCCCGGCTGAAAATCAGGTGTAAAATAAAGATTGGTACTATTTGTCTATGCATACACGCTTATGGCACCTCCATTTACATTGTGGAGAAAATGATCCCTTTTTAAATAGTCCATGCATAATAATATACGTAGCCCTATTTCAGCTCCAAAATACTTACTTTCAGCGCGCAATTACAATAAAAGCTTACATCGCGACTCCTAACGTCGCTGCCTCTTAGCTTTCACGCTCGCGGTTAAACACAGACGTCAAAAATGCCGTTTTGTTTCATTTCACTCCAACTGTTCAACTTTGGTAAGGTAAGTATTTAATAACTGCACTATCCCATACCTCCAACTTGCCAAATTATTCATTCTTCCTAGAAATTGTTGAGTTGCTAAATATAAGTCAACATAGGCCAAGTATTACATATTTTAATTATATTTTACAAAAAACAAGCACTTGCCGCAGGGTTAGTGTGGAAACATGACATCTGTGTTCTGCGTATTGAATTCATCCGGAAAAGGAAGAAACAATCATGTATATGTGTGGGTAAATAAATATCTATCTACGTGAAAAAAATATCTGAAATTTTAAAAAAATACACTTTAGTAGTAAGGTAGGTAGCTACGAGAAACTGAAAGCTTTTCAGTCATTGTAATGGACATAGGACTCTTTATTCAAAAATACCAAATCTATAATTCAAATATGAACATACACAGAGTTTAATGCTCCTTACCTATATGCTGACGTAATTTTACACAATCTTTCTTTAAACATCATAATTTGGTGAAACAACGAGTTAACCGTTGTAATGGTGGTTTTAAATAATATTTTATTTACATTCGTAGCCAAACATTGCGCTGTGACCGCTCGTGACGCTAGCTAGCTCTGTAAAGTTTTACATAAATTACTACAAAAGTACTTGCGATTTAGGTTTTGGTTCCTATCCTTATTTACTTGTGATTATGACCTAGTAATAAGATCATATAAAGAATATATAATATTTAGACAAAGTCGCGTCTGTACAAACTTGACACGTACCGCTGAGAACATTCCTGTGACAGACGAACGGCGAACTCAAAAATAAAATAAGGGTAACTTATTTTAGTAGGCAGGTACGCAGTAGGTAACAACGAAGTAACGTTCATAATGAACAGTACGCTCCGTGTCGGTGACATGTGACATTCACGCAGTATGACAAATAAATCATTGCACACTACAGCAGGTTGCCTAATATCGTAATAAATATACGACCCTTTGCTAAAGGCCCCATGAGAGAATGAGAATGTACATTTATCTGCTGTGGTTTCAATAAATAATACCTAATACGATGAATAATACATTTCGTAATAACTCTTAAACCCTTTAACCAGTTTGTCTGGTATGAGAATAAAACCCAAGACTAACGTTTTGTAATCAATTAAGCAAAAAATTGACGCTACCAATATATAATAATCAACAATAGGGTTGGTTCTCATATTGTATTGTCGCCGAACCTATATAAGTTTTCATTTAAATCGGATGCCAAGAAGAATTCGAAAAGACATGGCGATTTGAACTTACGACCTTTGACTTGGCAGTCTAACGGTCATACCACTTGGCTATTCATAATAAAACTGTAAAAAAGAAGAGAATATAAAGCATAAGACTAATCATAAAAGAATTTCAAAATCAATCAATAAAATTCTGACCTCTTCAGCTGACAGTATGAGTTTCATTTACTTAGAATGTTGTCGGTACAAAGTAGCCCGTAGTATTAAGTAGAATTTCGTGTCAGTATAAACCACTGACCAATAATTTAATACGCTGGACTGGCAATCGATATTCATATATTGATCCTATTTGAAAATCGCCATATTGGCGCTGAAAGCAGTGTTTGTACATGGAACTAAAACTAGTGATGTACAACAACTGACTTTTGCAACTAGTTTGACGTTTTGTAAGTGCTCTTTTGTAGCCTATATTCTATGCCTGAAATAAAAACATTACGACTATGACTATGGTATCGATTAAAATTTAAAACTTTTTCAGACCACAATTTTAAAAATATTACCAACGCAATATTTAATACAGACTTCCTATAAAGTATCCTAGATAAACAAACGTAATAAACATAGATCTGATAGGTAGAAAGTAACGTAAATTACAGTATTAAGTAATGTCTATGTTTTATAAAATTAAAAAAGTATTCCAAGTATAGAAATTGTCATATGAATTTTGACATCAGCTCTGACGAATGTTATTTATAATTATGAAAATTTACATAAAATAGCGTAAATTCAAACTATACAGCTTCATAACAATTATTTATGATTCAGATTCACTTACTAGTGAAAAGAGAGGCCATTGCCTTTTTCGTACCGTGTTTTAAATTGATACGCACGTTCTCATTTTGGAAGAATTACTCAAGTTATGATACGATGACTGTCACTACTCAAACACTTAAGTTTGTATGACTTTTGGTGCCATTTTAGCATGTTGTCCATGCTAAGCTTGAATCTAAATTGATAAAGGAAATTTGAAAAATGATGGACACGAGCTCCCGCTCGTGTCCATCATTTTTCAAATTTCCTTTCAAAGTAAAAATCTAATCTTAAAAAAAAAATCTAATTCCACGCTGACACTTACCAACTTATCAACAAATAACGGTCGTTTGCAATCTAATCAGTTCACCGTACAAACAATGATGGCGGTTCAAATCAGCACTAGAAATAGCTGTCATTTTGTAAAGGATAGCCAGTCCAGCGTAATATAATAGAGATCAGTGGTATAAACACTTCGCGTATAAAATGTTTCACACTTCGAATCTAGAGTCGCCAAGCGTCCCTTGTTTTATGAAGGCTGGTTTACATAGTACGAGCTGCTACTTACCCAGGAGACAGCTACTCGTCTTGTCTACTCATACGCCAGTAGCTGGGCTCGCCTTTAGCTGTCTACACGACAAGTAGTAGCCGCTGCCCAGTCTAGCGATTCGTCGCGATGTCGAGTGAAAGTTTCCTTGTTCTTTGTAGTTTCATGAATGATATATTATTGTCAGAAGACCATTTTTCCGCAGCCATTTTGAATTCGCAAACGCTCGTAGGCGTAGCACACAAAAAACATAGGTTCCGCTCACAACTGTCCGTCTGGCACTGGCGAGCTACTGCCGAACGCGTCCAAACGATGCGAGTGATGACCGAGCTGCTGCCATGTGCGAGTTGCTGCCGGGAAAGAATGCGAGTGAAAACAAAAAATGTTGAAGTAACTCGGATGCGAGCTACTGTCCAACTCGCACGTACGAGTTACTCGTAAGTTACGTCTAAACAGTGCGAGTTACTGCAGTGCAGTTACTCGGCAGGCTGCTTCGCACGCTAGCTCACACTGTGTAAACCAGCCATAAGACGCGCAAAAACGAATGAATAAATCCTGTCATTATCGAATCCCATAACATGATCTTAAAAGTACAGCGTGACCTTATGCGTAGTCAATACAAGCTGTAGACGTGAAGGTACACGTTCAGCGACCTGAACTGCCTGATCCCTGACATAGTCTAGTGTTACGTATATTATGCTTCCTTACGTATATTATTGAAAATGCATTCCTTATTTATTTCGATAGTTAAAGCCTACCTACTTACTCGTAAATAATTATCACAGAAGCTAAAAGTAGGTACCTATTTATTGACATAGCTCGGTCAAAGACAGTCCTTATTCACAACGGGTTATAAATGAACACCCAAAGGCCCTCGTAGCTTATTCAAGGCCCGCACATTTTGTTAAACAATTTTTCAAAATTCGTGACAATATTTACCTTTGACCGTCTCCTGTTTAATTTGAAGCCTTTGGCAGGCCTGTAAAGGCTGCTGGCAAGGGCAAGGGTAGCAGATAGGGAACTAATTTTAAACGCTTTCTGTAATGGTCTCACAAGATAAAAACGTTTTGTGATTTAATGAGTACCTAAGTAATCCGACAATATTTTTTACTGTGCCGTGGCCGTGTGGTATCCGGCCTAAAATTGACCACCCCCTTTCCTCCCGTGGGTGTCGTAAGAGGCGACTAAGGGAAAATCCAGAAGATGGGCAGCAGCGTCTTCTGTAACTTGACTATCAATACTGCGATCCCCAAGCCGCTTGCCAAGCGTGGGGATTGACAACCCCCCCTGCTTAAACGGGGAGGCCTATGTTCAACAGTGGACGTTTTTTGGCTGATGATGATGATTTTTTACTACTGAAAACCATCAGCCTACCGACACGATACGACCATACCTAAATACCTACTTAGTTTACAGTCAGGGTAAACCCATACCGACGTAGTCTAGTAATCTGTGATCCAGTTCCAATAGCAGCCTGAATGTGCTAACAAACAGGTGAGTCTCCCCAATGCCGCGTCAAGGATACATCTCCACTCTCCACACTTTCTTTCTGGTAGATACGTAATAATTATTTGTGTATTTCTCTATGGACTTTATGCTAACTCCAAGATGTGATGATGATGCATGAGATGGGTGTAGGTGCCTTTTTACCCGACTGCGCCAGAAGGAGAGTTATGTTTTTTTTTATCTTTGTTTAAGGACGTGGTTCACAAAGATGGAGGCGACCATCGTTCTCATAAAGCCACTTTATAACGAATTAACAAATTTAGTAAATAATCAAAATTATACATTTACGTGACCTAATTTTTAACCCAAATTTAACTAGTTTCTTTATTTTGGCAGTGTAGGTACTTATAAGATATTATTTTTTTATCAACTACACCCTGATACTGTATATGAACTCCAACACCCAGTAAGTAGTATTCCTTGTAAGACCTGGGACTTTTCCCACTTGCTACTAGAAGAGACAGTAGGTTTATATATGTGACTTTGCATTTTACCCTAAAGAGCCTTAGGCGTCTTAATTGCCGCAGATTCAGCCATTGCTTTCCCAAGCAGTGTCGTTGAACTGTGATGAGCAAATAACACAAAAAAAATGAATTTCGCGCCTCTCGACGGCGCATTCAGTAGCGCTCTTACAGCCAAATGCTAGCTATTTGCAACCTTAGATGTAAGTAGATCTGTATTCTGCGGTAACTGTCTGCTTTCAACTCTTTAATAGTAACTTTATTACAAGTAGGTAGTCTTATCCAAATAACGACATAGATACCAGAGTCTGGTAAAAAAGTTGTCCACGGAAAACTATGGTAAATTGCAGAAATTAACGTAAACACCTGTACACACTATAGAAAGATATTATAACCATTTATTTGTTATAAATCATTTTATTGATAGGTAGTATCACCTCCAAAACTGCACTGTGTGTATTAAACAAAGTATGTACTTTGTGGACTGCACCAAGGTGATACGTGTTTTTGTCATTGAGTTATAATGTACTACGTACGTACATTATAACTCAATGGTTTTTGTAAGTATTTTTATTCCACCATAACTTCTGAATGCCTGAACCGATTTTGATGTAAGTGTCGTTAGAATCTTACACTATCGCGAGTAACATAGGCTATAAAAAAATGAAACAAATAAAGAATCTAATTAAAAAAATTAAAAAATCACGACTGCCATGACAACAAGTTCCATCGCAGTCGGGGGACCGTTCTGTGGAACACTGTCTTATCTAAGAGGTACCCAGACTGCGATTAAACTTGTTTTTCACTTTTTAGTTCGTTTTTTGTCATGGTAGTCGTGTTTTTTAATTTTTTTATTAACTGTACTCATTTTCACTTTGTCTTTGTAAAATAATTCACTACTTTATTATATTTAGAAATAAACCTGCGTAACCTTTACTTGGTATGCAACATGTATGCGCGTAACCATAGACCAACGAGAATAAGACCAACAACCTCTAACAATAGACTTTCGAGTTTCCCCAAAATGTGTCGTTAGATCAAGATGGCGTTACTGTGCGCATACTTAGAAGTAATTTCAATAATTTCTTTACTAATTGGCTTATAAGAGTGGACAATAGATGGCGTTGTCATAAATGTTGCAAAACTAAGTTTACAAATTGACTTGTGCGTAAGTGGAATAGATGGCGCTGCCCTAAATAATACAAAACTAGATCTTAAAGGACAATGCCAGATCCTGCCCTAGCCATTTACAGAAAACATAAATCCACGAAAATAATTGTAACGAATACTGGACCTTTTCATAATATTTTTTTTTCTTCTGAACTTGCGGATTTCAAATCCATGTTAAAAGGAATTCAACCCAGGAAATTCCCTTTTGCCATTTCCCATATTTTTAACATCTCTGATGGCATAGGGAACTAATCGATCTTCGGTTACTGTTTTGTTAAGATACCGCCTCTCTATATACTCATTTTCTCTATGGCGTAACCCACCCATAAATAGAGATATTTAACATTTCGGAGACCTTCCAATACACTAGTGCCTCTAGCGGTGTATTTATATGCGTACGCGATAGCCCCCTTTTGTTTCCCATACTTTTCCGTCAATGAGTGTTGGAGTTAAGATTGTTAGTAACAGAACATTTTTAATTGTTATGTAATCTGTGGTTAGTATCTTAAACCAAAGACTAAAGAGCAAGAACATATTTATTTCAAGATTTTATTACGTCACAATATTTAAAGCATCAGGATCGAGTCTTACAAATGTATCTTGCTCCTTCTTACACTTATTCAATTTGTAATATGCTATCCTGCACTAATGTTAAATATATCCGTTCAGCGTCTTACTCATACTCATTGCCCCAGGTTGTTACTCGCGGCGAACGTAGAACGAACCACCTTATCGTTATCGCATTGTAACGCAATTTGTGTTTGTGTTCAGCTGTAAGTAATTGATATTTTTGTTAATTAATCATTCTGTACTGTTAAATTATACGATACACGTGCAATATTATCCGTTATCAATGCCCTACATTCTGATTAGAGGTAATCTAGCTTCATATGGACATAAAAACCCTTGGCGTGTTTTGGTATCCGGCTTGAAAGGTAGATGTTGACAATATTTATAAGTAAAATGAGAAATAGGATAGATACATTCACTAAGTCTTGGCTTAGTATGAGGTGGTCTTATAAGTAAATTCCTCTTCTCATTTTATTATTGAATAAATTAGAGTTGTTTCATGTTAATAACATCTATTTCTCCTTAGCTGGTGATATAGAACAACTCAAGAGGTTTGCATGTGGCGGTTACTGCGACGATTCTACTATTGTTTATTTACAACATCCTTGCGTCATTCTCAGTGCACTCGAGGTGTGTTGTTGCTACTTATTTACATTCCTAAAAATATTTACCATATCAATTTTTATAGATATGACTCATAATTCCGTTATTGATTAATTACAGGTATTGGGTTACAAGGTTGTAGCATCTAGCTCAACGGCTGTGAAACAAGATTATAATGAGTATATGTGGACTATGAGAAAGGAGTTTTCCGAACCAGAACCTTCCATCATTGTTGAACAAGATAATATTACCAACTTCAGCAAAGAGGCTATGCACCTTGGCAACTACCAACAGCCGACAAAGGACAACGAAGTGTAGTATTGACAAACATATCCAAACTTTTATTTTCTTTTGTACTATGGACACAAAGGGCAGTCAAAATTTATCTCCAACTAATTTGGCGACAGTTCCATTGACAGAAGAAGACGGAGTTGTCTATATTGCTATCAAAGGTTCCCTGCATGCAAACGACTGCTCTGTTTTTGGTTTGGGAGATGAAGAGATTAGAGCTCTTTCTAAAAAGTTTCCAGGATCTGGAGTTGTTGTGAATGGTGTTTCCATAAAATCAAATGTTCTTGATGCTCTCAATTCTCTAGGTCAGCTTGGTTATAAAATAATTTCAAGCACTGGTGAAACAGAGATTACTTGGACCCTTCAGCGTGACATATAAATATACAAACATCACATCTGTATTCTTTTCTATTATTACCTAATTATTAAAATCATGGATCACAACCATGAATGTGATCACTCAAACTGCACTCATGCCAATGCATCTGTAAGTCAAACATTGTCTGAAATGGATTGGGAGAGAGGCTTGTGGTATGCAGGTAAACAATCTATCTGAATGTTATCTTTATTTGTACTTGAAATTGCTACTTTATCAGTTTATTATCATTGTAAACTAGTGTAATGAGTACCTACTACCAACAATCATATTAGTATCTCTTATTAGTGTTATCTGATTAGATTGCAGATCAAACATGTAGTATGTTACTGTAGAAAAAGATAATTAAGCTTGTGTAGAAATGTTGCAATTTTATTACAGCTTTTTATGGAGACGAAGGAAAAGTTAAATTTCTAATTAACAAAGCTAGAAACTGCAAAGAGGTTGTGAATGCTTCAGACAATGCGGGATACACTCCAATGCACTATGCTGCACGAAAAGGCTATGTAGAGATTTGCAAAATATTATTACAAAATGGTGCACTAATTGATGCACAGACTAAAAGTGGTCATGCTACCCCTTTACATAAAGCTGCTGCTGCAGGTAAACACAATTTTTGTCATTTATCATGACTTACCTAGTTCATACCTAATAGTCATCTACCACATTTAAGATAGGTATGTAAAGTCGCTTGCAGCTGTTTTTACTGTGTTATTTTCTATAAAAACTTGCCTTGTGGAAGATCGCTTCTGACAATAAGACCACTTGCACTGTGCTAGTTATCAAACTTCTTGTCTCTTAATTAACTGTTATGGTGTGTAATATAATATAGTAGTCTAATAAATCTCTTCCACACATTTACTAGTAGGTTCTATAAATTACCAAGACAATACTCAAATAAGTAAACTTCTAATCACTATCAACTTGTTTTAGGTAACCTTGACACAATAAAATATCTAATACAGTCTGGAGCTTGTTTTGATAAGCAAGATGCTGATGGCCAGACAATTCTACATAAAGCAGTTGAAAACAAACACTTTGACCTGGTCAACTATTTATTAGAGACATACCCTAAACTGAAAACCATAGCCGACACTAAGGGTCGCCATGCATCTGATTATATGACAAATTCTGATGACAAATAAGACTTTATACCTTAAATATACCTGAAACTGGTTATTCAATTTTATTATTAATTGAAACTATGGTAATTGAAGTTAATCTGCAAGTTACTGTTAATATGTAAGTGCACTATCATAACAACATCATATACTAGATTGACTTACTTTGCTTTAAGTTGCAATCCTTATTATATTATGTATGTTGGTTCATTTCGATGAATTACAATACTTATGTTATATAACGTTTGTTGACAAGATATATCTTTTAATGATGTTGTATTTATACAAAATTTTATTGTTAAGTTAGCATTCTCTATATATTTATTATTTAGTCTAAAAATTGTGATTTTGATATTTACTAAATTATTGCCTTAAGTGGTCATAATATTATTATATATTAGAACAAATGGTGATATTGTATTATGTTTAAAACTACCTAAATAATTATAGCCATGTTTGCCATAATCATTTCATTTCTCAATGTCACATGTGTCAGATGATGTGAGAACAATGAAATTGCATTGTTTGTTTGTAGTGTTTGATCACAATAGTCAATTGGCTTTATGAAAAGTTATTTATGAGTTATTCAAACATTAACTATTTGACAACATCCTTCATGATTGATGGAACCACTATTAAACTACTGATATCTTGGTAATGAGATTAAAACACTTATTTTCGTAAATGTATGTATATTATATTAATAACATAGGTAGGTACATTATAATTTACTCACCCTGTGTAAGTAAGCATATTGCAACTTGGTGTTGCGTTAATTCTATGTATTATCATTATATCTGAATTCATATCATTTATTTTAGTTACTAATAGTATTATCAATACATTTATTTATTAGTTTAAGACTAGATTTCTTATGTTAAACAACTCATATTACTTATGTATTTTATTATCAATATTACTAAGGAGAATGAGTGTAGTTCGTCGTTTTTCGCTTTTACTTAAACATACTAGTATTAACACTAATAATCAACATTAAAGTGTATAACAACAGAATACAAAATAACATAGAGCTCTTTAATTAATAGAACACTTTTCTAGAAATTCTGTCTCTAAGCTCATTACACTAATGATTTTGTGGAAATAATTTAAATTTAATAATATTAAAAAACTCATAAATAAAGTTGTGTTATGCAGCAAAATACTCATTCTCCATTAACAGTTAAATAATATATATTTATCTACATCTTACATGAAATAGGTAGGATACGTTATATTATTACTCATTTTGAAGTTTTTATGGACAAAAATTGTGTCACTTATTGCATATTTTAATCAACAAATATTTTATATTTTACCCTATGTACACCTTTGTACCACTGTAATTTTATTAAATAAAAATGCATATAGAAACTTATTTTTATTTCTTAATACTGAATCACTTTTCTTAATGTAATATAAATAAACTAGTACAGCCCTTCATCTTCCATTAAAAGGTATCCTTTTAAACTCTTTGGTAGAGGGAGCGACAATATAAAGCGATATAATGTGGTGCTCGTACTCACTCCTATGCATCTAATTTTAATTCTACAGAGATCAGAGAGACTAAGTGGTTGTCTGCTAGCATGATACAACCAGTGTGCCGTACAACCAGGCTTAGGAATGACTGCATTCGGGTCTGGAATGGTTACGTTATGTCCAGCCTTCAGTAACATAGAAGCTAAACTGAACGATCGCCTTCTGCTAGCTATGGATAGATTATCTAGAACGCAGGAATGTAAATCGCAAGTGTTGACATCTGCTCCGTAGCGAATAAGCAAGACTGCTGCATCATCTCTGAAACAATAAAAAATTCGTTGATTGTTATCCTCCCGAGAAAAATATCTTGTACATACAAGATTTATTAGCAGTTTACTAGATTTTTTTAAATTAGAAGCTTCAGGACGGAACTGCTACAGTACGCGTCACGTAAAAAGAACGCTGGCGGTCAAGCTGCGCATAGGCGATTTATCGGTCTATTTGGTGGTATGAGGTAGGGCGCGGGGCGGGTGAGCCACGTAAGACTGTACCCATGCGCAAACACACTCCCACCACTATCTTCCAGCGTTCTTTTTACGTGACGCGTGCTGTACTCAAGTTTGAGACGAAAACTAGGATAAAAGGCAATAGGCTCGTCTGCCATGAGTCAATATTTATGCGGCGCAATGTCAACAAGAACATCTCTGAGTATGTCTTCGGGGACTACAAGCCTGATTGTTAACTTACTTGTGTAACAATAGAGCTCTGTTTAACGCCGTGTCGCCGGTGAGGGCAGTAGCATTCATATTAATATTATAGTCAAGTAAACATTTTAACAATTCCTCGAACTCCTCATGGACAGCCACGCCTTCAACAGCAATATGCAAGGCATTAGCACCAGTTATACTGTTACACCAATTTGCATTTGCACCTGAAATTAAAAGGAAATAAAACTTAGGTCTGCATGTCTATACCAGTTCCACTCGGTGAATCAAACAGTATAGTCAGTAGCTCCATGGAAAATTATTAGCTAGCTAGCTATTGGGGCCTACTCATTTGACCGTCCGGCGTTTACTGACGTTTACTGACTTCAGAATAACGCAGTGAAGAAGCATTATTAAACTGCCGAATTCTTTTCGGCAAGGAACAAATAAATAGTTGACTGGCAACTGGTAGACACATTTTAGATCTGTGACCCAAAAGACACAGATACAAGTTTTTCAAAAGTCTATCATTGGACATGTTTTAGTTTTAATAATGAAGATTGCTTTGTAAAACATCATTACGTGGCCAGCCTTGCTAGATTGGAGAGCTAGAAGAAATGGGGGCTGTTAAAATGTAGTACATCGTATTATACAATAATTACCTACCTTTATTCAGCAAAATTTTTGCGATGACAGGTTGCGATAATCTTGCTGCTACAAGCAGTGGCGTGTCACCGTTATCGTTGTATAAATTTATGCCAGCACCATAAGCAGTTAGCATCTTAACTATTTCAACCTGAAATTATGCAAAAAAATACCTTTATCTTTAATTACCAACTCTACAATTCTGGAATAAAATAAGGCTATAATGGACGACCAACGGGCACGCATTCTCCAGCGTCCAGCATCGCTACCGGAAGCTTGTAGCAGCCTGAAAAGGCTGCTCGCATTCTGGGACGAGTTGGGATGGCTGGAGTAGAAGAAAGAAACCCATCACGCACAATGACCCAATCAAGCGGCTAAGTGCGGATAATGCCCAGCCAAACTAACTAACTAAGGCTATGATTTGTTTAAGTAATAATAATGGAAGGGAGGCCTTTGCCCTGCAGGGAAAGAAAAATGGCTGAAATAATATTTTATCACCACTTTTTAACCCCCGAGGGAAAAAGAGGGGTGTTATAAGTTTGACCGCTATGTGTCTGTCTGTCTGTCTGTGGCACCGTAGCTCTGAAACGGGTGAACCGATTTGGATGCAGTTTTTTTTAATAGGAAGGAAATTTTTCAGCACATGTTCTTAGATATGTTTTATCAAAATCGGATCAGCCATTTACACGATATGGAGGTTTAAAGTGGGGATGATCAATCTAACATTTATATATATACCCGAGTGGGGTATCAAATAAAAGGGCATAATGTTTACATTACATAAAATTAAGTTATATCAAAATCGGTTCAGCCATTTAAAAGATATAGGGGATGAAAGTGGGGATGACCAATGGAATAGTTTCATATATACCAAAATGGGGTATCAAATGAAAGGGCATGATGTGTACATTAATAAAAATTAAATTATATCAAAATCGGTTCAGCCATTTACAAGGTATGGGGTGAAAGTGGGGATGTCCAATCGAATATTCTCATATATACTAAAGTGTGGTATCAAATGAAAGGGCATGATGTGAATATTACAAAAAAATTAGTTACATCAAAATCGGTTTAGCCATTTACAAGGACAAAAGACAATGTCGCGGCGGGGTACCGCCTTAGTAAGTCCCTGTCCCTATTTTAACTATTTAGATATTTAGTTATTGCTTGAAACTTAGCGGTACCCCGCCGCGACATTGTCTTATAGGTCTTACTCGATCGGAATTAATGGCTCAATGATTGGTGTTATTTTTGACTTTTTAAATGATGGCATTACTTTTTTGCGTTGGGGGTTTTTTTAATTTTTAATTTAATTTTTTTGCAATCATTTGATACTATAATTTAGTACCTATAGCTATGCCTAAAGTAGGTACAGTACCTGTCTTTGTATTATGGCATTGTGTAGCAATCGATGTGAGTGAGTGATCCTAGCACCACAAGTCAACAATAATTCCACACCCACTGGATACTTTTGCCACACAGCTTCACAAAGGGGAGTATACCCTGAAAGATGCGGTAAGTAAGAAAGATTACAACAAATAATTAGTAGAATAACTTTAATCTATATTTTCTCCTTTATTTGCAGCTGTAATGAGTGAGTCCATAGTATTATTACGATTGGTAAATAGTGGAGCGTCGATTATCCGAACCTCGATCAACCGAACTACTGCGCCCTCCTGTTTTTAGCCTGCCTACCTCACCCCGCGCTTGTTTCGATATTTTTATAAGCGTTAATTGTACCTTTTTTAAATTTATTTTTATTACACGACTGCCTTCACTATTTCTGTTCAATTTCTATTTGTCATTAAACATATAAATTGTATGTAAGTATGGTTTTCATTGACCTGTACATAAATTTATATGGCTAAATCAATACAGTTCGATTATCCGAAAAAACCGGTTTTCCGAACACCTATGTCCCACTTTTAGTTCAGATAATTGACGCTCTACTGTAATTATTCTGTAACCAAAAATTGTTAAAGTAATAAATGTTTTATATTAGGATAATAACTAGCTTTTAATTTAGATTAACATATACATTTTTTAAATTGTTGTGTAACCTAACTATTTATGTATTGAGTATTCCAGAAACTTAAATGTCAAAAACAGCCTGAAAAAAATGGATTACCATGGATCTCCTCACTGTTAACATTGGCTCCAGCATCAATGAGGTATTTGATAACATCCACATGACATTGATTGGCTGCCATGTACAAGGCTGTTCTGTCACTTGAATCTCTAGCTTCTAAATTAGCTCCATTACTGACTAGAAATTTTACCTAAAAGTATTCAATACATTTATATAATTTAATCTATCTGATACCTATATGATGATGAATTAAACACATGACTTCTAAAGTTCTAACATAATATGTTTCATACACACAAATGCTTCAAAGAAGAGTCAATACCACTTATTAAAGAAATTATAAATCATGATATATATAGATACTCACTAATTCCAAGAAACCACTATATGCTGCTAAGTGCAGTGGTGTCATATTAACATAAGTTTTGTAGTTTACATTGCAACCAGCCTTTATAAGTAACTTGACAATATCTATATAATTCCTTAGTACTGCCCCATGTAGAGCTGTTACACCTTCACCTGACTCTGCATCAACTTTACATCCTAAAAAAAAACTGGTTTTTATTTAATCTGAAAATTCAATTAGGTTAAAATGTATAGAATGGGATTCCATACTATGAATTACATCTTTGGAAAAACTAATTCTGCTCCCCTAGACAAGTGGCAAAACGCTTGACGAATCGAAATCTAATAGAATGATAAATGTATTGGTTTGACATAATTATGTCATCGATTACATAGTTGAAACAGTATGTCATTCCCATATATTTATCATTCTATTCGTTAAGCGTTTTGCCACTTGTCTAGGGGGGGCTGATGTTTGGTAACATTTCACAGAACCATAATTAACTTAAAGGCAAAGCTTGAGCAAATTAATTATTATTTTTCTATTAAACATGATTTATACTATATTAGTTTACTATCAACTGTCTTGTTGGTCTAGAGAATCACTAAATGTGACCGCTCAACATGAGGTCCTGGGATTGAATCCTGCTTATCCCTAGGGGCAGTCAGTTGTGATAGGTAATATGTACATATGAATTTACTATTTCAGCAGCCGTGTGTGCCGTGTGGTATCCGGCCTAGAATTGACCACCCCCTTTCCTCCCGTGGGTGGAAGATGGGCAGCAGCGTCTTCTGTAACTTCACCACCAATACTGCGATCCCCAAGCCGCTTGCCAAGCGTGGGGATTATGGCAACCCCCCACTTAAACGGGGAGGCCTATGTTCAATAGTGGACGTCTTTTGGCTGATGAGGATTTCAGCAGAATCTTTATGTCGAAAATCAAAAATATTTACCAGCATCTATTAACAATTTGACAACATCAATATGGCCTTGTTGAACAGCATAATGCAAAGGAGTTAGCATAAATTCATCAATTTGGTCAATTCCATTAGTAACCCCAGATGCAGATGCTATAGCTGCTCCTGTAGCCTCTAATACAGCTGCATACCACCTGAAACACACATTTTTTAATATGTTATTTTTTTTATTGTGCTTATATAGGAATGACGATTTGACGACCCGATTCGTGCAGTGGCTATGCGATATGACTGCTGTGCTAAGGGTTGCGGGTTCGATTCCCGCACGGGACAAAATTTTGTGCGATCCGCAGATATTTGTCCCGAGTCTGGGTGTTTGTGTATGTGAAATGCGAAATGCACCCACAATATAGAAGAAATTACTAGTGTGGGGCAATGTTTAAAAAATAAATGAAGATCTGCTTGCCATTGCCACATTTACCACCTTTTTTTAAATATATATACTAAATAGGTGTGTGCTTGCCCACAATTCGCCTGATGGTAAGCCATATTACCCCACGATGGAGCGCGCCCATCTAATAAAAACCAGTTCACTCTCGTCTTGAAAACCGCTAAATTATAGTTCTCTGCGAACAGGGAATCCGGTAAGGAATTCCATAGTTTGGCGTTTCGCACAATGAAAGTGGAGGCAAAACGCTTTGTGCGTGTTTTTGGGACTTCCACCGTGTATCAGTGCAGCTGTTTCCTCGCTCGTCCGATGATAGAAGGGTGCAGGAGGAATTAATTTATGTAATTTTAAATGCAATCGATAGAAAACCGAAAGACTAGCAACTTTGCGGCGGTGCTCTAGACTCTGTAGTCTCGCTTTGCAAAGTGCTTCATTGCCTATGAGCTTCTTGGCTCGTCTCCAAACCTTCCAGCTGGTTCGAGCAACTGTTCTGGCTTGAAGTACTGTCGCACATTTCAGAGAACTCCAAGCTTATTTGCAGTTAATTAATGACATAACACTAATTGATATCAGCAAGATGTGGGTGTATAAAGTACTGATGAAGGAGATCACCTCTTACACCTTTGGGGATAAGACCAAAAGAAAATTTAAGGTAATAATGATATTGACAACCCGATTGGTGCAGTGGTTAAGCGATTGGACTGCAGCGCTAAGGGTTGCAGGTTCGATTCCCGCACAAAAATTTGTGCAATCCACAGATATTTGTCCCTAGTCTGAGTGTTTATGTATGTGATATCAAATGTTTTTGGAACTTCTCTATACATATTATAATAAATAATCTTACAGATTTTTTATCTACAACAGGCATTATAAAATTTAAAGCAATCAATCAAAAAGGTGATTTTCATAAATATGGAATATTATATACATTGGTAAATACTAACTTATACCTAGAACTCCAGGTTTCATCTTCGCTAGTAGTTGGTGCAACATTACCTATGTCTTCATCCCATTCTAAGTCAGCTTGTGGTGATGGGGTCAAAGATGTTGCATATATAGGTGATTTCACACTGCCAATTTTACTCTCATCGCTACTAGATCCATCACTGTGTATAAAAACAAAGTACCCTTGGTTCTTGTCTGCATTTGGGCTATCTTTGTCTTCATATGTCTCATATTGATCGAAGTGAAAATCTTTGAATGTCCTGTCATTCAAATTCTTGCATTTAACAACAGTCTCATCATGCTGCCCTTTGTGTTTTAGCTTGCGTTTATGGCATTTCACTTGTCTTTTTTTCGGAGAATTGGTCCATGACACAGGTTTGAGTGATCCAGTTTCACTGGCATTAATTAATAATTTTACAATACCAACATTTCCTATTTTCGCAGCTTCTCCTAGACTAGTTGTGCCTTGTCTGTTAGTCTTGTTTGGATTAGCACCTGTAATTAAATAGTTAAAATTATATTTATAAGAACTGTTACATTTATGTAAATATTAATTTGCTTTTAAATACATAAATTTGTGCCCTACCTACCTTTGATAAGCGCACGTAAAACAGAATCTTGATCTTCTGCTAATACAGCACGATATAATGTCTCCTCAAGTGAGGTTTCCATGTCTATTTATGTTATAATAATATCAGATTCCTGTTATAACAGATCACATGTCGAATAGTTAAAGTTCTATAAAGAATAATAACTAAATTTAAAAAACCATTTCAATATCGTAAGTTATTACATAAATATTGTTTTATTACAAATCAGTATTGGTCCCTAATTAAAAGATTCGATAGGTGTGTTGCCTACATGCCATTACTTATTTTGAGCCTTAAATACTTTAATAATTATCCAGTAAAGTAATTTGTTTACACTTTACAGATATTTGACAATTCATTTTATTTTAATAAATGATCAATAATTGTCATTGTCAAATTGTCATGACATTACATTCTGCGACCGATGAAATCAGTGTGACCATTGTTTTATTTATTTATTGCAGTAGGTATGTAGTTTCACAGAAAACAATTACATGTTAACACAACAAACATAGACCCTGTAAGGGCAATGTAAGGGTGTAGCAATGTATTGTATGATGGTATTGCGGTTGTAAACAATTTTATCAAGACTATTGTATTTGTAATATATACTTACGTGTTTTAATATTCATCATCAGCCTATCTTAGTTAGTCCACAGCTGAACATAGGCCTCTCCTGTTTGAATAATAATAACATATAAATACCCCCCTGGCCATATACCAGATAAACACTCCACCTAGTGACACCTCTACAAGAATATAATAAAAAAATAATAGTAGTATTATCAATCTTAGGTATAGCAACTCCTTCGCAGACTGCCCCAGAGTTGTTTGTTAAATTAGCTTAGCACGCTAACCGTTATTAAATCGCTATTCATATTTTTTAGGAAACTATTGTGTTTTAATTAGAAAAGAAAAGTTAAGTGGTTCTATTAAACATGTCTAGTACATCACAAAAACATAGAAATTTTGTTGCTGAGCCTATGGGAGAAAAACCTGTAACCGAATTAGCAGGCGTCGGTGAAGTTTTGGGAAAGCGACTGGAAGGCGCGGGATTCGACAAGGTTAGTAACTGGTAATTAATTATGTTTACGTAGGTATCGTACGGCGTACCTATCAAACGCTGGAAATTACATAGTCGTTACGGTTTATGACTTAAGATTACAATAAACTAAGAGTATTCTTGATTCCTTTGATGATACCATACCATTGAGACAAGCTATCCATCACAAAGTACGAAATTTCAATTAATAACCCGGTATACAAGCAAGACTAAATAAATAATCATTTTTTACTAACTATAATCAACTTGTATGATGTCCCTTATTAGTAAAATCTAATCTGAGTCATATTTAATTTTAGTTAATGCATCATGATGACAAAATGGTGGTATTTAAGTTATTTAATAAATAATTGTTGGATTTGTTAGGTAAGATCGTAGGTTATATATTTCTGTAGATTTCAGGGTCTAATGAAAACACTTATTTAATAAATCTTATTGTATGGTTGATGAACAACCTGGTGTCAGAGTTTAAAAAACACCTGCAGGTCTCTGACATGGCTTTACACACCATTAAAAAATATCACAGTTGTGTTGGTTTCCTCACAATGTTTTCCTTCACCATTTTTAGCAATTGATAACTAATTTATGGTATGCACATGAATTCCAAAAGTCATTGGTGCGTGCTGGGGCTTAAACTTGCAACCTTTGACTTGGCAGTCCATTGCTCATACCACTGCTGTAAATAGTTACCAGAGCACATTTAAACAACATATTTAATATCATAATGATAGATTATAAAGGACTTAAAGGATCTATTAATATCACAATAGAGATATAAAAAAATTAAATTTCTAAAATCCTTTTCTCCCTATTTTTGCAGGCCTATACTGTTTTGGGGCAGTTTCTGGTATTAAAGAAGGACAAAGAACTATTTCAAGAATGGTTGAAGGACACATGCAATGCCAATTCTAAGCAATCAGCAGACTGTTATCAGTGTTTGAAGGATTGGTGTGACGAGTTTTTGTAATGAATAATATCAGTAATTATTTAAAGAACATTCTTACATACATAAGATAATGTAAATAATATATCTAGTAATTTGTAATTACAAATAAGCAATAGGTATTACCTATATTTTTTATGTAATTTTTCATTTATTAAAATTTGTACAAGCTAAAGCAACTTTTATTTACCTACTTGTTAGGGTTTATGAATAGTTCAGTTCAGCTACATTTTAGTTTTCATATCCTCTCATAATATAATCGGCTAATACACACTCTTAATATTTATCACGACAATTTCTACCTGGGACCAGCAGGCCGATCGCGTTAAATATTATCAGCCAAACGACATTAGAACGATGTTGGTACCACTCACTTTTGAGTGTTTCGTATCGCGCTAATGATTTGACAGCAACTTGAATCGAAGACGGACGAGTATTAGACGCGAACCGCCGTCAAACAATAGCAACGCCAACGGTTGGGATAAAGTTGGAACAATGCAACTTTTTGTGGATTGGATCATAACTATTTCGTTTGTAAATTTGATTTTGGGTGAAAAACTTGTGTAAATATGGGTGGATCTATTTGAGAGATATCATGAATTCGATTTAGCGGTTGATCGGGCTAAATCTACCAATAAAAACATTATAACAAGACATGTGTGATGCTATAAGTGATCGGCAGTTTGTTGGGCGATATAGAAGACTGATAAAGCATTTAACTACTGACCCGTGCTACGTTATGATACTTAGGATGTAAGAACCAAGGTAAGGTTACATTAAGAACGTATTTTGTGTAATTTCTCTGTAAAGGCACTAACAGTCCCATTATAACTTTTATTACACAACCTTTCGCTTGTTACTTGAAAACTATGCATGTATTTAATAATGCACCTAGTAGCGTATAAACAGACTCATAACTATCAAGTAAACCCGCAATATTAAGTGATAAAAGTTTACCAAAGTACTAAAATCAATATTGTCAAAGAATAACAAAAATATTGTTTAGATTTAGTTGATATCACCTTGTATGTTACTGGATATTATCAGACCATTGTTAGAGTCAGCCAAGAAAAATATGTCATAGGCCAATTTCTTAAAAGCTATTCAAGTATACAACAAGTGATAATGACTTTGAATAAACAAGTTGTAACAAATATTAATTAAATATTTATTCATAATATTCTTCTATTATTGTCTATGTAACTCATATTTATAATAAACTTTACTGATCAGAAAATTAAAAATATATAATTGTGTAATAATTTGCATTTCCAGATTTTACAAGAAATTTAAAACTACAGTGTAAGATTGTATTGATGAGACCAACAATGTTGCAATTATGTGTTCTCCCGAACATGAAGAAAATGATACAATACAACTTTCAATATTATAATAGTGAGTAATTTAATAAATTTTAATTAATGTTACTACATACCTCTGCCTATCCCTTCAGGGATGATGTGATGTTATGTTATAAAGAGAGTTCCACAATATTAATGGGTTTTTGGATAATCAAACTTCTGCTAGATATCTTAAAATGTATGTATACAATTTCAATGATGATACGCACCTCAAACCAAGAACCAGACAGTTCTGAAGAGTACTACCAATGAACTTTGCACTTGACTGCTATGATTGTTGATGACCAATGTTTAGGCATTACACATGTGATTGCTTTAGATATATTAATTTATGGAAATCATGAAACATAATTTGATTTATGATTATAGTTAAATTATAAGTGTTTTTCTTTGCAGATGC
Source organism: Abrostola tripartita (assembly GCA_905340225.1). Taxonomy (NCBI): domain Eukaryota; kingdom Metazoa; phylum Arthropoda; class Insecta; order Lepidoptera; family Noctuidae; genus Abrostola; species Abrostola tripartita. The sequence continues at coordinate 7,577,416 of HG996488.1, forward strand.
TCATTGGTTGATAGGAAGCTGCGTTAAATCCTAGTAGCTGCTGCAAGATATATATTGCTTGCTGTGTGCAGCTGCTGCTACAACTAGGACAAGCATGACAGCAGGCACCATATTATCTGAAATGCTTGTGGATAGAGGCCAATGAATTATTTACATCCCAGTAGCTGCTGCAAGAATACTTGCTGTGTGCTGCTGCTGCTACACCTGGGGCTGTATTGTTTGATTTACATGCTTAGTTTACTCATTTAATGTCAAATAAAACTATTTGATTATAAAAATCATGGTTTTAATCATATAATTATAATAATAACTTGATTGTATCAAGAAAAGGTTTACATCATCAGATAAATATCACTGATCTTCATACTAGGATACCCTGTGTTGTGAAGAATCACATAGTCTCAACAGGGGAAGGGAAATAAAACCAAAGTTATGTGATTTCAAATTATTGATTACCATAAAAAATGCTATGTAAATATACTCTTGTTAAACTTTCTAACTAATCTTGGTCACAGATTTGTGGCTTATCACATATTTTGCTGGTTATTGTAGGCTATATTGAAGACATTCTGAAACAAAATAATTTTCAAGTTTAAAGAAATGCATTTTAAAAACCAAGCTTTTAGGTTATCTTAAACATTACATAGGTCAACAAATACAATCGCAATTTCACGTAAAATGGTAGATCACATATTGAAATATAAATCGTGTCGCCGTTTGTACGGTGTGGTTTGTTGTTTAATTTTCGGAACATAGAGTACACTCATACTGTACACTTAATATTTAAATGTTTATTTATATTAAAAGTAGTACGTACCTGCCATAATTTTCAAAGGCACCGCCGCCTCACTGCGCTGCATTTCCAGCTACATATTACACACATAACGGTTGCCCATTGTGCTTGTTTAATATTTATTTAAATTAAATGTTTACGTATCAGTAATAACTTCTAATGTCAGGCTGTCAGCACCGCAATAATTTGAGTCATAGATTATACAAAATTCTTATTTACGTACTTTCAGCTGTCAAAACTAGAGTTGCAATTATTCACATTGGTTACTAAACACACGATTTTAGATAAACTAAAGGTACATCACTAACGACTCCAATCTGGTAACGTTCCGGCTGCGATAATTATGTGGTTCTCGTTTGTACTTATCGCGATACCAAAATCTGCAAACGTGAATGGGATCCAAACGCGTATCGCAGATGTACCCGTATGTTAGCGTTGACGTTTGCACACCATTTAAAATAAGGCGATCAGCCTCCAGTTCGGGAGTATATTTAATCAAACAAGAAAGAATTCTCAAAATCTGTCCACAATAGGGAAAATGCATATAATTTTTCATACGATACCATGAACTCTTAAAGCAGGATAGTTTACGATGTGAAAACGAGACGCCGCGACGTGCAGTGTAATGCAGCGTCTCGCTTACACATCGTAAACTGGACTGCTTTATGAGTTCATGGTAAGGGAGCAGTTTACAACTTCATATTATTGCTAAAAAAAATCAGCGCCAAATAACGAAAACTTAGGGAGAAAAAAAAATATCATCATAGTACGGGTACATTAAACGCCCGATATTTTGGCGCGCGTGCCGTGACGTAAAATTCTAAGTATCAAACAACTAGTAAATAGCTGTATAATTATTGCGCTCTATAATTTATCAATGTTTTTGTATTTTACAACTATTATAACACTTCAATTAATATTAAAGTACATAAATAAAAATACACTTTCACCGTCTAGTACTTTGACGTCACATTACATCTGACAGCGTTGCGTTTCAACTGATGCAGGTGTTTGCCGCAAAACATTTCGCCATAATCGCCATGAACTGCACTCAATATAAAATGTGTCCTTGGTGTGCGTGCTTGCACGCAAATATACGCGGGCAATCAATGTGCCGCGTTTCTAATGTGGCGCCACAATGGGGGCTACCGCGTTTGATTTCACCGCTAGAGGCGCTAGTTTAGCGGAAGGTCTCGGAAATGTCACTGTTTCTGGGTGGGTTATGCGGGTTTATTTCTAAATTTATTAAAGTTGTGAATGATTTTGTATGATATAGTGAATGTGGGAATGACTGAGTATGCTGAAGTTAAAAAAAGGAAGTGCTATAATATGATGATGAATGAATATTTAGTGGCTCTAGTGGCATGTTTACAAAATAATTTCCTTTTCTACAAAGGAAAAGTCCACGAAACTATTTTTATAATATTATGTATACAACTGCTATACTTTAGGACCTGACTCGACAGTGGCGCCAACTGGTGAGCACAAAACGGTAGCCCCTATTATTGTAATACAAATTTAATGTATGTATGGAGTGCGGCTTGCCTAAAAATAAAAATTCATCCCTTTCTATGAACTGCAGCATACTCATTGTCTTTGTAAACCTCTAAAAAGTAAATGGTAATATCTTTGGGTAGGTAAATGGTAATATCTCAAGTAAATTAAATACTTGTTTTTTAATATTCATTAAATCATTCACAATTTTCTTCTATTTACAAATAAACCCGCGTAGCCAACCCAAAATCGTGACATTTCAGATTTCTCCGATAGCCCGACTCATTTTTCGATCATATCATAATCATACAGTCAAGAATCCCAAATGGAACAAATAATAATGTATTCGGAAAACGACAAGTCACCACCCACTAGTTTTTGACTCTCGATGTGTATGGATTATTAGCGAGACACAACCATAAGCCAGTTCAGCTTCAGTCAGTCTAGACTACTTGGGACAGGATGCTATCTTTAATCAAAATACATTATTATATTAAATGATGCATTTGTATCGCTAGGCTTAAAAGCTCTTCTAAAATATAGTGTTTCTATTATAATAGTAGCGAATTTCGCAGTGAGATTTTATAAATTATCTTTGTTCACCGCTGTATATATTTTCTAAGCTTTTTTTTTGTTTTTTAAAGTATTTAAAAAAATGTTTTTATCCACCTGTCAACAGTCAATGTCAAATTACCGAGCTGCTGTCATTCTCTTCTTTTGTCTTTGGTAGTTTAGTCTAGTCTGTGCTCTATTTATTTTTGGAACTGGAAGTCCGTGAAAATTGAGGATTTTACGTTTTTGTACGTTGATAATCAGTTAGTGTATTCGCAGACCTTTTTAATTGTGTAGAAATACAGTGTGATATAGTGTTTTACAGTTACTTAAACCAATAGCAATGGAATCTTCAATGTTCAAGTGTTACTCCTTAAATTGACACCAACACTTCCTGTTATTACTATGAGCTGTCCAAAAAATATTTTAGTCTAAAACAATATCTGCCCCATTTACAAAAATTATTCTCCTCATTAACTAACAACACTATTATAACAGAAGAGATTTTCACTAGTTTTCTAAAGTGGATTATATTCAGCGCAAATATAATTGAAAAGCATAATTATTCAAATCTAAACATTCTTTTTAGATTGCTTAGAATGGTGCCAGAATTTTAGTAAAATGTCAGCCGAAAATTGCTTGGTGAAAGCAATATATTCATTTAAGGGCAAAAACAATGATGAGCTATGTTTCAAAAAAGGAGATATTATTACTGTTACCCAAAAAGAGGAAGGGGGATGGTGGGAGGGAACTTTAGGTGAGACTACTGGCTGGTTCCCAAGTAACTATGTGACGGAATTTAAAGGTATGTACAAACTACTGTAGGCTATGTTTATACAAAAATTGTTATACTTTTGTTAACTGTATTTGCATGTAGATCCATCAGGTTCTGTCACTACATCACCAATACGGGCTGCATCAGAAATACAAGCATTTAGAAATGTTGTACTCAAAGATATAATAGACTCAGAAAAAGCTCATGTAGCTGAGATGCAGGGGCTTGTCAGCAACTTCTTACAGCCTTTGGAGAAAAGTGATATGTAAGTATTAGTTGGGCACATCAAAATTCAAATTCAAAATATTGTTATATCATATAAATATTTTATGTTTACTTTTTTACATATTAATTAACAGGCACTTTTAAAACATCAAGATGCTTGTTGCATGCAGTAATTTCTAACAGGGTAGCATAATTTATATAATTACTTTTTGTGCTTGATGATGTCTGTGTTGCTGGTGAGCATAATATGTAGTTGCAGGCAAATTGTATAACTAAGAAAGTAAATAGCAAGCTGATAAAACTGATTGTTATCAAAATATACTCTATAGAAAATCTACATAATGAACATTAATTATATTTATTATTTTATTCTCATTGAGGTTTGTTTCAAAAACTTGTATTGATATTTTTAGGCTCACCAGGGATGAATTCAGGCAGTTGACAGGAAATATAAATGAGGTGCTACAAGTTCACGAGCAGTTCCTAGCCTTATTAGATGAATGTGCTACAAAGACTGGGCCTGACCAGAGAGTAGGTGGTCTCTTTTTGCAATGGGCCCCTAAAATCAAGTCAGTTCATCAAACTTATTGTGCTGGTCATCCAAAAGCAGTTTGCATTCTTGACAAGTACAAGTAAGTTTCAATTTTTGTTAATGGTAGTTTAACATATCTGATTACTTTTGGTTTTAATTTTTAAATTAATCAATGCAATCTCTGTAGGGAAGAACTGAATTCATGGATGGAGGAAGCTGGAGCTGTTTGTCCTGGTGTGCTAGTTTTAACTGCTGGCCTATCTAAGCCTTTTCGAAGACTGGGAAAGTATCCAGCAATGCTTCAGGAATTAGCAAGGCATGTGCACGAGGCCCACCCAGATAGAGGTGACACACATCGGGCATCTGTTGTGTACAAGGATATTGCTGTAAGTTGTTTCTGGTTTTATGAGTAGACACACATTATGATGAAGATAAAATTGTAACTTAGTAGTCTTTTTTGTAATAGTGTCACTCTCTTGCCAACAGCCATACCTACAAAAAATGTTTCTTGGGCGTAAAAATTTTAAGTGTTACTGTTTGCTAGGTCTTTAAACAGTCAAAACTTTCAGAGTGGTTGTGCAGCACTACGACGACAGAAAGAACTGGAACTTCAGGTGGTAACTGGCGAGGTTCGCGGTTGGCCGGGTGGCGAACTCGCGTCACTTGGAGACGTGTTGCACATGGGTAGTGTAGCTGTAGGTCCTTCACATCAGGATCGCTATCTTGTGCTCTTCCCTTCTGCATTACTTTTACTTTCCGTAAGCAAGAGGGTGTCAGCTTTTGTTTACGAAGTAAGTTTAATTTTCGTTTGTAAAGAGATAAATTATATTTTAACTGTTGTTCTTACTATACTGGTTACTTTTAGGGTTGTCTTCCCTTGACTGGTATCACTGTTTCAAAATTAGAAGATACGGATACCAGAAAAAATGCCTTTGAAATAGGTGGCCCTATGATTGACACAATTGTGGCAGTTTGTCAAACAAGAGCTGAAGCTGATAATTGGGTGAGCCTGTTACAGAAACACTCGAACACCAGTAGTCCTGCTCATGAACCAGGACAACCGCAATCACTACCACATGTAAGTATTTGCTATATAATACCTTGCCACACTTTGCACAAATCATATAGAACCCTTAAATATGTCTAATTGACACACAAAATTACTAGAAACTTCTTACTTTTATTTTATAAACAAGACTAAGGTTTTTTGTAATTTTGGTTGTATAGCTGACCCGCTCTCCTTCTGAAGGGGCGTTGTCTAGCATCAACTCTAGTCGCCGCAGCCTTTATCACGTGACACTACCGCCGCCTAGCTACCCTTCTGCATCGCCTTACTATTCATTGACCAAATACTTCGCGAGACTCGTTAAGAAAAAAGTTATAACGAGGCAAATGTTACGGAAACTGCTGCACGAAAGAACATGGGCTAAGGCTTTTGAATTAACAGGTTTACCCGTTCGAAGGAGACATAAAAATCATATTCGTCTAAAAATAGAAGATGATGGAACGATAGGTGCAGAAACAGAATATTCGGACAGTGATGATAGTGACAGAGATACTGATGGGCCGGAATCGTATTCAAGCTCTAGCTGTACCGACGCCGAAGCGGCGTGCTCCAAGATGTTGAGACAAAATGCTCTGGACAGCCCAAGAACAATATCATCTTGTAGTAGTTGGGACAGTAATTTTGGTTATGTACGATATTTTGACAACTCTTCTGATATGCATTTGGGCGAAAGTCAATCAATGGTCAGAGCAGATTGTACTCGAAATATATTTGAAGGCATCACTGGCGGCAAGAAAAACACTATAAATACTATCTATAGTGGCCAGCAATATCAGAGAGAGTCCCGAGGAGGTGCAAATAATTTGCATCCACTTGCTTTACATTCCGAAAGTACTGAAAATTCTAGTTTTGAATCTAGAACCTACATGGCTTGTGAAGATTTAGTAAATATGGATCAAAATACACAAATTGATATACTTGGTAGTGAAGAAAAGGATTTTATCCCAACAAGGCGGAGTTTTCCAAATATTAGTGCTAAAAATGAAGCTGGAACTAAACTTTGGAAATCAACAGAAGAAAATTATACCCCTGAAGAGGAGGATTTTGAGGAAACTATATCGTCGGACGTATTACAACAATTAGCCCCTCCATCTCCAAAACAAAATTATAGTCCTATAGAATCTATTATTATAGATCCACCTCCAATGTTTAGGAATGAGGAGGACAATATGAAGATAATCAACGTTAATCTAAATACGGACGTGCCTTTTCGAAAGCATTCTCTTAACTCTGATAAAAGGTTAAGAAGATCCATGTCTCGATCAATGGTCGAAACTGAGAATTACCACAGAAAAGAAGACGCCAGAATTCAAAGAATGAGTTCTCAGTCCGAAAACCACAAAATATACAGAAAGTGCGAATGTTGTAATAGATCGGTGTGCCCTAGCCCTCGATCCTCTGATTCAGGTGTCGTGGGAAGTTGCAATTTGGCATCTCCTGAATTAAACATGCACGAGTACTCAAGCTCTGGCAACACAGGCAATGAATCTGATACTCATGACAAAGGTTCTAATCCATTAAAAGGTTCATTGACGAATTTATCTCAAGGGAGTTTTGATACTGATCACCGGAAGAAAGTGACATTGTCAGAAATAGAGGCAGCTACTTTTGAAGACCAATGTAGGTGTACTTCGCCTTTTGGGTCTACAGCCAGAACGTCATGTGTCACAAGTGTGACTTCGGAGAATAGTCTAGACGTCATGGACTCGTCAAATATGAATGTGACGTCAACATTTGCAGCGACTCCACCTGTGACGTCAACACAAATCAAACGCACCTCTATACGAAGAAATATTGAACGTTACGTGCCTGAGATCAAGCTGAAACCAGAACCTCCTCCGAGAGTGTACAGGAAGCCCAGCACTCATATAGAAATACCTAAGAACGTGCGTCAACCGCTACCATGCCAGTGGAGTACTCTTAACATAACTGAACGATCAAAGCCTAGTCTGCACTACCATATGCGTATATATCGAGAGACTCCTGATGGTAATATTATTGACAGACCATCACGCGCTCATGCCCCTCGGAATCGCGATGTATTTGGCAAAGAAAATATACAAAGCGTTGATCCAAATTATTCGCAAGTGCGTAAAACGAGATCTCGCAGTGAGGACTTGTCAAAAGTGCAGAAGGGTTTAGCTGAAGCCCAGTCTGGTTTTGTGGTGTATCGTTCAGATTTGTACGCACACTGGTGGATGAAAGCAAAATTACCCATTACCGTGGTCACCGACTCAGGCAAGGATTATTCTTTTGTAAAGAGCTACTGATTTGTGTCACTGGTTTGAAGATAATATTGCCTTGAGGATTTGTAATCATTAGATTAATACTGTCATTAGAGTTACCCCAGTGTTGCAGTGCTTTACTTGATCATCCTTGCCTGTGTTTATTCATCATACTAACCAGAAACAATCACTGCAAGTAGAAATCATGTAATTATACTAACCAATTAAGATGAAAATATGCATGGTAAGGCTTAATTGTTCCTCCTATAAATATTCGGATAAAAACATTCAAGAATAAAGTATCAATGTCATTATGAATTAAAACCCATATGAGCTGGGATTTTAAGTTTTCTCGCTGTAAACAGACTAATATGCGAAAATATTTGAAAATGGGATTTGGATTTTACCGATGCAATGATGTGACAAATAGCATATGCATATTCCCGCTATCTGTCATTGATTAAGTATGTTTGAACAAGTGCTGGTGACAATTTGTCTATTTTTATAAAAAGAAACTACTTGTTCAAATGTAACTTAGCCATTTAAAACGTTTTTAACTATTTCACAAATTCGCTATTCGTAACAAGATTGTTCTTATAGACTTTAATTGTTTTTATTTTTCAACAGATGGCCATGAGCGACAGCAATAACTCTGATTTATCTTCCGGTCTAACAAACCACAAAAGATCCCATTCATTCAACAATCATCAAAGCTACACACAACATACGCAACAAACGCAAAAAAATAAACAAAAAAATCAGTCCGCGCGATGGCTATTAAACTCATGCGATTCTCTTGACCAGTCACCAGCGAAGCCTAATAAAAGTCCAATCGGCAAAAAGTTTTCATCTGTTGATTTTATTGACACTGCAGGCTCAAATTACAGCAATAAAGGTAATATTTTGATATATTTATTATACGCGTTTGTTATAAATAGGGAATTTAACTGTATCACACATGATTGAGTATGTGTTTCACTTGATAAATATCAGGAAGGTTTTGTGAGAAATCGCTGTTGGGCTTATAGTCTTAACTAAACTACCTTGTCCACTGTATGACTTTTGGTGTCATTTTTGCATGTTGCCCATGCTAAGCTTGACTCTTAAGTTGACAAAGATTGAAAGAGAAAAGAAGAAGATAATTTGAATAATGCCCTCCTCTTTTTGATATGACCTGATGCTCTGAGTTATATTATTATACACATAAAGAATTCGTAATTATGCGCGTGGTAAATATGGTATTAGTAGATAAATTGTAACTTCATTTTGTATTTTTCTTTTCCACATGTAGGTTGGAGCATAACATGTTTACGGCCGGCACCGCCTCTCAGACCGCAATCATTCACGGTTGGTTCGGATGAAAACATTGGACCGACGCACCCTTATGCGCCGCATCAACGGAAGTCAAATTCTTATGAAGAAGACGCCTTAATATTGAAGGTTATCGAAGCATATTGCACGTCGGCGCGGTGTAGGAATGCTGTAAGTTCAGGTGAGTACTTTGTTTGTGTTGCCTATACCATATAACCGACCACTCTTTATACTAGAAGATAAACAAGTATAGTGTTTTAACCTAGCTATTGTTGCTACAGCGGAACTTATGTCATCATTGCTAATTATATTGACTACATCGTGTCTCTTAATACAACTAAAAGTAAAACGACAAACGGCTTCAATATATGTGAGATCTGTGCATACTGGCTTTAATCTGTTGAAGTGTAAATGATAGTGTCAAGATTTGTTAGTCAATTATCAACATAAAACGTAGAAGGTATATCCTCCACTAACACAGCGTATTTATTATGCAGTACCCAATATTCCGCTGGAGATATTCGAGTCGGCAAGGAGGAGACATGCGAAGTCAAGAAACCGTATTATCAGTTGGTTCTTAGAATGAAAGATCTGTATTTAATCATGAAACCAAATTATTCGCTAGTCACAAAAGTAGCGCTTGAAAATAATATTTGTTCAAGTTTGCTGTTGTTGGTGTTATGACGATAATATTTATTAATTATGCACTTCGTGTATCACTGTATTAATTAAAATGCTCAGTATATCTCCAATATTTATATCGATTTATGTAGGCACACATCTCTAAATGCATGTGCAGCATGCTTTGACAATCTCTTGTTCACTGTATTTCTTATAGTAGATCTGATATCGTTATAATAGTTTTAATTTTTCAATAATGCAGTAATAATTTATAGAAATTATTTATTATATTATCCTTAGTCCATATGAGTACAAAGTAGCTAGTCGTTGTAGAGGTTACTTATTTATTTTATATCAGTATCGAATATTGAATCAATTTTCCGATCTTAAGTATTAATTAGCATTTTCTCACTTACTGTCATCACCAACATAAATCTTGTTACTAACAAATTGCAAAAATCTCTTCAATCTGATTGACGTTATAAACTGGTCAACACAAGCCGGAGCACCGAGTAGTTGATATAACAGGGAATTAATCAATCTCAATAGTTGTTGATCTCGTAGTCTGAATCTTTGTATTTTGTTACATGCGGCTGCCTTTATATCGCACCTGCAGTGGACTGCGGCCACTTATCTCTTGGTAAAGTACAATATCACGCACCCGCTACTAACATACCTCACTATAACTACACTAAACTTCCGACCGTCCAGCGAAGTAACACACCTGAATATGCCGGCTGTAGTAAATCAACAAAAGTAAAACGTAACAAAAGCTCCTCTGCGGCGGACGCATATTTGTACCGAGGGCCGGACACCAGGAGGCTATTGTCGGAACGCAAACTCGACATGAACCGCTCCAATCCTAATCTGTGGGAGTGTTCAGAAGAGCGTAGACAGAAGTTATTGTGCGGCCGGGAGCGACGCAGCGGATCTCATCCCAGCTTAGCACCACCTTTGAGGGCCGTGTTATCCGTTCCTTCGCCTTCTACGGCTTCCCGCTCTGCGCGCTCATCTACATGGTGTTGTGGCACTTTTGTCAAACAGCTCACTAAATCACATCATTTCGATTGACATAAGTAGAAAATTTGTTTTATGCTCAATTGTTGTTCCTACATATCACCATTTTCGCTGTTCGCTCGGATTAACTAATTCATAAATAAGTCATGTAATCTCATGGCAGGTGTGGCCGTTGAAATATTTTTTCATTTTAAGTTTCACATTTAACCAAAGCTGACCCCATTGACTAATAATACCTATGTTTGTTTTTATTTGAATAATCGCATTTTCATTTTTAGCTGATCATTTAAGATGAAGATGTAAATGCAAAGTAAATTGTAAGCAAAACGAATGTTTCGTGTAAAAGTATTCGCTTTGATTTCAGTTTTGTGCTAGTGCCATTTATGTAGGCTTATTGTAACGGTCGAACTAGTGTGTTATCTATGTTTACATAGATTATCATATACATACATAATGCATGTGTGCAGTATTATTTAGTAATTAGAGAGATTAATGTTAGAAGCTTGTATATTTTATGAATATGTTTGGTGCATACAATTAAGATATATTGTGCATGGTTATGCTTTTAATAATTAGTAGTTGTAAGGATATAGGTAATATATTAAATTTCTAAACGCAATTTCTATAACTGAATTGGCGAAGTTAAATGTGATGGAAAAATGCCAAGGACGTGTATTTTATAGGTATCTACTTATGATTGCAATCCATGAAATGCCAAATGGTGCTTTTTATACGCAGACGCTATTAGGAGTCATTAAATTTTTATCACGAAAATATTTTACATCGTTATTTTATTTATTATATGAGTTTATAGAACTATTCGCCTAAATAGACTTACGTCATTACCGTATTACGTTTAAAGAGTTTTTCCACAGGTAGGTCACTTTGTGATACAAATTAATATGAGGACTGATATTGTAAAACATTAAAATATGACTATTATTGCAATCCTATTTACTATCTAAATATAAAAAGTTGATTATAAAACATAATTAAATATATTATACAAAACACTAATAAAACTTGCGTCAGCCGCTTTATGAATAGTGTTGCTACTAGGTAAGTGATAGGTTTGACGATGATGTAAGAACAGAAAAAAAATACACACATGTAGTGGTTAGGGCTAATAGAGACGAGTGGGGCAGGTTATTAGTACGTGCGGCGGGTAATCGCAGGACAGCAAGCGCCCGCCGCGCGCCGCCGCGTGCCATTCATTTAATATTGAACAGGATAGCGCAATGTACTGCATGCAACATTTACATACGAACGTTACCGTTTCAGTGCCAACTGCAATACTGCCTACGCTTTAACTTGTTGTTGTTTCATTGAATCGCTTATCTAATACATGTATTTGTACACTAAGTACTCACTGTCTCGACAGATTAATCTCATGAATGTGTTGTTAAATTATATTTTTGTATCTATATCTACATAGGATGTGTTAATAACGCAGATTGCATTACACATATTTGCGTCACCAACAAACATATTATAGAGCTGATTCAGCGAAGCGCTATTCCCACAGCCCATTAGGGAAAAAGAGCTAAAAATAGTGAAGCTTGTCAAGCATATGCTGGCACTGATTAATTGAAGTGGAAACTGGAAATCCGCCTTATGCCGTTCGTATAAGTTCTTAGCTGATTACTATTTAATTTTAATATCTTATCCGTTGATAAAAGGGTAGCGAATCCTTTTTTATAATATGTTTTACTACGTAATTGAATCAATATGCACCAATGTAATTACAAGTTTTTAACAGAATATTTACGAAACATATTTGCCTCAAACATTAAGTAACACGTGGCAGAAGAGGTTTGACATTGCACAGCTTTCACGGGGCGAGATCATTGACATGCAGCTATCGATTTATTGTTGGTCGCGCAAAATGTTGATGCCTTTGTAGCATAACGTGAACGTGTCGCAAATTACGATATTAGAAAAGCTCCTCAGTCGTTGTTTAGTATATTATATGTGAATACAAATTTTGGCACAATTATAAACAGAAATGTAACATCAGTTATGTAGCTATGGTGAACGATGTAATGCAATATTTATTTCCTTCGTATTTAATCGCAGGGATGTGATACAGTTATCGATAAAGTATAATTATTATTATAATGTTTAGATGAAATGAACATACCTACTTATTAATTTGTTTGTTATTTTTATCATACATTTTGAACACGTATGTATTATAAAATTATATTAATATGTATCTGTTTTTTTAACTATGTTTATTTTTTAAATATATTATATATGTATAACCTAAATAACTAACAATTGTATGCCTTTTAGAGTGGGATTTAATTAATACCTTGTGTTTGTCTATAAATCATTATTTTTTATTATGTCATGAGTATTTATGTAAAAGCAAGCACACACTTCACAATATGTATATTAAGAGGATTTGGAAACTACGTGTTATCGGGGCGTAGGTATATATAATCAATGTATTCACTAATATATCGGTATATTTATAGTATCTTATATATATTTTAGGTCTATGTATTTCATACTTATTTAATATGTAACCTAAATAAATTATATCGTGTTATATAACTTTAATACTATTTGTATGTGTTTCTGATGCTTTTGTACCCATTTACCGGGTTAAATGTCTAGTTTAATCTTATTTAAATAATTTATATTATGAAAAGTTTGAATTACATTCTAAATGTTTGTGTACTCGTTATAAGGATCATATTGTACAACTTGTTCCTCGTCTAGTTTTAATGGTTGTCGTAGTTTTGTCCCCAAAATGAATATATTGATTCCACTTTTTAAATACGAATGCACTAGTTTAATTTTTATATGGATGAGGTATAAGTTATTTGAAAATTATATCCTACTTATATATTATATATCCATCATTATTCTTATAATATTTCACTACTTATATAGAAGATAATGAAATTGTGTGGTACAATATTATATTTATTTTTATATGGAACTGTAGTTATTATTAACATCTTCAATCTCCATTTTATTATTACGCCTAAATATTTGTATGCCTTAATTGCTTTTACGAAAACAATTTGTTAATATTTTATTGATTATACTTGTGATATTTACTCTAACATAATAATTATCTTGTCATAAGCCTTGCATTGCTAAACGATTCCTATAACTCGAAAATGATGCGCACTGCAGTAGAATATTTATTAATAATAATCAGTCCATAGCAATGTATTTATACTTTGAACAAAGGTTAATATAAGGTGGGTATCAGGTAAAATATCCATCTGAAGCTACTGCAAAATAATATGTATGTTATACTTCCGTATAATTCTATTTACAGAATGTGACGACGAGAATCCAGCTATAGAGGCTTTGGTGAGATCACCGTCGCTCCCGATACACTCTACTTCAGCGCAGGGATCACCGAGCTTATGGACTATAGTCATGCGGCTGCAGAACGAAGTGAAAACATTGAAAATGGAAGTAAAGAACTTACAACTACAGTTGAGTGAAGAGAAACATGACCGAACCCTTGCCATTGCCACTTTACAGTCTCGGAATATATTGATGGACGCTAAAGAAAGTAAATGTTAACTTTCCTACTAGTATAGTACATTTTTACATAAGTATTAAACTATCATATAAGTACTTATTATGGCATTTTATTTTACTCTTGAAAACCTGACTTAGCATTTTTTTTAGAACCATGAGCCAGTTATGAAAATATTTCGAGGTTAAAAATTATCGGTTGTATGAAATTTACTGGGACATGAATTTTAAGGTGCTCAATCAACTTTATAGTCGAAATGTATTTGAAGTATATTTTTTTAGTATTGGCTACGTACATGTACCCTTTGACCTAGTGGTTAGTTAGTTAGGTATTTGGTCTAGTGGTTTCTAAGCGCGACTGCTGAGCAAGAGGTCCTGGGTTCAAATCCCGGGTCGGGCAAAGTGTTACTGAGTTTTCCATTAGGTAATTCCCAGTAGCAGCACGGAGTCTGGATTTGTGCCCGGTTGATGGCAATAGGCTCGCCCCCTATTACATTGGGACTTACAACATAACTGGCGAAATGTGGGTGTACTATATGTTCACCTCTGCCTACCCCTTCGGGGAATACAGGCGTGATGTTGTGTGTGTTTAAATTGACCCATCCTGACTGTTCGGATTCGTAGGTACATTACGTATGCCTTGCATGCCACACACGGCACACAGCAGTCACAACTAACACTACTCATGTGGTCACAATGACGATTATGACTTGGTCTCACTGCAGACAGACAAAAAATAATTATACCAGCTTATAACTATCCCACGAAAGTTGGCACATTAATCACATACACTAGCTTGTTCACTGCGGCTTGGCGATTTCAGATAAATTGATGCAGGTTTTATAGCGACCTTTTCCTTTGCAGTTGTCTTAGATAAAAGTCACATTAATGGGTAGGTACTAATTTTTACAAGGGTGCAAGTAGAATGCCTTCACATGTACGTGCGGCGCACCCTGGGCGATCAACCTCGCTACCATCTTTGGTGACTGGCCAATGTCTACACTACAGCATGAGCATAACCCGTGTCCTGAAAATACTCATGCCATGCCGGTACGATGAATTAGACTTTTCTTGCCTGCGTTTGAACCTGCAACATGGTGCATATAAATGCGGTCCGTTAACCGCTGGACTACAACTTCTTTTATTAGTAACTAAGTAATAATTATAATTTTGGAAATATAACTGCGGACAAGCTAAAATGGGCGCATAGAATTAGCTAGAAAAAGCCGCCTTCATAAAGTCCGACTTATATTTATCTGAGTTAATTGGGTTTACCGTTTGAAACTTGACAGTCTTGATTGATAGTTATAACCAGTTTCTGCTCATAAAATATGTGCAAGAACCTACATAGCTACGGACCGATTTATATTACTGCCTACATAAGGCTAGAATTTTGGTTCAATATATAATTGATGCAAAAGTTTTGACTAGTACCTATGCCATAAGGTCTAACATTTAACAATCCCGTAACTGGGTGTTGTTAGATAAATGGCTACTGCCTGCATCTAAGGGGTAACTATTCTAAACTACACAGGTTAGTGGTGACGGGTGGCTCGGTTCAGCGAGCACTCACCGAGGTGGATCGCCAACGTAGGCGTAAAGCACGGCTACAAAGCAATGCTGGCGATATAAAAACATCTACTCTTTCAACAACATCCCCTCTCGATTCACAGCTTCCTTAAAATGATGTAATGTCTACTTACCTTTCCTTGACACGCTGACACGTTCAAAAATGCATTTTATTTACTTGAGCGGGTTAATCGGTTGCGTGCTAACAATGTCGCTTTTTAGTAGGTAATAAAATTAGATACTAAAAAGCGTCTTTGAAACCCGTAATTTCATTCAAATACTGATATTGGAATGAAATTAATTGAAAATGACCAATGCTTTCCAGCATTTTCCAGCATAAACATTTCTAGGCGCGTGAGGCAATATTTACTCGTTTTTATACATTGCAATATTTCACTTTTCACATTGCAATATACATTTTGTATACCAAGTAGTTCCTACGATATACATATCTATTGATGTAGGTGGTCATATAAATGTAAATTTCCATTGAATTACATAATGATAATATAGAGATCAACTCTTGCTAAGTTTTTATAATAATTATCTACCTTCTTTTAAACTAGTATAAGGTTTAAATACTGATTTTAAGAAATTTGTGTGTTAATAAAGTGTGTAGGACTGTAGGTGTCTATAAAATCAGTGATATAAACACGTGTGGCCCTGGAAAATACACATTGCATGGAACTGTCTCACCGCGCGGATACATCGAATGTCAAGCCTTCACCGCAATTACTTATGGGTCAGGTAAACAACAGCGTAGGCCCTAATACTTGATTAAATAGGTCCCTTATATATAGCTATGACTTTTCTGTTTAAGTATAGGTACTTAGGTATGTCGATTTTTATCGACATTTGATGTGCTTTCGATTGAATGCGCTTATGTAGGTAGACTTACAATCGGAAACTTATAGTTCAGTAGGTACTTTTTTGCTGGAGGTAGGTAGGAGAAGCTACTAACTATTCATGTAAAAGCAATATTAGTAGGTAACTAGGTACTGACAGCCGGATCTCTCTTTACAAGAAATTTCTCCTGACGATCAAATACTACACTGTGATTTGGGATAAATTTACATCTTAATTTGTCTCTCGCGGGAATCGAACCCGCAATCCCTAGAGAGGTCTACTTAGCCCTTGCGCAAACGGGGTTGTTGATATGTGAGGTGGTATGGTCAAAGCAAATAGCGCTCGATTAGACGGTCAAATGGCGCAGTGTTTATAAAAGTATCTGACGTACTAAATTGCAGATTCGATTGTCCCACGTAGTAACTGGCCTATAAAGCACGGATTAATTATAAAAACAGAGTTAAGTGTGAGTGAGACTCGCGCATCGAGGGTTCCGTTCAAACTTTAAATTATGTTTACAACAATAACATTGTTCTAACGAAAAGATAATACCTATACTAAATTGACAGACAAACTTAACTTTGCCGTTGGAAAACTGTTACCCCTATACATTGAAGTAGTAGGTAGGGGTTAGTTTATCAACTGCAAACAAGTTATTCTTATTTATTCCTTTACTTGTGCTGTAAACTAACGCTTCTTGCCAAATTTTAAGGTCGGGAAGTACCCTATAGGTTTTGAAAGTGGAAATTGTAAAAACAATCGACATAATTGCTCGTATCTTTTGATTCCGTTAACTTATAAGTTTCATATTTTCACGGCTTCAAGGGACAGCAGACCTGAGTATTTGATGTACATATATTTCAACTTTATACCTTCACGCGTTCTTGAGAAAAAAAGGGTTGACAGACAGACAGACGGACAACGGAGTGATCCTATAAGGGTTCCGTTTTTCCTTTATGAGGTACGGAACCCTAAAAATTAATGTTAGTATTCCGGTCAGAAGAATTCCCATCATATACTTAGAATATGTTATAATAAAGTTTTTTCAAGTAAGGAATAAGTTTTCATAGGATTAAAGGACACAGATAAGCTAGACTTAACTTACTGTTCGCTACTAATCTTAAAAATAATGTGGATCGATTTATTATGTCGCAGCTTTCGTAAAAAGGTCTTCGCGCAGCATTTACTGCTGAGCGGCGCCATTAACACTGCAGCGCTGAATTTTAGCAGCGATCTCACTTAGTAGCTAGGTAACCTATGTTTCTGATTTATTTATATATTATATAGTCGTTTTTAAGTAAGTTGTAAGTTGTTTTATTGTGCCGCTAAACAAAACCTGTTTTACAAACGTAGCTCTAGTGTGGTACTAGTTCCGACGATCGAACAGTCATATTCAATCCGACCATTTTTCATTAAGATAGATAAATAAGGAATAAAAGCTTAGAGGGACTAGGTAGGTTCAAATAAGATACTTATACTATATTAAGTTTATAATTATAATATATTTTGTACATATCTATTAAAATTTAGGTAGATATTGTTACTGGATTGCTGGTCAGAACATCGACCATAAGACAGACAAGGTAGCAGGGCATCAAACAAACATAATTTATATTAAACAAGACAGACTTAGGTATATTAGTTAATAGTAGGTTACTTAATTAACTTATCGTGGATTCATATCATGTTAAACTAAAGATCCAATGCCAAGTAGCCGGGTACGAAGTAGCGTCAGCTATGAGGCAAAGAATCGAAATAAATTATGTTCATGTCTACAGAAAAGTGTACAAAAAACTTGCGAAGCTAAAATTTAATGAAAATTCAAATCTCAGGAGAAATGAGTGACCTTGTTACGAAGGTATCGTACTTATCTCTGTACCGACATACCTCGAGATAAAAGACGGCGATCCAATTACTCGGCCATTCCTCCTGCGCCAGCTGATAAAATGCCGGAATGTTTTTATTTCTTCTGTACCAACTGGAAATTCGGAACGTCGTCACCGCTTCGGCAACTCGGCATGACCAACAACAAACGTTACCGTTTTTAATTTCATTTTCAATTTACTGTTGGCGGCGGCACCTTCCCACTTCTGTGCATAGCCACCTCTCCGTACATAAATAACGACGCGTTTGAAGTTAAGAATTGAAAGTTCGTCTCATTTAAAACGTCTGTTTATTCTGGACCAGCCCTAATGGGTAGGTAGGGGTTCTGTACAATTTAGCAAGTCATTGGTAAAGTATTAATAACATTTATCGACGATATTTATTAATATTTATTGATTTATTTACCTATCCGATGATTCTGGTTATTCAATGTTAAATATAGGCCTACTTAAATAAATACCCAATTTATTGAAACATGATTTGTAGCCATTCGCGGACACAAACGTCTCCTTTTATGATACTCAGAAAAAAAAGTAGGGATGGTATTTTTATCGGGCTCGTCGAATGGACCGCGAGGAGTACTATCGAACGCTACCGCTTTGTATCTGTATCCTTCAATATGTAGGTAACTAATATACTGTGTCCCTGATAAGACCTTTTTGATACAACCTGAAGCAGCAACAGGAAACACATAACGTTATTTGTTGGTGTACACAGCTAGAGTCAGATATACTCGACACTACAGTAGGTCGATTGAATGTTTACCTACCAGGAATAAAAAAAACGCGATCTGATGAAATAAAAATGGGACACGGGTTTTTGTGTCGGGACGACCGGGCGATGTGAATCGATATGACTCGGTTTGATTTATTAAATCAGGTTTGGGACCAATTAATCATATTAACATCGTCGATGTGTTTTTTAAGCGTTTAATTCAGGAAGAAAGGAAGTCTCTAAGTGGTGTGGTGTTTATTGTGTAAGTACCTACCATATACCACCTACTGTTAATGCAGGTAGTAGGATGAGTGCTAAATTTTGTAAGTGAGTAGGTATTTTATAGTTTTATTCTACATTTCTATTTCGCCGACGGATTTTCCACGGAGAAAAAATAACTGAACAAGGCTTTGTTGTTTTGGTGTAGGTTCTATAATGATCTCTTAATCTAAATTAATGTTAGGCTATGATTAATGGACCATGTTAAAATAGACAACATGTTTCTATATTTGTCATTTATTCAAAAAAGTGTACACTTGTAAATTATATTACTTACAAAATATATTATAATGGCACATACATTTTTAAATAGATAGGTATAGGTAGTTAGCTTTACGAGATGGTCTTTAAAAAACACATTTTGGCATAAATTCAGTATTCTTATCATGTTGGACACCAGTCACCGGTGGCTTAATGTTTTTCGATCGGGCCGTGGATGCATCGGTATGAGTAAATGAATTTTGGCCGATCCTAGCTTCTTCGCTGCTGTTTTGTAATGGATTTTTTTAAAACTCGCGGCGGAAATTGCGCCCCTAGGTTTGTAGCCTTTTAATCACCATGCTACAAGTGGAAAAATCTCAGTGAAGTCAGAAAGTATCGCCATTATTATAATCTGTATATGGCTTATTGAAGGCTTGCCAGATCGTGTCATTGAAAATGGTTTAGTTTAGTTGCGATCAACGTATAATTTATCATAAAATATATTGACGTGTTTAGTTAGACCTAGGAACTATAGACCTTTTACTCTGTGTTGTTGTTTTGCACGTTAGGGTATTTAGTTTGGAAGCGCCACCGGTCTCGCCAGCAGTGCACTTGGTTGCGGATGCGCGAGACGTCAGCGGCATACGTGCGACAACACCCGCCCACGTACCGCACGCCCAGCTCCAGCCATTCCTGAACGAACACCTCCACGGCCTCGCACTTGTCGCGGTCTATCCATCTGTTAAAACAACACAAATAAGTACCTATAGCATTTGTACATTCACTGATTCAAAAAAATAGGTCGAAGGTAGTAGTAATTTACAAACTGAAAACCTAGTGGATTGTATTTTCAAGTTTAGTTTCTATTCACCGATAAGGTAGGTACCTTGTAAGGAAGCTGACCGCTTTTGAATATTATTAGCCTTGTGGGCCGCCGTTATTAAAGGTCTTGGCAAACGTTCCTATGATAACTAGGATTGCCCCTTGTCATTGGTAATTTCATGTCAGCCAATATATTGTAAGGAGAACAGGGTGAAGAAAATTTAATTTAATAAAGGTACGTTCACATCCCATGATTTGTATAGCATTTAAACCGCTACCTCTACTGTCCATGGTCACGTAGAAAAGGTTTAACTTATTGCACATGCACGAATATAATAGTATATGTAGGTACTAAGCACGTGATATGCCTATTCGCATTATTTGTGAACATTTCAGTCGACAAATATTTCTTATCTGGTTCAACTTTAAAAATAAAAAAATGTTGTCGATTACATTCACTTGGAAATATAAAGTTAACCGTGGATCTATGTAACTTATCCTCCCGGAAATCTTACCCTATTTGGGGGTTGTATTTTTCGCCGGAATTGGGGTAAACGATAAGCGGAATGGGGGCGTGTGGCCGGTCGTCGTTGAAGCCCTTCACGAGGCTGGACACAAAGGAAGGCGCGCAGCAGTTTACTCCCACGGCAACTAACTGGTCAGGGTTCGTTTCCCAACATTTCTTTGCTACTTTCTGGAAACTTTCGCCGTGTGCTATGCTTTGACTGTCCTGAAAAAGAAAAAAATACAAGTCAGCAGTGACAAAGTAAATGCGAGCTATTTGTAAACGTGGGCCCGAAAATAAAACTTAAAAAAGCTGCTACCTATACCTAAAATGTTTTATATGTGCTCATCACTTTGTGGAAGTTGTTAAAGTTTGCTAAATTCAAGGAAGAATATAGCTACAGTTATCGTTTCTTACTCTTGGGTGAACAACAGCGATAAACTAATTAATAGTATCTACCTAAGTAATGTTTAGGTTATCTATGATTGTAGCAATTATAACAAATACCTCATTTACTAATAACTACATTGTAAGAGCTCTACTCGAAGCAATAAAAAATATATTTTGTACTCTATGCTACAAGCTGTTAGTGCAATATAAATGTTATCAGTTCAGATTCATTTTGCTTTTGTGGTAGGTTTACAGCGTAGAATAGCAGCCCTACAATTTGGTATTCAAATAACGTAGAAAAAGTCAGGTTCAAGCACAGTTTTGTATTACCTAAGTGTGTACGCGAATGGAGAACAAAATGTTGTTCTCACTCTCAGACTTTCGTACGAAATTTTTTACAACCTATCTAAAAAGCTTTTTCGTTCTCTATTCATTCTATTCGTCCGAACACAATAACAAAACTACATTTGAATATTTTTGTTCCTAGGTATTGACACGGCGTGCCAACCCGGTGTGTTCAGATATGTACAGAAATAAATAACGCTCCCGTAGAGCCCCTAGACCCAACACAAAGCGCAATACGCCAGTAACCCAACATGTCAATTCCACGCTGCCACAAATCGATGATTTTTGTTATTTTAAAGTTTCAAAATTGCCTAAGTTGATTTATCGGAGCTATTACGTGATTCATCGATCTGGAGCTGTTGAATAGACGAGTTTCGATAGCGTTCGTTAGGGTTAGTTTTACCCAATTTACCTTCAATATTACGTTAAGAAAATGTAAGTTATTTTCTAATATGTTTTTATGCCACTTACCTTACAACTGAATGCAATCCATGCTTTTATATGAGGAAATTCTCTAAGAAGGTCACATAACATTTCGGCTTCTTCTTGACAAGGAATCGTTTCCAACGCTAGAAGGTCGACTCCAGCTTCAACCAACGCCTGTACTCGAGGTCTGTGCCAAGCTCTCATAGTCTATAAAGTTAGATATAAAAGTTTAAAATTCTATGTAAAAATACATGCATAACAAATCACCAAGTTTTTCTAAAATAAACATACGGAGAAAACTCATAAATATTCTAAACTAAAACATGACATGAATAAAACAATAAAAAGAGCCCAAATTAATTAGGGCGCATATTTTTGTTACTTCATGTTTGTTTCAGATAGCCATTTGTTCTAGGTTTCGTTAATTAACTGTCCACCCCAGTCAAATGCTGTCGGTACAGAAAAAAAACAAGAGAAATGGAGTGGAGTTTTTCATATTGCCGATGTAAATTTTAATTTGCAGGCAACTTTACGGCCCTCTTTACGATTTAGCCGCCGCTTTCAATGGCCTTTATTAGGCTATGCATTCATGGCTCTCGGGGTTCCGCAGAAATGATCGAGCACCTGATTTAATAGTTTTTACAGAAATTCTACTATCTTTATAGCCGTAGTTATTGGAATATCATTCGGCCCTCATTTATTTTAAACGTAGAATTCGCCGTTTTAGTTTCTCCTTCAGTAATGTTTTAAAAATTTAGACATCATGAGTTTGAGAGAAGTCTTAGTCTTGATAGATAAATAGGCGTTACCCTGTATATTTGTAAATCGAAAAGCAGGAAGAAAGAAAACCGAGTAGCTAACGAATTAACGATAACAGCTGTCCTGAAAAAGTTTTAGATAATATGGTGAGAGTTAAGTTACAACATAACGAAAGCTTCGGACTTAACTTTCGTTAATTAAAGACGTCGTGGCGACGTGGAGAGAGACAGCTACCTACATAGTAGTAGATGTATATAATCAAACCGTTGATATTATGTGAAATAGAATACTTTTAGTGAAAGAAGTAATGGTAGTAGTAGACAATATGGGTAGAAATACGCGTTATGATATTTCGAACTAGTTACTAGGTAAACCTATGTTAAAATAAACTAATACCCACGTTTTCTTTTGCCACAAGAATATAGAACATCTCAACGTTGTATTCATTTTAAAACTTTTATCATAATTTATATGTAAATTTACATATCTATCTCTGTAAACGTTTCACAGGAAACCTTTTGGGTGTTTTGGAATGAGGGGGACGGGGGCGCGCTAATGAGTGTGAAACTCGGTATATAAAAGAAAACGGATAAAATCGAGTGTGTACAGATAAATCATTTTACTTTTGCAGCTACTTAAAGGGAACCCCGAAATCGAACAGCATAGTTAATGTAGAATAATAAAAATACTCACTCAGTGAATTCGGAGCTTTTAGTTAGAAAGCTTTACCTTTAACATTTGAACAAGATCGATTCGGCCGATTGCCGCCCTAAAAGCACTCAAGTGACAATACATAGAAATAGACAAAGAACCAATTTCGCGCTGGCCAAATACATTAATTATTAACTAGCTACATATAAGCGACTAGTTTTATAGAAATAGTTTCGCTCTTGTATTTTGTGTGGAGGATTAATCATTTACCTAGATAGGTACCTACCTAAGTATCACTAGGTAGATATTTTTTCTTGGCTTCACTTTTGGTAAGAAGTATTTTAGAGAACAGTAATGTTCAAAAACGTGCAACAGTTTTCGAATAGACATGCATCACTGAATGGGCGTTATCAAGTAATAGTATCAAGTAAGTTTTACTGGATACTACTTGTTTTAATATGTACCTCAACGGGCGTAGTATCTGCGTAGCTGCCATCGTACTCTGAGCCGTCATGCAGGTGCGCTCCATACGGACCCACTGAACCTACTATCAGTGGTATACGATCTAAAGGAACAGATACATTACAATTAATATCAAGTCCATACATATTACTTATAGTACCAGTACTATAGATAGAGTATGCTATAACATTATCTCCACGAATACACATAACTTTCAACCCTTGCAAAGTGTAATTAATGCGTGCTTGCACCCGACCCTTGCGGGTGCGGACCCTAGAATCTTTGTTTACAGCAAAACACAAACATTCTTGAAATTTTATAAATTTAAATAATAAATTACTTTTGTGACGTACCTTTGACTTAACTGTGTTTCAAGAATCTTTATGCTAAGTTTAGGACCGAAATGAATTTATACTTATTGAACTGGTACATTTATTACATTTTAAATAAGTAGGTACCTACTTGTCATTCCAAAAAGTTATAACGAACATAAAGCAGTAAGTACATTTGATGTAAAGCTCTGATAAAGATTTAGATGCGTATTTTCAGTGGTTTATAGCCTATTTACCTGTTTACTAGAAAATGAACGAGAACTCGAGAAATAAACGTTGAAATTAGATATTTGCCCGAAGCCCACTTTCATTATCTTGTTACGGACATTCTTTTTGTTTGACAAAGTGCTTTTTGCTCGTATTTTCTTTACGTTTTCATATACAGGTTTTGTTAAGTTTAAAATATGTTTCTAAATAATTTAGATGCATTTAGCTAAACCAATATAACATACAGAGGACCACTTACTAAAATTATTTTTCCAAAAATCTTGATTAATCTATAAATCTAAAGGTATTTAATCAAAATTATTTATATGCTTCCAAAAAAGTCATTACTATGCCGCGAACATCCATCGCATTCATATAAATGTAAAAATTACTATTATAATAAACATGTAAACTCAGTGTTCAATTATTAAACATACTACACAATATGTAATATCACTAGCTTCCAAGCAATTTGTCATTTTCATTTGATCTTTTAACGTCTTCTATTTACTGTGGAGGCCGTTCTATCCCTGTAGGCTCTGTATTCATTTATGAAATATGTCGGGCCGCGGAAACTCCGCACACTGCTATATACACTCGTTCATGGATACTCACCATTCTGTAGGTAGTCCTGGTACTCCTCGACGTAGAGCGAGCGCGCGCGCTTGGCGAGCTCGACGGCGCGCACGATGAGCTCGAACGCCTGCTCGGCCGTCACTCCGAGGTGCTCCACGAAGCCCTCCACCGACGCTTGGTAAGTGTTCGTTATTATTAAATCTGCTCCCGCTGCAAAGTAACCATAAAACACATTTTATAGCCTGCAAACAGTCATAATGTTGTACGCATTAATCACGTCTAACCACAGGTTGGCATTTAATGAAAACAAATGAATCCCAAGATTAATGTCTTTAACCATGTTACCGATATCTCTATGCTTTTCCTGTCAACGTTAATTAATAGTCCACATATTCCGAAGTTGGTATTACGAAACTAGCTCGATAAATATGGCTGAAGTTGAACTTTGTTGCTATTACGAACTGTGAGCGGGGTGCGGCTAAGAGGCGTAAACAATTAATATTATTAAAACTTAGTAATGCAACACGAGCCCGGGTAGTTCAATATTATGGAAGCGAGGTCGGTAAAAGGAACCGTTCTCTGTCGAAGAAAATAATTATGTAATAAATAGAAGACGGCGCACGGCTTGCGAATGGAAAGGTATTAGACAGACAAGGTGATTAATGGCAACAACGCTGTGTATCCCGAGTTGTAGTTTGTATAGGAGGCGCGGCGTTACCGTACGGCGCGGGCGGCGGGAGTCGCGCCTCCTGCCTCCTGCCGCTGCCGCTGTACTATGCAAATGTGGAGTAGTTAGTACATGAGGGAGAAATAGCGGCATCACTTGCCAACTTGCTACAGCGTCAATCATAATAATCACAGCGGAACAGCTGGGACTTACCTACCGAGAAAATATGTATGCCTGCGACTTTATGTTTCTAAATTGTAAATAATCTGCCTACAGTTTACGTAATACTCTATAATATTAAATGATAATACCCATACTCTGATAATAAATGTCTGATACTGTTGTAATAATAAATATTGTATGGCATATACGTACATCTGTACACAATATAGTCTCTGTTATCTAATGTCCGGCGTTTTTCGACGAGACACGAACATTTGGCTCTACAAAGTGCGCGTCACATTTTGTGTTTTTCAACATTATATCTTGTATTAGAGGCAGCAAAGCAAGGCAGTAGGCTTTTCCCTCCAGGGAGTTATTTGCTTGCAGACACTTTTCAGCTTTTCCTTATGAAAAGAAACGGTCCGTTTTGTGGCGAAGAAAAGCGCTTTCAGAGGACGATGACACGAGACGAGGTCGCACTCTCGCTGTCAGATGCATGAAAATGACGGGCTAAAAGCGACCTTACGTGTAATTCGTCAAAACACGCATGTACACTTGTACTTAGCCGCAACGTTTTGCGAGCCTGTGTTTGTGTAAGTTCGCATTCGTTTGCGGTTTTTGTGAACTGTTTCCAAATTCGAGATAAGTACCTATATGTAATTCTGTATTGTACTGTGTTGTCACGAGAGATTGTATAGTGACGACTGACGATGCGTCGCGCATCGCTTTGGTTATTTTGATTGACACTGCATGCATCAATAATTAGCATGATAGATAAAATGTTATTTATTAGCAATAAATAAGTTAACCTTTTTAGAATTAAGGTATTATTAATGTTGTGCTTTCTATATTTACATACATTCTGCAAAAAGCAAAGAGCTTTTTGTAACTGACAGTTTTATGAATTATAGTTTAGTCATTAGATTGTATAGGACTTACAATAATTTTATTAAATTATTGTTTTGACTAGAACCGCATCAACAAAATTTATTAATAATTCAATATTGTCATGCTTTACATTATTTTTAAGCACGACGCTCTTTGAGATTAATTGCTGAAGCCTGTGTCTAAAGTCTCATTAAACTTAAATTCAATATCATTAAATTACATTATGCCTTGTTATCGCTTTGTTTATTTACATTATGACATTTTTTCATTTATTGCCTCTATTCTCTCTTGATTGTATTTAACATATCAACTATGATTGCAGATGAGGTGTTATTGAGTTGAGTAATAAATATAATCATAGATTAGAGACATACTTAATCAATATGAATAATACGGTTGTTAGTAGTTACCTACTTCAAAGCAAAAATATAAACTGTGTAAGTATTCATTCTTGTTCCATATATTGTGCACCGTAATATATAACTCGTATAACTCATTCTTAACTCACATTTTATTTTTATTTCTACATACACGTAAAGGTATAAGTTATAAGTAACATCTCCCGTCGCAAAAGTAAGAATAGAATATGAAGTCCCGTCACTAATAAATCTAGCTAAGTGTTTGTGAGTTAGTTCGTCTAAAAGAATTGTGTGAAATGTCCTAATTTAACATCTTGCATGCAATGTATTTATCAAATTTAGTGTTTATCCAATCAGGAACATCCACGTGTCCGCCCCCCACTACTCTAGTCGTTCGATGTTGCGCAAAAAACTAATTTTTCCACGTGGCATTACTATGCACTGATAGACAATAGAGGTTAATTAAAGCACAGTTTGCTTATTTAACTTCTCAACCAAAGAAATGTTTAATTTTGTTTGCCATCAATTATGATCAAACAGAGTTCGTTAAAGACTTATGCGGGGTAGAAACCGGTAAATAAGCTTTTAATAACTCATTATCATCTTGTGTACTTTATAAGTCATTCTCTACGCATCGGGAAAGATTAGCAGAAATAAGGACTTTATTGTTTTAAATAACTGCTATGATTTTAATGTTCCTTCCTTCTAACATTTTCTGTAAAGGGCAGCAGCTTTGGACATTTGAAAGTCGGGATTATATCCTAAGTGAGATACACAAAGGTTGGCAATCAGTATAAAAATAATTATAAATATTACATTAGTACCTTAGAGAAGAACTTACGTTACATAGTTCTGGGTATTTTAGAATCGGGCTTCAGTCTTACCTCTCAAAAAGTCGAGATGAGTATTGACGACCTCATCAGGGTGTGTATAGAGGAAGCGAGCACTCCAGAGCGGGTCACCATCGATCACGTGACCGACATGGCAGGACAGCTGCGTGGAGAACCCACCATCCAGCACCACAATCTCCGGCGGCTCCAGACTATCACCGTTCGTCGGAGTCATTCTTCAAAATACGTAGAGCTGAAAGATAACACTTGATTTAATCATTTATACAATACTCTCATTACCCAGAGGTATAAGAAGCCAATGGAAAGTAGTGGACATCGTGAAATGATAGAGCGAACTCTCCATTCCTCGGAGAGAGTTCAGGGGCTATCAGTGATTTTTTTTAAACTTTTTATTTACGGAATCACAAACTTATAAAATACAAAACAAAAATCACCAAACTGTACAACAGTTTGTTGGCGATAATGGCGCTCTTTTTTAACATATTTTTATTTAATTTGAACCCTTACAAGTACTTACTTAAGTTTAGGTTATAATTATAATAATTTATCGTTCAGTCTTTTCTTTAAAGTTACAGTGCTTATTTCTTTGGACGTGTCTCTTATAAAATCTATTTTATTAAATGTTATGGGTGTTAAATATTGCCTAATTTGTGAAGAAGAAGTGTGTAAGTGTGAAGAAGTATGTTCCGCAAATACTTGCACACTATAATGTTTCCTACGAGTTAGTAGTAGTTTTAGTTGAGCGGCTTGAGCGTAGCCACCGTAACCGAAACTTGATCTTAATTAGTAGTTTAATGTATAACTAAACTAACATTCTGTTCTAAGAAACCTAGAATATGATTTCCACCAAATATCGGTTATTATTTTGCGGGACTGAGACCAACGCCTACACTGCGACTAATCGATAAAAGTTTTCACTAGCATTATTGCGACGTAGAAGATATTTTAGTCTAATGAGTATTAAATAAGGGCACTGGGAGGTTAAATTTGATTCATAACTACGTAAGACCCAATAATACCACCTACTATGGTGGTATTAACTACGGATTTGATTCCCGCTTAGTACGGTATATTTATATATTTGATCTAAGGATTCTAAGGATATTATTCCGAGGTGAGCGTTTGTGCTTATTATAATTCGCGCGAGTAAATGTCTCTGTCTTTTATTTTATATCAATTGGTATTCGATTTCGATATATATTTGTCAAATATAAATCTAACTATAATGTTACTCCAATTTTAGAAATATGTGTGATAGCCATGCGAATTAAGAAGATTTGGAAATAAAAATCTAATTAGTAATTATCAAAGTCCGAGACGCGAAACGTAAAAGAGAAATTTATTCGTAGTTACTGACTGTCAATGTACCTACTGGAAAAATACGAATTAATTTTCTGAGAAGTACAGTTATATCTAGGTATATAATGATACTACTACGAGCAGAAATAAATCGATACCTTTTAGGCAGGCATTCGTCCCAGATTCAGAATGATTGGTTTCTTTGGACGTCTATAGATTTGTAGAACGTTCCAATTATTTTATTACAACGTAAAATTAGGAGAAATATTCCTATTTGTTATTTTGAATTATGAGTTATCATTAGCTACAGTTTAAGAAACTTAAGAAAAAGAAACATTTATTATGCTTCTTGATTCGAACAATATTTTTGAACAATTTTATTGTTTTTACCATAGGACGAGGATAAACTAATTTTAGAAATTTTTTAAATAAAAAGCGATATGACTACAGAGGACATAAAAGAAAACGCAGGGTTTAAAAGCAAACGTACCTATTACCTAAAATCTACAAAGTCAGTATCACGACAATACCACAGTCCATACTCCATATTCTAAACATTACTGTGGCAGTAGGTCTAGGTACTGTTTCGCCTACACAGGTTGTGACAGAGCTAGTTAATGCCTGTTTTTGATGCTGATCGCGTAACATTTACGCTGTTCCTATAGTAACATATTTAAAACTAGGTTCATATAACTCATTAAAATTCATGGTTACTACACACATACGAGGCTACGAGCATGAATAAGTACTTGTAATTTGATGTAGATGGTAGATTCTTATATTTTTACTGGTACCTAAAATAATATGAATAAATAAAATAAAATCATTCAAATACTCATTACTCAGAATCGTATAATAAACAAACAGATGCGACAAACAACTTAATAAATCTTTCATGTAATTGGTATACCTACACATTTTGATTCTATCTGACGGAAAACTAAAGAGGAATTTCACACGTTAATAATAAATTCCAAGTGCGTGCCCTCAAAACGGCAATAGACAGTTGCCACCTGCCGGGGACTTTTAGCGGAACATTATGTATGTGAGAGGGTTAGTTATCTGTCGTAGCATTATTGTCAAAGTTACAGAACGACTCCAGTAAAAATATTAAATATTACCTTATTTGTACTAATAGTACTAGATAAGTTTGTGTTCAGGTAGTCAATAATTCTTGTTCGCCCAAGAAAGAGTTATCGACTGAGTAAAGTAAATCTGCGACTAACCCTCAGTAAAATTTATTTGTCTAACCATTTAGTATTTTTACCCCATGAAAGGTTGTTAATGTTTTACGAATAACCCTAAGACATCCGATAATCCAGGGCCCATTTTACAATCATAAAATATTTGTTTATTTCCTAAACGTGTTGGGTAGGCTACAAAAAATAAAACCGCTGACAGTGAAATCTGATTGATGCGATAATGCCGAAACAATTGGCCAATTAAAATGACAATCAGCGGACGATAATATAATCAACGGCAGAAAACAAGCAACGATAGTGTATAGAATATACATAAAGGAATAATAATGATTGAAATCTACTAATATATGCAAATAGGTATGCAAAACAATACGAGTTGGATATTTTATTAGTTACCTTATCTACTCGCGTATTATAAACTAGTGACCCTCCGAGATTTTGTTGGGCCATTATAGGGTAACCGATAGGAAAGGTAAAGTTGGACGCTAAATCTACTGAACGAGTATCTGTAATAAACAAATAAAATGTTTCACTTACAACCATTCGTTTTACTGGAATTAGCCCTAAAAACTTAAATGTTATTGCTGTATCTTGCATGTCATCTTATGCCATTCATTGAAAGCATGTACTTATGATTATTATTATTTATAGTGCCTTTGGAATTCACAAAATGTTTATTTGTTGAGTATTCTTGATAGAAAAATCTATACGAGTTATTTATATTTTTTTTGGTACTCTACATTATTTTTATATACATTTATGGAATGAATAAACACACGCGCCATCTTTTTATTATAAGTAAGTTGACCATTGTTACGGAAATCATAAGAATATTCGAATAATTAACATAAATTCTTCGTTAAGTTATCACCGTTTTATGACTCACGTGTTTAACAAGAACTCGGCTCTACAGTTTGTTCTACATTTAAATTAATAGGGTAGGTATTTTGCGAGTTGATTGTTACTACTACATGCCTGTGAGTATTACTTTCTTAAATTCCACAAGTATTATTACATTATACGTGATCAACCATACCGTATGCCTGTAATTGGCACAATGATGATTATGGCTTTCAAAACATTCGATATTTGTTTACTTATTACTAATTTGCAGACTAATTTATTTAATTGAATATTATTTTTCTTTTTTAAAAACGTACTGTCGCCCCACTTGTCGGACTTTCTCCTGCATCGTGGGCGCGTTACTCAAACATGAATTATCACATACACGCACACCTAGAGTCGGGACAAAAATCTGCGGATCACACAAATTCTTGTCGGTGCGGGAATCGAACCCGCAACCCCTAGCGCAGCAGCCCAATGGCG
The DNA here is from genome assembly GCA_905340225.1 of Abrostola tripartita. Lineage (NCBI taxonomy): Eukaryota > Metazoa > Arthropoda > Insecta > Lepidoptera > Noctuidae > Abrostola > Abrostola tripartita. The sequence continues at coordinate 7,609,256 of HG996488.1, forward strand.
TGGCCACTGCGCCGAGCAGGTTGTCAAAAATTTTACATATGGTATCACTTTATGATATCTTATTTTGAACAACAGATAAAGAATAATGTAAAACAGATTTTACAAACTAGGGCGACTCGGGCCCATAATTAAATAAATGTTAACACAAAACTATTATCATAGAAGTAGACAGTAAATATTAATTGCCCTCTATACCGGAGCTCTTATTGTTTGTCCAAAATCAAAGGGTGAAGATCTCAGAAATATTGAGAGGTGTCCATGTTCCCTGCCGAGCATAATGCGATCAATATCATTAGGGTTCAGAAATGGAGTGGAAGTGAGGTGGAGAGAGCTATGCATTGACAAAGGTAACGATTATTAAATGTAGACTGCTGTCTGACTGTATGGGGATGATGCGCTACATATTATATATATATACGTGGAGCATATTACTACTAAAGCAGCTTCTTGTTTAGTAATATTGATACCTGGGATATGTTAGCAATATGCATGCTTTCTTGCTTATAATTTGATCATCATTTTCAGTAGCTAGTATGGTACTAGATGCTAAAACAGTAAATAAAAAGTGATGTGTTAACCTGATAACAGACCAGTAAACACTGTCTTGCGTCTGCAGGCGCTCTCCTTACGGCACGTACCTACTATTTTGATGTTTTAGATCTTCTATAATATTATATTTAAAAATTGAGTTTTTTTTGGATTGTAAGTTGCGGTTGATATAACCCTTCAAGTCTATTTAGCTAACTGCCAAAATACTATTCTCGGCAAGCGTAGAATGTAATTTAAAGTAACGTATCGGATGCATGGGTGCCTTCTGTCGAAGCTAGCTAATGTCAAACCGTTGGTAGATAGGTTTTGATGTTTTTCAAAAGGCTAATCGGAAGTTGGCATGCAAAGCTTACACATAAAAACAATTGCTTTTTTAACCTAAAAATAGATGGATGAGCTAGACAGAAAAAAATATTACTATTAATTTCGATTGAGTGTAAGTCCCCCTTTAAATGTTACGTACTGCGTAATTGTAACACGAAATAACTCGATCATAAATAAATTTATAAATGAAATTATAATAAATCAAATGGTCAGAGACCTCAGTATCTATAACGAGTGTTTATGTAGTCTAATGTCGCGACTATGCCTTATCTCTGAGAGAAAAACAATAAACATCGTTCTACGACATATATAAAACAAACTTCATATTATTTTCTTACATTGAGGTTCGTAATCAGCAACCAGTTAACTCTACATACAGTTGCTACGAAAATAAATACAGAAATTAAACGTAAATATGCTCTACTTGTTCCTAATTGTATCTAGTATCATGTTATCATTCATTTACTGTTACCTATTCGTATATTATTAGATTTACTTCTAGGTAATTAGGTTGAAGTTGGATGGTGAATGAATGTTAATATAATTGTACTACAAGTATTTGCTAAAACCCCATTTATGTGTTAATTTGCTGAGTGTAGAGCATGGCCACCCCATATAATGTTTAGAGGAAACTTTTATTATTTTATATCATCCATCTAACTCAATATCAATCACTGTATTCTGTTACACATAGTTATATAACAAATCTGTCCCGTGGGTCGTATTATTCCTACATGACGACAAAAAGAAAAGCTGTTTTAACCATAGAGACGAACCGTAGCGTTGTTTTGTATGTTTGCACAATTTTATCGAAAGCGACTAAAATAACTAGTTAGCATAATTTATATAAAATATAACATTTAGCGGAGGCGTTCGTGCCAAACAGTTCGATTAGAGGTTTAGATTAGGTACTTAACATCTTGTACAGAGATAAATTATTTATTTAAACCACACCTTTCTGCTTGGAAGACAAAGAAAATTTCACGCGGGTATTTCGGGAGTTTTATAGAAAGTATCAACTAATTTACTTACAGAATAATGGTCCAGATCTACGAATATAAGTAATTAATATATAATATATATACATACATTATACATATAATATACATTTTATAGGTATACTGATTTAAATATTAGGTATTTGTCAGATTTTACAATTATTTTGATCTTAAATCTACGACAAAAACAAAATACACAAATACGAACATTTAAAAAGTATCATAGTATTGATCCCCACTGGTAATTTGTCCAAAAGACTGACAGCATTTCCACGTTGAATGGCAATATTGGTTCTTCGGCCAAAAATGCACCAGCCCTTTGGTCATGTGTAGAGTCGACTAAGCGTTTCGCTAAATCTCCAAATATAGGTGAATAGGTTCCTAATTATCCGTGGACGTGTTATATTCGAAATATGAATTTACACCCTTATGTTAATCATAGTAGATACGTAGATTTTACATCCCTTCTACCTCTATATATCTAGGTAGGTACTCATACAAGCAGCCAGTAGTAGCCACAACAACAATTTTAAGCACAATCTACGTAGGTATAATTAGTACAAAGTAATTTATTGAGATAGGCAGTTACGTCTGATACCAATATCTCTACATGGAAAACTTAAGATTCGTACTTAAGTTTATTACCGTAGTCGTACGTAGGTAGGTATACAATTTTATTACATATCGAATAGATTATGAGAACTTTAAGCAAATGATAAATCTCTTCGACCTATGTAAGTATCTGTAGTTACGTGACTCGAAGGCGAAAGGGAGGTCACATAATTTTGATCCGACGCTAGTTTGTTATCACTTACAATTAAATGACTACCTACACGTGTCCCGTACCGAATATTGCATGTGGCTGAATAACATTGTTTCATGTATGTCGGAACGAAAAGAATTTACGTATTGTAACCTCCCCTTGACAAACTCTTAATTGTTTTAAAAGTTTTCACCGAGCTTTTCCGAAGCCCTCGTCGCGAAGTTCTTAAATTATTTGGGAATTATATAAAAATGTGAAGGACACTCTAATTAAACATAAATCACTACAAGAAAAACTTGGGGAGCCTCCTATAAAAGCGGTTGAGACATTTTTGCAGCGAAAGAAATATCGTTTTCGGTGACAACAATATTTTAAGCGTCCCGACATACACCTGAGCACGAAGGGTGCCGAAATGAGTTATTGTACAGTCTGACACCTCGTATAGGCAAGGAAAGCCTAAACAAACCCCCATGTAAAATAAAGAACAGGTAGTGTGTTGACTTACTAACTTGTTTACTATAATTATAGCCAGGTTAAGATAACGGAGGAATCTTAATTAATACCATTTGTTAGTAAATCTGTAGCTAGTACCTAGTATTTCTTACACTTAGTTTAATTATTAAGTAAAATAAAAAAGGTATTAAAACCTTTTTAATATTTATAAAACAAGCAATAGTTACGTTGATTTCGGACTTTATTCGTCAATATTGTCTATCTCTCTAAATAATGAAGTGAAGTAACAAGTAAATTCTAATAATTTGAATATTTATTAAAAAGTCATACTTATCGCATTATCATATTTTTAGCAATAAAAAAATAATGCTAACGCCAGATGTTTATACCCGCGACGACTAAAAAACAAACAATATAAGTGTGTGAGTTACGAAGGTTACTATGTGTCTATTTTTGGTGAGCTATTTTGTCACGGACCTTGAATGGTTTTATTGTAAAAAATATTTCAATGCTCAGAAAAATTGGTCCGGATTGTTACCTATCTATAAATGATAAGTCTAGTGGAAAAATACGAACTTCATGATATACAAAGCACCTTTTAGCTATGGATCAAAACTGCTTTAATAAGTTAACAAATACTTAACATTAAAAGAAGATATGTTTATCGATTAATTACTATTATTTCAACAAACTCATGCCTGCTGAGGCGTTTTTATTAATTTAAACTTTATACTACTTTGCGTTACTTATTGATTGCCACACAACCGATTTACCACGTACCAATTTTATACCTTAACGGCCTCCTATGATTATGAATTTATGACAGTTATTATAATTTAAGAAAAATAATCAAATAAGTAGATATTTTGTGTTACGGTATACATGTAATAAAAACATTATTGTGTACATAAAATAAATACTTACATTATTTGCCGATATAATTTGAGTGATCCGGTCGATTTGTATTAATAAAGAGAGTAGCCGAGTAGTAGTACCGAATAGCTGAATACTATTTTTATTTAGAGAAACATGATTATTATACGACGCGCAAACAACCACTAGTTATCATGAATACACGCGAGTCGTTCGTATCTATAGCGTGATACCGCACACTGGCAAAAAGCAAGAATGAATAAATTAAAAAATCCAACTGTGTAATGTGGACTGCGGATCCTGGTTAAACAATTTTCATGATGAAGTAAACACACGATTGGACGAAGAGAGGAAGACTGACTGTTAAACGTTATCCGAGAGTTGGTACCCACTATAGGAATACATTAACATAAATAAATATTTAACCGCAGTTATCCGTTATCTTGGTGTTATTATTTGTTAATCGTTCAACATTAATTATTTACTCGGCTCGGAAGAGCTAATCGAGATCAAAGGTCAACTCAGAATTCTACTAACATCTAATTAGGGCAGGGATAAGACAATAGAATTTAAAACTGACTCGTAATCAACCCAACAAGGCCAATATTACTAGATAAGGCAGTGGCTCTGCATACATGACATAACTTACATTTATTGTATTATAAGTTTATTTTTAAATAAGTATAATAGATTTTCATATACCTTTATTCAGTACCGTTATTCAGTTATAGTAAAAATTTTGTACGCTTAATAATTTTTTCCAGAGTTTGACACGCTGGAGCACATTGTGCGTTGTGTGATACCCGCTGATTGGCTAGCGGAGCACATTTCGAGACAGATAGATATTAATAGAGTTATCAACATGGAGCAATGTACTTGCGACTTACTCGCTCCTGTGAACGATCACCAAAACGCGGCAGTACTGATTCCTCGATCAAATAACCTACATATTTGTGAGTCTCCTTTGTTGGATAAACTCAAAGCTAAACGTTTAGATTTAATATTAAGCTAAGTATTATTGTATAATTAAAACAAAAAGTTTTGTTTAGATAACACACAAAAAAATAAGTGCTAACAACAGGTCGTGTTGTAAAAAGTCAGGCGGAGTGTACTCGACCCGTTCAATTTAAGTGGCTCTACCCACATCGTTAAACGCCGAAGCCATGGATCTACTTCGTGCTGTAGGTAGCTATCCCTGTCCGAGGCGCAGCTGTTGAACCTTTATCGGTCATTCACCACGCGTCGGCTCTATATTTGAAAAATCACAACGAGCATGCCTACTATTTTTGTAATAACAACATTTCCTGGCAAGATTTCAATACACAATACCTTCACACAAAAAGTACTATGCAACTGAGTCTGCTCTGTTTCAGAATATAGGTCTTGTTGTTGTTGTCATTCTTACAATGTTTATTGAGTTACTATGGTAATTCGATCCAGTTTTCCGGTAGATACATTTGACCGGCACTACGTTTCTACCAGACATATTTGATGTCTGATAGTAGAAGTAATTGTATTACCTACATAGATATCTAGTCAAATCACAATAGCTGTCTCATGCAAGTCAATTACGTCTATCTGCCGCCTGGTTAGTTATCTGAACACAGTGATACAATATGAATTCAGTACGAGCAAGTTACAGTTGTTCAAAACTATTAAACATGATTATTTCGTTGGAAAATTGAATTAAAATTCAATTCTGTTATCTAGAGTAGGTGCGGTTGAAAGACTAGGCGGACAGATACGAGATACGCCAGACGTCGCTACATGCACACTTGTTTTATCTATTCAATTAAATAGACACTGCGAGAATGGCAACACAATGTTGTGATAATTATTATAGTTATTTTGCTACGATAGAAAGTTACTATGTATCCGCGATGAGAAAATGTCTATTTAAGAAGGTACACAATGTTTATTAACTAGACCTAAGAATATCTAGGCCCAAAACGAATAAAGAGTTGTAATGACGGGTAATTTTTATAAAATTATATTGAGGTCTGCGATTATATCAATATTTCATTTATATTTATGGTCTTTGCGTTAGGCCTCCTTATTGGGGCAACCAGTACTCATCCTAAGTTTGTTTTGGTTCATTTTAGCGGCAGGTCAGTTCCAGAGTAGGGTCAGTCAAGAAACGCCACCGCAAGCCGATTTATATTATGGTTCGAAAGTTGAATTTATATAAATGTTCATTTCGCTCACAATTCTTTGCTTGCGGGTTCAAATCAAGTTAATATTATTGTGGATGTGTCCTAACTGATCAGAAAACATTTACTAGCTCTCGAGGGGTTCTTTATAGTTTTATGACGATTTCACATCGAGATTCCGAGTCATTAAGAACCTAATAAACAAACTTGTACTTATTTGTAATTATCGTTATAAGTATTTAATTAAGCATCATAAATGATAATACAAATACATGTTCCTTTATTAGATTGCTGCTTATTAGCAGCTTTTTAAGGAGCTCTTAATATAACATGTGTCATAATAACGTATTCACGTGCTACGGACAACATTTGACAGATTACATTCATCTGTTTTCTAATCCAACGTAGAGTCGGTCAAGGACGGGCCACCAAATGATAATATAGTAACTTAGGTATTGTAACTTAGTCAAGTGTGAACATAACTAAGTATAATGATTCTGATTTATTATTTGAACAGTTTTTTTATTATTCTGTTATTTCATTTTCAATATTATAAACATCCATGCTAGTCATGCAACTAAACCTGTAATCCTTGACGGGTTTTTTTTTACAATTTAGGTCTAAAAAGGATTAGAGCTTATGCCATAGGTGACAAATGGTAAGTTTACTGTCATTCATGAAGCTCACATATTGTTTAGTACATTTTTCCACAATTTTATATACCAACGATATATTTAATTAAGAATTAGCGCATTGGCAGTAAGTTACATAAAATCCTCATCAATAATTCAAATTGCAAGCTTTTGCTGCACAGTTATAATCGTTTCCTACAATCCAATTTCTTTGTTCAAACAACGAAATTGAATATTGAGAAAGCGCTGCAAAAATCCATTTCGCACTATAGGTTTGAGGTTTGTATAGTATGGTCGTGGTGAATAATATATTATTGTTTACGATGGTTATTGGGAGCTAGGTACGGAAGAAATCCCAGTGCGCTGCGCATACTGCAGTCGGCTCGTGTCCTTAGCTCTTACTTCCTTACAGACAATCATAACATTTGTAACTTTACGTTTTTTTAGGTAACTTTTTAAGTTTTTACAAATTTACATTATTCATAACCACTTTAGCTGAGTATTTTCCTATTTTCTTTTCATTGTCAAATATTCTAAACGTAAATTCTTAATTTTGCCAGATAGATTAACCCCTATATAAAAAAGCCAACCGGGCACAATCCCGACAGTACTGCTCTAGAGTATCCAAGAAAGATCATGACATTTAAAACGTGTGTTTGAACCCACCCTTTGCACCCTTATGCATATGAATCTGATCCGTAAACCTCAGGGTCCCAACGATCATGATTTAAACTTATTAGTATTAGGACCATGAAGTAAATTGCGAATTGTTTTCCCTACGATTATTTTCGTAAATTCACACACAGCTACCTGTCTAATCAAGATATACCGTTGGGAGGATGCGAGTAGCCATTGAAATAATAAAAACATTCGCTAGAAAATAACGCCTTCACGAAATCTATCGATGGAATGGAGTTTCGATTTAACTCATTGATTTGCTGTTAACGCCACTTGAGTGTTCTAAAAGGTACAGTAATAATACTATTGTAAAGTATTAAAAATGCTGTTAATTAATTAATAATATAGGTACTAAACTGATGAAAACATTTTACACGTATATTATAAAATAAATATAAGAAAACAAATGCATTCGTGACATAAATTATAAAAAAGAGTGTTGAACATGAACATATTTTAGTTCGTCTTTCACCAAACAAAAAGCATCTTACCACGAAATTTCATAAAACTCTGTGACAAATTGAAGCAGTCATGAGTTTGTGATATGAAGTCAGATAAGAGAGACGGATGGAGGGCATGACAAAATTATAAGGGATACTTTGGCCACAGTACCCTTTCGTCGCGATACGTTATCGTGGATACACGCCGAGAAAAAGGTTTAGAAATGTTTGTCCTTTTAAAATCTTTGCATCCAAATTCAATTATTTCTTTGCGTTATGAAATAAAAACACTACAATAAATAACAAAGTATTACAATAATGTAATTCTTTCTGGTCTACGCTCATATGTACCTTCTCGTTTAAAGGCTAAAGTAATATTTATCTATTTCTTAACTTTCTGGCATCGGTTCAAAAGGAAGTATACCTCAATTTCGCTTTTGGACTCCAAGCAATTTACTTCAAAACCCTCATGTAAAACGTTCATAAAATACACCTTAAGTTAAAGAAGAATGTATTCGTAATGTACAGCGAGTTTTCTTAATATACTTGATATAGACGGTGCAAGTTAGTTATCTGTTTCCAAATGTAGTACATAGCATTCAAGGTAAATACAGAAAAATAAATGCATCTATATATACATAGGTATATTCTTAATCCTTATCTAGCATCTTAACGAATCTCTGAGACGAAATTGTTTAATTAATTTAGTTATGTTAAGCCATATAAAGAGCGTCTGGTTTCTTATGGGTTGAACAAATGCATACCAAGTTCGTTTTTCCCCTGAAATTGAGATTGAAGTCTCAGAATTCTCGGATCTACTTTCGTACAATAGTTCCTAGAGAACAGGTGACGTGGTTTACGACTTGCAGTCGAGAAGGAATGTTTAGTGCAAATTGCGCAGAAGACACTCAGTTGTGCCCGTGATAAATATAATGTCAAATGATACAGACAGGGTAACGAGTTCTTTGAAACGAATAAATAGATTTCACGTCCAATAAACACGTACGCTCAAATGTAAGCATATCGGACCAAATGTGAAATACGGTTCAATAAATTACACTTTCGTAAACTTACGAACAGAATAGGTACTATATTACTTCTTAGAAGACATTGGGTGGACATAATAATAGCAAATACAGTGTGTATCTTATTTTACTTTCTAAATCTCATTGTGATTTATGTGAATTTGAGTTATACTGCTGCAATGCGTTGTTTATTATTCATTTCGGATATTGAAGAATGTTTTGAATTCCTAAGTTTCGACAACATAATTCGATCTACTCGCTATGACAAAGACTAAAAGCAATTTGAACAAATTAAAGACTAGACCTGAGATTACATGTGCTTTATTAAAAGAAGATAGCCTAATCAAATTAGTTAGTAGAGTGGAAGTAAATGCGTAGCACGAAGTCTACGGGGTTACGACACTACGGCAAATAAAACCTATGTAGGCAGATACTCATTTTAAGTTAACGACCAATTTCTGCTTAGTGTTTCTGTACAAAGAAAAAGTAGATCATGATTTTTCTGTACATTTGTTGTTTATTTTTAGACATAAGGCATCCTGATCTAAGTTTCAGGATGGCCTTGGAGCATGACTAAAATAGTTTTTATTTAAACTTCATGAAATATTAAAATATTTAGCAGTGCTCTAAAAAACATTTGTTTGGAGCCTTAGTTATTTTTAATAGCTTTTATTTAACATGCAATTTTTTTTATGTATGTTGGTTTCTTTAGGTAAAATCTTGCAATCTAAATCCATTTCCAGGCATCGGATTGAAAATAAATTTTGCATACTTATATAAATTCGGTGTCAATACAATATTATGGTACTTTGAGCTGGTTTGATTATGGAGTAAAAAGGTGGTCATAGGAATCCTCTCACGAAATGACACAATCTCGTCGTCTCTGGGCTTGTTTAATTCGTTTTCACTAGTTCTTTTTTAGCCTAGCTGCTTTAAAAGTTTGTATTAAAAATATCAACATCTAAACTCTTACAAGTTAAACCTACTACAATAGCCACACCTAAACTACTGCAGGGATCACATGGATCAGCATGGGATCACTTCTTGCATTATTTTTCTCTACACTAGCAAACTTAACACAAAATATTATTGATAAATAACAAATGCTGGGTATTCAATATTATTTTTGATGCCAGTTTTGACGGCCGACGATTTTTCACCAATAAAATAATGTATACAAAAACAAGTATCTAAATAGAGTCGTGTTTTGGAAGGTGGTATTTTCAGCCAGCCACTACGACGTACTAGTATTATGTGTGGCGCAAACTGAATGTTATTTGTATTGTCTGCTGTGTTACCGAATCTATGGCCCGTCGGACTATATAAAGCCATACACGTAAACAACAAACTGAAATTACCAACCGAACGGTAACAGCAGAATGTTAACGTACACGTGCATATTTGGAATAGTTTTGTTTGGTACAGTGGCACTGCCTGGCCGGGTGCTGGGCCAGCCCAGCCACTTCCCAGAGAACATCACTACCTGCGAGGATTTTGAACTTGGATCACGATTTAATCCATACGCGGTTGTGGATTCAGTGTGGAGAATATTTTACTTTTGGTCAAATACTACGGAACTTTACCCAATAATATTCTCGTTAGCCGCTAAAAATGTGAGTACCAAAGTTTTTTTTCGGTTTTAATTTGGAATACAGATAGACATAGAAGAAGACGAAGAAAGAATTGAGATAGACATAGAAGAAGCTTGTAGAACGCTTTTGAAACAGCTAATATAGTACCTACCCGAGACATTGTCTAAGACACTGGTATATTTCTAGGCTTCATAATCAATATATTATATTTTTGATTCAACATCACGTAATATTACATTAATAAAAGATCTTCTTAAATGGAAATGCATGTAAAAGCATTTGTTTTGTTATTACTGTCGCGTCTAAAAATGATATTAAATATTCATATTGAGTGTAGAGTACAAAAGTACTGCTTATTTCTAGAGAAATCTTTTCCAGCAGACCCGCGACAGGAAATTTAAAAAAGAGGAAATGTAGGTACACAATCTGCCAAAGAGTTTATTAAAAATTATCAATATAGATAGGTAGAACATATTGTGAACCAATATTAGACAGACCGATATTATAATTTTTCCAATAATCGTTTTATAATGCTCGACGTATTATATAAACACATAATAGAGCGTAAAATTACTATTGAGACATTATAAAATTAAATAAGACTAATATAATATTTTAGACAATAGCATAAGTCTGCATACTTCTTCAGAAATTAACTTATTCAATCAATCAATTAATTATTAAAACAACATATTTAATTAAAGCTAAAGTTAAAGTGTCTATAGTATAGTAATCTAAAAATCTTAGTGTTAAAACAATTAATCTATCAATCATATGGCAGTCGTGATGCTCATCATACCGTTCTTTATTAATGTGAGTAATGAGTACTTATTTTGAGTCATAGTTTTTATGTTTAAACTGCTTATGCTCTCAATGCCTACAACTTCCAACTACACATTATGTTTAAATATAAAAATCTCTTATAACAGTGAAATTCCAATATTGACGGTAAATTAATTGACGGTAACTTCAAGCTTGAGTCATATTTTCTTATGTGCAGCTCTTGGCGGCCATTAGGTACATAAAATGCTTGCGATCGATACCAAACTGTTATGTTATGAAAAGATTATATTTACTCAAAGATAGTGTCCCTTTCTTTCGATTATATTATTGAAAATAATATTATAACTTGAATGAGGTATGTTGCTGTTTCCAACTAGAGAGTTCAGAAGTTCAGAGACATTTTCGAGACAACGAATCCAGGTTTGGGCGTAGAGTGGGAAAAGGCCACCCTGATGATGGAGCCGCGGCCTGGCATTGAGGTGATGTTCCTGTACGCTGGCCAGCCGGGGGCCTTCCGAGCGATCGTCAAACAAGAACAGCGCAATAAAGGTGCGCAATATTGCTTCCCGCCTCCGCTTTCCCTCCTTGCCGCCATTTCCGCTCCTAACTTTCCCCGCCCGACTTGACTCATAATGATAATAAACAGGTCGCATTTCAAACATTTTTTTTCATGGTCTTCTCCTAATGACCTTTTGCTGTTTCACTCGTTTAACTTGCAGGCCAACTTTTAACATTTCTTACATGGAAAACCACTAATGTTTTTTAATAACAAACCTCAGGGTTAATATATTTATATGTTAAATATTTATTCGTTACTTTATTAAACAATAGACATCAAAGAGTACTGAAACATTTCGATGGCGTAACAAGTTTTGGTTTATGTTACAGTGCGGCCTTACCCCGAGCCGCTAATAAAGTTTGCAGACGTGAGGATGAAACTAGTCTCTCGGTTCCTGGGCATGATGTGCTGCGAGGATCTGACAGCGTTCGCCATGGTGAGAATCGATGAGCTGCCCAAAACCGAAGAAATGTGCGAGAAAGCTGCTTCCACTATAGGTTATCACGGACACAAAGGACGCTCATACTTATCTATCACTAAAAATAGAAAGGAAGAGGATCTGTAATTAATTTATCAAGCATGGTGTCCCGACTGTCATAGCGTTCTGTTTTTACCATATTGTTAATTTAAAATGGGTTGCTTAAATACATTACATGTTGTATCTATATTGTGATTTTATGTAATATATCTGACATCCACTAATCGTAGTTATAAATTTTGCGATATCTAAAGTGATTCTAACTTTACTCGTAGTGTACACTCTTGATGTATCGTTTACATCAAACAACCTGTTAACTGCGACGACTATTTTTTTACTAACGTATTTATTTATTTCAATGGCAGCCAAACCGAGCACCGCGTCAAATAAAGAAAAACTCAATCTATAAACAGAGAGGTACATCTACCCGTACAACTAACGAATATATTGGCGAGTGCTTGTAATATATCCCTATTTCCGGATGGAGCCCCTATAATATTTGTATGATGTGTTTAGTAAATAATGTGGGAGGCGGGACATCTCATAGTCCCGATCTACCAATAAATCAATTCCCAACACGCAATACCTTACGGTTATCATAAATAAAATATGTTGTGGTTTGTGCACACGTACACGTACTACATACATATAGTTAAATAAGTATAAATAAAATACATAGTGATTTCTATAATAGATAAGAATTTGAGTGAGGAGGTTAGCAAAAAAAAAACCGTTTTGTTTCAAATATTTCTGTAGTAATAATAATAAATAATTTATTTGCCTGAAACATGGTGGGTACACAAGATGTTATATTAAGTTGTAGCACAGGACATATTTATGCAAAATTATTCCTAATAATTTACAACTATTATTTGAATTACAATTATTATTAGAACTATTTAAGTTACAAATAATTTAAACGACTATTAGAAATATTCGAATTCCAGTGATTACAATGACTAAAATTATTGAAATATAATTATAAACTTAGTCACAGGGTATCACAGGAAAAGCCTGTATCTTAGTAGGCGACAAATCGGCATGTGCTTTTATTCAAAAAATCTGGGTATAGTACAACTAACCGCCGCACTCAGGGACGTTAATGATTACTTAAACTGACACTAAGGAAAGATTTCACGAACAAAACCTTTACTTAGTGATAGTTTAAATATCATTAAATGTCTCTGAGTGCGGGGGTTAGTATCCATCAGGTGCATTAATAATAATTTTATCATTAGTCATCATCATCTAGCTGACGTATTGTAGTGCCAATAGTTGGTACATGTTTGTGAAACACAAATACTAATTTGTAGTAAGTCAGGTTGGAGTGCCTGTTCCGAGCGTACTGTACGTTTTACAGTACGCCAATGTTTGTGGGAATTGGCTGTTCTATTTCTTCGCTTGTTAATGATTGTTCATATCGACCAGTTCGTTTGAGGCTGGGCGTTGAAAATAAAAAGGAAATGGAGCTCTTTTTTATTACGAATTCAGAGAAAAATCATAACAAACCGAATGTTTTGATTCATTACTTTTGTCATACAAATTAGTTCTAGAATATCATATTACTGAATTGTATTATGAATAAGCTGACAACAATGCAAATAAATAGGTGGGTATCAAGTCGGTGGAGGCGATCTGCATTCAATAAGATGTCGTTGGAGAGTGCCCCGGGCTCCCCATATCCAACAGAGCAAATTTATTTTTCTCCCAAGCATACTAGACGTCAACAAATAAGGTTATTTTTCAATATAGAGGTTTTATTCGTTCTTTTACAACTGGTATAAGTGAGGTCAACTCAACAGGGCTTTAACTTTGACTTATACAATCGCAATATGTTTTATTTACGCGTTTACGTCTAACTATTCTCTGCGGTTAGTGTGTGGAGTATCTAAGTACATACTAGTAAGTGGAATCCATTAAATCTTAGACCCTACCTAATATGTCCATATACACACGTTTACGCGGCTTTAGTTGAATAGTAGATAGAATATTGGAGGGCAGTTTCGGCTGACAGCTGTAAGACGTAAAGAGGGGATTCCGGGAAGATATTAACAGACTACAGTTATTATAACCCTCGCCACTGTCGCCCGATGTGTAAGGGAATGCCTTAGACTGGCTCTATCATGAATAAACTATATCCTTTGGAAACATTTATTAGTTTGTGAAACTCATTACCAGTAATAATGATTTTCGTTGATAAGAAGTACCTGAATACAATCATAAAGGATTCCCTTGTTATAAACTAGCTTCAGCCGGATTTCAGAGACCAGTTATCTTTTATATGTGTTTTATACATTATAAAATAGTTTTCAAAAAGAGTCTGTACCCAATTTTTACAAATCTACTCTCTGCGCATTTTTGCCTTGACCGATAATACATTGTTTTTATTATTATAAACACATACATAGGTCATCATTTTTCAAATTTCCTTTATCAATTTACATACATAGGTGTTAAAATAAAACCCAGGCAAATACTTTTCTAGATTTAGTGGCAAACGTTCTACCACTGAGGCATTGGACCGCTGATTGAGAGTTCTAGATTACGTTCGACCTCCACCCGTTGTTCTATTGACGTAGAGCTCTGTCACAAGCATATTTAACTAAGCCAATGGAATTAACACGGAAATACTATTACAGCCAACATCACTAGATCCACAATAGAACTTTCATAATCCAAATACGATTGAATTAAGTAGGGTCATATTATACCTACAGCATATTGTTCAGACACAAAAATATAATATCTAACAGTTGTGTGCCAGAAAAATCTTTAACTACATATTATATTGTATGTGGATACACATTCCACAGTCCTTTATACCCAATAATACCAACATAAAAACAGCTTTTCCGCTAAAGCCGAAAATACAGTCCGAGTCCGAGAAAATATTATGAGTCCAGATAACACCGCTCCCCCTGCACGTCTTCCTATTTACAGTATCCGAAGGAATTCCTATTAGTAAAGGTTGTTTTCTTTCTGACGGAACCATAAAAAGTTCTCTGTTAAATTAATGTTCTCTCTGCGCTCGAAAACAAATCGATTGACTTACAATGTTTCTTAAGACTACTATAAAACAAACGGAGCGCTTATATTTTGTTGCAAGAAAACAATTAAATCCGTTTGCACTGTAATTAGAGGAAGGTAAATGAATCTGTAGTTCCAGGGCTAGTCACGACGTTGCCGAAAGTGATTTTAATTTGACTGAATACATTGTCGACGTCTTGGGTACAGAAACTCATAACACGCGTACACTTAGTGCGTCTCGCGGTGTTAATTAAAAGCTGGAAGAGCCGACATTGTTTTAGCGTACAAACGATACTAAAAAATTATCTTTGAACCTTTACGTATGCATTGATTAATATAGGTAATAATAAAATGAAAAACTAGTGTAAATGTTTTATAATAAATTAACTGCATGCTGACTGAGTAACAAACTCTGGTATTGTGAAAACAAGCACATGGCTGTTAATAATTAATTAATTAATAAGTAGGTATCTGTGTATTGAAGCAGAAAATATTTTGTTTTTATCTCTGTACGGATTTTACTAAGTATCCTAAATAAACCAATGATGGTCCAATTTGTTGTTGTATGCTTTGTAAGCCAAGGTTGAGAAGCTTTCGAGGATTGTGGCGGCGGCGCGCGGAAGAGCACACGTCGGCGTCGGGCGACAGCGATCACGAGCAGCGGTACAACATAAGTAACTATTGACAAGTAGTTAAGCTATGGTTTACATACTTGAAGAGTCCACACATTATAATTGTGTAGGTAGTGAACTACAAATAACAATTGCAGTTTACATACAGCGTGACTTTTTAAATCAGTCATTCAAAGTACCTTTTTTATTTAGTAGTATTTCTTTCCGATTTTACGGCTTAATATCCACCGTTCGTAATAAAATTTACTCTTTTATTTATTAGTCTTAGTTCGATAGTCAGTTCTCTAAAAGTGTGGGAAAAAGGTTTTCCTCAATTTACGCAACGAACTTGTCGATACCCTTCAGTTGCGTCTGTTATTGTTACCTACTTACACGTCGTCACAAAGTTTGTTAGGGGACATCAATTCTATATATACAAACGTTTGCTCTTACATTAAGTGCAATGAAAGCAGTCCCATGTGTGCTGAGCAATCCCATTCACTAACCTTCTCATTATTTACCTCAAACATCGTCGGTGTGAACCCCGCCTGACCTATAAGAAATCTTTATTTATATTTATTTATTTATATTCTATTCATCACAACATACGTGAAAATTTATAACCTTCAATACCATTTTTAAGATGGCTGACTAATGGAATGACTACGATGTCTGTGCGTTAGTCTCCGTGTAATCAGGCCCTGTTACTACGACCCCTTCCTGGTATTTGGACGGTAAGTGAACAATGGCGTTTATCAAATGTCTCTCATGAACTGAAATGAAACAATGCTTTGAGATATTTCAATTTGGCAGCAAAACAAAAGTACAATTTCGATGGCTCGTCGATCCATCGAGTAACTCATGACGTTAACACCTTTATGTGTCCAATACATTACAAACTTCAGGCAATAAAAGACGACCATAAAAATCTTTGTTAAGTGTTGCGGTTACGGTCTAGTCGGACAATGAATATACGACGGGCGAAAGTCCACTTGGTGAAAGTGTCAGTGCTGGTCAGGCATTGTTGACTTGACTTAGATAGAAAACCAGTACCTACTCCTCGTTTTGTTCAGATTATAATCCTTCGAGTACTAACTGTAAGTAGGGATGATGTTCAGCTTACGTAGGATGTAGGAAGTTAGTGGGTATCTATCAAATTTAGTCTGCTGTATCATGTGACACTGTTCAAACTTTTGTTTTACCAGTTCTAACAGCGGCGAGTCACCACACCACCAATATGGTGTGGAATAGCATGGGAAAAATTGTTGCTAGCTCCACTTTTCCCAAAGGCTACAATCAAAGTAAATAATGCTGGAGCAGTCTCTACTCAGCCCGTGAGTTTTAATATAAAATACATCAAATATTAGAGATACCTGAGTTAATCTACAGGTTGTTCATAAACTTTTCATATAATTCTGAACGCTAGCCAGAAACTAGTAAAATATTACTTTTGTGACAACGAAATATACTAATTACAAAATATGCGGTTCCCATTCCAGGTTTTACATATCTTTGTTTTAAGTCTACGGTGTACATTTTTAATTTGAAACTCTGCAGGAGTTCGCTAAATTAACCTACAATATTAAGTCCCATTTTTTAAAGTAACATAAATCAAAAGCGGCTGCCTGTTAGACGTGTTAAGCACAAGTACAGTATTCCCCTGATAAATTTACTGTTAGGTAGGCTTACGGTGGATTAAGGTTAACTATACTCCATAAACGCTCCATCCTAATAGAGTTACTATGTTTAGAAGCGGCAGATAACAAGCGTCGGTGTATGTACATATGTTCATGATATATTCAATATGCACAACTAATACATTATGGTTAAAGGTTCCGGAAAATTAAGTGATTTAAGTAATTGCTTTTATGTACTAGGTACATTCTAGGAAGGAATATGTTTTCGAGAATTTCATACATATTCACGGGCGTTGATTTGATGACAAAAGTATCTATTATAATATATGTATGTCAGTTGTTGTAGACCCGCATGAAGCAACTGAAAATTTACCCAACAGAAATCCAAAAAAGATTATAAAAGATTAGGTATTACAAGAATAAAAACTGATATTATAATATGAGCAAAGAGAATCTTGCATTCTCAGCATTTACTTTTGCCAACCAGCCAAGCGAATCTCGCTTTTTAGAAATAACAAGCAAGTAAAGCAAAGACTTTTATATAAAATATTATGCTGCGGTAATGTTAGATACGTCATGTCTGAAAGAATTTTTCTTTCGTACGTATTCGTGTAAATAAATAATAACAATGCCAGCAAAAGCTCTACCTTCAAAAACTTCTATTGTAATAACAATAACATTTGGTTACTGAAGAAGTATCAACGTGTAAAATCTTTTGGTGTCGGTATTGAAAAGGGTGTGAAGCATTCATAAGCGCACACGTCACTGACGCGACCCGAACATCTTTCACCGTACTCTCAAGAGGCAGAAATGCCCGGCGTGTCATACACTTTACTCGCTACCTTACCTTTCCGTCGTTTCCTTCAAGAATCGCTAGAAATCTTATATTTCTCAGAATATTTTTCCCTTTAGCAATAAAACTTAACGTTTTACGAGCTAGCGTTACTCTTTATCCCAAAGTTTCAGATTGACCAGAAATCAGAATATAAAATATTTTGTATTCGTTGTATAAAAGGCATATAATATCGTAACATAAAATGAACATTTTAGATTTGCTAAAGGTTATTGTTTGCGGTTATGAATATTTTTTTTACAAAACGGAGCAAGCCCCGAGTGCGCGGGCATTAAATCATTCTCGAAAGCCATTTGGACACAAAGGATATGGTCAATAAACAAACAGGACTCGCCACTGATAGCCGCGATTGGAGCAAAGTAACTGACCGCAAAATTTATATTCTACGCTATTTTGTTGGCATATTTTTCCAGATGTCCCATTTAAGGACTTCTATCTGCGGAAACGCGTCCGAAATCCGAAATCTCATTTGTTCGTAGAGCTCACCTACCTAACCTAATGCAGCTACTAATAAACCGGTCACGTCAACGTTATTTATTGTTATAGGAACAACAAAGAACAAGAAACTCTCGCCACCGGACTTAGTTCAACTCCTTTTCTACGTAATATTAAATTAAGCAAATTTGAAAATTCTCAAGTTACATAAAATATTTCAAAGAATTTCTAAGTTTCGTGCTGAACCTTACATAAAAAGAGATTTAATCACGATTAATTGGCCTAATATTCCTAAGTGGTTTTTAATTAGTCCGGGCTACAGACGTGGGTCAAATCGTGGCACCATACATTCCCGTTCAATATGGCACTAACGAGCGCCAATATACAAAAACCGTAGATCAACAACAACTGTCGTCCTTTATAATTCCTCCGATGCTTTGTAGCCACCTGCTGCTGTCAAAGTTCCCCGTTAATGTGATTAGCTATATAACAACAGACACAATTCTAACAGTGGAATGTAACAAGAAACATGAGATCCCAAAACTTTCATTACTCTATCATCTTATCATTTTCGGAATCAGTTTTGAGATCACCACTAGACTTTAAAATGTACCTGTCGTTGGAAATATATACTGTACTTGTATTATAAAGTCAAGTACCGAATAATGTACACATCAAATATTTAATTGACAAACCAATCAAATTTTGTCATTTACACCTAAGGTGTAAGGGCGTAATACTCTTCAAATTAATTCTCCTCTATGTTACCGTAACATTAAGGTTCTACTGATGAATTTGGTAATTACAAGAGGAGGCAATAAAAACGATATTACCGATCGCATCTTTATGATTTACTTTCACCGTGCGTGTGATTTATATTACCTTCCCTTAGATGTAACAGCTAACGGTGATTATGGTGTGTTGGCTACGTATTATAGCGGTGAGGGATCCCAAAAATAGGTAACGGAACCGGTTTTGATTTGTGTGTAACTAAATCTGTAATCTTTTTATACGTTTTCCTTCCAATCTTGTCTGAGGCGAGACAAATAGATATAATGGATAATGTGTTTCAAAACATCTAATCACCAGCTACTTCCATAGAAATAATTAATTATGACTCAATCTTTGTAAATCATCAGTCATGAATTCCGATTGTGCATACCAATCCATGCAGTGGACCACTAGACCACCACGAACGACATTTGAATAAATAAACGTTTATGTATTTTGTATCAATGTTATAAAAGCTTTTTTTCCTGTTAACATAACATGATAAGTATGCAGAGTTTGTACCAGGTATGTTAACTTTATCCTGTCTTACATTTGAGTGGTTTTTATGGAGCGGCAACAACGAATAAACACACAAAGTGATGTGTACGAGTGTTTACACGAGCTAAGTGTTTGATGTAGAACATACGTACATTGTATGGAGATCGCAATGTTACTGATTTAAAAAATATTGGTAGCGGATGGTGGTTCCCATGGTCAGCAGTGACAGTGATATGAATTGTCTCGTGATTGCGCCTTACATAACATAAATCATCACGCCTGTATTCCTTGAAAGTGTAGGCAGAGGTCTACCTGATAGTACACCCACATTTCGCTAGTTATGTCATAAGTCCCAATATAATAAAGGGCAAGCTCATTGCCATCAACGGGCACAAATCCAGACTCCGTGCTGATACTGAGTATTACCTAAAGGAAAAACCCAATAACACTTTGCCTGACCCGAGATTCGAACCCAGGACCTCATGCTCAGCAGTCGTGCTTAGCGACCACTAGACCAACGAGGCAGTCAGTCAGTAAATGTATGTCGACGTAGACAGCACTGTCATTGTTATTTGCGAACGATATAAATAACAATATTACATTTTTTATTTTAAAGATTTCAGTTAAATTTTATTCATTGTTACTTAGAAAGTAACTTAAACAATTTTATAATATTAAAAGAAGTTCTATTATAAAATTTATCCTCAGATGTCGCTTATCGCAGGTGGTAAAACATGCCTTTTAAACTTGCAAATTCAACTTTTCTCAACTCTTTGTAAGTTAGATAAGCACGCAGTCAGGTATCCACCCCCATTTAATATCATTTTCCTAGTTTAAGACTTATCTTTTGACTATTAATGTAGCGCATGTTGAGAAAACTTATATTAAATTACCTATCTATAATAAGTTTTCATCATTCTATCGTAATTGATATAGTATTAGTTGATCAGTAAGATTGAGATGAACGTTGTGGTTACGGTTTAATTTGTGATTAGTATTTGAGTTGGTTTAAAGTTACATTAGTTTTAAAAGTCAATTAAGAAAATCGAATTAAAAAATAAGGTCGTTAAGCGTTTGACAGGATTCATCGATAGAGTCTTTACGTAACCGTTACAAAGTGTACGGACCCTAAATTATGTGACATTATTTGAAATTGTGTCAACATGAAGGAGCGTGGCGTGCAACGCTGCCGTAGTGGGCGGCTGCGGCGCGGCGCGGCGGCGGGAGCAGTCGGAGCTCGCTCGCCCGACCGCCCTTCGGTCCGGTAAATACAGCCTCCTCGCCTCTCGGGTATGGATTATTCGTAGCGAGCAGCGAGCGGAGCCAGTCCGAGCCTCGCGCCTCCCGCGGCCGCTCGTGCCCGGCGTCCCAGCCACACTCGTGTTGCCCTCGTAGCCTGATAACCACGCGTAGCACGTCCGTAGCTCGCTGGCGGCTCGTAGCGCGCGCCTAATGTAACCTTCCACCCGTAGCACCGGGCTCGACTACACCGACGCTATTAAAGCATGCCGTTAATACGGGCACCATTGTGTTCAAATGACGAGACTAATGTCATATTAAAATATTATGGGGAGCACCTGTGGAACAATTAATTTCTGTGAAACTTTTACGTGATTTGTTCGTTAATGTTTCGTTTACGTGTAAGTATCAAATAAACATTTTTAAAAGTTATTTAAAAATGTTTTAAGTTTAAACTTTTTTTAAAGATTTGTTTTGTTTATTATTCTTGTTTAACATGCTTGTCAACAGAATTGTATTTGTATTTTAAAGTAAATTTATCTTTTGTTTTTGTGGTCGTACTTCAACAAATAATATAGCATTATGAATTTTGTGATTACTTAACTATAGTTGACATAACATTTAAGTTACAAAGTTCATCATTGCAAATAATATTCAGTGTTCAGGTTTTATGTTTCTTTGTTATATTATGTGAGACAAAATATTATAAATATTATTTTAAGTGGTTTCAACAGTGATGTATTTAATATTTTATTACCCCAAATTCCCGTCAATATGAACATGCAAAAGTAGTTTGTTCTTTGTGCATAAATGACTTTATTTTATTATTGTTTGAGTGCACTGGTGTTACCCGTTTAAAAAGTTTGAACTAAGTAAGTGCACTAACCGTTAAGTTAGACTGTTGACTGGCCTGTTGGTCTAGTGGTTAGTGGCAATGACTGCTAAACCGGTCGTGGGTTCGATTCCCACTCAGTACAATTCTTTGTGTGATGAGCATAATGATTTGTTCTATGTCTAGGTGTTATTTATCTATAATAAGTATGTATTTAGAAATATTTAAGTATGTTTATCAGTTGCCCGGTTGCCATAATACAGGCTCTGCCTAGTTCGGGATCAGATGACCGTGTGTGAGTTGTCCCAAGATATTATTATTATTATTTAAATGTAACTGTAGGTGATAGGTTACACTGTTTTGACGAATGTTACAAGTAACAGTGTATCAATTTATTACAGTACTTATTATTAGGTAGGGTATTACATTTATTACCCGACAGCGCCAGAAGGAGTGTGTGCAGAGTGCGCCAGAAGAAGTGTTTGCATCACTCAATGAGAATAGTGAAAGCTTAGTTTTGATCTAGTCAACAAGTTGGATCTCATCTCGCTGTCAGAGATATGTTAATGTGATCAAAATAAACAACGGTCCTTAGAAGGTTGTCAAGCCATTCATAAATAGATATCGATTGATTATTTTAGAATAATTGAAACTTTATTAGTAGATAGCAAATATTTGTATGGACGATAGAATTGTTCAACAGCCAAAATCCGATGCTTTATTAAGATGGCCGCAGATCAGAGCTTTTAAATTTGTTAACTATCCTCAAAGAGTCACGTATTCGCAGAAATATTTAATTAATTAAGTTTGATCAATCAGATCAGGTATTTTACGATAAATGTGTGAAAAATATCAGTAATGCATGTTATAGCATACTTTGATTTTTAATGTGCTCGAAACACAAAGCCATGTAAATCGATATTTTGTTTAATTTAACCAAAGTGCCACAAAGCCTACAGTGTGACTTTCAGGTTCAAGATTGGCTCCCATCTCCCCCTTCGATTATTAGAATAAACAATAAATCGGTAGCAACAGCGGAGAATGATTACCAATCAGTAGACCGGCGTAAGCTGCCAATCAGCGTATTGTACCCCAATAATTATTTAATTCATCAAAGTGGCTAGACATTAAAATTTGAAGTAGATGGTTTCAGCTTGATTGTGTACGTTTGGGAATGCTCGCACTCGGCTCTTAGAAACTAAACGGGTAGACATAGCGTAGCATCATCGTTCACCGGATTATTTTTTTCTGGACGAGTGAGCATTTTTCTCGACCGCTTACAAATGACCGCTTAGTTACTTGCAGAGAAATCTTTCTCTCACGTTTTATTTTCCCTCCTGTAGATATTTCCATTATTCTGTTAATGGAACGGTGTTCAGAGATGGCCAAACAATGTAGGCCTATCTATGGATGTCGCTATTTGTATCACATGTGAATAAATCTCCCGGTTTTTGTCATGCGTTGTATCTATGCGTATGTAATTAAGATGGATAATGTATATGTGATGTCCGTTATACGTATGCGTCACAATGACGAGAGAGCATATTAATCTCCTCTCATACGCCGGTTTTATGCCGTGGACCTTTTTAACAATTTGACTATTAAAGAAATTGTTATGACTTTTTTGTTTAGAACCGCTGTGTTAGCGTTATTCATCCATTTTAGCGAATCTGAAGAAGCATTATTTCAACCTTCAAGTGATTGTCAAGTTTTCTCATCCCTTTTAAAATTAATATGTAAACTTAAAATGTGTTTACAATATGACTTCATCATACTTACACACAAGCAAATCTTATTCAACTCAACATCGAATATGAATTCAAGTTTATGAATATCAAAATTATTGGACCATTTTCTCGCTTGACATGCAAGTATGCACATAAGTAATCTGTTGATAATGAATGTTGAAATGTACAGTCAACACAAAAGCTGTATTGTCGTGGCAGAGCGGCAAAACAAACATAAAGCAGAAATGGCTTATTCCCGACGTCCGTTGACGACGCTGTGTCTCGTCTCGTAGAGATCTTCCATTCACCTCGTTGTCGGCAGTAGTCGCTTGTCGCGGATCGCAAGCTTCACGAATGTCACCGCTATCGTAACGCAGAAGTGGTACACAACTATTGAAATTTAGGACACAATTTTTTCATGGAATGGCATGAATGGTACTTCACTTACTTATTCGTTAAGTCTGATTTGGTGCAACATTCATTGTATTTTAAAGAATGATTTTTTTTTAAACTATACCTTGACGTAGTTTGGATGTTATTTACGCTCTGATTTTATAAATTATCAAAATCGTGGTTAAAAGAAGATCGTCTTTGCGGAGCCCGGACAAAATTACGACAATAATTCCCGAAAGTTCTCTGTGCTGTTTAATCATGAATGCACATGTAAAATGAATAATAGAACGTAAACTACAAGAACAGTACTAAACCGCCAGCTATTTCTTTGTGTCTTTAATTCTAAAGAACACTAATTAGAGCTTGACTCTGAACTGAAATACTTGCTACCCGCAATTTGAATGCAGAAGGTAATTCTTGAAGCATTTAATAGTGATATGTATAGTCAGCACTGTTTATACCCAGAATAGACGAGGGATGTTTGTTGACGGTAATCGCTGCCATTGAAGGGGTTAACCAACATACTCAAGAGCAAAAGTTACTTAAGGTACTGTATTGTTCGTTGCGTGGTATGGAACACACCACAAAATGAAAACTGTATGTTAACGTACTGTTACACCACGGCGTATTTTTTCCCAATCGCAACTATTTCATTTTTTATTACGTGAAGACGAAAACGATTCAATGTACTTTCGATATTTGATTTTAAACAGTATACTACGATATTTATTTCCTTGTTTATTTCCAGTCTATATGAAAAGTTGACTCAAACATGGACTTATAATTGCCATTATGTAATGCAAACTTATGATGCGTTAGCGTGCCAATAATAGTTGAAGCAATAAATTTTGGTAATAGCATTATTGTTGGGATGACCATAATGCTTCTTCTTAGAATTCGTCATATTATCTACTTGACAAAATTTACAAAGTCTTAAACATATTAAATATTATTTAAGATGGCCTTTATTATACACAAAAAAAATTACGTAGGTATCATTAAGCTAACTACCGAAACTTAAATGGTAGAAAAAATGCTACAAAACTCGAAATCAAGACGGCAGTCAGAGTGCGGGTCATTTAAAACAGAAATAAATTTACACGGCGCGGCGGCGGCGTTACATTTTGTTGTGCAAGCATTTGTACTTGAAGCTATGCAAACCACTTTATGAAAGTGTACTTAATATAATGTAAGTTTTAAATGGTTAAAGAAAAACAGAGCTCCCGATTCTTCGAAATATATTAGATACTTTTTTTTATTCCAACTATTAGGTCTCTCGGCACACATTAAGTAACTCGAGGGCATTATGATAATTGATACAATACACCCTGCCTCTACTAAACTGTCTGTCACGCCCTATATTAAACTTTTGATCTGAAAGCCAAGTTGCTGGCGTGTATGATAATCATTATAAGTCAGTTTTTTGTCTAAAAGTTATCAACTTTGGGGCACATTCCACCATTAATCGACATGATAATCTCTATAGACTAAATATTTGTACCAAGTTGCGCATTATCGTTATAGCTTTTGATCATGAATAGGAATTTGAGTATTTATTGCGCATCATACTAAGCCAATCATCTAAATTGGATTGGGGATTATCCGTGCCCTCAACAAAATGTTTGGGTTGATACCGAATACACACTAAATACAGCGTATTAAACAATTAAATTCATGGATCGTTATAATATTTGAATATTCCTTGTACAAATATTATTTGTAGTTGAAGTTATATATTTTATTACAGTCGTATTTTTGTGGCTCTCCGATGACACTCAGGTAATCCTTCAATTTTTATTCTCATTCCGTGCTATTGAATTCATTTCTTCTTCTTCCTTTATTGTCAGTCCACTGTCAGAAGTGTTATAGCTACGACTTTTTGTACATTTGTGTTAAAAATGCGTTATGTTCACCATTTGTATTTCTACAGTTATATAAAGTTGACTATGTGCTAAAATAACATCATTCTTTTTGTGTAATTATCATTTTTATATTTATAAATATTTTTAACTAGGATTTATAGTTAACAAATAATTACTCGAATTTTGTAAATCTCTTAGTCCAGCTTATGCGAAGAGTTTGCAGGTATTAAAAGATGGAATAACTTCAACAAAGGTTACGGACCGGAAAATTACTTACAAAGATGTGCTTTGTAACAATAAATCATGGTAATATTAGAGTTGCTGGTTATTGACGTGATTTATAAAATCCATACGCAATTTCTTATTTATAAAGTATTTATGGGTTAACATAAATACAGTACAGTACAATTAACATAAATCTTAACTACTAAAGATATTAATATATAATATAAGATTAGAAAACACTTTTCAAAAGTAGGCAGATCAATAAATTTGTACCGCACGACAATCACTATTCTTTGTTCTTGGCCCAGTACAAACGTCACGTTTGAGGGACACTTGAGAATATTTTGACACTCCTGGCATGTCACAATTTTATGTAGGTACTTGTTGGGTCAGTATATTGTCGCTGTCGCGTTTACGAGACGGTTGTTATTTTATTTTCAACCTTAAGAGTAAATCTCTTTTTAGTGCCTACAATGAGCTACATTTTCACAAACAGTAAAACACTCATCAATGTTTGTTTTGTTCTTATCAACACGCGACCTTTTCAGGCGATATAGGTACCTACGCGTCCATAAACTTGCGTAAAAAGCTGCTGTCCATTTTCCAAGGTATTAAAAGAGAATCACTAGACTAATCCTGGCGAGTCGCGACCTCTATTCAATTCAGCTTTCTAACATCCTACAGTGCTCAAATGTGGCCCAAAAGTGTTTTAAAGTGAGCATTGAACTCACGGAGAAAGAGAATTTTAAGAATATACCTGAATGGTACATTTCCTGTGTAAAAGTGAATTTTGATAAGTCTAAAATACTTAGTACACACGATAGAAACTACAGCAGTTTCATATTATAGGAATATTATGATATCTAAAAACATTTAATTCTCCATTCAAATATTAAGTGGCTAGAAGTTATAAACTCTGAATGTCGTGTTCGTAGCCGAGCAACCTAACACTCTTTGTGTCATCACTCATTAAGATATGACTACAGTCCACACGCCTTTATTACACACCTCCCCAATAAAAGCTCGGAACTAAAGTTTGTACAATAGTAATGTAGGGATTGGAAGTTTATAAACGCAGATATTTACGTATATCTGATTGGTTTTTACTTTGAATGATTAATTTATCAGATAGGAAGATAAAAATGTTTTTTATTATGATTCTAAAATCAATATAGTACCTCTTTATTTACATTCATATCACGTTTCGGGCGCAGTGTTTATCAGAAATCCTTATGCTCTTGTCGGGTTTCGTTACATTTACGTCAGTTCGGTCAAACACAAATAAAATTTAACCACGTTTACAAACACCTATTATTATTTTAGGTTCTGCACACAATATCATTGTAAATATAAATAAAATAAGAAAAAACGAACAAAATACTTGGCCACGATATTATATGAATATGAAATGCATTTTTAAATAATTAGATGTTAAAAAGCGTAACTGTTTGTTACAGAGCCATACATACATCACAATTACAGTTTAAGAGATGATTCAAGTCGAAAGCTTTAAGCGCCCATCGCCGTCGCCGTCACGAAGTTCGGTGCGAAGTGACAGTAGAGTGTTTCGGCAACCGCGAGTGATCACGGTGAACCGAGATGCCGCCACCATGGTGGACGGCGAGGCGAGCGGGCAGGGCGGCGCCGCGGCCACAGCCAGCGTCGAGCCCACCGACTGGGAAACGCGACTCACACAAAACGCTGCGCATTTCCGTTCTCGCACATTCAGCGACGGCTTTATCAGAAATACCAGCTTGGAACTCCTCCTCGGGGTGGACTGCGAGGCGTGTCTGGCCCTGGCGGCTCAACGACACTGTCTAGATGAACGCATATCAAAACATGATTTTGATTTAGTTTGCAACTGTAATGTTCAACAAAACAATTACGTAAACTGTCACCGCAATGTCGTCGATCAGAGAGGCCACACACTTAGCATCTACGACTTAGAAAGAATTAAACGGGACACAGGTCGCAGCCAGTTAACAATTGGGTCACATCGCAGTCTCGATAGGAAATTCAACAAAAGCAGAACTATCGGAGTTTCAAATTACATTTCAAAACAGTTAATATCATACGATCCTAGAAATACGCTCGTGCAAAAGATAAAACGGAAGTTATCTAACTTAAAAAAGATAGGCGGCGAAGCAATATCAAAAAAACATCAAAATGCTGTCCAACTGGCCGAGATAACATCAGGGTCGACGAGCTCGCTCAAGAAGGCATCAATGTTGTCGCTGGCAGACAAGTCGCAGCGGAGAGTTAACAGCCAAACTTGTATTTTTACGTCATCGGGCTATCAAGGAAAAGATGACATGAAAAACAACGCTTCTACGTATGCTAATTTTTCTGGTAATGTGGACCAATGTTTTGATAAAATGAGAGATTATAATGTAAGTTCAGATATAAATAGGCGAACCTCGCATAAAATGGTGAAAATGAGGAGCTTTGATAATAACGATATACTCATTACTAGAAATTCACCAGCTTCTGAAAGGACAAAGTTTTCTACCCTAGACAATCGTAGTCGATGTAAAAGTATTAAAAGGCAAATGTCATACAACGATTTTCCAAGTGAACGATTTAGAGATAGATTATCGGAGACATGGACGCGGGACGAGGGTACAATGGAGTCGAGAAGTACTCGCAGTGATTTAGTGGATGACGATGCACAAATGTTCCTGGAGGGCGACGTGATGTCGATGAGCGGGCCGCACACCACACACGCACACTGCACGTGCGACGCGACCCACGATACCAGATTACCTTCCATCTTCTACGACACACACGTAAGTACACTCATCAGATATATTTTATTTTCTAGCTATTAGTTAAGTAAATCAGAAAGTGTGTGACTAACAACGATAAATATTGAAGTAGAAATTTTATAAAACACAGTACCTAGTTGCTTACCTACTTACTTTCTTGTTACAAAAGACCAATAACTCTAACTGTATGTGAAGTCGTAAGTTTTCAGGGTATAAAGTTGTCCATGTTTCAAGTTTCAACTATGTAACAACTAGGAAATTCTGTGTCTATATTTGTTAATACCTACACAAAAAAAAGAATCCGATTAATAGTGCGAATGAGTACCTAACAAGGAATATTGACTGTGATAATACTGTGATATCTAAATATACCAAACACATGCATTAAATTTTTATGTACTTAGTTTATGTAGGAAGTATTTAATACTTTTATCCGACGCGAACCTTCGGCAATATTCCATCATACAGACCATGACAAACGAACCTCGTTATTTTAGGTTAATTAACTGATGTAGTCCGACTAATAGATCTTTCGTGTCATGAATATTTATAAACAATAACTCAACAAATTACCTATATATATTTAAAAAATACTAGAATAACATTTGTACTTACTTGTCTCATTCCTAGTTTAAGATAGAGCTTAAGCTAGAGCTGTAATTTACATGGAGAACAGAAGATAAGATATCTTACAGTACTGATGCATGAATAAGATATATCCCTTAACGAAATAGAAGGTACTTTAAAAAGGACTATAAATGAAACAACGTTGATGTAGGGCAAGAAGCGTGCGACTCCAGCGCCGGACGTGACGGAGCGCGGGCAGGGCGGGCGCGTGTCGTCGTGCAACGCGTGCAAGTCACCGCAGTGGCTGCCCACGGGCACAACCTCCACCACCAGCCACAGTTCCACCACCACCGGCAACTCTTCCCGTTAGTATACCCTTTATAGTGGCTGAACTGAACGAAGATTGGCTGGATTTGGAAAAAGTATTTAATTATTTGGCATTAAGTTAACAGTGACATGAACAAGGGACAACATTTTCTAATATACCTTAATTACTTACTACTACTACAAATAAATCCCAAAAACAGCTCTAAAATGTGACCAAGTCTTAGTCAAGCGTTAACCTAAATAATCTACACCCAAAGCTACAGCTTGTCATGAAACCAGTCCAGTAATGATAACCACAAATAGCGCTCAAAGAAAATCTTGGGGCATATTGCCAAACGGTGTTGCAGTAGGATGTTGTCTCTTGCAATATTTAGCAATAGTGACTCACAGCGTTGCGAGAATATTAAATATAAAGATAACGCTATAGCAAGAAGCTGAATTTAATATTATTATTAAATTCAGCTTCTATTTAGCTATACATATTATTATTAATATGTATATTATAATGTAGGTCTCATGTACATACACTATTCGATTTTAAAACCTAATCTTATTACCACCAAAGATTACGAAAAATCACAATAATGCTGTAATGAGTTATCTGACAGTAAAAAATCTATGTGAGTATAGACTATTCATAATATAGGTATAAAAAGATAATTTTATATACCTACCTAAGTAAAAGGTAGACATCAAGTTAAGTCCGATTAACAGAGAATTCCGTAGGTTAAGCTTCAAACGAACACGGAGTTCAATGCAAACGTTAATTATAAGAGCTCAAAGTTGCCGATGAAAGGTGTCTTTAGAAATAATACTGTATTGAAACGTTTTTATTGTACAAAGTATTTCCAATAGTCTTTCTAAACATGTAGGTAAGCCGCTGCAGCCGCCGCGCGCCGCGACGACGTGATCCACTAAGTTTGCTTCTGACAGGAAGATTATCGGAAGCTTTGTAACGAGCGATTGCTATGACCCAAATTGATAGTATAGGTATTTTTATAAGGAGAATAGAATTTGCAATGGTAGTCGTAAATTTTAAGTGCAGTCATATTTTTATTGCTAAATGTGTATTAGACAAATCAATGGGTGTTCTAAAAGTTTTTAGATAGAGGCTAGACAAGTTGGCAAAAGATCGTTGTGATTCTCAGTTTTTATAGTTAGATAATAGGCATATTATTGTGTGCTTGTAATTCTGAATGTAAAATAACAACCATGGATAAACTTGGCGCAAGCAATTCTTAATTTCCTGATTGGCGCAGCGGCTGAGCGATTGGACTGGTGCGCTAAGGGTTGCGGGTTCGATTCCCGCACGGGACAAAAAATTTATGCGATCCGCAGATGTTTGTCCCGAGTCTGGGTGTTTGTGTATGTGATATTTCATGTTTGTGACACGCACCCACGATACGGGAGAAATTCATAGAGTGGAGCGACGTTTTTAAAAAAACAAATGTATGTCCGGTCTACCGACATGCAAAAAGGAACGTTGATACCCTATCAACCGTCAAGGTTTATAATTTTCAGATAGGTACCTAACTGTAACGTAGATTCCGCAATACTTATACCTAATGGTTCTTAACTTGAAAGGTATTCAAAAAACATGACGCCGACGTGAAAGCTAACTAACATGTAGGTTTATGTAGGTTTGTCAGTGTGGCACCGACGGTGGTGCTGCGTGGCCATCCTGGTACTGGTGGCGGGCACGGCGTGCGTGGCCGGGCCGCTGGCGCTGCGGGCCCCGCCCGGCGCTCCCCTGCACGAGAGACTCCGCCTAGCCGAGCGCCTCCTGCACGACACACCGCTCATAGACGGACACAACGATCTACCGTGGAACATAAGGAAGTTTCTACATAATAGGATTAAGGATTTTAAGTACGTATCCGTAATACATCCGTGCGCTCGTGCTACGTTTTTTTTTAAAGACAAATTACGCAAACATTATTTTTGTCATTATTTTGACAGGGCGCCTTGGTAGAGACAATTTCTAAATTTTAATTAATTGGTATTGCGTAATAAAATAACAAGTAATATTACTTTGTCGTTTTCGTTTGCGGATATTCCAATTTCGATGTTACCAACCAATGAGAAACAAATATAACGAAAACGCTGAACAGTTCAGTTTACGAAATTAGGAATCAATCACAGTAACACATAAAGATAGGTATATGCAGAGATGTGGGTATTGATACTTAAGAGACCTATGTAAGAGACCTCAAAAAAGTTTTAAACTTTTAAAATATTACATCTCATTCATTAATATTAATACCCATGTAACTGACAAAGAGTTTCGCGACAAAGGTCGCATGTGCGCCCGCTCCGTAGCAAATTAAATGATTTTACATTTTCATAACCTAATGAGCAATTCGTTCATTCGTTATAACCTAATTAAACACAAACTCATTTTGCCGATACAGTCGAGGCAATACTATTGTGTTGTGCGGAGAGAGGTAACTATAATTCGTAACCATTTTAATAGTGGAAAGTAGAAATTAGTTCACGGTGCACCTTGTGGTTTTACTTGACTTTTTGCGCGGTGTCCGGCAGATGGGCGAGATAGGCAAGGTAAAAAACTAGCCCAATTCAGTTAGGTGTTTAACGTAAAATGTGTTTGCGTAGATTAGTATCGTCATACTAACTTCCGTAAGATTCGTAACACCAAGCACACCACAAAATAATTGTCAAAAGATTGTAAACAGCCGTTTTGAAACGTCTTTCATTATAATATACCTCATGTATGTTAACCGTATGAAACATTGGGGTGTAATCTATTTATTTAGTACATCTGATCCCGATGTTTTAAACTAGCAAGCAAAATCTTTGAGACGTTCCTAAAGGCGCTCCAGTATAAGAAGGAATAAAGGTGAAACTTTATATCGTTAACGTACATATTGGGTCCCTCGTAGTTTCTTTACCGTTAACTCGCGTAGTCTGTAATGTGCAGAGTTTGTTAGGTAATCACTACTTTACTGAAACTGCGTAATAGCGTACCTACTAAAACGAATCAGAATCTTTTTTCCAGAAAATGTAGGTAGGTAGGTATACGTGTTGAGTGTGACTAATACCCGCCAGTAAAATACCAAAATCTAACAACAAGGGTCTGGACATAATAAATAACACCCAAATCCGGATTAAGTCCCGGTCGATTAGATACCACGGTATAGGTATCAACTAATGCATGAAGATATCGAAGATATTATATCGAAACATTCGGAGACCATTACGGACAACGAGCTCTTATATTGCAATCTTACGATACGATCGTCATACAGAATAATACAGATCAGACAAGATTATCAAAGATACTACTACTCTAGTGCAAGTTTGAGACATTGGAATGGAAATTGCGAGACGTTGCTCGTTGACGCCAAGTTTACGTTGGACGATGGAATATTTTGCCCTATTTATTATTAGCTTATAGTCACGACCGGCTCTCTGAATACGATGTCACGCGGTTTGCACGCGGTATCGCTGTAGGTACCTACATTGAAATGCGCACGTCTCACAAACGGTAGCATTCCTATAACGC
The DNA here is from genome assembly GCA_905340225.1 of Abrostola tripartita. Taxonomy (NCBI): domain Eukaryota; kingdom Metazoa; phylum Arthropoda; class Insecta; order Lepidoptera; family Noctuidae; genus Abrostola; species Abrostola tripartita. The sequence goes on from HG996488.1 coordinate 7,642,845, forward strand.
AGTCGTTGGACGAGCATGCTTAATAGAAAAAACTCTGAAGGTGATAACGGTTTCAGCCGTGTTAATAAACTATAGTTTTAGGCAGGCCTAACGAGAAAAACCATCCAAAAGATTCATTATATAAACTAATCTTTCCATTGGCTCAATGTCAAATCTTTGACAACTCAAAACAGTGCGGAGGGAGAGTCCGTTCTGCTATTAAGGGATTGTGCTAGAAATTTCCAAACTTTAACTTCATTATCACTAACTAATAACAAACGGTGACGGCTGATGCTTTTTATATTTCAACAATAGATAAACGCTTTCATTGTTTCATCTTTCTTTAGATTTAACAGCGAGTAACATCTACATGTGTGCTGCTTAGCATGTTTAATTATGGTAAAAGTGTAGGACCCGCTATGCCTACACCTACATACCTACATCTAACAATAAAATAAATTTGCATAGTTTTGACGAGGATTTGCGGACGATCTCCCCCTGGGCAACAAGTTCGTGGAGCCACACAGACCTGCCTCGACTGAAACAAGGCAGAGTGGCCGCACAGGTGAGTGAAATTCCTCAAACCGCACGATTTAATTAATTGTGCATTAAATAAAGTGGGTCATTTGAACACAATCTCTCGACAAGATTATACATGCCGCATGGATTAAGTTCCACATTATTATGACATCGAAATATATGTGTACATTATATAGATTTAGCAAATGGACACACCTGTTTCAGTTATTAATATCGATGTCCAATTATATAATGTAAACTTGTTGTTATCGGGTGACAGACTAAACTTATAAGTTTATGTGACGATTATTTTAGTCCGACCTATGCGAGTTCTACTGCAAGTCTGGCTGCTCAGAGAATGCGTTTCTAAAGTCTGTCATTAGGTCTATACTAGGGATGGGCAATTAATAACACTGATATTAAATTTTTAACCAACCCAAAACAGAATAAAATATTAAGATAAAATACTTGTTTGTCTGGCCTTTAATTTCTAATTGTAACTAGTGTATAGAAATAAGAATGCATTAGTAATATTTGGGAATATTATTTAATATAAAATAATTCAATTACATCAATTTTAGGAAAAAGTTGCGACTGGGTTATTTTATAAATTATTGAACCGACTCTGATTCGCTTGTATCATTATCAATTCTTTTGTTTCCTTTGCAATTTCCTAAAATTTGATTTTCCGTTTTTTCGACGATTATTCCAATTTAGCCCCGATGTTAGTTAGTAATACGAGCAAGAACAGCCAGTAAAAGAAAAAAAAAAATATAATTAATTTTCATTCTTAAACAAAAATGTATCATATTATAGAATAACGCAAATTTATGTAATTATTACGTAAATTTAAATCATATTATTCATTAATAGAACAATTAAAAGATCGAAATATTATTATTGAAGATGATCCGTCACTTCAAAGTTACATCGACTTTTTGCATACGACCTGTCGGGAACGCATTCTCTCAGCGGCCAAACTATAGAGTGGAAATTGATTGCCAAATTGTAATGTCAATGTTCAGTTAGTGTCCAGCCCTTTTTACTCGCAGTAAACGATGGAATGATACGGTAGATTTTATTATCTCCCAATGTCAACTTAAATAATTGAGGTAGTTTATTTTTAGTTGATAACACCACCCAATCCGGAAAATGGAAAAGGTTTGAGCTTATCTAAAAAAATAACAAGTCGGTGTGACTTGCAAGTTGCAATGTTATAGCAGACAATAAGATAAATTGATTGTAATGGTGGGGCTCGTAGGAAGCCGAGAAGAAAAACAGTAAGTTGCGGGAGAAATAATTATCTTTTTATCTGAGTTATTTGTAATGTATAGGAACATCGGTCGTGGTTATTTAGAGTAGATGCCCGAAAGTCACGCAGCGTGTTCAAATTATGCAGAATCTTTTCTTATCTTATCATTTTAATGATGTGCCTAGTTACCTACTACCTTAAAAGTCCTCCCTAAAACTTGTAATTACACAATACACTCAAAATGTTTCTCAGGAGTGTAACTTCATTAATAATAAGGTCTTGATCTCTTAAAAACATTTCAACTTGAGCTTCCTAACTTTAGGCTTCAGGGACCTTCTATAAGTTAATTTTCTACAGTTAAAGTAAGTAGGAATATAATGTTAATAAGAAATTAAGACTTAATGCTCCTTCAGATCTAGTGTAACTACGTAATTAATTTTTAAAATGTTTATGTTACGATAATTTTAGTCTACGTAATTTGTTAAATACATAGACACTTAAGTAGTTATGTACTTAGGCCATGTAAGGCAAAGCCTAAGAACATACTTTTTAATTTGTTTAATATTGAATTAAATACCATACAGACCTCATTTTTATCTATTGTATAAACACAATTATAATTGTTACAATCTACATACTCATTACTCAGATAGGCTGATTATATTTTAACAATTTGAATAGCAGTGCGATTAATACCCTGATTTTGTCATACTGTATCCAATTATAACAATATCGTCGATTCGGTACAATGAACCGAAACAGGAATGATAGTGAACTAATTGTTTCTACTTCATCGCACATTAGCCCGAGATTGATGTGTTGTGTTTGTATTACGCTCACATATGCTTCCGGCGAATTAACCGCCCGTTGCGTCACGTTTTCCATCACTGATTCCATTATGAAATCTTTGTCAGTTCGCTATTTCTGCGGGATTTGATATTCCGAGCGCAGTTCTCAAGTCGTGCGTGATATTTAATCAGCCATACGTCAAAGTGATACTCTGTCGTCAGTTCTGGGCCGCGTACGTGCCGTGCGACGCGCAGCACCGGGACGCCGTGCAGCTGACGTTCGAGCAAATTGATTTGATACAGAGACTCACGGACAAGTACCACCCGCAACTCACGCTGTGCACGTCAGCTCAAGGTATGGATATATGCGTAACACTGATATCTATATATTTTCCATCACTATAGGTTATAGGTACTAGTAGTATGTCACACACAAATATGTCAACGGAGCGAGAAATGTATAAATGATAAAGTTCAACAACAAGGTAGAGGAAATGACAATGTAATACATCAACACATACATTTATAAAAATAAAGGGGTGTTTTAATTCCAGGATGTCTGTTAATGGATAAACGTAAAAGCGTAAGGTGTATTAGCATGAAAAGCCCATTGTTTTCACTTCGTAGTCTAAAAAAATTACCGGTTTAAATTAATTCGTGCATTCCTTTAACTTCATTGCTTTTGTAATTCAAATGAAGCTGTTTAAAATAAAAGGCTTCGAGACTTATTCTGCGCATTGTACGAAAACAAAACGATTTAATTTTAATAAATTAAAAATATATGTATATTATAATACATTTTTGGCGTAATCAAGAACCGTAATTACCACATTTAGAGCCAAACTAAGTAGGGAGATAACTACATAAGGTTTCTGATACTTGAGCTTTCATACGTGATTAAAAACTTGGGGGTATTTATCAACTGCCTGCAACAGCTCTACGGGCTACGGGAAGCGGTTGTTGGCCTACGAAACAAGCATTGTAGATCAGCGTAGCACATACAGGTGTATGTCTATGCTACGCTTATCGACGAGCTTGCTTTGTAGGCCAACTACTTTCCGTAGTCCGTAGACCCTCATTTTGATAGGTCTCAAACAAAGGTATTTGACAGTAAATGTGTATAAGATCATTTTTATTGCTACATGATTCATAAAGAGAGCCATCATTAAATTAGTATTATGTTGGTTTTCACCTATAGATGAGCAAGTAATCTATACATATAGATGTAAAAGCCAAATTAAAATCTCTTCTCTATACTCCTCCCTTAATTGAAATCAATGTGAAATATTCGTATTTAATGTTAACAGTATACGTATTTGCTAACGTACGTATTTAAAATTTTGATTAGCAGGTTTGTAGCAAGGATTTTTAGGTACACTTATAATAATATTTTATGCGTAGGAATCTATAATAATAATAATTTATTTCCAAAAACTTATTCACAAAGTAACATATATTTAGCACCTTACTAAAAATAAATACACGTATCTTAACAGGGGTAACTTGCCTGAACTAGGTAGTCCTGTGTTTCACATAGGTAACATAAAAATAATCACATATCTTAAAGGTACAAATAGTTATAAATGTAAAGTGTAGAACATAATAAATAATAGATTATTATATTATTTTATCTAGAGACTAAATAAAAAGTACTTATTTTAACACAATTAGTAATTTCTCTGTATCTTCGTAGGACATACTTTGTAGGACCGGTTTGAGAGCCATCTTACATCTATTACAGTTCAGGGTGTACAGCAGCGGCCCAAGGAACACATACAATTTAGATACAAAAGCATGCTGTAGGACCATGTTTTGTGGGCAAACTCTGTCTTTCCGTCTTTTAAACAAGTATTCAGTGTTGTACGGAAGGCCTGTGTGTTGTTTTAATACGGTATTCATTATAAATAACTGCCTAACTGTTAATACTTCACAACGTTTATAAAGTAAGTTATTGGGGTAAAGGAAAGGGCGAAATGTAGATACTTTAAGAACTGCTCGCTGGGCTCTCTCGGTGGTCAGTAACAATGTTTTTCCCACTCCGCCCCATGTCGTAATGCAATATGTTATTATGGATTGACATAGAGCAAAATAAACTTGTCTTATTATTTTTAAGTCCGCAATATAGCGCAACTTCTTGAAAATAAATATAAGTTTTCGTATTCTATTATTTACAGATTCAATATGTTGTTTGAAGGACAGAATTTCATCTATTATCACACCTAGGTATTTTATTTTATTTGTTAATTTTATATTAGGACAGGTGCATTTGTTATTTGTGGTGTAGACTCAAAGATGAGCATATAATGATGAGTTAGTATCTGGAGATGTTAGTTTGCGCATTGAAAATTTTATATAATTTGTCTTCTCTGCATTTAATGTTTGTGAGTTATGTCGAAGCCAATTATTAACAACATCAAACTCGTGTTGCGCAAGCCTGTACATTTCTTTTTCGGAATCAGCGGAAAATAGAATCTATAAGTATATATTATTTCGCCTGACTGGCATACACGTCTATAACAGTTGCTGCCGTGGTGTTCTGAATCTGTAAGCACGTCTCCATAATATTCCCTTAAATCACAAATAGCGCAACCAAAGGTTTTTAAAACGCGGCCGTCTCTGTTTCCCGTTTATATTATTATGACTGCTCTCGTTTTGATTCCCATTTGTTCACGCCAGTTCACACTTCACGCCGTGCCGGGAGCCAAGCATAATTAAACTAACCTACTGAATAAAATTAATAAAAAAATAATGTTCTTGCGACAGCAACCCAGATACAAACGACATATATAATGAGTTTTGTCAGGTATTCTTGGAGTTGAATTAAAATTAAGTTCTACTGAAGAGGTCTTAATAAAAATATAATATATTACGACCTTACCTGAATAACTTAACTAGAAATCATGCACAACGATATATCCACATACCTGTTTTCCTGAATAGGGTATCAAAGTCGAGCCATACCATTTAACTCTCTGTTTACAAGCGATTCATTGTTGTAAAACCTACAATTTCAGTAAAAACAATTAAATTAACTGCTGTCATAATAATATACATATCGTTAAGTGTTAGTTAATTATTTCTTTTTACGGGGATCTGTTCATGGATTACCGTCTCCCCAGGAAACGGGCGTAGGGTAACGCCAGATTCCTTTCGTCTAAAATATTACAGCGAGCGGCCGCCTCCAGCACACGCGGAGTGGTTGCGGACCTTCAAAGGAACTCTCCGGCGGCCCTCATGTCCCGAGGGGAACAAACAACGTGCCCCTAATATATTATCTTATACATTGATTTCTTATACTTTCATGTAGTTACCGATTACTGGTTCTCTTTATAAAGGGGATACGGATTTTTTGTAATGAATGGCGGTACTTATAACATATTTGAAATATGCTCTCAAACTGAAGTAATTAATTCATTAAACAAAATAATAATTCAGATTCTGAACCGATTAGTTGTAATGTGTTCATGTATTTAGTTCTAGTGTCCTAATTTCAATGTTATTGTCTCAGATATAGTTTCCGCGCACGCCAACCACCGGCTATGTTCATTAGTGGGTGTAGAAGGAGGTCATGCTATCGGCGGCTCCCTGGGCGTCTTAAGGACATTGTACCAGGTCGGAGTTCGGTACCTGACGCTAACTTCCACTTGCGACACTCCGTGGGCTGAATGTGCATCCACAGATAAGCCCGAACCCTCGCCGCGAGGAGGCCTCACACCATTTGGAAAGGTAAGTTCTCTTACATACAACGCCACAATACTGCGCTAATTGAGAATGCGCGGTGGTCGTTACTCACCGAGCTACAACAATTACTTTGCCTCTTACGAAAACGAAATCGTCAATAAGATAAGATATTTTTATTTGCATAAAACATGGTATATAAGGTGTTATTAAAAGACATTAGATCGAACATGTTTTGCTTAAAACTTGACATTGACATAAATTATTACATTGAATTCATATTAAAAAAGTCATTAATGCTATAGAAATTATTATGATTTATATAGTTGGATTTTAAATAATTTACAATTTAATGTTTTTAACATTCTTGGTAACTTATTATAGAGACGTACACACATAGCCAGAGAGTTTTTATTAAATTTCGCTGATCGAGGAAACACATCCAGCACAAGTCTGTATTGGTCACGCCTACTACGAGAGTTTATTTCTTCTGCTGTTTTAAATAGTTCTTTGTGGTTTTGAACGAACATGCATGCTTCATATATGTATATACAGTGAAGGTAACGGTAGCAAACCAAGCTCTTTAAATATAGGTTGACATGATTCGTCAGATGGAATCTCATATATAGCACGTAAACATTTCTTTTGGGCAACAAATGCTCTATTGCGGTCAGTACTATTTCCCCACATCATTAGTCCATACCGTAGTGAGGACTCAACATATGCGCGGTATGACATCACAGCCGTTTTATATTAGTGATTTTTTTTATTTGTCTCAAAGCATAGACAAATTTATTTATTTTATTGCATACAGTATCCACGTGTGCTTTCCAGTCTAAATGTTCGTCAATTACTACTCCTAAAAACTTTGTTCGTGTCACTTGAATAATTTTAGGTATGTCCATTTTAAAATTAAAAGTATTATTATAAGATTGATTAAATTGTACATATTCTGATTTATTAAGATTAATAGATAGATTATTATTATTTAACAAGTTAATTAGAATGTCAATTGTTTTATTTATGTCCGCTTCATGATCCGCAATTGATTTATACTTTTTATCGCTAGTTACAATTATGGAGATGTCATCGGCAAAAAGGAAGCATTTATGATTTATTACATTAACTAAGTCGTTTATATAGAGCAAAAATAAGATGGGGCCCAATATGCTACCTTGCTGGACGCCGCATTTCGTACTTACATATTCAGACGAATATTCCGTCATGTCCCTACTTTCCTTAAGTTTTTTGACAGTGACTCTCTGTTGTCTGTTTGTTAAGTACGACGATATCCACTGAAGTGGAAGTCCTCTAATACCGATAGCCTCTAGTTTTGTATTAAAATTTCATTCAAATATGTATATGTAATAATATTTTGTATTCAAATTCAAATATGTTGTTGTGCGTTCAAAAATCTACATAAACTAGATTATGTAATCTGGCAGAATGAAAAGTTATTAAACCTGTCATACTCTCTAACTATATTATATAAATATTATGACCGTTTTATATTTTTCGTTTTCATAAAAAAATTAGTCATAAAACAATAATCAGAACAAAGAAAAACATAAAACTTTAATTATCCTTACGGGTTAAAACAGCGAGTTATCTTGCCTTATTTCTTTCCCAAATCTCTTAAGATTAGATGAAGTTATAATCCTCTTTTATGAAGACTACACAATGACTGCTCGTTAGTATTGAATAAATTGTCCTCTGTATCTCGTCGCTCATATTATTATGAATTTGTAACTAGCTGACGTAGCTTAAAATGTATGTGCAACGTATTTTTTTAAACACATTTACATACTGGAAGCGTAGCATGTGTGCTCTTAAAGAGCAATCTTGCAATATATGTACGAAGGAATATTAAAATACACGTAGCTAAGTAGTCAGAACGCAACCGTAAAGATTGAGACGTCGAGTAGAGTGAGTGTGCCATAATCATAAACATCCTGGCGCTTCGCAATATTTCTCTTTGTATGAACTCGGGCTGCTCGCGAAAGAAGTTCTTTGTTTACCTGCAACGATACTTTTCAAAATATTTTCTTTTGTTTAAACTGCAGACTGCGTGCAACGTCGACTGCCTCGTACGTGAAAACGCGCTACTTACATTCATACACAGCGCTTAGACGTTGTTTTTTATTGAATATTTAGATCCAAGAAGCAATAAAAAAAAATCAAGTATCTAATTCGTCGCAAAACGTAACACTTCCCGCAAACGGCACCTTTCGTTATTGTCATAATAGAGCCCACTGTTTTAGCATAGTTGACCCTAGTGGCTATTCAGGCTATCTTTCAGCATCGCTTCTACTATTTTAAAATGTTCACTCACTGATGTATTATGCGTGCCCATACCGTTATATATTCAGATGGCATCGAACAAGCCAAATCCACTGGCTCCTAGTGACGCAGACGGATATCACTTTACTCAATCGTGTAGGCGCATCCCGCAAGTGCCGTCTGATAATGTTTTGATTTCCTCGTGGAAGTTGACATTCAGTCAACATGAAATTAAATACACTATGAGTCAAAACGTGAGAATATAAAAGGCAGTAACTATGGAGTGAATGACTAATGAGGTACTTACTATAATATGTCGCTTTCAGAATATGACGACCAGCGTAATGAATTCCCAACCACAAAGGATCCAAGAAGTTAGCAATTAATTTAAAGCAACGCAAACTCATACGAACTTCAAAAGCGGTTAGAACAATAGAGGACGTACTTTATGATAAATATGCAAACGGCCATAACCAGCCGGTTCTGTATTTGCGGTTTATTTCAATAGCATTAATTGAAGTTTTTTTAATAGTTTTTGTACTTCTTGCCATCAAATGAATAATGATAAACAATCGTGTCTGAATACCATGGATCGGTCTAATTTTAGGTCTTCTTCGTTATGTCTTCGGTGTTTACAAATGTTTTTAATGCTCGGACAGATTGTGGTGAAGGAAATGAATCGTCTGGGCATGTTGGTGGACCTGTCCCATGTATCGGAGCGTACCATGCGTGACGCTCTGGCAGTGTCGCGCGCACCCGTGCTCTTCTCCCACTCGTCTGCGCGTGCGCTGTGTAATGTGACTCGGAACGTACCTGACACCGTGCTGCGCCTGCTTGCCGCTAACAAGGGCCTCATTATGGTCAATTTCTACACGTCATTCCTGACGTGTAAAGATACCGCCACCGTTCAAGATGCTATTGGTAAGTAGTAATTATAAGACGAAAATAAAATTGAGCCACTACGCTTTGTAGAACAATTTATGAACGAACGACTCTGGTAACCTGACAGTTATTAGGCCAAAATATGAGTCGAAAATAAAGTATATTTATTCCTGACACATGCATCTTCTAAGAATTTTATGCAAAATGCTTATTTACAAAATAAGCATTTTGCATTGCATTAAAGCAGGTTTTCGCATTTAGCATGAACGTAGCTGAAAAATAAACAATTTAAAACAATAGAGCCACCACAATCGTGATAATCGGGTTTTATCTGCAGGCCATTAATTAACCGACATTCTATGTTCTTACAGCACACATTAATCATATAAGGGATGTAGCCGGTGTGGACAGTGTAGGCCTCGGCGCCGGCTACGACGGCATTAATTAGTGAGTACACACTACTTTCATATATATACCAGATACATTTTACAGGAAAAATAATGAAATTAGGACCTCCCAATTATCAGACACAATTAGTTTAATTGCATAGGTACCGCTGGACAAATATTTACGAGGTTTTTGGACGTTTTATAGCGCAGTACCTACTTGAATCGTGTTCGAAATTTATTGCATTGAGGCAATAAATATTTTGACTCCATCCCAAACGCCACCCGGATAAAGCTATGAACACGACTTTAATGGTTTTGTAATAATTCTACAAATCTTTTAATACCCAGTGTTCTTGTAAATGCAAAATCTCATTTTACTTTTACTTAAAATAATGAACATACACGGCACCGTTCACATAAATGAACAGCAATATATGTAGGGCATGTCATGCGCGTGGCTCACATAAATCTTATGAACAATGGTTATTTGTACAGTACCCCACAAGGACTAGAGGACGTCTCCTCGTACCCGCTGCTATTCGCGGAATTAATGGAGGAAGGGTGGAGTATAGAAGAACTTCGAAAGTTAGCGGGACTGAACCTGCTGCGAGTAATGGGAGCGGCGGAGCGCGTCGCCCGTGAGCTCGCCTCAGCACAGGTCGCGCCCTACGAGGACGTCCCACCGAAAGTCTACGATGCTCACAATTGTTCTAGTCAAGACCTTTAAGTCGTAACTGAAAACGCAGTTGTTATCTTGTACTAATATCGAATCGTTCGATTTAAAACGATTTAGTCATTCTCACCTTCGAACTCGGTGGCGCGCAATAGCTCCATCGTAACTCCACTTTACACATGCACTGCAGTTCTTAAATTTTAATCATTTTAATGCTCAAGTGTAGTACCTAAGGCAAGAAAATAAGAACACATCAGGAAGGCTACTAAAAATATGATGTACCTACCCGATGTACGTGCGTTGCTTAAATGGTTTGGAGATTGGTTTAATCGACTCGTTTCCGGTTTCGGTGTCTAAATATTTTAAAGCATTCATTTAAATGCAGGTGGCAAATAACTAAAATCTTTAATATGTTGGTACAGTAAATGGCTACAAATGTAAACAAATAATTACTTTTCCTAACAATAGCACTAGGCTGAGGATCTCACACGGTTCGATTGTCCATGAGCTGCGACCTAGGTTGTAATAAATAATAGTCATCTATCTCACTTCAACCTCGGGCCACACACAACAATACCCTCGCACATTATTTACCTACTATTTAATCGGTTCCTAAACATATTACTTCAAGGACGGCACATAAACAAGTATCAGCAAATACATTAGGTTTCCTGCAAAATAACAAAATGTATCATTGGGTAATAAAAGACCTTCAAACGAAAATCTACCAAATGTTAAATCTAACTTCTTTTGTTGTTATGTATGTATATATACAAGATATAAATAATTATTTTTTGCAGATTTTCGTAAACTTTCTATACATTGTGACCGGTTATTCAACTTTATAGATACGACACCGACGCGCGACGTTCGTAAAACTTACCTATTGCAATTTATAAGATACTGCACTTTTCCGATCTATTCTTCGGAATCCCCGAGTAAAAAGTCGATATCAGTTTGAACTTCTGCGGATAGTACTCCGCTAAGTCTTATGAAGACAATGAAATATACTCTCTCACTCCGAATAAATTGAATATTTACAGGAGAGATCTTCAAAAACAGGTGAAATGTTAATAGAATACAAATAGTTGTTTTTACTCATGGAGGGTTATGATTATGACTAGCATCTATTCAGTTAGGTATTCAAAGGGCACGTGTTTCTATTTGTATAATATTTTGACGTAGGTGTATACAAGGTTTACTAACCTCTGAAAGCAGACATCACTAACACAGCTGACTGCACCGAGTTCGATGTACTGAGTTTCTTAATTTCAGTGGAATATTCCCAACTTCTTTCAGAAACTGCGGTTATCAATCTATAATTATAATATTGTGTTATCAAGCTTTAATAAATTAGTCTAATTATTATTAGTTAGACCTATAATTTTATCCTGTAATATTATTATCGTCCGATTAGATGTGATTTGATATTTTTGTCTAAAAAAATTAATAGTAGATAAGTAGATACATATTCAATGTATTTACATATTTATCGTACCTATTCTTAAAGCTTTTAAATATCTATTGATTATTTACTCAATCAATAAAATTGCGTTGTATGATGTTTAGCAATAAGACATTATAATTAATAAATTAATCAAATAAGTAGTGGTATTACCCCTGAAGACGACGCGAGTCACTATGATAAATATTATACTAATTATACAATTTATTAATATTCATACAGTGTGTTTTTATTTTAACTTTATTTCCAGATTGTTGTAATGTGCTATCTCAAAAACAGGACCGGATGCTTTGATAAATAATCGTAACATAGATAATTAAATGTATTGTCAAGTTTAAAACAAAAGATCAATAGCTTAAATGTTAAACAAAATCGGACAATGATCAAATTTAAAGTTGAGATGAAAACGCACTGCATAAATAAATAGCTTTACCTTATCAACGACCAATAATAGTTAATCGTAGTATTAGATATATTAGAACTGACCCAATTGATCGAGTATCGCCGCGTCAAGATAACAAGTAATCGAATTAACTATCACTGATTTTTCAAACCTCTACGCCCTAGAGTAGAACAATTAAAAATTAGATAAATACCTATTTCAGATTATTATGAGGCGAGCGATACTAATTATCTCAATATTTGTACCTCCTAACGCAATATTAGTTAGTAATGTAAATAGTTATATTTGTCAAGACACTGGTAATAATAGACGGATCTTAAGACTGACGTGTTTCAGAAATAAATTAGTGTACGTTTGCTACGATGTATAAGTCTAAACCATTAATGTTACGAACTACAATACATATATATCTTAAGATGTGTTTATTATTCCTCACAGGAAGACTAACGCTATTGTCCTTGCGTATTTGCTAGTCATTTTTATTTGTTTTTTTCTAAGAATGAGAAATATTAATTATTATCCGTGAGACATATCTCATTAAATACCTGATGATAGGCGTTATATTAAATTGCTAAGCAGAATCCTTGTCTTCGATTCTATATTTGATCGTTTTTTATAAGAATATAAAATATTTAGATACCAATTTTCATAAATTCATGGCGATAGGCAAGCAATACATTTGTAACAGTATTGCTTTTAGGAATTTTCTCATAGTTTTATAAAGAAATCTAGAACGAATCTCATGTCAGATAAATAAGTACTCAAATTCTTTGAACACCACCTATTTGTCTTCTCACACCAGTATTGTAAGAAGAACGTTAGCTAATAAATCACGATCGTGGTGTTTAAAGAATTCTAAGCAGCTAGAAAACTTTAATGTCAATAATGTTTTATAATTTTACCATAGTTGTTTCATATTTGATATACTTCTGTCATGTAAGTTTTACTGGGATAACCGATTAGAAGTTTCTTAGTTTGTTATAGCTTAAATATCTATTTTACATCACTCCTTTGTTTGTACTCCTAATAGAATTATACTACTATTCATTGGCATTACTAAGTGTGGTGTTTTCTTAAATATATTTAATTGTATTTTTCTACGAACACGGTACCTTTTTATACCTTAAAATTTATGCTGAATTGTTTTGTATGGCCCGATGCCCTACATAATTTATTCACCTTGGCGTTCGCGAGCGTAAGATTAGAAGTCCCTTACTTGAACTGTACAAAGACAAAAGAGAAATCCTAATTGCATCAACATTGTCAAGGATAAATAAATTCAAAAATTTGGCTCTTAGTACTGTTACGTTACGCTATGCTACGTTACCTGCGTAGCTACGACTTAGCTACGAGATACGTACTCCATAGTAGATAGGTACCTTTTTGCCAAATCTCCCTACTTCCTCCTCGATTTATCGAAGACAGCAATAAAATTAAGTTACTGTAAAATTAACTTTTAAATTAAATAACTCATTTTCCCGCAACAATATTTATTTGCTGAATTGAGTCGATTTAAAATAATATGACCACGAAAAATGGCATACACATATGAATATAGAAGGTATGCTAAGATATTGTTCTTACTTAGCAAGTCACAGTCTCTGGTTTTTATTAAAGTTCCAATCATAAATAATACATCAAAGAAATTGCGGTCTTATTATTATTTCGCCTTTGGGCGCCTGTTCTATGCTTAGCCCGTTAGCGAGGCAAGAACTCTATTCAGCAGAAATGTCGAGCATTAATATTATTATTCAAAATAAACATTAGCATAGAAAGGGAATATTTTAAAGTCTTATTTTGTGGTAATTTTGATAAAATAAAATACGATATTTCTCATCGCATTAAATATACCTACATCATAAAATATTCAATTAACCACGGCACCAGTCTGAACCATCTCGACCCTTGAGACCCCCTTGGCGAAGATGGTAGGTAAGTACTTAGGTACCTATCAACTACCGTTTTGTTTATACTAGTAGCAACATAGGTATGTTGCATACGGTACGATACAATATGCTACGGTAAGTAAACAGTTAAAATATCGTGAATTACCTTATAATGTGACCTCCTATGATTGTTAAGGAAAAGGAACGTCGTTTGTACCTATGTACCGACTAATAAATAAAATTGGAGAGTCTGTTTGTTCCAGCTAAATTCCAAAACGGCTGGACTGATTTTTCCGAGACTTTCACTGGCAGATAGCTATGTACATATAAAATTAAAAATATTTAGGATTCCGCGGGAAATAAATGACCACCCATGAAATTGTTAATAAAAATCAGATTCATACATGTAAATCTGCTGATTGCTGCTACGTAACTACAAGGTTTTTGAATCAAAATCCACGGGGACGAAGTCGCCGGGCATAAGCTAGTCGTATAGTTGAAAGCGCTCCATGGAATCATGGCTAGTTGTTTCTATAAGTTGATGACAATGGTTGAGTTATTTAGTTAAGGGCGTAATTCTCGCTACACAGAAGCTACGTTTCGCATAATAATAATAAAAGCCTATAACTGTCCCACTGCAGGGCAAAGGCCTCTTCTCGTATAGAGAAGGATTGAGCACTGATCACCACGCTAGCTCACTGCGGGTTGGCGATTTCAGATAATGACATCCAGGTTTCCTTACGATGTTTTCCGTCACCGTCAGTCAGTGGTGTCTTAGAATATCTAAGAAAGTATTTATGACATTGAAAAAGTCACATTGATACTTGCCTGGGTTTGAACCTGCAACCTCGTACATAGAAATCCGGTATGTCAACCCCTAGGCCACCACGACTACTACCGACTACGTTTCGCGTAGTCGCTTGGTTTTCAGCATCTTCGGCTACGGGTTCAAATCCCTTACGAGACAAACAATTACCTACCTTATTATGTTGCGCTGTGCAAAATACAGTTAATCGAAGAAGATTGGGTATGTACCTACATATATTATTATTATTACAAGCCTGTGATGTCCCACTGCAGGGCAAAGGCCTCCCCACTCTCCCTCCACACGACTCTGCCAAGGGCTGTCGATGCCCAGTCCTCTATAAAGGAGTCCAGGTCATCTCGCCATCTCCGTTTGGGTCTACCTTGTGTAGGAGTCCATTGGGATGTACGCTTGGCCCTTTGATCGACTGTCATGCGGTAGACGTGACCAGCCCAGTTCCATTTTAATGTAGCAACTTTGTGAGTGACGTCAGTGATTTTTGTTTTGGAACAGATTACGGTGTTTCGGATCCGGTCTGCAAGTTTAATACCCAGAATACTCCGTTCCATTCCTCTGTGACAAACCTTGAGTGAGAACCTCTGCTGACCCGTCAAAGACCATGTCTGGGCGCCATACGTGAGGATGGGAAGAATACATATGTCGATGAGTCTCCTCTTAAGGGATAAAGGTAGATTGCCCTTCATTAGGTCTTTCATGACCCAATAGCTTTTCCAGGCGTTCTCGCGTCGTACAACTTCTTTTTGCTGTCTCGCCTGGAACCCGATTGGCGCAGTGGCTAAGCGATTGGACTGCTGCGCAAGGGGTTGCGGGTTCGATTCCTGCATGGGACAAAAATTTGTGCGATCCGCAGACGTTTGTACCGAGTCTGGGTGTTTGTGTGTGTGATATTTTATGTTTGTGAAACGCACCCACGACACAGGAAAAATTCCTAGTGTGGGGCGATGTTTAAAAAAAAAAAAAAAAAAAGAGACTGTTTGGCCTAGGTAAAGGTACTGATCAACTTACTCGACGTCCACATCCTCTATAGTGACATTGTGATGTATGGTGTTAGTCATCAACTTGGTCTTTGACATATTCATCCGAACTCCAACCTCGAGGCTTGCCCTGCTTAGATAGTCTAGCATCTGAGTCAACTCCTTGGCTGAAGACGAAAGGAGGACAATATCGTCGGCAAACCGGAGATTTGATAATCTCTTATGCCCAACCGAAATGCCCTTATCCGCCCAGCCAGCTGCCAACGTTCTGAAAACCTCCTCTAATACAGCGGTAAATAATTTTGGAAAAAAAATTAAAAAAGCTTTCGACAGTATCAGCCATAATTCAATTTTCAAAGTTTTGGAAAATCAAGAAATAGACCCTATGTAGTACATCCACCTTTTAAAGAATATTTATAAAAACAGCACTGCATCCATCAAAATTAGTTCCACGACAGGACCATCATTTGGCATTAGTAAAGGTATCAAGCAGGGAGATCCGTTGTCTCTACATATACTATATATAATATTATAATAACAGATGCCATAAAATTATAATTACAAAGTATTGTTCTCTCATTCAGTCATTTTACATTATCAATACACATAAATAAAATTGGGGTGTCTGTTCATAACATCATTTTTTTTTTGTTACTCATTGCATACGCTAATGCACATAACAATAATGCAAAAAATTTTGTCTGTATGTCTGTCTGTTTGTTCCGGGTAATCACCGAAACGACTGGACCGATTCTGACAGGACTTTCACTGGCAGATAGCTGATGTTATAAGGTATAATGAAGGCTACTTTGAGTTCAAAAATATTTAGAGTTCCGCGGTAAAATTAGAAAAACGCAGGAAATTTGCGGGTTATAGCTTCACCGCGACGGCTGGACGGATTTTGACGGGACTTTGGACAAATGGACAATTGGGACACTGGCAAATAGCTGATGTAATAAGGAGTATCTAAGGCTACTTTTAATTTTGATAATATTTAGGGTTCCGCGGGAAACAAATTAAAACCGATAAAATTGTCAACAAAATCAGATACAATTAAGTACATCTGCTTACTGCTGCTACGTACAGGTTTTTTAATCGATATCCACGGGGACGAAGTCCCGGGCATAAGCTGGTCTGAAAAGTCTTTATAAAAACACGTCTGTATTTTTCAAGAGTAGGCAAAGGTACACCCAAATTCGCCAGTTATGTTATTGGTACCAATGTAATATGGGGCGAACCTATTGCCATCAACTGGGCCCAAATCTAGAGTCCGTGCTGCAACTAAGAATTCCCTTATGTAAAACACCAATAACACTTTACCCAACCCAGGATTTGAACCCAGGACCTTGTACTCAGCGGGTGCGTTTAGTGACCGCTAGACCAACGAAGCAGTCCGAGAAAATACTATTGATAGTCTAGCTAGATTTCTAAATTAATGAATATGCCATGCATAGTGTAGAACACGCGGTATTCATTGACTCACTCACTGTCAGAATTTGCTGCTCGCGCGTGTTCAAACTAACTAATCAGTAACATAGTTAAATTCTTGTAAATAAATGCAAAGTTAAGTATCTAATACCTAATTCAAAATGTTGAACACGCACAGTGGCGAATGGGCTTTCGGTTTTATACGCTATGGATAGCAAAGCGAGACGGTTGTAGGTATATAAATACTCGATAAATGCCCAATTTGTTTACTATATTGAGTTTATTTTATAGCACAGGGTCGACATGGCAATTATTTAGTGACGTGGAATAATGTACCAGGTAGTTTATATCGTTTTTTTTTGGCCATGCGACAAAATATGACTAAATTAAGGATTATTGAAATAAAATTGTAATATATCTTTTATAATAATATTTTATTCATTACAATCATATCAAATGAACTCATACTATCATCGCTAGAAGCACAAAATTCTCTTCGTAAAGCCGGTGTAAAACGCATGCTTATGTCCTTAACCAATGTCTGATTGACAGGGTATTTAAAATAATTGTTTTTTTGTTCAATGCCGCAATTTCCTAATACTTGTGTGTGTTTTTTTTGTTTTACACGTGACAAGGAAGCGACCGAATTAATTTTAATACACAAAAGCAAACAACAACGTGAGCGAGATTGATATCGATAAACGCGGTCGATGCTCGACTCGTACAGCGCTAAAACTAAGATGGCGCGGGCGTCGTGCAGGTATGCGAGGTGTCCCCTCCCTCGCACCTTAGCTTAGCTCATACTCATACCCCGATTGCCATCTCGACCTGTCGCGTACAGTACCTATGTGACTGTTGTGTCCTATAATCAGTTATTTATGAACATGTGACATTTGCGACAAAGATTCTTGACGCAACTGAAAACTTTCTTAGGAGCAATAAATACTAGTTTACAATTGCTTAAATTTTAAAAAAGTTTCGAAATCCCTGGCCATTAATGTGCTGAGGCGTGAGAGGCGAGATGGGGTGAATTGATGAGGCTTGATGCGTCACGGTTCCGGATGCAGAAACCAGATTATTGACAGTTGCGCAAAATTATGAAATTCGTCATGAATATGTAACTACCAGCCAGTCAATGTTGAGTTGCACTCTCGCTGCTGCTAGTTGACGCAACTTGGAGATCAAATTGAGGGCTATCGCGTATAAAATATGAATTCGCCGCTACAGGCACAAGTGTAGCATGAGGTCTCCAAAATGTAAAATGTCACTGTAGTGGGCTACGCGGTTTAGATGACCCACTGACAGGTTTTATTTCTAAATAGCATAGAGTTGTGAATTATTTTGCATGATACAGTGAATAATATTTTACCACTTACTTTTGAGAGGTTTACAAAGACAATGTGGGAATAACCGAGTATGCTGCAGTTCATAGAAAGGGCTATAATAAAATGATTATAATTTATATGTAGTGTCTGTGGTGACATGTACACCTAATAATTTGCTTTTTTATAAAGGACACGTCCACGAAGGAATAAATACAAAAGCATTATCATAATATTATATTTAAATATATATCAGCTATTCTTTAGGACCTTACTCGACGGTGGCGCCAACTGGTGAGCACAAAAACGGTAGCCCCCATTGCCCCATCATTGCCAACACAGCAATGATATCTCAGAAAGTACAGATACGTTACTAGCGCACAAATTATGAAGACTTCAAAAGGGACAATTGTAGTCTTGGGTATTATAATTATTGTCGGATTTGATATAAGACTAGTGCAGTTCGGACTCATTGTTCGGAACACTTTTCTTGTTCATTTTGTTAGCTTATTTATGATGGATCTATACTTCTTGACATATCATTGTAACACAATATTTATTTAGTTCATGACGTTGCAACCCTGCTTGGTAAGCCCATAAACTATAGAGCTATTTGAAAGTACTGTGTGGGACAACTGTCAATGTCAAGTCAAAGTAATTTTTTTTATCAGTTTAATTCTAGGCTTACGAGTTAGACGCGTCAGTAAATAAAAATAAATCAAGACTAAAAATCAATAAATTAATTTAGAAAATAATCTTATGTTTTAGTAGAAGTA
Organism: Abrostola tripartita; assembly: GCA_905340225.1. NCBI lineage: Eukaryota > Metazoa > Arthropoda > Insecta > Lepidoptera > Noctuidae > Abrostola > Abrostola tripartita. Next base: position 7,662,365 of record HG996488.1, read on the forward strand.
AACCTACGTTGAAATGGGGGAGAAAAATACTCCACTTTTAGCTGTCCTACAGCTTCTGAGAAAGTATAATCTTAAGGTAATAATTTGTAGAGAAATTGCACATTAGTAAATCTGATGATTATTTCAGATATGTTTTAACTATTGTTATTTGCCATTTTCATAGGGTACAGAAGATATACTAAGAAAAGAAGCCAGCTTAGGTGATGTGGAATTTGAAAACTTGGATCTTCCAGAGGTTGAGTTAGCAAGCATTCTTACTTCACATCATACTGAAAGTGATCCGTACAGCTACGAATTTGCATATGACAACCTGAAAAAGTTTGTCGAAAACTCGTTAGATATTTATAAGGTGAACATTATTATCAGCTAACAGTTAGATGTTTTTCTTTATAAGTATTAAATATTTATTATTTGTTTGTTTTTAGCATGAATTATCTACACTTTTGTATCCTGTGTTTGTTCATATGTATTTGGCATTAGTATTGTATGACCATAATGAGCATGCTGTTAACTTCTTGGAGAAATTTGGAGCTGAACAAGAAGATTATTGCCAGGAAGACCTGAAACGACTGTCAGCAGTTAAACATAAAGACCAAATCAAAGGCAATGAGTTGGCTGAAATATACAGGTAAATAAGCATAATCAAGACTTAACCTTCAGTTAGTCTGACATGGTATGTAATGGATATTTTTCAATCAAGATGTTTATTAATGATATTAAAATTTTAGTACCAACAAGTTTGTTGTGCAGTTGTCAAGGGATGCATCATCACAACTGAAACGCTTTTTGCAAGAGCAAAAGAGCTCAACAGTTATAATAAACATCATAAACAACCACATCCAAGTTGATGTGCATGATGGCCCTGGAAGGACACAGGCCCAGGTACGAGCCACTGCTGGAGGAGTTCTTGGAGAGGCTACTAGAAATGGTATAAATTGCACATTATATATTATATGAACCATGATTATTTTAAGATTGACAAGGTACATACTTCCTAGCCTATAACTGTCCTACTGCGGGGCGAGAGTTCTTTTATAGAAAGAAGAAACACCAAATGTTTGAAAAATTTTACCACAAATATTATGTTTACCCCCCTTTATACAGTCTGTTAACTGTAAAATTGCACTATGTTTATTATATATTATATAAATAATTGTGAAGGTATCTACTTAAAAACATTCATATTATATTGCAGAAAATCGCACTAAGGTTTACTATGGCCTGCTGAAAGAGCCTGATATACAAGTGCTTCCAGCACCAGTAGAAGATGAAGAAGAAGTTGAGGAAACACCAGATAAACCAAAAAAGAAAAAAGCCAAGAAAGAACATATTTTTATGAAAAAACCTAAGTCTGACCCTAATGCCCCACCAAATGACAGAATACCTCTACCAGAGTTGTAAGTTTATCAAATAACTATCATCTACCTGCAACTCTGTCTGTGTAGATGTCAAAATTGACATAATTTAATAATAAATAAAATTGAGTACAGTTCCTAATAATCTTCTCTCAAACGAATTTCGGTCACAGCGGCCTATCTCATCTTAGACTAGTCAACTAAGTAGAAGATATTATAATACACAAATGCACGCAAAAACAGATTCACTCTCTATTCGCTTAATTTTATTGTCTGATGGGACAGCAAACCGACACGACTGGAGAGAGATCAGGCGCAGGACCAATGCATAATGTGCCTTCCAAAGCACGCAGAGGTCTCGACATGTGAGAATGGTCACCCATTACAAGACTGACCAGGGCAAGCACTACTTAACCTCCCAGATCACTGGTTTGTGTGGTAGCCACATGGCTAAGAGCTAAGCTCGATATTTTAATATTTATTATTCTGCTATTCGGGGCGGAGACGAATCCAAAAAATCTGCTATCAATAAAATCGGTCCAGCAGTTATCGAGTTATAAGTGTTCTAACAAACCCGACTTTGTTTTATATATATTGATTTGTGTGCCCATACACAACCACATATAATAAGCTGAATTTGTGTGATTGGGTAACAAACAGCCACTTCATTATGACACATTTATTATATTAGTAGGATTATAATAATGATACAAACTTAATAGCAAAAAATATGATCATTGTTTCGATTTTTAGAAAAGAAACTGATAAAATAGAAAAAGGTAAAGCACTGAGAGAAGCCTCAAAACGGATCCAACTGGGACCAGATAGTTTACCATCAATCTGTTTCTATACATTGCTAAATAGTGGCCATACTGCTATTTGTACTGATATTTGTGACGACTCTACCTTACTGGCTGTTGGCTTCAGTAACTCCAATATAAAGGTAAAATTACCATATTAAACAATGAATGCTTAAAAAAATTTGGCAAATAATTCTTTGCTTGCAATACAAAAGTCTCGTTTGATCACTATGCTACAACCAATTCTTAATTAACAGGTTTGGACATTGACTCCAGTAAAATTACGTGGAATGAAATCAGCTGAAAAATTACAAGACATTGACAGGGAAGCAGGTATATGAAATGTATCTTTTAGAAGATGAGACAGAGAATTTTAAGGTTGCTACAAATTATACCGCTATCTCAACTATAATCTTTCTTTTCAGGCGACGTACTTGTCAGAATGATGGAAGAAAAGGATAGAGACACGTGCCGCACTCTATTTGGTCATTCTGGGCCAGTTTACAAAGTGGCTTTTGATCCTTTTAAAACAATGCTTCTCTCGTCTTCTGAGGATTCTACTGGTACGTTATACAACTATAGCTAAGACAACTATGCAGTGAACTAACCTCTACACTATATCAGCCCCTCTTGAGTATAGGCCGGGTAGCATATAATAAATTTTATTGTTAAAATTATTTGTTGCAGTCAGGCTATGGTCTCTTCAGTGCTGGACGTGTCTGGTGGTGTTCCGCGGACACGTGTGGTCAGTGTGGGACGTGCGCTGGTCCCCGCACGGCCATTACTTTGCGACTGCCGGCCACGACCGTACTGCTAGGTTATGGGCTACTGACCACCATCAACCCCTCAGAATATTTGCAGGACATTTATCTGACGTCGACGTATGTTTTTCCAATCTCTTGTCCTATATTGTTATACAAAAAAAATATCATGAATATATAAATATAATTGTAATATTTTATTTCAGTGTGTTCAATTTCATCCTAACTCGAATTATGTAGCTACAGGCTCTAGTGACAGGACAGTTCGCTTATGGGATTGTTTGACAGGAACACAAGTCCGAATTATGACTGGACATAAGGTATTTAGTTTTAGACCTATATTAATTACTATATTGTTTTACAAAACAAACATGTAGACATGCATAACTAACTAGAGTATAGAATATATATTTTTTTCTGACATTAAATAGAGCTTATTTATCTTTTCAGTCTTCAATATTTACGATAGCGTTTTCGGTTTGTGGAAGGTGGCTAGCTTCAGGTGGAAATGGAGAGCTTATAGTCTGGGACATTTCTACAGGCTCCCCAGCTGCTCTGCTGCCTGCATTGCACACTGCACCAATACATGCATTGGCATTCAGTCGCGACGGCACTATATTATCGTCAGGTATTTACTTTTCAGTAAAATTTATCACACCTGGGCGTATCAGATAGGTCGTCACACACCATGTCTTTTAATGTCTATAACCCTATTTTTTAGGATCCTTGGATTGCAATATAATGTTATGGGATTTCAACACTATAACAGAAGAAGCCAACGGCGAAGATGTAGCTGCTAGCACAACAGTACAGAAGGAGGACAAATTCTTGTTGCGTTCATTTGCAACAAAAAATTCACCCATAAAGGGATTACATTTTACACGACGTAATCTGTTACTTGCTGTAGGTTCCTATGAAGGTAGTTCTTAAATACTTACCATATATTTAATAATTAAGCACAAAATTTTATTGTAAAAAATAAATAAAAACCTTAGAATAATACATTTTTTTATTAATGTTAGATTAACATTATTATTACTATCTAATGTTATATTGATCATTGTGGCGTTGTAAGGGGGAGGCCTTTGTCCAGCTGTCTTCCGGCTGATGATGATGAATGTTATATTTACAAAACTAGCTGTACCCGCGACTCCGTCCGCGTGGAAATTCGGAATTTCGAATTAAACTTATTTTAAAATGTTTATAATATTATTAGCTAAGTTTGAGCGGATTCTATTTGGTAGTACAGATTGTATAAATTGTTTTTCTTTTTTAATATTGAATGTACAGACACAGGTCGTTTACGATTTTAAGGCGCGGGCCCACCGCGGCGCATGCTGTGCACGGGCACGCGGCGCATTTTAGCTGCGTGTATTAATTTGTTTGAAAACGTGGGTCTACGTTTCCACTGGAGTACACGAATATGACCCACGACTATGTATAGCGTGGCACGGCGCACGGAGAGGCTACGTACGTGCCACTGCACTCCACGGACACGGGCTTCACAGCGGAAGGTGTGGGGAGGTGAGGCGGTTCATCGTCAGAAGAACTGTCTAGCTAAGTCAGTGCCAATGCCATTCTATCAGTACCTCGATACGATATATGTATACGAGAAACATGAAATGTGTCCGCTCCACAAGGTGTATGACTGAAAACTGCGCTGCGATAAGTGAGGCGTGAGCTGTACATAGTCGAGGGTCATATTCGTGTACTCCAGTGGAAACGTAGACCCACGTCGACAGCGTTGAGCTATGTAACCGCCTATTCGAGCAAGCCACGCATGTATCAATGACGTCAATTCATGCGTAGCCTCTCCGTGGGTTGCAGTGGACACAACCACATACATTTTCTTCCAAAGCGAAGCTTAATACACGTGCATAGCCTCTCCGTGCACCGCGGTGGGCCCGCGCCTTTATTATATGTATACATATGCCCATTTTATAAAACTAAGAAACTAATAATATTATTAACAGATTTTTGAACTTAAACTAGTATTTGCAAAAAGTATGACCTTTCTGAGGTGATAAAATGCGTCATTAAATTCAATATTGATTCATTACTCCTGGCTACTTGTGCTTTCATTGCTTGTTTAAAATCTTCTTTTACACCCTTATCAGCACCTCGAGTACCAATTCTTCTTTGTCCTAAATGCTGCTGAGAATTTGGTATAATGTCCAGCACAACATTGTTTCCTTGTTCATTCCAAATAAAACTAAGCTCTTCCAAAATATCAATATGAATAATATATGTAGAGAAGGGATGATAATGAAACACACCTTTTTGTCTTATGACATCTAGTATGTGAATGAATATTGCTTCTTCTTGAGGCCAACCAAGTTGCATCAACACAAGCATATGACCATAAGTCACATCAGTGTTATTTCCTGTATTTAATAGTATTCGAATAAGCACAGTACAAAAGTAATGCATAATGGCGACTTTTGTGAGGGGCAAAAAATGCAAATGCCTATGTTTCCCACCCACAATTAATTCAGGTTCTAAAACACCTTCTACATTAGGTAACTGTGGCAGAGCAGTAAGAATGTTCTCAATACAAGCTGTATAGTTTTTTTGGAAGTAATTAATAGACACTCTGACTATGCTAGCTGTCAGATTAGTTACAGCAGCATCAGGCATGGCCTCTTCATACTTTCCCCGGTACAGTGCAAATTCATTGGCAAATCCATCAGACCATGGCTTGACCTGTATTTGATTGGCCAATTTTGTGAATTCTCTTGATATATGTTCATTGCTATGCAATAACTCCCAACAATTAGCAGCCGCCTGGAACTGATGTGCTGAAATGCCAGTTACCTCTAAATCACCTTTCCTCCTTTTGGATGGTGATATTTCTGGATCTGACAATGCTTCCACAAGAATATGATTACCTTTCAATGACTTCTGCTCATAAAGAGATCTTAAGAAAAAAGTTGTACCACAGTATAGCAACTGGCGGCAGTCATCACTATTTCTCAATGTCAATAACTTTTGAAAATATGTCTCTTTATTAAGACTGTTACTATAATTAACAAAAAATGAATCCCATCCCAATTGTCTACCCATCAAATCTAACACTCCATAAAGTCTTTGCCATGGATCAGTGATATCATGTTCATTTTCATCATATACATAAGAATTATAAAAGTCAATCGCCTTAATTACCAGTCGTTGTAGTAACCTAGGAGATTCTAGTGAGCTAAGAAGAGGCAATGTTTCTACCACCAACAGACGAGCATAGCGATTATCATAAAAGAACTTTTCTGCATTAATTAATGTTTTTACTAGACTGTCTACACCTAGTTGAGGGAATTTTTTTAACAACAATACTAATAAACGACAATGTTCCATAGTATCATCACTATTTTCGACACTTGTCTTAAGTATTGTCAATTGTATATCTGGACAAATGTTGTCAAACATTTGGCTTAGGAAACTACCTTCAGGGGATCTCAGAGCATTTGCAATTGCTGATATTTCAGGCAACAAAGATGGTAAGTTCTGTCTTGATTTCATTAAGGAACTAAAACATTCAGCAGCTTCTTGAACATTTCCTGATTGCTTTTCCATTAAATATGCTTCAAATTGAATTTTAAAGTTAGTAGGGAATAATGTCTTTGCGGTCAGCATCCATGCTTTTGCAGAGTGAATATTGTATTTTTGTGCATCTTTAGCTTTCGCTATAATATAATCTTCATCACTCAGTGCTGTATCAACCCCCGGCATTTTATTTTATTCTGTTCAATAATATTTTAAAAGGAAATTCGTGTTGTTTTTCCTGTAGGATTCGTCCCAAAGTGTATGTAGTCTGTCCCGACCGATTTGAATAGAATATATAATAGAAGAACGATACAATTCAAATAAATATCTCTAAAATCAGATTGCAACCGTTTTCATTACAACAACCAAAGAGAATATAATATGACTACGTTACATAGTACTATAACAACACACTTCAACAGAGACAGACGCAATGCGCGTGTAGAATGTAGATAGAATATTTTTGGTAAGTTTGACTGAATTTGACATTAGACGGCTATGAAAAACCGGAAGTAATAGATGTATTTCAGGCATAGAGAAAATCAGTATGATTCAGATCTGGATATTTGTGAACCAGATAAACGGTTTTGTTTTAAAAAAGATTCAACAGAATATAATCTAAATCCTTCGTATGTTTAACATTAATTATAATGTATGCTATTTATATATCATAAACTAAAATGCCTGCTATAAGATGTAAATTACATCTGATCTGAGTATCTGACGCACTGACATTATTGACTTGACTTTGACATAATGTTTACTTTTGGGTTTAACTATGGCAGCAGTGTACAGTTTTAAATAAATATAAATACATCAGTTGCTTCCTCAAAAACATATAATATGACTTTACGTGTAGTCTAGTATTGTTTTACTATTTATAGATAAAAAATGCATGAATTTGACATGTATGATGACTATGCAATTGCAGAGGTTGTTGCAGATCAAATTTTGGAGAATATTTTTTCCTATCTCTGTTTAAAAGATCTACGAAATTGTGCGTTGGTATGTAAAAGTTGGTATAGAATTCTCAGTGATGAAAATAATGACGTTTGGCGACTCCATTGTATTAAAAGATTGGTGGAAGAAGTTATGAAATCAGATTTACTTTCGACTGTTACTTCATACAAATCTAAACTGAGAGCCTTTTTCCATGCATGGAATCCACACGACTGTTCAAGAAACATATTTGTCAAACCTAATGGATTTACATTACACAGGTGTGAAATTATGATTAGTATCTTCAATATTTCCCACATTTATAGACACACTTCTGTATTATTATGTTATGATTAACAGGAATCCTGTTGCACAAAGTACTGATGCATGCAGAGGAAAAGTTGGATTTTATCATGGAAGACATGCTTGGGAAGTGATATGGGAAGGGCCTTTAGGTACAGTAGCTGTAGTAGGTATATCAACTAAAGAGGCACCTTTGCAGTGTCATGGATATGTTGGACTATTAGGGTCTGATGAACAGAGTTGGGGATGGAATTTAGTTGATAATCATTTGTTGCATAATGGAGATACACAAGGACATTATCCTCTGTTAAATAATTGCCCAAAGTACCAGGTAAGTGTTTTATCACTATGTGATAGTTAAATTGTGTTTGTGTTCAAGTCCAATTTTAAACAATCATTTGTTATTAAAAGCACTACCGCCGAACTCAGAGACGTTAATGATTACTTAAACTGACACTAAGGAAAGATTTCACGAACAAAACCTTTACTTAGTAATAGTTTAAATATCATTAAATGTCTCTGAGTGCGGGGGTAACAACTTAACATTTAATCAATGTCAATTTAAACACTGTTATGTCTGCCAACTTTTTTGTTAAAATGTATGTGTCATTAATTCATTCTGATGCCTATTTAAACAAGCAAGTTAGTTTTAGCTATATCATTTGCTACCTAGTCGAAAATATCCTATGTACGTACATTTTTAATAGTAGTCTTATTAAGTATCTAGTCCCAGCTGCATCAAATTTAAGTTTATAGACTTAAAAACATTTTTAAATATAGTTTCGTTTCAGGTTGGTGAGCGCATTAGAGTTATCCTTGATTGTGAGGACAACACCTTATCATTTGAAAGAAATTATGAATTTTTAGGAGTTGCATTCCGAGGTAACTCAATTGTAATTTTTAAATAATTCAAAATAAAATACATTATTTGAATAATATACTTCTATAATTATTTTTTTTATGTAGTTTGATGTAATCTGCTGCTAACTGTCAATCTATAATACTACACTGCCAATGCTTACATTTAAAACCATTTATATCAATTAGTAGACACAAGCTAAAAAATATGTTTTCTTACAGGCCTTCCAAATAAAAAACTGTATCCAACAGTTTCAGCTGTGTATGGTAATACTGAAGTGTCCATGGTATACTTGGGTCCACCAGTAGATGGCTGATAGTGAATGAGATGTCTAGAATGTTAACAGTTTCTAGTCAAAATGCAATAATGTGATATAAGTTACTGTTATGAGGCTTTTATTAATTTTTTAGTAATATTTGTTATTGTAGAAAAAATTAAGTGGTAAATTGGAGGTCTTCATGTTCGTGTAATATTCGAATCTCAGAATATTAATTGATTTTTTTAAATAGTGTCCAGGGCTCTAAACATTCATGACTATTTATTGATAGGACATTGCACTAGTCTGTTGAGACAACTTGCTTCACTCAATTATTGATGCTCAGTCATAAATGAGTGGAATACCATATGATTTACCATTTACTACCAATTACGGGAATAATTCAAAATATCTGAATTATAATATGTTTGTGTATCTAACTGTGTATATACCTACTATACAATGATTTCTTTTCGTATGCTGAGCACTGTCAACCAAGACTAGATACTAACCATACTACGTTAATGCTAGTTGTTAAAATATGAGAAATAAATATGCAATACACATACATGGGTATTTTTAAATAAAATGTGATTTCAATAGAAGTGTAAATAAATGTCGCGTTCGAAGTTACAAAATCTTATATCGCGTTCAAAGCTCACAAACAGTAACGTTCAAAGCAACAAAAAAGTCGCAATCAAACTTCGAGCTAAAAACACTTATGTCGCGTACGAAGCTCAAAAACTTAGTAACGTTTAAAGCTACAAATACGTCGCAATGGATGGAAGTTAAAACTTATGTCGCGTATGAAGCTACAATAACTTTATCGTTCGATGCTATAGAAACGTATGTCACGTTCGATGCACGATCTATCCCGTCTTTTATTAGATAAACACGGTTTTTAATTATGGTATTAATTTTATCATTTACAAGATTAGCACAAGATACTTTTACAAACAGTGTCTTGAAAAGGATTATATTACAATCACGAGTCAAATTGTGTTGAAATTGCTGGTGCTTGTGTATAATAATAAGGTAAAACAGCATCTACGAAATTTATTTTACTTAAACTTTTGATTAATGTCTGTTAAATTACATTTGAATAAAGTTACCATAGGGTTAGGGTAAAACACGGTCTACCCCTGGCTGTACTAATACTCGCTAGATGACGCTGGACTTTACCTTTTCTGTTTATTTTATGTATTAATTAATTGGAGTATTAATGGGATGCGCTGTCAATAGACGCACAATTCATTTTTTTTTGTGTTATTTGCTCACCACACCTCAACACCACTTCTTGGAAAAGTAACGATGATTCCGCTGCAACTAAAATGCCAAACACACGGGCCAGGCTTACATAGCCGAAAGCAGACCGTATGTTTTTCTTTTACCAAAATATGTAGTTCTTGAAAGTAAGAATAATAATTTACAAAATTAAAAAAAAAACTATTTATTATAACAACCTCTTTGATGTATTTTTTTTGCAAATAAACGTATATACTTATAGTTCTATCAGCTAGGCATTGAAGCATTGTTTATAATTATGGGAATTTTATTTCAGTGACAATTCTTAAACAGAAATTAACAGTCTCATGTTAGTGACGAAATTATGGTCAATAAATAGATTATACGTGGCCCGCGAGTACGATCTAAAGTTAATAGAAAAAAGAAACCATATAGGGATTTACTTACTTAGATAATAATTTTAACATTGTTAAATAGCTATTTAAAGGTCAGTGCAATACAAACCAATTTAAACGTTTTTAATATTCTAATATTACCTACGACTCGTTAGGTACGTTTATACTTTATTTGATAACTTGACTGATAACTATAACCTATAGTCTATACTTAATATTATAAAGCTGAAGAGTTTGTTTGCTTGCTTGCTTGAACGCGTTAATCTCAGGAATTTCTTTCAGTGTTAGATAGCCCATTCATCGAGGAAGGCTATAGGCTATAAAACATTCGAAATCCACGCGGGCAAAGTCGCGGGCGAAAGCTAGTATAACCATAAAGTTAGAATACCTTGTGTTACAAACTTACTATGAATGATCAAATTATGAGAAGTATTATTAAATACTTCTTTAATAATAACAACAGAGGAATGGTTGGTTACCCTCTAATGCCAATTTTATATACTTACTAACATAGACACTGGTGTGGATGTATCAAGTTTTTCTAAAAGTATATAATTAGTTTAGTTCATCGGGTTACGTCCCGGTCAGACACCATTTTGCGTAGGCTATTCTACGGAATGGATGCTAAACTGTTTCCTTGTAAAGTATGCCGATGGCTAATTTAAAAACCAACCTTACATTTTATGATTTGAATTAATCATAAATGATGACAACATTTTTTTTTTTCATACTTAATGAAATTTGATTGATTTATTGACATATTTTCTTTTATTGCAATTTATTAAAACCACCTAATCAGTTATTATTACTATATACTTAATATGAGACTTAATACTTAGATTATCTAGATGGAGTCTGGCGCTACATTGAAACAAAAAACAACGTGCCAATTGTTTTTTTTTTTTTTGCATGAATGCGTGCGTAATGATACCAGTTGATAAACATTACAACTAAAATGGGGTAAATTGCCCAACGTGGTACAGTCTATCTTTTAACTCGAAATAAAAATTATTTTTATATAATAGGTACATAATTATTGTGTTTGGTACTATTTATATATTATGAAGACAATGTTTTTTTTTTATTACAAGCAATTGGCTATGGCATTTTCTTTTTCTTACGGAGCTAAAATTTTTCACGTTAGTTCAGTTCTAAAGACTATACATTTTCATGATAAGCGTGACCGAATTGTAACCAAGGGTTGGCTCCAGACGAAGGAACTCCTCAATGGTTAACAGTATAGACTCAACATTTTGTACACACATTTAACCATGATAGCTCTTCCTAAAATTCACCATGATCTTAACACCACCCTCACGGTTGCCTCCAGACGAGGGAACTCATCAACGGTCAACAGTAGTGACTCAACATTTTATATGCACATTTAACTATAATATCTCGTTCTAAAGTTCACCATGATTTAAACACTATCCCCATGGTTAAATTCAGACGAAGGAACTCCTCAAATTTCCTCGGCGCAGGCACGTAATTAAGTATACACATGCTGGCGCTCATGTCGAATTTTGCAAGAGACAATAGGCCCGCCATCTTGAAATTCAAAATGGGCGGAATATTCGAAAAAAAAAATCAAGCTTATTTCAATGTACTACAGTACACTTCGATTCGTAGAAAACTGAGATCCATTATCCACCATAACATTAATAATATCGCCCTACCAGCATACCAGTCTCATGTGTAAATGTGGGAAATTTGGTTTTCACAAACTTGCCACACTTGCAAAATGGCGAATTTTATTTTTTTATATTCCAATATTTTGCAATAATTCATTATTCAAAAACTAATGATAATTTATTTAACATACGGGTGATAGGATACATATTTATTAATATTCAATCGGCCTCCGTAATTTCTACACACCTTAATAGCCCATTTCGCCATTTTTATTACGTTATTTTATGATAGAAAAACAAGCGTCTCCATTGACAACACAATTGACACTGTTGGCTTTTGGCGCCAATTGTGAGGAATTGGCGCTATAGAATACCGACGCTGTCAGGGTCTTGACACTCCATCTAGACATATATATAATCAAAGACTTAATATATACCTTAAAATAGAATAGATATGCATTTAAAAAAATTTAAACCTACAAAAATAAATCATAAAACGGTTGATAAGCATTAAAATATTCTTCCCTATGTTGTTAAAGTGTATTTAGGTTTACCGTTAAATGTTTTTATATTTGCGTTTTCAGTTTCAGTTCATTTGGTAATCAGCAGTTTTATTTTTTCGGTTAGTTTTTCGTTAGTCGCGTTAGTGTGTGAAGGACATAGATGCAGTACTAAAACCTAAAGTGGGCGCAACTTGAATCTCGCATGACTGTACCTGAAGAAGTGAGTACGTAACATGAATATCACATGACCGCCATGGTAGAAGTGGTGCTCTTCTTTTTATACTTAACGATGCCTGATCTCAATCGCATCTACCATCAGGCACCCAGTCTTGTTTATGGAGACCTTTCGCAGATTTAATTAAGTCTAGCAACCTGATTCTTTGAGGACCTGTGTACTGTGTGTGTATTGAGTATATTATCATTCTATTCTAAAATTTGCCAGGCATATAATAAAAAAATAATCTATATACTTAGCCATTCTCCTGTTTGGGATCCGGATGAAGTCGCGGGCAAAAGCTATTGTCTAATATGGCGTATATGAAGTCGAGGATAAAAAACACTGTTTGCTGCGCTAGGATCATAAAGCGTTGTATTCTAAGCTAAATGAAATGTGAATATAAACTTTATTTGAATTGGGCTCCACCACTATATTGTTTTTATAGTAAATGTTCTTGTTCTTGTGATACAATTGTACAGCAAATCCAGCTTATTAATATATAGTTAAATAAATGCACTTCATAAAATAATGTAAGTAAGCATGATTAGTTTAATGATAACTGATTTAAGTATTTGTATATTTCTGTTATTTATAGAAATAATAAAACACTTTTGTTATTTATTTATATTTTATTGTTTAATTTCAGCAATACATTTCCTTTAAATTAATATTTATAGTAGGCTATACAATACATAATTTTACTTCGTTAAAAAAACAAAGATAGATAGTAGAGGGACTAGTCACACTAGTTTCAATACTTTACACTGTAGTTGTAATTAGTAGATCAAAATAATTAATAGGTAGATTTTAAATTTAACTACAAATAGGTCCTTAGGTAGGCACAAAAAATTTCCAATCTTCCTAATTTGCGGTAATAATTATTATAGGTTCTGTTAATAACTAGGTCAATATTAATATGACTATTATAAAGATACCTTATAAGCAAGACATACCGCACCTCCGGTAAAACGTTAATCTATTCGTCACATAAAATGTGCCTTAATTGAATTATTTATTGTAAATTCTCTATTTTGTACTTTTAGGTACATCATAAGTCAACTTATGTGTAATGTACTTTCCAACATTCACGTAGGTAGTTACTATCCGCGGCGGCGCGCGGACGCGGCAATACTGCCCCCTTACTTTGAACTCATAAAGAAGGACAGTTTGTGGAAGTGAAATTTGCGCTGATTACTTGATTGGTGATTGGCGAGAGTTGTGGAAGCCACTCTTCACTGCACGTAACAGGATTTCAGTTTCACAACAGTAAATGTCCTGCTCAGGAGTTCTTGGTAAGGGGGGGGTAAGGGGGCAGGTATGTGAGATGTCTTGCGTGTTAAATCGGTGTTAATATAGTACCCACCGTTAGATAATATAATCTGCGGTCTTAACAAGTTTTGCCGTCTAATGATGTACCTACTTATTTCCTAAAGTGTGGAATAAATAAACCTACGTCGTTATGCTATTAGCGTCTAGTCCGCAATGCGATTAAGTGAATTTATCTTATATAATTCTATTACTAGGGTAGATTAGGTGTCTGATCGGTTTTAACACTGCACCGATAAAACTATGCGAATTATTCACCATTATCACAGTTATTCCGCAGTTTTTTTTACTTAAATTTTGCAAGTCTTCCGTAAAGCAAACCTATTGTAGGAGTTTCTATAGGAAGAAAGAGTTCGTAATTGAAGGATGTAGGTAGGTACCTGCCTACCTTCTTGTAGGCTAAGGACAACCACATATGGTCTGGCATAAACATTGGCAAACCCGGTAACAATTGTTCAGAGTTACGATAACGTATTTTCATTGATAAATAATTGGCCGGTATTTGGTGAATTAGATAATGAAGTCTTAATGCAAAGCTAAAACAGTTTCATTAAGTTGAGGTAGGTATTGACTCTTCTTTTTCTTACTTATTTTAATTTTAGGCTATTCTAATAATGTGTTTAATCCTTTAATCGGGTATGATAAGGTTAGCCCTTAAGTATGCCTTTTACAAAATCTATGAAGAAAAGTTTGTTTTCAAAGTAAGCCATGCCAAAACGTAGTTATCAGTAAGAATGTAGAGGTATAGAACGTTAAATTCATTATCAACAGTATTTAAGTCTACCGTGTTTGTACTTATATTCATCTTTTATTGAACAAAAGAAAAAAGTAAACACGACGGTTTAGCTGGCAATCAACAAAACTTTACTACAGCCTCAAAAGTGAGTGCCAAAAAATAATTATGACCTACCTATATAATTATATGTCACAAGTATTTTTATAAAAGTTGGCCTTAATTAGGTTAGTACTTATGGTATCCCCTATATAACTTTTTAGCCATTTATGCAACGATCAGGGTAATCCGGGGATGGAAATAATTTTTATCTATGTCATAATCGTAGGCTTAGCAAAAATCGTAGCATTTCTACATCACTGTCCGTGGTTGTTTTCAATGCTTCATCAAGTTTTTATACCATATCGATGACGTAGACAATAATTATTTCGATCTCCCGTTTTATAAATGAGGTTGAATTGGGGATACCAAACCTCACCTACAATTTTCATTGTAACGCAATGATTTATATTATTTAGGTAGGGTCACAAGGTCAACAGTGGATCAGTAGTAGAAGAAGTACACACAAATAAAATACATTTTGCGCTATTTATTTAAGTATGTACCTAGAGTAAAATGAATGAAACTAATTTAGTTACCGAATAAGACTGTATTGTATCCTGTTTGTACAGTTAAAAAAAGTGATCACTGGTTGACCACAATTACCCTTTCTACCTGTTCCTATTTTAAACTTTACGTTCAACCTCCTAGTAGGTAAGTCAAGGCCAAATAACGATCGATAAGGACGACAAATCTAGGCGTCGCATATAGCCTAGTCTGGTCTTCTTCTTCTTATCGTATGGTTGATGAACAACCTGGTGTCAGAGTTTAAACCGCCTGTAGGCCACTGACATGGCTTTACACACCGTTGAAAAATCTCTCAGGTATGCCGGTTTCCTCACGATGTTTTCCTTCACCGGTTTTAGCAACTGATAACTAATTTTTAGTACGCACATGAACTCGAAAAGACATTGGTGCGTGCCGGGATTTGAACTTGCGACCTTTGACTTGGCAGTCCAACGGTCATACCACTCGGCTATCAGTGCTAGTCTAGTCTGGTATGTAGGTATGTACTACTTTTTATTTAACGCCGAGGGTTACAGAGCACTTATAAAAGTTGCACCTAATTATTAGGAATGTGTTTGACTAGTTTTATTGCATTTTACAGCTTGAAGCCGCATATTCTACATAAAATACATACTACAATAATTATTTACTCCTATCAACCTAATTAATAGTCGTACATTAGGTAAATTAGTTTTATATTAAGCCAAGGCCGTTAAACGTATCATAAGTTAAAGTCTACTATTCCGTACCTTATCATGCAATTAGGCAAGTAAGAGCGATTGTAAGCCGTGGTTAAACATTTACGTATAATTCCCTATATGTAAGTAATATAATAATTAAACTTACGAAATTTCCAAATATTTTTTTTGATCTTTAAATTTGTTAGGTTATGTATAAACTTATTATTATTAGTAGGTTCGTCAACGTAGTGGTATGTGGAATGTGGATGCTTAAAACAACGATGCGGTTATAAATCTTTCTTAATTAAACCTGTACATGATATTACCTATTTATATATATATATATAGCTGTTATACCAACTAGGTACCTACATTTATTATTTACTCTCGCGATGCTACAGTTCATCATTACTCACAACCACAACCTTATCTCTGCAGTGCAATTTTACGTGTGACTGGTTGACAAAATATAGATAAACTAGCGGCCCGCTCCGGCTTCGCACGGGTATAAAATATATAGCCTATGTCATTCAAAAATAACAGTATTTCTCCACTATTTAATGGATGTTATTATACATATAAACCTTCCTCTTCAATCACTCTATCTATTAAAAAAAACCGCATCAAAATCCGTTGCGTAGTTTTAAAGATTTTAGCATACATAGGGATATAGGGACAGAGAAAGCGACTTTGTTTTATACTATGTAGTGATAGTGATTAAATTGAACTAAGTACCTATTAGGCAATACTAATCTGTCTTTGCGGTGGCTCTATAGTAGAAGTATAGGCCTTCCTGTCCCATAAAATCATGGCAGAAAGCTTCTGCAAATAAAGGTAGGTACCAAGTTCGCTTATGCAAACAGACCGCGGCAAAGCGACACCCGTAAGGATCAACCACGACTGTGCTCGGAGGGCGGCGAGGCAGCGCCTGAATTTGCCTCGGAAGACCGGCTCTGTGGCGTACCTTGGGAGAGGCCTATGTCCAGCAGTGGACTGCAATGGGCTGATGATGAAGCGCGTCTAGACTGACCGAGTAGACCACGCGAGGGTCCTCACTCAGGCTGGACACGTCTTAGTATCGTCGCTTGTGGACGCACTGAAGCTACATATCGGAATTTAGTGCCTTCTGAGATATTAGTCGGCAGTCGTTGTCTACTACACTATATGCAAAATAATATAAACAGTTTTTTTATTAAATTATCTGTTTCCCTTTCTACCATGGATGCTGGATGAAGCACACTTTATTCGTCTCCTAAATCTTACTTAGTTTACATAGATAATATTAGAAATTTGAGAGTAATTTAAAGCTGTAGCTACAATGTAATTTATACAGTAAGTAAAGATGTTAGACCTAGGATTAGGTGAGTTTTTCAATATGTGGTCAGTTGTGATTTGTGAACATCTACAAAGTAGGTAGGTACCTACAAACAGTGCCGTAACTAGCCTTTTATACGCCCGGTGCCAGTTTCTTTAACAGCGCCTTGTTTTAACGTCTCTGGTCCTGGTCTGGTCATTTCTGCGCCCCTCTAGGGCCTACGCATCTGTGTCCGGGCACTGCTGGCACCGCCCTATTTACGGCACTGCCTACAAACTACTCCTAATACTTAATATGATTGTTTTAAGAAAAATACAGAAGTACTGTTGTACCTCTAGCGACTAGAAATCACTTATTTTTTGGTATAGTTGCGTAGGTACTTATACCTAAAGGTACGTTGTCAAAATAGATAGGGTGTCATTATGGCATATTGTATTGATTAATGTTGCCGGCAGATTTGTGTATTTGATTGTCTTGTTAATAATTATTAAAAAGGCCGCATTATTTACGTGTAATTAAGTATAATGATTTCGGTTCAAATAAACAACTTTACCGAACCCGTGCAGTGGCATTATGTAAGCTAACTTATGTTAATTATTTATAATAATTAAACAACTATGTTCATTAATATAACCCGAGCTTGTTTATCTCGTCCGTCTTTTCAGACAAAATGATAATACTAAATAGGTACCCAACTTAACAACTAAACATTTAACACAAACTTAAAAATTTAAATATAGGTCTTATTTCGGGATGAAGATCAATACTCTACGGAATAACATTATAATTTTGCAGATCACTACAGCTAACAGTTGCAAACGTTGCGTTTAGATCAATTCTATGCTAGGTGCGTTTTTTAACTTTTACTAGGCTGTAAACAATAAATACAATGACAGACACAAAGTAGGAAGCTAGGTACTTACAAAAAATTTCATCAAGAATAAGACCCACATGTTTAGACCGTTTGCCATTATTTTATAAACCCAATATTCAAAAAGCTACTTTTGTACCTATATGAAACGCGTGTTTATATTTTAAATGATTGAAATAATACTTTAGACCGTTTGCCATTATTTTATAAACCCAATATTCAAAAAGCTACTTTTGTACCTATATGAAACGCGTGTTTATATTTTAAATGATTGAAATAATACTTTCAGTGTTGTTAATGACCTTATACCAACAAATGTCATCACAAAAATCTTTGCAGTTCTTAATCTTTAATATGATTTACCTTATTATTATAATAACCACCAAAACCAAATGGACGCGATGAAATATTGTTCTCCAACTCAAAAGGCAATTTGTATATTAGTTCTTACCTATCCTGAGAGGAATTACGGCCGTGAATGATCAACTGCAACAGTTACTAGTCCTTATGGTGGTAGTCGATTGGTTTGGAAATCGCATCTTTATCCAGTAAAGAATCCTTCATATGAGGCTTGACTTTCGTCGGCGGAAATTTCGTGAGGCAGAAGTCAGAGATGAGACAAAAACATTTGCACAGTAAGGGACACAGTAGTGCTTGGTGGACTACAGCTGCTACTCTGTACCACGGCCCTTCAAACGGGTCCAGTATCGCCGGGCAGAGCATGTGATTCAGGTTTACTTGAGCAGGCTGGAATTAAAATAATATACTCACTGTCAAATTTAAATATGAAATATGTTTGTGTAACACATATGAGTACTTTAGTAAAAAAATACAGTCCATAAGTACAGACTACTAATTATAACAACAGCCTCCTTACCATGAACTCTTAAAGCTGGACAGTTTACGTTGTGGAAGCGAGACGCTGCATTACACTGCTCGTAGCGGCGTCTCGCTTCCACATCGAAAACTGTCCTGCTTTAAGAGTTCATGGTAAGTGGGCTGTTCAAGAAATTGAAATATTATACTTCATAATAGATTTTCATGTGTAAAATATATGTAGTACCTACTTGTTATAATTATAATATGCTTCTAATAAATAAATGGAGACTTTAAGTTTATTAGTAAAAATGGAAATCAGTAATCAGACCTTTTAAGGTTAAACCAACCAGGCTATGTTAAACATTGAAATCAATAATTTTTTAACTATACCTTACTTTACATTGGAAGGTTGAGCAAGTGCTTAAGGTTAATACAAATTATTAGATTGTTTCCATGTAAGAAATAAAAACCTTTACTTACAATTGCAATCACTTGTAACACAACAAAGTGATATATCATGTTTAGGCAATAGCTAAATATTGCCCAATTAAAATCCCAAAATGGTTCAACGTTGTAGGCACCTAAAAGATAAAAAAGCATATAAAATTGTAAAGGTTGAAAGTAATATAAATAAATGTATACTTTTATATAAAATATGAATAATTCAACATACCACCAATCCTTAGCAAGTAGTATGGTATCACAAACATCATTCCATGTTGAATCCAGTAAAGGGCAGCTTCAGCAAAAATCTGGTACCAAAATGTAACGTTAATTAATAATTTATATTAATTATATTATTAATGCATTGTAATTATAATTACCTTCCTTGAAGCAGTTTCAGGAAACAAAAATGCTAGAAATGGCCCATTCAACAAATTCAAGTGAATTCGAAATAATCCAGTTACAGTTTTACTGGGTGGAGCAGCTAACAAGTAGATCTAGAAACAAAACAAAGTATATAAAATATGGTATTTTAATTGTTGATTCATTCAAATACTTTAGGCTTTATTGCATACCATATGAAATGTGTTAGGCAACGATATTGAAATAAGTATTTATTAATTAATAATACCTGTTTTAATATATATTTGAATTTTCTTAAACTAAATCATAATCTAAACAAAAAAAGATCTAGAAGAATATATTAAACATGTACACAATAAAAGAAAAATACTCATATACTTACTTGTATCAGTGTAGTTACATGACATGGATTTAATAAATATATAACAGTTCGTGATGCAAATTTAAAACCAATTTCCATACCCCATAGCAAAGCCAAAAGTATTACTAATAATCTTTTACCACCTCGGTCATTCTTCACATAATTTGTTTCTTGAGGTATGCTTAATTTAGGAAACGTTTTAATCTGAAATATATTATCACCTATTTAATTTTAGGAATTCGATATATATAAATCAATAAACAAGTAGGCCATCCACTAATTCAATTTAATGTTAGCACTGTCAGCTAGTACTCACCATGTACTTGTGTAAAAAAATTAATGATAAATGAACACATTTATTAAAAAAAAAATAAGTATCAAAATATACTTACTGAAATATATACAAAAAATGTAATAACAATTATACTTTCAATTATTTGCCTTTTAGTGGATAAATAATAGGCGCATTCCGGGCCCACATTGCGAGGAACTGCTTTATTTGCGCCACTATACGCCCACTCAAACATTTTTACAAACTATAATATTATAACAATTAATTTTTCCTCGATTAAATATTATTTTTGGAAAGGAAATGCCTGTTCAATGTTTTAGTTCCCGCTACGGTGACAGCTAGCAAATTACGCTCACAAAATTTACGATACGAGCGCGAGCGAGCCCCAGTGGTATTCGTTTACGTAAATATGAAACCAAGTCTTTTAATCTTAAAATATTTTTTTATTCATTCGAAAGAACAATGTTCACTTGTAAATAAACTTAAAAATCTCCAGTTATACAATACAAAATGAACAAACAATTGCTTAAAAATATGTAGTCGAGTAGGTAGTTTAAAATTAACATTAGCTAGTTTCTCCGCATTATTAAAGAAGCTCAGGGTGTCATTCTACACAAGAGTAGCCCTGAGTAGTAACCGAATTGTATCTTCTGTGTTCCATGTTGTTCATCTTAAAAGAGAGATAAAAGACTTTTGAGTAATTTATAAATACTTATGTCATTCATAGATGTTTAATTTTAAAATATTATTATAATAATTATTGTTACATACTACTTTTAATTGTAATTGTTTTGTGTTTGTGTTTATGGGTTTTAATAATTGCCTGAAATAAACGATATTTAATTTAATTATTTAATTTAATTTAATTTAATATTTCTGACACATCACTGCTTAGATAGTTGGTACAAGTTTTACAGAAAGTTGTTATTGCCAGTTGGATTCAGTTTTAACGTATTTTTAAATACATTGTAAGAATATGCGATCCTGATTTTGATTGGAACTTATACCATCAGCCATACATCATCATCATCACTATCACTACATAGTATAAAACAAAGTCGCTTTCTCTGTCCCTATATCCCTATGTATGCTTAAATCGTTAAAACTACGCAACGGATTTTGATGCGGTTTTTTTTAATAGATAGAGTGATTAAAGAAGAAGGTTTATATATATAATAACATCCATTAAACAGTGGAGAAATACTTATAATATATATTTTATACCCGTGCGAAGCCGGAGCGGGCCGCTAGTAATACATAAATATACAATATATTATTTCATCCATGACTATCACGATGGGTAATGGTGGTAATGGGTACCTTGATAATAATTTAGAAATAGGTAGGTAGAATAGAAGCTCAGAACAATAATTGTATTATTATCTTTATAAGCAATTATAACATTCATTTTAATTTAGTTATACAAAATCAAATGGCGGGATGCTTTTAAAACATTTTATATTAATTAAGGTAGGAACAAACTGTTCCCACGTACGCAACGTTACGCAATGCAACTCCATGTGTGGACGCTATAATTTGTATGAAAATATATGAAATCATACAACGTTGCATCGGAATAGAGTGCCACGATTGCATTATTGGGTTGCATTGCGTTGCATTCCATGATATTATATTTTAATAAAAAGATATAATTGAAAAAATAAAAAAAAAGACTGCCATGACAAAAACGAACTAAAAAGTGAAAAACAAGTTCCATCGCAGTCTGGGTACCTCTTAGATAAGACAGTGTTCCACAGAACGGTCCCCCGACTGCGATGGAACTTGTTTTTCACTTTTTAGTTCGTTTTTGTCATTGCAGTCGTGTTTTTTTAATTTCATTAATTATTATTTTTATTTGTTGCATTTTTTTATAGCCTATGTTACTCGCGATAGTGTAAGGATTCTAACGACACTCCATACATCAAAATCGGTTCAGGCATTCAGAAGTTATGGTGGAATCAAGAAACTCACATTTATACATACATACATGAACCCTGAATACATTACACTCCTTTTTTTGGGCAGTCGTGTAAATATATCATTGGTTGCGTTGCGTTAGTACGTGGGACCAGTTTTTTTCAACGATTTACAAATCCAGACTCCATGCTGCTACTGAGAATTACCTAATGGAAAAACGCTGTAACATTTTGTCTGAACCGGGATTCGAACCCAATACCAACGAGGCAGCATGGTTGATAGCCCGAGTAAAAATATAAGATAAAAATAATGTACATTGTTGTAACAACAAATTAATACTTGCTATGATTTCTACTAATAGATAAAGGTACCTGTTTCGAACTAAAGAAACATTGAATTAATACCAGCACTGATAGCCAAGTGGTACGACTGTTGGACTGCAAAGTCAAAGGTCGCAAGTTTAAACCCCGGCACGCACCAATGTCTTTTCGAATGCATGTGCGTATTATAAATTATTTATCGGTTGCTAAAGTTGCTAAAAATGGTGAAGGAAAACATCGTGTGGAAACCGGCACACCTGAGAGATTTTTCAACGGTGTGTAAAGCCATGTCAGAAGCCTTATCGTATGGTTGATGAACAACCTACTGTACTGTATACTGTGTCTAGATATAATTTATAAATAGCA
This sequence comes from Abrostola tripartita, assembly GCA_905340225.1. Classification (NCBI taxonomy): domain Eukaryota; kingdom Metazoa; phylum Arthropoda; class Insecta; order Lepidoptera; family Noctuidae; genus Abrostola; species Abrostola tripartita. The sequence continues at coordinate 7,685,579 of HG996488.1, forward strand.
GGGGGGATTGAAAATAAAAGGAAAACTTTTAAAGTTATTTATTGTGTTCGAATTCCTAAATTCATTAACATTATTCTATCTACAGTATGGCAGTGTTCTCAAAAACATCTTTGCTACTCACAGGTTTTTGGCAGATTAGAAAGTAATATATGGTAATGTAGTAATACATATTTTCTTGCGGTACATTTACCTCTGTTAGAACAGCTAAGCTATTTAAATTTTCTTCTGGCATTAGGTACAATATACTTACAGAATGGTTATAAAAATCTACGCAAATAACTAAGTTAATAAAGTTGCTAAATAGGTAAACGGATTATCTTTAACCTCTAATTAATTTTATATAATATATTTATAATCATTTATTATTATATACAATTAGGCAAATCTAAATTATCACAAATCGAGTGTATGAGGGTTTTTAAGTTCACACTTTAGCTGTGACTAGTGTTTTATGACACATTATTCAGCAACAAAACAGAATATTTTTAAATGTGTTATATTGACTACTCGTTTTAAAACTTCATACAAAGTTCAATCCCGGTCCAGATTTTAAGTAGATTATAAAACAGAATTAAGAAATTTAAGTAACAATGCAATAACAGACTATAAAGACGTTATTTTAAGTTATTAAATAAGATACCTTACATTTAAATTGCTTTGGTGTATTATTAATGACCAGGAACTCAATTATTTAGTGACTTTGTTAACAAAATGATAAATTAGACACCTACTCTTTTCAGCCTCTTCATACCTTATCAATAGTACTTAATTGAGTAATTGTTAATAATTACAAAACAAAACATGGGCGTCTGCTTAATAGAATTTCATTACACTATTTGGTGTTCTTCATGCAAACTGCACATCGAGCTACACGCTCTAATAGATTTCCTGATTTTAATGTCTGTCGCTCTGGCATGGTAAACTGTTCTTCATCTCTGATGGTTGTTAACCAAAAACTAAGTTTATCCGCGAACTTGTTGCATGTACCGCCTTCACCGTTGCACTCTATGAACGGTACAGTACGGAAGCTTTCTAAACACGATCCAGGGCTCTCCAATGCCTGACCTCCACCTAGGCCTCCCGCACTAGTATGCTGTAACGTAACATTAGTTTTATCATTTAATTATTTTATTCTTTAGTATAACTTATTAAATATTTATTTAACTAGGTACTTACGCTTAAGCTATTTATGGCTCTGTCTAAGATATTTCTTACAAAAGAATACCAAAATCTTGATTATTTCTAATTTTTAAATTGCAATAAGTCATACCGCCTCATTTAAAGACGTTAATGATTACATAAACTACACAAAGACTTAACTTTCACAAAAAAAAATGACTTAGTGATATTTTAAGTAGTCATACCATAATATTTTTTCCCAAATATAAAAACTGTTAGGTTAAGATGAATAAACAATCCCTAAAGGTGAGTGTTTGGTGGGTACGTAATTTCATCCAAGAACTTACCATAACAAAACTGTATCCAATCCAAAGTTCAGCCCAACCTGAAGGACAATCCGGAACACTGTTTGACTGACTATGAACAGCTATTACATTAGCTGGCGCCTCACAGACGACACACCTAGATATATATCTCACGATATCCCTTCCTTCTACTGGACTCATAGGTGTTTCTTCATTAGTTGATAGCCAGTAACTTCGATCATTACGACTAGCGTAGTTACACACATCATTCATGTCACAGAACAGGAATGGCATCGTACTAAATTTCCTAACACAAGATCCAGCATGGCCCAAGTCTTGATTGTGAGCCTTTTCGTTTCCATCTATATATAGTAAAGAATACCCATCCCACAGTTTGACTAACCCATTGGGGCATTCTTGAACATAATCGCCTTGACTATGGCGCACAACAAGAATTCCTGTTAAGTAATCAGTTTCAACACAAGGAGCTCCGGGAGGTCCAGGTAAACCTTGTTGTCCAACTAAACCGACTTCGCCGCGTTCCCCTTGTAATCCTTGAAGACCCGGTGGCCCCACTGGACCTTGAAGGCCTACTTGTCCTTGAAAACCACGATCGCCCTTCATGCCTGGCAGTCCATCTAAACCTGGGGGTCCAGGTGCGCCATCCCTTCCTGGGAATCCATCTAAACCTGGTGCACCAGGAAGGCCAGGTTCTCCTTTAGGTCCAAATACTAAACGAGCAGCTTCACCTTTGTCTCCTTTTGCACCTTGTTCACCTGTTAAACCAATGCGCCCCTGGAAACCTCGTTCACCTTTTTCTCCTTGCTGACCAATAGGACCCATCTGCCCGTCGATTCCATCATACCCACGTTCACCTTTATCGCCCTTTTGTCCAATGAGGCCTGGACTACCCGGGAATCCTTGATCTCCTTTTTCTCCAGGTAAACCGATTCCAGTAGCTCCTTTGTCACCCCGGTCACCCTTTTCTCCTGGTATTCCTGGAGCCCCTTGTGCACCTGGTCTACCTTCATATCCGGGTGGCCCAGCTATACCTTCTCGGCCTTGATCGCCTTTTTCTCCTCTCGGACCTACAGTACCAGGTGTTCCTGACAAGCCGACCTGTCCCGGAAGACCAGGAAGACCTTGTTCTCCCTTTTCTCCAATTGCACCGGGCGGTCCTGGACGACCGTGTTTGCCTGGGATGCCGGGCAATCCCTTTTCGCCAACCATTGTTAAACCTGGGACTCCTGTAGGGCCAGCAGGACCTCGATCACCTAAAAAATTTGGTAACATATTATTCGTCTTTTTCAGAATAAATAAAGTTGTAAAGTTTTCAGAACTTAAAAGTAAATAAATTGATATATGATAATTATATATATTACATAGATATGATTTTGAAATAAAACTAGTTTGACGGATTTTAACGTGGTTTTATTTTGATTTTTGACTCCACGTTTTAATCCCTTTGGAGCATTTATTGAGATATTAGAATCCGCAAAAAAAAATCTATTTCTATGCCAGTGACACAATTAAATTCTGTGTATTTAATACTGAGAAAGATATTAAGGGCTTCCCAAAAAATATGTCGCGACCGACTGGTTGGCTGGTACATTGTACCACTGTGTATTTGACCACGTGCAATTGTAAGTAACTGGTACTTTACTGGGTAAATTAAGTATATAAAGCAAATAAATAATTAAGATATAATATGTATAACCTTCATCCATGCCAGCACATAAAGTAAAATATCAATGAAATGAAATTATATTATTATGCGCTCTTGGTCCTCTCTCCTACATTTATCATTTTGTTGTGCCTGACAAGGTCCACAATTGATACGTGCGTACCAACCTAATACGTAACATAAATATCACATTGTAGTTCGCACATAAAATATTGAGTATTGAGTAGTGAGAACTAAAATAGAATGTATTGGAGACGGGTGCGCCATAAAGAGTTTTCTAAATTTTGTAACTTGTCGGTATAAATATTAAGATGCATCATTTGATTTACATATGTAATCAATAAATTACCTTTCTCTCCCATTATGCCAATTAAGCCACGTTCTCCCTTTTGCCCTGTAAATCCACGATCACCTTTCTCGCCTTGTTGTCCTTGAGCACCAGTAAGACCTATTTCTCCTTTTTGACCTTTCATACCATCAATACCGGGTAATCCAAACTCTCCCTTATCACCTTTTTCGTTGATTGATACTCCAGGAAGACCTCTGTCACCTTTAGGACCTGGCAAACCTTGTGCTCCAAAAAGACCCTGAGGACCAACGGGACCAATTTTTCCGGGCAAGCCATCAAGTCCATCTCTACCCGGAAATCCGACGTCACCTTTATCTCCTTTAGCACCACCAGGGCCAGGAAAACCTCTATCTCCCATTAATCCCGGAGCTCCGTTCATTCCGGGCATTCCTGGTTGGCCATTCGTACCCGGTGCACCCATAAATCCTTTGTCACCCTTCAATCCTGTTAAACCTCTATCTCCCTTTTCCCCTGGACGTCCTGGTATTCCACTTAGTCCAGGCATACCCTCATCACCCTTTTCTCCTCGAACCCCAGGTATGCCATAGCCAGGCAAACCTGATGGACCAATATCACCCTTGTCTCCTGGCAGACCTGGCTGCCCATCCAATCCTGCAAGTCCTGGAATACCTGGATCACCCTTATCACCTTTATCTGATGCTAAGCCAGGTTCTCCTTTAGCTCCAGTTAAACCTGCAAAGCCTCTATCTCCCTTTTCACCTGGCGATCCCATCTTACCAGGCATACCAGGTGTACCAGGATAACCTTGATCCCCTTTAAGTCCAGGTAGTCCAACAGGACCAACAGGACCATCGAATCCAGGTGAACCTGGTTGTCCACTAAAGCCTAAATCTCCCTTGTCACCTTTTTCACCAGTTGCGCCTGGAATCCCTGGGGTACCATTTCTTCCTGTTCGGCCACGGTTACCAGGATATCCTTTTTGCCCAGGAATCCCTTGCATTCCTTGGTCACCCTTGCTACCGGGTAACCCTATGACTCCGGGCTTACCTACCAATCCTGGATATCCTTGCTGACCTTTCGGTCCATCTCTTCCAGGTAGACCAGGTGTTCCAGAAACTCCAGGCGGTCCAATCGGGCCAGCATCTCCCTTTTGACCTGGAGGACCGGGGTAGCCCGGTCTTCCAAATAAACCTTGATCTCCTTTTTCTCCAGTAAGACCAATTGAACCAGGCAGACCATCAGCACCAGGTGTTCCAGGGGTTCCCCTATTTCCTTTTTCTCCTCTGGCTCCAGGTAGACCGGATGGACCAGGTGGACCAGGCATGGATATGCCAAGTTCACCTTTATCACCCTTTGAGCCAGGTGTACCTGTGTAGCCTCTTGGTCCTGTTTCTCCAGGAGTTCCCGGGAATCCGATTGAACCCATTTCACCTTTGGCCCCCCTTTCTCCTGGGATACCACGTGGTCCAACTGGGCCTTGTTTTCCGGGTAATCCCGTATCTCCTTTGGATCCTGGACGTCCTGAAAAGCCTCTTTCACCCTTCTCCCCTGGTTCACCTGTCAGAAAAAGTTAAGAATTATATTTAAGTTTTAAACGTTAGGAAGTAAATATTTTTAGTGATGTCATTTTGTAGTACTATGTATATTATAACCATACTATCATATTTACCAACCCCCCTAGATAAGTCAAATCAAATCGAATGAAAAATATATGGTTTTGACATATTAATATGTGTCATCGATAACATAGTCGAAACATTATGTCATCTACATACATACATATTCAATTCCATTTCTATTTTTTAAGCATTTTGGCACTTGTCGAGGGAATTGGACACATATAGGATGTACACGTGTCTGTACAACAACATATTTCTAACTTAACTATATTTATTATAAATACTTACTATACTATAAATTATTATTTACAGGTAAGCGACGCAATAACCAATAAGTTGGTTTTTCTAAATTAAGATAATGTTGAGAATAGAGTGTATAATTACCTGGTGATCCTTGTGGGCCAGGAGCTCCTGGAGCACCTGGATCACCTCTTGTTAACTCTTGGATGTTTGCTGGGCATTGGCCTGCGTCACCTTTTATACCCATTCTTCCTGGGAATCCTTTGTCTCCTTTTAGCCCTAGATTGCCAGGGCTGCCCTTTTCTCCCTTAATCGATTCACCGTTCCTTCCAGGGGTACCCGGATTTCCATTTGATCCTGGGGTACCATCAGTCCCGGGTGGACCTGTAAGACCATGATCTCCCTTTTGGCCTGGCATACCAACTTGACCCTGATTGCCTTTAGATCCTCTGCTTCCTTTTTCCCCTTTGGGACCCGCCGGACCAGGTGGCCCTCTTTCACCCCTTTCTCCAGGTGATCCCTTAACTAAGTTTAATGCTGCAAATGTAGCATCAGCTCCTCTTTCACCAGGTGGTCCCATCGGTCCATCGTCACCGCGTTCACCCTGTTTAGAAGTACAATTTTGTAGTGACATGTATTTTCAAAATAAATAAAATGTAACTTGCATGATAAACAATTATAATGATACTCACTGGAGCACCCGCTTCACCAGGCATACCATTCATGCCATCTGCACCTCTCTCACCCGTAAGTCCAGGGGGACCAGGTGGTCCTTGATCTCCTAGGGCACCAGGGTAACCGTCAGACCCGCGATCGCCTTTTGGTCCCGGTCCTCCGGGCCTGCAGTCATTGCATCGTCCACCAAGATCACCTTTTTCTCCTGGACTACCAGGTATGCCATCATATCCCGGGCTACCCTTTTCTCCTTTTTCTCCTGGCGGGCCGATCTCTCCTGGACTACCGGGAGTTCCTAAACTAGAGTTTCCAGGAAATCCTCGTAACCCTTGGTACCCCTTCTCACCTTTTTGACCTTTGTCACCAGATAATCCATTAAAGCCACTATCACCTTTTTGACCCTATAATATAAGGCAAATCATTATAATTGTTACAAAATAAAATGTGAATAATGGAATATTATCTTAACCAATAGAGAATATGCATTTAATATAAAAAAAAAACATAACATAACATCACGCCCGTATTCCTTGAATGGGTACGCAGAGGTGTAACTACAGTACAGCCACATTTCGCCATTTAGTGTTATATATCCTATTTCCCAATGTAATAGGGGGCGAGCCTATTGCCATCAGCCGGGTACAAATCCAGATTCTGTGCTGCTACCGAGAATCACCTTATGGTAAAACTCAATATCATTTTACCCGACTCGGGGTTTAAGCCCAGGACCTGGTGCATAGCAGTCTCGATTAGCGACCACTAGACAGACGAGGCAAACCATATTTAAATAAGGGTCAAATATATATGTTACAGTTTTAGTTCAGTTCCACCACGATATAATAATGCCCTCCTGACCGTATTTCGATCAGCAACAATATTATTAGAAATCATAATAAGGTAGATAGGTTATACTCGTTCTAAAAGTGGCACGTACTCGTAAAACTAGGCTGATTAGCTTGATAAAACTCGCCTCATCTTTACTTCACTAATATCGTAACTTTCTATACTTAGTTACGATATCCTACTTCTACCTCAGTGAATAATGTGACATTACAAAACAGTGTGCCATTTTCGTAGTTGGAATGTTGTATAGATTACGTATCTACCTCTTTTGAACCGAAATCATTGCTTAATATCAGTGGCGAACAGAGAGTTTATATCGGCTGAGACTTGCCAACTAAGAACTTACGAAATATTCTATTGCACAAGTATGCAAGTACAGGTGCACTATCCTTCACACTCACATTCCGATACGATAGTTCAGGATAAGCACGAAGAGGAGAGACGTTATGTGAAGAATTTTCCAAAACCCATCCCAGGTTTGAGCAGTCGATCAGCGAGAAAGCTATATTTATGTATACCTACGTGCCCCAGAAACTACTATAACACTTACGGGTATTGATATTCCGTCCTCTCCCTTGGGCCCTCTCACGCCAACTGGTCCTTGAGGTCCATCAAATCCGCGTGGTCCAGGCTCTCCTTGTGTTCCATCACGACCAGTTTCACCTTTATCTCCTTTAGGACCAGCAAAACCTTCAATACCAGGTGCGCCAGGTTCACCCTGCCCTCCAGGTGGACCCATTGGTCCCATATCACCCTTATCTCCTGGTTGTCCATCCGTACCCTTAGGTCCGGGCCTTCCCGGATAACCTCTTTGACCTTGCGGTCCAGGTGGTCCTACAGACCCAGTACGACCACCTGATGGGCCAGGTACTCCCTTTATGCCTCTAGGACCTGGTGAACCATCACGGCCAGGTTCTCCTTTACCTCCAGGTCTTCCATCCAGTCCTGGTAATCCATCATTTCCTCGATCGCCTTTCTGTCCCCTTGGTCCTGGATTACCGTACATACCTTCACGACCCTAAAATTATACCATAGAATATAATTATTAACTATTAAAATATATTATGTATGCATTGACTTCCCCCAAACGGGCAAAATGTGTAATAGACTATTGGATATCCACTTTTATCAGACATTCATTTGTCTAAGATGTTTTAGTCAACGACCATATTGCCAATAATCGGACATAATTACTCATTAAATATTAACAATTACAAAATGAAAAAATATATATTACACATTGTATTTAATTTATGAAGATAGATTGGTACTTGTTTAGATTTGAATACACAAGCAAATTACAATTAAAGTTACGTACTCGTTCACCGGGGTTTCCTATTATTCCCTTTTCTCCCTTTATGCCCATTTGCCCTGGACGTCCTGATTCACCCATAGGTCCAATATCGCCTTTGTCTCCCATAGGACCAGGTTCTCCTTTATCACCCTTCCATCCCATGTCACCTTGTATTCCTTTAATAGCACCTTTGTCTCCAACTGAAGGTAACGTAACTGGAGGGCAACCAGGACCTCTGTCACCTGGATCGCCTCGGTCTCCTTTATCTCCTTGAATCGCTAGTCCTTTCGTACCTTTTGAACCTTTGTCACCTTTTAATCCAGGTGGACCCTTTAAATTATATTTTTATATATTATTATAATGTTAACAATCACAACTTTATAGGAAAACAACCAAATTATGTAGAAAAGCAAAACAAAATAATTACTTATTAACCAACTTAAAAAAAGCATATACATAATCATATTTCGAAAAAGCAATCATGTTTGAAAAAATTGAGAACCTCCTTGTTCTCAATTTTTTAGCTATGCTTCTTTCTTGCTTTTTCTAACTATGATTATATGCTACATTTCGGGGAACTCCAATACATAAAATCTATCTATCCAATAATTTATTAAATGACTCGCTTACCACAGGTCCGCTATTGCCTTTGGGGCCTTCTAAACCGGGAAGACCAGTTGGTCCAACAGGACCTGGTTTGCCCTGCATTCCGTCAGCACCAGGTTCACCTTTTTGGCCTTTGGGATATCTTCCGGTGTAAGCAGCCTCCCCTTTGTCACCTTTATTTCCTTTAGAACCAGGGAAACCTCGAGGACCCTGCATACCTGGAGGACCCATCATTCCAGGTTCGCCCTTTAAAATTAAGCAAACAGGGTTTTGTGATGAAATACCATTCAATATTTTTTTTTAATTTTTTTTAGTGTCAACTCAGACTGTACTATTACGATAAAAATATAAAAATGCCCTGTTAAATAAATATTGTAGATTTACCACTCTAAATAAATTGTTAAACTAAAAATATTTACTTTCACATAATTAAATCTTGTAATAAATATGTATGATTTCCTTTAATAATAAAACCCGTGTTAAAAAAAAACAATGTCTCATTCATTTAACAAAAAATCATGGTTCTGATTGAAAAAATACATAGCACAACTTTCACCACCAGCTAAAGAAATAGACGACAGTACTGAATGAGTGCGTTAGTTACTAGAGGAGACATAATAATGTTGCATGCGAGATAATAGTATGTACGGGTGACGCACTGTTTAAAAGTTTCCACAATGAAATGAAGTAAAATATATCTTATTTATTGATCTAAAAGCTATCTAGCTGGCGTTTAGTGATTCAGCGCAAAATCGAATATTCAAGTGCTTCTTTGGTATATATTTCGTGATTATTTTGTTAATATGTGTGAACAAATGTAATTACGAATATAATACTACTGCTGTTAGCTAACGTTCACCTAGTTAATTAAAAATCAAATATATTAATAATTGAAATTTTAAACAAAAATCCTACCAGGATGTAGAAATATCATACTTACATCTGTACCGTTACAGCCGTCCTTGCCATGAATACCTGGAAAACCTGGTTCACCGGCTGGACCAGGCGGACCAATTCTTCCAACAAAACCTCGGTCACCGGGTTTTCCTCTGTCACCCTTCGGTCCTCGGGGACCTGGATTTCCCATTTGTCCTTTTTGCCCTTTAGCACCTTGTGGACCCTCTGGACCTTCGTGACCAGCAAAACCAGGAATGCCTGGAGGTCCAGGCATGCCTGGGAACCCCTAAAAAAATCATTTTTGCATTAACCAAGATTTAACTGCAAATCATATTCTGAGCAAACTGTTCTTGAAACCTTTGGGTCCCTTAGGAATTAAATCATTATAATTATCAGTTCCTTTTTTAATTTACAGGGAATTCTTCAGAAACACCAAATAGGTATATATATAGGTGATATGTTAAATATCAGCGATATTTTCAATCTTCGAGCAACTGCGACATTTTATTATTATTATATCAATCTTTTAAACTCAATCTCTTATAATAAACGCCAGACAATATTTTAAAGCGATTATTACGTGAAGTTACATAATTTGTTTGAATGTCTTTAGCAAGCACACTAATCATAATTTAGGTCTGGTAATTTTTTTTGTATAATAAGATATTTGCTATAAGATATTCATGTATTTGAAGCCTGTAAACGTGTAAACCAACCGAATAACCAGTGTAGACCAACATAAAAAAACTGAACTGGTATTAATCTACCTTTATAATTATCATAATTTATAATTATATAACTATCATCACGACTATATTCCGCGTAAAGAGCGGTAGGCATATGTGTAATTGTGTATTTTACACTTACATTTCGCATTTATATAGTCGCATGGAATAAGGAACGGAGCTAATTTACATTTATGGCAAAAATTCAAAATTCGTGTTGCTATTAACAATTATTTAAAAGGAAAACACTAATACCACTTAACCCAAGCCGGGTATTGAACCCAGTTCCTAAGGCTCAGCAGTCGTGCTGTGCTACTACTAGGTCAACGAGTATAATAACTTCTACTCGGTTTGCAAGTCCATATTTTTATATGATTAACGCTCCCAAAGTCATCATGCACATAATACGTACCCTGTTTCCCTTTTCCGCGAAGCATTTCGGTACGCAACATCCGGGTGCCGTACAGTTCCGATCGATGGGCGCCGTGCGCTGCCTCGTTACAGGGTCGTACACAGCAAAGCTGTGCCCTCTGTTGCTCGGCGGAGGTGGCGGCGGAGGAGCCGTCGGTATGTCTAAACGATTGGACAGACCATATGTGGGTCGCTGGGGTGGGTATGGGCTTTGCTCTTGTCGGTCGTCGTACAACCATTGATTCGGTACAGCATTATTCCATTGTCCGTATCCATCGTATTGCTGCAATATTGCAAAATATTGTTAAAACTCCCCTTAAATATTGTTAAACCCCTTTTTGCTTTATACTTTACGAATGTCAAAAATGTTGACGTAAATTTTATTAAATAAGTTTTAGAGTAACATTTATTTTATATATTCTGATTTGTACAGTTTTAAGTTATAAGACTTTGTTTCCCTAATTATTCCGTCGGTTATATTTTAGACGGCAAATACTATAAACTAAAATGTTGTAAATAAATACTGTAAACTAGAATGCTGTGTGGTTTGATAGCTTTGGCCTAGAATAGACCACCACCTTTCCTCCCGAGGGTTTCGTAAGTGGCGAATAAGAGATATTTCCGGGGGGATGGGCAGCAGCGTTCCGCTGTAGGTATCGTTCACCATACTGCGGTTGCCAACCCGCCTGCCCAACGTGGTGACTATGGGCAAAACCCCCCATGAAGAGTAGCCAAAAGAAAACGGCCCCAGTTCCCGGACGCCCTACTCTGCCAGGTAACTGTTAGTGAGTTAGTGACTGGGTGGCAAAAACGGGAGGGCGGGCATTGTGGCGTACCCTGGGGGAGGCCTACGTTCAGTAGTGGACTGCAATAGGCTGATGTGATGTGATGAACTAGTGTACTTTAGTTTCAGTGAACTTCAAACTTTGTATTAAAAACAATGAGTATAAATATTAATCAAATTATAACATACGCTAGGCATCTTACGCACATTGACCTAAGTGTGATACTCGATCTATCGCTGTGTTAGCTTTTAAGAAGTAAGTCGATACTTATTGTCACTAATGGTTGCGCCACTGCAGAATAAATCATGCCAAATTTGCCAACTAGGATTGTAAACTATGACTGATTACAAAATGTTAGTGGAAAAATCCTACCGATATTAATTATTGTAAATTGTAATCTTGTAAGTCACACCACCCGACTAACTAAAGAAGAAAAAAATATTATTGTTTATGATATTTGTATGCACTACACTTGTATGTAATATAATATATATTTAGTTTATGTATATTTTAATATGACTTTAAGGTCCATACTAAGGTACTAATTATTTTTGTAAGACAGTTAGCTTCACATTAGCAACTAGAAAAATTTAATAACAATTACTAAAAATAAGAACATAATTATGTAGGTACATAAATCATTGATAAAATAATTATTCGATCTTGCATACAAATATTGGTATCAAGTTTACATAGGTGATATAATAATTATTGCATTAATAGCTTGATTTTCACAGTGAGTTCTTACTAAATATATGAAAAAGTTTCCTCATCCTACAATGATGATCATAATTAAACTTTATAACTGTTAATTAGTAAAATATTTTTAAAGTGATTTGTTGAAAATAGCAATATTAATTTTAAACGTGCCCTAATTATGTAACATAGATACTATTTTAAAATGCTGAATTAGATTCCACTTCACATTTCACAAATACAAAGTATGTCATATAAGTATAGGATACAGTAGGTTTGCGCAACACCGACGCATTGCATCCGAACGTTGATAAACTTTGTCGGTCTTCCATTTTACTGTGTTATATTTATGTAGTAACTTATGTTAAGAAGTCAAACAGACATAAGATAATAGTTACTTAGTTATTTTTGTTTAATAGCGCTGAAGATTTTATGAAGTAAATAAATATAATATTTGGTAACTAGTTTTGGTATCGCAAATATTTGATGGCGTTAGCGCGTTTTGGAGAAATGGCAAAAGGACGAGTGCAAGCGGACAGGCGGGTCAACCCGCCCGCCGCCGCCGCCGTCGCTACTCCACCGTCGCCCGCAACATTCACAAATTCCACTTCCACGATTTTTTTTTCTATTACATCACTTGTTAAAATAATTCTAAGTTTATGAAACACTCGTTTATTAATTAATTCATTTAGTGCTTACCTGTGCATTCACTTTTAGAAGCGGCGCTAACGCAGCTACCAACCTATTTAGCGGGATAAAAATAATTTAAATAAAAATATTTTAGAAAAAATAATAAATCATTAATTAATCATTCCGCTATCATGACAGTGATACGAAAAAAGTCTCGAATAAAAAACTCATTCTTATATAAGCGTATAGTTTTAAAGTCTTATAAGATGAATACGGACTTAGGAAATAAACTTACCATAGCACGTACACCGCCATAGCCCGGAGCGCGCTGCGCCAGATTCCCGTGCGCGCGCGCCGTTTGTGCCGGGCCGGGATACTAAAGGATAGAGGAGTGCTCGGGCGGCAGCCTCGTCACCCCCGCCCCGCAAGCGCGCGGGCGCGGGCCTGCGGCCCCGGGCTGGTCGCGAGGGCGCGCATCCAGTACTGTAGTGGCGGCGCAGCCATGTCGGGCCCGGCGCGTGCGCGATTCTTCGCGCTCCACCTCGTGCCCGCCACACTTCTGCTTCTGTTATGGAATCCCACCCCTTCTTCAGCGGTAAGTACTACATATCTATTAGCAATTGGGTTCTGTTGCAGGTGTAAAACTTTTTCATAAAACGCCGCCCAAAAAGACATCAACGCGTGATCCGCTGCATAAATTCTTATAATCTACAGATGAAGATTTTAAATCCAATTTCGAAAAATGTTTACCTATAAGATTTCCTATCTAAAATTTATAACTAGATCATTTGAACACATAAACTACTTACATGTGCTTTTTAAAATATTTTTAATGTAATCATGCAGCCGTGATGTTAATATACACAATGTTTTATATGAATGTGATACCACGCAATGTTTGAAACCTTATCGGTAAAATATGAGCATCCATGTCTGAATAAACTAATATATAGGTAACATTTAGGTATTAATATCGGATCTAAAATATTTTTACAAGCTTTTTTTTAACTTGCAATGTTTGTATAATATAGGTATGTTAGTTTGTTTAGGTCAAATCTTGCAATATAAATTAGAACCACTTCTAACCATCTGTTTGAAATAATATTTTGCATACTTACATAGATTCGGTGAAAATATAATATTATGGTACTTTTGAGCTGGTCTGATGATAGAGTCAGGAGGTGGTCATAGGAACTTTGAAACGAAATGACTCAATCCCATCGTGTTTGGGCTTGTTTAATTCGTCTTCGCTAGTACTTTGAGCCTAGCTGATTTAAAAAGCTTATGTTTTTTTGTTTTTTTTTTTAACGTAGATGTCTATGTACTTATCTAAAAGGAAATTAATACTTTATTTTATTCTGTGACTAATATATATATGCATACAGGGACCTATTTACCATAAGATTAATATGAACACACTAGCACTTTAAAAAACTATATAATTATACTCCAATAACCGATAACCCTGTATGTAGTGCACTACATAATAACTTTTAGGTAATATATAACTATTAACTACATAGACAGTATTGTTATTCATTCCTTCAATCTACCGATCACTTTAACGAAGGCTTGCTTATAGTATAGCTTTCATTCATCCTTAACTTATACATATGTTACTGTAAAAGCACAAAGTGTGGTAAATCTTAAGATCCACCAGTGAGTCGTAAGATTTACCAACCCATACTGGAAAAAGTCCACAATGTTCTGGGATCACCATTAATTTTGAACTTTTACTAACATTCAGTCGGTATATCTTAGGTTTCACCTCAAAGACAAGGTAACTGTAAAAAAATGTAATGTCTGGTTCATTACAGGAGTTTAAAGCTGTGACTAATTACTAAATCTTTATTAAAAATACAGTTATTATGATAACTAATGTAAAGTACCTATAACAGAGTCAGTGATAGTTATCCATTACTTTACATGTTAGGAGCTCGTAGCTATGTGGCTACCGCGCAGATCAGTCAACCAGCAAGGTTAAGTCATGCTTGCCGCGGTGCACATTTCGAGACACCTCCGTGCTTCGGAAGACTCGTTAAGCCGTTGGTCCCGCGCCTGATCTCTCTCCGGTTGTGTCGATCTACCGCCCCTTCGGACTATGAGAGTGAGGGAATAGGGAGTGCACTGTGTTTGCGCGCATGCTTGTGCACTATAATATCTCCTGAGTAGTTGGCTAGTCTTAGCTGAGCCAGGCCTACGTAACCGAAATTCGGTCAGGAGAATAAAACCTAATACTTTACATCATGCAACTTATAAAAGGCGATCGCAGCGAAACTGCACTGTACGGTCTGTACCTACTGATAATAAGTGTGTTCGGCCATGGGTTGACAACCTGTCTCTTTAGATAAATAACAAATAACTATAACAATACACGCGCGTTATAGCCCCGCCGCACACTGTATCGATTAATATTTAATCACTTATCTTATCGATATTTATGAAAATAAACCTTTGCTCCTCATATAGAGAGGAGATAGAGAAAAAAATGCTAGGGCAATGTTTATCATATTTTTTCACCTCACCTCAGGCTGGTGATACCCAAATCTGGTGATTATTATTATCACCAGTATTAGGATACAAGATGGTGATTTCAGACTACTTACTTAACTTTCGTCAAATAGTTTTTGTTTACTATTTACAAGGAATCTATTATTAGACATGTATAATAACTTCACACATCATTACTTTTTCAGCAAAGGAAAAGTTTGTAATAAAAGACAAGTAATTAGATCAGAACTTTTTCAGCGAAGAAAATATCTTTCTTAACTTTCAGTAAAATATAGTCACTGAATCTAAATAAGCCTAAAACTTATATTTTGTAAAAGTAATATTGTTTTGTTATAAATATTAGGTATATCATAAAAAAGAATAGGTATAATTACTGAAAAATATTGCCTAAAAGACGTCCTATAGGACGTCTAAAAGTCTTTCGTGTTTTCATTTATTATCTTACTGTCCTACATATATGTAGGACATGTAGAAAAAAGTTTTATTTTCTCTGTATTACATATAGGATAGTAGGCATATCCTATATAGGCATTTCTTGAGATTTTTATTAATTACATTTATAATATTAGGGGCACAATCCCCTCTCGAAACTTTTAACAAGGCGGTCACGGTCGCTGGTTTTATCGAGTTCTTCGGAGACTTTATCCCACGGCTGACACCTGAACCACGCATTTAGGTATTATACTTATACCTAGTTACAATTTAAATCAGCGGTTGAAATATAAAATTTTACTAGCTATTCTTCTCTGGACATTTGTAAACTCTTTGAAAAAAAATTATATCAGTAGTTTAATATAGGAAGATATTATTTCATAACTGAGAATCTGTAAAATCTAATGCATTATTGTAAAACGGTTACAGTTTAAAAATATTTTGTATGTAGTTTTACTCTTCATAAAATATTTGTATCTAATAATAATAACTCGTTATATACCTCATTTAGAGTGAGTTTTGAGACATGTTTGATAAAAATACAATCCTCTTTTATCTTTACTTTAGGCAGTCTATAATCAAAATAAAATGGTCACTGTCCTTTATGGTACGTTGATCTAGAAATTGAAAATAAAAAGATAGTGGCCTGTCTCAATATATAATTATGTAGGCTATCAAGTTGACATCATTTACTCTCATCTAATTAAAAACAAAGATTTCGCCTGTAGGTACTGTCTTCCTTATAATTTATCAAAACCTACCAACTACTTAGATTGAAAACTTTACTGCCTACGTCTTAAGTTTAATCTTTCAACTAATTTATCTTTCAATATAACTTTTATGTACGAATACTTTGGCAAAACTGTCGAATGTCGGAATATGGTTTTAGATATTATGAAAATATTTTATATTTTACTAGCTGATGCCGGTGACTTCGTTAGCGTGGGTTTTGGATAACAGTTCTGTAGATTTTTGAGCCTAAAACTCTCTCGGACGTCCTTAGAACACCCTACCAATGTTACATAGGACAGGGAAAACAGACAGGATAGCAGTTACATAAGGCAGGAGGACAAACGTACCATTCTATTCTTGTGTAGATTGCCACAACATTGCGCGCCAGAATTAGGCTGTATGCTAAGCTTAGCTTTAAGCGTTTTTAACCCACTTCCAATAGAAGGAGGATGAATGATCATCTGTATGTATTTTATTGTTTATGTATATGTTAAACGATTTCTCCTTTAATTATGCACCGATTTTGATTTATTTTTGTTTGAATAAATATAGTCCCTAATTGGGCCCATATAAAGATTGCCGAGATCTGAAAAACTAATTCTGACAAAATATTACTTATGAGAATGATCTTCAAGTGCTTTCTCAATAGTTTCAATGAAAGCGAACGCATAGAATTTAGCGCCGACTTCAACTTCGCTCTTTACTTACCTACTAATCTCGAATTTTGTGCTGTATGATTTTTACAAAATACTGGCCTGCATAGCTAAGTTCAGCATTAATAAAACTTCGAATTGGCTGTTTATTAAATGAGACTAGTACGTTGGAATAGATCATGTAGTGCACCCGGGGCAGTCAGCCCGGCTGGTGCTGGCTTATCTATACAACTATCACGAATCCAAGAGTAAGATCTTATACATTAGATTATCTGATCAAAATACCTCAAACGTATTAAAATCCTATTAATTGTATGAAGACAACAAATAAACTTTAGTCTT
Organism: Abrostola tripartita; assembly: GCA_905340225.1. Taxonomy (NCBI): domain Eukaryota; kingdom Metazoa; phylum Arthropoda; class Insecta; order Lepidoptera; family Noctuidae; genus Abrostola; species Abrostola tripartita. Next base: position 7,703,088 of record HG996488.1, read on the forward strand.
TTGCATTGGACGCTGTATTTTGACTTCATAGCAGCCTCATTCGTTGCATTTGGTGTATGAATTGATAATGCGGCAGATATTTTTTACCAGGGAACTGGTTCTTAACAAGAATGAGTGTTAGCCAACCGGGCACTGGGCAGCCGCTCCGAACGCAGGTTTTGTCATGAAGCTCTGCTTGTATTAGGAATATGCAAAAATTTCACTTGACAAAATAAAAGTGGCATCATATAGCAGAGTTAGCATAATAATATATTTATTCATTATTAGGTATACCCACCTACTAAAAGTGAGGGATTGAATTCCGCCATCTTCAATAAGTTTTAATAAGGTTGGAGTCTATTTAACTTACCGACCTATGATCTAAGATATTAAGATCAAGATCACTAATAGAATGAAAAGAATTGCAGTTAATGTATTGTATTCTTGTAAGTTTTACTATTTGTCATTTTTTTTTAACTAGATACCAATTGTAAACGATCACATTGCGAATGTATTGTTCAATAGCAAAATATGTTTCAACCGATGGTTATAGATAGGCATAGAGGCCGTCGTAAAATAGTAAATTATACGTGAGTACATGCCATCAAAGCTACTCGTAATATGAGCGTAGAGCTTGTTTTTGCATGGATTTTGGACGTTACAGTTATCGTCATTATTCACCCGGCAATCAATGCTATATTATTTAATAAATTATATAGGTAACAAAAATATTTTACTGTCGTAGGTACGATAAAAAAATTCTGCGGAATGATTATGTCATACGATTTTATCTTTGACTGTCAGCGAAGCAGACTCGATAGGAAAGTTGATGGTGGTCGAGAGTATAGGATTCTTCTAAATCATAAAAAAGCCGTTGTTCAAATTCGATTAGGTATTCGATAGGTTCCTATCCAACAAGGGCCGGGTGCCCAGAAATAATGTTACACTGATGAATGGTGGTTTTTTCTCAGATACCAGATACATAATATGAATTCGTTCTGATTCTAAATAAAGGACTACAGCAAAATAATACTATCAATAAAAGAAATGTATATTTTTTTTAGCGCTTTCTTAGTAAAGAAAACGTATCTGAAGGAACACAAAGAAGATACAGTCTAAGGTTTAAAAATGTATGACAACTTGCCAACATACCTTATAAACTAAAACTAATTTCCATCAGTAGTAGTACTTAGTTAGTATTAATCAAGAATTGTTATAAGGTTTGGTTCCATGTGATAAAGTATTAATGGTTACATACGGAGCGGCCAGATGACCTCACATCTCGATTATTTACTTCAAAGAAAAAAAACAGTTTGTTAAATTAAACTTAAGTGATAATATTCCTACTTCGATACAAAGGCTATCATATAATATATAAAACATTGATGTCATCATTTGGTACCTAATTATAAAGTTTAAATAATAATTTACTGTCGTTGTAGGATAACAAACATTACAAGACCGCGGATATGTGGCCTATCTGTTCCGTCTTAATTTATATTAGGTTATTTTTTTATATTATATATTTGATTGCCTCGTTGGTCAAGTGGTCGCATAACTGCGACTCCTGAGCAGGCCTGGATGCGATTCCCGGATTGGGACGTTATTGGGTTTTTCTATTAGGTAGTTCTCAGTAGCAACACGGAGTCTTGAATTGTGATCAACTGGGCAATGCAAGCTGGGTTTACAACACACTTCAATACAGACGTGATGTTTTGTTATTGTTTATTTAGGTATGAAAGGAAATTCTTAAAATAATTTTGTTCCTGTAACTTTAATGTCCCACTGCTGGGCAAAGGCCTCCATCATTCTACCATTCCATCCATTATTCTTCCACAAACCATGTCCAATGCCATTTCGGGCCAGTCTTCCTTTCACTGAATAGGCTATTAAAAAAAACTTAAATATCTTTATTTTAAAATTGCGATATCGATAGTAGGTAATGTTAAAAAAAACTCAGCAGTCAGACTCCATTCAGTTTGCTCTAAAGAGTAAACAAAATGGTACAACCTCTCAGCGGCTCTATTCCAAAGCATGCCGTACTTATGTATATTATTTTAAAAGCACGCTTAAAACCACAAATGATGACATTCTGTTATGACTACTTAGCTAAAAGTCTTGTGTGGGGTCAATTAAACCATTGATAAATTATTTTTAATGGATACTTGAATTATATTTCGCTTTTTGATATTACTTTATTATAAGATATACAAACAAATTTAATAAAGCAAATACGAATTGTAGATAATGTAACGTACGCAGTAATAATCATTTAATTAATGTCATTATCATGTGTATAATTTTTAACTATCATTCAATTTCATGTTCATTCATGTACTACGAGAAAAATACGATATGTGGTCAATTAAACTTATTAAAGTAACCAGCATAGAACGTAGAGTTTATACAAAAGGCAAAATACAATCTAATGCGTCATGTTGTTAGAGGCCCTTTAAAAAAATCACGATTAGGTACTTAGATAGAGAGGAAGAAAACTGCCAGATAAAACTTTATGATGTCCAAGGCTAGCCATTCTCTTTTCTTTTTCATTATTATTGAGATTTTAAGACTGAGTCTATCTTTTCTGTTCTATTTTGATAATAACATTAAAGGAAACTATCAGAAAAGCTGGATTCATGTTGTGGTCCACCTAGCCATGTTGACTGTACCTAGGCCTACTTTTTGACCGAATTACTAAGACACTGCATTAAACCATATCAAGGATTACAGTATATTTTCTAGACTACTTAATTAATCTTAACAATTAAACTTAAATGTAATAACTTGTAAACATTCTACAATCAACACTCGCCCTATATACACTTAAACTGGAGTATCTCATCAGTTCCAATCAGAGAGTGCCAATGGCAGTCTCCATCATCAGACCCTTGTCAACACGCGTAATGGATGAGGACGCATAAATGTAAGCATGATGACAAAACAAACGATCTCAAACTCGACTATCTTAGCAGTTTCCATCAGAGAGCTCTAGTATCATTCTTCCGGTTTCATCATCAGACCCTCGTTAATATATATATATGTAATGGAAAGTACACGTGACAAATAAATAAACAAGCCTAAACACGACTATCTTAGCAGTGTCCATCTGTGAGTTCCAGTAGCAGTCTTCCGGCTGCATCGTCATATCAGCTGATCTGATATGATACCATGTAGCTACATGGTATCCTAATATTGCAGTATCACCAAAATAACTTAAGTATGCCCGAATAAAAGAACAAATTAATCAATCCTTTGGAAGTTCCCCACATATCTTTATCAAATATAATAGAGCTGATGATCTTTAAATGGCTGTTTTTTAAAATTAATGATAGCTAATAACCATCGCCCGTTACCCGTTACCGAAAACCTCAACAAAATCGGTCAAGCGGTTTTGAAGAAAATTGGCAACAATCATTTGTGCACACGCATACTTACAAAGAAACAAACAACCTCTCACTCTAAACGCACCTTTCTCCGTTCAGTCGTGGGTAAAAATGTAGATTAGACAATCCTATTTTTCTAAGAGTAGAGCCTTCAGGGCTATCTTTTCTGGTAGGTTATTGACGAGATATGAATCTGGGGTTTGACAGAAAAATAAAATATCAACAATCACAAATGTGTTCCTACCGAAATTTAACCTGTCTCTTAGGGAATACTTATACGATCGCATATATTATTTCGAATTTGGGTTGCTTGTAATAACGGAAATGTTTAAAATACAATTAATTATGATAATTGAGTGGTAAATTATATTTGTGAATCGTACTTTTAAGAGGTTTAGATAATATAATTATAATATCTAATTACTATACTATAAGTTAACTCAAGGCCTATAATTATCGAGTGATTACATTCTGTTTGACCCACATAGTAGTCATTGACCGAAACGAGAGGAATGTGTGAAACTGGGTTTATCCTCGAGGAACGCTTGAGCGTAACATATTGTCGTGACTACTGCTACTCATGAATCATGAACGGCGGGAACGGGAAGATATCGGTGTCTCGTAATTGTTTAAATGGTTAGATTATGAAACAAATGCACCTATGTAATAGCTGTTGTCCACTACAGCGTATGTAAATCAGACATTTCTTAACCTCCAAGGCTCCAACATCCTATTGCAGAGTGCAAGAGACCGGTCATTCCATGTGGTCTGGGATTGTTCTGTAGAAGAAAAAAATACATTTATTTAAGTTAAATCCTACACAAAAATTTCTTATTAAACTGTTTTGGACTTTTAACTAATCTGGTTCTGCAACCAATCTCATATGGTTTAGGTCAGTCATAGGTGCGTGTGTTTTAACATTACAACGAGATCGGTGCACTATAGGTACGGATCGGATATTCTCATTACTTAGGTTCTTGTTATTACACATTCACGTGTATTTAAAGTTGTGAATTGAATATTGCTTAATACAAATAATGTAAAATAAGTCGTCTCCAATAATCTGATGTTACGGTAACCTTTGCTCTGTTATCATATAGGTTTTTATTTGGTACGTATCAACTGGCAACAACATCGTTTATCATTTTATAGCCTCGTGACCTAAAAAAAACTATTTAATTACGTCGAAATCTTTTGTTTCGATCTTGTATACAAAGTTATTAATACAAAATATATTTAGCGAGATCTTGTGTGACTAGTTAATGGTTAGTGTGGAGGCCACCCTGCAATGCAAATACCCTGAATACTTAGGTATATAATAGATACCCTTAATTATGGTTTTTCCCGTACAGAAGGTAATAACAAACGGTAAGTAAAAGACATCATAGATGAAGCATGAACTGATAATGAATGTAGAGTAAATAATCCGGGATCTATATAAGTTTTCATGGGAAATAAATGATTGAAAACTAGATAGGTACCTAACGTAGCATTTCCGCTTAACTAAATGTTCTTAGTGTGCCCATGTTTTGTTTAAAAGGTCTGTTTTATCTTATCTGAAAATAATTAAACTAATTTTGATTTTTAAGGTTATAACCCCCGATAAACAAACGGATGAATGACGCATGATTATAATAATATGATCCTACTTATTTTAAAGATTCGACCTAGTTACTATACCTATCAATATTCATGATTATACACTGTGAATCTATAAAGAAGTTCGAACGAAATTCTGAATAATGATTATGCTTGTTATAATATTTTATTGTACTTTCAATTATCTACTCAAACGGTCAATCGGCAACTAAGTAGAAAAAAGTCGTTTCAATTCGTATTCGCGTTTTTAATCCAAATAACAGTTTATCTATGTTCTAAAAAAAAGTCGTCAGGCAGACTTTTCCTTGTAGTAATTTGCCTAGTGATCGCAAGCGCTGTTGAGCGTAAGGTCCTAAGATTTTTCCTGGTCGGACAGTGTTTAAATTCTTCAGTTTGTGGCAATAGGCTCATTCGCTATTACATAGGACAAGTTTGTTTCTTCTATAGTAAAATTAATAGTAGATTATGCACCGAGGGGCTAAAGTTGTGTCTTATGTCACGGGTGTCATATTGAATCTCGAGCGCAATGAAGGATTCGGGATTTAACTCCCGAGCGCAGCGAAGGAGTTAAGAGTTTAACTCACGAGTGAAGCGAGGGAGTTAATACAAGAATCCTGAATGCAGCGAGGGATTCAAGCTAGCCCAAGGCAAAGACACCTTTAGCCCAGAGGAGGATACTCTACTTTTTACACCTACTGTGAGAAAATAATAGTATGAAGAAGCAGTCGTTATGATTTTGTAGGAAATCGAGAATATCATCCACGCGTAGTAAGGGTATCGAGAATAGCTTTCCTCTTTCTGGCACCAAAGGGTTTTTGTTAGTACTATACTGCCAATTTAGCTGAGCATGTGAGATTCCAAATTCAAATCAATTTATTGACCAGCGGTTCATAATTAAATCCAGTACAACATTATTGACCGGCTGTGCCCCCGGCCACTAATGACTCACTTTAGGTTAAGGTTGCTTGACTTATAATTTGACATTTTCGATCAGGTGGTGTGAAAAAGATTTTTTTAAATTCCTGACAACTCATACGTCTCATCTTCTATTAGCTGGTAGCATTGCCAGTAGAACAGAAAGTGGTTTAGTTTATAGTTGCTAGTTTAGCCCATAGTTGATAGTCCAAACAGCGAAAAGTTGGAAACATCGAAAACGTTGACTACATTTTCAATCGGGATAAAAAAATCTTCTATTTATTACTTGCTGTAAGTATTACCTGTATTTCATCCAGCAAAAAATCATTGGAAATGTAGTCTCGTTAAAGGACAGCTCTAGTTCGATCTAAATTTTGAGCCTTTATAGTGGATCATAAAAGAGTTCCCTTGTCTCGTCTCTACGTATAGAATGAGGTGAAGGTCAATATTAAAATGTATTATCTTCAGCCCCCTAGACGAGTGGCAAAACGCTTGCTGACGGTTGGGGGCTGGACTGAACCAAACTGTAAAACTAACTCCGTGGTTCCAAACCAAACTGATAACATTCAGCTAGCAACATTGGACTTGAACCAACTACTAAATACGAGTAACAAACATTGGAAGTTAAATAACTACTTAGCGACTTGAGCTGCTCTTGTGAATGAATATACTTATTAATGTTATCCAATGAGTAGGTACAAAGCTTGTTAATTTAGTTCTTAACTTCTTACGTACCTCTACTTGTTAACTAAAAATCCGTTAACATTTGGTCGAAACTGGAAAATGTATGAATACCCATACCAGTAAAACCCTTCAAAAACAAATCCATTACCTATTAGATTGCGGATGTTTATTGTTAGAATTTATGATAAAAATTGTTATGACATCTTGATTAGAGCATTAGGTATTTCATAATGAAAACGTGGAAATTGTTCTATCCTTACGCGCAGCTTAACAATGAGCAACATAATTTACTATGTATTATTCACTTATACATACAATATAGGAGTAGGTACCTATATATAATGTCCACGAGGCATGTATTTCCTACCGTTTAGACATTTTTAAATAACATTTGATATCCGTTCTGTCCGGTTGTGCAATACTTATACAACATTATAGAGAACCACAATGAACTTTGTAGCTATCTTACTTGACCATGTTAAAAGCTGATAATGTCCGTGTACGCTATCGGTGGCTCATATCCCGTTAGGAAACGCTAATTCCGTGAATCACGGACAACGAATCGGTAACATGCGCAAAATTCAGATCGCCACCGCGGTCTATCAAACGTTTATAAATTAGGTCAAAATCAGCCTCCATTGACAAAGCTTTCAAAACGAGGCCGCGACACAAACAGCGACATCTGTTATCAAAGTGACAGGAAACTGTTATCAACTTGTCGTTATGTATAAAACACAATTTTTGCAATTATTGCCGAAATAATAACATAACTCCCACGATTTTAGCTGCCACTGATAAAATAAGGCTTTCTGTTCCGCGGTGATAACACAATACAACAAAACAGAGTATTAAACCAAACCTTAAAATAACCAAGTTGAAAAAATATTTACTTAATGTTCGTCGATAATGTAATTTTTTTAAGCTAACGATATGCTTTCTCGTCCTTCAATCCAGCACTACTTTACGATCGGCTAGGAATTAATTATTATTATGATACCTATTGTTTAACTCAATTACCTATGTTGTTGATCTAAAATCTAGACTAAAAAAGCTAGTCATTATAATGCGTACTCTATATTTTTATCAACCCCAAGGGAGGTGGGGCAATTACTTACTATACGTACAAATATAGCATTCTATTATGATAAATACACCAGTGTCAACGTTTGGATACATTATTCCGGGGTGAGTCGCCCAGCGCCCTGTCAATGCACGGGTTCATTAATGAGTCGCTCTTTTATCACCGTGACGTACACTGGTACAGAACGTTGAACCCAAAGGGAAGTATTCCGTATTCCATTTTTTTACATATCTCTCTACGCATGTTACATGTTTATAAATAGCAAACTTAATAACTTATATAGCTCTGCGGAGCTATCGAAGAAAATATATGGCTACTTCAAGCATGCTTACGTGTTTGACACTTACTGGAAATGCAGCTGAATAGATGTAGTTTTCTTAGAAATGAACTAGTAGATATGTGCATATTTAGGGCGGGTTGCTTCAAACAGTCTGTTAACGTTACATACGTACGTCAAAATAACGATTACAGACGATGTTTACAGAGGGTGTTTTGTTCCGTTCCAATTTTCAAATCAGGACAATTAACAAAGAGCTTCGTTACCTATTATTTAAAGCTATTTTTTATAATTATAATTTATACCTATTTTAGTATTTCGGAAAGTGATTGTGCAGACTAGGTCTGAGCCCTCTAGGAGCTCTTCCAGAAAAATCGAAAATAAAAAAAGGGGTTAACCCTTTTCTTAAAACTCCTCGGAAAGCTAACATTAACCAGGAATATGTCCCAAAAGCGTAGGCTTAGTTAGAAACAGTCAATAATCAAGGACCACACATTGCCGCTCTATAAAATAACAGAGTTGTGTCAACTTTTACGTAAAATATTTGTTATATAAAGCATATAATGATGTTTAATAACACAGTTATTAGAATTAAGTACCTACCTGTCCTGTCCTGAAATCGAGTCCCCACCGAATCGATTCAATCAACCAACTGTCAAATCAAATTGAATTAAAAGCTTTTCTTTGTGATTATGACACCGCTTTCTTGGTATTAATTAAAATTACAGCGCAGAGCAGAGCTGCAGACTGCTGCTGCTGCATATAATATTAGATTTCACGTTAAGTAGTTTTATAAAATTGGTTGGTAGTTTCCGAGGAAGTTAAAATTCCGGGAGAGTTTTGACTGTAAACCTTATGCTGTATTTGTGACATAAATGTACAGCGGACTACAGGGGTTTTGTCGTGTAAATACCTGTAGGCCACATCAGGTACTGAAATCTGACCCGCGACCCTTAACGCAGAATTTGAACCAAGGACAGATATGCTTAGTTTTTTATCGAATACAATTTGACCCTATTTCTACTATCAATGTTGTTGACTCGTCCCCAATGAATTCCTTTTACCGCAGCTGAGTACAAGACAAAGGCAGATCGCTAGTTTCCAGTTCACATTACGTCCGCGACTCGATTACTCACGAGTCGGTTTTATGGTGCGAGCGTTGCACTGAAAGTTATTGCTTACTTCCAGTAAAGTGAAATAGGTCAATAGTTTCAGTACTGTAACAAAAGCCAGTTGAATATGCAGCTATATTCCACGTTTATATTTAGCGCAGGTCGCTGACAGCACACTGCTGGTCAAACTGCCACGTAATTATTACTACTATGTACTAGACAGCTCCCCAGCAATCGTCATACCTCGATTTGATAAAAATCAAAACATAAACATGAGATGCTATCTGTTTTATTGATTAACAATTACTTCTACGTTGCAGTATAATCGATTTATAAAATATAAACTATTTGTGTTACTGTTACTTTTTGAACCTATTTAAATTGTATATGTTTAGTATTCATTTCTATTCTAACATTACACCCTCGGACAAATATTCTAGTAAAAGGTCTGGTGAAAAATATTTTGTTAGGTTCCAAGATAGAGAGAATATGCAGCTAAAAAAAATTTCTAGTTGAAAAAAGCAAAGCTAGATTGCTTTTTCAATTATATATATAATTATACATAGCTTTGCAAAAAATAATTATTGCTTAATATTAGTACATCGCTTCCTAAAAGTTTACAGTCAAATTAATTTCAGTTATTGGACTTATTATAGATACCTAACAATGCTGCTCATTTTTGCTTGTGAACTAGGAAGGAAAGGAAACTAGCTAATCCGAGCTTTAAGCACACTAAGGTTGCCTAATTGTTCCGATTGAATAATTTAGGAGTAGATTTCCAATTGTAGACAAACGAACATGTTGAAATATTATGTATTTTGTATTCGTCATTCGGAAATCGTATAGGCATCTCCACGCATGCGTGTCGCGAGCCGCTCTCAGTGCGGGCGTATATCGGGAACGCGTTTATGAGCCGACGGGGTCACCAGATTCCGGTAAATGCTCGTAAATCTCGTCAGTACGCTCTGATTTTTAACTTTTGACATAGTTACAATAATAAATAATAATAGCTTGTTTACAATAGGAGCACATATACGCATACCTACATGAACACTGCTAGGTAGTCATCGGAAATAATACATGCGATTATAAACTTCAGATCCTTCTTATTTTCTGGATGTCGGGAAGCGAACACAGTCGCAAGTTTAATAATTATATAAAGAGAATGAAGTATTCTATACTTAAATGTATAATACTTTCTCAACGTCGATATAACATTAATTGACCTGATGGGCGCAGTGGCTATGCGATTGGACTGCTGCGCTAGGGGTTGTGGGTTCGATTCCCGCACGGGACAAAAATTTGTGTGATCCACAGATGTTTGTCCCGAGTCTGGGTGTTTGTGTATGTGATATTTCATGTTTGTGAAACGCACCCACGATACAGGAGAAATTCCTAGTGTGGGGCGACGTTTTTTTAAAAAGAAAAAAAGAAAAGAATTCATTTATTAACCTTTATTTTTTACTTATCATCGTCACTTACTGCGTAAAGATCTGCTTGTTAGCAATAAGATATCTGTAATAAATAACGAAAGCCAACCCTTTAATCCGCCCAGTCCTCGTAGCTTCCATAGATTGTCTTTGATACCTCGCTAGAATCTATGTGTAGTCTCCGTCGCTATATTCTCAGTAGTGTCAGACAGATCTGCAATAACTGTGCTAATTTATTATTATTTATGTCCTTTACTACTACTGATATAAATAATATCAATCAATTCTAGGAATAAATTCTACGCAAATATGCGTCAAATTACTTACTTAGTGAGAATAAGTATTTGACGTCTCCTTATATTTCCTAGCTGCAGGCTACTACTGCTCTATATAATTATATCTTTTATGGATAGTGTATCTACCAATAAATTTCATAGTTACTTTATAAAAATTGCGAGGGTGTGAGGCACGGGAGGCGAGGCGCGGGGCGTGGGGGGCGGGCGCGGGTCGCGCGCTGCGGGATGTGCGAATGGCCGTTATCGCCTTGGACACTGCAATGATTGTTTATCCAGCCTGTTCCTTGAATTGAAACTAATGAGTCACCCGTTCTATAATCGCGTGCTGCTATTATAATTATTATGTTGTGTAATTATTGGCATATGACTGTAGCTTAACTTTAAACAAGACCTAAAGTTAAACTACCAACGATACAGCATCCTTCAGTTGCGCTGGGCAGAGCGCTGGTACACGTGCACCGTTAATCTTATCTAGTTATGAGTTTGTAGTTTCACGTCCGCATTACAGCAACATACATACATACTGTCGCGCCTGTTCCTTAGAGGGGTAGGCGGAGACCATGGAATTCCATTTCTCGATATTCTGGCATACTTCTTTCGCCTCAATCACTCGCATCACATTCCTATACGCTCGTCGTTTACGGGTACTGACGGAGATGTAAAGGGTCGTGTTAGGAGTACCTAACACGACCCTTTACATCTCCGTCTTCTGGTCAAAGTATGTTAGCCGCGGTCTATCCCTTGCCGTACGCCACTCACATGCGTCTACATGCCCTAACCATCTAAACATACTCTTCTCTATTATTTATTGCATCCTATTAGTTATTACATGCACATTCACTCCGCACCACTCTCTTATTGCCTTCTTTTTTACTCTATCTCTCAAAGTACACACATACTTCTTCTTCAAACCTATCTCTACTAAATTAATGCGGCTTAGATGTTTCTTAGCAATATGATTGTGTATACTTGATTGCAAGATTTTTTTAATAGGGTATTATTAGGTACCTACTGGATTTGAATCGTAAGTAAATGACTTATTGTCAGTCAGTGAGTTGATACATATAATATATAACATAATTAACTACTGTATTTCGGTAAAACTTAGATTGCAGAAGAATTCGTTGAGTTTGGTCACAGGGGCGGCGTTCGTCATAATGCGCACGCGCCACCCACTCACCCCGGCTAGCAACAACCGCTCACGACTTCAATACATTTGATTTGCATCCATATAGTTGACGGTTATGGCATTTACGAAAATTTCATTCAAGTTGCTTGGTAAGACTGCCTTTATATTTCAGATTCACCTGCATAATTTATACACGCATAGCATAACAATGATAATATAATCTTAAGTGTAGTTTATTTTACAATTCCAAATAATAAGGGTTGGTGAAAGCCAAATATAGAGCCTAGGTAAAAGACGTAAAAGTTAGTTGACTTATTCAGCAAAAACCCTGATCAAATTACAATGAATAGGAACAAATATCTAATTATTATAAGATGATATGTCAATCAGCATTCAGCTGAATGAGATATCTTTTTTCACTTGTAATCTACGCATGCTCTCGCAATTTGAGTGGAGTGCCATCGGAAGCCCAAATGAAGTGACGGACACTTTTAACAATGAAATGTGAACCTTCTCTTCTTTTCGATGCTTCACACAAATACGAGCATAATTACTCCTCCTCCACCTATCCACAATTTGAACGGGATTCTCGGGACCAAAGTTTGTCAGAATTTTAATTAAATTAAATTACAAACCTAGATTTTAGTCATAATTAAAGTAGTCATAAATAAGTCCCTAAAAACTCAGCGACATAAAAACTGTTAGTTTAAAAATGTTACTAACTAAAATACGAACACCCACATAGTCTGATTTATAAATAAAGTAGGTCATAGTCGTATAACGAACTGAAACGATTAAGACAACTTTACCAGATGTTAAGTTGATGACTCTGACAATATACCTACCTATTAGACAATGACCACAGAGCGTGCTCACATTGCCCACTGCCGAACGTAAATGACCTTCACTGACTGCCAGGAACAAGTGTGACTTGTTACAAGTCCTTGAGGTCACTGAATAAGTGAATACTACTACCTACGTCGCCATTCAAAATTATCGCTGTCTACGCTTCAGGACGAGTGATTCAAAATTAAAGAATACGTAAAAGGCTTATTTAAAAGCTCATGATCATGGCGTAATATTATGTCGATTCTATGGTTTTAGTTACCTACTTAGGTAGGTATAGGTCAAGAAAATACTGTTTAAAGCTTGTTTATTGTTCATGAAGCTTAATATACCTATTTGTATGTGTACACGAGTTGTTTGGAGAGACATTTATTATATTATTAGACTTACAAACTTCTTAGTCTATTACAATAAGTCTAGTCTATAACAATCTATGTGAGTATCTTAGAATGTTTCGTTTTCGAGGTCTTATGTAACTCTACTTTGAATAGCTCAAGTCTGATTCTAACATTTTGGGAAAGTGACTCTTTTTGCCAACCACGGTTGCATTTCATCCTACTCAAAATTTCCTCAAGTCATTTGCACTGTTGCATAATGATAAATAATTTTAGACCACCTCAATTATAACTATAGATCATTCAATTGTCAAGCTCTTAAAGTTCTAACAAGCATCGCAATAAACTATTAATTTAAAAGTAGTACAACACACTGCAGTCCTTGTAGCAGCTTCATATATGGCATTGCGTCGTCATGCAAATTTAGCAATGTAGTTGACTGTAAATTGATACGTTTGAAGCGACGACTTAATAAACTGAAACCGTGTAGTACCTATAACTATGTCTTATTATAATGGCCACGTTTATGAGTCGACTTCATTATCTTGTATACGCGGCGAATACCTGCACACAAAACAAAGTATAGGAACGAAAATTTATTGATAGAAGCGAAAATCACAGTCCAATACTTTACATTAAAAATTGCTAACCTTCGGAAATTTTGGACCTATTCCATACTTAGCCGTTCAAAGATTTCGTGATGCCTAGGTTTATGGACAGGATTTTTTTTATTTAATAACTCATTTACATTTATATTTTCTGAAAGTAAGTAAGTCTTAATTGTACCACGCCACTAACCAATGCACATGCACACACTAGGTACTAATAGAAAACAAGTATTGTGTGACCTTAGCATTCGGATGTTGTGAAGGATTTATTTTATGGGAATCAACTTATAAGAATACGACATTTTGTGTCCCTATTTTATGTGGCATTAATATGTACCTATGTTTAAAAGCACCAGAAATAATTTAAAAAACTGCATTAATGTTTAAAAATACATACCAAAACTTGTAAGTCAAACTAATGCTCAGAACAGCTAAATAAGCTCTACAGATGTTGCAAAAGATTGTCAGCAAACAAATTGGCACAGGCGCGTCTCTACGCGTTCGTCTGTTTGCAACCAAGTTGGAGAACCTTACCCAAACGCGCCTGAAGTTTTTTCTTTAGTTACTCAGTAAAGCTATAGCACAGAAAGCTCAACTGTATATCTACCTATTTTCTATAGCCGATAAGTTTTTTCTAAGTATGATTATGCTGTAAGTCTTCTATGGTAACTACTAATTACTATGGTATAAAATTAAGTCTGATAACGGTAGGTATTTCATCTTACTGGAGGTGTTTCGTAAGTTTGGCCAAATGTCCAGCTAACCAGTCATAACTCTCCTTAGCTGCGAATCAAAACATAAAAAAGGAATAAAAACTGCATTCCATTTGCTTTAAAAAATAAATTAACGGATGCTGTTGTAGTAAGCGCTAAATAGCCTGACCTTTTTTCAAAAAAATGACGTAATAGGACCATCGCTGACATCATCGTTCATCATAAAGTGTATTGCGAAATCCATTTCAGCTGGTTTAATTGTAAACGGTAAAGTCGTTAAACTTTACACTAGATATTATCTTCCACATACAAAATAACTACTTACCACACAACTATAGATAAAGAATGTGGGCGCATAATATCTCACCAGTTTGTATTAATCTCAAAAATTATAAGTACATTAACATATATATTTATGAAAGTTAGTTTGACGTTTGAAAGTTTGAAGACGACCCGATTGGCGCAGTGGCTAAGCGATTGGACTGCTGCGCTAAGGGTTGCGGGTTCGATTCCCGCACGGGACAAAAATTTGTGCGATCCACAGATATTTTTCCCGAGTCTGGGTGTTTGTGTATGTGATATTACATGTTTGTGAAACGCACCCACGATACAGGAGAAATTCCTAGTGTGGGGCGACGTTTTTAAAAAAAAAAAAAAAGTTATTTGTTGAAGATAACTTGACCCAGAATCATGTCGATATATTAAGATGGCATAGTTCCCGAAAGTTTAAAACACTGTTTTTAAAAGATTAGGATTTCCTGACAGATAGAAGAATACTTGATTTAATGACTGAGATTATTTGAATAAACTAATTTTCATGCTCTAATATAAAGTAGGAAGTGCAATGTTCTTACACTTACTCTGCGTCGAATGTATGTCAGAGGTCCCGACGATAAGGCACGTTCATTGTTACCTACTCCATTACACAGTATTTTTAATTAATGTTATTTAATATACAACTTTTATAAATTGTGACAATGAACTAAAAACACAATATCTATACATCATCAGTCTCTCTAAGACAAAGGGTTGTTCTAAACTTGTAAAGAAAGGGCGACAGTGATAAAATGAATCTAGCTACTTACCTTTCTATTGCCACTTGTTTTTTAAATTTTAAGTTAATTTTTATTTAGTTTTTTACTCATAAACAATACTTTTTCTTTTTCAAGATGCCTTGTATATATAGACTATCTTATGTCCGGGACTTTGTCCCCGCGTATTTCGATTAAAAAACCTGTACGTAGCAGCAGATTTACTTAATTAAATGATTTTGTTAACAATTTTTTATAAATATTTGTTACAAACATAAACAAAAAAATAAAGTTGAATTGAGAACCACCTCCGTTTTTTAAAGTCGGTTATGAAAAGAAATGTTTAGCGAGGATTTATCGAAGTCTACGTGTTCTACAAATCAAAGATATACCTAATCGTTCGATTTCTTCATAAACAGGTGGTTTGCAACCAAACAGTATGCGATTGTGCTGGTATCAAAGGAGATCAAGGGTCAATAGGACCACCCGGAGTTCCTGGCCTTCAAGGTGAATATGGTGAAGATGGGCCACTTGGGCCCGCTGGTCGACCCGGTGAGGCAGGAGATATAGGCGACAGGGGTGATTACGGAGACAAGGGATCACAAGTATGTTTTTTTCTGATATTCTGCTATCAAAACACCGGGCCTCGGTATATTATACTTACACTCCTTTATATTTTTCAGGGTGTACGTGGCCCTTATGGACCACGAGGCGATACAGGGCCGCAGGTATGTTTTTTTATACCATGAATTTTTTGCGACTTTCAAGACTGTTGATTAGCTCTTTGCGAGACCAGCGTTTTGGCTGTTATTTGCTCTGTAAAGCATTCCTATTAAAGGTGGAAACGCTGGTAACTTGTGCAATCTACAGAAATGAGTAAAATCAAAAAAATATATATATGAAAGGAGGAAAGGGACTAAGGGAGGCCTTTGCCCTGAAGTGAGACGATCATGGTTGAAATAATAATAAAATTTCATTCAGCGATTTGTAAGCTGCATAAAATTTACTACTAACCTATGCATTTTTATCGTGCATGCAACTATGTATTTTTCTCGTAAAAATAATTATACTCATATCTTTATAACAAAATCATTTCTATACCTAGGGTCCATTTGGAGATCAAGGTGATGATGGTTTATCGGGTTTGGATGGTTGTAGCGGTGTAGATGGTATTATGGGGCCACCTGGACGTATGGGTGTACCTGGTGGAAGAGGTTTACCTGGACCTGAAGGAGAAAAAGGTTCCCAAGGTATGGCTGGAGAAGGAGGTGTTAACTCAAGAGGTGCAAAAGGTGACTACGGTGAACTAGGCCGCCAAGGATTTCCCGGGCCTCAAGGAATTATGGGCATGAGAGGTGACAGTGGGCCGCCGGGTGAAGTAGGAAGTCCCGTAAGTACAATACAGTTGGAGTTGTTCTACATATATTTTCTATCCGATTAACATAATAGTAGTTGAAAAACTATAATCGCTTAAAAATAATTAAGTTTGTGTGGAAAAATACATTTTAAGACTCGATTACGTGTCTCTTATAACAATTAAATAGATCGATAAGCGTGTTGCCACCCTTGGATGCATATGAATATCTACTGGGTAATCTAGAAAAAGTTTACAAATAATAAACTTTTAACCATTTTAACATAAAGTTTAAATCACAAAATAAGTACTTTTATTATTTTAGGGACTCATGGGTCTACGAGGAGAACCTGGAGATAGGGGTAAAGAAGGAGACGATACCATAGGACCAACCGGAGAAAAAGGAGACCAGGGACAAATTGGTGAACCCGGAAGACCAGCGTCTATAATAACAACCAGCGAAGTGCGACAAAACATCACCATCATAACCAAGGGTAACAAGGGAGAAAAGGGGTTAAGAGGACAACGAGGTGTCAAAGGACTTAAAGGAATGATTGGCTCAAGGGGTTATTTAGTAAGTTAGTTTCAATTATAACTTTACTTCTAGTGTCACTTGGATTGTTTTGCAGGTATCATTTTGAAATTAATATGTGAAAACTTAAGACTGTGAAAATGTGAACCTGCCAAGTCAACGAGCCAAATCATACAAGCGATTATGCTAAATATTTTCACAATTTTCACCCTCAAAACATACAGGGTATTTTCCGTTGACGTAGAATCTTGAAATTTGGCAAGAAACATTAACTTACAGCAGAATTAAGGAATAAATCTGAAACCTGTTTTAGTAACATCTGACAAAAAATAAGAAAAACTTATTTGCAGTTGGTAAATTGCCTACCTCCTACTATGTATGGAGCAACAGTTTTTTAACGGGAAAGTTAAGTTTGTCCATTAATCCAGTTTATCTTTTCTTTAGAACAATGTTATTACCATAAACATAATTTAAAGTTTGTGTGAAACCCTCGGTGCGCGAGTCCAACTCGCACCTTGACCGTTTTTTTATTCTTAGACTACGCAAAGCTAACATGGTAACAACACATATTAACGGAAACTTAGTATGGTGTTTAAGGGTAATCTAAAATTTTCAATTATGTGAAGTTATAAACGAGATTTAATTTTCAATTAGGGACCTAACGGCTATGACGGAACCCAAGGATATAAAGGAGACCAAGGTAACGACGGACCAAGAGGAAAGATTGGTCACCGTGGACGAGATGGCAATCCAGGTCCTAAAGGAGATAAAGGTGCACCAGGTTATGCTGGTCCAGACGGGGCAGACGGATGGAGAGGAGAAAGAGGTGAAGATGGAATGCCTGGTAATCCTGGCTTGCAAGGTTTTTCTGGAGAACCAGGAATTTACGATGATAAACTGGATGTGCCGCCATTACCAGGATCTATGGGACCTCAAGGTCCAGAAGGTTTCGTTGGTCCAGTCGGCGCTCCTGGATTACCTGGTCAAAGAGGTTTGGTTGGTGTAATGGGGCCATCTGGATTGCCTGGAATCAAAGGAACTCAGGGGAGACAAGGTATCCCAGGAACGTCTACTAAAGGAGAACCTGGAAATGATGGTTTTAAAGGGTATCCCGGTTACAAAGGACCTTCCGGTTTCGAAGGGATACCTGGCTTACCAGGACCCAAAGGATTCAAAGGAACAAAAGTTATTGGACCAGATGGGGAAGAAGGCATACCAGGATTAGATGGAATTCCTGGCAAACGCGGAGATCGCGGTTACTCAGGTGATATGGGCCCTTCAGGTTACCCAGGAACAGGAGTACATGGAGTTGGTCCTCCAGGAGAAGAAGGCCCTCCAGGATTCCCAGGCCATTCTGGCGACGCAGGCACACCCGGGCGACCAGGTTTCCTTGGACCAAAAGGAATACGGGGCGACGATTGTCCATTTTGCAAATCAGGTAAAGAATGTACAAACTTTAAATATACACTTATTCATCTAGAAATGTTCAGACTATTATTTGCAATACCTATTATATTTAACGACGGGCTGTGTAGTACTTGTACTACTATTACTCATTTATTTTCATTAAAGGAGCTGTTTCTGTGTTAACAAACCTATGTATAGTATATGACACAATTCCCTTTTTACACGACTGCTGAAAAAAAGACGGTCTCTTACATATAAGTTCATTGTTAGTATTTTGACCAGGCAGTCGTGTTTCTTAATTATTTTTAGTTCTAATGCTAACCCAATTAGACTTTTGGCAAAGCAATGGGCTGTGTTTTACCATAGGTTTTACGTATTAGTTAGGTTTTAAACATATTTGTCACAAAATATGATTGTTGTTAACGCTTTCTTAATAATATAATTATTACCAAAGCATACAGTTTGTATCTAAAATACGTTCAATTTGAACCTGCCATAGCAGGTTGGATGGGTAGAATATAAATAGCTTTTATTCATGTCTATAATTTTTTTTATCAAGGTTTGGATGGGCCCAAAGGACAAAGAGGAGATGATGGCTTCCCGGGTCAAAAGGGTTACACAGGACCAGAAGGTTTATCGGGAGCCCGAGGAATTAAGGGTTATCCAGGAATTCCTGGTCTGTCCGGACCAAAGGGACCCAAAGGAAATAAAGGCATTGCTGGTGGAGCTGGAACACAAGGATTCAAAGGACCAAAAGGACGAGTAGTTTTCGACCCACCGCTTTCACTTATTAAAGCTGAAGCTGGACCGCCTGGTGATAGAGGTATATACATAAAAATATTAAAATAATTTGACTGCCTCGTTGGTCTTGTAATCGCAAAGCGCGATAACTGGGTATGAGGTCCTGGCCTGCTTCCCAGGTCAGGGAAAATGTTATTGGGTGTTTCTATTAAGTAATTCTCAGTAGCAGCATGAAGATGGTTTTGTACAGTGACATAGGCCATTGCCGCCTATTACATTGGAACCTTTAAGACCTATAGCTTGTGAACTATGATCTCAGCCTACCCCTTCGGGTAGGATGATGATGATGTGTGTCGTTAGATTTCAAATTGAATTAAGTCCAAAATGATTTAATTCATAAAAAGCGGTTTTTTTTCTGTTCGAGTAAGGCTTTTTATTATCTCATTCTCAGGGTGGTGTGACTATCAAAAATAGGATTCTCTATCATCCTTTCTATCATTGTTTCTATGAAATGTTTATAGATTACGAGAAAAACGAATTTCTAATTTGGTTTTAGGTTTATTTTGTCAAAATGAACCAAGTCCTTCGGACTTAGCTTCGTTTGATCTAACAGAATACTGGACTTAGTGCAGTTTGAATCAAAATATGATCAGGGGACGCGACAATCAACACACAACTGGGCGCCATTTTGAACGATCGCGTCGCTCTGATTGGTTCAATGCGACTTGCTGCGTTTT
Organism: Abrostola tripartita; assembly: GCA_905340225.1. Taxonomy (NCBI): domain Eukaryota; kingdom Metazoa; phylum Arthropoda; class Insecta; order Lepidoptera; family Noctuidae; genus Abrostola; species Abrostola tripartita. The sequence continues at coordinate 7,723,277 of HG996488.1, forward strand.
GATATAACATGTCAAATGGACTTGGTTCAATTTGAAAAAAGAGGTGTATTTTAAACTTATTTTGCTTGAAAACTACAGGGACTTGGTTCAATTCGGTAAAATATTTTGAAAGATACTTCCCCTGCCTTTTAAATAAGAATAAAAGCTAACTTTATGTCAAAAGTGGACTTGATGCGATTTGAAATCTAACGACACATGTATTGTCATGCAATTATTTATATTAAGATTCATAATAATTATAAAAAGAAAATACAGTTACATTTTATGATTTCAGGATTCATGGGTCATCCAGGTCTTACGGGTGATGCGGGATTGCCAGGATTCACTGGAGACTCCGGATTTAAGGGTTTGAAAGGACAAATCGGTGATGATGGCTATCCTGGTAGACCAGGTAGAAACGGAACAAGGGGAAGGGATGGACAGTCGGGTTGGCCCGGTCGGCCAGCTACAGTGCCTATACAATTCCTAGTAGGCCAAAAGGGAGAATCTGGACTCAAGTAATTATTATCGTTTTATACGTAACGTACCTAATGTACGAAAGTGCAGAAAAGCAAAAGTATATATACTGCTTCGTCAGTCTAGAGGTAGTAAGCGTAACTACTAAGAATAAAGTCCTGAGTTCGATTCTCGGGTTTAACAAAATGTTATTTGATTTTTCCATTGGATAATTTTCAGTATCTGTTCGGAGTCTGGATTTATTCCCGCTGAATGGCAATACATCGGGGAATTTATGCTATAACACAACATCACACCTGTATTCCCCGAAGGTGTAGGCAGAGGTGCACATATAGTACACCCACATTTGCCAGTTACGTTATAGGCCCCAATGTAATAGGGGGCGAGCCTATTCCCATCAACCAGGCACAAATCCAGACTCCGTGCTGTTGAAAATTACCCAATGGAAAAACTCAAGAACACTGCCCGACCCGAGATTCAAACCCAGGACCTTATGCTCAGTAGACGCACTAGACGACCTAGGTCATCTAGGAGGAATATAATTGTATGATATGTTATCTCTACATGTTTTGTGGTGTATTCCTCTACTCGAGTCTTACTCGGTGTACTGTGTGCTTATGTTAACTATTAGGTATTCAACTTAAAAATTGATTTTCGGAATCATAATGTAATCGATTTTTTTTCGCGTTCAAGTGGCAGTGACTCTAATCTTGTATTTATCGTTTCTTAGAAATCGTTTTGGCAGATAAGTTGATATATGTATTTATAAGTAACTTGAAAAACTACCTTCATTAGTTATTACAATTTATTTTAGGGGAGAACTTGGTGAACCTGGAGAAGACGGCCCCCCTGGTGAAACTGGAGAATCCCTTGCTTTTGGAATCAACGCTAAAGGACCCAAAGGTTATCCTGGGCTTGCTGGACGAAAAGGTACTTTTTATTTACTAAAATATAAAAAAGGTCCAGTCGTTAGTTATCGTACTTAGCGAAAAATATTTTAACTTGCAGGTGTTCCTGGATTAAAAGGAGAAAGGGGTGAAATGGGATACGATGGTATGCCGGGTATTCAAGGTGACCAAGGTATACCTGGTAGATCTACTCAGGGTCTGAAAGGGTATCAGGGATTTGTTGGAATAAAGGGTAGTATTGGACCTTATGGAATACCTGGCAGCCAAGGGAAACAAGGGCCGACGGGTTTCGCTGGCAATCAAGGAAAGAAAGGTTCTCGTGGTGATGCTGGGTATGCCATTATAAGCGGAGAAAAAGGTTATGATGGGCGGGACGGTGAACGAGGAGAAGACGGTGATAAAGGTTATCCAGGATTGCAAGGAAGAACTGGTTCTATGGGAATCAAAGGAAATCAAGGTCCACCCGGCGATATAGGCCCAGATGGACCACAAGGACCACAGGTACAACAATACATTTTTTTATAATTACCTATACAGTAACCTACCCAGCTGGCTACTAGGTAACCATAACCTGTCTGCTAATAATAATGTCTGTTCGTAAGTCTTCACTAAAATCACTTTGACTCTTTTTTTAAATTCTTATAGCTTACACTAGAGCGGTCGAAATAGCACAGTCTCTAATAGCCCAAGATCCCAAGGTAAGGTTGCTTCGTTCATCAGTTTTTAATTCAGACATGGTTTTTATACATAATTAATTAAATATCGATTGAGGAATATGATTCTGCAGGGTTGCCATTGAAAATTTGTCCGCAAGTATGTTTAATTTTACTTTAAAAGTTTTGGGATTACATTCATAAGTATTTTTAATCATTTATAATTCAAATGAAAGACAGACATCTAAAAAACATAAAATGGTAGGGTTACCATTTAAAATTTGGCCGCAATCTGTCGGCAAACGGGTATAAACAGGCACAGCTTTGGGACAATTATACATTCATAGCGTAGTTTTTTGGACTATACATAAAATAAAAGTTATTTTCTTCTAAACAGATACAAAAACACAAACATGTCATAAATCATAACATCGCGACTGTATACTCCATACAGTCGTGATGTGATAATATAAAAATTGAGTAAAAAAAAAGATTACTTTATGTATTATTTTTATAAGATTTGCTCGGCAAATGGACTCACACAATTGACAAAATATGGCTGTATTATTAGACACCTCTGTCTTACCCACCATTGGGGAATACTCCTATTGTTCTCCTATTACTCTGAGTGCTGTTTCTGAGGAGAATGTCATAAAATCTAGTTTGGCCATCTCTTCCTCTGCTATCGGTAATGACAATCTTTGCTCGAGGATGATAAAACCTATCCTATCACTACTACTTCCGGTTTTCACCTATATCTTTAATTTCTCAATAACTACCTGCTCCTTTCCTGCAGTTTGGAAACAAGCTCACATCATACCCCTACCCAAAACATCTAATCCTAGATCTATATCCCAATTTAGTCCGATTTCTATATTTCCCTTCCTTTCCAAAGTCCTCGAGCATATTGTGCAACGACAAGTATCTACCTTCTTACTCTCCAATTCTCTTCTCTCTCCTTTCCAATCTGGCGTCCGCCCGGGAGACAGCACTGACACTGCTCTGATTAATGTCACTGATGATATTCGACAGGCGATGTAGAACAAGTGCCTCACGGTCCTTGTCCTACTTGACTTCAGCAGTGCCTTTAACTCGGTGGATTATGACGTTCTTTTGAGAATCCATCACTCCATTAATGTCAATACTTCTTCCGTTGCCTGGTTTGATTCCTATCTTCGGGGCCGCTCGCAACATGTCCGCCACGAAGATTCTCCTTCTGATTGGTGTGACCTCTTGATGACCCACCTCTCTACGTGGGTGCTTCAGGGTGGCGTCCTCTCTCCTCTTCTATTTTCATTAACTATGTCACAAGGGTGATTTCTTCCAACATCCATTTGTATGCAGGCGATTTGCAAGTTTATCGACATTTTCTTTTAGCTGATGCTGCTATTTCTGCTATGAATCGTAACCTGGCCTGCATAAGTGCATGGTCTAAGTGCTATGGCCTACAAATTAACCCCCCCAAATCCCAAGCTATGATCATTGGCAATCAGCACTTTAGTAATGCGACAAACCTGACCTCAATTAATCCCTTATATCTGGACGGTGTATCTATCCCCTACTCCAATACTGCCAAGAAACTAGGTGGCTTAATTGATTCCAACCTTACTTGGTGAGATCATGTAAATAAGGTCAGTCGCTGGGTGCACTAGTCATTTCACTTAAACTGTCTCAAAAGTTTTCTCCCACTCAACACAAAGATCTCTCTCGCCCAGGCCTTGATCCAGCCGATCATAGCCGACGCATGCTATTTAGATGCTACTGAAGAGCTACTTAACAAACTTGAGCTCTTGCAAAATTTGTGCCTATCCGCTTTCGCCGGAACACTCGGATATTATGTCTCGTCTTCAATATCCTTCACCATCCTCCCTCCTATCTTCGTGAGCGTTTCTCCTATGTAAAACCTCCTGATGCTTCCTGCAGATCCCACCATAGAAACCTCTTAAAATTCCTGTCCCATAAAACGGATTACTTTTCGTATTCGTTCTCCGTGCATGCAGTTAGAATATGGAACTCACTGCCGACCGATACACGAAACTCACACACTGTCTCTGTCTTTAAGAGAAGAGTTAAAGATCATTATCTTTCCACACTATGATATAGTTTATATTTATTTGTATTTATGTACGTATTATATTCATGTATTTTTATTTAATTTTTTGCACTCTTGGTATTATTATTTTTCCTAAACACTGTCATCTTCATTTCAAATGTATTTCGCCTTTCGCAGGACTGCTGGAAGAAATTTCTCAATGAATAAGCAGTACCTTTGTACTATCTTACTCTATATGTTCTTTCTTTTTATAATATTTCTTAATTGTACATAAATTGTTAATAAATAAATATTTGCGGCCAAATTTTGAATGGCAACTCTGCAGAATCATATTCCTTATTCGATTATGTATAAAAACTATGACTGAATTAAAAAACATATGAACTTTATGTTTAGTCCGGTGGTCCTGTACTATTAACACGAAACTGATAATTAATAAAACGAGTACCATCTGTTGTTTGAGCCAAAATTGTTAAATGATTATAAGATCTTAAAAAAAACTAACTTTCTAATTCGTTAATTCCTTTCAGGGAAGGAAGGGAATACCAGGTATAGAAATACGTGGTCCACCTGGTATAGCTGGTCAACCAGGACGGCCAGGAAGAATAGGTATTATAGGAGAGCCGGGACTACAAGGTTCTAACGGCATACCTGGAGATATCGGACCTAAAGGTATGAAGGGTAACACAGGCTTCATGGGCTTCCTTGGCAAGCGCGGGGAGGAGGGACCACCTGGACCAAACGGATTTCCTGGATTGGCGGGTATAGTAGGAAACAAAGGTGACCAAGGAGACAGAGGAGATACTGGTGCAGTAGGTTATAACGGACCACCTGGTAAAATGGGCCCTAAAGGAAGTCCAGGCCTCAAGGGTATTCTTGGTGACTTTGGATTGCCTGGTCTACCAGGCAATGATGGAAGACCCGGTTTTAAGGGAGGGAGAGGTGATATAGGATTTCCCGGATCACCGGGTATGAGAGGTGATAGCTCTGCAAGGGGCATGAAAGGTGACGAAGGGGAACCCGGTTTTAATGGAATCCCTGGGAGCCTAGGTTTAAAAGGCTTTAAAGGACAAATAGGCGACCGTGGTTTACCAGGGTTAAGTATTACAGGAGCACCGGGATTTAAAGGTGACAAGGGAGATAGTGGGTATCCAGGATCATTCGGTGGAGTAGGAAGTAAGGGAAATATGGGTGAAAATGGTTTTATTGGAGAACTTGGTGAAGCAGGAGACATTGGTTATCCTGGAATGCCTGGACGTCCAGGAATACACGGAGCAAATGGAAGCAAAGGCCAACAAGGATTAATAGGAGATATTGGAAAACCGGGCCTTAAAGGTGATCTTGGCATGTCTGGCAGACCTGGCCGCATAGGTTCTCCTGGGCTCCCAGGCCGAGAAGGATACCAAGGTCCACCTGGACCCCCAGGTATTTCTGGAGAAAAAGGAGAAAGAGGTGACATTGGAATTACCAGATACGTGGCTCCTACGAAGGGTGACATGGGTGACATGGGTGTGGAAGGACGTCCTGGTTTACCCGGAGATATGGGTGATGTAGGACTCACTGGGTTTGATGGTATTAAAGGCGAGCGCGGAGATGAAGGCTTTCGAGGAGAGACTGGTGATACCGGATTAACAGGGTACAGAGGATTATCTGGTGATCAAGGACCACCTGGACTTCCTGGCATAAACGGCGAGAACGCACCACGTGGTGAACAAGGTAAACGTGGATTCGATGGTCTTCCTGGATGGCCCGGTGCAAGAGGCCAGAAAGGTAAACCTGGTGAATATGGTATTAATGGACCCGATGGCTTACCGGGTCCCCCTGGTCTTTCATTCGAAGGTCCAAAAGGTATGACGGGAATGGATGGAGCTCCAGGACCACCAGGTATACCTGGAAGACCCGGAACTCCAGGATTTCCAGGAATTTCTGGACTGCGTGGATTTAAAGGAGATATTGGTGAAATTGGAGACTCATACAGTCCTAAAGGTGAACGGGGAGACGCAGGTCAGCCAGGCTTCTTTGGGGTCACTGGTCAAAAGGGAGTTGGGGGTGATTATGGTATATCTGGACGACCGGGACCTGAAGGTTTACGGGGTTTGAAAGGATTAAGAGGCGATGAGGGTGAGGAAGGATTTTATGGTCTAACTGGAGTAAAAGGTATTAAGGGTGAAGCCGGAGACTTACTAGATATAACTGAAATTAAACCTGGACTAACTGGTGAAATTGGTCCGCGTGGAATCGATGGGCAGCCTGGACAGGATGGAAAGCCAGGTGATTTCGGTCGTAATGGGGTACCAGGAAGTAAAGGACAGAAGGGTGATATCGGGTTACCAGGCTTAATGGGAGCTGTAGGCCCTATGGGACTGGAAGGTCTCAAAGGAATTCGAGGTTTACAGGGTTACGAAGGTTATCGCGGAGCTACTGGACCTGCTGGTACTCCGGCAGTGCAGCCGATACCTAAATCCCGAGGCTTTTATTTCACAATTCACTCACAAAAAAGGATGATTCCACAGTGTCCTTCAGGAACCTCACCCCTGTGGAGCGGATATTCTCTTATTCATATTATTGCTAACGGGAAAGCACATGGACAAGACTTGGGTAAGTAACTGCACGATTTTTTAAATTATCTAGTAGTACTTGCAGCTACTCTAGCTAGACATTTCATTTACGTTTAATAAATTAAACTGTTACCCCCTTATTCATAAAAAAATACAATTTTAAACCAAGGATTAAATTATACCTGTCACTGTCGTTTGCATGTCAAAGAATTGAGATGTCAATAGACTCAATACGGGGTTTAGTTAATGCCGGTATGATCCACGCTTATAAATAAGAGTGTAATAGTGCAGGACCGACATAATCATTTACTTTTTTACTTAAATGAACTAAGAACCCAAGTATGCTTTTACATCAGAACTGAGAACGTAAAATCTTAAGAAAAAAGACACCGTATAAAATGACTGGTAAATGAGTAGACAATATTGTGAAAAATAATAACCCTCTAAAATCTTCTACTTGCTGTGCCCATCAGGGTCCATAATTGTGACTTTTATATTTTATTTTCCACCAATAATGTACATTATGGATTGCAATAAAGAATATGAATATGAATATGAATATGAATATGAACCCTTAAGAAAAATGAGAAAGGACTCATGTACCACTTTGGCTCGAGGGCGATAGTTGCGACTTTCATCGCCAAGTGCTTAACTGCCTACAATAAAATATATTTTTACTTAAGCCTGTTTTCACTGTTTTGAGCTGCACGAATTTTTTAAAGATAATATAATTTGTCACTGCCGTTACCGGCGCGATTTTTATAAAAAATCAGCTTGAGGCTGTGGTCCAAATTCAAATCGCGGCTGCGTTGGCGCAGCAATTTAAAATTGATTCCAACTAGTAATCTTTGACGTAGCCGCTAGTAAAAAAAATACTAATTTACTTTATTACCTATTTAATCGTCAGAAAACCTCGTAAGTACCTATACGCGCGTAGCGGGGGGTTCAATGAATCACGGGCATTATTTCATGGTTATTTCATTTTAAATAGTTTCTATAATTATGCCTTATATAGGTGGATATATATCTTGTGGTAGTGGTGTGCCGGAACATATGTACATGAAATTCGCTATATTTTTTTATCAAATTTTTGTGAGACAATATTACCCAACAGATACGTTTGGTAATATTGTCTCACAAAAATTAAATTTGCGTAGGTATTTCCTGAATTATGTCTAAATCATAAATAAAGTTAGTATCTAGATACCTTATTTTACTTTGTATAGGATGTGGTATAATTTAATGTCCTGTGTCCTGTAGGCTATCGTCCGTCCGGGATTCCCTGGATTTGTCCTAGGACACTTTGCCAAACTTCTTGACAGTATATGGTTAGGCGTAAATGAGACAAAGTTGTAGTATAGTCTGGTTATAATTATCCAAAGGTGCATCTTATATACTAACGACTACGTGTTGATCACGGATAGTAGAAACATTTGGTAGATATTGAACGTGCGATAAAGATCGTAAGATTGCGATGTAGATTGTAGATACAGCACAAAGATATTGTACTGTAACAGTACACCCTCCTTTAAAAAAAAAAAAAAAAAAAATATTATTATGGTAATAGTGTTTACAATATAAATTTGACCTAGACCTTACTAGTTATTTGCTGATGTATATAAATAATAATGCTATTGTACGCGGTGGAATTTGATGACGCCTGTTGTGGTGTGATTTGCTGACGTATGTAATTTTGACTTAGCTGTTGCACGAGTGTTTATTATTTTTTTCCGTTAAACTCTTCATTCTTCTGTCCAGTGTTTTCATTATGCCGTAAAGTAGGATCACGCCGATTGTTAAAATAATCTGTCCCATTGCAACATTTCTTGTCCACCGTAAGTCCTCCTGGATCAGGTTACGGAGTTTGTCCGCTTCGTTTTGATTGAGGCAACTGTCCGTATTGTATGTTATCTGGTCCTTAGAACTTTGATTTCCCATTTTAGATGTCTTGTTGTTACGAGTAGTTGTGAATTAATGGTATATGTTAAGATCTATGTTAATATATATACGAATGGCTTGCTTATATCAGCGATTTTTTATAGACGCACTACTGGCTTTACTTTACGTCCCGATCGTGTAGTGTACGTGTGTGAATGTCTGTATAAATCCTTTGAATCTGGCACGTAGTTTGATTCGTCATTGATCATGAATGCTGGTTTCAATCTATCAATTGATATCACTGTCTCTTTATCCCTAATTCTAATGCAAAATGTTTTATCTGTTTTACTAATTACTGGGTAGGGTCCTTCATACGGCGGTGTCAGGGCTTTCTTAATTCTATCACACCGAACAAATACGTGTGAGCATTCTTTGAGTTCGGGATGCACAAATATAGCTTGGTTGTGGTTTTTTCTTTTCGGAATTGATGTCATTTGTGTGATGTCCTTTTGAATTTGTTTTACAAACTCTTCGTACGTTGATAACTGTGCTGCTGATGACTCAAAAAATCCTCCAGGGAGTCGTATTGGCGTTCCATATGTCATCTCTGCTGAACTATAACCTGTGTCTTCTCGCAAGCTACTCCGCAACCCGAGTAAAACTGTTGGAATTTCTTTTAACCAATTTTCGTTGGATTCTCTTGTCATTAACGCCACCTTTAAAGTTCTATGAAATCTCTCTATCATTCCATTGGATTGCGGATGATAAGGTGTTGTCCTAATTTTATGTATTCCCAAAAATTGTGAGAGTGACTCAAATATTCTTGATTCAAACTGTCGGCCTTGATCCGTAGTAATGCGCAATGGACATCCAAAACGAGTAATCCATCCTTCGAAAAGTGTCTTGGCTACTGTTTCTGCCGTTATATCTTCTACCGGAAATATTTCGGGCCATGACGTACAACGATCTATGATTGTGATTAAATATCTCTTCCCTTGTGAAATCGGAAGTGGTCCGACGATGTCAATATGTAAATGTTCAAAACGTTGCGCTGTCATAAATGTACCAGGAGGTGATATCGTATGTCGTTGTATTTTTGATTTTTGGCAGGCTATACATGATCTACACCAATTATTGATATCTTTGTTCATATACGGCCATAAATACCTTTGGGTTATCATTTTTCTCGTAGTTCTTTTTCCTGGATGGCTCATACCATGAATGGTATCGAAAATTTGTTTGCGAAATTGCTTTGGTAAGTAGGGGCGGCTTTTTCCAGTAGACGTGTCGCAGGTGATGTTTATTGTGGAACCCGGAAGCGTAATGTTTCTGAATTTTAATCTTTTATTGTCACGTAATTTACTTAGTTCATTATCTGTTGATTGACATTTTTCCAATTCAGCGTAATCGATAGGTGATGGCACGTATATTTCCTCTATTCGAGATAAGGCATCGGCGGTAATATTGTCACGTCCGCTTATGTGTTGAATGTTGGTACTGTATTGTGAAATGAAATCTAACTGCCGGACCCGTCGCGGTGTATCGTTTGATGATGGTTTTTGGGAGAATGCGTATGTCAAAGGTCGGTGATCCGTAAATATTGTAAATTCTCTTCCCTCGATTAATCTGTGAAAGTGTTTGACGGCCATGTATATTCCTAACAGCTCTCTGTCAAACGTAGAATATTTTTGTTGAGTTTCGCTCAATTTTTGTGAAAAAAAACCTAATGGTTCCCAATTGCGTCCGGATTTTTGTTGTAAAACTCCACCAACGCAAGTAGCACTAGCGTCGGTCATGAGCGCTAGTGATGCGTTGCGGGAAGGATGCGCTGTTAACACTGCGTTTTTCATGCTTTCCTTGCATTTTTCGTAAGCTTTGTCTGCTTCCGTTGTCCAAGGAACAGGTGAATTATCGTTCTTTTTTGAACCATGTAGATATTCGTTTAAAATTCCTTGATTTTCCGCTGCGCGTGGAATATTACTTCTGTAGAAATTGACCATGCCCAAAAATCGTCTTAATTCTTGAATTGTTTTCGGTTTGGGAAATTCCATGATTGCTTTGTAATTTTCTTCGGTAGGTTGTATTCCTTGGCTCGTTATATGATAACCTAAGAAATCTATTTCCCTTCTGAGAAATTCGCATTTTTCGAGATTAATGGTTATTCCATTCTCGTGTAAACGTTTGAAAACCGTTTCTAAATGCTGATAATGCAAATCTTCGTTGTCCGATGCGATGAGACAGTCGTCTACAAATATAAATACGAAGTTTAAATCTCTAAATAAGGAATCCATGAATCGTTGAAATGTTTGCGCCGCATTGCGTAATCCGAAAGGCATTCTTAAGTACTCAAAAAGTCCGAAAGGTGTGATGATGGCTGTTTTTTCTATATCTTTAACAGGAATACAGTGGTATGCTTTGCGTATATCTATCTTGCTTAGTATCTTCTTATTTTCTAATATGTATGTAAAGTCAGTTAATCTTGGTAGTGGGTATTTGTCCGGTACTGTCGTGCTATTGAGCATTCGATAGTCTCCGCACGGTCTCCATTCGCCATTTTTCTTTTTTACCATATGTAATGGGCTTGCCCATGGGCTATCTGACGGTCGGCAAATTCCGAGCTCTATCATATTTTGAAATTCCTTTTTGGCTATGTCGTATTTTTCTGGAGGTAATGGTCTTGCCCGAGCTGCGACGGGTGGCCCTGTAGTGATAATGTGGTGTTCAATCTTATGTTTGGGCGCATTGCGTAGAGAGGACTCTTTCGTGATGTCTTCGTATTTGTTTAAAAGTTGCGTAATACGTGAATTCGTTCCCACTGCGATAGTACGAATTGTTTGTTGTGTCGCTTTTTCTGAAGTTACATGCGTTGTCAGCTCTGTAACTTTGTCGATAAGTTTGCGACCTGCTATGTCGACTAATAGTTTATAGTGCTCTAGAAAATCTGCTCCAATTATTGGTTGTGTAACATCGGCGATTATAAAATTCCATTTATAACATCGTTGTAGTCCTAAATTCAAGGTAAGCGTCTTCTCGCCGTAAGTCCTAATTTTAGTCCCATTTGCAGCGTATAGTGTGTATTGTTCATTTTGTAAAATTGAATATCTCTGTTGCTTGCTAATGACTGAAATATTTGCGCCCGTGTCAATTAAAAACTTCATACCACTTTTTCGGTCGGTAATGGTGAGGCGATTGGATGGGTGGATTGCACAGAGTTTCGCCGTTGTCTGTGCTCTTATTCGTTTCCCTGGTTCCGTACGTAAGCCATTGGTTTCCAACCGCATGGTTTAATGCAGTTCCTTGCATGTTTTCCGAATCTTTCGTGGTAGTAACAAAATCGATTTGCTCCTCTATAGTTTGTTCTCGGCCTCATAATCGGGAATTGTTGACGTTTCTTGAAATGATTGTGCGTGCTGGGTCGATAGCCATATTGACCTTGCTGAATTGCGTCAATATCTATCTGTAATTTTGCTAGCTGGGCAAAAATGCATGCTGTATTGTTGTCGTTTGAAGTGTCGTTGCTAACAGCTGATATTTCGGTTACTTTTGAATTCATTATTATTTTGTCTGCAATTTGGCTCAGTTTGTCAATTTCCATGTCTTCCGTAACTGCTAGAACCGTAGTAACTGATGTTGGTAAAAGCCTGAACCATAGTAGTTTAATTGTTTCGTCACTGATTTTTCCTCTCCCGAGGACTCGCATTTGACGTAATAACTGCGAAGGTTTTTGATCACCGAGTTCTGTCTCTGATATTAATTTTTGAAACTGTCGCTGTTCTGTTTCTTCGTAACAATCAATTAAACGTTCCTTGATGTTTTTATATTTATCTGTAGTCGGTGGTGAAGTGATTAGGTCACTAACTTGTAGTATTTCTTCCTTGGATAATTTTGCTATTACTGTACAGTATTTGTATTCGTCTCCTTGCTTCTGTGGTGCTAATATGGCTTCTAGTTGCGTGAACCATAATCTTGGTTGGTCTTTCCAAAATTCCGGAATGCGAGATGAAACCGAGGTGCCAGCGGCTACTTCAAGTGTTCCTTGCTGATTTATGTTCGCCTTGCATGGTGATTGTGCCATGTTTCTTGCTGCGTATTCGTTCGTCGGGGTCACCAATTTGCCAAACTTCTTGACAGTATATGGTTAGGCGTAAATGAGACAAAGTTGTAGTATAGTCTCGTTATAATTATCCAAAGGTGCATCTTATATACTAACGACTACGTGTTGATCACGGATAGTAGAAACATTTAGTAGATATTGAACGTGCGATAAAGATCGTAAGATTGCGATGTAGATTGTAGATACAGCACAAAGATATTGTACTGTAACAGTACACCCTCCTTTAAAAAAAAAAAAAAATATTATTATGGTAATAGTGTTAAGATCTATGTTAATATATATACGAATGGCTTGCTTATATCAGCGATTTTTTATAGACGCACTACTGGCTTTACTTTACGTCCCGATCGTGTAGTGTACGTGTGTGAATGTCTGTATAAATCCTTTGAATCTGGCACGTAGTTTGATTCGTCATTGATCATGAATGCTGGTTTCAATCTATCAATTGATATCACTGTCTCTTTATCCCTAATTCTAATGCAAAATGTTTTATCTGTTTTACTAATTACTGGGTAGGGTCCTTCATACGGCGGTGTCAGGGCTTTCTTAATTCTATCACACCGAACAAATACGTGTGAGCATTCTTTGAGTTCGGGATGCACAAATATAGCTTGGTGGTGGTTTTTTCTTTTCGGAATTGATGTCATTTGTGTGATGTCCTTTTGAATTTGTTTTACAAACTCTTCGTACGTTGATAACTGTGCTGCTGATGACTCAAAAAATCCTCCAGGGAGTCGTATTGGCGTTCCATATGTCATCTCTGCTGAACTATAACCTGTGTCTTCTCGCAAGCTACTCCGCAACCCGAGTAAAACTGTTGGAATTTCTTTTAACCAATTTTCGTTGGATTCTCTTGTCATTAACGCCACCTTTAAAGTTCTATGAAATCTCTCTATCATTCCATTGGATTGCGGATGATAAGGTGTTGTCCTAATTTTATGTATTCCCAAAAATTGTGAGAGTGACTCAAATATTCTTGATTCAAACTGTCGGCCTTGATCCGTAGTAATGCGCAATGGACATCCAAAACGAGTAATCCATCCTTCGAAAAGTGTCTTGGCTACTGTTTCTGCCGTTATATCTTCTACCGGAAATATTTCGGGCCATGACGTACAACGATCTATGATTGTGATTAAATATCTCTTCCCTTGTGAAATCGGAAGTGGTCCGACGATGTCAATATGTAAATGTTCAAAACGTTGCGCTGTCATAAATGTACCAGGAGGTGATATCGTATGTCGTTGTATTTTTGATTTTTGGCAGGCTATACATGATCTACACCAATTATTGATATCTTTGTTCATATACGGCCATAAATACCTTTGGGTTATCATTTTTCTCGTAGTTCTTTTTCCTGGATGGCTCATACCATGAATGGTATCGAAAATTTGTTTGCGAAATTGCTTTGGTAAGTAGGGGCGGCTTTTTCCAGTAGACGTGTCGCAGGTGATGTTTATTGTGGAACCCGGAAGCGTAATGTTTCTGAATTTTAATCTTTTATTGTTACGTAATTTACTTAGTTCATTATCTGTTGATTGACATTTTTCCAATTCAGCGTAATCGATAGGTGATGGCACGTATATTTCCTCTATTCGAGATAAGGCATCGGCGGTAATATTGTCACGTCCGCTTATGTGTTGAATGTTGGTACTGTATTGTGAAATGAAATCTAACTGCCGGACCCGTCGCGGTGTATCGTTTGATGATGGTTTTTGGGAGAATGCGTATGTCAAAGGTCGGTGATCCGTAAATATTGTAAATTCTCTTCCCTCGATTAATCTGTGAAAGTGTTTGACGGCCATGTATATTCCTAACAGCTCTCTGTCAAACGTAGAATATTTTTGTTGAGTTTCGCTCAATTTTTGTGAAAAAAAACCTAATGGTTCCCAATTGCGTCCGGATTTTTGTTGTAAAACTCCACCAACGCAAGTAGCACTAGCGTCGGTCATGAGCGCTAGTGATGCGTTGCGGGAAGGATGCGCTGTTAACACTGCGTTTTTCATGCTTTCCTTGCATTTTTCGTAAGCTTTGTCTGCTTCCGTTGTCCAAGGAACAGGTGAATTATCGTTCTTTTTTGAACCATGTAGATATTCGTTTAAAATTCCTTGATTTTCCGCTGCGCGTGGAATATTACTTCTGTAGAAATTGACCATGCCCAAAAATCGTCTTAATTCTTGAATTGTTTTCGGTTTGGGAAATTCCATGATTGCTTTGTAATTTTCTTCGGTAGGTTGTATTCCTTGGCTCGTTATATGATAACCTAAGAAATCTATTTCCCTTCTGAGAAATTCGCATTTTTCGAGATTGATGGTTATTCCATTCTCGTGTAAACGTTTGAAAACCGTTTCTAAATGCTGATAATGCAAATCTTCGTTGTCCGATGCGATGAGACAGTCGTCTACAAATATAAATACGAAGTTTAAATCTCTAAATAAGGAATCCATGAATCGTTGAAATGTTTGTGCCGCATTGCGTAATCCGAAAGGCATTCTTAAGTACTCAAAAAGTCCGAAAGGTGTGATGATGGCTGTTTTTTCTATATCTTTAACAGGAATACAGTGGTATGCTTTGCGTATATCTATCTTGCTTAGTATCTTCTTATTTTCTAATATGTATGTAAAGTCAGTTAATCTTGGTAGTGGGTATTTGTCCGGTACTGTCGTGCTATTGAGCATTCGATAGTCTCCGCACGGTCTCCATTCGCCATTTTTCTTTTTTACCATATGTAATGGGCTTGCCCATGGGCTATCTGACGGTCGGCAAATTCCGAGCTCTATCATATTTTGAAATTCCTTTTTGGCTATGTCGTATTTTTCTGGAGGTAATGGTCTTGCCCGAGCTGCGACGGGTGGCCCTGTAGTGATAATGTGGTGTTCAATCTTATGTTTGGGCGCATTGCGTAGAGAGGACTCTTTCGTGATGTCTTCGTATTTGTTTAAAAGTTGCGTAATACGTGAATTCGTTCCCACTGCGATAGTACGAATTGTTTGTTGTGTCGCTTTTTCTGAAGTTACATGCGTTGTCAGCTCTGTAACTTTGTCGATAAGTTTGCGACCTGCTATGTCGACTAATAGTTTATAGTGCTCTAGAAAATCTGCTCCAATTATTGGTTGTGTAACATCGGCGATTATAAAATTCCATTTATAACATCGTTGTAGTCCTAAATTCAAGGTAAGCGTCTTCTCGCCGTAAGTCCTAATTTTAGTCCCATTTGCAGCGTATAGTGTGTATTGTTCATTTTGTAAAATTGAATATCTCTGTTGCTTGCTAATGACTGAAATATTTGCGCCCGTGTCAATTAAAAACTTCATACCACTTTTTCGGTCGGTAATGGTGAGGCGATTGGATGGGTGGATTGCACAGAGTTTCGCCGTTGTCTGTGCTCTTATTCGTTTCCCTGGTTCCGTACGTAAGCCATTGGTTTCCAACCGCATGGTTTAATGCAGTTCCTTGCATGTTTTCCGAATCTTTCGTGGTAGTAACAAAATCGATTTGCTCCTCTATAGTTTGTTCTCGGCCTCATAATCGGGAATTGTTGACGTTTCTTGAAATGATTGTGCGTGCTGGGTCGATAGCCATATTGACCTTGCTGAATTGCGTCAATATCTATCTGTAATTTTGCTAGCTGGGCAAAAATGCATGCTGTATTGTTGTCGTTTGAAGTGTCGTTGCTAACAGCTGATATTTCGGTTACTTTTGAATTCATTATTATTTTGTCTGCAATTTGGCTCAGTTTGTCAATTTCCATGTCTTCCGTAACTGCTAGAACCGTAGTAACTGATGTTGGTAAAAGCCTGAACCATAGTAGTTTAATTGTTTCGTCACTGATTTTTTCTCTCCCGAGGACTCGCATTTGACGTAATAACTGCGAAGGTTTTTGATCACCGAGTTCTGTCTCTGATATTAATTTTTGAAACTGTCGCTGTTCTGTTTCTTCGTAACAATCAATTAAACGTTCCTTGATGTTTTTATATTTATCTGTAGTCGGTGGTGAAGTGATTAGGTCACTAACTTGTAGTATTTCTTCCTTGGATAATTTTGCTATTACTGTACAGTATTTGTATTCGTCTCCTTGCTTCTGTGGTGCTAATATGGCTTCTAGTTGCGTGAACCATAATCTTGGTTGGTCTTTCCAAAATTCCGGAATGCGAGATAAAACCGAGGTGCCAGCGGCTACTTCAAGTGTTCCTTGCTGATTTATGTTCGCCTTGCATGGTGATTGTGCCATGTTTCTTGCTGCGTATTCGTTCGTCGGGGTCACCAATTTGCCAAACTTCTTGACAGTATATGGTTAGGCGTAAATGAGACAAAGTTGTAGTATAGTCTCGTTATAATTATCCAAAGGTGCATCTTATATACTAACGACTACGTGTTGATCACGGATAGTAGAAACATTTAGTAGATATTGAACGTGCGATAAAGATCGTAAGATTGCGATGTAGATTGTAGATACAGCACAAAGATATTGTACTGTAACAGACACTTTTGTGCCTGGGTAATACCGATTAACTGGAAGATAAGCGATAAATTAATAAAAATCTTAGTTAAATATTCATTCGTAATCCAAGTTTTTGTCCGGCATTGGCAATATACTTGATGGCGGCTTTACCTAATAAAATTAGGTAAGTATACTAAACTTAGACATAGGTACTTATTTACACAAATTTAATATCTGCTTACAGGTGCTTCGGGAAGCTGTTTACGCAAGTTTTCTACGATGCCATACATGTTTTGTAACTTTAACGAGGTTTGCAATTTTGCCCAACGTGAAGACTTCAGTTTCTGGCTATCAACAAATGAGCCTATGCCCATGTCTATGACACCTATACGTGCAAACGATGTAGGAAATTATATATCTAGGTAAAGTTTATTTTAATACCCACTATTCAATGAGAATATAGTTACCGACCTACTAATTAATTAATTAAACGTTGATCGAATTGTAAAATTATCATGGTTGATACTTGGATAGGTACCTGCCCTAGATAAGTACCTACTTCCTACTTATATTATAAATAAATAAAAAAATATGAAGTCTGTAACGCATTATATATCTGATCAACGTAATCGTATTACAGATGCCAGGTATGTGAGGCACCAACACGAACTATCGCCATGCACAGTCAAAGCAACATAGTCCCTGCATGCCCTAACGGCTGGAGAGAATTGTGGCAAGGTTACAGCTTCCTTATGGTATGAATTATTATTTTATCTATCAGCATTTCTGTAACTAACATGAAAGTAATATAATTATTATTATTGTCTGTTACTTAATTAGCCCACACTATTAAAAATAGTTTAGTTAAGTAAGTATTTAAGCTACTTAATTATTTATTGTATGTAGGTACCTAAAGTAGTCTAAATTGTATTTTTTTATAGCATACCGCTGGCAGTGATGTGACTGGTCAAAGCCTAATATCTCCTGGATCTTGCATGAGGGAATTCCGGCCGCGTCCCTTCATAGAATGTAATGGATTGGGTCGCTGCAACTACTTTGCAACTGCGGTTTCCTATTGGCTCTCAGTAATAGATGACAGTAGAATGTTTGACAAACCGGAACAGCAAACATTAAAAGCCGACCTCGTCTCTAAAGTCAGCAGGTATGTTAATAACCTATACTTACAATTAACTATAAGGGAAACTATAGGGAAAAATATTCTCGTTGGTCTATGCTATAATGTACCTAACTACATAGTTACTTACTTATGCTAAAGTAAGCCCTTGTCGTGCAATGAGTGCGTATACCTCTATCTTTTGAGCAAACTAAAAATTGCCAATAATAAGACATTGCGTTCATTTTAACCTTCGTCTCACACTAGGAATCATTCACATCACATACACAAACATCAAACACCCAGACTTGAGACTAACGTCTTAGTTCACTGACAAAATACTTACTGCATAATTCAAAAGTGACATGACAACACCGGTCGCTATTCCAACTGGCGTTTTACGAGCGTTGGCGTTTCTTCAATGTCTGCGCTGCGATAACGCTGCGCAAACACGGCGTTAACGTTGCGCACTTGCTGCGATTTGAGGCGTACAATCAGGGACAAAATAGATTCCAATAAGGAATCACTACCGTTGGCTTTGCTACTTCGACGACAATTACGTAAAAAAAAAGAAAGTCTCATCATCAATTTTGGGAAAATCCTTTATGGTCCAATAGATTACAAGAAAGTGAATATTTTGCACTGTACTCTAACCCTCTTATTCATGAACGAGGATCATACACTAACTAAGCCCGTATTAAGTCTATTGACATCTCTATTCTTTGATATATGCAAACGACAGTGTCAGGTATAATTTAATCCTTGGTTTAAAACTGCATTTTTAATGAATGATGGGGTAATAGTATGAAAAATAATGGAAGTATATCCGGAAAGGGAACGTTCGTTACGTTACGAATCCGATTAGTATGCTTTGCAGTAGGGAGCTCGAGTTGATACGGTTACGTTCCCTTTCCGGGTTGATATATGTGCTACGACCCTTACCATGAACTCTTACAGCAGGACAGTTGAAGTTATGTTGTTGAAGCGACATTACACTGCACGTAGCGGTGTCGCGCTTCCACATCTTCAAACTGTCCTGCTTTAAGAGTTCATAGTATGGGAGCTGTTGCCAAAAAAAAGCAACGTTAATGTTGCATAGTCGCAGTGCCAACGCTTGCCACTAGAGGCTCGTGACGTTAACGTGAGGTCTACGCAGCGTCAAAGCTGCGTTGGAGAAACGCAAATGCTCGTAAAACGCCAGTGGGGTATGGGTCTTAGGCCCAGGCCGCACTTCGGTTAAACCATGATTTTGTAACACAAGGAAATGAATACAGGCGGCCGCACATGGCGCCGCGCGTCGATGCGGCAGCTTTTTTGAGGTTTTTTCCCGCGCGGCCGTTCCTATGAGTTTCCTTTTCACGCGGTTAAATACCGTAGTGCGGCCTAGGCCTTAAAAGTATTCGTAAAAAATATTCGTCAGCATGATTTAAAAAAAACTCGTAGGCATGATTTAAAAAAAACTCGTAGGCATTCAAGTGTGAAAAATAAAATTTTATTCGCTTCACTTTACATACGCGAAGTTGAAGTCGGCGCCAAATCCCAATATTAAATAACATATTCAGAGAAAAAAGTACCTACTCATGAGAATAGTCTCATAACTGTGTAGGTAGTAAGTGTAAGCGGTGTCTGCTTACTACAGTGAAATGAACAAAATATTATTATTTACTTTTGAAATCGTGTTTTTTTTAAGGCGGTTCTTTATTTTTATAGCTAGTATTTAGGTTTACTGCCTTAGCAAATTTTTATGTGGCCATGTAGTGCTAACAATTCTTTTTGTTTAGGTGTGCTGTTTGCATTAGAGATTGGCCTGTGCCGCATAAGGGTTCTGCTCGGATACCTACAGTAGGGGATTTGAACTCTGTGCCCAACGCGGCAATCCGTCGGCCACATCGCCCGTACAACCCTCGCCGACCCTATTACTCGCGTCGTGGAGTGCGTGGCAGACGTCGACAATGAAGAGATTTCCATATCTCAATGAGATTAAACTAAACCCTTATTTGTAGGACTAAAATATTGTGATGTGTTTCTATTAAAGAAAAAAAGGACGAAAATGTAGATAGAACTTAATATCACTGCCAAATTACTAACTATAACTACATTTATGTAATCTATGTAACTACCTAGTATTTAATTTAATTATTATCTTTACATAGGTAGTCAATATTCAAATAGTAGATGTAATGTAGACATACAGATAGGAATACACCTGACAGGCCCCCTGTTTTATATATAGGAGTAAAGCCGAACACTTAGGTACATACCTTAAAATATTCCTATAACGCATTCAATTTATTTACCTACACTGCCTTTTAAATTATACATTTGTCTAATGCCTAATCTAATAACACTTTTAATATAAACCATACGAACCATTGGGTCCTATAAAATGTATTGTATAATTTAATTTAATACACCGCAAACCACATTTTTTTATTAAATATTATATATAAGATATGGTTGATTTCTATTGAAACAAAAAATAGCACATTAATATAGTGTTGTAAATATAATTATCGCCCTAGTTGCAAATAGTGTAATAATAAAAAAAATTAAACATTTATAATTGTTTTATTACTATTTTAACTAGGTATCTATTATAATTATAACTATTTTAGATGTGTTTAAGGTAATGTGTTTAGGTGCTGTCGTGGTCCACCAACAAACTATTATTTATTGGTAAGATTAAGATTTGAAAGATTAAAAAGGTGTGGGGAATCGTCAATTTTTAATTGCTGCGCAAAATTATTATATATTTACGTCTATTGCAATTTGATTGTAGACGATTTCCATTCCAAAAATTATTTTATTAATTAAATAGATACTAAATATTCGGCAATTACACTTCGAAATTTTTCATTACTTTCGTCGGACGTCGACAGGATTCTCATCAATCTCCCATATTTCACCAGCTTAGGGGTGGCAGACACAGACACTTCAAGCATTACAGGCGTAATTATGAGCCAATGGTCGCTAAGCGCGACTACGGAGCTTGAGGTCCTAGGTTCGAATCCCGGGTCAGGCAGTGTTAGTGGGTTATTCCATTAGGTACTTAAACCTAAGTAGCAGCACGGAATCTAGATTAGCACCCGCTTGATAGCGATAGGCTTGCTCAGTATTACATTGGGACCTATAACAACTGACGAAATGAGGGTGTTACTATAAGTATAACTGTGCCTTATCCTTCGGGGAATACAGGAGTGATGTTATGTTTCTCATTTCCTCCAGAGTCTAATTACCTCTGACGTAAAAAGTAGATAATAGGATTGCACTAAAGGCCTCGATCCCCGTCAGGGCCAAGGAAGGTGGTGTATCAAAAAAATAAGGTCCAGGAAGGTTGTAAATCCCTTTAAAGAAACAAGAAATTCAGGGTAACAAGATTAAGTAGAGTCAAGAGACTAATTAGATCTGATTACCCTATTTTCGGGATTTTAGATTAGAATTTATATTATATAGATAGATAAATGTAAGTATATTTTTTAACGCCAAGTGAATGCCTACTGATTTTGATGATTTGTCAGTGAGCCTAACTAACATATTTGTTTTGTCTATACAGGGTGTAACAACAAATTCTATAACAAGAAAACACAGCATATTTAACTTTGTTTTTATTTTTATGGGCTTTATTGAAAATATCAACATTATAATGGTTTATTTTGTGCATCACATAATATATATGTTTACATAATGCACTTATACAAATTTGCTGATAGGTTTAGGATGACTGTCTTACTTAAATAACTCTAATCAATTTGTCTGGATACAGAATCAGTATTTTTTAATTTATGGTCATCCAGGTTTGGCCTAACTTCATATGTACAAATGGTGACCCCATGTCTATGCCCAGGAGTCCACTCACCCTTCAAACCAATGTAATCAATTTTGGTTTTTTCTGCTCCAAAATTAGCCGGGAAATGCATTGTTAAATGAGAAACTGATGAAAAAGTTACAATTCTGTAAAAAATATACAATTATTCAACATGGTATTAGTTTACAATTAATAATGACAATAACATTTAAAACTGTTTACTCACTTAGGGGAATATTCCAAAACTCCTTCACTGTCTTTTTGAAGTTCAAAGATTTGATCTGGTTCCAGTGCTACATCATCAAATGTCATATTAGGTTTATTTTTAAACCTAAAAAATATATTGAAAGAGTAGAAATTTCAATTAATTGTGCAATGTGACATTTTAATAAATAAATTTACATAGTCAAGGTTTATTAAATTCAGAATCAACTTGATTTTTATAAGTACTTACAATCTAAGTTTAGCAGGATGAGAATCAGAATCTTCGGAAGAAATTTTAATTCCTTTCAACTTAACATTTCCTGTAAATGGTATATTAAAGAGCAGTTCCTCATCAGCATCACTTTCAACAAACTAAAAGTATGAAAAGTAAAACTTAATAAATAATTATGATAAAAAATAAAATCAGATTGATTAACAGCCATGAGTTCCTCACAAGCACCAGTGTTGATTTTAGTATTATAAATAAGTCTTATTAAAGAGATTTATCTAAACGGTTGGTCGACGTCTTCATGTATCCTAAGGGCTGGCTTGTTCTTACAAACTTTTACCAGTCGACAGTGATGAGGAGGAATACTAATACATATTTTTTATATTTATTTATATTTATATAACGTGTATATAGTTAGTTTAATGTAGGTAATTGTAACTGTACTAAAATTATTTAATTGAATGTACAATAAATAAAAGTTTAATCAAGCAAGCCATATACTTAAAACAGTTACTGACGTGAGTCCTGTCCAGGCGTTTGTCCCAGGGTTTAAATACAGTTTTACCGGAGCCTTCGATACTTTCATTAAGACATTCCAGATTTTCTTTATCAATTTTTTCATACAGGTTATACTGTATACCAATTTCTTCTGCGCTGCTGTGATCATGGTCATGATGACCATGACAGTGATTGTGCGACATATTGAGCTTAAATGTTATGCACGTTTTAAGTATGAAATAGCTTATTTATGTAAATTTATCACCCGGCATTTATATTGAACGCAAGCGATACGATACACCAGCTATCAACTCAAACGAGCAAACAACTGATGTCAATATTGTCAACTGTCAACAGTCAATATGACTTATGACTATGTCATTGTCATTTGTCAATGTCAAACTCAAATATAACAGTGTCACGCTCTCATAATAGTGATCGTAAAAATCTATGCAATAGTGACGCAGTTGTCCACTGCAACGTTGCATACGACAAGTGTGTAGGGACACACTTGTCGTATGCAACGTTACCATTCTATAGTTTGGCCAACGAAAGCTGTCCACGAATTTTTTCAGAAACTTTTATATGGCAACATTTTTTTACTGTCAAGGAACTGATACATTTGTCATTATTGATGTCAACAACAACTCCGTATCGTTTATTTTTTTCCTTGAATTTGTTATTAATCATGCCGAAAACAATCAAAAGTTCGACGAGAAATCTACTGTTTACCATGATCAACAAATTTAATGATGTGAAAAGTGATATAAACGAGAAATCTGCAAAGAAAATACAACAACTGAACTCAATCGCTTCACTTTTAGGTTAGTTTTTTTGTAGTATGTGGAAACATCTTGATATTTCTTGAATATTTTAAACATTTTGTAATTACTTTTCTGGTTATTTTTAGAAAGTATTGACGACGAATACAACAGAGAGATAAAGCTCAATATAACAAAGGTGTTACATGAAATGATATCTGTGGAAAAAAACGAAATACTGACTTGTGAAAAACATTATTTAGAAAAGATATCTTCAATGACAGGTATTCTAATTTAACATAATTATCGATATAAGTTAGTTTAACATGACATTATTGTTTTACTTATCACATTCTCACACTGATAGGTGTAACTTATTTTATGCCAATTAATATAAAAAAGTGAATTCACTGATTCATATTGAAAGTCTCTAAATCTTCAAATAATGCAATGTTTGAACTACATCAGTTCAGATAAAAGAAATTGACAAGTTGTGAAAGTGTTTGGTGTTTTTAGAGTTTTGTTTACATTTGTCTTTTGTTTTTTTCAGAAGTAAGTGTAAAAACACTTAGGCGAATAAAAAAGGAAGGTTCAGTAAATCAGGGCCAGTGGAACACTCCAGGAAAGAAACGACCTCATCCAGCAACAGTTTCTAATTTGGATGATTTTGATATTTCAGCCATAAGAAATAAAATAAATGAATACTATTGTGTAAAAAAACAAGTTCCAACATTAAGAAACCTGCATAATGAACTGAAAGAAGCAATTGACTTCACTGGATGCCGTGAAACTCTTAGAAAATTGTTACACAATAATGGATTTGAATTTGTTAACAATAAAAATGAACGGGCCTTGCTTACAGAAAGATACGATATTGCTGCATGGAGGCATAGATACCTAAGAACAATTAATAAGAAAAGACTGGAAGGTAAACAGATTATTTATATTGACGAGACATATGTACATCAGAATTATAAAGTAAAAAAATCCTGGCAAGGTCCTTCTACGAGTGGCGTAATCAGTAATATATCATCAGGTAAACGGTATATCATTGTACATGCAGGATCAGACGAAGGATTTGTTCCAGGAGCTTTATTAATATTCAGCACAAAATCGAAATCTGCAGATTATCATGATGATATGAATGCTAATAACTATATGAAATGGCTAGAAGAAATGTTGCTACCAAATTTAAGTAAGCCCAGTGTACTTGTGATGGACAATGCAAGCTACCATGTAAAACAAGTCAACAAACCACCTTCAATGTCTGTTACGAAAGTGGTAATACAGACATGGCTTCAAGAAAATAACATTGCTTTTGAGGATTATCAAACAAAGGCAGAATTAATGTGTTTGGTAAAAGATAATAAACCTACTCCAAAATATGAAGTTGAAGAACTTCTAAAAAAGCACAGCAACATTCACAACCATGAAATTTTATTATTGCCTCCATACCATTGCGACCTCAATGCGATTGAGCTGGTATGGAGTCAGGCAAAAAGAAAAGTCGCTAGCAAAAATATTGGTATACCAGCATCGGAAATGCAAAATTTAATTAAAGAATGCTTTGATAGTGTAACTAATGACGATTGGAAGAAATACACTGATCACGTAATTAATGTTGAAAATCAGTATAAAGCGAGGGATCAAATTTTTGAAACTGAGCTCGAAAGATTCATTATAAATGTCGGGGGCGATAGCAGTGAAGAAAGCAGTGAACCTGAATCATTATCAGGTGTGGAATACTTAGAGTCGGATTTCGACTACGATTCGTAACTTTTTTACAAAAAAAAATTATGTTCAGTTCATTAATAAACGTTTAGTAATAAAATGTTGTTTACTTCATGCACATCTTATTCACCTTCAACTAATAATAAAAAAACAGTGAGAGTCAAAAAATCCATATAGCAATGTAACTTTGTTATAGCATACATTATAGGTTATAGCATGAGAAACGAGGCAATTCTCTCTAACACAATAGGTACTCGTATGTAGGTTTGGTACCATTGGATAAGGTATCTGTATTATTAACAATAATTAGTCTTCAAATATTTATTTTTGTTATAGTGACATTTTTCCCTGAATATTAAAAAGTATCAACTCTGTTTATGCAGTATAATAACAGTGTTGACAACCTAATTTTTTTTGAAATTGCCGCCGTTTTCAGTGGACAGCTTTCGTTGGCCAAACTCTATTACCTATGCTATTACATATATATTTTTCATACAAAATCAAGCGTTAAGATAGCATAATGTGTTTAGTACGTTGCGTGCAAAGAGCCAGTTTGTTTTTATTGACAATTCTAATCAATAATTTAATTCACGGTATCACCTAGGCCCCGCTCTCTTTAAAAGAATACTAAAAGTAGTAGGTATTACCTATGGTATTACTATTATCTTTCTAAAGACCTTGCTATTATTTCTTTGTTCATTCTGACCACATAAATGGATCAGATTTAAGGTTTTGTTCAATGGTTAGGGATGGGTGAGTTAATTGTGAATTATCACATCAGGCTTCAAGAAACGAATTAGAGATGAAACGGATAGTAGTTACCGGGTACCCGACATTCGGCAAACCAATTCCATTTTTACTTATAATCATTGTAAGTTCATTGTATGGCTTTAAGGTGAATGCGCCTTCGAGAGGCGTGAAATTCACTTTTTTAGTGTGTTTCTTCATCACAGCTCAACAATACTTCTTGGGAAAGCAATGACAGAATAAGCAACAACTTGGACACCTTACATACTTATTTTACTTGATAGTATCATAATATTACCATTACAAAGATGATGCTGACTGTGATGGTACCTATGTCGTTGGTACCTATTCTTATAAACGCAATTTTCTTTTAAGCTTATCTATGCTGCACGGTGTCACACTAAACTACTTAATAACATAAAAAATACCCACGCAGAACCAGTCGGTCACGCGCACCAACATCGACTGAGTATGAAAATTGAGATCCGTATCCGCGGATATTTATTTTTAATGATCCCGCATAACACTAGTATATTCATATATGAAAAATTCAAAGATCCTACTTATTTATCTATGGTACGATCATAGGTGTAAATGTATTTGTGATAATCAGTGATGTGTCATAAATATAGATACGTTACAGGCGCGCGCAAAATACTAACTCGAATCAGACCCATATGGGACACCTTTGAATTCAGTCCGTGTCGAACAATGTGAAGACTAGACGTGTCTCGTCTGTCAAAACATTAAAAATACCTTCGTGCATATTTAGAAAATGTACAAATTATTACTCCGAAATTAATATAACACATGGGACCACCTATTGCATGTAAGTACACACAATATATATCGCTATATTAGCTTATTTTAAATAATTTCAATGCGGTAAGTTAACAAGAGACAGCGAATCATTTTGACGCGAGAGCGATAAGGATGCATGCACTGCGGACATAGATTATAAGTACAGATGCCAACTTATTAGGCACAATAACATAATAAGCAGTACCTTTGTACTATATTACTTTAATGTTCTTTCTTTCTGTATGTTTCTTTCTTGTGTGTACATAAATTATAAATAAATAAATATAACCCTTCAATTAAGTTTTCTAACTTTTTAACTACTCATCAAAGAAGGTAAATTCAGGGGTCGCCGTTGTCGAAATCGACAAGGAGGACTATATACTTCTTTCATGTAAAAGATTAATGTTAAAAAATAAAATAATAACAAACGATGGAAAATTAATTTAACTATTTTTCTATGTTAAGGTTTCAGGCCAATGAGGTTCGACTTCAGGAGTGCATCGCAATTGTTCGGAAACAGAATTTGTAGCAATCATTTTAATGCTACTGATAGATATAATTCAAAAGAAGGTCAAACGCTACTTATAAAATATGCTGTTCCTTTTATATATAATAAAAAAAAAATATTGACACAAAAATATGTAGGTACAATTATAATATTATGTAAAACCCTGACCCCTGTGCTAGGTTTACTACCTGTGTTACAGGAGAAATATAATACGTAATAAAACATTTAGAAAATATATGTATTTCATATCCGCTATTCGCGGTTTTACCCACGTTCTTTGTTTCTGTCCTGTCTTGTCCAGCTTAAGCCCACGTTAAATTTGTTTCGACATTCAAAGATAGACTTCAGATAAAGAGCATTATTATACGTTATAAAAAGGCTGTAGCTTATATTGTTTATATAAACATTAACAATCAGTTTATATCATGAAGGGGCTCGTAGCAACGTAGCTACCGCGCAGATCTGCGAGGTTAAGCCTTGCTCGCCGCGATCACTCTTGGCTAGTCCCAGCTGAGATAAACCGGCATGACCGAAATTCGATCCAGATGACATACATACATAAAGTCACGCCTATTTCCACGAGGGGCAGGCAGAGACCACGGATTTCTATTTGCTACGATCCTGACATACTTCTTTCGCCTCATTCACTCGCATCACATTCCTCATACACGCTCGTCGGTTAAGGGTACTCCTCACTTGACCCTTTTGTAGAACATCTCCGATCTGGTCCAAGTATGTTCCACGAGGTCTTCCCCTTTCCGATATTCCACTAACATTCGCCTCATATATTTGCTTTGTCACTCTTCTTTCATCCATCCTTTCTACATGCCGAAACCATCTAAGCATATTCTTCTCAATTTTTATAATTACATCCACATTCACTCCGCTTCCCTCTCTTATCACCTCATTTTCTACTCTATCTCTCAAAGTCACACCACACATACTTCTCAAAGCCCGCATCTCTACTGCATTAATACAGCTTTGATGTTTTTTCTGCCATACCCAACTTTCACTACCATACATAAAAGTCGGCACTAATACTCCTCTATGCACGGCCAGACGAGCGTTTTTTGACACCTTCTGGGTGTTGGTGTGTAGTGCCCCATTTACTTGATTCCCAAAATTTACTCTCTTTTCAATATCCTCTTCGTGCTAACCATCCCTTGTAAATAACGTCCCCAGGTACACAAAAACTTTCACTTGCTCATTTTTTTCTGCCATACCCAACTTTCACTACCATACATAATAGTCGGCACTAATACTCCTCTATGCACGGCCAGACGAGCGTGTTTTGACACCTTCTGGGTGGTGGTGTGTAGTGCCCCATTTACTTGATTCCCAAAATTTACTCTCTTTTCAATATCCTCTTCGTGCTAACCATCCCTTGTAAATAACGTCCCCAGGTACACAAAAACTTTCACTTGCTCTACTCTCTCCACCAATCATAATATTGCATGCTGTCATACATTCATCTTTTTCAAAAATCATAACTTTCGTCTTTGCTACATTTACCATTGACATACATTTCTCCAGATGACATTATGAAATAATTAGCTACGTGACTAGCATGCAGATCAGTATGCTTCAGAAGGCACGTTAAGCCGTTGGTTCTGCGCCTGAACTCTCTCCGGTAGTGTCGGTCTACCGTCCCATCGGACTTTGAGAGTGCGGAAAAATGGTATGCACCTGTGTTTGCGTGCATAGGTACATACAAGCGCGCAAGGTATTTTTTTTTTTTAATATTCTCTATGGCTGCGATTCAGATCAATTTTTGCGTTCATTTTACTAGCATAAGTGGCATAAGGCACATCTATATTTATGACACATCATTGGTGATAATAAATAAAAGGTAAAAAAATATTAAGCCGTCATTCTGAGCTAAAGAATATAATAGATGGTATTTTTTCAGTTTTATTTTTATTTTTTAAATAGCCTATATTGTATCTCACTGCTGGGCAAAGGCCTCTCCCCTGATTTTCCAATTCCCCCTATCCTTAGCCAGCTCTGGCCAGCCGCTTTGGAAGGCGTCCAAATCGTCTCGCCATCTCCGTCTGGGTCTTCCGCGTCTCCGGCTTCCGTCTTGTGGCAACCATTTAGTGGCGATGTTAGCCCACTTTTCGGGGTGCATACGACAGATGTGGCCGGCCCAGTTCCACTTCAGCTTGGCAGTTGTTGTTCTTACGTCGGCTATGCGAGTTTTTGAGCGCAGCGTGGGGTTCCGGACGTGGTCCGTCCTTTTGACCCCAAGGATGCTGCGCTCCATAGCCCTTTGGCAGAAATATCATTACCTACCTAATATAAGCATGAATTATAATTATTATAGGCCATGGATACAAGACAGGCATTGAGTCCACCATAGACTAGACTCTAACTAAGAAAACAAGAACAACAATCACTTAAGCAAACTCTACCGCTCTCGCTGATTGTCTTTGAGTTGGCTTTGTTCGTTCGTCATGAGGGAGGATTAATCTAGTATCTATCCAAAGAGTAAAGTAAAGTAATTTATGGAGAATATCTATCACTCAGTGTGTTATTGTGCACACTAATATTTTGGATATTAATTCAAAACTAAATATTGATTAGCGTACATTTATTGTTAAAAGTGTCAACATTGTTGTGAAGCAACAACATAAAATAAGGCCGAAACATTTATTTCATAGTGTGTAGATTCGATGATGATGTCTCTTTCAACGAATTTCTGTATTTCATTAAGTTTTCTTACGATTATAATTACATGTATTGTTTTATCTAATGATAATTATGCGCAAGCTAGTGAAAATGATGCTGAAAGCATTACTAAGATTGGACAAGGTGTAGGTCATATCATGAACATATATTACTGGTAAGGTTATGATAAAATA
The DNA here is from genome assembly GCA_905340225.1 of Abrostola tripartita. Classification (NCBI taxonomy): domain Eukaryota; kingdom Metazoa; phylum Arthropoda; class Insecta; order Lepidoptera; family Noctuidae; genus Abrostola; species Abrostola tripartita. The sequence continues at coordinate 7,753,594 of HG996488.1, forward strand.
ATTTCGAAATAACAATTTATGTTAAATATTACTTACTGGACATAATGTGTACACGTTAAGAACTTGTGATGTGTTTTCAGTTATTCTTGCGGTTATAGAAAAGTTTTTGAAGACTATGCAGGGATTATACAGCAAAAATATCCAGAGATCTCTGTTATTGGAGCAAATTATGATCCTCCTGGCTTAAATATGTATTTATCTAAATTAATTGTAAGTGTCTAATAATCATCTATCTTAAGAAAAAAATAATTTCATCAATATGTATTACACAGTTATGTTTACCATTAATCCCATTTCTGGAATGAGAAGCAAATCTAATTCAAACCTTACTTTTGTGGGTTTTATTTGACACATTACTTGTTTAGTTCAAAAGGAATATTACCATATTAAAGATTATTTTAGTGTAGTGTCTATACTTTTTGTATTGTAAATGCTTGTATGAAAAAGTGTTTATCTTTTGCTAGGAATATGATGTGTAAATGATACATTATTATTACGATTTGGTTCTCCAACTATATATATTAACTTATCTTTTGCAGAGTTTTGGCAAGATGATCCTAATCATGTGCATACTAAGTGGAGTGAATATATTTGCGTGGTTGAACAAACCACAGCCTGCTTGGTGGAGTTGGTGCCTTGAGAACAAGCTTTATGCTTGCATGATGATGTTCTTTTTAGCTAATATGATTGAAGGCCAGCTAGTGTCATCTGGAGCATTTGAAATATCTCTCAACAACATTCCATTGTGGTCCAAATTGGAGACTGGAAGGATTCCACAACCACCAGAGTTGTTTCAAATTATTGACAATACATTACAGTTCTCAAAAATGGACCTGCCCAATAACAATTTTGCACAATAATCTTTAAGTTACATTTTGTTGCGAACAGTTCATAAAAGGGAAAGTGGTTCTTTAGATTAATAGGGTGAAATATAGGTACAAATTAAATTTGATGTTTATCAACAAACTTTTTGCAAGCCATGTTGATTTTTACACTGTTTTTAAAACTTTGAATATGAAATGTATGTTTATAAATGGCACATTGTAAAAAAAAAATAACCATAATTATCTTATGAAAACATAATTATAGTAAAATTAGTTATTTTCTGTTTTGAATAAATAAATATAAATCAAAAATTTGTTGTCACATAAATATATAGTTTATTATTATATTCCCTACTTGATACATACACCATGTTCTAACCTATTGTAATCTTTTCAATATTACTTCTTGTAACATGTTTAAACTTAAAAATAATGTTAGTAAATGACTGTAATAATTTGCTTATTTTATTTATCTAGTCAGGATGATGGTTTTCAGTTGTTATCAAAAAAGAAAACACGTGCTCTTTCTGTGTGAAACCCTATTTAATTAAATAAAGATTAAGTTACTTAGATAATTATGTACTTTCATTTTTTCATCTTCATTAGTAGCCTATAAAGTATTTGTGCGAAATATGGAGTATTCAAAAGTCATCACCATCAGCCAAAAGACGTCCACTGTTGAACATACACCTTCCCGTTTAAGCGGAGGGAGGGTGCCATAATCCCCACGCTTGGCAAGCGGCTTGGGGATCGCAATATTGGTGGTGAAGTTACAGACGACGCTGCTGCCCATCTTCGGAATTTTCAAATCCACGGTAGGAAAGGGGCCACCCCTTTTAAAGTTGGTTGGCTCTCATTTAGGCCCCTATCGATCTTGACACCATTTATCAATGACACTACTTCTAGCTCTAAAAAAAATGCTTTATACCTTAAACCCTATACATTTTTAAAAAACTGAAAAATTTGATTTTTATTTGCTTTGAAATCAATAAATAGTAGATAGTTCAACTCATTTGTGCGCACGGCGCTTCAATTTGTGTGACAGTGACGCGACCGTTGTCGTCCGAGTAACACGTGTTCTTGTCTAGTTCTTCACGGAGGAAATGTTTAAGGAGCAAGGTAAGTTTTATTAATGTTTCTTGTGCTTCTTATGATTTCTAATTATTATTCCCTATGATGAAATAATGTAGGTATCTTAAAAAAATATTTTTAACGTTAACGTATTATTTTTGTTTTAGACTCGTGAAACCATTGCCAAGGTTTACGATTTTTCTGAAAAAGTATGCGACAGATATATTGCAACGTGTAAGTGATCCAGTTTGCAGTGCACATCCAATTTTAATATCGAAATTACGTGAACATTTAAAGTGTGCGAAAGCGTACAGCAATGGCAGTGGGGGTAACCTAGAGAACAATTACTAATATATTGGCTGAAGGAAAAGAAAATGACTCTAAATTTAAATCTCCGTATAAAAACCACCAAAAACGTGCAAAGAAGCTGGAATTAGACAATTCATACGTTGATGTTATACGTTCAACTGTTCAAAATTATCATTTAGAACATCACCATTTACCTACCTTGCTAAAGTTGAAAAGCATATTTCAAGAGAAACTTAACTATGGTGGAAGTATTTCGACTCTGCGTACAGTTTCGCTAAAGTTGGGCTACAAATGGTGGATAAGTGTGCATGATGGTTCAGATCAAGGTTTCGTACCTAACGCACTATTGACATACAAAGCAAGTAGTGTTTCCCGTGATTACCACTCTAACATGAACGCGGAAAACTATGAAAAGTGGCTAAAAGAACATCTGCTACCGAATCTTCCACCTAACTCTGTGGTTGTGCTTGATAATGCGTCATACCACAATGTTCAAAATGACCGAGCTCCAAATTCTAATGCAAAAAAGTTGAAATGCAGAGATGGTTGACAGAAAAAAACATTGCTTATAATGCACATATGAAAAAAATAGAATATATAATAGAATTTGATTAAAAAAAATAAAGAAAACCACATTTCTTATAAGATTGATGACATACTTCGGCCATATGGCATAAAAGTTCTTCACCTACCACCATATCATCCTTAATTAAACCCCATAGAAAATGTGTGGGAAATTTAAAAAAATTATATTGCTTCGCATAACATCGAAAAAAATCAGACAAGAATACATAATGGAACTAATATGTACCATGTACATATATACACCATACTCATATACATCCACACGCACACACCACACACACTCACATACACAAAAACTGTATTGCGCTTGTATGTACTTACCCTATAGTTTTAAATAGACTATTATAGTTCTTATTGTATAACTCGCCACATAGCCTTCTTCAAAGGCAAATGTAAACCTTATCTTATTTGATAAATATCTCAACTGCATATTATAAGATAATGTCTAAATTTAGAAGAGCGGAGTCTCCTATCACAAGCAATTTCTTGCTTAAAAGGAGATCTCCAAATCTAGAGCGTAACCGACTTATGTAATTGAAAATAAACTCTTTTTTTAATGTATGTACGATATTTTTATCTGTAGTTATACAGTGGTAGTTTTAAGAAAGTTGAGCGTGACACATAGGGCACGAATGTCGTAATACTAGTTCATGTTGTTGTGCATGAGCTCCACAGGTAGCACACGTCCACACAGTATGCGGCGCCACTAGCGCGCGTCCTGAGACCGCACATTCGGGGAATTGACTTGCGCATCCCGGGCAAGTTGTCATCCTAATGATAAACCACAGACATTAGTAAGTGAAACATAATTACTTAACAAGTAGAGTCGCTTATTTTTTTCAAGGAGTGGTTCAAATGTATAAATGGTTTTTATGCTCACCATTCAGGCATGCTAACATCGCAGTTCGGACAATCAATCTTGTTTCCTTTCGTGTCTTTAGGTTTATACCTTGTAAATATTTCAATAGCTAAATATTCGAAAATTTCCGGCTGTAAAATAACGTTTTGTCAATCAGATTAAGCCTTACAAAATATGGGTGTGATGTGTATATCATTAATATACACATCACACCCAGAGGGTTAAAACGAAATCACATTAGCCTATTGCAGTCCACTGCTGGACTGGACACCCCAGGGTGCACCTAAAAGGCCTGCTCTCCCGTTTTCGGCACCCAGTCACTACAAGTTACTTGGAATAGTAAGGCGGCCGGGAACTGAGAGCCATTTTCTTTAACTACTCTTCATGCCTATAGTCACCACGCTGGTGGGAAACCGCAGTATGGTGAACGATGCCTACACAACGCTTCTGCCCATCCCCCCGGGAATATCTCTTAGTCTCCTCTTAGTAAGAGGCTCTTACGACACCCACGGGAGGAAAGGGGGGTGGTCTATTCTAGACCGGAAACCACACGGCATAAAACGAAAAATCAGCTTAAAAATAAATATTCATTGGTGAGGTCCTTACATCCATTGCTTCCAATTTTATTAATGCCTTGGAACACAGTTCAAATGCTCGAGCTTGAATCGCTATTGATGCTATAGTACACCAAATCTGTAAATAGTCAATCAAATATGTATCTAAGTATAATTTGAATAAGTCATAACTTGTGCGCACGGGGCGGGTGCGGCGGCCGCCTGCGCACTGAACAAGTAGTGAAGTACAATGAGTGTCTACTGTAGTGTGTACCTGTGCCTGCTGCGCGAGGCGGACGCGCGCGTGCGCAGGCGGCCGCCGCTCCCGCCCAGTGCGCCGCCGTGCACTAAACGAGTAGTTGTTGATCACACAATATTGTTAAAAAAGTTAAATGCATACGGCATACGTGGAAATATTAGTGAATTAATTTGCTCCTATTTAAGTAATCGCACACAGTGCACTGAGATAAAAAATATTAATTATTTGAATAAACAGGAAGAAAGGGTCTTGTCCAATGAGCGTATTGTAAAATATGGGGTACCTCAGGGCAGTGTCCTGGGTCCTTTATTATTTATAGCCTACATAAACGATCTAGCTAAAGCTGTACATCGTCCTATGTCGCTGTTCGCCGATGATAGTACTGCCATAATTGAATGCAATGATTTACACTTATATAAATACGATATTAATAATAAAAAATAATAAAAAAAATTATTGACACAAACATATGTAGGTACAATTATAATATGTAAAACCCTGACCCCTGTGCTAGGTTTATAACCTGTGTTACAGGAGTCAGTGTCTACGCCCAGTATGGTTACTTCACTTTTATGTCCTAATACTAACAAAATAATTAAAATTAATTGTACAAGAATCAGTGCCACTCTCCATAAAAGCTCATTCCTGCCAAACAAGCCCACAGACATCTTTCATTTGCCTGTGTCCCTCTATTAGCCCTACTGACAGCATAAAATACTTGGGCATCACATTGGATAGATGTTTATCCTTTAAACCTCATATTAGTTTACTTACATCTAGAATCAGAAAACTTATCTACATTTTCAAGGGCCTTCGATATGTCGCCAACTTTGGAGTGATACTTACCGTCTATCATGCATTATGCAAATCGATTGTTACATACTGTATTTCATGTTGGGGCGGAGCCTATAAATACACTATGAGGCCACTTGAAATAGCGCATAGAGCAATACTGAAGGTGGCTTCATTCAAACCTATCCTCTATCCCACCACTACTCTATACAAAAATTGGAATTTTCTTAACATTAGACAGTATTTTATTCTGCAGACAATTCTTTTGCAACACACTAGAACTCCCTACACAAAAATTAAAAAAAGACGTAAAGATATCGTATGTAAAGTTCCAAAACCAAATTATAGCTTCACAAAGAGATTCTTTTTTTACCTCGGTCCTTACTTATACAATAAATTAAATTCTAGACTATCAATTTACGACACTCCAAATTTTAAATGCAAAAATGTCGTTCGATCCTTTCTTTTATCAAAAACCTACGATGAAACTGAAGTATTACTTCAAATGCAAATCTGACAGTCTAAATAACATAAGTATTACTCAGCGAGATTATAGGATGGCACTCTCGCATAACTTACACTACGTTCGTATGCATACTCACACGCCCACACGCACACAGCTACACACGCACACTCATCCACACCCCCTCACACTCGCACACTAATACACACACAAACACCTATTCTCTCATATAATACCTTAATTTAAAATTGCATGCATGTAATATATATTTTTGTTAAAAATGAAACTATCTTAATGTGATTGATGTTGTAGCTCTAATCAACGTGTATTTAATACTACTCTTGTGTAAAACCAAATCGGGGAGGCAAACTGACTCTCCTTAATACAGGTTGCTCTACAATCTAGCGAGGAGATCAGTAAGTCACCCAACTATTTGTAACCACATATTGTTTAAAGATTATGTCAAAATCACTGTTCTACAAATACCCTTATGTGTAAATAAAGATATATTATTATTATTATAGTGCGTGTATGAGATCAAATGGTGTGTGGGTGTGTATATGTGCGTGTGTATGAGTGTGTGTATGTGTGTGTATATGTGTGTGTGTATGTGTGTGCGTGTGTTTGTTTGTTGCATGTTACTATAAGGGTTATGAATATCAATAATACTCTGACAGAAATTATTACATGGATGACCAATAACAATTTAAAAATTAATTTAAGAAAAACCAATTTAATTCAATTTAATCAGAAACTGAATCCTGCACCTCTAAACATAACCTACCAAAATAACAAAATTATTGAAGTCAACAAAACCAAATTCTTAGGACTGAGTATAGATGATAAAATCAACTGGAAAGAACATACTGTCAATCTTTGTAAAAAAATTAGTAGCTCTTCATATGCCCTTTTTAAACTTGCGCCCGTTTTAAACATCGACGCCTTATTAACGGTCTATCATGGTATCGCAGAATCACACTTACGTTACGGTATTATCTTCTGGGGCAACTCGACAAACAAAGACATAGTTTTTAAAACTCAGAAAAGGTGTATTAGAGCCATGTTTAATTTAAAAACCAGAGATAATTGTCTACCATTATTTATAAAATCCTCTCTTTACCTTCACTATATATCTACGAAGTAGCTGTTTTTGTAAAGTCAAATCCCGAACTATTTGAAACCATGGGATCTGTTATACGGAACCGTCGAGACAACTCGAAGTTAAGAGTACGTCGTGCTAACACCGCATTAATGCATAAAAATATCTTATGTATGGCCATATCAGTATTTAATAAAATACCAAAAACCATTAAGGACCTAAAAACCAACCTATTTAAGAAACATTTAAAAGATTTTTTGTTTAAACGTTGTTATTATTCTGTCTCAGATTTCATGAATGATAGAAGTATTCGTTAGTTTTATTGGTTTTGATTCTAATTTTATTTTTATCTTTTTTTGTACACTTTTACCTTTACCACTCCTATAAACAAGGCTCAATTTAAATGTGTATGCCTTTTGTAAGAAAATGTACACTATTTTTATAAATTTGCATGCCTACTGGGTAGAACATAGAGAGCTAACCCAACCTAACCTAACATCTAAATGATCATCTATGTTCAGCGAATAAAGATTTTATTATTATTATTTATTTATTATTAAGTACAGTAAGTGTCTGCTGTAGTGTGTACCTGTGCCTGCTGCGCGTCATGCAGCAGGTGGTGGTGCTGCGCGAGGCGCGCAGCGGCGCGGTGCGCGGCGTGCGCGCGGGGCGGGCGCGCGCGTGCGCAGGCGGCCGCCACGCCCGCCCAGTGCGCTGCCACGCCTGCCCGCCAGCACCGCGCCGCCTCCCGCCCGCGCGCTCCTTCTGATGTAACAAAACGAACTCGATGACATAAACTTATATTGAGTACTAACTTATGCCCGGGTCTTCGTCCCCGTGGATTACAATTATAATTACCTGTACGTAGCAGCGGTAAACAGGTTTACCAATTTGAATCTGATTTTGTTAACAATTTCAACGGCTTTAATTTTTTTTTCGCGTAACCCTAAAAATATTTAATAATTTAATGCTGCTACGTACAGGTTTTTAAAGCGAGATCCTCGGGGACGAAGTCCCAGGCATAAGCTAGTTTAATTGAATCATAGAATCACTAACATTCAACAGTTGCGTTGCAACATTCAAAGTAAAGCGCTGGACTGTCGCTTGTTTTGATATATTTTATAATACTAAAACTAACCGAGTGAACTTTGGCTGTACAGGTGGCCAGCTAAAATATACAATTTCTTGATCTTCAGAGGCGATGCCTTTTTAGAAGTCTCTATGTTTGCTAACTGAAAAAAAAAGGGAACATTACTGATTTGTGGGTCAATATTCTGCATTAAATACTTTTATGTTATATCTATTTTCAAGGGAACGCAAAAAATCTAAAAATATATATTTTTGACACAATCCTGGCCCACCTGTTTCGCTTCCTCTCTATTTAGTATACAAACAGTCTTTATTAAATGTATGTAAGGGGAATCATCATCTAAATATATATAACTCAAAGGTGACTGACTGACTGACATAGTGATCTATCAACGCACAGCCCAACTCACTGGACGGATCGGGCTAAAATTTGGCATGCAGATAGATGTTATGACGTAGGCATCCGCTAAGAAAGGATTTTGATCAATTCTACCCCCAAGGGGAAAAAATAGGGGATAAAAGTTTGTATAAATCTTCTTAGATTTTTGACTGATTGAACTGAAATTAAAGATTGGAGCTACTATGATGAAGACGTCCGCTTAAATAGGATTTTGATAAATTCAACCCCCCATGGGGGTAAAATAAAGGATGATGGAGGATGTAAATGTATTAGTTTGAACCTATCAGTACCTAATGGAATGAATAAATTAAGACGAACAAAATAATTTTCAGAATAGTGTACAAGAAGTTTTGTAGGCCCTAATTTTTTACGCACAAACTAAAGCACAAGCTAAACAAAAGTAAAGCCGCAAAAACTATACCTAATTAATAATAATACTTCTTAACGCGAGCGAAGCCGCGGGCAAAAGCTAGTATTAAATTAAGAGCCATTTTACATTTTTACGCAGTTTTCTAAGATTTCGGACGCCTAATTTACCATCTTAGCTAGTATTTAGGAATTGATGTATAAATGTAAAATGTAGACCAATCTTTCGCATTGACACATAAGCTAATAGATTTACAAAAAATAACTTAATTGCTATATGTTGATCAATCTCCCGCAACACGTTTTCTGAAAAATCATCGCAGAGTCAATTTCGGGCTCCAAATTCTATCAATTACATTCACAAATTTAAACGATAAAAATACAGTAAGCATTTGGCATATATTTTTATTGAAACTTACGGTGCAACATTTTCGATTAATTACACTTTTAATTGATAAAAAAAATAAAACTGAAACCTATTTTCACGGTTTATACTGTAATTTTATAGCGACTTTTTGGTTTGAATAAAGGTATATTTTAATTTTAAAATCATGTCATAATAAACTATGCTCTTTAAGAAATCGAATAATACAGTGATTTTCAAAATTCCTTCATTTAATTAGATATCACATAGTTTTCAATATCACTACAAATCACAATAAATTACGATGCACAAACCTAGAATGATCAGTCGGGCCCGAGCGCCCAAAGAGGTAGGATCTATGTCACTTTTTTCTAATTTCAAATTACGAAAATTCGTATTGAAAACGCATGTTTATACTACGACCACAACGTTTTCATTTTCTATGTATTATTTTCATTCGGTTTTGTTTATTATCAAGTAAAATATATTATTTTATTAGTTTATGATATTTTATTAAATAAATATTTAGCTACTTTAATCTTGACTGTACTATTTTTGTCCGCGACTTGGTCCACTTGGATTTTTTTTACGCATGAAAAGTAGCTTGTAGCCTTTAACATGTTAATCCAGGTTATAAACTATCTATGTGAATTTTTTTTTTATGTCTTTTAACCGTTTTTGCGTAATTGAGTAATAATCCTTCAAAAATACAATCGCTTACATTTATTATTTATATAAATTTTACATAACATGATCTATTTATAATTGGTGAATAAATTATTATTGTAGAAATTCTAATTTGTCTAAATAAATTACTAAAGAAATAAAAATATTTTCATAAAACTCGAATAAGAAACATTGTCATAACGATCAAAATTTTTATGTCCGTCTCAAAACTCTCGCTACACTGTTTGCATTGTTTTTGTGTGGGTGCGCTACGCACACATGACAATTTTGACAGAATTCGAACGTCACAATTTTGTGAAATGGCTCTTAATACCTTGATTCATCATCAGCCGTAAGGCGTCCACTGCTGAACGAAGGCCTCCTCCTTTTAGAAGGGGGGTGTTGCCATAATCCCCACGCTTGGCAAGCGGCTTGGGGATCGCAGTGTTGGTGGTCAAGTTACAGAAGACGCTGCTGCCCATCTTCTTGGTTTTCCCTTAGTCGCCTCTTACGACACTCACGGGAGGAAAGGGGGTGGTCAATTCTAGGCCGGATACCACACGGCATAATACCTTGATTGTTTACATTCAACTTTACCGGAGTCATTGTATAATTGTTCAAAAAACATCCATACACGAGACTTTATTTTTGACATGATTAAATTTTAATTGAGCTCTCTCACTTTAACTAACAGTAGCAGTATTACCTTTACACAAAAACAGCGCTCTAACCATTAGTCCATTGAAATGTTAGGTAATTTTTTTTGGGCTTAACGTGCATTTATCATCTTACTATGGTATTTTTTAAAACTTGTAATTGACCTTCCTTTTCCTTTAATTTAGCTGTAAGATTTTCAAATAAAATAAAAGGAGATGTTTCATTTTTGTATGGGACTCCGGCCATAACATGTACCTTTTAGCGAAGTTGGGAAACTAACCGCAGAATAGAGTAAAGTAACATTTTCTTCATAACATCTAATGTTTTTAGTATTAATTAAATAAATAAATGTTTGACGTTTGTCATGAGTTTTGAATGGTTGATTGGTTGATGACATTGACTTAACCTACAAATATTTTATATTTATCAGAACTTAGTTCAGTTCGGAAGTAAACTTCAGGAAAGTAGATTTTTTTTTTTTTAACGATGAAATCGTTACATTTGCTTATAATTAGTCAAAAATATGTATATGAGAATGATTTAACAATTTTTAATAGTACAAGAACACATACCTTTTATATTTATCATCTAATGTGACATGATTTCACAACGTAAGCAGGCTTACGTTGATAGAGATAGCCGAAAATGAAACATCTCCTGTGTCACAGAACGCAATTTTATTTTTTATAAACCATAAAAACCATATGATCCCTTTGCCAATATCGCGGCCGTGGGACAAGGGTTGCAACCCCACAAACTTGGATTTAACTTTAAACTGACCCCCCCTTGATACCTATAAAATAAAATTGCATCCTCTGACAAGTACAAACCCAAATGTAACTTTTCAATGGGCTACCATACAAAAGCAAAAATCAAGAAACAATGCACGCTCGCGGCTGTTGCTACTTGCGCGCGAATCAGCTGTAAATAAACCGTCACGTCACGGAAATCTTCGTAATCGTGATCGGTTTGGCCGACTAGTCAGCCTCTCTTCACTCTCATCAGCGTATCTCAGTCCGCTGTTGGACATAGGCCTCTCTTATGCCAATGTATATCATGACAATATATTTTATGCTTATCTTAAGATAACCCTGTCGGTTTGTGTGTATTTTATGCTTATCACAAGTAAACCTTGTCGGTACTCGTAACGTAGCTCATTTCCGATCTGGTCAGAATACTTGCCTGAAATGCCATTTCCGCCGCTTGTATCAATCTTCCACTTTCCTTTAACTGCATAACACCCTGTATAGATGGTACTTGACTGATGCTATCATTGATGACATCTAAGGCACTTTGCTTTGCCATGCCGACCTCCTGGTAATTAAAGCGAAATAAAGATACTTAGCTCTATTAAGCAACGAAAAAAAATGAGGTAGGTACAGTAAGCATCATAAGTATAATCATAATAATAAAGCGGTACTCCTCGACACGGCACGCACTGTGAGGAGGTTCCTTTTTGGAGCCCTAACCACTGGTAGCTTGGACCCTGTTCCCGCTGCTAGTTGGGATCTATTTTATATTTTTAAATATTGTATTTTTTATAGATATTTAAAATCTATGATTTTATAGATATTTATAATGTAATTTATAAGACATATGTTTGAATAAAGGAAATAATAATAATAAAATCTTTATTTAACAGACAATATTTATATATGTATTGCATTATATATATTTACATAAGTTAAGTATGTATTATGAATTCTCTCAAACTCAACTGTTGGTGCATCTACCTTGTTTTCTATCTCTGCTCCACCCAAAGGTTTGACTGGTAGAAAATGCATATGGCATTAAGTCCGCCTTGTACACAACTGTACTAAAGAATTAAATAAATAAATAAATATCCCTTAATACTAGTTACTGATACCGGAACTAGGCTGAGTGAATAGCCTGTATGGCAGGTATCACTTCCCTTTATTTAGTACTTTACTTAATAAAGATAGCAAAGTACGCGAAGTTAAATAATACCGCGAAATAAGATTATATATAATAATAACATTAAATATTAAATCAACAATGATGAAGAAGAAAAAAGAAAATGTAAGTAATTATATATTGGAGTGTGTGTGTTTGTGAGTGTGCGTGCATGCTTGTTTGAGCATGCATGCGTGCGTGCGTGCATGTGTGTGTGTGTGTGTGTGTGTGTGTGTGTGTGTGTGTGTGTGTGTGTGTGTGTGTGACCTGTTTATTGTATTGTCTGTTTGTTGAAGTTCAATAAGTAGCGTTTTTTTATAACCTCGCCCACACTAGGAATTTTTACTGTATCGTCGGTGCGTTTCACAAACATGAAATATCCCATACACAACAAAAGCTGAACATATTTTTTTTACATACAATTAATAAAAGAACAACTTCTTATATAATAAAGAGTTTTAAATAATCTCAGATTATCATTTATAATTATAACTATAATTTGAAACAATAACTTGAATTGATGTTTGTTCTTTCAATAATTTGACGTAAGGTTTCATAACATGTTAAGCTACTTATGATGCTGACTGTACCACACTCAATGTTTAAGTAGGTACACCGTACATAGGAATAGGTTGTCCACCACAACACCGATAATGCAGATACCTATTGTATTTATATTTGCTTACTCCATACATTTATATTACCTTAGATCGTGGAGATCCTGCATACAATTTTGACAATGACTCGTTATCTTCGAGGGCCATGTAACATTTCTTTAGGCCTTCTGTATTATTTGACATTGTGTAATATTCAAGCGCACTAGTCCTGAGCGAAACATAATCACAACATAAAGAATATGCTAACATTTAAATAAAAGAGCAATGTTGTCTTATATTATTGCAAATTTATCTTGTGTGTAAATTTGAATGCACTTGGTCATTTATAATTATTTTTACCTCCAGAATTTTCAATATCCATACTAATATTATAAATGTGAAAGTAACTCTGTCTGTCTGTTACACCTTCACGACTAAACCGCTGGACGCATTTTAATGAAATTTAGAAAGCATGTAGAAAGTTTCAGACCCGAGAATGGACATTAAGCAACTTTAAAAAAAATTCAAAATGACTGCGGGAAAGAGCTCGTTATTAAATAAATTACTGTATTATTATGTATAGGTAATAGCTAGGTACATAGGTCTTAGTAAGAATACAATTCGTGAATAAATAAGTTTATGGTTATAGTTACCAATTTTGTCTATCAATATAATAGTCACCAATATTGCTATATGCCTGCCTGACTTGAGCGTCAGTTGTACTAGCAGACATCTTCAATAGTTCTACCACACGGAACCAATGGCCTAAACGTTTCCGAAGTGCGATAGCCAAATCTCTGGAATTTAAGAAAAATTAAATATAATTCAGAGCTTAAAATGTAATGAATTTTATATAACTGTTTTGTATGTAAAAAAGTATGTAAAAGTTAAAACTAAGATTTATTTTTAATCTAAGTACCATTAAAGTACCCAATAAAGGCTAATTACTTGTTGAGTAAATAGAAAATAGAGCCTAGATTGGTGAACACTTTTACAATATCGTGAAATTCTATCACTACGCCCAGCTGAAATTTAGCTACTTATACACAGACCATTTAACACCGAGACATCGATAAGTACATTTAGGTCTACTCTACTAGTCAAACGTACCGTCTGTCTTCATTGTGATAAATCTTTTCAGCGGCATCAAAGTCTTTAAAATACGCTAATATCTCAGCCTTCTTGAGAGCGTTTGAATGCAATGCGTTCAAACGAGACACAAATTTGATCCCGGCATAGTCGTTTCGTCTCACAAAAGCAGCCTCAGCAGTTTCTAATGCTGATTCCGACTCAAAGTTCTTTAAAGCTGCTTCTGCTAGTAGCAACCTAAAAATGTAAGTGCACATGTATTTGTTTTTAGTCAAATAAACTTCGTGCCCTTGAACAATTACCTACAATAAACTTTCGTGAACATAATACGGTATTAAAATAAACAGTAAGCACAAATTTGATAAAAAAAAGTTACAAATCAATAGTATAAAGCGGGATACATAGTAGGGTCATAGAGTAACTGCGAAGTTTAAGTAGATATGTTGTACAAAACAGTGCTACTTGCCAGTATTTTGCCGTCAATCTGTACATTTTAATCCGGGCTATAACAGCAAATAATATTTTAAAAGAGACATTAATATGTACCTGTGTCTAGCCTATCAATTAATACACCTAAATAAAACTGGAGTGTCTATTTGTAACATCAAAATAACATCAAATTTAATTATTTTTTCTTCTGACTGTCGTAGTAGTACTAGAAAAAAACGCTTACCAGAGTTGGGGATGAGGGTTATCTTTTATAAAATTTTCAGCTTCCTTTAAACCTACTTTTTCAATTAACTGGCGGGTGTCTCTTAATGACTTAACTTCTACTCTTACGATATGCTGTGGTGTACATTTATCGTCGACATTGTCTAAAAGTGCCGAAGTAATTTCTAACTCCTAAAAAGGAACAGAAAGTATTTTATCTGATATTTTTAAGACTTTCTTTCAGCCATTTGATAATCTAATTAAAGGTCTACAGACAATAATAAATTAATATGATGTACACATAATTATGCATTTTAATCAGAAAAATAAAATATCAACACCTATAAACTTCGTTTACGCGGGAGGTGTCAAATTAACCCAGGCAGCAGTAACGTGAAGTGCTGCATTGACAAAGTGCTTATTTCAAAAAAATCTGAACTATCGTGCAGGGTTTATTAAAGTTAATTACAATGTGGGACTAAGATTTACAAGTGTAAAAGTAGTGAACTCAAATAATTTACTTGCCTTAAATCTACACAAATACCCTTGCATAGTCAAAGGCTCCTCGGGTTCAGTATCTCTCATTACATAGAGTCTGGCTTTTTCCGCCACCGCCAACATTTGTGGATTGTCAGAAGCCCAGAGAGCACTCCACACATCCTTTCGTAAGGCTTGTCCTATGCTTATGTTATTTGCCATATCGGTGTCCAGCAAGTACAGGGAGCCAGGCTGATCAATCACATAGAACTTGCTGCAAGTAAAGTTTTATTATGTTATAATTATTGGCTTACCTACTACTTTGAACTACTCCCACACAAACTTAAACTGTACCTGGAGTTAGAGTTGAGTCCTAACTTATATGGCCTTGAATTCATATTTATTGAAGTGATTTTTTTTAAGTTTACCAAAGAAAACAGCAGTATCGCGCCTGAATCCCTTCCAACTAACAAATGACTGTCAGAACTAGCGATACAACATATTGTGTCGTCCTGAAACCCGGTATCGTTAGTTGCCACTGGTGATCCATCGGCTTGATACAGATGATCGGTAGCTCCTGAAAACATACCATTACAAAGACATAAATAAGTCGTGGTAACGAAGAAGAGAATCTGGAATGTAGTAATGTGATCTTTTACAGCATGATGTTAACTACTTATTTAGAACTTACGTGGTCTCGTTGGTGTGGAGAACTTCCATACTATAAACGATTCCTTAGATGCAGCAACCACAATCGCTTTGCTGTTGATAGTTACATAAACTACCTGTATACTTACTGCTTTAGCTGTTAATTATAAAACAAAAATACAAGATTATAGTAATTTTGTAACTGGCTACTCAGGAATATAATTATACCATTTTCAATCTAGGTACTACTACCAAAAAGCGACATTGTCAGCCCGCGTTTGAATAAACCCTCTTTACACTAATTTTTGACCTACCCCTCGTGGAAATGGGCGTGACTTTATGTATGTACTTAACATAGTGATTGTTAATGTCACTGTAGTGGGTAATGCTTTTGTGCGGAAACTAACAAAATGCACTGCTAAAGACCGATTTTTAAATAATATCTACATCATAAAATATAGAAACTATAAAAAAATATTTAGTTATTCGCACCATCACACTGAATTCCTTGCTGGTTTGATATAATAACTTGTCCTAGAGTGGCTATAACGCAGTATTCATCCACGGCGCACATATCAATGACATCAGGAATGTGATTAATCCAGGACTGCAATAATAAAAAAGGTGCACTAGATATAGGATACAGGCGAGGCTATCATCATCTTGTAGTTATTGGCTTCAGACCAAATTCTTTTCGTTGGAACATTCACTTCTGAATCTAGTCAACCCTTATCGGATAAAGGAAGCTTATCACATGCTACAACAGTTTCCTTGCGTAAAAATACCTTACACAAAATTACAAAATCGACTCAGCATAAATTAACGACTTGTCTTGGTTAAAATCGATAATAGTTACCTGATGAGTGACGGTATCCCAAAACGTAACAGTTTCACTACCTGAAACATACGCTAGTGTATTCCCATAAAAGGCATATTTGTGATCCATTTTAACATTAGCAAAATATATAAATGAATCTATGGCGATAGCAAGGCGCAGCGACTTCTTTTCCCACGACAACGCCCTCATTGAACCGCCTGGTACGCGCAACGTTCGTATATGCTGTAAACAAAACAAATAAAGAACATAATTATTTTTTTAAAACTGCTTTTAAAATTGTGTCCTATTTCTTAATCTTAATTTATTCTACTACCACATCGTTCACTAAGGAGTTACACATTTTTATATAACCAAGTTTGTAATTGTTAAAAGGGAATAGATAAAGATTTACCATAAGAAGAAGAAAACGAAATAATGGCGATCGTCGCAGCAACTCCTACACTTTAGGATGAAGGACAAAGAAAAAGTCACAATGGTTACTAAAATTTAAATTACCCTTAACAAATACATAAATAAATCAAATACCTCCCCATAAGCACCAAAAAACTGAACTACATTCGTTTTATCCGTGGTGCAGCCAGCCGCAGCCAGGACAGTGCCATTGTGGTTCCAATGACAATCAATGATTGACATGTTCGTTTCTATCACTACACTATCTGAAAACAACTAGAGTTAATAAGGATATTTCTTTTAAAATAATATGATTGTAGCTGTATGTTGGTTCTCCATGTAAAATAGAGAATAATCCAAAAACTATTTGATAATGATTAAGGTACCTTCTTCATTGCAATTTTTCATTAACAATATAACCCCACTTCTATAACATATAGCTAGGACAGGTCTGTTTGATGGTACACTACCAGAGTACCAATCCATTGTTACCACCTCCAGTGATCCAGACACGCCGTGGATGGCAACAGGCATCTTTAAAATAAACATATTTTATATTATTACAATACAGACCACAACATTTATTTAAATAATTAATAGTAGTTAGCAATGCTTATATAGATGTACATACAGTAAAGTTTCCTTGCTCATCATATATGTGTAGCTCGCCATTGGATAGAGCAAAAAGTAGTTGTGAGTTGTCTGGTGACCATTGTACTGCTGCAAGTCCTGGGCCTTTAACATCCTTGCCCCAAACTCGTGATCCATCTACTGAGCCCACAATAACAGCTCCTAGTAAGAAATAGTAATGAAAACAATAAAATCCTTTAAAACTAATTTAAAAAAAAAAAATAATTAAAAGGCACATTTACAAATAAGATTTACCATCTTCATATGCTATGCAAATCTTCTGGCCATCAGATCCCCATGCCATACTTTTTACAGTTGATTTGTTCCTGTTATTTATCATCTCTTCATACCATGACCCCTGGAATCATTAACAAAAGTGTTATCATATGTTACAGGCTCATACATTAAATAGCATCTAAGAATTTTGTTAAGAAATATATATAATTATAATTACTATACATACAATAAAATGTTTTGTAAATAATCTTCATCTTTTTTAAAAATAACTATCATCTTGTACTATGGCTTGAAGCAGAAAGCATGGATTTTTAACTAGTACTAAACCTATTATAGCAAGTTTAATAAATTACCTTATAAAGCATCCAAACGATAATAACCCCATGTTCGTCACTAGTTGTAAGTTTCTGGAAGACCTCATTCCAAATAGCTACACATAGCTGTCCTGTGTGGCCTTCAAGACTAAGATTCATTGAAAGATTCCCTCCACCTCCTGTTATCAAGAATATAGATTAAGTAAATCCACATTCACTATTCAGAAAACAGTTATACTGTGATTACCTACATTTTATACTTGCCCATTTGGGTGTCCTAAAAATGTATAACATTACAAATTAATAAACTCAAGTAAACTCTATTTTCATACAACCAAGTTAAGTCTTCTTATAAGCACATTGTGTTTGTGCATTTGTAATTGTTATATTGTAAAACAGCATGTAGAAACTCAGACTCAAGTCAAATAGCTACTCATAAAACAAATAAATTATTCACATGCTGGGATAAAATCTGCGACATCTGGCAAAGCTGTTTAATCATTTAAGCACTGTGCCAATTTCTTTAGAATAATTACCAGATTCCAATTTTAGGACTTTGAGCATCCCTTCTTCTCCACCAACTGCAATATATCCTGATGAATGGTTCCATGATATGCAAGACACGTTTGATTGTTTTGGTATAGCAATCTAAAAAATATTACAATTTAATATTTCATTTTAATCTCCATAATCACTATAGAAACACTTGATATCAACAAAACATAAATCACCTTTTTACTCATATATATAAACATTTTAGCGTGTGTTTAAGCTTTTCTTCTGCCGAATATTACCTAAGAATTATAATTAAAACTTTTGGATCATTTATAGCAATTATTGAATGTTTATGTTCTTTCAAATTCGAACTAATCGGCTAGTTTTGGTAGCTTATTTATACGACTAATATGAATAAATCAACGTTCATTAATAATAAACAATTTTTAATGAACGTAACATTAAATTACAACGTTAAATTACAAATCAATATTCATTCATATTTTGAAAACAACTTTGAAAAATAATTAATTGGCGGCTGAAATTAATCGCTAAACAACAACCAACTGCTTACTACTGAGCACGTTAGAGATGTAAGGAATATACTCTTAATAGGTACAGGTATTATAATACAAGCCACTCGTATTCATATTAGGATAAGCGAATGTAAATATTACGAATACGCCGTATTCGTCAAATATTAGTCAGCAAAGATTTACGATTGGCAGGCGGTTACCGCGCTGGCGATCACTGACCTAATCCGTGTAACGTCGCGTCACGCAAAATACAACCGAATAGGTAGCAACGTTTAATATTAATATTAAAAGCGAGTAGCGAATTTTGAATCGTTGACTAATATTTGACTAATACCCAGTAATAGGTATGGTATGCTAATACGAGTTAACTAATATATTCAATATTATGAATACCTAAATATCATCCTAATATAACATCTCTAGAGCACGTACTGCTGAGTGTACTATACTATCTTTAATATGAAAATGAATCGCAAAATGTGTTGGTAAGCGCATAACTCAACAACGCCTGGACCAATTTGGCCAAATCTTTTTTTAAAATGTTCGTTAAAGTTCAAGGATGGTTTTTACGGCGAGAAAAATTAGAATTATTGCTGGAAAAACCCTAAAAATAGCCCTTCTTTTTCCCATACAAATGATTTGTTAATAATATGTATTAAGGCTTTGATTATATATAATTATGTCTAGATGGAGTGTCAAGACCCTGACAGCGTCGGTATTCTATAGCGCCAATTCCTCACAATTGGCGCCAAAAGCCAACAGTGTCAATTGTGTTGTCAATGGAGACGCTTGTTTTTCTATCATAAAATAACGTAATAAAAATGGCGAAATGGGCTATTAAGGTGTGTAGAAATTACAGAGGCCGATTGAATTTTAATAAATATGTATCCTATCACCCGTATGTTAAATAAATTATCATTAGTTCTGGAATAATGAACTATTGCAAATATTGGAATATAAAAAAAATAAAATTCGCCATTTTGCAAGTGTGGCAAGTCTGTGAAAACTAAATGTCCCACATTTACACATGAGACCGGTATGCTGGTAGGGCGATATTATTAATGTTATGGTGGATAATGGATCTTCAGTTTTCTACGAATCGAAGTGTATTGTAGTACATTGAAATAAGCTTGTTTTTTTTTCGAATATTCCACCCATTTTGAATTTCAAGATGGCGGGCCTATTGACTCTTGCAAAATTCGACATGAGCGCCAGCATGTGTATACTTAATTACGTGCCTGCGCCGAGGAAATTTGAGGAGTTCCTTCGTCTGAAGTTAACCATGGGGATAGTGTTTAAATCATGGTGAACTTTAGAACGAGATATTATAGTTAAATGTGCATATAAAATGTTGAGTCACTACTGTTGACCGTTGATGAGTTCCCTCGTCTGGAGGCAACCGTGAGGGTGGTGTTAAGATCATGGTGAATTTTAGGAAGAGCTATCATGGTTAAATGTGTGTACAAAATGTTGAGTCTATACTGTTAACCATTGAGGAGTTCCTTCGTCTGGAGCCAACCCTTGGTTACAATTCGGTCACGCTTATCATGAAAATGTATTGTCTTTGGAACTGAACCAACGTGAAAAATTTTAGCTCCGTAAGAAAAAGAAAGTGCCATAGCTTGTAATAAAAAAAAAACATTGTCTTCATAATATATAAATAGTACCAAACACAATAATTATGTACCTATTATATAAAAATAATTTTTATTTCGAGTTAAAAGAAAAACTGTACCACGTTGGGCAATTTACCCCATTTTAGTTATAATGTTTATCAACTGGTATTATTACGCACGCATTCATGCAAAAAAAAAAAAAAACAATTGGCACGTTGTTTTTTGTTTCAATGTAGCGCCAGACTCCATCTAGATAATCTAAGCCGTTTGAAACTCCGAAATTGACTGGTCACGTCATGAGTACCAGGATAACAGAAGGAAGTATTTGTGAAATCAATCGTAGGGGATTTTTGTTTGGGGGTTCGCAATGTTGTAAAATTACCCACTGCGGCCGTATTTTTGAATGTTGGGTACTAGGATATCAGAATGAAGACAAATAAGGAATACACAAATACTAATGAAACAGATAAAACCGCGGGGTAAATTTTCCGCAATTGATAGCACATGTCATGAGTACCAGGATAACAGAAATATAGGGAAATATGTGTTTTGAAAAATTATTTCAGTGTTAGATAGCCCATTTATCGAGGAAGGTTATAGGCTGTAAAACATTCGAAATCTACGCGGGCGAAGTCGCGGGCGGAAGCTAGTTGTCAATAAATATATGACACAATGACATGACACCAAAGCATGACACTGACATAACCAAACCAGTGTTGCTATAATTTAGAACGAACCCGGTTAAACCCTGTTGCCGAAATACACGTTTGATTATACCATAGAGATTATACGCGTCAGCATTTTTATTACATACAATGATTAGAAACTTTAAAGTATTTATTAGTGTGCTTTTTAGTGATACAATAGGTGATATAATTGCCATCAAACTTTTGAAAGTGGATATTTACAGAAATTTATAATTTTGTTTTGTTATTTGAAAGACTTACAAAACACGATCATTTAATTTTAGCATTTTTATCATCATCATCAGCCGAAAGACGTCCACAGCTGAGCAAAGGCCTCCCCTTTAGCATTTTAGCTAGGTTTAATTTAAATGATATGATACGTAACCAATGATATTAATTAACTAACTTATGCCCGGGACTTCGCCCCAGCGGATTTTGATTAAAAAACCTGTACGTAGCAGCAGTAACCAGATTTACTTAATTGAATCTGATTTTGTTATCAATTTTAACAGTTTTATTTTTTTCCCGCGGAACCCATAATATTTTCACTAAAATAGCCTTAGATAGTCCTTTGTTTGATTTGTCAGTATAAGCATGTATAAGTCCCGTCAAAATCCGTCCAGCCGCGTTGTGGAATACCCGCATCCCGCGAATTTCCTGCGTTTTCTAATTTCCCCGCGGAGCCCTAAATATTTTTGAAATTTCAAGTAGCTTTTATTATACATTAAACTTTATAACATCAGTTATCTACCAGCTGTGAAAGTCCCGTCAAAATCCGTCAAGCCTTCGCGAAGAAGTAGCTGTATTTGCGTATCTATCTAAAAAGCTTCCCAAGAATTTCCCGCGTTTTCTCGATTTTCCGCGGAACCCTAAACATTTTCAAAAAAATTTTTCACCATTGAGAAAAGCAGTATAATGTCACAAACAGACACTCCAATGTTATTTATGTGTATTGATTTTTGATATATCATTGAACATGATTGTGGTGATTTGAAGTAAATATCTATGAATAAAAATATATAGTATAAATAATAATGCAATTTTGTTAACGTCTTGGGCTGTATAATATAATAGTGTATAAAGAAACGGTTTTGCTGCCTTTTCAATTTGCAACACTGTTTCAAAGTAAAATCAATAAATATTCTTGTGTCAGTTGAAATTTAATAAAAGTTTTCTCATTCTTCTGCTTAAATTAATTTTTATTTAAAGTCGATATTGTTGGTTTAATAATTTAACCATAATATGTTAATCACCCTCAATTCGAATACCTATTCGGGCTTATTATTATTTATTTTAACGTTCGGCTTATAGCCGACATTTATATAACTCAATATTTCAAATAAAATTATTATTAAGTTCATGAAAATGTTGGGTCGAAAACAAAGCTTGAAAGGGGAGCCTGTACTCGCAGATTATGGTCCAGAAGAATCCTTAAATGAAAGTGCAGATATTGAATGGGTCAATAAAGTAAAATAATATTATACCTACTTAAAACATTTTTCATAATGAAATGAACTTAGTAATAAAGATGATTTTGTTTCAGTTGTGGGTTAGAAGAATTTTAAGATTATGTGCTTTATTAAGTTTAATGTCAGTGTCACTAAATACTCCAAAGTCATTTGAGAAATACCCATATCTACAAACCATAACATTTGCAGTGGATTGCTGTGTTACTCTGTTATTTTCTGCAGAAATGATTGCTAAAATGCATATAAGGGGAATACTTAAGGTTTGTGTTATAATAGTAGATTTTCAATTGTATTATATATGTAATAAATGTTATAGATTTAGTATCCAATTCAGTTTAACACTAACTAGAGATTATCTCTAATAATTGATTTACAGCTATAATCTATCACAAAATTCGTCTGTGAAAATGCTCCTAAAATATATCGGCATGAATTTACTAACTGCTATGAAAACTAGACTTTGTGAAATATTCATATATTGAAATAAGTTAGTTGAGATCTAGAAACAGACAACACCAATTACACCATCATAGTAGTTAACAAAACTGCATGTTGCTATAATAATTATACCGTATCTTCTTCATAAAAAAAATACAATTTTAAGCCACGGATTAAATTATACCTGTCACTGTGGTTAGTATATCAAAAAATTTAGATGCCAATAGACTTAATATGGGGTTTAGATAATGCTGGTATGATCCTTGTTTATGAATAAGAGTAGATGTATAAAACGAAATTACTAAATATAATTTGTTTTTAGGGAGATGTAGCGTACCTAAAAGATCATTGGTGCCAATTTGATGCCTCTATGGTATTTTTTCTATGGGTATCAGTTTTATTACAAATGTTTGAACTTACTGGTATAGTACCAAGATACAGTTACTTAAGTATATTACGAGCACCCAGGCCATTAATTATGATTCGATTTCTAAGAGTATTTTTAAAGTTCTCTATGCCAAAATCCCGAATTAATCAGATATTCAAGTAAGTGGCTCTTATACTTGTTTTGTATTAATATCTAAAAATAATTATATGAAATTCATTCCTTGTGCTTTCGTTTACAAAACACAGTTTCATATGATTAATTTTTAATTGAAAATTTACAGGAGATCAAGTCAACAGATCTATAATGTGACCCTATTCTTCTTATTCTTCATGTCACTGTACAGCTTGCTAGGGGTGCAATTCTTTGGAGAATTAACACATCATTGTGTCAGAAACTATACCAATCCTTAGTATGTATTATATTTCTATGATACAAATATTAAAACTCATTTTCTTAATTAGTCATAATATATTATGTTGATATTTATTTACAGTCAAATAACCATAAATTCATTAGCTATCCCCGACACATTCTGTTCTCCCGATCCTGGTTCAGGATATCAGTGTCCTCCTGGGATGAAGTGTATGAAACTACATTTATCAAAATATATAATGGGGTTTAATGGATTTGAAGAGTTCAGTGAGTAAACAAGAATTAAATATCACTTTAATCAGTACAAAAAATGTTATATACTGATTAGAATGTTCTAAAAGTGTTAGTGAAACCTGTTAATAGAAATAAATCATTTATTCAATGTTTAATTTATTCTAGCAACAAGCTTGTTTACTGTGTACCAGGCATCTTCCCAAGAAGGTTGGGTCTTTATAATGTATCGAGCTATTGACTCACTGCCTACTTGGAGATCAGCTTTATACTTTAGGTAAACTTTATAAATATTGAAATTATTCAATTCCAGAAATCCAATGTTTTGATGTTATGAATGTTATCTATATTACAGTACTATGATATTCTTTTTGGCCTGGCTAGTAAAGAATGTTTTCATAGCAGTAATAACTGAAACGTTCAATGAAATAAGGGTGCAATTCCAACAAATGTGGGGAGTGAGGAACCCTATTACAAAAGGTAGCACAACTCAGTTTTTTACTGGTGATGATAATGGATGGAAATTAGTTACCATTGATGAAAATAAACATTCAGGTATTTATCTATTTATGCTGAATGCATGATATAGACTTTTTTTTTTAACCTTGGTCTCACTTGTATTTCTTTTAATAACTTACAGGAAGTGCTCCAGAAATTTTTCACAAATTATTAAGGTCTGCATATTTTCGATTAGTAGTCATGGGGGTTGTATTGGCAAATGGAATCATTACAGCAACTATGAACTTCAAACATGATGACAACCCCAGAGAGTTTTTTTACGAAAGTTACTATTACATAGAGGTATGTATTTTATGTTACTATTACAACACTGTATATTAGTAGTGTACATAATTGTAGTCCTTATAATAATAAATGGTTTATGTTTTTAGATTGCATTCACAATATTCTTGGATTTGGAAGCATTAATAAAAATATGGTGTTTAGGGCTAAAGGGCTACTTCAAGCACTCTGTTCACAAGTTTGAATTGCTTCTAGCAATCGGTACAACAATTCATATTATACCCCAGCTGTACATGTCAGGTTTCACATATTTTCAGGTAAGCTTCTTAAATATAATATGAGACATATATTTAACTATGTTGTAGTATATGGATATTTATTGAAACTTTTTTGTTTATCCTGTTGTAGGTTCTTCGTATAGTACGGTTAATCAAAGCATCGCCATTATTGGAAGGATTTGTTTACAAAATCTTTGGGCCAGGGAAGAAACTTGGCAGCCTTATTATTTTCACTATGTGTTTACTGATCATCAGTTCTTCTATTTCAATGCAGTTGTTTTGTTTTCTGTGCGAATTTACTAAATTCGAAACATTTGATGAGGTACCTAACGTTTTGCTTTTAAATTTAAACTCAGTTGCGCAGTGGCTTGCTGGACATCTGCGCTAAAGGTGTAAAATTCGATCTCCGAACGGGACAAATATGTATTAACTAATATTATTATTTATATTTCAGGCATTTATGTCCATGTTCCAAATTTTGACTCAAGAAGCCTGGGTCGAGGTGATGGATGAAACTATGGTACGAACAAGCCAGACATTGACGCCTTTAGTTGCAATTTACTTTATATTATATCACTTGTTCGTCACTTTGGTAAGAAATATAGATTATTAGTCAATCATTATTTAGGTACCACATAACGGTTTTGAATATATTATGGCACTTTTTTCAGATCGTGCTGTCGCTTTTCGTAGCGGTAATTTTAGACAATTTAGAGCTGGACGAGGATATAAAGAAATTAAAACAACTAAGATACCGCCAGCAAAGCGCTGAAATCAAAGAAAGCCTGCCATTTAGATTGAGAATATTTGAAAAATTTCCTGACAGCCCACAGATGACTAAGTTGCATAAAGTCCCTGGAGATTTTAATCTACCCAAGGTTTCATTTCATAATTCATACATTCCTAGATGCCGACCGTGAAAATCTTAGAGTCCTTATCGGTTGAATAATAGGGTTATAATTTCTAGGGTTCATGTTACATTTAGTAGTGTCAGTGATTTAATCGTGACGACAGCAGTGGCAGCAGACTAAAGTGGCAATAAAATTAATACAGCAACGGCACATGATGAAAGGGAAAATTCAGAACAACATTGAAACTAACTTCAAATTAACGGGGCTTACGTTATTTGTTGAAATCGTCGATATAAGTGAAATAAATAGTATTCAGCTAATATTGTTTGAACCCACAGGTCCGCGAGTCGTTCATGCGGCAGTTCGTGTGCGAGGTGGACGGCGAGGAGGAGGTGGGCGTGACGGGCGGCGGCGGCGACGTGTCGCGGCGCGCCTTCGAGTACATCGGCGTGGCCAAGATCGCCTTCCCCTACCGCAAGCGCTGCCTCGTCAAGACGCTGGTCGTGGCGCCGCCCTCGCAGCGGCCCAGCTCCGCGCTCCGCAGACACGTCGTCAGCTCCATTATTGAGTTAGTGGATGACTGAATATTATTAAAGATTTTCCATTTTTGTTCTTTTTTTTAATTGTTGACTAATACCGTCCTCAGTAATATGTCTAAGCATGTCAGTTTCAAAAATATTTTTTTTTTGCGACAGGGCTATTGTTTTAAGTACCTTATTTCAGTTATTTTTTATCAACGTTCCAGGTACATATCAATTTTGTTGCAGTAAATCGTCTAGGAATTCAGGTTTTTTTGTTTTTTTTATTTTTATTTATTTATTTAATAATAATGTTATCAAGAAACTTAATTAATTTCGTCGTTTCAGGGATTCAAACAATCATAGACCTCTACTCGGAGATTCAGCCATGTTAGCGACTGGGGGAAAATCTGGCCTGAAGCCGCAAGGAACAATATCAAGCGCGAAGCAACTGCGGGTCGATCAGAAGAAGTATGTATTTAATTCGGTAGCAGTATTTATTTAATTTTATAGTATGATAAAACTGCAATTACTGGCCTGATTAACGTGTGAGCAATAATATGGCTCTCAGGTTTGGCTCGCGCTCTATAAGGCGTTCGGTACGCAGCGGCTCGATCAAGCTGAAGCAGACGTACGAGCACCTGCTGGAGAACGGAGACATCGGCGCGGCCTCGCGCGTCGTGCCCTCCTCGCGCGCGCGCCCGCCCTACCTCGACATACGGCTGCTGCAGGCCAAGCGGCAGCAGGCCGAGATGAGAAGGTATTGTTCTCTCATTCTCATACCCGAATGCCACAAAACACGAATTTACTAGTAAAGAGAAAAAAAGTAACAAAAAACGAATACCGATATTATTGAAGATTTACAGTTACATAAATTATAATAAAATAATAAACGTCTTACGATTCTCATTAATTCAGGAATCAACGAGAAGAGGACTTGCGCGAGAATCATCCCTTATTCGACACGCCACTGTTGATAGTTCCCAGAGAGTCTCGCTTCAGGAAGATATGCCGCGCGATAGTCGACGCGAGGTATGACGCTCGACTACGCGACCCAGTGACGGGAAATGAAAGAAAAGTACACTACAAAAGTTTCCAGTGAGTATATTAAAAAATAAACTTACGTAAAAACTATTGCAGTTCCTGAAGAGAGGTGTTATACTTTTTCAGGAGTCAATACTGGAGTATTTACTATTTACACCTTTTGCTCTACTTTTGGGCTTTCCCGTATATACATAGTCCCTAGGTGACCGTTTTTTACTTCTGCTTAAAGAGCTTTCACGTTTTCAGGCTTTTGTTGATCGAGGTTACATTCTATCTGTAAAACAAATCTATAGTAGTGTGTAATATGTGTATTGATCAATAATATATTTTATCTTGTTTACAGTAATTTCCTTGGGCTTGTGACCTATATGGACTGGGTCATGATTATGGTCACTACCCTGTCATGCTTGTCAATGATGTTTGAGACGCCCGCGTACAGAGTTATGGAAAACTTTGTTTTGCAGGTAAATAATTTTCTGTTTTATATTTACCTAGCTGTAATAGTAAGCAGGACTTAATAGAAAAAGTTTATATTCTTGACTTTTCCTATATTATGTTCTGCCCTAGAGGGCGGAAGTAGACTAAAGGTCGGAGGCCATTTATACCGCACCGCTTCCATAAAGCAGAAAATGGTGACACTTAACAGTTACAGAGCGCTGATTGCTATTTTATGTTGTCACTGTAAAGTGTGTTCACTAAATATGAGCAGCCCATATTTGAATACTCGTTTATCTGCTGTGCGATAGTGGTGCGGTATAAATGGACTACGACCATAAATGGACATTATAACTGCAGTTTGTTTATTTGAAGAAATAATAAACTCAGTAATGTATTATTCTAGATAGCAGAGTATGGGTTTGTGATATTTATGAGCCTGGAACTGGCGCTGAAAATTCTAGCCGACGGGTTGTTCTTTACGCCGAAAGCTTATCTAAAAGACGCCGCTGCGGTACTAGACGTGTTCATCTATATAGTAAGTAAAATAAAAGTTTTGAAAGTTTATTTAGTATGTCGGAAATTGAAGCATAACGTTAGCAGTATATTTTTATTTCAGAAGAAATAGATCGCTCCAATTTAATCTTCTGTCGTAAAATTCTGTCGTATAAAAACTGATTCTTAGACAAAGTTTTGTGTGACAATGCGCAGGTGTCGCTGACGTTCCTGTGCTGGATGCCGCGGCGCGTGCCGCCGGGCTCGGCCGCGCAGATGCTCATGATCCTGCGCTGCGTGCGCCCGCTGCGCATCTTCACGCTCGTGCCGCACATGCGCAAGGTGGTCTACGAACTGTGTCGCGGCTTCAAGGAGATATTACTAGTGAGTGTCGATTTATGGTGTAGTGATTTGGTATTTACCGTACCGAGAATACTCATTTCTGTGTGTTTTTATTGTACTTATTGATTATTTTTTTGTAAACAGGTATCGACGCTTCTTATCCTCTTGATGTTTGTGTTTGCAAGCTATGGCGTACAATTATATGGTGGCAGGTAGGTACATAACTAAGATATAGGTAGATCCTAGCACATTATATTTTATTAATCTTTCTAAGTTTTGGAGTGAGTTCAATTTAGTTTCGATGAGACTATATTATTACAATTTTGTAGTGGTTTTAACTGTCATTTCTTTTACCGATTAGTTAGTTTCACTGTACTGTACATTTCAGACTAGCGCGGTGTAACGACCCCACAATAACGAGGCGCGAGGATTGCGTGGGCGTTTTTATGCGTCGCGTGTTCGTCACTAAGATGAAGATTAGACCAGGACCAAACGAGACCTTCCCTTCAATGCTTGTGCCCAGAGTGTGGTATGACGATCAACCCACCTTCTTTATATAACATATAAGTTTATTTATTTTTTGTATATAATATATAGTGTTGTAAAAGCCAATATTCTACAGATAAACAAGGTAGCGAATTAAGCATTTTACTTTATGCAAGTTTAGTTTAACGTCCTTTTTTTTTCAGGGCTAATCCAAAACGGTTCAACTTTGATAACATTGGCGATGCTCTCTTAACATTATTTGAGGTGCTTTCATTCAAGGGATGGTTAGATGTTCGAGATGTATTGATCAAAGCGCTAGGACCGGTTAGTACAACTACACCATAAACTTATTATATACTAGCTTCCGCCCGTGACTTCGTCTGCGTGTATTTCCAATGTTTTATAGCGTTTTTCATTAATGGACTATCCAACACAAAATTATTTTTTCAATTCGTACCAGTAGTTTCTGGGATTATAGCGCATGCAACCAAACTCTTCAGCTTTATAAAATTAATATAGTATAGATGTATAACCTCCTATACTTACGTATAAACGTTTATGTCTTTTGACAGGTCCATGCTATCTACATACATGTATACATATTCTTGGGTTGTATGATTGGATTGACCCTATTCGTCGGTGTAGTAATTGCGAACTATTCAGAAAACAAGGGCACTGCACTTTTAACTGTTGATCAGCGACGTTGGTAAGAAACTCGAAATCTTTCTTAAAAACTCGATGTTCATCGTGATCTTTAAACAACATCATTTTACCCTCAAACAGTGCTGAAGAAATATTTGGCTCTAGTGGAATAGACTGTTAGTTGTGATAGCTGTTATTGACAAAACTATTATTTATTTCAGGTGCGACCTAAAGAAGAGATTGAAAATTGCGCAGCCCCTGCACTTGCCTCCTCGCCCAAACAAACGCAAAGTCC
The DNA here is from genome assembly GCA_905340225.1 of Abrostola tripartita. Classification (NCBI taxonomy): domain Eukaryota; kingdom Metazoa; phylum Arthropoda; class Insecta; order Lepidoptera; family Noctuidae; genus Abrostola; species Abrostola tripartita. The sequence continues at coordinate 7,784,093 of HG996488.1, forward strand.
GTGCTTTCGCATATGACGTCACACAGAACTTAAGCTTCAAACGAGTAATTGCTATCGTCGTCTTGTTGAACAGCGGTCTTCTGGCAGTCACGGTAACTAGTACCTACTTTACTACCTGTATATTATTACGATCTTTTACATAAACAGTGCTCATTGTGTAAATATTATACGTACATAGTGTACGGATAATATTATATAAGTATATTTTGTTTAAATTTGTTTTTCATTTATGATAGACGACCTGATTGGTGCAGTGGCTAAGCGATTAGACTGCTGCGCTAAGGGTTGCGGGCTCGATTCCCGCACGGGGCAATAATTTGTGCGATCCACATTTGATTGTCCCGAGTCTGGGTGTTTGTGTATGTGATATTTCATGTTTGTGAAACGCACCTACGATACAGGAGAAATTCCTAGTGTGGGGCGACGTTTTAAAAAAAAAAAATATGTTGTATGTGTGTCGCGGCACTTTTTTGTATATAATCTCCCGTAGGTAATGTAAGAGCAAATAATAATTAGGACGGCAATCCGCTACATTGGGGCTTAAGTGATGTTCATATCCAAGTCGCTATTTGCTACGAACACATTGTATAAATATGACCAAATAATGTGTGTGCAGTGGTCGCGCAACTCGCCGTCCACCGAGCAGCTGGCGCTGACGTCGGCGCTGCTGACGCTGGTGTTCGTGGTGGAGGTGCTGCTGAAGACCATCGCCTTCACGCCGCGCGGGTACTGGCAGAGCCGCCGCAACCGATACGACCTGCTCGTCACTGTGGCCGGCTGTATATGGATCTTTATGCACTTTACTTTGATGGTGATTAATACCTAATTATTGCTTTTATAACATACTAGCTTTTACCCGCGGCATCTGAATTAAATAAAAAGCCTAGCCTATGTCCTTTCTCGGGTCTTAAACTTTCTACATGCCAAATTTCATCAAATTCCGTCCTGCGGTTTAGTCGTGAAGGTGTAACAGACAGACGAGAGTTACTTTCACATTTATAATATTAGTATGGATTTCATAATATACAGGTGTTTTACTTTATCTGGATTCCGTTAACTTACATAACGACGTCCATTAAAAGTCACATGTAAATATCCTTTATATTTATCGGAAATATTTATTCACTACTTCCTGGCAACGGAAGAGACTTACATTTTTAATTCGTCCATTAACAGATAACAGATTCCATGAAAAAAAAAAAAAATTATAATCTTTATTCTTTTTCTAGAACGACCTGTCATATTTCGTCGGCTTCATGGTGGTAATTCTCCGTTTCTTTACGATAACCGGCAAGCACACCACACTGAAGATGTTAATGCTGACCGTCGGCGTGAGCGTGTGCAAGAGTTTCTTCATCATATTCGGCATGTTTCTACTCGTCTTCTTTTACGCACTGGCTGGCACCATTGTATTTGGCAACGTGAAGTACGGCGAAGGGATTGGAAGGTGAATGTATCTTTCGCACTATTATCATATCATACAATAACCAAGACCTTGTTTAGAAAGTATATGATATAATTATTGAACCGTATTTACTGTCAACTTTAGTTAAGTTGCAATTTCCGTAATTTTAATACTTCTTTAGTTTCATTGCATTTCAAGGTACGCTGTCTAACATAACATTATTTCCAGGCGAGCGAACTTCAACTCGCCGATCCACAGCGTGGCGATGTTGTTCCGCATAGTGACGGGCGAGGACTGGAACAAGATAATGCACGACTGCATGGTGGCGCCGCCCTACTGCACGCCCGCCGACAACTACTGGGAGACCGACTGCGGGAACTTCACCGCCGCGCTCGCGTACTTCTGTACCTTCTACGTCATCATCACTTACATCGTGCTCAACCTACTTGTGGGTCAGTATCGTTGATAGTTTACTAAAACACAGAACAATGATTGGTTCCTCGTTAACTAATGGCGAGACCATTAGGGGAAAATATCTAAGCTAGGACTAAATCCATTGATACATTGAAATTGATAACCGGCCTATAAAAAAAGTTTTTAATAAGAATTGTATTTATAATTCATATTATTTACAGCTATTATCATGGAGAACTTTTCACTGTTCTATTCAAATGAAGAAGACGCTCTACTATCGTACGCCGATATAAGAAATTTTCAAAATACGTGGAATGTGGTGGATGTGCATCAAAAGGGAGTTATACCAGTTAGGAAGGTAAACTAAGGCTTTGTTAATTCTTGTGTAGGTACATTATATTAATGTAGGTACTAGATTATTAAACTGATTTGTGTATTGTAGGTAAAGTTCATTTTGCGGCTTCTCAAAGGTCGTCTAGAATGTGACACGCACAAGGAGAGGCTGTTATTCAAATACATGTGCTATGAGCTCGAGCGACTGCACAACGGTGAAGATGTCACCTTCCATGATGTTATCAAGTGTGTTACTTTTTAAATTATGGTAAATACTTAAATGTTTACAAAATATAATAAATACATGAATGTTTTGTGTACAGTATGCTGTCGTACCGCACGGTGGATATCCGCAAGTCATTACAAATGGAGGAGTTGCTGGCGAGGGAAGAGTTCGAGTTCCTGATCGAAGAGGAAGTCGCGAAGCAAACTATTCGAACGTGGTTGGAGGGGTGTCTCAAGAAAATACGAGCTAACAGCAGTGTAAGAATAATAATGTGATAACTAATTAACTGTGTGTTGAGGCGCACATTAATAAAAGAGCCGCCACGAGAAACGATAAGCACTCAACGTCAACCCCCCTATACAAGTGACAAAACGCTTGACGAATAAATATCAAATAGAATGAAAAATATATGAATTTGACATAATATGTCACCGATAACATATTCGAAACATTATGACTGTCATCTCCATACATGTATCACTCTATTCGATTATTATTCGTCAAGCGTTTCGCCACATGCCTAAGAGCGGTTAATCGAGTGCTCACTGCCCTGGTACCAACCACTAGCTAATCAGTTAACTCAGCGTTTTTACCACACAATGAGCTTTTCTCGTAAAGCTCATGTCGACATGATAACATATTTATATAGAATATAGTGTATTATTTACTATTTATGTAGTTATAAGGTTCTTAGGTTGTAATTTATTTTTCAGAAACAACAAACAAGTCTTATAGCTGGTCTACGAAAAACAAATGAACAGGCTGTTGATATGAGCAATGAGAAATTTGATAAAGAAAAACTAGAAACCGAAACTCAGGTAGGTTATATCATAGAGAAAATAAGTATAGAAGAGGGGCGGTGTCTTAACAAAACAGCAAGCCAAGATCGATTAGTTCCCCATGCCAACAGAGATGTCACTAGGAGTTCCAAAAATCACGATCGCGTATTTTTAGACTAGTTTACGGATACAACAACAAGCTGAACCTTCTCTTTATGAACTTGTTGATTATAACACAGATAGATGGCGCGAAAATAAATGAGATAGTGATTATATGAACACTCATAAAGAACATACATACGCTAACTTCGTAATAATTATTACGAAATTAAATATTTTATTTACATCAAAAATATAATTATTATTAATTATAATATTTTAATTCTTTTTGATGATTAGTTAGTGGGTGAATGGTTAAAGCCAAAACTATATACCTAGGACATGTTAAAAGGTATTTGAAGTTGATTCAGGGCCGATTTAGATGAAAAAGTGGTCACATTCATAGCACAAGTTCCGCGAGCTATTTTACCAGTAATACTTGTAAGCTTACCTAATTTTTTATTTATCTATAATAGTTTTTAAATTCATTGCTGGAATGTATTTGAATGTATTTTTTCTAATCGACTTAAAAGAAAAAGGAACTTTAAATTCGATTCAAAACTGGAAGATATGGTAGTTCAGTCGATTATGGTTCTGCTTTTCATTTTAGTAGTCGTAAGTTCAAATCCTTGTGGTAGACATTATTTTTTACAATTTTTTAAACTATTTCTGATATATAAAAGCTTTTTATTTTACATTATGTTGTTGGAAGCAGTTAACGTGCGATTTGTTAATATTTGATAGTAATAAGTGCAAGACTTACTTAATATGGTTTTACAATTTAATTAATAATAATACGATAAAATAATATTTAGTGGATTCGAAAGAGATAATTCAGTTCATACGTAGTTGTTTTACTTTTTGGTTCTTGTATCAGTGAAATGTTGTAGAAATTTTAACATAAAAAGATTCAAAAAGTGAACTTATATGTCATGATTTGACCCCAGTATCATGTTCATTACAGTCAGTGTTACATACTGTAAGACTATTCTACCACTTAACAATTTTCAAAATAGATGTTCCAAACCTGCTTTTATTGTTTAAGAAACGTTATGACGCGGTGAATTTGAATTTTAGAATCGTATGACAACTGATAATAAACTCAATTACAATAATACGACTCGGCTACTGCTAGGCGACCATTTTTCATAAATATATCCACCATTATCATAATATTTATAATTACTTCGTGATATTAGGCGTATCATAAAATAATATTTTGTGGATTCGAATGAGATAATTCAGTTCATACGTAGTTGTTTTATTTTTTGTTTCTTGTATCAGTGGAATGTTCTAGAAATTTGAAAAAAAGATTCAAAAAGTGATTCATATTACCGTGATTTGAACTTAGCATCATGTAAGCTGCGATCAGGGTTACATATTTCAAGACTATTCTAACATTAAATGCACTTGCAAAATAGATGTTCCAAACCTACGTTTATTGTTTAAGAAACGTTAAGACACGGTGAATTTGTATTTTAGAATTGTATGCCAACTGTTAAAATTGATTACACTATTTAACACATTTGATTATTTTCATCAGCCGGAAGACGAACTATTTAAGTTACAAATTTGCTTATTTTTTGGTTTGAATTGAAGTAAAATACGAGGAGCTGACGTTGTGCGTGGCTTAAATATATCTACTATAAGTTGTGTCACACATCAACATAATATTATAATATGAACATAAAAAGATTCAAAAAGTATAAGCTGAAGTTGTGATTTGATCACAGTGACACAAAATCTGCAGTCAGTGTTATAAACCATAAGTCTATATTGATATATAATATATTGGTAAAATAGATGTTCATACATTGCGTTTATTGTTTAAGAACATATATCTTGTATTTTTTATATGTACTTGTATGTATTTTATATTTAAAAATAGTATTGGAGCGAATGAATTTCAATGTCATAATTTTAACTTTGACATAAGACTAATACACGCATGCGCTTCAATAACGTACTTTATATTTAAAAATAGTATTGGAGCGAATTAATGTCAATGTCATACTTTTAACTTTGACATAAGACTAATCACGCATGCGCTTCAATAACGTTTCGTTATACAAAATCCATGAATGCGAAACTAATTGTTATGCAACATTCTTCTAATACATAATTATTTGCGTAATCTTTAATGATTTTTACGTACAACGTAATGCATACGTTCGCTTTCATTTGATCTATAATTAATTATTTTATGTAATTTAATTTTTATTACCTAGGTATGTTCATGCGTAACACGAAACGCAGATAGTTATAGAATAGGGGAAATGGCAAAAGGGAATTTCCGGGGTTGAATTCCTTTTAACATTGATTTGAAATCCGCAAGTTCTAAAGAAAAACAAATTGTTATGAAAAGGTCCAGTAGTCGTTACAATTATTTTCGTGGATTTATATATTCTGTAAATGGCTAGGGCAGGATCTGGCATTGTCCTTTATGATCTAGTTTTGTAACATTTACGACAGCGCCATCTATTCCAATTACGCACAAGTCAATTTGTATACTAAGTTTTGCAACATTTATGACATCGCCATCTATTGTCCACTCTTATAAGCCAATTAGTAAAGAAATTATTGTTATTACTTGTAAGTACGCGCACAGTAACGCCATCTTGACCTTCCTACACAGTTTGGGGAAACTAGTGAGCAAAGTCTATTGTTAGAGGTTGGAGGTCTTATTCTGATTAGTCTATGGTTATATTTATTATTTTCATATAAAATTCCGGTGTTCGTAGTTCTTCTCCTTCAAAACAGTTTTACTAAATTGAAAGAGTTTTAAGTAATTTATGAAGATCTTATAAGTTATTATACTTTTGTATTCTATTTACTATTATCATTTACAGCAAGTCGTCACCAACGTAGGACGCACGGAAATGACGGAGTCCACTTCACAACCTGTTATATCAAGTAAGTGAGATTTTTTAATACTCTTATGTACCTTCTATTTTAGCTGATAATACTTAACTACATTATATATTTTCAAAGATATATCGTCGTCATTTGAATCTCAACCGAAACGATCATCAACGAAAAGTCAGTTCAAAAGACCTGGATTACCATCTGTTACAATTCCAAGGTAAGACAACTTTACAATTATTCTCTAAAATTCTATGTTAATGTAAAACCTGTAGTGCAATAACTTGTTTATTTAAATTTACAGACCTGAGAGCCCGATTAAAAAATATCTCCAACCAACATTGAGCGACCCACACCCAACTCTTATCAAAAAGTCATCTAGTAAATGTAAGTATCATTTATATTACATTAATTATGTCGCTGAAACTCGAACGTGTTTTCTATGGTTGACTGTGTCATCCTGGGTTCGATTCCCGGGTCGGGCAAAGTGTTATGGGATTTCTTGATTAGGTAAATCTTATTAGCAGTACGGGGTCTGGATTCGTGCTAGTAAATGACAATAGGCTTATCCTTTATTACATTAGGACCTATAACTGGCGGAATATGGGTGTACCTCTGCCTACTTACAGGCATGATGTTATGTATGGCATTTTCGATGTTACAGCGACAGTGAAGAGCAACAGCCGCGTGAGCCACAACAGTAGCGGCGCGCGCGACCAGCCCGCGCTGCACGACGTGCGCTCCTGGTGGGGGGCGCAGGTCGCGCGCCTCGCCGTGCTCGACTGTGACTAGCTAGCACCACACCACACCACGCCACGCCACGCCACTAGCCCGGTTGAGGTTTACATCATTTTCTAATTCAACATTTGATAATGGGGTGGTAGTTAATTATTTAGCTGTTCTATCAGTACTAACAACGGCCATAAATAACATTTAATGTGGATTTAATTAATTCGTGCCAAAGAGTAGTCATTACTCTGACGACAGTAAGTATATGATTTTAATTTAATTTCACACTTTGGAATATTGATTAGGTATAATTAGGTATATAGATCTAGATTTGATAAATATATTTTTAAATGTTACCCTAATATGTATAAGTTTTGTGTTAATTTGTAGATAGTAGAGTTGAAAAATAAGAATAAAAAATATTATATGAAATAATTGTTTTATTCGTTCTATCATTATTCTAAATTGCAAGCGAATAAATCACCTTTTAGATACAACAAGGCATAATTTACAGAAGTAAATTGGCTAGTTGATAAAATATAGAATCTAATACATCAAAATATACAAATGATTAAATATTTAAAATATATCATTATTGCAATAAGTGGCACATGCCTAGTGAAAACAGTACAATAACAGTGATGGTAAGTACAAGACACAGATATCGGCCTGCGATAGGGTAGTGGAAGAGTTTGGCGTGAAGCTGGAGCGTGGAGGCGTACATGAGTACCGTAGTTATATCTTCTTGCGAAGTGTCCTGATGAAGGAATGGGCGCACACACAGTTCGTGTCCTACAGACTGCGTCCTCCGACATTCCTTTGACAACCGGGCGGCCTAAGAAAGAACGAAGATCGGTAAGGGCTAATACGACACGTAACAATATGCAGTAGTGTTAAAAGGCTTTACGCTATACAGGTAGTTCCTTATTAATTGGCGTCGCGTCATCGGTCAGTTAGAATATCATGACGGGATTATATACAAAAAAAAATTTAAACTACTTGTATTAAATTAATGTTCGATTCACAACCAGGAACGGTAGACATTATCTTTATATTGTATCAAACAAATATCAGATTAACCTTTCGTAGTATTTTTTTTACCTGCACAAATGGTACAACTACCGCCGATATCCATAAAAGCTCGTTCAGAATGCTGATGCCAACCAGTGGTTCCGTTTCCGTATCCACCTTGTCCAAGTTTAGTAGCCACATAACACCCGACGACGCCCATGAGATGTTCACTATTGTGAACAGACAAACTGCTGGTGCCAGGTCATCATTTAAATATTTTAATAGTTTGCGGAATTCAGCTATTTCCTACAAAGATTATAAAACGGATATACGTCCAAGTAGCAGTAGTACAATTAGGGTCAGCGCAGACCAAGAGGAAGAATCATCGCGCGGTCTCGGGCATGTTCGCGTATTCGAAAAAATATATAAAAATAATACTCCGCGGCCTCGAGGCTGCGCGAGTATTTTTTGTCATGTTGAAACATGTATGCACTTTATAGTTTCAAAGTATATTTTCGAGTGTCTTAAAAAAAATCCTCTCCTCTGCGCTCCTTTTGGTGTGCGCTGACCCATAGTATTTCTTGACGGTGATAGAATAGGATCTAAGTTATAGAGAAACACAACTTACTCTCATCCAATGTAATGGAGTAATGGTTCGATTAAGCAAGCGCTCTTTAAGAAACATGAGATGAGCCTGCAATAACTGTGCTTGGAGACAGTAACTTGTGATGATCGTAGCTTGTACCATGTCATGGATCAACGTGCATATAATAAGTAAAACCTTCATCACCATCTTTACTTCAGACGAACTGAAAGTTAAAAACGGTAACAGAATAAATATCGTCATGAATTCTTGGATAGGTGTGTCATGCCATTTTGATTTACCTCGATTCCATCCACCTAAAGATGATATTGCCTCTAGCCAACATTAAATTGACTGAACACAGTGATAGACACATCCATAGAACGCTGAGTATTATAAAAAACCACAGCATGCGTAATAAACGCTTTGGTTTTGTCGTGGGCATCCCTTGAGGCGAGTAAGAAGATAATAAAAATACCTAAACAAGAATATTCACTTTAAGAAAGAGCAGAATATGGCACGGGAATATAAAAAGTGTTTTTTTTTTTTAATTTTAATACTCACTCTCTCCATTAAATTTTGCAACTGTTCGTTGTCGGATATTCGAAATAAATACAACGCGTATAAAAATCCCACGAAGTGTAAAATACTAGGTCCAATGTAGGTGAATATAACGTTACCATAGCACACTTGCTTATAATTGTCATATTCAAGAGTTGATGTTAGCGCTAGTGGTACCAACTTGTAACAAAATCCTCTGTCCCGCCTGAAACATAATTTCCACAAAATAGCCTTAGAATTGGGTTTGGATTGTGAAATCCAGGTAGTACTTTCATAAATACCTACATAAAATTATATGCTATACCTACCGCGTATACGCGGTAGGTATAGCATATAATTTTATGGCTGACGATGATGATACCTATCTACCTAGCTTTTGTGTGTGCCTCTTCAAGTATATTATGATGACACATAAGTTGTTCGATTTCCGCACTGTTCGCTAATAATTGTTCAGAGCTTGCATGTGATATCCGATATCTGTAAAACAAACCCACGCTACGGGAGAAATCCGTAGAGAAAGGGTAGCTTTATTTTAATAATTAAAAAAACCATTGATGTAAATACCTGAAACAAGCCATATATTGTAGGATATATCCTAAAAACATGAGTATGGCAACTTGTATTGAATGAAAATGTGAGCAACATATTGCACATTTGGACGAGTTTGATACATCCAGTACCGGCCGCAAACCCATTATAGTTAATAGTTTTAAATATGGGAGGAGTATCTGAAATATGGAATAAATTATACATTAGTAGGCCATAGGCGTATAAAATTCAAGTATAAGTTTAAAAGTTTCTAAAACAAATACTAAGTACCTTTGATTTACAATAATGTAATATAGCAGAGGTACTCATGTATTCCGTATCAGGAGACTCCGTTATTTCTCCGATCTGGAAAGAAGCAAAAAGGTTTGATTTATCATTAAGGTTTACTACACGAGGCAGGCAAGGCAGATACCTATAATAGAACAAATGTAAGTACACCTTAACAGTTCATATCACAAGAAATTACCTAGGATCCTACGAAATAACTTTTAAAGATCTTCGGATTAGGGACCACAAATGTTTTTAGCTGACGCCTTTTGCGGTAGTATGATGTTTACAAAATGTTAGCAATGATAAGACACGAGATACTTACCTGGAAGTAGGTAGGTAAGCATCTGTCTTATAATAATTGTGCCTACGTAAAGTTATAGAACCATTAGACATTACCCATTTCGACGACTACTTGAGCAGATAAACTTTGTGAACATTGTTTTTAACTTAGATAAAGGTAGGTTCACGCGTTTTACTTAGGTTAATTAACATAAGATTATTTGTTTCAAATAGAGACTTTGGTTACCCTACTCCTTCATAGAAGCAGTTGTCAAGGGACGTAAACCTAAACATTGAAGTAAGTAGGTACTAGTACCTAGTAAGCATATTGAATAGCCTTACAATCTTATTATAGGGCGAACTGAATAATTAAAATGAAAATAGGATTAGGTACTCACGTCCACGCTATTGGCGTCGAGATTAGACCTCATAGATCTCTCCATCGCTGGTTCAACAAGCTTGTCGTTGCCGAGTACATGGCTGTCCAGTAAATCACTAGCTACATAATCATTTAAAAATTTCACATTATTCAGTTTATTACCCATATCTTCACATTAATTACCAATACGCACATTATACAAAATGATAATATATTAATAATTGAACATTTAAGTAGCAAACAACAAAGATCTAAGTAATGAGGGTGGGTAGTTAAAAACTTATTCGACTCACCACTACTGTAGGATGCATTGTCATTTTGCATTATTTTCACTCAGAAATCGTGGCAAGCGCCTAATTTTTATTAGTACTTATGAGAAAGTTAAAAAAGGATACACTGGCACCAACAGATAACGATTCACTGCAATGTTTTTTACACGTATATGTAATAACATCATTGGAAATGCACTTGTATTGTACCGAGTCAGTACAATAACTCTGATAAATAGCCAGTGAGATGATGTCATTGTGCAGAGACTACAACAAGACTCTTGCAAGATTTTTAAATTGTGTAGTATAATTTATAAAGCAGTTGGAATTAGTTATTTAAAATGACGATTATAAATGTGAATTTGCTAGCTTTTGCGGTGTATTGTCAGTAACACGGTAAATATTGATTTGAACTCTGTGCATTACGTACATTGAACTTTGATAAACTTGAAATGAGAGGTTAAAAAAGGTGAATGCAGATTTAAGAGACTATTCAAGTAAGAATACATTCTACAAACATAGTTTATGTTTAGCAGGGCTGGTGTTTCAATTGTTAAGTAATTGTAGGTATCACTTAAAAATAAAGAAAATACTATTTTATATCTAAAATGATCTTTATTTTTATAACAATGATTATAACGATTTCGGAAGTTTCTTTTTCGTCAAGAATCCCGTTCGACGTACAATCAGTTTTCTCTCTTGATGATGTTTCTTCATTTTTCTATTATGGTCTGTTTCCGACTTTTTCCCTCTCATACTGAATTTCATTTCTCTGTTTCCTCCAACATTAGTGATCATTGTCGAAAAGCCTTCTTTAGCTAACCTATTACCTAAACTAGCTTTGCTAACCCGAGTTATACTTTTAATAATATTTGTAGAGGTGAAGTCTTTCTCTGTACGAGGTTGCATTTCGTTATCTTCATTTCTGGATTTATTTCTGATAAATTTGTGTTGCTTTTTGACTTCTTTAACCCACGCTCGATCTTCATCTGAACTTTCACTATCACTAGTCTCATAGAGTTCCATATCAGAATCTTTTTCTTCAGTTTCAGCCACCTAATATAAAAAAGATTAAACCAATATATTAATATCACATCTTGTATCTATTACCAAATATCACATTATTTTTTAAATATAAAAAAATTATTAGGATTAACCTGCTCTGGTTCTGCTTCCACTTTCTTTTCCTTATTTTTGTCCAGCCTGGACAGCACTGGGTTGAGCAAACGATATTCTTCAGCTCCTCTATCCACTTCAAAGTCTGGATTTTCAAACAAGGCCTAAAATAAATTTTATACATTTATAAAATGAATTTTGTATAACAAAAGTATGTTATTATTAAGTATTAGTTACATCGTAAACATACCTTGAACCTGTCATCTTTGAGTAGATTAGTGGCTTGCTTCTTCTTCTTTCCACCATCATCCATAAGCTTAGAGGCCAAGTCTCTGTTGACTTTTGGTAAGTTGTCTTCAACTTTAATTCTCGATGGTCTCTCTTGTTCAATCTTTTCTCTTATCTTACGTTTTTTATATTGTTCAAATGCAAATGGATCGGCGATAGACTTAGCTCTCTTATATAGACGCACATCCACAAAATAACTGTAATTTAATTAAACATGATTAGAATGCCTTTTTTTAGTGGTATTACTAAATTACAGACTGCCTCGTTGGTCTAGTGGTCGCTTAGCGCGACTGCTGAGCAAGAGGTCCTGGGTTCAAATCCCGGGTCGGGCAAAGTGTTACTGAGTTTTCCATCAGGTAATTCTCAGTAGCAGCACGGAGTCTGGATCTGGGCCCGGTTGATGGCAATAGGCCCCCTATTACATTGGGACTTACAACATAACTGGCGAAATGTGGGTGTACTACATGTACACCTCTGCCTACCCCTTCGGGGAAAACAGGCGTGATGTTATGTTATGTAGATTACTATAACTTACCCATGCATGTATGCTCTTAATAAATTAGTTCCTAATAAATGATCTAATCCAAGGGATTCCAATTCTTGTTTTGTAATGAATTTATAATCATCATATACAGTTTGTGATGCAGAGCTTTCTAATTCCTCTGTCAAGTTATCCAAAAAGGCACACCATCGGGGTGCCGGACCTAATAATAATTTAACAGGTTAGATTATTTATAAGCTAAAATTATCATAGATATATTTCAAGGGTATTTGCAAGAGTATCAAAAAGGTCATTCTAAAAACATACCTAATGAAGGGATATAATATATTTGCATCTTTTGGTCCTCAACAGCCATGAGATTTAATCCTGTGTTTGGAATAACACATAAATCATTAAAATCTGATGTTGATTCTATACTCGTGTATTGTTTGCCCTGAAAATATCATAATAGTTAGAGTTTTGTCTCAAACTGTTTCAAATAGTTCGTTTATATACATTATAAGTATACTGACTGTGTTTTTATCCCAAATTTTTACAACAGTAGAGTCCATAGAGTAAACATAATTCATTTGTTTATGAAATTCTAAAACTTTTATTGGCATTTCATTCATGTGATCTTTGACAAGAAGGGGTTTACTAGACCTAATGTCATACAGTAAAACGTGGCCTGTGGATGTGCCTACACCCATTCTTAATGGACCATCAAATTTAGCAGCTGTTATTGCAGGTAATTTGTCATTTCTGAAAGCATAAGAAAGAATTGGTAAGCACTACACCTTAAACCTTCCTTATTATAGTAAGAGCACAGAGATTTTACATCTTATAGCTAGGTACAATAACTATTTCTTGATATTTCAAGAAGACTTATTTGTCAATTACTTAAGGTTCATATTACACAAAATCTGCAAGGTAAACTTAACCAGATCAAATACTCATCCAATTATTGGGCTCATTTACTGTGTTTACTATTTCCAACCTTCCAATATTAGCAGAAAGTTTATATTTATGTTTACATACAAAGAGTTCAACATATTATAAATAAAAAAAAATACATACTTGTATTCTGAATCTGTACAATGCAAAGCACAGTCTAGTATTCCCTGTCTAGATTTAGTTCTTGGATCCCATGCCTCCACATGACCAGACGCAGTGCCTAACATTAATAAACCATGTTCTTCATTTACAGCACAACAATTAATTTCATTTGCCTTAGTTACATATGGTGCTAAAAATTGACCTATTTCTAAATTCAGCCTGTAAACTTCCTAAACAGAAGTAAACACAAGATTAGGTCATAATTATAAGTATACAATTCTTAAAGTGGCACCATACATAGCAAATGTAAAAACTTTAAAACAACATACCGATGAAGCACCAACAACAAAAAGATCACAGGATGGCTGATGGTATGCAATATCTCTTCCAAACCGGGGCACTCGTAATCTATAATGACGACCATGTCCCACATGGAATTCAACATAGCGATCACATTGCAGAAATACAATCTGAAAAGAAGTGAGTGACAAATTATGTATGGTATTAGATCTAACAGGCAATATAGGTACAATTTTATTTTGAACTAACAGTAAATTATTGCTAATAGCACTATTTATTTACCTTAGAATAATCTTCACTTAGTATTTGAAATGTTACTACTTCAGAGTCAAGACACCTTTCAAACTTTAGCGACAAATTGTTTACATCAAAACATTTGATTCTTGGTTTATAGATGCCTGTTGCCATGATATATTGTCCATCTTTGGAAACACGTAAACTTGTGCTTACGCCTGGCATGTCAAACTCCTGGATCAATTCTATTCTTCGTCTTATGTCCACATTTTTCTTCAACAGGGCTCGTTTTTTTCTTTCAGTTAGCCACTAAAAATTACAAATAATGCTTCTGTAAAACATATAATGCTGATTTTTGAAATGGTAGGTTATGAAAGTAAAAATACTTACGTCGGGTAAAGATTTACCAACGCTGAGGTTGTAAATTTTTACATTGTCTATTTCGGAGACCTGCATTGTTCATGGACGAAACAGTTCCACTTTTTATGGGTAATACACGTTTCAAAACATCTCATTGACCACTGCTGTTTAAGAAACACGGATGTACGGTACGGATGAAATTCAAAATGTGTTCAGTGTTGATTTCAGATGACATTGATTGTTGACAAAATGACACTTGAAGAACACATGCCGGACACTCACAGATAATGCATGACCACAGACTACTTCAGTACTTAGAAATACCACAGATTACCCTAAGAAGATATATTATATCATAGATTATATACAATTAATAGAGCGGTCCATTCGAAGGATTTTTTTTTTCCTCTTTGATATACGTTATTAAAGCACAATTTGTCATACCAATCCTTGCTCATACTGGCTGAAGCCGAGCCTGTAACTCTCAACATGTCCCTAAATAATTAAAAATAATTATCCTGCCTCCCCTAACGAAACCATAAGCCGAGGTCCGAAACCTTCTATGGGGTTCCCTTCTGATGATGAAGTATCTCAGCAAGGCCGAAGGTCCTTTAGACCTGTCAAAAGACCAGATAAGCAGGCAGACAGGCAGACGGCGGCGCGGCGGGCGTTTAAAGTGGCCGTATTAAGATGATATTAAAAAAAAAAATTCACGCTAAATTTTCGTTATTTGGCGCTGATCTTTTTTTAACAATTATATAACGATGTAAGGTATCGTATGAATAAATAAAAAAATAACATGCATATTCCCTATTATATTTTTACAGAGAGACATACATAGAGTAACTTGGACAGGCTATGAAGTGAGAGGTCACAACACTAGTTAGTCTAGTTGCCAATTTTATTCTCAGCTAAAAATTTATTGGAGGTTAGTAATCCGTAAATACAAATTAAAATATCTAAAATAATGAGATATTAATGTTCATATCTAGTTTGTCATTTGCTTATTAAGTAGTATTTAAATAGCAGACAATTCAAACTTTTATGATTGGAAGATAACTTAGCAGGTTATTTCTACGATACTAATTACACCCATGTACAAGTTATAATCTTCTCTGCTAACTAAAAACTAATACGATGGCCAAAATGACGAAAAAGATACAATTACCAAAGTCTGTCTTGGAAATGAAGTTCATGAAGAAGACAAGGGAGAGAATAGAAAAAGAATTAGAAAACACTCAAGACCATGGCAGCCTTTACTCCGATATAATTACAAATGAAATGAGAAGTGCATCTGGTAATTTCATATCTGAATCAAGTTTTATATTTTGTGAAACAATGCTTGAAGGCAGATTATCATTCAAAGGTATGAATCCAGAGATAGAACGACTTATGGAACAGTCAGCTGAAAATGATAAAAGTAGTGGTGAAATGGTTAAAGATATTTCGGATGAAATTTTGGCTAAGAAAATGGATAAGTTAAACAAAATGAAGAGACCAAATGTGAGTCCTATCAGTGAACTGACAAGAAATAAGAGGAAGAAATAATATGCTGCTAACTAGTATCTGTTAAAATAGTGAAACTTACATGTCATGTATGACTAACATGAGTTACAAGTAAATTTGTAATTTGTAGTTATAAGAAAAGATATATAGAAGAAAGTTAATTTATAGTGAAAACATATTTATTAACATTTACTCTTTTGATAAAGTATCTCATATTCTATTCATCATCCTGGGATAGCTATTGTTAACTACTAACAAAAAAAAGGTTGTTATAAGTTTAACTTGTGTATCTGTCTGTGGAATCATAGCTCCCAAACAGATGAACCAATTTTCATGCTGTTTTATTGTTTATCTAATTTGTAAAACAAGGGCTATAAGATATTGACTAAATACTGTGTAAATATACTTGTCCTGTAGTAGAACTAAAATAAATGAGTAAGATGGGTACCTAGTATCTACCCTGGATTCATCTCATGTTTGTGGTTATTTATTTAAACTGCCTTATATGTGTGTTGTTACTAATACCACAACTTGTGATTGAGATGTTTTGCGACTTGAAACTTGTTGTAGGCTTTTCTAGCTTGGCCTAATTTAAAAGAAGACATTATGAGTGACATGAATCTATAAGTAATTGATTAAAATTAAAGTAATAATTATGGTCACAGGCCATGAACAAAATGTGAAAAAATTAAATAATTATGAAAAAATGCCATTCCTTTGTTTGGTAACATTGTGCATTGGTGGGATATTTGTTTAAAGTCAAAATGTCATTTGATTATTTTATTGTTAATAAATATATAAGTTGCCGTATGTATGCATTTCAAACAATTAAGTCTAAGTCAACAGTGAGTAAATTTCATGAAAATTAATTTTATAAAAATATTAATACTTAGGATGGGACTATTGTCAGTTCTTGTTGATAACATTGCATTATTGATTCTGACAACACATTCTTGAGAATGGATGGAACAGACCACATGTTTGCTCATGTCATCTGTTCAGCAAAACACATCAGTCGAGGCCCTGTTGCATAAGGTTATGAAGATCTCTAAATGCGGCTCCAAGTCGACCCTGGAGCGTTTGTCTTTTGAGCAGAAAAGCTCGTACATCAAGCAGCAATCGATGTATTTGCATGCATTTAGCATAGCGCTCCTCACGAGGTATGTCCACGCCCAACGTGCGTACTGGAGCACTTACGTTAGCTCTAACTACCGATGAGAAGTTGCGTACTATCAGTCTCAACGCATTGCAACCACATTGCATGTATCTATAAATAAAAACAATAATAAATAATTATAATGTCGTCATTATTTAATATTAAAAAAATATACATACGATTCATATTTGCTCTGCAGTAATTCATATATTTTGGGTAGCATTAGCAGGCAAATGTCTAAGTTCCACAATGATCTGAAAGGATGGTTAAAACATTAGTTGCAAGTAACATTGAATAAATCAAGGTGAAGCAAGTAAAACACAATACTATGAGATATTGTAATTATAAATCTGCCCCTAAGATGACCCACAGATCAAAATATTGTATATGCTTATTAAATAAAACTAAATTTTTCCGTGGGTTCTACAAACATAAACAGTTGTGGGCGGAGTCTAATATGCTAAATAATTAATACTTACGGTTTATGGGCCATTACATTAAGTATGTCCAGTATGACAGACGTATCTTCTAGAGCGATAACAGACTCTAAAGCAGATCTCAGACTTTTATTAATTCGGACGGAATGAAAGATCTGAAACATAATTATTATAAAATTATTACTTGTGTAATGAAGATCATTGATATTAAAAAACATCGCGCCAGTACTGCAACAAACACTCACAACACACCTAATGAAGTGTGTGCGCAAATACAGGTGTACTCACATTTATACTTCAAACGGACAGCAAACCTTCACCACCAGAGAGAGATCAGGGGTGCAGGACCAACAATGTTGTTTAATCCAAGCAGATTTACTGTTACTCATTTCAGTTCGGCAGAGCATGATATAATTATGGAAATATAGGTCATGTAGGTACAGTATAGAAATGTACCTGCAAGGCGCGTTGCCTGGCAGTGAGCACGGCCATCATGGAGTCGTGTCCCCGCATCATGACACCCAACACCTCCTGCTCGCTGGGCTCAGCCCCCGCACCGCGCGCGCCGCGCCGCACACCCGCGCCCGTCAGCCCGCGCTGCTCGCATACAAATAACATGCTTTACTTTCAATACTTGTATAGCTGTGTCAATGAATGTGACCATTAAAACTGCTGTACAATAAATATTTCAACCAGTTTTGTTGCTGAAAATAAAAAAATATAATCAAAAAAATTAATAAACACGACTGCCATGACAAAAAACCAACAAAAAAATAAAAATAAAGTTCCATAGCAGTCGAGGGACTGTTCTGTGGAACACTGTCTTATCTAAGAGGTACCCCAACCACGATATTGCTATATTTTTTTATTTGTTATTTTTTTTATAGCCTATATTACTCGCGATAGTGTAAGGATTCAAACGACACTCACACAATTATTGAGCAAAGGTCACACAGCATACTTACGCAGTTTTATGTTTTTATTATTATTGTATTATGAATAAAATATCTAGGGAATATGCATGTGATTCAAATATGAGCCAAATATATTTTTTTATTAATCTCTTTCGCTCATGTATTATGCCTATATCAAAGTTTTTTTAAGGTGCTCCCTCACCGGGAGCATTCGCCTGTAATGTAACGTTACAGATTTGAGCATTACATCAGTGTAGGAGGAGAACCGAGCATTACAATGCGCACCTTGTAATGATACAATGTGTAATATCTTGATACAACTTGTAACATCAATGCGCTCCACTTCCCCCAGCCAAACCAAACCACCTGTATTTTGCCGGTTGACACCAATATCGTTTTTTCTGTGTTTTTTTTACGTAAATAACAATGTCGAATTAATATTGCCGCACTCAGCACAACGACCGCTTCGTCTGACATCTTGCTATGAAATGCTCAAAGTCGAATCAATATGTTACATTACACGGAAATGCTCGTTAGTCAGGGAGGTATTATTGTAATGTAATGCTCAAAGTCGAATCTATATGTTACATTACACGCAAATGCTCGTTAGACAGGGAGGTATTATTGTAATGTAATGCTCAAAGTCGAATCTATAATGTTACAATTCACGTGAATGCTCCCGGTGAGGGAGCACCTTTATATAATTTGTTTTTGATTAAGAAAATAATTATTTAAAAGTGCCACAAATGAACCGGAATTTCAAAGTAGTTGGAACGCACCGCTGTGTCAGATCCACTGTGACGTAATAGTCTTAGATGTCGAAAGTGTATTTTACATTTATGTACTTTGATACAGTACTTTTTATGAAGGTTATATGTTATTTTTCGTGATAATAACAAGAGAGTTGAAAATACAAAACATAGATAAATTACAGAGCACAATAATTTTACAGCTATTTAGGTACTAGTTGTTTTATACTGGGACTTTTACGTCACGCCAAGCGCTCCAAAATGGCGGGCGTTTTAAGTGGCCGTATTAGGATGATATTTTTCTCCCTAAATATTCGTTATTTGGCGCTGTTTTCTTTCTTTTACAATTATATAACGATGTAAGGAATCTATAGCAAAAATAAAAAAAATACATGCATATTTCCTATTCTCAACTCGACCTTGAGTGCAAAAGGGTAACCGTTAATAACTTACGGGTAAAAATTCATCAAGGTCTAGTCCGACTGGTCTGTCGGTTGTGTAGGGCACGAATTCGGGTTCCGCCTCAGCCTCGGCCTCGGGAGTTTTGACGTTACGGGATACTGGAACGCTTTCTCTGACAACTGTCTCTACTACTCTCCTCCTAAAACGTTTACTAACTGTAATTAACCTACTACTGACTTTTGACATATAATACATAATATATTAGGGTGTTATGCTGTATACCTTGAACCCTCAGTAGCAGTTCTGGTGAAGGATAAAGATCTAGGTCCTAATGTTGGAGGACCTAAAGATATCTCACTGTTGCTTGGCCGAAGATTAGTGGTAGCTAAAAATAAAGTAAAATTTAATATTCAAGTTAACAAAACTCCTGAGTGTATTACATTAATAAATATTTATTAAACTTACATAAATCTGTGGTAGATTTCGTTTCTTTATAGGAGTTATGTCGATTAAGTGAGTTTGCTGTGAGCGGGCTGGCAGCATAATCTCTTAATGTATGCGCGTTCGTAAATGTATTATTTTCTTTTGTGTTGTCCATCACCCCTAGTTAAGCAGATAGCATAGTTAATGAACTAAAACATGTACACATAATAACGATAAAGCAATTGATAAATAAAGAAATGTTTCAGAGTCAATTTAATATAATATCTCAGGGCTAAACATCACACTTAGTTGCCTAATTCGCTATGAATGTAGGTTCAGAACATTCGCATTACGATGCTCTAACTAGACTTAAATAATATTTAATTTAATTACTTTTGAAAAATGAATCCTTGATTGAAGAAAAATTAGACTTGTGAATGCAAAAGCAAGAGGATTGGGTCTGAGTGTGGGGAAAACTGACTAAGTGTAAACGAGGGACCTGCTTTTAAAAGGCGTATGGTCAAGCACAGGTATATTTAGTTGCGCAGTTATGTTACAATTCGTGAGCAGTGACCTGAGGTGGTGACTAGTCGAAATTGTTATTTGGCGTTTTGTTAATTTGGCAACTTGAAAGCACATATCAAGATTTATATACCCACAGTATCTTATCTGTTATGTCTAATTACTGTTGGTCTTTGTTTAATAAATAAGAGTTCCATTCCATTCAGGTCAAAGGCCCAAGAAAGCGATATGTTTATTCGATCTTACTTGGAAAACCATCAATTTTCTTCTCGATGACGTTGTAATGTTCCTTGGTGGAAGTCGGGATGCGCGAGTAGTGTTCCGGGCGCTGCCGCTGCGGAGGCGAGGCTTGCGGCAGCGGGCGCGCCAGCGGGGCGGGCTCGCCCAGCATCAGCTCGCGCAGGGAGGTGCTCACTGCCGGCTCCGCCTTCGCTATCGGCTCTTGTGCTACAAATCATACAAAAAGAAATATTACTTCCTAATTAAACCAATATAGCCTAATTCGATGTACTTTTATCAACCCAAAGCTTGTTTGGTAGTGTGCTTTATGGCATTAAATTCACCTTTTAATTATTACACAATACCTGGGTTTTGATCACTGAACTTATGACATGTTCAGTCTGTTTTGAATTTAATAATAGGTCAAATACATATCTCACCCGGTATTGAGTAATCTTCGGAAGATAAACTAGATGCTGGAGGAGGCGTGCGTGTCACTGAAAAGAATATAAGTTGGCAAAGGTGTTGTGAAATAAAAAATAATTGTGGCGGTTGAGCATATTTGTGGTCCATTTGGGATTATATTATCTACTCACATGCTCTAGAAGGTCGGAATATCTCAGTGTAGTCATTAAAATTGGATATAACAGCACCTGAATCCTCATCTGCTTCTGTCCCTGATGTTGATTCTTCAGCTGTTTTTTCGTCAAGGAGAGATGGTCTATGCATAACTGGAAATAAAGATATAAGAACATTTTGTAAGTTTCAACAAATAATTATTATCACATCCCACTAATATTATAAAGAGTTTGAGAGTGTGTTTGGGTGTTTGTG
This sequence comes from Abrostola tripartita, assembly GCA_905340225.1. Taxonomy (NCBI): domain Eukaryota; kingdom Metazoa; phylum Arthropoda; class Insecta; order Lepidoptera; family Noctuidae; genus Abrostola; species Abrostola tripartita. The sequence continues at coordinate 7,805,838 of HG996488.1, forward strand.
TTTTTTTACCTCTTCACGCGTAAACGGCAGGACCAATTTTGCTAAAATTTGGTATGGGAAGGTAAGAAGAGAAGAGAAGGTAAAATTTGGGTAAGGGAGGTACCTGACACCCAGGATTAACATATAGGCTACTTTTTATCGCGAAAAAATGAAGCGGATAACACCGCAGGGCGTAGCTAAATATTTTGTTTATATAAATTAATATTTATTGACAATGCAAAGTCTAACCTTCTTTCGCTGGTTTCTCTTTCGAGAAGCTTTTGCGGACTGAGTGTCCTTTTTGGAACGGTGAAAGATCCCTTACGACAGGCGGAGATATTGGAGGAGGCCCACCAAATGGATGAACTTTATTGAGATCCACAACGGATAACACAACATAAGTTGAATGAAATGAGCCAGCTATCTGTAATAAACAAAATAATTATAAACTTGGTTAATGTAGTATCTAATTGTGTTCATATAATAGGGTCGTGAGTGACCTCTATTAGTCGTTTAGGAGTACTTTTTGCCAAAAAAAGTATCTCCATCTATAAATATATTTCGAGCACATAAACGATTCTTATTCAGCACATTTTATAAAATTAAATTAATCGTGGAAATCTTGTACCTGACAGCTACTCAATCAACCAATAGACAAATGAGCTTGAACAAACTATCATTTATTTATATATTGGGCCTCCTACAAAAAACATACTTTATGAATATGAAATGTATAACAAACTTACTAATTGTGTTTGTGCAACAGTTATATCATGAATTTGTCCCCAATGTCCATGAACAGTGTCAAACACTCTGGCTGGTTCCCATCCAATAACATGCAACCCATCATTCGCACAACCGAGCAATGTTGCTCCATCATCACTGAACACCATATGTCTAAAAAAATGAGATTAACAGTTATAAGCTTAATTTACAAAAAAACATTAATGAGAGCAGACCTTGCATCTAATTTACTCTGGCTCGCAATCACAGTTATGTGACTAATTAAAGAAATGATACATGAATTATGTATTATTTTTTTATATTACATTACATGTATCTATTTATGGCTTTGAACATTATTAGTAGTAGATAACAAAAGAGAAGATATATGTTAAATTCGATAATTTTTTCGAAAATTGGAGTGTCTGTTTGTAACATCAAAATAACAGCTTTTTACTCAATGCATATGAAATTATACAAGATACATAATTATTATAACAAAAATGCATTTTTATTTGTCAATCTGTCTGTCTGGTTGTTCCGAAACGGCTGGACGGATTTTCACTGGCAAATAGCTGATGGTCCAGGGTCTAATATAGACTTCTATGAATTTCGAAGATATTAATGGTTCCGCGGGAAAATTAGATAAACGCGGGAAATTCGCGGGATACAGCTTCTTCGCAACGGCTGGACGGATTTTGACGGGACTTTCCCTAGCAAATAGCTAATGTTATAAGGAGTATCCATAGCTACGTTTAATTTTGAAAATATTTAGGGTTCCGCGGGAATAAAATAATGAGTCATAAAATTGTTAACAGAATCAGATTCAATCAAATAAATCTGCTTATTGCTGCTACATACAGGTTTTTTAATTGAAACGGCTGGGACCAAGTCCCGCGCATAAGCTGAATTTAATGAGTGCATATAGTGCATAAGCAGAATATAAATATTCTGCATTAAATCATAATATATAAAATGCACACACCTAATGGATGTATTATCTTTTTCGAATTTGGAAACTAATTGGAACTTCTCCATGTCCCAGAAATTGACAGTTCTATCAGTACCACAGCTAGCAAGAAGAAACTCATGAGGATGGAATTTCACACAAGTCACTCCTGCAGTATGCTCCACAAACTCTTGAAGTACTTTACCAACACGCACATCCCACACTTTTACTAAACCTGTAAATAAATGGCATTATTTTGGGGTTTTAAATATAATAATAATCAATATAGTTATGTATAAACAAGCAGGTTAAACACATATAATGATTACTATTTGCTACATACCATCTTCACAAGCAGATGCAATCCATTGTCCATCTGGACTGAACTGCAGACTGTTTACAGCGAGGCGGTGACTTGAATATGTTACAATACATCCTCTTTTCCTTGTGTCCCATAACTTGACATTACTATCACATGAGCCAGTTGTTAAGTAATCACCATATGGATGGAAGTCCATACATTTAATAGCCCCTTTGTGCCCTGTGAAAGTTCTTAATAATTTTGCTGCCTCTAAGTCCCATATTTTTAAGGCACCAGTTTGTGAACCTGCACAAACTAAGTCTTCAGAGTGGCCAAAACAAACACATTCCACAGGAGTTGTATGCCCACTTAAACTCTGTAAATTATATAGTACAAATCACTACTTTGATAAGTAAAATTATTTTAACTTTTTTAACAAAAAAAATGTCCAAACCATTAAGCAACTTTGTCTTCCAATGGCCCATAAATTGACTTTTTTATCATCGCCACCAGTTGCCAACACCTGGTTCGACTTGTGGCCCATAGCTAGGCAGTTGACATTTGCTTTGTGAGCAACAAATTCCTCTGCAAATGATAGGAACGAATATTCGTAAGATAGTCAAAGCTTTGTTTGATTAAATGTATATTATTGACATAATACATACGCAGTTTCCATGATCGTCGGATACTCTCCATCGTGATTTAGAGTCATGTGAATTCCATGTACGGGAAAGGCAACCTTGTAGAATAACAAAATGATCACTCTTAACAAAAATTTTACTCAATAGCAGTAACCTAATAATGAATTTTGTTGGATATCTAAACCATAGCACTATTACAATTTACATATTTGGTTTACGTCGTTATTTATTTGTATACTTTTTATTTCTACTGTAGTTAGCACAACCAGTCAGCCAATGGGGTCCAATTTAGATTTAGTTTGGCATTAGCACTTCATTTTGGCTCATGTCATTGTGACATTGAAATTGAATAAATGTCACCAAAACAGTGTTGCAGACTATCAGATATTTTGTATCGATAGATTCATTACCCATGTGTTAATTTTAATGATGTTAGAAATCATATTAATGGTAACAATAGTATTTAGAATATTTTATAGTTAAGTTTCAATTAAAGATCTCTAAAAAAGTGAGAAAATGACTAATAACATAGAGAAAATAAGTAACCAATTAATATAAATACGACCGTGTCCGGTCCTTAAATGGGTGTTGTATCTGTATTAGCGATGGGCGATTGTTGCATAAAAACAATCGACTGCATCGAAAATTGTAACATTGCTCACTTGATTGTCGATTCGATTTTACCCTGAACGAATCAAAGCATATTGTGTCTTCAATTGTTTTCGACTAAATTGAACAATTGACTAATTCGATTAGTTTTAGTAATAATCGCCCATCGCTAATCTCTATAGTGTTTGCCGTTTGGTACAAAGAGAAAATAATCACTATGTTTAGTTTGGTATTGAGTAACGACTATCGCCTCTCAGTACAGAGAATGAGAGAACTTTTATATTTTGTCGCATTATAATTGATAGTTAGATGCAGGTGAAATCTCAAAATATTTTTTAATTCTGCGCACTACTTACATTAGTGAATGCAATTTACTACTAAACAAAGCCTTGTAATAAGTGTTGTTTGTTGTTTATAAGTAAAGAATATACTTCAAATTTGAAAAAGAATGTTATCAAAATGTTTTATAGTTACATTATCTAAAAAAATATTATCAAAACATTCGCATGTACGATTCATCAATTATGTTCAAGGTCAGGCACCCGAACCAAGAATTAGAGAATATTTCTATTATATTGATCATCAAGGTATGGTAAGTAACCTTTGAACTTGTAAAATGTACTGATTTATAAATAACAGATGTTTAATTTCAACTTAATTTGAACGATGAGTTAGCGGGGGTTTTTGGTTTCATGGATTAGAGTTCGATCCCTGTTGAAATTGCACATTGACCCAAAATATTTTTTTTTCGTTACCAATTATGTTTTTCAGACCTTCAGTACACTACGTTATAGAATATGTAATTATTGAAAATAATATGATATATTTAATTTAACTTTTTTTTAGCTATTTTTAGATGATTCAAAAATGAAGAACTTCACCTCATGCTTTAAAGAAAAGAAGTTCCTAGAGTTCTTTTTCAAGAGAATCCGCCTGAATACTACTGGGAGATATGAAGAGGATTTCCCTTTTATTTCATTGTGTGGAAGAGAGCGCAATTTTATTCGGTGTGATGATGTTCCAATTGTCTATACAAATGTAGTTAATATTAATAACACAGATTGTTTGAGTTTTGGTTATGCAGGTGATTTACTGACTTCAAAATTCATGCCTGCAAAAATTTACATGTTGCCTAGTACAGGTAGAGTTTACCACCCTGCTGAAGAAAAGTATGGTGGGGTAGGATTAGTTAAATCAAAATTAGCTATAGAATTTAGTAAAAATTTTGAATTCAACAACGAAAATATACAAGGGCCTACACACTTCAAATGGCAGAATAAAACTTATGAATTAGATCAGAATTGGTTTGAAGAACTAGTAAAAAAACACAATTTAATTATAAGGTCTGCAATGGACTAAACAATTGTTGTAAAATAGAAATTAATAAGTTTAACAAAATAAGTAGAACTAAAGTGTGGTTAATAATTAGTATGAAAATACTGTCAGTCAACTAGTCACTTCACTATATAATTCTTAGACATAATTTTTACATCAAATAGAACGAAATATTTGAACAGCTAGATCCTGTCTGTTTAGTGGGTAGTAATAGTATGTGTCAGAATGTTTAATTTAGATAAAGAGGTCAATGACAATAAAATGAAATAATTATGAAGTAAAAGCATTTATAGTAAAACAATCAAATTTATTTGGTGGTTCAATTATCAAACAAAATATAACAGAATAATATTGATATTATCACAGGATATGGTTATGGCGAATTAAAATGAATTTGTTAGATTGCATGTACATATTGTTTGTAAATAAGTAGACTTTTATATTTATCTTTTATGTAAATAAATACTTTTCATAAAGTTATGTTGTTTCTTCTTTTGAAAATGCTTGAAATGACCCTGGCTGTACCCAAGATATACCTTGATTAGCACCTTCATTTGTTGTTGGAGTTTTAAGCATTATATTTTTGACAGTATCATGTACATCTGGGTTGTATGGCTTAAAAGTAATAAAATGTTTGTCTTCTGTAGGTGGGTCATCATAAATATGGTCTATACTGATCACAACACATTCTCTCACTTTCTCTAGGAATGACTTTTTATTACTTTTGTATCTGAAAGAATATAGGATATGAAGAAATAATATATATGTATGCATTTAGTATAAATTAATAGATCCAAAAAAAGAAGTATCTAAGAAACTAATTATTTTTATCAGTATCATGTATCATAAATAGTAATTGCTGCTATTTTATGCAATAGCAGCTAACCAGTCTGGTTTTGGTTTGGTTTCTTTAAGTTAAATCTTAAACAATTAACCTAAATTTTAGACATCATTATATTGTGATGTTATACAACAATATAATTATGTACTATGATACAAAATGATAGAATCCCAGGTCTAGAACTACAAAAATAGAATCTGCTTTTTCAAGAACCTGGCCAGTCATTACAAAAGTAGAATGTTATACATATTGCAATAGGTACTTACGCAACTGATGCCTCAACATTTGAGGGTGCTTTAACATTCAAGTTGTGAAATATTGAGTACACATATTTTAATATTTGCCATATGTGATTTTGTTTGCGGTCCCACTGAGGAAAAACTTCACTTAAATTTAGCACTCCTGTGTTAGCATCAACTGCTGGGTGGTATAAATTCGATGTGAATGTCAAAATCTGGAAGAAAATAAATATTGAATATAATATCAAAGTTTGTTTGTTATGGGTGTTGTTTGCAGCTGTAAACATAGTTGTTTTTAAATGAAAATTACTTACAGGCACTTCTTCATCAGGGAATTTATCTGGCAACAATAATGTAAATCTAAAAATGCCACCTTCATAGTACCCAGACCTTACGAAAATAACGCCAAACCACACTGCAAAAGCCAATTCAACTATAAGTTATCCACTTTGCTTTTTAGTGCCATTATACAGGTAATTTAGTTTTGTACTTACAAAATGAGTTCTCATAGGATGGAATTACATAAATTCCCTGTAAATTTTCTGTTTGTAACATGCGGCTGAAAAGATAGCATAATTTAAGCATAAAAAAAGATAGACTTTGAAAAATAAGTAGTTACTTTACAACTTACTATTCTGCCATGATAACGTACTCTTGATGAAACATAGAATACAATTCTCTAGTTTCTTTAACATTATTCATCGTTTCGTCATTCATAATAAGGCAATAACTTAATTAAATATTAAGTTTTCTAGCTAATCGTATATAATTTGTAAATGTAACTTAATAAGTAATAACTAACACTTAAATTAACGTAAACATAAATTTAATAATATTGTCTGTAAGAATGAAAGTGATGTCAAAAGTTTGAAACGTCAACCACTATTTATTTTTGTTTTGACAATTGCACGCTGACATTAGTGTTACTTACCTACTCTTAAGAAAACCGGACTTATCGTTGATTTTCGGTTTTTAATATCAGCATCACAAGCATAATCGACTAATATGTTTAGTTTATGGTATTACGGAAATGACGCTAGATGTCTCTGTTTGGTAAAAGTACGACAGTATTTTCTTAGGTAAAAAAAATTGGTGCCTGGGGTTTGAGTCGACGGAATATAGGTATATTTCTTATATTTAAAGTCTATAACTCAAATTAAAAATTCTAAATATACCTACCTATATATTTAGATATTTTAAATTAGGTATTTAATTCTCAATCAATACTTTAAAATATTAGGTTAGTTACGTAGTTTAAGCTTGTTTGGAAGCTTATGATACTATAGTTTGGCCAACGAAAGCTGTCCACGAATTTTTTCAGAAACTTTTATATGGCAACATTTTTTTACTGTCAAGGAACTGATACATTTGTCATTATTGATGTCAACAACAACTCCGTATCGTTTATTTTTTTCCTTGAATTTGTTATTAATCATGCCGAAAACAATCAAAAGTTCGACGAGAAATCTACTGTTTACCATGATCAACAAATTTAATGATGTGAAAAGTGATATAAACGAGAAATCTGCAAAGAAAATACAACAACTGAACTCAATCGCTTCACTTTTAGGTTAGTTTTTTTGTAGTATGTGGAAACATCTTGATATTTCTTGAATATTTTAAACATTTTGTAATTACTTTTCTGGTTATTTTTAGAAAGTATTGACGACGAATACAACAGAGAGATAAAGCTCAATATAACAAAGGTGTTACATGAAATGATATCTGTGGAAAAAAACGAAATACTGACTTGTGAAAAACATTATTTAGAAAAGATATCTTCAATGACAGGTATTCTAATTTAACATAATTATCGATATAAGTTAGTTTAACATGACATTATTGTTTTACTTATCACATTCTCACACTGATAGGTGTAACTTATTTTATGCCAATTAATATAAAAAAGTGAATTCACTGATTCATATTGAAAGTCTCTAAATCTTCAAATAATGCAATGTTTGAACTACATCAGTTCAGATAAAAGAAATTGACAAGTTGTGAAAGTGTTTGGTGTTTTTAGAGTTTTGTTTACATTTGTCTTTTGTTTTTTTCAGAAGTAAGTGTAAAAACACTTAGGCGAATAAAAAAGGAAGGTTCAGTAAATCAGGGCCAGTGGAACACTCCAGGAAAGAAACGACCTCATCCAGCAACAGTTTCTAATTTGGATGATTTTGATATTTCAGCCATAAGAAATAAAATAAATGAATACTATTGTGTAAAAAAACAAGTTCCAACATTAAGAAACCTGCATAATGAACTGAAAGAAGCAATTGACTTCACTGGATGCCGTGAAACTCTTAGAAAATTGTTACACAATAATGGATTTGAATTTGTTAACAATAAAAATGAACGGGCCTTGCTTACAGAAAGATACGATATTGCTGCATGGAGGCATAGATACCTAAGAACAATTAATAAGAAAAGACTGGAAGGTAAACAGATTATTTATATTGACGAGACATATGTACATCAGAATTATAAAGTAAAAAAATCCTGGCAAGGTCCTTCTACGAGTGGCGTAATCAGTAATATATCATCAGGTAAACGGTATATCATTGTACATGCAGGATCAGACGAAGGATTTGTTCCAGGAGCTTTATTAATATTCAGCACAAAATCGAAATCTGCAGATTATCATGATGATATGAATGCTAATAACTATATGAAATGGCTAGAAGAAATGTTGCTACCAAATTTAAGTAAGCCCAGTGTACTTGTGATGGACAATGCAAGCTACCATGTAAAACAAGTCAACAAACCACCTTCAATGTCTGTTACGAAAGTGGTAATACAGACATGGCTTCAAGAAAATAACATTGCTTTTGAGGATTATCAAACAAAGGCAGAATTAATGTGTTTGGTAAAAGATAATAAACCTACTCCAAAATATGAAGTTGAAGAACTTCTAAAAAAGCACAGCAACATTCACAACCATGAAATTTTATTATTGCCTCCATACCATTGCGACCTCAATGCGATTGAGCTGGTATGGAGTCAGGCAAAAAGAAAAGTCGCTAGCAAAAATATTGGTATACCAGCATCGGAAATGCAAAATTTAATTAAAGAATGCTTTGATAGTGTAACTAATGACGATTGGAAGAAATACACTGATCACGTAATTAATGTTGAAAATCAGTATAAAGCGAGGGATCAAATTTTTGAAACTGAGCTCGAAAGATTCATTATAAATGTCGGGGGCGATAGCAGTGAAGAAAGCAGTGAACCTGAATCATTATCAGGTGTGGAATACTTAGAGTCGGATTTCGACTACGATTCGTAACTTTTTTACAAAAAAAAATTATGTTCAGTTCATTAATAAACGTTTAGTAATAAAATGTTGTTTACTTCATGCACATCTTATTCACCTTCAACTAATAATAAAAAAACAGTGAGAGTCAAAAAATCCATATAGCAATGTAACTTTGTTATAGCATACATTATAGGTTATAGCATGAGAAACGAGGCAATTCTCTCTAACACAATAGGTACTCGTATGTAGGTTTGGTACCATTGGATAAGGTATCTGTATTATTAACAATAATTAGTCTTCAAATATTTATTTTTGTTATAGTGACATTTTTCCCTGAATATTAAAAAGTATCAACTCTGTTTATGCAGTATAATAACAGTGTTGACAACCTAATTTTTTTTGAAATTGCCGCCGTTTTCAGTGGACAGCTTTCGTTGGCCAAACTCTAACACCTATTGTGATGAATACCTACATTGACGAATAAGTTATACATTTGAATTTGACAGTTTTAATACTAATACCTATACTTATTTTCTCTATGCTAATACTAAATATGGTCCTCCGTCTAATATAATCCATTAAGAACTTATGAATATTTTTATGATTTTCAAACTCCGTACCTATCTTATTAGTATTTTGGGCTAGGGTCAAGCTTAATGCCACTAATAATAATAGGTTTAGAGATAAGATATGGATCAGTTCTTTATTCAAAACATAAATATAAATACACACCTATAGCATGTAAAATGGTAAATAATATACCTATTTATACGTACAAAAAAAAAAAACTATCGTTTTGCCATTATGGCGTACAAAAATTATTGGTAAATTTTAAAATAGGTACCGAGTCTAATTAAAAAAGTAACCTTTAAAGCTATTTTGTACAATAATAAAAACTTCAACAAACATTACCACAAAGATAATAATTAATAATATGTAAGAAAAGATGAACTTTACAATCGTGAGACTTCCACTGTATAGGCCAATGTTAAAATTTGACAATCAGAAATTCGTCAATGCTTGTAGTAAACTTTCTGTAATAGAAGATTTAACTTATTTCTTAGTTTTGCGATTGGACATTTCTTTCAACATTTTGGTAATTTGTTAAATATTATTGGCGCTATGCAAAATTAACTTTTCCGCACTAGCGCAGTAGGTACTAGAAGAGCACTTCTTTCTTAGCTCAGAGGCTTTCTTATCCTAGATTATAATTTTTATAGTGTAAGGCTATTTTTTTAATTTAATTGCTCGGCTCGATTCAATCTGATAGTCGTCGTTTGGTTCGCATATCTATCGCTTAATTTAAAGGTGTAATCCCTAGTTTTTACGTTGTTCCTGGTTGCTTTTTTTTGTTTCTGTTATGTCTAGGTATAGCTAAATCTGCTAGTATTTTTATATATTATAATAATTCCAGCCACTTAACCACTGGGAATTTAAGAATTTTAATTCTGTTATAGCTAAGTGCTAGTGCTAATCTGCTAGGTTCTAAGTGGAATTGCTGTTATTAGAAAAGGGTACCTAAAAGAGTAGTTCATCATTCTCACATTAGCCTATTGCAGTCCACTGCTAGACGTACCTAGGCCTCCCCTAGGGTACACCACAAGGCCTGCTCTGCCGTTTTCGGCAACCAGGGAACTGGGGGCCGTTTTCTTTAGTTACACTGCATGGTGCGTTTTGGCCATAGTTACCACGCCAGGTAGGTTGGCAGCTACAGTATGTTAAACGATACCTAAAGAGGGATGCTGCTACTCATACCCCCGGAAATATCCCTTAGTCGCCTCTTACGACATCCACGGAAGGAAAGGGGCTGGTCAATAATCTTAATACTTATCCACTGTTACAATGACTTCAAGGTAGTACGTGGCTTAATATGACCTATTTTTCTAATCGGAATAAAATTATCTCACGACCCTAATAACTCATGAATGTAACGTAACAATTGACAATACTAGTCGCAATATATTAGAGATACATGAATAGTGAACGTTGTAGATTTACCCATGCGCAAATGTGGATTGCGTCGCCAATCAATATCGGTATAGAGTGGCGATTAAGAGCGAGCGCTGAGACCCGTCGCCCCCAGCCCGGGAGGATGAGCACCTGATGATGATCGCGGGATCAGCGCCGCGCGCCCTCAATTAGCCGGGATTATCCCGCACGTGGCACGGGATTAGTTTTGACAATTCTTACGCACTATAGAAATACCTGCATTAATTGCTTTTTATTGAGTTGTAATTTTTTGGACAACCTTGTTCTTTATAGACTCATTGTAGCGTAATTGTAGTGTAAGGTACTAGGGGATATATGGCGATTGCTCTAACATCATGGGCATTAGGCATAAAGACTCTTAAAAGATCAGAATCAGAAGGGGTAGGAATACCTATATGTTCCCACTCACCTACCCTGGTAGTTACTTATAATGTCCTCCTGACCGAATTTCGGTCACGGCGGCTTGTCTCAGCTGAGACTTGCCATCTGCGCAGGAGATATTATAGTGCACAAGTATGCGCGCAGACACAGGTGCACTCTCTATTCCCTCACTCTCATAATCCGATGGGACGGTAGACCGACACGACCGGAGAGAGATCAGGCGCAGGACCAACGGCTTAACGTGCCTTCCGAAGCACGGTGGGGTCTCGACATGTGAAAGCGGTCAACCATCACAAGACTGACCGCGGCGAGCACGGCTTAACCTCGCAGATCGACTGATCTGCCGGGTAGCCGCATAGCTACGAGGCAGTAACTTATACGTAGGTAGAAAATATTGCCAGAATCTGTAATTTGTTTATTTGGCGCTAACACGCATTCCTGCCGACAAACTGTCACACAGTTTGGCGGGTTTATTTATTTTGTGTTACGTGTTAAATTTAATAAATGTTTTAATAATTATTACTATTATTAGATACTAATTATATCCAGTGTTTATTTCTATTTTATTATAAACTAACAGTTAATAATGTTTTATGTAGTTACGTTTAATCTGTAACGAGGTTTATGACGGCTGGTTTCTTCGTAGAAAACAGACGTTACTTCGAGGAAACATATGGATGAAATGGCAGTACTCGGTTTCAAAGTGCCGCTGGCGACTCCCCGGCTATAAAACTCTAACATTTGATGTATACGCTCTGCAGCCCCGTCATTTAGGAACGTCGTATAAATAAACAGCTTTAGCTACATGTTTTACAACACAACATAGATAATTAAAATGTTGAGAAACGTAAACATGTCTTTATCTGACAACGCGCGGGGAAAATATTGTCGTAGCGATCGTAGCATTTGTAGTGTTTCAAATGATTTGTACATTAGGATACTATAATATGTAGTAAGTAGGGCCTGACTTTGTCCCGTCATTGTTTTATGTTGTAGTAATTGTTAAGTATAGTACTTATTTACATACTACGTAGATAGTTATATACTCATTTACATTCTCAAAAGTAAGTAGGTAATTACCTGTTAGTGTTAATAATTATTACCAGTACAAGATTCTTGCCCGCGTAGCAGGATAACCTGCTTAACTTTGGTTTACATACAAGATAAGTATTTTATAAAAGAAGGAATAACTTACTAAAATTTCTTCGATAATAGTCTTGAAACTGTTTTAGAATAGTTTACGATAAGTTGTAACGCGAATAGGGTTGAATATGAAGCACCCTGGCTGTAACAGATAATTTTTATTCCGATTATGTAAATATCGCGATGTTTTATTGTATTTCTTTGATCGATACCTATTTAATTCTTTAATCAAACCGATTACTACGTCCGTTTTATTAATTAGTGTTTGTAAAAAACAGGCTGCATATAAACTGGGCCGCGTTCTTAAGGCGCCTATAGGCAATATTAGACTACAGAGATCAAGGAATACTACTTACCACAAAATATCTTGACCATTAGTTGATAAGATGTTACTCAACACACGAATAGCTACGAAACACCTTTTCTCTATTATCCATAAGTGTTATAAATATACTTATTGTAATAGTAATACTTAGTATACGGACCCACCAGTATCCTATACCCACGATAACCGGATGGAAGGTACCTATTATAATCCAGGCTATTTGTGTAAGAAAAATATGAACTTAGTTGTATAGGCAGGTAAGAATATTCGCCTTAATTGTAAGACTACGAGAGAGATTGCACCGAAAACAAGCGGTCGGGAAGCCTGTCACATTCGAGTGCACTCGCTTCACTCAAGTGTGATACGAGGCTGGTCGGCTCGCATGTCTCAGGGAAGCCCTGTAAGGTCCGGTTAAGATGGTGTCGCATTAACTACCTTCGTGTTATCTCAAGTACTCTATAACGTATTAATTTGTACGCTAAGATCTTGTTTATTCATACTTTGGAGTAAATTACCTTATAATAAAGCCAGCAAGTGCTAGAAAACTAAAATTATCGCGTACCTAATAACATTAAAGCTTTAGACTTCCAAGATTTGATTTCAGTTAGTTACAAGTGACGCTTATAATAAAAGCGTGTTATACCTACGAGCGTTGCCGTACCTAGCCTATTATGCGGTCTGTGTGAGCTTCTTTAACAGCGCCCTTTTTATTGTTTGTGGTCCTGGTCTGGTCAATTCTGCGCCCTCTAGGGTCTGCGCCCTGTGCCTGGATACCGCTGGCACCACCCTAGTTATGGCACTGCCTGCAAGATTGTCTTTTTTTAATCCTGACTAGAGTACTTACCAATCAGACGATGTAGAATGAGTCTAATTATATTAAGTGGAACATTGTTTAAATAATTATCCCTAATACGCGTATAAAGGCACCGTTTAGTACTGCGTTGCCTAAAAAGACAAGTATTTACTTACCAAGCACGACAGTGTTTTATCCTTCACTATTTCTTATAGCGTTTTATTTTGAAACCAATAATATGATGAAGTAGTCATATTATGTGAGCTTTAAGCTTAATTACGTTTGGTAAAGGTGCATAAGCAATAATTCGCATTTTATTAGCGGCCAAGTAGTGTGGCGTAGCTTCGATGTATTTTGTCTGCTGCGCGATGGTAGGTTGGTGATTTTTTTTTACCACGGCATATACCTACTTATTAAAGGCCTCTGTCTAGTATCATACATAGGAATTTTGTGAGTATGTATTGAACATAAATGTGATTCCTCATGTGTGTGTCACAGACAGAAGTCCCAAGACCTCAGTCGTATGTGTTTCCATAATGCAGCCACATTATTGTTGACTTTTAGACCTTAAGAGATAGTAATATACCTAGAAGGTTTTTTCTTAACAAAATACAAATGTTTGTGAGTTAAATAATTTATTTTGGCATTTTTCATTGAATTTTCATAACTAACAATCTAACTACTATTAACAATTACTTGAGGTTAAGTCGCAACATCTTATATATATCCTAGTGTTACTTATTCGTTAAACGTTACTTATTAGTTATGTGAGTTGTCACATAACATTAGTACTACGACTTCAAGGATTAGTTTTATAAAATAAGATGTACGATAATCAAATAGCCATATAGGCCGATGCGGCCCGTTCCCACGGTTCGCGCGCGGATTACACGAAATGCCCTTTTGGTGCTTCGCTCCGACACTGACCTGAGCTTTTTGCGCAAAAAAAATGCTCCGATAAATCACGGGTTCATTGTGTACCGCCTCTGGATAGCGTTCTCCGATTTATGCATTGTAAAATACCAGCTTTTTTGTGGCATCGATCAGAGATCATGTCCAATAAAGGAGGTACCTGCTCAATTTTGACGGTCAAGGTGCCGTACGTCACAATAAAACCCTACGATAACATCAATGGTGTCCTCCGGATAATGCACAGTTCCGCGTATAATTTCGCAATATCGTAGAACATATCAAGATGTCTGTGAAGATATGTTTTAGAATCTCATGTTATGTGAGTTAGTGTATTCTTTCTTCTTTAGATCTTTTTTATATGGCTTTACATTTCCGTTTTTGTACTTCAATCATTATAGTTATTTGAATAAAAGGTTTTATATATTTTATAATTCTTTCAGTTTTTCTTTCTTTCACCTATGAGTGGGGTTGTAAATCCATGTTACCTACCTATTTAAAAATACTTACTTAACCGTTATAGTTACTTATGTAAGTACAAATAAATTAGGTACCTAAGTAGGTACCTATATGTATTCGATGCGCCGTTGTTTTTAGTAATTCATTAACATAATATGAGATTAATAATCACGGTACAACAGGTTAAGTGTACGTAGGTAACTAGACTCCGAGCAAACTTAATAAGCGTGTATTATGTGTACTTAGGTTTCATAAATATTTCCCACATAATATATATTATATGATAATGCTTTACTGTATGCTATCGTAAAATTGTGCAAATATTTCTTCGTATCTAAACATTTCTTTTGTTTTTTTAGGTCATATTAAATAATGAATGAACGGATGAATGATGAATAATGAATGAACGGAAGGCAAAATATTTTGGTCGAAGTATTTTCTGAAATGTAGATACTTGAATGTGTTTGAATTTTTGGCTTTTCAAGATGTTTAATTTTAAGTCTTGTAATTTTGTGTAAGTATCTGCTTATTGCTTGCTTTCTACGATTCTATAGATGATTTCTAAATCTATAGATGATTTTATTCAAATACTTCGAAGAGTTTACGTATTTGAATTGAGTAGCAAACACTATAATTAAATTTAACAACAGCGTTTAAAAGAAGCATCCAATATGTGTTGTGTTTAACGAGCATGAATATGAACATTTCCGTAGTCGGTCCAAATTGCGTATAATGAGCGAGGGCGGGGAAGGGCGGGCGCGGGCGCCGGCAGCAGGTGCACCGCGCGTGCGTCGCTCCGCTCGCACACGGTGACGCAGCGAACTGCGCCTGCGCCATGGATTGTCTACAGTCCACCGACTAATATCGAATTTGTACCAAACCTACCTCCGACAACGACGACTAATTATGTATAATTCCTCTAGCGTGTAACGTTCGAGGGAACCACCCTCACTTATTAAAACGATATCGAATCCCCTATAGTCCTCGCGACAGGTAGTTATCGATTATAATAAAATGATATTTAATTTCAGCCGTTCTGGTGGAAAGTATTCAGTGATGCAGAATGAGCGGCGACGCTAATACCTAAGTGTGAGTTATAAAATGTGTAAGTGATACTTACATCCTTGTTATCTTTACAGCGTTCTTGAATTACACTAGTTCATTGTGATTTTGTAACCTAAATGGGTAGATTTCTATGGAATACATAGATAAAGTTAATGAAAGGAGAATTGTGGGTAAGATCGACAGCGGTATAGGTATGGTAGGCGAAAAAATCGAGATACCCGTCAATAGATGAAATGTTTTTTTACAAATACCTGGTTCCATTACCTACATAATTGCATAAACGTGCAAAAAGTTATTTACTACCTTAAATACATGAATCCTCATAGCGATTCTTCTATTCTGGTGGCCAATAGCTTTCTTCCATTGTACTCAGATATTTATATGTTTCTACGTAGGATCGTTCAATTGATTGATTTCAATTCCTTTGTTGTTTATAATATAATAGGTATCTATCTAGCTTTTCCTTTTCACCCTCCATTCACCTAGCAAAAGGAAAAGAAGATACGAATTTAGGCTTTAACGTCGAGAGCTTTCCCGGCTCTTAATTTTATATTCTGTCTGAAGGAAAAAAATTATAGAGTGACAGCGGTCCCAATAGAGGTTTGCCATATCTTGTTTGAGAGGCTGAGTGATGATATCTTGTTTCATCATCATCATCAGCCGGAAGAAGTCCACTGTTGAACAAAGGCCGCCTTAGAGCGCCACTATAAAAGAAAGAACCAAAATGATTATTTTTGTTAGATGGTTTAATCCTAAACGAAAATTTAGAATCTGGTAAATAAAATACGTCAAATAATTAAAATCAGTAAAGATTTATTTACATTATTATCACAATACTTTATATTTTGTTACATTTTTTTATAATCAACTTAAAAATAAATAACATGTACTACAAACTGAACGAGAACATTTATTATACTAATTACATGAATGAGAAATATATTCGAAACTAACGACTGGATTTTTCAGAATGATTACATAATGTTAGTACATTTGCTATATTAGACATTAATAGTGGGAAGGTAAATGAACTTGTAAGTTGTACAGTATTTACTACAGTTGAAGCACACTATGTATAAAATCTGCGCGGGCGCATATGGGGAAGCGCTCAAGAGAGCCATGCCATAAATAATATTTTTTGTCGATCATCTACACAAAGTATTTGGGTTATACCTTAAATTGTAGCTAATACGTGAGTAATCTGTTAAACATGATCTATTTAAATATGTGTCTTCTAGAATTTTTAAAGGAGACCCGAGGCAACTGATTTTTGCTTAATTAAATATATGCTCAAATAAACACTCTTACTTACCCATATCCAGATTAATTAACAAAAATGTTGACGGTTTCGTAATAAAAATAACGTTATATTTAACAGATGTGGATGGAAAAGTGGCTGAAGTATTGTCAGAAACGTCATCGGTGTTGTTCGCACTATTTGTGATGCAAGAGACCTACAGGGATGAACAATTTAGAAGAAGGTAACAAACTGTTCACGAAAATCCTGTTGGCCTGTCTACTTTGAATTGTTTGATTATATTGTTGGAACAAATACACAGTTATAAGTTACAATAATATACTTAGGCTTTGAAAACTTTGATTCTATATGTTTGTATTTTAAATACATTGGCATGAAAACGGCTCGATTCCCCCGTAGTCGCCGGACAGATTGCAGATGTTTCTTGAACGTTGCAACTTGCAACAAAGGTAATAGGTACCTATTATTTCCTCTATAACTATTATAACTAGCCACATAAATGATCAGATACATACAAATAGAGAATAGAACTGTTTTTGTAGAAAGCGACTTATTGAGATCACAAGATTACTTCTTGTGATCTCAATATTACTTTAAATACTAACTGTAGATATTATTGATTATGCGAATCCAGAATAGTTTGAAGTGTTGATCATGTTAAGCACCAAAAATATTTCAGCTCCAATGATAAACGTTAGGGAGCTTAAGTTTGACAAACTTACCGAGATCACACGAATTTGTAGGTAGATAACATAGTTACATATTTGTCGCATACATTAATGTTTATAATGTAAAAGATGTAATACCTACTGAGTCGTCTTTACTCCCTAACGATGTCATTAGAACTTAAGACCATTTGACAGTTTAACTTAATTACATTTACTTAAAACTAAATTACTTATCTAGCATTGCATTTGTCGTCTCTGTATTATAATGACGAGATTTAATTACTTAAATAATAAATGCTTAATAGAGGCCGAATATAAACAATAAATGCCTAATTGGTTTGAAGTAATACAGGTTAAGTTAGGTACATTAATGAATATGTTGATAGACCGATCTAAATTACAACCTTCACTAAAATTAATAAGGAGTTACGACAACTACTTTGTGGACAATTCAGTGTTTTTTTCCGATCATTTGTAAGTTGGATATGCGAACGCCGATTGGCTTATACGATTAGAAGTAGAACACACCATTTTCATGACACGTTGTATAATATAGAATAATGCATACTATTCTGTATCTAAGTATTTGGTTTATTACTATTGCTAACAACGCTCTCTCCATACAAATTCCTCTTAGTTTCCTTGTTTCTCATTTTCCACATTTCACCATCTCGAGCATGTAACTTTAGAGAGACGTTCCTTTTATTTTACTTACTACTAGGCCGTATTGTTGCCGTGGAGACTGGAGATAGTCTAAGAGATGAGCGCACCTTGTGAGTGTGGTTTGATGTGCACGGGGTGTGCGGGGTGCGGGTGCGCGGGGTGCGACGGGTGCGCGGCGTGCGGCGCCTGGCGTGGCTGGTGGCAGCGCTGGTGCACGTGCGAGTGCGCGCGCAGCTCCTCACCGTGCTCGCGGTAGGCGCGCTGCTTATCCTCGAAATCGCGCAGCCTCTGGTTATATCGCTCGATCTGATCGCGCAGCGCCGCGTCCTCTATCGCCGCCCGCTCTTCGTCCAGTTCCAGACACCCGACGCCGTCCAGTCGCTCCAAATCAATCCAACCTCGCCACCTCACGCACACGCCATTCATGATGAATCGGGATACGATGTGGGCCTGGAGACAAAAAGCAATGGTAAAAAAGTTGCACAAAAAATATAGACAAAAACGTTAACGCTGTTGGTGGCAAAAGTTGAAATGCATTTATCAGTCACATGTGGCTCGGAAGTGACCCTTGAAAAGAATACAGGTAGATGTGTCCATCCTTGGAGGATCTACTAGAGTAGATCAATTAACTTTTCTTCTAAATTAACGAATGAAGGCACGTTTAAAGACGCTATTTGGGTGCAAGAACATATGCATCAAGTTGTAAGTGCCTATTTTCAAAATGTCGCCAAAGGAAATATAAGAATTGCATGTAGGCTCCACTAGTGTTCTATTCGTCTACTAATATGAGCATCTAACTGCTGCACTTGGATACATTTTGAATAGTTTTTGCTACTACTATATTTATTGATATACATAAATATGATGTCTAAAATAAGCGTCAAGATCGGTTGCAATTTCTTTTAAGCTACACTAACACGGCAATTTAAACTTGGTCCTTTATAAAAAAGTAGTGAATTAACTACATAATACAATACCATTTGACATAATAATTTTCATATTTATTACGTTTAAGTTAATTAATTTCAATCTATGTAGGTAGGTAGGTACATACGGCCGTTAGCCACAGTACCGTTAAAGAAAATTTGCAAAAGCTCGTGCTTTTAAAACTGTTAGCATGAAATTGGTAGAACGATAACGAAATTGTGCGTATTGGTTTCAAAGTGAAGGACAAAACAACATAAGGCAGACGTGTCGATCCAGATCGCGTGCTGGCTTTGTTCCGGCATCCGCTCCAACCAGCCTTTAATTGTGCCCACATTCAGGATGCAATTTAACTAATAACGAGTTCTCTTTTGGTTCCTTTTAACATGGTATTCAGTAAACGGACGCCTGCCGTATGTTTGTAATTGATATTACATGTTACGTATAGAAATATTTGCGAAATAGTAAGACAGGACTTCATTTTATACTTTCAGTTTTGAAACAAATGTGTTTTAGGACATTTTAAAATCTTTTGTGACAGCTTCATTAACTTCATTTCTAAATATATTTAATAAATATTCAATTATTGAAATCGCGTAGTTGTATATATGCTGACGTAGCTGATATTAGATGCATACGTATCCCGCATAATGAATGCCCAAAGTACCTATCTGTTATGAAGATATAATCTATAATTTATTTTATGATTTGAATAAAAACTAGTAAAACCTGGTAAGGAACATATCAGAAGAAGTACAATTTAAATCATACGGAGTAGTCCGGATTTCGAAGAGGGAATGAAGCGACGCGACGCCACGCCGCGGCCATGATGGTTGGGCGGGCGCGGCGCGCGGCCTCGGGACGCCCACCAATCGCGACGCTTTACCACTATTGATTTCAGGGGAAATGTTTTTCTCCCTTTCCCAAAGGACTAACACTGATGCACAATTTTCTTGATGGCGTCGCCCCCACCTTATCAACGAGGGGTTGTATTAAGAGGGATTTAAAACATCTAAAAGAAAAGCGCTAGAGGTTTCGAATTGAATTAAGGAGATCAACTACAAGATAATTTAAATCACAACTATAGTCAGGTGTAGGACGGTTTAGTTTATAATTCTAGGTATATTTATAATTCTTTGTTGTTAATCTGGGCTTAACATAATGCAAGAGCAGCAGAGTATCATATTTGAAAGAATGGAACCAGTCTCTGCTATACTGATCTCCGTAACGACCAAACTACTTATTATAAATAGCCCTAATCACATTCGTATCGATTATTTAAATTTAATTTTGGTACTATCTATTGATATGTGAAATCTACGAGTGGTTTCAAGTACGCTATAATAAAACATCGTTACAAGACTAGGGCTGGTGCACACTCGAGCGCATTGTTAAATGAACCGAGTGTAAATAAATATAAGTATTCATACGGAGGCACAGCGGGCGGCCACTGCGTTATAAGGGGGCTACATTCAATAAAACGGGCACCAAATGGGCCCATTTCATTGCAATAAGAAATTTAGACGTAGCTACATAAGTATAAAAAAGTGTTGAAGCACATAAAGTTAATACCAACTTAAATCGTTAATGCTCGTAAGTTTTGATTTATTTTTTTCTGAATAATCTTAAGGTGGGTTGCTTTAAACAGTCTGTTAACGTTACATACGTAGGTACGTCAAAAATAACGATTACAAAAGATGTTTAACGTAGGTATGTAAAATTTGACGCATTGTTTCATGGCATAAGTAACCCGGTTATCAACGTTATTGGGGCTGCAAGTAGAAAACAAAACATTTACGTAATTAAGGCTGCTAGAAGAAAACCGAATTGGTATCGCCATTTTTAACATTTACGTGTGCGTCAAGTAAAACTGAAGCAACCCGCCCTTGGTCGTGTAAGTAGTAACTGTTATATTCGTAACAGTTTTCTGCCCGGAATTGCAATAACATTTTCCCCGCGGAGGAAGACACGAACACAAGTTAGTAGGTATTGGTTCTATGTTACGAAGGGAAACTAGTAGATATTAGTTTTATTTTAAGAAGTACCTAACTAATTTTATCAGGTCTTTGTACCTCATAAAATTTACAGTCTTCTTCTCATCGTATGGTTGATGAAAAACCTGGTGTCAGAGTTTAAACCGCCTGTAGGCCTCTGACATGGCTTTAGACAACGTTGAAAAAATCTCTCCAGTGTGCCGGTTTCCTCACGATATTTTCCTTCACCGTTATTAGCAACTGATAACTAATTTATAGTACGCACATGAATTCGAGAAGACATTGGTGCGTGCCGGGGTTTGAACTTGCGACCTTTGAGTTGGCAGTCCAACGGTCATACCACTTGGCTATCAGTGCTGGATATTACAGTATGACTGTATGACCATAGAGAAAATTATTTTCGTTGGTCTACTACTAAGTAAACTACTTTAAGCTACTATTTATTCGGGAAAACTTGCGTACACTTGGCGCATGCGCAGTTAGCACCCTGTTCATAAAGGAAAAACTGTTTTCATAGGATTTGGTAAAACGTAAACTAGTCTGCCTAATTACACCCTTAATCTAGGTACATAGTACATTTGGAGGGAGTCGGAAACATAACCCCTTGTGACGACTTTATCTGTTACCAATTATCCGATCCTGCTTCATTGCAAGACAGCGGTAATGATAATGGAGCTCCCAAATGAATGCGGCCGTATGTCCCATCATGTTCCATGTTACATTAAGCGTACCGAAATAATTCTTCATAGAAAAGATGTCATTCACTCATCTCCGACATTGTATTAAGCTACGGCCGAGCGTGACCGGTCCGTGATGTGTGGTGTTACGCCTTTTTATCATTAGCGGCTTCGAAGTTATTTATGTCTTAATTTTAGTTATGAAAATGTGGGCCGGAAGCTTCCACCGATGATGACGGGCGTCCAGTGTGAACCATCAGTACCACTGTTCACGAATGAGGTTATTATGTGTTACCGTATGCCTCGTTTGTCTAGAAGTCGATGAGCGCGAATGTTGAGCATGCGGTCCTGGTTTTAATTCCTCGAAAAAAGTGTTCCTGGTTCTTTCCTTTAGATAATTTTCAGTAGCACGGAGTCTGAATTTGTGTCCAGTTGATGCCATTAAGCTCGCCCCCTACTACATTGGGACCTAAAACTTAACTGGCGAAATGTGGGTGTACTATATACCTCTGCTTACCCCTTCGAGGAATACATGCGTGATGTTATGTAATGTTATGAGTTACCGACCGAAACGTTGATACGGGTAGTGAAGTCTAAGAACCTAATTATGATTCATTCATTTGTATTGTTGTGTTACATTTTACATAGGCCTACGTGCACAAGTGGTTAAATACGTCTTTAATCAGTGACTAACAAATACGTCTGTGAGTTTTATAGCTCGGTTTTATTTATAGCCCGACCTAATATTTCATAGTACCTACCTACATAACTTTTTGAGAGCGCCGATATACTTAAACACCCGTCCTTATGTTTGACAGATTTGATTGCATATGGCAAAAAAAAAAAAAAAAATATTTGTACCTAGGTATACAAGTATAGTAATACATAACTAACTAACTAGGATTAAAAAAAGAACTATTTATTTCTTACTTATATTTATGAGAATATCCGTTCTAACTTTGTTCTGCTTACAAGTTATAATACCAAAAAGTAAAGGAAAAAATAGGTTGATTAAATAAATAACATTCTCTAATAAATACCCTATATTTTACTCAAAACTACCTGGATGGTTAATTTAGACCCCAAGAAAGTGTTAGGTTGAAGTTATACTGCGAGCGGTGCTATCACGGCTACGAGCGGTACTTTCACTTGCTATTTATTTTATGGTTTTCCTTGATTCTTATGTATTTATGTAATCATATTTTATGTAACTATAGTGAAAAGGGATTCACATTGTGTACTTTCATTAAATTTATAATATTATATTCTGAATTGTTATTTAATTATCTATGTATATATTGTATATAATTATATTTTATTGCAGCTAGTTTTGTAGGCAGGTACCTATCTCAAAAGAACTTGGCCAAATTCTTGATCTGGTATTTTTTTTTATCAAAATAACAATATCCAATGTTATTTTAATTTTACACATAGGTTCATAAATTATTATTATTTATTTATGGCTAATTAAGGTCAATTAAAGTGTGCGTAAGGTCAGTTAAAGCGAAAACACACATTTTCGAAATATAACTTTGACTAAACATGACATTTAATTGTGTTAACTGTAAACGAAAGTATTCCCTATAAATAAAGCTATTAACGCTCGCTTGAGTTCAATCCGATAACAGTCGTAAGGAAAACGATGTTAAAAATGTTAAAACAAGTTAGGTATACCTTGCCGCTCTCTTTTTGGAAGTCGCAGCCGCGGTTGTTGTACGGCGAGTGGTCGAACACCAGCTGCAGGTTGGTGCCGGTGGCGGTGAACGCGATC
Organism: Abrostola tripartita; assembly: GCA_905340225.1. NCBI lineage: Eukaryota > Metazoa > Arthropoda > Insecta > Lepidoptera > Noctuidae > Abrostola > Abrostola tripartita. Next base: position 7,829,727 of record HG996488.1, read on the forward strand.
TCGGTGTGACCTTCGCGGCAGCCGCTCTGGAACCGCATCTGGCGCTCTTCCGGCGGCCGGTCGCGGTACCCCGTGTAACGAACCTGGTCACAAGTCACAACACCACTTAAAGTATTCCTTGGTAAACTAAAGGCGTGGCCTAGCAACAGAGTCAACTTAAAACTTGCTGAGCGTTTATTTTTAATTGGCAAGTAATAGGTATGAGGCTACGGAAATTCCTAATGTTGTAAAAAATTACTCGATACACTGATCGTAGTTTTTTCCGAGTGAAATACCCACATCAGGTATTTAAGCAGCCAAAATACTATAACTGTATAATATGGATGTTATGTAGGTACTTAGAGTTAAATTAAATGATATTTTATTACATATATAAAAGGAAAACTATTCAAGCACGATGTTTCGAAGCGCATGACTAAATAAATTAAGCAATTTTCCTGTTTATAGGCGATTGGATTGTTTAACGTTAACAATTAGGTACGTACTTATGCGTCTGATATACCTACTGTGTCAAATAAGTAAGCCAACTAATTAGTGTTAATTGAGAAACATACCTCACTTTCTCTGCTCAGTCTTTTGAAGAGATCGTCTGACTCAAATTTGGCTTTCTGGTCGGGAACTACCCGTGGCATTTTAAAAATGAAGCGTGGTTTTGGCTGCTCGTATAGTCCGATGGAGTCGAAAGGCAACATGCCTGCCAAAGCAGCTGGGTCACTCATGGCGTGCATTACACGTCGACTAGAAATGCACTGCGATACTGTTCACCATCACACTCAACACGCGCGCACACTGACTCAGCGACACCGATGATTCAAGTAAGTTACTTCGCAATACCGCCGCGTGCTACACCGTACACGACCACACGACTACCTGCCTCTGCGACAATCGCTGACTGAATGATCGCTCGCTCGAAGGTTCGGGTAGAATTTCCACCAGGGCGGAGTCTCAGCCTGGTGGGGAGCAGCGGGCCAATGACGGGCCCCCTGCGGCAACGCCCGACGCCTTCTCTACGCGCTTTCGGGAGCTTTCAAGCGAAAAGAGGGTTTTCCCCCCTCGACAATGTTCAAAATAAATACTGTACACGACAAAACACATGAATTTATAATGATGGGCATTATCCGCTTTCGACGTTTGAAGTGTTTTATGTATTTGTATCAGATCCTTTGTTCCTTTGTAACGAGATAAATGTACGATATGTACAGTTGTATGGGGTGCAGGATCCCAGGATGCGATAGAGCGCGTGAAACGTGATATTGTTGAAAGGCAGGAAAGCTGCATTTATTGGACGCCCAGTAGCCTAATTGTATTCCATCATGGTATTAATCTCAATGGAAGGGTATGGACCTACCTACTAATTATTATTAACACGTATTTGTAAATGATATGGAGTCAGAACTCCTTGCATCAGTGTCAATTTAACAGCAGCTTTTGGTCGTAGAATCGGTTTAGTGAGTTAATCTTAAAATATAGAGAAAAAAATGTTTCTAGATTCTAGTGAACAAAAAAAATCTTAACATATATATATAAGTATTAACATAGACTTCGGGCAAAGAAAAATTTTCGGGAAAAGATACAGTTATTTTTTATATTGGATCCCGTATGTGTTTGAATACCAATAATATAGTAGGGAGAGTTAGTTTCTACTTAATACAATTTTCATCAATCAGAGTAAACAATTAGCTAATTCTGTGAATGCTTCGTCTTTTTCCAATTACTGATAAGGAAACCTCAAAGTGCGGAAAACCCTCATAAAATGCATACACACAGTATCTACCTACTAAATAAACAAGATAAGTAAAATATTTAATCGCTTGATAACATTTTTACTTTGTAGATAAAATAATAAGAAAATGGTTACCACTACTGCTGTATCTACTAAAATCATCCACCATTCGTCCAAATTGATTTGGATTTGGAGCCATGGTTTGTGGCGGATGATCATCATTTCTTGGCAAAGTCTAACTTGCTAGGGCATGAATTATTTGAAACTAAATTTGTTAAAAAAAATGAATTCTACATAATGTGATTTCTGGCTGTATACTGGTCACAGTAGATTTCTTTGCTTAGAAGTCCAAAATGAAAACTATGTAAGACGGCCGCATTTATCCGATTATACCTATCGTTTTGTAATCGATTCCTTTATTTAACCATTGTAGTGGTGGATTAAACAAATATAGTGTCAATTAGCAGATACAGATTTAAACATTTGGACAGTAGTGATACAGTGAACGGTCGCAGACAGGCGGAGCGTTTAATGCGTCCGTTGTGTTACCGGAGGCGGCGGCTCTGTGAAACTTATACGCTGTTGAAAGTGTCTGAGTAAGATCACTTCCAGATAATCATCGTTAAGTGTTGGAATTGTTGCTTCTTTTTTACCGTCACTGTTTTTGTCATCGCACTCAAAAAAATCGGCGTTCTTTGGCAATATTTGCAATTTTTGAACTGTAGGAGATTTAAATAGGTACCTACGGTTGAAGGAAACTGACTAGGTATAATATATACCCATCTAGCATTCGTTAATATTGTAAAGATATAGTAAATCAAAGCCAAATGGAATGTCAGAACCGTGTGTAACTATACTAGAGTACCTACCTACCTATTTGGTCGGGTGCTGGAGAGAGTTAGGTGTGCAAAATATAATAAGCACAAGCTTGCAGATTATGATTATGGATTTTGCTGGAAAGGTTGATGGTCATTTCTTTCGCCTTTAGATATCAAGTAGAAATATATATCAATTTAGAATCTTAATTTGCAAGCTTTTCTAAGCTAAACACCATTTACAGAACGCAGTCTTCACATGTTGCATACTCCAGTACTTTTGGCATCTGCACTATATTGAAATTTTAAATGCACCTATAATAGCTCAACATTGATCGAAACCATATGAGTTCCAAAATAAGGTACAGAACAACATTAAAAATGAAATAGGAAATTCCTTTAATCTTATTATCCTTCTCATGTTAAATCTCTAAATTGTAATCTTATTGTCCGTTGTAGGCATGTCATACAACCGTTACAACGATAGCTACAGCTAGACATGGACCTCCTAGTGACCAATATAACAGACATGGAGTAATTTTTTCAGTTTGTGTTCATGGGAATCGAGACGCTGTTGTCACAATCCTCTTGCTAAAACGAACATTTTAAAGCATATTTAGGCGTTACACCATTTTTGAAATGCAAAAAATTTACCAACGTACTCAACTTCAAACATTTATAAATTGTTCTAATAAACGTCTGACAAATATTTCAATTCGTCACGTATTTCTTTGTTGGGATGGGACGGCCACGTGTCGGCGTTTGATCTTTATGCAAGCTGTAGGTTTGACGAGAGTGAAGCAACCCCCGCGCGCGTCAATAAAATTCATATCGCTGAACAATATTTTGTGCACAACGTTTTTATTCTTCTCATTATTTTTTGTACATCATAAATTTTATTTTAAGTTATTATACCTATCAAATGTTTTACTTGAAAACATTTTTGAGGCACCTTTAATTGTTTTAGACCTGCCAGAATTGGTAATTTTAATATCATATAATTTGTTACAATTGATTGATTGTTCTCAATTTAAGTTAGTTTAAATTAGAATTTAATATCACTTGGCCATTAACGTGAACTACTTTTGATACGGTTTAAACCATTAAAATAAATCCTTTATTTAAATTGGCGTGTTTTTTCATATTTAAGGTTGATAAGGCACGTGGGCGTGGTGGCCTTATTAACCTGATACTTGACTAGGCCTCAAAGTCGTGCATAATGAGTACGTAGGGCTGCGACTCTGCGCAGTTCCTAAAACACGTTGTAACTGCATATACGTAATACATATGAATAAACGTAAGTAGACCAACAGAATGTTTATGCTAAAAGATTGCAACCACCGGCGGTAAGGTATCTAAGTTTTAAATTCTAGCAGAACGCCTACGTAGGTCTACGATACTACGTAGTTCTTTAAATCTTGTGTAGCTTTTAAAAACTCCACTACCGTTAAATAATAAAAGATTTATTGTCTGTTCCAATTTAAACATAGGTATGTCATATATGTGGCGAGAAGTCAGCTTATTGAAGCTACCAAAATTATATTTATTTGTTTTTAAAGTCTTAACAATATCACTTGCTTACCTTAAGTTAATTTAACGAGGCAAACTTGTGGCTTTACTTCTGAATGCCTGAACCGATTTTGATTTTGATGTATGGGTTATCGTTAGAATCCTTACACTATCGCGAGTAACATAGGCGATACAAAAAAAAAACAAAAAAAAACACGACTGTCATGACAAAAAAACGAACTTAAAAATGAAAAACAAGTTCCATCGCAGTCGGGGGACTCGACCGTTCTGTGGAACACTGTCGTATCTAAAAGGTACCCAGACGGAACTGCGATGGAACTTGTTTTTCACTTTTAAGTTCGTTTTTTGTCATGGCAGTCGTGTTATTAATTTTTTTTTTGAAATGTGGCTTTTACCATTCCATCTCTTTCTGCCATGCCATATATCAATTGTCCATACTGAAAACTTTTCTACACTTCGCATTTAACTCCTTTGATCCTTATGTCAATAATCATGGCATGGCATGACTTAATAAGTCCTATTGATTGTGATACACCTCAGCCAGTATTTAGATCAACAGATCGATGTCCAGCGCTACTTAATTTTAAGACCTGCTAATTGTGTTCTCGTTTAAATATCGACTGACAAAGCATTCAATATTGTGCGACAAGTCATCAAAATTATACCATTGATAACGTTTTTCCCACAAAAATATTCTCACACCCACGGGTTTCAGTGGCGTCAGTGTCTATGTTGATAGAACCTGATAAAAAATTAACTTTAACAACATTAATGAGATATGGCATTATGGAAATAATATATTTAAACTACTAAACAACATTAGTTGTCAGATCCATCTCTGATGAACAAATGAAATGACGGTACTGACAGATACTATGTTCCTAAATATTATATGGGAGATATGACCGGATTGGCGCAGTGGCTAAGCGATTAGACTGCTGCGCTAAGGGTTGCGGGTTCGATTCCCGCACGGGGCAGTAATTTGTGCGATCCACATTTGATTGTCCCGAGTCTGGGTGTTTGTGTGTGTGATTTTTCATGTTTGTGAAACGCACCTACGATACAGGAGAAATTCCTAGTGTGGGGCGACGTTTTTAAAAAAAAAAAAAAAATGAGCTGAGTCACCATCATCATCAGCCGGAAGACGTCCACTGCTGGTTATAGGTCTCCTCCTTAGAACGCCACAATGAACGTCAACTTGCCATTTGCATCCACCGGTTGCCCGCATCTCTGACGATATCGTCGGTCCACCTGGTGGGAGTCCTGCCAACGCTGCGTCTTTCGGTTCGTGGTCGCCACTCGAGAACCTTTCTTCCCCAGCGGTTGTCAGTTCTTCGAGCGATATGGCCTGCCCATTGCCACTTCAACTTGCATATGTATTCCGGATCCTGTCGCGCAAAGAAACTCCGAGCATAGCTCTCTCCATAGCTCGTTGAGTGACTCTGAGTCTCTCCAAAAGGCCAACCGTTAGCGACCACGTCTCGGAGCCATACGTCATCACTGGCAACACACACTGGTTAAAAACCTTCGACTTAAGATGCAGACACGTGGAATCATGGTGTTCCACTATTTGACAATCTAGCAATTTATCGTTGTTGTCGATTTGGAAACCTAAACTTGTTACAATCTTTTTTAACTGAGCAATTTGTCTCAGTCTTTAAGAACTGTTTTCAAGGAAAGGAACTAACTACATATTAGCTTATGTTGATAAGAAGAAGAAAAATTCAAATTGTAAAAGAAACAGGTGAAGGTGAAGAATTGGTTTGTCGTCATCTATCGACAGTAGCATAATATAATATATTGTACCTACTTATAGTCTAGCTATATACATTCACATCTACCGGTTGTCAGACGGATCTACTTAGCAATAGCAGCTGACAGATATTATAAATTTATGATGTAGTTAATTGATAACGCAACGTAAACCACATCCTTTTAGATAAGTAAATGTGTGTGAATGTATTGTGTATAGTCCTGTGGAAACTAGTTATATTTTGACATCAGCTTTTATTCAGTATTTTTTTTTGAATACATAATTTTTTGAAAGACAATTAAGTCGTTACCTAGAATCGTGAGTCTAGAAATCTCAGATTCAATTTGAATAAAAAAATCCATATTAGATTGAATTTTTTTATCTTCTGTATGCAAAACTTTCCGCGATCCATGACAACAGGGTTCTGCAGCTATTATTATCTACATGGGGTACATACTGGCGCGTTTTTAGGACATCGTTAACATTTTCGCAACTGTTGTTAGTGCATACAGACCAAGCATAAGCAATAAAATAAAATGAATAAGGGCTATTGAATTAATACTGCCAGAAGAGATCAGAAGAGAGGCCAGGCAGAAGAGAGCCTTCTTATCCGTAATATTTTGATAGTGATTAGTGTCATCGCTAATGTTTTGACCATGGAACAATATGAAACAACCTTTGAACCTTCTACTGCGCTCGGCTCTGCTCTTAGTAAACTAAATTTCTAACACCTTAAGTTGCCTCAATCTGAATCATGAACTTAATTTTTTATTGGAGCCAACTAAATCTATTTCCAGTAAATGATACATTTATAATATACCTATTGCTTACCAGGAAAATCTAGTTTTTTCAATCTGCTTTCGTTACATCCACGTTGCGCTTGCGTCTCATAAAAACATGATCTATTTGATAATTTTTCTGTCTTCACACAGATTCCTTGTCAGTGGTCCGGTATAATAATCCTGTTTTATCATTGTAAACATGTCATTCGTATTGTTTATACGGCGAATTTTACCCCGAACAAATGATCCGCATTTCTCACCTCCAGTAGGTACAAGCTTTTTACGGCTACGACCAATAAATCAAAGCTTTGTTACTTTCCGACTCATTTACATATTTACACAGTGACAATGACCGTGGAGACATTTAATTAATTGATTCATAAACCTTTTCATAGTTGTAGAGCAAAAAGTACGCATTGACCCCTGAATAAAACAAAAAGTACACAATAAAGAAAAGGGTTACAACGTGTTCCCATTAACATGTATTTTAATGTGAGGCGCGTTCGGGCAGTTGAGTCATTTGTTACGATCTTTTATTTTATTGCCACCCTTCTAAATAACGTTTTTGTTCCTTAATTTCTTCTCTAATTCTGTTTCGGAACGTTTTAGATATTTATTTGTACTGACAGGTTTGGAGTAACACAAATAATTCATTTATCTAAAATATATTGGCTGGTGACGCCCGTACTTCTTCATCATCATCATCATCAGCCAAAGACGTCCACTGTTGAATATAGGCCTCCCCGTTTAAGCGGGGGGGGGGGGGGGGGGGTTGCCATAATCCCCACGCTTGGCAAGCGGCTTGGGGATCCGTACTTCTTATCTTTTTTGAATGGGCTTGACCTAGATTTCTTGGCCATAGTAAGTTGTGTCCAATCTTGAGTATTGCAAATAGCCCATTTATTAGTACGATATATTAATCTACTTATCAAGGCCTATAACTTTAAATCTACAAGATACACGACCACCTAGGTGTCGATAAATTTGACATCAAACACCATACCTCCACATACTAAATTAACTTTTAATGCCTCAAATTTACAAGACTTGCATGTGCGAATTCAAACACGATGGTCGTACCTGAGAGAGCGCCGCGCCGTGCCGCGTCACGCCGCGCCGCCTGCTGCAGGGACCAGCTAGGGGACGCTCGTAAACTCGCAAAGAAGCCGTCAGACGTTGTTTATGCGAGCAATTCCGGTCAACGCTTTGTCTTTCGCCGCGCGGCCTTCGGACGACACCCTAATAAAAGGCGTGGCAAAAACTGCCCTAATGGGCGCTGATCCTATTTCAAAGTAATAAAATGCAACAAAATTAGCCTTTGTTAAATTTGGAACTGTAAACTGCAGACATATTACGGACGGGTCCGACCGGCTCGTCTCGTATACGGACTATTGTTTTATGGGCGTGTAACTTTCAACTATTGTTAATTTTGTTTTATAATAAGGGTCCGACGTGTAGCGGTAACTTTTAAAAATTGTTTTCTCTTTGGGATACCTGCCAGAAGTGTCAAAACCGACCAACGTACTGTTTGATTCGACATCGAGCATCGTTAACAGGTAGCTTTCTCCTTTGTTTATGTATCTAAGTGTCTAACTGCTAGCTACAGGCTAAACGACAGGATCCAATTAAAGTACAAGTTCGTAAGTAAAGATCGTTAACAATCATGTCGCTGCCTTGTACTTAGGTTAGTGTGGTGTTAATATGTGAATCATAATCGTCGGCATCGAATACTAATGTGCGTGGAATCAAACCGGTTTGTTGAGTTCCGTTTACGTCAGCACCTTGCTGTCATTGATTGTCTCCGATATGACGTGAGGTAATTCCTGCAATATTTATATTTAACTAGCTATATAATAAAAATAGCTTACTTTAGTTTGAAAGAAAAAGCCGGATAAATGTATATGATTTCGCCACCATATGGGACTTACGACGACCAGTGGCGTGTAGGTGTAGGTATAGACTCATGATAAAGGAGAACCCCACTGCCTATTTTTTCGGGGTATACAAGAATTACAAGATTATATCTATGATGAATGAACTAAGATAAGGGAAGAAAGAAATACTGTGACTCATTGTGTGTGTGTATTAATTAATATGTAATAATATTATTGATAGCTCGTAATTTCTTGAACTGGTATCTGCGTCGAAGATTAACAAGTATGTCACTGTGTGACTGTGCCTCCAGCATCATACTATAAGGAAAACGTTGGGTATTCGTTGATCAAAACACATCGTGAAAGTGGTTACGTTCACCACGGCTCAGCAGAGTGCGGCTGATGTAGTCATGTAGTGTCGACCTCGCGGCGCGCGGCGGCGGTGCCAATGTAGCGGGCCAGCCATATTCGCGTTTTGGAATTCCCTGCTTGGCGTGTCCTTGTAAACAAGTAGCTAACGTTTATTCATTGTGCCATTGACATGAGGTATTGTGTGTCAATGATCTCAGTCAATCACAACACCATAAGCGACGCTTGCAATTATCAACCTGTATTATATATCAATTAACATTTCGAAATATAGCTGAATGAAATAAAACTAATTACGGATTTTATCGCGGTTTTAATTTTGTTTTTTGGCCCCGACGTTTCGAATCCTTTACATCACTCATGGTCACGGGCAGACTGAGGTGTTAAACGTCTAATTTGAACAACAACTATCAACTACCTTACATTTTTAGTTATTATTTACAATCCGATTCACGCAAAATGAGCTCACTGTGTCATTCGGTCTTGCAGTTTTACGCTTGGAATTAACTTTAATAGAATCTATGATGGGATTCCAAGCAGGTGGTATGTCCCAGCCACCTTCTCTATTGAAATTTGGGTGTTTGTTAATTTCAATAGCCTCGTGTATCATCCTAGGAAGGAATCGATTTTCTTTGGCAAGGATCTGTGGTTTATCAAATCTGATGTAATGGTTGGCTTGGTCAAGCGTATGGTCACAAATTGCAGACTTCCTGGCACGGCGGTGTTTAATATCGGCGATATGTATGATTATGGGTTCTCAATTCTTCGGGATCCTTTTTTTTATGTATTTTCCCTCATAACTCAGTCATTTATGAACCGATTTGTACATTTTTTTTCATATGATTTGGGTTTAATCTCCGATTGGTCCCCTAGAAATTTTGTCATTACCTAATGATAGATAAATGATAGAACTTCGAAGATGGAACGGAACTCCTCATAGGATCACAGCAAATGCCCGTAACTTGATGATATGATAATGATATTGCTTAAGTAGTAGTCGATAACTGACCATTAATAAGGTCTTCCTTGTTAGGGGTTAGTCATCGACTACTACTCCCACGAGGGAGTGGGGGTCCGTTGACCCCCCCCCTATCACTCTCCTGGATCAAATATATCGTGTGAGGTATCGTTTAAAAGGGTTTTTTGTTTTGTGTGTAAATAAAAAAAAATCTATAAAAAATTAAAAACTTCAAAAAACTCAAAAGTGAAAAATAATATTTTATCACATCACTTTACGTAAACGAAGTGGAAGTCGGCGCCAAATCCCAACATCCATTAAGCAATTCAGAAAAAAATTACTTATGAGAATGCTGTCATTTTATTTTATTTATTTATTTATTTGGATTGCCAATAGTTATTACATTACATATATTTAATACAGATTACATTTAAAATTATACAAGTTAAATGCATAACCCGTTACAGGCAAACACCGCATGCTTAGTGTAGCAAACCTATCGTGAATTATAATAAAAAGGACCTTAAAAATACATTAAATGATTAAAATAAAATATATTCTACGCGACGTCATAAGTGCTTAGTTCATAGTTTCAAAGCTAAACTATTAACTAAGCGAACGCATAGGATTTGGTTTTGGCGCCGACTTCCACTTCGCTTATGTAAAGTGATGTGATAAAATATTATTTTTCACTTTTGAGTTTTTTGAAGGAGGTTTTGACTTTTTTTTATCACTTTTGAGTTCATGTGTGTTACTAACACTAAATGCTACTTAAACGCGCCGGTGCGCCGCTACGGAAATACCTGGGTAGGGGAATTACCGACTGGGTTTACTTATCTGTACCTATATGTAGATCGTATAACTATGAATGTAGGTTATAAATGTAAATGGTATCAAATGATCAAGGTCAACCTTGCTTTCACTAGTAATTCTGGTAAATATAATATAAAAATAAATAATAAAATAATATAAAATATAAAATGTTAAAAAGTAGGTTTATGTTACAGGAAAAAGTATGCTATATAACTTTGACGTAATATTTTGAACCAAAAAATAAAGCATTTGTTTAGTTTGCATTTAAATTAATAAGGAAGTTTTGATAAACATCAAGATTTGATGATCAAGAGTCGTGCCGATGATTACCTACATTGCAAGGCGACAAAATATCTACTTATTATAGGTACTAGAGTATGGTTTACGATCCATGGCTGTGGTCCATATTTGTTTTCTGTTAAACAGCAAGTAACTCTCCTATGGAGCTCCCTGGTTTACTAGCACTAGTCAATTACTGCTGTTAGGCTGTACGTTAGAATTGGTTCATCTAGAGGCGTCGGGAAATATGTAGGCCTTTTTCTATATGTATTGAAAGAAACCGTAGGATATTTTGTATAAATAATCAGCAACTGCTAAATAACTAAGATCAATAAGGAAAACTTGCGATAAATAGATAAAATGGACTTTACGCGCTTCTTAGAAATAGACAGCGCGCCGAGCCTCCGCTAGACCTCGGCGATCGGTGACGTCAAGTCAAGATCGGAAATTCCTCATCGTGACTGTCTATTTCGGCGCAGACGGCGACACTTGTGTCATGCGGAGTGTTCTGTAGCACGGATCGCTAAAGTAAACAGGACCTGTCGCTAGCGGGTAACCTTACGGGTTTTACCGCTCTACGAGATCTCCGTGTAGGTAATCATGACAATAATACATATACTTTTTACGTTTAAGCGAATATAACTTAAGTTAACTGTTTCTTCCATTCAATGAACCAAAATCGTATTTTACAAGGTTAATCGGATTTGTTGTTATCGATAGAGCGGAAAATATCATTAATCAACGGTTTTTACGAAGCGATCCTCTACGAGGCAGGTCGCTTACACGTTATTACATAAAGCTTATTTTATTATGAACGGACGGCACCGTTTATAAAACGTTATCTTCAAATGAACACAATAACAAGTTTAATAATAGGAGTGATTAATGTGCTCACAGGATGACGCGCACTTTGCGCCGAGGGTGAAGGGAGGCGCGAACACGACACTGCGCAATACTACAAGTCCCGTCGTCGTCTGCCTGCTCCCGCCCGGCCCAAATGACCAGACATTATTTAATTGAAATAGAAGTGAAAGGGTGACAATTGTAATAGAAAACAAAAAAGGGTTTCGTTTTTGCCGGAACGACGCGATGAAATATTGCGCCAGCCGTGCATTGTAACATTTGTTCCTTACTACCTATTTAGATGATGTATTATAAACATAATGATATTTGGAAATAAATATAATCCACTAACTAATTCATAAAATGTCTGTAAAACATTATAAAACGTGATGAATGTCCTGAAAAGAAGATAAACTAAACCTACTTGCTATTTAAAAGGTCCCTTTAAACCTTTAAGAACGAAGTCCGGCATACACAGTAACAAGTGAAATACAAATAAATAACCAAAATCAATAGGTACTAAAAGGAACTATAAATCACGGTTTAAGTTGTGAGTTGTTTACCTACTTGTTTAAGCAAACTTCTTGTAAGGCTGTTGTGTATTGAAAGAAACGGAATCGGGCTTGGCATTTGCTAACTAATGATTCCGTGTGACAAAGCCGCTGCTCGCTCCCTGTCAAGCGACTTTAAAAGCCCTTTGTAATCAGACATTTTTAACACTTCAATGTTTGATTTGTGCGAATTTGCGACATCGACAGAAAAAAGCGATTGATATGTCACGTTGTTATTGTTGTTTGTAATGCTACCTGGAACTTTTATGCCCAAAAAAACAAGGGTAGTAGTATTGATTGCACGACGACAGTTTGGAGTCTTTCACGCCGCACTACTAAAATATGACAGTTTCATGAACGAGTCGTTGACTTTATTGTATACAAAAGTATCGTGTCGGCGGATAATTGATGTTCATTCGCAGAATTTTTATTTATGTTAAATTTTATAAGTTAGCTCACACGTTGCATACGTTTATTTTATAATGCATACTTTTTTATACTTAGTCTGACTCCTATTTAAATGTATGGATTCATGTTTGATAAATTGAAAACAAACCGTAGTAACGTTGTTTAATATTTAATATCGTGCAGCAGGGAGCGGGGCATAAGGCGTGAAATCAAATTGTCAACGCGGACTCCAGTGAACATATTGATATTTTAATTAGATTTACAAAGTCGCTGATCGCAGTTCCGTGGGCAACACCCAACTCTTTGAGCTGCTCTAATGGCACCCCGCGGACTATATTTAAGGGTTGTCGGACCCCGCTTTGTGCTTCCTCAATATTTACTCCTAAATGCATTAATGCAACAATACTTACTTGGTTTTTTAAGTTTTCGTAGCAGCTTCCGCGTTATCGTTTACAAAAGCTTTAGAAATGTCACTCACGGCGTAATTATAGAGCAGCGCAGCAGGTAGCTTCCTAACTAATAGTAGCGAGTGTAGCGACTATGAACATAATCGTAATTGCTTTTTCGTCTATACACGTAAACTATAAAAACTTTTTATACGCACCTTTTGTTGTTGTAGTAATAAAATTCACAGAACAAATAATTACTCGGCGACACGTTCAACAGTAATTATTTAAAAGTAATTTGAGTCAAAATCGTTAGACAAACAGACGAAAGCATCTCGTTTCGAATGAATATTTGGAGTATAAATATCTTCAAGTTAAACTATGAAACGTTGTGGTGCTGTCAGGACCATTTAAACATAGGTACCTATATTAAAGCTTACTCAGAAAATGAACATGACATTTTACGAAGTAGAAATGTGGATGCATTTGAAAAGAAAGAATGAACTAAGAGATGATTTCATAGTTGTGTTTCTTTCTAACGACTTATAAAATATAGCACAATTCTAGTTTGACAAAACACATCAGGCAGTTCAGGAAATCATAAACCAATCTCAGCATACAAACACGGCAAACTTTCTGAGTAAACTAAAAAAACGCATACATGTGAAAACAAAACGACACAGGCAAACATCTGCAAAATTATTTTTGTTCCAAAACAACACGATCAATTTGTCCGAATATGCAATGAGGAGAGTGCAGGGGGTGGCGGAGCCCTACTGCGGGCCCGGCGCGCGCCGTCATTTCACGCTGTGCCGTCGGTACACAGAACTCTAATTGACACACTAAAATACGTCATGGCGCATAAAAGCATTGATTCCGGCGAGCCCTTCCATTTTCTAACAACATTTTATGACAAACGAAAGGTTAATTTATTTTCTATGGACCCATTTAATATATTGTTACTAACTGCTAACAAGATTTGCCGGTCTAGGCGTTTGTTTATTCCTGCTCGAATTACTAGTGTTTTGTAGTACTAGTACATGAAACAAAAAAAAATGAATTTTATTTTGACACCGACTTTTCTCATTCAACTAACTAGCCTACCTATATTACACTTATTAGAATTTAGGCTTTGCTGCAGTGAGTTGTTTGGATGGAAGACGTTCGTGCATCGAAAAACACGCTGATCCAGCCTTATCGGTTTACATCCATCAGAAGTATAACGAGCAACTAGTTTTGACGTTTTGTAAGTGCTCTTTTGTAGCCTATATGAAATAATAACATTATGACTATGAGGCAGCAGTGAGTGCTCCCGCGATTGCGGTATATTATGAACTACGTAGTTTTCTGGAGTTCATTGTGACATTTACTCAAAAGGATAACATATATATAGAGTTGCCAGATAATCAAATATTTCTTACCGAGCCGAAGATATAAGAAGCACCTCAGGGACTGAAAGCTTTCGGCACTCTGCGTGTTAAACACTGTCTTGTGTATTGCGCACGTAAACTTTCAAATGCACGGTCTTTGTTCTGCAGAGGGTTACTCCCGAGACAGCACATAATAATGCCTTCCAGTACACTTTCTAAAGAATAGTAAGAATTCGTAATGAAATTTCTGAACCAAATTCTTTAAATACTCTTATATTATAACAAGAGTTTTTTGCGGAAGCCCCTCTCTACACAGTCGTCAGTAAGTTTCCGCGCCCCACGGCTGCCCGAGGCAAATATCTGCAGAATGCGTGTAATTATTTATTTGCCCTCCTAGCCCTCTGCCCCTTGCACCCACTCAGCCTTTCAACAGCCAAACAAATAAATGCAAAGGGAACGCAATAGTATAGTGAATGAGAAATGTGGAGTGCCAACAATGTGCTGTAAATTCTTGCAATATCTGGAATTTAAGGATTTTTTTATAATTTCAATAAATAATATTAAAAATAATGCATTTCAGTGGTTACTATTACTACTAAGGCCGTATTTTACTTTTTAAGAATTTATAGTAGGAGTTCCTTACTAAATGTAGATTAGGCATTAATGTTTTTTGGAAGTATTAAGAAAAATGTCTGTTTTCTGTTTCTTATGTATAAAAGACATTATGTAGTTTTAGATTTTATAGCAATGTTAAATAAATTAATAAATGTTTATTGTTCTGAGTTGCGGATTAAGGTCTATCCACACATAGCAGGGCCGTGCCCTGAACGTGGATGGACCGCGCCCCGTCACGTGCTCAAAAAATATCGTTGTGTACATTTTACATGAACTTGTTCACACACGTCCGTGCTCTGCACTGCTACGCAAGCAACGTCTCTAAAGGTCTATCCACATATATCAGGGCCGTGCCCGGGACGTGGCAGGGCCGTGGTCGTGCTAAGACCGTGAATCCGAGTGACGGGGCGCGGTCCATCCACGTTCAGGGCACGCCCTGCTATGTGTGGATAGACCTTAATCCGCAACTCAGAACAATAAACATTTATTAATTTAATTAACATTGCTATAAAATCTAAAACTACATAATGTCTTTTATACATAAGAAACAGAAACAGTCATTTTTCTTAATACTTCCAAAAAACATTAATGCCTAATATAAAACAAAGCAATCACACACTTTATTATCATGCAGCATACATTAAACTTACGATTTCAGACGGGAATGAACTGGAAAGTAATTAATTCGCTGTGTTGATGTTGTAGACCTAATGTATCCGGCATCGTTTGTTTATAAAATATGGCGCACATTTTATGACCGTCTTAAGGAACTTAAGGAACACGAATTACACGAATCACTGAATATAGTAGTGTTTTATAACTTTATTACACCATAGTACCTACAACAATAGCGGCAGGTAGGTGCCGAGTTCTTTAACGTTTTTCAGATAATAAAGAGCTTAAACGGTATCGTTTTTCATGCAAGCTTTAAAGAATGAAAAATACACAATGGCGTCTGATAAAGCCGGAGACAAATACAACCGGGTCGGGTCGCTACTATTTTGACATTTTAATTTCACCCTTGTTCAAATTCCTTTTTGAATGGCGATAGATGGGGGCGCGACGTGATGCTGAGCTCTCTTGATACGTGTATCACAGTCGCAGGACAGACTTGATTGACGTTTATCGCCCGGATTAAAATACAATTGAATTTAATTTTAAATTGAGCACAACATTTCTGTTCAACCCTTTACGAGACCCAGACGTGCGAGTAAGTACACAAACCTCGTAAGTATCCGTCGTTTACAATAACGGTATCCATAATTTCTTCTACTTACAAAAAATATTTATTGTAAATTGCGCAAAACTATCCGACAATGGCTTTAAATTTATGGATCGGACATTTGGTTCGATGTTCTCGATTAGAGGTAATTTGTGTCAATCACTCCTGCATTGTGGCATCACGTCCGCCTGCGCGTTGGACAGGGCCATTCGCTCTAATTAAAAGCCGAACCCCCGTTTACAAAAGTCAATCTCGGGATTAAAGTTTGACGTGAACAGACCTATTTCTATGATCTTTTGTAGTTTCTGCTATTAGAACGTCAATCTTAAAGAGATTAATTGCTCCCTTAATATTTTTTCCGTTGAGTAGTAATTCGTAAGTGCTTTAGGACACAGCATGTTTAACGTGGTTGTCAGATCAGTTCTGATTCTGAAGTTCCCACCGACCGAGCTTAACTAAAAATGAAACTTTATTGCTTTCCGCATATCTACCCCGTGACGTAACGTTATTATCACAAATAAAAACTTATTTTATCGCCTACACAAAACCGATTTCATGTCCGAATTTGTTTGCATTTTAGATTTGTACAATTCTTGATTTGCGGTCTACTGTGGGCTCCATATAAAATATACATTTTTTGTCCCATTCGTTTATATGAAATATGTACGCGCTAAAGTGAGACAGGTTTATAAGTACAATAGGGTTTGGTAGTACCGTGTGCAGTAGCGGCAACCCTTTCATTTAGTGTGTAACTGGTAAACGGTAAGTTGATTTCACGCTAGTCTCATGATTAATGTCGTTGCCTTATCGCTCCATATTTTACCGATTTAGACCAATATCGGTTTTAACGAGGCCTTTTTGTGACGTGTGAGAAATTGTATCTTATTTACAAAATAGAAACATGTAATCATAAACATAAAGAGAATTATTAAGAATAGAGTGCACAAATCGACAAAGGATTGCTATGTACTTTACAACTGCAAATAAACTAAATTATATTCTTCATTCATTCAAGGAAAAAAAAACAAATAAAAGGAACATACAGATATGTGAGATATCATTCTACTTTATATAATTAGTTATGAATGTTAATTGAAAGCCGCCACGTGCCGCCGCCTGCGCCGCTTGCTGCTGTTTAAGAGACAAAACACTATCTACACTTCGATCACCCTTATTTAGATTTATTTCTAAATAGAATTTTGCATGGTATTTTTAAATTTAGTTAACTTGATGTTTTAATGAGTAAAAATTAGTAATAGCATATTTTTATGCTACAGCTACAATGTAACTTTTCTGTGATTTACAGAACTATCAGTTATCAAACAATTTTCAACGGTACATTCTACCTTAGTGCCGTAACTTTCTTCTACTAAAATTCCATCTCTCTTTTCTATTCTTTGAAAGCATGACTAAACACCCAAAGTAAATTTGCTCTACGTTTTAAGTATCGATTGAGCCGCCATCGCTGCGCTCCGTAGGCACGCACGCAGGCGTAGCGCAGCAGTTACAGCGCAGGCGCTAAAGCTTATGCTGTATCAACGACTATTACATACCTATTAGGGTCTATCATTCAGTAAATAGTTTTCTTTATGCTGTATTCGATTATGTAGGTTATGTTCGTTGTTTCAGCAAGTATTTATTTTAATAAACGTCGTAAATAAATAAACGTAGAGCGAGGATAATTAACGAAATCTGGATACAAAATCATCTAGCAATGTTTTTATAGTTGTTCTAGACAACGTACTGCAATCAATAATTACTTTGCATGTAGTACATAAAATTTCAATTTAAAGAACGGTCATAAAATGTAAACTAAATGGGAATAAAAGGATCGACCATCCAAGTTTACTTATTTAGATTCTTTACCATCTAAATCCTCTTAACTGAACAACATTGCCTGTTTTTACAAGCTAAGAAACTGCTTATTCTCATATCCGTGTATGTGTCTAAGTAATCAAATAACGTTAATACCCATCCTAATCCTCAGATAATGCTTTTGTTCGTCAGTTTCATGCTCCGTTACGCCCTCGCTCAAATATTTGGTTATCTTTATGCGCCCATTTTTATCGCGAAGTAAGCTATTGTTAAATTTCGGATGTTTTTTGAGCAAAATAGCTTTTTTATCAAAAATATTGGATTTGTAAGCACGTGTCGGGTGATTGATCATAGAACACCGTCGATCACGCTCGGGTTCCGGGGGTAATGGCGCGTGGTCATAACTCGCGAAGTTCATAATTTCAACACCCGGCAGTAAACACTCCTCACTCCTATAATGTAATTTTTTTATTCCATTAGTTTCAATACGAAGCTTACAGGCTTACATCGATCTGTACCTATGCACAATTCGCGCGTGATCCCTAAGTGTGAACATCTGTATTTGCGTATGGCGCTCCCACTCTTACACGTATTGATATAAAGCCGTATTCAAATAACTTTAATCGCTTAAGTACACAAATCCCTTTTCGCGACTAACGAATTATAATTATTCATAGGCGTCGCCGACAGCAATCCTTTCCATCTAAATGCGATGTTTGCATAATGTTCGCGTAGCGCTCGCCGTACTTTTATAAAGTATAAAATATGGTGAAAGTTACCCAGTATCCCTTTAACCATAACATTATTATGTTAGCACCGACTAACTGCCAGCTATATCATATCAGTTACATCCTGTCACGGATCATAATATAAATGTAACAATAGCGGAGTTAGTACCATTAAACCCTTTGACATCGTTTTTATTGAATTCAGTCAAACGTAAGCATTAACTAATTAATAAAATTATCTGAACTCACGCTTCTCGAACGCAATCGGTTGAAAATGTTAAAGCAGGGTTCTTCATTTCATGCATGGTGGAGCAGTTTACCGTGACACGTTCTCGTGTGACAAGCTAATGTGCGCTCTGACATACACTATATAAAAATGAACAAGGCCATTTTTATCGAATTAGGAGCATTTTTAATTGCATTAATCTTATAATAGTTACGATGTACAACATATTAATGATAGCTGTACCAATCTGCCCGTGTTTACCCGTAGCCATGAGGATTTGAAACGTGTCAGACAATTTGATTATCATTAAGCTAACTATATTATTGATTATAAAAATAACAAGGAAGACCTTGTTAGTGATCAGTTATCGACTACTAGGTACTTAAGCAATATCATTATCATATCATCAAAATACGGGCTTTTTGCTGTGACCCTATGAGGAGTTCCGTTCTATATCTTTGAAGTTCATCATCAGGTAATGACAAAATTTCTAGGGGACCAATCGGAAAGTAAACCCAATCATATGACAAAAAAATATTCAAATCGGTTCATTTATATGACTGAGTTATGAGGGCACATACATAAAAAAAAAGATCCCGACGAATTGAGAACCTCCTCCTTTTTTTTGAAGACGGTTAAAAACAGTATAAAATAAATAAATAAATAAATTAAATATTGTATTATTGGAAAAATATAATGGTAATAATAGCTTATATTGAGATTGTGTATAAATTATGCTTTTAAATCACAATATTGGTAAAAACAATAGTATTGATAAGACATGAATGTGGATAGAACACTAAACTTTTCATTTCCACCAGCTGTGCGATAAACGTTATCAAGAGGGTTAACCGTGACCTCATAAAAATAATTTATTACATCTCACGACCCTTGCCCCGAAACTAAGACAGCGCAGAAAATAATAGAAAAATATCGTAATTAAAATCCAACCCTTCTGTTGCAGTGCCTTTTTTGTTGAGGGCTAAAATGGAGCGAGGCGCGCGTGACCGATGCGATGATATAGTGAGGTCCAGGACATGAGTGTGAGTGGCGCAGCGCTCGGGGGCGGGCTCGGCGCACCGGCTTGAGCGGCCCTTAATGACTCTCTTATACCTTGTTTATTATAATGTTAACATATGATGGCAACGATTAGGTCCCAACATTATGGCTCATTTCCGCTTACTTTACACCATAATTATGTAAAACGTTTTCTAAACATTTTAATTAACATTTGTATTGCTGATAATGTCAATTGTAGATATATTTTATTTTCATCATCATTAACAGCCATCATCAATTCACAATCATTAATCAATTTACAACATCGATACTTGTACTTACAAACCAGATTATTCTACTCAAAATTATGTGCCTGCATTCTATTATAATATTAATGTTATGAAACTCTTAGTCTGTATGTATCTATTTGTACTGTAAACATTGGTTTGTCTTTGTAATAGGCTGTTAGTTTCCCAAATAAAACGAAATAAAAAATTGCCGTTTGCATTCACCGGTTGCCCGCAACTCTAACGATATCGTCGGTCCACCTGGTGGGAGGCCTGCCAACGCTGCATCTTCCTCCTCGTGGTCGCCGCTCGAGGAGTCGAGAACCTTTCTTCCCCAGCGGTTATCGCTTCTTTGAACGATATGGCCTGCCCATTGCCACTTCAACTTGCATATTCTTTGAGCTATGTGTGACTTTAGTCACACAACGCGAATTTCCGTATTCCGCATCCTGTCGCGCAAAGAAACTCAGAGCATATCTCTCTCCATAGCTCGTTGGGAGCCTCTCCAAAAGGCCAAACGTTAGCGACCACGTCTCGGAGCCATACGTCATCACTGGCAGCACACTAGATAAAGACTTTCGTCTACGGACACTGCGGAATTTAAGTCGAGAAGATATAACACGTAGTTTTTCGAACGCTGCCTATCCATTTTATTTTGATAGCCACATAATTGTCTTGCCTAATTCCAGCTAGTTAACGTGTAAGGTTGCAGAACCTCGAATTGTCACTTCATGTTCAGTTTCTAGAAACGCACAGTATCATTTGAAAATAAAAACACACTTAGGAAGCATACATGAGTGACAATACCAAAATTCGTTTGACGCACCCTGAAGTACCATCATTGTGGACTAACCAATCTCTAGCTCTACACCACGGCATGACATATCGCCTTGCTGTCGATATGCAATGGCCTGTTTTGAAGACAGTAGATACCTATCTGAATCTATGAATATCTTGAACGAATGGCCATTGATATCACTATTGTGGATAACAGAAGCTCGGGCTGCAGGTCGGCGCGGACGTGACGAGGCGGGGTCCCGGGACGTGGCTCGCTCCATCACGTTTTATATTGCTTACTAAGGCACAGGCGCAGCGTAAACTGGCAGCCGATTACGATTGCCATAATCATTGCCTTTATGCAGACGTACATAATTGTCTTTGTCGATACAAAATTCAATCTAACTAGTAATTTTAAAACAATCGGACCCCGAATAATATTTATATTATTTATGATGTATAGGTACACGCAACCTAATAATAAATGCTAAGATTGTAACTTAGCAGTTATTGCAAAGTCAACTAACATACTTCAACAAATGAATATCTGCTGATCAAAGAAAAAGAAAAAATGTGGATATGTTCTGATTCTCAATTATGTTTCAAAGGAACTATTGTACATTGTAAATGTATTCAAAGATGTATTTTCTTTTATCGAATTACTAAAGTAGAGCCAAACATTTCAATAAAAGTTTTTACAGAAACTAAAAGTTGTACAATGGATTATCGAATAAAAGGTAACATACCCTGTGTCATGATATATGCCGCCTCCGTTTCAACTAAGCTTTAAACAAAAACAGATCCTATGACGACCAATATAGGGACGATTTTGTATTGGGAAACTTAAAGAGCTACAACAGAGGTGCGATGAGCAAGTTGCAATATTGTTTGTTGTTTGTTAAAGTATGCGTGAATAAGAGATCTTCAGACAAGTATTGATTGGTATTCAATGGCAGTACGATGAATAGCTGCTTGACAATGCAATCATTCGGCTACTTATACGTGCATTTATTTTATTGTGAAACGTAATAAGTGCAAAATAAAAGAATATCCCAACGAAACAACGTCAATACGAATAGCTCATACATTCAAGATAATATAAAGTTAGTATCCCGTTTTGTTTAACATAGTGCTCAATAATATTTACTCCGGTTATGTTTCAGATACTACTCAGGAGAAGCTGAAAGGAATAAATGGTGATAGTGACATATTGGCTCCGCTAAATATAGTAGGTGTCTACGGCTAGATATGAGTTGTATATATTATGCATTTTTTTATCGTTAATACTTAGATGTTATAGAGCTGTGTGACAATGGTGTACGATCACTACTAGTACGGTGTGCAGTGAAGAGTGCCGCAGCGCAGCACGCTCCAGCGCGCGGCTTGCGAGGCGCCGCCGACGCCGGTGGTCTGCGCCTTCCCTGCCCATCAATGTCCTCCACCATTCTCATCCATATAAAGCTATACTTTCCAAAACTTAACAATCAATGAAAAATATTCATTGTGTTGTCGTTATCCGGATCTCAATCGAGTGCATTCTACCGGACTGCTTCACTCATTGAGTATGGTAGACACAGCGACGTCACTCCTTTGTTGGGTATATTGTTAACATTGTACATTTAGATACGTTTATAATAGTACAGACCTAAGGAATGATCCATTTTAACAAAATCCTTTTAGTATTGCTTACTTAAATCGGAGTCGGAGTTTTTTTTGTTTCATACAGTTTGCGAAATATGTTTCTGTATCTATTTAGTAGAATCAAGTGCGGTCTATTATTGAAATCGCTACGATATGTATTTAAATAAGATAACGAATGCAGCATAATAATTAATCTGACATATTGTGCATCTGTTGCGTTGATTGGAGGCTCTGTTACAAATAATCATGGTCGCAAATTAATTACCCACGTAGAAAGGGGCGGAAAGTTATTCCGAATGATTTCCGATTTCAGCGCAATGCCTATTAGATAGAATACAGTTTTTAATATGAGGGGTTGAGGGGGTGCAGTATGATTGGGACAAAGGGCTGCCCGACGCCGACGCCGCGCGCCGCGTCGTGTATGAGCGCACGCGCCACTTGTAGCTCGTTAGCGACTCGCTCTACAATGAACTAAAACAATACGTTGCCATTACGCTAATTGCGCAAGCCAACAGTTTTGTTTGACATTCGCTTTTTGTTAATCAAACACAAAAACACTGTCGTATTTTGTTTGAACACACGTCGTTTTGTGACGGTTGACGTAGTCGAGACGTGTTTATTGGGAGATTCCGTTGCGTTTCTCTATTGTGGAGAGTGGTAATTTTTTCTATCGATAAATTCAATTTCAATAATATTTTTTTATATTAATTGTAACGCCAACGAGATTTATTGATTGTGACCTACAAACTTGTAGATACGACGTTGATATTATTTAATGCTACCATCAGCTAACTGTTCCATCTGGTAAGTACCTACCTACATAAAGAAAGTAGATAAAACTCTGTAGATATGTATGTTAGGTACGTAATTCATGTTCGACCATACATAGGCTAGACTAGTCAAATCTTATAAGTCCTTTTTTGTAAAATTCTTATCTTGTAGATCTAAGTTATCTAAACCTAAGTAATTAAAACTTCCTCTGAATAACGCCTTACCTTTATATGTACTTACATTTGTATGCACTTTCGTTATTTAGAAATCACGCGTGCCTGAATACTTAGTTTGTAATGGGCAAATCAATTAGTTACCGTGTAGACACTTAATTTGTATTGAATCTACGTCAATGGGCTCATGTGAGGAGGAACGACAGGCGATACACGCCAATGTGTCGGCAATTAAGAACCGGCGCGGGAGCATTTAACTGCTAATGTGTCTATTAACAAATGTATTTGCCGTGTTGAAGCGCGCTCGTAAATTCCACAGACAACTGAGCAGTTGGCTCGTGTCGCCGTTAAACATATATCATTCTGTTCTAAGTTGTCCAAACATTATTGCTTTTATTTTATTTAGTTAAACATATGTAGGGATATCGTTTAAACTGGAAGCAATTAATAGCATCTATCTTTGCTAGAGTTAAATACGTTGACAAGATTATATTATGAGAGAGCGAAAATTTGTTTTGTTTGAATTGTGCGAAGGAGGTAATTAAGTTAATTTATAATTTAAAAAATGATTTTAATAACCCTTGAGTATATCTTACATCTATAGAGACTTAGGCGATTAACACAGGGTACAACCGGAGCTTGCAAAGGTCACTAACGTTCCAGGCCTCCGCCTGTGTACCCAAAGGAATTGGGAAGAGTAAGTTTGGTGTTTAGATAGAGACAATTGACCCTATGTTAACTCCAATAATCAATCTGGCTGAATAGAGAATTACCAACCGATCTCAAGTACAGTGTGGAGCCCTATTCCTTCACAGCTTGTTTCAGGTCTAATAGATCTATAGTAAAGTTCCAGAGTAGAAATGAGAATCGCCGCGTCCAGATGTGGAACAACGTCTCAGAGAAATAAAAGTCAATAGCTTCAAGGTATTAAAACAACATTCTTAGCTCGCATCATCTGTCTCCGAAAACAATTTATTAGATGTCAGGGCGCATGCGCGGGCCGGTGCCACCCGCGCCCCACACCGGCCGCGCGCCCTCCCGAGACAGCTCCTACGACCTACGGTTCTACGAGACTAATAACTTAAACCCCTTTTGTTTTTCTATACAAAGCGCTCAGTTTATTTATGAGATCTACTGATTATGCTCTGACACGCGTCTCGGCCTAATCGCTCTCAAAAAATAAAATCTCTTAATATACGAGAGCTTTGTTAAATAATAATTAAGCAAATACAAGTAAAGGATGAATAAAAATGGATGCTTTCAACTAACGCGTTAAGACGCGCAGGCGGAGCCGGAGCGTTAGACATTGTATCTCAAACTGTTTTGTGTATCTAGTTACTATGTTTTTTACAAAATAAAGTATTAATATATTATCTAGGTACATTTATTTATTAAACTGTATATGATATTATGTAATAAACAATCTATCTAATAATTTTGCTACATGTAGATAGACGTGGCTTTTGGTTAGTAGTAGGCCTAAGCGTAGTACCTATGTTTAGGGCTACTGCTAACCTACTATTTACCTTTTTTAATCATCATGATTTTTCTTATTGTTCGTTATAATCTTACAGACTCATATATTATTTCCATATGCCATCTTGCTTACATTTTTCTATCTATTATAACTATTTGAATATAGTATCAAAGAATGACGTACTCCAGTTTAATTTTATTTGGCGACCCTTATTTTAAACCCCCGTAATGAGATGCTACGAGCTTCGATTTGAAGAGGCATTCATTGAATTGTCCAAAATATTATGCCTTTCACGTCGAACAGCGACGAGTGTCGCATTGCTGACATTTAAATATGCAATACAATGTAGGGGACACATCACGGGTGGGTGATGGACCATTGTCATTGTCAAGTCAAAACAAAGCTCTTCCCACCAACACCAGCATTATTTAGAATATTTTTTATTATTATTATAATATGCTCTGTGGTTTTTAAAGTCATAAAACACCGCATCAGCACAGTTTCTAAAGATAATTCAGATTCTTGAACGACGGAGTTGCACAGACTACGGAGACGAGGAGTTTGCGGTTAGGTCGGCTGTCGGCTCTCGGTCGTCGCCGTCGAAGACTCCGTTCACTTGTAATTTCGCGGTTTCTTTCGTATATGCGGACATTATTTTCAAGCGAATGCGGTTGTAAATCAAAAAACTCATTAGACCATCGACATTCTGCCTTAATAGCTTAGTTATATAAACGGCATCACATGAAAGAGATTGCATATTTTCATGTACCTTATGAATATGTAAGGTACATGAAAATACTATAATTATGCAAAAATGAAAATGAACAAAATAGTCACCACTATTTTGTCCCGGTTGCAACAAATACTTGTATTAAGATTCATCCAAGCATTGCTGTCAAGAAACATCGTTGTAATTATAAAAATCACAGAAGCGTTCCCCGATGATATGGTCAGAGTGTAACCTGACGCCTGTCGGTTTGTATCGAACAGTGACTATCTGATAGATTGGAGACCACACGTGTTGCGGCAGGAACATTTCAGTTCTCTGTACTAAAGGCACATAAGATGTTCACACTCCTTCCTAATAGATAAAATGTGTTTAATTAACTTAACTCATAAGTACAAACAAATTGGTATAATTTGGTTTGAAATAGGTATACTTCAATACATGTTTGTACAACGTTGAAATGAATTATTTTACCTATTTTTTACTTCTCTCCGGACTCCCATTTAATTTATTTACCAAATCAAGAAACCACGGTAATTTCTTACGAGTAATGCTTACGTCTAGTATCGTAGCATGAAACCAGATAGTCAACCAGACAGACAATTCGAACTTGACGATATTGTGCATAAACATTTCAACTGAAATATAACTTACCATAATACTTACAATGATTGATACAACGCTAGAGGTATATTTCCACGGCCTATGTAAACGTGTTTTATTTTTAAAGCAAATGAGCGTAACATAAGCTCATGAAATCGAGGTCGATGCAGTCGCGGTTGCCACAGGAAACCGCAAACTATCCACCTAAATAACTACAGTGCGCCAGAGCTACATTATTTTTTACTAAGTTGAACAACCATCTTATTTCAGTTTTATATTGTGCCGTAATACTTAGATAATAATCATCGTTTACATTTTGACAACTTCATATATGCAAATAGCATTAACCTATGCATTTCCTGATAATTTCTTATTTTACTCAGCCGATGATATCAAATTAAATAATAATAAAAAAAAAATGACAATAATTATATTTTATAGTTAATATTAATGTTTGGGGGCTGCTGCTGTAGGTACCTATTTGATTTCGGAATTGCGTCAATTGTAAGCCCGTTTTGGTGGAATATGCAAGACAGCTTCTTTTTTACTCCGGGACTTTTTTTTATTCATACAGTAAAACATTTATATATAGTACCTAATTAATGAACTCCTTCCGGTGATTTGCCACATCCTCAACTTTTCCATATCCAGTGGTGTCATTCCATCGGCATGGAAAGATGCACAAATAACCCCCATTCCTAAGAAGTCCAATCCCACATATTTGTTGTTGTTTTTCTTTTTAATATTGAATGTACAGACACCGGATACAGTCTAGATAGATAGAAGATATAGATAATTGTGTATGTTTAAGTGTAATTAAGTAGATAATTATGTAAGTAGTTTGTATGTGTATGTGTTTTATAATAGTTGGCACCACAGACTAACCTAGTATTCATTTTCATCGCTCCATTCCATCCCAAGGTTGCCTGGAAGATATCGCTATTAGCGATAAGACCGCCCATTGTACTCTATTTTCTGATTTTTGATTCCTCCTGTAAAATATGTGTAATGATGTGCAATGAAGAGTATTGTATTGTATTAATATCTATAATCATGGTGTAGCTGAAGTTGAACAGTATTCTTTAAACAGTTTATATTAAACCCACACATGACGACTTAACGACATATTCAGTTAAAGTAAAAAGTATCTTCGCCATCTGTCTCGGAGGTCTAAGAAGTGGTTACACTAAATCGACTGCTAAAAATGAAGTTGCCGATGTTTAATTCCCGGATATGAACATTTAAATATTCAATAAAGTCATTCTTAGTAGCAGCACGGAGTTTAGCCCCTAGTCAGTGGTAATGGCAATAGTCTAGGAACGTGGGACTTATACATGACTGGCGAAATGAGGGTGTACCATAGTATACATATACCTCCGCCAATCACTTTGGGAAACACATTCAAAAAAACCTACCTATATAACTTATTGTTTCGTTTGGGTAACGGCTATTTTTACAAGCTTTTTTTATTTTAGGTATTGAACTGCGACCGGCGACTCCTGCGAGTCAATAAACGAAAAGTACCAATCTATAATACACTTATGGTAGTAGTCATCTGTCATCGAAATATCCACTCCACTGCCGTATGACTACACAGCACTTAGGTTGTAGCTGCCGCTACTAAGGGCTCAAATTATTCTTAACTAATCTACGCGTACTAAGCGTATACGTTTTTTATATAAAACTTTAGTTGGCTATCATCGGAATTAATGTCAAGACATTTCGAACGATACCTATTAAATTTTAGAGCAACGCCATCTATGATTTTAAGATGCCACCAAAGTTGGTATACTAGATGTTCCATGATGTTCCTCTAATATACTAAAATTATGTATCTCGCTATATTTATTAGTATTTTGAAAGCTGCCGCGTTGTCTAACCGTTTAACTACCATACTACTATTATATATAACTATCTTCATATATTTCAATTTCATATGGCTTTATAATGGTAAACTAAGACTTATGCATATGAAACTCGACTAAAGTAGTAGTAGATAATCCGACTACTTTGGAACGAGTTGGTATTGCAGGAATCCCAAAACGTTTTTTAATAGGTGGAGACGGTATTGTGGGTCCACGTAGACGCAGAAACCTTTTCGCGGCACCCCGCGGAGTGCGCATCCGCAGGGCTGCTGCATCACCCACTCCTAGGGCTATCTCATTGCTGAACTCGATGCTTGCTCAACACACAGATCTAGATATCTCCCATGATAAGCAATACCTAGTTATTAAAATTATATATTCGTTCTTAAGTAATGTTTAAGTTAAAAATTATTGATGTTTATTGTTGTATGTTTAAATATGATAAGTGTAACAATTGTTTTTTTTTTGTTTTGTAAAATGTTATTTGTTTTTAAATGTAAGTGTTTTGGTCGTATGTACTGTGAACTTATATTATAGATTTAATCAATAAATAAATAAATAAATAAAGAAAAACCGTAATTTATTAGCAGATTTACAGCACTAAGTTTGTTTATGTTTACTAGGTTTGCCACTGTCAACCTCAAATGAAAATTTGAGTAATCATAGATATTGTCGTATGTACATCGTTCGACTTTTAAATTGAATATTACCTTTCTTTGGATATAATCAAACTTAAAGCTGTTTTAGTAATCAGTAATTTAACCATGGAAAAGTATATTGTACCAAAAATTCCCACTACCCAACATGTATTGGAAGATATCTTTAACGACGAGGTGGTACAACTGACTAAACATTCAGTGAATGTGCACGATGGTAACGAAACATTACTGGGTGCCTATTTCTGTTACAAAAACATAATGCAGCTACAGGATGATGTAATGAAGCAAGATGGATTGAATTCTAAACTAGATGAACTGAATCAAAAGCTCGTAGAAAATATAGCAAACATGAAAAAGCGAACATAAAATTTAATTGCAGTTGTAAGTGCTTATAATGTTATAATTTTTAATAACTGAGTTAGAATTACTGTTATGGCCGTTATTTAAAATAAATAATTTATATTTATTAAAATATTTTATTTAAATATTATCTTAATAATTATTATCTATTATACTCTTGCTCTTCTTATCAAGAAAACTATTCGTATAATTACATAAAAATTTCCCCTAAAGAGTCAACAAAAACTAAAATTTATATTATTGATAACTCATTTAATAATACTTCCAAGCCTAACTAAGTCATCTTCTGTGACCAATCCTAAATGGAACAAACATACTAGAGCTGCACCTTGTTCAGCAAATTTCTTGTTCTTCTCCCAAAATGTTGATGTATATTTTTTGTTATTAAAAGTTATGATTGTACGAAATAACTTCTCAACTTGCTGTGTGTCATAAACTGGTAAATCAAGTCCATTTTTTCCTGCCCAGGTATGTAGTTTCGTTTTTGGCAAATTACTGTCAGTGAAACTAGCTCGAATAAAACAAACCTAAAAAAATAATAAATCAAGAGTTATTACATTATATCAATTAAAAGGTACTAAATCCTCACACATTTTCAATAGTTTTTACTTACTTTCATTTGCATCACATCACTACCACTTATATGAGTTGATTTAAGTTTCTTTTGTGGCGGTTCTAGTTCATCAGGACACACTTGCCACCGTCCCTGGATTCCCAGTTTTTGATAACATGACTGTTTTTCTTGACAATATTCTCCTAAATCCCATATAGCACTACAATAATAAAATAAATAGTTGTCATAACTAAAAATATATACATTGTAACTTAATTCAAAGCAGTCATTATGATTACCTATTAAACTTACCATATTTGTTCTAATGTTTGACAATCTAAAAATAATCGACCCCTGGGAGAGTCTTGTAAATCTCTTAAAATATTTTGCACACAATACTTTGAGTTTGCTGGGGCATTGTCATAGTCAACTGCCAATTTAAGATATTCCTTAATAACAGTATCCATTGGGAGCAAGCCTTCTTTTCTGAATATAGAACAGTTCCATTCAGCAGCTCTTGCAAGCATGACACTACTACATCCTGTCATATCTTTGAACTTGTAAATGTCATTATGCTTTTCAATCTCTTTAGAGCCACCACTAAAATTTGATAAGAATTTAGATTAAATGAAAGAAGCTATCTAATCATCAAGCTTTTCTTATCAAACATACTTTGCAATTACTGGAATAGAAATCCTCTGAGCAACATATTTGATGATGTCAGTGTGAACTGCATGTTGTGGTCGTTCATCCTTTGTTCTTCCATGAATAGCGATAGCACTGATTCCTGAACTCACAAGGTTTTCAACCAGGGTAAGTGTGTCTTCCGGTGTTTGTTGTATCCTTATTTTGCAAGTTACAGGTACAGATAAATTGTTTACTAAAGTAGTTAAGATTTTATGAGCTTTCTCTGGCTGGGCTAGCAAGGCAACTCCCATGCCACCTTTTATAGAAAATTCTTTAGGACATCCCATATTTATATCTATAGCAGCTACATCATTTTCTCTAAAAACAGAAACAACCTGTAGAATGTATGTAATGTAATTATGGATATAAAATTGAAAATCAAAACCAGAATAATATCTTACACAAGTTTAGCAACTTTAAGAGCTCTGTCTGCATCACATGTTCCTAGTTGCAATATTACTTTCTCTTTTTCTTCTGCACATGTACGAAATACTATAGTACCATCAGTTTGATCGACATAATCAACAGTGTTTAATATATCTGAAAAGTTATAAATATTAATTGATATAATAACAGTTTATATTTGTAGTATAAACAGACAGTTATATTATGTGCTGACATTTATAATGTCCTCCTGACCGAATTTCGGTCACGGCGGTCTGTCAAAGCTGAGACTAGCCATCTGCGCAGGAGATATTATAGTGCACAAGTATGCGCGCAGACACAGGTGCACTCCCTATTCCCTCACTCTCATAATCCGATGGGATGGTAGACCGACACGACCGGAGAGAGATCAGGCGCAGGACCAACGGCTTAACGAGCCTTCCGAAGCACAGTGGGGTCTCGACATGTGAAAACGGTCACCCATCACAAGACTGACCGCGGCGAGCACGGCTTAACCTCGCAGATCGCCTGATCTGCGGGGTAGCCACATAGCTACGAGCCCCACAAACATGACATGACATTTAATAAGCTAAGCAAGCAACTTGCTAACATTGCAGGGACAGTCAGTTTTTTCCACCTAATATTATTGAAAATTCACTTGTAATTGCAATAGTTCTAATTTATTATTAAATTGCAAACACAGATGGAGGTTAAACCTAACCTCTAACCTGCAAAACCATGCAGGTATGGCTTGTATAAGTAAAATACAATTAATTACCTATTATTACGGTACATAAATTTTTGATATTGTTATTTATATAATCCTTACCGTTGTATTTACGTTTTGATCTCAAAAACTTCCAATCAATTAGTTCTTCAGTATAAACTAAATCGGCCCCGTATCGCAGTGCTAGCAGTCGCATTGGTAAAGTCCCAATACGCACCATTGGTGCAAGTATTAATTTATTTTCATATGTTAACATTATACAATGTTATGTTTTTAATACGTGCTAAGCCATCAATTTCAACATTTATAACTCAATCACAAGTTCACAACAACCAAAAACCAATGTGTACGTCATGTCGAACTTTTAACTTGTCAAAGTCAAACATATCAGTTTGACACTTCAATTGACCTTGACCTTTAACCCAGCGTTTTAACGCGTATTATAATAGAGGTCAGTGTATCAAATGCTGTTGCCTTTGTGTTATTGTGTCTATGCTTTTGTGGAATTAGTTTTAGGAGTCATAGACTATGCCATCAAAAACATATCTGTAAAAAAACCAAGTCGCGCAACTCAGTTTTTATACCGTAAAAAGTTGTGAGATCCTTATAATACCAAGTCGATTGCTTTATTAAGTCCCTACTTCAGGGACCTTCTGTCTTAAGTTATTACCTTTTGCTATTAGATTGACTTTGCCATCGCATGAAAACACAATGTATCTCACAAGTATAACTTAATATATTAAATAAAATTGTTTAATGCGATTGCCAGGTCAATATATTTTATTTAAAACATAAAAGATTTTTAATATTAGTATGGTTAATATAAGATGTTGTTGGTTAAGCTATTTACGTAATAACTTAAGACAGAAGGTCCCTGAAGTAGGGACTTAATAAAGCAATCGACTTGGTATTATATGGATCTCACAACTTTTTACGGTAGAAAAACTGAATTGCGCGGCTTGGTTTTTTTACAGATATGTTTTTGATGGCATCTCATTCCTTTTGTAGAAATATTATTTTTGCATTAGTTAGTAATACATGCTTGAACTAATGTACGGCACTCACTGTCGTACACAAAGTTTTTTTTAAATTAATGAATTACTTAACCCATTATTTTTCCATAGAATTATATAGAGATTATTTAAATTTTTATACTCATACTGACTGATACAATGTACGTAAGATAAATAGAACATGATATGTGTATACCTGCGATATTGCAGCATAGACTAATCAGAATAAGACCTCCAACCTCTAACAATAGACTTTGCTCACTAGTTTCCCCAAACTGTGTAGGAAGGTCAAGATGGCGTTACTGTGCGCGTACTTACAAGTAATAACAATAATTTCTTTACTAATTGGCTTATAAGAGTGGACAATAGATGGCGATGTCATAAATGTTGCAAAACTTAGTATACAAATTGACTTGTGCGTAATTGGAATAGATGGCGCTGTCGTAAATGTTACAAAACTAGATCATAAAGGACAATGCCAGATCCTGCCCTAGCCATTTACAGAATATATAAGTCCACGAAAATAATTGTAACGACTACTGGACCTTTTCATAACAATTTGTTTTTCTTTAGAACTTGCGGATTTCAAATCAATGTTAAAAGGAATTCAACCCCGGAAATTCCCTTTTGCCATTTCCCCTATTCTATAACTATCTGCGTTTCTTGTTACGCATGAACATATCTAGGTAATAAAAATTAAATTACATAAAATAATTAATTATAGATTAAATGAAAGCGTACGTATGCATTACGTTGTACGTAAAAATCATTAAAGATTATGCAAATAATTATGTATTAGAAAAATGTTGCATAACAATTAGTTTCGCATTCATGGATTTTGAATAACGAAATGTTATTGAAGCGCATGCGCGTATTAGTCTTATGTCAAAGTTAAAAGTATGACATTGACATTAATTCGCTCCAATACTATTTTTAAATATAAAGTACGTTATTGAAGCGCATGCGTGTATTAGTCTTATGTCAAAGTTAAAATTATGACATTGAAATTCATTCGCTCCAATACTATTTTAAAATATAAAGTACATACAAGTACATATAAAAAATACAAGAATACGTTCTTAAACAATAAACGCAATGTATGAACATCTATTTTACCAATATAATATATATCAACATAGACTTATGGTTTATAACAGTGACTGCAGATTTTATGTCACCCGGATCAAATCACAACATCTACTTATACTTTTTGAATCTTTTTATGTTCATATTATAATATTATGTTGATGTGTGACACAATTTATAGTAGATATATTTTGGCCACGCACAACGTCAGCTCCTCGTATTTTACTTCAATTCAAACCAAAAAATAAGCAAATTTGTAACTTAAATAGTTATCTTTTTTTGTAACTTAAATAGTTATCTTATAAATAGTCTTCCGGCTGATGAAAATAATCAAATGTGTTAAATAGTGTAATCAATTTTAACAGTTGGCATACAATTCTAAAATACAAATTCACCGTGTCTTAACGTTTCTTAAACAATAAACGCAGGTTTGGAACATCTATTTTGCATATGAATTTAATGTTAGAATAGTCTTGAAATATGTAACCCTGATCGCAGCTTACATGATGCTAAGATCAAAACACGGTAATATGAATCACTTTTTGAATCTTTTTTTCAAATTTCTAGAACATTCCACTGATACAAGAACCAAAAAATAAAACAACTACGTATGAACTGAATTATCTCATTCGAATCCACAAAATATTATTTTATGATACGCCTAATATCACGAAGTAATTATAAATATTATGATAATGGTGGATATATTTATGGAAAATGGTCGCCTAGCAGTAGCCGAGTCGTATTATTTTAATTGAGTTTATTAACAGTTGTCATACGATTCTAAAATTCAAATTCACCGCGTCATAACGTTTCTTAAACAATAAAAGCAGGTTTGGAACATCTATTTTGAAAAATTATATAGTGGTAGAATAGTCTTACAGTATGTAACACTGACTGTAATGTACATGGTACTGGGGTCAAATCATGATATACAAGTTCGCTTTTTTAATCTTTTTATGTTAAAATTTCTACAACATTCCACTGATACAAGAACCAAAAAGTAAAACAACTACGTATGAACTGAATTATCTTTTTCGAATCCACTAAATATTATTTTATCGTATTATTATTAATTAAATTGTAAAACCATATTAAGTAAGTCTTGCACTTATTACTATCAAATATTAACAAATCGCACGTTAACTGCTTCCAACAACATAATGTAAAATAAAAAGCTTTTATATATCAGAAATAGTTTAAAAAATTGTAAAAAATAATGTCTACCACAAGGATTTGAACTTACGACTACTAAAATGAAAAGCAGAACCATAATCGACTGAACTACCATATCTTCTAATTTTGAATCGAATTTAAAGTTCCTTTTTCTTTTAAGTCGATTAGAAAAAATCCATTCAAATACATTCCAGCAATGAATTTAAAAACTATTATAGATAAATAAAAAATTAGGTAAACTTACAAGTATTACTGGTAAAATAGCTCGCGGAACTTGTGCTATGAATGTGACCACTTTTTCATCTAAATCGGCCCTGAATCAACTTCAAATACCTTTTAACATGTCCTATATAGTTTTGGCTTTAACCATTCACCCACTAACTAATCATCAAAAAGCATTAAAATATTATAATTAATAATAATTATATTTTTGATGTAAATAAAATATTTAATTTCGTAATAATTATTACGAAGTAAGCGTATGTATGTTCTTTATGAGTGTTCATATAATCACTATCTCATTTATTTCCGCACCATCTATCTGTGTTATAATCAACAAGTTCATAAAGAGAAGGTTCAGTTTGTTGTTGTATCCGTAAACTAGTCTAAAAATACGCGATCGTGATTTTTGGAACTCCTAGTGACATCTCTGATGGCATGGGGAACTAATCGATCTTGGGTTGCTGTTTTGTTAAGACACCGCCCCTCTTCTATACTTATTTTCTCTATGATTGCAGTAAGACCCAAAGGTTGCCTGGAAGAAAGAAGCCGCCTTTTCGTGACGGACGGGAAGCGTGGAAGCCGCGGCTAATCCTATACATTTATATGGGATTACAAAGTTATCTATGCAGTTGGCATATCTAGAAAACTGGACCGACATTGCAAAATATTTTAGTTTTCCCTTGATTTATACACTAAACACTAATTGTATTCCAAATTTGAAGCTTCTATGTCTGCTAGAAGTGCCTTAACATTTTGATGATCGGTCAGTCAGTCAATGAGTAACAATATTACGAACTTTGACTTGTTATAATTCCTAAACTACTGGTTCAAATTGAATGAAATTTGAAATATACCGTGTTTATACAATGCTTAATTGGTTACTGAAAATTCAGGCTTCTAGTTTTATTCACAACGAAGTTATAGGGGGTCGAAAATGGCCTGAAGTGCTTCGAGAAAAGGATGGTACGGCCGTGCCGCTTTTTTGCTCGACTTGGCGGGGGCACTACAGCGAGAACACACATCTTGCAATATGCGTTAGCCGCAGGTTTATTATAGCTGAAGTAGACTGTGCTCGCTACAAATTGTTTTGCTGTGCAATGATTGTACGGAAGGAACAGTATTAGAAAGTAATTCACACGCATAACACATTTAGCAAATCTTCAATATTTACTATTTTATTGGTAAATTTAGTAACACTATTTGTCTCTTGTAGCACAAACTATTTCTTTCGCCAAAAGACTGGTGGCTACAGAGTACTTTGTTACGTACAGAAACTGGTGGCATGACAGTACGTCTGACAATAACATTTCTCTTGAATTTTTGAAGTGTGAAACTTTGGTGTGAAACTAAAATAATACAAGCTATAACTGTATGAAGTTGTATTTAATTATTTTATCGGCCTGAAGGTATTTCTATAGATAATTATGGTCTTTATACGTTGGTTTTTTGTGTGTACTCCATATATAAAATTAATATTGTGATTTTTTTTCAGTGAATTTTAATTTTATTAAAATATGAA
Organism: Abrostola tripartita; assembly: GCA_905340225.1. NCBI lineage: Eukaryota > Metazoa > Arthropoda > Insecta > Lepidoptera > Noctuidae > Abrostola > Abrostola tripartita. Next base: position 7,866,493 of record HG996488.1, read on the forward strand.
ACCAACTGTAGCAGCTGATGAAATGTTTCCTGAGGGAGTTGGACCGTACATGGATCTAGAAGAAGTAAGTTATCAAAGTATTCATAATCTCTCATTTTAAGAATTTAGCATAGTTTAAAAAAAAAAATTGTCAGCAGAACCCAAACTACAATGCATGTATCATGGGGTCCAACTGTGTACTTACTATTGATATTGCAATGGTTCTGATAATTGTTTTATTTTACAAGTTAAGCTGTTCTTTGTTAGGCTTTCTTGTATATTGTACATGTTGTTTGTCAATAGGCTGGTGGACCATCTAATTTACTAATGGATTTAGCTGCAAATGAGAAGGCTGTACATTCAGATTTTTTCAATGGTAAGTTGTGATTTTTGAGTACCATTTTCTTATGACGAAATAATATAATTTCAGCTAAGATTTAGTTACAGTAGAATCCTGATTATCCAATCTCATATTGGCAATTTTTTTTTTAACTATGCACTCATTATTCTTTTCCATATTGGGTCAATTAGATGATTACTAATGAAAAGTTCACCCCAATTAATAAAATTAGGGCTTTTGCTGAAAACTTCTTTTCAATCAAGGATTTAATTTTAATATATAGCTGTTAGAATTTCAAGTACATACTTGGTATGCTGATTAATTCGGACTTGTCAAATATATTCAGGGCTACCAATGTATTTTGAGTTATTGATTTTAACACATTAACTGTGTAGCTACAGTTATGGAGACAACTCCATAAGTGCAAACATTGTTACAAGCCTTTAAACTTGCGAGGGGCTCATGACCCACTGATGGTACCATTCATGTATGGTGAGGATCTCAAAATGCCCCATCGATGGGGCATGCACAGTGAACATGTTGAAGCTAAAATTTGTATTTTGCAATTTAATTTTATCAACTAATATTTCTTGTATATTTTCAGATTTTGAAGATTTATTTGATGATGATGATTTGAAGTGATGCATTCTATGAATAATTATAATATTGGTTATTTTAAATAAATAATAGAATAAAATTTTATTGACATTTATTTCACTTATCATTAAAACAATTCCATGTATGAATAAAAATCTCTTTTCTTATAGTTGACACATTTAATAATGCCACTTTATTCAAGTCATAGGCACATACTTTTATTTAGTTTTACTTTCCTACAGAAGATCAGCATCATTACAGAAAAAAAACCCATGTATTATTCAAGCAATATTAGGTTTCATGGGTCATGTTGCCCCTCTTTACACAGCATTAATTTAACATATGTAGGTATGTAAAGTTAGAAGAAGAAGTTGGTTGTTTAATCGTAAATACACATTTATAACTGATCTACATATTTAGTTCTTTCAGTGGTATTATTAATCTATGTACATAAAATTGCAAAGAAAATGTTAGTGTGCATTTAGCCAATATGATAGATATGACACATAGCCAATATGACAAAAAATATGTTGGTCTTAAACCAGTAACTTCCATTTATTTGCAAAAGCTACAAATTCTTATGAATGTTCATATAATCTTCTGTCCAAAGTATGCAATATGTTTTAAATCTTTAGTAAGAATTCAAATAGTTCATTTTCAATAAAAAGGTTGACGATGGCAAGAAGTTAAATTCTGTATTGCATTAGCACAATATGTGTATCATTGGAATTGTTTTAAATATAGTATTAAATCATTACATTGTGTCAAAATATGTTTTAAGCTAATATAATGTTTGAACTTGTGTGGCATATTACATAAACTTAGCCCACATGCAACAGTAACACCTAGTTAATATAAACAAAATAAGAAAAAATCTTGCGCACACTAGTGCGCTAAACGTAATCGCTACACGTCGACATCACTGCTATCGTCGCTGTATTCGTTGCCTTCGGGCTCTTCTTGTTCCTCATCTACCTCGCCTTCCCCTTCTATTACGTCTTCCTCTTCACCCGCTTCATCATCCTCTTCTTCAAGCATGGTTGAAAGTTTGGTAATAACTCCTCTACCCATTTCTAAAATCAATTAAAACTAGAATTAATTCTACATTTTCAGGAAGAGGCTAATTAGAATATATACGTACATATGTCGAGTGTCGACAACAAATATCATGATTGAATAAATCTATCGGGATTAAAGGAATCACCTTAACAGGTAAAGGATTTGATCCCAGATTATTGGGAAAGATACATTTTTTAGATGTAGAGCCCGTTTCATTATCGACTAACCGCCACCTAAAGTCACCCGTAACTACTCATACAAATTGCACAATATCTGTAGTAGTATTCTGTATTAATCACGGGATGAACTGGCCTGTAACGAAGATACGATAGAAGGTACACTTTTTCTTAAAAAAACCTCTTAAAAATACGTCGCCCCACACTACGAATTTCTTCTGTATCGTGGGTACGTTTCACAAACATGAAATATCACATACATAAACACTCAGGTCCCAGACTCAGGACAAACATCTGCGAATCGCAAAAGTTTTTGTCCCGTGCGGAAATCGAACCCGCGCAACCCTTAGCTCAGCAGTCCAATCGTTTCCAAGGCACTGTGCCAATCAGGTCGTCAACTCGTAAATTTTACTTGCCGATTAGCGTTAATCAAGAAGTAACTATTAAACACTTTACTATTAAAATGTTGTATATATTAATGGTATTGATTAAAAAAATATATTCAGTCCCAAACCACATTTTTTCAGGCTAAGATAAATAATTAGACTAAAAGAAAACTCACGTTCTACATATGTTTTTAATGATTTAGGAACCATGTTTTTTGCTCTCTCAATATCCTCTTCTGAACATTCACCTTTATCTAAACCTGAACAAAGAAAAGTGACATTTTTATATATTATCATTGATTGGATAGGCAAACAGACTAAAGAAATTTTAAGCATATCTGTCCACCCAATAACAATTATGTCGGTCGTAGTAACAATAATTTCATGAACAACCTTCCACATAAAAAAACATACAACTGAATTTAAAACCTCCTCCTTTTTTAGAAGTCGGTTAAAAATGGAGTGGACGAGGTTTTTAATTAATTTCCTTTCAGGTACACTAAACTCGTTTTACCCGTGTTTATTAAGGCAACATTTTACGAGCTCTTGTATTTGGTTTTAGTTTTAGAATACTAAAGTACATAATATGAAGTTGATAGGGTTGCTGCTTACTTTCGGCTTCGGTACATAACATTTAACTTACAATTTCAAAAGATGTTTACTTTAACCACGATAGTGATAATGGCAACGGAAAAGTGCCGCTCGTCTGTAAGAACCCTAAGGGAATAATAAAACTTATTCAGCTCAATACTGTTCTGTTAAAATACTTACCAAATAAAAGACCCATTCTTTTCAAAATATCGATGTCATCATGTATTTGAAACCTCTTGTTGAAATTGAACATATACTCTGTCCTGTAAAATCACAAAAAAAAAATTAAACTATTTTTTAATCAATATAATTATGCAAAAAACTATATCAAAAATATCATTCATGATTTGATATCCCGTTTTTAAATACTGTTCATAGATATATTACTAAAATTCAGTATAGTGACTACCGATTTCAAAGTCACGAACTTAGCCTCTCATCCATATTCAGGGTTGTAAAAGCCTTGTGCCTAAGGGCTAGGTTCGGTTACTGAGACTTATCTCAGTAAAAAATATTATGAAGTTTTAAGGTGGTTCATTTATGTTGACATACAATGTGAGATGAACGACGATATTTCGTGAGCTAGTATATTAGTAGTGGTTCTGGCTAACGATATATTGTTGTTCTTCTCCGTCGGGGATTATCATTATAAACCCCTAAGAAATCGATTAGTCGAAAATCGGCAAAAATTTTGGTCGTGAAACATAATTGACCTTTTCTAAATTTGGATTTCCTCTATATCCGCAAAACTCTTCACCACCGCATCCGCCTCCGCTAAGAAGACCTCTGATGCAACCTTTCTAATATTATGCATATAAACATATTACAATATATTAAACTATACTTACTTATCATTAGAAATACTGCAGTCAATTAAAGCTTTATCACTAGTATTCACAACAATGAACGGCAAATGGATAGCTGATGAAGGAGATGGTTTCACTCCTTTGATCTCGGCTTCTTTATTTCTTTCGATCAAACTCTTAAATGAAATATGCTGTAAAGAGGGTTACATTTTATTTGCCATCAAAGTTAACACTTTCTATGTAATAATACTAGCTAACAACCACTGTTTTACTGCAGGGCATGAGAAGACACCCATCTTCTCATAGAAGAACAAGAAGTGCCCATTACACTTGGCTTGGTTACATCGTTTTCTATCTCCAATAGTATGCATTGGCTTAGAATAACTATTTAATTGACATATCATTGGATTAGTCACTTTGTTACTAGCCGGGGTTCGAATCTCGATATATTGTAACTAATATTTAATTTCACTGCATAACAAAAGTATAACATATTAAACATTTAATATGTAAGTAAACTCTCAATAATTATAATATTAAACTTAGCTTTTAAGTTAGATACCTACTGTATTTTCTTTATTTTTTATTAAAATAAGTGTTGCTACACCCTAACAGGGTCTATGTCTGTTGTGATAACATGTAATTGTTTTTCTGTGAAACTACATAGTGCAATAAATAAATAAATATGTTACCTGTAAAATGAGTTCTTGTAATTGCTGGGTCTTTTTTTGTATCTGTTCTAACTTTGACTGTTTTTCTTTTTCTAAGGCTGTGCATTCTTGTATACTATTTGTTGGTAATCCAAGCCATCTTATTTCTTTCTTTTCTTTAGATATTATATTCATTGCCATTAAAACATTCAATGCATCATATACTCTTCTGCGTATATTCTTTTGGTCATATTGCTGTAATGTTAAATTAATCTGAATTACATTTAAACAAATTATTTTGATTATACTAAATTGATTTGTAACTTCTTTTTGTGTACTTAAAATGCATTTACTTTATGTTTGTACATGTTGGAGACATTTATCAAGTCAAATAATATGAGCTATAAATTCTGCTTCTTATCGTATGGTTGATGAACAACCTGTGTCACGTTTTAAACCACCTGTAGGCCTCTGAGATGGCTTTACACACCGTTGAAAAATCTCTCAGGTGTGCCGGTTTCCTTACGATTTTTTCCTTCGCCGTTTTTAACAACTGATAACTAATTTATAGTACGCACATGAATTCGTTAAGATATTGGCGTGCCGGGGTTTGTACTTGCGACCTTTGACTTGGCAGTTCAATGGTCATACCACTCAACTAACAGTGCTACTGCTGGCTATCTATAAATAATTTAAAACAATAAGTTAATCGTCGTGATATACGTACTTGGCTATCAGCTGAACCATGCATTCCTGCTGCAAATTCTAGCACTAATTCATCGGCAACTTCATTATATGAAGTAAATCCTTTATTTCTGACCTTTTCACATACTTTCATAGAGAAATGTCTTAAGCCTTTTCCAACTTTGTCAGCGTGTTTACGTCTTTTTGTGGTACTGTAACATAATAACAATACATTTTAGATTACAATATATGAGATAGAGATATTCTTTAAAAAACTAACTACTAAATATATATAGATTTTTTTACTCAGATTTAAGACGTCGTTATAGGGAATGGGAATTTCGTGTAGAGAAACGAAAACCCTGTTTGTTCTTGTCTTGAGGTGTAATTTATGGCTTTTTAATATGTCTTTTTGTACTGTAATAGAAGTGACATGACATGATAATACAGTATCTAAAACCCGCTTAATATGATCACGCCTAATACGATTTCCCTTGTAATTCGCTATATTATGTCAGTCCCTACAACTTGAGGCATGTTTTCATACATATATCACTATCACGCTTAATACGATTCGTCATCCCGTTTATTACATCTGTAGATGATCTGATAGAAGATCTTATTAAAGATGTGAATAACACAAAAAAAGAGGCCCTAAGTAGTGATGATGACGAAGATGAGGGTAAATACAGTACTTTTATTTTGCGGTAAAGAGGACTTAACTCCGTTTTTGCAGCAGTTAACGATTTAAGGCATTATGTATCATGTTTGGGTAAATGCAAAGACGCTCTGCAAAAGTTAAATTATATTATAAATAATATTGATATGTTTACAATTCATGTGTACATTTTATAAGGTTTTCGATTTTTAAGTCTTGTAATTACTAATGCATAAGAATCTCATAGTCAAACCAAAATAAGTTATTACTTTAGGTAATGTAATTATAAACAATAATACAATAGGACGACTAATTTTCTAATATATACCATAATAACACGGTTTTTCCCTATCCGTCAGATTCCCGCATAATACGCTTTCCCACTTAAGTCGCTTTCTTGGATGGGTCCTATGAAATCGTCTTAAACGGGTTTAACTGTATGTACATTGTATATAATATAATAAAATTTTTGAGTTTCTTAATACTGTCTACAACACGGGTGGCGAACCAATGGCACGCGTTAAAATATTTTGGGACGTCATAAATCGTTGAGTTTAAGTTGATAGTATATATTTTTAATATTATTAGACACATTTAAGGCCGCATTTCTTACTATTTTCTTTTTGTGTTATTTGCTGATTACAGCTTAACAACACTTCTTGGGAAAGCAATGACAGTCTGCAGTTACAAAGACACCTAACATACGTGTTTAAATTGATAGTATCTTATAGAAATCTTTAATTTGGTAACATAGCTATCTCCGATTATGTATGTCGATTTTTGGTTAGTAATATACCTAAACCTAAGTGTGGGTATCACGTTCACGTATGTCATTTATATCAAATGTAATATAAAATAAATGAGGTAACAAACATAAAAAAAAAAAAAAAAATACAGTCGAATTGATAACCTCCTCCTTTTTTTGAAGTCGGTTAAAAATTATAACCTCCTTCAAAAAACTCAAAAGTGAAAAATAATATTTTATCACTTCACTTTACATAAGCGAAGTAGAAGTCGGCGCCAAATCCCAACATACATTAAGCGATTCAAAAAAATAGTACTTATGAGAATGCTGCCATACATGCGTGGTTCATAGTTTAAAAGCTAACACTATAAACTAAGCGAACGCATAGGATTTGGAGCCGACTTCCACTTCGCTAATGTAAAGTGAAGAGATAAAATATTATTTTTCACTTTTGAGTTTTTTGAAGGAGGTTATAATTTTTTATTTAAATTTTTTTATTTCACGATTTTTTAGTTTTGCTATTTGTATTACCATTTAAGCGATTTAAATTTTGTTTTGTGAAATGGGTATTTAGTGAAATATAATATTTTTTGTAAAACGTTGTAAGTGACCTTGAACATTTTTTTTTTCGAAATTGTTTTTATAACCTTTGTAGTGAGTACAGGCGTGATATTATGTTGTGTGATGGCGTAAACAATGCTTAGATATGCTATAGCAACAATCGCGGTTAATCTGCTGTTATTTATTGAAGAGTTCCCCCGATTTCTACAAGATCCCATCATCAGGTATTGAAATGGTGACAATGGGACCACACGGGAAGCACCAGCTTTCAAATAAAAAAAGAATCATGAAAATCGGTTCACCCAGTCGCAAGTTATGAGGTAACAAACATAAAAAAAAAAAATACAGTCGAATTGATAACCTCCTCCTTTTTATGAAGTCGGTTAAAAATGTTTGTTCGTATTTAATACGCTACGTTACCATTCATTCAAATGCGACGAAACTTGGTACGGAGTAAGTTCACAGAAAGGACATAGCCTCCTTTTTATCCGGAAAAGACGCGTTGAAATTTACTATAGTTAGTTATTTAATTTACGCGGACGAAGTCGCAGGCAGAAGCTAATACAATATAAAAATTACTTACTATTCTGCTGGAGGATCGTTGTCAGAATCATGTCTCCTTCGAGAGGCATGCGACATTGTCGAGGAAAAGTTATTAGCAGTGCTGGTACTTGTTACTTGGTTTTCAGGCTTAGCTGATATTAAACCGATATGTGGCACAGTATGCAGGAATTTTAATTCAGTTAGTGCTTCGTGATTTAACTGAAATATGGATAAAATCAAATGAAATCAAAATCTTTCAACAATACATCTTTATTATGATTGTGTTCAAAATTAAACTACCTGATTCTCCTCAATATCTTTTGGCTCAACCTTAATGTTTTGTATTGTTGCTAAATTGTCAACCTGCAACAATTCTGAAATAGAATTTCATTGTGGTATAAACATGGAAGACATGTATATTGATTACCAGAATATACTGAAAAATTAGTTGTCAATCGAACACAAGACAGCGTTCATTTAACATGCACAATAAAATTAACTGAAACGTTACGTTATGTATGTTGAGCAATTTGTGAATTTATCGAGTTGCATCGACATTGTCGTACTTCATGGCGATTTAGGTACTTATTTTATAAATGTCTGAGTTATGAGGGAACATACATAAAAAATAAAAAATATCCTGACGAATTGAAAACCTCCTCCTTTTTTTGAAGTCGGTTAAAAATAAAATAATAATATGCAGGTATTATTTACAAACTTGTAAAGTGACTTTTTATTTGTTATCAGTGAGGTCAAAGTAAAACTTCTTTCTGTGATAGACAAGAACCATACATTGTTTTAATATTAAATATGTCACAATTACAGAATTCTTACTTGATGCGCATTTGATGTTAGTCAACTTTACTGTCCTGAATACTGGAGTCTGAAAATTAAAGAAAACATGTTATACGATTTAAAACACGGTAAAAATATTATACCTAATGACTGACATTTGTACGTTAACATGTTTTTTTGTTGTATTAAGTATGTAAGTATTCATTATAAAATTTGTTTGACTACCTGATTATTGTGTAAACAATCTTGGTAACACAATCCGTTACTCAGAGCACCTACCTATACTTGACGTGCTAATATTAACTCTCTGTGCGGTTGAAATCTATAAATAGATTATCTCCATGCTTTTTTATTATAGAAACTGAGGCAATTAGTTTTTTATTATCAAAAAGTTATGTTATAAGTAGTTATAAGTAAATAAGTATCTACTTAGTTCGTCAAATAATTAAGTAATACGTTGACAATAATTGTGGAAAAGAGGACTATATGAAAAGCAAGTAAAGCGTCGGATAATTAATCTCAGGTGTATTTTTTATTCACTTTCCCCTCATTCTTTTTTATACATTCGAAGACTGTACCTAATTCTGTCAGTTTGTATTTTATTTATCATCTAATTACAATAAATATTAAACTGATCGTTAATAAATCTTGTATGGAGATAGCCAAGTTCTCGATCGTCGATGTTCGTCGATCTACTTTAACAGTACATACTAGGTGGCGGCCTTTTGATACTTACATACATAAAGTCACGCCAGTTTCCCAGTGGGGTAGGCAGAGACCAAGATTTCCATTTGCTGCGATCCTGGCATACTTCTTTCGCCTCATTCACTCGCATCACATTCCTCAAACTCGCTTGTCGGTCAAGGGTACTCCTCACTTGACTGTTTTGATAAACATCTTTGATTAGAGGTCTTCTCTTCCCTTCCCGATACTCCACTAACATTCACCTCATATATTCGCTTCGTCAATCTAGTTTCATCCAACCTTTCTGCATGCCCAAACCATCTAGGCATATTCTTCTCAACTATAGTACTTTCATCCACATTCACTTCGCACCGCTCTCTTATTACCTTATTCTTCTTTATTATCTATATCTTAAAGTCACATTACACATACTTCGCAAAAACCCCATCTATACTGCAATAATGCGGCTTTGGTGATTCTACTGCCATACCAAACTTTCACCACCATACAGAGTAGGCACTACCACCTACTTAAAAAAATAATACTATTCATATTTGTACGTCTTACCATAGGCAAAACAAAGCGCTCTGTACACCTATCTGTAAGATCTGTATTCTTGTCTACCTATATTTTTCAAAAATAATAAATGATTCTGATTCACTCTTCTATGCACGACAAGACGTATGCGTTTTTCGACACCTTCTGGGTGATCATAAAGGAGTTTAGTGTCCCATTCATTCGGTTACTGGTTATACTCTCCTTTTAATATCTTCCTCATGCTTTCCATACCTTGTAATTTGTAAATAACGTCCTCAGGTAGATACACAAAATCTTTCACTTGGTCTATTCTCTCAACACCAATCAAAATTAAATGCTGTCATGCATACTACCTTTTCAAAAATCATATCTTTCGTCTTTCCTACATTTACTTTCATTCGATTTTTCTCAAGGGCTCCATTCATAATAGTCACCAGTAATGCATTCAATCTTAATCCACATTTGTTATCTTACAAATCTTTTAACTACTGTCCATTAACAGATTGAAAAGCCACGGAGACGCTACACATCCCTGTCTGATACCTTTTTCAATGCTAAAGGACTTTTTCGGTTAGGGTCATAGCACACATATAAAATCGGAAAGGGGTCGTCACCTTACGTACAACACTGCCGACGTATCATGGCGGTCCTGAATTTAGCCGATAAGGCTAACTTCAGGACCGCAACGATACGTCGGCCGTACTGTAAGCACGTAACCAAAGCGGATTAGCTGCTCTGGTACGTCGACTCGGCTACAAGCCTACAACTACGTGACGCCGCGCTTAAGGCTCTCCGGTTCCGAGACGAGGCGATTACATTAGGGTTCCGATTAGTATGCTTTGCAGTATAAAGTTTCATACGAATACTGCACGGCTCTAGTTGATACGGTGACGATCCCTTTCTGGGTTGATATGTTTGCTACGACCTTTATGCTTCGTAAGAAAAAGACATGATTCATACATCCCATACCCTTACGAAATCCTGCCTCTACATCCCTTTATTTCCTATCGGTTACTTTCATCACTCTTTTAATCCAATTTTCTGCATATATGTAGTTAGCCGACAATGCTGAGTAGGCCTCTAAATTTTATATTTTTTGTCTTCTTTTTTCTAAAAGGAGCCTACAAAATGGCTTACACATAGATTAAAATATATTAATCCGTTTTGCAGCATGTAGACAGTTATATATCTTCAGTTTAGTAAACAGACCTTTTGATAGGTCTCCCTAAATGTCTGGTTAAGCAGATAAATCTCCTTTGAGTCCTCAGAGTTAGTTGTGTTACAAATAAAAAGCTTTAAGGCAGAAAACACAGCTAAGCCACGACACGTGTATAATTTTTCCCTATTCATTCTTTGAACAAATAGCGACTAAAGCTAATGTTCAAAAACATGCGTAATTTATTAATTCTCTCGTAATATAAAAATTCAAATATTACTGTTTACGATGAACTAGGTGCAAAACGACTTCAGAGCTTCTAACAATTATTATAATCCACAAAAGCAAGTCTTAGTTAGAAAGCGTGTCTGTGATTTGGCATTGGCATGCAAATGAATAATGCCCAAAAAATGTACACTAGCCCACTCTTTCCCGTCGACATTAATTGCTAATATGAACGAAGGGTATAAATTCGAGTGAGTCCACCAATCAACAAGCAAGATACATTTGGTCTCCTGAAAATCTTCTATATAAACTAAAACCCTTTCTTTAGAAACCAAACCTACTTTATGATCAGCATAATATCCTTTAACTTTTTAATGCGAAAGTGTGTTTGTCCTTTGTTCACGCAACACGGGCGCTCCCTTGGAAAGTTTTCCGACGAAGTGTTTTTTGCCATAGGGATAGTTAATGGGTCAGACACACATGGGCTGATTTATTTATTTTTAATTTCTATTTTTACTACTTCGTATATAAACCACAGGAGCGAAGCAGCCGGCAAATGATAGTTACAAAATGTATCGACAAAATATAAGTACTTTAAATCTGATGCTAATGCAGAATGTGTATCTAATATCATAATTTAAATGTCTTGGATTATTTATGTTCATTGTTTAATAATACTTAAAAAACAGACCTTAAAAATTAAATTAAAAATTTTTTAAATAAAAAATTATAACCTCCTTCAAAAAACTCAAAAGTGAAAAATAATATTTTATCACTTCACTTTACATAAGCGAAGTGGAAGTCGGCGCCAAATCCTATGCGTTCGCTTAGTTTATAGTGTTAGCTTTTAAACTATGAACCACGCACGTATGGCAGCATTCTCATAAGTACTATTTTTCTGAATCGCTTAATGGATGTTGGGATTTGGCGCCGACTTCCACTTCGCTTATGTAAAGTGAAGTGATAAAATATTATTTTTCACTTTTGAGTTTTTTGAAGGAGGTTATAATTTTTTATTTAAAAAAATTTATTTTACGATTTTTTAGATTTAGATTCTGCTAATGTGGTTTTGCTATTTGTATGACCATTTTAGCGATTTAAATTTTGTTTTGTGAAATGGGTATTTAGTGAAATATAATAAACCACACGACGATAGATCGTTGCAGGAAATGACAAGACTACGAAATCTGTCTTCCGATAATGAAGGTAGATAAGTAAGTCAGCAGTACATAAGTTAGTCATAATACACCTTTTATTTACGAGGCAAAATCATCCAATGAGTCCTCCCACCCTGGGTGGAGCGACTGTCAGACTTGTGCTGACAGTCATACTACTGTCATACTCATCCACAGTGTTCCTTCAATAGCCCTTTACGTTCCAAGGTCACGGTTACCCAGGGACAGTACCGCGATCACGGATCAGCTTACGTAATTAGGACGCATGAAATTTGAAGAGTTTTGTTCATATAACCGAATATCTCATCAGAACAAACATCTAATTATTTTTCAGTGTTGCGTTTTTTTTGTAAAACGTTGTAAGTGACCTTGAACATTTTTTTTTTGTAGTGAGTACAGGCGTGTAACACCTATTTAAGACAATGTCGCGGCGGGGTACCGCTTTAGTAAGTCAGACTCTTCATTTGATGGAGTTTGAGATCAAATTTTTGTTGCAAATCTGGCTGTTGAATTGTAAAGTCTGTGAGTGTTATGATATATGCAATGTCCCTGGCTGTTGAATTGTTAAGTCTGTGAGTGTTATGATGTATGCAATGTCCTTATTTTAACTATTAAATATTTAGTTATTGCTCTTAGCGGTACCCCGCCGCGACATTGTCTTAAATAGGTGTTACCCGATCGGAATTGATATCTCAATGATAGGTATTATTTTTGACTTTTTGAATGATCACTTCACTTTTTTGCGTAGGGGCTTTTTAAATTTTTAATTTAATTTAATTTTTAAATTTAATTTATCGTCTTGTTTTTGTAATATACACATCATGCCCCTTCATTTGATACCTCACTTGGGTATATTTGAAAATATCCAATTGTTCATTATCACTTTTACCCCTATATCTTGTAAATGGCGAAACCGATTGTGATATAATTTTTTTTTTTTTGTAATGTTTACATCATGCCCTTTCATTTGATACCCCACTTTAGTATAATATGAAAATATTTGATTGGTCATCCCCACTTTCACCCCCATATCTTGTAAATGGCTGAACTGATTTTGATATCATTTAATTTTATGTACATAATGTACACATTATGCCTTTTTATTTGACACCCCACTTGGGTATATATAAAAATATTAGATTGATCATCCCCACTTTCACCCACCATATCTTGTAAATGGCTGAACCGATTTTGATAAAACATATCTAAGAATACTCGCTGGAAAACCAGCTTTCAATTAAAAAAAACCGCATCCAAATTGGTTTACCTGTTTCAGAGCTACGGTGCCACAGACAGACACACATAGCGGTCAAACTTATAACACCCCTCTTTTTCCGTTGGGGGTTAAAAATGTTCCATGCTTAGGTAATTTAGGCATGAAAGATTTTTTTATAATCTGAAAGTAGGGCTCTGACATACTAATAGAATTAGGATTAATAGGATTTACTTGATGTCATGATGATTAATTCCAGATTGAGAATGAACAATAACTGGTTTTACTGAAGAATGCAATGCGAAAAGTTGTGTAAAACACTAAGAAAATATCCTATCAGGGCGGCATACAAAAAGGTGGCTGCCTTAAGAGCCATTTCACAAAATTGTGACGCTCGAATTCTGTCAAAATTGTTATGTGTGCGTAGCGCACCCACACAAAAACAATGCAAACAGTGTAGCTGGGGTTTTGAGACGGACATAAAAATTTTGATCGTTATGACAATGTTTCTTATTCGAGATTTATGAAAATAATTTATTTAGACAAATTATAATTTCTACAATAAAAATTTATTCACCAATTATAAATAGATCATGTTTTGTAAAATTTATTTTAATAATAAATGTAAGCGATTGTATTTTTGGAGGATTATTACTCAATTACGCAAAAACGGTTAAAAGGACATAGAAAAAGAATTGCACATAGATAGTTTATAACCTGGATTAACATATTAAAGGCTACAAGCTACTTTTCATGCGTAAAAAAAAAACCAAGTGGACCAAGTTTTGGACAAAAATAGTACAGTCAAGATTTAAGTAGCTGAATATTAATTTAATAAAATATCATAAACTAATAAAATAATATATTTTACTTGATAATAAACAAAACCGAATGAAAATAATACATAGAAAATGAAAACGTTGTGGTCGTAGTATAAACACGCGTTTGCAATACGAATTTTCGTAATTTGAAATTAGAAAAAAGTGACACAGATCCTACCTCATTGGGCGCTTGGGCCCGACTGATCATTCTAGGTTTGTGCATCGTAATTTATTGTGATTTGGAGTGATATTGAAAATGATGTGATTTCTAATTAAATAAAGGAATTTTGAAAATCACTGAGTTATTAGATTTCTTAAAGAGCATAGTTTATTATGACATGATTTTAAAATTAGAATATACCTTTATTCAAACCAAAAAGTCGCGATAAAATTACAGTATAAACCATGAAAAATAATGATAAATTACAGTATAAAAATATATGCCTAATGCTTACTGTATTTTTATCATTTAAATTTGTGAATGTAATTGATAGAATTTGGAGCCCGAAATTGACTCTGCGATGATTTTTTAGAAAACGTGTTGCGGGAGATTGATCACCATATAGCAATTAAGTTATTTTTTGTAAATCTATTAGCTTATGTGTCAATGCGAAAGATTGGTCTACATTTTACATTTATATACCAATTCCTAAATACTACCTAAGATGGTAAATTAGGCGTCCGAAATCTTAGAAAACTGCGTAAAAATGTAAAATGGCTCTTAAATACCTATGTTATTTCCAAAAGAAGGCAAATGCTCTAGAATGGCTTGCTTGGTATAAAATATATCAATCAGTTTTGCAGCAACTATTTAGTATTCAATATAATTAATTAGTTTAGTACACAGGACATCTTTATAAATCTGGCACTATGATTATGACATGAAATCAGAAAAGATTTAGTCAGTATCCAAAAAAAATTATACAACTTTATTATAGTATTGATTAATGTGTTTTATATATATATTCATGGTCTTCACAACACTAGGAGTCTTTAAAGGGCATAAAGGAAAACATATGTACAAATAATAAGTTTTTAGGAAATAAGCCAATACCACTATTGTTAGCGCTGTGTATTCCTGTAATTAGGTACATACTGTTAGGCGAAGTTAAGCAGTGAAATGGAAAGAACATTAAACTTATAAAAATGCTATATATTATTTGAATAATATTATATCTCAACAATAATGTTAATGCATTTTTGTAGTGATCAATTAAATATGAAATAAAAATGCATATTTTAATTTCAACAAATTATTCTAAAGAAGGAAGAAGGCAGGAGTATGAAAAAGTTAGCCAATAGAAACATGCTAAATAAACAATCTCAGGGCTAATGGACATTGATTATAAAGTAATACTTCTAAAGGCTTATTATTTCAATTGGTAAAGTAGTAATATACTTTTAGTTGTTAAAAGTCTTTGTATTAGTATATTTTAGCATACAACATACCTTTAAATTTCCTTCAGCTGTAGTTGGCAGTTTTATTACTTTAACAGGGTTAGGTTTAATTTTGATTTGAGCAACTGATTGATTATTTGTATTTTGAACCACTTTTACCATTTGTGGCTGTCCTAAAATAAAAAAAAATATATTAAGCATGAGTGTTGAGTATTGAGTAACATATTTGGGTAAGGTAAAAATGTCTGTTGTCCCTTATGTAAATCACTACCATGAACAATCTAAGGAAATATTATATTATGATCTTAGCAAGTGCAACGTTGCAAGAAGTTATATTTAACAAAATGTTCAATTAACTCATAGTGCAGTAACAAAATTTACGAGTGAACTAACAATGCCGGGAAACACTGCAGAATCGGGCGTCATTTTTTAAATGTAATGAAAACTATCAATTCTTCAATTGCATGGCTGTAGCAAGCTTCCAGCACAACAGTGGGCATAATAAATAGTAAGGATAACGTAAAAAATAAGCCTCACGGAGAGTAGCTTTACTAACCATTAGCGTCATGTATGAGAAAATTTACAGCAGTACTATTCGTCTGAGACATTTTCTCCGTATTCTTCGTAAATATACATCCATTTACGTAATTCACTAAAGCAGCATTTAAACATTTGTTGATGCCCAAACGAAATAAAAATACCTTCTAAACTCGATTTGTATGGTCAAAATGGCGACATTAGTTTTGGGTTAACTTCGAAGGTCAGAAAAATCAAATCAAATTATGCTATATATTCAATCACTTTGTTTATATCATAACACTAAGCCCATAATATCAGTCTCACAAAATACAATCACACAGAAATAAACAACGCACGTATATGTCTCATTTAAACAACGGAAGGGTAAATAGAAAGAGGCGGGCGGGCGGTTTCAAGATTTACCAGCTGATTGGACACTGCTGTTGTGTTCACGTGGTAATCGCGGTGGCATCCACCGGGAATTTTGTATTCCGGAAAAGGCGCCAAATAAGTACTGACATCTGTTGTAGAGAATTTGATTTACTTGTTTTTTTCTTGGCAATGATGGTAGTTTTTTAATACTTTTGATATGAGCTTTTTGAGCTTAATAGGCGCGAGTATTATAACCGGTTCTGCTAATTGCACCATAGACTGCACTTAATGTAAATTTTCCTTGTTGGTTAGTAAGGTTACCCTTACCGTATTCTTATAAGACTCTATTCTTATATATCTTATTTCCGTAGACCAAAAACCGACGAGACGGTATGAGATGTTATAGATACCTACCAGGTAGGATGCAGCTTTGTATGAAAAAAAAAAACAACTTTTAAATCGACGACGATGATGATCCATAAAACTATGATTGACAAAAACAAAATTATAAATAACAAAAAGTAGATAAAGATTTTTTTTAATCAAGTTTGAAAATGTAATTAGCCGTAAGCATCCGTAAATCAAAACCATAATCAAAACATTTTAAACTGGTAAAAACTTAACTTTGTTTCTTTCCCAGCCTGTTTAAGAAACCAGAAAACTAAGTATTAATTTAAAATAAAGTTCTTTCTATGGCTTTTAGGTAACTGGCATGGGTAGCTGGTTATAACCGAAATAAATCGGTATTACATGGTATTACGTTCTTACAAGAGCTTTACCTATATTCTTATTGTATAGAGTTATACCAGTCTATTTCGGTGATAAAATGAAGCGCAATCATTTTCTGTATCCTTTTGAACGAAAGGATAACATCATATAACATTAAGCGAAACCGATAAAAACCGTTATTTTTGCCATGTGGGGCACATAGGCCTCTCCCATGGCTCAGTCTGTGGCATAAAATACTAACCAGTCTGTGGGGTTAAAATCTCAATATGACAGGACTTGATAGTTGTTGTTAACTGTCAAGCGGCAAAGCAACCTGAACATAGACAAAATATATAGTGTCCTGTTGCAGCCCGGTCTTTTTAAACAAAATCAATGTCAGAGACAACTCTCTCTGTGATTGTGGTCTTGACTATGGATCCCTTGATCATATCATAGATCATATATTTTTCGCCTGTCCATTAAATTGCAAGTCGTTTGACGTGTGTTTTAAAGTTAAACTTACGCAAATTAAAATTCCTCTACCTATTAACTTTCGTTCCCTTTTATGTAACTTCTGTCCTTCTATTATTAAAACTCTCTCTAAATTTATCAGACAAAATAATATTAAATTGTAGCTCTTTAGGTGTTATCATAACGATTAAATAAAAATAGACCCACAAAAATGTCTAACTACAAACGTTGCAGTCTTAACTCGAATCTGGCAGAATAGTTGGAAACCCGACTCAATTGCCACAAGAAGAAAAAAAACATATTGTCAAATGTCAAAATAAAGCTTTTGATTTCACAACTTACAATCAAAATCAAGCTTTTAATTTTAAAGCAAAAATCTATTGAATAGTGAATATAGAATATAGTCTCTAAAAAAAGCCTTATATTGAAAATGTGGCCGCTTCTGTTTTTTTGTTACTTTTTAATATCGTTGAATAGTATTTTTTCAATAGATATTGATGATCTTAACGTGCCGCCAGAACATGTAACATATGTTTTTAATGCATTCCCTAGCGTCGCTGATTCATGTTTATTAAATCCAAAGTGTGACTATAAACACTTAATAGGTCATAAAGCGTGTTGGGGATATGAAAATGATTGTGACAAAAATATTTCGTACCAAGTGCGACCTTCCTGCCCCGGTGACCATCGCGGCTGGGTAAAAACGAAAGAAGCACAGTATGATACGTTTTACACTCAAGCCGATTTTGGTAAGCATAAATCTATGTATTATTTAGTTAATACAAATAATACTTGTACATCATTAATATAAAAATTTATTTTTCTTACAGGTTATGTGAAAGAACAAATAAATGACTTGATGGTAATATGTGAAGCTTCATATCCTGCTGACACATCATTGGAGTGTTCTAAGTATTTGAGGTACAAAGTTTATGTGTTTTAATAATATTTCATTTATCTTTGCTCTATTACAAAACACTTCTACTTCAATGGAATAACCATTCAGTAAACAAACAAACAACATGTAAACAAAGTATCAATGTATGTGAGCTTGTGCATATACACTAGAGCTGTGTCGATCACGATTGATCGAATCTTTTTGATTTGATCACTACCTATATGCAAGTGATCCAGTCACAGATCTCAAAAAGATTCGATCGTGTGTGACTGGGGTTCATATAAATCAGATATATAAATGAGAAAAGAAGTTCATTGAAATCCACCGAGGCCTTTCAAATTATATTTTTAAATAATAATTTACAATGAGCAAGCAGTAAAAATAACTTCGATCGACCCGGGTCGCAAGAAATGATTGACCGGCACAGCTCTAATTATACACATATATTACACAATAGAAATCATTTATTGAGGTAATTTAGAAAGTATGACATTTGTTCAAGTACTAGTACTTAGTGTTCTTATAAGTACACATCTACATGAATGAATTGAAACTGAAAGTAAAATGCAATTTAGAGAACAAATAAAACATAATATAGGTATTTATTGTAGATGGGATAGTTGTGTTTTTGGTTAATTTCGTTATAGAGCTGGTTAGATTTGGTTATCAATCACAAATCAACGTTTTAAAAGCATTTCTACACATCAATGAACCTACTTTCTTGGTCATCAATAGACAGTGTATTCATCATCATCAATAGCAGGAAGACATCCACTGTTGAACAAAGGCCTCTGATGGTCTGGCCTTTGAACACCACAATAAACAACAACTTGCCATTTACATTCACAAGATTAAAATTTCCAACACTCACCAAATCATGTCTGTGTGGTTTAACTGATTTGTTCTGTTTACATAAATTTTTCAATTCCAGGTTCTGTCGTGGCCGAAATATGATGTTAAATTTTACTGGTCTTGTGGGAAGAGGGGACAATTTGCGATATAAAATGGATATTCTAGGGCCTGGTCAAATAGGTTTGTGCACATGCATTTGTTCATTTGCTTTGCTTCATATAATGAGAATTATAAATCTCCTGATGGTTTGGCAAAACCTGAAATACAACATAATGCAGCTACACCCAAGGGTTGGTTGTGGAAGTCATTTTGATTGATAGCTGCTCAAAGATAACAAACCTTGGAGGCTACCAAGTCATGCTCGAGGCTAAAGCTAGTCCTCATGATCCTGATCCATGATCACATGATCCTGAAAAGTAGCTTAAGTATGATGGCATACTCAAGCTGCTTTTCAGGATCATGTTTTAGCAAGTGCAGTAAAAAGTGAGACCTTGGTTTTTCTTAAATTACAAACTACTTTTGGTTTAATTATTTGAATTCCTACAAAAAGACATGACTAGAAATAATAATTTAATTTCTTACAATAAGATAAGAATACTTAAAAACTAATTTTATAATCCATTCATGGTTTTGTTGTTTTAAGGAGGTTTCTGCAACTTTTACTCAGAAAGGCTTGCAAAAGAAGCAGAACATATGAGTGCCCTTCAGTCATGGGCACCAGAACTTGTCAACTTTATCAAAACTGCTCAGCAGCCTGCAGTCAACGGAATGTGTGATGTAATTATACAGAAACCAACATATATTATGAAATTAGATGCGAGTATGTTTGTTTTTCCCTTTTCTATTCAATAACACTACTGATTAAATTAATTTAACTTACATAATATTGTTTAATAATGTTATTTTATTTATTTCAGCTGTGAATATGTACCACCACTTTTGTGATTTTTTTAATCTTTATGCATCTATGCATGTGAATTCAACACACCCTTCTACTTTTTCAAAAGACAATCACATACTGGTGTGGGAAACATTTACTTATGAATCTGCATTTAAAGATGCATTCAAAGCATTCACTGACAATCCTATTTTGGATTTGAAATCATTTAGGGGAAAAGTAGTATGTTTTAAAAATGTGGTTTTACCATTGGTGCCTAGAATGATTTTTGGACTGTATTATAACACTCCTTTGGTAAGTTTATGTTACTAAATTATGCAAGTATATAATTTTAAGTACATCCTATGATATATGTCGTGATGCCCTTTGGAAGATAAAATGCTTCAGATATGCCTCTTATTTTTTAAATATTCAAATCCTACAAGTAATATTTTAAGTTAAAATATCAGAGGACGAAATTAAATTAATCTACCATCATCATCCGGAAGACATCCACTGTTAAACAAAGGCCTTCCCTTAGAACACCACAATCAATAATAGATATATTATCTAGCATACCAGGACTTGATTGCGAAATAAGGATTTTAAATAATAGTAGTTCCTGTGCTGTACAAATATTACCTTGAAATGTTAAACTGTATACTGGTATAAAGATTCCAGATATTCGTATTTCTAATCCCCGGCCCCGGCAGTATAATCTAACCGATCTAGCGTAATTTAGGACGTCTGTACAAAGTGAGTGTTAGTACCTATATTTATGAAATTGTTCCTATGTTTTTGCAGATATATGGGTGCGAAAGGAGTGGTTTGTTTCACGCATTTTCAAAACATATTATTCATTCTTTGAATATAAAAATATTTCCACGGACCAATGACAAAGTAAGAGTTACTCTGCTATCGAGAGGCACAACATATCGTTCTATTTTAAACGAAAATGCCATCATCGAAGCTTTGAAGAAAGTCAAAGGATATGAAGTTCAGCGTGTTGTTTATGATAAAACTGTGCCATTTCTGAAGCAACTGGAAATAACTCATAACACAGATGTGCTCATTGGCATGCACGGAGCGGGGTTAACGCATCTTCTCTTCCTACCCGATTGGGCGGCAGTGTTCGAAGTGTAAGTATTTGAATTATGTGACGCATGCATAAGCGCAGGTTGACGTTCGAAGGTCTCTATAACACTACAGTGATTTCTTCCAAGTTAATGACCTCAAACTAAAGTCTTTTAGAGCTTTGTATAAAAATCATATTCGTCCTGATATTTAAAGGCAAAATGGTCAGTTATTTATCTGAAATTTAAAGTTATATTTTCTCTGTATTCCAGATATAATTGCGAAGATCCTAATTGTTATTTAGACCTGACGCGGTTACGTGGACTTAAGTACTTTACATGGGAAGATAAAACAAAACTTGTACAGCAGGATCCGGTAAATATTCTCTATCTTACTTGGTATTTACACTTTTGTTATAGATATTTTTGTTAAAGCCCATTATATATATCTTCTTCTTGTTCGTATCGACATGAGCCAATAGCCACATGGAATAGATCATGCCGTGGTGTAGAAATTAAACAGTCAACAAGGACGGTAGCGAGGATGACCATGCAGGATCTGCACATGCTGACGTCACTCGTGGAGGCTCTCTACTTAATAATATCTATAATGTCTAATCATAGAAGAGCTATTTCATCGTAGCACCACATGTACCAACGCGCCATATCCCCAACAGGGATATGGCGCGTTGATGATGAATGGATGCAATTTATAGCGAAATTATTAATTATAGGGCCACGGACCAGGCGGCGGCTCTCATGCAAAATTCACAAATTACTCTTTTGATGTTCGCGAGTTTCTGAGATTGGTGGAAAAATGCGCCAAACACGTTCGTGAACAAAAAGATTTCACTGATTTCCTCCAAGCCTCCGGTGTACCCCGACCTCACGAAGAGTTGTAAGAGAGTAGACATAGCTTTATTTTTCATTTGTGATATATTTTCGTTTTTGCTTGTTTTAGTATTCATTTAAAAAATCTGATAACGATCTGTTAATTTTCGTCGAGAATGCATAAACATTCCATTTTTAGTGAAATTAGGAATTAACTATTATTAAGAATACAATATTTGTTACGTTTTTTTAACAATGGCATAATATGTAACGTAAGCTAGCAATAATATTATATGAAAAATACAAACGCAAATGCATTTACGATAGTATTTGGTGATGCGTTCTCATAGTTACGTTATAAAATGGAGTAAATAATCGCAGTCATCCGTTTAGTAAAATACGGACTGTTTCTAACAACTCAAGACAAACGGTCAAGTTTTTTCGAACTTTTTATAATAATAATACAATCCTACCCAAACGAACGTTTTCGTTTCCATATTTTTTCGTAATATACCATACATAGGCCATGACATCAAGTACGATACACATGTGTCCCATTAAGAAAGGGTACAAAAGGATGACTGATGGAGCAGTAGATAGGTCTACGGAAATTTGGGAAAAGCAACGTAAGTATTTTTTACTATTTTGCACTACTGAGGTACAAATAAACAAATCTTACAAATAAACGGTAAGATTTTCATTTTGCATCACATTTCAACCTCATAATGAAAGCGAAACCGCCTTTCGTTAAATAGTAACATTACCTACTATTTAGGCAAATAACTCTCATTTATATGCTAAATAGTATACGCTAATAAAATCAATTTAAACGACCTAATACTCTAATATAATAGCGTCATTCCATATTTGGAAAGCATAAATCGCATTCTCAGTTGTCGACATTGCGCACATATTGCAACATAAATAAACAAATCACGTCTGCTTTAATTTTTATTATGTGCAAGTAAGGCAACAATCAATTTGTAACATAAATCGTCCAATTGATTGTTCTTCAGATAGCGATGATATAAAAACTCCCTCAAATCGCTGCTTTGTCGGTGACTCAAATTCTACGGATCCTTTTAGGTAATGCCAATCTTGCACGTACGAAAATCTTCGCAGTTTTTATTATACTGAAATATTTTCATTAGGATAACCATTGAGTGGATGATGAACTTTAATTAAATAAAAACGTATTTAGGTACTAAATATGGCCACTGGCCACTAGATTTATTTAAATACTAGTACTTATACAAAATGAATTTCATACGAACACATATCTATTAATTACGACCTTATATGCTGCGTATACATTTATATTAATTTATATTTATCTCGTTATAAAGTACCTAGGTATATTAAAAAATAGAACATACCAGGCGAATACATACTAATGTGTGGTACAAACACTGAATTGTTGGGTCAAGCTATAGAACTGTGTTATGTACTTACGTCCATTTATTAATCGTTGTAAAAATAATAAGGAATGTTATTGATGTAATCTTATGTTATTTATTATTTGGCGAAGGCACCGCTAGTTTAATTGTATCAGGGCGCGTCGAACGTTAAGTTCCATAATTACAGTTCGCGATATTCAGATAAATGTTAACCGGATCGGATGAGAGCCCGTGCGCACTTCAATTATTTACATGTGCGGTTACAGTTAACATTGAGATCTTTTGATCATGCTTGAATACATTGTTGAAGTATTATTTTGTAAGTAGTGGTCTAACATCAACATATTTATTAAGTTTATAAAGGATTTTAATGTAGCAATTTTTTTACGTGTAGGTATTAGCTACCTACCTAAATATGAGTATTAGATATGGGAATATTACCTACATCACAGCACATCGGTGTAAAATCAGTCTGTCTATTCGTGTGCTGTTTATAATTATGAAAATCAAGATGAAATTCCGTAGACATACTTTCATAAGTTTGTAAGAATGTAAAATATGTACGTTCAATAGCTAGACATTAACAAAATCATTGAAAATATGTCTTTTCAAAAGTGTGGCGTCATTACTTAACACTAATTTTAGCTGTTTGAGTTTAATTTGTATCGCTCACTAAATGATTATTTGCAAGATTTTTAATAATTCGTAATTTAAATAATTCGTACTATAACTAAGCGGATAAAATGAAAAGCCCGGAATTTATAGTATTTTAAACTTAATCAATGGGGGTGTATACACCTCAGTCTACCACTGCGGAAAATGCTGGCGTGATAATTGTTGTTAAGTTTTAAATAAATGATTGATAAACAACGCCGTAGTGGTGACTAGTGGTTTCTATAATTGTCGAAATCGGTGCGGGCCCCTAATTCGAAAAGAGGTCGGAGGAGAGAGAGCATTAAATCGTAAAACAATCGCATAATGTGGAGGCAATATTTACAGAGGGAAATTAATGACCGATGCCCGCGCGCGCCCTCGGGCCTTCGCGCTCATAACTTTTTGGTTTAACCAGATCGTATCGCGAAATAAAATCAAGAATTTATCAGAAGTTAATTGAAATAATGTAACATTTCAAAATCAATAATACCGCAATTGCATTGTATTAGTTATATTTAAAATTAACAAGTCTGTGATCTTTAGTACCTATGTAGGTAATAAAACGTATTAATTTGTATTAATCCTGTGTTACTTATTGTATACCTACCTAAAAGTATTGTGTAAATCTTGTGTAAAACGGTGATCTGCACTAATGCATTTAAGTTTTTTATTGTTAGTTACTGATAGCTAGGCGGCAAAACAATCAAAGAATGATACGTATTTTTTTTATTGTAATCATCGCTTTTTATTATGACTGTTCATCTTGTAACATCTAAGTAAATAAGACTACAAAACTAAGACATTTATGTTTTCTAATAAATGTTTTTTAGAATAATAAGACTTTTATTATTTTTTGTTAGTCAATGCTTCCCTGCTGCACGTTTTATACTGCATTCTTGTATAAAATACAAACCCCACACGTACCTACGGTGTCAATTGTCTACAATTACCGTGACTTCCAGTGGAAATCTATACCAATATGCTTTATGGGAACCTAAGCTGTGATCATGAGCAGTAAAAGTCAAGGATTAAATCCGGCAAAACGGCTTCTACTCAACAATAATTATAGTTAAAAATCCACCTCGATCACGTCAGGTTTGAAACAAAAAAAAAACCGCATCGTAATCGGTCCATTCGTTTAGGAGTTAATACGATGCCTCTGACAGATACACAGACAGACAGGTCTAACTTCATTCATCAGCCTAACACCCCTCTATTTGTGTTGGGGGTTAAAAAGAAGGTTCTATAAACACTAGTTACATACCTACACATTTCGCTCTCTGCTACGAAAAGGTCAGGTTTTGTATTGTTGTCTCGTTTGAAAGTAGCAGGTTCAGTATCAACACGTTATTAGTGATCTATATCTATATCTATACATATAATAAAACGAAGTCAAAACTGTACATTGAAGATATTTAAAAAAAAATTAGTGCAATATGGTGTCTAAACGATTCTGATGACAAAAATATATTTTTTAGAATTTTTGTCTGTATGTATGTTTTAGATCCACGTAAAAACTACTGAATAGAATCCGCTGAAATTTTACAAATATATTCTTTGAAGGCTCATTTCATTACAAATATATGCTTTGCTATGCAAAATAACATCACGGTATTTACAATAGGGGCTGAGCAATATTGCATTATGTCTTTGTTTCATCTACTGTTAAGCACAGAATTATAAAAAGACAAAACCAATAAGTTAGTTTTTCCGTCGAAATATTATTTCTACTAAGCAATCCGCAGACTTGAATTGTGCTCGGTTAATGGCCGTAGGCTTGCCTTGCTAAATAGAATTTATTTCATACATGAGTAACAAATTAAAGCGTAATATTTTTCCGTTACATATAAAATAGACAGTACAAATTGAAATATCACTGAGGAACTGAGGATCGCATTTTGAAACGTAGCGCGCTGACTCGCTTTTCTCTTTCTCTTTACTCTAAATCGAAGTTTTTTGAAATTAATGATCTATTGGCCTGGCCGAATGTGGGTTACGGGCTCTATAACCTTTGTATTATCAATACCGTAGAAATATGAAAGACGCTGCAGAAACAATTTTCGATTTAGGCGCTATGTCTACCAACAATCATTCACACAGACCAACACTATAGTTAAACGATAATGATGTTTAATATCAAGTAAATTACTTATTTTGGATACAATTGGAGATACTTATTACCATTGGCTTTCTTGCAAAAGGTTAGGAGGCAATGCCAAATAACCAAGGCAAAATCGTCGAATTGCTGCCACTTTCTCCCAAATGGCAAATTAGCGCACGCCATACTCAGGATACCCATCAATTTGGAGCAACAAATCATCTGTTCTTGGAGAGTTATGCAACAGTGTCAAGAGACACTTGCTGAAATTTGTAATCATACAGTAAGAATTTAAGGTGTCAAATAGGAAAATAGTGAAAGTTGCGTAAAAACGTTTTTATGTACAGCAATCCAGTGAATTGCGGTACATAAAACGTTTTTACGCATTTAAGTAAGTTAGCAGCTTAACTTTTAACGTTGTCATATGGCAGGGAGCATTTGCTGAAAATATTTGCCATAATCAGCGACGAACAGAAATCTATCACATGGTGGTTCCTTATAAGTTGCTATAGACTTAAATATCAATATATAGTAACATTAAGAGGATATTCAGAATTATTCTTATTATTTCACGTTCCTTTAAAATTTGGTGAGACAGTAATTCACTAGGGGAGAGCAGCCAGGTAAGCGTAGCAGTGACTTGAATATAATTCCGGAACATCATATTATTGTAGCACGATAAATTTTCTGTTTGGGAAAACCTTTTTATACTTTTCAATTCTCTTGCAATAAGTGGATTGTCACACATCGTCAAGTTGAATGTCTGAGATACACCTTAAAGTAATTCTTTTGTCGTGAAACATCATTTAGGCGGAAATTCTAACAAGTTGTATCGCTGGCCATACCCTTACCATACTATCACGCCTTTATTTCCTGAGGTAGGTTTTCAGTAATGTTGTGGGTCCCAATGTAACAGAGGGCAAGCCTATTAAATTATCATTAACTGGGCACAAATTTAGAATCGTGATTGCTACGGACAACAGTGGAAAAACTACGAGACTTGCGCTCAGTAGTCGCATTTTGCGAACACGAGACCAAGGAGGCAGTCATATTCTAATTTCCACACAATTTAATTAATTAATTACAAAAATTTACGAGGATAGGCTTGCGTTGTTGGTTTGGGCGTGTAGAAAGGATGGTTGAAAGAAGAGTGACAAAACGAATATATAAGGCTAATGTTAGTGGAGTACCGGGTAGGGGAAGACCTCGGCAAACATATTTAGACCATTTCGGAGATGTTCTGCAAAAGGGACAACCGAGGAGTATGTTTATAGTAGCAAATGGAAATCCGTGGTCTATGCCTACCCCTCTGGGAAAAAGACTTTATGTTTGTATGTATCAGATTTTTTTGTCCCTTCTTGAAAGGCGCGCCTGGAACGCCGGCCCACGCTGCCTTTTTGGGCCTATCTGGTCAGGCGCCGAACTGCCCAAGTACGTTGCCCGTAAGCCCGATATCCGCATTTTAGCGTATGAACTATCACCATTAACACACGCAGGGGTAAACTGAAGGCTTTGAATCCCGCTGATTCTTACACGGATAACTGTATGACGATTGCTTCCAAGTTACCAGTCTTGACTCCCTGTAAATGTTGTCTGCTGAGGAAAATACTTCAGTCAGAAAGTTTCCAGAGAAATGCATGCCATCAATGTAATAATATACTATATTAAAAGAAGGTTAGTTGTTCAAAACTGTTACTGTGTCAACAAATCTTTACAATAACATTCCTGTTAGCCACTCAATTTTTGCTGATGATACCTACGCACGGGAATCGGTTTTGTAAGACAACTAGCTTCATCTTAATTTGAAAAAATACCTGCAACATTTAAATACTATATTTTAGAATTCTTTTTGATAAGTAATTAGGTTTTGGTAAGTACCGTAAGTCAGTAATTTATTTTACTTACTTCAAGTGTCTTCATGTGTTTTTATCCGAAATTATCGCGGACGAAGTCGCGGGCAACAGCTAGTCTTCAATATATATTTGTGCGTCAGAGTCTGGGTGTCAGTGCCATATATCATGCTTGTACCTAAATCCAAATACAGTATATGGTGGTGTAGAAGAAATATCTAGGAAGGGCTAAATATAAGAATAAAGAAACAAATGATAACGTTGCAATTTAAATATGTTTAAGGGATACGTAGGTATGATATATAGTATTGGTTGCAGAGAAGTTGAGGGCGTGTTAGATATTAGAAACATTAGGGCAAGGGGCAGGCGCAGTGTAGGCGCAGGCCGGCCGCGGGCAGAAGCGGCGGTGGCGGTGAGCCGGGTGGTCGGCGATGCGACGACGCTGATTCACGTCGCTGATAGCTATCGCAGGCGCCGGCGCCCAGTGCTATTTTCTAGATTTATCACCATTCGTATTCGCCTACCACGCGTACTGTAGTATTGAATAAAGGCATCTATAATTCTAGGCAAAGAAAAGATCTTGACTCGATCTGGGCCTGACTGATTTATGGATCCATAATTTTATTCAATGAAGTTCTTCAGAATAACGTCGGATACAGGTTAACCGGGTGGGAAAATTTGATCACCTATTGGTTTAACAAGTAAATTAGGAGACTTTTTTGTATTGCTTGGCAGCTTACTTGCCTTATTTGTTTTAGGTTGAATATCTCAATGTACTAGGTAAACTAGCTATTAGGTACATTTTTTTTCTATTGAGAAGTTGAATATTATATAACCCTATTTATATAAAGAAGAAAAGTTTCAACATGCCTTTTAGCTACACAATAGATGCAAAGCTCGAATTTCCTCGTTAGTTACACAACGAACTGAAACATGTTTACTATTAACTATGTCAAGTGGATTAACGGCACCTGACAATGCAAATTGTATTTCCTTACAATAAAAAGTATAAAGTAATCTTAGGTCGACAAACATTTATTTAATAGCAGCGCGAATTAAGGCAACAAATTTTAAATTAACAATAGCAACAAACAAACAGAAGGTAACAAAATGAAGACAAACATTTGTGGCTCTTTCAAATGCACACAATAGTCGTCATCAATTACAGGCAATAGATCGCCCAACATCATTTGTCCGTCCGTCCGTTACTCGACTGGGGCATTCCCACGGCTCTCGGGACGATCGTGTTTGTTGTCGGAATATGTCCAACGAGAAATAGTAATAGAAAATTGTTTCTGATTGCCTCGCTCTCTACCTACTTTGATCGCCTACTCGACGTCCACGTTCCTATTTTTATTAGGTACTTATGGTACTGAATATTTGTTTTACTACCGCATCAAAAATAGCTAGGCTTTATATAGCTGTTCATTCACGAAAAGGCCATTCACAAGTTCCTGTTTATCGAAGTGTTGAATCTAGATCAGCATCTTGTTAATACAGCTGACCTTACCGAGGAGTCTGATGCCATTGGAATCTGACATAAAGGTACTACAACAATTAATAAAAAAAAAAATATGAATACGGGTACGTACTGACATGGTAAAATCACGAAGTAAATTCCAGGATTATAATTATGCAGAACGATGCAAACCGTTGTTCTCCAGATGTTATCAGACACAAGACCGAAGAGAAATTGCTTCGATCAAAAGATAATCTCGCCGGAACCAAAATTGATCATTGATAGGAGGCGCGCGCGCGTCCTGCCGCTTGCCACCAGCCCACGCCCACGCCAATGGTAACTCTTTTTTAATTTCACAAAGTTTGTATCGTAAAATTGCCAATTTATTTTAATAACTGATATGTAGGTAGGTACCAGTATAAATACTCACTATGAACTATGTAAAAGATTTATACATTGAGAAAAATATTATGAACTTTGGCACCTAACATGCTTTTATAGGTACCTATGTATAGATCATCTCATAGTTGGCGCAGGTTACAATGCTAGGTACCTTAGAGCTACACATATTATTAGCTTGCATATTTAGGTCACTTCTCAGTACAGCCAGCTTCATTCGATCTCTCGGTCAATAAATATCAGATTAAAGTGCCGCTATTGTAGCCTTCACGCACAAACTAGTACCGTGGCTTTCAATAACGGTTCGCACTATGCAGATTATCACTGGGGCGATAACCACGACGTGAAAGCGATAGCGGCGACACGATGCAGTGGAGCGGGTGGCGGCGCTGTCCCGTGGCGCGGGCGCAAGTGCTTCACGGCGCATGCGCGAGGGACGCGTGACGTGCCGTGACGTGACGCCTCACCCACCCCGCTCACAGTCAACTTCAATAACTCATACCTGCTGCTAGACTCCTGTACCTATTCTGAACATGTCGTACCGTGCACGATCTGTGTTGGGACTAATTAATTTAAATGACAAGTTTGTATTAGAATGCTACTATGCATATGTTTGCTATTATTTTCCATCTGAAATTTGTTAGTAATCTTCAAACATTTTTAAATAGTTAATTAAATTATTGAATTTCATTATTGGTTGTCTTAAAAAGCTTCTCTCTGATACCAGCTGATCAGCTCTCTTTAAAAGACGCAGACCTTAACATCGAATTATTATTTTTCGTTAAGATTATGAGTATGTTAGAGATAAAGAAGTAGCTACTTGTCGCATCACAATTACTTGCATTTCACAAGATTTTGTTAGGATTGACGTTTAACCTCGAACTAGTCGCCCGATGTTAAATAGCAAATGAAGATTATTGAAAGCGCATCTTGCAACCGATATGTACCTTCATATTATTCCATTGCTAAATCAGATGTTATTATTTTTAAACGTCACCGTTGATTTTATTAAGAGGTGAGGAAAGGTTAGAACCAGCCTTGACCGCATTTATTGTATAGGTAGGACCTATTCAAAAGTTTGTTTTCATATCTGTGTTTTGCTACTGCTCATACCGAAATACATTAACTGTCTCGTTTATGTAAAGCACGAGGTCCTGGCTTTAATCAACTGGCTCACTATTAAATGGGACCTACGACATAACTAGCGTAGGTACTCCCCGAAAGGGCAGAGCCGTAGAGGTACACCACCCTGCATTCTTGAAATACAGGGTTGATTTACCTGTGTTGTAGAAAAGGTATCTAATATTTATTAAGTTGTTGCTTTTGCTCGTAAACCGTAGTTTGTTTAGATTAGGTATTACCTACTTAGTACGTAGAGGAGCTAACCTTTCTATCTAACATACATGTTATACATGATCCCCAGGATAAACCTAAGAATAAACATCTATCCGTGGCTCTCCTATTTTCTTCCACAACAACTTTTGCATTTAGGTATTGGCCTTTCTCCAAAACATTTTCCACCTTATTAGAATATATTCTAATTAATTTTACTCATTTACTTACTTTGTCGTTATTCTTAATTAGTGCTTTCCTAATCCTTTAAAGAATACCTTTCTCTACATTACATTCAATCCACATCGCTCTGATTTTCAATTTATCTATTTAAGTCAATATTTTTATTTAAAAAGTACGAAGACAATAATAGATTAGTCACGTACCTAGGAGCTTTACAAAATTATATCAGAAGATACTATATAACCTACTACCTTCATTTAAATTGGTACTCTTATAAGTTCAAAGGTGAGTTGAGCTTAGATTTTGCATCAATCAACTTTAGTTTCGCACCTACGCATTAAAGCAAAAAACTAAGTGACTGACCCATGTGTCAAGGTATTGACATATCTAACCAATAAGCATCTGTTGAGAAGCGGTACCTTCTCAATTCAACAAGCAAGGTTACCTTCTGTCAATCGCTTGGAGAGTTTCACACATATTGCAAGGTGCTCTATTATAAACTATTGTCCGAATTTGAATGAGTAATCTTCAAGTGTGATGAAATTTATATGAGATAAGTACGTTACGTTACGTTTTTATGGCGCTCTAAGGGGGAGGCCTTTGTCCAGCAGTGGACGTCTTCCGGCTGATGATGAAGATGATGATGATGAAGTACGTAGGTACGTTGAGATGCAAAAGTAATTATTTATCACGGTTGTTATTGTAGTATATTAGGTATAGTATTTACCTGTTTGTAATCAGGGTTATAAGGTGTGTGAGAAATTAAATTGAGACATCAAACTCGTTCCTCACCTTAAGGCAATAAAGGATTTAAAGTACGAACGGGTTAGAATTTCAATTGAACTTAATGCAGAGTATTGAATGTCTGCACTAGTTCAAAGCATTGAGTACTGCGTGGGTGCTATCCGTAAACAAAATATAATGATCTGAGTAAAGATTTCAATGGCACTTAACCTTTTGTCCACGTGCGAGACTCCAACAAGCTATTGTGGTATCTGACTGCTCGTTCTTTTACCACTTTTAAGTGTTTTCTTAGTATACCAAAGCAGTGTTAGTATAAGAATCTATCGGGGCCATAGAGCGATGTGTGATATGTTTATGTGGTTTCGATCTATGTGATTTATTGTTGATTGTCAGTCAGGTGCTATCGATTTTAGTATCTTGATCGAAATTTGTGCGCCGCTTTCACTTAAGTAGATGACTCAGTCACACTGTAGGTTGATTCTGAAGAACCTGATTGGCGTAGTGGCTAAGCGATTAGACTGCTGCGCTAAGGGTTGCGGGTTCGATTCCCGCACGGGGCAAAAATTTGTGCGATCCACATTTGATTGTACCGAGTCTGGGTGTTTGTGTATGTGATATTTCATGTTTGTGAAACGCACCCACGACACAGGTGAAATTCCTAGTGTGGGGCGACGTTTTTAAAAAAAACAGAACAAACAGAATACTTGCTTAGAACTATTATAGAGAGACTATATTAATTAGAAGCAGTAGTTCAGTAGCTTTGAATAAATTATGCGCGATAAGCTTTGAGTGTTGTCTGAATCAAATCGTAAGACTTATAGCCTGACATATCTACCCAATGTAAGTATCTATATCTACTAACGTTATTTTATGTAAAAGTAATAGTAGGTAAAACTAAGTGAGGGAGAAATCGTAAACAATAGGTAACAATATCCAACCTCCTATTAAATTATTGGTAGTTCAACAACGATCAACTTATATTCTACCTAGAGCAAGTTTTCTTATGTCCGATGAATATATAAATAACATCATTATCAGTCTAATTTAGAATATTCATATGTTATTAAAAACTTCTTCTTCTATTCTCAGGTTCGACGGTTTGATTCGAGTATTCTGTAAAGAAATTTTCCGTCGTAAAGTAGGAGCTTTTTACATGGAAATCCTATCATTTGCAAAATGTTAGTTATGGTATTATAGGTACAACTAATAGAAGAGCTATTCTTATAATTTCCATTTCAATTAGCTATTGTTTTAACACAATATATTATTTATAATCAGTACATCAAGTTATGTTTACCGCTGAAGAGTTTACGTTAGTTATCAATTTGGTCAAGGTATTGTATCAATACCTATGTGGTTCGGTAGTGTGGTACAGACAGCAAGAGTTTGGCGTTTTGCTGCGGACACTTCTGATGCACAAGATAAGGCGGAAGGCAGCGCGTGTCCTGTGAATCGCCTAATGGCCGACATCGCCGCGGGCGCAACGTGCCTCACAGTTTAAATTGAACGTCAAGCTATCGATTTGCATAAATCACACCGTTACCATTTTCAATTATTTGACTGGCTACATTTAACTCTGAAAATCAACGCATCTGTGATTGTAAGTGACGTTGATGCTCAGAAGCCGGTGACGGTAACTGACAAGTACCTAGATGTTTTCATTCACATTAATACCTACCTTTGTATATAATTAGTACTATAATCATATTACTCTTATTGATCGTTCTATTTTGAAACGCAAGTGTCTTAAATGCAACTTGATAAAAATGATAAATGGTATTTTTTTCCAGAAAGTACCGTCTTTAAGCAAAATTCATATTGTTAAATATGTATGACATGAGTATTAAGGGAAAGCTGGCGATGTGAATAATTTTTTATTGCGTCGATTCATTTATTATTCGAAGTTCGACTTCCATAAATTACGTCCTTTTATTTTGACAATATACGTTGTAAGCAGTATCTTTTGAGTAATACTTACTTTCAATTACTTTGATACTCACGCTTCATTTCCATCGGCGTGTAACAAGTTAATGTGCTTATTTTTGCGAACGAATGTAGGACAAGCGAAGGCTTCGTCATGCGTAGATAAATGCTCAACAGTGGTGCTTATGAATTTATTTGAATGTTTCAAAGATAATGTGAGAATCGTCGTTAGTAGTGAATACGGTGCCGATCCTCGCCGCGTGGGGAACAATGGCCTCAGTATAATAGTGTCTCGCGCCAGAGCTGTGGAGCCGGCGACCACGCCTGCTGCTTTCCGCGAACAACTTGACGGCTCTGATAAACGTGTACCTTATTTAAATATTTATGAATGCGACCCATTCGGTACAGCGTCATTGAATGATAACATAATTAAGACACAAATACTTATTGTTATGCAGGGAGGGCCCGGTGAACGTTTTCTACGATGACGATGCAGTATTCATATTGTCCCCAGTTATCTCTACGGTATACTGTATAGATACAGTTTGAAATAATTTATAAACTTGTGGCATAAAGCTGGTGGTAGGTAATCCTTGCCCCCTTTTTTATAGCTGATTTGTTTTAGTTACCTACTAGGTCTTAAATATAATGAGTATGTACCTATATATACTATTATAGACTAGTTTTCTTTTCACACAATAGGTTTAGATGACAAGAGTTATTACCTAATTAGCGTTATTTCATGATCTCTGTTTTGAATCAACGATACCCGGCAAATTAAACTCAGTAACAATTTGCACGAAGTTAACGTATAGTTCTAAGACCTGTCCAATTTACAAGCAGTTAGTTTTGTCATAAAACAACCTCCTACAAATCAGCGCCATTAATTCTCCGTGGCACTTACAAGAGATGACCCAAGACGATATTAGTAGCAACTAGCCAACCAGCTTTGGTTTTACACAAGCTGCGTTTACTATTCTGGCAGGCTCAGGTTTTCAGTAGCATAATTATTACTACTTATGTTCTAATGATAATGTTTAAGATAATTGAAAAATATATATTACAATTTGCAAAAACGCCACAGTCGCTAGTGGCTTTGTTAACGCAGCAACGCTGCGTATCGCTTGGTTCTTGACTGTCACAGTTTATCAAAAAAAATTGCTGTCTCATCTCGCATCGCTTTCCTATACCTAATATCTAAAAATAGCAAAGTTGATTTAATTAAATTAACTAAGTTTAATTGAAAGTATACGAATAATATCTTTTATCTACATACCTTTACCTATAGTTTCATCATTTAAGTCTTCTTTCTTTCAAAAGAGTTTGGTCATTAAGTTTTCTTGTAGGTAATTTCGAAGCTGTTATTTCCTTAACGTGTACTAATTGCTCAGTTAAGGACATTTAAAGAGCAGTTTGTTTCAAGTGCTTAGTTTATTGGGAAAGCTCTAAGGGCAGAGTATTAACGTAATAAAGAACATACTGTTTCGGGAAATACAGGCAGTTCGCATCTAGGCTTGAAATAAACAAACAGAGAGCTAGTTAAGGAAATGAAATGTTTATTTTAGAGATGATATTTTAATTTTTCTACTTTCTTGAATGGTACCTCAGTAATTGGTGGAGGGCACGCGACCACTGGCCGCTTCGCGCTCCTTATACCGGCTGCGGCCGTAAGCCCGTAGCCGATAGAGCGGCGCTAGTAATTGACATTTTATAGCTCGTTAACTTTGATAATCTATTTTATCGCTTTATAAGATCTGCGGTTAGAAAGATGAATTGTGTGTAGCTATTACTGTATGTTATGACACCAAATTATATTTGTATGTTATCCTAACTGGAGCGGCTTGCTTTTATCTTTGCGATTTAAATGATCTACGATCATCGAAAAGCAAAAGTTCAGATTTTTTTTTCTAATCATTTAATACATCATAATATTAAGTAGAGAAATATATAAGAAGTGAGGAGAATAGCTTTGCTTTCTACTAGTAAAGAAGAATAAGGTATAACCTTCAGTCGCATTTGGACTCTACCCTGTGAAGGTACCTAACATACTCTTCCCTTAAGGTCCTTTTAATGTTATTATTAACCTGTAATAATTAGAAATGAATGGCACTAGCATACTTTAGAACCATGATGTCATCATAATTAGCAATAATAATTATAAGTACCTACTATACCTATGTAAACACCTTACTCCTATACCTACAATCCTACATATTATACTCATATTCCGAAGTGAGAACGTAAAAGTGATCAATAGCTTAATTTAATTTCACATATTACCCACTTAATTTCTTTAGCACGATACCAAGAAAATTTCTATAGCGTATTTTATTTTAGATCTTCTTGTTTTGTTTGCGCAGTCGCACAATACGCGTGCATCTCTATTCTATAACTGCGCCGAGACCTGTTGCATTCTCATTTAATCGAGCACTATTAGCGTACTTGGAAAATTAGCTAAGAAGCATGCACTAACCGGCTGGTAGCTCAGAGACGACAATTAAAGCAATCATAATTCTTAAACAAAACAAGAATAATGTCTACTTAAACTTAAATACCCTGTTTTAAACGCTATAATAATAATCACTCGACATTTCCGTAAATATAAACGGCGAGTGTTTGATACTTGCATGCGTAGCATTACGTAGCTTGTATGTTAAATGTGAGATGTTATCTTTTAGAACTGAATACTCTACGCCGCCGACTATGACTAATTGACAGTGTGGCAATAAGATTGCTCCGTCTTGTTGGTGTCTAGTGTGTAACGTACATAAATCGTTTACAACTTTATCAGTATTGTTTTATTGACTAATGTGAATCGAAACATTGAAATTTTAAAATGAGTATAAAGTTAGTGATACGAACTCGGCCTGTAGACTTGTAAACGTTGACTTGTTTTTGGACGATACGCAACCTTGAATTCTTGGGGAAAAAGTTTAAAATTCCTAGCTAAGTGGGTACTACTACTACTTCGACAAAAAATATATATACAAATCCTAAGCAGTGTTGCGCTGATCGATGGTATACTACGAATTGGGTCGCAGTGATGCTGGCAGTGGCAGGTCAAGCTCTAGTGACCTGCTATTACTTATGCACTATTGTGATCTATACTAGCAACTCGTCATTATTGTAGATGGTAGTATAGTAGGTTGACCATAAGTAAGACCTAACTTTTACCTATATCGGAATGAATACCGTCATGCTTAATGAGCAACTGTTAAATGATAAGAGGAACATAATCCTCATAATATAAAACTTTATAGTATATCACTAGTTAATTTTGGATAAAAATGAGTGATAATTGGGATTGGCGCAAGAGCAGTTTTTGGCAGATAAAATATATCTACCGATTACACAAATGTTGATGTTTACGTTTTAGCGTGTAATATCCGAGTCAGGAGAAATTCCGAAAGTTGTTATGATACATAGGTGCAACTAGCCTCAACTAGGTACTTATTCCGTTGCATCCTCGTGATCTTTGTTTAGACTATTGTTCATTGTAAAACGTTACAATACCATTTTGGTATCGAAAATATTTAGTTGACAATTAAATAGAAATCTGCTACCTACACACTGCCTAATATAGCTGTGCGATATATTTTCTCATTAAACAGCAGTGTTACAGACGTTAGATAGAACTAACGAATTTGAACATGTTTAAATAAAGAATAGTTATGATTTGAATTTCTGTTAAGGCTCGAGTCCCAGCCGTGCCGAGCATTGTTTGAGACATTATGGCCCAAATACGGCGCGCACACCTGTTAGTGTTGCCCGATACCTTACTAACTTAACCTACTTTATTAACTTAACAGTCTAATAAATGTATTACCAGTTTACTTAGTTAAGTTAGAAAGTCCGCACGGTATGGTAATTCCATTACAGATTTTAACAAATATGGCTGAAGGAAAGTACAGATCCGATATAATGTTAATATCATATACATAGGTCCTTGCCATTAATGATCAAAAGACTTCTTTTGGTACGTTATCTCTCAATCAATTTCGTTTAGTCGTTTGTAGCGCTATGTTTGATTTAAAACTGGTGTTGCATCCGTCGCTACCGGTAGCACATGATGATCCGCAAAAGAAGCGTTTACACTTGCAGCGGGTTTCTAAATTGGTTGTGCGTGAAGCGTAGAACTGGATATGTGTTAAAGAGATGGAGATTTGGATGCCGTTATAATATATATCAGGCTATGTTGCGGGACAGCGATGGTCGCTGCCGCCGCCGTGGCCGAGGTGCGACAAGGGCGTGCGACGGACCGTTCCAATTTACGGGTCACGAACGGACCACTCGCGCGCCGACCTATCTGCCTTTCCTCCATAATTGAATCCAATGGCGTGGGAGACTCGATACAACTAAATAAAACATTCTGTATAATCCACGCTACTGATAGCCCTGTCAATGCGTAATAACACTCATCACAGGCTCAAGCCACAATCAGTATCATAACGGCCTGAATTTGTAAAATTAACTAAAAAACGGTACCTATGCCTATACCAAATTTTTCAATCATCACAATTGAGTGAAAAGAAATCACAATTGGTAACCAAGCAATCACTTTTACATCAACCGATACTTATAATTTTTCACCTGTTTATATGACTTGTAAATAAGAGCGAGCTACAATCGGCTAGTGTTAAGATACTATGTCCGTACGTAAGCCTTTTTTGAAAGTGCGTCGGCGTCGGCGCCGGCGCGGCGCGGCGCAGGTGCGCGATTGTCGCGGATCGGTCTCAGATAACGCTATAGCATTAACTTAAATACGAGATCAAACTTTGAACACTTGTGCACAACGCTATTGCAATTGATTGCTTGTAAAATTACCTGGTGATTTATCAATAAATGTCCCTAGGTTCAACACTTAGTTTCGTATTACACTCTACTTGTTATTATCTTTTAACTAAGTTGATTTCTTCGAATGTCAGAGTTCATATATAGTCTGTTAATGTTTTCATACTTATATGCCATGCATACCTGTCGTATTTACCCAGGTGTTATTATACACATTTTAAAATACTAAGATGATAACTGGATGCAAATTAATTGTATTCTCTGTAAGCATTAACAACTCCAGGAGTTTTCTACTAATACATTTACAGAACGACATTGCAGGGCTGTGAGAGAAGCGATTTTTCCTTAATTGTGTGGTTGTGGGTTAGCTCCAAATTTAGGCAAAACTCGCAACCGTATAAGTCTGTAAGGAGAGCGCATTATAAGGCGCATAAACCGCGATACGGCCGTTGCAAAGGTTAAGGGCACAAGACACCACGTGGGAGGTGCCAGTTTAAGAAATCCGAGATCCTGTCTTGTTCACAAATGGCGTCCATTTTCACTGCAACTTTGTCCTGGAAATGCATTAAACAGGTACTATAGTTTACCATGTGGAAATATGGATACTTACAATAAAATGTTCTTGAGATAGTTGCTCGAGTAAATTGTGGAATGGGCTATTATAATATCAATATAATTTCTTGGTAATATTAAAACACTAGGATTAGTTCGGTAGGTAGCTAAAGTGAAATACAGTCATATTCTGCAACCGGGCTACTACCTACTACTTACATTATCTATAAAATGAAATGATTAAAAGTTATTGCGGTCTGTAATATAGGTAAATAGACACTTAAATTTATAAAAAATGTCATAATGCCTATTTAAGCGCATCCAGGCACTTTTGAAGTATTTGGCAGCATAAGTAGCAATATATTATATTATCTATAGATAAGTATATATCATGTGAGCCTTATTATTGGTAGATTGTTAGAAGAACGCAAGTAACATTTGAATTGAATATTATGTAATCGCGGATAGTGTGTAGGTACACTGGTACATGCACTTGTAAAGTGTTGTTCACACAGCCGAATATCACAAGAAGGGTTGTTTTATAAGGTAACGCTGCAACAGTGAGTTGCACGACTCTGCGAGGTGAGGATAGTGGATTACGTGTGAGTGCGCGAGCGCAGTCGTGCACACGAGTTGGTTCATTATCGCGCGTGATGCATTTGCGCTTGCCGCCCACCGTCGTCGCCTGCGTCGCCGCATGTCCCATAATGTTCGCCCTCCAATATTCGTTTAACAATCATCGCTGATTTCACATACAGTCTGCATATACCTAACTCTATTTATTTATTTATTAATCGCAGTTAAATTTCATTATAAAATACTAAAATTCTGACATTACAATTTAGTAATTACTTACCTACTAAGTCCCAAATTTGAATACCTAAACCGTAGGTCTGGGTAGACTACTAGTCACTTTTATGTAAAAAAAATGAAAACATCATTGAAATACGATTTATGCCTTTCCTGTACTCCATTTGATTAATTCATGAATGTAATTGTAGGAGGGTTTTTAAGCAACAGGCTTACTCAAGGTACTTATTATAATTTTATCAGGGCTGCATCTTGATCTATCCTTTGCACTCACTTTAGCACTTAATATCACGGTGTATAAAATATAGCGATAGAAACATATTGGTATTGAAATTCTGTAATAAAACGCAGTTGAATCAATTGAGACGTGCAAGGACAGTAAGTAGGGACCAAGCGTGCAATACCATTAAATTATATGGACGCAAACATAAACATGTTAGACAGATAAAACTCGATTGTTGTCGAAGGGCCTACCTATAGTATTATCGAATTCACACATAACGACATTCACGAGATTTGAACATTTACTTTATGTAGATTTTAATAAAATATTTTCATTTAGAAAAAAAAAATTGTTGTGTTAAAGGTATGTAGATATGTGTAAATCCTGATCATACACATGTAAGAAAATGATTACTCATGCCTTAAAAAAAGTTATTGCATAAAAGGCATCCCTAACACTATGACGATCAATATTATGTTCGTTTGCTGATTTTTATGAATGCTAATGAATAAGGAAAACTGACATCCAAAAACATTGCTAAGTAGATAGGTAATATCTGAATAATATAGGTTATAGTGATGTTCCCAACCTGCGTACGGTGCAAAGGGAATACTCGTAGCAAACAAAGTATGAATAATCAAAGATAGTTTATTAAGAAAAAACCGGCCGAGGCGCGTTGAATTCACGCACTGAGGGTTCCGTACATTACTTAAATTATTTTTATATGTTAATAACATTGCTCTAACGAAAAGATAAACCGGATTGATGAACAAACTTAACTTTGCCGTTAGAAAACTGTGACCCCAATACATTGAAGTAGGTAGCGGTTAGTTTACCAACTGCCAATAAGTTATTCTTTTTTTTATATGATGTTTTTCCTTTACTTGAGCTGTAAGCCAAGGCTTCATGCCAAATTTTATGATTGAATCTATTTCAACGGGAAGTACCCTATAGGTTGTGAGTGTAAAATTTGAAAAAATAATCAACATAATTGCTCGTTTCTGTTGATTGCGTTTACTTAGAATTTTCATTTTTTCACAGTTTCAAGGGACAACAGACCCGAGTATTTGATATTAATTTCAACTTTATACCTTCACGCGTCCTTGAGAAGAAAGGGTTAACAGACAGCCAGACAGACGGACAACAGAGTTAAGGGTTCCGTTTTTCCTTTTTGAGGTACGGAACCCTAAAAAATTTGATATTTTTCTATTTAGAAATCTTATAAATGAATTTTTAATAAGATAGAATAAAATAGTTCACATTTTTGCCATTATTATCTACTTCGTCAACAAATCCTGAGCAGTCAGTTCAACGTGGTCTTAATTCCGATCAATGATTTACAACTTGTTAATAATACCGCAAGTTTAAGCCGCACATCCATAAATCAAGATCCGAACTGTAGCTTAAACGAAAATATTGATTGTAATGCTCCGGTTTACGCGGTTCGATGTTTATATGTAAGAGATTTTTGCTCGGAGTAATCGAATTTATGATGTAACGGTTAAATCGACCCTCACTCCTTCATTTTTCCTGTAAGTAATGATAAGTAACTATGTATTATTAAAATTTAGCGAAAGTTAAAGTTTTAAGGTGACATTTTTTAT
Organism: Abrostola tripartita; assembly: GCA_905340225.1. Taxonomy (NCBI): domain Eukaryota; kingdom Metazoa; phylum Arthropoda; class Insecta; order Lepidoptera; family Noctuidae; genus Abrostola; species Abrostola tripartita. The sequence continues at coordinate 7,908,892 of HG996488.1, forward strand.
TACAATCGTTAAGTTGATATTTTTCAAACAGGCTAATTGATTGCTTGATGCGGCGAGCAGGTATCACGCAGTAGTCATTACCGCTGAGACAGATGATGGCAATAAATACAATTTGAACACGGTTAGGAGTAAAGAATTGGCTCCGCGGAGATATTTCCAACCCAGACGTATTAGTAATGCAGGTGTAATGTGCGCTGTGATGGGCGTTCTGCCCTATTGGTGTTTCTAATTACTAAAGGTAATTTATCCGCCTTATATCGTGCGATCTTTCTTTGTATGCCCTGTACCAAGACAAATATCTAATCGATTCTTAAATTTATTGTGTTCGTATGTTCAATATAAGAGTGTATAAATATAAATGTGTCTGTTTGCATGAGTCGTGTATGAACGCCAAGATTCTAATGTTGCAATTTCCAATCTGTTAACCCGACGCGCGACGTGGACGGACATTGTACAACTGATTTACTCAACGACTTATGAATATGGAATGACTGGGACGAACGTAGATGACAGTGCGAACCACCGAATAACTCACGACAATAAATATGTGCTTATGGCTTTTAGCTCAGTTCATTGCTACAAGTGAAATTTATTTGCCTTGTTATTATGTCAACTGAATATTCTATTAACCGTTAAGTATTATGTTATTAAATTATACGCTAGCTTTAAATCTAGTTAGGTCTAAGAAAAAGCACTATATTACGACTTAATGTTAGTAACTAATTAGTTTTTGTACCATTCTAAGTTCAGTTACAGTCATTAAGTTTTCAGGTAGTTTAATTCTTGGATATCATGTTGGTAACAGGTGGGTAAATATTCTAATCTCACTGCTTAGGGTAACAATACTAGGCTAGGTACACGTAATGAGCAGCACACGTTATAGCTTGGGAGGAGGAACAATGAGGCTGGATGCATGCAGTAGAGTTGCGCCCGCGCCACCGCAGCTCCGCCGCCGCGCCGCGTGCGCCAGTGCCGGTGTCGAGGTGAGCTCTGGGGTCACTGCTCTGACCTGCGCGTGGGCGCGCCCGTTTCCGCCCGCGAAACCGAATCATTGCGCCCCACACTCCTAATCTTTAACGATATAGCACATACACACACACGGCTTACAACACTTGCTGTTATGCTTTTATGACGGACATAAAAAGTTATTCAACAGACGCAATTCGTTCAAAAAGGATGTTCAAGTAATGTCACTTGTCACAGTGAAAGTTGTCATTTGCTTGCGTGAATTTTATTAAGTTCCATTTTATGAAACCTGTGCGTTTGCAGGTGTAAGCCTATCTCAATTTGATTGATCAGTTAATACCATACTGAACCGCAAGTACAGTTGTGGTTGTGTAGTGACATTTATTAAAGTAATTTAAGAAGAATACAAAGAACGTTACTTCGATTACGCATACAAAACGGTTCGCCACTACCTGCACATGATATATACTTTAATAACTACGTAGCGAGAGACAAGAAGCGTGGCTATAATTTATCGTATGGTGAGATGTGTAAGAGGCCACGAAACCTTACATCAGTGCCAAAGATTTTTCCGGTTTCATTGTTACTTAGTGAATGTATTGTTCGTGGCACTATCGTTACAATTAATAGTTTAAAACAATTGCGTTTACAAAAGCTCCGTTAGTTCACTCTATCTGCGTCAAGAGAGCTCCGTGCCGAAATATGTTTATCGACCATCACCACATCGAACGCTCGAAAGTCCTACGAGAACGCGCGGCAACTATGGAGGTCGCTTATTGTTATATCCCTTTTATAATTCAACATATTATTTAGAACACAACAGATAAAAACCTGCGAGTAATAATTGCTCTGAATTAAAAGAACTTGATATGTTTATGTGTAGTAAAAAGAGAATGAAGTGGGCAGGTTATTTCGTTTCCGGTAGTAGTATTCAGAGTCTGTTTCCATATGTTGCATCTGAACTAGATAATAAAAATCACATTTGCATACAGACGTAGGAACTACAATGGCCGATTTAATTACGGTTTATTTTTTATATGAATTAATAGCAGGTCCAAATATGAATGGGCCATCTTATTAGAATTGCTTATATGTATTGCAAACATATTATCAAATTAATTTTATAACATTAGACACTGAAACTAATTCCTAAGTAAGAAATGCGCTCACACGAAGTCGTGGTCGGAAAACAAAATAAATATGATTGATGTGATAACATTACCTACTACATAACATAACATAACATCACGTTCTGTATTCCCCGCAGGGGTAGGCAGAGGTGAACATATAGTACACCCACATTTCGCCAGTTATGTTGTAAGTCCCAATGTAATAGGGGGCGAGCCTATTGCCATCAACCGGGCACAAATCCAGACTCCGTGCTGCTACTGAGAATTACCTAATGGAAAACTCAGTAACACTTTGCCCGACCCGGGATTTGAACCCAGGACCTCTTGCTCAGCAGTCGCGCTTAGCGACCACTAGACCAACGAGGCAGTCATTACATTACCTACTATTCAAACATTAATTAACTTATTCAGTCTAACAATAGTAGAATAATAATTTATGTAAACCTCTAGAACATGTAATTTTATAAAGTTCTGCGCTATTATATTGCTTACGGCAACTTCGCCAACATGTTTCATAATAACATGTCAAGTTTTTTACTTCTTAATTTACAATTGTTTTTCTGTAAGTAGGAGCTGTACCTAAACGAAATTTGTTTCTACTGCAACTTATCGACTACTTAATTATCTACGAGCTATTTGTATCGTTAAAAGCCACATGTCAGAGCCAGAGCCATTTTAGTTAATATCCTAATAAGTATTATTTGACTATTAGCACCCTTTTAGTATAACCAACTTAAATGTCAACTGAAAGTGATACCTATATTAATATTAGTTACAAACATATACCTAGTGCTATGTTATCATGATTTTAAACATGTATACGTGTTCATAATAAAAGATCTAAAGAGAACTTTCATAAAAGCGTTCATGGCAAGCGTTTACACTCCAATATTTTTGGCACCAAGCCATTGTATGCAAATGAAGTAATGAATGTTTTCACTGCAACAAAACACGAGTAACGGTTCCCTTAAGTGATGATTTGTCGGCCAATAAGAATTATCACCGGCTTGTTGTAACAAATCCACGCGCGTGTTGGTACATATCTACTTATCAAGTCAATGATGTGTAGGCTCGTATGGTAATATTACTTTCGAAAAATGGCAGAATTCACATTGTTCGCTGAAAGTACTTAAAAATGAATAAGTATATACTTTTTTTATTTTTTTTTACACTACACGGCTTATCCTTTTTGATACCAATACTGTGCTTTAGTCCACTTATTCAGGAAATACAATCCATAATACAATTCAATACCCGCAAGAAGATACTAACGTAAATTATATATTAGAGTTGTATACAACTTAAATGATTTCATTGCGCTGTGTCGATTATTAAGTACTAATTTAGTTGCATGATTCGTCGTGGCCAAATCTCTCAGAAGTTTGGTGCCTCTGATGCATTATATTCATATCGGTTGAGATTCGACTTAAGATGCAAAGAGCTTGAAAGCTTATCGCTTGGCTGTGAGCTGCTACTTGAGCACTCGTAGCCGCTCATTGTCGGCGGTATCGCGGTTGCATCGGGGATTCTTCTGAATCTGTTGATGCGATAAGGTGAAAGAAATCATAATTTCGTCAACTGAAAGTGATGTCAAACCAAAGTAGGAAACCATGCATCAGCTTTTGTTAGGACATGTATTATTGCTTTATACATAATGGCCTCTCCTGCAAATTTCCAAAAATGTATTCTTTGGCTAGTATTTCCTACTTATGGCATAGCTATTACTTAGCTTTTTTGCTCTATCAACTTTTTCCAAGAGAAGAACAGTGTAATATCTGGACTTGTCTGTTTTTTTATTCCCAAAAATACGCATCTAATCTAATAGAATAGCGATTAATGTAAAATGATAGCTACTTATTGATTTAATATTACACAAAAAGGACAACACATAGACAGCAAATAAATTACATTTCATCAAAATAACATTGACATAATACTTCCGGCAGGGACCACTGCTTGTCGTCCTAGCGAGCATCGATTCAAGTCTGGGTATTAATTTTGCAATAAGCTGCTCCACTTTTCAGAGAAAATCTCAAAATTAAGAATTGTATTATTATGGGGGCCCTACATAGTGCATGCCAGTGGCGATGACTAGCGACTGATTCAATTAGAGATTGCGTTCACTTGTCGGCGGGCGCGGACGCGGACGCGGACATGGCCGCGCAGGCGCGGGAGCTGGCCGCGCACTCCGCACCACTCACTGATGCAATGATACGATCTACTTTTCAACCGAGACAATGTCGTGATGTTTTAAGCTGTGATCTAAAAAGTAAATGGCCGGTGTTTTTAGGTTGCCATTAGTCGATCTTTATTGTTAGGGTTGTTATTAAAAATAAAACATCTAAATGGTAAAGCGTAAACGTTTGATGGTAATATAAATGCCATTTACGACGTATGCATTATTGTCGGTATATTATTAAAATATTTTCAGCAGGTAGCAGGATTATTTCGTTTTTCCCAGAATGCTTTTTTAATAAAGTAAGACTAATTTAAAACATATTTTATATAATGTTATTTCATATACATAACATGTTGTTCGTTTAATCAAACCGATTGCTGAATTCCCTATGAGTCGTGAAGACACTCCACGAGCGTAAAAGTGACTAAACCTTGCAGATAATTAACACTACGTTTTATAATCAGGATGTTATTATAAATAACAGACTATACGATTTTATTGTTCTTGTTTTTACTTTCGTAAAGACATTTATATCCTTAGCACATCGTCGTAAAATGAATACTTTCGAATGTTATAAAGTTGACGGTGCATGAAACGAGAAGATTAAAATGACGTAAAGTATTATAATTAATAATAATTCACTTCTAGCAGAGACTAATGTCAGCCATTATTATTTTAAAACGCCTTAAATATTTAACGGTTCTCGAGATTATTAGGTATCTGTCATCATTATCCGATTAAATGCTCACTCTAATTGATGGAACTGACTGGAGCGGCCGCTGAATCGAAGAATGTACAATTATATTGTCGAGTGCAATGACTGTTTATATATTAGATCGTGTTTGTCTAATAACCTGTAGTAGGTATTTATTACATACATACATAAAGTCACGCCTATTTCCACGAGGGGTAGGCAGAGACCACGGATTTCCATTTGCTACGATCCTTTCTTCGCCTTACTTCTTTCGCCTCATTCACTCGCATTACATTCCTCATACACGCTCCTCGCTTGACCCTTTTGTAGAACATCTCCGATCTGGTCCAAGTATGTTCGCCGAGGTATTCCCCTTCCCGATATTCCACTAACATTCGCCTCATATATTTGCTTTATCTAACTTCTTTCATCCATCCTTTCTACATGCCCAAACCATCTAAGCATATTCTTCTCAATTTTCGTAATAACATTAGGTATTTATTACCTATGAATTATGTATTAAATGTGATACGTAGATATACCTATTCAATTTGAATAAAAAATCTAAAATAATAATTCTCTACTAGGTACATAATACATTTATTTCTTGCTCTTGTTTATCTTCGCAATCGGTATAATCTATCTAAGTAGTTAGAAATTAATGTGATAGTATTTCGACAAATGAAGTTTTATTACAGAATTCCAAGTGCAATGAATAGCAAGGTTTGTGGTTGAATTGTTTGTCTATCATCGGTGCAAACGTAAATTTGTCTCGCTAGATATACGCGGAGCGTCGTACACTGGCCCACTACAATTATTGTCTTGTCACTCCACCGGAGTTACGCGCTCCATCCACTCTGTGCATTTACTTTATGTGAGATCACCCATTCTGGAAATGTATGCATGCTAATCTATAGATAAAGACAACACTCACGAAGTGCTCAACTTGATAATATTAATCATTTAATATATGTAAATATAATTTGGTAATAAGTTATAATTAAATCAAAAAGTACCTACCTACCTGTAAATTAAATTCTAAAATACAAATATGATAATGAACAATGTTTAATGTTTAGCAACAAACAGACTAACCGATGAAATACCATCTTACGTGTACTTATCTACCTATATAATATAATATGTATATTGCCAATATCAACAAAAATTAGCCTTTACGTTTCAAACGTATGATAAAGATAATAGTCAAAAAGCAGTCCACTAAATATAGTGGTGTAATTTGGTTTTGTGAGCAGGTTGTCAGTGAAGGTGACCTCACGGCGCGGGAGAGCACTCGTGGGCGGGACCATTTTGACTTTTGGTAATTACATTCGGACACCTTAGACGGACATTTGGATGAAATAGGCAATTATGTTTCATCATAATGTTGTACTTACGATTTACCTATATGTCATATAGGTACAACCGGCGCTTTGTGTTTCCATAATTCAATGTCAGGCAGCTAAGGTGGCGGAGAGTTATTCATGTCAACTTTAGATATGTAAAAGCTGATTTGTAAGATCGATAACCGATAATGCATTGGATTGATTGCAGGCTCCACGTCTGAACATAAACGGAAACATCTTCTAAAATTAAGCAATGCTTTTCGGTTTTTCTATTTAGGTATCATAGATACTTAATTGTTGGTATAGGTACAAGAATCCTATTAAGTTATTCATCTGCAAATCTTATTCTATGAAACATGAACGATAACATCATAAAACTGTGATTTACAGCAACAAATTCCTAAACGAGATAGATGGCTACCCCTTCACAACATAAATTATAATTTTAGAAATCATTAATTGCGTGTTTATGTAGCGATTACTTCGATCTCCTTTGTTTCACTCCGAACAATAGGTAAGGTCAGTGGGAAATCGTTTTATTTTCTGTTCTTAAAATGCACTTTCACCAATAAAATTCGTTGTCCAAAAGCGCCAATTTGAAGAATGGTGGCCATTTAAGGCAAAAATGTATGTTTAACTTATAGGAAAGTCGGTTGTTTTTGTAAGTTGAGAAAATATTGAAAAAGTAGTTCATCTTCTGGGTACATTATGCTTTTTCGTAAACGTTTATGATTCCTAGTTTAAAACAAAAGTAAAGTTAAAATAGATTGCTGTAAAAGTAGAGTAGTACAAGAGTGACTAGAGTATGTATATTAAAACCATGTCAAAGCTTTGTCGCAAAATGAACCTAATCACAAAGCAAATTATTCTCAATTTGGATTCATCAAATAATGTCTTTATGAAACTACTCAACAAATAAATGCCAAAGTTGGTAACTGGACAATATTTTTTATTTGAACAGCCCCCTTACCATGATCTCTTAAAGCATGACAGTTTACGTAGTGGAAGCGAGACACCATATTACACTGCACGTAGCGGCTTCTCGTCTCTAAGAGTTCATGGTAAGGGGGCTTGAGCAGAATAGTTAGGAATGTAACGTTGTGTACAGCGAGTGTCGCCGGGGGCCGGGGGCAGGTACGTAGATCGTGCGCGTGCGCTCGTGGACCGATGATCATGCCCCGAAGCCTCCCGATCGCTGACACACGATCTATTTTCAATCGATCTACAATTCACTTCATTGGCAAGCTTTACCTACATTGTTTGGTTTTTAGGAATTAACCTTGACTACGAATGTGTGTGGTGGCTGTTTATGGTTGTTACGAAGTTGCGCAACCTTGCATGTATTGTCTTAAAATGGACTATGATTAGATAATAGTTGCCGCACGTGTAAGGAGTATACACGGTATGTTTTTAATCTAAATCAATGTCAGCGGTCCATAAGGAATCCTAAATAAATACTCAATTGTTTTTACGAAGCATTTATGCGCAAAACCTTATTTTAATTAGCAAACATTGTTATAACTATTACCATAAAACACGACCACTATTCCATTTTTACCGAAAATAACTAATTAAACTGAACGTTATAATTAATAACACCTATTAATTTTAGGACGTTGACAGGCGCATAAGCTAGCTTTAAAGCAACATTGTAAAAAACATGGTATTCAGATTTTATTTCGTTAGTTTCTAAGAACTGAGACAAAGAGTCGTGTTGTTTATGATCACCGATAGCCTACATTCACAGTCTCGTTTTGATCTCCAAACACCTTCACATACCTACGACCTGTTATATAAAGAGTTGCCAGTATTTATAGGAAACATGTAACGTATGTTCATTATAAAAATATTTGTTCCAAGTATTTGTGGAACGACGTCTCAAAAGCGCCGATGTTCGATTGTTGTGCCGGCACGACGCACATAATTTTTCGATACATATCTATCTAACGTTGGATTTATCACCTTGTTCAATGTGTAGATATCGTGTTGCTACAGATTTAAATGTTGTTACGGTTAATATGATCAAATAGTACCCTCTTGTTCAAAGAGATTTCAAATACCTATTTACTAAGTTCATAATTTTATGTCATTTGATAATCACCCTATAGATTCTTGTAGCTTTATTGAGCTTATAAAGCCTAATTTATGTCTTAATACTGCTTCTAAGTATAAGTAACTATTATGTTGATTTGTAAATAATTATAGTATAAGTATTTAAAATACTTAATGCTTTTGTCAGGTAAGATGTAAGAAATTAACAAAATAGATTACTTTAATTGGTGATGGATTAACACGTTAAAGTGGGTTGTAAGTAGCGGCGGCGGGCGGTGTGGTGCTCAGGTGCACAGAACAGTTAAGTGAGACGTTCACCCCGGCGGCGGCGGCGGCGCAGGCGCAGCAACACGCGCCGACCCGATCCCGCGCCTGCTAACTATGTAGATCTTCCCACGATTTATGCCGAACCACCTTCGATTTCTTCTAGTACGGACCTCCAACTATGTGGGAAATAGACTAGCATCGTTAAACGAAGTGGACTAGATACTTTTTATAACGATTCCGGACAAATTGTAATGATGATCAGATAAATATTATTATGTACAGTTTATTTTGAGTTAGTTATTTTTTATGTCGTTGATGTCTTTTCTTCTAGGTTCGGTGTTCGCAAGTCTTATTGGATTTTTTCTTTTTGATATTTACTCGATTATGACATTAGAAATAAAAGCAACAATTGAGATCTTAATTTGTATTAACTAATTTATGACTTTTTTAAATATTTGTATTATTTTAGCGTTAACTCTAAGTTAAGTGGTTTTTCGTTCCTTATATGTATTTGATACACATAGCTGTATAAAATGAAGTATAATATGGTTTATATCCTATTCAATTAATTTAGACTTGATTGGGTATTACGTTTATAGTCAAATATTTTAAGTAAAAGGACCGTGAAAGTAGTGATTTGGTTTTGTTTATTTCGTAGCGGTAGCGCACTGCCCGCTGCAATGTAGATATCTTTATTATGGACGTATACCTACCATGGTATTGATACAACAATATGGCTCATTGCTTTGATAACTTCTGAATATATTTAACATGATGTTTGACAATATCTTCAAAGCTATTAAAATTGAGATTTTCTTATTCAATTCTTATTATTGCCTACGCAGTAGCTTGTTAACGGACGGTAAATTAAGCGATGAATGTGTAAACGAACTGTTGTAAAGGATGAGTAAACATCGCTTGGATACAACAATAGAATAAACACAAGTAAACAGAATCAGTGACTGCGTTCGTCTTCTTTACAATCTAAACATGATTGTTTTGTGGTTGCGTAATTTTTGCGATGCCGTATCGATAAAGTTAAACGTGACTTAGCCAACTTTGTTACTTAACACGATACACGCTTTTAACACAAAAGAAGTAACAGATACCTGATCGTAACTCATTTGTGTATACCTATCATTAATTTTAAAATATGCTTCGATGTAAATTAACAAAGAATAGATGAGCTTACACAATCGAGAACAGAATTTAGAGGGCACGTTTGTATCAAATTATTAGTAATTTGGAAACAAGAATGTATCAGATCAATTCATTAGGATAACATACATCAATATTTATTAGAATTGTTCTAGCAATATATTATTTATGTAATGTTATGACCACAGTAGCAAAATACTTAGTTTACTACGCTTAGGGTTAGATTACCCTACAAGCTAAATATTAGTGGTATGTAAAAAAATTAAGGGTTTGGTGTGTACATTTGTTTTACCTAGAGTTGGTACTAGTTTTTATTTTGATAGCGAGATATATATTTTCACTCTTACTATATTAAGTGAGAAAAGTATTGTAATTCTTACTTGGCGATTAAAATTTACCAAGTAAAGTTATGTTTCTTATCCGTAATGTCTACGAGTGTTGTGTTCGCTGCGCTATCAACATGTATTCTGACTAAATTTGCATAAAATTAGTTGTCATTATACAGCTCCAAAAGAAGGCAATTTTTTTTTTACTAGGTAGCTACAACTACATTACTTTCATTTTTCTATTCTTCTTTGGAAAAGAGGAAAAGCTCTAAGCTCAAAAGAGGAAAAGTTTCAGGAAGCGACGGCGTAGCATAGTTAGCAGTGATCGCAGTAAGGTTGCGGTGTTGCGTTACGTCCCGCGGTCGGGGCGGCCGCAGGTAACCGTTGCAGCGTGCGGTCGGCTCACCACCGGGCGGCGCGCCGGGCGCTCCCGACACCCTACACTAGCTAATTAACAACAAGCGACACGAGTCGAGTTTGCGGCTGACACTATGCACTGCTTTCTCCTGACATTTGAGTAGCGCCGGTGTAATATCTTACCAGAGAAAATGTAACAGTACTTATTTTCACGTGATTAAATAAGAGCCACCCCAGAGTTCAGATAATCTCCGTGAGGGGAGAGACTCTCGATAATAAGTTGTATTAATATAACGTCTTCCTCATTTATTTGGCATAGAGGACAATAGTTGTCTAGTTTCGCCTTCTGCTCATATATTTAATGAATAAGGTTCCATTTCAAATCCGCGTCGGCAAGTAACTTCTAACCAAATAACAGATACAACATGTGAGCCAAATCGCAATAATTGTCTAGAATCTACATATATGAATGATCATTGATCTATACTGCGATAATGATGATCTAATATTCCTAAAATTTTGCATAAACCGTACTCAACAGCATTTGATATCTAACATCCTCACCAAATCTCTAAGTGGTCAATTTTTCTAGTTTATAGTAGGGAACTTCAGGCTGAATAAAGTAGATAATTTACAAAATAAATTTAACGATATAAAAAGACATTATCAATTGCACGATAAGAACCGGTCTCATGAGCTATTATCGTTGTAATGTTGTTTGCTATGGACGCTAATGATACGGAGCGTGCGAGCCGCGTCCAGTCCCGCTCTTTACTAATGGCACCTAATCTGAATCTACGGCTCTATAAACATGGCGGCGCGCACTTAATGCCTATTGACACTCGTAAAAATCATCCCTCCGTCATTTTAATAGTGACAATGGTACTAACACTTCGAACTATGTTTAAGGTAGTGGTCCAATAATTCTAAACTATTGTATGAACCTGTCGTGGAATGTTTTGCACTGATTTATAAAATGCATCGTTTCATGGCTTTTGAAAATATTTGATTAAAGATATCTTGCACGTAAGTACACATTATGTTGTTGTAAAAAATTGCAAGGTTTCGTTGTATCGAGTTAAATACGGTCGCGTCGCGGTAGTACTTAGTTATTATTATTAGATTGTTTTATATTATTACATAAATTTTATTACATATGATAAGTCAATAATTAAGCATATTTAGAAAGGCACACAGGTAGTTTAACGCCATGCTTTGTAGGACGATTGACCGTGATCTTTATAACGGTTTTTACTAAACTACGATGGATAGAGTTCACGACTCGTTTTTATTACACGCTAATATAATAATGGGTGTTTGCTCTGTTCTTTAAGTTTCATGCAAACCCAAATAGATGTCGATCAATAGCGTTATAACTGAATTCCTCGAGCAACTGGCAATAATAGCTCACGCCGCCGCTACAGTCAATAACGAGGGCGAATATTTTTGAATAACTAACAAATATTGTAATATCAAACGAAGCCATCGACAGAAACTAACGAATGTCTAACTTCAGGGACCTTCACCATTGGTATTTATATCACATATCAGTGTTGTTCATTACGGCTTGTTATAATTTGTGCGGCGCACAGATTTCCACAGACATATTAGTCACACCATAATGACTTAACTGTCTGATTTCATCTGAATAATCACAGGCGTTTGTGATATAAGACGACCATCGATCACAATGCATCACACAGTTATTAAAGGGAAAATATGTATATTAATTTATTTATGCTGATATTTTTATTCGTGGAAGAGATAAAACTACGCATCCATTGATATTTAACGTGAGGTGGTTGCGTCACGTCACATGTGGATGTTCACTTGCAACGGTGCACAAAGAGAAAACATTGCATAATTCACGAGGTTATTTTAGGTATGGTAATGTTGCTGGAGGTAGATTGTTGACTAGATTTCACGAAGTACGTAAAATGTTATGATGTGGGGAACAGTGCCGGGTACTTGCCACGGGCGGCGTGCTTGTTTGTGTTGTACGTTACTTGTCGAAATGGAAAGTAATTTTAACATTTATGATATTAGCATACAGGTTGTTACCTATTAACAGTATTAACGGTAGTAAAAGCTGTGATGATGATATATTTGTAGCAAGTTATCTTTTTCTCAATTAGTTATTACAATATATTAGTTTATACACGGTACCATTGTATAAATTTAATTATAATCCTATGAATCAGTCTAAATAAAATGTTATACATTAGTTACAAAAGACGCGTAAACGTTCAAGGAAACTGTAGAAGACAATCTCTCCCTATTTTAAGATAGAATTTATGTAATCAATTTTATTGATTTATTCATCAGTTTTAATCTAAATGAAGGTCAATTTTGAAAAGCACAAATAAAAATAAGTCAGTGTTGTCTTATAATAACTAAGCAAGTACTTACAATAACCCTTAAAATTTCACTAATATTTTAACATGGCTGCATTTGAGCCTGTAACTTTGTGCACTCGTAACAAAGTGCAATGCTGTCCGTTAACCTTACAACGACAACGATATCTTTAAGCGACTACGTTACGCTACGTGGTATTAATATTAACTTAGTTATTTAGTTTATTTATTTAGTTCTTAATATAAACTTAGCTCTTAAGTTAGATACCTAATGTATTTGCTTATTTTTATTAAAATAAGTGTTGCTACACCCTGACAGGGTCTATGATTGTGATAACATGTAATTGTTTTCTGTGAAACTACATAGTGCAATAAATAAATAAATATGAGTAACATTTCTGATTTCCGTATTTTGTTAAATTGAATACGCCTTGCTCTAGGTACATCGGGGAACAAACGGGCTGGTTTGATTTTATAAATAAATCTTAAAAATACTAATATTCCTTACATAGTTAATATTTATTTGCATTTATAAAAGCAGGTTGCTTTATATTAAAGTAAGAAAGATACAGTACTTCGGTGCACGCACGGGTCATATGGTATGATCATGCTCTCTTTACATAGTATGCTTTTACAATCGCTGATTTGCGGCTTGCCCTTTAATAGTAATAAAATTAATATGATCATTACGCTCCAATTTAACGTGCGTACTTTAGGGCCAACCCGCAGTGAGCTAGCGTGGTGATCAGTGCTCAATCCTTCTCTATACGAGAAGAGGCCTTTGCTCTGCAGTGGGACAGTTATAGGCTGTTATTATTATACTTTAGGGCTGCTCACGTAAAAGATATATATATTTTTAAGTAAATATACTTGTGACCTCTACAGGTCAGTTTATAATTTTGAACTGTTTTTTCTTATAATACATAATGATTTCATAACTTCATTCTGCAAGACATTTTGCTGGTGCATAAGAAGAAAACTGGTGCTAGTTCATAAATATGCACAATTATTTGACTTTATTTATTTAATTTTTGGTAAGATGAACCATTTAACGCTAACGCAAAAGAACCAGATGGATCTCAAGTTTTTTAGTGTTTATGAAAATCGTTTTGGAAAGAAATGATTACATCATTTTATCACATTCCTTATCGATAGAGACGAAGATACAGCATCGCATCGTTCCGTTTTATTGTTTGTAGTAACATGTATAGATTGTACCACCTGTGTTATGATATCTTGTAAACGATTCCAAGCATGGCATGTAAAACCATTTACGATGGATTACACTAAAATACGACTTGTAAAAATATTTCATCAATAAATCATGGTCATAAATATTGTCTCTTTTATAGATGTATTACCTACTCGCGTTCGTTTTTCAATGAGATAATAAAGATAAGATTTTTTATGTCGATCAGTCGAGCTCGTGCCACCCGTAACTTAACGATTGCTTATGTCGGGTCAAATATGACGTCATTGTTGGTGTGAGTTAAGAGTGTAAGTTTAGCGGCCCGGCTGTCTGCACTTGGGCCAACGTTGATTGAGTGTAAACATTCTAGCGATGTTGCGGCTCAGTTATATCTTCCGGCCAGCGACATTGGAATTAATACACTACAAATCTCCAGTGTGTTCAGTAAATCAACGTGTTTATGAGTCATTCAAGTCAACGGAGCGAGACCGCGCGACCTATGTGCTGATTTGCAATCTTGAGTGCTTATTTCTTAGTCCACCTTAGCTCTTCAATCTACACCTACTATGTTATCCGTAACATTTTGTTGATGGAGAAAGTAGGGCCTCACATTATTTAATTTGTTGGAAATGAGGGATAAAATATCAAATTATTAACCATTCTGTTTTTTTGGTCTCAAGAAGTACTGATTTAAAACATAGAGAACTCTTTTTTTGCAGTTTAATTATTCAAATCATCTGCAAGATGCAGGTAAACTTTCTTTACTGGTAAAGTAGTGAAAAAGAACTGTAAGCTACTTTCTTAGCAGCGATTGAAGGACGCTAATGTTAAACAGCGCACAAAACATTAATGCCTGGTATAAAATAAGTATTAGAAGTAGAAGAAGAAGAGTAGTAAATTGAACAAGACTTAGTTGTATCTCTACAGAATATTACGCTTCATTTAAACCATTATCGATCCCCATAAAAAGTGGCGGCAATTAAGTAGTGGTTGTTTCTATCATGTCATGTGTAGTCATTTGTTAGACACGGGCGCTGCAGCGCGCATCCCCGACGTCCTTTTGTAGAGAGTACTACGTGCGGTAATGTTAACTTCCAGTTTTGGGAGCGCGTAGAGCCATGACTGGTTTCATGAATATTTAGTTGAGCTTCATTAGCGCAGTCACTTGTTCGCCGAAGGAAACGGGCGTGGCAAGATGTGCTCGCACTGTGTCTTGTATCGTGACCGGCGCTCTACCGGGACTTTAATGATCAACATTTAATTATTCTAATTCCATTGTTGCGGCAACACGATTATAATGTTTTGGTAAACTCTTCGTGTAGGTAATACGTTAATAACATCATAGCTACATATATATAGCTACATAGTATATAAATATTTAACTAGGTACCTACATTCGTATTGCCCCCGTACATAACCTCCGAAAACGACCATAAATAAAATGGTGAATAACGTTATCAGATTTCAGGGGTTTTTATTTTTAAATCACCTTTGCTCTACGCAGGTGCTACGCTAACTAGAATTTGGAAGTCTATGTATGTATAACTGAAATTTTATTTGTAATAAAATCAATAGTAATTTATGAATTTCTAATATATCACATAGTAATAAAACACTAAGAGTAAAATTACTGTGCTTTCACACTATTATTATTCATCGCATTATTATCTACACTGTCAACTAGACAAACCCCCGCGAATACATCACCATTGTTCCGACAACAAAATGAAAGTTCTTTATTTGCATATCTTAAACGCTATAGTTATCATGCCAGCCATCAAAATTATAATATAATAATATCTCCGTGAAGAATGTATTAGTAAAGAACTATAAGTACCTACATACATAATTGAGAAAGTTTGTGGATTTATTTCTTATACCTAGACATTTAAAAGCTTTACTATTTAGCCGGGTTTGTTAACTGTCGGCCTTTAGTGCACTTGTGTTTCGCATTTAGTAGGTACTGTATTTTCTTATATTTTTCTTCTTGTTTCTTTGTTTTCAAACACGGTTCAATCATATAAAGTCACTTAAAATATCCTGCTAACAGCGGTTTTACATAACACAAGGATCTTCCAACTAGGAGTTAATAATAATCTAATAAAGATACTAAGTTCTAAGGCCTCTTCATATTTTGACAAGGACCATTGATTCTCACCACCATCTTATCTCACTGTGTGTTTGTTTTATACTACCTAATTAATTCAGATTTCATCAAAACGTTTCCTTTAATTATTAATTTGTAGAATTATTTCTAAATCCATTTCGTAAACCTCTTGGCTACCGAAGCAGATTTTAAAATTTGTAGAATAAGCTTAATTATAATGGATGGTATCAGCCGATGCTAAAAGTCACTGTGGCAATGTTCACAACATGTAAGTCGCAGTGCACGTGGCGGACTGCCACGCGTGCCTTATTGTTGTTCAACATGATGAGGTCTTGACGTCCGCTTATTACAATTGTGAAAGTAAGATATTTAAGCGGTTGAGCATCGTACTGTTGACACGGACAAGGCGCTGTTCCTGGCGGCGGCGGTGCGGCTGCGTGGGCGCGTGGCTCCCGAACACCGCCCCGACAATATGCCGCCAGCGCACGCGCCGACCGCCTCATCTGTGCTCGCTAAAACTAACAAACCTATTGTTCTTTCTTAACATTCGTGTCAACTTCCGAAAATTACCGGCGTAACGTCTGTTTGCAATATTGTCTTGGAGCGCAGACTACACGACTAGATTCGCATTTATTATAAAATTCACTTCTAGCATAAAGGACGTAAAGGTTACAACTCTGCATAAGGAGTGACATTGTTTACCAATTAGTGATAGTATTTATTTTCAAATTTTACATAATAAATAAAGCAGTAGCAAATGGAAATCCGTGGTCTCTGCCTACCCCTCGTGGAAATAGGCGTGACTTTATGTATGTATGTAAATAAAGCAGTAGCTTTGATGGGCCCAAGCTCGGGAAAAACACGCATTGTAGCGGTCAACAGTCGTATTCGTGGAGTCAAAACAAGAAATAAAAGAGGATGTTCATCAGACACAAGACCATAAAACGAGCCCTAAAATGTTAAACGACTGCTCAAAATTGGTGGTAAGAAGAAATTACAAAATAAAAGGACGCGATTACGGTACTTTGAATGAATTTTTGAGAGAGACCGTCTTAACCTATATTTCACTTTATGGGTGAACGATTTTTACAGCCTTCTCGCGGACAATCCGAATGGCTACGGCTCGGTAGAAAGTTTCTGAAATGGTTTCGAAATAATCAGCCAGTCAAGTTTTCCTTATTGTTCACCTTAAGTTCACATCAAACCGACTTCTGATTGGAAGGATTTATTATTCGGTGACTATGATTCCGACTCGAAGCGAGCGGTCCATAGAGTTGTGCACTTCGTAAGTAGTTTTCTATCAAATGTAGATGTTAAAGTTATCGGGTGAAATATTTACGTACGCTTGTCAGTGGGTCGGAGTCGGAGCGGGTCTCGGGTTGTCGAGTCTCGCGGCAGTTAACAAATCGGAGCAGGCTGACAAAGCGTGTCGGCCGGTGATCGACGCGTCGTTGTCGCGCTCGCTCTCTATGACAAACGCAACGCTATGAGTGATTGTGTCCGTCCGTCGCTCGGCACTCGATCTCTTTGTGTTCTCAAATAATCTGCCGCGTCGTGATCTGGAGTCTAACGGTGCAGGTCTGCGAGCCTATTGAGAGCGCTCTCTGTAATAGGCACAATTTTTCAAGCTTTCACATAAGTCCACACTAATACAGGTTAAGCCCAAAACCAAAGATGATGAATGATCCAACATTGCAGATTATTAATCTGTTAATTGTTGCACATATTGCATAAGACAACGCTAAAGAGATTGTAAGTATACCTGATGTAAACTATAACTATATTAGGTTTTCAGAGAGTTGTATAAGAAGATGAAAATACAATAGCTGTGGCTGTAATGTTAACACTTGATTTTTCTTAGCTAAGTAGTAGCTTTTTGTATTATTTTATTAATGGTATGCTACTGCAAACTTTTACAGTCGCAATACCATTAAAATAATTGCATTCATAGTACATTAAAGGTATAGCTTTAAAATTGTGAATTAAGCGTCAGTGACTGCTTTTTATTGTAGAGGTCTTGAGTCGGTTCTATACTATCGGTCAGCCGGTTCTTGAGTGACTACACTGATGATTAGTGATGATGGACACTAGTGATTGCATGTTAGAAATCTGTAAGTTAAGATGATATAAAAAGGTCCCTACATTATGTCGGTAAAACGAGCACTTAGGCATTTACATACACATAGTACCTATACGATCAGCGCTTTAAGTAAACATTCCTGGTTTGATATATGTTAGGTAGAGCTGTAGGTACGTACAGGTAAAGTTTAAAAGATTGTTCACTCATCCGGCAATAGTTTTTGTTTGCTTGACCAGGGGTAGATAGATAGATAGAATATGCTTTATTGTACACCAAAATTGTTAGGTTAGTTTAGCAATAGAATTTACAAATGCTCTAGTCCTCTGTCTAATTTGTTACTACTGACTATATAAACTCGTTACCAACACTTTTACCTCCTTACTAATAAAAATTGACAATGTTTTACTATTGACTGAATTACCTGTCACTGTTATTTGCATGTCAAACAATAGAAATGCCAACCTCAGACCCTTAGTACTCGAAATCTATGATGAGGACTTAAGATAAGGTGAACTAAATGATGTTTTATAATCGTTTATAAGTAAGAGGGTATTACTAATAAACTAAATCAGGAAAGAATGTAATTGACAAAATTGAACCTTACTAAGGAAAATGATTCTAACAACAATCTATTGATATAACATTGTTCATAAAATACCTAATTATAACTAGTTATATCTAGGCCTTGTTACTTAAAATCATAAAGACCAAAATCAGATCAAATTGTAAAAATGCGTAATTTGATTATTTATCCTTTACGTAAATAAAAAATGGAACGTGTTAATTGGACTGGTAGCACGCGTAATTTTTCACACTCAGGTGAACCTGACGCGAGTTAAAATCTCAGGTCTCACCTGCACACAGCCAGCCACCTGTTAACTGCAACTCAGCAATATAAAAAAAGAAAAGGAGCGAGCGCCAGCCAGTGCAAAAAACGAGAATCCAAGACGACACGTTTGGAAAATAAAAAAAGCTCTCGCCCACCAGATGGTCGCCTCAACGCGTCGAGAAACCCGCTTTTGAGCAGGTTGTGACTTACCACGCATATTTATTCGCGCTTTTGAATACGGGGAAAATTGAATAACAAATACGATTAATCGTTACGAACTGTGTGAACAGCCGAATGTGTCTTGCACTGTAGGTGCAGAAATTTATTCAAGGTCGTAAGAAGCTTCTCGCTTGATCAAAAATGTATGAAATACCAACAAATAGTTTGTTACTGAGGTTAGAATTAAAACTTAATTACCACAATCATGTAATCCGATTGTTCTATGTTGGGTTTTTGTTGTGGTTGTTGTTTTATCCTTACAAAACGCTTACCTAACATTTTATTGCACGTTTCTAATTCGTTCCAAATGTGTTCATTTAAAAACTTAGCAGAAATTAATTGGCCATATGTTTTCGTTGTTCATTAAACAGCCTATTATAGAGATGAAAAGACTCCATATGGTGCAATCTTTTTTGTGTCTCTGTGCAAAAACGGGATGGAACTACGCCGACAAAACAATCAAACAACGAATAAAAAAGTCGGACGTATGGACCTGTTTCAAGTTTAAATAACGCGTCAAGTCATCTTATCACCTTAGTTCCTGTTCTTTCTTTTGTATCGTTAAACAGTTATGTATCTTTTAAACTGTCCTTTAATTAGGTTCCAAACTTCCAACTAACATGGTTTTTATGTACATAACTACCTATTAACCCTAGGTTAATGGCATTTAAGTATTATGGTTTTAGTCTTTATTACATTAGCTGCAGATATCAATAATTTAGTTATTTGTATATTGGGACGTCGGTCTGTTGAGTATAGTGAAGAGAAAACCGACTATTGATCACGTTGCGAGTATTAATTGCTTCAGCACTAGCTAGGAAATCGGCCCGCCGCGCGCCGCCTCCGCAATGACTCCCTAGTTTACTAATGTTCGTGTAACTTATTGTCGACGATAGCAGCCGTCTCATGTCGCTCATTAATGGATAGTTTCCATTACTAATCGACTTCAAACAACATTTCTCATTGTTATTTAAGAGGTTGGTAGGCACCTAATTATCTCATTTGACTATTATTAAATAACCTTTTGAATTTAAGGAAGGTAGATCAATTCGTACTTAGAGTATGGCAAATATTTTTGTATATAGCTAATAAAGTTAAGAGAAGAATCAAAGAGCATTTCCTTTCAGCTTGAGATATAGTATCTATAATATATGTATATATTATATAAGTATTTTTATTTATTTATTCTGTATGTAATGTTGTATAACTTTTATGACAATTATTGTGCCTAAATTAGTATTTTTATAGTTTTGTTGTGCATTTTTTCTGTCCTTACAAATAAAATCTCTGTATCACTCAAAGGTTTGCTGTTAGAGAACTCAGTTTTGAGTTAAGCTCGCCTCTGTACATCATCTTTCTTGTAATAATATCTTAATGTTTTTTATTGTGTGCAATAAAGTAATAAGAATAAATACTCGTAGAAATTGTATAGTGCGGGACCGTAACGACAAAAATATAATAGTTAGCTAGTTTTGTAGCTATTTTTTTGCACCCTTGGGTTAAGTGTTAATCAGTAACATCTGTGGAAGTAATATTTTTTTGTTGATCTTTAGTTTTAGTGATGTTGGTCAGCGCTTAAAAACACAGGTGGACAGAAGTTGTGAGGTGTGAGTCGCTGGGGCTACCTGTGCAAAGTTGGCGCGTGCGCACCTGTACCCGCATGCCTGCTTCAATATATATGATGATCACATAAACACGCAGCGTGATACATTTGTCCACTCGCGACTTACTTATGTTTAGAGTCGGGGTTACGCAGGTACGTGGGTTCGACTGATATCGCATACACACATGCGCAGTTCATATTACGTAATGAACCTATTGATCACCATATCTGGTGAGGAGCCTGTTACTGCTACGTTGTCACGAACACCGACTATCTCGCAATATACTGGGCTCATGAAGAAAGTCAAAATTACTTACAATATTATTTAAATAAGTGAGATACATATTGGTGATTGATGGAGATATGATTTAATATAATAAATCATATCTTTTACAAAACTATATGTTAAAATTAAACACGTATTTAATTTGAAGAACATGCATATGTACCGTTGCATTTTAAATGTATTGAAAGGATAAGCCTGAATATAAATTGAATCAGTGTAGTTTCAAGAATATCAGAGATATGTCTGTCTGCAACATGAATTGAATCAAAAACAAGATTCAATCATACGATAAAATAATAAATGATCCCACTCCCGCACATCAACACTTAAGTCGTTAAGGGCACTTCACATCACACTGCGCACGCGCTACTGCCATGCACTTACGTCGTATTACGGTGGATTCCATTTTTTTACCATTGTTGTGTACGATAATTGGGAAATTTTAGAAACGTGAACGCTTTTCTGGTGTTTTTAACATGTTCATTAATGGCTATAAAAGTACGGTATTATTTAGAGTAAGCACTACATTGAATCTCTTTCTGTCTGTCTAATAGGTTTATTGTTTGACGTTTCCAAATGAAACAACAACAACTGCGCTACAGGTGAGCACTGGCAAGTATTATCACAACTTTGTCTATAAGTGTGTGGCAGTGACTATACTTAGTTAACATTTCAAAGAATCGTGACATCAGAAACATGCTAGATCTGTATTTGTGTCCTACAAAGTATTTGTTGATATATCATCACGCCTGTACTCCTCGAGGTACCTAGACAGATGTGTGTGCATTTTCACACTTTGCCGAAAGTATTAATCGATTTAATAGGGGGTGAGCGTCAGTGTATATTTGTCATCTAAAACCGCTCAGCAAACATAAGATCCATACAAAATTCCTATAAATCTAGGAACTTTCGGTAACTTAAAAAATGAAATCCCTATTTATTTGTTTGATAGCAGTGTGAACGTAGCGATAGGCTTTGGAGATGAAGATGTCTTGGAGCTAGTAGTTAGGAGGGGAAGAGGATGCGCGAAGATGCGCGCGGGGCGCGGAAGTGCGCTGCAAAACGACGACGACGGCCGCGAGGCTGCGTCGGATCTTATCGCACTTATCTGCTATATTGATTGCGCCCGTGTCGAAAGCCTCGCCTGGCCAAAAGCGGCGCAAAGCAGATTGAAACCTGAACGTACACGATGATTGATTATAACGTAATGGACACCGACGCCTGCCAGCGACTCACTCAATACGGTATTTTAAATACCAATGCGACTACGCTACGGAATTTGTAATGCGAGCGCAAATATTTCAGATGGTAGGTACGTGTAGTAGAAACATCTTAATTCTCATCTCGATTAACAATAAAAAAACCGCTGGTATTGTGCACTGTTATTTTATAATTATGATTCATTTTAATTTATATTTAAACCTACATATAAGATATTTTATGTTATCAGTGTTGATATGTGGAATGTTTTACTGTGTTGGATGTAGCTCAAAACCATGAATGCAATATACAAAAGAAAGAAAAACAGTATTGATGTAATTGGGTGCTTCCTTATTAGACATGTTTTATGCTTTGTAACTGGTTTAACTGAAGATAAAACTTATTATATGAATAAATTCTTGACCGGTTTACAAAAGTCACAATATGATTATTCTTTCTAATCTCCATGCTACTATACTACTATACTATAGTACCTACTGCAATATATTTACAAATAAAGATATTAACGTGTAATTGGTGGGCTTTAAATGCCGAGTGTTAAACGAGAAATTCTCAACCCAAGTGTACCTACATAAATATAATATATATAATAACATACGCATATTTTCAGCATATGTACTCGAGGTCCGTACCTGCACAAGCACCTCTACATTACCAATTACCAAAATTTCACGCTGTTATCGGGCTATAACGGTGATGTAATGAGTTTTAAAGAGTTTTTTCGATGCGAGGAATTCGAAATCTTTGTAAACAGGCAGGATCTTAATCTGAAGATTCAAGATGTACAGACAACGCACTGAACTTGTTTATCGTGAGACTCATGTTCTCCGAAACATTCTTCACGGCATGTGATTTATGTTCGTATTCAGAAAACTATTAAGTTGCATATAACGCTTCAGACTCGGCACAGAACTCAGTTATTTTTTATTTGTATAGGAGACTATAGCTGGAGGTGCTCACGTAATATACAAATAATGTGTAGGTACGTTAAAACTTCAAACATTTGGTAATATTGGTCAGCGCTGTCGTCGTACTTACAAATATTAAAAATAATAACGGGTGATAAAGCTGTAAATTCTGAGTTCGAAGCACTCAGACGGACATCTTCGACCCTCGAGCCGCGTGTCCACTCTCAAAAGTAGGGATCGCTGACCGTCAAAAACCCGCCACACATTCAACTCTCATTTGTACTTGTCATGACATCACGATTGATCCACTTCTGTAACATTTAAAATTGGTATTAAAAAATGACATTAACATTTAATGTGTCGTTTGTTATGCGTGAAGATAATGTAACGAGTTGTGGCAACTACTTACGGAAATCAAGGCCACAGTTAGTTGAAGTACTAACGTCAATATAATGGCTTATTTTTAACTATTATCAACTTTAAGAAAAAATATGTTGCTTCTGTCGCAAAGACGCAGTGTTGGCAGGCCTCCCACCAGGTTTGTATTTCTTTCAACATTTATTAGTGGATAACTATTACTATTCTAGTGGTGTGACACCGCAGGTCTAGTACATGGATGTAATGTAACGGCGCGTGACGTCCACCTGTCGCGTGCACGGCGCGTGCGCCAACTGCCGGCGACGCTCAACCGTGGCCGGCGCGGGCGCCTGCACTTGCTGGACTCACCCACCGTGGACAACACCTGACGCGACATCATAGCGTCACCCGACATGTTGCTATGACAATCCAAAAATGCAAGCAACTTGAAAAGCTTAACGGACTTGTGATGCAGTAATTAGAGTTGGAATCTACCAACCTCACTTTATTATAAAGGACAATGTTTGACTTTTGATTAAATTATACCTGTAACTGACGTTTGCATGTCAAAGCATAGAGATGTCAATAGACCTAATAGAATAGATAGATAGATAGAATATACTTTATTGTACACCATATTAACAAATAACTTATTACTTATTTACATAGATTTATAATTTTAATAGGAGTTTTAGTTATGAGACGTTTCAACATCGTTTATAAGTAAGAGGGTATTTGTCTACTAATTTGGTTAATTTCTTACAAGTGGCTACTCATGTCATACCACCAATAGGTAACAATCTACGTTCATTAGTGGCACAAGTTGATATCTCCTATGTACCACATCGTGTAATCAGTAATTCAAATATGAGTTCCTTGTCGTGATCAAATCCTTACGTGCAATAAGAGCGCCACCACAAGTAACAAGTGACGATATCTAAGCTGGTACAATGTACCAGTAGGTTTACATATGTACGTCCGGCACACCATAGGCGGTGAACCTCGCTACCATTCTAGTTCAAGTCAATCTCTATTCTACGCTAAGACCCGTTTTGATACAAGAGTGACACTTTACGCTTTTTACTAAAAGACGAGGGTTTCATGAAGCTTATCACTATCAATGAGGCTTAGCTGCATATTCACTGTGTGAGCTGACATTCTTTCTGCCAAGGAGCGAGGCAAATGAACTGCTTATAAACCATGACATGAAACTATCAAATATTGACTCGGCAAGCATTTCTGAAGAATATACACATACTGCAATATCGCAGTAGCCCCGTTAGCATACTAAACGCATTATAATTTTTCAATTGCAGGAGTACAAAAGCTGGCAATATACTCTATAGTGTGATTTTTCCTTGCTTGGTTACCCAAAAACCCATACCCAGTCTATATTCTTTTTTTAACAATAGCCCCTTGACCAAGGTATGACTTAAAGACAGGAACCCAAATGGGGAAATCTTATTAATGGAGTATTGCAAATGGTTGGTTTGATTGCAATAATATATTTATGTAATAGAATTAATTATGTAATGGAATTCACTGTAAGCCAGAAAGTTCAATGCATTGACCTTGTTTGTGTAAATATATAAACCAATCGTACATACATGTAGGTACACAGTACCTACACACCGATTTAACCAGACTTGTGATGAAGGTGTGTGGACACATTATCTAGCAATTTTCAAATCAATGCGATCTGACCCATGACGTAGCAGGTACCGGCAAGAGTAAGTTGCGTAACCAAAAATACATTATACAAATCATGCCCGCTATTCCCGAAGAAACACTTCATCAGATCTTCAACACGGTTAAATATAGATATAATACAGTCTATAAAACCTAATTGAACATATCCTTCTCCGTTATCACTCTTGACAGAATGGTCGTGGTCGTCACTTCAGGTGTTAATGGCACGCTTTACGACACGTCGCCATTACTCTCTTACAACCTACAATCTGTGAATTAGTTATAAGTTCTGGCAAGTGCAGAATAAACCATGATTCTGCGATTGTATTTCAAGTTACGTACATGTGTTCTAGAAATCATGCGGGTACCCGCTTAGCTGCATATTCACCTGTTTCTAACAGAAATAGACAAGATGTGTAGAAGCTGATATCAAACATACGTAATGGATGTTATTTACTGTATAAATTGAGGTGACGCAACTTGAGAAATAATTGTAGTAGATTGATGTACAGAACACAATCCACTGTGAAACTTTCTTTAATTCATTACTACGCTTCCGATTCTACAATAAAATACTATTTTTGGCCAACAGCGTGGGCTTCATAATTGATATATTTGTAAAGACCATAAAAGATACGAATAAAACAAGAAAACATGTAAAAATATGAAGGATAATATCTGCACACTGGGTGGCCGCAGTGAACAAACAACTAGATCGCCTACGCTAACTTCATCGAGGCAAGCGCAAAGGTTATCAGGGACCGTACCTACCAAAGAGTTTACGCAACGTACGGTTTAGTCGGCGGACGTTACTTCAATAGTGTTGTTAACAACGTCTAACGGAAAGTGAGTGGAAAAAGTGATGAATTCAGCACGTGCTAGGAGTGTGTCGGCGCGCGCGCATGTCCTGCGCACGCGCCGCTTGCCACGCTTCGCCGCTCCACACCCTCTACCCCTATCCTCGACATTACCACTTTTTACATTTTGTACAAACTCTCTTCTAACCGTCATGTGCACGACAGTTGGGTAGGAGTTAGACGCTGATCACTGATAACGCTGATACAGTATTAACAAGGCCGTGTAATTAAAACATCAAGGGATGCGTTAAGTAATTATTGAGCACATTCAAATTTATATACATCAACTGGTACGACACAAATATAGATGTTTCGAGTGCGCACATCTCACAATATGAAGCATTTATTTTCATATTCAGTTTGTAAAATTGATCTACTCTTGAATTCTTGAACTAGGTTTCACTCGATATTGTTAAAAGTATTAACATAACCATTAAAATATACAATTTGTATACCTACATTAACTTGCATCCTTATCAAGCTAATCTTATTAATTAAAGTAACGTGGTGGTCCAGAGGTTTCACGTAATCAGTCAAGTGATTATGGGACATTTTTCTCTATTAAGATTTATTAATTGTGCGTATTATAATTTGTGTGTAAAAACTTAAGTGCACATTAAAACACATCTGATCAAATATGGGTGTGATGATATACCTACTTATATACAGACATGGCGCAATGAAAAAAGAATTACTTTTTTGACAATATTTTATTCTAACAAGTGACCATAAAGTGGTCAAAATACTTTTTTATTTAACAACACAATGTCCATATAACGCCCGCATCCTTGAATTAGTGGGTAAGCATGTATTCGTAACAAAATTTGGAATGAGTGTGTAAAGTCCATATAGGGCCAATAATGCACTATTGTGCTCTGAAAACAGTCAGTAAAATGATACAGGTTAGGTGTAGGAATGTGGGCGATGCGGTGCGATGCTGTGCGGATCTGCACGGTGCGGCGCGGGGGCGACAACGCGGCGGCGCGGCGCGACGGCACGGGCGCACGGTTGCCGTATTTTATTTATAATTACGGACGACGACCCGAGACCCGGACCTGTCGCGATTTCACCTGCTATTATTGCCATTTTATTCATTGTTATTGCATTTATTACGTTGCTTGTTACAGATTTTACTGTCTGTAGGTTTTAACGAATGGCTCTTAATGATGAGACTATATCTCCGTGCTGATTTCTCCTTATAAACGCGCACGTGTAACGATCTCATCTTATAGTGAGCGGTGCCGATTTAATTGATATGATTAAGTTTTTAATGTTCCAACAGTCCTGATACACAATGTAAAAAGAAAGTAAAAGAGAATTCCCCATTAATGTTAAACTTTCATATAATAATAAATGTACAAGAACATTTTATTTGTTTGGTTAATATTGGTTATATTTTACATTAATTAACAATTAATAATGACTTATGAATATCAATACAGTTGCTTGGATCAATATCAGGAGAAACACAGTCACAGAGATATTCATTTTACTTTTTATACGCACATAGTATATGAGAGAAACAACAAATAATTTCGTATAAACTCTTAATAGTCTTTATCGTCCAGATTGCATAATATTATCATTCATATATCTACCATTTTACAGGTTTCCAAAAAAAAGCTATATCAAAGCACCTAATTATAAGAAAGCCTAAGGTAATTGTCCATTTGATAGCCATTAGTTACTTCTCCATAATCGAACTTATACTTATTTGATTATTATTCATTCTATCTAGCTATGCCTATGGTTGGTTCAATAAATCGTTAGGTACTTGTTAGATAAAACCGGAACATAAATATATATATAATACTAAATAAACGCATGTTGTGTTTATCAGTATATATTAGTAATTAATTAGAAAAAATAGAAGACCTTACACTGAACAATTTTTTACAAATGTAGTTAACGAGTGGAACCTATAAATATATTTTATAGAGTTAGGGTTTGTGTTTTTATCATCTTAATATATTCGCCCCTAAGGTCAGTTCATCAGGTCACGGATTTTGTTAAAATCCTGTCAAATCGATTTATACTTCTGATAAAAGAGATTTACCGATAAAAAAAATCTTGAAACCTCTTATGACAATCTTAACAGTTGACATTATCCGATGTTACCTATTACGATGTAAGTGCATTTGCCGCTCATGACCACATGATATTAGTGTCCATATCGAACATTGAGTTTGCATCCTGAGAGGTCGTCATAATAACAAATTTTCAAAATAGTCAAAGAATAAAATGCGTGCCATAATTGAGCATGATGACATAAATACGTAATGTTGAAAAGGGGCGTAATACCGGTATGACATAACTAGGAGCACGTTAACCTGATACATCACCGAGGTGATGCGCCTTACGACGCAGGTCGGAGGTGAGGGCCGGCCGGGCGGCGCGGCGGCGCGGGCGCAGCGCGGCGCGAGGTGCGCGCCTCCTACGCGCGGTACCGTTACACACCGGTTAATTTTTATGCAGACACCAGATTATTGTATTAACGCCCGCGCCCTCTAGCGTACAAGGAAACAACCGAGAACAAAAGACCGCTTCGATTTGATCCGAGTAACTGTCTCGATGTGAAATGTAAAAAATAACTCATGCCCCGAGCGCTTTGTAGTAATCATATTAAATTCGTATCACAGTTTTACATATAATAAATGTCACGTCACTCAAGAGATATTGATAACGGATTCAATGTTCTCGTACGATTCGCATTTATTTTGTTTACGACAGTTAATATTATGTTATTATGGGACCGTTTGGTGATGGAAAGTTCCTGGATACGTATGACACGGATTGTGACGTTAAAGAACGTTTTATGGAAAAGTTTTGGAGTAAAGTATTCTCTTCTGTTAGAAAAGCTATTATGCTGTACAACAAAGAGTTGAAAGCTTCTCAGTAACAAGACAATCCAAGATGACGTGAGATCTAATCACAGTGGTCCTGCTAAACGCACCGCAGTAAGTGTTGTTATTGTTGGTTATTCTGCTTCACTGTTTACTTAAAAGTGGCATATAATGTAACTATTTTTTAAAGTATGAGGTTAGTAGGTGTAGTTACCTTATTTACGTCAGATAATATTGACAATTTGAGGGTACATTGAAAAATATTTCATAATCATAGTTGCCAAAATGTATTAAGATCACCGACAATATGTAAGACTAAAATGGCAAGTAAAAAGTTGTCTGCATATTTTATTATCTGGTTCTTATAACTACAGTGAGAGACGGCGATTCGTAATTAACATTGGATGCTAATGTTTGCGGCGGGTGCTGAACTGCCGAGTATTATGCTTAAGTATGTTTTTATTGCGAGCTCCGACATGCTAAAGACGTGAGTCATGCGGCCTACACACTTCCATAATCTTTGTTTATTTATTGGTCTCAAATAAAAAATCACAATGAAAGTTACAAACAGGAGATTATACTTCCGATTTTACATCATTCGTATAAATTATAGATTATTATGTCGAAAACTGTTCGCATGTTAATGTTTCAAAACAATATTAATAAAATGTTCTACGTGTACTACGCACGTAGCAACCCCGTTGATGTCTTTTGTTAGCGGGAATTTACGCACTGACTGCTTGGTGTTGTTTCATGTGTAACTGTCGCAGGAATGCTTGAATTTAAGTATGTACTTATACATTTATATTTTTATTTGCATTATCAAGGTTATTGAAGGTGGTTGGTACTGAAGGTACTTAACTACTTATGTTATGGTTCGTCATAAACTAATAGGTAAGGTGTTTAACACGAAGGAACTTTAAGTAAATTTAATTTTTTGAAAGTAAATTTATTTATAAATTCAACTCAATGACGCTGAAAACTGTAATATTATTATTACTATTAATATTGTATCTTTTTTGTGTTTGAGTACTGTATTTAAAATTCTTCTACAATCTAAAATTTGTATGCTCTCCTGTAGCAAAACATAGCGTTCTACTCATTTTATTTTATAAGGCCGTTAATTGTACTACACCTATGTTTTATAAATAAATATCTAATTATCTGTCTAACATCTGACTATCACTTCAATTTAACTGAATACAATCATTTATTAATCCCTGACAATAAAAAGCCAACTTTTATAAACAAAATTTTATCTATGTTTAGGAGCAGTAATTGTACGACGTTATTACTAAGTGCAACAAAGCCTACCCCTCGTTCATACAATTCAAATCAGTTTTTCACTATCTAATCCGCACTGAATTCCTAGGTGATAAATAATTATTTCTAGCATTATATCTACGACAATGGAGTATAGACATCTGCGCTATAAATATTTAGTTTTATTTCACTCTTGTTTATCAAGTTGGTACAAAACTAAGATTGCGCAATCCCAGTCTCGAGCTTAAGGAAATAAAGCATCAGAATCCATTTACGCGAATCCACAAAGCATCGCTACCGGTGAATAATCTTTTCAGAGTCGTTGAAGCGCGACGTCGCCGCCCACGCGGTGTCGCGCGTCGCGCGGGAACGCTATCCATAGCTCACGGGCCGCTGTGTCGTGCTTATTGGCACAGGATCGCGCGATTTATCGCGTCGGCCTGCATCGCCGCCGCCGCGCCGCCGTCACACCTCCGCAAAGACATTCGCTCTCCAGACACAGTCAGCGGACACTCCGCCACTTCACTCAGCCGCGCAGCGCCGGTCTCGGCGACACTCAGCGGGTCTCCTCGACACACGTGCCTCGCACCTCAATCATTGTGCGCTAACGACACTATCTGTCTCCCGCGTAATCATAAACGTAGGAGATGACGTACCTTCTCATGCGTGTTTATTCTCTGATTGTGAACTCCACGACTTTACGTAGATAACTAAATAACTATACATTTATGGATTCAAATCAATTGAAATTTGTTTAAATAACGAATCGACAAATAACAACATATCTACAGAAAATAATTACATAAAAATAAAGTGCTGTCTTTTAAAGGAAGCCAAACACTTTTATTCAGGTAATAAATATTTATATGCATCAGTAAAGTTCTTCATTGAAGTATTACTACGCGATAATGATAATTAACATTTTACGAGTAGGTACTCGGAAACAGCCCCCTTACCATGAACTCTTAAAGCAGGACAGTTTACGTTGTGGAAGCAAGACGCCGCATTACACTGCACGTAGCGGCATCTCGCTTCCGCATGTTAAACTGTCCTGCTTTAAGAGATCATGGTAAGGGGGCTGAGCGATTTATTAGTAGTTATGAAACTCAGACCAAAGGATATCAAACTCAATTAACAAAGCTATAAATTATTCGCATTGGTATCGTAATGTGCTAGTGACTCGTGATGCTTGTCGTGTTGTGAATTGGTTAGACTGTGCACATGTTAATGGAACTTATTATATTGTTCTTAGTAAACCAGTTAACAGTTAAAACCTATTACCTTGAAATTTGGATTGAATTCAGAGGCATTTCAGTGAAGTAATATTTCATTACCAAAATTATTATAATGATAACTAAAAAAGTAAAGAAACTAGACGAAGACGAAGCTACTAGCTCAATGTGTCTCAAATTATTTCCCTTTAACATGAGGTACTTATATTTAATTTCATATCTAATTTTATGCTTGTGATGTGGCTTTTCATGATTATAAATCGTATTCCTCTGTTGTGAAAAAGGTAAACGTACTGTGCTACGTGCTACGAGTTTTTACAAAAACCTGACAGTAAATGACACGTAGAGCGCCATCATTTATTGTAACCATGTTTTTCTCGAATAATTACAAAAAAACTGTAACTAAGCTAATTATTAGATATAAATTATTGCTTTTTAAACTAATTTATCTGTTTACACTCGCATTACACTTGAATATTATTAATATTTCCGTTATACATTGTTTCCAAAATAAGTACTAAGTCAAGCACAACTTAATCAGGTTCCTAGTTCAACTATTACCATTGCTTATAACACGAGCCGTATTAAAAGTGATTAGTGTATGTAACTGTTACTTACTTTATTGGCCATGTTCATACTATTGATTAATCGTGCTACGATTATAGTATTGTGTAAGTGCAATGCGCCGTACGGACACGCCGTCATATACACACATCTATTATTATTTAATAGCCATAACAAACTTGACACTTTTATACAATTAAATAGCATTTGGGAAACCTGGAAAGTAAGATAAGTTACAAAATATGATCTAAAATGGTTCTTCGCAGGGTGTCTCAGAAGATGGATTGGACAGTGTAGGTACATAATGTTGTCGTCACAACGAGTTTAAGACAAAGGTTTGCAGGCGGAAATCCTCCACATCTAAATGTATCGAGTGTGTGAGGAGATTATAAATCGTTACAATGTCATATCAAGAGTGGGTTAGGTAATTTATTGAGAGGTGCGCATTGAAATCACATTTATTTGTGCGCACGCGCCGACGCGCGATGTTACAAATCATGCTTATCGCTGCAGCTTGACTTGGTCCATTGCCGCCGCCAGCCCTAAATCTAGACGGATCTAGATATTAACGTACGACGTGGCCTCTTCTCCGCTGCATATAGTACTGAATGGTAACGACGCGCCGAACCGCCTTGCGCAATGATCTCGGTAAATTGGTATAGGTATTTCACGAACAAGTACCTACGAGCACACGTTTGTGTTATTATCTATCTAAAATCTCCGCACTACATTAATAATGTTTCTAGTTTAAAAGATATAAATAATTAAACATAACAATGCCAAAGCTCTTCTCAAACGAGGTCAAATTAGTGTTGAAACCCGTTTGCGTTATCTGTAAGGCGATCACTTATAAGTAATAACTAATAGAAAAGTTCAAAGTTCTATTAGACTATTAGGTGTGAACTCTAATTGGTACCGCATATCAGCGATCGATATCGGATTAGATAATCACGATGCAAATAGGAACAGAATTAATTAATGAGAATGCATTGGATTGGCCGCAGCGCGGGGACGCGGAGCACGCGCCGCGCGCCCGAGCGCGGTGGTCGACGGTGACCAATCACTGCGACTCGCACACGCATTCGCGCTCTCAACAACACGTCTTCACTGACTACCACTAATTGGCATTCGTATAAGATAATGGATATTTTCTCTTATACTGCAGCCGCATGTGTCCTCGTACAATCATTAACGTTACTTATCTAGGCTCTGGTTAGATAACGTTTACAAATGGCTGCATAACATTGATTTGGAAAAAAAAGGTATTGATATCATCATAATTTATAAACCATAACAATATTGTGCTATATTTAAAACAATAAATGTGTTAATACACATATTGGACCTATTGAGTTACATAAATCAAACTGCATCAACAGGGTTTTTTTCATGTTATGGCTGTCACTAGTCATTAACATATGTCGCTACGATTTAAAAATGTCTTAGTACTTAATTGTAACAATATTAGTTGCAACACTGTGCCGCGATAACATCTCAATTTCAAATAATTCGATAGAAAAGTGCCAATAGTAAGTATTTGACGTTTGAGAAACGTGAACTTGCCTGACAGGGTCAGAGGTTAACAGAGAGATCATTATCTTATTGGACAACTTTCGTACTGTAAGCGACATGATCTGCGTTACGTTCTGATAAACTTATTGGATTATGTTGTCAATTAAACTTAAAATGTTTGTTCATTGTATGAGTCAGTGCCGCAATACATATTAGGCAGCACAATTTTGTTGTGAAGATTGAAAACTCAAAGTTTAGTGGGAAAAGGCCTTTTGTGCTGGTGTTTAGACACTCCTACATCTAACGTTATGCATTAACGAATTTAGATCACTGTAATGTCTGAAATTATAATTTAAAAACATGTGTAATACCATTATAAAATTCATGATATACACATTCTTTGCAAGTTACGCTTTAAAAGTGTTGTACTTTTCTGAATTCATCGACGTCCTTACCACTAATCATTGATGGTTGCTTCGCTACCTTAGGCATACATATCTTTTATTACAGATGGGATTCACGAGAGACGAGCAAAAAGTAGGTTGATGCTGTTGTTGCCCTCCAAGTAGTTGTTTCTTTTTGCTCTTCTTTGATACACATAATTATGTAAAATTTAATATCCACCTTAGCGCAAAGTTTTGAAAAGCCTTATTTTTCATTCATTCATTTATTCATTGGTGATTACAGGTGTTTTTCAATCGATTAATGTACAAACCATGTCCCGCCGATAGGCATACAAAATTAGTTTTAAAATGTTAATACTATAGAATTTACGAGTATATGCATGTCAAATTGTCAAAATTGTGTTGATAAAGTAGTGAAAATGTCATGAAAGTATTAAAAAAATATATAAATTATAAATATTCATCAGAATTTGTCATCCAAATACTCTTTGACTGAATAATATACCTTGTCATTTAGTAGCTTAAAGAGCTTATTTTTGAATTCATTATTATTCTTACTATTTCGAATATCACAAGGTAATTTGTTGTACAATTTAGGTGCCATTGCATAGACACTTTGATGTGCAAAAGCAGTCTTAGTAACTATTCTTTTTAACTTATCTGCGCGACGTTGACTTTTCTACATGACTAAACAAGTGCATATTGTTTTTCAACATAGACTTATTCATTAGATACATAGGTACCTAGTAGGTATACAATGAATATATAGATCGTAGGTACCTTTGAGGACCTACCCTACATTATCTACACAATTATGAGGTTATTATACTTACTTACTCCATGCGTATGAAGAACATCAAGCAAGTCGTTGGTATCCAGCCCGTTGCCTCATTATGTTAACTGTACCTAAGTTGCGTTTTTAACTACCTGCATGTAGGAAGAAGTAGTTAAAACGGTAGTCATCATATAAAACTATTTCTGAAATCTGACAGTAGGTAGAGACCTACACGGATACGGATGGCTAGGACGGCGATCTCAATCTGCAAACTTAAGTATGTGATCAGGAAAAATTTCAGGCTTTTGTTCCGTCAAAATTGACAACTATTTAGGTCATAGGTACATATAAGGTGTTGCGATTAATTAGGAATAGGGGAGGTAGCGGTGGTGCGGTGTGCGGTGTGGCCCGGGTGGTGACCTCGTGGCCGGGTGACCGTCGGCGGCGGCGTGGCGCCCACCGTCTAATGCTCGACCCACATCAGACCGGTGCTTTGCGCTATTGTCTCGATAAACTCGCTGCCGCTAAATAACCACTTACCGAACCACAAATTGCGACTAAAGTAGACGCCACGCGGACTTTGTTTGTTGCCTATTAAAACATTACTTATGGTTTGGTTTTTGATGCGCCATTGTTTATTTAGTAGGTAATAACTGACGTTCAAGGTTACACTTTCTACAGCGTGCTTATTACTGATAATGTAACAGGTTTGGTCTAGGTGGTGCGATATCATTTTAAATTGGACTATATTTTCTGTAGTTATTTTAAAATAAAATGAACCTTCAATATTATTTACCATAATTAAAAGTAGATAGGTACTTACATGTAATTATCATTAAGGAAGAAGTGGTCAGTTTGACCCCTTTTAATTCAATTTAGGGGGTATTAACTCTTGCAAAACCGGAGTTAGGTATAGTTAGTCACTCTACGAAGTCGAAGTTTTTTGCGAGAAAATTGTAAAACTACCTATTTGAATTTTTTTTTTCTTATTTCTAGAAAGCATTGTCAATTGTATGCTACTTTCATATCAGCCTCACTCAACTGTTTGGTACCGGCTCCTATGGCCTCCTTTAGGTTATCTCCTTATCATTTAATAAGTGATATCACATATTTCCGCTATGATTGCAGAATGTTGTAAGTTGTTAAGACCTTTCTTAAAAGTACCTTTGCTTGCCCATTCGTTACGTCATCAAGATTAGGACACAAACCGATTTTCAAGATGAGTAAAGATGACGATGAAGACATTTCTAATTCTCTACGTAAGTGGACATAGGCTACTTTATCCCGAGGGATACGCAGAACTTTTGTTTACGCGGATGATTTCAGAAGCTAGTGTGTAAGTAGACATTATAACGATAACGGATTGAATAATAAAAATGCTCTTTTCCTGACTACTAAGTAGGTACCTACTTCACAACTTTAAATAATTGTATTTTGTAGCGATTTGTGTGGATGTAAACGTGTAGTCTAACGATTTAGGGAGTTGCTAGGTTTAAGGTAATTTAAAAGAATACAAAGGACTCAGTTTATGACATGTTTTATTTTCTGTGGAGGTAACAGAAAGGAACGCGATTCGACAAACGGCTTAACCATAGCCTCATTGATAAGTATTATTTTAATACACAACATTAAAATAATAGCATAATGTTATACTTTCTTCAGAATATATTAATCATTTATACTTAAGGCACTTTGTACATGGCTTAGGATACGAATATATTTTTAAAAAGTGTATGACACTCGGCAAATGCCATATGACTAGCGAAGTCACGGTCGACGTGACTAAATATTACCTTAATATAACTTAGTTTAACTTATTCTAGAAAGTCTAAATTTACATTGGTCCCCTATAGATAAAACGTAGAAATATAACTTTACACACAATGAGATTTAAAACATTTACAAAAATAATTTAATTTAAATACTATAACTAGAGCGTCGTTCAGCTAGAGGCGTCGTCGCTTACACTTAGAGGATGTACTAAATAGGAGATCGAGGATCCAGCAGGGCTCAGTCTTTTCAATAGGCATGAACGGGAGCGGGCGGCGGGAGCGACTGGTGCGAGTGCGACGTGGACATCGCCTCGGGCCGGTACTCGTACGGGGAAGCGCCGGGTACTCCGCAGCCTCCCTCCAAGTGCTTGCTCAGCAGAGACATGCGGGAGAAGGTTTTACCGCAGCCTGAGCAAGAGTACTTTTTGACATCCGAATGAGTTTGTAGATGAGCGCGCAAATTCGACCTGTCGGCGAATGCACGGCGACAATGATGGCAAGAGAATGGTTTCTCTCCGGTGTGGGTGCGGATGTGCCCCTGCAGCAGCCACGGCCGCGAGAACGCTTTGCCGCAGAGGTGGCACTTGCACGGTAAAGTGTGAGTGCGGATGTGCATTTTGAGGGCTCCGAGAGACGTGTACACCTTAGCACAGTACTTGCAGCTGAATGACTTGCGTGCGAGGCTACCTTCAGCTGCGGCGCAGTGGTATTGCTGGTGCTTCGAGAGTCCAGAATAGGTTGAGTAGGACTTCGCACAATCCGGGCACTGGTAGCGTGGGCGTCGCGGTGCAGACACGGATATTCCAGAGTCAGAGGAGACTGATCCGGGCGAGCGTAAATCTTCAGGGCAGGGCGGTGGTGAGACCGACGACGGTGGTGAAGCAGGCGAGTAGTGAGCGTAGAGTTGCGGGTGCGCAGGTGGTGATAATGAAGGCGCCGCCGGATAGAGTTCTTCCAGTGGGTAAGGCGCGTACAGTGTGGGTAAATATGCGTACTGTGGTGTGGGGCGCGCGAGTTCAACAGGAGCGGGCTCGAGCCGGGTGCGACAAGCGGCCAGGTACTCCAGTTGTTGTTGGGGCCACTCGCGGGGTTCTACCTTCACTGCAGCTGTAGAAATCGGCGATGAAGCCTTACTCGGGTAGTTGCCGGTTTTAGACAAGTCTTCAGGTTTAGTACTAAGATTTTCTGGCTCATCATTTTCTGTATCACCTGGAGGACAATAAAAAATATATTTAATAAAAGTGCTAAATTTCATAATTTGAAAAAAATTTATGAAAAGTTTGCTTGCAGAACTAAAAAAAAGGGATTTGTAAAAAACAATATTATCTTTATTCTAAATTGTAATTATTTTACAGAACTACCTAAGCTATGATTTTAAGTTCATTTATACCTATATCTAGTGCTGAATGGATAATGCTGGCAGGCAGGCCAGCAATATGATTTCGGAAAAAATATACTGCTTTACAATATTTACGAGATGTCTACTAAGTGGTAATTGAAAATTAATTATCACATAAACAAGATACTTACAGTGATAATCGTAGTAAAGTCGCGTGGCGAGGTGGGCGGGGTGAGGCGGCGTAGTGGGCGGCGTCGCCGGCCGCTCCTCCCGCACCAGCACAGGCCGCTTCTTCAGCGGACAATGTGCGTACTTCTTCGTCATCAAAGCCCGAGTGGTCTGTGAGTCCTCCACGAGCATCTTGCACAATATTCACTAACACTTAATAAAAGTTTTCCAAAAGTATCTTTTTAAAACGTATCACAAATTCACTTTGATCGTAACAGTCCAAACATCACAAGTTATCGTCGTAGTCGCGTTGACAGCGTAGTGTTCGGGGCGCGACAAACGTGTACGTGCACTCGTCGGCGTCCTGAGCTCGAGTGGTGCGGTGAGGGAAGGTTGCGCTGCTTATAAAGCGCTCCCCGTCAGCGGCCCGGCCAGGTGGCGGCGGGTAGGCCTCGCACGTGCGCCGTACCCAATCGGCGGAGGGCGCGGGGCCGCGGCCAATGGCGGCGCGGCGCGGCGCGGGGCGGCAGGCACCTGCGCCTCCGCACCCGGCGCGGCGGAACCGCTGCCTCTCAGTGCGATATGCCCAGCTTCTCCATCGCGCCGGTATGAACGGTCTCGCTGCAAATGGAACGATTTTTTGCACAAAACTTGGGGTTAAGCACCTTTGAACTGAACCAATGTCGTTTTTTGAAATGCTTCTGATACCTTTGTTCGGTTCCATCTATTGTAAATTCAACTTGACGACATCAGCGGCAGCTGAACGATGTTTTTCGTATCGAATCCATTTTGGCGATTAAAATGATATAAAATACCTACCTAATATGCAAAATTAATTCAGAAATTTAATATTAAATAAGCACCTACGTATATTATAAGTGAATCAGGCATTTTTTTCTGATCCAGATCCAGTTTCTATGAAACAATATGTGGTTTATGAATTCGCATTTTTTGTAGAGATAATTGAATCTTGCAGATTCGACTTTTACAAAAAATTGATAATTTTACTACAACTTAAACATTTCAGGCTAACTTCATTTTTTCAGGTCACATTTTATTTCATAGCAAATAAAAGATCGCAGGGTTCTTTTCCATGATTTTGTATATCTACCATTCCAGATTTTCCTTGTGTTACCATAATATCCACAAGCTCATTTGAAAAAAACCTAACATTTAGGTAGGCTTTGTGGACAATAAAGACCATAAACAGTCATCTACAATGTCATACGTAACAAAGAACGCACTTCGATACCTCACAACTAGGATTCGCAGATAAATGAAACATGATCTAAAAGCAACGGTAATCAAAATCATATACCTAGGTGCGAAATATGTTTGTATCGACCTAGTTAGCGTAAAAGGCAAGGCGTTATATGA
This sequence comes from Abrostola tripartita, assembly GCA_905340225.1. Lineage (NCBI taxonomy): Eukaryota > Metazoa > Arthropoda > Insecta > Lepidoptera > Noctuidae > Abrostola > Abrostola tripartita. The sequence goes on from HG996488.1 coordinate 7,948,315, forward strand.
AACGGTGATGACACACGACGAGTTATTATTAATTGTTTGACACTGGGCTAAGTTATCGTCTCCTCTGACCTTGTCCTCCTTCCTGTTACGATTCGTCTTCCTTTTATATGTTTTGCGACAGAACCAATATTACATAAGAATGAGCTCTTATCATATCTGACTACAAGTTACACGGCAAGAATTTTATTTGCATATCTCATAGGTACATTTCAAACACTTGCCTTTTAAAACGATCGAAAATAAAACATTTTAGAGTGTGCAAAACTTATGGAACTTACGAACATACGGTTTACGTATTTAAGATAACGATTAATTTGACGCCTAGGTACCTACTGCCCGTGATGTGGTACAATTCTGATTATTTTCACACGAGCCTTTCGAGTGAACAATAGAACTTTTAAGTCGACGTCGAACAGGTCAGATGACTACTACCGGTACATGTTACAGAATCATGTTGGAATGTCCACTCCGAAAATCACACGATCCGTTAGAATTACTAATTCAATAATAGTAATAATCGGCAACCGGAAAGGCTGAGAACCCGTTTATACTGCAGATCGTTAACAAAAACATTTCCTTGTGTGTATCAAGCCAAACAAGATATTTTTACAACCCCTTCCCAATGCGGAAATATAGTCCATAGAGTCTTTGTTATATTTTTTTTTGCTACCAGTGTTAATTCCCACAGGTCAGACTGTTCGCTGGGCAATTTGGGTTTTCTCACAGGAACAAGTCCTCAGTTACAAAAGTAAGGTGCTATCTGCATAAAAAGACAGCGGTTAAGACAGCTCATACGCAGCAATATAGAGCACAAATTGGTTCCTTAGCTAAGATATTGGCAAATTAAGCCTAAAGCATTGAGTATGTTTATAAATAACAATCACGAACCTTGACCGTGACACTAGTGATTGTCACGACGACATAACTTGATAACTTTTTCTTTTGTTCTACTTTAGAAGATTTTAGGAAAGATTCTGCCTAAAATGTTCCAGATTTTAGGCAGTAGAAAATTAACTTATAAAAGTTATCTCTACGGCAAGCAGTGTAGAGTACTCGATTAATTTAATTACAACAACGGTTCTTCCTTCTTAGTACGTTTCCTGTATAAACTCTCAGAATAGTTGTGTATAATTTGGCGTTGGTATCCAGTTTACTACAGATAGACTCAGTTACGCATTAGGTACTTAAACAAAGGCTTTGGAGAATATGTATGAATAAGCAAGCAAGGTCATCTTTGCAGAGTGATTTCACCGAGTATATTGCTGTCTTTGCAAGTTCAACGTTCATGTTGCTCATCGATATCATGATGACGAGGTTCATGGCGCGAGGTGAAATGCACCTCGTGACTCAGCTACATGTGCCAAGGGTTCGACGTGTAATTGACATCAACATCTCGATTGTATTTAATAAATCTGTGACTAATCACTTCGATCGATCGTCAACAATAATACTCGGTAAGGCAGCAATACTTCTTCTTTATCGTATCATTACGGGCTTTCAACACTGCAAGTAGGTGGTTATAAGTGTCTATAACACACAGATTGTCACTCATTAACTAATTATTTGGGACCATGTGAATGAAATGTTATCGCGACTACGCTTGGGAAACGTAAACATAGCACCGGAAGATGGTAAACAACATTACCTAGACATATTGTTTTATTGAAATGATAATGGACAAGTACTTAATGATAACTCATTATGAAAGCAAAATTGTCTTCCTTGTCTAATCATCAAATGTTTATCACCTTGTTTACCTAATTAACATAGCCAACAATCAATTCGAAGAATAATTTTGTGAGACTTATTTTAGTCTTTTATATTACAACATCTACTACTGATTCCTAATTGTTTGTCCGTCCTCATGATTATTTTACGCTTTACACGCAGTAATTCTCCCGTGAAACGTAACAACGTTAGGTACTTCATTTACATTCAGCTAAAAAAGAGCTTCACATCCTATATTAATTATCCCATCGAGTATATTATGAGGTGCTATGTAATAAGTGTTAAATACATAGGTGTCATCATATCTTCGTTATTAACAAGTGTGATGTGTGTTGGGGCGGCTGCGCGGCGCTGCGGCGGCCAGGTGCTCGGTCGCGGGGGCAGGGGCGCGTGCGTAACGGTCGCGGCACGAGCTGCGCAGGCGCAGGGGACGTGCGCTATGGAGTGTATGGAGTATGGCGGAAATAGCGATGGACAGGGGCGCCGCGCTGGGGGCAGGTGGTGCGATACAGCGCTCTCAATGTCACACAATTGGCGGTTAATTTCTCGCATACATTACATACAAATGAACGGCAAGATTTTTACATATTTAGGTATTACTTAATTTACTTTAATTTCGATGAATGTTCAAACACCTAGGACAATAATTTTTCATATCTTTATTAGTCTCATAAAATCGATAGGTAAGGCTAAAAATGTGTAAAGATACTAAACCATTCCTAATAAAACCCAAAGCACTTTAATTTCTTAGCTACTAAAGACAATAAGTAAGACATAAAATTTATCTGTTTTATCTATCACGATCTTTTATTATTATTGCGACGAACTAACGACCGAGACCCATGGCACACCTGAGCGATACCTACCATTGTTGTTGTATGGATTTGTATCATTGTTTGTGGAGCTTGCCTACACATAAAATGTTATACAAAGCATAGGCACCCACGAGCCGAGTCCGACCCTGCATTGTATTGAATCAGTGCACAGCTATGCCAGCAGCTGGCTGCGCGTGCAGAATCACATGTCTGTACCCGAATCGCACATCTGCATGGAGCCTCCGTCCCGCAACCAAACGCTATAAGCGCCAAACCAACCCCTACAAAATGCCATCGCATCGGCGACACGTACTACCTTTTCGAAATACAAGCTACGCGATTAGGGTCTCCCCCATTCATTGTTTCCTACGTGGGGAGCGAAAAGGTCGCAAGTACGGGTCGGTTCGTAGCGGCGCTGCCATTTTGGAAGTGAGTTAACTGTGTTTCGTTTACTACGTTGTTGCAGAAAATAAGTCAAAATAAACTTTGCAGTCGTTTTAATATGGTATGAAGTCGAGGTAGTAAGGGGATTCTTGTAAAAATAAATATTCTGTTTTAGGGTCCAAAATTGAGCCGAAAATGGTCCGTGTTTTACGCCCTTTTGTACGCTGTAGCTTGCCTGCAGGTAGGTGAGTAGTTTAATTTTAAATAATGGCATAGCTGTAGAGTTTTCTATATAAAGCGCACAGGGCCATTCAACGCTTTTATAAACACTTTTAATACAGATGGATTGAGCTTTATACAGGCTGTTCACCAAATAAAAGTAAAATCGTTATATTGTTTGAAATTATAATTATTAGCCGTTAACTAAGTACAATCATTTAGTGTAAGTATAGGTTTTTGTACGTTGAATTAGTGTTTAATAATTCTTTGCTATCCAAAGAGTCACCGAGATTAACTGATTCTATTCAAAGAGATAGTTTAGTTATACTACAACAAAATTTAACACACGTGGCCTAGGTCCTAGGAATTACAGTTACTACGAGAATAAAAAAAATATAGACATTCATCCATAAGCAGAAAATTTAGTTTAAGAAATTAGCAATGTTCATGCAATAACATACTTTGGTACCTACGTTCAAGAATAAAACGATTAAACTTATTGAGAATAGATGAAATGCACACGGTTAGAATTAATATAGGTATGGTTCCTGACCTGTTCCCATGTGGCTATTAGTTCATGCCAATACGACGAAGAAGAATATAGGTATGTATATTTTTAATATTTCCTTTCTGAAAAACATCATGCTGTATACAGTCTGTCGCAGCAACAGCTGAGATTTCGGCACACGCTACGCGGCCGGTGCGTCACCGTCCCCGCGCCTGCGCGCCACCGCGCACCGACCACCTTTCACCCCTCGCGCATTCCCTTGCGACTTGCGGCCTTCTTGTATACGCACTATTTATATCTCTGATATACGTTATTTATATACATAACGAACTTTTAATTATGATTTTTAAATAAGAAATTATTGTAACAAGTAGCGATTTGTTTTTGTAAAAGTTCATAGGTAGTCGGCGTACTGTTTATTTCTCCTCCTGGGTAATAGCAATCATGACTCATGAGTGCTAGTGAGTACCTTTATAAATTATATATGTATATATAAGCATCTAGAACTCTATATATAGCTTAGACTCTTTATGATGTGCATTTTTTTTAAAGTCTCATTCTGTATTGATAGGAAAACCGCTGAAAAACCATCAATCAATTATTCCACAATATAGGTACAGTCCGATTAAGTAAAGGAAATTAATTACAGACAGTATTATTTAACTAACCACATTACCAATTCACCACCTAGTTAGATGAAACGATATATTACTTACTTTAGGATTCAGTATGTGGGACTGAGACGTTTAATCATCCTTTGAAATCAGGTAGCTTAGTAAGTAGGTAGGTACCTAAGTCACTTCTAGTGCTTCTTTTTCATCCATTACAGAATGAAATGTGAAGCGACGTTCTTAGCGAAGGTATACGGTGTAGGTATTCGGAAGATGTAATATTATCTAGGTGCAACATAGGTGTATATTAAAATAATTGACTTCCGATATTTTTATTTTTTTTAATACTTGTACCTACCAACTCAAGTACCTACTTAAGCTGTAATGATGATGTGAAGCTACACTATGTCGTTGTATACTATGTAAACATTTTAAATGCGATGGGTACTGGACCAATCCGGCTAATTTGTTTTTTTCGGGTTCCTCCAACCTAATACATGGACCTAAAATATATTAATATACGCTTTCACTTAATCAACAATACTAAAGCTTTCTTACTTATCCGTCATTAGAGTATATGTAAAACAGCAAAAGCAATTGTGAGTATGAAAAATATTCACAAAGACTACTTTTCGTAGACATTTCCTCAATATTTTTTATATAACATATGATTATAAAAGGGACCTTTAGCATCTTTTTTTAAATGACGTCATATGTGCAACGTTTGCATTTTGTGTAAGTGTAACACCCATTCATACCGTTACAACGTGTAGGAACAATAACATTGCAATCTAGGGAAACGGGAATCGTCCGTTTCCCACATTCGATGTTTTTTTTTAAATCTCACCGTTATAGGATTTTTTGCATTTCTTAGGCCGAAATGGTATTTATAGTATTATGGAACGAAGGGGAAAGAAGACCTGGGGTCGTGGGGACAGCTGCATCCAATGCGCCGGCGCAGGACCGAACAAGTAGATCATTCGGTACAGGATTAACAGAACCGTAAGTGACGAATAACGGTTACATTGTTATTTTTTATCTGCAATAAAATAGGGCACTATTATTACCTGACGTACCTATAAGAATTGTCTAAGATGTATAGGTAATAATTCCGAGTAAACAAATTTTACTAGCAGCTATATTTCAAGCAGTAAACGGAATACGGATACCTCAATTTGATACAAGGAAGATTGTTAGATAGACATACCTTACTGACTAATACCTCCTGAGTTTACAGTGTAATAAAAGGCTATGATAATTAATAATGTAACTGTACTATTTGAAAGACATGCTTTGTATGCATTTAAGCACAAATATCAAATGAAATGTAATTACTTTGAGCAAACGTCGGACACACCCGTTCCGGGACACCTTTTCATTTAATCAGAACTTGTTTGCACACCTAACAAACGGTGTTTTGTTCGCGGAGGGCGACCGATCCGCGCCCGCCGAGCGCTGCATAGTTGCACCCGAACACCGGTTGATTTAGCGTCGCCATCTTTCGATAGATCCTTTTTTAGAGGTACTGAAATTTATTAAAAGCGCACCGAGGGTGCGCGTGCGCAGCGACAACTGCCGAGATTGTTGCGCACACCTGGCCTACGCGCGCTCTACTTGCACACACACACAATCACTGCACATTGATGTGCTTATGCATATCGTTATATGCCTTTGACAACTATGATTATACATTATTATCAATTTAAATTATTCGTTTTAAAAATATATCATCAGGCATCATTTTCTAAATATGGAAAGGGTTGGCTGCTCTATTGGTGGTAAGTTTTTTTAGATCCACGCAAGCGTAGATATTCTTTGACAACAAAACTGGATATTTATATTTACTTATTTAATTTAACTTCCAGGTAAACCAAACAGCTTTTTAAATAAGTAACCATAAAATAAAATAGCTGTAGTAGAATTGCCGCGTCTGCTATATTCCAATGGACATAATATGTCGTAATATTAGTCAATGGCGGGGGCTCACTGCTTAGCACAGCGTTAAGTGCAGGACCACACCGCCAGCGATCATGTGCTCATAGCGCTAGCCACACTACGTCACTTTGTTCAGAGAACATTGCGTGCGCTGAACGGTGAGCGGCGACGCTGCGGTCCTCGTGTAAGCTAATGTTGATACGTGTCATGTTATCGACCGCCCACCGAGCACTGACTATGTGGTCTCATATCCTATCAAACTATAGTTTACCTAGCATACTGCGTGAATGCAATTACTACAAGGATATTTCTCTGACCCACAATGATTATTTACCACAATATCATTAACGAAGAAAGTTACAAGAAATCAGAAAGTTTATATCTCAATTTAAAGCTATTATCGTTTACACGAATATAGAATGAGCAAAATCATCCAATTTTGTGGCTGTGTAAGTATTTATTTACAACTTCATCATCCCGGACGTAAAGATGCAGACGTGAACTGGGTTGAACGGTACAACAATTGGCTGAACATAATAAATGCTTACAAAATGGTGTCGTTTCGATTAAAACGAATATTACGGACCGACAGATTACCATGATGAGTTCTTCTTAAGTAGAAGATATTGGAGGAATTTAAATACCATAATTATGTCGCTAAACTTTTTATGTAAGTTCTCGCCTACCACATAAATAGAAAAATATGTGGCTAGTACCCACATCTTATAATATAATCTCAGTTTATACTATGTTACAGTGTTAATTCTTTCAAAGCTATAGTAGTAAGTACTTAATTTATCAACTTAACATATTATTATACTTCTCAAATATCTTCTACTTAGGCACACTGTAAGTAAATAATTATTAAAATACCTGACAGTAGCTAGCCAGTACACAGTCAGTTCATAAGTCACTTTTCGCGTTGTAAAAAGCAATGACTGGAATTGTTACAAAATATTAGCTCTAACAATAGAAAATATTAGCAATACATTCACAAGATGAGATTGATGCCATAAACGTTCATAATTCGTTTAATCATTATTTATAAGTCGCAAAAAGTCTTGATGGAATCTATCGTTCAATGTGGGGCTCTATACCAAAAAAAAATTATTCTGAAGATAACTTCTTTAGGGATTTCATGACATAAGTGTTTTATTTAACCTGATTCAAGAGAGCTTTATCTCAAACAGATAGCTACCATCATTATAATTGTTATTATTCTGTTATGGAAAATTCTTTTAATCACAACATCGCGTTGTACCGTCAATTTTGTATCGCGTAATTAATTACGTACGTACATTACATTAAGTAGATAAATAAAAAATTCAAAAGATAGAAAGAAAATTTGTTTATTTTCCAAATGAACAACTTGTTCAATAAATCAATTTTTAAATATAATATAATCAATGAATAACTTTGAAAAAACTACAAACTTTGAAAATTTTACATTTACCGACATTCGCATATATGTATATTTGAGCCTATCTCTTTATTTGTCGATTATCGATATCGAGATTTGTGCGATTTGAAGTGGTTTACATAATTTAGTTTTCCATGCCCAGAAGCCAGGAAATTATGAGTTCAGCAATCGAATCAATTTCAGAGAATTGATCTGAATGTCGATGGAGGTCGGCTCCGCGGCTCCGGCGGGTCGGCTGTTGCAATGGGTGCCTTTGTCCGCGAGGCATCAATGTCGTCCTCGTTGCTGGCGGTACGAGTATACTTAATGCGGAAACAATGCGCGGACCACATTCGTGCATCGCGACCGCGACCGTGTCATGTTCGGCTGCGGCCCGATGTTTGTGCTCATAAAGTGTCATTATGGTAACAGTACCTCATTGTTGTTTTCGGCGATGCCCGTCTCCCTATTTTCTTCGCTCGCCGTGTAAAAGCTCGGCGCGTCACGGCGAGTTATAACCAAAATGGGTTACGACCGACTCTTGCGAAACTTTTACGGGCCATCGTCTCCGTTGAAATCTCGTTCGGTTTAATGGCCTTCGAATTTTAAGTGCTAAAGAAAGGTAAATCACTTTGACGTGTCTTGAACTTAAATCCGTGATTTGAGAAGGACTCGATATTTTGGGCTCGTAATAAACGACGACGAGTCGGTAATTTCTTAAAGTATTTACGTTTTATTAATAATAGTCATCTTGGATGTTCATCATGTTTTGAAATGTAAAAGAAGTTAATAATTTTACTCAGTCAAGCTCGCAGTAAATTCGTTTTCCTATGTCATGATACAGTATAATTCTTTTTTAGTCATATGCGCATCAATCTACAAATATTCTGATACCTCGCCTTCATTGGAAATAAATGATGAGATACTTTCTTTGTGCTAAGATTGTAAACTGTTTTAAGTACCAATGTCTTTGTCGTTCCCTTCCGTAGTCCCATTCAACTGGGACACTAATTCTACATTCAACCCAAACAGTTAATGAATGGATCAATAGAAGTAACAATGTATGTATGTAGGGCTCCGGTTACAACTGGAACTATTGTTTATTGTTACATAATTCTCCTTCGTATTCTGTCATTGACCTCTTTACTTCGCCGAGTCAGGAGATTAGTTGCAATATTAAGCTGAGTCAATTACTAAAATTAATACCAAACTTGTGTTGTTTTTCGGTGTCCGATGACTCCATTGATTGCAATACAATGTATTTGAATTGTTACGTATATTTATTGCTTATTTAGTAATACGATCTCTCAATCTCATGTAGGTATTAATTATAAATAGGTTTTAACGAGCTACGTATAAAACTGGTGATTAGTGCTTGATAGCCACATTGATAGACAGCACAAACATTATAATCAATTAATGCTACGTCTGAAACAATAGAAAGTCTCATCTAACCCACTTTCTTTTTACATCCTACGTACCCGGAGCCACCCCGATATCGCTTTCAATTCGGTTTAAGCAAATTATAAAAGAGTCGAGGTTATTATTAGCATTGTGATTACAGCTATTGTTAGTGAATCATAAAACAATGATTATTGAAAATCATTATGAAGATGTCAGCCACTGATCAAACTTATAATAACAAACGATAAAAGCACGCTTGAACAAGCAAATATAATGGCCTTAATGATATGGAAGACAATGGGATGGTTCCTCTGGGCGCGCGGGCGCAACGTCGCGCGTCGACTGCGGCGCAAACGCACTTACGCATTGCCACTTGACTGGAACTTGACTCGCTCGAATAGACTTGACGTTGGAAGCTAAGATATACCGTCCCTTTGTATTACTAATAGTTATCAAGATATTTATCTATGTACAAATAGTGAACATCCGCCATTATAATGTTACATCTTCAGAGTACTTTGTCCTAGATTATTTCCTGATAGAATTATCAGGAAATAATCTAGGACAAAGTGATGAAAACACTACTGACAGACTAGATGAAAATTGTTCAATGTAATTTGTAACGATTAAAGAAAAATGGCATGGGTCTGTTTAGATTTATAGCTATTTGTATTGAAAGGGACCCGGACGATGAGGCGTTAAAGTTGAGAGCAGCGGAAATAGCGCTCAGGGAGAGTCGCGACGCGACACGCGGCGCGTGCGCGCCTCAACACAGCGGAAGCGGATATGGGAATTGCATTCAATAAATCTACACTGTAACTAAATATCTTAAATGGCACATTATTTCTATGTATTTTAGATAATGTTTGGTGGTAAAACATATATAAAAACAATTAACATATTAGTAACGTACGTTTTGTAGGGTAGGTGTACTTTTTACTTTACTACATTCGATCAGAAGGTTACCTAATAATTTTTCACAAATAAAATTATATGCCTGTTTGTTAAAAATCTAAATAAGTAATATACTGGTTGGTACGTTTCGAAACGAATGAGTTATTAGACTATATATGAAAGTATATTCTTGATTATTAATAGGAACAGGTTGTTCGGGTATAGCGCGTAGTTGAATGGCGGTATAATCAGCGCTATTGAGAAGTCGTCACCTGCAGGACTCGTTGTTATTGTGACCGGAGCTGAATGAGCCGAGCCGCGGGCCGCGTCGGCTGGGCGGTGGCCGGGCCCGCGGCGCGACGCGGCTTGCCCTCACTTCGGGGTGCTAGACCCTCATTGTGTTTGTAAAACCGCTTCAATTTTCTTTCAACGTACTTATATATATGTTTATGACGACAATAACAATAATATACAAACAAAATATAAAATATTTTGTTTGAATCGTATGTCCGCAATAAAGAGTAATTATATTATACTTTAAGTGACTTACGTAGGTGCGTACGGTGACTATGCTGCTTGCTTCTTATTTTTGCTGAGCGCTATGGGGTTGCTACTTTTACTCTTTAACGGGACAGAACTTTGTGATCCGTAGATATGTGGTCCAAGTCTTTCAAGTACTATTTTGCAATGTTAAATCTTTGTCTTTGCATCGCACAAATAAACATTTTCTGTTTTAGGTAAGTACTGTATACATTATATGGTATTTATACAAATTAAACAAGAATATTATACAAAACTTAAGTCACAAATTAACATAATCAATACTTCCTTGTTATCAATCTTCAATGGAGAGGAAAATGTGCTTGCGCTACAAAGAAATTCTGTACAAATTATGATAAATCCTCGGACCCCAAACCCTAACCGATAATTCTTTAATAAACCGGTTTGCTGACTTTTATTGATATTCCATACTATATATATTTATGCAGAATATAAGCAGTACGTACTCTTATTATTATTTAAATACTTGCTACCGCTATGTAAATATTTTTCTTTCGTCTTGTCGTGTGGTGTGTATGTAAGATAGTTGATGTTCGCGAATGACTCATAAATATATTAAATTAAAAAATATATAATTGGGGTTTAAATACATGGGGTATGTATATGTCTAGTAAAATCATTTATAAATTATATACATTAATTATTAGTTGCTTAAAACGGTAAAGAAAATCATCATTTTAGGGAAAACGGCACACCTAAAAGATTTTTAAACTGTGCACCAGGTTATTCATCAACCATACGATAAGATTAAGCCAATGACCCTAAAAACATACTTATGTTCATAAAAGTCATAGAGTTCTATTCTTATATATATATTATATATTCAAATAGTTTTTACAGAAAATATGACAAATTGCAATTTATCATTGGCGTTGCAATAGTACCTAAACACCGTTAGCAGCTTAATATAGCAAAAAAGCCAAAGAATCTGGATTAGTCTCATAACTTTTCATTAATTTTTTACACAAAGTATCGTTATAAATGATTTTTAATCTAAGTTTGATAAATATTTATTTATATAATAAAGACGACTTAGGTTTAAAGAAACTTCTTTAGTAAAATGTAATAGTTCAAAATATATCATCATCATCATCATCATCAGCCAAAGACGTCCACTGTTGAACATAGGCCTCCCCTTTTAAACGGGGGGGTTTGCCATAATCCCCACGCTTGGCAAGCGGCTTGGGGATCGCAGTATTGGTGGTGGAGTTACAGAAGACGCTGCTGCCCATCTTCTGAATTTTCCCTTAGTCGCCTCTTACGACACCCACGGGAGGAAAGGGGGTGGTCAATTCTATGCCGGATACCACACGGCATATAAAATAGGCACGGAAAATATATCAACCGACATCAACTCTTGCTATAGCATTGTAGGAGTTAGATCACGCATCATGATTGATGAAACTGATTCTTTAGGCAGGATACGGAGAGAGATCTGTCACATCTTAATGTGTTTATAATTATGAGTTTGTTTGTATAAAACGATACCACTCAAACTGTAATAAGATCCAACGATAAATCGTCAGATCAGTTGCGTAACCGCACCGGATATTGCGCCATGACCGGAAACACTTGTTTGTGCGCTCCGAACTCATTGCAGGTACGTTCCCATTGCTGGCATACACATAACATACGTCCAGAGAGGAGGGCCGCGGGTCCCTTCACATGAACACGTGCAAGCTATGTATGTAGGTACCGGGACCCCCTCGTGAGATCCGGATTTTAATGCGACGTTCTTTTTTAATGTTTACACAAGTCTCCAATATAATATAACTATATATAATATGCTTACTGTGTTACACTGAGTAATTGTATGTGTACGCGCTCAACAATAGGTTTCATTCATCAACTTAAAATATTCCAAATTGAACTTTTTTTTTAATAAGTCGATACTTATTGGTCAATCATTATCAAAACCTGTAAACAGTGCTACTTTTTTATTAAACAAGTAGGTAATTTATTGTCGATAATCAATAAAAGAAAGTTTCTATAGATAGTATAGGAGCATACCAGGTACTCTTAGGTATATAATGTGTTCCAATGTTTACTCAAGCTTTTAAAAATAAAGAATTTCCGAAAAGTCATCTTTTCCCTTTAAAATGGCATATGACTGATCAGATTGACTACGACGCAATACTATAAACAATGTAACAAGTTTGAGACAGAATGAGGACAACACCGACCAATCTACGAACCTCTCGTTACATCACTTACGACAAATAGTAATATATCGAGTTGTTCACAGATATTATTAATCAAACAATAGGCATTCCGTGAAACAGTGTGTCGGCAAGATGCTTGATAAGGGTCCGGTAGCGTAGCGGCGCAAACGACTCCTGGTGCGCCCGCGCCGCACTCGCATTGATTCAGACGCAACGAGTATTTCATGTTTATAGTTGAATGGTTCAGAATAATTGAAGAAGTTATTTATAAGTTTCCTCTTTAGAAGCGAATCGTGTGCGCGATCGGAGCCGGATGCCGCCACCCTTCGGAGGGCATGCCTTCACAAAGGCATTTAGTCTATTTAAAGACATCCTGCTTAGTGCGGGGGCCCGAGTCCGCTCTCGCACGTGCGTCAAGTGTCCTGCGCCCGCCGACCTGTCAATTACTGTCACCCTCACCTATCTGCGTGCTCACTGCGTCTGTCTCTACTGATAAACTGACTCAGTCCATCATTTTGAATAGCTTCGCTCAGCACAAAGTGCAATTCCATAGGTTTCCACTCAATCATGCGATTGTACCTAACCAAGAATCAAACCATGGAGTTCATTATAAATATTTCATGAGAAGTAACATTATCATAAAAGAATTCAACAACCAAATCTTAAGGAAATTAACTTGATTGGTATCATGTTTCGCTCAATCAAACACGATATTGCTCAACGACGGCTAAATTTATCGAAGGAGTATATCTGACAATATAATGGAGTTGGAAACAATACTGAGCGATTATAAAGAGCAGTGGAGCGAAGATTATGGCGTTTGCATGAGACAAGCGCAGGCGCGGCCGCCGGCCGACCGCGGCGGCTAATGGTTCGAAGCCACTTGTGGCGACGACGGCCACCTTCATCAATAACTAGCATTCCGAACTGCTAAAACACATCGCAACCATTTAAGTTTTCAGAATACCTAATGCACTCCTGCGATTAAGGCACAATACATTCAAAGTAACTTTTTATTATTGTATGGAATCCCAACAAATAATAATTATGAAATTTAACAACTAATAATCATGTAAGTCGGATAAGTAAATAGGTATGGTATAATATGTATGTGTCATACTGACTAATGCCCAAATCCATGTTTGATCGTACCCTCTGACACAGAAGCAATGTAAACCATAGGTTATAAACATGAATTGGAAAAGCTTTGGGATAGTATACGTTACGTTGTGACTAACAAGCACACGCACCATAAAATTTAAATATCATTGTAAGGAAATCGTACACCGGTCGATATCGCGAACAACATCGCGCTAGTACATACATCTATCTGTTTATTGTTTATTTTATTAGCAGTGTCTCTCTGATCTAACAGGACATCAATACATATCGTAAAATTGACAAACGTAATAAATCATCATCATATGTCAGGCACTCACTAAGTCACTAGGCTTCAATAAATATATTATAATATTGTAACATAGATGTATTGTTACACTATAATATTTAATACTTAGGTATCGACTTAGAAATAGTTTTTGAAATGTATGTTTTATATAGGTACTCAAATAAATTACATACATAATAGCTAAATAGGTACATTTTTCAAGTATTACCCACAATTCTGTAAATTATAAAGCTAATAATCATTATAATTATCTTACTTAATCTGAGTGGTTCAATTAAGCAAGCAAAATCAAAGGTAAAGCGTAAAATTAAAAGAGTTCATAGGCCTACAATTAAACATTTTTAGCCGTTTAATATTGCGGAATCATTTGTTTTGTATTTTCGTAGAGGAATATTAAAGAGTTGTTCAATAAATGAGAGTGTAGGAGTTCGTTACTTGCGCAGGCGCTTTCCGAAGTGCGGCACACAAGGCGACGTCACACATTATCCCACGTAAGCGTCGCGAGTCGCACCGCACCGGTGACAACCCTCCTTTACATCAAACAGAGCGTTGACCCCGGCGGCGGCGCAGCTTGCTCCCCTCATGAAATTCAAAAATATCGGAACCATATGTTCTTGACCTTTCTCTTACTTTTACCGAGCTTAGTAAGAATAATGATCTCTTCCGATTCCAATCACATGGCAGGCAGTTCAGATACAACCGTTTCATCAAATACAATGTGACAGCGTCTTCAAATAACCTATCAAGTCTAAAAAATTTATAAATAAGTGTGAAATCAGCACTCAGACTACGAAGCAAAAAAGAAAGAAAGATCGACCTCTCAAATGACTTACGATACTTTTCATGATGGCTACATACATGATGGATACATCGGATTTTCTCCTTTCGGAAGTAGCGACTCAAATGTGTTAGTGGTAAGTAAGTTCCGGTCAAGTATCAATAACTACTAACTACTGTTACTACTAAATGAGATACCTATATTTCTAAATTATTATAATTAACAAATTGAAACCTTAAATGATAAAAAAGCACTATAAATTATAATAACAGCAATTGTATAATTGTCAGATAGCAACAGAAGCTTTCATACCAATTATCGGTTGCTAGACTGTGGTTATGTTGTAATTGAAACGTACAACACTATCATTTGTTGATTAAAGTAATGGTAGCTACGCCGTACATCTCAATTTTAAACACTTTTCTGGTATTTTAATAGACTATGGAATTACATTGAAGCAAACAGTAAAACAATTGATATGTTGGTCCTCATAGGTGGTTAAAAGAAATCAGTTACTTTTATTGTTACGCAAGCGGAAAGGACTCTACGTTAAAAAAAAAATTTTTAGATGCGTTCAGCTTTAGAGTAAAAAGTAAGTATAATATAATACAATAAGCTGATGTTCATAACATATTGATAATAATAGGTACAATAATCTATACGTAGACTATCATAGTAATCATGAACGTTTGGTATTCAATTTCTATATATATATCTATATATTTATAAAAAGTCTTAACCGTTCTCAAAATTGTATGTAAAAAACATCCAAGCACCCAACATGCGGCCAAATTAAGGTTTAAACATAGTCAGAAGCTAATTCCCCGGCTAATGTAGAACGTTCTTGGAGAATACGTGACATGCGTATGCTTATAAGTGTGTAACCGGTTCCCCTACAACCTCCGTAGATCCAGCGCAGCGCCTCAAATACGTTCTGTTACATAATAACATTTGTTTATTTTATGTTGTAGGTATCTCACTTTTATTGCAGTTGCATTATCTATGCTAGGATAGTTGTTGGTCTTGGATGGGATAGGCATGAAATTTAGTACCTACTAGAATTAAACATGTAAAGCTGCTTTCGAATAACGTACGGGATAGTTTTTTTTTTAATTGGGATTTTTAAAAACATCATTTAAAAAAATCTTCTTCGGTTATTACTGACACCAACCATACCTTGATACTTATGCGAGTCCTATGACATTCGTAACAATTACAAATGTGCCTATTCTTAGAATGCAGCTCTGACATTGTTTCCGGCGTCCATTACGTAAGTAAATCAATCGAGTTCAAATATCGCACAGGCCATCTCATTTTCTAATCGAGTCACTTGCATAATTGGACCGATTTGCACAGTGGCCGCATCGGGCACGGGTAGGCATCGGCCAGCTCAGCCGCCGCTTACGCAATCACAATAATCGATGCTCCGCCGATGGAACAGTGAAATCAATGGTTCGACGTTAAGTTGCCGCATCGCTTGATCTATATTCATTGACATCATAACTTAATCAGATCTCATTAGCCGTTCAGCTCTGTATTATGTAATCATTATTGGATAATTGTTTACTTACTTTAAAACTAAAGAATTGTGCTACACAGATACTACTGAAAGCTCGAATAAGTAGAAGGCAAGCCTGACGTAATTTGTCTATTGAATATATTGTCACATCATGTGAGCGGGATAAGAAATGCCTGCTTTTTACGACACACGTTCTCATTGTTAGAAAAAATCGTAGAGAGATTTACAAATAGGTACGTGTATATGTAACATGGTTAGTTAATGTCAAGTCGGAGTGGTTAAGTGCTAGCGGGAGAGCGGGCGCGGCGAGCCGCACCCTCAGGAGCTGCGCAAGCGCTGTTGTTTCTTGTGATTTAATTGTACCACACAGACGGTGACTTGCAACTGGCCTGTTTTAAATCGCTGCACAATTTCTCGCCACTTGGCAGCTACAAGTGTATGCCAACCTATACTATTTGCATGTCACATTCAATCACTTCAATTTGCCTACAGCCGCTTGCTCGTAAATCGCCATTAGCATTAGATAGAGTTAATTAGATCGATATCTTGAGGTATTATAGTCTATATATGAATAGTCTATTTATACCTAAAGTAAATATAAGTCAAATTAATTGGCCAGGTTAGGCTTTTGGTCATATGACATAAACATAGAGCTAGTAAGTATTGTAAAAAAAAAGGTTGCAGTAGCGATCAATAGTAGAACATCATTAAGCTGCAGACGTTGCACTAATTGAGACACAGCTACAATATCCGCCTCGTGTTTATGACTCCCATATAGCAAGCTATCAAATAAATTCCCAACATGTAGGAGATACTGCTTCGCGTGTAGCGATTATAAGAACCTCATTTTGTTATCTCAGCATCATCCAGCCATAATGTACCATTATAGAATAGTTATGTAGGATCACAGTGGCCGGTAGTGTTGGGTAAGCAGTACGTATAAAGTAGCATGAAGGTAGTGTGTCAGAGTATGTCCGGCGGTCGGCGGTCGGCGTACAGACAGCGGGTAGGTAGATAACTTATTAGGGTTGGTTCGCAGATTGCGTGAATGCGTTCACTTCACGGTCGCGTTGCCTTTGTTGGTGCAGCCGCGCTGGGTGGGCCGCTCTATCGCATGCTCCACATTGCACGCCGCAGGTACCAGCGTACCAGCGCTGCATCGCTGCCTCGCTGCGTCGCACGGTCGCACCACACACCACGACGACTAAACACGAAGATAATACATTTTGCGCAATTTGTTTCGCTTTCTTAGATCTGTTTGCATAAGGGATTACGACCAATAATCACGAAACGCTTCGTCTCTTTCATTCTGGGGTGTAGTTTTTGACAGCATTCCTGAAGATTTTTAACTAGCTTGTTTTAACATTGATTTAATAACTTCAATTTAATAGATTAAATGTATTGTCTAATGCAAGTGTTATAGAAACAACGGTACAAATTGGATGATTTCGAATCACAGTTCGTAGCAATTTATGAATCAGCGATAATGTTGTTTAAGCTTTGGGAGTAAGTATAAAACAATGTTAAATTATGCTATCGTAGTAACATGGCGTTTTGTCGGAGAAATAGACTAGACAAAGATTATTTCAGTTGTCTTTATAGCCAACCGGTATTATGAGTCAGCCGTGATTGTTTAATTCAGTGCTTCTAAACGTGTCGTGGCTCGTGGCGCATGCGCCTAGTCACAACTGCTAGTTTGATTCATAAGCTTAGCGCATTCATAACAAAAATATTATAGTGGCCGTAGGAGTTTAACTTGTAAGGCCTGTCGGCCACGGCATCACTCTCTTAGGGAGTTAATCGACGTTCGACAACAGGCAATTTGAAAAATAATACAAAGGTGAAGATAATTTTTCTTCCAATCTTAATTACCGTGTGTGTATAGAATAGACATATCCTTAATCTGTTCAGATTACATAATCTGTATATTCTGTAGAGGTAGGTAGTTAGGTTTGTATTATTATAAATGAAAAATTGTATAGTTAGAGAATTGTAAAGAGGCGATCACACGTCACCTAAACTAGAAGATAATCGCGGGGGCATGTACCTGTTGCGTTGCGCACTCCTTTCATGGAATATTGTTCTTGTTATAGAGAGCACACGACACAAAGCGGGTTTATCTGGACGCATTATGAGAAGCATCTCCGCTCCCAGATCGCGCGATAATACTCGTCGTCGTCGACTCACAAAAGTATAGCGAGGCGCACCGCGCACCGCGGGCGCGCACCGGCTCACGATGCATAGTGGTGCGCGGCGGCGGCGGTGCGGGCGGCGGCGGAGCGCGGTGCGGGCGGCTGCGACCGATGTAAGGTGATCTCGAGCCGAGTTGACCTTTGTGCATTACGGGCAACCGCCGTCGATCTTCTTTGTGTCGCGGCTTGCTTGTCAGCGTCCTCGCAAGAAGGAACTTTGTTGTCTTTCTCGAAAAGAAAGTAGGTAGAGGTATCGATGTAAGCATTGTTCCGCCTTCGAGTTAATTCAATATAGTGCTGCTGTCTATCGAACGCCATTTTTGTTTAACATTTGAATAGGTCTTATTGTGTTCGCTGTTTGGCGTTCTGAATAGAGAGCAGGTGTGCCTTACGAGGTTTACGGTCGCTGATCTCGGATGTTTCGTAACCTGAACTTTTATCATATTTTGGCACAGATTGTTTCAACTAAATATATTTGAAGTCATTGGTCGGCAATAAGGTTTTAACTATAACACGATAAATATACAACAGGGTAGTTAATTACTTTATTATCTTGACTGTGGTTGTAACACAAACAGTAGAAACTTGTTTGCATGAATTGTCCAAATGCTAAAAAGCTATTAATATCTAATCGCTTATCTACAGTATTACAATAATCTTATAAATCACTGTAAGAATAATAACACTACTATCCGATAGAAAGCGATCTGACTGAAATTAAGGGAAGTTAGTGAGCTATTGTGAAATAATAAAACGATAAAATGCCATTGGAGATTATCATTTATATGGTCACCCGCTTCAAATGAGTGATGAGGAACTGAGATGTGTCATCGGATTTTACTATAGAGAGCGACATGACTGTTGTCAAATGCGGGACTTTGTTGCAGCGTGAGATTGTCGCCGCATTGCGTGGCCACGCATTCGTATTATGGCTTACCCACTTCATTCATATGGGTATGAGCAGAGGCTTTATTTCTATTGATTTTTTCATCACATATCCTTGATTGAATTAGTTTCTTTGATAATCATAAATAATTGTCTATTTAAGTAAGCGTTGTCTTGCCACGTCACTAATCTAATGCTGCTAGCATAATTTACATTACAGAGATATGCTAATGTCGCGAATACTGCATGCGCTTTCTATAATAGTTATATTTTAGTTCATTCATTTGCATACTAGACAAATAATGAAATGAGTAAAGTAAGGGACCTAACTCACGATGCAGTGTTAACATTGACCCGCTACGAAACCCTCTGTGCGTTGCTTGCCGCGCCTTCAGACATGTCTTTGTGTTTGAATAATTACTACTGAGAGGACAAAGACGGTTTATTTGTTAATATGTTTTAGCGATCATTTAGTAGTTGGTGCATAAAAGCTACAATACAAAATATCGGCCATATTATTATTGTATGCTACGTAACATATAGGTAGATCACGTCACAAGTCATTTAGCCGCAATAACCAGTAGTTTATGTTTTAATATATTAAATACTTATTTAGTTTTTCAATTCTGATGTTTTATGGTCAACAACGACAGTCAAGTCGACAAAATCTTTGCATTATAAATTGTTTTCCGAACAGTGGCTACGAATAAAAATTTTGGTATTAGTAGGCATTCATAATATTTTAATATACATAGTAGTCTAATGGTTCTGTTTGTGGCTACCTATTAAAACAATACAAAGAATAAAAAGAAAAGGGGCCGTTTGCAGATGACGCTCGTAGCACGGCCCGGGAGCCACGAAGCGCGGCCTTAGCTAGCTAAACATCAATGACAGATGTGCCAATTTAGCCCGTGTCACCTCGCCCACCTCCCTACAACAATAATTAACTACGAAACGGTCAGCTGGCATATTTTTTTAAGTAATCTGGATCAGTTGGTCGAATTTTATACGTCTGCTGACCCATATGTCTCGGCAACGTAACGAATTTCAACAGACCAATACAATAATTATACGCTATATAAATTAAAGAAACCGGGCCAAATATATTCTTATTTATGAGCTTTAAAATTGCTTACGGATTTAAAGACACCTGTGCTAGGGATTGATATTAATTATGTCCACCTTAAAATAAATAATAAACTTACACTTTATTGGAAATTACTGAAAATGGTAATTGACCCGCTATTTCTTAAAAAAAACCATGATTAAAAATCATAATAAACAATTAAAAAGAGTCAAAGGAGAAAGAAAAGATAACCTTATACCTAACTAGATAGTAAGGTAGGATATAAATACGTATTATGAGTTTTCAGTTATGCATAAACAATATAAAGAAAAATTTCAGGAACGAAAACGTTAAGGAAAAATATTTTTGGGCCATCCAACTATAAGACGCATATTAACAGTTTTAAAAGTTGCACACACTTATATGCAGAGCACGACATTACAATGTAAGTAGGTAGTCGTGTGCGGACATACGTATGTACATACCCAACACGATTCAGAGGGACAAGCCACAAAGTATTCCATGAATGTGTAATCAGAGAGTTTATTGATCGTGGCAAGATTAACACCACTCCGCATTGTCTGAGTTGGCACGTCTTAAATTTTCCCTTTTTGTGCCAATAACTTAAGGAATTCACGAATTAATTTTTTTTCTTCACCTTTATGAACGTCGTCGTTTATCACAACTGGAAAGAAATATTCCTTCTTATGTTGCGCTTTCGTAACTGCTTTTCAATGGTAAATTGTAATGTTTTACGACTATCTTTCGTACCCAAAATAGAATACCTTAACTTACGCATTAATATATCGACAAAGGCCTTTCCTACACGATAAGGAAGTACTACAGAAATCGGGATATAATCTACAAAAACATTAACATAACATAAAAATGACAATTAAAACCCCTTGAACTTTGACAGAATAGGTACTTCCATTGCGCTTAGTACACGGCAACTATAAAGTTTAACATGTTAAGTTACTCGTACATAGGTTTAAATTATGTATATTGATTATATTTCTATGATTTATTCTTCTATGTTAACTATGGGAGTAAGCTTGTTACATAATAACATTAATGTGGAGGGGCGTCTCCTAGTCATATGCGCATCCTGCGAGCACGTGCCGTCCACGCGGCCGGAAGTGCCTCGCATCGACCCACTTGCCACGACCTTCGCGTATTTATGTTCATCTTTCTATCCCATCATTTGTAAACTACAACTTTGTGAGATTCAGCTTCTGAGTGGAGCACTTGCCAAATACTATATGTACAATTAACAGACCAGTAGTCGACCCTTCGTAACCAACAGCCAATGTCATTGTCAATTCCGCCTCCGAGATTGCCTGGTGTGCCATTTACGATGAGATAGTGAACTGAATTGTGTGCTCTGCACTACTGCCATAGTATATAACTACAGCTTCTACTTGTGAGTCCCATGACTCATGGCCTATGACTACTGGTCGAGATTAAACGGCCGTACTTCAGTTTCGGCTGGCATAATGTAATGTCCAGCCATGACACTTACTATTGCATTAGGAATTGTATTATCTACATGTGAAAATACACAAAGCTAACATATTATCTGTAAATGATTGACACTTCAGGGCTGCGTCAAGTTATTGTATGTTGAGGTTAATAATAAAAATGAAGCTACGTGTTATTTGCATAGGGACTGTTGACAAAACTTAGGCACATCGATAAGGCTCGGACAGGTTGTGGGCCTTATCTGGTGGCGAGGACATCCGCACGTTGTTCGGACGTGCGTTATCCAACTAACACAGTTATATTATCGCGCATCCCCGTCTTCATCGTGATCGCATCAACGTATCGGAGACCACGTGATAAAATGCTCGTTTAATATCAACATTTGAAACACGGAAGATTTGTTCCTAATCAAGGGCAAGGCAAGCAATGATCTCGACATAAAAAAATTGCTATGCGGAGTCATTTTTTCAGTCATTATTTTCCATAAACTCTTTCTTCAAAGTATGTATCAACTATCAACAGTATAACTATAAAAGAGCCTACACGATAGATAGAACTCGATTGATTGTTTACCCTGGGCTTGCTGCTACTAACCTGCTGTCAGGCTGATCTTTTTAGGCTCTCTACGGTATGCTATTTATTGCTCACACATTCGACACGATAGAAGGATTTGTTTCATATTGAATAATAAACCAATAACCTGTATCTACTGAATACAGAGTAGGGATTGCAATCCCGCAAAACGGGATCACGCATTCCCGCGGGATCCCGCTGCTTTTACTAATCAGCTGGATCCCGCAAATTAATTTATATTAATTATTATTGTATTTTCAAAAGTTAACAGTTTATCACCATAGGTTGATATCATAGTAATAGGCATCTAAGAGAAAGTGGAGATATGATTATTAGTTATTGTATGAATAAGACTGAATTAAAAATATAAAACTGTTGTTACGAGTAAGGGTAAAATTAAACAAAAATATTAAACTATGCTCAATTAAAGATGGATCTAAGAAAACAGAATACATGATTGAAATCTGAGCCAAATATATTTTTTAATAATCTCTTTTGCTTAAGAATTGAATTATGTCTATATCAATATTTTTTTATAAAATGTATGTTTGATTAAGAAAATAATTAATATAAAGTGCCACAAATGAGCGGGAATATGAAAGTAGTTGAAACGCAACGCTAACTGTCAGATGTACTGTGACGTAAGTCTTAGATGGCGAAAGTGTATTTTACATTTGTGTACTTGATAAAATTTGGTATGGAGGTAGTTGACATTCTGGATATAGGCTACTTTTTATACTAAGAATATGAAGCGGGTAACACCGCGGGGCGCAGTTAATACAGTACTTTTAAGTAGGTTTTATGTTATTTTTCATGTTATATAATAGTTGTAAAATGCAAAACATTGGTAAATTAACGACTACAATAATTTTACAGCTATTTACTAGTTGTTTGTTATATATTACTTACGCCAAAATGACGGGCGTTTGAAGTGGCCGGTATTAGGATGATATTTATAAAAAAAAACTCCCTATATATTCGTTATTTGGCGCTGTTTTTTTTTTACAATTATGTAATGTAGGGTATCGTATGAAAAAATAAAAAAATACATGAATATTCCCTATTACTTTAACTTTATTATTAGAAAATAAATAATTTATATTGCTTAATGTAAGAAATATTTAATAAAAGTTGATTTTTACACAAACATCAGAAGTTTTAATTCGATTTTATAAAATAATTTCAAAGATGCCTCATATCAATCCCGCGGGATTGAATGAGCTGCGGGATTGCAATCCCTAATACAGAGAAATAAACTTTTCTTCTTGAGAATAATCGGAATACCTAAAGCTAAAGTTAGGGATGGATCATTTTTGGGCTCTACCAAGAAGTATTCAACAAATGTATGCATTATGTGCATTTTTCGTTTTAGTTAAGTATATACTCACACGTTTGAGTAAACGTGAGTAGATGCTTAGTAGTCTGATATGACCATTCGTTGCAATATATTTAGGTACTTATAATTATGTATATAGTGAATCAGCAAGGGGAGACGACGCAGAGTAAGCATTCGCCGCATAGATTTATTGCAAATCTTTACACATAGGTATCACGAGGAACACGTGAATTTAAACTATATGAGTACAAAGACCGTTGACTTTGTAAAACTTTAGCTTTGTAGCAATTCCTTAATATTTGACTAGGACTATTGTTGAATAGCTTGTAAATCTTATTGCCAACTTGAGATATTGACAAAACATTATTATATTTATGAATAAATGTTAGAAAAGTTCTTACACTCTACAACTGATATTAAATCTAATTTGTAACAATTATGCAACAAGTGAAATAACAAAGAAGTCCACAGGTAAACTAAACAACGCCATTTGTCATGGTTAACTGGAAACACAACAGTGTGATTGTTCCTCTTTAAACCTTGAACAATAACCTGTTCGAGTGCAGCGTCGGATTTTTTCCAAAATCTCCTTTTATTCGTATTCAAAATCCTTAATGGAATTTCGCATTGCGCCAGTCGGCGTATAGTACAACGACGAGGAATGTGGATAAAATCAACAACGCATTAAATCACACATACCCGATTATTGAATAGTAGGGTAAATGGAATATTTACGCCTTGCTGAAAGAAAAAATTGTTAAAGATAAAATATCTTTTTACAAACGGAATTTTGGCACTTATGAGTATGAGACCGAGAAGTATTGTGCGTGGGATGGATGGCTAGCAATATCACGAGTGGGTTTAAAGCATTATGTGGCATTGCACAGGGTTCAGGTAGTCCTTGTAGGTCCGTGCATAAATCTGCAGGATGAGCGGGGCTGCGAGCTCGATGTTCACGCCTACAAGCGAGCGCATGCGCTGGAGCGACGTGGCGGCGCGGCGGCGCGGCGCTCGCGCCTTCCTCGTGAAACTGCACGTTCTTAGCATATCTGAATCTGTCTACACGCGGCGGCACACCGCTGCTGCCAGATATGGGCAAAAATTGAAACACGGAACGTACATATCTGAGTGGGTCTCTGCCTACACATAAAAGCGTTGCGTTCGTGCTTTCTTTATGTTCCGCCCCTGTAAGGTAAGGAAAATAAAATCGTGTCGACGATCTGCATATCACGCAGGTTTCACAGGCTATGGGATACTACTTTCTATTGAAATAAAAACAATGTCTTGTGGCAGTTTGTAACATACGGGGGTCGATAATTATATAGGTAGATACAGTTTACTATATAATAATGTAACCCAGTGCCAGTGTGTAGCCTCGTTGCCTCAAGAGCTTGGCGGGAAAACTGCCGTTCATCTAGATAAAAGTTGGTACTTTTTACCACTAAATAAATCTCAATAAGTACCTTCTCAGACTATAGTCACGACGACATCGCGTCTTCATGATATTGAAATGGCGCATTTTGAGTAAGAAAAGAATTTGTATAGGTACCGGACATGGTATCAAAAAGATTCTTTCTTCAGGACTGCCTCGTTGGTCTAGTGGTCGCTAAGCGCGACTGCTGAGCAAGAGGTCCTGGGTTCAAATCCCGGGTCGGGCAAAGTGTTACTGAGTTTTCCGTTAGGTAATTCTCAGTAGCAGCACGGAGTCTGGATTTGTGCCCAGTTGATGGCAATAGGCTCGCCCCCTATTACATTGGGACTTACAACATAACTGGCGAAATGTGGGTGTACTATATGTACACCTCTGCCTACCCCTTCGGGAAATACAGGCGTGATGATATGTTATGTTTATCAAAAAGATTCTGCTGAGTATACCAATAGCAGTAAAGGAACGCAAAATCAAAGCAAATACTAATCCAGGGAGCACTTACGCTTACTGTTCAATTAACCTGAAGTGCGAGCAAACTACACACGCGAGACTTAGGAGGAGTGAGGACCCATAACTGCAAAGGTTGGCATCATTTAGTTTAATGACTTCATTCACATTGATTAAGTGATGACTGGAACTCTACACCAATCAGATTGTAGGAAACTCTCTATTATAGATTATAGATCTAGTATTATTTAGTGCAGTAAACGATATCAGATTAATAGTAAAAGATTCATAACTATGAATTAAAAAACTGGTATTGTTTTAGAAAAAAAAACATGCAGTCAGTGACAGATTTTCTAAATGTATTTTGGAAATAAAAATGATTAAACCGAATGTTATGAAATTTTAAATAGTAAATTAAATAGGCCAATCAAATTTTCTAACAGATAAACAAAATAGATCGATCTGACGAATACGTATTGGTTGTACAGAGGTTCGTAAGTACAATACATGAGTTTTTGCGCGTCTCCTTACCTGGAGACGAATCCCACGGCCTCGGCGCCTCAACAGGTGTGCACCTGAGACCAGACGCGCTTTTTCATTACGGACATACAATCAAACAAAACGAACTACATGCACGTTTGAGAATGATGCTTCGTTTCATTCATCGTTTGCCGAGGAATTCTTTTATATTTGCTAGCCGAACTCGATCTTATATTTATTGTCTCTTAAGCATTACATTGGTGATATGAGTGGGCCTCTACGTTTGGTATGTTGATTACTTAGATCGTATTTAAAGATACAGTGAGCAGTCAGCCCGTCTCCTATAAATGCCAAATATGGCGCGTTAGATAATACTTACATATATCAAAAGTAAATTTAACAGATTCGCAGCTTTAAAAACTATTTATAAACTAAGTATATCTTTATATTATATATACTTATAATTAAACAATTGGAGATGCAAATCCTAAACACAGGTGTTTAGAATCTGCAATTAAGCAAAAATGCAATTTAATTTCATAAGTTCTTACTTAATAGCATTTAGTGGAGTTACATGATTTGAGTATTGTATTTCATATAATGTACAATATTATATCACACTTCGAACGAAAATATAACGTTGTCACACGTGACATTTCGGGATGTAATTTGCAGTTCGATAACATTTGAATAGTGCGCGTCACGTGCTTACGGCAACCTTGATAAAGTGCTGGTCAACACATTGCAAGCGGGGCGTTGTCGCATACCGATGGCCCATTTAAACCCGACACTTCCACACGACACGCCCGTGCTCTTAACTTTAAAACATTCGCACTTATCTCAGCTAAAAAACTGATTGCTACATTACTTAGAATTCGGTAAATATATATTAAATATACTCATAGATATCTTTGTGCAACACAGTGATCTCTAAAAACATGCTCATGTACTACCTCGTAAGTAACCTTGAATAATTCGGCTGGTAGTGCCGGGACATAGTTAATATTTATTTTATATATTGACTTATGCTTAGATATCTATCTGTAGTATATCATAAACAAATAGATCAACAAGTCGCACTGTTAGCTTTATACCATTTTATCGATAAATTTGTTCTTGATTTACAGAGCCCATAAAAGATAAATGCAGCCGTAACCTTGATCTACACACATCTTGATATTGGAAAATGTGGGCAAACAAAGGTGGGTAAATGTATTGCTTGTCTGTTCGTATTCCACGAATTATTTGAACTTGGTGACAATAATAATATTATATTGAATAAGGCATTTTTGTTTACTTTGACCATATAATCTTAATCTCCAAAAAACCGAAGATCAAACCGCTAATAAAAAAAGTCGGCATTAAGACATTTTTTTTATATCATTGCGGGAATATACCACTATACCACATTGCTTCAGCTAAGTTCTTGTTTGTCTAACTATCTAAATATTATAGGTAAGTTGCTTTGTTATTATAGTAATTAATGTTGGCTCATCTGACAATGATTAGAGTGAAACACACTTTCTCACGCAGTCAGAGGATAGCTCCAAATCGTCTTTACAAACTGATGCCAATACTCTTTCAACATTATGTTTACCTGAATCAGCTGATTTTAAGGATTTGAACGGCTTGAATGAGCACAGAAAAAATATTCCGCAAAACATCTACCTGTTGTTGAATTGAAATTGCGTTGAGAAACTTACACCTTACTGGGCTGGGAACAATATCAATATATACCTACTTACAATAATACGTGGATAATAAATAATTATGGGAATGTGACTGTCAAACTTACACATGTTATCGAAAATTACCAGGTAAAGCCTAGTTACTACTGGCTAGAATAAACTTGTGAGTGAATTGGATGTAATAGAAAAGTGATTTATTTTCTAATTAAATCGGATTATGTGTAGATTGATTTAGGCGCATATTGTGGTGTCGGCCGGCGCGGTCGCTTGCGCAGCGGTGTGCAGGCGCAACGTGGCATGGCGGCCGCTATCGATGCCGGCCGATCGCGTCGTGTTAATTACTTTCATTAAGGGCAATTGTCCTGCTCAATCGGCCTGATCAGTCAGTTTGCCGCCGCTCGATATTTCTACCCAATACCATTAGCCCGCCTCAAACGACGCAAGTCTTGCATGAATTGCGTTACATGTGCTTATCTGAGGTTTAATTGAAGTTGTGAGATTGTCGATGACTCTTGTACCTTCGGTTCATAATGGTCAATACCAGATTCTAATTTAATTGACTTGATCAAGTACTTAAATACAAATACTGATTAAATATATATATATTAATATAGGTACTTATATTTATTTATCATTATCAAACCTAATATACCAAAAATTCATATTATTAGATTGCGATTATCCAACTTCATTGAAAAAAATATAGATATACAACCGAGTCACGAATGCCGCTTGTGCTCTATGCTGCTGCTGAGTCGGTACATCTGTAGTCCTACTGTCAAAACGACCAATCTTGTGCTTAAAGTTAACACAACGTAAGATTAGAGATTAGACGATAAAGTAGTGTGCACTTTTTTATTTATCCATCTTTATGGTACATCTGCATACTTTATTTATTCGTAAACTTCGGAAATTTATATGGTTTTGCAAGTTTGCAACCCATCTATTTTTTTTATTGCGCTTTGTACATGTAATGATCTAACGATTATATTTCGCAGATACTGTTGGTACACGAATCTACAAGCACCTATTTCACATGTCGATGAATGAAATAATTTATATGCAATACAAGGCATTATTGGCGCTTGCAGCAATGTTAAAGTTTCGCCGACGCACTGGCTGGTAGCAGGATGCACGGTTCAGGGCAGTGAACAATAAACTATAAGTATTTCTTGATAGGCCATTAACATATCATTGTGGTGCGCTAATCGAATGGCCGTAAGCGCGGGTGTGCACTGTGCACCGGCGGAGCCTGACCGCTGCCGGCCGGGTCGAACTACCGGGGCTACTAGTTACAACTTAAGCAGTTCCATGAAACACTATTGCTTATATTACTTATGTGGATAAAATGATTATCAATTTGTAATAACTGCGGATTCCGCTGTAACTTTCGTAGTGTTCTTTCTGTATATGTACGTCAGTAACATGTTTCTTCAAATTAGCATTGACACGTTAGATTGAATACCTAACCTAACCTAAACGACTAAGAATTGATCGGTATATTTTACCAACCAAATATCAAATCTAATTTAACAAACGGCCACCAACAAACATGTGAATCTCTGAACAGACAGTCTGCATTTGACATCAAAACTTCCAACCGACTGCCGATCAAAATTAATTAAGACTGCATGCCAACTGCACGCTGCGCGCCGTCTAAAATGGGCCCGCGCAGTCGGTTCTCGACCGTTTTAATGCAGTTTACTATGGCTAGTATCATAAAGAAGCCAAATTTTCGTGGGGAATATGTATTTGTGAATAGCCACTTCGAAGCAACTAAATAAACTTCGATAAAATAACGTTTAAGGAAATAGGCTCAATTTCAATCTCTCACATCCAGGATAAACGACAGAAGATAGAGGAGAGCTGCCCTAATCAATGGGAAGAGCGTTGTCGAAAAAAAAATGACTGAATAGAAGACGGGGAGAGAGACATACTGTAAGATTCCAAATCAAAGGATTTATTAAAGAAGAGAGATTGATTAAAGATCTTGTTCAACAAGTTATAATAGATTCGGCATTTTTATTAGATTTACTTACTGGACTAGAAATACTATTCCTTTTCATTCCATTTACCGATAACCTTGAAATTACTTTCAGCTACATTCAGTCCGGAAAACTAAGCCGAATTCTCACTTTTTTTCCGCATAGAGACACGCGCCGGTAACTTTAACGTTATAATTAGGCAACACCATTATATATACTACTTATCACTTGTTTCAATATAAATATTTAATCAGATGTCAGCCAATAAAACTAGTAGGTAATTATTCAATTTATTATAATTTGGCCGAATACGGTAAAGTGACGACGAGAATCTTTCACTTAATGATAAAATAATAAGTTCTTTTCCATTTTAGGATTTTATTACATGAATAATAGTAAAAGTAGGTAAATACCAATGTAGGTATCTATGTTCATGTAACCTCCCTAACTCTACTCCTTGTTACAATTCAGGCCCATACCACAGTATAGATACTCATACAGTATGTCATCGCCTTGGATCTTGGGAAAAATGCCTACAACGTCTAGACAGTAGTCGCGACGCCAACTAAAGCAAGGGTTGTCAGTATTTTTTTGTGGCATGAAGTTATTATGTATTTTCAATTAATCACTAATATTTAGTAAATCTATTATTACCTGAATAGTATGTCTTGGAATTCAAAGAAAATCGGCCCGCAGCGCTTTATAGAAAAAATTGGCATAGGACGTGGCCGCCATTTGGAATTCCGAAAAAAATACTTGTATATCGTTCTTAGCACACTTAAAAACCCCATAAATGATGTCCATATGTAAATTAGTAAAAAGTCGTAGCCGCCATTTTGAATTCCAAAAATAACATCAGCATCGTACTTAGCACACTTAAAAACCCCTTACAGGATGCCTATATCTAAAAATTAGATATAAGATGTAGACGCCGATTTTTCAACTATTTCCAACTTAAATTTAATACAAATTAAAAGCAATACATACAAATAGTATAAACGTTTAAAAATGATTATGATATTCATCCTCATCGAAATTTGAAATAAATCTAATAAAACAATGTTGGGAATAAAATATATAAAATCAATAGAGCGCGTA
Organism: Abrostola tripartita; assembly: GCA_905340225.1. Lineage (NCBI taxonomy): Eukaryota > Metazoa > Arthropoda > Insecta > Lepidoptera > Noctuidae > Abrostola > Abrostola tripartita. The sequence continues at coordinate 7,979,301 of HG996488.1, forward strand.
TGCCCTGCGGGATAGCTCCCTAGTAACTAAAATTGTGATTTGGGAAATATCCGCTCCCATCGCACCCCGCACCGCATCGCACGATTGCCCTGTCTAGACGCTTCCGTGGACCAACTGTATGAGAATCTAAACTGTGCCCATACCATAGCTTCGTTTATATTTAAAAAAGGAAGGTTTAGTTAGTGCTATGTTATAACAATATTACGGCTGTAATAAAATATTAAACAAACTCAATATTTTAATCTATGTGGGTATCTAATTATCTATACAGTTGTTACATACCGACATGAATAAAAACACGTAGTAGGTACGTTAAATACAACTGATAAAATTATAACCATTTATTAAAGTAATATTGGACCAACTAGCATACAAACTACAAAGATAGATAACATAGTGATTCCATCGCTTCAGTGATTCCATTAGTAACAATTAAAGTTATTTGATATGACCACTTATCAACATGTGAAGACCAGGTTACGTTGGTAACGTTATAAAATCGTCATTTACATAAATTATGACGCAATATTGTTTGAGTCATTCAACTACGACTTCCTTATGAATGGATGGAGTGGCAAGAGGCAAGGGTCGAGGGGCAAGGAGGGGGCTTGTGGAAACTATATTGTAATTTCGACAGCCCGACCATCGCTCCAGTGGCGCAATTGGTTAGCGCACGGTACTTATAAGACAGTGTTCGTGAGCAATGCCGGGGTTGTGAGTTCGAGCCTCACCTGGAGCAGTTTTTTTTGTTATATATTTTTGCAGTTTCATTTCGTCGTAGATAATACATATTTTGGTTGACTTTCTACATAAGAAACTGTACATATATTCATAATTTATTTTAATATTTATTTCTCAATGTAACATTTATAATTATTTTTCTTACGTTTACGCAAATATGCGATGTATAACTCGACATAACATGTTTTGTTTTGTTTTGTTAAATAATTGTCTTGTTACTATGTGTAATCGACACGCTTACATTATGTTTCTTACATGTGTAACAAGATAATAACCAATTATTAGGATTCCGTATCTATTTAATCACAAAAATATAACGGGCATGAACCTTGTTTACTTATTGCTGCGTATGCCAAACGTCAGAATAAAACAAAATTTTACAATTAAACTAGAAAACGTGTAACCATAATTATGTTCGGAGTGAGGTTTTCTGATACTCATTGAGTTACTTGACATAACCCGTGTATTATAGGCACTTAATTTGTAAACTTTTTTGAAATCGTATTTGACACAAAAAAAACTAATATTATTTGCGAGGAATAAAATAACCTAACAGATCTGCAAAGAGTTTGCATACAAATCGCAGATCATTTATCTCTGTGCTTACAGCTACGGAACCCTGTTTACTCACGTGTCAAGGCGCTATTAGTTTTTTTTTTTGGTGTTGAGGCAAAGTTTGATGATTATTGTGATCAAACCAAGCAATAAGTGCGAAATGAAGATCATTTTTACAATTATTAATACACAAACATAAAATGGTTTTAAAATCGTATGAACTCTACTAAAATGTACTCTTATGAGCAATTTTTAGGCTTGCAATTTATTTAAGGTTTACTGTTTTTAAATTCTAATTAGCATCCAAATCGGGCCCTGTAATGGATAAAGGCTATCCTTGTTACACAGAACTGAATCCCATCATTGGCGAACTCTTTCTGATTATAGGCGTGACTAATGTGTCCATCGATACCTACCGAAGGGTACTGCGATGTAGATTGTAAAATGTGTTGTGATTTTAGCCAAATCCATAAGTAAATTAAGTGAGTTATCCTAGTTATCCTGGGTACATGTAAGTAACGTACATATTATTATTAATCATAATTGCCTTTTTTAAATAGTTTTAAAGAGCTACAAATTTATTAGATTTATATGTCAATTAAATATAAATAAGAAACATAACTAACTTTCCATAAATGAAAATTAGCAATACAGGTAGTAAGACACATAATTCAGCGCGCGCCGCGGGCCTCTACTGCGACATCACCCCATTAATCCTGCACGAAGCGCAGGAACTCAAATGTATTGCCAAATTCGTCGAGAGCGATCGTAAGCTAATAGCTCACTTATCTGAGCAATGTCAATAAACTGAGACAATAAATAGCCTGATGTAACCACATTCCGACCACAACTGCAAAGATACAAAAACGGTACTAACTAAAGAATCTATCCTCTAAATAATTTAATTGCTTTACATTTATTTACCGATTGATTATTGCGTTGATTAATGTCTTACCGCCGAACTCAGAGACATATAATGATTACTTAAACTATCACTAAGTAAAGGTTTTCTTAGTAAAATCCCTACTTAGTGTCAGTTTAAGTGATCATTAACGTCTCTGAGTGCGGCGGTTAGTTAATTAACTTTTTAATAATTACTTATTCAATTTATTTTTACATTATGTCACTAAAGTTTAGTGCTCATTGAAGTTTTTTATTGAAAGCATGTGAACTAATGAATATTATATATGAATACCTAGCTATAGATCATTAAAAAACACCAAGTTTATTAGAACCGTAGAATCTACATTTACCGTTGCTTTTTAAACACTTTTTCAATAATATCATTTCTAAAGCTACTGAAGTCTATCAGAAGTCAAGTAAATCCGGTAGTCACCTGGAGGGTACACGACGTGGTACTAAGTAATCTGGCAGCCGCTGCACGCTGCGTGACCTCCTGATCCTGCCTGCACAGGCGCGCCCGGTGCCCGCGCCGCACCGCCCCTTACTCCAAGCTATTTGTTTAACTCGTGCCCTCATCTGATTAGAACAACGAAACAACTTCTCGTGAATTGAAAATGCATTCCTATTTTCACAAAAAAAACACTAGTCTATAAACAATTATTCCGTGGAAGCACGCCGGTTTCTGTTAATTCCTAATGATTTCTTTTGTCATGTAGAAATCGACCCGACCATGTCGACCTCAAGTCGTGAGGAATGTAAATTGTTGACCGTGCGCGAACAACCCCCTACACAATATTACTTCTTTGATTTTTTCTGTCACCTACGAGAAAATATTCGGTAGGGCAGTGGTACGTGCGTAGCGAACAAGAATGTGGACACGCATTTCACAAAGCCATGCATCGAATGCCTTCGAAGACTACTTTTGACCCTTGTGACCGATCATCGCCGTCCCGCTTCATTCCCACTGAATGGAAATCATTATATCCATTGAACAAAGAGACTTTTGATAAACAAATTATCAATTCATTTCACACTATTAATTATTTTTGATAAAATCAAAATATATTCATTTAATGATCCTAAATTGATATTATATTGGTAAATGGCATTATTAGAATAGAAGGTAGCGGAGTAAAAGATAACTAGGAACATATCAGTATTTGCTAAATGGTCTTGCTGTACGCCGGAAGCGCAGATAACTAACTAAATAAACAATTGCCATACAATTGATTCCATCTCATACGCGTATATTTTGATTTTAAATTGACATATAGATAGAAGGCAAACATGAACAAAGATAGAATGGCAATAAAGATAAGGACCCTGTCCGGATATCACATGATCAGCAATAATATAGTCTAGGACCATAAAATATGTAGGTAGGTACTTTGTAAATATTGCTTGGCATTGTACCGCTCGGATATTAATAGAATAGCAATAAATATATTTTGCTGGGACCGATTATTCGTCGTTATTTCGCAGTAAGCATTTAGATAAGTTCTTAATTAATTTAATCAATCAGTTATCATGATATTTTGAGTCGTATTCATGAAGGAAATCGTGCAGATGTTGCAGCTATATATTTGACGATGTGTGTACATGACGAGGTGGCCGAGAGGTTAAGGCGTTGGACTGCTAATCCAATGTGCTCTGCACGCGTGGGTTCGAATCCCATCCTCGTCGAGAGGTTCTTTTTTAATATAATTTTTTAATGACAATTGAAATAAACCTCCTGACCCATTTGATCTGGAGACACTGTTTTTACACATAATATATACATTTTATTGATGAAAAGTACAAATATGAAATACGTTCGGGTAGATGTACCTATGATATAAAAACTTTTACAGCTACTTTTTTTAATAAATATAAAAATGACTGAATGTTGATTTAAAAAACGTACAATAGCTAAGCTAGTGAGAAATTCTATTATTTAATTTAAGATCAGACGATAACTATTATTTAAAAATAATCTTAATCATATATTAGTTCATTACGGTTTGGATTAAACAGTAACATAGTAACAAGTAGTACAAATGTATGAGAGCTCTATTAATGCCGAACACGATACTCGCTACAGCAGTGAATGATAGGGTAGAGGTCACGACTATGTGTTAGTAGCTACAGGTTATTAGCGTATCGAATACTAGCACCGCTTTTATAGTTATACCTAGTTGTACGTTTTCCTTGTCTAACTACGACCAACCTGCAATACCACTTAACGTGTAGAGGAACTTGTTTCCATTATTAACATTACTTTGGTTCATAATAGATAATATTAATACCGAAAGAGATAAGTTTTAATAAAATGTGGAATTTTTTAACACGTTAGTTTATTTTTTATCTAGGCATACTATGGTAGATTCCTTACGATACCTTACCTTTTCTACTTAACGACTCGAGCCGCGGTCAGTATGGAGCTATAGTAAAAGACAGTGATACATCGTATTTTAAACAACATCCGGTACCTATACATTTCGGTCGCCACCATGCGACACCATGCTCATTATTTATAAATATTTTGATACAGCCTTAATAGGTGAGATAAGACGAAAAATTCATGATGAATTAAAATTCCGTTGTAAGTGGGTACCCGTACAATCCAGTCGTAAAGATAAGCTTGAGACAACTGTGTTTAGCATTGATTTTTGAGCGCCGTCGATCACGACGTGGTCTGCTTTCGTCACCGCCGACGGTAGTCAATCGACCCATAAATAACAAGCTAACGGAGTCTTTTATTACTATTAAAAGTAGCATTGTGTTTATAATAAAAGATAATTAAGCCTTTGTTTTTGTCCTTCTAGAACCGGATAGTAGAATTTCAATCCTTTAGAAAAACGGTTCGAGCCCTAAATTAAAATGTTGTATCTTTCTTTCTCTTCTATGTTTCACTCACTTTACTACACTCAAGGGCGGATCCAGGGGGGGGGGTCATGGGGGTCATGACCCCCTCCTGGGCTGGGACTAGGTTTTGTTTCGACAACTGATTATTCCATCGACACGCATAAACAAAATTGGAGTGACTGTTTGTAACATCAAAATATAATTTTTACTCAATGCATACGATAGTGTACACGATACACAACAAATTTGCAAGTGAAAAAAATTTTGTCTGTCTGTCTGTTTGCTCCGGCTAATCTTCGAAACGGTTGGACCAATTTTGACGTTAGGAATACGATTAGGATTTTGCGGGAAAATTAGAAAAACGCAGTAATATTCGCGGGTTACAACTACTCCGCGACCGCTTAACGAATTTTGACGGGTCCCATACTGGCAGATAGCTGATGTTTTCATCATAATCAGCCGGAAGACGTCCACTGTTGAACATAGGCTTCCCCCTCAGAACGCCACAATGAACGACAACTTGCTTCCACCGGTTGCCCGCAACTCTGACGATATCGTCGGTCCACCCGGTGAGAGGCCTGCCAACGCTGCTTCTTCCGGTTCGTGGATGTTCGTCGAGAACCTTTCTTCCTCGCGTTTATCGGTTCTTCGAGAGATATGGCCTGGCCATTGCCACTTCAACATGCATATGCTTTGAGCTATGTCGGTGACCCTAGTTTTTTGGCGAATTTCCGTATTCCGGATCCTGTCGCGCAAAGAAACTCCGAGCATAGCTCTCTCCATAGCTCGTTAAGTAACTCTGAGCCTCTTCAAAAAGCCAACCGTTAGCGACCACGTCTCAGAGCCATACGTCATCACTGGCAACACTCACTGCTTAAGTACCTTCGTCTTCGGACACTGCGGAATTTTGGACGAGAAGATGACGCGTAGTTTCCCGAACGCGCGAATCCGAGTTGGATTCTTCGGGCGATCTCTTTGTCAAAATTGGACCTGCCTAACTGAATAGTTTCTCCAAGGTAGACGTAGTGGTCAACAACCTCGAGAGTATCGTTCCCAACGATAACCGGTACGGGTGCGACATGGACATTTGACATGATCTTCGTCTTGTCTATGTTCATTTTAAGACCCACCTGTTGGGAAACGAGACTGAGGTCGCTGAGCATAGTATTGAGCTCCTCCAGCGACTCCGCCATGATAACTATATCATCAGCAAAACGACGGAGAGTGATGTATTCGCCATTGATGTTGATGCCGGACCCGTTCCAGTCCAAGAGCTTGAAAACGTCCTCCAACGCATTTGTGAACAGTTTCTAATAAATCACGTCGCCCTGTCGTTTGGTTTCGTGCTCTCGTCCTGTAACCGGATCGCCCGGACCGGAACACCTCGATACACCTATAGTCAATATGACATCGCTGAAGGGACTGCAATACAGCTCAGGTTTCGATTGAATCGAAGGCTTTTTCATAGTCCACAAACGCTTCTGTATTACATGGCCCGGGAGCGAGATGGGTCTATAATTCTTCAACAAGGTGTTGTCACCTTTTTTAAGAAGAGGACCACCACGCTCCTGTCCCATGCTTCTGGCGTAGTACCCACGAGTATGACGGAATCGAATAGCTTCTAGAGAACTGAAAGTACCAGTTTTCCAGCCACTCTCAGAAGCTCCCTTGTAATTCCGTCATACTTGTTGTTCTTATGCTGTTTCAGAGCCACTCTAATCTCGTACAGGCTGATGTCTGGGATGTCCTCAGTGTAGTGTCGGGTCAGTTTAGCTCCGGAGTCCTGAGCTATGTTGACAACTGGTTCCCGTGTCAAGGTGTACAGCTGTCCGTAAAACCTCTCGAGCTCTCTGAATATTTCCGGTTTCGATGAGATGATACTGCCACTGCTGATGTTATAAGGTCTAATAAATGCCACTTTGAATTTCGAAAATGTTTAGGATTTCGCGGGAAATTCACGGAATACAACTCCTCCGCGACGGCGTGACGGATTTTGACGGGACCTACACTGGCAGATAGCTGATGTTATAAGGTCTAATAAAGGCTACTTTGAATTTCAAAATTATTTTGGGATCCGCGGGAAGTGTAGAAAAACGCGAGAAATTCGTGGGATACAGCTTCTCCACGACGCGACGGCTGGGCGGATTTTGACGTGACTTTCACTGGAAAATAGCTGATGTTATAAATAGTCTGTCTGTTTGTTCCGGCTCATCACCGAAACGGCTGTACCGATTTTCACGAGACTTTCACTGGCAGATAGCTGATGGTCTAGGGTCTAATGTAGGCTACTTTGAATTTCGAAAATGATTTCGATAAAAATTACCTGTACGTAGCGTACGTTTTTTTTTTTCCTGCGGAGCCCTATAGATTTTCATAATTAAAAGTAGCTTTCGTTACTCGTAATATCATCAGCTATTTGTCAGTAAAGGTCCCATCAAATCCGTACAGCCGACGCGGAGAATCAGTTACCTGCGAGTTTCCTGCGGTTTTTTTCTAGCTGAAACATTAATATTTTTGAAATTAAAATTTGGCTCTGGACCATTAACTATCTGCCGAGGAAAGTCCCATCAAAATCAGTAAAGCCATTTCGGAGATTAACCGGAATAAACAAACAGACAGACAGAAAAAAAATGATTTTTCTTATATCTATCGTGTATCCTATTTTATGTAAAGCTGTTATTTTGATATAACAAAGTACAAACAGACACTTTAATTTTATTTGATTATTATTGTTATCACTCTGTGACCCCCCCCCCCCCTGACTTGAAACCTGGATCCGCCCTTGACTACACTACACTTATTCACTTATTAAATATTATAGTTATACCTGAAAGATCCACGTGAATAGTAAGTAGCAGATTAGATGAGTTGATTGTATCTCTTTGAATATTAATGTAGGTGAAGTTACCAAATGTCACAGTGGTTATCATTTGATCTGGGAATATGTGGACCACCACCATTGATAATAATGGTAATTAAATCTTACTAAGTACCTACTAGCAAAAGGTGTAATTGACTATTCGCATGCTGAGCATAATATGATACACGATATCACGTTTAAAACCTTGCTTACTCTACATGTAACCTGACTTCATACAGACAGGTGCAGATATATATGTATATTAATTTAAGCATTCTATGGTATGCCAAAGACAAACAAAGTCATCCAAATAAACGTCATAGGCGGAAGTGGATGGTACCGATCCTAAAAAATCTAAATGGTGACACGATTATTAACACGTGTTATATTATAATTTCTAGAGTGACGTACTTAGTTGTGGGAGTAAACAGAATATGCATTTTGTATGTGGGAGTGGGAGCATGATAAACATATCGCACCGTGTAGATGAACACCTTAATTCATCTACTGTACTGTTATACTTAAGTGATCTAAAATGTAACCGGTTAATTGTAATGACTTTTCTTTTTGGCACAGTTCGTGGCTGTCACAATAGAATGGAGCGCTGACAATAGTCGGCGCGCAGACACTGATTGTATCTGTCAAACAGGAGCGTTTGTTTATGAGAAGCGCGGCTAGCGGCTACCGTGTCGCAGCCGAGCACGCCGGTGCGGGCCGTCCTCACAGGCATGTCGGCACTCCGCACTCACCTATCATCTGTCCATCACTCAAAACAACCCACTATTTTTTTTCCAACTTTCTAATAGCACCACGTGCGAGAATTTGCATAAGTATTTAGGTAATTATTCGCATCTCAGATTTATTTGTAAGTACGTACATGATTGACAATTGTCGCAAATCATTCGTGCTTGTCAGATTGGATTACCCTTTTGAATTTGAACAAAAAAACCGAGAAAGTTGTTCTATCAGATGACGCAAAGTGGGTGGGCTGCTGCAATGGCCTGTGACAATAGTTACTTTCATATCAATAAGCCGAGAGCATAGAAGACCAAAAGCTATGTGTATCTATGTGCATGTAGCAACATAATTACTTAATAAATAAAAATCAACTTTGATGAAATACTATGTTACATATATTGTGGCGCAATGCCTCTAACGCTGACAGACACAAAACTCTTAACTTATACAGGTTGAAAGCAATTTTAAATATAGGTTTATTTACTTGTTATTTACTGTTACATATAATCATGATTCATGTTGATTTTACGACTCTTGAACACCTACATCAAACGAGGAAATGCGTTGCGAATCGCTAATACTTAAGATTTTGCCTAAACCGATTTATCAAATTACGGGCAACCCGAGCTGTGCGGACCGCACTGTCATATGTAATTCACGAGTGGTACAAAGAATTGAATCATAAATATTAATCAAGATCGTTCGGCTACGTAGAGTACCTGCGCAGGCGCGCGTCCCGACGCTTCAAGCGTCGCACTATACAACACTTGGGGCAATATATGAATCAAGTCAAGATCCATCGCAATACATACTGGATGAATGACAACCTTTTAATTGTGATAAATGATACTTAGTCGAAAAAATAATATGACAAGCGTGGCGTATGGGTTTCAAACACAAATAGCCAACATTTAATTGAACAACAACAATGTGTGGGTTGCGCCTCTTGTAAAGATCTAAAGATGATGCTTGTTTGTTTGACCGTTGGGTCCTTGAATATTATACATCCATTGTGAGATGCATTTTACAAGTATTGTTTAATTATCAGAGGCACAAACACAACTCAGACTCGGGACAGTATCGTTAGCGGCCTTTAGCGCCAAGTCTACAACTCTAGAAATTTAATGGGCGGAGTTACTTCAATTTATATAGCAGCATTGCTCTTGTAGCGACGTTGTACAATCGTCTTAGTGCTTGCTATATGGCGTTAATTACATCATATTATATACTTTGAACCGGTATTTAAATAGATAATATGGCCATTAATTTTACGTAAACGTAATTGACTAAATAGTAAATATGAATATAATATTCAGAAACTGGTGCTACACAATGCGCCAGACGTAGAGATTGAACAACTGTAAATCAGCTCTGACGTTTATCGCCAAACAGTAAGTTCAAAGACAATGCGTTGGCAGATCGTTTGGGCATAATGTTACGGTGATAGTACAGTGGTAGTCGGTACATAACAGGAATCCATGGGCATGAGTCAGGCGAGTGGCGACGCCGGCAAGGCGGCGCGGCAGCCCGGCGCGTGCGCAACGTGGCGCAACACCAGCGTTCCACCACTGTGCTACGCCACCCCTCACCTTGACACTGTCGTACATAGTACGCGGATAACAATTTACAATTAGGTATTGAAGAAAATGCAACAAGCTTTGTAATTACAAGAGAAATCATATCTTTTAATTGTTTTTAAGTATATGTAAAACATATATTGGGTATACATATTTTTCGTGCTCGGTAAGTGATCTTATTTCTTTGTTGTCTCACTTCTTTGGCAAACACGTCCATATGGAGATTTTATATATTTAGACTGGGAGAAAAGTATAAATAAATATGTTATAAAACCGTACCCTTATCCGTGCTGTAGTCTGCTACGAAAGTTGTTGTACAAGACCTTGTGCCGGCGAACTTTATTTTACTCACCTAAACATTGAGTTAAGTCTATAAGCCCAGGGACTCACCCAGAATGTAGAATGTTGTAGCAAAATTTAAAAAAACCGGTGAAGCTTTAACTTTTAAAAGCATTATTATCTCGTAGCAACTAGATTGAATAATGTCTACGTTTGTCAGGTATATACTCACAGTAAAACTTATACAAATTAAGTAGTACGGTGATAAATGCGGAACCCGAACAGAAGATATATTTATAGTCGCAACTACTACATGTGGCTTAATAAAGCGACTCATACAAAATGAGTGTGTCTACTGCACAACAATACACATCTGCTTTCCCCTTCAGAGAAGGCGTGATTATTTAAAATTATAATCTCATGAATTGAGGGGCAGGTACGGAACACTTGTAACGGAACTTGAGTAGCGATCTAATAAAAAACCACGGATGTGTGCATACGAAAACAAACTCAGACAAGCAATACGCTGTAGTAAGTATTTAGGGGTTGTTTTATTTGCCCTTATCTATTCCCATTTAAATATACATTAAGAAATGGCAAAGGAATATGATGAAACGGTAAGTTAAAATTAAATCTACGAGATAGCTCTGTGTTATATATGGAACTTTAGATTAAATAATTTGTATGTACTATCTGTAAAAAATACAATCTTCACTAATTGGCAGAGATTCAATGGTCTAACATGTTACAAGGCTCAGTGGCGGCCAGTGTACGTAACATGATATTTATTGATTCTCACTATTGTATTGCATTGCGTAGTGAATTGGGAGCACATTTCGTGATTTCTCACGATGCGTTTGGGAACGAGATTTTTTCTCGTTTCATTTCTCCCGGCAAACAATAGATCACCGAGCGCGGATGGATGGAGGGTTGGAAGTACCGCGCACCGACCGACTAATATTCATGTGTGCGCCGACAGTCACGAGACTAAGTATTGGCCTATTATTTTTTAAGGTACGTATTTATTTCACATGACTTTCTAACTTAAAGGTACATGTCCAATAAACTTGATGAATTTTGTCATGGAACATGTGTTAGTATCTATGTATGTAGGAAATAAATAAAATTATCAGTTTATTTATGAAAATAAACTTCATAATATATATAAGGTTCTGCATGATTCATGATTTTTACCTTAATTATCGAAAGTCTTATCCCCAACGTTGTTATAGGACACGTTGAAGGTATTACTACAGTATCTACGGCCTACCTACCTACGGATATCACGAAATACAACGCCTTCTAAACTATCCCCGAAAAGGTTTTGTTTAATTAAAATGTTTTTTATCGTCAGGAGTTGAGGACATGTAGTACGATAAATACTTAGCTACTTGATGCACGTGTGACAGTTCTCTGCGACCCCACTATAGGAGCGTAGCCGGCTCCCAGGCGCTCCCCGTTTCGTCTGCGTGACTACAACTTGTTGCTGTGAACTCGTTCCTGTACTAAGGTGACCTGTCAAATTACTTCCTCAATTATTTATGCAATTTATGCACTTAATTTTTGCATAACACTGAATCTAACCATATGTGCATATTTTTCTAAATATAAGTCGGAATATGATTTAAATATATAATACCTAATTGTTACAGTTTCTATGAAATTTTGCATATTATAATCTCGCTAACCCGGAATTTGCATTCATGAAGATAAGTAGGTATGGTAACTTGAGAATTAGTTCTACCGAATATTTAAAAAAAATATTGTAACAATAAGTATGAACAAGTGATCAAATAATATATGTTACGAGTATATTTCTTTTTCTTATTAAATCTGTTTTGTTCTGTATTTTTGGCAAAGATGAAGTGAATTAATCGAATGGTGCATTATTCTATTACAGAACTAGTAATATAACATCACGACTAACTACGTAAATACACGCTCATATTTACCAGTGTAGAATCCAATTCGAACGCAAGTTATCAATGACAGAAGCATCAAATTAAATCATTAGGTACATGTGCTACAAAACATTTCCTCGACTTAATGACTTTGACCTTTGACCTAGTTACGTCGGAGACATATTTCAAGTAAACATTGGTATCAATATCATCAGAGCTCACATCCAATCGGTCTTGTCTCATTAGTTGTGATACAATTTGCTTGAATCACTCGGGAATGTTACCTGACCGGTACTGCAACCCATATCCCATATTGCACACACTGTAATGATTATCCTCGGAGTGTTTAATAAAAGCTTCAACGGAAGCTGCTACCTGTCTCGTGAGAATTGACAGCGGATGTTGCCAAAGGTGCTGTTTTTTACAAGTGTTACATACTGATGGAATGGGATTAAGGGTGATTCCGTCTCCTGTTTAATGCCTGAGAACGATTCGTCAAAAGTATCGGGTACTTGTTAATTTATATTCACTGATTTCCGCAGTTAAACACTACTAAAGGAGTGGGCCAATCTGCACGTATACCAAAGAGCTGGTAAAATAACCGTTGGTAAAAATATAAATATATACTTTTTATATAGGTACAAAATATACCATATTATCTCGAAATATAAGATGTATAACAGTTTATAATTGGCGCGAATTCCATATAAAAAGGTAACATAAATTAAAATAATTAAGTAGTATGCAAATATTAAAATCTTTATAATGTAGGTACTAATATGTGAGAGCGGTAGTTCGTGTGAAATTCCGATCCCTTCACCTGCTACAGTGTCGCGCTCGAAGAACAAAAAAACACAAGAAGGAAACATAAATGGTGCCGGTTATGATGAGTACGTTCGAACATACAAAAAATAGTCAGGGCTATGCACTTGTGAGATCCGTTCCCACAGTGCTTTATCGATCATAGGAGCTTCATCTGTAAGTACACTATCGTGCCCGCCTCCATTTTAAGCCGTAGAAAGTTCAGTAACATGATGTTCTTATCTTTATCATAATAAGGCATTACCAATATTAAGGCAATCTATCATTTGAAATTAATATGATCAGTAATCGGCGGCGGTGGTGCGCGGAGCGGCTTGCCGGCACTCGATATCTGCATAGCCGGCCGGAATGGCGGTTAATCAGGTGGCCCGTTATATTACATTGTGCTCGCCGTGAGCTCCAACCCGAGAGAACAGGTTGCTCCAATGACAAAGGAGCAGATTCCATCGTCCGCAATCCGCGTCTCCGAGCCCCACATTATAAATAGTCCGTCGAAATAATCCGTTGCTACGTGTCACTCCGGCGCCCACCAACGTCGGCCGGTAAACTTCTATACTTAATGATACAAAAACAATTCAAAAAAACTGCCAAGAGTGAACATTCCATTTCCGCGTGCAGCTTTGACCTTACGGTGATTGATGGTCCGAAAACTCTTAATAGTTTATACTATATATGTACGTAATAGATAGTATCTAACAGTTGCGTCCGCGATCGATATTAAAAATCTTATGTCATCTTCTTATCAATTTATGTGTGATTTTTGTCCTAGAATAGAAAAATATTATATATAACAAATACAAATAGGTAGTAGCTAATGTAGCTATATTACCAAACTCAAACGATAGTGTTTCTTTTCCAATTCCAATAGAAATGCTAATAATGCTAGAAAAGCTTGTAGACAAATTGAATGCCAAGTTCATAGTTTCAGAAAAATCTACGTGTGAGCTGTCTTTCCCACTGAAATATTTCTCACAAATAATAATTAAGAAGTGTACGGGCTTAAGTAATAATCATAAAACACAAACAATCGACTTTCATTTTAAAACAAGGATGTTTGCGCCACCTGCGAGGCAGGCGCGGCGAGGAGCGCGGAGCGGGGCGCGCCGGCTCCGCTGCCGTGCTTTACTGCCCGAACAATGCACCAAAGGCCAGCACACTATTGTCGGCTGCAGCACGTGGTACCCATGTACTAGGCACAATGACTAACGCGACCACCTGATTTAAATTACTTTATTACTAAAGTTCCCTAAACGTGACATTAAAACAATCTGACACTCTTCCGGCGTCCAGATGTCAAGAATTCACACGACTGTTTACCCATTGTAAGCCATTAAGGCATTTAATGAACTTTGGTGGATGGTAACTGGTAAGTAGATACCTACAACTACATGTAACGTGAACCTGTCATGTCGTCAGATCTAGTACGTTACGAATGCTGTCCCCCAACTACTACGTGACCACGACATCTTTTGTATCATTTAAGGTACCTTTTAAAACAAAAACTTTTCATTATATTTAATAACCGGGCCAAAACGGACTATTTTATAATTACTACGGTCCATAACAATATCAAGGTGGACTAAATAGAAGCCGCGTTAGAATCACAGCTGGTGCCAGCACCACAGATCACAAGCCGATTACACACTATTATGAAACATAAATGATTGTTACGCCCTCACTAAAAGGGTTAACCCGTGCGGCGGAAATTGATTTAAATTATGCTATTAATAACATTAATATTATGTTATGGAAGAAACTTACTTTTTCAATATATTCTGACCGTATCAAGTTAGAAAAAATAATTATAGACACCTATTTTAATTATATGTTTATTTTCAAAAGTTTATTGAATTTTGTTAAACAAATATAAATAAAACTAGATTTATGGTTGTTTTAATTAAAAGAGTAGAGAATAAATTTATTTTATTGGTTTTGGGTCAATGAAAATTCAATAAAAATGACCGAATTCTGTAAACTAATTTACGGCTTTAGCATGTAATATAACTTAGCGTGTACGTGTGTACCTTATATAAATTTGACACTGTAAACAAATCCTATACCTACAAACATTTCTAGATCAAGATTTAATTACCATTGTAATGTACAACACTCTAATATAGTAGGGGGCGACCCCATCAATCTTGAACTAGCACAATTAATTGTCGATGTAATCTTAGAATAACTACATATTATATAAAACTATGTTCAACAGTGGACGTCTTTTGGCTGATGATGATATAAAACTATTATTTTTCTTTATAACGCATAACTAGTGATTTTTTCTGTATCGTGGGTACGTGACACGGTTATCCAAATATCAAATAGCAACTACTACATAAACTGGCACCCGAACGCGAGACAGAGAAGAAATTTTAGAAGGCCTTCCAGTGGTAGACTGATGCAGCTGACTCTCATTTAGCGCAAAAAGATGTCCCATTATTAACAAAGCCATAATTATGCTACATAAGCCGTCGCGCAAAGTACCTGTAAATTAACTCCCGTGACCTTGGAAATATTAGGATCATGACTATTATCAACAAAACTTAAAACCGATATTAAGACTAATTTAGATAATATTCAGATACCATTGTGTTTGTTTTTAATTCAAATATCATAGTAAACGGCCAAACTAATGACAATTCACTCATTCGTAATCATTGACATACAAAAAAACTTAATATAGAAAACACAATGTTGGCGGTCAATTACTGACCCAGCAGGCGTTATCCTGGCCGCGGTTCAACAGATGGTTGTTTTTTAACAGCGCGGTGATGGGGCGCTGAGCGGTGAGCGAGCGTGGAGCGCGGGGGTGCGCCCTATAACCGTATAATTACACGTTGTAGTTGCGCGCGCGCCGGCACGCACAATTGGCTTAAACGAGTGTTTGCTTTGATGTGCCGCCGGCCACGGCGGTTATCCACGTGCGGTCGCCACAACCCGTTCCCATGTTAAGCTTATTAAGAAGAGGCTACCCGTTTTACGGTTGTTTATACGTACGACAAGAAATGCCTTCACGTTGCAGATTTAAAAGGCATCTGGATAAAAGCACTTGGCGAATTCCACGTACCGCGTTATGTCTGTGAGATAACGAACCTACTCCTGATCTCTGAGCGCCAGCCTCCGCGAGCCGTCGAGTCTCATTATGTATGTACATGCTTTATGATTAATCAATATAAACATTGTGTCAATCGGGCAACACTCGTAACTGTGCCGAGTGCTATCTGTGTCATCTGTTTGTTATAAAGTGTACAGTTATGTCGCACAAATGCCAAGGGCTACATCGATCAACCCGGTGTTGTCGCAAGTGATTCTTAATCGACAGCCGTAGTCGAAAGTTGAGTAGCGACATCGTGATGCCGAACTTAGCCTCCTTCTCCGTACCGGTACACATAGCTCGTTGTGAAAAAGTCGCCTCATTCGTTTCGATAACAACTGCGACACCGCATAAAATATTATTAATCTTCAGATCGTGACTAACGGTTTCAGATCATCGTTTACATGAGCGGTTGCTGGGATGAAAGAAAGATAAATATTGAAGCAATAATTTGCACGGCGAAGCTTTCAATGCAGCAGCGTGCGTGAGCCGATAGCACAAGAACGACTTGCGCGCGACTGTCATCATCCGTCGAAGTTCAGTCACGTAGGAGTCACAACACCTCCATCTGAACAAGTAATATAATCACTAAAAATGTTACGTATTAGGTACCTACAATACCTAAATTCGTTTAGATTGACCCTTTCAGAGTCACTCTTGACGATAGCCAAGTGATCTACAAGATACTTCATGAGTTACATTTTGTTAGAGACCCATATACAACCGGTTTTCAAAGAAAGTTGATAAAACTACTTACATTTTCCAACCGTTTTCAGGTACCTTAATAATTATAGTAATTGCTACATTTACGTTCTATATCCGGTACAATTATTATTTGTTTAAATCTGTATAAATACTATTGAAATGTATATAGAATCTTCAAGTTATTCAAGATATTCCACTTACTATTAAAGAGATAGATAGATTTAAATAATGAAGATTCCATTGTTTGTGTTTCTTTAGCAAACGTTATTAAAAATATGAAACGAACTCGGTATCGCTTGCATCTATCTAAATAATGTGTGAGACTGACTTTTCACCTCGTCATCGATTCGGTCAAATATTCCACAGGATGTTCCGCTAACAATGGTGAAAACAGAAAATCATCAGCCAGTCAATTTTACACTTTGGATATTACCAGTCTTATGCGAGACAAAATTCGACTAAGTACGGCATTCGACATCTCCGAAGCATACACACAAAGTATGCTCTTACTGGCTTGTTCATTATGCTTAATTTGTTTATAGAAAGATGACTACAACCATAAATACCTTGGTACTTTTAATCACTATCAGTTAACCTTCAGATTGACCTGAAATTTAATAAAATAAAACTAACATCTGATATAATTTCTTAATTTGATCAATTTAAAAATAATCATAAAAAAATAGTTAAAATTTTCTTACATTAACGACATTTTTTTTTAATTCTTCTTAGTTGTCAATCTCATATCTAGAGGAAAAGTAAATGGATAAGTCGAAGCTCAATTTCATTTGCAGTAATATGCCTTTATTGATATAGTGTAAGTTCCATCAAGAAGTGACCACCCTGTAACATTAGCGATGATTTACCGCCGCGGTGAATGCGCTATCGCCTCGTATGGCCCGATTGGATATCTGTGGCAGGTGTTACGGAGCGGGCTTCGACGGCGCTTAATAAATAGACTCGATGGGTACCTTGTGCCCCGAAAGCACCGATGATTCTACTTAACACCTTGATGGATCGTTTTGACGGTACAGATAGTTTACAACGCTAATGAAACATAATAACTATTGATAAGTATCATAAAGTGAACATAATGGAATTAATCATGGGCCTTAAACGTTTAACTCGCCGGACTAGGTGAGTATCTTTAATCTGTCGGTGATTTATTTCCACCTGCTACGATATTGTTCAGCCAACGTTCCTTGAATGTACCGTACGCACATTGAGTTCTGATCGGGTCACTTTTCCAATATAGGATAAATTCATCAATAAGGTTGCACACCTACAGAGGAACAATTAATGATAAATATTGTATAGTTGACCCGAAGCTACGATTGTAGCAACCTTTCATGACACGACGATCGAAGTTGCAAAACTTATTAATCCGGTTCAACACAAGAAGTTGCGGTAAGCATTCTCTTTATTAAAAGTTTATTGTTTTACATTTCATATTGCTACATGCGTTATTGAATACGTCTGTATCTAGGCTAACCGAGATAATGATAGATAATACGGCACAATGAAGCACGCGCCGCAACGTGCACCGGTTCGTTAGTGTAACTGTTGAGTCACGGACCCAAAGATCACCTGACGGGGTGCTTTGACAGCGCGCGAAGCAACACGCGCACGCGCAGCTCCACGCACACCCACAGCCACAGCTAGTACACCTACACATGCACTCTTGTTACAATTACATACAATATACCACCCGTGATCAAACACAATAACGTTATAAAATAAAAAGAAACTTACATTTAACATCCATTTATGTATTAAGATAATTAAACTGCGCGTTTTATTAAATGTGTTGAAAGTTACAACAAAACATCGATATTAGCACCTTGTTTGTTACTGTATCCCGCAGGTAATACCTCTATAATCAAAAAGGTAGCAATTTGGCGTTTACTCGCTAAAAAGTGTGAGCAACGTGGGCAGTAAAAAACAAGGAAATGAGTGTGATGTGAAGCCAACTTAAAAAAAATCATCTTTATTAGTTAGAAATCATTTGAAATTTTAAACCGATTATAAAATTATGGTAAGCACACTTAATAAAGTAGCACCTATTTTGGAGGAAAAGGTAGTTTTTTTTACTAACCGGTTATACGGAAAATAAGATTGGCCAATACAATAGGGGAACATTATGGAAAAAATATGTAGATAATACAAAGTTTTTGGATGGATTAAGAATATTGATCTGCGAAGACAGACACTTTATTCTCATTTATATATGAATTGTGCAATGATAAATAAGTGCCCCATTCTGAAGTACTGTTACGTTAGACAGGGCAGCACCGCAGCAGAACGAGTCCTCTTTGTAATAGACACCACACCGACCTTCGGCGGCGTGCGGCGACTTCACGACTTTACACAAAGACTGTCAAGAATAATTAAAGTAATTACTGTTTACAGTAATTAATGACCCACATAACGTGATATGGTTTGATTGATCTCGGAACTGTGACGAGATAATTGTAGCTTGCTGGCGTTATTGCCACACGCCATCTCACAGACGGTTTTCAATTAATGAATACGTAGGTACCCACTTCGCCATCGCACTTCGCTCACTATCATCATGTTGAGAAACAACGTTTGTTGAAGAGTCTTTTCTATACCAATTGTTTTAGCTGTAACGATTATAATAGAGTACCGCCTGACACTAAGTATAATGTTTCGCTTGCTATGTAATAGGATTGCAATTTTTCATACTTTGTATGCAATCATGACTAAATAACTAATCGTATTTGACCCAACAGCTTAAAAGCTTCTTACATTCATGCAAACCAATATTTCAACAAAACTTATCTGCAAAGGCGTAATTTTCTTAGAACTCAGTAAGGTAGCAAGGGTGATTAGTGAGGCTTTTAAATAAGATCTTCGAAGCATCGTCGTTAGGGTTATCGATTGTAATTCTGTGTGAGTAGCGGCGCATCGGTGCGGCGGCGCGGGCGCAGGCGACGACGGAGATAGCCGCGAGCTATCCGCGTACATAGACACTGCATTAGGGCTCCTACGCCCGCCCGGCGGCTCCTTTGCCGCCATAAGCGCATTTAACATGTAATCGCGCTTGCATTTCTCTTTTGTGTGCACAAATAAAGACTAAAAGAATAACTTAAAAGGCAGTTAATTATTTAAGCCCCATCGCATATGCAAATAAATATGGAATAAGTTTTCGAGCGTCTGCGATTGTATAGATAGGGTCAATGGGAGTTCATGGGCATAAAAAGGTTTTTAACGACAAAGTATTTGATCGAAGCAATCATCAAATGTGATAGTGTTTTTTTAAGCACATAATTTACTTAATTGAATGTAGTTGCCAACGCAACAATTAAATAGTGTTTCCGTTATTGTTATTAGTGAAAACTGAAAAGCTTTTTTTATGAACAACTATTTTGAATTATATTATTCGTTTTCAAGATAATCAGCTGATTCAGTCGAGCAAGTTAACAAACAAACTGCTAAATGTAATTAAAACATGTACATTGTACAAACTATCCAATGTACAGTTATTAAATCTGAAAGAATTTTAATAACGAACGGGCTACAAAACTGCATTCTGCTGCACAAAACTAAAACAATGAAACTGATTTAAATTAAATCGTTGTAAGGTTTGTTTCGGACGGGAGTACGTTATTAAAGACAGCGGCGACGACAGTTTGCGTGGGCACGATTGACTCGTCAGCGGCTATCGGGGCTCACTTAGTGCTAACGTGGCGCAGGCTTTATCGTAGCACCGCGCAGCCGCCGCTGAACCGCCGCCGCCGAACCGACGCGACGACGGCCGCCGCCTGCGCCTCCAACATTCACTTAACTCAATCTCAACTAAATTAATATCTAGCGTGTATATCCTAATGTCTAATGTCGTCCGAGAATTGCGACTAAGTAACGATGACAGTAAACTGAAAGGGAATCTACTTATACCGTTTTTGTTGTATGCTTTTAATTGTAAGAAGAAATTCATTTCTTGTACCTACATAGTATTATTATTTACTTATATTTTATTCCCTAAAATATAATTGAAAATGAACATTTACGTAACTTGTAAATGAATAAAAGTGCTAAAATATTAATGAAAACTAAAAAAAAATGAACTTACTCAACTCACTAAACATTATTGAAAGCTGCTCTACCAATCTAGTTGTTTCTTACATCGGCAACCGAACGCGATACAATAAGACCAAAACTGTATTCTAACTAGTTGCACGATATAAACGAGTGGTAAATTAGCTCCTTGAATCTATTCTTGTAGTGAAATAAAGCCACTTTCTATCTTTTATTTAATGTCGCACTGCCAAGCCCTTTATCTCACTTGACAAAGAGGCGGGTAATTGCCATTCCTACCGCGCTAGGGATTTCATTAAAACTTGATAAAACTTATTCACTTAGGTTTGATCTTAAGTTAGTATTGTTCATTGATGTTTATATTTAGTTTAATTAGGTATATAAACATTTGTTTATTACTTATTGCCCATTACACAGTAGTGTTTGGTATATATTGTTCGTACTTTGAATTTGAACCCTTTGATCGAATCGATTTGCGAACCTAAAATTATAACAGCTTTATAATAATGGGTGCAATTTTCTATTGTTCGTCTTGAGTGAATGTTTTGTGGATACCTAATCGCTCTCCCCTGTGAACTTGAACTGAAGCAATTCTGAATCTGGTACACTCATGAGAATATTTTTATTTGGTATATTATTATTCAAATTTCCAATTGTCCCTTAATGAGGGGATCAGAATTGTAATAACGGGTAGCGCTTACATGAAATGCCTTTTATAATATAAACCAACAATATTAAAACGATTTGGATATATAACTCTTTAATCTAACAAAGGTGTGACAAAGGCCACTTTTTACTTTTAACGGTTGTAAAATAAAGGTAACGTGACAAAAGAAACAATAACGTATACACTATTCAAGTATACCTAAGCTTAATAATAAGGTCACATTACGTGATACGTTATAATATATTTTGGATGTTATCACGTAACTAAAATAATTACGTTGTAGCAACATTGAAAAAAAGAACATTTTAATTAAATATATATTAATCCTCTTCGAACCTAACAAAATAGCGTAGAATCATCTTAAATTCATTAGGGAACATAAATGGATATTGGTTAATGAAAATTAATTGAAACCACCACGCATGGCGGAGTGAAGGGGTGGTCGTAACAGTGATGTGATGAGCGTTACTAATGCATCTGCGCAGGTAACACACCGGTGCTACTACACGTTATTTATCACTTTTTGTAACCAGCTATTCGTTAGATTCTTCTAACATCACTATAAAAAATATCTCATCAAGTCTAACAGTTTACAATTCGCCAACATTTCAATTTTAATTAGGAGGTCTGAACTTTGATTGCTTAATACACATAATTAACAACGACAATACTTTTCAAACTAACTAAAATATTAATTGTTTATGAATTGAGACTTATCAAACTATTATTAGACAGCCACATCCGCACCTAATAAACAAACATTATTAAAATGCCAAAAATCTTCACTCAGGAAACAGAATGCTGTTTTACGTAGTTAGAATCGCATAAACAAAATTATAATGTCTAGTGTTTTGAGTTCTCCATTTAACCATAGGCACATACCATCGCAGTATGTGCGTCGCTTTGCAACATTGACGTCACAGCGTGTTTTTCTGCGGTGCTGCGCACGTGCGTGCGCGCAGGTGACGGTATCAGCACACCGCGCATCTGTGAAGCTTTGTACCTATCTATCGGGCTTTTTTTCTACTAACCATTGATTCAATTTCATTGTGTTGTGTATAAATTGTAACTGTGTAACAGCCGGCACCGGGTCATCCTGTGGGGATGTGTGTGATGTAATGTACACATAATAATGTATGATCTTACTACCTTTGATTTCTTGGTGATTGTAGATATACCTTCTCTGGTTATTCACATGTTACATGATCCATTGCTATGAGGCCCTATAATTTTTTGTTCTTGTCAAGTAGTCCGCTGATGACTACTTTAAGTGTCTCAGGAGCTGATCAGATTGTATTCGATTGTAGTCCATGCCATTATTACTATCCTAGATTCTCTAGTACTCAAGCAATTTTGTATAGATATCATTGTTGTAAATCCAATAGAGGCCACCGTGAAAAAAAAAGTCGCCCTACAATAGTAATGTCTCCTGTATCGTGGGAGCGTTTCACAAACATGAAATATCACATAGACAAACACCCAGACTCGAGAAAAATATCTGCATCGATGCAAACATGGATCGCACAAATTTTTGTCCCGTGGTGGAATCGAACCCGCAGCCCGTAGCGCAGCAGTCCAATCGCTTAGTCCAATCGTCTTGGTCTTTAACATTACAATAGTGTACCTCCACGGGTACAATTTCATGTGTAGCGACAAACAAAAGTCAAACTAGCCATGTAATATCAATTACCGCTTGTTTTAATAACATGTCAATTTACGACTAATTATAAAGAATTTATGACCGTTTTTTTATACATTCATAATAGCTTTGATATTTTTATATCATCTACCTAACTCCACGTAAAAGTTGGACGATAGCTATAGCTACAT
Source organism: Abrostola tripartita (assembly GCA_905340225.1). Classification (NCBI taxonomy): domain Eukaryota; kingdom Metazoa; phylum Arthropoda; class Insecta; order Lepidoptera; family Noctuidae; genus Abrostola; species Abrostola tripartita. The sequence goes on from HG996488.1 coordinate 8,002,876, forward strand.
ACCTTGTGTACTTACTGTACATGAAGTACTCTGTAAGCTGTAGTAGGTATGTATATATCGACGTGGAGTAAGCGACTCCACTCCTATTTCAAGAATGTGAAGGTATTGCGTTAGCAAAATATAACAAAAACAGGTGGTCAATTATCCTACACTGCTTACAATTATTACAATTACAATACTCGAGACACATTTTCTGAACAGTTGTTTACTTGGATTTTGCTTGCGTGACAGTCTAGAGATAGTTGTGCTAAGGGCCAGTGCAGCGACAAATTCATATTTGCATATGTAACAACGACGCCGCGATCGAATTTGGACCATATGTAGCGGTAATAAAAGGTTTTGTCATTGTAAAAGTTTACTCCGATAAACAAAGTTATCTCTGTAAAGTGGGAGCCCGAGCTTACTCACCGGCTGGTCGCGCACGTGCGCGCGCGCCGTCACAGCGCCGCGGCCGCGGGTGCGCTAATCGTTCCCAGATTAGTGCCTAACCTAACAATCATGTCGATAACTTCAAAAGCGCTAATAATGATGGACAAGTGATAATTATGTACTGAAACATGTTATTACCAATGTTGCATTAAGAATTCGATCTATATGTTATAGAATGTAATTTTTTCCCCCTTAAAAAGACTTCAACGAGCAAACTATGCAGAAACCAATTTATTGGAAGAATATTACTTTAAATGTGAATTGTTTATTTAAGTAGGACCGAAGTATAAGTACTACACATAAGTAGAATTTGTAATAATTATCTGCCATGTTTTAAAGATCACGGTCACAGTGTGCGAGCATTTAGATACTGTCAACTACTCGTTTATCAGGAACCTACATCATCTCGTAGTGGGAATTCGAAATAAGCAGTACTAAATACAATATAACTTTTATTATGATAGATACTATTTCCAATAGGACAGAATTTAACTATCGATACGTTAAATTTTCGAATTGGACAAACCGCACTAGAGCCGGCGTCTCAGCTCGTAATCGTAAATATCAGACATTTAACACACAGTGGTCTCGCCGGCCGGTGATTATAAATAGATTGTTGCGATATAGACGACGTGTTTACAGCCGGTATCTGTCGATAGCTGATCCAATACCAACAACTAACGTCATGCAATTAACATCATGAAATGAACGCTGAACAGACAAATACGCTATGAATGAATCTGATAGCCGAGATCAATGAATACTTAGTGACGCCTGCCGCTTTCCTACGAGACGCCGCAAGCGTAATCAGTTCATTAGTCATGTTCGCTCCTACCGGTCGTAGCTGCAGCCATCGCTGGAGATACTTGTTTATATACTACACCGGTCTGTTTTCACAATTATATACCAACGGATTACAATTGCACTCCTTAAGTCACTTCCTATTCTATGCTTTGGTAAGTTAAGACCACCGAAAACAAATTCAACAGATCACATCACTGCAACAAGAAAATTGTATTAGAAAACAGGACAGTTTACGTTGTGGAAGCGAGACGCCGCATTACACTGCGCGTAGCGGCGCGGCGTCTCGCTTTCACATGGTAAACTGTCCTGCTTTAAGACTTCATGGCAAGGGGGCAGAATATAAAATTGATGTTGGTTACAATATTATATTATTATTATTAGCTTAATTTTAAATCTGTTTAAGATCCTTATTTAGTATTGTTAGAGATGAGAGAAATTCCTATAGTCTGTTTAGATTAACTGACAACTTAAATTTCTCACTCGGCTCAGGTACAGTTCTTCAGTTATTTCTCACCGATTACCGACCATCAAACGAACTGTTCAAATCTTACAAAAAAGGTACAACTAAAATGAAGTGCACTTTGTAACAATATAATAACGAGACCGCGTCAGTTAACATCTTCACTCAGATATCTGCGCTGTCAGTAACAAGAAATAATGATGTACGTATAATATTGCGCATTGCGTGCAGGAAACGATTGTAAGCAATACCATAGCGCTTAGAGCAGGTTACAAGTGACGAGCTGAAGCTGGCGTAGCGGTTGTTGTAGGGACTTATTACGGGGGATAGGGAAAGTTTAAAGTTAAACTTAAAGTTACGTTACGTCACGCTTATTTACGAAGATAAAGGCAGGGACCACATTTTTTTATAGATTTTTGGCCACAGCCTTTCTAATCACATTCTTCGTGCTAAGTATGGAAGATTCCATAGGACTCAATTAAATTGATGAGTGATAAGAATAGTTAAGCGTTTTGTTCTACTTTGTGATACATTGTTAGTGTAGAAAAAATATTAATAATATTATTAAGTTATGTATAAATAATAGTGATTTTAATCTCGCTTTATTAATAATATATATTAATAGACAGGTATTTAATATATATGAAACAAAGATCGTATTATTCATATCCCTCAGGTATTTTAAGGCCTTGCGGTTCTAACTTGCACAGCCTGGCAGGAGTGCAGATCAGATCGGTGCGCGGGCGCCGCTTGCCGATTGTTCCTCCGTCCGACGCGACGAGCGACATGTCATCCACTGCTATGTGCTAATAAGATATATTGACATAACTCTCCAGTTTTGACTCGTGCTGCATTCAACTAGTGCCTTTATTATTAACTCATGCACTTCATAACCGTACGAGCCTCGACAGACGCTAGCGAATCACTTAGAATGGTTGCGTTTTAAAGTGAAAGTAGGTATAATATGTTATGAAGTTATATAATGTATACAAGTTTTGTTTTTTTAACTACATATAATTTTCCTATATTTTATTAGTTCTTCCGATTTGTAATATTTTTGCCAAACTAGATGCAGGAAATAGAAGCAACAAAACCCCGTTATTTTTCTTCTTTTAAAGGTGTTTACGGTCAATGTTTCAATAATTGATGTATTTGAAGATAGATTTTTTCTAGACCACATCTGTCTACATTAATGAATCATAATGTATCACTTCATGCTAATGTGATGCGGTCTAGGCTGTTCAGAGAATCACTTTACAAAAGCTTATAGATTTTTTCTAGCGCCAAAGTGTCACCTGAGACGCTGACATAGCTGAGAAAAAAATGGGCAAAATGTGCGAGCGCACCAAGCGGCACGCGCACGCGCCGTCTCGGATAACTACGTACTTGTAGATTTTGAACAAGTAAACGCCCGCACTGACTCCACCCTGGCCACTTGTCCCATTGTTTGTAATCGATGCAGAATTGCGGAAATAGTGGCTAGTTCTATATTCATATAACTAGTCCCATAAATATCGTAATAAATAATAAATTTCGCTATTATTGGGTTTACGTCGTCGCTACCAAGAATTGGTATATCTAAATACGTGTCCCTGCAGTTTTGAACCATAAACATAAATAATAACATGTTTCAAACCATAGATTCTATTAACTAAGTAGTTCCTACTTTCAAACTGTTTGTCTATAGGTGTATTATTTTCTAGATAGATTAAATAACAATATAAAGTATTTTAAAGAGAATATGTGGTTGACAGTAACATAATAATCGATAATAATGTAACTTTTTATCTTGCCTTGTTAAATTTCAAAGCGAAGTTATAAAAGGTAGAGGCAATAAACAACAAAACATTACCTAAATGCCTTTAACTTCCTCGTAATGGAACTTGCCCAGCTCCAGCTGTTACGGTAATTGTACAGGATCAATATCTAGACGAATGTGAATTTCGTAACTCGATTGTGAGGTGGTCAAGTTGATCGATGATGTGTGCGCGTGCGCGGGCACCGCTTGTCAATTAGGTTAGCTGAGTTCAGGGCCTGAGCTACGAGCGCGCTTATCTGTGCAATGGATCTGGCGACGTTTTACGCAACTTCATGCTAATGCGAGAAGAACACGATTTCTTGTCTAAGTTACTGGGCATCATTATGAGTTGGTTAATGTGAAAATTACTTAAAAAATATGTCAAATGTTCCGTAGGCATGCCGTAGCGGCACATAACCATACTCAAAGCATTCTTCAACTAAGCATTTGCACAAAAACTGGCATTTGCTGACGCACAGGTAGTACGGTGGGCACAAAGAAATTGTTTTTTTTATGTCACAAAATAAATAAAAGTCGTTTTCATATAAATTCTCGGTATACAAAAAAATGTCGTAAAATCAAATCGCAACGGTCGCATTTAACTTTTATAGACGTTAATTAAAATATGTGCTACGGTTTAATTCAAAGCGCACCTCAAAAGAGGAAATGAAGACTCACTACATTCTCAGGTTTTTATGAATTACAAATACAAATCTATTTTAAGTGTTCGTTACCCGATTCATCGATGCTATCTTATGCTCACCAAGTTCAAGCTTATCTTTTATTCAAAAGTTGAATCTGATTTTGTTAACAATTTTATGGGTTTGTACTTTTTTTCGAAGAACCCTTAACATTATTGAAATTCAAAGTAACTTATATTAGACCTTGTACCATCAGCTATCTATTAGTGAAAGTCTCGTCAAAATAGGTCCAGCCGTTTCGGAGTTTAGCGGAGGAACAAACAAACAGACTGACAGACAGATAAACAATTTTTAAAAGAAAAAAAGTGAAGTTAGTGTATCATAATAACATGCTTTGAGTAAAAAGTTGTTTGATTTCAAACAGTCACTCACAAATTGTATTTATGTCTTTTGACAACAGAAGATGGCTATGTTATTATACTCTACGTCGTTAAATTATTTTGATTAATTAATCAAAAAGCTTGTCTTATGATCATACGTCAATGTTATCTTAATAATTAAAAATACAGTCATGATAAATAAAGATAATGAAATGTTGCTTAAACTATTATTTACTTATTACTTAACTTTTCACCTCGCAACACAATATCAATTGCAGTTGATGCAAGTAAGGTAAGGATCCAGCCGCTCGCCGCTCAGCCGCGCAGGCGCGCCGCGGCCGGCAGCTGTGCGTCTGATCCTTCGCTGACAATAGATTCTTTGCAGGTTGTTGCAACGCCGTAAATGGTCTCACTTTCGAGGAAATTCACCTTCGCTCGAACAGTGTGCGACTCCAATTGTTTAGACAAAGCTGTATCTGGAAACAGAATAAAAATTGGTTTCGTTCGTTATTATTCTGAATACTTTATGAAACAAACTACTTACCTAAATGTATATAATCCTGCACAAGTGACTACGGCTAATATGATACATACCCATGGCTTATTTTATACGAAATGCTAGGTATAAGTAATTTAAGCCACATGGGCTTCGAGTATCGTGCCCGCTTATAGATAATAAAAAAAATTGAGATTTACTGAGTACTTCTATTTGAAACAAACGAAAATAAGAAGTGTTTAAATAAGCGAACGCTCTTTTTAAATTTAGTATTTTTCTTCAACGGCTACAATAAATCTGTTATTTCTTAGAGTGTTGCACAAGGCAGAGTCAGGCAGGCGTGGTTTAATGTTTCTCTTGTGGAAACAGCTGTACGCTCCCCCTTTACCTGAACACCTATGTGCCGAGCACGTGTTGTATGTGCCCTCGCCTCTTAGGTAAATACGATTTGTATTTGAAGTCCTCACATCCGGAGTAGAAGCGAGTACCGGCGACTTCGGTACCTATAACTTGATTTTATTTGCATAGGTACATGTGCCGGGGCGCACATTGATTATGGAAGACTTTAGTGTGGGCATTGTACCGATAACGGATGAAACACCATTTTCGTGAAGTGAAGCAATAGGATATTATACATTAAACACACCTGCCTACAACTTCCGATGACTTATTGACATAGCAATGTGATCTATCCAATTTTACCTTCTCTGTTTAGTTTGTGGTCTACCGGCTACCGGGTATCTCGGTAGGGACACATACTTTACATACTTCAACATCCTGAGTCCGTAGCGGACACGAATATTTCCTTTTCCCCAAAGCTTAAGTTTAAATAATCAATCAGGATAATTATTTAAAACAAAGAATCAATTCACATTAATTTCTAATAGAAACTCAATGTTAACGATTGCCTACTTACACTAACATTAGTATAAGTTAACGAAGCTCTCAAAATTTAAATTAGAAGATTTCCGAATTCTCTAATAATCAAATCGACTGCGTAGAAATTCGCAACTTTTGCGGAATAATAAAAGTGGTCTTAATATCTAATAAATAGTTACTTAAGCATTTTAATAGATACCTTAGGTTAGAATAAATATCAGTAGATACTTTTTTTAAACTCAACGTTACAAACGATATAACATTCAATATGTAAACGCACTGTGTAAGTGTGTACGTTATAAAATGTTTATTTAGAACACCCCTGGCACAACAATGTCATTGTCAACAGCTACAGTATATCTCGTTAATTCAGAATAACAGTTTGTCCGTACAACTCAACAAAATCGATCGGTAGATAACAAAAGGTAATCCATAAAAAACTAGTGCATATGTATGTTGAATTAATTATAAACCAGTATATATTGTTTGAGGGAATAACGATGACTGGCTGCGTTGAGTCGAACGGCTCTCCCTTTCAAAGTACTCAATCGGAAGCTGCGGGCAGGTGTGCGCTGTGCCCGATCCGTCTCCAGATCACACGATGTGGACCACTTTTAATACCATTAACACAAATATTCAATAAATCTTTTTGATTGAATATTCATAATGTAACGTAACGTAGAAATACTCTCATGAGTTCGAGTTTTTGTACTCTATCATTATTTATGTATCTTGCTTATTAGTTCTATTTTATTTATACATAACTACATATAATACCTATACATCATTGTTGATCGAAGAAATACAATATGATATACTGACATTTCATAACTCTTTCTCTTTTAACTCTACTTTACTAGTCATAGATCAAACTAACTAACATAATAGTGACAAAATATGGCTCGCTAAGGATTTAAGTTACGTTTGCTAAAAGACATCAAAACAGATCAAAATATCAAAGTAAGTTATGTAAATGCACGTACATTTTAAGGTACACGTGTTCGTACACCGCAACACCTTCAGAGTACTTATAACAACATAATGAAATCACCGATTAATTTTATATGACACTCCAGGCGAGGTCATCATAGCACCAAACCTTTAAATTAAATATGGTACTTAAAAATATCGCTTAGAGAACGTTTTTTGTTTAAAATTCTCTAACATTAAATTCAACGCTGTAGAGATATCCACTTAGTAGAGTCACCTTGGTAAACCACACGTGTCACCCTTACCGTAGTTAAATATAGTCTACCTCCCCTAACTGCGCGCGTACCGTATACCTAAAACATAGCGCATTTTATTACTTATCAACTACTAGAGTCAGCCCGCGACTTCGTCTGTGTCAAAGTTTTTTTCGTGAATTCTCCGGCACAAGTAGTCCCATATCCACTCTAGAGGTCCATTCAAGATATAACAGAGATGACAAAATATATTTTTTTTAATTTCATGGGATAAAAAGTATGCATATGAGTATAATTTTATTATATTACCTTTAATCATCATAATGATAAAAATCAATCTGGTATCACCGTATCACACACTTCCGAATATTAGTAGAGACTTACATATTTTCTCCTTTCTGTTAACTTCTCAGTTCTGTGCGCCCCTTGGCCAGGCGTTTTCTGTGACTTTGTCAATATTGCGCTACTGGCCGTCCACAGTTCCACACACATGCCTGTAGGATTGACCTTTTTCCATGAAAATTATAATACTCCATCGTCTATCTCCGCGTCTAGCTAAGTGTCCGCCCAACTCTACATGAAGTTCATCGCCTTGTCACCGACGTCGTAGACTCTTGTTGTTGCTACGCACTCGGCCAAATACGCTTTTGCTGAGTTTGCCTTACTACATGGCTCGCTGTGATACTCATACTCGGTGGACATTCTTTTTTATGAGCTATAAAATAGGTAATTCTATGCAAAAATACCCTAGGTACCTAACTATATATTTCTGTAACTACGTAGCTATGAATCATAATTAATTCATTCATAGATGTAAACTGTGTACACGTTACAGAGGAATACTCACAGATACCATTTTTGTCATTAAATATGGTCATAACTAGTGATAGTTACTGTTACCAATGACGAAATGGTGTCAGATGTGGTGGTATGTAAACAGTAGAGCCGCTTGACTTTTCAAACATTCCAACTAATTACCCCAGGCGGGGTGTCCGCCTTATCTAATCAGGTTCTGAAAGGAGCCGGTGTGAACACTGCCACACTTGTGTTTGCGAGAGCGCACGTGTTCATTCACGTATCCACCCGTCTTACAGCGGCTCGCACCGGCCTACGACGCAGCGCCTATGGGGCATTAAGCAACCCGTAGATAAACACCACCCATGTGTGTCCCCCGATAATATTTACAAAGAAAATCTTTATACTTCACCGATATACTAATATCTATGTACTTACAATTTAAATGTAGAGCGTAGAAGTCTGATAGTAGAAATCATGTGTTCCTTGCTTGGGAATATGCATAAACATGCAAATAAACCATGTTTTTTTATAAATTCCATTTCATGATGACTATTTTTATGAAACACAGGTCACAAATCACAATGAAACTGCTAGTCAGGATTTCAGTTCGTAGCGTACGTCGACTCTACTCTCAGATTGTAAACACACATATGTATGTAGGTCTGCATGTTAGAATAAGAGTTTTACTGGCTCAGAGTGGTCTCTTTACAGGATTAAATAGAAGATTATATGTAAAGATACATGAACAATGCTATAAACTTTAATTTGTATCATATATTGTCTGGATATTGAGAGCTTTTCGAGAACCGTGCCGTACCGAACAAAATACCATAGGTATCTCTAGTATCAACTAGCTGTACCTACGAACCTACTACTAGTGTCTCGAAATCTCATAGATGAAACTTACATTTTCACATAAAACGTATCAGTACGTAAATGATACACAATCACAACATAAATTGTACATATACTCGTACTGTTTAATTCGATAATAATACGTTTTAATTTCCGATGTATTGCATGCAGGTAACATTATTACCATCAATAACAACAGAGGGTAGCGTATCAACATAGTAAATTTGTAATTGTTACGTTTTTTGTTGGTCATCCCCATCAATATGGCACAGTCGTTAATTTCATTAAGAGCTTATTAAGCGGACACGCGACCGCTGACAGTTGCTCGGCGCAGGCGGCACGCGCGCGATCTAATCGAAAAACTTATGGCCCGTAACACTACTCACTTGGATATCTATTTACTCTGTAGCTTCTACAGCGATGCTCCTTTTGTTAGGTACACACTAGTTGCATGGAAATTATATCCTTAATCTCCCGCAGGTTTAAGTATACTTAAAGTGACAACTGATATTGATAGAAAAATGATAATCCAAAAGCAACATAATGTTTATTTTACAGCAGCTGATAAAATTGTTTGAAAGATATTTGGTCCTATCTCAGTCATTTATGTCGTTACTTCATCATTATTCCTTTGTCGTGTATGGAAATTATAACTTAAAGGCTAACTATTACTTAGCTAAGTTAACAGTTATTTCCTTTTTGCTATACAGAACGCGTACAGAATAACATATCCCATCGCATATTGAACATAGGTACTTACTGAGTATTAAAATACAAAAATGATTGTATCGCACATGCGCACGCGTTTACTGTGGTCACGCACAGCTCATCGCAGGCGTCAGGTGGTGGAGCCACCCCTAACAATACATACCGACTCGAATGCATATTACGTCATTTAATTAATTAGTATTTTTTGTTAAGCAATTTCAAAGTAATATTTAACTTTTATTACCTATACATGGTAATTGACAAATGCCAAATTACGTCTTCAGTAACATTATTATTATTAATTATGATTTCAGCAACTTTATTATTTACTGAAATGACTGCATGTCGTGATGTAGACGTGATGTAGGTACCTACATCTACAAGCATAACTGTTCAAAAACCGTCCCACAAAAATACGCTCCCGGTCAGTGTACTCGTACACAAAGGTTTACCCATTAGGTATCCCACCCTACATGGCACTCGAGTATGGTTTGTTTAGATTTAGATGGGGATTTTGCAAATGATATTATTAATTGTTAGGTTCCCACAGCTTCCAGAGGGGTGAGCCCGTCCGACCTGCCACGGTCGGCTGTTGATTTGTGTGTTATTGTTGGCACGATGGTGCGATCGGTTTCCGCACGCACTCCCACGACAGGGAGCAGATGCCGCGCGGCGCCCGCCGCAGCCACTGTCACTCACAATATTGTCTCACCAGTGACCCTCGTGGGAGCTGTGGGAATATTGCGCCCGCCTGTAACAATACTTATCAGCGTTGCACAATAGGTACTTGTCGACCTATACTGATTGATGACTTACTTTTATTATTTTAAATAATAATATATTTACATGCAGACACAGACTATTTATTATAATTATAAGATAAAAACAAATCTAATTAAGTAACTAAATTACCTTTTGATTTTGACACTACGGTAAGTACAATTAGATATTTGTTATTTTTATGTAGATCATAACTAATATTACAGCTCTTTTAAATTACTTATTTAAAAACAGGAATATAAAAAACATGAAGATTTTATAAAATGTTGTATTGCTTCTTATTTGATAACTGAAATGCTTATTATTAAATGTCTTATTCTAAAAAATTCCATAAATGTTACTTTTAATAAGGTTTTATTAATGCGGGTTAGATCTCATAGAGATCATGTCACCCTCATAGGCAACTAAATTTCATTCATAAGAAACAGCTAATTATATGTTATAAATGATAATGTTAACGTTTCGAGTTACCTCACATTTAAATTACATATCTATTCCAATGTATGTCTCTCTGCGTCATTCCGGACACACTCCACCATAATATGGAAAACATCTTCGACCACATTGCATTCTGAACAGTTTGGTGACGAGACTTAACCCATCAATGCCGCAAACCTAGTTATGTTTGCGCGATATGATACGTATAGGGATATGTCCGGAACGAAGTCTCAAACTTGTCACAATGTAGAACACAGCTGTGTCAAACCAGGGATAACTGTAAATATATGGTTGCATTGTCCGATACCAAATGCCTGTGGTCAATGACTTCATCGAAATATTGTTTCCACATTACATTAACGTTAACGTTAAATTACATTTTGACCTAAACCCGCATAAAATGGTTTACATGCCCCAGGAACTCCCTCCACCTCCAATTGTCTACAATTTTGTGCTCTTGAATGCCGATTTGGGAAGGTAGCCACTGTAGAATAATATTTTGGTAACTGATTGAAAATCTACGAATATATTATTTTAATTATTTAATTATTTTATATGCTACCAAATTGGACAGTCACAAGGATAATCAATACTTCTCGTTAGTCTAAATAGATTACCTGCATCTTTAAAATCCACTGATTCCAAATATGCAATAGCTTCACAGATAGCAATTAACGCAGAATAAATTACATTTTCTTTGCAATTACCTTGATTTTCACTATCTTGTTACTTGTCGGTCAATAAACGCAGCTCGAACTTTAGAATCATCTGTAATACCTAGAATAGTTCAATTAATATCTTGTAATTGCATATTCCTTAATGATTTTTCTGTTATTTCATTTATTTGTTTTAATTCTATAATACAAGTTCACACTGCTTATCCATGTATTTAACTAAAATAGACCTCTTTCGTTTTCAGAGTACATGTATATTTTATTTAACTATGTGTAAGTAGTATTTTTTGCGACTCCTGATTTAAATTTCGCATAGACTGCCTAGATCAGAAATAATTTGGCATAGTGTTATTATTTCCAGAAGATCTCAATTTTAAGGATAATTTACCAGCTGACTAATATCTGCGAATGTGGTTGTGACCGCTGCAAATGTAGTTCGCATTCCATTATATGAATAGCTGTGCTGTTAATTAAATCCACTAATCGCCCTGGTTTTGAACCTTGGTTATTTTACACTTCATCATCATCAGCCGGAAGACGTCCACTGCTGGACAAAGGCCTCCCCCTTAGAACGCCATAATGAACGACAACTTGCCGTTTTTACACTTAGATGGGCTTTAATATCATAATTAAATATACAAAACTGGCATAATCTATTCTGCTTCGTATAATGGAAATGTATAAACGTCGCAAATGAGTGGGGTGAATTCCCCATCCGGGCGAGTAAGGATTTTAAAAACATTCAGATATATAGGAATTTTCTGTTTTAACTCTTAAATTTTTTTGGACCATCGATGGTTGGTCTAACCACAGACCCTATGTTAATTTTAAGTCGACTCATATAATAGTTTTTATGCATTAAAAGAAAAGCACTGATAGACGAGTGGTATGACCGTAGGACTGCCAAGGCGCAAGGTCGCAAGTTTAAACCCCGGCACGCATCAATTTCTTTTCAAAGTCCTGTGCGTATTATACATTACTTATCAGTTGCTAAACACGGTGGTGTGTAAAGCCATGTCAAGTTTAAACTCTGACACCGGGCTGTTCATCAACCATAGGATAAGAAGATCATAGAATCATTAATAAGAATATTTATTTATCTAGGTAAATATATTTTTGTAATGAATGTAGGTAATGTATGTAGGCAAAGAATGAAGAAATTCAATTTGAAAGTAAATACCTACTAGCTAACTAGTCAAGTACTACCAATAAAGAGCCTTATTTTTTTTATATTTATGATAAATAAGTAGATACTGACTCCAACATTATAAATGTATCTTGGTATTAAATAGCGATCAACAAACAGACACTTGACCCATCAAAACAGCACATTATACAGTGTGATTCTTATTACCATCGATTTGCTTGTCGATGGCAACATGAGACGCCATTGCATATGCGACGCGGCGTCGGCGACAGCAGCCCGCGCCCCGACGCCTGCCCGCGCCGTCCTCGCCAGCCAGCAGATGCTACATTAATATTTTATCAGGAATTACATTAAACACAATGATATAGTCTGGTTGCTATACCGCCAAACTTTTCATCGACACATCTGTCTACTGAAACATGGAAATTTATCAACTCGTGAAAACATTTAAGCAAATTTATGTGGTACCTACTGGTGTCTATCAATATCTTCCTAGATTTTCTATTCATTAAACGGGAAATCTAGACATGGACATATCAATTATACATGCACGCGTCTGGTATACAGTCAACAACCGATTATAAATGATGAAGATGCATCAACACACGCTCTCACTTGTAAAGCGTAGGTATTGAATGGTGACTATTGTCCTGAATATATTTATATTTGATTTAGAGTTTCATTATATAATTCTATACTCCCAGCTACAGGAAATAGGTTGCGAATTTGTACATATTTGATTATTTTTTTATCATAAATCAGCTACTTACCTACAATTTAGAAGGTTGTTATGATATAACAGGTAGCTATTTTAAAGATGTCTTGTAAGATTTAAACGCGTACAATCACTAGTAACTCTGTGAACATAAAAGTCATCCGTCCTGAATTAAGCACTTGAGTCGTCGTTGAACTTTTATGCATTTCGTTCTGTATAATGTACCAATTTGAATGGTCGGTATAAATCATGATAAAAGTTTCGGTTACCGAATCATAATGTCTTCAGTAACAAATGCTTTGTTTTTGCAACTACGAACGGAGATTGATGTGCAACAATTACGGGATGGTCCTGAACCATACATTCAAAATGTGTTGCATCGACAAGCAGCTTTTTTTGAAGTCTGTGATGCTAATATGTAAGTGGAAATAAATGGTAACACAAGACCAATCCATCGTCCCACTTTACATTTTATCTGCTTTTATATTGAGTGTCTACATTTATATTGAATGTGATTTTTTATGTTCTAATAACTTAACATTTAGGTAATATGAATTCAGTTCCAAATCATAACTGAAAGTATGACATAAGTAGTTAGAGTAAATGCTATATAATAACTATGAGGAGTTAATTTCAATCACAGGCCCCGCGTTCAGCCATTTTTCCTTTATGTGCACTGTGTCCATCAACATGTCGGACGCTCCCCTCTGCCGCCACTTCTCACCCGCTTAATGTTGCTAGGTTAGAAGGCAGTTACTACTTTTGGGGTAAATTTGCGATTTATGTAAACAGATTAATTAATTAATAAATGTTATAATAGTGTTTTTAAATTAAACATACATACAACAATGTCTACTTGTGCAGGTAAATAAAACACTAATTGTAATAAACGTAAACAAAACTTTAATAAGAAAAATATAATGAATTATGACAATTTTTTTAAATGGTGACAATGGTTACGGTTAGGTACCTTTTTGTTGTGTTAAATTTCTATATATCTGCCTTTTTGACTGTGCGCTAATTTGTACAGTTTTACACCTAGATAAATAATACAATCTTATATCTAGATACTTTTCAATTACCGCTTTTAAAAGATTATTTCTATGGCTTTGACCATTAACATGATTATGATCATCTGATAATAAATCCTATTATAATATTATATCTGATAATAAATTATATTATCAACAAACATTGGGGTAAAATTTCAACCAAATACTGGCAACACTGACAAAATGGACGCATAATTTCATTTGACATTAACAACATTTATAATTATTCAATATTTAAATAAAATGGCATATTTACGTAAAACTTACACATGAAATGTAATCCCATCGTGTTTATTTTTACTTTTACTTGCATTTTTGCACGTTGGAACTACGCAGCTCGGCTTATTAGAATTAAATGTGCAGCTTGTGAAACGTTCCAGCGATGCGCGCGATCATTGTGAACTAAATGTCAAATCGTTCAATTATGCTACTTCGGCGTAATTGGTGTGGTGTCATTTTAGTGCGCGTTCACGGCTTCTGGTTTGTTCTGTATTCTGAGATTTCAATGATGTTGGCGGCGAAAAGTTCCTTCCCTTAAGAAAATACAAGCGTGTCAGACGTACCTATTACCAAAAATGACGTAAAGTCACGCCTGACCCCTAGAGCAGTAGGCAGAGACCACGGATTTATATTTACTACGATCCTGGCATACTTCTTTACTCCTAAACTTACTTATCTCCAGAACAGGCCTTATGATTTTCTTTCAAATAAATAGGTACCATACACGTACCTAAATATAATTACTGACATTTTTCAACGTTAACAAATTTGTCTCACACCGCGAGAAGGTAGGAACTGAACACCCTACAGAAGTAAGAACTAAGAATTCAAAATAGGTTATATTACACACTCATAAAATGTATTTATTTATTTATTGCACTATGTAGTTTCACAGAAAACAATTACATGTTATCACAACAAACATAGACCCTGTCAGGGTGTAGCAACACTTATTTCGTCTAGAGCTCCTCTGTTTACTTGGTAGAGGTGGTTTTCTTTAGTTGGATTCTACCACCAATATTTCAATATTTCACCAGTTATTCCATGGTGGCGTGTCCATTGCTATTTTATTTATGGATTAGTGTTATTTTTATGAAAGATAATTTTACCCCAATCGAAAATACTCCTAAATGGCTACAATATAGTAGGTACATAATAATTATCTATTTTATTTTATTAAATATGTGTCTGAAGATTAAGAAAACCTTATAGAGAGCAACATGACACCAACAATCACGATCAAGCACATATTAAATGGCATCATAATATCAAACACTTTCATCTGGTGAGTTCGGCGCCGGCGCAGCGCAGTGCCGAATACTTCGAACTTAAAATCGATTACGCCTCCACTTTAAAGCTATGAATATTTTAACAGATCCGTGTGATTGACTCATTGTTGGGTTTCGGTGTCACAAGAAGTACCTAGCGTATAAATTGGATCTGGAAAGAAAGTTCACTATTGTATTGTAAGTATGTAGTATGTTACTACACTTAAGATAATTCTATAGGTATTGACCTCGCCTCACCTCGGTCATGTGGAAAACTATGTGGCCTATGTTTTTTTGAACGTGATGAAAATTCTTTACGCGTCCCCCGCCGCTGCGCTGGGTGACGATTGACGGAGGAATGCAGGACATTTCCCCATAAACCCTATAAGATCCACAGGTGCCCACCCACTAAAAACCTCACATATCCTCTGCGCTCTAAGTGCTGGGGAGCTGGGATTGCTATAGCACTCTACCACAGTCGAATAGTGCGACTGTGACCTACCGTCAATCCCGATTTCGCCACTTCACAAAATTGCCATCATGGTATTTTGTGTTTACTTCAAAACCTCTCGCTCCCTACTCTCTCTTCGATGATAGCTAGAATCGAGTGTGCTGTGCATTTTTTGATCGCATTTGTGCTCTGCCCGAAGCTATAGACTATTTATAATTTTGTTTATGATCATTATTAGGTGTTAAGTTATCGGTCATATTCATTAGATTACGGTCTATTTTTATCCAAATTGCATCTTTCAAAATCGTTTTCGATAAAAAACCTGGTAGGTATCATTAGTAGGCTATCCCAAAGCGTGCGCTGAGCGCAGTTTAGGAATTCAATGACATAATCAAATAGGTACTAATAAGAACGGTTACAATTAAGTGACGAACTGTTTAATACCAGGAACTAATGAACTTTAATATAGGTATTATCTACTAACTTTTAAACGATGGCGATGCATGATAGGTAATAATTAAACTATAAAACGGAATTTACGCGAACACAAGTTTTTAATTTTAGATTGACGTTTCGACTTAAGAACTTATTGTGTTCGCGTTGATTCCCGTGTTGTAGTTTAATTAGGAACTATATTTATATGAAAAATTAAGTTGGTCTGACTCAGGGCGCAGACCTTTGCCCTTTTGATTTACTTTCATACTAAATGTACTTATACCTACAAACGTCGCGACACAAAACATACAGAAAAGAAGGGGCGCGGACAGGGCAGGTAGGACAGCTAGGTTACCTAATTAGGACGAATAATAAGACTTTTTTATTTTTTTCCTACTCTAGTAGGTACCATTTTCCGTGCAAGATTCAAAATTTCCTGGAAAAAAACAATTCGGTAGTTTTTCTATATTAAGAGCCGTCTTACCATAGAAAAAATTTGGTACTGGATGGCTGGTATGCGCACTTTTGTCTTGTGTGCCTTGGTTCGGAAACAAAAGAGCACTGATGTGCTATCTATTAAAAAATGGTGACAAAATCTACACCATCTACCTTCAGGTCATCGCGTGTTTTAGACAATTTGTCATGCAACGGTCGCTGTTTTAGCTGTTTACATAAGACATAGAGATACATAGGTAGTTAAAAATGATCCATACTATCTAACAAAACATCTAAGTATCAAAAATCCTACTATTATCCTAGATAATTAATACCTAAACATGCTTTGCAGTCAATCTTCACAAATATTGGTCGGAATACTCTTGGAGACCGCGAACACTTGTGGCACCTCACCCTAAGTAGGTATCTCAATACAATGCGATCTGCCCCCTTACCATGAACTCTTAAAGCAGGACAGTTCAAGATGTGGAAGCGAGACGCAGCTACGTGCAGTGTCATGCGGCATCTCGCATCCACAACGTAAACTGTCCTCCAAGAGTATTCCGACCAATATTTGTGAAGATTGAGTGCAAAGCATGTTTAGGTATTAATTATCTAAGATAATGGTAGGATTTTTAAAACTTAGATGGTAGGGGGCTGTATGTTGTATCTGGTGGTCAGTAATATCTATATAGGTAGGTACCTATTTACTTAAACTAAGTAGCTTCCTACCTACATAACACGTAACGTACCTAAATATTTCATAAAATCTCATTCACTTTGAATTATTCTCGTTGAAGTAAGAGTTCATAAAAAACATCAGTTGTACAATTTTATCTCATTCTGTATCCAAAGTAATCTATAATGGAGCATTCAATACTTTTTTATTTCTAATTTTAAAGTCGATGATGTCGTTTTTACCTTGGGTCAGTCATTTGATGCGTAGGTAGGTAGTCCACGTTTCTGTCAGATAAAAAAGATGTAGGTACGCGGAAATATTTGGAGGTCGTGGAGTGCGGGTTCCTGTGTCAAGTGTCACGGGCAGGCGGAGCGGAGGGGCGCCGAGGGCAGCGGGCACGACCAGCCATTGTCCGCAGCCGCACGACGAGACGAATCGCATCGCAGGCTTCATGACCCATTAAACGCGGTCACGATATCATTTTACCACTCTTTCACTGACACCAGCCACCAACTTGAACTGCCAAAAACCTTGCTTTGTTCCCACGAACTCATTGTGAAACTATTTTCTTTCATCAATTTGTTTTTTGTAACATCAAAGTGCGTGCTTTCGATGTTTATCAGAAAATAAATATTATCATAATAGATTAGCGTTGTAACTGGCTTACTTATAATTAAATTCATAAGATATGAAACATATCCTTCACAGGCCTCACGGGTTACATAGTAGATAGGCAGGTCGTGTACTTATCGAAATTTAACAATAAAAGTATCTATCTAATTAGTTATATACATAGCCGTCCTAAAATAAAAAAAAATAACCGTGCAGCAATTTCACTCGTGACTATATGCGAAAAGCATACGCTAAAGCCAATTTATCCCCCTATTTGTTGTTAAATTACATTAGGAGGTAGCCATGAAAGAGCTAAAAGAGCAAGGCAGCTTTTTATAGGAGACACTAAGGAAAACTGGCAATAACCAGTAATAATTATTTAAAACAAGACAATTAGTCTTGTTTAGTTCGTAAGACCGCTCCCACAGACGAACTACGCGAACTAATTCTCAGATCTCTCGCTCATAAGCTCTTTAGTTCGTTTGATGCGCGACAAAAGTAAAGAAAAAAATATAGAATGTAACAAAAGATCGAACGAATGGATCGTCCCAGCTGGGAGCTGACGAACTAGAAGAGCGATCTAGAAAACATTACCTGAGTCAAGACCACGCCCCTATTTTCCGCTGGGCACTCTAGGCAATTACGCAGTGACCCGCGATCAATAGGGGTCCTCCTCATCCTCCTAGTTCCCAAATTAGCAAAGATATTTATTATCGATAAATACTTAGATAATTATATCAATTCAATGGTTTTAACTTGAAGTCCGAAGCAAAAACACTAAATAGCTCAAAGGGACCAGAGCCTCCAACGAAAGACGGCCCTGGTCAAAACTCATTTTGCGGCTCAGATGCACATGTAGGTGCATGATAATAATAATTATAACATACAACTTATAATATTATTAGTTGGTGTCATGCTACCATCAATATCTACATATTTCTAAAAATGTATATATTTATGTGAAATACATCAAGAAACATTTAATATGTCTCAACAGTCTCTGAGTCTATGAGTGTCACTATCTATCAAATATATAACCAATTAAAGTCTACACTCCGTTTGCCGTATTACTAATACGTCCCTTGTAGATAATTGTTATCGTATTGTGCGATTGGTAGTGAAGGTGATGAGTTTTGTTTTCGAAATTAATGGGTCCAATTCCCACCTTATGAAGTTTTAAATGGATACTTATCCAAACATTGTATAAAAACGGTCATTTTCTTGTAACTTCAGAACTTGAAGTTCAGTATGTAGGCAGGTACGTATTTAAAATATAAGTAACTACTCAAATGTTGTAGTATCAGGTCCAGTAATAAAATAGTTTAAACATCTTAATTGAACTTTATTGTTAATTAGTTAACAAATATACATTGTAATAATTGTAGCTACCTACAATATTTCTATGTTTAATTCAATATTAAATTTATCATACGCGCTTACTACAGGGTTTAAAATCAAGTCTTAGGTATTTTCTGAACCTGCGATTACTACGCACAAACTAGCTATTGTTTTGTGCATACTCTTATCACTATATGGAACAGAAAGTTAGACGCCACCTGCAAATCTACTCACCCCACCAAGACATCACATCAGCGAATGACATTGACGTATGACAGGGAATTGAAGACGTTATTGTCACGTAATACAAAATATTATGTGCCTCTTAGTCAATTGCTACGAGAACTGTTATTTTCGTAAACCGACCCGATGGAGTAAGATTAGCATAGCCTGTCCTATTATTATAACAATGTACAACGTGACAATGACACTTATAATTTAGTGAAGGCGCCAGAGGTACCTGAGCGTGCAAAATGTGAGGTCCTCACATTTTTCCTATAAGTACAAGTTATCATAAGAAAAAATATTGATTCTTTCACTAAAACAATAATTAAAGTGGCTACATTTGTTCTAGCCAGTATTTGTTCAATCGATATACTTGATTTTCTATGAATATGTATCCCCTTAAGTGGGACATTAAAAGAATTGGATCATAAAATCTTTCCCGCAACATCCAGAATCTCCCATTTTGCACACTCAAGTACCTCCAGCACCCGGTCTGAATGGTCAGTAGAGTAATGCCACGACAAGTCAATAGTCGTACAAAAAAGTATGTGCCAAATTATTATTCAATGTAAATAACTAGATACCTAATCATAACCAACAAATATACTCATACTGTACAACTTTATTTATTCAAAACAAACAAAAATAATCGGAATAACTGTTTTTTTTTCTAGTCAAAAAATTTGATGATCACCACTCAGAATGGTGGCTTAATCGTTTTAAAAGCTGGTGTGTGATTACAACTACAACAGACAATTTACTGTCAATAAAAGTAAAAAAAATAGATTGTAAATTGTAACATTTTATGTACTTCACAGTAATTCATCTACTAATAAAACAAATTTACTACATAATGTTATTTAAAGTGTAAGAAAATATAATATACATTAGCATGATAATAATGATACAAATTATATTCAGATAAGCTATATTATTTACATACTTTTTCCCTTTTCTATGATAAAATATAATAATAATATATCTTTATAAAATATAATAAAATCCACCTAACCAGTCGAATATCAATCAAAATTAGAAAGAGTACCTAACATACTAACCAACAATATGGGAAATACGGGTATTGGTGTTACAAACTTATTTATGAGTGAATGAGGCGAAAGAAGTATGTCAGGATCGTAGCAAATGGAAATCCGTGGTCTCTGCCTACCCCTCGTGGAAATAGGCGTGACTTTATGTATGTATGTATGTAAACTTATTTATTTTCTTTCTGACAGTTCTCTCTAGTTGTATAGTAGAAAATACAATAAACTTAGTCAATGTTTAAATACTGTCTCATTGCACACCAGAGTAGTCTTACTCAGACTTACTTTTAACAGTGTATAGAATTTGATTTGTTTGATGTATCAAATACAAAGCACTCACAAACACTGCATTTGCCCTGAAATCAAAGAAATAAATGCATATGAATAATATGATGATTAATTTATTATCACTACTTAACTATTAGGCATAGCTTACAGCAAAACGGATATTATGACTACAAGGTAACTTCATTAACAACAAATTATGAATATTATTAACTTATATATTAAATTAATTATTAAAATCATTAATTCTGGAACATTATTTTATTAAAAGAAACCTAACATCATGTTTGTAAAATGTCTAACCAATTAAGTACTAGCTTATGCCCGCGGCTTCGCTTGCGTTAATTTGGATTGTTAGTTATTATATTTATATAAATAACTATTAACAAACTACTAAGGTTTTTAAAGAAGTCTAAAATATTGTGTATATATTTCCCACTATAAACCTAAATATCTGATTTCAAGATATTATCTTTTCATAAAATCTTCCATCTCACTCCCTTAGGGATTCATTTTCTAAAGTCTTTTGGAATGATGTTTATTTATTTCCTACTATAAACCTTTATATGTAATTTCAAGATTTTAACTTTGCATAAAATCTTTCACCCACCCCCATAAGGGTTGATTTCTCAAATTCCAACTATACACATTTCTTATTTTTAAATTAATATGTTAAATACCAAGTTTTGTAGCTCAGCTTCAAAATAGGTGAAGTTTCATTTATACTTTCACATGTATAATATCAAGTATGGATATATATTATGTAATTAACTTATAGAAAGAAAGATGGATTGTTACGAAATTTATTAAAATCCTAAGCCACATTAACAACCTTCGTAAAATAAATACATTTCAAAATTCAATCTGTGGTATTTGAGTAATCACTAGATTAAAATAAATGAGAATTGTAGTATCTTATAGCTTTCAAGTTTATTGTGGTGCAATTCATGGGTATGACACAATTAAGATGCTGAAAGAATAGTTTTACTTTTCCTGATGTATCTAAATGGATAAATAAAAATAATTTATGAGATGAATTTTTAAAATGTTAAGAACCAAACTATTTCTTTGTTATAGCCTGTAAATGAAGTTTTATTGTGGGATAAATAAACGATGCAATATCATATTAATATGGAATAAAATAGGGTAGAATATGGCATAATTTTAGGCATTAATATAGGATTAGTGTTACATTTATATGTTAATGTAAACTATTTACTTACTGTCCCTCTTTAAAATATTCCTTCAGGGTATTAGAGAACCTCTTAGAATACTTCACAAACTCCCTCTTTCTTTGTTCTAGCACTTGTTTGCCAGCTCCAGGAGTATATGTTGAAACTTCATTAACAGCATCAAGTAGCTTCTTAATGGCCGAAGCTATTTCCCTACAAATAACACTAATTTCAATACCATACTATTTGTTCATACTCTAAGCCAGAAGAAAATTTAAAACAAAAACATCACTCCACACTAGGAATTTCTCCTGTGTCGTGGGTGCGTTTCACTAACATGAAATATCACACACACAAACACTCAGACTCGGGACAAACATCTGCGGTTCACACAAATTTTTGGCACGTGCGGGAATTGAACCTGCAACCCTTAGTGCAGCAGTCCAATTGCGTAGTCACTGGGCCAAAAAGGTCATTGTTGCATAATGATAATATGATTCACTTGGATAAGTATTTAGTTTAATTAAACTTACTTTATAGTTTCCAAAAATGTCTTTCTATCAGTAATTTCATCTGGAATGCGACTCAAAATTTTTTTTAAAGCTGTAGACTTCTTGTTTAGTTCCTGAAATGCTTCTTCAGACCTATTCAGTCTCAAATCTGCACCTGAAATAGCCAGTTAATTATAATATTATTCACCTAAACAATAAATGATACACAAGTAACAATCAGTAATAGGAAAAAGTACAAACATTCAGCTTCAGTAAGAGTTCCCTGCAGGCGCAACAAACTCTCATTCATGTTCACAGGTATATCAGCTCTTCTCATGATCCCTGCTACCAAATCATAGTTAAGTCCAGGTACAGCTGCTTCTGCTTTGGTAAGAGCAGCGCGAAGTGTCTGAGAGGCTCCTAAATCATACTTCTCTAACTGAAATGAAAACAAATAAAAATATATTTACCACTTACAATTGGTATTCTTAAACTTATTCGAGCTCTGTATTTTACAACTGTTAACTAATATCAATATCGACATGCATCTATTTCATAACAAGTTCATAAGAATCACATTTTATAAAATAAAATTCTTTTTTCAAAGCATACAACTACACACAAAAAATCTATAAACCTGGTATCAGCTAACCGATAATACTGCTTAAATAAGTTTTAATAATTAGTTTTAATTATTTAATCACACTGGCCGCATATTTCATATTATCTAGATAAGTAGTTGATATTGTTTGATTTAATAAATTGTTATGTTTGTTTTAGTGTGTAATTACGCTATTGTATTAGGTTGAAATACACCTGTGATGATAGCTGTAAGTGGTTTATAATAAATAAATAAAATACCCTTTAATATGTACGTGTAAATAATTATAACGTAACTTATCTCTGGAAGTTGGAACGTGAAAATTGAACACACCATACCTGAGTTAAAACGGGACGTATCAGAACGGGTAAAACTAAAGAAGTAACAGGTAATTCATCACCCATTGTCATTGTGGTGAAAAATATTTGTTAATAGAAAGGTGAAGATAGACCTACTGTACAGTAATAGGTAATAGAAAATCAAAATATCACTAATATTTTGCAATAAGTTTGATCTGACACACACACAAGTCACAATCAATGACAAATTGACAAATGATGAACATTAACGTTACGTCACAACATTTCTATTTGATTGCCATACTAAAATGTATATAATAACATAGAGAAAATAAGTATATTCTCGTTAGTCTATGATAATAATTAATACATTCAAAGAGATATTCCGGCTGTTTGTTTGATGCCAGGCTTAGCGTCGTTGTATTCTCTGGAGTTTACTTATTATGATTCACAACAAGTGTAGAAGTTTTACTCTTTGTTCTACTACCATAATATTCTACTGTGTAATTTTTGTGTATCCTAAGGCTAAGTTCAGATAAACGCGTGACGACGCGCGCTGCCGCGCAATACACCTGTTTAGATGGCGGCGGCTTGCGCGCGACAGTCTAGCGTGAATATTCAGTGAGAATGGACGTGGAGGAGGCAATTTGCTTGTGGGTTTTATACCGCAAACTGCGACGTCGCCGTCAAAAGCAAAGACTACTGGGTGCACCCTATTTTAAGTCAAAGACTTTCTTTAAGCCTGTTTGTGACTTCATATCCCACACTAAGACTACACGAAGATCGATTTGTCAACTATTTTAGGATGTCGATTGCATCCTTTGAGTTTTTGTATGATTGCGTTGAAAAGGATTTGCAACCTACAGATGGTGCTTTAAGATATTCCATAATAGCATAGAGATAATAGTCCTTCGAGTTAAGATTCGAAATCGCATCTCTTTTTTAGTAAATCCATTGATATATCGTCCTCCATTTTTTTCGTCGCTCCTTGCGTCCGTCCGCCTCAAACCGCGCGGGTCAACTGAACACCGGTGACGCGCGGTGACGCGCGGTCATGTACACAACAACATTGATTTGTTACAATCTTAAACCGCGCGGCGAGCCAACCGCGCGTCGTCGCGCGTTCATCTGAACTTGGCCTAAATCTAAAGAATCTGTGGTAAGTGTGGTCAAATGAAAAATATTCACCTCACGGCTCACTGTCAAGTGTCAATGTCAAGTCAAGAGTGTCAAGTGGAAGTGGCACAGTGGCACTTATTCGTCAGATATTATTAAAAAAATGAGTATTACTGTATCTGTATTATCTAAAATTTATTGATCAAGCGTTTTTTCACCATTGAATTGGATTATAATTATTGAAAGTGATTGAAATTTCATATTTTCTATTATCTACAAATGGCGAAAAATACTTCAAGCTCTGCTTTTCGCAAGATTGATATTGATCAATATAATGAGGATAACTTCAGAGAGGATGAAGCCGAACAATCAATTCCCACTGGACCGGATGAAGGAGAAGTTTGCGCGTTACTTAACCAATATCCTTTTTAAAAATTATATTAGAATATTGTCGTGTCATTATGTATGAATATTATTCAGGAAAAATATCAATCGATGCGTAGTTTTAAGTTTGATCATTTTCCTTTACATCGTCATATGATTCATCCTACATAATATCAGTGTTGTATATCTGTACTATACTGCTATTTTATTCGTGCTGACAAGCACCAATGAAATATGGTTCATTTTTTACTTCAAATCATTTACCTAGAAATTGCTTGTTGTATATACTACTACTATATTTCCTTCAGGTTACGGGTACAGAGATAACAATATTATACGCATGATACAAACATAAAAAAATATAATTAATTGTGTTTATATTATTTTAAATTACTTGTAATGTTTAATATATCGATCGTCCTATCACTCAGAAATTAATTAAGTTTTACTTTGGCATAAATTGTGTAATTATTTTTGTCTCAAACATAATAAAAATAAAAATATTTTTTATAAACAATTAGTACCAGTCGCAGCTTTGTATGTCTGTAATGAACAATAAATAGCTATTTTTTCAATATTTACCTTGTCTGTGAAGTATAACTGAAGATATATATACCAAGTAAATGTTTGTAAAGTTCAAAATTAATGGTAATCACAGAACATTTTGGACTTTTACCAATACGGTTTGTAAACCCTAGGATTTATTGTTAGAATTTTGGATTTACCACAGTCCATGCTTTTACAGTAACATATGCACATGAAAGTATATATTATGTTAAATATTATTTGTTTTATTCTTTGCCTAGGTATTCTATACACTACCTAACATGCAGCCTGCAATGTGTGTAAGAGATTAGAACGGGGAAGGAGGATTGCCAATGCCATTAAAACAAGATTATTTATTTCTGGCACTCTCACCATGCTTGCTATGCTTGCTTAGTTTGTGTGATGTAATGGTCACAGTTCTAACTTAACCTATTTTCATATTCTTGTAGTATACAGTATGACAATCCAGCTAAATGTGAATTAGCTGCTTTAAAAGATGGAGTTGTTATATGCAACAATCAGCTGTTTTGTTGTTTTTCTACACATTGGTGGACCAGCAGGCATTCTATAAAACCCCTAGGAATGGACATTACCTAGGTAAAGTATGTAATATAAATAATATTCATAATATTTTATACATTGCATGAATATTCTATAGAATACCTGAATACAAGCCAATGTGTATAATTGTAACATAATATATAATATGCTGCCAACAAAAACGTATAAAAAATTTAAAAATCATTGTGAGATTATTTGTTTCCCAAACCTGATTATGATATAATTAACATATGAATGCTACTTTCAATACAATCTTTAACTCAATTACTATACAGGTAGATATACTGATGCACTGAAAGTAGTGTTGAATAATGCCCCACTGGGATCATCCAATCAGCAGATCAAAGTAAGTAAATCAACAATTGGCTATTCTTGGCAAGTTGTTTGTTATCTGGAGTTAGTTGATGGTTAAATCAATAAAAAATATTCTTATAAGCCTATACTTGATTATAAGCTAGCTAGCTTAGTTTAAATTTCATATCAGGGTGACTGTTTTTAGTTGAAACGCAGAATGAGAAACAACAGACATCACTTGTTAGCTGCACGCTTCAATTTGGGTGCTTTTTTTCGGGAATCTGCTGTGCGGTACGCTGGTCCGGTTGTATGACGGACGTCCCCGGTTGTGTGACATCCTCTATCGACAGCTGGCCGATTTTGTTTTAGTCGTCGATACAGATTACGCGCCCACGTTGCCATCTTGCCCGAGAACATGCAGGGTTTTGTCTTTAGTCCAGCTATAGTTCACACCAAAGCTTTCGCGTGCAGACATAAAAATGTTTTGCCGAGCCCTGGTCAAAATCACTGAGACAGTAATACCTGAGATTTTCAGCTTAGTCATGTCTAACCAGCTCCTGTTCTGCAGCTCAGAAAT
Organism: Abrostola tripartita; assembly: GCA_905340225.1. Lineage (NCBI taxonomy): Eukaryota > Metazoa > Arthropoda > Insecta > Lepidoptera > Noctuidae > Abrostola > Abrostola tripartita. Next base: position 8,029,926 of record HG996488.1, read on the forward strand.
GTAGAGCTTGAAGTACATTGAACTAGCTCATAAAGATAATAATCCACTAATAACCCTCTAGCAAGTAGAGGGCTTCTACAGGTTTGTTAAGTTGGTGACACCCTGGTCTATCAACCTACAACCTTGCTATCTTTCTGGTTGGCTACCAATAAATCTCTAAACCATATTTTTAGCTCTTGCCAATATGAAGATTTAATGTAATATTAATACGTGCCTTTTTGTTTTAGGATAATGCATTAGCACTAACACTAAAAGTTCTGCTCGCCATCAAGTCTACTCAAATAGAAGAAGCAGTGGGTAACTTGGCATTGAATGATGTAGATATTTTGATGAAATACATTTACCGAGGATTTGAATGCCCTTCTGAAGGTTCAAGTGGCCACTTGCTGTTATGGCATGAAAAAGCATTTAATATTGGTGGATCTGGTTCTATTGTCAGAGTACTTTCTGATAGAATGAAAGTATAATTAGCTTCTAACAATATTTGTATTATTTTATACATAAAAAATAGAGTAAGTTTTAAAACATTATTGCTTTCACTTTGAAATCTTATAGGTATGACTGATACAAGATTAAATTAATGAAAATAAAACAAATTTCATTCGGCAAAAATATATTTTAATCATCAAAGTTTATTAAATTCGATATAATAAATGTATTGTAGTGTTTCATTTGTTATTTATATTATTTTTTAATGATTAAAAATATTTCTCCAAATCTACTTTAATTTTTAAGCAGCCTTATGCTTTATTTTTACTTATAAACATCTAGGTAAAATATGATTATTACAGTACGGCCGACGTATCTTGGCGGTCCTGAAGTTAGCCGAATTCTCTGCGCAGTAGAAAACTTTGTTCCTACATAGAAAAACCATTACGCAGCTAATCGGTTAACTTCAGGACCGGCAAGATACGTCGGCCGTATATTACATTATTTCAAGTATATATAACCTATTTGTTTTGCTTTTGCTTGTGAAAGAGGCAAGTCTTAGTAGAAATATTTAGTAAGTTTGTTACACCTCCCTGGTGACCCTTCTGCCCCCTTACCATGGTAAGAGGGCTGTAGGCATAAATAAGTATGATATCATAAAAAATAGGTATTGTAGGTACGAATTATAATGAGGATCAATCAGGTTTTTAGTTTTTAATGCAGTATTATAGTCCATGAAAAATCCAAAACATTGGTGTAATTACTTTTGTCATACGACCAAAAATGAGCAAGTAGCAATCAATTTAATGCGCCGATCGTCGATCCGTTGGACCGTCCGATCGTTGCCGCGGCGCAAAGCGTGTGTACTGTGTCGTCACTGGGCCCATCGCCGACCGTTAGCCGTTGAGAGCGATTTTTGTTTGGTAATGTGCAGTGCCGAAATGTACAAATAATTCTAGTAAAACTCCAGAAAAACGGTTTTCTAAACGTGCCGAAAGTCACAAAACTACGTAAAAATAGTGTTCAGTTGTAAAAAGAGATGACAAAGCTCCAGGCTACAAGACATTGCTGTGAAGCTCATTTCGATGTACGTACCTACCAGGTAGGTACCTATTATCTTGTTAATTAATTATATGGAAATAAGTATTTATTAAGCCTGCTGTTTTGATATAAAGTACCTATAAAACATACTTAACTACTTACACTTTCTGAGTTTTGTAAAGATATCTACGTACTTACCTATCGTAGTGTTGTACAAGGTGACTAAAGGAATATAATCCAGGGAATGGGCAGCAGTGTTTAACTGTATAATCAACTACAACTTCGATCCTCAACCCGCCTGGCAAGCATGGAAATTATGGCAATACCTTCCATACAAGAGAACGGCCTTAGTCTAGCAGTGGACTGATGTAGGCTGTTTTGACAACGACAAGATTCCCATTCCTAGATATGTAATATTCCAAGGTCAAACCAATGACACAGGGACGTACTCGCAGTGCGATGCGCGCTCGACTACGGACGTGTCTCCATTGTACACGGCACGAATTATTTTATTCGCGTTTTGCGCGGCCATAGCCGCTGCACGGTCACACTATGAGTTCCAAAAAACTTATAGTAAACGAATTGTTGGCGTTCCTTGTCCATGCAATTGACTACATGGATGAGGTGAGTATACTGCAAATATGCCGATCTAATTTCAAGGAAGAAGATGTCAGCAGTGCCAAGCTGCTACTGTTCCAGTCTCTTGGAAAACTGGACCAGATGCCGTCTCGCCGCAGAGATGGCACCGAAAAGAGTTTTCAAGACATTATTGATATGTTGAAGAAGACCGATCCAGACGACGTTCCCGACTTCGTGGCAAAGGAGCTAAGTAAACTGCCCCCCGTCACGTTCGATCACGTCGATGTAACGAGACTGCTGAAGGACATCACATCGTTGAAAGCCGAGATGACCATAATGCGGTCCAGAATGGAGGCTTCAGACAACGTCATTGCTGAGCTGCGTGCCGAAGTTACATCATTGCGCAACGTTGGCTCAGTAATTAGGTCGCCTCAAAGGTGAACACTCGTCGCGGAGCACAAAATACCTCAATCGGCAGTTTTGAGTCGGCGAACACTAGTAAGTCGCTAGCTGCCGATACCCCTGACAAAGCTACGCTCGCCGCCGCCGTCGCCCGCGCCTCTGCACCGGCCGCTGTGACGCCACACGTAGGTACGATGACCCCTGCACGAGCCTACGCCGATATTGTCGCTGAGAAAACAGCTGCATTGCAGATAAAGCGACCACTTGAAAAGGAGGCCAAGCAGAAACGCTGTATATCCGCCTATCTGGATAACAGGATACAGCCGACGGAGCAGGCTGACAAGGATGGCTTCATCGTGGTACAGAAGAAGAAAAAGAAGCCGACCCAAAACAAGTGTGGCACTGCACCGACCGGACCGAACCATTTGCTGCGTCCCGCTGTACCAGTGACGCCGCTGTACGTGTCCAGGCTGCAGTACTCTACAAAGGTCGAAGAGATTGTAAAGTACATCAAGATTAAGACGAATTGGATTTTGAGGGTTGTGAGGTTGGAATCTCGTCACAACGTGAATTTTAATTCTTTTGTGGTGAGAGTGCCTACTGAGCATCTTTCAAAATTCACTTCTCCGGAATTTTGGCCGAAAGGCGTTATTTTCCGGCGATTTCGTGGCCGGATACCTGATACCGCGTGATATACGACGCCGACGTTGTGTTTGGTTTATATAGTATTTATATAGTTTAATTGTTTATGCATAGTATTTTATATTTTGTTATTTTTGTATAGTATTATTGTATTTTTTAATATGGGCCTTTGTTGCCTGAATCAAATAAATAAATAAAAAAAAACTCAAAGTGTGAATGATATTTTAAAATCATTTAAATCACAACAGTGGTATATTTATGTATCTGCCTCAGCTATGCCTTATTGTTAAAAGCAAATTAATATATATTTCAGTTGGAACAAGATATGGAAAATTACGTAGTTTAATAATAATAATAATGTTCTCCTGACCAAATTTTGGTCACGGCGGCCTGTCTCATCTGAGACTAGCGAACTACGCAGCAGATATTATAATGTACAAGTATGCGCGCAAACACAGGTGCACTCCCTATTTCCTCACTCTCATAGTCCGGTAAAACGGTAGACCGGAGAGAGATCAGGCGCAGGGCCAACAGCTTAACGTGCGTTTCGAAGCACGGAGGGGTCTCGACATGTGAAAATGGTCACCCATCACAAGTCTGACCGCTGCGAGCATTGCTTAACCTCGCAGATCGACTGATCTGTTAAGGTTAAGGTAAAGTTTAATTTGGTTGGAGGGAAGCCTAAACTGAAGAAGGGAGTGTTGCCTTTAACAAATCCCACAGCATCATCTCCCTAGGTTTAATGTGCCGATCTATGATAATAAATAAAACTAAAATATATAAATAAAGGAATAAATATATAGTGAAACAAATATATATTTTTGCTTCATACCCTACCTACATAATAATTCATGGGCCCGATGTAGACTTTTTAGCGTCCATCTCTTGGCTACGATTCGGTGACCTCTTTGGGGAAACCGAAGGTTTTGTGTGTGCAATTATGGACGAAGTTATGATGACGAACAACTACCGGAAATATATTCTGAAAGATGGAACGGTTGACATATGTCGGGCATGCCACCGTCCGGGTGAATCAATCAGACATATTGTCTCCGGTTGTTCTAGTCTGGCTAACGGCGAATATTTGCATAGACATAACCAAGTGGCCAAGATTATACATCAACAACTTGCTCTAAAATATGACCTTGTGGAATCAGAAGTACCGTACTATAGGTATGTGCCCGACCCAGTTCTCGAAAATAGTCGTGTCACATTGTACTGGGATCGATCTATCATTACTGACAGGACTATTGTTGCCAATAAGCCTGATATAGTGGTGATAGATCGATCAGAACGACGCACAATGATTGTTGATATCACTATCACGCATGACGAGAATCTCGTGAAAGCTGAAAAAGATAAACAGATTAAATATCTGGATTTAGCGCACGAGATTGTCGACATGTGGGAGGTGGATTCGGCAATTGTTGTACCGATAGTAGTTACGGTCAATGGCCTATTGGCCAAGAGCCTCGATCACCATCTTAAGAGGCTCGCGTTAGGCGGCTGGGTTAAGGGCTTGATGCAGAAGGCGGTACTTCTTGACACGGCGCGCATAGTCAGGAGGTTCCTCTCTCTGGAGCCCTAACCGCCGGCAGCTAGGACCCTGATCCCGTTGCAGGTTGGCGACTATTTTTTATGTTTTTAAATATATTTTATTTTTATTTTGTTGTTTTTGTACATAATATATATTTAAAAATGTAATTAATAAGTAAATGTTTTAAATAAAGGAAATAATAATAATATACATACCTACTGAACGAATGATTTGTTACAATGAGCATTGACAAACAATATTAAGGTTTCTGTCAAAACTATTATGTATATATATACATTATAAATACATTCGTTCATAAGGATTTTATAAACACTTTATTCATTAGTTCTGGATACTTTCCTGAACCTATACTATACATTTCCTTCAACGAAAACAACATTCGTTCATAAAGATATTATAAACACTTTATTCATCAGTTCTGATTCTGAATACGTCCCTGTACCTAAACTTTAAATTCATTCTACCTACCACTTACAGCATAGATTAATAAGCATCACCCTTACCCTTGTAGTTTTCAACCACGGATTTCAATGCTGGTGAACTTAGAATGATTACGTAGGTAATCAAATACCATAAAAGTATCCACTTTTAGAAGGTTTTCTGATTGGGCTTGCACAAAACCATCTTCTATTTTATTAGTAGGTAGATAGGTAGTTTCCTATTTAACTATCACAAAATAAACAACACTTTATGTAGGTATATAAATTGCCAAATATCAGTAACCGACCGCGTCGCCGCTCTGAAGTACGTACATAATAGAATGCTCGCTGCGCTCGGAACCGGCACTGTGACGTCACACGCACCTGCGCTCATTGAATTTTAGCGGCAGGAACGGCTTATGTTTACTACTTCTTCGTAAGTAATGGTCCGATTTGGATAATTCAAAAACATGCATATGTGATAGAGAATAACGTGGATAGTTATATTGTATTTTGATTTGCTATAACTGTACTGATCCTCATTAAAACCATCGCAGTTTACGCAATATTCCGCAATATTCAGGGTGTGGCATTAATTCATCATCATCATCATCATCAGCCGTAAGGCGTCCACTGCTGAACGAAGGCCTCCTCCTTTTAGAAGGGGGTTTTGCCATAATCCCCACGCTTGGCAAGCGGCTTGGGGATCGCAGTGTTGGTGGTCAAGTTACAGAAGACGCTGCTGCCCATCTTCTGGGTTTTCCCTTAGTCGCCTCTTACGACACCCACGGGAGGAAAGGGGGTGGTCAATTCTAGGCCGGATACCACACGGCTTATGGCATTAATTGGATAAAAATAATAGTGTGTTTTAATATAGTTAACTTTCTGGTACGTCGAACTTTAGCTATGGACCACTATTTACACCACATTATGTATACGCAAAATGGCTGGCAGCGGTTGGAAGCGGAAGGCCGAAGAGCGAGCTCAGTGGCGTGCCATAGGAGAGGCATTTAGATAGAGGTATGTCCAGCAGTGGAGTAAGAAAGGCTGATAATGACGATGATGATGTATACCTCTTATTATAATTGCGGTAGGTACTTTTATTATTTTATAAAACTAGGGTTGATCGAGACAAATCTGAATAGCATTTTAACATTGTTTATGTACTTACCTACTTAATTCTTATCTACTAAGGCTATCAAGTTATCTTTATTACACGTTTCTAAAGAAGTGTAAATAATATGTATGTTTAATATGTGTGAACGCCTACATTTTTTTGCCGTTTTTACATAAAACATACGAACTTCCATACATAGGTATCTACGAAGCTACTTTCATTCCTTACCTGTCTGTAGAGAATGTATGTCATTATCGTAATGCGTAGTAGGTAGGTATGTAAGTACCTTCATAATACTTCATCGGGCTATAGTAAGGATATAAACTAGCGTCACGCCTGCTTTTCCCCTAAGCGGTAAGCAGAGGTGTATTATAGTAGACCCACATTTCGCCAATTATACGTAGGTCCCAATTAGGCTTTCTAACATTTCTTCAGCAAAATATAGTATTTTTCAAACTATGCTATTAAAAATAAAGTATGTTATAGTAAAATCTTCTCTCTCTATCGAGTGGTGGGAAACATGGGTTTTGTTATGTGGTGGGACTGCGACTCTTTCTCCGGTTCGACAACACCTACACGCTACCGTTTCAGTCAAAAAATTTCATATTTTTTTAAATGAAATCTTTGATTGTTTCAAGTTTAAAGATTTAGGATGTTGAAAATATAGTATTTTTGAGTACTACATATTTATTCAACAGTAAGTACCTACCTCTATAATACGCAGACCCGAAATAATAAATATATAAATAAAACAATACTAGGTATATTATAGTACGGTTGGCAACCCTAGGCCAAATTTATATTATACAATATATTCTACAATTTATACACACTAAATAAATAAAAACAGTTAATAAACTAATAATTTACATACACGTGTACAGTCAGCATCATAATGATCGAAGCATGCAAAGTAGTCAAAATGATGTGAGCAAACGAAAATTCAATTTTATCTTAGCAGTCATATAATCAAATTGTTGTTAGCATACAGAGTGGTCAAAACATCTTAGCAAGTAGTTTTCAAAAATATCGAAGCTGTCAAAGTGTTCTTAAATATGTTAGCAAACAGATCGTTCACTGGTATCTAAGCATACAAGGTGGTCAAAAGTATCTGAACAAACATAAAATTTAACCTTAATACCCCTAGCTAGAGTATATTTTTCAATAAATTAGAATATTTAAGAAGATTAATACACATTTAAATTCTACCTCCTTTAAAAACTATTTACAACTTAAATATAAAATTAAAAAGCATCGAAGTCTTAGATTATCTAGATGGAGTCTGGCGCTACATTGAAACAAAAAACAACGTGCCAATTGTTTTTTTTTTTTTTTGCATGAATGCGTGCGTAATGATACCAGTTAATAAACATTACAACTAAAATGGGGTAAATTGCCCAACGTGGTACAGTCTATCTTTTAACTCGAAATAAAAATTATTTTTATATAATAGGTACATAATTATTGTGTTTGGTACTATTTATATATTATGAAGACAATGTTTCTTTTTTATTACAAGCAATTGGCTATGGCACTTTCTTTTTCTTACGGAGCTAAAATTTTTCACGTTGGTTTAGTTCCAAAGACAATACATTTTCGTGATAAGCGTGACCGAATTGTAACCAAGGGTTGGCTCCAGACGAAGGAACTCCTCAATGGTTAACAGTATAGACTCAACATTTTGTACACACATTTAACCATGATAGCTCTTCCTAAAATTCACCATGATCTTAACACCACCCTCACGGTTGCCTCCAGACGAGGGAACTCATCAACGGTCAACAGTAGTGACTCAACATTTTATATGCACATTTAACTATAATATCTCGTTCTAAAGTTCACCATGATTTAAACACTATCCCCATGGTTAACTTCAGACGAAGGAACTCCTCAAATTTCCTTGGCGCAGGCACGTAATTAAGTATACACATGCTGGCGCTCATGTCGAATTTTGCAAGAGTCAATAGGCCCGCCATCTTGAAATTCAAAATGGGTGGAATATTCGAAAAAAAAAACAAGCTTATTTCAATGTACTACAATACACTTCGATTCGTAGAAAACTGAAGATCCATTATCCACCATAACATCAATAATATCGCCCTACCAGCATACCGGTCTCATGTGTAAATGTGGGAAATTTGGTTTTCACAGACTTGCCACACTTGCAAAATGGCGAGTTTTATTTTTTTTATATTCCAATATTTGCAATAATTCATTATTCCAGAACTAATGATAATTTATTTAACATACGGGTGATAGGATACATATTTATTAATATTCAATCGGCCTCTGTAATTTCTACACACCTTAATAGCCCATTTCGCCATTTTTATTACGTTATTTTATGATAGAAAAACAAGCGTCTCCATTGACAACACAATTGACACTGTTGGCTTTTGGCGCCAATTGTGAGGAATTGGCGCTATAGAATACCGACGCTGTCAGGGTCTTGACACTCCATCTAGACATATATATAATCAAAGATCGAAGTATTCTTCCTCATCGTTGTCAAAAGGAAACGTGCCCAGAAGACTGGCAGCATTGCCACGTTGAATGGCAATACTGATTCTTTGACCTAAAAACAAACCAGCCCTCTGATCACGCGAAGTATCGAGCTATCGACTAAACGTTTTGAAAGATCTTTAAATAAGGCTCGGGCGCTCGGACCCCATGGCCCAAATGTTTCGACCCCAAACGGCTCAAAAATACAATTCCCAATCAGATTATTGTATTTTCGCCGCTTAAGGGTCTCCGCAGCAGCAGCAGCAGTGCCAGCGCAAACTGCTGATCCAGAAACATGAGAAGGTGCAAGGGTATCGACGCACGTTGCGTCCCACACCAAAGGCCTTCCTAATTTCCATGGCAACAACGACATACCATCTGGTCTCTTTCCATCGTCACGTACCAAGCCATTTGGTTCTAATACAGCTGGTACGCCGGCGGTGACAAGAGCACGACGGATGATGTCATTCAAGGTAGCGTGTCTTGGTATGCGACCAGCACTCCTACTGCAGGACAGACCATGCCGTCCGAGGCTGTCAACTGCTTCACCACAGTGACATCGATGAGGAGCAACACTAGGAGCCCCTAAGCGCAAACTAGTAGCTACGCGGAATGTGTTGTCGTCCAACATTGTTCCAATGTTGGGCGACGGAAGTGCCTGTAACCAAAGGCCCGACTCCCATTCACCCACAGCCAGCAGACGAGCGCGCTCAGCAGTATTGATTGACGTATTAATCAATTCATTCCGTTTCAATCTGCAGAGCGGCTCGTCCCACTGCCTTTGGGAGAAAAGCTGGTTCGGGAGATCAGTGTTTGGGCAAGCCATTTTCCAAGCTGACACTGCCTCAGTTAAGCACGATACCTCAAAATTAACCAAGCAAGAAGCTAGAATTCTTCTGGTTAATTTTTCAGTACTGTGGACTGAGGAGAGAAATGCCGGTAAACCTAAACTTGAAACTGTACGAACTCCTAAACCACCCAAACGGACTGGAAGCGTGGCTTGGGACCAAGCTCGGTCGTCCAAGGAAATATTCAAAATCGACGTTAGGGTGGTCCGGATAATTTGATCAATTTTTTCCAAAAGCTGGGTATGCTTCCACAATGGGGTTAACCGCAGATTGTAAGTAAATTTTGGGCCGAAACAGCAATATCGAATCAAAGTAATGGCCGAATGCATGGAAATTTTGAAAAGTCTGTCCGAAATTATATTGAAATTTTGAATTTTTTCTTCTATAAAATCTGGATAGGATTCTTCCAAAATAGGAGACCCTAGGAGACGTAGAGAACTTCTATTTATAATTTTAATATTGGGAGCTATTTCATTAAATTTTGCTAAAGTGTCTTGTCTGTCGGTAGTGTCCGAGATAAAAATTTCACATTTTGAAAGATTGAGGTCCAAACCAATAGAATTTAATTTGTCCTTTAGGAACTGAAGGTCTTTCAAAACTGTCTCTACGTCACCTCCTAGAGTTCCATCATCGAGATACCATACATTGAATTTTGAATTTAACTGTTTAATTATAGGATGGATAGCTAGGCTGAAAATAACTGGCCCAAGAGGATCCCCTTGTTGGCAGCCAACTGCTGATTCCAAAAGGTTGTCTTTATATACTAATTTTGATGGGTTTCTATAACATTGCCAAAGGTAACTATAAATTTTAGGGAAATTTTTCAATAAAATTGTTTATTCAAACCGTTCAAACGTCATTAAATTTTGCATCCTTCTTTTCTTTGAGCATCCATCCCTTTCATTTCGAGCATGACGTCATTGCCATGTCTTTTGTTTTATAAATTTTGTGCGTTGAGTTTGGCCGTCGAAGATGATATTATTATAAGTAAAAAGAGGTTGTATGTTAAATTAAAATGCTGCTGCTAAACAATAGAGTTTGAGAGAAAAAAGTATGGATATAATTTTCACGATCGGATGTAATCTGCGGACTTATGAAAAACATTCTTCTTAAATTTTATTTATGTCTAGCATTGTTTCTTTATATCTTATTCATGCTTAAATACATCGATTATAATACTCACTGACTCTCCATAAAACCTCCAGAGTTGGTACCTACTTCCCTAGTCCTAAAATGGTGAAATTGGGTATGGAGCATAGGATTTATTTACACACTATCAATATTATGAAATCTTTTACTTTCACCCTTAACCCCCGTAACGAGGGTACGCAGTGTCCTTGTGTAAAAATAGAGTAGAGTACCGAAGTTTTCGAAATCTACAGACGACTAATTGTAAACCCGTTAGGAAGGTTTTCACTATTAAAATAAACGAACTTAAGCTAACTTAAGGGCACTACATGATATAACGCAAATAAAATAACATTCATTAGCAATAAACCTACCCATAATATATAATGTGGCTTTTATTGCATTGAAAACACAAATCAGTAGTCAACTAAATAAGACATAATTATGATAGTAAGCAATAGGTATTTATTTAAAGTTATGGAATAATTTATCGGGAGCAGCCCTTCCACGTATGAGATGGATTCTTTATTTGAAGGTCGTCTTCTAGTTACATTGCAGCAAGTCGTTGCAATACCTCAATTTACACAGCTCTCCTTTACGATATACGATATTTAGGTCCAAAATAACAAGCCGTGGTCTATCAAAGAAGCGGATACAATTCCGTGTTTGCGCAGAGGTTGGTCTTATTTTGCTCTTATAGCAAGATCCTTCAGATTCTGAGAAACAGCATCAGCAAAATCAACGAAGACACTTACACAAGGGAACAAATTTCAAACTTTTTTATACAACTGACAAAATTTTGCTTGTTTCGGATTAAAATTACCTTACGTAACTGGAAACTGTAAGTAAATTTACTGTAACAGGTCTAAATTTCCAGTTAGAGCTATACTTAAAAAAAAATAAAAAATGGACTAAAAATGCGTTTGAGCAATTTAGATAAATTAAAATCATTTTAAATTTTAACATAGTGACATTAATTATAAAATGTTCACTATTATAGAGTATTTCTACCTTAAAAGTACAGGTCTAATTAGGTTAGTGAGTTTTCTTTTGCCTTTTGTGTGACGTTGAATCTTCTTTTTAAAGGAACCAACAAAAATCTGCCATTATAGCTGGATCTTATCGTTCTTGCTATCTTATTTTTATTGTTCGCACATCCTGATAGAACCTTTCTCCTTGTTCATCACTTACTGCGCCAAGATTATTAGGAAAGAAGTCTAAATGAAAGTGTAGAAAATGGATTTTGAGAGATATTTTTTATCCAAAGTTTAGGTACGACTGAAGCAGTTCATTTACTAAAAATTTATAGTTTTCTGACTTTTTATTGCCTAGAAAGCTTTTTATGGCTGCATTCTTTCTGATTAAATTTTTGGGTAAACAATTCATCCTTATCCATTTTTTTTATTTGCGGACCTATAAAAACGCCTTCCTTCAGCTTAGCAACATTAATTTAAGGGAAAACTGTCTTTCAATACTTCAATCCTTCGCTTTCCCTATCCTTTTTTGAGTAACCAGAGACATTTATCGTGAAAAAAATAGCAATAATTTAAATGATTCCAAGGTTTACGCCACAGCATAGGAACTGCAAAAGGCATTTTCTTTTGTTTACCTTTCATCCACTTGAAAAGTCCCATGTAACAAGAAATACACCAACATCTGAGGTGTCCACGACTTTTCTAGATCTCCAATCATAAATCCAAAATAAGAGCATTAAGCTGTTATTATCTCGTCTGTATATTTTTTAGATTTTTTAATACATAACGTCCGCAGGCATAAAAAAAATATTTTGTGGATTTTTACAAGTTTTTTTTTATCTCTAGCCATAATTTTATGCACAATACGTCTGTATAACTTAACTTGATGTAATAACACACAAAAAAAATCTTCATTTGAAATATTTTGAATATTATATGATGATGATTTGTGTACAGTAGGCTAATTCTAGCGAAATTATGAAACTTTAAATAAAACTAATATTAGACCTGTCACAACACTTTAATGACTTGATGTGTGAAAGGTGAGGGTAGTGCAACAAAAATATATGGTTACTGTTCTGGTTGTCAAACCATTGTTCCCTTGAGTTATTAAACGCAAGACAACACATTCGCTTGCATGATAACTATGTAAATTACAAAATATTCCTGGGCATGTACAAAGCAAATGAGAATGTTCCTGTCATTTTTATATTTGGACAATTACATTTTTAATAAAGACTGACTCTAACCTTTTTGAACATTTTACGACGAAATGCATGAACACAACAGAAAACACACATATTTTAATAATTTCCATACTTAACTATTGTCAAGCTATTGTTAATATTTTGTGTGTATAAAATGAGGGATTTTTCCGACTATTTGTGTATCCACTATGTCTTTAACAAGCTGAACCCAGAAGTAGGCGTCCTTTCTGCATTGTGCCACTTCGGGATGTACTCTACCCTATTTTTACTCACAGACCTGCATACCCTCGTTACGGGGGTTAGGGGTAAAGTTACAGATTTCTTAATATTCCTATTGATAGTGTGTAAACAAATCCTAGGCTCCATGCCCAATTTCACCTTTTTAGGACTAGGGAAGTAGGTACCAACTCTGAAGGTTTTATGGAGAGTCAGTGAGTATTATAATCGATGTATTTAAGCATGAATAAGATATAAAGAAACAATGCTAGACATAAATAAAATTTAAGAAGAATGTTTTTCATAAGTCCGCAGATTACATCCGATCGTGAAAATTATATCCATACTTTTTTCTCTCATACTCTATTGTTTAGTTAATTTAACATACAACCTCTTTTTACTTATAATAATATCATCTTCGACGGCCAAACTCAACGCACAAAATTTATAAAACAAAAAACATGGCAATGACGTCATGCTCGAAATGAAAGGGATGGATGCTCAAAGAAAAGAAGGATGCAAAATTTAATGACGTTTGAACGGTTTGAATAAACAATTTTATTGAAAAATATACTCTAGCTAGGGGTATTAAGGTTAAATTTTATGTTTGTTCAGATACTTTTGACCACCTTGTATGCTTAGATACCAGTGAACGATCTGTTTGCTAACATATTTATGAACACTTTGACAGCTTCGATATTTTTGAAAACTACTTGCTAAGATGTTTTTACCACTCTGTATGCTAACAACAATTTGATTATATGACTGCTAAGATAAAATTGAATTTTCGTTTGCTCACATCTTTTTGACTACTTTGCATGCTTCGATCATTATGATGCTGACTGTACCTACCTTACATACAAGCATGTAAAAATATTATATATCTATTTATATAAAAAAATCTCTTTTATTATATTATGATTATTAAGAACGTACTTAATTATATAAATAACTAGCGGCCCGCTCCGGCTTCGCACGGGTATAAAATATATATAAGTATTTCTCCACTATTTAATGGATGTTATTATACATATAAACCTTCCTCTTCAATCACTCTATCTATTAAAAAAAACCGCAACAAAATCCGTTGCGTAGTTTTAAAGATTTAAGCATACATAGGGATATAGGGACAGAGAAAGCGACTTTGTTTTATACTATGTAGTGATATATCTGAGATATTTCTTAATAAAATAAGTTCCTTAAATATAAGTTTATAATTCTTATGTTGTAAATAACTACGTTAACCCTCTTCCTCTCTCCGCTTTTGCTGTGCCCGACAGGGTCCATAATGATCTGTAATATTAAAAGTCCACCTATGTACTATTACGGAATGCAATAAAGTATTGAGTATTGAAATGTAACAGGGAGCGAGCCTATTGCTATCAACCGGGCCCTAATCCAGACTCCCGGCTGCTAGGTACCTACTGAGAATTACCTAACGGAAAACCCAGCAACACTGCCGAACTCGGCGGGACCTCACGCTCAGAAGTCGCTCTTAGCGACCACCAGACTAACGAGGCAGTTGTATTATCAAAAGTTTTCGGACGATACAGCCGTGTAACATCTTTTATTTTATTCAAAGTGCAGGCTTCAGGTAACCTACTTGTCGTATCGTATTCGGTATCTGCTCTCAGCCTTGTTTCTAACGTTAGTTTGGAGTCTCTGGAGCCGGAGTGGCGGTCGTTTAATGTAAAAGACCTGTCTCCACGAAATCTGATAAAATAACGTAGGTATGGGTAGTTGGGCACTTACGTCTGCGCTTAAGGACCTAAAATACTAGGCCATAAAAAACTTGTCTTAGGTAAGTTATCCTATTATTTTGCGATGAAATCTCTGAAAATTAAAAAAGTACTCCAATAATTTGTACAATTGATAGAGAAATTAATTGACCTAGTTACATACAAAAGAATTTCTTATTTCCACTGGATAGCTGCAGTGAAGGAGTCACCAATAAGGTGTAGGTATACTTCCTACATCAGCATCTTACGTAGATACGTAAGTGTCCGCTGAAGAAAGTAACTGGTCGATCAACGCAGACAGTCTCTCGCCAAGAGAGAATGTGCGATATATAAGCCACTAACCAGACTCAGCACTCGATAGTTTTTTAACAACGCCGCTATCGCACACTTGTTCGCGACAATGGAAATACCGGTTAGTAAACAACTTCAATTGCTCTTATTGCACTACCGAAATTGCGCTTTATTTTTGTCGTTTTTGTATCAAGTTTTAGTAATTGTATAACTTAAGTAACTTATTGCATAAGACTACTTCCTGTTCTTGCACTTGCAAGCGATTAGTTACGTGTTTCGGAAAAAAATGTCATTACAGTACAGTGATTTGTTTAATTAATATGTTATTTATAGGATATCTACAGAAATACTTTATTTTACCTAACATTAATTAATACCAGTTTGTATAAAATTAAAATCTACCGGAAATAATAATTGTAGGCTGCACACGGTGTCAAGTAGGTACCTACGTGCCTTGATCAATTGATCATGCTTATGGAGTGGGGACTGGGTATACAAACGTAAAACAACGATACCTCATGTTAAGTAGGCTAAGAATAAAATAAATTAATTCATAAAGCTAAAATAAATAGGTAAAAATGACTAATCTAAAATTGTATATTTCCAGAAACTCCTAATACTTTTGTGCTGTTTATACTGCGGTAATGCGCATCACATTCAAACTATACCAGTGGAGAACTATGAAACCGAATTACAAGTTCTGGGTGAACACGTTGAGATCCCCGAAACTCCTGTCAGAGTTGTGAAAATCACGAAAACTGTAGCCGTCAAGATACCAGTGCCATATCCAGTAAAGGTGATCGAAAAAGTACCGTATCCGGTTCATATAAACAAACCTTACCCCGTACCCGTCCCACAAATTGTTAAGGTGCCTCACGTTAAGTCGCCGCCAAAACTTCACGAGCATGAAGCTCTCGGCAGTGAGGGTGGCTCCCTTAACTTACACCGCTCAAGTGGTCACGATGATTCCTACCAGGTACAAGAAACTCACTCTTCGGACGCGCCGTCTAACGGAGGTTCTTACGAACCACAATCTTACAATGGACACGATGCGGGGCAGAGCCAAAGTTTCGGACCATATGGCGACTATTCTTCAGAAGGATCGCCAGGTAACTCTTACGAAGCGCCGTCTCACACGTACTATGGAAACGCCGGAAACGATGCAGACTCCTTTGAATCTAAAAACTATGATCAAGCTATAAAAGATTACCTGCATAAAATTAACCCAAGTGGAAGTACGCATGGACTCAAACCTTTTAATTATAATTAAATAAGTTTCGAAGGAAGTCTGTAGGAATAATATGTACCTGACTGGATTGTTTATACATAATAGTTTTAGTAGTGATGAGTGTGATTTGTATGAGCAGTGTTACAGAAGTATAATTATTGAGGCTGTTTTAGTAATTTTATTGTTGTTGCTAGATGTGTACGGCGTATTGTTACATATGTTATAAAATAATAAAACCAATTTTAAAACTGAAATTCATTTTGTTTACCGTATCAGCTGCATACCATATCCACATATTGTTGTATATCTTATTGTTTTAGTAATAATTGTTTTTTAATAATTTTCTGAAACAGGTAAAATAAAAATAATGTGGGTACCTATAGTTACGAAATCCATATATTTTCCTGTGTCATTATTATCACATTTAATTAATTATTATTTTTTAAATAATTTTAGACTTATATACTTTCTAACACACAAAACACATTATATATTGTAGGAAACTCTAATTTATATAATAATAACATTCATTACAATATATTTATTCTAAGATAGTTTTAATATAATCATTATATTGTAAAGATATAATTCATTTATCACGTAGGAATGTTTAGGGTAATGAATATGTATGACGGGGAGTTTTTTCATAAGTAAAACGTTATGTAATGATTCTGTTATACAATAATATGACACCGTCAAACACTTACCAATCCGTTATTTTTTGTAAAAATACAAACTTAATGTTGCCTTAGACTAACTTAACATATATGTGTAATTAATGGTAACAACATTTAGGTACCAAAAAGTGCGACTAAACTAAGACGAATAATTCCACTTCCTCATTTAAAACGGAGGATACAATTGTACTCTTGGGCGCTTTCCAGCATTCTCTTCGTCTAATTCTCCGGGTTGATCGACGGGAAGCTTTACTTCAATGACGGGTCTTGGGAGGTCATCAGGTTTTTCATCTTCGTCAGACACGTACATACGAGTCAGGTCTGAGGCGACAGATGCCGTCTCACATATACTGCGGACAATATTAATTGATTAACAAAACTAAAACTGTAACCTTAAATCATGTTCTGAGGCTGGAGACGGGTGTGGTCATGTGGTGGTATACCTATAATATTCGGATTCTGCGACAGGCACGTTGAAGTGCGAGTTTTCTGGCTTGAGGTCCATGGCGGGCAGCACGAGCGGCGCGGCCGACGCGGGCTCGGGCTCGGCCCGCAGGAGCGGAGGCACCGCCACTTCCTTGTCTTTCAACGGCAGTTGCATGACGATGTCCAAAGTTGCATCTTCCTCTTCCTTAACAATGCCACTATAATGGATGTTTGAAAATGATTAATTTTACTTTCAAATATAATAACCGTAGGATAGCCCTAAATAGGTAGGTATGGTAGGTGTAACTGTATCACTTATTTTGCGATAATGTCTCAAGGAAATTTGGTTTATGCCAATCGGTTTAATGAGCTAACTTTGTCGTTTTTTAAAAGGTACAAGTTATTTTATGATTTTCCGTTAAATTATTATCAAACTCTTTCAACCAATTTTTTTAAATTATACGCATAATATACGTGTTACAACTTTTTTAAATTAATTTATAATTATGTAGTTATGCTCCCGTATTTCGGACAACACACTAAATATAACTTGTCGAAATATTTACCTTCCTAAGTTTAGAGCTATTTTGTACTCCTGTGATTTTTGGACCACTTCCAACCAGTTGTGCTTGTCACCATCATTAGCATCGGAACTAAATGAAGAGCCAGGCCTACAAACAGTTAAAAGACAACATAAATGTAAAATATGAATCACTGTTATAAGTGTTATAGGTACGTTTCGTTGTATTTCGATACATTAAAGTTACTCACTTCGTCGAACGAAAATAATTGAACAAACAGTATCACAAGTACCTAATATTTTCTGCACACTTGGTTAATCTCAGGTTTCTCTCAAAAAAAAAAACTCCTTCCAACAAAATCCATGCCGATTAAGCAAAACATAGCGAGGCATATCATATTATACAGAAGTTGACACATTAGTACGTAATGTGCAGTGATAGCCAAAGGTCGCCAGTTCAACCCCGGCACTCACCAATGTCTTTTCGAATGCATATTATAAATTAGTTATCAGTTGCTAAAAACGGTGGAGGAAAACATCGTGAGGAAACCGGCACACCTGAGAGATTTTTCAATGGTGTGTAAAGCCATGTCAGAGCTGCAGGCGGTTTAAACTCGGAGACCAGGTTGTTTATCAACCATACGATAAGCAGAAGAAGTACTAAAATAAAATAACTGTATTTATTATTTAGTTAGATATATAACTTACATTGGCGTGAAATTAACCATAGTAGCAAGATGCTTCTGTTTGTGTATCTGATAGAAATTTTCTGGAGTTTCTATCATTGTGATATCTTTTGTTAGTTCAGGCGACAAAATCAAGCTGTCTTGTTGTTTAGAGTTAGTCACGCTGCTGTCAGATATATCATTGATGGAGAACTTGAGCGTAGCTGGAAAATTAGTTAAAACTTACAGTATACCGATAATTGTGTATCCCCAAGTATTTATGATCGTAAAAAATTTAATTTTAGACGAGTCCAGTGCGATAAAATTAAAAACTTACTTTTATCAATAGGTGATATTTTTCCTGCTACGTCATACAGCAAATCGGCAGTCCAGAAATGGGGTATACGAATAAAAACTTTTCCCGAATCTACGGGCATGAAGAAACCGAGCTTGTGCAGCAGTTGCAGAAACTTGAGATCTTTACAAATGGATGCCTGCAAACAGTTCCATGGTACCAACGGCACGGACTGATTGAAAACTGTAACATTTAAAGAGAGAATTTAGTGTATCACACGTAGATATATTTAGAGAATGCTCGATTTATTTTAGATTTGATCAGATCCGTATTAATATAAAGTTAATATATTTAGTTTTAGTACTCATGCCAGTAGGTGATATTTATAAGTTATAAAATTTATAAACTATAACATGTATAATAAGAGTTTATCTCCTGCTTTAAAAATTCATATTATTAACTTTATTATTTGTTCAACAATTTCATTGGTAGAACATAGAGTTCATGTATATTTTTAAGACCTTTCTGTTACCTATGTTCACAAATAAATATATTGATTGATTCACGGCGTAATATTAAACTGATTTTATCAATGAGGTTGCGAGAAGTCTTTTACTCATTATATTTTTTCTTTTACATATTACTGTTTATCTGTCGGAATACAGAACAAACTTGGCTTAAGAGCCATTTTACATTTTTACGCAGTTTTCTAAGATTTCGGACGCTTAATTTACCACCTTAGGTAGTATTTAGGAATTGTTAAATAAATGTAAAATGTAGACCAATCTTTCGCATTGACACATAAGCTAATAGATTTACAAAAAATAACTTAATTGCTATATGGTGATCAATCTCCCGCAACACGATTTCTGAAAAATCATCGTAGAGTCAATTTCGGGCTCCAAATTCTATCAATTACATTCACAAATTTAAACGATAAAAATACAGTAAGCATTAGGCATATATTTTTATTGAAACTTACGGTGCCACATTTTCGATTAATAACACTTTTAATTGATAAAAAAAATAAAACTGAAACCTATTTTCACGGTTTATACTGTAATTTTATCGCGACTTTTTGGTTTGAATAAAGGTATATTTTAATTTTAAAATCATGTCATAATAAACTATGCTCTTTAAGAAATCTAATAATACAGTGATTTTCAAAATTCCTTCATTTAATTAGAAATCACATCATTTTCAATATCACTCCAAATCACAATAAATTACGATGCACAAACCTAGAATGATCAGTCGGGCCCGAGCGCCCAAAGAGGTAGGATCTGTGTCACTTTTTTCTAATTTCAAATTACGAAAATTCGTATTGCAAACGCATGTTTATACTACGACCACAACGTTTTCATTTTCTATGTATTATTTTCATTCGGTTTTGTTTATTATCAAGTAAAATATATTATTTTATAAGTTTATGATATTTTATTAAAATTAATATTCAGCTACTTTAACCTTGACTGTACTATTTTTGACCGCGACTTGGTCCACTTGGATTTTTTTTACGCATGAAAAGTAGCTTGTAGCCTTTAATATGTTAATCCAGGTTATAAACTATCTATGTGCAATTTTTTTCTATGTCCTTTTAACCGTTTTTGCGTAATTGAGTAATAATCCTTCAAAAATACAATCGCTTACATTTATTATTAATATAAATTTTACAAAACATGATCTATTTATAATTGGTGAATAAATTATTATTGAAGAAATTATAATTTGTCTAAATAAATTACTAAAGAAATAAAAATATTTTCATAAATCTCGAATAAGAAACATTGTCATAACGATCAAAATTTTTATGTCCGTCTCAAAACTCTCGCTACACTGTTTGCATTGTTTTTGTGTGGGTGCGCTACGCACACATGACAATTTTGACAGAATTCGAACGTCACAATTTTGTGAAATGGCTCTTAAGTATCCATATATCACATAGCTACTACATAATTATAATATGTATTATCGCCGAACAACATTGACAAATCATTAAACGGAAACAATGACACAACTGATAATGACATGATTGTTTTGATGCAATTTACTTACGCAGTGAATGATATGAGACTGGAGACAGCACATGTAAATCATTTGATTTCTTCAATTTCATTAATTTTGTTTCAGATTGATCTATAACTTCTTCGGTTCCATTATTTCTGGATAGTTTTTCCAAGTATATTTTAGCGGAACAGGTTTCCAACAGTACTTTCTGAACCCAGTCTAGAAATGTCGACTTGCCGTCTTGTGTGAGCTGCTCGCACAGCTTGGTGATTTCATCGTCTCTCATTTCTTTATTGACTTGTATAGTTTTAGTTTTTCTGTCATTTTCACCCGTCACAAATTTTTCGTATTCTTCTTTATTTATCAAATTTTGTTTAAACAGCTCTTCGATTACAGAATCTCTCGATTTAATGATATCATCTTCCTTATACAACTTGATGATTTCCCCGACTACGTCAGGTAGTGCATTGCATTGCATGTAATTCCAACTTAAAGATGACTGTTCATCTTCTGTCCACCTACAATATTGAGAAATTCCTTTTATTTACCATATTGTAAATTTAACATAAATAAATTATTACTATATGTTTTCAACATATAATTAATTATTTATTTTTTTGTATTAACCTACGGTACTCGGAGTGAAGCAAGGATTCTAAGAACACCTTATACACAGCTATATCGGTTCAGGCATACTGAAGATTTGGTGGAATAAAGAAACTCACATATGTACATACATTAACTCTGAAAATTTTAAACTCTTTTTTGTGATCATGTGAAAAGACGAGTACTTACCTGGACTGCAACTTGTTCATAATGGTGCTAGCGTCTGTCATACCAACACACGTTTTCTTTGCATCGACTTCCATATCATCAGGCTTAGTTAGGTTTGACAAAACTGGCGTGACAATGGGCTTGGTTGCAATCTTGTCATCTTCAAAGTTCTCAGTGTCCAGTGGGAAATTCGCTGTACTTTGTAGTGTATGAGGTTTTTTGATAAACGTGTTTATCACATACTCTATTAAGTCTGACCAATCCTATAAAACAATTCCAAATACTCATTTATAAATCACTCAGCATGTATAAAAATAGTACCCAACTTTCGTTTTTAAATACATTAATAACTCAGCAGGTTTTAGGTTCGAATCAAAAACTTTTGTTTTATAGGTAACCGTAACAACACAATTATCAGCAGTAAGCAAGAAGCAATTTACAAATACTTACATCACAAATTTCGAATTCCGACTTCCAAATTGACGTAAAAGTCTTTAAAATTTTTGGCTGAAATAATGTAATCAAGCTTTCAAGCTCTCCTCCCACGTGATGCATTATTGTAAATATGCAGTCATTGACAAACTCCCCGTTAGACGCGTAGTCGTCTAATAGCAACCCATATTGATACATTATTTCAGATGAAGCAAACCTGCGAATCAAAAGTAAATGTAGCTGTAATTAAAGATTTTGACAGTGAGTCTTACTAAGTTACTGTGGCTAACATGTTATATTCAATATTTTAATCGGTTTTGAAAGGAGACGACAACAAGTAACATTTAACAAGTTTGTTTTATAAAGTGTGCATTTTTCCATTGCACATTTAGCGAACGTTAACTGTACGTTCGCTAAATGTGCAATAACCTAACCTAACCCTATATCTTTTAAATGGCTGAACCGATTTTAATACAATTTTTTGTAATGTACACATTATGCTCTTTATTTGATACCCCACTATGGTATATATATAAATATAAGATTTATCATCCCCACTTTCACCCCCCATATCTTGCAAATGGCTGTACCGATTCTGAAAAAACATATCTAAGAACCACGACTAGAAAATTTTCTTGTAAATAAAAAAACCGCATCCAAATCAGTTCATCCGTTTCAGAGCTACAGTGCAGTCAAACGTAAAGTAATCAAACTTATAACACCCCTCTTTTTCCGTCAGGGGTTAACTAAAAAGTGAAAAACAAGTTCAATCGCAGTCGGGGGACCGATCTGTGGAACACAGTCTTATCTAACAGGTACCCAGACTACGATGGAACTTGTTTTTCACTTTTTAGTTCGTTTTTTGGCATGGTAGTCGTGTTTTATAATTATTTTTTAAATGATCGCTTTTCTGTTTTGCGTTGGCTTTTTAAATAATTAGTTTAATTTTTTACTTTTTAGTTCGTTTTTTGACAAGGCGGTCGTGTTGTTTAATTCTATTTTTTATTCGTTTCATTTTTTTAAAGCGGTGGTGTAAGGATTCTTACGACACTCTGTTCATCAAATTTGGTTTAGGCATTCAGTAGTTATGGTGGAATAAAGAAACTAACATATATACATACATGAACCCTGAAAACATACACTGTTTTTTTGGCCAGTCGTATGAAAATGTATGGGGATGATGACGTAATCTATGTACATAATAGGTATGTCAACCACATATTTTTTATATTATGTTCCATTTCTATTTATCAAGTGTTTTGCCACTTGTCTAGTGCCCCTGATAAACCGACACGTAGGAGCAGCCAGTTGCACCCATCAAAATTGAATGTCTTTCATTTCAGTTCACGTATCTACAGTACGTGATGAGGTACGGTACGTGGTATGATGTATTAAGATTAACTCACACAAGTGCATCTTGTTCAAATATTAGGATGATTTTATTTTATACATATTATGTTTATGTGATTATAACAAATATAAAACCAACGTACTGTCTGATATGATCGGGCATGTTTGTGGGACCATTGTATTCTGGCAACTTCATTGCACTATCCAAGAACAGAAGTAATATGTGATTTGACACTATGACGTCCTGAAACAAATTAATTAATAGGTCAATTTAAGTAACTTATTTCGCACACTAAGACATAATCAATCGAGCATTTTAGACCTTTTTTTAAAAAGAATTTTTTTTTTGAAAATGCTTGTTTATCGCATAGAAAGTATTGCTAATACAGTAGGCACATTTCCGTTTCTTGCATAAAGGGGATGGGCAAATTAGTTTAGGCGCTGATCCCAGGCTGTATCAAGTTGACACATATATATAATTATCTCATTTAAAAGGTCATAATTATATCTTCATTTTATTGTATGACCCAAATATTAACAGTTGTGCAGGGAAAGAAGACTGTTTTTCTTCTTGATTTATCAGGATGATATGAAGTCAGTTAAATTGTCAAAACAGTGGAAAGTATTTTTGACTAAAACCGTTGGTCTCCAGATACGTTTAATTAAAATATCAAGCATTACTTTTATTTGCATATATAGGCATATATATGTACTATTTATTGCAGGCGTACAATACAGGTACAAGTACATAATACCGGTTGAAAATTCAAATATTTAGAAATTCGGGTGATCGGGAGTTCTAAAACCTTAAAAAATTGGATTTTTGGGAAAAATTCTGAAAAAAATATCTTTATGCGGGTGTATCGTTTTGTGAGTTTTCCGTACAAAAAATGTATGGCAGTTTGCAGTTCAAGGTATTGTACACTAATAACTAGTTTTGACTGTACCATAACAAATAGGTATGTCATAGATAGACTGCATGCATTTGTTCAGATGGAAGTTTTTCGATTTCTTAATCAGAGGTACCAGACCAGATAAACGGACAAGACAAAAATACTATCGACTGTTTTTGCAGTTCAACATACTCTTCACCGGGTATAAATATTGCCTGTAACATGGGTACAAAGATAGCCTGGCTGGAGGCCTTGTATTAGATCTCGCCAATCGTCCGGTTAAACAGTAACAGCTCCCTCTGAGCTAACTGCGAGAGACAGAATCGAAAAAAAAAAGGGTACAAAGATGTGTATAAAAGTAAATAGGTATATTATTTATATCGATGATGTTCTAAATAAATCAAAAAACAAAACAGTCATACTTCTTCCCCTGCACAAGTGTCAATATATACAACTTGATACAACAATTGGTTGGGGTCAGTTGTCATTATTTCGTTATCTGGTATGTCGTATTCTTCTGCTGCTGATAATAATTGTCTCTTGTAAAGGTCTTAGCTATAGTCAGTGGCGTTACTATAGGTTGGTAAGCCGGCAAAATGCCCGAGAGGGCCAGTCCATAATGATTTTCGCCATGGCAAAAAAGGACCCCATCCGATTAATTTGCCATAGACCTAAGACAGTATAGCCGTCATAACGGCGGGTAGGCCCGTTATGGAGGAGTGGCTTGAGCGGCGCCATAGCGCGCTCACCTTCCGGCTGGCGCAGATCCTCACCGGACACAGATGTTTCGGGAGGTATCTGTGTCGCATAGGCCGCACTCGCCCGGTTGTCACCACTGTGAAAACCACACCAAAGACACGGCGCAGCACACGCTCGCAGAATGCGTAACGTGGGACGAGCAGCAACGTGACCAAATTGCGGCGATCGGTGACCTCTCGCTTCCAGAAGTTATCAAGTCCATTGTTGGGAGCTAGAGCGCCTGGAATGCCGTCGCCTCCTTTTGCGAGGAGGTGATGCGAGCGAAAGAGCTGTGGCCGGAATTGCGAGAGAAAGAAAAACCTCCCTTTCCACGCCAGGCGTACCGGGCGCCGCAGGGCAAATGACCTCCGGCCACAATGAGTTGCCAGCCTGCGGGTGACGGACTTGGGGTCGTGTGAGGCCCGACCAGATAGGCCCGAGTGGCGCGCGCGTCTTTCGAGAAGGCACGTGCGGCACGTAGGCTGTACGTAGTGAGCGGGGAACTCCGAAAAGAGGGGGTCGGGGAATAGATGTGGAATCCCCCTTTTGGCATAAAATTTTAAGGCATAATATTGTTTGGCATAACGTTTTCGCATACTTATTAGCATAATAAATTAATAATGCTTTAGCATAATAATACTTTGGCATTATGCAAAGGTTAGCATAACTATCATTTGGTCTAATTTGTTTTGGCATAGTTACGAGTTGCATACATTTTTAAGGAATATTTATTCGCCTAATAATCATGAGCCATTAAAATAAAAATCTTATAATTGGGGCTCACCATTCCACTATTTCCCGGAGATTGGGAGCTTCACTCAATAAACAATATTTTTATATAAAATATGGTAAGTAACGTAACGTAATATTTGACAGACGACACCCTAGGGTTTTAGCCGGTAAGAGTCAGGCATACCTCGTCACCCGGGGCGGACGAAGTTTATAAGGATTTCCCCAGTAAAAAAGGCCTAAGACAGTATAGTTACGTCACTGGTTATAGGTCAATAAAATTATTTAACAATTGACGACTGCTAGTCACAACTGTCATAGTTACTTATACTTACATCATAAACAGATAATGTTCTCCTGACCGAATTCGGTCACGGCGGCCTATCTTATCTGAGACTAGCCAACTACGCAGGAGATATTATAGTGCACAAGTATGAGCGCAAACACAGGTGCACTCCCTATTCCCTCACTCTCATAGTCCGATGGGGCGGTACACCGACACGACTGGAGAGAGATCAGGCGCAGGACCAATGGCTTAACGTGCCTTCCGAAGCACAGAAGGGTCTTAACCTGTGAAAACGGTCTCCCATCACAAGACCGACCGCGGCTTAACCTCGCTAATCGACTGATTTCCGCGATAGCCACGTAGCTGCGAGCCCCTAGTATACAGATATACGTACTAAATAGACTATGTGAATAGTAAACGAAAAAAATAAATTAATAGGAATGCGATTGTACCTGCGCTGTAGACTAAATGAGATAACAGGTCATTTAAGTTTTACCTGTAAATATTGTTTTGAGTGATACTTCGGATTGTAATGACGCAGAAGCAGTACGAATAGTGATCTAAGTTCTTCCGTCTCACACATTTTATTTTGTAACTTGAGAAGTGCATCATGATCTTCCTTGCATATGTGTGAAAACTTTTTGTATACTTCAATGGCCTGGATAATTTCTCTTATTGCTGTAACAACCTACGAATCAAATATTGTTTAGTGATGACTTAAGACTTCTTAAGGTAAGATCAATACAGTAGCAATTTTAAGCAATGTTTATTCTATCTACTCGTAAATAGGTCATTCGCGGTCTGCAAGCGCTATAAAATAGAGGGTTAGTTGACAATCTTGAATAAATTAAGTATGTATGGTTTGTATTTCTACTCATCATCATCAGCCAAAAGGCGTCCACTGTTGGACAAAGGCCTCCCCCTATTCAATAGACTAAAAATATAAACAACTGTAAAAATATTATAATACCTAAATCACATTAATTTTGCTATGTATCGCATATAAATACATAAAATGACGCCTGTATTCCCCGAACAGGTAGGCAGAGGACCAGAGGTACCTAAAGCCGTTGTTACTTTTCTTAGCCTATATTATCTCATAAAAATTAAATATTTAATTAATTAATCGAAATCGAATGAAATTGGAACCTAAAACCACGATTGACGAATTAAATTTTAGTCACTGGTAAGTTGAATGAAACCCTTAACATTGAACTTATTGCTATTATTTATTAACTACTAGTACTTACCAAATGAAGTCGCCTTATGTTTGGTTTAAGGTCATTACCATCAAGTTTAATGGCCAGTTCAAACTGCTCACATAAATTAACCCCTTCCGCCGTCAAGTAGGACACAATATCTATAGACAGTACCGAGCAGACATGTTCTAGGTCAAGTTCAATTTGTGTCGCAAACTTAAGAAAGTAAGTGACAAGCCAAAAGAAATGCGATGTGTCAATTTCTAGTTGAAGATCACTAAGAATTTGATTATGAAGTGTTTGGACAAGTGAATTATATCCTTTCAATAGAAAATCAACAGTGAACTCCTTCAAAACATTAGATATGTCGTCATCTGTGGGTGTCTTATGAGTCAGGCCTTGCACGTTAATACTGAAAATTAAAATATTATATATTAAAAATTGATATTTAACGTATTCTACAGTAACTAAGAGTACTTAAAAAGTAAACCTACATGTTTGATTTGCCTCTTTTAACAATTTTCTTCCGTTTTCGGTCTTGCATGGTAACGCCAGAGCGCGTCTTGTTGTTGATCCTTTGTTTGGGATTGTGTGGTTTTTGATGGACCGGCTTTTTTGTAGGTAACTCATCCTCGTTACTTGATGTTGAAATCGACTCTTGATTTTCGATTTGTGTGCCATACCCACAATCCGAATTTTCCGATATCACATTTTTTTTTTCATTAATTCTCGATAGTTGACCAAGATCACTTCTCTCAGATTGAATACCGCTACTACAAGACGCTTTTTCCTAAAACGTACATAACAATTTTCATTGTTGTTAAAACAATTGTATTTAAATATTATGTAATTTTTTTTTATTTGTTTTACTTGTTTGTTTTCTGTTTAATCTTGTATTTTTTTTTCTATATTATTTTTGTTTTTAGGGTCAATAAATATTTTTCTATCTTTCTTTCATATTTGATTTAAAAACGAGTACTTACAGCAACGTCTTCAAATACAATAAAAATACGTACGTTATCAGATTTCATAGTGTCTTCGTTGGTATTATCCATAGTAAATTTGATTTTTAATATATCCTTCACATCTGGTGTTCGAAACGGTTGATTACCATTCTCGTTGGAGCTGTTCACTTCGGAAGAGGCGTCCCAACCCTTATTTACAGAATTAGGACCACCGTTACTCTTCCCACTGCCACCAGTGTCTGATGAATCTGACGTCTGTTCCGAAGTACACATAGGTGAAGATCCTGTCGAAAGTTACACTCGATTAATAACTAATATTTATAAGGCAATACGATTCGCGGATAAAGGTCCTATAACAAGAAATACCTCGATCTGGTGGAGACGTATTACTTTCATTGTCTTCAGAACTTTCAGACAAAGACGCTTCAATCCACAAATTAAGAAGTTTATGTAGAGTAACAACATGTTGGTCTTTGTACAACAATGCTATTAGTTGTACCATTGTTACTGCCCATTTATTCTGGAAGGAAAAACAAATACAAAACACACATCTCGACTCTTTAAAACTATCACGTATTCGATAAAAAATTCATAACAGCATTAAAGCAATATTATCAC
This sequence comes from Abrostola tripartita, assembly GCA_905340225.1. Classification (NCBI taxonomy): domain Eukaryota; kingdom Metazoa; phylum Arthropoda; class Insecta; order Lepidoptera; family Noctuidae; genus Abrostola; species Abrostola tripartita. The sequence continues at coordinate 8,058,821 of HG996488.1, forward strand.
TTAACAAAAGCATACAAATAAATTAATAGGTTTACCTCAGAGAGATTTGCATCACTTACCGCATCCGGAATAATCATTAATTTAATGAGAATTTTATCAATACTTTGACTAAATATGTTCCATAAAATTTGATTTTGTACGGCGTGAGGAGGTCCATTGTAGTTAGGATTTTGACTACTTGGCTCCTCAGGGATGTGTAAAATGTTTCTAAGCAATAAAAGGCTGTTACTAATGTTTGTGCATTTCTCGGTAGACAATTTTGCCTTTTGTTCGAAATCAACATTTTTCTTTAAGAAATCTATAATCACTTTAGTCGCTCGTTGATCTGTAAAAGCTACTTTGGTCGATGTAAGTAAATTATTAATTTCAAATATAGTATGCCTTCCAAAATCGTTTCTGGAAATTACGTCAACAGATAGAAGACACTCGATAGGAATTGTCAAATTCACTAGTATCCGAATCAGAAGCTCTATAGTCACATCTTCCTTAGCGTGTATTAACAGCGGTATGAGATCTTTCTTGATGTTTTGTCCAAAACTAATGCTTCTACGATATGTCCGCAGGTATTTGTCTTCAGTTATAATATTGTGAAGAATTGTTTCCAAAGCAGCTAAAAAGTTGTTTAACATGTATTAAATTATAAAAATTAATACTAGATAATTTCAAGACTGTGCAATAAATAATAGGTAGGAACTTACAATTGCAGTTTTCGTTCACGTGATATCCATCTGCATGTAAAAATCCGAGGTTGCTGAATGTGCTGTGAATCTGTGGACTACGAAGAACCCATTCCATTTTGAATCTGAAAGGAGTAATGATACAATTGTATTATTTAATGGAAGTTATTTATTATTAATGTCATGTCATAAGACCTCTGATGGATAATAATTTAGGGTGGGAATAGTACCAAGATAGCCTTACTAAATAACACAACCTAACTCATCGCCACACACTTTCGGCTTTATAGATAGGTAAGCGTTCAGTCGTAATCCAGCGCTTGCCGGAATAAAAAAATGTTTTAACGCCATCTATTTGCTGAGCGCTGAATAAGTTTTTCTTCGATTCCTATGTGCAAAATGGCACTTTATTATAAAATGATAAAAAGAGTCACTAAAATTTTAAATAATTATAATTAACAATAAAAAAAAATGTAAAAAAAATAAGTATATTTTTTATTATTAGGAAAATATTAGGAATAGTCTAGTATTTAGTAATAGTAAATATCTAGTAATTAATAATATTTAAAAGAAACCTGAAAAGTTAAATAATACCTAAAACTCCTAAAAGTATCTATTATCTATATAAGTTAATGTTTCCTATCAATCCTTAAATAGCTCTCCTGCATAATTGGCTTATTTATGATAGGTAGTAGAAGTGAATTAGTGACGGTATTGGAATAAAGGCATATTTTATTAAGTTTCAGCGTTATAATAATTTTAAAAAAAATGTTGATTCTATGACACGAATATCGAATAGCTTATGCCGATACAAAGGAAGGAGAATTAACCTGTGACTTCGTCCGCGTGGAATTCGACCTCTACAATACAAACTTCAATACTCCTCGTCAAGTACTTATCTCTTTGTTCATAATTTATGTCTCTGAATTAAAAACCAGTTTCCCGACGCAAAATTAAATTACCATTTTAATTTGTAACCCCTTGTAACTTGTAAAAATCGTTAACAATTGATAAATTAAAGAGGGAAGATGTTTAATGTCATGCATTAAATTTAAATAGGTTTTTTATTTTATTGTTTTTATAAGAGCATAAATAATTGCAATGTAGATCGAGATATATGAGAGAGCCCTGGCACCCATAACAAAGTTTAGTCTTAGCTTTAGCACAGAATAAAAGTGCCAGAGGTCCATACCCAGCGATGTCTTTCAAAACATTTTATGAACAATAACATAATTGTGTATCATTTTAAGTTAGACATAAGTTAAAAGTTTATTATTTATATATTATTTTCGTCCTCGACATGACGTTAAACTGTCGTACATTTGGTATAAACCAAATGTAAAAAATACCATCTTAGGGCTGTGGGATTATCATACCCAATTAGGCCTTGATAGGACAGTCGACATTAGTACAGGATGACGACTTAGGGCGGCGGCTAAGGAACGTCTTGCTCGTCAATGGCGGCGTCCATGAACCTAGCTAGTTGGTTCATTGTACACCCTCCAACTTGCAGTAGACAAGCGCGGAGGGTTAATTTGTCTAAACCCCTACTCTCTCATGACACACAACAAATGGAATGCGCCCCCAGTACCCGGCACCGGTTTCAGCAGGGCAGATGGAGCCGTGAGGCCTCAAAATCTCCGGGTGGGATTTCACTGCCAGACGACCAATGCAAGCTTAAAGGACTCAGATAAACTTAAGATTCTAACTTTAAACACCAGAACTCTTAGAACAGAAGAACGCCTCACGGAATTAGAAAATGCGATTGAAACCGTAAATTGGGACATAATCGGCCTGGCTGAGGTTAGGCGAGATGGAGAAGACACACTAGAAAGGAGTTCCAATATATTCTATTACAGTGGAGGTACAGGAAGTAGATACGGTATGGGATTTTTAATTTCCAAAAAATGGAAAGATCATATTTTAGAATGAAAAGGTTATTCAGATAGAATAGCAGCCCTTAGATTCCGCATTACTGACCAGACAACCTTAGCTATTATTCACCAACCTATTACAGACATATATATATATATATGTCTATGAACCAACTTCCACCCGCTCTGATGAAAAAGTTAAAGAATTTTACGACCTCCTCAACAAGTACAAGGTGATTTCAATGCTAAAGTTGGTGCTAGACAAGAACAGGACAACAGAAACATACTCGGACCTTACGGACTCGGTTCGAGAAACGAACGCGGATTGAGGCTTCTTCAATTTGCGTTTGGTCAAAATTTAAGCCTAGGCAACAGTTATTTCTATAAAAAACTTCACCGTCGGTGGTCATGGCAATCCTCAGACAAAATCACAAAAAATGAAATAGATTTTTGCCTTACTTCCCATAAACAAATATTTAATAATGTAGAAATCCTGAGTAACTTCAGTTTCAATTCCGACCACAGACCTTTACGAGCTACATTAACATTCAATCAAAAGATACAACGTTGCCAAATTATCAAAAAATTAAATAAAGATAAATTCAGTAAACTGAGCCCCTCAACAAAACAATAAATTAACTAACGAAACAAATGAAACTTGTACACACCAGAATATAATGCTGCAGACCGCTTAGTTAAGCGAAGTATTCGTAGAGATTTAAGGAACTACAATACTCGTGTCATCCAAATGGCGCTAGAACAAAATTGTTCGCTGAGTGCAGCAAAACAGGACTTCTAGCAAAGGACGACCAACAATAGCTTCCCTCAAAGATAGTATGGGCATTAAACATACAGACATGGGAAAAATTATGAACATGTGCACGGAATATTATACAAATTTGTACTGTGAGAAATCGACTTTCCAACCAACTTCTTGCGAAAATTGGGAAGTACATAGGGCACTACGGAGTATGAAATACACCAAGAGTCCTGGTGATGATGGCATAACTACCGAAGCTCTAAAAATAGGAGAACCGGTTCTGCTACCGAACATTACAAATTTCTTCAACAATATTCTAAAAACTGGAACTTTGCCTCATAAACTTTGCTATTCACAGATCATCCTTCGTCATAAAAAGGGTGACAAAACATGTATTGATAATTACGGCTTAGCTGTGGAACACTTTAGGCTAATAATAATTTAAATATTGCTTTTAATCCGTCTTCCCATACACTTCCATACAAGAATTCGAAAAAAAAAACATGTAAATGGTTTTTTTTTTAATAATTCCTAAAGATCTACATTATTTATAAAAAATCCCAAACAATATTTTATTTCCTGCGTCACCCCTGGCAAGAGCAGCTTGGGTGAAGCAGGAAATAAAAGTTTGTGTGTAAGTCTCGTGGTTCTGTATTTATCGAAACACGCTAAAACACGTGCTGATAAATACGTAAACAAAGGGCTTAGTAATTTCATGCTCATAACTTCAGAATATAAAGACCTGTATGGTGCAGTGGCTAAGTGATTGGACTGCTGCTCAAAGGGTGCGTGCAGGCTCGCGGGTTCGATTCCCTCACGTGTCAAAAATTTGTATGATCCGCAGATGTTTGCAACAAGGAATATAAATATGGGTGTATATACCAAGGTAGTAAGTGAATGTTATTCGGTAGTAGAGGAGGTAGAGCGATTATTTTCAAAATAAAAAAATATTTATTCGGTTAGTTCTATTTTAGCATAAAGTCCAGATCCAGAAACACATAAGTTAAAAATTAATCCAAGTTTCCTATGTGTGGTCAGTGGAGTAACTGAGAAATAGAGTGAAAAGTAATTTTATATAAGTTAGTACACACTTTTGTAGTTACAAAAATTGAGACGAGCATGCTGAGATTGCATGTATAAACTTATAAAGTATGGACATATTTAGTACTAGCGGCCCGCTCCGGCTTCGCACGGGAATAAAATATATATTATAAGTACTTCTCCACTATTTAATGGATGTTATTATACATATAAACCATTCCCTTCAATCACTCTATCTATTAAAAAAAACCGCATCAAAATCCGTTGCGTAGTTTTAAAGATTTAAGCATACATAGGGATATAGGGACAGAGAAAGCGACTTTGTTTTATACTATGTAGTGATTATGAGCATGTATGAAAAACAGTATGAGAGTAAACGAGGTGAAATAAATTTTCAGGATCGTTGTAAACAGAAAACCTTGATCTCTGCCTGCCTTTCTGGTTTACAGGCTTGATTTTATGCATTTATTCTTCATGACACTTTCATTTGGAGAATCAGTCAGAAGTACTGTTGACTGTTGTTTAATAGAAATCCTGCTGAAGTCACAATTAAGTAGGTATACTTAATTCACTTGTAGCACTTCAGCAGGATTTTAGTGGTGGCAATGTAGGTATAAAATGTTCTATACACGTAAAGGTCGAAGACGATAACTGCGGCCTTCGGCATACTTTCATTATTCTGTTCTCATAATAGGTACGACCTAAATGCCGTGGGCCTTCAGTCCTTAGGTACCCAGTAACAGAATAAATATTTTTCATTTGCCATCAAAATGTATCATGTAATAAGCCAGTTGGTAAGTACTTACAGTTGTACCTATGGCATTCATTGATTAATTTAATTAAATGACTCTCATTAATTTATCAATGCTTAAAAATAAGTTCGCAATATCAAATAGATGGTTGGTGGCGATGGTTTATGAATTATTTTTAATATACTTAGCATGAGTAGGTACTTACTCCACATGGAAATTAAAAACTAATATGAATTATCATTAAGCGTTCACAAACACTTTTATCTAGTACGCTGTGCAGTCCCAAATAATAATTGGTTAAAAGCTGGTATATATTCAGTTCTTCTATGCTTTAACTGACAAAATTGTGATAAAAAACACTGATTCTATAAAACGCGTAAGACATTCAATAAATAATCACAAAAAATTATATAAATTACACATTGAACGTAGGATAGCATCCGAACAACCCCACGTGAATGAGTAAAACAACGTTATTCTAAGCGCCAATAGTAGGTCACGCTCCGCGGGTCGCGTGTACACTGCACGTGCTTGTTCGTCATCAACTCAAGTCGCAGAGCCCACCCACCTACGTTTTCCTCCCACTTCCCTCCCTCCGCTGACGTCCGTTGTTATGAACGTTAAACGTATGAACAGCGGCAATTACGTATCGTACGTATATAAATGAAATTGACTTTTCGCAGAAGTACATAACTTAAACATTTAAAATTTATTTAGGCATAACCGGTAAATAATATTTACTACAGTTGCCCATATACATTGTATGCAGGTTTGTATTATATTAATATACTTAGTATGTAAAACTATAGATATTTATTGCCGGATACATTTTATATCGTAAATTGTAAAACATCTAACTGCATCGTTGGTCTAGTGGTCGCACAGAGCGACTTCTGAGCGTGGGGTCCAGGCTTTGGTTTTGTCGAGAAAAGAAAAAAATGGTGACCCGACCGTTTCATAATATTTACAGTCAGCATCATATTAATGTCTAAGCCTCAAGTCTAACGATCTTTTGGAATTTTGGAAGAATGGTTTATTTATATTTATTTATTCACAAAAATATGTGTTTATTTTCATGTTTATCATCAATTTTTGAATTCTTTTTGTAAAACTAGCACAGTAAAGTAACAAAAGAATTTAATCAGATAAAGAGTAATTGTACTCGCACACTAAGGGTTCAGTAGGACGTATATTCCTTTAGCACCTGATGCCTTTATATTGGCTGTCGGTCTAATTTAGCAGCACTAGTAGCATAAGAAAGCCCGGAAGCCCGGAATGCGATGAGACTGCAATCTTCAGCTGACATGTCGGAATACGGTCAACTCAATAGGCGAATTTCTATCTCCACGCGTCACGATTTGCGCTCCTTTAATACTGCCCGTATTAAGGACGCAATTGAGCGGAACCGGGGCTTCAAAGTGTTCGCGAGGAATTCGTCTGTTGGGAAAAGCCAAATGACGAAGCTGAAGATCGACGATGGCAGTATCATCTCATCGAAACCGGAAATATTGAGAGAGCTCGAGAGGTTTTACGGACAGCTGTACACCACGACACGGGAACCCGTTGTCAGGATAGCTCAGGACTCTAGAGCTAAACTGACCTGACCCGACACTACACTGAGGACATCCCAGACATCAGCCTGTACGAGATTAGAGTGGCTCTGAAACAGCTTAAGAACAACAAGGCGCCGGGTGATGACGGAATTACAACGGAGCTTCTGAGAGCGGGTGGAAAACCGGTACTTTTAGTCCTCCAGAAGCTATTCGATTCCGTCATACTCGAGGGTACTACGCCAGAAGCATGGCACAGGAGTGTGGTGGTGCTCTTCTTCAAAAAAGGTGACAACACCTTGTTGAAGAATTACAGACCCATCTCGCTTCTGAGCCATGTGTATAAGCTGTTTTCGAGAGTCATTACGAACCGTCTCGAACGCAGGCTTGATGACTTCCAGCCTCCCGAACAAGCCGGCTTCCGAAAAGGCTTTAGCACCATAGACCACATCCACACGCTCCGCCAGATTATACAGAAGACCGAGGAGTATAATCGGCCACTGTGTCTAGCGTTTGTGGACTATGAAAAAGCCTTCGATTCAATCGAAACCTGGGCTGTGTTGCAGTCCCTTCAGCGATGTCATATTGACTATAGGTATATCGAGGTGTTGAAGTGTTTGTATAGTAACGCCACCATGTCGATCCGGTTACAGGACGAGAGCACGAAACCAATCCAACTGCAGCGTGGTGTGAGACAGGGAGACGTGATTTCTCCGAAACTGTTCACAAATGCGTTGGAGGACGTTTTCAAGCTCTTGGACTGGAACGGGTCCGGCATCAACATCAATGGCGAATACATCACTCACCTTCGTTTTGCCGATGATATAGTTATCATGGCGGAATCGCTGGAGGAGCTCAATACTATGCTCAGCGACCTCAGTCTTGTTTCCCAACAGGTGGGTCTTAAAATGAACATGGACAAGACGAAGATCATGTCAAATGTCCATGTCGCACCCGTACCGGTTATCGTTGGGAACGATACTCTCGAGGTTGTTGACCACTATGTCTACCTTGAACAAACTGTTCAGTTAGGCAGGTCCAACTTCGACAAAGAGGTCGCCCGAAGAATCCAACTCGGATGGGCAGCGTTCGGGAAAATACGCGACATCTTCTCGTCCAAAAAAAATCCGCAGTGTCTGAAGACGAAGGTTTTCAACCAGTGTGTGTTGCCAGTGATAACGTATGGCTCTGAGACGTGGTCGCTAACGGTTGGCCTTTTAGAGAGGCTCAGAGTCACTCAACGAGCTATGGAGAGAGCTATGCTCGGAGTTTCTTTGCGCGACAGGATCCGGAATACGGAAATTCGCCAAAGAACTAGGGTCACCGACATAGCTCAAAGCATATGCAAGTTGAAGTGGCAATGGGCAGGCCATATCGCTCGAAGAACTGATAACCGCTGGGGAAGAAAGGTTCTCGAGTGGCGACCACGAACCGGAAGACGCAGCGTTGGCAGGCCTCCCACCAGGTGGACCGACGATATCGTCAGAGTTGCGGGCAACCGGTGGATGCAAACGGCAAGTTGTCGTTCATTATGGCGTTCTAAGGGGGAGGCCTTTGTCCAGCAGTGGACGTCTTCCGGCTGATGATGATGATGATGAGTAGCATAAGATGAGTGTGAGCAAGATAATTACCTATGTCAAATCCATTTAATTATTATCATAAAAAAATATATATTTAATATCGCATCTTGCTATTAGATCATTGACCAAAACCCCCGTCCATCTTTAAGTTTGCAAACAGTTCTAAGTACCTAGTCAAATGTACCAATATAATGGGGAATATGCATGTATTTATTCACATCGTTATATAATTGTAAAAAAAAAATCAGCGACAAATAATGAAAATTTTAGGAGAAAAAAAATGTTGTAAACTAACGTTGTAAATATCACCCTAATACGGCCACTTTAAACGCACGCCATTTTGGCGCGCTTGGCGTGACTTAAAAGTCCCAGTATCAAACAACAAGTAATTAGCTGTAAAATAATCGTTCTCCGTAATTTATCAATGTTTTGTATTTTACAGCTGTTATAACACGAAGAATAACATAAAACCTACATATAAGTACTGTATTAAAGTACATAAATGTAAAATACACATTCGACATCTAAGACTTTGACGTCACAGTACATATTTTGTCAGTTAGCGTTGCGTTTAAACTACTTTGAAATTCCCGCTCATTTGTGTCACTTTTTAATAATTATTTTCTTAATCAAAAAGTAATCATATAAAAAAATATTACAAAAATAACATTTGGCTCATATTTGAATCACATGCATATTCCCTATTGTCTAGCATTGTAACTTTAGAACTAACATTTTATCAATACTTAAAATACGTCGATTTTGCTACTCACTGACTCATCAAAACCTAGGGTAGGTACCTACTTCCCAAAGACCTAGAAAGGTGAGAGAAGAATGGGCGTTTTGTCCCACCCGGTAGCAACTTGTGACTTATGATATGTCATTTTAAAGGTTTTAACAATAAGGTATTATACACCATGTAAAAAAAACATGTTTATGATAGATTTCGTAAAGAGTAAACGAGAAACGTCGGGATTTATTCATAAGTATGCTACATATTTAAATTGTATAATTCAGTTTTAAAAATTATCTTTTTTAATCTGTTCATGAAATGTCTAAAACGGTTTAATAGAAATCCTTATTTGCCATATTGATTCCGACGTGACGTCGCGTCACTCCGACAGTACTAACCCGTCAGTGTATATACCTATGTTCTGTGACATTGTTCACTAACGGAGCGATGTCAAGAGCCGAAACAGCATGGCGGTTAGCGTTTCTGCGCGATAATTCAAAATCATAAATATAAATAAGCTAATAAGCCTTTTTCGATTTTATAAAATTCAAATAAAGATTCTACTGGTTTATTACGACCTTAGGATTGATTTCTAACAGTTTACAAAAAATGTGTAATACCCTTTTATAGCTTAATTTTATTGTATTTCAACAACATTGACACTTGTGCAGGGAATGACCTATGCGCTATTAAGGCGCTATGATTGTTTTTCTGTTTGATTTTTTTGAAACTTCGTCCAGATAAATAATGTACCTTTTTATTTTTATACGTACCGTTGTGTATGTTATAAGCAACATTTCCCTATACTCCGTGAAGAGTATGTAAAATCGCAAAAACAATCAAAAGTATGTTTGACTAAAACCGTTGATCTGCTCTGGTACCTCTGACTAAGAATAAAGAGAATAACTTCCATTTAAACATGGATTTGCGGTCTATGTATGACTTACCTATTTATTATGGTACAGTCAAAACTAATTATAAGTGTAAAGAAATTACGTTGAACTGCAAACTGCCATGCAAAATTTGTACGGAAAACTCACATAACATTACACCCAAAAGAAGTATTTCTTTCAGTAATTTACACGAAGATCCTATTTTTGCTCTCTTTCTTTGCACCTGCATGTCTATATATCTGAATTTTCAACCGGTATTAAATACTGTTTATTAAAGGCATATATGTATGCAAATAATTAATAAGTGCAATTAATGCAAATTAAGTTAAAAATACTTTTGTGTTGGATAATCCATTTATCGAGAAAGGCTTTATAACATTCGAAATCCACGCGAAAGAAGTCGCGGGTGGAAGCTAGTTTTATATAATATTGGAATGCCTTCAAAAGTGTTTACAATTAGTCGTCTGAACAGTTCTAGAACTTCAGAATATTGTACCTACCCTATTTTTACACACAGACCTGCATCCCCCTTAACGAGGGTTAGGGGTGAAGATAACAGACGTTGAATAAAGATTTGCGCAGTAGACGGACACCGAACGGGCAACAAAAAAACTGGTGATACCTCGCAATTTTAAAGAAAGTTATTTAACATATCACAGACATCATACAACGTCGTTCGTCATTCTTAATTATCGACTTTAGTGCAGCATTTTTATGTAACAATTATGTTATGAAAAAAATACAGTAGCAGACAGTTGTGTAAGCCACAACATCCATTTTTAACCGACTTCAAAAAAAGGAGGAGGTTATCAATTCGACTGTATTTTTTTTTTTTTTATGTTTTTTACCTCATAACTTGCGACTGGGGGAACCGATTTTCATGATTCTTTTTTTATTTGAAAGCTGGTGCTTCCCGTGTGGTCCCATTGTCACCATTTCAATACCTGATGATGGGATCTTGTAGAAATCGGGGGAACTCTTTAATAAATAATAGCAGATTAACCGCGATTGTTGCTATAGCATATCTAAGCATTGTTTACGCCATTACACAACATAATATCACGCCTGTACTCACTACAAAGGTTATAAAAACAATTCCGAAAAAAAAAATGCTCAAGGTCACTTACAACGTTTTACAAAATAAACGCAATACTCAAAAATAATTAGATGTTTGTTCTGATGAGATATTCGGTTATATGAACAAAACTCTTCAAATTTCATGCGTCCTAATTACGTAAGCTGATCCGTGATCGCGGTACTGTCCCTGGGTAACCGTGACCCTGGAACGTAAAGGGCTATTGAAGGAACACTGTGGATCAGTATGACAGTAGTATGACTGTCAGTACAAGTCTGACAGTCCCTCCACCCAGGGTGGGAGGACTCATTGGATGATTTTGCCTCGTAAATAAAAGGTGTATTATGACTTACTTATGTACTAATGACTTACTTATGTACTACTGACTTACTTATCTACCTTCATTATCGGAAGACAGATTTCGTAGTCTTGTCATTTCCTGCAACGATCTATCGTCGCGTGGTTTATTATATTTCACTAAATACCCATTTCACAAAACAAAATTTAAACCGCTAAAATGGTCATACAAATAGCAAAACCACATTAGCAGAATCAAAAGCTAAAAAATCGTGAAATAAAAAATTATAACCTCCTTCAAAAAACTCAAAAGTGAAAAATAATATTTTATCACTTCACTTTACATAAGCGAAGTGGAAGTCGGCGCCAAATCCCAACATCCATTAAGAGATTCAGAAAAAAAAAAGTACTTATGAGAATGCTGCCATACGTGCGTGGTTCATAGTTTAAAAGCTAACACTTTAAACTAAGCGAACGCATAGGATTTGGCGTTTGAGTTTTTTGAAGGAGGTTACAATTTTTTATTTATCTTAGTTGTTTCTTTAAAACTCCTTATAAATTGTGAGCTACTAAATGTCTTTGCGCAGTAAAAGGTACATGTTATGATGTTATGGCCGGAGTCCCATACAAAAATGAAACATCTCCTTTGAATAATTTTCCACCTTGCTGTCTTTGAAGGCTGATTTTAGCCAAAGTAGCCCCCATTAAGTAGGTATGTACTAATTATTGATGATTTATGAAAAATGAGAGTCTGGCGCATTCTCAAGTCCTACTTAGATACCATGAAATCGCATGTAGATTTTTAATTTACGGATGAAAATCTAAATTAAATCAACTCATTCACTGAACATAATTTTTACACTTTAGGCCAACATTTTCATATTTTTAGGTAATTCAGATACCCCATGGCACGATTGACCAAATTTGTTTCTTGACGTCATTCTTTCGGCTCCCCACTATAAAGCACTCTATATTTCTGAAATGAAAATCTTTTCTGGATTGGAGAAAAGATTTGCTCTTGACAACTGTTTCCGAGTTATGGGCCCTCGATTTTTTTTTAATTCACACGCGTGCCATGCCATGCGTCTCAGAGCTGATATGATTTCCATGGACCAGGTTAATAAGGTGCTACAAAAAAACGGTCCAAATTAACCCTTATTATCCTAGCACCCCATTTAAGGTGCGCCTTTATATTACCTAAAAAATACCTATTATTTAAATATTGACAATTGGGTTATTTCAATTTTTTTCTGTTAACTAGATGACCTTAGATTATCTAGATGGAGTCTGGCGCTACATTGAAACAAAAAACAACGTGCCAATTGTTTTTTTTTTTTTTGCATGAATGCGTGCGTAATGATACCAGTTGATAAACATTACAACTAAAATGGGGTAAATTGCCCAACGTGGTACAGTCTATATTTTAACTCGAAATAAAAATTATGTTTATATAATAGGTACATAATTATTGTGTTTGGTACTCTTTATATATTATTGAAGACAATGTTTTTTTTTATTACAAGCAATTGGCTATGGCACTTTCTTTTTCTTACGGAGCTAAAATTTTTCACGTTGGTTCAGTTCCAAAGACAATACATTTTCATGATAAGCGTGACCGAATTGTAACCAAGGGTTGCCTCCAGACGAGGGAACTCATCAACGGTCAACAGTAGTGACTCAACATTTTATATGCACATTTAACTATAATATCTCGTTCTAAAGTTCACCATGATTTAAACACTATCCCCATGGTTAACTTCAGACGAAGGAACTCCTCAAATTTCCTCGGCGCAGGCACGTAATTAAGTATACACATGCTGGCGCTCATGTCGAATTTTGCAAGAGTCAATAGGCCCGCCATCTTGAAATTCAAAATGGGTGGAATATTCGAAAAAAAAAACAAGCTTATTTCAATGTACTACAATACACTTCGATTCGTAGAAAACTGAAGATCCATTATCCACCATAACATTAATAATATCGCCCTACCAGCATACCGGTCTCATGTGTAAATGTGGGAAATTTAGTTTTCACAGACTTGCCACACTTGCAAAATGGCGAATTTTATTTTTTTTATATTCCAATATTTGCAATAATTCATTATTCCAGAACTAATGATAATTTATTTAACATACGGGTGATAGGATACATATTTATTAATATTCAATCGGCCTCTGTAATTTCTACACACCTTAATAGCCCATTTCGCCATTTTTATTACGTTATTTTATGATAGAAAAACAAGCGTCTCCATTGACAACACAATTGACACTGTTGGCTTTTGGCGCCAATTGTGAGGAATAGGCGCTATAAAATACCGACGCTGTCAGGGTCTTGACACTCCATCTAGACATATATATAATCAAAGTAGATGACATTTGCAAGCTGAGTTTGCAAGATATTAGTATTCGTTATTGTTTTATATGTGTGTTGGTTGATTTATAATAATTAATTAAATAAAGTGAATTTTAGCCAAGACGAGTTCTGGAAAAAGACAATTTATTACGTAAATGTATAATAGTGTAAAATATAGGCAATAACAATATTTTGTAGTTTTTACATAGAATTAGTAAGTTTTGTCTGACGCCCCATTTAAGGTTCGCTGGGAACGGTAGGCACCGTGAACATTTTGTTCAACATATTGTACTAAAAATCTTAGTGTTTTAAACGACGTTTTTTCGTTATAGGTTGAATGTTTATGAAATGATATCGATTGCAGAGGAAGATTACACAATAATATCGGCAAATACTTTTTCACGCCATTGGAAATTGTTGCGATTAGTCACCAATTTCCTATGGCGAGGTGATACTGGCAAACGATGATCAATGACGTTCCCTCCAAATGTATATGCTAATAAGGCATTTCAATAATATGGACTTTCAACTACAGGACAGTTTTAAAGATTCTTACGACTTTCTGTTGTTCACCTAATAAGTAGGTACATAGTTCAGACTTATCTCATGCTTCATAAAGCGTCTACCTATCTTTTAAAAAGCGAAACCTCATCAATGTCTCGCAAAAAATACTGCCTGGGGACCTAGAGAAAACGCTAAACGAATAGAATTAATAATACTTATATGAGATTGACATAATGTCATAGATTATATTATTATTGTCGAAACATTATGTCATCCCTATACATTTATATTATATTCGATTCCTATTCTTCCGAGCGATTGGCTACTTGTCTTGGGCCTGTGATTCCATAAGACTGGACGAAAGTAGACATTATTATTACATTATTGGAAATGAGACTCAAGATGACATCAGTGCCATAAAAATACCAAGTTTAGATGCAGCAATTGTGGAGTTGGTAGGAATCAACAGTGTTCCCAAACTTTTCATACTTCTAAATATTATTCATTTTATTCACATTGTTATTTTATTTTAACTTATAATTACTTAACATTAGAAATCTTTTGCAAAATGTACGAATTTAGACTATAAACATGAGTTCTATTTACTATTCCTCCATACAAAATACACCCATTTAAGGTGCCTTGACGTCATTAAACAAGTAATTTTTAAACCAAATTAAACAAGTAATTTTTAAACCAAATGTAGCCAATGTTATTCAAATTTGAGTATGCATAGATTTTATAAATTATATAATAATATTTTTATTAGTTTTGGGCTGCCAGTTTTCAATATTGCTAATAAAGGTTTCAATTATTTGCGATTTTAATACCTTTAATATGGGTTAAGAAAAATACATCGAAAAGATTGTCCTTTGCCCCTAAAAATGAACGAACCTGAACGTACGAACGAATCAACAGACACTTAGTAAAATTGAACTTTTTTTTTTCAATATTTCGCTGGATTTTTTACAATATCTCAGGTATGAAACTAGCCCCTACGACGTCCTGACCAATTAAACTTGCAATTAACGATTATTCCGAGACAATTAGATTAAAATATATTCATATATGTATTCACATAGATTTTTTTAGCTACATATTAAAGAAAATAAACTAACTTGTACTCACGAGAGAAACGCTGGTATTCAGCAACCACGCGTACTTGTAAAAAAGATGGTAATAAAAAGAACAATTTCCAGCTTTAACACAAATAGAAAGACGGTGCGGAACAAGGGTCTTCAAGACGTAAAGTTGACGACAATATTATTAAACTGTTACTACTGTAACTACTGTCTACTTGACAGCTGACACTGACATTGAGAACCTCAGACAAAGGAATAAATAGATATATTAGAACAATTTACATTATAAACACAGACGATTGTTTTTATACTACATACCTATTAAAAAGAAAAAGGAATATATATGGACCGGTTATACCTACGAAAAACGGGTGCCTACCTACCTACCGTCGCAAATGTCGCAAAATAAGGGATGCTCCACATAGAATGGTCAAAGGTCATCGATATCGATAATTTTTTTTTAACGGTTTTATGTTATGATGCTTTTTAAATTTTTATATTTTTATGTGTAGGTATTATTTTTAATTTATGTTAGTTTTAAATTGTTATGAATTAACTTTTAAAAAGGATGTTCCATGTTAGTTTACATATTTTTAGGGAACCGTACCTGTAAAAAATGTTACTTCTAAGTCAACGAAATCAAAAGATACTTCAACACTAGAGAATTTCAGCAAAATGAAACCAGTTGAAATAGTTATTTATTATAATTGATCCAGTTTTTTGCGGAGCTCGTTACGAAGTTAAAGCCAAACAGGTCGACCGCAATTTATTTACTACTATCAGTATCTATCAGGTTTAATGTTAGCTTATCACGGCTGTTCTGCGAATAGGCGCGCACGTGAAACGCGTCTGATGGCAGTCTCCCTACCTAAAATACTCATATTTAGCCAAATTTGGTTAGACTGGAGAGCGACAAAAGTAAGTTGTGACAAGGGCTCGGAAGACTTTCTATAGTTAGGTATTATACCGACTAGGTTTTATCATTGCCCTTATATATAAACAAGTACCTAAGTTGTAGTGGTAGTAGAAAAAAAAGGCAAGATATGTAATCATTTAATAAACAAAACAACTTAAGGATAAGAAAACTTCGGTGTGACACTTTATCGTTTCTTTTCTTTCCATGATACCTGAACCTTAAATCTATATAATACTTCTAATGAGCAATAATCGGTGATTTATATTATGTTCGACATTATTTTCAGTATAAAATAGATGTTTGTTTGTTTGTTTTGGCTGGGCATTGTCCGCACTTAGCCGCTTGAAAGGGCCATTGTGCGTGATGGGTTTCTTTCTTCTACTCCAGCCATCCCAGCTCGCCCCAGAAAGCGAGCAGCCTTTTCAGGTTGCTGCAAGCTTCCGGTAGCGATGCTGGACGCTGGAGAATGCGTGCCCGTTGATCGTCCACACTTCCGCACTCCATGAGTACGTGCTGTGGCGTTTCTTCTGCCTCCATGCAGCCTCTGCATAGAGGGCTGTTCGTCACACCTATGGTAAAAAGGTGTTTGTTTAGAGGGCAGTGTCCGGTTATTGTACCTAGTACTATACGGATTTTGTCCCTGTTTAGTCTGGTGAGGTTGCGGGCAAACTTTTTTGAAAGCACCGGAATTGCATTCTTTGTCTCCCTGCAACCTACACCGTTCCACCATTCTGTTTGGTGGTTTTGTTCTGTTTTCAGACGCAACCAAAATCTGACTTGTGCCAGGGGTATCGGCAGTAGTGGTTCCGGTCGTATACCGCCGTCCTTGATCCCCTTTTAGCCAGTTCATCGGCTGCGTCATTACCTATTGAGTTGCTATGTCCTTTGATCCATTGCAGGGTTACGTTGTTTGTGTCTGCGATGGACTGGAGTGCGTTGTGACATTCCAGTACTAGGACAGAGGTTATGGTATTGTTTTGTAGAGCTTGAAGGACGGATGCACTGTCTGACACAATTTTAATATTGTAGCCTCTGACATCTCTGGCTGCAACCGCCTGTGCTGCTTTGGTGATGCCTATACATTCTGCTTGAAATATAGTATTAAGTTCATCTAGGGTGGTCGAGATTTTAATGTTAAGGTCGTTCGTGAAGACCTAACTTCATTTGTGCCAGAGTTATCCTGCATTTCTGCTGTAAGTTGGATATTGTATCTTCTATCGAAAATATGATGACACATTGTTCTGTCTATGGGCGCCTCAAGGAGTGGCACCTCCTTGAGGATGTCCCTCAAGACAGTTGAGTGCGTTGTTGATAAGTTTTGTTTCCATAGTCCGTTGGCTCGCAGTCTGAGTGCTGCCGCCTGTGCCTCCTCTTGTATGACAAGGTGTAGAGGTTTCAGGTTTAGCAGGTACTCTAGAGCGGCTGATGGAGTGGTTCTCATGCATCGTGTCGCTGCAATACTTGCAAGGCGTTGCAGGCTTTGGAGTTTCATTTTTACTGTGGTAAGTTGTGTTCTGGGCCACCATACAACCGACCCGTAGGTCAGAGAGGGTCTGATAACTGCAGTGTACAGCCAAAGTGTTATCTTCGGGTTGAGACCCCATCTTTTACCAACTAGTCTCTTACACTGGTAGAAAGTAATGCAGGCCTTCTTTGTTTTTTCCATGATGTGACTCGCCCAGTTTAGTCTACTATCAAGTATAACGCCCAGATATTTTACTTGAGTTGATAGGGAGAGTTTGGTATTAAATAACTTTGGTAGTTGGAGTTCTGGTAACTTCCTTTTGTTGGTGAAAAGGATAAGTTCTGTTTTCTTTGGGTTAACTGACAGCTGGTGTTCGTCACACCAGTCTTCTATAATGCGAAGAGCGGAACGCATCACTTCGCATAGGATGTTCTCTGCGTTCCCACATAACAGTATAGTTAGGTCGTCTGCGTACCCAATGGTGGTATAGCCTTGATCGTTTAGTCTTCTCAGAAGGCTGTCCGCTACGATATTCCATAGAAGTGGTGATAGGACGCCCCCTTGTGGGCATCCTCTGACCACTTTAGCCCTTGTTGTGGTGTTCACTTCTATTTGGACAGCCCTCTTACTGACCAGTTCGGTGATCCAGTTTGCTATTACTGGTTCTACTTTGTATCTTTGTAGGGCATAGTTGATGCTATTGTGTGTGGTTTTATCAAAAGCTCCCTCTATGTCTATGAACGCTGCGAGAGTTGATGATTTATTGTTAACGGCGGATTCTATCTTGTGCACCACTAAGTGCAGGGCCGATTCTGTTGATCTACCTTTCCTATAGGCGTGTTGTTGGGAATGCAGTGGTTCGGTTTTTAGGGCTCCATCCCGTAAGTGTCTATCCACAAGTCTTTCCAGTGTTTTTAGTAGAAAAGACGTTAGGCTGATAGGTCTGAAGGATTTTGCTTGTGTGTAGTCATCCTTACCAGGTTTTGGTAGGAATACTTCTTTCGCTTCCCTCCATATTTTAGGTATATATTTGAAGGCTATGCATGCCCTGTATATTGGTGTAAGGTACTTTGTTGTCTGATTTATCTGCCATTGTAGTAGTCCTGGGAAAATTCCATCCAGTCCTGCAGATTTAAAGGGCTTGAAGCTTTTCAGGGCCCATGCCACTATATCTGCAGTTACTACCTTGGCCGCTATTTCCCATTCCTGGGGTGTGGGTTTGCTGTGGTGCTCGTCTGGCCATCCGGATTCTGTCGTGATTCGGCATCCGGGAAAGTGTGTTTCGAGCAGCAATGCATTGGTTTCGGCTTCTGTGTTTGTGTAGGTGTCGTCAGCCTTTTTAAGGGAGCCCATAAGGTCAAGGTTTCCCTTACCGAGAATTTTCTTTATTCTCGCGGCTTGGTTCGTTGAGTTAATGCTGCTACAGAAATTGTGCCAGCTTTCGCTGCTGCGGAATCTGATACGTTTCTTGTAGTGTTTTTGTGCTATTTTATAGTTGTCCCAGTCTTCCTCGGCTCTGGTGTTTTTCGCTCGATTGAACAGCGCCCTTAATTTCCTCCGTAAGCGTTCCAGTTCTGGCCCCCACCAGGAACTTTTGCCCGGATCTTTAGGTGTTACAGTCGGACATGCCAGTTCGTAACAGTTTACAAGAGCGGTGGTTATATTTTGTACGTTTGTTTCTATGTTGCTTGTACTAAGTGTTGTGTCTGTCAACTGTATGTCACTTAGTGTTTTTGTGAGTTGGTTTGTGTACCTAATTATATCGGTTTTGCGGGGGTTGCGATATGAAACCGGGGTTGTCTGTTTGTGTTTGGAAACATACTCGGCGGTGGTCCGCGAAGGATGGTTCGTTGGATACGTGCCATCCCTTTATTAGTTCCGCCGCCGCGGTCGTTGCCAATGTTACGTCGATGATCGTTTGGTATCTGGAGCTAACGAAAGTAACCTAGCAAGTAGTAGTAGTACCTCTGTTTATGATGGTAAGGTTTGTTTGAAAAAGGTATTCGGTGGGACAGTAGGTAGGCACCCGTTATTTGTAGGTATAACCGGTCCATATATTCTTTTGTCTGAGATTATTACGTCCTCAGACAAAGGAATATATATGGACTGGTTATACCATGTTATACCTACAAAAAACGGGATGCTCCAGATCTTAGATTATGTACATAATCTAAGCTCCAGATAGAATGGTCAAAGATCATCGATAACGACAATTTTTTTAAATCGATTTTATGTAATGTACTGACTTTTACAAAGGAGGTTCCATCTTAGTTAACATATTTTTAGGCATCCGTACCTGTAAAAAAATGTAACTTCTAAGTCAATGAAATCAAAAGATACTTCTACCATAGCTTCTACATAAGAAAATTTTGCCTTATTGAAACAAGTTGAAAAAGTTATATATTATAATAAAACCTGGATTTTTTGCGGAGCTCGTTATGAAGTTGTGCCCCATATAGGTCTGATAATCTGATTCGATTTGGTATTTTGCGCGCGCCTGTAACACATCTATATTTATGTCACATCACTGATTATATGGCTATATATTTTATGTAAAAATATAATTATGCTGATTTGTTATATTAAAGAATGGACTACAACTGACTCGTTGTGGTAGTGGTCACTCAGTGCGACTTCTGCACGTGGGGTCCTGGGTTCGAATCCCGGGTCAGGAAAATTTTTATTGGGTTTTTCATTTAGTAAAATTCTTAGTAGCAGCATAGAGAAAATAAGTATAGTAAATAAGTTCTGATTAGTCTATGGTAGCAGCACGAAGTGTGGGTTTGTGCCTGGTTGGTGGCAATAGGCTCGCCCCCTATTAAATTGGGATTGGGTAACATGACTGATGAAATGTGGGTGTAATGTATGTTACCATAAAGAAAAATAGTATATGTTACCATAGAATGTTACACACCTCTGCCCATCCCTTTGTGGAATAGAAGAAAGAAGAAAAAAGTATATTTTATTTTGTCACAAACTCAAGAGATAACGAAACTTAACAAAAAGTAGACAATGATAAGTTTTTGATTATGTATAACAATAAAAAATAAAATAAGTCTAAAAACTAAATTACTATCAAAAAATCTAAGGAGGTAGATGTCCTGAATATTTATTATCTTTACTTTAATAAACAATTTTTACAAGCTTGCAACACTCTGGCCCATCCATCCATTCTATTTCTTTTCGTACGTCAAAAACGCAAGTTGGGACGTTTTTAAAATGGTTCGTGTTAAATAATTCTTATATCTTGAAAATTATAATCAATCCAACTAGTTTATCATATTTTTATGAATGATACTGTTATTGTTACACAAATTAGATTCATAATAATAGATATTTCACAATGGGATCTTGTAGAATTAACGCCGCAGTGCGTTACCGCCGACCCATACGTCCTATTTTTTTCGAGTATTTGTTTTATTATTACATTTAGTATAAAATATAAATTTGATGAAATTTTCTTGTTAACTTTAAAGATGATAATTGATCGCAGTGCCGTGATGCTTGAATTGTGTTATGATTAGAAGTGTTATGTGATATCAATTTTATTTCAGGGTAAGGTTAAGTGCTCAGAATTGCGTACAAAGGACAAGAAGGAGTTGTTCAAACAACTCGAAGAGTTAAAGACAGAATTAACCAATCTTCGTGTCGCTAAAGTTACCGGAGGTGTTGCATCTAAACTTTCCAAAATGTGAGTGTTAAACTACTGTTAATGCTAAAAATCTAGTACAAGAGGTAAGAGTGATAAATGTAATTTATTGATATTATCCTAAAGCGAGTATGATCATTTTAACAGTCAGTGTACATAATTATTACAACCTGATTAGATTTAAATATTGCGTCAAGAGCAATGTGTATTTAATTTATATATCAACATGGTTTAAAATACCACGTACTTATCTTAAACGTATCAAATAAGAATACCCATTTGAAAATCGGCATGTTTTGTCTGCAACCGAATAAACCTTCTTATTTTATTACATAGTACAACATCATTTTAACGGTTTTGTTGTGTATGATAAAAATTATATAAACTTCTAGTATTTTAATTAAGTAATAATTATTAGGATTGATGTAAATGGCAAGTTGTCATTCATTGTGGCGTTATAATGCGCTCAAACAAGTAAAAAACGTAATGAACTGTAAACAGCTTTATTATCTTACCATGCATATGTCGAATCAGTACTATGAAATGGACTCATGATGTGGGGCAACAGTACTGATCAAAATAGAGTATTTGTTGCTCAAAGAAATGCATTAGAGCAATATAGAGGCTTCAACCAGATGAATCTTGTCAACCAGTATTTAAAAAACTTGGCTTGTTACCGCTACCATGTCTTTATATGAAATATGCATGTTTGTATCGAAACAAGAAGCTATTTAAAACAGCAAACAATGTAAATCCTCGAAATAGGCAAGACCCGCACAGACTCGTACTAAGCGATGCCCCTAGGCTCAGCCTAACCTAAAAACTGCCTAGCTGTGAGTGTATGTATTTACATTATATTACCTAGCACTCTAAAAATGTGAAACACAAGGTATTCATTTAAATATTAGCTGCATGAATGGTTAAATAGTAATAACTTTTATAGTGTACAAGAATTCCTTTAATAAAAAACAATGTTCATTTTTTCTCTTGCTTTTGTTTTGGTTTATTTTATAAAAAAAATTGCATGCTATTTATATTAATCTTAGCGAAACATGTTTGTACTACTCTGTATATAGTAAGACCTTTTATACCATGTTTTCAAGCAAATAATTATTATTATTATAAAGGGGAGGCCTTTGTACAACAGTGGACATCTTCCAGATAATTATGAATTACTATTTCCTATCGAAATCTTATTGATTGTATTAATGTCTCTTGTCAAACATTGCCTTAAATTGTAATGCAGATTAATGTTACTACCACTTGATTTGTTATCAATAATCATAATTTTTTGTTTGCTTTATAGACGAGTTGTGAGGAAAGCTATTGCACGAGTATACATTGTCTACCACCAAAAGATGAAAGTTAATCTTCGAAACCATTACAAAAACAAGAAGTACAAGCCTTTAGATTTGAGGACCAAGAAGACCCGTGCTATGCGTAAGGCTCTCAGCAAGCATGAATCTAAGATCAAGACAAGGAAGGAGATCAGAAAAAAGTCGCTTTTCCCACCACGAGTCTATGCAGTGAAGGCTTAAATTAAATGTTTATTTAAAAGTTATATCCTGTATTTAATTTAATCTACTATCGCCAATACCTGATTTATTTCTATTAGCAATTACTGACTACTAAATATTTACCTAGGATGTATTGTATGCGGCCGCGGTTATGCCGCAGCGGCCGCTGGGAGAATGCGTTCCTGACAGGTCATGATCAAAAAGATGATGAAAGTTTGTAGTGGTGGATAATTTTTGATAATAATGTTACTGTTGTTTATTTGCTCCATTATTGAATAATAATTTATTTTGCTAAAAAACTAATTATTTTATGTTACAATTAATGTGATAATTTTGCACTTAAGGAGAATGGGCATTTTGTCCCCCCACCTTGTATCATGTTGTCATACGTCAATATAAGGCTCTAAACCAGTGGCTCTCAAACTTTTTTGGTGACGGAACCCTTTTGGGAAGCAAAATATTTGATGGAACCCTACGCGCGGCCGCGGAGTCAAAACGTTCGACCAGAGGTGTTTTGATTTTTTTTCTAAATTCTTGCGGAACCCCTACAGTGGTTGCGGAACACACTTTGAGTATAGCTGCTCTAAACTATGGCTACATCATTGTATGACACCAATATTGACACTTGTGCAGGGGAAGCCTGCAATAAATAGTACATAATACCGGTTTAAAATTCAGATGTCTAGAAATTCAGGTGCACACAAACTTCAAAAACCTTAAAAATAAGGATTTAAAAATAATAATAAAATAAAACTTGGGCGTAATGTTACGTGAGTTTTACGAACGAAAAATGTATGGCAGTTTGCAGTTCAACGTACAATTTTAATGAGTTTTGACTGAACCATAATAAATAGGTATGTTATAGATAGACTGCAGGCATTAGTTCAGATGGAAGTTTCTCGATATCTTAATCAGAGCAGGGACTTAAGTCCCTGCTCTGATTAAGTAGGTACCGGTTAAATACAGTGCGGGAAAAGTGATAACGTTATTGATTTTGATTGATTGATACGAATTGAATAACGTAAAATTACGTTGTGTTATATTTATCAGCTAGGTATCGAAAATATCGTTTACTGAATAGGTAATTATGTATTTTTTTATTGTTCTATGCTATCTCTTTTACTCAATGGTGCCCCCTTAGATTTGGAGTCTGGCGCTACATTGAAACAAAAATCAACGTGCCAATTGTTTTTTTTTTTTTGCATGAATGCGTGACAGCTACGTCTTACACAAGTATATAATGCGTGCGTAATGATACCAGTTGATAAACATTACAACTAAAATGGGGTAAATTGCCCAACGTGGTACAGTCGTATCTTTTAACTCGAAATAATATTTATTTTTATTTATTAGGTACATAATTATTGTGTTTGGTACTAATTATATATATATTATGAAGACAATGTTTTTTTTTATTACAAGCAATTGGCTATGGCACTTTCTTTTTCTTACGGAGCTAAAATTTTTCACGTTGGTTCAGTTCCAAAGACAATACCTACATTTTCATGATAAGCGTGACCGAATTGTAACCCAGGGTTGGCTCCAGACGAGGGAACTCCTCAACGGTAAACAGTAGTGACTCAATATTTTATATACACATTTAACTATAATAGCTCGTTCTAAAGTTCATCATGATCTGAACACTATCCCCATGGTTAACTTCAGACGAAGGA
Source organism: Abrostola tripartita (assembly GCA_905340225.1). NCBI lineage: Eukaryota > Metazoa > Arthropoda > Insecta > Lepidoptera > Noctuidae > Abrostola > Abrostola tripartita. Next base: position 8,083,214 of record HG996488.1, read on the forward strand.
ATTCCTCATATTTCCTCGGCGCACGTAATTAAGTATACACATGCTGGCGGTCATGTCGAATTTTGCAAGAATTAATAGGCCCGCCATCTTGAAATTCAATATGGCTGATAATCTAAGTTATTATTACGTCCATGAAGATGGCTGGCTTATTCGACATCGGTATCACCATAAGCCCCGAAAAGGACACCCATGTCGAATTTTGCAAGAATCAATACGACCGCCATCTTGAAATTAAAAATCAAGCTTATTCCAATATTTGCAATAATTCATTATTCCAGAACTAATGATAATTTATTTAACATACGGGTGAAAGGATACATATTTATTAATATTTAATCGGCCTCTGTAATTTCTACACACTATAATAGCCCATTTCACCATTTTATTACGTTATTTTATGATAGAAAAACGAGCGTCTCCATTGACAACACAATTGACACTGTTAGCTTTTAGCGCCAATTCCTCACAATTGGCGCTAATAACCTACCCTACAGCTTTTTGGTGCCAACAGTGTCAATTGTGACAATGTATTGTCAATGGAGACGCTTGTTTTTCTATCATAAAATAACGTAATAAAATAACCTTGCAACAAATTGGCCATTCGCAGATTGGATAGTGTTCAGGCTAAATGTTTGAGAATCATAATGGGTGCCATGAAGTCTTCTCCCATAAACGCTCTTCAGGTTGAATGCGCAGAAACGCCGCTCAACCTAAGACGACAATATTTAGCAGATCGATTTTTGTCCAAGGTTTTCGCTCTGTCTTCCCATCCACTTCTTCCTATTTTAAAGCAAACAGACTTATCTTACAATAATTCATCCTACTGGAATAACAAATCTATTCCTCCGTTGATAGTCAGATAAAGGGAGCTTAAAAACCTCCCTTCGCCTGTTTATCAATACTCTGTCCTACCATCTTTTTCTTCCGCATATGAGGTGGTTAACTCTAGGCCCAAGATTGTCCTGAACCTCAATATATATAAATTTTCACAGGACGTAAGGGGCGACTTTGCTTCGGCCATTGATAGGTTCTGGAAGGGTTGGAATCTATTTTTTACAGACGCTTCAAAATTGACTCCAACAGGCTGTGTTGGAGTGGCAGTCTATTTCCAAAATTCAAAAATTTCCCTCTTACTTCAGTGTCCACCTAAGTCATCGGTGTTCCCTGGAGAATGTTTAGGTATCCTAGAATCTTTAAAATTTATAAAAGCTCACAATATTGAAAATTCAGTAATTTTTTCAGACTCGCGTAGTAGTCTTCAGGCATTGATGCAATGTCCACTGCATAGTCAAAATTTTAGTAATATTCTAATGGATACTAAAATTATGTTAAATGATTGTTATTAAAACAACTTTAATATAGAAATTGTTTGGATCCCTGGTCATTCGGGTATTGCAGGCAATGAATGAGCGGATTCCTTGGCTCGATTTGCCTCCTCGAACCTGGTTGAGCTAAAATACTATTTCATTCAGAATAATGACCTTAAAAATGACTCGAAGCCAAAGTTGTTTCTTTCCTGCTTGAAAATGTGGTTAGAAAGTTCGAAACACAAGGGGTTTTATTACGCAGGTTTGCAACCAGACATCCGGACTAAACCGTGGCTCAGCAAGTTTCCATCTGTTCCAAAAAAAAAAGTCACAGTCCTATGTAGACTGAGATTGGGGCACTGTTGCAGCCCGGTCTTTTTAAACAAAATCAATGTCAGAGACAACTCTCTCTATGATTGTGGTCTTGACTATGGATCCCTTGATCATATATTTTTCGCCTGTCCATTAAATTGCAAGTCGTTTGAATTGTATTTAAAACTTACGCAAATTAAAATTCCTCTACCTATTAACTTTCGTTCCCTTTTATGTAACTTCTGTCCTTCTATTATTAAAACTCTCTCAAAATTTATCAGTCGAAATAATATAAAATTGTAGCTCTTTAGGTTTTAATAACGATAAAATAAAAATAGACCCACAAAAATGTCTAACTGCAAACGTTGCAGTCTTAACTCGAATCTGGCAGAATAGTTGGAAGTCCGACTCAATTGCCACAAGAAGAAAAAAAAACGTAATAAAAATGGTGTATAGAAATTACAGAGGCCGATTGAATATTAATAAATATCTATCCTATCACCCATATGTTAAATAAATTATAAACTTGGGTAAGACGAAGCTGTCACGCAATCATGCAAATAAAAAACAATTGGCACGTTGATTTTTGTTTTGAAACAAAAAACAACGTGCCAATTGTTTTTTTTTTTTGCATGAATGCGTGCGTAATGATACCAGTTGATAAACATTACAACTAAAATGGGGTAAATTGCCCAACGTGGTACAGTCTATCTTTTAACTCGAAATAAAAATTATTTTTATATAATAAGTACATAATTATTGTGTTTGGTACTATTTATATATTATGAAGACAATGTTTTTTTTTATTACAAGCAATTGCTTGTGCCATAGCCAATTGGCTATGGCACTTTCTTTTTCTTACGGAGCTAAAATTTTTCACGTTGGTTCAGTTCCAAAGACAATACATTTTCATGATAAGCGTGACCGAATTGTAACCCAGGGTTGGCTCCAGACGAAGGAACTCCTCAATGGTTAACAGTATAGACTCAACATTTTGTACACACATTTAACCATGATAGCTCTTCCTAAAATTCACCATGATCTTAACACCACCCTCACGGTTGCCTCCAGACGAGGGAACTTATCAACGGTCAACAGTAGTGACTCAACATTTTATATGCACATTTAACTATAATATCTCGTTCTAAAGTTCACCATGATTTAAACACTATCCCCATGGTTAACTTCAGACGAAGGAACTCCTCAAATTTCCTCGGCGCAGGCACGTAATTAAGTATACACATGCTGGCGCTCATGTCGAATTTTGCAAGAGTCAATAGGCCCGCCATCTTGAAATTCAAAATGGGTGGAATATTCGAAAAAAAAACCAAGCTTATTTCAATGTACTACAATACACTTCGATTCGTAGAAACCTGAAGATCCACTATCCACCATAACATTAATAATATCGCCCTACCAGCATACCGGTCTCATGTGTAAATGTGGGAAATTTAGTTTTCACAGACTTGCCACACTTGCAAAATGGCGAATTTTTTTTTTTTATATTCCAATATTTGCAATAATTCATTATTCCAGAACTAATGATAATTTATTTAACATACGGGTGATAGGATACATATTTACATATTAATATTCAATCGGCCTCTGTAATTTCTACACACCTTAATAGCCCATTTCGCCATTTTTATTACGTTATTTTATGATAGAAAAACAAGCGTGTCCATTGACAACACAATTGACACTGTTGGCTTTTGGCCGAATTGTGAGGAATAGGCGCAAAAAAATACCGACGCTGTCAGGGTCTTGACACTCCATCTAGACATATATATAATCAAAGGGTGCCCCCTTACCATGAACTCTTATAGCAGGACAGTTTACGTTGTGGAAGCGAGACGCCGCATTACACTGCACGTAGCAGCGCACGATGGGCTGAAAATCGGCTCTCATAGACATACGGTTAGGGAATAATTTTTTAAGTGTCGGTTTTTTGCCGGGTATTGCTTTTGTTAGTCGGATTTTGTCGGAGATTTCCACGAGCTGTATCAAAGAGGTAGCAGAAATTCCACCGAAACCTTGATACATTCACAACAGTACGCAAATGTCTATTAACTAATAAGATAGATAGATTTCTCTTTATTGTACACCAAATACATACCTAAGTACAGTCTAAGGATAATGTACAATGGGCGGTCTTATCGCACTAAGCAATCTCTTACAGACAACCTTAGGATCTTAGATTATCTAGATGGAGTCTGGCGCTACATTGAAACAAAAAACAACGTGCCAATTGTTTTTTTTTTTTTGCATGAATGCGTGCGTAATGATACCAGTTGATAAACATTACAACTAAAATGGGGTAAATTGCCCAACGTGGTACAGTCTATCTTTTAACTCGAAATAAAAAATATTTTTATATAATAGGTACATAATTATTGTGTTTGGTACTATTTATATATTATGAAGACAATGTTTTTTTTTAATTACAAGCAATTGGCTATGGCACTTTCTTTTTCTTACGGAGCTAAAATTTTTCACGTTGGTTCAGTTCCAAAGACAATACATTTTCATGATAAGCGTGACCGAATTGTAACCAAGGGTTGGCTCCAGACGAAGGAACTCCTCAATGGTTAACAGTATAGACTCAACATTTTGTACACACACTTAACCATGATAGCTCTTCCTAAAATTCACCATGATCTTAACACCAGCCTCACGGTTGCCTCCAGACGAGGGAACTCATCAACGGTCAACAGTAGTGACTCAACATTTTATATGCACATTTAACTATAATATCTCGTTATAAAGTTCACCATGATTTAAACACTATCCCCATGGTTAACTTCAGACGAAGGAACTCCTCAAATTTCCTCGGCGCAGGCACGTAATTAAGTATACACATGCTGGCGCTCATGTCGAATTTTGCAAGAGTCAATAGGCCCGCCATCTTGAAATTCAAAATGGGTGGAATATTCGAAAAAAAAAAACAAGCTTATTTCAATGTACTACAATACACTTCGATTCGTAGAAAACTGAAGATCCATTATCCACCATAACAATAATATCGCCCTACCAGCATACCGGTCTCATGTGTAAATGTGGGAAATTTAGTTTTCACAGACTTGCCACACTTGCAAAATGGCGAATTTTATTTTTTTTATATTCCAATATTTGCAATAATTCATTATTCCAGAACTAATGATAATTTATTTAACATACGGGTGATAGGATACATATTTATTAATATTCAATCGGCCTCTGTAATTTCTACACACCTTAATAGCCCATTTCGCCATTTTTATTACGTTATTTTATGATAGAAAAACAAGCGTCTCCATTGACAACACAATTGACACTGTTGGCTTTTGGCGCCAATTGTGAGGAATAGGCGCTATAAAATACCGACGCTGTCAGGGTCTTGACACTCCATCTAGACATATATATAATCAAAGCTTAGGATGGACAGAGTTGTATTAACAAGAAGGCAAGGGTAGTGTGCCGTGTAGCAATCGTTAATATAATAAACCTAAATAAAATATGTTCAGCCCCCTTACCATGAACTCATACAGGACAATGCCAGATCCTGCCCTAGCCATTTACAGAAAATATAAATCCACGAAAATAATTGTTACGAATACTGGACCTTTTCATAATAATTTGTTTTTCTTTAGAACTTGCGGATTTCAAATCAATGTTAAAAGGAATTCAACCCCGAAAATTCCCTTTTGCCATTTCCCATCTTTAACCATCTGCCTTTGATCCATCTGCGTTACTTGTTACGCATGAACATAACTAGGTAACAAAAATTATATTACATAAAATAATTAATTAAAGATTATATGAAAGCGTAACATATGCGTTACGATGTACGTAAAATCGTTAAAGATTATACAAATAATTATGTATTACAAAAATGTTGCATAACAATTATAGTTTCGCATTCATGGATTTTGTATAACGAACCGTTATTGAAGCGCATGCGCGTATTAGTCTTATGCATTGAGGTCATATATAAGGAGGCGCACTAGTCTTCTATACAACCCAAAAGGTCCCCCGGCTCTGACGGTATCACTAATAAAGTTGTTAGGTCATTCCCACCTCTATTGATAGGTCTTTTAACCGCCATCTTCAATGCGGCTTTAGATAACAACCTCTTTCCGGACGTGTGGAAAGAGGCTATAGTTATAGGTATCCCCAAACCCGGTAAACCCAGAGCCGACCCGACTAGTTACCGCCCAATCAGTCTCCTCAAGACTATTGGGAAACTTTACGAGCGTGTCCTTCTGGCACGACTCAAAGATTTTGCCATCGGTAACAACCTCATTCCCGACGAACAGTTCGGCTTTAGAGCAGAACACTCCTGTGTTCAACAAGTCCATAGAATTGTTGAACACGTTAGTTTAGGGTTCCAAAGAGGCCGACACACAGGTATGGTCTTGTTCGATATCGCGAAGGCGTTCGACAAGGTCTGGCACAATGGCTTATTATATAAGCTATACCAACTTGAAGTGCCAGACCGTCTCGTACTCATCTTACGGGACTATCTGTCGAATCGTTCCTTCAGATATCGCATAGAGGGCGTTCTATCTTCCCCTCACCCGCTTCAAGCCGGAGTCCCACAGGGCTCGGTGCTTTCTCCCATTCTCTTCTCACTGTTCACCAGTGATATTCCTCACGGTAAATTCACTCAGCTAGCTCTCTTCGCCGATGATACGGCTCTCTATTATACAGGCATGTCGCCTGAAGCCATAGGTCGCATTCTCCAAGAGTCTGTCACAACCCTAGGGAAGTGGTTCAGAAAATGGAGAATCGAGGTCAATCCCACTAAGAGCGCAGCAATCCTCTTCTCGAAGAGGAAAGCTGCTCCCTCTCTCCCCCCTCCGATCACTCTTTTCGGCGAGCCAATCCCTTGGGAGCAGCAAGCCAAGTATCTGGGTGTAACCTTAGATCGCAAACTCACGTTCCGAGAGCACATAAAGCGAGTACGCGCGCGAGCCGCGTTCGCTCTCGGGCGTCTCCATCCCATGATCAATGCGCGCAGTAAACTCTCCCTTAAATGTAAGGTGAGACTTTACACCGCGTGCATTAGACCAATAATGACATACGCGAGTCCAGTGTTCGCACACGTGCACGATGCCCGTTTAAAAACAATGCAAACCTTGCAAAACCGCTTCATGCGCCGAGCCACGGACTCTCCGTGGTTCGTGCGGAACTCACAGCTTCACTGTGATCTTAAACTGCCTACCATCAAGCAGTTCATGAAGCAAGCAAGTATCCGATTTTTCGAATCCGCCGAGTCTCACCCGAATCCCTTGGTTGTAACGGCCGGCCGTTACACACCATCACGGATTTCCAAGACAAGGCGTCCCAGACGCGTACTCGATGAGCCAGATGATAGTACAACCTTGCTCCAGCAACGGTTGAATCCTGACACTATCAACACTTTACACGACCGACGCCGTCGAATACTAAGATCTCGCCGTCGAGGTCCGCCGCGATCGTTAAATATTAACGTAAATAACCCTCCCGTCCCTAGTACAGCCGGCCCGGGGCCGAGCTCTAGCTTATAAAACAGTCCCTAAATAATAAATCAGATCCAGCAGTCCCTTGTTGTTTTTGCATGTTAGTCAGCGATGCACCGAGTCGAGGTTCGAGTCCCGCAGGGGGCGCCCTCGGTAGCATCGCTTAAAGTCTTTATTAGTAGTTAGCCTGGCTGGAGGCTCCAGAAGTCTCGCCTTTATCCGGTTACGTCCAATAAGACCCCCCTCGGGGTCGTCGACATAAAATATACCGAAAAAAAAAAAAAAAAAATCTTCTATACAAATATTTGCTTATACATCTATTGTGGGAATCGATATGGTAATATCAAATTACAGTTTGTCTCTTTCTAACTACTGAAGTTGTACATAAGGAAAGCGAAATGACATGTTGTTTGTTTTTGCTAATTCTGGAAACATTGGAGCGGTGACGTCACGAAAATGTGCTTGGGTGCTGATGCGGATTGCGGCCATGATTTTACGTCCATTTGTGGTATATCAGCTGTCAAGTGATCGTGTTATCGTATCTTTTCTGTGAATTTTATTACATTAAATTTAAGCAAAGTGCTGAAGCTAAGCTCCTTTTTGAAGTCAGGGATTGAGTTCCAACATGCCTATGTGTAGTATAATACAGTGTGGTTCTCGTAAGAACAAAAATCGGCCTCTAATAACATTTCACAGGATAGTGTTCGTTTTCATGAATTATTTGGTAAAATAATTACAAATGACTAAATAAATTTATCACTATATACTCAAATACTGTGGCCATTATGTAATATAGTTACATTTAGCTTGAATTTCGGTTTCTTTGGTTCTACTAGAACTGTTTGTTGACATGTTAATACGTAAACAAACAATAGTGATGCGGGTCCCACTTTGCTTGTATCGATATTGTTGGTCAATAGAATTTGAAAATGCTGTTGATCTGTATAAAAACCCGAATGAAACTATATTCAAATGTAATAGCAGTAATATCCACGCCTTCATCGACCCTTGCCATGCCATAAAATTAATAAGGAACCATAAAATTAACATGGAACATCCTTTTTAAAAGTTAATTCATAACATAAATTCGTTAAAAAACTTTTGACCATTCTATCTGGAGCATCCCTTATGATATCCGCCATGTTATGCGACATTTGCGACGGTAGGTAGGCACCCGTTTTTCGTAGGTATAACCGGTCCATATATATTCCTTTGTCTGAGAGACAAAGAAGAAGAATGTTAGAGTAGTTAGAAAGAGAATAGAATATACACTTCTGGACACATCTATTGGCCCACCTTAGAGTTTAGGTTTCGATGGCCCCTACCGAAATATGATTGCTAGATTGAACAAAAACTGTTGATGCAGTTTTAAACCTGATACATTTTACCATCTTTTTCGATCGTATTGTTTTAAATTTGAATTCAGAATACCATACGACATGGAGCTACGCCTAACAAGTCGGATATGCGCCTTGTTAAAGGCAATTGATTTTTGAATAAAAAACATGTTTTATCAAATAAAGGTTTAATTTAATAACGCGTGTTGCCTCCATGGGCATCTACCACAGCTCTCATACGATTAGGCATAGAGTTTATCAACCGCTCTATGAAATTTTGAGGGATCATCTCCCATTCCTCTTCTATGGCAGTTTTCAACTCCTGCATCGTCTGGGCAACTGGCTGACGAGCCCTAACACGTCTTTTTAGCTCGTCCCACATGTGCTCAATGGGGTTCATGTCTGGGCTTCTGGTTGGCCAGTCCATAACTGTGATGTTCACATCCCGAAGATATTCCCTGACGATGCCGGCCGCATGGGCTCTTGCATTATCATGCATAAAAAAGAAATTTGGGCCCACATAGTCTGCGTATGGTATCACGTGAGGTTCTAAGCACTCACGAATGTACCTTCCAGCATTTAATGTTGGCAGCCGTGGTCCTGTAACAACCTCAAGTTGAGTTTTGCCGCTCGCGGATATACCGCCCCAGACAGTCCATGAGCCACCGCCATAAGCAACCCTCTCTTCAAAGCAGCATTGTGCGAAACGCTCTCCCTTACGTCGGTAGACCTCCTTGCTTCCATCATTGCCATGTAACACAATTTTAGACTCATCAGAAAAGAGTACACGGCTCCAATCTTGCTGTGTCCAATTTAAATGACTGCGTGCGAAATGAAGGCGCGCTGTTCGGTGGGCTCGCGTTAGTTTGGGCCCATTAGCTGGCTTGTGTGGTACCATATCGCGTTCTTTTAACCTTCTCCGAACAGTTCGAGCGCTCACAGATACTCCGTGGAAGTCGCAAAGTTGGTTTTGTATCTCAATGGAGGTAAGGTGACGATTTCTCAAGCTGGTCGTCACGATGAATCGATCCTGCCTTTCAGTTGTGACCCGTGATCGTGGCCTTCCTTGGCGACGAACAAAGCCGCCAGTCTCTAGGTACCTCCGATAAATATTTCGGACTGCAGATCGACTTAAATTAAGTTGAGCACTCACGTTTCTTTAGCTGTGTCCGGCCTGAATAAGTGCCACAGCTTGGGCGGCGACTTCAGGTGAAGTATCCATAGATTATTGATAGAACCTCACCTTAATGTTAAGAATAAGTAATGTTTGTTGCAAAACCAAAGATATCAATCACTTTTTCAAGAATTAAATCCAAGTAAACCAATAAAACCAAGTTTTTTTAGTAGTCGATTGTTTGATATCAACAAACAGGCTCCAAGTTGTCTTTTGTTTCTTTAAATTCTGTGTTCGAAATTCAAAAAAAGACTGTTGAATGAAATTGTGAATGTGCCAAGTTCAAAACTGCATCAAAACTTTTTGCTCGACCTAATATAAAATTTTAGCTAGGACCAAACGAAACTGAAAATACAAGGTGGGCCAATAGATGTGTCTAGAAGTGTATTATGTAGAATGTTTTTTTAACGATTTTATGTTATGAATTAACTTTTAAAAAGGATGTTCCATGTTAATTTTATGGTTCCTTATTAATTTTATGGCATGGCAAGGGTCGATGAAGGCGTGGATATTACTGCTATTACATTTGAATATAGTTTCATTTGGGTTTTTATACAGATCAACAGCATTTTCAAATTTTATTGACCAACAATATCGATACAAGCAAAGTGGGACTCGCGTCACTATTGTTTGTTTACGTATTAACATGTCAACAAACAGTATTAGTAGAACCTAAGAAACCGAAATTCAAGCTAAATATAACTAATATTACTTAATGGCCACAGTATTTGAGTATATAGTGATAAATATAATTAGTCATTTGTAATTATTTTACCAAATAATTCATGAAAACGAACACTAACCTGTGAAATGTTATTAGAGGCCGATTTTTGTTCTTACGAGAACCACACTGTATTATACTACACATAGGCATGTTGGAACTCAATTCCTGACTTCAAAAAGGAGCTTAGATTTCAGCACTTAGTGGTTAAATTTAATGTAATTCACAGAAACGATACGATAACACGATCACGTGACAGCTAATATACCACAAATGGACGTAAAATCATGGCCACATCGGCACCCGAACACATTTTCGTGACGTCACCGCTCCAATGTTTCCAGAATTAGCAAAAACAAACAACATGTCATTTCGCTTTCCTTATGTACAACTTCAGTAGTTAGAAAGAGACAAACTGTAATTTGATATTACCATATCGATTCCCACAATAGATGTATAAGCAAATATTTGTATAGAAGACTAGGGCGCCTCCATATATATACCTCAATGCTTTGTCTGAGGTCTTATGTCAAAGTTAAAAGTATGACATTGACATTCATTCGCTCCAATAGTGGTACGATTGTAGTCCATACTCTTGGGCGGGATATAGGCTTTAAAACATATCGCTAAAACACATAGGAGCTGAGCAGTGACGATAAATTTGAAGCAAGTCGGATGAAAATGCGCTTTCGAGTTCTTATCCTCGCATACGTTGATCATACACCAAAAGTATGTATTATAAAGATGATGGTCTCCAAAAGATCTACAAAAAGTCCTTTATAGTATATATCTATCTTTTATAAATTAACCACAATAACGTGTTTAATTGTAAGGCATTTCTTCAAAGTGTATTAAATATATAAATATATTGTATTTCACATAGATATATCGTTATGAAACTCCAATATTGAAAAAGTACACTTTATTATCTATTTTATAAAAAGATAAATAAAGAAATCGGTTTATAAGGTATAGATGAAATAAAACTTCCAAATCTCGCCGCACCAGTATGAGTACGACTATACGGTTGATTTTTGTTTAACGAGCGAAACGGCCATCCGCTGCATTTTTAAAAAGGTGGGGGCGTTCACGCGCCACCTCCTGGCTGGAGGCCTTGTATTAGGTCTCGCCAATCGTCCGGACACGTTGGCTGCGGCCGAACAAAGTACGCGCGCGCCCCCGGTACGGAAAGAAACACAGGGTATGTGTGCCGCCGCACGGGTGGCACGTACGGTCCGAACTTACCGACAGTGCGGCTGCACACACCTGTTGTGTCTTTATTTTCTTGACTACAATGCAGATTTACGCACTTTAAGTTTCAAGAAATTAGATTTAATAGTTTATTTGCGATATTTTATCGGTAATTAACAAAGAAATAATTGTTTAAGATCTAGTTAAGTAACATTTACGACAGTGCCATTTATTCCACTTACGCACAAGTCAATTTGTAAACTTGTTTTATTTATTTATTCCACAGTAAACTTAGTTTTGCAACATTTGTGAGAACGCCATCTATTGTCCACTTTTTTAAGCCAATTAGTAAATAAATTATTATTATTACTTTGCAGTACGCGCACAGTGGCGCTATCTTGATCTTCCGACACATTTTGGGGAAACTAGTTTGCAAAGCCTATTGTTGGAGGTTGTTGGTCCTATTCTTTTTGGTCTATGGTATAACCGGTCCATATTTTCTTTAGTCTGAGCTGATGGGGATAAAAATTTACTATGACACCACAGACTACAATATAATAGCATAGATAATAGGAGTGTATGACACCGACTGAGGTTCAAACTGATAGTAAAGAACCTATAATGATTCTACAATAAAACAATCACACTTAATTATAAAACTCAATAGCCTGGGACCATAGGAAGCAATCTAAAATCTAAATCTAAAATCATAGTGCGAACACAGTACCTACAGTTTGGCGATTTTTGTTTTGTCATTTATACGTTCGTATTTCCGTTATTAATTAATGGTTTAAATAAAAAAAAGTGCTATAAACCTATGTATAAACGTAAGAAAACGTGTTACTAAATCTTTGATCATCTTTGGCAAAAGGTTTATTGCAAATTATCCTTGCGACTCCAACTTCGGAAGCTTAGAAGAAGATATTTTTAGTTAATTTAGGCGTTAAGAGATGTAGTTAAAAATATATTGATTATTACTGTCATCATTTATTTACGTTATTAATATGAGTTTGATCATAGAGGTTTGATATAATTTTGTGATTAAAACCTCTCAAATATTAAAGAAAAAAAAACTTGTTTTTGCTAGCTTTTCCATTGATTTCGTATTTTACGCCCGCGATATTCAGGTTAGCCCGAAAGTTGTTCACGTGTATTCATTACTCATTAGTGTAAAGGAACGGTTTGTTTAATGTCAAATAATTGTCAAACAAACGCGCCACTGACCATAATGGTATAATAGTATCTCTCTTTAATCTGTGAATAGTATGCTCAGTCTGTCGAAACTCCTTAGTAAAAAAATAATGTATGAAGTGAGGCAGAATTTTTATGGCGACTATATATCTCTCGCTTCCTCACCTCGTCTCGCTTATTCTTGAACTGTCAACTATAAAGCTTTGTTTATATACCGGCGTTGAGCGTATTTATTGTGTTTTTTTGAAAGATTGAATGCGTAATTTGAGAATTTGTCTTATAAATTGCATCGGACTATATACTGTGAACTGTGACAAAGATTATTTTAGTGAAAATGAACTATAGAAAGTGCGAAATATGTGGTTTTAAATCAGGCCGAACTCATGGCCAAAAACGTTTTTTTATGGCAAGATTCCCGCTGGACGAAGCTCAGTGAGTAAAATGATTAGTTTTTAATAGTCCTCGTTGGTCATGAACCAGCAGTTTATGCTGAAAATCATAAATTTCAATTTTTGTTTGGTTATGAAATAGTGCTGCCAAAAGAAATATCGATATTTCGATATAGACTAATTTTTTTTACTTATGTTTATAGGTGCAAACAGTGGGTCAAAATGATTGGAAAAGAAGATTTGGCATATGTACCCATAGAAAAATTACACGATTTGAAGTTCGTATGCGGCAGACATTTCAAACCCCAAGATTTCAAAAAAAAGAAAACCCGATTGAAATGTACTGCTGTGCCTTCTTTAAAATTAACAGCTCCACCACTCTCGGAGGATATACTCAGAGAATTTCCGTGCCATGTTTATTCTGCTGCTAAAAGTCCAAATGTGCAGCATGCAACAACATGTAAGTTTAAATATTATATTAATTTCATTCATTTGAATAAATTTAAGGTTTCTTTAGTTTATTCTAATCATAGTCCTAACTTGCCTTATTTTATTATTTCAGTTCCTCATATTGCATCAGCAGAGAATTTGCTTGAAATGGAAACATCAGAGTCTGGTAAGTTCATAAATAATTTGTACAATACTACATGATACATTGTAGTAGTATCTTAATATTGTTAGTCTAATTGTAATATTGTATTGTTTCAGTTGCTTCTCATATTCCATCAGCAGATAATTTGCTTGAAATGGAAACATCAGAATATGGTAAGTTCATAAATAATTTGTACAATACTACAACATACATAGTAGTAGTATCTGGTTTATACTAAGAGTGTTTAAATGCTCAGTGTTTATACAGTGTTTATATACTAAACTGGATGGATTCTGTATAAGACCGAAGCGAAGAAATGACGCATAATGAAATAAACAATGTGGAAATAAAGAGGTACAACACTAGCCTGCTATCTAGTGGAATAATTAATTTTAATATTTAGTAGTATCTTAATATTGTTAGTCTAATTGTAATATTGTATTGTTTCAGTTGATTCTCGCATTCCATCAGCAGAGAATTTCCTTGAAATGGAAACATCAGAGTCTGGTAAGTTCATAAATAATTTGTACAATACTACAACATACATAGTAGTAGTAGTATCTTATAACTGTTAGTCTAATTGTAATATTGTATTGTTTCAGTTGATTCTCGCATTCCATCAGCAGAGAATTTCCTTGAAGTGGAAACATCAGAATCTGGTAAGTTCAGAAATGATTTGTACAATGCTACAACATACATAGTAGTAGTATAGTATTAAAATTGTTAGTCTAATTGTAATATTGTATTGTTTCAGTTGATTTTTATATCCCATCAGCAGAGTTTTTCCTTGAAGTGGAAACATCAGAATCTGGTAAGTTTAGAAATGATTTGTACAATACTACAATACAACATACATAGTAATAGTATATTCATATTGTTAGTCTAATTTTAATATTGTATTGTTTCAGTTGCTTCTCATATTCCAAAAGCAACGAATTTTCTTTTTCGATTTGACTAACTCGGTTAGGTGTTAACGAGAGATAATTTTGAATTCGTGTAGTAGTTAGCAGTGAAGTGGTATTGATAAAAAACGTGTTTTTTCAGACGTCAGAAGTCACACCTTAATAAGTACAGTGGTGTCGAAGGAAACGTCACAAGAAGAAACACAAAATTTAATTACTAAGAAAAATAAAAGCGTTGGTAAGTTTCACTTTTAAATATATTCACGTATTCATATATTTTTGATTTGATTGTTTATCTTTAATTTTGTAAATTATAAAACCTTATTCCTGTATATATGTAACTTTGTATTATTTTAGTTTTACGGGTAAGGTTTTTTTAATATTCTATTTTTGTATGATTTTCAGTTTCTAAGGTGAAAAAAAATTTTTCATTGAACACAATTTTGACGCCTTTGAAAAACAGCCTACTGTATATGTCAGCGGCTGGCTAGCCTCGCGTTTAATTAAACATGCTCGGTGTTCGGAATGCGTGAACTCCTTGCGTACAAATTCACCGCAAAATGAAGAAATTTATAAATTTATTGCTTTAAGTGAGTGGTGGGACAAGAAATCGCTTACTTATCCAACAATAAACCTGTGCTCGACTGTGGATGTTGCTGTGCAAGTCTTTGAAGAAGAAGTGGCTCCTTGCATGCATTTACAAGATATAGGACAATACTGTCGGATTATGATGATGGCAAAAATATCAGATTTATGGATCTGTGAAATCCATAGATCTGATATTTTTGAACAATTGTTATTACATATATCATTGTTACTAATAAGAAACGAATGTAAAAAAATAAACAGATCAATCAATGAAAGTGAACAGTTGTGTGCAGATTATGTAAAAAAGGCCCAGGTGCAAGGAAGCGCAAAATAATACAAGTAAAACTGAATAAAATGATTGTAATGCCATATATCTTTTCTTGTTAATATGTACCTGTATACGTAATATACATATTGTTGATAATGATATATTTATCTAACAACCAATTTGGAATTGGTTCAGTTTTAGATAAATATATCATTATCAACAATATGTATATGACGAAAAAAAAAATACGTGAAGCCCCATTTGTAATATCGACATTTATCGATAATTTACTGCGAATCACTATTATTGCCAACATAAGCGCATGAACACCTTTTTTCATGTGCTTATGTTGGCAACGAAAATTCTGCCTCAATTTGACGTTTTATTAGAGCCTCTAATGGTCTATGGAAGTCCCGTCTCTTAAAACGTAGTGATTACATTCTCTTTGAGTATGCTGACCATCATGTACGCACGAACTACTTAATTATAATAACATTCACTCATACTCCCGCTTTATTTTTAAACCCAGAGATTTGTGCGAGTTTTATCTTTAAGTTATTACTTTCGATTTCTAATTATTCATGAAATGTAGTATTTTGAAACATGGTTAACATTTTGTTGTATTTTCTGGTAGTAATAATATATATAACTAGTAGTGTTTGTTCCGATGGTAGGGGTTACATTGTTTACTGTCCTTGTATGGGTAAGATTTGATATTATTATGGCTTTTTGGTACTCAATGCTGAAAACAGTATTAATATGGTTGACAAAATTAGGTATTTGAATAATCACCTTTTTTATCTACCATACTAATGTTTGTCATATAATTTTATTTTCAGGAAGATTTGGAAATCAGGCAGATCACTTTTTAGGTGCACTAGCATTTA
Organism: Abrostola tripartita; assembly: GCA_905340225.1. NCBI lineage: Eukaryota > Metazoa > Arthropoda > Insecta > Lepidoptera > Noctuidae > Abrostola > Abrostola tripartita. The sequence continues at coordinate 8,099,553 of HG996488.1, forward strand.
GTAAAGGTTTAAATAGAACCCTAATTCTGCCTCCATGGGTTGAATATCGGTATGGAGAACCTAAGTCTATTCAAGTTCCATTCAATACATATTTTAAAGTTGAAAGTCTAGCATTTTATCATAATGTGATGACAATGGAGTCCTTTATGAATGATATTGCTCCTAGCGTTTGGCCAAATACTAAAAGGATATCTTTTTGTTACACTCAACGAATGGGTGAACTGCAAAATAATTGCAATGCAAAATCTGGAAATCCTTTTGGACCATTTTGGGATACTTTCAACATAGATTTTGTTGGATCAGAATTTTATGGTCCTTTAAATTATGATGTTTATAACAAAGAAATGATGGACAAATGGAAACAAAAATATTCTCCAGAACAGTGGCCTGTTCTTGCTTTTACAGGTAGGTAGCTAAATGATGTATTTCTATTCGACTTTTTTTAAGAAGAGATATTATTAATTGTTTCATGTTTACAGGAGCTCCTGCTAGTTTTCCAGTACAAAAAGAAAATGTTCATTTACAGAAGTATTTAACATGGAGTAATGAGATAGCCAATCAGACAAGATTATTTATAAAGAAGAATATGAGTGGTGGTGGTTTCTTGGGCATTCACCTGAGGAATGGACAAGATTGGGTCAAAGCTTGCCAGCATGTTCATGATAGCACTATGCTATTTGCAGCTCCACAATGTGTGGGATATAAAAACGAAAGAGGTCCATTAAAGTTGTCTATGTGTTTGCCTCAGTCATCTGACATAATTAAGTAAGTATTATTTATTATATCATGTTTTTCTATATGTACACAACATGACATGACACCTTTATTCCCTGAAAGGGTAAGCAGAGGTGTACATAACTATAGTACACCCTCATTTCGCCAGTCATGTTATCGGTCCCTATGTAATAGGGGGTAAGCCTATTGCCATCAACTGAGTTCAAATCTTGCTAGTGGGAATTACGGAATGAAAAAACCCAGTAACACGATCGCGTCTGTTCTCAGCGTTTGAGTGCGCAAACTAAGCGCGATCGGCACCACCCACCGCCCCGCAAAATCCCCTCTGTCCACACAAGTACATTTGTTTCGTAACTGTATGGATTTTAAAACTGTGCTAGTAGTAGGTATATTACTAAAATATCAATTTTGCTGACTAGTACACCATAGGTTCGGTATGGAGCAGCATTGTTAATTTCATAATATTAATTTTTTTACAGACAAGTGAAGAGAGCTTTGAAAAAATTAGATAACATAAAATATATATTTGTGGCATCAGATTCTAACCACATGATTGAAGATTTAAACAAGGGATTACATCATGCAGATGTATCAGTCATCAGACTACAGCCAATGAATCCTCATTTAGACTTAGCAATTTTAGGTCAAGCAAATTACTTTATTGGCAACTGTGTATCATCATACTCAGCATTTGTTAAAAGAGAGAGAGATTCTAGAGGGTTACCATCAGAATTTTGGTCTTTTCCACATAGAAAGAAAAGTAAACATGAAGAGTTATAGTTAGTGTTTTTTTAATTAGGTTAAATTTAATCTATGTATACTTATCTAAGTACAAATATTTAAATGGATTCTTCAATAAGCTTAATGTTGGTACATTTTTGCACGTTGACTGCGGCAAAACACATATGGTGTGTTTTCGCTATCTCACGCCAGTACGGTGCGCACACACCTGTTCTTTGCATATTTATCGATTGGACTGTTCGGCAAAACACACACGTTGTGTTCGACCGCTAACATGCTAGGCGTGTTTTTATTTAATATTGCTTTTTTGCATTTTTGACATTACCTGCGTTAAATGATATTTTTCTATCTGGTTACAATTAAATAAGAAAAATGATTTAAAAAAATATGTTTAACAGACTTTGAATTAACCTTGCTATAACTCCCTGTATGTTAGTTAACTCTTCAGGGAATTCAGTCGTGTTTTATGACTAAAGACGACAATTTAAAGAGCTTTTACCACGATTTTTTGAGTATAAAAATAACAAAAAGTAGGTAAGCATCCTGTGAGCGTGCAAATTAACTATTAATTACCTAATTGGTAGGAAAATTACATTTATTGTGAACTAGCTTATGCCCGCGACTTCGTCGTCGTGGATTTCGATTAACAAACTTATACGTAGCAGCAATTTACTTTTTTGAATCTGCTTTTGTTAACAATTTTATGGGTTTTGATCACTGGCTTACTCTCTGTGGTTTTTATTTTTTTCCCGCGGAACCCTAAATATTTTCAATATTAAAAGTACCCTACGTTGCCAGTAGGCAAATATAAATATATATGTTATAAGGAACTGGATAACGGCTGGACGGGAGTTATGCTAAAGTCCCGTCAAAAACCGTCCAGCCGTTGCGGAGTAGCTGTAAATTTCACGGGTTTTTAAGATTTTCCCGCGGAACCCTAAACATTTTCGAAATTCAAATTACATAGGACAGACCGTCCCGTTATACCATCAGCTATCTGCCAGTGATTGTTCGTTCAAAATTGGTCCAGCTGTTTCGGAGATTAGCTGGAACAAACGGTGACGGACAAAAGAAATTGCATTTATTTATATAATAATTCTTTATTGCACACAATCTATACTTATAATAAAACTGTAGAGAGGTCAATTCTGTACATTGAATATATATTCAAAATTATTATTGGAGGATAACTGGTGATCGATACTGATTCCAAAAATGCAATTAGTAAATTTTTTGTCGGTCTGTCTGTCTGTCTGTCACTGTATGTGCACGCATGGGTCAAAAACTACTGGAGGGATTTTAACCAAACTTGGTACGATTGTAGTCCATACGCCTGGGCAGGTTATAGGCTATATAACATAACGCTAAAACACATAGGAGCTGAGCAGTAACGATAAATTTGAAGCAAGTCCGATGAAAATGCGCTTTCGAGCTCTTATCCTCGCATACGTCGATCATACACCAAAAGTATGTATTACAAAAATGATGGTCTCTAAAAGATCTACAAAAAAGTCCTCAATAGTATATATCTATCTTTTATAAATTAGCCACAATAACGTGTTTAATCGTTAGGCACTTCTTCAAGTGTATTAATAAAATATATAAATATATTGTATTTCACATAGATATATCGTTATCAAACTCCAATATTCAAAAAGTACACTTTAATATCTATTTTATAAAAAAAAGAAATCGGTATATAAGATATAGATGAAATAAAACTTCCAAATCTCGCCGCGCCAGTATGGGTACGGCTATACGGTTGATTTTAGTTTAACGCGCGACACGGCCATCCGCTGCTTTTATAAAAAGGCGGGGGCATTCACGCGCCACCTTATTGTCCGGTTAAGCAGTAACAGCTCCATCAGAGCTAACTGCCAGAGACATTTTCGAAAAAAAGAAAACGCGCCACCTTTGCTCACATTGTCACTGTTAATGCGAACAGACGTGGTTCTAATTGACTCTTTGGAATCTTCTTCATAACGTATGGTTGATGAATAACCTGGTGTCAGACTTTAAGCCGCCTGTAGGACTTTACATGGCTTTACACACCGTTGAAACATCTCTCAGGTGTGCCGGTTTCCTCATGATGTTTTCCTTCACCGTTTTTAGCAACTGATAACTAATTTATAGTACGCACATGAATTCGAAAATACATTGGTGCGTGCCGGGAGTTGAACTTGCGACATCTGACTTGACAGTCGTACTACTATGTAAAGATTGACATGTATGTAAAGACAATTTACATGTATGTAAAGATTGACGTAACTTTTTTTAATGAACCGATCAAAATGAAACAAATACTAAATATTATGGGAAGCTGCCACAATACATCAATGAAAACTGCATTCAAATCGGTTCAGTCGTTTCTGAGAACGCACTAGCGTTCAAACGCACAGACAAACCGACAAACAGACAAAAAATTTAAAAACTATATTCTTGGCGTCGGTGACATAAATACAGAGCGTATAAATTGTTTTTCTTTTTTAAAATTGAATGTACAGACACGGGTCGTTTACGATTTTATTGTATGTATAGATATAGAAGATATAGATTTTTTCTCATTACCTCATAGACAATTGTAATTCCCGCAGCAAGTAACACATACGGTTCTTCGGAACTTATTTCTGTCAAAGTAATTTAACGACTTCTAGCTCAAAGGCATCCTTCAGCTGTAACATCATTGAGGCGGACATTCTAGCAGCAAGATAGATTTTCTATCCTGTGTATAACGATTTCGGCTGAGTGTACAGCCTTATGCTTCGCCATGACCATCAACATCAACCATTACCATTGACTCACGCAGTCTTAAAGTAGCCTTTAATCTTACGAATACTTAACTGCTTCTTACACGCACACACAATCGTACGACGCTTACTCTTAGGTCACGAGTTCTCTATAATTTTTTTCTGATACATTGGGATCTACACCAAACCTAGCGAAATTGTGGGAGTAGGTACAATATGTGCACCTCTGCCTACGCCTTCGCGGAATACAAGCGTGTCGTTGTCGTATGTTTTATAACAATATTTTTTATAAGAGTCAACTGCAATGATTCCCTATTTTAACTTAATTACGAATAAACCGACAAACAGACAAAATATCCAAAATAATAGAAATGGGTTGTATTGTATAGGTTTCTAAAACGTCGCCCCACACTAGGAATTTCTCCTGTATCGTGGGTGCGTTTCACAAACTTGAAATTTCACTTACACAAACACCCAGACTCGGGACAAACATCTACGGATCACACTTTTTTTGCGGGAATCGAACCCACAACTACTAAATCGAATTCGCTCAAACTTAGCTAATATATTAAAAATACTTTTGCTGTTTCCGAATTTCCACGCGGACGGAGTCGCGGGCACATCTATATCTTCTATACTTATAATAAAACTGTAGAGAGGTCAATTCTGTACATTGAATATATATTCAAAATTATTATTGGAGGACTAGATGTGCCCGCGACTCCGTCCGCGTGGAAATTCGGAAACAGCAAAAGTATTTTTAAATTGTTTTTAATAAAAGCTAAGTTTGAGCGAATTCGATTTAGTAGTTGTTACGCCATGCCGTACTATTTTATTACATGTATAGCTGTTGCCCGCGACTTCGTCCGCGTGTATTTCGGATAAAACGCCAGTAGTAAATTGAACTTTTAACAGAAAAAAATACCTACCAGGCAGGCTGTTTTAAGTAGGTTAAAAATCTTTAAACCACTTATTTAACTAAGAATACTTACCGGTATTAAAAAAAAACCGCAAAAATTGAACGGTAATTACGGAAGTTACAGAAAGTCTATTGAAAATAATATATAACTGAAGAAGAGAACATAAATAAATCCGTTTTGTGCGTTTCTGAGTTCCTGTACATTGAAACTACTGTAGAAAAAAAAATGCCAAGGATAAAAGACAACCGTGACGACCTGATTGGCGCAGTGGCTAAGCGATTGGTTGTGGGTTCGATTCCCGCGAAAAAAGTGTGATCCCTAGATGTTTGTCCCGAGTCTGGGTGTTTGTGTAAGTGAAATTTCAAGTTTGTGAAACGCACCCACGATACAGGAGAAATTCCTAGTGTGGGGCGACGTTTTAGAAACCTATACAATACAACCCATTTCTATTATTTTGTCTGTTTGTCGGTTTATTCGTAATTAAGTTAAAATAGGGAATCATTGCAGTTGACTCTTATAAAAAATATTGTTATAAAACATACGACAACGACACGCTTGTATTCCGCGGAGGCGTAGGCAGAGGTGCACATATTGTACCTACTCCCACAATTTCGCTAGGTTTGGTGTAGATCCCAATGTATCAGAAAAAAATTATAGAGAACTCGTGACCTAAGAGTAAGCGTCGTACGATTGTGTGCGTGTAAGAAGCAGCTAAGTATTCGTAAGATTAAAGGCTACTTTAAGACTGCGTGAGACAATGGTAATGGTTGATGTTGATGGTCATGGCGAAGCATAAGGCTGTACACTCAGCCGAAATCGTTATACACAGGATAGAAAATCTATCTTGCTGCTAGAATGTGCGCCTCAATGATGTTATAGCTGAAGGATGCCTTTGAGCTAGAAGTCGTTAAATTACTTTGACAGAAATAAGTTCCGGAGAACCGTATGTGTTACTTGCTGCGAGAATTACAATTGTCTATGAGGTAATGAGAGAGAAATCTATATCTATACATATAATAAAATCGTAAACGACCCGTGTCTGTACATTCAATTTCAAAAAAGAAAAACAATTTATACGCTCTGTATTAATGTCACCGACGCCAAGAATATAATTTTTAAAATTTTTGTCTGTTTGTCGGTTTGTCTGTGCGTTTGAACGCTAGTGCGTTCTCAGAAACGACTGAACCAATTTGAATGCAGTTTTCATAGATGTATTGTGGCAGCTTCCCATAATATTTGGTATTTGTTTCATTTTAATCGGTTCATAAAAAATAAGTTACGTCAATCTTTACATACATGTAAATTGTCTTTACATACATGTCAATCTTTACATACATGTCAATCTTTACATACATGTCAATCTTTACATAATAGTACGACTGTCAAGTCAGATGTCGCAAGTTCAACTCCCGGCACGCACCAATGTCTTTTCGAATTCATGTGCGTACTATAAATTAGTTATTAGTTGCTAAAAACGGTGAAGGAAAACATCGTGAGGAAACCGGCACACCTGAGAGATGTTTCAACGGTGTGTAAAGCCATGTAAAGTCCTACAGGCGGCTTAAACTCTGACACCAGGTTATTCATCAACCATACGATAAGAAGAAGATTCCAAAGAGTCAATAAGAACCACGTCTGTTCGCATTAACAGTGACAATGTGAGCGAAGGTGGCGCGTTTTCTTTTTTTCGAAAATGTCTCTCGCAGTTAGCTCTGATGGAGCTGTTACTGCTTAACCGGACAATAAGGTGGCGCGTGAATGCCCCCGCCTTTTTATAAAAGCAGCGGATGGCCGTGTCGCGCGTTAAACTAAAATCAACCGTATAGCCGTACCCATACTGGCGCGGCGAGATTTGGAAGTTTTATTTCATCTATATCTTATATACCGATTTCTTTTTTTTATAAAATAGATATTAAAGTGTACTTTTTGAATATTGGAGTTTGATAACGATATATCTATGTGAAATACAATATATTTATATATTTTATTAATACACTTGAAGAAGTGCCTAACGATTAAACACGTTATTGTGGCTAATTTATAAAAGATAGATATATACTATTGAGGACTTTTTTGTAGATCTTTTAGAGACCATCATTTTTGTAATACATACTTTTGGTGTATGATCGACGTATGCGAGGATAAGAGCTCGAAAGCGCATTTTCATCCGACTTGCTTCAAATTTATCGTTACTGCTCAGCTCCTATGTGTTTTAGCGTTATGTTATATAGCCTATAACCTGCCCAGGCGTATGGACTACAATCGTACCAAGTTTGGTTAAAATCCCTTCAGTAGTTTTTGACCCATGCGTGCACATACAGACAGACAGACAGACAGACCGACAAAAAATTTACTAATTGCATTTTTGGCATCAGTATCGATCACCAGTTATCCTCCAATAATAATTTTGAAAATATATTCAATGTACAGAATTGACCTCTCTACAGTTTTATTATAAGTATAGAAGATAACTGGTGATCGATACTGATGCCAAAAATGCAATTAGTAAATTTTTTGTCGGTCTGTCTGTCTGTCTGTATGTGCACGCATGGGTCAAAAACTACTGAAGGGATTTTAACCAAACTTGGTACGATTGTAGTCCATACTTCTGGGCAGGTTATAGGCTATATAACATAACGCTAAAACACATAGGAGCTGGGCAGTGACGATAAATTTGAAGTAAGTCGGATGAAAATGCGCTTTCGAGCTCTTATCCTCGCATTCGTTGATCATACACCAAAAGTATGTATTACAAAGATGATAGTGTCTAAAAGATCTACAAAAAAGTCCTTTATAGTATATATCTATCTTTTATAAATTAGCCACAATAACGTGTTTAATTGTTAGGCACTTCTTCAAGTGTATTAATAAAATATATAAATATATTGTATTTCACATAGATATATCGTTATCAAACTCCAATATTCAAAAAGTACACTTTAATATCTATTTTATAAAAAAAAGAAATCGGTATATAAGATATAGATGAAATAAAACTTCCAAATTTCGCCGCGCCAGTATGGGTACGGCTATACGGTTGATTTTAGTTTAACGCGCGACACGGCCATCCGCTGCATTTATAAAAAGGCGGGGGCATTCACGCGCCACCTTATCGTCCGGTTAAGCAGTAACAGCTCCCTCAAGCTAACTGCGAGAGAATTTTCGAAAAAAAAAAATGCGCCACCTTCACTCACATTGCCACTGTTAATGCGAACAGACGTGGTTCTTATTGACTCTTTGGAATCTTCTTCTTATCGTATGGTTGATGAATAACCTGGTGTCAGAGTTTAAACCGCCTGTAGGACTTTACATGGCTTTACACACCGTTGAAACATCTCTCAGGTGTGCCGGTTTCCTCACGATGTTTTCCTTCACCGTTTTTAGCAACTTATAACTAATTTATAGTACGCACATGAATTCGAAAAGACATTGGTGCGTGCCGGGAGTTGAACTTGCGACATCTGACTTGACAGTCGTACTACTATGTAAAGATTGACATGTATGTATAGACAATTTACATGTATGTAAAGATTGACGTAACTTTTTTTTTATGAACCTATTAAAATGAAACAAATACTAAATGTTATGGGAAGCTGCCACAATACATTAATGAAAACCGCATTCAAATCGGTTCAGTCGTTTCTAAGAACGCACTAGCGTTCAAACGCACAGACAAACCGACAAACAGACAAAAATTTTAAAAACTATATTCTTGGCGTCGGTAACATAAATACAGTGTATAAATTGTTTTTCTTTTTTAAAATTGAATGTACAGACACGGGTCGTTTACGATTTTATTATATGTATAGATATAGAAGATATAGATTTTTTCTCATTACCTCATAGACAATTGTAATTCCCGCAGCAAGTAACACATACGGTTCTTCGGAACTTATTTCTGTCAAAGTAATTTAACGACTTCTAGCTCAAAGGCATCCTTCAGCTGTAACATCATTGAGGCGGACATTCTAGCAGCAAGATAGATTTTCTATCCTGTGTATAACGATTTCGGCTGAGTGTACAGCCTTATGCTTCGCCATGACCATCAACATCAACCATTACCATTGACTCACGCAGTCTTAAAGTAGCCTTTAATCTTACGAATACTTAACTGCTTCTTACACGCACACACAATCGTACGACGCTTACTCTTAGGTCACGAGTTCTCTATAAATTTTGTCTGATACATTGGGATCTACACCAAACCTAGCGAAATTGTGGGAGTAGGTACAATATGTGCACCTCTGCCTACGCCTTCGCGGAATACAAGCGTGTCGTTGTCGTATGTTTTATAACAATATTTTTTATAAGAGTCAACTGCAATGATTCCCTATTTTACCTTAATTACGAATAAACCGACAAACAGACAAAATATCCAAAATAATAGAAATGGGTTGTATTGTATAGGTTTCTAAAACGTCGCCCCACACTAGGAATTTCTCCTGTATCGTGGGTGCGTTTCACAAACTTGAAATTTCACTTACACAAACACCCAGACTCGGGACAAACATCTACGGATCACACTTTTTTTGCGGGAATCGAACCCACAACCAATCGCTTAGCCACTGCGCCAATCAGGTCGTCACGGTTGTCTTTTATCCTTGGCATTTTTTTTTCTACAGTAGTTTCAATGTACAGGAACTCAGAAACGCACAAAACGGATTTATTTATGTTCTCTTCTTCAGTTATATATTATTTTCAATAGACTTTCTGTAACTTCCGTAATTACCGTTCAATTTTTGCGGTTTTTTTTTAAATACCGCAAAGTATTCTTAGTTAAATAAGCAGTTTAAAGATTTTTACCCTACTTTAAAAAGCCTGCCTGATAGGTATTTTTTTCTGTTAAAAGTTCAATTTACTACTGGTGTTTTATCCGAAATACACGCGGACGAAGTCGCGGGCACATCTAGTAAAAAATACGTAAAGATACATAACATTAAATTTGATGTACAGAGGCGAACTAAACTCTAAATTGAGTTATCTAACAGCGAGGACAGAAAAAGTGCACAACTACATATAAAAATATCAGTTGACAATAGTATCCGACCGAACTTTCGGTTTCGGCAGAAATTCTGCCGAACACATCTCGACCAAAATTCCGCAGTGTTTGAAGACGAAGGTCTTGGTTTGCGAAGGTTAGTCTTTTGGAGAGGATCAGAGTCACTTAAACAACTATGAAGAGAGCTATGCTCGGAATTTCTTTGCGCAACAGGATCCGGAGTACGAAAATTCGCCAAAGAACCGGAGTCACCGCCATAGGTCAAACAAAATGCAAGTTGAAGTGGTAATAGGCAGGCCATATCGCTCGAAGAACCGATAACCGCTGGAGAAGAAAGGTCCTCGAGTGGCGCCCACGAACCGGAAAACGTAGCGTTGGTAGGCCTCTCACCAGGTGGACCACCCATATCGTCAGAGTTGCGGGCAACCGATGAATGCAAATGGCAATTTGTTGTTCATTGTGGCGTTCTAAGGGAGAGGCTTTTATTTAACGGTGCACGTCTTCCGGCTGATGATGATGACGTAGTGTCTAGAAACACCCCCTCCCCAAGCTTTTGTAAGGCTAATATTTGAAATCCTCACGAAGAGCCATTACAAATATGTTTTTAATTAATCTTGGAAAGTTGTTGGAAGAAGGTCGACGCGCCCCACCCCCTTCCACTTGTTAGTGGTCAGTCATCGACTAATTTATGAGGAGTTCCATTCCATATCTCTAAAGTTCATTATCAGATCACGGCAATATTTATATAGCACACGGCAATAGTGACCAATTCGTGAGTATATTCTTTCAAACAACAAAATATATTTAAAAATCTGTCTATAATTGTCGGAGAAATCGATGAAAAACTACATAAAAAATACATACAGGTGAACATGGTTTCTCCTCCTTTTTGAAGTTGGTTAAAAAATCTTATTGGCACTGACACAAACACTGGCTTATTATTAATAATAACAATGTTTTTCCTACGAAAACATGATCTTATATGGAAGTTACGGTTTTGGCCAAAACTGCCACTGAAACCGAAATTCGGTTTCGGTCGGACACGAGTTGACAACACAATCATTATCACTAACAAACTAAGCAGGAGTCGGTGTTTTTTAATTGTATTTTTTTTGTTATAATTATGTATCGTGTTTATTAACATATGCCGTTTACTAAAAAGCTATTACTTTGATGTTACAAATAGACACTCCAATTTTATTTATGTGTTTGTATTGATACCTACTTTCCTAGATTTTTTACGCTTACGTCTCTCCGTATTCGAGCTTACGCCTCTTCGTCCACCCTTGCCCCTCTCACCCCTCCCGCGGCCCGCCTGCAGCATAATATTGTTGCCACACTTGCTGTCATTCACAAGGCAACTTATGGTCGTGTTGCGCACGTTTTATTGAATTTATAGGATAGATTCGAAAAATAATCAGCGGTCGGTGAGCCGTAAGCGCGGCGTCGCGTCGCTAGCCGTAGCCGAGTCGACGAAGAAAAAGAAAAAACAAAATTGGAGCTGCTGAATGCTGATGAGTGATCCACTTTGGTTACGAGTTTACGTTAAGTCGAAGCCTGGTTGACTTCGACGCGACCTTAAGATGCTCGCACTAATATAAATAAAAAGTTACCAAGAATAATTAACAATATAACGTTTTCCCTCTAAATAAAATTAAAAATACATAGTATACTGAACTTTAAGTAAGTACCGTTTCAAAAATTAATTTACAAGAAATATGTAATTGGTAGATCTCTCAGGGTTTCGTTAGTAAACGTAGTAGATCTTGGGGCTATCAATCAAGTTGGCAAGGCACAAGGGTTAGTGTTTGTCAAAAATAAAAATACAAATTATGTTTTCATGGTATATTTAAACTAATCCAGAAAAGAAATCTGATGCATTTTTTATACTACTAGATGGCAAGTTGTTGCTCAAATCTCGTCTTTTATTTTGCTTTTGATTTACATCAATAATGGAATCAATAGATTCAAAATATGAAATGTTCCAAAATTTCACATCATTATCATGTGAGCATGAAGCCACAAATTGACCATCATGGCTGATGTCAAGATGTTCAACAGGTAATCTATGTTGTCCTACAACACCTAACTGACGCTGAGGAAACATATGAGCTGCTCTCAATATGCCATCTTCACCTGAAGTCACCACAATATTCTGAGTGATAGGCACCATGCACTGAATGGCATGTTTTTGTCCAATATATTCATCACTATGTAAACCAAACTCTTTCCAATTAAATAGATACAATTTTCCTTTAGAAGATGCTGCAAGTAATTTTGTATCTGATCGAAAAAGCCCCAAGCAGGTTAATTCTGCATCATATTCTTCAGATGTCGTAAAAATTTTACTGAAATTAAATTTGTTTATTGAGTAAATTAAATAAATGAACAAACTTATTTAAGCTATGACTGGCTGTTTTTTGATTAGCAATACGTGCCAATTAATGCAGTAATACCAGGGTGGGATTACTTACATGAAAAATCATGTACCCGAATGGAAACAAATATTAGCAAATTCCACTTATACAAGATGTCTAAAAAGAAAGTTTCTAATTTATAAGACGATTAAATAAAAATAAGAGGTGTTTAAAAATGTTTATAAATAAGTAAAGTTCATATTTGGGAATTTATTAAAAAAAAAATATGTATATTGTCTTGCGGGATTGCTTGCATTGCACTTGACGCACATGTAATTAATGTTAAAAATGGCGATACCAATTTTGTTCTCTTTTAGCAGACTTTAGCAGCACGGAATGAATTTTATACGTATAGTGTGGTTTTACATTTTTATGCAAAATGCAGTGTAATGATGATCTATGCACATTGAAAGCACTTCCACGCTTCCTAATTGAAAGATTCGGATCCTCACATTTCACTGGTTTACACTCTACGTTTCCTGCCGTTCTAACCTTGGCCACCCTAATTTAGATTTTTCTAGCGTTGAACCGATCCCTTAATGTTTTTGACTCATTTCCAATGAGAATTATGCTTGGCATATCATTTAAGCGACGAAAACCTCGAATACTGCTGAATCTTCTACAGCTATAGTTGCTAAATCACAGTTTTTGTTAAACTTTCGCACGGACATCTGCCGGTCCGCACCCGATAAACGTTCCATAGCGCCTGAATTGAGAATTCCCAAGAGCCAAGCTACCTATTGGGATACCCCCCGGGCCCCACTGATTCAGTGCGTTCACGCTGTCAGACAAATGTAAACTTTTTTTTGAGACACCTTGTATTTGGGGCATTCCACGTGAAGCGGACAGGTAAAAAAGTTGATCTTTCCGATTTTCGTGATTTTTGATTATGTTATACCTATATACGTCCACGATCCAGACACAAAATATTTTAACTGTATAAAGCGTGGTTACCGAGTTACACAGTGGTTTAAAAATGTAGCTTACCGGCAGGTATGCGTTACTTCACATCCCATTACCTAGTACTAAATAGTTAAAATGAAAAAAACTAATTAGCCGAATTGATACTTAATTAAATAAGCATTTCAAATGTATTTTTGGTTTTTTTTTTTAGAAAAAAACGTGTTTATATTTTTCAAACTTGAATTTCACAAACTTAAGACCATTTTAATTATTTATTTTTTACCTAAAATAGCTTATAGGCTTTAGATCATCCTTGCCAAGTTCTAGAATGGGCGTGAAAGTCGTTTAGGCTCTAGACCAGTTACAGCTTCAAAGCGTAGCCGCCCGGCCCGGGTAGCGCCTACCGCCAGCTAACGCTTGTTTACAGAAACTTTCAATAACACAAAATACTTTAGCCGGAACGATTCATAATTAATTATTAGGTATACTATATGTAACCGCAAAAGTACATATATTGGTACATCCTGACTATTTTACTCGTTAACGTTACTCGTTATGAAAATCCCGCAGATTCACCAACTAACGTCGGTCAATCTGCGGGATTTTCATGATATCTGATGATTTTTCAGGTTTTTATAGGAGAAATTCGGTAAATACTATGTTTAACTAAAAATGACTTGTTGGTTTAGTGGTCGCACAGCGCAAATGCTCAGCATGAGGTCCTGGTGTCCATTCCCGGGTCGGGTAGTGTTGCTTGGTTTTTCCATTATGCAATTTTTAGTAACATCACGGAGTTAGGATTTTTACTCGGTTAATGGCAATAGGCTCGCCCCCTACTAACAAAATGTTGGTGTACTACCTCTACCTACCCCTTAAGGAACTACAGGCGTAATATTTTGTTAATAATATAAAGCTTTATTAATGGGTCGAATTAGAAAAAAAAAACAAAAATACATTTGATATGTTTATTTAATTAAGTATCAATTCGGCTAATTAGTTTTTTCATTTTAACTATTTAGTACTAGGTAATGGGATGTGAAGCAGCGCATACCTGCCGGTAAGTTAAATTTTTAAACCACTGTAACTCGGTAACCACGCTTACAGTTAAAATATTTTGTTTCTGGATCGAGGACGTATATAGGTATAACATAATCAAAATCTAAATCACGAAAATCGGCACGATCAACCTTTTTTACCTGTCCGCTTCACGTGGAATGTCCCATTTGTCTTGTTAAATTTAAACATATTATACTTAGGGAAAATACCCAAAACTTTGCCAGTATCAATATAGTTTGTTCAATAATATATTGTAGTTATTGATAAAAAATACCTGGCTTTGAGATCAATGGATGTTAGAATTCCATCTCCACCTGCGCAAACTAAGTACTTCTGAGCTTCATTGGTTATCATATCTGCAACATGTTCTTCACCAATTTTTATACTGAACACAGGACCTGGCTTTCTCATGTCCCATAATTTAACAGTTCCCCCATCGTCACCTAATATATAATAATAAAGTACATGGTGTTTAATTCTGGAAGATACAAAATGGTACAGATAGAATTATAAGTACAGGTTAATATTCAAATACTTTCACTATACTGTATGCTAAACTTATATGGCAGGCTTATTGCCATTTACCAGCTATGTACATATTCAAGCTTCAGCCTCCTTATAATTTTTGTATAATGTTATCTATCTTTAATTAAAGCAAACCAATATAATGTTGTGCCGGATATCCGCGAGAAAAAGATATCTGTATCCGTGTCCGTTACTTTTTTGGCGGATCTTGAACGGATCTTTTAGTACATAATTACATTTTGATTAAATTCTATTATATATCTGATTAGGTAGCAATTAAATACTATTAAATTTCATTTAAATTATTGGTTATTTCAGAAAATCACATATTTGACTCATATAAATTGCAAACATTACATTTGTTGGATATATCCCACCCAAGCCGGTCGTCCCACCCAGACGAGACAGTTGGGAAAAATTATTGTTTCACCGACTCCGGTAGTGTGCGTCGTTTAACGGGCTGCATGCCACAGATCAAGTATCTTCTAAACCGGTGTGTTTTCAACGGGACGGATACCATTACAAACGCAAAGATGTTTACGACTGTCATATTTCGCTGGTGCTGCCCCGTGTCAGGTGCCACACTAAACTACACACATCAACCAAGTTTAGTACAAGCTTTTTATATGAACTTATTTTAAATAAAAGTTAAGAAAACGTACTAGCAGCAAAAATTGGTAAATGTAGGTTGTATTGTGAATTAAATAACGATTCGAAATTTAAAATGTAATGTTTTTTGAAATTAGAAGGGAAAACTTAAGTTGATTGCAAGTACGGAGTTTTGTAACGTATTTAATTATGACTAAGAATTATCAGCATATTGTTGGTATAAGCGTTTTTTGAAGTGAAAAACAAATATTGTTGTTTTCTAGTAACTTGTGTGACTCTGAGAACAATGTTTCGTTAGCATGTATCGTGGGAAAAGGTATTTAGGACTGTGTGTATGCTGAAAGCTGGACCCAGTTAACGTGAAATTTCAATCGCTGTTAACTTGCGACCAAGCTTCATATGTTGATTATAAACATGCTACAGGGCTGCAGGACATGTAGCTAGATGTCACTAAGGAGGTTACAGGTTCAATCGCCGGAGAAAATATCGTTTTCTGCCAAATACTGCACGAATTCAGTCAAAAATTACAGCTTGTCCGCTAGTAGGAAGGCATCAGTTTCAGTACCAAGGGTTTATTAGTGACCAAACGGCCAGGAGAAGACTACATGAAGTCAATCTTCATGATAGCAGTCTGCTTGGAATTCTAGCTCTGCGATGTGGAAATCGAGGAAGCTGTTTATTGTAAACTAACGCAGATTTACGTTAGACCAATACTCTGTGGGGTCGTATTATGTTTTCCTATAAGCCCTGCTTGGAATTTAATTTCGATTTAAGTAGAATGCGTGTTTGGTGGTTTCCTGGTGGCTAGGGTTTTCTTTAGAATCCTTTGGAAATGTATCCATACCAAGGTGAAAAAATTATAGAGTGGGCTGAAATTTATTCGGATGAAAGGGCAGATCTCGTTTAACACGAGTTAGTTTTTTTTTTTGTAGAATATTACCTACTTGGATATATTGGTAAACCTATGGAACTTACTCACCGTCATCATTCCGGCATAGATTTCGTGTCCATGCATGGTAATGCACGTGCATACACCGCAAGACGGGAGAAAATTGGGCCTGCTTAGCTCCCTGATCTCAATCTTATTCGGCACTCGTGGAATGTGTTCGAAAGAAGAGTTTTTAATGGCCTTCACCGAAATTTGGATGATGGAAAAATTACTCTTTTCAGTTTGTTCCAGAATATGAAGCCAGAATCCTCAATTGACATTAATTATCTCATGGTGAGCATGCCACGCCAACGTTTAGACATGACTAAAGCCTTTAGTGTTACAACAGATTATTAAGAAGAGGCTAGAAGATGTTTTTTGAATTTAATTATAACCTAGGCGTAAATTGCTTCTGAATTGCCAAAAAGCTAATTTTTGTTTTTGGCACCATTTTAATTTTTGCAAACATTTTTTTTTACCATCGTCTCTTTTATTGAATTCAACTACTAAAAAGAATATTAAATTACACTTCTATTGATATCTAGCATCTATAGCCAAACATAGTTACAATTAAAATAAACAGTATAATATCCTTGTTCCCTAGATACATATAAACATAAAAAAAATACCGCGCAGTGAAAATCGGTCACGCGCAACGATACCGATACTACCGACTGAGATAAAAAGTTTAAATCCGTATCCTTATCCGCAGATATAGACACTAATTATTCGTATCCGTGGATATGTCTTTTTAAAGATCCGGCACATCAATAGTTCATACTAAACTATATAACACATACTAAACTTACCAGTCACAATTTTATTTTTATCCAGATTCAGAAGTCTATACACAGGGTCCTCATGTGCATTCTCATAACATCTTTTCAACTTTCCAGATTCAACATCAAGAGCCATTATTACTTTATCCTAAAAAAAATATTGCAGTAAATCTATACATATTATAAAATTGGAGTGTCTGTTTGTAAAATCAAAATAACAGCTTTTTACTCAATGTTTATGATAGTAAGCCGGAACAAACAGACAAGAAAAAAAATTGTTATAAGTATCTACACAATACATATAATAAAAATTCTTTTTTTTTTATGATGGGCGATAATGGCGTTGTAGCCTATATTAGACCCTGGACAATTAGTTATCTGCCAGTGAAAGTCCCTTTAACATTGGGCCAGCCTTTTAGAGATTAACGGGAACAAACAAAAAAAAATATTGCATTTTTGTTATGCATGTTGTGAATACTATCATATGCATTAAGTAATAACCTGTTATTTTGATGTTATGAATAGACACTTTAATTTCATTTATGCATATTGATAATTGAATTAAACATCCGCACATTAATTAGATTATAAGACAATTATTGTAAAACCATGTTCAACATTTTAATGAATAAATGATTTATAATATTATAGTATCAATTTCTAAAAAACTCTACTTTTACAATACTAAATCGACAAATACTCCCAAATTACTGATGCAACCGGAGAATGACCATAAACAATGATAGCATTATCTACTGTCAATAATAGGTTTAAATAGCAACTACTGCAATTCATAACCTGAGCAAGCAGAACTTAGCAAGATGTATTTTCAAAATTAAGATTTACTGACAGTTGTTAAATGTAGCATTTGCCAAATACTGATGATCCCAATTTCTGACTTATTGGTAAAAGCCCGAAAATCATCATACATAAAAAAAATCTTAACATTTACCAACTAATGTTAGTAAATCAGCAGATTTACTTGTAAAACCTAGGATTTAACAATATTTTACAGTAACTTTATATTTATATCTGGTATAGCTTTATAATGATCTGATAAAGAAAATTAAAATGTACAAACTTTAGCTGTTGAGTACAAAGTCTGACCATCATCATCGAATTCCACATCTCGACAAGCCTTCAAATGTAATTCTAATGTGTTCACAAGTTTTGTCTCTTCATTGCTATATTCGTACAATAAAACATCTCCAACAATATTGGCTATAGCAATTAAATTCCTTGCAGGATGGAGTGATATGTCAACAATGAAGTCTTCACACGTTATTGCAGGAGGATGATCTCGTTGCTTAGTTTTTTCAGCTTTAATAGCTTTAATCACTTCGTCTTCATCATCATCCTCTTCAATTTGTTCTTCACTTTTTTCGCCAGTATTTTCATCTTCACTCATAACATCTGAAGATGTAAGTAAATAGAAATTTAGGGAGTTCGTATTTCTTGTTTATTTTAAATACAGGGGACTGGGACTAACCATTCTGAACTGATAATTCATCATCTTCACTCGAATCATTGTAACTAGAGCTGCTATCCTCATCAGACGAATTCTTGTCGAATTCTCGAAAATTATTTGTCATTTTCAAAGTAAATAATAAACACGTGCAAACTGCGACCTCAGACAAAGGAGTAATACCTCAATGTTGTCAATTTTTCAAATATGTCAAACCGCGTCCGTGATAGTTTTTTTTTTTTTTTCTTCTTGTGGCAATTTAGTCGGGCTTCCAAAGTAGATATTAATATCCTGAGGTAATATCAGTAATAAATGGTAATAATTATATAGGAATGGAGAGCGACTCAGCGAACCTATAGAATTTTTGGCCCCCAGTGTGACACGGTGTCGCCATCTAATATTCTGTCCATTGAACTAATCATAATATTAGACTTGATCTATGACTTGATATATGTAGATACCGTCATAGACCAACGAGAATAATTTTCTCTATGATACCATAAAGGTATGTAGATGAATACTCAACATGTACTACTTAGGGTACTACCATGTACTACTAAGTGATGTGCCGGATCGTCAAAAATACATATCAGCGGATACAGTTACGGATTATTGGTGTCTATATCCGCGGATACGGATATACTACGGATCTCAACTTCGGCTCAACGCGGCACCGCAGCTTAAAAGAAATCTGCGCTCAGTAGCGGGGCGGCACTCGTCCGGAGTGCCCGTGTCTTGTGTATCGTGTGCTTGACAAGCCATTCTCTCGCGCATCGTACGATCCCGTTAGCATCTGTGTGCACGCGCTCGCGTCGTGCGCCGGCCGTGCGTTCACAGCGCCCGGCTATTGTATTGACATGTGAAGTGTCAATTCAATCACTACATAAATAATTTGTAATGTCTAATGAGAAGGAGGAGTGTTTATCCGATAACAGCCTTTCCGATCGATCCTTAAGAGATGATATGATGCAATTTGATACCATGATACCCAATAACACTACATTATCGACAGAAATAAGTTCACAATTACTTGCCTCGACTAGTAAGCGTGTAAGAGAGGACGATGAATCTGAGTGGACCGTGGTGGGACGCAATGGAAAAAAAATTAAAGATGATTACGACAAAATAGAAGTATACGTATCTAGTATTGAAAAACTACCAAGACAATTTGGACTGGCCAAGTTACTAAAAGAGCATAACATTTGCGACATTACAAAAATTAAATATATAAATCCGTACAAGTTAAGAATAGAATTTAGAAATGAATTAAGTGCCGAAAAATTTACATCGTGCGAAAAGATTATTTCTATGGGATGGAGGATGTTCAAAGCTATGGAGGTGGCATTTTCATATGGCTTAATCAAAAATGTAGACATTGATCTAGTTGAAGAGCAGATGTTAGAAAAGATATCTTGTCCCAACGCAGCTGAACTTATATCTCTGAAACGCCTTAATCGACGTAATCACGAAGGAGAAGGATGGATACCCAGTGAAACAATTCGCTTATGCTTCAAGGGAGCCTTTTTGCCAGCCTTTGTAACTATAGATAACTTAAGGGTAGACGTAGATAAATACGTATTTCCTGTCTCACAATGCACTAGGTGCTGGAAATTAGGTCATTCTGTCAAAAAATGCCTACTTACTAAAGCAGTCTGTCCAAAATGCAGTGGAGACCATACAACCTGCGAAACCAATAACCTTAAATGCGCTAATTGCGCTGGAGAGCACACGTCCCTGTCTAAGAGTTGTCCAGTCTATGAAAAAGAACGAAAACTGCGCCTAATCATGTCTGAATTTAATTGCACATATCGCAAAGCATTGACAATGTACCCAGAACCAGACTTTAATTCACAAGATAAATCTCCACCTTTGCAAATATTTACACAATCGCTACCATCTACTTCTAAACCATTAGATACGCCACAAACCTCTTCGAACACAGTCCTGTTCGCGGACGTTGTAAAAAAGATATCCCACGATAAAAAACATCAGAAGAGTACGGTGCCCGCAATAGAAAAACCTAAAACTAGAAACAAAAATAAAAAAGTTAAAAATGACGGATGGGAGAAATACCTTTCCGAAGAAGAACCCGTGTATAGTGATACCAATGACGTCAACGACTCTAATAACCTTTGGAGTGAACGATCTCCGGATGAAAACGTTACTCTAAAAGAACTTTTTAATAAGTTAAAACAGGCAATACTATCTAAACGCGATTCATTTTCTGATAAAATTCGTAACATTATTAAAATTTGTACAGAATGGTTATTTATTTGGATAGTAGGTAATATATCAAAGTGGCCATTACTTAAAAGAATACTTGATTTTGTATGTGGTTCAGCTAATGTCTAGACGAAATTGTTATATTAATTTAAATATTATTCAATGGAATTGCCAAAGCCTTAGACCGAAAATAGTGAATTTTGAAAACCTTTTATTACAAGAAAAAGTCCACATTGCTGCCCTATGTGAAACTTGGCTAGAACCAGCAATTGAACTCAAATTAAATAGTTATAATATATATCGTAATGACCGGGCCGACGGCTATGGGGGCGTTGCACTAGTTGTCCACAATTCCGTTAAAATAAGTAGTAGTGTTATAACATGCCAAAATGCGGGTATACAAGCACTTAGAATTAAATTATTTAATTGTAACGATATCCAAAATATAATTGTAGTATATTGCCCGTCTTCTGTTTTAACTTCTGTTAGTGATTGGGATTCTCTTCTATCTTTAGCTAGCAGTGGCACTTTAATACTCGGAGACTTTAATGGTCACCATAATATATGGTCATACAAGACAGATCAACGCGGTACTCAACTATTTGACTCCCTATCAGATAAAAATTACGTTATATTAAATGATGGAAGTTCAACTCGCCTCAAATTAGTTAATAGTAGATTACAAAAATCTTCCCCGGACCTGTCCTTGGCGTCCTCGGATATAGCTATTAAGTTTGAATGGTCAATTATAAATGAATCATTAGGGAGCGACCATCTTATAATTAAAATAAAATGCAATAGCCTACCTAAACAACCAACTAGATACAATCGCCGTAATTTTAAATTTGCTGACTGGAATGCTTATGGACAATTTGCTCAGAGTTTATTTAATAGTTTTACGGAGTTAGACGACCTTCAACTTACATATAATTCATTTGAAAATCTAATTAACGTAGCCGCCGATAAACATATCCCATACTATAAAACATACATAGGACCTGCAACGGATTTTACGCCGAAACCGTATTGGAACCCCAGTTTATCCAAGGCTGTCGCGGAACGACGTCTTGCTTTGGCTAATTTTCGTAGAAATCCGATTCCAGAATATTATGATATCCTGAAAAGTAAGATAGACCAATCACGTAAACTTATTAGTACAGCCAGACGGACCTCTTTTCAAAATTTTTGCTCTTCCGTAGATCACCAGACTTCTGTCTCCGATATGTGGCGCAAACTGCGATGGATGAAGGGTTATAATAGTTCATCTCGACAATACGTAGATAAAACTAACGCAGAAATGCTTTTAACTTCCCTGACACCCGACTTTGTACCTTTTCATACCCCAACTTTCATCTCTTGTAACCTTAAATTAGATGCACCCTTTTCTAGACAAGAACTGGTCAGCGCGATGAGATCTAGAAACAGCACACCTGGTAAAGATAATATTTCTTATAGCATGATCAAATATCTTCCCGATAATGCTATGAATATCTTACTGGAACTATATAATAAATTCTTTCTTCATGGTTTTGTACCTGACCAGTGGCGACAAATACGTATCGTGCCTATCCCTAAATCTCATTCATCTTCCTCTGGATCAGTGAAACTACGTCCTATTTCCATGATTTCATGCTTGTGCAAAATATTTCATTACTTATTACTTCACAGGATAGAATGGTTTGCAGAACATAATAAAATATTTTCTGATAGTACGGTTGGATTTAGAAAATGTCATTCTAGTTTAAATTGTTTATCTAACTTGGCCTGTAGAATACAAACCGGCTTCACGAAAGGGCATCTTACTATAGGTTGCTTTATCGATATCGAAAACGCTTATAATGAAATCGAAATAGTTCCACTATTAGAGTATATGAATAGACAGTTGCATATTAGTCCCCGAATCTGTAATTACCTATGGAATTTTTTTAAAGAGAGGCAACTTAGTATTTCTATTGACGATGTATCACTTAATAGAATCACGGGTCGCGGTCTAGCTCAGGGCGATCCTCTATCGCCCTTGTTATTTAATATGGCTACAGTACCTGTTTGTAAAATTATAAATGACATACATGTAGCCCAATACGCTGACGATTTTATTTTATACACAGGATGTCAAAACAGTTACATAGGTTCCTTAAAACTACAAAATGCGTTGGACAAGTTTAATATAATTATCTCAGGTTTAGGTCTCAACATCTCTTCTTCAAAAAGCAAAGTTTGTATATTTAAAAGAGGATATAGAAGGGAGTTGGTTAATTTACACATCAATGGCATTACACTAGAAGTTGTTGATAATATCAAATACTTAGGTTTATGGGTGGATTTTAAACTTCTTTGGCGAAAGCACATCAACGAACTGACAGAAAGGACCTTAAAATTTGTTAACATCTTCAAAATGCTAGCTGGATCAGGATGGGGTGTGCATCCTACTCATCTCAGGCGTCTTTACATAGCCACGGTGAGGAGTCGGATAGATTACGCGAGTTTCATTTATGGTAACAGCAGTCGAGCTCACTTATTAAAACTAGATCGGGTACAAAACACATGTCTTCGTATAATAGGCGGATTCATACGCAGCACACCCATACACATTATGGAAAATGAACTTTGCATCGCCCCTTTAGATATACGCCGTCAATATCTTAGTAGCAAATTTTGGTTAAAGTGTAAATCTTTTCAAAATAATAGTACTGTAATGTTATTGGATAATCTTTCTACTGAATGTTCGAGATCTTTTTGGGCAAGAAATAAAAAACCTTTATTAGTGACGTCTCATGATTTACTAAATAATGAAGAAATTTCTTGCAGCGACGTAGTAGAAATGTTTAAACTATCCACTTGGGTCAGCAATGTCGATTTAAGTAGCTTTGTTCAAATAAATATTGATAGTGTTATTCAAATTAAGAAAAAATACAATGCTAATGAGTTGAAGCTTCTTTGTGATGAACATTTACGCCTTCATTATAATAACCACTATACCATTTATACCGATGCGTCAATATGCAATAATGAGGTTGGCGCCGCTTTTTTTGATTCTGTCACTAATGACTCGATGAAATTTAAAATTAATTCTAAGGTCTCGATAATGCACGCGGAATTAATAGCTATTTTAGAGGCATTGTCGTATATTAATTCAATTTCTTTTTCCAACTTCTTAATCATAACTGATTCTCAAAGTGCTTTACAATTATTAATTCGGTGCACTAAATCACTTAAACGTGGTATTTCTATTGCTTACAATATTCTTGATGTAATTTGTAAAATCAGAGAAAACAATAGAAGTGTTACATTACAGTGGGTGCCTTCCCATGTTGGTATTGTAGGCAATGACATAGTCGATAGATTAGCAAAAGAGGCGTCGTTAGATGGAATTGCATATTTATGTAAACCATTTTACACAGAATTACAATTTAAAGTTAGAGAACGTTTTTTTAAAATTTGGCAAGAATATTTTGATGAACGCAGTAGGAATAAAGGTATTTGGTACGCTACAATACAGCAGAGTATTTTTAAACGGGCCTGGATTGACAGTACTGACATGGGAAGACAAACTATTACAACAGCTCTGCGACTTCGCTCCGGACACATCCCACTAAATAAATTCGCGTTCTTAATGCGTAAAACGGATTCTCCGAACTGCTCTGAGTGCAATATCATTGAGGACGTATACCATATTATCATGGAATGTCTCCGGAACGAGTCGCGGAGACGTGATTTGTCTTTATATCATGATAAGTTTTACGAGACTGGCGAATGTAATAGCATCCTTGCAAATCCTACTTCGGAGATTGCAAGGGAGCTATACAGACTTGTTAATTTAGGTATTAAGCGAAGAAGTTTATAAGTTTTTTTTTTATGTTTTTTTTTTGTTTACTATCTTTAGTTGCCACAATGAGGGTGGCATAATCTGTTTAGATTTAACCCTCTATAAATAAATAAAGAAAGAAAAAAAAAAAAAAAAAAGAAATCTGCGCTAAGCGTAGGTTAACGAAACATCACAGCCATCATCATCTTTGCAGTAGTATACAAGTATCAATATTATACTTTTTAGATAATGTTCTATTAAAAATAAATTAAATAACAATTAAATTAAATAATAAAATAAAAAACATACCTGTATAATTAATTTTTTATGTACATATAAGCATAGACTAACGATATACTTATTTTCTCTATGATATGTCCAATTTAGATCTAGAGATTAGTTAAAGGGACAAAATATCAGATGTCGACACCGTATCATACTGGGTGACGAAAAATTCTAGAAGTTTATCTTCCCTATATTTTAATAAACTGTGTCTCTGACCAGAGTCTGACTCTCTGTCTGTCAGCCTCCGTCAATGACTCACATGTCAATTAAACGTAGTTTTTATTCTCTTTGATGTCAATGACATCTGCAATCTGCATCATTTCTTTCAATAAGTTTACTTATCAAATTGTAATTCTGGATCTGGACGAAGAGTTACAAATAAGAATTTTAACAATACATATTAATTAATAATTTTCACATCGATAATGAACGACAACAATGACGACAGTATTATCAATTATGAAAAATCCTTACAGTACTGGGCAGATATTCCACCTACAGTCGATGGTGTATTAGGAGGGTTTGGATTTATTTCCAGTGCAGATATAGAAGGCTCTGAATTGTTTCTTAAGTCATTACTCGCATCTGAATGTCCACCTCCAACCAATGCAGCACTTGATTGTGGTGCTGGCATTGGTAGAATAACAAAACTGTTATTAATTCCACATTTTCAAATGGTTGATGTTGTAGAACCAGATGTGAAATTTATTAATTCTATTAAAGAATATGTTGGGGAACATCAATCTAAATTAGGAACATTGTTCAAAGTTGGATTACAAGAGTTTATACCTATTAGAAAATATGACGTTATTTGGAATCAGTGGGTATTAGGGTATCTAACAGATGATGATTTACAAGCCTATCTAATTAGGTGTAGGTAAGCCAATGAACTAGTGTTGTTACACTTATAACTTCTTACAAAATGGTTTTGATGATAATCATTCAATTGACCATTTCAGGAATTCTCTCTCTGCCAATGGTGTTATTGTAGTCAAAGAAAATGTTACATCGTCAGGAAAAAGTGAAAAGGATTCTACAGATTCATCAGTCACTCGATCTTACAAGCAATACATTAAAATATTTAAGAAATGTAATTTAAAGAGGATCAAGCAATGTAAACAAGCGAATTTTCCTAATGGTATTTACCCTGTGTATATGTTTGCTCTGGTACCAAATCACAAGGAAATAGAGAAAACAATGAAAGTAGAAAATGTAATTTAAAACAAAATTAGTGTATAATAAAATAGTTAATTGGTTGAAACGAAATGCAAGTTATTTTTCCTGTTTTATCTCAACTAATAAGACTTGTTACGAGAAATACTGTTATTTAGCACTAGGTGAGCTCCTTGGTTTTACCTGATTTAAAATTGTACTTACATTGAATCATGATGTGAAATACATGTAGTACCATCTAGTGGTCTAAGCCATTGGGACCTTTTATTTATATTTTTTGTTCCCCAGAGACCACTACTTTTTGTGGATGAATCGTACACTATGCCCTTTTCTGTACTCCTAACAACATAATACCGATTATAACAAAATGTTATAATCGGTTCAGTGGTTATAATTATGTGAAAAGGAAACCACTGATTATGGATGAATTATTTACTAACTGTATACTGATTTTGAAATTATATAAAAAATCACTTACTTTTTTATCCTTTATTCTTAACTTTCATAGGTAGTATAAATGTGATGCTAAGTTTATTTTATTTGTTACCTTTTTTACCCCTAAAGTACTGAACCAGTCATGATGAAGTGTGTTTATACATTGTCAGGGATACAAAAAAAGACATGCGATGCCTTACATTCAGAGAGAAAGTTCTGTTAACAAGGGAAAGAACATGATCACAATGGAGGCTACCGTGTTTGTTT
Source organism: Abrostola tripartita (assembly GCA_905340225.1). NCBI lineage: Eukaryota > Metazoa > Arthropoda > Insecta > Lepidoptera > Noctuidae > Abrostola > Abrostola tripartita. The sequence goes on from HG996488.1 coordinate 8,126,565, forward strand.
GGCGCTACTGTCGAGTAAGTAAAGTACCTATAGCTGATAAAGGTATAAATACTCATAAATAAAATGTCTGTCTATTTGTAACATAATTATATAGTATTTGTACATATAATAGCTGATGTCAAAGAGCTGATGTTATATTGACATTCGTTACTTTTAATTTTGAATATTTTTAGGTTGCTGCAGGAAAAAATAAAAACCCATAAAATCATTGCTTTAATCCGCTAGATCGAACCACGTCTTTCGAATCATCATTGAACAATAATATTAAAAACTAAAATGTTGTGATAACACTGTTTATTGCACCTGAATTAATAGTCAATAATTAGGTATATAAAACTTTGCACTCGAAAACAATAAGATTCTAAATTTAATAAAATAGACAATTGATTGTTAGACTTTCAATTGTTTTTAAATTCAGCTTTTATATTAAAAACTAAAATGTTGTGATAACACTGTATAATGCACCTGAATTAATAGTCAATAATTATATAATACTTTGCACTCGAAAACAATAAGATTCTAAATGTAATAAATTGACAATTGATTGTTGACTTTCAATTGTTTTTAAATTCAGCTTTTAATGTAAAGATGGATACGGCAAAAATAGGAGTCATTTTCGAATACCTACGAGTTCCGACGTGGCACAGCAGCAGAAACTGCTCGTAATGCCAATGCTGTATTTGGAGAGCATATGGCTAACGAACGCACCGTGCGTTTTTGGTTTAACCGCTTCCGTAGTGGAAACTTCGATTTGTCTTGAAGAATGAACCACGAAGACGACCAGTCACTAATGATGAATTGAAGGTGATGGTGGAAAACCCTATCAAACTACCAAGGAATTAACGGCATATTTTGAAGTTACCCTTATTCATAATTTGACTGATCTGCATAGAGCACGCGCGTTGAAGTTTGCATTTCCTTGTTAACCCAGTATAGAAATGAAGGGATTTTAGACCGAATTATGACGAGTGACGAAAAGTGAATTCTATACGACAATCGTAAACGCAAAACGCAATGGTTGACCCCAGGGCAAACGCCACAACAATGCCCTAAAGCAAAGTTTACCCATAGAAAGTTGATGCTATTGGTAACTATTTGGTGTAGAGTGTGGTCGTATCGTGATCGTGGTAGATTAGACTTCATGGTGTAATTCACTTCAGCTTTCTCAGATCCGGCAGCAGCAAATGTTTACTGTGTAGAACTACGAACAACGATGGCGAAACTCGCAGCAAAACAGCCCCGACTTATTAATAATTTTTGCTCCATGATAACGCAAGACCTCACACTGCTCGAGAAACAGTTTTAACACTATAAGACCTGAAGTTAGAAACCATCCGTCATCCTCCTTACTCACCGGACCTTGCCCCTACCGACTACCATTTTTTCCGTGATATGAATTTTTTGCATCAAAAAAAAATTTCTTCCCAGGACGCGGTACAAAATGCCTTCACATAGTTTGTGGAGTCCAGAACCAGACCCCAGACTTTAAATAATTTAATTTAATAAATTCCAGTTTCGAGTTTTTAAGTTTTCAGTACGAAACGGCAATTTCATTCTTAAGCCCCAAATATTAGTTAGGTATAACCGTATAACTTAATAACAGTGACCTCTATTTTAATACGCTGGACTGGCGATCGCTGCTCGTATATTGATCCTATTTGAAAATTGCCATAATGGCGCTGAAATTAGAGATAGTACTTGGAAATAAAACTGTTGGTATCGAAAAGAACTTAAGATACCACAACAGACTTCGAAAGTATCCTAGATAAACAAACTTAATAAACATAGATTTGATACGTAGAAAACGTAAATGACAGAGTTTATTTAGTACTGCTTATGGTATAGGGAATCAAAAAAGTACCTATTCTAAGTATAGACATTATCGATAAGAATTTTGATATCTCCAACAAATATGATAAAGATTATGAAAACAACAATTATAAATTCACTGCATTTACAACTTTATAACAATTTTTTATGTTTCAGATTCACTTACTTGTGAAAAGTGATGCCGCTGCCTTTTTCGTATCGTGTTTTACAATATACGCCTGTTCTCATTTTGGAAGAATAACACAATCATGCTATATATACGATTACCGTTACTACTCAATCACTAAAAGGAGAATGGGTAAATTAGTATGGGCGCTGTCCCCAGGCTGTATCAAGTTGTGACATAAATAAGTCATTTTAAAGGACATAAAAAAGCTTCATTTTATTGTATGACACCAACATTGATAGATGTGCAGGGAAATCTCTATGACTGTTATCTGGACGATATTATGTTTACATAATGTAGGACCTACTTTTGTATATTTGATAGTCATCATTTATTCCTACAACATATTTTTAAAAGAGTAACTATGGAGTTTCTTGCCGGTTCTTCTCCATAGAAACGACTTTTTGGAACCGTGCAACTAGTTTGACGTTTTGTAAGTGCTCTTTTGTAGCCTATCTATCTATAGTATACAATAAATCTGTAGAAGTGAAAATTCTGTACATTGAAAATATTAAAAAAAATAATGGTGTTACTAGAACGAGACCGAACCCAACAATGTGATTAATTTTTTTTTGTCTGTCTGTCTGTCCGTCTGTTTGTTCAAGCATCACGCAAAAACTACCGGTTCGATTACGATGAAACTTGGTATACCTACATATTCTTTAATATTCTGGGCCACACTGGTTGCTTTTTATCCCGGAAAAGTATATACAATATAAAACAAACTTAATTTTGTGGTTCGATCCCTAGACCCGATTACTGTGCCAACCGCAAATAATAAGTTTGTCGTAGGTTACGTCGCCCGGCCGCAGTGGAGTTCAGTTGGCGCTGCGCCCCAATTTATGCTGTAAATGTAGTGCCGAAGTTGAATTTTGCTTGCACCGTTCGCAGCACAAACGTGGCGCGCGGCTGATGTATCGCTATCGTATATAGGGACGGCCTCTGACATCATACATTTTTTGAACTTTGATTTGAACGGACGTGTCGAGTGGCGAGCGTTCGGTCTTATTAGCATTCTATAAATTGTATGTTTTAAATACTTGCAACTCTAAACCGTGCTTTTCAGCGCGACCACGACCAACTACCACGCGGACGTTCGGAAACAGCAAAATTATTTTAAAATGTATTGATGATTTTATTAATATACTAGCTTCCGCCCGCGACTTCGCCCGCGTAGATTTCGAATGTTTTACAGCCTATAACCTTCCTCGATAAATGGGCTATCTAACACTGAAATAATTTTTCAAATCGGACCAGTAGTTCCTGAGATTAGCGCGTTCAAGCAAACAAACTCTTCAGTTTTATAATATTATAGCGGACCCGGCTGACGTTGTTCTGCCCCGGAAAAGCAGCGCCACGTACTGGATCGGATTGTGTTTTCAAACCATCCAAGAACCCATTGAAATATACACATGAAATTTCATCCAATTCGGTCCCACGTTTAGGAGCTAGGTAAGAAACACATACTTCCCTATACTTCCCTATATTTCTGTTATCCTGGTACTCATGACATGTGCTATCAATTGCGGAAAATTTACCCCGCGGTTTTATCTGTTTCATTTGCATTTGTGTATTCCTTATTTGTCTTCATTCTGATATCCTAGTACCCAACATTCAAAAATACGGCCGCAGTGGGTAATTTTACAACATTGCGAACCCCCAAACAAAAATCCCCTACGATTGATTTCACAAATACTTCCTTCTGTTATCCTGGTACTCATGACGTGACCTGTCAATTTCGGAGTTTCAAACCTTAATACATATTATTAACAAATCATTTGTATGGGAAAAAGAAGGGCTATTTTTAGGGTTTTTCCAGCAATAATTCTAATTTTTCTCGCCGTAAAAACCATCCTTGAACTTCAACGAACACTTTAAAAAAAAGATTTGGCCAAATTGGTCCAGGCGTTGTTGAGTTATGCGCTTACCAACACATTTTGCGATTCATTTTTATATTATAGATTAGCTAAGTTTGAGCGGATTCTATTTAGTAGTTTTTACGCCAAGACATGCTGTTATATTACATGTATGTAAAGATTGACGTAACTTTTTCTTTTATGAACTGATTAAAATGAAACAAATACTAAATGTTTAATACTTAGCTGCTTCTTACACGCACACACAATCGTACGACGCTTACTCTTAGGTCACGAGTTCTCTATACATTTTGTCTGTTGAGATACTGTGCCGGATTGATGGCAATAGGCTCGCCCCCTATTACATTGGGATCTACACCAAACCTAGCGAAATTGTGGGAGTAGGTACAATATGTGCACCTCTGCCTACGCCTTCGCGGAATACAGGCGTGTCGTTATGGTATGTTTTATAACAATATTTTTTTATAAGAGTCAACTGCAATGGTTCCGTATTCGAATAAACCGACAAACAGACAAAACATCCAAAATAATTGAAATGGGTTGTATTGTACAGATTTCTTTTTTCTTAAATAAAACGTCGCCCTACTCTAGGAATTTCGGCAATATCGGTGCATTTCACAAACTGAAAATATCACATACACGAACACCCAGATTTGGGACCAACATCTACGGATCACACAATTTTTTTGCGGGAATCGAACCCACAACACCTAGCACAGCAGTCCAATCGCTTAGCCACTGCGCCAATCAGGGCGTCACGGTTGTTTTTATCCCTGGCATTTTTTTTTCTACAGTAGTTTCAATGTACAGAAACTCAGAACGCACAAAACTGATTTATTTATCTTCTCTTCTTCAGTTATATACTATTTTCAATAGACTTTTTGTAACTTCCGTAACTACCATTCAATTTTTGCGGTTTTGTTAAAAAAATACCAGAAAGTATTTTTAGATAAATAAGTGTTTTAAAGATTTTTAACCTACTTCAAAAAGCCTGCCTGGTAGGTATTTTTTTCTGTTAAAAATTCAATTTACTACTGGTGTTTTATGCGAAATATACCTACGCGGTCGAATTTGCGGGCAACAGCTATATGTTACATGTAATAAAATAGTACGTCTTGGCGTAAAAACTACTAAATAGAATTCGCTCAAACTTAGCTAATATAATAAAAACAATTTTAAAATACTTTTGCTGTTTCCGAATGTCCACGCGGACGAAGTCGCGGGCACAGCTAGTATGAAATAAAAACATTATGACTATGATAATCTAAGACTATGACTATTACCGGTGAAAAGTCAGTTACACTGTCAGAACAGTGAAAAGTATTTCCGACGGTTTCTAAGGGTTTTACGTACCCTTGGTCTCTAGTACGTTTAAATAAAATAAAGAATAAATAGTGTACATTATTACCGGTCGAAAATTAGGAATTCATATGCAAATAGCACATGAATTCCTAGTTATCTGAATTTTCAAGAGATCAAAAAGCTTAAAATCTTTGAATTTGTGAAAATTATTAAAAAAAAACTTCTTTTGGGTGAATCGTTAGGAGCCATTTCACAAAATTTTGACGTTCGAATTCTGTCAGAATTGTCATGTGTGCGTAGCACACCCACAGAAAAACAATGCAAACAGTATAGCTAGCGCGAGTTTTGAGACGGACATAAAAATCTTGATCGTTGACAATGTTTCTTATTCGAGATTTATGAAAATATTTTTAATTCATTAGTAATTTATTTTGACAAATTATAATTTCCACAATAATAATTTAATCTCCAAATATATTTTGTAAAATTTATTTTAATAATAAATGTAAGCGATTGTATTTTTGGAGCATTATTAATACTCAGTTACGCAAAAACGGTTAAAAGGATATAGAAAAAATATTGCACATAGATAGTTTATAACTTGGATTAACATAATAAAGGCTACAAGCTACTTTTAATGCGTAGAAAAAATCAAAGTGGACCAAGTCGCGGACAAAAATAGTACAGTCAAGATTAAAGTATCCGAATATTAATCTAATAAAATATCTTAAACTAATAAAATAATATATAATACTTTAATGCCGACTACCCGTAACCGGATAAAGACGAGACTTCTTGAGCCTTCAAAATTTTTTTTGTTTTGTGATGTAATGACAAATTGTCAGTTTGTAGATAATTGCCTTTACTTGTGTTAGTAGACAATTTTTCTTGCCAAATTTCATAATTAAATGTGAACGGCAAGTACCCTCGTAAAAAATGTGAAAATATTCAGCAAAAACGTTCGTATCTTTTGATTGCGTTGACTTAGAAGTTTAATTTTTTCACAGCCCCAAGGGACAGCAGACCTGTATATTTGATATTCATTTCAACTTCACGCGTTCCTGAGAATAATGGGAATGATAGACAGACAGACGGTCAGACAGACAGACAGACAGACGGACAACGAAGTCATCCTATAAGGGTTCTGTTTTTCCTTTGGTTGTACGAAAGCATAAAAATTATAACCTCCTTCAAAAAACTCAAAAGTGAAAAATAATATTTTATCACTTCACTTTACATAAGCGAAGTGGAAGTCGGCGCCAAATCCTATGCGTTCGCTTAGTTTATAGTGTTAGCTTTTAAACTATGAACCACGCACGTATGGCAGCATTCTCATAAGTACTATTTTTCTGAATCGCTTAATGGATGTTGGGATTTGGCACCGACTTCTACTTCGCTTATGTAAAGTGAAGTGATAAAATATTATTTTTCACTTTTGAGTTTTTTGAAGGAGGTTATAATTTTTTATTTAAAATTTTTTATTTCACGATTTTTTGGCTTTAGATTCTGCTAATGTGGTTTTGCTATTTGTATGACCATTTAAGCGATTTAAATTTTGTTTTGTGAATTGGGTATTTAGTGAAATATAATAAACCACACGACGATAGATCGTTGCAGGAAATGAAAAGACTACGAAATCTGTCTTCCGATAATGAAGGTAGATAAGTAAGTCAGTAGTACATAAGTAAGTCATAATAAATCTTTTATTTACGAGGCAAAATTATCCAATGAGTCCTCCCACCCTGGGTGGAGGGACTGTCAGACTTGTACTGACAGTCATACTACTGTCATACTCATCCACAGTGTTCCTTCAATAGCCCTTTACGTTCCAGGGTCACGGTTACCCAGGGACAGTACCGCGATCACGGATCAGCTTACGTAATTAGGACGCATGAAATTTGAAGAGTTTTGTTCTTATAACCGAATATCTCATCAGAACAAACATCTAATTATTTTTCAGTATTGCGTTTTTTTTGTAAAACGTTGTAAGTGACCTTGAACATTTTTTTTTTCGAAATTGTTTTTATAACCTTTGTAGTGAGTACAGGCGTGATATTATGTTGTGTGATGGCGTAAACAATGCTTAGATATGCTATAGCAACAATCGCGGTTAATCTGCTGTTATTTATTGAAGAGTTCCCCCGATTTCTACAAGATCCCATCATCAGGTATTGAAATGGTGACAATGGGACCACACGGGAAGCACCAGCTTTCAAATAAAAAAAGAATCATGAAAATCGGTTCACCCAGTCGCAAGTTATGAGTGAACAAACATAAAAAAAAAAAAAAAAAATACAGTCGAATTGATAACCTCCTCCTTTTTTTGAAGTCGGTTAAAAACGACCTATATCTTTTAACAACAACATTATTACCAAAAAAAGGTAGTATCAATATTAACTATCGAATACTGGAGAACTGTAGGTAGTATTTGCGAGGAACCAGTAACCGACATCGGCTTCGTTACTATAAAAATAACTTATTACGTATAGGAATTACATAATAACTTCGATAAATCATATAACTATTCATTAAACAAATTGATAATACAGTGGAGATCATAATACAAAAAAAATACAATATATAATACCATGTTCTAAACAATTTTTTTAAGAAATGTAGATTTGTACGTTCGAACACCAGATGCATTCAGATTTTATAACAGCAATCCGTAACAAGTAGCGCTGTTATTAGTAAATTGTCACTAAATGAGAGTCAGATATATGTTTTCTATTGCCCAGAGCAATAATTCGGCAGAATTAATTAATTGTTTTTTTGAATTTAGGAAAATACTGTCGAACACTGGGTGTCTGTCGGGCACTAGGACCACGATACCAACAACGGCCACAATCTATTGAATCTACTAGGTTCACCGTTCACACAATAATGGCGCTTCAAATCGGCACAAGAAATAGCTGTCATTTTGTAAGGTATAGCCAGTTCAGCGCAATAATAGAGGTCAATGCTTCAAAAGCACGAAACGTATATTTATATATAAACTAGTAGTAGTTTAAGTAACTAGGTACATAGGAATCATATCTTCTGATTGGAGCCGTGTCAATATTAAAATTGTTAATTTTTATATAGTTCCTAATGTACTCGCGATCATTTTCTGTTAATAGCGACCAGCTTTCTAATTCAACTAATATCTCTAAACTCACACAACTTTGAATAATTCTTTCAACGGAAATCATTGTTAAATAGTCAGTCTGCATAATACGCAATTCTTTTAAGAAAATAAGTGGGTTATTTTCTAGTATTTTAAACATAATTTCGTCAGTAAGTTGGATTGCCGTCCCTATGTGAATGAATTGAATGTTTATGCAATTAGTTAGAATAAACAATAATTGCTCATCTGTACAAGTGGACACACAGGTAATCTTTTTGAGATTACGAAAAGGCTCTATCTCTAATTTTTTTGTAAATAACGACGTATGCTGTATAAGTGTGCAATTATACAAAGTTAATGTTTCTAAAAAAGGGCACAATTGACTGATGTACATTAGTGCATTTAAGTCAATTTGATCAACATGCTCTAGATGTAAATAAACTATATTACAGCCCTTTACTTGAAGAACTTGTTTAATCTGATCTGCGTAAAAGTCGCACGATAATAATTTGAGTTCTCTTAAGTCTCCGAGGCCTATAAGTACCATTAAATCGCTTTGTAAGGTGTTATGAAAAACGGTCATACTTCTTATGTAAGGACACATTTGTACTGCTAACTGCAGTTGATTTGATGTCGCGTATCGACTGACATAAGTTTTTAAATTAAATGTAGCGATTTCACAGTGTTTTAAGTCGATATACTCCAAAATTTTACCTATTTCGTCACACCTGCCTATATCTTCAATATTTTTGCAGTTTAAAAGCAATTTTACAAATCCTTCTAAAGTAACAAATGTTCTGTATAATTGTATGCTCCTGAGGTTTTTTATTTTTGCTACAATATCTATACTGTCATTAGTTATACATTTAGAACAGGAAACGTCTAGTTTTTCTAATAGATCACAATTTTCAACGACACATTGTAATATGTTATCTGTACAGTCATAGTTAATCATTAAATATTTCAAACAATGTAATTCTTTTAAAGATTTAATTACAGCATACTCCATATCTGCAGTTTTCCATCCCCCAGAAAGCGATCCTAAATTCAAGTAAACGAGTCCTTTTAACATATATAACTTTGAATAAAAAACTGTCCTTAACATTTTTGGTATATTGTCGATAGAGACTATCGTTAATTTTTTTGTAAACAATACTTCTGCCATTTTTACGATCACATTCATTTGGCTGGCAAATTTTCCCATGCAGCCTCGAAACCCTAATGAGTTTTTTGTTTTTTCAAGAAGCTCTGTCAAAGCTCTGATAGCTTCATTAACTAATAAATCTTGTAACATCCATGGTACATTTTGATCCAAATAGGCCCGTATGCAATCCACATTGTGGGACAAGGTTATGTGGGCTTTATTCGTGTCTTGCTGCGAAAGCATTACAATGGGTATCATTTGAGTTTCAGCCTGTTTGGCCACCCAATCTCCGAGTTTTCTTAACGCTAGATTTTCCAATTTCTTGGGCTGCTTGTACCTTGACGAATACGCCTGTAAATGAAAATCATTACTGCAATACCCTCATATATTATAATGAAACGAAATTACAGAAAAAGCGTGCGCATTCAACACGTCCCATCTCACCTCACTCGTAAGCTAAGACCTGCATCTTCTAAACATAATTATTTATTAAAATTGATTTAATGAGGATGCAGTTCTTTAGCCGAGGTCTATTAACTAATAACGGTTTAATCTACACTGACACTTATTTATTATTATTGCTTATTATTTTTTGACGAAATACAAGTTACCATATGTACCAAGGTGAACAGCCTTAATTCTTTTTGTTTATAGCTTAATATAGTTATTTGTTGTGATCCTTAAGAATTGATTCGATATAGTCAAAATTTAATTACAAGCATTGAACTTATTTTAAATCGCCAAAATCCGGCTTACAAAACATAGCGGTTCTTAACCGCTTAGTTCGTTATACTACCGAAGTAAGGATATTCATGCTACTTTTTCATATTAGCTATCCTGTTTATTTATTACTAATATTTAGTGTCCGACCGAACTTTCGGTTTCGGCAAAAAAACTGGTATCGGCGAAACTGAAACTGCATTCGAGAGGTTTTGGAAGAAAAGATGGAATGAATTTCTTTCAAAACAACTCCTTATTTCAAAAAGTAAGCACAAATAATTTATTTAACGGAACTAAGACGCCTATCACACGTGTTTTAATTGATAGTATCTCATAGAATTCATTAATTTCACAACATAGCTATTAAAATTACATCTTTTTTTTATTATAACAAAGAAATATATAAAAAATAAACACGAACTCAAAAGTGAAAAATAATACTTTATTTATTTCACTTTACATAAGCTAAGTTAAAGTCGGCGCCAAATCCTATGCGTTAGCCTTGGTAATAATTTTAGCAATAAAAGTAATGAAAAAAACACTTGAAGGCATTCTCATAAGGACATTTTTGTAAGTAAGTTAATGAATTTTTGTATTTGGCACCGAATTCAAATTCTTTTATGTCAAATCCGCCACATTATACACCTATACAGAAGACCGAAGCGTATAATCGGCTACTCACTAGCGTTTGTGGACTATGAAAAAGCCTTCGATTCAATCGAAACCTGGGCTGTTTTGCAGTCTCTCTAGCGATGTCATATCAACTTTAGGTATATCGAGGTGTGAAGTGTTTGTATAGTAACGCCACCATGTCGATCCGGTGACAGGATGAGAGCACGAAACCAATCCAACTGCAGCGTGATGTGAGACAGGGAGACGTTATTTCTCTGAAACTGTGTGTTCCCGCATACCTACCGTACATGCGTGGGGTAACGGACAAGATAGGTCACCTGTTACGCCGGAGATACAGTATCAGGACAATCTACCGCCCACCAGAACAGTTAAGACAACTCCTACGTTCACCGAAAGATAGGATTCCGCTAGGCGCACCAGACGTGTACATGATACCGAGCGACTGTGGCCTCAATTATGTGGGTGAAACGCGCCGTAACATCTCGATTCGTCTACAGGAACACATACGTTGTATGAAGTGCCTGGATAGCAACAGGTCGGCAGTTGCTGAACACTCGGTGTCGGGCGCGGCTCATTTTATTCGTTCCGATAAAGCATCCGTTCTAGCGAGGGAGAAATACTTCGTACCGCGAAAAGTGCGTGAAGCCATCGAAATCAGCCGCCGCCCGAACTTCAATAGAGATAAGGGCTGGACATTGCCACCGGCCTGGAAACCGGCCCTCAGTAAGACTTCATACAACAGTGGTACAAGTCTAGAGTGTGACACAGTCAGTACGGTATGCACCAACGCGCAGCCTAACGATTCGGACACGAACAGCGACGAAGACGCACGACAACACCTGTCGCCACCACCACCATCGTCGCAGGCGCAGCGGTATGCGGTGCGCTGCGCACGCAGTTCGGCTCGCGACTCCGCTGCGTAAGCAGCTCATGAATAAGGGCTCCGTTCGAGTTCGAAATTAGTCGGGCATTCCCGATAACACACGTGAGTATAACCGGGATATATAGTAAATAATATGATCACAAATGCGTTGGAGGACGTTTTCAAGCTCTTGGGCTGGAACGGGTTTGGCATCAACGTAACAATAAAAGTTTTGACGATGGTATAGTTATCATGGCGGAGTCGTTGGAGGGGCTCAATACTATGTTCAGCGACCTCAGTATCATTTCCCAACAGGAGGGTCTTAAAATAAACATGGATAAGATGAAGATCATGTCGAATGTCTGTGTCCCACCCGTACCAGTTGTCGTCAGGAACGATACTCTCGAGGTTGTCGACCACTACGTCTACCTTGGTCAAATTGTTCAGGCAAGCAGGTCCAACTTCGACAAAGAGGTCGCCCGAAGAATCTAACTCTAATAGGCAGCGTTCGGGAAACTACGCGACATCTTCTCGTCTAATATTCCGCAGTGTCTGAAGACGAAGATCTTTGACCAGTGTGTGCTGCAAGTGATGACGTTTGGCTCCAAGACGTGGTGACTTACGGTTGGCCTTTTGGAGAGGCTCAGAGTCACTCAACGAACTATGGAGAGAGCTATGCTCAAAGTTTCTTTGCGCGACAGGATCTGGAATATGGAAATTCGCCAAAGAACTAGAGTCACCGACAAAGGTAAAAGAAAATGCAAGTTGAAGTGGTAATAGGCAGGCCATATCGCTCGAAGAACCGATAATCACTGGGAAAGAAAGGTCCTCGAGTGGCTACCACGAACCAGACAACGCAGCGGCAACCAATGGATGCAAATGGCAAGTTTTCGTTCATTGTGGCGTTCTTAGGGGGAGGCCTTTATTAACAGTGGACGTATTCCGGCTGGCGATGATGGTGATGAAGTGGTGTCTAGATTCCCCCCCCCCAGACTTTTCTGAGGCTTATATTTGAAATCTTCACAAAAAGCCCTTTTTAACCTCACACGATATATGTTTTTAATTAATCTTGGTAAGTGGCGGGTGGAAGGTCGACGCCCTCTTCCCCTTCCACTTGTTAGTAGTCAGTCATCAACTACACGTATAAACTGAGGAATATTACTTATTACAACAGTTCTGCTATGATTTTATGAGGAGTTCCATTCTATATCTCCAAAGATCATTATCAGATCACGACAAAGATTATCGTGATATGTGACCAATTCGGGAGTATATTCTTTCAAACAATAAAATATATTCCAAAATCTGTTTACAATTGACGGAGAAATCATTGAACATACATTTTATAAAAACATACAGGCGAACATAGATTCTCCTTCTTTGAGAAGTCGGTTAAAAAATAAACACTGGCTTATTATTATTAAAAACAATGTTATTCCTACGAAAACATGACCTTTTATGAAAGTTTTGGTTACGTTTTCGGCCGAAACTGCGACTGAATCCGAAATTCGGTTTCGGTTTCGATCGTGAAAAATAGTTTCGGTCGGACACTACTTATATTATAAAGCTGACTTGTTTTTTTAACCCCCTATGGAAAAAGAGGGGTGTTATTAGTTTGACCGCTATGTGTGTCTGTATGTCTGTCTGTGTGTCTGTCTGTGGCACCATAGCTCTAAAACGGGTGAACCGATTTGGATGCGGTTTTTTTTATGTGGAAGTTTTTCCAGCGATGGTTCTTAGATATGTTTTATCAAAATCGGTGCTGCCATTTACAAGATGGGGGAGGTGAGTGGGGATGACAAATCGAATATTTTTATATATATCCAATTGGGGTATCAAATGAAAGGGCGTAATGTGTACATTACAAAAAATTTAGTAATATAAAAATTGGTCCAGCCATTTACAAGATATGGGGGATGAAAGTGGGGATGACCAATCAAATATTTCCATCTATACCAAAGTAGGGTATCAAATGAAAAGGCATGATGTGTACATTATAAAAAATTTAGTTATATTAAAATCGGTACAGCCATTTACAAGATATGGGGGGTGAAAGTGGGGCTGACCAAACGTATATTTTCATATATGACCAAGTGGGGTATCAAATGAAAGGACATAATGTGTATATTACAAAAAATTTAGTTAAATCAAAATCGATTCAGCCATGTAAATGATATAGGGGCAGGCAAATAGAATATTTTCATATATACCAAAGTGGGGTATCAATGAATGGGCATGGGGTGTACATAACAAAAAATTATAATATATCAAAATCGGTTCAGCTATTGACAAGATATTGGGGGTAAAAGTAAACATTAACAATCAAATATTTTCAAATATACCCAAGTGGGATATCAAATAAAAGGGCAATTTGTGTATATTACAAATTCAAGACAAAATTATAAGTATAAAATTTTAAATTTATAAACGCCCAACGCTAAAAAGAAAAGCGGTCTTTTAAAAAGTCAAAAATAACACCTGTCATTGAGCCATCAAATCCGATCCGAGTAACACCTACAATCCTACATAAATAAGACAATGTCGCGGCGGGCTTTTGAGCTAAATTCGGCATAGTTATGTTTTACTGACTAGAATTCTTTTAGTTCAAATGTGACCTCAAATGAAATATTTCATTTCATATGAGAATTTGACGTAAACGAGATGTTTCATTTTTGTATGGGACTCCGGCCATTGCAAATTACGGCGACTGATTGTTTTTTTTTAAATCTTCATTTAATTAAATGGGATTTTGTCAGACATGACTATGTCACCCCTATATGTGCTTATAAATATAATTATATTTTAAGTGAACAACAATTTACAACACTTTTGAATATAAATTAATTAACAATTTGGCTTCCGATGATAATGGCGAAGCAAGTATTGTATTACAAATACCAACATTTTGATTAAATAATAATATCCTTAAGTCATATCTATGAACCTCGTTGAGAATACATTCCATCAACACATGGTGTACATCTTCTATAATATCACATTCTGTACAGTTAGGTGAATCCGATAATCCTATTAGGAATTTAAATTTATTTGATGGAATGTGTCCTGAACGTAATCTCATTAACAAAACTATTTCTCTCCTACTCAAACAGCTATTATCGAACCATGGGCATCGAGCTGGCTGATTTTGAATCGTTTTGTACCATATTCCCTTTGTATGAGACTGTTCCTCGAAGTAATTTTGCCATATGTGTCTACAGTATAACTTTCCTTTACTCAATAATTCACTATAAATTGGTAACCCACCATAAGAGATACCGTTACTTATACCTTGTTTTGCAGCTCTATCAGCCTCCTCGTTGCCCATGATACCGCCATGAGAAGGAATCCATTGAATAATAACATCTTTATTTAGAGAACATAGCTTTGAAATTGAATCCAAAATGCAGTCTGTATTCGACCGACCAGTCTGCTTAAATTGTCCACGCAAGATCGAGACCTTCTAAACCCCACAGTTTCGTTAGAAAAATAATTGCCTCTCTCTAAGTGCCATTCTAGTCTGCGATAAATAATTGTATGGAATATCTTACATGGGCAAGATAGCAAAGAGATAGGTCTAAAACGTGAGACCGTTTCATTGTTTACACCAGGTTTCGGTATAGGAACTATTTTAATCTCTCTCTCCACTGACTCGGCACGACACTTTCTGATAAAATTCTATTGTATATTAGAATTAATATATTTTTAACTAGATCTGGAAGGTTTCTAATCATGGAATAGGATATGTCGTTTATACCTGGTGAAGTGTCTGACTGTTTGATATAATTATTGAGTTCTTGTATCGTAACCGGTGAAGATAAGTGATTATTAAAATTATAATACCTAGGAGCAGCTGGAGACACAAAGTCAGGAGCTAAATTACATAACAACGATTCTGCATTCTCTCGGGTAATGCAGCTTTTCTGCTTCTTATAACCCTTAAACCATTTTATTTTGTTCCACATTTCACTCGAAGATGTTTTACCGTCAATACTCTCGCAATATTCTTCCCAGGACTTAGTCTTTCCGTCGCGAATAACTCTCTGTGCAATACTAAGTTTGCTTTGTAAAGTCTTCAAGTTATCGGGTGTAGGTTTTTTCCTAAAGACTGCAAGAGCTTTACGTCTCTCAGCCACTACTCTTGACATATTCTGGGTTCAGTAAGGTTTAGGGGTCAATTTTTGTTGCTGAAGGGGTTCTTTGTTGTTTATTCTTAATTGTTAATTCTTTGTTCTTAATTGTTATGGTTCTTAATATATGGAACCAATTTGTCAGCCGCCTTATTCAGAGTATTAATAAAATTATTGTATGCACACTGTAGATTATCTGAAACTATAACATCACTAAATTGTTCCTGAACAATTGCCCTGTATTTAATCCAGTCCGCTTTCTTTAAATTACGTTTTTTCTTAAAAACACTATTTTTTATTATGTTCGTTCTTATTTTAATCATAAGGTGATCACTTCCTAAGTTTTCATTTAATACCTTCCATTCAAATTTTAAAGCAATGTCCACTGAAGTCAGAGACAGGTCCGGAGAGGATTCTTGAACTGTGCCGTTTACCTTTTTCAATCTTGTACATATGTGTTCCATCATTCAGCGGAATAAAATCGTGCATCGTCCACTATCGAGTCAAATATTTGTCCACCTCTACTATCAATTTTACTTGACCAATTCGTGTGGTGACCGTTTAGATCTCCCGCTATTAGAGTTTTACGATTCACTATAGTAAAAATTTGATCCCAATCTCTTGAAGTAGTATTGACGGATGGCGGGCAATATATACACAATACATTCTCTAAATGATCACAATTTTGTATCTTAACACGAAGAATCTCTATCCGCGGGTTTGAGAGTACTATCTTGCATTCTTGTGCTTTAATTGAAATATGCGTTAAAAGAACAACACCTCCATAACCATCTCCACGATCAGCTCTAAATGTATTATATCCACTAATATGAAAATTACAATCTGGGTCTAACCATGTCTCACATATTATAGCAAGATGTATTTTTTCTTGATTCAAAATTGCCTCTAATTCTAACCGTTTTGGGCGAACACTTTGAGCGTTCCATTGTAGTATATTCAAATTTATGTGAAGGCTGTTGCAGTCCATAAGTCTGTTATAAAACCAAAGCAAGGCCATTTTGAAATATACTGCATGACAAATGATAATAACCCCTCAAATATTGTACTTAAACATCCGGTCAACATATTCTCCCACGAACTATCCTTTCCCTCCATTATCTTCTGTTTTAACTTTGTGAATAAAATCTGCCATGAAATAGATTTTTTATAGTTCGTGTTATTCTCCTGTTCAGAATGATCAACACTTCTGCCATCGCTATCATAGTTTTCTGAAAAATATTCAAAAATATCGTACTCCTTCTCTTTAGTTATCTTCTTTTTAGTTTATTGAATTATTGGTTTAGATTTTTCTTTTGATATTTTTCTACTACTGTCTTTAGCAATGCTGGCATATGTATGAAAATCATTAACCTGAGAATAAGGTACATCTTTAGGAGGGTCATATCGAACATTATACTGAAGAGTAGGTAAAGGCGGGACCTGAGTTAAATCTAGTGATTTGGGGGGTGGTGGCATATGTAATGTAACAGCCCGTTTGTATGTTGTATGTTTGTATATTGAATTTTGCCATAAGTTCCCTTATTCTTTTTTCCTTTAAATACATCGGGCATACCTTAGCCATAGCCATATGTCTTCCTGAACAGTTGTTACATTTAAATGTCGTTGTCTCACATGTAGCGTGATTGTTTGTGCATTTAGGGCAAATTATTTTGTTAGAAGGACACAATTTACTTACATGACCAAATCGCCAGCAACGTGAACACTGGGTAACGGGATGAATATACGGACTTACAGAAACTCTGGTCTCGTAGATGTATACGTACGTAGGTAAAGATGGGCCTTTAAAACATAATCTTACAGCTTCGCTGGGTTCCCAGAGCCCATCATGGGTATTTTTGCGTTTTAACCTTCTAACCGCTAAAATAACTGTATCAATGCTCACCCCTTGTAATATTTCCTCATCAGTTAAGTCCAAGTCAATATCTTTTATTACACCATATGACTGATTAATCTCTAGTGTCTTCTGACATTTAAAACCATTTTTATTAAAACTCTCAGCTTTTATTAATGACTCGGCACTGTCTACACCATTAAACTGAATCAATGCCTTAAATGGATTAATAAATTTAATTCTATTAATGATTTGTATCTTTTCAATTTGTAACATTTTTGCCAGTTTAAATTGTTTCGGTAATTTATCTGTACAAGTTATACAGACTTCTACTCTATCCTCCGGAATACTCGTAATATTAATATCATTTTCTGACCTTGCATATCTTTTTGACTTTTTCATTACATTCGTCCAAGATTCTTCCTCATCCATTTCCCTATTTCTTTTAGTACGTCTTTCCAGCTCTAAACTATTTTTGTGTTCCAAATTACACAACTGTATTATTTTGTCAATATTATTTTTCATCTCACTCTCATTATGTTCATTCGTTATTATATTATCTATAATAATCTCCGCATCTTCAAAACTCTCATCGTTATTAATTAATAAGTAGCAAACTAATTTTCAATAATAATTTGAATATTAAAAAATATCGAGATCAGAATTTTGCCGCCAAGCGCGTCAACGTGTCTGATTGTTGAAATATTGAATTTTGATTACCTACTACCGTATTTTTAGTGACACTTACAAGATTAACGTATCTATTGACAGATAAATCATCAAAGTCGGCCATCACGTTTGGTCTCTAGAGTGCCACAGAGGAACAAACATACATCATTATTATCATACAAACACATACCTAGATAACCTTTTTTGCGTCGCGCAGTCAGGTAAATATATTAATATATCTACTTTATGGAATTTTTTTTTTAAAATATAAAGACCCTCAACGCAATAAAGAAAAGAGGTCATAAAAAAGGCGATAAAATTAAATTTGTAATTTATATAACCCCCAACGCAAAATAGAAAACTGTCATTTAAAAAGTAAAAAATATCACTTATCATTGAGCCATCAAATCCGATCCGAGTAACACCTATTTAAGACAATGTCGCGGCCGGGTACCGCTTATGTAAGTCAGACCCTCAGTTTGAGTATTATCTATTAAGTTTCTAGCAATTGCTTCGAATCATCTTTTCGTTGCAAATCTGGGTGTTGAATTAGTAACTTATTGCTTTAAACACGAAGCGGTACCCCGCCGCGACATTGTCTTAAATAGGTGTTACTCGGATCGGATTTGATGGATAGGTGTTATTTTCGACTTTTTAAATGACAGATTTTCTTTTTTGCGTTGGGGGATTCTTAAATTTTTAATTTAATTTTATTTTAAAATTGTTAAACTTAAAATTTAGTCTTGTTTTTATAATATACACATCATGCCCTTTTATTTGATATCCCACTAGGGTATATTTGAAAATATTCGATTGGTCATCCCCACTTGCATCCCCCATATCTTGTAAATGGCTGGACCGATTTTGATATAACTTAACTTTCTGTAATGTGCACATTACGCCCTTTCATTTGATACCCCACTTGGGCATATATAAGAATATTAGATTGATCATCCCCACTTTCACGCCCCATATCTTGTAAATGGCTGAACCGATTTTGATAAATCAAATTTAAGAACCACCGCTGGAAAATTAACTTTCAAATAAAAAAAACCGCATCCAAATCGGTTCTCCCCTTTTTCCGTCGTCGGGGGTTAAAAATATAAATAAAGAAGGTACTAAACTACCTGAAATCACTGAAATTACGAAAAGAAATTAAGATCCCGTCAAATAAGCATTAGGTTCTTTCTCCGCAGTACAGTACCCAATTACTGAATCAGTAAATACTAAGTATCTGTATAAACATTAACGTTATGGACCTTTTAGCATTCCGCAGTTAAGAAAAGAAAATCAACTTACCGACATATTGATGGTTTTATAAACCAAGTAGATACTTCAATCTACTATCCAAAGATTTACTTAGGCAATATTCTACTTCAATATTCTCTAATAGACTACGTCGTTGTAGTCTACAAGAAGCAATTTCACTCTTTCACACTGTTTGAGCCGTGTTATGAATTGAGATTCGTGCTGCGCATGCGCGCACAGTATTTTTAGCTTTGCTTGCGAGTATTTTGGACCGGAGACCGAACTAACCTTTCACTATTTAATTTACTTCATAATTATCATTTATTCAGTTTGTCTGCCTCATTTGTCCAGTGGTCGCCAAGCGCGACTGCGGAGCCTAATGCTCTCGGTGTTATGGTTTATGCATTAGGTAGGTATCTAACGACCCGATTGGTGCAGTGGCTAAGCGATTGGACTGCTGCGCTAAGGGTTGCGGGTTCGATTCCCGCACGGGACTAAAATTTGTGCGATCCGCAGATGTTTGTCCCGAGTCTGGGTGTTTGTGTATGTGATATTATAAGTTTGTGAAATGCACCCACGAAACAGAAGAAATTCCTAGTGTGGGGCGACGTATTAATAAAAAAAAATCTGAATAGCAGGGCGGAGTCTGGATTTGTGCCGGGTTAAAAGTGGTAGCACACATTATCAACCCGGACAGGGATCGTAACTGTACCAACTCGAGCCGTGCAGTATTCTTTGTATGGAACTCCATACTGCGAAGCACACTAATAGGATTCGTAACGTTATCGCCAAGCCTCGGGACCGTCGAGCCGTAAGTGGGTGGCCAACTGGCCACAGTGAACGTGCGGTGACTTGAGCCTAAGGCGGGCGCGAGGGCGACAGTGTGTGCGGTGGCTACAGTGATGAGCGGGCTGCCGCATGCCGTAGCGTTTAGACTTATTTCAGGGGTTACAATGAGGATCAATCATCATAAGCTTTCGCTAAGAAATTTGATCTCTCGTAACGAACGTTCAACTAATAGCTAAGTGGTTAGCGAACTTTGCGATTATTATGCTACTATTGCTAGTATATTTTGTTTTGATCAGCCGTAAGCATTGTCGAAAATGTTGGTTCCTTTGTATTTAATAATATAAATTTTAATAAAGATGAGAGATTGTTCACAATAATAGCTAGTAAGAGGTGGTATGAAAACGAAAATGAATAATTAATGTAATACAATAATTAATTGTGATTGAACAAATAATCGTGATTGAATATATGATCCTATTAGTAACACAAAATACTATTGTTTTATTTCAAATAAAAATCTTACTTTTCTCCAGATTTGTAGTTGGCAAATTTAACGATTTATAATTTTACACTTTTGCAACACTGGCCGGCGCTTGTGTGTGTGACTGTGTCCATAGAACACATACACTAGTATTCATATCAAACTGACGTTTGTTAACGCTTACTGAGCGATCCAAAGACAATATCCATATTTTTTTCTATCGATCGAATCGACTGAGCGTTTGACACTAGTCTAAGAATTAATTATATACCTGGAAAAAACAAATTGATTTCAACCCAAAAATTTGGCTTCAGAAAAGGAAGTAGCACAACGGATGCGGTCCAAGAACTAACTGGTTTCATTGTGGATAAATTGAACTCCAATCATAAAGTTCTAACTATTTTCTTCGACCTCGCTAAGGACTTTGACATCATACCTATTCCTACGCTGTTGATAAAACTTGCAAGGGCTTGGTGTCAGGGGCCTCCAGCTGGATTTATTTAGGAATGATTTAACGAATAGGTCGCAAGTTGTAAAACTAGGAGATCATGCAAGTAGCGAGTTAGACATTTGTTATGGCGTACCCTAGGGCAGCATCTTCGGACCCACACTTTTTCTTGCCTATATAAATGACCCTTTATAAATGACCTATGCAAACTGCAGATCTCTAATGCAAAAATCGTGTCATTTGCAGATGATACTGCTATTACTTTCTCTGCAAATACATGGTCAAACGAGGAGATCAGTAAGTTACCCAACTATTCGGAATTAAATATTTAAAAAAAAAAGAACCCTCCGTGCTTCGGAAGGCACGTTAAGCCGTTGGTCCTGCGCCTGATCTCCCTCCGGTCGTGTCGGTCTACCATCCCATCGGACTTGGGAGAGAGGGAATAGGGAGTGCACCTGTGTTTGCGCGCATACTTGTGCACTATAATATCTCCTGCGTAGTTGGCTAGTCTCAGATGAGGTCGGCCGCCGTGACCGGAATTCGGTCAGAAGAACATTATTTATTATCCGCTTGGAAAATGGACTATTTGCCCAAATACTGAACTTCCCATACAGGTCTACTCCCAGAGACAGTGGGACGAGCCGCTTTGCAGTTTGATACGCAATAAATTGATAAGTACGTCAATCAATACTGCCGAGCGCGCTCGTCTGCTGTTTGTGGGAGAATGGGAGTCGGGCCTTTGGCCGTCATCAAATATTGGAGCAATGTTGGATGATAACAGTTTCTGCATCGCTATTGGTTTACGTTTAGAGACTCCATGCTTCACTCCTTATCGGTGCCACTGTGGTGAAGTTGTTGACGGCTTCGGACGGCATGGTCTATCATGCAGTAGGAGTGCAGGTCGCATGCGGCAACACGTTTACATAAATGATTTAATTCGCCGTGCTCTTGTCACCGCCGGCGTACCAGCCGTACTAAAACCAAATGGCTTGGTACGTGACGATGGAAAGAGAACTGATGGTATGTTGTTGTTACCCTGCAAATTAGGAAAGCCTTTGGTGTGGGACGCAACGTGCGTCGATACCCTTCCACCGTCTCATGTTTCTGGCTCAGCGATTTGCGATGGCACTGCTGCCGCTGCTGCCTTCAAGCGGCGAAAATACAATTACCTAATTGGTAATTGTATTTTTGAGCCGTTTCGGGTCGAAACATTTGGACCATGGGGTCCGAGCGCGCACGCGCTGCTTAGAAACATAGCGAAACGCTTAGTATTATTTTTAATTCATGTTAAGAGCCATTTTACATTTTTACGCAGTTTTCTAAGATTTCGGACGCCTAATTTACCATCTTAGGTAGTATTTAGGAATTGATATATAAATGTAAAATGTAGACCAATCTTTCGCATTGACACATAAGCTAATAGATTTACAAAAAATAACTTAATTGCAACATGGTGATCAATCTCCCGCAACAAGTTTTCTGAAAAATCATCGCAGAGTCAATTTCGGGCTCCAAATTCTATCAATTACATTCACAAATTTAAACGATAAAAATACAGTAAGCATTAGGCATATATTTTTATTGAAACTTACGGTAGAACATTTTCGATTAATTACACTTCTAATTGATAAAAAAAATAAAACTGAAACCTATTTTCACGGTTTATACTGTAATTTAATCGCGACTTTTTGGTTTGAATAAAGGTATATTTTAATTTTAATAAAATCATGTCATAATAAACTATGCTCTTTAAGAAATCTAATAATAGAGTGATTTTCAAAATTCCTTTATTTAATTAGAAATCACATCATTTTCAATATCACTCCAAATCACAATAAATTACGATGCACAAACCTAGAATGATCCAGATGATAGTACAACCTTGCTCCAGCAACGGTTGAATCCAGACACTATCAACACTTTACACGACCGACGCCGTCGAATACTAAGATCTCGCCGTCGAGGTCCGCCGCGATCGTTAAATATTAACGTAAATAACCCTCCCGTCCCTACTACAGCCGGCCCGGGGCCGAGCTCTAGCTTATAAAACAGTCCCTAAATAATAAATCAGATCCAGCAGTCCCTTGTTGTTTTTGCATGTTAGTCAGCGATGCACCGAGTCGAGGTTCGAGTCCCGCAGGGGGCGCCCTCGGTAGCATCGCTTAAAGTCTTTATGAGTAGTTAGCCTGGCTGGAGGCTCCAGAAGTCTCGCCTTTATCCGGCTACGTCCAATAAGACCCCCCTCGGGGTCGTCGACATAAACCATACCGAAAAAAAAAAAAAAAAAAACCTAGAATGATCAGTCGGGCCCGAGCGCCCAAAGAGGTAGGACCTGTGTCACTTTTTTCTAATTTCAAATTACGAAAATTCGTATTGCAAATGCATGTTTATACTACGACCACAACGTTTTCATTTTCTATGTATTATTTTCATTCGGTTTTGTTTATTATCAAGTAAAATATATTATTTTATTAGTTTATGATATTTTATTAACCCTTTACCAGGCCTCGGACAAATCCTGCAGTAATAATGTTTTTTTGGTAGATTTAGATGAGTGATAAAATTTGGTATGAGATTTTATCAATTATATTTAGAAAATTAGCTGAAAACCTGAAAAAAAACATGTGGGAAAACATAATCCCATTGCCTGTCTAGACGACGACTTTTTATCTATGTATATAAAATAAAAAACAATTGTCATTTTGATAGCATTTTTTACTGTTTGTTGTTCAAATGCAAAATGTAATGTCAAAGTAATGTAAGCACTTATTCTTTATTAAAAAAAAGCTATTACACAATAAATACTAATTAAAAAGGATTGGGTATGAACTAAAAAGTTTTCATTTTTCTTCTGGATTTTATTACAATACAAGAATGGTTTTGGGACATAATCTAAATATGGGTCTTCATCTTCATCATTTTCTTTCTCTGATGAAAACATTTCATTTAGTATATTTTCGAGCTGTTGATCGTTTATTACCTGAATAACAAAAATACACTAAATTAGACTGACAAGTAATGACTACAAAAGTTTACCACTACCCACATTTTATATTTCGATAAATGAGATCTGTGAGTAAATCCTAAATAAAACCCGTGGCAAAAACCTAGTATAAAATAAAGATTTTACTTCACCGGGCAATGGACATAATAACTCCCGCAATAATTAGGAATTCACAGGCTTAGGTCATATGGTTCCCCACATGTTTTATTTAGTTATATCATGATATTTTAGAAGTTTTTACTTATAATTTATGCACAAATCACTAGAAAAACTCAAATTCTACAACATATAAAAAAATTGTACGACTTACCTTTCTCCGATTCGCCATGATTAAAAATACGGTGCACTTATCACAAAAATGTTCGTTTAGCGGCCGACCACAGATGAAATGGCTGCAGAAGTGACATTTGCGTTCCGTTCCACGTTATTTTTTGTGTTACCATAAATAATATTTCTATGTTGGCGTTTTTGACAGATTGTGGTAGATTCTTTACCAAAACCTGATAAAAACTCTTAAAAATCTAGGTGGGAAATGCTCAATCCATAGCCTGGTTAAGGGTTAAATTAATATTCAGCTACTTTAATCTTGACTGTACTATTTTTGTCCGCGACTTGGTCCACTTGGATTTTTTTTACGCTTGAAAAGTAGCTCGTAGCCTTTAATATGTTAATCCAGGTTATAAACTATCTATGTGCAATTTTTTTTCTATGTCCTTTTAACCGTTTTTGCGTAATTGAGTAATAATCCTCCAAAAATACAATCGCTTACATTTATTAAAATAAATTTTACAAAACATGGTCTATTTATAATTGGTGAATAAATTATTATTGTAGAAATTATAATTTGTCTAAATAAATTACTAAAGAAATAAAAATATTTTCATAAATCTCGAATAAGAAACATTGTCGTAACGATCAAGATTTTTATGTCCGTCTCAAATCTCGCGCTATACTGTTTGCATTGTTTTTGTGTGGGTGTGCTACGCACACATGACAAATTTGACAGAATTTGAAAGACAAAATTTTGTGAAATGGCTCTTATGAGCCATTTCACAAAATTGTGAAAGAGATTTATAAAAATATTTTTGATTCATTACTTATTTATTTAGACAAATTATAATTTCTACAATAATAATATAATCACCAAATATAAATATATCATGTTTTGTAAAATTTATTTTAATAATAAATGTATTAGATTGTATTTTTGGAGGATTATTACTCAATTACGCAAAAACGGTTAAAAGGATATAGAAAAAAAATTGCACATAGATAGTGTATAACCCGGATTAACATAATAAAGGCTACAAGCTACTTTTCATGCGTAGAAAAAATCCAAGTGCACCAAGTCGCGGACAAAAATAGTACAGTCAAGATTAAAGTAGCTGAATATTAATCTAATAAAATATCTTAAGCTAATAAAATAATATACTTTACTTGATAAGAAACAAAACCGAATGAAAATAATATATAGAAAATGAAAACGTTGTGGTCGTAGTATAAACATGCGTTTGCAATACGAATTTTCGTAATTTAAAATGAGAAAAAAGTGACACAGATCCCACCTCTTTGGGCGCTCGGGCCCGACTGATCTTCAACGTTTGTGCATCGTAATTTATTGTGATTTGGAGTGATATTGAACAACATATAATTTTTAATTAAATAACAGAATTTTAAAAATCTCTTTATTATTAGATTTCTTAAAGAGCATAGTTTATTATGACATGATTTTAAAATTAAAATATACCTTTATTCAAAACAAAAAGTCGCGTTAAAATTACAGTATAAACCGTGAAAATAGGTAGGTAAATAGGTTTTATTTTTTTTATCAATTAAAAGTGTAATTAATCGAAAATAAGGCACCGTAAGTTTCAATAAACATATATGCCTAATGCTGACAGTATTTTTATCATTTAAATTTGTGAATGTAAATGATAGAATTTGGAGCCCGAAATTGACTCTGTGATGATTTTTCAGAAAACTTGTTGCGGGAGATTGATCACCATGTTGCAATTAAGTTATTTTTTGTAAATCTATTAGCTTATGTGTGATTGCGAAAGATTGGTCTACATTTTACATTTATATATAAATTCCTAAATACTACCTAAGATGGTAAATTAGGCGTCCAAAATCTTAGAAAACTGCGTAAAAGTGTAAAATGGCTCATAAGCAAAAATTTATATAGAAGATTAGGGTGTCTCCATAGACAAATCACAATGGTGAATACCATTGAGGTATATCTATGGAGGCGCCCTAATCTTCTATAATATAAACTTTTACTTATACAGATATTGAGGGAATCGACATGGTAAAAACAAATTACTGTTTGTCTCTTTCTAACTAGTGAAGTACATAAGGAAAGCGAAATGGCATGTAGATTGTTTTTGCTAATTCTGGCAACATTTGAGCGGTGACGTCACGATAATGTGTGAGGGTGCCGATTTCGCCGTGTTTTTTTGATCGATTTATGGTATATTGGCTGTCAAGTGATTGCGGTATCGTATCTTTTTTGTGATTTTTATTAAATTTGAAGACTAAGAGCTGAATCTAAGCTCCTTTTTGAATTCTGTGCTTGAATTCCAAAATCCCTCAGTGTATTATAATACAGTGTAGCTCTCGTAAGAACGAAAATCGGCCTCTAATATTATTTTACAGGTTAGTGTTCGTTTTCATGAATAATTTGGTAAAATAATTACAAATGAATAATTATATTTATCACTATATACTCATATACACTGGTCATTAAGAAATATTAGTTACATTTAGCTTGAAATTCGGTTTCTTCGGTTCTGCTAGTACTGTTTGTTGACATGCTAATAGTAATATGTAAACAAACAATAGTGACGCGAGTGCCACTTTGCTTTTATCGATATTATCGATTAATATCATTTACATACATACACATAACACAGTCACGCCTATTTCCCAGAGGAGTTCAAATCCCGCTCGGTCCATAATTTTTTAAATTTCCTTTGTCAATTTATACACACTAATCTAGTTTGAATTCATGTTGGTTTTAATCTAGTTTGAAATAATCTACCCTAATTAACTCAACGATTATAACTAAATCTTGATTAATTTATTAAACAATTTTTATTTTAGGCGCAGAGCAAGGAAAACACCGCTTTATTAAAAATCGTTATTGATGAATTGAAGAAAAAAATATAATTAATAATGAACAATCTCTGTTGCTTGAGGAGGCAAATCGCTAAGACCAAAGCATTACCCTTGCAACAAAAATATTCAGAAGAAATTCGGAAGTTCGCTTTGAAATTGCACTTTTTCTTGCCAAAAGCTTACGACTTCATAAAACAAGCATATAATACTAATTTTTTTTTAATCAAGAGGCAGCCTATTCTACGGATCTCATGGTGTCCGGAATATAATTTATAAAAATCAGAAAATAATATCAGGCTTCTTTAATTACAACAAACGTCAAAGAGCATTATTATTTATACCTACATAATTACACTTTCTCGTTGAATTTGATAACACATATCTATTTTATAATGAAAATAATGTCAAACATAATATAAATCACCTATTATTGCTCATTAGAAGTGTTTTATAGATTTATGGTTCAGGTACCATGGAATGAAAATAAACGATAAAGTGTCGCACCGAAGTTTTCTTATCCTAACATTATTCATTTCTATGAATGAAAGTTGTTTTGTTTATTGAATGATAACATATTTTGCCTTTTTTTTCTACTACCACTACACTTTAGGTACTTGGTTATATATAAGGGCAATGATTAAACCTAGTCGGTATAATACTAAAAGTCTTCCGAGCCCTTGTCACTACTTACTTTTGTCGTTCTCCAGTCTAACCAAATTTGGCTAAATATGAGTATTTTAGGTAGGGAGACTGCCATCAGACGCGTTTCACGTGCGCGTTCGCAGACCAGCCGTGATAAGCTAACATTAATTTAACCTAATAGATACTGATAGTAGTAAATAAATTGCGGTCGACCTGTTTGGCTTTAACTTCGTAACGAGCTCCGCAAAAAAACTGGATTAATTATAATAAATAACTATTTCAACTTGTTTCATTTTGCTGAAATTCTCTAGTGTAGAAGTATCTTTTGATTTCGTTGACTTAGAAGTTACATTTTTTACAGGTACGGATCCCTAAAAATATGTAAACTAACATGGAACATCCTTTTTAAAAGTTAATTCATAACATAAAATCGTTTAAAAAATTTATCGATATCGATGACCCTTGACCATTCTATCTGGAGCATCTCTTATGATTTTTGCCATGTTTTGCGACATATGCGACAGTAGGTAGTACCCGTTTTTTGTAGGGATAACGGATCCATATATATTCCTTTGTCTGAGGTGAGTACCTTTAAAGTTGTCAAATTCTAAATTATTTACGAACTGTCATCTGTCATTTTCACATCACATTATCTATTAATGCTATTATCTCATTGGTTGGACACAATTTCGTATTGCCATTGAATATTATTGACAATAAATGACAACATCATAGCGTCAGGTACTTGATGATTGAATAATAAAACATTTAACTTGAACGTACATACGTACCTAGTAGTGATTAGTTTGCCTGTGTTGAATTTAATCGTCATAGTGATATTGTAAGCACGATTTGTTATCTTGCCTACCTAATTTTACTCCATACATGTCGTAATTCATAAATTTTTGATCTAGTTTAAACTTGTCATTAGCGGAACTATAGCCTAGTGTACCTTTGAGGTGAAGGGTAATATCTTAATCTTTTGTCTCCTGGATTGTTTCAGTTCGCGTTATCCTAAGCAACCCTAGTGATGGCATTACCACTTCCTATACCCCCCTGCGCTAAAAGAGATGGTCTTAGTGGTTTAAGTTGTGAACAATTCGATTATGCAAGTAGCATGGCCACAACATTGTTAGCACCAGTTAAAACTGAACGTCAAATCCTTGAGCATTCTATGTCGGAAGACGACCCCAATGCAAACACACAACTACCAAGTGAGGTGGGCTCGTTACCGCGCTGGGGACCACAACATCGTGGAGCTCAAGAACTAGCTGAACTTTACAGTCCAGGTAAGTCTTTTGAGATAATGAAATAAATATACCTAAGGAATGTAATACTTGATGTTTTTCATACATTTACATAGCTGTCACTTTTATGTTAATGTGAGGCTTGACACAATCTTATTATTAAAGTACCTAACTTGAATAAACAATTTTCTTTGCATATAACATGTCAGTAACCATTGATTGTTATTAAATGTGTTTATCCTCATAGAAACAAAATTGCTACATTTGCAATTTATTTGAGGGTATAATCTTTAATAGGATTGAGAATGTAATTTTTGTTTTGGCAGGCAAAAGACTACAAGAATCGGTGTGTGTGGTGGTTTGTTGCACATTGTGTGTTTGTGCTGGTGTTCTCATGGCCAGATACTTACGCGCGGATGCATCATTATTTTTAGCAGCAATTTCTGGTGTTCTAACAGCAGATTTTGCTTCAGGCGTAGTGCATTGGGCTGCTGACACTTGGGGAGCAGTTGATCTTCCTGTTATAGGCAAAGTAATAACATTGACTTTCAAAATCTTTGAATAATTACTGTTGTGTATGTTCTTGGTATTGTGCTACATGGCATTTGCTTATCCTTGTCATTCATTGCAAATATGTGTATCCTTCTTAATAATTTCTTGTTTCTTGATATGCCACTTTGCTATCAAAATCCTACATAGGTACTGATAATAATAGTATACTTAATAAATACTAAATAAATAGTATAGTAAATAATGTACTGACCCAATAATATTAGTTGCAGCTGGATAAGTATTGGTACACATATAGTTTGCAAGTTAATTGCTTGTATATTACTTTAGCACACACTTACAGCACACACTTAGGAGTTTTGAGTACTCGTAGTAGTAAAGATAGTATATATTTAATTTTGTGATATTTAAATGTCTAGAGAAAGATAGCTATACCTTCAATATTTACAAAGTTAATATAAGTACATGATAATCATCATTTCATGTAGGGAATATTTAATGTCTTATAATTTTTGTAGCATTGAAAAATAAGATTTACATAACAATGTTCACATTGAATATTGTATTAATAGGTTATCATAATTACAGCTGCAATTTTGTAGTAGTATTCTTAAGTACTAAAAGTATAGTGATTATAATTTCCACTGGTGGCCCACATTCTACAGAGTTTTTATCCGATTTGTCATAAAAATGCAACCATATTTTTTATCAAGCATTGGAAAACCTTTTTCTGTAGACACACATATGCTCTGATTGTTTTCTGCTTGTAAAATATATGGTAGTTTTTTTTAGTGTCGCTTATCAAGATATGGCCACATAATTGTATGCCCAAGAAAAACATTCCATTCTTAAGTCAATGCCATCCTGAGAAAATGTGCTCTAGGCTCCTATGGTACTCCTAGATTCTGTCTTGCATATTTTATTTTACTTCTTAATCCATACGAATTAAGTATGCACTGTAAGGACGAAGGAAAGGTGGCTAAAAATACCCTGAGTCGACAGCAATGAAATGTATACCAATGGGTTAACTATAATAGACATTTGATGGTACCAAAAGGACGACTCTGAAATGGCGTGAGGTATAGGACTATATCGTAAAAAAAATTACATTATGTTCTTATTTTCTTGCATTATGTTCTTTGTTAGTTATCCTAGTTCTGCTACCCTTGTATTTGTGATTGCTCATAAAGCAATGTATGCAAAGCGAGATGTAGCTGCAATAATATTACAACAGTTTTGTAGTTCATCTATAATTCTATACTATAATTATAATATAAAGAGGAAAGATTTTTTGTTTGTTAGTTTTTACCGAATAGGCTCTGAAACTACTGGACCGATTTCATTAATTTTTTCACCAATAGAAAGCTGAATTATCAGAAAGTAACATAGGTTATAGTTTATTTTCAAAAAAATTAGAGATCCTTAAGAAAATTACAATGTATCCAAAATAGCAAAATTTTGATTTTGATATGACGATGACATATATTGCAATGTACTAGGATATTTATTTTATTTATTTATTAGGTACTTCAACAACTTATCCACTACTTAACTTACATACGGGTTGTTCTATAGGAGTTGTGGGTCATGGTGAATTTGTCACTTACAGAAGTACACAGCACTTAGAAGAAAACAAAAAGTAATTAAAAATACAATAAATTGGCTGTTAGTAGCGTACTAATTACAATAATATGATGATTAACTTCATTAGTGATTTCGTTAGATTATGCGAATGAAACGCGGGTAAAGCCGCGGGGCACAGCTAGTCTTTTGTATATCGTAAAACGTTATTAACTACAAAGAATTTTAAAAGGCTAAATGTCATTTCATCCTTAACAAAAATAAAGTACAAATTTAGAATTGATTTATAATTGTCGAATATTCTGTTGTTTCGTTTTCTTGCTATGGGTTAAGTACAAGCAGATATGTTAAAATATCACGCCTGTATTTCCCGAAGAGGTAGACAAAGGTATATAAAACACTAACAGTTTGCCAGTTATCATGTTATTGGGTTTTACGGTTTTACCATTAAGAAATTCTTCAGTAGCACCACGGATACTAGATTTGTACCCGGTAAATGGGTAATAGGCTCGCCCCCTATTTTACATTTGGACCCAGCACAGAACTGGCGAAATGTACTTGTACTATACACCTCTGCCTACCCGTTCCGGGAATATAAGGCGTTATGTTACTCTCAAATCAAATCCTCCACAAATATATCGCAATCTTGTTTATTTTTAACCGACTTCAAAAAAAGGAGGAGGTTATCAATTCGACTGTATTTTTTTTTTTTTTTATGTTTGTTACCTCATAACTTGCGACTGGGTGAACCGATTTTCATGATTCTTTTTTTATTTGAAAGCTGGTGCTTCCCGTGTGGTCCCATTGTCACCATTTCAATACCTGATGATGGGATCTTGTAGAAATCGGGGGAACTCTTCAATAAATAACAGCAGATTAACCGCGATTGTTGCTATAGCATATCTAAGCATTGTTTACGCCATCACACAACATAATATCACGCCTGTACTCACTACAAAGGTTATAAAAACAATTCCGAAAAAAAAAATGTTCAAGGTCACTTACAACGTTTTACAAAATAAACGCAATACTGAAAAATAATTAGATGTTTGTTCTGATGAGATATTCGGTTATATGAACAAAACTCTTCAAATTTCATGCGTCCTAATTACGTAAGCTGATCCGTGATCGCGGTACTGACCCTAGGTAACCGTGACCCTGGAACGTAAAGGGCTATTGAAGGAACACTGTGGATCAGTATGATAGTAGTATGAATGTCAGTACAAGTCTGACAGTCCCTCCACCCAGGGTGGGAGGACTTATTGGATGATTTTGCCTCGTAAATAAAAGGTGTATTATGACTTACTTATCTACCTTCATTATCGGAAGACAGATTTCGTAGTCTTGTCATTTCCTGCAACGATCTATCGTCGTGTGGTTTATTATATTTCACTAAATACCCATTTCACAAAAAAAAATTTAAATCGCTAAAATGGTCATACAAATAGCAAAAACACATTAGCAGAATCTAAAGGTAAAAAATCGTGAAATAAATTTTTTTAAATAAAAAATTATAACCTCCTTCAAAAAACTCAAAAGTGAAAAATAATATTTTATCACTTCACTTTACATAAGCGAGGTGGAAGTCGGCGCCAAATCCCAACATCCATTAAGCGAGTCAGAAAAAAATTTTAAATAAAAAATTATAACCTCCTTCAAAAAACTCAAAAGTAAAAAATAATATTTTATCACTTCACTTTACATAAGCGAAGTGGAAGTCGGCGCCAAATCCTATGCGTTCGCTTAGTTTATAGTGTTAGCTTTTAAACTATGAACCACGCACGTATGGCAGCATTCTCATAAATACTATTTTTCTGAATCGGTTAATGGATGTTGGGATTTGGCGCCGACTTCCACTTCGCTTATGTAAAGTGAAGTGATAAAATATTATTTTTCACTTTTGAGTTTTTTGAAGGAGGTTATAATTTTTTATTTAAAATTTTTATTTCACGATTTTTTAGCTTTAGATTCTGCTAATGTGGTTTTGCTATTTGTATGACCATTTTAGCGATTTAAATATTTTTTTTGTGAAATGGGTATTTAGTGAAATATAATAACCCACACGACGATAGATCGTTGCAGGAAATGACAAGACTACGAAATCTGTCTTCCGATAATGAAGGTAGATAAGTAAGTCAGTAGTACATAAGTAAGTCATAATACACCTTTTATTTACGAGGCAAAATCATCCAATGAGTCCTCCCACCCTGGGTGGAGGGACTGTCAGACTTGTACTGACAGTCATACTACTGTCATACTCATCCACAGTGTTCCTTCAATAGCCCTTTACGTTCCAGGGTCACGGTAACCCAGGGACAGTACCGCGATCATGGATCAGCTTACATAATTAGGACGCATGAAATTTGAAGAGTTTTGTTCATATAACCGAATATCTCATCAGAACAAACATCTAATTATTTTTCAGTATTGCGTTTATTTTGTAAAACGTTGTAAGTGACCTTGAACATTTTTTTTTTCGGAATTGTTTTTATAACCTTTGTAGTGAGTACAGGCGTGATATTATGTTGTGTGATGGCGTAAACAATGCTTAGATATGCTATAGCAACAATCGCGGTTAATCTGCTGTTATTTATTGAAGAGTTCCCCCGATTTCTACAAGATCCCATCATCAGGTATTGAAATGGTGACAATGGGACCACACGGGAAGCACCAGCTTTCAAATAAAAAAAGAATCATGAAAATCGGTTCACCCAGTCGCAAGTTATGAGGTAACAAACATAAAAAAAAAAAAAAATACAGTCGAATTGATAACCTCCTCCTTTTTTTGAAGTCGGTTAAAAATAGTACTTATGAGAATGCTGCCATACGTGCGTGGTTCATAGTTTAAAAGCTAACACTATAAACTAAGCGAACGCATAGGATTTGGCGCCGACTTCCACTTCGCTTATGTAAAGTGAAGTGATAAAATATTATTTTTCACTTTTGAGTTTTTTGAAGGAGGTTATAATTTTTTATTTAAAAATTTTTATTGATAAATAATATGTAGGTATATCTACTTCGAGCAGCAGTACTTACTTTTTCAGTTGATTAGCAATAAATAACCTAAGTACCAGTTATCATAACAAATTTGATTCTTTTACCGGTTTTACTCACGTCTTTATTTGGGAATGCCTGACTAGTGGCGGAACCCTGTTCAGCAGGTGATGCTGATGAGGTGACGTAGCGGAGTCGCAAGCTGACCTTGTTATACATAATAGTTAATTATCTTTAAATAAGTATGGTCCATTCAATAGGATACCACCCTAAGTATGCTCGTGCGAACCTAATGTACTACTCGTAGATTACATGATGTTCAATGATTATATAAGAGCATTTTCATTTCATTTTTATTATACATACACAAAGCTTACATTTACTATTTTACTAGTATAGAATATTATATTATTTAGTCTTGTGCAATTATCTACATAATTAACAACCTACCACTCACTACCCTGCAACTCTCTCTCTCCCTCTCACACTCATGTGACTAATTACTACACTTATAACATATTCATTTGGATCGTTGGATTTCATGTTATCATTCTTTGTGTCGATGTTAAACTCCATGTTTTAGAGATTAGAGACAACCGGCCTGGTCTCTAAAACACGGAGTTGGTTACAACATCGTGTTCATAATAATTAGCCAGCTCATCGGCGAGGCCCCAGTAATTAAAATTCTGCAATGATCGTAAAGACTCCTTTTGCTCTTTCCGAGTTCGCCTGCGTGGAATTTTAAATCGCGTTATTTCTGGAATAAAATGTGCCTTACGTAGGCTACGTAAGGAGACACCTACTACCTATGCACAAGGTACAACAACAGAGTATCTCTAATTTAATATGATTACAATCCGTACAGTACTTTGATCATTATGAGGTACTACTTATTCCTTTATAGTCAAACTTTTGTGTCATCTGTGGACGCCCGAAAAGGTTTCTGACCTATAATATAACTTATCCGAAATCCACGCGCACGAAGTCGGAGGCATCATGGAATAAATAAATAGTGCCTAACTACGACTATTGAAATCGAAATGCCCTTACAAATTACCTAAGATAAAATAAGTAGGTATGTTCGAGTATAGTGTAATATTAATTACTACTGTGCAATGTGGTTAAGTGTTTTTAAAACGAGCGCGTCTCGCCATCAAACGTAAAAGTTTGGCGAGGAACCCTAGCATGTAAGACCACTGTAATTACATTTTGAAAAAAAAAAAAAAAAAAAACTATAGGTATAAAAATTGCTAAGTTTAACCCGGAAATCTAAACCTAAAAATCATATTTTATTTAGGCATATTCTTCTTTTTCTGTCTTGCCTCCATTTTAAAGGTAAAGAGTTTGTATAAAAGTTTGATGTAATTATTATCAGTAGTCTGTAGGTACTATACCTAGGTACTTATTTCTTAAAACATCAGCAAAAATTAATAACTTACTAGGTACATTCATTCATAGCAGTACAAAATTAACAACATTTAATATTTATTTAACTTCAAAATATGGGACGTTAAGATTCTTACTCCTGCCTTACCAGGGTGACCCGCGTCGCCACTCGCCAGTAATGCAGGCAGAGTAGGCAAGCAATGTAATGTATCTCGAGTGCTTGAAGGCTCTCATTTATTTGTGTTGTCAGGAATAGACATTGAATATTAGAAATAACAAAAATTTCAAATGCTAAGTACTTACCTACCTATCTACATCCTTTCATGTTAGTTCGTGCTGTGCTACACTGAAAGCTATCTTAAAATCGATTGTTTTAAAGAGGGTTCTAAGAAGTTTGACTTACTTATCTGTCCCTTTGTGTATCTGAGGCATCCAATCGGGTGGTCCAATTTGTATACAATTAGGTAAGTACTTTTTATTTTAGAGGGAACTGTTTTGTCGGGGTTTATTTATTTTAATTTACTATTATTATTAGAATACATCTAAAGTATATAATTTTTAAGGATGTTAGTTATATTGATGTTATTTTTGGTATACAAAATGGCGGCCACGTCTTATGCCTAATTTTTCGATACAAACATACCATAAGACATTGTCTTATGGTATGTTTGGGAATTAAATTAAAATCGACCCTTTGTAAAATACAACGGTTTATCGAAAAATTAGGCATAAGACGTGGCCGCCATTTTGTATACCAAAAAGAGATGTATTCTAATAATAATAGTAAATTAAAATAAATAAACCCCGACAAAACAGTATATAGATTTTCTAAATGTAATAATAATAAGTAATGAATTGAGCGCGCATGATTACTTCATGTTCATAAAAATATTAAATAGGTACCTACCTTTAACGCGTGACAACCCTTACTTAGTAGGCGTCGCTTTCGTTTCGTCGTAGCCTTGTCCGCTTTTTCGCGATGATCTACTGTATGAGTATCTATTCTGTAGTATAGTGTAGGTACGTCATATACTAATCTTAGTTACACGTTTATAATGGCTACGTCGGCTGCGCACCAGACTCCAAAGTCAAATCCGAATTTTTGGTTAAATATGGAATAGTCGGAATTTTATGAAAATTTTAGTCGGTTTAGTTTGTAATTGAAATGTTTCGTAGGTATATTATTGTAAGATGGACTAAAATATAAGCCTATGTTAATAAAGTTAAACGTACGTTTTTACTTCTTCGATTAAAATTATTTTCATTCATTCATCATCGTCGTCGGTTTAGTCAATAGTCGTCCTCCACGGTCCTGCGTTGTTTGCAACAAGTGACTCATCGTAACCTGTAGCCCGGGAGGTACCGTTACATTTTAGGCAGTGTTTATACGCCGATCGATTGCCAGCTTTTTCAATAGATCTTGAATGACTAATAAGTGAACCAAGAGTCAGCTGACGCACCCGCGGTGGGTTTAAGATTGGAAGGTTCCGGAAGTGGTAATTTTTTTTTTAAGCCGTAGTATGCCGCCTGAAACTTTATTTTATAAATAGTTTACATCATACTGAACACAAAAAAAAATCGTCATCTGCAAGGTGGAGCGGGGATTATGCGTCAGCCACTCGCATGAACTTGTAAAAAAAACCTAAAATAAAGTTATAGTATGCCGGATGAATTTGTGGTGTGGTGATTGTTTTAATAATTAAAAGTACGAAAACAACAGTCAGCTGCGTATGTAGCGGTGTGGAAAGACCGTCAGCTGATGCCCTAAAGATACAGGTTGTTCGAGTAATAACACAATATTCTACGAAAATATTTTGTTCAGTTTTTATCTTTATTGTTTTACATACATCAAAGAAATGGATAATATAAAAATTTAAATTTAATAAAAACCCACTACGTATGTACGTACGTAGTGGGTTTTTATTAAATTTAAAATAAACTGCTCCGCAACTATATAGTTGCGGAGCAGTTTATTTAGATCAAAAAGATATTTAGTCCTTTTTCTTCTAAAGTCGTCGTGAGTAAATGAGAGAAAGTAAGAGTATCCGTTGTGAGTTTCAATTTATTTTTTTATATTAAACTTATTATGGATTTCCTACATTTTAAACTTAAATGTAACTTGGTAACATACTACAATCAACATTTTCCCTATACCCACACTCAAACTGGACTATCTTATCAGTTTCAATTTCATTTCAAGAAAGTACGCATGACAACAATAGAAACGATTCTAAGCTCTACTATCTTAGCATTATCCATCTGAAAGTTCCATTGGCAGTCTTCCGGTTCCAGCATTAGATCGGCTTCATTATACCATAACATTACAGTGTCGCCAAACTAACTAAAGTAAGCCCGGATATATAGAACCAGTCGATCAAAAGTTCCCCACATCTCTCCATCAATTAGAATAGAGCTAATGATCTTACAATGGCTGAACAATTTTTTTATGAATGATATCTATCGAATGTAAGCTAATAACCATCTCTGATATACCATAAAACCATTACTGAAAACCACATTAAATTCGGTCAAGCCACTTTGGCAACATTCATTTGTGCGCACACAAATATACAAACAACATCTCATCCTAAACACATACACAAAAAATTTAATAAAAAATAAAAAACCCCCAACGCAAAAAAGAAAAGCGATCAATTAAAAAGTCAAAAATAGTACCTATTATTGAGCCATGAAATTCGATCGAATAACACCTATTTAAGACAATGTCGCGGCGGGGTACCGCTTAAGTAAGTCAGAACCTTCATTTGATGGAGTTTGAGTACTATCTATTAAGTTACTTTTTATTGGTTATTGCTCTAAACACTTAGCTGTACCCCGTCGCGACATTGTCTTAAATAGGTGTTACTTCACTAAAAATTCCACTTCAATTTTTAAGGTCCGACATGTCACAACTTGATACAGCCTGGGGACAGCGTCCTTACTAATTTGTCAATCTTCTTTTTAATACTTATGTATGTAGGTCGACCGGATCGCCACTTAAAGTCACTATGTTATTACTAAACCTTAACTTAACATAATTCTAGACTTGTTTATTTAATTTCAGTATTTTAGCAGTCGCGTTTTTTGTTTTTATAAATTACTTATTCTATTTATCTTTAGTGCGTCAGCTGACGGTCTTTCCACCGCTACATACGCATCTGACTGTTGTTTTCGTACTTTTAATTATTAAAACAATCACCACACCACAAATTCATTCGGCATTTGTGGTGTTTTTTGTCTTTATTTTAGGTTTTTTTTTACAAGTTCATACGTGTGGCTGACGCATAATCCCCGCTCCACCATGCAGCTGACGATGTTCTTTTGGGTCAGTATGATGTAAACTATTAAAAAAATTAAAGGTTCAGGCGGCATACAATGACTTAAAAAAAATAAAAAAAATACCTCTTCAGCAATAACCCACATCCACACCCACCGCTACTTGAGCAGGTGACGGTCGGTTCGCTTATCAGTCATATAAGATCAACCATCGATGACAATATCAGCCGGCATATTATTTATGACTTTCTGTTTTGCAACGGTACCTCCCGGACCACTACCTTATGTAGTCCGTCTATCTGGTTATATCACTTCAGTTTCGCTATGCGTTCGTTGAACTGTCAGTGTCACTTACAATATTTCTACCGATCTGTCGTAAGGATATCCGAGCACAGCTGTCTTCATTGCTATGGGTGACTTTAGCTATCTCACGAGGTCATAGTCACCTACCAATTTTCAGAACCGCTAACTGTATCTATGTGTCACTGGCAATATGCACTGTTCGAAGATTTTGTTCGTCAGGCACTAGAAAGGAGAAATACTACACTGGAAGATATTGCGGAGTTTTCCGATCTACCACCGAGCTTTCGCCGAGCATCTGACGTTATGCTCTCGTGGATGAAATATTTAAATAATCTCGGAAAGAATTTAAGTAGCTATCCCTCTTACACCTGCTTTCAGCCATTCAGCTGTAATTCCGCCTTAACCTAGTGCCTTGTTGTTTTTTTGTTGTTTGAGAGCCATGCTTATCTCGTTTACCCGTTGTCCTAGGTGAACGACAAACGCGGTAATTCAAAGCGACGTGATGCGATGCCACGTAACGCAAAAATATCAAGTAGTCGTCGTACTTACGCATTTGTAGCCTACGTTGTAGCCTTAATCAATCTGCGACGAAGTGCGTAGGTAGCTAGGTACCTACCTACTTGTTTTTCGCGCGACGAGATGTGATGCAGCGTCTTCTTATCGTTTGGTTGATGAACAACCTGGTGTCAGAGTTTAAACCGCCTGTAGGCCTCTGACATGGCTTTACACATCGTTGCAAAATCTCTCAGGTGTGCCAGATTCCTCACGATGTTTTCCTTCACCGTTGTAGCAACTGATAACTAATATATAAGGTTCGTGCTGGGATTGAACTTGCGACCTTTGACTTGCCAGTCCAACGGTTATACCACTCGGCTATCAGTGCGACTATAATATTAAAAGACTGAATTATCGAATAAAAATGCAGTATACTTGACCTTTGCTAAGGCAATAATGAACCGCATATAGTAAAATAATGAACTAAGATCACTGATTTGTCGCTCACCGATGATTAAGGACAAAAAATGGCGGCGGGTTAGGGTCATAGCGCACGTATCAAATCGGAAAGGGATCGTCAACGTATCACCTTCGCCTCGCCGTTAAACAGGGGTCAACCTTATGAAAGCACGTAACCCACATTTAATACCTAGAAGTTCCTACTATAGATAAGAGCCATTTTACATTTTTACGCAGTTTTCTAAGATTTCGGACGCCTAATTTACCATCTTAGGTAGTACTAAGGATTTTATATATAAATGTAAAATGTAGACTAATCTTTCG
This sequence comes from Abrostola tripartita, assembly GCA_905340225.1. Taxonomy (NCBI): domain Eukaryota; kingdom Metazoa; phylum Arthropoda; class Insecta; order Lepidoptera; family Noctuidae; genus Abrostola; species Abrostola tripartita. The sequence continues at coordinate 8,167,157 of HG996488.1, forward strand.
CATTGACACATACGCTGATAGATTCACAAAAAATAACTTAATTGCTATTTGGTGAGCAATCTCCCGCAACACGTTTTCTGAAAAATCATCGCAGAGTCAATTTCGGGTTCCAAATTCTATCATTTACATTCACAAATTTAAACGATACAAAAACAGTAAGCATATATTTTTATTGAAACTTACGGTGCAACATTTGTGATTAATAACACTTTAAATAGATAAAAGAAATAAAACTGAAACCTATTTTCACGATTTATACTGTAATTTTATCGCGACTTTTTGTTTTGAATTAAAGGTATATTTTAATTTTCAAATCATGTCATAATAAACTATGCTCTTTAAGAAATCCAATAATACAGTGATTTTCAAAATTCCTTTATTTGATTAGAAATCATATCATTTTCAATATCACTCCAAATCATAATAAATTACGATGCACAAACGTAGAATGATCAGTCGGGCCCGAGCGCCCAAAGAGGTAGGATCTGTGTCACTTTTTTCTCATTTCAAATTACGAAAATTCGTATTGCAAACGCATGTTTATACTACGACCACAACGTTTTCATTTTCTATGTATTATTTGCATTCGGTTTTGTTTATTATCAAGTAAAGTATAATATTTTATTAGTTTAAGATATTTTCATAAATCTCGAATAAGAAACATTGTCATAACGATCAAGATTATTATGTCCGTCTCAAAACTCGCGCTACACTGATGGCATTGTTTTTGTGTGGGTGTGCTACGCACACATGACGATTTTGACAGAATTCGAACGTCAAAATTTAGCGAAATGGCTCTTAAATCATTTTTTAAATTTTTATACAAAAATATAATATTTAAAAATTTTAAAAATATGGCCGAACCAGCAGCAGGGGTCCTAGCTACCGGTGGTTAGGGCTCCAGAGAAAGGAACTTCTTCACAATGCGTGCCGTGTCGAGGAGTACCACTTTCTGCATCAAGCCCTTGACCCAACCGCCTAACGTGAGTCTCATTAGGTGTTGGTCGAGACTAATATTTCCTTTAATTAAAATATTACTTATAAATTACATTTTTAAATATATATTATTAGGTACAAAAACAGCAAAATAATAAAATATAAAAAATAATCGCCAACCGGCATCGGGAACAGGGTCCTAGCTGCCAGTGGTTAGGTCTCCAGAGAGAGCAACCTCCTGACTATGCGCGCCGTGTCAAGGAGTACCGTCTTCTGCATCAAGCCCTTAAGCCAGCCGCCTAGCGCGAGCTTCTTAAGATGTTGATCGAGGCTCTTGGCCATTAGGCCATTGGCCGTAACAACTATCGGTACAACGATTGCCGAGTCCACCTCCCACATGTCGACAACCTCGTGCGCCAAATCAAGATATTTAATCTTTTTCAGCTTTTGACGAGATTCTCGGCATGTGGGATGGTGATATCGACAATTATTGCGCGAAGCTCTAATCGATCTATCACCACTATATCAGGCTTATTGGCAACAATAGTCCTGTCAGTAATGATAGATCGATCCCAGTACATTTATTATTATTATATTAATCAACGACTGTGATTTTTATCGACAGACAATTAGAAAGTGCGTCTTACAGCACTATTGGTCAAGAACGCACGCATTTCATTTTTGGTCTTGCCTTATTTACTTATCACCGATGTAGTGTAAATCCGGTCTGAGACGTACCTAACCAAAGTGGATCAGTTGCTTCATACTTCATACGGGGTCGAAGCACATATATCAACCCGGAAAGGGAGCGTAACCGTATCAACTCGAGCCGTGTAGTATTCTTTGTATGAAATTCCTTACTGCGAAACACTAATCGGATTCATATCAGCAGCTGATCCGGTTTGGTTCCGTCTCAGACCAGATATACACTAGACCAGTGATCTTTCTCTAATCACAATGTACTAAGGTCTTTCTGATTTCTGTTTCGCACAGCCAATCTATAAAAAATACAATTATGAGAATAAGAACTACTTGGTATTCGAAATCTGTGGGTTCCTGATTCCTGTTTACGTAAGGTGGACGCCTGTTTTACGGCGAGGCGAACGGCGATACGGTGACGTTACCTTTCCGATTTGGTATTTGTGCTATGACCTCAGGCTGTGCGTGTGGGATAGTTTTTATTATACATAAATAAAATCTTTACGTAATATAAAACACAAACATATAAAATAATAATTAACTTGTACGTGTGAAAATTAAATTTTTTTAGGCGACTGCCCAAAAAAAGGAGTGTAATGTTTTCTGGGTTCATGTATGTATGCATGTGAGTTTCTTTATTCCACCATAACTTTTGAATGCCTGAACCGATTTTGATGTATGGGAGTCGTTAGAATCCTTACAATATCGCGAGTTACATAGGCTATAAAAAATGAAACAAATAAAAAAATATAATTTAAAAACACGACTATAACTATAGATAAGACAGTGTTCCACAACAGTCCCCCGACTGCGATAGAACTTGTTCACTTTTAAGTTCGTTTATTGTCATGGCAGTCAGGTTTTTAATTTTTTTTAATTTGACAATATTTAATTAAAAGTTAGACCTGGTCCGTAGAGTTGCTAAGATTCTTGACTTAAATTAGTTCTAGAGTTATTTATGATGATATCTTCTGTATAAAAGTATCGGTTTAGTTTGGCTCTTGGGTCCGCAGCCAAATCGTCAACAGGTTTCTTTATTGAGGTGCACAACTGACCATAGAAGTTCTCGACCTCCTCCAAAATATCGGGCTTACTTTCGTGCCTTCGTATGCATCAATAATGTCTTTACTCTCAGTGTTAAAATACCAAAGGTTACGAGTTTGAGACTTAAAGATCTGGTGCGCTGAGCGCTGACACGTGGGTCATTGCATACCTCTACTTATAAAATCAGACTCGTCTTGAGCATCAAACTTTAATCATCAAGTACCATAAACTAAAACTAAGTCTCTTAAGACGAGACAAATGCGTGAAACTCACTTATTTAGATTTGGTGTAATTTCGTTTGGTTAAAATAATGCGGATTTTCAAATCTAGTAATTTTGTGCGGATATTCGGATTTGTCAGATAATGGGTTATCCGGATTGCATTCCTTATAAGTGAGCTAGCTTCCCTACATTTTAATATGAATTACTTCTAATTTGTATGCAAGATTTATGTAGGTACCCAAGTACCTACCTCTAGTAACTTAATCCAAATGAGCAGCAACACACAACAGCTCCTTGTACCTATTTAATTACATTCAAGTGAACAGCAGTTAAAAACGTAATACGCGAAATCGTAACAGCAAGGTCATGCTTTGATTTAAAGGTGGTTAAATGAAATGTTGTTAATTTTGATATTGTAAACTTCGTTTTAAGTGCTTCATCATCATGCATTAGGCAGTCTCTTTAATCTTTCATTTAAAATAAAAAAGTACCTAAAGCCCATTAAACTCTGCCATAAAAAATTATAAAGTTTAATAAATGTACAGTGATACCTGTTTGATACAGGTACCATTGTACATTTATTAATTATAAGTTACGCTGCTTGTTATTTGTGCTAATTCTAATTTAACTTCTTACAGAATTTCCTGCGCCCATTTCGTGAGCATCACATCGATCCTACATCAATTACTCGACATGATTTTATTGAGACTAATGGTGACAACTTCGCCATAACTATACCCGTTTTAGCAAGGATTGTGTGGCAACTTCTTACCTATGACGATAAAAGCATCGATGATCAATTTCACTGGATAGCTTATTGGTACTTGTGTTGTATCTTCGTAGCGATGACTAATCAGGTAATTAATTTTTAATGCACTATATTTTTATAACCAAAGTATTAACTCTAAAATGGTGTTTTAACCGTGCTCATAAATTCAACTAATAAGTACTCCAAATAATAAGTAATAACATAGTGACTAACATTTTGGAGCTATTCTTGAGAACATATTTTGAGGTGGTTGAGATTTTTATGGCTCCCGACTATTAATCAACATGGTATGTTGTTACTTAACGTTAAAATAATTCTAGACTTGTTTTTTTTTTTCAGGTTTTTATCAGTCGGGTTTTTTGAATTGATAAATTACTATACTTATAATATTTTTTTTATATAGTTATTTATTGCATATTGTGGTTTACAAAATCGTTCTAAATTATAAATACAGATCCACACAATTTACATCAACAGGCATGCAAATATGCATTAGATATTTAACAAGAAAGTATACATACAAAAGAACATTTATAGAAAATCAAATTATTCTAAAATTTTAATATTGTACCTAAATAATCATAATTTACAAAGTACCTACCAAATATAAGTTTTATGTTTTCATATAATTAATATATATTTAAAATTAAATTCAAAATACATCTAGCCTCTTTTTAATTACTGTTGCGACTTCCAAGGCTTTAGTAAAAAGCCATAACATCAGCGTGGCATGCTTACCATGGGATAATTAATGACTATTAAAGATTCAGGCTTCATATTCTGGAACAAAATTATAAAAATTCTTTTTCCATCTTCCAATTTTGGTGAAGGCCACTGAAATCTTTTCTTCTGAGCAAATTCCACGAGTGCTGAAAAAGATTGAGATTAACGGACTGAGTTACTCTAACAACGGAACTGTGTGTTCGCGAAACACATTTATCTCCTTTTTTGCGGTGTATGCAAGTGTATTACCATGCATGTATACGAAATCTATGCCAGGATGATGTCAGTGAGGAAGGTCCATAGGTTAAACGATATTGCCAAGGTAGTCTTCAATATTTAAATTGCCTAGTGTTAAAACGAGATTTGTTCTTTCGTCCAGGTAAATAAGATGTTTCATGTTCGGCTATCTCTTGTACATTTAATGAAAAATTTAAAGGAGTTGTTACATTTTCGACCATCTCTCTCGGAATTGAGGAAAAATATTATTTCGTGAATTTAGGCCTGATTTGTTGTGTATAAAAGCAATCGTTTTTCAATTATTCCCATATTATTCAACTTAGCGTCTCATATTTTGCATAACATTTTTTCGTTCTGAAATCATGTCACATCAAAACACAATATACCGTAGACGATAAATATAAATGGTATGTGTTCTTGCACTATTAACAATTGTTAAATCATTATCTTGTACATATTTTTGACTAATTATAACTTATTTATACGCAAGTGTGAAAATATTAATTTAATTAATCATGTACTTTGCTGAAGTGTACTTCTGAACTGAACTAAGTTCTGATAATAATTATTATCAAATATTTCTAGGTTATGTAAACGTCATCTCTACAACCCAACGACCATACTACAACCATTCGTAATCATAACTGACAATGACTAACTCAAAAAATCCCGACTCTGTCAGGGCCTTGACACTCCATCTAGACGTATATATAATTAAAGGGTTATACATTCCGATCGGTCCCCTAGAAATTTTGTCATGACCTGATAATGATCTTTGAAGATATGGAACGGAAGTCCTCATAAGATCATAGCAGAACTGTCGTAACTAGTGCTATTGCTTAAGTTGTAGTCGATAACTGACCACTAACAAGGAAGAGAGGGTGGGGATGGGTTGACCCCCCTCCTACCACTTTCCTGGATTAAATAAATCGTGTGAGGTATCTTTTGAAAGGGCTTTTTGTAAGGATTTCAAATACTATCTTACAAAAGTCTGGGGCGGATGAATTCTAGACACCACAAATAATCGTGAAGTTGAGTTTTTTGAAGGTTTTATTTTTTTACATACCTAATTATTAAGTCTTTAATGTATTATATAAACATGTTGTCATCAATCAGGTTAACTCCTTTCTGAGTTATTTACCAGATGATTGCCATATTCTTAATTTAAATAAATTATTTGTTTCCAGATACATAAATGGTCACATACATATTTTGGATTACCAATGTGGGTGGTTTGGTTACAAGAGTGGCACATAGTTTTGCCACGCCGCCATCATCGCATTCACCACGTAGCGCCGCACGAGACTTACTTCTGTATTACCACTGGCTGGCTGAACTGGCCATTGGAAAAGCTGCACTTCTGGTCTATACTAGAAACTATTATAGAAGCATTGACTGGCTGTAAACCCCGAGCAGATGACATGAAATGGGCACAGAAACGTTCCTAGGACTCGATTCCCGAACGGTAATATTTTTTTATACAACTAATACCAGTCCACATCTGCCTAATCAATTAATATCTATAGGTTTAAATTAAAATATTTTTTTTTTATGACTTTTGACATTTGTGTCCGAACAATATTTTTCTTAATGAAGCTATTGTGTCGGGTCATGCATGATAGTCTTTGTTTCTCATTCGTACCGACATACTATATTGTTAAAATGTTTACAACATTATTAAGTCCCAGGCTCGTGTGTAACCTAAGTATATTACAGGAGCCTATTCTAGAGAGTGACATGTACTGTGCTTATAGTCTTCGGAAGCAAAGGTGCGAAAAACCACTCCGTTGCCTGCTTGCAACATCGCCTTTTCGTAGTAATAAATAATGTATTTCAGTATTGTGTCTTAACAAACATTTTTTTATGACAGATAACTGAATAGAAACTAATATTTAAAAATATTCACACTTTTGATAAACAATATTTATTGGGCATACTTTATGATGGTACTTCCTTGTTTTATGATATTTATAAACAATTTAAATTAATTTATTACGTTTAATTAGATATTTCTGATGAACTATATTAATATAGTTACTTAACAACATACGAATATTGCGGGAATCAAATTAGGAGTACGATAGCTTTAAAAACAAAAGATTATCGGAATTTGTTATTTATTTTGATTATTATGAACACATTTTTATTTAAAATACTTTCAGGCCCTCAGGCAAAATAAGATTATGTCAAGACAAGGGCAATACCTATATTCTGTAAGTATTCCAATTAACTAACCGGTGCTATCTACGACTACGATGTACGATCATAACATATATAGCTATTTATAATAGTGTATAGCTAGGATTGGTATAGGTACAAGCAATTTTTTATCTTAATTTCATTTTTGTCATAAGATATTGCCTTACTTATAAAAATTGTTATTGTTGAACAATTATGATTAAATTATACCTTTACCGCCGTTTGCATGTAAGAAAAAAGAGTTGTCAATGGACTTAAGAAGAGGTTAACTTAAAACACATTTTATTATCGTTTATAAGTAAGAGGGGCTGTCTATAGCCTTAATACACACATTCACCATAATATTGTCAAATAATAATTGGTTTTACGTCCATTAAGCTAGGATTACGATACTCTACCTACTTATTAGTGTTTAGCAATTAGCATACATATAGGTATAACATTAAATTAAAGATTTGTATGTGTACCCATAAACAAACTGATAATAATAATAATAAATCATTTATTTGCCTGAAACATGGTGGGTACACAAGATGTTATTTTATGTTATAGCACAGGACATGTTTCACCCTCATTACGGGCATGCAAAATTATACCTAAGTCGTTAATTTATAACAATTATTTGTATTACAATTATTATTAGATCTATCTGAGTTACAAATGATTTAAATGGTAATTAATAAAATTATTCGAATTACAGTGATTACAATAACTTAAGTTATTGAAATATAATTTTATACTACCTCACAGGAGATAGAAGGAAGAGCCTGTAACTTAGTGGGCACCAAATCGGCATGTGCTTTTATTCAAAAAATCTTTAAGGTTATAGAAACTCTCCTGGATTAACCATTTTCGCAAGGCACAACAGAAACTTTTGAATAAAACTATTATTCAACAAATTATATTTACGTAAGTCAGTATAAATTACGATGACTTTTTTCAGTCGGGAAAATATTAAGGTTATTATGGACGTAAAATATAAGTTCTAAAATAGAATTCAAATTCGATTAATGTATTATAAATTAGATTCTTCAACGACGATGAATCATGTGGTTATTTACAATATTTATATATTTTTTAAATTGTTTTAGTACATTATTTATCTATATGCATATTTCAATTTTATTTATTTGACACAAGCGTACCATTGTATTGTAAATCTATAAAATGAGGTATGCATTTATTACGCACACGTAGTATGTGGCATTTTGCATGATTATAAAAAGACGGTAATTGCTGAATGGAGACTACTGAAAGTATATAAATGTACTTACAAAAAAGGACGGTTATAAAATTATTTAGTTCTAAAGTTATGTAGGTACTGTGTAAGTAAGTAAGTGTATAAAAAGTATGTAGAATAGGGAATATGCATGTAATTATTTTTTCATGCGATACCTTACCTGGTTATATAATTGTAAAAAAAACAATCCAAAATAATGAATATTTAGGGAGAACAAAAACTTTTTAAATATAATCCTAATACGGTCACTTTAAACGCCCGCCATTTTGGCGCGCTTGGCGTGACGTGAAAGTCCCAGTATCAAACAACTAGTAAATAGCTGTAAAATTATTGTGCTCCGTATTTTATATTTTTTTTGTATTTTACAACTATTAATACACGAAAAAAAACATAAAACCTACATAAAAGTACTGTATTAAAGTACATACATATAAAATACACTTTCGACATCTAAGACTATTACGTTACAGAGGGCTTAGACAAGTGGCATGAACGCTAGTAGAATAGATTGCCAAATGTATGGGATCGACATAAGCGTAACGTTCAACTAGTAGCCAAGTGGTAACAAATTCTATTCGATAAAACGAAACGTCAGCGTCAATTGACATTCTCTATACAGAATCGTAGTCAAGTGGCAGCTTTGACGATCTAATACGTCAGCGAGCGTTGGAAATTTTCGATAGATTAGCGAACGCCAAAACCTTGGAGAAAACGCTAAAGTTAGCGAACTTTGCGATTACTATGCTATATATTTTGTTTTGATCAGCCGTAAGCAGTGTCGAAAATGTTTGTTCCTTTGTATTTATGTTTTAAGTTTGCCATACTAGACTGTAAATGTAGAAAGAATAATATATTCATCCATCAATATGATGAAAACTAAGCAATGGAATAAACTTTCCACAGAATCAGTGGTAGGCCTTCTAAACACAAAAAAGTTATAAGAGAAATAAATCGAAATTGCTACAATTTTAATAAAGATGAGAGATTGTTCACAAAAATAGCTAGTAAGAGGGGGTATGAAAACGAAAATGAATAATTAATGTAATAGAATAATTGATTGTGATTGAACAAATAATCGTGATTAAATATATGACACTATATATGTATAATATACATACTATACGTGTAAAACATACAAATACTGTTTTTAATTTTATTCAATAGGTGAAAAAGTGTAACATTTAGATTAAATAAGCTAAGTAAGGGAGCTACATCTGCCAACAAACTGCTATACAGTTTGGCAGTAGTAAAAAGTATTGTATACGGTTTTTGTCACTTAATAAACACTTTTTTCATTTTTCATTATTAACATAAAATACTATTGTTTTAACACTGGCCGTCGCTTGTGTGTGTGTGTGACAGTGTCCATAGAACACATACCTATACACTAGTATTCATATCAAACTGACGTTTGTTAACGCTTAATGAGCGATCCAAAGACAATATCCATATTTTTTTCCATCGATCGAATCGACTGAGCGTTCGCCAACTGGTTTGACACTTGGCTACCAATTATCTATCGCTTTCGACTAAGCGTATACGTTTCACGAAATAGAAACGATACCCAGCGTTTGACACTTGTCTAAGTCCTCAGTACATCTGACAGTTAGCGATGCGTTTTAACTACTTTGAAATTCCCGCTGAATTGTGGCACTTTTTAATAATTATTTTCTTAATCAAAAATAAATTATATAAAAAATATTCATATAGGCATAATTCTTAAGCAAAAGATAGTAATTAAAAAATATATTTGGCTTATATTTGAATCACATGCATATTCCCTATAGAAATAATTTATGCAATAAATACAAAAATACACAGGCATAAATACAAAAATATTCAGGCATATACGTCACGATAATGCAGGTCAAAAAATGTACATCTGTACTTATAAATTACTCCATTATGGCAACAAGTCGTTATAGATACTTACCTAATAATACCATACATGTATGAATAACGATGTAAGACAATAAATTTGAGGACAATCGAAGCTATGGTATGACGAGTAAAGGGTACTCGTAAATATAATAAATATGACAGGTTACTGTTTATTTCTTTTCTTTTTGTGAAGTGTTATGAATAGAGCATTCTTCTATTGAATTCTTTTATTAAATAAGTGACGACTAATTACAACAATTAATAACAGCCTTTTCAAAAATATCGGCTTACATCATTATGTACTTGTACATCCCTAGGTATTCCTGGTATTTTGTTATATTCTAACAATAAATTACGCAATATGTCCCAGTATGCTTAAATTACTATAATATGTAGCCGTTTAGTCAATAATATTCATGGCTCGGTTGACTACACGACAATAGGGAATATGCATTTGATTTAAATTAGGGCCAAATATATTTTGTAGTCATCTTTTTAGCTTGAGAATTATACCTATATTAATATTTTATATAACATTTATTTTTGATTAAGAAAATTATTATTAAAAAGTGCCACAAATGAGCGGGAATTTCAAAGTAGTTGAAACGCAACGCTAAGTGTCAGATGAAATGATAAAATGTGACGTCAAAGTATACGATATCGAAAGTGTATTTTACATTTAGTTCTTTGTAGGTTTTATGTGATTTTCCATGTTCAATTATAGTTGTTAATTACAAAATAAGTACATAATCCTAAATTATAGACCACAACTATTCTTAGATTCATTCATATTGATATTGATTCATATTGATTCATTCATATTGATATCATTTTTTTCTCCCTAAATTTTCATGATATGGAGCAGATTTTACAACTATAATGATGATAGCTATCGCTTGAAAAAAAAACGTCATGCATATTCCCTATCGTTAAGTGTCTCAATTCGAAAGCGTATGTATGTTGTGCTCTCGAATCACTTAACAAGAATTAACCCCAAATGTTAATAAGCCTCCAATGAGCGACGGTCCCACTCAAAATAGTATCGGTATAATAATAAATGCTCATGAGTCCTTAGTGATGTTGGTATAAGAGCACGGACAATCATGCATGAGGGTTTGCTAAACTGAGTATTAAGTAGTAGAGATTGAATTTGAACTTTAGATTTTATAAATAATAGATTTACAATTTATGTCGGGCTTTTGATGTTTTGTGATATTATTACTGATAATAAATGCAACTTTCTTTACCGTAACAATTTATATCTACGAAAATCAGGCAAAGGTAAATTATACTTATTAAGCTGCCTTAGCAGGCAGGCGTTATGCCTTTAATTTACTCATGTTTTAGCTTTTAATTGGCTTCGGATATAATATAATAGATAGGTACTTATATATTATAGCTCTTGTTTTACCCATTGCGTACCTACATGAGTATAGGCCTCTTACCGGTTCACAGTGTTCACACCACGGCGATGTTTCTGCGTGCTAGCCGCGGGCACGTAATGTGCTCTCGCATTTAGGGCACCTATGACATCTTGAAACACAATTAGGTTAGCCGAACATTAAAAGTGCGTGAGAAACACAATAAGATGCGCGTAAAACCTAGAGTTTTATACCTGCCAATGTGTTGTAAGGCGTGTCCTCCGCGCGTGTGAAGTAACCGATGGACAACTTGATGCAAATGTTTTTGTTCTCACGGGCAGTGTTCGCCATTTTGTTCAGCTTCAGTCTTACTGTTTCTTCTTAAATTGTCATTATTAGGTATAAAAGAAAATATATAATGACCTTGCCACGGAAATAGTTCTTACTTATTTTTAGAACCAATAAGATAATAATGAATACCTAGTATAATAGTTAGGAATATGTATATTTGATTGCATACTCTGAATATATCTAACTACAATATTTTAAACTTATATTATATATAATAGTTTGAATGTTGATTAGGAATGAAACAATAGCAAATCAACAATATTTACCCAGGCTATTTATGTTCGATCAAGCTATATAGGTAGAATGATGTAGATAACACATATTTTTTAAGATTTGTATTTACCAAAAACCGGGTAAATGTATTTAATACATTTAAAGTAAACAGGTTCCTAGGTTTAGGCATTTTTAATACAAACGGTACTGGACTACAAGTGAAAACAGAGACATTTTTCATGACTACTTTGCTAGCTTCTATTTCGTTCTTATGCGTATAAGAGAATGAGCGTTTTGGTCCCACCGTTGTATCAAGTTGTGTCATATATTAAGTCATTTTAAAAGCTGTCAAAACTTGATACCACCCCCGGGACAGCGCCCATACTAATTAGCCTATCATCCGTCAATTATTATTCATCACCTTCTCTTTTTCGCTTCGATCTTTTAGATTTCTAACTTAAAACTTAAGACAACTAAGTTATTAGTTGAATACTGAAAACAATACAGATGTTACTGGTGTGCTCATTGAAGATCATAAGAAGGCCTTTGACTCCGTCGAGACCTGGTCTGATCTAGACTCCCTGCAGCGGTGCCAAGTTGATTTTCGATACATCGAGGAGCTGAGAAGCCTGTATGACGCTGCAACTATGTCCGTCCAAGTACGGAACAGTCAAACGAAACCGATTCTATTGCATTGAGGAGTAAAACAGGGGGATGTGATATCCCCGAAACTGTTTAAAAATGCACTGGAAGACGTTTTCAAGACTCTTAACTGGAACGGGCAGGGCATCAATATAAACGGCGAATACATCTCGCACTTATGGTTTGCCGATGTTATCGTAGTCATGGCAGAATCGCTGCAGGAAGTTCAAGAGATGCTGCATAGCGTAAATGAAACCTCCCAACGAATTGGTCTCCGGATGAACCTGGACAAGACGAAGGTCATGTCTAATGACCTCGTCGCTCCGGGACCAGTAATCGTCGATGGCACGCCTCTCGAAATTGTCAAGGAGTATGTCTATCTCGGGCAACTAATGCAGTTGGGTAGATACAACTTCGAAAAGGAAGCCGATAGAAGGATTATGTTGGGATGGGCAGCGTTCAGGAAGTTGTACTACATATTTTCGTCGGGTATACCACAGAGTCTGAAGACGAAAGTGTTCAACCAGTGTGTCCTACCTGTAATGTGTCATAAGCTCAAAGTCGCTCAACGTGCTATGGAAAGAGCTATGCTTCAGAGAGACTCTGGTCTTTCTGAAGGACAAAATTCGGAACGAAGTGATCCATCAGAGAACCAAAGTCACCGACAAAGCTCATAAAGTTAGTAGTTAGTAGTAGTAGAGGTTTCTGGGAATCCAAAAAAATTTAACGTCTAGGTAATAATTAAAATAAAAAAAACAGCTTCTATGCTCTTCTATATAATCTGTTTTGACGTGGTATGCTCACCATGATGTAATGAATGCCAATTGAGAATTCAGGCTTCATACTCTGTAACGGACTGAAAAAAGTTCTTTTTCCATCTTCCAATTTTGGTGAAGGCTACTAAATACTCTTCTTCCCAGCTAATCCCACGAGTGCTGAATGATATTGAGGTCAGCGGACTGAGCAGGCCACTCTTACAGAGGAACATTGTGCTCGCAAAACACATTTATCTCCAGTCTTGCGGTGAATGCACGTGCATTACCATGCATGAACACAAAACCTATGCCAAGATGATGTCGGTGAGGAAGGTCCATAGGTTAAATAATATTGCCAAGGTACTCTTCTTCATTTAAATTGCCTCATGTTAAAACGAGATCTGTTCTTTCATCGAGATGAATCTCAGCCCACACTATGATTTTTTCACCTTGATATGGATAAATTTCCTGAGGATTCTAAAGAGAAGCCTTTAGAAAATCACCAAACACGCATTCTCCTTGAATCGAGATGAAATGCTAAGCGGGGCTCATAAGAAAACATAATACGGACTCACAGAGTATCGGCCTTAGTTGAATCTGCGTTAGCTTGCAATAAACAACTTCCTCGATTTTCACATCGCAGAGCTGGAACTTTAAGCAGACTGTGATGAAGATTGACTTCATATAGTCTTCTTCTGTCACAGTTTAGTCACTATTAAACACTTGGTACTGGAACTGGAGCCTTCCTACCAGCGGGATAATTGTCATGTGTGCGTAGCACACCCACAGAAAAACAATGAAAACAGTAAACTCGCGCTGATTTTCGAGACGGACAATCGGACATAAAAATCTTGATCGTTATTACAATGTACCTAATTTCTACAATAATAATATAATCACCAAATATAAATATATTATGTTTTGTAAAATTCTATTTCATTATAAATGTAAACGTTTGTATTTTTGGAGGATTATTACTCAATAACGCTAAAAGATCTAAACTGATATAGAAAAAAATATGCACATAGATAGTTTATAACCTGGACTAACATAATAAAGGCTAGAAGCTACTTTTCATACCGGAATAGGTGCGTAGAATAAATCCAAGTGGACCAAGTCGCAGACGAAAAATAGTACAGTCAAGATTAAAGTATGTAAATGAATATTAATTTAATAAAATATTTTAAACTAATAAAATAATATACTTGATAATAAACAAAACCGTATGAAAATAATACATAGAAAATGAAAACGTTTTGGTTGTAGTATAAACATGCGTTTGCAATACGAATTTTCGGAATTTGAAATGAGAAAGAAAGTGACACATTGACCTCTTTGGGCGCTCGGGTCTTATTGTGATTTTGAGTGATATTGAAAATGATATGAATTCTAAATAAATGAAGGAATTTTGAAAAACACTGTATTATTAGATTTCTTAAAGAGCATAGTTTATTATGTCATGATTTTAAAATTAAAATATACCTTTATTTAAAACAAAAAGTCGCGATAAAAATACAATAAACCGTGAAAATAGGTTTCAGTTTAAATTTTTTTATCACTTATAAGTTTTATTATACGAATTTTGGGCACCGTAAGTTTCAATAAAAATATATGTATAATGCTTAATGTATTTTTATCATTTAAATTTGATTAATTTTTAGAAAGAAGATTTAGAGAAAAGATTTAATGTTAATGATAGAATTAGGAGCCCGAAATAGACTCTGCGATGATTTTGCAAAATACGTGTTGCGGTAGATTGAGCACCACATAGCAATTAAGTTACTTTTTGTAAATTATTTGGCTAATATGTCAATCCGAAAGATTGGTCTACATTTTACATGTATAAAGAAATTCCTAAGTACTACAAGATAGTTAATTAGGCGTCCGAAATCTTAGAAAACTGCGTAAAAATATAAAATAGCTCATAAGTATTTTTTTCTAATTTTAAAGAAAAATTTGGTTTCAAGTTTTTAAATTTTAAATTTCGAACCGTTATTAAATGCACTTTAAACCTAAATTTACAAATATTCGCCGTCTGTACTTTTTCCCAACGATCTTTAAAAATTAACTGCTAAAAAAAAGCTTGTTCCCTAGACTTTGTTGATGTGTGTAGTTCGCGACTGAGATCACTCAATCTAGTTTGCCGCTGCTAAACGAACTAGTTCGCTCTTCCAGTTCGTCAGCTCCCAGCTCGGATCAGAGGAAGGCAGATTGCTCGCTCATTCGTTCGTTCGATTTTTTTTACATTTTATATTAGCCTTTACCTTTGACGCGCATCAAACGAACGAAAGAGCATAAGAGCGAGAGATCTGAGAACTAGTTCGCGTAGTTCGTCTTTGGGAGCGGTCTTACGAACTAGTTCGTTCGCGAACTACTCAAGACTGCTAAAGCCGCGGTCCCTCGGCTTGCTATTCGACAGGCCGCGCCGGACACGGTAATGCCTGTAGCGACCGTCGCCGCCTGCCGCGGCCCGTGCCATGCCCGTCCGACACACGCCGTGGGTTCCCACGCCGTGTGTCAGCTTGCCGCTAGAGTTGGGAAAAATTTATTCGAATAACGAACAACAGATAAATAAATCATTTTTATATTATTCACGTATAATGAATAATTTCGAATCAATTATTTAATTCGTTATTCGATTAACGAATACAAAAAAATCGGGGAATTAGGTAAATTATTATTTATTTGCTTTTAATTAGCAGGCATTTACAGAAAGCTACTTAGATCATTATTTCTTATATATAATGTGTTAGTTTTTATGACTACTCGCTGTTCTAACATATTGACAGACAGTTACCTTGCGTGGCGTAAGCATAAACACGTCCTACCGATGCAAATGAAGTCAATCGTGTATTGTATTTTTGAAATATTGTTTTTACTTCTGAATACCGATCTAAAACATTAAAAGTACGATCTCCTACAGCAAACAAAATACTGTGATACTACCACATCAGCTTTGATTTTGGTGATTAGGTCTTACCTACAATTATTGAAAGTCAACTTCACTTCCTGAATCTGAGTCAAACTCAATAAATGAGTTTTCTGGTACAGCAGCGGCCCTATTTCATTATTTTCTGTATTATGAGGGTACCGTACCTCGA
Source organism: Abrostola tripartita (assembly GCA_905340225.1). Taxonomy (NCBI): domain Eukaryota; kingdom Metazoa; phylum Arthropoda; class Insecta; order Lepidoptera; family Noctuidae; genus Abrostola; species Abrostola tripartita. The sequence goes on from HG996488.1 coordinate 8,183,529, forward strand.
AAAGAAAAACGGAACCCTTCTAGGATCACTCCGTTGTCCGTCTGTCTGTCAACCCCTTTTTCATAAGAACGCGTAAAGCTTTTAAGTTGTAATTAATATCAAATACTCGATTCTGCTGCCCTTGAAGCCGTGAAAATATGAAACTTCTAAGTTAACGTAATCAATATGATACGAGCGATTATGCTGCTTATTTTAACAATTTTCACACTCAAAACCTATAGAGTATTTCCTGTTGTCGCAGAATAATGAAATTTGGCAAGAAGCATTGTCTAATAGAACAAGTAAAGGAAAAAATCTGAAAATGAAAATTTTCTGTAACATCACATAAAAAATTTGAATAACTTATGTGTCTGTCAACTCTTTTTTCTCATGTTCTGAAGTTTCATATTTTCACGGCTTCAAGGAACAGCAGACCCGAATATTTAATATTAATTCCAACTTTATACTTTCACGCGTTCTTGAGAAAAAAGGGTTGACAGACAGACGGACGGACAACGGAGTGATCCTATAAGGGTTCCGTTTTTCCTTCTTGAGATACGGAACCCTAAAAATTATTTAAAATAACGAATGAAATAGTGAATTATTTATTTGTAAGCAATTTATTCACGAATAATTCATTCGTGAATAAATTATTCGCGAATAAAATACTATGGATAACTTTTTATTCGAATAATTATCTAGATAAAAATTTATTCGAATAACGCCCAACTCTGCCTGCCGGCCGCTATTCCAACATGGCAAGTGCACAGAGCGCATGTGCTGCGTGTGAAGCCGCTGTGATTTTGTTCAGTGGATCTTTTACGCGACTGCGCCAGATTAGGGGTTATGGTTTTCGAATCTATGTATAATTATTTCTGTGGCACGCTCTGTAGCCTAAACAGCTGGATGTAATTTAGCTTGAGGTATGTCGTTATATTCGTCTCACCTGTAGGAGTGACACTGGGTATATCAAGATAATATAAATGAAAATGGCCGATTTTTTGAGAAATATTTTGTAATTTTTTTTAAATCCTATCGATTAGGTTTTCAGAATGAAGGAAATTAAAAGGAGATAAAAAAATAAAATATACCTTAATCCTATTTAAGTTTAATTAAGAACAAGAAATTGGCGATTTAAAATTGAAATTTTCAATAAGTACCTATTTATCAGTCTTACTAAAAAATACCACTAATTTTCGATATTAAACTAATTTAAGATGGAAGTACATCCATCGCGGCTTTAAAAGAAAAGAAGTCCACTCCATCATATCCGTAGGCTGTAAACGAAAATTCAATGAATAAGTGAAGCCTTGGCGCCCTAGGTGCGACCTGGCCTGTCAATTAACAGGCCGTAGGACCGCGGCTTAAGACGTCACATCGGTCATAAGAATTGTAAAAGAGCGTTGTTAAACAGTTAAAATAATTATTTACGCTTTACTCTTCGTATAGTCTACCATTATTTTGCAATACCAAATGCACCGCAATCATAAGGGAGATTTTTTTATTCTTAACTCGGCAGGGCAAAAATCTGGGTTCAATACAAAGATAAAACCAGCCTTTAAATTAAAGTCTTAGATTTTATCAATTCATTGAGAAAACAATTTTATTCAGGTAGATACATTAATAGTTTAAAAAAATAAAACTACCGCTATGTTTTACAAATAAATTTGATTTGATAGTCGTTAACTAAAAGAATGACGTCACGTCATGACATCATTCTATTAGCGTTTTAGCGAGTCAGAAAAAGCTGAAAAAAATAAATTTACCCAATATCGATATAATAGAGCAATCATTTACTTATTAAAATCTATATATTTTTGTTTCCGAAGCCAAAAAATACTGTAGGATAGCTAATAGCTAGGGCGGCTTTATGCCGTCTTAGCATGCTTGCACCTTCAAGGCCACGACGGAAACAGGCTACACGGCCGGGCCGTGCCGCCTGCAAGATGAATTTTGTTGTGCTAAACCTTACAATTTCTTAGGTTTTATTATGCTTCTGCTATACTCTTAATACACTTGGCACGATAACACATAATTTACCATTATTTCTATCAACCATTGCTTAAATTACCTTAATTTTTTTTTTATTAAAAAATTCCAGCCCACACTAGGAATTTCTCCTGTATCGTGGATGAATTCCGCAAAGCAGTCCAATCGCTTAGCCACTTCGCCAATCAATCACGTCAATTATGAATTCCTGGTACGTACCTAGTACCTACGTATTTTGGTGCGTTTCGCAGATATATAAATACTCCCCGGGTCAAATATCTATCGTATAATAAAACCGTTTGGGAATCGAACCATTTGCGCAGATGGCAAATAGTTCAGCTACCGTACTAATAGGAACTTTTCAAGAATTACGCAGATGTATTATTATTTATATAGAATGCTTATTAGCAGGATAATGAACTTATTAACGCGGTTATTAGATAGGTATACCTAATAACCGATTAAATAAGTTGTTGCGGACTACATGAAAAATAAATGTGATAATATTCTGTTTGTGATAATGTTCTGGTTAAAATTGGGTAACATGTCGAGGCCTATTAATAATTAATACTATATTATAATATAATGTAATTATAAATCCACAACGACACGTTATCGTTGTAGCTAGCTTATAAAGCGCGAACTATGACGAGTTTGTTTAAAAAAAAGAACTAAAGTGAATTAAAACAATAACTATCATAAGGTAACTATTTTCAAACCAACTGCCTTGACCCTACCTACATTTTTCTGAATAAGCAATAAATGGTGCACTACAATAAGGTAGCTTGATACGAGACAATAGCTATTTTTATACTTACAATTTAAATCATAAGCGAAAGTGCTATAATTTAAGTATTATACTAATATACTTATAATTAATTATTTTGTTTTCGAGCATTTAAAAGAACACAAATTAGATTTTATTTAGTGCTAATAAAATAAGCAATGAATGTATGTAATGCAATGCTGTTATATTTTTATTGATATGATGTATGTATTCTTTACACAATTAATCTTTAAATATATCGTAAGAACCAATGTTTTTTTTATTTATTTATAGTTACTCCCTAGAGTCCCAAGGTACTTACTTACTGTTGAATCTGCCTCGAGGTTGAACGCGGTGTAGGTACCTATCACGTATCTATAATATAAAATTGCATAGTCGTATCGCCACACAGTAGCAAAATGCGTCTATCTTAGGTACATCCCCATACGAGTAAAGTATCCTATACGAAGCGTATCTGATACACTGTTTTATACGGAACGGGAAGTAAGTATAAGCCACAGCATGTGTACAACTTCACGGATCATTTTGTATCATAACTAATATTGTACCTATAGGCAAAAACCGATAAATTAAGTCTGTGCCACGACCTTTTTCTATGTTCTGTGGTGCGATGTGATGGAGATCTGAAATCCTAAAAATAGATTAAATTATTATTATTATTACTTTTCATAGGTTACATAGTCTACACATTATGTCATCCTCATACATTTATCATTCTATTCGTCTAGCGTGTTGCCACTTCAACAATAATAACTTTGGTGAGTGTTACACACGTAAAAGAAACCGGCGTATATAGTAGGTAAATAATGTGTTGCCACTTGTCCAGGGCCCCTGATTCCCTAAAATGATTCTAATGTGGACCCAGCTACAGTGTGTGCCAGATTGTGTATCATAATAATTGTGTAGCGATAAGGATACACGTCAGTACCGCGCAAGAGACCTGATACACCAAAATGATATCGATGTGTAACCATTACGTGCGTGTGAACTGAGGGACCAACTCTTATGTCGCAAAATAAAAATTGTAGGATTTAGTAGTAGATCTATTTATTGTAGAACAAATCCCGGAATTTGTAAACAAACATATCAAAAATTACAGGCTTTAAAGTGCGGTCCCTCATTCCTCACAGACAATCAGCCAGATCTCAGAAACTGTCTGAAGAATTAAGGTGTTTTGACTACAGACACTTAGTAAAGAATTTGTAAAGATAATTTACTAAATAACAGACCACAAAGCATCAAAGGTAAAAAAAAAAATAACGACTAAACTGTGGTCCCTCATTCCACACAAGAAAGATAAATATTTTAGTGAATATTACCGGATCAAATCTTTATTTTTCTGCATAAAGTTTTAGTAAAAGCCTTAAAGCAATTTGTAAAAAAAGTAACTGATAAATAATATCGACGCAATTTAAATATATTGATGATTAAAACTGGTCCCTCAATCCTCACCTCCACTGACATATGTGCATGTACTAGCTGCTAAACGAGAGGAATATCAGACAGTCTAGTGAACTTAACTTTTAGTAAAAAGTTACTACTAAATAAAAGGTATCTAAAATTGCACATTTATTACCTCTTAGTTGAGATAATATTTTTTTGTAATCCTATGAAAATAGGTTAAGTTGTGTGACCACACAATTGAATAAAATGTTGACAGTATTGTTATACTTCACATATAATGTAGCATTAGACGAAACGAAACCAAGGTGTACCGTTAATTTAGTTTTATATTCATGGCGTATGTATAATTCATAAAAAAGTAGATTACAAAAATAATTAATTACTTATTTCAATACTTTTACACACCTCAACAAAGTTTAGGGAACAATGGTAATAAACTCTTTATTTTAAATATAACATTGTTTTAGCCTTTTTGGCTCAGTGATTTGCGCTGGCGCTGCTGCTTCTGTTGCGGAGACCCTCAAGCGGCGAAAATACAATAACCTGATTGGCAATTGTATTTTGAGCCGTTTGGGGTCGAAACTGCGGGCCATAGGGTCCGAGGTCCGGAGGGCATCCATCCTATATTTGTCCGGAGTGTCGCGCACTATTTAGAGATTGATCGATCGAAACGCTTAGTCGCTTACTACATGGGAGCAAAGGGCTGGTGCATTTTTCGGCCAAAGTATCATTGCCATTCATTATGGTGGCAATGCTGCCAGTCATTTGGGCATGTTACCTGTTAACATCGATAGGGATCAATATTATGATGCTTTTTAATGTCTCTATTAGTGTATATTGTTTCTAATTTGTGTTATGTCAGGTTTACACACTCGCGCGAGCTAACGCCAATCGACGTGAGATAGCCCGAGCACGATTGTGTAAACAGTATCTTCTAGTAGTCTCGCTTCTCGTGGACCCTCGCGAGAGGCGCTCGCCTCGATGGAGGTTTTTAGGACGCCAGTCAAAGGGGCTCGTGACAAACGCAAGCGTGCTGTTTACATGCTCGCAGTGATTCAGTTACGTGCTAACCATTGAAGGAGTGAGACCCACAAAATGAGCGGATGATGGAAAGCAATGACAATACGCTATTGTTTTAGAGCATTATATTTTTTTTGTCGAACATGTCCACTGTTGAACATATTGTTGCCTCCCCCTTATAGAAGGGAGGGGTTACCATAATCCTCACGCTTGGCAAGCAGGTTATTGTATTTTCGCTGCTTGAGGGTGGGTTCCCGCAACAGTAGCAGCAGCGCCAGCGCAAATCACTGAGCCAGAACGGCGAAAACAATGTTATATTTAAAATAAAGAGTTTATTACCCTTGTGCCCTAAACATTGTTGACGTGTGTAAAAGTATTGCAATAAGTAATTAATTATTTTTGTAATCTACTTTTTTATTAAATATACATACGCCATGTAATACAAAACTAAATTAACCGTACACTTTAGTTTCGTTTCGTCTAATGCTATATTATATGTGAAGTATAACAATACTGTCAACATTTTGTTCAATTGTGTGGTCACACAACTTAACCTATTTTCATAGGATTACAAAAAAATACTATCTCAACTAAGAGGTAATAAATATGCAATTTTAGATACCTATTATTAAGTAGTAACTTTTTACTAAAAGTTAAGTTCACTAGACTGTCTGATATTCCTCTCGTCTAGCAGCTAGTACATGCACAAATGTCAGTGGAGGTGAGGATTGATGGACCAGTTTTAATCATTAATATCTTCAAATTGCGTCGATATTATTTATCAATTACTTTTTTTACAAATTGCTTTAAGGCTTTTACTAAAACTTTATGCAGAAAAATAAAGATTTGATCCGGTAATATTCACTAAAATATTTATCTTTCTTGTGTAATGAGGGACCACAGTTTAGTCGTTATATTTTTTTACCTTTGATGCTTTGTGGTCTGTTATTTAGTAAATTATCATTAAAACTTCTTTACTAAATGTCTGTAGTCAAAACACCTTAATTCTTCAGACAGTTTCTGAGATCTGGCTGATTGTCTGTGAGGAATGAGGGACCGCACTTTAAAGCCTGTAGTTTTTGATATGTTTGTTTAAAATTCCCGAATTTCTTCTACAATTGTTTTAGATCTACTACTTAATCCTACAATTTTTATTTTGCGAAATAATGGTTTTTTTTTCTTCTTGTGGCAATTGAGTCGGGCTTCCAACTATTCTGCCAGATTCGAAGTAAGACTGCAACGTTTGCAGTAAGACATGGTCCCTCAGTTCACACGCACGTATGTGAGAGCTGTCTAAATAAACGGCATCTAATGTCAGTCGCTAGATACGTAGCAGGTAAACATGTATACCCTCTCAGACTCACGGTTGGCACCAGCTTGCAGCAGTGTGAGTGAGTAAGCTATTATTAGCGAACTGTAAAAAAGGAATCCCCCTTCTAGCCTACATTTTTAAGTCGTAATATTGTATGGCCTAACGTTTTCGCATAACTTTTATTAGCATTATGTAAGTCAATTAATAAGTAAATAACATTATGCCTTGTAAAATTTCATTTCATTTCAATTCCTTCATTATTGCCAACAGTATTTATGACAATAAACATTATTGCTAAACATTTATGCCTAATAATGTTATGCGTAATGAATATTAGGCTGAATTTCGTTATGCCAATGTATAAAAGGAAAATATATTGTATGCTTATCTTAAGTAAACCATGTGAAAATCTAATCCTTGCTTCCCCATACATATGTACTCTTATATAGATATATTTCTTTCTTTCTGAGTGACTCTGAGTTTTAACCTATCTGAACTCGCACGCGTGTAGTGTCACTAACTACTGCCGCCCAATCTCGTCACTCTCGAGCAAGCCCGTTATATTATATTATGCTTCGGGGTTGATCTCGGAAAATGACACGAGATCGCGCAAGATCAGGATCTCGCGAGATCGGGATTGCATTCCCTGCACGCAGATGTTGCTTCGTTTGGTGAAAATAGAAGGTTGTATTATGGGTTCAAAAAGCTCTATCATTCAAGAATCTCCCGGACCTTTTAAGGAGTTAAATAAAAAGCCCTTTATGCTCAGACATATATGGATCGGTTATACCTACAAAAAACGGGTGCCTACCTACTGTCACCTAGAACGCAAAACATGGCGAAAATCATTAGGGATGCTCCAGATAGAATGGTCAAAGATCATCGATAACGATAATTTTTTAAATCGATTTTATGTTAAGAACTGACTTTTAAAAAGGAGGTTCCATGTTGGTTTACATATTTTTAGGGATCCGTACCTGTAAAAAATGTAACTTCTAAGTCAACGAAATCAAAAGATACAAACATTAGAGAATTTCAGCAAAATGAAACAAGTTGAAATAGTTATTTATAATAAAACTAGGTTTTTTTGCGGAGCTCGTTACGAAGTTAAAGCCATACAGATCGACCGCTATTTATTTACTACTATCAGTATCTATTAGGTTTTAATGTTATAGCTTATCACGGCTGGTCTGCGATTAGACGCGCACGTGAAACGCGTCTGATGGCAGTCTCCCCATCTAAAATATTCATATTTAGCCGAATTTGGTTAGACTGGAGAGCGACAAAAGTAAGTTGTGACAAGGGCTCTGTATCAAAAAGACAAAGACTTTGTATAGTTAGGTATTATACCTAATAGGTTCAATCATTACCCTTAAATATAAACAACTACCTGATTGGCGCAGTGGCTAAGCGATTTGACTGCTGCGCTAAGGGTTGCGGGTTCGATTCCCGCACGGGGCAATAATTTGTGCGATCCACATTTGATTGTCCCGAATCTGGGTGTTTGTGTATGTGATATTTCATGTTTGTGAAATGCACCTACAATACAGGAGAAATTTCTAGTGTGGGGCGATATTATTTAAAAAAGAAACAAACTACCTAAGTTGTAGTGTAGTAGAAAAAAAGCAAAATATGTTATGTTATCATTTAATAAACAAAACAACTTTAATCATTATTCATAGAAATGAATAGTGTTAGGGAAAGAAAACTTTGGTGCGACACTTTATCGTTTATTTTCTTTCCATGGTACCTGAACCTTAAATCTATATAAGTTTTTATGACACTTTTAATAAGCAATAATCTGTGATTTAGATTATGTTCGACATTATTTTCGGTATAAAATAGAAATGTGTTATTAAATTCAACGAGAAAGTGTAATTATGTAGGTATAAATAATAATGCTCTAAGACGTTTGTTGTAATTAAAGAAGCCTGATATTATTTTCTGATTTTTATAAATTATATTCCGGACACCATGAGATCAGTAAATTAGGCTGTCTCTTGATTAAAAAAAAAAGTATTATATGCTTGTCTTATGAAGTCGTAAGCTTTCGGCAAGAGAAAGTGCAATGTCAAGGCGAACATCCGGATTTTTTTCTGAATATTTTGTTGCAAACGTAATCCTCTGGTCTTAGCGATTTGCCTCCTCAAGCAACAGAGATTGTTCATTATTAATTCTATATATTTTTTTCTTCAATTCACCAATAAAGTTTTTTAATAAAGCGATGTTTCTTTACTCTGCGCCTAAAATATTTTTTTTTTAATAAATTAGTCAAGATTTAGGCATAATCGTAGAATTAATTAGGGTAGGCTCTTTCAAACTAGATTAAAACCAACATGAGCTCAAACTAGATTAGTGTGTATAAATTGACAAAGGAAATCTGAAAAATTATGGACCTAGCGGGATTTGAACCCCTCTAGGAAATAGGCGTGACTTCATGTATGTATTTATGTAAATAATATTAAATTAATATTATAATAATATTAATCGACAATATCGATAAAAGCAAAGTGGAACTCGCGTCACGTTTGTTTACATATTAACATGTCAACAAACTGTACTAGCAGAACCGAAGAAACCGAATTTCAAGCTAAATGTAACTAATATTACTTAATGACCAGTGTATATAAGTAAATAGAGATAAATATAATTAGTCATTTGTAATTATTTTACCAAATAATTTATGAAAACGAACACTAACCTGTAAAATGATATTAGAGGCCGATTTTCGTTCTTACGAGAGCTACACTGTATTATACCTACACTGAGGGATTTTGGAATTCAAGCCCAGACTTCAAAAAGGAGCTTAGATTCGGCTCTTAGGGCGACTTGCGCAACGTTTGACTTAAATAGCTCCTTAAATGAAATTAGTTAAACACAATTAAATGCTTAAACATGTTTAACTTAAACATATTTACGCCGTCTTGCACAACGACGACGGAAGGCTTATTTAGCTAAATATGTTTAGGAAACCGGTTGTGACGTCCACTTGTCACGGGGTAAGTATTAAATGTAATTAAACAACTATAGTGCTATTTCGTAATAGTCGCTGCACGTTCGCTCGGCTTGGCCGACCGTTTGTGTCTGCTCCCCACCTCGCGCCCCGCGCCGCGACTATACCATTTATTTATACCTACATAGTTATATATATTAATCATCACACCTTTCCCTTTTTAACAAATTCAGTGGATACAACTAGTCATAGTCATAATGTTTTATTTCGTATAGGCTACAAAAGAGCACTTACAAAACGTCAAACTACCTAATTGCTCGGTTCCAAAAAGTCGTTTCTATGGAGAAGAACCGGCAAGAAACTCCATAGTTACTCTTTTAAAAATATGTTGTAGGAATGTTTAACAATCGTTTCAGGTATGAGAGAATAATGAGCTACACAATATACCTAAAATGAGAATACGAGTAGCATCAAAGTCAAATATAATATAGATCGGTTATTCTCTCATTTACAATTTGGGTAAAATACATGACAGTGAAAAGGTTCAATATAATCGGTAAACAATATTAAATATCAAATTATGGTTGATTGGCAGTATGCCAGGGAGGCCACAAATGCAGGAAAAATCAGTGCCACACGTCCCTATCGTCAATATAACTATTAATACTATAGTAGGCTTTCTTAATGAGTACTTGTTTCACATAGGATTTAAACTTGCCTTCTGTAAGGTCAGTTATAGAATTTGGAATTTTATTATACAACCGAACACAGTTTTCTAAGAATGTACAAAATAGTATTTCATTAAAGTCAGGAATAGTACCTATACAAAGTCACAAATATACATATGTAGACATTTTTTCTTTCTATTATGATTTAGTCTAATTTGAGTAGTTAGGTATTTATAGTAGACTATCGACGCTACTATCACTGATGTCATCTGAATCAGTTTTATATTCTTCACTACATTCCATTGACCTTCAATTCTCCAATGATTCTCGAATGTTTCTCCTCGATTCTTGTCTTGTCTCATCGTGTCTTATATTATATTCCTTTCCTTTTTCTTTTATTATTTTGTCTTCGTCATTGGTTTCGGACGTTGAGGACGATTCTAAATCAATATGATTTTTAGCTCTGGCTAATCCTGAAACTTTTAAGAATGTCTTTTTGCTTGCCCGGGTCCGACATTTGGTCCTGAAATGGCCTATAAATCTACATTGTTTATTATTTGCTGGACAAACATTACTGTCTCCAGTATAGTGCATAAAACCACAACGTGAACATCCTAAAATATATACATTATATTTATATATATAATAATATAATACATCTGTAGACGAGACGATTGTATATCGAATGTATTTTCACAAAAACTTGTAGGGCGTTAGAGAGGCATACTAAACCATTTTTAATTTAAAAAAATCGGAGTTTGTTTTTGTTTGTCTGTTTGCTTGTTACGCCATTGCGTCAAAAACTCAACATTATTGTGGATACTACTAAAATAAAAACTTAGGTGTAATTCAACGTTACATTTAGTTTTTGTTTCATCGCAATCAATTACGTACATCCAAAGAAATGAGCATTTTAAGTGTTTGAACCTATAATTACGCGATGTATCGTTACTTGGACCGATATCTATTTTAAGATACCTAACCAAAAGAATTTAGAAAAATATAAGATTACATTAATATATATTGATGTGTAGTGGTAGTGAGATGCACATTTATTAGTTGTTAAACAGTTATTTCATAAATTTTGTATATTGTGTAAAGTTCTCAATCTCAATGATTTCATTTCTACAATTAGGTTTTAAAAACACTTTTACACGACATGTTTTTTTCTAGATAGATGGCGTCGGCATTTCCTAACCAACTGTGACCTGTGAGAATACCAAAACAAACTCAGGGGTCAAGGTCACTTTAAAAGCTCAGAGAATTTTAATAATTTATGTGAGAAAAGTGTAGGTGGTCTGAGAAGAGGTCTTTTTAGGAAAGAACCACGGCGAGTTCTAGTCGACCTGTCCTTGCATCTAATCTATGTATGTTATTGATGATACAAAATAATAAATGTCGTTAGCCTATTTAATTTTGATTATATAAAAAATATACATAAATCAGTTTTCGCCGGCAACATATTAATAGGATAAGGGCAAAGAAGAAGAGAGGCATAGATGGTTTTCTGTATAAGGGTTCAGCTTTACGTACTCATTTTTTTTCTTTTTTTTTTTTTTTTTTTGTCGCCCCGCACTAGGCTCCCGTGTCGCGGGCACGTTTCACAAACCCGAAAGATCAGATGCACAAACACCCAGACTCGGGACAAACATATAATGCGGATCGCACAAATTCCCGCCCCGTGTGGCAATCGAACTCGCAATCCCCAGCGCAGCCAATCGCTTAGCCACTGCGCCAATCGGGTTTTGCAATATTAGGTTGTGTATGTACTTAGATTAGCGCCATCTACCTATTTATTTATTTAAAGTGTTTGCAATCAATTATGACATGTATAGAAACATTTATACACTATAGCATAGCCTGGCGGCTCACCGACCGCCATGCGAGTTATTAGTATATATGTGTATATATTAGGATATTTTATATATTAAATATATATGAAAACCACTTCACACGTTTCGACTCTCTTGCAGTAAGTGGACTGTAGGCACACATAGCCAAGATGAAGGTCTGATGTCCTCAAAGTTATCCTTTCGTACAGAAACATCATTGAGGTGAAAGTAACTAATCTTTTATTCCCCGAGGTAGGCAGAAGTGTACATTACGCTCACATTTCGCCAGTAATGTCGTAGGTCCCAAAGTGACAGAGGCCGAGTCTATAAAATTATCATTAACTGGCACAACTCGGTACTGCTATAAATAAAAATTAGTGGAAAAATCCGTAACAGTTTGCCCGTCCCAGAAAACGAACCCACGGCGAGACCTACGCTCCAAGTCGCATTTGCGAACACCAGATCAATGAAGCGGTCAAATTCAAAATTCCACATAATTAGGTATCAAAATCTTTAGGTCGAGGGACGCGGGATCTGCGTATGCTACGCTGTACTCCTAAACAGATTCCGACCCGCCTCTTCACGGGGGTCCCGCTCACCATCTACGGCCTACGTGCCGCATATTTCTTCTCGACAAACGCGCGCGGTACACCAGCCCGCGCCGACATTTCGGACTATCTGGTTGGCCTACCGCGCCGCCGCGCCGCCGGTCGGATCAAATGTTTACTACAAATTCTAATCAATATAAGCCCTTACCGCGTTTTGACGTATGAACTGTCACCATTAACACATGCAGAGGAAGACATAGTCTTTAACCTTGAAACCGTACTGCTGTACGATTCTTACTTCCAAAATACGAGTCCTGTCTCCTTGTAAATGTTGTCTACTGAGGACTCAACTACAAACGTAGTTTTCAGAGTATTTTCAATAATATGCATTCAATGTAGTTAGTTTTTGTAAAGTATTGTAGTGTTATAGTTACAAAGGTAAGTTCAGAATAGTTAGTTTATGTCCCCTAAAAGCAAATAATCGTTACAATAACTTTCCTGTAAGCCACTCAATGTTTGCTGATTATTCCCACGGGAATCGGTTTTACAAGTCAACTAGCCTTATCACAATTTGAAAAATACCTTTTTCATTGTATCATTTGAATGCTATATATTAAAATTCCTTTCAATAAGTAATTTAGTGTTTTTTTTTTTTTAATTTTGTTCCTTTAAGCCTGAAGTACGAAAACTTGATATTAGTCTACTGGTGCCGCGGGCAGTAGACAGTAATGTGAATAAATGTATCTCATTAATACTTTGCTTTGGTGAGTAGTCATCCAGGTCCTTTTTAAGCAATCCTTTATACATCACCATCGTGCTGTATTTCCTTACCGTCTAGGTCTTGTAAATTACGGTATATTTATTTCACGTCAAACCACTTTTTTATTTTTATATAAAATTATATTGCTAAATACACTTCAAAGACACCCATAATTATTTTACTACATGCTAGTGGTACACAACAAATGGAGTATGGATATGTATCAGTTTCGTCGAAGCGTACCTACTGCTGCAAGTAGTCAATGCAATCTCTAGAGAAAAACCTCACTGACGTTCCTGTGACTATAGGATTTTGTTAGTACCAACCGACTTTGTCAGTTTACTACTCTTGTGCACGACTTAAATGTAGGTATATATCATTGTTAGTACCAACCGACTTTGTCAGTTTACTACTCTTGTGCACGACTTAAATGTAGGTATAATTATATCATTGTTAGTACCAACCGACCTTGTCAGTTTACTACTTTTGTGCACGACTTAAATGTAGGTATATATCATTGTTAGTACCAACCGACTTTGTCAGTTTACTACTCTTGTGCACGACTTAAATGTAGGTATAATTATATCATTGTTAGTACCAACCGACCTTGTCAGTTTACTACTTTTGTGCACGACTTAAATGTAGGTATATATCATTGTTAGTACCAACCGACTTTGTCAGTTTACTACTCTTGTGCACGACTTAAATGTAGGTATAATTATATCATTGTTAGTACCAACCGACCTTGTCAGTTTACTACTTTTGTGCACGACTTAAATGTAGGTATATATCATTGTTAGTACCAACCGACTTTGTCAGTTTACTACTCTTGTGCACGACTTAAGTGTAGGTATATATCATTGTTAGTACCAACCGACTTTGTCAGTTTACTACTCTTGTGCACGACTTAAATGTAGGTATGTATATATCATTGTTAGTACCAACCGACTTTGTCAGTTTACTACTCTTGTGCACGACTTAAATGTAGGTATATATCATTGTTAGTACCAACCGATGTTCTCGGTTTACTACTTGGTGCACGAATAAAATTTATTGATATTTGATAGTACCAACTTTCCAGTATACTACTTGCTATAAGTACAGCTTAAAACTTTTTTTTGTTAGTACCTATTGACACTGTCAATTTACTACTCCGTTAAAGTAATGCAAAACAATCTTTATTACCAGCCAAATATTAATTTTAGCTTAATACTGTTATTGTTATAATTATATTCTCAATGTCACACTGCAGTTATGCAGTATAGGTAATTATTAATTCGCTTAGTACCAGCCGTTGATCGCTTACTACTAAATAAAGAGGGTAGGAGTAGTTTAATGTTTATAACATAAACCAGATAAGTAAGTACCCATCCTATATCGTACTAGCGCAAACCGTGCGAAGTATGATGTTATCTATGTAAACGATATAATAGTACAGTATTACGAAAGTCCCGAACTTAGCTAACAATTTCGTTTGGTTATTATTTAGTCATTTATAAAAAAAATATTAAATTATTTTTCAAGTAGATATTTACTATTAATCGTAGACATTATTATTAATAAATGATCGTCAACTCCTTTACAAAATATTTTCGTTCACTATTGCACATTGCACCAAATCGTGTCCAGTATAGGTGGAAGGAAATTTATAATCTAGGTTATGCTGTTATATTTCAGATCTAGGCAAATGTAGTAGGTATGTGAATGTGCGTAAGTTTAATAGGTAACATCGGAACTATGACATTGGAAACCAAACGACTTATTGTATCTAAAATCTCTCTGTAAATTTAATTTGTTAATTTACATTACTATTATCAACTCAAACGCATGAAATACATTGTTCACAGCACAAGTGACACAGTATTCATAAAACGAAACACTTAGTTATCTAGGTTAGGTACTCACTCACCTGTTTTCTCCAATCCTCTAATCATTATCCTTCTCTTTTTTTGTTTTTATATTTTTGTGGCACTTACCCGTAGACTCGTCGCCAGTTGTGACGTCCACTTGTCACGGGGTAAGTATTAAATGTAATTAAACAACTATAGTGCTATTTCGTAATAGTCGCTGCACGTTCGCTCGGCTTGGCCGACCGTTTGTGTCTGCTCCCCACCTCGCGCCCCGCGCCGCGACTATACCATTTATTTATACCTACATAGTTATATATATTAATCATCACACCGGTAAAACAGTTTTTTACGTTCTGTTCCACATCATGACGATTATTTTGTTATTATACTTATGATTATCACGATGACATACGCATAATTTTGCATAAAACGAAACTCGTTGTTATTGTTTAGTAACAAACTCCAAAAATACCATGAATGAAAGTTCAATCATAGGTATATAGTTGTCGCTTTGCTCAAACGAAATCATCGCATAAATTTATCTTCAGAGAGTGTAATAAATCGGTCCGGGGAAAAACTTGCAGTACTATGATGGACCTATTTATGTAATCTACAATTTCTTCATCATCGTCAGTAAACAAATCCATCAAATCCAAATTCATATATTTTGTGATAAAATACGTATTAATTATTATGACGTATCGACACTGCGCAAGTTATCAATAAAATAAACATAACCTACAATCAAATTCAAAACTGACAGATACACTGTTCTTAAATTAAACACGTTTAGCGCCGTTAAACAGCAGACTTTCGGTACTTAACTTTTGCCATTTCTTAAACATGTTTAGCGACAAATTTGTCGTTGTGCAAGACGCTTATCATGTTTAACTATTTTAAACGCGTTTAGTACGTCTTAAATGTATTTATGTTATGTTACGCAAGCCGCCCTTAGTCTTCAAATTTATTAAAAATCACAAAAAAGATACGATAACGCAATCACTTGACAGCCAATATACCACAAAACATGGCGCAATCGGCGCCCAAACACATTATCGTGACGTTACCGCTCAAATGTTTCCAGAATTAGCAAAAACAACCTCCATGTCATTTCGCTTTCCTTATGTACAACTTCACTAGTTAGAAAGAGACAAATATCTGTATAAGTAAAAGTTTATATAGAAGATTAGGGCGCCTCCATATAATTATATACCTCAATGCTTTTATGTCACTTGCCGTTTCGATGTGCTGCCACTGTGTGTTATTGAATTACCCGGGCAAAATGCATTTTTTTACTTAACAAAGCAATTATGAACTAATAAATTAATATATCAATTAATTTGAAACTAAATAAATGAATCACACGAGTTACTAAGTAATTTATCTCATCTTCATTATCTAAATGATAAATAAAGTCCCTAAATTTACTGAAAAGGATAATAATGGTAAGACGTGTCGTGTCGACGATCATGGCATTTTTGGCAAGAGCATATCAGTTAGAGTAGAGGACATTATGGAGTTAGAAACAATACAGCAAAATTATAAGGTACAACAGACAACTCAATTTGAATTTGGTGAAGTACAATTCAGTATGGGGTCATCTAGCGGTACGGGTAAGCGATTAAGAGAAGAAGACGATGCAGATTGGACTCAGGTTGGGCGAGGCGGTAAGAAAGTAAAGGATAGTTACAATAAAATAGAAGTTTATGTATCTTGTTCCGAAAAACTACCAAAACTGTTTGGTTTAGCTAAGTTGTTTAAGTAACGGCCACTGAGATATGCAATCTTTCACCAAAACAACTAGCCACTCACAACAAATTCGTATAACATCTTGTACTTTATTCGACATAGAATCTTTCTTGTCAAAAACTGCTTGTTTAATTTTTTTGAATAGTTCTTTATAAGCCACATTACCTTGCTCTGGCTGTTCACCCGCTGTTGTCTCAGTATTGTTGACATCACTCGCTCCGCTAAATCCAGGCTCTATAGATTCCAAATCAAAATTAAACTTCTTGACCGTATTTTTTGGTTTGGGTTTTTTCTTCGGCGTACTTACATTATTATTATGTTGCACAGGTGTGTCGGGTAAGGTTCCTCTTGCAATGCTCGCATAGCTGTGGTCGTTACGCGTCTGATATGTGTCTGTAGATTTTTGGACTGCCGGCAGAAGTTGTGAAAAAGTATGGGAAGAAGAAGGTGGTGGGTTACTTTGAGGGTAATGTGATGAGACTGAAATCGGGCAAATTGTTAGAGCTTTACGGTATGTACTCAGCCATAACTAAACGTATTTTCCTTTCCTTTTTATAAGTAGGGCAATCCTTTGACAGTGCCATATGTCTCCCCGAACAATTTGGGCAACAAAACTGTATTGTGTCACAGTTTGGGTGATCTCCACTACATTTGGGGCAAACTATCTTTGTATGGAGACACCTTTTTACAGTGTGACCCAGTTTCCAACAGCGGGAGCACTGCGTAACGGGGAACACATATTTTTCTACGTTTATTTTTAAGTTATCAACGACTATGTATGCCGGCAAAAATGGTCCCTTAAAACATAGTCGAACAGTTTCACATGGTATCCACCCATTTCCACTATGGTCGCGTCGGCTAAGACGTTTCAGACTTATTAGTTCAGCCGAAGTTGGACACGAAATATCTTTTAGTATTTGTTCATCAGTAAGATCTATATCGACGTTTTTAATAATGCCGTAGGAATAACCGACTTCCATGGATTTTGACATTCTCCAATCCATCAATTTAAATTTATCGCAAGTAATAAATCTCTCAGCACTAAGTTCGTTATTAAATTCCACTCTTAATCTATATGGATTTATATATTTGATTTTTATCGTGTCAGAAATGCCATTCTCCTTAATCATACTATAGGATATATTATCACTTCCAGGTGTGGTATTTTTAGATCTTATAGATTTTAATAACTTGTCTTGAAAAAGGAGAGTCTAGTTTAGCATTACATGGTGTAAAAGTAGGTGTAGGTAACTGAACAAAATCTGGCGTAAGAGATGTGAGGAGATTCTCCATGGTAATTTTATCGATATGTGTATATTGCCTAGATGATTTATATCCTTTCATCCAACGTAATTTTTGCCACATTTCAGCAGCTGAAGTTTGTTGATTTATTGTAGAGCAAAAGTTACGGAAGGAGACCTTCTTCGCTTCTTTTTGGTTTTTTGATTCACTAATTTTAGTTTTTAATATATCGTAATTACTTGTAGTTGGATTTCTACGAAAGTTAGCCAATGCTTGACGACGTACCGCTACAGACTTTGATAACGTTGGATTCCAATATGGTTTTGGTTGAAAATTGATAATTGGACCAGTGTATGTTTTATAATATGGAATATTTTTGTCAGCAGCTATGTTAATATAGTTTTCAAATAAATTATATGTCAATTGTAGATTATCTGAATGTATAAACTGATCGAAAAGACTCTCAGCGGATTTTTTATATGATTTCCAGTCGGCAGCTTTGAAATTACGACGGATTATCTGTGGCTGTTTGGGTAATGTAAAGTAGTTATATTTTAACTTAATGACTAGATGGTCACTACCTAATGTCTCGTTTAATATGGACCAGTCAAATTTAATAGCAATATCTGATGACGCTAATGATAAATCAGGTGAAGACTTTTGTAAAAGGTTATTGACAAGTTTAATGCGAGTAGGCCTTCCATCATTTAATATTATGAAATTGTTTTCAATTAAAGAATCGAATATTTGATTTCCGCGTGTATCGGTTTTATAAGACCAACAGCTGTGGTGCCCATTAAAGTCACCAAGAATAAGAGTCTTTTTGTTATTTAATGATAAAAGGAAGTCCCAGTCACTACTAGATGTTTTTACTGAAGAAGGGCAGTAAACTGCTATAATATTTTCTATAACGCTGCAATTTTATAATTTAACTTTAAGTGTTTGTATCCCTATGTTTTGACAGTTAATTGACATATTACAAGACTTTATCGAATTATGGACTACAACTGCTACACCTCCATAGCTATCGATACGATCATTACGAAAGACATTATAATTTTTAAGATTAAGTGAACTATCGGGTTCTAACCAAGACTCACAAAGGACAGCAATGTGAATTTTTTCTTGTATGAGCAAGTTTTCAAAATTCAAACGTTTGGGTCTTAAGCTTTGGCAATTCCATTGAATAATATTAATGTTACTATTTACAACTTGTCTATGCATTATCTAAACCTAAACTTAACTCAAATACATACTTAATAACCTGCCAGATAACTCAATAAATGTTTTATTATCATTGTTTAATAACTTCTTCACTCACGGATTTGTTCCAAAGCAGTGGCGTCAAATAAATATTGTGCCAATTCCTAAACAAAGTCATAATGTAAACGGCTCGACGGAATTTCGACCGATATCCATGATTTCCTGTCTCTGCAAAACATTTCATTATATGCTACTAAATAGGATTGAATGGCACTTAGAACATAATAAAATATTTTCTGAAAGTACTGTAGGATTCAGAAAATGTCGTCCTAGTTTAGAAAGTCTTTCAATTTTAACTTCGAGGATACAGTCAGGTTTCACAGAGGGACTTTATACTATAGGTTGTTTTATTGATATTGAAAATGCATATAATAATATTGAAATTGTACCTCTTCTTTTGTATATGAATAAAAAATTACATATTGGTTCAAACATTTGCATGTACCTGTGGAATTTTCTTAAAGACCGAGATTTGAATATTTGTAGTGATGATAATATATCAATTTGTAGAAAAGCAGGACGCGGCCTAGCTCAAGGTGATCCATTGTCACCATTGTTATTTAATGTTGCTACTATACCTATTTGCAAAACTATAAATAATGTGTATCTAGCCCAATATGCTGATGATTTCGTCCTGTACACGGTTTGCCATAATTGCTCTTCAGGTTCAGTTAGTATGCAGATGGCTTTAGACAAGTTTAATGTTATAATAAAAAGTTTAGGACTTGAAATTTCTACTTCTAAAAGCAAAGTATGCATATTCAAAAGAGGGTATAAAAGGGAATTTGTTAATTTGTTTATTAATGGATTACCTCTAGAAGTTGAAAATAATGTAAAATATTTAGGTTTTTGGTTTGATTTCAGACTCATTTGGAGAAAACATATTAATGAATTAAAAGAAAGAGTTGTTAAATTTGTTAATATATTTAAATGGCTTGCCGGTTCAGGATGGGGCATTCATCCTACCCATCTAAGACATCTTTACATTGCTACTGTAAGAAGTCTAATAGATTATGGAAGCTTTCTTTATGACAATGCTAGCCGGACACACCAGGTTAGCTTAGAACGATTACAAAATACATGCATGCGTACAATAGGAGGATTCATAAAAAGTACTCCAGTACATATAATGGAAAATGAACTTTGCATTCCCCCTTTGCATATTCGCCGGTTCTATTTAGGATGCAAGTTTTGGTTAAAAAGCAAATCCTTAATAAGTAATGTCACTGTTGGTATATTACAAAACCTTTCATCACTGTGTTCGAATTCTTACTGGAGACATAAACAAAAGCCTCTATTAGTCTCGATCCACGATCAATTAATGAGTGAAAGAGTTCACTGCAGCAATAATTTGGACATGTTCAATTTGTCTACTTGGGTCAGTAATGTGGATTTGACTAATTTAATTAAAATAAATATTGATAAAGTACTTCAAGCTAAGAATAATTACGATGTATTTCAGTTAAAAAATCTGTGTGATAGATATTTACACGTAAGTTATACAGGATTTTATACAATTTATACTGATGCTTCCATATGTAATAATAATCAGATAGGTGCTGCATTTTTTGATTCTATTACTGAATACTCAAGGAAGTTTAAAATTGATTCTAGAATTTCAATTATGCATGCCGAACTGATCGCATTATTAAAAGCTTTGACATATATTGAGTCGCTGACAGATGTCACAAAATGTTTAGTTGTAACAGACTCTCGTAGTGCGCTACAGATAATTAATCGATGCACATCAACAAAGTGTGGAATTCCTATTGCTTACTCCATAATACAGACTATTCAAAAACTTATTAATAAAAATAAATTTGTTGTTCTTCAGTGGGTGCCTTCCCATGTCGGAATCGAAGGTAATGAAATTGTCGATTGCTTAGCAAAAGAAGCGTCGGTGGATGGTGAAACAGTTACTTGCGATCCTTATTACTCTGAAATATTCTATAAAGTTAGAGAAAGTTATTTGACGATGTGGCAAGAATATTTTAATGAGAGAAGCCGAAGTAAAGGCATCTGGTATGCCACGATTCAGCCAAATATTTATAAGCGACCGTGGATAGACGGCGCCGACATGGGTAGGCAGACATTAGTAACTGCGCTGCGCCTCCGTTCCGGACATATGCCATTAAATCAATTCGCATTCATGATGGGCAAAACAAGCTCACCAAAATGCACAGAATGTGACATGATTGAGGATGCATACCATGTAATAATGGAGTGTGTCCGGAATGAACGGGGAAGAGCAGAACTATTTTACTTGTATAATATTACATTCGAAACAGGAGCTTGTAATAGCATCCTTGCGGCTCCAACTTCGGAAGCCGCAAGGAAGTTATATAGTTTAGTTAATCTAGGTGTTAAGAGAAGATGTATTAGTTAAAATGTATTGATTATTACTTTTATTACCTCATTTATTATGTTATTACGATGAGGTTGATATAATTTTGTAATTAAAACCTCTATAAATAAAGGAAATTAAAAAAAAAAAACTTTTAAAAAGGATGTTCCATGTTAATTTTATGGTTCCTTATTAATTGTATGGCATGGCAAGGGTCGATGAAGGCGTGGATATTACTGCTATTACTCAATACTCAATAAGGAGACCTGGAGCCTACTATATACTACTACTACATTTGAATATAGTTTCATTTGGGTTTTTATACAGATCAACAGCATTTTCAAATTCTATTAACCAACAATATCGATACAAGCAAAGTGGGACTCACGTCACTATTGTTTGTTTACGTATTAACATGTCAACAAACAGTATTAGCAGAACCAAAGAAACCGAAATTCAAGCTAAATGTAACTAATATTACTTAATGGCCACAGTATTTGAGTATATAGTGATAAATATAATTAGTCATTTGTAATTATTTTACCAAATAATTCATGAAAACGAACACTAACCTGTGAAAAGTTATTAGAGGCCGATTTTTGTTTTTACCAGAACCACACTGTATTATACTACACATAGGCATGTTGGAACTCAATCCCTGACTTCAAAAAGGAGCTTAGCTTCAGCACTTAGTGGTAAAATTTAATGTAATTCACAGAAAAGATACGATAACACGATCACTTGACAGCTAATATACCACAAATGCGCGATTAAAATTCGAACTTTATAATAATTTATTCAAATAAAAATGTTTTGGATCCCTGAAATTTTGGTTACATTCTTTATCTCGTCTGGTTGGCCTTACTTTAGTATAAACTAGTTAAAAAAGTGCAGAAGGTACAATGGTTTTCTACCTAACTGAAACTGTAAGGAAGTGCCAAGTTGAGGGTTTTGATCTGCATATTACCTCTATTATGTATTTCCGTTATTGTGAAATAAAATAATGATGTTATAATAATGTTTTCCTGACCAAATTTCATCAACGGCGGCTCATCGCATCTGAGGCTAGCCAACTACTCATGAGACGTAATAGTGCAAAAGTATGCACGCAAACACAGGTGCATAACATATTTCCGCACTCTCAAAGTCCGATGGGACGGTAACGGTAGACCGACACTACCGGAGAGAGTTCAGGCGCAGAACCAACGGCTTAACGTGCCTTCTGAAGCATACTGATCTGCATGGTAGTCACGTAGCTAATTATTTTATAATGTCATATGGATCGAATTTCGGTCATGGCGGTTTATCTCAGCTGGGACTAGCCAAGAGTAATCGCGGCGAGCATGGCTTAAAGTGATTGTTAATGTTTATAAAAGCCTTTTTATAACGCATAATAATGCTCTTTATCAGAAGTCTATCTTTGAATGTCGAAACAAATTTAACGTGGGCTCAGGCTGGACAAGACAGGACAGAAACAAAGAACGTGGGTAAAACCGCGAAAAGCGGATATGAAATAAATATATTTTCTAAATATTTTATTACGTATATAAAAGAAACAGCATAATTCATTAGTAGCGTTCGACCTTCTTTTGAATTATATCTATCAGTAGCATTGAAATGATTGCTACAAATTCTGTTTCCGAACAATTGTGATGCTCTCCTGAAGTCGAAACTCATTGGCCGGAAACCTTAACAAAGAAAAATAGTTAAATTAATTTTCCATCGTTTGTTATTATTTTATTTTTAACATTTATCTTTTACATGAAAGAAGTATATAGTCCTCATTCAATTTCGACAACGGCGACCCCTGACTTCTATGATGAGAAGTTAAAAAGTTAGAAAACTAAACTACTAACTAAAAATTGAAGGGTATAGGGTTAGGTATTTGTAGAATCTAAATTACGTGAAGGTGATATTGGGGGTGCAGCCAGATTATTGTTCAGCAGTGATGTGGTCGCACCTTGCTCTCCAGAGACTTTGGCAGCTCTGGAGAGCAAACATCCGGCTCCAGCGGATGATCTTTCTTTTCCTGACCATCCAGATCCAGCTTTACATTTCCTCCAAATTTCAGTCCAACAGGTTATCACAGCCATAGGCTCCTTCCGAAGTGGCTCCGCCGGTGGACTAGACGGCCTGACACCTCAACATCTTAAGGATTTGACGTGCCCAGGCGCCGGTGTAGCTGGGGAGAAACTTTTGAAGGAGCTTACGTCTCTGATAAATTTAATGCTTTCCGGCAATGTGATCGAGTACATCGTTGATATTTTATATGGGGCCAATTGATGTGCCCTGCGTAAAAAAGACGGTGGTATTCATCCCATTGCCGTAGGAAGCACATATCGGCGTATGGCAGCCAAAATCCGCTGTAAATTCTACACTGAATCACTTTCGAACAAATTTCAGCCCCTTCAGCTAGGCTTTGGCTCAAGGGGGGGCTGTGAGGCTGCCGTACATTCCCTTTCAACCTTTCTAAATTGTAGGAAAGGTGAGATCATCCTGAAGATTGATATAAAGAATGCTTTCAACTCTGTGAACAGGGACTCCTTGCTGGCAGAAGTTAAAAAGGAAACCCCCAAAATTTATAGTTACCTTTGGCAATGCTACAGAAACCCTTCAAAATTAGTCTACAAAGACAACCTTTTGGAATCTGCAGTTGGCTGTCAACAAGGGGATCCTCTTGGTCCAGTCATTTTCAGTCTGGCTATCCACCCCATTTTTTATTTATTAATAAGGCACATCAACAATATAAACACAAACATATAAAATAACAATTCAGGTGTACTAAGACTAGTGTTTACATCAATTATAGACGTGCACAACATTTCAATAGGAACATAGTATTCACAGGCGCAGGTACAACATACTAAATTAACAATAATATACTAAGTTAATAAAATAAACATAAAATAAAACAATTTAAAACAGAAATTAGAAATTGAACCTGGTAATTAAAAAAGAAAAACAAGTAAGAAAACATTAAATACAAAGAAGAACAAAAAAACAAAATCGCATAACGATACTTTTAATTATCTAATATCTTTTGCCTGAGTTGCGAGGGGTGGTCGTGAAAGATATCTAAGTCAAGCTGTTTCCAAATGCTGTTGTAAGTAGACATCAACCTTGCTATCGGGGAGTTCAGACCTAAGTTGGTTCTATATCGGGGAATTTTAAAGACTGCACTTAGTTTCCTTCGAGCATTCACTTTGGGGACGTTAATACTGACACGCTCTAGGAGACCCTGATATGCAGAGGAACCTCTAACGATATTCTGAAGGATTAGCATATCTATCATTCGTCGGCGCCGTTGTAAGGGGCACATATTAAAAAATAGAAGTCTGTCCTGATATGCTTATCGACTACTAATACCTGGCGCAAAAAAGGCGGGGTGTCTAGTGAAGGATCTCTGAATGGATTCTATGCGGTCTGAGTGAACTACGTAACATGGGTTCCAGATAACGCTGCCAAACTCAAGCACGCTACGCACTAAAGCATTAAATAAGACTATCTTGGAGGCGGTGCGCTTAAAGCCCTTGGTGTTACGTTTGATAAAACCCAGCATTTTAGCAGCTTTGCTGACCATGTTGTCATAACATAACATAACATCAACATTTCGCCAGTTATGTTGTAAGTCCCAATGTAATAGGGGGCGAGCCTATTGCCATCAACCGGGCACAAATCCAGACTCCGTGCTGCTACTGAGAATTACCTAATGGAAAACTCAGTAACACTTTGCCCGACCCGGGATTTGAACCCAGGACCTCTTGCTCAGCAGTCGCGCTTAGCGACCACTAGACCAACGAGGCAGTCGATATGTGTGTGTTGTCGTAATGTGGGATAAAACTAAATTTTGAGTCAAGAATTACCCCGAGGTCACGAACTTGTGATACAAGCTTAATTTTTTCATTGTTAATGTGAAACTTTGTCTCCGTTACCTTTCTTTTTCTCGTAAAGCGCACATGTTGGCATTTTAAGGCATTTTAACATCATCCTATTAGAGCGACACCATTGGTAAATTCTGTCCAAGTCAGCTTGTATAAGTTCTACATCCTCGGTAGAGTCGATCTGACGCGATATTTTTAAATCATCAGCAAAAAGGAAGCAATGACAGTGGCGAATCTAATGAATGATGTCATTAATAAATAACAGAAACAAAATCGGTCCCAAATGCGACCCTTGCGGCACGCCAGAAGAAGCAATGTACTTCTCAGACTCATAGCCGCCGAGTACCACAGATTGCTGGCGATTATCTAGATATGATACAAACCAGTTTAGCAGTTTATCGCAGATACCATATTGGTTCTCGAGCTTAGAAATAAGAATTTTATGGTCCACTAGGTCAAATGCGCTAGCAAAGTCTGTGTAGACTGAGTCTATTTGTTTATTGTCGTCGATTGCTTCAATAACAGGTGTTATGTACGAGACTAGATTAGTGATGACAGATTTTTTCTCTTGGAAACCGTGCTGTTCAATCTGTAATTGGGACCGAGTGTGTTTCGTAAGTATTGGACAAATAATACTTTCAAAAACTTTTGAAAAGGAAGATAGTATCGATATGGGTCTGTAATTTTTGACGTTACTGTTATCGCCTTTCTTTAAAATTGGTACAATACGAGCGCGTTTCCACAAGTACGGAAATACACCGCTTTCAAGTGATCTATTGATAATTTCCGTTAATGGATAAGAAAGTTGTAAAGCACACTTCTTTATGAAAAAAGGTGGAATTCCATCAGGGCTAGCACCTTTGTTAGGATTTAGTCGCTTTAAGCAATTACGAACATCTTTCTCTTGAAAACGAAGGTAGGCCAGTTTATTGCAGGATGTAGTCGATATCTCATAGTTAATGTCGGAACTGTTGGGAGGTAAGAGGGCGCCTCTAACATTTTTATAGACCAGGCTGAAATGAGATGCGAACAGGTTGGCAATATCGGAGCCACCTGATGAGTATTGCTTATTGTCGCTATGCATTACTGAGGGTAAGGTGTTTGAGGATGATTTTTTGTGTTTTATATAGCTCCAAAATATCTTAGGATTCTTTTTCAGATTATCTTCTATGGCATTTATGTAACTTTTGTGACAATCTCGTATATGCCTATCGCATACTTTTCTCAGATCCTCGTACTCAAGCCTATCCCTAGGATTATTAAATTTGCGACATTTATGTCTCAACTTGTCCTTTTGCTTTAACAGCCTTATCAAATCGCAGGTAAACCAGGTGGGATGACTGCTTCTCCGAGGCTTGCGTCTAGGAGTATGCTCATTGATAACTCGGCCGATTTCATCGTAAAATGTGAATACCATATCGTCAACGTTCTTACAACTACTAAATCTATCCGACCAATCCACGCTACTCAGGCTACAAGAAACTTATTATAATCGGCTTTAAAAAAATTTAAATCGGAACGAGGCATACTACTTAAACTAGAGACAGGTTTATAATCTAAAATTATTTGAAGTGGAGGGTGATAAGGATCAATTTTACTAAGTTGGTCAGCTTTAGTTATATTACAACTGGTGTTAGACAGTACTAAATCTAGTATTTTATTTTCATGATTGACAATACAGTTATATTGTCGTAAACCTGATACATTTATGAAATCTGTAAATAATGAAGCTAAGCGGCTATAATAATTATTTGCATTTAATATTACATTGTTACTGACTTACTGGGAATCACATATGAAAGGTTACGTTCTTTGGTCGAATTAACCATGCTTAAGTTGAAATCGCCTATCAAAAAAACGTGGTCAACCAAGTCCATAACCCTATGTACATTGTCTATAAACGCGTTTAGGATATCTATTTTAATTGGTGGTGGTATGTAGATGACACAAATCGCATTTTTTGTACGTTTGTTATTATGTACAACATCTAGACACACCCAGACACCTTCGCAGTCGCTTTCCCACTTATACATTCTGTATGAAGGAATTAATCGTGACACGGCGACTAAGACACCACCTCCGTCAGTTTTAGAAGTCCGTGATAGATCTCGATCTCTGCGATATACGATGTATCGACTGTCTGTGATTTTACTGTCAAATACATTTGCATTCAGCCAAGTTTTGCTGAAAGTTATATCATTGTAGTTACTTAGAAGAATGTTATAATACACTTCAATAGTTTTCGTACGCATACCTCGCAGATTTTGGTAATAGATATCAAGATTATCGAATTTAACGATTATTTCTTGTGATCATTCCAAGACAGCTTCAATCTATTTAAGTAACGCCATACTCTCAAAGCTTCGAATGTATATTGCTTGACTTGTCTCACTCTTCTTGGCGTAAATGCGACCATCGCGGACCCAGATGAATTTGTATCCTGCCTCCCTGGCTTTTTGCCTTGTAGCTGCATGTAGATGCTTGTTGTGAGGACTTAAATGCTCGGATACAAATATAGGTACTCGTTTGCCACCTATCCCGAGATGTCTAGTTGACAGTTTGTCATCAGCATGACTTTTATTAAATTTGGCCACGGCAGCCAGCAGATTATCGCGTATCAATCGGGTTCGTAATTTTAGCACCACTCCCTTCGGGCGATCACTATCCTTATTGAGTTTCGCGACCCTTGTGACGTGTTGTTTTTCTTCATTTGTGATTGGACATTCTACAGATTGAATAAGTTGCAATATAACGCTAGATAGGTTTTCAGATCTGTTTTCGGGTATTCCGTTTATCTCAATATTGCACTCCCTCATATGTTGTTCGACCGAGTTTAACCTTGACGTTAAGTCGGTAACTGTAGATCGTAGCTCAACATTTTCTTTCTCTAATTTTTCTATAATGTGAACCTTTTCTTCGAGTTTGGCTTTCATTTCTTCTAATAGGGTATTATTAAATGTAAGAGACTTATCAAAGCAAGAAATGTTTTCATTTATATTAGCAAGATGCTCCGCAACAAGTTTACCAATCGCAGTCTTGAATGCAATCCCAATTTCATCTCTTATGATATCGCGCAATATCTCTTGAGACACCAGTCCGCCCGAGCCGGGTGAGACATCAGAAAGTCCGCGTATGTTTCCTGCATTACGGCGAAAAGTAATGTTACCGTCATCTTGTTGTTGAGTGGATGGAGAGGAAGATGTTGGGGTACTATTGCTTGAAGATTTCGGCTCGGCACTATGGCATGTACTACATTTCCAAGTTTGTTTGTGTTCATTCATCATCAAATCGTAGCGAGTTTTCGATACCATAGCGCATTTGAGATCATAAGTTAAGGAACATTGGCAGCATTTCATTAATTCATTGTCTTTTACTTTGTTGTGACAACTTGCACAGTTTAGTCGACTCGGTGACCGTAACATTTTAATAAAAGAACTAATTTGACAAACTTACTAATTTGCACAGCACTAATATCGATGTTCAAGACGTAGTATTGTTAAAGTACCTGGAACGCCAACGCTCGATGTATTTGCGGAGTGTTGGTAGCACTGATGATTGCTGCGCGGGCGAATAGTGCATGGTACTTTAGCGCCTATGCTCACGAGTCACAACACAACCGTGGGAATCCCGCGCACAAGCTTGCACATCAATTGCAATGAGAATGCACAAACTATGCAAAATTGTTCCAGATATTATTTCTGTATTATAGCACTGTTATTCTAGGATAATAACTGTATTTATTGGTGCACTGAAGCTACTTTAATAATAATAGATGTCGTAAATGTAAATTTTTGTTTGTAAGAGAACTATGGATACTGTGTTGACAGGGCAAGGACAGATTATTTTTTTATCACAATTAAATTCCAAATTTAACATATTATGGTATTTGGATGATGGAACCCTAGGAGGTGACGTGGAAACTGTTTTAAAAGATCTGGAATTTCTTAAGGACAATTTAAATTCTATTGGTTTGGACCTCAATCTTTCAAAATGTGAAATTTATATCCCGGACACTACGGACAAACAAGACATTTTATATTTTTATCCAAATTTAATGCTGTAGCTCCTCAGATTTAAGTGGTTGATGAATTTTCGCTTCGTCTCCTAGGGTCTCCTATTTTTGAAGAATCTTATGCAGATTTCATAGACGAAAAAATTCAAAATTATAATATGATTCCGGAAAGACTTTTCAAAATTAACATACATTCGGCCATAAATTTAATCCGGTATTATTGTTTCGGCCCAAAATTCATTTAGAACCTTCGTTCAAGCGCATTGTGGAAACATGCACAATTATTAAAAAAAATTGACCAAATTATCCGTACCACCCTAACGTCGATTTTAAACGTAGCTTTAGATGACCGAGCTTGGTCTCAAGCTACGCTTCCAGTCCGTATGGGTGGCTTAGGAATCCGCACTGTTTCTAGTTTAGGTTTACCGGCTTTTCTGTCCTCAGTCCACAGTACTGAAAAATTAACCAGAAGAATTCTAGCGTCTTCCTTGGTTAATTTTGAAGTATCGTGCTTGACTGAAGCGGTATCCGCTTGGAAAATGGCTTGCCCAAATACCGAACTTCCCAAACAGGTCTTCTCCCAGAGATAGTGGGACGAGCCGCTTTGCAGTTCGATACGGAATATATTGATAAATACGTCAATCAATACTGGCGAAATGTGGGTGTACTATATGTACACCTCTGCCTACCCCTTCGGGGAATACAGGCGTGATGTTATGTTATGTTATGTTTAATACTGCCGAGCGCGCTCGTTTGCTGGCTGTGGGAGAATGGGAGTCGGGCCTTTGGTTGCAGGCACTTCCGTCATCCAATATTGGGACAATGTTGGATGACAACAGTTTCCGCATTGCTATTAGTTTACGTTTAGGGACTCCATGCGTCACTCCTCATCGATACTCCACTGTGGTGAAGCTGTTGACGGCCTGGGACGGCATGGTCTATCATGCAGTGGGAGTGCAGGTCGCATACCGCGACACGGTAACATAAATGATATAATTCGCCGTGCTCTTGTCACCGCCGGCGTACCAGCCGTACTAGAACCAAATGGCTTGGTACGTGACGATGGAAAGAGACCCGATGGTATGTCGTTTTTACCCTGGAAATTAGGAAGGCCTTTGGTGTGGGACGCAACCTGCGTCGATACCCTTGCACCTTCTCATGTTTCTGGCTCAGCAATTTGCGCTGGCACTGCTGCTGCTGCTGCGGAGACCTTTAAGCGGCGGAAATACATTAACCTAATTGGTAATTGTATTTTTGAGCCGTTTGGGGTCGAAACATTTGGACCATGGGGTCCGAGCGCTCACGCGCTGTTTAGAGACATAGCGAAACGCTTAGTTGAGTCTACACGTGACCAAAGGGCTGGTGCATTTTTTGGCCAAAGAATAAGCATTGCTATTCAACGTGGCAATGCTGCCAGTCTTTTGGGCACGTTACCAGTTGACATCGATGGAGATCAATATTATGATGCTTTTTATATTTTTATGTGTAGGTATTATTTTTAATTTATGATAGTTTTAAAATGTAAATAATTGTAAACTATACGATTAAATAAATGGATAAGATATTGAAGGGTTATATTATGTTATTATGCCTAATAAGTTGGCATCTGTACTTTTAATCAATGTCCGCAGTGCATGCATCCTTATCGCTCTCGCGTCAAAATGATTTGCTGTCTCTTGTTTACTTACCGCATTGAAATTATTTAAAATAAGCTAATATAGCCATATATATTGTATGTACTTACATGCAATAGGTGGTCCCATGTGTTATATTAACATTGGAGTAATAATTTGTACATTTACTAAATACGCACGTTGGTATTTTTAATATTTTGACAGACGACACACGTCTAGTCTTCATATTGTTTGACGCGGACTGAATTCAAAGGTGGCCCATTTGGGTCTGATCCGAGTTAGTATTATGCGTGCGCCTGTAACGTATCTATATTTATAACACATCACTGGCTAGAAAATTAAAATGTTCGCCTGTTGATTGATTGATTCATCCATCTATGGTTCAGAGTTGCCATGAGTCAATGCACTATTATATCAACGCAGTACGAAATCAATGTGACCGCGACGAGATAACTTGACAGTTGACGGACTGTCAATTGTCATGTCACGAAGTTGAGTCGTTTCGCCTCTAAAAATGTGATTTTATTTAGTGTTGTTTTCAGGACAAAAGTAATAACTAAATATAAACATGAAAGACACCAAAGAAAGGACAATGTCTGGTAGCAGCACAATGCTTAGTAATGATTATATGGACGCTTTTAGTTCTATTAATGAGAGACCGGTGGATGATATATCTTTAGAATTTTTTTATAAACCCCACACTATAACACTTTTGGCAGTATCTATCGCTTCAGTAATATACACAGCATTCGTAAGGTATTCCATAGAATGTCGTTTATTAATTTTGAAATTTCATTATTTAATTAACTTATGATGTAACCATACTTATAAGATGAATTCGCTCTTTAAAAAAAGTATATACTTTTGGGCTATTATTAAGATTTGTGTGTGAGTGCAGTCCTAAGCATGAAGACATCCATCCCATATAGTAGGAGGAACAAATATTGGAAATTACATCAATTTTAATTATTAATTATGAATCTCTGGGATCAGCAGTCACTGTTTAGTAAAACATTAATATATAGGTACTTATCTCCTTTATTATTATTATAATTGACGTATAAATTTAAATATGTTACGAAATTAATTTCAGAGATGAGTCCAGCATTCAAGACAACATATGGTCAGGAATTTGCTGTGTAGTATTCTTTTTTCTCATAGTATCAGTACTAACATTCCCTAATGGACCTTTTACTCGACCACATCCTGCTGTTTGGAGGATTGTATTCGGAGCATCAGTGCTTTACTTGCTAGCACTATTGTTTTTGTTGTTTCAAAGTTATTCTACAGTGTATGAGATAATGTATTGGATTGACCCGAATCTTCGGAACTTCCACATTGATATGGATAAGGTATTAAACTTTAGTTTTAGAATATAAATTGTAACTTTTATTAGTATTTATAAAATATATAAAGTGAACTATAAGGTAGTACCCAAGAAGTCAAGTTCTCTTGTTTTTTCACCAATTCCTTGCTACTTGCTAAAAACAAGAAAACTTTTTTTTTTCATTCATTGTCACACTAAAGTGCATCATTGATATTCAGGTTTGAAAAGGCTGTTGCTCTATGTTTTATACTAGTACCCAGCTGCATCTGGTAAGATTAGGAGCCAACTTCAATGCAGTTAAAAAAGGCTCAGTGTATTATGAGCCTACTAATTATAATATGGACTCTGTGAACTTACTTCCACTGCCTTGCTATATAAAATACAGTTTATCCTCTGGAAATATCTGAGACCTCTATAAACATGTTGGATGTATAGGCCCCAATATTGAATAGTTATCATGCTTTTTAATTTAAAAAATTACCAAATAAAAACACTAGTTATAAAATGAAACTTTTATTCTCTATGTCAACCTCATAAGGGAAGAATTTTAGTCGCTCAGATATTATAAGTTATTTTTTTTTCCATTTCATGATTCTCAATATTAAAATCATGTTTCATAATTATCTTACCTCAGGTGAACCCATCCCTTATTAAGTGTTTATTTTTTATGTGTTTCAGGAGTATGCAGTTAATTGTTCTGATATAAGCCTAGCAAAAGTCTGGTCTCATGTAGATGTGTTTGCATGGGGTCACTTTTTAGGTTGGCTTTTTAAAGCTATATTATTCAGGCATGCGGGACTATTATGGGCTATATCTATTATGTGGGAAATTACAGAAATCGCTTTTGCACATTTACTGCCTAATTTCTTAGAATGTTGGTGGGACTCAGTAATATTAGATGTTTTAGTGTGCAATGGTCTAGGAATATGGTGTGGTCTAAAGATTTGCAAAGCATTAGAAATGAGAGAATACAAGTGGGTCAGCATAAGGTAAGTTATTTAACAGAATGTATACTCATACACTTCACACTAATTTATGTTAGTACATATTATCAATGTAATTACATATACTATACTTACATTAAAATATGAATTCATGATTTAATTGATGATTGATTAATGTATGGAAATTAAATTAAATTGAGGGACATTTTATTGTGTATTCCATCATCTCCGAAAATCCGATTTAAATATATAAGTTTAGTCAGAGGTAAACATCATGATACTTTTCTGCCTTTGGAACCCATTGTCATTAATTTGACGACATATTTTGTACACAAGTTATTACTTAAATATTTATATTTAAGGGACATTTCATCGACTACCGGGAAAATAAAGCGAGCAATATTGCAGTTCACACCTGTTCAATGGACACCAGTGAGATGGTTAGATCCCACTAGCACATATATGAGATTCTGTGCTTTGAGTCAATTGGTCGTGTTTTGGCAAATTTCTGAATTAAATACTTTTTTCCTCAAACACATATTTGAGATGCCGCCTTCACATCCTCTGGTCATAGCGCGCTTATGTCTTATTGGAGTTATTGTCGCTCCGTCTGTAAGGTAATGTACCTATTCAATCATTTATATTCATTGTTCTTGATATAGTATAATACTTTATACAATGGTCTTTGTAGTTCACTATCTAACACTTACGCAAAAGATAATAGGTGTTTAACTACTGTAGCATGATTTGATGTTTTAATTTACTATGAGGTTAGGTGTCTACCAAGTACGTGGGCTACTACGTTCAGGGTACAAACAATTAAATAATTCGAAATAACTTTCAATACATATTTTTTATAAACAATGATTAATTTATCAATCACGTGTGTAGAGTTATATGTTTAACTAGCCTTTGCCCGGGACTTCGTCCCTGCGGATTTCGATTAAAAAACCCGTACGTAGCAGCAGTCAGCAATTTACTCAATTGAAACTGATTTTGTTAACAATTTTATGGGTTTTTATTTTTTCCCGCGGATCCCTAAATATATCTAAAATTAAAAGTAGATTTAGATACTCCTTACAACATCGGCTATTTTCCAGTGAAAGTCCCGTCAAAGTCCGTCCAGCCGTCGCGGGAAAGCTGTATCCCGCGAATTTCCCGCGTTTTTATAATTTTCCCGCGGATCCCTAAATATATTTGGTTTTCAAAGTAGCCTTTATTAGACCTTACAACATCAGCTATCTGCAAGTGAAAGTCTTGCCAAAATCCGCCAAGCCGTCGCGGAGTAGTTGAAACCCAAGAATTTCCCGCGTGTTTCTCATTTTTCCGCGGAACCATAAACATTTTGAAAACTCAAAGTGGTCCAAATTGGTCCAGCCGTTTTGTAGCTTATCCAATATAGCCGGGCAAATAGCTGATGTAATAAGGCGTATTTAAGGCTACTTTTAATTGTGAAAATAGTTCCGCGTAAAAAAATTAAAATCGATAAAATTGTTAACAAAATTTAACGAGTTTAGATAATAGATAACGATTTAGTTTATTAAATTGCTTACTGGTACAGGTTTTTAAATCGAAATCCGAGGGGCGAAATCCCGGGCATAAGCTAGTAAATCAATAAAATACCTAAATACTGTGTTAAAAAGCAACCTAATTACTGCGCATGCGCTCATCTCACAGCGATATTTCAATTGCGCCTGGGGCATCCCCCCAGGCGCAATTGAAATATCGCTTGGCCCGTACGATTGGTCTGGCTGCTTGCAAAAAGTATTGAATCAGCATCATATATAAAAACAGCACTTAGAATTTAAGAAAAGTTAGTAATCTTTTCACGTACCTATAGTACCCGTAAATTGCTAGCTAGCAGCCTGTATGCGTACGTTTGGAGTAGGTACTAATACTACTCGTTCGTTCACATTTTGTTTGCTAGAAATTAAGTAAAGTCTGGCGGCCTTGGGATCTTACTCTAATAATAACTATCTATCACATAGAGTATAGATATCTTTAATATCGCAAAAGCTATCTCCAATTATTTAAGTAGTTTTTGGGTTCGAGCTAAATTAAAGATAATTATAAGATACCATCAATTAAAACACGTGTGTTAGGCGTCTTAGTTTCCCTAGATTCAGATATTGCTTTCCCAAGAAGTGTGAAGGAGGAGCAAAGGTAGCGAACTCATTTAATAAAAAATCAATGTCTAAATAAAGATTACCTAACACCGCATTGGCAGTCAAAGTGGATCCAATACCTACCTAACGTACGAAATTTTTTGTACCCGCTTCTTAGGTTTCCTCCTTACTTTTTATAATACACGTAGATATTGTTTTATAGTCTAACAAAGATAGTAAACAAACTGTAATAATTTACCGAGAGTTATCCTCAAATGTTTAATCACTGTATGTTGGAACAAATTTATATAAATTTAATTTTTTACAGACAATATTACACATACGTTACCGATCCAAATTGTAAGCGTGTTGGTACTCAGTGCTGGGTATATGGAGCTATCATGGTAACCGAGTCCATGTTGTGCATCAAAAATGGAAAAGAACTTTTCGGGCAAGCCCAAGTGTGTAATGTTATTGTATGGCTAGTCATTCAAATTATGGTCTCAATCGGCTGCGTGAACGGTGTTGTGCTCTACCATAGATATTTTGAGGTGAGAAGACCTAATTACATTATTTATAAGGCATACTCCCAATTCCGAGGCCACATCTTCTTAGCGTATGGTGAATAAACAACATGTCAGAGTTGAAACCACCTGACATAGCTTTACACACCGTTGAAAAATGTCTTAGGTGTGCCGGTTTCCTCACGATGTGCCACATGAGTTTAAGGTTGAATATAAGAACTGTGCAGGAAACTTAAATAGAAAAATATTCGGCTTTTACTATACTTTTGTCCACGCTAATTAACTAATTATGTTACATTTTAGTTTAATTTATTCTCAAGCTACATAGACGCACTTTTGAGTATTCTAACTAGAAAAATGATAATATTATTATTAACCCTATGTAGGTACATTAAAAAATAACACACGGCTTGATTTTAAGATGCCATTCTTCGTCTTTCATGTCAGTCTGCAAAGAAGATTATTGAATATCTATACTACGAAGATGCGAGTTACATTTTGTGTTCTACGAACTGACTTAAAGAATTCTGTATTAGGTTTCATTTACATAAAAATGCTTGCATTCAATTGCAATATAGAAAACTTGCCTTAAATACCTCCTCTAATTCTCCAATCTACCAGAAACAATTAAACTTATTTTATCTCTTGAACTTAATAGTTATCTTCTAAAATAATAGAATTTGCGGCAAGAAAAAAATACCTTCAAATAGATTTATGATTCTCTGAATCCTAGCTATTATAACGAAAGCCGATCTCTTAACACCTAAATACTTAGGTATAATTTTATATTTACTTATTCCATTTTTTTTAAATTTACAGCCGAATAGTGAACCCGTCGCAGAGAGTCCTAAAAAAGATGAATGAGTCGTTGGTAAGTGTACCTAGAACTTCTTGAATTTTTAAAATATTTTCGCATCATAGATAACAGCTAACTAATTGCAAAATGTACTTACGCAGCTGAATGTCACTTAATTAAGCACCTATACCGATACGTCTTAATTATGAGACTTATTAATCATAATTAATAAAATCTTTAGGTACATCTTAAAGATAGTGCTACCAACATTGTTATTTCATTTCTGTTTCAGAACTGACAACTTGATTTAAGAAGATAAATTAGTAATTCTGTGATGTAGTCATACATACCAGGTGTTGTGCGCTCATTAATTATATATTGATATGATTTTATTTATAAGTGGCTTAAAGATTTAAATGAACGAGATGCAACTAGTGAAAGTGATGTATCGAACTATGAAATAAGCTAATACACCGATTAACAAATTGGTATTTAGTGGCGAGAAAAGAGGCTTAATATAACTAGGTACGCCAAAATACAATGATAACTCATTATCGATTATTGCTTGTTCTTATCTGAATAGTTAAATTAAGATCAATCAGGAATAAGTCCAATGTTTTTGATTGCGTACCTGTTTCATATTTGATTCCTGAAATATCATGTTGTCGAATTTAGTTTTAGTAAGTACCTACCTAATGCCTCCAAGAACTACAACTTTCAATGTTTGAATAACTTTTAAGAATCCTTTCGCTTTCTGACACGGTTGTTACCGGTAAAACTGTTGTACTTACTGGTCAATAGCCAGGAGAAGGATAGGATTTGGCCTCACATGTATTACGCCTCATTCCGTGGTCTAAAGCCACTAATTCCTCTATACCTCCGTACCGACAATAAGGGTGCCTTACCACTAGATGCGGTAGATCTGGTAGAAAAGGGTTTATCGAAGCTATGTGTTTTATATTGACGGATGCGTGCTAAGGATGGGAGCTACGGATGGGGGCCATGGATTTGACCTAGGGATGCGCTGGTAGTGTAGCTATGTGCAGAGCAGAGTACGAGTCGTACTTCGTAGTTAGCGCAGTTTTTAGCGTTTCCTTGGACAGCTACCTCGCGCAGCGCATCTACATAGAGCAAATTACCCACTTCGTTACACCACTTAGCATTTGTGTAATCAGTCACATATTGTCGTAGCTCTGTTTTGACACCTCTCATTGCTTACCTGCCTAGCACATCTCTGGTAGACATCGGTACGGTATACACATACAGTCACCGGTGCCTACAGAATGTGGCCCAGATATAAATGAATTATAAATAGGTCGCTGAGTGACCTTAAATTGATAGATCAGCCGCACCGTCAGTGTCCACGTCTAAGCTCCGTAGGTATGTCTTAACTGGAACGACGCACTTGTTGACTTTATTTAGTCTTTCCCGACCTAGTGGCATCCTTTTTCGGGCTTCTTTCTCTTACATAACCAGGAAAGATTTGGAAATAAATAAGTTTAGAGGCACGTACACTTACAGAGTTAATGGTCATTGAAAGTCAGCTGATTTCAGTAGAACATTATTAAAAAATCGTTTAAGACAGTGGCGTAACCAGCAAACAGCAGCACTGATAATCGAGTGGTATGACCGTAGGACTGCCAAGTCAAAGGTCACAATTTGAAACCCCGGCACGCACGAATGTCTTTTCGAATTTATGTGCGTATTATAAATTAGTTATCAGTTGCTAACAACGGTGAAAGAAAACATCGTGAGCAAACCGGCACACCTGAGAGATTTTTCAACGGTGTGTAAAGCCATGTCAGAGGCCTACCTACTACAGGCGGCTTAAACTCTGACACCAGGTTCGTCGTTCATCAACCATACAATAAGAAGACTTAAAATCTGATCCAAGAGTTGACCTGCCTAAATCACCCATAAGTGGATACGGAAAGCATGACTGGTCACATTTAAGTGATAATCAGGTTCAGATGAAGAAATTAACAGACCTTTTGACCGCCTGGAATCTGGATACGATACCTACTTAAATTTTGTTTTGCTTTAATGAGTTTTATTGTTAAATTTTCATGTGAAATGAAAGTTACCTTTCTTTTTTTTCCGAGTATGATCACTACTTCGGCGTGTGGGGAACCTGTAATCACATAAGTTTCACATAAAATATGTATGATTAATTTTGATTGCTTATTTGGTCGAATAGCGGTCGCTACGCGACTGCTCAACATGAGGGCCATGGCACGGATCCCGGGTCGGGCAAAATTTCACTGAGTTTTTCCATTGGTAATTGTCAGTAGCAGCATCCGGAATTGTGCCCGGTTGAAGGCAATACGCTCGCCCCTAATTCTATTCAGACAAAAAACCATAACTGGCGTAATGTTCACATCTGCCTACCCCTTCGAAAAACAAGGAAGCGAGAAAATACAGGCGTGATGTTAAATTTTATGTTATCAACCATTTTATAAGTTCGGGCCACATTTAGTGCCGGTAAGCATACAATATTCTGTAAATTTAGACTACCTCACAGAATCGTTCATCGCGTTGTACCTGCCTCAATCATTATTCTATTAATTTTTGGCTTAAGTTTCAAGCTCAAATATGCAATCTTTGTATGCTACTTGCTGCATATTAGGTAGGTACTTTAACACCTCAATATTGAGACTGCGGTAAATAAGCGATGTTAGGTACATCAATTTATTCTTAAAATGTCTTTGACTTTAAAGGTAGATAAAATAGGAACCTGCCTACAGTGTTTAGGTATGGCATAAATAAAGCGCATGTACCTTACAGTCATGTTAATAAACTACAAAATATACACTTAAGTTGAAAGTTTCCTACGTAGAAAATATCTTGTGTTTGTAAAGTAAATTACCTTTTTAGAATAATTTACGCACTGCCTACCTTAATAATGATAACTTTAAAAAAGCTGGACAATTAAATTTATCGACTATACGACATGTATTGTGTATTATAATTCATTACTTAGGTCGTTAAATACTAGTTGTATCATATTAAGGTAGGACGTGTAATGCGTTTCAAGAATAATGTGCAAATACAAAGTTTTCTTTGACTTATTTTATCATTATAACTGTGTAGATTTAATACAATGCAATTCATTGTATGTAATGGCTAGTGATCTGATAGCTACAGGTTTCGTTAAAAAAACTGCTATGTAATCGTTATTTTTATAAATTATTATTACAGTTTTTAGTGAGAAGTCTACAATTGTATTCTGTATATTATAAGGTCGTCATGCCTGGCAAGAGTAAAGGTTTTAATGCCACATTCATTTGATTAACACGATCAATAAGAGCTGTTCTTCATATTTGCGCGCTATCCATTGAACGTAGTTATTTATCATTTAGATGTTAATATATTATTATTACGAGACATGTGAATAGAAACCAAATGTACCTACACATAATATAATTAAACTGTATCATTTTAGAAGATACGGTATAATGTGTCTGTCGAGGTGTTTGCCTTTCTATTAGTTCATAGAGCAGTTGTCGCCGCACTACACTACACTACACGTAGCAGCGCGGCGGCGTCTCACTTCCACAACAGAAAATGTCCTGCTTTTAGTGTTCATAGAAGGAACATCTTTATTTTATACTTTCCGGAAAACGAAAGATTTGTGAAAACGATATTGCTTACAGTAGATATGCATATTATATAAAGTCTGTAAAATAAGTACTTAATTAAAAATCTTTCGTAGATATCCCAAAATCACATCTACTTGAAAACAAGCAATAAGCAGTTGTAATAAGTAGATATCTAATAAATTACGTATACTCGAGGCTGTAGGTATTGCATCCCGAGGCGAGGAGAAAAAGAAGCAAGAATGCGATAACGTAAAGTTAAATCACGCGTACCTAACAAAAAAACCGGGTCAAATGCGAGTGGGACTCGAGCATTGAGAATTCCGTGTAAAGTTTAAATTATGTCTACAACAATAACATTATTCTAACGGAATGATAATATGCTAAATTCACAGACAAACTTAACTTTGCCGTTGGAAAACTGCTACCCCAATACATTGAAGTAGGTAGCGGTTAGTTTATCAACTGCAAACAAGTTATTCTTATTTTTTATGTCATGTAACTACAAATTACAGTCTGTAGAATTATTCCTTTACTTGTGCTGTAAGCTAATACTTCTTGCTAAATTATGTTTCTACGTCAACGGGAAGTACCCTATAGGTTTTGAAAGTGGAAATTGTAAAAACAATTAACATAATTACTCGTATCTTTTGATTGCTTTAACTTAGAAGTTTCATTTTTTGACGGCTTTAAGGGACAGCAGACCCAAACATTTGATATTAATTTCAAATTAATACCTTCACGCGTTCTTGAGAAAACGTGGTTGACAGACAGACATATGGACAACGGAGTGATCCCATAAGGGTACCGTTTTCTCCTTTTGAGGTACAGAGCCCTAAAAATGCTGCGTTACAAATCTAGAAAATGTGCAATAAAAACCAGAAGTAAGCGTATAAAAAACTGCGTCTTCTAAAATGTATTAAAACACTAGCAAGAAAGTTATATTTGTTTTGTCATTGCTCAGTAAAAATAAAGCTGGAACCAAGTTAAATGTTTTATTCGACATTATATATTTCCATTTCAGGTAGATCTTTTCCCCGAATACGAATAATATTCCGAATACCTAAGATTATGCTAAGAGCACGCAGGAGGATAGAGTAGGTATTATAGTAGCTATGTCACAGTTGTATACCATACAGTCGGTCATCAGAAGTGTCTATTAACTAGACAGACTACAGAGCAACCGTGTGGGGCGGTACAGGGTGCGAATCGAGGTTTTGAACATGTGTCCAAGTTAGTCGTTTGGGACCTTTACTCGATTGAGTTTATTGTTTTTCTCTTTTTTAAATAGTATAGTTCATTATAATAATTTAATGGTTGTGGAAGAAGTATTTTTTTATTAAAAATATGGATACAATAATCTATTCTAGCAGTCATAGTTAAACCACATATTTGAAATCGTTAAGTTCTCGTGGCCCAAATTGGTTAAGACCCAGCACCGATCCTGCTTCAGCTGAAATGGTGTCGCAGACTGCCACTTCCAATTCACAAACATCAAACTCTCAGGAATGGACGCGAGTAACAAAGAAATCTAAAAATCGTCGCTCAATGTCAATTCAAGGAGCTGCTGGCCCCAGTGTAACGTCACTAAAGGCCGGAGAAGCTCGTAAGTACTTACACCTATGGAACATGGAGTCTACAGCCGATGAAATTAGAGACTATCTTTGCACTTTATGTGGCACTGATACTTGTACCATCGATGAACTTACTCCAAAAGGAAACTACAAGTCATTCAAAATTGGCGTTCCTTCTGCATGCTATGAGCGCTGCTATTCCGCAGATGTGTGGCCGGTGAATGCGAGAATCAAGGCTTGGATCAATTATAGGAAACCGTCTTCCGTCCAGTCTGACAGCCAGCGTGTAGTTGCCCCACAGCCCTTTCATGAACAGCTTACACAGGGGGACAAGGCAGCATAGTGCTAGTATTGTGACAGGCCCTACAGCAGCTTTCAGATCAAGCTCCAGAACTACAAACATAAATTGTAAATATCAGAATGTTCGTGGAATTAAATCAAAGCTCCGGATGTGGCGCAACAATCTGCACATAGCCGAACAAGATTTAATAGCGGCCACAGAGACTTTTTTGGATACCTCGGTTGAAGATACTGAGCTCACCATCGGCGAGTAGAATGTGTTAAGGCGCGACAGAGGCACACCTTGTGGAGGCGTACTGCTTATGGCGTCCTGCGCCGTCGACGTGAACTTGAGACAGAATGTGGTGAAGATCTTTGGTCGAGTTTCACGTGGCATGGTTCTCCAGTTTACGTGTGCGTCGTGTATATAAAACCAAGTGCCACTGACAGCGATTATATGACCTGGTTCACAAAAGTGGAAAGTTTTCTAAACGACTTAAAAGGAACAGTTATCATTTTAGGTGATTTAAACTTAAACAGTGCTTCCTTAAATGTTCGCAATTATTATTGTTATTT
Organism: Abrostola tripartita; assembly: GCA_905340225.1. Taxonomy (NCBI): domain Eukaryota; kingdom Metazoa; phylum Arthropoda; class Insecta; order Lepidoptera; family Noctuidae; genus Abrostola; species Abrostola tripartita. Next base: position 8,226,477 of record HG996488.1, read on the forward strand.
TCTAACTTTTTCTAATATGTGTGAAAGAAGCATTGTTGAGAACATGCATGGGGGAATGTTAGATGTTGTTTTAGTTCAGGAAAGCGCAAGCCTACATGACGTTTCTGTAACAGCTGTTGAAGGATTGGTACCCCCGATGCGTATCATCCGCCGTTGGACATCCAGGTAAAGCTACAGTCATTTGATGAAAGTGAAAGGCTTGAACCAAGTAATGTCGACCGTAGCAGGGACTGGAATTTCAAAAAAATGTAAGCGCAGTCTGCTCTACTACCTTCTTTCTAAGGTATCTTGGGATGCAGTTATATCATCCAATAAAGTTCGCACTAGCACTCAAGCTTTCTATGATATTATTATTTACAGCTTATTTCACACTTATATCCCTAAAAAACGCCGAAACAGTAAGATAACTAGAAGATTTCCTATCTGGTTTACTTCGGATATTAGGTATTCTAGACATCCAGAAAAAAGTTAAATTACATCCCGCCTGGAAAAAGAGTAAATGTGATATATAAGCAGTTTTCGGACTACAGGTCTAGCCTAAAGTCTCGTATATCGACTGCTTATGATACCTACATTAGGCGCATCGAAGGGAACATTAAGAAAAACCCCAAAGAATTCTGGCAGCATATTTCTAACCTTAGATCAAAAGGCGGGTTTGAGCCTAACGTAACCCACAAAGGCAAAATTTACAGTGGTGTAGCAGCTGCTGAGGCGTTCGCAGAATATTTCGCGAGCGTCTTCCAAACTGAAGTACCAAAATTAGACCTCGAGAATATAGCCAATCCAATCAACTGTAATATTAATACTTACATTAATATTCTTGAATTCGCTGAGAGTGATTTATGTAAGCACTGGAATAAATAAACTAAAACTCAACAGTTCTATTGGTCCTGATAATATTACTCCATGGTTCTTAAAAGAAGGAAAGGAATTTCTCATTCGGCCTTTAAACCACATTTTTAATTTGGCTCTAAAATCTGGAGTCTATCCACCACCATGGAAGATATCACGTGTGACTCCCATACCGAAATGTTCAAATAAATCGTCAGTCGATGAATATCGTCCAATAGCAATATTATCTTCTCCCGCGAAAGTTTTCGAGAATGTCCTACATCAAGGAATTTACAAGCAAGTGAAACAGTACTTGTGCAATGAGCAGCATGGCTTTCGCGAAAAAAGATCCGTCAATACTAACTTACTCACGCTAGTTAATTATATCTCTACTAGTCTTGATCGCAGATGCCAGGTAGACGTTGTTTACTTCGATTTTCAAAAGGCGTTCGACAGAGTCAACAATGACGTCTTGCTGTCAAAGCTCAGTGCGATAGGTATTGCTCCAGGGCTTCTGAGGCTTCTTACGGATTATTTGCGGGACCGACAACAATTTGTCAGATTGGGTTTGTACGAGTCACTCCCATACCACACTCGCTCGGGTGTGAGTCAAGGTTCGGTAATCGGCCCTCTTCTTTTCATTTTGATGATGACCTCCCTGATGTGGTTGCGAATGCTAGATCCCTCTTATATGCTGATGACTTAAAGCTATTTTATGAAATAAAATCTGAGCGCGATTGCCAAGCTCTGCAATCAGACATTGATTCAGTATATAAGTGGAGTTTAGAAAATAAAATGGAATTTAATAAATCAAAATGCTACGTGGTGTCTTTCGGTCGAATGCGGCGCCCAGTCAACTTTCTATACAAACTAAATGGAGATACAATTGCAAGAACTGATTCCATGAAAGACCTGGGAGTCACATTCGACCGTAAGCTCACTTTTCACGACCACATCACTTCCACTGCCAAGGAGTCCTTCAGGCGCCTGGGCTTTGTTTTAAGGAACAGTCGTGACTTCAGCAACCCCCACGTTATCAAGCTTGTTTTTAGTGCATTGGTCCGTAGCAAGCTTGAGTCTAGTGCGTGCGTATGGAATCCGTTTGAGAAGCATTATGCGTTAGCTTTAGAGAAAGTACAGAAAGCATTCCTCAGATACCTTTACAAACACCTGTACGGGTACTATCCCTACTTGTATCCCACTAAATTCCTGTTGGGTTGCTTAAATTTCAACTCTCTTGAAGTGAGAAGGTCGCGCGATCAGATGACTGTAATATTTAAAATTCTTAGGGGGATTATTGACGATCCTGATCTGCACAATGAAATCAGTAATCTATTTGTCCCAGACAATTACTGTTGTGGCAGAAAACATCGCTTGCTGGCTGTTCCAACTAGCCGTACTATAGCGCACTCCAAGTCGCCTATTCCTAGGACATTAGCCGCTATTAACGCTTTCCTGAACTCTAACACAGGTTTTGATATGTTTGCGGATGAATGGAAGATGATATTGTCAGAATGTTTGAATTTTTGTGCGAAGAATGCATGACTGTGTTAGTAAATTATATGTTTAAATAGTGTAATTGGCTTCGGCCGTTCTATTTAAAAAAAAAAAGACGGTTTTTTTATGATCAGATTGCTTATTAAATTGATATCTGACCGTCCGTGTGCTATCCATCTAAGAATCCGATGTTGTAACTGATAAAATTGTTGCCATTTCGGTTTAATTAATAGGCTCAGAATACAGAACAAACCAGAAGCCGTGAACGCACACAAAAATGACACCACACCAATTACGCCGAAGTAGGGTATTTGAACGATTTGACATTTAGTTCACAAAGATCGCGCGCATCGCTGGAACGTTTTACACGCTGCACATTTAATTCAATTATGCCGAGCTGCGTAATGCAAATGTGCAAAACTGCGGACGGAATTATACAAAAATATGTTAGGATTATATTTAATTTGTACATTTCACATAAATATGTCCTTTTATTTAAATATTGAATAATTTTAATTGTAGTCATTGTTAAATAAAACCAAGCGTCCATTTTGTCAGTGTTGCAAGTATTTGGTTGAGATTTTACCCCACGATTTTTTATTAACTCATTTTTGCACAAATTTCTAAAAGGAGAACGAACTATGTTTTTGCGTGCGTTAGGTGTTGAGTTTGATTACCAGTTTGAGCAGTGTCATTGGATAGCAATACGGAGTCTAGAATTGTATCTAGTCCATGCAAATAGGCTCGCCCCCTATTACACGACTGTACTTCGTGTATGCATTAAGCTATTAATATTATTTAATGTATTGACCTCACCTACATTTATTTGTCCTATTGGTCCCAGGACCAATAACATAAATTACGAAATGAGGGTATACAATATACCTAATGCCTTTTAGAAATACAGTTTATAAGAATACCCATTCGAGAAAAATACAGGCGTAATGTCATATCATGTTTATTGGTAGAATTTAAAACTATTGCATTATAATATATCTTTTTTATATTAAATATATATATAACCTCTTATAGAAATCATAAAATAACAATACCCAAAACATCGTCATTTACCCCAGAAGTAGTAACTGCCATTCCTAACCTAGCAACATTAAGCGGGTGTAAAGTGGCGGCAGGGGGGAGCGTACGTACTGTTGATGGACACAGTGCACGTAAAGGAAAAATGGCTGAACGCGGGGCCTGTGTTAATAGGTATTAATTGGTATTTAAAAAATTCAATACCTACCTTTCACGCCTGACAGCACTAGTAGGTAGTCGTCGCGGCAACTGTCTAGACGACGCGACGCGTGACTCCGCGCGGCGCCGGCTTTTTCGCCGACATCAAACGTGATGACTGACTGTATCTATACAGTGCCTAACTGCCTATGTAATCGGAGCTAAAACAACCAACCGTTTATAAATTATTGTAAAGACGAATGAATTCATATCACACCAAACACGGTGAACCGCCAATAAATACGCAGGTGAGAAACAGGAAAGCCCAGGCCATGGTATAATTTAATATTCTTCGGCCCAGGCTAGGCTCACTGTGAAAGTGGAATCGAATTTATTTTCCGTTCATAGTACCTACTACTGACTATACCTACACTGACAACTATAACATACTATGCACAAAAACTGCTCGTGGTAACTGTTGCCGTGTTCATTTTTGTATCGAGTAGGTTGCTTCTGCGCCGGGTGGACTAAAGAAAGATGTTATTTTACCCTATTACAATTGCTTTATTTTTAACTTTGTTTATGTACCTATGTAGCTTACAATCCTCTGAAAAAGGAGAAATGTATTATTTTGTACATAGGTAAAATACCTACTACATTTTGTCAAGACTGTCGTAGGGGTTTTACCTAAGTAAATATAATTTCAATGATTCTATGCTTTTTTATTATAAATTCGACTATCAGACTTAACCTACTTACTTAGTGCCGAAATACTGACTTATAGTTAGGTACGCCTACAGATCTATTCATTCATTTATTCATAACATATAAGCTTACAGTATAATTATACAACCAAAACGCTTATATCTATACTAAATATACAAAAAACACAAACACACAAGAAACAAGTCTGTCTTATTAAAAATCTAAAATAATTATTATAACCACAACAATAATGGAAATAACAATAATACCTAAACATTTCTATACATGATGCTAGGTTTATCAACAAATATATAATCTGCTTCTGGATTGGCCTTTACAAAATAATTAATAACACTAATGGCTCTGGAAGTAGGGCTGTTGTCTGCTTGTGGGGAGCGCCACACAGGCGGACAAGAGAGGAGTCTGTGCTGCCGTCTGCCAACACCTCGCATGTATTGGTCCGGCACATAGAAATGGATGTTCTCCCGTACTTCGGGATTATCTACTTTGTTCGTTAGTAGGTATTAATAATGCATTATTATCATAAAATCCCGCCTGTACTGTAGAGTGTCTAGATCAACCATGCCCGATACAAACATTGATGGATATAGAAATGGGTAGTATCCGTACTGGCGTTTGTAAAGACATCTAGCAAACTTGCGTTGGACTTTTTCCACCATCGTGGTGTAGGTACAAGGTTTCCCGGGGACTCCATATTATGGCATTGTACTGTAGCTTACTTCGCACATAGGCATTGTAAAGGAGTTTCATAACACAAACATTTTTAAACTGATACGAAGTTCTAATTATGAAACCTAGATTTTTATTTGCATCTTTTCATGTTTTAATGATGTGCTCATGGAAATTTAACTTTGAATCTATAATTAGGCCTAAATCGCGAATTGAATGGACACGTTCTAATATAGGTAGTACCTGCTAGCTGATATATCGTTGTGATTGGAGTGCGAGACCGAGAAAGAGTTATGGTTTTACACTTTGAGTTATTAAACGTTAATTTATTTTTTATACTCCATTCATTCACAGCATCAATGTCGTTTTGTAATGCTATGCAATCTTCAGCCCTGCTCACTGAGAGGAAAAGTTTTAGATCATCAGCAAACATTAGGCATTTTGCCTTAGAGGTAATGCTGGGTAGGTCGTTAATCATTATTAAAAATTGAGTGGGACCCAAAGTACTACCTTGACTCACACCGGAGCGAGTATAATATTCTTGTGATTTATAGCCACCCAGTTTCACAAATTGCTTACGGTCTCTAAGATAGTCTGCCATAAATGTCAGAAGCTGTGTTGAGAATCCCATAGCAGCGAATTTAATTAAAAGTACATCATTATCTACTAGATCAAAAGCCTTCTTAAAATCAAAATATGCTGCGTCAACCTGACAACCAGTCCTAACCCGAGTGGTGACGTAGTCTACAAACTGTATATGATTCGTCAGAGCAGAGCGACCCGGTCGGAACCCATGTTGACAGTTATCTAGCAGCCGGCCTATTTGTTGATAAATGGATTTATTAATTATGGATTCAAATATCTTAGCAAATATTGATAAAATTGCGATAGGTCTGAAGTTGGTTACGTCAGCTGACGAACCACTTTTAGGTACAGGAGTTACCCTGGATACTTTCCATGCACTGAGGTAGAAGCATTGTCGAAGCGAAAGATTGTAGATATATAGCAATGGATTTTCAAGAATTGAAACACAGTCTTTTATTAAAAACGCAGGTATGTTATCAGGGCCGTAGGCTGACGATGCTTTAAGACGTTGTATTGCCCATCTCAGTTCTGATATATCAATAATATTAATGCTGACGCTAGTTGCACAGCCTCTATGTATTGCTTCGCGCTCCGCTGTCTCCACGTCTAACAATGGAATGGATCAAAGTACCTACAAAATATGAAATGTTAGACTACATATTTCACTGTACTTAGATAAACATTTTGTTATTTATAAATATATAGACAAATGTTTTGGCTGATTTGGTATCTTTATCTATCCCAATATATACCTGCGTACCAAAGTGTTTTCACCAGTTTTATAATGTTTAGTTCAGAAGAGTGATAACAAGGACGGTGATAAAGTACAATTACGGAAGCTGGGCAACCAACTACCTCAGCTAGTATGGGGTGCAGGTTGCGTAACGTCGCAGTGATATATTGTGAAATAGTAATGATGCAGGAGGCAGCGAAGACAGAGGCAGCACCCTCCCGCTCCACGATAATAGGGCGTCAGAAAAGAGCTGACATTGAAGGACATTATAGGATTCAGAAAAATAGTACTTATGAGAATGCTGCCATACGTGCGTGGTTCATAGTTTAAAAGCTAACACTATAAACTAAGCGAACGCATAGGATTTGGCGCCGACTTCCACTTCGCTTATGTAAAGTGAAGTGATAAAATATTATTTTTCACTTTTGAGTTTTTTGAAGGAGGTTATAATTTTTTATTTAAATTTTTTTATTTATCTAGATAATTATTCGAATAAAAAGTTATCTGCAGTATATTATTCGCGAATAATTCAATCACGAATGAATTATTCGTGAATACTCACGAATAAATTATTCACAATTTTATTCGTTATTTTAAATAATTTTTAAAGACTCGTTTATAATAAATAGTGTTCCCATTGTATACAAAAGATAAAGCGATTTGACAAATGAGTGCGAAGTATATTTCCTCAACTACTTACATATTCTTTTGTCCAAAATCGTGCCTAAAAATTTGGTCTTTTGGTTCTTACATCACTGTAGGTACTTATAAGGTTCACTTGCATTACACCAGTAAACAAAACACACTTTAAACTTGAATCAGCAAGAGAAGTGTCCAATAATACAAAAAAATAATGAAAGAGGGCCGCTGCTGTACTAGAAAACTCATTTATTGAGTTCAACTCAGATTCAGGAAGTGAAGTTGACTTTCAATTGCAGCTAAGTGTTAGTATCACAGTATTTTGTTTGCTGTAGGACATCGTACTTTTAAGGCTTTTGATCGGTATCCAGAAGTAAAAACAATATTTCCAAAATACAATAAACCATTGCCTTCATTCGCATCAGTAGGACGAGTTTTTGCTTACGCCACGCAAGGTAAGGTCTGACAATAAGTTTGAACAGAGAGTAGTCATAAAAGCAAACTGTAAATAGTGTGAAGAAATAATGATGTAGGTACCTTACTGTAAGTTTGTAGTAATTTACATAATTCCTTGATTTATTTTATTCATTAATCGAATAACTAATAAAATCAGTTAGGTATTCATCATTCGAATGATTTTCATTGAATAAATGAAATTATTCGTGAATAATCTTAAAATTATTTATATTTCCTTTATTTAAAACTTTTACTTATAAATTACATTTTTAAATATATATTATGTACAAAAACAGCAAATTTTTTTTTTTTTTCTTTTAAAAAAACGTCGCCCCACACTAGGATTTTCTCCTGTATCGTGGGTGTGTTTCACAAACATGTAATATCACATACACAAACACCCAGACTCGGGACAAATATCTGTGGATCGCACAAATTTTTGTCCCGTGCGGGAATCGAACCCGCAACCCTTAGCGCAGCAGTCCAATCGCTTAGCCACTGCGCCAATCGGGTCATCAAATATATTTAAATAAAACTTTTTTAATATTTTTAAATAAAATATATTTAAAAATATTAAAAAAGTCGCCAACCGGCAATGGCATCGGGACCTAGCTGCCGGCGGTTAGGGCTCCAGAGAGAGGAATCTCCTGACTATGCGCGCCGTGTCAAGGAGTACCGCCTTCTGCATCATGCCCTTAACCCAGCCGCCTAACGCGAGCCTCATAAGATGGTGATCAAGGCTCTTGACCATTAGGCCATTCACCGTAACAACTATCGGTACAACGATTGCCGAATCCACCTCCCACATGTCGACAATCTCGTGCGCTAAATCCAGATGATTATTATTATAGCTTATAGATATTATTCGTATAAATTTTGGTCAACTGGTTGGTACGCACGTTCGGCACCAGAAATAACTATGGCCGCCGCCGTCGTTCCACGTACCTATTCGGCAAACAGAATTTTGTGGAGTCCAATATAGTCGGATTGTGCACTTTACCCCTTATAACTTTAAATAGATAAGTTGCGAGGGCACATTCCCTTCTAACTTCAAGTCTGTAAAAACCTACCATGCCTAGAACGAATAGGATAGGATACAACAACGGATACCCTGGGAATCAGGGGCGTAGCAACCGCCGTATCAGCCGTATCAATGATACGGGTCCCCCGGGCTACAGGGGCCCCGGGACGTATGAAAGCAAAAATCGTAATAGTTCCCGAAAAAAAATTACGTCATAAAAAAGTTCCCAACAAATTACAAAAGTCAAAAATGGTATCTCTTTGATTGATATTTCTTTAATTGATTTGATTGTCATAAAAAAAGTGCCCAACGTGTCTAAAAAGATTAAAAACACTTCAATAATTAGGTACATATGTCAAAAATGGTATCTCTTTGATTGATATTTAGTGTGCCTCTGACATAGTCTTGTGTAGTTCGCGAACGATGAACGAATAGGAACCGTATCTTCGCACTGAACTAGAAGAAATGTTTCCGAACGCTTTTTTGTAATCGGTCTAATAGGTCAAATAGTTCTTTTCGATCTCGTACATTGTAAACCGCGCGATCATATTGTGCGAACGAGAACGAGACATGAAATAATATCTCTAAGTACCTAGTCTGTGTTACAAAACGTTTTTTTATAAGCGATCGACCAGAATGACAGTCCTAAGCATGTTCAAATATGAAGGAAAATCAAATATATACCTATGTAAAATTAATACAATAGTAACTATCTCGGTTATTTTATACATAATATTATGTAGATGTCTAGTTCCTAAACGTAGTGATAAATTACAATGTCTTTGTTAGTACTTAGTTGAGAGCATATTTGACTATTTGCTCTGTGGGTCGCGCTGTGCTCTTTGAAAATGCTGACCGAGAGCGAAGACACATTAGAGCTATTAGAACTAATAGAATGAACTAGTTCACTGTCCGAAATGTACTAGTTCGGAGCGATCTTAAAAATGACCATCTTAATAGAGATAGCAATACTCAATACATGCATACGTATTGTAGCGACATCTACCCGTCGAAGGACGAATGACATTTCTGCATCGCGCTAGCGAAGTAATCACACGCGCTAGCTATAAATACAGCTGCCCCGAGTTGAGAAGTGGGGCGCCGCGCCGCGGCCCACCAGGCATACCACCGCCAGGTTGGAAAATCTTCCTTTTAGTTGGAGGAACTCCACATCCCTTCCTCCACAGTATAAATAAAATTGGAAAAAATAACATCAATGCAGATGATAATATGCACGATACACTAAACAAAAGGCAATCTATTTTTGTTTTGTCTGTCAGTTTGTTCCGGCTAATTAAGCAAACGGGCCAGGGTCTAATACAGGCTACTTTGGACTTAGGGCATAGGGTTCCGCAGGATAACAAGAAAAACGCGAAACATTCGCGGGTTTAAGCTTATCTGCGACGGCTTAACGGTTTTTGATGGGACTTTCAGTGGCAGATAGCTGATGTTATAAGGTCGAATAAAGCCTACTTGGCATCTTGGGTTGACCTTATCTTGAAAATCAAAGTTGCCTTTTAACCCCGGACTATCAGCTATCTACCAGTCCAGTCATTTCGGAAATTAGCCGGAATAAACAGACAACAGGCAAAACATTTTTTAATTGCATTTTTGTTATGTGTCGTGTATAATATCTTGTGTTTTGAGTGTTAATTTGATGTTACAATCAGGCACTTCAATTTTATTTAGGTGTATTGATATGTAATTACTTTAATTTAATGTGAGCGTTTTTTTGCTTTTGTGGAAAATCTTCGCTCTTCGCTCTTCAGTTCTGGGGCCCCCCAACAGATTTTGATACGGGGCCCGTCTAAGGCACGCTACGCCACTGCTGGGTATACACCATAGTGTTTTAGATATAAGTAAAAATCAAATAAAATTTTGAATACGATCTAACATTAATTTATATTTTGAGTCATCGCGAGACCAAATCAATGAATTGCACTCCATGCGACTTTTTACAAGCGCCTCGTATAATGCTTTCAAGGCCCCGACGTTCGTAAATAAGTTAGCCTGTCGTAATAACATCCCCAGGTTACGGTATGCTTTCCTCCACACTTCTGTTACATGTTTCCGAAACCTCACATCGTGACAGAAGTGTACCTACTCCTAGGTCTCTAACCTCTGTGACGCGTTGCAGCGGTGCCCCTGCCCCGTCTACTAGATATTGGTGATGCTTCTGAGCACGCGCCCGGCTGAACGACTGCACTATACTCCATCTTACGACGTTATTTATATCTTGCTGCATTGAGGCGTGATCCTCACTCTGTTTCACTCTGAGAAGAAGCTTTAAGTCGTCTGCAAAAAGTACGGGGGTAGATCCATTTTTTTTTTTTTTTTAAACGTCGCCCCACATTTTGGTTTTCTCCTGTGTCGTGGGTGCGTTTCACAAACATGAAATATCACATACATATACACCCAGACTCGGGACAATCAAATGTGGATCGCACAATTTTTTGCCCCATGCGGGAATCGAACCCGCAACTAGTCTAATCGCTTAGCCACTACGCCAATCAAGACGTCGAGTGCTCCATTTACTGCTTTAGGTAAATCGTTTATCATCAGAATGAAGAGGATGAAGAGGAATGAAGAGGGGCCCCAAGTTGCTACCCTGACTAACACCAGACCTCGTGGCATATGGTTTAGATAGGTGGTCGCCACAATCAACATACTGACATCTGTTCCGAAGATAACTGGAGAAGAAAGTTAGAGTGTGCGGAGTACAACCTACGTTGGCCAGTTCAGATAGAAGGATGTCATTGTCGACTGTGTCGAACGCCTTCCTAAAATCAAAATCTGCAACATCCACTTGAAGACCCGCATCTACCGTAGGTACAGTCAGCATCATAATTATCGGAGCATGCAAGGTAGTCAAAATTATGTGAGCAAACGAAAATTCAATTTTATCTTAGCAGTCATATTATAAAATTGTTGTTAGCATACAGATTGGTCAAAACATCTTAGCAAGTAGTTTTCAAAAATATCAAAGTCAAAGTGTTCATAAATAAGTTAGCAAACAGTTCGTTCACTAGTATCTAAGCATACAAGGTGGTCAAAAGTATCTTAACAAACATAAAATTTAACCTTAATACCCCTAGCTAGGGTATGTTTTCCAGTAAAATTGTTTATTCAAACCGTTCAAAGGTCATAAAATTTTGCATCCTTCTTTTCTTTGAGCATCCATCCCTTTCATTTCGAGCATGACGTCATTTCCATGTCTTTTGTTTTATAACTTTTGTGCGTTGAATTTGGCCGTCGAAGATGATATTATAATAAGTAAAAACAGGTTGTAGGTAAAATTAGCTAGAGAATATAGCACGAGAGAAAAAAGTATGAATACAATTTCCAGGATAAGATGTAATCAGCGGACTTATGAAAAACATTATTCTTCTTAAATTATAATTAGGTCTAGCATTGTTTCTATATATATCTTATTACTGCTTAAAATACATCACTCTGTATGCTAACAACAATTTGATATGACTGCTAAGATAAAATTGAATTTTCGTTCGCTCACATCATTTTGACTACCTTGCATGCGCCGATCATTATGATGCTGACTGTACAAGTTGTGTCATCAGATCCAGCAAGTTCCCTGTTGTCCCCCGACCAGGACGAAAGCCGTCCTGCGCGTTCGACAGCCGCGCACTTAACTGCAGGTACAGCTGATTGTGTATGGCCGCCTGAAACACCTTCGCCGGAGTACATATAACAGCCACCGGTCTATAGTCGCTGGGAGTTGTACCTCCACTGACTTTCGGCACTGGTACAACTCACGTTAATTTCCAGCGATTAGGAAAAGTTGCGGCTTGTATACAGAGATTAAATAAATGTAGTAAAGGTCTCACCATCACTGAGCTGCAATCCCTGAAAATAAAAGCTGGAATACCGTCAGGCCCCACGGATCGCTTGCTTGGCAGGCGGGCGAGAGCGCGACGCACGTCTGCGGGACGCATGCGCGCTAGGTGCACCCATGCGCCCGGCGCGGCGCCTCCGCAGCTGTCGCACTCGCCGTTGCAACGCTCAATACGGCCGGCTCTGCGTTGTACACTGAGTACCTATGCGCGCAAACACAGGTGTATCTCTTCCATAGTCCGATGGGACGGTAAACCGACAAGACCGGAGAGATCAGGCGCAGGACCAACGGCTTAACTTGCCTTCCGAAGCACGTAGGGGTCTCGATATGTGAAAACGGTCACCCATCACAAGACTGACTGCGGCGAATGATCTACGCGGTAGCCACGTAGCTACGAGCCCCTCCTGCTTACGAATGCTATTTTAAGATTTCTAGGAATATCATTACCATAAAGTCACGCCTTCATTTTGCATTTTTTTTATACGTTAAAACCTCCCATGTTTTTGATTTCTTATTAAGAGCCATTTTACACTTTTACGCAGTTTTCTAAGATTTCGGACGCCTAATACGTATTTAGGAATTTATATATAAATGTAAAATGTAGACCAATCGCATTGACACATAAGCTAATAGATTTACAAAAAATAACTTAATTACAATATGGTGATCAATCTCACGCAACACGTTTTCTGAAAAATCATCGCAGAGTCAATTTCGGGCTCCAAATTCTATCATTTACATTCACAAATTTAAATGATAAAAATACAGTACATAAGCATTAGGCATATATTTTTATTGAAACTTACGGTGCCACATTTTCGATTAATTACACTTTTAATTGATAAAAAAAAGCTGAAACCTATTTTCACGGTTTATACTGTAATTTTAACGCGACTTTTTGTTTTGAATAAAGGTATATTTTAATTTTAAAATCATGTCATAATAAACTATGCTCTTTAAGAAATCTAATAATAAAGAGACTTTTAAAATTCTTTTATTTAGTTAAAAATTTTATGTTGTTCAATATCACTCCAAATCACAATAAATTACTATGCACAAACATTGAAAGATCAGTCGGGCCCGAGCGCCCAAAGAGGCGGGATCTGTGTCACTTTTTTCTCATTTTAAATTACGAAAATTCGTATTGCAAACGCATGTTTATACTACGACCACAACGTTTTTATTTTCTATGTATTATTTTCATTCGGTTTTGTTTCTTATCAAGTAAAGTATATTATTTTATTAGTTTATGATATTTTATTAGATTAATATTCAGCTACTTTAATCTTGACTGTACTATTTTTAGATTTTTTCTACGCATGAAAAGTAGCTTGTAGCCTTTATTATTTTAATCCGGGTTATAAACTATCTATGTGCAATTTTTTTTCTATATCCTTTTAACCGTTTTTGCGTAATTGAGTAATAATCCTCCAAAAATACAATCTAATACATTTAATATTAAAATAAATTTTACAAAATATGATATATTTATATTTGGTGATTATATTATTATTGTAGAAATTATAATTTGTCTAAATAAATTAGTAATGAAACAAAAATATTTTCATAAATCTTGAATAAGAAACATTGTCTTAGCGATCAAGATTTTTATGTCCGTCTCAAAACTCGCGCTACTGTTTGCATTGTTTTTGTGTGGGTGTGCTACGCACACATGAAAAATTTGACAGAATTCGAACGTCAGAATTTTGTGAAATGGCTCATAAAGACACGGTAAGCTGTAGACACATAAGTGATTTCTTTTTAATATCGCTTGTCTTAAGATTGACAGCAAATTCTCCGCAGATGGAAAGGTCTGTATTTAAAAGGGGTCTGGTTCATAATATCGACAGACACTACGGTCGCTGTATCGATGGTACGCTACGACCACAGTGCACCAAATCGATAGTACGTTATATACTATATACAAATAGTTACGTTACCAGTTATTAATTTAGGTGGTTTGTCTTGTCGACAAATAAAATTGTTTGTCTAACTCAAAGATCGACATGAACTCTACCACTGAATATTATCATGTTTGTGAAGGGAATTGAACCTATGACTAATTATACAAGGTAGGTATTCATATCAAATTAAAACATAAAATAAACATCATTTTATTTTAAACAAAAAATGCAATTACATCAATTTGTATAGATTATATTCCTATTTTATATGATTATATTATATATATCTATGCAATAAGCAGGTATATATACTTTATCTATAGGTAATTCAAAATCACATGCAAACCACATAATAGCCACTGACTCATTATCATATACAGAAGAAGTGGTCAGTTAATAGGTACTACTGCATACGTAGGTACTGTAACGATTAGCAAAATAAGTATAATTATATTAATATTGGTACTAATGCGTAAGAATGTTATGTTGGTAACATTGTTGTGTCGCGCACTCGAAGCGCCATGTTTTTTTATGCTTAAACGTAAAATAAACAGTTTGCCGCCAACCACCGCCTTTGATTCACGCAACACATTACATTGGCGACGAGGCTGTTAGTGAACCGTGCATTAGTGATAGTGTTTACCCGATTTATAGTAACTATGCCTATTGGGAAGTTAGAACCGTTTAACCTTACAGCACAACAGTGGCCCGCGTACATACGGCGCTTAAACCAATACATTATATTGAACGAAGTGAGCGATGATTTAAAAGTATCGCTATTAATAACGGTGGTCGGAGAAGCCACCTATTCGCTTATGTGCGATTTATGTTCGCCTCGATTCCCAGAAGATAAAAGTTTTGATGATTTAGTGAAACTCGTAACCGAACATTTAGGCTGCCTGTCCACCGGAGCGGAGCGAGGCAGCGGAGCGGAGAAACGGAGAAATATTAACCAATAGGACTGCACAAAATCTCCGCTCCTCTTTAGTGGACAGGGAGTTGCGAACTAGTTTAAAAATTCATACAAAACCGGTAAGCGGAGCGGGGATGCAAGGCGGAGCGGAGAAACGGAGCGGGGAAGCGGAGCGGGGAAGCGAGTGCAGGCGCGGGCGCCAGTTGCGCCCGCAGTGTGCCGCCGTAGTCCGACCAGTGCGTATGTGACCGACGCAGTGAACACAATGGATGAAAAACTTATTGAAAGTGTGAAAAAGTTTCCGTGCATT
Source organism: Abrostola tripartita (assembly GCA_905340225.1). Classification (NCBI taxonomy): domain Eukaryota; kingdom Metazoa; phylum Arthropoda; class Insecta; order Lepidoptera; family Noctuidae; genus Abrostola; species Abrostola tripartita. Next base: position 8,241,787 of record HG996488.1, read on the forward strand.
TGGAACACATCTTCAGAATTTTACAAATGCAACGAAACAAAAGATGCTGCGTGGGACCAAATAATCATTGAAACAAACATATCGGATGGTAAATAATATTATGTATCTTTATTCTATAATACCCTCTAGTAGGTACATATTGATATCTTTTTTTTATTTAACAAAATAATACCTAAATAATGTCCGCGGCTGGCCAAACTATCCAAATCTGTCACACATCACTGACTATAGATTCTTTTCAAAATTCGAGTATCTTGCCATGGAACCTTCCCCTGATTATTGAAGTATGAACAATACATTTCGCGAACTTGAAAACCATCATTAATAGAATGTTGTGTTTGTGTAATATCACCAACTGATAATAATGTTTGCTCCATGTTATTTTCAATATTGTTTATATAGTCAGGTTGTCTTTGAATTAAATAATTGTGCAAAACACATGTTGCTTTTATTACCTTGTCAACTGTTTCTATTTTGCATTCGAAATCTTTATGATACACGTACCACTTTCTCGTCAATACACCGAAAGTTGCCTCAACAATGCGACGTGCTCTTGATAATCGGTAATTAAATATTTTTCTTTCTGCGTTTAGTCCATCACGTGGGTATGGCCTCATAAAATTTTCCATTAATGGAAAAGCTTCGTCTCCTATAAATACGAACGGCATTTTTGCACCACCTTGATACAATGGTACCGGCTCAGGTAAATTCAATCTCTTCTCTTTTAGACTCTTTCCGAAAATGCTGTTATCAAAAATTCCTGCATCAGAAAATCTTCCCATAGATCCCACATCAACCATTCTGATTTTCCTTCTGGCATCAGCTAAACACATCAATACTACAGAAAATCTCTTTTTGTAGTTGAAAAACGAGGACCCAGTTTTCGAGGGAGCCTTGATATATACGTGCTTGCCATCAAGAGCACCTGTACAATTTTTAAATTGCCATAGTTCATCAAAATCTTTTGCTATTTCTTTCCAGTCGTTTTCTGTTGGTTGCGGCATGACAAGAGGTTGCAATACATTCCATAAAGCATCACAAACCTCATCAATAATTCTTGATACACTTTTTAATCCAATTCTAAAATTTTCTCCCATCGTTGTAAATGAGTGGCCGGTTGCTAAATACCTGAAAAATAAAAGTAATATTTTTTTATAAATAGACCATGGAATAATTTTTTGTGTTTGTTGATTGTTTCAGTTAAAACTGCCAAGTCGCGATGGAAACAACTGAGAGATAATCATCGAGATGCCTTAAAAAGACAAAATGCAACAAGGAGTGGACAGGCTAGAAAACAACGAAAAGAATGGAAATATCAGAAAGCCATGTCATTCTTATTGCCTTACATGTGTAACAGAGACCGGTCATCAAATTTTGCGCCCTTGGATGACTCAGTAAGCGAAACTTCAAATCCGCCAAATACCATTGATGAGAGTTCACGGGAATCATGCAATTTGTTGCCATCAAATTCAAATAATCTTCCTTCTGTCGATGTTCCTAATGATTCAACAGCTTCTGGGCCTCTCCCATCCACATCCAAAAAAAGAAAGAACGATGAAATTCTAGATCTTTTGAAAAAAAATCAAAAACGCCGCGAACTGTTGGAACAAGAACGGATAGAAGTTAAAAACATGATGTCAGCTAGTGATAAGTACGATGAAATAGACTTATTTTTTTTAAATTTGGCTGCATCGGCGAAAAAGCTGCCGTATTATTTACAACTACAAATTAAAAAAACCTGCTTTAATGCGGTAATATCAGCTGAAGAAAGTAATCTTCAACATAGTTGGTATTCTCCGAATAATTATGGTTATTCTACAGCCTCATCAACACCTACAACAGATAATATCAATACTAGTATCGATATCGATACTCCTAGTGCTCCAAATGATATTAACACTAGTATTAATACTCCTAGCGCTTCACAAATTCAAACAACCCAGGATATTGAAACATCTGCAGCAGAGCAAACAGGACCCAATGAAAATGCGGACAACTTTGAGACAGATTATGATTTTTAAATTAATATAACATGGCATCGACTGTATGCAAAAATAAAAGTTACTTTGATTTCAAAATGTGTACTTACTTTAAACACACTGCTAATCTTTCACAGCTACTGATTGAATTTCTGTAATTTGTGTCTTGTTTCCGAATATATGGTTCAATCAGGGAGTGAAGTTCATGAAAAGTACATCTTGAAACTCTATAAGATTTTTCGAAAGTTTCTTCATCAGCAGTTTGGAAAAAAGTAAAATATTCACTGTGTTCTGAACGATGTTTGATATGATTTCTTAACCAAAATCTATGTTTCCTTATAGAATTGTTCAAATAGTATACGGTAAGTAATTCGGTTTCTTCTGACTCCAACTCTTCTTCCTCAAGCAATGTAAGGTAATAACGTATTAACTTTTTCGATAACATGTCTGCTGTCACTGACATTTCGCGTAGAACTAAACCAATCGCCCGCCGCCGGGAGCTCGAAATGACTCGTCGCGTACTCGCGGCCTAGCTCCGCATATTGAAAAACACAGTGGCAACTCCGCTCCGCATTACTTTCTCGCTCTGCTCCGCAGCCTCGCTCCTCTCCGGTGGACAGACACAGTACGCAACTCCGCTCCGCATTACTCCGTTTCTCCGCTCCGCTGCCTCGCTCCGCTCCGGTGGACAGGCAGCCTTAGAGCCGCAGCGATCCGAAGTCGCCGAGCGGCACGTGTTTCGACTGCGCCGCCAGCGCGCGGGCGAGCCGCTCGTCGAATACCTACAGGCGTTAAAGCATCTTGCAGCAACTTGTAATTTCGGGAAATGTGGATCCTGTTCGACGCTCGAGGAGAACTTACGTGATCAATTTGTCTCGGGATTGGCAAATGATGCAATGCGGTCACGAATATTTGCCGAAAAAAAGATCGAGTACAAGGCGGCGGTGGAGTTGGCGTTGGCGTTAGAGGCTGCAGAAAAACATGCCGAGGTGAGCGCCTCGACTTCGGCGACGGCAGCGCGGGACCCGCCAGGTGGAGCAAACAACACGGCGGTCGAAGGACTGCATTACACGAGGGCGCGGCGCGGCGCAACGGCGGCTCCGACAGGGAGACCGAGAGGTGCGCGGGGCGCGCCCGAGGCGAACGACGGCGGCGGTGTCGGCGCCGGCGGCGGCTTTAGGCCGTGCTGGCGTTGCGGAAAGGGACACACCGCGGATAAGTGCCGGTTTAAAAACTATACGTGTGACGAGTGCGGTAAAAAAGGGCATTTAAAATTAATGTGTAAAAATAGGCGCGGCAGTGTTGATCGTCAAAATTACGTGAGCGATAGTGAAGAAGAGTTATTCCATTTGGCAAGTACGGAGTCTTCAGGTAACGAACCTTATTTTCTTAAATTATCAATAGATAACATTAAGATTCAGTGTGAAGTTGATACGGGAAGTCGTATTTCGGCCATAAGCGAGGCCATGTATAGGCAACTATTTGTACACAAAGACATTATTTACGATAATTTAGTTTTACGAAGTTATTGTGGGTCACGAATCGAATGTCTGGGTTACATCGAAGTTAACGTCAGTTTTAAAAATAATCATAAAGTTAGTTTCTTACGACTTTATATCATTAAAGGCGGAGCACGCCCTATATTAGGGAGAGAATGGATGCGTGCATTAGAAATAAAACAAATTGAACTTCATATGATATCAGACGATCGATTCGTTATCCAATTATGTCAACAATTTCCTAGTGTCTTTTGTGATAAACTGGGTACCTGTAACCGTACTATTAAACTACAGCTTACTGATCAAGACCCTGTATACGTGCGAGCGCGCCCTGTCCCATTAGCACTACGCGAGCGCGTCGAGCGGGAGCTGGCACGTCTTGAGGCGGACGGGTCTATTTACCGCATAGATTATTCGGATTACGGCACACCAATTGTTCCGGTAATTAAGCGTAATGGAGATATAAGAATCTGCGGCGATTATAAAATCACTATTAATCCCAAGCTAAAACGAGACTATTACCCCTTACCTCGCATTGAAGAATTATTTTCTACATTAAGTGGTGGAAATAAATTCTCTAAAATTGACTTAAAGCATGCATATGAAAAATTTGTCACGTAGCTATGTGTACTGGCCGAGCTTAGACAGAGACATAGAAGAAACATGCCGAGCATGTGAGGCGTGCCGTAACGTGCGGGACGCGCCACCACGGGCGCAACTACACCCTTGGGAGTTTCCTTTGCACCCGTGGCAACGTGTGCATGCTGACTTTGGTGACTGTGGGGGAATTAGATACCTCATACTAGTAGATGCTCATTCCAAATGGATAGAGGCTTTACCTATGAAGAGCACAGATGCACGTTCCTCCATAAATACTTTTAGGGGCATATTTGCCCGCTTCGGGTTGCCAACACAACTCGTAACGGATAACGGCCCACCTTTTTCATCTAGGGAGTTCAAAGAATTTTGCGATAAAAATTGTATCAGACATGTTACTTCGGCCCCTTATAGGCCTCAAGCAAACGGCGCGGCTGAAAACGCTGTAAAAACGGTTAAAAAAGCAATCAAGAGAGCACAATATGAAGGGGAGGATGTACATGCGGCTTTGAGTAAATTTTTATTAAAATATCGTAATTGCCCACACGCTACAACAGGTGTATCACCAGCGGTTGCGCTTCAGGGCAGGAGGCTGCGCAGCCGTCTTGACGCCTTGCGCCCAGATGTGGGAGCGGTAGTGCGCGCCGCACAAGAGCGTCAAGTACGCCACGGTCCCGACGCAATTAGAGAGTTTGAGGTGGGCGAAGCAGTCTTTACTCGTAACTATTCAGCACGGGGAGAAAAATGGACACCGGGTACAATTACTAAAAAAACAGGACCAGTGTCGTATAATGTTGACATAGGAAATAGTAATTCGTGGCGTCGACACGCAGACCAAATCGTGCCAGCTTCAGATAGAGGTAGATACTCGTTAACGCGAACAAGTTTAGGGCAGCGGGATGGAGAAGAGAGCGCGGCCGTATCCGGGGTCACTGAGAAACAAAACGAAGGTCCGTCCGGTGGTGCAGACCGGAGCGGGAACGTGGAGCAAACGGACTTGCCGCAATCATTACCTGTACGTGTTTCAGAGACGGTTCCCGTTCCGATCCCTCTGCAAACGTCTCCACCACCGGACGCGTCAGCTCGAGCACTGCGTGCATTCAACCGAGCTAAGCGAGCATTGTAATACATTAAATTTAGATCCGTCATGCTAACTTACATTTACATAGTAGTAACACTACTAGATAATGTGTAACTTAAGTGGGAGAAGATGTAACGATTAGCAAAATAAGTATAATTATATTAATATTGGTACTAATGCGTAAGAATGTTATGTTGGTAACATTGTTGTGTCGCGCACTCGAAGCGCCATGTTTTTTTATGCTTAAACGTAAAATAAACAGTTTGCCGCCAACCACCGCCTTTGATTCACGCAACACATTACAGGTACAAATAAGTTTCTATACATCTATTAATTTCCCAGAACAACAGTTACATGGGTAAAAGTTTTTAAATTCAATATTGATTTTTTTGGGATCTATTAAGGAATTGTTTTTTAGATTTAATAGTAAGGTCATTACTTTATCCATATCTTTGCGCTTCGACTCAGTTTGGAAATAAGATGATAATTCCTTATCTTCGGCAAATCTAGCTAGTATTCCACTTAGCTCTTCTAATTCACATTTCAGTTTTCCACATTCTTGTTGAAATATTTTTAACTGTGCACTTCTTTCTTCATCTCGACGTTTCAACAAGCTTCGTTGTTGCTGGTACAAAGCAACATATTCACAAATAGTTTCAGTTTCATTTTGTAACTGCAATATAATATGTTCAAGCCTATGCTTTTCATCTGATAAATCGGCAACTTCTTCCATTATTTTCAAAAATCGATCCTGAAGTTTTAACATGGCATCTTCCTTTTGGAGACTGAGATTGTTTTTATCGTCAATTTGCTCTGTCAACGACTTGTGGTTAGAATTGAAATCATTATAAGATTCTTCATTCTCATTATTTATTACCGCACTTGGCTCAATTACTTGCGGAGTTATTGTACTATCATTTCTACCTGATTGTACTAATATTTCGCACTGCTTTTCCATATCTCGATAACTTGATTGTAACCTAATCATTTCTTCATCTTTGGCTTTTAATTTAACTTGCATATCTTTTGCCTTTTCTTCTATTTCAGAGAGTTTAATTGTAAGTTCCCGATTCAGATACTTTTCGGCTGATATTTTTTCCGTTAATTCTAGTTTATCTTTACTCTGAAATATATTAATAATAATTAAAATCAGCATTAAGTGCTAGTTTCCTATAAATAATTCTACTTTTGCACTATATTCCTGTATCTTTGTTACAATTTAAGATACCCTAACCTGTTGGATTGTTTTTTTTTTAAACGTAATTTCAACGTAAATGTTTTATTCAATACACATAAATAAGTCTTGATGTAACATTAAAATATTTTTTTACCGAATGCATACTATAGTATACATGATACACATACAAAATGCAATTTTTAAAAAATTGTCCGTCTGCCTATTTTTTTGGCTAAGCTCCAAAACAGCTGGACCGATTTTGACGGTTCCGCGGGAAAATTAAAAAATCGCGGGAAATTTGCGGGTTACAGCTACTCTGCGACAGCTTGACGGATTTAGACGGGACTTTCACTGGCAGGTAACTGATGTTATAAGGAGTGACTTAGGCTACTTTTAATTTTGAAAATATTTTGGTTTTCGCAGGAATAAAATATAAACCCCTAAAAAAATGGGTAATTCTGCATACTGCTACGTCCAGGTGTTATTAATCGAAATCCACGGAGATGAAGTCCCGGGCATGAGCTAGTAAAAAAATGGAAAATATTTGCGCTTTTTAAGCGCAATGTGTGCGAGCGAAGCAGTCACAAAAAATATTAATTACCAGACCACTCAGATGACGCAGCAATATTACAGTTATACCTTTAGTAGTTAACCTATACCTAAAACCTAATACCTTTAGTATTATTTATTTACTTAAAAACATTTATTATTTCCTTTATTTAAAATATAACTTATCAATTACATTTTTAGATATACATATATTAATAAGTACAAAGAGCAAAATAAAAAATAGAATATATTTAAAAATATAATAAATAGTCGCCAACCGGCATCCGGAACTGGGTCCTAGCTGCCGGTGGTTAGGACTCCAGAGAGAGGAACCTCCTGACTATTCGCGCCTTGTCGAGGAGTACCGCCTTCTGCATCAAGCCCTTAACCCAGCCGCCTAACGCGAGCCTCTTAAGATGTTGATCGAGGTTCTTGGCCAATAGGCCATTGACCGTAACAACTATCGGTACAACGATTGCTTAGTCCACCTCCCACATGTCGGCAACCTCGTGCGCCAAATCAAGATATTTAATCTGTTTATCTTTTTCAGCTTTCACGAGATTCTGGTCATGCGGGATGGTGATATTGACAATCATTGCAACACGCTCTAATCGATCTATCACCTATCAGGCTTATTGGCAACAATAATTTTGTCAGTAATGATAGATATTTTTAACCGACTTCAAAAAAGGAGGCGGTTCTATGTTCGTCTGTATGTATTTTTTTAAGTATGTTCAACGATTTCTCCTTCAATTAATTATATCCGATTTTGAAATAGTTTTTGTCATGATCTGATTATGAACTTCGGAGATATGGGACGAAACTCTTTATAACATCATAGAGATAAGTGATAATGCTTTGTTTTTACGTGTAGTCGATGACTGACCACTAACAAGGGGGAGGGCAAGGGGTGCGTTGACCCCCTCCCACCACCACCACTTTCGAAGATTAATTATAAGTTCTTATCTTGTGAGGTATCGTTTGAAAGGATTTTTATAAGGATTTCAAATATTCACCTTTCAAAAGTCGGGGATTAATCTTAGGCACCACTTAAAATCGTGAAAAAATAAAAATAAAACGTGTTTTTGGAGGCGGTTATTTTTTTATTACTTTTTTTTTTCGATAACTGGTTCGGGCACATATTTGTAGTACGGTACCTCTGATTCTACAAGGTCATATTATTTCAGAGCTAGTTCCTGGTGTATAATCTTGGCAACTTGATTATGTGACAATACTACTGACTTGAGAATATGACTGATTAATTCACCTGGACGGTGGCATGCCCGACGTATGTCAACTGTTCCATCTTTCAGAATATATTTCCGGTACCTAGTTGTTCGTCATCATAATTTCTTCCATAGTTGCACACACAAAACCTTCGGTTTCCCCAAAGAGGTTACCTAGTCGTAGCCAAGAAATGGACGCTAACAAGTCAACATCGGGCCCATGAAGGGCCCTATAAAAGAGTCCATGTAGCTCCTTGCCCTGCCATACTTCCCTACGATCATTGGTAATATTGGTATCTAGTACTGCCGGTTTGTGCCAGTTCTCTTTAGACGGGGTAAGGCCCTTATCTACTGCATCTACATTTTGAAGCATCCCCACGTCAGTCTTTAAAAAGTATTCATGAAGGTTGCACACCTCACGGTCATAGAGGGCCTTAGCGTTTAACAAACCCCGACCCCCACATTTTCGCGGGATGTACAACCTTATCACTGAAAATCGTGGGTGATGCATTCGATATGTAGTTAGCGTTGTCCGGATCTTTCTATCCAGGGTGTCCAATTCTGTCCGAGTCCATTTGAGTATGCCGAAAAAGTACATCAAGACTGGCATGACCCAACTGGTAAAGGCGCGCACTTTATTTTTTCCTGAAAGTAGACATTTTAGTACTTTCTTCAGGCGGCCATAGAAATGCTCCTTGTATTATTATTAATACCACACCTTTAACTGACTTTTAGTCAGATTGAACGGCGACACATATTATCATATTTCTTATCGGAACGGCTTATAGTACAACAACACCCTTATCTACTATTAAGGTTAAGCTGAATGACGTGCAATCCACTATCCACTCTAATTTAATAAATGTATATTAGAAAATCGGTGACTGTTACTTTTTTTCTTTTTTTTTTAAACGTACTGCGATGTATTAGTTTGAAACTTTGAATATATGTAATAGGGAATATGCATGTAATTCAAATAAGGGCCTATTTTTATTATAATCATTTTTGCTAATAATAAAAATAAAAACCGCCTTCGGATTTGGCACCGACTTCAACTTCAGTAATGTAAAGTGAAGAAAAAAAATTATCTTAAGAGCCATTTTACATTATTAAGCAGTTTTCTATGATTTCGGACGCCTAATTTACCATCTTAGGTAATATTTCGGAATTTATATATAAATGTAAAATGTAGACCAATCTTTCGCATTGAGACATAAGCTAATAGATTTATAAAAAATAACTTAATTGCTATATGGCGATCAATCTCACGCAACACTTTTATTGAAACTTACGGTGCAAAATTGTCGATTAATAACACTTTAAATTGATAAAAAAAAACTGAGACCTATTTTCACGGTTTATACAGTAATTATATCGCGACTTTTTGGTTTGAATAAAGGCATATGTGTATAATTATGTATGTATAATAAACTATGCTCTTTAAGAAATCTAATAATACAGTGATTTACAAAATTCCTTTATTTAATTAGAAATCATATCATTTTCAATATCACTCCAAATCACGATAAATTACGATGCACAAACGTAGAATTATCAGTCGGGCCCGAGCGCCCAAAGAGGTAGGATCTGTTTCACTTTTTTTACTCATTTCAAATTACGAAAATTCGTATTGCAAACGCAAGTGTATACTACGACCACAACGTTTTTATTTTCTATGTATTATTTTCATTCGGTTTTGTTTATTATCAAGTAAAGTATATTATTTTATGAGTTTAAGATATTTTATTAGATTACCATTCAGCTACTTTAATCTTGACTGTACGACTGTAATATTGTCCGCGACTTGGTCCACTTGGATTTTTTCTACGCATGAAAAGTAGGTTGTAGCCTTTACTATGTTAATCCAGGTTATAAACTATCTATGTGCAATTTTTTTCTATATCTTTGTAACCGTTTTTGTGTAATTGAGTAATAATCCTCAAAAAAATACAATCGCTTACACTTATTATATATTTATATAAATTTTACAAAAAATATATTTATATTTGGTGATTATATTATTATTGTAGAAATTATAATTTGTCTAAATAAATTACTAATGAAATAAAAATATTTTCATAAATCTCGAATAAAAAACATTGTCATAACGATCAAGATTTTTATGTCCGTCTCAAAACTCGCGCTACACTGTTTGCATTGTTTTTGTGTGCACGCACACATGACAATTCTGACAGAAATTGAATGTCAAAATTTTGTGAAAGGGCTCCTAAGCTTTTGAGTTTCTGTTTTTAGAATTAAAGTAGTGCCTAGGATTTATTCCCAGACTTTTTAAGCTGTGTGTGTAATATGTTAAGCTTAAGTGTGAGGTATTCCTCACATATTAGTCGCGGAGTCCCGCGGCACGCGATTCCACCGCGTCGCCGCTCATGAACATTAGCCCCGTTTGAGTCAGAAACTAGTCGGGCATTCCCAAACATACATTTGAGTAAAACTATAATAATAACCTTTTGTAATTTTTAATAAGGACCAGTCTAAGAGAAACTAGATTAATTTTATCTATAATTCTCTAGTGTATGAAATTAAACATCTGCTAAGTAAGGTACCTATTCCATTATTTAAATGATAAAAAAAAGCAACCCTGATAAAATTCTAATATTTTACCATTTTCACGAATGCATCTTCCAATCCTTGCAAATCTTGTTTCAGTTTCTTATTTTGTTCAGTAGCTCTTTGTGCCGCAACTTTATCACTTGTCATATCAGCACTTAACTTGGTAAGACTGATATTATCATGATTACACTCCACCTCCTTTACTTCTGATAGCTCTTTAACTTTGGACAGACTTTCAGCATATTTATTTTCAAGTTCTTCATGCTGGATTTGCAACATATTATGATGTTCCTAAAAAATATTTCCAATTTGATTTCGTCCTTATAAGATTCATGCAGAAATGAATCTATATTAAATAAGCAAAGTGTGAATGTTTGGATTTAAGAGGGTAATCTATGACACTATTCATCTAATTTCCAAAATTCTTTCAATAAATCTTCAACAAAATAATAATTATTAAAATACCATTAAATATTAATGTAATAATATGTGTTGCAAGCATTGTACTATGGTGCAATGTTTTACATAACATAACATCACGCCTGTATTCCCCGAAGGGGTAGGCAGAGGTGTACATATAGTACACCCACATTTCGCCAGTTATGTTGTAAGTCCCAATGTAATAGGGGGCGAGCCTATTGCCATCAACCGGGCACAAATCCAGACTCCGTGCTGCTACTGAGAATTACCTAATGGAAAAATCAGTAAAACTTTGCCCGACCCGTAACCCATTAGTAATTATTAGTACAACTACAAACTTGGGTGTTCAATTGTCATGCAGCATTACACTTCGCCCATAAAAAGTTACACAGTTCACAAAATAATATTTTAGTATATTTATTTTATACTATGAAAAGTTGTACTATATAAATTATATGTATAGACACACTATGTGTTATGTCTATAATCTATACATATAACTTACAGTATCAATATTTAGATTGAAATATATCGTACATAAACCTATAAATATAATTAAGATGACTTAGAAGAAAATGCTTAATAATAAAATTAAACAATTACTTACTTGAGCTTTTCTTAATTTATCTTGCAAATTTTTTAATGCGTCTGTGTCATTATTTATTTCAATATTGTTTTTATCTATTTTATACTTTTGTATTCTGATCTCCATATCACTTATTTGTTCAATTAAACTATTTTCTCTATTTGATAAACTTTCAACTTCTCTAGTCAGTTCCTCATTTTTCTTAATGACAGCTCCTAATTGTCCATTTAATTCAGCAACATAGTGTTCATAATGTATGTTAATCTGATCTCTTTCTTTTTGCAAAAAACTTAACTGTTGCTCCAAATTAGAAATTTTTTGTATCATGATTTCAGTGTTTTCAGTATGGGATGGTTTTTTACTTGGTGGACCATCAGAAGTCCCACTTGTTAGTTGTTGTAGTTGCAGGTGAATAACATCATACTGGTTTTGAAGATTAAATAATTGATTGTGAAGTGAATCTGTTTCTGCCTCTTTAGCACTAACTACAGTTTTAGTGAACTCTAGTTGCTCTTTCAAGTTACCATTTTCTTCTGTTAATAATGATTTGACAGAATTCAGTTCATGTATTTTTGTTTCTTTTATTGAAAGCTCCTGCGTAGCATTTACATATTTATTATTTATGTTTTTTAATTCATTTTCCAAATCAAAAATTGTTTGTTTGCATGTTTTATATTCAGTAATTACTAAACCATGGTTTAGTTCTAGTTGAGACAACTTTGATTGCAAATCATATACTTGCAATTCCAAATTTCTCTTATTTGAAATCAATATTTCTGTTATATTAATATCTGCCTCCGGAATTGTAACATCTGATGTTATGTTCACTTGTTGTAAATTACTTGTGCTCAAAACTGCTGGCCCGCTAGTTTCCACTTTTTCAGGAACATAATCTAAATTAGTTACCAATTCTTCATTATTTTTAACTACGGAATGCAAAGAATTATCTGTGGTTAGAAGATCCGTTTTATAACTATCATCATCTTTTTGTACACAAATAGTTTTTTTCTCTTGGTGATCTTTTAGCTGAAATACAAATATTTAAAATTAGTTAAGCAGTAAATGTCTAGCTATATACAGCTCTAATTACAAATAGATTAAATATACTAATCTATTATGCTTATAATGCATATAACATAAACTGGATTTCAAATATGATAAAGATCATTTTATTATGAAATGGTCCTGAGGGTTTCATGCCAGATTCATATGAAAATACTTAAACCCCGGAAAGAACCAATGTAACCTTTACAACTTTATAAATATGTATTATTTCTAGTACCATTTTCACGTTTTGAGTATAAACAATAAAATTTTGTTACGCTTATTACTCGTCAACAGTTTATACCTAAATACGATGATTGAGTTAATAATGTCTCCATGAAACACAATGACGTGTCAGTAAAATTTATTTAGTTGAACACAGTTAATACTTAAAATGTATTTACTGAATTTAGAAGTATTCTCATGCAAAACCAAACAATGATTTAAGTACACAAAATTGTTTTTAATGAACTGAATGTACCTTTTTTCGTGCCAACGCTAACTTAGCTGCTCTGTCTTCCATTTTGAGTAATTAATATTTACAACTTGCTAAAACAATGAAACAATGTGACTTTATTAGTTATGATAATATTAAATACACATCACAAATACTAAAGGGCTGAGCTACAGGGTTACATTTCACCACATAGAGAAAAATAATAAAAATTCCTAGCCTTCCACCAGTCAAATTCTTCTTATCTGTCAATAGTCAAATATGTCAATGTCATGATTGACAGTTGACATGGTTTGATGTTTTATGTATGTACCATGGTCTCATGGAATATCACTGACCTGTAAACGTAAACGATGATAATATAACTAATAAGAAATATCATTTAATTTGTTTTTAGGTCAAAGAATCAGCATTGCCATTCAACGTGGCAAAAGCTGCCAGTCTTCTGGACACGTTACCTTTTGACAACGATGAGGAAGAATACTTCGATGCTGTTTAATTTTAATGCTTTTTAATGTTATATTTAAGTTGTAACTATGGTTGTAAATAGTTTTAAAGTAGGTAGAATTTAAATGTGTATATGTATATTTGATATTTAATTAAGAAATATCATTGCCTCTAAATACGCGGGAAATTATGCATGTATGTGTATGTTTTTTCTAGATTTTTACTTACAATACCTTACATCGTTATAATCCTGTAACAGAGCAAAAAAAAGGTGGCCTAAGGAAAGCGAAATACCATGCAGTTTGTTTTTTGTCTCAGACAAAGGAATATATGGACCGGTTATGTACAAAAAATGGGTGCCTACCTACTGTCTCCTAGGACGCAAAACACGGCGGAAATCATAAGGGATGCTCAAGATAGAATGGCCAAAGATCATCGATATCGATAATTTTTTTTAATCGATTTTATGTTATGAACTGACTTTTACAAAGGTTCCATGTTGGTTAACATATTTTTAGGGATCCGTACCTGTAAAAAATTTAACTTCTAAGTCGACGAAATCAAAAGATACTTCTACATAAGAAAACTTCGGCAAAATGAAAAAAGTTGAAATAGTGATTTTTTATAATTAAACCAGTTTTTTTGCGGAGCTCGTTACTAAGTTAAAGCCACACAGATCGACCGCTATTCATTTGCTTCTTCCAGTATCTATCAGGTTTTAATGTTATAGCTTATCACGGCTGGTCTGCGAATAGGCGAGCACGTGAAACGCGTCTGATGGCAGTCTCCCTACCTAAAATACTCATGTTAAGCCAAATTTGGTTAGAGTGGAGAGCGACAAAAGTAAGTTGTGACAAGGGCTCTGTGTCAAAAAGACAAAGACTTTGTATAGTTAGGTATGATAGGTTTAATCATTGCCCTTTCATAAAAACAAGTACCTAAGTTGTAGAGGTAGTAGAAAAAAAAGGCAAAATAATTATTTTATGTTTATATTATTAAATACAAAGGAACAAACATTTTCGACACTGCTTAGGGCTGATCAAAACAAAATTTCGCAAACTTTAACGTTTTCTCCAAGGTTTTGGCGTTCGCTAATCTATCGAAAATTTCGAACGCTCGTTGGCGTATTAGATCGTCAAAGATGCCGCTTGACTACGATTTTGTATAGACGATGTCAATTGACGCTGACGTTTCGTTTTATCGAATAGAATTTGTTATCACTTGGCTACTAGTTGAACGTTCGTTACGAGAGATCAAATTTCTTAGCGAAAGCTTATGTCAATCCTATACATTTGACAATCTATTCTACTAGCGTTCATGCCACTTGTCTAAGCCCTCAGGTGGCCGCCAATTCGCCTTCGCCGGGATGCTGATATGTATATTGCCATTTCTTAATAATATCTTGTTCAATCCTGCTGCCCCCTCTTATCTCAAAGAACGTTTTAAGTTCCTTCAAATTGCGATCATCGGAGAATTTGAGGCTGGAGATGCCTTCACACTCCTCAAAGTTTCTCGATAAATCCTTTGTAGTACTGGCTGTACGTTTGTGGAAAGCGTTGCCTTTTTAAACTAATTTCTTAATGGCTACTGTATTTTTATGTAGTTCTATCAAAAGCGTATTAATGAATATTTATTATATATGTATAAAACTAAAGTTTATGATGTCACTCGAAAAGCTGCTGCGTTAAAATGGACCTGGGCTGGTCACGTCTGTCGTATGGCAGACGAACGATGGGCCAAACTTACATCAAACTGGACCCCTCAACAAGAGAGACGACAGCGAGGAAGACCCAGACGGAGATGGCGGGACGAACTCGACTTGTATAAGCAAGACTGGTCGTTGGTAGCTGGGAACAGGGAGATGTGGAAAGAGAGTGGGGAGGCCTTTGCCCAGCAGTGGGACACTTTAGGCTAATAATAATAATAATGTATAAATATATACATTATTATATGTATGTTTTATATATATTTATCTTGTTTAGGCTCTCTTATCTCGACTATCTTTAAATTATTTCGTATTTATTTTAGTGTAATCTACGTACTGCTGTACACCACTGACTATCCATACAATTTCTTACATGTTGTCCTTCCAAAGGTTGCCTTGTAGATATCGCTTTAAGCGATAAGGCCGCCATTGTACCCACTGCATTAACGATAATGTAAAAAATTAAGTTTCTGAGTGATTCTGACATGTATTTTATGGTGTACAATAAAGCATATTCTAACTATCTATCTATAATCATCAAAGGTATCAGAGTCTAATTTTTGAGATAATATACAAGCAAAGGGTCCCAGGACGAAACGTCGACTCCTAGGTTTTTAATAGCATTAACGCTTTCGTATGTAGTGTCGTGGATGCGTTTAAGATGATTGTTGATGATTTACAGGGATATTCATAAGATTATTAAAATGGGATGTAAAGATCATTCGCTTATTGTCATAGCGATGGTTGAGGATGTTCCACCAAACGGGATAATTGTCAGCGCTGATAGGGAGATGCTGAATCAGTTTCTCGGGCTCGCCTTTGATCTTACTTTTCAGGAACTGCATTGTTGCGCGTTTGATAAGGATTGATTGTTGTGCACAGTCTCTGTGAAAAGATCCTTAAATGAAATCCACTGGTTATAATTGCCTTCAAAGGTGGCAATTTCTATTTTAGGGGTAGAGTAGGTAGGCGTGTCTCTTTTGATCTTGTTATAATGTTTCTCGTAATGACTAAATTGTTCTTCGTACTCAGCGTTAGATCCACCTAGTTCGTTGTCCAGTTTCCAATGCAAGGAATCAATGGCAGACCAACGTACTACTAACGTCTTTAAGATGTCTTCAAACTCCCACTTTTCGATAACAAGATCGAGCACAATATTTGACGCATTTCTCTAAAACGCCTTGAAATTAGTTGCTTGTTTCCTAAATAGCACATAAACATGAACACTGTCTTATCTAAAAGGTACCCAGACTGCGATGGAACTTGTTTTTCACTTTTTAGTTCGTTTTTTGTCATGGCATTCGTGTTTTTAAATATTTTTTTATGTATGTTGTGTCTTCAGAGTCCTTACACCATCGAGAGTAACATAGGCTATAAAAAAATATCATCATTATCACCGTCTACTGCTGGACAAAGGCCTTCCCCGTTTTGTGGAACACTGTCTTATATATGAGGTACCCCGACTGCGATGAAACTCGTTTCGTGGGTGTTGTCCTTAATATTTACTATATACGCCGGTTGTACAGTCAGCATCATAATGATCAAAGCATACAAAGTAGTCAAAATGATGTGAGCAAACGAAAATTCAATTTTATCTTAGCATATTATAAAATTGTTGTTTGCATTCAGAGTGGTCAAAACATCTTAGCAAGTAGTTTTCAAAAATATCGAAGCTGTCAGTGTTCATAAAATATGTTAGCAAACAGATCGTTCACTGGTATCTAAGCATACAAGGTGGTCAAAAGTATCTGAACAAACATAAAATTTAACCTTAATACCCCTAGCTAGAGTATATTTTTCAATAAAATTGTTTATTTAAACCGTTCAAACGTCATAAATTTTGCATCCTTCTTTTCTTTGAGCATCCATCCCTTTCATTTCGAGACGACCTTTCATGACGTCATTGCCATGTCTTTTGTTTTATAAATTTTGTGCGTTGAGTTTGGCCGTCGAAGATAATATTATTATAAGTAAAAAGAGATTGTAGGTTAAATTAATTAAAGCATTGAGTATGAGAGAAAAAAGTATGGATATAATTTTCAGGATAAGATGTTATCAGCGGACTTATGAAAATCATTCTTCTTAAATTATAATTATGTCTGGCATTGTTTCTTTATATCTTATTCATGCTTAAATACATCGATTATAATACTCACTGATTCTCAATAAAACCTCCAGAGTTGGTACCTACATACTTCTCTAGTCCTAAAAAGGTGAAATTGGGTATGGAGCCTAGGATTTATTAACACTATCAATAATCAATATTATGAAATCTTTTACATGCTCTTCTTGCGGGAAGGAGACCGAAAGTCCCAGGGTGGTGTTGGGTGTCTCGTCCGTAAGTCCCTCATTAATAACGTGGTAAAAGTCGATAGTGTGTCGAGCAGGGTAGCTTACCTGATACTCAGAATCACTGATCGGTTTTCGTTGAAGGTCATCCAGGCCATCCATATGTCCCGACCTCGACGAACCCTGACAATGAAGTAGAGGCTATGTATGAGAAGATCGCTGAAACCATGCATACCTCCAAAACATACTTCACCGTGGTTATGGGGGACTTCAACGCTAAGGTCACTCAGAATGGCGATGAGTTGAGAGTAGGGTCGTTTGGATATGGGCAGCGGAACCAGAGGAGCCAGCGGCTGGTCAACTTCATGAAGAACTCTATTTGATGAACTCCTTCCAGAAGCGACCATCCAGGAAGTGGATGTGGATTAGCCCCGATGGTTCAACCAAAAATGAGATAACTTTATCATGACGACCAAGAAGCGTATATTCAGTGATGTCTCTGTGATCGGGAAAGTGAAAACCGGTAGCGATCATCGTATTGTCAGAGGCACACTGAATATCCATGTTTAGCTTGAACGGTCTCGTCTGATAAAGTCCACGCTCCGTCCTGGTCCTGCTCAAATCCAGAACCCCGAAAGCTTTCAACTCGAGCTGCGTAATCGTTTCCAGTGCCTAGCCGAATGCGAAACAGCGGACGAGATAAACAACGGGTTGGTGGAAGCTGTCCAAGCTGGGGTTCTAAAGAACTGGGACCCCACGTCCCAGTTCTTTAGAACCCCACGCCGCAGAAAGCCTCAGAAGCTCTCCAATAAAACCATTAAGTTATTGGAAGCCCGGTATGCGATGAGACTGCAATCTTCGGCTAACATGTCGGAATACGGTCAACTTAATAGGCGAATTTCTATCTCCACGCGCCGGGTAATGACGGAATTACAACGGAGCTTCTGAGAGCGGGTGGAAAACCGGTACTTTTAGTCCTCCAGAAGCTATTCGATTCCGTCATACTCGAGGGTACTACGCCAGAAGCATTGCACAGGATTGTGGTGGTGATCTTCTCCAAAAAAGGTGACAACACCTTGTTGAAGAATTATAGACCCATCTTGCTCCTGAGCCATGTGTATAAGCTGTTTTCGAGAGTCATTACGATCCGTCTCGAACGCAGGCTTGATGACTTCCAGTCTCCCGAACAAGCCGGCTTCCCAAAAGGCTTTAGCACCATAGACCACATCCACACGCTCCGCCAGATTATACAGAAGACCGAGGAGTATAATCGGCCACTGTGTCTAGCGTTTGTGGACTATGAAAAAGCCTTCGATTCAATCGAAACCTAGCCCAGGTATTGCAGTCCCTTCAGCGATGTCATATTGACTATAGGTATATCGAGGTGTTGAAGTGTTTGTATAGTAACGCCATCATGTCGATCCGGTTACAGGACGAGACCACGAAACCAATCCAACTGCAGCGTGGTGTGAGACAGGCAGACGTGATTTCTCCGAAACTGTTCACCAATGCGTTGGCGGACGTTTTCAAACTCTTGGACTGGAACAGGTCCGGCATCAACATCACTCACCTTCGTTTTGCCGATGATATATTTATCATGGCGGAGTCGCAGGAAGAGCTCAATACTATGCTCACCTCAGTCTCGTTTCCCAACAGGTGGGTCTTAAAATGAACATGGACAAGATGAAGATCATGTCAAATGTCCATGTCGCACCCGTACCGGTTATCGTTGGGAACGATACTCTCGAGGTTGTTGACCACTATGTCTACCTTGGACAAACTGCTCAGTTAGGCGGGTCCAACTTCAACATAGAGGTCGCCCGAAGAATCCAACTCGAATGGGCAGCGTTCGGGAAACTACACGACATCTCCTCGTCCCAAATTCCGCAGTGTCTGAAGACGAAGGTTTTTTAACCAGTGTGTACTGCCAGTGATGACGTATAGCTCTGAGACGTGGTCGCTAACGGTTGACCTTTTGGAGAGGCTCAGAGTCACTCAACGAGCTATGGCGAGAGCTATGCTCGGAATTCGGAAATTCGCCCAAGAACTAGGGTCGCCGACATAGCTCAAAGCATATGCAAGTTGAAGTGGCAATTGGCAGGCCATATCGCTCGAAGAACTGACAACTGCTAGGGAAGAAAGGTTCTCGAGTGGCGACCACTAACTGGAAGACGCAGCGTTGGCAGGCCTCCCACCAGGTGGACCGACGATATCGTCAGAGTTGCGGGCAACCGGTGGATGCAAACGGCAAGTTGTCGTTCATTGTGGCGTTCTAAGGGAGAGGCCTTTGTCCAGCAGTGGACGTATTCCGGCTGATGATGATCCTTTAAGTCCCCTTATAAATGATGCGCTTATTTATGTAAAAATTAGACTTAAGTCGTGGCCGCCATTTTGAATTCCAAAAATAACATCAATATCGTACTCATCAGTCAGCAGACTTAAAAACTATCTTTTTGTTATAAAATTAAGTATCTTAGTACATTGAAATTAATAGACAAAGTAATCAGTTCTATGTTTATTTTATGATTTGTCACATAATTATATAATACATTTCATCAATAGAGCAGTGTAAAACAATAAGAATACATGTAATAAATATTTTATCACATTCAGTGTTTGACTTAAACCTTACCTTAACTAAATTAAAACATGAGAAATAATATAAAAATCAGGGATAATTTTAACATGTTTTCATTCATCATCAATGATTTTACAATTATTTACTTGACATTTCTAACTTACTTTTAATACAAATAGTAGTCAAATAGAAACTGATCTACAATATTTGTAAAGAGATCTCTATAGTGTCAATAGTTTATCGTATAAACTACGTAATGAAATTCTAAGCCACATTACTATTATATTTGTTAATAATTCTGATTGCGAATGCGAATAAAGTTTGTTCTAATTGAATAATATGTAGTATTTTCTAACTAATACAATAACGTACCGTTGAAGAAAGTTGAGTTCACCTGTGGGCCTGTTTATGTGGAGTATCCAGTCTTCTGTTATTATTATACAAGTTTAAAATAAGAATATTATTCTTAAAACTAGTCTAATTCTTAATCTAGAATAAGCCAGAAAATAATATAAATTTACTGAAGTAGAAGAAGAATTGATATTACCATTATGATATAAAACTTGATAACTCTCAATCCGTGAGAAACTGGGCAACTGTTTGTTTATTCATAAAACTCTGTTTTACAGTGGATTATCTAATGTAATTGGAATATTATGTTTCAATCAATTATATTTCTACAACCGATGAATTTAATTATTTGTATTAACTGTATCCGTTGACTGACGTCCAGAGCTTGATCTTAATTCACGACGCGGACATGTAAATGGCGTTTCTTCAGAAGATTTACGAGTTTTCTTTCTATTACATCTACGGGCAACGTCATTAGCGGACAAATCTCCAACATCATCATTGCCACAACTGGCTTTCAAATCATTTTCAAAATTTTCAGCACAGTCATCATTCGAAGTGTTGTCGTTACCTTGAGCATTAGACTCATCATTATAAGAACTCAATAGCTTGGATTGTGATTTTTCGTCTCTATCAAAGCTAGTTGTTGGAGTTGACATTTCGGAAGTTGGTAATTTAGGCACATTGCCATCAAAGTCTGCCTTCATACCTGTTTTAATCACCGTTGAAGGAGCTATCAAATCTTCCAGGTCCATTTCCCCTGTATGTGTAGAGGCGTCAGGTTTCTCAACAGTGATTTTTTTTTCTGAAGTCGGATTATCTTTTAACTTTTTAACGGAATTCAACTCCGATGAAGTAAGTGCTAAGTTTTCTGGTTCATTTGTAATTTCGTCATGGGTTCTTTTATGTGCATGAGTAATACCAGAACTGCCGTCGTCTGACGCTAATGTCCTAGAAATATATTCAGTAGAACTTTTGGAAAGCTTTTCGGAAAGCTCCTTATCGTCTTTGGCTTTTTTAGATTCTGCAGAACTCACGAGACTAGCGCTCAAAGCTCCAGAAGCCATTTGTTCCAATAACATTTTACTTATGTCGATATCTTTTTTGTCGCCTTTTAAGAGTTTCTCCTGAACGGCAGCAAATTCAGGAGGGACTTGTGATCTTAATGCATCGAATGGCAGTTTCTTTTTATCAGTCTTAGATAGATCGGTTGCAGTGTTTTCGTGACTGTCAAGGTCCCGCGGTCTTTTGTCCGATCTTATAATTGATTCATAATTTAAAGACTGCTTTGACAAAGATTCTAATAAATAGGGATCAGGAGGTAAATGAATTTGTGGTAATTGACTTGATTGCAGACGATCAGAAACCTTTTGCTGCCTAGAAGTTGACGAATTTGTAACGACAGTTGATGATCGCGGAGTAGTTGTTTTTGAACTACTACGTGAAGTGCTATGGTTTGAACCTTGCAAAGTAGAAGCTCCTGAGCTGGCCACAATATTATTACTTAATAAACCTAGAGCATCATATGCTGATGACATACCAGAATGCATACCAAATGGATTTAGGCCGCTTAATCCTAATTGAGGGTATAACATATTAGGGTTTGGAAATACAAATGGGAACTGTGAATTGGCAGATTTAGAACTAGAAGCATTAACACTTTCTGTGGGTTTTCGAGATTTGGATTTACTATCACTTGGTACACTTGGTGCACCAAGATTATTCATGTCTAGAGAAGAAAATCCAGGCAGTCCCAATCCAGCTAAATTAGCGAAAATATTTCCACCGGCTATATTTCCTAATAAATTTGGCATACTGTTAAAGGAGTTTAACAATGGATTATTCTTAGGATCAAAACTACTCAAGCTCGATAATAACTTTGGGTCAAATGTATTTAATAATTTTGGATCAAAGCCTGTTAAGTTAGATAGGGTTGCAGCTAATGTTTTAGGGTCAAACGCACTCAGACTGGATAGACTAGCTAAAATAGCAGGATTTAAACCAGCCAAACTTTGATTCATATGGGAATTTGATGCCATAACATTAGAAGATGGTGAATCAAGTGTAGGTGGTCGACCTTTCTTGCGTTCATTCATGCTACCGGTAGCTTGCATTGGTGAATGTCTTTGACTGCGCACATCTTGAGGCAACTTAATATGCTCCTTTATACCTTCAGTCCACTTAGAATCAATGTCGTACATTGGATTTTCAGCAATCCACTGGGCGAGGTGTTTAAGTTGTGGTGCTTTAGGGCCAACAATCCGCTTGCCAGTGACGCGATGAACTACAGGCACGTGTTCTTCGGGAGCCAATCGCGGAGCCACCCCTCGACGCCGTGTATCAACTGTAGCCTGTTCAGCTAACCATTTATTTACCTTGGCTTCATGAGAATACGATTTCATCGGTGGCACAGCAGACGCTTTAGGCATCTTTGTTTGCTCTAGCGATTGCTGCAAAAACGAAGATAACTCCTTAGACGAAGCTTGAGGTGACGGAACATTTGTCACCGTGACCGAAAATGGTTTCTGAATAGAAGAACCAGTGGATGATGAAGGAGGTGCGGCCGGAGTAACAGTCACGTCAGGAAGCACGCTGGCGCTACGTCCACGGGGGCTTTCTGATGAGGATGCCGATGGGCTTTTACATTTAGCAGCTGATAACCCTAATACGATTTCATCTAACTTCTTTCTTTTCTTTTCTTTTCCAACAATCTGCTCTGGCGCAGGCTGGAAAGGAATAATACAAATTTGTTAATATAAAAATAGGACTAAGACGCCATAGTTAATCTTTCAGTAATTACTAAAAACTTTGACAACGCAAATTACATAACTTAATTATTTCCGTGCAAAGATTTTATTTGGTACTTTTTACGAATAATACTACTCTGTGTAAAAAGTATCGGGAATATGTCAATAAAAAGACCCGCGTAAAAGAGGTCGTTCTAATTTTTTACTGTTACTGCATGTTGGTAGCACTGTACTGATTTAGCGCGCAAAGTTTGAGCGGGATCTGTCATTTAATTTGTTTTAAACTACACTTTTTGTTGGTCATAGTTTTGAGTTCTCGGCGATTTTTACAATGGAAAATATTGTTGAACAAAGAGTGTGCCTTAAATTTTGTGTTTCGAATGATATTTCATGTGGTGAATCACTAAAAATTTTGCGAAATACCTACGGCGAATCGTGTATATCGAAAACAAGGGCTTATGAATGGTATAAGGCTTTTAAAGAAGGCCGAGAAGTAGTAGTAGACTTGCCTCGTTCTGGTAGACCTTCAACCGCTACGACCAAAGAAAACATCGACAGAATCAAGAAGCTAGTGCTCGAAAATCGACGTATGAGTCTGAGAGAGTTGGCTAGTGAGGTGAACATATCTTTTAAGTCCGTCCACAACATTCTCATTGACATTTTAGGCATGAAACGCGTCGCCGCTCGACTAGTTCCAAAAGAGCTCAATTTTGTTCAAAAAGCGCAGCGAAAGCATGTCGCTGAAGACATGGTTTCCCGAGCTTCTACGGATCCGACCTTTATTAAACGTATAATAACTGGCGACGAAACATGGGTTTATGAGTACGACATGCAAACAAGCCAACAGTCTTCAGAATGGCGAAAACGAGCCGAAACCCAAAAAACCGCGGCAAAGTCGCTCCAAAATCAAGGTGATGCTGACAGTTTTTTTTTTGACTACCGTGGTGTGGTTCACTCCGAATTCCTTCCAGAGGGAGAAACAGTGAATAAAGAATATTATTTAGGCGTCATGAAGCGTTTGCGTGAGAGTATCCGCCGAAAACGTCCAGATTTGTGGCAACACAACTCATGGATGCTGCACCATGATAATGCACCATCACACACAGCCATTATAGTGAAAGAGATTTTAGCGAAAAATTCAACAAAAGTTCTCGACCAAGCACCGTATTGTACCTGATATGGCTCCGTCTGACTTTTTTTTATTTCCCAAGTTAAAATTACCACTTTGAGGAAAACGTTTTGTGTCGATAGAAGCCATAAAAGAAAATTCGCTGAATGAGCTAAAGGCCATACCGCAAATAGCCTATGAAAAATGTATGGAAGACTGGGTGAAGCGTTGGAGATGTTGTATTGCAAGCGATGGGGCCTACTTTGAAGGCGATAAAATTAATTTAGATGAATAATTTGTATTTTTTGTTTTATTGACAAATTCCCGATATTTAGTACACAGAATGTATATTGGACTGCCTTGTTGGTCTAGTGGTCGCAAAGCACGACTGCTGAGCGGGAGGTTCGTTTCCCAGTTCGGCAAAGTAATATTAGGTTTTTCCCAGTTAATAGCAATAGGCCCCTAATTATACGTGGGCCTTAGAACAAAACTGGCGAAATGTTGCTATCCTAGGTATATCTCTCCGTCTCTGCATACCCCTTCGAAAGTATATAAAAGCTTATTGCATTAATAAAAAAAAAGCCAGAGAGTCTCTAAAGATATAGCTTGCAATAAAAAAGAGTAGGTTGAACATACCACATTTTTTCTCTTCATTAGTCTGGTCAGAGTGTCGTCCAGACGGCTGCGGGCCGGCGGCGGCGCGTCGGGCGGCGGCGGGCGGCGGCCCGCGGAGAAGTCGTGCACGTCGCTCAGGTCCAGCGGCGCCGACAGGTCCACGGGCGCGGCGCCGGGCGCGGGCGAGGCGGGCACGCGCTGGTGCGCGGGCGGCGGCGCGCCCGCCTCGCCCGGCGCCGCGCTGGCCGCGCCGCCCGAGTGCGCGGCCTGCGGGGACGACAGCAGCGCGTGCAGCTTGGCTCGGTCGGTCTCCACGTCGATAGCGATGTGCCGTTTGGGTCCCTGCTTGCGCTCGTCGTGCGCGTCGGGCTTGGCGGCGGCGGGCCACTCGCGGTTCTGCACGGCATGTGCGATGTGGTGCAGTCGCGTCTCCAGCGCGCGCTCAGAGAACCAGCGCTCCGGAGGTAGCGTCTCTTCGATCCGCCCGAGTTTGGCCAGCGTCTCTAGTTCAGAGAGGGCGTCGGTGTCGTCGTCCACCGCCCGTTCACAGGCATTGGAGGTTCTTTTGCTACGTCTGAGCGACATGCGCGTTTCACCTGCAACCTCTTCGGAAACAGTTGCATCTTCTTCGTCAGAAGAAATTTTTTGGGCTTCATTATTGGTGCTACTTTTATGACTTGCATACCACTTACTAGCGCAATCAGCGAATGGCATTTTGGGATCACAGAATAGTTTACTATATGTATCACCCAAACCATGCCTGAAATTAATATTTGTTGATGAAATGAATTAATAAAATCTTTTAGACTATAAACATATATTATAGGGGCATTCAATGTGAATCAGAGAGGCAAAAAAAGTTGAATTATCTATTTTTTATCATTTTTGATTATTATTTTTGTTGTTATTAAGTACGTTCGCATGTTCTAAATTCATTAATGCTAAACAGGGAAACCTATTATTAGCCATACAAAACAGTAATATACGTTCTATAATATATTATAGGTATAGCTGTTTTCTAAAAAAAAAATATTATGTCCTCGATCCAGACCAAAAATATTTTTACTGTATAATGTGTGGTTACAGAGATAGAGGGGTTTACATTTTTTACTAACTTGCAGGTATGCACTATTTCGAATCCCATTACCTAGTATTAAAAAGATAAAATGAAAAAATAAAGCAGCCACATTTTTATGACATAATTCCATTTATATAACTTTTTAGAATACAATATGTTTGAATTTTAATATCATTGTGTATTTTTTAACATTTTTATATTTTTCGAACTTAAAGTTCACAAAGTAAGACCCTATTTTTTCCCTAAAATTGCTTATAGTGACATAATCCTTGCAAGTTTTAACGGTCATGTAAGTCGTTCAGGCGCTTGTTTAGCAAAAATAATTATGTTGAATCTGAATCGAGGACGTATATATATAACATAATTCAAAATTACTAAAATCTAAAATATTATCTTTTTTATCCGTCCGCTTCACGTGGAATGGCCCCTACATTTAATGATATGCCACTTACTTGCACACTCCTAAAACTAACAGTTTGTCGTGTCGCGCAGGTTGCCACCACGGCGGTGTTTCTGGGGACCGCTCGCACAAAGCTAAACGCGTGTCTAGTGCAGGATGTGGTGCAACTTCTTCCCTTAATACTCGTAAAAGATCAATTCTGTTGAGAAAACATTTTGCATCAAAAACAATTCAGAGTTAGCACTTCCTATAATCCAGAAAATTTTATTGCAAGTTGGAGCAACAGTACATTACTAAAGATTTAAATATTTCGTACTTTTAGTCAAAATTAATATCAATCTATACAAATAAATAAAATTCGAGTATCTGCTGTGACATAACAACAGCTTTTTAATATATACATGAAAGTATATACAATATAATTATATAAAAATAAAGGGTTTTTTGGCTGTCTTTCCGTCTGTTTGTTTCTTCAGACTAAACTCGGCTAGATCGATTTTGATGGGACTTTCAATGGCATATAGGTCATGTTTTAAGGTCCTATAAAGGCTACTTTGTATTTCAAAAATATTTAGGGTTCCGCAGGAAAAACCACCCATGAAATTATTAACACAATCAGATTTTTAATCAAAATCCACGGACGAATTTACAGGCTTAAGCTATTAACTATAGATCCTAACAAATATAAAATATTACAAACTATTTACCTTTCAAGAGTGGCTATGGCTCTTTCTTCTCCAATAGGTTCCGCCTTTAAATCTGCTCTCGTAGGTAGTTCAGCTTCTCCTACAGATAGTCCACACTGTCGTTTGCACATGGCCATGAATGCTTTTAGATAATCAGTTAAAGCATCGTCACTTTTTGTGTCCAATCGAGCCAATGTTCTAAAACGACTCCAACGAAGACTTTTAGTTGTCGGGTCGAACTCGACTCCATAGGATGCAACCGTTCGCCGGAAAGCCTCTTCATCAGCACGAGTCCAACGCCATTGAGATACTTCATCTCTGGCTAGCTGATCCATCCGCTCTCTTCGCTCCATCTTCTAGACGAAATTCTTACTTAATAAACTTTTTCGTTAAAAAAAACGTCGCCCCACACTATGAATTTCTCCTGTATCGTGGGTGCGTTTCACAAACATGAAATAACACATAGGTAGACAAACACCCAGACTCGGGACTAACATCTGCGGATCACACAGATTTTAGTCTCATACGGGAATCGAACTCGCAACTCCTAGCGTAGCCGTCCAATTGCTTAGCCACTGCGCCAATCAGGTCGTGAACTTCTTTTTCCAAACATATAATATTTAAAAAAATTAGCTAAGATTGACGTTTGCACTGCAGTGAGCCAGTTATAGGCTGTTATTATTATTAAGTTTAAAGGATCGACTTGTTTGACTGTAAGTTATCCACTGTCCTCGGGAATACCTATGCACACTAGGGAATATGCATGAATTTTATTTCTTTTTTCATACGATACGATACGAAAAAAAAACAGCGCCAAATAACTAAAATTTATAGGGATATTTTTTTTTATTTATATTATCCTAATACGGCCATTTAAACACCCGCCATTTTCAAACAACTAGTAAATAGCTGAAAAATTATTGTGCTCTGTAATTTATCATATGTTTTCTATTTTACAACTATTATAACACGAAAAATAACATAAAACCTTTATTTAAGGAATACAATACAAAAAAAAGTACTGCATTTAGGTTTAGGTTTAAAGAAACTTTATTCTCAATAAAAACATTACATAATGTCGCTTACTTGAGAACAACAACAACAATTAATTAAATAACTAAGATTAGTTTCGACAACATTCGGCACAGACAAAAAAAAGAAAACAACAAACAAGTCCCATCCAACGCACCCATTTCTCAGATATCTGGTTTGTAATTAAGTAGGTAATGGCTAAGCTGAGTTTTGAATGCATCAAATGAGTGCAGGTTTCTTATATGTGAGGGTATTTTATTGTAAAGCTGTGCTCCTATAAATTTGAGCATTTTTTTGCCGTAATTAGTCCTTATTTTTGGCAAAACCAATAAACTTGCTCGGCGACTGCTTCGTTGGTTAACTTGTCTATATTGGGTAAGTGTAATATTTGTGTGTATGGTTTTGTTGAGAGCCTTTCTGATAAAAATACATTGACGTCACATTACATCTGAAAGTTAGCGTTGCGTTGCAACTACTTTGAAATTCCCGCTCATTTGTGGCACTTTTTAATAATTATTTTCTTAATCAAAAGAAATTATATAAAAAATATTGATATAGGCATAATTCATAAGCAAAACAGATTATTAAAAAACTATTTGGCACATGCATATTCCCTATTGGCGTCACCGGACAAAAAGGCGAGTGAGATCAAGAGTCACACCCAAGTACTTGGTTTGCTGCTCCCATGGGATAGGCTTACCAAAATGGGTTATTTAAGGGGGGAGTCTGGGCGCGAACATTCTCTCAGAGAAGAGAATTGCTGCGCTCTTAGTCAGACTGCTGCAGAGTGCAGCCACTTCCCTAGGGTACTGACAGATTTTTGGAGAGTTCGACCTATCGCTTCAGTCAATAAACCTGTGTAATATAGAGGACCGCATTATCAGCAAATTATATTATCTGGGGTATCTTGACCAGGGGATATCACTGGTGTACAGCGAGAGCAAAAGAGGTAAGAGCCCTGAGCCAGCTATGTTATGATCGGGTGAAGGGACGATAGCACGCCCTCTTTGCGATATCAAAAAGACTGATTCGTTCGACAAGAAGTCTCGTAGATTGAACACGAGACGGCCCGGCATGCTTTTTATAACTTATAATAAACTAGCACTGAGTATTTACGCACCTTAGCTCTTTGTTGCATCTTAAGCTCTTCGCGTTTATAGTTTCTCTGATAAGCTGTGATAAGTCTACGGAGTCTGGTATTTAGATCTTGCATTGAGGGCCATAAATGGCCACCACTGCTACTTTGTGTACTGTCATCGTCAGGGCGAGGAGAAGCGGCAGGAGATGTTGCTCCAGCTCCACTGGACACATCGTCTGTACAATCTTCATCTCCAACCACACTACCTCGTACCTTCCTCTCTTCACTCCTGTCACACAATTAGTTCTTTATTAGTATTCATGGAACTAAAACTAAATTTTAACTGTTCTGGAGAAAACATGGTTGCTATCTACCTACTTGGCATACAACAATCTGGCAATACAACCCCTTAAAATGTTTGTGTTTTAAAATACTCACTTGATATCTGTACATTCAGCGTCATCGGGTGGTCCCAACTTATCTACAAAGCAAAGTTGTGGATCTGATCGCATTGCTAAATAATTTTCGTAACCGTGAACGTAAGTCCCTACTAGTAGGGAGACATCACATTCGCTATCCCACCACAGGCGCGGAGGTGTGCTATCCACGCCACGGGGTACACGCATACCTAATGAACTGTAAAAACAAAGCTTAATCAATTAATTAGTTCGCAATCTTATCTATTACCCTACAGAATAACTACTGTTAAAAGTTGTAGTAAGTATAACCAAAATTTAAATAATATGTAAATGTAAGGTCATTGAGCATAATCCAACCCGATCGCGGACATGAAGAAAATGGTATGAAATGAAAGAGTATAAATTCGCTTAATATTATGAGGTTATTTTGTTTGGAATCCATGGGAGTACAAAGTTATAACCAAAAATATAATTCAAAAAATCAAATACTTTTAACGCAGCCCTTTGTTGCACTTCGTTGTGATTTGTGAGTTATCATTTGTTTCTATCGGCTACCTACCTAATCTAATTTGACCTGATTATTTGCCGTTTGTATATATATAATATATATATGGTATGGAATTTCTTTGATATGAATAGACGCAATAATTGTCTAGTATTGTATTACCAAGTTTTGTCGATCCCAAATGCAGCATTTACTTAAATAAGTAGTTTTTAAGACATTGGGTTGAGAACTTAAGAAGATAATTTTTTTGATTATTTTAGAATGAGCATATCTTCATTTGAAGAGCTTTTGAGTTTATTATCACCATGCCTACAAAAACGATCGTACAAGGGAAGAATTCCTGTTATGCCTTTGGAAATGCTGGGACTGAATATCAGGTAAAGTAAAACAAAATTTATCTATTTATTGACATTTTAATTGGTTTTTTTTTTGCGAAAAATCAAATGTGTGATTAATAGCCGATTAATAGTAATTAATATTATGTAATCTCCTCTTCCGTCGACAAAGCGCTATAGGTAGAATAATTATCACTAGGTGAATTAATTTGATCTTCCCCTGCGTTTGATGATTGTTCGTGTGATAAATGTGGAATTGGTGTTTGGTTTGCATTTGATGATTGTTCGTGTGATAAATGTGGACGTGTCAGTGGTGTTTGGTTTGCAAAATTGAGTTTGATAGCCTGTGTAGCTCTGGTAGTTGCTAGGCTGATAGGAGGAACTATGAGGTGGGTAGCCTTGATATGCAGGTTGAAGTATGTCTGTTAAAGTTTGGAGAACACGACTTTGAAAAAATAAGTGTTTTGTTCTCATCCCATTTTTCCAGAAACTTCCCTTAAAAAAAGGGAAGGGCCTGTTTTCCGGTTCCTTTAAAATTTTAACAATGTCATCTTGAAACTCGTTTGCCTTTCTTTTTCGCGGCTGCTGTTTGTATCGTCTTGGAGATTAACTGCTTGTACAGATGGTATTCTTTGGTAGGTTTTGCTCCTGTTCCAGATCGCTTTTCATCTTTAAGTTTCTTTACGCACTTTTTAAAAGTATCGTTGATCCCTCCATCTTTTTAATACTTCATTAAATTAAATTCTGTAAATTATACAAAATTAATCGATAAAAATACATAAATGTAGGGACATCCCTGTGACATTAAGGCTTAGTTCAGATGAACGCGAGACGACGCGCGCTGCCGCGCGATTCACCTGTTCAGATGGCGGCGGCTTACGCGCGAGTCTAGCGTGAACATTCAGTGAGAATGGACGTGGAGGAGGCAATTTGCTTTTGGGTTTTATACCGCAAACTGCGACGTCGCCGTCGAAAGCAAAGACGATACTGGGTGCACCCTATTTTAAGTCAAAGACTTTCTTTAAGCCTGTTAAGACCTTCTTTTTATTATTCTATTTGAATAGTCCTTCGAGCTAAGATTCCAAATCGCATCTTTTTTTCTTCAATTTCGTCTATTAGTAAATCCATTGATATGTCGTCCTCCATTTTTCGTCGCTCCTTGCGTCCGTCCGCCTCAAACCGCGCGGGTCAACTGAACAGGTCGATACAGGTGTGTAGATCTTAAACCGCGCGTCACCGCGCGGTGACGTACACACCAACGTTGATTTGTTACAATCTTAAACTACGCGCCGAGCCAACTGCGCGTCGTCGCGCGTTCATCTGAACTTAGCCTAAATATATACATAAAAGAAACCATTCATTTAACCGTTAAACTAAGAATATTTAACTACCGTTTGAGTAGGGCGAGACGATATGTCGAGTGCGCTTTCGGCATACTAGCCAACAAATGGCGAGTATTTCATCGACCCCTTAACGTCTCAATTGACTTTGCAGTCGATATTGTCAAGGCTTGTTGTATTTTACACAACTTTGTACTGAACCGCGATAGATTACAATCCCCCGTAGAAATGATCATAGATGATTCTGAACTACAAAGCCTCCAGACGTTGAATAATGAGTGCAAATTTAATAAGAGACAAATATTCGAATTATTTTTCTAGTGACTTTGGAGCCTTGAAGTGGCAATTTAAAAAAATCGAAAATATGTAAGTACTTGCTTAGTTCTATGTAAATAGATATACAGTAGGTACTTCAAGATAAATAATGGGCATAGGAAAACATCAGAAATAAGTAATAACAATTTTAAAACGTAATTTATTTAAAAAAAACACTTTTAAATTTAACTTTATAATGCAAACAAAACAATTGTCAATGTTATTTCTAAGAAAATCAAAATAGGTCAGAAACACGAAATTAGTCGATGCTCCTTATTCACCTTGTCGTACTGTACACTTTATTGCACTAAATTACATTTATTCATAGAAGTACGAATAGCGCGCCAGGTTCTAGAAGCCCTCTTACACGCGCGCGCGCTATTCATACTTCTGTGCATTGATTGTATTGTTGTAGAAATAAAAGTACTTACCAAGTTTTGTTTTTTCACTGTTTTCTTTGTCTTGCAAATTCGGAAACAAACTTTCACAGACGCTACTAACTTTTAAACTATTGCGTTCCATGATAATTAGAACTACAACACGGGAATAAACGCGAAACTGTTTTGCGTTAATTCCCGTGTTGTAGTTCTAATTTTCACAGACACTCTTCCACGCATCTTGCTTAATAAATGTATTTTTATAATGTTCATCACTTGTGTCTCAATTAAAGATATTAAAAAATCTACATCATATTCCGCCATTCTATAAACAAAGGCGGCGCAGGCGCCGCGCGTCTTTCTCTAAAGCTGTCTCAGAGCGGACTAAAAGTCTTTTAAAAGGGACGTCACCAAGTATAACGTAATATCGCAGGAATGCGCGATGCGATGCGAATTCGCAGTTATGTGTGGGAACCCTTAATTTATGTCCGCGTGGGCATTTCTCCCATAATATTTGCCCATTGACCTTTTAAACAGAATTACAACATTTTCCAGAAGTTATTAAAATGTACTGTAAATTCGCATATGCTGAACTTATACAAACTTAAACTTCTGTAAACTAGGATAACGAATATAATAAGGGATAAATAAAACCAAACAATTTTACCTGGCATGAACTCCACTCTCTATTTGCGTCGCGTAGTCACCAATTACTTCATGTTTGATATAATACATCATACGAACTCTTAGTAACACCCTTAAAAAATATAATCCTTTATTAAAATAATTTAATATTTGTATAGTGCAAAGAAATGTAATTGAGATTATTATAATATGAATGATGTGTGAAGAAACACGCAAATCAAAGATAGCATAGAGTGGTTTTCTATATTAATATTACTGCTTCCGCCCGAGACTTCGCCTGCTTGGATTTCGATGATGTTTTATAGCCTATAGCCTTCCTCGATAAATGGGCAATCTAACACTGAAAGAATTTTTCAAATCGGACCAGTAGTTCCTGAGATTAGCGCGTTCAAGCAAACAAACCTCTTCAGCTTTATAATATTAGTATATATACTAGGAAGTATGATTAGTATGTTATGGCTGCATTAATATATGGGGCATTCCACGTGAAGCGGACAGGTAAAATTTGCTTTTTTTGTACGTAGGGGGTAATCTGCAAAACTTTTCCCGGTAGAAAGCTACATTATTCCTGTATGAGTGTAATACATACAGGCTATAAATTATTATATTTATACTAGCTTTTGCCCGGGACTTCGTCTGCGTGTATTTCTATTAAAATACCTGTACGTAGCAGCAGTCAGCAGATTTACTTAATTGAATCTGATTTTGTTAACAATTTCATGGGTTTACATTTTTTTACTGCGGAACCCCTAATATTTTCATAATTAAAAATAGCCTAAGTTACTCCTTATAACATCAGCTATTTGCCAGTGAAAGTCCCGTCAAAATCTATCCAGCCATCGCGGAGAAGCTGTATCCCACGAATTTCCCGCATTTTTCTAATTTTCCCGTGGAACTCTAAATATTTTTAAAATTCAAAATAGCCTATTTTATAGGACCCCGGACCATCAGCTATCTGCCAGTTAAAATCCCGGCACAATCGATCCAGCCATTTCGAAGATTACCCGGAACAAGCAGACAAACAGACAGACAATTTGTTTTTCAATTGCATTTTTGTTATGTGTATCGTGTATACTATCGTATGCATGTGTATGTAGTAAAAAAGCTATTATTTTGATGTTACAAACAGGCACTCCAATTTTATTTATGTGTATTTGTTGAAAACTGAAAACATTGTAGTCTACAAAGTACACATTTCATAAGTTATATTTAAAAAAACTTACTTATTGGCATGTCTAAATAAATGCTTTTTGTAACTATTTTCCAAATATAATTCACAATCGTATTTTTCTGTCGAACTCCAATGGCTCGTATCTTCCCATTTTTGCAAATCATTTGATTTGGGCAAATCCTTTGGCCTATTTTTCTTTTTAGCATTTCTGCCTCGAGGCACAGGGTTATGTAATCCACTGTGGTTTCTTGATATTGTTACTTCTCCATTTTCGCAGGGTTCTATGAGATCCCAGATAAAATTTCTAATTTTTTCGTCACCTTTGTAATGGCGTAAACAATATAAGACCTGTAATTAAAATTTAATTTATAATATCGGTCAAAAACCAAGATTTTATAGAAATATAACACCAACAAAAATCAGGAATAACATTTAAACTCAGTGAAAGTCTTAAACTTTCTCGGTATTAGCATGGCAGATCATCATTTAATTATTATAATTTATGTAGTATATTAATTATGGAATATTGTGCAAAGTATCATTTTCCGTAAACTATAAATCATTGTGTGTGAGTTGCACCAACAACTTTGATAATATATTGGTCAGCGTTAAATATGGCCTGTTGTATGAGAATTTCCTACTAACTTAACGTTGACGTACGGACTAAACGATAACAGGCGACTGGTGCAACCCACCCTATATGTTTTATCATCATCAGCCAAAAAAGGTCCACTATTGAAAATAGGCCTCCCCGTTTAAGCGGGAGGGTTGCCATAATCCCCACGCTTGGCAAGCGGCTTGGGGATCGCAGTATTGATGGTAAAGTTACAGAAGACGCTGCTGCCCATCTTCTGGGTTTTCCCTTAGTCGCCTATTACGACACCCACGGGAGGAAAGGGGGTGGTCAATTCTAGGCCGGATACCACACGGTTGATATGTTTTATACTTTACTGATAATTAATTAATTTAGCTAGAAGTTGATTGATGCAATTCAAACAAAATAATTATAAAAATAACGTAACGTTGACGAATGATAACTACAATCCAAAACTAACTATACGATTTATAAATTAATTTCTTTCTCAAATTCTACTTTAATACAGACCTAATATATAAAAAAAAAACAACTTACTATAATTCGCGCACAGTCTTCTATGACAGGAATTGTCCAGCCTTTCCTAAACTGATTTTTTTCTACTATTTCTTCCCACCGTGCCCACCTGGTTCATAAATGACGCGAGTTGTGAGGTTACATTAAAAAAAAAACAACCGAATTAAGAAGTTCCTCCTTTTTTTGAAGTCGGTTAAAAGTCTGCAAGTAAAAATATTTAACACTTACCCGAATGTTAGTAGTCCTCTTTCTATTTTAAAACACTCAGATCTTGTCCATGATCCATAAACAACCTCTTCATCTACTGGAACACCTTCATGACGCGGAATGTAATCATCACTTGCATACCTTCGACCCTTTTTACCTAGTTTGTCTTTCTTTCTCTTACTTCTTAAACTTATGCCTAAAAAAATATTTTTTTATTTCATTTTAAATTCAAGGAAATTCCCGAATTATTAGAAAAATGTTGGGTTTAAAGAAAGGTATTATTTGATATAAGCTAATTTTAAAATACATAATGCAATGCAATAAAATAAAAATACAAACACGTGTGAGTACCATAACATACCTTCCTCATCCTCATCTGAATCAGGTGTAACCTCCATATCAGACATTTCCATGGGCCCATCATCATGACCATATCTCTTAATAACTGTCCGTTTTCTAGGCTCTGTAACAATCAAGTCTACATCTTCTTTTTTCTCAGTAGTATCAATTTCGGCTTTTTTGGCCCATTTATTCCAGAAGTCAGGATCTCTTATGTCGATATCTGATCTCTGATCAGCTGCTGCAAAACTTGCTTTAGAAAACGTTGATCCCTTCTCGGACTCCATTTGAATAACTTGAGTTCTACGCGCTAGTATCATTTCAATGTCTTCTTCACAAAACTTGTCACCAGCATTATCTTCATCCATCACTGCGCCATACGCACCTTTCTTAAGTAAATCTTCTATTTCTTTTTTAGATAATTGTCTTATTCCGGTTTCTTTTCCTTGGGTAGTATTCATACTTTGTAATATAGCCTTATCTAGACCAAGTTTTAACGATGCTTTGTCGAACATTTCTCTTTCGTACGTATTACGACAGATCAATCTGTATATTTTAACCATTTTTTGTTGACCTATACGATGGCATCGAGCTTGTGCTTGCAAATCATTTTGAGGATTCCAATCGCTATCATATATTATGACTGTATCTGCTGCTGTAAGATTTATACCCAATCCACCTGCTTTAGTACATAACAAAAATACAAACCTATCAGAATCCGGTTTGGAAAAGCGATCAATGGCTTCTTGTCTCAAGTTACCTCTTATACGACCATCTATTCTTTCGTAAGGGTACTTTCTAAATACTAGATAGTCTTCTAATATATCTAAGCATCTAACCATTTGACTAAATATCAAAACTCGGTGGCCACCAGCCTTCAACTTTGGTAGTAATTTATCAACAAGCACCATTTTACCAGATGAATCAATGAGTGCTTTATAATAAGCTTCTTTATCTTCCCCATTAGCTTGTTTATAATCAAATTGTATCTGATCCTCAGCTCCATTAAGCAGATAGGGATGAATGCAACATTTTCTTAGTTCCATCATGGTGTTCATTAAATTTGGTATATTTGCTGCTGAAGCAATACCTTTCTGTAAGAAGCTAAAATTTCTCTCAAGTATGGCTCTATAATACTTTTTCTGAATGTTAGTTAACTCAACTTCAATAATTGTTTCTTCTTTAGGAGCTAAAGTTTTTTCAACATCCTCTTTTAATCTTCTTAACATCATAGGTTTTAAAAGTGCTTGCAACTTCATCACTTCAGATTCGGTCTTAAGCTGACCAAATTCGTTCAAAAAAGCATCACTGCTTGAAAATTGGGAAGGTTCAAGGAAGTTAAGCAGAGAGAACAATTCATTAACGTTATTTTGAAGCGGCGTGCCTGATAATAGAACCCTGTGTTCTAAATGAAGTTGTCGTAATCCCTCTAGTAACTTACAGTTGCGATTTTTTAATCTATGAGCTTCGTCAATGACACATATACGCCAATTAAACGATTTTAATTCTTGAAAGTCCGTCACTATTATTTCAAATGTTGTTATAAGGACGTTGAACTTTGTAATTTCTTTAATAGGTTCACCTTGTTCATTTTTATAATGAAACTCATATTCTTGTAACATACTCTTGCTCTGTTGTGAACCATGATACACCACAACGTTCATTTCGGTCCATCCTTCAAATTCTCTCTGCCAGTTAGGTATGGTAGATAAAGGGGCTATAATAAGAAAAGGTCCTCGTATACCATATTCCCAAACAGAATTAACAAAAGTTAAACTCTGTATAGTCTTTCCTAATCCCATTTCATCCGCTAAAATGCAGTTACGATTGTTATGCCAAGAAAATAACAACCAATTAAGACCTTCTAGTTGGTAAGGTCTTAATGTATTTCCTCCCTTATACAAAGGAGATTCCTTTAACTGCACCCATTGATCTGCTGAAGGTCTTTTCTTAAATTTCCATTTCTCTTTAGGGGGAGTTTCACTGAATGTCTTATACTGTCTTATTTTATCTACATCGATATCCTCTTCCAATTCCCATGTACTATCTTCATATTGTAAGCTTTTCCATTTAACTAAATAATGTTTCACAACAGTATTATTTGCAGGATCTTGATTTTCCGACATATCTAGAATTCTTTCAACTTCAACGTAATCGGGATTAAAGGGTTCGTCATCTAACAATTCAAAAATATTCATTTGTTGAGCCTGTTTCTGCTTAAAACGTTTTATTTTAGAAAAAATCCTTTTGTCACCTTTATAAAGTTCTTCTTCTGTTTTCCATTCACAATGTAAATATGAAAAATTTCTGTATTTGACAAAGTATTCCTCTACGTCAACCATAACTGGCTTTTTATTCTTTAAATCAGGATTATCTTTATCAATTTCAGAAGTATTTTCAAGTTTTGTAGTTTCTACAGGGAGTTCAATTTTCTCATAAGTGTTTTCTTCTTTAATTTCTTTTATGGTTTCATCACTCATGTCTTCATTTTCATCTTTAGAAGAAGCAGGCGGTTTTGTTTCATAATTAGCTATACTAGTAGTTGCTTCACTTGGTCCACTTTCTAAGTTTGGAACTATGTCACCAGTCGATGGTTCAATCTTGAATTCTCTTTTACCCATCCGACAAGCTAACACGTGTTGGACTATCATAGCATCCTCTTCTGTCGTATTGACGTAAATATAGTTAGGTTTAGGCATACCTTCAGATCTACTGTTATCTTTGGTTTCCAAATCTTCAGACTTACATTCTTTTTCAACTTTAGGAGTGGACATAGTAAATTCGTCATCTGATAAACGTAACATTACATCATCCGTATATTTTTTACGCTGAGTGTTTCTAGCAGATCGCCTTTTCAAGCTATCGTCACCCTCGGGTGGTGGGGATGGTGGAGGGGTAGACATCATATCGTCTGGTTCACCATCAGAATCGGGTACTATTCCCCCCCGTTTCTTTCTTTTCCCACCTAATGATTTTCTAAGAGTTAGTTTCTTGCAACTTCCACCAGCTGAAGATCGTTTCTTTGAAGATTTTCTTTTTGAAAATATGGAATCCATATCCTCATCTTTCTCACATTGCTCTCGTTTTGCTTCTGCTTCTTCTAGCAAATCTTTAATAGCTATTTTTGAAACAGGTATATCATCAAAATCAGTTACATTAGATTCATCTAATGATAGTTCTGGCATTGTTTTTGTAACATTAGATGTTTCTATGTTAGAAACATTCTGAGTCAATGACAATTCACTTGGTTTAATATCTTTATTATCAGTTTCTAATAAATCATACGAAGTAGTAGTATCCGCTTGTATCTCTAGAGCATACTTTTTAGAATTCCTCTTTCTTTTAGGGGCATTGGGATCCTTGGGTTCCCGTTTTTTGCGTTCTTTTACCGGTTTATCGCCTAACTCTTTAACCTTAGGTTCTCTTGGGGTACGAGGCTTGCGCTCTTTGTTTTTACGGGGTCCTCTTTGTTTTCTTATTTTTCCAGAATTCAAATCATCTATTGAGATTGCGCTACTGTCCAAGTTAGTAATATCTTCATTTAATTCTAAGTCAAGTTCTGAATTACTTTGTAGACCAGTTCCGGCTGTTACGCAATCTTCAGATACTGGTAGTTGATCTAAAGGTTGTGCTGAAGACACGAACTTTTCTTTTTTAGCTCTCGGTTTTCTGGGCTTTGCAGGTCCTTTTCCGCGTCCGCGCCCGGTTGTGCTAGTAACTTGTGGACTTTCTACCATTTTTGTTCCGTATACGGGATTTTGTATGGTACAATTCGGACCGCCATTACACTTATCATTGGACTCGTGTTGCTGAATTAAAGCTAGCCGTTCTTGTAGGCATCTCACTTTTTCTTGATTTTCATTAGACGGCGGTAAGCAGTATATATCTTGAATTTGTTGTTGTAATGACATTCGCTCTTGTTGATGAGATGCTGGATATATGTTGGGCATGTTAGGATGGGGAATTGAATTTGGCCCCATCATTAACATGTTGGGATTTAAAGTATGGGAAATATTTGGAATAATGTTAGGTGGTGGATTTGGAGGTAAAGGAGTGTGAATACTCGGAACATTCACAGGTAATCCTGCTGAAACATTTGGTTGACCAACCGGTTGTATATTGGGCGGCAGATTTCCTTGGATTGGAGTAATGGGTAGTAAATTGCTCTGAGGATTGTGAATTGGAACACTAGATGTAACAGTATTAGCTAAGTTTGAATGTTGCATTGTATGGTTTGATGGTAAATTTGTTGATAAATTAGGAATTGCTTGCGTAACTGAAGTAGAGCTACTTTGAAAAGTAGTTGATACATTATGTGCAGGACTAGTATGGTCAGATGATGGAATACTAGTAGATACATTTGGCTGCAACCCTTGTGTTATAGTAGGCATGTTTGCTGAAACATTCTGAATATTACCCGTTAAATAAGTTGAATTTCTATTGGCATTTATGTTTGAGATACCATCATATTGGTTAGTAGTGTTTACATTAGTCAAAGGAGGTGGTATGTGCATTTGTTGAGATGTCCGATTTTGTGAATGATTGCCAACTGAAGTATTACTGGTAGTTATAGTAGGAGGCATTACAGAACTTAACGTAGTTTCTTTCGTTAAATTTTCAACCGTTTTCTGTTTGACCTCTAGCTTTTGCTCATTGCTAAAGGCTGTTTGCAAATTATTATCAGCATTTTCATCATCTCTCATCGATAAATTATCCATATTTTTTTCTGCAGACTGACCAGGTAACTTCTCATGATTTTCTGCAATTTCTGCAGACGCTGAATTAATGCCACCAGTTTGTATTAGTGAATTATTAGCACTTAAAGCAATAGTCATGCTTTCTTTAACAGTGTTATTAACATTGGACTGAGGTACATAACTACGAGGTGTAATACTATTGTCAGGTCTGTCACTTTCTATTTCATTTTTTTCCATAGGTTTTGTTTCGGTGTTCGAGATAGTATTGGGTACATTTTTAACCAATTCTGATTTCACTGATGGAACTGACACTGCGGGCTCAGAAGACTTGGAAGATGGTTCATTGTTATCAATTTGGGTAACATTATTAGTAGGAGCCAGTTTATTTTGGTTCCATTGTGATGGTGATGAAACAACATGTGACACTGCTGGAGATGCTGGATTGCGTTGGTACGGGTACTCGGTGCCAGCTGGTAATACCATTTGTTCTAAAGCTTGAAGTGTATTCTGCGACGCAAACGGTCCAGTTGCAGGTGGTGGTCCAGTAGACACTGGAGACGGAACTAAATTGCGGGACCCATGTGGTGATGCGCTAGGGCCTTTAACAGGTGACATAACTGGTCGAGGCGATAATTGAGACTGTGTCTGCTGTCGAGGTGATATTTGTGCCCTAGGTGACATTTGAGGCGAAAGTTGTGGAAATGGTGGCCTATATTGCGGGCTCCCAGTTTCTATACCAGCCGGTTTTACAGTACCATACTGATTCGTAACATTTACATCTAAAGGATGTTGTATTTGATGCGATTGGTAATTCATTGATACAGAATGATGAGGTGATGCATAAGGCATTTGCGCCGGTACTGAATGAGAGGGCGCTACTGATGACGGAGGCACTGGTGATTGACGAGGTACATGGTGCAGTGGTGGTGCACCTGGATGATGGAGATGAACATTTGGGTGGCTTTGAATACCAGAGCTCATACCACCAGTATGACCAGCCATATTTTGATGTGATTGATGTTGTGGAATTGGGGCATGAGTTTGTTGGCCATGCGGTATACCATACTGATGCGGATTTACATCCATTTGCTGATGATAAGTAGGATGTTGGCTAATTCTAGATGCAGTTGGTGGATGCATCTGTGTGTAGTTAGGATAATTCTGAAAAAAAAGAACAAAGTTTTTAATCACTCTCGTAGTACATAGTTACATACAACGTGACAGTTTGGTGACCATATCTGCAGCATTTCCTACATTTTAATATTCGAATATTTACTAACCGAATTGTCATAGGTGTTTGGTTTTATTACTTTATTTAACATAACTAAAGTGCAGCCGATCAGAGAATGCGTTCCTGAAGTCATTAGGTCAAAACTAGTGATGGGCAATAAATAACACTGATATTAAATTTTTTATCCAACCCAAAACAGAATAAAATATTAAGATAAAATACTTAAGAGCCATTTTACATTTTTACGCAGTTTTCTAAGATTTCGGCCGCCTAATTTACCATCTTAGGCAGTATTTAGGAATTTATATATAAATTTAAAATGTAGAACAATCATTCGCATTGACACATAAGGTAATAGATTTACAAAAAATAACTTAATTGCTATATGGTGATCAATCTCCTGCAACACGTTTTCTGAAAAATCATCGCAAAGTCAATTTCGGGCTCCAAATTCTGTAATTTACATTCACAAATTTAAATGATAAAAATACAGTATGCATTAGGCATATATTTTTATTGAAACTTACGGTGCCACATTTTCGATTAATAACACTTTTAATTGATAAAAAAAA
This sequence comes from Abrostola tripartita, assembly GCA_905340225.1. Taxonomy (NCBI): domain Eukaryota; kingdom Metazoa; phylum Arthropoda; class Insecta; order Lepidoptera; family Noctuidae; genus Abrostola; species Abrostola tripartita. Next base: position 8,284,348 of record HG996488.1, read on the forward strand.
TAAAACTGAAAGCTATTTTCACGGTTTATACTGTAATTTTAACGCGACTTTTTGGTTTGAATAAAGGTATATTTTAATTTTAAAATCATGTCATAATAAACTATGCTCTTTAAGAGTTTTCTAAGATTTCGGACGCCTAATTTACCATGTTAGCATAGGTGGGCATTAAGACCCGGTGAATAGACGACTTTTATGTAATTGAGGGAGTGAAGCAGATGAAGTAAGGGACAAGTAGTCCCGCCTACTGCGGGATGCACTTCGCGAATCTTGCCGATGCCACCCGATGCGGAACGTCCATTATATTTAGATGCGTAATTTCGCAATCTATGTAAAATGCACGATTGGTCTAGCGTGCCGTTGTTCAGCTACGCACCGCGCTTCCGCGGTGACTACTAGGTTCGAATCTCATTAGGCACATACATTTTTGTTTTCTCATTTTTTTTAAATGTACTTAATTTTTTCTTGTTTTTTAAATAATTGTTATTTTCTGGAAAAGGTTATCAAATTTGTGAAAAATTAATAAAGGAATCATATAGATATTTTTTTAGGAATCACCAAGCTTGATTGTTGATTTTGGAGAAAAATAATATAGTGTGTTACAAAAGAGTGCAGTAATACCAAAGAAAATCGTTGTACACACGGCTACACATCAAGCTATACATTCCCAGTACAATTACTTATCTTGCATTGTATATGATTCCCGTACAATTAGAGATCCTCTGATATGGGAAATGTTTACCTTGATATGTAGCTGTATGTACTCATCATTATGAACAACTGGAGCTGCAGCTGCTGGATAAAATGCATTATGTCAACGCCTCTTCAACCATGAACTGGGTATATAGATTCTTCTTGAGATTCGTAAAAAGACACGTCATTTTTCATTTTATTATGAAAAAAAAAACAAAATAATTCCGAAAATAGTAAAGTTGCATTATAAAAAATAAAAAATCAACAAAAATAATAATTTCAGAAAATTTATTTCAAAAAGGAAAATATACGTGGTTAGTTACTAATGCAGAAAACTCTGCAATGCACGAGACCGCTACACCAATCGAGCTATGGTTATGTTTGTCGAAATTTCACATATCTAAAAACAAACTAGGATACCCTAGTTTGTTTTTAGATATGTGAAATTTCGCACAAAATGGTAGGTACTTATTTTACAACTTCCATCCTTAGAGCATTTGATGGATAAATGCTCTAAGCTTCCGTCATGTGTTTATGTTTCACCGAATAAGATATTTATTTATTTCTCGAAATCGTAGCACAAGACAACAAAAATACAACTTAGACCAATCACTATCAAAAAACTAATCACAAAATAAAATAAATATACAGCTTTCAATTAGAACAGACAATAAATAATTTTTGAGCGGCGAGGGAACAAAGTGACACAAGTCCATCAAGCAGCGCGCCTTAGCGGTCACTGTCGCTCCGCGTAAAAATGAAAGAGAAGCGAAAAGACGCCGCGATGACGCGGAATTTCGTTTGACCCGTCCGAGTAATTTCTGATTAAATATATAAATACATACAAGTATCTTAAATAAATCGATAAATAAAAACGACAGTTCCCTTTGTTATTGCATATTACGTTACTGTTATTTCTTTTATCAAGATTTGCTTATAAATAATAGAGTTACAATTGCTAGAAAGTCAATTTTAATAGTTTTTTATGATTTTATTCTATCGAGAAAATTTATCGAAATCGTGTTTTGAACACAAATATGATCAAGATGAACATTTTTTTTTCTCCGCTCTAAAATGTATACATTAGGCTAAAAAACTGTTTTATGAAGCCTATTTTTACTATGTACAGCGCCTTAACTCGTTAATCGTTAATTAACGAAGTTAACATTTTGAAACGGATTAACTTTTAAAAATGTTAACGGACACATTAACTTCCTTAATATGCAGAAGTCCGTTAATCGTAAATCCAATGCATAATAGTTACCGCACGGCACCGACGAAGTGCCGGGCGGCGTGTGGCAGCGAGTGAAACAACTAAACTAGATATATTTTGCCGGCACGTGCGAGTGACAAAGTAGTAAGTAGTGTTTTGTTTGTTGTTATTTTAAATTACTGTCAGTGATAATTTGCATGTTGATAATTGATAAAGAACAGTGCAGTCTAATTTAGTTAGATAGAAAAAGTGTACTGTGTAGAAATTAAAATAAAACCATATCATGGATGTTGGAAGACATGGAATCGGATCGGATTCCAGCGGTCCTGATGAGGATCCATGGCCACATTTGACTGAGTATGTGGAATTTGTATCCAGATCGGGCCAGCAAATACTTTTTGCGTGTAAGCAATGCTTGCCAAAAGACACCAAAATAAAAGTTCATGTATCAAGCCTTAATAATTTGAAACAACATGTAAGAAGGTTACATGAGTCACAATACGTACAGTTCGAAGAGATTGTTAAGGCGGGCTCTAACCGGGGCAAGACAAAAAGGAGAACTTATTCTGACAATGACAATATTAATGATGATGATAGCACAAGTAGCAGTAATTCTACTCCCGTTAAACGAAGAATACAACAGGGTCGACAGCTGAGCATCGGGGAATCGATCGGGATTGCAGCTACTGGCAGCGGTGTACCCCAAGCCAAAGTGGACAAATGGATAGTAAATTTATTTGTTCCAATCATGATTCCTTTACATGTTGTCGAAAGCAAGTCTTTTGGTGCGTTGATAAAAACGTAAACCCGAGCAAAAATTCAATTTTATGAAGAACTTAGGGTAGATGCATTACTGACGAACACATTGCATGGAAGCAACACCTGATTAGGTATGTAACTAAAATAAGTACCTATTTTTATTTATTTTTAACAGATAAACGTCACCCTACCTACGTAGGTATAATTTTATTTGAAAAAAGTTTAAATAATTAGGGGTTCATAAAATAGGTATGCGTGCATATATGTACATATGTAATTTTCATTTATTATTATAGCATTTGTTTATAATTTTAATTTGTTTACTTGAAAAAATTGATTGGGTGGCATCGACGGCTGACTGTTGGTCATCTCACAACAAAAGTTTTTTGGGCATGACAGTGTTCTTTTTTTTTAATTTATTTATTTTTATATTACACTTACAATAAAAATAACACAGCATACCAAAAACCACTGAGGTTTGTCTGGAGTGCTGTGCATTCTGCTTAAAACTAAAAGATTATATCTAACAACAATCCACATCTCAATCTAAGAAAAATCTACATAACAATCAAAGTATAATTATATGACTACCTACCTACTTACTTATAACAATTTGTTCGCTACAGATGAATGCACTAAGCGGCCACCGTGCTTGCGAATACCGGTTTCGCATGAGTTATCTATAGGTTGTTTAAAAAATGTGTTTTTAATTTATGTTTAATATTAGTCCTGTTGATCCGTTGAATAAACGATTGGTCTAGTTTATTTAATAAACGAGGGATGATATGCGTTGTGGTTCTCTCACCGTAAGTACAGGCTGCTCCAGTTGTCATTAGTTTATTATTAGTCTTTTGCCGGGTTTGAATATTGTGTGATATTTTAATTTGAAGTTCGTCGTTAAAGAATTGTTCTTTCAGAAGACTATAAATTACTTTAGTATGAATAGGAAGAACTTTACAGTATCTAAATAATTTAAATTCGTCGTCCTCATATTTTTTTTTATGCTAGGTGAGACAAGTTTAAAATTCTATAGGTTAGGTTTTATAGTATAGGTTTTAAAGGTTCTCCTATCCTGGTTATGCCATAGCCGATTACAGACTCCACTAGGACGTTACAACGTCCTAGTGGAGTCTGTAAGAAGAAGTCTAATCTTGAAGGGTATTCTATTTTTTATAATGTACAAGTTAGCTAAAAATGCTCTAATTTGCTCACATATGCGATTAATTTGTGGCCGCCAGTGGAATTTACGGTCAATAATAAAACCCAAGTAGGTATGTTGGTCAACGCTTTCTATTATTGGACAGGCACAATCCTTACTTAGTTGGTGTAGGCACATGTGATCGTGGGCCACCAACCTGCCACTAATAGTGCGTTGGTTCCTGGCATAAAGAAAACATATATGGATAAGCTTAGTTTTGTTCGCGTTGAGGACCAACCCATTGTCGTGGCACCATTTATTAATGTTGTTAAAGTCTAATTGTATTTTAGACAATGCAATGTTAGCATCACGGTCTGCAATGAGCAGACATGTGTTCACTGTTCACTGATTAGATCCTATCACAAGAGCCAGAATTCATGCAGTATTAACGTGCATAGGCCTAAAAGGTCATCATACATACGACATCCCGGCCCAAGCAATGATAGATATTTACTATGAATTTCACATAGATAAAAAAATCACAAGGTCAGTTGTCTATTTTTCGTTCTTAAAGCGTGTTTTTATCTCGACGAGACTTATTTTTTTCGTCATATTAAGGGTTAGAGACTTTTTTTAATATTACTGGCTTAATTTTATTTAAGGACTAGTACGGATAATGGCAGTTACTTTGTAAAGGCATTTATGTTCATTTTTGTAGTGATGTGACAAAAATAACTAGGCGTTTGTTACGTTATCTGTCGTTATTGTATAATATGCTTTTTTTGTGAAAAATAATTATATAAATATTTTATTTTGTTTATCTGCCTGTTTTTGCTGGTATTAGTTACTGACATCGGCGCTAAATTGGGAAAATCGACAAAAAAAAGACTAAACAAAACTTTAGGAAACTGCAAAGGAGACATAAGAATTGATAATAATACAAGCGCGTCAGAGTCTGTTTAATAATCTATAATACAATCCAGTCGCAACTATTTCTTAAAATGGGTGTAATTGAAATATTTTATATTAGGAGCCATTTTACATTTTTACGCAGTTTTCTAAGATTTCGGACGCCTAATTTACCATCTTAGGTAGTATTTAGGAATTTATATATACATGTAAAATGTAGACCAATCTTTCGCATTGACACATAAGCTAATAGATTTAGAAAAACTAACTTAATTGCTATATGGTGATCAATCTCCCGCAACACGTTTTCTGAAAAATCATCGAAGAGTCAATTTTGGGCTCCAAATTCTGTAATTTACATTTACAAATTTAAATGATAAAAATACAGTAAGCATTAGGCATATATTTTTATTGAAACTTACGGTGCCACATTTTCGATTAATAACACTTTTAATTGATAAAAAAAATAAAACTGAAACCTATTTTTACGGTTTATACTGTAATTTTAACGCGACTTTTTGTTTTGAATAAAGGTATATTTTAATTTTAAAATCATGTCATAATAAACTATGCTCTTTAAGAAATCTAATAATAAAGAGATTTTTAAAATCATGTCATAATAAACTATGCTCTTTAAGAAATCTAATAATAAAGAGATTTTTAAAATTCTTCTATTTAATTAAAAATTATATCTTTTTCAATATCACTCCAAATCACAATAAATTACGATGCACAAACGTTGAAAGATCAGTCGGGCCCGAGCGCCCAAAGAGGTGGGATCTGTGTCACTTTTTTCTCATTTTAAATTACGAAAATTCGTATAGCAAACGCATGTTAATACTACGACCACAACGTTTTAATTTTCTATATATTCTTTTCATTCGGTTTTGTTTCTTATCAAGTAAAGTATATTATTTTATTAGTTTAAGATATTTTATTAGATTAATATTCAGCTACTTTAATCTTAACTGTACTATTTTTGTCCGCGACTTGGTCCACTTGGATTTTTCTACGCATGAAAAATAGCTTGTAGCTTTTATTATGTTAATCAGGGTTATAAACTATCTATGTGCATTTTTTTTTCTATATCCTTTTAACCGTTTTTGCGTAATTGAGTAATAATCCTCCAAAAATACAATCTAATACATTTATTATTAAAATAAATTTTACAAAACATGATATATTTATATTTGGTGATTATATTATTATTGTAGAAATTATAATTTGTCTAAATAAATTAGTAATGAAACAAAAATATTTTCATAAATCTCGAATAAGAAACATTGTCGTAACGATCAAGATTTTTATGTCCGTCTCAAAACTCGCGCTATACTATTTGCATTGTTTTTGTGTGGGTGTGCTACGCACACATGACAAATTTGACAGAATTCGAACGTCAACATTTTGTGAAATGGCTCTTAAATAATATTCCAAAATATTACTAATGCTTTTTTATTTTTTTACACTACATAGTTACAATTAGAAACTAAAGGCCAGACAAAAAATCATTTTATTTTATTCTGTTATTCTGTTTGGGGTTGGATATAAAATTTAATATTAGTGTTATTTATTGCCCAGCACTAGTATTGACCTAATGACAGACTCCAGGAACGCATTCTATGAACTGCCGCACTTTATCAAGCTAATTTTCTGTAAGTAGCTTAATTTTAATGAGACGTCCAACTTTTCTATTACAAAAATTGTCGATTGTGGTAGCTAACAGGGTTAGCACATCACACTACAATTTTTGAGCGTAGAACCGGAATAACGTACTACGCAATTTGTAGGACAGTGTGACTGTTAAATTATGTAAATTAGCAAAATCAGTTTTGATGACCTCGTTATCGATACATGTTGGAAGGATAACAAAGTGATCAAAAATGATTTATACCTAGCAGATTTTTTCACTGTGTCTTAGTGCTGGTTGTTTTAAACAGTGTTAACGTTACATACGTACGTCAAAAATATAACGATTACAGAAGATGTTTAACGTACGTAAAACATGAAGCGTTGTTTCATGGCATAAAAAGCCGGTTGTCAACGTTATCAGGGTTGCTAGTAGAAAACTTAATGCTATACTTTTGCCCAATAAAATTGATGGGAGATTTTTCTAGTATGGTAACATTTAACCATTCTTGTCAATATTTTTTATCTTTGCCGATGCCATGACAACAGACGAAGAAAAATTATAATAAATTATATACCTACATTTAAAATACTTTAATTTATATTTTTTGCTTTATTTAGTATAGGTACATTGATTAGAAAACTTACTTATATTAAATTAGTCATCGGATAGTGTTGTCCAATCAAACATTTTGTTCCTGTCAGTTTTTTTGTAACCAAATAAAAATTAATAAACTAGAATACAAATTAGAATTCATCTTTAATTATATATATGTCTAGATGGAGTGTCAAGGTCCTGACAACGTCGGGATTTTTTAGCGCCAACTGTGACACCCTACAGCTTTTTGGCGCCAATGGAGACGCTTGTTTTTCTATCATAAAATACCTAATAATTACAGAGGAGAATATTAATAAATATGTATCCTATTAAATAAATTATCAATCGTTCCGGCAGAATGAATTATTGAAAATATTGGAAAATAAATAAATAAAAAAAGCTTATGTAAGACGTAGCTGTCACGCACACATGTCAAAACGGTTGGCACGTTGATTTTTGTTTCATAATAGCGCGAGACTCCATCTAGATAATCTAAGGAATTCATATTGTTTTGTTAATGACTAGATTCAGTCCGCGATTTCGTCTCAAATATCCACCTTGAAGAATAATTCTAAATATTGGCCAATACATTTTTAAAATCGGAACGATAGTTTCGAAAAACACTCCTTATATCTTTAACATAAGAACTCACATAGTTATAAACTTTCACTTTGTATTCGATTAGGATACAATATATAACTAGCAACCTCTTCCTTTAGAGTATCCTAGTCCTGTATAATAATAAAATGACGTTATTTTTTTATCGAGTCAGAGAGAGATGGCAATTAAATTTTGTCGGCCCAGAAATTAACATTAACCAGTGGGCAAAGCATCTGTAATCGTTAACGTTAATTTTTAGCGTACGTAATTTAAATTTTTGAAGCAACATATGTTTGTCGACTGTTAACTCCATTTTCAACATTTACAAGTCCGTCAAGTGAAGCTGAAACAACCCGCCCTTAGTCAATATTTATGTAATTTAACAGCCACACTGTCCTACAAATTGCGTGGTACGATACACCGGTTCTGGGCTCAAAAGTTGTTAGCTACCACAATATTGAATTTTTGTAAGAGAAAAGTTGAACATCAGTAATCAATTTTAAATTTGTTCCATGGATCCCTGACTGTATACTTGTTTAACCAACTATATTAAGTACTTGATTGTTAACTTCCATAAAATAAATAAAGTAGTTGTAACTAACTAACTTCTTCAACCAAAATTTACCTGCTGTTGTCCATAAATTTGCTGTGATGTTGGCTGTGAAAAATGGGGTTGTCGAGGTATATATGCCCCATTCTGTGATTGTAATCCACCTATTCCAGCGCCCTGTTAAATAAAACAAAAATCAGATCTCCGAAGGATAGGTTAACATAAGGGGCATTCCACGTGAAGCGGTCAGGTAAAAATGAGTGATTTATAATATTAAAAAGACAGCTGGATGTGACCACTTTATTATATTAGATATTTTTTTGCTATTTCGACTTTCAGTATTGTTATGATATTTTTACCGCTGATATCCAGTATACAATATATGGGACATTCCACGTGAAGCGGACAGGTAAAAAAGGTTGATATTTCCGATTTTCGTGATTTTTGACCTGATTGGCGTAGTGGCTAAGCGATTAGACTGCTGCGCCAAGGGTTGTGGGTTCGAAATCTTTTATGTTTTAAATAAAATAGATTGACCTTGCCATCGCATGAAAACACAATGTATCTCATTATATGGATCTCACAACTTTTTACGGTAGAAAAACTGAGTTGCGCGACTTGGTTTTTTTACAGATATGTTTTTGATGGGATCTCATTCCTTTTTGTAGAAATTTCATTCTTTTTGCATTAGTTAGTAATACTTAGGGCCGCACTCGTCAAACGTAAGTTCAAAGTTAATCGTTATGTAAAATTGTTATCTGTCATTCACTATAAATACTTTTAATGTACCTAACAGAAAATTACAACATCAAGCTTAACAGAGGATTAACTTGAACTAATGTACGGCACTCACTGTCGTACACAAAGTTTTTTTTAAATTAATGAATTACTTAACCCATTATTTCTCCATAGAATTATATAGAGATTATTTAAAAAAAATTACTCATACTGACTGATACAATGTGCGTAAGATAAATAGAACATGATGTGTGTATACCTGCGATATTGCAGTAAGACCCAAAGGTTGCCTGGAAGAAAGAAGCCGCCTTTCCGTGACGGACGGGAAGCGTGGAAGCCGCGGCGCGGGCAGGCGACTTCCGCCGCCCGCGGTTATAATTATTATTGTTCTCACTTTCATTTCATGGTGATTTAGTCTACTTAATACTTTGCGAAATTTTGGTACCTACTACTTCATAAAATATGGCCCATTCTCGCTTTTTCATTCCGTTGACCAATTTACAAGTTACCTTTGAACATAATTATATCTAGATACCTATCTACACCTATTATTTCACTATATTATACATATACAGTTACATTGATTCATTAACTGCAAGAGTAACTTTGTAACCTTAGTAAACCTATTATCCATTAATAATAAAAATGTTCTCCTGACCGAATTTCGGTCACGACAGCCGATCTCATCTGAGAATAGCCAACTACGCAGGAGATACTATAGTGCACAAGTATGTGCGCAAACACAGGTGCACTCCGTATTCCCTCTCTCTCAAAGTCCAATGGGACGGTAGACCGACACGACCGGAGAGAAATCAGGCGCAGGACCAACGGCTTAACGTGCCTTCCAAAGCACGGAGGGGTCTCGACATATGAAAACGGTCACTCATCACAAGACTGACCGCAGCGAGCACGGCTTAAGGGGATTACATCGCCCAAAACCCAAAAATAGCCCATGTTTAAAGCATTTTGTTGACGAACCCCTTGGAGCGATTACCCTGTAAAATCTATATGTTATACATAAGGTCTTTTCAAATAATCTGTATTGAACAGATTTCAATAAATTTGCTCAAATATTGAGATATAACGGTTTTAAGAAGGCTCTTTTCAATTTTTTAACTCAAATTGTTAGTATAACGGGGCATAATAGTCAGACATGAATTATATACCAAAAAAAAGGTAATTTAATTTTTAACAATCCGTACTTACAAATTTTCTAATTTCGTCTTAGTTTTTGAAATATTTACGAAAAACCAAAATATTCACTACCGCCCCGCGTGAAGCACCCCCGCTGGGCCTGTTGCGCATACTCAGGGCGCATACATCAATGTCAATCAGTGTCCAGAGGACACTTCAGACGGGTGGGTATACGTGCGTCATTTTTGAAAATTAAATCGAAAAATTATTAATTTTGAATGAATTTTGAATTAAACTATATTTTAAATATAACAAATATAAATATTCCGTAAAATAATACAATTAATATGGTATGTATAAGTATAAAAACTACTTGGTAATTAATTTTGATTTTTGAATGTATCATAGAGTAAGCTGCAGATGTGACTTATAGTAAAATACCTATCTACTTAAATCGAAATTTTTGAGAAAGCTTAACTTCGATTTTATAATTAAACTAGCGGCCCGCTCCGGCTTCGCACGGGTATAAAATATATATTATAAGTATTTCTCCACTATTTAATGGATGTTATTATACATATAAACCTTCCTCTTTAATCACTCTATCTGTTAAAAAAAACCGCATCAAAATCCGTTGCGTAGTTTTAAAGATTTAAGCATACATAGGGATATAGGGACAGAGAAAGCGACTTTGTTTTATACTATGTAGTGAAGCATTTAAAGGGATTAATCCTTGCCAAAGTATTAAAAAATAGTCTAGGTTTAAAAACCAGTTCATCCATATCAGTAAAATCCCAGTTCCACGTCCGCACAGGTCCACATCAGTGCTTCAATTTACACATGTTATGTTATTACCCAGTTCTCTAAGAATCTTCAGGAAGAGCAGCATCAAGATAGCTGTCAGAAAGTTGATTCAATATTCTTCTGCAGAAACTAGGAAGTAAATTAGTAATGAAAGATAGTTTTTAGTGGAGGGCTCCAAGAGCGTTGTCCGAGATAGAATAAAAATATTGTTTTCGCTGATTATATCCATGATTGCCGGCGCCGGCACTATCCAGCCAGGTGTAGATGCGTTCATAGATGATAATGATAACGGAATTATATGTATAAAAGATTAATTATTTTCACGGTGGCGATACTCTGCCAGAACTGTGACCTCACTGATTTGTGTAAAAACGGCCTTAAATCATTTTGCCGTCGTATTACTTGGTGCAATTACCATGTAAAAAATATTTGTATAACATTTTTTCATGTCTATGTTTTGTTTATAAACTATCGATTTTCTTTAACGGTGTATAACTCTTTATTCTCTATAACGGTGTATTGTTAGACCTAGCTTTCATAACAAGAAAATGCAATGTCAGTTTTAACAATCCTACTTGTTTGGGTACATTTATTTTTTATATGGCCTTGTAATTAGGAATTGTTATGTATTATAAAAAAATGACAACCTTCACTACCGCCCCTCATGAAGTACTCCTACATTAATGTTGCGCATACTCAGGGCGCAGACTTCAGTGACAATACGTCTTGACGACACTTCTGACGGATGTTGTGTACGTATGTACGCTTTTTCTTTGAAAATATAATAAACCCTGTTGTAAATACAAGTTTGTAATTTGAAGTTGTCAAAGAGCCTATGCCGAAGTATAAAAATAAAAATAAGATAAAGCGTGGTCATGATCTCCAAAGTTATAGGTAAGTCACTCGGTCTTCTTCTTATCGTACGGTTAATGAACAACCTGGTGTCAGAGTTTAAACCGCCTGTAGGCCTCATGGCTTTACACACCGTTGAATAATTTCTTAGGTGTGCCGGTTAAAATGAAATGAAATGATTTATTCTGTCTAGCATAAAAGGCACTAACCACGTAAATGATTGAGATAGCTGAAGAAAAAAAAAATTGCTTTAGAAAAAGGTCGGGTAAGCAAACATGGCATTCCAATCATACATGTGGTTGTAGACGGATGCTGGAGTAAAAGACCGTAAAAATAAAACTACTCAGCTCTATCAGGAGCTGCTGCCATAATTGGTAGAGAAACAAAGAAAATTATTGATTATGATAATGTAAATAAATTGTTTTGATTAAGTATAACCTTTTTTTTTCTTCCATTCCTGAAATGGCCCAATTGAAGATTACATTTCAAGAGATATATCTATTTTTATAAAGATAATCTTATGTACAATCGAATGGTTAGCTCCTTAAAACCGTTGTCTGCAAGGTTGATCGAAATATGAATCAACTAACCGACCCGTCAAACCAAAAACCAAACTAATAAAATTATGGACGATCAAATGAAAATTATCACAACCGTAACAGTCTACATAACTGGTACAAAATGCCTAGAAGAATCAAAAGAATTTAGTTTCACTGAGAGTAAGTAAAATAGGCAGAGATGTTATCATTATTTTGTCACATCTGTGTTCTTACTTGATAATTTAAAATTCTTCAATTCAAAATACTGTTATGTGTTTGGAAAGACGCCCTCTGGTGTGATTCGAAGAACACTGGTTTAGAGGTCGAATCCTCAAAGTCATTGGGCGATGTAATAGCCTTAACCTCGCAAATCGACTGATCTGCGCGGTAGCCACATTGCTACGAGCCATATTCCATTATGTTATACATAAACAGGTAAACTGATTCATTAATTGCAAATGTAACTTTGTAATCCTATACATTTATATGGGATTACAAAGCTAAATTATTTATGCAGTTGGCGTATCTAGAAAACTGGACCGAAATTTATTTATACCTCTTGGAGGAATGTCGCAAACTACCTACACCAGTGTAAAATTAAAAGTTACCATCAATTATTTTAGTATTTGATAAATATTTAAGTATTATTCTTTCATAATATCTATGTATTAATATATTTTCATTTTCATTTTATTTTGTTTATTTTTTAAGTACGTCCGGTCGTCCGTATGTCACTGTAGGGTGCCAACTGAAAACCAGCGCTGGGTGTTCTACACTCAGCATATGCTGAGTTGGCGACCTTTTCGGTATTGCATGTTTGATGGTACTACTTATTATATTTCCTTGTTGTTTTACCTTTTGTTTGTGCTGTCACATGTGATGTCGAATAAATGATCTTTGATTTGATTTAAAATTACAAAATATTTTAGTTTTCCCTTGATTTATACACTAAACACTAATTGTATTCCAAATTTGAAGCTTCTATGTCTGCTAGAAGTGCATTAACATTTTGATGATCGGTCAGTCAGTCAGTGAGTGACAAAATTACGAAGTTTGACTTGTTATAATTCCTAAACTACTGGTTCAAATCGAATGAAATTTGAAATATACCGTGTTTATACAATGCCTAATTGGTTACTGAAAATTCAGGCTTCTAGTTTTATTCACAACGAAGTTATAGGGGGTCGAAAATGGCCTGAAGTGCTTCGAGAAAAGGATGGTACGGCCGTACCGCTTTATTGCTCGGCTTGGCGGGGGCACTGCCGTGCCCCCAGATAGGATGTGAATTAGCGCATACCTGCCGGGTAAGTTAAATTTTTAAACCACAGTATCTTAGTAACCACGCTTTATACAGTTAAAATATTTTGTTTCTGGATCGAGGACGTATATACGAGATCAACCTTTTTTACCTGCCCGCTTCACGTGGAATGCCCCATATATTAATGCAGCCATAACATACTAATCATACTTCCTAGTATCTATATAAATATTATAAAGCTAAAGAGTTTGTTTGTTTGCTTGAACGCGCTAATCTTAGGGACTACTGATCCGATTTGAAAAATTCTTTCAGTGTTAGATAACCCATTTATCGAGCAAGGCTATAGGCTATACCACATTCGAAATGCACGCAGAGTCGCGGGCGGAAGCTAGTAATATAATAAACGTGGAAGTTTTGATGTTTGTTACTCAAACACGCCAAAATGGCCATAAGGTTATGAATGCAATTTGGCACACAGTTTATAACCTAAGCTAAAACACTCCTAATATTGAGATTGATCGCCTGATCATAATTCGGTGGGGAAAACACTCATATGTGCATTAATACCCACTGTGTGCACCCACAGTTAGAAAATTGTAGAAATTGTATTAATCTAATAAAAGTATATTATATGTACCTGTTGTGGAGGATATGGATGCATTTTTTGTTGATGTTCATAGCTATGTCTGTAGCTCGGCGTAATGGATGAATATCTGTTGGCACCCGGCGGACCAGACCATACACCCATTTCCCCAATACCTAAAACATTACTATATTTATTCAAACCGAAGGAGCGATTTTTATAATGATTAAATTTAGAAAACCCTTATTTACAGTCCGTTCTACTGATTATGACTTCTATTAAATTGTGGGCTTTTTGCTTAAAAGGCTAACCTTATGACTAGTGAGTAGGAAGTTTAGTTAGCTTAGTAAAAAAAAATATTAAACGAGAATTGGCGTTTACGTTGACTGCGCACTGGTCTAGTGGTTGCTAAGAGCGACGCTGAGGCGTCAGGTTTTTTGTCAAAATCACTATGCCATTGATGAGTAAATATAGTAATCAATTATGTTTCTTATCTATATCTGAATATGTTGAATGGATAAATATTTACAGAAGATGAAAAATTATATTTGATATAAAATACAAGTTTACAACTTACCTGGTTGTTCAGGCATAGCATACATTGGCTCTGGACCGGGATGATATCCTGGATATGAATGAGAAGGATGCACATGATGTGATGGATGAAGTGGAGCATGCGGTGGCTGAGGCAAGCGTGGGCGTGGTGGATAATTCCCGTAGTCATGGTATTCAGGCGCAGGAGGACCTGCACTTGGGTTAGGGACCGGTTGTGCACTGCTATTAATACCAGCAGTAGGTCCTCCAAAGGAAGCCAGTTTTTGAATTGACCCCTCCTGAGGTACACTATTTTGATTATAAGGTTGTCTGTAACTAAAAGAGATTATGGTTAAATCCAACTCATTTGGTCACTTTAGTTTCATTAATAATGCATTTGGTAGTCACCTATTATCTGGAGTATCTTTGTTATCACCAGCTACTCCAGATGATGCGCTACCAGCAAAGCTGTCTGATCCACCAAGATCAGTAAGTCCTTCCAACATACCGCTTCCATCATCAAATAGATTATATGAGTCCATCACTCTATTAAGAGTGAATTATTATTATTTTGTCATTAAAAAGTATCCAATTAATTTTCGGTATGTCCATTTTACTCTGTAACATAATATATAATAAACAATGTATTATGTTTAATGCAGCATAGTATTATTATTATTTGAAGTTAAGATAATCTTACTTATAGTTAATGACAATAAAACATAGTCCAATACTTATTTGATATTATAGTATACATACATAGTTCGGTCTGATTTAAGACCCATTTTACATTTTTACAGAAAACTGCGTAAGTTTTCTAAGATTTCGGACGCCTAATTTACCATCTTAGGTAGTACTTAGGAATTTATATATATGTACATGTAAAATGTAGACTAATCTTTCGCATTGACACAAAAGCTAATAGATTTACAAAAAATGCTGCTTAGCATTAGGACCACATTAATATGCAGATGTTGTAGTTTCAAACACAGCATGATCTAATTAACTATTTCAGTGTTATTTACTTTCTCAATTATTTTAAGACACCGAGATCAAATGAGAACTGTGCCACATAAATGGCAAGCTCACTTCATATTACAAATAAAATTAACCCATTTGCGCCCAAACCCAAACTAGCCTCAACATTTTGAAAAATTATTTAGTAAGGTAACTATTGAAGGTTAGTTAGACGTATTACTACAAAAAACTTAAAAAATATATCTTTCTTATGTATAAAAAAACACTGTCCTCAAATGGGGACAACGGGCACGTACGATGTATTTTTGGAACATTATTACACATTGTTTTACTAAAGCACATTGTCAATATATATAAAAAATACTGCTAGTGTGCTTTCCATGCATGTGGCTTTTGATGAATCTTAGCTGACTAGAAATGTTCATGGGGAAGTGTCTGGCACCTTCTAAACTCATACTTGGCACCACTGAAGAATGTTTATGATACCCTTCATTTCTTGCATTCTTAAAATAGTATACTTCAATACATCTGCTGAAACTGTAGCTGGTCCACTTTGTCTTCAGTGTCTTTAGTGGTTAGAACATGGAGATGGAAAGTATTAGCGACAGCCAAATTTAGGTCAACCCCCGTTTTTGTCACATTACGATATTCTGTGTACTCCTATTTACTGAACAACTTGATCAGTTCCGCCAATGCCTCAGTTGTATATTAAAAAGACAAAAGGGATGCCTACATCTACCTTTCTTTCTTCTACAGAGCTCCTCCTCTTTTCACCTTGCCCAGTGGGTAAACCTGTTCGGAGTTTGTATGTACCCACTGGTACAAAAACTATTATCGAGCTATCAGCACTGAGTTATCTACCGATAGGACTCCGATCACGCCCTACCAAAAGAGATCCTTATTTAGTAAATAATCGTACTTTGAATATCTTATCAGTAGGAAGTTCAATGATGCAGCAGGTTTTTTGTCGTGTAAATGCAAGATCTTTTAGATCGTAAGCACACTCAGATCTGAAGAAATCACGAAAAATGAACCACCTCTGTATTTAAATTGTTTTCGATAGCTTCCCCAAAGTCTCTATTATCATTTGCAACATCAAACGAGTGCTTAGCCCTTGTTTACGCTGAAACTAAATCTGTGAATAAAAAGTAAAAAAGCTGATTGATGTGCCCATTGGACTCATTTGGGGACACCATACTAAAGTACCTACATTTTCAGTCAAATCTTGTAAATTAACAGCTGTATTTATAAGTACAAGGTAGGGTCAAGCATATATAAACAATATATGGCTTGCTTTTTGACAAAGATCTATTTGCTCAATATATCCAATAAAAACATATTTTACCAATTTAGTCCAATAAATCAGATATATACAATTTTTATTACAAAGCCACACTCTTTGGCATTACAAATTAGACTGCATACAAAAGGAAGCTAAAATAATTTAAAAAAATATGGGGTCTTAAAGACATGTCCCCAAATGGGAACGGCAGGCGTAAATGGGTTAATATGTACTACTAAGTAAAATGAGAGTAAATAGTAGCATAATTGGGTTTGACACACTTTTTGGCACACAAATTAAAATAATAAAATTTAAAAATATTAATATTATACAGTACAACAAAATGTCGTTAGTTTAAATTCACATTTTATTACATAATAATGCATCTGCACATTCCCTTGTGTAATCTTCATGTCCTCTTTTCTTGTTTCTGCTAGCGATGGTTTCTGCTTGCATAACCAAGGGGAAAAGCTATACGCTTATGACAGCACAATTAACATATAGCAGTACAACTTCTCCCGTTCAGTTACACAGCATAGTCTTCAAAAAGGTAGTATTATAAACAATTCATAAATAATTATTTTTGACACACAATATACATATCATTGACAGTTATATATAGCACAGGGTAAAACTAATCAAGTTAAGTACATCAAAATCTTTAAAATTCATTTCTACAAATTAATAACATTTATCCTAATTACAAATA
Organism: Abrostola tripartita; assembly: GCA_905340225.1. Classification (NCBI taxonomy): domain Eukaryota; kingdom Metazoa; phylum Arthropoda; class Insecta; order Lepidoptera; family Noctuidae; genus Abrostola; species Abrostola tripartita. The sequence continues at coordinate 8,301,842 of HG996488.1, forward strand.
TTTATTTTAATTTAAGTAGTTCCCCAAAAATTGATTTTTAACCACCCAAAATTAGAGGTGTTGTATTATTGTGTATATATCCAGCAAACTTAACATATATTATTTTGACATTGATTTCATAATTAGTGTCTAAGCAGATGTTAATTACAATTTGCCAAAGTACAATAATAAAACAATTTTACGAATAAAGTTATTATTTCAATTATAGGTACTAGATATTTAGAGTGATTATTTTGTGCTAGTGTAGGTGTTTGTTTATATTAAAATTATATACTTAATTCCCTGGCTAAATAAAGTTGATTAGAATAAATAAAGATCACTTTAATAAATACTTTAAATTTAATAACGGTTCTTTTCACCATAAAGGGGTGAAACAGAAAGGTGAATACTGTGTCAGTGGGATAGCACAACATATGCCACCATTCTATCAGTGCGGCTTGTAGGTACTCATATTCAAAACATTAGAATTATGTATATACTAAATGGTGTTTTCAGAAAGTCGGATAGCAAAACATGAGTTAAGGATTCATATTAGGTGGTTGCTTTTGACTAAAACTAAAAAGGAATTTAAATACTTACCACTAATATTGACTATTAATTCATTAAAAAGTAAATGATTAGAGATTTTACATCTTTTCAATACATCAATAACAAAATAATATTCATAAAATGTAGGTACATAAGGAATATACAGCTGAACGAAATAACAACTTATAATGTACTGCATCAAGTTATTGAGCCAATGCAGATAGACACACCTCTGATTATCGTCCGACATAAATACTAGCCTAGAAACTTGTGTACTCTTCTTCTATCTCAAAAACATTTGATTGCTAAAATATAGACGCAAATTTAATCTAATAAATACAAAGTGCAGTGATAGAAATTTTTTATCTTAATTAAACAGGCTTCATCCCTAAATTCTTACATGACTAAACCATTTGAAAAATTACTTTTGTATAAATAAAAAGTAAAGAACGAATTGGTCAATAATCAAATGCATAGCGTCGAGTTATCTCAGTAGGACACTAACACCTAGGTACTTATTATGTATATAAAAACATGTACTTAATACTAGCAGATAGCCGAATAAATAGGTATTCACATAGTGATAGTCAATCATACATCCAGTAATCGATTATTACAGATACAAAGGATTCAATGCTCAAGTTACTAGGAAATATTTCACATTAATAAAACTAGATAATACTCACTGTAAACGCCACACAACAAGTTGTTCACAAAATGGATACCATACTCCAAAAATGTAGGTCCATTAAATTATCAATGAAAGATAGACACTGCTTAGACAATATAACGGTAGAGATAATTTTCCTCTTTGATATACCGTATTACTGAGATTCAATGCCCTAACAAGCTTAATATCTCACATCACTATCAAATACGACAATACGCCATTTAAACACCGTCCATTTTGTTTCCAAAATGAGTTTTTTTATACATGTGCTAATGGAGGCACCTATACTACCGATATTTCTATGTTGCTGTTACATTATGGTCATTTATGGTTTGTTCACTATTTCACAGAGTTGTTCACTTCATAGACTGATAACGATAATATACCTTCACATTAAGGATTTTATATAGTACCTGAAAATTTATAGGTGAATATAATTGATGGTTTCTTATCAATTGAATACTAAAATATTATTTTCGGAACATTTATTGTGTGTCATAAAATCTCACACTTAGCTATGCACTTAGTCACAAAGATATTACGAAGTCGTCATAACAGGGCCAGTCATTTCACACCACTGAAAAATAGCTAGTTTATAAGTTTAGTAATATCTGTAATATCATCTCCTCCAAAAAAATTATTAAATATTATGATATTATGTGTTTACTTAAAAACACACAGCGTCGATATGAAGAATGTTTTCGTGAACTTACCGATTATTCCCGCTATACTGGTACTATACCTGTTTGTCACAGCTAAAGGGCAAAATATCCTTGTCGTTATTTACGATAGGTTGCCCCCCTTGAATCCTTGTCATAGCGTTTTGTGAAAATTCTCGCGCCAACGGCTTTAAAACTTTTCCAAGTGAAAATTTTTAATAAAGTCGAATTTTCAAACCTAGAATAGGGATAAAGTGTGCAGTGGAAGTTGCTAAATCAGTGAGTGATAAAAGTGTTACGATTCCACAAGATGTGACGGAAAAAATGGTTGAGACGTCCTTTCGACCGAAGCTATATTTTTACGAAGAGTAAGACAGTTTATCTAGTGAAGAAAGGGTATCAGACTCGGAGTCTGAGGGTAAATCCTTGCGCCTTCCTAACAAGAGGATATGATAATGATAGTCTCACCATAATCGTCGCGTCGTCATGAGACATCGGACCCTCATGTCAATGCACTCGTGGAGCACGACCCTAAGTCAGTTGTCTAATTACGTGCAGTATTGCCCCTTTTCAACATAAAGCCCAGCTCTTGTCATCGCTGGCTAAAGCAGTACCTTTAAATTCCTCGGCGGAATATTTATTTAGAACTGGTTTAGGGCAATTGGATTTAGGGAACTGTGAGACAACACGGGTAGTTCAAAACCGGTTAGGAGTGCTCCACCAAACCGCGTATACACCTTAATGATATTTAAACACTTTCATATAAATGCTTGGAAAGATGTAAAGTTTTCTAAATCACCACAGTGCTTTTTTAGCTTAACCTGGGTTTCTTGAACTCAAGATTAATGATGGGCTATGCCTTTTAAATAAAAGGAAGGCCTACTTAATGCCCACTGAAAGAGCTTTAGTGGGCCTAACAGATGGCCTATTAGAACCTAAAGAAATAGGATAGGTAATTAAGCCAGTAGTTCCCTAGGGAATTAACAGTATCCAATTGATGTTACAAAAGACTTGCATGTCGTCTGTAGTAAAAGAGCAGACTATATAGAGTATTAGAAGATTATATAGAGTAAGGCGAGATCGCTTGATAGGAAAAATTCTAATAAGAATCTTCAAAAGTCATTATGATAGGTGCCACTAAGTGTAGACAACTTAATTGATCAAAAGGCCCTTATGCATATACAACAGCCCTTAGGAGGAACGGGTAGAATTCTCAATACACTAACATATCTAAAAGATAACAAGCCTGTAAAGAGACATAGTATAATGCATGAACCAGCTGGCTCTACTATCTAGACACAGCCTGGGTTTTTAAAACATACCTTGACATTTAATTCAGGCAGTAATAAGTTATCCCAAAAGAGGATTAAGAAAGTATAATAAAAGAAACAATTCCTTTTGCCCAAAAGATAAATGATAACTATCAATGACTAATATTTAAAGGGGTAATATTAAATTTTATATAAAAACACATTACATATTGGAATGTAGTCGGACAAAAAAAAAAAAAAAGGTTTATCATAAAAATAATATCAGGTGCTTGCATTTAAAGACATTTCCAAGAACCACATCAAGATGACAATGGAGATTAAGCAGGTATGTCCATACAAAATCTTTCCAACTCATTTCCTATGCATCAGTACCTGACTATCTTCAGGAGCAGGACAGGATGGTAAAGATAGATATCTCAGATACTTATTTTCATAAAGTATATTTTTTCATTCCTTCGGGGAATACAGGCATGATGAGATGTTTTACTTTTTCATATATTATTATGGTTTACAATGGAGTAATCCTTATGTCAGCAAAAATGTCAGCTTTACCATTTGACCTTGAATCTACTCTGACATTTGCAGCTATGACGAATAGGGTCGCGAAGACCTTTCGTGCCAGAGGGATACGCACTCTAGTCTGTCTAGATAATTTCCTCTGAACCCACCAGGACCAGTCCAAGTTGATCCCAACTGCGGAAGTTGAGAATCAGTTGGAATCGCTGGGATGGTAAATAAACTACCCTAAGTCTATAGTAAGCTTAGTGCAGCAGTTAGAGTACTTAGGTATAACCTGGAACACCCAACTAGATAATATAATATCATTGTTTCTCCAAAGAGTATTAAAGAAATTTATTAAGTTTTGACTGCTACGCAGTAGACACAATAGAAGAACTATTCTTTGCGGCTCACCGGTTGGCCAAGTGGCGTTCAACGTATTAAAGACAATTAAAAGATGAAAATGCACTCTATTAGAGGTACAAAGGCTATTGGGTCAATAGATCTTTACCAATTTTTGTGGTCAATTATGTTTTAACATATGTGAATATTTGTGGTAACATAATTATGTGTCGCTACAGAGTTAAATACAAAATTGGGAACGAAGGGCAAACCCTTCTTAGGCTTACTGGACTTAACACGCAAGTTGTTAAAGTTGACAGACGGTCAGAATATACATCTGTCAGCTCATTACCTCTCGGGGAGGTACAACTGCACAGCCTATTACTACCCACATTCTAGTCCAATCAGACTCTGGTAGCCTACATTTGGTACAAGAGGGGGACAAACTCCTTAGGTTCACTGAACTTGACAAGCAAGTTGTTGAAGTTGACAGACAGTCAAAACATACATCTGTCAACTCATTACCTCTCGGGGAGGTACAACTGCACAGCCGATCACTTGTCCCGAGGACGACGGCTATTGGAATGGCATCTGTTGCCAGCCGAAACAAACCGATAATTTATCGTTGGGGCACTCCAGACGTCGACCAGTTCGCGTCTGCAGACAAAGCCGTAGTCAACAGATTATTATGTCTCAATCGATTACAAAGATCAATTTGGCAGTATTCGCTAACGCCTCTAACCTAAGGTATAAACTTCAGTTAGGATGGATATTTCCACCTCTTTAATCTGATTTGATCCCTCGAGTTTAGCTCACCTCAACAGTAGGGTGTAGCACTTACATACTTATAGCTCCACTTTAGGAAGATACATTTTGGCTAATATACTAGCGGATCTAGAATCACAAGCCCTAGAGCCACCAGTTACAACCTCGCGGAGAGGCTGGAGGACACAGCAACGGGTCCCCCATCAGTATAAACAAACCAACTGGCTCTTCATGCCTGGTTAGTTAACAGTGGGAGAAACAAATCAGTTTGTTATTGGTCAGAAGTAGAGAAACAGAATTAACATTTAATACAAATATAATGTTTATTAAGATTTTCAGCCATAAAAAGATGGTTTAAATGGTGCAATGTAATAATGTAATTAGCCACAATTACAAGAGTTCTAGCATACTTACATATACATGAAAGGTTAACTTACAAAGTACGATTCTAGTGCAATATTACAGACTTACTGTTATTTTTCATCATCATCATCCACAGTCCAATTTCACCCACTGCTGGGTATAGGACTCTGTAAATTATATGTACATTCTATTATATATATATTCTGTAAATTTACAGTAGAACAGAATTTACTTGCAACAACTAGCTCTTAGCTATTGCTGCTGCTTAACTTATAGAATCAAAGTTACCAGTGTGTGATGTACAGATGGTTTTATGCGACACAGCTGCAATTATTATGTTGGCATTGGGCAGAAGTAGTACATGAACTGCCATTATTCATGGAATTAGATGCTGATGTGCACATCTCTGATAGTAAAATAATCAAGTGGTCATTCTATGGGTCAAAGACAGACTCAATAAGCCATGAACAAGCAGGAGAGCTTTTATTAAAATATGCTAACTAGCAATTGTGCCAGCCAAGTTAAATGGACAAAACAACTCATTAAAGTTTCTAAAGTAGGAGAGAGAATAAAGAACAGCTAGATCACTGCCGTCTTGGTCTAGTGGTTGCTAAGTGTGAGTGCTGAACATGAAGTCCTGGGTTCACATCCCGGGTTGTGCAAACTTAGTGAGTTACTTCATAAGGTAGTTAAGTAGCAGCAGGGAGTCTGAAGGTGTGCCTGGTTGATGGCAATAGACACGATAAACGAGGGTGTTACAATACACTCCTGCCTGCCCCTTTAGGGAATGCAGGTGTGAAGTTATGTTATGTTAAATCACTTATTAATAACAGTAATTAAAAAACTATATCCAGCATGCAGCATATAAGAGGAGGGAATAACAGCTTCCCCAGGATCTGTTAGGTCTGCAGTAGCCTCTGCTAACTAGGTTGAGAACAAACCAGAGGGAACTAGCAAGAGTGATAAGACATTTAATAAAATAAATATAAATTTATTGGTCAGAGATAGATTGAAGTAAAGGATCTCAGTTACAACTTAAAAACTTCCAACCCACATAAACTTTAATCATCATAATTATGTGATTGGATTTGATGTGTTGATATTAGAAAAAGTTATTATAATTTTATTTTTAATTATAATTTGTTAATAACTATGAATTTTTTTTATAAGGATAAGAGGTTCATATTTATTGAACAATTTAATGGTTAGAAGAGACTGATTTAATAACAGTATTATTGTTACTTCTAACCCTCTTATGTTTACAGGATATACATTTGTAAATATGTATCACCATAGTATCACATAGCGTTTTGTGTTTGTCACCAGCAGATATCAAACAGGTCTTCATATCGACGCTGTGTGTTTTTAAGTAAACACATAATATGATATTTTGAATTACAACAAAATAATTATTATGTGTTGAAAGAAAAACACACAGCTTCGCAGAAATAACTTCCTGGTGAAGACCATATGACAAGGATTCAAGGGGGGCAACCTATCGTAAATAACGACAAGGATATTTTGCCCTTTAGCTGTGACAAACAGGTATAGTACCAGTATAGCGGGAATAATCGGTAAGTTCACGAAAACATTCTTCATATCGACGCTGTGTGTTTTTCTTTCAACACATAATAATTATTTTGTTGTAATTCAAAATATCATATTATTATTAATGTTAATAAGTTATAATGTAATCATATGTTTTGTCATAGACTAATCTTACTAATCTATACTTATTTTCTCTATGGTTTTGTATACAATAAAGAATTAATAATTATTATGATAATCTTCCCATGTCTTCCCTAACATAATATTCCAAATCAAGTGTATGTTTAGGTTAAAATTCAAAGATAAAATGCAGACATGTAAAAAAAAGAAGGTTTTTCATATGTGGCGTCGCTGACGGTTAATAGAGAATATGTATGTGAGTTTTTTTATATTTCATACGACGCCTTACATCGTTATAATATTTGAAATAATAAATCAGGGCCAAATAACGACAATTTAGAGGGAAAAAATAATGTTATAACCATCATCCTAATACGAGCACTTAAAACGCCCGTCATTTTGGCGCGCTTGGCGTGACGTAAAAGTCTAAGCATCTAAGTATCGTACAACTAGTCAATAGCTGTAAACTAATAACACAAGAAATAACATAAAATCTGCATAAAACCATATAAAACCCACTTAGTCTGTCAAGCGAGTCTTGTCAACTACCACTAGGTCCCGTGTTCAAACTCCCCGTTCCACTCTAACCTTCAAGCATTCCCGTTTTTTTTCTTTTTTTTATTATAGAATGCCAAAACCTTTAACAAATTAGTTTCAGGAGAGTGTTATTATTATTATCTTTGTTATTTAACTAAATAGGATTTTGTCAAACTTGACGATGTCACCCGTACAAGTACTTATAAATATAATTGTAATATATCAGTGTTGACCTGTGAGATTTTTGAATTTGCCGCCATTTGTATGGGACACGACTCGCTTGACAGACTCTCTAAGTAGGTACTAGTATATTTTATATGTAAAATACACACTTAGACACTTTCGATATCTGAGGGCGGGTTGCTTCTTACAATCGGTTAAAGTAACATACGTACGTCAAAAATAACGATTGCACAACGCTTTATAATTTACGTGCGTACATCTTCATGTACGCACGTAAATTATAAAGCGTTGTTTGGGGCATACGGCATACAAAACCACGGTCAACGTTATTAGGGCTGTAAGTAGAGAACAAAATATTGTCGTTATTAATGCTACTAGATGAAAACCAAATTGGCATCGCAATTTTTAACATTTACGTGTGGGTCAAGTGAAACTGAGGAAACCCCTTGGACTTTGACGTCACCATTTCATCTGAAAGTTAGCGTTGCGTTATAACAACTTTGAAATTCCCGCTCGTTTGTGGCACTTTTGAATAATTATTTTCTTCATCAAAACTAAATTTTATAGAAAATATTGATATAGGATCAGGATATAGGCATAATTCTTAAGCAAAAGAGCTAATTAAAAAAATATTTGGCTCATATTAGAATCACATGCATATTCCCTATTATCAAAACACATTAACAAAATTGGAGTGTCTGTTTGTAACATCAAAATAATAGTTTTTACTCAATGCGCATACTTATTTGTTTCGTGTATACTATATACACGAAACAAATAACAAAAATGCAATTGAAAAAAAAATTGGTCTGCCTTGTCTATTATAGACTACATTGAATTTTTCAAATATTTAGGTTTCCGCGAGAAAACTAAAAATGCGGGAAATTCGCGGGTGACAGCTACTCCGCGACGAATTTTAATGGAACTTTCATTGGCAGATAGCTGAGGTCTACTAGACGCTACTTTGAATTTCAAAAATATTTAGGATTTCGCGGGAATATTATAAAAACGCGGGATACAACTTCTCCGCGACGGCTGGACGGATTTTGACGAAAATTTCACTGGCAAATAGCTGATGCTTTGATTATATATATGTCTAGATGGAGTGTCAAGACCCTGACAGCGTCGGTATTTTATAGCGCCTATTCCTCACAATTGGCGCCAAAAGCCAACAGTGTCAATTGTGTTGTCAATGGAGACGCTTGTTTTTCTATCATAAAATAACGTAATAAAAATGGTGAAATGGGCTATTAAGGTGTGTAGAAATTACAGAGGCCGATTGAATATTAATAAATATGTATCCTATCACCCGTATGTTAAATAAATTATTATTTGTTCTGGAATAATGAATTATCGCAAATATTGGAATATAAAAAAAATAAAATTAGCCATTTTGCAAGTGTGGCAAGTCTGTGAAAACTAAATTTTCCACATTTACACATGAGACCGGTATGCTGGTAGGGCGAAATTATTAATGTTATAGTGGATAATGGATCTTCAGTTTTCTACGAATCGAAGTGTATTGTAGTACATTGAAATAAGCTTGTTTTTTTTTTCGAATATTCCACCCATTTTGAATTTCAAGATGGCGGGCCTATTGATTCTTGCAAAATTCGACATGAGCGCTAGCATGTGTATACTTAATTACGTGCCTGCGCCGAGGAAATTTGAGGAGTTCCTTCGTCTGAAGTTAACCATGGGGATAGTGTTTAAATCATGGTGAACTTTAGAACGAGATATTATAGTTAAATGTGCATATAAAATGTTGAGTCACTACTGTTGACCGTTGATGAGTTCCCTCGTCTGGAGGCAACCGTGAGAGAGGTGTTAAGATCATGGTGAATTTTAGGAAGAGCTATCATGGTTAAATGTGTGTACAAAATGTTGAGTCTATACTGTTAACCATTGAGGAGTTCCTTCGTCTGGAGCCAACGCTTGGTTACAATTCGGCCACGCTTATCATGAAAATGTATAGTCTTTGGAACTGAACTAACGTGAAAAATTTTAGCTCCGTAAGAAAAAGAAAGTGCCATAGCCTTGCTTGCTGCAATTGCTTGTAATTAAAAAAAAACATTGTCTTCATAATATATAAATAGTACCAAACACAATAATTATGTACCTATTATATAAAAATAATTTTTATTTCGAGTTTAAAGATAGACTGTGCCACGTTGGGCAATTTACCCCATTTTAGTTGTAATGTTTATCAACTGGTATCATTACGCACGCATTCATGCAAAAAAAAAAAATTGGCACGTTGTTTTTTGTTTCAATGTAGCGCCAGACTCCATCTAGATAATCTAAGAGCTGATGTTATAAGGAATAACTTAAGCTACTTTAAATTTTGAAAATATTTAGGGTTCCGCAGGAAAAAAAATAAACCCCATGAAATTGTTAACAAAATCAGATTCAATTAAGTAAATCTGCTCACTGCTGCTACGTGCAGGTAATTTTAATCAAAATCCACGGGTATAAAGTCCCGGGCATGAGCTAGTAACACTATAAATTATAACGATGTAAGCGATGCCTTGCAATTTCACCTGCTTAAACATGGATGAAACCATAGAGAAAAAGTCTATGATGAAACCGAAGTGTAAGCGACAGAAATCGGTGTGGCCATAGCTAAGACACTAATTGTATTATATACTCTTTTCTGTTTACCTTTTTAGTCTATGGTCACATTCCAGGGCTATTTTGTAATTATAATGCAGAGTTCAACACACTTATTTTGCCGCTCAAATCTCAATTACAATGTACATTCGTCTCTTGTAAAAATATAGTTTTAGTTTATCTTTTTTTTTTTATTGTTCAAGTTTACAATTGGTAGTGTTTAAGGTTTTATTTTGCCTCGCCGGAGATCCTGACCTATACACGCGGAGTACAGCTATACTATGAATAGATCAATATCAGTATTTGTTTACTTTTGGGAATATAAAAAAAAAAACAACCAATCAATTTAAATTCCGTTCCGAAGATATAAGAAAGCCCGGCCCTGCAGGGCTGCAGCTCTATTGAACCTATGATTGAACCTATGATTGAACTAAAACTATTGGATATAAGTTGTAATAATAATCATCATAAAAATGCTCAGTAAAAACAGTCCTGTAATAGTCTATGGTAATAGTCTTTTATCACTGTGGCTGTGGTGTAACGTAGTGGATAAATAGGTACTCTTTGCAGTATAAATTCAAGCCTTCCAAATCCTGACCATACATACGAAGGTGTCTACTGGCCAGATTTTTTTTGCTTCATAAGCCAGTGTGGCTAGTGAGCCTTAAAAATTTTTACTAGATATCAGTGGTTTTATTATTTCTACAAACGTACCGTGGAAACACACCTTAGGATTAAAAACAAATATATCGATATTCGTTATTTATTTGGCATGACAACTCTACTTCAGTGTGTGCTTTCAAGCAAGCTTCAAGTAGTGAACCCAAAGGCCAAAACCCATTCATTACATTTTGTATTGTATATTGTTTATGAATCGGATTCGTCTTTTATAGTCTAAAGTTTTAATTAAACATCATAAATGATGAAATTAGTAGACCAAGTAGTTCGAAGTTTTAAAGTGGCTAAGGTGTTTCGAGAAAACACAGACAAAATAAACAGTATTGACTTTTCTCCAAGTGGCGAGACATTAATATCTTGTAGTGAAGATGATCAAATTGTTATATATGATTGTGAAAAAGGCACACAAATGATCACAGTAAACAGTAAAAAATATGGTGTTGATCTAATACATTTCACACACGCCAAAAACACTGCTATTCACAGTTCAACTAAAGTTGATGATACTATAAGGTATTTGTCACTTCATGATAATAAATACATAAGATACTTTCCTGGACACACCAAAAAAGTGGTGACACTATGCTTGTCACCTGTTGAAGACACATTTTTGTCTGGATCATTGGACAAAACATTGCGTTTATGGGACTTACGTTCACCAAACTGTCAAGGCTTAATGCATTTGTCAGGAAGACCTGTTGCTGCATACGATCCTGAAGGCCTTATTTTTGCAGCTGGTGTTAACTCAGAAAGCATTAAGCTATATGATTTAAGATCTTTTGATAAAGGTCCCTTTGTCACATTTAAATTGAATCAGGAAAAAGAATGTGACTGGACAGGATTAAAATTTTCTCGTGATGGTAAAACAATGTTGATAAGTACAAATGGATCCATAATTAGATTAGTAGATGCATACCATGGTACTCCATTGCAGACCTTCACTGGTCATCTCAATAATAAAGGCATACCAATAGAAGCATCATTTAGTCCAGACTCACAATATATCTTTAGTGGATCAACAGATGGAAGAGTCCACGTCTGGAATGCTGACACTGGTTATAAAGTATGTGTTTTGAATGGTGATCATCCTGCTCCAATACAATGTGTACAATTCAACCCTAAGTTCATGATGTTGGCTTCTGCTTGCACCAATATGGCATTTTGGTTACCCACTATAGATGATGTTTAATTAAAGTTATTGTAAAAAGTGTCATGATCGGGTTAAAAAAAACTTGTAAGTTTCCAATTTCGAAACAACGGAAATCCTTAACAGCAAATAATTGAAAATAATGTTTATGTCACATTAGTATCTAGTACACATTCAGTTCTATTTATTTATTATCCTGCAACTCATCAATACCATTGCCAAAACAAAGATTGTTGTATTATTTGATGTGTAAATTCAAACCTATAAGAGTTGTAACTGAATTAATTGATAAATAGTTCAATGTTTAAATAATTCTCTTCTTAGTAATATATAATCAAAGTATAAATTTGTGTACTAGAACCCTAGATTATGCATTTAAATAGTTTTCATTCCAATTAATCTTATATACTCCACAAAGGTTAGATCTAAATTCATGTTCTTTACTGCTGCTACTAGCTGTACAGTATACTAAATATCTTGACAACAATTTTAAGAACTAGAATGGTTTGTTTGTTTCATTTAACTTTGAAAAACATTCCATAAACAACATAGCATTAATAAAATAATATGAATATTATCTAAAGTAGTAAGAATTGAAGTGTAGCATTATTATACAGTACCCAGAATCCTGATTATCCATACTCGGGTTATCCAGATTCATGTCACAGTTCTCATTGGCAATTTTTTTTTACTATGCATGTTTATTAGCATCTCTGACTTCACTTATTGTATAAGGTTGTATTTTGTTTATAATTTATGTTTTGAAATGGAAAATGTCTAAGCGAAAAAGAGTAGGTACCTACGGAGTGCAGGTGAAGATACAAGTAACTTCTAAGACATTAAAAATAATGTTGATTCCATCATGAGATTCACTACCGGAAGCCCTAGATGTTGCATTTAAGTGGTTCGTAAGATAGAATGAACCGGATCCTGTACAGTTGTTACAACTAATGCCGATCAAAGATATGGCTGCAATAAAGAGATGTAATTTACTCAACAATCAGTTAAAAGTTATTTCCTACCAAAATTCTATAGGTAATATAGAATTTTAATTTAAAATTAGATGGCTATTTAATTAATATCCCTTTAACTCGTATTTTTTATAAATCCTATTGTCTAAACGAAGTGATGTGTGAAAAACCTTTAGCCTATCGCGGTCCACTGCTGTATATAGGTCTCTCTTAATGAAATCGATTATTCGAAATAGCCTCGGTTTTATTTGATCCGGATAATCGGGATTTTACTGTATTTACTTAGTCAACAAATTCATCATATTCCATGACATCTATTTTTAACTTCTCAGCTAAATCATCTGGATAAATGAAGCGTTGTGAGACTGAGAACATTGTGGCAAAGAAAGAAGCAAGTTAGTTGAATGGCAGTATGTATTTTGAAAGACCAATAAAATACTTCTGTATTTAAATAATCTATTTTATTTATAGCCAATAAAGTGTCTATTAATAACAGGTACCTACCTAACTACAATAAAGTCATTCTCTCAAATAAAATCATTCTTATGCAGTAATTTAATAACTTCCCTGTTCCGTGAGTCACATGTGATACATGGTCATTGTTTAACTATTGTGTCTGCATCGTGGACAGTGAAGTGGTTAAAGTCCCTAGTTTTCTAGTGAATTTTTGGTACCTACTTCAACAAATGGCGTTGTTTTTTTTTTAGTAGTATTAAATTCCATCAAAAACTAATGCTGCGCAGCAAATCGGATCTAACATCAGGATCGCCATGATAAGTCGGCCGTATAGTTCGTAGAGGGTTATGTTGCCCACATACCTACTTATATAAAATGTGGTTCATCATCATCATCAGCGTTTAGGTGACCCACTGCTGGGCATAAGCCTCCTCCCTTAAACGCCACTCTGTCCTGTTTTGGGCCTTTTGCATCCAGGTCTTTCCCTGTACAGCAGCGATATCGTCAGTCCACCTGGCTGGAGGTCTGCCAGGGGCTCTACTAAATCCTCTGGGCCACCACTCTGTTAAGGCCTTACTCCACCTGCCATCACCAAATCTTGCCAGATGGCCTGCCCAACTCCACTTGAGTTTGCTAATACGGTCACCTACATCCGCTACCTTCGTCCTAAGCCGGATATCCGTATTGCGAAATGTGGTTAGTTGGTCAAAACTAGCCAAGTCAAATCTTAGGACATTTTACAATCTTGGCACCCTGGCGAAGTGTGGGTGTACTATACAGTACGATTCAAATTTATTGGCGGCTTGGAACATCGTACGTTCCGATGCGCAAAACGCAATTTTGGGTATCAGCGGGGTATAGAGGGACGCGGTACCTGCGCGCAACGGCACTCGCAGCTAACTTCCGATCCGCCAATAAGTTTGAATCGAACTGTACCTAAACACTTATGCCTCTTCAGAGAATACGGGCGTGATGCTAAAGATATCAATTCTTATGTCATTGTGACAACACTGACAACGACGTAATATTTAGAACTTTGCTCTCATTACACATTTAGTTTTTGATGGGATATCCAATGATAACATTTTGTATATAAATTACTAGTATTGATCAAGAGACGACCTGATTGGCGCAGTGGCTAAGCGATTAGAGTGCTGCGCTAAGGGTTGCGGGTTCGATTCCCGCACGGGGCAATAATTTGTGCGATCCACATTTGATTGTCCCGAGTCTGTGTGTGTGATATATTTCATGTTTGTGAAACGCACCTACAATACAGGAGAAATTCCTAGTGTGGGGAGACGTTTTTAAAAAAATAATAATTAATAAATAATAATTTTAAATCGTTTATCAGTATCCAGATTAAAAGTTAATTTATAAATACATATATTTTGTACAGTTTTACTGGTGTTATGTGTTTTTTTTATACTTTGGTATTTAAGAAGCTAATGTCGCCGGCCCGTCAACAACATGTCACAACGAAAAATAGTTAAAAATAATATAAAACAGGAGAAAAATGATCACACGTAGCAGAGCAAAGATCGCACAGTCAACATCCCCGGACTCGTCGCCGCGCCGCCTCGCAGCTGCCGGACCAGCAAGCGCTGCATTCTCCGGCATCTGCAGTTGCGTCGAGCTCCAGCGACGAGTATTTCTCCCCGCCGACGTCGCCAACACCTGTACGTCGGCAGAGGAGAGGCCGGCCACCGACGAGTTTGGGACTCAGGGGCCAACTGGCTCCGAACCGGGTCCCCGCTTCCGGTGGTTATGTGCAGCGCATGAAATGGTCTCAGCAAATAAATGAGAACGTCATGCGCACATATTATGGGTCAACAGAGGGAGGAACTAACCTCACAGCGTACCGAGATGGGATGCTTGCTCTGTTTCAGGATCTTGAACCAGCAGTCAACGTCTCGGCACAACGGCTTTCGGATCAGGTGCGCGTTATCCTACGGAACCACAGGTTGGATGACGCTACGCTTGATCGGCTTCGCTCTGAAGTACATAGTAGTCCTGTCACCTGTAGGCCAGTACATGTGGTGTTGCCGCCTATTGGCCCACCACAACCGTCTTGTGATATGGAAGCAGACGACAGGGCTACTACTGTAAGTACACAGTACAATGATGTATTGAGGAGTACACTTGAAGATACGATTCGGGAATATAGGGCCTCTCCCTCTGGACTTAGACCGTGTCTACCACGCTTGCCTATGCATAATAAAAATAAGGCAATTATAAGTGCTCTGGATTCGCTGCTTTCAACTTACTTTGAAGGCAGCGAAGATCTCTGTGATACACACTCGATTCTGTATTGCACGGCTGTTACGGCATGTCGTGTAGCAAATGTGAAGTGTTTTAATAGCAGTAGAGCTACACGACCGAAACCTGCCGTACCAGCCTGGCAGTGCAGGATTGAGCGTCGTATTGCGGTGGCTAGAGCACGTATAGGCAAACTTATAGCCTTTAGAGAAGGAAACACACGACCTAGAGTGATGCGCTTTGTGAGGCGGGCATTTGCGGGGGTTGCAGCTTTGAATATGCAGCTCGTGCCACAGAGCGCATCGACTTCTATAAACAAAAAGTTTATGCATGGGCAAGTCGTATACGTAGGTATAAGCGCCGGGTGGATAGGTTTACCCAGAATCGTATCTTTAATCAGGATCAAAGGTGGGTATATAGAAACTGGGAACGATCAGCTCAAGGTGTGAGTGATGGGCACCTGCCCGATGATGATGCTACCAATGCATTTTGGCGCAGCATCTGGTCGGTGCCTGTCAATCACACTGAAGGCAGTTGGATGCTTGACGTCGAGCAGTCATGTGAATCCATACCAGAAATGGGGACGATCACAATAAGTCCCCAAGATGTAGCCAGTGCAGTCCGTCCAATGTCCAATTGGAAATCACCAGGACCTGACGGACTGCACAACTTTTGGATTAAATGGCTACGTAGTTCACATGGTTGCTTAGCGTCTCAATTCCAATCAGCCCTAGAAGTGGGATCGCTACCCCAGTTCCTAACAACAGGATCTACCCACCTGCTCCACAAAACTGGTAGCACCGCGGACCCAAAAAACTTTAGACCCATAACTTGTTTACCTACCATCTATAAACTCCTTACATCCATTTTGAGGGCAAAGATCACAAAACACATTGATGATAACAACATTATGTCTGCTTCTCAAAATGGATGTAAGAACGGGTCCCGTGGTACGAAGGAGCTTCTCCTCATAGATATGACCATTTGCCAACAGGTACGCCGTTCAAAAAAAGATCTGTCGACATGTTGGATAGATTATAAGAAGGCCTATGACTCTGTACCTCACACATGGCTCATGAGGGTGCTGGAGTTGTACAGGATTGATACAACTCTACGCACTTTCTTATTGTCATGTATGAGGCAGTGGAGAACGGTGCTTCACTATCCAGGATGTCGAGATATCCGACAGGACGGTGAACCAATTAGGATTGAGCGGGGAATATTCCAAGGCGATAGTCTGAGCCCCTTGTGGTTCTGTTTGGCCTTGAATCCTCTAAGTTAGTAAGTTAGGCTATTCGTTGCGAAGAAGGAGTCAAGTAATCTCCCACCTGCTTTACATGGATGACCTTAAATTGTTTTCTCCCAGCAGATCCCTACTGATAAAGCTACTAAAGATTACAGAAGCTTTTAGTAACTCTATCAGGATGGAATTTGGTGTGGACAAATGTGCAGTCATGCATGTGAAACGTGGAGGGATTATAGAATCCCAGGGAATTCAACTCTGGGATTCTATAAACCTTAGATCACTCTCCGCAACGGAAACCTACAAATACTTGGGTATGTCAGAGGCTTTGGGCATCAACGTGGTTGACATGAAACAATCATTGAAGGAACGTTTCTTTGGCCGCCTGAATAAAGTACTGAAAAGTCTTTTGTCAGGTTGCAACAAAGTTCGTGCCTTTAGTGGTTGGGTTATGCCAACCCTGATGTACTCCTTTGGTATACTCAAGTGGACTCAGACCGAATTAGATGCCTTGGATAGGAGAGTCCGTACGCTGCTAACTTCAAATCGGATGCATCACCCACGTTCGTCGGTAATGAGGCTATACATCCCACGAAAGTGTAGTGGTCGAGGATTTTTAAACGCCGAAACACTCCACAATCGTGAGGTGTGTAGCCTCAGGGAATATTTCCTCTGAGCCGAAGAGGGAATGCACCGAGAGGTAGTTGCAGTAGACAAGGGACTCACTCCGCTCGTCCTGGCTAAAGAGAACTAGTGCAAACCTGTGGTATTGAGTGTTAATGACCGCAGGGATGTATGGCAAAGCAAGGAGTTACACGGACGGTTCGACAAGGCTCTTTATGGGCCCAACGTAGACCTCCTATCGTCCGTCTCCTGGCTACGCTTCGGTGATCTCTTTGGAGAAACCGAAGGGTTTGTTTGTGCAATTATGGATGAAGTTATCATGACGAACAATTACCGGAAATATATCTTAAAGGATGGCACGGTTGATATATGTCGGGCATGTCACCGTCCGGGTGAATCCTTAAGACATATTATGTCTGGTTGTTCTCGTCTTGCTAACGGCGAATACTTACACAGACATAACCAAGTAGCCAGGATTATCCACCAGCAACTTGCTTTGAAATACAAACTGGTGGATTCTGAGATGCCATACTACAGGTATGTCCCCGACCCAGTTCTTGAATATGGCCATATCACATTGTACTGGGATCGATCTATCATCACTGACAGGACTATTGTTGCCAATAAGCCTGATATAGTGGTGATAGATCGATTAGAACGCCGCGCAATGATTGTTGATATCACGTTCCCCCATGACGAGAATCTCGTGAAAGCCGAAAGAGATAAGCAAATTAAATATCTTGATCTGGCGCACGAGGTTGTCGATATGTGGGAGGTGGACTCAGCAATCATTGTACCGATAGTCGTTTCGGCCAATGGTCTCATGGCCAAGAGTCTCGACCAACACCTGAAGAGGCTCACGTTAGGCGGTTGGGTCAAGGGCTTGATGTAGAAAGCGGTACTCCTCGACACGGCACGCATTGTGAGGAGGTTCCTCTCTCTGGAGCCCTAACCACCGGTAGCTTGGACCCTGTTCCCGCTGCTGGTTGGGCCCTATTTTTATATTTTTAAATATTGTATTTCTAAATAGATATTTAAAAATGTAATTTATAAGAAAAATAATTTAAATAAAGGAAATATTAATAATACATTGTCATTATTAATATCACTCTATTACATACTACACACCTACGCTGTTATTACTTTGTTGATACTAATTAATTATTAATAAATTTAAGTCTTCCTTGATACCAAATATCAAGTTTCCAGGTCATCTGAATAAGAAACTAGAAACCAGTGATGTGTCAAATATACAATCACTGCTAGAAACAAGAAAAATAATCTGTATATTCACCTACTTTCATACTTCACGCTTAGACTAATAAATAATATAGACGAAGTCTCAAGAACGAGCAAAGTGAAGCATAAAAAGAGATGCCGGCTTGCGGGGTTGTGTTGTGTAGTACACGCGACTGCCGAAACGTTCAGTGTCACGCAGACCGCTAAAAATGTAAGTGCCGTTTAATGTAAAAAAATAATAATAAAATGCCGTCGTGTGTCGCTAAACAGTGTAAAAATAATAGCACAAAAAAGGTACGATAACACAACCACTTGACAGCCAATATACCACAAATCGATCGCAAAACATGGCGGAAACGGCACCCAAACACATTATCGTCACGTCATTGCTCAAATGTTTCCAGATTTGTTTTTTAAAACGTCGCTCCACACTAGGAATTTCTCCTGTATCGTGGATGCGTTTTACAAACATGAAATATCACTTACACAAGCACCCAGACTCGGAACAAACATCTGTGGATAGCACAAATTTTTGTCCCGTGCGGGAATCGAACCCGCAACCCCTAGCGCAGTAGTCCAATCGCTTAGCCACTGCACCGATCAGGTCGTATGTAAACAAACAATAGTGACGCGAGTGCCACTTTGCTTTTATCTTAATGGTCGATAAATGTGATTAACACACATCATACATGAAGGCGCGCCTATTTACCAGAGGGGTTCAAATCCCACTCGGCTCCATAATTTTTCAAATTTCCTTTATCAATTAATTCTACGATTATGCCTTAGTCTTGATTAATTTATTAAATAATTTTTATTTTAGGCGCAGAGAAAGGAAATCACCGCTTTATTAAAAAAATGTTAACGACGAATTGAAGAAAAAAAAAATTGAATTAATAATGAACAATCTCTGTTGCTTGAGGTGGCAAATCGCTAAGACCAGAGGACTACCTTTGCAAAAAACATATTCAGAAGAAATCCGGACAGCCGTGATAAGCTACAACATTAAACCTGATAGATACTGATAATAGTAAATAAGTAGCGGTCGATTGTGTGGCTTTAACTTCGTAACGAGCTCCGCAAAAAAATATTTTTTCGTTGACTTAGAAGTTACATTTTTTACAGGTACGTATCCCTAAAAATATGTAAACCAACATGGAACCTCCTTATTAAAAGTCAGATCATAACATAAAATCGATTTAAAAAATTATCGATATCGATGATCTCTGACCATTCTATCTGGAGCATCCCTTATGATATCCGCCATGTTTTGCGTCCTGGGAGACAGTAGGTAGGCACCCGTTTTTTGTAGGTATAATGCGTTCTTAAAGTCTGGCATTAGGTCAATACTAGTGATGAGCAATAAATAACACAGATATTAAATTTTTAACCAACCCAAAAGAAAATAACATATCAAGGTAAAATGCTTGTTTGTCTGGCTTTTCATTTCTAATTGTAACTAGTGTTAAGAAATAGAAATGCGTTAGTAATATTTCGGAATATTATTTAATATGAAATAATTCAAATATATC
This sequence comes from Abrostola tripartita, assembly GCA_905340225.1. Lineage (NCBI taxonomy): Eukaryota > Metazoa > Arthropoda > Insecta > Lepidoptera > Noctuidae > Abrostola > Abrostola tripartita. The sequence goes on from HG996488.1 coordinate 8,322,079, forward strand.
AATTTTAAGTATCAGTTGCGTTTAAGTCATATTATAGATTATTAAACAGGGTCTGATTTGCTTGTATTGTTAGATTATTATCAAATCTTATGTCTCCTTCGCCATTTCCTAACATTTTATTTTTACTTTTTCGACGATTATTCCAATTTAGCGCCTATGTCAATAACTAATACGAGCAAGAACAGCCAGTTAAACAAAATAAAATATTTATACATATCATTATTTTTCATATTTAAACAAAACTTTCTAGATTATCGACAGAATCGTAACAAATGCCTAGTTATTTTCTCAATCACTACAAAAATAAACATTAGTCGTAACTTTGTAACAACGTCATATGGATTTCCAAAAATATTGATAAACATTAAATTTAACGCAAAATTATCACATTTATTGTAACATGAAATAATGATTTAGTTTTTAATCATACTATTCATTAATGCAGAAAATAAACAATAGAAATACGAATTTGATTGTTTGATACAAATTGTATTTTTATTGAAAATGATCTGCTACTTCAAAGTTACATCGTCTTTTCGAATAAGACCTGTCAGAAACGCAATCAGCGGCCACTTTGTGCCTTTGTGGCTACTTTAGTAGAGTAGTAGTAAGGTATTACGTAGTGGTTATATACTCTTTGGTAGGGGTACCTGAAAGCCGAAAGTCTTGCCACGATTACTAATCTTAAATTTACTTTCACATGACGTCTTTTGGAAGTATGAACACTCTTCTCCGTTTCTACGTGCAATAATAACAAGGAACATCTCCTCCCTAGCTACTTACTTTATAGATAAGTAGATAGCTAAACAGATGTTGAGCAGTGTCAAAGTACATGATATTTTTATTCAGGACGGCAAAGTAAGTTGTAACTTTTTGAACTTTGCTTCCTAGCTTTGCATTTATGTTCTCACCATAATTTTAGAAACAGTTTTTGTCATAAAAAGTTACATTAATTAAAATTTATACCCGATTTGAATTTGTGTGAAAATATATGATAGTAGTTCCTTTTAAAGATTTACATGACTGCCCAAAAAAAGGAGTGTTATGTTTTCAGGGTGCATGTATGTATGTGAGTTTCTTTATTCCACGGTAACTTCTGAATGCCTAAACCGATTTTGATGTATGAAGTGTCGTTCACCATCGCGAGTTACATGGGCTATAAAAAATGAAACGAATAAAAAAAATATTTAAATGAATTTACAATACAGCAGCTCACAACCGAGAGGAATTGAGGAAGGAAAGGGAGGCCTTTGCCCTACAGTGGGACGACCATGGCTGAAATAATAATAATAAAATGAATTTAAAAACAGGACTGCTAGGTCATATGTATAAAAACGAACTAAAAAGTTAAAAAACAAGTTCCATCGTAGTTGGAGTACCTCTTCGTTCTTCGTTTTTAGACACAGCAGTCGTGTTTTTTAATTTTTAAATTACATTTTTCTCTCCTAATATCCATTGGATAGATACTATCCAAATTTATTTTTTAACGATGTTGTATGATGTTATGAATATATGTAATTCTAATATTGTAACATATTTAAACATTAATCTTATATCTCAGGAACATAAAATGCTACGTGGGATACCTAAAATTGTAAGTAGCTTCATTTTTGCCTATCATATTTATAAATTAAAATTAAGTCAACTGAATACTGTTATCAAGTGAAGGTAATGATGAAAGATGAGTTCATATAAATTGCATTAAGTAATATATAACCACTATAAGTTTTCACAAAAAATTATAAGTAGTTGTGAAATATCTCCCTCCTGCCCACTTACCATGAATTCTTAAAGCAGGACAGTTTACCATGTGGAAGCGAGACGCCGCTACGTGCTGTGTAATGCAGCATCTTGCTTCCACATGGTAAACTGTCCGGCTTTAAGAGTTCATGGTAAGGGGCCTGTTAATTAAGTTCAGCATTTTAGTTGTGAAAATGTAACCATCAGTCTGAGAGTCACTTTTCCATTTATATTGTAAGAAAAAGAATCATATTCATATGATAGCTACTAGTTAGGTGAACTTATCTAACAATTAAATAATGTTTTTTTTATTCTTGCAAATAGTGAAAAAGGTTTTTTTTGACATAATAGTACAGTAGTTGTGTTAATGTACCTACAATTTTGTTGTAATAATTTCAGTGTGGATTAAAAGGGTTTATTTTAGAACCCTATGTTACCTCTTTACAATTGACTTGTAATTACACATCAGCTAATCCAAACAACAATGTCCAGAAGCTACCAAGCTTACCTGTACCCAAGCTAGAAGATACATTAGCAAAATATCTGCTTACCGTGAGACCACATTTAAATGATGAAGAGTTTGCAAGGACAACTTCTCTTGTTAAAGACTTTGAGAAAGGACCGGGGCAGAAATTACAAGTAAGTATGTTACCAATAAAACATGAATAAAAAATTAAGTGTTATAAACATGAATGTGTTTCTTCCAATAATAGGATTGAAATATTAGAATAAAGCTATAAACATTACTAAGTAGTACTGTAACTGTATGTATATTGTGATAACAATTTAAATACAATGTCTGAATATTTTAATTATCAAATATAACATAGCAGAGGTTTTTTAGGACTCAAAACAATATGTGTCTATCATCAGATTATTACATTAAATACTATGATAAACAGCCTTTATTTATTTATTATTGCTATTAAAGGTAAACTTATTGTATATTATGGTCCACAAAACTGTATTAAACAGTTTGTCTGTGGACTCTGATGATTCTCACTGTTTAAACTATTATTTTAAATTACATATTGCAATGTATGTTTATATTATGTTTGTATACTATTCAACAAGTGTTTCATTAGTAGTCTTTTATATCTATTTTTATTTGTGTTTGTTCTGATGTTCACAGGCAAGCTATTCAATATATAGGGTAAAAACTTCTTAAGTGTCCTGTCTCCATAGTAGGTAGTTGTTAATTCTAGGTACATTGTATCTTAATATACATTTAATTTATATTGTCCAGGTTTTGTTAGAGAAGAGAGCACTGGGTCATTTGAATTGGCTTGAGGATTGGTGGTTGAATACAGCATACCTGGAATACCGTGATCCAGTAGTTGTATATTCAAGTCCTGGGCTAGTTTTTCCTTTCAGAAAATTTCAAATGCAAAATGATCAATTAATTTATGCTGCTAAGACTTTATTAGCTGCAATGGATTACAAATATTTGATTGATAAGTAAGTGGCCATTATTTAATTTTTTACTATGATTTTATGATGTTTTCATACATATAATTTACATATTTCTGTATGCGATTCTGTAAGTAAGTAAATTATAAGAAGGTACATATGAAATTAAAAAAAAACGGCCAAGGCGTGTTTTAGAATCGTGGTGTTTATGAAATTAACTTTGCTCTAACAAAAAGATGAAGTGGATTGATTAACAAGTTTAATTTTACCTTTGGAAATCTATTGTTCCTATACATTGATATAGGTAGCGGTCTGTATACCAACTGCAAATAATTTCCTTATTTTATTTTTGGAAGTGAAATTTTTTGTACTTAAAGGTAAAATCCAAAAACTGACAATTTCACTTTCATGATTCTAGGTTAACGGGAAGTACCCTATAGGTTTTGAGCTTTTGAGTGTCCTTAAATATTATGAAAATGTGCGGCATAAACGCTTGTATCTTTTGATTGCGACGATTTAGAAGTTTAATTTTTTCACAGCTCTAAGGAATAGCAGACCTGTGTATTTGATATTAATTTCAACTTGATACTTGAAAATATAAAGGATTGACAGACAGACAGCCCAACAATGAAGCGATCCGTTATACTTAATCGTTTAATAATTTATAAGGGTTCCGTTTTTCCTTTTGAGGTACAAAACCCTAAAAAACGTTCAATCAAACTTTACCTGACCATCTAGTTTATCTTTTCGTTAGAACAATGTTATTTATTATCTAAAACATAATTAAAGTTTGTACAAAACCTCCAGTGCGCGCGTCGAACTGGCACCTAGGCCGGTTTTTGTTATTGATATAACGTTCTGTTGATTAGCTACGATATCATAATAGTTATAAAACAAACTCCATATAACAAGTATTAAGTCTTTTAAAGGAGCCATGAAATATTAACCAAATATTAGCTTTTATTATAAAAAAAGAAAACGCATTTATTTGCGCGGAGATGAAAATGACACAAAAAGTACAAAACGCAAAAGAGACATTTATGAAGGGACAATAATGCGTCACTTCCGGGCAAAATGGCTATCGCTCAAGTAATGCTGTGCTCATGCACGGAGGAGCAGGAATAGCGCTGGTTTTCAGCGAAAGCCAGTAAAATATTTTTCTTGTAGGTACCTTTGTTATGTGCAATATATACTAAACTCCTAAATAACCATTTTTATGCCTTTTAGTGACAAAATTCCCGTTGAAATGATGGGTAAAAATCCATTAGACATGGCACAATATAAGAAAATATTCGGAACATGCAGAATACCATGGGAGAAGAGAGACAAGTTGTCTTTTAATAACAGTAAACACGTCACCGTCATCCATAATAATCATGTAAGAAGTCAACATTTGTAATTATTGTTGTCTCCCTCACCAATTTGATAAATAGGGTTTGATACTCACTTTAAATTACCCTTTATCAGGGGTAATATCCTCAACGTTTTCATGAGTATGAAGCCCGCATTGAATATGGTAAAGCCATATTTGGTCTGTCCTCGCAAAACGCAAGGAGCTTGCTGCATTTAGAAAAACAAACTCAAAACTCGAGTGAGGAATAAGTACCTAATCATATTTTACCACAAGCATTGTAGCTAGAAAACATACAAAATAATTAACTGACAATTTTTGAGACAGTTGTTGACCTTTTCGTATTGATAGCGCTGTTCGCCTTGACGAAAAGTTAATTAGCATATTATTAACATCCAATAAACCGCGAATATAAGTAGGTACTTGTTGTATAGTATTGTTGTATTTAAAGATGCAGCTTAGATACTGGAAAAATATTAAACATACTGTGTTGAAATCGGTAGGTTTATATTTTTGCATTATTTTTCTTGCAATCTTCGAAGATAGATAGTAGCGATTGAAAGGACGGTCAGCATTTCTCTATGAAACCGGTGAAAGAAATGCAAGCGACGAAGTCTTAATTTAATTTACAGACGTGCGCGAGTGTTTTACTTTAAAAATTTAGGTTTAACTTAATTATGGAGGATGATCTAAGTGATCTTCACCCATAACTAAAGTACCTACAAAGATAGAGTCATACAAATGTTTATTTTTTAGATCTTCCACGTTGACCTTTGGGGCGCAGACAATAAATTACTAAATGAAGAACAAATTGCTGAACAATTGAAAAAAGTAATAGAGTCTTCGAGCACGCCAAATAATGAAGGGATTGGAATTCTTACTTCGGAAAATCGTGACTCGTGGGCTAAGGCTTACCAACTTTTGGCTAGTGGTACGTATCTAGCTGGAAATGTAGATAATAATAATCTAAGAAATATAACGATAATATGAAGATAAAGTTAAAATAGAATGATATATGGCATGCATAATAACAGTTCTTACAGGGAGAGCGCTATCACATCAAACTGTATCGTGATATATACCCACCGTTTATTATCAATAAAATTTGATAAAGAAAATTATCGTTGTGTATTTGACTACAATCATGGAAAACCTAACTGTACTAACTGAAAAACTTAAAGTAGGTACCTAGTTATCTATTTCGTAATATTAATCAAATTAGCTTAATTTAAAATACTTATTTACAGTCCATTCAATCGGGTTATTCCTCTTGTCCTCTAGAAGATAGTCACCCACTAATGTAGAACAAGTATTTCTTTTTGTCCCCTATTATAATACTTAGGTAAAGGACTAATAAAGTAGCAGTTATTGAAAGTATATACTAAAGCACAGGTAGGTTTTTTGCTATCCAACGTGGGAGCCAATCAGGGGAAAAGAAGAACAACACATTCAATTTTTGCATTGGTTAAGTACTAAAAAAAATTAATTGCATAAGTACTTGCAAAATATAAAGGAAATCCTTCTTCTTGTAGGTATTATAATAATTATCCTTCGTTTTTATGAATACGGCCCTGAATGTGTGCACTGCCACTGCGATTTTCTATGACGTTGTTTTAAAGATACGCAAGTACCTCAAATCTTACTTAACTCTATTCAGCGGTTAGTTTCCCAATTCCGCTAAAAGGTACATGTTATGGCCGGAGTCCCATACAAAAATAAAACATCTAAGGTAATCATTTTGAAAGTAGAAAATACGTATACCTTGTTCTACTTTTTACTTTAAATCATTACCTACCTTATACTCGTAGGTACTTTTACCGAGTTTTACCTTATGCTTCGGATGATATCTTCGTTTTTATAAAAACGATCCAAAATGTCCACTGGACATTGCAGATATTTGTCCCGAATGTAAAAATGTAGTTCTTTGAATATATGTGTATTAGTGTCGTAGTTAAATAGGGTCTATTAAAATGAGATTTAATTTTATTATAGACTAGTTAATGCCCTATTACTATTATTAGATTTCATTAAATTTTATGGGTTTTTCCCGCAGAACCCATTAGTAGTTTCAAATTTCAAATAGTCTATATTAGACCTTATAACTTCACTAGCTGCGCCCGGTGTTAGCCGCTACATTTTGTCGGGATAAAAAGTAGCCTATGTGTTAATCCAGGGTGTCAGCTAACTCCATACCAAATTATAACAAATACGGTCCAGCAGTTTTAGCTTAAAGAAGTAACAAACATGCAAACACACTTACAAACTTTCGCCTTTATAATATGTGTGATTGCTGATGTTATAATGTCTAATATAGTCTCGTCAAAATAGGTCCAGCTGTTTCGGAGATTAGCCGGAAGAAACAGACAAACAATTTTTTGATTACATTTTTGTTAAGTATGTATATGTATCGTTTAAACTTTCATGTGAACATATTAAAAAGCTGTTATTTTAATATTACAAACAGACACTCCCAATATATTTGTATAGATAAGTAATAGATTTAAAAAAACAAAATTAAATATCACTTTATCGTAATTTCAGACAAAATTAACAGGGCATCTTTAGCTGATGTAGAGACTAGTCTAGTTGTTCTCTGTTTGGACGCTCCCGTTAACCTATGGAAATTGGAAAATCCTGACGCCCAAAGACATTTAGCGGCGGCGCAAACAATACATGGCGGTGGATCTAGTAGCAATGGTGGTAATCGGTGGTTTGACAAAACGATACAGGTAAGTGCCACATCCTGCTTACTTTTTATATTATGACCTTACACCAATGAGACGCTCACAATCGTAGAGATTTTATTAAATAAATAGCAAAATAATAGTTAGCATATACTAGTACCTACTATTAGTAGATAGGCAATTAAAAGCAAGTTGTCATACCTTATTACACTCCCCTGTACTTTTGGCGGCGGCGGTATTTGGGTCTTATCGTACTTATATCGTAAATTTTATCTAATTTTATTTGTATCATCTTTTCAGTTTATTGTTGGTGCCGATGGAATTACGGGGCTCACATACGAACATTCACCGGCAGAAGGGCAACCTATAGCTGTGTTGACGGATTTCATTATTAAATATATGTAAGATTTTTAATTTAGTTTTGATATACTTAAATTAATACGATCATTATACCCAACCCCAAAAATTAATTTACTTATTACAAATATTAAGCCACACAAAAATTCTCTTTCCACGTTGTAAGAATTTAGTTTACTCTTTAATTTTAAATAAATATTCATAACACTGATTACTTAAGTTACGCGGTTGAGGTATGTTTCGATCTCTGCAGAATGCAACATTACTACCGCGGCACTGCTGGTCCCCATACATTCTCTTTAAATTTATATGAAACTAGCTTATGCTCGGGACTTCGTCCCCGTGCTTTTCGATTAAAAAACCTGTACGTAGCTGTAAGCAGATTCACCTATCTGACTCTGATTTTGTAATCAATTCTATGGGTTCTTATCTTTTCCCGCGGAACCCTAAATATTTTAAAACTAAAAGTAGTTTAAGTTACTCATTTTAATATCAACTATTTGCCAGTGAAATCTCGTCAAATCCACCCACCTGTCGCGCAGAAGCTGTAACCCGCGAATTTCCCGCGTTTTTCTTGGTAGCCTATATTAGACCCTGGACCATGACAAACCGACAAAATGTTTTAAATTGTATGTTTGTTATATGTACCTATCGTGTAAACTATCATATGCATTGAGTAAAAGCTGTTAGTTTGATGTTACAAACAAGCACTTCAATTTTATTTATGTGTATTAATTACATTTCGAGCTCGGCAGCAGTTGTGAATGTTGACAAGTAAATTAGCAACAAAAATATGAATTTCTCTGATTCAGAAGAAGAACAATTTTGTTGGTTACTTTATACTTAGAAAGTAACTGAATTAACACACAACAGCGAGACACTATGAACAGCGCAGCACTGCTGCCTCGGAATCAGCGTGGCAGGGAGCAGTGCTGCGCAGCCCCACAGTGTCATCACTGCTGCGTGCTCCCGAGATCGGAATAATACCTTTAGTCGAACATTTTGTTCCGACCGAGAAGAGTTCTTGTCGAAATGAGACTTGTTTTTGTATAATCCGATTACCTTATTTACCGATATTAATTAATGGATATTTAATTATTTTATGTAATTATGTTACTTTATGTTTTAGTGAACAAAATAAAGCTCCTGGAGCTCCGTCATCAAGTCCCAAACAACCTGCTATGTTGAAATTTAATGTGTCGTCGGAGGTTAGTGCCATGATAAAAGCGGCGCAAAATAATTTGGATAGGTCTGTTTCGCATACCACATTTATAAATAAACATAGACACAACTTTTAAGATTATAAGTATAACTAAAGTGAAATTTGTTATGTTTCAGCTTAGTTCGTAACCTGGAACTCAACTGCTTCCAGTATAATAAGTATGGAAAGAATTTCATTAAATCGCAAAAATTAAGCCCAGACAGTTATCTACAAATGGCTATGCAACTAGCATTTTATAGGTAAGAATAACTTAATGTAAGTAATGCATGTAATGGAGTCTGAGCAAGTGAAATAGTAGCGAAGCCCAAAAGGCTAAATGTGTAGTTACTCGAGCGTCGTTGGAGGACCTATTTAATTGTGAAGATTTATTTCAAAATAAATAAAGGTAATGTGATTTATCCACTTTCACCGGGGGAAGCGGGTACGGGTTTTAAAAAAAAATGTCATATTGACATATGCGTTTCAGATAATAATAGTGTAAACGCCCCAAACGTGTATCTGATAACGAAGGATTATTAATCTGCTGATTTGCGTGGGTATGACCGTAGGAAGGTGTCGAAAATAAGCAAAAAAAGGAATTGTTAGAGTGCGTCAGCGATATTCAGAAGGAATGTTAAGTGAACTCTAAAGGAGCACTTTTCAAAAGATTTGTATGCGACCAAAAGTCATGAGGTATTTTAGAAAATACAAAAAAAATTGTGACATTGATATACTTGAGCTTGTCAGATTAATATACAGACGGTTCGGCTAGATGTCTTTATTGTGCTGACTCATAATCTGACAATTATGTGGGGGAGTTACCCTAATCAGAAGTTTTTACAAAAATATTTTTAAATCTTCAATTTTTCATCAACAGAATAAAATATCACCAACAGATTTCGATTGGACAAAATATCTATTTTGTCCAACCGAAATCTGTGACATTTTAGTGATGATTCGATTGTTTCACTAAACAAATTTTGATGTTCAATAGCTGACCAAAGCGTTGCTGCACATATACGAACATGAGCGCATAGCGACGGAAACAGTGGAGTGAGAATGGAAAATTGTGTGGGGACGGTATGAAAGTTAGAGATAGAGAAAGAGTGAGAAGGCAAGAGAGGCGCGGAGTGGAATATACGTAATTCTCAGCAGCTGCACGGACCACAATTTATTGATGGCTTCAGCGACTTCGGCTTGTGGATATCGGCAGATTATATCCTTCCCGTGATCCTTGAAACATTTCCTTCACAATAAAAATAACCGCACTCGACAATGTCAAGGTGGAGTTTTTTCGCAGTTTTGTGACTATGTCATTTCTTTGCGTCACGCTCAAATCGTAAGGTTATTGAATTACACACTTTTCTACACGTAATTGACTCACCTTACCTTAGTCTGACGCGCTCGAGTTTTTCCAATGAACTTTTTTTTACAATTTTGATGAGTTGCCCTGGACGCATGTCCCTATATAAAAGGTTCATATAATGGTGGGGGGTACTAAACAAGGCACAATAACAAACAGGTTTCCCTCCGTATGTTATTCTGCCGCGCTTCAGCAAATCCCAAAACCCCCGCTTGGGCTCCCCTACTATAAATGTTTCTTACTGGCTCAATCTGCATAAAAACTTTGCTTTCATCAAAGGCGATTATTTTCTTGCGCTCTTTCTCTTTAAACATCTCTTTTCAAAACTCTTTCTGAAATATTTTGAAAAGGGTCTTTTTTCAAGTCGGGATTTAATGTGCGTGACCATAGTCCACACATGATGTTAAATTTTTGCCTCAGATCTAATGATTGTACCTATTGTAATATACTTATTATAGATTAATTAATAAATTGAACTTTTTTAAGGCTACATAAAGTACCTGGAGCTCACTATGAGTCTGCAGCAACAAGAATGTATGTTGGAGGCCGAACAGAAACCATACGATCATGTTCCATCGAATCCATAGAATTTGCAAAAGCTATGTTAAACACTCAATGCAGTCCACAAGACAAGAAAACTGCTTTAAAAAGCGCTATTAATTCTCATAAAAACTACACGGTACAGGTAAGATTTTTCTCTCTCAATATTTTATTGAGTTCCATAATTGATGATAATATCATCACTCCGTACTAAAATATGGAGATATGGTATCACAACTAATAGACGAATAAGTAGGCAGAATGAAAATTCATACGTGCGAAAAATGTTATATTTTGTACTTTTTATTCACTCTTTAAAATAGGAATGAGAATGTAGTGATAAAACATTACCTATGTTACCGCCGAACTCAGAGACATATTTAATGATAATTAAACTATTACTAAGTAAAGGTTTTGTTCGTGAAATCTTTCCTTAGTGTCAGTTTAAGTAATCATTAACGTCTCCGAGTGCGGCGGTTAGACTTATATCATTCCCATTTAAAATAACATTGATTAAATTTTATTACAGGCACTTCAAGGACTCGGTGTTGATAGACATTTGCTAGGTTTAAAATTAACTGCAATCGAAAATGGTATTGAAATACCTAAATTATATTCTGATCAATCATTTACGAAAAGCGCACACATGAGGATTTCGACAAGTCAGGTAGATTGTTATTTTTTAAATTAATTAAAATAACTATTTGCAATCTCATACACAATAGTTTTGTAGAAATTAAATTATATAGATTACAAATATATATAGAGGTATATGTACATAATATATTTTTCACGCACAATGGCCCTTTCAAGCGGCTAAGTGCGGACAATGCCCAGCCAAAACAAACAATGTACATAATATAAGTTGGGTTGTTGAAACAATTAATCAATAATTCCAAGACACAACATCTCTAAAAAATGCTTGATTTTAGCCCTGAACTTTTGACTAATTTCCAGTTATTTAACTGTAAAATTAGATTTTTAGTAGTTTTGAAACCAATAAATCCTAAGTGAATTTAGTTGGCAAAATATTGACGTCATACTGACGTACCTATTAATCATACAAAATCCATAGTGAAATAGCGTTATGAAAATAGATTTACTAAGTAGTTCCTACGTTATGACAGATCATATAAAGTGTCAATTGATTGGTGGTGTCAAATACCCAAATACCATTATATTTTATGACTGTTTCAGGTCGCTTGCAAGTGTGATGGATTTATGTGTTACGGGCCTCTAGTACCTGACGGGTATGCAACGTGTTACAATCCCAGGGATAATGATGTTAATTTCGCTACTTCGGCATTCGTAGCTCATCCGGACACTGACTGTAATAAGTACAGAAAGGCTTTGGAACAATCGCTTCAAGATATGCATGATGTTCTCTTACAAAATACCAAGTCAAAACTTTAAAATGATTAATTTATGCCACAATATGAGGTCCCGACTAAAAGTATTTATGTACCTTTCCTTATTATGATAACACACATTTTTCACACAAGTTTTATTACGTAGGGAATAGGAAAATATACGATTTAAGCACAAATGCGATGTTTACAAATTATTATATTCTTAACAATATTAAACAAAGTTCAATCTTTTCTGATAATTTTAATGAAGGTATTATAATATTAGGCATACTTACAGTTCACGGCATTTAAATAAAAACATTTAATTGATTTCTTTAGGGGCCAAATCACTTAATCTGAATATCCTAGATTTAATGAACCTAAAGGGTGCGACAAACAAAAAATGTCATATATATAATAATTGTAATTTAGATAAGTGAGTTAAGTTTTTGTTTTATTTTACATTTCATCTATGTGTTTGATATGGAACTATTCACACGGTCACATAGGTATCTTTGTATATGACATGCATGAGAAACACTGGCATAACGAAAATCTTAGTCATTAAGTTTCGAAATGTTTGACTATTAAAGTGGTGCAAAAAATATATTGCTTAAAATAAATATTGTATTATTCTTAGTCAATATTGTGAAAATTTATTGGTCGCATTTAAAATTAAAATAGATTCTACACTGTACAAACTTTATTCAAAGCCATAATACACATTATATATTATTATTATACCTACTGCCTATATTATGAACTACAAAATAAGGTCTACGGTTGTGGAATTTACATTATAATTATTATTGGATATTTAGTAAGGTGATGGATTAAAATACTTGTTATAACGGATGACAAATAATGTCAGTTTTGTTAATTAATACTTCATATACTCAAGTGAATCCCAAATGTATTTCTGCTTTACAATAAACATATATAATAAACAAAGTTAATTTATTTTACACATTTTCCCATTACAATATACTGATATGAACAGCTGTATAATAATACACAGTAAAAAAGTACGAGCCTTGAGACGGGCTGTGACGGAGCAAGCGTTTATATAAAATGGTGCACATAATGACAGTAGTAGTTTTAAAATTACAAGTCCACATAAGCAAATAAAGAACTTTTTGATTACTTATCTCAGCTTAGTGTAAGTAAATAAAACCAATAAATAACATACCTATAAATGAACACAGTTAATTTAACGGTGCTATTGTTCATTCATATGTTGTTTAGGTAAGAAAATAGACCTGAATCCATGCCCAAACCTTGATATAGTCGATATGTGGACATATTATAATATCAGCATCAATCTGAATTCGCACCATGTTAATTAGGACCAGATGTTACAGTTTTACATATATATATTTATTATTATTGCTAGTTCTCCTAATCATGGTATGATAGTTAAATTTCGCCAAACATTGTTTTAGAAGACCAGCACTTATTTTTTCAAACATTTGGTTCTAAATCCAACGCAGGTAACCGATAAATAATAGAATATTATGGGTATATATTTATTTTTCTTTTTTGGTTATTTGCCGTTTCGCAATTGACCCTTAGATGAAGAACAGACCTAGACCTACACGCGTTTTTTTTTTTACATTATAAATGGTGATTATGGTGTGGTGTATTTGTAATGCACGGCATTGTTTAGTGCTCCTCAATATAAATCAATATTATTTTGTTAGTTCGGCAATAGACGGCTTGCTTAAACAATTTTGCGGTGTAATTGCTCAAATAGTGCCAAAAATTATTGATTAATTGATGTCCATTGTCCAGTCGTGTGTCTGTCAGGATGGCTGGACCAAAGAAAATATGAAAATCTCAACTAAGCTGATATAATGACTATTATATTGATAACTTTAGAGTTTTCTTTGGGGTAAACTTATTTTTTTTAAATAGACGTAATTTGGTTTTCTCGTTTTCTCCAGTCATCCTGACGGTCATAAAGTCGATGAATGTTTCATTTTATTGTAGTTTGGCAAGCAGACCGTCTATTTTATCAAGTTAACCAAGCGGGACTGTCTATGGGCAGCTAAACACATTTTTGTGAAGAAAAAAAAAACAAGTAAAGGCTTACATAGCGTTCCTGTGTTGATCATATATCGTAAAGAATTTTTAGGTAAATACAGCAGTACATTTTCTACTTAAGCTACCCTTTTATATGTTACGGTAGCCGAACACTTGCTCCTAAGGTTATTAGGTACCTAATTACCCATATCCAAGGTCGTGCAATAAGAAGTGATTAATAATAAACGACGATTGTATTTGAAGCCCTAAAATCATATGGAGATCTCACTTGCAAACATTTAGATTTTTCTAGATATAAAATGAAAAAAGTAACGATCTTACATATGTATAGGTACATATCGCGAGTAGGAATGACAATAAAAGTAAAAGCTTAGAAATGCACACAATCATTATCCGAAATGTATAATTTGTTGTCTAGTTGAACACATTGCCATGTGGTTTATGCTTTGTTACCAACACGGCATACGCTTTGTATAGTTGCTTACCTACTAAAATAAACATACTCCTGCAAATAAATAAAATCTGAAATAATTTAAAACTGTAAATAGATTAAATATTAATGTTTTCACTAATTGATTGAAAACTAAACTTCAGTGTCGTCCTATATCAAATGACCAAAAATATCTATTCCTATACAAAAATACAAACATAATGTAGGTAGATAAATAATACATTTACAACATGGACAATTCCAGCTTATTAAGTATATCTTTGCAGCAAAAACATTGTCAAACAGATCTAGAAATTGAAAATGTCTTTCTACATTTTCCGCGTTAGCCTATAATTCTCAAAACAAATATAACGTGGAATGTACACTAATATAAAACATGTCAAAACAAATTAAATTGATGACAATGATGTTTATAACTAGGATAATATATTTTTTTGAACCATTATGTATGATTTCCACGAAGGTAGGTAGGTTAGCAGGCGCAGTTGTCGCGCGCGGCGGGGGGCGCGGCTAGCGGGCGGCCGGGCGACGCGGGCTTGTGCTGCACGCCGGACTCCGCCGCGTTCAGGTCCAGGCGGCCGTCTTGAATGCTCTGATATATCTTCTTAGCGGTTTCAAGAAAGGCTTCCTCCACATTTTGACCACTGTAAATTATTAATTACTCATTTATTTTGCGCGCTAGTAGTTATAGGCTAATCAGGTGCATCACCATGTGCTTATAATAATAAATGTATGTGTGCACTTTGGCCTACCGTCTCGGGAAATACAGTCATGATGATGATACTCACACATTATGGCTTCGCTACATTTGCTACAAATCTCATGAAGTTGTCACAACGTTCCGGAAGGTACGAATATTACAGATAAACAAAGATGGATATCGTATAATGCTGTATATATATCGAATAAAAAATGATAAAAGGTGTTAGATGGAGATAGAGAGAAAGGCGATAGTGCAAAACATAAGTAAGTAGGTAAATGTTGCACTATTTGTATGTATGTGTAGGTTGTAGTTAGTCACTTTAATACTTATCTTAATCAATACATAAATAGTTCTATTGATCACATTTCCAAAAACTTACCTCTAACAATCTAAAATATAGAAGTACATATCAGTATTTCAAAATTGATTGCAGGACTCGACTTACGTTTTAGCACTAGCTTCAACGAACATAAGTCCGTTCTCATCAGCAAATTGTTTTGCTTCTTCATATGTTACATCTCTTTGGCCATCTAAATCTGATTTGTTACCAATTAAGAATATCACAGTGCTGGGGTTCGTTAGATTTCGTGTGTCAGTTAACCAGCTACTTAGATGATTATAAGTAGATCTGAAAAAAGAACAATTTATTCAATCATATTATTATGAATTAATCCCGTTGTTTCCGACTCCCCCCTGTGGACCGAAAAGGTTGATCCACGGGGTATACTAAAACCACGCATGCCTGTTGGCGCCTTTAATCGCGGGGAGGCGGGATCAAACCTTGTAATCTACCGCCAACCCCGCCGGCGCTATCCGCCCTGAAAGGGGCAAATCTTGTGCGCTCCATAGGGCAAGGGAACCTGCAGATCATCGGCGGGACCCTGTGCAATGCGGAGGAGGGTCCCCCAACCTGTCTCCGCAGGCCTCCCTACAAAGAGAAGTCAACTATTCAGACTCCTCACTGCTTCATCGTTAGCGCCGTAGCGTGGCGCTCTCTTTGGCCTCTGGTGAGAGGGTGGCAGTTTGCCAGGTCTGCCACCCTGAGGCTGTGTTTATGGCGGTAGAAAGAGGGTATTATCGGCCCTCCTCCGCCGCCTAGGCCGTCAGGCGCGGATCGGAAGGATCGAGTTTAGATTCCTCCCGGTCCCTCAGAGGCTGCCTAAGCAGCTCTACTTTAATTAATTTTACGCGATACTTTCTCGCCAATAATGGATCAAAAGGGAGGAGGATCTTTATTATTTACTAGCTTCCGGCCGCGACTTCGCCCGCGTGAATTTCCTCTGCCTCTAGCCTTCCTCGATAAATGGGCTATCTAACACTGAAAGAATTTTTCAAATCGTACTAGTAGTTCCGGATATAAGCGCGTTCAAGCAAACAAACAAACTACCTACCTGTGTAAGTAAATAGTAAGACAGCTGGCTAGCATTTTAGGGTACGTATTTGGAGTCTGGACGATGAGAATTTTAAAAACACTTATTTAATTGTAGGCAAATTAAAAGTGCAAGTCTGGCTGGAGGAAAATGGTTGCCTTGCCACCCTTATATTTTCAAAGTATACAATTTTTTCTTCAAATAAACGTTTTTTTGGCATTTTAAAACGGTTTGTATCTTTTAATGTAACCAAAGAATTTGAAAGAATATAGCCAGATCATTAAACCAGTAAAAAAATCTGGCTTGACGTATTCAAAATAAATTGTTCTTTAATAAAGTCTAGGACTTTTTTTTAAGAAAAGTTAAGATGAAAACATACTCTTAAAGCGAATAGAGTAGAAAATCCACTTCACTATATAATTTACTAATATATAAAGTTTCAATTGTGATAGTACCCCACATCTCAGTAAAAAGTAATTAAGTATATATTACCTTCTAGTAATGTCATAAACCATAAGTGCTCCAGCAGCACCTCTATAGTAAGAACGAGTGACCGCTCTGAACCTCTCCTGTCCTGCTGTATCCCAAATTTGCAGCTTGATTTTTTGACCTGCCACTTCAATAATGCGAGTCCCAAATTCTACACCAATTGTGTGAGGACAATCGGCCATGACTAAAAACCACAGATTGCAGATGATTACTACTTTTATAGTAAAAGCAGGATAGTGTTTACAAAAACTCACGACATATTTTTTTGTTTTTTGCATGATTTAATAAAGAATTCATGTGATTCAAATAAAGACAAACAATTTATTTATCTTTTTTGCTTTAAAATTATGACTATATTATCAATTTTTTTATATTATTTCTTTTTGATAAAGTAATAATTATTAATAAGTGCCAAATGTAAAAACGATTAATTCTAAAATTTCAAGTGTACTTGGTAATCTTTGAATGTCAACAGAATGTGTGGCGACTTATCATCCATCAATGAAGACATTTGTACAAGAGCACCACAGAAATGTAAATCTTGTGGTTGTTACCATTGTGTGCCACTTATTGATGATATTCATATTAAAATAAAACCGGCCAAGTGTGAGTCGAACTCGCGCACGAAGGGTTACATCTATAAAAACGGCAAAAATATCACGTTTGTTGTAATACCCCTTAATTTTTTTTTATTCAGTATTTTAATATAATTTTATATGTTATAATAGCGGCAACAGAATACATCATATTTGAAAATTTCAATTGTCTAACTATCACAGTTCATGAGATACACATATAGACAGCAGAGTCTTAGTAATAGGCTCCCGTTTTACCCTTTGGGTATGGAAACCTAAAAGAGCATATGCATTCTTAATTTTTCTCATAAAAAACACTACCTTGTTGGTCTAGTGGTCGCTAAGCATGGCTCCTGAGCATGAGGGCAAGAGTTCAAATTCCTGGTCAGGGAAAGTATTACTGGGTTATTCCAATAAGTAAATCTCGCCCCATATTACATAAGGACCTATAACTGTTAAAAAGTGTGTGTATTCATATGTAATTATATTACACATTAAATTTTGAAATATAAGCTTTTGTTTTTTTTAAATAAATATGTGTAAATGATAAAAAAATAATTTTTGCAAATAGATTTCAGGAAACACTTGTACACATCACTCATTTTTAAAGACTAGATGGCGTTGGCATTTCCTACCTCAGACAGGCAGACTACCTCTGAGAACAAACGTCAAAACAAACTCACGGGTCAAGGTCTCTTTTAAAGGCCAGACAAGTACAATAAATTTATTTGAAAACAGTGTAGGTTGTCTACGACGTGGTCTTTTGAAGAAAGAACCACTGCAAGTTTGAGTCGACCTGTCCTGACAGACGCCCCGTCTCGTACCATCTGAAGGATATTTGCGTAGGCTGTATAGTATTTAAAATATTATATATTAAATATGTAATATATGTATGTGAATATTTTTAATAAAAGCAATTATCATCTATTTAAATCAATAAATAATTATAAAATGTTGTTGGTAAGTTGGTGGAATATTTTTGGTGTTGCATTATAGTAACCATAGAATGTAATCCCAATATTTTGTTATTGATCTTTTTTTTTGCTTTTGTTCTAAGAAAGCCATTTTACTTAGAATTTTACTAACACTTACAGGCCAATAAACATTGATATACTCAAAAACAATACATACATTTCTTGTCTGTAAACTGATGCAATAGGCATGATTTGCCAACTCCCATATCTCCAATTATAATATATTTAAATATGTAGGAATAGTTGTATGGTCCTGATGTCATCTTGATCCTAAAAATAATAAAATTATGATTAGTCCTACAGTAATTTATGTTTGTTAATTGGTACTTATTTTATAATAAGCCCTCACCTATACATAGAAGCAAAAGGACTTAAATGTGATCCAAACTTTACAGTGGTATTTTTTAAGCTAGATTCTTTCAATTATACCTACAATCACTAAACACAGTATAATCTTATCAACTCTTAACAAATATATTTATTATATAGGAAATCTTTAAAAAATTTATGGAAGCAATACTAAATATTGGACATCTTATCCATACCTATATTAATCTTCTATTCATTATACATAATAAATAGCAGTTATTTACAAAAGCACATGTTGATAATATATGTTTCTTATTATTTGAATCACAAACAGGTTTGGAAATCACATTAATACAATGAAAATATACACATTGAAAAAACACACAAAGTAAAGCAACCAGCCCTGAATCTGTGAATCGATTTACTTGTGTTTAAGTGCACTTTTAGTAATGTTCGCAGGATGTATTTCTTACTTTGTGTTCAATCATTAATGTATGAGTCATCGCGCATTGATTTTACATTAAATTTGTTCAAATTAAAACATCATAATGTAACATTAGTGTAGCAGGCTTGTAAACGTAATAATAGAGAGCGTTTTATAGGTACGTAGCAATGTTTAGTGGATAATCTTGAGTATCGATAGTAATTGGTACAGTGGTATATAATTTTCCTTCAAATACGTACGTGGTTTAGAAGAATCTTAAACGTTTAACGGTCACTATTACAACATTTAATATTAAAATTAGTGCACTTCTATATCTTACTTTAATATAAACCTCAACGCAACGTAAACGGATTCTCAATCTTTTTGCTATGCAAAACAAAGACTTCCTTCTTCGTCAAATATGACGTATTTGCAGTTGCTTGCTTGCCATTGTTTTTTTTTAATTGGACTAGGGTCGTTCTTCAATAATTTTTCCGGCTTGTCACCCTACAGTTACATCAGTTAGTCTTTGGATCTTGCTGTGATGTTGCCATAGACAAAATTAGTATAGTATAGTATTCTTTTTGGTCCATGGATGTTGCTTAGCTCCGATGCCTCTGACCAAGCTCTGACCCACAGACTACAAGATGCTACATTTATGCGCGCTCCGAACGAAGGAATTATTTTAACTGTGATTCTGTGTCAGCTCCCATCAGCTGACTACTGTCAGTCAAGTCTATTGAATCGAAGAGTAAATAAAATTTTCTCTGAGCTTGGGTTAAACAACGAAAAAAGCAATTAAAAATCCTAAAATAATCCAAATACCGGAATAACATTAGATTAAGATAGTATGGCTGGGCAAGACGAAGATAACAGTAATCAAAATGGTATTATAGACAATAATGAGATTGAACCGACGGAACAAAGTGACGATGAAATTGACATTGAAGATGTTGAAGGTAAAATACCATTCCATGAATGTAGGTACTGATACTCTCATAACTGTTTATTCACCGTTTGAACTATTCGTTATAATCCGCTGTTTCCCTAAATAAACAGATTTTTGGTACTAAGAGTTAAGAAAAAGATAAAGATCCTATCTATAAGTGGTTTAGAATCATTGCAAAGTTTCGGCGTTTTGGCATCATGAATTTTGGGCATTTAATGTTGACACATAGCACCCAGAGATCATTTGTGTACCTAGGCAATTGTTTATTTTTACAGATTGCATTGTTAGTCGAATGGGATTAGATTCTGTCATTTCCATTTCCAGATACATATTTATTAATGGCTTTCTATATGTTTCAGAATTTAGTGTGTTGGATTCAAAGTTGGAAGAGCTAAATTCTGCATTGGACTATTTGGAGCAGAAAAATGATGATATACAACAAAGCTTAAGAGAGCTGTTACAATCTAATATTGAAATGAGGAAAGAAATCCAAAAACAAAAAGAACAAGATAATCAAGCAGAGAAAAGAGTTAATAAAACAGCACCTACTGAAAATAATTAGGACGATGTCTTATAAATGTGTTTCATATTGATATATATTACCTGTATTTTGATTAATTATCTTGGCATTTAGTGTATTTGTTATTGTAAAAGCACAAAATGTGGTAAATCCTAGGATTTGTATGGTAAAAGCCCAGAAATAATTGGAGATCATAAAAATCCTAAAGCTGCATACAGACATACGCAATGTAATGTGAAAGGAGCATTTCATCAGTGAGGATGAAGCACATGCGGCGTGCACGAACCGAAATTTGTCCACACTGGCGCTCTGAGCGCACGGCGCGGCGCGCCCCTTTGTGTTCGCTCAAATCCGGATCGCTCCGCGCGCGATTTGAAATGCTCGTAGCGCGCGCATGAAATGCACGGTTCGCGCGCGTAATGCTACCAGAGTATGAGATGAGAAATTGTTACAAAGCCTGGTCACATTGCATGATACATTACATTAATGTGGACTGCTCTTTCAATTTATGTGTTGGATTTATATCTGTATGCAGTGCACAATAACCAACAGACTTTGTTAAAACTGTAGGGTTTCTAGTAAAACCTGGGATTTACTACAGTAACGTATGCAATAAATAAATAGTGTTATTAGCTTGGTATCCTTTACATTATCCCAGATTGAAAACCATTACAATGAAACAGAAAGCTGGTAAATTATGTTTATTAACATTAAGTCTAATAACCACAACTACATTTCATTAAAATAAATACTAGTAAAACAAATGATTCAATCATACTATTATGAATTTATTTTTTTCTTGAAGATCTCTATCCACTTAGTGACTGTCTTTTTTGACGTAACGCAGACCACAGTAACCACATGAATGGTCACCAGGTTTGTCCTGCAAAAATATGATGAATTTATTATGGGTAGTATGGTTATTATGTAATATTGTTTTAAATTTTCTTTATACATTTAAATTATTATGTACATATTAATATTATATATATTATACAATAAATAAAGAACAAAAGGCTTGTTACAGCTGTTAGTACCCGTACATATACATAGTGTCCCGAACCTCAAAGCCAAGCAGGTACGGGGAACTAGGATAAGCTTTACCAGTCCTGGCCAAATTAAAAAAATAAATCTATGTCTCTTAGTTTAGTCATAATGAGAAGATTTTCGAAAATGATGAAAATCGGTACTCTTGATCACATTTTTAGGCATTCTCATGACAAATTTACAGCTTTTGATGTGTTATTTTTTTAACACATCTCTAAATTCCTGTGCTATTAATTGCTATCACAAATACACTGGTTTTTACTACTAGTTTCGAAAAAAAATAAGTTTCAGACGGTAATGGTTAAAAAAAGTGTACTTAACTTGGTTTGACTCTTACCCCCTTACTTATAAAAATTGTCATTGTTGAAATTATACATGTCACTGTCGTTTGCATGCCAAAGAAGAGATGCCAAGAGACTTAACAAGTGGTTATCTTAAAACACATGTTAACATCGTTTATAAGGGGGTTAACCTTTTAAAAAAAATGTACTATACTACCCTAGGCAAGTTATTTAAAAAGATGGCGGCCCATAGCCAGAATATAATTTTTTCCTTCGTGATATACATAATAAAACAGTAGGTACATGAGTACACATTAGTACCACCTATTACCACCAATTTACAGTAGCAGTATGCATTCTGGATTTGTGACTAGTTAATATCAGTAAGTTCACCCCCTATTTCATGGTCCCATTGAACTGTGTGTATAATATTATTCCAGCTTAACTATCTTACCATGACACATAGCTTTTTTAAATCGTTAATATAATTCGACTCCGATAGATAAATTACCAAATTAATGTAGACACGAGGATGGCCTTCAGGACCACTTCCACCATCACACCATACAACTCTTTCTGTGACTTGCCTAGGTGGCACTTCAGCAATTAGTTTAACTGCCCAGTTTTTATTTACTTGCTTAGGAGCATTCATGAACCGCACCAATCTGTAGTCATCTGATTGCCATTTCTGGAATATTAAAATTGATAATTACTGGAATAATATTAATATTATACTTTGAAATATTTTCAAGTATCAGCTTTTGAATCCTAATGTTCACGCTGAACTAAATAAAGCATTCAGATGCCTACCTGATGATTTAAATACTTAAAGTAAAGTAAGGTTTATTTGTATGGAATGTGGTATGTAGTTGTTACAGTAATTATTTTTAGTTCTACACATTTAACCGTTTAGGTACAGATTATTTGATTACAAATTAGTACGGATAAAAACAGATGTCAAATTATAAAATATTAACTAAGGTAAATCCATCCAAACTCTATACAGTCCATTGCGAATATCTCAACCCTAATAATTAAAATAAAATTAGCTGGAAGCTAGCAATGTTTCTTTTGATCAGTAATGTGTTATACTTAGGTACTATTACGAGTTAAAACAATTTATTTGAACTCAAACACTTCAAACTCATAATATTATGTAAGAATAATTCGAACTATAAAAGCAACTCTATAGGTTTCAAACACTTTAATTTCTAACAATTAACTCGTTACATTTGACTAACAAAAAAGCTCTACTGTATCTTTATAAATAGATGTAAATGAAAATAATACTTGTCCTGTATGGGTGCCAACATCTTCGATTTTTGCAGCCATGCAACGACGAGAAATGTTTAAGACATTCCTCAACAATATCGTTTGTTTAACAGGGACACGAGTTATGGAAGTATTCATTGTTACTTTTACTGTACAGTTTTTTAAAAGTAATTTTGGCCTGCTTTTCCTCTTAATACGACCAACAATTTTCCTAAATTCGCTTGAGCTCATGCGGATGTCTAAACAAAATTGTCATATTTTGACAGTCAACAGTGTCATTAGTGTCAGTGCCATTTTTGACATTGACAATTATTAGCAAAAGTTTAGAGCATTGAGGTATTTATATGGAGGCGCCCTAATCTTAAAGATATAGATAAAGAAATTTATTCGTGAAGGATATGGTACATTACAAAGTTGGTATAAATAAAATATAGTACAACACATCCGCCTCTGTAAGAGGCATACGAATACTTGGGTTCCTTAGGTAAACATCTGTTATCACAAAGATCTGTGTACTAAAAAAGTAAATAATATTAACAATTATTATAGTCAACATTATAAGTAACCCTAAATTTTTTATATAAACACACAAATAATTGAAATATTTGTACATCTCTTATTCTCACACTATTAGTAAAATACCTATATTAAAAATACCTAACATATTAACATAAGTAAATATATTTAATTTTAAATAGGAACTAGAATATACAATTATTAACATTGACAATGTATGTAATGTAAATAACATAACTTATTTAGGGTTAACATTTACAACAGGTATTTATCTAAACATCTTATGAGGAGCACAATATATCTAACACCAGAATTTTTATTAGATAATATACCTACTAGGAATCAGATAAATAGATCAAAGTAGTACTATGTCTGTAGTTATTAATAGTGAACAAGTTTAATATTATTAATATCTTTAACATTCAGTTTAAAAATCTCTACTTTAATCTGTTATATAATTTAGTATCAATAAATTCTTTAATAGTGTAAAACGTTTTTTCAATTAACCATTGCTTAAGTTTTTTTTTAAATAATTGTAGTGGTAATTCTCTTATTACTTGTGGGTTAGGGTTGTAAATTTTTATGGACATTAAGTAACTGTTTTTGTAGTGGAGTGCACTTCTACAAAATTGGTTTTTTAATTTGGTAGGGTCTCTTTTTGGGAATTTGCCATGTTCGCTAACTTTAGTATATAGGTGAGCATTTTTCCTGACAAACATGCCAACTTCTAAAATGTAGAGTGATACCAATGTTAAAACTTTTAACTTTTTTAAAATTGGTCTGCAACTTTCTAATGGATGGGTGTCAGTTATTGCTCTTAAACATTTTTTTTGTACTATAAAAGCCCTTTGGATGTGGGTAGAGTTTCCCCAAAGAAGTATACCGTACCTCAGAACAGAGCCTACATATCCATGATATGCTATTAGTGCTGCTTCTTCATTTGCTGTATTGCGCAGCTTTTTAAGGGCGTATATATACGAATCTATTCAATTTATTGCATAGAACGTCTATGTGAATACCCCATTTGGGGAGGAATTTTTTTATAGTTTGAAAATTGAATAAATTTGGTTTTGGATAAATTAACTTTTAAATTATTTAGTGTTAACCAATTAACTATATCGTAAATAGTTTTATTTACATCTTGTTGGTGTATAGTATTATTATTTTGTGGTATTGCGACTGACACATCATCAGCAAAAAGTACGCATTTGTGTTTTGTAACACTTGGCAAGTCGTTAATATACAAAAGGAAGAGAAGGGGCCCAAGAATACTTCCCTGGGGCACACCAGATTTATTATGTCTAAATGAAGATCTAGATAACGTTGCAACAAGTTTTTCGTTTATGCGGGATACTT
This sequence comes from Abrostola tripartita, assembly GCA_905340225.1. NCBI lineage: Eukaryota > Metazoa > Arthropoda > Insecta > Lepidoptera > Noctuidae > Abrostola > Abrostola tripartita. Next base: position 8,347,353 of record HG996488.1, read on the forward strand.
CTACACACTGCTCTCTATTGTTGAGGTAGCTTTGGAGCCATTCCAAAGCAGGACCTCTTATGCCATAGCGCTCGCATTTATTGAGTAGCGTTTTGTGGTTAACTAAATCGAATGCTTTACTCATATCTAGAAATACTACTGTTACGGTATGCTTCTTGTCTAAATAATCTGATAAAGACCTAACTAAAGAGAATGCAGCTAGAGTAGTCGATTTACCTTTTTGAAAGCCATTTTGTTCCTCGTTTATTATATTACGTTTTACCATAAATTGAACTAGTCGACTATGCATTATCTTCTCATAAATTTTGGAGAATATTGGTATGAGCGTTATAGGTCTGTAGTTATTTTTATCTAGTGGACTCTTACTCTTATGGAGCGGTTTGACTATAGAAAGTTTTAACTTATCGGGAAAGACACCATCTGTTAGGGATAAATTAATTGTATGGCATAGTATTGGTGCTATAATTCCAGCACATATTTTCAGTTTATTTGTGGTGATTTCATCATATCCTACAGACTTTTTATTATTTAAGGTTTTTATTACGCGAAACACTTCAAAGTTCGAGCATGGGTTTAGATATATACTGAAGTTATTAGTTGGTGGAAGAGGGCATAATATGTTTTTTGTTGATATTTCAATATTTGAATTATCTATAAAATAGTTATTGAAAGAGTTAGCGATTTGATCAGAGTTATACAAGATTGAACCATCATGATTTATTTCACTTATGTGATTGTGTGTTTTATGGAAATCTGTTCAATTTTTAATAACGTCCCATGTGGCTTTATTTTTATTTTTAGAATTTAATATGTAGTTATAATTTGTAAATTTTTTGGACCGATTAACACAAGATTATAGTATTTTATTGTATTTTAAATATTTGGATCGTATATTATCGCAATTTTTTATGTAACACATCTTTTTAAGTTGTCTTTTATGATTTTTTTATACCTTTACCATTTAGGTGAAGTATTATTCACATAGACTTTCTTTTTTTTTAAGGGAAAACAAAGATTGTAAAAAAGAAGAAACGTTTCATGAAATAGGTTAAAACTCCTGTTTGCATCAGTGTTTTCGAAAACATCACCCCATGATAGGTTCCCTATAGCTTCTAAAAACTTTTTTATGTTATCGTCAGAAAAATCTCTATTTATAGTATACCAGTATTTTAGATCAGGTTTTCTCTCTTCAACGGGGAATGTTAATGTTTGACATGTATTATGATCTGATAAAAATAGTTCATGAGTGTTCCCTATCGAGTTATCAATATTACTTATCATCTGGTCCAAACATTAATGCTGGCGGGTTGGTTTATCAATGTGTAGGTCTTAGACTATAAAATAATTATTTTATAGTCTAAGGTGTAGGTTTAAGCCATAATTAGAAATAATATCTTTAAGTTTAATTGTGTTATTATTATCTTTAAGTGTATCAATATAAACTTTTAACAATATCTTTTATTTATAAACTTTTACTTAAACACATATTGAGGGAATCGACATGGTAAAAACAAATTACTGTTTGTCTCTTTCTAACTAGTGAAGCTGTACATAAGGAAAGCGAAATAACATGTAGATTGTTTTGGCTAATTCTGGCAACATTTGAGCGGTGAAGTCACGATAATGTGTTAGGGTGCCGATTTCGTCGTGTTTTTGATCGATTTATGCTTTTATGCAAAGGGTATACATTACAAAATAATTTATTCTAAGTCTCAAATTTCTTGGTATTGAAATTTTAGCTATAAACTACAGTAGTTAATTCGCAATTAGACCCTGATGAACTGCTCGTACTCCATACCTACACTTTCATTCATGATTAGGGAGTGTAGTAGTTGATTTGCATGAGTTTAATAAAATGTAATTTAAGAGCCATTTTTCATTTTTACGCAGTTTTCTAAGATTTCGGACGCTTAATTTACCATCTTAGGTAGTATTTACGAATTTATATATAAATGTAAAATGTAGACCAGTCTTTCGCATTGACACATAAGCTAAAAGATTTACAAAAAATAACTTAATTGCTATTATGGTGATCAATCTCCCGCAACACGTTTTCTGAAAAATCATCGCAGAGTCAATTTCGGGCTCCAAATATTATCATTTACATTCACAAATTTAAATGATAAAAATACAGTAAGCATTAGGCATATATTTCGACTACAACGGTTTCGAATCCCAGCCATACTACACCAGGTCAGGCGTGAGCCAGGGCAGCAATTTGGGTCCTCTCGAATTTATTTTAATGATAAATGACTTACCAGAGGTAGTCAAACATAGTTTATGTTTATTGTTTGCAGATGACCTCAAATTGCTGCTCGAGGTCAGGAGTGAGTCGGACTGTGAGAAATTGCAGGAAGACATAGATAGAGTGGTGGAATGGGGCAATAAAAATAAGCTCTATTTCAACACTACGAAATGCTCAGTGATGACATTTACGCGCGCGAAATCTACCTTAGCATACACTTACATAGTAGATGAAGAGCCGATGCAGCGAGTTTCGCAGGTACGAGATCTAGGAGTACTGCTTACCCCTGATCTAACTTTCCGGGAGCACATAGTTAAGATTTGCAAGAAGGCGTACAGAAACCTGGGTTTCGTGCTGAGGCAGTCGCAGGGTTTCACCAACATCACTACCCTCAGGGTGCTGTATGACGCATTGGTAAGGAGTCACTTGGAGCACAGTGCGGTGATTTGGGCGCCTCATGAAGCGAAATACAGTGTCATGCTTGAGCGAGTACAAAATAAGTTTACAAGACACTTGTATTTCAAACTTTATGGGGTGTACCCATTTTACCCGCTGATGTATCCTACACTTTTTGTACTGGGTATGGTGGGGTTCAACGAACTCAGAGTGCGTAGGGAATTTACAATCGCGGTGTATGCGCTAAAGCTCCTGCGTGGAGTAGCACATAACCCGGGTGTGCTGCGTCACCTGCAGCTGTGTGTGCCGGACAGGTACGTATGGAGGCGGCGGCGGCCGCCACTGCTGGCCGTGCCGGTAGCCAGAACGAATCTGTTGTCAAAGACACCCCTCACCCGCACAATACGGGTCTTAAACGAAGTGCATGAGAGAATCGATATATTTTCGTGCAATTTGAGTGAATTCGCAATAGTGTTGTTAAATATTGTTAGTTATAACTAAGTAAATATACATTATATATATATGTAGGTATTTTTGTGTTGTCTAATAAATTGTACATTTAAGGTTAAAAATTGTTAGGTTAAGAGGTTATTGTTATATAAGTTATATTTGAAGTTCAGTTTTGTTTTTGTTATTGTGTCTTAGCTGTAAGTTTAATTTTATTCATCTTGTATGATTGTGTATGGTTAGGGAAACCACTATTGTATTGGATCAGTCTGTAATGATAGTGTGTGTATGTTTAATAATAAATAAATAAAATTTTTATTGAAACTTACGGTGCCACATTTTCGATTAATAACACTTTTAATTGATAAAAAAAATAAAACTGAAACCTGTTTTCACGGTTTATACTGTAATTTTAACGCGACTTTTTGGTTTTTATAAAGGTATATTTTAATTTTAAAATCATGTCATAATAGACTATGCTCTTTAAGAAATCTAATAATAGAGATTTTTAAAATTCTTTTATTTAATTAAAAATTATATCTTTTTCAATATCACTCCAAATCACAATAAATTACGATGCACAAACGTTGAAAGATCAGTCGGGCCCGAGCGCCCAAAGAGGTGGGATCTGTTTCACTTTTTTCTCATTTTAAATTACGAAAATTCGTATTGCAAACGCATGTTTATACTACGACCACAACGTTTTCATGTTCTATATATTATTTTCATTCGGTTTTGTTTCTTATCGAGTAAAGTATATTATTTTATTAGTTTAAGATATTTTATTTATTTTAATATTCAGCTACTTTAATCTTGACTGTACTATTTTTGTCTGCGACTTGGTCCACTTGGATTTTTTCTACGCATGATAAGTAGCTTGTAGCCTTTATTATGTTAATCCGGGTTATAAACTATCTATGTGCAATTTTTTTTCTATATCCTTTTAACCGTTTTTGCGTAATTGAGTAATAATCCTCCAAAAATACAATCTAATACATTCATTATTGAAATACATTTTACAAAACATGATATATTTATATTTGGTGATTATATTATTATTGTAGAAATTATAATTTGTCTAAATAAATTAGTAATAAAACAAAAATATTTTCATAAATCTCGAATAAGAAACATTGTCGTAACGATCAAGATTTTTATGTCCGTCTCAAAACTCGCGCTACACTGTTTGCATTGTTTTTGTGTGGGTGAGCTACGCACACATGACAAATTTGACAGAATTCGAACGTCAAAATTTTTTTTTTTTTTTTTTTTTTTTCTTCTTGTGGCAATTGAGTCGGACTTCCAACTATTCTGCCAGATTCGAGTTAAGACTGCAACGTTTGCAGTTAGACATTTTTGTGGGTCTATTTTTATTTAATCGTTATTAAAACCTAAAGAGCTACAATTTAATATTATTTTGTCTAATAAATTTAGAGAGTGTTTTAATAATAGAAGGACAGAAGTTACATAAAAGGGAACGAAAGTTAATAGGTAAAGGAATTTTAATTTGCGTAAGTTTTAAATACAAGTCAAACGACTTGCAATTTAATGGACAGGCGAAAAATATATGATCAAGGGATCCATAGTCAAGACCACAATCACAGAGAGAGTTGTCTCTGACATTGATTTTGTTCAAAAAGACCGGGCTGCAACAGTGCCCCAATCTCAGTCTACATAGGATTGTGACAATTTTTTTTGGAACAGATGGAAACTTGCTGAACCACGGTTTAGTCCGGATGTCTGGTTGCACACCTGCGTAATAAAACCCCTTGTGTTTCGAACTTTCTAACCACATTTTTGACCAGGAAAGAAACAACTTTGGCTTCGAGTCATTTTTAAGGTCATTATTCTGAATAAAATAGTATTTTTGCTCAACCTGGTTCGAGGAGGCAAATCGAGCCAACGAATCCGCACATTCATTGCCTGCAATACCCGAATGACCAGGGATCCAAACAATTTCTATATTAAAGTTGTTTTTATAACAATCATTTAACATAATTTTAGTATCCATTAGAATATTACTAAAATTTTGACTATGCAGTGGACATTGCATCAATGCCTGAAGACTACTACGCGAGTCTGAAAAAATTACTGAATTTTTAATATTGTGAGCTTTTATAAATTTTAAAGATTCTAGGATACCTAAACATTCTCCAGTGAACACCGATGACTCTGGTGGACACTGAAGTAAGAGGGAAATTTTTGAATTTTGGAAGTAGACTGCCACTCCAACACAGCCTGTTGGAGTCAATTTTGAAGCGTCTGTAAAAAATAGATTCCAACCCTTCCAGAACCTATCAATGGCCGAAGCAAAGTCGCCCCTTACGTCCTGTGAAAATTTAGATATATTGAGGTTCAGGACAATCTTGGGCCTAAAGTTAACCACCTCATATGCGGAAGAAAAAGATGGTAGGACAGAGTATTGATAAACAGGCGAAGGGAGGTTTTTAAGCTCCCTATATCTGACTATCAACGGAGGAATAGATTTGTTATTCCAGTAGGATGAATTATTGAAAGATAAGTCCGTTTGCTCTAAAATAGGAAGAAGTGGATGGGAAGACAGAGCGAAAACCTTGGACAAAAATCGATCTGCTAAATATTGTCGTCTTAGGTTGAGCGGCGGTTCTGCACATTCAACCTGAAGAGTTGTTCATGTTGTGAAATGGCTCTTAGTATCTACTATACTTCATAAAATATAGCTTGATACCTGTGACGTTTGTCAGAATGACATTACTAGGGATGGGAGCGTCTTTCGTATTTTATCGATATCTATGTCGTAATGAGTTTTATAAAAAATGTCATTGTATCGACATTGAAAGAAAGAATGAAGAATGAATTAAAGATGTACCTAAGTTTAAATCATAATAAGGTGAAAATAAATATTTCTTTAGAAAAAACCCCACTATCGGTTTATTTTGCCATTCAATATTCATTTATTATTTCTTTTCGGCATTGTGGTGCAAGAAAAAACAACAAATAAAGAGACAACAAAAAGATAACACCAAAACTTAACAAAGTAACACAATAACAAAACAATAGGTAGCGTATGAAAGGCGTCGCGTCGGCACTCGTACTGACTCAAAAAAGATGGCGCCCGCTTGTTTCCTGCACGCGAAACCATTATTGCCAGACTAAAAAAATACGAATCTATAGTAAAAACATTCTTTTATTTAATAATTTTATCCATTTAATACTAGTGAAATTTTCATACTATTATTTTATCGATATTCGTCTGTCAGTCAGTTACACGTCCCTACCAGTCTTCAAAACGCGTTTATAAAATAAGCTAACAAACAAAAAAATATTTAAGAAAAATTAGAAATTGTTTAAATTACCCTTGTTTTTACTGGTATCTTTATAATAACATGATTGTTTTTAAAAATGTGTTCTATTTTTTTACACAAATGTCGTATTCATATTTAAAAACTTGAACTTTTTCAGAAATAAATTTAGTAAAGCTGTCTTTAAAACGGAGTCGCTAACGTCACAGGTATCAAGCTATATTTTATGAAGTATAAATAAAAATATAAACACATGCGTTGCCATGACAACCTTAGAATTATACGTCAAATAACGTTATGGAACCGATAAACGGCACAGATTGGTCGGTTAAAACAAACTTAGTATAAACAGAGTTCATATGAAAGAACGATGTTCAGAAACCCAATTATGTGACTTATCGAACCAATAGCGCTAATGGATACATAAACTCCCGATAAAAGGTGTTCAGAAACCGGGCATTATCAGCACCATCTATATTATTATAACTTGGGTAAGTTCAATGTTTGTCTAATATTCTGATTTACCAATTTTAAGTAAGAATACATACAATGTTGTCAGCCACGCTATTGCATGCCTAACATCGCGCCTGTCCTGAAAGGGGAGGAAGTAGGGATGCAGAGGTGTAACGATAGTACATAATTATATCAGCGGGTCTGATTTGTAATAGAAGTTGTTTACATAAATGTATTTTTATGCTGTGCATTTCCTTATTTCAGATAAACAAGTTGGTGAAAATGCGGGGGCTGTTGCATCTCCGGAAATACTGACTCTTGCCATATTGAGAGAAAAGGAAGATTTGGTGTTTTAAGTCCAGTCAGCTTCGGAACCAGCCCCCGTACCATGAACTCTTAAAGCAGGACAGTTTACGATGCGGAAGCGAGACGCCGCATTACACTGCACGTAGTGGCGTCCCGCTTCCACGTGTTAAACTGTCCTGCTTTAAGAGTTCATGGTAAGGGGGCAGTATGCATTAATAAAATATACTTGGAACTCATGTTTCTTTGTTTTATTTTCTGGTCTCTTTATATGCAATCGAGGAAAATGTTGTTTTATACATATATCAATTACCTAATATAATACTTACATTGGTATATTATTGTAAAGAGTTATCTACCTAAAATATAATATTCTTCTACTAATAACTAATAACCCACGAAAATAGTTTCCTTCAGAGGAAAGCAATAGTTCAATGGATTCTGTAATAAAATCTGGGACAGAATTGTTCATCATATTGTAACTTAGTTGTAGAACATAAGTATGTTATTAAAGCATACTAACTTTGCAGCTTTTAATTGACAATTACATGTTGCATGTTTTCTAACTTTAGCCTTAGTATTTGAGAAAGGCATGCTCATCTTTTTTCCATACACCAAAAGTCCTGTAATGTGTTTTCAGGGTTCATGTATGTATGTATGGGAGTGTCTTTATTCCACCATAACTTCTGAATGCATGAACCGATTGTGATGTATGGAGTGTCGTTAAAATCCTTTCAACATTGCGAGTAACATAGGTTTAAAAAAAAGAAACAAATTAAATAATAAAATTAAAAAACACGACTACCATGTCCAAAAACATCTTAAATAAGGCAGCATTCCACATAACAGTCCCCCGACTGCGATGGAACTTGTTTTTTTACTTTTTAGCTCGATTTTGACATGGTAGTCGTGTTTTTTATTTTTTAAATTAATTCCAAAAATGTTGGGGGTAGCACTGCGAGGAGCAGCTAGTTGTAAATAGAAAAAAAAGTATTTTATTGCTATGCGTTAAAATAGTTACATTGATTTAATAACAAAATCATTTTTTTTCTGATGTATTCTCACGAATCACTTGCTTGAATTGCTTTTGTGAAAATGGAGAAGTGCTAGTCCATTTAGGCGGTCTTCGGCCATTGAAGCTCTAAGCCCGGTTATGAGCATTCTGAGACTGTAAATGAACCTTTCTACCGTCGCCACTCTAACTGGTAGTGTAGCAAAAATACATTTTAAAAAATTAAATAAATTTCACCGTCACAGTCGATTTCTAATCTTTTATCAAAAGACAAGCTTATGTTTGTGACTTCGTCCCCGCGGATTTCGATTAAAAAACGTGTACGTAGGAGCAGTAAGCAGATCTACTTAATTCTTGAATCTGATTTTGTTAACGCTATTATGGGTTTTTATTGTTTTCCCGCGGAACCCTAAATATTTTAAAAGTTAAAAGTAGCCTAAGTTACTCCTTATAACATCTGTCTTTTTGTCAGTAAAGTCTCTTCAAAATCCGTCCAGCTTACGCGGAGACGCTGTATCCACGAATTTCTCGCGTTTTTCTAATATTCCTGCGGCGCCCTAAATGTTTATGGATTTCAAACTGGTCTTTATTAGACCTTATAACATTAGCTATCCGTCCCGTCAAAATCCGTCAAGCCGTCGGGGAGAAGCTGTAACACGCGAATTTCCCGCGTTTTTCCTGCGGAACCGTAAACATTTTCGAAATTCAAAGTAGCTTTTATTAGACAGCGGGGCAGCGCCAACAGTCTCTTGTTGACTGTGGCGGATAGGAATGATGGCCTCATATTAAAACACTGGACGAAGACGCAAGTGTTGCCTACAAGCCGCGCCCAGAAGTAGGTGTGTTGTTTAAATTGTTGTTATTTTATTGTATTATAGTAAATTAATTGAATTTAATCATTTTAATTTTATATGATGATATTCATGTACCTATTAATACTAGTTTGTAAGTTGTGTATGTTTTTTACTAACCATTATGGATTGTATTATCTAAAATAAATTGATTGATTGATTGATTAGACCCCGGACCATCAGCTATCTGCCAGTGAAAGTCCCGTCAAAATCGGTCTTGCCGTTTTGGAGATTAGCCAGAACAAACAGACAGACAAAAAAAAGTCAAATTCATTATTTTTATGTGTTTCATGTATATCATCGTATGCACAAAAGCTTTACAAATGGATGCCTCACTAACAGAATAATCGCCAGCGCGAAATACGCGTCGACCTCGACAACCTTATTATCATCAATAAATAACTTATAAATTTAGATACATGCATACGTAACACCACGCCGGTGTTCCCCTAAGCCTTAGGGGAACACCGGCGTGGTGTGGGTTAGGACCTAAAGGCCGGGGAATACAGAGATGAATTGTTTTTTTATTTCTATGTGGCCTTGAGTTACCCTTTACTTAGTAATAATACAATTGTATAGTAACGGCGTTACTTATTTCGTCATCTGTTTAATTTACATTATAGGATACCAATTGGGCAGAATTAATAACAAATATCTATATATTGTTAATTTGTGTATTTCTTTACAAATATAATATAGCAGAAATAACGTAACATTGTATAGTATTTTAAATTATAAACATGAATTTAACTTATCTAGCTTTGTAGATGATGTTTAGTACAAACAATATGTAATGACTTAATTTGTGAAGTAATTGTATGTACCTAAGTAAAGTACATTGCATGTAATTATAGTCTGTGTATAGCCGTCATCTTCTTTTTCCTAGCTGCGGACCAGGAAGGTATAAAACTATTGTTGCAACACTATCTGTGATATCTTCAGAGGGACATAATTAGATTATTTGTACTAGCATGCGCTAAACATAACTGTATAAAGAATACATAATATAAAACTATAATTGCACATTATGACAAACAAAACCATTGTGTAATGGTTTATTAAAACATTGCGTTGCAGTGTGGCTTTATCTAATCAATTTTCTATAATGCGTGACGTACACATACACAACCGTGACAAGTAAATAGATGAGGTACTTGTGATTTATAATTAGGAATAAGAATTTTGATTGGTGTATGTTCATGATCGACTAATGTATAGGGTAATATTTTAAGCAGTGGCTTAACTTGAATACATAATATAATTAATAAAGATTATAAAACGTAAGATATTAATTTGTTTGGCCTCAATACTAAAATATTAAGATAACTGAAAAAGAGTAAGTAAATAATAGGAATACAGTCATTTAAATCAATCAAAAATACATGATTATCATACCGGATACCGGCTTAGATGCGACATAAAACATTCTTGTATCAAGTGTGATGAAATTGGCAAAATAGTTAAAAATATGAAACATTAAATAAATCAAATCTTTATTTTATAATAAATAAATGATAATAAAGTAGAAAAAATATATGCATAAAATTAATTAGGTACATGTATAAATTATCGTTTTCAGAATTTACCAACCTTATAGACGATATATTACAATGAAATTAAAAAATATTAAAAAGATGGTAAACGTTAACAAACAAGTATTGCTCCAAAATGTTCAGTAGTACGAATGTCTTAAACCGTTAAAAATATTCTTGAAAACTAAATAAACCGCGATAAAATTCGTAAAAATATTTTTATTTCAGGGTCTAATATTCGCGTAAGTGATAGAAATCATTTTATTTATAAGTTTTTAAGGAATTTTAGTATATACCAACACTAAAATTCCTTTAAAACTTATAAAATATCTCACGGCGGTGTGGAAAAAAATGTGCAATGAATTGTAATAGTTTTTGTATAACATTTCGATTTGTCGTACTCAGCCTACCGAAAAAATACTTTAAATATGGTGAAAATATGCATCATTAATAGATTTTGGATATAATACCTATGCAATTTTCGCTAAGAATAATGCAAAATTATAATTATAGTCCAGTCTCTACTTATCACCATTTAAGCAGTATTATAGGTAATAATGCGAACCATTTCTGTTCAATAAGTGTTGTGTTCTTCCACATAGTTTTACATATGTATCGACAATAGTGTTACTTTTTACTTCATTAAATGCACGAGGGTTTTTTGCTTTGTTCAGTTTTCTGGTTCTGTTTATTCTTTTAGCAAACGTATCGAACATTGAACCATATTATAATCTCGACTCGCGACGTTTTCCACATAGTAAATATAATTTACACGATCGTCGCGGGCGACCGAGAATTAGGGGTCGAAATAAAATAATATAGATACGCTTGCCTTTTATTATTTTACGTCTGCTTATATATTAGACCAATCTTGATTCTTTTTCTTAATATTTTAGTACTGAGTAGTTAAAAATTTATAAAATACGTTTATTTCATACATTTTTAGATGTACTACCAAAAATTGTCATATCCAAAATAAAATTTCGCCGGTGAAAAAAAAGAATATACCTATATTTAAACCTAAATACGCATATATTTTGTACCTATGTGAGAAGCAAATTAAGCAAAAACATTAATATCTTTTGCAAACATATCGTTCTCTGAAGTCTTGAGTAACGAGGTTTCAGTTACATCGAATAAATCGTCGGTCCGTTCGTTCAGTGTATTTCTGGAAATGAGAACGATAAATATATTAATATCATAAAAGCAAATCTGCACCTGGGTTGGGTAATAGATAGGGTTGGTCTTACTACTTACGTATCATAAGAGTCAAAAGGGCGTCGGGTAGATATAAGTATACCTAGTAATAATCAGTTATCACCGTATCTTTGAAGTCAGGGCCGGATTATCCATAAGGCAGAATAGGCAATTGCCTAGCAGTGGCGTAGCTAAAGGGTCCCGGTGCAAAACCAAAATTGGGGCCCTATTGAACTAACCAGATTTTATCAACTAAAAAGATAAACTCGGAGACTACTCCCGCGACTTTCTCCGCTTTAAGGAATTTGTCTGACAACTAAGACAAATAATGTTTAAGACTCAATTTCTAACTCACATTGTTTGTTGATCGTCTTCGAACTGACTCAAGGCACACCCAAAACGGCTAAGCTAAAAACTTTAAATTTTGTTAGTAGACTTCAGTCAGTAGGCAGCCACAAAGCAAATTTTGAAAATTGTACCTTTTTAATGATAAGGTTAAGTGACTAGATCTAGTGAAAATATAAGGAAATAATCCTAAAGAAATATTAAATAAAATAAATTAAAATATTTAGATAAAAATAAAATCTCCCACAGGCGCGTTATTATTGGTCGATAATATCGGATGCCTTATTGCGATAATAACGCGCTAAAAGGGATGAACCGTTGTATGGAACTACTTTATTTTCAATTTTAGAAACATACAATTAAGTATTCATGTGTATGGTTATGTGCGGGACAAGTGTGTATAGTTGTTGTGCGGGACAAATGTGTATAGTTATACAAGTGTATAGTGAATAGAATAGTGTAAGCGAACTGACAAGGACAGCAATAGTTTGATAAGATAGTTTTTTGATAGATATATGTTATGTTATGTTTTCATGTTTATTTTATTTTTTATAGATAGCATTAAGTAAATAGAGTAAGAAAATATATAATATATCATATGTTCGTATAGTAAAAATAGGATAAAACCATAAAAATTGTCACGCGGCTCTCGTTATGGTAAAGTCTTGTCATAGTTAAGCAAACTGTGTCGAACCCGCCCCTTTCTTGATTGGTCAAAATTCGTGTACTCTGATTGGTTGACCAATCAAGGACTTTAGTTTAATTTATGAGATTTCATATAAATATGGGGCCAAAAAACGGCTTCGATGCAGTCGGCGAGCAGCAGTAATAGAAGATACACGAACAATAGTGGAAATAAAGCTTCAAGATTTCAAGACAGTGTTTTATTCTTCACCAATCCAGTGATAGCGAATGTGTCAACCACATTTAATGGTCCTTCGAGCCGGATTCCGTGAAGAATAGTGCATGAAGATAGTGCTACAGTGAAGAAATCTCGAAGAACGTACTGTACGTGTTAGTGTTTGTGCGTCATCGAATTTGAAGATCAGCTGACACCATGCCCGTTACGCGCTCCGAGGGAAGGGGCCGCAAGCCGTCGAGTGCACAGAAGCCGTCATCGTCCGAGGCCACTCCTGAGACCTCTGCGACCGGTACAAGCACGGAAGCCACATCCGAATCGACACAGACGGGGACAACTGCCACGGAGAGTTCCGAACAGACCTACACCTCCGCGACGACCGACCCCACCACCGTGACTTCCGTCGCCACCGCCTCGACCGCTGCATCCGCATCAGCCGCCAGCGCGCGCCCCGCGCCGGTAGCCACCGCCCCCCCCCGTTCGGCCGCTAACGCGCCTCACGCCCCGCACGCCGGCATCGTCGCACCTTCCGTCACTCCTTCCGCCGCGACGACGCTCACCGCGGGTGCGAAATCGAAACAGCTGATGAAGTCGTCCGCCGCTGTCGCATCGAAAGAAAATCGCCGTGAGACTGACGCCTCGACTGTGAAGCAGCGAGTTGTCAAGACCACCGCCGCCGGTACGTCGAAACCAACCGGCACACAGCTCCTCCGCCCCCCTAGCAAGAAGGAGGGAAGGGAGGGATCGATTTATAGTAAGAAGAAGATGCAGAGAATCGCCAAAGCAAAGGAAGATTTGCTCCGCCTCCAAGTTGAACTAGCCGCTGCCCGCCTGGCCGCGCTAGAAACGGAGGACTCCGATAGAGAGGAAGAAGGGGACGAGGATGAAGTCTCCCTCTACTCAGAAGTCAACGCCCGTGTGGACAACTGGTTGGATAACCAGGTGACTCGTCCAGTCCTAGCCATCGCCAACGAGCCTCACCGTCCGCCAGAGCCGACGATCGTCCACGAAGAACCACCGAAGCAAGAGGAGGTTCATCGAACACCGGCGGGAGGTCAAGGGGACCTAGCCCTCCTAGCTGAAGCCATCACTCGGGCTGTCAGCAACGCCCAGCGACCCAGGTTTATAGAGCTACCTTTCTTCAGCGGGTCGCATCAGGAGTGGCTACCCTTCCGCGCCGCCTACTACGAGTCTGAACCAACGTTCAGCGCCGTCGAGAACATCAACAGATTAAGAAGAAACTTGAAAGGGAAGGCCAGAGAAGCCGTTGAAGGGTTACTCATCACAAATGCGCACCCTTCAGAAGTGATGAAGACTTTGGAATCAAGATTCGGAAGACCAGAGTCAATCGCAATGATAGAAATGGAAACGCTTCGAGGTCTACCACGTCTCTCTGAGTCGCCGAGGGACATTTGTATATTCGCCACGAAGATCTCCAACGTCGTAGCAACGTTGAAGACATTGGGTTGTTTCAACTACATGTACAACCCCGAACTTGCGAAGACATTGGTGGACAAGCTGACGCCGACGCTTCGGTACCGCTACTACGACTTCTCATCGACGCAACCCAAAGAAGATCCCTGCCTCATCAAGCTGGAGAGATTCTTCAAGAGGGAAGCAGAACTGTGCGGGCCTTACGCGCTACCTGAACAGGTGGTAGCACCGTCGACAGCCGCACCTCCAAAGAAGACTCAGCGGGTCACCAACGTCATAGAGAAAAACAACACACCGAAGTGCTTCGTGTGCGACGAGACAAGACACACCAGCGCAACGGAGTGCGACGCATTTAAGAAGATGGAAACCAATTCGAGATGGGATGCTGCGAAGTCCAAGCGCCTCTGCTTCAGATGCCTGCATTATAGGAGCAAGACTCACAATTGTCGAGCGAAGCCATGTGGTGTCAACGGGTGCAAATACACGCACCACAAGCTGCTTCATTACGATAAGAAAACAGAACAGGCTGAGAAGACAGACAATGAAGAGAAGCCAGAGGTCATCAATTCGGCATGGACAGTGAGAAAACAATCCTATCTCAAGATCCTCCCGGTCCAAGTAAAGGGGCCGAAAGGATCAATAAACACATTCGCGTTGATGGACGACGGGTCAACAGTGACACTCGTCGACGACGGCGTCGCTGCGAGCATCGGAGCTACAGGACCCGTAGATCCGTTGAAAATAGAGACCATCAACGAATTGAGGACCGCAGAATCGGCCTCAAGAAGAGTGACCATCGGGTTGAAAGGGGTCAACGATCGTGAAGAGCAAATTCAAGCAAGAACAGTAAAGAACTTGCAAGTCTCCTCTCAACGGGTTCCACGAGAATTAGTGGAAGGATGTCCACACCTATCGGACATCAAGGGGCATCTCGCGTACTCGAACGCGAAGCCACGCATCCTCATAGGGCAAGACAACTGGCATCTCCTGCTAACTAGAGAAACGAGAAAAGGAGACAAGGACCATCCAGTGGCATCGCTCACGCCGCTTGGATGGGTCCTGCATGGTAGCCAAGGAAATTCCTTCGGTCAGAAGATCGACTTCGTGACACACATAAAAGAAGCTGAAGATGACCTCGAGGAAATGGTGAAGAGAGACTTCGAGATAGACGCCCTCTGCATCAGCCCGAAGAGACCACAAACCGACCCAGAAGAGAAGGCACTTCGAATTCTCGAACAAAAGACCGAGAAGATCGACGCAACAAGAGATGTACCCACAGCCTTCAACAAGAATCATCGATGGTACAAAGGGCCGGACTTCTTGTGTCTAACAGAAGACTCCTGGCCAATAGAACCTGTGAAGACCACAGAAGAAGAACCCTCCGAAGAAGAGAAGACGCATCACATCACTAATAAAAGAGGACTGAAGCTAGCAGAGGGTCTGCCTGATCCTTTGAAATTCTCCAGTTGGGACCGTCTCCGGTACGCGACGGCACGTGTGCTGCAATTCATCGACCTCTGCAGAGTCACCAGCCACAAGGTCAACTACCGACGAACCAGGAAAAATAAAGAAGCGGATCCTACGTGGAAGAATAATAAGCCTGTGACAGCGAAACGACAGGCACCTATACCGAAGAAGAAATCGTCACTCAACCTGCTTCCAGTCACCGCCGAGCTCCTCAAGAAAGCCGAAGAGCTCCTGATGCGATCTTCACAAGAAGAGGCCTTCACAGAAGAGATAGAAAGTTTGAACAGCGGGAAGCCGGTCGCCAAGGAGAGCCGCCTTCACCAGCTGTGCGTCGAATCAGTCAACGGCTCACTCCGACTTCGGAGCCGTATCCGAGCAGCCAACGACGTTGAAGAAAACGTCAAGAGCCCGCTAGTCGTCAACGGAGAGCATCCAACGGTGAAGCTATGGATACGGGCAGTTCATCGGCAGCTCCATCATGCCGGCGTCGAGGCAACCGTCAACGAATGTCGCCAACAGTATTGGGTATTAAGGTTGCGCCCCATCACACGCGCAATCCTTCGCCAATGCCTCTTCTGCCGCATGAAGACTCAAGCGCCACCATACCCAAGAACCGGAGACCTGCCAGCGTGTCGCCTAGCACATCATAAGCGACCCTTTACCTTCACCGGGGTCGACTACTTCGGGCCTCTCTCCGTGACCGTCGGACGCGCCAGACAGAAGAGATACGTGGCTATCTTCACGTGTCTCACGACGCGAGCCATCCACCTCGAAGTCGCCGGCTCGCTCAGCGTCGATTCAGCAGTGATGGCGGTCAGACGAATGATCGCACGACGCGGCTGCCCGGCTGAAATTTGGTCGGATAACGGCACCAACCTAAAGGCCGCCGACAAAGAATTACGACAAGCAATCGACGCGGCAACAGCGGAAGAAGCAGCGAAGAGAACCATCTCTTGGCGTTACATCCCGCCTGGAGCTCCGTTCATGGGTGGTGCATGGGAGCGCATGGTACGCTCCGTGAAAACCGCGCTCGCAGCAACACTGCACGAGCGCCACCCCACCGAAGAAGTCCTCGCCACTCTACTAGCTGAAGTAGAGTACACCGTAAACAGTCGCCCGCTGACCCACGTCTCCGTCAGCGCAGAAGATCCTGAGGCCCTGACCCCCAATCACTTCCTGCTGGGGGGTCCCGGGCGCGTGCCACAGCCAGGCACATTCTCCGAACAAGACACGGTCTCCCGGTCCAGCTGGCGAGCTGCACAGAGGCTCGCTGACGTCTTCTGGCTCCGCTGGGTGAAGGAGTACCTTCCCGAGCTCCAACACCGGCGGGAGCCCCACGGACGAGGTCAAGAGGTCAAACTGAATGACCTCGTGCAGATCGTCGACCCGAACCTGCCCCGCAACGTGTGGATACGAGGACGAATCGTCGCGGTGTATCCTGGCCCCGACAGCATCGTGCGGACGGTGGACGTGCAGACCAAGGGAGGTGTCCTGCGCCGGCCAGTGAGGAAGCTGGTGATCCTGCCCCTGCCTACGGACGACGTGCCCGCACCGGAACGAGATGCGACGCAGTCGCACGGCGGGAGTGATGTGCGGGACAAGTGTGTATAGTTGTTGTGCGGGACAAATGTGTATAGTTATACAAGTGTATAGTGAATAGAATAGTGTAAGCGAACTGACAAGGACAGCAATAGTTTGATAAGATAGTTTTTTGATAGATATATGTTATGTTATGTTTTCATGTTTATTTTATTTTTTATAGATAGCATTAAGTAAATAGAGTAAGAAAATATATAATATATCATATGTTCGTATAGTAAAAATAGGATAAAACCATAAAAATTGTCACGCGGCTCTCGTTATGGTAAAGTCTTGTCATAGTTAAGCAAACTGTGTCGAACCCGCCCCTTTCTTGATTGGTCAAAATTCGTGTACTCTGATTGGTTGACCAATCAAGGACTTTAGTTTAATTTATGAGATTTCATATAAATATGGGGCCAAAAAACGGCTTCGATGCAGTCGGCGAGCAGCAGTAATAGAAGATACACGAACAATAGTGGAAATAAAGCTTCAAGATTTCAAGACAGTGTTTTATTCTTCACCAATCCAGTGATAGCGAATGTGTCAACCACAGGTTATAAGAATAAGTCATGTGCAATTTTGAAAATATTATCCCTAGAATGGCGAAATAGGGAATAAAAGCTATAGGAAAGTTCAGAAATGAAATTCAATGCAATTTTTATGGTGAGAATTTAACCAACACGTGTATTAGGAATTTAACATAATTATGTTATCTCTAAATATGTAATAAAGGGGTGAAAGTTAGAACAGTCCGATATTTCTGCATTATCTATTTTACTGTAGGCTCACTCACATCAATGGCATCTCTTGCAGTTTATAGAGGCTGTCATCTACCAAACGCAGTCAGATACCAATTTTTATAATACCGGGCGCAACATATTAGTCATATGACGTTCTATGCACCTTATTTAGCCCCTTTCTGGTCATTTAGGGAAGACACTGACCTTTACAAAGGACACCAAATATGAAAGGGAATAAGAGGCTTTGATAATTTCGGAAGCGTAAGTAAATACACATAAATTAAAAAACAAAAGATAAAACATTAAAATGCCAGGATGTTTGGTATATCGATTTTAACTCAGGAGTAACAGATTAAAGGGCCTTGAGAGATAAAAAGTGAAAAAAAAAATCGTTTTCTCAATTACCACACACAATTTTTTAATATGTGACTGCAAATTATATAATTATATATGATTATTTTTATGTTTGGGCCACATTCCATGCCGGTGAGTGTAATAAGACTTAACGTTAGAAATAAACATATCGTATAAGCCATTTTAAAAATTCTTCAGCCAAGGGTGTGAAAATGGTGGTCATTACAAAAAAAAATTTAATATCAAAATCGGTTCAGCCATTGAAAGGTTATAAGGGATGACAAATCAAATATTTTCATCTATACCAAAGTGGGGTATCAAATGAAAGGGTATAATGTGTACATTACAAAAAATCATAGTTTTATCAAAATCGGTTCAGCCATTTACAAGATATAGGGGGTAAAAGTGAGAATTAACAATCGAATATTTTCATATATACTCATGCGGGGTATCAAATGAAAGGAGAAGCGAAAAAAGAAGCCTACTTTTTAATAAAAAATAAATAAATTAAAAATCCCCCGACGCAAAAAAGAAAAGCGGTCATTTAAAAAGTCAATAATAAAACCTATCATTGAGCCATCAAATCCGATCGAGTAGTACCTATTTAAGAGCCATTTCACAAAATTGTGACGTTCGAATTCTGTCAAAATTGTCATGTGTGCGTAGCGCACCCACACAAAAACAATGCAAACAGTGTAGCGAGAGTTTTGAGACGGACATCAAAATTTTGATCGTTATGACAATGTTTCTTATTCGAGATTTATGAAAATATTTTTATTTCTTTAGTAATTTATTTAGACAAATTATAATTTCTACAATAATAATTTATTCACCAATTTTAAATAGATCATGTTTTGTAAAATGTATTTAAATAATAAATGTAAGCGATTGTATTTTTGGAGGATTATTACTCAATTACGCAAAAACGATTAAAAGGACATAGAAAAAAAATTGCACATAGATAGTTTATAACCTGGATTAACATATTAAAGGCTACAAGCTACTTTTCATGCGTAAAAAAAATCCAAGTGGACCAAGTCGCGGACAGAAATAGTACAGTCAAGATTAAAGTAGCTGAATATTAATTTAATAAAATATCTTAAACTAATAAAATAATATACTTTATTCGATAAGAAACAAAACCGAATGAAAATAATATATAGAAAATGAAAACGTTGTGGTCGTAGTATAAACATGCGTTTGCAATACGAATTTTCGTAATTTAAAATGAGAAAAAAGTGAAACAGATACCACCTCTTTGGGCGCTCGGGCCCGACTGATCTTTCAACGTTTGTGCATCGTAATTTATTGTGATTTGGAGTGATATTGGAAAAGATATAATTTTTAATTAAATAAAAGAATTTTAAAAATCTCTTTATTATTAGATTTCTTAAAGAGCATAGTCTATTATGACATGATTTTAAAATTAAAATATACCTTTATAAAAACCAAAAAGTCGCGATAAAATTACAGTGTAAACCGTGAAAATAGGTTTCAGTTTTATTTTTTTTATCAATTAAAAGTGTAATTAAATGAAAATGTTGCACCGTAAGTTTCAATAAAAATATATGCCTAATGCTTACTGTATTTTTATCGTTTAAATTTGTGAATGTAATTGATATAATTTGGAGCCCGAAATTGACTCTGCGATGATTTTTCAGAAAACGTGTTGCGGGTGATTGATCACCATATAGCAATTAAGTTATTTTTTGTAAATCTATTAGCTTATGTGTCAATGCGAAAGATTGATCTACATTTTTCATTTATATATCAATTCCTAAATACTACCTAAGATGGTAAATTAGGCGTCCGAAATCTTAGAAAACTGCGTAAAAATGTAAAATGGCTCTTAAGACAATGTCGCGACGGGGTACAGTCAGCATCATAATGATCGAAGCATGCAAAGTAGTCAAAATGATGTGAGCAAACGAAAATTCAATTTTATCTTAGCAGTCATATTATCAAATTGTTGTTAGCATACAGAGTGGTCAAAACATCTTAGCAAGTAGTTTTTAAAAATATCGAAGCTGTCAAAGTGTTCATAAATATGTTAGCAAACAGATCGTTCACTGGTATCTAAGCATACAAGGTGGTCAAAAGTATCTGAACAAACATAAAATTTAACCTTAATACCCCTAGCTAGAGTATATTTTTCAATAAAATTGTTTTATTATTATTATTATTATTCAAACCGTTCAAACGTCATTAAATTTTGCATCCTTCTTTTCTTTGAGCATCCATCCCTTTCATTTCGAGCATGACATCATTGTTATGTCTTTTGTTTTATAAATTTTGTGCGTTGAGTTTGGCCGTCGAAGATAATATTATTTTAAGTAAAAAGAGGTTGTATGTTAAATTAACTAAACAATAGAGTATGAGAGAAAAAAGTATGGATATAATTTTCAGGATAAGATCTAATTTTCTCTATGATAAGATGTAATAAGCGGACTTATGAGAAACATTCTTCTTAAATTTTATTTATGTCTAGCATTGTTTCTTTATATCTTATTCATGCATAAATATATCGATTATAATACTCACTGACTCTCAATAAAACCTCCAGAGTTGGTACCTACTTCCCTAGTACTAAAAAGGTGAAATTGGGCATGGAGCCTAGGATTTATTTACACACTATCAATAGGAATATTAAGAAATCTGTTACAGACCTGCGTACCCTCGTTACGGGGGTTTAGGGATAAACCTAACCCCGTAACGAGGGTACGCAGGTCTGTGAGTAAAAATAGGGTAGAGTACCTACATCCCGAAGTGGCACAATGCAGAAAGAAGGACGCCTACTTCTGGGTTCAGCTTGTTAAAGACATAGTGAGAATACACAAATAGTCGGAAAAATCCCTCAGTTTATACACACAAAATAAATTATTAAACTAAATTAACAATAGTTAGGTATGGAAATTATTAAAATATGTGTGTTTTCTGTTGTGTTCATGCATTTTGTCGTAAAATGTTCAAAAAGGTTAGAGTCAGTCTTTATTAAAAATGTAATTGTCAAAATATAAAAATGACAGGAACATTCTTATTTGCTTTGTATGTACATGCCCAGAATATTTTGTAATTTACATAGGTTATTTTGCAAGCCAATGTGTTTCCTTGCGTTTATAAGTGTCTTCGTTGATTTTGTTGATGCTGTTTCTCAGAATCTGAAGGTCTTGCTATAAGAGAAAAATAAGACCAACCTCTGCGCAAACACGGAATTGTATCCGCTTCTTTGATAGAACACGGCTTGTTATTTCGGACCTAAATATCGTCTATCGTAAAGGAGAGCTGTGTAAATTGCGGTATTGCAACGATTTGCTGCAATGTAACTAGAAGACGACCTTCAAGTAAAGAATCCATCTCATACGTGGAAGGGTTGCCCCCGATGAATTATTCCCTAACTTTAAATAAATACCTATTGCTTGCTATCATGTGTCTTATTTGGTTGACTACTGATTTGTGTTTCCAATGCAATAAAAGCCACATTATATATTATGGGTAGGTGTATTGCTAATGACTGTTATTTTATTTGCGTTAGATAATGTAGTGCCCTTAAGTTGCTTAAGTTCGTTTATTTCAATAATGAAAACCTTCCTAACGAGTTTACAATTAGTCGTCTGTAGATTTCGAAAACTTCGGTACTCTACTCTATTTTTACACAAGAACCTGCGTACCCTCGTTAGGGGGTTAAGGGTGAAAGTAAAAGATTTCATAATATTGATAGTGTTAATAAATCCTAGGCTCCATACCCAATTTCTACTTTTCAGGACTAGAGATGTAGGTACCAACTCTGGAGGTTTTATTGAGAGTCAGTGAGTATTATAATCGATGTATTTAAGCATGAATAAGATATAAAGAAACAATGCTAGACATAATTATAATTTAAGAAGAATGATTTTCATAAGTCCGCTGATTACATCTTATCCTGAAAATTATATCCATACTTTTTTCTCTCATACTCTATTCTTTAATTAATTTAACATACAACCTCTTTTTAACCGACTTCAAAAAAAGGAGGAGGTTATCAATTCGACTGTATTTTTTATTTATTTTTTTTATTTGAAAGCTGGTGCTTCCCGTGTGGTCCCATTGTCACCATTTCAATACCTGATGATGGGATCTTGTAGAAATCGGGGGAACTCTTCAATAAATAACAGCAGATTAACCGCGATTGTTGCTATAGCATATCTAAGCATTGTTTACGCCATCACACAACATAATATCACGCCTGTACTCACTACAATGGTTATAAAAACAATTCCGAAAAAAAATGTTCAAGGTCACTTACAACGTTTTACAAAAAAAACGCAATACTGAAAAATAATTAGATGTTTGTTCTGATGAGATATTCGGTTATATGAACAAAACTCTTCAAATTTCATGCGTCCTAATTATGTAAGCTGATCCGTGATCGCGGTACTGTCCCTGGGTAACCGTGACCCTGGAACGTAAAGGGCTATTGAAGGAACACTGTGGATGAGTATGACAGTAGTATGACTGTCAGTACAAGTCTGACAGTCCCTCCACCCAGGGTGGGAGGACTCATTGGATGATTTTGCCTCGTAAATAAAAGGTGTATTATGACTTACTTATGTACTACTGACTTACTTATCTACCTTCATTATCGGAAGACAGATTTCGTAGTCTTGTCATTTCCTGCAACGATCTATCGTCGTGTGGTTTATTATATTTCACTAAATACCCATTTCACAAAACAAAATTTAAATCGCTAAAATGGTCATACAAATAGCAAAACCACATTAGCAGAACCTAAAGCTAAAAAGTGAAAAATAATATTTTATCACTTCACTTTACATAAGCGAAGTGGAAGTCGGCGCCAAATCCCAACATCCATTAAGCGATTCAGAAAAATAGTACTTATGAGAATGCTGCCATACGTGCGTGGTTCATAGTTTAAAAGCTAACACTATAAACTAAGCGAACGCATAGGATTTGGCGCCGACTTCCACTTCGCTTATGTAAAGTGAAGTGATAAAATATTATTTTTCACTTTTGAGTTTTTTGAAGGAGGTTATAATTTTTTATTTAAATTTTTTTTTACTTATAATAATATCATCTTCGACGGCTAAACTCAACGCACAAAATTTATAAAACAAAAGACATGGCAATGACGTCATGCTCGAAATGAAAGGGATGGATGCCCAAAGAAAGAAGGATGCAAAATTTAATGACGTTTTAACGGTTTGAATAAACAATTTTATTGAAAAATATACTCTAGCTAGGGGTATTAAGGTTAAATTTTATGTTTGTTCAGATACTTTTGACCACCTTATATGCTTAGATACCAGTGAACGATCTGTTTGCTAACATATTTATGAACACTTTGACAGCTTCGATATTTTTGATAACTACTTGCTAAGATGTTTTGACCACTCTGTATGCTAACAACAATTTGATAATATGACTGCTAAGATAAAATTGAATTTTCGTTTGCTCATATCATTTTGACTACTTTGCATGCTTCGATCATTATGATGCTGACTGTACCCCGTCGCGACATTGTCTTAAATAGGTACTACTCGATCGGATTTGATGGCTCAATGATAGGTATTATTGTTGACTTTTTACATGATCGCTTTTCTTTTTTTAGTTGGGGGTTTTATATTTTTTTTAAATATTAGTGAAGGAACTCTATTTAGAATCTTGATCGTTTATGTACTGTAACTACGTATTTGTATTATTTAAATGTATTTATTGTTTTGTATTTAGTATTTGTTATATTTTAGTCGTAAATATTTACACCACTGACTGCCACCAATTTACATTGTTATTTTATATACCAAGGTTGCCTGCAAGAGATAGCCGTGCGCGATAAGGCCGCCCATTGTGCATTATTTAGTCTGTTATTTTTGGTGTTCAATAAGGAGTTTAATTAATTAAATAAATACGATACCAATTTCGCACTTTTAGGGTTCCGTACCTCACAAAGGAAAAACGGAACCTTTATAGGATCACTCCGTTGTCCGTCTGTCTGTCAACCCCTTTTTCTCAAAAACGCGTAAAGGTATTAAGTTAAAATTAATATCAAATACTCGGAAGCCGTGGAACCGATAATATAAAACTTCTAAGTCAACACAATCAAAAGATACGAGTAATTATGTCGATTGGTTTTACAATTTCCACTTTCAAAACCTATAGGGTACTTCCCGTTGACCTAGAAACATAAAATTTGGCAAGACGCATTAGCTTACAGCACAAGTAAAGGAATCTGAAAACAGTAAATTAGTAGTTACATCACAAAAAAAATAGGAATAACTTGTTTGCGGTTGATAAACTAACCACTACCTACTTTAATGTATTAGCGTAACAGTTTTCTAACGGCAAAGTGAAATTTGTCTGTGAATTTAGTATAATCTTTTAACAATGTTATTGTTAACATCATTTAAAGTTTGAACGGAACCCGCGATGCGCACTTGACCCGGTTTTTCCTAAATTTCTATATTCTTTATTGCGTACCATAGTTGGTAGGGAAATAAATATATTATTCCGAAATCCATAAGCAATTAAAATATAATATGAAGAAAACTGGCCTAACCTGTTAAATGGACAAAATTTCACAAACAGATAATAGATAGTTCAGTACAGTAAGTATTTTGAATTTTGGCCATTAAGTTGCCATGAATAAAGACGCGTTGCAACACTTGCAATCTGGTAGCAGTAGTAGGTATAATCATTGGCTCCTATGTGGTTCTATATTTATATATATACATATATATTGTGAAAAAACTTTGAGTTGGAGGTTGGCTGGTCGGGGTTCAGGGGACCCCCAGTCCTCAAGGGCCCCGGTGCACGCACCGGTAGGCACGTCGATAACTACGCTACTGCTGCCTAGGAGTTCCGCATCATCAGAGGCCCAGTGCCAGGAGCTATTTAAATATTTTGATTTTTTTCCTAAGCTAAACCTAATTTTAACGTTGGTATGTAACAGACCATTAATGACAATGACTGCCTAGTTGTCATATTACAACTAGCTTTCGCCCGCGACTTTCCTATCTTTAAGCAGACGAAATTGCGGGCGAATTGTTAGTAAACTTTAGGATGTTGAAAACGCCTGAAAAGGGTAAAGGGGGCCCGAGACTTGCATTGCCTAGGCACCGACATGGTTAATTCGGCCCTGTCTATAGTGTTATTCTTGTATGAACATAAGTACCTACTGGGACTCTAAGGCTAGATACTCATAAAAGCCAATCGATTTTACACGTGTCGTTGTTTGAGTTTGTAGATTTGGTTTTGTGTCTGGTAAGATTTATGCCCATAAAGTGCTTACGCACCCATTCTTCCCCATTCACACAGGTAATATTTGAATACACTCTTTTGTGTCTCTGTCACTATTCTATTAAGAACTATAATAATTAGGCTAATACACACAATATTAACTTACCGGCTATTAGCGCGATGCATACTAATTTCTCCAGAAAAACTGTCAGAGTCATCATTTAACGAAGTTTGGGAATCTAGAATGTGAATAACTATGTGTTACATGTCACAGAAAAAAAAATAGTTACACCTCATTAATTTTTCCAATGTCTGTGGTATCCGGCCTACAATTGACCACCCATTTTCCTCCCGTGGGTGTTGTAAGAGGCGACTAAGGGAAAATCCAGAAGATGGGCAGCAGCGTCTTCTGTAATTTCACCACCAATACTGCGATCCCCAAGCTGCTTGCCAAGCGTGGAGATTATGGCCACTCCCCTTAAGGGGAAGGCCTTTGTTCAACAGTGGACGTCTTCCGGCTAATGATGGAAGGATATCTAAAGAACACCAGTTAGACGACACTTTTTTATGATTGTCTGGAATTAGCGTTCGCGTGCGAAAAGAGAACCGTCGTGACGAAAAATTTAATTACCATTAGCTAACTAGTCATTATATACTAGCTAAGTTAATACTTATTAATAACATTATAAATCATTAAGATGACACGCTATAATGACGCAACAATGTTGTCAACATGACAAATACGGTAATTAAATACAGCTGCGCGTCAAAGCCTAAGACGGTTCTCTTTCCGCACAGGCTATATTTTAGTGTAGTGATTTAAGGGGGGGAGGACTAACGGTGTGGTCGTGTCATATTATATGAGTGAACACACAGGTAGGTAATGGCCGGGAATAGAACTTAGGTACTATTCATCCAGGTACATTCATATTAATCATGACATGTGACATACAGTTCCACAGGGTGCTAGTAAACTATTTGGTATATAAATTCTATGCTGGTAAAACCGCGAGGTTGACACCACTGCCAATGTAATAAGAGTGTCTTAAAGACATAAGATTAATAGGAGTTGGTACACAACTATCCATAGAAAGTCGTTAAAGTGTGGTTTCTTTGCTATTCTAAAGTCCTATTGTCAAACTGTGAACCATGTTTTTAATTTTTTTTTATTAAGTAAAGCATTGCGAACATTACCTGAGGTAGTGAGACGATGAGTGGTGAGATACTCGGCAGATAAATATGGAGGTAAATCGTCCGTGGCATCGCCAGTGCCACCTTCAGCGCCAAGCGTCTCTACAACCGTCAACCACTGGCCGTTATGACATCGAAATCGCTCCAACTACGAACAAAAAAAAAATGTTTTTGCCAAATAATAGTTTTCCGCAAATAATACTTTAACGTTTGAGCATTTTGTGACTAAGAGAAAAATATCGTGTTTTAAAAATACCTTTATTCTAGCCGCCCACTCATTTTGCATCTGTGATATTATGTCAAGGCAATTGTCGCACATCTTCCTTATCTCCGAATTCTTATCTTGCATTAAATCGATAAGGTAAGCAGGAGCTTCTGCAAATCAAACGATAAATTGTCAGGAATTAGTAACGATGCAAACTGTACTCGGGTCACCGGTGCACGGTGCAGACTACAGCTCGGCGCCCGGGCCGGCCGGACTCACCCGTGCGCGACACCAGGTAGTCGGCGGCGCGCGCGTGCGCCAGCAGCTGGCGGAAGGCGAACACGGTCTGCAGCACGTGGTCGTCGTCCGCCTGGCGCAGGCGCAGCAGGGCCACGAGCGCGTGCGCGGCGCCGGCGCGGAGCAGCGCGCCCGCCGCGCGCTCGTCGCCGCCCAGCGCGCCCGCCGCCACCACGCCCTCCAGCACGAGCTCGGGGTCGCGGGTACTGTCTGCGAGTACCGGCAAATACATTATACACATTTTTATCACGCCTACGGTATCAACTATCAACTCTATACCTATTGTATTAAAAGAATACGTAGCGAAGGCCATCCCTTCAATAGAACTTAGCACTATATACTGTAACTATGATACGTAGTTAAGCCAGCAAATCCTCACCTATTTAAACAGATAAATAAAAATGAAGTGTTTGTTTGTAATATCAAAATTAAAATTTTTCAATTAATACATTATATATTCGTATATACTTTCAGTAGGATTGAAATTCTTGTTTTATCTGTCTGTTAGCTCCAGCCAGGGCCGGCCCGTCCATAGGGCGAACGGAGCAGGCGCTCCCTGACACTTGGCGGCGAAAGCCCCTAGGTGCCTGCGGTGCCCTTAAAAGCGCCTCCATTTGAGGTTAATTTTGGCTCTCTTGAATGCCCTCAGGATATTACAGATTTCTATTTTTTATGAAAAAAAATTCTGTAACTTATAGCAATTCCCCCTTTTTAAATTTCAATTTATGTATGTTGTGTGGCGCGACTAAAATTTCCGTTGTCTTGAACTGAGCGCTTTTCTCTTTTCTCTAAAAGGGCGCCGAGCCGGACCGCCTAAGTTGGGCGGCCTGAAAGTGAGTGTTCGGCGCCTTTTTGGGCAACCCCAATGGGTTGTCCACTCGATTGCGCTCTACGGGGCGCTAGTTTGGGCGGATAGTCTGACGCCACACGGCGCAGCTTCCTTACGGTGGCCGCACCGCGCGATGGCAGTTCGGGTTATCCGCGGCTATTGCCCCATCTCGTCTGAGGCAGCCGACTTGCTGGCCTTGTCGATGCCGTGAGTCACAGCGAAAGGCTTTCATCTCGGACCGTCGAGCGGAGCATCAAAAAGCTCCATGACACTCTACGTCTTCAATGGGCGGCCGAGGCCGGTCACCGTATTATAGAAGCCCAGTCTTGTGGAGTGTTTGAGGAGGCGCCACGGAACGTTCACGTTCTACATGACACACCTGTGTCGAATCGTTGGCAGAGAGCCAAATGCCTCCTGCTACAACTGTTCATGCGAAGACACGGCGCAGCACATGCTTGAGCATTATCCGGTTTGGACTATGTAGCGCCGAACACTCGCCGCAGTCGTCTGGTCGGACCTCTCTTCCAGCTATCATCGAAGAGATGGTAGGGAGTGAGAGGTGCTTGAGCGCCATCACGGAGTTCTGGAAGGAGGAGATGGCGCTCTAGGAGGCTGCGGAAAGAGAGCTCATCCCCGCTCTACCGATCCGCGCCAGAATAGCTAGGTGGAGGAGGGCAGACGACGCCGTCTTCCAACCGCCCTAGCATGGGCGCAAGGCCTCGGGGCCCATGACATTGTGCACAAGGGCGCGCGCTACTCCAGAAAGCGATGCACGAATAAGGGAAGACGTTGAGGAGTCCGACTATCCAACACCTAATTGTGTGGAGGCCCGCGAAAGTTGTGTTGGGTGACCCACTTCTGCATTGCACTGGCCTCCAGCGAAGACCTGCTGCTCCCTCCATTTTGAACTGAACAGATTAAAGTCCGCCTATTTCAGGGCGGATAGCGCCGGCGGGGTTTGCGGTAGATTGCTTAAGCGATCCCACCTCCCTGCCATCATAGGCACCAGCCAGATGAGTGGTTTTTAGTGCGTATGCCGTGCTGTGTTCTGTGGATCAGCCTTTTCGGTACATGGGGGAGAGAGAGAGAGAGAGAGAGTAAAGAAAAACGTCTTGGGTTAAGACGCATTCTCTACGAGAACTCGAGTATATATATTCATGATTAAATGTTTGTACGAGTTCTTATTGAGAACGTGATATAACCCAAGACTTGTATTGCCAATCCAACCAAACCGTAAACCCTCGGTTTAAAATGTATCGAAAATATCTATTTCTTTAGCACTGAGTAACCGTACCTAAGTCATAAAGAGTACCGGCTCCGCCGATCTATGTACATATATCTCTTTTGATATAGTATTTTCCTCTAAAAACAGAGGGGCTGTCCTTTAATCATAGCGAGCGACGAAAGCGGCGCATGCCTTCTTATTCAACCGACTTCAAAAAAGGAGGAGTTTCTCAATTCGTCGGAATCTTTACTAACACTACCTACTAACAAACCACTAACAAGGTTGGTATGCGTTGACCCTACAATTTTCCTAGATGAAATATATCGTGTGAGGTATCGTTTGGAAGGGCTTTGATCTCGCTCCAACCTAAATCTGGCCTTGGGCCGGCACTGGCTCCAGCCAATCTCCAAAACGGCTGGACCGATTTAGACAGGACTTTTACTGGCTGATACCTGACTTTATAACGAGTAACTTAAGTTATCCGTGGCCGTGTGGTATCTGGCTTAGGATTGACCACCCCCTTTCCTCCCGTAGATGTCATAAGTGGCGACTAAGGGAAAATCCAGAAGATGGGCAGCGTCTTCTGAACCTTGACCACCAATACTGCGATCCCCAAGCCGCTTGCCAAGCGTGGGGATTATGGCAACTCCCCGTTCTAAAAGGGGAAGCCCTTTGTTCAACAGTAGACATCTATCAGCTGATGATGATAATGAACTTAAGTTACTTTAATTCAAAAAATATTTGAACTCCGCGGGAAAAATGAAAGATGCGGGTGAAATCGTGGGTTACAACTTGTCCGAAATGGCTGTTTCGCAGATTATCCGAAATAAACAGATAGACAAACAAAAAAATGTATTTTTGTTATATGTATCGTATATACTTTTATATGCATTGATTAAATGGCCATATTTTGATATTGCAAACAGACTCTCAAGTTCTCAGACAGTCTAGTTTTACCTCTTGGCGACCACTGTTTATGTATGACTTACCTGGGTCTAAAATCTTCATAATGCACGGAATTAAATTATATCGTTCTACGACAGCGTACGTGTCGATATTATTATTCGTGTGTAATATATTGTTGAGTGTTCCTAGACATTCAACGATAAATTCTTCGCTAGCGTCACCATTCGTTACAGCTCCCGCGATATCACCTACAAACTCCTGAAATTTAAATACTTATTCATTATTACATAGTAGGTAGAAAGCATAATATATATTTGGTTTTTTCGTCTTATCTTAAAAATAAAACATGTTATAAAGACGGGTCATAGGCCAGTGTTTAATACTTACGACAAATAATGGTATGTTATTCGAATGATGTGATAGATTGCGCACAAGTTTCATGAGCATATGGTTTCGATGTCGGAAGGCGCGCGCGAGCAGCTCGCGCAGGCGGCCCTCGCCGGCCATCTGCGCGGCGGCGCGCTCGCACCACGCCAGGTTGATGCACAGCGCCAGCAGCACGTCGGTAGTACCCGCTCCATTTGCACCGCTACTGTTCCCGATACATTCCCCGTTTACGTTTAGCAGCAACATATCTGTAAGCTATACCAATATTGCTTAGTGAATGAACTTAGGTATGTAGGTATTCTCAATCCATACACCCACGGGGCGTATCTCACAAGCATTTTTCACCAAGAAAATTTTCAGTACAATCGGACAACATTCTACATATTTTGGCGATTTTATTTTTGGCGTTTCATCCCTGTTTTTGTGTTTTGGTGAGGTATCCAGATATTATGGTCACATGTTTCTACACTTTCTAGGTACATAGTGTTAAGTGCTTACCAATTTAACACAATCAGATTGTGTAAACATCACTTTGACTCTATCATCCATGCTTAAATGATACAGTATTTTCATTGCCAAATTTATATGTTTATCATCACCTGCAATTTTAAATATTAACATTTCAAATATAAATTATGCAGTATGCAAACAAATTATTTTAATAATATTTTTATACAAACATACTTGTAAATTGTATAAACTTTGGCAGTAAGCCTAATTTTATCATTTTGTTACGAAGTTTTGTATCAAATGTTAAATTAAACAACAATTTCAAAGTGACATTGACTAGATCAGCATTGGATGAATCCATTAATGGCGCTAGCTTTTCAACAATTCCTCTTGATGCCATACTGTTTTTATTTTCTGCAAAAATTGAGAGTTTTTGAAGAAATGAAACAATTAGAATCAGGAGGTCAATATTCGAATGTCTTTCCATGGCGCCGATAAGCAGATTAACAATTTCTTTCTTATGCATTTTCTCTTCAACTTTAATATTATCTGCAATATTAAGTAACATGTAAAAAGCCACTCTCAGAAGCTGCTCTTGTCTCTTCGATAACGTTTTTAATTTCCGTTTCATTTGTTCTTCATCACTTTTCGAAAGAAACTCGTCAGAAGCACTACACAGGTCTTCGTGGTAACTGGATACCAATGACCTAGACTTTTGCATATTTACATCGGCAACAGCCCATGTGCCTGATTTTGGACGACGTTTTGGTTCAGGAATGCGACTTTTTGGAGGTTCATTCTACAAAAATAAAAAAACTTTTAATGATGGTACCCAAGCAATTTTGGTAATTTTATTATTCCGTAGATTACCTAAGCCCGTAGTCTATACACACAGAAGTTATTTAATTACTCTAAGTCTATACATATATATATTATCATTACTTGCCCTGACTGCAAGCAACGCAGAGCCTAAACTGCTGGGGCTACAATCTTAAAATTTTGGCAGCTGAGGCTTTTTATGTTGTAAGCACCCACTAAGAAAAGCTTCTTGGAAATTTCACCCCTAAGGGGGTACGAAATTTGGTACACCTGCTTCTGGTTACAAATAAATGAACACGTATACAGTGGTTATAAAAAAATCCCATAGGGGGGGGGGGGGTAAATTAGGGGTTGTAAGTTTATATGGGAAGTTCGTCATTTTAAAGACTCAAATTGAAGATTCAAAGTTAGCAAAACGAAATTTGGTAAACCTACTTCTGATTACAAATAAATGAACATTGGAGTTTTAAGAAATGTAACCCCTTTGGGGTAAATTAGGAGGTGTAAGTTTACATACAAAAATTTTAAATAAAAAATTATAACCTCCTTCAAAAAACTCAAAAGTGAAAAATAATATTTTATCACTTCACTTTACATAAGCGAAGTGGAAGTCGGCGCCAAATCCTATGCGTTCGCTTAGTTTATAGTGTTAGCTTTTAAACTATGAACCACGCACGTATGGCAGCATTCTCATAAGTACTATTTTTCTGAATCGCTTAATGGATGTTGGGATTTAGCACCGACTTCTACTTCGCTTATGTAAAGTGAAGTGATAAAATATTATTTTTCACTTTTGAGTTTTTTGAATGAGGTTATAATTTTTTATTTAAAAATTTTTATTTCACGATTTTTTGGCTTTAGATTCTGCTAATGTGGTTTTGCTATTTGTATGACCATTTAAGCGATTTAAATTTTGTTTTGTGAATTGGGTATTTAGTGAAATATAATAAACCACACGACGATAGATCGTTGCAGGAAATGAAAAGACTACGAAATCTGTCTTCCGATAATGAAGGTAGATAAGTAAGTCAGTAGTACATAAGTAAGTCATAATAAATCTTTTATTTACGAGGCAAAATTATCCAATGAGTCCTCCCACCCTGGGTGGAGGGACTGTCAGACTTGTACTGACAGTCATACTACTGTCATACTCATCCACAGTGTTCCTTCAATAGCCCTTTACGTTCCAGGGTCACGGTTACCCAGGGACAGTACCGCGATCACGGATCAGCTTACGTAATTAGGACGCATGAAATTTGAAGAGTTTTGTTCTTATAACCGAATATCTCATCAGAACAAACATCTAATTATTTTTCAGTATTGCGTTTTTTTTGTAAAACGTTGTAAGTGACCTTGAACATTTTTTTTTTCGAAATTGTTTTTATAACCTTTGTAGTGAGTACAGGCGTGATATTATGTTGTGTGATGGCGTAAACAATGCTTAGATATGCTATAGCAACAATCGCGGTTAATCTGCTGTTATTTATTGAAGAGTTCCCCCGATTTCTACAAGATCCCATCATCAGGTATTGAAATGGTGACAATGGGACCACACGGGAAGCACCAGCTTTCAAATAAAAAAAGAATCATGAAAATCGGTTCACCCAGTCGCAAGTTATGAGTGAACAAACATAAAAAAAAAAAAAAAAAAAAAAATACAGTCGAATTGATAACCTCCTCCTTTTTTTGAAGTCGGTTAAAAATACATAGAAATCGATCAGGAAACGATCGACATGATTTCGCCTCCGTAACAACTGTTGTGAAATGAAAAATAGATACACTTAGCTATAATTAAAAAAAATTAAGGGAAGTGATACCTGACATACAGCTGCAGCATATTTAGCTGACTTAGCCTAGTTCCGGTATCAGTAACTAATATTAAGGGCTATATTTTTTTTGTTAAATAGAGTTATATATATATATTTATATTATAGTTTAGGTACAGGACTAAAATAAAAAATACCATTAAAATTAATTAAAAAAAAACATTTATTATTTACAACAAATCACCTCACTTATCATGTCTGCTATTGCAGGCAACAACCATCATAATTAAGGTCTGGACGCATGACTTTGATTGTATACGTAACGTATTTGATCCATTATGCCCATATTATATGAAGCTATACGTTTTCAAATGGGGAAAAGAGTCTTGTTTAGAGTGACTTGGATCAGTGCATGTTTTTGCGACTAGGGGACATGAAGTATGCAAGTTGGCTGCATCTATATTGTTAAAAAAAATCCTCACTCAGGTATCACAGGAAGACTCAGAATCATTACTAATTTTAAGAGACTTATTAAGTCCCTATAAAAATTATAACAATAAAATAGGTACTTAACCTCTATGTTTAATATAATTTAGTTGTTCAGCACAACTAAATGAAAAGTCACAAAAATGAACCTTACCTACTCACTAGAGCTGCATGTTCACCATGTGTTCTTGATCCAATTTGTCTTGTTTTGTTAGTGTTTGTCTGGCAGTGTTATTTTTAAAACTACATGTTTAAATTTTTTACTAACCTTATCAGGTGTGACCACCTGTTTTTTTCCTTCCGCTTTCTCTTTCCATTGATCATATCTTTTTAATTCATAATCAATAACATCCATGCACAAGGATCCAATTTTGTACTGAATTATAACAGGGTGAAATTCATTATAAGTAGAAAAGCAAAAAAATGTATAGACAATATTTGTGCTTAGTTCAATACTTCTTTTCCATTCTTCACGTAGGACCCTTGAAAGTGCACTCAGTAAAGCCTCTGAAATTATACTTGTAATTATACACTAAGTAAAACATATTTACTGTCACATTGAGATACTTGATCTATAAAGAGTAGATGCACAATATTACCCCCTACCTATTCAGGCCTTAAAGCAGATATCCATTAATATGTATTGCTATTTTAACATAATTTAAAAGTGCATAATATTTACCATTTCGTGCCAAGTCTATTAAGTTATCAGGATTTCTAGCAAGCTGAAGTATAAGTGCAGATCCTTTTATTTTTTCAGGTATATCATCATAAAGTAACTCCACATAGTCATCAATGCAGTTTAGTACTGCAACGGGCACACTCTCTACTGGACTCATCCTATGAAGCACCAAACTTTTATGACAGTAAGCAATCTACAAAATGGATGATGGTAATACAATATATCTGAAAAAAATCATGCATGGTATTAACAAATGCTCTATTGATCTAGTTATAACAATATTATATCTAGATGAGACTAAATCTATAGCTAAGATAAGCCACATATTATTAACTGCTTCTGCAATAAATACTTTATTATGAGGTCATCTATGTGACATCACAATACTTATTAGTGTAAGTGTAGCAAGTTTTTTATGAAGGTACTTGTATGTTATATAAGTTAATTTGTTGCTAAACACATATTTCATTAGAAGGCTAAACAAAGCATTGCTTTATTTCTTAGCTTCTGACTAATTAGATAACTAACAGTGTTTAAGTACATTAAAGATACACAGAAACGCATATTCCTTTATTTTCGTAATGTTATAAAAATAATTAATAATAATAGCCTATAACTGTCCCACTGCAGGGCAAAGGCCTCTTCTCGTATAGAGAAGGATTGAGCACTGATCACCACGCTAGCTCACTGCGGGTTGGCGATTTCAGATAATTAAATCCAGGTTTCCTTACGATGCTTTCCGTCACCGTAAGTCAGTTATAATTATTAGAAAGTAAATTATTCAAGGTAAATAATATGCAACAGCCACATATAGACTAAGACAAAGCATATACTACCAAAAAGAAACAAATATAATATGCTTTTATTATGACACAAAATATTTCAATTAACATCATAATGACAAAAATACATAAAGATTAAACGTAACATAAGCTCGTTGCTTAGAATTTTCTTTTAGAGGTAAACAACTTTAAATATATTTACGCTAAGTATATTAATAAAATTGCATACCTTAGGTATTCGTATAAATCAGCAAGTGGACTTAAAATAATGTGCATTTGAAACAGAACATTCGAAAAATTCAATAATCAATACAAAACATAGTCTGTTCTGCTATGTCTACTTAACACTTTTTACATAGAGTATGTAACCTTTTAACTTTTTATGTATTTTCGTAAAGTCAGTGTCAGATTGACAGCGGTACATGACAGATTCGGAATGTTCTGTGGTTCTGACCCTGAGTTCTGACCAAAGAGAATATAATCACTACGTTGTTCTGACCTCAGACAAAGCTGATTGCCATGAGTTTCTGCATAGACTAACGAGAATATACATAATATACTTATTTTCTCTATGGCATCACTGTGATGTAAAAAACCTAGTGCGAAACAATGTATTGGTATATTAAATAAATTTTGAAAATTACGAATTTTTTAATTCAATACTATCATCATAACCATAGTCATAACTAACATAATATACTATCATATTTTAAATGTTCTGAGGTTCTGAGCTAAACTATTATTCTCGTTGGTCTATGCTATTATTTAGTTTGAGAAATAGTGAATAGTGATGCTACGTACCGAGAGTTCATGACATTTTGTAACTAATATAACTACTAAAAACTCTTTCATCCATGCTCATTTCACCATGGATGAAATTACCATATAAACATGTATGATATTTCATTTATACTTTAAACATGTAATTGTGCATGTTTTACAAGATATTTTAATTATCTTTATTATTTTTTAGTTTCTAAACGACGTAGGACGTTTTTTTTGTTGATAGTGATGTGTCGTTAATTGAATTAAGTTGTTTAAAAAGTATATTACCAATATATCGTTTTTTAAAACCATTTCCTGACTGGAACTACAATATATCTTTTTTATACAGTCCTATTCGACTAGAAATTAGTTTTAACTAAACACTTTTCGATCCACAATCCACTTGAGTTAGGAAATCATAATGTCCCTCACTACAGTCACTACACTAGACAAGACACAACAGTGCAGTGACTAATTTCAGGAATTTAGTATTTCTAATCAATTTAAAATTTATTTTTATCAATAGTTCTTTAAAGTTTTTCGTGTAAAAACATTTTGAGCTCTCCTCCTGTTTCCTTGTGATAATTGTGTGTATTATTTGTAGACTTAAATGTCAGTGTAATGAATGTTCCGTGACGATACAACATTATTTGTGTATTTCCTTTCAGTGAGATAAGAACAACGATATGAGATAATTTGAAGGACTTCTGTCCTTTGGATCGCTTCATTAATGGTATTTTTAATTATTTTCTTACAAATGTATTCTCCGACATTATTTCATCGCCGTTCACCACTTACTTTCATTATTGTTTATTTTGCAATGGTCGTAAATAAATACATGGACAAACTAGTTTTTTCCTTCTGAAACAAGTTATATATAGGTACCAAATTAATATAATTTATTGATAGTATCAAGAGAAATATGATTCTAATCTTAATATTGAAGAACCAAGTAATAAACAAATTTGATCTGGGTAAATTACGAGATACATACTTATGTGTTAATATTTTATTCAATTTGGCTATTTCCACTCTTAATTAGTTAGACCTCTAAGTAAATACCATGACAGGAAAAAATAGTATTTTACATAAACTTTGTATCTATATCTTTGCTCCTCAAGCTAGAGGAATGTTAGGTATATGTTTTTTTTCAACATTTATAGGTGTTTATTAATCATTAGTGTTTACTTTTTAGGTAAACAAATTTTGAACTAGAATGTGCTGTATTCTTAACATCATAATATGAACTGAAAATTAAATCACAATGACTGAAAGTATACCAACTCTAACAGCCCCAATTTCTTTGTCAACATATCATCAACTTAGTCTTACAGGTAATCATTTTTAATATGTTACATTTTGTTATTGATATATATTTATTTTGTTCTATTATTGTATCTTACTAATCCATTTGAGTGATGAGTACACAGTTATTTTTTATTGTTAATCTACCTAGTGGAAGACTTAAAAAAACGATGTGACTAGTATTAAAGTCTAGTAGATTAGTATACAACCACTGTTAACAATAAGTGCAATCCTGATTTAATGATGAATGAATAAGCTTGGTTACTCCCACAAGCATGAACATCCTGCTGACCTGCTGTCGGTTGGTGATTTTTCTTTATTAATATATTTTTTTGTTTTTATATAGTTGAGTCAGCAAGCATAAAAAACTCTGGTCTTTTTAAACCAAATCCATACTTACAAGTGGTAATTGACGACAAAATTTCAAGACGTACTGAAGTCATAAAGAATACTTTACACCCAAAATGGAAAGAGGACCTCACTGTGCTTGTTACACCCCAGTCACAGCTGTTGTTCCGGCTTGCAGATTATCACAGTTTTAGAAAAGATAACATTATTGGAGAAAACCGACTGAATCTTTTAAAAGTCTTGTTATACTGCAATGGAAAATGTGACAATGTGGAGTTGACCATCGGTAATAATTGTCTTGCTTATTAAATATGTATAATTACATAGAATATATTCTTTTATGCAGCAATTTTGAATGGCCACAATTTAGCAATGCTAATAATCGTTTTTAGTAAGTGCTTTATTTATATTATATTGGCAAAATTACACGATATTAGTTTATTAGACCATCTAAAAAGGTGTGCTAATTTTAATAAGTACTAAAATATTTTTTAGAAACATGACTTTTTAAAGATAATTATTTATATAACTATTTTACATCATATTCCATAACACAATCTTTTCTATTTGTGCAAAATTAACAGGTTTGGAAAAAGGAAGTCAGTTTAATGTTATTTATGTTAGCAGGGGCTCAGATCCTAATACTAATCTAAACAATTCAATTGGACAGATTTGATGAAGACTGTGTCCCAAGAAAATACTGCAAGTGTAAGTGGAGAAGTCAAAGCAGCTGAATTAGTGATACTATTAGATGGCTTACGTGTTGATCCAACTGTTCTGAGTCAGTCTCATGAATTACTTGGGGAAACCACCAGCTCCAGTGGTCCTCTCAATGAGGGAGTTCGGGCAAGGATCAGAATTAGAAGCAACCCTGAGGCAATGAGATCTATGATTCGCACTCAGACTTTAAGAGTAAGTTAATTTACCACTGCTATTTACTTGCATGACACTTATACACATACATAAATATTCAACTCATATTTGAGCAGCCTCCACCCGGTCCGCCACCCCTCAGCAACGGTACGCTGCAGCACGGCGGGCCCAGCGGCGTTGCGGGGGCCGGGGGCGCGGGAGGGGCGGGGGGCGCGGGCGGGGCGGGGGGCGCGGGCGGGGTGGGGGGCGCGGGCGCGGCGGCCGACAGCGGCGCGGGCCCGTCGCACGCGGACGCGGACCCGGCCGCGCCCGGCCTCACCGTGCTCTACGCGAACCCCGCCGAGGAGCCGCTGCCCGCCGGCTGGGAGATGCGCTACGATGTCTATGGCCGAAGGTATGAGTAAATTGATGTTTGTGTAAAGGTTATAAAGTTTAGTTTAACCATAGGTATCTAAGGCAGAGTTTAGATTGATGAAAGACTGTTATTTAACGAGGGACTCGAAAGTCAGTTTAGTTTACGTACAACAGACAGACAAGTGTGTTAAGCAGAAATTGGTATAATTGTGTGTTATGATAGCTTAGCTTTGGAAGTCCAAGTGATTTGACTGAAGTTGCCAAAAAAATGTTTAGGAGTTTTCTTAGCCACTTCACGATATGTCAGTAAATTAGCTAATGAAAAACTCGTCAGGTATTACGTGGACCACAACACGCGGTCGACGTCGTGGGAGCGGCCGCAGCCGCTGCCGCCGGGCTGGGAGGTGCGGCGCGACGCGCGCGGCCGCGTGTACTACGTGGACCACAACACGCGCACCACCACGTGGCAGCGCCCCGACACGGAGCGCCTGGCGCGCTTCCAGCACTGGCGCGGCGAGCGGCGGCACGTGGTCGCGCAGGGCAACCAGCGCTTCCTGTACCCGCACCCGCAGCCGCCGCACCAGCCGGACTCCGACCACGACCTCAACGCCGCCGGTATGCTAGCTGCCGGTGAAGCTCAATTGTTCCTTATGACTCTAGCTGACAACTTCAAGATATATTATTATTAGATATAGTTATAAGTAGTA
The DNA here is from genome assembly GCA_905340225.1 of Abrostola tripartita. Lineage (NCBI taxonomy): Eukaryota > Metazoa > Arthropoda > Insecta > Lepidoptera > Noctuidae > Abrostola > Abrostola tripartita. Next base: position 8,387,457 of record HG996488.1, read on the forward strand.
TTAAAATTAGTTCACAGGCGTCTTAAAGTATTTTTATAACTTTGAAACTGTAGCCTAGCATAATAGGTTTTCAGCAGCCTTAAGAGAAGATGTTAAAGTCACCAGACAAATTAATAATATAATATGTGAGGTGGAGATTCCTCTAACTTTAGGTTGTCGCGAAACATAGATATTTTGTGTCTGGTGCACGTTAAGTACGTCTTTAGGAAAAAAAATATTCTTGCTCAGTTTCACAGTGGGTTAGTGTTGCTTCTACATCTTCTTAGTATAATTTTGATTTATTCTTTGGACGTTTTATTGTGTTTTATTATGTATGACGGTCCAAATTAAAGATTTATTTAAATCTTTAGTGATATCTGCATATCATAATACATATTTTATATTATCGTACTTAGGTGAGTAATTCAATCTTATCGTCTTAACAGACTGTTATCTCCAGAAATATAAATATAGAGAATGATAAGTCATTAGCTACAGGAAAATACTTATTCTGGAACTTTCTTTTACACTTACAAATAATATTATATTCCTATGACCTCACCATATGCTTAAATAATCTAATTTTGTTAAATTATTTATATATTGGGTAATATGTGAAACTAAAAGTTTGGAAACATTTTCACTTATAGTAATATTAGTGAAAATTAACACAAATTAGGCATAGTTAAAGTTTATATGGAGAAGAAGTGCAGAAAGTTAAAAACTTTATCATAATTACGGTAAAATTGTGGCCGCCACGGGACTTCTAGTATGCAATAACTTTGACATGTAGATAATATCACCATTTTCTTCTGAAAGACTAAAAGTACGAGGCTACACCACCATTGGGTATGCCGACGATCTAACAAGCGAGCGGGAACGCCGAGAACATTATATGCGCAGTAATGCATTCAGCTCTCCGCATTGTAGAAGAATAGTTCGACGAACACCAGCTGTCAGTAAATCCGAGAAAAACAGAACTTATCCTTTTCACCAACAAAAGGAAGTTACCATAACTCCAACTATCTAAGTTATTTAATACCAAACTCTCCCTATCAACACAAGTAAAATTTCAGCTCCGTAATGCGCTTTCCAACATTGAACTTAAGTTCGCAGTCGGATCACGACATTAGGTATACGGTCTTCGCTCCATGGCTCTCTGCGCTACTCTGATTTTATGCACAGCCTCTTTGGTTAGCGTCCATGTCTCGGCTCCGTATGTCATAGTTGGCAGGACACACTGGTTGAAGAGACGGGTTTTTAGACATTGTGGAATCTGGCGTGACTTTAGCACATCCTCTAGTTTTCCAAATGCTGCCTATGCCAGTTGTATGCGTCTAGAGATCTTCCTGTTTTGGTGGTCTTGGCCAAAAGATAGAATATGGCCAAGGTATTTGACCACAACTTCTAGTCTTTCGCCTCCAATCATGACATTTGGAGTCGAAGTTCCAGAAATGTTGGACATAACCTTCGTCTTTGCCATATTCATCTTCAATCCTACTGTCAACGAAGCATGATTTAGATCCTCTAACATGGATTGGAGGTCCTCCATCTTTTCCGCAAAAAGTACCAAGTCGTCGTCATGTTGATACCATATCTTTCCCATTCAAGCGTTTTGATGAAGTCTTCAAGAACAGCTGTAAAGAGTTTGGGTGAAATAGTGACTTCCTGGCTCACCCCCCTCTTAATTGGAATAGGGTCCGTGAGATCATGTAGTTTTACCTGCATAGTTGCTGAGCTATATAGCTCCTGGAGCAAGTCCACATACCGGGCGTCAATGTTGCAGCGATGGAGATAGTTAAACACAGCCCAGTGCTCAACGCTGTCGAAGGCTTTTTCTTAATCTACAAAGGCCATGCAGATGGACCGGTTATATTCATGACTCTTCTCCATGAGCTGTTTAACTGTATGAATGTGATCAAAGGTGGAGAATCCACTTCGGAAGCCCGCTTGCTCGACAGGTTGGCATTCGTCTAGCTGCTTATTAAGTCGGTTAGACAGGATCTTAGCAAATAACTTGTAGGTCTGAGAAAAAAGGCTTATAGGGCGTATTGTTCAGTTTGGATATATCATCTTTTTTGTGAATCATAGTGATAATGGAGTTTTTCCATTTGGTTGGTGAATTGGCGTAACGCATAACACAATTAAATAGCTTTACGAGAACGTCCAGTACCGGTTTTCCGCCTGCCCGGAGCAGTTCCGTGGTGATTCCATCTTCACCAGGAGATTTCTCACTTTTCATCTGTTTGAGAGCTTTTTTGACTTCACACCGTAAGATTCGAGGCAAGTCTTCAAAGCTACGGTGTTCTATTACTGGACCTTATTTATCAGAAGACGATCCTAGAGGATCGTCTTCTGAAAAATCAGGTCTAGCAGATGTTGGATATAAGTTCTTATAAAACTGTTCAACCAGTTTTAGTAATGTCTTCCGGTCTGTCTCTATGTTACCGTTACTGTCTTTCAATTTTAATATCTGTTTTGAACCTGTATTAATCTTTCTTTTGAATACATTAGGCCCTCTGTATTTTTCAATAGTATCAATAACAGTTCTTGTGTTAAAATTTATATTAGCTATTGGGATAGCTAGTATAAATTTTAACACAACAACTGTTATATATTTGTTTACTAATTTCAGCTATAGCTTTATGGTCTTCAACAGTATTGTGGTTAATTTCCCTTCTTCTTTCAATCAGTGCTATTGTTTCTTTGGACAGCTTTTTCTTTTTCTTCTAATACTATTTCTCAAGTGTTTCTTTGTGGTTTCAAGTAAACTATTGCAAAGTAGTTGATTTATATGATCAACATCTAGGTTCAACTCATCAAGACCCTCGAATTGATTCTTCAATTCCTCTCGAAATTGGTCATGTTGTTCTAGAAAAGCAATATCTTGCATTTCGTATCTTTTATGGGAAGTAATAATTTTCGTTCTTTCTCACTTTAAATTAAACCTATATGTCGCCCTTACTAATTTGTGGTCGCTACCTGTTCTAAATCTAGAGAGAACTGTGACATCAGTAACAACATATTTATGGAAACTAATAATATAATCTAATTCATTTTTTGTGTGGCCATCCGGGCTTGCCCATGACCATTTTATTGAAGACCGTTTTCGGAAAAATTTATTCATAGCGTAGAGATGTTTCTACTCCAGAAAATTAACAAGGGTTTGCTCACGAGTGTTACACACGCCAAATCCAAAGCGACCGATGGAGTATTCGTTAGCAAGTGGTGGACCGATTTTAGCATTAAAGTCGCCCATTATAGTGTTATAATGTCATGGAGTTTCATCGAGTGCCCGTTCTATGTCTTCGTAGAAGCTTTCTACGTCTTCGTCTGGGTGGGATGACGTCGGGGCATAAACCTGTATAATTTTAAGCGAGTATCGTTTGTTTAATCAGTACAACGAGACAAACGCGTGTTGAAATTCCTACACCTGCATATGCAGTGTCTTCATGACCTTTGTAGTAAAATAGATCTCCGGAGCCCAACCTAATGAGATCTTAGCCACCTGGCCGTCATACTTGATAATAAATTGAATTGGGCGAGTCACATCATTGAAAAACAAAAATGGCGTGTATAGATTGCATCAGTGTAAGAGACTAGTTGATAAAAAATGGGCTCTCTACCCGAAGATAACACTTTGGCAGTACACTGCAGTTATCAGACCTTCTCTGACTCAGGGATCAATTGTATGGCGGCCCAGATCACAACTGCCTACAGTGAATACAAAACTCCAAAGTCTGTAACGCCTAGAAAGTGTAGCAGCAACTGGATGCATGAGAAGCCGCTCTCGAATACCTGCTGAACCTGAGACCTCCTGGTCATCCAAGAAGAGGCACAGGCGGCAGCACTGAGACTGAAAGCCAACGGACTATGGAAACAAAATATACCACAACAACACACTCAACTGTCTTGAAGGAAATCTCAAAGCAGATACCACACCTTGAGGCGCCTACAGACAGAACAATGTGTCATCATGTTTTCGATATAAGATACAATATCAATACCACAAAAATAACAATATCTCTGTCCTAGTACTGGAGTGTCATAATACACTCCATTCCATTGCAAACACTAACAACATAACTTTGCAATAGATCAAAGGACATAGCAACTCACTAGGCAATGACGCAGCCGACGAGCTGGCCAAAAGTGGATCAAGGACGACAGTATATGGACTGAAACCACTACTGCCTATATCCCTGGCACAAGTCAGAGCATCGCTGCGCATTAAAACAGAATAAAACCATCAAACAGAATGGATGAACAGTGCAGGCTGCAGACAGACAAGGAATGCAATTCTGGTGGCTTCAAAAAAGTTTCCCCGCAACCTCACTAGACTAAACAAGCACAAGATCCGTAAAGTACTAGGTACAATAACCGGACACTGCCTCCTAAACAAACACCTTTTTACCATAGGTGTGACGGACAGCCCTCTATGCAGAGGCTGCATGAAAGCGGAAGAAACGCCACAGCACGTACTCATAGAGTACGAAAGCGTGGCCGAACAACGGGCTCGAATTCACCAGTGTCCAGCATCGTTACCGGAAGTTTGCAGAAACCTGAAAAGGCTGCTCGCTTTTTGGGATGAGCTGAGTTCGTTGGAGTAAAAGGAATAAACACATCACGCACAATGGCCTAACTAAATATCACCACCTCGGTTTAAAAAGTTTTGTTTTTTTTAGGAGTGCTCATTATAAGTATACGATTTTTTTTTTTTTTACGCCACCCCACACTAGGAATTTCTCCTGTGTCGTGGGTGCGTTTCACAAACATGAAATATCACATACACAAACACCCAGACTCGGGACAAACATCTGCGGATCGCACAAATTTTTGCCCCGTGCGGGAATCGAACCCGCAACCCTTAGCGCAGCAGTCCAATCGCTTAGCCACTGCGCCAATCAGGTCGTCGAATATATTATTATTTATATTAGTAATTGAAGGAGCACACAGACGTAAAATCTGTATTAGTATTTAAGCATATACATAAGTGTACAGCCTTTGTTGAAGGCCCTCAATATAAATAAATAAAAACATTTTGTTAGCAAAAGTTTATAATATTTCAGGGAGTGGTGGAGCAGCTGGCACAAACGTATTAGTGGCGTCAAATACCGGCGCCAGTGCAGCAGCTGGGGGCGGTGCAGGCCTGCCTGGCCCGCTCGGCCCGCCCGGCCCGCCCGGCCCGCCCGGCCCGCTGGGTCCGCCCGGCCCGCCCGGCCCGCTGGGTCCGCCCGGCCCGCCCGGCCCGGGCGGCGCGGGGCAGGCGGGCGCGGCCGGCAGCTCGCCCGCGCCCGACGACTCGCTGGGCGCGCTGCCTGCCGGCTGGGAGCGCCGCGTGCAGCCTGACGGCAGAGTCTACTACGTCAATCATAAGAACAGAACTACGCAGTGGGAGGATCCCAGAACGCAGGTCCGCACAATCACCCGACTATAATGATTTTGTAGGTCTAAAAAATGATTAGCTACAAGCAAGCCTAAGTAAATATTTCGATGCCACTTACGAAACCTGTTGTAAGCCACAAAATTGCAATTTTGGGTTTTTGTCTGAATGCGTCAAATTTTATGTATATTATCTGTTACAATTTAAAAAATACCGAAGAACCTTTATTTAGGCAGGTTTGAGACATATAATGTTGTATATTTGGAATGATTCCCACGCATATTGCAGTATTTACTAGATACAGTGGTTTATGGCGGACGGTATGCGAGGTAAAGAGCTCGTTTGCTCTACGTATGAGTCACATATGAGATTATAAAATGTAAATAAATATGCTGGAAATATGCTGGAATGCTGGAAATCGCTGCCGGCCGCACGTCATGAAAATATTCCGAAGTATTCGAGATAAGTTAAAATTTACCATCTAAATTGCATTTTTTTTCTTAGTTATGGTGATGCCATTTTAAAAAGTGGTAGATGTACATTACATGCAACAATTCACTTCGCTAAATTTAAAGGTATTTTATGTTAAGTGATACATAAAACACATTTTGGCTCCAATGTATAATAATGTAAGTTTCATATGTTCTGACTGGCCTGTTGGTCTAGTGGTTAGTGACCCTGACTGCGAACCGGAGGTCGTGGGTTCGATTCCCACCCAGGACAAATCATTGTGTGATGAGCATAATCATTTGTTCTGTGTCTGGGTGTAATTTATCTATATTATGTATGTATTTGGAAATATATAAGTATGTTTATCAGTTGTCTGGCTACCATAGTACAGGCTCTGCCTAGTTTGGGATCAGATGACCGTGTGTGAGCTGTCCCAAAATATTATTATTATTATACACAATATTATTATTATACAATATTATTATACAACAATTCACAAAGGCCATTATGCCGCGTTAAAGTGTTGTAATAGTAAAATCTCTGAAACGATCAATATTTGGAAATAATTTTATGAATTAAACGCAACAGTATTACTAACTATACTCACATATTAAATTTCATGAAGATAAATTAAAAAAAATGCAGTTTTTATACCTAATAGAATATTTGTAATACTTTCCTGTAAAATTGCAGTTTTGGGGTTACAACAAATTACGTGGGAGGCATCGATTTAATAACATTTTAATATGTGGAGTGACGGTTGAGACTTTGTGGAATGATTTAGGCGGTTATATGGCATAGGATAATTAAAAAATATTCATTGTCCAGGGTACAAAAAATGACATAGGGTACTTTTATCGAAAAACTTTCGACGGTCTCATTGCTTAAGTACTTTAGATTGTCGAGACGTGACTTCCGAATCGTGTTTGATTGATATTAATAGAAACTTTACCATTACTAAGAATACCGAAAACATTTAAAAAAAACCACGCAGTCGAAGTCGTGGACTAATCCTAGTAAACCATAAATTAAATCAGTATGTGATTTAGTACTTACTTAGTTAAAGTTATAATGAGAAAGCTTATAGGAAAAAAACTTTATTTCCCTCAACATTATAATAATAATAATAATTAATAAGCCTGATATAGTGGTGATAGATCGATTAGAACGACGTACGATGATTGTCGATATCACTATACCGCATGACGAGAATCTCGTGAAAGCTGAAAAAGATAAACAGATTAAATATCTGGATTTAGCGCACGAGATTGTCGACATGTGGGAGGTGGATTCGGCAATTGTTGTACCGATAGTTGTTACGGTCAATGGCCTAATGGCCAAGAGCCTCGATCACCATCTTAAGAGGCTCGCGTTAGGCGGCTGGGTTAAGGGCTTGATGCAGAAGGCGGTACTCCTTGACACGGCGCGCATAGTCAGGAGGTTCCTCTCTCTGGAGCCCTAACCGCCGGCAGCTAGGACCCTGATCCCGTTGCCGGTTGGCGACTATTTTTTATATTTTTAAATATATTTTATTTTTATTTTGCTGTTTTTGTACTTAATATATATTTAAAAATGTAATTTATAAGTGAAAGTTTTAAATAAAGAAAATAATAATTAAAAAGAAATTACCAAAAACACATCATACGCAACCCAAGCCTACTAACAGACACATGCAGACACTGTCACGCTAGCTCTGAAACTATACAGCATATAACATCCGCCTGTAGATCTCTAGCACAAAGTGACTACAAACACCGGCATGACCAAGTAGCTTCCATAATACACCAACACCTTGCACATAAATTCCACTTTATTCCGAAAAAGACCCCATACTATAAGTACAAACCCAACACAATATTAGAAAACCATAATTTTAAAATTTACTGGGACAGGACCATTATTACAGATAAGACTATTCACTACAACAGACCTGATATAACAGTACATAACAAAATGAATAAAACTGTTTACCTCATCGACATAGCGGTGCCCATACCCATAATGTCCAGTCTACAATATCCGAAAAACTTACCAAGTATCAAGAGTTAGCTATAGAATTAAAACGCCAATGGCGCGCAGTAACCATTCATATAGTCCCAATCGTGATTTCAGCAACTGGTATAATACCCAAGAGCCTACAGCGAAGCCCGGATGTGTTAGAAGTCCCTAAACACACATTCATCACACTACAGAAAGCTGTCATACTAAATACCTGCCGACTCACCCGCAAATTCCTCACCTCATCATCCATCTCATCAGCTTACACGATAACATAGTCTTCGCCTTCTCACGCTTGACTACGGTCCGCGTAATAAGGATTTAACCCCTTCAGTAAGGGAGAAAAATGGTCAAAAACGTAATAATAATAACAGCTTATAACTGTCCCACTGCAGGGCAAAGGCCTCTTCTCGTATAAAAAGTTAACTTATAATGTTCAGTCATTATAAGTTAACTTTTTTGAAAATAGTAACTTCAAATGTAGTCACAATAGTTCGGAGCACATTATAATATGGACAAGTGTGTGCGGTCGCGCAGGGCCAGGAAGTGAGCGCGCTGGAGGAGGCGCTGCCGCCGGGCTGGGAGATCCGCTTCACGGAGGAGGGCTCGCGCTACTTCGTGGACCACAACACGCGCACCACCACCTTCCAGGACCCGCGGCCCGGCGCGCCCAAGGGCCCGCAGGGGGCCTACGGCGTGCCGCGCGCCTACGAGCGCTCCTTCCGCTGGAAGCTCAGCCAGTTCCGATACCTGTGCCAGAGCAATGCCCTGCCCAGTCATATTAAAATTACCTTGTCGCGACAGTCGCTCTTCGAGGATTCTTATCACCAGGTAAATATTTGTTGGTGATGGCCGATTCGATTTGTATAGTAATGAGGTTGTAGACATTTTATGTTTTACAATAATGTATGAATTGATCGCATCGATGTTAATTTCCAGATCATGAGGTTGCCAGCATACGAGTTGCGTAGACGGCTGTATATAATATTCCGGGGTGAAGAGGGATTGGATTACGGGGGTGTCAGTAGAGAGTGGTTCTTCTTATTGTCACACGAAGTCTTAAACCCCATGTATTGCTTATTCGAATACGCCAATAAGAACAACTACAGCTTACAAATCAATCCAGCCAGCTATGTCAACCCAGACCATCTGCTCTACTTCAAGTTCATTGGCAGATTTATAGCGATGGCATTGTATCACGGTAGATTTATTTATTCAGGATTTACCATGCCTTTTTACAAAAGAATGTTGAACAAGAAACTTACAATGAAGGACATAGAATCTATAGACCCAGAGTTTTACAATTCTCTGGTTTGGATCAAAGATAATAATATAGATGAGTGTGGGCTAGAGATGTGGCATAGTGTCGACTTTGAGGTTTTAGGGCAAGTTATACATCATGAGTTAAAGCCTTCCGGTGATAAGGAACGCGTAACTGAGGTAAATGTGCATCTACTACAGAATCATTTTGAAATGTATGTATTCTAAGATTTATACTTTTGATATTAAACATGTGAATTTCAGGCAAATAAGGAGCAATACTTACAATTAGTTACCCAGTGGCGAATGACACGTGGTATAGAAGAACAAACTTCAGCATTCCTGGATGGATTCAATGAGGTACACCTAAATTATATTTAAGGAATTAGAAAAAAGGCTATTCTGAGAAACCGATGTCTCAACTTTCGATCGTTAACTTATACCATACCTGTGTACACACGTTGCTGCGACAGATTTATTTAATTTTATCATATCATTCTTGATTTAGATCATAGTAGTCTTTCGTGTGCTATGAATACTATTTACTTGTATACATTTTAGGTTGTGCCCCTCGAGTGGCTGAAATACTTTGATGAGCGCGAATTGGAATTGATGCTGTGTGGGATGCAGGAAGTCGACGTCGATGATTGGCAGCGAAATACGATTTACCGGCACTACACACGTACGAGCAAGCAAGTTCTGTGGTTTTGGCAGGTCTGCATATCTTTATTTACTTTATAATTATGAGTACCTATTACTTTTGTCTAATCCCTATTTCGATCTACATTTAATTCAGTCAACTAGTAGAAAACGTCAAGATATTATGTCCGCACACAGTTGTTAATCATGACATGATTTTAACATTTATTATTAATATGAAGCTTTAGAAATTCCGATGTAAGACTGTATAATTTAGTGTGCAAGTCAGTATATTTGTTATAAGTTGTGTATTTTTGTTTTAAACATCTCATAATCCATATAAATAAATGCGAAAGTAACTCTGTCTATCTGTCTCACCTTCACGAATAAACCGCTGGTCAGATTTTGATAACATTTGGCATGTATAAAGTTTAAGACCCGAGAAAAGGCATAGGCTACTTTTTTTTTAATTCAACCCCTTAAGTGGGTTAACGCGGGTGAAATCGCGGGCATAAGCTATATATATATATACTAGCTTTTGCCCGCGGCTTCGCTCGCGTTAAGAAACCATCTATTGTCAACATTTAGAACTAAAAATTATTTTGTTCGTCTTAATTTATTCGTTCCATTAGATAGTGGTAGGTTCAAACTAATACATTTACATCCTCCATCATCCCTTATTTTATCCCCATGGGGGTTGAATTGATCAAAATCCTATTTAAGCGGACATCTTCATCAAAGTAGCTCCAATCTTTAATTTCAGTTCAATCAGTCGAAAATCTAAGAAGATTTATACAAACTTTCATCCCCTATTTTATCCCCTTAGGGGTGGAATTATTAAAAATCCTTTCTTAGGGGATGCCTACGTCATAGTAGCTTTACGCATGCAAAGTCTCAGCCCGATCGGTTTAAAATTGACAAAGTCTCATACAAACTTTCATCCCCTATTTTATCCCCTTGGGGGTAGAATTGACCAAAATCTTTTCTTAGCGGATGCCTACGTCATAACATCTACCTGCATGACAAATTTCAGCCCGATCCGTCCAGTGGTTTGGGCTGTGTGTTGATAGATCACTCAGTCAGCCAGTCACATTTGAGTTATATGTATATATTTAGATTTATATAATATAGCTTTTGCACGCGGTTTTTATATAATACTAGCTGTTGCCCGCAGCTTCGCTCGCGTTAAGAAGCCATCTATTGTCAACATTTAGAACTAAAAATTATTTTGTGCGTCTTAATTTATTCGTTCCATTAGGTACTGCAAGGTTTAAATTAATACATTTACATCCTCCATCATCCCTTATTTTATCCCCATGGGGGTTGAATTTATCAAAATCCTATTTAAGCGGACGTCTCCATCTATCTCATCTCGTAGCTCCAATCTTTAATTTTAATCAGTCGAAAATCTAAGAAGATTGATACAAACTTTCACCCCCTTAGGGGTGGAATTTATCAAAATCCTTTCTTAGGGGATGCCTACGTCGTAATAGCTTTAGGCATGCAAAGTCTCAGCCCGATCGGTTTAAAATTGACAAAGTTTCATCCCCTATTTTTTTCCCTTGGGGGTGGAATTATTTAAAATCCTTTCTTAAGGGATGCCTACGTTATAGTAGCTTTATGCATGCAAAGCCTCAGCCCGATCGGTTTAAAATTGACAAAGTTTCATACAAACTTTCATCCCCTATTTTGTCCCCTTGGGGTTAGAATTGATCAAAATCCTTTCTTAGCGGATGCCTACGTCATAACATCTACCTGCATGCCAAATTTCAGCCCGATCCGTCCAGTGGTTTGGGCTGTGCGTTGATAGATCACTAGGTCAGTCAGTCAGTCAGTCACCTTTGAGTTATATATATTTAGATATATCTATAATACTAACCAACAATCTAAATTAACGCGAGCGTAGTCTCAGGCAAAAGTTAGGTTTTAGTTATGAATTAAATTTAAAAAAAAATGGTTTAGATCGATTCTATATTTTTTTAGTAGAACATGTCAAGTAGTTTATAAGTAGCATTGTCATTTGTCTGGTATGCAGTAGGTTAATTAGTGTAGACACTTTGTTTGCTTAAATTGTAAATAAATGTGCCAATAAAAATATCCATTTTAATACACAACAATGAAGAACAAAGTGCGTGATTAATATCGATAAACGCGGTCGATGCGGACTCGTGCAGCGCTAAATGCGATTAAGATGGCGCGGGCGATGTGCGGTATGCGGGGTGACCCCTCTCCGCGCCTCAGTTCATACCCTGATTGCCATGTCGACCTGTCGCATACAGTTTTTCAAACCCTAAAACTAGTTCGTCTTCGTAATCTTAAGCAAGTATGAAATAAATAGTAACCGTATATTGGGATGAGTCTAGCTACATAATTGAAAACACAAATAAGGAAAGCAATACTTCTGTTAGAAGATTAATTAGCGTTTAAAAGTCTGTCATGTAGTCTGACCTTGGCGTGCTGGACACATTTTGCTTTGTCATGATTGTATGATGATTATATTATTAGTTACTCTAAGAACAACGTATTTACCCGAGGTCATTGCCCTTGTGTAAATGCAATGTAACACAGATTGTGTTTGACACTGACGGGTATGATCTTTGAAGACAAAATTTATAATAATTGTTTTTGTATTTCTCTTTCTTTCCAACCAGTAATTTAATAATTCTAAGTTGCATATTTTCTAGTTTAGTAATATATGATTTGTAAGTCCAATTTATTATCATGTAACGAAAGCATTAAGTAAATAAATAAGAATGATTTGTTGGAGTGTGTTTATCGTTATTGCAATTGATTTTGTTTTAGTTCGTCCGACAAATGGATAACGAGAAGCGAGCTAGGTTGCTTCAGTTTGTCACTGGTACGTGTCGAGTACCTGTAGGTGGGTTTGCTGAACTCATGGGTTCAAATGGACCGCAGAGATTCTGTATAGAAAAGGTAAAATACATTTTATATTGTTTAACAAACCTCGCAAATCTCTCTCATCTTATATTGATTAAAAAGCTTCGTTGGCCTAGTGTTCTGGATTTGTGCCCAGTTAATAGCAATAGGCTCGCCCCCTATTACATTGGGATCAATACAAAACTGACAAAATCCGAGGATACCAACTATACACCTCTGCCGACCCCTTGGGGGTATATAGGCGTGATGTTATGTTATAAATGTATATACATACTTTACACGGATATGCAACACGTCAATGATGGTGGCTTAACCCCTGTATAACGTGGAATAAAATATTGCGATATTTATCAAATTCAACTAAAGTTTTAAAGCACCAGCCATGACGATTAACTTACCAAAAGAGTGCTCTTTTCTATTCTGTGCCGAAAGCCAATATTTACATTCTATCTATAATGATTAAGGCACATCTTCGAAGGCCATGTAATATTATAATGTTCATAGTAATGTATTAATTTTATTTTAATTTTTGCAGGTTGGAAAAGACACTTGGTTACCCCGGTCCCATACGTGTTTCAATCGACTTGACTTACCACCATATAAAAGCTATGAACAGTTATGTGAAAAACTTAATTTTGCTATAGAAGAAACTGAAGGCTTCGGTCAGGAATAATGTAATTGTTATATATATTATTATCATTAGAATCACTAAAATAGTTATTGTAAATTATTATAACATGAATGCACCACCTCAAAGTGAGGAATTCACCAATGGAATTGGTGCTGTCATAAAAAGACCAACCAAATAATTATATGAATATATTTGTAATAAATTACTTCTATACGATAAAACTATGTAGATATTGTTAGTGTAATATGTCGGTTGTTTAAGAAGTATTTGTTTGAACTACATTTAAAACAAAGTTCTTCTAAAAGTTCATTAAATAATTTTTAAACAAATATTTTCTTATTTTCCTATTTACATTATATAATATAGGCGATATGTACCAGACGAGGGTCTTCAGTCGGGTCTGAAAGCCTACGTACTGTACCCGTAAAGCGCTCACGTCCTGTACCTATTGTTCAGGGATCCTGTGAATGTTACCACGGCGTGAATACCTCTATACTTACGAGGAAAGAACACCTCGTTGAAATAACGCAACACCTAATAACTCTCCTTGATATTTCAGGGAACGACTCGCTTCTAAGTTTTCAGGTGATTCTTAGTTACAAAAATATAATGACGAGCTCAGCCGATGACTACAAATTGCCCAAATCGGGCGTGCATTTAGCTACGACGAAACTTTACCATAACGAGAGCCGTTGCTAGTCTTTACCCGAGCCGACCTTAATTATAAAAAAATATTATCGATTTTACTCATTTTTACTTATTCTACTTATACCCTAAACCGTACACAGGTGTGTTATATATCGTTACAATCTCGACGTTCCTGGCTACCCACTGATATATCACAGTACTTCATAGGTCCTATGGCTGAAAAGTTATCATGATATAAAGATAAAAAAACTATAATTTCTACTAAAAAAACTATTTTTAACCGACTTCAAAAAAAGGAGGAGGTTATCAATTCGACTGTATTTTTTTTTTTTTTTTTTTTTTTTTTATGTTTGTTCACTCATAACTTGCGACTGGGTGAACCGATTTTCATGATTCTTTTTTTATTTGAAATCTGGTGCTTCCCGTGTGGTCCCATTGTCACCATTTCAATACCTGATGATGGGATCTTGTAGAAATCGGGGGAACTCTTCAATAAATAACAGCAGATTAACCGCGATTGTTGCTATAGCATATCTAAGCATTGTTTACGCCATCACACAACATAATATCACGCCTGTACTCACTACAAAGGTTATAAAAACAATTTCGAAAAAAAAAATGTTCAAGGTCACTTACAACGTTTTACAAAAAAAACGCAATACTGAAAAATAATTAGATGTTTGTTCTGATGAGATATTCGGTTATAAGAACAAAACTCTTCAAATTTCATGCGTCCTAATTACGTAAGCTGATCCGTGATCGCGGTATTGTCCCTGGGTAACCGTGACCCTGGAACGTAAAGGGCTATTGAAGGAACACTGTGGATGAGTATGACAGTAGTATGACTGTCAGTACAAGTCTGACAGTCCCTCCACCCAGGGTGGGAGGACTCATTGGATAATTTTGCCTCGTAAATAAAAGATTTATTATGACTTACTTATGTACTACTGACTTACTTATCTACCTTCATTATCGGAAGACAGATTTCGTAGTCTTTTCATTTCCTGCAACGATCTATCGTCGTGTGGTTTATTATATTTCACTAAATACCCAATTCACAAAACAAAATTTAAATCGCTTAAATGGTCATACAAATAGCAAAACCACATTAGCAGAATCTAAAGCCAAAAAATCGTGAAATAAAAAAATTTTAATAAAAAATTATAACCTCCTTCAAAAAACTCAAAAGTGAAAAATAATATTTTATCACTTCACTTTACATAAGCGAAGTAGAAGTCGGTGCCAAATCCCAACATCCATTAAGCGATTCAGAAAAATAGTACTTATGAGAATGCTGCCATACGTGCGTGGTTCATAGTTTAAAAGCTAACACTATAAACTAAGCGAACGCATAGGATTTGGCGCCGACTTCTACTTCGCTTATGTAAAGTGAAGTGATAAAATATTATTTTTCACTTTTGAGTTTTTTGAAGGAGGTTATAATTTTTTATTAAAATTTTTTTATTCTAGTGTGTTATCTCGAAAACTACTGAAGCTGAAACAAATTGAAAGAGCTAGGTAAACAACAAAATTAATAATAAAGCATTCTAAACACTATAATATATAATACTATAAATGCAACCCACAGACCACTCGCGTAAAAAGATTGACAGTATGCCTTAAAAAGCATAATCTTATCATTATCACTACAGCGAGTAAACCTGCGAGCAAGCATAATATTGCCTCTGTCCGCCAACGCCCTGCGCTCCCTCTCAATATCTGGGTCATTATTCATATATATATATATATATAGTCATATTCAGATCACTTGTCACAGTATGACCCAGGTATCTAAACGTGTTAACAACTTTCAACAGTTCACTATGGAGACGAACTGGAGGCACATGATTTGGCTGATGTTTGCCTGCCTTAAATGTCATTATTTCACTCTTTTTAGAGTTATATTTTAAACCATGTGTCTCCGCATACCTCTCACATATTGATAGCAGCATTCTCAATCTCTTGATCGAAGGACTCAGCAGCACCATGTCATCCGCGTAGCTTATATTGTTGACACAGTATCCATCAATATGGCAACCGACATGTGTACTACTGAGTTCCTCAATCAACGGATTAATATATAAATTAAACAAAAGAGGCGAGGATAACCCGCCCTGTCTCACGCCACATTCCAGCGCATATTCATCCGATAAACTACCAGCCCATCTCACCTGGTTCCTCTGTCTCTTGTACCAATGCCTTAGCAGAGAGATGCAGTATATGCGTGCCTCCCAACTTCTCCCATAGCAGATCATACCTGACAATGTCAAAAGCCCGAGACAAGTCGAGAAAGCACGCATACACCGGCGTACTTCGTCCAGTGTAGTACTTGACAGTGTGTTTAAGGCCCAAAATGGCGCTCTCAGTGGAAAGACCCGCTCTAAACCCAAACTGAGAACCCAAACCGTCGTGAAGATGTACGTGTTCACGGAGGTAACCACTAAGCAGGCTGCCAAGCACCTTGGCTGTCGTGGTCGCAAGTGGGATAGGCCGATAGTTATTTTTATCGGTAGCATCACCACTCTTATTTTTTATTACGGGTACAACAATCGTTCGCGTCAAAGCTTCAGGTAACTATGAGTGGGATAGACAGAAGTTATATAGCATGGCTAGAACACGCGGTAGGTGAACCCCAGCATATTTGAAGTGTTCGATGCTGAGACCATCATGACCTGGCGATTTGCCTCTACTCATCATTTTTATACAGTTAAGAATATTTTTTGACCTTAACATTACAGATTTTTCCATCATAATGGTCTCAACATCTTTCACGGCTTCACCTGAGAGACCAATTAAGGCTATTACATCGCCCAATGACTTTGAGGATTCGACCTCTAAACCAGTGTTCTTCGAATCACACCAGAGGGCGTCTTTCCAAACACATAATAGTATTTTGAATTGAAGAATTTTAAATTATCAAGTAAGAACACAGATGTGACAAAATAATGATAACATCTCTGCCTATTTTACTTACTCAGTGAAACTAATTCTTTTGATTCCACTAGGCATTCTGTTTGAGGAAGGGGACATTTTGCGAAAGAGACATTTTGCTACCTGTAGTCATTTTGAGAAGTGGTCATTTTGCGACAGAGCCTTTTATACCAGTTATGTAGACTGGATACGGTTGTGATAACTTTCATTTGATCGTCCATAATTTTATTAGTTTGGTTTGACGGGTCGGTTAGTTGATTCAAATTTGATCAGCCTTGCAGACAACGGTTTAAGGAGCTAACTATTCGATTATACATAAGATTATCTTTATAAAAATAGATATATCTCTTGAAATGTCATCTTCAATTGGGCCATTTCAGGAATGGAAGAAAAAAAAGGTTATAGTACATTTTTTATGTCACCTAAATAATATAAGTCTAAGCTATTAACCAGTATTCAACCTGATAATGACCATCCCGTTATACCCACTGCTGGGTATAGGCCTCTATTTTTCTCTGCCATGCTATTCTGTTTTGAGCGTCAGACACTTTTTAGAATCATGACTGAAAATTCCGCCTTGTTTCAATTTTCAAACAAGTCGAATCATGATGGTTTTACGTAGTGCCCGTTACCAAAATGTGAAATTTACCATCTAGAGACTTGAAATCAAAATCCTTATTTCCATTCAATCCTCCAAAACACATTGAAATAATGTAAGTTACTTTGCAGCAGTGATAGCAGAGTGGTATGATCGTTGGACTGCCTAGTCAAATGTCGCAAGTTCAAACCCCGGCACGCACCAATGTCTTTGGAATGGTGAGGACACCGGCACACCTAAGAAATTATTCAACGGTGTGTAAAGCCATGAGGCCTACAGGCGGTTTAAACTCTGAAACCAGGTTGTTCATTAACCGTACGATAAGAAGAAGACCGAGTGACTCACCTATAACTTTGGAGATCATGACCACGCTTTATCTTATTTTTATACTTCGGCATAGTCAGGCTCTTTGACAACTTCAAATAACAAAACTAAATTACAAACTTGTATTTACAACAGGGTTTATTATATTTTCAAAGAAAAAGCGTACACAACACCCGTCAGAAGTGTCGTCAAGACGTATTTTCACTGAAAACTGCGCCCTGAGTATGCGCAACGTTAAAGAAAATTGATAGGTTATAAACAAAACATAGACATGAAAAAATGTTATACAAATATTTTTTACATGGTAATTGCACCAAGTAATACGACGGCAAAATAATTTAAGGCCCTTTTTACACAAATCAGTAAGGTCACAGTTCCGCCAGAGTATCGCCACCGCTGATAATAATTAATCTTTCATACATATAATTCCGTTATCATTATCATCTATGAATGCATCTACACCTGGCTGGATAGTGCCGGCGCCGGCAATCATGGATGTTATCAGCGACAACGATATTTTTATTCTATCTCGGACACCACTCTTGGAGCCCTCCACTAAAAACTATCTTTCATTACTAATTTACTTCCTAGTTTCTGCAGAAGAATATTGAAACAACTTTCTGATAGCTATCTTGATGCTGCTCTTCCTGAAGATCCTTAGAGAACTGGGTAATAACATAACATGTGTAAATTGAAGCACTGATGTGGACCTGAGCGGACGCGAAACTGGGATTTTACTGATATGGGTAAACTGGTTTTTTAACCTAGACTATTTTTTAATACTTTGGCAAGGATTAATCCCTTTAAATGCTTTTAATTATAAAATCGAATTTAATCTTTCTCAAAAATTTCGATTTAAGTAGGTAGGTATTTTACTATAAGTCACATCTGCAGCTTACTCTATGACACATTCAAAAATAATAACTAAATTACAAAGTAGTTTTTATACTTATACATACCATATTAATTGTATTATTTTACGGAATATTTATATTTCAAATATAGTTTAATTAAAAAATCATTCAAAATTAATAATTTTTCGATTTAATTTTCAAAAATGACGCACGTATACCCACCCGTCCGAAGCGTCCTCTGGACACTGATTGACATTGATGTACATGCGCCCTGAGTATGCGCAACAGGCCCAGCGGGGGTGCTTCACGCGGGGCGGTAGTGAATATTTAGGTTTTACGTAAATATTTCAAAAACTAAGACGAAATTAGAAAATTCTTAAAAATTAAATTACCTTTTTTTTGTATATAATTCATGTCTGACTGTTATGCCGTCATACCAACAATTTGAGTTAAACATTTGAAAAGAGCCTTCTTAAAACCTATCTCAATATTTGAGCAAATTTATTGAAATCTGTTCAATACAGATTATTTGAAAAGACCTTAAGTATAACATATATATTTTACAGGGTAATCGCTCCAAGGGTTCGTCAACAAAATGCTTTAAACATGGGCTAGTTTTGGGTTTTGGGCGATGTAATCCCCTTAATATTAATAGCAATTAGCAATACATATATAAAGAATTTTTCAAATCGGACCAGTAGTCTTTGAGATTAGCGCGTTCAAGCAAACAAACTCTCATATATAATATATATGTATTGGTAAGCTATCCAATAGAAGACAGGGTTTGCTACCCAGCAGCAACGAATATTAATTTGTACTCATGAGTACAAAATGAAATAAATAATCATAAAAGAAAGATATTTTAAGTTATTTTTTTTAAACGTCGCCCCACACTACTAATTTCTTTTGTGTCGTGGGTGCGTTTTACAAACATGAAATATCACATACACAAACACCCAGACCCGGGAAAAAAATCTGTGGTTCGCAAAAATTTCTGCCGAGGGCTTAGACATGTGCCAAACGCTCGGTGTCGTTTCTATTTCGTGAAACGTATACGCTTAGTCGAAAGCGATAGATAATTGGTAGCCAAGTGTCAAACGCGGGAATCGAACCCTTAGCGCAGTAGTCCAATCGGTTAGCCACTGCGCCAATCAGATCGTCAAAATTGTATGCAGTTTTAACATTTGAAAAGGGACCACCGTCCACCTGCGAATAAGACTAACAACATTGTTAAACATAATGCTAAACATAGATTTTAGTATGTTCCTGCGATATTATTACACACACATACTAACTACCATGCAAAATTGATGACTATACTATTTTATCATAATTTCATGTCCAGGCTCCATTTAACTAATCAAGTGTTATGATATGGTAGGTCGTCATTGTAAGATGGAGGTGTAACATTTACATTTCGTGGTTATATTAGTATGCATGCAGGCATATACCAAGCGTATAAACCGAGTACATACTAAACTACGCCACCATTTTGTTGACACAGGGCTACAATATAACGTTTCGAATCCTACTAATATTATAAAGTGGGGTAGTTCTCATGTTTGTAAAGGTTACTTTTTATTGCGAGTGAAATTACTAAGAAATAAGTACTAAGTAAGTAAATTACTAAGTAAGTAAATTACTATTTATAATATATTTATTTATAAATTTAAAATGAGAATTTTTGACCACTTAACTGTAAATTGCATTATACACTGAAATTAAAATCTGGTACTGCTGGTCTATGAGACTACCTTTATTTTATTGAATAAAACAGATAAGTTAAACACTATGTTTGCAACGAATGATAATAACAATGTAATTCATTTTCATTATTTATCAATAGTTAACCTATCTTTTTGCAGTCATTATTACCAAATAGGCTTAAATCACATGTTTCGTCTTGAATAACTACGTACTTCACGATAAGGTGCTGTCAATAAATATTACTTTACTGCCAAGATTGAAAATTTAAAATGCTGAAGTTTTAAATACTTAAATTACTATACGACGTGAAAACTTAAACGAAGGGTTAAAAAAATACATTGCCTTTATATTCTTGCTCTGGTAAGTAGTAATTTTTTTGCAGAGAAATAATATTTATGATAGTTTCAAATTAGCAAACTCTTCAGCTATTTTAATGGCTTCATTAAGACTGGTTGGATTATTGCCCGATGCTTGGCCTGACTCAGCTTTGCCGCCGCCTTTTCCATTCATGACTGAAACAACAGCCTGAATCCATTCTGATGCCAACAATCCTTTCTCGATTGCATTTTTAGGTACTGCGGCAAGACAGAATATTTTGTTTGTTTCATTATCGACAGAAAAAAACATCGCTGCTGTAGTTGGACAAAGTTGCTTAACTTGTTTTAGTGCGCCGTCTAACGCTTTAGTGTTACCGAAAGCTTTCAACTCCGAAACGATGACTTTACTTTCTTTCTTCTCTTCGCAAATTTCTTTAGCTTTTTCTGTAACCTGTGTAATAGTCACGGCTTTTGCAGCTCTTTCTTTATCATCAAGCTGTTTCTTTAGATTTTTTAGCATAGTTCTTAGTTCTTCTTTTTTCCAATAAGATATCTGGGCTTGTGATATGTCATTTGTCAAGTCAACAATTTTCTTCAGTATTTCTTTTTGGTTAACATTTTCATTCTGATCTTTTATAAAATTGGCAATATTATTGACCTCGTTTTCTAATGTGCTTAATTTACTTAGCGCCTTCATTGCTTCAGGTCCTGTCAGAGCTACAATTCGTCGAATACCTTTAGCGATACCTTCTTCACTCACAATAACATAGTCTCCAATATGACCTGTTTGATGTAAATGAGATCCACCACAAAATTCCACCGATGTTTCATAACCTGACAGTCCTTCTGGATTTTTCTCCAATTCCTCTACAGGCACGCCAACAGAAACAACACGAACTGGATCCGGATAGTGTTCATCAAACATAGCTCTTAATCCCTTTATTTTTTTGGCATCCGACAAGCTTGTGTGTTTAGCATAAACAGCTTTATTTTGATTTATAATTTCTTTAATCTGATCTTCTGCATCCTTAATTTGTTTTGTAGACATGGGGCCCTTGTTAGTAAAATCAAACCTAAGACGATCTGGCATGACAAGGGAACCGCGTTGATCAGAATCATTTCCAAGCACCTTTCTTAACACATTATTTAATACATGTGTCCCTGTGTGATTGTTCATTACTAGTCTTCGCCTTTCGGTATCAATATGCAAAGATAATAAATCACCAACTTTAAGAGACCCTTCAACTTTTCCGGTATGTAATACATATCCACCTTTTACTTGCACATTTTTAACCATAAACTCAACACTATCATCATCGGCTTTTACCATATAGCCCTCATCGAAAATTTGCCCACCTTGCTCAGCATAAAAATTTGTTTTGTCAAGTATAATACCACATTCTTGACCAGAATAAACTTCATTCACAAATTGTTTGTCTTTTCGGAGAGCGACAATAGTTCCAGTACAGGGAGAAAATTTGTAATCTGCTTCTTTATCATTAGACGATGGGACATAGTTATATTTAGGTGAATCATCAGTCGGGACCACTCCTGTGTTTTGTAAATGACTTATAGCATAAACATCTAAAGCCAATAGATCTTCGTGACCTGCAACTTTACCTTGTGAAATAAGTTGAGATTCTTTCTTCGCTTTTTCGTAAGCTTCCATATCAATTGAAAGTCCTTTTTCTTCACACATTAATTGTGTTAAATCAATTGGAAAGCCATATGTGTCATAAAGACGCCAAGCCACATCCCCTGGTATTACTTTATCACTTAGCTTTTCAATAGTTCTGTTAAGTAAATTTCTTCCTCGAGACAGTGTTTTCAAAAACTGCAATTCCTCTTCATTTATGAGTTGAATAAGTGATAATGGATCCTTTGTAATTTCCGGGAATACATCTCCTAATAGTTCAACCACAGTATGAACTAATGATCCAAAAAATCCTGGTCTTGCATTCAATTTTTCAGATGCATAACGAACAGCTCTTCTCAAAATTCTTCGAAGAACGTAACCTCTGCCAGTATTGTCTGGACATCCACCATCAGATAGGGCAATAGTCAAAGTTCTAGCATGATCAGCCAAAACTCTATATGCCATGTCAATACCATCAACATCTTCAGATCCAACCTTTCCAGAATAGGGTCTGACACCTGTACCATTTTCAATGGCTTTAAATATAGGCATAAAGAAATCCGTATCATAATTAGCTCTTTTATTTTGAATGACAGACACTAATCTCTCAAGTCCTAATCCACAATCAATGTGTTTTTTCGGCAGCAATTTTAATGACCCATCTGTTTCTCTATTAAATTGAATAAACACCAAATTCCAAATCTCTAAAACATCTGGATCATCCATATTGACAAGATGTGCTGCATTTCGTCCTCCAATTCTATCATAATGCAATTCGGAGCATGGCCCACAAGGACCTGTTTCTCCCATTTCCCAAAAGTTATCTTTCATATTTCCAGGTAGAATATGAGATTCTGGCACACCCAATTTCAGCCAGATGTCCTTACATTCTAGATCTGGTTCTAGCCCAGATGCACCATCACCTCCAAAATAAGTTACATATAATCGTTCTCCAGATAATTTGAAAACTTCAGTTAAAAGTTCCCAGGCCCAAGCACATATTTCTTTCTTAAAGTAATCACCAAAAGACCAGTTACCCATCATTTCAAAAAAGGTGTGATGGTACACATCTTTTCCCACATCATCTAAATCATTATGTTTGCCTCCAGCCCTTATACATTTTTGGGTATTAACAACTCGCACATACTGAGCCATATCAGAGTTAGGATCTACTGACCCCAAAAATATGGGTTTAAATTGATTCATCCCTGCATTAGCAAAAAGTAATGTTGGATCATCCAATGGTATAGTAGATGAAGAATGAACATATTTATGTCCCTTGTTAATGAAGAAATCAATAAAAGATTTTCTTATCTGGTTGCCAGTCAATGTAGTATCCATCTTAAGGAATATCTGGAAAAAGGATTTTTTTTTCATATTACTTGATGAAATTTAATTATCTTAATTTATTTGCATCAGAAGTTCATACTTTTCAAACTAGTGCACTTGTTAGTCAAGTCCTGCCTTTGTTGTGATGATCTAATGGCCAAGAGTTTTCTAAATAGAAGCTCAATAGGGAATATGCATGTGATTCAAATAAGGGCCAAATTTTCTTTATATAATTTCTTTTTGACTAAGAAAATAATTATTAAAAAGTGCCTCAAAGAGGGGGGAAATTTCAAAGTAGTTGAATCGAAACAATAGGTGTAAAATGAAATGTGATATCAAATTCTATGATAGCGAAAGTATAATTTTACATTTGTGTACAATATAGTATAATATAGTACATACTCATAAGGTTTTATTTTATTTTCTATGTTTAGTACTTGTAAAATACATATTGTTGATAAATTACAGTCATTCACAGTGCCATATTGGGATGCTATTTATAACTTTATTTTTCTCCCAAAATGTTTATTTGGTGCAGTTTTTTTTTACCATAATAAAATGATATGAAGCATTGTTTAAAAAAATACATGCATATTCCCTATTTAACCATTTGACTGTCCAGTGCATTACATAATAAAATACACGTTGATTATTTAACTATTGAGTCTACTTGGCGGACAGGCAATGTGTTGAAGCAAGCTATGATTATATTACTTGATTAAGATAAAAGTTATGTGTATATGCACATACTTTTTAATGTTCCACCTATTGTTTTAAAGGTGCCATTTGAAAATAGAGGATGTTAAATCAGTAGGTTTAATCATGATTTTTATAAGTATTGAACTCTAACTTATCTTTTAGTTTAATTAAAAAACGAAAGAAGTATTGGCTCAGTATCTTTAGGAAAATATATTTTTACTAACAAAACCA
Organism: Abrostola tripartita; assembly: GCA_905340225.1. NCBI lineage: Eukaryota > Metazoa > Arthropoda > Insecta > Lepidoptera > Noctuidae > Abrostola > Abrostola tripartita. The sequence goes on from HG996488.1 coordinate 8,411,969, forward strand.
TTATGACCTACAATTGCATCACGTTGTACACGTCTTAAGCACTTGATAAGTAGATCAATAATTAGAAAGGTCGCAAACACAGAATTGATAAAATAAACTAAGTGCAACTATTTATCACACCAGGTAAGGAATTAATATATAATTTGAAATTTCATATTACAACTCAAATAATTTCATAAATCCTAACATATGGTTAGAATACAATTGAAAATTAACTGTAATTTTTGATATTCAAACGTTCATCTAATTTTAGAGTTAGAAGAATTGAATCAATACATAGGAAATATTAAAAAATATAAAAAAAGATTGGCATTAATAACGTACCGGTTAGGCAGGTAAATATATTGAAAACGTCCGGTATCGCTGCGCCAGCAATAGCCTGTCACTTCGCCACCACAAACCACATGTACAGACCACTGTACAGACGAAATGCAATGACAATGACAAGATTGTCATGTCACTTGTGAGAGTTGCGTTGTGACGATTAATCAGTAGTCTTGTGTTATTGTGTAGTACGTGTACTCGGCATACTATACTAGTAGTGGGCGATAAGTAGCATAGATTTTTGTCCAAACGTTTTAACTAAGCGAAAACGCAAACGTTACGGCCGACTTCCACAACGAGCTATTTTTCTTAACCGTCTATTTTGTTAACTTGTCCTGTGGTTGTCCCGTTGTCAACTATAGTCAATAAGTCGCTCGCGAAACGCAATGCAATGTATCTATATTCTATCTAGCATTTCTGCCAATAAATCGAACGAATCACATAATTGCTATTTGTCAACAATGAGTAACAAAAATAAGTTATTTATTTATTATTGTAAAAAAATGATTGTTTAAAACCACCTTGCATTTATCAATAAAGTATTGAATGATAAAAAATGAAGAGAAGTACATTTTGCAAACGTGGTTGACTTTCTCACATTTTGTCGCAATTATTACTCACGATAACGTATAGATAATGTCACTCAAAAAACGGATACGTTATTATAAAATTGTGAATAGACAGTTGTTAAAAATGGAGTAAAACGGAACCTCTGTGAGTAGTTGAAAAATAGATCGTTGTGAAATAGATGGTTTGGAAAACGTTGTCCAAACGCAAACAATGTTTCGTTATGTTACCTAAAAATCACGCAACGACACATACCTAGCCTAGTCATAGTTTGTTCGGCCTAATGATCCTATAAGGGTTCCGTGTTTCTATTTGAAGTACGGAACCCTAAAAACGCATAAAATTGGTAACACAATCAGATTCAATAAAGTAAATATCCTTACCGCTGCTACGTACAGATTTTTAAATTGAAATACGCGGGAAGGATGTCCTGAGCATAAGCTAGTCATTATTGTATTGTAATAGCATCCTGAATGTGTTGGAACCGAACAGTTATGAACATTGTGCCGTTAATTCTGTAATTGTAGCGACATCTACACGACAAAGGACATTGCACTAGCGAAGCAGAAAATCAAAGGGTCGCTAGCTACACATACAGCTGCCCCAAGTTGAGTAGCGGGACGCTGCAGCCAGGCATACCACTGCCTAGTTAGATCTTCCCTGTACGTTGAAGGAACTCCACACCCCTTCCTCCACATAATGCTTTCTTGCTTTTCGTGTGTGATTGCATGTCTTTACATTAACTGCCATAAAACATATTTTTAATTTGCTGCCATAAAATCCGACCAATTTTCAATTCTTATCTTAGTTAAGTATAACAGTACGTTTTTATAGGATTATGACTATATTTCTGAGTACAATAGAGGTGTACTAGTACAATAATCGGACTGAACTAGTATAGTACGATTTGGAACATGACTATTGACCAGGTATAGTATTATATAGGGCTGCACTATAGATAGCCCCACAAATTTTAAGGTTACCATTTAAAAAAAAGATGTTTGTTTATGCTGCAGAGTTATATTAAAATTCACTGTGATATGTACCTAACTTTAAAAAAAAATCTGAATCATTAAAAAATATTATAATCATTGCATCTATCGAACATGGTAGAATGGAATAGGTTATATTTAGTTATAAATGTAAGATACCATAGGTAGTTCCCGTCACGTAAAAAGAACGCTAAACGACGGGTCAGCAACTGTATTTGAACTCGGACCTTTCGACTGTGGGCTGTCAAAATATAGGCATACGGCTGAGGCATACGGGGTTATCTGTGAATGTCATATTTCACTAGCCCGCGGCGGCCATTTTTCGCCAATTTTTCCGCCCAATTTTCATTCCAACTGGAACATCTGCGATTCTAATAAGTCTTATAGAACTTTTATGGTTCAAAGAAGACGAGAGATAACATAGTTACGAGTTATAAGTAATATTTTCCTTTATTTAACTGCAACATTGTTAAAATGTAGGTATATTTACGACGTGTTTGAAACCCGACACCGACACCGATTTTATCAATTTTATAAATACCTACGCAACAATATTGTGTTATTAGTATAAAATATTGAACAATACTTATTAAAAATGTTATTACAACCACAAAATGATAAAATAAACTCAAAATAAACATTTATTTTACGTAGCAATGCTCGCCGATGACGTCATTCAAGGTCAATGTTTACGAGTTGTTTACTGACGTAATTTAGTATATTTTAACAAAAAGTAGGCATACTATGCTAGTTTATATGTCCATAAACATAAATAAGGCGTTAGAATATTATTTCTAATAAGATTTAAGCGAATATAAGCGAAATACGTGCATCGTGTTTTGTAACCGTTTTCCGGTACACCCACAGACACGGGTCCAACGGCTCATACCGGGAAACGGTTAGTCTCACGGACAAGGGGATGGTGTGTAGTCTGTGTGTGTGTGGTTACGTAACAATATAGCAATAGACTGGAATTTAAAAAATTAAGTAAACGGCCAGCATTCATTTTACTTGACGGAACTATACCTGTTAACACTTATTGCATGTAAAAATAATTATAAAATAAAAAACTGAAAGAAAATGAACAAGTCTAGAATTATGTTACAACATGGAGAAAGTTAGTATATAAGAGAGGCGGTCTCTTACAAAACAGCAACCCAAGATCGATTAGTTGTTAGTTCCCATGCCATCAAAGATGTCACTAGGAGATCCAAAAATCTGAGATTAGTTTACGGATACAACAACAAACCTAACCTTCTCTTTATGAACTTGTTGATTATAATACAGATAGATGGCGCGGCAATAAATGATCGTGATTATATGAACACTCATAAAGAACATACATACATACATACGCTTCATCATCATCATCATCATCAGCCAAAGACGTCCACTGTACATACGCTTACTTGGTAATAATTATTACGAAAATAAATATTTTATTTACATGAAAAATATAATTATTTTTAATTATAATATTTTACGGCTTTTTGATGATTAGTTAGTGGGTGAATGGTTAAACCGAAAACTATATAGGACATGTTAAAAGGTATTTGAAGTTGATTCTGGGCCGATTTAGATAAAAAAGTGGTCACATTCATAGCACAAGTTCCGCGAGCTATTTTACCAGTAATACTTGTAAAAGCTTGTAGGTTCTTATTTTTTATTGATCTATAATTAAATTCATTGCTGGAATGTATTTGTATTTTTTCTAATCGACTTAAAAGAAAAAGGAACTTTAAATTCGTTGCAAAATTTGATGAAATGGTAGTTCAGTCGAATATAGCTCTGTTTTTCATTTTAGTAGTTGTAAGTTCAAATCCTTGTGATAGACATTATTTCTTACAATTTTTTAAACTATTTCTGATATATAAAAGCTTTTAATTTTACATTATGTTGTTGGAAGCAGTTAACGTGCGATTTGTTAATATTTGATAGTAATAAGTGCAATACTTACTTAATATTGTTTTACAATTAAAATAATAATGATACGATTTGGCTACTGCTAGGCGACCATTTTTCATAAATATATCCACCATTATCATAATATTTATAATTACTACTATAATATTTAGTGGATTCGCAAGAGATAATTCAGTTCATACGTAGTTGTTTTATTTTTTGGTTCTTGTATCAGTGGAATATTGTAGAAATTGAACATAAAAAGATTCAAAAAGAGAACAATATATCGTGATTTGATCCTGCTATCATGTATAATGCAGTCAGTGTTACATACTGTAAGACTATCCTAAGTTTTAATTACATTGCAAAATAGATGTTCCAAACCTGCGTTTATTGTTGAAACGTTATGACTTATGACGCGGTGAATTTGAATTTTAGAATTGTATGCTATTAATAAAGTCGATAACACTATTTAACACATTTGATTATTTTTATCAGCCGGAAGACACACTATTTAAAAGTTACTAATTTGCTTATTTTATATTTGAATTGTGTGCCAGACGGGCGTCTTCAAACGGGTTTGCGACCTGAATACAATACCCGTGAAGCGCTCACGTCCTGCACCTAAGGTTCAGGGATCCCTGCGAATGACACCGTAGCGTGAGGACCTCTATACTTACAAGGAAGGGACACCTCGTACTTCGGACTAATAGAACACACTGTTATCTCTTCAGGACTTTTTCAGGGAACGTGTTGCCTCGCTTCTAAATTCTTCAAGTGATTCTAAGTTAATAAAAAAATGGGCTCTGCCGATGACTACAAATTACCCGAACCGACCGCGCGCTCAGGTACGACGCTCCTTTACCATAACGAGAGCCACCGCAAGCCGTTCCGCGAGATAAACTTTATTATAAAAAATTATTATCGTATATACAGTCTTTCTATTATTCTACTTATACCCAAATCAGTACGCAGGCGTGTCATACACCGTTGGAATCCTGCTGTTCCTGGCTATCTAATTAAATATAGTGGTACCTCCTAAGCCTTACGGCTGGAAAGTTGTGGAATGAAAAAGGGGAAAAAAAATTAAATTTCGCTGGAAAATTATTTTTCTAGGTAATTATCTAGAAAACTACAAGAGATAAGTTTATGAAATAAACTGAATAAATAAATTAGCGAAGTTAATAATAATAATAAAACATTTATTGACACAAAAATATGTAGGTACAATTATAATATGTAAAACCCTGACCCCTGTGCTAGGTTTATAACCTGTGTTACAGGAGTCAGTGTCTACGCCCAGTATGGTTACTTCACTTTTATGTCCTAATACTAACAAAAATAATTAAAATTAATTGTACAAGAATCAGTGCGAGTATGAGATCAAATAGTAAGTGTGTGTGTATATGTGTTAAGTTAAGCAATCTAAACACCATATGCCAAGTAAATAAAGTACTATATACTAATATGTACTGGTACATAAAATCTCACTACAATTTTATTGTAAAAAGGCTATCTATCTGCCTATCCCTTTCTTAACCATGATGATAAGAGTGTCTAGAGGGAACTATGGCTGGGGCTAGTACTTAGAATAAGTCTAGGTCTAGGGTTCCTAACCATTCGCGATATATAACACTCTTACCGTCATGATCAAATCAAGGAACTTTGACAGCATGTATCTAGACAATTTTTAGGTGTATGACTACCTGTATTATGAGTTTAAGTTTATGAACTAATTAAAACAAGACCTAAACTATCCTATTTCCAGCAACTTACTGTCCTGAAAACCTATCACAATGTTTTATTAGCTAAAACGCTATTTGCGAAGTATCGCCGTAACTAGCTATTCTAATATTATTCTTTATTGTAAAACGACTCTAAGTTAATACTAACTACATACTAACAATCAAAAGGTGTGTGACGCTTCGTCGCGAACAAATTGAATTACGATCTCTACCAACGTTGCAAGGTGCTGACAGTCCGACAACTCTTTGTTTTAACTACGACCATGAAGAAGCACTCGGAACTACCCTTCGATCCAAGATCATCCTCTAACACTAAAAGATCAACCGCTGTATGTCAAAAAACTAGATTAGATAGAGTCGATCTCAAAATTTTACTACAGACTAGACTACAATGCAACTGAACTTTTGTTAAAACCCCTACATTAACCCAGATGACACACACACACACAAACACACACCTATCCTATCCTTAATACTACCTATACTAGTTTGGACAGTGCGTTTCTATGTGTAAAATTACCGCGAGTTTATAGTTTGTGTGCGCCTTATGTTAAACAACTGAATTCATATTTAAATCGTCATTAGTATCTACAGTTTTGTTTCCTTTGGTAAATAAATTAAATAGCGTGTTGTATAAATATGTCGAGCCGTGAGCGTACACCACGTTAAAAACGTAACGGTTCTTATAGCCGTCGCAATGATAAAGAGTAAAGACCGTTGCCGTGAAACACGTAGTTTTTTTTTTTTTTTAATTTGTCTCTCGCAGTTAGCTCTGAGGGAGCTGTTACTGCTTAACCGGACGATTGGCGAGACCTAATACAAGGCCTCCAGCCAGGGAAACACGTAGTAGATCCAGGCGTCACGACAGGCCTGTTTTCAAAGTCAACGTAGGCGTCGTGATCATTCCTATAGCCATTGGAAAAGTCCGCGCCGTGATTCTTCAAATGAATTGCCCTGGACGAATGGTTGCCTCCAAGGGCTACGCCTACCCCTACCCCTTTATCGTCGCATCCTTGCACTGGAAACTAACTAGCTATGTACCAGCGCCGTCTTTAGCCACTGTTCTAGGTATCTATTACCAGCATAAGGTATACCTTATTGCTTATATGCCGCACTATAGTGCGACAGATGAGGCAGTGTCCCCGAGGCATCTCGTGAAGCTGACGCTGCGGACAGGACTGTGGTAGCACTTTTTTTCGCTAATTCAAGTAAGATCTAACCATTACTACATATAAATATATTCGACCCCAATTTGCATGGCTTAGGTGATTTTATTTATATGACGTAGGTACTAGTTATGTCCAATTCTATCAGTGAAGGTCTGGTAACTTTAAGTGAGGTTTAAAGTGAAGTTTAAAGGCTGATGCGGGATTATCAGTTAACCTTAAAATGTGTACTACAACGTTTTTGGATACTGAACTTGTTAACTGGGCAGACTCATTGGACATGGTCAGGTTAGGCCGAGACCAAGTAAGACCAAGTAACTGAACCTTTGGTTAAGTTTTCAAATCCATCTAATGTAAGAGAAGTTCGTCAGTTTCTGAGGTTGGCTGACTATTTTCGAAGATACATTGCATTGGTTGTGCTTCTAAAACTGCTTGTATTGCCAAGCTCCTTTAGAAGAGGCGAGCCTTTTGTGTGGAGCGTTGAACAGGACGCCGCACGGGATTATATTGTTAAGAGTCTGACTGAGGAACATGTTTTTCCGCAGATTTATGGAAGGTGCAACTAATCAAACATTACAAGGCAAGCAACAACTCGCACGTCACCCCTGCAGCTCCTGACTGGTGTCGAAGGAGAAACTCCGGTTATAAGCTCCCTCGTGCAAAATGTCGCCCTGAGTATCGCCCCGAAAATCAGCAGCGACAAGAGCTTATGTTAACGAGTGACGGCGACAGCCCCGACATTGTGGCTATCTCGTACCCCGACATTGTGGTACTCGCAGCCCCGACATTGTGGCTATCTCGTACCCCGACATTGTGGTACTCGCAGCCCCGACATTGTGGCTATCTCGTACCCCGACATTGTGGTACTCGCAGCCCCGACATTGTGGCTATCTCGTACCCCGACATTGTGGTACTCGCAGCCCCGACATTGTGGCTATCTCGTACCCCGACATTGTGGTACTCGCAGCCCCGACATTGTGGCTATCTCGTACCCCGACATTGTGGTACTCGCAGCCCTTACATTGTGGCTATCTCGTATCCCGACATTGTGGTACTCGCAGCCCCGACATTGTGGCTATTTCGTACCTATTCGCTATTTCGTTTTGTCATTTTCTAGGTGACTACCCAACTTATGTGGAACAGTCAAATGGTGATCGTCCTGCGGAGGATCAACCAAGCGAAGATGAGACAAGCGAGCAGCAAAGCCGTCAAGCTGACGCGGACGTTCAGCTGTCAGGAACGGCCGTCTTAGAAGATAAGTCAGCCAAGGAGGCGCTATATCACCTTCGATGTGACCGCGCGATTTGTCTGTGGAACACTTTTTAAAAAGAATTGTTCGGATGTTTAGGGATTTTCCATGTTTTGCTAATTAATTTAATTATTAATTAAATAGTTGATTGTTCGTTTTATATTTTCTCTTTAAAAATTGAATCAGCTTCTGATCCTTGAGATTATATAAATTGGTTCATATACATATTAAAATAATATTATTAATTAATTAATTAATGTCCTCCTGACCAAATTTCGATCACGGCGGCCTGTCTCAGCTGAGACTAGCCATCTGCGCGGGAGATATTATAGTGCACAATTATGCGCGCAGACACAGACGCAATATTATATTATGAACATAAAAAGATTCAAAAAGTATAGGTCCAATTCGTGAATTGATCACGCTATCATTTAATCAACGTTTAGAGTTACATACCGTAAGACTTTATGACATATTATGTGTAGGCAAAATAGATGTTCATATATTGCGTTTATTGTATAAGAACGTATATCTGTACTTTTTAAACATAGTAATTGGAGCGAATGAATGTCAATGTCATACTTTTAACTTTGATATAAGACTATAATTGCAGGCAATGAATGTGCGGTCCTGGTTCCTGGTCGAAAATGTGGTTAGAAAGTTCGAAAGTTTTATTACGCAGGTGTGCAACCAGACATCCGGACTAAACCATGGTTCAGCAAGTTTTCATCTCTTCCAAAAAATTGTCACAATCCTATGTAGACTGAGATTGGGCCACTGTAGCAGCCCGGTCTTTTTAAACAAAATCAATGACAGAGGCAACTCTCACTGTGATTGTGGTCTTGACTATGGATCCCTTGATCATATATTTTTCGCCCATTAAATTGCAAGTCGTTTGACTTGTATTTTAAACTTACGCAAATTAAAATTCCTCTACCTGTTAACTTTCGTTCCCTTTTAAGTAACTTCTGTCCTTCTATTATTAAAACTCTCTCTAAATTGATCAGACAAAATAATATTAAATTGTAGCTATTTAGGTTTTAATAACGATTAAATAAAAATAGACCCACAAAAATGTCGAACTGCAAACGTTGCAGTCTTAACTCGAATCTGGCAGAATAGTTGGAAGCCCGACTCGATTGCCACAAAAAGAAAAATAAAATAAAATAAGACTAATACGCGCATGCGCTTCAATAACGTTTCGATATAGAAAATCCATGAATGCGAAACTATAATTGTTATGCAACATTTTTGTAATACCATAGACCAAAAAGTAATACATAATGATTTGTATAATCTTTAACGATTTTACCTACAACGTAACGCATACGTTACGCTTTCATATAATCTTTAATTAATTATTTTATGTAATACTAGCTGTGCCCGCGACTCCGTCCGCGTGGACATTCGGAAACAGCAAAAGTATTTTAAAATTGTTTTTAATATATTAGCTAAGTTTGAGCGAATTCTATTTAGTAGTTTTTACGCCAAGACGTTCTATTTTATTACATGTACAAGCTGTTGCCCGCAACTTCGTCCGCGTAGGTATATTTCGGATAAAACACCAGTAGTAAATTGAACTTTTAACAGAAAAAAATACCTACCGGGCAGGCTTTTTGAAGTAGGTTAAAAATCTTTAAAACACTTATTTATCTAAAAATACTTTCTGGTATTTTTTTAACAAATCCGCAAAAATTAAATGGTAATTACGGAAGTTACAAAAAGTCTATTAAAAATAGTATATAACTGTAGAAGAGAACATAAATAAATGCGTTTTGTGCGTTCTGAGTTTCTGTACATTGAAACTAATGTAGAAAAAATTGTGTGATCGGTAGATGTTGGTCCCGAATCTGGGTGTTCGTGTATGTGATATTTTCAGTTTGTGAAATGCACCGATACTGCCGAAATTCCTAGAGTGGGGCGACGTTTTATTTAAGAAAAAAGACCTGTACAATACCACTCATTTCTATTATTTTGGATGTTTTGTCTGTTTGTCGGTTTATTCGAATACGAAAATATTGTTATAAAACATACCATAACGACACGCCTGTATTCCGCGAAGGCGTAGGCAGAGGTGCACATATTGTACCTACTCCCACAATTTCGCTAGCTTTGGTGTAGATCCCAATGTAATAGGGGGCGAGCCTATTGCCATCAAGCCGGCACAGTATCTCAACAGACAAAATGTATAGAGAACTCGTGACCTAAGAGTAAGCGTCGTACGATTGTGTGTGCGTGTAAGAAGCAGCTAAGGATTAAACATTTAGTATTTGTTTCATTTTAATCAGTTCATAACAGAAAAAGTTACGTCAATCTTTACATACATGTAATATAACAGCATGTTTTGGCGTAAAAACTACTAAATAGAATCCGCTCAAACTTAGCTAATATATTAATAAAATCATCAATACATTTTAAAATAATTTTGCTGTTTCCGAACGTCCGCGTGTACGTTGGTCGTGGTCGCGCTGAAAAGCACGGTTTAGAGTTGCAAGTATTTAAAACATACAATTTATAGAATGCTAATAAGACCGAACGCTCGCCACTCGGCACGTCCGTTCAAATCAAAGTTAAAAAAATGTATGATTTTTTTTTTTTCGAAATGGTTTTATGCCGACGACCCCGAGGGGGGTCTTATTGGGCGTAACCGGATAAATAAAGTCAGAGGCCGTCCTTATATACGGTAGCGATCCATGGCAGCCGCGCGCCACGCGTGTGCTGCGAACGGTGCAAGCAAAATTCAACCTTCGGCACTACAGTTATAGCATAAATTGGGGCGCAGCGCCAACTGAACTCCACTGCGGCCGGGCGACGTAACCTACAACAAACTTATTATTTGCGGTTGGTACAGTAATCGGGTCTAGGGATCGAACCGCAAAATTAAGTTTGTTTTATATTGTATATACTTTTCCGGGATAAAAAGTATGGTGCCCAGAATATTAAAGAATAAGTATACCAAGTTTCATCGTAATCGAACCGGTAGTTTTTGCGTGATGCCTGAACAAACAGACAGACAGACAAAATTTTTTTTAATCACATTGTTGGGTTCGGTCTCGTTCTAGTAACACCCCCTGCCATTTTTTTTTTAATATTTTCAATGTACAGAATTTTCACTTCTACAGATTTATTATAAGTATATATAGATAGATAATTTTGTTACCTCGTTATGTTCATGCGTAACAAGTAACGCAGATGGTTATAGATTATGGGAAATGGCAAAAGGGAATTTTTTGTGTTGAATTCCTTTTAACATTGATTTGAAATCCGCAAGTTCTAAAGAAAAACAAATTATTATGAAAAGGTCCAGTATTCGTTACAATTATTTTCGTGGATTTATATTTTCTGTACATGGCTAGGGCAGGATTTAGCATTGTCCTTTAAGATCTATTTTTGTAACATTTACGACAGTGCCATTTATTCCACTTACGCACAAGTCAATTTGTAAACTTATTTTATTTATTTATTCCACAGTAAACTTAGTATTGCAACATTTATGAGAACGCCATCTATTGTCCAGTTTTATAAGCCAATTAGTAAAGAAATTCTTGTTATTACTTCGCAGTACGCGCACAGTGACGCCATCTTTTTTTTTTTTAATTTCCTTTATTTATAGAGGTTTTAATTACAAAATTATATCAACCTCATCGTAATAACATAATAAATGAGGTAATAAAAGTAATAATCAATACATTTTAACTAATACATCTTCATTCTTCTCTTAACACCTAGATTAACTAAACTATATAACTTCCTTGCGGCTTCCGAAGTTGGAGCCGCAAGGATGCTATTACAAGCTCCTGTTTCGAATGTAATATTATACAAGTAAAATAGTTCTGCTCTTCCCCGTTCATTCCGGACACACTCCATTATTACATGGTATGCATCCTCAATCATGTCACATTCTGTGCATTTTGGTGAGCTTGTTTTGCCCATCATGAATGCGAATAGATTTAATGGCATATGTCCGGAACGGAGGCGCAGCGCAGTTACTAATGTCTGCCTACCCATGTCGGCGCCGTCTATCCACGGTCGCTTATAAATATTTGGCTGAATCGTAGCATACCAGATGCCTTTACTTCGGCTTCTCTCATTAAAATATTCTTGCCACATCGTCAAATAACTTTCTCTAACTTTATAGAATATTTCAGAGTAATAAGGATCGCAAGTGACTGTTTCACCATCCACCGACGCTTCTTTTGCTAAGCAATCGACAATTTCATTACCTTCGATTCCGACATGGGAAGGCACCCACTGAAGAACAACAAATTTATTTTTATTAATAAGTTTTTGAATAGTCTGTATTATGGAGTAAGCAATAGGAATTCCACACTTTGTTGATGTGCATCGATTAATTATCTGTAGCGCACTACGAGAGTCTGTTACAACTAAACATTTTGTGACATCTGTCAGCGACTCAATATATGTCAAAGCTTTTAATAATGCGATCAGTTCGGCATGCATAATTGAAATTCTAGAATCAATTTTAAACTTCCTTGAGTATTCAGTAATAGAATCAAAAAATGCAGCACCTATCTGATTATTATTACATATGGAAGCATCAGTATAAATTGTATAAAATCCTGTATAACTTATGTGTAAATATCTATCACACAGATTTTTTAACTGAAATACATCGTAATTATTCTTAGCTTGAAGTACTTTATCAATATTTATTTTAATTAAATTAGTCAAATCCACATTACTGACCCAAGTAGACAAATTGAACATGTCCAAATTATTGCTGCAGTGAACTCTTTCACTCATTAATTGATCGTGGATCGAGACTAATAGAGGCTTTTGTTTATGTCTCCAGTAAGAATTCGAACACAGTGATGAAAGGTTTTGTAATATACCAACAGTGACATTACTTATTAAGGATTTGCTTTTTAACCAAAACTTGCTTCCTAAATAGAACCGGCGAATATGCAAAGGGGGAATGCAAAGTTCATTTTCCATTATATGTACTGGAGTACTTTTTATGAATCCTCCTATTGTACGCATGCATGTATTTTGTAATCGTTCTAAGCTAACCTGGTGTGTCCGGCTAGCATTGTCATAAAGAAAGCTTCCATAATCTATTCGACTTCTTACAGTAGCAATGTAAAGATGTCTTAAATGGGTAGGATGAATGCCCCATCCTGAACCGGCAAGCCATTTAAATATATTAACAAATTTAACAACTCTTTCTTTTAATTCATTAATATGTTTTCTCCAAATGAGTCTGAAATCAAACCAAAAACCTAAATATTTTACATTATTTACAACTTCTAGAGGTAATCCATTAATAAACAAATTAACAAATTCCCTTTTATACCCTCTTTTGAATATGCATACTTTGCTTTTAGAAGTAGAAATTTCAAGTCCTAAACTTTTTATTATAACATTAAACTTGTCTAAAGCCATCTGCATACTAACTGAACCTGAAGAGCAATTATGGCAAACCGTGTACAGGACGAAATCATCAGCATATTGGGCTAGAAACACATTATTTATAGTTTTGCAAATAGGTATAGTAGCAACATTAAATAACAATGGTGACAATGGATCACCTTGAGCTAGGCCGCGTCCTGCTTTTCTACAAATTGATATATTATCATCACTACAAATATTCAAATCTCGGTCTTTAAGAAAATTCCACAGGTACATGCAAATGTTTGAACCAATATGTAATTTTTTATTCATATACAAAAGAAGAGGTACAATTTCAATATTATTATATGCATTTTCAATATCAATAAAACAACCTATAGTATAAAGTCCCTCTGTGAAACCTGACTGTATCCTCGAAGTTAAAATTGAAAGACTTTCTAAACTAGAACGACATTTTCTGAATCCTACAGTACTTTCAGAAAATATTTTATTATGTTCTAAGTGCCATTCAATCCTATTTAGTAGCATATAATGAAATGTTTTGCAGAGACAGGAAATCATGGATATCGGTCGAAATTCCGTCGAGCCGTTTACATTATGACTTTGTTTAGGAATTGGCACAATATTTATTTGACGCCACTGCTTTGGAACAAATCCGTGAGTGAAGAAGTTATTAAACAATGATAATAAAACATTTATTGAGTTATCTGGCAGGTTATTAATCATACTATAGGATATATTATCACTTCCAGGTGTGGTATTTTTAGATCTTATAGATTTTAATAACTCTTGTCTTGAAAAAGGGGAGTCTAGTTTAGCATTACATGGTGTAAAAGTAGGTGTAGGTAACTGAACAAAATCTGGCGTAAGAGATGTGAGGAGATTCTCCATGGTAATTTTATCGATATGTGTATATTGCCTAGATGATTTATATCCTTTCATCCAACGTAATTTTTGCCACATTTCAGCAGCTGAAGTTTGTTGATTTATTGTAGAGCAAAAGTTACGGAAGGAGACCTTCTTCGCTTCTTTTATAAGGTTTTTTGATTCACTAATTTTAGTTTTTAATATATCGTAATTACTTGTAGTTGGATTTCTACGAAAGTTAGCCAATGCTTGACGACGTACCGCTACAGACTTTGATAACGTTGGATTCCAATATGGTTTTGGTTGAAAATTGATAATTGAGGAGCGTCGGAACAAAAACCGATAAATCTCATTTGTGTTTTTTGTGGAAAAATGTAAAAATACGGCCAAGTACATGGTTTTCTAATTTAGAGTTGAACGAAATCCATCAATTTATTGGTGTTAGAATCACTGTTTGGAAACCTAAATTATGCATTCGTGATTGTGGTACCTGTTGAATTATAAAAAAAAAGAAAATGGATATATCGGTTATTGACCAAACCAACTGGATATATCGGTTTTTGATAAAACTCTGTAGGATATATCGGTATTTGATAAAACGCTGGTAGGAATATGAGAGCTTGATAAAATGCGGCTGAACATGCGTCAGTATTTCTAAAGCCAGATTAGGTGGTTTCCAATCAAACAACTTTATTTAAAATCACATCATACTTTAATTAACTAAAAGCTTAATGGCTATTTAGGTTAAATGAAAAACTTAAACTATTATCGCTATTTCTGGTTCCAGGCAATCGCAATCAGAATCATGATCATGTCGTTCATGGTTGTCAGGAACATCTGCTTCTGTATCAACAGGTTCAGTGGAATTTTCACTCAATAACGTTCTGTACCAAGAAAAAGTTTCATCTTTCTCCCAGTCGTCACCAAATTGCTTTACCATGAGAGACTTTACGTCTGCTTTCTTCAGAGCACTAAGACATTTGTTTACGTTAAGTGGTGCCATTGACTGGGGATGTGTCTTTCTTGATTTTAAGATGCTAAACCGTTTTCTTTCTTGATCAGACTCGTTAACCAAATTGCGGAAGGTTCTCACCTCATATATAGTTTTAGTTTGTCTCCTTGTTCCTCGTCCCTGAATAACATTATATTTTTTCAAATGAATACGTTTTAAGTCCCTCATTCCTTCGAGTTTTTTATAATATGTTTCCAAAGATTTGACATCCTTCAAGCTCCAATCTTCTTCTAGCAATAAAACAACCCCATGTCTCTTATAAATCGTTTGATATTCTTCCTTTTGTGTAATTACTGGAACGGTTTTAACCGCCTTTTCTACTCTGCCGAAAACACGATCGGCGGGTAGAAAACTATGACCACGTACGGGAAATGTCAAATATATCTCTTTAATATTTTCTGGGGATTCATTGACGAGCCAAAACATAAGACAGTGGACTATATGCGAATTTTTGTTTTGGCCGCCACAGCCATCACAAAATAAACGCAACATTCTTTTGCCCTCTAAATTCAAAGAATTTAAGTGATGCAAGAGTGCCGATCCAACTTCAGTGGCTCCTCTTCCACCTTGATCTTCAGACCATTGATAGAAACGAGGATTTCTCGAGTCCATACCCACGAAACAAAGATTGTAATAGCTAATCTGTCGAGAATAAAAAGACTCTTGAATGGGTGTCCGAGGCAGTGGTTGGACTTGTTGTAAGTCGAAACAAAAATTTTCCGAGTCAGGATCATCATTTCTGCATAGCTTATAGAACGCTTTGGCCCGTAAATTATGAACCCTTTTTTGCACCATCAGAATGCGTTTATCGTCAGGGTCAGTAGCTATTTTTATTTTATTACTTAATAAGATACAAGTGCTACAGGCGTCAGAAGCAGGACTCTTAAATCCGATGTTGAAATCTTCAGAAAATACCTTCTGGAACATGGTCTTTGTCACACGGAGGTCTTGAGGAACCGAATCATTGTACATTTGCCTTAATTTTCGTTGATTCAAGTCACATGATAAATAAATTCTTCGAGATTTCGATCTATTATAGTGACTTTCGCTTGCAGGTAATTTTCGTATAAACTGACGTAGACTATCCTTTTTAGCAGCAGATTTTGCTGACTTCCGGTCGCCACCGCGATTTTCTTTGGGAATGTTTCCGTCAAACACCGTTCTAGTTATGTGATGCAAGCGGTCTTTTTTTAAAGAAAAGGTTTTCATAAACATAGACTTACAAACGGGTCTATTTTTATTACCTTTGTCATTGAGAAAGTATGTCGCGCTCATGAGGCGAGTCCTGCGTTTTGATGATTCCACTTTGCTCTGTCGACGTCGTTCTGGAGCGTACGGTGCGATCAGACGTGTCAAATAGACATCCTGATCGACTTTATTTCGCTTATTAAAAAAATTTTGCCTATTTTTTAAAATATAGCGGACAGACATCTTTTTGCATTGAAGTTTATTGGAATTGTGCGAACATGGCCACTCAAAATTTATTGCCAATGGATCAGTATCACGGTACCTTAAACAACCAAATACAAAATGTTGAAACCATGAAAATAAAACACTCGACTTGGCGGGGTCACTACCGTGCCCCCAGATAAACATTAATTAGAGTATGTTAAACCTTTAATCCTTTGGTTTACCAATTTCAGACACTTAGATAGACTAGACGAACGTGTAGTTATGTTATGTTATTGACGGGGTTACTAAAAATAATAATACAAAGGTAAGTACCTATTCTCCCGTTCCAAAGCAGTTCTACGCTTGCCCTTCGTTTTTTTTCGAGCTCCTTGATTAATGTCTGCTACAACAGGATTACCTAAATCTTCCATCATCATTAGTTTACTTGCGAAGAACAACTTGATAGTTTAAAAACATTTAAACATTATGTTACGGTTTGAAAGCCGACAACCACAATAACAATACGCGGTTATTTCTGACAAGTAACTGCGACAACGTCAATGTCAAGCTATCAGATACAGGTTTTTTCCTAGTTTAGAAGTCAGGGTCTTTATGTTCTGGCCCACATAGCCATGATCCTAAAAATGTAAAAATTGTGATCCTTTTGGTATAATAAAGATTTTATTATTATTATTATTATTATCACCTGTCAAATTTAAAAATAAGGCCGCTTTACATTACAGTATCCTACAATTGTTTATGGTTTTGTCATGAGAAACTCGAAATTAGATATATCGGTTTTTGACAGAATCAAAAGAGTCAACAATGAAAAATGTTAGGGATTTATCGATATCTGTTCCGATCGCCATCGTTGTTTAGTACGATTGATGTAATTATCGGTTTATGTTCAGATCCGGGTATTTCGTGGTCGGATTTAGAGTGGATTTATCAGTTTGCGATCAGGTTACATTAACCATAAAGCAAGATATGTACGAGAACAACCAATTGGCATCATAAAAAAAAAAAATACAAAATGTGATTTATCGGTTTTTGTTCTGACGCTCCTCAATTGGACCAGTGTATGTTTTATAATATGGAATATTTTTGTCAGCAGCTATGTTAATATAGTTTTCAAATAAATCATATGTCAATTGTAGATTATCTGAATGTATAAACTGATCGAAAAGACTCTCAGCGGATTTTTTATATGATTTCCAGTCGGCAGCTTTGAAATTACGACGGATTATCTGAGGCTGTTTGGGTAATGTAAAGTAGTTATATTTTAACTTAATGACTAGATGGTCACTACCTAATGTCTCGTTTAATATGGACCAGTCAAATTTAATAGCAATATCTGATGACGCTAATGATAAATCAGGTGAAGACTTTTGTAAAAGGTTATTGACAAGTTTAATGCGAGTAGGCCTTCCATCATTTAATATTATGAAATTGTTTTCAATCAAAGAATCGAATATTTGATTTCCGCGTGTATCGGTTTTATAAGACCAACAGCTGTGGTGCCCATTAAAGTCACCAAGAATAAGAGTCTTTTTGTTATTTAATGATAAAAGGAAGTCCCAGTCACTACTAGATGTTTTTACTGAAGAAGGGCAGTAAACTGCTATAATATTTTCTATAACGCTGCAATTATATAATTTAACTTTAAGTGTTTGTATCCCTATGTTTTGACAGTTAATTGACATATTACAAGACTTTATCGAATTATGGACTACAACTGCTACACCTCCATAGCTATCGATACGATCATTACGAAAGACATTATAATTTTTAAGATTAAGTGAACTATCGGGTTCTAACCAAGACTCACAAAGGACAGCAATGTGAATTTTTTCTTGTATGAGCAAGTTTTCAAAATTCAAAAGTTTGGGTCTTAAGCTTTGGCAATTCCATTGAATAATATTAATGTTACTATTTACAACTTGTCTATGCATTATCTAAACCTAAAATTAACTCAAATACATACTTAAGTAACGGCCACTGAGATATGCAATCTTTCACCAAAACAACTAGCCACTCACAACAAATTCGTATAACATCTTGTACTTTATTCGACATAGAATCTTTCTTGTCAAAAACTGCTTGTTTAATTTTTTTGAATAGTTCTTTAAAAGCCACATTACCTTGCTCTGGCTGTTCACCCGCTGTTGTCTCAGTATTGTTGACATCACTCGCTCCGCTAAATCCAGGCTCTATAGATTCCAAATCAAAATTAAACTTCTTGACCGTATTTTTTGGTTTGGGTTTTTTCTTCGGCGTACTTACATTATTATTATATTGCACAGGTGTGTCGGGTAAGGTTCCTCTTGCAATGCTCGCATAGCTGTGGTCGTTACGCGTCTGATATGTGTCTGTAGATTTTTGGACTGCCGGCAGAAGTTGTGAAAAAGTATGGGAAGAAGAAGGTGGTGGGTTACTTTGAGGGTAATGTGATGAGACTGAAATCGGGCAAATTGTTAGAGCTTTACGGTATGTACAGTTATACTCAGCCATAACTAAGCGTATTTTCCTTTCCTTTTTATAAGTAGGGCAATCCTTTGACAGTGCCATATGTCTCCCCGAACAATTTGGGCAACAAAACTGTATTGTGTCACAGTTTGGGTGATCTCCACTACATTTGGGGCAAACTATCTTTGTATGGAGACACCTTTTTACAGTGTGACCCAGTTTCCAACAGCGGGAGCACTGCGTAACGGGGAACACATATTTTTCTACGTTTATTTTTAAGTTATCAACGACTATGTATGCCGGCAAAAATGGTCCCTTAAAACATAGTCGAACAGTTTCACATGGTATCCACCCATTTCCACTATGGTCGCGTCGGCTAAGACGTTTCAGACTTATTAGTTCAGCCGAAGTTGGACACGAAATATCTTTTAGTATTTGTTCATCAGTAAGATCTATATCGACGTTTTTAATAATGCCGTAGGAATAACCGACTTCCATGGATTTTGACATTCTCCAATCCATCAATTTAAATTTATCGCAAGTAATAAATCTCTCAGTATTAAGTTCGTTATTAAATTCCACTCTTAATCTATATGGATTTATATATTTGATTTTTATCGTGTCAGAAATGCCATTCTCCTTAAACAACTTAGCTAAACCAAACTGTTTTGGTAGTTTTTCGGAACAAGATACATAAACTTCTATTTTATTGTAACTATCCTTTACTTTCTTACCGCCTCGCCCAACCTGAGTCCAATCTGCATCGTCTTCTTCTCTTAATCGCTTACCCGTACCGCTAGATGACCCCATACTGAATTGTACTTCACCAAATTCAAATTGAGTTGTCTGTTGTACCTTATAATTTTGCTGTATTGTTTCTAACTCCATAATGTCCTCTTCCAAGTAATGATCACATGAATTGGTATCGGAAATGCAATCTTCTTTTTCCTTATCAGACATTGTATAATAAAATCATTCGCTGCATAACAAAAGAGCGCGAAAGCGCGAGGCGCTCACAGCGCCGATTTGTCTTTTTGAAATATGTACGACTATGTACGATGTGCGATTACTTAGATATTATATTAATGTTACGACACACACATACAGAAATACACTGCATTAACTAATAACTTTATATAATTAATTAATTAAGAGCATATTAAATCGACACCATATTCCCGCCAAACCATAGAGAAAAAAAAAGGACGCCATCTTGATCTTACGACACATTTTGGGGAAACTCCTGAGCAAAGCCTATTGTTAGAGGTTGGTCCTATTCTTTTTGGTCTATGGTTACAACCAGGTTATAACATAGTATCATAATAGTATGAACATAGTGACTAACAGTCGGAGCCATTATTATGAAGGTTTGAGCCGGTCGATATGGCTCCCGACTATTAGACACTAAGTTATAACATAATTCTAGACGTATTTATTTTCAGTTTTTTTGCAGTTGGGTTTTTTTTATTTCATAAATTACTTTTTTTATTTAACTCTTTTAGTTAGAATTTATTATTAAATTAAATTTACGGTGACTGTTGATAAGAGCATAGTATATTTATATTATTTATCGATTAATTTAATAACACATAACACGTTTAATTGATAAAAAAAATAAAACAAACTTTATCTATGTATTGGATATGGAGTCCATAGCCAATAGTATGAATGTTGACAATTTGACATTGACAACCACACAGCACACTGTACTTAGTTCACTTTGTTGACATACCATGCTAAAGATATGGGTTGGGTTGGGTTGCAAATAGACTCACATTTTCAGCTTGCATGGCAAGCACATAGAATTTATTGTTTGCAATATTTTTCGATTGTCTTATAATTCTATATATTATCGACTAGTTTGTGTACATAATACATACACTGCAAGAGCGAAAATAAATTTGGGTACCAAGTTTGAATTTAAAAGCGAGAACCACATTTTTATCTGAATAAAAATAAACAATGGCATTATCATCAATATTTAGTGACAGTTTTAGAAATAGGCAAGGCCTTATAAGGTTCATTTGTGGTTATATACATTCTGTTAAGTATAGCAGTAGCAAAGGAATTAGAGTGAACCAATCTTCTAGTGCACTTCAGACTGTTTCTGAAGATTTATCTAATATAACACCATATTTTTCTAATACCTTTAATTTAGCAGCTTATGTAAATAATTCTGATACATTGAAGAACCTTGTTGATATTAATGTTGATTTAAGTAGAATAGAAAAGAAACCATACATAGTTAATAAATTTTTAAAATTAGACTTCGAGAAGCAAATGAAAAACCACATTTTATTTATTAATGACTATGTTGGAATAGATAACATTGGTAACTTTATAACAAAAAATCCAATGATTCTATGTGAACCTTTACAAGATCTTCAAGTAAGGGTAAATTATTTGGAGTCCAAAGGCTTCACAGATTATCAAATAAAACGGATAATTGCAAAAAACCCATTTTGGTTAATGTTTAAGTAAGTTGGTTTTCCTATATTTAAATTTTTACCTTTTGAGCGCCAGTCTTTTACAGAAAACATGTTTTTGTGCCTTCCATGCCACAATTTTATTAGATGGCAATATCTAATCTCAGAAGAGAACTTGGAACCATTTGTCTTTTATACAAGACTGGTGCTCAAAGTGTAAAACAAATACTCATATAAAATGTAAATTTCCATACTAATATTCATCAATTATTATTTATAGCACTTTGAGAATAGACAGAAGGTTTGGGTATTATCAAAAGAGTTTACACTTAAGTGGCAATGAAGTAAGAAATTTAGCCACAAAACAACCAAACCTCATAACATATAACATACAGAACATAAAATGCAACATGTTTGTTTTAAAAGAAGAGATGGGTTTTGAAGATGTGGAAATAAAAGAAATAGTATTACATAAACCCAAACTATTGATGTTAAGTAAGTACTCAAACTAATGATAGGTACACACCTATTTTTAAATGAACTGTATGTAATGATTGTTAATAACATATTTTTTGTTTCAGATCAGAGAAATCTTTTGGAAAGGTTTAATTATTTTCACAATGTAATGCAAATATCTCATAAAATAATACTAAAATACCCAGAAATATTGCTGTGTAGGAATTTTAGAATAAAACAACGTCATCTATTTTTAGTAAAATTAGGTCGCTCACAGTATAATCCAAGAAAAGAAAATTATATTCCAATTAAATCTCTTGTTGAAGGTACAGATGCAGAATTTTGCAGTAAATTTGCAAAATGTAGTGTTCATGATTTTAATTTGTTTTTAAAAACTCTATAAATTACCCAGCTTTACCTAATACCATTTTATTATGAAAGGCATTTAATGAATGATATAAGAGAGTATCAAGGATTCCTGCGACTGTAAAAACACCTCCTATTATTGCACAGATGTTAGTAGCCAAATGGCCAATGGACCTGAAACATGAAGAATTATTAGTGAAGTTCTTTTGTGTAACGTAATTAATAAAGTATAAACTGTTATATTCAATAATTTACCGTCCTTTTTCTGTGTATTTAACCATCAGGGGAGAAAGTTCATAACTAAAAAATGCTCCCGGCATTCCAGATTCAGCGTTAATGTTAGACACTGACTTTTGATGTCTTGTTACTGAAAACTGATTTGTATGTAATACAGTTTTGTCTAACTTAACATACATTGTTGGTACTATCTTAAGATAATATTGAAACATAACAGCACCTGTAAATAAAAATAAAACTTAGTAAACAGTTTGGATTTAAAAATACATAAATTAGACTAATCTGCCATTACAATAAACTCTTATATAATACATTCATTATTTATTATCTTGGATTCTGCATTAGGTTGTTGTCACATGGAAACCAGTCATACTGTGGTGGAAGTCCGTTATACTCTATATAGTTTGTGCAATACGGTACATTATAATGTACCATACCAATGTTTATTAAAGAGCCATCATTAGACTAAACGACGTCTTTAATTGCGCAGTGCGCACCCGAACCTCCCACATTGCCATAAGTACAGCTGAGACAATCAATACATGTACTTAAATAAAATTGGAGTGTCTGTTTGTAACATCAAAATAACAGGATTTTACTCGGCTGCCCAAAAAATCGAGTGTAATGTTTTCAAGGTCCATTTATGTTTCTTTATTCCACCATAACTTCTGAATACCTGAACAGATTTGGATGTATTTATTGGCGTTAGAATCCTGAAAAAAGAAAACGACTGCCATGTCAAAATCCGTCCAAGTGCGAGTCGGACTCGCGCACCTAGGGTTCCGTACCGTTATCTATAAAAACGGCGAAAAAAACATGACTGTGTGTTGTATTGGAGCCCCCCTTAAATATTTGTTCTATTTGAATTTAATTATTTGTTTTATTTGAATGTAATTTTTTATTTTTTTAAATGATACGATACATAACTAAATATTCTGTGAACATTTGAAGCGTCTACCTGTTGCCGTTATTAATATCGAGCAAAAAATCACGTTTGTTGTATGGCTGGGAGCCCCCCCTTAAATATTTATTTTATTCTGTTTTTTTATTTTTGTTATTATAGCAGCAACATGAATCCATCATCAATGAAAATTTCAACTGTCTATACGCTGTCTTTCAACTGCCTATAACTATCACGGTTCATGAGATACAGACGGACAGCGGAGGTAGTTGCAATTTATTTTTTTAGTCTTTTTGTTCCGGCTAATCTCCGAAAACGCTAGACCGAAATTGACTTCCGGGACTTTCAGCTGATGTTAAACTTTTGAAAATAATTAGGGTTCCGCAGGAAAACAAATAAAATAAAATAGTTAACAAAATCAGATTCAATTAGGTAAATCTGCTACGTACAGGGTTTTTAATCAAAATACTTGAGGACGAAGTAAACTAGTTTATTATTATAATCAAGTGAAAGTACCTACCTACTTATTTATATTGAATCATGCCAAAGAAGTAATCCTCGTGATTTACTTGTTGTGGACTAATTAATTTTTGTAATTCTTCAGTATCCAGTAAAAAAAAATAAACAGAAAGAATTGGATAAAACTTCAAATAAAAACTAAGTTTGCATAGTTTTGTATAATTTCATTGGTACTTTATTCAATGATATTTCAAAAAAGTACTGTTTGACATAATCATTGATTATACTTTATTCATCACTATTCATGCATTTTTTTAGTTATATGGCATTGTAGTATTGGTAACACTGTTTGTACTTATGTCAAATATCTAAAGCACTAAGCAACTAATTACTGTCAAGTCGATTCCGACCAGAAATATTGTTAAAATAAAAAGTTTGCTAACTTTACTTATACTGGAAAAAGCCTGATTAAACATGCCCGTACCAGGCGGAGTTTATCAAAGTCAAGGACCATCCTGTTTTGACAAAATGAAAATGGGTTTCATGATCGGATTTTGTGTTGGAATGGCCAGCGGCGGACTTTTCGGTGGTTTTACGGCTTTGAGGTTACTTACTTATGTCAAAAAAAAATTCTATTACTTTTGTAGTACGTAATATTAGTTGTTAAATTTTCATGCATATATATTATTTCTCTTCGTTACAGATATGGTGCAAGAGGAAGGGAACTGGTCCATTCCGTAGGAAAAGTAATGCTTCAAGGCGGGGGAACTTTCGGAACTTTTATGGCCATCGGTACTGGAATACGTTGTTAACGTGATGGTTGTTGAATTACCAATTTTGTACATACAGTCATAACTTATAGTGCTTAGCTTATAATATGTCTATTCATTTGTTTTACTAGTGTTGTAATATTTTGTTTCTTTAACAAATTTGTTTATTAAATATTGTTATTGACAACATACTTTATAATCTTGTATTAATTATTTTACCATTAAGTAAATTTCAGTTTAAAGGAATGCTAGACCCGATTGTATTAAGGAGAATTAACCTTATAAGCCTAGCATTTCATATAATATTAATCATGTGGTATTCTGACCAACTTAGTTTTAGCATCTATCAATATTAGTCGTCACTTACCTACAGAGATGAAGGGATAGGTTAAGGAAAATTATGCAGGGCTATACAGGTTACAATAACAATTTATCCAAAATGAATCATTACCAGAATTCCCAGTTCCCTGAATCTTACTCTATGTATTACTTAGAAGAAAGATATATTTAGTGAAATTAATGAATTCTGTGATAAGAGTATGCAATGATCTATTTTATTATTCTAAGATGCTTTTATTAGTGGTCTTTTTAGCTCTCTTGGATTATTTATAAATAGAATAATCAATTAATTCTTATGCAGTTTACTCATAGAAGAGGCCTTTGTGCAGTGATGTTATAGTTACAGATTGTTTATTTTGTTTAGATATAAGGCCGTTGCAGAATAAACGCGCAAGTGCAAAAAGTAAATTTTACAGAAAAATTAAAAACCTAAAATGATCCATAACTTTATAACTACACAAATTATAGTTTGTTTTTTGTGTCGTTTAAATGATTTTTTTGGAGATAGTCTAATTAATATTAATTAATTACACTGATTAACACTTAAGTGTTAAACAGTTACTATTTTTGAGTTATTGATAAAACATTTTACAGAAATATTTTTGTATTTTTTATTGTTAATGTTACTTTGATATTTATTCTTGTGTTGCAATATAATATAACTTGAATTTTCATTGCATTTTTCGCAGTACAGTGATACCGTTAATAAGCTATTACGCGTTTATTCTGGTACAGTCGAATAGCTTCTGATAATGTTTTAGGCGACTAAGTTAAAAACTTAACAACGAACAAACACGCGCCATTAAAGTAATGTCTCTGTGATACTTGAAAGTTATGGTAAAATACTTTACACAATGTAAAGGCTTTATTTATGGTATGCATATTGCGGCTTTTTATATACGTAACTTTGTAAATTCATACTAATATGAAATAATATATAATGTGAAAGTAACTCTGTCTGTCCAGTGGCGTAGCTTGATACCCAAGGGCCCCGGTGCAAAACTAAAATTGAGGCCCTATTAAACTAACCAGGTTTTATCAAGTGAAAATATAAACTCGGACACAACCCCTGCGACTTTCTCCGCTCCGGAATTTTTCTCACAAAATGTACGACTACATTCAAACTCATATTTCCTTGTTTAATGATAAATGATTTTATTTCTGCAAATAGGTTTTAGAAAAACACTTTACCACTACTACTTTGATGGCGTCGGCATTTGTTAGTTGACTACATCTGAGAAGAAATACCGAAACAAACTCACTTCCTTTTAAAGTCCAGACAAGTTCAATAATTTATGTGAAAACAGAGTAGGTTTGTTAATCGACTTCAAACAGACTGATATATCAACGCACAACCAAAACTTCTTAAGCTGATAACTTGAAATTTTGCTAGTAAACCTCGGTCAGTAGGCAGCTACTAAGCAGATTTTGGAAATTTCACCTTTGAGTGTAAAAGGGATGAACCGTTGAATGGAAGTCCTTCATTTTCGATGTTAGCACCATAAAATTAATTATTCAGGTGTATGATTAAAAATAGGTCATGTCTAAGCAATTTTTGAAGTTTTATTCCTAGGAGGGCAAAATAGAGGATGAAAGCTATTAGGAAGTTCGGTATTTTTGAAGCTAGACTAATGAAATTGTGAAACGTGTGTTAGGAATATTAGATATTTAATTATAAGGGTGAAGAAAAGGGGTGATATTTTTTAAATTACGAGTATGAAACTGAATAGTAAACCATCAACCGCCTGGTGGGAGGCCTGGCAACGCTGCGTCTTCCGGTTCCTGGCCGCCACTCGAGAACCTTTCTTCCCCATCGGTTCTTCGAGCGATATGGCCTGCCCATTACCACTTCAACTTGCATATTCTTTGAGCTACGTCGGTGACTCTAGTTCTTTGGCGTATTTCCATATTCCGGATCCTTTCGCGCTAAGAAACTCCAAGCGTAGCTCTCTCCACAGCACGTTGAGTGACTCTGAGCCTCGCCAAAAGGCAAACCGTTAGCGACCACGTCTCAGAGCCATACGTCATTACTGGCAACAAACATTGGTTGAAAATCTTCCGTCTTAAGCCACTGCGGAATTAGAAGATGCCGCATAGATTCCCGAACGCTGCCCATCCGTGTTGGATTTTTCGGGCGACCTCTTTGTCAAAGTTGGACTTGCCTAACTGAATAATTTGTCTAAGGTTAGTTTGTCAGTCAGTTTTTGTCGTAGTGGTCAGCAACCTCGAGAGTATTGTTCCCAACGACAATCGGTACGGGTGCAACATGGACATTAGACACGATTTTCGCCTTGTCCATGTTCATTTCAAGACCCACCTGTTGGGAAACGAAATTGAGGTCGCTGAGCATAGTATTGTGCTCCTCCAACGACTCTGCCAAGAGCTTAAAAACAACCTCCAACGCATTTGTGAACAGTTTCGGAGAAATAACGTCTCCTTGTCTTACACTACACTGCAGTTGGATTGGTTTTGTGCTCTCATACTGTAACCGGATCGACATGGTGGCGTTACTATACAAACACTTCAACACCTCGAAATACCTATAGTTGATATGACATCGTTGGAGGGACTGTAATAAAGCCCAAATTTCGATTGAATCGAAGGCATTTTCATAGTCCACAAACGCTAGACACAGTGGACGATTATACTCCTCGGTCTTCTGTATAATCTGGCGGAACATGTGGATATGGTCTATGGTGCTAAAGCCTTTTCGGAAGCCGGCTTGTTCGGGAGGCTGGAAGTCATAAAGCCTGCGTTCAGGACGGTTCGTAACGACTCTCGAAAACAGCTTGTACACATGGCTCAGGAGCGAGATGGGTCTATAATTCTTCAAAGCATTGTCGCCATTTTTGAAGAAAAGCACCACCACACTCCGGTGCCATGCTTCTGGCGTTCTACCCTCGAGTATGACGGAATTTAATAGCTTCTGGAGGACTGAAAGTACCGGTTTTCCACCCGCTCTCAGAAGGTCCGTTGTAATTTCGTCACCACCCGGCGCCTTGTTGTTCTTAAGATATTTTAGACCCACTCTAATCTCGTACAGGCTGATGTCTGGGATGTCCTCAGTGTAGTGTTGGGTCAGTTAAGCTCTGGAGTTCTGAGCTACACTGACAACGGGTTCCCATGCCGAGGTGTACAGTTGTTCGTAAAACCTCTCGAGCTCTGTCAATATTTCCGGCTTCGATGAGATGTTACTCATACCATCGTCGATCTTCAGCTTCGTCATTTAGCTTTTCCCAATAGAGGAATTCCTCGTGCTCAACACTTTGGAGCCCTAGTTCCGCTTAAATGCGTCCATAATACGGGCAGTATTAAAGGAGGTACATTTACAATGGATACCGTTTGAAGTACCTGCCATCCATACTTCCATATCCATACTAATATTATAAAATAAATAAAATAATCTATATTTCGGACAAGTTGCATCCATAGATAGTGGGTTAGTTATAAATAATCTTATGTTATGTTAGTATATGATACGATATACATAATTATATGATGTTATATTTAGTGACTAATTTATTACTTGAGATACATTTATTTATTTACTAACAATTTATGTACACACAAGAAATATTATAAAAAGAAAGAACATATAGGTAGAGTAAGATAGTAAAAAGGTACTGCTTATATAATTGAGTAATTTATTCCAGCAGTCCTGCGACAGGAGAAATACTTTGAAATGAAGTCGACAGTGTGTAGGACCAATAATAATACCAAGAGTGCAAGAAAATAAAATAAAAGTACATGAATATAATATAAACCTAAATACAAATAAATATAAACTATATCATAGTGTGGAATGATAATGATCTTAAACTCTTCTTTTAAAGACAGAGACAGTGTGTGAGTTTCGTATGTCGGTCGGCAGTGAGTTCCATAGTCTAACTGCATGCACGGAGAACGAATATGAAAAGAAATCCGTTTTGTTGGGCAGGAATTTTAGGAGGGTTCTATGGTGGGATCTGCTCGGAGCATAAGGAGGTACATCTTCTCACAATATTATAAAATACAGAAGATATAACACTTCTCATAATAATAAAAATGTGAAAGTAATTCTGCCTGTCTGTAACACGAAAGTTTAAGACCCGAGAAAGGACATATACATATATAATTATATATATTATAAATATATATGTTATATTATATATTACCAACAATCTAAATAAATGCGAGCGAAGCCGCGAGCAAAAGCTAGTACTAGATATAAAAACTGGAAAAAAATTTGTTGATGTATTTGCATTAAAGCAACCGCCGCAATGGCACTTACGCATATATTCTGCGGGGGCAGCGATAATATTTTATTTAAACCTACAAACCTTAGCATTCTTATCCATACATAAGGATAAAGCCTGTATTAACTTAAACCCGTCTTAAGTCTATTGACATCTTAACATCCATGGTTTAAAATAATACTTTTTTGAATAACTACCATAGATTTGAAATACTAAGTTTAAAAGATAAGTTTATAGTCTAAGGCTAACCACTGCATAGGAATCTAAAAAGGAGGTTGTTTGACAGATAAAAGTAATTTATTACTGCATAGCTAAATTGTGATTAAAACTAGGAAGCAAATATTTTTACCTTCTTTGGCTACACCATTGACTCCATCCAAAGGTGCAGTGTTAGTACCCTCAATATCAGTACCAAAAGATAAATGTTTGATATAATGTGTAGTATTAAATACTGAAGATGAATATGGCTGCACATCATGGACATGAACATGATTGATAGTAAAACTTTTTCCTGGTGCTATGTGAAAGCTTCCCCCAACCTGGAATGGGATATAAACAATAATTGCGTAATCCATAAGTTAGTGATTTAGTATTTGTGTATACAGTAGTCTAGTAAATCTTACAACTATTTTACATTATTAATTTATAATAAAAATACATACTCTATTAACTTCCATGTAGCCATAGATCTGACATCCCTCTTTGAGAGCCAAATTAGTTTTCTCAATAGAATCATCATTTTTGCATTGCTCGATAGTTGTCAAATCTGGCAAGGCCCATCTTCTTAATCTATAAGCTTCTTTTACTTCTTCACATGTGTTGCAACATCTAATAATATATCTCAAGTTTAACTTTGACCCTAATTTACAATTTACTGTCCAGTGTCTAGTGTATGCTTTGTTAGCTGCTGATAGGTTAGTCAAATTTTATTGTAGGTATATAATATTTTGCAGAAAACTAAAGAGGCAGATATTCATTAATGTTATTTAAAAAAATATATATTAGGGAAATGTGTAATTAATTAATAATTACTTCGTAATTTCAGAAAAATATAACCAACCAATCAATGTTAAGCTGGGCTCGCTGCAGTCAGACTGTAGATAGACTGACCATCCATCGTCATAAAGAACCCTGGTTAAGGCTCAGTCAGCATAGTTAGTTTAAGCAATTAGACCCAGTTGTGTTTGTGAATCTTTAAGTCATTTTGAGTTATCAGCCCCCTTACTATAAACTCTTAAAACAGGACAGTTTACAATGTGGAAGTGAGACGCCGCAATGTGCAGTGTAATGCGGCGTCTCGTTTCCACAAGATAAACTATCCTGCTTTAAGAGTTCATGGTAAGGGGGCAGAAGCCGAAGTTTGACAGAAATTGCAAATTATGCATGAAATAGGCTTCCATTGCCTTTCAAATAAAATAAACATTTTTATGACACAGACTCTACACT
This sequence comes from Abrostola tripartita, assembly GCA_905340225.1. Taxonomy (NCBI): domain Eukaryota; kingdom Metazoa; phylum Arthropoda; class Insecta; order Lepidoptera; family Noctuidae; genus Abrostola; species Abrostola tripartita. The sequence goes on from HG996488.1 coordinate 8,442,656, forward strand.
TTTCATTACTATAAATCCTACTAACTTACTGAGATTCATTAAATGCTGCTCCATAACAGCTTCCACATGTTATAATTGCTACTTCAGATGTGTTCTGTTTTATCTAAAAGTAATGAGAGAATACATAATAAAGGTAAAAATTATATTGCTCACAAAGAAGACAAGTAGTAAAGAAATTTAAAATCTTACAGTAGTAGATGTTGCAATTTCTTCTTTTTTTGGTTCTTCTATAGGATTCCCATTTAAATCTAATCTTCTCTTGTGGATATTATGTTCCATTTGCAAATGTTGTTCTCCGGATGAGTCCATTGCATCAAGCACTAAATCTGTAAGTTTAAAAGGGATGATGACTGCAATACAAAAATCGTAACTAATTAAAACTAAAAAAGGTCATTCAAAGGGATGGGAAAACAGAAAAAAAAAACAGAGTTTTCAAGTTTGTAGAGTTGGCATTCTCTATCCCTCTCCTGAGAAAAGTTAAATGTACAGGACAGTGTGAAATTGACTATACAATTACTTAGGTGTGACATCATTTCTAAGCAGATGCTATCTCTATCTAACAATAAATTTAAAATGCTTATAACTCTGTAAATTATAGCTATATTCAAATTTTTTTACACCATTAAATAAACCATATTTCAGATAATATTAAAAAACTCAAGTCATCATCCCTATTGTTAACATTTTGATTTGGTTTTTCAAAGTAGTGATCCCAATATTAATTTATTTCATCAATAAATGATAGCAAAAATGTTTTGGAAATTACAGAATGGGTTTTCATGAGTTGCTTATAGCTGGGAACAGTGACCCCACTGCTACCAGCTGAATCTGTCTACTGATTGGAAGATGACTACAACTAGTTAAAATAGATGCATATACACATAAATAAATAAAAGATTGAGACTTACAGTTACAAGAAATTGTGGGCACTATAATATCTATATTAATACGTAGCTTATGCCCTCGTGACGTGTCCACAAACAATTCTTCAGATATATTAGGTGACATGTAAGTATACAGTTCCGAAAAGAACAATAAGATCATTATAAGTCCCCCGGATACAGTTACTGTAATGTGTTAATAAAATTTTCGATTATTTAAATCTTCGTAAAATTAACAATAACCTGAAAGTAGGATTTTTACTTGCTGCGCCGGTAGCAGTTTTAATTCTGAAATCTTCTAATGTTTTAGCATATGCATCTAACTGCTTAAACTTGTCAATTAATTGAGATGACATAGTGGCACTAACTTTAAAATGTTTTAATATTAAAATTCACTTGTTTATATCGCGATGTTAATGATTTACAAACAATCAACGTCGCTTTTCTTCAATGTCATTAATGATAATGTCAAACCCAATTGTCATTTTTTTGTATATGTCAAAAGATACGTCATGTCAAACTCACTCTGAATGATTGAATAGATAAATGCTTTGATTATTTAGATGTCTAGTAGTAGTATTTTATAGCGCCAATTCCTCACAATTGGCGCCAAAAGCCAACAGTGTCAATTGTGTTGTCAATGGAGACGCTTGTTTTTCTATCATAAAATAACGTAATAAAAATGGCGAAATGGGCTAATAAGGTGTGTAGAAATTACAGAGGCCGATTGAATATTAATAAATATGTATCCTATCACCCGTATGTTAAATAAATTATCATTAGTTTTTGAATAATGAATTATTGCAAAATATTGGAATATAAAAAAATAAAATTCGCCATTTTGCAAGTGTGGCAAGTTTGTGAAAACCAAATTTCCCACATTTACACATGAGGCCGGTATGCTGGGGTAGGGCGATATTATTAATGGTATGGTGGTTATTGGATTTACAGTGTTCTACGAATCATTAAGTGTATTGTAGTACATTGACTTAAGCATGATTTTTTAATTTCAGGATGGCGGTCGTATTAATTCTTGCAAAATTCGACATGGGTGTAATTTTCTAGGTTCAGAGTGAAGCTAATGCGGAATATGCCACGCATTTTTAATTTCAAGATGGCAGACGTATTGATTCTTGCAAAAATCGACTTGGGTTTCGTACCCGAAGTTCATGGTGAAGCTGATGCCAAATATGTAACCCATTTCGAATTTCAAGATGGCGGACGTATTGATTCTAGCTAAATTCAACATGGGTGTCGTTTCCGAAGTTCATGGTGAAGCTGATGCGACGAATATGTTACCCATTTCTAGTCTTCAGGTCATTTCGGACAGTGAACTAGTTCATTCTAGTAGTTCTAATAGCTCTAATGTGTCTTCGCTCTCGGTCAGCATTTCCAAAGAGCACAGCGCGAACCACAGACCATATAGCCAAATACGCTCTCTACTAGGTACTAACAAAGACATTGTAATAAATTAAAAACCAAAGAGAATACAATCACTACGTTATATCAAACAATCAGTGACTGTAACAGAGACTACTTAGAGATATTATTATTCCATTTCTCGTTTTCGTTCGCACAATACGATCGCGCGGTTTACAATGTACGAGATCGAAAAGAACTATTTGACCTATTAGACCGATTACAAAAAAGCGTTTGGAAACGTTTCTTTTAGTTCAGTGCGAAGATACGGTTCCTATTCGTTCATCGTTCACGAACTACACAAGACTACCCATTTCGAATTTCAAGATGCTATGAAGATACGAACGAGCTATTATAGTTAAATGTGTATATCAAATGTTGAGTCACTACTGTTGACCGTTGAGGAGTTCCCTTGTCTGGAGCCAACCGTGGGGATGGTGCTCAGATCATGGTAAACTTTAGAACGAGCTATCTTGGTTTAATCTGTATACAAAAATGTTGAATCTGTACTATTAAACGTTAAGGAGTTCCCTCATCTGGAGCCAACTGTGGGGGTCGTGCTCAGATCATCGTTAACTTTAGAACGAGCTATCATGGTTTAATGTGTATACAAAATGTTGAGTCTGTACTATTAACGGTTGAGGACTTCCCTCGTCTGGAGCCAACCCTAGGTTACAATTAGGTCATGCTTATTATGAAAATGTATTGTCTTTGGAACTGAACCAACGTGAAAAATTATAGCTTCGTAAGGTAAGAAAAAGTGCCATAGCCAATTTACATAAAAGCTTGTAATAAAAAAGACCATTGTCTTCATATTAAATTAGTACCAAACACAATAATTATGTACGTAATATATATATATATATAAATTTTATTTCGAGTAAAAATAGACTCACCTTTGATCTCGGACACATACGAGATCATTAACCCGACCTTGGGGGGCTTAGGGACATCTTCCTTAAGACCCACCAAGGTAATTCCTGTCTGGCGCGTCCACGTCGCGGGGGTGGGCACCGCTTGTTCTAGTAGGCCAGGACAAGATGGTGGCTAAGTTCGGATAGGGACCTAGTTCTGCGGGGTATAACGCGGACCCCTTGCCCAGGGTTACGGGTGAAGACCTTAACGGCTTTAACGGCGGAGATGGAATCCATCGGTACGGCAATAAAGGCGGAAGAGGCAAGTCACAAGGACTTACAACTTGGATCTTGGCAAAGGGCAGCAGCTTTGTTAATACTGGGTGGAGGCGGAAGAATTGAATTTCGGCACGGCTCTACTCCAGGCACTCACGTGCGCGGCTATAGTAGCATCACCGGACGTGAGGCTGCGGTGCGGAAAGCAAGGGGGAAACTACCGCACTAACTTCCTCATAAATGCAGCAATGGATAAAGGTTATAATCGTAATAGTTGTCTTGACAACGGGCTTCCGCGATGTAACATGCCGCGGCGGTTCGAGTCCGGCAGGGGCAGGAGCAAGGCTGCTTCGGTCGTCATCATGCGAAATCCTTGCAGGGTGGGCACATGGAACATTCGCACAATGCTGGTGGAAGGAAAGCTAGAAGAGTTAAAATTTGAAATGGAAAGATTGAAATTAGACATATTGGGGCTCAGTGAGGTACGTTGGGAGGGAAGTGGCGATTATTGGAGTGGTAACTACAGAGTAATTTACACAGGTGACCAAAAGGGTAGAAATGGCACAGCCATTATTTTGAACAAGGAATGGGGAAGATTAGTAGAGAATACAATACATTTAAGTGATAGACTTACTGCAATTAAATTAAACACCAAAACTGTTAATGTTGTTATACTACAGGTTTACATGCCAACTGGAAGTTATACTGACACAGAAGTAGATGACGTATACGAACAAATAGATACAGTAATAGATACGGTAAAAAACAAAGACAATATAATATTGATGGGGGATTTCAACGCGGTTGTCGGAGAAGGTGCTGAAGAAGGAGTTGTGGGGAAGTATGGTTTGGGGAAGCGGAATCAAAGAGGGGAAAAGTTGGTGCAATTTTGCAAAGAACATAGTCTCAGTATTTTAAACACAAAATTTAAGCAACCAAAACGTAGGCTTTACACATGGAAAATGCCAGGCGACATTGGGCGCTATCAGTTAGATTACATAATCATGAAAGATAAATTCCTCCAAAATGCCACCTCATGCAAGACCTTCCCTGGTGCTGACCTCAACACTGATCACAATTTGTTAGCCAGTAATATTAAATTAGAACCTAAGTTAAATATAAGGAAACATAGACCAAAAAGTATAGATCTCAGCAAAGTAAGAGTTAGACCTAATAAGTATCACGTGCAATATAGTAATAGTATAGGAGATAAAATAGTTGATTTTAAGAATAGTGAGGACTTTATGTCTAATATAGAAAATGTAGATTTGAGATGGAATAATTTAAAGGACTCAATAAAAACTAGCGCAGATAAATATTTAGGAAAAGAGAAAATAGTTCCTAGAAAACCATGGCTTAGCCAAGATATAATAGATGTAATGTTAGAAAGAAGAACTTATAGGAATAAAAATGACAGCAATAGTATAAACATGTATAAAAAATTAACTAATAGAATAACCTTAAAATGTAGAGAGCTCAGACAATTAGATATGGAAGAACATTGTAAGAAAATTGAGCACCACATTAAGAAAGGACAATCAGACAAAGCTTACAGAATCATAAAGGAACTGGGTAGAAGCAAGAAGAGACAAACTACAGTAATTCAAGATGAAGGTGGGCATCTTATTTTTGACAATAGAGAAATTTCGCAACGATGGAAAAGGTATATTGAAGAACTTTATAAGGGTGATGGACTATGTCATAACGATATAGAACTAGAACATGAAGTAGATCCTGACAACCTAGGACCGGAAATTTTGAGGAGTGAATTTGATGCAGCGCTAAACTCACTACAAAATAATAAAGCCCCGGGTATAGATACAATTCCCATAGAGTTGCTAAGAAATTCTAATGAGCTTGCAATAACTGAACTTTTTGAAATAACTACACAAATTTACCGATCAGGAAAAGTACCTACCGACTATTGCCAAAGTAAATTGATAACTCTACCCAAGAAAGCTAATACTCAGAAATGTGAAGAACACAGAACTCTTAGCCTTATAACTCATGCATCTAAAGTCCTTTTAAAAATAATACACAATAGAATTTACAGCAAAATAGATAACCTAATTGGTCCAGATCAGTACGGTTTCAGAAAAAACAAAGGCACAAGGGAAGCCATATTGGCGTTACGAATGCTTATAGACCGCAGACTAGACTTAGGACTTAACACTTACTTAGCATTCATAGATCTGGAAAAAGCCTTTGATAAAGTTAACTGGAATAAAATTATGATAACACTTAAAAACGCAGGAATAGATTACAGAGACAGACGCATAATATATGAAATTTACAACAACCAAGAAACGCTAATTGAAATAGGGGAGGAGAAAGCTATAGCCAAAATAAAACAGGGAGTTCGACAAGGCTGCACCCTATCCCCACTATTATTTAACATTTTCATTGAACAGGCAATAGCAAAAATAGCAGAACAACCTCTTGGAGGTGTTACATTCAATGGGCAAAGAGTTTTGTTTATAAGATTTGCAGATGATATAGCAGCGGTAGCTGAAGATCATATGCAACTAGAGACATTACTTAACTACATGGACAGAGTTTTCACAGAATACCAATTAAAAATCAACGTCAACAAAACTAAAACGTTAATAACATCAAAACTAGCACCAATTTATAAGACCATCAAAATTAATAACACAGTAATAGAGCAAGTTCAAAGTTTTAAATATTTGGGAAGTAATATAACATATGATTCTAGGTGTTCCGCCGATATCAGATGCCGAATTGCAATGGCCAAACAAGCCTTCTACAGCAAAAAATATCTATTTAAGTCTAATATTAACAGAAACATCCGCAAGAATTTCATAAAAACATACATCTGGAGCATTGCGTTGTACGGTTGCGAAACTTGGACTTTAATTAAGCAGGATATAAGCAGACTAGAAGCCTTTGAGATGTGGTGCTGGAGGAGGATGGAGAGAATTAGCTGGAAAGATAAAATTACCAACGAAGAGGTACTAAACAGAGTAGGAACTAAGAGACAACTATTGCATAACATTGTGAACAGGAGAGGGAAAATGATGGGACACCTTATACGTCACGACGAGTACATTAAAAACATCGTGGAAGGGAAGGTCGAAGGAAAGAGGGGAAGGGGTCGTCCGAGGTATAGCTTTATCAGTCAAATTAAAGAGAAGGTGAAGGTTGTGACGTATAAGGAAGTTCAGGAATTGGCACTCGATAGGAGGAAATGGAGGGAGCTGCACCGACAAGAGCTAGGCTCTTAAATTAAAGAAGAGAAAAATAGACTCGACCACGGTGGGTAATTTACCCCATTTTAGTTGTAATGTTAATCAACTGGTATAATTTCACACGCACATTAATCAAAATGACAGTCATGTCGATTGTGTAATACGTAGCTGTCACGCACACATGTCACGGTTGGCAAGTTGATTTTTGTTTCATAATAGCGCGAGACTCCATCTAGGTATTCTAAGTATTAAGCATATTCTGAGATATGAAATAGAAATCTTTTGCCAGAAACATGGTTACAAGTTGTAAAAAAAATATTTAAAGAGTACAGCATGTGTCCCCGATAGCTCGGTATGCAAAATTTACAATATAAATGAGTTGTGAGAAAAACTTGAAACATCCATAAAGTAAGATAAAAAACACAATTTATCGAATAATATACAATCTAAACGCACTAAGACCCTTAGGCCTCAAACTGTATAGCAGCAGACAGCGGAGCGGTGGCGATCGCGGAGCGGTCAGCGACACGAGGAGCGGTGCAAGAAATAGAAATCTTTATTTGCCAGAAACACGGTAATACAAGTTGTTAAAATGTTTTGTAAAGAGTACAGCATGTTTAACCGATAGCTCGGTATGCAAAATTTAGAATGTAAAAAATTCAAATTATTATTGTGATTTTTCCAGTTGTAATGGTTATCTAATATTAATCCTAGAAATTTTGTATCAGCTACCTCATCAATTTGAGTACCACGTGCTATGGTTAAGATACTATAGATTTTATTATTGTAGTTAGAAAATTGGATTAGTTTAGTTTTGCTTAGGTTTGCTGTAAGATTATTTGTTTCTAGCCAGTTAAATACGGATTCTACAGTGGAGTTTATTTGTTCTTGGTGATTCGATTCTTTCCGTTCTCCTGTTACTAGTACTGAGATGTCTTAAGCGAATAATACGCACTTATGTTTTGTAATATATGGCAAAACAAAACAAAACAAAAGTGGGCCAAGGACGCTCCCTTGTGGTACACCGAAAAGATTTCGTTTCAACGATGACTTAAATGTTTGTCCTTCAATTTTATTATCTAAGTGTGTAATTTCGACGCATTGTTCTCGATTGTTTAAATAACTAGTAATCCAATTTAGGGCTGTTCCTCATAAACCATATATTATGCTACATTTATAAAGTAGTATTTCATGTTTTACAACATCGAATGCTTTGCTCATATCAAAGAATATGGCTGTTGTTCGATGTTGTTCATCGATATCTTTAGTACCTAATCATTTAAACTAGTGAGAATGCAGCTAATGTTGTTGACTTTTCTTTTTGGAAACCATTTTGTTTGTCAGTTAATACATTATTTCTATAGAAATTAGTAATACGCGTAAACATTAAAAAAAAAAAAAAAAAAGATTGTGTGAATAAGTGTTATTGGTCTGTATACCCTTTCCAATCGTTTATTTAACTTTTGACAGATCACGAACATAAAATTTTGTAATTATTTTTGATATAATGTACTACAGGGAATACCGTACTTCATGGACGGGCTCCGCCCACCTGGAGATGTGTAATTCGTAATTAATGACCACAGACTATAAAACGGTATTGAAATAAATTGATTATATTAATAAAACATACAATAAAATTATTGTGATTATATTTTATATCAAATCACGTAAAAACCATTATTATTATGCATTGAAATGCCCTAAATGGCTCTGTTTTAATGCATAAATAATTCACAAATAAATCAATACGGAGGAATATAAATACTCAACTCGACGTATGAAAACGTATGATAACGTCGCGCGTCGCCGCCGTGTCCAGTGTTGCCGTTTAATAATCGATAAAATTACGAAATTATCGATAAAATAATGAGTGTGTTAAATCGATTAAAACTTCTTCATGAATAAAATCAATCCATAAAAGAAATCGAATCGGTAACAGGTCAGGGTATCACTATTTGATTAAGCGCCAAAATACCGAATAGGAGTTGAAGCGGTGGCCATGGCCGAAATCGGTCGGATGATGAATTATTTGATTAAGTATTAGAGCTGTCAAAAGTTTAATAAACGATTGAAAAGGGTTTAATTATTTACCTAATTCTTGATTGCAGCCTTTTTTTAATGGTTTTACTACTGAGATTTTAAGCTTGTCTGGAAAGACTCCTTGTTCAAATTAAAGGTTGACTAGGTAACTTAACGGTTCTGCATTACAACATTTTTTTTATTACATAAGTTGATATTTCATCATAACCCACTGCATTTGTTTTATTCAGTGAATTAATTATTCGAATTATTTTATGGTTGGATAAAAATGGTAGAATTAATTGGTTTCAGTAGGTAGATTATAGTTTTATTATAGTTGTAGAAATAAAGTTTTCATTAAACGCTGTCGCAATTTTCATAAAACGTCATCAGTTTTGTCTTTGATTATTTCCCATGATGCTTCACATTTGTAAAACTCAGACCAAATATATACTCGGTGCAAAAGAAATTTGCTCGGGCTGGCCACCACTCATGCCCATCATTGCGACTCCTGCAAGCCAGGGTCTACAATGATAACCATTATAAACCATCGAGGCAAAGAAGCTCGAGGCGCCCCAGAGAAATAATAAAATTAATTTATTTCTTTCACAAAGGTAACATATATGATTTACACGATTGTCTGAAATAACACGTAACTATGAGAAATGACTCGACTGTCTTGAAACCTGCAACGAAATTAATCATAAAAGAATATATAGGAGGAGTAGGAATATAAAAGTTCTACCCTTGTTATCGAAAAAGGTAGCGATAAAGATGCAATATCAGAATACAGCCCCCTTACCATGAACTCTTAAAGCAGGGCAGTTTACGGTGTGAAAGCGGGACGCCGCATTACACTGCACATAGCGGCGTCTCGCTTTCACATAGTAAACTGTCCTGTTTTAAGAGTTCATGGTAAGGGGGCAGTAAAAACAAGAATCCGTGAACGCACACAATAGAGACGTAACACCAAGTATTTAAAAATGGTGTACTTGGACGATTTGAAATTTAGTTTCAAAGATCGCGTGCATCGCTGGAACGTTTTAAGCTGGGTCCAAATATGTATCATTTCTCGGTACCCCGAAATACTTGAAGGTGAGTTAACCGCGTTAGTGCATGCAGTAATAGCATGGCACGCGGAGGGCTAAAGCTAAGTAGCTCGTGAGATGTATCTCACAAACATGGAAAATCATTGTTTAATTAAAGAACTTAAATAACTATGACTAAGAATTCATATACATCGCATTCGGTAACGATTACCTCCATGATCGTCCGCCACCGCAGCCGCCCTTCATATGGCGTTCCGAACGGAGTAAATCACCGATTACAAACTAGCGGACCGAGGTGGACTTAATTAAATAACAATAATTATGTTCGCAGGACTACTCTACGGTACGCTACACTACTCTACGTTCGGAAGCGAACCATATTCGTGGTCCGTTCGAACCAAATCCGAGCGTGTGTTACAGCTTTATTGATAGCTTACTGACTGATTGGTAACATTTATAGTAAAACAATGTTGCATTTAAAATAAAAAGTATAATACCCTTGTTCCCTAGACTTTGATGTATGTGTGTAATGTGTATATTTTAAATTAAAATTACCTAAGAATATAGTTTAAGTTACTCCTTCTAACATTAGCTATTTGCCGTAAAAGTCCCGTCAAAATCAGCTGTACATCCTTCGCGGAGAAGCTGTAACCCGCTAATTTCCCGCGGAACCCTGAACATTTTAGAAATTCAAACTAGCATAAATTAGACCTTGTACACATCATCTATCTGCATCGGTCCAGCTGTTTTGGAGATTAAAAAAAAATGCATTTTTGTATTTAGGATTTTTTTCTCGTGCCTCGAGAGTTCTCGTGCCCGATTTCTCGAGTTTCTCGAGTCGTTCGAGAAATTTTTATTTCATTTAAAAAATCAGCCTACTGAACTAAAAATACTAACAAAATTTAATCTAATAATCAACATGTTTTATTTATTACTAGCTTACGCCCACGATTTCGTACATGGATTTCGATTAAGAAACTAGTACTTAGTTGCAGTAAGCCAATTTACCTATTTGAATCTGATTTGCAAAAAAAATGCGTTTTTTTTTATTATGCGCGGACACCAATTTTTTTTAATCATCTGTAGTTACTCCACATAGCAGCACTGATAGCCGAGTGGTATGACCGTAGGACTGCCGAGTCAAAGGTCGCAAGTTCAAACTCCGGCACGCACCAATGTCTTTTCGAATTCATGTGCGTATTATAAATTAGTTATCAGTTGCTAAAAACGGTGAAGGAAAACATCGTGAGGAAACCGGCTCACCTAAGAGATTTTTCAACGGTGTGTAAAGCCATGTCAGAGGCCTACAGGCGGTTTAAACTCTGACACTAGGTTGTACAGCAACCATAAGATAAAAAAAAACTCCACATAAAATCAGCAATCTGCCAGTGAAAGTTCCAGGCGAGGCAACAAAATCGGTCCAATCGTTTCAGTAATTACCCGGAACAAACAGACAAAAGTTTTTTAGATTATTTTTCGTCTAGCTACTATTCCCGCCACTTTTCCCCTCTTATTTCGATTAAGAAACCTGTACGGTAGCAACAGTTCCCACATTTACCTATTTGAACCTGATTTTATTAACAATTTCATGATTTCTTCCCCGCAAAACTTTTTTCAAAATTCGCCCAGCCACGCGCCGTCACGGCGAAGCTATAATAGCTTCGCCGTTTATTTCCCGTGTATTTTTTTCCCGGAACCCTAAATATTTACAATACCTTAAATTCTATACAAATTAAAACACACTATAAAATTTAAACGCGATCAAATCTGTAAAAATTGTTTTATTTCAATGTCTAGTATTCGCGTACGTGATAGAAATCATTAAGGATTAGGAAATTTAGACTTTTAAAGATATTATTTTACGATTATATGCTCTAAAAAACCATTGTATTAATCGCTCCATCAGAGAGCTTGTTCTCACACGGAAGAATAGGCTCAGGGAATTTTTGAGTACTTTTACATTTTTACCCCAAAGTTTGAGATTGACTTGAGAAAATATCACATCAACTGGATGTTACTATTTTACTTAATGGAAACTATTCTATGTATTCCTATTAGCTATATCTATAGCTAAAAAGCGTGAATGGTTAATAATATGATAGGTGAACAGTTCACAGTTTCTCATAACACAACCAAATGAATGCAACATTATGTTATAATTTCATAAACTTTGTCGTTTATAACTAAAAAGCCATGTTTTAGTTTAAATTCGAGCAATTAACAAAAAATATATTTAAGGCCTCACTTCCTATGCCGCCCGCGCGGCTCGTAAGGAGAATGACTAAAACCTAGAATGCAAATATCACGTAACTTTAAGTTAATTTTACAGTAATGTTGACTCAGGTTGAGTCAGGACAGGTTGACTCAAATCTGCTTTGGCTTTCTTCAAAAGACCATCACAGACGACCTACATTGTACAAACAGACATGAAATTATATTATTTGTAAATGTGAGCATTGTGTAGGATTTGCTTTTTTTTTTTTACTATTTTTTCTTTCACGTGTCTGACGGTTTGAGTATTTCAAGCGGCCTACCCAAATGTCCTTCAGATGGTACGAGACGGGGCGTCTGTAAGGACAGGTCGACTCAAACTCGCCGTGGTACTTTCTTAAAAAGACCTCTTCTCAGACCACCTACACTGTTCTCACATAAATTATTTTTACCTGTCTGGACTTTAAAAGAGACATTGACCCCTGAGTTTGTTTCGGCGTTTCTTCTCAGAGGTAGTCAGTTAGGAAATGCCGACGCCATCTATCTAGTTTATAAAAAATGACGTGTAAAAGTGTTTTTTTAAGACCTATTTACAGAAATAAAATCATTTATCATTTATCAATGAAAAATTCTTGAGTTCTCGACCATTTTTTCTCGTCTCGAACTTGGTCCGATTTCTCGACTCGAGAAATCTACAACAGAAAGCCCAGTATTGATACACTATCATGTGCATTGAGTAAAAAGCTGTTATGTTGATGTTACAAACAGACACTCCTATTTTATTCATGTGCATCTATTGATGGAGAGCCAACGAGTCAAGATAAAGAGTGTAAACAGTGAATACTGGGTGTCGGAACTGGAGATCTACTGTCGAATACTGGAGATTTTGAATTTTAATTTAGTTTTTTTATTGTTACTGTTAAAGCACAAACTGTGGTAAATCCTAAAATCTACCAGTAAATCAGAGGATTATTATTATACACACTAATCAACAAAGTCAAGGGTACAAGCTTTATTAACAGCTAATTTTAAAAAATTGTTAAGAAAAAGTACTGATAGCAAAAATTTTTAAACGTAGTTTAAAAGTGCATTAAATAACAGCTCGAAATTTAAAAATAAAAAAACCGGTAATCTACTTTTTCTTTCAAAATAGAAGGCATGCAAGTACATATATAGTACTTAACATGGTCGCAGAGTTCGGGGTTTCGTGGAATATTGTTGTTATTTGTTTTTTTTTAAAATAAATAACATTATATATATATATAGGTATATAAATAGCATTGTTGCTTTCTACTAACTTGTGGGACTCTAAGCGCCATGTGACGTTAATATTTAACACATGATAAGGTGTTTAGGGTTTTGTGTAAGTATATGTAAGAAGTTGGACCTTGTTAAGGCTATTACATCGCCCAATGACTTTGAGGATTCGACCTCTAAACCAGTGTTCTTCGATGATGTGTTTGGAAAGACGCCCTCTGGTGTGATCACTAGAGGGCGTCTTTCCAAACACATAACAGTATTTTGAATAGAAGAATTTTAAATCACCAAGTAAGAACACAGATGTGACAAAATAATGATAACATCTTTGCCTATCTTACTCTCAGTGAAACTAAATTCTTTTGATTCTTCTAGGCATTTTGTACGAGTTATGTAGACTGGATACGGTTGTGATAACTTTCATTTGATCGTCCATAATTTAAACTCTAGCACGTATGCGAAACCACCGTTGCGGTTCCGACATTCAACCTTTTCAACTGTAAACTGCGAATACGGTCTTGCTTCTATAATTTTCGCATACGTGCTAGAGTCCCCATCAGAAATAAGGCGACCATAAATCAGACCGTACATTTCGACGGATACTTTAAATCCTTCTACAATTATAGCTGATTACATAGTGGTTGATGATCTCGTGATATTGATGAATTCTTGGATTTAGTTTTTTATTAAGATCCTGTGCACATATGCTGCAGTACTTATTTTTAATACCAAGAAACAACATTTTCTTTATCCGAATTTATTCCGTTTCTCTACCAATTATGGCAGCAGCTCCTCATAGTGCTGAGTAGTTTTTTTATACTATATTTTACTCCAGCATCCATCTACAACCACATCTTTGATTGGAATGCCATGTTTGCTTACCCAACCTTTTGCTAAAGCAATTATTTGTCTACTTCAGCTGTCTCAATCATTGACGTGGTTAGTGCCTTTTCCCAGGCTTTGGAAACAACGTCATATCGTTTCTGGTATACAGGCTCAGTCATTACGGGCAAATCCAATGCTGATAAGAGTCTTTCTAAAAGAAAACTTCTCTTGGCACATCGAAAATTGTACGAAAAATTTAGATGAAAGTCCAACACGTTTTTCTCCTATTAGTTCTAAACTTTGCATGCCACAACCAAATTTACCGTGACTGCCTATTTCTTGTATTTTGGAATAAAAGTAAGCTATATCTATCACTCGTCGTCCACAAATTATGTTTTTATTTTCGGCTAGTGGTGGTAAATTTTCATATTTTGATCCGAAACATAAAAAATATTTATGTTTCGGATCAAAATAATGACGTAACTAGTGGATATCCAACCGGTGCTTTGTCTCCTGACTCGAGAGAAGACATGGTTTCTTGTCGTTCCCGCTGGCAGATAATTCCGGCATACGATTGGTTATGGTGGTGGCACCGAGCGCCCATTTTCAGAAGAGGAGGACACGACAACTGTGGCTAAGCTAGTACAGTGCAACACGTCGAAGGCGCTAACCTAATTGAAGGCAACCTGTTCTATCGACTATTGTACAGTAAATGATGGTCATCAGTAAAGCGCACGAATGATCACACGAACCGCAGCAAACGCAGTGGGCGTTGGGGAAGGAAATAAATCCTCTTCTCTTCTCTTCGGCAAAATGATTTAAGGCCGTTTTTACACAAAGCAGAGAGGTCACAGTTCCGGCAGAGTATCGCCACCGTGATAATAATTATTCTTTCATACATATAATTCCGTTATCATTATCATCTATGAACGCATCTACACCTGGCTGGATAGTGCCGGCGCCGGCAATCATGGATGTAATCAGCGACAACGATATTTTTATTCTATCCCGGACACCGCTGTTAAAGCCCTTCACTAAAAACTATCTTTCATTAGTAATTTACCTCCTAGTTTCTGCAGAAGAATATTGAAACAACTTTCTGACAGCTATCTTGATGCTGCTCTTCCTGAAGATTCTTAGAGAACTGGGTAATAACATAACATGTGTAAATTGAAGCACTGATGTGGACCTGTGCGGACGCGGAACTGGGATTTTACTGATATGGGTGAATTGGTTTTTAAACCTGGACATATTTTTTAATAATTTGGCAAGGATTAATCCCTTTAAATGCTTTTATTTTAATTATAAAACCGAATTTAAGCTTTGTAGTATACATATAGTATAGCTATACATGTGCAAAAAAGTTTGGCATATACAAAAACATTAACAGCCCAAATTAAAGATAATTGCAACACTTCTACGTCCATTTTGATCAAAAATTCCCGTCACACAATTATTTATCATCAAAAAGTATAAACCAATATGTAGAATCTAAACTAAGCGAAGGTGATATTAGGGGTGCAGCTAGATTACTGTTTAGCAGTGAAGTGGTGGCACCTTGCTCTCCAGAGACTTTGGCAGCTTTGGAGAGCAAACATCCGGCTCCAGCGGATGACCTTTCTTTTCCTGACCCCCCAGATATAGTCTCACACTCCCTTCAAATTACAGCTCAAAATGTTATCACAGCCATAGGCTCCTTTCGAAGTGGCTCAGCTGGTGGACTGGACGGCCTGACACCTCAACATCTAAAGGATTTGACGTGCCCAGGCGCCGGTGAAGCTGGTGAGGCACTTGTAAAGGAGCTTACAGCTTTGATAAATTTAATGCTTTCCGGCAATGTGAATGAGCCCATCGTCCATATTTTGTATGGGGTCAACTTATGTGCCCTACGCTAAAAGGACGGTGGCATTCGTCCCATTGCCGTAGGAAGCACTTATGGCAGCCAAAATCTGTTGCAAATTCTATAATGAAGACCTTTCGGACAAATTCCAGCCCCTTCAGCTAGGTTTTGGCTCAAGAGGGGGCTGTGAGGCTGCCGTACATTCCCTTTCAACTTTTTTAAACGACGACCTGATTGGCGCAGTGGCTAAGCGATTAGACTGCTGCGCTAAGGGTTGCGGGTTCGATTCCCGCACGGGGCAATAATTTGTGCGATCCACATTTGATTGTCCCGAGTCTGGGTGTTTGTGTATGTGATATTTCATGTTTGTAAAAACGCACCCACGATACAGGAGAAATTCCGAGTGTGGGGCAAAGTTTAAAAAAAAAAAAAAAAAATTGTGGGAAAGGCGAGGTCATATTGAAGGTTGATATTAAAAATGCATTTAATTCTGTTAACAGGGACTCCTTGTTGGCAGAAGTTAAAAATGAAATCCCTAAAATTTATAGTTACCTTTGGCAATGTTATAGAAACCCATCAAAATTAGTATATAAAGGCAACCTTTTGGAATCCGCAGTTGGCTGCCAACAAGGGATCCTCTTGGGCCAGTTATTTTCAGCCTAGCTATCCATCCCATAATTAAACAGTTAAATTCAAAATTCAATGTATGGTATCTCGATGATGGAACTCTAGGAGGTGACTTAGAGACAGTTTTGAAAGACCTTCAGTTTCTAAAGGATAAATTAAATTCTATTGGTTTGGACCTCAATCTTTCAAAATGTGAAATTTTTATCTCGGGCTCTACCGACAGACAAGACACTTCAGCAAAATTTAATGAAATAGCTCCCATTATTAAAATTATAAATAGAAGTTTTCTACGTCTCCTAGGGTCTCCTATTTTGGAAGAATCCTATCCAGGTTTTATAGAAGAAAAAATTCAAAATTTCAATATAATTTCGGACAGACTTTTCAAAATTACCATGCATTCGGCCATTACTTTGATTCGATATTGCTGTTTCGGCCCAAAATTTACTTTAAATCTGCGGTCAACCACGTTGTGAAAGCATACCCAGCTTTTGGAAAAAATGATCAAATTATCCGGACCACCCTAACGTCGATTTTGAATATGTCCTTGGACGACCGAGCTTGGTCCCAAGCTACGCTTCCAGTCCGTTTGGGTGGTTTAGGAGTTCGTACAGTTTCAAGTTTAGGTTTACCGGCATTTCTCTCCTCAGTCCACAGTACTGAAAAATTAACCAGAAGAATTTTAGCTTCTTGCTTGGTTAATTTTGAGGTATCGTGCTTAACTGAGGCAGTGTCAGCTTGGAAAATGGCTTGCCCAAACACTGATCTCCCGAACCAGCTTTTCTCCCAAAGGCAGTGGGACGAGCCGCTCTGCAGATTGATACGGAATGAATTGATTAATACGTCAATCAATACTGCTGAGCGCGCTCGTCTGCTGGCTGTGGGTGAATGGGAGTCGGGCCTTTGGTTACAGGCACTTCCGTCGCCCAACATTGGAACAATGTTGGACGACAACACATTCCGCGTAGCTACTAGTTTACGCTTAGGGGCTCCTAGTGTTGCTCCTCATCGATGTCACTGTGGTGTAGCAGTCGACAGCCTCGGACGGCATGGTCTATCCTGCAGTAGGAGTGCTGGTCGCATACCAAGACACGCTACCTTGAATGACATCATCCGTCGTGCTCTTGTCACCGCCGTATTAGAACCAAATGGCTTGGTACGTGACGATGGAAAGAGACCAGATGGTATGTCGTTGTTGCCATGGAAATTAGGAAGGCCTTTGGTGTGGGACGCAACGGGCGTCGATACCCTTGAACCTTCTCATGTTTCTGGCTCAGCAGTTTGCGCTGGCACTGCTGCTGCTGCTGCGGAGACCCTTAAGCGGCGAAAATACAATAATCTGATTGGGAATTGTATTTTTGAGCCGTTTGGGGTCGAAACATTTTGGCCATGGGGTCCGAGCGCCCGAGCCTTATTTAAAGATCTATCAAAACGTTTAGTCGATGCTTCGCGTGATCAGAGGGCTGGATTGTTTTTAGGTCGAAGAATCAGCATTGCCATTCAACGTGGCAATGCTGCCAGTCTTCTGGGCACGTTACCTTTTGACAACGATGAGGAAGAATACTTCGATGCTTTTTAATTTTAATTTTATATTTTAGTTGTAAATAGTTTTAAAGTAGGTAGAATTTAAATGTGTACATGATAGGTATTTTACTATAAGTCCTATCTGCAGCTTACTCTTTGACACATTCAAAGTCAAAACTGAATTACAAAGTAGGTTTTATACTTATACATACCATATTAATTGTATTATTTTACGGAATATTTATATTTGTTATATTTAAAATATAGTTTAATTGAAAAATCATTCGAAATTAATAATTTTTTGATATAATTTTCAAAAATGACGCACGTATACCCACCCGTCCGAAGTGTCCTCTGGACACTGATTGACATTGATGTATTGCGCCCTGAGTATGCGCAACAGGCCCAGCGGGGGTGGTTCACGCGGGGCGGTAGTGAATTACTCTTAAGCCCTCAAGTCTAGTTCTAATTACGGATTTTGGCTCGAGAAGCTTGAAGCCTAAAAAATTGATTGTTTTCTAAGAAAGCTTGTAGCTTCTTTTATTTTATGGCTATTTTTTTAGTAGTCCTATTTTATGAGTCCGCCTTTAAAAAGGCTCGTATGCTTCAAATTTATGGCTTAAAGGCTCGAGTCTCTGCTATCACTAAATGCACGTGCATTCACCGCAGGACTGGAGATAAATGTGTTTCGCAAAATGCTCCGTTGTAAAAGTGGCCACTCACTCAGTCCGTTGATTTCAATCTCATTCGGTACTCGTAGGATTACTTACCAATATTGGAAGATGGAAAAGGATTTTTTTTAGTTCGTTCCAGAGTATGAAGCCTGAATCCTCAATTGACACTATGAGACTCATGGTGAGCATGCCATGCTTATGTTGAGACTAATAAAAGCCTTAGACCCTCACAACAGATTATTAAGCAGAGGTTATAAGATGTTTTTTAAAATTTAATTATTACCTAGGCGTAAATATCTTTGGATTCCTAGAAACTTATTTTTTGGCACTATTTTAATTTTTTAAGATATATATGTAAAGAATAATACTTTTTTTTACTAGCAATCTTTTATTGAATTTTACCACTAATGAGAATTTTTAATTACGCTTCTATTGATATATAATAAATATAGCAAAGCAATGTTACATGTTTAAAATAAACAGTATAATACCCTTTTTCCCTAGACTTTGTTTATGTGTGTATTTTGTATCCGATGATTAGTCGTAGTTTATTTATTTATGTATATTTCTATTAAAAAAATTCAAAGTCTCACACGCGATTTCTTCTTTGACATGATTTGATTTCAATTAAGTAGGTAACTACCTTCACTACAATTATAAATTGTCAAAGCTACTTTACCGACTATTTAGTAAAACCTAGTATTTACTTAATTCAGTTGGTAAAAGTCCGAAAAATCATCATAGTAAAAAACTTAACGGAATCCTAATAATTTATAGAAAGGATGTTTAGAAATCGAATGAAATGCGACACCTTTGTAAAATTAAAATTTATTGTCAAGGATATAGGTAACATAGATCATAATAAAATTTCATTCTTTACCTATATTTGCTTAAACCATGAGTAACGGTGAATGGTATAATGTGAGCGATTGTCATTATTTCACACATATTTATTATTTAATGTACCTAATTAACATTATGTTCACTCTGCATGATGACGCCCTGTCACATTCATAATAATTACTGTAATTATTATTAACATTATTGAGTATTATTTACATGTGTACAGTCTTTTAAATTTATCTTAAAGAGATCACTTCTTAACATTGAAGCCTTCACCCGTAGGGTCTAAAATCCACGGGTAGTTGTTGGGGCATTCCATGCAAGTGAAGAGACGGAGAACCTCCCCTGGTAACTCACGTGTTGTTAATGGACAGGCATTTGGTAAGGAGCAGAAAGGTTGACCTTTGACATCACATTTGTCTTGCTTCCATTCTTGGAAATCTCTGAGAGATGTTAGTTCTGTTGGGTTCTGCATCCATTGAATGACTTGAATGAGGGAAGTGAAGTAAACATCGTTCCTTTCCAACATTTCTTCGATAAACTTAATCAACTCATCTCTGAATTCTTTCTTAGATTTGAGCCATGAAGCGTGGAAGTGAAGACCCAGCGGCGCACGGTTGGTACTGTAGTGACGGTTGAAGTTGTGGCGCAAAAGACGAGCGAATTGGTCTCCAGTTTGGATGTTCGAACACGAGTCAACCACATGACATCCAGGAAGAGATTCATCGAAAGTTGGGTCATCTCTTCTATCTAATTCATTCATTACCATTTCCCATACGGGGTGGCTTCTTGATGGGCAATTGTGGGCATTACCGTTGCATTTATGTGGCATTCGGAAGTACAATGTATAGGGCCAGATGGGAACACGACCTAAAGGAGCTGTAATTGATGCATCGTAAACAAAGTATTGGTCAGCCATCATTTCAAATTGCCTGTTTCCACCAACACGCAGGTAAGGAGCACGGACACCAATGATTGAGGAATCTGTTATATTAGCAAAACGTTCTACAATTAAACGAGCGCCAGCCATTTCAGCTAACCAATCGTCGTAGCTTCCACTGGTCCAGTAGTTAGGATCGTCTTTGTGAGTAATGGAAAATACAGAAATTTCGTGACCCTTGCGGTGTAATTCTTGTAAGGCAGCATAGTTGGTATATTTATGTGAGACAAAGAATGTACCACGAATTTGGCAACCATTGGGATTGTGACGATTTCCGTTGAATATTTGCTCATACAAGTCGATGTTGTCGACGTTCACGGCACCATTGAAAGTGATGGTTATCATTTGAGGCACTTGGTTAGCTTCAATACCTCCAGGAATACGAGTTCCGTCAGCTGAGCAGAAACAATCAGGAAGTGCACATTGGTTAGGATCGCAGTCAGGAGCTCGGTTAGGATCTACGTCGACCGCTGTAAGAGGTAATTTTTTATGTAATATCACGTTAATAGAGTTACTATTATGTTTTACACACTATGTAAATACTTACTGCAAGCATTTTCATCAGACTCGTCTTTGCAGTCGGGTTTTCCATTACAGAACAACTCCTTTTCAATACAGTCGCCACTTCCGCAGGCTAATTTTCCTTCAGGGCAGATGGGCTCATCCGTTTTCAGAATAGGCAACACTTTCCTTGGTTCTGAAATACAGGTTTTTGGTAAATATAGCGAATCAATCGTTTTTGATAAGTTTGGAGGATTTTGGGTGTATTCCTTATACACATAGGTACGCAGGTGCCACTTATTTGTTTCTTATGTGTTTTGATTGTAACAGTGTCTTAGGGGTCAATAAGAAAATGGAAGAAATTCAAGCATGAAAGAATGATTAAGTTTACAGAAGATAAAAAGTAGGGAATAGGATAGCAGATACATGTAGGTATTTATTTTGAACTATAAAGTATCATATTTTATTGGTTATATATATCAGGTAACTAGGTACATAATTAATTAGAATGATTACAGGTACAGTAAAAGATAATAAATAATGATAGAATATAATGAGTTCAGCCCCCTTACCATGAACTCTTAAAGCAGGACAGTTTAAGACGTGGAAGCGAGACGCCGCATTACACTGCTCGTAGCGGCGTCTCGTTTCCTCATGGTAAACTGTCCTGTTTTAAGAGCTCATGGTAAGGGGGCAGTTCAAGATGGTTATATAAAAAAAACGAAGTTACTTTTAATCAATGAAAGAAGTCATCAGAATTTAGATGATGAAGTTGCCTTTCAACCAACATTTTATCGAATCAAATATATTATCTAGAATAGAATTCAAATACATAGTTATATGTAAAATATACGGGATGTGTCGGTGTATCTTAAATAAACTTTCTTACGGTACAAAGAACGAATCATTATTGTTACATTTTTATATATTTGCATTCTATTCTACATTTTATGATAAATTACAAGAAATTTTATGGAATACCTTATTCATATGCAACAACATTAAGTTAAGTTAAAGCAGATTTTGTGTATAATACATACATTGTTAATGTTGTGAATACTACTCGTAATGGTTAGTATAATTTAATTTCCCACGTATACCACGAAAAAGAATATTTTTTGTTAATAATTTAATGGTAATGAAGCTTAAGCCATAGGTTAGTAAGTATTGAGGAAACGCGGAGTAGAAAATGTATAGTGTCAACGATATTTTTATTCAAAAAATAAAGTTGATATACAAAATGTACTTTAAGACAAAGTAGTCAAAGTTTTTCTTTTATCTAATTGTAGTTTAGTTTAAATTGTCATCAAAGAGTTATGCACGTAAAAATCTGTTGTTATGCATATTTATATACTTTGTTACAAAAAGCAAAATAAACGTAGGTAAGCTAAGAAGAGAAAAAGATTGTTAGGGCTATATTTTCTGTAATGATTTGAATTTATATATTCTATGTGTGTGCATACATCTTAAGGATAATATAACTATGTGTAGGTACCTAGTGAGTGTAGTCGCATGATTCATCAATAGTTTAAATGATGTGTGTGGGTACGTTGTGTATATGGATAGCGAATGTGTTGGGTGTAATTTGTGGTGGAAATAATGTTAATGCGTAATATAATCGGGTTGGTCCACAGCGGGCCGCTCCCTCTGTCCGGGGCCTCATGCAATACACCTTAACTACAGTGCGACGCGGCCCCTTCACCCAAGCCTTGTTGTTCGCTACGCGCCAATAGCTTCATTTCGGCACTTACTCTCAAGTTTGTCACAGTTGGTCACTTTACCCTTCCAGTCGCAGGTTTGTTTATCAAGATCGAAAGCCAGTCCAGACGGGCAAGTGATTTGTTTAAGACCTGACCTAGTGCACCTGCGTTGACAAGAAATGTGGCATTAAATTAAATGCATAATAGCAGGAAGTGGGCATTCGGAAGGCTAACAGGTACACCGGCTTGCGACTCTGGACCGGCTCCATAACGGAAGCTTAGCCCTCCGCACGACCACTTCCTCCATTCGACGGAACTTACTTTCTATTTTATCGCAATTCTTAACATTTGTTTTCCAGTCACAAGTTTGACGGTCGATATCGAAGGCAAGACCGCCGGGGCAGCGCACTGAGGCGAGCCGAGTCACGCCGTTCTCACCGCCCTTGTCGCACCTGTACACAGCGAGTCTCTGAGCATACTGTGTCCACATTATGTATATGAATTATTATACCGCAAAATTACTTTTTTTTTGTAATTCAATGCCTTCACGTGTCCTTTAATAGGCCGCGAAAATGGTCACCAGCTATGGTTTGGGAACTGGTGATCGCAGTATGTCGCGAAGGAGGATGCTGTTGTCTATAAATTTTACATAACATAACATCTAAGTCACCTTTTACGCCATTCACTTGATGAAAGCTTATTAAACTTATAATATAAATATTCCTGAACATCTTTTTAATAATCAAATTAACATAACTGTTTTTGAAATAAATTATGTAATAACAAGACAAAAAAAAACTTACATGTATCTCTGGTAATGCCAATAAACAGTCAAATATAATTGATTGATGTATGTAATATAAAAAGAATGTTTTGATAAAAGTTAACTATATTGATACTTATATTCACGGCACACAGAGAGAGATCGTTTCGTTCACAGACTGGAATATCAAGTCATTGCCTACTGCATACTAAGCAGTGTCCATAAATAAATCAAACAACGGTCCTCGGACACGCTCCCAGCTTTAATAGGTAGATACATACAACAGGTAAATGGTAGTTGTATGTTTGGTACTTGTTAGTACACTACTAAGCGGAAAGTTCTCGTAATACATACCGGTCTCCAAACGCTTTTGCGAAGTCTGTCGGCGCCTGCTTCTTAGATTCATCTTATCTTCTTCATTATATTTTAAGTACTTAGGTAAACCTTGCAAGCTTTCATTACAACTGATTCAGAACTGGTTTGGTTACTAACCCGTTTTCACTAGGCTTTGATAGAATCATGACAAAGTTATGACGACAGAATAACATTGCAACTTAGTCACATTTCGAAATTTCTATATTACAACACCCACAACGAAGGTATATTTTGTCAAGATGTGCTAAAGTGTTGTTGGGTAAAACCTACCTGACTACATCGCGGCAGTCTCCTTCGGTGGTAAGACGAAAATATTCATCAGCCGGGCGACCGTCGCACAACTGTTCTGCATTTACTTCATCTCCGCCATCATCTTCCTGCCGCTTAACCCGCGACTCGCCATTTACTGCAGCAATAAACATTATGTTGGTCAATAAGCGAATATTACTTGTTTATATTAACGGGTTGTATATAAGTAGGAATTGTATTTTCTATTTTGAGTAAGTAATAGAGCACCGGCACTACACTCTACATAGCTACTCGTTAGGTAACACCACTTAACGTAAGCCGCTATTACAACACAGCGGGTAAAGGAATGTACTAGTACCTACAGTTTCATTGCAGTGCCGACGCCCGTGCCTGTATGTGTATGTACACACTTATCTGTTGTGCTCATTAATTGCAATAACTAACGAGGTACCTATGTTTGAATCACTTCTACTGTAGGTAGGTACTGTTAGCAATATAAATAACGTAAGCTTTTAAGTAATTAGTTTCAACACCAATACTCCTGCCACAGTAGGAGTTGTTGCGAAATGAGTAGCTTAAGTTATTAAGGGAATTCTAACTTTAGAATCATCTGAGTCATTTGCAGCTCCATTCCATGTCGGCATTGAAAGTTAAAACGTTGAAAAGAAATCGAGGTCAAGCGAAGTAAACGAGCCACGTAGCCGGTGTTCTTTCTTTGTTAATTTACAGCGAACTTAAACTTATGTAAACTTAGTAATCTAACATTGTTATTAATTAAATAAAGTTGGTACTATTACGACCTGCTAAGGTAAAAATATTTTTGTTTGGTATTTTTTTAATATACTATTATTATGATAGTTTTTTATATAGAGATTTATATATATAGATAAACATTAATTTACAACTTAATTTAGATTATAATTATTAATTTAACGTGTGAGTTAAATCAATTTAGTTATTTATCTTGTTTAGTCTGATAATTAATTGCAAATCTTGATTTTTTTTAAATAAACAAGCACTTTACTTAGAATTTTTCTTTTGGATATTAAATGTTAATGATATATTATGTAAGTAAAGTTAATTAATATTTGTTATAAAATTTTTATCATACTGCCAAAAATATATATAAAATTTACTGCTTGGGTAACTAATTTAAAAATATATACTTCCTGAAGACTAACAGTATTAAACAGAATATTATAATGGTGTAAGAAAAATATGAGAATACTCACCGAGACAGCTGAGCAACAACACACCAAGACACAGACACGCGTGTCGAGCCATGATGCTCGGCGAGGACTGGTCGCTGCGACGCGCGCTGTCAAGAAAGTGCAAGAGGTCTCCGCTGCCCCTCTTCACCTATTTGTATTTATATAACCTGGCAGCGCAAACTCGGCACCAGCTTGCTCAGACACTTCAGCCGTCCTATAGGTGATACACCTCTGGACAATCTAAACTATTGTACTAGGATCGCAGCTTTTAATAAGCCTCCGATGTCGTTTCTGGAAACAACGTAACTTATATGATACAAAAATCGCTAATGATAAAGCACCTTTTGAAACTTTCTTTTACATGCGACATACTTCATGTTATATTAGTTTTCCACTTGTGAAACAAAATTAGACTTTAATTAACCTAACAGAATTTCCTCAAAAGCTTTATATCTGCATAATATATATTTAGCAAGTAGTTTCGTTTTTCGTATATGAACCTATTGACTTGATCTTGCGTTAAATCTTAAGAACAGAAGTTAGACGTACTTACCTATGTACGTACAGTACATGCCGAGTAATGGACGTTGTTGGCTTAACAACAGATACTTTATATTAAAAAATATATATCTTGTAGCAATTACAAGCAAAAATATTAAATTTTTTAATTAAATAATAATTGTTTTTATCTGAAATTGATTATAAAACAAAGATACATTTTAGCTATCAATGATTCTGATAATACTATATAACGAACTATAAAAATTTTTTTTACCTGTTTACTTAATTTAATTTTAATTAATTTGATAAAGCAAAATTAATACCTACTGTTAAGATTTTATTAATTTTTTTTTCTTAATTTCTCACCGAATTTTTCACCTGATTTTAATCATATTTTAGCATTGTTTTTCGTATTTCTTAAATCAAATCAATTTATTTGTTTAAATATGTGTACAAATGGCCTTTATTTTAATAAATTAGGTCATAACACATTAACTAATTTTTGGTTTCCAAAAACAATAAATGTATATGACTAATATCTATGTTAAATAGTTATTTTAAACATCTCATATCTTGACCCTTTTGAGATCACATAACATAATTTAAAAAACAGTTCTAAAATAATCCTCTTTCATCGTTGTTACTATATGCATAACTACAAAGTGTGGGCCTGATAATGGCAATAGGCTCGTTAACTAGGCCTTATGATAAGCAGCAAAATATCAGTGCAGACTGCAGATGAAGGAGAAAACCTCTGCCTACCAATTTGGAGATCAATGCAATTAACTATATAAATATACTACGCGTGTGCTTAATACTACTTTGGTTAATAGTTAATACTCGAATGACATGTAATGGATTTACCTTAGCTTATGAGTTATGATAAGTTTTAATTGCTCATCAGGGAGATAACAGTGTTGAGATTTAATCACTCTACTATAACTGTCATTGTCAGTAAGTTGGACTCATATTTTTTAAGTAATTTCCTTAAAAAATATGTGTCCAACTTAGTCACAGATAATAATTAAACATTATAATTTCAACATAGGAACTAACTGTTCATTTTTTCTAATTTTACCCGTAGGTATACCTACATGTTATTGTAGTATTATCTACTATAATCGTGTGATCATCACGAACCGTATTGGGCGGTATTAACGGGGCCCCTAAAAACATCACCAACTTGTTTGGCGAGTCAACATTCTAGGTACTTACATTAGCGGACTTGCGGATATATATGTCAACTAATTACACAGCTCACAGTTCAAACTTCCTAGGAAATAAATATGTATTTTTAGGTACAACAGTTCTTATAACTACATTTAACAATAATAAAATCGATATACGGTTGGTAGTCTTACTACATTAATCTAAGTTAAATACGTGAACCTACGTATACCAGTAAAGAAAAGAATAACAAAGTAGGTAGGTAAGTGTTAACCCACGTTTATTTACTATAGGACTATCTAACTAATAACCTTGAAGATATGGCAATCCACAGGTTATTCGCTTGGGATCATTACTTTCCTACTACACTTAGTCTTGTGACTAGTCCTTCCAGTTAGTACGGACAATACTTATGTAATCCTGTTATAAGCAGGTTGATTAAAGAAATTGATTTCACTTTCAATGTATAGGATTGATACGTTTAAACTGTGTCATTTATAATGTTTTTCGATAATAAACTTAAACATAATTGCAACTGTGTTCTAATGAAATCTATAAACAACAGTCTTCATGACTTCTTGCTGTGTAAGAAAATATAATCAGCACCATAAGCATAGAAAAGTCGAGGCCTCTATTTAGAATATGTATAAAATACTTAACGAGTCACCAACCGCCATAGTGGGTATTATGCTTATTTAAATAGGAGACTAAACCTTCAGAGATGAATAGTTTTTATAGAATTATAAAAAAATGTATATTATTAAGTTACTTTTTTGCATACTTGCTGAGTGAGACTTACTTTCGATCGTGGATCGAACCTGTTTTATATAAATTTATGTCAATGTCAAATAAAGGTGGAAAGACGATCCCCATATACCTATAAATTATGCTAATCAGTTCGAGATCGGTTTTTGGTTAATTGGATTTATTTAATATTGATAGGAGTAAAGTAATAATAGTTCATATAATAACTAATAGGTATTTATTAAATGTGTCAGGTAAAATATACCGAACTGTGTCTCTCTTACAAAATGACTACTTATTATGTAAAGTTTTATCTGAAAATGTCAATATATTCAGAGGTCACTATTTAAATATACCTACTTATTATGAAGATATATCTGTCAAAAGTCAAGGGCAGCGAATTAATTCGACACCATTTAAAAATTGAATTTTAAGTATAACATTTGCGTTTGTAACTGATTATGGTTTGCCTCTGCAACTTATACAGTACCGTAAACTATTTTCTTACATCTTGTGATGGCTGAATACTGCAGTAGGCAGGGCGGTGCCAGCGGTGCCCAGGCACAGGGCGCAGGCCCATGAGGGGCGCAGAAATGACCAAACCAGGACCGTAAACAACAAAAAGGGCGCTGTAAAAATAGTTCGCACCGGGCGCATAAAAGGCTAGTTGCAGAACAGGCAATAGGTAATACCTATCGTTTTTTTATTGTTAAGTTATGGTGAAATTGTTGATGTGTCTTTCTATCGTTTAACTTCGATATTGATCGATCTCCGAGTCAAGTCAAGTCTAAGATGGGCAACTTTCCCTCACAACACAACTTTCCATAACAAACTATATTTCCACTTCATTTTCTAAATTTATTGTCAAATGCAATTCGCTATTTACCTTGAAGTTAATAGTGTCAATTTATAGAAAATAACGTAACGTTTAGATATTTTTTTATAAAATTTAA
Organism: Abrostola tripartita; assembly: GCA_905340225.1. NCBI lineage: Eukaryota > Metazoa > Arthropoda > Insecta > Lepidoptera > Noctuidae > Abrostola > Abrostola tripartita. The sequence continues at coordinate 8,471,268 of HG996488.1, forward strand.
TATTCTTATTAATTAAATATTCTCAAAGAATACCCTAAATTGTCAAGCATAGGTACTTTGATGAGAGTGAATGAGGCGAAAGGGGTATGCCAGGATCTTAGCAAATGGACATTCTTGGTGTCTGCTATTATTTTTATTTGTGTTATTTTTTTTCTATGCATTTCGTATATGTGATTTATATGATATTGATGTACTTTTTTTTTTGCTTGATATAAGTACAATTACTACACCGGGTTAATTGTATGTTATGTCTGATTCTATTAAATAATACTCGATATCTTAGAAGATGTTCTATTTGCGGTCGAATAATGTTGAAGGATGTGATGTAGATTTATATATTTTTATTAATTGGATATTAAACACATCTCATGTTCAATTACCTACTTATTTCTAAAAAAATAATCTTCTATAATAAACCTAATTAGATTAATTTTTTGATAAAAGTAAAGGATTTGAAGCCCTGAACTGGTCCCATTTTCTTATAGACCCCAGCGAACGTCTGTCTTCGTCAGACGTAGTACCTACATGTCACAACACTTACTCAAAATACTCCCCCATTTTCTTTTACTCTGAAACTTGTACACTACAATAGTAACAATAGTTTTCGCAAGTGTTGTTTACCAAGTAAGTGTCTGTTGGTGATAAAAAAACGATCGCTGCAGAAAAACATTTACCCCTCTATTATGTATACTGCTAATAATTGGAAGTCTTATAAATGTTCATCTCAATTAATAACAAGTACAAACACACTATAACTAATAAACACGCTATTGTCTGATGATCTAAATAACCGACCAATTGTGCAGGCTTGATTAATTTAATGAAAATTGTTCGAGATGGTTGCAAATAAATGTTATTTGATGTATGGATGGCCTTGTAGCTACATCCGGGTCTCGTACTTATGTAATGTGCGAGGAACGAGGCCCACGGGTGTAAAAGACGTGCGGTGCGATTCGGCTAGGCTGCGGGCCGTGAGGTTGACACAGCACGCCCTCCAGCCGCCAGCAACCCGCAGTTTCACCGTTGGCAATTACTAGACTACCTTTTATGCAAATAATGCAGATAAAATCGGCGTGTTGCACTAAGGAATGATAAGGCACTTCTGATATGATAGGTGAACCTTAGAGTCGTCACCGTCAGAGATCACAGAGATAACTAAAATAACAAATGTATAAAAAAATAGAGATACTTTTGGCCAATGACGCGGTCTATAATATAGAAACACGGAAGCAGACTATCGCAAGGATTTGCATATATTTTGTTTTTTAATACCTACTATGAATCTACTACTATACATTTTTTATAAAACAAGATGATGTTTAAGTAGGAACTTGTATGCTTAAAATGTAACTGTGGAGATGTTTTATATACACACTTACTCAGTTATTACCGACATTAATAGTTAGGGTTCCGTTCAATCACAAAAGGAAAACCTAGGAATTATTTTGGAGTCCTTCAGATTAACACAGTCGATTTTATAAAGGCCGTGTTGATATTGTCTGGTGAGATGGTTTTAATAAATTATAATTTATTTTAAATTTGCTACTTCTTAACAAAAATTGTTGTAGAAAGAATAGGGTAATACAAATTTTCTAATTATTTATAATGTAAGTTTATTTTTTAATTAAATGCTCATCATCCTAACGGCTCGACTCATACAAATATTGGCGGATGAATGACACAAATATGTGTCCCAATCTTGCGATCAGAATAAGGATTTTACCACCGGGATGCGAAGTTAACTTATATACTTTTATTATGTTTGTATTAATGTCTCGATGAAAAAATACCTACAAACATCTAAAACCAAAAGAAAAACAAAGTTTGTAGGAACCTACTAAGAGTTTAAAAAAAATGTGATATATGTATACAAAAGGTTTCATCAAAAATAAACGTTCCTAGAAGCTTGAATTTTTTTCTTTTTTTGGTAACTAATATAACCAACCAATATAACCAATTCCTCATGTAATGCAAAAAATATAGTCTTTGCTCTTTCGTGAGATATGCCTGTTTGTTGCATAAGATTTTATAGATTTAACATTTGAACTGCCAATTGCTTGCCGATATGCGGGTGTTACGTGTATATTTGACCTGGATGTTAAAGCTAAAACTACTTTTTAATATATGATATGCATGGTCTATGCATAGGAAGAGTCTTTTCACGAATATTTTTTGTTTGTTATAATTTACATTATGAATGGCAAGGATTTTATTATGTCACTTCAACTGGTTTGGGGTATATTAGTGATAATTTAGGCAATAAACTGACTAAAACTATATAATTATCATATTCATGAATATGTATATTTAGCTGATGTTGATCTAGGATTGACAAAGCATACTACCCGATTTTCGAGTTCGGTTTGGTAATGTAGCGTTGTAGTCTCTAAAATGTGTACAAGCCTAGCAATCTGTTACATTTGATTTTGAACTCTACATATTCGTTGTTTATTTTTCTAATTGTGAAACATTACTTATGTAATTTTAGTCATATCACTACTGTATATTTAGGACTGTAAGAGAATATTATCTTTTAAATGAGGAGTAAATAATTTCAGGCAAATCCATATGAGTTGCTGTATACTTACCTCTCAAAGTCTACAAACAATAACGTTAGAACATATTATCCTGTGACTTTGTCTAATAGTTTGATTTTCGTAAATTACTTAGGCTACACAATCATTTAGCTCATTTAAGTAGTAATAAGGGACATGAACTTTCCTAAGATGCACCGAGGAGAGCATGTCGAGGCTCGCTCGGCGTCATACTCACAGCGCCGCAAGTAGGCGCTCAAGAGTCAAGGATTCTACAAGATATTTCCTTTCACTTGCGACAATGCATAGATACGTATGTATAGTATAGCGTGTTCGTGCCGACATCATAGCATAGTAAGCTGGGTATTTATAGTCTATTTAATACATATGCACTTCATATTTATTATTGTAAAGGCTACACCCTTTTATTGGACATTAAGGCGACCGTTAATATTCAACATAATACCGATTGCCTTATATCAATTAGGTATCATATTTGAAATTAATAACACGCTAGTCTTTAGTAATTCACCTACACTTGTAGCTTTTATTTTATTGTGAGAAAACTAGAATTAATATTTATTATTTCCTTTATTTAAATTATTTTTCTTATAAATTACATTTTTAAATATCTATATGAAAATATAAAAATAGGGCCCAACCAGCAGCGGGAACAGGGTCCAAGCTACCGGTGGATAGGGCTCCAGAGAGAGGAACCTCCTCACAATGCGTGCCGTGTCGAGGAGTACATATTATTAATAATATTATTATTAATAAGTAAATATTTGCATCTTGATACCTACCTACTAAGAAAGACAGTCATTTATATATTATATAGTATAATTGCTACTAATCAAGTGGATAAAATTGATTTGCTTCAGTAACTTCGCAGAACTCGTAATGACAAAGCAAAAAGTTTTAACACATTTAGCCACTTTATTAAGTAGGTATATTTATTTTCCTTGTTAATAAAGTTCATACATTATCTACCTGGAATAAGTCAAGTTGTGAACACAAAGTCAGTGTAAAATAATATGTAACTATGCTTGTATATTTTTAGATACAAGATACGATTAAATACAATTAATTGATTTCTAACTTTATTAGCGGATGTTGCGATGTTAATACCTAAATTTGATTGAATTATAATACTACACAGTCACGTCATGTGAAGAGATAGCTTTATAGCCCTTATTAAACCTTCCTTATTATATTGCGCGCATCGAGAAGTGTGAGATTTGGTATTAAGAATAATCACGGTTGAATTTGAACCATTTGGCGACTGCTAGACTCAATCATAAGTACATTACAATGAATTGGTTGTACATAAAAACAAGTTTTTAATACGAAGTCAACAAGATTCTTTCTGGAATATTCTAGAAAATTATAAAGCTCCTAAAGCTTCATTAAGTAATTAAAATTCCAAGAAGTATTTATCATTTGTGCCTACGTTAAAATAAATTGATGTTATACGGCCAAGGCCTCTGCAAAATGAATCAGGATCATGTTTTATACATATAGAGGTATATGCACCTTCTTACGTATGAACTGTTATGCAATTTTAAACTTTATGTCTTGGTGGAATTTCTGTTTGATTACATATTTCTGTTCAGACAGGTATTTAAATTGATTAAACCTGCAACTGGGTTTAACTGCTTAATTCTAAATCTTGCTCGATCATGACTATGTGGTATTGTGCCAACTATAGGTATATCTACCGATTGTGGTCTAGTTATATCTAGCAGTCTATATACATCATAAGTGTTAGATAGTACATACTTTAATCAGATGGTTAAAGGTATTTTTAAGTTTAGAAACATCATAATATGTATATTAATTTTCTATTAGGCAAAAATACATGGCGTATCTTAGTAAGTGTTTACAATAAGTGTGAGTACGTAGTGACAAGCCTAGGGAAGACTTTCACTGCTTTCACTGTCACAGGCTGCAATGCGCTTCTCTGTGCTAACATGCCAAATATCTACCGGTGAACGCCGTCCTAACTCTCCATTTATTTAGGTGCTGCTAACAATACTATTGCTTTTCATTGTCCTTATTCACAACTTCGATAAACGCTACATATTGCAAAACAAAATGGAAAGTTGGTTATGGAGTTGAGGATATGTACATGGACGGAGGTGATGACGTGCAATGCAAGTTACCGCCCACAGATGTCAGGGGAGATTAACGTGTTGGTCGCGCCGGCACCTATTGTTCAATTCTCGGCGTGTCACGCACGCATACCACGCTGATGTGTCAAACTCATAGAAACTGATTCCATTCTGATGCACAGATGTAGCAACAATATCACAATAGGGCTGAGCTGACACTTACAGGAATACAGCGACATAAGGCTTATTCAATATAAGTATCTATACTATCTAAAGCTTTTGCATCATATTTATCACAAGGAGACCGAACGAAGAAGCAAGGTTACATATTATAATATCAATATCTAAATAGTAAAACCTGCACGAATATTCGTTCAAGACGTTCTCCACTAACATCTTAAGAATATTAACCAAGTGATTGACAGACGTTTTTGTAGATTCCATTAGCTTTTATATGATACGATATTTTTGGCCTGAGATATTGTAGGTGAACATTTGTGCGATGCACCCAACGGGCGTAAATCATTTGGTCAATACCCCTTAAAATCGTTTTGCGTTTTTTACATGTTGCCACACGTTTAAAATGTTGTTAGTATACCGATGTAGATACTTATAAAAACTTTCCACAAGAGGCTAATGACTTGCACCCGGGCGAGCAAACATTGCCTGATTAGATGTTCAACTCGATTGGACACCTACATGACTGATTTATAAATGATCTTTTAGGGTTCGAGCTTCTACGGTTTAGTAACAAATTAGATCTACGTTTTCTGGATTTTTTATGTTTTACATTTTTAGAAGTATATGTTTCATAAAGTATATATAGATGATTACATTAAGGGTTTTTACAACGTTTTTAAATTTTTTTGATTAGCTCTTAGTCGAAAGATTTGAAGATGGCATTTTTCTTAATCACAACATTAATTATTTATACGTAGTTGTTTTATTAATACCTAATCCACTGATGCTAGTTGGACGTGTTCAAATTCAAAAGGTTATTATTTCATGTAATCCATAATCCATTTATTTATAGAAACCAATTTATAGTCATGGTGTTGTTATGAGTAGGTAGGTATAGATGCATTTTTTCATCTAAAAGTTTAGATATGTATCTTTGTTAGCATCGGAAGTTAAAACCAATAATACTTTGAATCTACTTCATGGCAACAACTACAATTATTACCTTCATGTTTAATAAGTCATAATAAGTGTATTCTACGCAATTGTAAGATTTCGTTGTGCTCTGCTTAGTAACAGTTGGTAATTATTTGTACTTACTGATTATGTAACATTTTGACATATTGAAATGTGCAATTAAGACATATAAAAACACATTCCTAAATATCAATGGGTACCGAACTATAGATATATGGAATGCAGTATTTAATACAAAAGGTTGACATATCAAATATCCAGGCGGATGTTCGTACAAGCACAGCACGTTATGTCAGTGACCGTCCAGTCTTGTTTACTCTTTGTTTAAATTGTATAATGTGGAGGTAGTACCAGTACGGTGTGTAGATATAAGTTTATATGTATATTTATTTCAAAATGAATTACTGATGTTGCTGATGTAGCTTTTATGATGCTTACATAATCCAATAGATCGCACGCTCGCAGACAGTCTATCATGAATGTGAGAGATAATATGTCAAGTAATTAGTAATTAGTTACATGGTGCACGCACTTTTATTAACTTTCTGCTATTATTTTGCTTTATTCCTTTCAATAACAGCTAATCAATTATAATTATCCTTTTTTCATTTATGACACTTTTATTTATCTACTAATAAATTATATATGACTGTGTGTAAATCTTGGTGTCTGCTAAAGGTGGGAAAATAAACCAAGGTAAATTTTTATAATTTTTATTTTTTTATAAATTTATAAAACAGACTTACATTAGAAAAATCACATAAACTATTAAACAGACTTATTAAATATTTATGTGAATCTATATTACATACAGTAAGGTAGGTACTTAGGCTACGGACGGGATTATGACCCGGTACATTTGAGAATTACTGGAAAACATATTCGGAGTTGATAACAATAATTCACTGAATGACAATATTTTTTTAAATTTTATTGTCACATTAATATAGTTCTAACTACGCATATGTTACCCATGCAAATGACTCATCAGATTTTTATATCAACTACTTAGAGCTCAAAGGCGTGAGATCATGGCTCTACTAATAATGGCCGTCACCCGTAGGGTCGTTGAGCCAGGGGTAGTTCACGGGGCATCTCACGCAAGTTTGCAAGTTGATCGTTTCACCGGGGACCTCCTTGGAAGTGAGCTTGCAAGAATGGGGCACCCAGCAGGCTTGGTTTCCTTCAACGGCGCACTTTTCCCTCCAAGGCTCGAAGTTCTTAGCTTCAGTGACTGTACGAGGGTTCTGGATCCATTGGATCACCTGGGTCATAGTAACGAAGTACACATCATTGTGACTTTCGAGGATTTCATCAATCCAGAACAAGAAAGCCTCTAAAAATTCGGGGTTGTTCTTCAGCCAAGCAGCGTGGAAGTAAAGACCTAATGGAGCACGATTCTGTTCGTAGTGACGGTCGAAGTTATGGTTAAGGAAGTTGTAGAACTGGTCTCCAGTGAGAATGTTAGAACAGGAGTCAACCATAGCGCACCCAGGTAAATACTCATCGTTGCTAGGATCTTCACGACGGTCAAGTTCGTTCATCACCATTTCCCATACTGCGTGGCTTCTAGTAGGGCAGCTTTGTAAGTTTCCATGGCAACGGTGAGGCATTCTGAAGTACATTGTGTAAGGCCATAGAGGAGGGTTCGAGAGCGGCGCCGTTATCGTGCTGTCGTACAGGAAAGCTTGTTCCTCCATCATGGTGAACTGGTTGTTGCCACCAACACGCAGATAAGGAGCGCGCACGCCTACTACACTCTGGTCTGAGATGTTTGAGAACTTTTCAATGATCACTCTCATACCAGCCATCTCCTTGCCCCAGTCATCCACGGTGGCGTTGCTCCAGAAGCGTTCGTCATCGTTGTGCCTAAACATATTATTAAATCATGTTAACAAAATGAAATGGCGTGGTGAAATTATTTGGTGAAAGAGATTTAATTATTTCAACTTACGTGGTTGAATGAACAGCGCTATTGTGTCCCTTTCTGTGGGAATTTTCGGAGGTATAATTTTTTTGTTTACATTATACAACCTAAATAGCTTCTTAAAAAAATTGGAAAAGGATTATACTAGTTTCCAAATCATTCGGTCCAAATCATAGTAATGAGTCTATAGTTATCCTTTTTCCTACACCTGTCATCGATTAATGACAACGACAGTATGTAGCGGTCGACACGATGGCTGCGTAACAGTAAGTACGCTGAGCTTAACCAGGGGACCCAAAGTAGGACTAAATACGTGCAGTTGGTTTAGAGCATGCATTGTTCTAAATGTAGAATGTTCTGAATGTAACCACACTGAGTGACATGCGGTTTTCATTTAGAACCTTCCCAATTACATTTATATGCAAAATCTTTACCAATAAAAAGATCAGTGCAGTAAATATTTGTTTTGACTTACGTGATTGAATGAACAGCAATTTCGTGTCCCTTTCTATGTGTTTCCGCAACGGCCGAGTAGTTGGTGTATTTATGTGAAACGAAATAGGTCGCTCTAATATCGCAACCGTTAGGATTTTTACGTTTGCCGTTGAAGATCTCTTTGTATAGTTCGATGTTGTTGTTGTTGATAGCATCATCGAAAGTGATGGTGATCATCTGGGGGACGTCTTTGGCAGGTAGGTCGCCAGGGATAACGGTACCGTCTTCTGAACAGAAGCAGTCGGGCAGCACACACTGAGATGCGTCGCAAGGCGGAGCTCTGTTGGGATCGTTGTCGATGTCTACGATAAACAGAAAACCGAATTCATATGTAAGTAGGTGAAATTATGGATGCAATCATCTTGTTTTACATTTCAATATACCTAACAATGATTGTATTGCAATTCAGAACTATTAATTATAAATATCGTGAGAATATCAACATGAAACATGCAATAGTTGCGCTTAGGTAATGATTTTCGGCCACAGTTCTTTGTAACTTTTACGACAACAGCTATTGTTGGTTTGAACACGATCAAAGCTACGGCGCGAAGAATGTGATGTTGTTTGTCATTTACAGACACTAACTACAAGGCATGTGCAGCTGCAGAGGCGTATGAAGCTTGCGCGGGGCGAGCGTCAGAACCAGTACGGGTACTTTCGCTCAGACGAATCACTCCGCACAACTGACACATGATTTCACTTTTGATTCAGTAATACTAGTTGTACATAATTGTAAATAACTTACATAACCATTTAATAGTTTACCCATGAAGTTGCATAGAATTAAAACTCTTATTACATAATAATATACACCTCTATGTTATATATACTTAGTTACAAAACTGCACCCATTGCAGCTGTTTAGAATTTAATTAATTGCTCCACGAATTCTACTTTATTTAAATAGTTAATGGTATTACAGACATTGTTAATTTTGGTATGCACATACATTTACTTAAAGACGTGAGCTAGAAGTTTTATACCGTACTTCCAGTCCAGGGTCTTCGCAACTGGTGAAGGGAATTTTGTATCCTTGTCATGTACATAATTACAATTCAAGTAATTTCAAGTCATATGGCGTAGGTATTGTATGAATCGTGTTTGGGTTGACTCGATGCATACCGACTAACCGTTGATGTGTGCGGCTATCAACTGCATGTGTAGAAACAAAGCTTTCTAACTTTTACACATCCGTCCAATTGATATAAGTCCAACATGAATATCATCAATAATAAACACCCCGTGTTACGATATAACATTGAGATGTTTTTTTTGGCAAAGTGATTGTCAGTCAGGTTGTTCGTCACGCCTCACGGGCCTGTTCTTATTTGAGATTTTAGTAATTCAAGTTCAGTGAATAATTTTAGTTTTAGATAAGGTTCAGCATACAGGGTATCTTGTAGTGAGCAAAATTAATTTTTTAGGTAGATAGGTAATTTAGATTATTATTAATGAGAGCTAAGTGCCATTCTCTGAAAAGGTTAGTACGGTAAAACTATGCCAAAAAAAATCAATTCTTCTTACTTAAGGTGGCACTAAGCAAGTTGCTTTGGTATTTCATATTACGTCTGTAGTAACACTTATTGGAGGAACATGCACGCTTTTTTTATATTAAATGTACCTACCGCAAGAATTTTCGTCAGAGCCGTCAGCACAGTCTTTCTCGCCGTTGCAGAAAAGTCCACGCTCAATGCAGTTTGAGTCACCGCACGCTAGGAAACCATCTTGGCACAAAGGCTCTTCCGTGTACAGTAAAGGCTTGATTTTACGCTCTTTATTCTTCAATTTGCAGTTTTTAACAGCGTCTTTCCAGTCACAGGTCTGTTTCTCAATATCGAAATATAAACCAGCTGGACAACGGATAGCTTGGATACCCTGATAGAAAAATACATATATTTAGAATTACACACAAAATATACCTAATACATTAGCTTGAACGACCAAAGGCACATTTTTGTTGTGTCACGATATATTCAGGGTGTAGGCCTTCCTATTGATGCAGTTATCAATTTAATTATTATTATTGTCCATAAGGACAGGGGGCGGTCAGCCAACCAAAAAAACAATGTTTGTATGATTATTTATAATACCGGACTATTAAATGTTCCACTGCAAGGAACTGGGCAGGGTGATTGAGTATTTGACCTAACAGGATAAACAAATTTATTTTAATTTAAGTTTTAATTTTTTGTTTGCAGTTGTCTTGCCTTGATATTAATGTTACAGGTTAATATTATAAATCTGCGTTTAAATCGTTTTGTAAACGAAAGTATAAATATAATATTCAAATTATAAAATATGTGATCACTGATCACAATGTAGGTTTAGGATTTTCCTTGAGTAGTAGGTACTTTTTTTACTCATGTTGTGGTCGCATATTAACATCATACAAAAATGTAGGTTTTTTAAACATTAACCTTTGGAGGGATTGCCGTTTCTTCTCCATAGGAATGGTACAACATCAGAACCGTACAAAACAGTATATAAAGTTTCATAAGCACCTATAATTGGTTTCCACCACGGAACAGAAAAGTTTACATAAATTAAAAATGTTTTAAGAACGATGGTAGTTGTAGGTAATGAAAAAAATATGTTGAAAGTAGTGCCTTAGACATTTCATTTTAGAATAAAAAAGATTAAAAAATAGTATTTTATGCATGACCGGATACTGCACGGTTGTTTGATACATCATACAGACATCCGAGGAGGATCTTGTAACAACTTGAACAATTACACCGATTGTCATGATACTAGCGTGCGGTCGAGAGCCGGCCGGCGCGCCGCGGCCGCGTGTTCTTACGTTACCTTGAATGTCGTAAGAACGCAACAGTAGAACCTACCCACAAATACGCAATACTCTGTTGTTTATATTGAGGACAAATTTCTAATGTTTAATGCGCTTCGCATATGTTTAATTATTTTACCTTATTTGCACTTGTATTTAAATTCTAAACTAAACTCATATTTTAATAATTAAGTCATTTAAGTTACTCTGTGCATATATTTTCATATAGTATAGTAAGGACATATTTACTAGAGAATGCGTGTGTAAAAGTACGTTACCTATATATAGGTACTCACCGAGGCGGTGCACTGGATGACGTCGCGACAGTTGTCGCCCTCGCCGGCCACCAGGCGGAACCATTCGCCGGCGTCCTTGTCCTTGCATAGCTCTTGCTCCAAGCTGTCGTCTTTCTTCGGCGCGTCGCGGTCGTCCGCTTGTCGCCGCCATCGGTGCCCATTGGCACCCGCTAAACAAACAAATGTCTAATTTAATAGCCTTTCATGGCATCCACAGCAACCTCATAACTAAAGCAAGTGACGTCTTATCTCTAGTCGGGTGTGTGAGCCGGAAGTACGATAATGATAATTTGGGTGTTTCCTTCGTTACTTACGTTACTAAATATTCACTGTTGCATTTTTGCATTAGAACCAAAATGTCACTTGGAAGCGTACGAACACACGAGTGTTTAAATGTCAAAGGTGGGGTGAGCGCTCGTGACATTTGACTCGCTTCGAAATGTCAGCGCTTGGGCAAGCGACAAGGACGACTCTTTCTATGTCTTCTGTCTATACAAAATTGTGCATTATGCATGGCATTTGATTTGTGTGCCGATTAGGCTGACGAAATTATTATAATTCAAAAAGGTTACGGAATAGTAGATTTCCTTGAATCATCATCATGTTCCAGGAAACTTAACGATATACCTATTAAGAAACTAGAATTGTGAATACCAAACCAGTTGTAAAAAACTGGAATTAATATTATAAAATCAATAATCAGAATTCGAGTAAAAAGATAATAATTTGCTCAACGTTCTAACAGTGTTTATTGTTTCCGTTAAGGTTCCCATAGAAATATGCCTAAGGTGTCGCTTTCGTCGTTTCTTGTCAATTGTTTGCTTCGCTTGGGTAATGTTCGGTAAAGTAAGAAATACATATGTTGTACACGGCGAGCTTGTAGCTGCGTGAGCGAGCCGTGCGAGTCATGTGAGCAGTGAGCCCGTTAGTCGTAACACTAGGAAACAGAGCTCTTGCAATATTATCTAACTGTCTCGCTTGCACTGTACTGCGCGCTTGCAGCAACGGCCGAGAGCGCCAGCTGCAGTGGGAAACTAATTACATACAAACACAAAAACTAATTATTTAAAACTTCTTAGTCCTTTACTTAAATAAAAAATGATTTGCCTTTCGTTGCAACCTTAAGTTACGGAAAACGATAACTGAGACTAAGCCATTATTAACCTGATTGATCTCAGTGTAAGAGTTCATAAAGCTAGCTAAGTGGGTTAGACGTTCACGCTGCCTATGCAATCAATAGCACTCGATTAATACACGACACGCTAGCGTGTATGCTCGTACATAATTATATTATTTTCATTGTTCGATACAGTAACAGTTGCACAACACCAGCGCGGGTAATGTAACAGAAATACCCTGCTGACAATAGATACAGAAGGTGATCTTTAATTTTTCATACGTCAATAAAACTTCAAAAGTATGTCGAGATTTCGTAACATTACATAAATATTCTAGTATTTGATTATATAGTTGTAGTCGTCAATCCACACCATTATCTTAATAAATGGCGCTTTGATTATACCTACAATCTAAATATTAGCTTAAAGACAAAATATCTAAACCAGTTTCGTAATCTAATTTTAGTTTAATCTTGATAAAAGTATGCAAATGCGTGATACCTACGTAAAATTTATTTTATTTGTTGCCGGTCGAAGTTGTAAAACTAACTAGTTTTCTTTGACCCGGATCTACCACGTGTTCGATTGCGATGTATGATATATATATATATATATATGATAAGTGGGTTTAATAATTTAACCCTTATACGAGAGAAATGGCTTCGCCGAGTATAAATACAATAGCGATGACGAAATAAAAGTTTCTCCAAACAGTGGCTTCACCTTTATTCGTAGAACTTAGCGCGTTGATGTCTCTTGTATGGGGAAGCCGACTGTTTACAGTTACACTTTGTATATAATAATTCGATCGTATTCTTTTTTGGGTGTTTTAAGATATTGTTATAATATCTAAAAAAAGACTATATTGTAGTCAATATTAAGCTAAGTTACATTTGTTATAAGTTGTTCATTGGATAAAATAAAATTTAAATAAACTTTAAACTATTATTACCGTCAAACTCGTTATGGACGATACCGTTTCCCTAGTATTGACTATTGTATTTAGTATGAATAATAAACCACGAATGTGGGAACAACTAGGTATGCGAGTAGGCTCGGGCGTCGACCGGGCGCGTTGTTGGAATACCAACGGCCGACCTTATGAATATTTAGCACCACCGCTCGACTTTCCTTCTGCGGCACTCCCTTTAAGCGAAGTTAATTTCTGATAACGGGAGACTGGCGTTTCCGTATGCGGAAGTAAACAGCGTTCACCTTGTCTGCGTCATTCACATGCGATCACGACGACCTCTGGGGTTGTCACAATCAATATTCACGTTTCACTTTGTCTCCTCGACGAAATCAACACGAAACATTATGTAAGGTGACTTTTATTTAGTGCCGACAGATTCATCCACGACTCCTTTAAGAATATGAGTATCGTGGAATTCCCAAGCAACAATGTAAATCAATAGACGTGCTAGAAACACATTAGTATTTGTAACGCGTTCTATAAAATACACTTAAACTTGACCGAGGCCGTGATTGCTGGCCGTATTGTGCATTTCTTCATAATGTGATGAAATATATTTACAACATGTTCCATTCGCTGTCAGACTAACACTGTGAATATATTAGAAACATACTCAACCACTTTTAAAACGTATCTGTAACATGGTTAGATGGTGAAGCAGGACGATCTAACTTGTGTTATGTGATAGGTAAATTAATGAGGCAACTCCAACATTCACTTTACTATATTTTATATAACTGGCTGTGTCAGTGAATTGCAGATGACGAGATGAAATTATCACACGGATGTAATAAAGGAATACAAACAGTGGTCGTTTGATTGAAGTTCGCGCTAGAAGTTGTTTATTAATTTGTTCATTAACATAACTTCATGCCTGTATTCCCCAAAGGGTTAGGCAGAGGTACACATATAGGACACCCACATTTCGCTCGGTATGTGATAGGTCGCAATGTAATAGGGGGTCAGCCTGTTGCCATCAACAGGGCATAAATCCAGACTCTGTGTTGCTACTGAGAATTACCAATTTGAAAAACTCAGTAACAATTTGCCCGAACTGGGATTTAACCAAGGACCTCATGGTCAGCAAACGCGCTTGGTGACTACTACACCAACGAGGCAGCCTGTTTGTGAGTTTGTGCTTTAAGTGTTTGATTAAGAAGGCATAACTTAATACAATGCTAAAGTTAACACATGTCTCCAAATCTTTAAAAAAATTGTCTAATAAAGTTAGACATTAGTTAAAAGTTCATTTAAAACAAAATAAATCGGCACAGTGATATAATATTTCAACACAGTATCAGAGTTGATCGTAACCCGTCTATGTATCTTTGACGTGGTGGTTATGTCGCAACTGAGTTGACCTAGAGACCTAAAGATCTGGAAACCTACCATAAGTAGATGTCTGATAAAAATAAAATTCATAATGCCTTACAAATCATTACACAATATATAATTATGTGTGTTATTGTTTTACATATTCACTGAATATTTTATGAGTCAACCAAAAACTTTAAGTTCCATATTTTAAATTATTTGATTAGGCTAATGTGAAGTAGAGTATTTGAAAAATTAAAGCACGAATTTATGGCCATCGAAGTACGCTACTTTAGTTTTGCTAATTGTACAATAACCCAGCAAGGCGTAAAATACGAACTAAAGACTATTGTAAAACTGTTCATAATTACTTTCTATCTATTTTATAATCTACACATTGCAGTAACCCGGTGTAACAATACGATCATTTAATAAAATTCTAAGGTATTGAAAAGAATTTGGTGGACATTTAATAATATTTTATGTCCCAGATATAATAAATTTGGATTTGTTATTGTTAATTACTAGTTTTATATATGATTTATTCCACAAAGTTGATTAATCTTTCTTAACGATCAATGAAAATAGACATGCCAACAGATTATAGGTTTAAAGAATAATCATGTATACTTGGATATTCTATAGTTATTAATAGCATGGGACTTATACTGACTGACAAACAATTCATTATAGGAAAAGGTACGATATTACTTATTTACCGCCGCCCATAAGACCAATGATCAGGAGAAAACAATAACTGCGAATTAAAGAATTATAAATGGCAACTTATTTACAGCCAGTTGGTTTATTGGGTTGTGACCTGCTAAGTATGAATTGATAGACTCGAAAACCAATACAGCGCTAACAGCCACTAAAACAAAATGGTAACTGCCTTCGCATTCATTTGTCGATGTATCATAATTATATAAGCGAAAATATGTTAACAATCACTAACTCAAGGTTAAATAACATAATTAATTGATTGTGATTCTAACGAAAGGAAGCTATTATTGATCACGCCCTTGAACACTTGACTTCTAGTTCACGTGACCTGTGACACTATGACATTTATCAAATACATGACTGTACACGTGCCACGTAAGTGAGCACGAACAATGATGAGGCAACTGGTCGTGTCCGTATACTAAAGACGCTAACATTACATTTTGAAAAAGAGGAAACGCGTCTTCGTTATCATGTAATTTACTGTGGTAACACGAATTTGTTTCGCCTAACGATTTCTATTGCAAATGAAACCAATTGCGATTTCATTACAAAGTTTATTAGCCTTAACTTAGCGGTAAGTGAATTAGCGTTTCTTATGTATTTGTCCTTGTGACATAAATAATAACACTCAATTAAAGTTATTAATACTGAACATAAAATTAACACCCAGAAGTAGTTAGATGTGATAGAACATTCATCTGTTTAAGAATGAAAATCTTTCAAAAATCAGATTTTTTGTTTGTAATTAACATTAATGAGATTCTTCAAGTCCGAAGAGAACTTATATTGCACAATAATGTGTCAATTTGAGTAGTATAGATCTTCAAAGCAGGGTTTTTATAAGAGCTTAATAAAAGTTATGAATAAATTATTTATTTCGGGTTTGCTTTAAATCAATAATAATATAACGCACAATTTAAATATACCATTAAACTTAATATTGTAATGTTAACATAAACATATAAAGCATATAAAGTATACTGTGGAATGAAAATAAGTCTCTTTGTTGGTTTGTTGCCTAAGATTAGTCACAAACAAAGAAGAATAGGACATTTCATCGTACGTCTCAATTTAAAACGTGCAAAGCCTTGACAGGAATAAATTATAGAGCTCAGATAATACCTCTGTATGTCGCGTCAGTTGTATTATTTTTATTCTGTTGGCCTTAATGTAAATTTCGAGAAACCAATAGGGCAGACTCATGCAACGTCGCCTGCGCCGTCCGTCGTAGCAGTCTCGCTGCCCTCGACACTATGTAGAGTGTGACGTCACCGGCGCAGGCGTAGCGCAACACGGAACGAATGTGAAAGTTCTCCGCAACCGCAGTGCTCAGCCACAGCAGGTGCTAACCAATAGTTCAACTAAACACCTCCTAATGACGACCTATTCAAATGTTATAATCGAAGATAAAACCTTGTTATTCCGCATATCCGCATTGAATGCTACGTTTTCTTATTTACGAACATCGGTAAGGTTTTGAATGCTCAACTACTGCTACCGAAAGTGAATAAACAACCAATTACATGTTTCGCAACATCGAAACCGAAAGTTACCGAAATTCTTAGTTAATTCACAACACCGATGCAGAAGCATAACCGATACTTGATACACGCTACTGACAAGCCATGAGTGACTATCCTTGAAGGGTTAGAGTCACTGCGCGTTGATGTCCTTTGGCCGTTCGATGCAAGGCGCTCGCGGTCGGCTGCATTCATTAGTAAACTCTGCGCAGACACAGTCTATCTCGGGACGGTCAACTTCACTCTTCACTAAGTGCGACACTCTGTATTGAAGCAATCACTAAATTATTGTCAGATGTGCGGATGTGTCACCCGTGACGTCGCGAGATGGACGGTGTCTGGATGCGTAAGATAAAGGTTAGGACTCACCGCAGGCGAACAAGAGACACGCGGCCAGAGTAGCGACACGGGCGTAGCGCGCCATGACGGGATCACAACAGGTCGTTGCGCGGCCGTCGTGCGGTTAAATAGTGGCCTCAATCTGCGCCCCGCTCGCCCCGCTCGCCCACAGTGCTCGCACCTCTGCCAACACCCTTCGCGCTCATCAGCTGTACATCACCTGCATCATCAGGATCTTTCGCGTCATCAGGATCTGCATTGGCAAGTTAAAGAATCTATGTCATACTTTCATATTAAGTCATATTAGCTATCCTTTATTGCGTCAACAAAATGTATAAAACACACATTATGTAAGGATTATACAATTTTATGAAGAAGAACAACGCTTGTATGCATCAATACATGTTATAAACTGCAAGAAACAAAGTATAAATGATGTTTTTTTTTATTATCTCGCATTATTTTAATCTCATTTATAAATATACTTAAAAAGTATAGTACTAAAAGAAACATTATCGCATACTGTTTACTTCATTATTATATGACTTGCATTTTTTAATACTTATTATAGGTTTTTAAATGCTTTTACAATAAACATGGTAGGATGCTGAATGTCATGGATTCTGTAATTCTGAATTAATTTTGTAATAGGTCTACCGACGGCAGTTTTCCATAATTTAGGCATGAAGTAAAAACCAATGAATCTTACATACGATTACATAGGTTCCTATTTAAGTACATATCATATTACTTCAATAATTAGACATTTAAGCTCAAGGAATTAGCTCAGACTACAACAGCCATCAATGGATATAATATACTCGTATGTAGAAAAAGGTGTGTTAGATATTCAACAGCAGGAGGGTGAGCATATTTTTCTCTAAATATAAAACTATATACGAACCTAAATCAAATCGAACATTTGCGAACTTAAAACGCATAAAGTTCCGAAAAGGAGATCACTTAGTTATCGCGAGGCGACGACGATTAGTAGAGATATAACATAGTTTACTAAGTTTGATTGATGCATCGACTCATAACTACTATTTTACTAACGACTGAAATTATGACAAGTGAAACTTCTTCACTTGTAGCATCCAAAAAAATGAATAAGTAGTTATTATTAAAATGATGAGATTTAATCCATTTAGGGATTTACTATGGAATTATATAATATGTCTGATAATTGAATGTCTATACACATGATACACAATCATTTGTATCACGGATTTATTCCCCGAAGATACACAGAAATGTGTTATTGCGTGCTCCCATTTTGTCGGACGATGTGTGTCTCAGAAGTGACAGTGTGCGGAACTATTACCACTACTAAACAGAAGTTAAAACTGCTAAATAATTAAACATCAATAACTAAATTATAAAAAATGTCGATAATGATAAAGTTACTGTTTATTAAATAATATGTATAACCTAACATCATGCCTGTATTCCGCATTGGCACACCAAACGTGGGTGTACTACACAGAGTACACCCACGTTTAGCCAGTTATGTTTATAGGTCCTAATGCAATAGGGGACGAGCTTTGCATTTTGCATTGCCTTCAACCAGGCATAAATCTAGTCTCTACTACTACTGGGAATTTGCTAATGAAAAAACCCAATGATAAAATTAGCCCGACCCGCGATCCAAACACGTGACCACTGGACCAACGAGGCACTCAAACTGTTGATTAAATATTAGTGATAAAGTGTCTAATTCTAAACTTGTAATTGATTACATGGTACTTAGATGAGCAGTGAAATATGAGTATAGAGTTATTGACTACACTACAAACTTCTAATAAAAGAAATCTGCTCTGCCTACCTCTTCGGAGATTACAGGCGTGATTACATGTACATATGTACATATTTAGAAACAATGACTTCTATTGGCAATATAACACTTTACTAGTTATAGAGTAAGGAAACACTAACTCTCCCTTTAAAAAATCGTAATGTATAGTGTTTAAAACATTTCCGTTACTGAATGGTGGATAATTACGAGTTTAATGAATGAACGCACGGCGCGACGTAACCGGGTAATAGTAAGGTTATTTAATAACCACTGAATATAGAAAATATTTTTAAGGTAAGTGAAACATATCACAATCATTATTATTTCTGGAAATGAATTTATCACATATACGTGTAAGTAAAGCTAAAGCAGAAAAAGCTTTTTGTCAATTAACTTTAAAGTTAAAACAATTACTTTCCAAGATAAATAGAATACCTAGTAAGTGTGTGGTTATGTATAAGTACGTGCTATAAATAAAGCTGTTTACACAATTACTACTCAAAAGAAAATGTGTGCGTGGTTCATTAATACACAAAAAACAAGGATCGATCAAATGGTCTACGAGCTGCGTAAAACACTTATAAATTAGGTATGTTACACCGTAGACCGACTAGACAAGATGACGCTTTATTTCAGTTCAATGTTGCAGTTCAGTTTAGTTTATTTGTGAATACAGACCCCTTACCATGAACTCTTAAAACAGGACAGTTTACGATGAGGAAGCGAGACGCCACATTAGACTGCTCGTAGCGGCGTCTCGCTTCCTCATCGTAAACTGTCCTGCTTTAAGAGTTTATGGTAAGGGGGCAGGATTCAATTACAACAGATATTGTAGTTGTTAACTGTTATCTTTTGTATATTATTTTTAATGTGTGTGTGTGTGTGTCAAATTGGATATTTGGAAGAACCGTCAGACAGACCTATAAAACCATCAATCCCACTCCAATATTTATACTAAAGTATATTTTTGTAACTGCCTCGTTAGTCCAGTGGTCGCTAAGCATAAACTTAGACTACTGAGCATAAAGTCCTGGTTTTGAATCCCGGGTCGGGCAAAGTGTTACTGGGTTTTTCCGTTAGGTAATTATCAGTACCAGCACGGAGTCTGGATTTGTGCCCGGTTGATGGCAATACGCTCGCCCTAGCTATTACATTGGGACCTATGACATAACTGGCGAAATGTGGGTGTACCATATGTGCACCTCTGCCTATCCCTTCGGGGAATACAGGCGTGATGTTATGTATGTTTATGCTATATTTTTAGATCGGTATATATTGGCATAATTATGTTGAGTTTTCCGCATGTCATCAATAAAGAGGTGCCTGGATATATCAAGTCTTGTTCAGCGTTGTTGAGATAATTATTAAGAATCCCACATTAGCACCGCAAGATTTTTTTTAAGACTATTACTTAATTACTGCATAATGTACACAACTAGCTAATTATTTTATTGAACCTGCAACGGCTTCAACGATTAACAAAAGTAATAAAACATCGTTATTTAGTCCTGGTTATTAGTTAAATTAACATAATTATATTGTGCTTAATAGCCTTTTTTACTTACCTTAATCAGTGCGTAGCTAATGTAAGAGATTATTTTATAACTATCTTTTTTTGACGACCTTATTCCTTCCTGGAACCCATGATACAAGATTTTATAGGACCAAGGAGGACCCGGAGTTCGGGAAGACATTTTAAAAAGAACTACATGTGGTTTTATAGATAAAAGAGATATAATAAACTAATTATTGACTCCAAAAATGTTTAAGGTAAAATTAGAACTGGAAACCGAAATCAATAATTGAGTTTTTAACCGACTTCTAAAAAAAGGAGGAGGTTCTCAATTCGGATGTTTGTATTTTTTTTTTTATGTTTGTTCGCGCATATCTCCGTCGTTTACCAACCGATTTGAACAATTCTTTTTTTTTTTAAAGGGTAGACTTTCCAAATGGTCCCATTGTCATCAAGTCCAGGATCTGATGATGGTATCTTGCCGAAATCGAGGGAACTCCTCAAACTTTATAGGAAAACGTACATTGTTTTTTTATTTTTATACAACAAGTTAAGCCGTTGCGTTAAAAAATCATTTTGCCATCAGATCTGATGATGAAGCCAAGACACAGGCACTGGAACTCCCTAATAAGACATTGTATTCTAGCCGTGTTTGGGCTTGTTGGCATTGTAACGGTATGCACTTTGTAAGTGTGCCACTGAAAAATTAAAAAAATAAAATATTTTTTTGCAAAAAAAAAACCGACTTCTAAAAAATTAAAAATAATACAATAAGCTACCTTTATTAATAATCTAACCTAACCTACGATTAACCTATAATAAAATTTAACAATTTGTTGGAGTCGGTACCGACCAATGTACCTATAAAGTATGTAGGTATGACCGGATTGGAAATTATGCAGTTGGCTTGGCACCGACTCCAAAAAATTTTTAAATTTTATTACACGTTAATCGTAGGTTAGGTTAGATTATTAATATAGGTAGCTTATTGTATTATTTTTAACTTTTTAGTGCGTCTAGGGTTTTTTAGAAGTCGGTTTTTTTTTTTGCAAAAAAATATTTTAACTACTTACTTATGCAAAAACCGTCTTCCATATTGATACAACATTAAACTTGACGTTGTGAAAATGTTTCAAGTGGTCTGGCTTATTAATGATCAAGGAGGTGAAGGGGGGTTTTCAAAAGCAGACAGTCTGTAAAGCTACGGTCCTACGTTTGCAGTACAAACAAGGCTGTAGGGGCTAGTTCTTACACAGAACGGTCACCGCGATATTCTGTAATAATGCTTCCGAGAACAATGTCAGTGATGCATCAGGTAAGGTGGAATAAACAGTAATAACAAATAACAATCAAACGTAATATTATTGTTAGTATTAAAAATGTCTGCATCCAAATAGTAGGTACCTATCATCTATAATAATACACACAAACATTCACACGTAACAATTGTTCATTTACAGTATGTTTCAGTCGAAGTATTTGTTCTAAAATATTTTAAATAGCAATAGCACATGACATTATAATATTATTTTACCAGTTGCATTAATTTGATATAGAAGCAAACAAAACTTTACTTTACAATGCTAATTTACTTCAAGTTTAATTGAACTCCCTAGTTAGAAACAAATCATTGTAGGCTGTAATCAACGTTGCGTATAGGCACAAACAAATAAGGCAATGTATATTTAAGTATTGGCATCAATTGACATGTAACATTCAAAATTAATTGAAACACGTCACATTTGTAGAATTACAGAGAAAAACTTATGTATGCCACTGTATTTTGTTGCTTCCATCTAACGCCGCCGTATATAATTTACAATTACAAATCAATAGTTTAATCAAAAACCAGTGTATTCAGTATATAGGTTCCTAGTTATAACCGCCCATCTGTAGCGTAAAGGTGGTAAAAACCTTTTTATACAGAAATAAAATGGTAATTTCTGGCGAAACAACTTTCTGCACATATTTTTCAACGTTAATCAGAAAAATTCTATGATTACTTGTGTAAATTATAACCTTTAACCTTGTGCCTCAACCACGATGGTCGCCGTACCACAAATAGTCGCCGAATTCATGTGACAGTAACTTAGCGACTTACAATGTAGCATTGCAGTAGGTACTATTAAGTGTGATGAGGGTAGAATATATGAACATACGTTTACACAAAAGAAGATGTGCAACGTTATGTTGCGTTCAGATGTTGAAAATTATAATACTGACTCGGTAAGCGGTCCGTGAAACCGTTTATATAATTGTTTTGTAATTTACATAAATCATTACATTTAGTCATCTCTGCTCGTCTAGGAACTTAAAGTTCTTTTGATCTTTAGTAAATATGGAACCCCTATAGATATTCCTACATTTTCCAAATACCTGCAAACAAAGTCAAAGGTAGGTAGTATTAGATACTAAAATAATAGTATATACCATTGGTAATTGTTAAACTTTCCAATAGTACACATAGGTGCTTACCTACGCACTTTCAACTCACAAATTAAACAACCAATTGTAGATATTGCTTTATTTAATAAAATTATAGCCAAGAGAAGTTCAATCTTCAGATTTTGTTTGAGCTAGAACATGTATAAAATTATGAATAGTCACAAATCACAGGAAGTAGGTAATATAACTTGAGTGAAATAAAATAAAATCATCTTTCTACATAAGTACACCTAGTTTACGAATTACAGTAATAATATCACCACTGAGATACCTATAATGATGTATGATACATCTGGGGAAGGACCTACTTCAAAGTTGACCGCTATGTTTACGTCCTAGTAGATAGTTCATAGTCTAATACAAAAGTACACAATAAATACTTAGGCTAAGAAGATACTCTAGGCTAATTATGAAAGCACAGTTTTAGTGACAATGAATTATAATTCTATTACTTCTAATATGTACTATTACATTTGTAGTTATCTACTCTTATGTGGTTACACACTGCCACGTACGCATTCGTCTACATGAGATTAAGCGACACTGATGCTAATATTCTAAATACCTAACAATCAATATCACAATATAGCTACTTAAATAGTGAAGATTCAAAGATGAGGCAACACCAACTATATAAGATTTATCTGCAAAAACAGTGTTATGTAACTGTGAAACTCGTACTTGCTTATGCAGGCATTGGATTTGTATCATTTTATTCGCAATGTTTTTAACAGTATTGTATAAATGTGTAAAGTTTAAAACAATACATAAATAATTTCAACAGGGTAAGCATAGTGTAAGTGTATAATAAACAATATTTGCTTCCTTTTATCAAAACAAGTTTTTTGTTATATGTTATTCACTTCTTGACTATATTTAATTTATCAGGGTCAATTTAGCAAAACAATCAGCTAGGACTGGCCTCTGACATGTAACCTGCGGGCCGTGGGGGCAGCCCAGAGCAGATACCACAACGGAATGTCGGTTGGCCATTCGACTAAAGTAGGTATGTATAAATGTTGATAATTACTTAATTATAAATCTTAATAGTGTTCAAAATAAAGAATTTGCAAATCGCAACTTTGCCCACCGTAGTAGGTCTAACTTATCAGTAACATGCCGCTATGTAGAGCAGATAACAACTCACACTTATTTCACGGGATAAAAATATTAATCGATTTTGTTAGAACAAACCATTATGATGAATGAATTAGGGAGTTAGTCGTGTCGCAGGTATAAGCAATATAAACCTTACGTAATAAGTGTACACTCGCTTTCTCATTATCGACCAAAAGATAATAGGCACCCAGCAATTAAAATGCCACGACAGAAACATTCATGCATTCTATTCTCACAAAAAATAGGTACGCGTTTCTTAATATTTTTTCACTTAGACATTAATTGTAATAAAGCAATAATACATTGTGTAGATAAGTGTTCTATAAATAGGCACTTCTTTTATTTATTTAACCACTTGTTAAATCAAATTGTGTGTAAACTACAAGCTTTTTATTTAAATTATATAACATATATAAACGAGCATTACAAATAATTGTAATTTATTTGAAGATGTATCATCCTTAATTGTAATTTAACTTTATAAGAGGGTCGTGGATTCGATTCCCACGCGAGACTTCTGTCATCGGCGCATATTTCAGTTGTGTAATATTTGTGCATTATAGTTCCTAGAACGCAAAACACGGGAGAATTATTATTAGAGCAACGCATGTACATATATGCATATATAAATAAAATAATATATGTTGTTTTCAGCGAAACCAACATAATTTATTAACCTGCTTTTAATCGTGTTTTATAAACATTGCATCTTATTGCGATTGCTACTTATTATTTCATTAACAGACTAGGTATTTCGGCCTTAGAAACTAGTTTAAAACTTGTTAGATCGATGAAATAAATAACAAAATAATTGTAAACCTCAGGTAAGCTTTAACATATGCAGTCAGAAGTCTTATTAAATAACATAATACCTGCTATGTGCGATTGTTATTGTACATACGTTAAGAAAGAAGGACACTTTGACAGAGACGATAGTACCTACCTCATCTAAAGAGTTTGTATCGTTTCACCGATATGAAGCTGAATTATATATCGGTAATATTGATTATGGTTATACTAATTATGTATTTAATTGAAACATGATTGCTATTGCTACGAATACACGTACTTGAACAACATATTTACGTATTTTAGACTCTAGATACATGCAGCTCTGACATAACCCAAAAATTTCTGATTTTACCTAAAATAAACTTGGATCTATAAAAAAAAACATAATAAGATTGCCAGCCAATTATGTAAATTAAACTTTGTACAGTCATAATACGGTGCATCAATTTAGAAGTTGTAGGTAGTGAAGATACTTTTTATATACAGAGTGTGTGAGTTACCTTTAGCACCACCACTGCATTTTACCTATGTATTCTTTTTACATCAGCATCATCTAACTATATATTTGGTGTTCACTGTGTAATTATAGTAAATAAATAAATATCAGAAGAACCGTAAAACCTAAGAGATTTTCAACGGTTTGTAAAGCCACGTCAGAGACTTACAGGCGGTTTAAACTCTGACACCAGGTTGCCAGGTTGTTCATCAACCATACGATAAGAAAAGACGAAGAAGACACAGACACGCAACTGACATTTGTTATTAAAAATTATAAAGCATGCCTCCAGTTTCCAAAAAATAAGAAAACCTGAATGATTACTGGGTACTTCGAGGCAACAGTTTACGCAAACAGAAGGTTGCATATTTTCAACTTTTAGGTTATGTCATTGTTTTCGAATTTAAAGGAGATATTGATTTACAATGTATATGTTTTGATTACGTCTATATAATCGTAATATGAAATGACAGGGCAGTGTTCAGGCGGGCAGCAGGGGTTTGTCGGCGCCGGCTTCGGGGAGGCGCAGCGGGTCGGTGTTTTCTGCGGCGTCGCCGTTGGCCAGCAGCGCGTCGCCCACCCCTGCGTCCGCCGCCGGCGGCTCCACCTGCAAGTTCACGACATTTCTTAACGTTATTTATAACTAAATAACTCAATCAATTCAGCCTAACGCAATCGTCTGAATCATAAACCCAGTACTACGCCAATATAGGTCAATGACTTTAAATTGCTTGAATAGTAGAGAACAAAATAACAAATGTATATTGTAACAATACCTTATGACAGAATTAAAGTATTTGTAACCATAACTACACAATTAAAGAACATATGTAAATGTAAATGGACATTTTTGGCAAAATATTAAACGTAGCGCGTAACCAAAATATCGGTAGCTACTCGTAACTACCTATGCGGCCATTTAGAGGTAAGAAGGGTTCGTGCATTAATATTTTTTTTCCATAACATGAATATGTTAGGAGTTATCTCAAAACTAAACCTAGATTCCACTTATTGATCAATCGCAATAAATAATAAGTGTTAATCATCGGCTAAGCTGAAGTGCCGTGTGAGGCGGGTGGCCTGCCCGCGCAGGGCGGCGAGAGGCAACTCGGCCGTCCGGGTAACTGTCCGCCGCGCCGCGCATAGCCCGCCCTGCCCACCGCCACACCGCCCGCCCCGCGCCCGTGAGTAGGCATGGGTTCGATATATCAAAACGTAACTTATATCGGATATGTATTTATTATCACATCGTATCGATATCTAAATATACATAACCGTTTTCACAAAAACTTAAGCTTCATCGAGTTATAGTTTATCCAAAACGCAACAACGTGAACGAACTACGAATAACGAACAAAACGCAAACTTCAAATCACGAGCGATATGTCATCGACGGTTTTTATTCGCTTTGTCTCTGTCTTACCATTTAATTTTTTACTGGCGTAAAAGTGATGAAGCGAATAAATGCGATAAATATTACGTAACTTCGGCTAGTCATTGGTTATTTGGTTAATAATAGTCTGTACGTAATATTTATATCTTAACACGCTAGCAATAAAGTCTAGTTTCTATTTATTTATTTACAACAAAGATTCCTTTAGTATGCAACTTTCCTTATTAACGGTAAAAGTGTGAGTTTGCGTTTATTGTTAGTGCGTTTCGTTCGTTTCAATTACTTGTGCAAATCGTACTACTGATATCGATATCTGATAACGGTTTTCGATATCGATATGAAAACTGGATATCGGTTGCATATCCGTTTGCAACTAAAAACGAAAACGCCCATGCCTACCCGTGAGACACCGCGCTACGCCGGTGTACGGCCTTAATTCATGTCATTGTATCATGAGCCAGTTAGGAACGATGTAATCGACCACTATTATGACTTGGAGATCGAGAATTTAACGCCATCACGCTAATTTTATAAGGTCAAATTTTCCGGAACAGCCGCAGTCAATTGAGGCATGATAATTGGTAATGTTCTGTAGTACGGGTTAACTACTACAAACAAAGACGTACAGATTCTGTTATAATAAAACATAATAACCAAACATCATTATTGTGAAGGCCATATTTTTAGTTCAAGTGCATCTTGTTCATATTTGCCAATGCACGCGCGATTATAATAAGCATTTGGAAGCTTATTAGTTAAACTGTATGCAGTGTACACTTTTAGAGTTACTGACAGTATGTTTATCCGTGGGACCGGTGGGTGTGTCACGCTTGCCCTGTAGGTAGTAGGTCATGAGCTGGCCCTTGCCCTTGACCGCGACCAGGCCGCGCTGTTCGAAGTAGTAGCCGAAACTTTGCAGAATCTCGCAGGTCTCCTCTGTGACCTAAGGCAAGGCATAGACTATTAGAGGAAGATTATATATCTTAATTATTGTATCCAGTAATACGACATTATACTTAGTATCTCCCGATGTAATTAACAAAAATGATAATTAAGCAGTTCCGATATGAACCGCAAAAATCCGAATGATAATACTATGACCATACAAAAAGATTAAGGACAAACTTGTGGTTTACAATATTTGCTTTAGAACTTTTGAAACAAGAGAAAGGAAATGCATTTTTGGATCATACAACCATATTTGTGTCATCTTAATTGATTTGAAATGTACGTTATAATTGGAAGATTCATGTATAAGTTTAGAATAAATACCTGAATGCATCCAGCTTTGCCGGTACTCTCCATCCTAGAGGCAACATTGACTGTGTTGCCCCAAATGTCATAGTGAGGCTTGCGCGCGCCGATGACGCCGGCGGTGATGGGGCCGTGGTTGACGCCCATGCGGAGTACGAAGTGGTTGAACGACTGCTCGTTGATAGCGGCCAGCACGCGTTGCAGCTCTAGCGCGAACTCCACCAGACACGCCAGGTGCGCCCACCGCACCAACACACCGTCCGACGGCTAATAGCGAATACACTTTTATGGTCTATATCGTCTACAGACTACAGTTAACATATAAAAGACAATCAACCTACAGTTAAGTAAAATATACGAAATGTTAATTATTAACACTCGTGACAGCAGTACAAGGGTTGGTTGAATCCACAGATAACGGTTACGTAATATCCATGGGATCCGGGAGTTGAGTCAAGCATCGCGTGATCGAAACTTGATCCTTTAGAAACTTGTATTTAGTAAAGTATCGCGACACCTCACAATAACTTTACTTATGTCTAATGATAATGTTTTCTATGTGTACATAACGTTAAGGCTTTAGCTTAAAAGTTCCTAGATGAAGGCTGGCGGCTAGCCATTGACGCGCGTAAAAAACCTTGTTTATTATTATTAAAAGTATTATTTGTAATTCAATAACATACTAAACAGCTTTATTTACATCAATTAATAATGTACATATATGTTTATTTATTTGTACTGTATTCATAATTTACGCAGCAACTAAAAGCTATTTATCTTGATATCATCCATCTTACTAATGTTCTTAAGTAGTGAGTAAATGTGAAAGTTACTATGTTTGGGTGTATAAGTAAATGTTTGTTGCCCAATCACTCCGTGCCGAATCGTCTTTGGTTTAGTAGGTACTTATTGATTTAATAAGACACACTGCTACATACCTATATACAAATTATAGAGAGTATCCAAGTATGTTTTAAATTAATTTTAGAAACGTTTACTTTCAATGTTCTAACGTTTAAAGTTTAATTTCTGCATCGATGTGGAAAACGCATAGAATAATGTTATCCTCACCGAATTTTTGTTTCGGCTAATCCAATATTAGGTAGGTATAGTACGAAAGAGAGATAAAATACAAGTGAGTACGAAAACACAAGTGCAATCTATTAACTCCCTGGTGAGTGATTAGACGCAGGACTAGGGGCTTAATGTGCTTTCCCAGTCACGGAAGGGTTTTGATGTAAAAAAATCTATCTCCCAACACAGCCACTAATCAGAGAGGTTAGGCAATAACAGTAATTATGTAGCTACGAACTCCTCAATCGGCATGCCGAATAGTTCGAAACGAATTATATTCTTAATTCTAAATTTTTAAAAATAATCTCTTCTTAAATCTATGGGCTTAACGAGATCATATTGGTTATATAAGCATGTGGCTAATAAAACTCATTATAATATTAACATAATACACCTTACAGAGATACAATGCAAATCAATTTCTGTCAACATTTTTATCATACTTAAGATGTTTCTTACAGTCACATAAGTTAGTCTAGTAATAAATTATTATTTGTGACACAGAAAAAGCTTCTGCTTTCTTAGAAAGAAAAACTGCTTAGTTTAGACTTTTTTATTAGACATATACTTACAAGATAGAGTTTGCAGATAGCTAATTCTATCTTGTTACACACCTGCATTTGTCGCGTAGGGTTTAGGCCTGACGCAGCCATGTATGTAGAGCTGATGGTCTTTATCTTTATGATGTCTTTGCTGAACTTGGAGTCTTCCAGTAACTAGGAACAATAAAGTTATAAACATACACCTAATTATTTATAATGTATGAATAGGGTTTAATGAAAATTCCAATAACCTTTTGAGGCTCGAAATAAAACCATACTTCATGTCCAACAACGTTAGGTCTACGACGTAACTGCTACGCTTTTGACATTCAGAGCGACTAATTAAAAACTGTTGAGGGTAATATGAGGGTTGATGCAAATGGCAAGTTGTCGTTCATTGTGGCGTTCTAAGGGGGAGGCCTTTGTCCAGCAGTGGGTATATAGGGTAATATTCTTCTTCTACAGTGTTATTAGCTAAAAATATTTTTATATACTTTATGACTGGAATATTTATGCATGGAATTTACCACTACTTTATACTTATACTACTATAACTTTAATAGGACCACATACATAGCACGCTACGCTACGTAGGCATATTGATCGTATGGAAATCAAATTAGGAAAGTTTACACTGTACATCTTTTCTGTATTATAATCTCAAATAGTAATGCAATATGCGGCGTGTGCGCTGTAAATGGTCTTGATTGTTCCCACCTACCAAATCAAAGTCTGATATAACTTCGTTGAGAAACCGAAGACATTCTAGGCCTTGGTTATTGACGGTCTCTTCCGAGTAGAACTCTGTAACAAATCAACATTATTATCACAGTAACTCCGACAAATATTTAATGACAAAGTTCTTACTTCTAAGCAATTATACAAATATCAATAAGAAATAATATTAACCAAATCCAAGAAAAAATATGCGCCCAATAAAAATAACTCTAAAAATAAATTAACTCAAGGCAAACAACGAATACGACTATTTCTATAGCTACGTTAATAATGCATGCATTATGTTCTCCGAGAATAATAATGTGTTATAACTGTTTACTGTACAACAGACTTTTTTATAGTTGTAATAAAATACTAATAAAACAAAAGTCACAGTTCATTATCATCTTTAAAAAAGAAACTTTTTTTTTGTGATCACAATTTTTTTATTTGTACCTGAAAAGTTGGGCATGGAGGCGAAGAGCACCCCGACCTCAGCGTAGCTCTGGCTGTAGAGGTCGCGGTGGTGATGGCGCGCGCCCATGAAGTGCCTCGCCACGTGCGGCGGCAGCACGTTGTGGATGAGC
Source organism: Abrostola tripartita (assembly GCA_905340225.1). Classification (NCBI taxonomy): domain Eukaryota; kingdom Metazoa; phylum Arthropoda; class Insecta; order Lepidoptera; family Noctuidae; genus Abrostola; species Abrostola tripartita. Next base: position 8,502,291 of record HG996488.1, read on the forward strand.
GCTTGGTTTCGCCGGCGCAGGTCGCCCGCCTGCTCTGCCTGCGCGCGCATTCGCTCGCCACGCGAGTGCCGCGCGCGTTCCAGTGACTCCACCTGTATAACGGATTATAAAATATATGGAAAACTTGATATAAATCACGTATTCCTAAAGATGGAAATAAATCCCCTTATTTTTCAGATAAATGGTCAAAGATTCTTTAATAAATTGAACTTACTTATTAACATTTTAATTTATCTATTAACTTTTTAATTTAAAAATGGATATATCACCTTCAAGACTTTCGAATTTACACACACATTTCAAAGTTTTAACACTTACGTATCGGTTGAAAATAAGAAGCGCCACCACTATAAAGAACAGCATAATTATGTTGCGTCCGCCATGAATGCGAGCCCTAGAAGTAAACAAATATTCCGCTTGAGTATAAAATCAAGTGCTCGTTGTACAATTTCCAATTGTTTTAGGTTGTAAATGTTAGTCTCACTTATTTCTTTGCTTGTTTTTGGCAATGTAGGCAGACGAGTTTTAAAAACATTAAACATAGGGAAAAAGCAAGATTTTATAATTACTAACATTTTTGATACGTTTTCAAGCGGCAACTACGTACCAAGCAGAATACATAATCACGTTGAACTTACAGGATAGCCAGCAGGTCCTCGTCGTAGTCAGTGGTAGCATTGTATCGCAGGCGGAAGGGGTCGCGGTCGAGGCTTGGCCGGGACAGCAGCAACGCGGGGTGCAACAGAGCGGGTACGGCGTGCACAGCCGCCAGCAGCCCCAGCATCACGCTTCGCGCGCACACGCCCAGCGGGGACACCCACAGTGCACCGCAAGCTGCGCCCGCACCCACCTACCCACGCACGGATATATCACACAATGGTTATTGCATGGGTGTTAATATTCTTTTCTGTACATCCCACAGCGAATCCTACATTCGTAGCTTACCAAACTGCAAGCTAAACATAAAGTTAAGTTATATAAGTATGAGTAATTTAAAGATGCAAATGCACTTTACTAATGTCGTGTGTATGAGTGGATTGATTCTCGTGTGTAACGGATGAAACACTTCAAAATATGTTTTCTTGAAAATCTGATCAAAGCAGAAACATAACAACAATCGATATAAAAATAACTCTATCATGTAAAAAGGACATTGAAGAATTTTGTCAAGGAGTAGCTGTAATAACTGTTTACAATCATTGTCATCATTCCATATCATATCAGTATCATTAACACTTTTATGAACCCTTGAATATGTATGTAAGTGAATTTATAAGACTTTGCTGTAATAAGAGCTGATAAATTGAAACCTGCTTTTCTTCAAATACAAGCAAATCAATCATTTATTTAAAATATGCTTTATAGACAAAAGTAGGGCGATTTAATTAAGAAGAGTAGATTTATCTCACTGAGCTCAAAATAAGCGTCACACAGCGTTGTATGCATCAGCTGTTTGTCTTCCCACGATGCGAGATCTAAAAGTCGAACGAGGGAAATGGGTTACTACGATGTTTGTTGTCGACGCCGCGCCGGTGTGGAAACCTGTCACTAGTTTTAGGTACTTACTTGTTTTGTTTGTTGTAGTCTCATTATATTTGGAGTAAGTTATTCTCATGTTTTACTTAATTGGTGAGAATTACGATTTCAGAACTGTGTAGAAACTTGTTCTATACAGGTCCAAAAAGAAGAATACATTTTCTCTAAACTAAATTAAATTGTAAATATTTAAGACATATTACAGACCATTCTCTGCATTCACTGCTATAACATTGGCTAGAAATCTAGCTTTTTGTATACACATGGTAAAACATTTTTAGAACATTTCTTCACATTAAAATCACAGACGGCTACACTGCTGTGCTAAAATACCTATTCATATTCAAGATATAGACGTAGGTATCATTCGTCTAATATTATTTTTAACTTACCTACATTTATTACAAATATCGTGTTATGTATTGTTTTAAATACCAACAACATTTTGATAGATTGTTGCAACAGCATATCTAATAAAATTATATAACAGTCTAGCCAATTCTAGTGCTCATTTTCACATGTTTCTGATAATTTTCAACAGCTGCATAACCTTAGGCGTCGTGGCAACGTTTAGTGTGTGTTCGGTTGCCATCGGCATTTAAATGTGAAAGTGGAAAAGACACTTTACATGATAGTAGTACGAAGGATGTATGCATCGCCGCGCGCTGCTATGCGCAGGCGCCTCTTCTCGAAGCCCGTCTTCCAGGAGCATAGTCTCGAAACTGCCGCAAATAATCTGTACATATACAAATACATTGAATAATATTGTGGTTATATAGCCCTATCAAGGAAATTGGTTATGAGGAAGTTATTTTTGTTTATCTTGTAATAACCACTCAAAACATTAATAACAACATTAAAAGCACCGGTATAATAAAGTTATAAGTCTACCTATAACTTCATGAATAATGTGATAGTAACAGCGATAGTAAACGTGAGAGAGCATCGACGCGACGGAAATAGAAATAGCAAGTATTGATAGTGAGAGTGGTGGCGATAGTAAAGATAGTTTACGTGTAATGACCGCGCAGGCGCACACTCACCAGTGGCGCAACGTTCGCAGCCACAAACATTGCGATGTTGAGCGTTCCGCAAGTTAGCTTCCAGTAAGGACTCACAGTTTTTTTCTGAAAGATTACAATTCATAAAGTCAGGTAGTAAAAGCGTACATTGTTATGGAGTATTCGTAAAGTACTTTATAGATGTATTATAACGGGATCGTAGGTTCACGAGCAAGATTTAATATACATTTGGACATGGAAGCTAACCTTATACTGTGAATATCGATAGCACGTGTAGTAAACCACGTTGATTAGGCTGGTCTCCAGCATGAGCGCGAGGTAAACAACATGCAGCGACCAGGTGGGCGGCACGGCGAAGCTGGCCAGCGCCACCACGGCTGGCATCAACATCAGCGGCGGCGCGGCCACGGCCATCGGGCACGGGTCGCTACGCCGCGCGTACACCTCCTCCGCACCCGATGCTTTGAACGTCAGACATAACGTCGTCCCATCTGCTAATTCCCTAGCACCAAACATATTTGTTAAATATATTCTTTTTACCATGATTTTTCTACGAAGTATTTTTGGGAATGGATTGCTTCTCTGTCTATGTCAAAAGTGCAAGTTCCTTTATTTAGCATCGTAAATTGTCCTGCTTTAAGAGTTCATGAAAAGGGGGCACGAAACTAAATTTGTCAATAACGCATACTTATGAACTACATGTTCGTTGTTAAACAGCTCTTTAAACCAAATTTTACGGCTGATAAACAATAAAAATAAACAAAGATTATTTTGGATTTAGGAAGAAATTATATGAATGAAGCTTATTTAGAAAGCTCATTTTGGACCCTTGGAACTTGTCCGTATGATTCGAGAAAACTACATTCAACTAAAGGATGAAATAGTGAATGTGTTTATTGACACGGTTTCATTACGTGCGCCTGAAATAGCGAATTGTATTTGCAATAGATCCCCGCTGAATCCGGACTGATCGATCTTCACTTATCTTACATTTTACCAATAGCTCATTATCATAAGAATGTGCAACATCCTAATCAGTTGCGAGCTTTTAATAACTTACTGGTTTTATTTCAAATATTGAATCTAATATTTGTATACCTATATCTAAGGTCAGATAATTTCGCAACAGAAAACAAATTGGAGCAATGATCCCATGCAATCATATGGTTTTATTTCGATTGCTGTGTGTGAACGAGCATTTATTTTTTAATAACATTTTTACCTGAGATAGGATTAACCTACCGCAGGTTAAAATGATAGCTCATGATACCATGATAATGACCAGAAGATTAAGGTAAGCAAGGTAATTAATTAAGTCAATAATATCGCAAAAGGTGAACAATGTAGAATGAAAGCTTCTGTTAATTTGACAACAAAACACAAGCAAACACAAGTATCAAATGTGAAGATGATTTATAAAGCTCATCATGTTAATAAGAAACAAAAAGCTCGATTCACAAGTCGTTCCGCGTACGTAGCCGACAAAAACCATCACAGACATAAAAATACAATTTCATAGGTCATTATTATCTACGAAAGTCACCGAAAGTGTCTGTGCGGATACGCTAGGCTTATGTTCACTAGATTTGAAACTGAATATGTTTGTAGGTAGATAAAGTATTGTCTAATAATATATTTCTTTCCTCGGTAGAAGTTCTTGCCGCCTACAAACGATAATTTGAATTGAGTTTAAAATTATAAACTACATTACAAAATGAGTCCTACTTACTACCAGCTTTCAATATACCTATGTAGGTATTCATATTTATTATTAGTTCATATGTAAAGTATATCTGTTAAACCTTAATATATGTATAAAGTAATTATATGAACGTTATGGTAGTTGCATAAAACTGACAAGTTTTTTAATAAATAATTTCAAGTACCTACTATGTAAAATTTCAATTTGGCTTAGTCTGATAATACCGCTTATCGTACGTGGTATAAAGGATCATTGTAATATAATTATTATCATATCTATTTGGTTAGGCGAAAAAACGATATGCTAGGAATTAAACGATCCTTTTAATTACACACTAAATGAATTGCCTTAGTTTAAAGATGAAAAAAAATAGTGATGAGTATGAATTAATTTATATTATATTTACCCAAAGAAATTAATCATGACAACAAAAATAAATCTATAATTTACCTTAGGTACTTTTTAGTAAACTTCGCATATCCTGAACGAAGATGATTGAATGAAACTGGTTAACGCTGGTTGAAAATTAACATACGACCATGTTTATTTTCACATCATTGAGCAAGGAGAAAAATGCCTTTTGGTTCCTTCACACTTTCAGTTCAAGAATGAAAAGCGTCAATCACAATAATCTGCACTTTCTTAAAATAATCTAATCAATCCAGTAAAATAACAATCACAATCATGTGTACCACCTACCTATACTTTTTGTCCTACATTTACTACGGCAAGTAATTTCCAGAATTCCTGCTCTTTATTTAGGAATCAAGGTCAACCTTAAGCGTATTTGAGACATTATTCTGTATAGTATTGATGTAACTATGTGATTGTAATCACATTATTTTCACTTAGTAACATGCCTAAAAACTTTAAATTCAAATCGTGAAAACAAGAGTCAATTAATTCAATAAGAATCTATTTCGAATTTGGTAATTTTAATACTATGCCTATTGTTTACTTCCAGGAAATGAAAGGCTAAGTATTATAATATAGAGAGCTACAATATACATTGTGCTGGAATACAAGATACCGTTTAAAGATTGCCTATTGCTAGTCATCAAACGTGACTCTTAAATCTGTGATGTATTAGATTTACCAAGATGCATGAAGAAAAAAGGCACGGTAAGATGTTACTGTGATACTGAGCAATAGAAACCGAAACCTTTTGTATTACCCACAAATCCTAAAGCTTTACCATATCACTACTTTACTATACCATATCATATCGTATTATAAAAAATACAGTATCTCGCGGTAGCTAGCGTTGAAGTACAGGTCATTGTGCTTCCTAAAATAGGGTAAAGTGTAGTACTACACGATGGCTGATGCATTAATGCCACCTGTCGTGACCGGCGCGTACTCTACCTGCTCTGCAATTGCACTGCGTCGCGTGTCGACCTCAAATAATATTTGGCACCCCTATCCAACAGATAAGTTAGATATTATATAATGATTTTTATTCACATGATTTTATTTTTAAGTAGTATTGAGTAAGTACCTAGTCCATAAAAACAACTTAATAAAGAGACCAATGAAATGAATTCTAAAACCTTAACGACACCAAACATAATAATATGCAAATCATGTAAACTTACTTGTCGTCGTCTCTATTCACCAGTTCTTCTTGTAACATGCTTAGTATTTTCTGTTCTTCGGTGTCCTTGCTCTCGTCTTGTGGCGACAGAACCTACGAATAATTTACGAAGCATGTCTATGTAATTGACAAGCGGAAAATCAATATGAGAGCATATGATCGGCGTACTTAGCGTTAACAATCAAAATATGTCTGAACGTAATGAATAATCGATTCCAGTGAGATATAATTTTAACCTGCTACTTCACTAAACTAGGAACTATCTAGGTCGGGCCGCCTAGTGCCCTAGTGCCCCATTTATTTGGGCTGGTGACGCACGGGGACGGGGGTGACGGGTGTGGGGGAAGCGCAGTAGTGCACTCACCGAGTCCTCGTCATCGTCTCGGAGGTCGGAGAGCGTGTCGGCCGTGTCGTCACCCTCCGCGGCCTCGCCCTCCGGTGCACTCTTCTCGTCACCTCCTTGGAACTACACAAAACAATAAACATATCTAACCGTTATAATAACACAATGTGGATCTTCACTAGACACTTAGACAACACAATAGCTGCAGTCGTTTTGTGACATGCCTATACGTGGTCCGAATAATCTACTATTATTAGGAAAAGATAACACCTAACACATTGCGCTTCGTTTTTACATTCACTCATGTTTTGCTGACCTAATTCGTTGCACCGTCCATTTGATATAGTGCACTAGAATAATAGTAAGTAATAATTTTATGTAACTTTTCATGTTTGAAAAAAAAAATTAATGTACCAATAAACTACTATTCATGAATTAACTTACTTTATACGCAATCTTAATACACTACTGTAGTGTTTCGAAAGAAAATAAAGATACGTTAAATATATCTATCGTATCTGACAAAAAAAATCTCAGTACAAAAAATTTGTAGCACTGATAGATTTACCAGGTCAGGGGGAGGGGGATCCTACCTAAGAGCGTTTCATAAGAATAAGTATGCATTTTAAAGGGTATTTTTTTTTAGTAATCACGATGAACTAATTACGCGTCATCAAATGATTGCGCCAGAAAGCATTTGGCCAAATGCTGCATGGCAAAGGTTAAGAAAAAATTATAACAACAACAGTAAGCTGTAAGAATAATAATCAAATAGGCACTTGCTTATGTACTAAGTAGATATTATCTTTTTTCCACTGATCAACAAATACTTCCCCGTCTATTTTACGTTATTAGTATGTAGATCAGTGAGACAGGTCAGTTATACGTTATTTGTTTCTATGAGTCATTTAAACCTTTGTTCTAAATTGAGTATATGACCCGATGGCATAAAAATTACTAGGTTGTCTGTAAAAAGCTTGGCAGTATAAGTGATTAATTTATGTTTTTTTTTATACTGTTGTCTGTTAAACTTAGATGGTTCTCATGGTGCGCAGTAAATAATAGTTTACATTGGCGCGGTAAGCGGTAAAGCAGAGTAGATAGTGAGGAACAAACGAGTCGTATTAGGAAAGTTGAACATGGTCATCTTTTGTTGAAGTAATGTACTGTACTAGCTGCAGCAGTGCTAGGAATCTAATTTACCTCGACTTTTTCAGACAGCATTAGTGTATTACCAAAGCTAAAATCTCTGTAGTCTTAGATACCTTATAAAAAGTAAAATTTATCAAAATCTAGTTGAAACACTGAATATAAAACGGAATTAAAGTAAATGTAAACTAAATTAAACAACATCTATGGAAAGCAAAATGTTCATTACAATTTTCAAAAATATATAAAGCCCACGCTTACGAATGCGAATCGTAACTCTATTTATTCATACGCTTTTACGAGATTTTATTACGTATGATTAGCTGCAAACGTGCGAATCTAAAATATAAAGCTGTGTTCGTAGTCGAGTATCTAATAGTACATCTAGTAGGCCGAGGATAAGATCTAGCCACCAATCAAATATGTATTTCATATAAGTAATTCATATTTTAATTATTCCGGGATTATTATGGATGATAATTATGCTCTGTCTGTTCTGTTAATATCTTTATCTATAACATTATATTATATTCGGGAATCAAGTATCAAATAAAGGATAATCCCATATTTTCCTTGCAAACTACTAAGGCTACACCAAATATGTAGGTGCAGTAGTTATTCATATACTTATTTATAACTATTAAATAAGGATCCGGTATTTCTTACTCCAAATGTCACTACCACTAAAATTGGCAACAGTAACTCCAATGTAGTCTGATGTCATTAGGTCATCACTTTAGATTCGCAGAAATACGCCCGTCGGAGTAGAGCCCGAAATGTTTACTCTTCAAAATATACGAAACTTCTGATTGAAACTTATCGAAAATACGCCGTACATTTAACGTAAGTACCATAAGATATACATCCCATACTAAATAAACAAGCAACAATTTGAATATAGATATGTATCAGTTGTAATTGCGAGAAGCAATGTTGTTCATATTATGTTTCTTGTTTATAAATTTACTTACAGGCTTAAGAACTCGCACAATGAAGTAAGTTTTGATGCCAGCTTGTCGCAACATTTCTTCTCGGCGTTCTCCATGAGCGGGCTCTACTTCAAACTCGTTATTCAGAAAACTCAGAGTTACTTCGGAAACATGCACTCGTCTGTAAACAAAATTCTTATAAATAGAATGTAACTACGTATACATAAATAGAAACAGCTACTAAAGTCGTTCAATAAATAAATCTTTTACTACAACTAAGAATAGAGGAATAAACCATCTTTAAATTATTATATTATTTATCTTCTAAACATCCACGCAAGTAACGAAATTCTAAGTTCGCTGTGTGTGCGAAAATCATTGGTGAACTGAGTACCAAAGATATTTTTGACGTGAAGCTTGTTTTAAATCCCTTGTACTTATGGTGACTGAAACAAGACTGAAGAATTAACATTGAACTGATCGAAAGCAATCACATAGCATATCAGGATTAGTTAGTTTAGAAGTAGAGAGGGAACGAAGGGCTCTTTGCATACGGGCGATAGCCCATAGGTTTGCACGCTGCACAACTGATGTAAAGGTCATCCTGTTTAGAGCATTTTGTATTTTGGCTGCCGTGGCGCTGCAGTACATTAGGGATGTTTGCAGCGGAACGTGTAGATTGCTTTTACACTGTAATGCGTAAGCGTGCGGCATCACTGGTGCGGCGTGTTATGGCAAGCCCCAACAGGGTTCTGAATATGGTGGCTGGCAGAGTGGATTGTCCATATATAATTCACTGTTGTCGGTTACATGAGTCTATGTATGTAGTCGATTACTGAAATGTCATGTTTTATTTTTAACATCCCATATAACACTGTTACTTATATGCATATAATCTCGAAATAAAGTTTTATTATTATTATATATTATGTTGATATACCTAATAATTATACCTTACATTTAGTGCAAACTTCAGAATGAATATTGTATGAACCACAAAACAATAAAATAATAATATAACTTCGTTCTTACCCAGCCATCCCACTACTTTCCATTTTATTGGCGAGCTCCACATCGCGGGAGTACACGTCAAACTGCCACTGCCTCTGGCCCAGCACACCGGCGAGGACCGCCCCCGTGTGGATGCCCACTCGCATGTCCACTGGCGAGTTAGTGGTCTGCTGAACGTATCTGAGCATTTTGAGTCGTGTGTAAGTTCGACTGTTTTAAGTTATCGTTAGGAAAGGCAACAAAATTTGAAAGCTCTACATTCACATCTAGCTTTAACTTTCATAAACTTAAAGTTGATGTAAACTTGTGGTTATGATCCTCAATATTGGATTAAAGATACACACAAGGATCAAAACCAAATATTTACCGTTAGATACTTACTTAATAGCTTTAACCATAGATAAACCCATATGCACGCAAAGTACGGCATGATCAGGACGTTCAACAGGCGCACCGCTGATGCAATAATAGCAGTCCCCAAGAATCTTGATGCGAAGCTGTTGATATTTCTGTGAAATAAAATTACAATTTGCGGAAAACGCGACTTTCATATTAATTTATGCCAGACGCGGCTTGGAGATGAAATAATAAATTACATTTTCTTTACCTCAGCAAGTCGATCAAAACGAGCAAATAGCTCATTCAATATTGCGACGAGATCTTGCGCTGAATATGTTGAGGAGATAGCCGTGAAGCCTACGATGTCAGCATACAGAATACTGGCGACGGACAATAATATATTAATTATGGTTATCGTTCTACTCCCTGTATAACTTTGCTTGATTTGCAGACATACCTAACATTTTCATGCCGAGACATGTATATTTTCTTGAACTGGGTGTCAATGAGCCCCAAATCTTTCCGCATCTGAACAGCAACGTGTTCAGGTAGCACCGATAGGAGCAGTCTCTCCTACAAAATATATTAATAATTTAGCCGTTGTCTCATCTATAACGTTATCAAAGGTATAAAGTCTTAATTCGAAGAGGGCAGGTAGAGAACTGAGAAACAAGATAAACTAGCTTATTTATTGGTTTAAGTTTAAATAAAAAGCTAGCCAATTGTAAGTGTTCTATTTATGGTTAATTTCAAAAATTGCTAATTTACGCCTACAGTATAAAACTATAAAATATATATTTCCTCTGTATTTCTATCATCAGCGGTTTGGGCTGGGCGTTGATGAGTCAGTCAGAGAGTCGCAACGTTGCCTTTAATTTAGGTTTAGAAAAGTACTTTTTTACTTAGCCATATTGAAATAGCTATTATTTCGAACTAATGACCATGTTTCTTGTATACTTATTATAATCTTTGCTAATGACATAGAAAAACAATATCCCTAGAAGTTTAAGTAACTTGAGTTTGAATTTAAAATTCTGAGATTTTGGTAACGCCTTGGTACATCCGCTATAACTGTTTATCCTTATTAAATTTTCTGCACGTTCTACCTCCTACATATGTATATATAGACGTAGATGTGTTGAGTGGGTTTAAATGCTTTGTTTATCCATTATTTATATATACAATGGTCCCTTCTATTAATCATGTTTTAGAAACCTCTGTTAAAAAAAAAAACAATTTTAGTTTTGCAACCTAGTTGTTAATTAACGTAACTTCGTATCTAACCAAAACTAAAAACTAATTAATTAATTGAGATGTATCAAAGAATTGACCCTGGCTTAGAACACGCAAATTAATATCACGATTTTAAAAATTGACAGATCTGTTAGCTAATTGATGAAGCACGATCAACAATTTTATGAATATAACAATAATAAAATGTCACTAATAAAATACAAAAATATGTAAAAAACTAACTAATTAGCTATAATATATTAATAAATATACATTAATATATAATTATATATATACGTAACTTACCGTAGCAAGTGGGTAACCACTATCAAATTCAAATTCTTTTTAAGTCATACAATCTTGAAAGCCTATTTCTGGAGCCTACTAGAATAACTCCTACTACAGCCACATGCCTAGATAATATTAATACAGACATTATACCTCAGCATAAGCAAGTTATTCAAATGTCCTGCAGATGGTACGAGACGGGGCGTCTGTCAGGACAGGTCGACTCAAGCTGGCATTGGATTTTTTTTCTTAAAAAAAAAACCATCTCGGACGACCTACATTGTTCTCACACAAACTTACGTTTGTCTGGACTTTAAAAGAGACATTGACCCCTGAGTTTGTTTCGGCATTTCTTCTCAGAGGTAGTCAGTTAGGAAATGCCGACACCATCATTTAAATTAGTATATAAAAAATGACGTGTAAAAGTGTTTTTTAAAAACCTATTTGCAGAAATAAAATCATTTATCATATGTTAGAGTCAGATCACTGTTGTCAGTTAATTTCAATTCCGAATATATGTAGGAAAGTGGCTGTAAAGAACAACAACCCTAAAACTGCAAGTCGCTTAGAAAAATTTAAAACTAAACTTAGTGATCAATTACCACACCTCATCACACCTCACTTTCTGGATTCGAATTATTTATATCATTCATTTTTGAAAACTTTACTGTAAAGAATTTGATTGTACTTTTATTCCTAAGACGATCGCGGTTAAGGGCAATGCTTCCTTTAGTGAATGGGCGACTGTTGGAATTCATGTAAGCCGTAAAAGACTTTATGAGTTATATCATGAAAGGACTTTTATTAATACTCCTGAATTTAGTACTTATGTTAAAAAATATTAAAAAAATATTTAAGCAGATTTGTTGTATAGCCAAATTCCGTTATCTTAACACTAAAATAAAAAATAGCAATAACGTTGTTAAAATGACTTGGAGCATCATTAACCGCGAAACTGGAAGAGTCAAGAGCCAAGATAGTAACTACAGCCTGTCTATAGCCAACAGCAAAATTGAATCGGACACTGAGGTCGCTACTGCATTCGAGAACTTTTTTACTAAAATTCCAGTTTCTACTACTAAAGACCTGAACTCGTCACCTGCTATTGCAGAAAGTTTATTGATGGAAAATGTTTGCGCCTGTCAAGAACAATTCAAATTTTGTCATGTAAATTGCTTAGACATAAAAAAACCTTTTGCAACTTAAATATAAAGAAGACTGCCTACTTGTGGGCTACATTCAGTTGATATGACTAAGTCAATTATTGACTTAGTAGCTCCGGATTTAGCTAATATTTTTAACCATTGTATTGAATCCAGAGAATTTCCTGACCTAATGAAAAGCAGTAAGATAATACCACTATTTAAATTTGGTAGCACTTCTGACCCTACTAATTTTAGACCAATTTCATTGCTACCGACATTTAGTGAATTTTTTGAAGAACTTATTTTAAATAAAATGCTCAGTCTTTTAGTTTTTGTTGAACTACTAGGTCATATGCCTATACATAGGTGCCTGGGAGGATTCACAAGACGCGTTAGACGTTTTTTGTAACCTGTCCAAGGCGTTTGATTGTGTCCCTCATAAAACATTGATCAGGAAATTATCTCATTATGGTGTAAGAAACAAAGCTCTGAACCTTCTTAGTTCGTATCTGAGTAATAGGGTTCAGAAAGTTGATATCAATGGAAAAAGATCCCCGGGGACCTTAACGACAATGGGACCACCACAAGGTTCTATTCTTGGTCCATTCCTATTTCTCGTTTATATAAATGACCTGCCTTATCTTGTTAAGCCTAAGCGTTCTAACCAAGTTACTGACGATGTAAATAGTGCTCTCTAAAAGTGGTCTTAATAATTTGCTTCGGAACGAGAAAAAAATTAAATATCTTAAATTTACAACACCTAATATTAGACAAGCGAAAACCAGTGTACAAATGAAAGACGAAGAGTTGGATTTTGTGGATACCACAGTATTTCTAGGTACAACTTTAGATGCTAAGTTACAATAGGGCCCACATATACATAAGTTGTCCAAAAGGCTGAGCTCTGCTGCATACGCTGTAATGAAAATAAGAAATTTAACCGATGTTGATACCGCTAGACTTGTTTATTTTATAAATAAAAGCCTGCAACAAGCCGTCATGGTCTAATGTGTCAAATTCTTTTTTTTTAAATCAATATTTATAACCTTATCGATCTTTTTTTCATTAAGGCTATTATTAACTTCGTCTGTGAATTTTTCCAATGCTGTTGCAGTACTTCTACAAAGTCAAAAACCGTGTTGTACGTCGTTTAAAATATTGTTTTTCTCTAAGAAAGTGGTGAGCTGATTAACTATTATTTTTTCGACTATTTTATTTATGGTATTGAGAATATATAGAATATAGGGCCTGTTTATATATGGGTCTAACAATTGACTTTTTGAGTTCCTCCGGATATTGACTCTTTTTAACACAATTTAATAAAATAAGCTATTAACGGACTAATATTATCTTTAATTTGTTTTATATCTTGGATTCTTATAACATCTGACTCTGACGACTTGTTGCAATCCAATTTATCTATAACAGTTTTAACATCTTTTGGTAGTACTTTTTTAAATCTGAAACTCACATTACAGTCTTTAACATAGCTCGTTCCATTCAAAAACTTATGTAGACACTTATGTTTAACAGAGTCAATTTCTTTTGTAAAAGTATCACAAAACTGGTTACAAATAATTTGTAATGAGTGATTTTTTAACATATGTTTTTCTATAACCGTATCTACTCCCGTTGTAGTCCTCCCAAGCTAGCCATTTGTGTTATTCCAGATTTTTCTCATGTCTCCCTTACAGCTAACAATGATTTCACGTCTACTCTTGTTTTTGGCCATATTTATAAGCTTTTGGGTTTTATTTCTGAATCTTGTGTACTGTAATCTCTTATTATTATTTTTAGGATCACTTTTTCATTTTTTTTAAAGACTATCTTTTTCATCTATAAGTATGCGTAATTCATTAGTAACCCAGGACTGTGTTTTTTAGTTATTTATTTTTTTTACCCTTTTTTCATATTTGACGTAAAAACTGACATTGTTTGAGCATTTGATCTATTTTGTTTTTATTTATTTACTATTTATACAAACTGACGTACTGGATTTATTTTTTCTTTATTATTATGTAATTAATGTACAATGTAGGATTTATCCTTTTTATGTAGTTTCTTGTCTGGCGGTGTGAGTATATTATACAGCCTACCCAAATGCTGCTGATGGTACGAGACGGGGCGTCTGTCAGGACAGGTTGACTCAAATCTGCTTTGGCTCATTCTTCAAAAGGCCATCACAGACGACCTACATTGTACAAACCGACATGAAATTATATCATTTGTAAATGTGAGCATTGTGTAGGCTTTTCTTTTTTTACTAAATTTCTTTTACGTGTCTGACGGTTTTACATGCGGCCTACCCAAATGTCCTTCAGATGGCACGAGACAGGGCGTCTGTGAGGTCACAGGTCACAGGTCGACTCAAACTCGCCGAGGTTCTTTCCTAAAAAGACCTCTTCTCAGACCACCTACACTGTTCTCACATAAAATATTGAACTTGTCTGGACTTTAAAAGAGACCTTGACCCCTGAGTTTGTTACGGTATTTCTTCTCAGAAGTAGTCAGTTAGGAAATGCCGACACCATCATTCTAACTAGTTTAAATAAATATGACGTGTAAAAGTGTTTTTTTTAAACCTATTAGCAGAAATAAAATCATTTATCATTTATCAAATAAAATATACTATACGTTCAAGTGTCAATTATTGATCTTTAACCACTGTTTTAAATGTTGTAACCGTTGAAAGGGACTAAACATGCTTTACTGTAATTGGCATTGCATTCCACAGGGCAGCAGCTTAAACTGGTAATGATTTATCATAGAAGTTTGTCGAATGTGATTGTATTTTCAGCTTTAAATTTTAGATGATCTTAGAAATCATTTATGTTTGATATAACCTCGTGAAGAACTAGACATGTTGTTTTGGGTAAATATGGTAAAGTACTTAGTAAGACTAATAGTACTCCTGTATGTACAGGAGATTTAAATGTATTATCGAGTCGAGACGGTTATATGAAAGGAAAGATGTTATTTAATGGTTATATTGTAAAAGCAGTTATAATTTCAATTTGAGGTCGAGGGAACTATCGTGATATCAAATCCCTAAAAGGCAGCACGATGACATATTTGTCGTCTACCTCAAAATGAGATTAATTGAAGAATGAAATGTAAGAAACTCCTTGAGACAAATAAAATGATAAATTATTTTATTCATGAAAACTATTTAAAAAGGCTTACGAATAAGTTACACACTTGGGTTGAAGCTAAGCTGAAAACAAACGTAAATATACGAAAATGTGAAATGCAACTGATGGTAGCAACAAGACAAATGAGGTAGGCACATCATTGGTCAGAGATTGAATGATGACTTAGCATACACTCTACAATAAAGGTAAGAATTGAGATATAAGTATTTCACGATGGGTGGCAATATATCTTAGTTTCAGTCAGTAGGATAGACAATCTAATGCTCTTAATACTAATTTAATACAAAAGGTACCTAAATGGATTTTCACGATACGGGTTTACAACCGGTAGCGCCCAAATCCGTTTAACGGAAGGTAAGTGAAAGAGCATCCTATAAGAGTAAGATGTAATCAGACGAAGAAAAGCAGTGATATGTCTACCTTATTATAATAAAAGATAGTTTAATTTAGAGATGAAAAAAACTGATGATTTCTGTACTTTATGCTTTATCATGATGCAGAGGCGTTTTAAGTCAAGCGGTATATGGTTCATTTAATTTTTGTATAAACGTGTTACATGTAACCCCTACTTATACTTCTCCGAGTCTGAGCGTGACAGATCGATAGATATATGTAATGTAGGTACTGCGAACAAAGACATCATAGTTATTGCTATAAGAAACTTTACAAACTTTACCTGACTACGACAAAGGAGGATATTAGCGGTGAACCTAACTATGAATTGTTTGCTAGTAGCTCCTGAACTATCCATCTTTTGACAAATGACATTTAATTTGTCTGGCTGCACCGCGTGTCATAGGTCGATATCAATAGGAGGCTAAGCTATTAATCAAAATGTTGTATGTACACACACGCAGATAGGCACTGAATCCGCGATTCTATTACAAAGCTCTTATCCATTGTACATAATTGGTTTAACCTTTGCATAAGTCGGGTTAAAGTTTTCATGATCTATACAAGATGATTATAACGTAGATATACGACCTATATGGGTATTTTGTCTTTGTAGTACCTAACTATATACTACTTCTTTTTGTAAGTGTTCTACGGAAGGTTATGGAGACGAAATGAAATATTTGTCCTTAAAACTAAATCTAATGTAGCCTTCTCTCCGTAACATAGTTTTATTTTATTCTTTAATAAAACGTAGCGCCACACTTAATATCTTCAAAGGGTCATTTTTGTCCAAAATTTTCTTCAAAACGGTAGATACATTATTGGTATAACAAACATTCAAAAAACCCAATATCAACCGCGTTGTTAACAAAATCCTTTTTTTTAAACATCGCTCCCCACTATTTCCTGTATCGTGGACTCGCTTTACATTAAACATGACATACACAAATACCTAGACTCGAGACAAATATCTGCGTATCGCACAAGTTTTTGTCCTGTGCGGGAATCGAACCCTTAGCGCAGCAGTCTAACCGCTTAGCCACTGAGCCTTTCAGGTCGTCGAACAGCTTAGCACAGTTAGCTTTACAACATAGTTTCAGAACTAAAGGCATACTTTATACCATGGCGTTTCAATTTTATTACTGAAACCTGTTAACACCTACGAAAGATATTATCTGTGTACCTATGACGATGTTTTCACAAAAACATACTTTTCTAATACCTACGCTTCTATTACCGCTATGCATTAATAATGGCGTCTGGTTTACCTTCGCATTATTCATATTACTTACTTGATCACTTTTTCGGGGCAAGCTTTTAAGGCGGGTACTTAGGTCTAGATACTTACCAACTACAAAGGAATGTTATTAAGCAACTGTTCTCTAGGATTGTTATTGGTTTGGTTTCCAATACATTTTAAACTAAGATTCGATGGATTATGTTACAACCTTGTTATAACTACCTGAATTTCAAAATCATTTTCAACAAAAATCAAATCAAAAAGAAGATAAGAAGCGGACTACTTATAGGTTCTTGCTTAATTTCAACGGGTAGACAGTAAATTCAGTTATAGCACACTATACTATAGCTAGGTCTTCTTCTCCATTCGTATCGGCGATACATGCTTAAATGTGTGCCCAGTAAGTGGTCACGTCTGCAGCGGCCTCTAAGTTGGGTATACCTACTTACACATTAATTCTTGGAGGAAACATAACTAACAGAAGTTTCTCTAAAGTTAGATTGTTGATCACTTTATTTAGAATAGTAATCAATTAATAACGAGCTTGTCTAATAACTAAGGGTCCGTTTCTCTCGTTTATTCAGATGAATTTGTATACCTACAGTGTTATTTGAATACTGGTCCAAATATTTGAAAACATGTTTTATCTAGCCCTTAATCCATATAATAAGTGAAATATATATATAATAGCCTTGAAAACTTTTATAACCACTTCCAGAACATCCCATTTTGTTTTATAAAATACTTAAATCAAGCATGCTGATAAAATCATAATTGGATCATAAAGAATATGTAGGTATAAACATATCTACTTAAAGCACATTAATCGTAAAGCTCTATCCAAGTATCCATTTATAATATGATTAACTTGCTGTAAACGTAATAACATACCATAGCCTAATATGAATGTGTAATCTTTTCTATTCTAGCCTGGCGTTGGTGGTCCGTAACGCGCAATGTCACTAGAAAACGTACTGTTACGCTCGACCTATTTTAGGGGAACATCTACATTTTATGAAGTTTTTCTGATCGGAGCCCACCCGGCAATATCGTCCGCCTAGATTGAAAATCTTTGCTATAGAAAAACGACCACCGACTTGAAGGCGAAAGAAAACATCGTGAAAAACACAAAGTCATTACTGCAACGAACTTTTATCACTGAGCTGGTGACCGCTCCTTATGAGACCGTTTGGTTGTAGCAGCTAACACCAGGTCAGTTACATCCTGATATTTTGCTATGATTGTTCCGGCTTTACAACAAGAACACCAACCTATAGGGCGTAGTAGGTAAACTAGATTGACTGTATTATCAATATTATGAAAAAGAGCACGGTTATATTTAATTAAAATTGAACAAAAAGTTTTAGGGAAATAAAATATACTTCGATCTCGAATACTTAATTACTTAATCACATAACAAAATCCATAATAATCTTGCAATAGCTTTCGTAAATGACTACTTCCAAAGGTATAAAGAGTGTGCGTGTGAATATCCTCCAAGGCAAGTAACAAATAGTTGCTGATTTCCATATTAAGATATGGGAAAACACTTTAGGTCCGACTAAATACTACAACAATAACAATTTGCAAATATTTTGGAACAAATAAAATATCCCGTGTATGGTACCGCAGAGTACAAAATGTTTTAAAAATAATTTATTTCTCTCATGTTAGTAAGAATTTACGACCTAAAATTAAAATTTGAACGTTATTATGACAACATTGCCGAGTGTGGCCTAGTATAATAACTTGAATAACTTCAAAGTTTACTAATGAGCTGCGAGGCACTGCTGGATAGTATATATCTTAGATGACTCTTCCAGTTTAGTGTGTTTTAAATTGCTGCTTACTAATAATGAATCCTCTTCACCGGATGTCGGTCACGGCGGCCTATCTAACCTGAAATAGCAAACTACGCAGGAGGTCTTATAGTGTACATGCTCACTACATCGTCATTCTCATAGTCTGATGAAACAGTAGACCGACACGGCCGGAGAGAGATCAGGCGCAGGACCAACGGCTTAGCGCGCCTTTCGGAGCACGTAAGGGTTTCGACATGTGAAAACGGTCACCCATCACAAAACTGACCGCGGCGAGAACTGCTTAACCATGCAGATTGACTAATCTGCGCGGTAGCCACGTTTCACGAGCCCCTACTTCTACACTAACAACAATATTGGTGTATTAACTTTCGTTATCTACCCAGTTTCCAAAACGTATTCCAAATGAGTATCTACAGGCATATTATTATTATTTTTTTAAATCACGTCTTTATTTCCCGATGGGATAGGCAGATGTGTAAAATGTACATATAGTACACCCAAATTTTGCCAGTTATGTTATAGACCCCAATGTAATACGGGCGAGCGTTTTGCCAGGCACAAATCCAGACTCGGGGATGCTACTGAGAATTATCTAAGGGAAATACCCAGTAACACTTTGCCCGACCCGGAATTCGACCTTAGGACCTCGTGCTCAGATGTCGCGCTTGGCGACCACTAGACCAACGAGTCAACCATTTATAATTTACTGAATACTATCTAATGGTAGACAATCCTTGCGCTTAATTAACACGTGTATACGACAAGGAAGTAACGTTTAAAAATCATAAGAAATAGAATAATACCTCATTGATAAGTGTTAAATAAGACGATTGCAGTCATCCTGTTTATTACAGTTTAGTAGTTAGATAAGCAAAACATTTATATGAGACTCGCTACGGCTGAACTTGCTAGAGCAAGATAATTATATTAAAATTATTATTAATGAAATAAGTGCATAATTGTTCTGCATAACGACCTACCTAGTTTTGGCCAAAGCTGATAAATTAATGGAGCTCGTTGTTTATGCTTCCGTTGGACTAATATGACCGTGCCAATCAACTTCCTACGTCAGACGACCTTTGAGAACAACGACTATCATAAAGATAGATAGATATCAAGGCAGGGTAGTACAAGTTACGATTAAATCACCGAAAATAGTAAACCTACTAAATTCCGCTGATCTTTAAAACGAATGATACATGTCGTATTCAAGTCTGAGGAATCATCACACTAATATTATAAAGGCGAAAGTTTGTGAGTGTGTTTGTTTGTTTGTTACCTCTTCACGTTCAAACGGCTGGAACGATTTTAATAAAATTTGGTATGGAGGAAGCTGGCAACCCGGATTAACTAAAAAGTTAAATAGATACTTATATACCGCGGGGCGCAGCGAGTATTTGCTAAACTAAAAACTTAAAAACATTGCACTACCTAGAACAGTGGTTTTGATGACAAATAAGCTCGAGCTGACTACGATCATGTAGCCATTTTGTGTTTTGTTGTAATCTTACACTGTCTTTCCTCCCCAAATTTGTGCAACATTTTACCGCTACCTGACACACAAATTAAACGATAAATGATATCTCGTAATTTGACCGGGTTTTTACACATTTTACCATAGTATTGACTTCAAGATTTGTTTAAAATCACTTTACATTAGTTTTCTCAGTTCTCAGGTCACACTCAATAGTTATTACGCATATAGTCAAATGTAACTAAAAGTAAGTAAGTTATTACCTAAACCGAAAAATACTTTACTAAAGCTCTTAAACAATACAAACGAATATCAACCAATAAATAATTGATTCTTCTACAGCTTATAGTTAGAAATAATAGGTCCATTAGGCATATTAATGAAATATCACCTGTTCTTTACTTTGTTGCTCGATAGTTAGTTTGTCTCGTAAGCTTCTCTTTGTTTCTTTAAAGGAGCTACGTTGTTGCATTTCATTTATAACATATGCAGTTCCGCCTAGCATCGTAGCGCCGAGAAGCAATGCGCCATTCGCTATTTGCTGTTAAAATATTGTTAAAACTTAGTTTACGATAATTATAATATATTTAAAGATAAGGGAAACATATAAATTATACAATACCTGAAAGTAGAAGTCGTCGGCCAGCCTGCTTTCAGACGTAGACGCATTAAAGTACTGCACCATAAGATAGCCACAAAATGAAAACGTGCTATACAATATGAGTATCACTTGATGTAACGGAAGGGTGGCTAGGGTAAAGTACTGAAGTACCACGGCCCATCCAAGTAACTCGTTGTATGAATCTCCTAGCCGGCGAGAGGCGCTTACCAAAATTTGAGTCCATAACACTAGCCATACTAAGTGATTGAGAACGGTGCGCGATAGTGGAACTCTGACGTACGTAGCTGCCAGGAACAAGTTGGTTACCAGCGCCATCGCGACTAAGGCGTACGCGTAGAATAGGTCGCGCTCTCCGGGCACAATGGCTGCGAACGCCTGCAGCAACACGCCGGTTGCGAGCAGACGGGGAACAGCTCGTTGCCGCTGCCTCTGGGTGTACGCACAATACAACTTTTCTTCTGCGTCGGTAAAACCCCATGGTGGTACGAAACAAATCCAACATGTCATTTTTTTTAACGTTTTAGCCTGCATAGATTTCTCCATTGCTATTAGAGTTCACTCTCGCTCATTTTCACTAGTTAGAGCCATTCGGTGTTAAAATTTATCTTCATGATTGTTATTACAGTACCTATTTATTTATTTAAGAAAACATAGTTTATTTATCTTTAAGTTTTGGTCATTAGAGTCAATATTATTTTAATAATACTCACACAGTTTAAAAGGAAATGATGAACTCAAAATTGAAAAATAATACGTTATTACTTAACTTTACATAAACGAAGTGGAAGTCGGTGCCAAATCCCAACATCTAATAAGTGATTCAGAAAAAAAAGTACAAGATGAGATTGCTGTCATAAGTACTTTGTTCATAGTTTAAAAGCTAAAACTATTAACAATGCGAACGCATAGGATTTGGCGCCGACTTCCACTTCTCTTATGTAAAGTGAAGTGATAAAATTGTATTTTTCACTTTAGAGTTTTTTGAAGGAGGTTTTAATCAATGTTTTGTATTCGCGTTAGTGGTACAAATTATCATGTTTATTATTGGATGATAATCGTATGTAAAATAGAGAAAGTACTTATATTAGATTCTAATTTAATATACACCTGAATTTAATCGATACTATCCAGAGTCGATTTCATATTTGCGTTAATTTGCCCATGATGGTACAAAATCGTCGTTCCCAATGTAAAGGGAGTTTAATTATAACTGCTCCATTTCCGGGCTATAAGAGACCTGGCGCAAGGCTCGATATTTACATCACGACACAGATAACTCCATGTACCTTATAATTTGAGTAAAGCACGAGTAAAGAGTAATAGTAACTTTCACTGGCTTTCAGCCGAAAAATAATTTATCTTGCAGAACTAAATAGGTACTCGTCGTGTACGACTACGAACGCATTTTTATAAGCAACTTGAAGCTTTAGCTGACACAGCCATTTCAAGACGTTTAATTATTATTAGTCTTACTTATACCCTTATATTATATGGGTAATAATTAGGTATATTTTTATGACTCAGTCTGATAAAGTACTGAGATAAATAGAGTCGAGTAAGGATAATTTATGTTTTTTTTTTAGTTTTGTTTTACTTGAGTTCAAGGGATTTTTTAATAATTAAGAACAAATTTAGTTCTGGTTGGCAATGCATTTAGGTAACATAAAAATATTAGGTAAATAATTATTTTCTTTTAATATCTATCTATTAATGACAAAAAACGTGATTACCTGATTCCATTAAGGAATCTGTGATTAAAAGAAGAAGTATTCAATAGTAAGTTATAGGATGGTTATAGGGTCTTAACTATATCTGATTCTAAAACAAATACAAAATAGTACCTATTAGGCTAGGCTAGGCTTTGGTAGACCTAGTAAACAGAAATTGCAATTATTGTTTAAAAAAAATACAAAAATGTAAAAGTTATACAATGTGTAGCACTACATAACTGCTCTGTATATCATACATCTGAACGGCCGAGAGATCATCAGGCGGAGACTTTCCGTTAGCAAGACGGCTTGATCGAGGACGCCTGTGTAATGAATAAATTACACGCTGAAACATTGTTCCGATATCCATTCATTAACTGGGCCGTTTACAGACATACTTATCGTACTCATGGTTTTGTCCGTACTAATTTCAATATTGACAATCGCTATGATGGATGTTAGTGATGTGACCGTGAAACTTAAGTCACAAGATATTTGTTTCACTCATTTCGCTCATTGCCAAAGTTAAGAGCTAATTAGTCACGGTTTACATTTGTGTTGAAATTTCAATAACTTAAATTATCTTCTTCTTCTTATAATACCTACAGTTTTATTTCAAAATATCTCTTGCTAATTTAATTCTGCTAAATTATTTGCCTATCTGTATTTTGTACTATGTATATATATATTTATATGTATATTGCCGTGTGGTATCCGGCATAGAATTGACCACCCCCTTTCCTCCCGTGGGTGTCGTAAGAGGCGACTAAGGGAAAATTCAGAAGATGGGCAGCAGCGTCTTCTGTAACTCCACCACAAATACTGCGATCCCCAAGCCGCTTGCCAAGCGTGGGGATTATGGCAAACCCCCCCGTTTAAACGGGGAGGCCTATGTTCAACAGTGGACGTCTTTGGCTGATGATGATGATGATGATGATATAGGCGGCAAGCTGGAAGAGCAGCAAGCATTTGATCTATTATATTACTCAAATTTATTAATATCTTGCTTCGAATTAGACAGTACATTCTTAACAGGTCAATAAAATGTGCTAAATGATAGTTATAATGACCATCAATCTTCCTATTCACATAATACTAAGAACTGAAGCAGTTAGCGTTTGATTTTTACGTCAATTTTAACGGCTCTATAAATCAGGTTGTGAAGCTATTTCTATTATTGTCAAGACATAGTACCTTATTATAGTTAATAGAATAATATAACATAATTTATTAAGCCAAAGCTTATTATAGTT
This sequence comes from Abrostola tripartita, assembly GCA_905340225.1. Taxonomy (NCBI): domain Eukaryota; kingdom Metazoa; phylum Arthropoda; class Insecta; order Lepidoptera; family Noctuidae; genus Abrostola; species Abrostola tripartita. The sequence continues at coordinate 8,526,251 of HG996488.1, forward strand.
GATAAAAAGCCATAATTGATTTTGGTTCAAAATTACTGATTTAAAAACGTTAACCCTTTTTTGATATGGGTACTTAAATTAAAAGGTCACTCAACCTAATAATGTTATAGATAAGTAGATATATAATTAATAGGCATAAATGGTATTGGTATAAATGAATATATTATAACGTATACAACAAGGAACCGATCTTGAATATGCTTATTGATAATTTTTTTCATTAGACTTCAATCGGTTCTGTTCTCCAGCAGTGTCTGGTTACTATGAACAAAACAGATTTCCGTAAAGCATTCTAAATACCCAGTTCAATATAATATTGCGTCAATCTTGCACTTCCTCACTGCTTTTTGTTAAAACATTAATTAAAAATATTTGTGGTGCACTTGGTTTCATAATATTTACTATCCATAAAGATTGTATGTTCTAATGCTGTAGTCACTAGTCAGTAGTATTCATCGGTACCCTAGGAGACACAAACATTAATTGTATTTTATATATTCATAGACAATACTGATTAACATTAATGTTAGAATATATAGATTGTTAGTTTTATACGCTAAATTAATGTAAAACCATGTGGTTTGATGAGATATAAGTCAGATCAATTCCGCCTCATCAGCAGTGACCATAAATCATCTTACATTAAGAAATATCCTACTACCTAGTACGGTGTATGAGCTGGTGCATCGTAGATAACCCGATAGAACCCATGTGGGAAAGGTGAGCTTACGTTCATTTTAGAGTAACGCAATTACGATAAATGGAAATAAGCTTTCCATTTGGAAGTAATCTAATACCCTGTAACCTATGAAAACGGGAATGCTAAACGATTTGTTGCATGCGTATCGTTGGATGCAAACCGGTGCAGAGATGATGACAATGAAATTCTCGCGCCTTAGATTCTGTGATCATAGCTACATTTACAAAACATTTGTAGAGCCTATATTAATAGTTGATAATATACAGAATACAAAGGCGTGATTAGTGTTGTAATTTCGTTGTAAAATCTACACAATATAGGTGCACATACAAAATATTTCGTAAATAACCCAAAGAAGTGTGAAGTCTTTAAATATTTATTTTACCATTTACCATATCAGCCATACGAGCTATAATTTCCAATTTATTACTATAATAATTTCTTGTTTTTAACCCATAATTTGGCTATTGAATATTTGATACGTGTCTTTTTCAAATGTAGAGTCATCGATTCGATATAACATAGGTACCCGACGGTGCTTTATATCTAGACAAGCCTACCAATTATTTTAGAAACAAAAATCGTAAATTCGTAGGAACTAATGTCGATATGATAATGGAGTATGTATATTACATTACTTATTTCACATCCAAATGTCCGGTATTTAACATTTATGATAATTTGTGACACACTAGGTATTATACAAAATAATCAATTGTCCAGCATTCAACAATCTCATATCGACACTGGCCGGAACCATCCATGATGACGTATTGTCAACAAAGGGTTAGGGGTGAATATGACTTAATACTGAAATACCAACATCACAGTATAGAAACGACCAACAGACAAGCGACGTTTAGCCTTTTTATAGGCCTAATAGATTATTATATGTAAAGTATACATTAAACAATAACAGTCTTGAAAAAAAACGTTCTATCATTTCCTTTTACAGCTGAGGTTTTTTGACTGGGTAGTTAAGTTTAAAAAATATTCTGTATTATATTTCCCGCCTAAACTATTGTGTCGATGATGTAAGTAATCTCAGTAAAAGTCTTACTATCGACGCATAAATATTTAAATCACGAGAAGATGACCCTTTTATTACAAGATCGGGAATTATATTGTAACTATATAAACAGAAAGCCGTACGTTTTACGCGAATATTACGCGAGGAATTGTAACCGCGTCGGAATATTGAGCGCGTCGGGTTCACAGGGCGCGGGTGGTGTAACGGGCGCCGGGCGCCGGGCGGCTCGGGCGGCGCGAGGGCGGTGCGCGCACGTGCTCGCGTGTGACTGCCGCGCGGCCGGCCGCCGCCCACCGCCGCCCGCCGCGCGCCGCCGCCGAGCGCCCGAACACCCGAGCACTACCCGAGCACCCCAGCCGCCCCACACAACCCATCCGCTTCAGCCATTACAGCTCATTCCACTACACATTAATTTCACTTACTGTATTTTGTTTACACTCCAGCGACTATTTTGTTATATTCCTTTTAAATATTCAAGTTTAAATTAATAGTTGTTACTTTATTTTCTGAATGAATCCACTTCTGCATTTACTTTCTTACACTGAGGTCACTGCCGAAACTAACTTCACTATTCCTGACCTACTTCCTGATTTTAGAATAATATTTCGGGAACTAGGTGGGTAACCATGTTACGAGCTAAGTACCTACCTATATATTTTATGGGCAATAGTATTGTTCTATACCTGCTTAACTAAATGTCCACTCTTGATCGTTGCTATTAACAAAGATCGTGAGGGTAAATTGACGCAATTATTACGCCTGATAGAAACTTAATTACACGACTGCCCAAAAAAAGGAGTGTAATTTTTTCAAGGTTCATGTATGTATGCATGTGTGTCTATGTACCTATGTATGTATGTGAGTTTCTTTATTCCACCATAACTTCTGAATGCCTGAACCGATTTGGATGTATGGAGCGTCGTTAAAATCCTTACACTATCGCGAGTAACATAGGATAAAAAAATATTAAACAAATAAAAAATATAATTAAAAAACACGACTGCCATGACAAAAAACAAACTAAAAAGTAAAAAGCAAGTTCAATCGCAGTCGGGGGCTGTTCTGTGGAATACTGTCTTATCTAAGAAGTACCCCGACGGAAAAAGTGGGGTGTTATAAGTTTGACCGCTATGTGTGTCTGCCTGTGTGTCTGTCTGTGGCACCGTAGCTCTAAAACGGGTGAACCGATTTGGATGCGGGTTTTATATTTTAAAGTAAATTTTCCAGCGATGGTTCTTAGATATGTTCTATCAAAATCGGTTCAGCCATTTACAAGATATGGGGGGTGAAAGTGGGGATGACAAATCGAATATTTTTATATATATCTAAGTGGGATATCAAATAAAAGGCCGTAATGTGTACATTACAAAAAATAAGTAATATTAAAATCGGTCCAGCCATTTACAAGATATGGGGGATGAAAGTGGGGATGACCAATCGAATATTTTCATCTATACCAAAGTGGGATATCAAATGAAAGGGCATGATGTATGTGTACATTATAAAAAATTAAGTAATATCAAAATCGGTTCAGCCATTCACAATTTACAAGATATAGGGGTAAAAGTAAGCATTAACAATCGAATATTTTCAAATATACCTAAGTGGGATATCAAATAAAAGGGCATGATGTGTATATTACAAAAACAAGACTAAATTTTAAGTTTAAAATTTTTATAATAAAATAAAATTAAAAAATTTAATAACCCCCATCGCAAAAAAGAAAAGCGGTCATTTAAAAAGTCAAAAATAACACCTATCATTGAGCCATCAAATCCGATCCGAGTAACACCTATTTATAATAATAATAATAATAATTTATAATATCTTGGGACAACTCACATATTTAAGACAATGTCCGCTGACAATGCAGATCTGTCGATCTGCGAGGTTAAGCCGTGCTCGCCGCGGTCAGTCTTGCGATGGGTGACCGTTTTTACATGAGTTACCTTAACTGGCGGGCAAGCGTAACAATATAGACCCCGCAAAGTAGTGCAGCGAAGTAATGTAGTCTAAAGAACAACCCTCTAACATTGTGAAACTAATACCTACTTAGGAATTACTTTACCTGACTTTGAGTAGCCACGTATTAAACTTATTTTAACAAGCTTGTTGATTTAATCCTGTGTGCCGTTAGAAAAACGTAACTTGGTCTTACAGCATGTATGGAACACAATCAACATAGACGTTTCGTGAGCATTCCAAAGGTATGTAAGGTCATCCAAAATTAAACTAGATATCGTGACCCGCGGGTGTAAACTTATTAGCCTTCTAGCTGCGTAAACGTAATATATATAATGCGTAGATCATTAGATCATACGATTGAGATGTGTTAACCTACATCAAAATAACCTGTACCCAATAAAAGCTCGATTAAATATTTAGGCACAACCAAAGCCAGACTGTCGTTTGGTTTTGCCTAAATACTTGAAGCTTCCAAGATACTTATAATTGATTGATATAAACCTATATGTAGGTAGGTAGATACTTCTCCGCCTAGCAGACCGACCTCGTTTATTTTATTCATTCGATTCAATATTTTTCTTGACTAGATCTAGGCTTAGAAGATGTGCTAGAATTGGTGAAGAAGAAGGTCAGTGGGTGATCTTAGGGGCGGAGTTCTATAATAGAGACATTTGCTTGGTTCCCAAGAATTCTGTTCTGCTTTAGATTATTTTATGTAAGAAAATGTAGTAATTAGTTACGTGATAATGTAACTGTATGCAACTTACTTTAACAATCGGGAGCCATTATGGAGTTTAGAGCCGGTCTAGAATAATTACCTACTTATTATTAATGGCTCCCTAAGTCCCAACGGTTAAAATCACTACGTTAGATATTAGGTTCGTCGCTATTGGGCAGAGTACGTGGCAGCAGCAGCGACATTCTAAGGATAGTTTCTAGTACCCAAATATCAGTGTCCGATACACTCGCTCAGGGTGAGCATCGTGGTTGGGACGGTAAAATAAAATGTTTTAATTGTTATGTACTACATGGTACTACTACTGTATACTTACCTTATATTTAAATTCCGCACCGACTAACATAGTTTATAAGGTCCTGTTTTTACTCATGATAATGGATCATGTTATCTGATACTTAAATAAATAAATAATAATAATAATTAAGCGCACCAATCGCACGCAAATCGCAGCAATCGATCGCTACAAAATTGCCGCTCACACACGTCGGCGATTGGTCGCTGCGATCTGTCTTAAGGTAGAAAATTAACTGGCCCTACGTCAAGCAAGGTACGCAATGCATAATGATGTCTGCATGCTTGATTCTATATGAAAATCTATGTATTATTCTTATATCTATTTAATAGTATATTCTTGTTTGGAACGAAACAAAAGAGACGTGTTTTTGTCGGGATTTGCGATATCGCTTGCGATGTTGACATACACTTGTAACATTTCCTCAAAAGGTTGAACGTTTATTTTAAGAAACCTTGACCATATAATACTTTGTTAAGAAAAATACGAGAAGCAAGACAAGAGCTACAAAATAATGATGTTTAAATAGTATATCAATAAAACATCTCTTATTATAAAACAACGCTTAACATTCTCGATGGTCAATGACTTAACTTCATTAATTTTACATTAATAATAATATAAAGTAATATCTTAAAGTCCTATTAACACAATCGGCAATGTAAAAAATATCGACGAATTGACATTTGACGTTTCTTTTGAGCTTGACAGTTATCTACCATTTCTGAACTTTATCGCAGTGTTCAATTTTCGCCTGCTAGTTCTTTGTAATTTTGTATCTTAATAAAACGAAGATCTTTATAGTACTTGTTAAGTTGTTATAACTACTTTATTGTTTGTACTGACAAAGTACTACAATAAATAAAATAGAAAATGAATAACTGTTTGAGTTTGTGTCCCTTTGTTTGTGTGACTAGTTTGTCGGCATATTTTTACTACTTGGGTTATTAGAAAATTTATTGGAGTATTTACCATGGATTCGTCATTTATGAAACCTGTACAGCCGCATGTGTTTAAAGCGCTAAAGGACCTAGATATTGCCACTCTTATGAAATGCTCACCAGATGAAATAAGACCTATAATACCATGTCTAGTGCGTATGGCCCTGATCGCTCCACTGGATACAACCAGAGCCTGTTCAGAAGCCAAGAAAGATGTTCTCACTTTGTTGTCAGGCATAGATCTGGTTAATTTTATTGTATCACTCTTGTCTATAGAATTTAATACATTAGAAACTGATGTTAAAAAAGAGCAACAAATGAGGTAAGACTGTTCGTAAGTGGAGATCCATTAGATATTTAGCATATTTATTAGGATTAAGTTCATATTAACTTGTTAACTATCTATGTTACAGATTAAAAAGTGGATCACAATGCACAGATACCTTTCTTATACAAAATATAGCAAATGGTATCACTAATGACTTTGAGCAGTCAGACTCTCCCCGACGAGTTCGTCTTGTTTTGTCAGAGTTGTTGCAGATGCAAGCACAGTTGGTAGAATACAACCAGAATAAGAACACAAATTCTGAGTTCACCATAAAACCATCAGAACTCTTTGATAATGAAGTTTATTTGGAAGAGGTTACTGATGTGATTTCGATAAGTCTAGCAGAATTAACTAATTTACTGAATATTTGTGACATAGTTGAAATATTACTACATGTGAATAAAGGTCCTATTATAACCTCATGGATAATTGCAAACATGCCTGATACACTACAAGAAGGTAATAAAAGCAAAATATAACTGGCCAAAACCTTAGATAAATCATATCAGCCTATTGCAGTCCACTGCTAGACATAGGCCTCCCCCAGGGTATACCACAAAACCCACTCTTTTTTTGGCTATCGAGTCACTACCAGCTACTCTCTTTTGCTAGATGGACCTTAGATACACTAACCAATAAATATGTTTAACTAAAAAATATAACATGTAACTCCATATTTACCCATTGTTTTCAATTAACATGCGCATCAGCATACTAGAAACAAACTTAGAATATAAGTAAGTTATTATGTTTCAGTGGCTGAATCCCTCGTAATGAATGCTGACAGAAGTGAAGAAGGTGGAATAAGAGCTAAAACACTGACAACCCTTTGTGCGGCTTGTCCCCACATTGCAGCTGCTGTAAGAGCAAAAGCAGCATCTGCTTCCAGGCTGCCCTCATTAGTTATTAACCTAACTTTGACACATCACCGGGACGATCTGGTTAGTTGCTTTTGTTCTACTTATATTATCTTATCTCATACCTTATTTAAATTACTGTTTCCTGCATGTTTACTCGGTTTCTACAGGAAACTATCTTTATAAATGCCTTGCATTTAGTAACCCCTCAAACAAGGGTGTAATAAACACCCTCACAAACATTTATAATATTATAAAGGATGCAGTGATTCCACTTATATTGTGGTTTAGTAATATATTATATATTTATTAAATAATTGTTTGTATATTATATCTTTTACTTAATATTTCATCATATTGCAGGTATCTTTTATGTCAGGTCTTCTACTTGGCTCAGACCAGACAACCAGGGCATGGTTTGCAACATTCTTACGAAACTCTCATAAAAGAGGGAAAGGTGATGGTCATGCTGCCTTGACAAAGTTACGACAGGAACTGCTTAATAGGCTGAAAGATGCTACTGCTGGGGTTGAAGCTTCGGCCTTATTGAGACTGTACTGTGCTCTCAGGGGCATTGCTGGCATTAAATTCCAAGATGATGAGGTGGCTGGTCTTCTACGACTCGTAACACAGAAGCCACCGCCAACGCCAGCTGGAGTCAGATTTGTATCTCTGAGTCTATGTATGATCCTCGCATGTCCATCTCTTATGGGTATGTACTAATTGATTTTATAATTTTCTGTTTCAAAATTCGAGTACCTAAGAACTCAATCTCATGTGGATTTACATAGAAGAATTTTAATACATATAAAATTTCATTCCAGCTGCTCCTGAACATGAAAAGAAAGCTATTGAATGGGTGCAGTGGTTAGTCAAAGAAGAGGCATATTTCGAAAGGTATGTTTTTATACTTTTAAAAGATGGAACATTGTTTGAAAATTTTTCAATAAAATTGTATTGTTTTAGTAATTCCGGCGTCACAGCATCTTTTGGAGAAATGTTACTATTGATAGCTATACATTTCCACTCTGGCCAATTGACTGCTGTAGGAGAGCTTGTTTGCGCTACCTTAGGCATGCGTGTACCAGTTCGACCCAACGGACTCGCAAGAATCAAACAAGCTTTTACTCAAGAAATATTTACAGAACAGGTATTTAAATTTAAGTTTTTATACATAGTCAGTCTATAGTATTTGTGGAAACTAACTAAAACATATATTTCAGGTTGTCACAGCTCATGCGGTGAAAGTACCAGTAACAGCTAATCTGAACAGCAACATACCAGGATATTTGCCTGTTCATTGTATTCACCAACTTTTGAAATCTCGAGCATTTTCAAAACATAAAGTCCCTATAAAGAACTGGATATACAGACAAATATGTAACTGCACAGCCCCTTTACATCCAGTTATGCCAGCTCTGGTGGAAGTGTATGTCAATTCTATTCTAATAATCAACAATAAAGGTGCCAATGAATATGTGAACAAACCAATTATGGAAGAAGAAATCCGAAAAGTATTTAGGAACTCTATATTTGGTGCTAATTTTGATGTTGAAAGTAAGACATTTTCACCAATGGAAATTGATAATGGAGAATCGGCAATTGAGATAAATATAGATAAACCAACATTAGCATCACAGTTGCTCCTGATTTACTATCTCTTATTGTATGAAGATGTGAGATTGTCCAATACAGCTACACTTATAGCCAATGGGCGTAAAGTAAAAAGTTATTCAGCAGCTTTTTTGTCTGAACTACCTATCAAATATTTATTACATCAAGCTCAAAAAGATCAAATGAGTTATGGTGGACTATTTAGCCCACTTCTTCGGCTACTAGCCACTCACTTTCCTCAGCTGTCTCTAGTAGATGATTGGATGGACGATCAAGTTTTTGGAGATTTGAATCGCCATCAAGTAGATATAAATCTTTCTGAACTGGCTATAAATGATGCATTTAAAACAATTGAGGAAAATCCATATAAAACTGGTAAAATCTTAAAAGCCATGCTTAATAAGAATCCTACCGACATATGGCCTTTTGCTGAAACATTTGTAAAATATTTCAAAAGTGTTCTCGGAGATCAAGTACCTCGGCATATACAAGAGTTATATCATGAGGTGTGGTTACGTCTCAATACGGTGCTGCCTCGATGCCTGTGGATAATGACAATCAACGCTTTACTGGACATCAATGGCGGCGTCAAGAACGTTACCATCACACAAGAGAATGTTTTAGTAGATCCGCTGCAAGTACTGCGCTGCGATATCAGAGTGTTTCGATGCGGCCCGATTTTAAAAATTATTCTAAGGATATTGGAAGCTAGTTTAGCAGCCTCAAGAAGCCAACTAAGCCGACATTTATTAGATAAGCCTTTGCTTGAAAAAAGTGGGCAATTGTCATCAGATGCGGAAAGGGAAGAATTAAAGAATGCCTTGGTAGCGGCGCAAGAGAGTGCCGCCTTGCAAATCTTATTGGAAGCGTGTCTTCAGACATCCGAGGACGAAGCTAAACCTGAACTGATGTGGGCTCAACGTGAAGTTAGGAGCATTATTTGTTCTTTTCTTCATCAAATATTTATATCCGAACCTTCATTAGCTAAACTTGTACACTTTCAAGGATACCCACGGGAACTGTTGCCAGTCACAGTTCAAGGGATACCTTCAATGCACATATGTTTAGACTTTATTCCTGAGCTTCTTAGTCAAGCGTCACTCGAAAAGCAAATATTTGCTGTAGATCTTGTGTCACATTTATCCATACAATACGCCTTGCCGAAAGCTATGTCTATAGCGAGATTGTGTGTAAACACTTTGTCTACACTCCTGTCAGTACTTCCGAGTGATTTGCGGTTGGAATTGTTTCAACCAGTGCTTAAATCTCTAGTTAGAATTTGTACAGCATTTCCATCGCTACTAGAAGACATAACCTCGCTACTTCTCCAACTGGGAAGGATATGCGAGTCCCAGGCTTCTCTCGGTCACTGTTGGAATGATACTAACATTCTAGGCGAAGGGGCCTATGTTCTCTCAGAGGTGCAACCGGAGACAAAGGTTCTAGTTGCTGAAGTTCTGTGCCGAGATATTAAATTAACTATGTCTGAAATAGTGGAAAAAGCACTATTAAATGATAAACTATATTAATGTTCTATCATCTGATCATAATTACAAACAGTGAATGTTACATAGAGGTATTATGTAGTTCTACTATTTTATCAATAAATGTAAAATATAATCCAATGGTATTATTTATTAAAAAATCACTTCATACTATTTTTATGATTTGTCCAACTTACCTTATTTGCGGTTGGTCCAATTCACAGTTAGTTCGAAATAGACCAACAGCGAATTGGAGCACCCGCGCCTTACCCGGGTAACTTTCCTCGAAGATGATACAATGGTCACAGGCGTCTAGGAATATAATTCCATATTCATAAGTATTAACATTTCATCGTATATAACATAAGACAGAACTGCTGGTTGAAAGCCGCACCGAGTTAATGAAACAGCGACAAACGATAGTAAATATAAATCAAAACATCTCACAGTTCTAATATTTTAATACATAACAAGCAACATATTTGATGGTTCCACTGAATATTCTAATTCTAATTGTCTATACATCCAAGCACATTGATTCCTCGCTGCAAGACTACCGATGTCGTGGTATAATTGAGCCTGAAAACAAAATACATAAATGCTTGACTTACATAACTCACACTAGGCTCTTATAGCTAAGTTTAATATATATGTTTTCTTGTCGTTGTATGTAGGTATATTGTCATTGAAAGTGCTTTAAGGAGCTGCAAACAGCAAAACGCATGTATATTATAAATGGTTTTTTTTTCAACGCGCTTATTGCTAATAATAATAACTTTATTTTGGATGGCATAGACCCATAAAAAACCTTAACCTATTATATGGTCGTCATAAGTTATGAGAACACTTTTTTTTTTATCGTCAATTCTGATGAGATCAATTGGTAATGAAGTACAGCTTACCTGTAAATACCATGTTTGTAATAGGCGTACATGTGCGCCAACTTTCGTGAAGTTCTTTTTAGCAGATTCTAAGGCGTCGCAGCATGACAGAAGCACCTGTAATCGCGCCTCACCACACGGAGCCGCAGTCGCTATCCGACACTTCGAATACAGCAACATGGCTGCAATTTAAAAAGTTTTAACATCTAGTACTGTCTACACAATACACATAACTGAATATTAAATACATGAACAGATTGTAAGATTTTGCATAGCTCAAGTTTATATGGAGGAGGATAGCACATAGCTAAAATTTACAAATCAATACTATGGTCTAATTTAGCAACTGGGGAACATTACCTAATATAAAATATAATACATAGTTGATATTTATATAGTTAAATACAGTTTAACTTACCTCTAGCCATGTCGTACGCACTGCCATCAGCCATAATAATAGGTAAAGCTTTCCTAACTAGAGACAGAGCGTTTTTAGCACAACCCATGCTTAATTGTACATTTGCTAAATGCATTTCAGCAGTAGCAGCGAGGTAATGCAGATGGTATCCCTTTGCTAGCCACAGGGCCTCGTTGAGTAATCTTATGTTGGTTGACTGAATATTACTAAATGAATGTTGTACTTGTGACATAAGTATCATTGCTTTAACTCTCAAAGATACAAAATGTAGGCTATCATCTTCCGTCTTGCAGTAGTCCAGAATGTCATACAGAGACTCTAGCGCCTCGCTCGCGTCCCCCTTTAGATAATACATCTCGGCCTTTAGGAGCTGACTCTCCCATCTGTCAGAAGACGCCAACTGCCGTATACACTGGTCTGCCTCCTCCCACTTTCCTAAAAAAAAACCATAGCAAAATAATAATAAACATGATCTCTTTCTTGATCTAAAAAAAGTAATAACCATAACTGTTTAATCAAGGTTTAAATACCAAGAGCACCTATTACACTGTCATAGATAATGAGTAGAGGCCGGATTTAATACAACATAAAGGATATATGCATGAAAATAAGTCTTCTTCTCCTTCTAGTCTCCTTATAGTCTACAGTGCGATGCGCGGTCAAGTACGGTCGCGCTTGCGCTGCACAGTACGAATATTATATTCGCGAACTGCGCGGCTATAGCCGCTGCCCGTTTTCCGCTATGAGTTCCCAACCTCTCATAGCCAATGAAGTATTGGCATTCATTAAACATGCCATCGACTAAATGGACGAAGTAAGCATCATGCAGATCTGCAAGTCCTCGTACAAGGAGGACGAGATTAGCAGTGCCAAGTTGCTGCTGTTCACAACGCTCGGCAAAGTCAGCCAGATGCCGTCTCGTCGAAGGGACGGTACAGAGAAGAGTCTCCAAGACATCATAACACTGATGAAGGAGACCGACCCTGACGATGTGCCTGAATTCGTGGCGAAGGACCTGCATAAGCTGCCTCCCGTCACTTTCGATCACGTCGACGTCACTAGGCTGCTGAAGGACATTACATTCCTGAAGCAAAGCCAGGCCGAGATGCAGCTAAAGTTGGAGGTGTCCAATAACACCATAAGTGATCTGCGCGCTGAAGTAGTGTTGTTGCGCAATGCAATTTCTGCAAGTAGGTCACCGACCGGCGCCGCTAACGTGAACACGCGTCGCGGCGCACAAAACGCCTCCATATGCAGTTTTGAGTCAGCGAGCTCAACTGCGTCACCGACTGCCGAAAATGCAAGCGTTGCACTTGCAACGCATGCCGCCGCCGTCCCTGCCTCGACAGCGGTAGAGACAACGCCGTGTGTAGGTGCATCGACCCCCAAGCGAGCCTACGCAGCGATATTAGCCGCTAACAAGCCTGCTGAGTTACAATACTCGCAGGCAAAGCAAGCGCTGACTACAAAAGGGGGTCAACAGAGCCGGTCGAAACCTAACAAGGTTTTGAAAAGGCGGGGTCCAGAGAAGGACACGTGCGACAAGGATGGCTTCATAAAGGTAGAGAAGAAGAAGAAGCCTCCTTGTCGGAACCAGTGCGGTACCGCGCTGGTAGGACCCAACATGCTGCTTCGTCCAGCAATCCCTACGACGCAGCTGTACGTGTCCAGACTACACCACTCCACGAAGGTTGAGGAGGTCGTGGAGTACCTGCGTGTGAAGACCAACTCGATTTTGAGGGTCGAGAAGTTTGGAGCCGCGTCACAACACTAACTTCAATTCGTTCGTGGTGCGTGTTCCGACTCAACATCTTGAAAAGTTCCTCAAAGAAGAGTTATGGCCGAAGGGTGTTGTTTATCGCCGGTTTCGTGGCCGACTAAATGACACCAGTCAGCGAAACACGACGCCGCCACTTCGTGTGTAGTATAGTTATATAATTGTATGTGTTTATAGTATTTTTAAGTTATATTAATATAGTATTGTATTTATAGTTATGGGCCTTTGATGCCTGAAATAAATGGATATTATTATTATTATTATGTATTCTTTATCCTTGAAGAATCTCAGCATTGCTGCTGGTAATTTTGATGAACCTATCACGGGCTTACGCCAAGTGGGTCGATTCGTTTCCTATAGATGTAGGTGCTTGTGTTGTTGATGTCAGGAACCGTCTTACTATGGAACATGTGTCTATGATAACAGATTTTTGTAAAGAAATGTAGGATGATTTGTGTAGGTCTAATTCTTTCAATGAGGTGTGTAGTGTTTTGGGTATGATTCCCGTGGATGAAAGTATAATCGGTATTATTTTTACCGTATTCTGTTGCCACATTTGCCGTATTTCATCGGCTAAAGGTATATATTTCTGAATTTTTTCCGTGTATTTTTTTCTTAAGTTTTCGGAATTAGGTACAGAAATATCTATCAAGTAAGTAATTTTTTTATCTTTAATCGTTAGTGTTATATCCGGTCTATTGTTTTGTGTTGTTTTATCTGTTATAATATCCCTATCCCAGTACAGCTTTGCTTTTTCGTTATTCAATACATTCTTTGGTTTATATTTGTAATAAGGTTCTATCGTATCTATTAGTTTATATTTTTTTGCTAGGTATAAATGTATTTGTTTAGCTACGTTATTATGTCTGTCTGTATATTGCCTATTTGCTAAAAATGGGCAGCCTCCTGTGATATGGTCTATAGTTTCTTGCTGTGAGTTGCATAATCTACATCTGTCTGAAATTACAGTAGCATCCTTCATTATATATTTTTGGTAATTTTTCGTTTTAATTATCTGGTCTTGGATTGCTACCATAAATCCTTCTGTTTCTTTATATATATTGCCTTTACTCAACCACGCATTAGATGCTTCTTTATCTACATGTTCTTGTTGAATTAAATTTGGATATTTACCATGTAGAGATTTCTGTTTCCAGTTTACAATTTTTTGTTCGTCTGACACTAAGTTTTCTAAGGGATTATAATCAATTTTATTTAGTTTTAGTGCTGTTCCTGATGTAGATATTGATGTTATTCCTTTATGAATTTTACTATCTATTGCTTTATTAAGTATGTATGTGCGCATGTTATGTACCTTTTTACTGTGTAAATTCTTTATATCTATTAGCCCTCGGCCTCCTAATTTGCGATTTAGATGAAATCTTTCTGTAGCTGAATGTATGTGATGAATGTGATGTTTATAGCTTGTGGTTCGTGTGATCCTATTAAGTTTATCTAAGTCTGTGCCTGTCCATTTAATAATTCCGAATGAATATGTAAGAACAGGAACAGCGTAAGCATTTATAGCTTTTATTGTATTTCTTGCTGATAATTCAGTCTTTAATATTTTGCATAGTCTGTCTGTGTATTTTTTTGAGAGTTCTTCTTTTATCTTACTGTGATCTATGCGTGTGCTTTGGCAATATCCTAAATATTTATATGTGTCAGTCAGGTCCATTTTATCTATTAGAGAATTTTGTTGTGTAAGCAAATATGGGTCTGTAGTGTGGTGCTGTCCTCGTATAATACTATTTATTTTACATTTGTCTGTTCCAAAACTCATCTTAATATCATTACTGAACCTTTCTGTAGTTTCTAATAAAGAGTCTAATTGTTGTCTATTTGCTGCATATAACTTAATGTCGTCCATATATAGTAAATGCGTGATTTTAATATTGTTTTCTCTAATTATTTGATATCCCTGACTTGCATTATTATTTAACAATCTAGATAATGGATTTAGAGCCATACAAAACCATAGGGGGCTTAATGAATCGCCCTGAAATATTCCTCTAGCTATCTTTATTGGTTTAGATTTAAGTGTACCTGATTCTGTATTTATGTTTAACATAGTAGTCCAATGCTGCATAGCTTGTTGTAGAAACCCTATTAGCGTATCGTCTACTTTATATAATTTTAGTATTTGCAGAAGCCACGAATGAGGGACGCTATCATATGCCTTTTGGTAGTCGATATACGCGTAATAAAGGTTTCTGTGTGTTTGCCTAACTTGATTGTGTATTTCTGTATCTATAACTAGCTGTTCTTTACAACCTCTGGAACCTTTTCTGCAACCTTTTTGTTCCTCCGCTATTATGTTGTTGTGTGTGAGGTGTGTGTTAATTTTCTGGGAGATGATGGATGTGAGTAGTTTGTATAAAGTTGGGAGACAAGTTATTGGTCTATATTTAGCTGGATTACTAGTATCTGAATCTTTAGGTTTTAAGTATGTGTTTCCCAGAGTGAGAAACATAGGTAATGTGTTAGGCTCCCTAATTAGTGTATTAAATGCTTTAGCTATATAATCATGTGTGTTAGTAAAATATTTTAACCAATAATTATGTAAGCTGTCTGGACCTGGTGTTTTCCAATTAAGAGTCTTACTTATTGCGTGTTCTATATCCTGTTTATCTATTATAATTTCTGCCATCGGGCTTAAAGGTACTAATTCTTCTTCTTCTGCTTTTATCCATTCCGCCTCTTTATTGTATTCTACTGGCTTAGACCATAGCTCTTCCCAAAACTTCTCTACCTCTGTGATATTAGGTGCATCTCTAATACTAGCTTCCTTATCAAAGTTTCTGTAAAATAGTTTTTGGTTAGTGTTAAACACTCTATTGTCCCTATGTCTCTGATTGGACTTCCTATATCTGCGTAACCTTTTAGATAATGCCTGCAGTCTTTGCGTCTTCAAATCCATATCTTCAATTACTTCTTCCTTACTTTTATATTTTATATTTATTTTATTTTGTTTTTTACTTGATAGATTCCCTTTAAGGTATTGTGCTAATCTTCCTATATCTTTTCTCAAGCTGGATATTGAGTATTCAATTCGTCTTTCCCAACTTGGCTTTATTTCTGTACGATTCCTACTTACTTGATGATCTAATTTCTTTTTACTATAAATGTTAGCAACTGTCATAGCGGCACAATAGATTATATCTTGTATATCTTCTATGTTCGGTTCGGTGGATTTCAATAATTCGTCTTTAATCAAGCTATTTAATAAGTTTACTGTTATCTTAGATTTATATGTTATTTTAAGTTTTGGTATACTCGGGCGAACTGTGCAATCAGTTCCTTTATATCTAATAATTAATTCGTTAAAGGTATTTTTGATTTCTAAATCATCCATCTCAGTAAAAATTTCTGTTTGATCATTTATGACAGGTGTTGGTGACTGTGCAGATCGCTGTTGTAACAATGAGTATGTCTGTGGATCAATGGTCTGTGATTGTGTTTGTGTAAATAGTGTTTCATGTGTAATATATGGGGATAGTTCATCAGTTGCAACTGAATCACTTTCTTGCGTATTAACAATAGGTGTATTTATCGGGCTGGTGCATGTATTTATTAAAATATCTGTAGGTCTATTTTCGGTACTGGATGTTAATTCTATTAATCTTTTAATATTTTCTCTTTCTGCAACGGGTATCCTATTATTTCGATATATTACACGAATTTGATCTGCAAGTCTTTGTTCAGTGAGAGAGCTGAGATCTGGAAAAACTTCAATGAATTTTGCATGTAGTAATGGGCGGTATCCTGTGAGATTAGTTTCGCAATTTGTAACTGTGTAATAGCAACGGAGTAATTGTCGATTCACATCATCTGTCCATTTCATCCGCTGCCTATTTCTGCCAGCAAGAGTGGTTGCAGGAAGCATTTCCTGCAAAACACTTCTTCCTGTTTCGTGTAGAGTGTTATTTGTGGGTGTGTCAGTGAAAGTGTCTTCGGCTGTAGCATCTTGAGTGGCCGTGACCCGCCTGTTCAATCGACGGCCACTGGCGGTCCGCATGCTGCCACGTCCAGCGCCAGCTCCAGACGTGCCCTGGCGGCCCCCAGGTAGCGGCCCTATACGTATATCTCTAATTGTATTCTCCATGATGAATGGGTTACCAGTGCCTTGTTAGCCGTGTAAGTTTTTATATAGTAATAAATACTATATTACACGTGTCCGCCTCCCACGTGGGCTTGGTGTTCAGCCCGGACGAAAGGATGGATTTTGGGAGGCTTATTATTATTATTATTATCGTATGGTTGATCAACAACTGGTGTCAGAGTTTAAACCGCCTGTAGGCCCTGACATGGCTTTATACACAGTTGAAAAATCTCTCAGGTGTGCCGGTTTCCTCATGATGAAAATAAGTAAAATAGTTCAAAATATGCAACACTAAATGATAAAAAAGTAACTTTTTTTATTCCACAACACAGGGTATCCTAGTGTGGAGATCAGTGATATGTATCTGATATTGTAAACCCTTACTTACTTGATACAATAAAGTTATTATTATTACATTTTAGTGTTTTCTGTTAATCTGCTTAAATTAGTCAGTATGTATTCATAAATTTTATCATCGACTTAGAGTTAACTAACCTTATAGACGACGTTTCAATTAGGTAAAGCAGCACGGAGTCTGAATTTGTGCCCGGTTGATGGCAATAGGCTCGCTCCATATTACCTTAACATAACTGGCGAAATATGGGTGTATTAAATGTGCATCTCAGCCTACCCCTTTAGGGAACACAGGCGTGATTATGTTATGTCTCCAACCATTAAAATATTTCTTCAAGTTCTAAACGATTTTTAATGTATATCGGCGGCGTAGATAAATGATGTGCAACGTATGTTTTTTTATAGGTTTTTGGCACTTCGATTCATGTCGTTAGGGTATGCACCCTACCGAAAAATATTGCGAATATGGTCAGAATATAGGTCATCAGTAGATTTTGGACATTATATGCAATGTTCGCTAAAAATGGGTTAAATATGCATATGCATATTTATAATCCGGTCTAATAGTAACTCACAGACCTGCGAATAGCGCGGAGGAGGCGTGGTACCTCGTGGCCACGGCGTGCGTGCGCGGACAACGCAGGTGCGAGGCGAGCGCATGCGCGAGCGACGCCGCGCCCCGCCACGCCGCGCACGCTGCTGCGCCCGCGCCGCCCGTCGCGCTCGCCTCCGTCGCGTGCCACACGCTGCCGCTACCCACGTTGCACTCTATTGTACGCAAATAATTATATATGTCAGCATGACGTAAGACGCGGACAATACCAAAACTAACTGCAGCAACGACCATATAACCCCTAGACGCCTAATAACAGGCAACCGATGTCTGTCAACACATCAGACTTATAGATCTGATATAGGTCACCACTCAACAATTTCGATTCAGTTTCGTCCACTTCTGTGAGCCGTAAACACTTCCGCGTTAGTCAGTAAAAATTGGTGAAATTAAATATTATAATGGCCCCTTGCACAATACGTTGGTGTAGCAACAATAGCCAAACTTCGAGTTTCCGGAAAGACATTTAACATTTCATCGGTAAGTTAATAGTTATAAAATCATACTAATCATAATTATTAGAATTATTTTCGGATATTATTTATCGGAGTTCATCTTATACTGGCCATACTTGTAGGTGAAAGAAGGTGCAAGGACTTTCGTTGATGTCTTTTATGTTGGCGTCCCTTTCTTCTGAATGTAATTTTTTAGCTATCTCTTTTCTCTATTATTTGGTAAACATAACTAGTGTTGCACCGAATCCTATGACTCAAATTATTCGATAAAACAAATCCTATAATTACTATTTATACAAAAATCTTTTAAATCACTAATTACAATAGAGGCATTAAATTAATTGTGAAACGATAATTGATTTTAGGTACCCACAAGATCGTGATATAAAAAATAAATGGATTATTGCAACCAAGCGAGAGAACTTGTTCCCATCAACACATAGTGTAATATGTTCACGGCATTTTACTGAAGATAGTTTTATGCCTATGAAAAATCGTCGTCGGCTACTAAGTTTTGTTTATTTTGTTTATTTTTTAAGTACGTCCGGTCGTCCGTGTGTCACTGTAGGGTGCCAACTGAAAACCAGCGCTGGGTGTTCTACACTCAGCATATGCTGAGTTGGCGACCTTTTCGGTATTGCATGTTTGATGGTACTACTTATTATATTTCCTTGTTGGTTTACCTTTTGTTTGTGCTGTCACATGTGATGTCGAATAAATGATCTTTGATTTGATTTGATAAGTTCCGTAGTACATATACAATTTTTTTAATATGTAGTACAATAAATTATTTACCAAAAATATCGATACCTTCGTGTTTTATTTAAACCTGTCCCAACTCTAGTGCGACATAATGATCTTGGTAGGGCCAATCAGAACGCAGTACCCCGCTTGCTCATACCTCAGCTAGTTGACAGAATTGTTTTGGTGCGTTAGATCAAGTATTAGGCGTCTAGGGGTTATATGGTCGTTGAACTGCAGCTTATCAGATAGTTTAATCTCAATAAATAAATAACGTACTCGTATTGAGGTCAAGCAAGAGCTGACAGGCTATTGATGCCATCTCGGTCTTTCCGTATAGAGCCCATAGTGCCGCCGTATTTGCCAGACCAGCCATTGTTAAATCAGTCATCGAGTGAAGATAGTTGATCGAATCTCCGCGCATTATTACCTGTAGACACCAAATAAATAACAATTTAACGCAAAATCGTTAAGAGTTATTTCACAAAATTTTGACGTTCGAATTCTGTCAAAATTGTCATGATTGTGTGCGTAGCTCATCCACACAAAAACAATGCAAACAGTGTAGCGCGAGTTTTGAGACGGACATAAAAATCTTGATCGTTATGACAATGTTTCTTAATAGAAAATATTTTTATTTCAATAGTAATTTATTTAGACAAATTATAATTTCTACAATAATAATATAATCACCAAATATAAATATATCATGTTTTGTAAAATTTATTTAATTAATAAATGTAAGCGATTGTATTTTTGGAGGATTATTACTCAATTACGCAAAAACGGTTAAAAGGATATAGAAATAAAAATTGCACATAGATAGTTTATAACCTGGATTATCATAATAAAGGATACAAGCTACTTTTCATGCGTAGAAAAAATCCAAGTGGGCCAAGTCGCGGACAAAAATAGTACAGTCAAGATTAAAGTAGCTGAATATTAATCTAATAAAATAATACGCTTTACTTGATAATAAAAAAAACAAATGAAAATAATACATAGAAAATGAAAACGTTGTGGTCGTAGTATAAACATGCATTTGCAACACGATTTTTCGTAATTTGAAATGAGAAAAAAAGTGACACAGATCCTACCTCTTTGGGCGCTCGGGCCCGACTGATCACGTCTACGTGTGCATCGTAATTTATTGTGATTTGGAGTGATATTGAAAATGATATGATTTCTAATTAAATAAAGGAATTTTGAAAATCACTGTATTATTAGATTTCTTAAAGAGCATAGTTTATTATGACATGAATTTAAATTAAAATATACCTTTACTCAAACCAAAAAGTCGCGATAAAATTACAGTATAAACCGTGAAAATAGGTTTGTTTTATTTTTTTTATCAATTAAAAGTGTTATTAATCGAAAATTTTGCACCGTAAGTTTCAATAAAATATATGCCTAATGCTTACTGCAATTTTATCGTTTAAATTTGTGAATATAAATGATAGAATTTGGAGCCCGAAATTGACGCTGCGATGATTTTTCAGAAAACATGTTGCGGGAGATTGATCACAATATAGCAATTAAGTTATTTTTTGTAAATCTATTAGCTTATGTGTCAATGCGAAAGATTGGTCTACATTTTACATTTATATAGAAATTCCTAAGTACTACCTAAGATGGTAAATTAGGCGTCCGAAATCTTAGAAAACTGCGTAAAAATGTAAAACGGCTCTTAAGTGCTTCGGAAACAAAACGGAATCTCTAGTAGGTATAAGTTTCTCAGTGCTTATTAAACGACTTTGGCACAACAGTTGCGTCGTTGCACACTTGCGGTTTTCTTTTAGCAACCAGTATTTGGGTTAGCGATGTGTGTTACCTGGAAGATATAGGCGGGCTTAGCACCATTGGCAGCGGCGTGCTGCGCCAGCAGCTGCGCGGCGGCGGCGGTGTGGCGCGGGTGCGCGGGCGCGGCGGGCGGCGCGGGCGGCGCGGGCGGCGCGGGCGGGCTGCGCGGGGCGCGCGTGAGCAGCGCGGCGCGGCGCGCGCGCCCGCCCGCCAGCGCGCCCCACGTAGCCGCGCCCACCAGGCAGGCGTAGTCCGCCGCCTCCTGCGCACGCGCCAGGGCCTCGCGAACCGCCTCCATTGCCACCGACCTTACGTAATGCTTCTTGTAAATATATGCGTGTCCGGTTACAAAGATCGTGTAGGATGAACAACTCTACAATAAGGTTTCGTAGTACTGACCTGTGCCCGAAATGTGTATGCATAGCCGCCCTATTTAGTGCTGCGTAACGAAAGTTCTTGTTTCTGTCGTTGCCAGAATTACTTCCTGATGAGTTGAATATAGTGCGGTCGAAATAATTATAGAGTGAATCTTGGGCACCGCTAAACTCTTTTGTTCGAATACAATTTAAGAAACTTAGGAAATGCTGAAATGGTTTCAAATATTAATATATTAATAATAATATTTTAATACAAATACAGCAAACGATAACTATTATTTTTAATTAAACCTATAATCGTAGTACAAGTTCCAATTATCATTCTTACTCACAATGTCTGGATATTCAGGTATATCATTCATTATTTGTATTATGGTCTTTTGTAATAGTCTTGGTTGCATTGCTTTTTTTTCATTAATTTGTAGCAAATTTGCTTGTTGAGCCGTAAATAACTCTGCTTGCTTCCTTGACCACTGACATTCTTCAAAACTACTGAAATAAGGTAAGTCACTTGGTAAATCTTAAATGTTTATGTAGTTTTAAGTATTAAATCATTACTTTTTAACCACTCAAGCCCAATGTTTTCAGAATAGCCCTCTTACCATGAACTCTTAAAGTAGAACATTTTCTGATGTAGAGGCGAGACGCTGCTACATGCACTGTAATGCAGCGTCTAGCTTCCACAGTGTAAACTGTCCTGCTTTAAGTCTTCATGGTCAGGGGGCTGCTGTCAAGAAAAACACAGTCAGTCTACCATTGTCTAAAAACTACAGAATGATCAAATAGCCAATAGTATTTATATAATGATTTATTATTTATATACTTACTTATCTCTATCTATGATGTTCATTTTCATTGACAGCTCAAGTGGTTTGGATTCCTCGGGTATTACAGGTGAAGTAGACGTGGTCAACTGTGGTTCCATATTGTTTAATTTCTGTAGAATGAAAATAGTAAATAAAATAAATATAACAGAAAAGGTTACATGCCAAACAACTATTTTAGTATTGAATTGAATACAATTACCTCCTTACTCAATGACCTCATCATGAGGCCTGGTCTACCCCTCTGGTAATACAGACAAAATGACTTGTATAAAGACACAACTTGCACAAATGTTAACTTATCTAGATGGAGCAATATTCGTCTTAAGTATAAACCTGAAAATATTTTTTGGGTTATTAAAAACACAAAATATTACAAGCAAATATTAAATAATATAATGTGCATGTGCAATTTAATTATGAAAACTCAGTCTAATATAAAGCAATTATCTAAAAAGCTCCAATTAACATAACACTATATCCTGACAAGTTCTTTGATATAACTGGTTGTACATTTTATTTCTATGATTACAATATGCATTAAATAAAATTAAAATATTACCTAATACACTGTACCTAGCCATAATACAGGGGTTAGACTCAATCATCAACTTGTCTATTGTGGAAGTCACACAATCTGTGAGTGCACTAACTCCATTAACATAAATGTTTTGAAGACGGACACAAAAGTTCTGAAGATGAACACTAAGAAGATTATAACGACCATCAGTGAGAAGCGCTTCCAGTTCCTTAAACTCCATGTCTGGACACTGGGACAAAGAATGTTCATTTAGACAACATTGAAACTCTACAAAAAACTACTACTTTTACCCACACCACTTCTGATTAAATCCACTGCCATAAATTAAATAATAAAAATCTTAAACCCAGGTTATAGTTAGTAATTTACAGAACCTTAAATATTGGCTAGTGGTATAGATACAGTTAGCACCTGACTAACATAGCCTAAGTTCGAATGTAGAAGTTATTATATTATTTTATGATATGTTGTAGATATAATAATATCTTATGTGGTTGGAACTATAAATTATTATCCAAAGCTAGTTCTATGTAAACTAATTTAATATTTATGACAACAGAAAAGTTACAGAAGTATATATTACCTGAATTAATTTAAGGGCAAGCATACAAAAATCCTTTCTATATTTAGGAGCCACAGTGCAGTCTATCATCCTATTAGCTGAAAATTCACAAAACACACACTATTTTAAATATAATTTTAATACCGTGTAGATATACTGTAAAAAGGATTGGTATCTGACTGACTAACTACTACAGCATATAAGTTATTGAAATAAAACTAATTTTACGGATTTAATCGCGGTTTTAATTAATTTTTCGTCTCGACGTTCGAATCCTTTACAGCTTTTATGGTCATGGGCATGCAATAATAACAGATCCGTAATAATAGAAATCATTAAATAACTTATTATCCAGTTAATTAAAAGTAACCAAACGTAAATAGGTTCTTTACCTTCAATTTTTAATAGACCGTATTCTCTTATAAAGGCAACAACAGCTATTTTATGTGGGGTTATATTTTCAATATTACCCTTGACGATCATTAATTTCATAATATCTAAGTTGTCGCCGCCTAAGTCCATTTTTATACAAAAAAATTTTAAAGCTGGCTGTAAAACAAGACGACCCGTATCAACTCAAGACAGGCATTAGACACTATCTAAAAAAATAAAAATGACATTTGGTATTGATGTTTTCGCCATAAAGGCAGGCTAAAGTCTTTCGAACATACCGCCTCGTCTTTCGTAGAGTTTCTCTGGTAAGCCGTAAGATAATAAGATTGTATGTATTCATAGAGTATTGTCGTTTTGTCTTTCGTCATAGATTTTTTTTTAAATTATATCATATTTATATCAAAGTATTATCTTTCTGTGATCCCCAAGCCTCTTGCCAAGCGTGGGGATTATGGAAACCCCCCTCTAAAAAGGGAAGGCCTTTGTTCAACAGTGGACGTATTCTGATGATGACTCAGGATGATGATGATTATCTTTCGTCTTTCGTATGACTTTCCACATTTACAGATTTATATGAGATTAAACACTACTTGGTCATAAGCACATCACTGGTCATAAGTCTATGTCTTAAGGAAATTATTAATGTTCAAAAAGTTAACTCCTGTGAAGTCTGTGGTTAATGTTACATTATACCTGCCTTCGTCCATGATTACCTGCAAAGTAAAACAGCTCTCTTTGATAATCTGTGCTTTGGTCGTTCGTCTCTTTGGTCGTTCGCCTCGACATGTTCTGGACAATGCATGTTGTTGTGAAAACAATTTTATTTTGTGATTTTTAATATATAATCTCGCGTTTTGCGAAAATGAGGAGACAAAGTTGTAATTACTCATAATTTGTAATGGGATTACTTTACAGTGTTAAGTTATTTTTGTTTGTATAATTATTTTACAAGAGGTAGCCATAATAATGGATAGAACGAGGATTGCGTTTGCTATTTTAGTGTTATATTTTTTTGTAACAATTGAAACATCACGGGTTACTGTATATCAAGGAGATACTTTACCTCATCACGGTCGATGTGAACCGATTACCATTAAGTTTTGTCAACAAATAAGATACAATCAAACAATATTTCCTAATTTACTCAATCATGCTAAGCAAGAAGACGCTGGACCTGAAGTGCACCAGTTCACACCTTTGATCAAAGTTAACTGTTCGCCAGATCTAAAATTCTTTTTGTGTTCAGTATACGCACCCGTATGCACAATATTAGATACGGCTATTCCACCATGTCGTCACTTGTGTGAATCGGCACGACAAAATTGTGACGAGCTAATGATAAGCTTTGGATATCGATGGCCTGAACATTTGGAGTGTTCGAAATTTCCAGTAGCTACTGATGAAAATGTGATATGTGTTGGTGATAATAATATTACTCATGAATCTCGAAAACATACCGAAACTAAACTTCCTAAAGTGGATTTCAAGAATAACAATGAAAGAGATCCAACTAAACTTCATGGTGCTAAAGATTACGGATTTGTTTGTCCGGTTCAATTTAAAGTACCGAAGAATTTGGATTTGGAATATTCTCTTAAAGTTGGGGATAAAGTTGAACATGACTGTGGAGCCCCTTGCAGTGGAATGTTTTTTAGTTTGGATGAAAAGAACTTTGCCAGGTTATGGATTGGTATTTGGGCAACATTGTGCACAGTTAGTTGCCTGTTCACAGTCTTAACATTTCTTATAGATACAGATAGATTTAGGTATCCAGAGAGACCTATTATATTTCTGTCAGTGTGCTACCTTATGGTAGCTGCAGCATATGTAATGGGCTGGAGTGCTGGTGACAGTGTAAGCTGTCAAGGTCCATTTCCAACAACTATCAGTGGTGCAAGATTACCTAACATATCAGTTATAACACAGGGAACAAAGCATGAACCATGCACAATACTCTTCATGGTGGTGTATTTCTTCAGTATGGCCTCCAGTATATGGTGGGTGATCCTAACACTCACATGGTTCTTAGCTGCTGGTCTCAAATGGGGTCATGAAGCAATTGAAGCAAATTCTCAGTATTTTCATTTAGCTGCATGGGCTGTGCCTGCCATCAAAACTATATCAATATTGGCTATGGGAAAAGTTGATGGTAAGTGTTTATTATGTAAACTTAATGTAACCTGTAATACAGATTAGTCTCATTCACATAATAATAATAACAGCCTATAACTGACCCACTGCACTGTATTGACATGTTTCTCTTATGTTGATTTTAAGATACTCATATTTTCAGGATTTTAAATAGTTAAATAAATGTACTTTTAAAATTTAATTCTTACTGATGCCAAACAGTGTGTGTGGTACATAATTATTTACTCGAAACGAGTTATCTCTAGATATTAAATTAGAAATATTTTCTATGTACCAATGATTACTTATAAAACATTGTTTTCATAATTGCTATTGTTGAAAGCTAATTAATGCAACCAGTGCCATAACTAGCCTTTTATGCACCCAGTGCAAGCTTCTTTCAGGTAAAAAAGGTTGACCTTTCTGATTTTCGTGATTTTTGATTATGTTATGCCTATATACGTCCTCGATCCAGACACAAAAATTTTTAACTGCGGTGGTTTAAAAACGCCTGTACTTCCTGAAGGGGTAGGTAGAGGTGGTACACCAACATTTTTTCAGTAGAGGGTGAGCCTATTGCCGTTAACCAAGGAAAAATCCTAACTCCGTGCTGTTACTAAGAATTGCATAATGGAAAAACCAAACAACACTTTACCCGACCCGGGAATGGACCTCATGCTGAGCAGTTGCGCTGTGTGACCACTAAAACCACAAGGCATTTTTAGTTAAACATAGTATTTACTGAATTCCTACTATAAAAGCCTATAAAGTTATCAGATATCATGAAAATCCCACAACAAGTTAACAAGTAAAATAGTCAGGATGTACCAATATATGTACTTTTGAGGTTACATATATACCTAATAATTAATTATGAATCATTCTGTCTAAAGTTATTTTGTGTTATTAAAAGTTTCTGTAAACTAGCGTTAGCTTGGCGGTAGGCGCGACCCGGCCCGGGCGGCTACGCTTTGAAGCTGTAACTGGTCTAGCGCCTAAACGACTTTCACGCTCATTCTAGAACTTGGCAAGGATTATCTAAATACTATAAGCTATTTTAGGTAAAAAAAAAAAAAATTGAATGGTCTAAGTTTGTGAAATTCCAGTTTGAAAAATATAAACACGTTTTTTCTCAAAAAATTAAATTCCAAAAACACATTTGAAATGCTTATTTAATGAACGAATTGATACTTAATCAATTCGGCTAATTTGTTTTTCTTTTCATTTCATCTATTTAATACTAGGTAATGGGATGTGAAGGTGCGCATACCTGCCGGTAAGTTAATTTTTTAAACCACTGTATCTCGGTAAGCACGCTTTATACAGTTAAAAATTTTTGTGTCTGGATCGAGGACGTATAAGGTATAACATAATCAAAAATCACGAAAATCGGAAAGATCAACCTTTTTTACCTGTCCGCTTCACGTGGAATGCCCCAGCACCTTTTTAATTGTTTGTGTTACTCAGTTGATCTGGTCCGGTCAATTCTGTACCTGTCTAGGGTCTGCGCCCTGTGCCTGGTCACCGCTGGTACCACCCTAGTTACGGCACTGATTGTGATGCCTGGCTTATCTAGGCCTCACATTAGCTCAGTTCATTATTTTTCTATCTTTAAATAAATATTAGCAAGCAAAAATACCCTGAGGTTTTTAAATGCATTTACTTCACTACTTACATTGAATACCTATTTTGATAATTTATTGTCCTCCACATTCCAAATAACATATTTACAGAGATGCTGTGTTGCTTAATGATGATTACAATCATCAAATATTAGACTAATGTTAATCATCAATCAGTAAATATTAGACTAATGTTATTCTGAGTGTTCCAGCATGACAGTATCTACCCTTTTTTAATATTACATATTCAGTTCTTTTATTTTCAAAATAAAGTACTAAAAAAAAATGTTTTGAGTTGAATGAGGTACTTATTTTCATTTTAAAAATCAGCTGTAGTAGATAACATGAAATTTTTAATAATTAATTTAATTAATGAATAAATATTAATTTCATATTGGTAGCTTTTTGTAAAATTTTGCTACCTTTGCTATGTATTCCTGTTGATTTCGGACTTGAACAATTTGTCTTATTTCTCACTGTCGAGATAATCACTGTACTTACCAAAACACTACACATACACTTAAAAATAATAATATACTTTTTTTGTTTCAGGTGATGTTCTCTCTGGAGTTTGTTATGTTGGACTGTGGGATGCTGAAGCACTAAGAGGATTTGTTCTAGCACCTCTATGTGTCTATTTAGTACTTGGAACAATCTTTTTACTTGCAGGCTTTGTATCACTGTTTCGTATAAGAACTGTAATGAAACATGATGGAACAAAAACTGACAAACTAGAGAAATTAATGATTCGAATTGGTGTGTTTGGAGTTTTATATACAGTTCCTGCTTTGATAGTGATTGCATGTCTATTTTATGAACAGGCTAGTTTTGATGATTGGATGGTAACTTGGCACCGTGATATGTGCTCAACACCACTTTATTCTATTCCATGCCCATTCACACGTAGAGAAACAGATCGGCCCAAATTCGAAATGTTTATGATAAAATATTTAATGACTATGATAGTTGGTATAACGTCTAGCTTTTGGATTTGGTCTGGAAAAACATTGGTCTCCTGGCGCCAATTTTTTGATAAAATTAAAGGACGAAGGGTTGAAGCATATGTGTGAATTGCTTTAGTGTCTCATTTGCAGCTTTTAATAAAAATGTGTCTTTTCCCGCCGTCGATGAGATCTAAAACATTGAAGCATCTAAACTCCTAACATTGAGATAACTATTGTCTTCAATAATATTGAAATTCAAAATAAGGCTGACATTGTACATATTTTTCTCATTTATAATTATTGTGTCTAAGTATTAGATTATTTTCTATTTTTTTGTAATTATTTTTAAGAAATAGATTAACGATCAAAATAAAATCAATGTATTTAAAATTTGTCTCATTTCTTTTCTCATTTAATTAATCATTAGAGACCTGGGGTCTGCGACTTATTTATTATTTTAGGTTTTACTTAGGTGTTTATTCGGGAATGGCTGTCCACATATTCCAGTATTTATATAATGATTAACAAAAATAAAAACCGCCTACAAAAATTAAAAAACAAAAAAAAAATGTTTTTTTTTCGGGTGGAAACCTCTCAAAATTACCCGGCCATTTTTAACTCGCTAAAACCACCCCGGTGGTCACCTGCACGAACAATGGAGGTCCGGGATCTCTCACAAGACCAACTCCGGAACCTCCTCATGTAACGCCTATTAGGAACGTTCCTGGGGAAAAGGGTCTACCCTAAGCACTGCTATTTACTACACGGCCCCTTCTTCTCCGAGCGGGATCAGCCCTCTCACGACCCCTCCGCAGCCTGCATTGTAACCATTACGGTCACGCAGAAGGAGATCACCACTCCAGTTCTGTTTCTGCCGACATCGCCCTCACTACAGCCGGAAGAGACATCTCGCCCGATCCTAGCGACTAGGACTAAGTAAATGTACTTACCTACCACCTTTTGGACCATTGAGTACAAAGAGTAGCTAACTTAATAATACGGAAAATTAACTATATGTATATACCTTAGGTATATACTAATGACTTGATGTGATAGGAATCAAACATAGGAGCCCCACTTGTATAATTACAACTCCGATAAAGAAATAAACTACTTACTTTAAGTTTATTTCAATCTGCAAGTGAATTACTAGTCTTGGATAGAGTAAATAAGTATACCTACATACGATTTTAGAAAAGACACACCCTCAGTGGTAGGGTTTCCCACATTCACCTATTATGTTATAGGCTTGGACTATAAAATATAGTCTAAGGTTATAGGGCCTCCCTATCATATCATTATTCAAATTATTTTAATAATATTACCTTTATTATCCCACTTTATTAAAATATAAATAATAAAATATTGTTTATTTGTGAGGTTACATAATTTAATGAAATTTCACTATGACAACAAATTTGTACCATCATTATAATATTTACCACATAATAAATAACATTTGGAAAATCAGAACCTGATGCTCGGTCATAACAATCTTGCTACACACAATTAATTATTGCACATAATATAAAATGTTCAACAATCATATTATAATACTGTTGAATATTGAAGTATACTGTTGAATAAATACTTCATAATTATTTTTTTAATTTATTTATTTTTATTCACCTAGCTTATAGCTACCAACTAATGTAATGTTAAACTTAGCAATATATAAGAAAAAGTACTAACTTCTCAGATCAAAGTCAGAAATAAAATGCAGGTATATACAGAACTTATTTTACTGCAGAATAAGATTAAATTACATAATTTATTAAAAACCATATCTTAACACCCAACTTCATATCAATCACTTAGTACTTTCACTCTTGCTCAGAACAGACAATATTATATATTATGTTGTTGTTATGCTCTTGTGTATTTACCCCAAATGTGGAGCATAAAGACAGATGCAATAAAGAGTAGAGACATGACTAACACTGGAACTGGACCCCTGTAACAAAAAGCAATAAGTAAATATTATTGTTATTTATAATTCATACAATATGTTAGGTACCCAGCAAGTATTTCAAAGTACCTAGATATTTTTATTCTATTAATTATTGGGCAATGGGCACCAAATATATGGGGATTGTGCAAACGTATTCTAATTGTGTATTTCTTTACATATAGGAAACCTATCAGAAAAAAAATATTACTTACACTTTGACGCCAGGAGAATCATCAGTGTAAAATCTCCACATGCCACCAGATCCAGCGCCTGTGCTGCGATTTCTCGCAGCTGTAGTGGTTGTTGTGGATTTACGTTGACGAACTGTGCTACCGCTGGATGATCTTGGAGCAGTCGTCGCCTTACTTGGTGAGCGACCACCAGATCCTACAGCCGTGGAGCTTGGAGAAGGAGGCTGAAATCAGAGAAACAAAAAAATATAAGTTCTTGTAAATTAAATGGACCTATTACTTCTATAACTTAATATACATTTAAATTCATGACACTCACCATTATTGACAATTTTACGCTTTGATTATCAAGCACTCACAAAAAGCAATGGTATCCTATAAGCTTTTTATTTAAACTGTCTATAATAAAAAGTAGAACGAGATGTGAACCAAGTTGGCAACTATCGTGCAACGCGTACAATCGCATTGACACGTTGTCAAACAGTGTTGCTACTTAATATGTTTAATAAATGGCAATACTGACGTATAGTAATTCTTTTAAAATCTTATAAAATAATGAATACAGACATTCGATGATAATATTAGACAGTTTTTTGAAAATATAGCAATTAATTAAACACAATGTCTTTTGCTGCATCACATTATTGCCTATGTAATCTCTAAGTTAGTCACGTTCCTATTGCAATAGTACGAAGAAATTCATAAAAGTATCATAGATCTATTCCTGTATCTATTCTTTCTAAATGTTTATGTTAGTGATGTCATAGAGAAAACGTTGGTCTACGGCTCAGACAACGGAATATATATGGACCGGTTATACCTACGAAAAACGGGTGCCTACCTACCGTCGCAAATGTCGCATAACATGGCGAATATCATAAGGGATGCTCCAGATAGAATGGTCAAAAGTCATCGATATCGATAATTTGTTTTAACGATTTTATGTTATGAATGAAAAATGAACTTTTAAAAAGTATGTTCCATGTTAATTTTATGGCATGGCAAGGGTCGATGAAGGCGTGGATATTACTGCTATCACATTTGAATATAGTTTCATTTGGGTTTTTATACAGATCAACAGCATTTTCAAATTCTATTAACCAACAATATCGATACAAGCAAAGTGGGACTCGCGTCACTATTGTTTGTTTACGTATTAACATGTCAACAAACAGTATTAGCAGAACCAAAGAAACCGAAATTCAAGCTAAATGTAACTAATATTACTTAATGGCCACAGTATTTGAGTACATAGTGATAAATATAATTAGTCATTTGTAATTATTTTACCAAATAATCCATGAAAACGAACACTAACCTGTGAAATGTTATTAGAGGCCGATTATTGTTCTTACGAGAACTACACTGTATACTATATACTACACATAGGCATGTTGGAACTCAATCCCTGACTTCAAAAAGAAGCTTAGCTTCAGCACTTAGTGGTTAAATTTAATGTAATTCACAGAAAAGAGACGATAACACGATCACTTGACAGCTAATATACCACAAATGGACGTAAAATCATGGCCGCATCGGCACCCAAGCACATTTTCGTGACGTCACCGCTTCAATGTTTCCAGAATTAGCAAAAACAAACAACATGTCATTTCGCTTTCCTTATGTACAACTTCGTGCCGTGTGGTATCCGGCCTAGAATTGACCACCCCCTTTCCTCCCGTGGGTGTCGTAAGAGGCGACTAAGGGAAAATTCAGAAGATGGGCAGTAGCGTGTTCTGTGACTTCACCACCAATACTGGGATCCCCAAGCCGCTTGCCAAGCGTGGGGATTATGGCAAACCCCCCCGCTTAAACGGGGAGGCCTATGTTCAACAGTGGACGTCTTTGGCTGATGATGATGATGATGTACAACTTCAGTAGTTAGAAAGAGACAAACTGTAATTTGATATTACCATATCGATTCCCACGATAGATGTATAAGCAAATATTTGTATAGAAGACTAGGGCGCCTCCATACCTCAATGGTCTACGGTGATGTCTAATAGGTAATGTAATTATATTACCCGTGTGTGGGCTGTCCCAAGATATTATTATTATTTCCATAGTACATGTTTGACAGTTATGAATAAAGTTGACGGTGGGGTAGCAGCAGTAGCTATGTGTCGTTGCGTGATTTTTAGGTAACTAAACGTTGTTTGCGTTTGGACAACGTTTTCAAAACCGTCTATTTCACAACATATCGCAACAAAGTGTGAGAAAACAACAACGGCAACGATTGCTTGTGATTGTCAACAATGAACTTCTCATCGTGCTTTACCCGGGTTTAGGAGGATAAGTTGATTTATTATACGATACTTTTTTAATGCAAGCTGTCTTTAATGATTTTTTTCAAAAAAAATCTTAATTTAACATTTTAAATAATTTCTTATTTTTATTTCTCATTGTTGACAAATTGCAATGTTTTCGTTTCGTTCGATTTATTGGCAGAAATATTAGAAAGAATATAGACAGATACATTTAATTGCAATGTAAAAAAATACATAATAATAATTACATCTATCGTTGCGAGAACATTAAAAACATCCATAAAGTAAGAAAAAAATAATAAACAATATAGCTAAAATAATTAAACAATATAAACAAACTAAATACCCTTATATTCTAAATATTCTTTTATATTATAAAAACATTGCTTTGTTAACCACTCGTATAATTTATTTTTAAAATGTCTTAGGGGAATTTCTCTAAAGGTTTTTGGAATCTTATTATATACCTTAATGGCCATAACTTTACAATTTTTTTGATATAATGTTGTTGATGGTCTAGGTACAACAAGTTTAGTTATGTCTCTAGACAGGTATTTTTATGATCGGAAGCTTTACTAAATAAATTGGGGTGTTTTTTTACAAACAGCTATTTCAAAGATATAATTATAGATATGGTAAATTTAAGATTTTAAGTTTTTTAAATAGTGGTCGGCATGTGTCTAGGGGGCTTGCCCCACAAATCGCCCGTACACACTTTTTTTGAGCAATAAAATCATTATTAATAATTATTTGTTGTTTGACTATAGTTGACAAGGACAGGACAAGTTATTAAAATAGACAGTTTATAAAAATGGATAGTTGTGGAAATCGGCCGTAACGTTTGCATTGTCACTTAGTGAAAACGTTTGGACAACGACCTATGCTGCTTAACGCCCTTACTAGGCAGCAGTTGAGCAGTGGCATTTGGCACTGCTCAATGACTGTGGAAGTGAGGTTGACCAGACTGACATTGACAGCCTGAATTAAGAGGTTATATTTATCGCAACCATGTTAGGTTATGTTACTGTTTTTAACAGTAAGTAGTGATGATTTGTATATGTAACAAAATAGAACAGGATATTTTTGGTTTATTATGTTATTCCGAATAAACCGTTTAAATAGTCGCGTTTATTCCACTATATTTTCCAAATTAAAATATAACAACATGAATAAATGCTATTTTAGATATGTTCAACAGGAAGACAAAGTTGATATTTCTTTCTTGTTAGATATTAAAGGGTCTTCTAGGCAGTTCAATTTTAGCAGAAAGCCATCAGAAAGTTTGCAAGTGCTACTCACTCGAATTAAAGCTAACATTCAAAAAGCAATGACTAAGGGGAATAAGAAGAAGAAATCAAGTGAAGATAATGAAGAACTTCACATAGAATTGTATAATTCAAATAATGATGTTATTGATGAAAACAGTACGTGTAACGAGTTGTTTTCGATTAATGGTCCAGTGAAATTAAAAATGTGCAATAATATTTATGAAGTAGTATTTAATTCACCATGGGTCTTAAATATGAACTTACCACAAAGTATTTTAGCCGGTTTCCCAGTTTACCCGGAAAACTTCGAACTCCAATATGCTAAACATGAGAAATGTATTTTTAATTGGTATAAAGGTGCTTCATCACATCTTAATATCATAGAGCCAAACAAAGAAGAGCAATGGGAACTGACTGGAAATAACTATATTTATACACCACATGCACAAGATGTGGGCAGGAAACTAAAATTAGAATGTGTACCAGGCAAGTATTATTTTAATTATTAATGTAGATATTTGAATAGTAATAATGATCTTTATTGTATGTGTTGTGTATGTGTGTGTGTGAAAGAATGTCTTAACAGTAGGAAAATATGTATGGTTTACTTTTTCACAAAGTTGCTATTTTCCCAGTCATCTGTATTTTACCATACCAACCTAATTACTTAGTAAGTATATAATAACTTTACTACCATACTCTAATTTTATAGGTAATGATACAATGGTTGGTCCTGCTGTTGAGGTAATATCAAAAAATTTGATTGAAGCTGGACCTGGGAAATGCCCATTTGAAACAAGACATCTGTATACAAAACAGAAATTAAGAGGTAAAAGGTATGACCAACATTTATTTCAACTAAGTAATGACAAACCCTAATATAATTACTATTTTTTGACATTTCAACCGTTCATAAGAGCTAATTAGGTGTGTACAATCAATCTGATTGTCAATTGTCACTGATGGAAGTTTTATTTATTTATTTGGAACTCCAACAAAGAATACACCTTACTTGCTATAAGTATATATAGTAGTACAATTAGATTAGACCTTGTGTTTCTTTAATTACAGGAGATCACATCATGCGAAATAATCTGACACAACAGGCAAAATTAATGTAAATCTTAAAACTAAAAATAAAATATAACAAACTAAGATATAAGACAACTGAAATTTAGAGCTACAATTCAAAATTTGCTTAATCCTCTATGTAACTTAATATAATATATTACTAATCATATATATTAAAAGTTTTGATGGCATAGAACAGTTATATACTTGTGGAGTCCAAATGTCTGTTTTCTGAGTCTTGTTCATATTAGAAAATTAACAATGCATGATGGAATATTAATAGCCACAAGTCAGTAGTAAGAATCAGCAATTTTTATAAATTACAATACTTGCGGGAACCGGTGGATACAAACGGCAAGTTCTCGTTCATTGTGGCGTTCTAAGGGGGAGGCCTTTGTCCAGCAGTGGACGTCTTCCGGCTGATGTTGATGATGAGAATACTTTTCTAAAATTTTGTGTTTTGGTTCACAGCTTCAGATGTGTTTCATACAACATATTGGCCAACTTATATTGTGATTCAGACTACACCAGAACAGTTCTACATCCATACTGTCCCCCTTATGCATTACACATAGATTATAGAAAACAACTCATATTGAAAGAATTGCTAGGTAAGTTTTTATGTGTATACATATGAATAGGTGTAATATAACTTTATATCCACCAATAATTATAATTGGTCAGAGAACTTTCTTTTCCTGATCTGGGATTTGAACTTAGGCCCTCGTGCTCAGCGGTTGCGCCTAGCGACCACTAAACCATCGAGGCAGTCAAAAGGCTAGCTTGTACTATATTACACAACAATTTATGTAACAACATAACTTTATTTTATTTCAGGTTATAATAGTGACATATTATGCCTTCAAGAAGTGGACTGCAAGTTGTTTCAGAACTTTTTAAAACCAATATTGGATTGTGAAGGTTTAGACAGTTCATTTTATAAGAAGGGAAAAGAAGTTGCTGAAGGTCTGGCTTGCTTTTACAGAAAAAACCGATATAAGTATGTCCTGTCCAAATTATACTGTACTGAATGATTTTATTGATTATGGTTTTAGACTTTATTGAACCACTGTAGATTATTTGATAATGTACTAATATGATTGCTTACTACCACAACTGTTGTATTTTAGTAGTAAAATAATTATGTAATTTCTTAAATCTTTACTGCTGCTGTTATTAAATAGTAAATAAGTATGATAACACAATACATGTTTCAGGTGTATAGGTGAGGAAAGTGTGGTGTTGTCTGAAGCTGTGAAGACTAAAGCATGTCTCCAACCAATTTGGGAAAAAATTAAAGACAATAATCCTCTTACAACACGACTATTAGATAGATCAACAATATCAAGTGCTACATGCCTACAATCTATTGATAACCCTAATGAGGTTTTAATAGTTGCAAATACACATTTATATTTTCATCCTGATGCTGACCATATTAGGCTTATACAAGGTGGTATAGTCATCTATTGGTTGATGGATATTCAGAAAAATATGACTTCAAAGGTAGGCAGATTTTAGTAATTTTACTAATTAATAATTACTAATTTGATAATTTTCCTATTATTATATTATAATGTAGATGCCGTGTGGTATCCGGCCTAGAATTGACCACCCCCTTTCCTCCCGTGGGTGTCGTAAGAGGCGACTAAGGGAAAATTCAGAAGATGGGCAGCAGCGTCTTCTGTAACTCCACCACCAATACTGCGATCCCCAAGCCGCTTGCCAAGCGTGGGGATTACGGCAAACCCCCCCGCTTAAACGGGGAGGCCTATGTTCAACAGTGGACGTCTTTGGCTGATGATGATGATGATGAATGTAGATTATATTTTAGATATGATAAATAGATTATAATTATAGCTTACGTGAGTGTTATCGATATAATTTACTATTTACCAGTTTACTCACGTTTATTTTGCACTTGCAATATATGATATAATAAAATGACACAACGCATTTCAGTTCCCAGAGAAAAGGATAAGCATCATACTATGTGGTGATTTTAACAGTGTTCCATCATGTGGTATTTATCAGCTTTATACAACAGGTGTATCGCCAAGTAATTTACCAGACTGGAAATCTAGTAAGTGGTTACTAATATAATAACTATGCCATATAGATGTATCAATGAATAATATAACCACTTTTTTTCTGAATTTCAGACATGGATGAAGCAGTGTTTGGTTTGAGTTTAGAACAAAATATTTCTCTTGATAGTGCATGTGGGACACCACCGTTTACAAACTACACTGCGGAGTTTGCAGATTGTTTAGATTACATTTTTTATGAAAAATCTAACTTAGTAGTAGAACAGGTACTACAAATTTACAATTATTTAAAATTTATTTTTCTCTTGAATGCAATACCATTGGCTAGAAAGTTCTTATTTAAATTAAAGTTCTGGTGGAGATGTATTATGTTAATGACAAGCCAATAGCGTCACGAAACAAAATGATTCTAAGCATAAGAATTATACTTTACCTACTATTTGAATGTCTTTACAGGTAGTGCCTTTGCCAAGCCTCGAAGAATTAAAATTGCATACAGCTTTGCCGAGTGTTGTGTTCCCATCAGACCATATAGCCTTGGTCTCAGATTTACGATTTAAACCATGAAATAGTTATTGTATATTGGAAAACATGTTAAATAATATTCATTTAACAAAACTAGTTAATATATAATATATGTTTACATAATCAATAAAATATGCACTTTTATTACTTTACTAAATACTATTCTATAGGTCTATCTAATAAAATTATTATAGCCTGTTATCCTCAATGTTTTGAATGCTTATGACACTTATTTACATAACAATATAGCATCACGCCTGTATTCCCCAATGGGTAGGCAGGGGTGTGTATACACCCTTATTTCTCTAATTTGACCTATGTTAATTATGTACCAATGTAATATGTATGCTTAGAGCATTGCCATCATCCCAGCACAAATCCCGACTCCGTGTTGCTACTGAGAATTATAGTAGCCAATGATAAAAGTGCCCGAACCGGGATTCGAATTACCGAATACTCCTTGCGTGCAATATTGAAAATATATGAAAAGGTTTCACTTCACCTATTAATAAAACCATAGATATATAAGTAGAATACTCTTTCATCCATAAGGAAACTAGGTATTTAATTATATTAGTGTAATAAAAGTTTTTAGTCGATGATTTTTGTTGAATGTGACAGAGACAGTTGCAGTTTAATGTTCTGTGGGGAGTTGTCACCTGTGGTTGTCACTGTCAATTTAACTTCGTTACGTGTTTAACTGTTTAAAGAACAGACGGAAATTTCCATTTTGTGTGTGTAATTCGGTATCTTGTTATTCATATGTGTTAAAATCATCTATAATTTGTTAAAATGTACAAAATTTATACTAGGTCTAACAATTATTTTCAGTGTAAACAATATTTGTCAAATCCATTGTTTGGTTAGTTGATCATGACCTTGGTAAAGTTGGTAATTGTTTATTGTATACAAACATAGATTTACACCGCTTTTCAACTATTTCAGGTGGTTTTATTAACAATGTCGGACAGGACATTAACCGCATACACGTCACGACTGGTCTTAAATTCCCTCCAGCCATGGCTTTAAAATTGCCGACCAATGTAGTCGACATAAACGCATCCGAAACGGGTAGATTCTCGCCGTTAAGAGAACGAGATATATCTGGGCCCGTTATAAGCTCTTGCTACAGAAAACAAATCGACTTGGGCAACATTGACATCACTGTTCAATCAGACCCTCATATTAACAAATATGATTGCCAAGGTGCTGTCAGTTTGTCTTCTTCCATGCAGAGCAATGTGCCCAGCCCATTTAGTGGAAACCATACCCATCTAAACATGCCTGGGTCACAGTGGGGTCAAGGCCACAAGTATCTTTCTGATCATCTACACAGTGCTCATTACTTGACACTTAGAAATGAATATCGTGCAAGAGTATTAAATGACGGTATGTAAATAGGAATAATTAAATCAAGTGTTATGCATGTACTAACAATACTAACACAAACCATAAGGTGGTTTCTTTGTATTTTGCATTGAAACTAGCTTATGTACGACTCACAGATGTTTTGGGTCCTACTGTTGTGAATGCTTTGTTTATATAAAAGTAACAAAGCATGCCACAGAATTTTTTTATTGGAGCATGGATTTAGCCACAGATAGGCCTGCATTTTAGTAGAATATTTCCTCTTTTCTAACAAATGGGTAAGAACTGAGTATTTTTTATTTGAATTTGTCATGTTAACATATTAAAATTAATTAATGTTTTTCATTTTCCATCCACTTACATAGCACTGCTTTTAAATTTGTTCTTGATATAAATGAATATAACTGAGTGGAATGTTGTTATGCAGCTATGACTTAAATCCTATTTAAGTATATGATTGATTTCTCATTTGGTTATTGTGTTGTGATTTAAATGATAATTAGATTTGTAATAAATAGTAGTTTTTCTAGAATGTTTTATTTGATGCTAACAACCTGTTTAGTACACAAAACTAAACCAGCTGTGCATATTTATTCATTATGTCTAGTAATTTACACCTGATATGCTTTGGATAACCTAAGAGGTTTATAACATAACTTTACTTTTTGTATAGTTTTCCACA
The DNA here is from genome assembly GCA_905340225.1 of Abrostola tripartita. NCBI lineage: Eukaryota > Metazoa > Arthropoda > Insecta > Lepidoptera > Noctuidae > Abrostola > Abrostola tripartita. The sequence continues at coordinate 8,566,106 of HG996488.1, forward strand.
ATGTTAGTTTGATTTAAACTGTTGTCTTTGTTACATGTCTTCATCTGATAAAGATATCAATAGTAAATAGTTGCATTGATCTGCGAGATTGAAAATAAGTTAAAAAAAATACATTATACTTTTAATGTTAATATTTTGTTTACCTTTTTTCAAAGCATAGCTGTTGGAACAAGATTCATGAGTACAGATACAAAAACCAAAATGAGTTCTAAAGAAAAGTTGAAAAGTGCTATTAAAGAATATGGTTCAACAGTGATTGTATTTCATATGAGCATTTCTCTGTTATCATTGGGGACCTGCTATCTTCTAATATCTAGGTATGTTATGTTCTGCTGCAATGTAACAATCTCATTTAAATCACTGTTCATCAATGTAATTTATAACATCATAATCATTTAAATTTATGTAAATATTATTTTTCATACATGGAATTAATGTGTTTTTTTTTTGTATTTGCAGTGGCATCGACTTAGTCGCAATACTAAAGTATTTCAATATAAGCGAAGGCACTCTAGTGAAAGCGGCAGGATCGAATGCTGGCACATTTGTTATAGCTTATACGGTACATAAATTTTTTGCTCCTTTCAGGATAGCAATAACATTGACTGCTACACCTTTTATTGTGCGATATTTAAGAAATGTTGGCTTTTTGAAGCGCGCCGTGTCTTCTGGTGGAGGGAAATAAAAAGATTAATAAAATAATTTCATAAAATATCTATTAGTTTTGTTATTTTACTTCTGCATCATCTATATACTTATAATAAAACTGTAGAGAGGTCAATTCTGTACATTGAATATATATTCAAAATTATTATTGGAGGATAACTGGTGATCGATACTGATGCCAAAAATGCAATTAGTAAATTTTTTGTCGGTCTGTCTGTCTGTCTGTCTGTATGTGCACGCATGGGTCAAAAACTACTGAAGGGATTTTAACCAAACTTGGTACGATTGTAGTCCATACGCCTGGGCAGGTTATAGGCTATATAACATAACGCTAAAACACGAGCTGAGCAGTAACGATAAATTTGAAGCAAGTCGGATGAAAATGCGCTTTCGAGCTCTTATCCTCGCATACGTCGATCATACACCAAAAGTATGTATTACAAAAATGATGGTCTCTAAAAGATCTACAAAAAAGTCCTGAATAGTATATATCTATCTTTTATAAATTAGCCACAATAACGTGTTTAATCGTTAGGCACTTCTTCAAGTGTATTAATAAAATATATAAATATATTGTATTTCACATAGATATATCGTTATCAAACTCCAATATTCAAAAAGTACACTTTAATATCTATTTTATAAAAAAAAAAAGAAATCGGTATATAAGATATAGATGAAATAAAACTTCCAAATCTCGCCGCGCCAGTATGGGTACGGCGGTATAAATGGTTTAAAATTGAATGTACAGACACGGGTCGTTTACGATTTTATTATATGTATAGATATAGATTTTTTCTCATTACCTCATAGACAATTGTAATTCTCGCAGCAAGTAACACATACGGCTCTCCGGAACTTATTTCTGTCAAAGTAATTTAACGACTTCTAGCTCAAAGGCATCCTTCAGCTGTAACATCATTGAGGCGGACATTCTAGCAGCAAGATAGATTTTCTATCCTGTGTATAACGATTTCGGCTGAGTGTACAGCCTTATGCTTCGCCATGACCATCAACATCAACTATTACCATTGACTCACGCAGTCTTAAGTAGCCTTTAATCTTACGAATACTTAGCTGCTTTTTACACGCACACACAATCGTACGACGCTTACTTTTAGGTCACGAGTTCTCTATAAATTTTGTCTGTTGAGATACTGATACATTGGGATCTACACCAAACCTAGCGAAATTGTGGGAGTAGGTACAATATGTGCACCTCTGCCTACGCCTTCGCGGAATACAAGCGTGTCGTTGTCGTATATTTTATAACAATATTTTTTATAAGAGTCAACTGCAATGATTCCCTATTTTAACTTAATTACGAATAAACCGACACACAGACAAAATATCCAAAATAATAGAAATGGGTTGTATTGTATAGGTTTCTAAAACGTCGCCCCACACTAGGAATTTCTCCTGTATCGTGGGTGCGTTTCACAAATTTGAAATTTCACTTACACGAACACCCAGACTCGGGACAAACATCTACGGATCACACTTTTTTTGCGGGAATCGAACCCACAACCAATCTCTTAGCCACTGCGCCAATCAGGTCGTCACGGTTGTCTTTTATCCTTGGTATTTTTTTTTCTACAGTAGTTTCAATGTACAGGAACTCAGAAACGCACAAAACGGATTTATTTATGTTCTCTTCTTCAGTTATATATTATTTTCAATAGACTTTCTGTAACCTCCGTAATAACCGTTCAATTTTTGCGGTTTTTTTTTAAATACCGGAAAGTATTCTTAGTTAAATAAGTGGTTTAAAGATTTTTAACCTAACTAAACCTAACTACTTAAAAAAGCCAGCCGGGTAGGTATTTTTTTCTGTTAAAAGTTCAATTTACTACTGGTGTTTTATCCGAAATACACGCGGACGAAGTCGCGGGCAACAGCTATACATGTAATAAAATAGTACGGCATGGCGTAAAAACTACTAAATCGAATTCGCTCAATCTTAGCTAATGCTAATATCGCCGGGTTAATTCAAAAACCAACTAACTCGGTGCAATATTCTGTGAAACCTTGTCACTTTTCTATGAACTGCTAAAAATAACCGCATACATGATTAAATTACAAATCAGATGCTGTGCCTTTTAATAACATAATCTATAATAGTACATAAAAATTTTTGATACAAACTTTTAAAACGCCCTAGCACAAAATCATAATTTGGTCAGTTAGTTGGTTTTTGAATTAACCCGGCGATATATTAAAAACAATTTAAAATACTTTTGCTGTTTCCGAATTTCCACGCGGACGGAGTCGCGGGCACATCTAGTCATTTCATAAATGACAAGGTAATGAGAAGGTAAGGCAAGGTAATGAAGACACATAAAAAAAAACATCACGACGAATTGTGAAGCTGGGCCGTTCTCGTAATGTAAGACGTTCTCATGCAGTGCAACATCGATGTGCTTTCAATAAAAACCAACGAAAGTCAATATATCACAGGATGTAACGAAAAGAGTATATCTATCCAAAAGGGGCAAAGAGGGTACCTACATCTGGTATAGAATCCAATAACATAATACAGTACATATCGAAAGCACATCGCTCTTGCACTGCTCGAGAACATACAAGTTACGAAAAGTAGATCTTTTAAACCAAATTAGAAACATTTTGTTTGTTTGCTTTGTTGAACAACATTTTCGACACAAATGGCGGATCAACAAGTTTGCCTCTTGCCGCAACATCAAATTTCTTCAACCATTAGGGCAAATTTATTTAATTTTTGTATGTACTAGGAATTTGTTCTGTATTGTGGGTGCGTTTCACATGAAATATCACAGACACAAACACCCACGGAACAAACATCTGCGGATTCGAACCCGCAACTCCTAGCGGTGTAATTGGTGTAATTCCGATCTCTACAAACATGAAAACCAGCTGCAAGAAGTCAACGAACCCGTGGCATTCGATACATCTATTGAGGTTTGCCTTTCTTTACCTGTTACTTACTACTACTAAGCTATGAACAAGGGTACAACTGTCATGATTGTTTTGAGTTAAAGGCGACCTATCGCATATATCTTGACACATGAACTTCAAGCTTTTACCGCGAATTATCGTTTTAGTTCGAGCCAACCCTACCAAAATAGGTTTGCAATTGTACGCTCAATGTTATATAGTTAGTTAGTACATAGGTACCTAATCTAATTTATGTCACAGAGTTTAGCAACATAATTATAATAACCCACAATACTGAGTACTAGTTTGGTACATACCTACCGCACACACAACACCGGTTCTAGTTTACTATGTAGGAATGTATGTACTTACTGCCAAACTGCGTACTTAGCTTAGCTATAAAGCGAGACGCTGCATTACACAGCACGTAGCGGCGTCTCGCTTCCACATGGTAAACTGTCCTGCTTTAAGAGTTCATGGTAAGGGGGCAGGAGTCATATAAATGTAGCAAATTAAGAGTTGGCTGAAATGTTTATACATAAGTATAATATAGGTAGTAGGCAGGCAATGGATAAATATTATGCTAAGATTGTGAATTGTACTCGCCTTCATGTTTCTACCTACATTTATTGGAATAAGATCCAAGCCAAGACGTCAATAACATTATAAAGATAACAGTGTCAAATGTTCATTATTACTACATAAATTCATTTTGTTTATTCAAATGGATGTATGACAGATAATATAATCTACGAATACTTATTAGTAAGTATTTGATACAGCGTTGTTGAAGTTATAGTGCCAAAATTTATTATTGTTAGTTCATTCTAATAAAACATATAAAATGTTTGGTGATAGAGTTTTATGTGTTTATTTATTCTTATGTCTTGTGTTGCTCTATGGTGTATGTGATAATAGGTTAGTATAACATCTGCGTAGAGTTTATTGTGACTTACCTACACTTACCGTTAAAAGTAGGGGAATTGACATCCTATTATTGAGTAGACTTAGGGTAGGTAAACTTTTATTGTATACAAAAGGTAAAGGTAGGCTACCTCGTTGATAAAAAATCAAAACTCCAAATATTGATTCGGCGTTGAAATTTTGAAAAACCTAAATTTTGTTTCGTTTCACCCCGTTTTACCCATCACTAAGTAATAACCTAGTTCCTACTAGTTAGTAACTACGTTATAATTTTTTTGCAGATGGCTTAATTGCACCTAATGCTTAAAAGTCAGCAGTCCATATCTGTTCCTCTGCAGGGCAAATGCCTTTTCTCAAACAGGCTCTCAGGCTTCCACGCTTGCTTACTGCGTGTTGATAACTTCAAACCTCAATATACGGACTTTAGACCATAAAATACAGGTTTTTTCACAGTTGACTGCCTCGTTGTTCTAGTAGTTACTAAGCGCGACTGCTGAACATGAGGTCCTGGGTTCAAATCCCGGGTCGGGCAGTCTTATTGAGTTTTTTCATTAGGTAATTCTCATTAGCAACACGGAGTCTGGAATTGTTTCCGGTTGATGGCAAAAGGCTCGCCCCCTTTTTCATTGAAACCTATAACTTAATTGGCAAAAAGAAAAGAAATGGTTAATTAAATAATATTTAAGAGGCCATCAGTCGTAAAGCACAAACATCATATGCGCCGCAGAGACACCGCACTCCGATATAGGATCTTTGTATAAAAATGATGGTTACTTATTCTTGTAAAATGAAGCGATCTGCGCTATTACAATACATACTTATGAAGGCGGTTCAATGTACCTAAGTACGTTGCTCTATCTCTCTCATTTACCGTCACTTGGCATGTGGCTATTACGTACATAGTAACCAGGTAGGTATTGATTTTGTATCGCTTATTAATACCAATAAAGTACCTTTAATATTTGCAGTTTCAACCAAGATTTTTTTAAGTTAGTACATAGTTACAACTAAGATTCTATAGGTCTATCTAGGCAATGGATTAAATAATTTTAAATAGGTACAACATACGCCTGTTATTACTTCTTAGGTACCTACCTGCTTCTGCGCTTTAACCGCATGCCAATTTGACTGGCATTGTTTTACATACTAAAATGTATGTATATTGTCAGTTTACTCTTCATATATGTCGCGTAAAAGTACCTACCGATGTTTCCCGAATATAGCTGAAGTTATGTGTCAGTGACGCTGATCACGGCTCATTTGTTTATCTCTGCTAAAGAATTGTTCTACTATTCACTTATCTACTTAAATTATTAACTTTGTAAATAACACGGATGACGTACTAAGTGTAGTTTACTAAGACGTATCAGAGTTATCAGCAACAGACCTAATACATTTAGGTAGGTACTAACATGTACAAAGAACCTAATAGACAATGAACCTCATTGCTGATAAAAACTGATATCAAAAGGTCAATATTTAAAGTAAGATACAGAAAAATCCTGCAATTGTATTTGTCCTGCTTTGCTATCACACATGAATTACTTGACACTTGTTATGCTAACCTCTGACTTCGTCAATATGGCTGCTATCGAAACTAACACGTGCGGAATAAGTGAAAATAACGGTCTAGGCCGTGACTCAGAAGATGAAAGTTAAGTAACAATAATGTACTTGCATAATAGAAGTTAACGTCGTGATCTATTTTGTGTGATGATTTGGTAGATAACTACTTAAACCACTAAATAAATGTAGGACGTAAGTAGGTTCTCTAGAAGCAAAAAATCTTTAAGAGTTATCAGAAGTTAGCCGCGAGAGGTTGCGCACCACGCTTTTTACGGGAAGTTAAAAAAGTGAGAGTAATGGAACTTACAAGTTCCTTCGTGAGAATTCGATTGACATACGGGTCCTGGCCCGGTTTTGAATTTAGGCATTACTTCAGAAGGTTCCTAATTTTGCGACTGAGTACTAAAAGTTTTACCCTAGCGAAAATGAATTAAGTTGGTAGGTTCTTATTTACCAGATACCGGTGGCCACTATTTTGGACTCGGATGTTGACCCTGAACGTAATGAGAGTTTGGGAATTATATAGGAAGGTCTAGCGTACTCAATAGGGCCTCCTCAATCCTTACCTCCACAGCACTATTGATGGCATTTATTTTATTATTCTTTCTACAGCATTAACGAATCCGAGGAAGGGCAATTCCTCTTTGACTTTACAAAAAACGATGATGTAGAAGCTTGGCAAGAGCAATCAGATACAGTCCGTGATGTTGGCATGTCTAAAGCCATATTTGTCATACACAAGAATATTGGATTCAGGCGAGCTATATTCTTTGCTCTTTTAAATCCTCAACTCAACGGCGCCGGTTTTGCCGGGATACGAGCTATTCGGACCTATAACCTTACAGGCCACACAAAACTTCAGGTCAAGTGTAGAGGCCAAGGACAGTATAATGGCTTCAAAGTCATTTTGAGACACAAAGGTTTAAATGACGAACCCAATTACTCATTTGAACAATATTTCCAGGTATGACTTACAAATTATAGTATTTATCTTGGTTACTTAAAATATGTCCCGATGAATGGCAATAGGTTCGCTACGAGTTAACTTTATACTAGTTCGGCCAGCAGCGAACTTCTTTATTCCTAATATCTAATATTTGATGCAGAGCACAGGCCGTTTAGCAACTGTAACTTTGGAAATGGGAAATAAAACAAGCTACATTATGCCTACTGGATCCTTACCTAAAGCCTAGAATTATGTGACAGCACTTAGCTTTAAGAATAAAAGTCTTACTTTCATTACCAATTGCTTAAAGTTTGAAGTTATATCATAACATTTTTGTTTCAGGCACCAAAGGACGATTTTGCAATTCGCAACCTTAAATTTTCCGAATTCAAGGCTTACTACAGGGGTAAAAGAGTTACCAACAATGAAACCTTAGATTTATCTCAGATTACTAGTCTAGGGATACAAATGTATGGTGGAGTATACCAACCGATAAAACAGAAAGGACCTGCAACTTTAGAAATTGATTGGATAAAAGCAGTCTAATTATAAATAATAAGTCTACAAAATTTCTTTCAATAAAGTTTGTTGTGATAGTTACAATATAATTCTTTTATTTCTTACACTGGACAAATTTGTTTTATTTAAAAACTGTTTCAGCTTAGAATGATGATTAGAAGTATCTATACTTAGTAAAAATATGAATTTGAATACAATATAAGTACTGTAAATAAAGCCTTTACACAATTAAAAATTTAGAATGAATACCTACTAGGAAGTCTTTAATTTTGGCATTAAAGTATTCAAATCCTTTTCAGTGTCTGGTTCGTCGTTTAGGCGCGATTGGTCCAATGTTAAAAAAAAGGTACAATTCGCGGTTGGTCCAAAATGGCAATGTCCAATGTTTCCTTCCTACTAATTGTTAGGAGCTTGAAACACGAGATATGATTTATAATATGATTATGAATAAATATAGTACAATATTTGTACATAAAAATGTGTCATTTTGTTTAATTTTGGAAATACCGTTATATTGGACCAATCGCGAATTGGACTAATCGCGAATAAGGTGAATTGGACCAATCGCGCCTAAACGTGGTTCGTCAAACCTGGTATGATGTGTAATAATTATGTTCGGTACCTATTATTACTATAATAATGATAAAAAAAAGTTTTTTATAATTCTGATGACAGACTATATTATCATACTCATTACGAATATTATGTGTATGGTATGGTATAAAAGCAAGTAACATCACATTTATTTACAAATAAATACACAGTAATAATTTACGTAATAATAACTTTATTATCTAGAATTAGGTCATCACTAGATATAATCAGTATACACTCAAGACCGAAACTATTAAAATAAATGCTTATTGCTGTAGTTTATCGTTGTCGGGTCGGCAACAAGAGAGTTAGTGCTGTCATTGCATCAGGAAATAGAGAGTGGTAGTTGACAAGCGGCACGTAAGCCGCAGTTATGACGCGGCCAGCGAACCACCTTCCATGCAAAGTGTTCACTGAGGCCACAGCCGTCGCTATCGTCGGACATTTGCAGTAAACATTCCCTTGTGGAGATGCTTTATCTACGTAAACATGCAACACTCCACCATGTTTATTACATTCACTTATAACGTCGTCTCTAATTTCAATGTCCCAGCTAGGATTTGTTTCCCTGAAATAAATATTATTATTTATATATATATATAATTTACACCAATTGCAAACCAGTTACACAAATAGTAATTCATAATACTTACGATGCTGGATCGAACATGTTATTGAGCATAAAACATTGTGTCGCGATAGGTGGTGCAACTTGAGGTTGTGGAGTTACTAGTGCTGAGCCAGCTCCCATCAATACCGATGCTGCAGCAGGAGGAATCTGAAATTAGGCCCATATGAACTACAAAGGGTGAAAAAAACACAATGATCCAATTTTGCCTGGAAATGTAACAATATAGGTAATACTGGAACATTATGACTTATTTTGACCAATGTATCTTAATTCTAATGTTTGAAAGAAGTCTTCTTGGTGACCATGAAGCTGCAAATTTAAAGTGATGTAAAATTGAACCCGTGCTATCTTAGTAGTTACCTAAAACAACAAGAAAAAGATACCTTAAACCTCAATTCACAGATTTATTATTAAAAATACAGTGCAATTATTCTTCGGCCAATGGTAGAATTAAATAAAAATTGATTTCATCACAAAATTAGCTTTAATTCACTTAATTTAATTAGTAATTCTCAAAAGTAATGTTTTTTGGGTGTATTTAATTTTAATTGTTTATTACTTATTATTTATATTGAAACAAGAACACAGATTTACAACTATAGATAGGTAAGATTATTTGTTAATATGGCATCAGTGGTCAGAATGTACGTTACTCAACAGTGTTAAAAACTTCACACTGATGTATCCTTTTTCTGAAATCTGCATGCTACTGTAAAACAAATGAATGTAATATGCCAAGAAGGATCAGTATACATTTAGAGCAAAAACAACATCTATGTATATTAATATGACTATTTAGTATGGAATTATGGATATTTGATGCATGATAGATTTGTAGTTACTTTTTTATCTCGAAATAGATAACATCTAAACAATATTATGAAGGTGTATATGTTTTAATTTAACTTTACCTGTAATCCTGTGCCTTCTGCAAGTTTAAACATTAATTGTAACCGGCCTGTTGCACCTAGATCAATACCAGCACGATCAAGTTCATCAGCGTCAAACCGTGTACTAGAACCACCATCAGTACGCTCAGTCACATTTCCAACTTTCATTGGTCGACCAGCTAGTTCAAATCCATTTAATTGTTCCATTGCCTTTTTTGCATCAGCCGCATGATGGAACTAAAATAGGAGATTTGTTTATAATATACATGGTGCAATGCGGAATTAGATCATTATTGAGTGACAAATCATGAAGAGTATAATAAACAAACACTAATGATAATTGCAAAACATAGTCCAACTTACCGTTAGGAATCCATAACCTTTACTTTTTCCTGTTTCAGGGTCGGTCATAAGTTGAATATGGTCAATTTTTCCAAAAGGTTCAAATATGCCGCGTAGCATGTCTTCTGTAATGTTAAAATGCAATGAACCAACATATAGTCTTGTCGGCCCGTTACTGGTTTTTGGTGCTAAGTTAGGCAATGTATTGCCTACCCTGTTCTTTTCAGCTTGGGTGTGTTGTACAATAATAGGAACACCAAGCAATTTTTGTCCAGTCAGACCTAGAGCCTGGAAATGAATTTCAGATTATAGATGATGATTAGTTTTGGGTTCAGAGGAGTGTTGAGTAACATTCACGAACTTATAAATTAACATTTAATTAAATAATTAATAGCACAAGAGTGAAACAATAATATTTCACATAGGTAGGTAGGTACTTTAATTTATTATGTATATGAATTTTTCAACTTTCTTCTGTAAATAGAAATCCATCTATTTACAGAAGAAAGTAGAATAATTTACCCAAGTATATAATTATTGAGAGTTAGTAAACTTACCAAAGGCACAGATTCTGCATCTTTAAATTCAATATAAGCTATGCCTTTAAATCTTCTAGTTTTATTACATGTGATAAGTCTTACATCTCTAACTTTGCCCACTGATGAGAAAAATTCTTCAAGATCTTTTGCTCGAATTCGTTGAGATAATTGCATACAGAATACAGTACGAAGATCCCTTTCTTCTGGAGGTAGATCATCTAATTTGGGTTCTAGTCCTCTGGACTTTGAGCGATATTCTTTTGCCGGGTCTCTTTCAATGCTCTTTTCCTTTTTGTTGTTTGATGTACGGTCACGACTACTACGATCACGTTCTCGGCTACGTTCTTTATCCCTACTCCGTCTTTTATCTTTGTCGCGTTCTCGTTCTTTATCCTTGTCACGATCCTTATCTCGGTTATGAGTGCGATCCTTATCCCTATCCTTATTGTTGTCCTTATCACGATCACGCTCTCGCTCAGCCCCACGGTCGCGCTCGCGGTCCCGATCACCCCGGTCCCGATCGCGGTCACCGCGATCGCGTTCACGGTCCCGATCTCGGTCTTTGCGATCTTTGTCCCTTTCACGATCCTTGTCTTTTTTGTCATCTCTTTCTCTTGAACGACGAGTATCTCTTTCTTTTGACCGTCTTCTGTCCCTTGAACGGCTACGTCTACAATAAGATTTCATAATAACTATTATTTAAGCTCATAAATCAATAGGGAGGGGGGGGGGAGCATGAGTAATAGATTTCTGTAACACTCATACAAAAGACATAATCAACGCGATTAGAAAATCGCGTAAGTCGAGTTATCGTGAGGTCGAGGTATATACATAATTACTAAATTTAAATTTTAAACCAAGAATATCTTACCTTCTGCTTCCATCTCTTTCTTTCTCTTTGTGCTTATCAGAATACTTGTCCGATCGATGCTTTGAAGAGGAAGTGTTATCCTGTCACACAAAGCACAAGGTAGAAGCAGCGCCACAGCAACACACGCCGAGTGAATAAATAAAAATTGCATTAGTTAATTCATAACAACAACATGGAGAACATTTGCAGTATTTCAACAATGCCATTTAGGTGTAAATTACACAGTTGAAACAATACAAATGTTGATGGTTTTTTTACTTTGCCTAGGCTACTGTTGATAGCTGGTTTTAACCAACCAATGTTCATCCATGTCATGGTAGTCTCGCAGCCCTGGTCTACACTTACCGTTGGTAAAACCACTGACAAAGGATGCACACAGCGCTAACATCACACAGGGATACTTCTGCAAAAGATTTATGACCCATCAGCTCATGGTCTTTTTTCATAATTACTTTCTATTAAAATTTTATTTTTGACTGTAATTTTATAAAGGTTTAAATGAACAATGTTAGGATGTAGAATTTTTAAATAATAAAAAATTAGGTAAGTATAGTAGTGGATACCTCTCTGTCTGTTCAGGTCGGTGAAGTATGCTCGACTATTACCACAAAGTTCTATAAATACAAGAAACGATTCTCAAATGTAATTTTGTTTCATATTTCTTACCAGTTGCTGTTCAGAGATGTAATTAACTGGTTACAAACTGACAAAAATAACTTTAAAACCTTAGTTTATAACATCTTTAAACAGTTACAAGCCAAGTGCCTAAATAATTTGTGTCTGCTCATAACTCATGAAGTATGTTGTTGCACAAGATTTGTAGTTGGACAATATATGTTTAAATCTATTATTGTTTAAAATCATTTTTCTTTTAGTTGGAAGTTAAGTGCAAATATTTAACAATGCATGGTATTTATATCTATCATAAGAATACATGAATTTATTACAGGTACATATGTTGTGAACATTTTTCAGATATATGATAAATATATTTGATTCTAACTAGTACACATTATCACATCATATTTTTGTGAATATACTTTGCAGTAATTTAAAATTATTAGTTAATTTGATACATAATACGTACAAAGTATTAGTTTACACTAAGTAAAAGTTCAAAATAATTATGCTGTACATACCGATTTGTTATAAGGCGCTTCCAACATTGCTTCTACATCTAAATCTTCAGCCATTCTGTAAATCATAAAATTAATAGATAAATGTAATTTAGGTAAGGCATGTATCAAAGGAAAACATAGCATGCATGGTTTTAAGTTTCTCAAGATAAAGTTAGGAGGAGACAGTAATATAAAATATTTTTATAACTTCTCTAAGGTGATTATACGTTCTTTATTTTATGTAACCATGGCAATGTTGTTATAATGAGTAAATTACTTCATAAGAACACAAAATGGCGTCTACCATTATGATCATGTTCGACGCACCTACTACTCAAGTTTCGATTTATTTCTCATATTTTATAATTAAAGGATTATGTATATTATCATTACGTACCTTAATGATGTTCTTTAAAGTTGATTTAACAATTAAAAGGGCACAAGTTTTGTAATTTATCAAATTCTAAAATTTGAGGCTATAAACCAAAAGTAGCATTAATGTTACCAGACTGCATGTTTAGGCCACAGATACACTAGATGAGATACGCTAGTCTATACAGACCACAGAGTATAATAATAACAGCCTATGACTGTCCCACTGCAGGGCAAAGGCCTCTTCTCGTATAGAGAAGGATTGAGCACTGATCACCACGACGCTAGCTCACTGCGGGTAGACCACAGAGTATTTTTTGTATATAATATAGATCTGCCATTAGTCGATTATAAAGTAAGGCACGTTGTGTAGTAGCATAGAGAAAATTAGTATTTTTGGTCCATAGTAGTAGCATCATGTAGCATGCACCAAAAAGAATAATTTTTTCTATGGTAGTAGCATAGGTAGTTGTAACAAACATTCGAATTTGGTCCAGCGCGCGGTGGACGAAATCCGCGGACCAAATCCGTTCTCGCTATAGACGACCGGATAGAGTTGCTTCACGTATGCAAGTGCACACGGTTGTCATCTTTAAATAGACATCTTTATTTGCCAGAAATACGATTATACAAGTTGTTAAAATGTTTTGTAAAAAGTACAGCATGTCATTGGACTTTAAGTTTAATAATAATATCTTAGGACAAGTCACACACATCTGATCCTAAACTAGGCAGAGCCTGTATCATGGCAATCAGTCAACTGAAAAACATATTTAAATATTTCTAAATACTTAAATCATAGATAAATTACGTTGAGACATAAAACAAATGATTATGCTCATCTCACAAAGATTTGTCCTTGGAACGACCTCGGGTATAGCAGTCGGGGTCACTAACTACAAAACCAACAGGCCAGTCCAGTTTGTTGTCTAGATAATAGCATAGAGATTGGTCTATGATCGTACATGGATCGTACCAATCGTACATACTAATAATATAATTATGATTCTGACTCTGATCGAATACAGTACTTACAACACTGTCTTTTCTTTTTTAATCTGTTGTTTTGACTTGACAATTGACTGTTGACAAGTGACTTCAAAACTTCAATCCAATGCTTCAATCAGTAGGCATGGGCGTTTTCGTTTTTAGTTGCAAACGGATATGCAACCGATATCCAGTTTTCATATCGATATCGAAAACCGTTATCAGATATCGATATCAGTAGTACGATTTGCACAAGTAATTGAAACGAACGAAACGCACTAACTATAAACGCAAACTCACACTTTTACCGTTAATAAGGAAAGTTGCATACTAAAGGAATCTTTGTTGTAAATAAATAAATAGAAACTAGACCTTATTGCTAGCGTGTTAAGATATAAATATTACGTACAGACTATTATTAACCAAATAACCAATGACTAGCCGAAGTTACGTAATATTTATCGCATTTATTCGCTTCATCACTTTTACGCCAGTAAAAAATTAAATGGTAAGACAGAGACAAAGCGAATAAAAACCGTCGATGACATATCGCTCGTGATTTGAAGTTTGCGTTTTGTTCGTTATTCGTAGTTCGTTCACGTTGTTGCGTTTTGGATAAACTATAACTCGATGAAGCTTAAGTTTTTGTGAAAACGGTTATGTATATTTAGATATCGATACGATGTGATAATAAATACATATCCGATATAAGTTACGTTTTGATATATCGAACCCATGCCTATCAATCACACAACATATATTATATACTCCAACAGGCTGTGTTGGAGTGGCAGTCTACTTCCAAAATTCAAAAATTTCCCTCTTACTTCAGTGTCCACCAGAGTCATCGGTGTTCACTGGAGAATGTTTAGGTATCCTAGAATCTTTAAAATTTATAAAAGCTCACAATATTAAAAATTCAGTAATTTTTTCAGACTCGCGTAGTAGTCTTCAGGCATTGATGCAATGTCCACTGCATAGTCAAAATTTTAGTAATATTCTAATGGATACTAAAATTATGTTAAATGATTGTTATAAAAACAACTTTAATATAGAAATTGTTTGGATCCCTGGTCATTCGGGTATTGCAGGCAATGAATGTGCGGATTCGTTGGCTCGATTTGCCTCCTCGAACCAGGTTGAGCAAAAATACTATTTTATTCAGAATAATGACCTTAAAAATGACTCGAAGCCAAAGTTGTTTCTTTCCTGGTCAAAAATGTGGTTAGAAAGTTCGAAGCACAAGGGGTTTTATTACGCAGGTGTGCAACCAGACATCCGGACTAAACCGTGGTTCAGCAAGTTTCCATCTGTTCCAAAAAAAATTGTCACAATCCTATGTAGACTGAGATTGGGGCACTGTTGCAGCCCGGTCTTTTTGAACAAAATCAATGTCAGAGACAACTCTCTCTGTGATTGTGGTCTTGACTATGGATCCCTTGATCATATATTTTTCGCCTGTCCATTAAATTGCAAGTCGTTTGACTTGTATTTAAAACTTACGCAAATTAAAATTCCTTTACCTATTAACTTTCGTTCCCTTTTATGTAACTTCTGTCCTTCTATTATTAAAACACTCTCTAAATTTATCAGACAAAATAATATTAAATTGTAGCTCTTTAGGTTTTAATAACGATTAAATAAAAATAGACCCACAAAAATGTCTAACTGCAAACGTTGCAGTCTTAACTTGAATCTGGCAGAATAGTTGGAAGTCCGACTCAATTGCCACAAGAAGAAAAAAAAAAAAAAAAAAAAATATATTATATGGTGTGGTGACTGAACAAGAACAACTAGATTTACATCCTGAATTTATGTTATGATTACAACGTATTTACATCCTTTGCAAAATTTTAACTGTGTGCTGGCTTTGATTATTGACAATAGATTCGACAAAGATCGGGTATGTTACATTATAATACATATAAATTATGTGAAGTGATGTAGTCCCGATTATAATTTTCATTGTCAACTGCGGGTGCATGTTGTACTATGTGGAGATCCAAGTTAAAATATTATTTGCGAACGATGACTTTTATTCTAATTTGTTATTGTATCACTTATTTATTACACAACTCAATCTAAGATTTGGTTTCAGTTTACAACAGTTTAGATCAAAATGACGACAGCAGCGAGGCCTACTTTTGACCCAGCTAGAGGAGGTACAGGGCGAGGTGAAAAAGATTTGAGTGCGATATCTCGGCAGTATTCAAGTCGAGATCTTCCTGGACACACTAAATTAAAATACAGGTATTTTGACATTATTCTGGTGTTATAATTTGTAAAATACTATTGCAATTTATTGTTTGTTTTCGCAATATCTATGCTTTGATAGATGTTTTTATTATAATTGATTTTCCATGTTATGTCCCATGAATATATAATTCCCTAAGTACTAATTCTGAACATAATGTAATAATTGTTATTACATTGCTGTGGTAACCATGGTGGTAGGATTTAGATTGAAGTGTCACTGATATTATAATACCATTTCAATGATTCTCTGTTTTCAGAGAACAAGGCCAAGGTACCACAGATGAATTACGGTCAAGGGATTTCCGTAAAGAGTTAGATGAAAGGGAGAAGGATGTTAAAAGCTCAGGTGCTAGAAGACAGACTGAGCCTACAATTAAGAGGCCAAAAATAGACCAAGTGCCGGCGGCCAGCTTGGATGCTGATGATCCTCTAGAGGGTGACTCGTCAGACTCTGATGACTCAGATGATGACACTGCAGCCCTGTTAGCAGAGCTTAACAAAATTAAAAAAGAAAGAGCTATAGAACAAGCCAAGAAGGTATTGTGTTTTAAACAAATTTGGATTGTTATCTGTATACAAAAACATCATTTGTATTTATTTATATTGATCTTGTCTATTCAGAGACATTTAATATCATGTATGTATGCAATTGACATGCTTTCCGTGGCATAATGGGGTCTAATTTTTTTTAAATCAGCCTCCAAAGATATGGCAAAATATAGTATGACAAGAAGAAGAAACATTTAAATTATGAAATAAATTAAAACAAACATTATTTATGTCTGTAGGATGCTGAAAAAAAACAAGAAGAAGAAAGGATTCGTATGGAAAATATTTTATCAGGAAATCCACTGTTGAATTATTCTTCAGCAGGACAGAAAAATGATTTGAAGGTAATAAAACATTTAATATTGTTCATATTTTCTAACAAGAAGATAATAAAACTATTACTTAAAATACATACTAATAAGAATTAGTATTAAATTTATTATCTTTATAAGAGAAGCAATTAATATGAAAAAGGTTAAAAAGTGTACACTTCACGTGGAATGCCCCATATTGAACATATTAAGTTCAATTTGGCGCATTCCACGTGAAGTGTACACTTTTTAACCTTTGAGCACCACAACTTGTAACAACAAATGTTTCCGTGCTCTCCACACCATAACTTTATTATCAGTCTTGTGTAATGTAATCACAAACAATAATAGTAATAAATGTTAAGATTAGATATTCCCTTTTAATAAAATCGTAGCGTGGAGGGCACGAAAACTTTGTTTTCTATCTATGGCCTTGGTGCTCATTACCTACCGGTAAGTTTAATGGCTAAACCACTATAACTCTGTAACCATGTGTTATACAGTTAAAATAATTTTTGTGTCTGGATCGAGGATGTATATCGGTAATATATTTATGACATTTTTACCTGTTCGCTTCACATGGAGTGCCCCATTGGGGTCTAATTTTGTATTAAATGTTTCTGAAATTTCCTGCTAGACCACAATAATGTACAAAAATATATAAACATTTTCAACATTCTAAGTAAGGTTGGTGATAAATAGAGTAATATACTAAAATGTAATTTATTTACACATAATATAAATTTCAGGTAAAAAGACGATGGGATGATGACGTTGTATTCAAAAACTGTGCGCGCTCAGAACCTGAGAAGAAATCCAATACATTTATTAATGACTCATTGCGGTCTGAATTTCACAAAAAATTTATGGAAAAGTATGTTAAGTAAGGATTGAATGACATGTGTAATGGGACTTGGACTGTTTAGAATAAGTTGGTTGATGTGAAACAACGATGTGAAATAAAAACAATATTGAACAGTCGAAACTATTGTAATAGATGTTTTTTATCTTATCATAGAGTATTATTTTAAATAGTATGATCCGAAATTATATTATGTTAGCATTCCAAAGGGCCTTAGTGAAATAAGTTAAAAAAGGTTATCTTTGTATACCACGTCTTGAGCGTGAAGGGTCTCGAGTCGCGACTCCCATTCATAATAATTTTCACTAATTTTCAATTTTCACTATTTGATAAAAATTTAAACAACTGTTTTCAAAGGAGGTAAGTTTCCTGGGACACTTAAAGCTATGACTGTTTTCATTATCATACGGAAGATATTCACTGTTGAACAAAGGCCTTTAGAACGCCACAATGAACGGCAACTTCCCACTTGCATCCACCGGTTGCATCCATCATGCATACTTAGCCTAAAATTTGTAATATTTTCACTTAATAAAATGTGTGTAACTTAATTTTTCATTTAAAAAAAAACGTGTTTCTACGCCTTAAATAGTACGTAGTATGATCCCAAATTAAGGCCATCTGAAAATGTGTTGTTCTATTTAGGTATCTCTTGTTTCTATGAATAAATGTAAGTATGTAGTGAGCATTAGGTTTTAAGTATTAGATAATAAAACAATGATTATAAAATCTTGTTTATTTTTATGACATTTTACCATACCGGTTTTACTCACGTCAATATTCGGGAATGCCCGACAAGTTTCGGACTCAACGGATCCTCTATTCATGGAAACACGCGCGGTGCTCGCGGCTGTGTTGCTACCCTGCCGCGTCACCTGCGACATTCCCGAATATTGACGCGAGTAACACCAGCATTCAAAGTAAATAATATGGATAACACGAAAGTTTTATAGTAGACATTTAGTCAATACCACTATAGGACACTATTTCCAAAGAATTAAATCATACGTACAGTTGCAAAATAGAGCCCTAGTTTCTACATGCATATTGCATAAATAGTAGGTTCTAAATATTAGTAGAAAGTATTTCCATTACTGTGTTGACACCCCAGTCTTGAGGAAGAACTATCATGTAAAACAACGATTGGTCGATGTACGGTATCCGGCAGACAGAAGTTAAGTCAGATGCGTCAGACATGAACATAATTCGAGCTAATTAAAAGTTTAACACAAGTACACTGAAGACTGAATGCCTGTCTGGGGGTTTTGTATGTATGTATCTAAATCATCACGTATTAGGGTATTTCCAAAAAGTATAGATCCTATATAGTTAATTACGGGTACCTTATGTAAAAAATATGAATGGTTTAATTAAAAGCAAAAACATATGCCCCTCATTTACTGTAAGGGCTCCCACACATAACTGCGAATTCGCAACGCATCGCAAATATCTGCGAGCTGCAGCGAGCAAATTCATACATAATGCTCGCTGGACCCCCTCCGAGACTTTTTATCAATCATCTTATTACCAAAACCGAAGGTGAAAGTGTATTTTTCCTGATTTAATTCCGGGTTTAATACCAGGCAAGGAAAATTGTTTTTCGAAAGTATCAACACGGTTTTTTAAGGAGTTTTTTTGCTGGGTTGGCCGAATAATGCCTACACGCTCGTAGCTACAATGCTACTGCGCAGATCAGTCGATCTGTGAGGTTACAGCCGTACTCACCGCGGTCGGTCTTGTGATGGGTGTATGATGTTTCGGAAGGTACGTTTAGCCGTTGGTCTCTATCCGATCGTGTCGGTCTACCGTCCCATCGGACTATGATAGTGAGGTAATAGGTAGTACAACTACCTATATTAGCGCGCATACTTGTGCACTAAGTATAATTCCTACAACGCACACTACCCTAGCCTTTAAGTACATACAACTCTGACCATCCTAAGGTTGTCTGTATGAGATTGCTTAGTGCGGTAAGACCGCCCATTGTACATTATCCTGTACTGTACATAAGTACACCAAATATAAACATAAGTGTATTTTTGTCTATTATCTAAAATATCTCCTGCGTAGTTAGCTAGTATCAGCTGAAAAAGGCTGCCGTGACCGAAATCCGGTCAGGAGAACATTAATATTATACCTATAATCACATAGTAGGTAATATACCAAAACTCGTAGTCAGCTCTATCCTACCGCTCACATCTCCGCTCGTCTCCTCTCATCTCCGCTTGACGATACTTGTCCTCGCACATCCCAACTCTTCGCAGCTTTGGTGGAAATAACCTGCTCGCTAAGCCGCTCGTCTCCCATCTCACATCTCGTTTCGTCTGCGCTTTGGTGGTAAACGGGCCTTGGTAGTCTGTATGCTTCGCCTGTTATGCGACAACACTGGCGATAGAAACACCCCGTGGGCTATCAACCACAACCAGTAAGCGTGCGGTACGCCCTTTGGCTTTCCCCGGAGCGCTGGAAGGCTAGGAGGAATCCACCAGTTTAGAAAAGGGTTGCATTATTACAGTACTTACATTGGATATGCTTTTTCTTAGACTGAGCCTGAACTTTACAATATTAACAAAATAGAAAGTTAAATACTATTACTCTTGATAAAATGGGGTAAAAGAGGACAAATAGGTGTAGGCACCTATCATTAAAATACAGCATGGAGAGAAACTGTACCTATATAACTGGTTTACTATCATAATAAAAAAAGCTTTTTAACATCCAATCCAAATATGTAACATAGATCTACCATTACTATGTTTTATTGACTCGATTCGTCGTTCAAGACAGAATATAAATTGAATTCGGTCTTGTAGATAGAACAGAAGATATTAAATGAAAAAATAAATGAATACATATGCGATTTATTGAATACTAGAACATAATGTAAATTCGGAATGTAAACAGTCATCTTTATTAGGACATTATTTCGTGCATGACGTAATTAGTGTTGTTTGCATCGCACGCGCATGCCGCAAACGTAGTTACTAACTAATACGATCATATTATATGCAGTCAGGCTGGCTGGACGTGTCCGGCTGAGTGTTTAGTGTTTACGTTATTAAAACGGACGATATGTGTAAGGCGAAGGAGGGGAGGAATGTGGCAAGTGCGGCGCCGGCGGCGGCGGCGGCCCACCTTGAGTGGGCAGGTTCACCGGCTGATCCCGCCGCGCGCCTCTGCGCTCAGTTCTCGCCAGTCGAGTGAGCGCTCCGACAGCGAATATGGCTGGCCAGAAGACGGCGTGCGTGTGCGCGAGTTTTATTTTGTTTACTGTAGCAGCCGAAGCCGCCCTTTCTGGATTGTACATCGACAATGGTGTTGATCAAACTGTTATACATCATTCGATGACACGACATGAACGGATGGTGGTGGAGCATGAAATACTGGAGCTTTTGGGTCTCGGAGAGAGGCCTCGACGAGCTCGTACAGCTCCAATGGATCGTTCGGCGCCTAGCTTCTTGTTAGACGTATACAAGCAACTGGCCGAAGAGCATGAGCAGGCTCGTCCGACAAGAAGCTCCGAGATGGCCCTAAGTGGTGATGAACAGCATGCCATCGACGAGAGCGACCTCATTATGACCTTTCAAAGCAAAAGTGAGTATAACTTATATCTTATACAAGCATTTTTAACAGTCACATAATATTTAGGTATTTAACGGGAAAGCTTGAAAACAATACTTGATATTGTCCTGTTAACAATAATGTTATATGAACTAAACAATAGAATGACTATGAGAATGAAACACACTAACGATTATTTTTTTCTTTAAAAATATTTATTCCAACTCGATCAACTTTTTTTTCTTTTTAAACGGTAACCAATTATTTTTAACATAATGGATAGTTATAAGATGATTAAGGACACATTCATGCTGTGAATATGGCCCTTTTATGCTTGTTACAAACCTTTTGTTTTATAGAAGGTAGGTACCTGAAGGTTCAGGTAAAGTTTAAGTAGACGAAAATGTTGAGTCATCACTAAGTAAGTTAACATTCTTGGTATTGTGGCTACGTTAAAATTGGCGTCAGGATCCGACCGACCGGCCGGCAGCGGCGCCAGCGTCACATTAGTAGAGATATCAATTAGTTTCTTTGATTGTTTAATTGGTAGCCTACCATCATGATTCCGGCCCACAGTCAAAAGAAGAATTAACAAAAAAAGTAAAAGCAGCTTTATAAAGAAGTCAATATTTATTAGGCACCCGGGATGAATTTTATAAAGATAATTTTCTTTAGCCATTACGTGACACAATTCTTAATCATATGTTAGAAAGGGTAGACCTTTATGTCACGTTATGATTGAGAGATGTGTGACTGTATGCGGGCATTGTAACATAATCGTGTGTTTCAAGCGGCTAGGTACCGGTTGTTTCTGGAATGCAATGCGAACTTTTCAAGGAAAATAATGAATGGGGCATACATAAACAATAGGTAACATAAGTTATCTTTATCTACAACTCATGGATAACTTGGACCACTGCTCGTAATTACACCGTGATTATAATAATAATATATTTGTGTGGCACCCAAGGAAATATTTTTATATCTTTTTTTTTTTTTTTTAAAAAAAAACGTCGCCCCACACTAGGAATTTCTCCTGTATCGTGGGTGCGTTTCACAAACATGAAATATGACATACACAAACACCCAGACTCGGGACAAATATCTGTGGATCGCACAAATTTTTGTCCCGTGCGGGAATCGAACCCGCAACCCTTAGCGCAGCAGTCCAATCGCTTAGCCACTGCGCCAATCGGGTCGTCAAAAAGTAACTATTCATTTACAGAATAACGAATGTTTTGGTGCTTTAGTAATTCACAGTTTTAAAAGCAGCAATGGTGCCAAAATACTACCTTGCGGGATACCAAAGTTGTTATTCAGAAGATTCGTAAATATTAGTTATTACAACGTACAATTTGCACCTGTTGCAAGAAAGGTTATTATATAAAAGAATATAGATTATTATTTCCATTTTAACTATTGTTTATGAATAAATACGTCTTGTCTAAACGTAACTTAAATATGACTCATTAGGTATATTGTAACTTCTAATTTTCTAATTTGTTAATCATTATGCTATTTAACCAAGCTTCAATCTCATGAATAATCATAATTTTTAAATATCTATGCATTTTGCATATTATTATAATTGATTAGCAAAATGGTGTATTTATTAACTATTAATGTGATATATTATTATGTACACCTGTTGATGGAGTCAAATTACAACCGGATTATTGAACACCTGTCCATGATCAATACTTCTCAATATTTGTACGACCAGTCTGTATTACGACTCAGAAAGTCACATATTCGTTGAGGTTTAGGACTACCTAACTTACTAAGTTATTACACACATACGAGTACCTAGATACTATCTAAGTAATCCTAGAGTCGTAGTAACTCCACGGGCGCGCGGCGTGGCGCTGGCGTAGCGCTTGATACTTTCTTAGGAACCACCTCTACTGGCCTACCTGTTATAGAGGAAAAAATAATGTTCTTTAAAGCATTCTTACTTAATTAAGTAAAAACTGCAGCCTTGATGGTTATAAGCTTAACTTTAGGAGAGCTTCTGAAATTAGAATATGTACTTGACTTTTATTATCAAGCATAGAACCGTTGCAGTAGAAATGAACCTTGGATCGAGTAGTGATTACGAACTGACATTAAACAAAAGAAAATCATGGTCCATGGTAGATAGCCACTATAAAACTTTCAATAATATTTTACTGTTTTAACTTTCAATAATAGTTTAGAATCCGTAAGCTCTTGCTCATTCTGTCAGTTATTAAAGGTATGGCAAATCCTTCTATAGTATACTTCTATACAAAATACATCGTTTTGCTCTATAAAAATATGAAAGAGGATCAACGGTCTATGGAACTTCTTCGTCATTGTCCAATTTATTTACTTTCAGGGCATCACCTGGGTGCGTTACGTCACGGCCACGGCAGACACGTATGGTTTGAGGTGACAGGCGCGCCAGGCGACGCATCTTCTCTGCTCACGGCTGAGCTGCGCCTGCATCAGGCACCCACACAGACAGCAGACCCCACTAGCCTTTACACTGTCGTTGCACACAGAGTCATAAGTGTCGACAATATGGGGTGAGATTCTATACTACGTACATACCTATACAGTTATATTTATTAGTACAATGCTTTCGCTTTTTTGCATTCCGTAGTTACAAGAATATATCTAAATTTTACCTTTTATTCTTTAAACAAAAAAGGTAATATTATTGTATTAATATAACACTATTGTTTTTAAAACGTCACGGGTCGGATTTTCATTCGTAATATCGAAGTTTTACTTTAGACTGATTTCTGAGTAATGTGGATTTTCTCATAGAGAGAGAGCTTCTTACTGACTTTTCTTTGTCTTGGTTAGTGGCCTTTGTTTGATCTCATGAAAAGTCTGTTACGTGTCATAGCTCGCCACTCCAAGGTATGGATTTGTACCGAAAATTGGATCAACAGGACTTTTCTAAGTACCGAAAATTAATTTCGTAAACTTTTATTCATCTTCATGAGGTACCAAAATTGCAGGTAGGTAAAGAATTTAAGTAAGTAAACTAGTTAACTACATAAATAGATTTGAGTTAAGTAGATATTTACTTTAATCATGATCACTCATACATATTTAAACACATGCATTACAAACTACGAACACTTTATTAGCATAGGATAATAATAAATCCACATGAAGTATATTAGTAATAATGGCACTTTAATGTTCTTGGGTGCGGTGCACTAGTACTTACCTATAGCTACTATAGCTACAGGTATTACTTAGTTGTAACCTAATGAAACGTAACCGAAACACTACCTGTATCTTCTTTCTTACATATTATACATTATTATATATTATTAACTTGATGGTCGCATTGTCGACTTGTTTGAAATTTATAAAAACTAGATAGTGTTTTGAACTTACGACGCATGGTATTTAGTACCTAATAGCTATTTCGTCTTCAGCAAGATTGTAGCCGGGCAGACAGAAAGGTGAGCCGTAGGTAAAATTAGGTACCGTCATTTTAAAAGATTTGTACCCTATGCAGCATTTAGCTGTAGGTAGCTGTATAGGTCTCGGTACTCTTAGACCCTATCATCTTTCTCAACGAAGCACTATCCTCTGTGAGGCGCTAAAGGTTAAAGGGATCTGTTTAAATTTATCATAATTTAAAATATCTTGCGACTGGACTCTACAAACTACTGTGAGAGTATTAGGTATAATGCTTTGGTTTGTATCAATTAAACAAATTTAACTGGTCGTGTGAACTCTTGGATTACCGACCACGATTTATAACTTTTTTTATTGTGTTATTTGTAGGAGTCTTCAAATGGAGCAGGTGGCGGCGGTTAACACCAGCGCGGGCTCAGAAGGCTGGCTGGAGCTAAACGTCACGAGTGCACTAGGGGCGTGGCTCTCGTCACCAGCAGACAACCGAGGCTTCTTCATCACTCTTCATCCTCACTCGCAACCTGGTATATGTGATGAAACTATTTTATTTATCTTAGATGACCTTTATTGATTATCTATCTATTTCTTTAAATGGAAAAGCAATAGTTTATTTATAATTTATAATAAATTTATTTATTTTCTCATTCTCATACATACATTACATCTACAATTGGACAATTATTAGAGACTGGTGTCTGCTGTAGGTAAAACCTGTATCACAGATCACCAGGCCTTACCTCCGTGAGGGTGAGATTTCTATTTAATTAATAGCAAGTTATTTGGTTAAAGGAAAATAGGTAGTTTAACAAAATAAAATTAAGAAAAACTTAAAAACTATTAATAGTATACCTACTTTGCTAAAGAATGAGCATTTTGCCTCACATAACGGAATGTTTTTCATTATTCAAGTTCCTAGTGGTTACTTATCTTTTTGCACTCCTTCAAATAAACTTCAACTATGCTAAGTCTCACACTCCTGAGACTTGCATAAATAATAATGAATATCAATATTGATTTCAGAGCGGCACGTCAAACCAGAAGAGATTGGTTTAGAGGAACCTCGCGGGGTGATCGTCGAGGGCAAGCAACCATTCTTGGTGGCTTTTTTCAAGAGCGGGCCTAAACTCGGTAGTGCAGACGCCGGCGCTAGGAGGAAGCGGGAGGCGCGGCGGTGGCGGTCTCATGGATACTCGGAGAATTATCTAAGAAACCCACTTACAGGTATAAAGATTTCACTGGATTCAACAATTTAACTATGTTATCTCACCAAAATGAATGACACTATTTAGGACTGTGTGGTGAGACCCAATTTATTCTTGGAAAAAAATTGTGAGTATTTATAAATATTTGTTTGTTGCAAAAATTAAATTAATGACTACCTATAGAGATGCCATAGCATGTTGTAATCATGCTATGGTGCTATAGACCCCGCTCGTGTCCATCATTTTTCAAATTTCCTCAATTTGAATGATATACATAATCATACTTAGTTATGGCGCCAGTAAGTGCCAAAATAAACTAAACTAAAAAAAATCAAGCTCGGAAAGTGGAACTCATTGATACTATTTTTTCCAGATACATCTCATTGGACGACCAGAAGTTGTGAGATTCAGACATTGTACGTCAGTTTCAAGGATTTAGAATGGCAGGTTAGTGTTAAGTTTTGTAGAGTTCGCCTCACGCCTTCACCTTTTGAATTAGCGTTTTGATTTGAACACGAAGTCATTTTTTTTAAACTTGCTATTATAATAAATTCAATATTATTATTATTCAGGACTGGATTATAGCCCCGGATGGCTACGGAGCGTTCTACTGCAGCGGCGAGTGTAACTTCCCTCTGAACGCGCACAAAAACGCTACGAACCATGCCATCGTGCAAACACTCGTGCATCTACTTAATCCCACTAAGGTAGGTTCAAAAAATAAATACTTAATTTAGTGACCTAAACCTCTTTTATGAATAAAATACGTTAAGTTCTTTACTAAAAATAGCATAAAGACCCAAAGCCTTATTATCTTCGTAACAGGGCTGAAACGGGATAAATCCTTTGCTAGACATAATCTGATCTGCTGCAAAGAGTTATTGATGAATTATCATCAATTCTGTTATTCGTCATTTCCTATCGAGAGTTCCCAAAATACGCAACTAATGCAAAAGTTTCAGGATTCTCATAATGAGTCACCTACTTTGGTGTTTCATCGCTCTGTGCAATAGCTCAAGTCCTAAATACATTTCGACACTGCCTCACTAGAATCATTGGTCAGTGGGATAGCTGTAGGTATATTTTGCAACAGCCTTGACAGATTGATTAGGATTAGATGGTAGGTAGGAAGTAGATAGTAGTAAGGTAGAGGTAATGGCAGATTGAAATATTGGGGAACTGAGGTAAGGCACTAACTGGGCAAACTAAGACAGGAGTTTGGGCTTTTAGAATGCGTGATATATGATAAATTTTACCATGATTTTTAGGTGCCAAAGCCGTCGTGTGCGCCCATCAAGCTGACAGCGATATCAGTGTTGTACTACACCGATGACTCGAACGTGATCTTGCGCAAGTACAAGAATATGGTGGTTAAAAGCTGCGGCTGCCATTGATCAAAACAAATGTATTACAAAAACGCTAGTCTTTCAACAAAATTAATACGCTTCTACATAAACTTAGATGAAGCATTCGTTTAATAGCCTAGCATTAGTGTAGGTTTGTGTATTGATTAACTAAATGACGTATGTTTAAGTATCGAACAATTAAAGAAACACATTATTATATTGTATATTTTTGCGTAATGCTGATTGGAGGTAGATCTGAGACAATACATTTTTATGTTTATAATAATGATATATATATTAATTATCTATACTATAATAATAAAAAGCTGAAGATATTGTTTGTTTACTTGAACGCGCTAATCTCAGGAACTACTGGTCCGATTTGAAAAATTATTTCTTCATCTTATATTAGTGTTAGATAGCCCATTTATCGAGGAAAACTATAGGCTATACAACATTTGAAATCAACGCGGGCGAAGTCGCGGACGAAAGCTAGTAATTAAATATATAACCTATACTAAGAACGATACCGAATAAGTACTGAAACATGCATCATGTAAGAAGTATAATCAGAGTAAGAACTTTATAAAATCTCGATTCCCAGTGCATTATTTTATCGTTTTAATTTTAGCAATTATAAAAAAATTAAATACGGACTGAAAATGAAGAAAGATATTTTTTTACTTCTATTATTATGTAGCCCTAACTAATTTCTATTATGCATTAACGAAATGAATGCATGATCGAAGTTCATCTACAGGGTAGGTACACATAAATTAAATTATACATTTTTAGCGTTTTTACTCATGGCTATAGTACCGAGTTAATATATTTTTGTTTTGTAAGTTTCAGCCAAGGTTTGAGCCATATAAATTAATGTATTATCTATTTATAAATAATTAAATACAAAAACCAACCAACCTCGGTATTTGCTCGGTAATTGTACCAAATTATGGTTTTGTGTTTAAATGGCGACAAAATTATTGGTAACTTAGTATTAATTATGGAGAGTAAGCAAAGAAACGAAAATCTTATAGAAAAAAGTTTCTGTAAAATTGATTACATGGTTTTTTTAGCCATAGTATAAATATGTATATCATAATATGCACCGTAGTCATTTATCTACTTTTTCAGAACTTTACCCCGCACGGTACCTACTTCAGAGACGTTACCTAAACTGACACTAAGTAAAAATTTCACAAAGAAAACCATTACTTAGTGATAGTTTAAGTAATCATTAAATGTCTCTGAGTTCGGCGGTATGACTTATCTCTAGTACTTGGAACTGAGTGTTTGTTGTAAATCGTTTCGCAGATAAGAAAATAAGCAATTGATTGTTATTTTATATAGTAAACGGTCGCAAATCACAGCTAAGGCATTGATAACGAGTTGCACACGTGTCCTGTACCAACCCGTCTCACGATATTATACAGTATGTTAATGATTGAGAAATTAATCAATTTCACATCTGCGTTTTTAGCACCCATGTTTGCGAATCTAAGTATTTATAACACTTCGGAGTCTTGACCGTCGCACATTTTAGTCTATAAAGGTGACAAATAGGTTAAAAAATAGATAAGATATTATGAAATTCTTAGGGTTATGACTTGTATTATTAATTGCAATAATGTGGAAAGAAATAAATATTGTTTTGTATCTTTAAGAAAACTGATAATTGTTTCTGTTAATTAGGAATCAGTACATTTTCTTTAATAAACACTTCTAAAAACATAGCAGCTTTATAATTAGTAAGTCAATAAAATATCTTACTGCAGCACTCAAAGATGTTAATGTTTATTTAAACTGTCACTAAGTTAGGGTTTCACAAAGAAAACCCTTACTTAGTTGTAGTTTAAGTTATCATTAAATGTCTCTGAGTTCGGCGGTTAGTTCATTTGTTTAAGGTTACTTTAAAATAGTTAACTTTAGCAAAAAGGCTCATATTTTTAAAGGAATGTTTCATCATTAATGCATTTTGCAATTTCATCTTTCCTATTTTATATTTTTGAATGAAACTCTTTATACGTACATATTTAAATCATAATACTTCGCCAAGAATTATTTATCGGTGTACTACTTTAAATCAACGATACTTAACTGCCTACCCTATTTTAAGGAGTCAAAAACATAATATGTTTTTCTAAGAAACTTAGTTTAATGTGTAATCACAGTTTATATACACTAGATTCATTAGACCAACGAGGCAGTTTTTATGCAGTGGAATGATAATCTGGTACATTTTGAGAAAGATCGCAATATCTCATGCGGTCCTGTGCAAAATGTCTTAAGATCCTAACAGCCGGTCAATCTCACCTGTCTAAAAAAACATTTACGGTTAGTAGTTAATTTTTTGGAGTTTGCTTGCATTCATTTTTGCCTTGCATCGATGCCTTTAGATGAAAACAATATGATCATATAGGTAAGTATTATTGTATCTATTAGGTACATTTATAGCTTAATTATGTATGTGCCAATTAAGTAAGTCAATTATTGTAACGAATGTTTAAGTTCGTAATTTAGTATGGACAATTATACGAATTTAATATGCGTATGAGATGTAACATTTTATTATTAAAGGATTTTTAAAGTATATATTTAGTTTTCTTTGTATGCTCCTGTTTTGAAAAAGTAGGTAGTATCCAAAATATTGTACCTATTAATTAACAACTAGCAACAATGACTCGAATAGATAGATACGTTGGTGATCATCAGTGGGTTTCGAGTCTGTATCGAAAAGGTATCCTAAAAAAAGTATATAATATGTGTGGGCTGAGAACTCGGAAAATGGTATTATATCTGGATGATTAATATATGTCCTATATTTTGTATTCAATAAGTCAAGATAAAAATATTATTTTGACCAACCAGGTCGTTGGATTTTAAGTATAATGTGTTGATAATAATAATAAATGTGCGCGAATAAGTCACTTATCTCTGAATGATTATTGTAATCAGTCAGTGGGTAGTAGTTTTAATATAGAATATGTACCACTGAAAAAACGATTCGGATGTTATGCATATTTTGATTTAAAAAGACCATAGAATAAAAAAAAGCTTGGATATATTATATTTTACCCTGCTACCTCGAACGGTTTCAAAAGAAAAAGGTTGGTGGACAGATGAACAACAGTGTGTTCCTAAATAAAAGCTCTATCGCTCGGTGCGGAATCCTAAAGAATACAGTAGATGCCATATAATTAGACTCGTTTGACGCAGTGGCTAAGTGATTAGGCTTATTGCGAATAGTGTCGACGGTTCAAAATGTATTCGTGCGATTAACGACGATCGGTTCCGAATTTTAATGTAGGTGTGTGATACTAAAGTAAAACAAACACACATGTTTTTCCTTCTCTGCCTCGTTGGTCTAGTGGTCGCTAAGCGCAACTGCTGAGCAAGAGGTCCTGGGTTCAAATCCCGAGTCGGGCAAAGTGTTACTGAGTTTTCCATTAGGTAATTCTCAGTAGCAGCACGGAGTCTGGATTTGTGCCCAGTTGATGGCAATAGGCTCGCCCCCTATAACATTGGGACTTACAACATAACTGGCGAAATGTGGGTGTACTATATGTCCACCTCTGCTTACCCCTTCGGGGAATACAGGTGTGATGTTATGTTATGTTTTTCCTTTTACTTCAGACTACAGAGCGAATAAAAAAATATTATAATAAAGTAAGTAACTAGTTACATATTTGGGTAACCATCACGCATAACGTACCTACCCTTGTCCTTAGATACTATTGAGTGCAGTTATTATGTTAATAAATTAGTCATTTACCACTTCTCTATACATGTGCACGGTATTGTATTTTATTGCATTAGCTTTTAATCAATTATGCATGTCGGTTATGCTAGGGCTAAGAATATGTTTTGTCGAAATATTGATGATATCCCTATCAATTTACTTATATTTTTGTAGTTTAGAGCTTTAGAAGACACTTATTGCATAGTTATTTTTAGTATCTAGTTAATCTAGTACCTTCAATCATAAACGTTAGTAATTGCTAATATTCTTAGGGCCTGTATCACCATCGACAAGTAAAGTGTCAAGTATTTCACAATATCTGAGTAGCATTAATCAGGGGATAACTGATACCTGTAACTAAGATACGATAGAAGATACTCGTAACTTGCCAATTAGCGTTAATCAAGAATCAACAATTTAACACTCTACTTGTAGACGGTGAAACAGGCCCTAAGGTAATTTAATTTAAACGAAACTTTATCTCCTTAAGTAAAGTCCTTTTGATGATTCAAAAACGGACACAGACGCGGACGTACCGCTTAAATCGGTACAGCTAAATAAGATAGCGGAATCGATATCTACAATAATAAATGACAAAACAAACAACTATTCATCAAATTTGATTCCGCTATCTTGTACACAAATAGGTAGATACGTAAAGGTAATAGAATATTTATTTACTCTAAAAATTCTTGGTATACAATCAGCCGCTTCATGTTTTTATCGCTAGATATATGATAAACATTTTAAGTCGACGTCTTTGTGCAATATCGACGCGTACCTTGCAAGACCAAGTATTCTGACGTGCTTATACAACAATATTTGTTCGTAAAAAATCGATTGCTACTTTTGGCATTTGTCGTTGTAAGGAATACTGAAGTGTTCGATTGATTTGTGCTGTAAAAAACCACAAGTGGAACAAAAGCTCGCAGACGCGTAACTGACGGACGGCTTCAAGGGCGCAGCAGCCTCCAACGCTGATCGCAGTCGAGCAAAGCTGGCAGCCGGCAGCCGGCCGCATCATTGCGCCGCCGACGCTCTGCTATAACGCACGTTTCGCGAGTCTGAGAACAAATAATAAACAATGTTAACTACGCCGATCGACACTCACCACCTGTTGTGAACACTTTGTGTGTGGATGTTGGTATCGACGTTTAGAGTTCCTATATTTTAATAAAAATGCGGTTCCTAATTTTTGTGAGTGTAATTGTTTACGCCTGTGCCGACATCGTCCAGGAAGCCACGGTGTTTCATAAGTGTTGTTCGGAAAGGCAGAGTTTAATAAAAGTGCTAGATGCAGAGAACTCGGGAGTATCATACCAGTGCATAGATCGCGAAGGTGCTCTCTTAAGTTATAACGTATCAATTTCACCTCTTATAGTCGGCAGACATGTTCCGGTGCAGTACGGTATACCTTCAGAATGTGAGGAAGTGCAAATGATTCGGGTGATATCGTCAGAATTAGACAATCAATTAATAACCTGTTATGACAGGCTCGTGTTGGAAGTGGTTAATGACACATTGAAACCATACATTCCTGAAGTTGTAGGGTTAAGTTGCATTAAAAATCAAACTGAGAAGACTATGAAAGAAAAGCTAATAGTGAATCACTTCCGGAAATGTTGTCCTATGGGACAAAGTTACGATAGTAATTTTCATTTGTGTAGAATTTCTGAAGCTAACAAATCTGAAGAGTTTTTATTTAGACGTTTCAAACTAAATCACAACAGTATCTATGAAGTTCAAAATGGGTTAAATTGTAAAATAGACGAGTACGGTATAGAATTAAGAGAAGAATTCTTCTCATTGGTATTACATGGAAGTAATTTAAAGGCTTTTAGCAGAAAAGAGGACGGCGGCAGTGATGTTTCGCCAGGGGAGTGGTGTTTAGATCAAGAGTATTCCTCTAACAGGCTCGTTGCTCGTGTATGCTCTCGTGATTGTTCTAAATATGGTGCATATTGCGTGAGAAAGTGCTGTCCAATCGGTCACCATTACCAACCTCGACGCTGTGGTGGTTTTGCCAGCAAGTGTGTGCCAAACCAAGACGATGTTTTATTCAACATATCAGACTATCTGGAACCGCTGAAACGCAAAAATCCTGACATAACAGGTAAGCTCAAAGTTTTTAAAATCAGTTTCATTCTCGAGGGGTCATGATTGTTGAGTTATTGATGACTGTTGGCGATTTGAAAACGTAGCACTTAAGGTAGATAATAGACTGCGAGTTTGATTCACGTACAGCACATAATATAATATATTATATTTGTGTGACTCGTAGATATTCAACTTACCGTGAGTTACCGCAATAGCCATGTAGGTGCTATGGTATCGTAAAGAAATATATTAATGTAATCCACCTTAGAAAATCACGTAGGTGCATAAACGTTAGAAACGTATACCTAAAGTGTTTATATTTATGTTTCCTATAAATAGTTTTTATTTTAGTTTTCTTATATTGTATAATTTCTAATTGTGTAGTCTTAGTAGTTAAATCACAATATTTATGCTATTTTTAGATATCCTCGGCATTCGCACTGACTTGCATTGCCTTGAGGGTCGTATCGTCCTGAACAAGTCTGTGGAGATGGACCGGCACCAGCTTGACCTCGACGGGCGCCTCATATCCCCCGTCAGTGTCAGCGATTCCTATTGTTTTGAGGCATTTGACAACCGCAAATGTCCTAATAGCAATGTAATCATCACCGCTGTCAATTGTTTCGTGAGGGCGCCCAGCATGCCGAAAAATTTCCAAATGTCCTTTATCGTAAGTTCCATAATTATCGTAATTACATGAAAATATAGGTATATAATTGTTTGTTTTTTTGTGATTCATATGTATTCAAAGAGATAATTAATTGATGATTGATTACATACAGAGACATGATTACATAGAGAGTTGTTAAGATTACTTGTCGGATGTAGTAGATAACATTAATGCGTTACTTCAAAATAAAAGTGGCGCTTTAATGAAATCAACTCGCTTGTGTTTAGATTGGGCTAAGAGTCAATAGATCATAGAGACGGATTGATTCGTGGTTGATAAACAAACGGTCAGTGACTCAGATGTATCACGTTTTGAGTATTTCTGGATATTACTTAACAAATTATTATTAAACTTTGGAAGGTACTGCAAAGCACAACGACAGCAAGTTCTGCTTGAGCAACTTGCCGTTATTCCTGTCGTCTTAACATAGCGGTCTAAGTATTTGTTGTTACGAACTATATCAGTGTCTATAAAGTGTTCGATGAGGGCCATAAGGGAATCATCATACATAAACATAAACAAAGTACGTGAGGATGTAGGGAGTGACGTCAGCAAACAACGGGTAATCATAACCCTCTGTTTATTTCACTGATCATACATTGTAACATGATAGCTTGGCAGATTAGGGAGCGATTTGTAGATCAGCAGCGAAAAATACGTAAAAATATAACATCCAAACGCCTGCTTGGAGTGCTTGGGTGTTAAATATTACTACAATCTTAACTTGTACTACAAGCATAAGTTTTCAAATTAGTTCTTGTAATAAGCAAAAACACCTGAAATGCTTACCAATTGTCTGATTAATTCAAGCACAAATATCCAATGAAATACCAAAAATACGCATTTTGCCTTAAATGTTTAAATATTATTATTAAATATTGGTGTAGGAAAGATTTACTATTGCTTTTGTTGTTGCTTTTATCACCACATTTAGCATCAAGCAAGCATGGAAATCATTTTTAGCTCATATTAATCGTGAATATGGTTTTTGTCGATCTTCAATCATTGCGGCATCATGGTTTTTTCTCAAATATTAGGTTATAATAGTTTAGTTAGTAAAAACACTTGAAAAACTTATTATTGAACTTTTGCAATGGAATATCGATAAGATCGATCGAGATCTTCATTTGGCGATCAAGACTGGCGACTCGCAATGTCTTCATCGACCTTAAAACGACTTGCAGTGGAATGTAAACAATATATCTCTCCGAGCTTTTTTAACGATAATACAACATTCAATATAATACCTCGATTCCGTTCTCATTTTTCGATTTGCTGAATGGCATGGTCCGTGTGCTGAAAAGGAATTGCCGGTTTTCAAAGACTGTTCCACAAAATACACTTGTTACGAAACTTTAGACATTGTGGCTTTACTAACTATTAGTGCATTTTTCATTACCATTTTAGTTATTGCAACTCTTACTTATAACATACAAAATTACTTCTTAAACTTATAACATACTTGCCAAGTTAACCTGGGTCTGTACGAACTGCACTTGTGCTGATAAAATAAATTGCAGTGATGAATTAGGTACGCAACGTTATTTTCATTATAAACATTATATACCAAAGTAATAGTAAAAATATAAATAAAATTAAATAAAGACAATGTTTGAAGTCGGGTAAATATGAATATCGAGACCCAGTGGTTAACTTTCAAGAAAGTCAATACAAAAGTAAACTTGCCATTCATATAAGGACAATGCCAACTACGTCTCGCACATTCAAGCATTTTCTTATTCAAGTTTTCCTGTTCAATATCGTATCAGTGATAAGCTTAGCGTTGAAACGATCCGTCAAATATTCATGATTGAATTTATGATAAACACTACGCCTCCGAGATCCTTTGCTAAATATAAAACATCTAGTAATCTTAGTCAAGAGGCCTACTAGACAGGTAGATTATGATAGAGCTATCTCTTATAGTAGCCGTTAGTTCTTTGTTTTCATTAATTTGACTATTCAAATGAATGAAAACAAACAACTAACGGTTACTCGTAAAAGCTTTCAGTAGGAAGTAGATTAAAATATAACAGTTAGCTTTTAGGAAATTCTGATATCGCGTCTTAATTCAATCAGACGTAAAGAAGGTGGCTTTAAACGAAAGGTACATCTATACTTAGTTTAGTATTACATACAGGTTTTAGACACGTAAGGAGCTATGATTTCGGTAAATTGTTGCCTGATAAGTTTTGGCCCTAAGGATAAAAATAATTATGTTCGTCACGATTGGACTTATAACTAGCAAACTGTATGTGAATAGGTTCCTCATAAAGGGATTACAGGCGTACAATCTAGTCTATTATGTGAGTAGCGTACGTAGATTGACGCAGTTGTTCTGCTCGCAGCTGATCTGCATATCCAGCGTGTGCCTGGCCCTGACGCTGGTGGTGTACATGTCGCTGCCCGAGCTACGCAATCTGCACGGCCGCACGCTCATCTGCCACGTCAGTATGATGCTGCTCGCGTTCAGCTGCCTGGCGCGCGTGCAGTACAGCCGAGTGCCCAACAACACTACCTGCACCTTACTTGGTAAGTTTCGTTGCTTTCGAATCAAGAACTCCCTTAACCTTTGATAGTCAGCATATTTACTTGTTACTTTTTGTTATTACCGAATAAACCTTTAACGTCCGCAATAAAATTAATTGTGATATTTATTTATCTTTACCAAATTAATAGGTGTGATTGCGGTATACTTTGATAGCTGATTCCTGCCATTATCTATTAGTGACACTTTGCTATCAACGGTAACAGAAAACTTCATAGTCTAGTTAAAATCTATGACTTATTCGTCCTATAATTGCCTTGCTAAAGTTTATAAATGTTATAATTATGTATGATAGGTGACATTTCATACGTGCGTAGGTGGAAAATATTAAAGGTGGATCCATTTATTTTAGTTATCATTTAGTTTCCTAAAACGAACAAAGAAACATTGGGATCTATTAAGATTAACAAAAAAATACAAATTGCTACTTAGTAGATATTTGCGATGTACTGTTATAAATATCCAGTACTTAAATCCTAACAGTTTCATAAATAACTTCACTGAAAGTGGATCAACTATAAAATACATTTAATGGTTTTCATGATATTCCATCAGAATTGTTTAGCCCAGTGAATGCTGAATTTCAGTTTACTCAAACCTGGCTTAGTGTCGGTTGAATTAAGGGCATGGGTTTTAAATAAATATTTACCTAAATATACTATTAGATATCATTCACTCAGTTGCACCAAATCATTGTTGAGTACCTTAGCTTTTTACTTTGTTGAGATGTGTAGGATAATCTATTTAAGTAGGCAAATCTGTAGCTAAACCTATATAATAGGTTTTATATCTCCTAGACTTATTTGTCACCATCAAATTGCTAAGTAGATCTGCCTTTCAGTATTTTTAAACTTATTACCAATTGAAAAGTATATTCCCACGTAAACAATTACGTGGGCTATTAGATTTGATAAAAACAATATGAATAAATTATTTGATATAATATAGATAGTATAATTTGATGAATGATAGATATGAACAAAAATACTTGAACTGACTTTATTGAATACACTTGATTACATTTGATATCAGCAACTTAATTTATATTACACTTTCAGGAGTATAATTAAATATATTTGTTATGGATATAGTGCATTCGCAGAATGTAATGTGGTTAATAAAGATGTGTAATTTTGCATCAATGTGACGTAAATATCTAAATTTACACTCAACTAGGTAACCTAATGTTAGGATTGGCGTGTAGTACAAATATTATGTCGACTATCACTGGTGTAAGCTAATTAATATTGAAGAGAATAGCGAAATATAACATGCCAATGCATGCAGTGGTTTATTACTAACAGAATATTTTGAATTCCTTGATAGTTGCAGTTGGGTAATAATTAAGAGACTTTTCTTTAATCATAAAAATTACACATAATATGATAAATTATATACAGGGATAAAAAAAATGTTTATCGGGCTTGTTTTCTCCAAAGGAATATTTAGAGAGAGCCACACTTTTTTAAAATCTGTTTTAAGTTATTTATACGCTCCTTATAACGCTAAGAATCGAATCTAAGACCGGCAGCGCGACAGTATGCAGGCCAGCCCCCTTACCATGAACTCTTAAAGCAGGACAGTTTATGTTGTGGAAGCGAGACGCCGCTTTAAACTTCACATAGCGGTGTCTCGCTTCCACATCTTAAACTGTCCTGCTTTTAGGGTTCATGGTAAGGGGGCAGGCCTGTGAATTTATATATTACATGGGTTATTAGACATTTATAAAGTTGTGTGTCCATTCCGTTTCTAACATTACTTACAATAAATCAAACTACAGCTGTTTTGATCATCTCTGGTCTTTACTTCATCAATTAAATCTATGTGGAAATAACTAAGAAATCGTTTGAAACATAGATAACACATTTCAACCACAACGGCTACATTAGATAGGAGGTATAAGATTTAACTCAAATATGATCTAATCAAAAATACAAAAGCGATCATAAATTAATTATTTGATTGCTATAAATAAACTTACTTATAGATCCACAATAATTGTAGACGTGTAAGTAGGTACTTGAGTACTGAGTTAGTGTTGTCTGTTTGTGTCTAGCTGATTCATTCCAAAGTGACGTCAGCAAAAACTACCGAAGTAAAACAGTTTTTTAAATGAATTATGGCCCTATCTTAGCCCCGTCGTCTAAATTCTCAATTATTTATTTATAAAAGTTAAGACTCCATTAATATCATAACTGTTTACGTCATCGAAGGAATATATTGCCTAAACATCATGCTATAATGGGTCTCAGTAGGGAGCTGATGAATCAGCGCGTACTTGGTATGTGTTAAAATAAAGGGTTTGTGTATTGTTAGCTCTGTATTTACTGTTAACAAATTGATGTAACACCATGACAATACATTTTATATGTAATATTTTTGTTTCACCAATTTATTCGCCAGAACACTCTACAGAAAAGGTAGTCAATTAATTTTACCGGTGAAAAAAAACCATAATCACAGCTTTGCACATAACATGGCTATGCAATTGTAACCCCATATATTCCTAAATAATATTAAAGATTTATAGAGACCCTTATGAATTAGATCGGACAGGTGTTTT
Organism: Abrostola tripartita; assembly: GCA_905340225.1. Classification (NCBI taxonomy): domain Eukaryota; kingdom Metazoa; phylum Arthropoda; class Insecta; order Lepidoptera; family Noctuidae; genus Abrostola; species Abrostola tripartita. Next base: position 8,605,090 of record HG996488.1, read on the forward strand.
AATACACCTTGTGAGGTAATATTATATCTATTAGGTACCATTACTTACGTGAATGAGATCATTTTTTTATCTTATTTCCGGTACTTAGCGTCTAATATCCATCAACCCACCAAATCACTGTTTTTGTCGTGACCAATGTTAGATTAGGATATAGGATAGCTGTTATTGTGAAGGCATCCCACGTATAAATATTAAGTGCATTAATCTGATTGACGTTTACATGAGTAGGTATATTGCATGATGAAAGCAACTATTATGTCATTTAGATATTCCTTACCTCAGAATACAGAACAAACCAGAATCAACATGAACCCCAATTGGACGATTAGACATTTTGTTTGAAAAGATCGTGGGCATCGTTCAAAAATATAACATACAGCGCTTTTAATTTGATTATGCTGTCCTGCGTAATGTCTGTCTGCAAAACTGCAGTCGGAATTATATAAAAACATGTTAGGATTACATTTCATTTGTTACATGGTCAAAAACCACAAATTGCTACGGAAACAGTGTTTTTGCACGGTTTTCGGTTTTCGGTTCACTGCTTTTGGAGATCCGTCACTTGACGGATTTTACCTCTGCTAGTAGATCTGTTTATTCATTGTTGACACAGTACTTTTTGTAAGTTGAACATACAACCTGTAATGTTCTGCGTTCAACAAGGCTGGTATTTCCAATTTGAAAACATACGGCAAGAACAGTAATATTTTTTTAAATTATTGTTAGTGACATCCTTGAACCAACACTAGACCTGATATCAACTAGGTTTTCAGCATAATAGGTACTATGAAAGCGTTTGAAATAAATCATATTGAATTCTCATAACAAAGGAGGTAATAAATCAACACTAATGAAGCCGCGGGATGAATAATTTGTGAACGGAATGAAGTCTGTAAGGTTCACTAGGCATTGCACACCAACTACATGATGGCTCTTTGTTTGCACAGGGTACGGGATCTACTTCGGTTTCGTTGCGGCGTTCGGTTGGCTCAACGTCATGTGCTTCGACATCTGGTGGACATTTGGGTAAGTTTAGTTAAGAATCATAACATTTAGACTGGCTAAGATACAAATGACGTGTGAATTGAAGATTCATACATAATGTGTATCATCATGTCTCTAACCAGGAGAGACATGCAACGAGTAGTTTGAGTCGCTCCGTTGCACATTGGCTCTGTTTCTATCGAAAAGTATTATAATATTATATTCTATCAATTGAATTCGTAGTGAAAATCATTAAAATAAGAAGAAGAATTTTTGAGAATTGAAATTAGTTTGTTCCTTTCATGTGCTTAACTTTATAGCTGTGATAAAAAATCGAGTTCACGGCTTAAATCAGGTCCAATAGCGGGAATTTGTTTATATTATAACGTTACAGAAAATATTCAGGCGTGTAGTTTGCAGACACTGCAATGCATTCAGTCTTGAACTATATACTGATGAACTATATATCGAAATTAAGTTCATTCGCATTCGGAGTCGGCGCGGCGCGGCGTAGCAAAAAGCTCAGTTTGTAAGATTGACGGCTTTTTATTAAAACATCTAAAATTCAATGAATGAAATTGTTTGAACTAAACTGTTGATGTTATCTATTCGTAAAATAGTACATATTCCACAAAATTCGCGTTAATGTAATGTTAATGAAGTATTGGGTCGTGATTATATCTCAATCCATCAGCCTGCCTACACAACCGGATTTCACATTAGTGTGCGTAACGTGGCTATCTGTAGTATTCGTGGTTGAGCTGGGAATCCAGGCAGGGCCATGAGTAACGCAACGGATAGCACTGTTTATGTTCAGGAAAATGGACAGTCGTATGTTGGTGAATACCAACACAGTAACAATTTAAGAGTTTACGTTTACTTACGAAATGATTTGTTAGTTCTTTAATGTCATCATTGATTAAACAAATCCACCAACTCTAGCTCGCAGTCGTTTGTCGCAATGTGGGTAAATATTAGTTTTGTCTTAGTTATCGATGAGTTTACGTGCCGGCTCTTTGATATTTGCACATGGCAAGAATCCCCGGGGCCACGTTAAGAGTTAAGACGTCTAAAATAAATATACAAACACAACTAATACCCAATGATCTAATAGAAGTTAAACAATGGGTAATAATAGCAACTCATTCCTATACTTATGTATTGATCATATGTTAGTTACATTTTTATGTGGCAATGATAGTATTGATTCACAATCAAAAGAGGATGCGATAAATAATAATTGAATAGGAGAATATGACTTTGTAAAGTTTGTTAAAACTTTTTCAAATAAAATATTAACTTATTTTTAGAATTTTATTTGGTATTTAATTTATTATTGAGGGTTAATTCAAGTGTTATTGTATCTTGAAAAACCTACGTATTATACAATTTTACGTATTAAATTCAACGTTGATATACCAATTTTCAACATTTGTTGAAATAGAGATAAGCTATATCGTATAGTTAAACAGTAAACGTTCCAGGGGATGCCCTCGAGTCCGATCGAGTCTAGTTTTGAGAGGGTGCGGTGCCGTAGTAGAAACAATATGTGATATCATTGCCCCTCCAGTGTCCTTCAGTCACTCATTTAAGTCCGGGGTCGAGTGTGTTTGCTAAGCCAATTTCTTTGTTACATATTTTCCCAGTAATAATAACGTTATATGTACATATGTGTTAGAACGCACTAATATTGGTTTTCTGAAAACTTGTCATATCGTTTGTTCTGATAATTATAATTTGTTTAGGTTATGTCTTCGCCTACACCAAATTTTAGGAAATTCTATTCCAAGTTGGGTTTAAATGTTATTTGGGCTTTTAAAAGTTAATTATTTTAAGGTACTTATCTATTTATAAGTAATTCGTAGAAATTTAGAATACAGCTCTGTAAGTTTAATCTACAAGTTGGGGTGCAAGTAGAGTGTCTTCACGTGTGATAGTAGGTCTAGGCCTACCTTAGTACTTCGGGCGCACTCTGGGCGATCAAATTCGCTACAATCTGTGTTGACTGGCCAATCTCTACACCACGAAGAATGAGACAAAGAATCTCTACTCTACGACACGAAAAAGAAGAAGAATCTAGAAGTTCAAGCTTGATAACATACTATAGCTAGGCACAACCCGACGACGTCCAATAGTCTGACAAACGTGGTAGTTGATAATTCCAAATACACAGAGCTTTCTTTGAGGATATAAAAAAAAATACAAGGGCGTTTAAAGTTATTCGTCTTTTTATCACGGCTACAGCGTCGAAGGCGTCAGACCAGTGGTGTGGAAGACTTGATGCATAATAATTCTTCACTTTATCGTGAGAGTACCAGCAAGGCAGTAAAATGTGACAATTGCTGACCTGTTTGGAATTTTATTTGGGTCATTCATTTAAATGCCAAATAAACTAAGCAACATTTAATTATTAATTAGTCTGCATTAGTCGACTAAGTAAAAGCTTAATTTGATGGTTTCAAATAGGAGATTGAAAAGGTCAAACGTGCACGTTACAATTAGGCGGACGTTAATGAAAACCGACAGGATAGAAAAACCGCACTTTATGTGGGATCGTGTAGGTAGGGCACTAATTAAACTACGTCACATAGCACTCTACCACAATACAGAGAAAATTACATATTGAATATGTAAAGTAACGCAAATTAATATAAACGAGCAGCGAAGGTCGTGTACTTTACAAACTTTTATTTAAAATATGGTTGAGTATTACGATAACAATCATAAACCATACGTACGGTAAATGTTAACACGCTCGTAGTTCTGTTTACAATTTCATAGTTCGGTTGAAGTATACATGATTACACGATTAGTAGCAACCATATCCTATCTAAACGCTGCGCTGTAATGAACTTATTATGTTTAAAGCTTTAGTTATCTAGAGCTTAATTTTTATCTGGAGTCGGGTGCTTGCTATCGTGTATTTTATCTTAGTGATTAGCGAGTCAATCCCCATGACCCGACTGGCTTAATGGGGAGTAGTAAAAACCAATAAAGACCCCATAGGTACGTGCTAATAGCCCGCGTCACGCCGTTACGACTTCCATGTTTGTGGTAATCGACATAAAGTAAATGGGCAGCAGCGTTAATGAATGTACTAACACCCCCTTGTACGTTTTAGAGCACTGTTTTATGATTTCATTGTGATGAATTTCTTTGTAACTTTTCTTCACATGGATCGTAATTTCAATTCCGTTGTTTTCGGCAAAAGATTTCACCAAAAAATATCTGCATTGCCAGGTTGGCCTTTTACAGACATGAAATATAAAGGTATATTATCTCATGAACAAACTTCCGTACACTAGATTTTGTTAATCATAAAAAATTGTTGGCATACCAGGGAAGCGCCGCGGTCTTAGAAAGTAAATACTTAAATAAAATATTATATAATAATAATTGGTCTTTATTAACTTAGGAGTGTACGCTCGGTGCAGCCGATGCGCAAAGCTGACACAGAACTGCGCCGGTTTCTGTGGTACTCACTGTATGCGTGGAGCACGGCCATCTTGCTGACGCTCACCATGTTCCTGTTCGATAAGTACCCAGTCAGCAACGTCCTCGACGCCAACATGGGAGAGGGCATTTGCTGGTTTGGCACACGTAAGTAGTTAATCCAATATTTTAACTATGTAATTATAAAATTTTCCCATATTAAAATCAGTGTACTTAAAGTGAATTTTTAAAAGAAATGCACCTCCGTCTTTATTATTTACTATATATCCCGGTTATACTCACGTGTGTATTCGGGAATGCCCGACTAGTTTTGAACTCGAACGGAGCCCTTATTCATGAGCTGGTTACGCGGCGGAGTCGCGAGCCGAACTGTCTTGTTGTGTTTTAAGTTCTTAGCTTTCGTGAATGTCCTCTTTTGGCAGTTAATAATAAAATAAATCTACACTATAAAGATCTAGATTTATAACATGCCTTAATAATTGCGCTCATTCCCAATAGGTGCGATTTAGGTGCATCATTTATCAAACTTTAGACAAGAACCTAGCGTAGCTTCTGGGACTGACTCACGACTATGATGAATCTGTTATATACAAAATATTATGAACATTTCTTTCATGGGAATATTTTGCTGTTGATAGATGTGTACTTTCGGTAAACGCCCGCGCTTTTAAAGTAAACTCCCGATGGAGTTCGGCGTACAATAAAAATAATATACAAAACTATTTCGTCACTTATTCTTACAACTCGTTGAGATTTCACGAAATACATTTTTTATGTGTTTAACACCTTGATATCAAAGTATCAAAGTTCCCACGTAGCTATTGTTTGGGCAACACTCGCGGATGTGTTTAAGACTGAATTTTTATACGTATGTAGAGTATATACTATTGAGATTTGTTTTTATTAGTCTTAAATCACTTTTTGTAATTGTTTTTGTAAGTAGGAACTACTAAGGAAAATAGATTTCTGTGCCAATAAATAAGCATGAAGGTGCATTTTATGCATCACGTAGTACGTAGTACGTAGGAAGGTATGAAAATGGTAGAGTTGAGAAATAACTAATCATAATAGGAATTTAACAAATAGTTCAATTTTGTGCACAATTACTTGCTTTCGTAAGGTTTTTATGTTACCTATAATAGAATCTGCGAATCTGCCATAGTTTGGGACATCGATTACCAAAATTACGGCATCATAAAGAAGGCTGTCTAGACGCCCAAAGCGCCTTCATAATTGGTACCTACATATTATATCTGTCTAATTGACGAGTGTATCTATACAAATATGTGTGGGAGCTATTGTCGCTTACGTTAGTTAGTAGCGAAACATATGTAACGAAAAGAATACCTATCGTTTACTAGACATTAACATGATGACTGTATTAATTGCTAAAGAAAGTACAAAGACATCCTAGGAATATCCACATGGTCGACCTATAACTACTTAGTTATATTGACGATTAAACAATCCATTTTTTGAAAAAAATACAGTGCTTATTTATTGCCACTGTTTGTCCATTGTAGAAATTATTATGACTATATAATATAATAATTTTTCAGGAATTCTAACTATTTTGACCTGCAAAACATATTTTAAAAAACCCTAAAATATTATATACTTATAGGTTCAGGTATCGCTTGAAAGATGTTAAACTAATTGAATAGTAACCATTATTCAGTATGAAATTACAGTATGACAATATACTCGTATCAGCCATCAGCTAATCATGAAACATTTATTTAATGTTATCGTTTTCACATATTTTGAAACGATATTATTTTTATTTGATAACCATATCTTTGCTCAGCTGTGGGACACTGAACAGACTAATTAAAAAAAACCACAATACACAGTTGTTATCACAACTCGCTAAACAAAGTTACCTCAGAAAGTATTTGTTATTCTTAACAATTAATTTAGTTTAGAGAGGGGCTGAGGGCCCGATGAATGGTGTAAGATCAACGGCAACTTTTACATGGGGCCTCATATTGAGCGGCGGAAATGTGTGTGTGCGGAAGAAAGGAGGATCATCTCTGTCATCTCCTACGGGAAGTACAGGCGTGACTGTGTATCTATGTAAATCTAGCTAAATTATGGTTTATATTATATGGGTTAATTAAGTACCAATGAAAAAAGTCCCTGATACTTTCGATCAAGAGAAGTTATTTTCTGACGTCATTGTACGTACAATATAAAGCTAAGTCATCGTTGCATTGTCCATTGACTTTTTTACCGAATCTCGAATACTTCTTATTATTTCAATTGTTTGATAAGTAGGAAACTGCATGAGATATTATACAATAAAATATTGATTAACCGCTAATGTGTATAATACACGATGATTCTCTGGTATTCACTTCTTTTTATTAAGGTAGCGTTTGCTAAGAGTTTATTATGAAACCAAAATATTGTATTCATAAATGTAGAAAACTTTAACCGCCGCAAATGATTGATTGTTAAGGATTTATCAATTATAAACTGCCTCGTTGGTCTAGTGGTCGCTAAGCGCGACTGCTGAGTAAGAGGTCCTGGGTTCAAATCCCGGGTCGGGCAATGTGTTACTGAGTTTTCCATTAGGTAACTCTCAGTAGCAGCACGGAGTCTGGATTTGTGCCCGGTTGATGGCAATAGGCTCGCCCCCTATTACATTGGGGCTTACAACATAACTGGCGAAATGTGGGTGTACTATATGTTCACCTCTGCCTACCCCTTCGGAGAATACAGGCGTGATGTTATGTTTTATCTATTATAACAAATATTTGTGATCTTGATCTAGATGATGTCCCTGTGTACCCGATTGAATTATTACAACTGATACTGAACTTACATTGAAATACCCGAAATTCCGACTTCAGTTATCTTTGATGTATTGTTGTCCTGACTAATTGTACAATTTTCAGTGCAAAACTCGTCGACGGATTGGCCGCATTATATATACTTTGTGATACCACTGGGTCTGGTGACCTGCACGAACTTCGTGCTGTGGGTGCTTACGGCTCGGCACTGTGCTCGGGTGAAGTCGGAGGTGCATCGGCTACAGGCCGGCTCGGTTGGAGACCGCGTGAAGCGACGCTTCCGTGTCGATAGAGCAAAGTAAGTATCATATTACTTTACACTAAGGACAATAACAGGAACTTATATGATTTAAATATTATCATTTTAAGGTGACCAGCGACGGGGTAAGTCGCCTGAGATCGTTATTATCCTCCTCCATATATTTAATGAGTTGGTTAAGCGAAACACTTTCCTTATATCCGAAATATTTATTATCATTTGTAACATTGGAAGTTACCTTAATATTATGGAACATTTTAGCTAAAGTGAGCTAGTGTGGTGATCAATGCCCAATTCTCCTCTGTACGAGAAGGGGCCTTCGCCCTGCAGTGGGACATTTAAAGGCTGTTAATATTATAGTACTCGTGCTGCTACGACTTACCACTGTCACAGAGACTAGGTGTATAGGTACGCATCCAAGATTCGCCTGCAAAAATGCACGGCGTATAGGCAAATAGTAGGTCTATATACTCACAAAAACTAATAATGACAGCATGTTTAAGAATATAGTTTACTAATAAGAAAAGAGCGTGTATTTTTATACGCTGCTGATCACTAGGTTGGTAGTCAAGGAATAATTCATGAATTATTCCTTGACTTTATCTTTGGCTTTATTTTTAGCAAAAACATGTACCATTAGCCGTGATTCTTGTTTTACTAGTAAGCTGATGTTGTAATATGTTGTAGATAACTTTATTATTATATATGTACCTACATTATAAATACACAAGTATTGCTTCCGCTGTTTAGCAGATAATACATTTAAATGCATGACGATGACGATATCATGCTTGTATTTCCCGAAGAAGTTACTGAATACTGATGTAGGTACCTAACTATAAAGATGATTATACTTATTTCTTCTAGTGTGTCTCTTTAAACTACTACAATCCTTGTACCAAATATCTTATGTTGCCAAACAGATAAGCACCTTCAATCATGTCATCAAAAATAAGACGTTACGGTGTGGTTCCAATATTTAAATCAATTTATAACTTACTGCATTTATATTGCGACACATTGTTTAAGTCGTAGTTAAAAGTATCTACTTGTGTACGTTCGCAGCTTATTATATGGTGCTTATGACAATAGGTTTGCAACGTAGCTTATCACTTGGGGTCTGACGTTGTGAGTTTTATAGACTTGTAATAAAGGCCTATAATGAAGAACACCCATTTGGGGGTAAAAGGCGTGATTGTATGTATAATTATTGACCGTATTATGGTATCTGTTGATTAAGACGATTATTTGTTATCGGTAAGATTATGAAGTTAGCCCTTTAGCTATCAACTATAAAGTCGTAATGCTATTATCCCTTGATTGGGGTCCGTCAATCTGAATAAGGATGTTATGCAGTGCAGCGTGATTAATAAATAACCACTACTGAATGAAGTGGTCGCCTGTGTCACAGAGGATGATTACCCGACCTTGTTGAGTAATATCGTTGATGTAACGTAAAATATGTACGTGTAGCAGCAATTAACAAACAAAGTGAAAATAGGTTAAAAGATATTGTATAAAATGGTATGGCAATAGATTTTCTAAGATTAGCAGTTCGATGGTCACACCAAGGGAGACCTTGATTTTTTTAAGTTACTTACTTAAAAATATCAAGGTCTCTCTTGGATATTCCTTTTGAATTGTGAAATTGTCTTTCGTACCATTAGTAGAATATGACAAATAGTGCGTGTTAATTAATTGTAAACTTATCCACCTTATTATTAAACGTTATTCCTGTGCCATGGGAATTAATCTATTCAGATTTAATTTTGTAAAAGGTAGATTGTATTAATTAATAATACTTACATGCATGTGAAATTCGTATTAAGAGAAAAACTTAAGCGCGCAAGCAATTCTTTTCGAATGAAACCTACCATTTGTTAATTCAGTTGAATACCATATTGAAATCCCTAAGGTAACATAGTGACGTGTTAGTGTTGATAATGAAACAAGTCCTATTTATGTAATTAATTCGTTTTTTCACATGACGTTGTACAGTCAACATCATAAGTAGCTTAACGTATTAAGAATCCTTATGTCAAATAATTGGAAGAAACAAACATCAATTCAAGTTTTTGTTCCAAATTATAGAAATGTCCATGATCTGAGAATATTTAAGACTTTTTACTTTATAAGAAGTTGTTCTTTTATTAATGGTATGTTCAAAAAATAAAATGTTCTGCTACTTATGATGCTGACTGTACGTGATGTATTGTCTGGTGTAGCGACTAGCGAAAAATTGAAATGCGTGATAACGAACTTGTAGGGATAAATGTATTGTTATGATAATGTTATATTTGACCTTTGCATTGAATAAGCTTCAAAGCTTGTATTATATGAATAAAAAGCTGTAAGTATTATTTTGATTTGAGAACCCGTGTCTTGTAGGGTTCTCAAGTATGCGGCACCAATTTGGATTTTCATGGTACTTTCTTAGATATGCTAAGATATCACCGACGACTTAAAATTTTAGCCGTAATACATACAATTTAATTATGCATACAAGACAGGCCTATGTCCAGTAGGGGGACTAAGACTGGCTGACAATAATGATGCTAATGATACAAGTGTCTTGGAGGCAAAAAATGTTTGACTAATAATTATGATCCTGCGATCCCCAAGCCGCTTGCCAAGCGTGGGCATTATGGCAACTCCCCCCTTCTATTCTAAAAGGGGAAGGCCTTTTTTCAACAGTGGATGTCGTCCGGCTGATGAAGATGACGATGAATAATTATGAATTCTGTTAATTTTCGAAATTAATCTTCTTTATTCTTATGGTCAACAACCACTACATTGGGATCATTTACCAAAAAATGATGAAGGTATCTTTATTTAGCTCAAAGGAACTCGGCATACCTAAAACCGGTTTATATGTTTTATTTTTATTCGGTGCCAGTTGCCTGCTGTAGCTTCCCATATGTTTAAAATTTGAGATTTCCCGCTACTTGATATTTATTAGTGTATGATTCAGTGTTACTGATCTGAGATGACTTGCTTATTTTTTACGATAATCATATGAAAATTTTTGACCATATATTATTATTTCGGACATACGTTTTACAGATTGCAGCAGACAGCATTGTTTAATGGTGACTTGTAATAAAAAAATACGAATGGATTTTCCAAAATAACAGGGAAATAACAATAAATACGCGCCGGGGAACTTATGAAAACATGATGAAATAAAGAAATGCACTAAATAATGTATACAGACGGTCGCAACAAATATCCACTTCATTTAAATTATCAAAGAAAACTGTTTTTTGTTTTAATTGTATTTATTTCACGTTTAATTGTGTGTCCTTAGCGAGCTCTACTTTCAATGACTGACTCGATATCTACTACTACTGCTGATAGTAGCAACATAATAATAACGCAATAAATCTTATAGGTTTAGCGTATCAATCGCAGTCATTGGCTCATTATGATAACATTGTAGTATCGTAAAATAATTGTTCTCCTCTTAAAATAAGGTGGTAATAAACAGGGTGTCTTTTGTGTTGTGACCACATAACTAACCAACACCATAACTGTGACCGCGTTTAGTACGTAATTAGCGCTTTATATTCAGTTCAACAAGTTCAAGGCTTCAGGAACGGGACATAAGTCATGTGTCTACCTCGTATAAACCATAATAGCACGCACATTAAAGTTAGAACCTTTTAGGAGTATGATATCAGCCTGTGTGTCAATTGATAGGGAAGATGTTATTTATTTTGGTAACTAGTACTTTTCGTTCTAATACGCGACGCCTGGTTACGTAATATGCTTATCAGCATATTAGCAAAGCAGCTGAAGTATCGCTGTAGCGGCTACAATAAAGGCTACTGTCGTAGACGTAGAGTCGCCGTCAAAATGTTGCTAATATTAATAATTTCTACGATTATAAATGTGAATGTAGCGGTGTTTGTCAATTTGGATGTTTGTCAATCAATAACTCCTATGGGCGGTGTAATTGGTACAAGACCTGGATTAAGATAAGGGATACTTTTTATGTGGGTACAACATATAGGTTCCAAAGGGTGCTAGTGAAATAGCGGGCAAGTGTCAATACCTTTTCGATTTATCATAATCTATCTCATATAAAAAAGAGGATCCCGGCAAATTGAGAACCTCCTCCTTTTTTTGAAGTCGGTTAAAAAGAGGCAGGAATGTAGACATTTTAATGACGATTTGATGTATTCGCAGGTATGTTCTAACGGGTAAGCTATGGGTGGTGATGGGCGCTGGCTGGATCTCCGAGCTGCTGTCGACCCTGGTGTCAGAACCTTGGTGGCTGTGGACCATTATCGACCTGATCAACGAGCTCCAGGGTGTCTTCATCTTCCTCATTCTCGTTATGAAGCCTAAACTATATTACCTCGTCAGGAAGAGGCTAGGTAAGGCATTCGTTGAGTCTATTATTTGTCTAGTAGTGTACAAACACCTGCGAGGGATTAGATGCTTATTTATGACCTACTGTATTACATCTAAAGGAAACAAAGTAAAATAAATCTTAATCAGATTTGTAATAAACAACGTATTAAAGGGAATGGAATTGGGCCTTTTATATTATCAGTGAATTCATACATGTCCACGTAAGTTACCTCATAAAGGTAAGTTATTCAGTAAATACGTTTTTTCCTGACAACAAATAAGTAATACCGTGGACAGAGAGACAATAACACAAATATTTTTATCGTAGTTTATTTTTGTGGCGTGATTATTCATGAATTTTTATCTATATTCGCGAAATCGGAATCTCAAGGGTCGGTCAGATTCGATAATGCGAGTATGATAACTTTAATTTATCATTGTTTTAAGGTTTCAATACTAAGTGAGAGATGATTTTATTGTTTTCAGGTTGCTCAAGGATACCGATCGAATCAAGTATATATTAGTGAACATTAATGAACATTGTTGTCTGTTGTCTAATGGTCACATTTATATTAACTATGTAGTTATAGAAACGCCACCGTCGACGTGGTCTAGCTCCGTGTTATAAACGATCTGCTTAATTAACGCACGAAGCTAACATTCCAAGCGAGATGAACTCTTGCGAATACAGTTACTTCTCTCTTCTTCTCGTATGTTGAATGTTTTCTAGCTATGAGCACATTTCTCGCTATCTTATGACGTTTGTTGTTTTGCACTCTATACACGGTGTTAAATAAAAAGGCAAAGCATACATTGAGAAAATCTGTCAGAAGACATTTTTTAAAATAACCTGAACGGAAAATTATTAACAATACAGTAGTCCTAATATTTTTTGATTTATTCATTTTCTCAACCAAATACGTTATAGTTTTTATTCTACTTATTCATGGATAGGTTTTGCGCTATATTTATTAACACCTTGTAAATAAGAACTGTCTGTGTTTATCAGAGTGGGTCTCTTTTTATCGAAATATGAAATATCATTTCAGACTTTCTATTTCACCCATTCAAGTAAAATAACGTGTTTTTATTAAATATCCACTTAGAATATAAGAGTATATTTTAAAATATGTCTATTTTTCATCCAATTAAAAAGTAGTAACGTAGTAGTAGTATAAGACATTTCATAAAATCAAACCAAAGACATTAAAATTTAAAAAAACCTAAATTTAGTAATCCAGTGACGATAACGACGACCCTCCCTAAAGTGTTTGTGACTAATAATGTACTAATATACGACAGGGCTGGAGAAACCGGATGCTCAGAAGAATGGTGCGTCGTCATCAGGGCGCACTTCGTCCACGTTCCTGTCGCGCGCGCTCAGCACTGACGAACGGAACAACGCGCGCCTCTCCATACAAAACATTAAACAATCCTAACTGCTCCCATACTTAGCCCGTATTATATTACTGATTCACTGCCCAGAATACCAAGTTGAATTAAAATCTAATGCAAATAAAGCAATCGTAAAAACCGTTCTGTAAATTAATAAAAAAAAAACATTTTAAATGTTCGAAGATTATAAAACAACGCCATCTTTTTCCTAAGTGGACGTTAATAATAAATTAATATATTTTAATATCATTGGGCTTGTATTCCCCAAAGTAGAAGTAGGTGTGTTATTTGGAACCCTCAACTCACTTGGCAGCAACAGTCCGTCAAATACGTTTGATTTATCGATTGATTTAGCCTTAGGTTTTGGTTCGGCTTGTTCTCGAACAACACAATAACTGCTTTCTGATAGCATGTTCCTGTTTGCATTAATATCATTCGAACATTGTTCCCATTATCTTATAACATGTAGTATTGGTCTAGTCATAGATTAAGTGAATTACATCATTCATTCTTTATATTGTTGGGGCGAATATTCTTTGAATGTATAATTGTATACTTATTTAAGTTTTGTCTAAAGAGGTTGATTTTACGTCGTTCTTAAAGTGTCCATCTTTAATCTAAGTTACTTTATTAGCGTTACGCAAGAAAAACTGAAAATTGGATATAGGTATTATCGTAGAATAAATCTCAATGTTCTTTGTTTTAACTGCAATGAGTTGATTGTATTTTATCTTAAGAACGACAAAAAATCACAGATTATACCTAATGAATGGATGTTAGTGCCTTAGCATCTAAGTGGAGGATGAGTAGCTACTTGTTGTGGTGGTGTGACACGAGTGATGATTTATATTGCAAAAGTTCTGCAACTGATTTAGATTTATCGCAATAAGTAAAACTAGTTTATTTTTATTAAGACTTCGTGTTAGCAATGACAACGATACTTTAGGCTTCGCATACGCATACAGATACTTTTTTTACCGGTGGTCTACCACGTTCGTTTAAATTCTATAAAATTTTGTATCTTAAGAAATGGTAAAAAGTACGTAAAATTGTACAAGCAATTTATTTTACTAAACGTCTAATGCAATTGCAATCGGCTGTATTATTTTGCATGTAAGTTTACTAGACTATATATATTTATGCGATTTTCTAGCCCTTATTTTTAATTAACTTTATACTATATTTTAGCTTATTTTTTTAAGTACCTGCCGTATCTGAACTTAAGCGTAGGTAATAATCATTATGACAATACATGATTATCTTTGTATACCATTTTATTGCAACAATAAGAACATCTCACGTCGGAACATGTATGTTTTGGAATGAAAGTATTATTTGTAAAACAAAGAGAATCATAGTATTATTCATGTGCGCGTCTTACTAGGTACTTAAATAACGGTGAGGTACCCGAGAAAATGTAATTAGGTTTTTTGATCAGGATTCTGGTATAAATTAAAGTAAAATTATTTTATGTACTTTTGTCTGAAGTATCTGGCACTGCCATTTTGTAAGCCTTACTCACATTGACACTAGATTTTTAAAGATTTTCCAATCTTGTATGTACATACATACCTACATCTCAATAAGCACAATATAAAAGGTGTAAATAACTGAATACTTAATTAAGGCCACGTATGTATTCATTACGATTGTATTGTGTTATGTATTGATACGCTAAACCTATCTACTGTAGAACATCACTATATTTTTAAGTACAATATAAAGTTGGATTAGGAAAAGACGAAAATATAAAAGGATTTTTCATTCCATGTATGTTGTATAACTTTTTTTAAACCCTTATTATATATCAAATTGTATTTAGAATACCCAGCTATATTTCATTAACATGCCTTTGATCAGAGGAATTATTTGAGATTTTTAGTAAAACCACTACTCTTACTGAATTGTAGTTACATACATACACTCAAACCCCCCTACACATGTGTTTAGTAGGCCATACAAATATTTGACTTCAATTCAGGAATTAAGTTGACTGCGAGTGGGAAATGGAATAGAAATACGTCAAATGTAGGAAATTACACTTTTCATAGCACGCCCCGTACTAACATCTCCATAGTTTCTTTTACATCATTTTACTGGGAATACTGTGATTTCGTTCATTAGTTTTCGGGCTTTATGCAGCGTGTGTGACTACCCCGGTTAACCCAGTATCATTATAAACTGGAAGTTATATAGCATGGTGATTGGTGGTAAGGTTCAATAAAAAAACATACAACAATCGAGTATCTTCGTAAATATTTTATTGCTTTTATACTTTTTGAATAATTTCATCATATTGTTAACGTCTTTTCATGATATTTTCTGAATTGAATTATTATCGTAATTCTTTTTTTTAAATTACTTTTTCTTTATTTAAAGTGACAATTTGTAAAAATCAGACATTAATGATCTTAAAATATTTAATACTTTTGCAATAGGCGATGTCTGCTGTGTTATTAATAATATCATATTTATTTATGATATTATTTCAAAATAAATTGGTCCCACAGTTCACGCTACAATAATTGAATTTCATCATGCATAATAAGTAGGTACTTACATAACAATGTGACTTCGCGGTGTTATTTACAAATGGTACTATACAAAACTAAGCAGTACGTAGTGGTACCCATACGTACACATATAAGTGAAGAAATGTTTTTACACATAATGTACAGACTACTTATTTATCTAAAATACATATCGACAATGAGCAATGAATATGCTGTATCGAGCCTTATATTAAATAATTATCTGTTTGTACCGAATAACATTAACAAATATTGGTTCTGATACCTAAGCTAAACGTTTTCATAAATACCTAATAGCAATACTGATGACCACTATGCAAAATAAAACTTCTAGGAATATAGTAGACAAACGAACTTACAAGTTAAATATGTTCTTACAGTGGTAATATTCTCGTAATTGTATAAAGTAAACTTCACTAGCGAGGTTTTAAGATATCGAAATAATTAAGTAAGTATACACCTTTATCACATGAATGTTAACTAATATTATATATATTAAAACTACGATATCTTAATCTAAACCCTCTAAGTACCTAAATAATATCGTAAGAAATAATGTCTTCCACATCATGTGTATATACTAATTTAGTGAAATAATAAATATGAAAATTTTACAAAATATGAAGTATACAGTTTTAGATTTATTTTCACAGAATAAAGTGCAATGTACTGTTCAACAAAATGAAAATAATAATAAAACAAACACGATCTTTACAATTGGCATAGCTCCTCTGTGATCCTTAAGCATCTGAGGGCAATTCTTGAATGAATTCATAAAGTCGTGGTCAACGACTAATCTCGTAAAACTTCAAATAGTCGTACCAAGAGTTGTTATTCGAATTGTGGACTCTAGGTATTATTCGAGCACATCACTAGCAAGTCATCGGCCTCGTATCACTCAGCTGTTGTCGTGTGATATTAGTCAGAGTAAATCCCTGTATCCGTGAGTTATATACAAGACAATATAAACAGCTAATAATAAAGTAGGTCGATTCGAACAAGGTCGCATATGGAATGGCATCAATAATTAAAGTAAGTTCGGGCTCGTTGCATTCAAGAGTGGTTACTGGGCTGCACTGTGATGGGCGCGGGCGTGCTGTGGGCCGCACCTACGCGGGCCTTCGGGCTGCTGGGCCGCGAGTCCTCGGCCTCGGCCTCCGCGTCGCGCTCCGCCACCTCCTCCTCGTCAATGATCGATATGTCACGAATGGACGGCCGGTGGGATCGTCGCCAACCTGAACATAATTATTATCTTGTGAATAAAGTTGTTTTTTTCCGATTCGGCCTTACAAGGTAATGTACAAACGTAACAGGAAAATAGTCATAACACTAAGTGGCTCGTAGGTATGGTTCATTACGAACAAGGTTGAGTGAGTAGTGAACACTTGTATCTATCATGCATACGTGAATTGTTAGATAAATAAGGTCGAAGTTTATCTGATTATTCTTTTGTGAATATTAAATGTTCTTGGTACTTCATAATCATGAAAATGTTGAGGACAGTGCACGGTGCTTTAGTTGTAATAATAGTGACTGTTTTGTTCTGTGGTTTTTGTTGTTGTTTACAAATTACCCGAGAAGATGTTGTGACTAAGAAGTATAATAATTTGGACTCGGATTTTTTTCAAGCCATAGCACCTTTGGAATCAAATGAAGATGACGTAGATATTATATCTGAAGATGACGTGGACTTATCGTTTTCAACTATCAAGACAAAGCAAGCAAACCTAAATGTAGAACAGGACGATACAATTGCTGAAGTAGCAAATACATTACTCAAAAAACGTATGAAACGACAAACACAGCAAGGTTACGGACATTTATATCCGCAGTTGCCGTCGGCGCCATCGTACAATCCTTACCCCTCACAACCGAATTACAACCCTGCTGGTCAAAATCCGTATTCATCGAGACCAACGCAGTGGAGTTTAACAAATTCTTCTGGTGTTGGTAACTTTTCTCCACATAATTACAATCCGAATTCAGGTATTCATAATCAAAATCAAGGAACGTATAATTATTCTCAACCAGGATACCCTTCCCCGTATAATAACAACCAGAATACTGGATATAAAAATAGTAGTCAAGTGCCTTATAACCCATATACTAGACCAACTACAAACGCAAACTCTAGTTACCCATCGTATAATACAGCCACTACAAGGTATCCACATAATCCACAAAATGGGAAATATCCATCGTATAATACAGCTAGTACAGGTAGCTTTAGGCCTCCAAATGCGTCATTTCCTAGTAACACCTCTCCTTGGCCGCTAAGTGCATCAAACTCGTCATATCCGACATATCCTGGGGTAAAATCACCGCCATCGTATAATATGTCTACTAGACAGCGTCCTCATTATCCAACAGCACCTTATTCCAATAACGTCACTTCTCATACCAGACCAACTCAATGGCAACCTAACAATCCAGGAGCCAATGCTCAATACCCGAGTAATACTAACTTTAATCCTAATTATCCTACATCAAATGGTGCTATGAATCCGTATAAGCCAACCTTTAATATGTCTACTGGACAGCATCCTCATTACCCAACTTCACCTTATTCCAATAACGTCACTTCACATACTAGTCCAACCCAATGGCAACCTAACAATCCAGGATCAAATGGGCAATATCCAAGTAATACTAACTTAAATCCTAATTATCCTTCATCTTATCCTTATTCAATTAATGCAACATCACCTACCAGGCCTGTTCAATGGCAACCAAACAATCCAGGGCAATACCCAAGTAATGGTAATTTTAATCCTAATTATTATCCATCATCAAATTTCAATGCTGTTGTCAATTCTAGTGTGCCAAACTATCCCCAAAATAACTTCTATTATCCTCAAACAAATAATTCTACTTATGACCCTAGGAAAGTTCCACCACAGAATTTTTCTTATCATTAGTCGTTATTATTGTAAACAATATGTATGTTTTTTATCTTTGTCTAAATAAGCAAAGTGTGTCTAATGTTACTTTTTACTTTTGTTTATTGTGTTGTAGATCAAATAAATGTGTTTTATTCAAAAATGCTGTAGATTTATTGTATTGTACAATTACTCGTCTTCGTTTAATAATTCATTAAAATTATAAAAAGTTATTTTAATAATTTTATCGAGTAAGGTTTTATATTTTTTAATTATTATATTTGCTCAGAAACTGCTGTTAAAATAGTTAACATTCACACTGTAGTATGTAGATGTTTATACATAATTTAATTATAATAAAATTGTATGTATTTCCTCCTTATGTCCGTAAATAAACTGTAGAAACATCTCGCTCGCCTAAGTTATTCGTAAATTGACATATTTTATTAAATAGCTAGTAGGTAAACAATAATTATCTTACCTTCCAATACTGGCGGTTTAGTTGTTCTGGAGAGCAGTTTTGGCCCAGTCAATGTGATCACTATTGCACCAATAGGAGCGGTGATAACAATAGACATAATGCAGACAGTGACGACAGTCTCTGCGTACCCCATCAGGACGGGATCAGGAGTTCCGCCGGTCATCTTACGTACTTCATCCAAAGCTACTGGACCTAGGGCAGCCTAATCAAAACACGTTTGTTTAATATAAAAAAGTAAAGTTTGAATGAATCACAACAAATGTAAATAATAATAAAAAAAAAACTGATTATTTGATTAATATGAGTGTATTTTCATAAGCACCCTTGACCTTCGACTGATGTTGAGATTAAAATTGGACTGTAGGGCAATTCAGCTTACTTAGTTCAGAATTTGAGAACATTCAGCCGCAACGTGAACGAGACTATTATTTATAATGGGAAATGCTGGAAGTAATTTTTTACCTGCACTGTAGCTTTGGCCATCCAGGCGAGACCAACAAAGATCTTCTCCTTCATGTTAAGGTTGCTGCGTACTGCAGAGGCGCTGGTGACGATCGTACGCAAAACCGCACACGCTACGAGAATACCGCCGCCGACCAACACCAAGTGAGGGGCCAAGTCTGCGATCTAAATAGGAAATTGTTTTACTTTAGAAAATTGCATTAGTCGTAACTACGAGTAGATAAGATCAACTAGTAAAACATAATAAAGATTCAAATTTAAATATCTAAGTCTAGATTTGACAAAAGATAAAGTCGAAATTCATATTAATCTGGTCAAGTCATTAATATGGTCTGGGGTAAATGTACCATCTGAATCCAAATGATCCATAACATAAATGCTGTTAAAGCGTTTTTCTGATAATCGTGTCTTTCACACCTAAAATTAAACTTATCCATTCTTATGACGGACAAGATATTGGGTAAATAATATTGAATGTGTCACTATTAGCAGAGCGACAACCATAATATAGGACAGGCCTTAATATAGGAAACAGCTTAATTTATAGCCCAACAAAATATGTCGATTTGATGTTACATTGCTAATTTGACGAATTGATTGCCTGCACAGTGGCTTAGTGATTAGACTGCTGCGCTAGGGGTTCGATTTCCGCACGTGATAATGATGTGTCTGATCCGCAGATGTTTGTCCCGAGTCTGAGCGTTAGTTCACGTACGTACGAGAAAGGGTGGTGTTTAAAAAATACTGCACAGCTGTAATAACCTCCTTTCGAACGAATTCGGTTACAGTGGCCAATCTTAACTGCCAACTACGCAGCAGTGTGTTCACAAACACAGCTGCAGACTATTTCTTTACACACATCACCCAATTGAAATAGCAAACAGACACGACCGGAAACAGACCAACGGCATAACGCGGTCTTCGAGGAAAGCATGGTTTTATTCTAGAAGCTGTGATTATCTGATATATCTGGTAGAAATAAAACTACTTTTCTATAAATACTTACAACTACTTGCGCTCCTGTCACTGCGAAAAGCATAGGTTCAAAGAACATCCAGAAGATTTCAAAAGCGGTGGCAACAGGGTTGTCTTCGAGCTCCCAGCCGAGATCTGTCCAATTCTTGCAAGCTACGAACGCGAATGCAATTACAGCCAATGGTCCTGAAAACAGTAATAAATAATTAAATATTTAAATAAATTGCTAGTTTTAATAGAAGTGCCGTAATCCACGTTGAGGTAGGTAGAGGTGATGTGTATTTTCAGGAGAATATGCTGCCACAATTTCGTTGCATATTATGTGTTCATAAAATATAAACATATTAAATTCAAATGCCATATAAAATTGCATTTTATAATGACGCTCAAATTATGCTATAAGGACCAAATACCAATAATAATATTATATACGAGTAATTGTCCAGTAAATTTATTTAGGAAGGAACAGGTCCCGTTAGCTCTCATAATAAGCACCTTGTTATAACTGATGTCTTGGATTTCTATGTAGTATACAAGGACTTATAAAATTATTAGAGAGCATCTCATTAAGCCAAAGAACAGCACTGTTGACACAGGAGCACGTGACACAGACACGCAGATATTTAACGGTGAAAACATAAATCATGCGTATGGATACTCTTTTCCAATTCTCATTGTTTCCTTGACTTTTATCGGTTGTCAACACAGTCATTGACTTATAACAAGCCATTGTTCTGGTGAAAGGCAAGCATTACACCGCGGAAAACAATCATCCGTGGTTATTGACTACAGTTTTTACAATTACTCAGTTAATAAGACCAACGTGCTCGTCTTTACGTCAGTACCTACATGTGTTTGTAAATTCTGCGGAATGATGAATTATGTTTTATATGGCGGCGCGTTGCAGCTGTATTGCTGTTATTTCGGTGTTGTGGTTTTGCGAGAATGTGGGAACTCTAATCCAGCGGTCGCCATTTTCAGATATAATTATAATACGGGCTGAATCCAATAGATTACAATTTAGAATCTATGCTGTGTATTTCGCTGTTGGTTTATACCTTTATGGGAATGTCTAGTCATTTTAACGCAGTTTCGTTTTTGTTTTAGTAAAATTTTTGGTTTATTTCTGGCCCTGATAAATCACCGCTGCAGCTTTTCAGGAGCAGCATTACGCTGAGTTGGGGACCGTTTTTTGGTCTCGTACCTACTTGTATTTTTTTGTGTTGGAGTCAAAAATAAAATATTTTCTTTCTTTCTTAATTCAGTCTTGATTTTTAATATTTAATGTTGACATTATATCTGAAAATATTTATCATTTTTGACCAAAATTGTGATATGAGCGTACGCGTATTATCGTAGTTTTAAATAAAAGTGTGTACTAACCAGCGCCGCCCCAGCCGATTTCTTCAGACCCGAGCACCATGGTCAGCCCGCCAGCCAGCAGCAACAACACCCGCAGTGGCACCAGGAATGCGTCGTTGCGCTCCGGAATAAACTTCACGAGGTAACCGCAAACTACGCCGAGGACTATGCCTCCTATAATACTTAGAGGGCCCTGGAATTCAACAAATAATTTAATTAGTAAGGCATTTAATATCGTCAGGAAGAAACTCTTACATGTCAGAGAGCTACACTTATTACCTTTCAAATCGTCATTAGATTATCGCTAGTCACTTATTAGTTTCATACGAAAGTATACCTTCTTCTATGTATCGTCACATGGAATCAAACTATACCGCGGTGTAAAGATTGACCAGTCAACAAAGATAGTAGCGATCTCCGGCCAGGTCTGCCTGAAGTACTTAGGCATTATCACCAACCAACCAACATAAAAATAGTAAAACCTATATCACAAAATTCTTTTTGAATGTTGTTGTTTGCCATATTTAACGAGTAATGCCTGTAATGCTATGATAAATTATATATTTTTTGCATAGTTTGTAAGAAGTAAGCTCAATTGTATGGTAGAACTGCTACGAGATAGGAGGCGACTCGCCATAAAAACAGCGGAGTGCTAATGTTATGTTTTTGTGTTCGCCAGTCTTTGTCGTCTAGTGTCTAGACTATGTTTTAATATCTAGTCAGTAGTTCCGTTCTGTATGCGTAAGATGAGTATGAATGTAATTTTCAGTACAATTGTCTACATATTGAGATGGTGGGGGTGGATTAAGATTGAATTCTCTTATGTCAATGGGCCCGGTAAATAGAAAATAAAATGTTGGTGCAATTGCAATCTCCGTTACCCTCTCGGGTATTACAGGATGAGAGGAGCATATTTTAAAAGGTTTAAGCAATTTCGAAATTAAATTTATGGTAATTAATTATCACTTGGTTGAATATTTTTTGCAATAGTAATTACGTGAAGATCGGCAACTTTAAATATCAAATCTGAAATGGCACCAATTATTTTTTATTAACTTGACTCGTTAAACGTTGAATGAATAAATAATTAATTACAGTAATCTAGGACACCATACAGTTTTGATCGCAGATAGATAGTAAAGATAACTCCAAGGAATATGTTCCAATGCTAAATAGTAATTTATTTTCTCAATTTTTATTCTAGATTATATTAGAATAAGTATTGATAGAATAACTCGTTAAACTTGTTTTGTAGATCGGCACTGACTATTAATCCACCAGATGCGATATTATGCAATCAGGGTTTTTCAATACGTTAAGTGACATAGTGTTGAATTAAATACACGTACCTACTTAGCACATACTTAAACATACATACAAATACGTACCTACTTTCCGATTTTAGGAATACAATCTACTTTATCACACGTTTTTAGAATGCACATAATTTAGAATTAGGGGGGCGGAGTTCAGATTATGGTCCATGTAAAATGTATGATGTATAGCCATAGCTAGTGAGATAAGGATCCTAATAACAGTAAGAAAAACGCAAGGCTATATATATATAGATTATTTAAAAAAAAGCGTAATACTGTGTGTTATATCAATAAAGTTCTTAAATTAAGTCTTAGAAAAAAAGGAGTTCAATAAAGAGGTTAGATATTTAAAATACGTACTTGAATAACATTCATCGTGAGTGAGGCATTAGAGAACATAATGGATGAGACGATGCCGAAGATAGCGACACTGGCAGCATCGTCCACGCCCGACACAGCGAGCACCAGGGTCGGGATGCCTTTTGATACTCCATAGCCTTTCTCGCGAAGTCGGAACAGGCACGGCACGATCACGGCTGGCGAGACGGCGGCAACGATAGACGATAGCAAGAAAGCTGGAATTAATACAAATATAATATAAGAAATGTTACGTGATACTGATAGATCGATTCCTGAACCAATATTTTATCTGGTTGATACCGATAACTACATGGATGTAAGTAGAAGAGTATTTAATAATACGACTACATTAGCGTATCACAACAAGTCAGTCAAATTTAAACATGCTGTAGTAGTTGAGTCTAATATCAGTGCATACAATTCAAGATAAATACAAGATTAGATTATGAAACGCACTCTCGAAATAGAAGAGATCTTGTCTGGGGAGCTTGTACAAAGTACAAATTTACACACAATGCAATATTACAATACATAACAGAACATTAATTAATTAATGACAACCCAAAACGATGGTGAGGAAAAAAACTCATAGCTTTAACTTACCCCAATCCCAGGGCAGTCCAAGGAAGAAGTACGCCAAAACGGCGCAAAGCACACACTCGAAAGTCCAGGGAACCAAAGCGAGTTTGATCACCGTGAAGAAGTACTTCTTCATCGCAGTCGGGTCCAGGTCCAAGCCAGCTCGAGTTAGAATTATCGTGAGAGCAATTTTTCTGAAACGCATTATAAAATCATTTCTTCAAAGGTATCAATGCATAGTCATATAGGCGAAATTTAAAAAGACAAGACTGAAGCAAATGTAAAATCATTCACCGCGCCTATTGTAACGAAGAAAAGGACCTACCTACGTTATTGTATGCACATACACGTATGTACCATTTATACATATTAGAAAAGGAACTCGGTTTAAGATTAATTAGTTTCTAAACCTATAGAAAATTACTTTTCTTCCTCATGTTCATGATATAATGTTATTCAATTAGGAGCAAGTTTATTACCTGATATACGAGGCAACATGTTGATACGTTTCGTCAAAGTTGACGAAGCCGATATTTTTCATGATAATTCCCACTATAAGCATTCCGATGAGCGCTGGCAATGTGGTGATCTTTAGCATAAGCCAACCTCCGAAGTACGCAACGATGGTGAGCACGGCAAACGAGAACAATTGGCCACCGGGCGCGGCCGTGTCGCCCATCACGATCCATACCGTCACCCACACCAATATTCCTATGGATTAAAATAAGGTGCTCATAGAATATGCATTTGAATACCTATTACAATTGAACGGCGAGTGCAAGTGATGCCAAGAATTTAACAATGTAACTACTGTCTTATTTAGCCCTAAGTTTTGCATCACAACTTTTTACCTTTGCTTAACTTGCTGTAAAAACAAGCCAAGTGGTAGTGTCCATCAACTCAGTCAGATGCAATGAATATTATGTACGACGATCACAATTTCATGCAATAACACGCCAGTAACAATCTTAATCGTTCAAATCATCGATTATTCGATTGAAACAAAATGTAGACCTCTAGTAATTTTTTTACGAAGTATTTAGCGGAATTTCTCGAACCTATAACATATTACATTTGTATACATACCTCACC
This sequence comes from Abrostola tripartita, assembly GCA_905340225.1. Taxonomy (NCBI): domain Eukaryota; kingdom Metazoa; phylum Arthropoda; class Insecta; order Lepidoptera; family Noctuidae; genus Abrostola; species Abrostola tripartita. Next base: position 8,630,369 of record HG996488.1, read on the forward strand.
CAAAATGTTGTAATTAATAGACGTTATATGTAAATAAACTATTCTTCTAAATAAATATCTACTATTGAAACATACTGTTATCAGTACACGGTGGTTATGGAACTACCTCTTTGATTGTGGTAAAAATAAAACAGAATCAATAACTTACCAATGATTAATACAGCGATGTTCTGTGCGAACTGCCGGTATGACGGGCATAGTGGGTAAGGGCAGACCTTCTGCCAGTTCGGTGGTTCCCACGAGGGAATCCCGGAGTCCTCCGTATGACACTTTTGGCAACAGGCGTACCACCAAGATCTGTGAAAATGGTCCACTTTCTAAGTCTTGAAATGCAAATATTAAAGAAAGTGTGGACTTCAAAATTACTACTATAAGCAAAAGGATTACGATTACAAATAGTTAGTATTCATTCATAAACATTTATTTGCCATTGTATAAATTACAGTACCTATGATATACGAATTTTATTATGTTTGTTAATATTCTACGAATGTATGTCGCATTTCAACAAATATCTTTGCTTATTGTTTTGCCCAGAAATCGCATTGCGAATGCAAACTACTTAACCTTTGGCTCGTATCACATTAATTCACATTATAAATATTTTCGTTTATTTAAATGAATCTAAAAAGAGAGAATTTTCATTTTTTTCCTTAATATAATTTTATGAACTGGATATTACAGAACTTAGCTGGTTGGCTAAGACAAAATGTACATTATATAAAGGCTCATACCTGATCAGAAAGCACAAGGAGAAGCTAACCGTATTTATTTCATACATACTACCTACTTAAAATTAAGTAAGTTTGAATTAAGATGGCACTTTACTTTAAAAGTCTACCGATTGTAATGTAACTTATGGCCGCTATATGTTGACATATAAGATTGACCTACATACATAGTGTGACCTAGATATTCTTGGTTAACTTTTAGCAATGTACATTGTATGTAGTATTTAAAATTAAGTCAATTAAGCCGATATTTGACTGGCTTGGCCTGAAGCCAACGATTTAATCTGAGTGGAAAGCAAAGCTTTCTACTGAATTTTTCGTTCACTTTCAAATCGTTATCACACAAACAGTTGGATATCAATGTTAAGATCAACGATATAAATATGTATAAGTGTAATTTTAATGTTACCTTTCAATGTATTCACTTTGTTGTGATAGTGCCTTCTTTGAGTAGACGGAGGATGTCGTGGAATATTTCTTAAATCTGCCCTCGATGTGTGCCTGGCGATCTGTGTAGTGAACAGTGGAGCGTCAGAAGTCAAATGCGAGGCTGTATGGCGATCGATCAAATCGTGGGAATCAGCAGCAAGTGCGAGACACCTGTCGTTTCTTTATCGTACCCCAATTACCGTCGCGTCGGTAATCTGACCTTGTAATTGCTTTCAAAATTGTGTTCATAGTAGAAATATTATTAAAATATATGGAAATTTGTTCCAAGGTCTCTAATACTACAACCTATCTGGGTTACATCGGTTCCAGTGGCTTGGTATTCCCTTGGATTGATTTCTCAATTGCAGGTAGAAAAACAAATTTTGAGGTTCCCTCAAATAATATGCCTTTAGCAATGGTTTATTAATTGCAAAGAGGTATTTAATTAGAAAAGTGGCTGAGTGAAACTCGTTGTCGATATATTAAATGTTAAAGGAAAGTTACCCCAAGAGGAGTCCATGTCTGCTGCCATGGCATTGTGAAGGTTACTTTTGCGGCGCGAAGGCCCTTCCGCTTTTGCTGATACGCTTCCATTCCTGTTGATAATAATAAACATTGATATTTACATGATTCAGAAATAAAGTGGTACATACCTACATTTTATGTTTATTTTAAACTGAAACAAGTCTTTGTTGAAGGCATAGCGACGCTTTTTAATAACCAGTTTGACGGACATGACATACAGATTGATGGTACAGTAAAACGATGTACTTTTCAAACTTGTCACCGTGAGTGTTTGGCGACTTTGTGACTATTTAGGCTAAAGTCATAACCCGTTATTAAATAAGTCTTAACACTGTATAAGTAGTAAGTCTGTGTGTGTCCAACTTCCATGTAAGTAATAATTCACTAAGTTAATTAAGGTATCGTACAACCGTTACGATACTTAAAAGATAAATCCTGGGATGAGAGTAGCAGTAAACCTAGGTAACCTTTCCTAAAAAATGGAGAAAACTCAATGGACCTTAATCAGCATAATTATTATGTTTTTAATTTAGCGACAGCAGTATAGTAAACTTTATGGTGTACTGCGTTTACTACTAGTTTAAATGCTACTCAGGCCTCTAGAATGAGTTTGTTGGTAGCTCACAGAACCACAGCGATACTTTTAGTAGTTACAGTAAGATGATGTCGAAATAAAGTTTCCTGTAAGTAGTAAAGGATGAACGTGTTTAATATTAAACTAATAACCATATTTTTTCCTTCATCTCGTGACCAAGATCAATGCAATTTCTTCGAAACGCCGAGGTTACCCAAATGACATTTTGATAATAACCTGTAGGTGATTAAGACCCGAACTATATCGTAATCGTAATAAAAGTTATTACGGATGTTCATAATGATACTAGGTAGTATTTGCTTGCACAGGTGGAAGCAAAATGTACAAATAGGATGCAGATGCTAGCTATTAAAAATGTGTTCTAAAAACATGTGAGACTTCTTTTTGTTGCAAAATGATGTTTAAACATTTTTGGTTTAATGTTAATTTATGATATAACTACTAGTGTAAGCTGGTTTTGAGTGGATCAGCGATGACAAACATGATTTGAGAGTTAAAATAAAGCAAGACTTGTTTGTTACCTAAGAAGTATCATATAGACCCTTATCAGAATATTCCCGCAACTGCCTATCACAGCCGTTTTTCTCGGAATCAATGTTAGACAGAAACCAGTTAGACTCTATGTTGGTCATTATAGGACGTGAATTTCAATTGTTTAATTCCCGGAATATTTCAAATTTATTCAATTTTTTGACATCACACAATGTCTGCAAAAACCTGAGCACGAGTTATCACGCATAATATGCAAATAATATGCGTGATAACTCGTGCTCAGGTTTTTGCAGGAATGAAAGAACTGTAAAAGTCGGTTCTTCAGGGATTTCAGTTTCTGAACTGATGACTGACACAGTTTAGGTACTACACAACAAGTTCCGCCTATCTGAATAACAATGACGGTGCCTATTACAGTGCCCACACACCCTACATCACGTGTTCTATAGCAACATGCTTATATCTATAGGTATGTGACACCTTGACAAATAATCTGTAATAATAGAGCGATTACTCATAGCCACATAAGTACACAATTGACTTTGGTAAGGTTTTTACTACGCCTTCAAGCAAAGGTTTTTGTAAGTATTTAAATTAAAATTCATCACAGGATCACGTGCGTCTTCAAAAGTGTAAAATGTTAATATACTTCACAACATTTGTTTTGGATTAAATATATATATATTACGTAGTTAATTATGCTCAACATGTGTTGTTCGTTGACAGTTGCTGGTGAATTTGAAACACTTCTCCTCTGTCTTGCTAAAAACATAAAGTGAATTTTTCGATTTCTGGCTATTTACGATACCAAAATGAAAATGATTTAGAATTCGTTGTATTCAACCATAAAAGATTTCAAATAGTACTTATTTTATTACTTCTATAAAAATATTTATTGTCTTATTAATTAATTGTTCTCGAGTAAAAAATGTCTTGTGAAGTCCTTGCGCCCTTTTATTGGTTTAATCAATCTGTACAATCTGAACTGAAATGTTTAACACATTCAGCTACAGATTGTTTGTTATGAGTCTGCATATTATTTTTACGTGATATCTAGATGAATCCTAGAATTTATATTTGATCTATAATGTTAAGCGCGATAACACGTTCAATAATTTTAACAGTAAATTGAAAACTTTGTACCAAAATGATAGAAATATTAATGAGAAAATAACAATAATTTAATCATATCAAAAGGTAAACAAAGGTAAAAAGAAGATCTCTGAAGAATGCGTTAATTAATTATGATACGTATTAAGGAAATGTGCTCAACGAATCGAATGTTAAAAGAACAATCATGAATTGATATTCATAACCTGCGACAACGCGACAGCGACACGTTGCCATATGTTTCTACTGAAACTCACCTTGAAGGTAGCCTATAATTACATACATGCCATGTCCTGTGTTCCTACCTCAATAACATCTATTATATGAGCTTAGTGGAAATGAAAAGGTCGTACAATTAAATGATAGATACGCGCGTGTACCGGAACGCCGCTCACATATGGGGTGGTCAATATTTTGCACGATAGTACATAAAATGTATTGGTACTGCTTCAGGCCACGTGTAAGAGTGACGTGTGATACAGAAATTATACAGTACTTGATCGTAAACGTATTGTTTAATCAATCCATGGCGCAAGGTGAGTTCATGGTAAAGGTTTTATCGGTGGCAAATTACGCGTAGTGCAGTGGGTCAATGTTTAGTCACTTAATTGTAACAGCCAATTGTGTTAAACTTTGCTCTTGACATAAGCAATGGTAAACCTTGTTATGTATTGATTTAATACGTGATAACCGAATCTAGAGTAACATTTTTATAAACAATAAACATGTTAAAGAATATCGTAATAAAATGAACATTAAACAAATCCATCATCTAACAGGAAATAAAGATTATAAATAAAAACATTTCCATCGTAATGCATTCTTATAATTATTTAGTCTAGTTCAATTTCAATTAAACAAGTGATCTCTTTTCTTGTGATAATTATAAATTGCGATTACGGTTTTTTATCTATGGGATTGATTGCCATTGAGTTCTTTGCTGTCACGAATGACATGATGTTCTCAATTAGTAACTGGTTGGTATTCTACTTTTTTGTCGTGATCATAGTGATTTAACGAACCTAATTATTTTTAATTAATGATTACTTATTTTTAATTGTGTATCCAGTACCTGTACGTTATTTTAAGGGTTTTAATGGTTAAAGTGTATGAATGGGCTGCTGACAATTAATTATTATTTTCGAAATGCCACACAAAATAGATTAAGTAGATACGTAGTATGTACTAAGAGTACCTATATTGCTATTGTGTGGATAAAAGATAATGGCGGTCTCATGATGACCGTCCTCTCTGGGGAGTCATTCCGATGTCCATATAAGAATAAAACGCGTCGGTACTACGGTCTGTCATGTAACCATGACGTGGTTGTCGGCCAAGATGTCATGCATCTTTATACGATGGATTGTTGATAGTAAATGTGGGTCATATAACTAGAAATATACGTCTACAACGACCTTAGCCATGGCTTCGATTTTAAATAGCGTGTGTAAAAGAAAAATAATTATAAGTAGATGTAGACAGTTTCACTGCCTTCACCTTCAAACAAACAGCTTGGGTCAACATAATACCAACTTTTTCAGTGAAACTTTATTCAGGTGTTGGTTGTACGCAATTGCAATGGGAATGAGAAACTTTGTACGTTGTGCGAGGCTGTTGACGACAACGTTTACCACGGACCGCGCTGCCGTAACGTGTGACTAAAGTGATAAGCTGCACTACATGCACGGATTACATGTTGCATGCCGGGGTGGAAAGTCATCAGAACATATTAAACATAATTAGCACGATTCATTTGAATATAATTATGTTTATTATAACATACACTATATCTACTTTAGTTTTTAATGGCTTTAATTTCGCACACTTATATTATTATGGATATGATAGTAAATATAGTTTTATTAATTGATAGTAAATATAGTTATATTTTAGTGATAGATTTTTTTATCTGTATTATTATCTTAGTAAACAACACCACATTATTCCGTAAACTTAAAAAACAAGTAAATTATACTTTAATTAAATTGTTACCGTTTTAACTTAAGTATTTAAGTGTACGACTAGGGATAGGTTATATTATTTTAAACTTACCAGTGACGGTTGAGTGCATCTGTTTCTAGTGATGAATCGGACGGTAGGTAGCTGTCGTAGTGACAACTCAGGCTGCTGTGAGACATCCTACATGGTACTCAGAGAGTCTTATTCACTATAACTAGATTAGCGGGCGAATTTGTAGACTGGTTTACGCGGGGGCATGCCGCTCGGCTCAGCACGCTCCACACCTATGCCGCGGCGAATGTGCATCTTATAAGAGAAGGTTCGGCTGCGAACGAGTCGGCCGCCGCGCCTCACCCCGGGCACGTGACTGCCTCTGTGCGTTCAGTTTCGCCGGCCGGCTGGCCGGTCATTGGCCGACGTGCAAAATTTTTCCTAAAGTACAACCGAAGGCCCACTGCCATAAAAATGCGTTGAGAACTATTGCACGGGGCGCAGACTCGGTGATGAGTGACTAAATGAGCCCGAGGCGTCGCGGCCGTGTTTATACTATACATTTCAAACAACGCTCGTATAACAGCGGCGCCCGCGCCGCCCGCACAGCCCGCTACCTCCGATTCTTCCGCACGCATCGATACAATGTGTGCAATCGCGATTAAAAACAGCCAAGTGATTTGTTCCATGTGGTTTTATATGTCGTCTGTTAACGATAACTACATAGGTATGTGATGAATACTCAGAACTAACGAGGGTACATAAACTGCACCGCTGTCTAATTACCTCCTGCGTGCAGTATCTTGGATCATGGTTTAAAGCTGTTTCAATTGGATCATTACTTATATGAATGACTTATAAGTACTTAAGTGTTTTAGTTTTAATGTATTACATGTATTTAGTGTAGTAAGAGTAATTATTCACTTCGATAAGGATTAATGTACAACGTCTCGTTAGGTACTGTGAAAAAGTATTTTTATTTTTTTGACTTAGAGCTTATTTTGAATATGAATATTAAGTGCGAGCTATTTCGTGCGTTAAGTAATTAAAATAAATAATTCCTCTGTAAATATAGACCGTAACGAATAAGTGACTGAAACAAATCGCTTGAGTACTACATGAATCGGACCTTTTGTTATACGCGTCTGGTTCTCAATCGGAATATTGTAAGCATGACATTTCATTATATCCAATGCCTTCAATAACTTCAGCCGTAGTGCCGTAAACACTACGGTAATTTCTAAAATTGTTGGGAATTTTCAAAACTTCGTACATAATGAAAACTCGAGTTGTTTGTTCATTTAATTTTTTGTTGATACACTGGTGTCTGGACTCGGTAGTCCAGACACCAGTGTATCAACAAAAAATTTTATGTAGTTATTTTATTAGTTAACCGTTATTTTATGTAGTTGTTGCCGGTGCAACAACTACATAAAATAACGGTTTGGCTTTAATTTTGTGTTACGTACTTATTTTACCAATTTCCAGGTTGATTGTGATTGAAGCGATGCTTATTCTTCCTTATCATTTCTAGTATAAGTCAACTAAGGCAATAGGCTCAAAAACCATTTAAGTAGATTATGGTAAGCTAAAAGATGTCAATTTATAAAAAACTTTACTCATACGAATCCGTCCATTTTTTTTAAATATCGCCCACTAGTAATTTCTCCTGTATCATGGATGCGTTATTATATATTATATTATTATTATACACATATTTTTTGCCATCGACACGATAAGAAGAACATGGGTGCGTTTTACACAAACATGTGATATCACATACACAAACACCCAGACTCGGGACAAATTTTTGTCCCGTGCGGGAATCTAACCCGCAACCCTTAGTGCAGCAGTTCAATCGCTTAGCCAGTACGCCTATCGGGTCGTCGAAAATTGAAAATATTGTTCCCCTTTCTAGCGTGTCGATGGCGAAAAGCAATATTAGATGTATTTGTAATATAAAACGCGTCCATAATAGTATTATGTGTTTGTAAATAATCGTATGTCACTCATTCAGGTAACTTAAAACAAATAAGTGAAATACAAAATGTTTTATAAATGATATTATCTATTAAGTTATTCCAAATCGGTGTTTATGACAAATGAGACTGATTTAATTGTAGTCTAATACTTATAATGTACAATACCTTAGGTGACCAAGTAAAAGGAAATATAACATAAAACGTCCTTTGTAACAAGGAAATAGTTATAAATAGCAGAACAAACCTCTGGGTGATAACGAAGAGGAAACATGGGTTCCATGGAACCATGTAGCAAGATTAGAATTGATGATCATACGACTGACTTACCATCAATCACTTAGAATACTCAAACGGTTATTAGACGATGTTTTAAAAATGTTACATTCGAAGGATTACATCATAACAATATTTGTCTATGTGATCCACAAAGTAATGTTCTTTTAAGTTTGATATATAACAACACAAACAAAAAAATATTATTGTTTACGTGGTTCGTTTTTTGGTAAACCTAGATCGTTTATGACACAATAACTTGCGGGCTGCGGCTAATTACAAGGACGCAACATTTTAAACTTAAGAGCAATTTATATGGATAAGGTATTTAAAGCTTTCATTAATGAAAATCGACTACCTAAGCCCACGTTAAGTTTCAGGGATCAAAAGCGCTTCTTAATAGACCTTTCCAGTTATTTATTTCACCTATACAGCAATTTATACAGATTATTGCAACTCAACGCAATAGTGCAGAATTGTAGGTGGCTATTGTTAAGGGTTCCTTACTTTAATTGATTACACCAAAAAGTTTTCAATATTTGTTGATGATAAGATGGGTTATACATCTGCAGGATGTTTGAGAAATTCAATTTAATTTTTCGGAATTCATTAAATTTTTTAGAATATAATAGTATATGTTCCTCTGGTAATGATTTAATGAATCATGCTGGCATAACTTTATCGTACATTGATCTTTTCACTCAGATGTTACTAATTTACTAATGGTCGTTGAGACATTGTGTATCGAGCTATAGCAATGTCCTGTATGTAGCACATGCCTACTGCAGTTTAGACTTAAGCAGAGAGGAGTAATGAGTTAAAAAGATTATAAACGAGCATTAGGTAATTACCGTAGCAACTAGTTAGTTTTTCTGCTTGTTTTAAAAGCTATTTTCAAGATAAATTTCACGTTGTTTAGTACTCCAAAAATCATTATCAGTTAACTTTTTCCTGAATAATTTTTTTACATTTAATTAAGTGAAATGTTCTTCACAGGTAATGAACAACTCACGAAATGGATATACGAATACAATTTGTTTGAATGACGTTGACACTTTTAATTTATTTTATGATCAATTGAAAAGGTGTTTTTGGACTGCAGAATAATAACAATAATTTATTCACGTTCTTGTAATGATTACGGGGGCATTTATGAAAAGGTCTTATGCTAATTCTGTGAGCAGTCGCCATCGCCTGCAGTATATAAGTGGAAAAATGAACGTGGCTGCCATTCTACTGGTTGCGCCAACAAGACAAACAGGCGTTACAAATTCTATATACTAATCTAAACGTTACAATGGCATGCACTTAACACGTAAAAAATAAAGAAGTATGCTTTTTATCTCATATTTATCAGGTCTGCTGGCAAAATAGATTATGCCAAAATAAATGTTGAAATATTATGAGTACTAAATAACCTCTTTTTTCTGTTTCGTTTCGATAAACAGAAGCAAGTAAGTACCATACGGCTATATCCAGTCTGTTCATCAAGGACTTTAACTGAAAACTGTTTACAAACAATACTGTTATTGTAGCTGAATAAATATATAAACCTTAAATGTTTTCTGTATATAAATGAATTCCGTAACAATTATAGATTGTGTGTCAAGTTATAATGTCCTCCTGACCGAATTTCGGTCACGGCGGCCTGTCTCAGCTGAGACTAGCCATCTGCGCAGGAGATATTATAGTGCACAAGTATGCGTGCAGACACAGGTGCACTCCCTATTCCCTCACCCTCATAATCTGATGGGACGGTAGACCGACACGACCGGAGAGAGATCAGGCGCAGGACCAACGGCTTAACGTGCCTTCCGAAGCACGGTGGGGTCTCGACATGTGAAAACGGTCACCCAGTGTCAAGTTATATTCGTATACTAAACTGAATGACTAATCTTCTAGTAATTAATGTACCTTTTAGTGGTGAAGTTAACATAAAATCCGTGTATATTTAATCTATTTATTTATAATGCTTATTCGATTACACTGCTTGTAATAACATAAAAAGATGAACGTGCTCTGTTTAATTTTCCACGGTTGTCAAAATTTAAAATTGTGAATATTTTTACATATATTATGATATCACTGCCGCCGCTCAATTTATTGAACCCGACGTGAAAGACATTCTTAGCTACACACATTTTATAAGCTAAAAATAAACACGATAACGGAACCACACAAAAATATAATTGCAGTAACATTTAATTGAGAGTCGAGGCACGTGATTCTTGATATCACCTTTACACCACGCCTATCTATTATATTATTGCAATACAATATTGTTTGGACGCCAGTCATGTGATACCTACATACGTCTTGGAAGCGGCCAACGGACATGACCTCTATTATCCCCCCCAGCGGCTGTTGCTGAGAGACAACAAAGGGATATGTTATGAGTCAGCAGGGTTCTACAATAGCTGGACAAGATCTATGCCTTTCACAAACAACGATCACGTGATGAGCGTAAGAGACTGTACTTCTTATACGTATATTTTTGTACCGAGGGTATGGAGCTGGTCGCACTTTAGTGAAAGGTGCACGGTTAGTTATAAGAAGCACTTGGGACACATCACTTATGCGCGGAGCTTTATTTTATTACTCAAATATAAAGCAAATATTTATTGCTTTTGTAAAGGATAGATATAGCTACTTCTTCCCGCATAATGGACGGCGATAAACACTTAATCAAGTTAAAGTATTATTAGATACCTATGTATTACTGAATAATAAGACGTTTTACACTAGTTTTGTTATATTGTTCAATAAGTAATATAACATTTTCAATTCTGCATTATCTTACACAAAGGAGGTGCGATATCGTGCGATTAGAATAAGCACGTTCGTTACAATATTAGGTCAAGAGTAAAAGACTTCAACGATCGCATTTGTAAAATGTAACTTACGTACTATTAGTCATTACATAAAAAATACTTTTTGTTCGATACAAATAAATATTCTAAAAATACCGTGACGACCTTACGTGGCTCTGAACGAGTGTTTTTTATCATAATAAGGGCGTGGTGGTATTTGTATGCTCTACTTTTGTGAGGTAGTTAAAGTAATTGCGACGGATAATAAAGAACTTATACTTTCTTTTAACGTTATTTTTGGTATACCATAAGATTAACGGTGTTGGTACATAAATGTATTTTTGGAATTAATTATTCTTGTTTGATTTGAAAACAGCTATCTTACTAACTAGCTAACTGGTCTTCTCCGATCGAGAAGCTCGTGACGAGTTGTAAATGACTGTTGTTGTTCTACTTAATTATAACCTTAGATTCCAAAACTTTATAAGATCTACCTTATAGCTAGGTTAATGACTGATATTATGTTCTTCTGATCGGAATTCGGTCACGGCGGCCTGTAGCATCTAAGGCTAGCTGACTACGCAGGAGATAATATTATAGTGCACAAGTATGCGCGCAAATACAGGTGCACTGTCTATTCCCTCACTCTCATATTCCGATGGGGTGGTAGACCGACACTACCGGAGAGAGATCAGGTGCAGGATCAACGGCTTCATGTGCCTGCCGAACCGCGGAGGGTTGTCGACATATGAGAACGGTCACCCATCACAAGACTGACCGCGGCGAGCACATCTTAGTAGCCACGTAGCTACGGGCCCCTCTAACTTATAGATCGCATGTAGTAGTGGGCCAAGTCCGTGCTGCTATAGAAAAAAAAGTAAGAAATAATCTAATAACACTGCCCAACACGGGAATTTAACCCAGCGTCTCACGCTCAGCAGTGACGCTTTTTACCATTAGACTTATAGGGCAGTTAGTAATTATCAGTGGGTACTTAAATAATGTCCATAAAAAATACATTAACAATAATCCGTAATACAAATTATTTAATATTCGCGTTATAAGTATTTGGAGTTATCAGTAAGTTGGACTGCCAAGTCAAAGGTCGCAAGTTCAAACCCCGGCACGCACCAATGACTTTTCGAATTCATGTGCGTACTATAAATTAGTTATCAGTTGCTAAAAACGGTGAAGGAAAACATCGTGAGGAAACCAGCACACCTGAGAGATTTTTCAACGGTGTGTAAAGCCATGCCAGAGGCCTACAGGCGGTTTAAACTCTGACACCAGGTTGTTCAACAACCATACGATAAGAAGAAGAAGTAAGTACTTACGGTAAGCTTGACTATTATACTCGCAAATAGTCATAATTTCTGACATAATACATTATGGAAGTTAGAATAATATCTGTTATGCAAGAATACCTACCTACATAAATTATAAATATGCGTAATGCATAGTCTACAACGAAACATCTGCCTACCCCTTCGGGGATAACACGCGTGTTATGATTATGTAATATGTATGTATTAAGAAAAGCTGTAACTAACTATAATAATTAATTCTGTCACTTCATTTTCATGACGATCTGATTGAACTGCTGCGCTAGGGGTTGCGGGTTCGATTCCCGCACGGAACAAACATTTGTGTGCTTCGCATAATTATGCTTTGCCCGAGTCTGGGTGTTTTTGTATGTGGTATTTCATGTTTATGAAACGTACTCACGATACAGCATCAGTAGCTTTTATAAGCAAAGTCAAATCACACAAATTCTTTTAATTCGATAAGTAAAATAAGTTGTAATAGACAACACACAGCGCCATCTGTCTACACTTATGGTTACCTGGTTAGTTTTCCTCTTCACAGTTTACTTATTCAACTGTCAATTACCAACAATGTACTCAATGCCAGTTGATATTGTTCAGTGCTGTTATAGTTTGTGAACAAAATTACAGGTGGCGCTACCTACTGGTCACTTAAGTAAACATCATGTAATGTATTTTGGTCGCGTATTTGCATTACAAACTGCTTAATATGTTGTAAATAGTTTCAAAATATTTTGTAAGTTACAAGGTTACTGGTAAATTAACTTTTTCTTTTTAGGACATTATAGCAAAGTGGAAGTGACAAAATTCAGCAGTTTTGTAACTTCGCCGGGTATTTTAATACATTTACACCAGTTTTTGACGTAATTGACCCCTATACTAATAATAGAATCAATTACTATACCCTCAAGGAAATCCTAATTGTTAATGTAGAAACCCCTGATTATATTTTTCTTAAGTTATTATTACGATTTATTTCATGAGGTATTTATGTACCTAATCAATATTAGTACCTAAGTGAATCCAGCATCGAATGTATAAACTATACTTTTTCGAGTTTGACCACCAGTTTATGAAAAAAATAAACATGGGACTATCTTAAGAAACTTAGGTACCAAATCGTAGAATATAGTGACTGCAGAGAAATTAAACTTCATTATTAGATAATTCAGGCGTTAAGTTTATTTATGATATATTTCCTATCGTATTTTCGCTTTTTAGGTGTGTTAAGTACCTCGCATAATCAACTTTATTATGTAAAACTAGCTCTAGTTCTTCGGTTTATGTTTACCCTGTACAACATTTTAACGAAATTGGTTCAGACATCAGCTACGATACCGTTACAGACGGATAGTTACTTTTGCATTTATAATTTTAGTACAGGTACTAATATGATCTATGGTAAATCCATGGATCCATCTAAGACCATATAATTTTTGATACGACCACTTTAACTTTAGTCGCAATAAACCCAACCAATACTTGCAATTAATTTCCTTTGCAATATCTAAGATAGATCCTATATAGAAAAGATTCATGGCTCTAGAAGTCAACGAGCGAAGCATCAGTAACCTCTAGCAAGACATTACGTTATTTATTCATTAAATGCGGGCTGACACTGTACACTGAGCGTAGTAGACACATCGTATAATGTAGAGTAGGTACATACCTGTCTGATGGAAGATTTTCCCGGTCTTTGCTTGACTCGTCGGCCATGATAGAAACTTTTCTCTTTCCTTCTAGGGCGGACACAGAGATGCGCGGATTGATTGCGGGCGGGACTGGTTGCCCTTGCGCAGGCCGGCTGTCACCACCGACACTCGGCTGATTTTTCAAATCGCTCAAGTCGAAAGGATACTCCTTTATCGCAGTCATTCGGATGCTCGTCTTACGAACCTGAAAGTAACAATTCAGATTATTAGATTGACAAATACAGTTTCTGAAAATGGGATTTTTTTTTCGAAAAACCTCGCCCCACACTAGGAATTTTTCCTGAACCGTGGATGCGTTTCACATACACAAACACCCAGACTCGGGAAAACTATCTGCGAATCGCACAAATTTTGGCTCAGCGCAGCAGTATTAATCGCTTAACTACTGCACCAATCGGGTCGTCGTTTCTAATCTATAAAATGCAATATTAAAAGGGAAATGATGTTCTTGTCGACGTCTAGAGAGAGAAGGACGCACTAAATAACTAAACTATTTTAAAATACTAGCTCTCTAAAAAAAATTATATGTTTTTCTCTACGTGGTCCATCACGGCTAATTTTGGGTACTTCCACTACTCTACCAACCTTGATCTGGCCGCAATAGCCTTTAGCTAAGGCTAATTTCAAATAATGAATAGTTCTTGAGCACTGGTAAGAGATGGGCTTAATCACGGTTTGATAGTGATCTACTTGTACTAATTTTTTAACCCCCGACGGAAAAAGAGGGGTGTTATAAGTTTGACCGCTATGTGTGTCTGTCTGTCTGTGTGTCTGTCTGTGGCACCGTAGCTCTAAAACGGGTGAACCGATTTGGATGCGGTTTTTTTTATTTGAAAGTAAATTTTACAGCGATGGTTCTTAGATATGATTTATCAAAATCGGTACAGCCATTTAAAAGATATGGGGGGTAAAAGTGGGGATGACCAATCGAATATTTTCATATATACCCAAGAGGGGTATCAAATGAAAGGACATAATGTGTACATTACAAAAAATTAAGTTTTATCAAAATCGGTTTAGCCATTTAAAAGATATAGGGGCAGAGAAATGGAATATTTTCATCTATACCAAAGTGGGGTATCAAATGAAAGGGCATAATTTATACATTATAAAAAATTAAGTTATATCAAAATCGGTACAGCCATTTACAAGATATGGGGGATAAAATTAAGCATTAACAATCGAATATTTTCAAATATACCCAAGTGGGATATCAAATAAAAGCGCATGATGTGTATATTACAAAAACAAGACTAAATGTTAAGTTCAAAAATTTTAAAATAAAATAAAATGTAAAAATTTAAAATCCCCCAACGCTAAAAAGAAAAGCGGTCATTTAAAAACTCAAAAAATAAAATAAAAAATTTTAAAACCACCAACGCAAAAGACAAAAGCGGTCATTTAAAAAGTCAAAAATAACACCTATCATTGAGCCATTAAATCCGATCCGAGTAACACCTATTTAAGACAATGTCGCGGCGGGGTACCGCTTAAGTCAGACCCTCAGTTTGAGTACTATCTATTAAGTTACTAGCAATTGCTTCGAATCATCAAATTTTTGCAATCATCATCGTCATCATCGAATCAGTTGCAAATCTGGGTGTTGAATTGGTAAGTTATTGCTCTAAACACGTAGCGGTACCCCGCCGCGACATTGTCTTAAATAGGTGTTACTCAGATCGGATTTAATGGCTCAATGATAGGTGTTATTTTTGACTTTTTAAATGACCGCTTTTCTTTTTTGCGTTGGGGGTTTTTAATTATTACATTGCCGGATGACTAGTTGAGTCGTTAATTCAAAATGTCAATTTTCGGTAAAATAAATATAAAATGCACTATTGCAACCGAATAGTGAAATTGTTTAAGCTGTGAAATATTGGAGGCTGTGGATGATGGTAATGATTAACAGCACAGTGAATGAAAACGTAAGTTTTCAAGATACAAATTAGCAAAAATTTCTTTTGCGATACAGTTTTTATAGCAACTACTTAGTATTAGGAGTATTTCGTTGTTGGGTCAGCAAACCGTGTGTAAGCTCGAGGATTAGTCGTGATTGTTAAGGAATTTAATAGAAATTATTTAATATCTATTGTAAACAACAAAGCCGCAATTAATTAATTGAAACTCGGTTATTTTATTTCAGTTAAAATTCAGTATTGTTGCCAATATGTTAAAACATGAAATCATTGATATCTCCGGATTACTTTAAAAAGATTATTAATCACTTCAATAGGTATGGTTTTCTTGTATGGCTATGATGTGACTATACTAACTTCTATCACCAAAATATTGTGGTCACCAAACGGTTATTAATTCACCAATGTAAGTTGTTCCCGACCAAGCATATTTAAAAAAATAAAAAGTTTATTACACACCCTATATTAGTCGCTGCTTTGTCCATTTCAGGATAACAATTACAATGCCTACGTTTCGGTGGATGAACTTTAGAAAGCGCGCTATATTCGTATAAAAAGCTGCGCCCGCGCCGGACAATGTCTGACAGTGGACTGAACTATCGCGCAAATAGCGTTTCAGCTTCAGGGTTTCAGCAAATAAGCCTCCACCAAGTTAACAGATAAGTTCTAAGTGATGACGGCTTGATGTGTTGCGAGGACATGAAAAACTGAACGATGTTAATAACTTGTTTTATCACAACCATATTGTATTATCACAGACGCTTATGTGTGTTCGTTGTTGCTATTGTGTTGCTAAATTATGCTTATGTATTTCCCAATTAGTTCTAATTCGTCGGAGACGGTGCACACAGTGCGCTTGCACGGCTTGTTGTTCAACACAATGAAGCACAATAAAAAGAAGATTGTGTTGTGAAACTGCTAGTCTGAGGAAGTCTGGTCGTGCTGTTAGAGCGGACTCTCGGGAGGCTGTATTTCGTTTTCTTTTAATAAATTATAAGAATTTTTGAATGTCTTTAGTTGACGTTGGTAGTACTGTGAAGGCCTTCGCAATGGTTTTCGTTTATTTTATAATGTTTTGAGTCTGGACGTATTACAAAGACACGATGTTTAAAGTTAAATGGTCTAATCTGTTTTCTACTTTGCATTTTTGTTTACATGATATTTATTTACCTTTCTCTTAATACTGCTTGTAATATTCAAGAGAAAATTATTGGTGATTAGTACCTAAGTTTTGATTGTAATTCTGGCTTAGGAATTTTCTTTAATTTGGTGCTAGTGGTGTTGATAAGTAGCGAAACGTATTCTACATATTTTAGAGCCCAAATATTTATGCTGAATTTTGGTATAATATATTATCTCGTTATTATCACAATGTTATATAGAACTACGAAATTATTTTCTGTAAATCTACTTCTTTATAAATCCTAATATTTCTTACTCAGGTACTATTTTACAAATAAAATTTATCCCCTGAGGAAGGGTAAAATGTATACTTGTTGGCGTGCATTAAATAGTGGTTAGTGTCTGAATGAAATTAATAGGTTTTATAAAATATTCAATTTTATACATTTTTCTCCTTTTGAATTGGACTCTACTAGAGCCTTCATCATCAGCCGGAAGACGTCCACTGTTGAACAAAGGCCTCCCGCTTAGAATGCCACAATGAACGACAACTTGCCATTTGCATCCACTGGTGGCCCACTAGAGCCTTAGAGTCTAAATAGTAGAGAAAAATATGTTTGTCTACATATCTGTATTTTTCAGAACTGCCAAAAGTTTCGTCCTTTATACCTGTCTAATATTATCAAGATCACATAATATGAAGGCGTGGTAATGTCAGCTTTCAAGATAGACATCAAATCATAGACAAGAGGTTTAACCATGAGCTGTATCGGACTATAATATCACTAACAGATATCTACGTCAATAATCAAATCTTAACTTAAAATCATAACAAAACATACAGATTCACAAGATAGGTAAATCTTTTCATAAAACGATCAATCATTGTACCGTATCATGGCAGGCATGGTTTCATGAAAAACCTAAGTGGTATTATTATTTATACTTTATAGGTATTAAAGCGGAGCTGCTAAAGCAGCGAGCATTAGATTCTTAAGTACGTCTCCCAGCTTGGACACAGTTATTAAAATTTTAGTAGCAATTCTGGAATTGTCTGAAGCTGATTATAATGCTAAAATTCGGAAAATCCAGGAAGGATTGTGTTTAACATTCTTTAAACGCACGGTGGGGTCTCGATGTGCAAAGAACGGTCACCGGCAAGATAGAAACAGCAAACATAAATAGCGCGCCGCGCTCAAACATCTGTATTTAATTTATTATCATCTGTATTTGCTTAATGTCACATGGACGATAACATGAAAGGAATTTTATAACTTGCATATTTAGAGATCAACTAATCCGTGCATACTTTATAACGTAATTCATGTGAACTGTTACACAACTGCTATTAGGTACGGACTTATTGTTAAGTCGATTAAGTAATATAATTTTTATTGGGAACGAGTCATGTTTGTTATTTAGGTGAGTGTGTCTTAAGCTAATTCCCGCTGGGAGGCAGCGGTCGCGGGTGTCACCAGCGGCGTTTATTTGCTTAAGTGGTCTCATCACAATCACATGATCGCTCACGAGAAGGCGACCACGAGTTTCCAATCATGTTCATATGAACGTATGCGACGACACGCGCTCTCGTAACGCTTATCGCTTCCAAACAATTAAACGGATTGCTCACACAATCATCGACCTGACGTACGAGGTCTTAATTAAAAGGTAAAGGACAATGGCCTTTGTGGACTAGCCATGAGGCGGCATGGTCGGCCCTTGTGCCGCTGTAGGTCACCAAGGCTAAGAATTCAGTTTTATTTTTTATGAATATCGTTTATGAGTTTCCTGTGTTGAATACAAATTGTAAAAAGTAGTTGAGATATTTTCCTTAGACATTGACCGATGTAGATTACAGTATTAATGAATTTACGAGTGTCCAGTATTAACATTTAAGGTTTTTTACAACAGTTAGTTAGTAAATAGTAAGTCATAATTCATATCTCAAGGTTCGCTGCTTCATGTACATATGTTTATGTTTATTTGTGTGTTATTATTGGAAACATAGTTAAGACTACACTTATATTGAATATTGATATATGACCTGATGATTTGATTGACAATGAAAGTAATCTTTGTATCATATCATATATCAATATCATAGCTATTTTAACAGGCTAATTTGGAAATTTTACCCGTCTTAGTCATTTTGGAATGATTAAAAAAAAATTGGTGAAATTAAAAAGGACGGGTGTGCTTAATAATATTATATTTTAAGTACGCGCTAAACTAGTATATAAACATAATATTTAACTGAGATGAGAACGTGTACCCGCATTTCGCACCTCAGCATCACGCAAGCAGACAATGTAAGAGATTTCAAACAACATTACTATATGAATAGAAACAAAGCCGCTTCTTTTTAACTAATAGCTCATTAAAAGAGCAGTAAATTCATATTATTGTAGTCATTCTTTCAAAAGAAACACCAGTAATTGCTAATACACACGACGTATTAAATGTTTAGACTTCGTTTAAATTAAAGTTAATTTGTCTTAATACTCCGAACAAGTAGCATAATTTATTTATTTTGTACGGTGTTTAAATGACACCTGACTACTCAGTTAGTAATTATAAAACCATTGAAAAGATATGTTGCCTCAAAGATAAGACCCTGAATGGAAGGTGTGAACATGGCAATTTCAAGCACTAAACATCTAGCCACTGCGTAACACAATTAGTGCGTATTTGTCATGTGCGAAATGATGATGTGCGAAAATTGAATCAGCGTCCTGAACAGATACTAAGTTTTTATTTTAAAATTAATATATAAAATTATACCTTACAACCATGTCCTGAACTCTTGAACACAATATTATTTCCTCGTTCTCACGTTATTCGCGACGGAGTTATTTTTAATTAAATGGCTCTTTGCTTTCTATAAGTCAGTTAATGTATGGGTATTCATAGTGATTGTTCGTTATGAAAAGTAACCATTTATGTTTCTATAACGTTAATGCGAACGCTATGGCAGTAATCTCTTTCATGTGACACAAGGACATCGATATAGGTTCGAGTACGAGTCTGTTTACCGATCCATCAATATGTTTAGCACAATGGTGGCTTGAGGGCAGCGGCTAACTTTACCCTCACGACTCATGCGCAGGTGATAATCACAAATGCAAAGCCACGTAAATTAAACAAATAAACAATAGCAATATACCGTTACTATTAAGTGTTCATTAAAATAGATTATCGTATAAGTGAAACGACAATAATAAGCGGCTAATCTGTTAAGCTCATAAAATATATTTGTAATTGTATTGCTGTAATATAATAATATACAAATACAATAGAGATATATATTGTGCCGTATAAATTAAACGTTTTTATCGTATATTAAATATATGTTCAGTATACAAAAATAATAAATAAATCCCGCACTTAACATTTATTGAAGTTTCATAATAATATAATAATTTAAAGTACATTAGTTATTAAGATAAGGATAATTTATATGTTCCTATTTAGTGCATGTAAGATGGTACAGTTCTGAAAGTTTCGTCATGTTTCCCATATTATTAACTAAGTACTCATGGTCGGTTTTACTCACGTGTGTATTAGGGAATGCTCAACTAGTTTCGGACTTAAACAAAGCCCCTATTCATGAGCTGGTGATGCGATGGAGTCGCGAGCCTAACTGCCTGTCTGCCATGATACGAGTACAACATACAAATATTTATTCTCAATTACAAAAAAATAATAATAATTTAATTTATTAGGACAGACAATAAGAGGAGGAAGTAATTGTAAAAAAATTCAAATCTGCCAGCAAATAGTTCTAACAAGAAACCTGTGACGAACTATAGTAATATTAAGCTTTGCCTTTAATTAAATTAATTGTGGAAATGCAATAAATTCAAAGATAAATAAATACACGACCTAGTTTATAAGCAAATTAGACACAATAACTAGTATACTGGCAGACCTAATCCTTAAGGCCTGTTATGATGTTTAAAACATATAATAAAAGGGTTTTGAGACTGAAAATTAAATCGCTGTATTTACAATGAGTTGGGAAGAGGGTTTTCAGTAAACGGTGAGTACAGTTATCAAAACCTTTTCGACCATAAGTTCGATGACAATCCGATGAATTACATACGACTATTTTTTATTTATTAAAACATCGCCCCTAACTAGGTGTTTCTCCTGTGTCGTGGTCGCGGCACAAAAATAAAATATCACATATACAAACACCCAGACTCAGGACAAACATCTGCGGTTCGCATAAATTTTTGCCCCATGTGGGAATCGAACCCGCAACCCTTAGCGCAACAGTCAAATCGCTGAGCCGCTGCGTCAATCAGGTCGTCAATCATCATGGTATCTACGTCTAGAGAGTTACAGAAAACGTTAATTTCACTCAGTACTTATTTGACTCTATATACCTTCTATTAATACATCTATTGTTCTAGTGATCGCAGAGACGATAAAGATTAAATATAGTGCAAAATTACTAAACAATAACACAATAATAATATATTTTTGTTTGTACACAATAGGTATTTTAGGTTTGTATTTTATATGTTTTTCCTATTTCGAGCATACTCTTCAAATATATTATAATATTTATTACTTCAGGGAAAACGCTGAAAATATAATGATACGGAGGAAAATCGTTTTGTTACTTGATTAAATGTATAGTCTACGAAATATGAGAATGTATCAATATACCTACATAGTACATAGGTACACTATCATGTGTATAAAAGTTAATCTTTACATATAATGTTAAGATAACTTAAGATAAAACGTTTAAGGTTTCTAACTGATGAAAATCTTATCCAATGCCATTGTTTTATCAAATAAAACTTGTGGAATAATGAAGTGAAGTGGTAATAAGTAATTCTCTAATCCTGACTTGTTGCAGCAGCCTAATTTATTTGTTACTACATACACTGAATCGTTCTATATAATTAATATTTCCATTTTACAAATCATAATACAAGATACTCCTCTTTGCTCTTTAAAAAAATGAGTTGACAAACCACCCAGGCTCGGAGCTAATAGGTCGTAGGTATTAGTAGACTAAACAAATTATCCCCAGCGGGAATCTTATGCTTAGCTTTAACCTTAGCCACGGAATAGAAGGCCAACTAATTGCCAATTGACGATGGCCTAATGTAGTCACTAGGAATTAGGTATTTTACATTTAGAATGGAAGTGAAAAATCCTATAGGACCAGTTAAATAAGTCAACGCGTGGAACTGTAAGACATTTCGCGTTTCCTGTCGTTGTTGGATTTGAGATTTGAGTTTAAAAATCTTTTTCCTTCTGCCTGCTACTGATCTTTGTTAGGGTCAAAGGAGCAAACTTTACGGCATAAGACCTAACTGTTATTCATTTATATAGAGCAAACTGTTGCTCGGTATATTATGCACTAAAATGTTGTTAGTCTTAACTTAGGTAATTGACTTGCCCACAACAAAAAGTTAATTACTATCTTAATTGTTCAAATGCACACAATACATACTTTTGTGTTTATACTTTTGACGAGTATAGAGTACGTAATAAATGGTATTTATTAATGCACTATATATTTAGAAGTCTATGGCAGAAGTCACGTCGGCCGTCCTAAAGGAAAACGTTCTAATAATATATATATATAAATGTCATTGAAAGTCACAATGGGGTCACTTCAGGGAGTCTGTGCTGGGTCAGGTTTCAATTGGAATGTAATAAACGTCTCTTATCCTAGTAATGTAGTGAAATAGTAGAAACTCGTATTTCTGAATGCGTGGTACACTCTGAAAAGTCGAATAAGATCTCCTGTGATCTGGTTGTACAAAAAAAGATAGGTGTAATTAAAATTCCACGACACTAAACATATTTTAAATCACGTCTCAGCTCTATGAACTATTGTTTCACTTTTATTCTCGTTACACAGTCACATTCACTTATTAATATAACACTGTACGAGACACGTATCGTTTACTCGGTAATTCTAAATCATAAGACCAGAAAATAATAAGAATTATTTACAACAAATATAAAGTTATAATATGGAATATTTTTATTTGTATACAAAAGCTAACAATAATCATCAATTGAAACAGCACATTGCTATACAAAAGATCTCGGGTGATTCCTATGGCACGTAACAATTGAAAAAAATATTACTAGTAAAGTAAACACGCGGCTGGCTATTGTTTTCTCGTTAGCAGATTATTGTGTTTCACAGTGAACAAATAAGGAACTGACATACCATTAGTATCATATACCTACATACTAATTTCAATTTTCTATTCGTTAGACAATCTTACACCACGTGATCCACGAAACAAATCACAAATAGATATATAACAATCACAGAGGCACAATAGATAAAACAATACAGACCATATTACTGGCGTTGATAAGTTTCACTGTCACTGGGGCAAACTATGTTTAACAGCTCTAAATATTCATAGTGTTTGATAAACAACAATTAATAGAGCATGGTTATTGCTATGAGGACGGTGGCTCGCGTCCTGTCGATTAGGTATGTCATGCCACTACTACGCGATGATACTCTCAACCAACCCGCTTGGTCGTTGCACCGCCTCGCCTGCTCCTATCCATGCCAATTGGATCACAATCACTATTAAATAACGTCTAACATTCCCGACAATACAATTTCACAAACATGTGTCAAATACATATATATTTGCAACACCAGAATTCTTTATTTATTTACTTATTTAGGTTTTTGTGCAAGACGTATTATTAAGTTTTTACCATGAGAAATGAGGTCGAGGTAACTCCCGTTGTGTCCTTCCTACAGTTACTCTTATTCAAATTCAACCGAGTGATATTAGAACTATGTGCCTGCCATGATGGCATGAATAATCGGGGAACATTGGGATCAATTAAGACACAATTACTCTGAGACACAGAACTCAATTATACAATATAAACGTATAAGGCCAATGATGTAAAGACGAGCCAACGAATAGAAATGCGATCAGTTGTCCTACTCATAATTAAGTTAGCCCTTACGATATTTTAACGATGACTTATGATATTATGAACTATTAGTTTAATTAGATTCAGGGCTATAATGAGAATCAGACAATAACTTTGTACTTTTCCTTTGTAATTATTATTCCTATTCCGTATAGAGATACGTAACTTTGATTGCGTGACGGTCGCTCTCCCAAGGTAATATCAATTAGAAAAGTCATATTATGACTTATTATTGGAAGATTTTTAAGGTATCGTTTCTTTTAGGTCAACATTTGAGCAATGATGGTTAATTGCGTAGGTTGTAGGCATTTAATATTAGGAGCTCGCCGAGAACGTCACAGGATTACTAACAATAATTGTAGCTAAATATAGGAAATATAAAGATAAAAATATTTCTAAAACTACTGTATTTTAAGTACATTTTACCAAGTTTCAATAGTAAATAAATTGTCATCAAATCATATTCGAATCGTTTTTCACGGTGAAAATGCTGATATAGTAAACGACTCGCAATCCGGTACAGATTAGCTCTAACGTATGAGCAGACCGACGCACGGACTTAATCCTTTGAAACTTATTGATTATGGTTGGATGTGATGTCGTGTGAAATTGAAACGTCACTGGATTTCTACTATCTTTATTCAGCTAACATATTATTCCCTAACATGATCGTAGGGATATGAAAATTGTGAGTTTATTTCGCACCAGTTTCTGTTATCAAATTGGTCTGCGTGGAATTCTGCGGGAAAAAGTAATTAATGTCCTTTCTTAGAGTTCAAGCGTAAGGCGTTTTCAGTTCTGTTTCTTGGTTATAATAAGGCTACAAACAAACAGACAGAGTTACTTTATAATTTAAGAGGATTCTTTGTTTTTTCTTGAATATTTAAGTGAAATGATTAAATGATTGCGATGAAGGCAAGCAGGTACCTAATATTATTACTTGTGATGCGTGACTCTACTTCGAAATAGTTTAAAGGCACATCTGTTACTCGCAGTGTTTCACAAGTCGATTGGTTCATTTGCATGTTTGAATATGGAAAAGTGTTTAAATATTTCCGGGTTAGTCTAACTAAATATGTTAGGGTTAGCACCGGTGCACGGTGCTTAGAAGGGGAGTAGCCAAAAACTTGTTAAAATAGTATTAAAAATTTAATAGTAATCAGGTACATAAACTACAAAATAAAAATAGTAAGCAGGTGTACGTCAACGAAAAAACAACAGCTAGTCTCCGTCTGATGAATGTGTATGTAGGAGTCCTACATGAGTCCTACTGTTAATTTATACGAGCCTAGGTGTTGATGTATATGAGATTTATGTATGTAAAGAAGGTGTGCTTCGTGTTTTAATTTGAATGAATGCTTACGTCATTCTTAATTGAAGTCGATTAATTTGCCCTTTAATATATCATTTAAAAGAAAGTAAGTTACTTATCTCTGACAGCCTAAGCTGTGAAGTAATTAGGTACTTATCTATACAATCAAATTAAATACCAGTATATAAAATTATATTGACATGTCGTATAGATATGATTAGTAATGCTATAAATTGAACTTATCTAGATAATGTAAACACGGTGGTTTAGGTACACATTATGTGTGGTTATTAATAAATTATTTATCTATTTATAACCTATAATCGGAATACACCTAAGAATCTTTATTATTTACTGATATGTTACGTATAACCGATATAATATTTATATCTCTTTAATATAAAAAAAACATTGTTTATTTTTGTACAAGTTATTATCTACTTTCTGAATAATGATAATTATGTTTTGTCTTTTAAAATTATACGTAAGTGACAAGAAAACTACTTTATTATGTCCGTATATAATTATCAGTCATAACGGGTTATCTGCATGGAGTGCAAAAGTTGCGTAATCATAGGTGCACTTTCTCTCTGTATCCTCAATTTCATAATACGAGGATTATGACGTAAAACGAATCAAAGAGAATTCAGATGCAGAAGCAACGGATTAACAAGCTTTGCAAAAGAGGAAAAACACCACTGATTTCCTAAATCCAAGTTACAACTGAGAATTTTTTGCAAGAAAACCTTAAATACTTTAGTCTCAACCCAGGACCCGAGTAGGTACCCGAGTTATCATGCCCGCAGCCATAAAAGCTGGTAGCTAGATTAGACCAACAAAGCATTCACATAATCGATAAGACACCTAGGTTTATATTAAATTATGTAATAGTCATTAAAGCTTCCAAAATGTTTACTGGTGACTTAGTAGTGAAATAAATAGTATCTTACTATGCTTGCCTACATTTGCACAGACTCAATATAGACGGGGATCCAAAAGCTTATGATTGATATGATTTTCATTTACATAGTCTAGTACAGTAGATTATGTATCCTTAGTGCGAGGTTTTTAACGGATAGATCACGTTTGTTAGTAACCGTAAGTCATTGTGATCTGTAAGATCCTTGGTGAGTCGACGAATACAGCAATCATTCGTTTAGAGTATTTGCAGTTTATTCAAAAACTTTACTTAAAATGATACCCTCGAGGAAGTTTTATTGTTTCACAACAACTCACAATATCAGTTTTCTGTGACATATAATTCTAATGAAGAAATATAAAAACAAATCAGAAGATATTTATTGCTGGTTCTGCTTTGAAGTTTAAATCCTAAGCAACAAGCATTCAATTTAATTTTTTTATCAATCATCAACACATCTGTCTCTGATTTTTTTCAAATGATAACCTAATACCTACTTATCTACATGATTACTATCCTTGTCAATTCCTACTCTGGAAAAACGCAAATGCAAATATAAAAGGCTTACAGTGGTTCTACAGAGTATTACCTACTACTGTTTTACTCACGCAAATATTCGGGAATACCCCACTAGTTTAGGCAGATTATTTTTTATTTACTTGTGATTAGATGCGCATATTCGTTGTGGAATTGATATCAATATCGGATAAAGTTTATTAACGTTGTAAGGGGAAGCCTGGTTTAGAACCCCGGAGATGTAACGAAAATTTTCACATTTCTTTCTATTATTAATCTAATAAAAAAAGACATCTTTAGGTATATGGTTCTAATATAATTGAATTTCTGTAAGGATTGCCTTTATGTGTATCTTTTACAATAGTAACAATCTTATTTATAAAATACCTTTGTTATGTGTTACCAAGTACCATAGGCAATAAAAGAATGATATGATTTACGTAGTCCACCTACATATGTAGAGTTTGCACTATAAAAAATAATGTCGTTAAATAACTATGTATCATACAAATTGGGTGAACCCGCGTAATCTTGAATTTGTAAGAGCTTTTTTTCTATTGCTGATTTGTTATTTAGTTCTTTTGGTAGATGCTACGTGCCCTGCCCCCTTACCATTAACTCTCAAAACAGGACAGTTTACGGTGTGGAAGCGAGACGCCGCTATGTGTAGTGTAATGCGGCGTCTCATTTACACAACGTAAACGGTAAGGGGGCTGTACGATACTACTACGTGCTACGTTTTCAGTAGCTTTCGCTGAGGCAAATGATAATTTCTTATCAGTATTATTGATAATTACTAGCAATACGTCGATCAAAGATGAGTTTCTGTAACTTTGTAAAGTGGTGATGTATTGTAAAAATGCAGTTCATAATATGTATTAAACATCACGTCAGTTTTGCCAAATAGCAGTTGTTGTGGTCAAGGGTAGTCACGTTTCGACGCGAGACTAAGTTTTTCCATGATGTAGGTATAAAATTATACTATAATATTATTACCTATTTTTTTTTGTTGTAAAAGAGTTTGACTTAAAGTATAATAATTTAAAATTGGGATTAGCTGTTTATAATATATTCAAGGGTGCAAGTGACGTAGGAGGCTCTCTACTAGCAACCTAAATAATGTATAGTGGCAAATGGGGTCATCTCTATCATCGGACTTATAACGTAAGGCGAAATGTTAAACTTTTAGGACATTCACGATGTTTAAGTACTGTCCGCATATCCGGTAATGCTGCTAATCATCTATTATTTATTTTTATCTTACACAGCGTGTGAGCTTCTGTTTCTATATTATAAGCATCTATCAATCTTTATACATATAACAATATGTATCATCTTAACTAAAACTCCGTTATAACTATGTAATGGATTCAACAAGTGGTGTGTTGTTCACTTTGATCTAAATAAACTGACAATAGCTAGTCGTCAAAGTAAGTTCGTTTTTAGGAAATACTTTATTAGAAATAAACTTTAATGGTAAATTTATAAAGCATATAAAAAGATATAAAACTTGTGAAAGGCGAACAAAAAACTTTAATAAGATTTATTAATTAAATAGGTACCCATAGTAATAATATTTGTAAGGGTTTTTATAACAACAAAATACATATGTTAGTAGGTTAATGAATATTATTAAAATTAATAATTATTTTATAGAATAGCTTTGTGTATCAAAATTCGTAGAGGAAATACAGTATAAATAATATAAAGCATACATTTGCAACGTTTTAAAACAAACTAGCATTGCGTAGAACTTTTGATAGATAGGTACAATATTCGATAAAAAATCTTTACATACCACCGCATCTACGCAGATATTCTAGTTTTGCACATGATTGACCACCAGTCTACTACAATGTCCAAATACCAATGTAAACGCTTTTTAATGAAACATCGAATGTTATAAATTACTTCACAGATTTAAGCAACAATAAATAGGCATGATAAATGGTTGTTCAGAGAGAGTTGTTAACTGATATCACGCGACGTTGACAGGTAATCACAGTCGCGACCCCTGAATCACGAGAGCATACCTTTTCCGATAGGGGTAAAGACAAGGCGAGAGTTCAGCGCGGGTGTGGACGCAGGCGGACTGCCGCGCCGGTGGCGGCTCAGCGGCGGCACAGCGGCGGGCGCTCTCTCGTCAGCTGACTACGTGCTCGCCCCGACTAAGGGCACTCGACAACAACTCACGTTTATTTCTTGTTCGACAACCGTTTTTCAGAGATCACGAATCGACAACCTGCATTCACACTTAACACGGCAATGACGGTACACAAAAAATCTAAATAATTAACGTCAGCTTCATGGGCACATATAAAGGATTGTCTTTGTTTCACTTATTACGATGGTAGTGTTAATTCTGTCGTGTCACGAAATTCTGGCCGCTTTGTACCCGGAAAACAAGTTGAAAACGTTGGAGCTTGGGCGCTACTGCTGCATTTCCACGGCTGCCATCAGTTTTATACAGAACTCATGTAAACAATAGAGATGAAGCATTAAAATCATTGCGTTAGCATGTTATGGTAAATGATGACTATTTACATAGTTGGAATATAATTTCCAAGTAGTCCGTGGCCCATGGATAATAGACGGTCCGAGTTATCATATGATGACGATTATTGCTCGGTAACAACTTGTAGGAGTGTGTTCGTGCATCATTTTTCAAAACCGACTTGTATGTCGCTGTATTCCTTATTTACATGTATTAACGTATCTTGGTGTATCTATGAGCAAACATATTATATGTAAATTTGATACGTTTACCATAATCTCGTCTTGTGATATTGCGACGGTACATTAAGATGACGAATAACGAGCGTCGTCCTTGTCGTTTGAACATATGAAATTCCCTGAGTGAGACCCAATGAAATTACTAAGTATTCATGAAATATTAAACTCATACTCAAATATTAATAGGGACTAATAGACGACCCTTTACTATAATGGTCTTTAAGATCAGATCCTTAACAAATGTTTTATATGTTCGGATATCAACTTTAAAGCTTGCATTTTGTTGTTTAAGGTAGCTGCGTGGTTCGTTATAATAAGACTAATAGATTTAACAATGCAGAATTTCTTTCAAACTAGTATGGATACTAAATCAAAATGAGCTAAATATTCAAACGTTAATTACATTTATAGTGAAGCCTACCTATTAATAATATCTACTAACATTAGTTCTCTCCGGCGCCGCCGTGTACGCTTTAGATACAATACTTGTTATGAGTTAATGATAAAATCATGACAATCCACTTCTGCGCATCTTTAAACATTGACATACCCGTGGGATCACCCTTGTAAAGGTTTCAGTTACAAGTAAAAGCGCCATTTCCTAAAATATAAACAACTGTTTCAAAAAACCGTTTAGCAAATCCAAGAGATATTCCCAACCCCAGACGTAGATACTATCCTACATCTATGACACCGACATTGTCTCTTTCTTTTCATTGGACAGTCCCGTCATGTCTTCTCCATCATGTATACCTATGTGTTATTGGAATTAAATGATAATTCATTACTGGGTTTTATATAACCATCTTTTAGGTTTGTATTCCAGTTGTTGTGTGTCGAGGCTATCTACTATTTTCATTTCATGGTTTGTTTCCTCTTAGTAATCGTAATCTTGGTACTTTATCTAAAGGCTTTGACAAGAGTTGAATATCAAAGTACCAATAAGTACATACCGCATTGATTAGGTCATGAAAAATATTACCGTTACTCATTAGGATGCATTGCCCAGCTGAAGGACAAGTGTCCTCTACTTGTCTATAAGTGAGATGTATTAAATCTGCACTCCAAGGAAAGCCTTATAAGTGGGTTTATGAAGGTGATTGAAAATGCCTTCCGCTGTTCCCTAACTGGGAGAGTTAATTTTGTTGATGGCATCCTTTAATTTACAAAGAAAAAGTAAACGTTTAATTTAAAAAGAAAAAGTAAACTAAATTTTCAGTACACCCCACGTCCTTATGCTTATGACTATGAAAAATGAAGCTTGTAACAAAAAGGTATATCGTAATTTTCACTCTTGTATTTTCAACACATACCTACGTATCAAATTAGCTCTAATAATTACGATTATATAAAAGCATACGCATAGAAACTTGATTGGGAAGTAAGATCTGAAGCAATCAAGTGATCACATGATGCCAACCAGTTTAATAATATGTAAAGCGGAAGGAGGAAAATTAAGGAGACGTCATGTGCTCCATCTCCGAGCGAATCAATTGGGTTAAGTTGTCTATATCATACTAACATTAACTAGCTATTTATGAGTATTTTTGGTACGAAGACAAACAATGCCTTTCTATTTAAATGATGCTGCACTTTGCCTTAACTGACACACAAAAAAGCATCGCAAGTTGCGTTGCTTGAAAAGTTGATATTTTTAGGTATACAGAATATCTAATGTTCGTATCCTGGCTGCATACCATTTTAGGCTATGCGAATTATTTTTCCTCCTAATTCCAGTTGTGTTGACGTTGATGTTTGTGTGCGAATTGTATGAGAGGAGAAAATGATGACTAGTTACTCACGCAATCCTAGTCATAAGTATGTTGGTATCATCATTAGTCCGTTATGACAGTATTGTAAGTTTTAGGCAACTTCTATTACCAATATCTGTAGGCATAGATATGAATACGATGACCTGATCGGCGCAGTGGCTAAGCAATTGGACTGCTGCGCTGAGGGTTGCGGGTTCGATTCCCGCACGGGACATTGTGTGATCGATGTTTGTCCCGAGTCTAGGTGTTTGTGTATGTGTTATTTCATGTTTGTAAAACGCACCCACGATACAAGAGAAATTTCTAGTATGGGGCGATGCGACGTTTTGTTTTTGATACGTCATAAATGCTATAGTAACATAAATGCTAAAAAATAATACATTATTTTTAATAGCAATGCGTCGTCATGTCATAACAACAGGTAAACAAATAGTAGATATTGGACATTACCTATATCGCATCTAATCATTAATGATTGCTTATTGAGTACCTACTTAACCATTCGTAATTCCCAATTAAATCTATCTAGATTAGGCGTAATAGGTTTTGCGATTGAGTAATGGGTGAGCGACAATAACTCATAGGTTTAGTACTCAATTGGGAGTTGAGGACTTCCATTAGTCTCGGGTGTAGAGTCTGTGGCGTTATCTTTAGGGTCTTAAAGGACGATAGACTCCCAGGATATACGTTGCTAAGGGAAGTATAAGCTTTTGTTTAAAACTAGAAATTAAGAACCGTCTGATGCAGTCTTATTAACATATCAGACGAAAAACTTCAAAGTCTAAGGCAAGTGACCGCAGATGATGAAGAATCTTTTCAAAAAACAAAAACCAGTATTCATTTCAGAGTTACTAGCTCCACCTCACCACCTTAATGTACAATTACAATCAGTCTAATGTGAAGATTGAAGACATTAAAAGGATTTTTATTAATTTACTTTGCGATGAATCCATCTTTAGAATGAAGTTACTGCTATGACTATGAAATCTTAAAATAAAAGTGAAAAAACATTGTACTTTATACATAAAGTCATGCCTGTTTTCCAGAGGGGTAGGCAGAGACCACGGATTTCCATTTGCTACGATCCTACCATGCTTCTTTCGCCTCATTCACTCAAATAAATAATATAAATTTAATATGACATATTAATTTATTTAGGCAGGATTAGATCTAATGTCCGCCACAATAGAACTATTAAGTACTTCATGACGCATAGATAACACACATAACATACCTTTAGTTAAGAAAACAGTGCAATCCAGCACGCGTCCCGCAAAATCAATTATCGTATTAACACTAGCGATGCTAAGTTACGTGAAATAATTAGCAACAAGAAAATTACTAAAACTAATTCATAATTAATGTATGTTTGTTCACTTTACTAACTATTGGCACACCACATTTGATGTTTAATTTGTAGAACAAATCGCTAAACAATAGTGACACTCAACTAACAGGTAAACCAGGCTGTATGATCGTTTTAAACAAACAAATGCGAATGTCAGCATTAATCAGATATTTTTTAAACTGGGTGGACAGATTGAAGTGGCAGTCACATTGTCTCCTTATCACGTGAGTTGTGTTGATGCCATATCAAAGTGTGTTTGTTTACTTCCATTGACAAGTATTTTGAATTGCATTTGATGGGTTCCGCGCAAGTCTATAGATAAAGTAAACTTGGGCAATATACCGGAAATTAAAAACTAAATGTGAATATATCGAGCCGTAAAAGAAAATGTTTAGATTATTTAGTTGCATACTGCCACGCAATAGGTTTGCGACTAACCAAATATTTAATACCTAATGTATTTTGGTTTGCTCTTTATCAAGCACTATGATCGTACCTATTATTTATTTAACATACGTGTCTGGTAGAGGATAATGACCCTTCAGAAGAGAGGTATATTAAACAGAGGTAGTTATAGTTAGTTATCAATAAGGGAAGATACTCAACATTTACGGACTATGACAGTTGGGTATTTAAAAAAAATCGCAAAAAAATATTTTGTCCCAGATACATAGGAAAATATTAATTAAAAACGCATTTTGTAAATAGCTATTTCAAATAAAACTTGAAGTTATGCAATGGTAGGCAGTGGGCGAGTTTTATGACCCGCACTGCAGATAAGCGGTTAAATTGCTTTCATATACCTGTACATTGCCTGTTTCTACATTCCCATCCACACTAATAGTATAATCATGTATTACCTGGACGCAGTATGAGGCTTATTCTATTTTATCATGTTCAGGGGTTAATAGCCGACAGTTAACACGCACTTTACGTGACCTACAGTTCTGTTGGCCACACCTGCTACGTTATGATTTGGGCGTGTGACAAGCTTTGTACATCGAGAGCCTTTAGACTATTTTAGCCTCCCTAGTGGAAGATATAAGCCTGACAGACTACATAATTATTTGCATGGACGTCAGATTGCAATAACTTCGCATAGTCGTCATAAGTTTTTCACACAGGTCGTAAAATCGTCATAAAAAAGTCAAATCTAGTTGATAGTTTGGTAAGGATGGTTAGGTTAGGTAGGTTAGGTAAGGAAGGTTTTAATCATTTAGTCATCCAAATAAATAATATATACTTATTCTCTTTCCAATGACACTACGGGAACAATTGGATCTGGAATATCACATATTATATACAAACGGACATGATAAAATATAAACTACAAGCACTGCGTTTGCGAGAAATGTACCTAGTTTTCCGGGAATGAAAAATGGCAATGAAAATATGCATATCCCTATCGGCGTAGCTCCAGCTACCAAAACGAAATGGTAAATAAAATAGTGCAGAAGTGGATGATCTGGTATCTACCAATAAAAATCATTGTGTAATTACTTCTTCTTATTTTGTATTTTTTTTTGTAAATCGCGTTTTGTGTTGAAAATAGTCTGTTTTAAACAATTCTCTGTAACCCTAAAGTGAGATGTCCAGTAACAGAATGGTTTATCTGAAGTGCTACTGCCGATTATGGCAGACGTACTCATGGCTGACGAGTGTGACCACTCGTACTACTTAGCTTGTCATATCGCGATATTTAATGTGATCACAAGACGTATTTATCTATTGAAATATTTTTCTCGGCCGTTTATCACAACAGTTGTTAGGAAGAGAATGAGATAGATATCAGCTGAAACTGTGCGTAAGTAGCGTTACTTATCGTTCATCAATTATCAAGAATACCTATAGATATGTAAAATGTCTATGACACGTAATTAGGAGATCTGCGTTTCTATTATGAGTTGTTGTGTTTTCATACGGTTTAACTTACTATTGAACACGTTCTTTCCATGGCAACGAGCACAAAGTTCCCTGGAGTTAATTAGCTAAAATCTAAGTTACATTACAGTGTGCAGAAAATGCGACATTCTTTGTCAGTTTTGTCATCAATATAATATTAATCATAAACAATAACGTTAAAATGCTGTCTTTATTTTGCTTTTTGTTCATTATCGTGTCATTTAATACTGTAGTTAGTATTTGTATAATTCAGTTTAAAAAGTCCTTGAATCAGCAATTCAAGGATCATATCCAAACCAAAACCATTCAAAATATCAGAAGTAAGTCTTCCAGAACTTTGTATTTACATATTACAAAAAATATCTATTTCGCAGTATTTATACACGTGAAGCAAAATCGACGGTGTTCCAAAAGTAAAGGAGATACGTTAAAATTAGTACATTAGGTAATTACTGCAACAACGCTGCTCACTCTGAACGCTTTCTTTAATAAGGCTCTCATAAAGTAGACAGAGCAATTACAATAGTAATTTCATTATCACGTGAAACTTTAAATGAAATGACTAGATAATTTTGTTCAAAAGTTCTTTACATTATAGAGGTAGATGAGGTATCTAAATACATAATCTTAACCTACGTCAAAAAACAAGTTTTTCCAAACGCTTTTTTAGGCATTTAGGTGGTCATCTTTACAATAAAGTTCATAAACTGATAAATATTTTTAATCTCACTAAACAAAAATGTAAATGGAGGCTAACTGAATGGCTTCTAGAGCTAAACTCTGATGATACGGAACTTATGCTTACCAGTATTGTGTAGTCATCATTAAACCATTCAACATAAATATACCAACACACATACACCACCCACCATAATACATACACAAACATTCACTTGCATACACACCTAACACATACTCACATCTTATACTAACACTAGGGACCTTTATAAAAAAAAAATTGCCTTTATATAAATTTGTTTGTACATCTTGCTACCTGGTGTCCTGAAACACAGGCCCCGAGCCTAGCTTAGGCACCAGTCTCCTACAATATAATTACCAGATTTATGTATACTTATGAAACCTATATTGTAGTGAGAAAATAAATACGATTATTATTATAGTACACTACGTCTATGTTTCAAACACACACACCTTTTGAGTTGAAAGCTGTACTTGACGTGTGTGACATAATTGGGTTACCAGAATATACTCAACAATTGTGTGGATACCTAGGTCCCATCCAAGTACAGTGCATGACGCAGGTCTCGTAGGTAGCAAGTTGTACTGAGCTGATTATAAGCGATATTAAAGTAAATAAGTCATCATACAGGTAGTCAGGTGCAACGTCTAATTGATTTACCCCGTGTATCTTTTTAGATATAAACTACAAACACCGACAACCAAAATGTTTTTCAGCGACATAAAGGATTAGCAATCAAACTTCGCTAGTACTTTGAGTAATGGGTATACCGTATACTTCGGAGTTCTTGGCCTTTAATGACATTTCTGGACCTATGTATGTGCACCAGGGTGATCCTAAATATACAAATTTAATGGGGTTTAATGAAACCCAAGATCTTATGTGCGGCAGTAGAGTCGGCACAGCCCGACCAATGAGGCTACACGGCTATATAATAATAATACCAGTCACTAATTATCGCCCAGCAAGGCAAAGGCCTCTGCCAATGCCGAGAAGGACAAACATTTATTACTTAGTTGCTGACTTCAGATTATTAAATCTTGGATATGTATTCTTTCAACTTTGGCCGGTGGTGTTTTAGAATTACTTAGAAAATACATATGACATCAAAAAGTCCAATTGATGAATATAATTATGTCTGGATTTATACCTGCAACTATGTACCTACGTATTAATTAATTAATTATCTACTAGGCTTTCACCAGCGAAATGCAGTTAATTAGAACGAAATAGTTACGGGAATTTTCGCGTAGAATTAAATACGTAATATAAAAATGCTTGACGCAATCAAAACATTACATCAGAGGACTAGTTGAATAGGAGTCATGATATTAATTGTCCGCATGAATTGGCATATTTAATATACACTTAATTATAATATCTCTGATCAGGTGCAGTCACAAATGCTAATGACAATGCACCGTGCAGAAATACCCAGAATCTGTTAGATTTATACGCCGTATGATTTACAAGCTTTGCAGGCACGTGTTTAGCCCGTATCTTATTAAATCGATCGTTTACAATATTGCACAAGTCCAGCACTAGAACCCACCATCTAACAAGGAGCTTCTAGAATCGGTTAGACAAAATAAATCGGGAATCAGTTGTCGTCTATTTTCGTATTTATAAAAAAACAAATATCTAAATATATATGAAAACCGCGATAAAATCCGTAAAAATAGTTTTATTTCAATGACTAATATTCGCATAAGTGATAGAAATTATTAAATATCTAAATGTCAGAAATAGGCCCATCTTCATCTCATCTACGACAAACGTTGCCATTATAAATCGACTCTGGCAGAATAGTTGGTAACCTGACTCAATTGCCACAAAAAAATATGTACATAGTATGATCATATTTCGTTCATACATACCTACACTGACGCGGTTGTGTTGTCTCTTTATATTTTTTAAATATTTTTTTGACAGAACGCTCTATTAAGAATCATGGAAAAGTCCATTTGTAATAAACAGGAAAATTCTCCAGACGAAGCCTCGAAGAGTTATCTTATCTTAATAGTGGAAAAATATAGTAATCCTAACGCTACCGGCACATAACACGTTTCTACTACCTATTGGATAGCGAGCTAGACAGGTTTCTCCACTTTCTTCGACTTTTATGGTATGATTAAAATGCACTATGATTACATGCTAATGGTTACTGCAGTATTACGTAGTGTGAATGTAAGACTACAGAACTGACTATTTATCACAATGTCCCGTGAAATCTTACAAATAAGTTTGAGCATTACATTTTCTTTGTCAAAATGTCTCCGTATATTCCTCTATAAATTGCAGATCTGACGAACGATTTGACAACAACATCTATATGAACAACAACTAAACAATAACTAAAACAACATCTAAACATCTTGTTACTCGGCTTAATGAATTAAAATCCACGATTGGAGATTTATCCTTATTACAGCATCGACCCGGTCTTCAATTAACTAATTCAATCAATGACATTCAAACAAATTGGGAATGGGCTAGTTTTGTAGGACATTATCAGCTGGTTTTGTGCTTTTGGTTTAACACTTTGACTGTCCAGGAAACAATATCAGGTGCTTCAATAGTTGTAGATACAGGGGACAGGGGATACAGTTGAATATACATTTTGAAAATATACCTTTTGCATATAATACCATCTATTAGGTATCTTTCTCATTAGAGTACCCATGTCATAATTGTGATTTCAAAAAAGTATTTATTTCCTATTTATAAAAGAAAATGACAAAAGGTACATACAAATCATATTATTATTTATTCTATTCAAAAGGGTATAATATCATATAAAAAGGTTAAATATTATCATCCTTGGCAGTGTAACTTACTTGGATGCCATTGTATAAAACCTAATGAGTTAATTGAACAATAAGGACCTTCAAGTACTTGTAAGTGTTATATCACGATAATGACTTAGTACTTCTGTTTATTAGTATTATCTAGAAATGACACGGCAAACTACAGGTTTAACTAATTATTCTCTATCAAGTTATAAAAATATAATATAATCAAATAAAGTATGCGAGAGCAGTGTGTTATTATTGACAAAACAAAGGAATGTAGTGGTATGATTAATAAATTAATGTGTATTTATTCTACATTCTATTGGCACACGTAAGTGTATGAAATGAATGATATGAATTCTATACTGCGTTACCATTTCATTGTTGAATGCGTTGAATTGGTTGCTATGTGTACCGACATTTTGGCAAATCATTAAGTTCAATCAATAATATAATACACGATGATTAGCAAAATTCTTGATAATTGCCAGAAAATACGTTAAAATTATATATACACTACGGTTTACTTTTCTTAATATATCGCTATATTTTCATAATAAAATCAACATTAACATGAATACTATTAGGTGACTGAGATTTGCCTAAAATATTATTATTTCTGTCATCCTGAAGGTGATAACAGCCTAAGCCTCAGTATCGGCCAGTAATCTCTGTTTGTCACGATCTTGGTAGATGTGATAAATGGATCACATGGTTTCCACGTCAATGGCAAAGTAATTGTATTTGTTATTTATCTAAACAGATAAAAATAGGGTCACTCTTTTCAAATTGACATGATCTACCCTTTACCATTTTTATAATATTTAAGTTAAACAAGCCTACGATACATTCTTAGGTCTCTTATAAAAGGGGTATCTAATACAAACACTGTTCAATTTACCAACTATTTCTACCTAAAAATGATTAGCTAAACATTTTTCCAAACTCTAATCAGTTCTAAATCTATCTCGTGCTAAAAGTAGAACATGACAGTGTAATTTTTGATTATTATGTATTTTTAAATTTAAGTACAGCGCATGACAATCTTGCTAGGTTCGATTGTAATATAATTTATGGTACACAAACGTGTGTTGTACTATAGTTAACAAGTGTATTACATGGAAGCGCTAATTTGATTGTTTTGTCTACATTCGACCGAGGATACGTCAGAATCACGAGGACTGCTGAATTGATCCGTTTGCTTGTATATAAACAAGCTCACTTGCTAGTAAATTCATTTTATAGAAATTAAGACTCGAAATTTTAATGTTTTGGTTATATCACGAATGCTATGAAAGTATAAAACTGTATGGAATCACTAGGTGTGTTAAAAATATCACTGTAACGTACCGATGTAGCAGATCGTGAGGTTCTTCCGGGGTCGCCGGTCACCTTCAAGTGCAGTTTGACAGCCTCTACGCCGGACCTCTTGGTTCGCTCGCGGGCCTCCGCCGCCGTTTCGGCTGTGTTCGCCGAGCGCTTTCCACTGCGCGATATCTCTGGTTTCCCTCCCTTCTTTTCCTGCTTCCCCCGGAAATCCTGCTTCGCTCGTCGATCGCGCGTCTTCATCTTAAATATTTATCATTGTTCATCTTAACGTTTCACTCAAATATTGACCGATATGTTCACTAACGTCGAGAACAAATTGTATCGGAAGCTGTGCCGAGATAAGATATTTGCGTTGAAGGTGAAAGAGCTGTGATAAAAAATAATACACAAATCAGGTGCCCGGGTACGTGACAGAAAAGGCCCTTTATGTTAGCACCTCGAGCTGGTCACGTAGAGTCCTTGAACCGGCGCGGGCGCGTGGTGACGGTGCAGCGGTGGCGGACGTTTGTTTCAGTATTTACGTTTTCGAGATGAAGTGATCGAGCGTGGCGGTGGCGGTGTACGGGCCGGGGTCCGCTCGGACTGGCGCAGGCGCAGCGAGCGCGCGCCGCGTTCCTGTGCCGCTTGTTTGATCTCTGATGATTAATTGAAGGGATCTCATATGACACTATTAGATGGGTCGCTATCTCGACATCATTAACACTAATGCACATCTCAATAATTGTAAATGACATACAAAAATACAATAACACAGCCGGCTTTTATGTTTGTTAATACTTTTTATATTTTGATTTAGTTCCACAGTCATGTCAAATGCACTTCATGTATATTAACAAACCCGACTAACTGCTTACTAAAACAGGTCGGTTGGTCTCATGGAATTGCACATTGGATAAAAGTACTTACGCAGGAAACTCCTAAACAAATAATATTAACACTGTCACCTATAACGTAATTATTTTCATTTCTTAAAAATACGATACACACTTAGGTATAATAAAAACTAAATTTTGTTTTGCAAACAGGACATTACAAAAAAGGATGACAACGTCGCCATCTCGTAAGAATAGCGAACAACTACAATAAGTGAGGCGAGTAAAATTCTTAGACTTGAACTACGCAGAACCAAGAGAAAACCTCTGGATAGTTCAGGAAAACGGCGACAGAGAGCGCTACGTGCACTTTTGTGACACGTGCTTTATTTGTTGTGATATAAGGTTTAGTTTGAAAGGTAACACTGAATGACCAGGTTTACTGTGTATGGTTTACTGGCTATATTCTTGCTCTACATTAAGTATCCTATTAGTCGTTAAAGTGAAATAGAGTAATAAACATCCAAATATTCGAACATCATGATTGCATTTATTGGTTGTTCTATATTGGTGCTTATGCATACTATAGGTACCTACTATAGTTTCAAATTAATAACGGTTTATGTTACGTTTAAATATGAAATAACAGAGTCATATTATAAATAATTTAATGTGCCTTGTTTTCTTTGTATTGTGGGTGATTTCTCTCGCAGCAGAGAGCAGCGGGCGTGATTTGCTTTGAGATTGTTTGTGGGGCAATGACATCCATACTTCAATATCCATAATAATATAATAAATGTGAAAGTAACTCTGTCTGCCTGTCTGTTACACCTTCACGACTAAACCGCTGGACGGATATTGATGAAATTTGGCATCTAGAAAGACCAGAGAAAGGACATAGGCTACTGATTTTTTTTAATTTCAACACTCTAAGGAGTTTAAATAGAGGTTAACGCGGGCGAAGCCGCGGGAAAAAGCTGGAAGAAAATTTAAAAAAAAAAAAACAGGTCCTGTAAATCAAGGATGCAAAGCAGCGGATAGTTTTGGGTTAGTTTTGATGAATAGTTATAAGATGAATAATTAATTATTATGCCCGATGAAAATAGGCTCGCCTCGTTTTAGGTACTCGTATTTAAGCATATAGGTACGTAATATGTGTAGTTTCTGTGGCATTAGAGTAATGTAGTTATTCTGTGGTTTCTAATAAAAAACGTAATATCTGTTTGACATAGGCTTTAGCGCAGACCTAGCTGGGCCAGTATGAAACTGGGGCAAATCGCTGTCTCTATCGGAGTGGAAGTACCCTTGCTTTGAAAACAGACTGTCCGAGTTACTTTGTCAGTGCAGTGTCAGTCTCGGTCAGTGTATAGTGCTATCTTGGGCTCTTGACCCTATCTACCCGTTCTAGTGACGTTGGTCATGTCATATTTAATTATGTCTGTATTGTGATTCTAAACTTCGAAATGGTGTTAAACTAATAGGCACAGTCATCGGAATCAGTCCCAGTCTCAAGCTGCGACTATGAATTATCTAACACTTAATATTCAGCTTGGGGAATGAATTCAAGACGCTCTTATTTTGTGAGTATCATGACAAATATCCTCTGCGCCACCGTCAGGGGCGCAAGAAAATTTGCAAACGAATTTCATGCGACAAGGATCGTTTAAACAGCAGTTTCTGCTTTGACCAGTGTTAATCTGTTCTTATTGTGCTTTTTGACCAACATAAAACACACTTAGGTATCTATATATTATAATTATTTCAATAATGCTACCTACCTGTTGATCGTTATAAAGGAACCTTACAAGCTATAAAGGTATAAAATAACAAATAAATTTTATAAAATATTTTATTTACATGCTTTAAAAAATAT
This sequence comes from Abrostola tripartita, assembly GCA_905340225.1. NCBI lineage: Eukaryota > Metazoa > Arthropoda > Insecta > Lepidoptera > Noctuidae > Abrostola > Abrostola tripartita. The sequence goes on from HG996488.1 coordinate 8,672,294, forward strand.
TAATTAATATCTACTATGTATACAAATGTCTTTTAAAGCTACAATAAGCTCAATGACTAAATTATAAATCGAAATAGTGCTATAGTTATTCTCACCAAAAAAGCTTCTTAACACACTTAGTTGTTGTACAAGATTATTTAATAAGTACCTTTCAATATTAGGCTTAGCTTCGACGACCTGATTGGTGCAATGGCTAAGCGATTAGACTGCTGCGCTAAGGGTTGCGGGTTCGATTCCAAATTCCAAATTTCAAAATTTGTGAGATCCACATTTGATTATCCCGAGTCTGGGTGTTTATGTATGTGATATTTCATGTTTGTGAAACGCACCCACGATACAGGAGAAAATCCTAGTGTGGGGCGACGTTTATTAAAAAAAAAAAAAAGCTAACTTGGACTTAAATAAGTCTTAAGGTCCCTTCACACGCCGCGCGCCGCTCAGGCAGCTAAATTACATTGAACGCTCGTGTGAAAACGCACTAACCGTTTTTGATATTTAGAATAATTTTGTTTATTAATTTGACTATTACATTGGCGCGACGGATGCTGTTCTCTTTATTATGTAAATTCGTATTAACAGTTCTTTAACAATCTAATTAACCAACTAAAAACAGAATAAAATCTCAATTCGCCAGCATGCCTTTTATTTAATTATATTCTAATGTTAAGCGATATCTTTGCCAAACAACATATGAAGATAGACAATGGAATTCTTGACAATGAAAATTTCAACAAATATCTATTAGTAAATGCAGGTTCTACTGTCAGTAGATATGTATTATTGAACTATTGAAGTCGGTTATTACTTTACAGAATGGCAATACTGTCTTTCATGCAAGATATGGCGTGATTCCAATTTTACGCGAAGCGATATTTTGATCTCCGCAATGCCGAAGTAAACCAAAATCTTCCAATATGATATACGAGTACACATGGATATAGCTGTCTTCCATTTGACATTCAATCTTCGTCTGCACACCAGTTGACCAGTGATAGAGCAGATTAGGAGCCGCGGACTACAAGCTAACACTAACATAGATTTTTATATATCACAATAAATTATCTATTTTATTAATGAGATCCTTCGGTGTTTTATCTTCTATTATGATTCGGACTCTGAAACAGACAAAAAAATAGTAGTTTATAATTATACCTCTAAGTAGAATACATAGATAAGAACAATAGAATTTATAATACATTTCTTATTAGTAACTAGGTGTCAGTGGGACATAAAATATTGCTCTCAAAATGCTCAGAGAGAAAACAGTCGTGATTGTCATAATTACCACACTCGGGAAACGTATTGTTATTTGTATAATTGTGTCTGTCTCTAGTAAGACGAAACCTTTGAGTACCTGCCTCCGAAACTAATTGTTATTTTGAGGTTTACAAATACCCGTTTCTGTGTGTAACATTATGACAGATATCCATTTTCATATTCATTATATTTTCGATGTCGCTGTATTATTTTACTGTGACAATAAATAAAAGTATTCTAGCAATGACGCCTATGTAAGTGTTCTGTGCCTGTTTCCTTAATGTCATGGAAGCATACTATTTTCCAGGCTAGGTCATAAATCCATCATACGGATTGATTCAGTCAATTTCCGAAATAATCATGAGTCGCTTTCAATCAGCAAATATATTTCAACGCATACGAATTTTGCTGCTAGAAAAGCCGAAAATTATTTATCGAACATGAAAAATAAACTCGGAACCTAACCACTAGACCAATAAACTTTTGCGTGTCGTTTTAAAAGTTTATTGGACTTTCCGTCATCAACTAAAACGCTGTAGCGTAATCGGTTTAAAGATTGCAATAATGCTGAAGTTTTTGTTGGTTCTGTGCCAACAAACATGCTAACAAGTCGTTTCCTTTCTTGACTTTCGCAATTTCTGCAGAATCATATAATTGGCCGATACAATAGGTTCTCTTTACTGTTTCTGCTAAAACGGATATCGGAGTTTAAACTTTTTGTTCTTTACTCTCTTGTGATTTACATGGTTACGTATTTGTACTAAATGCTATGAGTAAGTACTATGTAAGATAAGTAATATGTATTTACTACGACTTATGTTCCTGGATGCGTAGATAGTATCTAATATCACTTACACAAGTGCAAAATGTTACAGTACTATATTATTCTGTGTTGACAGGTATGATACATAAATAAATTCATCATATTTAAACGAAAATGTATATTAGGTTATTAAAACAAAAGAAACATCAAAGTTTAATATTTTTAATATTTTCATATTATTTCTATGAATGGGATGAGGCTCTCATAAATCGCAGAATTGTCAACTTTCACGACATCAATTCAAAGAGACAGCTCAATAATACGGGTTAGCTAGTAGCGTCAAAATAATTACCTTTTTCACACTTTTCATTTTTCTCTTTCAGCAGGATAGGTCCTAAATATTTAGTGAGTAAATAACCGATAGGTGTCGTGACTAGTATGGCTTGTATTGTCATTCTCATCAGATGTTCAGCGTACTCCATCTTCTGCTCATCGTGGTCACCGCGGGATATCAACGCGTTGATCGCTACTGGACACAACACCGCCTGGAAACCCAAACAGTAGTGTTATGTTAATGTAGGATTGAGCTCCTCAAAGGCAACCAAAGTGACTGCAAAACGATGACTTCAAATATATATTATTACACACATTGTGCAGATAGTCTTCACTTTAGTTTGCGAATAAACTCAATGTGTTGATTGTCTAATCAGTGTCAATTGAAGCTCGTGTGGCTGCGGCTGTTGCATAATTGCGATGTTGTCGTGTTGCTTCGCTTATATGGAACCCATTAATTCATAGGGAATTCCAGTTCAGACTTGGGACACCCGGATATTTTACACGCGCCAGGATCTAACCCGCAACTTAAAGTCAGCAGTTCAATGGCGTCTACTGTGCTTATCTTGTCTTTCCTATCAAGAGACGTATGTGACGTAGTAAGTATTTTGAATTATATAAGTACTGATATTTTATGAAAACGTACCTCAACAATAGATTTGGGCACCCACGCGCAACAAATGAACAATCTTTCCCTTAGCTTTAGTTTTGAGCACACCAGGAACGAGACGATCATCCTGACTGCCAGGCAGACAAACAGGATAGCGAAGCCCAACAGCATAACTCTAGATATCGACGATTTCAGCTGCAATAAAACACGTAACATGTACTCACACTGCAATTTACAGGGGTTTAGATGCTTAAATTTAATATCAGTTGTATAACTGTATGATATTGTTATCATTAAATAAACATACAGTGTGAAACTCTTCGTAATTTGAGTTCCATGAATACTAAAGACAATAATCCAATAAAAAACTTGATTTATAATGTTATTAAATACTATCTTTTTCTGGGTGAGATTAAGTTGGTTATTATTGTAAAAGATTAGGTGCAGTGCAAAGTTTAAAAGAAAATATTTTTCAGTAATAAAACATATAGCTAATGTCTGACAATATCTTGCAATCAAGATTTACTGTAGATTACTTTCTTTTAGACCGAAAAATAACTAAGCATGAGATAATATCGCTACGAACACAATGCTTGGCAAACGAAATGTAATAGGTTTATACCTATATGTATAAGGTACCTATAAGCCTACAAATTGTACCTCTATATAAATAACTTTCATTTAATTTATTTATTTGACTGAGTATAAATATTTTTCATTATATAAGAAGATATTTACCATGTTCGGGTTTTCAAGGTGCAAAAGTACAAATATGTTTAAAACTAATACAAGCACTAAACAATTTTAAGTTGCATTATTAAGACTACAAAATTTACCAAAATGTAAACGTATCTCATGGTTATAATGATGCCAAGGCATATAACACGAGATTGACCTTAACTTGAACCTTGAACTAAATTTTTGAATTATTTTTATGTCAATGTCAATGTTTCCGGCAATCTGTATAATTAAGGTATTTTGATCAATACCTAGACAATGCATAGAAAACCTGGGACGTCCAGTCTGGCAACATAAAACATTTTCGATTTTAATGAATTTATAATCCATGGGAAAGACAGTTTCACCGTGATTCAGCGGTGTTAGTTAGAAATAAATATTTGTGTTTTTACGTTTGTGTTCACCTTAAGCCTACAAATTATCATCCATCAATATACAATTATACATACCACGAAAAAGGTTCCAGTGTACGCAAACAAAGCAGGTTCGACCGCTGACCACATGACGCGGTACGCGGTCGACGCCGGGTTGTTGTTTAGTTTCCACCCATCCTTCGCCCAGTGCTTCGCCGCTGTGGCATTGCACGCCAACACTGCTATACCACCTGCAAAATTAATCGAGTACTTACTTACATTTTTGGTCAGATTTCAGTGAAATTTAACAAGAAGTCATTTATTAAGCATTCACATATGGTATAGTTTTTGTAAGTTCGTGTAAACGTTAATGAAACAAGCCTTAATATATTTAAAATACATTTTTAGGGAATGTGAACATTTAACTTTAACAAGTAAATTGTTCATACTTACCTATATGTATCTATGAACACGATTCAAACTATTGGAACAACGGACTCAACGGACAATTTCAAGAAAGTGGTTAGCCTTTATTCAAATAATCCTTCAGAATTCAAACAGACATATCTCTTTGACGGTAAAATTATAACTTAAAGATCAGGCATAATAAAAGAGGATCGGAGCTAAAGCCTTCTATTCCATTCGAAAAGTCTTTAAATGATATAGAACGGAAACTGCGGAAGCATCCATCTTTAACTGTCTTGTTTCCTGTTAACTAAAGCTCAGGTTTTTATATTTTAAGTTTTGGTCAGCGCATTTGGAATTAGGTATTGCATGTACATATACTATAATAGTTGTATTCGTATAAGGGGTATGCTAAGGTATACAGTAACACATCCACATTTAGGTAAATCATAACTTGATCCCTTATTTGTATGGAATAATATTTGTGGGTAAGGTTTTATTAATACGTAATAGTAAAATTCTGTAGGAATATAACTCGGCTTCTTTAATGATTCAACTTTAAGTTAATTTGGCCAATCTACGGAAAAAAAAGAAGAAAAGAACTATGTATTTATAGTTAAGCAAAATAATAAATATGCAACACAGGCACAACAACTCATACTTATGTAAAACGGATTAAAAGTTCATTAAGTTACGCTCCTCACAAGATGTGGGTGTATTTTATGACTTCGCTTACAAGGCACTTTACACACTCTGGCACAGAGGCGTGGAGACTGGCACACAAAAAGACAGGCATATGACCAGCAGTGGCTGAAGTCAGGCTGTTGATAAAGATGGTGAAATCTAAAACCTATATTAGATTCGAGTTCCGGATCAGACTCTTGTTTCATGTTGTGTTGTTCAAGTAAATAACGAAAGCAAAGTGCTATTTGTTAGACATGTTAATTAGACCAATAAATGCAATAAGTATTATAATTACGTATAATAAGAATACAATAATGAGTCACTATCAGGTGACCAGTCATGCGAACGCACATTTTGGCAAAGATTCCTTCACTGTTTGCTCTTATTATCTTTATTAAGTAAACGAAACGTATTACAATATATCGTAAGTATCTATACACGTACTATTCTATGTTAACATAAAGTAGGAGCTTCTGTCGCGTGGTATTCCACAATATGTTTCCACGTGATATTAAATCACTGAAATGAAATATGTATGTTACAAATACCCGGCTGTGCATGGGAAAAGTCAGCTGTTTGGCGCACAGGAAATGATGCAGTAACTGAACTAAAATATTTTTGGTAAAATACTTTGTGAGTTGGTGTAACATGTTTCTATGTTAGGACAATATTGAATTTCCAGTTTGAATATAACATACAACCATAAAATCGCGCCTGTATTCCCCGAAGGGGTACGCAGAGGTGTATAGTACACCCTCATATCGCCAATTTATGTATGAAATACACGATAAAGGTTACGTAATGTTGGTATAATATTGTATTATACCGCCTAATGCAGAACCTCAGATGTTAACCGTAAGATTATTTTAACTTTCCTTTAATTTTTATTCAAAAAGAAAGATTAAGGTCACCCTTTGTAAATCACTGGTAAAGCTTTCTTTAAATCTTGTTAGAAAAAAGCAGGTTTGAAGATTTAAGTTCGTAATAATAAAATGTATTTGCATTGTTTAATCTTTTTAATAATTTCTTCTTATTTTGCTATTTACCCTTTTTGCTTAACCTGACATATACGGAACAGTTCCAAATCACCTTTCCCTTTAGATGCATGAAGACAACCAATGGCAGTATTATCTTAATGACCCTTGAAAACTGCTTCGTTACCACGGCCGGGTGACCAATGACCATAATTTAAATTTGCCACACATAGGTATTCAAACTAGGTAGGTATGCTAGTGGTATCAAAGATTGTCCCTTAAGGCATAATACTTACGTTGATAAAGTAAAAACAGTATATGAGCCTGATACAGTAGATACGAGTTACCTAATAAAAGCTGGGCTAGTATAAAGCTAGTATAGCAACATTTACACGTTTCTATTGGTATATGAGAGCATACACTTACACAATGAGTCTAGGAGAAATAGCGAGTGCACTAGAAGCTAGTTGATAATGTATCATTGGGTCGTATAGGAGGGTTAACGGCTACGGAATTTCGTATATTGTGGCTAGCAAATTGCTTCACACAATAGATATATAGTATATCGTATACCTACTCGGATATTTAAGATGCTTGGTGCTTATAATACTTTAGATTGAGATAAAAAATATTTTTACTTCCTTCATACTACTGGTGGCCTAGTGGTTGACATACCGGATTTCTATGCACGAGGTTGCAGGTTCAAACCCAGGCAAGTATCAATGTGACTTTTTCAATGTCATAAATACTTTCTTAGATATTCTGAGACACCACTGACTAACGGTGACGAAAACATCGTAAGGAAACCTGGATTTAATTATCTGAAATCGCCAACCCGCAGTGAGCTAGCGTGGTGATCAGTGCTCAATCCTTCTCTAACGAGAAGAGGCCTTTGCCCTGCAGTGGGACAGTTATAGGCTGTTATTATTATTATTATTATACTACTAATACTGGTTAACAATATTGGTAAATATGCTTATCCCTATGGTAAACGGGTCTGGCTTCACGTCCGTGTGTAAAATATTACAAAACTAGATTAATTAACATGCTACTTTTTAAGATAATAAATGATTTTAAATTTTACAGAGTTTTAAAATGTTTTAGTAAACGTTAGAACTGGAGTGCTGTGTTTGAGAAATATCAGTATCCCTGAATTGAATTAAAGGTGGTGTGTGTGCGATTCATCGTTAACACGATTACGGAGCAACGGAATCGGTATTTCCTACAAGTGTAAAGCTCGAGTACCTCTTACTGTCGCGGCGAAGTATACAATGACGCACGTAATTCACTACACCTAAAGCTTTTAGAGCCGCTCGTAGTGAACGTGTTAATGTGGTTTCGATCGTGAAAAATACCTCGTTGTTTAGTATGTAGTGCGCTTATTTCTTACGGCCAGCAAATATTACCTGAGTTGGTTTAATACCATATTTTTTTAGGTTGTGATTGTTTCATGAACAGTTAATCGCCAATAACTGACCACTGAACGATAGATTTCTTATTGTACTGTACATTAAACCAATGATTTTATTGATATGCAATTTATGGATTCTTGTTAGAGCTTCTTTTCTATTTGTTGCGTTGCGTTTTGAGTTCCGAAACCACAATAAATATGATATAGATTAATGACAATAAGGAACTGTTTCAGTTTAAGTCAAGAATACCTTGTAATTAAACGAACGGTGGAGAATGTCGTATTTAACTGTGATTATGTTGTTGATAAAGACATTCAAATATTTATATAAGGAAGGTTGCAGTAGGAAATGCAATAGTGTTCCGGCTGAGATAAAGATAGCATATATAAAAATTCATATATATACATCATCCGTTTGCAGTATATATTAGTATTTTCAGGGCGAACATTTGTGTCAATCTTAGATATTTTTTCTAGGTGGTTGTGCACGTGGTATTTACCGGCATGGACTAAACGACATTTGAAATGCATTCACGGTCCATGAAAAAAGCGTAGTTTGGATCAACTTTTAAAAACGAAAAAACCAAGAACAAATTTTTTTCGACCCACTTCTGGGCACTTTCTGCTTTCAAATATTAAACTTCTTATTACTGCGAAGCAATGACATTGCAAAAAAGAACAGAAATGTTACTTGCACCCTCGTTTTGAAGACTCGAAGAGGGGACAATTGTTGAGTCTTGGATAGTAAAATTATGGTCTGATTTGATTTAAGACTAGTGCAGTTCGGACTCAGAGCTCGGAACACTTTTTTTGTTCATTTTGTTAGCATATGACGTATCTATACTTTTGAAATATCATTGCTGCGAAGGAAACATATTTAATAAAAAAACAAAGTAACAACAGTGAACCTACCAGTGCCACCCCATCCATAGTGCGCCGTGAGGAAGTTCGCGAACAGGCCGCCTACCACCACGAAGAGTATCCGCAACTCCGTTACGTAGGGGTCTCGCGAGCGCGGCATGAACTTGGCGAGACTGCCCCAGCTGACGCCCACAACTGCGCCCAACAAGAGCGCGCACGCCGCCTGCAAAGTCACACGACGTAAACTAGCAGCCAAGATACGCCGCTCAACTTATTTCGTGTACGGCCAACGGAATATTCACTATATGCGACTATGCGCTACACTTTATCTTGCGAATAAATACTGATATTGCAGGCTTTGATAATAAGTTTATCAAAGGCTCCAATCAAGGGTTCCATAAAACTAAAAAGGTTACATCATAAACAAGTGCTGCTTAAAGTGCAAACTCGCTTCTCATTAGGAGTAACCTTTTCGACATACATAAACATTAAAGACGAGAATGTAAAGTGATATTAGCATAGAACTTGTTCGTGCACTAGCTCTGTTTCAAGTTATACCGAGGTAACGTATAATTATAGAGGTATATTATGCATCAGCGCTGTCTAACGAAGTTGTAAGCTACATCAACTTGAGAGGCATCAGTATAACTAGTAACAACGTACTCTATGTTATCTTATCAAGTTATTTTACAGATATTTTGATTTAATTGTTGAAAAATTGATTTTTGATTAAATTGCTCTAAGTGGAAGGCTTTCAAGTAATTTGAACAAAACTTAGTCATCAATCGATTGTACTTAGAATAACTGCAGTAGACTGACAACTGTGTCGCTGCCATTATCGCCTATACCTAAGAAGCAAAAGGCGTAAAGTAGTACAAAATGAAAATATAAAAGCAAAGCAGTCATCATCAATTAGAAAGCATTTTCACTACCCTGACGCGTATTGCTAAATATCGTGACTGACGAGGGGCCACACCAAGTGATGTCACCGGACTACTTGCGTCAGGTTTGGCGTCAATGCATTCCATCTAAGAGGTCGTAGGACCGTACCTAGCGGCGCTTGTGTTGTCCGGCAACGTCGCCAATAATATATGCATCTTCTTTATTAAAATAAGCCAATCTTTCTTCTTCTTTTTACTATCAGCATGATACTAACAGGGGAAATGGGCCAGACAACAAGGACGGTAGTACGTTTCAACACCAAGGGTGCATCGGTAGGTATCATCACTCGTGAAGTCTCTATTTTTGTACTCCGCATGGAATTCTATTTGCATCGTTAAAATATACGTAACGTTCAAATCGCGCCTAGTCTGTATTGTGCAGATCCAATGCGCGATCAAAACCACAAGCAAGCAAATACACACAAAGGCAACACTTACCCTAATGTACCGATACGCGTCATCGCCGTCGTACACGATGAAGCTGTGGATGACTCCGAACACGCCGACACTGAGAGCAGTGTCTGTGCCACCCGCGGTGCATATCAGCTGGGGCCAGTTCTGTCCCAGATTCTTGCCAGCTGTCAGTTTCTGTACCGTTGGCATCAATACTGGACATGACACTGAAGCGTAGATCGAGCCTAGTAGAAAACCTGAGGAGAGAATGGTGCACGTTCTCATTAGGTAGGCAAACGTTCTCGTTTACCTATTACAGCGATACACTAAGCAGAGTAGGTACACGTTGTTTTTTATATTTTAATTTCATACCCATCTTCCAAAACAAATATGTTAACGAATAAAATGTATGTTTCTTATCTTCCACAGTCATTCCTAGCTGTAGTATGCACAAACGCCCCACTGCTAGAAACATATTCTCTTTTTTACAGATTCCATTTTTATCATTTAATGTTCTTAGTTACTTTTTTATAAACATAATACAGTTTAATTGTTTAATAATGTGCGTAGCTACTGATGTTTTATCAGAATAAAATATAATCCCTTTAGGTTTGTGTTTAGTTACGTTCTTTGACTCACTCCAACCGCACAAGAAGGCTATGCAATAATATATGTAATGCTATCTCAGCTACGTAGGTGCGTCTTGAATCGTGTGCAAATATTTATCATATAAAATATCTTTACTTTAAGATTATTTCGTGTAAAGTAGCATTAGATGATAAATCACCTCACAATAGAATGTGCTATTATATTTAGAGAATATAAAACAATTATATACCTACGTATTCGTATTCACCTTTGTCGGTTGATGATTATTATTGTATGGTTAAGGTAAAACGTATTCGATGACTGATTAAAAGCATGAAATATCAATGTAGTATCATTGAACTGAACCTTGACACTTTTTCTTTGCGTCGATAAATAATTGCATCGAAGCGTTAAGTTTACAACGTCAAGCTTCAACGAACACTGTTATTATTCAACAAATATAATTTGCTTATGCAAATAGACATAAATGTTTATCAATTAAGATTATACGCAGTGCGGTAAATCTTTGCATATACAATAAAAAAGTATCATCATTTAACTATCAATGAATACATGTTCATGTAACACGAAATACATACGGGTAGAGTAAATAAAAGCGCGAAAATAAAACAAAAAGTCGTCGTAGGAAACTTTTCGCTTTGATGCTTTGTCCGGGAAATCGGGCCGTGTAATTACAGGTGTGCGCACGCAATGGTAGGCGGGCTGCGGGAAGGCTCGGCGGCTGCAGCGCGTCTCAATGGCAGCGCCGCTGTGCCGCTCCGCGTTCCATGCCACGTCATGCAGCGAAAATGCATTCAAATCTTTTGCAATACCAGTTCCGCACCAGAATTTATTGAATTGGCTTTGTACCGGGCACACATCGCGCTCCATTGTGTTCAGCGTTCGTGACAAAATTTATTTTATTACACGGATTGAGGTGTTTCCTATTTTGTCGAAAGTTAGGCATTGGTTTGCCAGTTTACGTTGATTTTTAATTCATTTGCCGCATCTGTTCGCTGCCAGCTAATAGGTTGGACATTTTAATAACGGACGAGAGCGTTGATTTATCAGAATTAATGTGTGACACGTTTTTCTAATAATAGAACAGTTTAAAAGGCATTATTATTTGTACCCGCTACTGAACTCAAGCAACGTATTCAGGTCTTACTCAGATATTATGTGATATTCTCGCATAGTGATACCCACCATTAAAATATATTTTTTGATAAACAAGTCTTTATGTATGCACCTATATGTAGCACATTAGAAAACGTAGTTATAGTTTTTAAGGTAGGTATACCAAGTGAGTTCTATTCGATTGTTGTCACGGGATAAGAGCAAGATTGTAAGGGGAGGTAGTTTATTGTTGGCAGTATCCGTTACTTACGGGTGAATAATGTAATTAACTTCCATACTATCGCACAAGTAGGTACCTGCTAACCTAACGAGACTTAGTTTTAAGTTATAGTATCGTGATCACGTTGATCCATTTCACGGAGAAACTGTATTAATTACATAGCATTGTATTCCATTTCCCACAATTAACTACAATGACAGGTTAACCAAACAGAGGTGATAATTAGGGTTTTTTCTTACAACAATCACCTGTGCTCTGGGATTGCGCACGTGGACCGTGGTGCGGTCGAGGTTATCAAAACGTCCGACAAAACACGACTGTAATTCAATTTCGTGCAGACCGGGTTAACGTGGAGCTACTAGTGAGTTTTCATGTAACCCTTAGTAACCTACACCCTGAAATCTTTTATCGACGTGCACTTTTCTATACAACTATTTTATATGTTCTTCGCAGACCGGTGTATTATTTGATGAAAATAAATATTTTTAGTGACAAATAGGTATCTTAAAATAATTTTGTTTTTAGAGTTTATGACGTTGCTGCTTGCCGTTTACGTTTAAATTAATTTACAGTAGATTTAGCACTGATAGCTGAGTGGTATGACCGTTGGCCTGGTCACAAGTTTAAATCCCGGTACGCACCAATGTCTTTTCGAATTCATGTGCGTACCATGAATTAGTTATCAGTTGCAAAAAACGGTGAAGGAAAACATCGTGAGGAAACCGGCACACCTAAGAGATTTTTCAACGGTGTAGAAAGCCATGTCAGAGGCCTACAGGCGGTTTAAACTCTGACACCAGGTTGTTCATCAACCATACGATAGGAAGAAGAAGAAGCTATAAAGTGTCTCAGCAATATGCCAAGTCGTTTTTAATTTTATTTTTTTTAAAAAAAAACGTCGCCCCACACTAGGAATTTCTCCTGTATCGTAGGTGCGTTCCACAAACATGAAATATCACATACACAAACACCCAGACTCCGGACAATCAATGTGGATCGCACAAATTTTTGCCCCGTGCGGGAATCGAACCCGCAACCCTTAGCGCAGCAGTCTAATCGCTTAGCCACTACGCCAATCAGGTCCTTTGCAACGATAACTTAAGCTATATATTACGATAAGCGCTAAAGCCGTTGTGTATATAAATATCTTATGCTAGTTTTAATGGAATATTTATTATTTAAAAAAAAATCAAATTGGAAGGGAATATATAAAAGAAGTAAAAGGTACCCCATAGCCATGGATAGCCGAGAAGTAGGTTCATGCAAGCGGCGAGTGTGACCACCTCAGCGGTCCAGGGCAGCACGCCGAGCGAAGCCACCTGCCGCCAGTTCTTTTTCATATAGCTTATGTTCCAGCCAAGGGATCCCTTACCCAGGATTATTACTGGGTATATTTTCCTGTAAATCAAAATCATATTTATCTTGTAGATTTAAAGCAAATGTTTATATGCAAAAACATGCCTTGCTGAGAAGCAGGTGAAACTGTTTAGTTCTGTGTTTTTTATCAAACCTTCAATTCATAATCAAATTATTGCACAATTAAATCGTAACATTTTTATTTGTCGACGCCGGCAGTGCCCTACATTTCCTAACGAGTGTAGACATTTTCTTAATGTATTTTGAAACATGCCGATCTCAAAAAAAAAAAATTATCTTACCTCATAAATCCATCAATTTCAGTGTAATGTCGCATGTCGAGGTATCCAATGTTGCGAGCAGTGATTCCCGTCAGGATGGCAGCTAGCAGCGGCGGTAGAGAGGTGGTCATCTGCAGGATCTCGCCGGTGGCCCAGGCTATAGCGGCCACGACGGCCGGCTTGAACCAGCGGCCATTCCAACTCCACTCATCACCAAACGCACACCATAGCAAACCCCATGTAGCTAAACCTTTAACAATAAGCTACACTTTACTAGGAGAAATCGTTTGGAGACAGTCATCATCATAATCATCAGCCGGAAGACGTCCACTGTTGGACAAAGGCCTCCCCCTTAGAACGCCACAATGAACGACAAACAGTTACAGAGACAGTCCCGCAAGTATAATAGTTGCGAATATGTATGTTAAAATTCACTTCTGAAAATTAACTACCCTGCAGTAGAGATTTTCGAGATCATTTTGGTATTTAGAAAAATCATCACAATATTTAAGGAACCTATGTCAAGATTTTTTCTTATTCAAATATGCTTTATGCACATTATTATATTTGCTATTAGTACCTAGTTATTACCTCGTTAGATACCTGTAAAAATGTATTAAGTATATTTGACTAATATGAAGTATACATAAAGTCATGTGAGAAGCTAACAAATTATAATGAATTTTTGGCACGTCAGTGAAATCTATTAATGTTCGATTCTTGGATGATTAAGATAGTTTATGCCCAGATTAACTAACAACCCATCCCGTGGCCAATCGTTTAGTCACTGCGTTGTATCGTATTGTCAATTAAACAAAATGTTAATAGCATGTTTTGTATCAATACTTTTTGAATCAATAGAAGATTTTACAATCAGGAAGTAAATTAGATACGTCAAACGAGGTGTTTAAAGACTCAGGAATGATCTTTCCAAACAAGTACAACGGAATAAGGACAACAAAGCCTTGTTGGAGTCCTTGTTGGAAACAAACTGTAAATCATTGAACGTTAAAATCCTTTTTATAATTTGGCCTCAATTCACCTCTGAGTCCGTAATCACTCCGTTTTACTCGGTAGGAGACACTGTAAAATATCGCTTACCTAATAATGATAATAGGAAATAATGAACCATAACTCCCGTTGCTGCAATACATGCAGTATCTTTCTTCTCATCGTCATCTTCAATTATTTTCTTCTCTGAATTGTAATTGAACGTTATTTCGGGTGTTCTGAAATTAACGGCAAACAACAACGTTTAATTAGACGCGAACACAAATTAAAGGCTCAATTAAAACGGTCGTAGTATACACTCACGTAGACTCTACCATTACTGTACTTTGACGGCTCGGTATCGTTACTAATAATGTGTCGTCTTCGTTCATACTGTTATAAATAGGATACTGCAATCTAATGAGATGTTCTCACAATAAAAAGTACTTACTTACGTTTTAAAGTCATCGTTGTGTACAATATAGACACCCTTATCTAAGGCCTTTGTTGCGTTTTTATCTGAAAATAAGACAAATTATTTATTCATAGGATCAAAATTGCTTACTTTACATTTATTTATGCCACTTGTATAATAAAAATTCTGTAAATATAAAAACTCATAGGTATATCCGTCAACATTTTCAATAAATTATTGCGAATTCGAGGACTTTCATATTCAGTAAAATGTTTCCGGTAAATCCTAACACATTCAATTTGAACCCACATTTATCAGTCAAACAATTAAATTTCGTTTTAAAATTCGTAAACACATTCTATGGAAATTGCTTCAGTATATAGATCTAGGTATTATTATATCGGCGTGTGTATGTTCATTAATAAGATGAATATGAATCTCACAGCGTGGTTCATTTAAGACTACAGATATTTATTGAATATTTTACAAATAAATGAAGCAGTCTTGTATTGGTTGATCAATATATTCAATGTGCTACAGTGATTGTCGATACTTTGCGCATCAATCAACAGACGATATGGAATGCTTTTAATGTATGTTATCAAAATAATTATTTATCATATCTTTATTGCTACTACTACTAATGCTACTCTTAATTCCTTTATCTTAAAAAATATCACGAAAATTAACTACGTCTCCAAAAAATTTGGCTGTATGACGGTTTCGGTAAATACGATTATCAGATCATACAAAAACCTGAATTCTAATACGCAAACATTACGCTATTTTTAACAAATCTAACGATTACCTAATCGCAGAAGATTAATGACTTTAGTTAACAGAGAAACTGAATAAATATTCAACTGCGTTACTTTGGCTTATCACCAGTGGATGTTGTTAAATTGTGAAGTTACAAAACTTCTGCACGGCCCGAAGTCAACCAAATCACCAGAATACTTTTACATTTTATCTAAATGATAATAGTCTTATTACAATAACTTTGTTTTCATTGTTTTCCTACCACGTGGACTTGAACATCGGCATTGAGAATATTATAAAAAAAGTTTTGTGTAAAGACCTTAAGAAATTAGATCACGAAAAGTTTTTAAGATTACATTTATATTGTTTTCGACAGTATTATGGTTCATCGACATTCATCGCGTTAAGTGGACCACGATTTTTAATTTTCTTACCCTACTTTTCGTAGTAATTGTTTTTATTATCTACTTCTACCCAGTAAGTAGTCTCGGCGCCTTTTTTTCTAGTTCTTCGACGGTAAAAATGGTGGGATTTGATATTCTAAAATGTTTTGTGTGTATCGCAGGAATGAAGAACATGTGTTGCATATACAACTATTTTGTCGTATGATAAAACAAAATCAACTAAAAGAACTCAAGTCTTAACGAGGAAATTCGATACGAGTGAACACACAACATAAAGAGTATTCGATATTACTAACTAGGCTTTCTGCGATTTCAAGTTACGCAAACTGTTTTTATTCTAATTAGTTTCTTAACTTGACACCAACCATATGAAGGTTTAAGTTAGGTATAGCAAATTATAATCACGTTCAATAATTAAGGAAACAACATACCTTTTTTATTATACAATACAAGCCTTTTTTATCAATTGACGCTATTTATGTTTTCTTCATAACAAATATGCTAATCGACTAAAATTTATTTTAAAATATACAAATCAAAATATAAGTAAGTATCACACTGATTAACATTGTCTGGAATCTCTGAACGCCATTGTTACTATGTTATTTTAATTAGTATAAGTTTTGCTCTAGAGATGTTAATAAGGTGGTCGACGGTAATAACTTTAATTAGAAGTCCTTTTTCTTGGTTTTTAAAGACAACTGGTTGAATAACCACGCTTGGAAAAACAGAATAGCAGACGTTGACGCTGGTCCATTTATCTATCTATTTTTTACGGCACGATACACCTACGCTGTTGTTTGCCACACCCTAATCCACAACTTTATACGACATTGTAACAGAGTACACACAATAATCGAGCAAGAAGTATCTTGTGCAATACGTGATCAATAAGAGCAAAGCAAAATTTCTCACTAACCAAAATAGGACAAAATTTGTAAGTGAAATTACGATTTAATAAAGACAATAAAAGTATTTTTAAAACAGTAATTAAATGCTGCCTACGCACGAATTTACAGTGATCTGTGTAGAGGTATAGACAACTCGAAACAATGGCGCTTGTCGGTTCTATTGAACTGAACTGTCTTGGAGCCAACAACAAAATTAATTAGAATAGACAACAGCAGTACCTACCACTTTGCTTCCTGCTAAAGTGTCGGTGGTAAAGTTCTGAATTGTTGTAGAAATGACTTTAGTCTGATGTTCTCAGTCAATATACAAAGTGATCTGGGGTTATTCAAAGTGGTACCATAACTGGAGTCGGCCACCGCAACGTTTACAACCGGCATCGCCGGCGTCGCGACGGTCCTTGGACTTGAACGTGTTTATCGTACAGGTTTAATCACGCGAATAGGATATTTGTCAGTTTCTGACAATATTTTAACTTGAAAAATATGGAAACAGTGCCAGTTTACAACAACAATAGCTGCTCGTGTGATAGATGTAAAATGTATATTTAAAGGGGCTCAAGCTAGTTTCCGATAAAATGGAAATTAGATGAGTGCGAAGTAGAAAAACTAGTAAATAAAAACGGTTAACCATAGGTATTAGGTAATTGACGCCAGTTGCGTAATAACTGCTTAGAATGAAATTGAAGAATCACAGGATTTACCGGGTGGAAAGGCTTCTCGACCCCAATTCAATACAGTTCTTTCAGAAATATAAAGATTATGTTAATTCGCGACGTATTTTATTACTACCGATATGATAATGATAACCCAATAAACGTCCATTTGTTAATTGTTGGTGTATTTACCGATTGGGGATCTTCCAATGATTACTCGTATTTCTAAGGATTATATGATTTTAATTGAATTTGATACATACATACCCACATAATTATCACAGTGAAGATAAATTCTAAATTACTGAGCTCATCCCACTAATATGAGCTTAAACTAACCTAGTGATTTTTCTATAAAAACTGGTTTATAAGGCCGAAAATATGACATGTATGTATAATAATTTATTATTACGGTAAGCATATACGTTAAATATCGTAGTTACCCCTAAAGCCATCGAATAATCGATTCAGGTCTTATAATATGATGATCACCCTTGATAGTAGAGGGTGTATGGTGATAATCAGAGCGCAGAAGGAAGTTGTTCCAAGGCAGGTACACCGCACTACACAAATTGACAAAAAGTCAAGCGCGACTAATTAACAACAGCACAATACATGATAGGTGTACCACAACAAAATAAAGGTGTACGCAGATAATTACCCCGCCACGGAGTTTATGTCGGGTCATGGTGAGGACGGCTCATAAGAAGTCAACAGAACACGCTACGGTGATAACAATAGCAAGGAGGCAACGCCTTTTAGTGCTGATGAGGATTGATGGCTCTTATATTTATGTCCCCGTATTAATGAATCGGCAAATTACAAATTAAAGACTGAATTACAGACAGAAAACAATTTTGAGACTTGGTCTGTTGTGTAGGTCATTTAACAAAGATCCTTTAAAATATCACAAATCTATGTACGATCGAAGTTATGGGTAAATTAATAAAATGGCCTAAAAATTCCTAGAGAATACGACAATAAGGCATTTGCTACGCATTTGTAGGAAATTGTATAATTAATTCCTAGATGAAAAATCTATTTCAATTGGACCGTTACTATGTCACAAACTCCGGACTAACGGAAAAATTGCTTAAGGCTTCTTAATTAGACGAACCAATGAGTTGAATAATGTTGGAGGGAATAGAAACTAGACCAAGAGACTCTCAGTAGCTATTGATTGGTGGACTATGTGCAAAATTATACATTGTACAAGATGAAATTGCTATTGAAGTAGTAAGTGATGTTCGTTATACATGTTGGCTGTAGTCACATTGATAAGAATTGACACGTATGAAAACTGTAATTAATGTATCCTTTTGATGTATATTTTTTAGGTTTTAAATAGATGCGGACACTTATGCATTTGCACATTTAATTACCTTAACGGGTTTATAAAAAACAAGAAACAAGGCGTTACAAATTTATGACGATAGCCATTTTAGACCTCAAGTATTATTTTTAAATTTTCTTTTTGTTCCTACTGATTAAATTTATAAAAGTGCATGCATAGTATTGTTTCCGTTTATAGACACCAAATAGATATTTAATTCAATAATAAAATAAAAATACTCACTTTCTGGCATTTTAGATAATAATGAAAGCGGCGTTCACTTTAATTTCCCAAAAATTGGCACAAAATTAGCGTTTAGAGCACACAGACAATGGGGGACAGGAACATGGTTCATGAGGTATTAGCTGAATGAAGTCCGACGACCGGAGGCGAGCGGCGCGAAGCTGCCGGCTGAGGCAACGTCACACGCCGTACCAATAAATAGGCATTATTATCATTTAGCTACGTAATTTTCACTGCTTAATAAAGATTGCGACTGATATTCTAAACTGTCTGATTACAAGTATAGATACAAACAAAACACATTGGGAATGCACGACCTCCTGTCGTTGAGTTTGCACACAAGTATTTTATGAGGAAGCTGAACATAAATAATTATAATTATTATTAATAAAACGCAAGGCTTTTTTACACTTCGTAAGGACAGCAATTGTAGGACCTTGTTGATTAATAAAGATGAGTTTTCTTAAGATCCTGACAGTAATAAGATACGTTTCTATTTAGAAACGTATCTATACCTAGTAGTTAAAAAAGTGGGATTATGTACCATTACAGAAGCGGTTACTCTTTGCAAACGTTCCTCAAAACTCTAAACTGAATTGGCATAAAATAATTGTACCTACGTCAAAAAATAGTTGACTTAGAAGGAATCGAACTCACAACACTCGGTGGTCTAGTTATTTGGCCTTAGCATCACCTCTCGTGTCATAAATAAATTTATACTGCTGAGATTTGACGATCTCCTAAAACTCTTATTTTTATGTCAAGGGCTGAGAACAGATTTCCTTATATATTAGTGTCTTTTCGATCGTTAACAGTATACGGTGAGTAAGCAGTGATAGCCGAGTGGTATGATCGTTGGACGGCCAAGTCCGAGGTCGCAAGTTCAAACCCCGGCACGCACCGCACCGATTGCTTAAAACGGTGAAGGAAAACATCGTGAGGAAACCGGCACACCTGAGAAAATTTCTTGTAAAGCCATGTCCAAGTCCTTCAGGAGGCGGTTTAAACTCTGACACCAGGTTATTAATAAATCATACGATAAGAGAAGAGAAGAGACCATACGGTTTTAATAATGCTTGGCAACTTGATACGCGGTAGGTCGGTTGCCAGTGTTGCCACTAACACAGTTAAACCTATTGTTGCCCGGCCTCTTCACCTATCATCAAATTTGCTTAACTCTCATGTAACAAAGCATATGCTTTGGCCTAGGTATATTATTTATTGTTTCGACAAATATTATGAACACGTCATGACAGCTACATATCCCGTGGAGTGCCGAGCCAGAATAGCACCTCCCCATTTCGTCCCGTGGGTGTCGTGGGAGGTGACTAAGAGATAAACCAGAAGATGGGCAGCAGCGTCTTCTGTAATCACACCACCAATACTGCGATCCCCAAGAAGCCGCTTGTCAAGCGTGGGGATTATGGCAACTCCCCCATTTTAGGGGGAGGCCTTTGTTTAACAGTGGACGTCTTCCGGTTGATCATGATAGGGTCAAAATCGCATAAGAATATACTGGTATATGTTGATACTTGTCTGCTTCTGGTCCTAAAAAATCCTAAAAAAACTGTATGCAGTTCGTATCCTAAGCCCATGGCCCACTACGACATTGTATGTTTGTTGCTACTCGTAAAGTGATTCTTATCATGTTATATTATGAGGATAATTCGATTTTATTAGTCTGTCTACAATATAATTATAGTAATGCTAAATAAACTGTAATTTAATTATTTATTGTTGCCGGATTATGTAGATTATTAACAGTGTATTTTTCCATGCTGATTTGTAAAGTTATTAGAACGTGTCGTATCTAAAGAATTTTATAGTTAAGATGCCCATAAAATAGCTTTGTTCTGATTAGGAAAGTTCCGTTATACGATTGGCAAACTTCAATATTGTGTAGGTAGAACATTATCATATAACATACAAAAAGGGCAGTAAATGTTACCTACCCTTTTAAAATGGTTACTTGTCTAAACGTAATTGTATATATATAATTATATATATATATATAAAACGCAAAGCTTTTTTACACTTCGTAAGAACAGCAATTGCAGGACCTTGTTGATTAATAATGATGAGTTTTCTTAAGATCCTCACAGTAAAAAGATATGTTTCTATCTAGAAATGTATCTATGCCTAGTATTTAAAAAAGTGGTATTTTGTACCATTACAGAAGCGGTTACTCTATTGTAAACGTTCCTCACCTAAACTGAATTGGCATAAATAATTGTACGTCAAAAACTCAGTCAAAAATATTTTATTGTCTAAACGAAATTGTAGTATGTTTTTGAAACGAAAAAAGGTATTAATTTCAAATTACAATAATTGTTTTTTCTAGTTCTATCGGAGTGACATCAGCTTTCAGTTTTTAGCTGAAAAAATAATCGTCAAATCATAGAGGCTCTCCCAACACAATAAGTACCTACACTAATTAAGGAACTATGATTAACCGCTTATTAATGACGATATTAAAAAAAAACAACTACATACAAATAATTGTTGTATTTGAAACTATTCCATAAAAGTAGTAAATATTGTTATCATAGTAAAAAATGACATCATTTATTAGATCGAATTTGATACCATCTAATACAAGTCTATATTCCATTTTATCAGACAATAATGATTATGAATAGATTGATTTAATATAATTTTTATAATACCTTATTTTGTGATAACAAGAGACTTTGACTACGAATATGATCCCCTAGATTGTTTGCTAATTCATCGTAAGACGTTTCGTGATTGGCACACCTATTTAATACGTAAATCTAATTAGATTAATTTCGATCAGCATTACATCATACCTATTTATTATAATTTATATTTTCCACAAAAAAACAATCAAAATCGATAATATGGATGATTTTTTGACAAAACTTTTAAAATTAAGAATTGTATCCTCTGAGCAGTTACTGAAAATGAATTGAAATGCCTCATATAATGAGTAATGAGTCAAAACACGATGAAAATAAACTAATTTTTGAAATTCAATTTAATTTCAATTCAAGGTAGTAGTTCTTTTGTTTAGTACTACATTCATGGACCTTGAGGTCACAATCGTGGCCGTTGAGGTGAAGCCAGAGCCAGCCAATACCAGTCTATAGTTGGACAACAATATAAGTTAACAGATTTTCGGTCATCTTGAAAAAAACCCGCTTAATAGCAATAGGCGCACCTATAGGATCAGGGTGCTGTTGCAGCTCCCTCTTTCTGTCGTGCCCCAGCAATGTTTCTGATGCGCGCACCGATAAATTTAATGCAGTCTGGCGCAAAAAGTCTGCTTCTCTACTCAGCAGATTGCGTGGAAGCAGCCACAGCCTTTGCTGGATAACACGACTGCCCTCTGGTATGGAAACTCGCCCAAAGGACCAAGTCGCTGTTGACTATATTTTATAGTTGCATTTTCTTCCTGTTTCTTTTATGTGTTTTGTTTTTATATGTTTGTAAGGATGGATCTTGTTAAAGAATTTATATTATTTCCTGTTTAAGAATTCTTATAGACTGACAATAATATAATTAAGTCTAAAATGTAACGATTAAGTTGGGTTACATGAAATAATTACACAAGAAATATAATATTACATATTTATTGAACGTCTATATACTGTAGAGTGGTTTGCGTGTTGTTCCGTCGGACGAGGTTCGATGTCTGAGGCGGTGACAATGTCTGTGCACGATAAAAATCTGAAAACAAACAAAAGTTGACACTTGTATACATTTTTTGTTTTGGAATAAAACTTTAACTGAGTATTAACGAGAAAACTTTAGGTAAACTAATTACCTAATGCTGTCGACCGTTTCGGGAAATGTAGGCGTATTGGCAGGTTTACAACGTGTAATATCGAACATGTAATACCAGTTTACAAATATATTCATGTCATGTCGGTTAGTTACTGATAGAAAACTACATTAGAGTCGATTTTTATTAACTAGTGTAACGTCGAAAAATATTATGATTGTTTAGCCCTAGGACGTTAATAACAACGTTTATATAATTTCAGCAATGTAATACTCCATATTAGAATTTATGACGATATTTGAGATAGTCGTAACTTATAAGTTAGATGGACATAAATGACAAACGCTTAAATTATGATAAAAGAAGAAGATAAATAAAACCTCATTGTTGGTAAAAAATCAAAAGGGTTGTATTAGCTCAAGAATACTAAGTATACAACAGCAATCGTATTGCGATCTCTAATGACACCGGCGTAGATATCGTAACGTACCGTTAGTCAAACTGAGATCACGGTCATTAACTTTATTTTGCATATCAAAGTGCCGATATAAACAATAATAGATTACCAAATACCAAACATGATTAGGTAAAAATGGACTTTTATCTAATTATTGCTAAACAGTTAGACATATTGTCTTGTATATTTTGTATGTGATAATGTTTTGATTATATCGACTAAAGTGTTTCGTACGGTGCTTTATCGAATAAAAACCTGGCCTCACAATCTATAAAAATCCTCATAAATTATTTTTAGACAGCATTTATTAATATACACTTTATCTCGACTGTCATGGTAATTAAAGTTATCTGCTACAATAATTTAGATTAAGTTAAGGAGGACTTAACGATATCTAAATAATCAGCTGTTTCCATGAACTTATGTTATAAAATTGAATTGATTCATGCAGGAAATATATTCAATTATTATTTTGTTAAGTACTCCGTCTGGTGCTTTATATAAAGATTAGGTTTTATTAGAAGTGCGGTAAGCAGCACGCGATAAACAGCCGATTATTTATGGTTTTGTCACTGTTCTGTAGTTTCAAACTATTGTTACACAAATTAAGATTATTTGCAGGCAAATTCAGCACATTTTTAATTGACTAAATTTGTGTTTCAAACTTATGCGAAATACACTAAGTGGGTCCTAGTAAACAGTAATATACGAGGACCAATCATGCATAATCATTAATATTTTACCATGTTTTTATAGTTTTTTTCGATAAATGAAAATCGTAGTTTTTTGTAATTTTATAGTCCGTCTGTCGACAATTTGCATAATTCATAAAATAAAAATAATGGCTCTACTCTTTAACATAGAGATTTCAATGATTTTACAAAACATAAGTTATTACAGACTGCATACAATACATACCCAATTAAAGGAAATGTACATTAAATTAAACTCGGAAATAATATTAGAACGTTGCAGTCCAGAACATTATATAAAGCAAGATCTAAAGAGATATTAGCATGGCAAAACTATTATAATTTAGCACGGGGTGCGGGTAATATGTGTTTGTAGTTTGGTGTGCAGTGGCCGCAACATGCGGCTGTAGTCGTGACCATTGAACATTATGTTCATTGCCATTCTCAGTCCTGTGGAGACTTGCCTCAAGCCCTAACGATGAAATTAAACTGGTATAGCTATTCATATTACAGGGGGCAATTTCATTACCTGCAATACTGGAACAGGTGTCTCTATCTGAGATATATATGCAACACAACACTCTAAGATTAAGGTCTTGTATTAATATGCATTATTCTGTAAGTAGGTACGTTTTGTTATTATCATGTAAGCAGATATGATTTCTTTATGTCAAAAGAAACTAAACAGTACCTAACATTAGGCATTAATCTTTGCTATTATTTACTATATATCCCGGTTATACTCACGTGTGTACTCGGGAATGCCCGACTAGTTTCGAACTCGAACGGAGCCCTTATTCATGAGCTGGTTACGCGGCGGACTCCGCCGCGTAACCAGCTCATGAATAAGGGCTCCGTTCGATGGATAACACTCACGGAAGTTATTATAGTAAAATTAATCTTTGCTGTTATCGAATATATTAGGTATATACCTAGACAGGAAATAAGTATGTTATGTACTGTCCGGCATGGAAAACTTAGTATTCGCCTTTTCGGTTGAAAACAGATATTTCCATAAGACAGTATTGTTAGTTGGTACCTATCTATATTAATAACTGCGTACGTATTAAATATTCTTACAGCCGCACTAAGTAAAGATTTCACAAAGTAAACCTTTACTTAGTGACAGTTTAAGTATGTAATGTCTCTGAGTTCGGCGGTTAATGTTATTATTTTAGAGTTACTTATAAGTCGATTCGATTCTAATAGGTATAGGAACACTTAATAAAAGATAAACAAGTATTTTGTTTCGTGCGAGCCCTGAATGTACATTTTCTTCGATGTTAAAGTGAAAGGCATCTAAATGATTAGGTAAAGGTGATAGTCCGGCGAGGCAGCGTGTATTTTCACGTGCATTAATGAGATTATTCTGTGAAGACCTAGTTTCCTACAGGTTGTTAAAGTCCAGCGTCCAGGTTGATTTATTATGGGCTATGCATAGTGTTCACTCGGTAACTTTACTTAGAGAGTATTAGCGTAAGTCTTAGGTACACCGTACAGATAATCTCGGCTTCATTCAATTAAATATTCTACTAAGAAGTTAACAAAGCGCGTATTTATATTATTAGCGTGCTGCAAGAAAATACCACTGCCTTTCTACTATGCGTTATTTGCTGTTTTATTTGTTTCCTACATTTAAAGTATTAGATGGGCTGGTCTTATGTTTGCATCAATCGTGACATAATATTCACGCTTTCAATGATTAAAAAACATTAAATTATACTACCCAACTGGACTTATGATGATGGTTGTTTTGTAAAAGCTACTATAATAATAAGAAATTGAATGTCCCATATAAAAGATACCTTCGGGGGCAACCCTCGAGTCTTGTGACAGCAGCACGGGGCCGAGCGCCGTCGTCAACACGGAGCCCACGCTGGAGGTGAGCAGCACTGCGATGACGATGATGTTGGAGTGCTGTATGGCTATCCGCCTGTCTGTCGCAGTCGCGTCCTCCCATAGGGAGTCCATTGCTACTCTCACTAGGACAGCCTGCAAGTTATAGTTCAATACATAGGTAGTTACATACATTACAGAGGTGATCCTCGAATTTTATCTTATATAAGAAGTTTTTTTTATGATACAGGTTTGATGCATCACATGGTGCAAAAACACTTGCTTTTCTTAAGCTATCATCTAAGTCACCAAACATTGTTATCGTGGTCAGTTCTTCAGTTTCTTTCAGATGAAACTAAAGTTTAAATACAGCGTTTAGTTTGTACTGTATTGTACTACACAGTTGATGTAACCCTTTAACTTTTATGGCATGAACATTTCAGTTATAGCCAATGTGTATAGATAGTGGACACATGTCAAACTTATATACGACATCGATTTTAATATCTGCGATTAGTTCACTGTAGCTTACTCCTTGTAGGCAAACGTTGGTTGGCACCGGAATATGAACCGTTAATACCATTATCGGCTAAATGTTGCTCTACCTTTAGTTTACCTTATAATAATTATGATAAAATGAGTAGTACTGTACTATGTAGTACAGTACTATATATTTATATATTATATATATACTTATATATATATAAGTTATTATTATTCCGAGAACTATCTAAACTAATTTACTAAGTCCACATTAAAGTTAACACAATCCTACCGGGGTAAGGTAAAATTAATATTAGTATGTACGGAAATTCGAGCTTTATTAATTCTTGAACAGATCTATCAATAAAGCACAAACGAGGCCACATCCAAGCAATTATAAACAACATTCCATTACAACGTATACGTTCCGCTTAATTTAGTTAGGCGAGCCGATCGTCCCATTAAACCCTAAAGGACAATTAAGTGTTGGGTCAGCTCAACCACAGAATATGCTTTGTCCGAAGACACTTCCAGCCCTCCTGCAGCGTGTAGTTTACTGCGATTCCGATAAATCAATTAGGCACCTATCGAGTTATCGACTCGGTTCGGCCTCGTCAAAGCTAACGACGGTGGTCGAATGTCATTTTCGCATATTACATGAACTGCTCGTGTTCCGTGCGGCATATTCCGTTCAAAAATGGCGATGGGCGAGTTTGCCGAGTACAGAGGCATTTTGGGGATTTCAAAATGTTGTCTGTCTATTCGGATAGCGCATTTTAGCGGTTGTATTGTCTCGCTTTGATTGGAGGAAGGATGAATGTGAAGTTGATCCTCAGAGACCTGTTGCTAACAATCATATATGCGTCGTTCAACCCATGGGTTCAGTTATTGCATGCAGGTTTAGAAAAGCAACTAAATTGCTTTAAAAAAGGAATTACTGTGAGCGTATCATGAAAGTCGGTTCACACGAAATAGATTTGTAGGAAGAGAATGGGTATATTTTCCAACGTGTAAAATGCGTGTAAAAATCAAACAATCAACAATATCGTATAGATTAAACTAGACTCGCTAGCACAAAAGGTAAGGTTTTTACGTTGTGTGTAACAGAACAATATTATACCGAAATATTTGTCTTGATTCCATGAAGCATTAGCCAGGTAATACAGATATATTATTTTCTCTTCTTTTTGTTAAATATTCCATAAATATAGTTAAATCACAGCAATTTTTTTTGTTTATTGTTTTGAAATTCTTTACAGAAGAATATGTCAACGATTTGCCTTTTATTGGGGATCAATTACCTCAAACACAATCATACTTTTGACCACAAAAAGTCTGTAGGCGGAAACAAATAAAATATTTATTGTTGAAAAGGGATTCGATTACTACGCGGTTATCGTTCCATCCAATTTATATCGACAATTTTATATAATAGATATCCGTAAAAAGGATATTAACAATATCAGATATGACGTAACATAGTCAATCGTATAAAAAGAATTGAGACGAATTTTGTGTTCCAGTACACACATTATTAGATAAATTGACAAAGTTAGAAAATTCATTTAGTAGTAATATTTTTTTTTGAGGTAAGTTGTTTCTCTTTGATCACCTGTGTCCTTTTTATTAATTAAAGATGCATCTCTAAGTGTTGCAAGCGTCGGCCAAGCCGTGCAATATCGTCTTTATGAGTAATTTGTAAACAAGACTAGTATAATGCTTTTTATTTTTTATTGGTATTTTGTATTTACGTTCCTATTTGTGTTATTTTCGATAGGCATTACGAACCATTTGATCACTGCTACATTATAATTATACAGGAATATAACAACCTTACTAACCTCTATGTTTCGACACAAGTGTGTAACAATAACATTGCAAACTATTCTGTCAGGTCCAAAGGTCTAAGGTTAGTGTGATAAGGTTATAAGTCAGTTAGCTGGTTAGTGGCTTTCCACCTTTAGCCATTTGTTGGCCGGTGGTTAGGCCCTTAAGGTACCTATATAAATTGCGCAGTTACTTAGTAAATGTAGTTTATAGCTGCGTATGTGGTAGCATACTGCATAACCCTACATCTAAATGATGGCTTAATTTTAGCTTATTGTTCACAAATTGCAGTATAGTGTTTGTAAATGTTGCTTTACGTAATTATTTATTCGTTGTAGATAGATTGCAGAATTTCACAAACATAAACTGTTATTTTATGGATTATGTTAATTAATGTGAGTTCGACTCTACATATTATTTTGTGGTCTTCTTTGTTTTACTTTGACCAAGAAGATTGTAAGCTTAAATACCCTAGTTCTCCTTCTTTCAGCGACACAATTAAAAAAGTCCAGGCTGCAGTAAAAAACGGTATAAACCGATTAAGTAGCTTCAATTTTCGGGGTTTTCTAATGCACTCCAAAGAAAATCTATTATAATTTATATCTGTGTGATTATAATCACACAGATATAAATTATAATAGATTTTCTCATACCAATTTTATGGCTCTAAATTTTTTAATAGTTAGTTATAGCCAGAACACGTGTTAAAACTTTAGTTTTAAAACTGAGTTAGTTAGAGGTATAGTTTGATAATAAATAGTTCGGCGGCGAGATGGGCCGATGACATCGTGGTCATAGCGTTAGAATGACCATGAACATGGAAATCAGGACTTTTTTATAAATTAAAGCCGGTTCCAAGCGTTAGTCGTGTAATAATGACACTGAAAAATAATAAATGAATTTTGACACATAAAGAATTACAAAACAATAAAAGTTTACACTGGTTGCACAACGTGACAGTGAACCTCCTTAGCAATTCCAAACATGAACCTGGATGAGGCTGATAGAGGGGCGTGGAGACTGGCACACGAGGGAGAGGTCTATACCCAGCTGTGGGTACAGTCGGGCTGCGGATGATGATGATGATATTAGTTAAGTTGCCCTGTTCAGGCAGTTTATACAGACATGCCCACGGACTACACACAAATAATTTTTATATAAGACTTTATTTTTATGCGATGTACATATGACATTATTAAACAAGCCATAACAATACTATATTAGTGCGTGCATTATCATTAATTTGTCGATACCACGTATAATATAGCGGAAATGAATGACGTGAATTAGGCTTTCATCGTAAATCAAACACGTTGTGTATAAAACATCTGAACAGTTTTGCATTGTGAATAGGATGACGCTTTTGTATTATGAAGCGGGAATTGGTAAAATCTCTCTGGTAATACGCAGAAACAATGTTTAGGTTCGACAGTGAAACATAACAAGCGGATCCTTGCTAATAACAAATATTTGTAATTTGAAAATTAACCTGAATATCATAATGACTTCGTATGCCTACTTTTTCCAGAGTTAATAGTGATCATTCGATACAGTCTGAATAATAAATTATGGCGCATTCAACGATATCTTAAGACAAAGAAAGAAGCCTCGTAAGATGTATGCTACGGATTCCAACTGGCGATGCTTTAAAAAAAAACAATTTATAATTACATTGATATTTTATTTAACTCGATGAGCTTTGAAATCTGAATAGAAACTCAAATATTTTTCTAAGAACAATAAGAGCGATGCCTTGACGACTTTATCACGCTTTTGAGTCCTGACGTTTAGCGACATCGACCAATTTATGACAGTTAGATGCTGAACGGAAATAAGATTTTACAATTATTTGGAGTGAAATCGTTCATTTTCATTATTGCGTGGGCGATGCGGCGGAGTAAAGTAAAAGGAAATGTTCTCCTGTTGTAGATATAGGCAGTTTGAACTTTCTTAGTTCGAACCAACTGTAATAACAGTTTCTTAACGTAGACTCTTATGTCTTATTTGGAAGACTGACTCGTGGAACGTGTGCTTACTTAGTAGATTTATCAACACAGAAGTTAAGGTAAGTTTTAGTGTTAACATTTTATTTGAATTTGATAAAATGATAACGGATTTTTTTACATTGCTACGTAAATATAAATATTGTATCTGTCATTCAATGCCAAACTCTCTCAGACGTACAATACAGTGTGACAGAAGACCGCCAGTAATTATAATTATAGATATTTTCTTGATGACTTGGTCACTTTGGTCAAGTTAGAAGCATCTGTTATGTATAGATAAGGCCTTCTGTAAGTAACTGGATTAAAGTAAAGGGTTGAAATTACGATACTATTCATAAATCAGAATAATCTTTAGTCGTTTAGTTTTTGAATTCCGAAGAAATTTATATTTTACTGATGCGAAAGAAGATATGAACCTTAAGAGGTTTGCGGACTTTAAGATATCAAGAGATTCGCAAGTAAAATAAATTTGACCAATAAATATCAAGTAAGTGCTTAACGCCTGTACATATCCGTCGATAAATTCTGTTTCTGGACTATTTGTTTATTATTTTTATTGATAAGTCAGTTTTTATTATGCCTTAATTATACATATGTATAACAATGCTTTGGAAATACCTATGGAGAGGTGAATAGGTGTTAAGCAAAGTAGTTTGATTACACAATTCGTTTACGATAAATAAACTACTTCAAGTATAATAAATCATAATGAATAGCAAACAGTTAAACAATTTACATTTTCAACGGGAGGTTAGTAAACCATTTTGTATTATTTTATAAAAAAATGTGGGGTAAGGTCCGGTGCATTTTGATTAATCTCTACTTTACAAAGAGTTCTAAGACTATATTCGTCAGAGCTCTGATGTAAACAAGCTCGAAATTACTAAAACTGGTGCCGGGAAGACTCAAAGTGAATTAAACTGGACTCTGTCGGTCGACTGTCGGGCTAGTTCGTCCGTTAATGAAAAGATCACTTAAAAGTTATGTTAGTAGCGATATCGAGGTTCGAGGCTGAAGGCCAGCGGGCGGTTCTAGACGCCCACGAGAAGTTCACACTGAATTTTATAACATGTCTCCTTATAAATAATTGACTAATCAAATTAGGTTTGTTTACTGATTAAAGTTAGTAACTTTTTTGACGTTTCATTTTGATTTCACAACCGATACTTATTAGTACATCCTTTATTTATCCTTAATTTTATGTTGTGAAAACGTACGCGTTATAGTATGAATCCACAAAACAAAATGGAATTTGTGTACCTAGTTTTAGTTTTAAATCGTGTGAGCTGCAGCTACGTAACCGATGAAAAGTTGGTTGAGTGCATAAGTAATGATCTCTCTCTGCAAACACCATTCAGTACTACCACTATTCCATTAGATGACTTTTACAACTCGCGTACGGGAGCAAATACAATTTATCTATCGTTTGTCTGTTTCCTTTTTGTTTGCAATAAAATGGTAATTAAACCGTGGTTTCTGTTCGCAATTCACATGTATCTGGTCCTATGTAACGAAGCATATAACTGAGGAAAACAGGAAGTTGACAAAGACGCGTACCCAAGGTCTCACCGTTCGAGTGATGATGGATGGTGACCGAGTAGAGTCATTAATAACAGTCTACTTACTATTAAATCCTTTGAACAACGTTTAATTTGTGTAATTAATTGGTAAACATACGTAACAGTAAACTTATCTCAATACAATAAATGTAATACATATTTAATACATTGTAATAAAGATCTACTAAAGTTCTGAAATTCGTTCCAGTTTAGTTCAATTCCAAAATTAAGTATTGTAAAAAAGACCTTCAATGATTGGTCATTACAAAAAAGACGTGTATAAATACAAACGTATACTCGTTGTTCTTTTTCTTACACTGTATTTTTGATATCGTTGTTTATTTTACAGAAAAGCCTTCACAAATAAACAAAGAGAATTAATTAGAGGATCACCAATTGTTATTTTATTTCGTGTAAAGTGAATGAAGTAAATTAGGAATGCCACTTTCTTTGGTAGAAAAGGGAAATATAGACAATCCTTTATTTGGTATTTACTTCTAAATTATTTCCGTCAACTTAAGTAAGACAACTGAGTTTAAGTCACCACCTACGCTCAGTTGCTTCACATAAGATCTTGAGCTAAATAACTCACAACGAAATGACACGACGCCCTGTTAATTAAATTAAGGGTTTTTATGCAAGTAACAAGAAAATTATGCCACATACATGCATATAAATTACATAATATATTAAAACATTTTAATACTGACACATAAACATGCTAACATTATTTTAGTGAATCTTTGTTAATGTAATAAGGTATAGTTTAATAATAACCGCATAAAAAATATGTATTTATCTGGAAGTAGAAGCATAAACTATTGGTTGCAGGGGCTAAAATAATATATTATAAGAATGGTTAAATAAATTTTATTGTAAAGTAGAGACGAATTCTATAAATAGTATTAAATATAAAAGTTATAAAAAAATTCGGCGTGATATAACTGTGATAGAATCAATAATAGAAATCACGTACCTCAACAATGGCTTTTGGTACCCAAGTGACGGCAATAAAAAGACTTTCCTTGATCGACAGCTCGTTAGCGAGCGCCACCAGGAACGCTGTCAGCAGCCGGAGCATGAGCGCCGAGCAGATGCATCCCAGGATCAAGCATAGCTCCTTCACGCTTATTTGCGATATCTAAAAGAATTGGAGATTTCAATAAAGTGCATTGTGCAGTTGTTATTAGTTAGTAAAAACAAGGCATAAAAAACGCAACTCATATATCATTTTATGTAACAGACATCATAATATTAATTGTTGTAGACCATTCATTATAACCTCATTTGTCCTAAGACCTTAACCCTGGTATTCAATCCATTTGAGTGTCACAAATTAGGATCCATAAAACTATGAATGTACGGTAAGCAACAGATATAGCTTAACAAGTTAAGAACTTAATGTATAATATCTAATTAAAAGTAATATAAATTCAAGTTAAAGTCTCTAATTATAAGACAGTCTAAATGATAATCTGACAATATTTAAAACATTCAGTAGGTTAAGAATAAAAACACTGAGTAACAAATTGTTATTCAGTTAATAGAACAGAAGAGCTTAAATTTCTGAACATACCTAATGTTTAGAAATTTAAGCTCTTTTGTTGTTGACTGTACCACTGTACCTAATTATTTTAAGTTTGTTATCAGTTTCTAACAAAAGTTATAATTATTTTATATAATTTTTGGTTTATAAACGTCTAACTTAATTAATTAATTTTATTATTCATAATACACTGTATGTCTCATGTTTAGCTGCTTTAATAACAATGTTTTAGTTTGCCAGAACTACAATCATGTACGGATAGTACTACTACCTAATTTTAACTATCATTTATTTTACAGATTCTATTTATACTAAGTACTTGCAATAAATAACACAAATTGAATGAACATAATTAATAACCAGATTCAAAGCAAATGTTAGTAGGTTATACAAATATTCGTTTAGCGAAATTATCCCTTAGGCATTGGTGAACCCCGAACTAACATACCGTTTATCAAATGCAAATATTTTATTTAGTATTACTAGCGGCTTCGCCACACGGGCATTTGTCCGCAACTTTTGTTTTATTTCGCGTATCGAAGGACCAGTTTTTGCTTGCTTACAAATAGTAAAACAAAAGTTTAGTTATTCCAGGAATTATTATTACCGCCAATCAAGCCAGTCGTTGAGTTGGTAAATCTTTTCGTTTCCACGAATGTTTGTTCATTTTTTATTTGAAGTGGATTCGATTTTTATGAAATTAGCAACAGGATAAACTGTTTTGTATTGATGTTCAATAATGTGTACTACTTGAAGGAATGAATTAAAGTTCGATCTTAAAGACCGCCACGTAGTAAGAACTAAATCTAATGTACGTACGTTCCTTTTGTACTAAATGTTACGCACAAAATAGTTCGTAAAAGCGATATGTACATCTAGAAAATACCCGCTGAGGGTGAATAGCATGGGCTCAAATATCCTCCAGAGAAGCTTGTAGACCTCCCAGACCGGGTTATCGGTGACAGGCCAGTCGCGGCGAGCCCACCGCGTGGCCGCTGTGCCCGCACATACCATGATCGCCACTCCCGCTGCAACAAATCATCAAGTTACAATTTGGTTTGACGATAATTACATGTGTGATTAAGATGTCTTCTTGGTTTCACACAAGGTTTAACCCTAGAATATAGGTATTTGAGGTCTGATATGCAACCATCCAAAAACTGAGTAAGCAAGAATATACCAAAAATATTAAATTCCTATCTTAAAATTGATTCAGTCTATCTTCTGCTTTTCTGAGCTAAACTCTGCGAGCAAGTTTATTTTGCCCTATCGGCACCAGCGCCTGCTAAATTCGATTGCGGAAATAACTAAGAGACTTAAAATTATATAAAAGCACCGACACAGTATTGTGCGTGATAACACTAATAATACTCCATTAAATAAAAACTTAGTTGTGGTCAAAGGAATCTCTAAAATTAAATCGCATCATGAGAAACTCCAACAAAATTATTGTGTTTGATTGAGGTTAGGTAAATGAAACGAAGGTTAACATAAGACGCGAGAATTAATTAATGTGTCGATGGCGCTGACTTCAAGTATTTGTCCTCACAATTATATGTTCTAAATTGCATTTCATTGAAGGAAAGCATTAATAATTAATCATAGGATTGCAGTACTGAATCACGATTTCACCGGATTTTGACTTACTTTAGATTTAATTATATCGTAATTGGAAATATTGTAGAAAAATACATTTTCTCTGATGAATATAAAACACAATAACGAATATAAAAGCAATTTATCATTGAGCCTCACCAAAACCTTGACATTGGCGTCGATTGGATGAAGTTACTGGAAGGCGGTATGAATCATCTCGAGGATATATTTAGGCACGCATATCAAATTTTTGGGTTAATGTAAAACTTGACATGACATGACGCAATAATTCAAACTTTTATGAAATAACCTTTTATCATAAAAGTTATTTAAAGACGCGTATAAGTGACGCATGCTTTAAAATTAGATTGATAAAAGCAAGTTGAGTTCATGCAACCATGGGTCAATCAACCATCTTTCGATCCTTAAGGATCTCAAAACAAATATTTACAAAACTTAATGAAATAAATAATAAAAATATTTTTTTTTTAAGTAGTTAACTTCGTAAAATTATTATTTATATCTTTTAGATACTTCATTAGGAGTTAGGGCCTGCAGTCATGTGCAGCTCGTCTTCCATAATATAACAGTTAATATAGTTGCTTAGTTAATTTTTATTATGCTCCATATTTACGATGAAAAATAATATTATATTTATGACAAAAAGGCATTGAGAATATGTCAAGGTTTAAAGTAAGTATAAGGTATACCTATGGTTAAATGATGGGATATACTCGGTATTGAAATACCAAGAAA
Organism: Abrostola tripartita; assembly: GCA_905340225.1. Taxonomy (NCBI): domain Eukaryota; kingdom Metazoa; phylum Arthropoda; class Insecta; order Lepidoptera; family Noctuidae; genus Abrostola; species Abrostola tripartita. The sequence continues at coordinate 8,707,810 of HG996488.1, forward strand.
AAGTTTTAAAATGATTGGAGTAATTTTAAACAGAGAGTATGTAGATGTTCTCGTTGATACGTTCGGTAATATTTCACGGCGGAATTCTTGAAGGCACTTCTTAACTTCAACGTTGGCAGCGCACACGAACGATGAGTGAAATTCCTTTTTTATACGCATTTACTTGAGTCGGGCTCATAACCCAGACGACGCCAAATCCTCGCGTCGCTTCATAACTGCCGAACCCAAAAATAATTTGGGAAAGGGTATGTGACAAAGATTCACTTGTGTATTTCGGAGAGATCGCAGGTTATATACAGGCCCTTTGTGTTAAGGTCACCTTGATATTTGGGAATACCTAGAGTTGAACCTCTGAGATAAGTTATAAGAATATATTGAAACATGCGATAGCGGCGACAAAAATATTCATTCTACTTTATTGTTTTTTTTTTACAATTTAAGTCTTTAAGATATAAAAATAAATGTGTACGTTGATTAATAAATCTGAATACAATCTTTCTCATCAATGGCCTGAAGTCATTCGACGACACAACAGATCTCTTTGTTCTTTAAAGTGTACACAAATCATATGATATACTATGTTGTATTATGTAAGACCCTACCTTACAAACATTTGAACGTTTATTACTAACACGTGTCAGTAAATAGTGTAAATAAATCTCGTGGCTCTGATAATGGGCAGGATTCGTATGCACAAAATACCGGATTTAAACCCAAGTAAGTAGCTGTCATCGTTACGTTATATCTGTAAGGGTACTGGGTAATTATGGCCTTTCTTGACCCTATGTCCAATCCTGAAGCCGAAAAATATATTATTTGCTTACAGCTTCAATATCTAAAATATGTTTGCCAAATATATATATTGTTTCCAACATTATCAAAAAAAAAGAATACATCAGTAGGTACACTTCTTTAAGAAATACAAGCGTCATGGAACAATTCATTCGATCGTTCATTAATTATATTAAATTGTTGCTACGAAAGTTGAGCAGTATCTCCAATTAAGAAGTTACTTTGATTACAATTAGTTAGGTATCTGCTCCAGTAAGCGGAACAACGTTAGTATTGACTAAGTTAGCTGGTCTGATGATTGTTAACTAAGTAAATTAATAAGTGTAAACACATTTTATGGCCCCTATACCTACTAAGAAAGTTTATTTCAACATTGAGACAAAAGCTAAACGAGTCTCGTGGTTTATGAGGTCAATCCACTGCTTGAAATAGTTATTATTTCGGCCGATTTTTCAATGAATTTTGTTTGACATAATCCTCATCGTTTACTTGCAGCAGACGAAAGGCAAAAACAAAAGGATTTTCCATTTGGATTTATTTTTTCCGTGCAGTTTTTTCATCTAGGGTCTCTAAGAAGAGAAAGACAATCCAAATCAATCATGGTCCATGAGTCCTTTCCCACAGGTCCTTTTCTCTTATATACAGTCGAGCTTGGCAGCATCCGCGTATAAAAACAACATTCTGGTATACTTTAGAACGCGAGAAGCAATACAACAAACATCTCGGTAGCAAAATTGCTGGTGCATTAATTATTTTAATACAAATAAATTCGTAATACCAATATGCACCATATCCTATTATACCTACTCGCGGATTAAATGTCTTTAATTTGATCAATATGGATTAGGGATTACCTATCTATATAGATTAAATTAATAGTCCTTAGTTTAATGAAATTTCGTGGAATGTCAGAGATGTCAACCGCGACCGTAGGCACTTCGTAGCTGTGTAGGTATTTGTAGCACGTCCATAGCAATCTGAGCTGATATGAGTATTGTGGAATTAGCTTGTAGTTTTACGTATTTCTGTTATTAATTGTTCTTAAAAACACTAATTCAGTAAGCTTTCGTTTAGAGAATTGCTAAGAAAACGTTATATTCACTCCAATTGGCAAATTTGTTACGAGACAATTACTGGTAACAATGAAGAAACTCCTTTAATCATACGAACTTAACCTTGAATTCGTAAGAAAGTTAGTTGCGTCAAGTGAATTTTATAAAGGAAATGTTATTGGTATAATTTGAATGAAATTACGGAACAGGCTTGCTACATATTTAAAGTACACTAGAAATATGCTCGTTACAAAACCGTAAAATTTTATGCGAAATTCGGTTTTTCTCTGTCCTGCATTACTAATCTAATACCATCCACGAAAAATCAACGAGAAAATTCTGGCGACTTTTTTGACGAGCCAGTGAAGTACCGACACCAGCAAAAGGTAAAAGGTACCTACACGTAAAGCGAAATTTTGAAGTGAAAAAATTAGTTCTAAAATATGGATCATTATAGTTATTTTAAAATTATACTTAAGTAGGTAATAAACCAATTAATTACGAATAAGAGTCGCAAAACAAAGTTAAGTTTATCGCTATTCAATCAGTCGTTGTTCTTTGTTGTCAAATGATAAGATATGTAGTTTATAAAAACGGGGTGAACAGAACCTTTGGCGTGAGTTTTATAAATGTATTATATTGTAAAGTTTATTTTGACATTCATGTTACCTGAAACTTATCACACCTTTGTCAACACGCTTCGGTGACAACAATTAATAACCAGTTACAAAATAGATTAACAGTTATGTTAAGTACATTGAAGTTATAAAGTGTAACAAGATTTTAAAACTTTTGTTTATTTTCACAATTAAAAGAAATTGTTGATTGTTTAAATAACATATAATAGGTAGTTAGTTGGGTTTAGGTAGTTTATTATAATAACAATACATAGCATAAAACATAACATCACGCCTATATGCCCCAAAGGAGTATGCAGAGGTGTTTCTATCTATAGTAGTAGAAAGTTAAGTTTATAGGTCCCAATGTAATAGGGGGTGAGCCTATTACCATCAACTAGGCACAAATCCAGACTCCGTGCAGCTGCCTTTCTTTAGTAATGTTAGATCGTTCTATAAAACGTAATCGAATCTATATTTATTTCAAAGAAGTCGTCTCTTAAGAGTAGATAACTAACCTACCTAGTTATTAATTATAATTATCGAAATAAAGATTGCTTAACATATAATTAAACACAGCATACCAAGATTACACGGTTTACTTTAATGTTTTCATAGATTAAAGTCGTTTGAACTTCCGTATAATAATTAAAGTTTAGTATATTTACATTGTAAGATAATTTTCTGATGCCTGATGATGTTTTTTTAAGACGCAGTACGGACGTACTTAGATATCTATACTTTTATTATTCTATAAAAATGGTATCTTTTTATATTGAACAGATTATATCTTTGTTTACATCATAATTCAAATATTTTCCATGAACAACTTGGTCGGTATACGGTAAAGGATTCTGCATAATTACCTATATCACTGGATCGCCTAACGAAGCGAAGTGGACCTTTTATTTCGTGATTAATTTAATTTAATTAAGAGCTTAGAGCCTCAGACTTTTACTAAATGACGTTGGTTTATCTTAGGATTTACCTTCGTTCGGAGTTTTACATTTCTAGGAAAACTCTGAAGATTCATATATTTTTAATAAAATAATAGTCGGCAGCTCGTAAGCCACATACCTAACTTTGTTTGGAAGTGGGTTAAGCTCCCCTTTTCCCATTGATGTTTGCAACACCTGTATGGGAAATAATGTTCCATAACTGGCAAGGAAAAACACGAGCACTACCACGACCCCCTAAAATAACACAAGAATACTCTTAGGTTTTTATGTTATAATACAAGAAGTTACTTCGACTTTGCCCTTTTTCAAATAAAAAGGTTGTACTTAAGTAAGTACTTATATCAAATAGCATAGTAGCCATCCTTTATATATAACTATTTAGCCTCTATTATTTATTATTATTATTAACTATTCTCTCATCATTTAATATCTATAGACCGAATATTTATATCGTATAGAAATTGAACCCTGTGTGTAGTCTGTAAATACTTAATCGTTTTCAGTTTGGGTATTTATGCATTTGATATTCTTGTCGAAATGATGCAGGAACAAATTCAATTCATGAAGTGTACAACGTTTAAACAAAATCATTACACGATATTATTTTAATCCATATAAATTAATTCAAATCGTTTGAATAAGAAACCGGAATCTAAATATTTATGCAATAGATATGTACAGTTATGTTTCTAGTATAGAATAAACTGTATAAATTACTATGTGATTTAAGTAAATAAACCTATATTAACATTGGTTTGTCGTCACAATGTTGTATATTACTTTATTAAATATTTACATACTTCAGTGTTATATGTTATAAGCTTGAATCATTACGACACAAATAATGACGACCTGATTAGCGTAGTGGCTAAACGATTAGACTGCTGCGCTAAGGGTTGCGGGTTCGATTCCCGCACGGGGCAAAAATTTGTCCCGTGATCCACATTTGATTGTCCCGAGTCTGGGTGTTTGTGTATGTGATATTTCATGTTTGTGAAACGCACCCACGACACAGGAGAAATTCCTAGTGTGGGGCGACGTTTTTTTTATTAAAAAAAAAAAAAAAAACGTTAATAAACGAATATCAAATAATAAAGATCTGAAACGCAGTGACACACTGCGTATCTTTCAGTAGTACTATTTTATAATGGCAACCGTGTATAATATATCTGCAATGATCATTGATAAACAAAGGAACGCAAGTATTTAATTTTTCCTTCTACTCGTTGTGACTTGTATATAGGCTGCCTTCACACTAGCGTTTGTCCAGCGTAGGCGTTCGATAAACGTATGCGCATCGCAGACGCCGCGACAACGCGGCGCGTGCGTCGCGTTGTCGCCGCTTCTCTACTGGAACAATCAGTACGCTGCGCTAGCGCCGCGTGTGCGCGACGTATGCGCCGCGTTACTGCGGTGTCATGTACAATCCTGTTCGCATCCGACCTCTGTGCGACAACCTCTGTGAGACAAGAGCCCGAAGTAATATTACTTCGGGTGCTTGTCTACGAATGAAACAATCAACGCGTGCAAAGGGGCGCGGGAGGCGAGGACAATGCGACGCACGCACGCACGCGCCGCGTTGTCGCGGCGTCTGCGCTGCGCATACGTTCATCGAACGCCTACGCTGGACAAACGCTAGTGTGAAGGCAGCCTAAGAGTAACATATTTTCTGCAACATTAAAATAAATAAACCTTGGTAGATGAAAAAAGCCATAAAATGTGTCCTGCCACCAATATTCGTCACATTTCCGCATAGACTCTACTCCGACAGACTATTTACCTATAAAGCGTGAACAGATTTCTTTTCTTACACATGATGTCTCTCTTTATCTGGTAGATCTCAGTTACCGTGACATGACATGCCCTTTGGCATTTTTTATTTAGTCTAAAACGTACTGGTGGAATATAAGTCAGTCAGCAGTTTTCCTAAACACTCGACTACACCATCAAAGCATTATACAATCTGACGGTAACTTCAGATCTGCGGCTTTGTATGGAAAACCGTGGCTTTAATGGACGCTTACTTGTTAAAGTTACACCGTGCAACACAGTGTCAAAGGTAGCATTGACGAAACCTCGTTCGATGTACTCTCAAGGCAAAATCTATAAAGGAGTCTTGTTAGTAATTTTCCTCCTCTCTTGTATATAGATAGATAGAGATATATGTAGCATTATTATATTATTACACTAACAAGATGATATATTATAGGGATAGGTTTTAACAAAAATTAATGAGGGTCTGCTGTGTGAACAAATGCTCCCTGTAGCAACCCAAAGACTGATTAAGGAACCGATGGGAATAATTCACAGGTTTCCTGACTCCCCTATGTTTCGTTTAATTACGTGAGTGAACTCATACATGTTTTATCTTAAGTCTATATTTATTCAGGTAAGCCCATAAAATACAGTAGCAATATCAAATAGATAGCTGTGTTGCATTACAAATACAATTATCTTTACAATCGATGATGATGATGATATTAAAATTTAGTCAAAAATACGTATTTTACAGTCCTATTGATATGCAGCTTAAGTAATAAATAACATTAAACAATGCATTTGTAAATACTACGTCGCGGGATAATGTAATTTATAAGTCGAATAAATATACAAATGGATAAGTAGTGTTCAGTTACTAAGCTTGGTATTTACTAAACATGGAATCCTGCAAAATAAATATAGAGCATTCGCAAAACAGTTTTCAAGTCAACAACGATTGAAAGAATAACAACAAAATAGGTAAACATGTAAATACATACAAGTACCGCCCCATCCGAGATATCCACCAGCGTACGTCAACAATAGACCGCCGGCAAAAATGAGCAGGCTGCGTATAGTAGGCGCGTATATGTCACTGTGATCCGGTAGACTGTTTGATAACACTCCCCAGAATATTCCGAGGGCGATCCCCACGAATATAGCCAGCAAACCCTGCGAAATAACGAACAAAAAGGTTTAGTATACCCAAACGTCCCAAATTGAACCTTTAAAAGAAAATGCGATTTGATTTTAAAGAAAATGTAGTTCGATTGTTACTTGGAAACGATCTTAAGTATAGTACTTAAGGATGATTTTCTTCAATTTATTGTTGAAGACATTTATCAATTCAATAAAATCGTAAACATATAAATGTGCTATAAAGCGATCTGCTTTTATATTAATAACCTTTTTATAATGATTTTTGGATTTTACTTGTAAAATAAATTGCAGATTGTCGATTCACATTAATAGCCCGAGTTATAAAAATAAACGATAAAATTGTGTTGTAAAATTAATGTTAGTCGCTTGTATTGGTTATAAAAATGATTTTTATACTTTACCTTTATTATCCTATATACAAGTGGTGCTGGGTAGAATATGGCACTGTTAATGACTCCGCACATACCCTCTGTAAAGGCGGTATCGAGACCACCGGCGTTGGCTACTAATAGTGCTATCTGGTTTTTGGTTCCTAACCCTCTAGCATCAAAACTTGAAACGGTTGGTACAACCACAGCAGGTGACACAGAAGCTAAAATGGAACCTAGATGAAGACCTGAGAGAATGGAAAAAAACATTTGGCATTAAACGACCTCGATTTCCAATATTTGTGCACACATACCCGTACACATAGGTGATTCTTTGAAATATTTCAGCGTTGTGTTATTCAATATTCCCGACACTTAGCTCTCGAGGCTCAATTGTCGTCTGATGAATGGGGATTTGTGTGAATGAACTCACTGAGCCGTTTCCAAGCAATAACCGGTGCTGTCGGTTTTTCATCTGCAGCTTTTCCAAAGGTTAGTGAAGTAAACAGGATCAAGCATATAGATTTTTATTAGTCAATTTTTGTTAGGAAGTAAGTTCGGTACGTGTCGTTCGGGTATCACGGGTTGGATTAATAAGTTCGTTAAGAAGTAAAAAGTTTTGAATCGTACTTACCCCAGTACCAAGGAAAGTCGAGGAGTATGTAGGCAAAGAAAGCTGTAGATAAGCACTCGACAATCCACGGCAGAGTGGCCAGTGAGAAGACCTTCACTGAATTATGTTTTATATATTCCCAGTTCCAACTCAAGGGGCCCTTCGTTAAGATAATTACAGGGTAAACTCGCCTAGAATAAAATAATTTAAGTATACTTAAAAAAGTAATTTAGACTACTCGTAATCTGACTGATAGGCAATTTTAATTTATGCCCGCGAATTAGATATCTAATTATATTATAATTGTCAAAGAAATCAAATAGGTATAAAAACATTTTTTTTTCTTAAAACAAAAGCCTCGCCCCACTCTCGGAATTTCTCCTGTGTCGTGGGTGCGTTTCACAAACATGAAATATCATATTATACACAAACACCCAGACTCGGGTCAAACATCTGCATCAAACATTATTTGTCCCTTGCGAGAATCGAACCCGCAACACTTAGGTACCGCAGTTAAACCCTTACCACTGCGCCAAGCGGGTTGTCATAGTTATAATAATAAAACTTTTTTTGTTTCTCTCTGTAGGTAAGTACCTACTCACTGTAATGACCAAAGTGAGAAAAAATTTAAAGGTGAAAGCTTAATTAACTGTAAAGGCAGGCTAACTGTAATGTTTGTCCGAATTTTTTACCTCCACGCAGATAATAACGTCAGGAGAGGAAATAAGTACAACCGCGTACAGTAATTAATTTAATGGCTCCCTCCAAACCGTGGCATCGTGTAGTAGGCACTTCTATTAGCAAAATTAATGTGAGTACATGTTAAATTATATATAATTATGTTACTTATTTTGAGACGCGAGAACTTGCCATCAAATTGTAGATATAGCCTGTCTCAATCCAATTAGCTAAAAACGTACTCATACAATCAGATTACATATTCTAAAAGTGATAAAGGCAGAAAAGCAGAAGCACTTGTTTAAAATCATAAAATGTAGTGTGTAATATTTACCAAAGGTATTCGTATTCTTATAAATACAAGTACCAGGAAGTTTGAGCTCTATGATTTTGTACATGAAACTTAAAAAGAGATATTGTTTACATTTAGCGCAAATCATGAAACGCAGTATACAAAATATAATACGTTACAAAGTTACGATGTGGCAAGATCCGAATCAATTAAGCAGACTCATTTATTACATCATCAAGAAAGCTGAACGTTACACTCAACAATTTATTTAATTAATTAACAAACTTCCGTTCAGTTGCTGTTTATGTCATTGTGGTAATACAGTTTATGTGTGTCGTTAGCTTTTTTAATTAATAGCATAAGTAATAAGATAAATATGCCGTAATTAACTGCCGTTACAATTTTTATCCTGATAGAGTTTTATTGTTTTGTTTATTATTGGTTGATTGAAGGTGGAGGACTATTTGGGTCCTGATCTCTTTGTTGAACGATCCATCTATTAGATCATCGGGTTTGAAAAAAGTTGCGTTCTCATTGTTTCTACCTCTAGATATTAGAATTAAAATTCTAGTATTTAGAAAACAAAACTTTTGTCTTACCTTAAATGGAAATCGATTACATCTGCAACAGGGTTTTGTAAAAAGTTTGGCGGCCCAAAATTTCTGTATAGTGCTCCTGTTAACGTCATGCCCACTACTGGGTTGACAGTTGTGTATCTTTCTAGCGTGTGCCCGAATATGTATCCAGCTACCACCACACCGCCCATGTTGAACATGTACCCGCCGGGGACCACGGCGTCTTTGAATACGAACCATGAGGATCCCCATAACGTTAACCCTAAAAATTCAATCTTATTAGTCATTTATATCTAGGTTTCGGAGAAGCTTCTCGAACATAAACATCGCGAAATTACGGTTGACTAGAAGCTAACTAATCTATATCTATATACTTATAATAAAACTGTAGAGAGGTCAATTCTGTACATTGAATATATATTCAAAATTATTATTGGAGGATAACTGGTGATCGATACTGATGCCAAAAATGCAATTAGTAAATTTTTTGTCGGTCTGGCTGTCTGTCTGTCTGTATGTGCACGCATGGGTCAAAAACTACTAAAGGGATTTTAACCAAACTTGGTACGATTGTAGTCCATACGCCTGGGCAGGTTATAGGCTATATAACATAACGCTAAAATACATAGGAGCTGAGCAGTAACGATAAATTTGAAGTAAGTCGGATGAAAATGCGCTTTCGAGCTCTTATCCTCGCATACGTCGATCATACACCAAAAGTATGTATTACAAGAATGATGGTCTCTAAAAGATCTACAAAAAGTCCTGAATAGTATATATCTATCTTTTATAAATTAGCCACAATAACGTGTTTAATCGTTAGGCACTTCTTCAAGTGTATTAATAAATTATATAAATATATTGTATTTCACATAGATATATCGTTATCAACCTCCAATATTCAAAAAGTACACTTTAATATCTATTTTATAAAAAAAAAGAAAGAAATCGGTATATAAGATATAGATGAAATAAAACTTCCAAATCTCGCCGCGCCAGTATGGGTACGGCTATACGGTTGATTTTAGTTTAACGCGCGACACGGCCATCCGCTGCATTTATAAAAAGGCGGGCGCATTCACGCGCCATCTTCTTATCGTATGGTTGATGAATAACCTGGTGTCAGAGTTTAAACCGCCTGTAGGACTTTACATGGCTTTACACACCGAAACATCTCTCAGGTGTGCCGGTTTCCTCACGATGTTTTCCTTCACCGTTTTTAGCAACTGATAACTAATTTATAGTACGCACATGAATTCGAAAAGACATAGGTGCGTGTCCGGGATTTGAACTTGCGACATCTGACTTGACAGTCGTACTACTATGTAAAGATTGACATGTATGTAAAGACAATTTACATGTATGTAAAGAATGACGTAACTTTTTTTTTATGAACCGATTAAACTGAAACAAATACTAAATATTATGGGAAGCTGCCACAATACATCAAAGAAAACTGCATTTAAATCGGTTCAGTCGTTTCTGAGAACGAACTAGCGTTCAAACGCACAGACAAACCGACAAACAGACAAAAATTTTAAAAACTATATTCTTGGCGTCGGTGACATAAATACAGAGCGTATAAATTGTTTTTCTTTTTTAAAATTGAATGTACAGACACGGGTCGTTTACGATTTTATTATATGTATAGATATAGATTTTTTCTCATTACCTCATAGACAATTGTAATTCTCGCAGCAAGTAACACATACGGTTCTCCGGAACCTTTTTCTGTCAAAGTAATTTAACGACTTCTAGCTCAAAGGCATCCTTCAGCTATAACATCATTGAGGCGCACATTCTAGCAGCAAGATAGATTTTCTATCCTGTGTATAACGATTTCGGCTGAGTGTACAGCCTTATGCTTCGCCATGACCATCAACATCAACCATTACCATTGTCTCACGCAGTGTTAAAGTAGCCTTTAATCTTACGAATACTTAGCTGCTTCTTACACGCACACACAATCGTACGACGCTTACTCTTAGGTCACGAGTTCTCTATAATTTTTTTCTGATACATTGGGATCTACACCAAACCTAGCGAAATTGTGGGAGTAGGTACAATATGTGCACCCCTGCCTACGCCTTCGCGGAATACAAGCGTGTCGTTGTCGTATGTTTTATAACAATATTTTTTATAAGAGTCAACTGCAATGATTCCCTATTTTAACTTAATTACGAATAAACCGACAAACAGACTAAATATCCAAAATAATAGAAATGGGTTGTATTGTATAGGTTTCTAAAACGTCGCCCCACACTAGGAATTTCTCCTGTATCGTGGGTGCGTTTCACAAACTTGAAATTTCACTTACAGAAACACCCAGACTCGGGACAAACATCTACGGATCACACTTTTTTTGCGGGAATCGAAACCACAACCAATCGCTTAGCCACTGCGCCAATCAGGTCGTCACGGTTGTCTTTTATCCTTGGCATTTTTTTTTCTACAGTAGTTTCAATGTACAGGAACTCAGAAACGCACAAAACGGATTTATTTATGTTCTCTTCTTCAGTTAGATATTATTTTCAATAGACTTTCTGTAACTTCCGTAATTACCGTTCAATTTTTGCGGTTTTTTTTAATACCGGAAAGTATTCTTAGAGATTCTTAGGATTCTCAGAGTCAGCTGCAAGACTAACATGCAGTATGTAGGCCAATTTAAAAGAGCCTCTCGTAATAAAACCGCTATTGTACCCTAAAATTAACGCCATTGTCTAGAGTTGAGTGCCATAATATGGTGTACAATAAAATATTTTCTGACTATCTATGATTATTTATCACTACACATAGAAATTAGATTTCTACCTACTTCTTTTTAAATCAAATAAAAGAGTGTGTTATCTTACGACAATGCTACAGGCACTTTATGTGTGGTGGGTGTTATAGATTGGATAAGGTTTGATGGCATTTGAAGAAACTTGAAACTCACTATCACTAAGTTCATAACGAATTAATCTAGAAATAAACAGTATGCCGTATACTGCCAGTGACGTATTTGCGGAAAACTAATCTGTGAATACCTTGTTATATTTATGTCTAGGGGAGTCACTGAGCAAAATATGCATGCCACGACTTTATTAAGTCGTAGTTCTCAGAAATTGCGTATTTGATATAGCAGCTAGTCTACTTAGTCTTTATTACATTTTGGTTTAATGTCGGTTTAATCAAATAATTATATCATAATAGTACAATAATACAAAACTTTTACTTTTTAGTTACTCCAAAAGTACCTAAAATAACCAATAATTAGGTATCTGTTACACAAAGTGGTACGGGTTTTGCCATTAGGTAATTCTTAATAGCAGTACGGAGTCTGGATTTGTGCCCGGTTGATGGCTTAAGGCACGCCTCCTTATTACATTGGGACCTATGACATAAATAGCTAAATGTGGGTGTACTATACACCTTTGCCAACCACTTCGGGGAACTTAAGGCGTTATGTTATGTGGTAATTTTATAATAAAGTTTTTACTGAATCTCCCCCGAAGAAATTAGTATATGGGCTTCATTATATACGTCTTATAAGGGCCTGTAATTAGTTTTACCTAAAATGCAGCATGTTGATTTTCGATGTCTATAAAAAAAAACAATTTTCCTATTCTTTTATAGGCGAACTCAATCGTAAACCTAAATAAGGTTTCAATTGTCCGATAGGTAACAAGTAATGTACCATTTGTCGCACACTATTCCTTTTGCACTTAGTAAGTTTTTCATGACATTTCTTTCGCCAACAATCGGTCAGTCACCCTTAACTTTACAAACATTCTTGTTACGCATATTCATACAAGTACAATGGAATTAAAAAATCTATTTTAGAAGACAACACGACAAGACAATGTGCTTAATCGGTTGTCGGATCGTCCGAAATGTAGCTTACGGTAAATATGAATCTACATGAAGATATCAGTAGGTAGGTATTTGAATTTTCGCTGTGTTTTAGAATTAGGTTCGGTAATATTAAGATTTAGCAGCGGCGTGGGCCGTAATAACCAGCTGTTGTCTGATGCCATTTCTGGACTCCAAAATTTATTGTTGGCAGAGTAAATTAATGTGACGTGAACACAACCGAGGAAAGTTATTAATTTAATTAATAAAATATGCAAATGTCGTCAGTTGAAATTACCACAGAAATATCTAATTTTGTACGTTTGGCGTCCGTGAGATGATCCCTGTTACACTCTGACTATTGTCTGTGTTTTTAAATCTGCCTAAACATTCCTAAGCCTAACCCGTGCACAAAAGTTTGTTATGCTATTCAATAATAACAAAATTAGGAGGTTTTGTGAATCGAAGTAATTAATATACAATGTTTGTATACATTTGTAGGATAATATATTAATATCATGTGGATAGTCATGACAGTTTATCAAAGGAAATGGAAGCATTCACTAGAAATCATGAATATTCATTAACTAAGTATCCCGGGGTTCAGTGACTTAATCTCTCCGTCTTATAAACCAAAATAAACCTTCATTTGTATAATCGTAATAAATATGTAAGCTGTCAATCTCTGCAAACATCCGATCCTATCTTTATATTATAACACTTTATCCTGTTTTTTATAATATATCCTTAGATATATGGGAAATTTTTACTTGAACAATCTATCTTACCTACCTATACTAAATATATAATCTCATTTTACTGCATTACTATATATTTATGTATTATTTAAAAATGATTACTTAAAAATAAAGTCGCGCTAGCAAGTTTATGTCCTAAAAAGTTTTTTGTCAAGTGTATATTTGTATGTACCTATCATAGTAGTTAATTTATTTCCAACAATAGCTGCCGTTGTTGATCTATTCAGTCATTGCAGTGACAGGGTAGCACTAAGCACCGATATTGTTTTAGGATAATGGTGATTTACTGCGTTTTAGTACGACATCTTGTGATGACTCACGCAATGGGATTCTCTGCAGTTAGGCATTTTCATTTGGGCATACCTATATCAGTGGGACAGTTGTAATGTTACATATTTCATCTTAACAGGTAATGAAATTATAGCGGCATAATATAGGCACGTACCAGTTTTATATATTCGATGGTCACCCGCCTATGCTCAGCTGAAAATATTTCAACGATAGGACGGTTACATAAAATAGGGACGAAAATAATAAAAGTAATGTATGTAATGTCTGGTACTCAGGATTTTTCCATTACTTTACAGACAGGGCTTCAGGCGACATGGGCCGTGTTTTACTACCCTTGACCGTAGTCATATAAAACTACAATGATAACCTTCACTCTAAAAGTGACTATTATAGAATTCCATTTATCCGTGTTTCCTATACAATTGTCACCATAATATCTCCTGCATAGTTGATTAGTTTCTGCTGACAATGGCCTCATTGACCGAAATACGGTCAGGAAACTACTTATGAAAGAAGCATTTGTCAATGGTCGTATATCTTACGAACTCCTAAATCTTCTCGTGTCTATTCGGGCCAGAAAGTAGCAAATACATACACCTATACTATCCTCTTCGCAGAGGTAACTAACAGACAGATTTACTTTCTAGTGTTAAGTAGTAAGGTCAGCAGATCATAATCATGGATGCTACTATTATATATACGATATATATACGATCTAAAAAGTATGTTTAGTCTATCACGATCGTCTACATAATAATGTTATAGCACTATCGCACTAGTCGCACGATGCATTTATTTACGATTAGAATTACAAGACAACGTGATCGATGTAATACGTCCGCTTGTACTATGTATACAGCAATAACAATACGCGTAATATTTTCAGAATGCCAATTGCCAATGTAATCGGTTCAGCATTCATTCAAATTTTGCGGCAATAAAACATATTGTTGATAATACAAAGTTGTATGCGACATACAAAATAATTCTTGGGCCGATACATTGGAGTTAATTACATGTAAGTCGGCTTATCGGATTATTATGTCGATTGAATGGCTAATATAATCGATTGAATCTGGGTTGCTATGAGTATTTTCAAGAGAGGAAGTTAGGTTGTCCGTAAGTTTTTATTATAAAAAGCTTATTGTGTTCAGCAAAAATTGAATAAGCAGGGAAATATAGGTCCTAGAAAGTCTCTGGGAACGGAAATTCTCGGGTGGATGTGCTTGTGCAGTGCCACTTGGTGCAGTGAAATTCGCTAACGTACCTTAAGAGGTAGCTTTTTATACTCATTATATTTATTAGCAATACCTGCAAGTTATTCGAATAGCTGAAAGCTCCAAGGTTTTATAAAAGAATATCAACTGTTATCGTATTGAAGAAAAAACAATGAATTGAAATAAAACTGAATTGTACTGTACGTGTATTTAACGGAGAATGGTTAGAGCAACTAAAAATAAAACATAATTTCTTTATGTATAGCTGCAATACGTTAATCATTCGTTTGACTTAGGTTTTAGGATCCATTAAGAGCCAAAATAATGTTACTGTTTGTTTTGAGATAACATTAATTTCCATATCATATGCATACGGTCCAGCGTTTACTGTAGTTAATGTAATGTGGCTGCGCTGTAACGTTTTGTATAATGAGGTTGTTGCATGTGGTGGCCACCGTGCTATTACGATCGTTAACCTGACGTTAGTGTACGGACGTGGGCTTGAGCTAACTTTGGTGCCACTTGCAATTGAGTTTATCTTGTGCGGTGAAGGACTTGGTGACAACGCTTTGGGTGCCTATATCCGATGATTAACAAACTTGCACACGAGTTATGCTTTAGTAATCAGCTTTAGATATTATGTGGATGTTAGATATTTAGTTTGTTGTTCAAATGTTTATTATAACAAGGTTTTGTAGTATGAGATTCAATACATAACTGCCGTGAAAGAATATTATTATTTTAATCAATTAATCTAAGCTCTTTAACTATGCGGTTAAACCACTATAAGCACTAATAAATTCAGATCATTAGTAGTATTTAACAATTCGATTTCACTTATCGATTAATTTTATCTGAAAAAAAAAATATAAATAGGTTTACTACTATTTATATGGCTATCATAAAGTCAGTTTGTCAATTGTATTGGGGACAGTTACAATCAATTCTGTTAAAGAAAATGTAAGCGGGCCGTGTCGTATCTAGGAATATGTTACAGACGAGCATCACGCTTGTCCGAGAGCTTGGTGACCGCAGCTTAACGTCATTACGTCACAGACGAATGCGGCTGCTCACTCAGCCGCTGTAATCTCTACGTCACCTTCACCCAGGTGGCTCTATTCCTCAACATGAACTACAGGTCAGAGACCAATATCACGAATCAATGACACCGGTCATTGAATTACCGAAGCTCGTGCAAGCTAATTGTAGTTAAAATTGTTTTATGGAAACCTAAACCCGTCAAATCCTGGCGTAGAGATAGCAGTAACATAATCCATCACCAATGTTTGAAATGCTAAATGTTTATATTTCGATTTCATTAATTGTAACAACTTGCTTTGTGTCTATTTGAAATTAAAACGTATTATTAAGCCTATAATTTGGCAATTGTAATCAAATTTCACCCAATAATATAAGGCATATTAAAAGAATTAACACAATAAATCATTAAATCTACAACCACTACTAGAATCTTTATGACAAGACCAAATTCCAGTTACTTTCCATCTTTTGTTTGTTTTCACATTGTTAGTGACAATTTGTTTACATTCAATATATTGATTAAAATCTACACTCAAGTCTGTGTGTAATCGTTCTCCTATTAGACACTATTGTTCTAATCGATATTATCAGCATTGTTGTACGCATACTTACCACAAAGAAAAACGCCGACGTATTGTCTTAATTCGGAAACAGTGGGTAGCGTAAGTAACAGCTTTCCGAGGAATATTTTCTTTTCATTTTTCTCAGGATGGGTACTGTAACAAAGAGCGTTACAAATATGTGCCCAAAATATTCTCACAATAATGATCTACACGATTAGATAGGAGGGTAAACGGAAAATTATATACATACAAGTACTTACTCACGTTTTGGCGGAACCGAGGTCAAATGTGGTCACATTAGTCCCTCTGATGTTTTCATTTTTATCTGAAACGTAAGAGTTTTGACATTTAACAAAATTATAAAACACTCGTAATAAATCGTTACTCTATACTTAATGGAGGAAGGAAATGGCCCTAAAAAGCCTTGTAGGTTTCCCACATGGATGAAGGCTCTCCTCTGAGCTTCCTAATCCTCATTTAGCTCTGGCCAAATTTTCATTATCTAAAAATATTAAGTGAAGATTTTAGCAAGAATGATTACATCACTGTTTCTCGACAAATAAAACAATCATTGCGTACCTATCTTAGGAATAGAAAATATCTCTCAAATGACATTACTTATTTATAAATCTGTGTCATCTGAAACTTCATAAAAACTCTTAATTTTCTGTGTTATTAAGGACGCGTATTTATTTAAAATTAATTTTATGAATGTCGCTCGGGATTTCATTGTAAGCACGTGTATATTGAGTTTTAATTGAGTTACTCATATTCTGTAGCCCGGTAGCAAGCAAATTTTTGTTTTATGCCTGTATGAATAAATGAACATCATTGTTTTATCAAGAGTCTATAATATTTATGTCGGCACACATATTTTGTGATAATAGGGAATACTGATAATAAATCTTTACGTATGTTAAGTTTACAGTTTTCTGTAACGGGACACATTAAAAGTATTTTTTAATATGAATTTGACCGCTTAAAACGCTCGTATTGCTACGAAAAAGAAAAAAATACAAATCTTATAATTTTACATTATTATTGACTCCAAATTGCAATGGAGTGCTCACATCACTGCACTGTCTGGCAAGTTGAGTTCCGCGGCATTTGCGGTTAGGAAAATTAGACAATTAACTGATATACCAATAGCCAGACTAGTATACTTCGCATATTTTCACAGTCTAATGTCTTATGGCATTCTGCTGTGGGGATCGGCAGCTGACGTTTGCTCGATATTTATTCTACAAAAAAGAGCCGTACGCGCGATCTATAACCTAGGCCCTCGTGAATCTCTTAGAGACTTTTTCAAAGAGATTAATATATTAACGCTGCCGTCACTTTACATTTTTGAAAATATTATGTATACCCGGAAAAATCTGCAGAAGTTTAAAATAAGAAGCGATTACCATGATAAAAATACTAGAAATAAACATAAGATAGTTGTACCGAGATTTAAACTAACAAAAAGCAACAAGTCATTCTTAGGAAACTGTGTTCGGTTTTATAATAAAATTCCAAATTCTATAACTGACCTTATAGAAGGCAAGTTTAAATCCTATGTGAAACAAGTACTAATTAAGAAAGCCTTCTATAGTATTAATAGTTATATTGACGATAGGGACGTGTGGCACTGATTTTTCCTGCATTTGTGGCTTCCCTGGCATACCGCCATTCAACAATAATTTTGATATTTAATATTGTTTACTGATTATATTGAACCATTTCACTGTCATGTATTTTGCCCAAATTGTAAATGAGAGAATAACCGATCTATATTAATATTTTTTATTTGACTTTGATGCTACTCGTATTCTTATTTTAGGTATATTGTGTAGCTCATTATTCTCTCATACTTGAAATGATTGTTAAACCATATTTTTAAAAGAGTAACTATGGAGTTTCTTGCCGGTTCTTCTCCATAGAAACGACTTTTTGGAACCGTGCAACTAGTTTGACGTTTTGTAAGTGCTCTTTTGTAGCCTATATGAAATAAAAACATTATGACTATGACTATGACATTATATAAATTAGAAATTCATCGCTGCACATACGACTGAGTTAAGCTTATTTGACGTGTATATGTGAGACCCACTAAAGCTTAGCATTTCGAGCGATACTTAACTATAGTATTGTGGTGCCTCTTAGCAGTATTAGCAGTTGAGCACTGGTTAGAGAATCCTAGATTATGAGAAAGAAATAAAATAAGCCCTATTTAACCTCGCTGTAAGCTTTTGGTTTTCATTATCTAGGTTAGTCTTAATGTTTTACTTCTTATGAAAGAATTAAGAACTTTTATAGCAATTATCTAAGTTTTGTAGAACCCAATTGAATATCTAAAACATATCAAAATAGATTAGAAGAGCTTTTCAAAGTATCAAACATTCGTTCTGAAAGTTCAGCTAAGTTGTTGATAAGCCTTTGTAAAGCCTAACTGTTATCGAGACAAAAGTTCATTTTTATGAAAACCAACCTAAAGTTGGTCAAAATGACTACCTTACTAAAACAAAAATGTAATCTTACTTGTACATTTTTATTAGACATTTATTTATAAACATTTATAAACAACATTAAAATTTTAACTTAGATGTCCTTTGGTATCTCCGTAACGTAATTAAACGTGGTCTAAAAATCACCTTTGTTTGTTTAATATTAAAGAGAAATGGAAATAATAATTAATAATATATCGGCTTGTAACTGTTTAACTGCAAAATTAAAACCACATTGAATTATGATACAGAAAACCAAATCCTTTGCTTTGATGTCTTTTTTATTATTAGTAGATATATTGCACATAGAACTACTAGAAGTGAAAGACACATTATTTTATACTTTAAATTACTACACGCCAGACGGAAGATCTTAATTATTTGATTGATAGATTCTGATACATCGTGTTTTTCTTTGGAATGCGTTATAAATAGAATCAAGTGTCCGTAAAATTTTATTCTCGACCTACATACCTACGTTCGGACAGCAATACATTATTGTTTTTTTACAAGCTTTATTGAATTTATGATTAGTTTTATCGTAGCCTGTAAGAATGTTATAATGTCGTTTTATTTAAGCATTCCATTTTAAATAAGATCACTGATATTGTCCGATTAGCATACAGTCGCATTAATTGGTAGTCTTATATCACAAATCATCATCCTGTCTCCTTGACTGTACATGACTAAATCGAAGAAAAGAAAAGAACGAAAGAAATCGAACAGAAAACTCATCTTCTTAGATGCTTTATTTATCATATTATATTTATTGAATTGTGTAGGAGTATTTAATAAATTATATATTTTATTTACAGGAGTCAACTACATGTTTAATACAATGAAACCTATTGTCTTACAAGTGCGTTTAGACTTTAGACAAAGGCAAATGCAACAACGCATTATGCATCAGTATCAAATGACAGTCTATGTTCGAGTGGCTTTGTGTAACCTTCAGCTCGTTTCATGATACTTTAGTACTAAGGGGAGCTCTTATACGAGTATAAAGTATCGAAGCTAAACTAAGTATGTAGGTGATAATATCACCGTCATGTATTCATTTACATCCTGTTTACTATTAATTAAAACAACACCTGATATTTATCTAATTTGAACAGTAAATGAATTGTGGTTTTCTCCTGAACATATTACAGCGTTTCATTGTGAAATTACATTAATATTTCCATTATAATTGACAGATTATGAGAACATGATAAACGACGTATCAAATGAATTTTGTTTACTTATGTCCAAACAGTCGTAGAACAAAAGTCGTTATACGGGACAAATGTTATGACCAGTTAAAAGCATTGTAAATTATATTAATAACTTTGTCGAGGTGCCGACGAGAAAAGTTTGTAATTAATGCTAAGGTCGCACAAGAAAAATATATATCGGAATGTATCATTGTTAAACTGTTACGTAAATGATACTGAAATGGGAATAGCCTTTATGATTATGACTGACTTCAATGTCAAAATGCTAGTATAAAATAAATTAGCCGGTGCTATAAAATAATTATGACAATGAACCTATTAGATGGATGGTCTAATATTTTTTATATTAACGTGCACGTGTTGAAACATATGTCTGTGTGTGTGTCTTTTTAATCTATCTTCAGTTATTTTGTTAACTATTAATTTATTACTCTTATTTGTATATTATGTAAAATACGTGTAAGTGCAATTTATTTATGTAAATAGGTATATTTTACTCAAATAAATAGAAGTGATTTATCAATAAAAAAATATTTAAAGAGCTTTTATTATTTAGTTTAACGTTTTTACAGCAGAATATAATAAATTATACTTTGTATTCGTGTAGGTAAACGTTAGGCTTGAGTAATAAAGAAATGTTACTAGATATTTAGGCGTAGTAGGTATCTACGTGTGCTGACATAATGTTTGTAAGATCTATTTTGTCCTGCACCCATGTTGTGTGAAACACCATATGTGTCTACTGTGACAGTTCAAGCTTCGACTTCGACAATGGTGAATTGAATTTTTCAGAGGATCAGGACAGAGTTGGCTCGGGACCAGATCGGCGCGTCTTGAAGGCGGGACAAACCTGAACTGTATGATCATATATTTTCGATAATAACAATTTATTTGGTCCCGTTCGAATTGAATACCATATTTTTTTGTTAAACTGAAAAATGTTGTATTTCATGAAGTTGACGTCAAGGTTGTTGACACGAATATTTCTTACGTTTATTTGCAGGTAAGAGAGTAGAAATACCTGCTTATCAACTCGTTAAACATAACAGCACACCGAGGGAAAGGGTTACTGCTTTCCAAGATAAGGCTGGCAGTACGTCATTTCATGGAGCAAAATATAACTTTATAGTTAAAGTAAACTAAACCTTGTTAGCACTTCAATGTTTCTGCAAGTTTCACAACTGTATTTGTTGTGTGTAGGGCAAAGGGTATTTTAAAGAATCTTTATCTACACACTGATATTACCTCAGCCATATGTATACAAACTACTAGTTACTAGTTTCAAGCAGTTGGTATTAAAATATTCAATGATCACAGGAATGTACATCAATTTATTGTTATCTATGCAAACCTAACAGTCTCAAGTGGGCTGAATTAGACGTATTATTATAATGAAGAGCGTCAATAGCAGATAATAATTATTACAATTTCTATTTCGCTAAAGTATCAATACGCTTCCATACAATATAATTGTTTAAATATTTTAAAAAAAATGTAACTAGCAAAAACTTACTAAGCGCTTACCTATTTTACGAGCTTACGAATATATTTTTATAACAAACTAATATCTGGTCTAATAGGGTTAACGGCTATTACAAAAATTTACTATAGTGTCATAGGTCAATAAAACAAACAATTAATAGTCTTAGTAAATTAGGAAAACACTTACCAACATCACAGTTATTGGCGGTCATATTTCCTTGACCCTGAACACAATTCAAGAACGAATAACATTCACGTTATCTTAATTCATTCGAAGGCACACTAAACGGCACGAAGGCACATCAGCGCGGACAGCACATACTTTACGTTGAAAGCACAGCGGACACTTAACTAGGTGACTCTGAAACCAACCGACGAACCCGTGTGATCTCGTTTAGCGTCCCTCTAATAATACTATTCGTCGCATGCGCTCTGCGTTCAATTGCCATAATAGAAAATACATTAATCACTAGTCGTCGAAATATGTCGATGCTACAAGTATGTGGGCACACAATCGATGCAGTTTGAAAATAAGCCAGTAAGAATTATTCAACACGGAACGTGTGTGCCGGACGTACGTCCGACGTTACCCTCGGCGCCAACGACCACTATGTTTTCATAACTTAACAATAAACATATTTTCATCTAAGTATGGCTGGCCTTTTGGATTTTACACGATGTTTATTTCGTGGTTTTTAATGATGTACCTACCATATTAGCTTCCTAAAACTATTATTCAGTTATCACCCATTGAGAAAATGAGATAGTTGTCATACACATTGTTAATACATTTGTTTGACTATCTAATTTTAATCTAATAAAGAATTGCGACAAATTGACATAATAGATACAAGTTATGGTTATCTTGCCATTAACTTATGATCGACGCAATATAATGTTTTCATTCTGCTTAGGATAGAGTAGGTATGCGATTGCGCAAGCATGCGGCAAAAATGATAGCTTCATTTTGATTATCTACATAGAGAAGACCGTGTAACCAACTTATACATCTAGACTCCCTAAAACGGCCTAAAACTTGGCATCCTGAAAAAACTATATAGAATTTTTAATAAATAGATATAGGTGCATACATATGAGTAGATTGGCTGATAGTCTCCAACTAAGGCAGTATATATTCAAGTGTAGGTAAAAGTACATAGTGGCTTTATGTAAGTATATAAAAAGTTTTCAGACACGTTTTGGATAATATTTTTTATGTCAGATTCAATTACTTTTTTTTTTCAATACGTAATTTTAATAAACAGTTTTTATACAGATATGCATATTCAATAATCTTATTCAATTAACACCATAATTAAATTAAACAAAGACCATACAATAATTACAAATTAAGAAAATACATTAGTTTTGTTACTGGAAAGTATACTTGCTAAGTTTCTAGTGTTACTGTCCAGTGAGTTAGAACGGGGCTCAACTGCACGATGTGGCTTTAATGCTAGTGTCTCATAATGAATGAGTTTAAGACCATTCATCATGCCATGACCCTGTGGTTGATATGCCCGTTCCCATTAGTACGTATAGAAATTGCTTATAATTGATACCTAGTCCATACCTATTGCCCTTACGGAATCATTTTATGAGGTTACTTAGTATGTAGTTATGGTTGTAATCTTTTCCACTTCTGAAATATCTTTTTATTATTATTTCATCTATGTTTGTTCAACCTACTTGGCTTTGGCACAAATTCAATGTTTTATTTTTAGATTTTCGGTCGCTTATGCGTCTGAAAGATATAGTGTTGTGTGTGTGAGATTTAACTGGCCAAGCATGTTTCACAAGACACATTTAAAGTCTTCTAAATAACGTCCCATGTATTCCAACGGACGACAAAAACACAGTGTACATTGGCAAAACTTGACGTATTGAAAGCCTGAAGCTATTTGGCCTCACAAAACGGGCTATTAACGTCGAGAGCCCCGCATTGAAGGCTATATTTTGTTCGTGTCACGCAAAAAAGAGATATGTTTGTGCAGCTGCAACAACTTGCAAACTCTGTGTTCGTTAGGTGCGCCAGCAAAAGGAAGTCATTCCGGCGGTAAACAATAACGCACGGTCGGAAACGTCTTTCACGCTAGACCTGCTCCCGTCGAGTTGGCAACCGGCGAGCCTCTAAAGAGCGGGCAATTTGCGCAGTAACACCCGCCGGATACTGGCTGCTCATTAACTATGAACGCCGTCATCAACGACTCTTCTTCAGCAGAAAAAACGCCGTTTAACAGTAGCACTCTCCACGAATAAACGGTGCGGTGAAGTGCTTTTGAACGGCCACCGCTACAAAGTGCATATAAATTGCGCTGTGAAATTGAAGCGGAGATATGAAAGGAGTAGTAAACTTTTGAAAGACAAGCCGAGGGCAACCCGCTTTGAAATCCACAGGTCTTTCTAAGATGTAAAGGGGGTGGTTTACCAACGAATAGTTGGATGGGTGCATCTGTGTATCTGTTGATAAATAAAAAAGTATCAAATAGACGATGTGTCTGGGTAATATAAAGGAGACTGTTCAACAACCGTGTTTTATTTAACATACCAAGAATTTCCATATTTATCTAATAGGTTATGTTTGATATTGCGATATCTATTCTAGAAACATTTTATATAAGAATACCTAACACGCAGAGCGGAGTGTCGTGCTACGATAAAAGTAAATTGCATCTGCGTTTCTGCGATATTAAGTCTAAGAACATTTTATACGGTATCATTTACTTCACTGAACAAAAAACTAGCATCTAAGGATAAAGTGATAGTAATTGTGTTGCAACGAAGGTTCTAGAAAAAAAAATGATGATATTCTTGTCCCGTGACTATCTCAATACTGTATTGCATTCCATAATAGTACATAGGTGGACTAAAAATATTACAGGTCATTATGGACCCTGTCGGGCACAGCAAAAGCTGTGCCCGACAGGGTCCATATGTTATGTTCCACAGAGAGGAAGAGGGTTAACCTACTACTCTTTGCGGTTTACCTGCTAACTGCAAAGAATAATGTGATAAATTGCTAGTTATTATTAGGCGGTTTAAACTCTGACACCAGGTTGTTCATCAACCATACGATAAGAAGAAGAAGTTATTATATCGATTTTTTAGAGAAGATAAAAGGCTTACAAAGGACTGACTTGGGAAGTTCATCACCCGACCAAAGGTCTGAGGCGGAGGCACGTGTTCGTCCGCACGCGTCTTATAAGGAAAATGTGAGGGCAAAAAATGGGCCTACCGCCAAGTGTTAGACCAGGACTTGTATCAGTATGGGCTGTGGCAAATGCGTGATCTAAGCCTATGTTCCGGGTATGGGCAAAACCTTATATGTAACCGTCTTCTGATCCAGTATACAAGTAATAGGTAAGCGAAGAAGTATTGAATAAATACAAAACTGTACAACTAATATACTGAGCCAATTAAATAACTCATAAATCAAGACATATTTTAACGTTAATACTCAAATAAATATAATTATGCACTCCTAGCTTTATCATGACGTGTGCATTCGTTTACGAGAACTTACTTTCGCCTTAGGCAAAATAAAGAAGTAGGGAATCGTTTATCTTGACGATAGAGGGCCTCTTTAGCATATTTAACATGCATGAACTCCTTGGTTAAAAATGCTTCTCACGTTACTGAGGCGACGGAGAGCTCGCGGCTAATCTGATCTTCAAATGGCAACATTATGTGGGCTGCCATTGACTTTAGAATACTTATCTCTATGCGTTTTTTTTAAACAGTACTCTCAGGAGCACAATTATATTCTTAGATTTGCTTAAATGTTGTAAAAGTAGCAGTAAAGAAAGTTAAAGCGAGGATAGCCCAATTTACCTTTTTATTATATGCTTTTAAGACCGGCTTGTTAAGTTTTGTTAGGCTTGTTAGGTCTCAAAAGTGACTAAAAATAGTGCGGCAAATGTGAATAAACATGTCTAAAAAATTGATGAAATACTATTTTTTACACTGAGCATTGATTTTATGTTGAAATCCTAAAGTTCTTGCAAATAGAGTATATGGTTTATTAGTACTTTTTATCAGCATATGTGACATAAGTAATTAGATTTCAGTTTTAACCCTTGCATTACATAATAGGCAATGACATGACAATTGTGCTTATTTCGCGGACGGTTAAAGTGTACTCAGTAGGTAATACTATGCTTCAAACTGTCTTTGTAATTGTTTTGAAAAAATTTGTTTCAATAACTCAATCTGCAAGTAGTTCATACGTTTTTTGCTTGAATATCAAAAAAGCCTAAAACCTTTCATATTTGAGATTTTAGTTTAATATTTCACCGAAGAGAAAGCAAATTAAGGTTGTATAAACTTTTAACCAGACAAAAAATGTATGCGCATGGCAAGAACTTATTGTTACAGGTTTAAAATTAAAATCAATAAGCTTCGTGAAAATTCTGATACAGTATATACCTGGCAGCTCCCCTACATTTTCCTCATCAAACGATGGCGTATTTGAGTGGGTATGCCCTTTGATTCGCGCTCGCTTTAAACCCCAGTGAAAGGAGACTTGTTTACATTTTTTAACTCATCTAGCTGAATGGTCTTTCGTCAAAGATTTCCAGGCTTCGCAATTAACTTTCACAATAAATCTTTGTAAGATGCTTGTCTAGTTTTTAGACTCTTAAGTCTTTCAAGTATGAATACAATAGTATCGTACACTTTTTAATTGCCAGTGACTACTGTACTACGTACTACATATATTAAATAACGACTCGATTAAGGTAGTGGGTAAGAGATTATTTGTTATGCTATGTATTGCTGATTTTATTTTTGCATGGGTTGGTTTGTCATTGATTAGATGGATCAATAGAATGGGTTAACCGAAATTTAGAAAATCCATTTAGCTATCTACTTAACTACAATAAAGATATAAATTAATTCCTAGCGCGGACAATGTTTTATTCAAAACAACAAGACAGTAATCCTCTTATAAGATAATTTCGATTAGACGCGAACCCTTGCAAGTTTTTTAAAAGTGTACGGCACGTTTGAGCGAGCTAAACCATTTTACAAGGGTTGTGTAATAGAACCGCGGTCGGTCGTCGATTTGTTCTAAGGGATTTTCTTGCGGTACGTAAAGACATCGCGACGTCGGCTTGAAGAATATTCTTATTTATCAAAGAGTTCAGCTCTCGAATAATGTTTGTATAAGCACCGAGCACGGCGCATGAATAGTTATTGATTTTGAAAATAGTTTCCTCGTTTTGATTTTCCAATATGTAGTATAGTTTCACATTGTGCTGATTGCGACACCAGACCATTGAAATTTATGTCGCATTGGCGTTAGAATAAAAATATCTGTCTTTTGTTGACGCTGGCAACATGAAACAAGTTTGATGTGCCCTAGGTTTAATCTAAATACCCACGGCCATATCCCAAACGATATGAACATATATGTTGAGTTTCTTTATACAAAAATTAAGAAATTGGTTATGTGCATTTCAAACCGTATTATGAGAGGAAACAGAATTTATATTTTTATTACATTGTGAAATTCCCTACAACTTTATGGTCAAAGTGTTTCGCACAAGCTCTTCACAGTTCCGTCATTGATCCAGAATTCTGTAACATTTTCCACTGCGTGGTCGCCTCGGTAAACTTTTCATCTCCAGCTGTTATCGGTTCTACAAGCAATGTGGCTGAACTAATTCTTTAAGCTATGACGGTAACTTTGGTTTTATCACGAATATCCCCCTTTTACTATTTTATTACTTAGCAAAACTTTGAGCATTGCCTGTTGAGTGACTCAGTTTATTCAGGCCAGACACTAACAGGACGGACTGCCTCTATGAATATAAATTTGGGTAATAGTGGCAAGATTTACTTAGAAGTTGTTGTTGAAGTTGTATTGTAAGGGCGATTGTTGGATGTTGCTTTCATCTGTTACAGGATGACTAGCTTGTTTGACGGGCACTAGAATTTAATCAGACCATATTTTATTTTACATTAGAGGATCGGCATCCCAATACTAGTAGCAATAAGTATCTTTATCATATCTGTATCAAAAGGCAAAGATAAGAATGACACACGTTTGCTCAACGCCTGTAAGTGACGTCACTGAATACTGCGTCGCGCAAGTTTACATAACTGCATAAATACGGCATCGACATCCATTCGCTGGAGAAATACCACACTTTGAATATTCACGAATCCATTGTCAGAAATTTGGACTGTAAAATAGGTAGGTAATCATCAAGCTATTCATATGTTGAACAAGAATGACTACTTGTCAGGCAAAAGGACTGCCGACGGACTGCGAAAGCAATAATAAGACTATCTTTTCGTAGGTACCCTTTAAACCTAGTGCCTATAGCGAAACTGAATTCACTCCGTAGGTACTTTTTATGAGCTGTAGATTATATGACTTTTGGTGCCATTTTAGCATGTTGCCCATGCTAAGCTTGAATCTAAATTGATAAAGGAAATTTGAAAAATGATGGACACGAGCGGGATTCGAACCCGCGACCTTCGCCGATCCGTGGCGCTGCTCTAACCAACTGAGCCACCGTGTCGCTGCTCGCATCCATCGAATTTCAAGTTCCCTTTTAGTATTTACGTCTTAAGGGTGACGTCAGGTATTATCTGTTGGAATCTATGATTACCAACTCAGTGTTATACCTTTACAGCTATAAATCACTGAAACGATAATACCAACCCAAATTTATATGACTTTTGGTGCCATTTTAGCATGTTGCCCATGCTAAGCTTGAATCTAAATTGATAAAGGAAATTTGAAAAATGATGGACACGAGCGGGATTCGAACCCGCGACCTTCGCCGATCCGTGGCGCTGCTCTAACCAACTGAGCCACCGTGTCGCTGCTCGCATCCATCGAATTTCAAGTTCCCTTTTAGTATTTACGTCTTAAGGGTGACGTCAGGTATTATCTGTTGGAATCTATGATTACCAACTCAGTGTTATACCTTTACAGCTATAAATCACTGAAACGATAATACCAACCCAAATTTATATGACTTTTGGTGCCATTTTAGCATGTTGCCCATGCTAAGCTTGAATCTAAATTGATAAAGGAAATTTGAAAAATGATGGACACGAGCGGGATTCGAACCCGCGACCTTCGCCGATCCGTGGCGCTGCTCTAACCAACTGAGCCACCGTGTCGCTGCTCGCATCCATCGAATTTCAAGTTCCCTTTTAGTATTTACGTCTTAAGGGTGACGTCAGGTATTATCTGTTGGAATCTATGATTACCAACTCAGTGTTATACCTTTACAGCTATAAATCACTGAAACGATAATACCAACCCAAATTTATATGACTTTTGGTGCCATTTTAGCATGTTGCCCATGCTAAGCTTGAATCTAAATTGATAAAGGAAATTTGAAAAATGATGGACACGAGCGGGATTCGAACCCGCGACCTTCGCCGATCCGTGGCGCTGCTCTAACCAACTGAGCTCGTGTCCATCATTTTTCAAATTTCCTTTATCAATTTAGATTCAAGCTTAGCATGGGCAACATGCTAAAATGGCACCAAAAGTCATATAAATTTGGGTTGGTATTATCGTTTCAGTGATTTATAGCTGTAAAGGTATAACACTGAGTTGGTAATCATAGATTCCAACAGATAATACCTGACGTCACCCTTAAGACGTAAATACTAAAAGGGAACTTGAAATTCGATGGATGCGAGCAGCGACACGGTGGCTCAGTTGGTTAGAGCAGCGCCACGGATCGGCGAAGGTCGCGGGTTCGAATCCCGCTCGTGTCCATCATTTTTTCAAATTTCCTTTATCAATTTAGAAGCTGTAGATTATGTTAAAAATATGTCGAATGAAATAAAAAATACATTTTCGTTAAAAGGTGGTTTAATGTGGTATTTCTTATATTATTTTTACAACCCAATACAAGCGATGTAGTTATTTGCCGATAATTCAAAGGATGTGGGTGCCGACGCTGGAGGTGTGCGCAAGTGGAAGCCGCCGCCAATTACAAGCGCATCCACAGGTTAGGTTTTTCGATATTTTATCGGGGTCCACCTCGCCCGCATTGGTTGTGAGTCACAACAGAATACAAATAAACAAAACATTTAAGATATGTACGCGAAGTGTATCTGTGTATTTATATTGTTTTACACTATAAGAGGTGCTGACGTTGGCACCATAGTTAAACAATCGCTGTGTGTGCTACAGATTATGTTAGTGGCACACTAGACTGGAAGAGGGTAAATTAAAGTTTTGTCTTGAGTCCTAATAAAATAGGTTTTAATTCGATAAATATAAAATTCTTAACATGAGTGTCAATTTACATAAGTAATTCAATTTGAAATTTCTTTAAACCATATCTACCTAATTAGATTAGAAATTTCGCAAGTCAATAATGCACAGAGCCAATCATTGTTGGTTAAATTGAATACATTATGTAGAACAGTTTGCGGGATTAGTCGGCGTTAGAAGGGCCCTTGTGTTAAATGCACAATCTAACACATCATTTAATTAATATCTTGAATCGATTATTCTCGGGACTTCTAACGGTATGGAGCTGATGTTGATTTAATTGAAATCAAATTGTATACATGCTGTGTATAAAATTTGATAGCAATGAAGCTTCATGTGTAATAATTATTTTAACCAAACAACAACAATTATTTATAATAGTAACGCTCTCAGTAGGAAGGCTCTACATACTTCTAGGGAATTAAACAACACGGCATACAGAACCTAACTCATATCTTCAAGCCTCTGCTAAAGTTACCTAAGCAAAATATGCCTAAAATAGCCCGTACTGTATCGAATCTTTCCTCCGTCTTTTTATATGCTAATTTTATTAGAAGCAACCTATTACTTTATGCACATAATTTTACATATTTACATAGAATAGTATTCAATACAATCCAGCGGATATATATTCAAACTTTCTTGTATAAAAGGTGATTATACCTTTAATACGCTCCATTAAGTTTTGGGATTGTCTGTTCTTTGACTTTTAACGACACGAATATTTTTTAATTAGGTAAATACAGAGGGCGGCCTGTAATTTACTTTTATTTTATTATTATTACTGTTTCGATTATCGAGTGCTTATCAACAAAAGTAAGGATGGTTGTAACACTTATTACAGGGGCTGCTATTTTATCATCAGAAACTTCTCTCTACGCTTTTAATTACCATCAGCCCAGAAGCGGAACACACCATTCACTACAATTACAACGCCGTAAACTTACCATTATTGCACTATAAGGCAGGATTCGACAATGTTCTATCAACACAAAGTACAGTAATTGGTACTGGAATATGCAGCAGGCACTATGCTCTTTTAATTTCTTCTTTCTTGTTTCAGTGACCTACCGTATTTTCTAACTAATTTAAACATCATTTCCATAATTCAATAACTTTACTTCACTATTTGAAATTACGCAACGTGACATTTTTGAATTTTACCACCACGCTGCAGGATCATTCTTTATGGGGATTAACATCATGTCATGTTTAATTCTAAGTCGTAGCACTAGTTCGTGCCAATATTTTTAAACAAACGAACGTGTCTATCTTCTGTTAATAAAAGAGAAATGTTATGGTATGAAATCCTTTTAAAACATATATGATAAAGATAAAAAAATATAAAGATTCATGCCTAGTGTTTAAATTAAACATAACAAAAAGAAAGGTTTTGTCAGAGAGAGAGAGATTTAAAAAAAAATTAAATTTAACTAAATCTATTCAAGAAAAATGAAAGGGAATTTGCACAAACTTATAGCACTCCTTACAAAAAACGTTGTATCAGGAAACTGAACATGAGATTTCGGTGAAGGTTGATTTCGTGGAAAAAACCTTTGTCAAACTGTAGTGTCGACGATGCGTTTGTTTATTTCTAAAAAGGGTCAGGTTACCAAAAAACATGTTGGTAGGTTCTATTCTAATATTTATGTGATCGTTATCTTAGACGGATTTCTACGGCAAGCAAGATAGTTAAGTAGGCCCAACTATTTTTTATTTTTAACCGAATTCAAAAAAAGGATGAGGTTCTGAATTCAACGGAATCTTTTTGATTTTTATGTGGAATATACATAAAAAAAAAAACATTCCAAAACTCATTTATTTATGAACCGATTTGAAAAAATTCGACCGATTAGAAAGAAGTCGATGCCAAATCCCAACATCCATTATGTGTAATTTTTGTATATATACCGGTTTTTACTCAAGTCAATATTCGGTATTGCCCGACTAGTTTCGGACTCTAACGGAGCCCTTATTCATTAACAGGTGACAAGAAGGGGTCGCGAGCCGTTGACGTGTGTAAAAACTGGTATACATATGTATATAGTAATTTGGATTAACACTCACGAAATTTATTATAGTAAATCCATTAAGTGATTCAGAAAAAAGTACTTATGAGAATGCTGTCATAAGTGCTTTATTCATAGTTTCAAAGCTAAAACTATTAACAAAGCGAACGCATAGGATTTGGCGCCGACTTCCACTTCGCTTATGTAAAGTGAAGTGATATAGTATTGTTTTTCATTATTGAGTTTTCTGAACGAGGTTTGAATTTTTTTGTTTATTTTATTTTATTACCACTGATAATTTTCTATTAGGTGTCATTTCCGATTGGCGGTAAAGACCATCGCCGCGCCCTTTCATCGCCCTCTTGGTCTGCCTGGTGGTCGGCGGCCGGCGGTGGGTATCCACTTCGTGGTGATGTTGGCCCACCTTTGCGGATCCATTCGCAGGACATGGCCGGCTGGTAATTATTATTAAATAAAGTTTAAATATTTTTAGTAACTATTTATAGGAAGAGCATTTTATAAACCTAACATTGAAATTTTAAATGGCATTGTTATTAAATAATTAATAGATGACACAGCGTTGATTATAAAAGCCGAGTAGGTACTTACATCCAGATATGATACCTATATCGTGGTATATCATAATATTTAAACGGCTTTATAAATTAAATTTGACAAGTTTAATTATAAAGTATAATTGTGGGAGTAGTTATAAATAGATTTACCAATGTCATTTATAGAGAAAGCATTTTTGTTTTTGTAGAAACATTAATATACCACTTAGCATAACTTTGCAGAACTGTAAAAATGTCTAAGGATTAATAATACTCATTAATTATTTGCGGATATCGTTCCTTCCCGCCTAATAGAATATCAACAATACGAGATCTTAAATACGAGAAATACCTTCCTGACTAGTGCTAAAGGGGTGGTTTGTCCATGGCAAATTTACGCGATGTCAAACACTAGCAAGATTTGCAAAGAAAACTAAGAAATTTCTGAATGAATCATAATGTTTACCTGTCCTAATTTCCGTCATTGAATGAATGAATTAGATGTTATGATAATCAAAACGTAGTTCAGCCTCATCGCCCAACATCGATACGTGACTAGAAGACTTTTCTATTCAGAAGTGGTCTTCATTCTGAACAAGAACATTACCGAAGGTTATATCAAAACAAAACAGTCAATAAAACGATCAATTCATAGCCTTACCGTAGCAGATGCAGCGCCTGAACGTAACACATGAACATAATCGATTACCATTTATCTACTACTGTCTCCTCACTACAATAGCTATTTTATATTTTAAAAGTATGTTTTTATTAGCAAGCAATACACTTCTATAGTATTATGTTATTGATTAGCAAGGGCGAGGTTTACTTTTCCTTTTAAAAATGTTTGGTGTTTAGCTAAGCGACCTAACTGTCCACCAACGGCTGAAATTAATTAATGTAAAACGTACATTGCCTTTTATTCCGCTGACTTAAACAGATACAAAATGTCGAGAGCGAATAATCAGGGCTATTTACATTTAGCTTAGGCCCACCTGACGCTAGCTAGGGAAGCGCAACCGTCAACACGCGTTGTGTACCTGTCACGGCTATATAAATATATTAATGTGATATTATTATATTTATATAGCGTTCGTTGCAATATTAAAATCTCAACTTTAACAGTTAAAATAATATAATGAAGTGTTGTATGGAAGGTAGCTATTATAATATCAGGACAGTGCGCGGCCCAAACGTGTACAGTAAAGTTAAATTAAATCGAGCCTCGTCTCAGGGTGTAGGAATAAAACTGTTCCGTATTCTTGAACACTCTATGATGCTATGAAACAATAAGTATTCATATGACGTCAGTCGCGGCGGGGGAATGAACATTTCGGTTAGATATTACACGTAGTTAATGTGTTTTTAATGTACCTTTCTTAAATATTCGTGGAGTTATTAAGGTTATTTTCAGTGTGTACTGGTGTGGCTCATATATCATTATATATCTTGTAGTATACCTACTATGTGTATACGTCTATGCTGCGAGGTTGATGATGATGTATAGGCTTCTCCATGTTTGCCAGCAAGTACGGACTATAAAATTGCGTATGGTATGCGGCAGCCACCTGGTCCTTCACCTTACACATTTACCATCCTTCACCTTACATTATAACGGATGGTAATCGCTTTAAGTAAATTGACACCCGTTTTATAATCAAAACTACTTGTCGATTATCGTAATTTCTAAATACCTTTAGATTATAAACTCAATTAATAAAGCGCTAGGTCCCCGATTATATTTTGAACTACACCTTGCCCTTGATTTTTTATCGGTTTTATAATTGGTAATGTTTCACGCACTACAACTACAACCCTTCGGGTCATCAAACCTTTAATTATTAGAAAATAATGTCTAAAACTGGATTATATCATTATCAGAACAATGTAACAAAATAATTCTAGTGAAAATGGACATAAATTTTTCGTAAATAAATATCAGCATTAAATCGAATTTATACCAAACATTTTGAAACGAACATTTTCTCTGAGATTATAAGACAGAACGAGACAAATGTGATTCAATTGTCCTCTAGACAAAGCCTTCGAACTTGCAAAAGCAAATCGTTAAAGGCATCAGAACTTATTGTTAAAGCAGAAAACTGAAGGAAAAAATGGATTTCTTTCTAAATTCCGTTTACAAGTAGTTATATTATCGCGAGCGCATACTGTTGTGCTGCAGTTCTCTGCGTTGAGCAATTGGTCCTTGGGGAAAAGCCATGCCTAACGAACCGTAAGCGACTTACTCGATGCAAGAATTGCATTGTTAACGATCTTACATTTCCAGTTATACATTAATATACGTTAACTTACGTTAATATCTTTACGTACCAGCTAACTGAAAGAATATAAATTTAATTCGAAACATTCACGACGCAGACTATTTACAAATTACTTAGGTACAAATAGTTTTAATGTTTACAATGCCACCGGAAAGAAACGATATATTAGAACACCTTGGCTTGGAGTCGTAGCTGGAAATACATTGCAGTAAATAATGGAGAAATGGTTTCAAGCGTAACTTGATCGATTGTAGTGACTGAAACAGTGAACAAAATTCAGTACCGTTACACAAACTCGTCTTATATAAACCTCTCACAGAAATATATAGTTACAGAATTTGTGTTTATTGTAAACAAGGAATAAGAATATATTATTTATCTATGAAATAAATTAAGCAGTCTCCGTAAACATGAAGAAACGTCATGTATTCTGTATTAAGTATTAGTAATAAACTGCGATCAAATCCTTTAATGTAACTAGAATTATTTAAATAATTTTAAACAGAACAATTCATAAGCCATTTCACGCTTTATTGTTGTAAAATGTTCTGCTGATATTTGTTTAGACATAATGCTGAAACTCCTTAGAGCTTGAAATCAAGAATTGTTTTTGAGTCATTATTAAAACAGAGAAAAGTAAAGATAAATCCTTAATGCCTAGTATTTTGAGCTTGTTATATATTTTCCCCTTTTTAGTATATGTTATGGCGTAAATCCACCACGCAAGGTGTGTGTAAGTACATATTGTTTTGAAACTATATTTGGACCATTTTTGGATAACCTGGATTTGGCACAAAGTAGGGTATGTAAGTCAGGCCAGAGGTAAGATATTCCAAAGTACTAGCAACTATTACATCTCCCTCAGGTGATAGCTTTAGCTGGAGTCGTTGCTAGACGAATTGGCGAACCACAAACAGCTTAACAGATTTATATCTTCTAGGGAAATCCGACCAAAAGAATCGTTTCATATGATTTTTGCTTTTACCTTTTTCAATTCCAAGCACTATAAATAAATTAGATTGTCTAGATTCCGATAAGGCGATTGTATATATTATTGTAGCGCACGTGTGTATTGTATTTAAAAATATTTCTCTTGTCTGTATAATTAAGTAAAATAATTTATGACGCAGATCTTTTATTTAAATTTACGTGGGTGTACCTATCAAGGTAAGTTGGTTGTTCACAATTAGTGTAGTACCTATCTAGTTAGAGTGAAATTATCATGGAAAAAGTAACATAACATAACTATGTTCCCAAAGGGGTAGGCAGAGGTATGTAGTACACCTACATTTCGCCAGTTATGTTATACCTAGGGCCCAATGTAATATGTAGGGCGAGCCTATTGCCATCAACCGGGCACATATCCAGAATTCCAGTGTTCGCGCTGCTTCTGTGATTTACCTAATGAAAAAGTATTAATACATAATTTATTGTTGTACATAATAGGTATGTAAATTGATATTTTTATATTGTAATGAAGCTTTTGCGTAAAAATGATTAGGTACACAATTTTACAATAGAAGTTATAAATCTGAAGTCCCTGTTTCAAACAAACTGGCCAGAATAAACATGGAAAGGGACCAATTAGCGGTCACTTTTATTTCACTCAACTTTTAAAAGGCACGCTACAGAGGCCAGCCGAGTAGTGCATCACTGTTATTACGGTCTTGTAAAGTAACAATGTACCGTGTGGTATCCGGCCTAGAATTGACCACCCCCTTTCCTCCCGTGGGTGTCGTAAGAGGCGACTAAGGGAAAATCCAGAAGATGGGCAGCAGCGTCTTCTGTATCTTGACCACCAATACTACGATACCCAAGCCGCTTGCCAAGCGTGGGGATTATGCCAAACCCCCCGCTTAAACGGGGAGGCTTATGTTCAACAGTGGACGTCTTTTGGCTGATGATGAAAGTA
Organism: Abrostola tripartita; assembly: GCA_905340225.1. Classification (NCBI taxonomy): domain Eukaryota; kingdom Metazoa; phylum Arthropoda; class Insecta; order Lepidoptera; family Noctuidae; genus Abrostola; species Abrostola tripartita. The sequence goes on from HG996488.1 coordinate 8,744,566, forward strand.
ACAGTTACAGCGAAATTATTTCTGAGGTATACATTTAAGAGTCAATCAGTACTTACTCCGAATAGTGTTTAGATAGCACACCTTTACTATAATAACTGCATTAGTGAGCTGTTAAACATATCAGTTTGTTTTGAATACATTGCAAAAACAAACGCATGTGACAAACGTCTATGAGTGAGTAATCTCTAAACGCCTGCGATGAGACGTTAACATATCATAAGAATATAACTATCTCAAGTGTAGTGCTTGGGACAATATACGCACCTATTAATGACTAAATAAACAAGGAAATAAAGGGTATTTAGATTCATGTGATAAAATAATAATCTCGTTAAATGTAGGTATAAATCTTTACATGATAAAGGCACTGCACTGCGGTATTTTCAAGTAGCTCTCGAGTTTGCACGGAAATTTGAGGCCTCCGATCAAGTACCTAGAAACAACCCTAAGTCAGACTTAGTTTTCTTAGTGAAACAAAGTACTTGCGCGAATTTAACGACTAGCCTAACTCCACTAACTACTGTAGCAATTGAAGTTATGGCTTAAATGCCGGTCGATAACGTTTATCGGTTCCACATTTTGAGGTGAGATTACTGATATCTATTATGTATGTTAACTACCGATGAAGTTAATGAACTTAGTTAATTAATGTTAATTTGAATTATGTTGTAATCATTATGGATATGTAAACGACAAATCCACGTTTCAGATCGGCGCGTAACGGTCGATACACGCTTAGAACTATTTTGCAATATTCAAATTTAATCCTCCAATTGAATTGATACAAAAGACAATTAGTGCCGGGGAACCGAATTAATTTAATAAATCTGGCTCGGTAGACAATTCAAATACGGGCTAAGCCGAGATAGTCGTTATATTTCATTAATTTACCAGTGTTCATTACCTATTCTTAGTCTATAAACGAAAGTTACGAGAGTAATTTTGGAACTGCTTTACCAAAGTGAGTTCAAAAACTGTGAGCGGATGAAATCGTATAACGCGCTGGAAAGAGTTGCCCTATTACCGCAAACTTTCACACAGATCTGGCTAACAGAGTTTGCTCAAACGTTTTACCTTGTGAGTACAATGGCGATGTAAATATCAAAATATTTTAGTGTACTATTCCAAATTTTATTATGTCTTCCAAACTTTTAAAGCTGTTTTGGAGTTGCCGTGTTCATTTGATGGTAAATTTTATAAAAGACTTTGTAGGTAAATACGGTATCAGATATTTTTTTTATTCTTTTTGTGGGTTAATTTTATTGTTGTATTTTTTTCAAACTCTCTGTTATAGTTCTGTTTTAATATTGTCTGAGAACAATACGTGTAGTAGTTATCAATTGTTGATTGTTCTTAAGATATGTACATGCTCATGTTAGAGGTTCTGTATAATCTAGGGGTGCAGCGGCACGCAAACGCAGATACACAATTATTCACACGACACAGGGCACGTCCGTCGTTCCGTAACCAGCAAAATTTACGGGCGGCCTGATCTGTAGCGGCGGCTGCGTCGTAAAACCCGCGCACTTCACGTTCAAACCCACTATTTTAGCGATGTACGAAAACGTGACGTTTGTTTGTAGCCACAACGTTGCATTTTTAATATTAGAGCTTAGTACGTCATTTCTTGTTAGTAAGAGTAGTAAACGGTCCGGAGTAGTTGTACTGTCTTGAGGTTTCATCTCGCTTCATCATAAATGTACACATTTGGCAGCGTATTCTATAAATCTTGGGCACAAGCGGCCAGTCAGCATGTTCGTAACGGGCTCACAGCCCAGAGAGCGGGCGTACGTATCTAAGATTTGAAAACTGTATATTAAAACTTGTACCGAGCGATTTCATGCATCACATTGCTGTTATAAGCTCATTAAAGTAATATGTCCGTATAAATAGGTGGTCAGAAATTCATAAAATCATGTCGTTTATAAAACGGTTTCAGGTAGTTATTATTTCTATGCGGTATATTTATCATCGGCTATAAATACCACTGTAACCGAATGTCGACGCGTGGGTGGAATTCGGACGGCGGTTTCCTCGGTCCCTTTATATTACAAATTTGTCATAAAATGAAATATGCGATGCATTAATTTTTATCAAATATCTAGCGACCTTATTGTATGTTGGTACCAAGTTATGGTAAGGTTTTTTAAGTTGGTATGACTTTACAACAACGGAAATCAACAATAATAAATACGTTAATAAAATGAAGAGACATGAGTTTAAAATTTACAAATGCTTAAAGAAGATGACTTTTGGTGCCATTTTAGCATGTTGCCCATGCTAAGCTTGAATCTAAATTGATAAAGGAAATTTGAAAAATGATGGACACAAGCGGGATTCGAACCCGCGACCTTCGCCGATCCGTGGCGCTGCACTAACCAACTGAGCCACCGTGTCGCTGCTCGCATCCATCGAATTTCAAGTTCCCTTTTAGTATTTACGTCTTAAGGGTGACGTCAGGTATTATCTGTTGGAATCTATGATTACCAACTCAGTGTTATACCTTTACAGCTATAAATCACTGAAACGATAATACCAACCCAAATTTATATGACTTTTGGTGCCATTTTAGCATGTTGCCCATGCTAAGCTTGAATCTAAATTGATAAAGGAAATTTGAAAAATGATGGACACAAGCGTAAATATTAAAAGGGAACTTGAAATTCGATGGATGCGAGCAGCGACACGGTGGCTCAGTTGGTTAGAGCAGCGCCACGGATCGGCGAAGGTCGCGGGTTCGAATCCCGCTTGTGTCCATCATTTTTCAAATTTCCTTTATCAATTTAGCTTAAAGAAGATGTTTCATGTTCGGCCATCTCTTGTACATTTATCGAAAAAGAAGAAAAAATAGCACGAATTGAGAAAAATATTCTTTCGTGAATTCAGGCCTGATTTGTTGTGTACAAAAGTACTTAATAGTTTTTCAATTATTGCCATATTATTTAACATGGCGTCTCATACTTTGCATAACCTTCTATCGTTCTGAAGTCATTCCACAACAAAACACAATATCACGTAGACGATAAATATAAAAGGTATGTGTTCTTGTACTATTAACAATTGTTAAATCATTCAAGCAAGTGTGAAGATTACATCGTTAAAAAAATTATATAATTTTCTACTTTTCTAAAGTGTATTTCTGAACTGAACTAAGTGCTGATATTTATTATCAAATATTTCTAGGTAATGTAAACGTCACCTCTACAACCATTCATAACTCATGACAAACGTCAAACATAAAAAAATGTAACTTTACTCTATTCAGCGGTTAGTGTCCCTACTTTGCTAAAAGGTACATGTTATGGCAGGAGTGCCATACAAAAATGAAACATCTCCTTTGATCGGATAGGTATAATAATATGTAAGGTCTTAGGAATCTAAAAAGTGACCAGTAGCACAGGAGGCCAAACAAGATTGTAAAACAGAATAAGGCATTTTGGGGAATTATTGACCGGCTTTTTATTCACAATGACTAGGAACTACATAATTTTATGAACCTATATCTAGGTACATAATTTTATTGCGGCAATATAGTTAGGTACAACTGCTCTTTTAATTCCAAAGTTTGATTAATAATTATAAGAACTGCCGAACACTCATAAACACTCAATGTTACGGAACACCAAAACAACTTACACTTAATAATTCTCGCAGTGTATTTGATTTATTGTAATAACTCTATGTACAAGTTTCGAAGCAAAACAAAAACTAGGAAAACAAAGCGAGCTCCCATGAGCTTTGCTGTAGTCCAATAAAAATAAATATATATCTCAAGGCAGAATCAATTATGGAGAGAAGATTCGAAAAGCCATGTCTGCATTTATGTGTCGCATTTCTGCGATGAAAAAGCTTTTTAACATTACAATGAGAGCCATTTTATATTTCCTGATGTAATAAATCAAATCTCCTTCGCGTAGTGACGTCCCCCTCGGATCTCGTAGCCAATACTGAATGGATTTAATTCCGTGTTTCGTAGATGGGAAGAAGAACGTTCATCACACCTAATTTCAGAAGTATTAGATTTGATCCCGTCTCCGTTCATGGTATCGGAAACGCGACTGCCAATTTGGGTCGTCTTCGTTTAATTGTCAGGTCAAGCAAAGGGTAGGTAAGAGTATATTTGAAAACAAGAATTTCTTATCAATAAACAAATGTTCATACGTAAATACCCAACATCGACGATGTTGTTACTATTCGAATATCGTAGTTCATTTTCATCAGATGCCGACGTACAACTGCACAGTAATACTAACTGAAAATCCAATACACTTAAAGTGATTGAAAGTACACATCTATCAATCAATCTTTGCAGACTGGCTATAGATTAAAGGCTTATTAGGTTTGTTCAGGACTAAGTTTTGTTTAGATAGTATTGGCAATTTCATACTTGTACATTAATTTAATTAACACAATCATTTTTTATGAAGGTATGAAAAAATTACTTTAAAGTAACATATTCTTCTATAATTTTATTGAAGTTTTTTTTTTTAAGATTAAGATTTTGATTAAGAAGGTTAAGATTTTGTATTTTTGGCCAAGTTGTGGTGCAAGCCAACTACCACTGATTGGCGAGCTTATTGGCCTCTTAGACATCAAAGCCCCAACTTTTGGCGGCTTCTACTGAGCATTTTACTTTGCTAGACTTGCGATCATACCGAAAACCTTACGCTTTTTAGCCAAGCTTTCACGAGACCAAAGTGGGATCTCAATGGATTAGGTAAGTAGGTAGATGACCATTTAAACTTTACATTTCGTCAAACTTCATTCAATCTCTATCAGCTTCAAATACTTGATGTTTTGCATAATGTTATGTTTAGGGCTAGACGTATTCAGTGACTTGTAGCTATAAAGGACAAGTTCAAGCATTAAGAACGCGCATTTTTTCCAGACGGAGTTATTGCTTACGATATTCCAGTAAAAGGCACTTGGCAAGAGAGTATAATATAAAATATTATATGCACTTTTTCTTTTTAGAACGTTTGTGAACTCAAGCAACTGGGTACAATACTTTGGCTTATCATGTTCCAGTTCAGAGAAGAAGGTGAGCTTTATTTTTCGGACGTTTGGAATAGTCGCTCACACCAGCCAAGCAAACTTTACGTCAGATATATTTGTTCTTCTAACAACGCGTAATAAAACGTAATGAAAATTTTATGAGGACAGTTGTGAATATAATTATCCGTCACATTCGACTATTTGAATAATTTATCATTCTAGAGACTCTTTATGATTTAATGCTTAATCAAAAATAAACACGCATGAATTTAATCGTTTTTCGCATATGGTATCGCATATTTCGGTTTGACGAACAAATAATGTAAGACACAACATTTTTTAATTAGGTTTGTTTCAATAATACTCACTTATTATACGAAAGATTATGTTTTGTCACTTTTTTTTACTTTATTTTAAAACTTAGACCTGATATATAGATATTGTGCCAGACGGGCGCTTCGGTCGAGTACAATACCAGCGTACCACACTCGTGAAGCTCTCACGTCCTGCACCTACGGTTCAGGGATCCCTGTGAATGACACCGTAGCTTGAAGATGTCTATACTTACGAAGAAGGGGTATCTCGTACCTCGGACTAATGAAAACACTATTTTATAACTCTTCAGGACTATTCAGGGAACGACTCGACTGCTTCTAAATTCTTCAAGTGATTCTAAGTTAACAAAAAAAATGGGCTCTGCCGATGACTACAAATGACCCGATTTGAGCGCGCACTTAAGTACGACGCTCCTTTACCATAACGAGAGCCACCGCGAGCCGTTCCCCGAGACAAACTTTATTATACAAAATTATTACAAAATATACAGTTTTTTGCTTATTCTACTTATACCCTAATCAGTACGCAGGTGTGTCATACATCATTGGAATCCTGCTGATCCCACCTATCTAATGAGGTATAGTGGTACCTCCTAAGCCTTATGGCTGAAAAGTTGTGGAATGAAAAAGGGGAAAAAATTGGAAATTTTGGTGGAATATTATTTTTCTAGGCGATTATCTAGAAAACTACAAGAGCTAGGTTCATGAAATAAACTGAAAGCACTAGCTAATCTATTAAATTAACGAAGTTAAGCTATCTAAACATTACATATCAAGCACATAAGGCACCATATACCCTTATGTGCCGATACAAAGAATCGCATTTCATGTTATTGCAAAAAAAGCTGCCCATCTGCCTATCCCTCTTTCAATCACGAGGATAAGAGTGTCTAGGGCATACTACGGCTGGGGCTAGTACTCAGAGTAAGTCTAGACCCAGGGTTCCTAACCGTTCATGAGTTATAACACTCTTACCGTCATGATCAAGTCAAGGAATTCAACAGTGGGTTTCTAAACTATTCTAGGTGTATGACTACCTGTTTATGAGTTTAAGTTTATTAATTAAATAAAACAAGACCTAAATTACCCTATTTTCAGTGACTCACTGTCCTGAAAACCTATCACAATGCTTTATTTTAGCTGAAACGCTATTGGCGAAGTATCGCCGTAACTATCTATTCTAATACTATCTTTATTGCGTATAACTCTTAAGGTAATACAAATAACAATTGAATGTTGGTGACGCTTCGTCGCGAACATCTCTCCCGCCGTGCAGTGCAGTGACGACTCGGCTCGGTGTCGGCGCGGCGCTGCATCACTCCGGTGAGCGACGACCGCAGTCGCGACGCTTGCCGTCGCGATGCCCGCCGCCCCGCTCTCTCTGCTGTGTCTGGTGACGCCTTTGGTAGCGTGATACTCGCCACCACGTAGCTGTGTTTTGCTCTTGCATTTTTGGTAGGCGCATCTGCTCTGTGCGACGCCTATCATCGCGACGTTCTACCGCGACGGGGGTCGCCGGTTGGCGTGGTGGATGCGCCTGGCTAGCGCGATTCCGGCCGTCACGGCCTGGGCCGTAACGGGGTTCGCCGCCAGTGCTGTTGATGTCTGTTGCGACGCCTGCCGCCGCGACGTAAATTCGCGGCGGGGTTCGCTGGTGTGCCGCCTCATGGATGCGGTGTCTGCGCGCCGGTGATGCACAATGGTGCACGCGTTATTACGCGCGCTGATGACACGCGCTGTGGTACGCGTTAATGACACGCGCTGCTGTGCGCGCTGTACTCGCGCGCTGATACGCGCTGTGGCACGCGTTAAGGGTACGCGTTATAACCGCGCGCTGATACGCGCTGTGGCACGCGTTGGTGACACGCGCTGCTGTACGCGCTATAATCGCGCGCTGATACGCGCTGTGGCACGCGTTGAGGACACGCGCTGCTGTACGCGCTATAATCGCGCGCTGATACGCGCTGTGGCACGCGTTGAGGACACGCGCTGCTGTACGCGTTATAATCGCGCGCTGCGGCACGCCTGCTGAAGGCGCCTGGTGATGCTGCCGATGCCCATGCGGTTCATGCCGCTGGGACGACATCTGACGCATGTGGTGCATGCGTTGTTGCGCGCCTGATGACGCGCGCTGTGGTTGCGTGCTGTGGCACGCACTGCTGGAGCGCCCTGCGGCGCTGTTGGTGCCCCTGCGGTTCACACCGCTGGGACTGCGGTCGGCGCATGGGGTGCATGCGCTGTTGCGCATCTAATGACGCACGCTATGACCGCGCGCTGTGGCACGCGCTGTGATCGCGCGCTGTGGCGCACGCTACTGGAGCGCCTTGCGGCGCTGTCGATGCCCCTGCGGTTCACACCGCGGGGACGGCTGCTGGTGCATGTGGTGCATGCGCTGTCGCGCATCTGATGAAGCGCGCTGCGATTGCGTGCTGTGGCACACGCTACTGGAGCGCCTTGCGGCGCTGTCGATGCCCCTGCGGTTCACACCGCGGGGACGGCTGCTGGCGCATGTGGTGCATGCGCTGTCGCGCATCTGATGACGCGCGCTGCGATTGCGTGCTGTGGCACACGCTACTGGAGCGCCTTGCGGCGCTGTCGATGGGCACGTGTGTCAACGGTCGGCTGTTTACTGTGTACTCTGCTTCACACAGCAGCGTGGACAACACCTCTTCGTGCGGGTGTTTCTCCTGGAGCACGTTATATAGCGCGGACTTTACGCATCGAACGAGGCGTTCCCAGGCTCCTCCCATGAACGGCGCGGATGGCGTTATGAAGCGCCACACTACGCCTCGACGACTCGCCTCCTCTTTAGACGCATCGCGCAGCTCCTTGTCGGCGCCATGCATGTTGGTACCGTTATCCGAATGTATCTCCGTAGGGCAGCCCCGACGTGCTATGAATCGGCGCAGCGCCAGTATAGCGGAGTCTGCGCTGAGGCTGCTCGCGATCTCGAGGTGAACGGCTCTAGTGGTGAGACACGTAAACAGCGCCACGTACCTTTTTTGATGTTGGCGGCCGACGGTCACGGACAACGGGCCGAAGTAGTCTAGCCCGGTGAAAGTGAAAGGCCTCTGGTGATGCGCGAGGCGCGTCCTGGGGTGGTCGCCAGTCGCAGGTACGGGGGGTTGTGCCTTACGAATACGGCACTGTAGGCATCTGCTCACCACCATCTTCGTTGTTGGTCGCAATTTTACGACCCAATAATGCTGTCGTACCTCGTTAACGGTGAGTTCGGTCCCACTGTGTTGTAGACTGCGATGTGTCCAGTCTATATATAACTGTGTGATGCGATGGTCGCCGTGTAGTATAGGCGGACGCTTCACTTCTTCTTCTATGCCGCTGACGGCGTCTATACGGCTACTCAGACGTATCACGTCGTCTGAAATTTCTATGCGCAGCGGTCGCAGCCTGCTATCTTTCGATATCTCTCGGTTTTCTTTAAGGTTCGCCCTCTCTTGAGCGAAAACTTCACGCTGTACTATCTGTACGAGCATTCTCTCGGCCTGTTTGAGATGCTCGGCTTCTATGTCGAGTCGCTCCGCTACACGACTCTTTCTCGGCGCCGTTGGTGGCGCTACTATCCTCGGTGCCTGCTTACGCCAGTCTGGATCGCTGTCGGCACCCTTCTTGGTGCGTTTGTAGTAGGTTTTCTCTCTACGCTTTCGACACTGTGTTATAAAGTGTAAAACACCTGCTGTGGCGCGCAGTAGTCGCTCCCACTTTGAAAAGCGCGCTGAATCCGGCACGACCTCTGTCAGTACCCTATCGTCGGTACTGTCGATGGTGACGAGTGTCCGCTCCTCGCCTGTTGGCTCGTCTGTGAGAGGCTTCTCTGTCGGCCACGACGATGGCTCTTCATACAGGAAGCGGGGTCCGTTGTACCACTCGTGTGTTGAATGTAGGTCGTGTGGCACGTCTCGTGTGGCGAGGTCCGCTACATTTTGCTTGGTAGGTATCCACCGCCAGTCGTCCACTTTGCTGCCATCCTCGATCGCGGCTATGCGATGGGCAACGAAGGGCTTGTACACGCGTGCTCCACGTCGTATCCACGTAAGCACGGTCTTACTGTCTGACCAATATGTCACTGATGCGGGCTCGATCTTGTGCTCGCGTATCACAGCTACAGCCACGCGGGTTCCCATCACCGCGGCCTGCAACTCGAGACGCGGTATGGAGTGAAGCTTGAGCGGCGCCACCTTCGCCTTCGCCATGACGAGGCTGACGTGTGTAGCGCCGTCTTCTGTGGTGGTTCGCCAGTACACCGCTGCTGCATATGCCACCTCGCTCGCGTCGGTGAACACGTGAACTTGTGTCTCTGTAGCTTCACTATATCCCGGGTAACATCTCGGTACACTGACGTCCTTAAGTTTCTTTAAGTGTGGTATCCAGCTTGTCCACTGCGTAGCCAGGTCTGAGTCGAACGGTTGGTCCCAGTCGACGCCTCGCCTCCAGGCCTTTTGTAATATTTGTTTTGCCCGAATCGTGACTGGTGAGGCGAGGCCGAGCGGGTCGTACAGCGACATTACTATCTTGAGAGCCTCCCTTTTTGTAGGCGTTCCCTTTTCTAATATACTGCTCGGGAGTCGTGCGAGCGTTAAATTGAAGCTCAGCACGTCTGACTGCGGTTTCCATATTAAACCGAGTATCTTCTCTATATTATCACTGTGTCCTATGTTGACCACTTCTGTTGTGCCGCGTGTCGGCTCTATATTTTCTATAAGTTCGGTGCTATTTGACACCCACTTTCCTAACTCGAAGCGTGCCTTCCTGTGTATGTCTCTGACAGCTGTCGCGATGCGCGTCGCCTCCTCTAATGTTCTGTAGCTGTCCAGGTAATCATCCATGTAATGATTCTCTACTATCGCCTCCACGGCCTCTGGATACTCTGCGGCGTATCTCCTCGCGTTCCAGTTCTTCGCGAATATGGCCATGCACGGTGAGCTGGCTGCGCCGAAGATGATGGACGTCATGCGGTACTCTTCGGGCGCCCCTTCACGTCTGTTTCCTCTCCAGAGGTATCGGAGTGCGTCTCTGTCCTCTCTGCGAACCTTCACCTGCATGAACATCTCCGCGATGTCGCTGGAGACGGCGATATTATGTCTGCGGAAGCGCATCATCACGCCCGGCAGCGACTGCAGCAGGTCGGGTCCTGTTAGGAGGAAGTCGTTGAGTGACATCCCACGCGATTTGGCGGCGGCATCGTGTACTATACTATAAAGAAAAGACCTTTTGCTTCCTTATACTTTTTATTCACACAACTGCACTGCTTGACGATCGAACAACGACTGACTCTCCACTAGAGCTTACCAATTCAAATGACATTTACCCCACCTAGAAATAACGATGACGCATGGATGTCGTAAGGTCATAACCGTTATTTCAAAGTGTTGTCAAAGTAAAAATATATTCTATGTCCCAATCGAAATTACATCTAAGAATTAGTTTATAAAAACAATTACAATATTAATTCATATACTGGCAGTGTTGCCACAGTGAATATGATAATTCTATAATAAAATCAAATATTTTTGTAATCAAATTAAGGAAATCACAACACTCGGCCATCCGACGGCGTGCTAACTCCGAAGCACGCAATAATCACATCACTGAGGCAATTACATGAAAAGCAAAATTAAATAAATTAACGTTACTTAAAATCATAATGCTTAATCAAGTCACATTGATACATACATCGTATTCAGTTTGTACATGATTAAAGGAAAAATTAGTTTACACAACATATCACTTAAAAACTATTAATAATATCTACTTTCTAACTACATAAATAACAATTTTAGTTTACACACCTATTTGTCAGATTCTAAATTATCATTAGTCGAGGCAGACGAATCAGATTCTGACCCTGACGATTCGTTAATTCCCAACGATTGGATATGAATCCACGGTCGCATTCTATCGGCAGCTACTACACTTACGTATTTTTTTGTATTGAACCCTGGCACATTGACAATTTCGTATCTATCATTACCTAAACATTTTGCTATTTTGTATGGACCGATAAATTTAGGGAGTAATTTCTTGCTTTTCCCATCATTATTAAAATTAGTTTTTGTTATTTTTACTAAATCACCTACTGAATAGGAAACAGCAGGGGATCTTTTAGAGTCGTAGGTCTCTTTCATAAGTTTTTGATTTTTGTCGATATTTATTGAGGCTTCATTTCTCATTTCATCAATGTTTGAAATAGGTGGGGATACATCTTCTATCTCGAAATTACACTCATTACTTTCTAAGATGTTTTCAGTTGTACTGTTAAGTTTAGTGCCAAATAATAATTCCGACGCACTTTTTTTTGTTGTTGCATGAATGGTGTTGTTGATGCCCCATTGTACTTTACCCAGTTGCTGGTCCCAGATGCGTTCGTCTTTGCCAAAAGTTTGAGTTGACAAGGCCGTGAGAATTGTCTGGTTGAACCTTTCTGCTTGGCCATTTGCTCGAGGGCAAGCAACTGCGTTTAGCACGTGTTTAATACCTTTACTAGCGCAAAAATCTTTAAACTGTTTCGAGGTAAAAGCTGTCCCACGATCTGAAATTATTCTAGTCGGTGCTCCAAAATCATTAAATAAGTTTTCGAGTATTTTGACAACATTTTTCGTTTTAGTATCTTTCACTGGTCTGGCAAAGAGATATTTTGTAAATGCATCAACTATGGTTAAAATATAATTATTACAATTTTTACTGCGCACAAATGGTCCCAAATGGTCCAAGTGTAACGTGTGGAATGGTTTCGCGATTTTCTCAATAGGGTACAAGAGCCCACTACGTGTCCTTGCCGAATTATCCTTGTTAAAAGCACAATCAATACAAGAAGCTACATATTTTTTTACATAGCGTCTTAGTTTTGGAAACCAATATTGAGTTTGAATTCGTTCAAGTGTTTTTGTATAACCAAAATGCCCTAGATCGTCGTGGTTGGCCTTACAAATTTGCCACCTGGCATTTTTAGGAATAACTAAACGAGTATCATCCTGTACTTTTCTGTGTAACGCATGGTTTTTAATAACAAAGTTTTTTTTTATGTCTAAATTATCTTCGTCGAGATTGGGTTTCAAAATTTTGACTATTCTTTGTAGTTCTGGGTCGGCCATTTGCAACGTAAGTATCCAGTTTTCTGTGGATATACTAAGGACCTTTACCGTGTCAGTTATACTCATATTGTTTTGGGGATTTCTGCTTAGAGCATCGGCATGGCTCATTTTACACCCGGGTCGGTATTGAATATGGAAGTCAAATTCACTGATCTGTAGCCACCAGCGTGCAATGCGAGGAATTAAATCTCTTTTAGTCAATGTTGTCTTCAGTGCATTGCAATCTGTGTATACAGTAAATTTTAGACCTAAGAGGTAAGGTCGAAATTTTTTTAGGGAGCAAACCACTGCTAACGTTTCTAACTCGTATGAATGGAGATAGCGTTCGTCGGCAGTGGTCTGTCGACTGAAATAGGCCACCGGTTTTAACATTCTAGGATCTGCTTGCCATTGCAGTAAGATCCCTCCCAATCCCAAAGAACTGGCATCAGTATGCAGCTCAGTTTCCAATGTTTGGTCATATAGAGCAAGTAGAGGGCGTGCTATTAAATTATTTTTCAGTGTTAAAAAGGAGTTATTTTGGTCACGCTCCCATTTCCAAGGAGTATTCTTTTTTAGCAAATTGGTAAGAGGCCTAGCAATCTCACCGAACCCCTTTACAAACCTACGGAAGTAACTCGCTAGTCCTAAAAATTGGCGCACCGCATGAATGTTACTTGGAACGGGGAAGTCCCTGACAGCAATTATCTTTCTTTCACTAGGTTTAATGCCTTCCGCAGAAACTTCGTATCCCAAATATTCTATAGTCTTGTCGAAGAAACTACATTTGGACAGCTTTAAGGTAAGACCAGCATCACGCAGTAACCCTAAGATTACTTCCAGCTTTTTTAAACCCTCTTCAATAGTAACGGACGGGATAAGAAGGTCATCCATATAAGCGAATACAAAATCGAATCTTCTTGATCCCAACAATCTGTTAATCATCTTTTGAAAGACAGCCGGAGCATTTGCAAGTCCGAACGGCATGCGTTTAAATTCATAATGACCGTCCGGAGTAACAAACGCAGTGAGGTGACGGCTGTCCCTCCCCATTGGTATCTGGTAATACCCAGACGCAAGGTCAAGCGTAATAAAGAATTTATAACCACTTAAATTTGAGATTTGGTCATCAATTAAGGGTAAGGGATATTTATCTTTAACGGTTTTATTGTTCAGCGCTCTGTAATCAACGCAAAGTCTAGATTCTCCACTTTTTTTTTTTTTACAATCAATATAGGACTTGCATAGTTGGACTCCGATTCTTGCACAATATCGTTTTTTACTAAATCGTCTACTATTTCTCTAACCTTAGTACGTTCGTGATGAGATAGTCTGTAGGGCCTGTAAACAACTGGGGTCTGGTCATGCAGTTCTATATTCATCACAGTTTCACTAGTACAGCCTATCTCACCAAGAGTAAGAGCAAAACATTTTCTATATTTTTGCAAAAGTTCATAGAGTTTTTCAAAAGTGGACTGATCAATATCTTGACCAGCTTTAATGTCAGATCTATTGAGAGGCATTAGCCCTAGAGTATTAGAATCTGAACTGATAGAGACGGTTTTAGTTTCTGTAACCCGATTCACCCTAGCTAATAACGTATTTGCTTGGAGTTTTAAAGGGACTGTTGTTAATGAAGTAACAAATACAACTGCTTTACTGTTAATCATTTTATAACAGCCTTGATGTAAGTGATATTCTTGATTTGGACTCATTCGTGTACTGCCATCAAGATAGATATCCCCCGAGTAGGGTTCTTTGGTGTAGACTTCCACCAACCCACCTCTGACTATGGTCATATCCCTCTCGACAAATATGCTTATAGTTCCAATTGATAAATCGGTTACTTTATGTGAAGGAGTATGATAAAAAATCAATGTATTATTATCTTTCATAACAGTCACAAAAGGTAGTTCGGTAAAATTTTGCCCTATTAAGACTGATGCTGTCAAATACTCATCACCAACCGCCAATACTACTAATTCGGTTTCGATTTCATCAATTCTGACTTGTACAGTGGACTGAAATTTTGGTTTGGTTATAGAATTACCAAACCCTTTTATTATAGGCAGATCTATACAAATTTCTTTAAGACGAAGTTCTTTCGCTTTCGAACATTTAATCAATGTACAGTCACTACCAAAATCCACGTAAGCGTCAATCATGGTCCCGTTGATACAAATATTCTTTAAAAACTTATCATGCGTAACAGTAGCAGAAAGGGTAGAATGAGATTGATGTATTTTGGTCGGACTTCTATAAACATTTACAGCTTCATTATTGCCACCGTTTGAATCGATTTTTAATACCTTTTTGTCAACCGATTGCTGATTGTCTTTGCTTTTGGTGACATGGGATAATAAAGGCTTTCTATTGCAGTTATCAGAGTTATGACCAACCCTACCACATTTAACGCATTTAGTTAACGGTTTAGGACAATTATTGTAATTGTGTCCTCGCTCGCGACAGTTAAAGCAAGATGGATCATAATTCCTACTAGAATTACTAGTTGATGCTCCATTTTGATTATTTGTAATACGTAATTCTCTCCTTTTGACTGAATTAAATGTAGACTGCGTTTTAGGGGTTTCTTTTGACGTGCCAGGTTGTTGGGAAGCTAAATAGTTCAACAAGTTCTCCGGTTTTTTACATTGGAGTGCTTGCGCACCGTTTCTTATGGAACTATCATTTATACCATAAATTATACAATCTACTGCCTTTCGGCCATCAATTTCACACCTACTAAGCAACGCCAACTTATCGTAGAAATAGTCTCTTAAAGTTTCATCCGTACGGGACTTCCGGTTAAGCATCTCTTCTAGCAGTTTTCCGAAATTTTCGTCACTCGGGAAAGCCTTTCTCATTTTAGACTGCCATTTATTCCAAGAATAATTGATCGTTGGCAAAGACTCATACCATTTTTTTGCTAAGCCACAAAGTTTTTGAAGGGCGTAATGTATTGTTTGTTTTTCACTCCAATCATAAATTTTTGCACATTCATTAACTTTTCTTAACCATCGCTCAATATCTTGGGATCTATTATCCGGGTCAAAATCTGGGACTACATTAGTGGTTGGAACATTCTTACTTGAGCCTTTTTGTATCGCTGCTATGATTTTCAGAAGATCATCTGCAGTCAGGCCTTCCGAAACGCGTTTCGATTTGACAGGTATCTCTCCAGAACCACTCGAGGAGGACCTCCGGCGACGCCTTCTAGGACGCTCTGGAGTGAAGCTTTCTTCACGCTCTGGAGTGAAGCTTTCATCATGATCTGGGGTGGAGCTGTCATTTCGTCGGCCTGAAATGTTTTACGAGCACTTCATATCTTTTATTTATGTTGTGTCCTATCCATTACCATCTAACCAGATCAGCTACTTTATTTCATAATCATTAACTATTTTGCTAAAGTATAGGTATATTACTGAAATTGCCTTTAAATTTCAACCGGCGGCTAGAGTCTCAAGTGGTTCACTACCACTACTAAATTGCATCGTTCTAACTCGGTACATGTACAATAAGATAAGAGCATTGCACATGGCTCAATAGAAAGGACTCCTACCAGACTTACTAACAGTACTCCTACACGACATACCATCTGTACACATAAATGACATACTATCTATACACTTACATAATAAACTATCTATACACCTACATGACATACTATCTGTACACCTACATGACATACTATCTGTACACCCACATGACATACTATCTGTACACCTACATGACATACTATCTGTACACCTACATGACATACTATCTGTACACCTACATGACATACTATCTGTACACCTACGTGACATACTATCTGTACACCTACATGACATACTATCTGTACACCCACATGACATACTATCTGTACACCTACATGACATACTATCTGTACACCTACATGACATACTATCTGTACACCTACATGACATACTATCTGTCCACCTACATGACATACTATCTGTACACCTACATGACATACTATCTGTACACCTACATGACATACTATCTGTACACCTACATGACATACTATCTGTACACCTACATGACATACTATCTGTACACCTACATGCCATACTATCTTTACACCTACATCACATACTATCTGTACACCTACATGACATACTATCTGTACACCTACATGACATACTATCTGTACACCTACATGACATACTATCTGTACACCTACATGACATACTATCTGTACACCTACATGACATACTATCTGTACACCTACATGACATACTATCTGTACACCTACATGATATACTATCTGTACACCTACATGACATACTATCTGTCCACCTACATGACATACTATCTTTACTCCTACATGAAATACTATGTGTACACTTCAGCGCATGGCTGTTACTACAGCACACCTACATGGCTATTACTACAGCACGCCTACATGGCTATTACTACAGCACGCCTACATGGCTGTTACTACAGCACACCTACATGGCTATTACTACAGCACACCTACATGGCTATTACTACAGCACGCCTACATGGCTATTACTACAGCACGCCTACATGGCTGTTACTACAGCACACCTACATGGCTATTACTACAGCACACCTACATGGCTATTACTACAGCACACCTACATGGCTGTTACTACAGCACACCTACATGGCTATTACCACAGCACACCTACATGGCCATTACTACAGCACACCTACATGGCTTTCACTACAGCACACCTACATGGCTTTCACTACAGCACATCTATATGGCTTTCACTACGGCACACCTACATGGCTATCTCACTACAGCACAACGCCTAAATGACTTTCACTACAGCACGCCTAAATGGCTTTCACTACAATAATCCTAAATGGCTATCACTACAGGACAGTTACATGGCTTACTAAAACGTCCCTTCTTGGTTTATCAAAACCAAACCTACACGGCTACTAACAACACTCCTACATGGCTTTTAAAATGGCTGCTAACATGTAATATCAACACATCTTCATGGCTGCATTATAGTCAACCCATAATTATATGCTTAATGTATACTTTCTGCACACCTAACTCACGTGGAATTATCAACAGGCTAGACATTTTGCTCTATTTCACGTTATTACAATAACCTCCATGGTGTAAAACACTTCATACTTGAAAGTCTAGTTTGTTTAAATTTCCATCATTACTCTATTTTACGAAATGTTTCTTCACTTTTAATCTTACTGCAGAAAGTATGCATCATAATAAAATAGAATAGAAAAGGAAACAAAACAAATTACTTACGATTTTGCTGAGACATGGCTCGTGGTTCATCCCACTTCTGATATATAAAGAAAAGACCTTTTGCTTCCTTATACTTTTTATTCACACAACTGCACTGTTTGACGATCGAACAACGACTGACTCTCCACTAGAGCTTACCAATTCAAATGACATTTACCCCACCTAGAAATAACGATGACGCATGGATGTCGTAAGGTCATAACCGTTATTTCAAAGTGTTGTCAAAGTAAAAATATATTCTATGTCCCAATCGAAATTACATCTAAGAATTAGTTTATAAAAACAATTACAATATTAATTCATATACTGGCAGTGTTGCCACAGTGAATATGATAATTCTATAATAAAATCAAATATTTTTGTAACCAAATTAAGGAAATCACAACAATACGGAGTTTATCCGGCTTCATCGGGTTGAAGACATCGAAGTGAGGTAGATACCAGGTTCTACCGGGTGTAGTGGTGCTGGGAGCTTTCTCTGCGTAGCCCTTCTTGACGAGGGCGTCTATCTGTTCTATATATCGGTCTCTGAGTGCAGGTTTGCTGTCCAGCTTCTTCTCTATAGAGACGAGTCTCTTTATGGCTGTCTCATAACTATCTGGCATTTCTATGCGGCTGTCTTTCCACAGCATAGCGGTTTCTATGTGTCCATCTTCTAACTGTACGGTATTTTTACTCAGGATGTCCTCTGCCTGCTTCTCTGGGTCAGAGTCTGGGCGTCGCGGGTTGACGATCAGTGATTCTAGGGCGAAGAATTCGCGTAGCTGCTGTTCGAGTTTCTGGTCAGCGTTCGTCAGTCCGTTGACGTAATTCACCTGCTGACCCAGAGTCCTTGTGTGCGCACCGTGCAGAGTCCAACCGACCGATGTTAGCGACGCGACGGGCTGATGCTGCGGCCCTCTACGTACCTCGCTAGCTAACAGTAGGTGCCAGTTGTCTTGCCCAATAAGAATCTTTGGTGCGCCTGTGTTGTATATCAGCTGCTCTCTGATGTCTTGCAGGTGGCTGCATCGCGATATGTCCTCCTCACTGACAGTCTGCGGGGCGAGGTCGAGCTTCGGTATAGTGCGCGCTCTGAATGGCACTCTGCTGTCTCCTCTGCTCGCGAGCGTAACGGTGACACGACGCGAACCGGGTGTGTCGATCATAGTGTTTCCGATCGCTCCTATTTTAAGAGGGTCAACGCGGCCTCTAGCTCCGATCTGCTTGGCGACGTCCTCATCTATCAGCGACACGGTCGATCCGTCGTCGAGAAGCGCATACGTCGGCAGCTCTCCCGCCGGTCCGATCACTCTCACAGGCACTATTTTCAAATACGCGTGACTAGAGGTAGCACGCGAGCTCGCGACTGTCTCTTGAGTCGAGTTATTCACTGTTGGAGTCTCTGGCTTGTCGCTCTGCTCGGCCGCGGGCTTCTTACTGCCGTGAAGGAGTCTATGATGCGTCGCTGGACACCCCTTCTCACCACACTTCTTAGGTTTACACGTGTGACCATATCGCCTCGTCCGTAGGCAACGAAAACACATGTGTTGCGCTTTAGCGAGCTCCCATCTCTTCTCCGGCGACGCTTCTTTGAACTTAGCACAGTCGGATGCGTAGTGTCCGCTCTTGTCGCACAATCGGCATTTCGCGGCCGGTCTGTCCGTAGCTGTGTGAGTCCTCTGCGTCGCACGTCTCTGCACGGGCCCGTCGGCGGCACTGATGTTCTCCGGCGGCGCGAAAGCACTACAAAACCGAGCTTGTTCGGTGATATAATCACTGAAGAGGGTGAGGTTAGGCACTGAGTTATATTTTTCCGTGTACGTCCTGTACCACTGCACACGAAGGGAATTCGGTAGCTTCTCTGTGAGTACACGCATCAACTCAGCATTCATGAGGTAATGTTCCTTCTTGAGAGCGCGAAGAGTGACGATACCGCTCCGGACTCGACTCGCGAACGTACATATATCCTTGGGCGTTTCACTGCAGCGCGGCAGTCCTCGCAGTCTGTCTGTCTCCGCTTGTGCTATTGAGTCTGGACGGCCGAACTGCAGCTCCAGCTCCCTCATGATGTCGTCCGGTCTCGCATGTCCGATAAGTTCGGAGCTCACTGTCTCGAGCGCTCTCCCGCGTAGGCTCCTTCTGAGTCGCGCTGTGTTTTCAACGTCGTTGAAATATCCCCGTGTGGTTTCATAGATGGCACGAAATGACAACCACTCTGTATGCGCCCCGCTGAAATTCGGGAGCGTCATGATGACCTTCGACGCCGAGGGGTTGCTCGGAGTCCATGGTCCTATCTTCTTGTCGGCTAGCGACGCTATAGCAGACGTCAACTCCGTGATGAACGGACGGAGTGAGTCCTCAGCCTTGGAGTCCTCTATCTGTTTTGATGGCACTGTATTCTCCTCATCACTGGGTTTCATAGAAGGCCCTGTTAGCTGGAGGTTCACTATATTTTCTGATTCCGCAGGGGGTGGCAAGTCGTCTCCCTCGGCGGCGATGTCCTCCTTTCTGGACCTGAATCGTTCAGGCTCCGGCGCTTCTTCCAGCCAGGATCGCACGTACTCGTCGTTCGATATCCTGTCATCTATGTAGCCATCGTCCGACTCCTCTTCGGCTCTCTGTAACGCTAACTGGGCAAGCTCCAACTTAATTTTCAATAAGTCTTCACGTGCTTTCATAGCTTTTCTGTTTGACCGGTTCGTCTTGTTTGACGGCGGTCTCTGATATTCTTGACGGGCGTCACCCCGGGTAGTCATCGGCATGCTCTTATCGGTTGGTTTCATCGTTCTGTCTGAATAGTCTTTCTCTATGCGGGTTCCCCTTCTGGCACTCGACGTAGCTACGGGCTCAACTTCGACACGCTCCAACGGTATCAGGGTTAGTGTAGGCGTGTTGTTTCCGCCGGCCGCTTGCGGTGGTCGCGCCGACTCGGCGCCCTCGATTGTGGATGGTGAACGCGGGGGTAGCTGATGTCGAATGGCGGGGGGATGTTCTCTGCTCGCCTCCACCACCCGTTCTTCAGGCGCCTTGCCCTGCGATCTGGTAACCGGCATTCTTGAAGTTGGCTTGAAGTCGTAGCTATAAGTCTTCTGTCTTCAGCGGCACCCACACGGAGATCCGGCTCGAAGGACCATCAGATGTGCCAGACGGGCGCTTCGGTCGAGTACAATACCAGCGTACCACACTCGTGAAGCTCTCACGTCCTGCACCTACGGTTCAGGGATCCCTGTGAATGACACCGTAGCTTGAAGATGTCTATACTTACGAAGAAGGGGTATCTCGTACCTCGGACTAATGAAAACACTATTTTATAACTCTTCAGGACTATTCAGGGAACGAGTCGACTGCTTCTAAATTCTTCAAGTGATTCTAAGTTAACAAAAAAAATGGGCTCTGCCGATGACTACAAATGACCCGATTTGAGCGCGCACTTAAGTACGACGCTCCTTTACCATAACGAGAGCCACCGCGAGCCGTTCCCCGAGACAAACTTTATTATACAAAATTATTACAAAATATACAGTTTTTTGCTTATTCTACTTATACCCTAATCAGTACGCAGGTGTGTCATACATCATTGGAATCCTGCTGATCCCACCTATCTAATGAGGTATAGTGGTACCTCCTAAGCCTTATGGCTGAAAAGTTGTGGAATGAAAAAGGGGAAAAAATTGGAAATTTTGGTGGAATATTATTTTTCTAGGCGATTATCTAGAAAACTACAAGAGCTAGGTTCATGAAATAAACTGAAAGCACTAGCTAATCTATTAAATTAACGAAGTTAAGCTATCTAAACATTACATATCAAGCACATAAGGCACCATATACCCTTATGTGCCGATACAAAGAATCGCATTTCATGTTATTGCAAAAAAAGCTGCCCATCTGCCTATCCCTCTTTCAATCACGAGGATAAGAGTGTCTAGGGCATACTACGGCTGGGGCTAGTACTCAGAGTAAGTCTAGACCCAGGGTTCCTAACCGTTCATGAGTTATAACACTCTTACCGTCATGATCAAGTCAAGGAATTCAACAGTGGGTTTCTAAACTATTCTAGGTGTATGACTACCTGTTTATGAGTTTAAGTTTATTAATTAAATAAAACAAGACCTAAATTACCCTATTTTCAGTGACTCACTGTCCTGAAAACCTATCACAATGCTTTATTTTAGCTGAAACGCTATTGGCGAAGTATCGCCGTAACTATCTATTCTAATACTATCTTTATTGCGTATAACTCTTAAGGTAATACAAATAACAATTGAATGTTGGTGACGCTTCGTCGCGAACAGATATTTTACACCAAATTGGATTGATGTAACAGATTTAAAAGAATTTGTTTATTATGGTTGCTAATAGCGTAGAAGGTTCACTAAAACTATGTCTAGATTTAATAGGTTACCGGATAGCGCTTACCTGAAAGTTAGTTAACGGTAAGCATTAAGAAGTTAAAGTAAGTCTCAACTAAATAATGTGCTAAAATAATTTGCAACTATCCATTTACTATTCATAATTATTTTTATATACCTACATTTAATATATAATTATATGTATTTAAATAGATTGACCGTCTTCTAAAGAAAAAATCAATGTAGTCAAGAGTCAATGAGACAGTTATTTTTAACTCTGACTTTCAGACCGGTGCAATGGAACTCAAATCCTTAATTAGGTATAAAACACGTAACATCACGCCTGTATTCCCAGAAGGAGAAGGCAGATATGCACAATTGCTCATATATTATATCCACATTTCGCCAGTTATGTAATATGCCCAATGTAATAGCCGGCGAGCCTATTGCCATCAACCGGGCACAAATCCGGGCTCCGTGCTGCTACTGAGAATAAATAGACTTAGGGTTAGTCACAGTATTTTATTTGTGAGTACTTATACCCAGTGTTTCAAGGCGAAATATTCCGAAATAATGCGGAAAAAATGATTTTTTTAATGTACTAAGACATACGTTTGTCGCATCTGTACACAAAGCGTTGATCTATGAAAACCACAACGCCGCCACACCACCTTCCAGACACTGCACAGCTTTACAGTGACACCGGCGAACGTGTGGTTCTACACGCACGTACTCTCTAGCGAACCAACCAAGGTACCAAACGACGAATATAAGACAGCGGCTCAAGGATTATTAAGACCTTCTTAGTTGATGCTGGAAGTTTTGGAAATACGTGTTCCAGCTAGTCTAGAGTAATCTTTTCATATCTCTACTGATTCTATGTAGAACTTCTAAAACTATGTACCATAATATTAGCAGCATTAAGACTATAGTTGTTGTGGCTCTGTTTATGCATGCTATCCCGCTAACGTGTGTAGCATGTGTGCTGGTAGTTACGAGAAAGCGGGTTTATATGACCATGTACAATTTCAGTCCTATTTTCAGGCGGTGTCCAAGTTCAGTTGTAATTAGTATTAGATTAAAATAAGTGTTAGGTACTGAGAATAGGTGATATTGGTAAGGAAATAAATTAAAATATGGTTTTATGATTCTTTGACAATATTGAAATAAATCAACGACCCATTTAGAATAAATATAATGTATATATAATAGTATTAATATATTATATTATATAGATACCTAATTTATTTTTATTTTTGGGTAGTTAAATCCAATTATCTTGAAAATAAGTTGTTTATTATATTCAATTGCATCAGATAATGTTAATGAATTATTCTGTATTCAGTTGTCTGTCATTTAATAATTCGTTTTAAATAGCTAAGAACGATGATTCATATTTGGCAGCGAACAGTATTCTCCCTAGGGTCAATCTTTTCAACAATGGACATTCAGAGCCGACCTGTAATGACGTTAATAATTATTATACAATACATTATTCAAAATTCATATCGATGGATTTCATTCTATTGTTATTTAAATTTTCTTTTAATGATATATAAAATCATTGTCATAAGTTTTAGCTACAAGGATTACAGATTTATAAGGGTTCAGCAGTTTCAGGATCCAAATGTGTTACGTACTTTCTTGAATACGTATTGTGGTGCCCAGTTTATTATGGCTCTAGGCTCGGCCCCTGTTACATAAAACTTATATTGCAACGCAAAATCTGGATTATTTACAACATATTAGTAGCGAGGATTGGTTTTTTGAATAGAGCAAAAATGGCTCTCTTAATATGACATCACTGGCCATATACTATACATACCTCTTTGGTAATTACAAGTGTGCCATTCATTAGTATACTTTATTTTCTTTAAACATAAACCAACTGCATTCATACTTACCATTTGTGTTGCATGTTCTGCGTTTCCATTGTAAAGCCGAGCTGGATTAGGCTGAATGAAATGAATAATAGTGTTTACGTGTTTAGTTGCAAAACAGTGTAGAGTTAGTGAACGTGACTGGGACTGTGTGGTGCATGGCTTTGTTCGTCTAATGTCTATTAGGACTTTAGTATTCCGCGAGGCGTATTGGCTGAGTACATAGGGTTCGGAACCCTCGAGCTCGATTTCCGTTTAGGTCTAATTTTGTACGACCAAGTTATGTCTTCTGCGAGCTAACATTTTTACCTTATGCACACAAAACCCAGAACCAAATTACCACGTGTTTTTTTAATTTCTTATGTTAATTTAATATACCTACACAATAAATAAGTAGATACATAATCTAACACTAGTCACACTTAATTCCTCTCCTTTAAAAAACGAATGCATACTTTAGTTGACGTGCTACTTGCATTTTTCGCTGAAAACTTGTAGTTTACCAAGTTCTTAACAGCAAACTTGTAGGAAGGTTTTTTCTGCCGTGATAGAAGACGGAGGCGGGCAGTGCATCACGTGTCGGCGGCATTAAGCCTGCAGGCGCGCTAGGAAAGCCATTAATTTTGTTCAGCGCCTTACAACTTACAGCGGACGCTAAGCCGCCGCCCCACTTTGACTGCATTACAAAAAGAATATTAAGAAGTGTCTGCACAACGAAGCCGGATTACAATGAGTCGCCTTGAGCCGCTGCTCATATTGCTCACTTTGCTGAAGATTTTAGTCTTTTAAATTCTTTGTATACTTATTTTGCAGTCGGCCGAGTTAATAGATTACCGTGTTAGCTTATTAACTGATCTTTCTTGGCACACTGGAGTGAATGGGTTGCTGGAAAGGACTTTAAGGTTTATTTGTGAAGTAATAATAATACTAAAATGATTTCATAGCTAGAATACTAAATATATACTATTTAAGGAATTCATTTTTTATAATTTACATGGATTTCGTGATGTTTAATAAAATAATTAAAAGAGTTTCCTAATGATATCGTTAAAACATTATATTCTTGTTTTAGACTAAAAATATTATTCTATGCTAATTACCTACTGGTAACACGAATATTTAGGTATCTCACAATATTAAAAATCAATAAGGACATTATACTCTATTTTTGCATTTTATTGACTTTGTATCGTTTGTCACCTCTGAGAGTTTCGTTATCTGTGCCGCGCGATCCGACGGCAACGTGAGTGCACGTAGGGTGCGCTGGTAGTCTGTAGGAATTTAATTTTTCCTCTTGGAATCCTGACAAACCTACCTCGCGGAGTCACGACGCACTCAATTTACTGCCAGCTAACACATGAATACAGATTTCTTGACCAACAATATGTAGATCTAGAACGTACAAAACGGAAACTTCTTCTATGGTGGCAATGATAGGATGTATTAGAATACAATATGTAGGTAATTCAGTGGTAAAAACACAATGTAGGTAACCTATTGGTATTAGGCGTCGCAAACTGGGATCCCGAATACCGGAATATAGAGTCAAAATCACCAAAATACCGTACAAATACCGGGATTTTCGCTATTTCTGTGACCCCTGATTGGTATCTAATGCTCCATAATTATATAACTTATTGATTCACAACAACATTAAAAGAAAATAAATATGATATTTCTTTTTCCTTTCAGAGGAATACTAGTAATCGGCTTAGGTACTCGACTCTCGGAGTGCCTAACTGATGGACAGAAGATGGAGTCGCAATAAAGACACATTGCATCAGTAATGGTGGAAACACTCCATCTCCAAAAACCAACGACAATATTCATAACTTCGCTAATTCGCTAATTAACCACACGACCATGTTCATATTAAATTAAATGTTATCCTGTTTAACGTTTCATAAATTATAACTATCTTGCACCGGTTTGACAGTTTTAGGTTGAGCTAAAAGGTACCTATAGCGAATACGTGTTCCAGTAAAACACACATAACATCACGCCTGTGATGCCCAAATGGGCAGACAGAGGGGTATAGTACACCCACATTTCGCCATGTTATATGTCCCAATGAATAAGGGTGCGAGCCTATTGCCATCAACCGGGCACAAACCCAGACTCCATAATAACATCCTGAAATGTGGTGTGATTTGTGTGATTGTGGAAAGATTATTGTGAAAGGAACATAGAGAAACACCTCTATGTTCCTTTCACAATAATCTTTCTGTAAAGACTAGAGGGTCTTCGGGACTTTTTATATTAGGAGTTCAAATATACGAGGACGACGCTTTCGAATATATAACCGAATGAATGAAACATTGAATGAGATATTGAAATTCAGGATCGCGACGTTGTCATTGGTGCGCTTGCTGCTATTACAATAATAGTGTCGGTTTTGTGTCATTGTTATCTACAATTCATGCACGAGTATGTATATTGCATTATACTGTAACACAAATTTGAACCACCGTTTTAGGGACAATACTGCTTTTAAATGTCCAAAATAACGCGTGATACGAAATTTTGGTTTTCAAAAGCAATTGATAGCTTCATTACAGAGTGGAATTACTACGAGTAATCCGAGTTGTGTCTAACCGCAACGTGCTAAATTATGACCATTGAAACGCGCGATAATACCTCACACGGTGGTCCTAAATGTTTTTCATTATAATCAAGTACTGTAGGTACCTAACAGAGAAAACTATTAATCAAGGTTGGAACAAATACAATTTACCGTACAGCCCGTGGACAGCAGAATACACATTCACACAAGTTCCTCAGATTAGACCTGACTTGATAATCTTCTCTTCAGCTTGATTTAAACTTCGTAACTTAAACTTAGTACTATGTTACTTAATAACTACGGTTTAGCACTAAACGAACCCAACGGCAAGTAGAAACGTTAAGTTCAATTTGAAGTTAATCTGCTTCTGCATACTTTAACTAAGAATAGGAATTCTGATCTTGGAACAAAATTACTTACCTAAGTAGCGATTTCGTAGATGCTGCGAATTACCTTCGAACAGTCTGTAGGTGAAGTGCAAACATGAAGCTAAAGCAGAAACTGAATTTCTAACTAAATCTTTTCAAGACTTACACCTTCTTCATATTGGCTTTTAAACCTTCAGACAGCTGTATTTCGTTAAGTAAGTAGGTTTTGCCAGCGACATAATCAAATTAAATTGGATGCAAGACTCGCATATTTGTTTTTTAAGTAGATTTGTCTTAAGCAAATTCATTGAAAAATGCTTAATTATTTTAATGTTTTGAGATATGTAGCCTCCTCATAGTGTGCCAATGCAAATCTCCTAACCAAAAACATCTGGATTATTGGGTAAGTATTTATAGTTCAACTTATACATATATCACACTATTATAATAAAGGCGAAAGTTTGTGAGTGTTTCTGTTACCTCTTCAAGCTCAAACGGCTGGACCGATTTTGCTAAAATTGGTATTGGTATGGAGGTAGCTGACACCCTGGATTAAGATATAGGCTACTTTTTATCCCGAAAATGTAGTGGTTAACACCGCGGGGCGCAGGTAGTATAATATAATTTATATTAGTGTAGTGATTTGTCGAACAGTGAAATTTTCATTTTTTGCTCATCGCAATACCATTCCCGTCTACCGACCACTTGGTACGATATAAGTATTGTGATAATAACATATATGTAGATTTAATGAGAATACTTGCTGCTGCCTATTATGAAGGCATGTATCATTTAAATATAGTTAGGTAGATGCTTAATTGGGTGCAAGAACTATTTTTTTTATTGTTGGTAGATACCAACAATAAAAAAAATAGTTATATTGATTGTTTATAAAAACTTAGAAGAAAATACCTACTATAAAATTAAGGAGAGTAGAACCTTTCGTCATAAAATCTGACGTGCACCGGGTGTTATTGTTGACAAATCTTTTATGTCATAATATTCATCTTTGTGTGGAATTCAATTTTAAAATGTTTAATGTTCTTTAAAAATTGTTTTAACAGAAATGTCAGTTAGACAATAAAAAGCTTAGGTAGGTTCTTAAAAATAGGCACCTAAACCCTAAAAAAAATACGCTAAGATAAGCAAAAAAGTATCTTAACTTTTTACATTTTATTTGGGACGAAGCAGAATGTAACCATAACAACTATCAGCGGTTTGCATCAGTCTGTATAAAATGAGACTGGCCGGTCGGACAGGAAAAAAGATAGACAGATTTGTGGCCATGTCGGGCGTTCCAAATTTAAATTAATTTGAATGTTATTTCGTAACGTTTCCATACGGTACCTACCAAATTCATATATTTTTGTTTGTATATCTTTTTAAAGAGATGTATGTATATTACTCTACCTATTATTTATAGATAAAAATAAGAAATGGCGTTCATGTCTGCGTACCACGCACGCCAAGTACTTAAGGTGCGTAACTCATTTACCTATTACGCATGTAGCAGAATTTCGCCAATTACTTGGTCATCACTACATGATTGTATTACGTATTAATGATAACTGTCCAGAAGACAATTCTAAGTGTAATATAGGCGTACGTTAATTACCAAATATATTCTTGTCAGTATACGGTCTTATCGGAATCGACGTCCCATCCATTATGATCGAAGTGCGAGCTCTGAGATCTGTCAGCAATTTGACGCAGCCACGAGAAATTAGGTTATGCAAATTGGATGGTTATTGAGCCGCCCCGCTTTGTCATTCAAGAAATGCCAAAGATAACACTGTTAGATAAATAGACAATTTTCTATGAAAAGGATCTCGATGCGTGCTGGGAGCGATAGGGTTGTGGATATATTTCATGAAGTGAAAATGTAATGTGACAAGAGCACCTATTACGCCGGTGCCATTGTCATAAATGTCTACTTAGCCAGAGTGGCTTGCAGGGTAAAAGTAGGAAATGCTGTTATTATCGATAAAGTGACTATTATAAAGTTTCTATGTTATTTAGGTATTTTGAATTCCGAACGAGAAAAGGTGACGATACTTATTGTGTTCGGGCCACAACGAGGCATAGTTTCTCTTTGAAAGTGAAATACTTTGTGAAAAATACGCCCTTTTTTAAAATACGTTTTAAAAAGTTCAGTTAACACTGACGTTTCTTTGCTCAAATGAAAAACTGGGCATTGAGAATGTAACGTTAAAAAGTAATCGTTTTAGACGTTAAATATAAAGCGAATTAGTCAGTGCTGCTTTTGATTCACTTGACAATAGATAGTTGGCGCCTAGTTGTAAATTAAGAGTTAGCAGACACGAGTATACGAGTATTATGAATAGGTACCAAAAAAGGAAGGCGTTATTGTGTTGTGTGGCGAGCTCGGCGCTCGAAGCTAAACTCAGATTATTTGCAAGCACCGCGCAACTGTACAAACAACACTAATTAAATCTGCTTTCGCTGGTGAGAACTTCACTTGTGAGAAGGGTTCGAGCCACGTAAGTAAAGAAACATCGTCGGCCAAATAAATATAAACGTGTAAGTATGTTTCCAATTACGAAAGAGTACGAAAGAAATCTAATTAACAATAAACTAGTTAGATCTCGTAACTCAAAAACTGAGAGTTGTATAGCTTTATATTTTAATAACGTTCTTGTAAAGATAAAAAGCCATGCTAAATAAATAAAGATTAAACGTATATTTCACTTCTAACGCGACGGCAACGTAAATAAAAGTAGTAACAGTGTTTTCTTATTTTTTCTTCGTCGTTCTAAAACTGAATCGTTTTATAACCAGCGAAGTAACAAGCCCAGCTTTACAAATAAAATGTCCTCGAATCTGAGATTTGATAAATTAATACCCACTAATCCACAAAGGCCAAAGTAACTTATTTGAAATCTACTTATTTTATTTTCCTTGTTGACTTAGTGTGGTGTATCGTGACGCCCAATAAATGGTTTCTCTTTTTCACTTCCTTTCATTTCACGTAAAAATATCCTTATCATTTAAAAGGAAAGAAAATAGTGGGTAATGTAATAAAAGGTAAACTGAGTTAGGATGGTTTACTATCAAGTAAGTTCATAAAATAAGAAACAAAAAAATACTTGGTGACTCCCTTTTCCAAAATAAATAGACTATTTTACGACCCCCGGTGATTTGAAGGGTTAAACAGATAAAACCGTCAGCGTATTAACACATAGGTACAACAATATACAAGTGGAGACGTCGGGGAGTATACTCGTACAAGTAAGGGTGGGGTGTGTTCCATCTTTAGTTTATGGAGACTCCGCCGTGTGATGTAAAAGGAGGCCTTAAACTGTTTGTGTACACGTCTCTGTGAACTACTGAGCGGCTTTTGATGACTGTGTTTAGCCTAATATTCTGTACGTATTCTATGCTCGCGGCATATGAATCAGATTTACCACACGTTGCATTTGTTCTGAATTTGCTTAGAGATCTTATGTCAAATGAATGTTACAATGCGATAAATAATCGTGGGGCACATAAAAAGAATCTAAGTCAGATTTATCGTGTACCGTGTAATTGTTTAAGTGTGCACTGTTAAGAAAGATAATATGAAATCCATAAGGCAACCCATTAACACTTAGTGAGCACCATTCTAGTACACGGGGGACTAGTACCTACTATGTTTTATTTTATCTGACATCTAAATCAAACTCAAGGCAAACCGGTCGTGATCGTAACTACAAAACCTAAGAATTGTAAAGCCTTTCGTATCAAATCTGGATTTGAGCACTTTGGTGAGATGAACACATTTTTACATAAAAAAGAAAAGTATAGAGATTTGGTATCCCGCATTTATAAAGTTTTACCAAAAGCCCTTTACACTGACAACCGTTTGTAGCTCTCCTAGGCTCTTTGTATTAGAGAGACGAAGTTCAGACAGAAAAATAACATGCTACTTATCGAAATAAAATGTTTTTATCTCTTCTTTAACTGCCTCGATGGTCTAGTGGTTTTTAATGACCATGAGGCCCTGGGTTCGAATCCTGGGGCGGGTAAAGTGATTCTAAGTTTTTTCATTAGGTATTTCTCAGTAGCAGCACGGAGCCTGGATTTGTGCCCGGTTGATGGCAATAGGCTCGCCCTCTATTACATTAGGACTGTATTAGATATGTATACTATATGTGCACCTTTACATACCCCATCGGGGAATAGGCGTTTGATGTTAAGTTATTTCATTTTTGTGAACAAATTCTGCCAACCGCACATTTTATTTTTATTGGAATAAAAATAGAATGCGCTTAAAATCACAATCGAACCACGCATCCGCTGTAAACGTAAGCTTTCGTTCAATTTACTCTACAAGAGCAGTAATACCTCTAATGGTCCATTCGAATAGCTTTTGTCCTTTTTTGTATTTCTAACCTATTTTCTTCTTAGTTATTTGACCGCACCGTCTTCAAAAGAGGAAGGTAAATACAAATTAAAACTACTCACTAAGTATATCAGCAAATTTTCCTGTTTGGTTAATGGCGAAGTTGAAAAAATACCTTTTTGGGTGAGGTTTGTTGATTGCAGATATTTATACGAACACTTTACGGGTATTTACGGCGCCCGAGAGCCATGTATCACTTTAGGATATGTGGACATAAAGCCATGTCACGGATACTTAAAGTTCAAGCATCTGTTAACAACACATAACATTCTAGTGAAAGGTAAGATAGAAATGTCATAAAGCCTGTTTGCCTTTTTGTGCCAGTGTAAACTCTTTTTTGTTAGACCAAAGGTCAGAGTTATAAAACAGTTATCAGTCATCTTTTGTCACAAGATAAAAAGAGGAAAATTTTTATACTTTAAATAGAAACATACAATTTCCTATCACTACATAATATCGGTTATGTAAAAAATATGTAACAGCATTTAAAAAACTTCGATCTAAACTTTTTGTAGCAATCATGTATTATAAAATTGTCTACGTTCATAAATATTTATTGCTCGAGAAAATGTCTTACCTATATCTTCATCTACCAATTAAGTAAACATTTACTAAAATTCAATTTGTGTATTAATAAGTCGGTTAATGCAAACCTATTTAACATTTATGCAGAGTCATGGTAAGCGCTGAAATAAAACATTATTTCTCCGTTTCACGTATTTATTCTCCCGGATCCGTTACGGTGGTCACGGGTAGATTGGTCGTGACTACAGGTCGTCGTATTGGCCGAGCAAAAAGTCCGAAATATTGCACGCAATATAAACATCGGGATGAACAATACCCCGAGAGACAATGCTTTCATTTTAACGTTTTTATTACAATTTATTAAACAATTTATATCATCAATTTGATTAATTGTTTTGGTATTAACCTGGTGATCAAGATTATAAGATAGATATTTGATAAAGCCTCCTTGCCTTTTCGTTTTCAATTAGATTCTGTAGTATGCAGGGTGCTAGAATAATCATTTTCAAAAATAAAATCTAATGGCCAATATTTAATGTGAGATTATGCAGATCGATTTAATCATTTGACTCACCAACTCCGGAACGAGTCTAAAGAGCCAATAAAACGTTAATGGTAAGCAAGTAACAGCTATCGTTTAGCACTCGCTGAGCATTTTACAAATTATAGCTCGAAAGGCGGTTGTATCGGACATTAAATACTTTTTGATTCTCTTCCGCTCAATCGGGGTTGGTGAACAACATTAAAGCAATTTTAGATAGCATTAAGTGGTTCGAGACAAGTACTCTGAACATCGCCGAATAATGCTCTGTGTAAATTGTGGGCAGAGGGCTCTCAGCTCCTCATGGAAGCATCCACTCGAGCTGTACATAATATCATCCTTCATAGACAGATGCTCATAATTACGGTGGTCGTATCATTGTTATTGTATAATGAGCAATGACAACGACACTTGTGCAGGATCCACTGTTATGATACGTAACGTCACCGTGAAGAGTATGTATACAATACTCGACGAAGAGTAGATACAGTTTGCTTATTATTACGGCCTATTGAATTAACGAACAGTTTTCATTAGCTTTGCTATCGATAAGTAGTGAGGAACACATTTACATTATATTTTCTTTACCCCAGCCTGGTTTTAAATAAAAGTAAAATACAATACAACCTCGGTATCACCGGCCCGAGGTTTTGCTGTTTAATAAACTATAATATTCATATACCTACATCATAACTGTCCGTGTACCGTTTTATATCAGCTTTCGCTGTCAGAATATCAACGTTAAAGCATTGCGTTGTTGGCCCGTAATACTGAGATAGCAGCCATTACTAGCTGCGATGTTTTATTATTATCCGTTAAATATTTTATCATTTGTGTAAGCTTTAAATATTTTTAAATTAAGTTTAAAAATGGTTACGAGTTAGAGATCGATGTGTGTAAGGACTCATGCAATTTTTCGCGGCTGGACTTAGACAAATATACCTACACCTACGACTCTTGGTAAGCAATAATACAGGTAAGAGTATGACGTAAGATTCATATCATAATTATTAATCTACTGTCTTGAGTAACCACAACAATGACCTCAGTATTTACGTAACTCATCACGGAAAGTAAACTTTACTCTAACAGTAACCTAACCTCTCCTGCAGTGGTCGATAATTACCTTGATGTCGATAGTTAATTAATAGGTTAGACTGAAACCTTTTCATCTTTTGTTTTTCATGTGCTGATATCATTTCACTCAGCAGTGCAAGCCTATTAAACATTTCATTAACTTACGTAGTTACTTATGGGGGGTATGTTTCGTTTCGTTAACGTGAAATAATTTGTAATGGTCATGATAATGTAAACAAACACAGAACATAATATCAGCTGCCTACCGAATATGAGGTTCTGGTCATAGTGACTTCCATAATTTTTCACACTTTTTCCTGTTTGCGGAACTAACCGTTCTATCTGTTCCGAGATAAATATTTGTATGGTCACCAGATATTGATTTCGAGTTCAGGTGTTTGTGTCAGTGTAAGTGATAACTTCATACAGAAGTTCTCAATATAAAGGATACTTTTAAACGGAAAATATATATGTATATTTTAATACTTACTACTTAAAGATATTCTCAGACACCACTGACTAACGGTGACGGAAAAACATCGTAAGGAAACCTGGATTTAATTATCTGAAATCGCCAACCCGCAGTGAGCTAGCGTGGTGATCAGTGCTCAATCCTTCTCTATACGAGAAGAGGCCTTTGCCCTGCAGTGGGACAGTTATAGGCTGTTATTATTATTATTATATTTTAATAAGCAGCATGCTGCAATATTAAAAGCTCTCCCTTTCTTCTTTTAACTTATATTTGCCTGGTGTTGCCAAAGGCACGTCATTTTAGGTAGAAGACTAACTTTTATCGTTTTGAACATGCCGCGATGCCTTTTATTGCTGTCTAGGAGCAATCATTAAATTCGTATTAGGACAATATAAAAAAATAGGTATATAAGTGAAACAGTTTTCTGTAGTGTATACCTAGTTAAGATGGAGTCAGCCAAAGACGAGAAAATTACATCTTTGTTTTTAGTAGAATATTAACTGATTAACTCGCAGACTAAGTTGTAAGTCGAACGCTAAATTGCGCTTGTTTAGAACCGAGACAAATAGCGGTGTCTATTATAAGTGTGCTTAAAGTCTTACTCAGTTTTCCATGTATATTTTAACAATAACATGAACCGTAGCGCGCTAACTAAAATTATAAAATAAGTTTGTGGAAAGCCTAGTATGACAATAATTTTATACGTAAGCGGTTCTTGTAGAGCTCTAAGGTGTTACATATATTGTATTCTCTTGTAGCACTGAGTGGAGAAATAAGAACTAACATAGCATTAAATAAAGTGCCAACTTCAAAGGACAGAGGAAAAAAATAATGTAGAGAAAAAATGCTCGGCTTTATTTGCGCTGCTCGTATGTTACAGTGAAATATTTGTCTATAAAGTAACCGGTCGGACCGGTTGAATGCTAAGTGCTTCGCAAACGGGTGGCTACGCATAAGCAGGGATTGAAAAATATAATTCATAAAGCTGAAATATTGTTTTAAATTGTAAAAAATGTTAAAGTGATTTAACGTTTACCTGTGGCGGTCCTTTCGTGCTGATTGAGTAATTAATGCACGAGCCGAATTTTCCGGAATGTGAAAATCAAATATTACGCTGTTTAACAAGAGCGGTAAACCAAGGAGTAAATATGACTGGAGTTTTAATCGTTAAAATAATGCTATGCATTCTGTGTTACAATTATATGTTACTTTACAAGCGTTTAGCACGCATTTAATCTGCAATATTATGTTAAGTAAACTACGGTTTAAATGTTTGTGGATTTGCACAAGAAGTCTGCTTCGAGCGATAATGGTGGCATTACCTGGCGCAACGCAAAACTTGTTGGCAAAATATTCATAGTTTTAAAGCAGCTTACGCCAAATCACCAAGCTCATTATAAATATAGATAAAATAACATTTTTACAGTTGGAAGTTTGGAAAACACTCTATGTTGATCTTACCTTGCATGATTATTGCAGCATTACAAACATTACCACGTAGATTAATTTATTATTTTGAGATACATTTTTGTGTGATGCTTTGACCACTTTTGACACTCCTTCCTCTTATTATTCGCCTGATATGGATTTTATACACGACTTAAGGTTATGTATAGCGATAAGTTGCATCCATCCAACAGTAATCTACCACGGAAACTTAGTTGTAAAGACGACAAGTTAAATCTGAAACTTACCATACCGAACTAGTCTCAATGCAAAAGTGATGTAACGGTAACAGGAAGAATCGATTGCGCAAAATAAATGCGGGTGGTTATCGCGTTTGCGCTTTATAATAAAAGTTCGATAGAATAGGCGATAATCTCGATGTGGGCCCAAACTATTGTCTATAGGTTCGGCTCCGAGATGCTATGCAAGACAAGACGTACGTATGTTTTCAAATCAGAATTCTAAACATGAACTAAATTAAAAAATAAAAGGCATAGCGTAACAGTACTGAATATTGTGACACAAAACCAACCTGTTATTAATGCAGGCTCAACCAATAATTCTGATAGAGCGTTATGATGAATACGAATAGAGATATATGTACCTTGTTTCTACAGCTGACCCTCGTTTACAAACACTTCGTAACTCATTTACCTCAGTTGACTCTTACAAATTGCTGAGCTAATATGTACTTACTTTTATCTCTCATTCCCGTTTCATTATTATTATTTACGATCATATTTTTCTCATATCAACACTAGATTCGTGTGTACGTCATTATTTGTACATTTACTATCTTCGTCATAATATTGGATTATCGTGTGTTTATTATACCTCGGACCTTAATTGTCTGTTTTTATTATTCTACTAAGTCGACGACTTAATACGAGAATGGTATACGTAAATATATGAAGGGACCACAGGCCCCGCATTGTTCTCACATAATTATGTACGGTGAGAAATGTTTGGACTTTAAAAGAGACGGGTTCTCGGAGTTTGTTTCGGCGTTTCTTCTCAGAGGTATAATACGTGTTATATACGGAATAGTGTTTACATGGCGGTCTGAATAGATGTTACAAACAAACATAATATAGAAACATATTGGGAAGGTTCACAAGTCCCAAAATGTACTATTAAACCCTACTAACACTCCTTCCCCTTTGGCTGTCACTTCTAGTTACCCGTTTTGGCAAACATTATCCAAATTTAAAAATTCTGTCCCTCTTGTAAAGCGAGTTCCCCGCGGTGCTAGGCCAGCAGTTGCTTTACATTTAGCTAAATGTGTTCGCCTTGTCAACCAGGAGAACTCGCTAAGTGCTTGGGAACAATTACTCACCTTCCCTTTTAAGATTCTACACGTGCAAAAAGTATTGGCAAATCCCAAATCGTTAACAGCTCAAATTAAAGAAAACTGTAACATTTCTACTTCCTTTGTCGATGCAAAATTTCCGAAACTCAGTAACTTCAATTCAAAAAGTATAAACCATCATGTAGAATCTAAATTAGGTGAAGGTGATATTGGGGGTGCAGCCAGATTACTGTTCAGCAGTGATGTGATTGCACCTTGCTCTCCAGAGACTTTGGCAGCTCTGGAGAGCAAACATCCGGCTCCAGCGGATGATCTTTCTTTTCCTGACCACCCAGATCCAGCTTTACATTCCCTCCAAATTTCAGTCCAACAGGTTATCACAGCCATAGGCTCCTTCCGAAGTGGCTCCGCTGGTGGACTAGACGGCCTGACACCTCAACATCTTAAGGATTTGACGTGCCCAGGCGCCGGTGTAGCTGGGGAGACACTTTTGAAGGAGCTTACGTCTCTGATAAATTTAATGCTTTCCGGCAATGTGATCGAGTCCATCGTTGATATTTTATATGGGGCCAATTTATGTGCCCTGCGTAAAAAAGACGGTGGTATTCGTCCCATTGCCGTAGGAAGCACATATCGGCGTATGGCAGCCAAAATCTGCTGTAAATTTTACACTGAATCACTTTCGAACAAATTTCAGCCCCTTCAGCTAGGCTTTGGCTCAAGGGGGGGCTGTGAGGCTGCCGTACATTCCCTTTCAACCTTTCTAAATTGTAGGAAAGGTGAGATCATCCTGAAGGTTGATATAAAGAATGCTTTCAACTCTGTGAACAGGGACTCCTTGCTGGCAGAAGTTAAAAAGGAAACCCCCAAAATTTATAGTTACCTTTGGCAATGCTACAGAAACCCTTCAAAATTAGTCTACAAAGACAACCTTTTGGAATCTGCAGTTGGCTGTCAACAAGGGGATCCTCTTGGTCCAGTCATTTTCAGTCTGGCTATCCACCCCATTATATCACAATTAAATTCCAAATTTAACATATGGTATTTGGATGATGGAACCCTAGGAGGTGACGTGGAAACTGTTTTAAAAGATCTGGAATTTCTTAAGGACAATTTAAATTCTATTGGTTTGGACCTCAATTTTTCAAAATGTGAAATTTATATCCCGGACACTACGGACAGACAAGACATTTTATCAAAATTTAATGCTGTAGCTCCTCAGATTAAAGTGGTGGATGAATTAACGCTACGTCTCCTAGGGTCTCCTATTTTTGAACAATCTTATGCAGATTTCATAGACGAAAAAATTCAAAATTTTGATATGATTTCGGAAAGACTTTTCAAAATTAACATACATTCGGCCATAACTTTAATCCGGTATTGTTGTTTCGGCCCAAAATTTATTTACAATCTTCGTTCAAGCGCATTGTGGAAACATGCACAATTATTAGAAAAAATTGACCAAATTATCCGCACCACCCTAACGTCGATTTTAAACGTAGCTTTAGATGACCGAGCTTGGTCTCAAGCTACGCTTCCAGTCCGTATGGGTGGCTTAGGAATCCGCACTGTTTCTAGTTTAGGTTTACCGGCTTTTCTGTCCTCAGTCCACAGTACTGAAAAATTAACCAGAAGAATTCTAGCGTCTTCCTTGGTTAATTTTGAAGTATCGTGCTTGACTGAAGCGATATCCGCTTGGAAAATGGCTTGCCCAAATACCGAACTTCCCAAACAGGTCTTCTCCCAGAGACAGTGGGACGAGCCGCTTTGCAGTTTGATACGGAATAAATTGATAAATACGTCAATCAATACTGCCGAGCGCGCTCGTTTGCTGGCTGTGGGAGAATGGGAGTCGGGCCTTTGGTTGCAGGCACTTCCGTCATCCAATATTGGGACAATGTTGGATGACAACAGTTTCCGCATTGCTATTAGTTTACGTTTAGGGACTCCATGCGTCACTCCTCATCGATGTCACTGTGGTGAAGCTGTTGACGGTCTCGGACGGCATGGTCTATCATGCAGTAGGAGTGCAGGTCGCATACCGCGACACGGTAACATAAATGATATAATTCGCCGTGCTCTTGGCACCGCCGGCGTACCAGCCGTACTAGAACCAAATGGCTTGGTACGTGACGATGGAAAGAGACCCGATGGTATGTCGTTGTTACCCTGGAAATTAGGAAGGCCTTTGGTGTGGGACGCAACCTGCGTCGATACCCTTGCACCTTCTCATGTTTCTGGCTCAGCGATTTGCGCTGGCACTGCTGCTGCTGCTGCGGAGACCTTTAAGCGGCGGAAATACAATAACCTAATTGGTAATTGTATTTTTGAGCCGTTTGGGGTCGAAACATTTGGACCATGGGGTCCGAGGGCTCACGCGCTGTTTAGAGACATAGCGAAACGGTTAGTTGAGTCTACACGTGACCAAAGGGCTGGTGCATTTTTGGGCCAAAGAATAAGCATTGCTATTCAACGTGGCAATGCTGCCAGTCTTTTGGGCACGTTACCAGTTGACATCGATGGGGATCAATATTATGATGCTTTTTAAATTTTTATATAGAAACGATGTCTCTACAAAGTTTTCTGAAGAAAATATGTAACCGTTAATCAAGGAATGAAGAAATAAACCAAACTGGACGTAAGAAAATTATGTATTATTAACGACACTTTGAATTGAATATAATATTGTTATATGACTTTTGGTGCCATTTTAGCATGTTGCCCATGCTAAGCTTGAATCTAAATTGATAAAGGAAATTTGAAAAATGATGGACACGAGCGGGACTTGAACCCGCGACCTTCGCCGTACCGTGACGCTGCTCTAACCAACTGAGCCACCGTGTTCCGTCAAGTCCCGCTCGTGTCCATCATTTTTCAAATTTCCTTTATCAATTTATAATATTGTTATGTTTGAACAAATAGGAAACAGTCATAATTAAGAGGATTTAGTTTGACATCAATATTAATGTTATTAATGAATAATATACCTAACCATAACCAATTTCGGCAACCACTTGTGTTTAAATATGTGGCTACTAAACTTTGCAGTATTCGTGGTTTCGCCAAATAGCTATGTATTACTTCTATTACTAAAAGGTGTGTGCGTAGGCGAGGTTGCTAGATACCGAAGTGTTTAAGTACATGGGTATTTGGATTTCTTTAATAAAATTAGCTCTATCTCCAACTGTATGGATTATCAGTTAAAAAATCTAACTAACTATTAAAGTACCTATGTTCGCCAATAATATATTATTAAATATGCATTGAGAAAAAAAAAACATTGCAGAAATTGTTTTTATCAAATGTAAAGTTACCAATGAGCGAAAGGCCGAGATAACTGTGTAAAAATTCATACTGTTACCTATGGTTTATAAACGTAGTAGTGTACTACGTTAATATACGTATATATAAACCATAGGTAATGGCGCTATTTTGGTAAAAGACTAGCTCTCACTCTTCTCATCGCACTCCTTATAACGTGTATAGGTGTATATCTGCGGAACCAACCAAGCCTGGCAGCGACCGCGTTGCAACCCTGACACTAAGACGAATGGCAAGGTGTCCATTCTGAAAACCTGCGCTCTTACTGAGTGAAAAATAAAATAACCCATGCGCTTGTACCCGCTCTATAATACAATGTTTAATATTTAAACCATACACCTGTGTGGACAAACACTAATTTCGGGTCAATGTTCGTAATACTGACTAAACGTTGTTTACAAAACGCTACGGTCACTTAGCCGTACTTAAAGTGTCAAAATGTATGTAAAATGAGTGTATGCTCAACGGACTACGCCCCATACTATGCTGCTACAAGCCATAGCCCAAACCGTAGGTAATTTATTAGACACCCGAAAGAATAGGGACCTTTAAGCCAACATCAAACGACTCGTTCATAACAGAAAACGGAACTAAAAGAGTATCAACAATAATTGCTTTGGCACCGTTCAAAGTCACGTTTAACGCTAAATATACGAGAAACTTCGCAGGTATATTTATGTATATTTAAAAAGAGCAACAGTTTACTCGTTCTTGCGTAGTTTGCGGATCGTTGTTGTTAAAGGAGACAGTTTAAATAACTTGCAAGTTGTTACGTCTGTAATTAAACGAAATTGTTGCCGTCGTTTGACATCGGAGTCTGGCAATCATTGCTGTGAAATTAACTAAGCGAGAATTATTCATAGTGATGTACTATATAATATGTATGGAGATGGAGTGACATAAACGTTTTCAACATTCTGTTTGGCTTACTTGTGTCCCACACGAAATTCTACTATAATTACAAGTTTGGTTATAACTGTTCGCTGAATTAACAGCGACAAATACGGATCTATTATTGGCCTTATGTTGGCAAACAGCTTGTTATGATTGTTATTTTCTTCAACTTTATTTTTAACAACGTATTTTATATCAGATTCCTGGATATTATACAAAAACGATTGTGTCCATCCACAAATATTCATTCCGATTCTAGACGATTTTGCATGTTAAAATTGTTCCCATTATACAATAGCAATCCTATCTCAACTTACTTGTTTAAAATTGATATGGGACTACCAATGTGGGTTTAATTTTCTGTAATGCTCAGCCCATATTCTGATATTCTGGACTACTCCAAATAAGCCAAATAACATTTTGCTAATGGTCGCTGCGAGCCAAAGTTAACACATCGCCCAACTGTGGCAGAACTCGTGACTCCTCAATTGTTAGTCTAACGCGAGTTGACAGAAATTGTAATAGGTACCTATATCGACGACTTTTAAATACTTAAATTACTTGACTACACGCTATTGCTACAAAAACTGCTATCGTTTTAATATCCGGTGCACATTTTCACGAAAATCTAAAAAAAAAAAACATGAAGTTTTCAGTAATATTGCTTATAAATCAGAACAACACATAGGCTCAACCTCAAAAAAAGAATGAATGATAGTAAGCAAATTTTAATCGAAGTACCTAACTCTTTTTGGAGGTGGACAAACCGCGGAAAACAGCTACTAAAATATATTGGCATAAAATTTATTTTGTACAGCATTGAATTAGTATTTGAGCTTTCTCTTGAATTTTTATTTTCTTCTCTTTATTCAAATTTTCATAATCAGTTTTTCGTGGAATAAGTAAGATTCACCGTGAATGAGGGCTAATAGAATTGAGCAAAAATGAGGCAATTGGTGATATAGCTACAAAAAATATATATTTTCCAAGTAATTATTAATGGTATGAAAAGGAAAGGCTATGTAGACAATTTTTCAACATAATTTAGCAGAATTATAGATACTGATCCTATTAATCTTCAATATTGTTGTCCATCATAGGTAATAAAATATTTTATAGGTTACCAAGACTGTAAATAGGGTTAGCAAAAATGAATTAATAATTTCTAGAAGGCAGCGGACGACTTTTATAATAAGCTGCCAAAAACTGTTACGGACCTTACCCGGAGTGAGTTGAAAGTCCATATAAGCTTTAAAATTACTCTATAAGTAAGTCTATAACAGTTTTAGGAAGCTAGGGCTCATTTAGAAAGCTTACTAAGAAATTAACTGTTATATCGACGACAGGGACCGGGGACGATCCAGAAACGTCCATTTGACTTTTCAAAAACTTCTAATTACTTCATAGATACATCAAAATCTGTATTTTGATTGTATCTTAAGGAATTTTAGGTGTTTTGCGCGCTTTTTAATCCCGTCATAGTCACAGGGAAACGGAGAAGTTGGCTGTTACTATTATATTAGTTCTATTTCATAGAAAGTGAGTCGGTTTTTATTTTACATATTCAAATCCTAGCGTATTTCTAAAGAAACCTTTTTAGAAAAATCTAGTTATGTTTTATCCACTGTAGCCGTTGTAGGTAGGTAGTAGTAGATAAGTACTATTCAACATTTTAACAGGTATCAAAATTATTATTTATGGATCAAATATATTTAGAATAATGTAACAATGACCTAAAATACAATAAGGTCTTTTCATTTTAGAGCAGAAAAATAAGGTTTGCCCAAGATTCCGAAAAAATCACGTATGAAAGGACTAAAGGCGGTTTTATCACTAACAGCTAGCAAGCAGTTTTGTTTTAATTACAAAAGTTTATTTTATTTATACCATTGTTTGCGACGTTGGTTTAGTGGATACCAGATTAAAATGTTATTAAATCAACATAAAGGGTTTTACGACTCGTATAGCGTCAATTACTTAAATTGACAATTGTATTTGATGGTGATGTACTCTCTCCCTATTAAGTCTTGTACATCTAAAATCGCAATCACTTTAAAATATTTCATCACTCAACTTGTTGAATTAAAGACGGGCAATCTCTGAAGCTCTCTATAGCTAGGTACGCAACATTTCAGCTCAACACCCTTATCAAGAAACAGAAAATCGACTATGACAGAAAAACGAGTGATCTTATTACGGTTCCGCTTTCCCTTTTAGATTGCGGAAGTCTAAAAAAGCGAAATTATAAAGATGAGTTTTTTTACTTTATTTTACGGTTTCCTCGACGTACCGTCAGAGTGCAATTTACTCGGATGGATTAGTCTGTACTCTTTACTAAGCAAACAATTATAAATTCATTCAGAATTCAGAATGCCCATTTCGCCTTTTTGGCGTAATATGTACTAATTTAGTTAGAAGGGAATTTAACACTAGCAAATCGCAGTTCTAGAGATTCGAAGAAAGCGTATAATTATTATATACCCCTATTTGGAATTTACCAATAACACAATTCTGTCTTCGGAGAAATGTGAGAGTGCAACAGTGTCGAAGAAAACCGAATAGGTTTACCCTATTCGGTTTTCTTCGAGGAATACAAGCTTGTTAATTATTATCATAAATCAGTTCTGATATTGATATAATCTGTTGTCCAAAATCAGATTTATTTGAGCTTGTTTGGGTTTTGGAATTGGAGGCTAGAAATTACTTGCATCAATTAGCGCAATCATGTTGTATTACAGACACTGAACTGACATTAATTGATGACAGATAATAATTATAGCACATTTAAAACTGCTATAGTAACTTTTTAATATGATATATATATCTAATATATACATATAACATCACGCCTGTATTCCTCGAAGGTGTAGGCGGAAGTGTCTAGTACACCTTCATTCGGACGGTTATGTTTGTTATATCTTAATGTAATGGGGGGGCGAGAATATTGCCTTCAACCGATCACAAATCCAGCCTCCGTGCTGCTACTCAGAATTAGTAGTTGGAAAATACTAGCAACACTTTGCCCGCCCCAGAACATTACGATCAGCCCCCTTACCGTTGAACTCTAAAAGCAGGACAGTTTACGTTGTGGAAACGAGACGCCGCATTACACTGCACGTAGCGGTGTCTCGCTTCCACATCTTAAACTGACCTGCTTTAAGAGTTCATGGTAAGGGTGCAGCAGTTGCAACAAACAATCACCCGACCAACGATGCAGACATCGTTTTCATGAATTAAGTACCTATTTTACTAATGAAAGAATAAGAAATTCATAACGTAAGCCATAAACCGTGAGCCAAGATACAAAATAACTCAAAAAAACTAAGTTATTTCGTATAATTATAATACTAATGACCATGTAATGTGATTAAGGTTCATAAAACTTGGTGCATATTAAATTTAGCGTTGGCGTGCATATTAAATTTGGGATTAAAGTGTTTTAACCACATTTCAAAAAGAAGAGAAGGTACAATCTTTTTAGCGATTGTTTTTGAAAAAGTAAATTATGCAGTACACATAGCTAACTCAAACTTCAAGAATAATTTTAAATTCAAAAGGCACGCGGTTTGAAAATATGTTTGTAATTTGAATATATTTTTGTAAAAGGTGGTTTGATTAAATGTTTTCTAATGAAGATTATTAATTAAAATTACATTGAAAAATGTATTAAAAATGGTTAATTAACGATGATCCAACTATATCATTTCTTCCTTGATCAAGAATAACATATATATTGACCCAAAGTTAAAGAGTAGATGGCGAAGCTGGATCAACATGACTGTATCGTTTATATAATATAGGTAC
The DNA here is from genome assembly GCA_905340225.1 of Abrostola tripartita. Lineage (NCBI taxonomy): Eukaryota > Metazoa > Arthropoda > Insecta > Lepidoptera > Noctuidae > Abrostola > Abrostola tripartita. The sequence goes on from HG996488.1 coordinate 8,789,168, forward strand.
TATCACACCTACATACATATACTTTATACAGTTCATTTTATACTTTACACAGTATAATATATAATTTGTATAAACGGTATATATTTGTACCCTATATTATTAATCTTTGTACCTATATTCTGTAGGCATACATCCATATATCACATACATCCACATCCACGATCACATGCTTGTGATCAATTGTTTCGACTTCTGTCAGGTACTGACCATACCTATAGCTACGACCTTCGTCAACACTTTCATTCTTTAATCGCCTAATAAACAACACATCTCTCCGCCAGTAAGAACTTGTACCAGTATTTCATAAGCCCCGAGTTGTTTCGAGACTACTACCGCTACGACGCGCCGCGCCGACATAAGTACGAGAACTTGGCAAATCATTCAAAGGAAGTGGAAGTCGCGTACGGGAAAATTTGCTACCTCCGTGCGTTCCTCGGAGACACACACAATTTACATTAGTTTAAACTACAAACGGCAATCTTAAGTTTAACTTGATTGCAAACTGTATTCACATTAAAAACTTTGGTAGTTACGTAGGCTAAATGAGCAGGTAGGTTATAATGTATGTTAACATGATTACTGTTACATCAACCAAAATACGTAGTTTAGTACTTTTATAGCATCTATCATACTATAAGGCCTTATAGAGCTATATAATGTACCCTTACATCGTGCTGTTACGTCTGTGGCTATAATACTGCGGTAAAAAAACTACTACGTAGGTACGAGAGAGTACAATTATTCACTAAGTGCAGGACAGAAAATTACTTGCGTGTTTAAAACAAGATGAAAAATTTATTAATAATAATATTTACCAGAATCATTCTCCTTTTTTTTTTAAACGTCGGCACACACTATGAATTGATCGATCACAGTTATTTACGTTTATTATTAATTATCCTTTTAAGCTCATAATGTATTGTTCTTTATGAGTAATACATTCGTTACAGCTAATAGACCGGAGGCAGGTATTGTCTTAAACTGGTTTTAGTTCATCAATACCTTTATAGGTACTTACAAATCTTTTAGATATTTACAAATTACATAATCAAATCCAGTATGAAATGGCAAAATGAAAACATAAAAAAAATCTGAAAGATAATAATGTTGTCGAGCGTGTAGTAAAAACCGATGCATATTCCATACAAACCCTTTTGTTTCGCGAATACGGTGAATTGTCTGTTTTATTCAGGGGAAAATGTGTTACGAATACACAGACATCTCAGGTCAAATCTGTCCGTCACGTGCTTGAACCAGAGGAATAACATATTATCATACCTTATTTTAATCCACTTATAAAACTTGATATGGGAATATTTTTATAAGCGGGATAAGTAACAAGTCTGCAACCGAAGAAATAAACTAAACTTTATCACTACCTGATAAAAATACCAGCTCGTTTAAGCTTGCGCCAGATTAAAGTGTTGCTAAGGAATTTGTTGCACCGTTTTTTACTAGATACAACAACTACGAAGCGGTAAAGTTTTCGTTTTGTCGTGATATATATACCAAAAAATACAAGAATAAACTTTAAATTCCTCATATTAGTTATAATATCTATGGCGTGATTTTTTCCAACCGCCGTGATTTTAACCAAGGTGATGCACACATTATTAAAACTTTAGCTTCTTACACTGTATTTTAAATAGTGTACGCTTGTTAGCATCAATCTCATGTATATCTAGTTTAAAACAATTGTAATGTAGGTAGATGTTTGGCAATTTATTTTGATACTGCGAAATTTGAGCTCATTCACATGAGCAATTGAGCTTATTGCTACATCTTTATTATTATTTTTTTATTTAACAGAGTGACGAGTACATTACCATAGTAGTAGGTTTGCAAATCAAATTGTTTTTTATGTAGTGTCCTGGTATTACTAAATGTGATTGGAGTGCTCCTTCCCAAACATTGTTACAGTAGTTAGTGTATCTCCTTGTTCGAATATCTAAACAAGAAACATGTAGAAATATAGGATATAATTATTAGGCTGTGTAACTCTTAAAAATACTATTATTCAAAAACAATTAAGTATTTACAGCTGCCGTAGAATCTGTCGATGTAGAAAAACGTGTAGTAGCTATTGCTTATTTTATATAACAAATCTAGTATTTGTTCTTAATTAAGATATCCTACCATTTACGTGATTTACTCTTTTCTGACAATATCAATTGTTAGAGCTCTGAAGGCACAGTGCATGCACGCCAGCACCGCACATAAATCAACGTCAAAAAAATGAATTCTGCGCGTTTTACTATGAATATTAATGAAATTTTATGAGCTAGAGTAATATTGTATACTGCGAATGCTAAAGACAAGGAATGTTATGTATATATCGGAAATATCACTTCCGAAAATGCTTGAGTTTGGAAAAGCCATGAAATATGACTATTACAGTATTGGCTTATATTTTTGCCATTTCATTCGTCCACAAAAGTGTTTGTATTCCACATCATAAAGCTTTGCGTTTCGTGCGGATGCTTCGTATTTAATCCGTGTTTTTAATCCTTTTGTTGTTACAAACAATGTTGTATATTATATGGTAGAAACTCCCCATTCGGTACTTGAATGTAGGTATAAAGTCGTCGTTTGAAGTCCCTTGTAGGGGACGAGGGCGTGCATATTAATATTTACGAGGAACAAATTAAAACTGTAGACCTATATATGTACATATTTATGCCTTTCCGGTAGTTCCTGGGAAGGAAAGCTAGTAGTAACTACTAGTTGCCTGTGAGCTTGGTAGGCCCAATTAACGGTGTGAGTCTTGCCACTTAAATTTCTAGAAATACCTTATCTTAGTTAACTTTGTGTCAGTGCCTTTTGTCTCTCGAGTTTCTTTGGTATTTCCTAGTAAGGGAAACTTGTGAAATATTTTCATAGTGCTGAAATAACTGGAACCATAGAAAAAGGCAAATATTTTAATTAAATCCTTCTACTATATTAATACCTACTCAATTTCACATGTTGTCTGAAACTTTGCGTATACAATTAAATATGAAGTGGATACGTAGATGATTATAGCTACTGTATAATACCTTGTACAAAGTTTTCAACCGTAATATACTCGTATGTAAGTTATTTCCCTATCGACATTGTTACACCGTTTAAACACAAATTAGACTTAACTACTTTAGGGTAATCGCTAGTCCTAAAGTTATAATTACCGACTATTTGTGCGTACGAGACGATAGCGGCAGGGTCCGTTTCTCTAGACCAAGTAACATATTGATACTATTCAAGTTTAATTTTACTAAAGTTATGCGTAAGACAACGTATTTGTTGATAGTATTGGGCTTTGAAATGTAAACACATTTAACACTAAATAAATAGCGCTGTATCTTAGCGCCTAGCATTCTTGTGAACTGCTGGTGTACACTCAATCACAGGAGTTGTTTAAATTACATTGTATTCCAGCAATTTTAATCTGAAGGGGTTACTGCGTTGTCGTATGTTTCAGAGGTTTTATTGTGCGATGTAAGTAGTCGGCGCATAAGTTGTGAAATTGAATTAAAATATCTATTGTACAAGAAAATAAAATCTTATAAGTGTAACAAAAGACCTTCACAGAAATTGGATATGCAGAATTTAGTTAAACGGGCTCTTATTGATAAAGATTTTAAAAAGGTCAGCGATCGGCGAAACCTCACCCCTTATTATAATTATTGCGATCGTCAGTAGAAGTAAATTCGCCAATTGTATATTTGATTTGCTCCGCCAAAAACGATTCAATCACGAAGTAAATTGATATACATTTTACACTTTACTCGATAACGCAAACTGGATCTTCTATTCAAGTTGGAGTCGCATTCGAAGAGCCCGACCGGCGGGCGTTACAGCGAGAACTATTCCATCCCTCGGCGATACGACACGAAATTTGTAAAGATGTCGCTCCCAGGATCCCCTTCTCAATAGAGCCGAGAAGTAAACCATTTTACTAAAAAAGATAACCACCTAGATGGCGCTACACACGACCCCTTTCATGTGTAAAGAGGACCAAATATGAATAAACCAGCTTTTGGCCACCGACTGGATTATCTGCAGGATCTTTTAATTAGCCGTATGCAAAATTCAATTGGGTCTGGCGCTGAAATCTGTTTTTATAACGCTATTAAACCTCTTGGCGACATAACATCGCGATTTGGCAGCCATTTGAGTTGCGCATTATCCAATTCATTTATGCCACTTTCTATGTTATTTGACGACTTAACGCTAAAGTAGCAGAGCGGCCGCGTTTGAGCTCGGGTCCCTAGTTTGATTTCCGTATCGGAAACCAATTTGCACTTGGAACTCTGTTAAAAACGATGCTTTATGTATAGCCCGTGACTTTTATAGTGCGAAGTTAAAACGAAGTGAGAGATAAGCACCTAGCAGTTACGTACGGAAATATTGTAGATTCAATTTAAAACGTGTAGTTTATTTTTTATATAATAATAATATTGTCTGAATACTAACAAATTAGTAATACATATTTATATTTATTTCTGTTTATTATTTAGTACCTATAAGTAGCAGGGGTTTTTGTATTTTATTACAATATATTTACCCAGGGTTTTTTTGTATAAATATATTGTTTTATTTATTAGACTTCAAACTGACACTAAGTAAAGATTTCACATAGGAAACCTTTACTTACTGATAGTTTAAGTAATCATTAAATGTCTATGGTTCGGCGGTAAGTTATTTAACTATCAGTTTTCTTACCAATATATATAAATTCGTCGGATTTTTAAGTGTATCTTTGTTTCATAGGATTATTTCACCTTAGGAAGTTATTGTTAAAGCTTTCTGATTAATAACAACGTCTCAGTCTTTGTTCTATTACCATATGAGCTATCAGCACACATTGAAAAAGTATAAATACAGTACCAAAGGTCAGAGGGTCTCAACATTTATTTATCTTATTTCTATAATAAAAACAACAAAGGAAAATGTTGTATACCGACATTTTCTTGAGCGTTTAATGCAAAGTAGGGACGCATACTTATTATATTAAAAGCAAGAAATGAAAGGGAAGCACACACATTTCCGGAATTGAATACAAGATAATACAAACACTTGACTTTCTAGCACTTTGTTCTATTGATTGTTTGTTGGTTTTGAAAATGGCTGTCTGTTTCACCTATAGGCTTTACAAAACATTTTCATGCAACAATTAGTAAGTATTATTCTTATAATTTATTATATATAAGTATAATTTCATAGCTAAAAATGGTTTATTTATTTAAAATATAATAATATCCAGAAAAAGCATCGGCGTATATTTATGTGTAGACATTCGGATCCGGATATTAATCCGGCTCACATAAGCACCACCACCTGTTACCAGGCAGATGGACAATCCCATACTAACTGGCTGACTCAATCGGGTCTTTTTAAAAGGTGTCAAATTGTAACCCTGGGCATCATAGGCCAACGCATACATCATGTCACAAGTGTAGACACTGCGTAGTACATATTATGACCCTCATAACCATACCGACCTAATTAATCATTATAATAACCTAGACGTTATTGACATAATGAAAATTGTTCTTAAGAGACTAAACAGAGAGAATATTAACTAAAATCAGAATTCACGAAAGATTTATTTCTGAGAATTAGTGGTTTTCGATCTACGGACTCACTGAGGTAGTTTTGTAGCTGTATCTTGAAGCCAAAGTCTTTTTGCTTATTACGAAACTTTACCAATTACACTTTAATCGTTCAAGTTAAATAATGTAATATTCATGAGTAAGTATAGTACTTGAGTTAATAATGTCGCAATTTCCATAAAACTATAAAGTAATTAGGCGACTTCTTTGTGACGTCACCAAGCAAAACAGCTAAAAGCAGGTTGCTACGTTGCTAATGCAAATTAAATTGTATAACAGAAGTCCTAGAAAGTACCGTTTGTTGATGTTTAGCTAGAACTGGCTCTGAAGTTGTCATTAGAAGTGAATACGTATGTACTTCAACGAACCACGTATAAATGCTGTTAATAATATTATTATTAACTTTGACAATCATGTAAACAGGTTCCATAGATAAGCGTACGTTTAGATGTATGATACATTATGGAGCTTAACACGAGTTCTGCGAAACAGAAACGTTTAGACAAACGACGCTTTAGTTCGACACCTACCTAGTGTAGGTACTATAAATTCGGGCGAACTAAATCAAGTAGGTATTCGAGCAGATTATATTTGTGGACAATTTGCGAAATCCCTAATTGAGTTAATTACCCTTCTTAATTTTCGTAGTAATTTTCATATGCATAAAAGAAAGGAGAATGAGAAAATAATAGGACTTTCACGCAAAAGGCTTTAAATTCAGTTTTACTATCTTTTCTGAGCACGGGAAACGAACTAGGACCAAATATTCATGAAGCCTAAATCTGTTTGCATCAGTCCTAAGTTAGTTCCATACATACATAAAGTCACGCCTGTTTTCCTCGATTTGGTCTAAAAAGGTTAGTTCCTGAGTTATAAACTCTACATTGCTAATAAAACTACACAAGCAGGTACGCGAGCACAGTGTATTGATATAAAGTCTCGAACTCTTCCACTGCAGACGGAGCCAATGCTTCATACAGAGAAAGAACAAACATTAATCACAACGCTACTTCACTGCGTGTTGGCGATTACAGACCATTAAGTCCAGGTTTTCTTCACTGCAAGCACTTGTATTAGATTAAGGAAAGTATATTATGTATAAATGTAAGTATGTACCTGCTTATTTTTATAGGTATCATTGATAATGATCACACGATAGTTTTATAGAGATAAGGAATGAGCATTGATCTCTACGCTTGCTCTGTTTTTTTTTTCGAATTTGTCTCTCGCAGTTAATTTTGAGGGAGCTGTTACTGCTTAACCGGACGATTGGCGAGACCTAATAAAAGGCCTCCAGCCAGGGCTTGCTCTCTGTGGGTTGATGATTTGATACGATGGATTTTAGGGCTCATCACAATGATTTTCTATTACCTCTAGTTAGTAATAGGTATATGAGGGTTGTATATCTTTAAATATTAAAGAAATGTTAATTCCCTACTACCTCGATGTGAACTTGCAACCCGGATCGGATTAGAAAGCATGACTGTTCTAATCCGATCCGGTCATACGACAAGTTCAGGTCAGTCAATACGCTTTTGATTAAATGAGATCTAATGTTATTTGGTTCAATTCCCACAAATAATAACTACCATTTTCGAATTTCGTCAAGTTTTGGCCGGTATTTCTGTCAAAAATCTATCTGAATATTTTATGGCAGGCAGATATTTTTTGAGCTGCAATAGAATTCAATTAATCTCACTGTTTTATCCCGTCTATTTTAGACCTATCCACCCGTGATTGACGTCAGCCGCGGTGAAATATTTCACGTTCGACATTTTTTTTATAACTGTAGAAAACTATTTGTACCGACTATTTGTAAATGTTCAATTAGTAACAAACACACGCGAGTGAAGTATTTCAAATGCAAACTCAGTTTTTTATTTCTCACTATTAAATTAAATTTAATCATAGTAAGCTTTTATTTATTTAATTATCTATTGTAATCTAAAAATATAATAAAAAAAACATAAAGGTAACTTACAAACTAAATAACTTTTCTCGCTAGTTTAAGTATTATGGGAGTCTAGTTATACGAGGACGCTTTTCCTCTAGTACTTTAATTGACTAATCGTCATTGATAAATATCAATGCTAATCATAAGTGTATTAAGAAGTACGTTACGTAACATACATACCTATGGATACACAATACACAGTCACATCGAATCTGAAGCTATGTATAAACAAGTATATACCTACACAATGTAAATATTTTATAAAACCAACATTTCTCCGAAGTACATTCGCACTGAACATTTACTGATTGCACTGTGCAAATTGTATTCAGCAAAAAGTTCTCGGAATTTGTTAAACGATGACAATTCACTGTATTTCAAAAGCTCCAGTTGATGTATATTTTCCTTCAATAAATGTTTTAATTTATAAAGTGCTCTAAATAAGGCAAAAGGCTTATTAAAGCTGAAGACGATAATACGGTAAAAACTTTAAGGTTGTTTTGTGATCAATTGGTTTGAAGTGGCTTTATAGAGCGGTACTAATAAATGTGCCGTAACAATGAGCTAAAGCAAGCTTGCGGCTTTACACCTGACGTCTTTGTACTTAGACAGTATAATATTGATTGCCTAGTATTCCAGATACTTCAGTAATTGGCATGGTTGTCGTATGAATGTCCAGGTTAGCGTAAAGAACATAGGCCTACTGGATCTTATTCATAATATTATGTTGGATATTTATATTTCATATAAAATACCTACTATTAACCGCGTTCGATTAGACTGGCGCCGCGCTGCCCTAAAAGGTTTGACTTTTAGAAATTATTCTAGGAAAAATATTATTTATATCCATTAAGCAGGTTCCCGAATAACGCCATTTAGCTCCATTGTATCAGCATAATTCTATACCAATAGATAAATCAAAACCTTAGAAAAACAGTAGCTATTATTCTTGCAAATCAGGTAACATCCCAGTCGATTTATTTTAGTAGAATACACATTTCTAAATCATGCTAGCCCTAAATAATTCAAAAGTGCTTTTAGCGATCTGATTGAATGAAAACATTTTCATTTTGTCACGAAACCGGTAACATTTTACTGATAGCGCTTTTATTTTATTTCAATCCTAATATTTTTTTTTCACTTCTTAATGTAATGCTGGATATAGTTATTAGTAACTACATGATGTTTAAAAAACTTACGGCAATAGTGTATACGCTACTTAATTGTAGGTAGGTACATAATATTATATTTTACTAAAATTGCATTTAAAGTTATGTACTGACATTTACAAAAACTACATAGAAAAAAAAACTGTTAACATAAAATGAAACATGACATAATTTCGTCACAGTACACGCCTAACACCCTATATCCCGTCAGCGCAAATCAAGGCGAGCGTTCAACAGTACGATCAAAACAATTGCTTTCGTTTAATACGTTACCAATTCAATAATTGGAACCGAATACTGTAATTGGAGTTGGTAAACAGTTATTACTCTCTCAGGGGTTAATTAGTCTAATTTACTACTAACGAGGGTTTGGTACAAATTACTCGCAATTTTAAATGTAACTTACCAGAATAAATGCAATGAACTGCCAGATAACCTCGTTTGATTTGACGTAAATAAAGTCATTTAACTGGGTTAGAAAAAAAGCGATTAGAATCCACGATACGATGGGACAGTGGATCTTGGATCATAACCAGATGAATCTTAAATGAGGGTGAAGATTATAAGCAATTCTCTTCACGATTCTTAAAAGAAAGTACCTACATCATATAGAGGTATTTTTGCCAGCAAGTACCTTAACATCTATTACAAATTGGTACCAACGCCAAAAAATCGCCCTTTACCTAATCATGTCAATTTAAGAAAAAAAGTTATTCAAGTATTATCTAGTACCTACCTAACCCCATAAGAATACACAAGTATTTGTATTATTCAAAGATTTTATCATTGAACCTTAAAATCTTTGTAGATTTTAAGACATTCGTGTCATTATTTTATAAGCAAAGAATCTTGGAAATGTCACAGAAATGAAGAAAGCAACAATAATACGTCACCTGTATAAACAAAAAGGTATATGTACCTATTACTTAAAATAATGGGGAGTAAAATATACTTACTTAGTTAATATCTTCTACACATCCTCCATCATATCTCCAAAAAATCGATTACAAGACAGCTCACATTTGGATCTGCACGGACACAAAACTTACATCCCTAATCGCAGTCTGCCTATATAGTATTAGCCGACGTACCAATAGGGTTGTCAAAACTTTAATATGTCTCTTACAATGCGATGTGGAATGAGAATGTTTTTATTAGAAGAGATTTATGAGATTTATGCGCGCCGAAAGCGGTTCAGATGGTGCAGTTGAATGCTGGCGACAAGTATGGAATTTAATTTTGTCGTGAGAGCTTTTCTATTTACTTACTATTCGAGGAATTACTGCAAGTGATATACTGGGGCACGGCGAAAAAGATTTTATCTTTCTATGTTTTTCAATCAACATAAGCTCTTATTTTACATAGGTATTGCAAATCATTTCCGCTTCTCAGAATTCAATAATGTTATCACAAACATCTTATGAGGCTTACCTCATGAACTTCGTAGAAACCTTATTAATACATAAAAATGCACCTGCTTTAGGACGGAATATTCTTGGAATAAGGAATAAATGTATGAGAAACCAGATTGACGTCAGCAGGAAAATACATTTGAAATTTTATTTTGTTTGTTGACACGTGCAATATTATTCAGGTTTCACTGAATATTTGAGGGCGATTTGAATCAGTGTCGCTGTAAGTTTCACTATCAATAAACTGGCTCTGGAAGGCTGCCAAATTAATTTATAGTTACGCAGCACTACTTTATCATAACATTGTATTAACAGTTTTGTAAGTTGCAAGGCGGATACAATTTTCTGCCAATGTATGAAATTGATTCCGATTGTATCAAATTTACGTCGTCTTTGTTTGAACTTCTCCTCTTTATGTTGTACTATTGTCCTTTATTTATAAACTTTAACTAAAATGGTTGTTTTAGACTGACGTTTGAGCTAAAAGTTATGTTTAATCCATTTCTGTATATACCACTATTTAGGTTTCGCTATATTAATAGCGTAGGGACTATATACCCTGAGCAAACGTCAAATATGTTAGAAATAACTAGTTTTAGTTCGAACATTTGCATGAGTACCACTTGTGCACTTCTACTTACACTGCAAGAAAGAGACATTTAATTAAAAGATTACATCATCACTTTCATAACTTTATTTGCAAAGTCGTGAGACTGATTGAGACTAGACATGACGTGTAGAGTTTTCAACTTACTTAACGATCAAAATCACAAACACTCAGACTGTATTTCATCTAGTTTGGGACACTCGTTTAGGTACCTTGAATAGATAAACTTAGCCTTAGTTGTACTTAAATTAAATCCCTAAAGTCAATAAGAATATTAAAGATTTGCAGAAAACCAATGATCGAGTTTAAAAAATCCCGCGTTAAAAACAATACAACCTCACAAAATAATGCGGAGGGTTGATTATTATTATTTGAAAGATACGGTTGATACATATGTTGTTAAATTTTTTGTCTAAGCAATGTAAAGTAAGCCAGTCGGTATTCTTTCCCATTTTTTTACCCACATTTCAGATTTACCTGAAGACGAATTGAGGCACACATTATAGTCAGTATAGCGAACTTCATAGGATAAATGGATCTAAAAAAAAACAAACATAGCCTCGTTTTCTACGAGCGCCACCATAACTTGATTTCCTGATAAGCGCTGACAGTGTTTCTGCTTTCACTTCCTTTAGGAATGTAAAAATAAAACAAGTTATCTAACCTGCAGAAATACCGCGATTTTCTGTAGCAGACTTAAATCAGATTGTTGGTTTTTCTTAGGCCCTGTACATACAGATGATTTTCCACTGAATACAATGTCAATTGATTTGTTCCTCGTACATTTACGCTTTCACTCCTCCCGTGGTGTGCGATTGGGTTATTACTTTTGAAGACTTTTCAGAAAGCCTAGTGATTTTCCCACAGACGTGTATTCAATCTCCATACGGAACAATATTTTCATTAGAATAAAACTATAAATAAGCATGTTAAGGTTTACACCAGCTTTAAACGTAAGCACGAGCCAAATTGAAACTCCAATTTGCTTTCTCCTTTTTTCTTTGAATGACTTCGAATTGCCGTGTCAACGCTATAAGTAACTTTACATGCTGAATACTCCGTGACGGTATTGATTGAGGTAATCCTTCTCAAGAGGAGATTTCCAGTTATTTGAAAGCGATATTACTCAAAGCGTTACAATCAAGTGCTTTTGTCCTAACTATAAAGGAATTTGTATTTTTCCCTATCCTTGGACAACATAAAAGATACATTGTAAAAAGCCGTAGGTACCTACTTCTCTCCGTAATCAAAGGGAGGAGAGTGCTACTTTTCCCTCATTCATGAGTGATCCCGCTGCGTATAAATAATAGATGTCAAAAATTACTGTCGCAGGAATGACCAACGGATCAAAATTATCTTGACTGTAAAATATTACAAAATATATTTGTTTGGAATATAAATAAATCCGTAGTTATTGTTCGTCGTAATACAAAACTTTGTTTATGTGAATTCTAAATCCAAATTTAACAGTGTAAATATGAAGATAAAATAATTTAGTCATATAGGTACCTGATACTTAACATTCATATATTGCGTGGTAAGTCTGTGGAAAATCATGATTGGAAAATGCAAACAATTATAATAAAATATTATATAATTACTTTAATTTTAGGTAGGTAAGAAAGTGTTCTTACCTACCAAACACAGTGGTGGAGTGGTTTTGCCAAGCACAGTGGTGTTTGGCAAGACTAATGCCAAACCATTAAATATATTTTAATGTATAACTGACATAACTGTGAGTATTCAGGTCAGCGGCAGACATGTTGGTTGGTACTTTATGTGAATGTTAACTTTAAAGCAACGTTCACAGTCCCACTTATATTATCTAGCTTTCTAAACTTGGCTAGGGAATAAGTCGCGTGGGTCTGCACTCAGCTTGACAATTTGCTCTAGGCGGCGACTTTTGAATTAATGTCGTTGCAATGCAGCCTCGCCCGGAAAGTCATCTTTTTATGCCATTTTTTAATTTAATCTCTTGCCCCACTGAAGGTTTCCACTTTGCAAAAAATTAAGAAGATAAATTAATGTTCCACTATAAAAAGAGCTGAGTAGTTTTTAATTGTCACTGACGGAAAAATAGTCGGTTTGTACGCTTAAAACATTAGCTTCTTTGCCTCCGTTAGCATATCATTATGATAAATGAAACCCAGTGTAGTTACCTACGTGCAGAGAAGTACAGAAACGTTAATCCAATTAGTAACAAGACAAATCTACTTAATTTTCGTAAGAACACAAGGACTCGATCCGCTTTTCCAAACTCAATTTCGAAAAGATCAAAACGGAAAAGAGTTAACTTTACGAAGCGGCGTCATGAATGCTTTTTAAGGGCCATTTCGGCAGATAATGCAATTTGTTACAAGTCATACTCGTTTACTTTTATAATTAGTAGCTAATAAGGAGACCGAAGGTCTCAGTGACATGCACCAGTCGCATAAGGAGTGAAAAGAGATGGCAACGCTGACATACTAAGAGGAACGCGCCCGAATGTCCAGCTGCCGTGTGGCAGCCGAAAATAGTCAAAGAATTTTAAAAGGCAAGTCCTTTTATAATTGTTTTGCTCTTTCAATTGCCAAGGTACTTTTGCACAAAGTAAGATGACTGTAAAGTCCTTTTTTGCGAACTGAGAGTGTGCCCGGAACAGTGTGCCATAGCCTTAACAGTCCGAACCAGCATCTGGTTATTTAAATTGCGTATTTAAGCTGATTGCCATCATTACACTGTTACTATGGAAGGTGCCACAAAATTGATTGTAAGCACTTTAATTTTATGGCGTAAATAACAGTTAAAAATCGAAGTAAATTTTGTTTGCATTATGTTGTTAATTAATTAAAGCTTGTAGCTGATTTTTATTTCTCTTTTTTTTTGGCAATATTAACGGTCCATTTAACTGTAGTAGGTACAGCATTTAAGTAGATATTAATTACAAGTTTAGTAACTTAATTTTTAATATTGTTTATTTGTGCAATGTAATGTTAGTACGTGATGGACCTATGGATTAATAATAATGTACGCAAATAGTTAAAAAAATCTTTAGTGTTACCTGTTTTAGTTGTTCACAAAATTTATTAAGACTGCTTTTCAACTATTACTAAAACATTACGATTTAATTAGGCTTAGTTGAATAAATTATCAAAAGTTTAATTGGTTCAACATTTTCCACAATCCAAAACGAAGTTTGATCTGTCTTTAATTTTAAAACAACTTTAGAATAACTTAAGCGATTTGAGTGTTACGGATTTGTTGATTAAACGTTTCAGAATCGAACATTTTACTTGTGATTAAGTAAAAGTGAAGAGTATTGTAAACAGTAGGTACAAATGAGTGTTTACGAAAGCGTCGGCAACAAAAAAGGCCGCGCAATTTCGGATTGGAGTGGCCATTACCCGAGCCGACTGCGGAAAGAACGCTCGCAATTGCATTGAAAATGTCGCTTTTAATTTTTCAAAATGCAAAGCGTAAATTCGCATTTGTGGTTGGCACGATAACTACCCGCCTAAAAGCTCCAGCGATGCAAGTCCCGGTGTGGCTTTGTTGCTAATACAAAGCGCTCGCTCACATACAGATGGTTCTGCAAAAACTTTGTCTCATCGCAGTTCCTCTTACATGTTAATAACTCAGCTGTGTGTACAGAATTATTACAATCGACGTTTGTATCTAACAGCGAAGATTGTGGCTCGCGTCTCTCCTAATATTATGAGAATGCAAAATACGCGAAATATGTATGTATGTATCTCCAGCGTTCCGTGCCACGGCCGCGCATTGCCGAGAACCGGGAGGCTCCGGCTCGCTGCAACATTCATCTCAATTGTCCGAACGGTGGGCTCACGACAGCAGCGCATTCCACTCACGCAAATACTACGATGAGGTGGAAACTCCAGCAACACTCCGTCCGCGAGCAGGTCCTTTATGCCTTTTGATATATTACCAGCTGCCACACACTGACTTGGTAATATAGCCATGATTTATCCTTCCGTCGCAAACAATCCTACAGCAGAAGATGTGGTGTCGAGTCGCGACGCTGCCGTCGTCTTTAGATTAATATTGTGGCGCTGATATGCGATGTGTATTCTGTCTTTTTCCTGGTATCATTTGTTATATGCTCCTCGCTAGATGTCATCGACAATCTGCAATCAAATAGAAACTAATATATGACACAAGAAAGAAAATAGATATTATGAAATAAAGATTTGAGTACTCGTTGATTAAAAGAGGAACAAATACCGAGCAAGATGTATCTTAGTATTGTGCTTTTATTCGACGTCTCCAGATTAAAAAGTGGGACGGGTACAATGAGCGGCAAGACGGCGGGCGAGATTTCACGGGGGGCGGTGGATGACGTCACAATGCGAATATGATGCTTGGGTAATGTCTCGTAGAGCTTCTGCACAAGGTTACATTGGCAAGCCGAATGTTGATGAACCTTTATCTACGATGATATATGCATATCCCACTCATATATTAATATTCTACACGCAAGCACTCGTAATAAGATAAACCACAATATTATGAATGCAATGCAGGATTTTTAATTAAGAGAGAACGCAAAAGCGCCTGGCAAAAGATAATGCAGTGAAGGTACCGTTGTAAGGATTCAGATTGTACCCGCAGATTCATTTCCGTAATTTCTTTTTCTTATTATTCCTTCTGAGATTAATAATAATAATTATGAAACTCACATAGGTTAACATTCTTACTACAATGTAGCAAGAGTGGTTTGTTTTTGTTGTCATTGGCTGAGTTACGCGGGATCGATAGGATATGCCCTGTATACGACATGATGAACATTAGAATAGCTTTCAATGGTTTAGTCATTAGTCATGTTTTGCTAATAAAACAAAAAACATTAATAAAAAAAGAACAAGTAAAATAATTTATTAACATTCAAGCATTTCAAATACAGTCGAAGGTTTAAAACCATTGAACGAAATAATTTATAATAGAATGATTAAACTTGCTTTGTGCCTCAAAATGTAATTATAATCAAATTCAAACAAGGTCACAAATAATATCAAAGCAACGATTAGTTTTAAAATAATCAACCGACGAAATTTTAAACCGAGTAATGAGCTTTACCGTCGCTCTAGTGCTAAGAAACCGTAAAATTTAATTGAAAGTAAGACTGCCTGCTGGGGTATTGTTTCTTTGGTGTTCAAAAGGAATTAAATAAAACATGCTGCGAGTTTTGTCCAATAAAGAACAGATTAAGAGTACAATTCTGTTTCATCGAAAGAAAAGCAGTCGTAAGATGCGACAAACGTTATCAGCCCGATTATTGACCCGTAGGCTCGCCACCATCTTTACATAGGATTTAATTCGTGGCTCATTGCAAGTAAATGAATAAATAAATGATTTATTTCTGTAACTACGTTTAAACAAACACTTTTCACTTTTCACACGTTGAAACATCTCAATAAACAAGAAACTAGATGACGTTTTTCGTGCGACGTTTTCCTGGTTCCAGGATCTTCTTTTCAATTGAGAACACATTTGCTTAATCTATGAGTGATAACACGTAGGATATAGGTATAAGAATAGTTAAAAACGGTTCGAGTTTCCCCGACCACCCGACCGAGTCCAAAAGACAATCATAACGCTTGAAATGTGGTAATTTAAGAGTATTTGAAAACATTACGACATCCACATAAGAAACGGTAGAATTGCGGTTGTACGGCGATAACAGCCTCTTAATCCTTACCGAATGGACTCCAATAAAAGTCCTTCAAGTCGACGTTATTATTATTGTGTTAAGAAGTAGGACACGTTTGTGTTTGAAAAAGATAAACTTACACTAGAATGAGCAGCATGTCGCTGAAATATGACCGAAGACTTAGTGAAAAATATGTACCTATACTTGGCAATATATTACACATCGTTATGACTGAGTAACTAAAAGCTATAGACTCCGATCGTGAGTCGATAAGTCGATCTAATCGGAAAAATTGGGGACAGATGTGACTGCGGTGTCCCCCAAAGTATGGACCACCTGCTGGTCTGCCCTGGATGCCCAGTGAGTGCCACATCAGAACTCCTCACCAGACACGAAAAGAAAAAGTAATAAGATGTTGATATTTTTTTTGTAAATAACTTTTACATTGTACAGTCAGCATCATAAGTAGATTACCATGTTACGAAACCTTATGTCAAATAATGGAAAGAAACAAAACCCAATTCAAGTATTTGTTTCAAATTATAGGAGCGTCCAAACGATGATCTTAAAATATTTAAGACTTTTTAGTGTGTTATTAGTTGTTCTTCAATTAATGGTATGTTTATAAAATTAAATGTTCAGCTACTTATGATGCTGACTGTACCTTAAATCAAGTTGATTAAAATATGATCCTCAAACAACACAGGAAACACAGGAAAATACCACAACACAACACGAGCAATGGAAAGCTAACTTTTCACATTGCACTATACATAGTTTAAATGAGATAAATCAAAGTGATATACATACATCGTATTCCACAAGGATAGTATACCACAAGTAAACCGACCGAAAAGGTCCTCGAGGCATTTCGTGCGGACCGCGGCGCACTAGTCATGCCTGTGTCTGAAATGACAAACAAGTTAGTTAGCAGCACACAATAATATTGTAGGCGAGTTAGCGTCGCGTACTCGCCCAAGTCTGTCCGTCCTATTTACAGAGCGGGCGCACACTTGACTCGCGTTTGGCCTCCGCAACGTTCAAGTTTTACATTTCGTTCTCAAGTTAGCGCAATTTGTGTTGCGCACGTCTGCATATTTCATGCTCGCTTTTCTTTGTTAACTTATTCTGCATTTCTCACTTACCATTTATCATTATAAACCTGATTTAGGCATTGCTTGCTTATATTTTGTATTACCAACAATGAAGCCAATCATATTACAAATCTCCCCATACCTTTATTATATATACGTGAACACAATAACAATATTTCAGTTCCCAGTATACGTTACACAAGTTTTGATTCGCATCGTATTACAGATATTAAAATTGGAAGCTCATTATAATAATGAATAAAAGGTGCATTGAATAAATTATATAATTAATAGGTATCGAAGCTGTCACTTAATTATTATCTGCGCACTATAGTAGTTTACATCCTCTGCTGTCGTTATACGTAGTTAGTACCTACATATTGGTACGATAAGTATTATTGTAATAAAACCTTTATAACAAACACAAATTTAATACCTGAATGCTTGCATTGCTATGCTTAATGTAACCAACACATACCTGGACGGTTTATTGAAAGTATACGTTCACATAAAATATTGCAAGTTTGGGTGCACTTTAAAATGCGTTCGCGTTCTAAGCATGTAGCAAGTTTGCGCTTTTTATTTTCTAAACATACAAAATATTGTAGCAGCAGTTCCGGTGTAGCTACAAATAGTTGGTTAACAACGGCGCAGGTAGGATGTCGGACACCGCGCTGGCTGGCCGCCCGCGGCCGTGGCTCGCCGCGCGCCGGCCGCGCGCCGTCCGCACCGCGCGCCGCCTGCTCCTGTGCAGCCCCGCACCTCCCCGCGCCATGCCGTGTATTGCCGACGCGCGCCCGGATGCACACTGCCTGATTTATAAGCCGATATCCGGCTACACCATCTCTAGAAACTGTTGGCTATCGAAATAAACGATATCCTAGTTTAAATCGTTAAGCGGGACATGGATATCATTCAATCTACCCACGAATTCAGTGAACCGTTCGTTTTTTTAATCTAATTTACTGCGAGCTTAGACTATTAAATAATATAGACGAAGTCTCAAGAACAAGCAAAGTGAAGCACGAAATGCCGGCTTGTGTAGTACACGCGAATTACGCACACATAGGCAGGTAAGAGATGCTGAAACTTTCAGTATCACGCAGACCGCCAAAGTTCAAGTGCCGTTATTGTAAAAATAGTACCTAATATTAAAATGTCGCTAAAAAGTGTTAAAATAATAGCACAGCTCATAAAAAGGCCAATGGAGTCACTTTCCACAAGAAAGTCATGAATTTTAATAGCATTTGTATGATTTTATAAGTTATCGGAACGTTGTTAGGTGACCTGAGGCATCTGTGTTACATGGTAATAAATTAGAAGTTTCCCAAATAACTGGGTAAATTTCCAAGTGGGTGTGGATCCTGGTGGCTGCTATGCTTTTTTGGCTTCCAAGAGACTTACAGTGCTCAATCCTTCTCTATACGAGAAGAGGCCTTTGCCCTGCAGTGGGACAGTTATAGGCTGTTATTATTATTATTTAAGAGACTTACTACGACAAAATGAGTGGGTTACTATTTTAAGAAAAAAACGGACACTGTTTTATGAGGTCGAAAAGTTTAACGGAGGATTGTGCGATTCCTGGTGTTAAATAAATGATTCACGTTTAGGTTTCTGAATATTATAATAAACTTTTACTTTAAAGGCTTTTTAGTTTGAACGCCCTGTCTAAATTAATTGTTTAATTTGATGAAGTATAAGTACGATATCATAATATTATCGCTATCAATAATATTTTATATTCAATAACACGCATAAATCAAGTCGAAAATCGAGAAGAATTAAATGTATTACAGGGTAAAAAGGTTTTATCTGGCAACATTCCATCGCTGTCAAGGTCACGCATACATATTTTAATGTTCAATGAGGTTTTGTCTATTATAGTCTATGACTGCGAGTATAAGCAGCGGAGTCTGCTAATGAAGGCTCCATTTGAGTCCAAAATTAGTCGGGCATTCCCGAATATTCACGTGATTAACACAATTTATCATGTAGAATATATAAGAAATTTAATATTTAAAATAAGCACTTCTTATTATGAATCATGATAAGGTACGAGTATATGCATAAACTGAAAGTAAGGAAAGAGGAAAAGTAATTTCATAAAGTACAAAATGGTTGAAATCGTTTTTCAGCCTCAACGCGATTTGCGAGAAAATACACCGATAAGAATTTGTCTTTAGTTGGGAAGACACTTTTTTAAGAAAGTAGACAAATAGGTATACCTAAGTTAGAAAATTTAGAAGAACCTTTAATTTAATCAAAAGTTAAAATCTTAACGAACGGATCATGGTTAGTTTCTTTGAGAGGGCAGTCCAATATTATGTGGTGAAGATTTCCAATTACTTCAGTGTGCAATTAAGAGGATTCACTTTGCGGACTTGCGGCTCCAGACAGATAAGTGCTTCCACACGAACTGTGGTCATTTATTAGTTTAATTAAATCTACACTCGTCTCAGTCCCTACGTACTTTTTAAAAGTTTATTAGGAAAGCAACCTACGCTTACAGAAAAGACTTAATTTGACTTGGTGATAAGCCGAGTGGTTTATTATATAATGCATTGTGTTTTATTCATTTTACTTAATAACATAATTAATAACAATGCACTTAATACTGTAGTGAAACATGATTTTTATGATATACTCGTAAACAATTCAGTTTAAGACAAAATACAGATTGTTGTCATATTAAAGTACCTACCGGTAGAGTCCCATTACTCGTAGGCGCTCGTGTGAATTTTTTGATAGATACACAATTTCACTATGTCAATATATACTACCGAAAGAAATTGCTTTAAGTCGACTGAGAATCTAGCCAAATCGGCCTCAGAGCAGTGGATAGACTGTGGGCACTCGAATTTTGTGGTTAGGAAAGTTAAATTTCTTATTCATGAATGAGTATCCAAAAAAATTGTACTGTCAAAAATCTAGACACTATATCTTTTTATGACTTTGGTAAAGTTATCTGACCGCTATAAAGAGGATTTACGGTCACAACATAACTACTCATATGAAAATTTAATATCGCAGAATCGTCGTGGTGAGCAAAGTACTTACTTGTATAAAGTTATTGTTATCGCGCATGAAATGTGGTGATACCCAAAAATTCCGATAACATTCTCGGCATCTCAAGAAAAGACTTGAAAGGAGTGAAGGCAACGCTTTGACACTAACGGCCCTCTAAATTCTCTCTGAATAGATTAAAAAAACCTTTTAATATAAGAAGTTTTAGCGGCTATGAGCATTTTCCCGACGACGACGGATAACATTTTTCCGCTGGAATTACATATTTGCTGGGACGTTAAACTTTTTATGTAAGTACCTACACGGCCGACATTTGTATTTATTCGAATGCTTTTGAGTAATTGCTTCAGAAGTTACCCACTTATTTTTCTTTTTGGCATATGAGGTGAGGAAATAACTTGAGGCCAATTTTTTTCTTCTTGTCTAAGTTTTATCTTTTGCCTAGCTTTATCCCTACAGCCTTTTTTTATGCAGATATGTTTATGTTTGGTAGTACAGAGGTTATTGTTTTATTAATGGATTGAAAATAAGCATTTATTTATATAAAAGCAAGTAATATAAAATAACAGCTGAAGAAAACAAATGTAGTAAAATTTGTGGGTTTGTTTGTATAACTACAATTGGTAAAAGTGCCTTCTGAATATGTTTTCAATCATAATTAAAAAAAAAACTTTATTTCAGACCTTGATCCTTATGATAAAATACACACAATATTTATAAATATAGTTCAATAACTCAAAACTTTTCCGCAAAAAAACAATTTTCGGCATTTTAATATTGACATCGGCGCAACGCAAGGCGACAATAGTGCATAGTCAAGTTATAATAGGTAATAGATATGTACAGTTTACTCATCTCTCTATTCTATTGGTCGTACATCTTGGTATTGATCAATTAAACACGCTACATCGTCTCCTCGAGTCAATCGTTGAGTGATTGCACTGCTAAATGCTGAATGGGCAGTAGCCAGAGGTACTGAACTGCCCCCTTACCATGAACTCTTAAAACAGGACAGTTTACCATGTGAAAGCGAGACGCTGCATTACACAGCACGTAGCGGCGTCTCGCTTCCACATGGTAAACTGTCCTGCTTTAAGAGTTCATGGTAAGGGGGCTGATGGCTTACTACGACGAATATGATACGTGAACCTACATATGTACATTAGTACTAAAAATTCAATTTAAAAATAAAAAGTTTCTACATTAAATAAAACGACATTGACTTAAATCAATGGGACCAATCAGAAATAAATAAACTTACCCGTGGTTGAGCAAAAGTATACGAAGATAACTTTATTATTCCGAACGAATAGTGAGTTAAGTAGAACTAATGACGCTTATTTGTCGCAAATAACATTTACCAAACGAAATTTTATTCTAAAAGAAACTTTTTTGATCTTTTTCTTTAGAAGTAGGTACAATTTGATTTATTTTATAACTATTTATCTAGATAATAATTTAACCAAATGATATTTCAGATATTGATAATAATGGTAATTTTTAAAACGTTACTTATACTAGAAATCAAATGAAAAGAAAATAAATTTACAAACAACCTGTATTCTTACTTACTCCCAAGCATGCATTTACTTATAGGTACATACCTACTTGTTTACAACTTGACGACAAAAATTGCAACAAACAAAACACACGTACCTAGAATCCACTTCCTGCATACTACTAACACAGTAAAGCCATTGTCGAGGATGCTCCAGCAAAGTGCCGGCACGACTCTCAAAATTCTTTGTATACAAAAATCGGACCATAAAACTTACACTTGAGAAATATTCCCCAAATACACAGTTTTAGCAACAAAGGTCAGGTGGGTTCAAATGCAGCGCTAAAAAAGAAGTAGCACCTGCAAAGACCGTAGCGTAAGTACCACAGCTTTGACCTTGTTATCAACTCAAGTGGAAATCCCACTCGCTATCCATTTCTAAACGCTAAAATCCGATCCGTTGGATCTTAGTCGAACGGATCACAGACGACTAGACATTTGTGTATAGGTACTAATGTATGTATAATGTATATTGGTTGCGTAATTGTATTCCAGCAAGGTAAGATTATAATAAAGGTTGGCTCATTTCATACTGTGAGCGTCGATAGTGCATAATTTAATCAAATTTGAATAAGATATACAGTTTACGTACATAAATAATCAGATAAAACACAAGCAAACGTAAGGGCTCCCACACAACTGCGAATTCGCAACGCATCGCAGTTATGTTTGGGAGCCCTTAAATCATAACGTACAAAACTTTCAAGAGCAGCATTTTGCAAATCAAAAAAAATAAAGGAGCAGATAATTAATTAACAATGCCTTTTTCTTTTAATAAGCTCGGTAATTACACTGTCTATAACTGCTGCAGGCTCGGCGAAATTGTTTTGATTGACTTTGTAAAGTAATTAACTACGAGAAAAGAGCTGGTCAAGAGGCTGAGTCCGGTCCAGTGAAGTCCTTAGATCGAGTACACAACTTAATGATGAACAAAGTATTTTTGTACAAAGTTCTATACTTTTCTCACGTACGAAGCATAGCTAGGCCCTGTGAATGGGCCAAACTATAAAAGCATTGAGTGATGTTATCAGAGATATTATCGATTGTTGGTCGTCGTGTTTCCGGGTGAGAACAGACGACATTATTATTAGATTTTTATCTATTACAGTGGCAGGGAACATGGTCTACAGATAAATCGTTCACATATTTCTACTTTACCGGCAGGTTGTAGAATATTTGTCCGAAACAGGTGTTTAAACTTTTAGAAATTTATCACGTTTCGCCTACACAAATTTAGTGAAAATTTTCTCAATTAATTTTACTCAGTGAAAAGTTAACTAACAGACAAAGTTGGGACAGGCCGGCCGTCATTATTAATCTAAGTACCTTAATGAGATTCACCTTCGGCTTATTATTATGAAAAACATTGAACAACATTATCTATTTACATTACATTAATGTAATGTAACCCTTTTAAAACTTCCGAGACATGATAAACCGATGTAATTTGACTTTACATTCTCCTTAGGTCATATAACTATTATTTATTTCGAGGAAAAACAAAATCCCGTCGACAGGTAATTGCTAAGCAACGGATGGCAATTAAGTAAATAAGTCGCTGATAAAATAACTTAAAGCAAATCATATACAACCTCCAGCACCTTTTACAAAAATTACTTATTTAGACTTTAAAAAAGGGGTAAATCCATAAGCTTGTATGTGTGTGTAATTTTGTTGATACGTTCGCATGACTTTTTTATGGGACAGCAAATTGGACTGTTTTGTATTTTAAAGGTGTATACATATTCTGTCTGATGGTCGTAAAATAATAAGCCATGACCCTATCGTAAGGTTCAAAACGAGGGCATCATAATATCAAGGAGGGCACAAAATGCAGGATAGTTAGTCGAGAAAGTCCGTTCTCCAATTTTCGCAAAAAAATACTTATGTTCTGTGCTTTAGAGATGAGCCAATTAAGGACTAGCAAACTTGACTTTCCTGGTTGCGGTGGACGTTCTTATGTACCAGTAGTATTTCGTGCAAGCGATCTTAAATGAATAACAGCTTGAGGGGTTACATTGCAGGTAACAACTTGCCACGTAAGCTCATAGTGAGGCGATGGACAATTTCAACAGCTAATATTAACTTACAGGCGTTGCTTCGCAATTAAGCAATTTGTAATTTAACAGTAAGTACTTATTTAAAGTAGAATCCATAATACAAACATCAAAAAAAGCTCGTCACAAGATTCAGTGTCATTAATTTGCGCCGGGTCAGATAAGTAGCGAGCACTTTGCCAAGTCCGGTCACTAAACCTGTTTCTTTCGCAGAATTTTCGTCAATTGGAACGGCACAAACCAGGTCACATTCACACGAGTTTCCCGATGCCAGATTTCTTTGGAAGCCTTTATTTTGACAGTACACTGGAAATATGTAAGTACGGATCTCGTTCTAAATATATTTTACCTACTTACCGCGTGGAGGACGCGAATTTCCGCTGTGTGCTATTATTTAAATTAGTTGTTCATGTGCATAGTTATGACATTTCTTAATAAATTACCTAAATCAACGTTGCACGAGCCCGGATAGCTAGGTAGTAAGTAGTAACACACCCAATCGCATTATGAATAGTTGGAAGGATTACCACAAATTTTAATGTATTTGCCTCTTCTATTATTTGCTACTGTGGTAAGAAAAAATTTAATTAACTAATCTCAAGACTCCTTTAAGACTTGGAGACTTGAACAAACGGCAGAAGTGTAACTAAAAAAGGCGAAAGTAGTTGTCGTCAGGACTTGGAAGTCACCTACTATATTAAATATTTTTTCTCTGCCTACTACCTTATTACACAGGCGTGATCATGTTAGTAAGTATAAAAAGTGTAACTTGTAATTGAAAGTAAAAGCACACAAGAAGAACAGGCTCATAATGTGTGTGTCAAGTACATAGATTGGCAGCTTAATAACAAGAAGATAAATTGATTTTGAGGAGAGACTGCGTTATGCTCCGCGAATATTCATCACAATAGCCGACAAGCTGACATATTACACTGCTTTTGGCTAAGACAATTTTATTTATTTGTATTATACATATTATGCAATTTGACGAAGAGCATAGAATACTTAATGTAAATTCCCTGGGCTATCCAATAGTTGACTGGTAGACAAATTATGCATTGGTACGTAAAGAATTAAAAATCCACTTAGATATACCTATATTAAAGCCATCCTAAAAATATAAATACATAAAATTAAACAAAAGATAATATTCAAATGTAAGAAAAGCGTTCAATTAATATAGAACGTACTTACTATTCGCACAAATGAGATAACTTTTCCAATTTTGAAAACTCCCTTGAACACACCGCAGACAATTTTGCCGTATTATGCAAAGCTCATGTGGTTGGGCCCACATTTGGTGCTTGATGAAACAAAAACACTTCTTATGAGCTACTTTCCTTATTACTCCACTGTAACACCCGCAATATTTTTAAGTAAATTAGACACGGCCAAGTATAAATATTTACGCAGGCTCGTGTCTGGGTTGCGGTTGAGTAGATTTACCTCATACAAACTACACCCCTTCTCTAGAATATTATGATTAAATACAATAACCATTTGTTAATAAAACTATTTTCTTTGTTTAATTGTGGTTTTCATGAAACTGATAACATGACGAGCTACATAAAACATACTTATTGACGTTTATGAGTTTAAGGAGCTATTTTTCTAAAGGACATCTGGAAAATCTATTACTTTAATAATCTCTTACACACTTAACAGCATTATATGTTCTTACAATAGGTTTGTAGTATACCTATAATAATTATAATCATTATGGACATATTGCTGTGTAAAAATTTCTTTTAATTAAGCTAGAATGGTATTAGGGATAGCGTTCGTGAATATAACGAAGAACCAATGCAAGATCTATTATAGAAAAGTGCTGCCCTTACAAAGGTAAACCAATGTCTAATATTCTCCTAATATAAATATTTTGTTATTTTAGTTGTCCTGTCAACCATCCTGTACTACATTATTACTGTATTATTTAATAACATCGATTAATTCAATTATTAAGTTAGAATGTTACGTTGATTGACAAGGGGTAACCAACTACGATAAGCGACCAAAAAGTTTGTGATTGAAAGTAATCGCAATAGGCTTTTGCACGTGATGATATGCAAAATAAACTTTTTTTGTGTCAGAATTTTTATCATGATATGATATGAAACCTATAGCGCAAACCATAGTTTACTTACATGCAGTATAAGTATGTGTTGCTTAGTCTAAGTGAAATCGGGCGTTGTTTTTTCCATCATTCAATTTATTTATTTGCGTTAATGCACACAAAAGCAAACAATATTATAACCCTAGTCAAAAGTGTTATGTGTGTCACATATTTGCACCTACTTTTAATAGACGAAGAAGACACTCAGATTATGTTAATATTTAATTATAATAGGTGCAAAATAGCCGTAATAATGACTATAATAAGCAGATTACGCAAACGACACTAATTTTATTAATAGGTACCATATGTAGAGTCTGCGCTGGATCACACAGCCATTATAATTTCTTATTAGTGCCATAAAGGATTTGCCTGAAGTATGAGAAGGTTTTCTTTATTTTATGCCCCTCATAAACGTGACCATTTCCCACCATAACGACCCTCGGCCCTTGGTGGGTAATATGTCGTTAACGCTTGCGAATGTTACTGAAAATGACTGCATTTTTATTATAATGTCACATTTACATACTTAACAATCGTCATTTACATACGTGGACTATCGCCCTTCACCGAAACTTTTAGACTATGCATGTTGGTTCACTCGAGTTCACAGACATTGGGAGAGACGCAATTTAATTAAATCTGCACGATTTTCATATTAATTTCACCAAGATAACTATCTCAGACTGTGGCGTTCCATTAAATAAATCACAATTGTAATAACAAATTACCGTTGAAAAGGATATAAGAATGATATCATAAGTAACATAATGTTACGGATGTAGGAAATAAAGCCCAATCCAAATATGAAATTCAGGTGCGTATCGTATACAATACATTAAGGTAACTTTATGGTAATCGGGAGCCCGGACCCTAATAATTCTAGCGTTTGTTTGTACATGTGCTACCTCTTACGCAATATCTCAAACTGCCAACCTACAGGTAAATTCGATTATCGCATACTGACGCATATTGACGAATAAGTATACAGATTTAGGTAATTAAATTATCTGCCTTAATGTAAGAAATTAGCCTAGCAATACAACTATTCTCATACTTTACCAAACAACTTCACATCTGTCCATAAATACTGGATAGGGGCTTTCAGTACCACTCCACTGCTGGAGATCATGGGTCATCTAATATAACGCACAAAAGATACGGGTACATTGCCGCCACGTCTGTCAAATAAAGTGATAACAAGGCGCTATTGTAAGTCCCTTTGACCTGAATCATGAGTACTTACATAACTGTATTTAAATAGAAACAGAATAAATATCTGAACAAATGCCACAAAAGTCAAACTATCAATAAAGTATAAACGAAGTGGAAATCGTAAAAATCGAAAACAAAGCGGCACCGTCATTGTTTTATTTCGTGTCATTGTGGGCGGGCGTAAAGCGTAAATAACTTAGTTTAATTCCTTTGACTCCTCGTCATGTTTGCTGCCCCTAGAGACTTCTACAGTGCCTTACTTAACGTTTATCCTTTGAATATAAATAGCAAAAACAAAACAACCCAGGTTTTAACATTTAGAAGAACAAAGGCTTAGTGTAATGACGTAACAAACAGGTACCAGTACTTTATAATTCTGTGTAGGTTATAAGAAGTTTTAGTAACGTCCACGCCGTCCCCATTATAATGTTACGGTCCTCTTGTAAAAATGACGGCATCCTGAAACCATAGATCAGGTAGCCACACCTCTCTCATCCTTTCCTTTTCTAACGTCATTGCTTTTTAATACCATAACGACTAAGGACATAAATTCGCGTTTGCTTTTCTGTATGTTATAGTATTTTTCACGGATACATTTTATATTGCTATATATTGCTGTTCCGTAAATCCGTACCTATCGGGATAAGAATAGAATAGAATATTTATTTATTTGCTCAGAATGTGGGTATTTACGATAAGCTGGTTTAAGATAATTGAAAAATGTTGAATTTATTATTTTGCCTTTTTTTCAAGATTTGTAACAACCCAGTTATTTAAAATTTAGCACATACCTATACCTATTTTTATAACACTTGTGGAACTATCTTGTCCTGCTTTTGGTTGCCGCGCACGCGCTTCATAAGTGCGTGCTATCTACCATCTGAGAAAAAAGTAAGTCGCCAACTACCACGCACGAGCAACGTTGGCAACAAGGTGGCATCAAATAATTAAAAACTCTTTGTAAACTCATCCATAAGCTTTACCTTAGCATGACACGTACTTGAAATAGTAGGACCTTTTGTGAAGTGTGAGTGAGCCGATCCAGAACCGACCCCGAGCTTCGAGCTCGTGAAGCGCAAAGCAGTGGCGGAGGAACTGAAGGTATAGTAAAGGGCTTGGAGCTCGCAGTATTGGTGGTGAAGTCTTCTCGACAATTGTAAATGTACACATCATTTTTTCAGGTAATCAGGTGACTGAAGTCATATGATGCCCAGCTCCTGCGCGCGCTCCGACGCCTGCCACAACAGGCCGCGTGAGAAACACAAGGAACTCCCTCTCCTCATCGATTGGTTGATAGGGATACATAAAATTTTATTCGCTTTTTCCTATTTACATTTTGAGGTGTTAAGTAACTACATAATAAATCGTAAAATGTTGACTCTGTCGCAAAATACTAATCTAAATCAGGAGGAATCAGCTATACTAGCATCTGTTAAGGTCTTACTCTCGCTAAACTGCCGCTGGGCAAGTAACTGGATATCATTTATATGGTATTCAAAAGTCTCGGCACGACTAAATCTAAAATACATTTAATTGGTCGGTTTCTTATCGGAGGTTATCGTCCTATCTAAGAGAACTCGGAATTTCGTTCTGGAATTCCCAGTATCAGTCCCGGTTTTCAGATTTGAAAGAGCGATTTGCTTCTTATCGCGAGTACTCAATATTGTAATCCGTAGCCTGTGGTAGCATCCACAATGTACAAGAAATGTACTTTGGTTTCACACATCTGCGTAACCCATCTTGAATCATTATGATGCCGATTAAGAATGTAAGAATAATAGAATGATACAACAAGTTCATGAAGTGGTTATTTTAATATCTTAAAGATCAGATTGATAAATCATGAGATCAACAATAAAATGTTTTATATAACTAGATACTACACTGTCAATGATTCGTTCAACCGAATGAATTTTGATAACGGCCAGTCGTAGGCTCGTGTTTGTACGTGATTATTGTAATAATTGGAACGGCGGGAGTGCTCTTGATTATTCGATTTCAGTAGACAAATTAATGAAAACGATAATTATAAAACGTACAATTTATTTTTGATGATTAATTTCACGTTTCCATTTTACCTTGTCGCCTCATTTTTCATCATAGCAACGTTGCTCTGGAATGAAATTATGCCTAGGTTTAATTTACAGTCCGTACAAAAAGACACGGAATTACAATTCCTAAAACGTAAAGTGCGTGCCGGAATACAGCGAAGGACAAAGGTTTGTGTACAGTTAAGTGGTTTATAAACTATACCCGCAGCTTCATCCGCTTAACTGTTCTTAGTTCTCAGTGAAGCATATACCGTACGCTAATCCAGGATTCATTACAGCTTTGTACCAAATTTGGTTGATATCTCTGAAGCCGTAACAGGGTGATTGATCAAAAAACATATAGTATCGTCACGCTTCGCTTCTTTGGCATGCATAATGCAAGATGACAATATTCGTCACTCGTGAGTGATGCTTCTCCGAGTTACTTAAGTAATCAATTCAATGGTATTCATCCATATAGATCTTATATACCTACCTACATACTATATAGCTATATAAAAAAAAATCTGATCATCAGATGATGCACAATAATTGATTTCGGTTTCAAACTAACGTATAATTTGCAGCCACGTAATGATAGGTAGGTAGGTACAGGTGAGCAAGATGTATGCTGTATATGTTACTTATTATATCATACGGAAGCATGATGTCCACACATTTCCCTTAAGTGTGTTTGTACCTATATAGATGTTTATGTTTAAATTTAGTCTTGATCGTAACATGTAATAGGCGCTGCTTAACCATCCAGTCTTTCCTCTAGGAAAAAAGCTTGTTTCTACATACATAATATAAATTGATTCCATATAAATATCGAATACAGCCCGTATATATAACGGAGCTAACAATGGATTCTATTATAAGTAAGGTCAGATCCAGATGGGCCCTAGAAACCTATCTGAACATGAAAAGAAAGTTAATAAGTTGTAACAACGACCAATGTATACCACACAGAGCCGAGAATTTTCTAAGTCAAGTTGGATTTTGTCACGTCATTAGCTCCGGGGCACGGCGGCCATTTTCCGTTACATCTATCTATGTGAGCGAAATAAAGTCCTCTCACAATATCTGTTAAATTTAAGGTTATTCTGTAAGTTTAAAAAGATGACAGTAGGGAAAGTTCTCGCTAATTGACTTATTTTTTTAAAGTGGTTTATACAATTAAATCACGAACTTTTTAACTATATCAATTAACAAAAAGGTGTTTATTTTTAGATTACATGATTTTGGAAAGAATCTTCTTAATGAAGCTTATCTTCGATTATTTATAAATTAAAAAGCGTGTTTTTTTTTTAATAAACGTAGTTTGCAATGCTACGATCTAGTGTGTGAACACTGTTACACCAATGGATCAACTGCCTATTTACAGGATTATAAACCAATACTGATTAGCCAGATGACACGAAAGGGTTATAAAGAGTGCTTCTTAATTAGTCTAAGTCGAGAAGGAATAAACCCTCAATTACTTAACTATGCGAACTGCAAACGCATAATAATAATAACACATTACGAAGAAAAGTAATAATAGCCACGTTAAAGAACAGTTTAAATGTATCAACTACATTGTAAGCCAGAAAGTGCAATTTTGTTCGGATAGCTTTCAGAAGCGGTGCCGCTCCAAAAGCAGGCCCCAGAGACGAGTGCTAGCCGCCAAGCCTCCAACACGATACTGGACTCTTTATTCCTCAAGATAAAACTTTTTAACTACCTTTACTTTGCAAAGATCGCGATTTAATTTTAAAATATGAGTTTATTATCCTTATTTAGTGTTATGCTTTACAAGGAAAAATGTATTGCGTAATTTTTTCTAACGCTTGGGTACAATTTATTAAAAATAATTAATTTGAATATCAAACAACATTTTTTGCCTTTGAATTTGTAACGTTGTTTTAATAGAAACACGTACCATTTCTTTAACAAGATCAGACTAGGTACCTTTTGTCAATAGATAATCTACAAATTGTAATACTATTGTAAATATTTTCGACAGATATTTTCTAATTAAAAGTTGAGTGCCTACATGAATTACATTATTAGATCAAGTAAATCTAAAATATAAACATAATTTAGGTGGCTATTAATGTGATACTTTTTTTAAATTAATGAAGGATACAAAGAGACAATGATTATGTTGTTAGACTTTTTTAAAGCAAATCCAAACGCTTTAACGTAGGTACCTATCTAATCTGAAATTGAAGATAGGGCAAACAATTAAAATATCTTCCTAACTCCAAACAATATTTAATTTTGTGTTAATAAATTAATTTGAACAAGAAACTTAGAGGCAAGACAAAAGTTTTAAAGTCAAAACAAAATGTACAAACGACAAATACCGACAGTGTACTTACAAAATGTTAATGAAAATACAACAAATTACAATAAAACTCGCGAGGTGCCTATCATTTATTGAAGTTACAAACACGAATTCTAATTTTATGGTTTTGAAGCTGAGAGTTATCGTCATTTGTTTACAACTCGGTGAACAATTTGTGATTTTAATTCACTTGTAATTAAATAATATGACAAAAATAAATAGTTTTGTGAATATAAATAAAATGTGTTTTCTCGTTTTGATACTATTTTTTTTTCAGTCCCTGCCTATAAAATCAACAAAAAATTTTAGATATGTTATCACAAAGAACTCTGTGTACCTAAGCAGAATTATAATTTATACAGAAAAATAATGTTTTTGTTTATAAATCTTTAATTGATGCCGAATAAACAAGCTTGTACCAATATAAATACATATTACCTACCACCATCATGTTTACCTTCATATTGGATAACTTAACACCAAACTCCGCTAACTCCGCGTATAACAGGGCGAGAACATTGGCTTTATCCGACCACGTTCATGAGAGAAACACGTTGAACAAATAAAGCCGGGGTGTAGCGGCCACTCTGCTGTCACCGTAAATTGGATTGACTCCGCGAGATAGAAATATACGTTCTCCTCAGAATACTTTCGGGGTTACGACACAAACACACGCTTTTCACGAAAGCCAAGAAAACTCATTAGCGCTCCAAGGCTGTTAGTTAAACTATGATACTAATTAGCAGCTTTAATACAATTAACGCTTAAGACTGTGAGCCGATTAATGACAATAGGCTTGCTACCTGAGACTTAATATGAAGAGCGGTGCAATATGGGTGCATAGACTTCTGATAAAGGAGGACATCATTAGCTGCCCCGACAGAAATTAAACGGTCAGGGTATATTTATGTATAATTAAGTCAATGACATTCAGTTGCACTATACAGTTGAATACCTGAATTTTCAGAACTTATCACTTAACTATTTTTAATATAAGATTTGTCTGGTTTGTACTTTGCGTGATTTTATTACTTATATCCTCTTAGGAAACAAAGAATATGTTTTAGAATAAACATGCTAAACTCGTAGCTAATTTTAAATTAACAAAAAAAAACACAATAGGTAATATTTTAGGAAGGTATTATTAAACTTGTATAATTATCCCAAACATAATAATAGTTTCTAATTAGCGCTATTCTTGTCCCTCTTCGCCCAAAATGTAACAAAGTTTTAGTTCATTACTAAAATAAACATACAATATTTCGTAATGTTGTTGATCGTCGTTCTCATTAATTAAGATAATTACGATAACGTTTGCTAAGTATGTTCGTTGGGAAAGTAAATTTAATTGGGTACATCCTGTATTTTATATTATATTAAACCTTCGTTTTGTTATAAACACATGCGAACACAATAATATAAATCACGTCAAAAGCCCCATGATTTATGTAACTATAATATCGAGTGTCCATAAAATGGATTGAGACATTTAATTAAAACCTTATAAAATGCTGTCATATATTATATACACTGAAGTCTAGATATCCAATATGTCAGGTGTTGGCATGCAAAATAAAATTCGTCAACAATGTATCAGTGAAATATTTTATGACGAAAATAAAAATAGGTAGGCCCTCTTTTTGTTTTACCAACCATTCTCCTAGAACACTAAAATGCTGCCTAATGAGAAACTTGCTTTACTAGGCACTGTAATACCAACTGAATATAAAAATCTAATAAAATATTTTATTACACCAATGCTGCACCGAATGTACGTGTTAGATAGTTTTGCGTTGTTCTATGTCGGGTCTTATTTACGATGCCCAGAAAGCGGGAGTTCAAACAAATTGTTGTGCAGATCCCTCCGGCTAAACCTCGGTAAATTGTCGACATAAAACGTTATGAGAAAACGCCTTAAACCGCAAAGGCTGCCTCCAATCTCTTGTTGCCGTATTTTGCATCTGGAGTATACACTTCTAAACCAAGTTTCGGGTCCCAAGACACGGTATTGTCTGCACTGAATGACCATTCAACTTACTTACTCTGAATATTTTCTAAACTCGGTGCGGTAACTTACTGTGGACACATAAAATATACATACAACGACGCTGTCAAGTGCGAGCGCTTTCTTTGTAAGGTTGCGTTAGTTTGTGAAGGCGTTGTTAACTCACAGGTTTTTTGTCATAATTTACGTGACGCCATTTAGTGAAACGCCTTTGCTGTTGTAAAGTACAAAGTAGACATTGCAGTACGCTTTGTCATACGTAATGTGATCTTTATAATTTCGAAAAGGATATTTAAATTTGGTAGGATTCCAAGTGGAGTCCTTGCCAAGTAGAGCTCTGGTAAGGATTTATGAGCTCAACTGACAGTGAACTAAATGCCGAGGAAGTAGTACGAGGTGACGGCAAGTACACTGATCGACCGTGGAATGAATTGAAAAAGTATTCCAACTTTTCCTGCATCGATGAAAGCGCAAACATTCCCGGACCGTGTTCGAACAATATCCACGCGTCATGAGTTTAGTGTGAAATTGTGAATGCGTTATTTAACAAATATTTTGTAAATATTTATATAGCTACCAAAAATACATTTTTATTTAACTTTACAAAAAATGTATATTTGAAAGCCAAGTATTATTGACAAACAAACACAGGATTTACCCATGTTTTGGATTTCTTATTTAACTCTAGAACTAACATTGTGGCTACAAGCATAATAAGGCGCCCGCCGGCACGACGTTACTTTACGAGGTTAATTTATTTTAACTCCACATTGAAGTTATTAACATACCGTAAGTGCTGGTTCGGAACACAAGCCAAACCAACATTACGTTGGCCATTGTGTACTTACAAAAACCAGCAGATGGCTAGCGCAGTTTGGCTCAAGCATTACTATGTAACGCTCTTATCACGGCGCAAGCGAACAATTTGCATAACATTACGTTGTGAGTTACGTTGGGCTGTGTCTACACTATTGTCCATGATGGTGCACGAGATGCGTCGATCGCTTCATTCATCGCAAGCCGTATGAAACTAGTTCATTGGTAAACGTTGGCATACACCAATGTATGCGCAGCCTTACAATACATGTCGCTCGTAACTAAGACTCCACACTATTGAGAAAAAAATCAATTGAAACTGAAACGTTCCAAATGTAGCTAAAGGCCTAGTAAATAATAATAAAACAAAAAGAACTACAAGTAGATGTAAAGTTATAATTAGGAAAGTAGGTAATCGTCTGTAACAAATTTAGACATCGATTTTCAGATTAGCATAGAAATAAAAGAAACACAACTTACCCCAACACAAACGACACCAATAAATTGACATAAAAAGTGGTTAACTCGGTGTATTGGCAATCCAAAATACAATTAAACAGCAACGCCATCTGTTTCGATCGGGATCACTAAGGCTGGAGATTAATTATTAATCCGGCCCTGGTAATACTGTTACAGGGTATTATTTATGACTACAAGGGCAATGATGCGAAGCAAAGTATCCATTTTCGACAAAGATTTATGTTGCAATCCCAGAAGGTGTGAGTAGAACAGGGCACTATAGACAAAACAGCGGGATTTGTCGACGCGCCGCCCGTCTGAATATTCATCACTATCAATCAAGTGCGTAAATAACATAGCGATGAGACAGAGGTCTCGTTATCGCTGAGGAGTTACGGTCTGCCCTAGAATAATAAAACTATATCTTATTCATTCATTAACTCCTTCAGTTTATTGTACACACTAAATATTCTGAAACTGTCGAAAACAAACAATGTGATTAGTAATAAAGATAAAGTAGTTAGGTATATAATATATTTATTTTTCCAGAATGTACGTTATATTTCGGTAGTGTAGTACCTACTTGACAGAGAATTGGTCACCCTTTATCTCCCCGATCCCAAGAGAGTCATAAAAGGGGATTGCAGTAGATTCTGTCAGTGTGCTAAAAACAACAAACTGCCAAGAGTTGGTTCATAGGAAGACAGAATCCTGAGTCTTCTTGTGGCGGGTAGTAATGGTTAAAGGTGCAATGTATTTTTATTTCCTCCCGAATTGGTCTCTGAGTCGACTACGATCTTAAATTCTCAATCCGTCAAATAATTGCAAAAGATTAAAACATTAATTTATGAAAATGATTCTTTGCGATCGCTTACTAAGGTCTTAAATAGTTTCTGTTTGTCTGCTGTTGTCCCTCAAAATGCTGATGCCTCATACTAGGACCTACTTAGATGCAAAATTGAGGTACTTGACGGTCCATTGGCGCTAATATAGGTCTACACGATTGCTCCATCGCGTCATATGGATGTGAAACTAAGTAAATGAGACCACAAACGGAAACAGTGACAACAGCTACCAATTATACGGAGCAATCCGTGCGGATTGTGGCGGCGACCTCGTTCCGTATGACAGTCTGTTTTCCCTCACATCGCTACTGATGCGATGATGATGAATCTAAATAAATAAAGGAAATTTGAAAAATGATGGACACGAGCAGGACTTGAACCTGCGACCTTCGCCGTACCGTGGCGCTGCTCTAACCAACTGAGCCATCGTGTCACTGCTCGCACCCATCGAATTTCAAGTTCCTTTTTATTTCCCGATGATGATGCTGCTGAAACCATCTACACAATGTTATCCCACGGTTATTAATTATGTAGTACGTGCGCATAATATCGTACCACATCATTGTTACACCTAAAGATTTTTTGTATAGGTTCTAAGTACCGCAGTTGTGGACTTACATCTTGGTCTTATATTGACTGGTAACAATACTTACCATACATTTGGTATTCCTATCTTAACTGAACAAAAAAATATAGACGTAAAGTGTTATTCTTAACATAAAAAGTGAAACAAACTCACTTGCTGTTACTGCGCACCATTAACCACATTTCATATCAGGCTGCCGTGTAATTGACGCAGCATTAATCCCTATTGTGTATGCTCAGTTTAATTTAACAAATGTGCATAATTTCAACAGTTTAAGACATGAAAAATGTATCAATAAGTGAATCAGATACAACCTTAAATCTAAGAATAAGCATTCCTAATCGTTTGCCCGTCCCTGTGTAATACATAATTTCAGGTGGCTTAGGGGGCATTTTCTTAGTTATTTATAAATAGGTTGACAAGAATCAGTGAATTCAAATCGTTTATATATATTAGCAGACGAGACAGGGCTGCTACAGCTTCAAATCATTTATTTTTTATCATGTGCAATTGTGCAGGCCTTGACCTCTCTACAGTCAGCTCAAAAAGCTAATTACTTAACCAGTACGCCTATCCAGTCGTCAACGCCGTCATTGGGTCATGTAATTCATTGTGCGACACATCGCACAGAATTGGCTCTCTTCAAATAATATGCTAATTAAATAGCGGAGGTAATGGTTTAAAATAACGTACATGCGTATTATTTCCAAGCTACGGTATTTGCACAACTAACACTGTTTGCTGTCTCTATACGCTTAGTGATATTACTTATTACTTGGAGTAAACCTACACCACGAGAAATGTCTTTACTTAAAACATGTTTTTATTTAGACATTAGCTATAGGTTCGTAGATATATCTTTTTATTTTCACTTTTTATACTTAATTGCTTAAGAATATGTATTTTTGGTTTTTATGTAATTCTTATTGAATTAAATAATTATTTAAAAGACCCTTGGCCCTTTCTAGAAAAAACCCGTAACTGCTGGAATTACAATTTAATATTTATAAAGATTATTACAGTATATTTGCAACCAATTAACATAATAATATAAGTAGTACCTAATACACTGTAGTAAAAGCAAACTGAAATCCATATTTTATCGAAAACAGTTAGCCGAAAGCT
Organism: Abrostola tripartita; assembly: GCA_905340225.1. Classification (NCBI taxonomy): domain Eukaryota; kingdom Metazoa; phylum Arthropoda; class Insecta; order Lepidoptera; family Noctuidae; genus Abrostola; species Abrostola tripartita. The sequence goes on from HG996488.1 coordinate 8,826,807, forward strand.
ACTATTGGAAAGGATAATACTTACCCTAAATAGTTGTAATCACAAAAAACTTGAGCCCTTGTTTTGGAATCTCATCTATTTTCATAGTAGTTTGTTAACATTTCGGGATAAAACCACACGCTGTTTATCTTATTAACGAGAGGTTGGGTTCGATACAGGTGTACCTCATATATTTTTGTATTTGAGTTGGGTTCTAGGTTTCACGTGGAGTTGCTTGAATTAAATTAATTAAGATACATGCGCCGTAGACCATAAAATACGCCTATATTGCGGGAAATAGGTCCACACTTAATACATTATTCTCTGGTTATTTATGTTTCTTTGCGTTGACCAGTAGTTAGTAGTTTTTTTTTTTTTAAAAACGTCGCCCTACACTAGGAACACACAAATTTATGTCCCGTGCGGGAATCGAACCCGCAACCCTTAGCGCAGCAGTCCAATCGCTTAGCCACTGCGCCAACTGGGTCGTCAGTTAATCATCATATACCTAATGGTATAAGTAAACGTAATATTTTATAAAACGGTTGTTTAATTCTAATACCTACTACATCACAGCGTCTACACCAAAAGTGTTGCCAGGCAAATAAGTTTGTTACAAAATGTCACTACCTACCTAAAAAACAGAAAATTGGGTGAAAGAAAATAATAACTCGGTATTTGAATCAACAGTATGTGTGTGTATTGAAGAATATTTCTATCACCTCAAAAGTTAATATTCATACTAAGAATATACAATGAATAGGATTACGAAATCTGAAGGAATGGTTGAGTTTTGTAAGCTTCAATCATAATGCCATAATACTGGGCTCAGTCAATTTCCGCCTTTCAACATATAAGAAAAGCAATTCTTTTGTTGGATCTCGTGACATCACACAAATTGTACGTAAGGTTACAATTTTTTTATCACCAATGTAAAAAAGCAAGACGTAGGTATCTAGTTAAAATGCGAATCCTTTTTAAATTATCTCAGTTATCTTTCAAGTGAGACGACACAAATGTTTCATTTTAAGGTATTTTACTTTGCTCAGACACATTACAGATATCCTTGGCCAATGTCTTTTGTGTTAGTGAAACGCACTCAAGCAAAATAACTGGAGAAATTCTGCGGTAAAAATAGATGTGTACTGTGCAGATACTAAGTACAAACAAATTGTGAGTTACTAACCTATTCTTTTCCTTAAGAATGGCACTTGCAAACCGTGCAATTAGGTATATAGTGATTATCTTTCTAAAGTTCATTTTTTGTACAAAACAAGTTCAAATGACACCTGATTCTTAAACGTATTATTACAGTGCAGTACTAATGACCACCACTAAAACAATTTGTACAAACTTGTGTAGTTTATCTCTGAAAATAGCGTCATAATATGTGATATATCGCTTTGCTTATCTGCAACGGATGAAAATTGCACAGCGGTTGAGTTACCGGGTGCCGGGTGAACGAGGGACGTACGAGGGAATGTGCGCCGCGAATCTTAATTTCGTTGAAATAAAATGCAAACATATTTGTAGGAAGCAGATCGCGCTGGCTGCGGGGACACTGATGAAGGATTATGTCAAATTGCAACGCTAGGTAATCTTTATTATATACTTGTACATTTTACCTATTACCATTGCAGACGTTTATATCTTTATGTAGATACGTAATAGCACCAATCACCATGCATGTATAATAATAACTTATTTTTATTTGAGATTACATTAGGACCTATAACATAACTGGCGAAATGTGAGTATACTATATGTGCACCTCTGCCTACTCTTTCGGAGAATACAGGCGTGATGTTATGTTTTATTTGGGAGATGTAGGAACATATTTTCAAGGTTTTTTCGACTTTTTTTCCAACCATATTAATTCATGCTGAAGTCATGATAGCCGTCTACTTACTATGTGGCTTAACTTTTAAAATACATAGGAAGCAACTTTAAATAGCTAGTTCAATATAATAATATATCACGATCCTATGAGCGTGTTATTAAAGCTAGAGAGTGGCGCTTAGCCCTGGTTTTACCCCCAGGCTGTGCGTCAGAGCAGACCTTTTTCCGCGTGTTGTTGGTTAAAAAAACCTTTTTTTGGCCAGTCGGGATAGTAAAAAGACTGAAGGAAGACTACCTCTCTCTGTCATTATTAAATCCTGCATTATTCGTTGGACACCGGTTTAATCCCCAAAGCTTTACGTACAATAAGATGTAGGTTCGCCAACAATTAGTCCTTATTAAGACATGCATCATGCCCGACGGAGACCGAGCAATTTTGTTTCTGAGTCTCTCCTAAATGTATTTCTACTTGATTGGATGTTTGGCGCGCTACGCTTCCTACATTTTTTCTGCTCCCTGGTAATTCATTGCCTACACGACACGTAACTTACTACAGAGGTCAAAAACATAATTAGTTTCTCTATAATGTTAATTGATACTTGCTTTATTTCATTATGATACGTTCTTCGTAGATATTCCGGTTGTAACTACGTTAAGTAATGTTGCTCCTGTGCAAAATATTCATAGGTACCTATGTGTGTTTGTAATTCCAGACATGTATTTTATAGTGAAACAAAAATATACCGTTTTTATAATTTTATGTCAATGTCTATAGGTAAAATTGTAAAAACCATAGATTTTAAAACCAAGTAGATTGTAAATCTGGTCTGAGGTAAAGCATATCAATTCAATATCCTTCACAATCCGCAATATCCCTCCTATCCACGTGAGAGTTTCTCCTATGTAAAACCTTCTGATGCTCCGTGCAGATCGCACCATAGAACCCTCCTAAAATTCCTGCCCCACAAAACGGATTACTTTTCGTATTCGTTCTCCGTGCATGCAGTTAGACTATGGAACTCACACATTGTCTCTGTCTTTAAGAGAAGAGTTAAAGATCACTATCTTTCCTCACTATGATATAGTTTATATTTATTTGTATTTAGGTTTATATTATATTCATGTATTTTTATTTTATTTTCTTGCACTCTTGGTATTATTATTTGTCCTACACACTGTCGTCTTCATTTCAAAGTATTTCTCCTGTCGCAGGACTGCTGGAAGAAATTTCTCAATGAAATAAGCAGTACCTTTGTACTATCTTACTCTATCTATATGTTCTTTCTTTTTATAATATTTCTTGTATGTACATAAATTGTTAATAAATAAATAAATATCAAATAACCTAGTGTACACAAATGTCTGTCAATCTCTACGCCAGCACAATATACGAACCCAAATAGTAAAAGTACTTGTTACAATTTACAAAAGCATTTAGTATTTACCTAAAAAGCTCAGGTCGTACTCAATCGTATTTAACAGGCAATATAGTAAAAAAATACAAAGAACATAAGTCCATATTATGTTTTTATATTGTACCTATATATTTCATATCAATAATTCCGGGCAATATATTAAATGTCATATCAATAATAAGTTAAAAACTACTCGTAAAACTGATACAGGAAATGTATCGGCCACCTAATAGAATAAAATGGTTGCCATAGTATCCGCCATATTGCATTTAGTGTAACACTATTGACACGGTGACACTCTGCGGAATAATACGAACCTAACGACATCACATTTGCCCAATTCGTTGGAGGCGTTTAAGTTAGGAGGTATACACACGTCCCGAAAAGTTAAGTCGTATATGATGTGGAGCGGAAAGCATTCTGAAGGGAAAAAATATTCTCGCATTTTCACACGTATTTCAATGGGGTGGAAGAATTAGCAAATAATTTCACAGATTCACTTTTTCAGCACTACAATGATAACTAAAATGTTACTTGAGGCCAAGTTTTCAGGTTTTTGACTACTGTTTACTTTATACTACTTGAGGGGCTCATAGCAACGTCTACCGCATAGATCAGTTGATTTGCAAGGTTAAGCCGTGCTCGCCGCGGTCAGACTTGTGATGTCCTGCCCCTGGTCTCATCGGACTTTAAAAGAGAGGGAATAGGGAGTTCACCTGTGGTTGCGCGCATACTTGTGCACTATAATATCTCCTGCGTAGTTGGCTAGTCTGAGATGAGATCGACCGCCGTGACCGAAATTCGGTCAGGAGAACATTACTTTTTACTACTCAAGCTGGATAGGGTAAGCTAGGAACCAAACTGATTGCTTCTAATTGTCAGTCAATATGTGATCGTCTGTTTTGTTTCATAGTCGCTATTGGATGCCTACAACACCTAGTTATATTCCTATGTCCAAATACTTCAAAGGTTAAAACTCATTTTGGCATAAATGAAATGACTAATAATATAACATAAAATGTCTACGTGGGACCATTATCAAACTCATGTATATTGTGTGCAATCTAAGCAGTGTCACTTGGTAGGTTGCGTAATGTTTTCCAACATAATAAAATTCTTCACTATCTTACAACATTTGCCTGAACAATTTTGTTACGTATCAAATCAAATGATATCAGATAATAGTAGCAATAGTAGATCATTTCTAGCTTTTATGCCAAAGTTTAAGCTTAGCCAAAAGCTTTAGCTTCTTGACTGTACAAGCTTCAGTTTGTAGAATAAGCCATATATTTATATATAATATTTCTACACAAAACTGTCTCACAATATGACTTTAGCTCGAAAATATTGTTCCTCTTAACAGCTACAAAATGGTGCAGAGTCAGTACTGTGAAAGTTATGTTATGCATTATAAGACTGTCCATGAATGCAATGTCTTGAAACCGTTGTATAAATCGTAAACATAGCTATATAGTGTATGTAGCTATCTACTACATTTTAGCGGTTGGTAAGCTTTACCTTTGTCAAATTGCCCGTAAACAATAGACCTAATTAAATATTAGGTATTTAAATCATTGTTATAGAAAAACGAATGCAGTTCTTTGGTGTTTTGCTTGTTAAAATACAGTAAGATTACCCTATACAGATCAGAAGCTGAGTGTCGCCTTTTGTAATTTTCTTTAACTCAAGCCTCACTCGCTCGCTCACTTGCCCGCGTCTTGTGTGCACAAGCTCTTACCATACTGACTCACGTTCAAAATTCGATCACAATCAAAAAGCTACGCACTTAACCGAGCTCGCTTGCCACGAGAAGACCAAATCAATAAAATACACGTGTCACCAAAGTTGGGACGTAAATTAGAGAGCGAACGATTTGCTTGAGACCAGTTGAGACACGCCAACACTGCCACTTAGACCTACCTAGTTAATGTCCTCCGCACTTTGCGATGAGAAACGAGCACGTTAATGGTTTGTTGTTTGAGTGTTCGCACAGTACTCTGTTTACATTCTTAACAAAGTTGAAAACGTGAAATTAATATGATATCTTACGTTGTAAAGCGTTATGGAGCAACTCCCCAACTTTTCGACACATTATCACTGTTTCATGTCGGCGCAGACTTTTGTTTTATTTTCAAACTTAGGAATATAATACCAGCCTGTAACTGTTCCACCTCGCACTTCAAACCTAAACCCTTTTATCATACAAAAAAGACGAACATTGATCACCACGCCTACTCACGCATGCTGTTATTATAGACCGGTAAACACAGTATTCAGCGTTATATTTTCCGTGACTGTCAATCTGTAGCTTCATAGAATAATTTAAAAAGGATAAGGTAGAAATTTCATTGAAAATTAGTCATCTTCGGTTTTGAATTGAAATACTTGTTCATAGAAAGTTCTTCTGTAATTCTCCGGGCTACCGCGTCTTAAGCGAATGTAAAACTACTTAAAGAATTTAAAGTTCTTTTAGACGGTCAGAGCAAACCTTATAGCAAGGTGTAATAAGAACGAATGGTTGCCGTGTAAAAGGTTACCTACTGTGAGTAGATACCTGAGTAAAGAATAGCTTCACCTGTTGTGTTGAGAGCTACAATAACGTTCCGCAACAACTCTTAAGTTCTATATTTACTGTCTTTTATTGCAAGACCGCAAATGTATGAATATTGCATTTTTGCTCCTAGTTTCTAATCTAAGCTAAACGGGATCCAATATTGGGAATTCTGTATTTTATTCACTTTATTCGTTCAATTTTCAAAATAAAATATAAAAATTGCATTGTTGGTATCATAGTAAGGTTATTTAAGTGAGACGCTAACACCGTCACCGTACTATCTTGGTAATCATGAAATATTGCTAGTGCTTACGCCTCTCGTCAGAACACAACACTCGATTCATAACTTACACGAAATTCAGGTGCGTATCTCCGTCTTGTTTTCTCTTCCTCAAATATTAAATTCCCTCGCCTGGTATATTAATATTCAAACCCTTTTTCTGTCGGTTGATGATAAAATTCTTTCTTTGAAAGTCATTTGAGGTGATTGCACAAAGCCCTCAATTGTTAGGAAGCCTTTTGAATCAGGCGTCTCGACATTCAATTCTAATCAGGACTAGGAACTATTCACTTAATTAAAACTGCCTTTTTAGTCCACCTGATGGATTATACAGAAATTCATTTACAATGAATCCAGTACACCTTGAAAAAAGAACAAGTAGGTTAAGAAAAATGTGCCGCCAACTTAACCTTTTAGACTCCAAATATACTGACAGTAATTCTCGATCAATGCGATACACATACTGTGTTACTATACAAGACTATAATTATAGATTATTAGAAAATAAGTTTAATGATAGAAAATTGCAAAATCAATAAAATATACTGCCATCACAATATATCAGATACAGCGAGACGCTGCTACGTGCAGTATAGTGCGGCGTCTCGCTTCCACACCGGAAAATGACATGCAATACAAGCTCATGGTAACCCCGCAGACAAGCATTAAGGAACCTCATCTTGTGTAATTAACTATTTCTCTATCTTTAAGTACACTTTTCGGTAACAAACAGAATTCACCAAATATAAAACCCTATGTTGCTACAATACCCTGAAAATCATCACCTTCTTCATGCCATAAATCGCCGAGACAGTGTATCACGAGTTTGTTCAGTCATCGCATATTTTATATTGTCATAGAATATACAAACGAATCTGGAGTCACTTAAGGACAGTTGCACATCAAACACGGTAGTACAAAGCTGCGCCACTAAATAACAGATGTGTGGCCATCGGACGGAACTGCTTCAAACATTCGTAGATAAACGTAACGTATGGCAAGTAGCTGCCACATATCCCTCTGGCAATCTTCTTATATATAGGCACCTATCAACGTTATCAAGTTGATAAAGAACAATTATGTCCATACAACCTAACAGTTCGTGCCTATAGTATTATGTTATATAGTTTTAGGTACATCATAAACATAAAGCAACATAAATAGCTTAACATGTTAAGAAACCTTATGTGTAAAATCGATGGAAATAAAGTTAAATTAAATTATTGTTTCAAATAATAGAAGCATCTAAATAACGATCTGAGAATATTTATTAAGACTTTTTACTATATACGAAGTATTCTTCAATTAATGGTATGATTTAAAATTAAATGTTCATCTACTTGCGTTTCTGACTGTACATACATTTACACAGTTTTAAGTCTTAGTTTCAGTGTTACCGTTACGCCCCTAGTATGCATATATGGTCTTTACATACTTCGCTTGCTACGCTAGCTCGCACAAACCTAGCGTAGCACTACGTAATAAAAGCACTTCTACGAAGTAGATCGGCCTTGACTTCATTATTGTTGCAATGTACAATTGTATTATACTTCAAATATACTTTAAGACTTTCATTTCAACAGAAAAATAATTTCTACTTATTAGTTACAATAAAAAACGAGTTACGACTTACGAACTAGCGGAATTTACTTTTCTTAGAGCACACTATTAAAGTAAGTCTGTGTAAGAAAGCTTTCAAACACATGGAATAGGAACATATTATAATAATCTTCTATAAAAAAGTTGTATAGTGTCACGTGCAGCTAAGTATTGCTAGCTCATTAGCTGTATTTAATTTATTTGTACAAGCGGCCTTAATAAAGTGTAACTGATTTAATTTTAGTTGTCTACTGAAACTTCGGGCGCCGTTACATCTGCTAACTATAGAAACTACAATTTACGAAGTAAATGTTATTTATTAATAAAGTGATTTTTTTTCTGACGATTTCTTTTAATATATATTTTAGCAGAATAAGTTCTACACAACCTTAGGGTCCATGATTCAGAACACTAAAACAGACGAGAATATGTACATTTTATATTAGCAGCTCGTCAACACAAATAAGGGCTCAATCCTTCATCCGAATATGATTGTGTATTTATCATTCATCACCCGGATGCCGCTCTTGACTTGCGAAAGGTCGGAACTCAATAAATACTCCAGCCTGTGCCGAAATATTTTATTTCTTTTGGAATAAAACATTTTACGTACTGTGGTTAAGACTACACAAGGATAGAGAAAACTAATCATGTCTATAACACAACATATCTTGAACTTATTTATACGCTGTTCAGAAAGTAGTTTTTGATTTAGTGACGAAGTTTGAATACAAAAACAGCACGAATCGACACCATTTATTTCTCACTTCGGCATTGGTCTTTTTGTCATCGATAAAGGGGCACTGAAAAAGTTGAACTCGTGCATTAGTGTTTTCGAACGTGACCAGGAGCGAATTTCGTATAAAAAATTGCTTTATGTCGATCCTTAACAAATGTATGTAGTATTTGTAACAATATTTCGGTGATTTCAAATAAACGCAGTGCGTGGCTTTTGTTTTAACATGTGGCTTGATCTGGACGTGTTTTGATCTTTCTTTAAGCTACGTGATACCATAAGTATGAGTAAAATCAGTTTTACAAAATATAGGTCGTATTTTGTAACCGTATTTAGCACGGCTGTTACACATCTCGGGAATGAGATTAGTGCAGTTGTCTGCGCGGTCACGTAGACATCGTGTCGAGTGTCAGGGAGTGGCGGTGGTGATGTGTGCCGGGCGCGGGTTGCGCCTCAGGCTTATGCCGATGCACGCGCGCCCCGCCCGCCGCGGCCGACACGACCGACGCGCTCGGCTGCCGCCACTTCCCCTCCACGACTCCGTACCCGACAGAAATTCACTTGTCAATAATTTGTCGTTGTCTCCGAAACTGGGATGATGTTTAATCTAGAAAAGAGTATTAAATTCATTAAAGTGTTTGTGGGTAACAATGTTGGTGACCAAATTATTATTCATAACTTCGATACATTTGTTTTTTGCAAAACTGTTTAAATATCAGAATAAAAACAATATAAATAAATTCAGACATACAGCCAATACTAATGGGTAACATTTACATCTATGCACTATATGTATACTATAACTATGCACCCCGAATTTATAATTTATAAGCATTGCTGCTATACTGCATTGCTAGTTAATAGTCAAGAATGTAGGTTATATCAGATATAGCTGATCTAAACTAATGTTTTCCTTATAAGTTGTATTAGCAGTGTGAAGCTGACCAGTTCAATGGACGGCAGACACTCCATAGTGTAAGGACGACGCATGCATTTTAATTTCTCATCTTAACAATAACGCGTAATGACCTGATACCGACACGAACTTCAGAAAGACTTTTAATCCTACATAACGAAAATATACAATTGCATATATTTATATATTAATGATAGTATATTAGCTACCCACTATAAAATGCTGAAACTAAAATGACGTTCAAATAGAAATATAATCATGAAAATCATTTCATAGTTTAATTGGACGTCAATTTTGATGTTTTTATGATCAAAATGCTTATACCATGTGACGGATTATTGCACATAGATAATATAGTAATCAGTATTCTTTTTTTGTTTAAATGAAACGGCTAAAAGCTACGTGATTAAAATTGAATTTTACACAATAAATTAATTAAAAACAGCACCTTAGAGTCGAGTGGTATAACCGTTGGACGGCCAAGTCAAAGGTCGCAAGTTCAAAGCCCAGCAGACACCAATGTATTTTCGAATTCATGTGCGTATTATAAATTAATTATCAGTTGCTAAAAACAGTAAAGGAAACTTCGTGAGGAAACCGGCACACCTGAGTGATTCTTCAACGGCGTGTAAAGCCATGTCAGAGGCCTACAGGCGGTCTTAACTCTGATACCAGGTTGTTCATCAACCATACGATAAGAAGAAAAAAAAAATGTGGATGTGGAGGACAAATAAATACCTAAATGTAATAGGAATTATAAATTTTATTTACAGTAATAACTTTCGTGAGTGTTATCTATATTATTTTTTAAATATGAATAATTGGGAATGACCGACTAGTTTCGGACTCGAACGGAGCCCTTATTCATGAGCTGGTTACGCGGCAGAGTCGCGAGCCGAACTAGAGTCATAGCACACATATCAAATCGGAAAGGTATCGTCACCGTATCGCCTTTCGCCTCGCCCCGCCCTTAAACAGACGTCAACCTAACGTAAGGACGTAACTAAAGCAGATCAGCTGCCCCGATACGTTGAATCGGCTACGGATAGGCGACGCTGCACTTACGACTCGCCGGACCCGAGGCGAGGCGATTACGTTACGAATCCGATTAGTTTGTTTTGCAGCAGGGAGTTCTAGGGAGTAGGTTAGGGAGTTTACAAAGAATACTGCACGGCTCGAGTTGATACGGTTACGATCCCTTACTGGGTTGATGTGTGTGCTACGACGTCTAGTCGGGCATTCCCGAATATTCACGTAAGTAAAACCGATTTATTATTATATTAAATTATTCGTAAATAATATTATAAATTGAACATTCATTTAAAAATATGTTTGTGACACATATGGTAATATGCATTGCAATGCAACGTTTCGGTTGAATCTCCTGGAAAAGACGGCGAAGTCAATCGACACGAGCAGCTATGAAATACATTGGGTGTTTTATATGATAATATCACCATTTCTCGTCTTTCTCACCTATAGTGTAGCTATTACAATAGGACTTTAACTATCATTAGCACGGAATTCATGTAATAGCGCAAATTCAAGTAATAATACTGCCATTAAAATTTAACAGTGTTGAAAATTGGCGCAATCCATTATGGTAAATGACCGCCCGTGATCAAATTGTCGCAAAATGAACATCACTAGTACATCCCATCTCCATTTTATTGGCAAATCAGTAAGACTGTAATTTAATCTTATTATTGCGAACAGTACAGTAGTAGTACTTAGACCTGAAACTTACAAAAATACAAAGTTTTTTTCACCTTTCTAAGCGCGGTTATAAGAGCATGGCTTAGATGTCAACTGTCGTCCTTTCATTTTGTGTAAAACTTTTTCCAGTCCGAACATATGACAAAAATTCATCCATATTAGCTAAAAGTCATAATAAAAGAAATAAAGTAGCTTTAGAAACATTTCCACAAGGAAGGTACACTTTTACTAGCTTCTCAACGTAAGTAAATTTTTAATATTAAACCTCCAGGTAGATGGATAAAGTTCTCTTCATCGAAAGATGCGAGTTCTTTGTGTATAGTTGTATACCTACTGTCTGTCACGAAAGAAAAAAGAGGAAAAGTTGACGTCCAATCTGCTGCTTACTTTCAGAAATGAAAACGTCGACGGCCTAAAGACGTACGTAAAACTTCCCGTCTTCGTACGTATTTGTTGTGTATTTTTCTTTGTCACAGAAACGAATTTTTAATACCTACTCATCTGAAATTCAGATCAAACAACGCTCGTGTTATTAACTCGAAGTTTAAGTTGAGTAACCCTGAGCGAGATTTGACCCCCAAACATTCACTTAGGCGTCGTGTAGTGCGAGTCTTTTTAAGTTTACGAGCGCAGTTTCAGCTGTGCTATAAAATTGTCTTTACGTGTTAGTTCATAGTGTCATGACGATCTCAGACAATTCGCACTTTTTATGTCACTTTTTTGATGTGTCGATTTAGGTCATGTAGAATCCAACTAAATATTATGTTGGGTATAAAACATATTCATTGATAGCTGTTTCACAATACCTATTGCGGAAATAATTCTATAATTTAAATTATAAAAGAACCTACCTAGTTAATTTAATTTAATAATACAAAAGGTGCTTTCATTAATATTACGTACATCAATGAACAAATCATAAACTCGTAGGGATGTGCGTTGAATTGTTCATTGCTCGGTTTGTCTGGAAACTTTGAAGAGGAGAAAGACATCCCAACAAATTTAGGATTATTTGACTGTACGACAATGGGTATTGTCTATCTTTAAATGGGTTGGGCTCGAGTCTGGGACAATGGGCTCATTTATTCCTTCCCTTAGGCGTAGAAACAAACTACGGCTATAGGATTAACGGGTTCAACACAACGAAATAATTACTTTTCGTGAACTGCAATAAGTAGGCATTTATTCCGTCGCCGCTGGACTACACATAAGATGCTGAGCAAATGCTAGCGCACTTTGTGTAACACTAAGGTTAAATATTGCAGTGGATATTTTCATAGCTTTTAAACTTCTAAAGCTTATTATGGTATCCTCTAGTAAATTCTATACATTATACTATCTCGAGACAATCAATCAGACCCGTACTTGCTATCGCATTTTATTTCTTTTGTCTGGGTAATGACTTATATTTCCGACGTTGCAAATCGGTAAAGTCGTAAAGATTACTAGTGAAGTTAATAAAGCAAGACTTAAAATAGATGTTGAAATAACCTAGCGACTGATACATATCGCTAGTTGGAACTCATAAAAATCACCTCTCCACTGATACCCTCGGAATTTCTTCCATCATTTCAGGAAACCCTTGTCACTTCCATTACGTTTCCCGATGCGGATCGTTCTGATCCGTCCGTCCTTCGTTTACTAGAGTTATGGCCAGCTCATATTCTCTAAGTGGCGTGTACTTTATTCTTGACGAATTTTGAGTCCCAACTAGATCGTCGATCATTCTCTGGTGGTCCCACTCCACCAACAGTTCAAACACTTAAACCATCCAACGGCAAGCGACTTGGTAAGGCATTGCTACATAAATTAAACATGATAACATTGCGAACTACTGCCATTCGCTCTTATGAGTCTAAGGTGGTAAATATTAGATCACGTTAAACTCCTCAACTTAACTGTTTGTAACTAGCGACCCACTTCTGCCTTTGTTCGCAAGATAAAGATAGATTTTAACGGCTTTTCTACTCATCCTTTATTGACTTTTAACTTACGCTGCTCGTTATGTTGCTACTTCAGTAAAATTGCGGCTTTCCAGTAGGTATACAAGCTTTATAAAAAATTACGAGATTATGATTTTTAATAAGGTCATCCATAATAATACGCGAAACCGAGCTCGCCTTTTTAAGTAAAATATTTAACAATGTTGTTTTCCTTTTTCAGATATGTACGGATATTATTTTTAGTATAAGTTACAAAGTGGATGGTAGCTGTAATTTGTTTGAAAATTATCTTATAAGAAAAATAAAAAATGTTAGCTAGTTATCCAGAATGTTTATACAAAGCTTATTCCAATATTATACCGTAGCTATGGAGTTCTACAAATTATAAATACTACATACCAACATAATTATGGTTCCTTTCATATGTTCGATAAAAATGTTAAAATTCTATGAGGAAAAGATGCAGGACCTTGTTATCTATCCTGTCTTTCTCTCTTGTTTACAATTGGAACGTGCTGGAAAAGTTCTTGCTGAGTAGCATAATATATATTTTTTCATCTTAAAGCTCTTAACCGACCATCGTCACATTATGATCTTTACAGTTCTGAAATAAAAGCACTAAAATGGTGGTATTATTAGACACTCGAGCTACTGAGCGGCATTCACAAAGGGCGAAAGTCGTAAGTTTATTCTCCCTCATACAAGAGAAACACAAAGACAATAATTTATAGTGAGTCACGGCGAGTACAGGCACTAAGCCACGGCAGATTAAGTGACTCCAGCCAAACCACACGCGAATTTAAACATAAATACCTTTCTGTGCGGCGCTCAATTCGCATTTATCATAACATCTAAATATAAAAGCTCAGTGCAGTAGCATTAAATATGATCATATTTCGTCGTGGCAATCAACCCTTAATGTTAGGGTTACTGACTTTGGTTTATTATACAGTTCATATTTTGTAGTACATTTATTTTTTAAATATACAAACTATATATAAATTTCGTTACATTATAATGTAGTTACGGCGTAACTAAGAATCGAGCAGACAGTACCTGATGTGACCCCACTCGAGGCCTCCAGCCAATCACGTCGTTATTTGTAGTGAGAGGTGGCAGCCTCAAGTTTAATACGGTTTAAGGCGAATCGCAACCACAGAATTTAAATTGAATAAAATACTTTTACGTGGGTGGGTCTACTATATACCTCTGCCTTCCTCTTCGGGGAATAAAGGCGTGAAGTTATATTACTTTTTCGTTGACATTTTTTTAGTTAATAGCGCAGTTACGATAAAATAATATGCATAACTAAGACGCCTTCCAAAATTTATAAATATTTTCTACCGGAGACGCTTAGACAGTCCCAATTTACATGCTGGGCATACTTTTATTCCATTCGATAGCTATTATAGTTCTGTGTAGAATAGTGCATGCCTACAATCGTGACATATGCCCGAAGTTCATGCAAAGATAGCGTTATTAACCACAGTCAAAAATAGTGGGCTACGTAAGTGCTACGACGTAGCAAATACATTTTTAGGCTATTTGTCGCATTTGCTACGCGGCATTCGTTATTCTTAGACTTTATTGTGTACCGCAGTATTTTTCTGAACCTACTGTTCAAGATTTATTTGAATATCGACGGTATTTACGTCTTAAAGAGTGTTACTTTGTAAACCATAAAAATGGTTTTCATGTATATTCAAACAGCTCATACATTAAACCATAAACAACATTTTACATTCGATATATTTCTTCATCGCATCGAAGGGAAATTTCTAAGCAAATTGCACGATGTAGGAAAACAAAAAGAGAGTCAAGTAATGTTCGTATTGATTTTGAGTTTACAAACATGAGCTTCGAAGGATTTACGTGAGAATCACTCGTTATATCCCTTCATCCGCATAAATCCGGAACAATAATGCAATTGGCATACCCGGTTATACAAATTTCGGAATCAATTCCATTTAGGCAGGTAATCGTCAGGGAAACAATGTTGCGTGATGTATCGATTTGAGGTAGTCCGAATCGAACGGTGCCAATACGAAATTAAACTTACGAGCAGATACAGTTTATTATTGTCTGACGAGGGTAGACAACTGTGTAAAACAATTTGCCGGGTATGTTCAATTAGAAAGCAAATTGTATAAGATTCCCATGTATAGAATACAATTAACTAATTTGATTATTATGGTATTTTGTGTGTTTGTGAAGTGTAGTCGTCTAACTTCTAACGTTGTATGCCTCGCCAAGTAGTTTTTATTTTCATGTAAAATGTGATGGAGGCAAAAAGATGGTCAGTAGTGCTGATAACGGTACATTCCGAGTCAGTTGCTGTCTGTACAATTTACATATTGCTATAATAATAATTATATGCAAGAGAAATTTTTCACTTGAAAAAAGTAATATATAACGGTATCATTCGATTATTTAAAGCTTCGCCTAGCCTAGTATAGTGTATAATAAATAGATGTATTTGACGGTTAGTACAAGTAATGGCGAAAGTTTGTGTTTATTACATCTTCTAACTCACTCACCCTCAAACGGCTGAACCGATTTTGATAAAATTTGGTGAAGAGGTAGCTAACGCCCTAGGTATAGGTTTCTCATTTCGAAAAAAAGTAGTGTGTAACACCGCGGGGCGCAGCTAGTCTTATAATAAGTCAATACGTATTCACGCTACCTTTGTTAGTGTACTCTGTAAAACACAATGGTTGCCGCAAAAATAGTTCCATAGATAACCAAACTACTCTATGAATATCGAATCAACGACTTTATTTGCGTCCCATACTTCTCGGAACTCAGCAAGGGCTCCTTTATTCAGGCATTCTAAATAAATAGGCGTGTAAATAAACTGAATTAGCAACAACATGCTGAGAAAACATCCTCAAGTAGGTGAAATCATACATCATGGTCAATACATATAAAAATGTGTATTACTTAGTGACTACTACTATATTATATATAGAGGCTTCCAACTACTACATAAGGTTTTCAGAGCCTATAAATAAATATCTCTTTCATTCATGGCGAGAATGTTAAAGTATTTACATTTTTATTTATAACTGGTAGGAACTTTTCAAACCTTACCTAAGTCGATGAAGAGAATCCTAGTGTAAAGATTAGGACTTCTTTTAATAAAACCTTGAATACTGACATGTCACGAGTTTACGTAGATACTTAGAAGAAAAAAAAAGTATATTTAATCTAAGTTTTTACCGTTAAATTTACGTACAAAAACTCAGCACATAACGTTTATTCTACGCGTCACGCCCGACTAGAATGTAATCAGTATACAGTTTAAAAAGAACTATAGAAACAAATATTTATAAACAGTGAATACGGCCTATAAAATGTGTGTCAATTACTTAGTATTTCGTCCAGCATTCATTGCCCTACCAAAATTTGATGCACACGGTATTGAGCAACTATCTCAAGCGTTTCAAATTGTAGTACTCCTGCAGTTGCACAGAATGCAAACTGAATATACAATTAGTTGATATTCACATACAGTGCTGTCACAGTTGCTCTCACGCGGGCACGTGAATCCGACTGAACACAACGCAACTTCACAGTCTGCACTAGATTTCAAACTATTAGGACCAAGGTGAAACTCGCAGAATAAATCAAAACTGTGCGACCACCCTTTTAAGAGGCGCCTCTGTTGTCACGTGTAGAACGTGGAAATATTTTTTGAATTCTTTTGAGTGTTAGTCCACATTACGCTGGGGTCAGAGCCCTGAGCACAATGGAGTAGTTATAATTCCCGGCATAGAAGTTAGTGGACTGCGAAACAGACCCTCATTATTGTGTTATCAGTCTCGAGTGGCACCCGGTACTGTCATGCGGGTTAGGCACACAATGCCGATCTCAATGTGATAGTGCCACCTATAATTATTTGAACTAAAAATATGTCAAAAATATCTTAAAAAAACTGAGTGCTATGGCAAGCTCGGTTTTATCAACAAATTTAGAACCTTTCGTAAGTTTTAAATTGTTATAATCTAAGAGCAGCTAGTAATCAATTTGCCGAGACCGCTTAAGATTATTTCAGCTGTTTTATCGTAAACAAAAACTTGTAACCATAGTTTTCAGTTTACCATTTCCTTAAGCAAGTATGTTACAAATTGTGCTAATAAATAAATCACGGTACGTAAACCAACGGAAAATGTATAGTGAGCCGGTATTTCAATTCTCCTTTCAGTTTAACCTCACGTCGGAAGTTGAGCGCTTTATGAGACTCATATGCCAATAACAGTTAACGCATTGGCTTTCCAGGAAATTATCAATGAACAATACTAACGGAAAACACGTGAAGTGTTTGCTCGTACATTGAAATTGTCATTTCTTTGAGGAAAAATAAAAAAACATATTAAACGACTTTTATTTTCGGAACCTTTATTTATGGCAGAGGAAACCACGCGACATATTACAAGGGTATGACTCTCATAACACTAACGTATATTTATGAATAATTTAATAAACGTGGAAGAAGCAAACACTTGACGTTGTAAAATGACGTCGTATTATCTCGGTCAACCAAACGAGGGACATGGCACCACGATATGTGTGCGTATGTGTTAGTTTGTTACGTAATTCTAGAAACCTTCTTACCATGTCTAAAAGAATAATTACAACTGCTAAAGTGCCGAAGAGTACTTGTCAAAGAAGTCTAAAATCATGTTTTATATTTAGAGCGTCGATACAAAGAGTAGATAATATAAAAATATTGAAAGCTGCTTAGGTAAGGAGCCACTTTGTTCCAAGCCGCAGATACACTTTTTATGATATACATCTACCTATAAGTATTGAATTTTGTAAAGTTGGCTCGAGCTCCTATATTTCGAGGGAATTGTTCATTGACAAAAGGGTCAAGTGAGGAGTACCCTTAACCGACGAGCGTGTATTAGGAATGTGATGCGAGTGAATGAGGCGAAAGAAGTATGTCAGGATCGTAGCAAATGGAAATCCGTGGTCTCTGCCTACCCCTCGTGGAAATAGGCGTGACTTTATGTATGTATGTATGTATTATTCATTGACAAAATAAGGCGGTGCAACAATTCTCCTATTTCTTCGGGAATATCATAAACATCACTTAACAGAATCACTAAGTAAAACTCAGTACAGCCTAATAAAGGACTTCACGGTATGAATTATTAGGACAGTTCATAAGCTAGCTTAAGTTACTAAGGCTCATGAAAGCCTCCCTGTTTTTAATTCTCGATTTGCCCCGCTACCGTTTACATTCCGTAAATAATTATATTCCTACTGGTATCAAAACGCGAAAGTTAATTGGTTTTTTGTCACGTCGAAATGTAACTTTAATTTTACATAGTAGGTATTTAGGAAATAGCTTTCCATACAAAACCGTTCAATAAAAGCAACGTCCAGACGGAGTTGGACGTAGCTGCACTGCTTGCACAGTTCCTACCACACTAATATGTATTAAAAATGCGAAAGTTAATGGATGTGTTTGTTGCCTCTTCACGCTCAAACGGCTGGACCAATTTTGCTAAAATTTGGTATGGAGATAGCTGACACCCGGGATTAACGCATAGGCATTTACTTTTTATACCGAAAAATGTAGAGGGTAACACCGCGGGGCGCAACTAGTAAATAATATATATATTAATAAATAATATGAATTATCAATACTGCAACACATATTGGGTGTTAAGTGTTCCAATGATACTGTAATAGGTTTAATGTTCTACGGATATCATAAGCACTAATAACAATCAACATACCAATTGAATACCAGATTCCAGGAAAGTCACATTGCACTAGTGTAGTTAGGAATGCTTTTGAAATGTATAAGATTTATTTTTCGTATGATTTAGTTAGACTTTACTGCATTATGAAAACAAACAAGTTCAACAGTAATATTAAAATCTCCAGATTTTTGCAATACCACTGAAGTGACAGGGTTTTAGATTTCGAATCGATCAGACTAGTGTCAGCTGCTCATTTCCCTTTAATTAAACTAGAAGAAAGCTGTGTAATAGGTAGCTCTGACGCCACAGACTTACAACACCCGTCTTTTTACATCAGGGGTTAGGTAGTATTAATAATCTGTCGCAGTATAAGTCGGCTAAAACTTTTTTTTTCTAACTTTTCTTTTTTAATCTACGAATACGACATATCATAGTTAGTTTCATATCAAATGCGAAATTTCAGACAGTCTGAATTACCTCACCATCCAACGTGTCCAATTAAAATTTGAAAGAACTAACAGCTATCTTATTTTGTTTGCTTAAATTGTTTTTGATACAGTTTTAGGCTTTAGATAGTTTTATAGTAGGTAGTATTTAAATGTGTACACCATCATCATCAACCGATAGATGTCCACTGTTAAACGAATGTTTACCTTTGAATGTAAATAAATATACCTAGCTGCTATTGAGATTGTTCCTGAATCTCGGAACGAACAGAACAGAATGTACTAGGTACTAACAACGTAATAGTTAATTTAACGATAACACAGAAACAGACCTTTTGAACTATCCAATTACAAAAAGTAAAATGATAAATGTAATTAATTTTTATTTCTTTTTTAGCTTTTTTTACTCCGAAACGTTTTTTTAGGTACATCAAATGGAACTGTCGTAATTTACATTACTTTCCACTTTCTTTTATTTTACCTTCAGTAGCATAACATGAAATATTTGGCCTAACGTTATTTATATTAAATATCACATGGGTACCTACGCACGCCCTTAAGTATTAAAACTTTGGTTTCAGTACATTTAATGCCGGGAAGATGAGCTTACAGGGTCAACCGTATTGCGGTTAATGTTGACCATAAAACATTCCCGCTGTAACGTTGTGTGCACCCCGCCCTTCCGATCCCCGCTGATGTATTTATGTACCACGAATTATATGGAAGCTTGTTTACATTTTAATGAAAGGCGTGGGCTTGTAAATTCTCTGTTTATGCTCCCACTCGCACCAGATCCCACAATTCTCCACACCGAGACCTGCGTTCTGTACTAAAGTTACGTCATGTGAATGTCGCCGTAATTAAATACAATGCACACGTACACAGTATTTATTGAGTACTACAAACGAGGTGTTCCAATAACGTAATTATCGGAACGCTTCCGCACAAACAAATTACTTTGAACGAACCAGAGAAAAGCGACGCTAATACTTATTGTATTATGTCACTGAAAATTGAAAAATTATATCTATGAAATGTCGAAGAGTGCTGGCGCCTTTCATCAGGATTTTATTTTCTAAACCTCTCAAGAAAATCACTGTGGGACGACATTATCGATACCTGTCGACGTTATTTTACAATAATACCGCCTACACCCATCTATATTGTGCTACAGTTAGCCGAGTAATTTTACTGGAACTCTTCTGTAATGTTAAAACTTACCATTAGAGAACTTCGTAAGAATACGATTTAAATGGAAGTCTGCGAATAAAGGTTGTTCTTAAATCACTAAGATTAATTTTCTGCGCACATAATTTATATCAGCAAACCAGGACGCGGGTCGACGAGACCATGAGGCAATTTACAAACTCGAAAATCGCGGAAGTTCGTTAATTATTCGGCGGGAGAAGGCTCGAGCGCGCCGGGACTCACGGTTATTGACAATTAAGACAAGGCCCGACCGCTTCACGCGCCTTATTGCTCTGCTTGTGGTCGCCCACTGCTACCCAAGCTGGATTTCAGATATTCTCTATTCAATAAAGTGCACCTATAAAGTATAACGATTTACAGCGATCCCGACATTATTACCAGGTTTACAAGCATTCTGAGCTTTAACAATCATGTTAAACTCCTAAAATGGTACTTATAAAAACCCACTAGATGGTGACATAAAAAATACGAATGATAAAGCTTTGTAAAAAAACATTTTTGTTACCTTGTACCTACGACAAATTCCAATTATCCATCCGCTTAGAGTTATGCTCCTGTAAAGAAGTTCAGCTTCATAATTTAACTAAGTATAACTCCGAACAGACAGATAATTGGGATAAGCTGTCACAGTGGATGATTTATGTTTTATTTTAAAAACTCTTTTCGGTGTAAATAGTAATCTGAATAAAGCTGAGTTTTTGTTCTGTGTAACGAGTTACGTTATCAAGATTTGTTATTATAAAACCGTCTAGAATCTTATGCAATATCGCGTTTGTCATTTGCGTCAAGTCGTCAGTTCGAATCTTGATCATGGCAAATTATTTTTATGTATTAAGTATTATTTATTTAGGCATATTACAAAAAATATTTTGACATACAAATGTATTTTTTTTTAGCATAATCTAATTTTATGAATTATTAATTAAATTTGCTTGTATTGCTATGAAGAGAAGCAGTGTGACAGCTATTTATTACATCACATATTAAATCATCCCACATAGTAAGTAAGGAAACAGGAAACGGGTTTGCGGTAAACCAAATTTAAATTCGACATTGTATCAGTATGGTACCTCCGCTCAGAGGTATCGGCGAACCCTCTGTCGACATGTTCCAGTGGCTCTCCACTTTAGTGAACACATCCTAAAGATGCTTACATACATCCAGCATAATAAAAGCATTTAGCGAATATGTAACAGAATTCGTTTCCAACGTGTCGATCGGAGCTCGATGGAAAAATACAAATATATGAAGTGTACCGATCCAATGTAGGTACCTAGAAACGCACGAGACACGTAACTTCAATGTAAACAACTAACACGGCTCCGAGAATCCCTCTTAAAGTAGGCCATGTATCGTATTATGGGTGGCTCCACTCTGTATTCATAGCGAATCTGGGACAGCGAGCAAGCCAAAATGGCGAATATAAAAATGAGTTAAGTGATAGTAAACGACGCCCTGCCACGGGATTCGATATTATAACTTTGGTGTCTAATAGATTCTAAAAAGTAACTTAAGATGACCATATTCAGTCCTTCCATAAAAGTTTAGCAACTTCCCTTACTATAAGTAGATAAGTTTTGCCGAATGTTATCAATCTTGTTTATTAGATACATTCGTATGTAAGTAAATTAATCAAGAATGTTTTGCTGTCGCTGTGTTACAAAGTAAACAAGATATTTTGTTTATTTTGCTGCGGCATTCGTATTTAAAATGGTAATTATACCAGGGTGGATTAAAAGAACATGTTACAATTCAAAATTATAGGGCCGTGCTTAGTATTCTTAACATTCATTCATGTACATAATTATCATTCATATGCATACATTATGCTGTTGGAAACCAGAAGACGGGTCTTAGAGTACTACTTTAAGTATAAAGCGATAACATGAAGAGACGCTTTCGTACGGAGTGAGCTTAAATCAAATACGAGAAGGCACGAGACAGAAGTTTATTACACAATTGACAAGTGAAATCGACCTATAAAATGTTACAGCGCAACCGTGAAAATGTGTTTTAACTTAAACCAAAGGTGTTATTTGGAGTACATAAGTCTCCTTTTTTTAACAAAGCTTAAACTTTTTTTTACTTACTGATTACTATATTATGTGAAAAAAACAACAACACCAATAAAACTGTGGATTGGTAGAAAATAACATTTTGCACTCAATGACATTCAACCCCTCAAAAACCGATGGGAATTTCCCTTTCAACGGCGCCATGAGCAATGGCTCATGTCAAGACGACAGAAGATGATCCTCTATCATTTTACGATAGCTATTCATAAACCTACTACATATTATATATATGCATGAAAAGATGTAAAAAATAACCGCCATAACACTACCCATAGAAGTCTTACGTTCAAATTCCGAAAGCGGGCAAAATGTTATTAGGATTGCCTGAAAAAAATACGGAATTGGTTATGATAACAGACTACGTCTGCCTCTTCAGCGGATTGTGGGCAAAGAACAGTTCATCTCTACCTACACCTTAGGGGATTACCAGCGTTATATAATACGAACAATACCCAAGCCCACGCATTTTTTCCGTTATCTTTCTGTACAAATGGCGGTAAACTATACAAAAGGTTACTTTGACATGAAAACGCTTGAATGGAGACGACGTTAAACGAAAAACAAAATATCAGTGTTTTAGATAAGTACATAAAATATATAAAAATTTAGGTATTTGTGAAAGCTATCGGATAGATTACACTACATAATATATGTATTTTAATCAACAACAACTTCGCACTTTACTATAATTATTTTAACAATGACTCTTCGAGAACTAAGATGACATTGCACTGCTCGATAACATCTTAATAACTAAAGTTTACCTACTAATCTCTTTACGCACATTCATACATACGAGCTTTTAACTTCTTAATATATCTACATAAACATAACGTATGTTGTAATAAAATAAAACACGGTCACCCATCAAACCAAACAATCTTTCTACGTAGATGCTACACACCCTTGGTCTCGTCAATATTCGCAGGTTTTGATAAAATATACGTGTAAGGCTGAAGCTATATTTATACTACCACATAACTTCATGATAGTGAGCACACGCCCACATGTGGAAAAAGCTTGATGAAGCAAAATAGCTGAGTCAGAGCCTCAATTTATAAAGACAGGGATGGGTACTATTGCCTACACGTAATTATGTGACCTGCTTACGTATCTGTGCTCGGGTTTTCTTGTGCGTAGACACGATTATTTTGTCTTCAAATGTGTAGATTAGTCGGTCCGCTGCATGAATACGTATAGTAACCGTTGCGTAACGAAACCCATTTATTAAATAAATCAGAGGTTTGTACCTATGCCTATGTAAAACGTTGCAACATTCCCACTGATCAGTAAAAAGTAAAAGCTTTGATTTGTTAACCTTACACAATTTAAAATGGAAGTGGCAAATTCTATTATTTCTATAACTTACTGACACTGACATTCTTAACATTTTTGCCCACACCAAAATAATACTCTTGATTTGACACACTCAGAAATTTGTAAAATAATTATTCTTGACATATATTATTATGTTTCCAAAACCAATATAATAACAGAGAAGAAATCTATCCAATTACTCCAAACTTTCTTTAGACATACTTTCTTTCTTGCCTAATAAAGATTTTTAATCAAAAATTATTCGTTATTAGACTCATATTTCCACAAACGAAATTAATTGAGTAAATCAGTTCGATCGATTTATAACGAAACTGTTCATTGACCCTCCCATCATTAATACTTACATCTTAATTGAAGAAACGTACCTTTCGAGAAGACAAAGTGAGGGATTTCATTAAAATAAATAAAAAAGGTATAAAACTTTTCCTTTTTATCTTATTGGACAGGAATTTCTGGAATTAAATTGAATGGTGTCGTGTTCATCATTAATCACGGGGGTTCTGGCTTGTTCGCGAGCCGCTCCTATGAACTTTTTTCTTTTTCATAAAAAATAATATTCTTGTTTATCAGTTTTTTGCGATAAAATTATAACTGTCCTAGTTTTTCCGAGGATACAATTTATAGCATTGAGCACGTTATAAATTGGGAAATACAAGAACTGGTGGATACGTTTGCGAAAACAGAAACAAATTATAGTTTTATGTGAGACTACGAAGGTAAGTTTAATTAAAACACCAGATATTTACAATATTAAAGTACGGTCTTTGTAAACCTTTACTAGCCGTGATTTGAAACCCAGGTAAACTGTTGCAAATGAGACGTTGCTTTTCAGACAAAAGTTGTTCAAAACCTTGATTACTTCCTAGAAATAAAAGGTTAAACAAACGGATGTGAGACTCTGAATATGCGACAAAACCCTTTGAAACACAAAGTTACTGGTGCTGTCGCACAACAGTTATGTAGTATCTCGATTTACCTCAGAAATTATACAAATGTTTAAAAGAGAATCCGAGAGGTATATGCAAAACTACACTAAAAACGTATTCGCCGCTGTAACTAAAGTTTTAACGAATGCTGCACAATTTTGAAAAGTTCAAATTATCATAATAGATTTTTTTAAACTAAACATTGTTCCCAGGTACGCACTAAAGCGAATTTATGAAGCTACAGCGTTCGCAACTTTAAATAAAATTAAATAACATTCGGAATAACAATGAGTTGGTTACAGGATCAAATACTGATATTTGGCTAAGACTAATGAATATTCAGCATGTAATACGGCTGAGGTAGATTATCAATATTTAGCTCTTTTATTTTTTAACCGACTTCAAAAAAAAGAGGAGGCACTCAATTCGTCGGGATATTTTTTTTTATGTATTTTCCCTCATAACTCGATATGAATTTTTTTTTTCTTTGGTTGGGTTTACTTTCCGATTGGTCCCCTAGAATTTTTTTCATTACCTGATGATGAACTTCGAAGATATGGAACGGAACTCCTCATAGGATCACAGCAAAACGCCCCTAACTTGATGATATTGCATAAGTAATATATATAAGAGCAATATATTTTAATTCTTATTTCAAGGTAGGAGACATACCTGCTCTATAACTTGGTCAAACAAGTTAGTAACGGAGTGTAAGCTGAATCTTATAATTTGATGATAAATATATTATTATTACATGTGATCCTGACACGTGACATTGATAATCTAAAGATCACGTGTAATTTACGTAACGTGTAAATTACGTTAGTCAGTTTAGTGACTCCTTGTATGTGATATAACATATTTTGTTCTTTTTCTTTTGGGCGCTATGCATTCTTTTTGAGCTTATACATTATTTTTACCCGTTCTAAGGGGGAGGCCTTTGTTCAACAGTGGACGTCTTCCGGCTGATGATGATATAATTTTAAACTAAAACTCTTCAAGCAAAAGCCTTTCCTCGTAAAGAGTGCGCGAATTCAGCTTTACTTTCGATAATTTATTGGCAAAAAATGTGCATCGACTCCTGATAAATAACAAAACCTCTGCCCCTCCCTTCGGGGACCAAGCGTGACTATATGTTACGAATGTTTGGTTTAATAAAGTCCGTATCAACCCCAAGTAGAGATCTTTGTAGAGATTCTTTCACGGTTGAGCAAAAGGCACCAAGCCAAAATAATGAATGGTGCTTCGTGGAAGGGCCTTTGTTGAACACTTCAATCATAGAATGAAGCCCAATAGTAAAAAGCACTAAAACAAATTACATTTTTTTATTGTCATCGTTATATTTTTGAGGGTCTTGCTATAATTTGTACTTTTATAGATGAGATAAAGTTAAAAAAAAAAACATTTATTTAAATAAGACTATTGATACTTAATTTCTTTACCTATCTATAATTATAGTTGTAGTTGTATAAGCATACTAACATTAACTCTTTTCTTACTAACACTTTACGAAACATGTTTTCTGTAATAAATTATAAATTAATTAATTAATTTCTATTGATTGTATCTTACATTTTATTTTTGAAACTACAAATGACTTAATCGCTTCCCTAAGCGTAGCTGGTGAGACTCCAAAAAGCTTATTATAAACATATTATCAGGAGCAACTCACTATCGGTAACAACATGACCAATAGTATAAATAATGTGATTTACATTTCTCTTTTCCGAGGAGACTAGAACTCTAATCTACATAGTTTTTATTAGTTGGAATGTAATTCGCTCCCCCCAGACATTAACTTATGAATAAATCACCATACTGAGTACATCGTATTATTGATGTAAAGTCTGTCGCTAAAGAAACCCTCTACCTAGGTAGAAAGACCAAGTAGAGTTACAGTTCAACTAGTAAGTACAATCACTCACCACCACCTGGTACATCTTTAGCTATTATGTAATGCGTAATATTGAAGCATAATATACCTATACTAATATTTCCAGAAAACAAACAAAAAAGAAAAAAAAAACTTCTTTTTTTTTTTTAATTTCCTTTATTTATAGAGGTTTTAATTACAAAATTATATCAACCTCATCGTAATAACATAATAAATGAGGTAATAAAAGTAATAATCAATACATTTTAACTAATACATCTTCATTCTTCTCTTAACACCTAGATTAACTAAACTATATAACTTCCTTGCGGCTTCCGAAGTTGGAGCCGCAAGGATGCTATTACAAGCTCCTGTTTCGAATGTAATATTATACAAGTAAAATAGTTCTGCTCTTCCCCGTTCATTCCGGACACACTCCATTATTACATGGTATGCATCCTCAATCATGTCACATTCTGTGCATTTTGGTGAGCTTGTTTTGCCCATCATGAATGCGAATAGATTTAATGGCATATGTCCGGAACGGAGGCGCAGCGCAGTTACTAATGTCTGCCTACCCATGTCGGCGCCGTCTATCCACGGTCGCTTATAAATATTTGGCTGAATCGTAGCATACCAGATGCCTTTACTTCGGCTTCTCTCATTAAAATATTCTTGCCACATCGTCAAATAACTTTCTCTAACTTTATAGAATATTTCAGAGTAATAAGGATCGCAAGTGACTGTTTCACCATCCACCGACGCTTCTTTTGCTAAGCAATCGACAATTTCATTACCTTCGATTCCGACATGGGAAGGCACCCACTGAAGAACAACAAATTTATTTTTATTAATAAGTTTTTGAATAGTCTGTATTATGGAGTAAGCAATAGGAATTCCACACTTTGTTGATGTGCATCGATTAATTATCTGTAGCGCACTACGAGAGTCTGTTACAACTAAACATTTTGTGACATCTGTCAGCGACTCAATATATGTCAAAGCTTTTAATAATGCGATCAGTTCGGCATGCATAATTGAAATTCTAGAATCAATTTTAAACTTCCTTGAGTATTCAGTAATAGAATCAAAAAATGCAGCACCTATCTGATTATTATTACATATGGAAGCATCAGTATAAATTGTATAAAATCCTGTATAACTTATGTGTAAATATCTATCACACAGATTTTTTAACTGAAATACATCGTAATTATTCTTAGCTTGAAGTACTTTATCAATATTTATTTTAATTAAATTAGTCAAATCCACATTACTGACCCAAGTAGACAAATTGAACATGTCCAAATTATTGCTGCAGTGAACTCTTTCACTCATTAATTGATCGTGGATCGAGACTAATAGAGGCTTTTGTTTATGTCTCCAGTAAGAATTCGAACACAGTGATGAAAGGTTTTGTAATATACCAACAGTGACATTACTTATTAAGGATTTGCTTTTTAACCAAAACTTGCTTCCTAAATAGAACCGGCGAATATGCAAAGGGGGAATGCAAAGTTCATTTTCCATTATATGTACTGGAGTACTTTTTATGAATCCTCCTATTGTACGCATGCATGTATTTTGTAATCGTTCTAAGCTAACCTGGTGTGTCCGGCTAGCATTGTCATAAAGAAAGCTTCCATAATCTATTCGACTTCTTACAGTAGCAATGTAAAGATGTCTTAAATGGGTAGGATGAATGCCCCATCCTGAACCGGCAAGCCATTTAAATATATTAACAAATTTAACAACTCTTTCTTTTAATTCATTAATATGTTTTCTCCAAATGAGTCTGAAATCAAACCAAAAACCTAAATATTTTACATTATTTACAACTTCTAGAGGTAATCCATTAATAAACAAATTAACAAATTCCCTTTTATACCCTCTTTTGAATATGCATACTTTGCTTTTAGAAGTAGAAATTTCAAGTCCTAAACTTTTTATTATAACATTAAACTTGTCTAAAGCCATCTGCATACTAACTGAACCTGAAGAGCAATTATGGCAAACCGTGTACAGGACGAAATCATCAGCATATTGGGCTAGAAACACATTATTTATAGTTTTGCAAATAGGTATAGTAGCAACATTAAATAACAATGGTGACAATGGATCACCTTGAGCTAGGCCGCGTCCTGCTTTTCTACAAATTGATATATTATCATCACTACAAATATTCAAATCTC
This sequence comes from Abrostola tripartita, assembly GCA_905340225.1. NCBI lineage: Eukaryota > Metazoa > Arthropoda > Insecta > Lepidoptera > Noctuidae > Abrostola > Abrostola tripartita. The sequence continues at coordinate 8,855,557 of HG996488.1, forward strand.
GGTCTTTAAGAAAATTCCACAGGTACATGCAAATGTTTGAACCAATATGTAATTTTTTATTCATATACAAAAGAAGAGGTACAATTTCAATATTATTATATGCATTTTCAATATCAATAAAACAACCTATAGTATAAAGTCCCTCTGTGAAACCTGACTGTATCCTCGAAGTTAAAATTGAAAGACTTTCTAAACTAGAACGACATTTTCTGAATCCTACAGTACTTTCAGAAAATATTTTATTATGTTCTAAGTGCCATTCAATCCTATTTAGTAGCATATAATGAAATGTTTTGCAGAGACAGGAAATCATGGATATCGGTCGAAATTCCGTCGAGCCGTTTACATTATGACTTTGTTTAGGAATTGGCACAATATTTATTTGACGCCACTGCTTTGGAACAAATCCGTGAGTGAAGAAGTTATTAAACAATGATAATAAAACATTTATTGAGTTATCTGGCAGGTTATTAATCATACTATAGGATATATTATCACTTCCAGGTGTGGTATTTTTAGATCTTATAGATTTTAATAACTCTTGTCTTGAAAAAGGGGAGTCTAGTTTAGCATTACATGGTGTAAAAGTAGGTGTAGGTAACTGAACAAAATCTGGCGTAAGAGATGTGAGGAGATTCTCCATGGTAATTTTATCGATATGTGTATATTGCCTAGATGATTTATATCCTTTCATCCAACGTAATTTTTGCCACATTTCAGCAGCTGAAGTTTGTTGATTTATTGTAGAGCAAAAGTTACGGAAGGAGACCTTCTTCGCTTCTTTTATAAGGTTTTTTGATTCACTAATTTTAGTTTTTAATATATCGTAATTACTTGTAGTTGGATTTCTACGAAAGTTAGCCAATGCTTGACGACGTACCGCTACAGACTTTGATAACGTTGGATTCCAATATGGTTTTGGTTGAAAATTGATAATTGGACCAGTGTATGTTTTATAATATGGAATATTTATGTCAGCAGCTATGTTAATATAGTTTTCAAATAAATCATATGTCAATTGTAGATTATCTGAATGTATAAACTGATCGAAAAGACTCTCAGCGGATTTTTTATATGATTTCCAGTCGGCAGCTTTGAAATTACGACGGATTATCTGAGGCTGTTTGGGTAATGTAAAGTAGTTATATTTTAACTTAATGACTAGATGGTCACTACCTAATGTCTCGTTTAATATGGACCAGTCAAATTTAATAGCAATATCTGATGACGCTAATGATAAATCAGGTGAAGACTTTTGTAAAAGGTTATTGACAAGTTTAATGCGAGTAGGCCTTCCATCATTTAATATTATGAAATTGTTTTCAATCAAAGAATCGAATATTTGATTTCCGCGTGTATCGGTTTTATAAGACCAACAGCTGTGGTGCCCATTAAAGTCACCAAGAATAAGAGTCTTTTTGTTATTTAATGATAAAAGGAAGTCCCAGTCACTACTAGATGTTTTTACTGAAGAAGGGCAGTAAACTGCTATAATATTTTCTATAACGCTGCAATTATATAATTTAACTTTAAGTGTTTGTATCCCTATGTTTTGACAGTTAATTGACATATTACAAGACTTTATCGAATTATGGACTACAACTGCTACACCTCCATAGCTATCGATACGATCATTACGAAAGACATTATAATTTTTAAGATTAAGTGAACTATCGGGTTCTAACCAAGACTCACAAAGGACAGCAATGTGAATTTTTTCTTGTATGAGCAAGTTTTCAAAATTCAAAAGTTTGGGTCTTAAGCTTTGGCAATTCCATTGAATAATATTAATGTTACTATTTACAACTTGTCTATGCATTATCTAAACCTAAAATTAACTCAAATACATACTTAAGTAACGGCCACTGAGATATGCAATCTTTCACCAAAACAACTAGCCACTCACAACAAATTCGTATAACATCTTGTACTTTATTCGACATAGAATCTTTCTTGTCAAAAACTGCTTGTTTAATTTTTTTGAATAGTTCTTTAAAAGCCACATTACCTTGCTCTGGCTGTTCACCCGCTGTTGTCTCAGTATTGTTGACATCACTCGCTCCGCTAAATCCAGGCTCTATAGATTCCAAATCAAAATTAAACTTTTTGACCGTATTTTTTGGTTTGGGTTTTTTCTTCGGCGTACTTACATTATTATTATGTTGCACAGGTGTGTCGGGTAAGGTTCCTCTTGCAATGCTCGCATAGCTGTGGTCGTTACGCGTCTGATATGTGTCTGTAGATTTTTGGACTGCCGGCAGAAGTTGTGAAAAAGTATGGGAAGAAGAAGGTGGTGGGTTACTTTGAGGGTAATGTGATGAGACTGAAATCGGGCAAATTGTTAGAGCTTTACGGTATGTACAGTTATACTCAGCCATAACTAAACGTATTTTCCTTTCCTTTTTATAAGTAGGGCAATCCTTTGACAGTGCCATATGTCTCCCCGAACAATTTGGGCAACAAAACTGTATTGTGTCACAGTTTGGGTGATCTCCACTACATTTGGGGCAAACTATCTTTGTATGGAGACACCTTTTTACAGTGTGACCCAGTTTCCAACAGCGGGAGCACTGCGTAACGGGGAACACATATTTTTCTACGTTTATTTTTAAGTTATCAACGACTATGTATGCCGGCAAAAATGGTCCCTTAAAACATAGTCGAACAGTTTCACATGGTATCCACCCATTTCCACTATGGTCGCGTCGGCTAAGACGTTTCAGACTTATTAGTTCAGCCGAAGTTGGACACGAAATATCTTTTAGTATTTGTTCATCAGTAAGATCTATATCGACGTTTTTAATAATGCCGTAGGAATAACCGACTTCCATGGATTTTGACATTCTCCAATCCATCAATTTAAATTTATCGCAAGTAATAAATCTCTCAGCATTAAGTTCGTTATTAAATTCCACTCTTAATCTATATGGATTTATATATTTGATTTTTATCGTGTCAGAAATGCCATTCTCCTTAAACAACTTAGCTAAACCAAACTGTTTTGGTAGTTTTTCGGAACAAGATACATAAACTTCTATTTTATTGTAACTATCCTTTACTTTCTTACCGCCTCGCCCAACCTGAGTCCAATCTGCATCGTCTTCTTCTCTTAATCGCTTACCCGTACCGCTAGATGACCCCATACTGAATTGTACTTCACCAAATTCAAATTGAGTTGTCTGTTGTACCTTATAATTTTGCTGTATTGTTTCTAACTCCATAATGTCCTCTTCCAAGTAATGATCACATGAATTGGTATCGGAAATGCAATCTTCTTTTTCCTTATCAGACATTGTATAATAAAATCATTCGCTGCATAACAAAAGAGCGCGAAAGCGCGAGGCGCTCACAGCGCCGATTTGTCTTTTTGAAATATGTACGACTATGTACGATGTGCGATTACTTAGATATTATATTAATGTTACGACACACACATACAGAAATACACTGCATTAACTAATAACTTTATATAATTAATTAATTAAGAGCATATTAAATCGACACCATATTCCCGCCAAACCATAGAGAAAAAAGAAAAAAAAAAAAAAAAAAAAAAAAAAAAAAAAAAAAAAAAAAAAAAAAAAAAACTTCTTATAATGACGGCACTACATGTAGCAATAGATATTTTATTATTAGGTTAAAGTAAAATATTATGTTTCCTAATAAATCAGTGCCTACAATACAAAGCCAAATCACCATAAATATTAGGATTAGTGCATGCCACGTTAGTTTTTAACTGAATATACGAGTACATGCATTTACAATATATGTAGGTACGTTTTGCTCGTATTTTTCCATTTATGAGGCTCTGCGTAGCACTAACGCGGGCCTCACCCATGCCCCTAACGTAGTTCGCAAATATATCAATATTTGCCAAATAGCTCCAACGTTTGTACGCTGTGAGTAAACTCACAACTTATCAAAGTTTGTTTACCTACAGCGTACGAATGTCATTAAGCTTTAACCTTTTCCTTGGTAGATTCTTATAACTTGTGCTACGCATCCCTTAATCCCTTGAACACACTTCATATTTTTCTTTCATAGAAAGTACTCTGATGTCGTCGACTTCCAAACAAACCATGTGGACGAGAATATCAGGTTTGAACACATAGTGAAGTTAGTAATAGAAGTAATTTTGTTATTTAAATAAGTCTGTGTGAAATTATTATTTAATAACCTTTAGATGCATGCATCATACTTAGGTACCTACTGAATAACAGTAGAATCAATAGCCAAGAAATTAGATTTTATACTGTCGTAAATTGTCAGTCATGAGTCATGAAAAATTGACAGTTTTTGTTCAAGAATAAGAATCAGTTTTAGCCCCTGAGCGAAAACGCGATCTTTTATTTTTATATAATGGATAGAAACTTTATTGAGACGATAAAGCGGTCATCTGGCTTCTCATAGTCCTCGGAGGCGCATCACGTAGGAGCGTATGCCGCGATCAGTTTTCAGCGCACCTGCAGTCGCCGCTCGCATACTAATCCACAGAAATATTAATATTACGTGATAAAATTATCATACTTTCATACTATCTGTAGAATTACATTAACTCCTAGGTATTCATTGTTAGCGAAAGAAATCGTAGGGCTATTTCAGTGAGGCACTCCTTGGTGGTTTTAAGGAGTACCTACCTATTTCGTTCCAGTTCATAACACGCGAGTCACTCGCGTCAAGCTTTTCTGGTTCTATATTAAACTCATTAAGTGCTTTTGTAGCCTTTCCAGATACATGAAATTTAATTCGTGGTCATTTTACCTTTGTTAGACAATTGTATTTTAAGTAATTAATCAAAGAAAATATGTTATTAATAATTCATTCTTTTTACAGAAAAGCTACTTTACCTGGCTACAACGCTACACGAGTTTTTGAAGAAACCTTTTATAGAACTTCGTCGAAATTTTGCCTACTTAGCCGTTTATTTATTCAATTTGAAGGAACAACCTTTGTTACAATGATACTTGAACCGTTTTTGTAATTATAATCGCCAACGGAAAACAAACAAGTTGAGAAACTTTTTCGCTTATCAAATTATTTTTATAGATAAGGGTGCTGCACGGCGAGGTCACTGGATGGATCGGCGAGGGGCTTTCACTTGACAAAAAACACAATTAATGCAATAAACGTCTCGCGTGCTTTGTAAATATAACTACTCACAAATTTGTGAACACATCACACAGCGTCGCGCGTAAGCTGTAAAATAAAACTGAGTGTTTGAAGAGGCGTGAATTATGTAATGCGAGCAGAACACCCGCCTCGCTTTCTTACCTGCACACAGCCTCATTTGCTCGTATGCTGGGAAATGGCTCATAATGGCTTCCTTTATACCACCTTTCTTTAAGGTAAAATCTCAAAGATTAACCGGATTAACACTACAAATGCAAAGAATATTTTAGGGTTAATAACGTGTGCTCAGGTCAATATTTGTAGGTATGTGATGGGATAACACTAAAACAATAAGGAAAATATATTAATAAAAGATAGACAAATGACGATTTGTTGATACGATACCTAAGTGTTTTTGAGCTTTTACTCATAAGGTACAACTAAGGACAGTGTAAATGTACAACAACTCAGTACATTAGTCTTGTATAATTGCTTAAGAACCTTAAATAGTGAAGAACTAAACTAGCGCTAGGAAGCAAAAGTCTTTAGGCACTTCGAAAAGCAATCCTTTTTTGAAATTTAAATGTTTCGGCCACTCTCAGAACTTTATTTCAAGGCGTTGACGGTCTCAAGCGTAGTTGGAAAGCACTTCTGTTACTATTTTCTCTTATTGTATTCGTACCAGTATTTTGGGAAAGTACATTAATGTTTAACCAGCAATTTACCTACATTTGCTTGCGTGCTAACTGTTGTTGCTTAAATTACGAAACACGTAATTTGAACTATAATTGTACAGTGATATTTATACAGAGTTACTGCTAACTTGACGTATTTAGAGGACGTTAAAAATGGTTGAAATTAAACAAATTAAGCAATCTAACCAATTCTACAAAAGATATTGTTGAAGATTTTTTTAAATGCTCGATTTCTGTGAAACTAAGGACAGAAGCTAATCTGCCAGCAAAAACTACATAGTTGTGAATATATAAATAGAACGAAATTATACAGATCTCAGTCAATGCGTATTTATCAATAACTTTCACCAACGCACTGTGCACTGCCTAAGTAAACATCTTAAGAATCTGAAGTTCACTTTATCTTGGTTGCCTTCCCTTTTCATTAATCATCGCTATATTTAGGAACGTATTTTTTAATTCTTTTTATGGAGTCGTTTTTCATTGTGGTGTCAATTACACTTGTTATCTTAATTGTGTTAGTGCCCCATCATTGTACATTTTATATCATATAATTTTTAATTTAACCCATGGTTTTAGTAGGCACCGTAATTTCTAATTATATAAAAATGGTGTCCCTATCTAGCGGCCTGATATTAACTCTACATACCATCTGCTAATGATATAGAAAACCATTTGGTTACGATCAACATTCCTATTTAATGCGCCGGCACCCAACTGTGAAGAGAATTTGAGAATTGGAGATAACTGATATTGGATCGAGATACCAAGAGAGCGTGAAATAGTTCCACGAAATATAAAATACCCAACTTACCTCACTAACCTATTTAGTGGAGTACATGAAATAATCTAACGCATCAAAAATTAGACATCATAATCATTTAAACAAATTATTGTAGTTGTCACTATAGATTTAGACGATAGCAGACAATGATAGGTAACCTAAATACCCCACATTTTAAAGAGATTGTACCCAAATATTATTCGGTCCAAATGAAAGCGTTATCGGTGGGTATTTACATACATTTCATAGTTTTACTTTATGCGCACCAACATTCAGATCCATAAATAATTTATCAAAACCCCTTTCGAGGTCACAGCGCGGAGGCAGCAAAAATCGCTTTACGAATGTGGGAACTCGCGGGAGGCACGGCGCGCGGCGGGTCGCAGCAGCGCAGCGCGGCAGCCAGCTGGGTAAGCGACGACGCCGCGTTCATATAACCCGGCACCGGCGGCACCACCGCGCAAACAAATTGGATGCTTAAAATTCAATTTGAAGGTTTCGCGGTCCGCTTCATTCGCTCTCCCCGTTCGTTACAAGCTGGACTCGCTCACATATCCAAATGGAAACGCAATTATTTTGTCGTAACTTGGTATATTTAAATGTTTATCGCCGGCGGGCACAGTGCTTGTTTATATAATGGAAGTTGGATTGTTTGCACCGAAATCAATTGAGAGATTAAAATCCTAACACGTATGATGTACCTACATTGTGTAGCGAGCCTATTTCAATTGGTAGGTAACGAAGTCATAACATGAAGTATCATATGCCTTCCTACTGCTGTTTTACTGTAGACAGTAAAATGTAGCTCTTTTGAAAGTTAAGGCAGCTTTATATAAATATTTCTATAAATCATTTAGTAAAACAATTATTTGGTTTAGGCGAATTTGCAATTACAACAACATTTAACAATGTGCTTGAAATCGCTGTGTTGTTGTGGAAACTTGAACAACAAAACAAGACGAGCTCTTAAAATAAAGCGGGATTGTGGTGGGTACTATCCCGAGAAGAATTTGAAGTTGAAATAACTACTAGACGAAGTTTCTCTTCTTCAGACTCACGAAACTTTTCGGAATAAATTCAAGTTTCCTCAAGCTGAAAATTGATGAGTACTTCTATGAATTTAAATATTACCAGAATAATTTGAATTAACATAATGGCCATAAATCCATTCGTGGTATCCCTGCGTGCTATACATTTCAAAAGACTAATTTCTAACAAGCATGGAACAATAAACAAACATTGACAAAACTCAGAGGAGCTCGTAGGTTGGCTTTAGATACACAGTCATAAGTTTATGTTCCGTCGTCTCAGTTCCTTCTAGAACTTTTCTAATCCTGTATTCTTCGGTAAACTTTTCCAATATTGCAAACATAACAAGCTTAGGTACATGTGCCTAATTCGAAAACATCCAAGAATCGGGAATGCAACAACTTTTCATAAGATTAACTAATTTATTCATATTATCTAAATGAAGCATGTGTGTGTATTTTCAGCGGTAAGTATGCAACAAGTGTGAATGTGTTCAGGTTAGCGACCTACAATATTCCTCGTCATACATCTCGCTGAATGCTGGAAATGAATTTCGTTGGTTTGCCGAGAATTAATCACTGCCCGTATAGTGTCGAGGAAAATTAGAGCGCTGCAATTCCAAACACACCACGTCGCTTTGTCGCAAAGTAACCGAATGAACTAAATGAATTATCACGCGGCGCCAGCTCGGGAATCAGCACTTTCATTAACTTTCTACCTTGTACTTTTACCGGCATTTTCATTTATTCTAGTTTAATTTATTAATAATCCTTGTAAACTCTCCACATGTAAATAAGCCGCAAGGGTTGAGCTTTGCCAGAACGAATACTGAAAATTCCAGAGGGATAAGAATGTTGTATTTCTTTCAATGTCATTGCAAAGTGAAAGTTGTTAAAAAACATGTAAGTATAATGGCATTTTTCGACGTGAATATTTCTCAGTGAATTTTACAGAACTTAGGTATAAATGTAAATGCTTATCTTGATATGTTAAATTTTAGCTCTCATGTAAGAAAAATGTATGGATGACCGTAATATAATGAATGGTATCCCAAAGCCTTATCTAGACAGTGATACACCGATATTCTATGAAATCAGACGATTTTCTTGGAAAAAACATAAACTACGATTAAATTTCAATTCTTTATTCGACACCATATTTTATGCATTCCATTAAACACCAAATTGTAACAAAATGTTTTATGTTTATATGCAGTTTGCAACAGTTTGAAGTCACTATTTTAATTAAATACCTACATATTTGTAATAAATCCATAAAACTATACCGTAACAATACTAAACATATAAATTATATAACAACTTAATTACACAATTCCTCTAAGGATGTTAAACTATATTTTTATTTAGTATTTACTAAACTTCGTTTTGATAACGTAAATATATATTCATTTATCGCTGTGAAAATCACATTGACACATTTTCCTACATTATTTACTTACGAGTATTATATGGGTACTCGCTTAAGAAAATATCACAATCAAATTATACTAATTAATATTAAAAATAACTTAAACATTTTATAAATGCTTGTTTTCATTCATATGTTTCATGATAAAAAATTTAGAAATCAATCAATTTCAAACAAATACATTGTTTAAAAGTTGCATAATAAATGTATGTATATATCCTTACAAAATTATTTAAATATTAATTTAATAATGGTTTCAGTACATTATCATCAATTTGTTCGAAAACAGTGCATTTTAAGTTCAAAGGACCCTGTTTGGCGTCCAATTACCCGTTACCCCACTGGAACGCAAAAATAAATCAGATACTCATATTATATAATACTAGGTATATTTGGCACGTGAATTAACCGATAAATTAATGTCTATACAATTAAAATTTAATGAGTTATTTCATTATTTAATAATTAACAGTCAATTCCAGTTACAGACAATTTGACTAAATTCAATTTAAATACATTTCACATTTTGTCACAATGCGGAAAATGGCGTAAATATTATATAATAGTCACTCACCATTAGTTAATCATCATCAATTCCTGGGAAGATAAAAATATGGACGAGTACAAGAGGGAACCTACTTTAGATCAAGATGAACATCAATAATAACTGATGATTCTGTATTTCCACTTTTTACATAATTCACTTCTGATTTCTTATCGTCAACAATTTATACATTTTATAGATTTAGCGCACGGTCGCTGGTAACAGAGTAATATAAAAGAGACGTATTTTACGCAGAATCGACACAAAGTATTACTGATTTTTTGAATAGACAACTCTGTCTTTTCAATGTATGTATATCCAAATATATGTTTGGCTCTAAGGAAATTGTTCCATTCACAAATTATACTCCTACGATAAGGACATACTTACCTACCTTAGAAATCTCTGGGATACTGAATAGAGTTTATTTTTGGAGGACAAAAGCGTAGACAACGTCATCTATTACCCTGATTACCTATTTGATTCTTTATTTTGGAATAATCACGGAATATAACGTCAGAAAGATATCTATGTACTCGTCCATTAAGTAATAAGTTTTCAATATTTACTTATCAAAAACTACTCGAAATCAATACACCTCACCTAAAAATAACTTTACAAAAAATTACAACGTATGCGATGTTTTATAAACAATATTTTTATGATAAGTTTACCCTACATACCTGAAACACTTCATTTGATATAAGTATGTACAGCTAATGTCGGTTTGTTGCAAGTCTTTTGTCACTAATTTATTGTTATATTCACATTTATCATATACGTATATATTCACAAGAGCCTACAATTCCTTCATTCTATCCGACAATAGAAATAATTATAACTGACATATTTTTTCCATAAAAGGCAACTTTATATAACATCTCTGTCGAGTTATATAAACAGGGCTAAGACAGGCAGACAGTAGGGCCCGAACCAAGTTTGCCATTAATAGTGAATGACAAGAACCCTTTCACACCATTACCATATCTCCAATCTTAAGTAACTAGGCCATAAATTGAATATGTACATCGTAGGCGATAAAATACAAGATTTTTAGCCAAATGCGTTTTGGATAGTTTATTGATTATCACACTGAGCTAAAATATATTGATGGACCAAACACCTGGCGGCATCTATTCATGGCAGTATGTGAAAGTCCTCCATTTTATACCTCAAATCATCGACACATCCACTTTTAATATTCTTACATTCCCAGACCACTTGCTAATAGAGAGGAAAATGAAAAAGTGGTCACCCACACTACATAACACTCACAGTTCTCAGTACACATAAGGCGGAGAAGTCACACGAGCCACAGTACTAATTAGCGCGCACCGACTAATCATTTGTTTAGATACCACTATATTTACACATGACGTAATTAGTACACACATTGTTCTATGTACACTGTTAAATTACATCACAAATCACAACTTAGTCCGCTTGTTGACTACGACCTCGGCGGCAGCGTCGAGGAACCCTCATACAGATATTTCCTGAATCTGCACACGCTTCTTCATGATGCCGGGAGGCGCGGGCGCGGCGGGCGTAGGCGGCGCGCGCTGCCCCCCCTCACCTTCCGCGCCCGCCTCGCACGCACCTTCCGTGTCAGGCCCGAACTTCACCTGCGTTGAACTGTCGACAACGCGTGGTTCAAATGTGCTGGTGCGGCCGACGGCGTCGCCCGGCCGCCCGTCAACCTTTTGGATGTCAGGCTTCTGCGTGTCAATGCACACAACGCTGCCTGCCTCTATGGCACTGCCAACGCTAACGTCAGGCATTGAGCTACGCGCCGCCCGATGTTTCTCATCGTAGCAGCTATATTCTCCAAATGTCGGCTCGCCACAGTCAGACAACGTCCTTAGGTCAAATTTAGAGCCAACGACGCGAGGCACATGCGCCGACTTACACTCAAACCCGAATCCCTTGCCATCAAATGCACGAACCTCATAGTCAAGTTTACCATCATAGTTATCTGATGAAGACGAGCTGCCAGCTTCAGCGAGGTCATCCTTGGAGCGACGTGGGCGTGAGCCACGCTGGTGGTAAATGCCGGCAAAAATAAGCACGTTTAGGAGGAGGAGAAAGCAGCCGACAGCTATAGTGACTGTCAGCGCAGCTGTATATGACTGATAGTGGCTTGAGGCGAGACGACGCAGCAGTGCATCATCGGGATGCTGCGGTGGAGCCGTGGCGTTCGGTGGACACTCGGTGGAGGGCGGCGCAGCAGGTGCGGGGCGGGGAGGCGCGGCGCGCGGAGGCACCGTACTGCGCGCGCCGGCCCTTGCGCCGCCCTCCAGTTCTACCACGTGTGGCACGTGTGCACGCGACATCGACTGAGGTCTCACCGCACCTGGTGGACAATTTTCAGCAAAATTATCTGCTTCCTACATAGCTTCACAAACGACAAACGAAATGTCATAGATAACAGTTACCTTCATAATAATCAGCATTATTGTCCTGAAAATGATGGTGTCGCATAGCGGCGTCAGGCAGATCGGAGCCGGGCCGGTGCAGCTGCGGGATGAGCGACAGCCACAGCGACATCTTGTGGCCGCGGTAGTGACTGCGCATCTCCGGTTTACTACCTGCCACCCCAATTCCACAGAGAATTGAAACAAATGAGCCCATACACTAACCACAACGGTCAAGCGGGTCGCGGTACACTCGACCGACCCAAAAGTTTTAAATACCAACTCAACATTACTAGGGACACAATACCGTAATCTGTACTAATTGTATTTATATATGTTGTTGTGTTTGCCAATTCTAATCTTGAACATATATACTGGGGAAGCGAAACTTCCCTGAGTCGTCATATATTTTGGTAAATAATATAAAGCTACGACATCGGGTAGTTGAGCTATATAGGAAAATCCGAAGAGTCCATAAACTACGGATGCGTAACACAGAAGTGTGTATTCGTAAACTAATTGGGAAGTTTTTCGTTGGTAAATACAAAAACAACAGTTACGCACTGATCTCCATGTAGAGCTGGTTGATGGTGTCGTACGTGTCCCAGTAAGGTGTCTGGTCGGGGCCCAGGCGAGGAGTCTCACCCAACATTGGACTCGGAGGAGGCGTTGCCGAAGGATCATTAGGATTTCTAAAATAAAATAATACCTGTAAGCACACTTATTACAACAGTTTATTAGAATGCGGCTCTACTAATACTCTTAATAATAATATAAACAACAGTTGATTAAGCAATTGAAAAAATATTTACCTACTGGTACTCGGCCACAATTAATTTTATTAAAAGATGTTACCTAACAATTTAATTGAAACTTCCATCCCATGACCACAAAATTCTTGACTTATCCCACTAAAATAGTGATAAATAATTTCAATTTAGTCACTTTTCTCAATTTGAAATTATAAAATTTATATAAGTAAAGTTTCATCGGGTTTCAATAATTCATAAGAGTTAAAACTTTTTACGATTAACCTAGTAACTCTATATACGATCTACATACAGTTCTGAATCGTTTAAAAAAAGTATATTTTAACTAGAAAACCGATAGTGTAATTATGGTTTTATTTTAATAGTATCCAGTTTATTCTTTTGTTTTCATTATCTATATTATTATTTTTGGTTAAGATATTTAGTTATTTAATAACTACACGTTATTTCAAAAGCCCGTAGCGTACCTACGAATCATTTATTTGGCAAAACTCTTCATCACAATACTTTGATTAAATTATCAGGGGTTGACAAGTGCCAAAACGCTAGACGAATAGAATGAAAACTTTTAGGCACTGCCTACTCATCTAAGGCCCCAGTAACTGTAAACTAAAATGTGTTTCTTTTGTTAGGTTAATATAACGATATTATATTAACGTAACGTGAAAATACCATTTACAGTACCTACACTATTTTGAAATTCAGCGGTACCTATCTCTTAAAACACACGTTTACAAATGTGAGTAGGGACACGGTTGCTTACGCAAACATAATATAATATGTAATCCAAATGTGGCATCACTTCTCGCGCAGGCTTTGCAAAGCGACCCAGTATCTAGACGTGTGAATAATTAAAGCCTCCTTGTTTCTTTAACACATTATATGTTTACAGACACTGGCGGGTACGTGAAAAATAAGAAATTTTAGTCCTACCGGGAGTTACCACAAAACGCTTGCTTGCTTTGTTCCTAGCTCGCTCGGCTCGCGCGTAAAATAATTTTAGTTTAGCCAATCTTTCTCAACATTTCATTTAAACAACCTACAAATAAGTAAAATACCTACAAATTTCGAAGTAAGTAATTAAGAAAGTAAAATTTTATTTGTTTAAACATGGTGTACATGGTACATGCAAGATAACAATGAAGTACAGAAAAGTCCTAACATGTTCAGCCACATATCGAGGCGTACAAATTGATTGGAAGAGATGGTGCATAAACCGTGATATTATTAGGTATTGAGCAAAAATTACAGTATAGACATTTTGTAGGTATTCATTAAATCATCATTATTCATAACAGATACAATTCACCAAGCATTTATAGATAAAAATGTCACGAACAAACAACTTCAGTAAATGTAAACCACAAAAATATGTTTTAGAAAACACTGCATTAGTTTAGCGACTCAATCAGGATAGGTACGTGTTAAATTTAAAAGCTATTTGCTTATTAATTATTGATCATGATGATCTAAGGTTATAAACCTTAAGGTTTATAATTCTCGTCTAATTTGACTCGGTGATGGTATTTTTTTTTTCAAATATGAAGTTGCCGGGTTTTTTATTTTCTATGATGCCCACAACTTAGTAGAAGTCCTATGCTGCTGTTGCAATAAGTACCTACCTAAAAGCTATCTGCCGCTAACCTGACAATAATTTGTTATTTTCTTACCCATTCTTAACAAAGTTCGCGATATAATGGATGCACAGTTTGGACACGCGTTGCTCCTGCTGTGTGTAGTTTTGTTGATGGTGTGTCAGGGAGATTGGCACGCCCAGGTAGTACGGGAGGTCCTCCCCGTGAACCGATCCTGGCCTCTGCACAACAAACAAAATCCCAAATGTGGTGTCATAGTAAAAAAAAATTGAATGAGTAGTGCATTTCTGTATGTGTACTTGGTATCCCAAATATTTGTTCCTATCTTAATCTTTGTAATACACATGAAAATAACATGACCTAAATAAATACACAATCTTTTACATTTCGTCTATCCCATCCCCCACAGGCACGCGGCATCGAAAGCCCGCATAACCCCTATAATAACTCCATTCGGATGCTGTACTAGGGTTGTCGAGATAACAAACAGGTGTATATCGTGACATCGTCCAATTCACCGCGCGACCACACGTGCGTCGACACGTTTCGACAACCGCAAACCTATCAACACGAACTTACTGCATGACTTATGTATACAAGTATTTGTGTTTTATTTTTGACATTTGGGACTTAATTCTTATACATCCTTATTTTGGTATGTGGAATATAAATCCAGTATAAAACAGAAAATAAAACTAATACTTATAAATAAAAGCATTGTTTGTTTTTCCATTCAATGTACCCACTAAATCTTTTCCAAGTAGGGTTTATATATAGCGACATAAACAGTGACTAACAACTTTGCTAAAGAAATTCGCTGCGCCACCATTCTCAGTTGATAAGGTGTTGCCAAAAACTGTTTTATGTTGAGCGCGCATGTTGATTACGATATGAACACACTGTGAATGTATAAGAGTATAGAAGCTTACTTGAGGATAATCCTTGTCTTGCGAGAGATGGTGGAAATGTGTGAAGTACGTAGTGCCGCCGCGTAGCGCGTGAAGGTAGCCCAGTCTGATCAGCGGTGCCGCTGTCCGCCCGTCACTTAACACCTTTGAATTTAATAAAAGAAATCATACATAGACGCCTTGTCACTAGCAAATCAGTCTACCATAATAGAGAACCATAGAACACGTGTTTCTACCAATATCACATATTAAACAAAACACAAAATTAAGAAGCGTTCGTTAACATAAATGTTTAGGAAAAAATTAAACTGATAAAAAATTTGATTAGACGTCAAAGCTTTTATTAACTGAGTTTAAGTTAAGAAAAGTCCTAGAACAAGCTTTTAAATGTAGAAATACGTAATATTATCATCTAGAAAAGCTTAATACATTTTCTCCGTTCTAACCACATTTTAATAATCTTAACAAACCGCTGAAATAGTGTCGGTACCAGAAATGTATTGAAACGAATTGAATTTACATTTCCAGCGTTAGCGGCAAAACTTTTTGCAAAAAGCATCCATAAACAGCAGAAAGTTAACGTCATCAGTTGAATCATAACAATGTCGTCGTTATAATATCTTATTTAGCGTAGCAAGTCTTTTTCAATAAAGCCTTTCAACGCTCCCATCGTATATTCAGCGTGCGCGGGCGTCATTAACTCCCTTTGTACAACGAAGGAACGTTCGGTGAGTAGCGAAAACCACTTGAGGCTTAAATTGAGATCGTCTGCGAGGCCGAGGCGCGAGGGAACGAGGGCGGCGGCGGTGGCGCCTTGGACAGACCGCGCGCCGCTCGACTAATGTCAACTCAGCTGCCCGTACAGTTTCTCTATCGATGATACTAATCATGTTTTGTTCTTCCAATCTTCAGAAACAAAAGCTTCTCTTTGCTATTAAAATTCAAAGAATTTATTGGCATCACTGTTAATCTTATATTCAAGCATGCTTGTGAACATGTTTAAATAGTACGTTGTTGTTTCTATTTGTATTCACCATGTTAAAAGCTCTTTCTAATTACGTACGTAATGATATTTCAAGTATTTTTGTCAGCAAAAAGAGGCTTTTTAGGCACAAGTGCGCTTAAGTGTTTCCATATTCTTTGTTATATAGAATCGTTATTTTATATAGATTTTATCGCAAAAAGCACGATAAGGCTAAATATCGAATAAGTATTCAAATAAGGTTTTATTAGGCTTAACAATAAAAACATGAATGTCTAAATATTTATCCGCAAATAAAACAGCTTAACACATACATAATACAATAAGCAGTAATTACAGGAGGTACACGAGTAATACATTGCCCTGTCAACGTTAATACGTTGTGTTAAACATTAATCTGCAGTGTCACTCACCTCGAGCGTGGCGTCGCGAACACTCAGCGGGTTTTGGACAGGCTTGTCCCAGTCCGTGTACTCATTCTTCAAGGTGGAATAGATCTCATTGAGGTGGTAGTAGTATGCGTTGCGGACAAATGTGCGAAGAATGCGATCCCGCCGGCTCTCGTTGAAGCCAAACTCCAAGTCTTGCGCGTTAAATTCCAGATAAGATTCTGCAAGGAATGGTATGCCTCTCATTTGCATTTATTTATCATTCACCGCTTCAAAGCCCTCATTAAATTTTATCTTAAGTATGTTATCGCTATGTTAGTAATACCTTCAATACACGAAGCGTACAATACCTGCTTAACATAGGTCGTTCATTTGTACGGATTACTGTGAGGATTGAAATAAATAGTCTCATTCATAAATTTAAATGAAGACGTAATTACGACAGATATTAGCAGCGTAATATACGGTGCCGCTTATTATTTGGATATGAAGGAATTCCAACTGTAAGTATTTAACTATTTACCCCTACGCTTAGAAGTATAGGTATAAGTATTTACAAAACCACTAGCTATATTACTATTTACTATGTGATGTTTCGTTTACGTGTACACCTTATAAATGTATGTACCTTAGCACCTGTCTTACACAAAATGAATAGGCATACATACCTATATACATATTCGTAATAATATTCCATGCCTATTTTATATTAATAAGACTTGCTGCTTCAGACTTGGTGGTAATAAGTTTCGGTACTTTCCTAAGAATGGAAGTGAAAATTAGTCTTACTTTGAAGTCTTCCACTTAACCTTTTGATTAATTTCAGCGCAAGTTTCGTAACTATTACAGAATTCCCTGGTTAATACATTTTAAGCCGACTATTCCCAGTTTCTTGACAAACGTGTAAATGTAACAATGTAATAGATCTTCCACAATTTAAAAGGGCTCAATTGGGCATACCAGTGATTTAATAGATATGACTTTAGTCAACAATTATCTAATTAAAACGAAATAGAAAATCACGGAGCTTCTTACCGGTGGTCGTTAATCCAAAAAGCAGCTCTCTGTGCGAGAAATCAGCGAGCTCATGACCGGCGGCGTTGGCCACTGCTGCCGCGCCTGCGCCTAGCCGTGAACTGTCAGTCGGCGCAGGAGCCTGGCAAAACAAACCACTATATTTAAAATATGTTTACATAAAATAACAGCCTATAATTACCTCTCTGGCAAAGACCTCTTCCCAAACAAAAAATACAGTGACATCATTTTAAACAAAAATCCTAAAAATTACAACTACACTACGTAATATTGTATTATACTGTGAAA
This sequence comes from Abrostola tripartita, assembly GCA_905340225.1. NCBI lineage: Eukaryota > Metazoa > Arthropoda > Insecta > Lepidoptera > Noctuidae > Abrostola > Abrostola tripartita. Next base: position 8,873,527 of record HG996488.1, read on the forward strand.
ATATATAACACCCAGCCTACATGCACAAAAACACCCGGACACTGAACAAATATCGAATCCGGTGAAAGTGTTATTCGAATAAATTGTATTTCAATACGTTAAATAAAAAAGAGCGAATATTATGTATTATTTTCGCTTTCAGAACATTATACTCATCTACCTACATGAAGTAACTACCGCTCTAAATCTGAACCTTTAATCGTACTAGTGTTTCAGATTTATTGGTCTCAAACTACTCCACTTAATGCGAATTTCAGTCCAGCGATTTATATAACCGTCAGAACAATTCGCAGACAAATTAATTATATTCCAATTAACTTAAGGTTTTATTGGGGAAACTCGATTTTGAGAGCTATTACATTAGATAACAGGGACGATATTTTAACCTTACCTTTGCGTACAGCGTATTTCTGTAAAAGGAGTCAGTGGGACGAGATCCGCGAATGACTGAATGCAACTTGGTATACTCTGGAAATTTAAAGCTTTTACCGTTTACGGTGCAGCAAAAGAGGACTAACGACTAACTTTCAAGTTGCAACAGTTTTATAATTCGTGAAACTAGTTTTAATTCCATGTAGACTTTTATTTAAGTACAATTATGTAAATAACTGATAGGATCGCTTCATTACTTTAGAAAAAAGATAAATTAAATCTAGAATGTATACTACCCTAGAACTCTGTATAACTATGGTAAAAATGCAACCAGTGTTATGTTCAAAACGAACCATAAACAAACATAGCTTTTATTAGTCTTGTACATTTAATTGAAACAATGTTCAACATAAAATGTAATATTCTTTAATAAGAGTCAGGAATAAAAGCACTTTCCTTATGAAATGAAAAGAGCTCTAAACGATACTAATATAAAACGGAAAAGAATGGTACTAGCATATTAGATTAAAAATTGTAATACGGCAGGAGCAGTTGCGACTGGTGATAATATATTCCCATTTTGTTATTATTTTACGTTTAAATTACACTAAATCGTAATAAAGTGAAGATATTGAATTAGGATATATCATTACGCAAATTCAAGTGTCAAAATGGTAGACCAGCCAAGCAGTAACCGTCAGGTAAGCTTTTATTAGGCGATGGAAACTGAAACAATCATGTGAAATTCTAGGCGATTGAATATTTGAGCAATCGGTAGAAATGTAAATGAACAATTGTATGGCAGTTGCAGATTGTTAGGGCAATAAAGAAGTCGGATGCATTGTCTATGTTAAGTTAACGTGAACAGATAATTGTTTTTAAGATAATTGAAATATTATGTAACATTTAGCCGGTGACGTGTTGTTAAGGCCAGATAACAAATGGTCAAATTTACACAAAAACGTGAGCACGCACGAAGGATTTGTGTAATTCGTCCCTCGAGGGGGATTAACCTTTACATGGGGGAAATATTGGGCAGGTCTATTAAATTGAAACTTTGTGAATGTTCTGTAAAAGAAATGGGGATACGTGTACTTTGCGCCTTTCAACCCCTGAGAAAGTGCGGCGAAGCGATAATAAAAAATATGGGTCTGTAAGTTCAATATATAATGAGGGAAAAAGTATCGTGAAGTTGAAACACTTGAAAGGGCCATAACTGAAAAACGTTGTTGGAAAAGTCACAAATAAAATACACTTCACATTAAATAACGTGAAAAAAACTGTTAAAAAGACAACGCTCAATCGCTCATATTTGGCACAATAAGGATACTACAACGCAGGTGTGACGTCAATTTGCTAACGAAAGCATCCTGTTAATTTCGTCAAAAGGGTTGTTCGTCCGGGGCTGGTACATTCATTAGCGATGAAAAGCTGGATGTAAGGGAAAATCGCACAAAATCCAACGAAAATTAACTTCATCGGGCCTCTCAGCGGGCTATCTATAGGTATCTAGTCTTAAGACTAGACTAAACCGACGAAACGTCTTAGCAGACGGAAACGACCGCCTTGTCGCTTATCTCAGAGAGAAACTGATATTGGTTCCATGGCAGGGCATTTGTGGGATATAAGTATTAATGCAGATAGTAACTTATTTACCAAAAAAAATAGGAGGCAATTGTATGTGATGTGTGATGAATTGATTGCATTTCGTAGACATTATTGGTATTATGTGCATTTATTGGATGAATATATTATGATCAGTCAAAAAAGTAGGTAATTTCTTGTATTTAATTCTTAATTCTCTATTACACACAATAATATAAAAAATTATCATTACAAGAAAGATGATGTACAGAGGCGAACTTAACTCAAAATAATTGAGTTCTCTAACAGCAAACCTATTATTAATATTTATGCATAAATAAACAAATAATATCAGCTTCATTACTAAACCTCTGCTTTAAATAACATTGAATACAAAAGGTTGATTAAGGATCTTACGGATGGATTAACAATGACAGTGCCGTCAACGAAGGGGGCGAAGCCGGGCAGGAAGCGCGGCGGGTCCAGCCGCACTGCCAGCAACTCCGCTAGCGGCTTATTACGCAGGCAAGGCGCTAAATCATCCTCCAATAAATCACCATGACATCCTGTCTGTTCCGCCACCTGATAATACAAAACAAATTATAAAGCTCTTAACTAAAGTGAAATTATGAACAGATTTCCACGTTTCCCGCCCTTAAATTAGATAAGTCAATTCCAAGACAGCCTACCTTGACCCCAATTTATGCTCCCCTTAATTTTTTGAGCAATTTTTTCTCGCTTCTTAAAGTAATACTCACACTCGATAATCTTAAACGTAAAGGTACCTTTCTTTTTATCGTGAGCGGTTCCCTCTGCAACGCCCATGAACTCAGCCCCGACCCACTTAACAAGATGACGCGCTTCAGTAGTTCTGAAACAGATAACCTAATTTAATTTTGTCATTTTGAACAAGGATCACCCAGATAATGAAATCTCTTCTAAAGAAAAACATTTTTATTTCGTCCTCCGTTCCCGTCTTTTTTAATAAAATAGAACTTTGCAGAATAGTCTCAAGTGTGATGTTGACCTTATTTTTAAATTACGCTGAGGAAGCTTCTCTCTTGTGCATGTCTGATGTGACCCTTTTAATCGCATTAAGTGACGGAGGATCTAAACGGGATGGTGACACGAAATAATGAAATCTGCCCCGGAGCGGTATAATTAGGAACAATGGCTGCCCCACGCGCGTACACACGCACGTGAGCGACCCGCGCCTGCACCCGTACCTAAAGCCATCCTGTTTGCGTTGGCAGTTAATTAAAAAATATTTCTAATTAATTTTTATGTTATGACATTTAAGCATATCTCGGTCTAATATAATAAAGTGAATAATGTACAGCTGCGTATTTCAGAGCGTGTCAACTTTTGTATTATTTGGAAACTAATTAACGGACTGTACGGCAATTTTTTACTTATATACTTCATATATACCTAAAATCGAGTGTGATTAAAATTGTATGTACTAAATAGCATTAACAATTAATTTCTGTAGCTACATCCATGACCAATAAAAAACTTGCATTTGAACGTCTTTATGGGCAAACATTTAGAACAGATATTTAAATTAATCAAGCCGTACCCCTCGCGACGGGTGACACCGCTAGGAAGTTGGCGAGCGCGGCGCCCGTGCCGTGTCCCATGAGCGTGACGCGCTCGGGGTCGCCCCCGAACGCCGGCAGGTTCTCCCGCAGCCAGTGAAGCCCCGCCACCAAGTCCATCAGACCGAAGTTACCCTGCGCCGACCCCTTAGCACCAGTTTTTAAAAAACCTGCCAACACAATCACCTCTTAAAACTACCTAAACAACACGTGACAAACTACCAGCGTTAATCTTACACGAATATAAACCATTCCAAAGTATAAAATGCGCACATAAATACACATTACGACTATGCCTTGCTGCTGAGAAATAGTGCCTCATAATGCAAAATATTTCACTGTCGCCTGGCGGAACAAGAGCCGGAAGCAGTAAGGAACGTCTTCAATAAATTATGATATAATGTTTTTTTTGCACACCACACACACACCTATCGTACGAAGAAACACTTCAGTGGATAGCGACACTTATGTAAATACGAAAACTTACATATTTCATACAATCTCCCAGATGTGTCATCGTTATTCAAAGTGTCCTCTCACAAAAATTGTTCACAAGTGAATCAATATTTTCTATCACATCAGTCACTATATTCAATAGTGAACTGGATAACGAACATTTGTAACATTAGTGTTTTTGAATAGTGTCATGTTGCATTCACTTTCCAATTACCTTTTGAGTTTCTTATAATAATGAGAGCTCAAAGTTCATACATATTTAGTAACTACTACCATTTTGACTGCCACTGAACAATGCGAAGCAAATATTACGCAATTCGCATACACTCTGACGTATAAATGGAAATGTCCTTCTTATGTCTAAACTGTCTGTTTTCTTTTATTGTTTGCGTTATTGCGTTAGTAATTCGTTACACAAAGTATTTAAGTTGTCGGGACTCTAAAAGTCTTCTTAAACACTCTCTTGTTACAATACATCTACTAGCGGTAAAATGCTATACAATAACAATTTCACACAAACAGTCCAACGTAATGATTCCTATACAAACTAATGTGTAGAGCTTACATCCTAACCTAGACAGATCCCATGATTTGTATTTTAACTATTGTGACTCTACTGCTGCTAATATTTCAGGCACTGCGAATATTCTAACAAAAATAACGGTAACTATATATACAAATAAGAAAGTCCTAATTATAAACGTCTTGTACTTGTTTTAAAAGCACAATAGGTTCAGTACATTTGTCTACTTAATAATAATAGCTTCAGTTTACGTCTCAGAGAAGGAAGATTACATTGAGGAAAAATTATATTCGTCACAGTAAAAAGCGGAATAAATTTTGTTTTATTATTTTCCAAATAGTCTTTTTACAGCTGCATCAAACGTCGCTCACAACTGTAAAATATAAAATACGAGTATACCTTTATATAACACGTTCATAAGATTTTGAGAGTTTGTTTCGTTTTACGTCCGTATAAACTTTGTATGGGAGCGTATAAAATACGACTTCAGTTTGAAATGATTGATAGTTAGAAAAGAAGATTGATAGTTTTCCGAGTATCTTCATAATATATGATTTATATAGTAACTGGAACACCCGTTTGATCCAAAGAATCATAAATAATATAAGGATAAGTAAAAGAAGTAAACGGGCCACCAGTGTGAGCTTGTTATACACAGATATAGTTCCCTTAAATGAAGAACTTAATTTCAAAGCTAGCAAAGATCTAATAAACAAAAAAAGAAACAGAAAAAGTTACTTTAAACTGTTTGTAAGTAGCCTGTATTAACAATGACCTACTCCTGCTGTAATAAGTCCAAGCTACCTAATAAAGACCTAAAAAAAGATATAAAAACTTCTTAACGTAAGCTCCTTTATTAAAATGTATGATAGAGTGCTTATAATAACCAAGAAACTCAATTTGAATCCAGCTATCGATCATGATTATAGCATTTTTTTATGAAATCGATTTAGAACAACAAGATAGAGCACACTCTCACCATTTGTGTATACCGTAATAATTAATCTCAAGTATACTTATAAATGAAATCAAGATTTTAAAATACTATGCTAATAATATGTGCAATGGTGTAATGGCATACTTAGTTATCACTTACCCAATACACCTAACCTAAAGTTGATGGTGACTACGACGATATTGCCGTTTGCCGCCAGCGTCGTACCATCGTACGCGTTGCCCGAGCTCCATTCATACGACTCGCCGTGCACGAACACCAAGCACGGCAAACCTCCACCCTCCCCCTCCTCGCCCCCTGCGCAACAAACATCCCCCGTGAAACACAACACCATCAAAACTCCAGATTAATATCGCCATGGAAGAGGCATTTCCTTTTGGCTCATAAATTACTTTGTGATCCGAATACTTACAATGCTTAATTAATAATTTTTGAGTGCTCTTCCTTAAAATTATGATATCATGTAATTGGAGAAAAATTACGCGCTTAAATATCACTAATTGACATACTTTTAAATTAAACTAATAAAGTAACACTTTATAACACGTTACAAATAAAACTATTTGAATCATTTGCATATAATTATATGCTGTTGTTGTTTTTAATAATAATATCTACTTACTCCCACAATTTATTGGCAACATAACACACGAATAATTATAATTTGCAGTACCACTAACACGTAAGCTTCATATTCAACGACTTAGGTTCAATAGACAAGTAGTGAGCATTTATCAAACCATTATATGACCACAAACATTGTACTAAAATGGTGGAGAACTATTTCAATAGCAGTCGGGTATCTATTATACTCACAATATTGATGACAAAACATCGACGACGGTTCTTGAATTGTTGAATCGGGGTGTCTCAGCCTCACTTCCGCACTGCTTGCAGGGGGCAGGATGCACTGCAATGCACTACGGAATTGAGGCCTCGACACCCTCCGCAGTTATTCGAGAATACCTCCCCACTTCCTCTTCAACGGAGCATCTTCTGTGTCATCTTATGCATCTTCAGTAAGTGCTTGCTTTCATTTCTCTGATCCACTACTTGTTATCGCTGACGTACGTATTTATTTACAACTGTCGAAGCGTTAAGTGCTCTACAGCTGAACCAACGTGCATAAATTATGGTGGTGTCAAGCTTAGACGTAGGTAACTATTTAAACTAACCCCTTAAATTGGGGTATCCCGACTAAAATATCGCTGGTATGTACCTACATCAATGTTTAAGTGTTTTCATGGCTAGGCCACTTGTAAAAACCAATTGACTCAATTTAACATTTTCTTAAGTAAATATTTATGAAAATTGTTATTTGGAAAATGTATTTTTTTAGCTATCAGACAAACTATATTTTTTGGAAATATGTTGAATGCCTACGTCCCTAAACTAAGTACTTTTTTATTAGCATTTAGGTACTTTTAAAAGTCTTTCAGATAAAGCCCTTTTATTCAGTACCTGAACAAACTTGTATAACGTTGTACAAAAGGACTTTTAGTTAATTGAATGGCTGATTTGATATTCCAATAGCGCAGTGGGCACGCTAAACAGTTGCTCTATACAATATCCACTCACTGCAGAATCGCAAACAGTACACTATCGTGCATTAACTGTAGCTGCCACGTTTAAAATTGGAACATTGCCTTGCAAATGGCATTCGGTAAATGGATTATTTAAGTAGCTCATGCATGTTTAGAAATCAAACAGTACGAACTTAAAGGGATAAACAAGTATCTGCTTTTGTAAATTCAGAACGGAGAATTTGTTAAGTGCCTGTAATGGTATATATGGAGATAAAAGAATAAGGTAATATTAGTGTCCATATTTTTAGCTTCAGAATATTTGCCTCTTTTTGTGCTCGAACAAAATAAAAAGGTAGTTTTTTTTTCTTCTATGCTTTACTTACATTGGACAAGAAATCTAAATTCATTTTCAGCCATTTTTTTGTATATAACATGTATGTAATTACAATTTTGGCTAATTGTTCTTCAAATTAAAAATCTGTGGCACACAGCCTGTGCTTTTGTTTTAGGACTGCGCTATTTTACTTACAGAGGTATATAGATTACAAATGATCTGTCTAGATACATAATACATTTTTAAAGGGCATGTTTAACGAACAGTGAATTAACTGCCAAATGACGTGAATAAATTATATGAATAAACCGCTGGCAAGGATTAATGAGCAGCGCGAGCCCTCGGCCGTGGCCGCTCTATTATGTTGATACCATTGTCCGCCTCTATTAGACAAGTGCTACACAAGAAAAAAGAGGAAACAAAGGCTACAGTGTACACATACAATGCCATATAGACATATACCCGTTACTCTAGAAAGATTATCCAGAGAGGTCTCACACATAACTTACAGATCATAGTATTAGTGGTTCTATGTCATTAAAGATAAACTTTTCGCTGAATACAATGGTAAATCGAAGCAGTTCACCACAGAAACATTTCCCATGGTATTATGTTTTCAAATTATAGTTATGATCTAGTCACATGTCCTAAATGACATATTTCCATATACACGCGATACGAATAAATATTATTTTTGACATTACGATATTCAAACTACATACACGTAGATCGAAACAGTACAAAATTATATAGTTAGTTACCTGCAGAAGTTGTTGTGAGAAGCTGTCCTTACATATTATACATAGTAATAGTCGTCAGGTCACCGTGATAGATGCCAGTCGCGCTTACCATTGACAGGCACATAGAGGTTCACGTAGAGGCAGTCCTCGCTTTGGTTGGCGAGCACGGGCAGTAACCGTTCCAGCTGGCGTATGCGCGCGCGCGGGTGCAACAGCAGCGCGTCGTCGCGCGGCACGGCGGCGGGCGGCACCTGCGGGCACGCCGGCCCCGAGGCATCCGCCAGCCGCGTCGTCCGCCACTGCGACGGCGTCACAGGCGGCATGTATCTATGTATCACATGCACGTTTCAATGAAATCCCTGATACTACATGACAGAATTCTACTAAGCACATAGTCATCTAAGTACTATTAGTAATATTTTGCAATTTATGATCCAAAAAGTAATGGAATCTTTATTGTGAATACTGAGGCATAAACAAGATAAGATTTATTACCTGAGGCTACCTAGTGGCGGTGTAGCATATGGCACGCCGAGGTACGCCTCGACTTGCGGATGCGAGTGGACGACGATCCCGCGAAGCGGTCCGTACTTGGTCCTGACAACCCGCGTGCTGTACTTGTGCGAGGATAGCGCGGCCGCGCAGCAGACGAGCCACGCAAGCAGCGCGGCGCGGTCCGCGCGCATCACGCGCTGCAGGCGGGGGCGGGCGCGGGCGCGGGGGACGCGCCGCCGGCTACGCGCGCGCCGCTGCGCATCACGCGGCCCGCCACGCACTCGCGCTCGCGCACCGCCCCACGCGCCTCCAGCTCATCACACACCCTTCTCACGCGCCCTCGCACACTGATATTACATACTGTTACACATCTCCTAAATAGTACTTTGGCTGGCACACTGCTTCACTACAGGGAAACTAAAAACACTTACCCGGATCATGGCTCTGTTGTAGTGTCAAAACATTTGCAAAGTTTGACCATTTGATCATTCTGTAACAAAAGAACAACTCGTTAATAACAGCAAACGTGAAGTTAACTAAATCCATCATGTCTGACTGAATGCCTTTAAGTAAATATAGATACAGTAAATTTCATAAATGTCAGTTTTAATTAAATATGAGCTTAATAAACTGGGCCGAGGCGCATGAAGAAGGTAACAGATAATGTTTACCTGCCTAACAGATCTAACCGACGTTTGTAATTTAATGTAACACAAACACGACAACAACGTCGCGTTTCTAAACGAAATTTGCCGCTTCCGTAGCAAGCTCTACCAAAATACCACTAGCGGACTCGAGCAGACGTTCACTTCCGCTCCATTTATGTAACCAAAGACTGATTTTCATTGCAATTAAATGTGAACACAATTCAATGGGGTCTTGCGAAACAAAGTGTTTAGTTAGTAGTAGTACTTATATCAAAATCTAAATAACTATAAATCGAGCTTTAATTAAGCTTTAATGAAGCACTAAAATAATAACGATAAGGATTAATTAATCAAAAACACACTTTTCTGGCATGCAACAAAAAGCATATTGCCGGGTGACTCACTGATACTAGAACCATACTGTCGCAAATGAATAAATGAATGAATAACGTTATTCGAAAAGACATCGTTAAGTCGCGCCATTTTGGTTTCCAACGTAGGGTGTGGTGTCTGACACAACAAACAAGTGTAGATTTCATTGGTTCCTGACCTGAGTTTATCTGGATTATACACCTACGTAAAATCGGTAGGTACTTTACTTAAATGTAATAAAAATTAACCAGCAATAACCCAACGATGCCTAAGCCAAAGTAACGTAACTCCAATACATAGTTATTAATAATAATGCTAGCTTATCATGGTTAGAATTAGTTAAACACTTTTTTTCGAAACGAAGTGAATTTCCTCCATAAAAGATTGCAATGCAACGTTAGCAACATTTGGCGTTAACAAGTAGGTATGCAAAGCCATTAGCAAACTGGATACGTGTACAGTTCATACCGTGTGGATGAGTATGCGTTATACCTATACCTAGATACCTCCTTCGTCTATACTACAGCCAGTTGGAATTCGTCGTAGCTCTTGGACATTAAATTTGACCCTGATAATAATTGAAAGTTGCCAAAAAGTCACAGTAAATATGAAATACGGAGTTAAATCCACTTACAAAATGTCGCGAACCAATAAATGCAGACGTTTATTGGTGACACAGCGGTGACGTTTACGGGCGCGTTTGGTTGCGCGAGTGGCCTATAAAGAACAGCCAGCAAGTGGGATACACCATCAATCACCCGCGTGACATGCAGAAGCTTTGTGGTCGCCCCGTATTTTGCTGCAAGCCCATTGATAACATGTCACCGCTGACCTTTGAATACGAAATATTTTAATAAATAAGATACTAGTGTTTTGGCACTATCATTAACGCCATAATTGCACTATAAAAGTCATATCCTGGAATGGCCAGCACTTAAATATTTCAAAACAAGCAGAAACGGACATTAGCACAACGTTCATGAATCTTTTAAACGTTACCAACATTAACACGACCTTCGGAATTTTATCAGCAAACGCAGCATGTATTATGGAAGCGGTGAAAACGTTTCGATACAAATCTTTTTAATAATAACAAAAAGTACCTACCTACCCTCTTTGCTCGAAAATTTCAAGTTTTGTCGCAAAGAAATTCTAAATAATGAAAATGGTGCTCTCATCTGAACAGAATAACTTTCTGTAAATGTAAATACCACCTACACTTTTCGTAAACAAATAATTTGACTATTTTGGCAAATAGCTTAACTTAATTACTAACTTAGGTCTTCATTGTATTTAGATCCCATCAACATCCTTATAATCTCTGGCAAGAAATTGATACCAAATAGAAGGTGATCTTAACTGTCAAAAATTGCATAGAACGGATTTTTATAACGTATCGACAACGGAGGACGTGCTTACTTCATTACAGTAATAGCCAATTTTAAAGACTGAACGAGCTCTCCTAGTTATTAGAAAGCTGATATACTGTTATTAATTGCATATTGTGGAGGTTTAAAATCTGAGCGTTCTATTTTCCAAAGTGTCGGCATCAATCTGCGGGTAATATGTTAATCTTTTTAAGCGTGATCGAGCTTTGGTGTCACACTGCGCTCAAGATAACACGCCGATTACCTAGCTCTCGCTCCTAGTGTCACTTGTGATCGATCGCTTGCTTAATCAGCCGATGCACAAAGGTTATAACAAATATTATTTATTACTCAGATCAAAATGTTAAGAAAATTATTTTTCTTCAGTAATAACGAAAACGAACTTTTGGGTTTAATGGCTAATGAAGGAAAAACTCATAAAATATTGTTCCAACCGGACGATGCGAAAGCCCGCAGATGTAGGTACTTACTTACAAGACGTAGCTTTATTCTGTTTTCTTGTTCATTGAGCAATAAGTCTATATCACAACTCAACTCTCTGATAACCGTTCAAAGTCGTTGAATGCGATGTTTCAAATCGATTTCAATCAACTACTTGGTTGGTAACACGGATTTAACATTAAAATGAAGAAAGGTGATTCAGTCATACATTCTTAAATAACAAAAATACAAATTAAGCTTTAGCCAAATGCTTAACTGATAATTTTTAATTCAATTGTAATGTACTATGATACTGTTACCGTATATTAGGAGCAAATGGTATAAATATTTAATTAGAACCCAACACTTCATAAAATGCCAAACGTGACAGCAAAACGATCTAGGACACAATACCATCTAGTACAAAGGTGACGGGAGATGTAACGAAGTATCTTCGTGCTACACCACAAGCAATCGGACATTCATGTGGTCCGGCTCTATCAGTGCAGCCGTACCATAACCCTGTTACGGTCCTTATATGAGCAAGGTAGCATAAAGCCAATCAGCTTTCCTAACTCCGACGGGACAGGTAGGTATAGCTCCCTGACGTAACTTAAAAAATAATTGCTTCTTGTATCTGTGGGTAGCAGTCAGAAAAGGCGCAAATAATAATAGGAGATTGAAAAGCTCATTGTGTACATAATAAAATATTCTTTCTTTTTCGCAGACGTGCCCATAACACCACCTGTATTTTCCGAAGGAGGAGAAAGGAGGACGTCCTCCAGCTAGGTGGGGCGACGACATGCGCAAAATGGCTGGCAGCGGTTGGAAGCGAAAGGCCGAAGATCGAGCTCAGTAGCTCATAGGAGAGGCCTGTATCCAGCAGTGGACTAAGAAAGGCTGATGATGATGATGAACCCTACCTTTTCGAGGAATAAGCGCGAGATGACATACGTACACACTTCAGGGTTGATATAATACCTATGTGTTATATTTCCGTGCAAAGTCAAGATAAATGCTACAAAGAAGATATACCGAAAATACGTGTTGCGATCTCTTGACACGCATTCGTATTTGGTGGCCCAATTAATTTCCCAAAGTTTCCAATGTGCGAAGTTGGATTATCTAACTCCTCGCGCAGGTGCTCACAAAGTGCTAACTAATTTATTTTCGAGGAAAATGTGTCGTTTCATTGATAAATACTAATGGTAACATTAATAAATTAACGTCGGTCTTATTAATTAGGACAATCTTTACAATTAAAATAATTAGCATGAAACACCTCAAAAGCAAAATAATGAAGTATTTTAATATTTAACCATGTTGTCGCTTAAATTCGCTGTACCGTTGGTAATGTTTAATCATATTATGAATTAAAATAACATAAACATAACTTTACGCCAATATTCCCCGGGGTAGGCAGAGGTGGACACTGTTCATAATATAATTAGTATACTATATAGTATTTAGGATGTTATGTTATAGGTCTCAATGTAATAAAGAGCGAGTCTGTTACCATTAACCGGGCGCACAAATTTAGACTCCATGTTGCTAACTCAGCAACACTTACTCGCGCTTAGCTACCACTACACCAACGAGGCGGTCAAAATATTCAGGAAGCATTGTACCTCAATGAATAAAATTTAATAATTTATTAAGTTTTACTCAAACTATGAAAAAGCGGTATCGTATTGTGACAAAATGTATTATAAAATGTCCAATTAGCCGGAATGGAGCGTGGCAAGTGGTATAACGACGGTGAACCGAGCGGGTGGCGCGGCACCGGGCTGGGCTGGACAAGTGGCGAATTGACGTCATCAATCACGAGCCGCCGTCCGCCGCAGAGCTTTAATGGGCACACGCTCGTCTTCCACCCGACACGCGCCGCTGATCAACTCTGTGTCGATTACTTGCACGTTGCGTAGCAGTCAGACAATTGGACTCACTAAACTACCGACCAATACTTGTAATTGAGCATCTAAATCATTCAGGTACTGCAAACTGCTAGATAGATACGTTAATCTTTGGTTGACACTATTTTTAAGTACTTATTCAAATCTAAATGCCCTAAATATTATCCTATACCTAGACATACTATACACAACTGAAAACCGAACTTCAAATTACATATATACCTTAATATTCTTAATCTTCTTCAATATTAAGGCTAGCTGTCCCGCCGTTCAAAATAAAATAATAAATCTCAACTCCGCTCGCAACTCTTAATACTTATTGATACTCTTTCAATTCCCTTGCGAACATAATAAAGTTATGAACAGAAATAAAACATTTTCAAAAACCTACCTCAATTTCTATCCGAATTTGCATTGTAAATTCAGATGAAAATTCAAAGCGTCTCCCGATTTAACTTTAACCGTCGACGGGATCTTAATGGACGCCACAGCGCTAAACCTCGGCAGATTTAAGCTTACCGCAACAACCGATACGATACTAGTTGATGTTAACATATATCAGCGGCTGGATTGCTCGCGATGTTAAAGTAGTGCGACTCCACCAAATTCGATATTCAATTCTAAAACCTCCAACAAAGTATTTCGAAGATATTCTACAAAGTACTATATAATTCTTACCAGAATTCTTAATAGCAAAGTTCGCTTCGATTTAAATTCTAGTGTTAGTAGTTAGTTGCGAAATGCTTTAACATAAACAAGAAAGTTTCGCAATTTTCCTATAAAATAATAAACGATTAGTCATCGGCGACCCATAAATCATTCCTTTTTATACAACTTTTATTATTTGTGTAACAAAATAAGCTTTTCATTACTTGCCCATCCAAGTATCGTGTCGTTAAATTTTGCTGCAGCCTTTGTGCATAGTTTTTGATCAAATATATAAAGATTCAGCAGCATCTTCTGTTACTTGACCACCAACACTGCGATCCCCAAGCCGCTTGCTAAGCGTGGGGATTATGGCAACCCCCCCCCCCCTCCCAAAGGGGAGGCCTTTGTTCAGCAGTGGACTTCTTCCGGCTGGCTGATAATGATGATGATGATATAAAGATATAATTATCTTAAAATCACTTAATCAAAATAACCCCACAAATAATAATAGAACCGCAAGTTGCAATTAAGTCACCGAGACTATGTTGTTAAGTTTCTCAATAATAAATACAATAATAGGAAAGGTGCACGTTCTAACATAGAATGATATGATAAAATAACTTAGTCTGGCCACATGTTTTGGATTATAAAATGACAATAATGCATATTTATCTTTAAACAGATAGAGGATTGCTTTAATTTTTGCAGTAGATTAATTCATACTATAATAATGCTGCAGCAAAAATATTATGTAAAAAAAAAGAAGAAAAAGAAATAAAAAAATATTCAAGAAAAAAAAAACTACTAACTTTCAAACTTTAATCGAATGACACTATATCATAAATATAAATATAATGTTATTGGTATAATAACTTGTACAACCAACCACCAAAAAAAATTGCCTAAGTTCACACTTTTCTTATTTTTGTACTCGACTTCGTTTGTTAAATTGTTGAGGGTAGAAATTAAAAAAATACATGTTATTGAGTATTAGAACTTGTATTAAAGAATGTTACCTATACCCTCAATAACAAATTGTATTTCTGTGATGGTATTTGTATTGTGTCCAACTTGTAACTGTTAAAGAGATTTTTGATTAAAACACAAAATTAACACCGTGTACACATTTTTGTTATTAACATGGGAAGTACTAACGTCTAAGATACAGGCTAGGCCTAGTTTAGACGTTAGTGTTTACTCTGAACAATGTTTGTAGACCTGTACTATTATTTTAAGACAAGGTGCTATGTATAATCTTTTTTCAATAAAAAATATTTTATGTTTTATTTTTTTATTATATTGTTTTTATATTATATTTTGATAGACATTTCAAATTTACTTATATTACTACAATTTTGTAGTTACCTACTGTTGAAAACAGAGATATGGTCAAGTTTTTACGTATGAGCATTGTATGAAATGTAAAAAATAAACTGTGAAACCTTTAAGTAAGCGACTCTACTGTTGGTAGCAGAAGTATGTCTGCACAAACCCTTACAAATGCTCGTAACATGATGTACGTAAGTATCTGTTATTTACAACTAAGTTTACTCAGAGTAATAACAGAATTCTAATGAATAATACACAAATTTGGATACAGATTGTATTAAACCGCGGCTCTACAGTTAATTTAATAGGAACAATTTATTCTGAAATTTCTGCTTTTACCAGTTTCTATATCATTAGAATTCCGCGAAATAGCTGTTCTAAATGAAGTGCCATTAATCAAATCTCAAAACCAACGGCCGTTTACATAATTCCATCCAACCGCGCCGGGCGCTTACGACCATTCCTATTGTAGACGTTAATCCTTGAATCCTTTATGAATAGACATGTTTGCCTCGATATTATAATCGTTATAGCCGTGACTTTTGCAGACAAAAAACAATTAGAACTTTTGGTAATATATATATTAGTGTGTATATATCACGCCTGTATTCCCCGAACAGATAGGCAGAGGCGTACATATATGTATAGCGCACCAACATTTTTCATTAATTATTTTAGACAGTATTAATCAGTATCATGTAACAGGAGGTCGAGCACTTTGATATTTATCAGGCACATTAAGCCAGTACGCCACAAAATTATCTAGTTACAATTTAAAAAAAGGCTACCGCACATAATAATATCATTAACATGGAAAAGATAAAAACAGCCAACAGGGCACTTAAAGCCATGCAATTTGGAATAATTGGAAAGGTAATCGCGCGTGATGTGTGTCGGTAATGCGGTGCGCGAACATGGTGACACAGGTTTTCCGGTGCTTGTCTCATAAAGGTTGTCGGTCGATATCGACTGTCGGCTCGAGTGGCTTGTGGGAAGAAATGTGAGGCTATTTGTGCTAGGGCTGCTCTTCGAGCACCCTCCGGCCGCGACCCGACGCCGCTGCCTCCGCCGCTCCACCGCACAAACTAGATTAACTAGGCGACCTCATCTTATGGACCCTATGTCCGGAATTACTGTATTATACAGGGTATCTCATAAAATTTAATGGAAAATTGCTTTTGTAACTTACACAGATTGCGATATTAGGATTATAATTTAGCTTAGAGATTTTTTTGCCAGACCTTAATCCTAAAACTTTGTTTTTCTATCCAGTCTAATCTAAGATTAATGTAGACTCACCTGTTTTCCAGCGGGATAGACAGAGACCACAGATTATCACTTGGCATGGTCGTTAAAATCCTATTTCGCCTTAGTAACTCCATTTTTTTGCGTGCATATGCATTATATTGTTAAATCGTATAATAGTTTATAATAATAGCTAACTGACACGTTTTTATTGAAAGTACCCACTTTTACACTTTTGGAACGAGCCAAAAAATCAATTAAGTACGGTCGCTGAGGAGCATTGCGCATAAAAGATCTTCATAATCATAATGTCCAATATCGTTGTCCTGTAGTATCATTTGTAATATTCATTTTGTTCGTAATGTAACTAACATTGGTCACTGAACACTGGTCACCGTTGTGCCTAATGACAAGATTCATGTGAAAAATGTTTTGTAATGTAAGTCGTAAGTGTTTTGTAAAAAGCATTATTTATATTAAATATACATTTTAAGAGACAAAAGACAGGTCTAATGGATTATACCTAATATAACTTTGATACGAGACGAGCCGTGTACTAAAATTGAAGGCACACGGTGGATGCCATATTTTTCCAGATTACTGGTTTTCTGATATTGGTAGCGTACCTACGCTTTGCAAACTACTGGGGAAATTGTAAATTCTACAAAGATTTTCGACGATGTTTGCATGCCACAAGCTCTACTAATTATTACAGTTTGTCAAATGAGTTGTTACGTGAAAGCGTAGTTTCAGCTGGAACAAAACTTATTGATTGTTTCTACTTCGATAAACTAATTTTAAAGTCACGCGTAAGACTGAGATTTTAACGTGATTTTGTTTGTGATTGTTTTGACGAAACTTAAATCTAGTTTGCGTGAAAATGCGACAAGTTGATCGAATTTAGTAGAATATATGAGTAAAATAGGAGGCGCATACCCAACTTAATCCAACATATTAAAAACACCTAATAAATAAAGGAGAAGTCAGTGAACTTAGTTATTTCTACTTAGACGCAGAGAATAATGTTAAAAAGTAAATTTAATCCGTCCAACGCTAGAGCTATATAATGAATTAAAACGTGACTACACATAATATTATCCTTGCCCTAGGTCAACAAATTATGTCAATTTATATTCGGAAAGGTCTTGTACCTAAACTAAAAGTTAATCATCGTATCATGTTGGAGCCTGTTTGTGCCATTAATACAAGCTCCCCTTGCCGAAACATGTTGCCTTCCCTTTGACGTAAATATTCGTAATAAAAGTCACACTTGAATACTAACTTGTTCGACAAAGGTCAAAGTAAGCTGTTGCTCAAACTTCAAATAAAAGTAGGCACCAACTGTGTAAATAAGTTATTAACCTGCTGATCTTCAGGGAAAAACTTTTTGTTCCTATAACTCTTTCTACTGTAGAGTGTTGTCAACAGAAACAATAATAGTAAGAAATATGCAAACACATGATCCTTCACAGTTAGAAGTGTTTCCTATGTGAAAACGTAGACAAACTGTAAATAAATCGGAAAAACAAAACATTGTTTAGTAAATCCCAAGTAGTTGTTACCATCCCGGGGCCCAGACGCCCTACACTGGAGTGAGCGGACCGACAAAGTCCGCAATACACGTAAAATCAATTTAACAAAGCCAGTTTGAGCCGCACTGACCCTTACACGCTTATTCACAAATACGAATATATATCTAGTCCGAAGGAAAATCTATGTCGATCATGCTATAATTATATGTATTGAACGATTTTCAAGGTGTTGGAAATTCCTGTCCGGGTGAGTAATTAAATACAAATGATAGATGACGACATAAAAAATGCTTAAAGGTATGGATATTGAAAAAGAATTTCTGAAAAAGCAAGTTATAGGTATACAAAAACTTGACTACATCAGCTTTTAAAAAACCTATGAAAATATCCGAAAAACCGTGTGCGATGTTACGGACAAATTCACAGCAAGTTGATTCAGCAAATATTTCGCTTTCCTTTTGCGCTACTTCAAATAAAAACTAAAATGTTTTACTGAAACAAAGTTTTTCACCCGATGCCGATGTAATGGCATAGCCCAATGAAAACCTTACCCTTTAAAAGTTTAGCAGAAGCCAATTGCTAAGCCTCCAATTAATAAAACCATCTCAGAACCGAAACATCCATTTAACTGCGAAGCAGACGGATAAAAAACAAACTTTATTTAACTTGATGAGAAAAACAATTAAAAGCTGTAATTACTATTAACCCTTTAAATGCCAGCGAGGACTTAAGTAGTCTAAGTAATCGTGCCCAAGACGCCAATGGCGACTTCAGGAGTCGTAACTTATATTTGAATTATTAAGAACAACTTGTACCGTGATTCTGCCCCCGCTTAATGGCTCTAGGTAACTTTAGCAGTAACAAGCTAATTTTATTGAATGTTTGTTTATATATACGAACACAGATAATAAAACGAAATTTTTATTAGGAGTGGAAAGTGCAACAGTTTGAAAATGCTAGTCTACTAAGAGCTCTAGTGGTAGTGATAACACTGTTAGAACATAGATGTAATACAATTAGCACGTATTACTCGAACGGTTATAGGGTTGTTAAAAGTAAGAAATACATTGTAGAAAAAAATGATGGCTCGTAGCCACTGGAAACTTGTATACCTACCTTCCAGAGTTCTGTGAAGTATTTATTGCACAATTCACACGGGGTCACATGTACAGTCATGTACACCTGTAAAGTTCCGGCAATACAATAACAAAAATGTGCTGAACGACAGATATAGGTACCGACGCGTGTCAAGTTGGGCGTGAACTAACCGCACCACATAAAACCTGGACACACTATTCACCGCGTTGGATTTCACTCGACCAAATATACGAACGATTAGTTTTAATACAAATACTCGTTTTTTAGTGCTGCATGTTTTTCGATTTAATTTATTTTCTATAATTTTGTTTTATTTGCTGTGAATCGTGTGGTTATTGTAATTTCTTCTTCTTCTTATCGTATGGTTGATGAACAATCTGGTGTCAGAGTTTAAACCGCCTGTAGGCCTCTGACATGGCTTTACACACCATTAAAAAATCTCTCAGGTGTGCCGGTTTCCTCACGATGTTTTCCTTCACCGTTTTTAGCAACTGATAACTAATTTATGGTACGCACATGAATTCGAAAAGACATTGGTGCGTGTCAGGGTTTGAACTTGCGACCTTAGACTTGGCAGTCCACCGGTCATACCACTCGGCTATCAGTGCTCAAACCTGAACCTCATCTTCATCTTATGTCGGGGATATTCAGTAAATACATTTATTCAATGAGATTCGCAATTCAAGTAATGGAAAGAAACTATTAGTCTTGACTACCTGGAACAAACTAATAAAACGCTGTTCTATGCTTGCTCCTATGGCAATCTATCCCGCGCGTTCATGTGTGGAGTGTAATTTGCTCTACAGGTGGTTTAAAGTGAAATGATGAATTAAAAGAAACTAATCATAAATGTCGACGTATTAAACGCGTTATAACATTAAATAGGACATAAATCTAAGTACCTTTAAGGGGTAGTACTAGAAGAGTATAAATAATTAAAAATATTTCTAATGTTACATGTTAGATACCTAATATGGTATTCGTACGTGACATATACATAGGTACTCGTGGCATGCAGAAACGCCCAAAATCAAATCAAAATCTCTGGATAGCCACTTAGTCTGTTGCATCAATCTATTTGTCGGCGTCACTGAAAAGGTCTGACACAGGTACTCACGAAATCATAAAGTTTCGTTCACACAAGTAACTAAGTTAATACCAAACATACATACATTCAACATCTATAACCTACTTCAGAAGCAAGTTCATGGGAAACTCTGTAAACATGCTTTTAAAGTTCGGTCGGTAAGGACTACGTTGAAATGTAAGTTGTCAAGAAAATTGTTTGGTACACTTCGTGGAGTATTTAAAAGTAAACGTAGCTATTGCTTAAGAAGTTCTCGTAAATAGCTACAGACAATATCTGCTAATGCATTTTCTGTTTTAATTATCTTTAGACCCGCTTCGTTAAAGGCGACGCGACACCACGCTGCCTTTGTTTGAAAATAATACAAGATTGTTTTGTGTTAACCAGGCTAAAACTGATAGTACTGACAAAAGTCGTCTAAATGAATATACTCGATAACATAGTTTTACTTGAAAAATGTTATTCAATAAGTTAGTAAAAGCTGTTGCCTAAAATAGTCCATTAGTCTTGTAGGCTTTATAGAACTCAATGAATTAGATATTGATCTGAATGAACCTTCTAACTCAATAACAATTCCACATTGTATATAATTCATCATTGAATATGTATTACAAATGCATTACATCAACATACTTAAGCCTCAACAATAAAAAAGAATTACGTCGCTTATCGCCGGCAAAGCCAAGAAAGCCTCAAAAACTTTTAGGCATAAGATTTGAATGACAATCCAAGTTTATTAGAATTTCCATAAAGTTTTACAACAATGCAAATGACTGTTGAGTGTTGTGAAACTACGAGGGGAAGCGAAAAAGCGGTCAGGTGCCTCCATCTTGTGGTTATACGGTTCCTATCTACCTTATACATGTATGAAATTACTTTATTCTACACACCATCTAGCCTGTATTCCCGTATGTATTAGACCCAGTTAGCCTGTTATACTCCGAATCCAGTATCGAACCCATGTAATAGAAAATTGCCTTAGACACAATTCGTAACCTGAAAATATCGGAGCTAAAATCGTTTTAGCTAACACACAGTTGCTCGATTATAACTACGGTATGATTATATAGGGAACGTAAATGTTGATAAAATACATTTTATCTTTTATCAACATTAATTAATAATAATAATGCCCTGGCCGAACGATTTTGGTCACGGCGCGCGGTGGTGGCGTGTCTCAGCTGAGATTACCCAACTACGCAGTAGATATTAGAGTGCACACGTATGCGCACAAACACAGATCTCCTTACTCTCCCTCACTCTCATAGTCCGATGGGATGGTAGACCAATACGACCGGACAGAGATCAAACGCAGGACCAACAGCTTGCCTTCCGAAGCACGGAGGGGTCTCGACATGCAAAAACGGTCACTCAACACAAGACTGACCGCGGAAAGCACGGCTTAACCTCGCAGATCGACTGATCTGCGCGTTAGGTACGTAGCTACGACCCTTCATCAACATTATACTTTTTTTAAAGAATAATCCAATAACGGTATACGTTAGCGTCAACATAATGCTAGACGGGCGACTCCTATTTTGGATAACCATAAAAATACTGAAAATAAAGAAACAGGCAACAGATTTCTTTTATTTGCAAGATATTACGCATTTGAAACAAGAACAAAGAGGACAATAGCTCCGAGTTAAACTCGATTAAGTAAATCTGTCCTACGTCAATATTAAACAACAGCACCAGTGCCACTGTGTTCACTGTAATAACTTTATGATTAAATTTTATGAGTTTTATGGAATGGTAAAAGATTAAAAAGCTATGAAATGTTCTAACGTGATTATGCTTATTGCTGAAGTACATAATCCAAAACAATACAAGGCCAGTTTTATATGTCCGATGAGTCCCAAAAGTGACGAGCATTCATGTTACAAAAACATGCCGTATTTATCTTATTCTTGTGAATAACAGATGTTCAGCGTCCTCACAATGCCATTTATCAGTGTCGCTTCTGTCTAATCATTCCAACGCACATTTGTCACGACATTTTTTGTGTAACCTAGGCAGTAGGCATGTAGCATTCCAACCATCTTACCGACATCATAACATTGTGACAAATAGTCCCGATTTAATTTCATTTTTATTGAAATGTACACAATATCTATTTACTTTTGCTCATGAATTAATAATCGCAGATCAGACTAAGAGTCTACAATCTTTCAACACAAAAGACCATGTTAAAGTTTTCTTATAAAATTACTTTGAGCCTCTCCTATACCCGACCCTAAACGCTACCTACAGATTTATCTTGCTTAAGGTTTGCTTACGCATCTAAATTTATCTTTAACTAAATTTCATTTTAGTTTGCTAACGCATAAATCTTGATAGGCCTCGAACCTTACTAAATTTAATATTTTTATGGAAAAAGGTAATACTTGAAGAGTTAATAGATTTTGCCTGAACCTGCGGCGGCGCGGCGGCGGTGGTGGCACCTTTCACAGAGTTTTTTTTTTTTTTTCATATTATGTGTTGCTCAATAGGTACTTATATTAGAAATGTTTATATTATTAAATATACCGTTGTCATAATAGCTTCTTAGATTTGAGTTTAGATTAGAACAGAAATTAAAAATGGCGTTATGTTCACGAGTTACAGCTTATTTGGAAGAAGTTTGGTGTTAAGTGGTATATTAAGCTTACGTTAGTTACAAACTAGAGTAATTTTTTATTTTATTTTACTCTGGTTTTGGTCCCCTTTTAAAACAGACTAACGAAGGAAGTCTGATCAACTTTAGTTAAAATAGCAACATTGAAAATATTCACGCATTAAAATATGAATGTCAGAATCAAAAATCCCACAGCAACAACAATTTTTAAAATCCCAATGGTTTTTGGATATAACACGACCCGGGTAAGAGTATCATCTTAATATATTTTGTACTCTTATCGCTACAGGCAAATAAAATGTTAAAACTATTTACGAGTTGTTGAATAAAATAACTACTAAGGGCGTGTTTACAGAGTCAATGTGCAAACGTATAAACCGTATGCGTTGCACAGGCTTTCACGATGCACATGTGCACACAACATAACTATGCCACTTGTACTTGACGGTAAATGTACTTTAATTATTAAAACTATAATTTTATGAGCAATTTAATAACTTAACTAACATAACCACTTATAAATTATATCCGATCTCAATAAGCCTAACCAAACCTTTAAAATGTCGAGTTATCTGGTGTAAAATAGATGATGTTTCTATTATAGGATCAAATAAAATTGGTACACAAAGCTTGTTTCTGAGAAAGGTCTACTTGCAGGGATCCTAAAGTGCCACTTTCACTTTTTTGCTTTTATCACATTTTCTTTATTTACGTACGTCGGCTTAGGTTACGCTTGAAAAGGCTTTTTATTTTGATATACCTACATAATTACGTATTTTTGTCCAACAATGTCTTTATAAAGATTTATTTCTCACACTCTTCAAGCACGGGATAATTAAATTTTTCGTATTTATATCGTGGCTAATTATATTAGCCGCACACATCAATCGACCAAAGTTAAAATATGCTTGCCGTCCATTTTCATAACGTGACCCCTCCGGGCCTCAGGAAGCACGTTAAGCCATCGGCCTTCAGTCGTCGTCGGCCAACAGTCATTGTCATTATATACTAACAACAACTTCTTGAAAGAAGTAAGCCAGGAAAATCCTGAATAAATAGTATATACAGGTGTAAAAAGTATAACTTTGCACCAATCCTTATGACTGAAACTAAGCTCCTACCTGCTCGATGTAATCCAGTTTCTTTCTCGACGGATAAACGGAAAAAATAAAACTTCTGAATCCCTGTGAGTGCTTACGATATAGCTTAAACTAAATGTGAAGCAAAAGCTAGGCAAGGTCAAGTAAAACTCGGATAAATTATATGAGATTGTGCCTCCTTAAAATGTCCGTGGAGACCACAGTGGTACTTTAAAAATTCTATTATTTGTTTCTAGCAAGTCGCATGAGATCATTTCAGTATAAATATGAATTCTGCCGCGACACTAATGTTAGAGTCATAAATATAAGATTACATTGTATTTAAAAAATACATTATAATATTTCTTACTCAGTGTACACCCTACTATAACTATCTTCTTAATATTGCAAGATAGAACCTCAAATTTAGTATAACAATTTCATAAATTATTACACAAGCTATAATCATGTTATTGACGCGCGTAGTGCGTGGACGTCTTGTTAATAGAATAGCATTCATATTCTATCGGAATTGCTAACGGTGTCGATGACTCCTATACAATGTAGGTACAAATTGAAAATTTAAGAGCTACGACTTGGTTACTACGGCGTAGCTCCATATTGTATCGACTACGCCGTCTACGTAAATGAGAGATTTGCTGTGCGCCAAGTATTTACTTTTATACTATCGTGCATCTGACGTATATTTTTTCTTAGTTGATTATTTTTGACGATAACAAAGGTTTTAATTTTTTCAAATCCCTTTCCTACGCAAAGTCAGTGAAAGTATATTTACGTAGGTATCACGTATAACCGTTCACTAGATGTAACCCTTCCATACTCAGGCCAGGCATATCAAAACCCCACCGAGTATACCTGCCCAAATGTATAACCCGCGCCAGGGATTTAAAAAGAAAAGTACTGAATAAACGTGTACGTACTTTACGCGCACATACAAAGCTTTTGTTCGTTCATATACGATAGAACTTCTACGGAGCAGTATATGCTTCAAAAGGTCTCATGCCTGATTAAGTTTCGATTGTATGCCATTAACAAGGCTTTTAGAGGAAAAAAGCCTTTATTTTTTGGTTGCTTGTATACAATCAATGTTTGTTTAAGCTTGAGAGCATCTAAGGACAACAAATTGATCCATAAGTAAATAAGTAACTCGATATACTTATCGTGTCTTTGAGGAAGATTACGGAGAACCAATTAGGAACAAAGTCATGCACCGAACAGTATCGCGCCAAATTAGTAGAGTGGAGTTTAGGACAGTTGTCTAAATTAGGTGACGTCACTGGCGAAACAGTTTGCTACGTGCCCCGAGCACAGAGTGCCAATAACCCCACAGATGCTGAAACAGCTTCATTTCATGCTGTTTTCTGTACACATCGATTTTATTTTACGTTTCTATTGCTACTATTAAAAAATCAATGAAACGAATGATAATTTATAATGATAATGAATATTAAAATTGTATTAGCACTATGAGCATATAAAATATGATTTATTTTAAAGGGATTTGTAGATCATTAATTGATTATATGAAAACTTGAGAAGGGGCACAAAAATCATTTGAAATTCGCTTATAATAATATGGTTTTAAACCGAATACATTACTGCAAAATATGTTAAACGTAGTACAACTTACCATCTATTAATATATTCCAATTCAGCAAATCCTATCATTGTATTTGCAGCTGAGTATTGTTACGCATACGAGAGGAGGCCGCACAATAGCAATAAATATCGCAATACAAGCACAACGCCCTCACTGTTCCTGCGGCTTGTTGCTGCGATTTTCAAATGTTTATTTAACTCCACGCAAAATTGGACCCCATTGGCAGACATAAACAACAAGTTTTCAACAGCAAAGTTGCGGTTTCAATTGAATATTCCGGCAACTTTTCAATTATTTTCAGCAGGATACGCAACACACCTATGTAAGTATACTATATAACCTCAAAAGTTTTAATACGCAATAACAAATATATTACACTTCTACTTCCAATACGGAAACTAATATTAATCTCGCTGCAGTAAAAATAATAATAGTTGAAATGTTGAATTCATAACTGTTTTGTACATTTCTCGTTCATTCATCACAGCTGAAACAGCTCGTGATGCAATAGAAAAAACACAAAACAAGCCTCACGCCGCTGCCGCTGCCGGGGACGCGGTAACAAAAGCCGATGAAGGGAATATTGATCTTTTTTGTGTGAAGTTTTATCACGTTGCAATCTGCCGCCACATTTAGCCCACTCCATTATCTTCATCATCACTGTAAATAGATTACATTTTGCTCAAAGTTTCAGCTTCGCTTTGCGACATAACATTTACAACGAGTGTTACCGCAGTACCCTGCGGGGTAGGTACGGTGCAAATTGCAATACGAATATTCCTGCAGTAAGTTTGTAACGCCTGACGCTTTGCTAATTGTTATATTATATTTATTTAGTTTTGCATTACTGTATTCTCGAATGTAACGAATGTGTTGCTACTTTGTTCCAAAGTTTATTTTACTCAGCGATATTAAGCTTTTTCTAGGCTGTTACATGTAGTAGCAGTTATAATGTAATTGCATAGATTGACATAATTTCCTAAATTCCCTGAAGGGGCGTGTAGAGTTACAGACCCATCTTATGGCAGTTTTGTTATAGTAAGCCTATTGCCATGCGCCGGGCAAAAGAAGAAGCTGTGACTGAGAAACACATAATGGAAGAATATAATCACACTTTTCCCGACCCGGAAATCGAACCCAAAAAATTCACCCTCAGTAGTCGCGCCTTGCGACCAAGGAGACCATAAAGGTTTCTATAAGCTTGTCATAATGACAAAATGACTGACTTAATGACAAAAAATTATGAACATATCACGATACAGGATAGTTCGTGAACTGTTATCTGATAATAAAACAATGTCATTATAATGTAAGGCAAATACAAATGGTTAATGAAAATTTAACAATTAATTACAACAATTATTCGAAATTATTCTCTCTCGAAATCATGTTGGCGACGCTTCTTCCATTAATTGGGCCTCTAGATATAATTGGTTTGTACACCAATTAAATTATTTATTATTTTACTGTTCAGTTGTTAAATGTAGTTCAGGTAAATAGTAATCAATTTATCTTTATATTATATCAACACTAACATAATTAAACATTGTGTAACGGGTGCAACAACGGGGACAAAGCAATGTGCATTGTGCAACTATAGCACCGCTTTACAAAGAAAATACAAAAGATACACTAACCAACATTTAAAAATTATTCTTCAACAAAATTATAAACATAATGTCAAATCAAAACATTACTTATGAATTCACCATGCAATAGAAGTTGTGATGCAGACCTTATTAGAAATCTTAGGTATATTAAATATTGCGAAGCGGACCTTTTTCTTTAGCAATTTATAATTTCATATGAGACAGTATTTGAGTTATGGGTATAGTTTCCTTAGGGAACGAAATGAACTTCTGCACTCACAAAATTGCTCACATATGTGTACATACACAGCTTCTTAGGACAGGACAAGACTTGCGTTAGTTCAGATTACAAGCGAATGAAAATCTATATAATATTATATACCTGTGCGCACTGTTATTAAGTTAAGGTTCGGTTACACGCTCAATCTTGCATGCGCAAACAATTTGTGCAAAAATTGGCGCAAAAACTGCTTAGAGTCTTACTCTACACGATACCGACTTGTATTTATATTGTACCGTCTCACCATGCTTAATTGTACAAATCAATTTTGTACAAACTAGCGTTTTGTGCTAGCCATTTGTACGGTATACCGTTTTGCTATCTTAACGCATATATGTATATTTACAAATAAGATTGAGAATGTAGCCGAATGTTTAGTTACCAAATTGTGTGACTTGTTGTCTTGATTAGATGTATTAGAAATGATTACTATTACTATAAATAACATAAGGGTATGCTTGATACCTTGAGGTATATAATCCTTTTGTAACCAAACGCTTATCCCAGGAGTATTATGCTGCTGTAACAGATGAAAATAGTACTTAAATAATAATGAGATGCTGAGGAGGGAGCGTCAATAATCGCTTTAATCGAATACCGCTATTGTTTTTTGTGAACACAGCTGATGTTATCTATGGAAATAAAATCCCAGTGGGTAATTACTGGTGGTCGTTATTCGCATCGATACGGTCGCGGCTGCGCGACCTACGCCGAAGCTCCTGTTTATCAGGGCGCACGACTGAGCAACATAATGAGTTGGCATCAACCAATTGTCACCAAAAACGTGTGATTGCTTTGACAGCGATTCCACTGACTAATGTACCGATCCACATAGATGACTTCCATTGAGACAAATCAACGCATTGAAAGCGTATAGTTGTGTTGCGCAAACGATCGTCTGCCGTGTACGTTAAAGTCAGAAATAATACCGACCACGCATGTAAGTGTAGCCCGAAAAAATAAAAACACCCGAAATGGAGCCATCGCGGCATAGTTTATTGTCATTGTTGTGGAAAGCGTAATGGGAAAAACAGTTCGGTTTTTCGATATCATGGTTATATTTAGGTCGTGGGCTTTCTTTATTTATTTTTACAAATACATTTTTTATTTTTCATGGTCCTATTGATATTGAATTACTTCAGTTTCATTTATAGACTATTTGGTTAATTTATGTTTTCTGACACCTGTATAAAATAAGTGCACGTAGTAACATAATGTGCTGTAGGTAATTGACACTTTACCTCACTAAATAGGTACTAATAGGCACGTATTTATTGTTCGTCATCGCAGTGCTACAATTAGCTTAGGCCGGCGAAAAGCAGAATCGATTACTAAGCTTTTAGTATCTAATCAGTGACATTAATTTATCTCTAGTGACTGGATTCAAGTGCCATTTACTGAGTAGCCACTTTATATGTTGATTGGGTAACTTAACCGAAGCTTGGCTGGCATGAAACGATTTGGTGCCTCGATTGAACTTTTTCGTAATATCTTCCTATAAACAGAAAAGATCGATAATAACACAAACCTAAAGATTATATAAGAAATGGCTGAATTAAGCTTTGTTAACAAGACTATCAACCCCTAAAGTAGTACTTTAGACGTAATATTGCTTTCTATGAACACCTACGACTACTAATGATAACCTGAAAATTATACAGTAAGAGACACATTTTCTAGAGAAATAAGCCCGTTCAAGTTTTCCGTAGACAACCTTTGCCTTGCAAGAGTAGCAACTGTAATAGCGGCAGTACGGAAGATGTACAATACAAATATTTCCAAGTACCTATAGTACTCTACTAAGCTCGAGAAATATATAAACTAGTTGAGTTTGAAATACAACAATACAATGTCTCAGAAACTGGACATATTGGGGTTATCAGATATCCGAACAGAGATATACACAATACCGTTTACTGTCTACGTACGCAGTGTGCGTATAGGTATCTTGTATACTGTATAGTATACTTTAGAGCTTTGGTGCAAGCTTTTCGACGCAGCATCGACAATAGCCGAATATGTTTAAAACTCTCAGTGAAGCTCGGATACATACAACATACATTTAAAGTTACTCAGGAAGCTTAGGTTCGAGCTATGTTTATGCCTTCTGTCTGATACCTGTAATAGACTTGCCATGTCAACTTTTACTACGCTCGTCAACGAAAAAAAAATAGTTCGAACAGTAGTATTTAAAAGCGGTATAAACGCTGAAAACTGCAGACCTATATATATGTTACAGTTCCACTTTAAATTGGCATTTATCAACAGTAAAGATAAGTTAATTTACTGATAAATTGATAACTAACTAATTAATTAATTATGAAGCTTAAGATGTGTATATTTGTCTAAAATGATGTTACCCTTAACGAAACTTTAATAATCTTAAGCTTCATCATAGTTCTATCAAATCGTCAAGAATGGTACGCATGGTTTCCCGTTTGTGAACACTGACTTTGAGTAAGAATTACGTGCATTCCTCTTTGTACGAATGATGGAATGAGAGACCAATTACTTTGAGTACGGTACGACAAATACTCATCGTGACCAAAAAACATCTGTCAAATAGGAATTTAAGCCAAGCAATGTCGGGATTACCAGCTAGTCACACAAAGGGTAAGCTAGCTTAGAGATAGTTCACTTTGAAACCACCGGACAGTAAAGGACCTTTGAATAAGCGCGGGTCAAAGGTAAAAAGGGTCGCAGACATCAAAGATAATTGAGGACCTATTAAAAGATTCAACCAAATAGCACTGAACAGTTGTTGTAAGCAAAATTGATCATTGATGGTCCCTATTAATTAGTATTCATTAGAGAAATTCTTTTCTTATAAAACATACTGTATATAAAGTATTTGTTGCGCAATATAAATCTGTATTCGAAGAATATAAGTTGCTATATGTGTCCAATTCAGTAAAGTGAAGCAAACAAAACAATAGGGAATATCTTTCGAACCCATTTAACGCCTGACATAAGGGAAGATTTTTCTTAGGAAAAATCGCCCGGGGCCATCCGAAGTGTAACTGTTTTGCCGACAATAGCGTCGAAGTTTGTTTGGTCACAGGAATAGGGATGTCTCCGCTATTGAGCTATACATTCTCTATTATCTTTGCTTATGATCCTTCATTGTCTATAAACTGTATTTTCTTAGACTCCCTTAAATGGAAATATGCTGACTTGGCCTTGGTGGTGGGTTAGTGTAGGGTAGAGCTGGAAAAATAAAGGGTATTGAGAATGACGTGTATTAATTTCCCTTTCATTCATTTGCAGCAATGTTCCCTGAAAAGTTTGACTCAAATGTTCTCAATACAATTTTGTTCAGCTTATCGCAGCTGAACATGTAATCTTTCCAAATATGTAATACATTTTAATTAGGCCCCTTCTCACCTCGAGAATTGATAAGAGTTCCTTTGTCTGACACTAGATTCTTGAGAGCTTCAGAAAATCAAGCACTGAACCTACACACTGCACCAAATTCATTGACAAATTTAATTTTCTGTCGACACTGTTCGTCTCGGAAATGCATTACCTGTTAATGTTAGACGTGCACAAGCGCTGCAAATTGCTAATTTTGCCACATTACTAACGCTTCAATAGTACCTAAGTTCTCTCTCTTCTGTAATCATGCTTGTATTCATGAATGAAATACTAAAACACTTTCGCCTGCCGGTGCTTACATTAGAGGCTAAACAAAATATTTATTAAATCCTCTGCCTAATGAAAAACTCACAAACGGCTAACCAATCCTATCTAAGATAATGCTGATAAGATTGGCCTATCCGAGCTTATCCAATATTGATGCCACACCGGCCATGTCGACAAAGCTCATTAAGCTAAATGTTCGGTAGTAAATATATAGATTGCTATCTTGGAGACGGAACCAAGCTTAAGAGGTACATGGAAGCTGGCGTGTTCCGGGCGACGGCGGTGGCGTGACTGATGGCTTTCATTAAAACCCTCCAGAATAAACCCGATTATCCCTCTGTGCTCGCACCTGATCTATTCGCACGGAGCAAGTTTTAAAAATAAACGATAGTTTCCATACGGTCTCACTTTATTCTTAAATTAAATTAAAATCTATTTCCAAAAGCGTTAGATGCGCAGATTACTTTAAATGTTTTTTTTTAAGTTTTATAATTGTGCACACAAATATCTTTTCTTTATTATTTAATTCATGTGAAGTATGATGGTACGTATATTAATTGTAACGTGTGTTTACCGTCAGACTGGAAAAGTTATCCCGAGTTTAGCTAAGTACTTTCAATTTCAGCGTAACTTCTACTTCGAAATAGCAAAGAAATATGAAACATTTCCCCGCACTCGTAACAAGGATTCCTTAAAGATATCGCTTCACTTTCCTTCCTCGTAATAAGATTAAATTTTACTAATGAAACAGAAAATGAAAATTTCGCCAGCTGAAACGGAATATCCTAAATAACATTCTGCCATTTGTCTTGCTAATTTATGTTTTTTTAGCTCTTGCTATTCGTTGTTTTAACCGACATATTTTTAAAGCTTATTTTGTATATGTATTAAGATTGTTAATTAATCTTGGTCACATAATAGTACATATCTAACTAACTCGTTGGTCTAGTAGTCGCTAAGCGCGATTGCTGAGCATGAGGTCCTTGGTTCAAATCCCAGGCATAGTGTTATTGGGTTTTTCCATTAGGTAATTCTCAGTAGTTGGACGGAGACCGGATTTGTGGCCGGTTGATGGCAACAGGCTCGCTTTTCTATTACATTGTTATCTTTATTATAACTGGCCAAATGTGGGTGTACTACGTGATGTACTTAATGTTAAGTTTATCTGTTTATTAGTCTCTACAAAGTTTAAAAAATGTATTTTCAATACTTACCTAACTACCACTCGCATAGTCAGAACGTTTAAAATGTTTTATTTCATTTAGAGATAAAACCGATAAGACCTTATTAGACACAGCGACCCTTCATAATTTAAGTACCATGTTGACAAAGACTTCATCTTTTTTATCAAATTATTATAAAGACATTACATTTGCTTATTTTCATGGAGTCATAAACATTTATGAACGATTATACCAAGATTTATACTCATAAAATATTACACAAACGCTAAAAAATTAAGCATCAATAACTCAAATTCAGTAGGGTAGCCGTTTTACAGATATTTCGAAGCTAAAAATAAACACTACCTACACAGCGAATTTGAAAGAAGCTGTTTATATACGAGTATCTCAGATTATAAAAAATAAAGCCGCTTACTTTCTAGACACCTACATACATTGACACAAACAGTTAAATATATACACATAGTTATCTATTTAACTGGCAACGGCTCTATTAAAGTACGGGCTTGCAAAAAATTAATATGTATACCGCGTCGCGTCACGAAATTAAATGTTGCCAACGTACCAGCATTTTAAACAAATGTAAATGTTTTCCCTGAGGAATTGCGACTTACAGCTAAAAAGTAACGACCGCTGAAAAGGGTTGTCGACTCTCAGGAGATGATGGAACGCGACTCCAATTCCTAGCATCGGATTCGGGTTTGGCGTCAAAAATCATTACCCGAAGTAATCGCTAGCCGTAAAGTCTAGGTCGCCGTACACGTGGGACATAAAATAAGTCACAACCTATAAAAAGGTTCTTAAAAACTTCTTCTTAAGATTTTAAGGGTCTCAAATTTATTTCGAAAGAAATAATATAAAATGTTTGTTAGCTAAACTTAGTCTTTATCTTGAAACCGGAATAGCAATGGTGTAAGAAACACGTATAAAAAGTAAATTAAACTTGTTTCTTGGATCTTTTCCTTTTGCTATTGTTCACATTCTTAAGCAAACCGTTTATCTCGTGTCAATAAATCACAGGGAGGCAATCTGAAAGGGTAAGCTGGTGTAAGCATTATTAGGAGGCTATAGCTTACAGATTATATCGCCGGTCTACGGAGTAATAGTAGATTTCAAATAGAGCCAGGGCTTGATCTCTCCTTAATTTGTTTATTCTTCTATTATACTGAAGTTACCTCTACCACAGATAGACTACTCGTAATTGTTATAAACATGTATAAAATCCTTGCTCATTAATAAACCTTCAGACTCGTTTACCAAACACTAACGGCTATTTGTGTACAATCACATTCTCACTGCGCTCTCGCGCCCACAACGCTCTCCTGAATTTTAATAGATCTCTAACTTCTTAATTGAAATTCTAAACGGAATTGTTCTTCGTGTCTATCAACATTCAGTTACGGATTTTGGGAGATCCTTATTAATTTTGTTTGTTTAAAGCAATAAACTGTGGGCTCGCCGTACGTGTCGCCTCACCAAATCATTTATTATTAACCAAATTGTTATATGGTAATGTGAGCGCTGTTGTTTTTATATTTGTGATAAGACCATGTTCTGAACTAAACTTTGTTTGTGTTTAAAATTCCTATAACATAATTGTGTTTATAATGCTTTTATTTCTCTGAAGATTTTGTTTTAGAAGAATGCTTATGCTCTTGAATGTGAGCGGTATTGTACTCACGTACCATCATACCAATTACAATGATACCTCAGTAGGCAAATGCACTGTTCAGCTTATAATGATCAGACTTTACATACCCACTGAGCCCTGTTACGATGCGGAAAAGCAGGTGACAG
Source organism: Abrostola tripartita (assembly GCA_905340225.1). NCBI lineage: Eukaryota > Metazoa > Arthropoda > Insecta > Lepidoptera > Noctuidae > Abrostola > Abrostola tripartita. Next base: position 8,907,598 of record HG996488.1, read on the forward strand.
TAACAGCGGCAAGAGGTGCGCAGTAGCGCGACACAACGGTACTCGTATGCACTTATTACTTCAGCACGGTGTCTACGTCGACAGTTGAAATTAAATTTAATATTGTGTTACAAGTGAATCACAAGCTTATTCATATGAGAAAAACTCTTTTCTCTCTAGGTCAAGTTTTCTAACAGATTCTACTGTTTATTCAAGAAGAACTTTTAAACAAATAGGAGTAAGAAACAAGTGAAAATTTTGTTTTAAACAAAGTTACTAACGAAGATTTAGAAATCAAGGAAGTATATTCAACATATTTGAATTTATGATTGCACCTGAGAGTTTAAAATAAACTCGCTGTGTCGTGGCGCCTGCCAACCCTTGCCAATATTGACGGAATTACGCCTAACCGCTACGTTTCCACTACGATTCAGATATCTTATTAGCAGAATTGAGTGGCTGTTTGTATTCAGTGCGGATCAGAAAATATTTAACTTTGGGTTAAAGTGAATTGGGGTCAGACGGCCGCCGGCCGGAGCGAAGAATCGAATGATTGCGAAATAGCTCTGTATAAGTATTTTTGTCAGAATGTTGGTTTCTATTGTGAATGGCACAAGAGATATGTGAAACCATTAATCTATTCGTCTTACTCAGCGAGAAACCTGTCTAAGTATTGAGTTAGTTACACAACTATTTTTCCTGGCATGTACCCGCTTTAAAACTTTGCGAAACGCCTCCTCCTGGATACAATAACATATTAACTATTGAAACGAATAAATAAAATTGGGGTGTCTGTTTTTTATATCAAAATTACAGCTTTCTAATAATTGCACATGAAAATATATACGATTCATTTAACAATAATGTTATTTAAAAGAAATTTGTCTATCTGTCTGTTCGTTCTGGCTAATCTCCGAAACAGCTTGACAGTGCTTTCACTAATACCGTGCCATACCTAAAGTTTCAAGGAGAAACTTAGGCTACTTTTAATTTTGAAATTATGTAAGATTCGGCGGGAAATAAATAAAACCCATAAAATTGATAACAATTTTTTTGCTTACTGTATTGCTGCTTTGTACCTACACCTACAGGTACTTGAATCGAAATCCAAGGGGACGAAATCGCAGGTATAAGCTAGTTAAATAATTAATCTATGTAGTTACGAAAAAAAAAAATTGTATCGTAATGGTAAAGTAACGTTACTATTGTCGGCGTTGCAGTTGCCATCTCATTTCAAGCAACTTTAATACGAAGTGGTCTCAGAAAAATATGAATAGGTATATTACCTACCTATTCTATATATTCACTATATATTCACAGCCCTAGACAATATTGAAATAATTACTGATAATGCAATTGTAACAGTTGAAATAGAAAATTTAAATACGTGGTTATCATCTATTAAATATAAGAATGACTTCTGTATAGTACACTTGAATATTAGATCACTAAAAAAGAATTTTCAAGAATTAACAGTTACATTACATAATAATTTAAAATACATTGACATAATAATAATTACAGAACCGAACATTAATTTTTCTATGATTAATATCTATAAGATTAAAGGATATAATATCTATAGTGTAACAAGGACGGGGCGAACCGGGGGAGGCGTACTAGTTTATACGCGCGAAACATTGCAGGCCCGAGTGAACGAGACGGAATATACACAAAACATGCAAACGGCAGAGTGCGTTTCCATAGCGCTCGACAATTGCGGGATAGATCCGATTTATTTGTTATGTATTTACCGACCTCCAAAAATTAACAAGAAAGATAAAACAAAACAATTTCTTGAAGAATTGCGTAACATATTAGACAATTTACCGACCAAAAATAACTTAATAATATGTGGAGATATAAACATAAATTTATTGAAAAGCCAAGATTGCCGGGTAATGGAATATGAAACTTTACTAGCTGAATTTGGATTAATTAAATGCATAAATAAAATAACACGCAAAGAAATCATGAAAGGAAATATCGTTGAATCATGCCTAGACCATATATATATAAGAGCACCTACTGCACTTATTAATTCCGCGGTCATACAGCAAAAAATATCGGATCACTTCCTAGTGTCGGCCGCAGTGCAGTGGAACCGCGCTCCTCAGAATAGCGAACGAGCTGGCAACAGCGCCAAAACATCGCGCGGGCGATCAGCTGACGAACGGAGTGAAAGAAATATGCCTACCGCGAGTCGCCGCCGTGTACTTGACAACCGTTTAGTTAGAGAGCGATTATTGAATACCGATTTTAAAAAAATATTATTAATTGAATGTCCAGTAGATATGTATAATTCTTTAAAGCAACTATTTATTAACATATATAATGACTGCTATAAAATAGTACCTGTTAGTGTAAGCTCTAGAAATAATAAAGGATGGGTTACGGATTATTTAAAAAAAATAATAAAGGAGAGAGATAGACTGTTTAAGGTGTGGTGCAATGATCAAAGGAACATGGTTAAAAGATTAGAATATACTAAATACAGAAATAAATGTTATAAAACCATAAATAAATGTAGCAATGAATATGATAAACAGAGTATAATTAACTGTAATAAAAATATTAAAAAGATATGGGATAGGATTAATATATTATTAGGAAATAGTAAACAATCACTAGATACTACTATTTTAACAAATATGAACATCCAGGGAAACACAAAAGGTATAGCTGATGGGTTTGCGACTACTTTCGATGAGGAAATACAACAAACTAAACATATATGTGATGATAAATGGTTAAGTAGATACAATTACGTGCAAAAATCTGACAGAAATATGAGATGGCGTCCAGTGAGTGACAATTACGTAAGGAAAATAATTAAAAATATGAACGTCAACAAATCACCTGGAAGCGATCTCATACGTATGTCTGATTTAAAAATAATAAATAACAAAATAAGTCCTATCATAGCAAAGTTAATTAACTTATCTGTCGAAAAACATAAATTCCCCGATAAACTTAAAGAAGCAATAATTCGTCCCATATATAAAAAAGGCGACCGTAAAATATACTCCAATTATAGACCGATAGCAATTCTATCCAGTATTAGTAAAGTTATAGAAAAGTGTATTATAGACCAACTTGGGAGCTATTTACGTACGAATAACATAATAAATAAATCACAGCATGGCTTCCAAAAAGGAAAGAGTACTAATACATTGCTGTCCAATTTCACGAATGAAATTAACAACTACTTAAACGAGAAGAAGTTTGTAGTGGCAATATTTTTTGATTACAAAAAAGCATTTGAAACTTTAGAAACGAACACGCTAATGACATCTTTAGAAGAGTGTGGTGTGGAGAAGCCTCTGAAAGAATGGTTCAAAGACTACCTCACATCACGCTCTTACCGGGTAAGGATAGGCGACACGTTTAGCGACGAAAAAATGGTCCAATGTGGGGTACCGCAGGGCTCAGGAAGTGGTCCAGTATGCTATTTAATGCATGTTAATAGCCTGTGTAATGTGCTGCAACATTGCACAGCACACATGTACGCGGACGACCTGTGTGCCTTGCGAGCCGGTACGGACCTCGCCGAGACGTGTCACCTAGTTCAGCAAGACGTGGACGCAGTAATAAAATGGTCACATGATAACGGAATAATAATAAATTCAGAAAAAACACAATTCATTATTATACATTCACCCTACTTACCACTAAAGGACAATCCTATACCTATATACACTCACACTTTTGATTGCATTCATACTAACCGTGTCAATTGTAGCTGCAAACCCATTCAGAGAACAAAATGTGTAACTTACCTAGGGATTAAAGTTGACGAGCATTTCTCATGGATAGAACATATAAATTTCCTGTGCAATAAACTAAGAACTATACTAAGTAAGTTTTACCACCTAAGTTATCGAGTTCCTAGTAGTACCCTAAAGATATTATACACGTGTATGGTAGAATCTGTAATGGATTATGCTCTTGATTGCTACGGACTTACATTCAAATCCTACATTGAAAAATTAGAAAATATACAAATTAGATTCTTAAAACTAATAGTGGATAAAAAAACTAAAAATAAATATAAAAACGATTATTATAAACTCTTTAAAATTTGTAAAGTATTACCGGTCAGACTTAAACATAAATACATTCTCGCAACCAATAACCACGGCAATCAAGAGTATAATTCATTATTAATAAATGTGTGTAACAAATATAACACCCGAGCGATGTCGTCTGGTAAATATATAGTTCCGAAAATTAATAATGTTTATGGAGACCGAACATTAAAAAAACGTATCCCATATATACTAAACAATTTACCACACGATATCAGGGACGAAAAAAAGAAAAGTAAATTTATGAACAAGCTAAAAAAATATCTAGTAAGTACACTGCCTTAATATATTTACATAAATAACTATCTAACTATTATATACGCTAATATAACTATATACAATAATGCCTTTATCTTAACTAACTACGATTTACATATACTTCTACTACATATATTATTAATAGTTGTAATGGTATTAGTAATAATACAACATAGATTATAAGAATTAATTAAGAAATACATATAACTACTATACTATACTATAATACTAACTAATACTATAATACTAATAATTATGTTGAACCTTAGTTACGGAGATCCAACAGACAAACTATGTGTATAGTTTTGTTGGACTTTGTTGTATGTCATATACGTTACTTTGTACCTTTTATTAATAATAAATAAATAAATAAATAAATATGGAGCTTCTACTTTAAAGTTAGTAAAAGCAAACATCGGTAGATTTTTATGATATGTTGAACATTATGTCAGTTAAAAACCATTCGTGGTGTGGGTGTGTTGTGTGTGACGTCATTTAATCACGGTGACAAATGTACCGTCGCCGCGTCGCCGCGTCGCCGGCCGCTACTGTCAGCCACGTATCCCCACAAATTGATAATGCTCGATTGCACGCTCTACAGTATGACTTATCGTTATTCAACGTGTAATTGGCAGCCGGATCACGGAGCAAAAGAATTATATGCTTTTTGTTTTATAACAATGTACGCAGAGATTCATATTTCACCGATGATTGTAGGTCTCACGTAATATAGGGAACATCTATTATTGTTTATCAGACTCATTTTTCATCTCTCGACTGCTACTACCTATCTTAACATAAAAACCAATAACACTGTGGGCTCAATCCGGGAAATCTCCCAGGACCTGACCCCAGGCTGCCGAGCATTCGTAATTTTAAAAATCTTACTTTTAACAATCCTTTCAACGTAAATACGCGTTGCTTCCTTATCTCAAATATTTATGGCATTGTGCCCGACCCCTGGTAACAGATACTATTGTTTTTATTTTCCGTGTTTTTTTTTTTTTCAGATAGTAATTATTTCAGAGTTAGATGTGAACTGATAGGCAGTACCTAACCATAGACCTATTTTATAGTCAAACGGTGATGCATTTGTTTCACTACCAGTTACGTGGACCCAATTGAGAGTAGTTGAATCCTATTAATATGCCAAAAAAACACAGCTACGAGTAGAGTGAACGTTTATACATAGTTCAGTTGATCCCCTTGTGACTGACCAAATAATGCAAACCAAACTTAAGAGTCCTGCTCACGCTCTTAGAGGTCCCCTTTAGATAGGTACTTAGAAAGCACAAGGGTGATGACCGCTATTCTAATCGAAGACAAATTTGTGATTTCAAAGTGTATAGTTATTAATATAACTTTACGTAATGTAATCGTAGTACCTACTTGAAAAACAGAACCATTGGCGGTCTCAAACAATTATGATTGCGTCAGATGTGAACTTACCTACGCATGTATACAATATACAACAAAAGCAACCAGAAAAAGAAAAACAAGTGGTAATTATGCATATGTATTTACGTCCTCTTCAGTTAAATTTTTAGGGTTACACACATGTATACAAATTGTACAACGCACGTCATACCAATCAACCTTTGAAATAGTTATAGGTATTTAAAGAATCTTTTGTAATTTCATAAGCAATGTCAAGTAAATACCAAAATATTTAATCGCTCTTATTGTAGGAAAGTACATTACGTAAGGAGCTGTGTTTTTTAATATTCTGTATACTTCCTCAGTCATAAATTCAAACGCCACAGAAGCTAAAAATATGGGCTGTTCATTAGTAGGTATCATTTGCATGAAATGCAGTCGTTATTAAGTATTTTCCAATAAAGACTCCATTAATTATATTTATCGCGGTCACCATTCCACGTAAGGTACTGTAGTAAGGTTTTGTCTCTTTACATTTAAAACCTATAAAACTCGAGCGATATTTAACATCGTAGCATTATTTACTTGTGTTAGTTTTCACCCAAATTGTAAATTGCTACTGTCGATTTATTCCTAATTGTTCTTCTTTAAATTATATCCTACAAATTGAGATATTTTCATATTGTGTTTTAAACGATTTTTGATCTTACATATTAATCAAGCCAGATAAATATAAAATCGTACAGCCTCAAAATCACCAAGCACAGACCTCAAACAAAAGGTTACACCTATAAACCTTTTTTTGTAATAAAACGATCTTTCCGAGTGGATACACATTAACATTTTATTGATTAACGTACCATCTTACGCATAATGTGATTAGAACCTTATTCAAAAGCCTTTTGTCCATCGATAACAAAAGGTTAGGATTGAATGTGAGCGCATTGTTGATCGATTAAAGCTGATTATGGAAAGGCTTTGGTTAGGGTGAACCGCGCGGGAGCTCGCGGCCACTCGCCTCTTGTTCGTGGCAGCCGCCACAGCGGAGCAGGAGCACCACAGCCAGCTTAATTAGAGACTCCTCCAGTTTTTCCAACTCCATTCGTACGTGACGCGCCTGCTTATCTCCCCAGCAAAACAATCCGAAAATAACGTGTTGGATTAAACTGTCGGACAGTGCGGACCGCTGTGAATTAGAATTAATGTTATTCACACTTCCTAACGTGCCTGTCTACTGTTTTCCTTGTTCAAAGATAACAATTTCCAGTCATTAAGCGGACATAACCAGATTTAGGTCTACAATAGACTCATGTTGTTACCATACGGCTGTGAATAGACCGCCCAACATTTCCCAGGGGTTATCGTGCAACATTGTAGTTGCATTGAGACCAACACGATGCAATCACTCTGCTATTATCATTAAGGCTGCCAAATGCACTGATTTTGGCCGTTTAGAAACAACATGACATTTTTGTGACTATGTAGGAAGATGTAACAAAAAAAATGTACAGTAAAAGACATAAGAAGATATCATATTGTCATAACACCTACGTTTTTACGTTATCTTAAAAAACGTATGTGTTATGATGTATTCGTATAAAACACAATACGAAAGGAATTCATTTACGTTTAGCAATTAGGCTTTCCCAACGCACACAATATGATGTTTAACTAAATTCGAGCAATTTGATAAGGCCTCACAGAAAACTACTAAGCGACACACACTCGTAAACCTAAAGAATATAAAAATATACGATTCTCTTAGGGATTTTTTTTATTTTACAGCTATAATAAAATTACTACGTTTTATAGTTCGTACTTTTTATTTATTCATCCTTAACTTGTGCCAAGTGGTACTGGAATAATCCATCCATCCGTAGTAGTATTAGCTATATTTATGTTCTTGTCATCTGAAGTTGATTATTAATTACTTCGCAGACCCGTGACCCCAAAAGATATTAACCTCGGACATGACGCCGCTAGCCGCCACCCGCTGTGGATGGCGCCTCTGCTGACCAATAGACGCGTTGTGTCAGCTTCTCAATTCATCTCAAACTCTTCTCATTGTACCTGTACAATGTACATGCTTCTTACTGACCATTTCTTGTTTCGTAAAAAGTCACTTCTGTTGTTCAACTTCATTAAATTTATTATAGTGTTTCCGAAGTGTTAATAACATTTTCCATTTCACAATCTACTCAATCCCTCCATGTAATGTAAAATCGATACAAGCAAATTTTCTAGACCATCTTAAGCTTTCTGTTTCACACAGTATTTGCTGCGGTCGTTTTTGTACTCTACGCGGCGCGTAAGGTAATGACATAAGAACAACGTAAGCATTATACTTATCTTTTTTATCGGTTTTTGCACAGCCGTTTCAAGATTAGTCTCACTTTTATTACGTACAATTTAATGACATAAAACATACATACACTTACTAGATACGAAATCCAATGTAAGATAGGGACTGTTAGGATTATTGTAGGTACTTTAACTAGAATTATTGTTATTGTTTATAACAAAATTATACACAAGTCTTTGTAGTACTTCGTATTAATCAAAAACATCATAAATATCAGGAAAGGGAATTGTACCTACTGGAGCCGAATAACAGCCAACGAACAAATAGGGTAAACCAATAAAGATAATTTCCAAATAAAAGCTACCAGTTATTCACGAACAACTCGACCCTGATCATCTGTGATTCTATAAAAAAGGCACGAATCGAATCAAGACGTTTAGCAAGAGTTGTATAAAATACCTTTAGTTTGTAGGCCACAAATCGAGTAATCTATTACTCACAGCCCAGTAGTAGGAATTCATGATACTCGATACCCGGAGATGTGAGATATAACAATAGTTCCATGTATCTTGTACGGCAAGCTATGTCTTACTCTAACGTCATTCATCACGGTCATGTTTCGACCATGTGACCATCATACATATGTATATGTATACCTACTCCGCTACTGGACGATGCCTTTAACAAGTTAAGTAAATTCTGAATTTTTGTGTTTGGGTTGGGACAGTCGACGTATTTTATACCAGCCTCAGAGACTGGTATCAAATACGTCGACTGCATGTCGAAGTGTTTCGATCGTCAAAAATTTCTTCATGTATTCTTTCGTTTCCACTACAGTGCTTAAAGCTTATCACAATTGCTCCTGTAACGTGGGTGCTGATCACATACATGAAATCACAATCATGTTTGTGTAGGAGTTGTCCCAGAGTCCCAGTGTGCGTGATCGCTCCCGCAACTTTTAGTGCAGCGCTCTAATCACTGCGGCAATTAGATCGTCAGTTGCGTTTATCTTTTATAAAAATAAAATCTAAATCCCTTTTTCTTGGGGCCAAAATCCGAATTAACAATTTGTAACTGTAACCTTAACGCCAAAAATAACTTAATCCTTTCCCGATATAATTTAATTTTCAAACAGTTTGACAAACTTAAAAATTAATTATGAAAACTTTGGGTTACTTTGCTTGTTTTTGTTGAACTGGTTAAAATTTCTCACTTATTTTAATTAAAGTTGTGTTTGAAGTACAAGAGAGTTTAAAAGCATATACATACCTACCTAGGGCAGTTTAACAGCAACATTAGTACTTTGTTAAATTAATTTCATGAATATAACTAAGCTCTTTCTTGATTCGGATTTCGCAAAATATAAAATATTTGGGCTCGAATAATGGAAATAGGCTTGCCAGCATGGGACCCAAATAATAATGAGCGACAAAATATGGGTGTATAAATAAAACCTTTTGATAAAGGACACCTTTGGTTCAAAGAGTTTTTGTATTATTTAAACATAACGTTCATAATATACAAAAAATATAAATAATTGAATCCCATGTGTAAAACCAACTGTAGGAGTTAATCTGGTGTGTACTCTGTATGCGATGGTCAATTAATGTACGCGGTACACGTACCTCGGGGCTGTTTGCCTGGCCACGCTGCCGTACCGACACGCTGCACGCGCTATCATAATTGCGACACCACTCACCATTGAGCCGACGACTCACTGAACCAATTCACATAACTATAGCCTACACATGACCAATACCGCATAATATTATCATCTCGCTACTGTACAAACAATCAGAATTAATGTTCTATCGGCCGAGCCCCAATATCAGCTCTCATACCGACGACATATTTGAATATCTACTAGCTAGATACGTTAATGCATAGTACAATAGTCTCTTTAACTATCATTCTCAATTTAAGGTTGTTTAACTTGATTTGTACCTAATATGTACTAGCCATCAACACTCAATCCTTCGTTATAAGAGAAGAGGCCTTTGCTCTGCAGTGAGACAGTTTCAGGCTGTCATTATTATAATGTACTAGTAAAAATATAACTCCTGTCTGAAAACTAAATTAAATTCTGCGTGATACGAAACCCTTTGATGTTAGTAAACGGAATATCGGAACGGAAAACGTCTTAACTTTATATCTATATATCACAGTATAATTGATGTCTAGTTCTGTACTACTTTTGATCGACAACTAATGGTAGCACGCAACTTTATAACAGTATGTCATCGTAGTGATTTGTAACAGGAGTCATAACCGGTTTTACGATAATATTTGCAAATTATCCGTATAACAGCGCCGTAACAGTTATTTTGCGGTTCACGTGCGCCGTCCGCGCCTATAATAAAATATTTATTATCTGCCGCCGGAATAAATTGATAGTGCCTGTTACACGAACTAAAGTAAGCAAAGGCAAATGTATAGCACAGCTAATTAGGACAGTAATCTGCTTATTGATAAGTCGCAGGCAATCGATGTGGAATATCGTTTTAATTTGGAATATCACGGAATAACGAACCTTTTGTTACTTAATTAAGTACGTAATTACGTGTAGCATAATATGGTAAAGTATCAAGCAACTATAGATACCTACCAATTGCTTCGTAAATTTTTTAGATTTAGTTTAGTAAAGCACCATATTAAAACTGTTTTCAGTTAGAAGACGTATTTAATAAGAATATTTGATAACTGCCATGATTTCGTGCTATCCTTCGGTATTTCACGATATCCCTAGCATACTCATTTGACTGCGTCAGATATGCCTAATAAAGCCTTGATTGTTACAATACCTATGCATTGAATTTGTATATTGTAAGCAAACTGCAGAGCTCCGTCACATTCCGCTTTCATGCGGTCCATACAGTAATTTATTGTTGACATTTACTACATCAGCCGTATTCCTTGGAAACGCAGATCGAGTACAAGAACAATTAATTATGTAGTCACGTCAAAGAGGTTAAAGTATTTGTAAATATGACCGTATATACTGTACATAACGGATATTTTATAGTTACCCGACTCCGTTTGAGTCTGAAACTGGTAATCTGAAAATAATAAATAAGATAACTGATATTTCTCATCTCATGGCAAACATTAAAATAAAAACCAAACCCATTTTTATAGCTAAGCTTACGAGATATAACGTAAATCTAAAAATTACATCTTTAGAATGATGATAAGCATACAATCTGGGATTTAAAGTGGCTGTATTTCTAGTGATAACCTATCTAAATGTTACCGTTAGTATGGTAATAAGTGAGCACTTGACTAATGACCAAGAAGTGGTTCGCTGCGGACGGTCAGTTCATTAATTACATTCAAGTTAAATGACTAAAGTACAGGACACTCCGAGCCTCCACCACTAGCCGCTCAAAGATTGTTCGCAGATATTACTCTGTTATAGTTATATAAGGTACACGGTTGACAAACTTACCCTAGTAGCTGATATTACGTTTAAAATGTTACCATGTCCATTATTGGTTATACTATGAAGGTTCGGCGCACCGTCCTTGTCCATTAGTCAATGTTTAGAACACGGCATGACTTGCTAACACGAAGAAGAAACAACAACATAAGGGAAGGTCCTTATGATAAATAGATACATGTTGGTAGATGTAAAGCTAAGTGTCGGAATGAATTATTTCTAAACTAAAATTAAAACATCTTCGTCACCGTTTGTAAACATGCGATTCAAATTCTTAACTACAGTTACAAATAGGGGTTGTAGAACAAAACCGTGTGCCGCCACTCGCCACAAACTTAAAAGACACATTATAGGAAACATAACCGCGACATACCCCACTTCAAAACAAAGAAAAGAAAAATGGTAGGTATCATTCTCGTCGCATACATAATGCCATTGCCATATCAACATTGAATCGATTGTAATTCCAATATGAAGACATTTCGATGCGTATGGTAGGTTATATATAGAGGGTTGGTATGTGGCACTCATCACTTAACATCACGTGGACGTGAGACTGCAAAAGTAAACCACATTATAGCGAGCTATGCCGCCCGCGCTTCCTGCCTCTTGCCTCGCCCCTCGCTCGTATGTTACCAATAACGTTTATGTGCTTGCTCTACAACGCGTCGTATGAGCACTAGCATACGTATTGACTCATACAACACGCTGGAACACCACTTCTGGAATATTTAGTGAGATTAAGTCGATATTTATGAGCAGGACTACTGCCAACGATTTATCAAAGATTGTCGCATACAAATCAATCAGGTTAGAACTCATATTTCATGATAAGAATTAGCTTTACTTTCATACAATCATGAAATCTCTCGTTACTGAAATACTGATGGGACTCTTTTGTTAAAGAAATATAAGGGTTTAGGATGACGAAGAGATTGGTGCAATAACTGAGTGTTGGATTTCAGCCCCAAATCAATTCGATCGTGTTCGATCTCCGCACGGAATAATTTGTGTGACGCGCAGTACCTAAGCAATTATTGTTTAATGTAAGCAATGAATGAAAGAAAACAATTGTTTTATAATAAATTGATACTGTGGGGTAACCTGCATTCATACCACTAACTTTGAGAAGTGATATGGTCGTAGGTAATGATCAAAATACTAGTTGTGGTATATGTCGCAGTCGTTACAAGTGTAGGCTGAGTGGGAGTCAGTCGATATCGACAGTTAGTTCTTCTCCATATGTTAATGTACCGTGGCAAAGTGAATGGTTCATAATTAGCTAAACAAATATTACGAATAGAATTTGGATTTAATAATTTTAAAATGCAACGGTTTTATATAAGTTTTCCAGTTCAGACTTAAGTCAGTGTATAAATCGATCATAAGCTGAATAGTAAACACTAAACATTAGTGGCGCATTAAAATGATTACCCTGAAAATGTCATATACAGCAGGTAAACGTGATGTGCTCTATCAGTTACAAAAACCCATAAAGTATTAATGAACAAAGCTGGAATGAAACGTTACTTAATAGGTTATAAACGCGGGCACTCGTTCAGTACACCCGCGAACCCAGGACATATATGCAGGTACCTGTAATATTATCTGTAACACACAGTATTTTGTCCCTTTTCCAAAAAACGTTTTTTACAGTAGTAAAACACAAATAAACCCTCACGCAAACAGTAAATTATACTGCTTTTTAAATTTCAGACTTAAATAAATAGCGGCCCAAATGTTTTCTCCGTGGGGTTCGGCACACATGTACAATGACAATATTGAGTTGTGGACGTTACAATTTAAAACGTACCGCAGAGTTTTTATTTGCACTAGTACTGCCCGACGTTGATACAATGTTCTTCAGGACTTTTAGCTAAATAAGACGGGATTATAAGGTTTAATGATTTTTTTATTGATGATCTAAGTTCTCGTCCAGTCTGTTAGGTAGTACGTCATCATGTTCAAATCATCTCTATCAGCCGTGATCGCATACTGTTTTAATTACCTACATCCATCCTTTCTTCAAGCTTTCTCATCTCTTCAAAGTCTTCCATAAATTCATATGTACAGTTCCGTAAGAATAAAAACTCTATTTCAGTATATTTCCTCTTTGGGTTAAACACCGTCGTTTAACCTTTACAGGTCCATACCTGTGAACGCATGTACAGCGCTAAACACAATTGACAAGTAACACGGGACGTTAAAAGACTGGGTAACGGTAAAACATGTACATTGTACATCCTCGTCAGTAATTACCCCGAGCCCGCACATAGGCTTCTAAAGAAAGTTTGCTCGAATTTTGTTCTAACAAGATTGCCTCCCCTAATGACTCTCATAACAAATAAAACTTAATTATCAATTGGCCTACTTACGTAGAATTCTCAACGAACTTTGTCAAACTATGACGACGGCAACAGTCCCGGGGAAATAATTAAATTGCTCACTTTGCACACTAAGTCATGAATAACTATTCAAATGGCACAAGTATCTATTAATTTCAAATAAGTACCCAGTAAAGCAAATCTTCTAAAATAATTTGTTTTCGTTTGGGTGCTGATTTCATACCAAAACAAAACCAATATAGTATGAAAGAATCTGTATTTAAATCGAATCTGTGTCAAACGGGTGTCTTCGAGTGTAGAGTATTAAAATATACTATCTTTTTGTATACCTATAGAAAGAAAAAATCCCTTAAAGTCAGGCTTATTAGTCATTAGCCTTGATTAATATCTTATATAAGTAAAATATACAACTATCTCACAAATGAAGCAGATAACGTCGTAAACAATAATAATCATAATATATTCTACAACAGCTGCCTGTAGAAGCTTCAACAAATTAAAAAATATGCCTGACCGTCTCGGTACACTGATATTAGCAAAGTACTGAGAAAATAGTTTTAATAACGCTATGATGGTATAAAATGGGTAAAACGTATGTAGGTATATGCTTAAGTGTAATACAATAATGTTTTTCTTAGTAATTTTTTTTATAATCTCGGATAGCCTATTATTACAGATACATAAATACAATATGTAAGCGCAGCTGCTAACAAGCTGGCTGCTACGACTGCCAGCGGCGGGCAAGCGATAATATACTTGAACATTGTGTGCATCTTATGACACTACTCAAGAGATACATCGAGCAAATACAAAGTTAATAAAGGATCATTTTATTGTTACATTATTTTTAATACAAACATAAATTGTGTAATAAACCTACAGTCTAATATTATATTTTAAAAAACCATTATGATATGTCGTATTTTAACGTTTATATAAAAATACATTTAATTAATCTACATTATTAAGACATTGAGTCAAATGAAATAAAACACTGAAAATAATTTGCCATAAACCATCATAATAAAACACACCCGCTTCGGGTCGTTAAATATAGATATATATTTTGGTAAAGCGATCAAGCTGTGACAAAATTATGGAAAAACAACAGGAAAACCGCGGAGTAAATAGAAATTACTAAGTTCGCAGAAAACGAAATTGTTTCCGCTCCATGTGAAAGTGTTCGTCACAAAAACAAGGGTTCACGTTTTAAACCGCCGCCGTTTCCCTCTCATGGGATAATGTGTACGGGTGCCATAATAATAATACTTCAACTGACTCAGTTCCCTATACATTTAATAGACCTGCTTGTAGGGAGGTTCATAAAAAGCTTCGTTCTCGTTATTCGTATTACATACATAATTTTGACGTCGTGATTACTGCCGTATACTTCTAAAGAGCTCGACGAGCGCGCACCGCTGGGCAAAATGTTAGCATCGCCTGTACCACACGACGTGTCGGTAGAGTTACAGGAGTCTAGAGAATTTAATTTCAACAAAGCAACTTGAGGACATCGACACATTGTCTGTATCGTTATTACACTCACACCTTGAAGATCCCAAACTCAAGTATAAACAATTACAGCTATATTAGTTATGACAAATGATGCAATCTACATTGAGTAAGATATTAATGTTCAAACTACGATGCATTTGGCCCAGTTCAACTTTTGGTAACAATCTTCATTGAAAATAGATACGGAGTTTTCATTCAACTCGTGCTCTTCTGGCTTTACGAATGCCTACTAAGGTCAAATGTTAATGCGACTTTATAAATCACAGATTGTCGCGTTACTTAACCTTGGCAGCGCGTCTTATTCCAATTGTTTTAAGAAAATTTATTAAAGTGCCTCCATTTACTAGAGCAGATTAGGGAGAAAAATCGGTTGGGCTACATTACTTTTCATGGTGTTAATGTATAAGGAAAAACCTTTTTCTAGAAGAATATCGAGTCCTTAATAAAATAATCTTATTTCAAAAAGTACTTTATTTAACAAACACTTAATTAAATTTAAAGCAACAAAGAGCTAGAACTCAGTTAGCACCATTCGAGTTACCGATGAATAGCTATACATACGATGTGTACATTATTCAGAGCAATTAGAACCCGTCCCTTTTTAGTGGCCCTTAATAAAACCGCAATTCATGAAAATTTTCATTATTGTACTGTTAACCCAAAATTTTAAAAAATAACTAAAATAATAATTTTGTTACAATTTTGGTCATTTTAACAAAATGACAATTATTTATAATTATACTTCAGTAAACCTCCAGTAAACATATTCATGTTGTGAAAAGCAATTATTGTCTTTTAATTATCACACCAATGCAACTTTTTAATTTTAATATAATGAGTTTTCAAGACAGTACGCGACTGCTACGAAGTCGTAGCACTGTTGGGTGCGTAGCATAATTTAATAGCTCGACTTCAACATTGCCAGCAATTTATAGAGCTTCCTTTAAATGAGGACATCGGATATCACATTTTTCTGAAAAACCAACAAAACTCTTACGAAGTCATGAAATTTGATCATAAATTTTTAGGGAACCTCCAGCCTAACGCAACGAAGTCGCAAAAATTCTTATCTTTATGGACACAATTTTAAGGTATTCGGATCTGAACCGAGGTTGTATTATAACTAAGAAAAATACGAAACCATAAAGTACTATGTTAATTCAAAGCCCACAATATAAATCGTTGTTTTTATGAATATACATTTTAACAACTTAAATATTTTTTAAGCTTTAGAAAATAGGTTTTTCTTCATTTTAAATAGAAAGGTAAACATTATTGAACAACATCTATGTCAAGATGACTTTTTAAATATATTTTTTTATTACTAACTTACACATTTAATTCCACTGCTGGGAATAGGGCTCATCTTTCTTCTTTATTTTATTTTTAGCCAGGTGAATTTAGCAAGATGATTTTTAACTTGAGGAAACTTTTAAAGCTAAATAATGTAGGAACTTATTTTTATTGTGTACAATAAAGATTAAAAGCATAGCTACAACATGTAGGTCTGGCAGCCAGTATACACCTTGCAACAAAAAACCAACGACTTGCATATTAATGAGAAATACATGTAGTAATGTAAATAGGTTATCGAAGCATGTCTTACAAGAGCCGGGTGACTTGGAAAAGTTACCCCATTATTTACAGACGCCAATGCGAATGTGAATAAACAGCAGAGGCACGCGTGACTCGAATGAATACCTACATAATATTCACAAGGACGAGATACTGTGAAAGTTTACGTTCAAAAAATATTTATATTTTATTCAATACAGTAGCATGTCACACACAATCATTGTTTGACCTACAAACGGGAAAGTTGTGCCACAAATAAGCATGTCGAACGTTACATTTTAAAAGATGACAACTCTTTTCTTGTCATAAATGTTGACTATTGTTACTGTTCTTCTATACGGGTTAACAGAAACTTTACAATGTGATGCAGGTATTGGTTTATACTTTTAACACGGTTTATATCTAGCTAATATACCTTTAAAACCAAAGGATTAAACAAGTCCTTTTAATACTGACATAAATTTAAATTATTATAAAAAGCACTAGAACTAGAATGCTACATGTTTTCAACTTCAATACATTTTTATTGTTTACAAGGATATCTTAAAGCTTTTCCAGATATGACTGTTTAACGGGCGGTCTCATTGCAAACATCAATCTCTTACAGTCTACAACATTTCCTAGTCATTAAACATAAACAGGCAATAAGAGTTGAAAAGTCAATTGCGTAGACAAGATTAAGTGTAGTGCACGACATAAGCCGTGTTTTAGGACAATTTATTCAGGTAGTTAAAACGCAGTATGCATAATGGATGCTGTAAATTAATGACACACAAGCCTGGCATAATGTGGCTCTCAGCACTTCACTTCGAGCGCTGTTTTGTCACCTGTTTACACTACCGACTCATTCTATTACGTTTAATGCCATAATACGTCGGAGTTAATAGAGGTTAACTTAAATGCAACGTTTAAAAAACGGTAACGAGCTCTACTCCCAGTTGTTCTAATTAAGAGTTTCGAAATTGCATATTATACAGATTTGCAACATGTTATTGTGGATAAATAAAACATACATAAATAAATGTTTAAGTAAAACGTATTGAATAAATTAAATCCCTTTTTAAAAAACAGTTGCCACGCCTATCTACTATACAGTGTACCTATTTAATTACTAAAAAGCCACAACGAAAATTCTCTTTAAATCGTGAAAATTCATATTTGCAAAAAAAAAAATGTTTTCATAATTTTAATACATCACTGCTATACCAGATTTGTTGGCATTTTACGCATACTAACATAATCGGGTATAAAATAATTTGGTTCATACCTTTTTGCTGTGTAACAAATACTCGGTTAATCTTAAATGTTTGCAAGGCATTCAAATAAGTCAGCGTGTTGTATTGTGTTAGTAGATACCTATTCGAGCGAAGCATCTGTCGTAGAGGTGGGTGGCCGGGCCACTGTGAGTATTATCGGCCCTGACGCATTCATTATTCAGCTACGGATGGCGATCGGAACGAACGCTCCGACCTGTTCGCATATTCCATTCATTCGCTCCTTTTGCCAATTCACTCTTTAACACCTTCTTACGGTTCGCTTCACGACCTGAATAAAATAACGCACTGAAACCTCATGAGAGAAGATTGAATGATCAATAAGACGGGCTCGTAACACTGATCGCGTTTTAAAGCGGACACAGATTTATTTTCTGATAAGTTGACGTAATTAGGCAATTCAAACACAATAAGGCACTACTGCTTTGTACAAAGGTTCTTACGCTAATAACCAGAAATTATTACGCTAGCATTATTCCCACGGTAATTTCCTAGATAGGCAGATTGGTCACCACAGAATGATGTTAAATATAGACAGGTAGAGCTACTGCTAATCTATCTTATGTTAACCCTTAGTCGCCTGTCATGGTACCCGTGGGAAAAGACGGAGTGATCTGTGTCTAACCCGAGGTCACACGACGTTTTAGGTAAGTAATTAATAATGTAAATGTCTGAAATTGTTGTATATTCGCCATGTATTTCGAGTACCATTACTAGAAAACATCGTTCTGTTCGCAACTTGTTTAGTAAACATTTAATTTAATTAAGTGCATTTGAAATAAAACTCCTAATTTGTTTTACCACGAACCGTTGGGTCGCAGCACTTTGAGAAAAGGGTCACCGCCGCAGCATACGAACTTGCCGGAAGGTCGGAAAACGAATTTTTAAAGTACCTTGTGGTCGTGAGCGACGTGACGCGAATCACGGCGAGCCCTTGTCCTTCTATCTATTTGTTCGACGAAATTTTCTGGAGATACGGACCTAAACTCGTAATTTTCACACAAAATTGAACCGCGGGCGTCATTGGACGATTTATTTTGTGGACATGCTTGGGGTTTCGTCTGAATATAAGAACGTCTTCACACTGATACTGTACGCGACTGATGAAAACTCGCCGCTCCCTTGGGCGACCTCTCTTTTATTTCTCCAAGTTATAAAAAGTAATGAGGTATTTTATGTCGATGGCTGCTGCGTTCTATTGTTCGAAGTTTTTCAACCGAAACGGGATTCTCAAATAGATTTTTGTCCCAGTGCCTTATTAGGTTTATTAGGAATATCGTCATTCTAGTAGGTATAGACATCTAGCTTAGTTTCAGGTCCTTTGTGCCGTCGTAATATAATCTTGCGTTAAAACTGAAATTTAAATACTGTACATTACATACATACTTATTATCACGCCTGTTTCCCATAGAGGTAGGCACGGACTACGGATTTCCATTAAATACGATCCTGGCATTATTTAAAAGAACAATTTACATTATATACACACACGATTTTTTTATACTACCTATTATATATTATATTATTAAAACTAAAAATATATACAAACAATGGTTAAATATAGTAATAATAGTTTTATGGCAGCACCCGAGGTCCTAAGGTCGTATAAAGAAATTCTATAAACTAATCACTTTTTTTATGAGCTTTTTGAAAGTACGTTATTGCACTTCTTAGTGTAGCGGTGACATTTGCATTTTAGCGTTTGGATGACATAAAAGTAATTGAACTTCATTTGATTTTATTTCGTTGATATCTGAGTTTTCGGGTGGAAAATTTTCGTAGGCGCAAAAGCACCATGGATGGACGCATAAAACAGCAGACCGGGCGTTTTGGCGTTCATTGGGAGAGGTCCATGTCCAGCAGTGGACTGCAACGGGCTGGTAATGATGAAAAGCACAGTGTAGCGAACTATACTGTAACACTAACACCTATTGTAATAAATACCTACATTGAAGATTAAATCATTTGAATTTGAATTCGAGTTGTAAGAGGCTCGATATACATCTTTAGTAACCTCTGTGAATATACATTTAAACATACATGTATAGAAAACTACTAAAACAAAGTTTATTATAAGAGAAATAATTATATACATATAAACATTTAAATTCTACCTCCTTTAAAAACTATTTACAACTTAAATATAAAATTAAAATTAAAAAGCATCGAAGTATTCTTCCTCATCGTTGTCAAAAGGAAACGTGCCCAGAAGACTGGCAGCATTGCCACGTTGAATGGCAATACTGATTCTTTGACCTAAAAACAAACCAGCCCTCTGATCACGCGAAGCATCGACTAAACGTTTTGAAAGATCTTTAAATAAGGCTCGGGCGCTCGGACCCCATGGCCCAAATGTTTCGACCCCAAACGGCTCAAAAATACAATTCACAATCAGATTATTGTATTTTCGCCGCTTAAGGGTCTCCGCAGCAGCAGCAGCAGTGCCAGCGCAAACTGCTGATCCAGAAACATGAGAAGGTGCAAGGGTATCGACGCACGTTGCGTCCCACACCAAAGGCCTTCCTAATTTCCATGGCAACAACGACATACCATCTGGTCTCTTTCCATCGTCACGTACCAAGCCATCTGGTTCTAATAC
The DNA here is from genome assembly GCA_905340225.1 of Abrostola tripartita. Taxonomy (NCBI): domain Eukaryota; kingdom Metazoa; phylum Arthropoda; class Insecta; order Lepidoptera; family Noctuidae; genus Abrostola; species Abrostola tripartita. Next base: position 8,928,346 of record HG996488.1, read on the forward strand.
AGCTGGTACGCCGGCGGTGACAAGAGCACGACGGATGATGTCATTCAAGGTAGCGTGTCTTGGTATGCGACCAGCACTCCTACTGCAGGACAGACCATGCCGTCCGAGGCTGTCGACTGCTTCACCACAGTGACATCGATGAGGAGCAACACTAGGAGCCCCTAAGCGCAAACTAGTAGCTACGCGGAATGTGTTGTCGTCCAACATTGTTCCAATGTTGGGCGACGGAAGTGCCTGTAACCAAAGGCCCGACTCCCATTCACCCACAGCCAGCAGACGAGCGCGCTCAGCAGTATTGATTGACGTATTAATCAATTCATTCCGTATCAATCTGCAGAGCGGCTCGTCCCACTGCCTTTGGGAGAAAAGCTGGTTCGGGAGATCAGTGTTTGGGCAAGCCATTTTCCAAGCTGACACTGCCTCAGTTAAGCACGATACCTCAAAATTAACCAAGCAAGAAGCTAGAATTCTTCTGGTTAATTTTTCAGTACTGTGGACTGAGGAGAGAAATGCCGGTAAACCTATTGTTTATCATATAAATTCATCACAGAGCTTTCGAAGTAGCGATATAATTGAATAGAAAGTAAAACCTGTAAAACAGTGTTTTACTAAACAAAGAACGATTGCGGAAACTTAGTAATAATACCTAAAATTCGTTAAAGCAACCGAACAACGTGATTAATTTACATGACGTGATCAAAGATGTAGCGGCTAAAAAGGTCAGCTTGGTCCTGCGACACCGGCCGAGGTCGTGTTCCCGACGTACGCAGGTCGAGAGGCTCTGTCGGCCACACTCACACCACAATTCTAGACATTTCGCTAAGACTGCTAAGACATATGACATCCCTATAAATTTTCACGCAAATTTGAATCTGCGACTTTCGACGGGACCCCTCGCTTACGAATATTTTTAGGCTAACGAATGTTGGTTATTGAACGAGACCCTTTACCAACACAAAATGTACCACGAGTGTTCCTACAGGTCATTTTCCTTTCCTGTGTGACATAATGCTAAATGGACCCAAAACAGAATTGGTATGAGCATAAAGTAAATGTGCTGGGAATGCGAAATACTTAACATTTGACAAATTTGTAGTAATTACGTCATGTAATTTAGAGAATGCGTGTATGTAAGTCATTAAATATGTAGGTAATTTACTGAGATGATGAATGGTTTCTTTTTATTCAACACCCAGGGCCCAAAGACACATAACTTGGTACCGTGACCGTATTAATTAGGTATTTCTTTACAGCACTAAACGTAAGGTATGAACGTTGAACGTCTTATTTATAAGAAGAGACAGTAGATTGAAGGTCTGTTACGTACACAAAGGACCTTATAAGCCTCGTCCCAAGGCAAAGTATATAAACATATCTAATGTCCATTTACAATATTTGCAATGACAAGGTTAACTACAGAAGACCTCATATCCTAGCATCAACTTGCATTACATTACTTAAGGACCTTTTGCAGGAGGAATAATATATTACCAATTAGAAGTTGTTGAATGAGGGTCCTCTTAAATAGTATGCAATATCCTACTATGAAGAAAAAATTACTGAATGTCCAAAGAACTTGCTATTAAGACAAAATCTAATTATCTATATAAATAAATTTATCTATCGTTCTTACTTACAACTAAATTGCAAGAGGGTCAGTTATCAGCGGACAGTAACGACGGCAATATGTAATTGTAGTGTGATAAGAATAAGGAATGGAGACTCCGGCTCCTGATGGTGAACTGTAATTAACGCCACCGCTGCGTTCGACACGCGCTGATATACGTGAGCGCGCCGCCGCCGCCCGCACAGATAACGCACCCAACCCTTATCTCTACACGCTCCTTACCGTTTGTCATAAATTTTATCACTCCGATGAGCGGACGTAAGCGAAACCTCTTTTTTCGGATTCTCTCTTCTGCCGAATTAACGACCCGTGAACTTGTGAGCAACGCTCCCAGCGTCTGTTTTTTTTTTCAGTCACAAACACGATCACTTCAAAAGATAATCATGCACTTTATTTTTATTACTTTACACCACACCACTAACTATTCATTTAATTCAGATATTTTCCAATATTTACTGTTTTCAGATATAATTTATGACATTTACCAAAGCATGTAAATAAATAAAGTTTATCACTTTCTAAAATGTATTTAATTAAAGTGAGGTTATTTATGAACGTCGTCGTAGCAATAAGTTTCCAATAGTTTCGAAGTGATAACACTAGAGCAATTCCTGTGAGATAGGCGATTTGAGGTTGTACGAGTGTTGTCGCGCGTTGAATGTCAAACGTTGCGACAGAAGCTACGCGCGTGGCGCGGCGGAATCGTCGGCAGTCGCTTGGCTGGCGGCCGGCTGCGGACTGCGCGGCAGTGCGCGGGTGGCACGCGGCGGTCCGCTCGGCTCGCCGCCGCCCGCGCCCGCCGCCGCGGCGCACGCGCCCCGCGGAGATCGATACACCCCGCCCAAACCACTGTCGCGCCCGACGGGGCCGCCCTTACTTACACAGCCACGGGTTCGCGACATGGCCACGCACACACACCAGCTGGAGGCTTCTTCAAGCCTTGATTTTTTTAATTCACCACTACATCCTATTAGTCAAGTGCAAACCAAAACTTTGAGATAATGTATACAGCAGCTACACAAAAAGTTTACGAACTAGTTAAATATGCATAAATTATTCTTTTTGTTTTATTTTTAGGTATAAATTGAAGATGTTTTATACAAACCTTTATTAATAAAAAACCGAATTAGTAGATATTTTTATCCGTCTACCGTTTTGAACCAAGTAAAAAAAACATTGAATTACCATTTAATTAAACCACGTAAATTAAACCACGTAAGTCAGTCAGTAAGCCACGTAACAATACTTTTTTTTCTTTACTTCTGGTCAAGAACAGCAAACAATTTGTAATACAACACGGAATACATACAATTGCTTGTACTCGAAAGTGTTCAAACACGCAAACCTCGTCCGCCTTGCTACTTAAAGCACCAGACGTTCGACTTGCCGATTCGACGATATTATATCCTCTAGTTTATCTACGTCATAAACATATTGGTTTAGTATGTACCAAATATCGCATTGAGCACGGCGATATGTGCTTTGAATAATATAAACTGCGAAATGGTTGTGTTATGTTTTACCTTTTAATTAGTGGGAGGAAGCATAACGGCTTGATTGTCAGGTATTATGGTGAACTTCAATTACATTGTAAGAAATGTAGAATTAATAATATTCGCAACCAACAACAGCTGCAATCATGTTATTTGCTTGTGTGTGTGTGTAGTTTCAGTCCCGACTATGGTTAATTCCGTTACAGACACCTTTCTGTTCATTATCATTTTCTTTTATGTGCTCGTGGTACGTAAGAGCGACATGTGCCGGTTACAGAAACTACATGAAATGAAACGATTGCTTTAACTCCCTTGTTTATCGCCTTGTTATACATAGGTACATACTATACGCCACGTTGCTATAGTTATCAGAAGCGCAATTGTCAATCATAAAACGTAAAGGTTCGATTCTGGTTCCAAAGTAAATAAATGGCAATAAACTCGCCCTTATTACATGGATGTATTAGGTATCTTTTACTTAACAACATACAAGTATATATACTAAAAACTCAAGTACAGCTTAACGAACAATGACGCTTCACTTCAATGTTAAGGCTAAGATACACCATTCACTAGCCGAGGGTTCGGCTCGAGCATTGTCACCGTCAATGTTACCTATCACAACTCGCTCGACCCTCAGGACGTCACGTGCCTATTATTACGTTACAGAATACAGATATAACTGTTTTATTTATTTACACACTATGACTTGGCCTACCCCAGTATTAGATCGACAAGTAAATATATCTGAGTAACAGTTATTTATGTATTAGCGTGATACGCGAGTCATAGGATTGCTCTACACGTAGGAAAGCAATCCAAATTTATTGCGCGTTCAATCAGCTTCCGATAACCGCCCCCTACCGATACAGTTTCCAAATCAGCTTCGGGAAAGCTCTACATTCCAAAGATTTCTTTTGGCAACCAAATTCTAATGTAAATCTTGTGTTTCTATTGAACTACATACAAATGAGAAGGTAAACAATGTACAAATAATGAAGGCAATCAGACATGTAAACATTGGGAATAATAATGATGATAGGAAATATTTTGGTTACGGTATATCTTACGCACTGCGCCGACCCAAAATACACATAGGTGCTATTATAGCAGGAGGATATTAATGAAGCAGCTGTAGGGCTACGTTACGGTCTGATTGGCAACCTGGCTGAGTGCTCCACCCAAGAAGTAATTTGAAGTTTTGTGACGAGTCTGTTCACAATAATATTAACTTCGAATGGATGTGCGACGGCATCAATCTCCATGCAGGTACATACATACATACATATATAAAGTCACGCCTATTTCCACGAGGGGTAGGTAGAGACCACGGATTTTCATTTGCTACGATCCTGACATGCAGATATACTATGATTATCTAACCAAGATTATTAAACCAAGTGTGATGATTATTACAATTGATTCTTAGGACTATTGATTACTACTCTTAGGAATATGATTGATTATTGCAAAGTGTTAGTGTAATTAATAAGTTTCACGCTATCTCAGGAGTTGGATTTAGAATCGCGAGAACAGCAGTTAAAAATAATCTAAACTTAATCAAACACGATTGCAAATGCACATAAAACATAAGATGTTTTGCTCATAAACAGTACGCATATGTTTGCAAAACACATCTGAACCATCGGAAACATTCCTAATCAAGAAGTTTGACCAAATAAATATCCCAAAGCAGCTGTACCGTAAAAATCACAAAATATTCATCGGGGCTGGGAGGAGGCACGCGGGAGGCACCGCGTCCCTACGCATTGCTCCGACAAAAACCTCTACTAAACCAGAAAAAACTTCCATTCAACTGCCTAAGGAGTACATAAAACGTGATGAAAGGACACCCTAGAGCCGCAGTAATATGAACACTGTTTTCCTTTCGTTCGATAATCTTTTATCAAGTATCTCTTTGACCGGACAGAACATTCCGATCCTCGTTAATAATTGAGAAGTATCCAAGTTCATGTTTAAGATTTACTTATCAATTTAGGAAATAATAAAGCTTTGTTACATTTATAACATTATTAATAGGTCCAGGGGATAAATGATTGTATAGTCTTACATTACAATCTGAAATAGGATTAATGTAAAATATTATTTACTTTTTACTTTCATAATGCCAATGTATTAATTTATAAGTACCTATCTATTGTAAAGGTTAATTTGAATTTTCGTTAAAACTCTGTATCAATTCAATTAAAATATTATACAGTCTACAAGTTTATATCTTACTGTTTCGTTTAATGATCCATAGCTAAGAAGAACACGTAGTTTTATACTTATCATAATAAAGTAATTGCATATTCTTAGGTAAAAACATTTTAACGTTACGTAACTCTACAGTCGTGTTTCATAACGAAAAAATAAAAAAGAAATTAGAGATATATCATGGAACTCATTTTTCATCCGACTAAACAGGACACCTGTTACCTGGCTGCTTTCAAACAAGGCACAATTGTCATTTAATTTAGACACGTCGCTTGCCGGATGTTGACTCATTAAATAGCTATTTTAACCCTTGACAGAAGTGGATATGGTTTCATCAAACCCATGCAGGAATATTAACGTTCTCGTGATTAATTTATGCATGTTTCATTAAAATACATTATGGAAATGTGAAGCGTGTGATACTTTGGAAGTTTTCATTACATTTGTCACGATGCCTTTCCGTTTCATTTGACGATGTATAATAAACGGTCTAATAAAACACACTCGTATATTTATGAAAATTACCATTCTACTTTCTTTTACTATCAAGCTAATAAAAAGTTGTTATAAGACTTATTCTTATATACATTTTCAGTGATAATATTTCGTCATAATATAGATACGTTCAAAGAATTATTTTAGTTAAGTATTGAACTCGTAATTAATAAATAAATAATGGTTAAATATAACATCTAGGGTCATATCTTATTATCCTGAAGCTTACATACGGCATTTCTATATCCTTTCGGACTTTTTGGTATCACAATGTTTTGTCCCATCTTACACAACGTAATTATAATCAACTTAAATAAAAACGTTAATTTGTGGACACACATCACTTTCGGACATACAGGCATGATATGTATGATATAAACATAAGTATCAACCAGAAAACCATGATAAATAGCTAGTACCTTCTTTGACATACTCGACATAAGATTTGACATAAGTCGGGCGCCATTCACTTTATTACTCAAATTAATTATTCTTTCCACATCAATCTTACAGTATTTTGTTCATCGCAAATATGCAAACTCATTCAACTGTGCCCTAAATGAAAGTTTTATAAATGTCAATTGGTAACTTGTATTTTTTGGTAACTGATAACTTATTTGTTCACGTATTTCTAAGTAAATAAAAAAATAAAAAAACAACATAAAGTTATCAAGAACAACAAAAACATGATGAAAAAATTAAAAATTGACTTAAAACAACAAACACATTTTCCAACACTCGTCCTTTTCACGTGCTTATTAATTTGTATACCTATATATTTTATAGTGGTATAGTACCGTTCAAACAAAACGGCTCGTGAGACCTCCGATATCTTTGTTGAATCGTGACCAGGCCCACTTGATATGCAGCGCTCTCTTTTTCCATGTTCCAGGCAACAGCTGGCCTAGCTTACAAGGTGAGATGGTAAACATTTTATATTTAGCAATGCGAACCGAAAAATGGAAATCGTAAAATGATACTCTCTTTTTTATGTTCGCGAATAAATCTCAATTTGTTCATTGTGTGCGCCTAATTATCATACATTGTTCATGTTGATGTTACGCGTAGATTTGTAGAGACTATTTATGTGTTTGTAATGTAGAGAAACCTTATAGTTGTTTTATATGTTGTAATGCAGATAGTTATGCCCTGATCAAAAATATTTTCAAGGTAAAGGGTCTCTACCTAAGTTAAAAAAATGTGCCATCGCTGTATCGTACCTTTTTATGTACATGATACTAGAAAACCCTTAGAATAAGGACTAACGAAAGAAATGACACTTTTTTTTTGACAAAGTTGTTAATTATAATAATTTACGAGATCATTATCATGGACTCGTATTTAGAGAAAATCTCACCAATTATATTAGAAATATCTAAAAACTCATTATGTGACAGGTGTTTCGGCCAGCGACGGCTAATAAAAAAACTTTTATTGGTTTTCTTTTACTGTTTATTTTATATTCATTCTTTCATCTTTAAAATATATTTAGCTTTAGTTCAAAATTCTTACACAATAAATAAAGTGATTCATTTTTCGGGACACCGCTATATTCGACGGCGTTATAAAAAACATCGACCTAAATTCCTCAACGAGAAAAAATCTCAAGTTCGCCTTATTTTCGCACCTGTAGCTTTAGAAAACCGGAAGACCAACTAGATGGGAGAATAATTAATTTACCAGTCTATTTTAAAAATGACGTGACTTTCGTCGGGATACTTGTAAAAGAAAATAACCGTGAAAACCTTAACGACAGAAATTGCCTTCCATTTTCATTTACGGGTGGAGAGATCGTCTCAAATATAATTTATGAGAATGAACAAATGAAACATGAGACCATTATTTTATAATGTATATATCAATATACAAATGTAAATATAAGGAAAAGTGTAATTTTCCGGAAGATGGAAGTAAAACATTTCGCAGTTCATCAGAGAACCCGATAGCTATCAGTAAATATAGATAAAAGCTTTAACACCTCGCCAGGATACCTATATACTTACTATGCGCATTTTATATCAATCTATAAAACTAATCAAAGTAATGGACTACTCGTGTCGTGCTTTTCACGCGTGAAAACAATTACCATCGCCTGCAGATCCGATAAAACTGTTTACGTACGTTATTTCGTAAGTTACCGTAACCGCATAAACAGATATTTTCATTTTGATTTAATTTTTGACCAAGTTAATAAACGTATAACAGATTAATTTACGACGTAGTTTCAATAGATTTACGGCTAAGTGGATGACAACAGCCACATTAGGCAACTCCAGATCAATAAACAGCATTGGATTTTAACCAGTGGCGCGCGAGTGATGCACATTTGCTTCACAGCCACACATCACTGACTTGATTTCGGTGTCCACGAACTCCATTTATTTTCTATTCTTGTAATTATTCCATATTTCCTTTGATTCTTAGAAGCAACTAAATCACATCACTTTCTAGAGTATCATAAAAAAATGTAATGCATATTTGTATTTATAAAAGGTACAGCGCCGTTGTGTGTTTAGGTTTATGCTAAATAAGTGAATACCATCGTTATCTTTATGTTGGAACGGTAAAAGGCAATAAGCAGTATTAATTTAACATGTCATAAAGGTAACTTTACGGCGATAATATTTGCGTTGCCGCTGTTATAACTGTAACGCTGGTATCGCAGCGCAGAGTGCTCCTCGACGATATTTGCCGCCTCCTCGAGTAGCGCGCTGTTTGCGAGGCAAACACTTGCAGCGCTGGCGACCCCTCGCGCCTCCCCACGCTAACCATCAGGCGATCACCTGTCGTGCTACTTAACGACATACAATTTTCCGCACTCATATTTGAGATATTTTTTTAGTGTGTTACAAGACAATTTCACACTCACAGAACTATAAGAAAATAATTGAGATATTCTTCGTCTCTTAGCATCCAACAAACATTTACGTAATATCATTTTTTCAAGAGATTTCAAATGAATAATATATTCTTTCAAATAAAGCGTATTAATACAGGGAAGCCGTGTCGCACACGTCGCTGTTAATTTGTAATGTCGTTCGTTTCCTTTGTTGATCTACACTAACATAATATGAAAGTGTTTATTTGTATTAAGGTTATCTTAAAAAACAGTAAATCGATCTTATTTGTATTTTATTTTAGAGTCACATTTTAGTATCACAATTGTATTCCCTGAAAGAAAGGTATACAAACTTGCACACTCACGTTTCCCCCCTCAGTATTTATTAGTCCTACTATGTAACAGGAGGTAAGGCAATTGCCAGTTATTGGGTACAATAGTAGTAACAAACTGAAAAGGTATAAAGGGTATTGAAAAAGTTACATTGGTGCCTAAGTTTGAACCCACAAGAGTTTCTAAGCTTATCAATACACACGTAGAATCTCCAAAATGTGTTATTTTAAAACAAATTTGCACAGAATCGGTGACCGCGTACATAAGTAAGTAACAAAATATAAATTGTGAGTTGTTGGCACGAACTCGGCTTGTTGTGTCGCATACCTTGTTTTGTAGTATTTTCAAAACACATTTTACGTTTTCATCGCTATTTATATTACGTTTATTTTATTATTATTTTAACGAGAGAATATTTATTACCAGTTCCTCGTGGTAATGGTAACATACAAGACATAACTATAATGTTCTACGCTTAGAATCCCTAATCAATTGAATAGTTACTATTACAATTAGAGCTCACGCATCAAGTTCCTGGCCAACCAAGAGTAACAACGTGCAGTATTCGACGAATAAGGAAACTACAGCGTGATAATTAAATTGAATGCATTCGTAGATTTAGTTAATTGAATATCTTTGTATGAAAATGTATCTTAACACTTGAATTTGTAAAAAGGAGAACTAGTGAGCAGTTACAGTACGTTCATCAATGTTCCTTACTTGACAGACGACAGTTTAGAGCCTTTGTTATTAAAACACTTGTTTGTCATTCCTATCTCCGATAGACAATGTGATACTTTGGAAATAATAAGGCGCGTCTCAAATGGTGGAATGTTTACGTTCCAGCATAATGTTTGTAAGCAATATGTACAAAAAATGTAAACGAATCGAAACAAGCACACGGAATGCGTCGCGTGCCGCCGCCGAACGCTTTATCTCACGCATTTATTTTGCAAACACCACACTCTGTAACAACAATTGTTTCGATTTGCTTCACGCCAACCGAAAAACGCCACTTGACACCATCTATATTCGAGCTAAACACGAAAGGATTGTGTTATTCATTTTACATTTTTTCATCAAACAGTTTTTGTTATAATTGGTTTTCTGTTCACTCATCTCCTCACTTTTATTTTTATAATATTTTATAAGTGTCATCGTATTTGGAATCAACTATTGATTTTATTTATCGCTTTCCATAATAAACAGGCTCCGAAAATAAAACACAAACAAGTATTGTGTGGTGGGCCAATTTATAAAAGTCTATTATAGGAAACAAATTTATATAAATTAACCACCAGTCGATCTGTCTTTTATTTATATTGTATCGTGATTTTTTAAGGTTTTACATCATGCATTCACATCTTTTGGGTTTTAAATAATGTATGACGATAGCTGTATGCAGTTACGCGATAACCAGGTAAAACGTGTATACATAATTAATCCTTTAAACTTTCGGTCTCCGGTAAACAGTTAACCAAGTTTAAATGTAGGTTGCGTTCAACGTACAGCCAACCGCTTACACAACACACTACATTTAATATATCTCATCATTTATTACTTTATGTGGAACTAAAATGGTAAATACAAAAGGTAAACAAGCCCCTTTGTATCATATCTAAAACTCTATATCTAAAAAGGGTTTTCCACTATTTCATTGATACACTGCAGACATATTTACAAAAATACAGACCTACAGCATTTTTTTTTTATAAAAAACGTCTCTCCACACTAGGAAGTTCTCCTGTATCGTGGGTGCGTTTCACAAACATGAAATATCACATACAAAAACACCCAGACTCGGGACAATCAAATGTGGATCGCACAATTTTTTGCCCCGTTCGGGAATCGAACCCGCAACCCTTAGCGCAGCAGTCTAATCGCTTAGCCACTGCGCCAATCAGGTCGTCAATATAAAGAAGACCACCGCATCGTGCGGTATCAGGAAAGTAATTATAATATTCCCTCGTGTACGTCGATCGCTCGATTGCGAACCTTTTGAGTTGACACAATACAATAAGAATGTAATTGCCAGTATTTTATCAAGGCACGTTTATGTTACTTTGTGGGCCCCAATTCGTTTGTTGGAACAGTGAAGACAATGAGAGCAATAATTTCGTCATGACTATTAATGAAGTAAGATTCACACTCATCTTTCCGTTTAGGCTTTTCTGCGTATTAATATAATAACCTCGAATACCTGTCGATATCGATAACAATAGTTTCACCTATTATTATATTTCAAACAAAAATACTTTGCTATGATTTATATTCACGAATGCTTAATTATATCTAAAATTAACTATTTACACTTCATTTTGGAAGACTAAGCGTAATTAAAGTAAAACTATAAAAGTATAAGTAAAACTTTTAGGCCGCAAGTTGGAATTATCATAAATCTCAATAATATCCGTAGCAGAATTTGAATTAAAGTTAACCTACGCTGCATATGCATAAGTTTTCTAACATTTTATACGTTACATGTGTTATATACCTACATATAAAGATTTATTGGAGAAAATCGGCAGCAAAATGAGTACTTATATCAAGTAGAACTATAGAATAGAAAATAAATAAGTTAAAGTAAGCACAGCTGTATGAGTGAGCCGGGCTGCCCGCGTAGCCACGGTTCGTAGAATGCTAAATGTTTGCTACGTCAACACTGACAGTAGCAGGGGCTACGCCAGTTACGGTACGGCTACGAGACAGATCGGCAACAAAACATGATTATGTAAATAAACGAGTTCCCTGTTTTAGCTTAATAAATATGATTGAAGTGTTCATTTACTTTTTCATGTAATTTAGCACTACCTTATTTATGTATAAATGGCCGTAGTATTTTCAAGAACGATATAAAATCTCGTTTTTAACATTATGTTCTATGTATGGATATATGAAACCAGAAAGTGTTTGAGTCAGCGGCACATTTGATGGAATAATAAAGTTAGTTTTATAGTCTTTCTTCGCCTCTATAAATCTTTAGGATTGGCCGACACAGATGCGTGCGGCGATAGTTCTGCCAGAACAGTTTGTTGACAGCATTACACTGATAACATCACTTATACCTCCATCTATCTTTTTATGGACGAACAAATAATAAATGGGTGTATTTCTAAATTAGGTAAAGGTTTGTCTAATATGACTTTGCGACAAGTATAGCAGTAACAGTAATTTGTGATAAGGTCTTAGTTACGTGTAGCGTAGGTAGTTTTAGTCTAAAAAGCAATTATAACAAAGATCCAGCAACGTGTTAATCTAGGTTGAACTTCATTTTTCAATCGTCAAACGTGCAACCGTTTCGAGATTGGCTCAGTTAGTCTTATAGGGTGCTTATAAAACACTGTTTAAAGTGACGCTACATAAAAAGAGTCTCATCATCATCTCAGCACTGTTAGCCGACGGTATGACCGTTGGACTGCCAAGTCAAAGGTCGCAAGTTCAAATCCCGGCACGCAACAATGTCTTTTCGAATTCATGTGCGTACTATAAATTAGTTATCAGTTGCTAAAAACGGTGAAGGAAAACATCGTGAGGAAACCGGCATACCTGAGTGATTTTTTCAACGGTGTGTAAATCCATGCCAGAGGCCTACAGGCGGTTTAAACTCTGACACCAGGTTGTTCATCAACCATACGATAAGAAGATCATAAATTTACTATATATTAAATTCAAATGTCAATTTGACTTCACGAGAAACGATTATATACCGAACCCTGTGAAACCCCTATATTCTCTTAACTACGTATGTCAGCTAAACAAAGACAACTCATGAGTCGAGGCTACCAAAATAATGAAAACTCAAACTATGATATACTGAACATACACACAGAAGGCCACATCGTACGCTCATAACTTCCTTTTGTTTCTTCCATATTCATTATTTCATAGATGAACGGGTCCGCAGCTCGTATGGCGATATGGCTATCTAGGTACGTATGTTATAATTCCGACCTCTAACAGACCTTGCTGAGATCCATGACCGTGACCTGCGGCAGGATAATCTTACAAAACGTATATTAATCTACGTATCAATGGAAATGTTAGCATTCTTGGCAAAATAAATATTTACTGATTGTAAGTTTTGGCTGTGAACCCTTCTTACCATATGTCGGTCTTACTACCAATATTCTAATAACAAGTCATTTTAAGGTGAGACAGTAAATTAATCCTTAGGCGTGGCTAGACTTGTGATTTATAACGTAAACATAACCCTACAAAAGTTAACACAAATATGGACCCTATTACGGAGCCTAAACAAGATTGTTCAAGATGACAAAGCACGCTTATAAATATACTTTTATTAACTCTCAAAACGATGTTTCTAAAACCATCCCCTTTACTTTATTCATTAGTCACCTTTTTACGACATCCAGAAAAATACGAGCCAGTATATTCTTCATCTAAAAACCAAAATTACCTCAAAGTAAAGTGGAAATTTTTTCACAAGACCAATTCTGATGAGCAAATTTTGAGTCAAAAAAAATCGCATAAATTTGTTCTCCCAGAGGTGTCATAACTCAGATAAAACTTTATTTATTGCCTTGATTTATTTGTGCATGTACCTGACGCTATGCGTAATTTTTTGATATACACATGATTTCGCTGAGATAATTCAAAAACTTTTTACGATCCCCAATTTAAGTCGTAGTTAACTTTATGAACACTGATTTATGTTATGTATTAATTGTAAATTCTGGCATATTTATTTATTAATTAATGGGGTCAAAATTAAGATTAACTACCTTTATATACATACAGCGTGGTAGTTGGTGACATAGCATCGGCCCGCTAATCTTGCATAGCGGAGGAAATTACTGGAGTCTTTGCACGAGGCGTCTCTTTTGCTAGAGCTTATTCCAACCCACTATTCATTCGAGCACGAACACGCCAGACGAAGGCGTCGCAGACGGCAACTCGACAAAGATCAAAGGAGAGTACTTTTCGATTAAACGCCGCCGCTCCTCATAATTTCTTGAATTTCAAACGGGCACGCTCTGCTACCTTGACAATTTTAAGCATTAACTCCGACAATTGAATTATCTTCAAATAATGACTGACACCCACTCTCGGATAGATTATACGTTTTATCATATTAACTTTTAAGTAAAACATTACCATTTTTTCATTTCATTTTTTCATTATTGTATTATTAGTAGTTTCATTAATTAATAAAGCATATATTCAGTCAACTGTAATTAATTAAAGCTGATAAACCTGGTATTATGTGCGCTAGAGTCTGAAAATATCAATAATACTTATCGTAAAGTTATTTTTCATTAAAACCAGTTCTTGTCAAACCTTTGCATAACATTCAATTAATGCAAAACAAGATGACGACTCCGATAACGACATAAATTCTGTCACTACTCCACTTAATTGAAGCCCGAGAAGCTATGAGTTAAATAAACAAGTGTCAACTTAATTCATTGATAGATTTATCTACCAACAAATGAATACCTTTAAGTATTTACAAATGTGAGGGTTATAAACAAAGCCGTCATCTTGACGGTTGTCAGGCAACGCACTTAAACCTAATGAAGTCAATCTCTAAAACAGCCTCAACTTTACCAACGCAAGGTGTAGTATACATTCCACTACACACTTGTAACCGTAGTAATTCAAATAGTGAGGTCGGGCAGTTTGAAATCGTTTATTTAAGAATGCTCTGAAATACCTTAAGGTCCTTGTTGCACTTAGTTGATAAATTTAAGCACCTGTTGCCAATACGTTGAAGATGTATACTCCAATGTGTTATTCAATGCACGCTGGCATAACTTACAATGCAGTTTGCCCGCGACCTGAGCTGAATCCATGCCAAAAACACTACTAATACACTTTTTATGTTTTTAATTTATTCTTTCTTAGGCACCTATAATGTCCTCCTGACCGAATTTCGGTCACGGCGGCCTGTCTTAGCTGAGACTAGCCATCTGCGCAGGAGATATTATAGTGCACAAGTATGCGCGCAGACACAGGTGCACTCCCTATTCCCTCACTCTCATACTCCGATGGGACGGTAGACCGACACGACCGGAGAGAGATCAGGCGCGGGACCAACAGCTTAACGTGCCTTCCGAAGCACGGTGGGGTCTCGACATGTGAAAACGGTCACCCATCACAAGACTGACCGCGGCGAGCACGGCTTAACCTCGCAGATCGACTGATCTGCGGGGTAGCCACATAGCTACGAGCCCCACACCTAGGCACCTATACACATTACATATACTATATGTACACTATTTCGTAGCACACACCTTCACAGAACCTTATTTGTCTAAATATCTGTCTAGACTGTAGCGATAACCTTACAGTTTTTATTATTATCTGTCTCATTCTCATTAGGTACATCTCGACACAGCATTGTTGAAATCGCACAAAAGGTTATACTTTCACTAAAATTTGCTACATCTGGCATTTCTCTTGCAATGAGTTTAAGAGTATAATAACACACCTTATTACTTTGATTACCTTCTAATATGGTATTGACATAGTAAAGGAAAACATCGCGAAGAAGGTATGCATGTAAAGTGCCAATTTCCCGACAGCGCAAGCAGATTAAATACTCTACAAACTTACTCCATAAGAACACGAGCTCAATGAATAGATTGAACATTCTGTTCCTATAAGGAAGCGTAGCGATGGCGTACGTAGAAAGCGATCTTCCAGTTTGGAACTCCCAATCGATGTCGGACTAAATTCAGGCTTACACTGCAGTATGGTAAAATATATTATAGAAAGTGAATTTACTAATGATTTAAAAAGACCAAATGACTACTGCTTAAACTAAAAATAATATTTACTTTTGTGAATGAGCTTCCCCAAACTAAGTTCAAGTCAGTGCACGTTTTATCATGTCCTCATAATCGTACCTATAATTAGGTAGGCTCGATGCTACTTGATCTTTTGACAAGAAAGCCCGCGCCGTCCTCGCCGGCGGCTGTTTCCACTCCCGTGTTCTCTACCTACGCATAAAACTTAAATGCTAAAACTTGAGTGCCGAACTAACTCAGAAGTAGAAGATTGACTTTGTAGAGTTCCTTAAGTATTATACAGTACATACTTATATTATAAAAATATGAGATTTTTATTTAATTCCTTGTAAACTAATTACTATACCTGTATTTGATACACCAAACATCTTTCTCTGTAATATTCAAAGTTATTTTGTTTGTATTTATTCAAGTCGTAATCTAGTTGCGCGCTTGACGGCAAAACAAAGCGACAATCCCACAGATAGGTTCCCTTTCCCGGATCATTAAATTTCATTATGGACTTACCTTCTTCAAACTCTGTGGATTGTTCGAATAACCATAAAATGCTTAAATGGGATCTTAATTGCGAATCGAATTAAAGATTATAATATAAATCAAAATTATTCGCCGCTAAAACATTTATATATTAAGAAGATTAAATATTTGCACTTATTATGTCTTTTATGGACAGTTTGAATAAAACTTTATATATCTTTGTTCAACAGTGGACGTCTTACGGCTGATGATGATGATACAATACGTAAGTGAATAAAAATATTATTTCTGAGAGCTTCAGCAATAAAATGTATCTATATAGACTCATAACAAAAAAACAGGAACAAGGACTTCCTTGTGGCAATGTAACAGCGTGACAAACGGAACGCACACAAACCGGAATCAATCCATTCCGTTTTTTCCATTTATTGATATCGACTGTGGTTGCCAATACATAGAAAACGAGAGAAAGTTATTTGGTCCATATTTGTTAAGGTTTCTATATACGAAACGAAACTTTGATATGTAATTAATAACAAATTATTACGAACAGATTGATTGTAGCAAACATGTACTTAATATTCGTTATTTCAGATATAGAGGAACTATTCTGCTTATATGAAATGATTGTAGCGTAAATTAGGCCGGTATATACTTACTGTTTGATTCTGAATATCTGGATAAAATATTGGGAAAACGATTGGGCGTCGGTGTCGAGAGGCAACGTAGGTCATTACTGGCAAATGAAGTCAGTGCCGCGCAAATGATTCGCTGCCCGCCTTATTATACCCGAACATGGAGAGCTCTGCGTGCCACACACCCGCCCTCCGAATGGTTATGACCGTTATCGTTACTATAGCAAACATATAGGTATGTATGCCGCGTTTGCCTAGTGCTTTAATTGAAGTCGGATTATTAACACTAGTGTTGAACTTGTTGCAGATTTTAACTGCGTTAAATACTAAGAATAATATTCATTAATTTATAATCACGATTTGTTTAATCTAAACAAGCAGTGATTGTGAACAACACATAATAATTAATAGAATAGGCCAATTGTAGGTACCATGGTCCACCATAACTCACTCAATACATTATCTTTAACATCAATTATTGAATAATCTACATATACCTAGATATATAAGTATAAACATCACAAATCTGAAATTATAAAAGGGGAAAAGGGGCCTTTTAGACTTATTTGATTTCTGCGATAAAATCAAAGTTATTTTCACACATCAAAGCGGAGTATATCGTTGAGATTAACATGTAGATACATCATAACCTATTTGCTTTTGCACTCGCCGACACAGCCCCGGGCGCTTCTCAATATATCTTATCGATACTTGAATCGGTCTCCGTCGACGTCGCGATGTCGTCTGCTCGACACAACTTAAAACAACATAACTACAAATCTAACTTCGCACTAATATTGTTAATGGGATAGTTTTAATGTTTCTACTCGGTAATGAGTGTGTAAATAGTTTTCAATAGGTTTAGGGTTTTAAATGGGTGGTAAGAAAGTCCTATACTATTAGTGAAAACAGATACACAGTGTCTTGATATACTCAATGATCAGACTCTTGTTACATAACCACCGATATTTTGACTGACAATTAAATGGTGCCGGTTTACAAAAACATCATTCCTAAAAATTACATCATAACCTAAAGTAGAACTTTCAAATTATATCTGAGTGCATAGTCAACTTTCAAGGGACAAAGATAACCGGCAACATCCGCAAGCCACTAAATATATTTGAGTTTTTAAATGATCCAACGAAATCCTCTTTTTATTTCTTACATTACTTGATTTCTTACTCTTACAGGTACACACAAATCTGTCTAGATGTACCTAACGTAACGAAGAAAAATAACAAAAGAATCGAATCAGTAGGTAGCAATTTAATAGCCGTTCAATATGCGAATATTTGAGTGGCCTATGTACCTACGTTCGTTGAAGGATGTGATTACCTACCAGCCCATAGGTTCGGTGTAGTAGGTGATATGTTGGCACCCGCAGGAACTGATTAACCCGTCGTTGGCTCGCGAGCCGCGCCGCCTTCACGCTGGGGTATCCGGCCTGTTTCCGACGGATCGCCGCGTCGTCGCCACACTCTATTGCTTACCAATTGCCAACCAATTTCGATTTATTCATTCGTATATTTTTACATGTTTTGTAAGGCCGCAAACAGATTCTTGTGGAGGGACGGTGGGGTGCCACAAAACAGTAAATTACTTACTAAGCTACTTATAACTTTTCCGTATATATATTATTTTATAAATGCCTTAATGGCAAATTGTACCTGCTAACAGCCGGGAATACTTTTGCCTTTTCCATAAGAATTTCACACTTATTGGCACAATCGGTGTTCAAAACAAAACATTTTTCCATTTCTGGTAGTGTGTGGAGGAAGGGATGTGGAGTTCCTCCAACGAAAAGGAAGATTTTCCAACCAGGCGGTGGTATGCCTGGTGGGCCGCGGCGCCCCACTTCTCAACTCGGGGCGGCTGTATATATAGCTAGCGCGTGTGATTACTTCGCTAGCGCGATGCAGGAATGTCATCATGATTCGTCCTTCGACGGGTAGATGTCGCTACAAGTGTATAGTAGGTATCTATCCCTATATCAATTTGAAAGGCCCGATGTTCGAGTATTTGTCTCAATTAATCATATACGAGTATTAATCACGTCATTGAACAAACTGTGTTGATAAAGTTTGATATACATGAGTAAATCCAGAGATTAAATGTCAAAGAGAAAAACTATTTGTTACTAAACGTTCCAAGTTTCCAACTTTCATTTGTGAAATTCAATTGAATTGTTTCCAAAATTTAAGTTACAAGAAATCGTGTACTTTATTTAATACATAGCGTACTGTTGTAAGTACATACGTTCTAATACATAATTAAGTAGGTGTTAAAAATTTATTACTTTCTTACATTTAAAATTTAAATTTCTGTAAACATTAATTTACCTAGTTAACTATTTCGTCACTAACCTCTACAATATTCGCGTAAAGCATAACTCATCACTCCAGCAGTCTAAAACTCCAACTTTGCTGTTGGCTATAGTCACGAGCACGACAGCTGAGAAATGGACCATATATCATAAAATTATGTACCTATATTCAGCAATACAATGAAAACACGTCCAAGTTGCCTCTGACAGAAACCCATTTTCCGAATACCGGCTGCTTTATGAAATCATTGACAGAAGTGCACTTGATAAATATGCCCCGTCTGCATTCGCGTGCCGTTTGTACTACCCTGATTATTACTGGCCATCAGTTCTCCTGATTACTTCACATGTTTTTCTATAACCAATAATATTTTAATGATTTGACTAGCGCAGTAACGCAGTATCCAATTAATATATGAGGTTTATTTCATAATTTAGGTGTATGTGCATATAAATTTCATGTCTATATATTAACTAACGATACAAGGATATCAAATTTATAGATGCACTATAATATTCTGATATATAAGGAGGTAATAATAATCATGCTTAGGAAACTTCAGCAGTCAACACCCTTTGAAATAGGAAATAAAATAAAATCATCAACACTGGAACTTATACCTTAAGAGTTGGAAAATAATTAAGAATTGGGTAAAAGTGTTGTTAAGTATTATGTAATAACTTGTTCAGGCGAGGTGATTTGTCAAGCTAAAACAAGCTACGTAGGCGAGTAATAAACTCGTCGGCTGTCAGACCAAAACTAAACTAATGACCAACTCGCTCTTGATTGGATAAATTTCCAGAAATAGAAACAGCCATGTTTCATCGACGTGTAGGCGAACTTCTTCATTTGCGGTTGGTCTGGCGATGTCTCATATAATCTCTACGTGATAGGAATTGCCCGTTCCGACTTTATATCATTGTCTGCCACTGACAATTATTGAACTTAGCCTTATACGCCAATGCAGCACGTTCGAAATATTATACCGACATTAAAAATGACCGCATTTTATTAGACCAGCACGAAATTATTAATGATTTCATATTTAATTATCATATAGTAAATATGGTTACTATAATATCTTAAATTATGAGCACAATTGTAATTTTATTGAACTCACTCACCCCTTGAACGTAAATGCCATAATGGAGAACTATTTAGTAAATCTCGTCCAGGTCTTAACGATAAAAGGTCTTGACGATATAATTGACCCACATTGCGATCGTTCGTGCCACTCTGTATCTCAGCCACGTTCTTTCTTTCATTCGTTCCATTGATTAGCATTGCAACTGCCTCTGCAACATGGTTTTAGTTTATAACAAACCAAGATATAATAAACATTATCAAATGTAATTAATGAAACTCGTTATCAACCAATTCTAAACCTAAATAAGACACACCAGCGAGACGATGCTCGCCATGTTTTGTTAAACGTTTTAATGACATAGAAATATTTACGCAATCTCAGCAATATATTACAACGCTACGTGCCCCAAGATGATTTGCGTGTTTTCTGTAAGTTGGTCCGGAATAAAGGGTCTAAAGGAAAATCTTGAGTGACACAGGTCGGACAGCGAGGGATACATTTTTGTCATTCCGCGCCTTTGCATTAGTCGTCCTGCCAGTGCCATGTCCAATGGTCATTGAAAGAAAATGCTATGGATAAGCTACACTGCCAAACGTCTTCAAAGAACAGTATGCCAGGAATCTGTTTGACATAGTTTTGTGACTAAAATGTCACGAGGTGTTCTACTGACAATTTTCGAAATGATTACCTATATTATATAGAAGTATTTTGACCTCTCATCCAGTAACGTTAGACGGCGATAACCTAACCCTAGTTCTCTGACTCTAAAAGTAACATATAAGTTAGACACCGCACCAGTTAAGTAAGTCGTCAGTCAAAGTCGTCAATCAAATAATCGTAACTGTGTAACCAATGGTCTCTAAAAACATCTGAGGTACGGTACAATAGGTACCTACCTAACCTTATATGTTAATTTATGATTATAATTAACTCAACCGATAAAATTATAAAGCAAAATTTCATTAATTTCCTCCCTGTTTAGAAGCTGCCCGTACATATCATATAAACATCTCAAATGTTCAGGTAAGGTTCATTAGAAATTTTGTAAAATAGCTAATAATACGACCCTAAATAAACAATATGGCATAATTCTAATAACCAAGTTATCGTAAATATGAATCCCAGTAATCGGCGCTGCTTCAGCTCCGCTTTATACCAACATTGGGTTCAAAATTATTATAGCTTTGTTTATGCTGTTTTTGCATTTTATTCCATCATTTATAAAATTTTCCCTTTGTGCTAATATGATGTACTATATTTGTACTTAATATACTTAAATATCAATGAGGTATCACTATGTATCCGCAGTACGACATAATACCGTTATTGACCGTGGTGTCGTTTTTAACAAGTTCTATTGAGAAAGCCGCCTTTTGGTCTTACATAGTCCAACATAAAGAGATCCCTTTCCCACCTCTTCGGCACATAATTTCGCACTTTTAATTTTGTACTAAACCATATCTAATATAAATCCACTGTCCCTACCAAGTAAGATCACTTATAAACGTTCATTTTATTTGTATTTATCTTCTAACGAGCTATTGGAAACGAGGCCATTACGACTGAAGTGTATCTTTGCAAATCAATTCACTGAAATTCTATTTATCTTCTTTTATAGTACATATATTTGAACGTCGTGACGAACTTTACAAATAAAAACAATTTGCCATAAAAGAGGATGCTTTTTATAAAATGTTAATAATAAAAATAAGTGTTATGTTATGCCCAGATCTTGACTTAAGAGACACTATTAATGACCTCGAGAATGAATACCTACGGTCTTGCATAAAACGCTTACAGTCATCTTACACAACAATGAAACATTTGAGCCAATTTGATGACTAATAAAGAGGAAATGGCTGAACTGGTAGCAACGTAATATATTATTTACAGGCTTATTCAATTTATATTAATGCATTGCAGTGGGACACTGACAGGTTATTATTGGTACATTATATTTACAAATATGACCCAAATAACATATTATATATTGGGATAATACGGGCTTATAATAATAATAATAACATATTATTTATTAGGTACAATTAAGTTTACAGAATAATTTTATGTAGGTACCTAGAACAAAATATTAAATAGGTACAATGAAGAAATAAATTAAACAATTCTTTAATAAACAGTGAGCTTGCTGCGCAGAATAAAGGAATTGAACACGGAAGTGGTTTTTTTTTTCTAGGAATTATATTACAGCGTAAAACAATGAGCGCGATAATGGCATCGAGCGCGGCGGGCGCGGCAAGTGCGGCCGCCGTGTGCTTCCACTAAAAAAGTTACGGCAGACTGGGGACTCTCCCGCTCATCTCGTTTGCTCAGATTTATGTTGACTCGTTTAATTACACAAGGGCCGAAGATCTCGGTAACTTTAAAAATTCTGAATAATCCGGCCCAGAAAAACAGCCAATCAGCTTTACTGCGGACCCAATTACAATATTTCTACTTCGAGACACATTTTAACCGGGAGCTAATTAAACATAGAGATGGCCATTAAGCGGACTCGATTTATTAAATAAATGGATAAGATCTAATAGTAGAATTGAGTGTATATATTTAACACATAATAAAGTGGGTGTAAGAACCTATAAAGTTTTATGTGAGCCGTAAAAGTAGGCGCGGGCCTAGAGGCCGGCCTGAGATGACATTGTACTGCGCGGCTATAACCTACTAAATTACTTAAGTCCTATGCTAACTACTATCTTAACTATAATGAAAATAAAACCTTAATTTCCTATTAAGTTTTTTTCTTTGATTATATATATGTCTAGATGGAGTGTCAAGACCCTCGGTATTTTTAAGCGCCAATTGTGAGGAATTGGTGCTAAAAGCCAATAGTGTCAATAATTGTGTTGTCAATGGAGACGCTCGTTTTTCTATCATAAAATAACGAAATAAAAATGGCGAAATGGGCTATTAAGGTGTGTAGAAATTACAGAGGCCGATTAAATATTAATAAATATGTATCTTATCACCCGTATGTTAAATAAATTATCATTAGTTCTGGAATAATGAATTATTGCAAATATTGGAATATAAATAAATAAAATTCGCCATTTTGCAAGTGTGGCAAGTTTGTGAAAACCAAATTTCCCACATTTACACATGAGACCGGTATTCTGGTAGGGCGATATTATTAATGTTATGGTGGATAATGGATCTTCAGTTTTCTACGAAACGAAGTGTGTTGTAGTACATTGAAATAAGCTTGATTTTTAATTTCAAGATGGCGGTCGTATTGATTCTTGCAAAATTCGACATGGGTGTCCTTTTCGGGGCTTATGGTGATGCCGATGTCGAATATGCCACCCATTTTGAATTTCAAGATGGCGGGCCTATTGATTCTTGCAAAATTTGACATAAGCGCCAGCATGTGTATACTTAATTACGTGCCTGCGCCGAGGAAATTTGAGGAGTTCCTTCGTATGAAGTTAACCATGGGGATAGTGTTCAGATCATGATGAAATATTTAAGTATGTTTATCAGTTGTCTGGTTGCCATAATACAGGCTCTGCCTAGTTTGGGATCAGATGACCGTGTGTGGGCTGTCCCAAGATATTATTATTATTATTAACTTTAGACCGAGCTATTATAGTTAAGTGTGTATATAATATATTGAGTCACTACTGTTGACCGTTGAGGAGTTCCCTCGTCTGGAAGCAAACGTGAGGGTGGTGCTCTGATTATGGTGAACTTTAGGACGAGCTATCATGGTTAAATGTGTGTACAAAATGTTGAGTCTGTACTGTTAACCGTTGAGGAGTTCCCTCGTCTGGAGCCAACCCCGATACAATTTATACAATTGTATACAATTCGGTCACGCTTATCATGAAAATTTATTGTCTTTAGAACTAAACCAACGTGAAAAATGTAAGCTCCGTAAGAAAAAGAAAGTGCCATAGCCAATTGCATGTAATAAAAAATAACATTGTCTTCATAATATGTAATTAGTACCAAACACAATAATTATGTACCTATTATATAAAAATAATTTTTATTTCGAGTTAAAAGATAGACTGTACCACGTTGGGCAATTTACCCCATTTTAGTTGTAATGTTTATCAACTGGTATCATTACGCACGCATTATATTCTTGTGTAAGACGTAGATGTCACGCACTCATGGAAAAAAAAACAATTGGCACGTTGATTTTTGTTTCAATGTAGCGCCAGACTCCATCTAGATAATCTAAGGTTTTTTTATATAAAAATGGTTTTTGTTACGTGTAGAATGTACATACATAAATGAAAATAAATAGTGCTGCATTTTATCTGCTTTATTAAACTAAGATTTAGAAAATCTTAAGAAACACTTTCACATGCGGCTGTATTCAGATTTAACCCTGCCGTAACCAAAACGGATAAAGTGACTGACTAAATCATTCCATAACATTTCTGGATAAGACATATAAATCATTGGACAGTATCAGAGAGCGAGCTCCATACAACACTATCTTTAAATACCATTACTTCCTATATCTTTCCGCAACATGAACGAGTATAGTGAACGTTCTAAATCTTTACGTCACCATTTATTACGACTAACGCCCTTATATATCTACGCAGACAAGAATAAAATGGAAAACTCTGACTAGCCATCCCCTCGTCTTTCTCCATGCACGCCACACAACAAAAATGACTTCTTTCATACAATAAAATATTATGATATTTGTTACTTTTGATTCTACAACACATTTTCTGGTTCACTAAGTATATCACGAAAGGCACTGATATGACAGTCGACATGAATTCTGCTGAGCAATCTACATGACCTTGACACAACGTTATATACTCAATTAAAACGCGCTGGAGTAAAAGTAATAAAGCGTCTAATATTCATAGCATCAGCACAAAGAATCATTTGTATGCATCATGTTCGTATCTGTTTAAAGGTCTATACGCAATTAAGCATATTATATAGCACGTTATATAATGCCCTGTATACGATACATTGTTTCAATGGTTCAATATTGGTTCAAAAAATACATTTTAAATTAATTAATCTTCATTGTACTCGTACCTTTTTGCGACCTTATCATATTTAGCACACAATTGATGACAGACGTATTTGCCGCAAAGCCATAGCTTCGTTACCTAATACGGTTTTCCAATAACATTTATACTTGGGAATGTAATAATAAAATAAAATGGAAATCAGAAACATACTGACTCTTTGAAGGGGATTGGAACCAATTTTCCCCGCAGAAAAGATCTGGGAAGGTCACGAAGTCGATTTTATTACTGTCATACAACATAGAAGATACATCATCTTGCGGAAAATACGTCTGGTTTTGTATTAATATTCAAAAATGTCATAAATGGACAGCGCGGCTTTCAGAAGCTGCACTTCAATTTAGTGTTACTGTAAAGGTTATATAAGACTGAAGTTTATTCACTACTTAGATACGGCAGGTAAGATTACTGCGGACTGATTTAGCTTCCTCGATGACACTTAAAGAAGTTCTTACTCTATATACACGCAGCTGTAGAGATAGTAACGCGCATCTAGTTTCGGGTTAGTTTAATCTGAAGCGAGCAGATCGTGTTACTGTTCAAAGTCCTTTTTGTCCAAGGATTCTAATTTCTACAGATTTATATATTTCGTCTAATTACGGTTTTCTAAACATATTGTTACGGCGACAGCAGTAACTAATCATGAACATTGTCATATTAACATCATAAACGGAAAATATACTGTACGTACATTTGAATTCAATACAAATTTTCATATAACTATGCAGGGATGCCTATATCCAACTAAATCTTTTTTTTACGTCCAGTACCTAAACCTTGATTGTTTTTAAAATGTCCTGGGGTCCTTGATTTTTTTCAATGACGCGGAAAAAGTATGGGTTGAACAATTAATGGTATTTACATATATATATGTATATTATATTATAATATAACTCATCCGTGCAAAAGCAACGCTTAGTGTTATAATCAGATGAAACCAATTTGATACTCTATTACTATTGGCTCAATTTATCGTAATTTAATCAGCTAGAGAAATACTCTCGTTCATTTTTATTCTTGATTCATTTACGAGTATTTATAATAAATCGAAATAATAACGAAATGTATGAATTTGTTCAAATAAGCAATATACAGTACACTTACATAGTATTTCAGTAAATATATAAACTATTCGTAGAAGTCGTAAATCTTTCTATTTCAAACTAAAAGATTCATCTTCATATTGAATTTTTATTTTAACGGCATGCCAGATTCCGTTCAAGAAATATGGCAATCAGATATGTTATCATGACCGGTTACCGCTTTTACACTCGAACACGCCTGGCTTTCCGGTATTATACTGTTTACAGCGAACTCGCTGTATTAAATGCAAAAGCGTTTACATATAATATTATGTAGTATGTATTGAAAAGTTTTCTTTATTTGATTTTATACTGTATTGAAAGCAAGGTGGAAGGGATTCAGCTATGTATTAGCCACACAACTAATCGATCAAGGTTTAACTGCGCTTAATGCGGTCGATCCGTGGATGGGTGACTATACAATTTTAATCTGAGATCCCTTCCTGCCTCGCACAATATGTTATATCAGGCCTGTCATTTGTAGATCCTTGATAGATGTTATGGGTATATTCTTCTTGTCGTATGGTTGATAAACAAAGTGGTGTCAGAGTATAAACCGCCTGTAGGCCGCCAACGTGGCGGTGAAAAATCTCAAGTGTACCGATTTCCTCATGATGTTTTACTTCACCGTTTTAGCAACTGATAACTAATTTATAATACGCATATAAATTCGAAAATACAGTGGTGTGTGCCGGAGTTTGAAATCACGACCTTTGACTTGGCAATCCAACGGTTTTATCACTCGGCTATTAATGCTGATATTGAAATATACATAATGCAACAACACACCTCTGTCTACGCCCTTGGAAATAAACAATAAATATCCAAAACTGACTAATTGTTTTTTTGATAAAAAATATGTAGGGCAAAAAGAAATAATATAAACCTTAAACTGAAATTAACTCGAACTACTCTGTTCATGTCACAGGCGATCAGTACAGCGAAGTTTAAAGAATAAAAGCTCTTGTCATCTGGCGCTGTGTCAGACAGAACCAGTCAAACATATCCCAGTCGGGAGAGCAATAAATTGTACAAACAAGTAGTCTGTTACGAGTGCTACACTGCTGTCGTAGCACACTTGACTACGCCGTAGCAAGAAAGCACAAGACTAGCTAGATACATTACATACAAACGAGTTATTTGTCCAAATCAAAACTATCATTTTTGGCTTACAATACAATGAATGAATAGTTACAAAGTGGAACATAAACAATTTTACTTTTATAATTATATAATTTTAGTTTTAAAATAAATTAGATAATAAATTAGTAGACCACATTTCATTACATATATTTACACTCACTC
Organism: Abrostola tripartita; assembly: GCA_905340225.1. Taxonomy (NCBI): domain Eukaryota; kingdom Metazoa; phylum Arthropoda; class Insecta; order Lepidoptera; family Noctuidae; genus Abrostola; species Abrostola tripartita. Next base: position 8,956,054 of record HG996488.1, read on the forward strand.
TCACAAATATACTTTCACACACACACACACACACACAACACATATGTACACCATACATTACTCACTCACAGACATACCATTCACTACAAACTCGCAGTTGTTTTAATTTTAGAGTTTACCTGTTTTAGTTTTTAAATATTCCTCTCCGTACGTGAAGGCCTTAAATGTGTTTAAATTAGTACTTAATAGTATTGTATAAGAGGGTGAGAGCCTGGAGATCTGTCATACAGGTCCTGAACCAACTATAGACTCCAGCTCTCACAAAGGTAACTAATCTGATTTGACTTAATATGACATGAACCAAAGTCTGTACCCTTTTGAGAGAAATAAATCATTATTATTATAATATAACTTCCCCCATATTTTATGATTGAAGTATCGTCGAGTTCTAACGCATTAAATGATTCGTAGCCGAAGTGAACATTTTACAATACGTAACGACCTCAACAGACATTTTTGTTGTTATATTGTAAAAAGCAATAAAAATATCTGGTCCACAGGATGGCCCCCAGCCAACTGGCGGCTTCGTCGGGATTGCGACGCTCTTAACTCAATACAAGCGACGCTATGACCTATACTAATTCCACTCAAACATAGTTACAACGAATATTCTTAGCTTTTTATTATATTCGGCTCAGTCATTTTTCATGAATATTTACAGGTCGAATACACCGTAATCGTAGCCTAAAGTGCAACAGTCATAGCACACACAGCAGACAGAGTTAGGACATTAATAAGGACACGTGTTCCTACTTCATAACTCAAAGCGTCTATTACCTAGAAGAACCGGTTGCAACCATTATAGCAATATGTACCGTGCTTAAAAGATTGCAATAGTGCACAACTGTTGACTATTTGTTATTCCTTCGCCTACCAGTACCAATAAAAGCCGTTTTCCTCAGTTGCTTCATGCTATTTGCCCGGGGGAAAACCAACGTTTCAGAACATTTATTTATTTTTATATCCACGCAGCAGAAATACAAAAGAATAGTAATATCAATTACTTGCTACATATACTTTTCTATGACTACAAACTCGCTGTGGTATACTTATATGTAAAGAGCACATAATTACAAGCGTTTTAAGCTAATTGAATGTCAGCGTTCAAAGACATAGTCGGATGTTCAATGAATTATTGTAGCGCCAATGCAAAAAACAACTTTATTTGCACTATTAAATGTCGAAACGATAAATCCCACTAATAACCACACAATACCACATGCATGTACACCAGTCAGTGTCTCCAATGATATTTTCAAGTGCGAGATATTCAAGCTTGTAATACAAGCAGGCTTATATTTTCTGCTATTGTTCTAGGAACAATTTCCTGATATGAAACCCTTTGTTTCAGTGTGATGCAAGCAGCTGGCTCGCTGCCAGCTCCCATACATGTTTCATATTTCACTGGATCAGCGCAGCTTACAATAGGTGATGTATGTCTTTAATTTTTATTGCGCTATGCAAATACTCTTTTGCGGTCATCAAACCAATATTAGTTAATAGGCCGTCAAGTCAAATGAAACGAAACGATATGATATATTATCCTTGCCTATAACCACGCACCTATTGACCCTATAAAAAGCAGGTCAGATAACGAACCGTTATTGTACTCACGAAGGTAATGCACTCTTTCTTGCGAATAGGTACCGAGTGGGCATCCTCGAGTAAAGAGGATTCATTGCAGAATACTTCACATTCGATGGAAAGGTAATGGTATTGCTAAACGGAAGGCGGCATAGTAACTTGCATGGAACCGTCCACAAAGGAAGGCGGTCTTCAACAAACCGATGTCTGCCTAGATCTCCACATTGAATTCTTTATTGTATATAAGTACTCTTTTGTCTAGCGCTACATATTGGAGCCTTAGGACTCTACTTCTCCGAAACTATAGCCACGGGGCGTGGATTGTGTTCGTCCACAATTAACATCTTATTTTTATTTGAATACTAAAACTCGTCATAGGTTTATGTGCTTCACAGTTTCAGACGGTTTACTTAAATATATATTTGAAAAGTATTTATACCGACTGTTATCAGCTTTAGGTTCTGCTAAAATCTTAATCTAAAACAGTAATGTTTCATCTTCATCATAACTTTTATTACAGTCGTAATACTAGCTATGTACGTAGTAGGTACGAGTAGCTACGCTCATTCTGTCATTTTAAGTCATTGCCGTAGGTATTAGGTTTGCAGATTACATAAGCGACATTCTTACAAAAACTCACATGTATACCGGTTCAACGATGCGTAATAAAAATGCGAGTGAACCAAACCAGCGAGTGCTCACCCGCCCAAATATAAATCCATTACCGTAATACTTATCGAGCTCACGATAACATTCCGTGTAATTGCATCTTTACAACTTTTCCATAAATAAAAATATATTAATATAAAAACATTTCTTACCAAGTTAACGGAGTCTAGCCAACTCTATGCCTGTAGGTATAATAAGATAAGTCTTTATTTGCCTTAAACATGGTATGAAGGTGTTACAGTCGGTTTTAATACAATATGCACATGTTCAGCTATACAGAATATGTATTTATTATTGTGAAATTATTGTACAATGTAGGATTTATCCTTTTTATGTAGTTTTGACACACACATGAGTTCCAAGCTTATATTCCGTTTCACTTGAGATTCCTCGCGCTGTACCCGAGTGTGCCTTTCAAAGGACAGACAAGGTGTCTTCTTGCACAAGACAAAATCATAATAAACGTAGTTAACCTTGTAGCCTCGTAGACGGAAATGCTACTGCCCAGCGTAGTTAGTTAATAGTAATTTTGTCCGATTATTATTACAATCAGCCAGGTTGGACAAAGTATTTTTTGGGATTTTCGTTCGCATTCAGGGCTTAAAATTGTACTCTATAAACATGGCAACAGAATTCTATTACATTAATCTTGTACTATACATTTCTGGCTACTCGATTGTATATCGATGATGTAAAGTCATGATACAACGTGCTACCGGAACACTATGAATACTGCGGTGCATCCTTAGTTAGAAAATGATAATATTATAACTTATTATAAATATTTCTGCCTGTGAAGCGTGTTTGAGTACCAAATGCCAAAACACCAAAACTGGTGCATTAATAATACTAGTAATGATATCCACGCAGTGTAAAAAGTATACAGAACAATAAAATAATGCTTATTTTATGGGTAACAATGACGATATTAACATAAATTCAAATGTTGTTGTCAGAATTCGTATTCGTATCGAGAAAAACGCAAACATTGTTTTAACATGTCATGTTTTATTTAGGGCGTGACTCGTTAATATTATGTTTAAAGATACAAGGTATAACATGTTCACATGGTATGATAAGGAAGGGTTGCAAATCACATACCAAGACCGCTATCTTAATGCGTCCTGTTCGCCGAAGTCATTGAGATACAAGAACTCGCAGTGGGATTTGTAATGATGGTCGAGTTCTAATGAGCGCTCCCTAACGACGCGACGTACGATCATAAATCACAGAGATTTTATTAGCAATAGAAACTCGTCCATTACTCCTCTCGGTTCAAAATGAAAATAAATATCGTCTCACCTGTGTGTGTTTTTATTTTTTATTGAGTTAAATTAATTTCATTATTGTGCCTGGTTAAATTCTAAAACAATCAAACTTTTTAAAGCCTACTTTTTTTAACTGACGTCGTCCCACACTAGGAACTTCTCCTGTATCGTGAGTGCGTTTCACAAACATGTAATATCACGTACGCAAACACCCAAACTCGGGACAAATATCTGCGGATCGCACAATTTTTTGTTCCGTGCGGGAGTCGAACCCGCAACCCTTAGCGCAGCAGTCCACTCGCTAAGCCACCACCTCTAAGAAACATCGAAATATTTAGTTATATCATAGACTAAGAGGTTATATTTAGTTTTACCAAAAATATTATTTCGGTGAGATTTTTTTATTTTATAATTCACGAACTTGTTTATTTCAGTTTGGTTATAGACACACGTGGTGGCTCTTATAATCTACTTAAATATAAACCCTATTTCCCTTGGTCACAGCATCACACGTGAACGGCTGGACTAATTTCGCTTATTCTTATTTTGTGGTGTTTGTTATTGTCAGGAGAAGGTTCTGAATTTTTTTTTTATAAATTTGCCCGGAACATAAAAAAAATTAAGAAAACTTAACGACTATATTAACTTTTCTAATATAACCTTAATCTTAATGCTTTCGACAATACAAACTCTTCTGATGTAACCTTTTGGCGTTGGACATAACTGTCAGTCAAATTCATAACCTAACCTAACCTGAAGAAAACCAACAAACCAAGTGATTATATTCTCTTTGCAACAAACGAGAATGAAAACTGTAACAAAAAGGTCCAATTTTTACATAGTTAAGACTGGACAACGTCTGTCGGGTTAGTAAGACATGTAGATAATTACAATTCAATACCGGTAAACATGATTTTGTTTGACGTAAATTATAAAATGCCACACATGCAATATGATTGCACTTACGGAGTTTTTATATCAATGCAGAGAAAGTCTCGAAGGATCTATGGTCGTAAACAGACTATCAGCGGGGGAGGAAATAGGGCCATAGCCGCGGACGCACGCACGGAAATGAAGCAGCCCGCAGAAGCTTCCTCGGCTTGCACGCAGCCGTTTGTTAAAGCCCGCTCCGGAATCACCGCCACCACTGCCGCTTCCCGGACATGCGCGCAAATGTTAATAATGACTGCCCGGCTCACTGATAACCATCTCGTATAATCAAACTTACAATTCTATTGGTTGCATAAATACCTGGGTTTATAGACATTACCGTTGCGCAATTGATTTACTGGCCAAAATTCTAACTTAAAGGAACCCTAGTTAGATTTTATGAACATAAGAATACAATAATAAATAAATAAATAACACTTTGCCTAACCTCTTACCCCGGATCTTACACTTAACTGCGACGAATAAGGATGAATAAAATCTTACTACACAATTTACTATCTGCACTTATTATTTTTAACCCCCGACGGAAAAAGAGGGGTGTTATAAGTTTGACCGTAAGTTACTAGCAATTGCTTTGAATCATCAATTTTTTGTTGCAAATCTGGGTGTTGAATTGGTAAGTTATTGCTCTAAACACGTAGCGGTACCCCGCCGCGACATTGTCTTAAATAGGTGTTACTCGGATCGGATTTAATGGCTCAATGATAGGTGTTATTTTTGACTTTTTAAATGACCGCTTTTCTCTTTTGCGTTGGGGGTTTTTTTATTTTTTTTAGGAATATAAAAGAAACGCTTTTACTCTTTCTTTGGATGTCATAAAAGGCGATTAATGGAATTTTTATCTTTATATACCAAAAGAACTGTTTTACATACCAGCGACGTACTGATCGCATGCCCGCTACATGGTTCACCAAAACGTTACATAGAATTTACTCTCGCAATCGCTTAAATGATAAATCATAGTCGTTACTCGTTACGTACGTACTTGTAGTTATAGAATAAATAGAAAAAGTTACAACCTAATCAAAACAAATATCAGCAAATGTTTTAAATTAAACAAGAATAATTAATTACTGTTATTATTAGAAAGAAAGCGGTTTATGACAGTATACATAAACAAGCAATACCATAATATGAAGTCGAGTCATCGAGCTGACAGGCCGAGCGACAGGCAACTGAGTCACCCTCCTCCCATTACATAACCTTCTTCCGCCCGTCTTCATCTACCAACATAATAAACAAACGTAATCATTCATCTTCTGTTTTATAATTGCGATGAGCCGCAAATGCTTCTCTCAATATTTATTAGCCAATTTGAAATAAGTTGGCGTCTATAAAATTTATTTCTGAGGCTTTCTTTATTTCATGATCAGAGCCGCTTACTCGGGAGTGGTTCAGTTTATATTCGATGGCAGTATCCGTACGGCACATTTGCTTCCAATTCAATTCTCTGCTCGGCTCGTTGCAGCAGTGAATGAGCCATCGCCGAGATTGTCTCCTCGCCCGCCCTGCGGCCGCCGCGCCGCACCGCTGCCGCGTCGCGCAGCCCCGCCCCGCGCCGTCCGCGCGACAAATACCTTCGTGCCTTCTTACCTGCGAGTAAATCCGTTTATGCCATTATATAACGGTAATGTACGCGTAAATTACCAACTTGTTCCTTGGGTGCGATAATTCAATTGAAGTACCTCAATTTGAGGGTAAAAATACCATTCTATGTATTTTTATCAAAGGCAAAACATTCATCAGAGTTTACGGTACGTAAATAAAATCTTGGGCGAACTGTGATCGACGGTGCGTTCTCAGTGATCAATGTTTACGCTAATATGGACTGTATGATCATGTACAAAAATAATAAATGCTTGCGCTAATAACTTTCTGCCATTTCCCCACACATGTAGAAACGACAGTACTTTTAGTCACACAGAACCAAGTTAAACTAGCGTTTTACTTTACTTATTACTTTTGTTAACGAATTCTTGTGATTTTCTCACGTAAATCTCGATAGTTGAATCTGTCTTTTCAATTGTCTGAATTCATCTGATCTTGCCGAAGCAGATCGGTCTTAATCTGGTAATATTCCGTCTTCATTGTGCTTTCAGGTTTAGCATAGTCACGCTTCACATATACACAATAAAAGAATACCTAACCTGGCGTAGTCTTTTCTTCAATAGTAGTCGAAGAGACCTCATCGTTGGGATATTTCAGACCTCATAGAATAAACTTAAGTAGCCTATTGTTTGTAAGCCAGCAGGTAGCATCGCAAACACTTCTTGTTCAATAAGTTAAATAAATCTAGATCGACTGAGATATAAAGCCATTGTCTACCAAGATGGATAGGTTACGCCTCTTTGCGGTTACCACTTTAAGATTACGGTCTCTATGATGTTGGGAATTATTTCAAAAGCTTTACCGATAAAACAGGTTCCTTAACTTTGATTTATCGAGTTGGTTACGATCTCTTGATATTACCGACAATGTAACGACCTACGAGTATTCCGGAGTTCCGGAGAAAGTATATAATTACCTTCTATATCTAATCTGGCTACAAGAATAGGTAAATAAGAATATTTTATATTTGTTGAAACCGATAAACCGAATACGCTGATACTTTGTACAAAAATGGAATATGCGTTAAAATACCATTATTTTCATAACTGTATAAGTCCATAGGTCGTGGATAGCTCGTTTAAAACAACAGTGACCGCTACTTCATCTTGGTACCAAGACCTACCTACATATACCTACAAAATATAAAATATTCGAAGTCTGTAAAGTTTCCTCCTCTCAGGTAGCTTGTACCTCCATAAAATAAATATAACTCTCAGAAACCGATAAATAGTCCTCGTTATAAATAGCTAAGTCTTCTGAAATGTTCCGTTAAAGCTTCACCAGTTCCTTCTCTAGCGTGATAGTGCAGGTAAAGGGGCAGCTGTCAGAGGCGCGGTGCGACGTCAGTGTGGCCGCTGCCTTCGGAAGGAAGTGCCCAATCATCGAGCCAGTGTCCGCCTGTCCCGTGTACCCGGAGGAAAGTCGCCTGATTTACTGGCCGAGACGTCGCTCAGTCGTACTGCACGAGAAAGTGCGCTTCTGCTCACTAAATATAGATCTTGGCAACTGATATTTGAAGAACAATTCTATTAAGTCTCTGCTAATTACGTCGAGTCGGCAGTCTTTATTGAATCGTTATTGGAAAGCACTTTATCCATAAATGAGTATAGATAAAATAAAGAGCACTTGCCACTCATCATACTGATTCTCTGACGATTAGTGAACTTTTTATCACACGTCTGCCAAAAAAAGGAGTGTAATGTTTTCAGGGTTCATGTATGTATGTGAGTTTCTTTATTCCACCATAACTTCTGAATGCCTGAACCGATTTTGATGTATGGAGTGTTGTTAGAATCCTTACACTATTGTGAGTAACATAGGCTATAAAAATGAAACAAATAAAAAAATATAATTTAACAAATTAAAAACACGACTGCCATGGAACTGAGGAACTGGAACTACTGCGATGGAACTTGTTTTTCACTTTTTAGGTCGTTTTTTGTCATGGCAGTCGTGTTTTTTAATTATTATTTATCCGCTCATTATTTCATACGTAGCAGTCGGCCCACTGTATCGATTTAAACCTTTATTAAGGGCGGCTATGGAGTATTCCTGTAAAGACACGATACCTACCTATAAAACGATGCTCAATTACCATTTTATACCTATAGGTAATAAGCACCTATGAGAAGGCACTGTTTGAGAAATAAGATACCTTTTTGTAACATGCTAAATAAATTAATTAGTTTAAATAAGACATTCTCCTCTATGAGAGAAGAGGCTTTTGCCCCGCATTGGGACAGTTTTAAGTTTTAAATAAGACATCGGGGAACGTAACACAAAAAATTTGATTATAAGTAGTTAACTACAATTTATTATAAAGAATTCGCAATTAAATTAAAAATGTAGGACTTTTTTCCAACACTTCATTTTTCCTTATTCTCTCTCATCTTGATGCAAATAAGCAATTCCACGGCGATCTTTACCTAAGCGTCGTTATTTTTCGCATCATTGCTTAAAATATATCTTAAATATCTAACGATTTCATTACTTCATACCGTGGCGTACCCGCGGGGACTATCCTAAAACAAATTGTAATGAGATTTTTATAAACAATAGGATTTCGGAACGGAAAAGTAATTAATGCTTAGCAATTTACGAAACGAAGTAAGAAGAACATAAGAAAATAAATTAATATAGCCTAATAAAGTCAGGCTACCCTATTTTCAATAATTTGGTCTTCCAAATGGGTCTGGTGTTTGGGTAAATGGTACATATAGGGCATTAGAATTGAAAAACAAACTAATACACTCTAACAAGTATTAGGTTCGTCAACTAATATGTTGAGTGACTAGAGCAACGCATCTACCAAGCTCTTATCCACGGCGTCTTACAAACTCGTAGCAAATGGAAAGCTTTTAACGTTATAAACGAATTTCTATACGGAACAAGTGTGCCGCGGACGCACATCATACGAGTAGATTTGAAAGTGTCTCCCAGATAACATTTTCTTGGCACTTATACATACGTTTACAATTCCATTGCAAATTGTTTCGTTATTTCCCTTGGGGGCGTGTCGATATCCCGCGATAGCGACGTTTTATAGTCTTCTACTAAATTCAGGTAATAAATATGTATCGCTATACAAGTAGGTAGGTATATACACTATATTCATTCATTCATCATCAGCCAAATACGTCCACTGTTGAACATAGGCCTCCTCGTTTAAGCGGGGAGTTTGCCATAATCCCCACGCTTGGCAAGCGGCTTGGGGATCGCAGTATTGGTGGTGAAGTTACAGAAGGCGCTGCTGCCCATCTTCTGAATTTTCCCTTAGTCGCCTCTTACGACACCCACGGGAGGAAAGGGGGTGGTCAATTCTAGGCCGGATACCACACGGCACATACACTATATACTTACCTTCTATTCAAAACTACGTGTTACCTTCTTCCATGGTGTTAGACAATATTCATAAATATATTGACATGCAACCTCGGGTCATAGACAATACAAATGATGCCATATGTTCGCCTATCGTGAAACGCAACTTGTCCGGAAGGATGTCACTTATTGTGGGTGAATTTTAATTAAACTCGAATTAAAGCTGTTGTTGACGGAACCACAGTGAAAAAAAACCATATTATTTACTTACATCTGCATTTTGATATACGAACTGTTCATTATTCTACGTTTTATATAATTCATCAACGTGTAGGTGTAGATAAACGAGTAGTAGCGAATAATTTACTTCATAACGTATTCGTGATTTTACCAAACTATCATATTATTACCCGGTTTATAATATATCACGTACGTTAATGACAATGACGATATTCACGATAATTATGTATTCACTCTTCGATCGGCGTTATGATTTCATGATGTTCCTCAGAAACTTCTTATAGTCCCACAACAAAGTGAAGGCTATATTATGTACGAAATACGTAACAAGATCCTTTTGGAGTACAAGGAGGTCCGAACTCGGCCCCTCGAGACACCGGACCCTTCCGAGAGGTAACTGTTGTCGAAGTATCTAGGTATAGGTACCTATAACCTACTCCATTTGCTCTCGAAAGCTTTTATACTTACAATTTCTACTTTTACGCACGAGACCCATATACGGGTAACATGGACTCATCTAATATTCTGTTATCATTCTTCACCTAGCAAACAGCGCAATCAAGCAGCTGCCATACAAAACATAAGCATTTGATTTATTCATATGTAATGTATGAAGGTAAATAAAACGAACCCGGCTTCCTAACACCGCTCGTAGTAATTGATGTCGTATCAAAACCAAGTAATTTATTAGCAAGAAAGTTGGGCAATTAGAGCTAAAAACACAAAAACCAGAACGAGGGAGAACGTTATCGACGACGTCATCTATTCCAAAGTCCCATTAGCCGCAGCGAGTATGGGACCGCACCGTTTGCACCTACAAATAAAACTTTAGATATGTACTATACGTATGTACCTACCTAATGTATGTACGAGTACGATGTAATGTATGTATGGAGAGAATTTTCAAAATATACTAGAACACATTAATTTCATATTTATGCGCAGTACCTAACAGTTGAAATTATCATTTAGGCATGTAGGCACTGAAACTGAAAAAATCGGAAGGTATGTACCTAACTTACTTTTTATAATGATAAGAAATTAAGTTAGGGGACAGATGAGGAACCAACCTAAACTATTTTTTTTCCTTTTTGATCTAAATGCTCAGATGGAAGTGACGGATATACTTATACTTTTCGTTATTACTATTCGGAAATAAAATAACTACCTAAATAATGCACCAACATCGTAAGGTCGAAAGTTTAACATTACACATTGCTTATTGCAGTCGTGTTTATAGGTAACTCATCGAAATCTAAGGAGACAGTGACTATGCAAATGCAATGGATACCATCGAGAGACATCCGGAGTCAGAGTCACCATCTGTTATTCGTAGGCCTAAGCTAAGGCAAAACGTCACCCTTATTAGTTGCGCCTATAAAGCAATTACTAAGCACCAAAAGCTTACAGAGGCAAATACAATATTTATTTAGAATTTTGTATCTCCCTGATATATTACCTATCTAAGTGGTTTCCTACCTCTGCATTATTGTGAATCACTCTACGACTCAGCATTGATAGCCGAGTGGTATGACCGTTGGACTGCCAAGTCAAAGGTCGCAAGTTCAAAACCCGGCACGCACCAATGTCTTTTCGAATTCATGTGCGTTCTATAAATTAGCTATCAGTTGCTAAAAACGGTGAAGGAAAACATCGTGAGGAAACCGGCACACCTGAGATATTTTTCAACGGTGTGTAAAGCCATGTCAGAGGCCTACAGGCGGTTTAAACTCTGACACCAGGTTGTTAATCAACCATACGATAAGAAGAAGACTCTACGATTTCATTATAACTTTACGTTTTACTAACCTTAAAAGGCTTGAAAACTCACCTTCCTCATTTTCACTGCAACTTTGAGGAAATATAGCTACTTTCAGACGCAGCCAATTCCGCTTTATATGTTCATCATAAATTTTAATGAATTATTTCTGAAAATTTGCATATTTATCGAATTAACATTGTTCCGCTTCCAGCTGGAATCATTTTAACGAGGGAAATGTCTTGGATCCTTTTTTTACGACTACCATTGCTGCTTATTACAGGATAAATTTTAAAGAAGTATGTAAGCAAAAAAATTAAATTTGGGAGCTATTTTAATTTGAAGCTGAAATTGAAACTTTTTACACCGCTTTCAAGAATATGGAACGGCAACCGTAAAAGTATCTAATCTTCTTTACGATCTCGCTTCAATCTGATTGCAACGTCCCGATCTGTTAGTATGTAAATCAGAACTTCACAATACGTACACAATAAAAAGGAAAGTACCTACCTAGTTACCTAAAAGTGTAGTGTAGCAGTCTCTTATTTATAAATAAAACTACCCACCTAATTAAGGTCTAAGGTACTTTAATAACGTTAAAATTATTATTAAAATAAAAGAGAACGTTTATCATGTAAATACAGAACATTAACAACCAATAGTGCCTTTAAGCAAAGCACACAAAACCATAAGATCGGTAATGCTGTAGGTTCGTTCGGGTGAGTCAATTTCGTATGATATTTCCACGTATCTACTATATATAATTACATAATAATAAAACGTTTCAAGTATCTAGTTCTAAATATTGGATCTTAGTAGTTACCTAAGTAAAATAAGGATTACCTTGTTGATCTAGTGGTGGCTAACCGCGAATGCTGAGCATGAGATCCTGGGTTAGAATCCCGAGACAGGCACTGTTACTGGATTTTCCATTAAATAATTCTCAGTAGCAGCATGGAGTCTGGATTTCTGCCCGGGCGACAGCATTGACTCGCTACCTATTACCTGGGGAGCTGGGGACCTATAACACAGGAAGGGCACAGAAACATATAGAAACTAAAATGTAGATAGTTTTAGTTTGTTTTTGTAATTTTGTGTTTTTGTTTATTGTTTTTGTTTTATTTGTGTTTTAGTATTATTTATTATTTAAGGTAAGTAGATTATTTATAACATCGCATTGGAGGACCTGTAATGGTGTTATAATTCTTAAAATAAATAAATAAATAAATAAACATAACTGGCGAAATGTGGATTTTTATGTAAAGTAAATTATTGATAAATATCTTTAGCATAGGCTATGCCTACGTAAGATATACCTACTTACCATGGTAGGTGGGTACCTACTTGATAAAATCGGTAGGAATATTAGTTTTCAATGAATTGCAACGTTTTACAAGCTTAAACAACTTACGTTTAGTGTTATTCCAATCAGGATCCATAGTTTTCGTTTCGCTTTTGCAGTGACGATTTATGCTGCATTAAGAAACTCAAACGCAGATTATTCGACTCTGTAAAGATTAGTGGAGACGCGCCCGTCGAATGTGCTCCGTGTTCCATTATAGTGCCTCGTATGCCTGGCATAACGGTGGCTAAACGATGTACTAAATTTTGTTTAATAAATAAATAATAACTCCAACGAAAGTCGTTATTTTATAATATTATGTTGTTGCCGTTCTTCGTAAATAACCTATACTAGACAGTACAGTGGAAAATAGTGCATATAAATAATATTTATAAAGGATTCATCAAATTATAAACCACCTGATTCGATTTTTGAAATTAATTTGCTCTTTATCCTTTAAACCTATAAATATAAAATACTACCATTTAGTGGAATCTTACCGAGAGAGATACGCCAAGAGTTAGCTAAGGCTCACACAAAAAAGGATTCCCATGTCAGAAAACAGAATAAAAATTAGGAAACGATAAAAAGGAAACACATTGGTAATTATGCTAAAAACTGTATTCAGTATTTCACAACTATTAACAATATTTTTATGGTTTTTATTAGGTTCACCCTAAGAACAATTCATAATTTAGCACCAGGTCATAATCTAAAATAATGCAATAACACAATAATTAAGTGAAGATCAACATTGTAGTGTGATATCGTATTAATACACAATAACTAAAAATCCTTAAAAAGAACTACAGGTCCTGATTGTACTATTTTTATTACGTAAAGGTCTTGACGCAAAACGTCTTCGCAAAAAAATTGGTCACATTTACAAATTATTCTCATATTACGATAAATGAATATAAGTTAAGTTATTTTAAGCTAAAGTAAGAAGATAATATATATCATTAAAAAAATCGTGGTAATTAATTAAAATCTTAAAATTATTACAAAAAAGATACGAAAACGTTTTCGTATCCATTTGAAAGCATTACTTACCTTATAATTTATTAATCGTAGTAATTAAGACTAATGTTAATATTTAATCAGAATATATTCGATACCTAAGTAAATTACAAAGACTTGGCTGATGATTTTGGTTGTTTTTTACAAGCTTTTATTTATTTAGCAATGTTTGTATGTATCTATTAATATCATGTATGTTTGTTTGTTTAATCATGCAATCTAAATTAAAACCACTTCTTGCCATTCGATTGAAATGTCATTTTGCAAATTTATAGAGGTTTAGTGACAATACAATTTTATGGTACTAATGAGCTGCTCTGATGATGGAGTCAGAAGGTGTACAAGTGTAAGGTGTGTGAATAGGCACTCTGTAACGAAATGAAGCAATCCCATCGAGTTAGGGCTGGTATAATTCGTCGTCATTAGTACTCGTGTTTAGAAATAATAGGTCTTTACCTATGTAATTGGAAATTCTATAACCAGCATTTTCAGAATTAATTATCTGTGGATTGACGCGCAATTCGAAATTCAAATAAATTTTATTCGAAAGACGTGTTAATTTAATTACAATTTCAGTCAAGTGTTTTTAGATAGTTTTTTGTTTTTGTGATATTGTGGTAGTTTTTGGCGCTACGGATAAACTGAAAATTCGTAAAATTTTCGAATATGAGTTCCTACGTGGAAATACCGCTGCGCAAACAACACGAAAAATTAACGGAGTGTACGGGCATAACACTGCTTGCATAAACACAGTCCATTATTGGTTCAATCGTTTTAAATCTGGAAATTTTGAGTTGAAGAACGAGCCTCGCGGTCGGCCGGTAACTATTGTCGACAACGACGAATTGAAGGCGATAGTGGAAGCGGATCCATCTCAATCTACGGCTGAGCTTGCTGCGGGCCTCGGGCGTTAGTGTCAAAACAACATTGAAGCACTTGCGTCAAATCGGAAAGATAAAAAAGCTAGATAAGTGGGTGCCACACGAACTAAGCGACCGACAGCGAGATTTACGTGTCGAAGCATGCATAGCACTACTGAATCGGCATAGAAACGAGGGAATTCTTAATCGAATTGTTACCTGCGATGAAAAGTGGATCCTGTACGACAACCGTAAGCGTTCGTCTCAGTGGGTGGACCCGGGAACAGCACCTAATCAGTGCGCTAAAAAAAAGATTACTCATAGGAAGATGATGGTGATTGTCTGGTGGACCAGTGCCGAACTTGTACATCACAGCTTCTTACCGAATGGCACAACAGTGACGGCAGATGTCTATTGCCAAGAATTGCAAACAATGATGGAGAAGCTCGCAATTCAACAACCAAGACTAGTCAATCGCTCTTCCCCATTGCTTCTCCACGACAACGCGCGAGCTCACACTTCACGACAGACCATCGCAAAGCTACAAGAGTTACAGCTGGAAGCTCTCCGTCACCCACCGTACTCACCGGACCTTGCCCCAACAGATTTCTACTTTTTTCAAAATTTAGACAATTTTTTAAGTGGGAAAAAATTCAACACCCGTGATGCAAAAAAAAAAGTAGTACAAAACGCTTTCGCTGACTTAAACGCCTCCCGTCCAGCAGACTTCTTCAGTAAAGGGATAAACAAACTGCCATCAAAATGGCAAAATTGTATAGATAATTTGGGCCAGTATTTTGATTAGCTGAAATAAAAAAATTACCATAATTTTTATATTTTAAAATTATCATACAAATCTCCAATTTCATAGGTAAAGACCTAATATATTTTTTTATACTTACTATTTTTTTTACTCGGGCTGTCATTCATGCGGAAAGTCTTTTAAAAGGCTTACATGGGGACACAGGTCCAACACGCAGAAGCCCGTTGAGAACTTTAAGTAGTTGAACAAAAAAAAAATCAATTGTGTCTACGGTATGGCAGTGAAAGTGTTAATCATAAAGGGAATGGGACACCAGCTAGGGAAAATACACAACTGTCCTATAAAAGAACAATCATATTAGTCCCCAGAAGGAGCTGCCGGACTATTGAGAAATGCGTGTTGGGATGTTTCGTGGGCTCGTTATTATTAGTTTTTTACTGGATAGAAAAGGTGTCTGCCTTTTAACATAAAATATTGTGTACATTAGCAGACGGTGAACCGCCACTCACTTGATGGGCCCCCTTAACAGTCACCACTATAGGCAACAGGGAGCAACACCGTTGTGGGTGGCTAGACATGTAGAGCGATGCGGCCCCGGTTTCACCTTCGCGCGTCTCGAGACTCGGAGCGGCTTTCCCCGCTATTAAACCATTAGACACTTCCACCCCCGAGCATATAGCTCTGGCGAACCCTCTCTGACCAGCCAACTAAGGCAAGAAAGAGTTGTTTATTACCCTATTCTGTAGTGGGTTTTTATTAGGTCACATTAGTCTATTATGACATTGTGCATTAGTGACATTTTGCAAAAGTGTCATTTGGTGAGACCTTCTGCGTCAAGACCTTTAATGGGTCTGATCATTGTTTCTGAGCACAAATTAATACTGAAGTTAGTTTAAAAAGCATTAGACGGTAGACATACTGACTGGTACATGCATCTTTATATTTCATATAAACAAACAACGGTTTTTGAAACTTAATTTTACAACAATATTTCTATCTCACTTATTATATGACGGCATCAGTACAAGCACATTTACTATGACACACTGTTTCATCACGCGACATCTAAATCTTTCATTCTTTTAGAAATCTTCAAAGCAACTAATTATTATGTACTATGAAATACAACACGAAAAGTATCAAATGCACATTGTGTTGTACAAACCTATTATGCTCGCTGACGCAAACAAAAGAAAAATGTTCATTAAAGTAATTACAAAATAAAAATGCCAGCGGTAGAACATGTCGCTTCGCCTACGTGGATGCAGACGCGGAGATCCTCCGGTGGGACGGCCGCCGTCACCGACCGCGTCACCGGCCGCGTCACCGGCCGCGTCACCGGCCGCGTCACCGGCCGCGTCACCGGCCGCGTCACCGGCCGCGTCACCGGCCGCGTCACCGGCCGCGTCACCGGCCGCGTCACCGGCCGCGTCACCGGCCGCGTCACCGGCCGCGTCACCGGCCGCGTCACCGGCCGCGTCACCGGCCGCGTCACCGACCGCGTCACCGGCCGCGTCACCGGCCGCGTCACCGGCCGCGTCACCGGCCGCGTCACCGGCCGCGTCACCGGCCGCGTCACCGGCCGCGTCACCGGCCGCGTCACCGGCCGCTTCACCGGCCGCGTCACCGGCCGCGTCACCGGTCGGCGCGGCAGCGGCGCGCGTAGTCCGGCGCCACCTGCTGCAGCCAGTGCGGCTGGATGGCCGACGCCGTGAGCATGTAGGCGCGCCCGGTGTGCAGCAGCTCGGAGTACAGCAGCGCGGGGGGCGCGGGCCGCGCGGCCTGCAGCGCGCTGGCCGGGTGCAGCGCGGCCGCCGCGCCCGCGCCCGTCACGTAGCGCCGCGCACCCGCCGCGCCGCCGCCGCGCAACCACGCGCAGTTCGTAAACAACCCGCACAGCAAGCACTTGAGTAACTGAAACGTTACGTAATTTCATAGGTAATGTAATTTTTTTCACATGATATCTATAACATTCCAGATTTAAAAAAAAGACATTTTAATGTTCGACATATTTTATAATTGTTTTTAAATTGAGCTTTTAAAGTGAAGAAGGATGCGGCAAACATCAGACTAATTTTCGAATACTAGTTCCGACGTGGCCCTAACGCAGCAACTGCTCGTAATGTCAATGCTGTATTTGGAGAGGATGCTGCTAACGAACGCACCGCGCGTTTTAGGTTTAACCAGTTTCGTAGTGGAAACTTCGACTTTAAGAATGAACCACGAGGAAGACCAGTCACTAAGGTAAATCATTATGAATTAAAGGTGATGGTGGAAGTCGATCCTAATCACACTTCTAAGGAATTAGCGGCAGATTTTGCACAATATTGACACATTTGCAGCAAAACGGTAAAATTAAAAATCTTGAAAAATGGGTGCCTCATGATTTGACTGATCTGCATAGACCAGCGCGCGTTGAAGTTTGCATTTCCTTGTTAAACCGGTATAGAATTGAAGGGATTTTGGACCGAATTATGACGTGTGACGAAAAGTGGATTCTATACGACAATCGTAAGTGCAAAACACAATGACTCTGACTTCAGGCCGGACACCACAACAATGCCTTAAAGCGAATCTTACCCATACTAGCGACCGAACAATGCTAGCGAAACTCGCAGCAAAGCAGCCCCGACTCAGTAATCGATCGTCACTATTATTGCTCCATGATAACGCAAGACCACACACTGCTCGAGAAACAGTTTTAACACAACAAGATCTGCAGTTATAAACCATCCGTCATCCTCCTTACTCGCCGGACCTTGCCCCAACCGACTACCATTTTTTCCCGTGAATTGAACAATTTTTTGCATGGAAAAAACATAAAAAACATATTTTTCTGTTTGTTCCAATAAAGTATTATTATTCCCCTGCACCGTTGCGTTTCGAAATAGCATAGCTTACGTAGATGATGTCGAAACGGATAATTATAATCAAACGCTCAAGCTCCTTTTGCAAACGCAAAGCTCTGGTTTCCGGGACGTTACGGTTTCAATGACCGCTCTTTAGGAAACCGCGCCATTTTCTTTTTATAGGCAGCGTTCTAGTGTCGTCATTCACCGCTGTATTACGGCCGCTATTTGTCGGCCCGCTATCCCAGGAAACCAGAGCTTAAGCCATACGTAATTATTCTATTGTATGAAAAAAATATAGATCGATTTTCATAAATAGGATAAATTAATTTTTGCATGAACTGTGTGTGTCTACTCCGAATCTGTAATTAACAAGTAGCGAAACCTACTTTAAAGAGTCTCAAAGCCCGCAGTAACTAACGATATAAGGCATTACCATTTTTACTCATAACTCTCTCTCTCTCTTTCAATAATACCAGATTACAGCATTATTATTTACCCAATGAATTCAAAATGAAATAATTATAAGTACCTGATCATATGCTTGTCCGCAACTGGAAACAGTCATATTTAGTTTCAGGCAGATTGTTAGCAGCTGTTGACGAACCTCACATGCATACGTCAAATTTTTATGATTTAAAAAGTTTTCTTTACACCATTGCTGAAACAACAAGACGTTATCAATTTCACAAAAAGATAAAAAGTTGTTAGCTAACAGTAACGAAAATAACGATAATATTTTGAATATGACCTGCTTAGCTTAGCATGGAGTCAGTACTATTGTCTGCTCTGAATTATATTTAGTGCTATTATATTCTATATAATTATAATTATATACTGTTATATAATAATATTACTGAAATGTTTACTGACCACAGTTTATACCGTTTATTTTATTAATTATAAAACAAAATATTTATTTAAATTTTATTTTATAATTAATTCTTACCTTTTTTAATGGAGCTTTACAAAAAGCTTTGAACACATTAAGGAGTGTTATGTGGTCGCCTAGTGGTGACAAGAACTTTTGTTTCACTTTTATAGCTTCTTCCCTTTTGTGCATAGGCGTGTGAAATACATTTTCACTTGACAACACTGCTACTAAACTCAAAGCCTGAAATATTAAGATATGAACAAATATTTTTACAATCCTATAAAAATATTTAGTTGATGAATTAAATTTATGTTCGTACCTCATCTAAACAGTTATATTCCGGAGCACTCAAGATAACTTTAGAATACTTGGGGTCTATAGGAAAGGTTGACATTTTTCTTCCAAGTACTGTTAATTTAGGGTTTGTGTCACTGTCAATAGCACCTAAAACAAAAGAAAAATACCTAAATATTGGTTTCCTATAAAATTTGTCCTAAGCTTGGAGAGCTTGGAATAAACCAGTCTGCATCACCTAAGATATCCTACGAAAATTTAGAAACCACATGAGATTTAGGCGATACAGACAAAAGCGCAAGTAATTTTTTTCATACAGTAAAACTGTTTTGCTTTTGATTCATATATCGTGTGCCATAAGTATTTACCAAATTCCTTAAGTAACGTTAACGAAGCTCTAACTGAGTCAGCAGGCGGCGCATCGATAAGCGGGAAGGTGCTGGGCTCTACGCCCGCGGCTATTAACAGCAACATACTCGACGCAAGTGGGCATCTGTAAAACAGTATTTTATTATTACACAAGGAATTCCACTCTAAGAGGATAGCAAATAGCGTGAGCGATAAGACGATAATATGGGACCTGACGATCTCCGGCGTGTGGTGGTGCGGGCGCGCGGCGAAGTCCCGGGCGGGGAACAGGCGGTAGGCCGCGCCCGGCGCCGTGCGGCCCGCGCGCCCCGCCCGCTGCCAGCCCGCCGCCTGCGAGCACGCGCGCACCGCCAGCCGCTCCGCGCCCGTGCGGCCGCACCACGACCT
The DNA here is from genome assembly GCA_905340225.1 of Abrostola tripartita. Classification (NCBI taxonomy): domain Eukaryota; kingdom Metazoa; phylum Arthropoda; class Insecta; order Lepidoptera; family Noctuidae; genus Abrostola; species Abrostola tripartita. The sequence continues at coordinate 8,976,212 of HG996488.1, forward strand.
GCGCCACTACTTCGTCAACACTCTACATTATCATCCTACACTAGAGGGATTGAACCACCTTCAATATCATAATATGTTATAATTTCCTTTTTTTTTTTAATTTTTATCCACCTTGTACACCATTTTTATAATTTGTTATTGAGGAGTGGAGCCTCCTAGCACAGGCATTATATTATATTAAAGATTATGAAGGATTAGATTATTATTATATTGATATTACCAAGGAGGTACCTATTTAAGATTTACTGTAAAAGTTCCTGCAATAAAACTTTGTTTAATTTTATTATTTATAGGTAACATTTTATTTAATTTTAATGCAAGTCAGTTCATAAATCAATAAATATTTAATAAACATTAAGACCTACTAAGCTAGTAACATGGGTTAAATTGGGACTCTTTCTTAAAATATGATTTACAATTTACAACCTCAGCTTAAAATAAAGAAATTGATCATATGTAGCTATAAAAATAAAACCGCACCTTTCTTTTACAACACCAGTGTCGATAACGCACTTGACGTTAGGTATGGTGACAGAAGCCTCAGCTATATTAGTGGCCAAAATTATCTTTCTTGTACCCGGAGGCGCGTCTCGCCATACTTGTAGTTGTTTCGCCGGCGGGAGACCGGCGTACAGCGGACATACTCTAATAGGTGGACCAGTTGCTTCCTGGAATGTTCGATCTAGCATAAAAGCAAATGCAATGGTAATTATATAGAATATTTCCCAATCCTTAGAACTTGGAATCACTAAATAAAAACATTATAAGTCTTACTTTTGCAATCTGCTTAATTGTATACATGACTGTCTCGATTTCTTCTTGCCCAGTCAAGAACACTAAAAAATCGTGGCTGTAAAGAGTTAAAAGAATTTGTCATTGAATTTCTTACCATATCTTATAAAAAAGCTTTAATCAAAATGGTTTGTATCTTACTTCGCAGGAGTAGTTGCATGGAGTTGAAATATTGTACATACAGCGGCATACTGATAGTCATCTTGCTTCATCTTTGTGTGGTAGATAGTAACTGGAAAAGTTCTGCCTTCTAAATAAATTACTGGGCAGTTGTTGAAATATTTTCTAAAAGAATCTACATCCATTGTAGCAGACATTATAATTAACTGAAAAAGGACACATTCAAATAGTAAAAATGCTTTAATTTTGAATTATAATAAGCAGAGTTATTTCAGTACAATAGTTAGAGTTTTAATGCAAATGACAGAAAATAAGCAAGGCAAATATTATAATAGAATATTTTTTATTTATTGAACATTCTAATACATATTGTTACATGTATGGTGTTTAAAATTAATAAACTATGCTAGAGGGATACAGACTTTACTTAATTGAAGCATTGAACACAAAGGGCATGTTTCACCATCTACAAGTAAAGTGTCAAGTAGACTAACCGCCACTTAAAGTGGGTGACTTTAAGTGGCAACTGCTCATATGAATTTCACAATATCTGAGTAGCATTAATCAGGGGATAAACTGGCCTGTACTCGTAACTTTTACTTGCCGATTAGCGTTAATCAAGAAGTAACTACATATTCAACACTTTACTTTTAGATGGTGAAACAGGCCCTACAAATTTTTTAACATGTAAACTGTAGATGCCAACTTTAAAATTGATAAATAAATACCTTCAGTGGGTTCTTATTCTGTTCATTTCTATCTTTCTGAGCTAATTTGACAATTCCAAATAGAACATCAGTACTAATGGTGCGCTCATGTGCTTCATCTAATACTATTACAGAGTACTTCTTTAGTAATGGATCCACAATGGCTTCCCTCAGCAACATTCCATCAGTTAAATATTTCACTTTAGTTCTTGGACTTGTTACATCCTCAAACCTTACTGAATATCTGTAAAAATATATTAATATACAGTGGACCCCGGTAATCCCACAAACATTTTGCAGGGCAGTGTTGGACTATCGAATTTGTCAGATTATAGAGTACTGCCTAAGACGGAAGTTATAGTCCGGAAATGTTTACAAAAGAATACCTTGTAATCCGACCGTAATATATAGAACTTCCAAAAAATATGCAATAACTTAACGTTAGAAAATAATTGTGTACAAAAAAATGTACATACATACTAAAATAATCAAAAATTATGAATCAATCAATTTATAACCTGTTCAATCATGCATTAGCGAATATTGTCTATACATAATAAATAATAGACCATGTCGGATTACAGGGGGTGCCGGACTAGACAGGGGCAGGATCACCGGGAGTCCACTGTTACTTCATATTAATGAAGTAATGTGCAAGAGACCTATGATTTACAATAAAGTTAATAATACTAATGCAGTAGGTACATATTTTCATCATCATCATCATCAGCCAAAAAACGTCCACTGTTGAACATAGGCCTCCCCGTTTAAGCAGGGGGGGGGGGTTGCCATAATCCCCACGCTTGGCAAGCGGCTTGGGGATCGCAGTATTGATGGTCAAGTTACAGAAGACGCTGCTGCCCATCTTCTGGATTTTCCCTTAGTCGCCTCTTACGACACCCACGGGAGGAAAGGAGGTGGTCAATTCTAGGCCGGATACCACACGGCCAGGTACATATTTTATAGATTTAAAATTATTAAAATTGCTCGTTAATATACAATAGCTTGGCTTGTTATGCTATTTCAAATAACTTATCGAATTAGATACAGATTAACAGAATATATTTATATTCAAAAATAGATTTTCATGGTTACATACCCAACAATGGATCCTATTTCAGTATTCATTTCAGCAGCTACTCTTAGTGCTATTGTTATGGCCGCAACCCTGCGTGGCTGGGTAACCGCTATTGCCCCAGCTCCCTCAAGACGCTGCTCATGTATCAACTGTGGGATCTGGGTGGTTTTACCACTGCCTGTCTCACCGATCAATATCATGGTATCATTCTTTTTTATCTCCTCAAGGAGCCTGAAATTATTATAAATATACAAAAATATATGAATAAAAAGGTCAGATGGTATATCAGTGAATGAAAACTGTTAAACATTGAATCATGATACACACCTGTTTTTAACCATAAATACAGGCAGTCGCTTCCTTGCCTCCAGTAAATCTTGTACAGTTTCTTGCACAATCTTATTTTCAGAAACATTATTATGTCCATTTGTTTCCACCTTAATGTTAGTTTTTACACCAACACTAGCATTTTCATTAGACAACTTTATCTTTTTTACTTTTAAGTTTTCACCTGTATGTTTTCTTTTCAGGCCACATGCTTTGAGGTTGTTTTCTATACCAACAGAGGCATATTTTGAATCCATTATTTGAAGTCAATCACTTAAGTTTCCTACTGTAAATACAGATAAAAAGGTTGAATACTGATGTATATTTTTCTATATGTATGAATGTGAAAAAGTTTGTATTATTACTTTATATATCCTTCGCTGGTTGAAATGATTAATCTTATTGTAAATACAATTAATTTATTGTTATAACTTCAACAACATCGTAGCCTGATGTCACTTTTATAACAATAATAGCTTAATAATTTTAAGTTCATTCCTTCGCAGCATGATCAATTATTATACCTACTGAATAATTTAATTTAAAACATAAATATGATTATACTTAAATTCAAGCAAATTTATAAAATATATATAATATTTACACGTGCAGCGAAATACTGGAATCACCTTTCTTACACTAATCACACAGTCTTATGCACTTTAACGTGAGGTTGGAGTTATTTTACTACATTATATTCTCAAACAAATCCCAAATGGCACAAATTCACATATTATGTCAAGTCTAAACGTCATAACTCAAAATGTCAAATGTCGTAAACAAAAAAAAACAAAGTAAATCTGTAAAACAATTCGTATTATGCATTCCTCCTCATCGCTGTCAACTGATATGGTGCCCAATGCCAATAGGTTGGCGGTACGACATTGCCACGATGAATGGCAATGCAAATTTTTTGGCTGAAGAACAAGCCAGCCCTTTGGTCAACTGGTCTCGTGAAGAGTCGACCAACCGTTTAGATAGCCAGACTGAGCCAGGTGTCTAAATAAGGCTGGTCACAGACCTCCCCAGACCTATCGGTTCCAACCCGATCCGCTCCGATTCGGTTTAGGTCACACACCTACCGTTCCGGACCGCATCGGTAGGGCTGTAACCAGCCTAAGAGTCGCACACCCCATGACCCGAGTATTTCGACCCCAACCGGCTTAAAAGTATATCTATCAATTACCATAGAGAAAATAAGTATATAATCTATGATATAATTACTATTATGTTACTATGCAATTACATAGGTAATGCTTCCGCCACTTGAGTATCCGTAGGTGCAGCAGCAACGCCTGACGCTGACCATTGGAATTAATAAGTGAAGTGCATAATGATCTGTAATATTTTAAGTCCACTTATGTACTATTATGGAATGCAATAAAGTATTGAGTAATCTATGGTGTGAAGTACCAGATGACAGATCAGTATCAATGTTTGTCAATGTCAATGCTTATAGATAGATCTCCACAATTTGTTTTGAAAAATAAATTAATATATCGTTCTATTTTAATTAGAATATTTATATAATAGTGTATAAATAAGAATAATCATGTTTTGTAAATTAATATATAATAGGGTATTCCGAAGCGGTGCATTGCATGGAGTCCGATTTTATGCAAAAGAAAATAACCCCTTTAAAAAGACTTTAAATGTTCTATCAAATGATATGCCTGCATTTATGGGTTTGAAAAAAAAACCTACTGTGTTTCCCGAACATGCTGATATAGTTGTAATTGGTGGTGGTTTCATAGGAACATCAGTAGCATACTGGTTAAAATCGAGAGCTGGTGAAGGCTTATCAGTAGTAGTCTTAGAAAAAGATGTTAATGTGAGTAAAATAAATTACAATTAACAGATAATTTTAATTCAATTCAAAATATCCTATATATAACCTTTTGTTTTTTTTAGTATAATCAATTACAACAAAATGTCAGTTTAGGCACATTAAACCAGCATTTTTCATTACCCGAAAATATTGATCTCTCTAAATACAGCGCTGATTTTTTGAGAGATATTAAAAAGCATTTGGACAATCATGTTGACATTCAATATATTCCTACGGGTTCCCTCATTTTAGCGAGTGATAAATATGCCAACAAATTAGAAGAAAATGTAACATTGCTAAATGAACTGGGTATCAAAAGTAATTTGTTGACTACAGCCAATATAAAAAGCATGTTCCCATGGATAAACACAGACGATGTAAAGCTAGGTAAGTATATAGAGGTACTATTGTTTAATTATTAGTTTCTTCACCCTGTCTAAAATCAATATGCCTATTTATCAGGTGCATAGTAGGTTTGTGGCATCTTTCCCAGCAACAATAGGGAATTTTGTTTGAAGAACTGTTTTAATGAGCATTTAAATTTCTGTATTTAATTTTTTTTTTTTTTTTTTGCTATGTTGTAATAATAATAACATATAATTATATAAAACATAATCATTTTACTTTATTTTAAACTTATATTAAAGAACCTATTTCATTTAAATTCTCTTATTTAGTTGAAAAACTATGCCAGCTCTGAAGCTGGTTTTTACTCTGCAACCCATAATAAAGTTGAGGCCATAGCCTCCTTTTCATTTTAACAGGGTATTCTGTTTACCACATTCATATTTTTTTTCAAGGCTTATATGCATTATCTTATGTTATTTCAGGTTGTATGTCTATGGAAGCTGAAGGAACCTTTAGTTCATGGGAGCTCCTAAATGGGTTATTACGAAAATCAGTAGAGCTTGGCACAAATTATGTTAATGCTGAAGTAGTTGGTTTTGAAGTAGAGAAACAAAAAGATGTACTCATGGAAGGTGTAGCACCAGGAACATTTGAAAGAATAAATAAGGTTATTTACAGAACCAAAGACAATGAAGAGTATGCAGTAAAATTTGCTGTGTGTGTTCTAGCAGCAGGTGATAACTCTGGGGAATTAGCCAAATTAGCTAAAGTGGGTACAGGAAATGGCATTCTAAACATACCTTTACCCATAGAAAGAAGGTCAGCGTATAATAATAATAATATTCATTGAATTTATCCAATAAGTGTGTACTATTCAGCACTGGCAATTTTCGTACTATTTATGCAGTCTCATTGCATAGCTGACAGATATATGTACATGCACTTAGGACAGACAGATTAAATATCTCTAGGGGGCAGTATTATATTTTATAGGTCCCTCTTTCTGGTTCAATGCAATTAGGTTTATTTAGGTTGCAACACCAGATAGCTATCCGTTTTGCTCAGCCAAGAGTCCAAAATTGTGTTTATTATTTAACAGCGTAGAACTGGCAAAAACAGTTCTACATAACGAAATGAATAATGCAGTAGTTCATTACTAAATCTCACCTAGAAGCAGCTAAATAGCACCTCGGTGGGTTTATTCCTTATGCAATCTTGAACAATGATGATGTATTGTTTAAATCTAATATATAATTTTTTTTATATAATTGTAGGGATTATCAAATATATTCAATTCGAAATAAAGCCACAGAAACAGGCTTGTCCACCCCTCTAGTTCTGGATACTGCAGGATTCTGGTTGATGCGGAATGGTTTAGAAAACCATCTCTATTGTGGTAATCTGCCACTCATGAAAGATGATACTATGGATAAAACTGATACAGAGTATTTTGAGAATGTTATTAAGCCATCACTTGTCAATCGAGTTCCAAGCTGCAGTGATGCAGAGGTAATGTGTGAAAATTATACTTTTCTTTTATCATAAAATAAAGTAATATTTTCATAAAGTAAGTTTAAACTTAAAGATCTTCTTAAACTAGCCATGCTAAATCATGCAAATTATTATTTTATTGGTTACAAATTTAATGATAAGTATACAATATTCATCAAATTTATAATTCACATACTCATAAATATCTAAACAATACTATGAATTATATTTAAGACAGCGCATTACCTATACCCTAATTATTTAGTAGAATACCATTTTCATATTCATCTAGTAGAGTAGGCTGTTTTGTACCTAGCACATTTTAAGTAATGTTAATTCTTTCAGATTGTTAAATTTAGTTCTGGAATGAATGACTGTAACACTTTTGACAATACTGGTGTAATTGGACCACATCCCTACCACAGTAACTTTTACTTTGCAGCAGGATTTGGAAAACTAGGTATTTATATGTTTATACATTTACTGTTCGAACTATACTCTCCGCCCCTAAGACGACCCCATTGACTCATACTTAGTAGATATTACAAATAACAGGTTCTTGATCTCATTATATTTCTTAGGTCAGAATTTTTCTGTTTATCCCGAGTTTGTCCTAAACCCATAATGGCAATACATTTGTAGAGTTTTACTGACTATATAATTCATTTTTTTTTAAATTAATCTATTAATGAGTTTTAATCAAACCGTCTATTATAATCAAGTTGCACCATTAATGTTTTAACCATGTATTCTTTTACCAGGTTGTCAACATGCTCCAGGCATTGGAAGAGCGATAGCTGAACTCATTATTGATAGCCAATATACAACTGTGGATTTAACACGATTCGGTTTCGACAGATTCTTACTTAATGAGAAATTAGTTGAATTTAATGTTTATTAAAATGTTATGCTTGTCTGTCATCACTCAGGGATGACATAATATTGCTAAAATAAATTTTACAGACAATATATTTATTTCAGCTGTATTGTTTCTACCCAAAGTTGAAGTAATTTAATTCCACTAAAACAACTGCCAAAGAAGACACCCAAGAAACAAAGTAAATAAAAATATATGTTTTCAATAAGTTAATAATGATTTATTCAACTAAACTTCACAAAATATTATGACTAAGAGCCACAATTTACTTAAATTGAGCTGGTGGAGCTGCAAATAAAGCCCCACCTTGTTTAGATGCAGCTCTAGACGGTGCAAAGCCTAAAAGCTTCTGGATATTTTGCCTGAAAAAAGAAAGTCATTAATTAATTATACATATACAGTTGTTTATCATTATATATGTAGTACCAACCAACCAACTACATAATATGGTGTGATTAAATACCATTATAATATACTAGCGACCCGCTCCGGCTTCGCACGGGTATAAAATATGTATATTATAAGTATTTCTCCACTATATAATGGATGTTATTATGCATATAAACCTTCCTCTTCAATCACTCTATCTATTAAAAAAAACCGCATCAAAATCCGTTGCGTAGTTTTAAAGATTTAAGCATACATAAGGATATAGGGACAGAGAAAGCGACTTTGTTTTATACTATGTAGTGATTGCATAGTCAATAAATAAATGCACACGAAGCACAGCAATGTGTTTCAAAAAAATATGTTTATGTAATTAAAATATGCTTTAATCCAATTTCATAATTTTCCTATTGTACTATTAATAATTATATACTGGGTTAAAGGTTATTTCTTGATTTAAAAAAATGTGTCTAGCACACATGCACATGAAAGGATGCATCTGTTTATAAACTGTCATATGCATCAGGAAGGTAGGGCAGATAGTCCATTAAAAAGGTGTTGACAGTATATTATAAACAACATTAGTAATAAGTTCATAAAACCAAAATTGACTTGTTTATTGTGGATTTTGCTATGTGTCAATAACTAAATCATAATTTAAAAGAGTGTTAAAACATAAAAAATAATATAATAAAAACTGCATGTGTTAGTAAACTCACCTTATACTCATTGTACATAATATGTACAGAAAAATAAAAGAGCAGTCAGTATAATCATCACCGGGTAAGTTCCTGTGACTCAGTCCTTGTATCCATGAGATTGGGTAGAATGGAAGTTTAGCTACAACTCTTCCATCAAATCTGGTAAACGAATGCATCATTAACACTGAACAGTTTAGAATATTGCAAAATAATGTTATGAATTTGAAGTTACATTCAATTTACTACTCCTTTTTTTATAGGGTTTAGAAGTGTGATAAAATTACATATTAAAAATATAAAATTATATATAATAGCCCCCTTACATGCTGTTAAACATGCTGAGCAAAGCTGTAAATGCAAAACCAATGGCAAACATTGATTTCATCTTGACCAGAGACAGGTCTCTGTTGTTATTTTTAAGTCTTTCCTCCTCTCTCTCAATTTTCTTCTTATGCTGTTTGTCCAGTGAGTCCCCGTGTGCTTCTTTGCGTTTTTCGACTGCAAAAGTATAAGAGATAAGCAGAATAAGATTCGTAAGGTAAAATTACTATGCGGATCGAAACTTGAAACCACAATTGCGAAACTTAAATATATAATTAAAAATAGTCACGCAAACTTAACCTAAATTTACTTCATTCATTGAAACTTACGTTTTTTACTCTGTCGTTCGACTTCAACTTTCAGTTTTTGATATTTTTCTGTTCTGTAAACTAATATCCATGTTAAGCCTGTAATCCAATGAGATATATTCTTGTTAATATCAAACCAAATTATTCATTTCATTTCATTTAAGCTTGGTCTTTGTATTTAAACATACCTTCACCTAAAAATGCCGTACACACAGAAATAAATACAATAAGCAAGGAATCACTCCACATCGTTTAGGTGAATACGTTCAGTTTATTAAAACAAATTTAAGTTAATTAATATCTAACAATGAAAATGCATAGAATTTAATTACATAGAATAGCCCTAGGTAGTAGGAGCAGCTGACAACAGTAAAATTATAATATCTGAGTCTGAGTATCTAGGGCAGGCAATAGATGATACCTCAATGTTTGATTGATAAGACGTGACAATGTCAACAGTGACATTAGTGAAGTCTATGCCCAAATAGTACAGTACACAGAATATATATACTCTAGGGAGATATAATAATATAAAACATAGGATCTATGCCTATAGTCAAAAAACTCTAAAATCTGAATCAAATTCGGTTCGCTCAAATTTGGTTCGAACGGACCACGGATTTGGTTTGCTCCATACCAAATCCGGTCGTGTGGACGTTTGGACCGAACAAACTATGACTAGACGTGTTCGGATCGCCAGGAAGAACGGCCGCGGAGGTGGACAATCATTGACGAAATCGTTACCGAATGCGATTTATTAATTGAAGTTCTTCTATGTTTGTGGGATACATCTCACGATCAACTTAGTTTTAACACTCCGCGTGCCATGCTATTACTGCATGCACTAAAGTGGTTAACTCCCCTTCAATACTTATATTAGGTATACTAATTAATTGCTTTTTACTTTACTGTTATCTAGACGGCAAACTTTTATGTCCAATGACATGATGACAACCGTGTGCACTTGAAGGTGTACGTCTTATGGTTTTTTTTTAAACTCAGCCCCACACTAGTATTTTATCCTGTTTAATTTTGTCCCGTACGGGATTCGAACCCGTAACCCTTAGCACAGCCAATCGCTAAGCTACTGCACCAATCGGGTCCAACTAAAGCAACTGTCCGGTCCGGTCGTCTGTAGCGCGAACAGATATAGTCGGCGGACTTGGTCCACCAGACCAAATCCGAGCGTGTGTTACTACTATAAGTTCAATCTCTCATTCGTCATATCGTATTTTCAAAATAAATGATAACTATATCTATTATATACCATGCTATTATTAAAATATAACCAACTTATAATTTCTGAAGTGTCTTACATCATTTATAAAATTTAAATTCTTATGTTTCAATTATTTAGCATAGGTAAATTAAGGTTCGCGAGATATCAAGTGCCTGAATGTTCAAACCCATGCAAACATACGTCAAAAAGCATAGATGCGTCGTATCCCATTGAAGTATATCTATGGAGGCGCCCTAATCTTCTATATAAACTTTTACTTATACAGATATTGAGGGAATCGATATGGTAACAACAAATTACTGTGTGTCTCTTTCTAACCAGTGAAGTTGTACATAGGGAAAGCGAAGTGACATGTAGATTGTTTTTGCTAATTCTGAAAACATTTGAGCGGTGTCGTCACGATAATGTGGTTGGATGCCGATTCCGCCATGTTTTGCGATCGATTTGTGTTGTCAAGTGATTGCGTTATCGTATCTTTTTTGTGATTTTTATTAAATTTGAAAACTAAGAGCTGAATCTAAGCTCCTTTTTGAAATCAGGGCTTGAATTCCAAAATCCCTCAGTATAGTGTAATACAGTGTAGCTCTCGTAAGAACGAAAATCGGCCTCTAATATCATTTTACAGGTTAGTGTTCGTTTTCATGAATTATTTGGTAAAATAATTACAAATGACTAATTATGTTTATCACTATATACTCAAATACTGTGGTCATATTATTATATATAATATTAGTTACATTTAGCTTTCGAATTTCGGTTTCTTTGGTTCTGCTAGTACTGTTTGTTGACATGTTAATATGTAAACAATCAATAGTGACGCGAGTGCCACTTTGCTTGTATCGATATTGTCGATTAATATAATTTACATACATACATACATGAAGTCACGCCTTTTTCCCACAGGGGTTCAAATCCCGCTTGGTCCATAATTTTTCAAATTTCCTTTATCAAGTTGTACACACTAATCTAGTTTGGAATAGTCTACCCTAATTAATTTTACGATTATGCCTAAAACTTGATTAATTTATTAAACAATTTTAATTTTAGGCGCAGAGTAAGGAAACATCGCTTTATTAAAAAACGTTTTTAGCGAATTGAAGAAAAAAAATAGAATTAATAATGAACAATCTCTGTTGCTTGAGGAGGCAAATCGCTAAGCCCAGAGGATTACCTTTGCAACAAAAATATTCAGAAAAAAATCCGGAAGTTCGCCTTGACATTGCACTTTCTCTTGCCGAAAGCTTACGACTTCATATGACAAGCATATAATGCTAAAGATTTTTTTGAAATCAAGAGGCGGCCTAGTTTTCGCATCTCATGGTGTCCGAAATATAATTTAATACATTCAGAAAAAAATATCAGGCCTCTTTAATTACAACAAACGTACCAGAGCATTAATATTTATTCATATTTACAATTTCTCGTTGAATTTGCTACCTATTTTATACTGAAAATAATGTCGAACATAATATAAATCACCGATTATTGCTCATTAAAAGTGTTATAAAAACTTATATAGATTTAAGGTTCAGATACCATGGAAAGGAAATAAACGATAAAGTGTCGCACCGAAGATTTCTTTCCCTAACTTATTCATTTCTATGAATAATGATCAAAGTTGTTTTGTTTATTAAATGATAACCTAACATATTTTGCCTTTTTTTCTACTACCTCCACAACTTAGGTACTTATTCATATGTAAGGGCAATGATTAAACCTAGTAGGTATAATACCTAATTATCAAAGTCTTTGTATTTTTGATACAGAGCCCTTGTCACAACTTACTTTTCTCGCTTTCCAGTCTAACCAAATTTGACTAAACATGAGTATTTTACGTAGGGAGACTGCCATCGCGCAGCGTTTCACGTGTGCGCCTATTCGCAGACCAGCCGTGATAAGCTATAACATTAAAACCTGATAGAAGGAAATGAATAGCGGTCGATCTGTGTGGCTTTAACTTCGTAACGAGCTCCGCAAAAAAAAACTCGTGTAATTATAATAAATAACTATTTCAACTTGTTTCATTTTGCTGAAATTCTCTAGTGTAGAAGTATCTTTTGATTTCGTTGACTTAGAAGTTACATTTTTTACAGGTACGGATCCTTAAAAATATGTTAACCTACATGGAACCTCCTTTGTAAAAGTCAGTTCATAACATAAAATCGATTTAAAAAAATTATCGACATCGATGATCATTGACCATTCTATCTGGAGCGTCCCTTATGATTTCCGATATGTTTTGCCAGATAATAGGTAGGCACCCGTTTTTTGTACGTATTAACCGGTCCATATATTCCATTGTCTGAGGTCATATGCTGACTAAATGAACGAGAAAACTGTTCCGAACTGCACTAGACTTATGTCAAATCGGACAGTACTATTCTCGTTGGTCTATGGTACTACTCAAGTCAAGACTACAATTGTACCCATAACTATCCTTTAAAATGAAACCTTTATTTGTCAGCGCGCTAGTATCATTTCTGTTCTTTTTTTAACTATCATTGATCTCATGGCATTAAATATCAGACTTCAACTTCAACGCTCTCTCCACCCCTAGCTCCACCCTGCATTTTATTCCACCAAATAATTAGACTGGCAACACTTATTCGATCTATCGTTCACGTTCTGGTGCAGCTGTTGTTTAGTTGGTAGCTCCATTTCCGCTGACCTCGTTCATCCATTCAATTTTTATTCCGTGATATTTATTCTTCAAGCAATCTCTCCGCTAGCCAGCCGTTTACTTACTCGGATCGAACGTCTTAGTAGCTGGCCTTGGCTTGGAATTCTGCCAACTCATCGAAATTAAAGTGTTGTAGTATTCGATAAAGATTAATTTAATGCTTTTTTACAAGGATAATGAAGGAACAGTAACCTAATTTAGGAATAAAAAAATATTAATGTCTATAAATTACACTAATACCAAATAAATAATTATATTGTCACTTATGTGATTACAGACAATTATGTAATATATGTTCGAAATAGTGTTATATTATTGTTAACGAACTGAATAAATAGGAAATAAGTGTTTCATCGTGCAAGAATTAGTTTGTAACAATGACTAGACGCCATGTTGTATCTGGAGCATAGGGCGTGGCATGGCATATCATCGTGCAGTCGGGTGTCGTGTTAATATTTGAAGTACTATAGAATATAATAATGGTAAGTTTTGTCCTAATATCTACACTATAATATTTTACGCCTAAGGTTAACGTTTACTATATTTATTGCCCAAGTAGGTTAAGTTGGAGTACATTACTTTCCTTTTCTACATATTATCAGATGATGAAATTAAATATTGATATCGTTACGATAATAGTACATAATGGTAAGTAGAAACCTCTATACAAATAATATGAATGGAAAAATACAATCCTTTTAGATCCAGAACATACCACGTGATGAAGCATTTTCGCTTTGAGTGACGTAAGCGACTGCCATTTTGAGATTATTGCTTTGCCACAGCGAAGAAATAAAGTAGGTACTATACGGAAAGGAAAAAGCGAAACCAACCATCATAATTATATTATTCAAGATTTCTTTACCCATATCCATGTTACAAAGTTCATTTGAATAGGTACTTTTGTTGAAATGAATTCAGAAATGGCATAATAATTACCATAGTATCCGCCATTTTATTTTATTTCAATACGTATGGTCGTATGCCTGAGACTGGTTATATATACCTAGGTACCCTACCGAACAAAATCTAGAAAGTTAGTATAACTACATTTGGTCAATCTTCTTCAGCACATAAAAGTTTTCCAAAATTTTTATCTAGTTTACCAGATGAAATGTTAGACACAATGCGTCACGTCATAGGTTTTTTATAGTTACTAAAGAAAGAAATTTCTCCCTCATACTTACTAATGTTGCTAAGATCCAACTTTTATTATGTTTATGTATCATTCGCAATTTAAGGATTAATATAGAATACTAGACAGCGATAGGTCACTGTCTAAGACCAGATACTCTAAGGATACTGAGATTATAATAGGTACCTGAGGTACCTATTACAAAAGGAACGTCACAAATCTTCACTACATAGTATAAAACAAAGTCGCTTTCTCTGTCCCTATGTCCCTTTGTATGCTTAAATCTTTGAAACTACGCAACGGATTTTGATGCAGTTTTTTTTAATAGATAGAGTGATTCAAGAGGAAGGTTTATATGTATAATAACATCCATTAAATAGTAGTGAAATACTTATAATATATATTTTATACCCGTGCGAAGCCGGAGCGGGCCGCTAGTAAAACATAAAATTATTGCTCAGTTTGTTAGTCAACACAATCACGGACCTATAAATGTTATTTTGCGTGTCTGCAATACATAGGTAAATTAAATTATATATGGCCGTGATGTGCCTTCGTTTTTAAGGTACTTAATTTATTTCACTATTAACTCAATGCCTGATAATACAAACTATACTTATATTTAAACCAATATAATGATATAATTGCACAAATATTTTATTGCTAATTGACTAGGTAATTCGATTAACCATTTACCTACCGAATGGAAAGTTTTAAAAATTCATATTTTGTCCCAAATGCACGTGGCGCAATTTGTGTAATAGTAAATTAAATACAATAGGTACCCAATCATTGTCATCTTATAAATTATACCTAAAATGTGTAATTTCATTAAATGGCTATTGACCAAAGGTTTTAATGTTTATCGCTTTATTTTACTATAATCTATGAGGTTCATATCATACGTTACGTGAATTATGACGCGGGTCTTATAAAACATGGTCCATAATCGTTTGGATTTTGTCATGACTTCCGGTATTGCTTAGTGCCGCGATAAAACGATGTTCAAGACGGGGTATTATGAGTATATAAGTGCAACCTTTTTTTATATGCAACCTGATTTATCTTCTTTTCGTGCATATAATTTCAATTGTTATAAGTTCAGTTTATTTTATTATGACTCCAAGGTAGCGTAGCAATAACAAAAAATACCAAATTCTATTATAATGTATGACCGATTAAACACTACAAAGTAGGGTGCTATTGTTGAGTTTTTATGGTAGCCCATCTACATGTAGTACGAATTACTACACACAACACAAGGATTATATTGTAATTTAGAAATATGCAGTTAGACTGCAAATTTTAAGAATAGTACAATACTTATATAACCTATTTTGATTAAAATCCCGCATTTTAAAACATAGATTGATTACGTTTGTAAATGTCTTTTTGTTTGTTACAGCCGCGTATTGATCCCATACAATTACTTAACTGCCTCAGCGTCCTCCTATCTCCCAATGGAGGGATCAAAAGCAGAGACGAAGTCCAAAGATTAGCTAGGTAAGTGTTTTTAATAGCTAGTTTTACGTAACATATAACACCCAAATAGTAAAATTACCACCTAGTATCTATCGTAAAAATATTTTTCAACAAAATACCTATACAATGTTAATGCTAATTTGACATTTATTATCGATATTTATTGTTCCTAGTTTTTCTTTAGCTGTACTCATGCTCTCAGCATTAGTAATAAATAATAAGCAATTGAAGATTTTATTTTTGAAGGAATACCACATTTATAATAAGATAGACATAGAAAAATTTTGATCTTAAGAGTATTTAAAGTCCAGAACCAAGGCGCTTTAGGAAAACTATTTTTTTTTGTAGTCTCGATAACTCTGTTATTGTATTACAACTACGCGTGTCTTAATAAACCTGTCAGGTGTTATCGAACTTAAATATGATGAATGTCGAAAGTAATTGTAAAATATTAACTTTTTTATTTCAGCCTCATGACCAAGTTTTCGAAGAAATTGGTATCTAAATGTATTTATATACAAATACTAAAATGTACAGAAACGGAGTTGCTTGGTTTATTTATGGGTTCTGGGGGATGGCTACTAGTACATATGTGGTTGTCCGAAAGCAAAGATGCTAAAAACTGGCCTTTAGTCAAAGAATTATTGGAACTATTGTTACTATGTCCTGTTGACATAGAACGGCTTAAAACTAATAATTGTCCAAAACTTGTTAAGGAGCTGTCGAAAGATGATAACCACTTTGGTAAGATATCGCTTTTTTTTTAAATTTCTGACGAAGATAGTAAGTCTAGTAGAAAATAATTTCAATTGTTGTGACCTACTGTTGTAATAAATAATCGTTCAGTGTCTGATCAGATAATTGTAATCTAGCACCTGATAATATATTGTTAAAATTAATTTGACTATTTTTTATTGTATGAATGGCTAAAACATAAATATATTTTATTGCAGCTATCAGAGCCCTTGCGTCAAAGTTAGTTGAACAATGGTTAAAAACTGTGAAGGGTGAACAAGTCGTTCCTGTCCAGCTTTCTGATATCCCGCAAATCATATCTGAAGCGCAGTCTGAATCTGACGTGTTAATAAAACCGGAATGTGTTGCAGACCATAAAAGCAAAGAAATAAATGTTGCGAGTGAAATAATAAGCGAAAACCATGTTAAATTAGATAGTTCTAATTCAAGTCCATATAACACTGAAAAGGGAACAGATGAAAATAAAACAAAGGAACCCGATCAAGAACCTGAAACACTGCCCGTATTGAAAATTAGTTTAAAAGATGGAAAGCAAGTTATATCACAGGTTGATGAAGATAGTGAAAGTAAGACTTCGTCGGATGTATTATCAGATTCGGAAAAGCCCAAAGAAAAGAAAAGTAGGCTTAAAGAGAAATCTGACGAGAAAAGTAGTAGTGGTAATTCAAAATCTAGCAGTTCGAAACATTCAAGTCGGTCACATTCTTCTAGCGACAAACATAGGAGTAGTCATAAAAGTAGTTCTAGTCGACATAATAGTAGTAAAGACAGATCGAAAGATAAAGATAGGGATAGACATTCATCTTCTCATAGCTCTAAATCTAAAAGTGATAGTAGCAGAAAATCGTCGTCTTCTAGTAGCAAAACAAAAGATGATCGCAGTTCACGATCGTCTTCTGATAAAGATAAAAGTAAAGATAAAGGAAAAGATGAGAAAATCGAAAAAAATAAGGATAGCTCTCTAAATAAATCTGTATCTGAGAAGTCTGATGATAAAATACCGTCAGTTCATAAATTGGGTAAAATTCCGAAGCTGAGTGATGCAAAGAAAGAGAAACTTTCAATATCTATAGAAGTTAGAAAACCTGATGAACCAAAACCAAAAACAGTTAAAACTTTCAATTCTAAGTTTAGGAAACATGGGCTAGAAGAGGAAGTTAAACCACCCCCATCTCGTGCAGCGGTATTAACAAAAAAATCAACTCCTGTATTGCCGCCTACCGTATCAATACCAAAAAGACCATCTCCAGTTCATAATGATACTCCTCCAGAGAAGAAGCCAAAAATTGTAGAACCCATTGAAAAACCAGGTTCCATCAAATTAATTCCTCCTAAACACAAACGTAAGTATTTTACTACGTATTTAATATTTGATATAACATTAATTGTTTCTTTTTTTCCAGATTTTCATTGGTGGTGGCAACATCTTCCAATTATGTCACCAAGTATTTTCAATTGTTTAGGTTGTTATTCCTTCAGTGGTAAGTCTAAAATGTATAACTTAACGGGTTCTAAAGTGTTTTTACCACCTGTAAAGTATTTTTTTCAAATAAACATTGAATTCAATATGAATCTTTCCGTTTTAAAAATACTGACCTGACTCTGTTTAAAGACTTAATCGTGAGGTGAAAAATACCAGCGCACCTTGACTTCCGTGGACTCGCCGCAGAGCTGATGAGAACGACTCGTGCCCCCGGGTGTGATTCTTCAGCAATAAATGTACCCGAAACAGTGAAGTAATTATATTTCTACAGAAATGAAAGAAATAAAACACAATTACTACTACAGTAACGACTATAATATTATAAGCCAATATTCTAACAATGTCATAGCGAGCATTTTAGCGAATTTATTCCTGATTTATGTTTCTAAAACATACGTAAGATGCATGGATAAATTGTTCAAATCAACCAACTATTAGGGTACTGGGTACGTTAGTTAAACAGACCAGATTTACTAAATTGTAACACCACACCAGAAGAATATTTTTAGACGTATGAATTCGAAATACGTCCGCATTAGAAGTGTAGGTAGGTAAATTATTGAAATACGTTAGGTAGGCGCTTATATTCATTTAGGGCCTACCGTTGGGTATCGCATAAGATTATTTATTAGGTACCGTACATAACAAGAAGTGGAATAGGTATGACATATGATTAAAGTTTTCATTCATTCAACTTCTAGGACGTTGGGAGCTGAAGTCTACAAGGCTTCCATTGTACAACAACGTCATTTTCCACAATGTTTTATTTATTTACTTCCATGTGCTCGAAATAAGATCAAGCATCCGATCAGAAAACCGAACCCGTACGAAAAAAAATTGATCTTAAAAAACGATAACTCGTTAGTTAGGCTTAAAACATTTATACGCTATTCTAATGTAGTAAATGAAGGTTTAAAAATATCTAGGTATCTATCTATATCTACAAAAAAGACAAATTCGGGTACATGTAGTTGTAAATGTCCTTTCTACCTACACACCCACAACATGGTGCACCAGTTTCATAGTACCTGTCTAGGAAATTGGAAAGTATTTTTTTCTAGTTAGGTTTCTAAATTTATTCATGTGCTATCTTTATTTTTTCGGATTCCAAATTGGCAAACAGGATTTCGGTAGATCGTACCTTAAAGTATTGACGTTGGTACCTAGGTACCTACCTTTAAATTCAATAAAAAAATCATACCAATCTCAAACTAGGTATACAGTACATGTAAATAATGAGGCTAAGCTGTAATGTTGACCTACGTAGATATCAGAATGTTGAGTACTGCACTATTTCTACTTTTGCTTTTTAACGAAAGTTGAAGGTTATAATCGGAAAAATTTGTCATTAGAAATGTTCACATCTACTGGGTATCAAGAATTAGAATTGCGCGAGGTATGTAGAAATTTAAAGCTAGTGTAAGTGGTGTCAGCTAGACGCGCTTTCTAATAAAATTATTAACTAGTGCACCTAGCTACTCTTTATTGGTCAGGTAACGATAGGAACAAAAAAGTACCTACTCAGTTTTAGTAAGATTCACTTAAACTAAACAATCTTTTTCATTTCAAGCAGGAAACTAATATTATATATTTGCCTATTTTAAAACTTTGGTATACACGGGAAATGACATGAATTTTATAATTGTCACCACTTAGTCACATTATACATAAAAAAAATAGTTTAGGTACTTTTTTTGCAAATTGGGTTAAAGTGAACAGCGTTTATTTTTACAACATAATTACCTATATAAATAATGGCTACCGAGTGTTGGTTCAAAACTGGTCACTTGAAAGCCTTTTAATAACGGAAGACTGTGTGGACTTCACACTTCCGTGATTATGTAGTTTTTTTTTCATACAACTAGGTACCTTGGTTAAAAACAATTACATTAGTTGTAATGCGTTATAGGTTACAATAAACAAACAAAGTAAAGCCTTCTGCTTAGCCCCCGAAGTAAACGTTTCGCGTGAATTAGTATGTTGTGCTTCATTCAGTAATTTTAATTCGTCAAAATTAAAGGTTTCTATAATAGTAAAACGGGAAATCTTGAAAATGCCCCATTAGATATTAGACTTAAAATAATGTTAATCTAGATAATAGTTTGTGATCGAAAATTACTTAATCTATTCCCCGATAGGTATCGTGCGGTAGTAATTATTTTAGCATTTCTCTTACATACCTACACATAGAAATACATAGGTACGGTAGTGCAATTAATTTCTTATTTTGATTGTTTGCTAATTTACTTTCGTAATAAATACGTACTATACGTACGTTGAAAAATCGTAAACTACACTTGTTACAAATCTGGTTTGCTTGACTAATGTTTCTGTAGTCGCTTTTGTATTTTAGGAAAAGCTCGAAATAATAAAAGTTGCACGAACCTATGACTTATCAAACATCTCTCAAGATATTGACTAAACAAGATACAGCTCTAATCATATGTTTGAATAGCGTATCGCTTGTAATTTTTGTAAAAAATCTTACGTAGTTACGTACAGGTCAACCACTACCTATGTAAAATTTGCAATTCAAACATAATGAGTAAAGCTAAGATATCGCATGATTTATTTTTATCGTTTTGCATTGTTATTCAAAGCTAGCTACGGTACAATTTCTGTAAAATAATACTTCATATCTTCTACTTTAGTTTAATCCGAAAAAATAAATAATATGGTAGGTTCGGCAGTCCTAAGTTTACCTAAATATGTTACATATACGCATATAGGTACTTACAACCACTTACTATTTTACTATTCTTAACTTCCCGATAAGTATTTTTATTAACTCGTCAAAATAACAAAGTTTACCTTATTAGTAAATAGGAACTTACTGCTTGAAACTTCAAAACCCATGTCAAGCTATTCATCAGTCTCGTAATATTGGTTTTAGAAATGAAGTTATTGCTCGTAAATAGATAGGTAAACCTTTCATTTGGATCTTGTTCCTATATATATTTAGGCGTGAAACTTACTAATAAACTAGAAGTAGCGCTGCAAAAACGCTTGAACTATGACGTTAATACAAAGAAGTTATCACTATACAATGTTCGGTACAGTTTTATTAAGTACCTACGCGGATTTGGATTGGCCGCAGATAGCTGTCGGAACGGTGTAGACTTTATCAGACATGTATAGCTTAGACGTATTACCTGCGAAGCACTATTAGGTTTATCTAAGAGTAGCAGGCGTGAAAATTATTGAGGAGGAAGCAATCGAGATGACTAAGATAACAATAATTCTAATGTCTAAATCCAGAAAGACTAATTAGATAAATTAAGAATTTTCAATGAATGTTGAATATACGAGTGTTTTCCTTCTTTGAAGCCGTACGCGAAAAGGCAATAGACTTTTAACCCGATGCTGACGCCCCAATCGTATTCCGTATCAAATAACTACCTATTTTAAATCATCCTTTAATTCTACTATGAAAATTTTATTAATATATATCAGTTTTGGTGTAACAAGAACGAGAAGCAAGCTAATCTGTTCATAACACGCAAATATATTATAGTTTACGTTAAACGATTGACTCGTCAGTGACTACAAAGAAAAACGCAGCTCAACTCGAGTGGAGCAGCGTTCCTTGTCAACGCTAGGTACTATGCTATTACATCCTACGAGTATGTAAAGCCGAGCTTATATCATTAGTATAGACCAGGTTAAAACCATCACGCCATTTAATTTACATGAGTCAAGCAGATCTTACATTGTACCAGCGCAGCATTCGCTTAGTTGAAAAATATCGCGCTATAATTTTTTTTGTGTCAAGCAGGGCATTTGTTCATGGTAGGTACAGTCCATTACGCTATTTATTTTCATGGTCTCAGCAGAGCTTGTCGTATTTCCGTTTAATTGGTAGATCTTCACGCTTTTTAGTTTCTATGTGAAACAGTTTTTGTCGTTGGTTTATGCCCAGTTACAATCCATTACGCTTTTTATTTTCATGGACGCGGCAGAGATATTATGTCGTTATGTTCGTTTAGTTTGAAAATCTTTACGCTTTTTAATTTTTGTGTTAATCAGGGTATTTGCGTTGATATACGCATAGTTAAAACCATCACGCATTTTAATTTATGGGTAATTTAGTAGTGCTCTTGTCGTTGGTATACGCTAGAATTTATTACAGTACGCTTTTATAGTTTTTTATTCTCAAGGGCCCATCACAGCTGCTATCTTTTGTAAACGCACAATTAAATCACACGTCTTTGAACTCTCTATAATTAAGCAGCCCCCTTACCATGAACTCTTAAACTCTATAGCAGGACAGTTTAAGATGTAGAAGCGAGATGCCGCTACGTGCAGTTTAATGCGGCGTCTCGCTTCCACAACGTAAATCACTATATAATTATTATATACTATTTGTAGTTCGTACACGCCTAGTTACAATCCTTCACGCTTTTATCCCCAATGGTCCAGCAGTGCTATTGTCGGATATACGTATCACTTTGTTAAAAATAGTTACGCTTTTTAGTTTTAGTAATTAAGCTAAACTTTTTCCGTAGTGGGAACAACCCGTAGTAAACATGCTCCAGAACAACTACGCTATAATTTTAATGGACCTAGCAGTCCCGTTGGCATAATATTTAATGATATGGGCCATCACGCCTCTTTTTCTATGGGTCTAGCAGATCTCAAGTACCTAGGAAGTGCTCAATACTGCACTTAAGTAGCTCAGTAAACAACAGTTACGCATTCAAACGTCATGGAGCTAGCAACGATTGTTTGTTGTTAACTAAGGCTAAACGTATCAAGTATTGCACTTATGCGCCAATTTCATCGCTCATTAAAATATGTAATTTTGACTATGTAGGCATGGATCTCTTTTTGTAAAAATTAGGGTTATTATTTAAGTATTCATTAAATGCTTTATTACAATTACAACAATCAATGACTATTCATTGTTTTGTTTACATTCTGACTTAGTCACAGCGTCCCAACGACATACATAACAAGTATGAAACGAGTCAACTTTCACTGTTCATTGACCTTATGAACTACTTGTTATCTAATAAGTGGAGTCAGATTTACCGCCGCACTCAGAGACGTTAATGATTACTTAAACTGACACTAAGGAAAGATTTCACGAATAAAACCTTTACTAAGTAATAGTTTAAATATCTCTGAGTGCGGGGGTTAATGTCATTTTAGCATGTTGCTAAGCTTAAATTCAGATTGATAAAGGAAATTTTAAAAATAATGGACACGAGCGGCGTTCGTACCCGCGACTTTCGCCGATTCGTAATGCAGGTCTTACTAACTAAGCAACCGTGGATTCGAATCCCGCTCGTGTCCATCATTTTTCAAATTTTGCTTTATCAATTTGAAGTGGAATGATGCTAGAAGCGGTAAAGGTTAATTATTTTTTGACGTTTATTTATTTGTTCTTGGTATAGTCAATATTATTAGATTCTAATTTTACTGTACTTAGATAAAAGTAACCGGTACGTACGTATATACCTACACTGTAGCTGTTTGTTCTTACCCGTTGTTTTTACAGCAAATGAATTCGTATGGATTTCATTTACTTCTATTCAATATGAGTATTTTTGTAAATGTTGCATTTCTATCGGCTTCTTTCTATAACGTAGATGCAGTGGCACCCAATAGCATTACATTTTACCAATTATTGTAGCATTCCATCAGTGAGGAATCCAGATTACTTTTTATTAGTTCCAAATAGCATATACTACGTAACGTAAGTTAACCTACTTACTTATTGCAAAAAGCAAAGTGGCTTGTCATAAGAGTCTATACAAATAAATAGCCTTGAAATGGTAATTTTTGTTAGTATTTACCGTATTATATTAGATAGGTATGAAGTCATGTGCAAAAATATCCTCCGTGCCTTGATCAAAATTAATCACATCATGTAGGATCGGCTCTAGAAGTTTATTATTAGAATCTTAATGGCTCGCACAAGTAACAATTATACCTAAGTGTTAAACCTATGAGGAATGTTAGATTAATTATTAAGTATATTAAGCAGATAGGTGTAGCTATGGTATTTATTATATCGCTCGCCACAATTATTACACAGATACAACGACTATTTCCTTGGTAAACCTATCGTACCGATGAAACATTCACCCTTTTACGAAAAAGAGTATTAAATCAACTCTTGTGAGAATAAATGCGCTCGTGTGATGTTTAAAAGCACTGATGTACTACATACAATGACTTGCCTAAAAATTTTAAGCGAGTAGCCAAGTAGAGATACAGGAATATTTAAGATGTATTTAGGTACATCTGTCGAGTGCTCGACCATATCACTACTAGTAACCTATTTACTACGACATACACTACTAGATGCTGCATGTTACTACTAGTACTAGATGCTACCTTTAGAAAATGAGGTATCTATAGGAACCAACTACCTTTAGAAAACCATACGCGATAATATTTTTGTATAGGTACTGTAATTTATTCGACACACCTTTAGGAAGGCCAATACTTGTAACCGAAGAGAACCCGTTTTTATACGTTTTAGACTTATTTATTATTGTACTATTTTGATAATTATTACTGTCAAATGTGTCCAATATTCTATGTGCTCATTTGGCACAGATGTGATCGTTGGTGCTAGATGTGATAAATCGTAAATAACACAAATATGAAACTTATAGATTGTTTTGTTTTGTTTCAGCGATGCTGTTATTAGAAAGTGACATGTTTATGGACGCCTTGAATGCTTCAGCTACAAACAAAAAAGATCCAAAGAAAAGAAAACGACGAACAAGCGGTTCCAAAGATTCTGGAAATGATGCCTCACCGCCACACACTCCTACTAACATGAGCAGTCCAAGTAGTGAAAGTAAATCAGTACCACCAAGATTTTATCAAGACACTCTTGAAACAGAAGATAAAGAAAAGTCGTTGGATAAAACTACTGATTCAAATGAAGAGGCGGATACGAATGTTGATAAGAATGAGGAAGAGAAAATGGATACATCCGAACCCCATACTTTAACAATCAATGGACTTAAAGGTGTTTTGTGCTATCACAAGAAAAAAGGGCCCAAAAAAAGTATAAAATGGAAACCAGAGTCTGAACTGGAAGAAATTCAATACTTCGAACTTGATGAAACTGAAAGAGTTAATGTAACTAAGACCTTCACCGACATGAAATATTTAGAAAGGATTCACGAGAGGGACGCGTTCCAGAAAGGAAGAAATCTTAGCAACGACGACGTCATGGAAGAAAAGACTACATGGAGGCCACTAATACCTGTTGACGCCGATGGACAAGTGCAAGTAGAACATGGAAAGAATAGCAAAGAAAAAGATATTCAGGCAATTCGCCAAAAAGGAACGCTTCAACCACTTTATTTCTCTAAATCAATGATACCTGACTCTGCGTTTGAACCAGAACCAGAAACGCATCCGTATGCTGAACCAACAATTATTCCTTTAGATGATGTTACTGGCAACCAAGACAATATAAGTGATTTTAGAAATATGCCTTGGCCTGAACCCAAAGGTAATGCACCACCACCATCAGCCAACATGAATGTACCAAGTATGTTCCCACCAAACATGAATCAGTTTCCTAATAATTTTCCAACACCCCAATTTCCTGGTGTACCTGGGTTTCAAGGCGGCAACATGGTTCCTACAGAGTGGCCAAGTGGAGTACCGCCGCATATCATGGCAAACGGCATGCCAGGTCCAATGGCGCCCGGAGCTATGCCCCCTGGAAATATTCCCCCGGGAATGATGATGCCACCAGAAAATATGATGATGTCGCCAGAAATGTTTGGGGGACCAAATCCGATGTTTCCTGTTCCACCAGAAGGTTTTAATATGCAGCAAAATATGTTTCCTATGGATTTCAACATGTCAGGGCCACAAGGGCCTCCCGTTCCAGATGGCTTTCCTGGTATGGGAAATTTCCGAGGAGCAATGCGAGGCCGAGGTGCCGGCGGCCATTGGCGAGGCAAGAACGCTGGAAGTTGGGATGGCCCTCAGAGAGGCAGAGGTGGCTCTCGTGGTCGCAAGGCGGTTTGCATGTATTTCCAGAGAAAAGGGTCATGTCGACAAGGTGATAATTGTACGTTTTTACATCCAGGCGTTAATTGTCCATTTTAAACAAGAAGTACATTATGATTTACGATTAATTGTTGTAAAAATGTAAAGTCATTATAATAAGTTTCTGTTCTAGAGTTAGACACTCAAAAAGACTGCTATTTGTAAATAAGTATCTAAGTAATAGTAATACTGCAATATATGTTATGGAAATTATTATTAATAAATTATTGTAAAATAAGAAGGCAAGCATTGGTTAGGTTAGGTTAAAAACTGTGATCATATATAGCCGTGCGAGCAAAGCAAGCATGTCGCAGCAGCATTAAGATATATTTAGTTGTCTGATATTAGTGTTAAAAATAAATATAGCAATAAATAATTTTATCCATAACATATGTGTTTAGTTGTAAATATGTAAAGGTACTGTTAAGCGTTTATACGAAATACAAATTTTTAAATTAAAATCTTTTGTCTTATTTACTTCCTACACATCAATTAGTGGTGTAATTTAACCCCGCCGGAAACTGCAAATTAATACCGTTCTCATGAAATGTAAATAATATAATCTCATTGTAGCGTGCATATTCGTCTAGTTTTGGAAGTTTGGTAAAACCCATTAACACTTTGCCCGACCCGGGATTCGAGCCCAGGCTCCTCATGTTCAGCAGTCGCGCTTAGCGAGGTAGTCTACATTTATAAATAAAACAATTCTCAGCAGCAGTATTTCAACCTTTATAATAAAAATTTTTAAATAAAAAATTATAACCTCCTTCAAAAAACTCAAAAGTGAAAAATAATATTTTATCACTTCACTTTACATAAGCGAAGTGGAAGTCGGCGCCAAATCCTATGCGTTCGCTTAGTTTATAGTGTTAGCTTTTAAACTATGAACCACGCACGTATGGCAGCATTCTCATAAGTACTATTTTTCTGAATTGCTTAATGGATGTTGGGATTTGGCGCCGACTTCTACTTCGCTTATGTAAAGTGAAGTGATAAAATATTATTTTTTACTTTTGAGTTTTTTGAAGGAGGTTATAATTTTTCATTTAAAAATTTTTATTTCACGATTTTTTAGCTTTAGATTCTGCTAATGTGGTTTTGCTATTAGTATTACCATTTAAGCGATTTAAATTTTGTTTTGTGAAATGGGTATAGGGTCACGGTTACCCAGGGACAGTACCGCGATCACGGATCAGCTTACGTAATTAGGACGCATGAAATTTGAAGAGTTTTGTTCATATAACCGAATATCTCATCAACAACACATCTAATTATTTTTCAGTATTGCGTTTTTTTTGTAAAACGTTGTAAGTGACCTTAAACATTTTTTTTTCGAAATTGTTTTTAATAACCTTTGTAGTGAGTACAGGCGTGATATTATGTTGTGTGATGGCGTAAACAATGCTTAGATATGCTATAGCAACAATCGCGGTTAATCTGCTGTTATTTATTGAAGAGTTCCCCCGATTTCTACAAGATCCCATCATCAGGTATTGAAATGGTGACAATGGGACCACACGGGAAGCACCAGCTTTCAAATAAAAAAAGAATCATGAAAATCGGTTCACCCAGTCGCAAGTTATGAGGGAACAAACATAAAAAAAAAAAAAAAAAAATACAATCGAATTGATAACCTCCTCCTTTTTTTGAAGTCGGTTAAAAAGTGGCTTATTGTATGTTCCTTTTCGAAATGTGGTTGCCCAACTTCTGTACCAACTCCTACGTGGGATATAGAAATGATGATGTTGATCATCTGCCTCTACTACATATTTACAATGAAACAGTTGTTATAGGCAGGATATCTAAATGGAAATAACAAGGAATGACTGATACATGTTTAGAACCACGTGATAACCCGCCATACGCGTTTATTATTTATGGATTACTAGCTTACGCCTATTAAGAAACCTGTACGTAGCAGCAGTAAGCAGATTTACTTAATTGAATCTGAATTCGTTAACAATTTTATCCTTTACCCTAAATATTTTCTAAAAGTAGCTTTAGATACTCCTTAAAACATAAGCTATTTGCCAGTGAAAGTCCCGTCACAATCCGTCGAGCCCACGCGGAGAAACTGTATCCCGTGAATTTCCTGATTTTATAATTTCCCGCGGAACCCTAATTATTTTCGAAATTCATAATAGCCTATATTGGACCCCGGACCATCAGCTATCTGCCAGTCTTCTTCTTATCGTATGGTTGATGAACAATCTGGTGTCAGAGTTTAAACCGCCTGTCTGAGGCGTCTGTAAGGGCTCTGACATGGCTTTACACACCGTTGAAAAATCTCTCAGGTATTCCACACAATGTTTTCCTTCACCGTTTTTAGCTACTGATAACTAATTTATAGTACGCACATGAATTCGTAAAGATATTGGTGCGTTCTGGGGTTCGATCTTGCGACCTTTGACTTGACAGTCCAACGGAACTACCACTCGGCTATCAGTGCTGAATTATCTGCCAGTGAAAGTCCCGTCAAAATCGGTCCAGCCATTTCGGAGACTAGCCGGAACAAACAGACGGACAAAAGGATTTTTTTTTTTCAATTGCATTTTTTTATGTGTATCGTGTATAATATCATATCACTATACTGAGGAGTAGGACCCATGAATACAATCACACTCACTACTGCTATAGCTACCGAATTATAAGTAACTACTAAATAGCCTACAGGTAAAAACACATAACCCTTCTTTTTGGCTTTAATGTAGTCGGGTACAAAGGCCGACCAATGCAGCACCGCTTCGCCTTTCTTGAAGTTTATAAAGAAAAAACCTTCCATGCCCACCTACAATGTTAATACAAAAATCGATAACGTTACCGTTATGGCTATTGTCTATCTCTATAACTAATAATAGAAAGGTTGAAACTTGAAAAGACCGGATACGGTGTACAAGGTTGCGATTTCAAGGCAACATTAAAAACGATGCTATTCTGTGTAGGTTTGTCAATGATAATGTTATTTTATGATACCATACAGAAAAATAACCCTTTAAGGTAATGATCGGAAATCACCAACCCGCAGCGCACCAATGCCGATTCCTTCTTTGTACAAAATGCGGTACGTACCTTGTAGTGAAAAAGTTATAATAGAACTACCTATGTATAAATGTCGCAGAAAAATAAAGTTAGGTACCTATTAAAGCTCTTATACCTAGAATGCAATTGATATTTCTTTAAAGCTTCGCGAAACAATATCATTCCGCAATAACAAATCAATACCTTACAACTTTTGTTACACATTGTTATAAATAAGCTTGAGCGACATACAGACTGGATAGGATGGAGAAATTCATGCTTTACCAAAATTTTAGAAACGGTATTGGTATTTATGAATCTTGGTTAATACATTTCTACTCAGATCGGAATTTGGACTGCTTCATAACTACATATGAGCCTACGTATTCGATTCATACAATATAAATGTCAACAACAACCTGTGATTATAGCGTTCAATAGCGAAGCGAGACCTTCAAACGAGATTACAACAATACTCAACGCATTGAGGTATATCTATAGAGGCGCCCTAGTCTGCTATACAAATATTTGCTTATACATCTATTGAGGGAATCGATATGGTAACATCAAATTACAGTTTGTCTCTTTCTATCTACTGAAGTTGTACATAAGGAAAGCGAAATGACATGTTGTTTGTTTTTGCTAATTCTGGAAACATTGGAGCGGTGACGTCATGATAATGTGCTTGGGTGCCGATGCGGCCATGTTTTTGCGTCCATTTGTGGTATTAGCTGTCTAGTGATCGTGTTATCGTATCTTTTCTGTGAATTACAATTTAATCACTAAGTGCTGAAGCTAAGCTCCTTTTTGAAGTCAGGGATTGAATTCCAACATGCCTATGATTGTGTAGTATAATACAGTGTGGTTCTCGTAAGAACAAAAATCGGCCACTAATAACATTTCACAGGTTAGTGTTCGTTTTCATGAATTATTTGGTAAAATAATTACAAATGACTAGGTAATTATATTTATCACTATATACTCAAATACTGTGGTCATTAATTAATATTAATGACCACAGTATTTGAGATTTCATTTAGCTTGAATTTCGGTTTCTTTGGTTCTGCTAGTACTGTTTGTTGACATGTTAATACGTAAACAAACAATAGTGACGCGAGTCCCACTTTGCTTGTATCGATACTGTCGATTAATATAATTTACATACATACATGAAGTCAAGCCTACTTCCCAGAGGAGTTCAAATCCCACTCCGTCCCTAATTTTTCAAGTTTCCTTTATCGATTTATACACACTAATCTAGTTTGAATTCATGTTGGTTTTAATCTAGTTTGAAATAGTCAACCCTAATTAACTCTCCGATTATGCCTAAATCTTGATTAATTTGTACAATTTTTATTTTAGGCGCAGATCAAGGAAAACACCGCTTTATTAAGAATCGTTATTGACGAATTGAAGAAAAAAATAGAATTAATAATGAACAATCTCTGTTGCTTGAGGAGGCAAATCGCTAAGACCAAAGCATTACCCTTGCAACAAAAATATTCAGAAGAAATTCGGAAGTTCGCCTTGAAATTGCACTTTCTCT
The DNA here is from genome assembly GCA_905340225.1 of Abrostola tripartita. NCBI lineage: Eukaryota > Metazoa > Arthropoda > Insecta > Lepidoptera > Noctuidae > Abrostola > Abrostola tripartita. The sequence goes on from HG996488.1 coordinate 9,006,865, forward strand.
TGCCGAAAGCTTACGACTTCATAAGACAAGCATATAATACTAATTTTTTTTAAATCGAGAGGCGGCCTAGTTTACGCATGTCATGGTGTCCGGAATATAATTTATAAAAATCAGAAAATAATATCAGCTATATCAGGCTTCTTTAATTACAACAAACGTCTTAGAGCATTATTATTTATACCTACATAATTACACTTTCTTGTTGAATTTGATAACACTGATATCTATTTTATACTGAAAATAATGACTAACATAATATAAATTACCGATTATTGCTCAGTAGAAGTGTTATATAGATTTAAGGTTCAGGTACCATGGAAAGAAAATAAACGATAAAGTGTCGCACTGAAGTTTTCTTATCCTAACATTATTCATTTCTATGAATATTGATTAAAGTTGTTTTGTTTATTAAATGATAACATATTTTGCCTTTTTTTCTACTACCACTACAACTTAGGTACTTGTTTATATATAAGGGCTATGATTAAACGTAGTAGGTATAATACCTAACTATACAAAGTCTTCCGAGCCCTTGTCACAATTTACTTTTGTCGCTCTCCAGTCTAACCAAATTTGGCTAAATATGAGTATTTTAGGTAGGGAGACTGCCATCAGACGCGTTTCACGTGCGCACCTATTCGCAGACCAGCCGTGATAAGCTAACATTAAACCTGATGGATACTGATAGTAGTAAATAAATTGCGGTCGACCTGTTTGGCTTTAACTTCGTAACGAGCTCCGCAAAAAAACTGGATTAATTATAATAAAAAACTATTTCAACATGTTTCATTTTGCCGAAATTCTCTCGTGTAGAAGTATCTTTTGATTTCGTTGACTTAGAAGTTACATTTTTTACAGGTACGGATCCCTAAAAATATGTAAATTAACATGGAACATCCTTTTTAAAAGTTTTCATAATATAAAATCGTTTAAAAAAAATTATCGATATCGATGACCTTTGACCATTCTATCTGGAGCATCCCTTATGATTTATGCCATGTTTTGCGACTTTTGCGACAGTAGGTAGGCCCCCGTGTTTTGTAGGTATAACCGGTCCATAATATTCCTTTGTCTGAGACTCAACATCCGGTGTCAGGCTGTCAGCCGTGTCAGTGTCAAGTTGTCAACGTCCAGTCCAACTAGAGATGTTATATTAGGATGATATTTAGGTATTCATAATATTGAATATATTAGTTAACTCGTATTAGCATACCATACCTATTACTGGGTATTAGTCAACGATTCAAAATTCGCTTCTCGCTTTTAATATTAATATTAAACGTTGCTACCTATTCGTTTGTAATGAGGAGCATTAGGGAATATGAATATTTAAAGTGTAGCGGTGATTAAATTTCCCTTCATACTTTAACAGATTCGGCCAGTGATCGCCAGCGCGGTAACCGCCTGCCAATCGTAAATCTTTGCTGACTAATATTTGACGAATACGGCGTATTCGTAATATTTACATTCGCTTATCCTAATATGAATACGAGTGGCTTGTATTATAATACCTGTACCTATTAAGAGTATATTCCTTACATCTCTAAGTCCAACGCAACGTCACGCGTCATATCGACGGACGAGTGAAGACTAATTTTAAATAATAAGTTACCTAAACCTTTTTCCATTACTCTCTTACTGAACATAATATTTAGTCTGTCTTATAAATAAAATACTCTTTTGATACATAATTACGTGACACGTGTCAAGAAGCTAAAAAATATTTGGAAATGAACAGTGAATGTAAGTGTTTCTAAAAACTACTGTTTTGTGTATAACAAGCAGATAAATTTTGCTGATTTATTAAAATTCTTGTCACTGTTCGTAACAAAATGCAACGATGGTTTTTTTTAGAAGACAAAAGAGCACCAAAACACAAGCCACCAAGAAAAATGTCGGCAACTCATTCAGAATCCGAGGTGGAAGTAACATCGCAACAATGGACATTCACGGTAACAGCACCAGATGTTGTTGTCCAGGAAAAAGTGTTTATTACAGGCAATATTCCAGAACTTGGCGAATGGGATGTCAACAAGATAATAATTCTTGAAAGAGAAGATAGCTCCGATTTGTGGTCTAAGACTATTACAATTCCTAACACTTGTGATATATTTTATCGTTATGGTAAATGCATTGTTATTGATGCTGAGGAGAATGATATTATAATCCAGCAATGGGAAACACATATAAATCCACGGATTATTAAAGAATCAGTTCTTCAGCCTTTTATGGATACATATGGAGATTATGAAGGCAAAAAGGTAGTGTCTACTGGTTGGCTCACAGCACAGACATTGTTACAGTTTAAGTTTATTAATAACCCATTAAAGCTAAAGAGTCGTTTAACTGAAAAGCTTTTGAATATAAAAGTAACACCTGTGAAACTATCGTTTGGAACAGAGCCACATGTAGAAGAATCATCCCTAAGTACAGATATAATGGATGCTGAATTGCCCTCTGGAGTGCTTGTAGAGGTGTCAACCCTTGACAATGATCCTGCCATTTGTGTCCTGAAGCCACAGGAGCAGTTTGGAAGAACATATAGACCTAATGATGTGATGCTAATCAATGTTATGGCTCCAGACATCAAAGCTCTTGCTTATCTTGTGGACTTTTATGTATACAGCAGTCGTGCTGCATCTGAAGATCCTCCATGTCATGTAGGGTACACATATGTACTGCCAAATATGTTTAAGCCATCTGAGGGCACTTTACAATTACCAGTAACATGTAATGTGAAACATCGTCCTTTAGGAATAGTAAACATTGAATATTTAATTGTACATCCTATGCCTGTTTCATTTTGTAACTTTCAACTATCATATGCAAAATATTGGGATCCATCCTGGACTGGTCTTGAAGTTGGACATCGAGGTTTAGGTGCTAGTTTCAAAACCAAAGAGTAAGTTTTTTAATACAAAATAATATTCTTTTTTTAATTTTAACATATCATTATACAGATTGTTGGCATTTTTTATGTTTAATGTGATCCTTTTCAGAGGAAATGCCATTCGTGAAAATACTATAGCTTCCCTTAGGAAAGCAGCTGCAAGTGGTGCAGACATGCTAGAGTTTGATGTTCAACTAAGCAAAGATATGATACCAGTTATTTATCATGATTTTTATGTATGTATATCAATGAAAAGAAAAAAGGAAGTTGAATTTACAGAAATGTTAGAGTTACCTGTGAAGGATTTGACATTGGAACACCTTCAGAAACTAAAGGTATACAATTGACTCAAGGTTTCAATGTCTTCAAAGTTTTTGTTTTTTGTCATTCACATGGTAACTACAGTATTTAATTCATTATAAATTTAAGTTTCATTATAATATAAATTAGTTTTTATATTGTTTATTAAATTGCTTCTTTCATGATGAACAATATAAGAACCCTAATTTGTCTATCAGTGTAGGTCAACATTCCTTGTCATGTTAGTTATCTTGTCATCGCATACATTTCTGTAGATAACCATATAAAGTTTTTATTATAATATATAGTTATCAGAAATATAGGCTTTTTGTTTGAGATGATGACTGGTACCTACTTTTTATGTTAAAGTAGCATTCACCAAATCAAAATACTACTTGCCGGATTAAATTAATATACAAAGTATTTATAAAGGTTCATGAGTTATTAAGTATCTCCATTTATTTTTATAGGTGTATCACTTAGTTGAAGGTCGTAATAATGAGATATTATTTTATGATGAAGAATTAGAGGATCATCAACCTTTTCCTACCCTAGAAGACACTTTGAACTGCATTGATGCTCGTGTTGGGTTCAACGTAGAGCTAAAATGGACCATGGAGATGCAAGATGGGACTTTTGAACTCAATAATCCATTTGATATGAATACCTATGTGGATAAAGTAAGTAATCTAATCGTAGCCACACATGTTACAATCTACTTGCGCGTGCTTTACACTGTCTAACGTAACCGTCAATTTGTCAGATAAAGCCACAGGTTTTAGGAACATTTGTAAAAGGTAGATTTGATTGAAGATGTTCCTAAAAAACTGTAGCTTTAGCCAACAAATTCACAAGGGAACAAATGGTACAGTATGTATAGTGGCTAATACATGTATTGGGTCAATTTAGACTTTTAGTTACTGCTTATTTAAAAAATATCAACAAATAATAAGTTTTTCTAATTTTCAGGTCCTCGAAGTTATCTTAAAGCACGCCGGAGAGCGCCGCATAGTATTTTCTTGTTTCAACCCAGATATCTGCACGATGGTCAGAAATAAGCAAAATAAATATCCTGTCATGTTTCTTACCGTTGTAAGTAGCTTAATTAATTTATTAGAATTATCATATTTATTGCCAACTAGCGGACCCGGCTGACGTTGTTCTGCCCCGGAAAAGCAGCGCCACGTACTGGATCGGATTGTGTTTTCAAACCATCCAAGAACACATTAAAATATACACATGAAATTTCATCCAATTCGGTCCCACGTTTAGGAGCTAGGTAAAAAACACATACTTCCCTATATTTCCCTATATTTCTGTTATCCTGGTACTCATGACATGTGCTATCAATTGCGGAAAATTTACCCCGCGGTTTTATCTGTTTCATTTGCATTTGTGTATTCCTTATTTGTCTTCATTCTGATATATATATATAGTCCTCCTTGTCGATTTCGACAACGGCGACCCCTGAAATTACCTACCTTCTTTGATGAGCCCTAATGTGGCTCGCTAGACCGAACTTAGTTTTAAATGTACGGTCATTCTGATATCCTAGTACCCAACATTCAAAAATACGGCCGCAGTGGGTAATTTTACAACATTGCGAACCCCCAAACAAAAATCCCCTACGATTGATTTCACAAATACTTCCTTCTGTTATCCTGGTACTCATGACGTGACCTGTCAATTTCGGAGTTTCAAACCTTAATACATATTATTAACAAATCATTTGTATGGGAAAAAGAAGGGCTATTTTTAGGGTTTTTCCAGCAATAATTCTAATTTTTCTCGCCGTAAAAACCATCCTTGAACTTTAACGAACATTTTAAAAAAAGATTTGGCCAAATTGGTCCAGGCGTTGTTGAGTTATGCGCTTACCAACACATTTTGCGATTCATTTTTATATTATAGAAGATAGATTAAAATGTATCATACAATATTTAAATTTTATTTTTAGGGTATAACAAATAAGTATGAACCATATCGTGATCCTAGATGTTCTTCTATACCAGCTGCTGTACAAAACGCAGTTAGTACCGACATATTGGGAATTGTTGTCCACACTGAAGATTTGCTTAGAGACCCTACTCAGGTAAACGTTTAGTATTTATAAGTCAAGAAAGAAAAGAAATAAATACTGTGCAAAATCAGATTTATAAATCTTCAAAGAAACAATACAATGTTTCAAGACTAATGACTCACTTATATTATTTTTGGAAGCAATGTGCAAGCCATATGCAGACAGTTAAAAATTAAACATGCCAATAATTAATGAAAGGATATATAATATTTATTTTATACTTATCTAAGCTTTTGCTTACTTAACAAGTAAAGGACCTATGTGCTATGTTTCCAAAAAGAAAGCCATTAGTTTAGTTTGGGCCAAGAAATCGATAGATAAACAATTCGACGGCCCTAATAATATCGTGTTGACCTCGAATTGTATCTGTTAATAAATCGGGTCACGTGATTGATCCTAATGTCGGCTGACGTAGGAACGTAGAGCAGCAATCGCAGCTGTATTATCATATATAACTTTTTCATATCATGTTATCGTTGAATGATTGTTATATCCTCTCATGTGGATGTATTATATCGTTACACAGATCAGTAACGTACAGATTTAAATGATTGCTTTTTTATTATATTGCCTTTATTTAGATTTACACACAATTTTATATAATATAAGTGCATATACAATAATAATAATAATTTCGTCAACTCAAGAACAAATGCTTCAATTGCTTTTTTTAAGTATGAATATGATATAATAAAATGGATAACTAAGCTTAATTATTTAGTTAGGTCCAAATATCTGTATAATGTATGGTTAGATCGGGTTCGCGCTCACCGCTGCAAGCAATAATACTCAAAGAATTCATCGCTTTCCCCTCGTCTAACGAAATTTTAATTAGAAACCTTAGTGGCGAGCCGTATCTTCTGGTGCTGGTAACGTCGCCTCTTTGCCCGTGACGTCACTCATACCTTAGATATTGGGGTATATTTGTTTTTATTAACCCTGAGAAATTAAAAAAATAAATATCGAAAACTCCGGAAAATGTTTTCGTCTGAAAGGTCAGTAACTCATTTTAATATTTCCAATGTATCGTCGACAGGTAAAGCTGGCCACTGACGCTGGATTGGTCATTTTCTGTTGGGGCGATGACAACAATGATAAGAATACCATCAAGAAACTTAAAGGCATGGGCCTGCATGCTGTTATATACGACAAACTCGATCAGTACACTACCAAAGAAGTGAAGGTAATTAATTAGTTCTATCATGAAACATAATATGGTAAATGGAGAATGACTATATGCTCAACATACAATTTCACATTTTAATATTTGAAGTGTTCCAAAGAGATATAAATATTTCCTTAGTATATGATCATACTATCTACCTACAGATGTTCTTTACCAAACGTTATTTGTAAATAACCAACATTTATAATGGGTAACATAGGAACCTACTCGAGTAATTGTTCTTTATATGTTTTCTGTATGATGTTGGTATGTGGAAGCGGCACTTATACTTTAATGGGTGGTAAGGAAGATTACCACGAAAAATGTATAATACAGTTATGTCCTGCTTTCAATTATTATTAATTATTATTAGCCGTATGGATATAATGTTATATAACGCACGTGGTTGAGTCAAAATTGAGGCTAATTTAATTACCCTACAAGTATTTTGCGAAGTAGTGATCAAAATGTTTAGAACTGCAAATGTCTTAGACGGATAATACATTTTTGTTTTTATGAGACCCTACGACCCATTTAAAGTATATGTCTCGTTTTAATACACAGCCGATTTTTTTTAACGCGACCGCCACATTTGGTCATTTTCTGCTTGTTATGCTTTGCTAGTTTAACTAATGTTTTTTTGACTTACATAATTATTATTTAATTTTTTTGCTTTTATACATTTATATGTATAGCTGTACTTGGGTATTGTTTTAGAGTTCCGTAATCGTAACAATTAATTAAATTATTTATTATTAGGTTATTGTTATGATTGTAATTTACATTTTCATAAATCAGTGTAATACATCATCATCATAAATATTGTACGCGACAGGTCGACGTGGCATTTTCTAGTGATGTTGCATCACGTACCAGATAGTTTATAACGTAATTTTTTTGGCCTCACGACAAAATAAGAGTTAAATTAATTAAAAAACGTTTATTATACTATTTTTTTTAATAATATTTATTCATCACTATCAATATCAAACGAAACTCATACTATCATCGCTACAAGCACAACCTTTTTTAAATTAGCCGGTGTATATCGCAGCCCTTTTCAATATCTGAATTACAGGGTATTTTCAATAATTGATTTCCGTTCAATGTCACAATTTTCATATACTTTTCTGGGTAGTTCTCGTGCTTGAGAATGAATTATTGTTTTTTTTGTTTCTCACGTGACGAGGAAGCTTGCGAAGTTGTAACGTAGTAAAGTTAATACACAACAACAAAGAACAATGTGAGCGAGATTGATATCCATAAACATGCAGCGCTAAGACTAAGATGGCGCGGGCGATGTGCGGGTATGCGGGGTGTCCCTCTTATCTATCTGTCCCGTTATCCCTACCCCGCGCGTTAGCTCATACCCCGAGTGCCAACTCGACCTGTCGCGTACAGTAGGTAGTTATGTTGAATGTAAATTTAAAAGAAATAAAAAGTATATAAATTAGATATTGATACTGAAATGGTTAGGAGCCTTAAAATATGTATTACTAAAATTGCATGATTTTATTTTTTATTAAAATATGTTTGTTAGTCATTTATGATTGGTAATTGGGAACTGATAAGTAACTCTGGCGGTAAACAGGAGAGCATATTCCTCATGGAGGCGCGTGAGTCGCAGCGTGATCTCATGAAGCTGGCTGCGTTAGAGGACTTGGTTTCCGCCGAAACCGGAGTCTCTCCGGAGCCCCTTCCCTCCGTTACATTGGAAGCTCGGCCTTTCCTTGACCTCTCTGTCCGCCAAACTATACAAGAACGTTCTACTGTTACGTCGCTAGAATCTCTAGCCTCTTCTATTGACCTGAGGGACGAAGTGCTTGATAAAAACCTTAAGCGTAATAGAGACAATACAACCGCTGATAATAATGCCCAAGTGAAAGAAAATGCAAAAGGTTTCAAATCTTATTGCCCAAACGCAGGAAATTCGAAGGGACCGCCGAAAAAATCACGCCCCAATTAATATATATATATATTTTTAATAATTATAGGCATATTATAAAAATTCGTCAACCTTAAAAAAAGGAACACCACAAATTACATCATATTTTTGTGCTATAATAATTAATTTCCCTATTCTTGCTGCATATCTACCTCCACTTTGAATATCCCATTGATGAAATTATGTTTGTTATTTTATGTTAAAGAAAACGGTTTAGAAGTAGTATGATTATGTATAATTGATTTTATTAGGTCTTTATTAGATTAATTCAATGTACAGGGTTGTAAAAAAACTAAAAAAATTGAAAAAAGGGTCATTATTTATATTAGTTTTTAATTTACATAGAGTATTGCTCATTATAATTATTATTAATGGAAAACACAAAGTATAAACTATTAACGAACTATAGAATTCACGCATCAGTATAGCAATAAGTAATTCTTTTTTCCTCTCATATCTCTCATAATGTATTATATTTTTTGACAAAATTTATACTTACGTACCTGCACACTGATCACATTCACAAAGCACATTTTTTTATGTTGTATTATACAATGCTGTGCTTAAGGTATTGCAACAGAATTATTTTATTATTTTAATAGCAAAACAAAGATGAAGTTTATTTTTTCTGTGATAATTAGTTATTTTGTTGTAATTATGTTAAAATCAATAAGTTCTACAGAAGTATGGTGTTTAGCCGTGTATTATATTTTTTGAATGTAATTATCATTAGTCTACATATTTTTTTAAGTATCCTTTATTTCTATATCATTATTGTAAAATAAATTGTTTCTGTGATCCATTCAATGTGTTTACTTTTGTTTACAACTCCTAGCACTTATTAGAATGTTTTATTTAGGCCTTCTATTTATAAATGTTTTTGTAACATGTCTGTGCAACAAGGATTAAGCGGGTTCTTCAAAGAAACCCTTAAGGTATCTGCCTGACTTTCGCCATAGCGTGCGTTTAGAATTTGAAACGTAGGTATCCTAGTTTTTAAATGCTTGCTTGATATTATTAAACGAAATACAACTCATCCTTAGCTGTTTACATCTTGTAGTTGGCATTTAGTTCAATTAGCAGACGAGACTTGGGTAAGATAATCTTTTTTTTTAAACCATAGTCTACTTTGCACTAATGCTGATCACGCTCTATAGTTTATCTCAATGCCTTAATGATTTTAATTAAATTCGTCCTCAATTTGATATTTCAAATAGTATGTATTGAAATGAAATATCGAATGATGAATCAAGTACCATAAAAGAAATTCAATAGACACTTAAATACCTACAGCTTTTCGGTTAACCGTGTAAAGGTATCGGGATTTATGGCGTAATCTTGATAAGCCATTTTAGGTAAACTGCCTGTTAATTTACTGGAATGCGTGCCGGCAACGCCGCTTTAAATCAGGAATAAATAATAATAATTTGACATTTTCCACGTTGACTCAGCGACTATTTTAACGAATGACAATAAACATAGGGGCCTATTTTAGCATGACAGCTATTACGAAATCTTTCCTCCTTTGTAAGTATTTATGTACAGTAAAGCTAGATATTTTTACGACAACGGGCATAGTATAAATACTTAAGTTCGCTTTTGCTCTCTTACTAAAACGTGAAGTAGATTGCACAATTCCTAAATGCTGTTCAAACTTCACCAACCTCTTTTTTAATCTGTTATTTATACATTAAATTCTGTATTATTGATACCGTAAGTACCATAGAAAGATTGCCTACATAAGATAGTCTCTACAGCTTCAGTGGATCACGTAATTGTTCCGTGACCTGCCGCCATTATACATTAGCTGAGTTGTGGTCGACCTTGGCGGTTTCTTCGCCTTCATACTGCCTGCAAAAACTAAGTTTTGAAGACTGTGCCAAAAAGTAAGCTGCTACATTTAGTGCAATTGTCAAAGAGCGGACATTAATCTATCAGAGAACAGATCTGATAATACAATTATAGTAATAATTGCTTGAAATTATTCAAATTAAGTTATATATATTGGGAAAGTATAAAGATAAAATAAAACGACAATGTATAAAAATATTAATATATTTACATAACATAATTAGTTACTTACATAAAAATAAAATATGTATGTTAATATTGAGATGTTTACGATTAAGTAGGTATGTATATAAGTACTTTCAACATTTAGGACGGAATGTGTTTACATTAATCACAACATTATGTATACTTATTTCTAAAATCTATATAAAAATTGTATGATAATATTACCAATTTCGGTAAAATAAAGCTGTCAGCCTTTACTTTTTTCTTTATAGCAGACAAGTATCTCAATTGAATACGTACTCAGTTAAGTACTTACAACAAACAATTTTAAAACCGGAATGTAAGCTATTATTTAGCGACGCTTAAGGTAACATAATCCCTTATTACCTATATTTATCAATTAGGTATGAAGCGTAACACTACTTAAGGCTAAATTATTTAAAAATAGCTAATAATTCGAAATATATATATTATTTAATAAATATACTGAAACAATTTAACATCTTGAGCTTTGGTTTTATTATGAAATATTTTTCGTGTGGTTTTGCTACTATTGCTATGACTAGTCTAAGCAATATAATTGTGATATAATTGATTTTAGATGTTTTACGATAATTCCTTATTTTAATTTTTTTTTAGACAGTATAAGACTTGATTTATAAATACTTACAAGATTACTAACGCTTTTTATACGAATTTTGTAATATTATTTAAATAAATACTCTTATAGACTAACATAGAAAAATGATTTTACAAGATTATAATATATTCCAATAAAATTACCTACCTGTACAACAGTAAAAGGATAATGTATGGCCACTCGATATAAAAAATACTACAAATCTAAAAAAATAACAATATTTGAGATTCCAATGGAAAATAATATCGTATAAAATTTAATGAAAAATTAAGTTAAAAAAAAACTATTTTTGCTTTTAAACTTTTTTAAACAATAGCAAGCCCATTCTTATCATACATATAATATAGTTTTAGGCTAATCTCAATATGACAATCATTTAAATGGTATTTGTGGCGTGTGGAGTTATACGTTTAGCACATGAGATTTAATGGAAATGTGGTTTAAAATGACCCAAATTGCTCTACAGGACAAAAACTAAACAAAATCTGCTATTGTTTAGATACATTAATAGTTTTATTTACATTAGACAAAAAGTTAGTGAGCTTAATACTCTAAATACATACATACAAAACAGAATAAGATAAGCGTACGTAATCAAATAAATGATACATACAATGACAGATGAGAGGAACATAGATGTTTTCTGATTGTACCTGTGATCAACACTATGTAAATTATTGATACAGATTTGTTTTCAAGTTAGTACTAATTTTAAAATAAGTTGGATTGTTATGAAAAAAATAATACAGCCCACCAAACAGCTTTTAACTTCTTAAAGTAGGTATGTCTTCATATGCATACAAAGCAATTTCATAGAATTTATGGATACAAATTAATATTACGAAGACTTGATATTTTCACATTGCGTTAGAACGTAACATGGAATAAGATTTTTAGTCATATACAATGCTAATAGAGTAAAAGCTGCCCAAACCGCAGCATTCGGAGTTACGTATCTAGTAGCTATTAGTGACAAAATATCACCATGTTTAACAAAACGAAGAAATCTATTTTAATTAAATGTTAACCAACTAAGGTTTAAAATTATTTTAAATAGATTTCAATCCATATCCAATTGACATGTATACACATAAATAAATCATACTAATGTTTACAATTAAACCTATTGTATAACATAAGTGTACTAATTTAAAATAACCTCTATTTATTTAAGTACGTTTTAGTGGAATATATTGTAAGTAATAATATATTTTGGACGGATAGTTACACACTAAATGGACGGATACATTTAAACAAACACATAGTTTAGTATAGTTGGATATTTTGATTAGGAAGTGTAAAATATTTAGCAATTCCTGCGGGGGGTTTTACCTTTAGGTGCTCTTCTATAAATTGACAAGGACAAACATATTTGTCACCATGACGCCCGGGCACTGAGCTGCTTAGATCAAGCCTTTTTTTAACAGCATGTGATCCCCAGCGCCCTGCATACCGCAAATATAGAAGAGCTCCCCGTTCCTGTAAAAGATAATATATTAACAGATTTCTAATAGTAAAAAATGAGTTAAGGTTTTGTATACATAACAAATCTGAAGACTTGCCAAAAATGGAGAGACTTGGTCAATCTAGACCGCGACGTCTGAGCCAATCGTTGCAGAGCGGGCAACAAGCGCGCGTATCTCTGGGCTCTTTGTTCCGCAAAACCTCCTCAACATATTGACAAGGACAGAGCGCCTGTGTTAAATGACGTGGTGCAGCGGGGTTGCCACCTTCCTCATCAAGAGTCCAGTCGAGCCGGCGGCGCAGAAAGTCTTTCCCCCACCGCTGCAGGTACCGGAGGTACACTTGCTCTGCCATACCCTGCACATTCGTATGCCTTGCTTACCCACCAAAACTACTAAGTCTACCAATGTAGTAATGAGTTAATTTATAAATATATAGTAAAAATAAGCTTTTAAAAGTTAAGGATCCATGGTTTTTCAGCCAATTATACAGCACCGCAGGAGCAGACTCATTTAAGCAACATAGCATGTTGTCTGATTATAGTAATAGACTTTCACAATGCATCCATTATGTATAACCGATGGGTGGAATGCAAGTCAATTAAAATAGTACTGCATTATTCATTACAAGAATACACTTAGCTCTTGTCCCGGCGACAGTTGGACTAGTATAATAATATTAAAAGATATTGCTAATTCGAAATACCTTTGGAAATTCCTACTTAATGCATTTAGTAAATAATTACAACATATTCATAATTACACACATTTATGTGTAAAAATATACAAGGTACAATTGAGTCAACTTCTTGAATATTCCTAAATCCTTTACTTTTGTTAAAAAAATAAGCATATAATTTGCTCAAAGGAACAAAGCAAGAAATTAATACATTTTGTAAGTGATATAATATAATAATTACATAAAGATGATCTACTTATATAAATGAAACTTTAATTAGCTAGAAAGAGAGGTAAGTATCAGGTAAAGCCCTTGTGATGAAGTTACAGATTAAAAGATGCTTGTAGGTAACCTAAGTAATAATTTTATACTAAACACTGGGAGATGGTTATGATAATCTGTGGTATACCTCATACAAAAAGTTTTCTCTATTTGATGTTGAGTTGAGTCAACATCATCCTTGATGCATTACTTGGACAAATTTTATTTCATTTTCCAGCTCCCAGCAGTTTAGTATTTTAAAGATTTTTTTACAATAATGAAACTACCAAACATAATATGCAGTACCTGTACCAATATAAAGTGGAACAAAAGAGTTATGATATAGAAATATAAAGCTAAAAGCAATTAAACCAACTCTTACTAATATGCATACTGAATCAGAAAGGCATATTTCATTTATAATGATTAAACTAGGCTCAATAAGTATGTTTGAAGTATAATTTCTGATTTTTGTAGGCCCACTCAGTGAGAGTCATGGTTATATTTAGGTTAGGTAACTAGCTTCCATAAAGCAGATTTGTTAATCATTTAAAAGCAAAACCTGCAATCCAAAACTAGAATAATAATACTCCATAATTCTAAGCATGTTCAAAATGTTAAAAAGCAATACTAGACCAACAGTTAAACCTTGGTACACCCAGTTTCTGAAAAAATATGTTATGCATTTTTCACCTTTTTTATTTATATTTAAATGTTAATATTTGTGTTCATTACACATTAACCAATCTAATAAGAATTACTGCACATCCTTATATTAGCATCTTCAGATTTTGGGTGTATATTTATAGCATTAGAATGCTTAGGTATGGCATACAAACTAATTTCAAACTAGGAGATACTTTTTTTATATCAAATTATAATGACTTTTTTGGTGTACCACCAATATCTTTAAAATCGACATGAACATTCAAATCACCGGAAGCTGCATTCTCAAGAAAGAGATATATTTAACTAGCTGTAATTCTAGTGTTGACATGATATTAAAACTTAAAAAGCATACCTGTTTTTTAGATAATCTGGTAGACTGTGTTCCTTGAATCACAATATCATTTGTGGGTACATCAAGTCTCTGTTCCCAACCTTGCATGATTGTTTTACCTTCTTCACTTTCAATGAACTGTTGTATGTGTGCAATACATGGTCCAGCATCAAAGTATATAAAGCAAAGATTTACTTTATGACAAGAAATTTTTCCTCTGTCATCCAAAGCTAGTATCAATTTATGTTTACTTAGCAGTTTGTTTACTCTGGCTAAACATTGCTCTAATCCTTTAGATAATCTCAGCTTTATCCACATGCATAAAAAGATTGCAGCAGCATTAAGAATCAGCCATAACACACCAAGTGAAAACAACATAAGGCCAGTCAGGCCAGAAAACAAAAGTGCCAAAAGCACAAGGAACGCAAGCGTTATCCAACATACAAGTACTCGCTTATAGCATATGTTGTACAATGTAAAACGAGCATCATTAATAAGCAGTTCCATTGCATGAACATACTCCTCCACTGTGAGCTGAAATAAAATATTACCTTGGATTCACATTGAATACAAATCGAATTAATTATCTAATTTTAGATAACGACTATAGTCTCCAACTTACGGTTAGACCCTGTGCCATCAATTCCTCTGGTACCAGTTCTGGTCGAAAGCGAGCCGCGGTAACCCAAGGCCACTTAGTATTTACAGGCAGAAGAGTTACAATTATGTCACCATTTGCTGCAATAAAATTCGAAATTATTATGTTGTGTATCTTAAAACCAAAACGAAGTAGTTACATAGTTTCTTTAACAATACTCACAAAAACCTTGACGAACATTGATAAACTCAACATTTTTTGATAGTGTCCCTAATGTGATGGGCTCAACATGTTTGTCTCCTCTTTCCAAATTAATATGTACAGTTTCGGTTTTTAAAACGGCAGCAGATTCAGCTCGAACGGACGTACTTGCTCCTGCTGGAGGTAAAACAATTGCCGCTTTGTCGTTCTCTGATAGAGGAACGGTTGTTTTTGGAGATTCTTCGTCGAACTTTACCCATCCTTTGCGCACTTTATCTGGATTTATGCTGCCATTTAATTCGTTTGCTTCAGACAAATCAGTATTAATTTCCGAATTACTCATATTTTTATATATTTAAATAGTCTAATTTTCACTTATCGAACAACAACATAAAAATTCTGCCTATTAATATTAAATCTAACGTTCACTCTTGTCTATTGTAGGAAATAATTTATTTGTTACGACTTTTTAACTGGAATTTTGTTGGAATGGAGTAGAAATAGTACAATACAACGACATTACTATAGATAGACAGATGTTATGTCATGTGTCATGACATGTCATTAGCGCTTATCTTATTCTTGTCTATGATGTGACAATAATTGAAGAGACACACTGGTTCCAAGGCCTTTGTCCAGCTGTGGACGTGTTCCGGCTGATGATGATGATGACTGGTTCCACGAACGCAACGTGCGTTACGCATTACGATATCTAGATGCTTGATTTTTAAATCTATGCAATGGAGACACACTTATCTTGTGCGACGATGCTAGGGCCAAGTGTCCTTATAAAGTTAATACATGTTAATACGTAGATTTTTATACAAAATCAAGAGTCTACAACATATCATAATGCGTTGCATACGTTGCATATGTGAGACCGTTGCGTATGTTAGTTTTTACCTTAAATCTAGAATTCCCCCAAGTTATCCCACGAGCTTAATATTGTTTTATTTTTACAAATGTATGAGCGTAGATTTTCATTATTGTTCAATTCTTACAAAAATATATGTTAGGCACAGAACCAAAGTAAGTCACAAAAAGAGAGTCTAAAGTATTAGTCTTAAATATCCATACACCCTGCAATGCTGACCCTGCAAAAGCTATGCATGATTAACCGGAGGTAAGTGATTTAGTGCTCATAAAAAACTTAATGTGGACTATATATATTTATTAAGGTTATGAGGCACTATCACACTTGACTGCCTCGTATGTTCAGTGGTCGCAAAAGCGATTATTGAGCATTAAGTCCTGGGTTCGATTCCCGGGTCGGGAAAAGTTTTATTGGGGTTTTCCATCAGTAGCGGCACGGAGCAGGACTTTAAGCCAGGTTAATGGCAATAGGCTTCCCCCTATTACATTGGTGCCTGGACGTAGGTGTACTATACTGTGACCTCTTCGTGGAATACGGGCGTAAACTTATGTTATTAAACCAGATTGCTTGAAAACCCTGGTTCATTGTTTGAAATTGAGTTTTTCTACAGACTCCGGTTGATCCGGAGAGTTTACAATTATTATTAATGGGATCGCCAATCCTGCACCTGACACGCGTTGAGTTATGAAACGACTATTAAAGTTGTTTAACCAATTATGGGTTATCCAATTTATTTTGTTGAAGTAAATCAGTGATGTGTCAAAAATATTTCTGACACATCACTGAAGTAAATACTTTCCTTTTTAACCGACTTCAAAAAAAGGAGGTCGGATGTTCTCAATTCGTCGGGATCTTTTTTTTTATGTATGTTCCCTCATAACTCAGTCATCTATGAACCGATTTGCAAATTTCTTTCTTCATATGGTTGGGTTTACTTTCCGATTGGTCCCCTAGAAATTTTGTCATTGCCTGATGATGAACTTCGAAGATATGGAACGGAACGCCTCATAGGATCACAGCAAAACGCCCGTATCTTGATTATATGATGATGATATTGCTTAAGTAGTAGCATGTAGTAGTCGATAACTAACCACTAGTAGCAGCATAGAGAAAATAATGGTAGTAGTGCGTTGAGTTGACCCCTCTCTTTCCTGGATTAAATATATCATGTGAGGTATCGTTTAAAAGGGCTTTTAATTTTGTGTGTGAAAGGATTTCAAATACTAGTCTCACAAAATTCTGGGGCGGATGAATTCTAGACACCACCTATGACACCACTAAAAACCGTGATTTAAAAAATTTTAATTAAAAAATTATAACCTTCTTCAAAAAACTCAAAAGTGAAAAATAATATTTTATCACATCACTTTACATAAGCGAAGTGAAAAGTCGGCCTCAAGCCCTATGCCTATGCGTTTGCTTAGTTAATAGTTTTAGCTTTGAAACTATGAACTAAGCACTTATGACAGCATTCTCATAAGTACTTTTTTTCTGAATCGCTTAATGGATGTTGGGATTTGGCACTGACTTCCACTTCGCTTATGTAAAGTGATGTGATAAAATATTAATTTTCACTTTTGAGTTTTTTGGAGGTTATAAATTTTTATTAAAAAAAAAAATTTGCATATATTTTGCGTGCATTTTTTACTCCGTTTGTGTTAGTAAGGTGCTGTTTTGTAAGTAAATTCTAGTTGAAGGTTATTATTATTTTCCTCAGAATACAAATACTTTTCATACAAATACTTTGCTCTGTTTTAGAAGTTATGCAGTTAGTGGCCTCGTCGCCAGACATTTTACATGCACCTTGTATCATTATTTTTATTATAAAGAGGCGCTTGGAAACCGACATAATATGCAAATCGTAGAAGTGTGATATAAAAAACGTTACTGCGAATGTAGCTAAATTAGATATCTAGGTATACCATGTATTGCGAATAAGTTCTTTGATGACGACGATGATTTAAAGACGACCTATTGGCGCAATGGCTAAGCGATTGGACTGCTGCGCTAGAAGTTGCAGGTTCGATTTCCCCAAGGGACTATAATTTGTGAGATCCGCAGCCGATTCGTGCCGAGTCTGGGTGTTTGTATATGTGATATTTCATGTTTGTAAAACGCACCCACGATACAGGAGAAATTACTAGTGTGGGGCGATGTTTTTTTTTAAATATATGAGTATAATACTACTATAAAATTAAATAACTTAATATCAGTCAGTTTAAAAATTTAACTATGTAAATAAGTACCGTGTTACCTATTTCATTTAGAGCAATTATCTAGGTACCTACATTACTACATTACATTTACAAGTATATAGCACATATTATTATAGTCACTGTACGGTCTGTACCTATACGCGCTGTTCTATGCCTACAGCCTACCTGCCTGCTGCCCGATGCAGAAGTGCCCGAAATGTCGTTTGACCGGTTCTCCTGCTCGCACTCGCTCGTAGGCTATTATCTCTCGCAAATTCCCTCCCAGCGGCCGATTGGTTCGCCCACCATACACATACCGTTTGACAACGGTCAGATTTTTGTCCTCATGTGTCCATGCAACCAATGTTGGTGTTCGTGCGCTACTTAGCTGAGTGGTCAATGCCTGAACTAGGCAAACAATGTTTTATTTTTAAGTTGTGATGTAAACATTAAATTCAATTTAATACCACTTTAAGTTCGAAATAATAGTCGCGGCGCGGAATTATTTTATTTATCTACATAGTAAATGTGATGTTGTTTTACAATACTTATTAACAGTTTATGAGTGATTTTGTGAACGTTGTTTATAAACTTTATAGACAATACCAATGAGTTTATTAAATATTACATCAAGATTGAAGTACCTTAGAATAAATATTTATCCAAATGAGTGGGATTTAGCATGGAAATTATTTTAATTACATAAAATAATATAATGAATCGCGCTCCGTTAAGGAACATGGAATCTTTGCCAAAGCAATTTGTTTCGGCAATGAGAACTTTGTTTGATATTATGGATGACAAACACACTGGATATGTTAAGCTCACGGATATAGAAAACCGTTGGCGTGACGATCGTACCAGAGGTTTACCCCGTGGTGTCATAGAAAGCTTGCAGAAGGTAGCTTCTCACGACGGCCTACTAACATTCGAAAGGTTCTGCACGGGTCTTAAAATATGCCTGTTACGTAATCAAGTTGAAAGCTCATCGGGCAAAGACGATAGATTTAATGACGATTCAGATAATATGGGAATGCATGCACAAATAGTTTCTCAAACACACCGACCGCCTTCTGCACCGTTGCTGGATGTTAACGATTCACAAAACATAGACCGGAATTGGATGGTTTTGAAAAGTACCGAAACATCCTCACAGCATAGGACTATAAGTATGCCTCAATTAATAGGACGTAAAGATGGATTAATCCAAGAGCCTCGTCATCAGGTCACGGTTTCTATTTCAAAACATGATGGTTCTCGAAGAGTATACGGCCCGCCGAAACCACCTCGATTAGAAAAACAATCAACAGAAATAAATGAAACTTCTAAATCTAGCTACAAATCAGAAGAAGAAACTGTATTTGACAACGAGGAAATATCGGTTGATAAAATTGATTTTGAAGAAATGTCAAGAGCCGTTGAAGAGCAAAGCAGAGGCCTTGGTGATGGAAGATCAGCTAACGAGACTCAATCTCAACTGCGTCGCATCTCAAGGCGCCGGGAACCACGCCGCCACACCTTACACAATGGTGTGGACTATAATCTTTTAAAAAGAATGAAACAGATTGAACAAGAAAAGGATATATTACTAAAAGGCTTATCAGCTGTCGAGGAAGCGCGTGAATGGTATTTAAAGCAGTTAGCGGAAGTCCAAGAAAAAATGCGCTACGCGGGAAGAATGGGTACTTATCTGGTAAGCAGTTTTATATACATAAATATAATTACATTACTAAGTTAAGTTCATGTTTATAACCTTGTACTAGATACCTATATTTGTGTAAGTAGCTACCTAAGTATATTTTGTTACATTTGTGAAGTGTCTGTGTGTGTAAAGGTGTAGTGCTGAGTGTAGTGACAATCATGATTACGATGTCTTATTGTCTACAGATATTCTCATTAGGTAGCATTAGTATCTAGCTAAATAAGTAGTAGGTATAATAATTATGTACCAATGTATTAGTCTTCGCTTCATGGCCATACAAGTTTTTTGCATAATAAAAAATTCTCGAATGTTATGAATTCAGTTGGCATGCGATTGCTTTAAATGGATACTCACACACCGACCAACTACAAAAGTTTATTCATGAATAAGACATTCATGTACTTACATACTTAATAAGTTAATTCTTTTTTTATTATCACGCCTGTATAACGTATTCTCCGAAGGGGTAAGCAGAGGCGTGCTGGTTGTAAAACTCCCAAATCTAAGTGACAATAATTTTGTTTAATAAAAACTCCTCACGCTAGCAGTTTCGCTTGATTTCTAGTGGGTGCGCTTTTCAGACTATATACTATACCTACTTGTGTCCCTAGTACACAAAACAAACAACAAACTCGGTGAAAATATCAGCAGGTTACACGTGCACCTCACCAGCAAGCTCTGAAGCACTCATTAATATTACATTGTTTTTTATGTTTAAGGAACCATGGAGTGAGGCTCATCAGGAGAGATTAGAATTATTAAAAGCACGGGTGTTGGAACTTAATCGTCAACTGGGAGCGTTAGCGGCCGGCTGGCGACATGGGCAGCTTTCGCTGCATATGAACTTAGCACTACCAGCGGCATCACTGTCAGCGACTGGAACTACGGCTACACCTAACAATGCCTCTGTACTTAGGTCACAAAACCGAATGCTTGCCGAGGTTAGTTTTGGAACTTAAGTCTTATAAAAATTACTATAAGAAACGATGACTTAATACCATTTGCAATGCTTTAGTGAACAACCGTCAAGGCAAAAATAATATTAAATGTAAGAAAACAAACGTTCGGACCAAGATGACCGTTAGGCAAATTATTTGTTCAGTGAAGAGTATTGTACCTTTCTATACTACCTAATATTTGTTTTTCCGGAAATGAATCTGCGTCTGTTACTTAAAACCTTTACTTTAGCTACTGCCAATCCGTGCCTCACCGTCTGTATGAAAAAAATACCTTGTGCCTGCATCGACTAGTAAAATTCCACAAAGTAATAAACAACATGCGCACGCGATGCATCGCATAAATAAAAAGGTACTGTAGTTACTGTGGGTCTAACTCTTGCATTATATTTAGCACCTACAATGGTAGATTAAGAAACATAGCGAATTTACGGTTAATTTATACACCTATTCAAAATCATTAGCATGCTAGGCTAGCATTACAATATGCTAAAGACTATTAAACATCTTGCATTTTTAATTCAGTCAAACATTTGCACTAACCCACTGATGTATAGCTTCTTTTCTTCATACTCAGTAAATAATTATATCGCCAATACTAGGCACGAACTTCACGAACGCAAGATATGCTATAATTTCGATTTAATTACCTAATACCGCGATGAGTAATGTAATTTTATAAAAAATATGACCGTGACGAACATCTATAAGTACTTACCTACATCTATTACTTACTGATTAACTTATGTTTTTTAATAACAATAATAAAACGACGACTTGATTAGCACTGTGGCTAAGTGATTGGACTGCTGTGCTAAAGATTGCGGGTTCGATTCCCGCACGGGGCAAAAATTTAAGCGATTCGCAAAATATTTTTGTCCCAAGTCTGGGAGTTTGAGTATGTGATACGCATGTGTGTGAAACGCACCCACAATACAGAAGAAACTACCAATGTGAAGCGATATTTGAAAAAAAAATGTTTAAATTTCAATGATCAATTAATGTAATAATAGGAAAATATTTTAAAGCCAATCTTTTATGTTTTGTTTCAGGAAGTCAACAGGAAAAATGAAAGGATTACTGTATTGGAACGAGAAAAATCTGCACTAATCAGAGAACTGCTATTGCAAAGGAACAGATCAAAATTAATAGATACATTTACGTAACTTTACCAGCTTCAACTACAACAGCTAAATTAACATAATAAGACATCATATTCTATTAATATGTGACTTACAAGTTGCAAATTTAACACATTCATATTGCAGTTTATGTAGGACATAATGCCAGAATACAAAATGTATTTCTATTTTAGATGTAATAAGACTATTTTATGGCAGTAGGACTTATAATTCAAAGAAAAATGAAGTCCAAAAAAATATGTTATATAATTATGTTTATGGAAA
The DNA here is from genome assembly GCA_905340225.1 of Abrostola tripartita. NCBI lineage: Eukaryota > Metazoa > Arthropoda > Insecta > Lepidoptera > Noctuidae > Abrostola > Abrostola tripartita. Next base: position 9,029,236 of record HG996488.1, read on the forward strand.
CGTGCAATAATATGTACCTACCTAAATTTTGAACTGAAACAGTCATCTAATCACAAGATTTTCAATTCAGATCAGGCTGGTCAACTGCTTAATAGATTATTTAAACTACTAATAAAGGTTATTTAAACTTAAATAATAGCTTAGATTGGCCTATATTCACTTTAAATTATGTAGGTATACCAAGTACCTATAGTACCAGGTTGAGTAATATTGATTTGGTGTTATTTTCATCACTCTAAAAAAAAATTGGTAATATTATAATTTTATGTAAAGCGTGCTTGCATAATATTGTACAAATGTACATAAACAGATTTATAAATTTTACTTTTTGACCCAGAAAGTATTGGAAGCAGATACATATTTACAAAATCTTAAGTGCCATAATGTAATTTCAGAACTTCCCATTAAGATATAAATATTTATATTATAAAATAGTTGTGCAATCAAAGAGCTGTATTAACTATGTATCTATATTTAAAACACTAAAAACTATAAAATTATATTGACTTTACACAGAACTGGTGTTTTTATTATATAATGCATAGTCATATTCCCTGAATGGCACATCATAAGTTAGATATCCATGGTCCCAAGCTCTCTCTATGGCAACTAGTAGCTGCTTATGTTGCTTTTGGCATAATCCAGTTTTGAAGGCATCCAATATCTGGAAATATAATCAGAATTGTGTGTCAATTTAATATAATACATGTTAAAAAATCACTCTATTCTCATTATAGAAGTGTTTGTGGCCTTTGTCCAGCAGTGGACAGAGATAGTTTGATGAGAATGATGATGTGTTTACAAAATATGAATATAACATGAACAAATAGCTGCAGATAACACAAACAATAATCCTTAGTACAAAATTCTAATCACTTAACCAATGAATTTAACTTAAAATTATGATCAGCAATACTCTTGTGTAAGTTTTATGAAGAAGCAATCTTAATTTGAATAAAAATACATGGATAATCCCTTACCTGACCAGTGTACTCTGATATAAACTGTTCTAATAGCTTTGTATTCTTGTGATCTAACACTAAATATTCGTCTCGACAAATTGGACAAGGATTGCCAGTAGATATGATACCATTTCTAACACAGGACTTCCTTGTTTTTCGCGGGGCAAAACCGCCTTTATGGTTGCGTCGGTATAGTGCCCAAATGGTATTATCACCGTATGTTTGCTGATAAGCCTTGCTTTGCATGTATTTTATGCTAGTTTCAACAGGCATTATTTTGGTTCTGTCTTTCGATGGATCAATAGCTTTCTCTTCTTCATTAGATTCTTCGGCTTGATCGGAATAAAAGCGAATACATGTTCTGAAATCCGAAAAAAACACTCTTCTAATCAAGGGGTAAATATTAAAAGAAAGTGCCATAGTGGTATTCGGTTAAGGTAGCTTCTTTGTAAGTGCAATTATAGCAATAAATTAGAAGTTCGCTTGAATCACGAAATACAATAATCAAATTAATCAACACATACGATTGGTAAATCAGTATGTAACATAACCTCAAAACAATGTCAGATGTCAGTTGTCAACTTATCAATGTCAAAAAAGATTATTTTGTCCCATGGGCAATAGGGGCAGGCCCTTTAAATTATTATACTCTTTAGGGGCAGTTATAGTCTTTCGACCATACCGCCTAGATCATAGACTTCTATATTATCATAGATATTATACTAGATTACTAGAGAGCCTAGATGTGAAAATTGAGTATTGACATGTATTGATTGATTAGAATTATTAGAATATGCACAGAAATATAAATAGAAATGATAGACACAGTTACAGAATATGGAACCTATATTGTGTCTGCAAGTGCAATTTAAGAACGTACTCTTAAATATGAAAAAATACTTCCATTGTATTGGACCCATATCATACATGTATTCTTACTATACTCTATGATTGGACCTATGATTGGACGCATATAAGTATAGTTGGACGTACTCAATCTCAGAAATAAATCGGTAGAATCCAGGTAGAATCATAGTAAAAAAACATAAATAAAGATTTTTATTTTTTCATTGGTCTATGATCAACATGAAGATCACGACAATGTGACGTAACGTACGTTAACGTTTTACAAGTTTGAAAAATGAGTAATATTTTTAAGATTATTTAGTATCTATCGGCTAGATACTTTTGTTTGCGGCTTAAGTGATTATTTTCCGACTTACGCTGAATTTATTGAAAGTTTGACTATAGCCTAAAATCCAGCAGGTGATTTAGTCTTTGTTTGACTAATAATAATTGATAACGGTTAAAGTTAAAGGCACGTTAACAATAACGAAATAGAACTGTCGTCTTTTTCAGTTAACTATATTATCTATTTTAAAATAACTTAAGAAGGAAGAACGGAATGGCTGAATTACCTGCCGATATTGTTGTTATGTGAGTAATATTCCTTATATTATTAGAATAATAAAACAAGAAACGCACCACTGGTTAAAGACCTCAATTCCTTCATGTAAATAAATACTTCTTGTTTGTTTTTTATTATGCACCTAACTTCGGGAAAAGATATCATTAATTAGAAGTTATTAGGGTCAATTGTAATTTTACATCTATTTATTTTTACAATTTATTTTGTAGGTACAAAAGAATATCCTCCAGTTCAACTTTTTGACTACATAGTTTTAAGCACTTTTATAAAAAATCGACTCTACTTGACCAATTCTTATTATTCTCTCTTTGTTATGGATGCTTTAAAAGGACTATTAACTTATTCCTTTAAGATAAACCCACTAACCAATATTTCACCAACACTACACTAAATACCGAATTAGAATAAACCAGTTAAAGCCAATTTTTTGTCTAGTTCGTTGATCAATTATTCAGTATCTCAAGATGACTTTTCTAAACATAGTGCCAAATTATAAAATATATTTCATGGGTAAATCAGTGTTATTTTTATTGCCCCCATCCACCTACAGTTTCACTTGTACTTGATACATTTTGCAGGCTTTACATAATTATTATATCAAGAACGTAACAGTTTTAACTTTGATTTAATACATTTATGCCTGTCTTGTCGGTCTAGTGGTCACTAAACCCGACTGTTGAGCATGATGTCCTGGGTTCTAATCCCAGGTTGGGCAAAGTTATCTGGTTTTTCCATTCAGTAATTCACAGTAGCTGCATGGAGGCTCCTATTACATGAGCAATGACCTGTAACATATCTGGCAAAATGTGGGTGTATTCCTACAGGTATACCTCTGCCTACTCCTTGAAGGAATACAGGTGTGATGTTATGCTAACATTTATTTTACATGGCAGTCTTTATAAACATTCGGTCCATAAAGTAATAACACAGTCTATGTAATGGGTTCAAAATAAGTCTTTATAGTACCTACTGTGCTCTTATAGCGTTTGAACAATAAAAGTTTCTAATTGTTCCCATTAGGTGATGGTAAAGGTTAATGACATGATGGTGTTGATGGTCATAATGAAGTGGCATGTAATTAATGCTACACTGAGTGCACCTGTGAATTCATTTTGATAGTTATTGACTATAAACATTTAGTTATGAAATAAAAAGGCAGTCAAAATGGATATGGTAAAATGAAACATAACTAAACACAACACACAACTAAATTGCTGACAATATTTTGTAGACTGACTATGATATAAACTGCACAACAGTCCAAACATCGTCACAGTCCAGCCACTGGGTTACTTACATTGGTTTTAACACACTACAAGCTTTTTTCTATAAAGTGCCTGAGTTCAATAGACATGAAACAATAGATCTGCTGACCGAATTTTCGAACAGCTAAGACTAGCCGACTGACTATCAAAGACAGATGCAATATTTAGGGATCTCTTAAAATTGTATCCCATGTTGCACCCTCAGTCGCAAGTTCGAACGGCAAACTGAGCACAGCAGTCCAATCATTGTCACAGTCCAGTCCACTACGGGGTGAATTGGGTCATTTTCACTGAGATGAAAAGTTTAATAAATTTTACAAAAGTTGTTTTTTTCTCAATTCTTAAAAAAATCGTATTAAAATTGAGATTTAATTAAAATAGGATATTTTAATTAAATCTCAATTTTAATACGATTTTTTTATAATTGCCAATATTTACCTACATAGACTGCCGCTCGTGGTCGTAACGCGCGACTGCTGAGCGGAACTGACACCGGACTCTTTAGTCTAGTGGTCGCAGAGCGAGACTGATGAGCGTGAGGTCTTGGGTTCGATTGGGGAAAAGTACTTTTGGGTTTTTCAATTAGATAATTCCCTGTCAAAGTCAAAGGATTTATTTGCAAGTAGCACGAAGTCTGGTTTGAACCCGGTTAATGGCAATGCGCTGCTAAAGTTATGTATAAAATAATATTTTCGGCTACTATCTTAAAAGTATTAATAGTACAGAACAGACACTCAGAGTCACACTCACAACCCAGTTACTGTTCTAAAATAGTATGTTTAAGAATTATAGATATTATTATTTTATGTTATTTTACTGCCCATAATATTAATGCAATTTCAAATTGTCATCTTTTGTTACTTTACACGTATGCAGGAAGTAAGGCATAAATCGAAATTTGGAACAGAGCATACTTAATGGCGCCGCCGCCACTTCTATTTCTGTATATTGAGCAGTTCACAGTATCCGCCTTTACCTCCCGTCGTCTCTGTCTAACTAAGCAGCATCCCTTTCTATCTTTTCCCTATTCCCGCTTACAATATGTACCAAAATGCTGCCTATCTGCGTAGCTCTCTCTGCTACTCACGATGTTTTGCGATTATTCCCGAATCCCAGTCGAAGTTACAATATCCCGTCCTACATTCAGTAACCTATCGTGAACCGCGTCAAATCTAATGCAGTAATTTACTAATTACGCCATTGTTTATTTACAATTTTGTTATGTTTCATTATGTTTAGTAGTGTTTTAGTGGAATAATGTTTTATTCACATAATAACAGCCTTATCTATCACTTTAATGACATTCAACACAAATAATTATCATTCGTCGTCGACTGGAGTTCATAGTACATCGTGTGTCGATGTGTTTGCTAAAGTTAACTAAATTATTGTTTTGTTTGTGAATATGTGTGCGTAATAACTTTTTGTGTAGTTATATAATTAGATATCCCATAAAACAATGGCAACATTACCCAGAATGCATAATGCTAAACAGGGAGCTGGTATTTCGTCTCCCTTCAGGTAAGCAATTTGCAATATTAGGAACTCTTAAATTTTGACAGTGCTAAGTAGGTATTATTGGAATTGCAAATAGTAAAACAGTATGTTATGCTGATCACTTCAATTTGTGAATAAGATGAAAGCACTGATAACAATGTTAAGTGTTACCAGTCGATATAAACTAAGTACATACAACGTAGGTATTATAAATAAACTTATTGTTAAAAAAGAAAGTTACACAAACATTTGATGGATACTCAATTATACTCAATACTGAGTTAAGCTCGCCTTTGTGCATACAACGTTTTTTTCTTCAAATATTGTATTTGTGTACTTTATAATGTGCAATAAAGAATAAGAATAAGAATGGATTATTTTTTTAGTAATAAAGTGCTTCATTTGGTGGTATTCTACGTAATATGACCATAATTGTATTTTTAAACAGCGTCATCACATCTTTTTTTATCAGCCACCTATTCCTGATTATCGTCCTGTGAGGCTTTAATTGTTGTTGGTATGAAATACAAATGTATTATTATACTTATCTGTCTAAGAAACAAACCAAATTGCAAACGCGAAAATGCATTTTAATATTTTCTATTAAACTTTCAAAATTAAACAAAGTTATTTGTTTACAAAACAGTGTTTAACCGTCCGGCGCACAAAACCGTGTTCAAGCGAACACGGTTTTGTAAAATCCTACAAAAGGGAAAACTTCGTGTAACAGACATGTAAATAAATAATTATTATGTAGTATTCATATTCCCATATTTTATAGACTTCCATATACTTATTATTCCACACACATATTATAGCGAAACTCTATTTTTTTTTCAAAGTTTTGCATGTACCATCTTCTTTTACGGTGTTTCTAGTGAGTTGAATAGTAAGATGATAAACTTTGTTCGATAAAAAGTATTCATTTATTTGCAGTACAAGTCCGCGGAAACTACAAGAAATGGCACTACCCCCAACTGAAGGACACGGTGTGTATAATTTTCTTTACGCGTTTTTGCTGTAGGTGTCTATTTCTTACTGCTAGTGAACGGGACAAAATAAACCGGCCAAGTGCGAGTCGGACTCGCGCACGACGGGTTTCGTACCATTATCTATAAAAACAGCAAAAAAATCCTGTCTGTTGTATGGAAGTCACTAATATTTGTTTTATTTTCATTTAATTATTTATTTTTAAAGTGAATACAACTAAATATTCTGTTTATATTTTAAGCGTCTTCCTGTTGCCGTTATCAATATCGAGCAAAAACGATAAAAAAATCACGTTGTTATAGCGGCAACAGAAATACATCATCTATGAAAATTTCAACTGTCTTTACTATCACGGTTCATGAGATGCAGCTTGGTGTCAGACAGACAGAAAGACAGAGGGGCGGACGTACAGCGGAGTCTTAGTAATAGGGTCCCGTTTTACCCTTTGGGTACGGACCCCTAAAAAAAGAAATAATGCAATTTTATTTCTCACGTTACGTGATTTCGATTCTCGTGATTTCTTTTCGGGTTGCTGTGAATAATTTCGGTATTTTTTAATAAACTAAAAGAATTTGCAATAATTTATTTATTTGTGGATTAATTTAATACGTATTCATGTAGAAGTATTAATATGATTACAGATGTGACTAACGCAAGCGGTATTAGCATGAAACAGTATGAAGAACAACTAAATGGATTAAGGAAAGAAAACTTCCATCTAAAATTGAGGATTTATTTCCTTGAAGAAAAGCTGGGCAGTGGATCACCACCAGCGGTTCAAGTATGGTTGTCTATTGACGTTAACACATCTGCTTACAACTTATCTACAAAATTATTTGGTATTATTGTTTGCTTGTGTATCTTTCTAGGGTCTCTTGGAACACAATGTAAGACTTCAAGTGGAAGTAGAAGAGCTTAGAAGACAACTAACTGATAAACAAGAGCTTTTGGCCGCAGCTGCAGAGGCCATTGATGTGCTAGAACAACAGGTAAGAATAAAAGTCTGCCAATTGATTGAGAAAAAAATTGCATAATTAATACGAGAATAATTAAGCGGCCTACCTAACTGATCGCCACAGCGGTTTACCGCATTGGCTCCGTGAAAAATGTTCGTCAAGTCAAGTCAAGTCAAAGTATTTATTAGTGTGCTTTTTGGTGATACAATAGGTCTTAAAGCTAATTTATGGAACTCAAAAAGCTGTCCATTAGGCATACACTATTTAACATAAAGAAATTAGAATTAATTTTACATACAAAAACAAAAATGTCAAGATATAGTTAATACGAATTAGAATACAATTTATTATTACTACAAACATTAAAATCAGTCAATCAAATCAATTAGTCAGTTTTCAAACATAAATATGTAATTATTGTCGGTTTACAGCATTTTGTCAAGAAGGAATTCGTCAATGGTATAGTAGCATTTTTCGATCAAAAAATCATTAAGTTTCCGTTTAAATTGTGTCAAGTTCAAATCTTTGATAGTATTTGGGATTTTATAATATATTTTTGGAGCCATGCAGAGAATGCTTTTGTGCATAAGGGCTGTCTTTGAGGCTCTTAGACATAATTCGTGTCGATATTCTGGTCTTGTAGATCTACAACGTTTCTCTGAAGCTTTTTTAAACAATTCAAAATTTTTCTTGACAAACAATGCGGTTTCGTATATGTAAAGGCAAGGTAAAGATAATATTTTAAGTGATTGAAAATGAGGTTTACAACTATCCGTTACTTTTAAATTACACATTGATCTAATGCACCTCTTCTGTGCTTTAAAAATGTTATTTTTCTCGCAGGAATTTGCCCAAAAAATTACGCCGTAGCGCAATGTACAGTCAACGTAACCATAGTATGTGGCAATAACAGCTGCCTGATTAACTATTTTCCTAAGCTTGTATAGAGCAAAGGCAAAGCGACTTAATTTTTTTATAAGTATTGACGCATGTTCTTTCCAAGTCAATTTAGAGTCAATGGTCAAGCCTCCGTCCGTTCCGATATTGCGATATTTCCGATGCATTTCTATTGTTATTGTTTCAATTCCCTGTTTTTCCTCCTAACGTCACTTTACGAGTCGTACTTTGGTTTACCTTATGTCACATTCAGGCACCTCATAATCATTTTATGAATAATCCTTTTTAAATACGAATGTTTTTCTACAGGGTTCCATATCAACTGATAGCGTAGAAATATCTTTGAACAATAGCAATATTGTAAAGAAAGAAACAAATTCACAAGACCAGGTAAAATATAACATTAATATACCTTTTTTTAAATACTAAATAGGTTTGCGCTTGCCCACAATTTACCTGATGGTAAGCGATATTGTAGCTTGCCCACAATTCGCCTGATGGTAAGCGATATTGTAAACTATCTACTTATCTATTTTTGCAGTCGAATAAACACGTATGCATATCCAATTACGTAATTAATATTTTCAGGAAACTGAGAAAAAGGAATCAGTTGATGATACATGTGCAGAATCTGAATCTGCTGGGTAAATATTATTATAGTAATTAACATAGTTACATTTTCTAAACCCTGAACTTAATTATTTGATTAATTTACATACTTTTATTTTACAGGGACTATTTAACTGTAACTGTTAATAATGACGATTTGGTAAGTATTCATTGCTTAAGTTTAGTTTTCAAATATAATTAAGGGCTTAAATAAATGTAGCTTAGTACATTTTTATCACAGATTTTTCAAATTCATGTGCGTACGTTTAGTTGCTAAAAACGGTGAAGGAAAACATCGTGAGGAAATCATGTCAGAGGCCTACAGGCGGTTTAAACTCTGACACCAGGTTGTTCATCAACCATACGATAAGAAGAAGCACATTTTTATATGCGTTAGTTATATAATAAGATTTAACAACTGGTTTTGCATTTATTGTAGGATGAATTGGTGAAACTTCGCAGGGAAAACAAAAAGGCTTTACAAATGATAAAAGGATGTATGAAAAAAATCCAACAGCAAGATAAGGAAATAAAGAAAGTTAAATTAGTAAGTTGATACAATAACGTTTGTAATTATCTAATTTTAGATATAAATAATAATAAAATATTTATTTGCACAGGATAAGGAATTAGTATACGCGCACGTCAGTGACTCACAATTGGAAAAATATGAGGAGATATTAAAATGTAAAGATGAGCACATTAAGGATTTAGAAAACAAAGTGAGAGATTTACAGAAACATTTTGAGAAAGTTCAGAATATCGATGCCGGGTAATATAATTAATACCTTCGTTTTAAAGAGTTGATTCAAATTTCAAACATCGTGTATATATTATTATAATTTTCCTTTTCAGAAATCTTCAACAGTTACTTACTCGACGACTCCAGGGATTGGCTTATTTTCTTGATAAGTTGTTATCACACAAGTAAGTAAATGTTACTATTCCAATATGCGGGTGGCATTTGAATTAATACAGATTTTTGGGAATAGGCTTGTAGAGTAATTTATTATATGCATCATAACATCATTAACTTATTGTTATGACAAATAACATTATAGGTCTAGTGAGAATACACCTAATAAGTATAGTTATATTTATTCACACTTGACATAAAATGTTTACAGATGTGTACTTGGCGAAGACAAGAAAAAGCTGGCTGAGAGCATATTGGAACAAAGTCTTGCTTTGCCGGTTGGCTTAGAATTGGATGAATCTATGGCACCAGAAGAATTTACAATGGACGAGAGTAATCTTGAAATATCACAGTCATTGAGAATTGAAGATTTAACAATGATGTTTGGACACCATGTTACTTGCAGTGATGAAAACAGATACTCAGTACATAAAAAAGCTCTATTAAAACATTTTCCTCAAGCCGATGTTATATCAGAGTCTGAATGCTGGTCAGAACCTGATAGGAACGTATCCCTTGCTCGTGTTGGCTTGTGTGACACTGGTGTCGGTTTACATGAATCAAGTTCTGACAATAATAAACTTCGTTCAAGGCGAGCACGTGTTTCATATGGTTCTCGATCAGAAGATAATAAACTTTCAAATGAAGCTCTGATTGAGGAACTTAATCATATCTCAAAGCGAAGTGAACATTTGGAAATAGAAAACAATGACTTAAATAGTAAACTGGAGTTTTCAAAGGAGCAAATTAATGAACTAATTACTGAAAACAATGAATTGAAAGAAACTTTATTATCAGAACAGGCGAGTTTGATTGAAGCAAATAAAAACATAGACACATTAAGAAATACAGTAGTTACACTTGAATCTCGAGTTAAGGAAATCGAGCAAAAGCTTTCTGACTCCACCCAAACCGCTGAAAGACTACGATCAGAGAGGCAAGAATTAGAAGCTACGTTTATGGAGACAGAGCGTTCTTTAAGACGCGCTGCAGATGAAGCCACAGTACAAGCCTCACAAGCTGCATTAGAGCGAGCTCGTGCACAACACGACAGATTACGCATTGAAAGAGAGCTAGAGGAGACACGTGAAAAGCTTTCTAATGCACTGGATGTTAACTCTCAACTAGAAATAGAAGTAACACGCAAAATGGCTATGGACGCCAATAACAAAGTAGCTATTGTACATGAAGGTCTCCATTCCGAAGAAGACCGACCGACCTCCCCTGATCAAGGTATTGATAGCGATAGATTATCAAGCTTGGAACAGAACGATGCTGTTGCATTATCCCCGCGTAAGTACGACACTTATTTATTTATTCTTTATAGAAAAGTGTGTAAAGAACATACTAGCCTCGTTATATCGCAATAATTAATATTTAATTGTTTATCATGCGATATCACCATTACCTAGTAACAATGGTCTAATATTTCGTATTTTTGCACCGCAACTGGTGAATCTCTACTGCTTGCCAAAAAATGATTATAATATTTCCCGTAACTAAACATAATATGAATTACCAACTACTTGGAAACAACTTACTGATTCTCTTAAGTTCAAATTAATTTTGTAATTTAAACTTTTAGTAAATACTTTACAAACTATATTATAAGTACCGTTTGTTAAAGCAGAATTAGCTGGGCAACACAATAAGAAAATACTTAATTGCAGGATCTTTATATGAAGAGAATGTGACATTGAAGCAAAAGCTCGCGAGGACCAAAGCGACACTTGCAGAAACGTTGTTGCAATTAAATGCTGCGAATATGCGCAAGAGAAGTGTTCAACGTGCAATTTGCAGAGAGATTCATAAGACTCAAGGAGTATTGCGCAAAGCACGTGATCAATTTGAAAATCAAACTAATAACTAAACAACATAACTCAACATTATATGAACGATTCGGAATGAAAAAACCGGAGCTTTTTGAGAACTTACCCTTTATATTATGGACCTTAATATTATGTAATAATAACTGACCAGTAAACTATGCAAAAATAATGAGGAACTGGTATTGTATGTTTATAAGTGAGTGAATGAATAGGTTTTATATGATCATTTTAATTCTCTGCTTGGTGCTAATTACGGTGAAAATTTAATTTAAAGAAGAAATCCCGGTAGAAGTTCGTCTGATGCGAATAATATTATGCATTAAATAATTTTATTTCATTCCTGAACAGCTATGTTAACAATTGCCCTGTGATTGAAATTATGTCTTGGTTAAATGCTGCAATATGTATTTGAATTGTCATGATTTAGTTGTGTAAAATATTTACACAACCGAGTTTAGTTTACATTCAATTATATGTCAAAAAATAATATTAATTTGAATAAAAAAATCTAATCTGAAAGTATTGGCTTTAACTTTATTACGTGCCTAGTCATTGTTCCCATTTTTCAACCTGTTTATTTAAATTATTTAGCCGTGTTTATTGATATCTAAATTATTTGAACGTTATTAATCCCTAAGTTAATATAAATACGTAAGTAAGGTTACCTTTTCAAGTTAGTTAACTATCTTTGAGTTGATCTCATCGTATATCATTAAAAATATTGGCAAAACACGTGCCGAGACTATTTTTCACCTCACGTAACATACTCTATGCCCTCCAAAACCGTGCTCTGTTTGTTTCAATTGAACACGGTTTCGTAAAATCAAATTTGTAATTTGCCTATTATTACAATCATTTGGACATGGAAGAGGAAATATACCTACGAGTGTATTGTCCCAGGTGAAATTAGGCACCAGGATAAGGGTCGTAGCACATATATCAACCCGGAAAGGGAGCGTATATATATAGCCTAACGCCTCGCCGTCAAACAGGCGTCAACTTTGCGTAAGCACCTAACCCATAGATTTTGAATATCCTACTACTTGTATATTGGCTGTGCGAAACAGAAAGATCTTAGAACAGTGTAGGTTAAAGCGAGATAGGCATTTAGACGTCTTACTTACTTACTTGATCACCGGTCTAGTGTATATCTGGCCTGAGACGTAACCAAAGCGGATCAGCTGCTCTGATACGTCGACTCGGCTACGGCTAGGCGTCGACGCTGCGCTTACGGCTCGCCAGTCCCGAAGCGAGGCGATTACGTTACGAATCCGATTAGTATGCTTCGCAATAGGGAGTTTCTTACAAATTAAACTGCACGGCCCGAGTTATTACGGTTACGTTCCCTTTCAGAGTTGATATATGTATGTGCTACGACCCTAAGTGTCAGTATAGATCACTAACTTACTTAAAAAAATCTTCAGTACTGGCTCTGTCCTATTCCGAAGATAAAAAAACAAGTAGGTAGGTTCCGCCATATTGTAACGTCTTATAGCTAAAACTTGATACTTAAACTTACATAATATGATTTAGTAATTAGGTAGTAAAAATAGACAACTAAATGTTTTAATTAAAGGACGATGTGTCGTTCGTTCGTTACGTTTTCAAACGTTACCATAGTTATGAAAAAAAAAAAAATTTTGGCGCGTGTTTTACCTTACACTCACATTAAACTAAACATACGCGTACAGAATATTATCTCACATAATCATAATTTTGTTGACAAGATGCAGATTTGTATTGAAAATCCTGATACTAATAAGCTAGGATATATAACAGCTGTTGCAAATATAAATGATAAGCATGATAGATCCGCGCCATCACATTATCACTGGAAAATACTTAAATGCAGGTGTGTCATCACACTTGGTATTCAATATCAATATGAAAGTGTACAAAGAAATACTAATAACATTGTTGTAATTGTCCATTTTCAGAATGATAATTTTTTCCAATTCGTCAATTATAGCTTGCCCAGATAAAAATGACGTCAAACAAGTTCATATAATTTTCAATAAAACTGGTGATGATTATGATAAATTAAATTCTTTATTTTTGAAATTTTCACTTCTGCAAGTAAGTTTAAAATTATTTATTTGGTTTCTGTAGATGAATACTGAATAAGGGTGTTTTTAATATCGTACGGGTTTCATCACGCATGCGGGATTGTCCCGCATCCAGAAAATTTATTGTGCATATTCCACGCATTACAATAAATACTTGTATGAAAAGGACATTTGCGGGTTTACGCAGGCAGGGCAATCCCGCATGCGTGATGAAACCCGTACGATATTAAAAACACCCTTAAGTGACAAGTATTGTTGATACGGTGATACCCTACCTACTTATTTACTTTTGTTTACTTAGTAATTTTTTTTAGGATGGTGCTATACAGATGGCTCCTCTAGTTATATATCAAATGTGTTTTCATTATACTTTGACGGCGAGAATGGCTCCTGTGTGGTCAACGTTAGCAGATAAATATCTTATAAATAATAGGGATTTTTTAGTTGCAAAAGGTCCTCAAGAGGGTGTCCAATATCACATTGAAGTTACTGGTAAGAGTTGTAAGTTTGCTTAAAAAAAGTATAGTTACAGTAGTTAACTACAAAAGGATAAATATAACTTTTCTTTTAGACAAAAGCACTTTTCTGGAATTAAAAGCTGTCAAAATTAACCTCATGATAACTGAGAAAGACTTCGTGCCTGGTGAATGGATACGAGTGTTACCAAGGTTTGAATTTTGTGCGTTTGACAAAATTTAATAGTGCATTTAAGTATTTTTCCACTTTAACTTGCCACAATAGTGATTGAATTTCTGTTTTAGCCTTTGCAAGGCCATTGTTGACGAAAGTTACGAAACCTTGCCCAAAATGGCAAAATTCAAATCGTATAAAGATTTACGTCGTCACTGGAAGAATATCGTAAGCTTTATTGAAAGTTTTTTGTTAATTTTCTGTTAATAATCCGATAGCAAAACCTAAATGCTGTGCGTTGTACTTTCCCCCTTTTTAACCGCCTTTATTACAAAAAAAGGAAGAGGTTCTCAATTCGTCTTTAACTAAACAGATGTATTTTGTCGAGGCCCATAGAGACAATCAATCACGCGTATAATTATTTCATTGTGGCTTGCTAAAACTGTTCTCCTTTCTTAGGAATCTTACACTTTCTATCTAGTCTCATGTGGCCCATTGCTATTCATCGGGCACACACCGGGTTCGGGCATAGTAAATATTTACCTAATGTATTGTTTGATAGCATGGATATCGCTTGCCCGATGACGAATGTTCGTGTTACGCCATTCAATTCTGGCGTGGAGAACCTCTACTTTACCCAAAGCTATGTGTGATCAGAAATTTTCCTATTGTGACGCCAGTACCTAAATCCTTAGAGGTATGTATTTTTTTTTACCTTATTTGCGTTTAGCTATGTTATGTGGCAGATAAAAAATGTAATATGGGTCCTATGTCGCCTTGGTGACTGCGATTATCTAGGAGCAATTATTTCACTTGCGGATTGCGAAAGCTTAGCTACAAAAGCAGCTCCTCTATCCCTGGCTATGGTAGCGGGTCAGGTAACGGAGGAGCAGGGGGTGCTAAGAATCACCGGTTGATTCCTCGCTACCACCCCCACCGGACTTTGGCCCTAGCAACGCACAGCGTCCGCACGCTTCGGACCGATGAGAAGATTGTCGAGCTGGAGGAAGAATTGAGCAGGTTGCGTTGGGACATCATGGGATTATCTGAAATCCGACGAGAGGAACAGGATACGATAATCCTTGACTCCGGCAACATGCTCTTCTTCCGGGAAGGAGACCTAAAGTCCCAGGGTGGTGTTGGGTTTCTAGTCCGTAAGTCCCTCATTAATAACGTGGTAAAAGTCGATAGTGTGTCGAGCAGGGTAGCTTACCTGATACTCAGAATCACCGATCGGTATTCGTTGAAGGTCATCCAGGTATATGCGCCGACCTCGACACACCCTGACGATGAAGTAGAGGCTATGTATGAGGAGATCTCAGAAGCCATGCATACCTCCAAAACATACTTCACCGTTGTTATGGGGGACTTCAACGCTAAGGTGGGCACTCAGAATGGCGATGAGTTGAGAGTAGGGTCGTTTGGATATGGGCAGCGGAACCAGAGGGGCCAGCGGCTGGTCGACTTCATGGAGAAGGAAGAACTCTATTTGATGAACTCCTTCTTCCAGAAGCGACCATCCAGGAAGTGGACGTGGATTAGCCCCGATGGTTCAACCAAAAATGAGATCGACTTCATCATGACGACCAAGAAGCGTATATTCAGTAATGTCTCTGTGTTCGGGAAGGTGAAAACCGGTAGCGATCATCGTATTGTCAGAGGCACACTGAATATCCATGTTAAGCTTGAACGGTCTCGTCTGATGAAGTCCACGCTCCGTCCTGGTCCTGCCCAGATCCAGAACCCCGAAAGCTTTCAATTCGAGCTGCGTAATTGTTTCCAGTGCCTAGCCGAATGCGAAACAGCGGACGAGATAAACAACGGGTTGGTGGAAGCTGTCCAAGCATTGAGGTCCCAGTTCTTTAGAACCCAACGCCGCAGAAAGCCTCAGACGCTCTCCAATAAAACCATTAAGTTAATGGAAGCCCAGAATGCGATGAGACTGCAATCTTCAGCTGACATGTCGGAATACGGTCAACTCAATAGGCGAATTTCTATCTCCACGCGTCACGATTTGCGCTCCTTTAATACTGCCCGTATTAAGGACGCAATTGAGCGGAACCAGGGCTCCAAAGTGTTTGCGAGGAATTCGTCTGTTGGGAAAAGCCAAATGACGAAGCTGAAGATCGACGATGGCAGTATCATCTCATCGAAACCGGAAATATTGAGAGAGCTCGAGAGGTTCTACGGACAGCTGTACACCTCGACACGGGAACCCGTTGTCAGCGTAGCTCAGGACTCTAGAGTTAAACTGACCCGACAGTCCGACACTACACTGAGGACATCCCAGAAATCAGCCTGTACGAGATTAGAGTGGCTCTGAAACAGCTTAAGAACAACAAGGCGCCGGGTGATGACGGAATTACAACGGAGCTTCTGAGAGCGGGTGGTACTTTTAGTCCTCCAGAAGCTATTCGATTCCGTCATACTCGAGGGTACTACGCCAGAAGCATGGCAACGGAGTCTGATGGTGCTCTTCTTCAAAAAAGGTGACAACACCTTGTTGAAGAATTATAGACCCATCTCGCTCCTGAGCCATGTGTATAAGCTGTTTTCGAGAGTCATTACGAACCGTCTCGAACGCAGGCTTGATGACTTCCAGCCTCCCGAACAAGCCGGCTTCCGAAAAGGCTTTAGCACCATAGACCACATCCACACGCTCCGCCAGATTATACAGAAGACCGAGGAGTATAATCGGCCACTGTGTCTAGCGTTTGTGGACTATGAAAAAGCCTTCGATTCAATCGAAACCTGGGCTGTGTTGTAGTCCCTTCAGCGATGTCATATTGACTATAGGTATATCGAGGTGTTGAAGTGTTTGTATAGTAACGCCATAATGTCGATCCGGTTACAGGACGAGAGCACGAAACCAATCCAACTGCAGCGTGGTGTGCGACAGGGAGACGTGATTTCTCCGAAACTGTTCACAAATGCGTTGGAGGACGTTTTCAAGCTCTTGGACTGGAACGGGTCCGGCATCAACATCAATGGCGAATACATCACTCACCTTCGTTTTGCCGATGATATAGTTATCATGGCGGAATCGCTGGAGTAGCTCAATACTATGCTCAGCGACCTCAGTCTCGTTTCCCAACAGCTGGGTCTTAAAATGAACATGGACAAGACGAAGATCATGTCAAATGTCCATGTCTTACCCGTACCGGTTATCGTTGGGAACGATACTCTCGAGGTTGTTGACCACTATTTCTACCTTGGACAAACTGTTCAGTTAGGCAGGTCCAACTTCGACAAAGAGGTCGCCCGAAGAATCCAACTCGGATGGGCAGCGTTCGGGAAACTACGTGACATCTTCTCGTCCAAAATTCCGCAGTGTCTGAAGACGAAGGTTTTTAACCAGTGTGTCTTGCCACTGATGACGTATGGCTCTGAGACGTGGTCGCTAACGGTTGGCCTTTTAGAGAGGCTCAGAGTCACTCAACGAGCTATGGAGAGAGCTATGCTCGGAGTTTCTTTGCGCGACAGGATCCGGAATACGGAAATTCGCCAAAGAACTAGGGTCACCGACATAGCTCAAAGCATATGCAAGTTGAAGTGGCAATGGGCAGGCCATATCGGTCGAAGAACTGACAACCGCTGGGGAAGAAAGGTTCTCGAGTGGCGACCACGAACCGGAAGACGCAGCGTTGGCAGGCCTCCCACCAGGTGGACCGACGATATCGTCAGAGTTGCGGGCAACCGGTGGATGCAAACGGCAAGTTGTCGTTCATTATGGCGTTCTAAGGGGGAGGCCTTTGTCCAGCAGTGGACGTCTTCCGGCTGATGATGATGATAGCTACAAAAGCATAGTGCGCGCTAATCGTTCGCGGAAGCTCTACATTATTCTGAAAAATATATATGCAGAAGTGTTAACAGCCATTTTCGTAATAAGGAAATTTTATTTTTCGTTCTAAGTAACTGTCCTAATAAATCTGTTAATTTTCCTCAGAAATCTATAATCTCAAGATTTTTAAGTGGTTTGAACAGTAAGATGTCCAATATTCTCGGAATGCCCCTAATAATCAAAATACAAAACAAAAAACATGAAAACAACGCCATGGTAAGTGGTTCATGTTTATTACTAAATTAACGTAAATATATGTAGGAACATAGGAGTTCAGCCCCCTTACCATGAACTCTTACAGGACAGTTTACCATGTGGAAGCGAGACGCACATTACACAACACGTAGCGGCGTCTCGCTTCCACATGGTAAACTGTCCTGCTTTAAGAGTTCATGGTAAGGGGGCTGTTATGTTGATAAAGCATTCGGAATGATAGTTTCTACTATCATTACGAATGCTTTATCATACTCATAATTTACTATTAACATATTACTTTATGCCACACTCCTAATCCTTATACCTAATGTTAATACTCGTAGTTTGCGAATAGAAGAATAAAAATGTGACCACATTATTTTCTTCTTTGCGATGACAATACACTGCAATCTGCATGCTAGGCAAGTGATACGAGCCATGCAGGTGAACCTGAGGTGAACATAAATCATAGCTGATTTCTGCTTATTTATGTTTCAGACGCCAAATAAAAGTCTAGCAGAGACCCAAGAATTGAGTCTTTGCACTCCAACTCAACATTGTGGACCTTCTTAGAGTCACCTTCAGTTGCTTTTTTTTAAATAAAACATTTTGATTCTTTCTCATATTTATTACTTTTTAAATGCCTAAGGATAAATATGTCGTCAAATAAAATAAATATTTATGAAATTCAATATTATTATTATTTTGACAATAAATTAATTCATTTGTCAAAAGATTCTTTTTTATTCAATTACACTGAAATTACAAAATTAACGTATCTACCTACCTATTAAAATATGAAATTAAATTTACGAGCACGGAAGAATTTTTATGGCTACGTAGTTTAAGCAGAAGACTTGTTCATTTCTGTTGTAGTTCAATTTTCAAGTGGATACCTACCTGCCTAATATTTAATCAGTTACTAGCGTTGGCTGTGGGTGAAGACGCCGGTACGATTCCTCTTGAAGGTGACAATGATGATTGACTTGCTGTTTGGTGAAAAAATCTGGCTACAGACGGGGATAAGTTTCTTTGAATTTGATAGGGAGATAATGTAGTAGTCACCTAAAACAGTAAATAATTAGGCCTTATTTATTTTTATAGATTCAAGCTTTTTATACCTATGTACTAAGATATGCCTACTTGTATGTTGTATTCAACTATATGTACCTACGCTACAATAGGTTTAGGATTATAGTAGGGACTAAGGTAAGACTTCTAATCGCAAAATATGCAGATTGAAGCGATTTTAATTGAAAAAGTTACTTTTTTGGTCTATATACCTAATAGCATGAAATCTATATATTAAGTAAACAGTTATTACCGTTCGTTCTTGTCTTGAACTTCTTGGTGACATCGTTGTAATGTGTTCGTGATAATTTTGTATTGTTGGCGTGTTTATTAAATGATTTAATTTATATCCTTTCGCCAGCACTTCTACTGTTTTACCTAAAATATTCAACTCATTGAAATAAATTACAACAAAATTAATTCGATATAAAACTCTTGAAATGGTAGGTAGCTGAACGGTTCAGTAAAAATAATACCTACCTAGGTACCTATAATAATTACGGGGAACTAATTTATGCACGTACTTTTCATAAATAGTTTAGAAATTTCGTTGAGGCCGAGGGCCAGATAAGCACGTAAGTGTAAATAAAATGTATTAATTCAGAAACCTGTCAACGTTGTAGGAATATTCGTGTTACATCGTCCAGTCGCTAATATATTTTTCAGAGCCGCAACGTTATTGAAGATTATCGCTACAGCCGCTCCGTCAGCTAGTTGGGACGAATCACAACACGACAGTAAAGACGTCCATTTATCAGTGTTCCAGTGCTCACCAGAAAATACTGCTAGTTGTAAAGTTGATGCACCTGTAATTTAAATAAAAGTTTAAGTAAAATTTAAGATGGCCCCTTTGTTATAATATATATTTTGGATAAACACCTACCTTCACTTCCTTTATTATTAAACACGTACCTATGTAAAATAATAATGAATACGTAACGCCTATAATTTACGTAAATCATCAGCATTGCCTATACTAATTAATCAAAAATATTGAAATAAGGCGCTAAAATAAACCTCATATTTTATGGGGCATCATAGTGATTCTCATGGGGTGAAGGTGGGTGTTGCATAGTTTCTAGAAAAGAAGAATTCCTTTGATCTCTCTTTTAGGGATTAAAATGCTTGAATGTAAAAATCTAAATTATGAGTAAATTCACTCACCTGAACCACTTAACAAATGTGGATTTGCTCCAAATTGAAGTAATTTCTCCACAATAGTAGAACAACCGTATCGAGCTGCTAATCTGATTGGCCAGCCCCCTTCAAAATTAGGATCTAAACCAGACTGTAAAAGTTCAATAAATTCATTTTGTTTCTTACTTATAATTAAATGTTTAATCTTATGTGTATTGCTTTCCATGTTAACAATTTAAAGTGTTTCTATTTTCTACGACTACCCTCAAATTCGACCATTATTTACTGGGTACCCACTGTTTGAATCAAAGTGTAATAAGTTTAAATCCAGTTTGAATCATACTGGCCTTACAGATTAGCTCACTTTTGGGACAAATTAACAGTTTGTGTCACGGATGGCTTCATTTGTCGTGATGGAAGCAGTCTCAAAAGAAATAATGTCTCGAATATGAAGTTAGCGGTAATCTATTTTCAGTTAGCAGGGCTAGATTTTTTGCATAAGTTTTTAATGCCATAGTACAAATAATTAATACGTATCTGGTATCACATAATGTAAGAACTATTATAAAACAAAAAAGTTTACAATGTTGTTATAATGAAGATTTTTTATTAGGCTACGGCAGCATGACTTTTAAGCCACCTCTGTCAAGTCTCCTGTTAACTTCTCTGTCAGTGTCACTGTCAGGTGTCAGACACAAATCAAACGTCATTCGCTCAGTCAGCTTCACCGCTTTGCTTCTCCAAAGAAATTAAAACCACTGGTTGTTGCTTCTCCCGCAGGACCAGTGTAATTTGTAAAGGGAAACAGTCTAGTGTAAAAAAATTATATTAATTTCCTGAATAATACCATATAATACGTACCTATTTCTTCTATGAACACCAGAATAAATGCCATTCTGTATTGCTATAAAACTATTATCAACATAGTAAACATGGAAGTTTTTAAACATAACAATAAAGATTTGATTTTAGTTTTTTTTTGCGAAATACAAACCAAATATTAACTATTATATACTATTAACTTAAGTTAGCTTATAATTAAGATTCATATTACATACATGCTACAAGAAATGGGAAGGCAAGTTATATATATTTTTTATTATAAATAACTTAGTGACCAAGTCAAGTTAGAACAACTGCGAAAGTCTTCTAGAACGCGTTTATATTTACTCCGATAACTGTTACAGACAGCCCTGCAAGTACCTTGTAATGATAGAATATAAAATGCTTAAAATAAATGCTATGTATCCCAAAGTGAAAATTACGAAATTTCTGTTTTCCATTCAGGCATGCAGAGTGGAGAAAGATTGCAAAAAAAGAAAGACGAAGACGAATTCGAACTCACCAAGCCAAGGAAAGAGGTATGACCTATAAATTAATAGATAAATTAAATAATTGTAACCAATTTATTAATTTACAAAAATAATGTTGATATTTTTATTAGATAAAATGTTGTACACAGAAGATTACATACAAGAACAAGAATTATTAGAAATATTAAATCTTGAACAGATAAATAAACAAAATGAACAAGAAAATAACAAATGGATTCAAGCTGAAATCATTGCAACTTCACAGTGGCAAAAGCTTATGGAAGAAAACGCGAGACTACAACAAAAAAGACTAGAACAAGAAGCTAAAATAAAGCTGGTAAGGAATATTACACTGTTTAAGACATTGACTGCCATGCAGTAGACACACTAGAAAATCTATTGTTCAGTGGCGTTCAAAGGGCTCTATACAGTTAGAAATAAATCATTTATTTAATAGAACTTGCAATGCTTGGGTCATTCTAATCATACTCATTTAAACAAATCCAATTGAATAAATGAGTATGGTTGTGTTCATACTATTCCAGCCATCTGATATGGTATGTTGGTATAGGTAATACCCAGTAACTTATTAAAAACACTAATAATAATATATTTAAATATTTTAGGAATGGGAATTAGAGCAAAAGAAAAAGAAATTAGAAGAAGAGAGATTAGAAGCAATTCAAGAAGAATTATTAAAAAAACAAGAAATATTTATGGAGAACTTGGACAAGTTCCTATCAGGAGATTCAGTAGATCCCCCACCAGAGTTGAGGGTTATCCATGAGACAAGACCGAATGCTGATCTTTGTCCATTTTTTTCAAAAACTTCGTGTTGTAGATTTGGTGATCAATGTTCAAGAAACCATCAATACCCTGGCATCAGCAAAGTATATCCTTTTCATACAATGTCTTTCCAGATTTTATATTCTGAAGGATGGTTGGATGCCATTATACAATTGCAAATAATCTTACACCATTTTTATTTTAGGTGTTATTAGCTACAAATTTTTATCTCCATTTTGGGCTTAGTAATGCTAATACCAATGAATATGATACAGACATTATGCTAGAATATGAAGATAGTGATACATACAAGGAATTCAAAGAATTTTTCTATGATGTTTTGGCAGAGTTTGAAAAATTTGGTAAAATTACACAATTTAAGGTAAGTTGTGTGGCTTGAAAGTAATAACGGATTATAAAATACCAGACCAGAAATACACATGTGTAACTATAAATATGGTTGGAACTCATTCTAACAGTACAATTTAATTTCATAAACTTAAAAAGGGGTCTTTTCCTGATGGAATATTTACAATCTTGTGTATGACTTGTTATTTTGTCAGATAAGATGAAAGCCCAATGTCAACAATACATATAATTAATATTTCAATAGTAATAATTATAAAGTTACCTTTGTGCTTAAATCTACTTAGAAATGCAATTTACTTACTCAATTATACTTCAGATTTTTACTGCCTACTATAAAACCAATGTGGTTGAATTAATGATGAAAATGAGAAGGTTTGTATACTTACTTACTAAATATGTGGGGTAAAGAATGTCTTAATTAGAACATTTTCTGAAATAATAACATGCTTACTCAATTAAAAATTCGGGCGAAAACTACTTGAAAAATTTTCATTTAATGAAAATGGATCGATAGTATTAAGCTACAGGTGTAGCATTTATATAAAAACCGCCTTCAAAAAGCATCAACTCAAAAGTGAAAATAATACCTATTTAATTCACTTCACTTTACATAAGCGAAATTGAAGTCGGCGCCAAATCCTATGCGTTCGCTTTGTTAATTGAAACTACGTACAATCTAAGCACTTAAACAAGAATAGTTTCAAAATAATTAATTAATTGTCTGAATTAGTTTGAATGTTGAGATTTGGCACCGACTTCAACTTCGCTTGTGTAAAGTGAAGTGAGTAAAATAAGTATTATTCACTTTTGAGTTCGTGTTTTGTTTGTGAAGGCGGTTTGTATATATATTTTTTTGACTCTGTTTAAAATACTTTTAATGCCTTAAAAGTACTTTTAACCTTTAAAGTCTAAACTTAATCTTAGGTCTGCAATAACTACGAGAAACATCTTCGAGGAAACACATATATTGAGTTTGCTAAATTACGATGTGCCGTCGCAGCGTATCGATCATTACATACTCGTTGGTATGGAGGCAGACAGCTTTCCTTGGAGTTTTGCACTATAAATTCATGGAAGAATGCTATTTGCGGTATGTTATCAGACGTTTTCGTAGATATTGTTTCATGTAAATTTTATATTGTTACTAATATCAAATATTTTTACAGGACTCCAGTTGCGAAGGCGTTGCCCGAAAGGACGTGCTTGCAATTTTCTACACGTGTTCAGAAATCCTAATAACTTATTTAATAGATATAAATATGAATCTGCTACGGAAAGTGATAGGTATGCTTTAGAATATACCTACAAATACATCTATATAAAAATACATTATAATTAAATTTGTTTCTATACAGGAGAGAATATTAAATGAATTATTTTTTAGGAGGTACCGTTCATCAGCTCGTTCCTGGAGATGGTCCGAGTCTCCGGAGACGGAAGTTAGCAAAAGACTTACGCCGCGACGTTCAGAAAACGACAAGCGTCGAAGAAGAAGTAGAACTCGAGAAGATAGCCCCCATCGACGTAGTTCTCCCCGAAGAAGAAAGCGACGTTAATAATGGACATCATGGCTGCTGAATTAGCTCAAATACGCAGATGTGGTTATTCATATGACTGTCATCAAAAGTATTTCTGTTGTCTTAAATAGATAATAATGAGTTGCCACTCAGCTTATTTCCATTCATCAAAAAATTTCCTTATGTACCTATACTATAGGTACTTTAACCCGCAATCTTGTTTGTGCAACTCAAAATCTTGTGCATATAAATACGGTCAGTAAATGATTTCGCCATTATTATTATCTACTAGATGTGCCCGCGACTCCGTCCGCGTGGAAATTCGGAAACAGCAAAAGTATTTTTAAATTGTTTTTAATATATTAGCTAAGTTTGAGCGAATTCGATTTAGTAGTTTTTACGCCATGCCGTACTATTTTATTACATGTATAGCTGTTGCCAGCGACTTCGTCCGCGTGTATTTCGGATAAAACACCAGTAGTAAATTGAACTTTTAACAGAAAAAAATACCTACCAGGCAGGCTTTTTTAAGGTTAAAAATCTTTAAACCACTTATTTAACTAAGAATACTTTCGGTATTTAAAAAAACCGCAAAATTGAACGGTAATTACGGAAGTTACAAAAAGTCTATTGAAAATAATATTAACTGAAGAAGAGAACATAAATAAATCCGTTTTGTGCGTTTCTGAGTTCCTGTACATTGAAACTACTGTAGAAAAAAAAATTCCAAGGATAAAAGACAACCGTGACGGCCTGATTGGCGCAGTGGCTAAGCGATTGGACTGCTGTGCTAGGGGTTGTGGGTTCGATTCCCGCAAAAAAATTGTGTGATCCGTAGATCTTTGTCCTGAGTCTGGGTGTTCGTGTATGTGATATATTAAGTTTGTGAAATGCACCAATGCCAAAATTCCTAGTGTGGGGCGACGTTTTATTTAAGAAAAAAGAAACCTATACAATACAATACAACCCATTTTTATTATTTTGGATGTTTTGTCTGTTTGTCGGTTTATTCGAATAGTAAACCATTGCAGTTAACTCTTATAAAAAAAATATTGTTATAAAACATATCATAACGACACGCCTGTATTCCGCGAAGGCGTAGGCAGAGGTGCACATATTGTACCTACTCCCACTTTATCGCTATATATTTCGCTAGGTTTGGTGTAGATCCCAATGTAATAGGGGGCGAGCCTATTGCCATGAATCCGGCACAGTATCTCAACAGACAAAATGTATAGAGAACTCGTGACCTAAGAGTAAGCGTCGTACGATTGTGTGTGCGTGTAAGAAGCAGCTAAGTATTCATAATATTAAAGGCTGCTTTAAGGCTGCGTGAGTCAATGGTAATGGTTGATTTTGAATGTCATGGCGAAGGCGAATAAGTCTGTACAGTGTACACTCAGCCGAATTACACAGGATAAAAAACTATCTTGCTGCTAGAATGTCAATATATGACGCTGCCTTTTAAAAATCTATTTAAGACCGTAATTTTTGTTCTGCATCGTGAGGAAACCGGCACACCTGAGATATTTTTCAACGGTGTGTAAAGCCATGTCAGAGGCCTACAGGCGGTTTAAACTCTGACACCAGGTTATTCATCAACCATACAATACGAAGAAGATCCAAAGAGTCAATAAGAACCACGTCTGTTCGCATTAGCAGTGACAATGTGAGTAAAGGTGGCGCGAGAACGCCCCCCCCTTTTTAAAAATGCAGCGTACATGCGTATAGCCGTACCCATACTGGCGCGGCGTGATTTGGAAGTTTTACTTCATCTATATCTTATAAACCGATTTCTTAATTTTTTTTATATAAAATAGGTATTAAAATGTACTTTTTGAATATTGGAGTTTGATAACGATATATCTATGTGAAATACAATATATTTATATATTTTATTAATACACTTAAAGAAGTGCCTAACGATTAAACACGTTATTGTGGCTAATTTATAAAAGATAGATATATACTATTAAGGACTTTTTTGTAGATCTTTTAGAGACCATCATCTTTGTAATACATACTTTTGGTGTATGATTAACGAATGCGAGGATAAGAGCTCGAAAGCGCATTTTCATCCGACTTGCTTCAAATTTATCATTACTGCTCAGCTCCTATGTGTTTTAGCGTTATGTTATATAGCCTATAACCTGCCCAGGAGTATGGACTACAATCGTACCAAGTTTGGTTAAAATCCCTTCAGTAGTTTTTGACCCATGCGTGCACATACAGACAGACAGACAGACAGACAGACAGACGGACAGACAGACAGACAGACAAAAAATTTACTGATTGCATTTTTGGCATCAGTATCGATCACCAGTCATCTTCCAATAATAATTTTGAATATATATTCAATGTACAGAATTGACCTCTCTACAGTTTTATTATAAGTATAGATTTAGTAATCATTCGTTAGAACATTAAAAATGTTAAAGGAAAATAAGTAGGTATGTTTATTTTGTCCACACATGTTCTTACGGAACCAAAACGTCCTTTAAACAATAAAACATGGAAAGTAGCTATCTGTAACTACACTGCTTATTGGAGAAGTCAAGTGTCATCCCCGCCAAATCCTAAACTGTGATATTACGTTGGAAATTACACATTGTAAATAGCGAGAGCGTGTGTTTGCCGTTTAAGAACGAGTACACAACTGAACCTGAACAAAGGAGGCTTGTGTTTTATAAACATACTACGATTGCGGATGTTAGCCCAAATAGAAAGTGTAGAAATATAAACTTATGGTATGTTGGTCATTTCAAGTACCTAATCACAGGGTGGCAAGCCCTAAAGCCCGTCACAGACTTAGCTATAATATATATTAATATACCGTACTATAATATATATTATAGCAAGCTACCACACTGAGAAATATATATTTTGCCTTCATTAATTGATGGTCGTTCTAGTGTTCGCACGTATTTTGTAATTAAGGGTGTTCTTATTTCAAAATACTAACATGAATTCAACAAGTACATTGTTAATGGACTTAATAGACAGTTCTTCAGAAGACGATTCCGCCGCGCCGCTGCTTTCGATATGTTAGTTGCCCGGTCAGGCACAAAAACTAGAACCAAATGGATCGAATCACATATAAAAAATAAACAAACTCGTGGCGAATTTAATTTGTATCGCGAGTTATCCTCAAAAAAATTTGTCCAATATTTTAGAAGTTCAAGATCGTCATTTCTAGAGCTACATGATTGATAAAAAATGATATAAAAAAAATAATACGATTTTGCGCAAAAGTATTACGTTCTGAAGAACGTCTGGCTGTGTGTTTAAGGTAAGAAGAAAATTATTACAACACAGTAGGTATAAATCTTTTATTTTCTAATCAAAACTAATTTTACTTTTAAAGTTAAGAAAACAAAATCATTTTAATAATTGAGATCCTGGAGGTAATTACGAATATTCAGAGATTGTTCTGCCGAATCAGTATTTTGACTTTGCATTGTGTCAGGGCTATTGTACACTTCAACTGTTGGTGAGGTGTGAGATGATTGTGCGGAAACTGGTCGTAGAGTAAGTAGATTCCTGTTTTGTAGTTTGAAAGGAGTACCACCGGTGAAATTATAAACTGAACAACCTGGAGAATTGTCTAGAGTAGTTTGATCTCATACTTCACACTATACATCACGTATCAATATATTACGGTATCGCTTGGTGACGTCACATAAATATATATTATAGCTGAGTGTGCGGTCACGCGAAAATTAGTATAGAAAATATATAGTAATATGCCTAGCTATAAAAATATTAATATATATTATAGCTAAGTCTGTGACGGGCTTAATTCTTTTTGGTCTATGCCCTAACGTACTTGTATGGCTTACTTGGAAGTACGCCAATAATTCAATCGTCAATATTATTTTGTCTTTTTCCTATATAATTTTCTTACCACATATTAAACTTACAAAACGGCATACTGGATAGTAACGTGTTTATCTTCATATTTGTTCTAAATTACAGTTAATATTTTATATTAAATTATGGTTATATATTATTATTATTATTTTTTTGTTTTCTTCTTGTGGCAATTGAGTCGGACTATATATTATTATTTCGTTTAGAATTTCAAATAAAAGTCATTTCAGAACGCAACTGAAAATATCATCAGTCAATATTCATGACTAGAGACGGAAAAAACGGCTTAAAAATTTTAAACGTTGTACACTTTTTAATAAGCGTGCTTATAAAAAAGCGCTTTTTTGCTTATACGCTTTTTGTTTGTCACGTTTCGAAACCGTTGAAGTGAAAAGCTTGCAGCGTTGTGTTGCCAATAACAAACGAACTAGGCGGAGAGCTTTTTAAACGAAACTGTTATAATATAGTATCAAAATATTGAATGAAATCTAACTACATTTTTTTATATTTATTTATTTATAATTCCATAAACTTTCCTTCGCACTTTTGCAGGCTTATAGAACTGTCTGGAATCTGTCTTTTTACAAAAAGTAGAGAGCATGCTTTTACTTAAATTGTAAGCATGCTTTTGCACTTATTAAAATAAACATGCTTAATTGAGCGCTTTTCGTTTAAACGTCCACCTCTAGTCATGACAATTTGTCAAAAATGAATTTTGGATACATTATTATTGAATTGAAAGATGTCTACGTCTTGTTTATCTCGTGAAGGTGAAATTGAAGAATTCGATATATGCAATACCTCAGAATATAGAACAATACATTCAGCTTTCAAGCAAGCTCTTAGTCGTAACATCTTAAAATAATTTAAACAAATTTTACTGTAGTTAAGGAATAAGCAAAGTATTAACCATAGAAGATATTGTTATTATACATTTAAATGGCTTTAAAATCAGCAGTATCTATGTTATTATTCCGGACATTAAATTTTTCAATAGCTGTTACTTCGAAAACTTTATTTACAAATTTTTCAAGAAGACTTACATGTGCAGTACGCACTGGGAGAACTGCAGGCTTATCTACAGTTACATACCGTAATAGATCTAAAGTTCCTATTAAGAGTGGTGAGTGTGGTATATTAAAAAAAAATCTTACAAAGAATATGCTTTGTACAAAAGATCGTCCATTATCTTGTTCTAGGTTTTGATGAATCAAAGGCTAAAATAGTCTTAGCCCTAAATTTTCGGTCGCCTGTAGATGCGTTGCCTTTTTATAAACTACCAGTAAAAACATTAATACATATTTATAAAACCACTAAAGACGATGAAAGTAAGGGATATTGTAAAAATAGGCTATACTACATTTCATCCCGCATTGAGGTTGGTATGAATACATGATAAATGCAACTGAAGAATATCATTTAATACCTAAATAGATTTATTATCTACAAGCTAATATTTATTGCAGGTTCCTCCTTATGTACTAAGTGAAAAACTTGCAAAAAGAACTTTTATATACAGCTTATCATTTAATTGGATTAAGAAAGCATTAGATGTGCTTATAGGTAAGTATTTTAAAATTATTTATTTATCTCTTGTCATAGGTTTCCAAAATGTTAGTAAGCTAAGGTGTATTGCCATTTCAGATATGGGTGTACCTAGTGATCGCATATTGAGAGATTTGTGGGTGCTGAAATATCACCATAAAACAATTTATGATAGGCTTCTTAGGGTTAAAAATATGGGTATAAATAATTTGTATCCATGGATGGTACGATGTTCTGAAGATATACTAAAAAGGTAAGATGGTGGTATTTATTGTTAAATATTTTATACATAATATTATCATTTGCAGATCACTGAAATATTATTAAATAATACAAATTTTCATAGATGGGTAGACTATTTCACCTGCATTGTGGTAGCAATTTTAATTTTATTATCTTTGTTCCAGGTTTATTTCTATTTCACAAGAGACAAAAAACATTTTAGGTGAAAGTAAATCAACACAGACTTATCTTGCAAACAGGTTAAATACTTCTATTGACAATGTAGAAGAGATGTGCCTAAAAATACCTGCACTTAAGACCATTCGGGTTACAAAGGTTGCTTTACTTGATTATTGAAAAACATTAATATTACTTTTTACACTTCTAACTGATAAAATTACAGTACATTTTTAGGTGAAACATTTTTTGGATTTCCTTTTATTAGAAGGATTTGACGTGGAAGACATAGCTAGTAAACCAAGGGTTTTATCAGCTTCTCAGAAAACAGTCAAGCAAAGATTGGATAAACTACGTGAATTAGGATTGAGTCAAATCAATTTAAATGTACTGTGTAGAAGTAAGAAAGACTTCCAGAAGTACTGTGAATCCATCGAAATTTTGACTAAAGAAAGTAAGTCATTTTTTTTTTTTCATCATCATTATCAGCCGGAAGCCGTCCACTGTTGAACAAGGCCTCCCCTTTTGAAGAGGGGGGGGGGGGTGCCATAATCCCCACGCTTGGCAAGCGGCTTGGGGATCGCAGTGTTGGTGGTCAAGTTACAGAAGACGCTGCTGCCCATCTTCTGGATTTTCCCTTAGTCGCCTCTTACGACACCCACGGGAGGAAAGGGGGTGGTCAATTCTAGGCCGGATACCACACGGCACAAAGAAAGTAAGTGTAATATTCAGAATAAATAGAGTATGTTATGCAATGATGCAATATTCGCGCGACTAGTAACAGTAGTAGGTAGAATAAATATAGAACTGTACTTATAGGTTTATGTTGAATATTATTATTGTTTGCTTTTGAATCAATATCTAGGACTCGCCATAGATTACTTAGCCTACTATTCCATTACACTAGCAGCTTTACTAGGCCTCTTCGCATTTAGTAGCTAATAATCATACCGTGGAGGGTCAGTGCTTTTTTAGAGAGAACTTGTCTACAAATATATAGGAAGGTATTTTTTTAAAGAGAAGACTTGCCTTTACCAATACAGGCATTTGTATTTGTTCGATTCTTAGCTCAATATTGATTAAATAAAGGTTACTTTGATATTTCTTACCTACAAAGGTTATAGTATCAAATTCTAACAAATAACATGCATTAATTGTGTGAACAGCTAAACTACATATATAAAGGTATATTTTTTTTTACAAAATAATAGTTGGATTTAATTAATTGCATGGGTGTAAATTTTTAGTAAAACAGTAAGTTCAGGTGTTGCACATACTAACTTTATTTTTACTAATTGAATTTTCTTCAATTTCAGGTAATGATTCATGAAGCATTGTTCAAGATAGCAATAAAAATGAAAAACTGATTTTGTTTTATTTTACAACTAGTTAATTAGAATGTGTGTAAATGAAAACTGTAACGTAATATGTTGATATAAATGAAACAAAATATTTATGTAAATAAAAACTTTTACAAAACCTTCACAAGTATTGTAGAACTTTATTTTGCTAATAGCAAACATTTCCATAATACAGAAGTCAATAACTTTCCCTCACCACAAGTACTAATTCATTTCTGAAAAAAATATATATTTTACTATCTAAAAAGACCTAGTTACCTGCTAACTTTTGAAACATGATTTTTTAGTTTTAGTGATTAAGCACTGACTTTTAGAAGGTGTTGTCAGTCATTACTATTATTAGCCATGTCTATATAGACATACTACATGCTTTTCGAGTCTCATGGAAATGAGCTGTTGATGAATTATTAGCTATGATACACTTGTTTGCAGTATGTAAATAGTTTAAATATAATTTGAAGTTAAATAATTAAAATATTTTTGTAAGGTATTACTAAATTTTATTTTTCATATAATACATATATATTATGGAATCCAGTAACCCATTAGTGGATTAATACTATTCTAGTGCCAAATTCAAGTCATCCAGGACAGTTTGAGAGAAAAGTGTTACTCAAACTGTGCCTAGAACTCAAAACATTCTTAGTTCATATTGAAAACTATAAACAACACAATTTAAACACCACTTAGAAATGATACAGCATTTAGACCTATGAGGTATCACAGGCAGGTTATTACTCAAACTGAACTTTAGTTACTAATCCTATATTATTTTTAAATGGGTATAATAAAAGCTCTACAGTTAATTTAGATTACAAATTAACTGCCCTTTTTTACAATAATGTTGATGAAGGATCCACAATATCAACCATGGTGACTTAAGCTTTTAACTTGCTTAAATTTTGCAACAAATTTAATTGGAGGCATAGGAAATAGTTACTCCCAAATAAGTCAATGCGCTGCACACAACAATAGTCAAATAATTCTAGCATTCTGTGAACTAAGTATAACAGTATAGTGTATACCTACTTAGTTTAATTTACATAATATAACCTATGATAAAATTATATAGTGTGAGGTTTGAGTAAAAATCCATAATTGTGGACAATTGAACTACTGGTGTGCACACTGCACACCAGGCCCTGTGTGCATGTGCTCTTCATCATCACTTGCATAGGCTTCCTCCCTTCCTCTACCACGTTCACTGGCTGTGTACTCCATCAGATTCACTTCTTCCACGTCTTCACCAGTAGGCATCACAAAAGCTGGGCGGGGTGGTAATGCTGTTTCAATTTGTTTCAGCTGCTCTTCAGTAGCAAAGTTGTTATCAGGGAAAGTAACATCAAACTTGATATAAAGGTTACCTTTCTCAAATGGGTTTTTATATTGTGGCATTCCTTCACCCTGTATGCCTTTAAGGTCTCCAGGTTTAATGACTTCACCAGGTGCATGTCTAACGAGCAAATCTCTGCCATCTAAATGCTTGATAACAAACTCAAAGCCACACAATGCCTCAGTCAGAGTGATTTTATGTCTAATCACAAGGTCATCACCAGTTCTCTGGAATATATCATGAGGCTTCTGTTGCAAAACAATAATCACATCGCCTGGCTGAGTGTCAGGCTGCTGATCACCTTCCCCTCTAAAGAAAATTTTCTGGTTGTCCCGCATTCCTTTCTCAACATGAACTTCCAAGATTTTAGTTTCATTCAAGACTTTCTTGCCTTTGCATTTTGGGCATTTATCTTTATCATTAATAGTTTCACCCTGACCATGGCAGGTTGGGCAGCGAGATTGAAATTGACGAGTCATATGTGGTGCAATCTGCTGGTAAGATACTTTAAGACCCCGTCCATGACAGTCCTTACAAGTCACAACTGATCCTGGCTTGCCACCGATACCTTTACAAGGCCCACAAATCACATTTTTACTTAGTTGTAACTTGGTGGTCTTCCCCATGTACATGTCCTCTAAAGTTACTTTAAGAGGATGCATCGTATCATCACCGCGAGGTCCTCGACCTCTACTGCCACCTCCCATACCAAATATATCACCGAAAAAGTGTCCAAAAAGATCGTCGGGAGGGAATCCACCACCTTGACCACCCTCTTGTAAACCTTTCAACCCATATTTGTCGTAAACTTGTCTTTTCTTCGTATCCGACAAAACTTCATACGCATAGCTAATTTCTTTAAATTTATCGCCCGCAGCAGGATTTTTATCAGGATGGAATTCTTTTGCTAATTTATGATAGCTCTGTAATGAAAAAGAGGGTTATTTTACCAAAATGACGACGAAGAGGACAATGGACAGAAATCATGCAACGAATAAATGACAATACATGTGCGATCGAATTAATGTACGAGCATTTTATTTAATACTTACTCTTTTTATTTCAGATTCACTAGCACTTCTAGTAACTCCCAAAACCTCATATAATTTATTATCAGCCATTTTTCCCAAGATATAAAGGAAAGAAAGAATGAGGAGCTATGCTGTGATTAATGTACACTAGAAAAGGATTTTAATTTTTCAAGCACAAAGGTCGTACTACATTCATCCTACGACTACCGAAATCGATTTAGTCTATGGTATCACTACCATACCACAGTATGAAAATTGTATCAGGAAATCGACTAATTTATATTCAAACAAGAGTATTTATTTAATCTGTTTTAACAGGAGTTACATCACAATCACATCTTTCTACTTTTTTTTGCAAAATTATTGTGAGTTGGTTATTATTAATTTTCTGGTAAAGTGGTTATTAATCTTAGGGTTAGGATGGTATCATAGAGATGGTATTTAAAAATTGTGTGTACACGATTTCTATTATTTCACTTATCCTCTTTAGACCTTATATTTATTTTCCTACATTTTCAAGTTTCCTTTACAAAATGTTTATTTTTACATGATTTTTACAAAGATCTGTTACCCTACATTTCCTATTGCCATTGGCCACAAACAGTGAAATCCACCAAAAAAAAAAATTATTTTATAAAAAGCGGTTTTTCAGCCATTAATGTCTTCATAAAAAAGAAAAAAACGGGTGAGGGTTTAAGACCGAAAACTGCTGTGGAAAAAAGGTTAATTTTTAATTGAAAACTGAGTATTTTTAGTTACTTACAAATATACAGTAATATCCGCCGGACTTGAAAATCTAGCCGATACGTGTTTACGATTAGTTTCTCAATGGGGTGAACGAAACCGCCTTAAGTTTGCTCCACACAAAACCTTTCAATTACTTTTAAAAGGAAATCTTAAATCGTCACCCTCTATAAAGTTTAATAATATAACCGTTAAAAAAAGAGAATCCGTGTGTTATCTTGGTCTTGTGCTAGAGAGAAATTTTACTTTTGTCGAACATATTAAAACAGTCGGTGAAAAAGCAAAAAATAACTTTTATGCCTTAACACGAATATCAACGTCAACTTGGGGTCTTTCATTTAACACTTTAAAAACCATCTACGGGGCAACTTACCTAGGATGCATATGCTACGGTTCACCAGTTTGGGCTGATAGAGCCACAATAGGCGCGGCGCGACGCAAATTGCTTCAAAGTCAACGGTTAGCGTTGATATTCTTATGTAAAGCCTATCAGACGGTCAGTACCGAAGCTCTGCCGGTAACAGCGGGCGTGCTACCTGTCAAACTCGAAATGCCGCGATGTACTTCTCTACTCGAGAGGGTATTAACACCGAATTTCTAACGAACCGGGACCGCGTTAAAATTATCAGGTTATTTAAATCCCAAACCGATGTCTATAACGAGCGGCTGGCCGAATGGCAATCTAGATGGGACACTTCAATTAAGGGCCGCCACCTTTACCAGTATTTTCCATCCGTTCGTGAGCGGCTGGAGAAGACATGGTTGGAGGTGGATCATTGTGTGGCTCAGTTTTTGACGGGTCATGGTAACTTTAAAGGTAACAAACTGCATATCCTGTGGGAGTGTGGTCTATGGCAGAATGAACGTAATACCTTGTTAGACAGCATACATGCTACATCCGGTGTAATTTATTATGAGGACCTTGTTACGGTCAGAACAAACTTCCGTGCTTTCAGACGTTTTTGCCATACCTACTATTGGAATCAAAATAACAGCTAGGACCCATTAGTTTTTTAACTTTTTTACCCGTGGTGGTTGGCGATTGGGCTTATCTCAGTTGTGGATCCCTTTTTATGCTTTTGGCATATCAGTCTTTATGTCTCCCGCTTGCTATGGAGAGAAGTGGGTACTAAATTTATATTCCTACTCCTCCTATATATTCTTTTATGATTAATTTCGTTGCGGGTTCCAAGACAGTCGAGTCATTTGTCTGGGACGCCTCGAGCTTCATTGCCTCGATGGTTCTCAATGGTTATCATTGTAGATCCTGGCTTACAGGAATCACAATGATGGGCACGAGTGGTGGGCTAGTCCCGATAAAAAAATAAAATATACAGTAATATATATTTGGAAATAATGGATACCATGGATGAAAGAAATCATACATATTTTTGGGTAGCTATGGATACTTTTATAACTACAGGCCTTTTAATTAAGTAAAGATAATAAAAAATACACTTGTTTGTCAAGAATGTCCTCTAATCTGTACCTGTGGAATGGGCCACAGACTCAGGTCTCAGGTCTGTAAAGGCTTTTCGACTATTCTACTATCACTGTACACGACTGCGAGCCAAATGGATGAAACCAGGGTTGCGAAGCGCGCACAGTACTCACTCTTCAGGGTCCGCGATGAAGCTGAAAACCAATATATTTAATGTACAATGTAGGATTTATCCTTTTTACATATAGTTTGGTCTGGCGGTTTTAGTATCTTATACAGCCTACCCAAATGTCCTGTCGGGGCGTCTGTCAGAACAGGGTGACTCAAATTCGCCGTGGTTCTTTCCTCAAAAGATCACTTATGAAACCACCCACGCCGTTCTTACATAAATTATTGAACTTGTCTAGAATTTCAAAGAGACCTTGACCCCTGAGTTTGTTTCGGTATTTCTTCTCAGAGGTAAATAATTGGGAATTGCAGACGCCATCAAAAAAAAGAACGTGTAAAAGTGTTTTTGTGAAACAGCATCATTTATCATGTAGTTAATTAGTTAATGATTCATTTGTTTATTAAACGACTTTAAAAAAATCTTGTTTTCTTTATGTACTTATAGCTGTACATTATATTCGCTATTTATACAATCAGGCGCATGCATTCATCGTCTTTAGGGCTTAGGGTTGCTCCAAACAGCCTAACAGACTGTTAGACTGTTTGGAGGATGTTACATACGTACCTACGTCAAAAAATAACGATTACGGAAGATGCTTTAACGTACGTTAAATATGAAGGGTTGATTCATGACATAAATAACCCGGTTGTCAACGTTATTAGGGCTGCTAGAAGAAAATAAGTATCGACATTTTTAACATTTACGTGTGCGTCAAGTGAATCTTAAGCAACCCGCCCTAAGCAGCAACGATAAGTTGAAAGCTGTATTAAAAATATGTTAAAGAGACATAGAGAGTTTTTATCGTAAAATAAAGTTTTTGAAACAACTAATTAAAGTTGTCTTTCGTGAGTCGGCCTCCTTATCAGACGACCTTGATTGTTAATCACAGTTGCTTTGAAACCTCAAGCGAAAAGTTTCATTAAGCAAGTACCAAGTAGATAAGTACTTTAGATTGCGTGTAGGGTAGAATGATAAGGTTTGGCTTGTAACAAAAAGAACTTATGCTTATTTAAATTACATTTATTTTGATTTAAATCGAAAAGAATTTGAAAACCGGGTCAAGTACGAGTGGCACTCGCATACCGAGGGTTCCGTGTAAACTTCAAATTATGTTTAAACATTGTTCGACATTAACATTAACATTGTTCGAAAAGATTATTAAGTGTACCTACTGAAATCACAGACAAACTTAACTTTGCCGTTGGAATAGTGTTACCCCCATACGGTCGTGGACAAGCTTACAGCCTTCTACAAGCTTTTATTTAGTTTCGCCTGTACCGTTGTCTGTGTGTCCGTAAAAGAATTTTGCAAGCTAAATTATTTCTATGTGATGTTACTGAAAACTTTCACTTGTCAGATGTTTTCCTTTACTTGTGCTATAAGACAATACTTGATTCTAGAACAACGGAACTAGGTTTTGAGTAGGAAAATTGAGAAAATAATCAGCATAATTACTCGTATCTTTTAATTGCGTTGACCTAGAAGTTTATTTTTTTTACAGCTCCAAGGAACAGCAGACCTGAGCATATTATATCAATTTCAACTTTATTCCTGCACGTGTTTTTTATAAAAAAGGGTTGGCAGACAGACAGACAACGGAGTGATTCTTCGTCCTGAGTACGGAGGTTTCCGTTTTTCCTCTTTAAAGTACGGAACCCTAAAAATTGAACAATTATTTGTTTTTGGAATTCAGTAATTACCTAACTCAGTTAAAGTGCCTGTCTACTTACTTGCATTCTAAAAAGTAATAGCTATGAGTTGATTGAGTAAGATCTTACGATTAATTATAATATTATTCATTATAGAGAGCGAATAAAGAAAACTCATTGAGTACAACAATTACCTAGCTTTTTAATCCTAATTTTATAACGCCTAAGTGCCTACCTATCTAGTTTAGTTTAGAAAAATAAGTGAGATTCAAAATCAATTGCGACTTCTTCACTTTTGATTATAAATTTAAAGTTGTTAGTGGCGATAACCTACCGTGTAACAATGCAAATATGCTGTCCTATTGTTACCGGGACTTATAACGGGACAAAATATGTATAACGCAACAAGGCATACACTTGACAACTAAACCTTCTTCTTTTTTACAAGTATAAACGTCATTATAAAAAATATATATTTCTCTAAAATAAGGTGGCATGCCAGCCAGTCGCCAACACCTACTATTAATCATTCCTTATTCTGATTTTTTTTGTACATCTACAAAAAACGATAACGTCACTTAAAACTTATAGATATCTTAAAGAACTAATTGCATATTAGTTATTACTAATAGTGATAAGATCTAACTAAGTAACTACGACTCAACAAATTATGAAAAAAGTTTTTTTTTTAATGTGTATGTATCTATACTTACGCTATATTGTAGGTAAGTTATACATATCTACATACATATCTACACTACAGTTATACATATCTACAATTCTCCGTCTAAAACATAGGCGAATCAGGATGCTGATGACATGTCAAGATGTGTTCGATAACTGGTATGTATATACGTATTATTAAATACGAAAGTTGTGACAAAACAAAATAGAGATGATTCAGAAAAAAAATTCAAATCGGTTCATAAATGACTAAGTTATGAGGGCCCAAACATAAAAAAAAAGATCCCGACGAATTGAGAACCTACTCCTTTTTTTTTGAAGTCGGTTAAAAACAACACATTTATCAGAACTTTGTCGAACAACGCGCTCGTTTGAAATCTGCGCGTAAAATGCGCAGAACATGTACCTTTAGAAAATTGATGCGCTATGTACTACTTGTATCATGTGCTTAGAATACAAGGCCTACAACATTCTCTTACTTCGGTACAGACCTATTATATTTTATTGAAAGGTAAATTATATAAGTGTGGCTGTAGTCCGTATCCACAAGGGCATCGAATTATCTGTTGTCAAAGCTCTTAGCCGTTGAAACGCCAATAAATCTCTATCGCATCATCGCGACATTGAGCGAAGAAGCTAGATCAAGATTGATGTTTGTTTTTCTTGATTACGAGAATCATTATCAATTACATACTCAACTAGTTTCTCCTTCTTGACTCCTTCAGAAAAATGGGTAGATACTTAGGTACCTATTTAGATTCCTAAGTTAAGTTTTAAGTAGACCATCATACAAAGTTAAAGATCTTCGTATATAAAGTGCCTGGGTTACGTGGAGTTATGTGCACATGTAGTTTGAGTATATGTAACACTAGTTAAACATTTACTTTGTCATAAGACAACATACATACTTAGCTGACGTCATAGAGTGAATATTTATGACGCTACCTGTGAAAGTTTGCCCCGAGGGCCGGCCGCTTGCAGCATGCGTTGTATTATAGTCTTCGGACAGGAAGGAATTCCGTATTTACCATTTATTTCTAACAATTTTTTTTTTTGGGACTGCCTTTAGCCCTACATAGTTAGAATACTCCAGTACCTTTACAATACAATGCACAACTTTGTCATATTTACTTACCTCGAAAGTGTATGAAAGTGTTTGGTTTATGAGTAAATCAAACATGTTGTTTCCACTCGGCATTCTTGCTTCACATACATTATATAACTTCTAAAATAATTGTGTATCCTAATATGACTGTAATGAACTCCGTGCCCTCACACATACTAATTGCTTTTCACATCCTAAATTAGTAGGTAGTGCGATATTTTTCGACGTTATATAACATCCCTTGTATAAAAATGGTGCGTTTCTGTTGTGAAACTATTGACTGACCTATTGAACCGATCCGAGCCAAGCCTAGATGTAGTTTGGGTTAGTATGGTTCTTCTTCTTGTTCTTATCGTATGGTTGATAAACAACCTGGTGTCAAAGTTTAAAACGCCTGTAGGTCCTTGACGTGGCTTTACACATCGTTGAAAAATCTGTCAGGTGTGCCGGTTTCCTCACGTTGTTTTCCTTTACCGTTCTTAGCAACTGATAACTATAAATAAGTTATCAGTTGCAGTTTAATACGCACATGAATTCGAGAAGACATTGGTATGCGCCAGGGTTTGATCTTGCGTCCTTTAAGATTGGCAGTGTAACGGTCATACCACTCGCTTTCGGTTTGTATGGTAAAAAATAAGTTTATTAAGTTTTCAAACTTCCCGAGGAAGATAAGCACATTGACAGTAAACTTTGCTAATAAAATATCGCTATTACGCGATTGTCTACAGAGTATCATACCCAGATAATGTATTAGAACTTTGTGTCTTATAATACTACTCACCATGCTGTGTCATCGTCATCATCAGCCGAAAAACGTTCACTGTTAAACAAAGGCCCCCTTAAAGGAAAATCTGTATAAATACTCCTAAATCGGAAGTGAGTGCACTTAGTGCTAAACACGGTGCCTTTCACCATACATTACAAGGAATTAATTAATAGTGCACTATATGCGATTATTTTTATTTTTAACCCCCGGCCGGCGGAAAAAGAAGGGTGCGCATAAAGATGCGTATCATTAAACAATTTCCATTTCTTTTAGTAGCCGGAGCTCACAAAAGTAAATGTATTTAGGTATTCATAACATAACATCACGCCTGTATTCCCCGAAGGGGTAGGCAGAGGTGAACATATAGTACACCCACATTTCGCCAGTTATGTTGTAAGTCCCAATGTAACAGGGGGCGAGCCTATTGCCATCAACCGGGCACAAATCCAGACTCCGTGCTGCTACTGAGAATTACCTAATGGAAAACTCAGTAACACTTTGCCCGACCCGGGATTTGAACCCAGGACCTCATGCTCAGCAGTCGCGCTTAGCGACCACTAGACCAACGAGTAGAGTAGTAGGTATTCAGTTCTGTAAAACATAAATAATTTAATTATGTTATTAACAATACTTCTTCTGTAGATAGCACAGTAAACCGCGACTTGCGTTTCTATAAAAGATGTACCTATGCCTCAAACCACAATATTGAGAGCCTCGAGGTATAGGTCGTAGACCTGTGTGGATTTTGCAAGCATCTGTCATTTTGCAATCATCTCAATGGGATATTTTAAATCGCATGTGTTTGTATCTAGATACGTGTTTTATGTTCAGACTGCCTCGTTGGTCTTGGCTTCGTGTAGTGGTCGCTGAGTGCAACTGCTGAGCATGAGGTCGTCTAAGTTCGAATCCCGGGTCGGCAGCGTTACTGGGTAATTCTTAGTAGCAGCACGAAATCCGGATTAGTGCCCGTCAATGGCAATAGACTTGCCCCCTTTTAAATTCGGAACTAAAACATAACTGGCGAAATATGAGTGAACTATGGATAACCCTGAAGGTAGGCAGAGGAGTTCTTTATATTCTTTATTCTAGTCACCTCAAATCTAAGATTACGTGTCAACTGTCAGCGCAATGTGTATGATAGGATAAAAGCTCATATAAAGTATCCGAATTTTTCAACATCGACAAAAGCACTATCCTGTGAGTGCACTATCAAGTTAACAGCCGTTCACAAAAATTAAATATTAACCGAAACTTCGTAAATCATACAGCTCTCCGTATACGTTTACCTTGCCAGCTTTAATTAAAATTGTAAGTAAGTAGGAGGTACGTATACCAATTATTAAAAATAGCAGGTACCAAAAGTACCTTCTGACTTACCAATAA
This sequence comes from Abrostola tripartita, assembly GCA_905340225.1. Lineage (NCBI taxonomy): Eukaryota > Metazoa > Arthropoda > Insecta > Lepidoptera > Noctuidae > Abrostola > Abrostola tripartita. The sequence continues at coordinate 9,070,991 of HG996488.1, forward strand.
TTAAAAATTGGTACACTAATAACTTACAAAAACCGATAAAATTGAATTTGTAATAGTTAACATCTTTTAAAATCATTATCATAGCATTCTAACGGATTCAATTTATTTGATGATATTATATTTTACCAAACCATATTCAGATAGTAACAAATACGCAATTTGCTAATTTTTGAATCTAGCTCTCAGACATAGTAAAAGGTGGTATGCTATGCAACGATTGCACGGGGCAGGGGCCACCGATAACCTCTGGTCATGCGCCCGAGTACGGCGCGCACAGCGGTCGGCGGTCGGCCCGGCTCCATTACGCAACATACGGCACTCAACGTTCATCTCCTCTAAGCCTTTCGATAATAACCTCGTGGGTAATTATCATTCGAGGATATCGCGGCGCCGCGCCGTTACGAGAATATTACAAGATTGCAACTGTACAGCTTCCAATGCAAGATGTAACAGATAATATACGACATGGCATAAATGTAAACTGCATGGCTTGTTTTGGTAGGATGTAGGTTTACGATTTCCATTGTTAGATGTTATTGCTTTACCAGTGTGTCATTCGCGGACCTCGCCTGTAAGATACCGAGAAGAAACATACAATAAGTTAGCCGGTAGTTCTTTATATAAACATACGTTTCTGATTCGGCCACACTCCACAGCACATCACGTGCTTCACTGCAGGATAATGACACAATCGTTTTGGAGATTTTTCAAAATTATATCACGTTACTATGGTATAAGAGTAACGTGATAAAGTTCTGAAAACTCCAATGTGAGATCTCATTATTGTGAGACTTAAAATAATGATTTGGAACGTTGGTATAAAAGTTGCTAGAAGATACTAACTAATCCTAAAATCTGTAATCTATCGTTAGGAACCTCTATTACCCACTATCAGAAATCATTCTTTATATGACTTATATTATTCTCCTCCAGCTTTTACGATAGAGTGGCTGCTATGAAAAAATAATAACATAAAAATAAAATTTGAAAATTCCAAAGAAGGCTATTTGAAGCTTTTGGTTCGATCCCTAGGTCGGACAAACTAAATTATTACACAAGACTATTTTAAAAAATTGGTGCTAGTATAATAATTATTATCATTATAACTTCAAAGTCTTTCTTCTATCTTTGTATACCTACTAAATGCGATATTTGAATGTCAAAGCTTAGAGAATTGTGACATGCTGCCTTGCCATGATGAAAATTTAGAGTAGCTTAGAACAAGGAAAGGGATTTCGATATAATGGAAAATAGGTCCCAAGGTTGATGGGATGAGTACACGATGGCCGAAAAGGTACTGCTGCCGGGGCATCTCTCAAGTGTCTTGCAAGAAAGTCTCGAAAAAGGCATTAGGTCCGCCTTAGATGTGCTAAAATGTGCATTAAGTATAAATAAATAAACAAAAATAACCTTTTTCAGTTTCGAATTAAGATGAAAAATTACAATTCGTAGATATTATTTTTAATATGCTTACTACTTACATATTTCACATACCTACACGTGGTGTCAAGTAAAAAAAAGTATACAGTTGGAATCTGGATCGTATAAAACCACTTCAGTCATGGCGGTACCACAGAATATATAATAGTACTGACATAGCGATACCAGTACCATTATCCAATAAGTTAGTAAATTGTTTATATCTTTTTAAATAAAACTATTTTTACGTATTTTATCGCGGTTATCATTTTGTTTTTTGGTCCCGACGTTTCGAATCCTTTACAGCATTCATGGTCACGGGTGAAAATTAAAACCGCGATAAAATCCGTAAAAATAGTTTTATTTAAATGTCTAATATTCGTGTTAGTGATAGATATCATTATTGTTTATATCTGTTAAAATATTGTCCTGTTTCAAATTAGGACCGATAAATGGCCTGTTCCTAAAACGAGACTTGAGTAAGTATATTACTTAAAGAACCCATAGGTACTGTATTTCGTGGAATAATTATGCGAATGCATGCCAGCATTCTTGTGTTTCTATAGTGTCTATACAGGCGCGATGAATTACAAAAATAAAGCACTCCTAAAACCTACGCATTGCAGACTATGTGGGTATTTCATAAAGTGGAACTTTCTCGTAACGTTATAATAATTTCGGTTACGTTAAATACGGTATCTAAATAGATCTCCCTCTGTACCAGTGGTCTTGAACTTCATGGAGCGATGACGTTTAATATTCATGTAAACGCTTGCTCAGTACCCAGTTCCAATATAATGTGTCTTTAATTGTAAATGCAATTTCCCTATAAATAGATTTGTGTTTTATTTGACTTTCACCAGCCGTACCACATAGTTATAATCAAAACTCAGTAACACGACCTCGCATCCGATGCTATTGCATTTGTATCTACATTGCACAAAATGGACGTTGCATACATATGTACATAGGTACTATGTATATAAATCATATGTTTGCGTTTTATCAGTTGTGTCTACTTGTACAAAAAATTACTTATACAAAAAGCATCTTTGTTTTTACTCACGCTTGAATAAAGCCTAAAGGTCATCAATCTCATGCAACGATTAAAAAAGTAATTTTACTAGTGGTTTCTTTTTTAGCTGGCATTCACAAGAAAGCTTATGTAACTAATATGTAGCTACATTACTATACCAAATGATAGTGTAGTAAAATCAGGAAGTGAAATAAAGATATACGTAATTTTTGACATTTATTTTTAATATTCACAAGACTACTTCATCATAACTAACATATTAATATACGTCGAGTATTGTGATCTACACATACTTCTCATGACCCGTTCGTCGGTTATGCAGTGTTTATGCAAATGCAGATCTTCGGGAAGTGCCAGTTGAATTTCAAATACATAGATACTTAAAAATCTTTTTATCCGCTACAGAACACAGTTTAGATATTTTATTTTATCCTATAGGTATTTAAACAGCTAACAGATTAACATAGTACGAAAAAAAAAGATCTTAACTACAAACTGTGAGTAAACCTGAAATCCAGTTACAACTGTACCCAACATTTAAATTATATAACACTTAGTTTTTTTTTTACCGAGTTTAAGGTTACCCTTATGAGTGGTTTAAAGCTAAATCAGTAAATGTAGAAATAAAAATAAAAATTCGTATAATAAGTCGTTTGTAACGGAACAGAGAAGATTTGAATGCACTCAATGTATCATGGAAAATATCCGTTTGCCAGCAAATAGCGTTATAGTTCGTATCGTATCGTTGTCTAAGAAAGTAGATAAACAATATCCACCACCATACCCAATGATCTTCCTTATTGGCACTCATTGCACTAAAGACGGACGCGAGGATGATGATGAAAATATTCCAGTCTTCCTTTACGTTCGTCGGAAAAGAAAGTCGTAAGAAGTGACGAATACAGGGTGGGAGGAGGTTAGGACCCGATCAATAGCAATTTGGCAATAGGTTTACCACTTATTAGTTCAAAGTTTTATAAAACGAGACTAACCGCCGCACTCAGCGACGTTAATGATTACTTAAACTGACTGAAGTAAAGATTTCACAAAGGAGCCCTCTACTTAGTGATAGTTTAAGTAATCATTAAATGTCTCTGAGTTCGGCGGTATCTATGATAAGCTATAAAGGTGTGCCACTAGAGAACACCACTCTACCTACTCCTTCATGATTTTAAGAAGAAGTAAAGATCAAATAATGTTCGAATGTCGTATGGAGTATATTATAACGTATAAGTAAACAATATTAATTGGTATTAAGCCTATCAACGTGATGATTGAATATGTAGTGAAGTTTAACCGTAGCTTAAAACAGCTTTTAGCGAGAGAAATGTATAGTTAATCCCATAAAATCTAAAAAGTTTAACAATGTTGTCTAGGTATGCTTAATTGCTCATGTGTTTTTACTGGCAACTGCAGCTACTTAAAAGTTAGTTGGCTTCTTGTTTTCATAATAATGTCAAAGCTTTTACGAAAGCCCAGAAATACTAGTAACCAACCAAAAATAATTCACCCCACGCATTATTGACTATATTGTAGCCAAATATAAGAATTTCTTTCTTCAATTATTACATATACGCATTGGCTCCTATTTCAACTTGCTTGTTGGGTCTGAGCTGGTTTGCGTATCAATGTATGATATGAGACAGTACCTAACTACCTACTAGACGTAGACTTATTGAATCATTTGTTTAATTTAATGAAAAGGTTCCTTATGTAGATTTAGACAATAGAGTCGAATAAGTACCATCAAAAACATAACTTGCAAAAAAACAAGTATCGCGACTCAGTTTTTCTACCGTAAAAAGCTGTGAGATCTATATAATACAAAGTCGATTGCTTTATTAAGTCCCTACTTCAGGGACCTTCTGTCTTAAGCTAACCGAACAACATCTTATATTAACCATATTAATATGAAATATCTTTTATGTTTTAAATAAAAAAGATTGACTAGGCCATCGCATGAAAACACAATGTATCCCACAAGTATAACATATTATATACATTTTGTATTAAATAAAATTGTTTAGTGCGATAGCCAAGTCAATATATTTTATTTATTTATGCAGTTGGCGTATGTAGAAAACTGGAACGAAATTACAAAATATTTTAGTTTTTCCTTGATTTATACACTAATCACTAACCCCCTTACTTATAAAAATTGTCAGTTTTGAACAATAGGTTAAATTATACCTGTCACTGTCGTTTGCATGTCAAAAAATAGAGATGCCAATAGACTTAACAAGTGGTTATCTTAAAATACATATTAGCATCGTTGATAAGTAAGAGGGTGGTTGTATTCCAAATTTGAAGCTTCTATGTCTGCTAGAAGTGCCTTAGAATTTTGATGATCGGTCAGTCAGTCAGTGAGTGACAAAATTAAGAACTTTGACTTGTTATAATTCTTTAATTAACTACTGCTTCTAATTGAATGAAATTTGAAATACACCGTGTTTATAGAATGTCTGATTGGTTACTGGTTACTAATTCAGGTTTCTAGTTTTATTAACAACGAAGTTATAGGGGGTCGAAAATGGCCTGAACTGCTTCGAGAAAAGGATGGTACGGCCGTGCCGCTTTTTTGGTCGACTTGGCGGCATCGCCGTGCCCCCAGATAGTTAGTAAATTCGTAAGTCGCAACGTGTAGTTTAGGGTTACACTAGTCAACTAGGTAAGTACCTAAGTTTCAGCCTGACTTAGCAAAACCTACAATCAACGACTTCAATATGCGCACCATATAGAACAATTGATTTATATCATGATGAATCATATTAGATTCACATTCTCACATTTGATTATCCCACGATATCTGTGAGGTTGTTTATGTAACTGCTTGGGGACAGTCTCAGCGTGTTTTATTTCATAGGTAATTTTCAGTCCAAACAAAAATTCTTGCAGTCCTTGCCTCGTTGGCCGTCACGACCTGAGAGTTTCCCACTTTTGTTTATCGAGGGTAACCTACTGCAACGCTGGGCTAACGGGTTAGCGAAACAGTCCCACAGCCCCCTTACCATGAACTTTTAAAATAGGACAGTTTACTATGTGAAAGTGAGACGCCGCTATGTGCAGTGTAATGCGGCGTCCCGCTTCCACAACGTAAACTGCCCTGCTTTAAGAGTTCATGGTAAGGGGGCAGTACCTACATGATACATCATTGCGTAGGCACCTTATTGAAATAAAAAATAAAGTGGTACCATAAGCAGTGGTATAGGCCTTACTTTTAACTTTTTGTACTTTTGTGTCCCCGCTAATACAAGGTACCATTCTGTAACAAGGTAAACCAACCATTTCGTCTGTATTGATTAAACAGTGTATTCGACTTGGTGGGTGAAAGGGGAGAATAGTTAATACCACCCTACCCCATCCTGTATCTAGGGGTTCCAAACGCTTGTTTACGCATGCTCCGCATCCGAGAACGTTACACCTGATATAAATCCTAACCATATACTATAGCAAACAGCTGGACCAGCCAGACTTGTCCAACACACCCACAAGTGTGGACGAGCTGCATGGTCTCTCACTAATACCATCAAATAAATACAGAATAAGAAACTTTCTGTTACTATTTTAACACTTAATACTGTATTTGAAATCGATCTGTTGATATCAGACCTTACAATTCGAATGTATGATTAGGTACTCGATGAATCTAAATCTCTTAGGAATTTAGGTTAAACTAAGTGCATCTTATAAGTAGGCATTATAAAATAGCATAGTAAAGACTGTAAATCGTAGGATACTTAACAAAATACCATTAACGGATTGGAAGGGGATAAGATGAGTATTTGATACCGAGTGGTGGTCTGTACAAGTTTTCTGCAATTTACTTTATATCGGCGCAAAATAAAATTCAGAAATGGAAACACCAAACTGGAGGAACGAAAACAAATGCTATCTAGGCTATCTCCAGTGGTTGGTTAGTCAAGGTATGATGATAGCGATTCTCTAAATAGCTACCTGACAAATAATAAAATTAAACTATTCTACTAACTCTATAGATATCACCAATTCACCACCATTGTAATCAGAGATGTATTACTGCAGGCAGGTATGAGGTTTTGGGTAAACATACTTAAGCCTTCATTGCTCACTCAATTTTGAAGGACAGCGTAAGCCCCATGCGTTGAATGGCGAGTTCATTACCAGTTCAGTTGACGAGCTCTATCATATCTCTACTCTTTCTGAGGACGTCTTCTCTGCAGAGGGCCAGCGAGTATTAGATGAGCGATAACAATTACTAACCATACCTCAATAAAGCTATTAAATTACAAGCTGTTCAAGGTAAATTTACATTGGTAAATTGTTTATAATAATTGGTCTTTCCACTATACAACCTGTAACTATATAATTAAGCATATGCCTTTAATTAATTTAATAATTGTTAACTGCCTAAAAAAGAAGTGGTGATGTTAACATGTTAACGTTTGATTATTTCAGGCAATAGAAAACATTTAAGAAAATGATACTGCTCACGTACACAGAAAGTATTGTACTTATTGTTAGAGCTAAGAAACGAAGGGCAAGTTTAAAGATTTATTTTTATTTTTGCGCTAGAATAGTTTACTAACCACAAAATAAATAACAACGTCGATCCACTTGACTACCTTACCGTAACGAACGGGTCGTTAACTAGAGACATTACTTATAACATCTCAAGATGGTTAAACTAAAACATTTCAACACACATCATTTTAAAAAACAAGGACGTTTTTGTTATATTTAATCTTGGGTTTAAAACCCAAACCCAGACATTTAACGATTTTGCATTCACTATTAATTTGTCAACAATAATTATCTCATTCTTCTCGTCTTTTACGACTTCCAATCCAATCCTTTTCAATACCAAACAAAGTTTTGTCGCAATCAGGCTAGGGGTTATCTAAAAGCTGCCCAGTTTATTTAATTTGACTTGTGTACGTTACTAGTATTTGTTATGTAAACTCTCTGTCGTATCCGGCTCCGACCTCCAGAAGGTCTTTGGGTTCTGTATGGTAAAGAGGTGCGGCGAAGCGGGTGGGTCTTCTCTGATATTGGAAGTGAAAGTGAATGAATGTCGGAGGCTTAATTAGAGAGGAGAGCTGCGGCTGCGTCAGTCCCTCCGACACCGTCGCACTATACACCTGTGCATCGCGTACCGAGACAGCCGCACGCGCACCCGCTCGTCCGCACGCAAGCGCATCATCCAACTCCGTTCGAAATTATCTCAGAGGTACGCGCTGCCTTTATCGCCGCTATATTTAAAGTGAAATTAACTTTTTGGTCAATGTGTGTGGTTATAATTTTTTATTACTTCGATAGCAAATCCATAATACTACAAAAGAACAATAACAACCAAATTTCTACTCATTATAGTGAAATCGTGTTTTTCGCGCTTCGTGAAAACCACTTTTCGTAAATATGTTTTTTTTAATAAATGTAACCACTGAAAGTAACTGATGACTACAAAAAATATTATTTGTGCTGAAATAAATAAATTTAATTGACAAAAAATACTGCTAATCGACCAAATATTGTAATATTTTAACTCTAAGTAATAAGTATTTTTAAATATCTACTGAATTAAAAGTAAGGTACCTAATTATAATTAAAAAAAGGAAGTACCTAATACAAATGCCTGTATAAAAAGCGGTACAGAACTTGCTAACAAGCAGAATGCTTTGCATAATATTTTCTTCGATACAGGTGTCTAACGCAAAGTGATTCATGTTTGGCAAACAGAAACTTGTTAAGTTACATAATAAGACGTTTTCATTTTTATGCATAAATAAGCTTCGTGACATGAAGTGTACGACGCAGCTTTCCGTTACTATAAAATGCGTCCCAAATCGACGATTTCTCGCACTGAGTAGCTTTTCACGCAAACATTTAAACTGCAGCAAGGAGGTCAGCGAGGCGGGTTTTGCTTTCACAAATACAACAAAATAAATTCATCTCACGTATCGATTGTCCTCGAGCATTCGTGCTCTGCATAACTAAAAGAAAGCGAACTTGCAATACGGGCTCACCCGTGACCACTTTCGTCAAAACGAACGCCGACACCGATGTCAGTACTACCAGCTGAGTGCAATGTCGGGCGGCAGCTGAGAAATATCGTCGATGCGGCGACCACACCCACTCGATCCATTGTCGATTTGCACTATCAGTTTTATGCACCAAATTTTCAACACTACTCGTAATATATTATAATTATGTACATCATAATTACAAAAGTAAGCCAGACACTGTATTTTTTTCCTGTAATGCTACATGATCATTTTACGCTACACAGATGAGCCGGCACGTGTGCCTCGCGGCCGTCGCCTTGCTGGCCGCAATTTGCGTTGCTGATGCTCAGAGGCGCCTGGCTCTACCAGACCCTAGGAGTTGCGCAAACAGTAAGTACACGGGAAGTTACACATACGACATACATGAAACCCTCCTATTACTACAGGAAACCAAACATAAATTACAATATTTGATCCCTATATAAGTGACATACCTTTTGTTACAATACCTACATTTACTTAAACGTGTAGTGATAAAGGAAGTAAGAAAAGACGGGTTGTGCCATGTTGGTTGTGTTATCTGGTGTAAAACATCCATTTGTGCTCCCACAAACGTTAGGTTCGACACATTCCTAAGACATTAATAATAAACCTTATCTTCATGATCGCAAACTTAGAGGAGTTTTACTGCAAGTGGTAATTCCCCGGATGAAAAGATGCAACTCCGCTTAGGATTTCCCATAAAGTACCACTTGCTTATTAGAACCAATATTTTAGAAGGGCTATGAGTGCTGCATTTTTATGAATTCATGACTTTACAAATACTGATTGAAAAGCAGCAAGTAAGTTACAACTTACTGCATCTCACGCACTGGGTAACGCATTCTTGGTTTAGATCTAATTATTTCACTGCAATGTTGATCGCGTAGAACAATTTATTATAACGTTTTAAAAAGTAACGGGATCTTAATTATTTTTTTAGTTAGTAATTAAACTGACAAATAAAATTCTAAAAAGGCTATACTATCAACCATCGGAAGGTACTTCGTTCCCTAGAAAGCTAACCTTCTTCAAGTGTAAAACGCTGTAGCATTCTTCCGTTGACCGACTGACGACCAATCAAACCTTCCTATTTGGTTAACTACCAAGGAACAGTGACCAAATGTGACCTGAAATGCTATTAGGACCTATAAGCAACGTGGGTAGGAACACAGTTAACTGGCCCAATTATATTATAGTTTCTACACACTAAGCTTCTACACAGTAAGCAATACGCTTACTAGATACACATGCTTATGTTATACCTACTGACATAGGTAATTAAATAAATTGTCTATACCTATGTAATTAAATTTGCTTATTAGGTACCTACATAAAGTTTTAAGACCTAATGCCCAAACAAAGGCACTTATTTGGGCAACTGGCCCAAAGAGTTAGGATGTAGGCTGATTATAGAGAAAATCTAAACAGTTCTAGTTAATGTAACAACATGACCGTGCCGGTTAACTCAACAGAAACAGGTTACTGTGGCAATGAACTAGCAAACTGTATATTATTATTAAAGCTTACCCGGTATCTACGTCATTAACTATTCAATTAGGTACACTGCTGTCTTCCGTTCTGGATAAGCAGAAAAACCAAGACATGGATAACATTAGAGGTATCATAACAAATGTAACTATTTACATAATTGTATAAGGCGGTTACATTCATGCTTTATGTTCCTACAATGCATGTTTTTACACAATAATGCCACGAACACTACACAAAAATGCACTTGCCTGACTTAGTGGCTTGCCTTCAATGTAATGATTCTCCATAAATGCAAAGGACGAGGAGAATGGATTCTTAGGTCAGTAGGTGTTAGTTGGTTCTAGAGGTTTCTGAATAAGTACCATCCTCCATGTAAGACCATAAATGTACATTCAGGAGATTTATATTCCTACATATACGGTTAGCTTGAGCAGGCACCTATACCTAGGCAACAAGATTTTTATTTAAGCTTATCTTTTAATGGGATGTGTTGCTTCATCAGTAGGAAAGAGCATACAAACAGTCAACAGTCCTTATGGGAAATCAGGTGGATATTTCGCAATACAGTGCCCGCATAGAAGGCGCGGCGCGTCCCATGCGATGTCATTTGGGAGCGCACTTCGAACACAATCGAACGGTCTATTCATGGCATGCTCTCTCACAAAGCGAACAAAGATTCTTTGTGTTAGTTTTATGCGGCTACGTAATACGTACATAAGTACCCAAAAATGTCAGGGATTACTAAAACCGCCAAATGTTCAGTTAGATATTTTGTAATAACTCATCACAGATAATTTGCATATTATTTATAATCATTTGTTTTGAATAATTTTGCAATAAAATGGAAGGAGACGTTAAAACGTTCGTTTCTTTCACGACTTTCTCTCTTCAGAAATGCGAAATTCTTGTCGAGATGCTTGTTGTACATGTTCCCAGACATTCCAACAACAATAAGAAATGTTTGTGTTTTGGGTAGAGTTCGGGTAGCATGGTGGTAGGAGGAATTTCGATAAACAGTGCGGTGGTCAGATTCGCAATTCAAAATAAAAATTACATCATGGCTCTTCCACGAGAAGTAAAAACTATCGAATCATTTATCAATAAACATAATATCTTTGGCTTCAATTTATCTATTCACGCTCAGCCATTCACTGTTACGTAAGGTGACATTCCTAAAATTACATTCTTTTACGGAAGATACGTAAATAGTTCCGGTATACCAACATAACTTGCTAAATGGTTTTACATATGTCAATATTACCAACGCGAATTTTATTTGGGTAATTAAGCATGTGAAAATAAATATGGACTTTCTAGTTACGAAAGAATTGCTTGATTTAACAACGTGTCGATGGGCAGGTTTTGATTGCAGACTTTGTGGTCGATAATGTCTCGCATTAAAGCGAGAGTTTGAATACATAGGTACACATTATATCATTAGTTTATTAGATTGCTGTAGTGTAGACACATTGATTTATCAAATCAGATAAAAGCTTCAAATTAAAACATTCAATAATAATATCATACCAACCAACACAAGGTCTACGTTTTTCTATAGACGATAACTACCGGTTAGTACCGGTAGTTCCAAAGTTTTGTTTCGATTCACCCTTGATTTCCGATTTACTCCGTTTTATGGTAAGTATTGCCATAAGGCCTATTTTATTTTGTCATCTGATAAGTCCATTCTACTATCACAAGCATTATCATGCATAATTGACTATGATAGTTAACTAGTTATCAAATTTTTGGCAGCGTGTTGATGAGAGCACGATCGGATATCTAGGGGATATACCGATACTAAGTAATTGATATTATGTATACCCAAGCTTTTTATCGACCTTGCATGGATGGCATATTTATGGTGTCTCAGATAACTATAGACATGACTATTATAGATTTACCGCAACGTTTGTGTGAATCAGGACAGTGTGCGTTGTTGTGCAAACGGCAAACTTGTGAACGACAAGACGTTTCAGATGAACAGAAACAGCATTTCGAAATGCTAAGTAACCACCTAGATCTGTCGTCATCGAGTTTTCAATAGTTGACATGCTTTTGTACTAAGTACGGAGTGGTTTAGTGACTTACCTACATATAGGCATATAATGTTGCACAATTACAACTCTTCCTCACGCAAGTTTTCACGAGGACTTGATTATTTCAAAGTTGGTAATAATTAAATGTAATTTTTATCCAAATAGGAGTTCGTCACTCAACCTACCGTGACGGCCGAGGAGTCCTTCACTCCTACTTCTTCAGCTGGGAACATGCCCCAACTCGTAACCTTGAGGTAGACTGGTTGGACGCTAGAAACATTTGCCGTCGTCACTGCATGGACGCTGTCTCGCTGGAAACTCCACAGGTATGACCTTAATGAAAATAAATCGGCATCAGTTTATATAAGACATAAAAGAACAATAGCCGAAGTTTTGTAAGCTATTTATGTATGACCGGGGCAAAGTGTAAATCCGTTGTAGTATATCTTAGTGAATGTAGGTGAGCCTTGAGATAATCATCTTCAGTATGTATGTGGTCATTTAACACGCACAAGTAGGTCGATCGTGATGATACGTCTTTTTCTCCGCCATGATCCACCTGCAATTTATATTGCCTCAAAATTCGTTAGCATCAAGGAGCAATTTTATTTCAAATAGCAAACTGTATTTCGAAAGCAGTAAGTGGTGTAGGTACCTACCTATACTATGAAAACATGTTGTGCAATGATAAATCTTGAGCGAAGCTGAAATCCTAATAAACGATGTACGTGTTGCATCAAGCTTAATGTTGTGTCGTGGAATTAAATGATTTTATAATTTTGGATTACACCGAAATAAAAATATTTAACCCCGATTTATGTACTGTACTGTTTACTGGCAATTGCCACTACTTATTTAAAACATGGGTCCTCCATCAAATACATACCACTAGTGTACCTACTTTGATTGCTTAAATAGCTGTCTATTGTTAACTTTCATCCGGGTAACTCATCAATGGAAAATACCTACGTAAGTTTTCTCTAAACATTTCCTGTCGGTCGTAAGATGGCAACGAACGCTCAAGTCTATTGTTATGAAAGCAAGTGCAAATCCCTACCATTTTCATAATTTTCTTTGGGTGTTTTTTCTTTTCCATACAATTCTGCAAAACACCGAGCATCCGGAATTCTTCGATTGACAGAAACTTCCTATTGACATTCATTCATTTGAGTCATTATGCCGCGCTCATCAATATTCATTAGGATAGATTGATTCGATTTGTAGAGCGTTGAAGACGTCGCGTGAAAGGGGTGCAACGGCCGAGTGCGTCACGTCGACTGTGCGGAGGTGCTCGGTCCGGCAAGTAGCACGTGGCACACATTCCTCCCGCAGCCGTGTTGCCCACTTCGAGTGCCGGACGTGCGCGACGGACGTGGACTTCCCGCGGCTGTCATTAACGCTCGTGACACCTTGCCTTACTATCAAAGCCCTCTGCACCTTACTGTACGCAACCACAATTTATGGAATCAATGTCACCGTGCGCACACGCCTATTTGTTGTCTTGAAACAGAAACACTGGTTGTACGAGTCGTTGACCGCGGCCGTGACATTTGTAGGTCCTTTATATGTAAATGTAGGAGACGCAGGTAGGCGTTTTGCGAGCTTTCGTAGGAGAAATATTTTACTTTAGTAGCCATTAGGTAGGATGTGTGTCAACTTATTATGATGATATGTGAAATGCGGATATAGGTATTCGTTCGTTTTCTTCTTAATCTTCGCGACTACTAGGTATTTATTAGTATAGTAACATAATTATGTAGCTACATTAAATGAGGTTGAGTTGAGCATGGTAGATTTGCAGTTTTCTCTTAAGGAATAAAAAGCATAGCATATGCTATGCCTAAAAGCGAAGCCAACCTATCAATCTATAACCTACCTAAAGAAAATTTTATTGTTGTACTATGCAATTAAATTATAATAACTTTCGTATTCCAGGAAAATGAATTCGTGAAACAGAGGATCGCACGCGGTAACGTCCGCTACATTTGGACGTCTGGTCGTAAGTGCAACTTCGCCGGCTGCGACCGCGCTGACCTGCAGCCTCCCAATGTGAACGGCTGGTTCTGGTCGGGCTCCGGCGCTAAGATAGGACCCACTGTGCAGCGCAACACCGGAGACTGGTCCTACACCGGCGGGTACGGCCAAGCGCAACCAGACAACCGTGAAGCTGCTCAGGTCTGTACAGGTTACTCACATTACAAAGATATATTTTCTGTTCATATGTACCAACATATACAAAATTGTCTAAATTAACATGACGTGTAAAATTATGATAATGTTGCATGTTTGTCGTGCAGGGTAACGACGAGTCGTGTCTGGCGATCCTCAACAACTTCTACAACGACGGCGTCAAATGGCACGACGTCGCCTGTCACCACGTGAAGCCGTTCGTGTGCGAGGACAGCGACGAGCTCCTCAACTTTGTGCGCTCGCGCAACCCCGGCCTCCGCATATGAAACTTCTAACATATCACACTTTCGCCCTCTAGTACTTAGATGGCTGACATTGTACAAATCCAAGTGTCTATCTATTAAGTTATTTATTAAATTAACAAATTGTTCAAAATTTGGATATTTTACTCAATAAAAGCCATAACTATATCCTTAAATCGACTGCGACGAATAAATTTCACCAATTGTAAGCATTATGATATATTAACCACGAAATGAAGGATATTATACTTACTTGAACAGTCTGTAAATTACTAAAAACTATTTATTATTGATAATTATTATTATATTTCGTCAGTCATCCAATCTGAACTTCATCCTGTCATTATATTTTAGTAATTTATACATAATTGTAAAAAGTATTTTGCACAAATAGGATTAACATACATAAGTATAGATTTAATAAAAAACAGAAATTGTTTTCACTAGTTTTTTTTTATTAAATATGTCAACTGTATAAAAAAGTCCATGAATAAAATTGATATCAATATGATTTTCAATTTTACTGAATTATTATTTTAAATATCATGAAACGATAAAATAAGAAAGGTAAATATTACGTGAGCTTATAAAATTAAAAATAAATTACAGACAACAATTATTTGAATGAATAAATAAAATGAATGTAAGCTCACATTATGTAACAAATGTGTATCAACCATGATAGATTTATAGAGCCACAGCCTAGCAAGAACAGAATGGTTAAAAACTGTATGTACTTTAACACAAAGCAAATAATAGTACCTCATTATTCGTGTTATTACGTTATCTCATAGATCAATCACGTTATGATAGAATTTACCAGTAAATATTTGATTTAATTCAGATTTCGACCTACGATTTTTTGAACAAAGTATTTTTTCTAACGAACGACAAAATCGGATAGCTGCAGCGCCACTTCACTCGATAAATCTAGGACAACTAACATAAGTATCTTAAAAAACTTCCACAATTGTACGTCTTAATTTAAAACTTAACTGACTAAAAACAAATAAGCAAACAATTTTAAGTTAAGTTATTGCTAATAGAATAATCGGACAAATTATTGTCCGTGGAGGCAAATGACAAGTATTAAAAATAAACAGTAGAGTAGTACAAGGGGGCCAGTACAAAATGACTTAAGCTTAATGAATGAAATGAGTTCATTTTAACAGTAATAAAGCTCGATTATTAAAAAAGTCCAATAATACGTAACACTTAGTCCAAGTACAATGTTAAGTGGTATCTACTAAAGATATTAGTGTCATGTCATGAACATATTAATTTAACACAGTTCCCTAGTTTCATTAATTGATTTTATAAGCAGCTAACATTCACTGCTAATGATCACGAAATCAGATGGAAAAACGTGAGAAATATGGGTGTTCTGCTGTGTGTACAATCGTAGAGAATAGTTTCAGATTCTTTAACCTACATTGAATATTCTTATTCTACGTATTAATTCGTCAACGTAACGTTAAAAAAATACAATACATACATAGACAGACATATCCTTGTAATGCTGCTTATGGATCATCTTAGGTATGTTATTGATCAAAATACAAGAATTTATTAATGTGTTGAGCAAACTATATTTTATTATAAGGGAATCTTAGTATACTTTACAACTACTTTGGTTGATACAAGTAACTTACTTATAATACATATAAATATTAGATTATACATAAATCATGTGAGTTTTCCTGATCGTAATTTTGAACACAGCCTCGTTAGTATTTTATATGTATTCACTAACATAATATCAATCAGTCAATAAGGCAACGACTAACATACACCTATTCATAACAGTAACACTTATTGCTAAACAAACATTAGTGCTAAGTCAAATAAAACTAAATGTCAATCTTCTTAACCTTGCATTAACACAAAGAATGTGCAAGTCATCACAATCTATCATTATAAAATGAATTTTCAAACCAAACAAACCAAATACAAATCGACCCAGCTACACTAGGCCAGTTAAAATCGTACAAAATTAAAATGCGTTTCCTTACTGCTGCTCCTGGTGATCGGTGTTATCACCCGTGACGAAGTAGGGCCGCTAAGAAGAAGACAAGCAGTGCACGTCGTCGAGTATAGCGGCCAGCAGCGGCTTGTCGCGCAGCGCGGCGGCCAGCTCGGCGCGGTCCCACAGCAGGCGCAGGCGCAGCGCGCGCGAGCCCCGCCCCCCTCCGCCCGCGCCCCCCGCGCCCCCCGCGCCGGCCACGCGCAGCGCGCCGCGCGCCTCCAGCAGTGCGCACGCGGCGCTCGTCTCGCCCATGTCCAGCGGCAGGATGTTGCGCGCCGCCGCCACCCTGCGCGTGGAAATTTACCGTAACCGATAGCTCGTTTACCTCCTCACCCCAGCTAATACAACGTCTGACAAAACTAAATAACTTCAACATGTTAATCTGAGCACTTTTTAAAATATAAACTACTATTTATTTTGCATATTGTCGGTACAAAACAGAACCTAAAATTAAATATCGTATGGTAAAACCTTACTTTTTATAAACATCGTGTAGCTTTCCCATGAGGATTTCCTTCGCCTTTCCCTTCGTCAACATTAACATTAGACTGCATAATATTAACTTCTGTTGCAGTGGGAACCCATCTTCAGCCTCAGATTCAATCTTCTTCGTTCCTCCGTACACTTCGTTCAGTACTTCTAGTACTTGTTTTAGTTCTACAGTCACTGTAGAGTCATGCATCATGTTGTCAATTGACTGATTTTCGGAAAATTTCGTTCGCCTCGCCAGTTCTACTACCCTTCGTCCTATATCTAAAGCTCTTCGCATATCCCCGGATATGGCAGCGATTTTAGCTAGAAGATAAAAACATTTTTAGACACTTGCCCAACCACTCATTACTGTTACATATGTTATAAGAAGATTGAGTGGCATGAGACATTGCACTACATTTCAAAATTACCTGCAAGCATTTGCAAAGCAACTGGAGAAAACACGTTGCTTTTATCCTCGTTAGCCAGTACTGAAGTGAATATATTGATGATCTGTTCTTTAGTGTAGGGCGCAAAGTGCAGCGTGCTGGGGCGGAGCGAGCAGCGCGCCTGCAGCCGCGGCAGAGTCCGCTCCGTGAGGTCCAGCGCGTTGGCGACGCCGACCAGCACCAGGCGCGAGCCCGCCATCGCCGGCCACTCGAATATCGTGTACAACACTGACTGGCGCTTACTATCTAATTGGTCTATTTCATCTAGCACTAACAGGCTGTAACAAAAAAATATTTTAACATAAAAATTAAATTAAATGACTTTGAAATTTTGTATTTGATGTTGAGTTTAGCAGTCATTAATTTAATATTTTTTAGTAGTGTAGTAGTGTCCAATGCCTGATGAAACAGATTGAAGACTGCAGTTATAACGACATACAACTTTGTGTTGTGTTTTATTAAAAGCTACAGCGATACTTACACCATTTTATGTTTCTTAATTAAATATTTTTCTATTGCATTGCAACAGGCTTTTTCAGTCGATCCAGAAGTTGGGACCTGAAGTTCTTTACAAATCCTGTTATAGATACTCGCAGCTGACTTCATCATCGTGCAGTTAACATAAACTTGTTTGTATCCATCTCGAAACTGAAATATATTTTTTAAATGGTTTAACTAGTTTTGTAAGTAAAATACGTTAGATTATCTTGTAGTTCAATGGAGTATTTGACACCAAGTAAGAAAAAATATAACAATGCATGTTTATGATAGATATCATAAAAATCGAACAAGAAACGTCGGTATTTATTCATAAAAATGCAATTTAAATTTTATAATTCTATTTAAAAAATCGCCTTTTTTTAATCTGTTCTTCGAATATCTAAAAACGCCATCCGCCATAATGATGCCGACGTGACGTCACTCCGATGGCATTTTAAATCAATTAAAACGACCTCAGCATTGATATACAACAGTTTAAAAAAAAGTGTAATACCCCATTGATACGAATATATATTAATAAAAACTGTGTTTCTTATATATTATAAGAAATCAAATGAAAGCTGAAAAAGACAAGATGAGTATTGTATTAAATGCGCAAATATGATATGAGGCAGAATTTGATGCGTACCTTTGGCAATTGTAAAATATACGACAAGCTTGCAGTTTTCCCGGTGCCTGGCTGTCCGGACACGTACAGTGAGGCTGATTGCTCCTTTTCAAGGTGTTCAGTCAATAAATTGTCCAGCCATTCTATCTCTTTCTCACGGCTTGTAAGAGGTTTCAAATATACGTCTTCACTAGAAAAAAAAAAGTTAATTAGAAGCGTAATTGAGTGCTTGAGACTTGCCGAGACCCGTACATATTAAAATCATTATTTACCTGTTTTTAGTAGACAATACTTGTTTGTCTGCCGGAACGACTTTTCTGGAAATTTTTACAGGTGTGCAGTCTGAAAATATTACATTCACTTATTATACATACATATTATATACATCTAATAAGCGAAATTAAAAATCAAATCGTAAGGGATAATTTTTTTTTAATGATTATGTGAAATCTCAAAAAGAGCAAATTCACGGCAATGTCTACCGTCTGTCTATCGAGCTATGAGCTGCGGCAGCGACAGACAATGCACAGCCTACATCTAATGAATTGAAATTTCGAGGAAATATTCCTTGAGTATCCTAGTGTGCACTAAAAAAGTATTTTTTGTAAACAATGCTTACCATTATCAAAGTTTTCCTTTGGCTTATCGTCAATGTGTCTCTTCAAATTTCTGCCAGATTTCCTGATGTTCAAAGTATTTTTGTTCTCATTTGAGGATACATATTCGTCATCCAAATAAACCTTTTTCCGAGACTTGAATGGAATAGTCACCTGAACTCCAGCCATCTGCAAAATAATATTTATTGTAGTTTCAAACTAAAACCAGGTGTTAAGAATATTTTTCCATAAAAGGGATATTACCTTATTACGATGCATTTATGTTTAGCAACATAAATAAAAACATTTGATTTAAATAATTACTATAATAAATAAAATAGTTCTATATTGGGAACTTATGTTTATTTGAAAAAATTAAACACATTTCCTATGTATAGCGTAAAACGTACTGCATTACAATTAATATCAACTAAGTATTAAAAAATAGATTTCATTATTAACATTAAATTGGGTCGTCATTCATTGTTTTGTTTTAATAAATATTATGTAGTACCACTAGTACAATGCTGTAGGTACATGCAATTTCATTACAAAAGAAACAGCAGGTACAACTAGTTCAACCACTAACATCTTGCGCTATGTATAGTAGATCAAAAAGATAAAGCATAAGTATACATAGGTACAGACAACAACCAAAGTGGCTCAACATTTAAATTTTTAATTAAACCATTAATTGAAGCACAGTTTGTTACATGATAAAATGTATTAAATATTCTCAAGTCATCATTTGGCCTCTCTTTTAATTTGATACTATAACTTGTTTTGATATTAATATGCTCACTTCTGTTGCTGACCGTACCTGTCTACTTCTGTATCACCAAAATGGTCCACATTACGAAGTTTTTACAAGCTAAGCAATGAACCAGAAGGGCTCGTAAACAAAGTTTTGCGTCATTTATCAAAATGTATGCCACTGTTATTAAACCACTAGTAAATACAATACATGACAGTAGCAAGTAATCTCAGGACTTGCAATTTACTTTTGTTAAATAACCAAAGAATTTATAGTGTTTCAAGAGTATGTCAAATGATGTATTCTTACAAAATCATACGGCCAACCGTCCTTAAAATGTATTACATGAAATGTCTTATATGCCTCGCCCCTTGTTACATTGGGACTTACAACATAACTGGCGAAATGTGGGTGTACTACATGTACACCTCTGCCTACCCCTTCAGGGAATACAGGCGTGATGTTATGTTCTTATTATCCTGAAATGTCATGCCGACCACATGAACCATTTGATCATACACATTATACAGTACTTGAATAATAATGGAGACCCAAAACCACAACAATATTATATAACATAAACTTTATAATTTTATCAGATCACATAAATTAAAAAGTTGTGATTAGTTTTAGAATAGTCAACAAAAATGTATGTACAAAAATTATTAGTTATATAATACAGGACTCTCTCAGGAGAATAAGTAGTATTGTCGGCCTTTAGACAATATATGAAAAGTAATAACTGTTCAGTTTTATAAAACGTTACATCAAATTATACAATTCAAATGAATGAAATAACGCTTTAAATAAGTTAAAATATCTTGATTAATATATTTAAAAAGCAATATTTGGGAATTAACACACACTCAACCTTGGCTTAATCACATACAATATCAATTAATATGTGCATAATACTGCCTCTAATCACACAAAACATACAAAAAAATATATTAAAATACCTTAACATTATCTTATTAAAAAAAACCTCTTACTATTTCATGTACTGTATTATCCTTAAGAAAAATACAATTTGTATCATAATAAAGAATAATTTACAATCGAAGTTTATTAGGGAATCCTATCCCAATGAATTAATTTTGCACCATCCTTTTTAAAACACTACTGTTTGTCTTTGTTATTAAAATCATTTTGAGTTTGATGTGCCATATTTGATGACATACTTTTAAATAAATCGAGCTGCCGTTGAGCTTTTATCCATGCATTCATTAAGCTATTATTATGCATGTTATTGCTGAGAAGCACATGGTGGTGAGGAATGAGTTGTGGACGTGTTTGTGACATGAGATAGTCTGCAGAAGCATTCATAGAAGGATTTGATTTCATAGTTGGTGTTAGAGGTTGTCGTAAACCTGTCAATTTTCCTGAAGAGGGCATCGGTTTTAATATAGACTTGGAAGGTCCTGGCGACGATTTCAATAGATCATTGCTTGGTGAATTTAAATTGGATATTTGAGTACTAGTTATTTGATTTGACTGGTTTATATTTGGTTCTGTGCCAGAACTACTTGCTTGTTTTTCCTCAGCTATAACTAACTTAGGTGATGAACTTGGTGAACGAGTTTGTGATCTAGGTGAGGGCTGCACTGTGCTGGGGGAAGTATGAGCAATTTGATAGCCAGATGTTGCAGAGGAACTTCCACTGCTTGAAGGCTTTATTGGATTAGATTTATTACCAGATATATCCTGTCTAGTGTTCATCTGTGATCCACCTGGCCCACCTTTGTCCATTTTCAATTGATTCATATTGCCTGTTGATGGAATTCTTAATGGGCTTACACCAGTAGCCAAAGGTCTGTTGGTCATATTACTAGGAAAAACATTATTTTGGGCCATAGTAAGAGGCATACTCTTAGCAGGTAAATTTTGTTTCTTAGCCAAATTGTCTATAGACTGCATTGTTTCAAAGGCTTTATGGAAGGTCTGTTGTTGCGCTAGATGGTTTTGTATATTATGAGGAGTAGATAGATCCAGTGCTGTACTTGATTTGTTTTCTAGTACAGGTATGGTAGTTGCACTAGTCTTGTTTACATTTGGATTGCAGGGCTTGTTTGCAGCATTTAATGACTTTGGAGTGGCAGGCATAAGTTTAGGAACTTGTGCTTTATTTTTAGGCAACTTCGATTTTTTATCAGTTTGCAGGCTTTGCAACTGTTGTTCAAATGTTTGCTGAAAAGTTATAGGGGCTGCAAAATTACCACTCTGTTTTCCTAATTTTGTATCAGAAATAGGTTTTAGATTGGGAACAGGACCCTTTGCAGAATTTTCTGATGATTTGGTTGGAGGTTTTGATTGTGTTGGAGTACCATCACCAGAGGATTTGCCTGCTTGACTTGACTTATCATTACTAGATTCAGATTTTTGTTTTTTAGTTTCAGTATCTGGCAATTTTAAAATTTCTATATAATTATGAACTGGAGGACTTGGAACTTTATGTGTAGAGTTACTAACACCAGTCAGATTTTTATTCACAATATTCTTTTTAGGATCAGAATTTGTTGTTTCGCCAGGATTTCTCGAATCTACCTTTTGGTCAGTTAGTGTAATAGACAATGATGATGGAATATTTATTTTGCATGAATCAAATAAAGATTTTAAGGGGTCTCCAGAAGGTGGTGTTCCTGCACTTGGTGCACCAAGAGATGATTTCACTTGAGACAATATTTTGCTTCTATCAATTGTAGGGTCACTGTTATTTGCTAATAGATCCATTCTGACTTTATTAACTGGTTGTCCTTTGCTTTGAGATGACTGAGACATCCCTGCACTAGGTTTTAAATCTGGCATCTTTTTAAGGGGAGGCTTCGGTACCTCAGGTGCCTTCAAATTGACTGTAGGTTCTGGCCTAGGCAACTGTAGTTTAAGTGGAGATATAGTTTTCGGAGTTCCTGAAGGTGGTTGCATTGTAGTAGGTATCTCATTAGGAGCCTTGCGTTTAGGAGATAATATATTTTGGGGACCAGAAACTGTCCTTTTAACTCCTGGGCTTTCCGGATGTTTCGAGCTAATTATTTGCTGCCTTATATCTTTTGTAGGAGCGTTCATATTGGCAGGAAGATTGTGAACCCCTGGGAGTGCTTGTGAGTTCTTTGAAGTTCCTTCACTCTCTTTTCCTTTTGATGTAGTCTCTCCTACTTTGTTCATATTAGATAATGTTGAATTAGAAATACTAGGAGTATTTACGATGTTTGTAGCTTTAGCCTTGTCCTGTTCTAATTTTACTTTTTTTGAATCAGGTGTATTGGGAGATGCCTGATGTTTCCTTTTAGATGTTTCCAATGCCTTGTCATCTACTTTGTTAACACTGGGCTGATTTTTAGTTGGAGACTCAATACATGGAACTTTTTCATCAGATGTTTTTACTGGTGAAGTTTTAAGAGGCAACATACTTTTTGCAGTAAGCTCAAAAGAATTTAGAAACTGGGACTTTTCCACTTCATCATCATTCTTTTTTGGAGACATACTTGGATTTTTGTGAAGATTGATTTTGTCAACTATTTCTTTACTATGTTGTCCGACATTTTCATTTTTCTTTGTCATGTCACTTGCATGTTTACTAACATCATCTGGCATAGGACTGTCGGTTCCGGAAGAAGCTTCAGATTGATCATTCAAATGGGGAGCAGGGCTTCCAGCATTAGTATCTTCAGTTGATCCAGGACTTGATTTTCTATCTCTAAAATGACAGGAAGCTGCCCCTTTTCTATTAATCTCAAACAACCTGTTACGAATAGCTACATAATCAGTTATTTGATAGAAAAAGCGCATTGGTTCATTTCTCTTCCAATTGTAGATGTATGCTATGTCCATTAAAGTATAATAATCAGGTAAAGGAACTCTTTTGTACAAAATGTCAATAGCAAATTGAGTGCTATCTATATCAAACTTCATACTTAAAAATTTCTTGAGGTGATTAATGTTGACAACAGCCGGACACTGTAAGAACCTTCTTGATGTTGCAGACACAGGTTGAGGCTCATTGCTGTCAGATGATTTACTAGATATGCTGTCAGTGTCAGTTGCATCAGCATATTCTAATGAGAAAGATATCACATCTTCAGGACTAAAAATAATCCTTTCAGTATCTTCACCTCTTTGTTCTGGGGTAGCTGAAGCAGCAGGTCCGGGTCTTGAGGAATAGAACTGTTGACGTCTTTCCATTTCTTTTTGAAAAAGTCCTGGTACGAGTTTGTATACTATATCCTGAAGTGCTTTATCCAGTTTGATGTTTGGCTTTGCAGCATTGATCATCATTTCACATACAGGACAGTAACTCTTTGCTTTCAAATGGTTTATAATGCAGCTTCGACAAAAGGAGTGTAAACATTCTACAATCGTTGTTGCATCAATATAATAGCCCCGACATAAAGGACATGTTATATGTTCGTTGACTTCTCCAATTAAGGTCCTCTGTGGAACTACTACAACACTGTTTTGTTCAGCCATTGTTACCACTTTTTTATCGGGTTGTTTGTTAGAAGTAACCATTTTAAAGATATAGCGTTACTATGATTATATTGTTTGAGCACACGTAGCTGTTGTCACTACATCTAATGAGTAGGACATAGTTTCACACATATGTTGATATTTCACTACTCCGCCATAAACACAACACATTTTAAAATTATAAACATTATTTTATAAGAAAACAATCAATAAAACTACAAAGCAGTATCGGAATAAAAAGTAGACGACTCAACTTCACATCGTCGCCAATCGCCATGTATAGTAGTTAGGTTGGCAGCACTGCTTTATTTACTTTCATAATACGGTAAAAATCATAATTAATTAAGTTAACAGCATTCAATCACAATTACATAGATTGTGAATCACTTACCATATAAGTATAGTGTGATAACAATTATTAAGATCGGAATAACGTGTAATTACTTAATATATTTTTTTGGCGCCAATACATCGATTAATCCAGTCCGTCCGACCATGAAATGTCAAAATTCTTCTATACTTATTTATACGTTATGATGTTGGTACCCTTGCTTGGCAATGTACAATCGCTCAGAAAAAGGATTATGTACATTTCGACTTTAAAACTATCATTATATTATTATACAAATGCACTGTATTTTTTAAGTTAGTCTTTTCGATCCTTTACTCGGCAGAGGAGAAATCTGGGTCAACGTAAAAATAAATACCAAACTTAAGTTTGGTATTAATTTAGTATCGATTCTCAGCCAATTTGTGTTGTCTGCTTTTATGAAACTAATTGTTATGATTGATTTAATTAATATAATGAGAAAACCGGAGGTACCGGATTCCCTGTTCCCAGGGAACTTTAATTCGATAGTTTTTAAGACGAGCGTGAACCGATTTTTTAGGTGGGCGCGCTCTATTTGGTCTATGATTGTAAGCCATTCGATATCGCTTATCATCAAGCGAATTGAAGGCTAGCAGCAAACCTATTTGGCATAAAAAAATATATATTAACGTTATATTATTAAGAGTTTTTAGATATGAAGCTACAACATTAGTCGTTTACTAATAGCATAGCTAATAGAATGACTTAATATCATGACGGATCATCACCAAAGCCTATAGCGTTACTGCTGGTGGTGTGACAAAATAAAAATGAAAATTAATTTTAAATCGACATAATAAAGCAATCATTAATGTACTTTTAATTTACTTAGCCAATAACTGTAGTAAATATTCATTTATTGTATATTTCCTATGGGCCAATTAGCCTATCTCCATTGAAAATCCTATAAGTTAGTACCTTATTGGTTTATGGACATCCCTATTAGCGCAATGGCCAAGGATATTTGCAAATATTTGACTGACTCTGCCTGTCTTCCATTTAATTTATGTGTAACAGATACTTACTTAAATTTAAATTTAAGAGCCAAGCATGACAAGGGTCTTGGCACTATTTGTCAGAGATTATTAGTTAAGTGCTTATAGGTAGCTCAAATATTATAGTTTGGCCAACGAAAGCTGTCCACGAATTTTTTCAGAAACTTTTATATGGCAACATTTTTTTACTGTCAAGGAACTGATACATTTGTCATTATTGATGTCAACAACAACTCCGTATCGTTTATTTTTTTCCTTGAATTTGTTATTAATCATGCCGAAAACAATCAAAAGTTCGACGAGAAATCTACTGTTTACCATGATCAACAAATTTAATGATGTGAAAAGTGATATAAACGAGAAATCTGCAAAGAAAATACAACAACTGAACTCAATCGCTTCACTTTTAGGTTAGTTTTTTTGTAGTATGTGGAAACATCTTGATATTTCTTGAATATTTTAAACATTTTGTAATTACTTTTCTGGTTATTTTTAGAAAGTATTGACGACGAATACAACAGAGAGATAAAGCTCAATATAACAAAGGTGTTACATGAAATGATATCTGTGGAAAAAAACGAAATACTGACTTGTGAAAAACATTATTTAGAAAAGATATCTTCAATGACAGGTATTCTAATTTAACATAATTATCGATATAAGTTAGTTTAACATGACATTATTGTTTTACTTATCACATTCTCACACTGATAGGTGTAACTTATTTTATGCCAATTAATATAAAAAAGTGAATTCACTGATTCATATTGAAAGTCTCTAAATCTTCAAATAATGCAATGTTTGAACTACATCAGTTCAGATAAAAGAAATTGACAAGTTGTGAAAGTGTTTGGTGTTTTTAGAGTTTTGTTTACATTTGTCTTTTGTTTTTTTCAGAAGTAAGTGTAAAAACACTTAGGCGAATAAAAAAGGAAGGTTCAGTAAATCAGGGCCAGTGGAACACTCCAGGAAAGAAACGACCTCATCCAGCAACAGTTTCTAATTTGGATGATTTTGATATTTCAGCCATAAGAAATAAAATAAATGAATACTATTGTGTAAAAAAACAAGTTCCAACATTAAGAAACCTGCATAATGAACTGAAAGAAGCAATTGACTTCACTGGATGCCGTGAAACTCTTAGAAAATTGTTACACAATAATGGATTTGAATTTGTTAACAATAAAAATGAACGGGCCTTGCTTACAGAAAGATACGATATTGCTGCATGGAGGCATAGATACCTAAGAACAATTAATAAGAAAAGACTGGAAGGTAAACAGATTATTTATATTGACGAGACATATGTACATCAGAATTATAAAGTAAAAAAATCCTGGCAAGGTCCTTCTACGAGTGGCGTAATCAGTAATATATCATCAGGTAAACGGTATATCATTGTACATGCAGGATCAGACGAAGGATTTGTTCCAGGAGCTTTATTAATATTCAGCACAAAATCGAAATCTGCAGATTATCATGATGATATGAATGCTAATAACTATATGAAATGGCTAGAAGAAATGTTGCTACCAAATTTAAGTAAGCCCAGTGTACTTGTGATGGACAATGCAAGCTACCATGTAAAACAAGTCAACAAACCACCTTCAATGTCTGTTACGAAAGTGGTAATACAGACATGGCTTCAAGAAAATAACATTGCTTTTGAGGATTATCAAACAAAGGCAGAATTAATGTGTTTGGTAAAAGATAATAAACCTACTCCAAAATATGAAGTTGAAGAACTTCTAAAAAAGCACAGCAACATTCACAACCATGAAATTTTATTATTGCCTCCATACCATTGCGACCTCAATGCGATTGAGCTGGTATGGAGTCAGGCAAAAAGAAAAGTCGCTAGCAAAAATATTGGTATACCAGCATCGGAAATGCAAAATTTAATTAAAGAATGCTTTGATAGTGTAACTAATGACGATTGGAAGAAATACACTGATCACGTAATTAATGTTGAAAATCAGTATAAAGCGAGGGATCAAATTTTTGAAACTGAGCTCGAAAGATTCATTATAAATGTCGGGGGCGATAGCAGTGAAGAAAGCAGTGAACCTGAATCATTATCAGGTGTGGAATACTTAGAGTCGGATTTCGACTACGATTCGTAACTTTTTTACAAAAAAAAATTATGTTCAGTTCATTAATAAACGTTTAGTAATAAAATGTTGTTTACTTCATGCACATCTTATTCACCTTCAACTAATAATAAAAAAACAGTGAGAGTCAAAAAATCCATATAGCAATGTAACTTTGTTATAGCATACATTATAGGTTATAGCATGAGAAACGAGGCAATTCTCTCTAACACAATAGGTACTCGTATGTAGGTTTGGTACCATTGGATAAGGTATCTGTATTATTAACAATAATTAGTCTTCAAATATTTATTTTTGTTATAGTGACATTTTTCCCTGAATATTAAAAAGTATCAACTCTGTTTATGCAGTATAATAACAGTGTTGACAACCTAATTTTTTTTGAAATTGCCGCCGTTTTCAGTGGACAGCTTTCGTTGGCCAAACTCTAGCTCTGCTATCATGAACGTGTATACATCCAGAATTTAATTTTATAAAGTTTTAGGGGTAATTCTAACTAGTTTGACAAGGTACCTACTACAAATTACCTGTTTTAAATAATAATAAAATAGTTAACTAGTAATAGTAATAAAAAATGTAAATTACCGCAATAGACTATAGATATTTAAAATAATGGCAACATTGATTTCAATTGTCAAGAGTTGACTACATTCGCATACCTCCTTCTTTTCATTCAACGGAGTCTCGAGCACAGACCGAAATCTTCATCGTGAATTTTTAAATCAATCACGAACTCCTTTTAAAGGAGGAAAGTTTAACTTTTCCCTACTTAAACATGAGAGCCAAGGTATATAATTATTTGTGTTATCTAACCACGTATCTATTAGGTGATTCTTAAAGTTACATCTGGCGAAACCGCGTTATGCCTTGTGATCTCAAGTGTATGTATTAATTGTTTCAGTGGCGTAAGAAGCGCATGCGAAGGCTAAAGCGCAAAAGGAGGAAGATGCGTGCGAGGTCCAAATAAATGGTACGTTATAACTATATTTCCAATTATACTACTGATAATATATCTCATTGGAATTCGAATGTAGTGTAATAATGACACCCACCCGGCTTCTGATCTTTAGGATAGATAATTTGATAAATTAATTTTAAATAACCTCGTGGTATTCTTGCCAAATATCGGATATCTCTATACCATTCCTTTGTCCAGATTCTCAGGATTCTACTCATGTAATCTCGCATGTTTTACTCCACTGATTCTATTTATCTCTTTTCAATCGGATTCTTAGCTCTTTAATTTCAAACTCATGTTTCTCGTATTTTTTTTAGAGTAAATTAACCTCTAAAATTATGCTAGGCTTATCTCATTGCGCATATAAACAGTTGTAATGAAGTGACAAGTTGACATGCTTTAATAAATTGATCAACAGCTCATCATAACCAGCAAATTTATTATGTGCAAATTTAGTATCTTGGCGGTCTTATAAATCTGATAAAAGCAGAGTTAATTGCCAATGATCCCTAGTATGCATTTTGTAATCTGTATCAGTAGTTAATAACAGGAAATAATAATAACAACAACCACATGGTTCGTGTCTTGAGAGTTTCATGTCTAAGGTAGATAAGTTAGTGTGATAGTTATTAGTGGGCCATTTACAATAGCTATAAGATCTGTTAATGATTCGCTTTTACAATTATATTCAAATATTGTCAATTACTGTGATTGGTTGTAACTATTGAAATTACATAAATAGGTATTATTATCAGAAAGTTAGTGTGTTCTTATTAATGTAACTTAGTGTAGGCTGTATAGTACATTTTACCAGTTATTTTGTACTAGCTTCCGCCCGCGACTTCGCCCGCGTGGATTCCGAATGTTTTGTAGCCTTCCTTGATATATGGGCTATCTAACTCTGAAATAATTTTTCAAATCAGACCAGTAGTTTCTGAGATCAGCACGTTAAAGCAAACAAACTCTTCAGCTTTATGGTATTAGTACAGATATCAGTATGTAACAGAGGGAATTTTTCTTGTTACAAAGATTACCATATATTTTTAACTTTGTAATGTCTGTCACTAATAATATAAATTGTTATACATAACTACTAGCTAATCATTATCCATACATTACTGCCATTTGTGGTACTTAATGATGCAGGTGCATTTGTAGTAATTAAGTATAAAAGATATCAAGCATGTAAGCCCAAAGTTTTATGGTTAAAATGGTAAATTGAAAGTTGCTTGGTTAATGTTATATTTGTTAAATGCCTACTGATCTAGTAGTTAAAACTTTTTTTTATATAATTTATATTCCCTTTGAGGCAGTTGTTACCTCATTATGAGGCTAACATATAGAATCGAAGGGTATATTATGTATGCTTACTCCACCCTTATGATGTTATATTGTATCATAGGGACTAATAACAAGCTAACAAACCACTTGCAAGTGTAAAGTTCTATCCATCCATACTTATATTATATTTCCAGCATAAACAATAATACATTATTATAAAGTGAATTTCCAAACTTTGTAAATTCACTTGTTTTGTGCGGGTTGATACATTACTTACACTTGCCAAGCTCAAAACTGAAATGATATTTGATATTAATTTTTTTGGTTTGTTTCAGGTACATGTGTGGAGTTAGTTTAAGCTAATACTACTATTGTATCAAATAAAAAACAAAAAAATCATCTTATGTTTTATTTAGAATATCCTCACTACTAGTTTTATTTGCAAGTATCTAGTGAAGGCTTGAATCAATGTTTGCTATGCAAAGGACATAGCTAAAATTCCATACACAAAACCCCGAGTCGACAGCAACTAAATTTATACCAATGGTTTAACCTTAGATTATCTAGATGGAGTCTGGCGCTACATTGAAACAAAAAACAACGTGCCAATTGTTTTTTTTTTTTTTGCATGAATTCGTGCGTAGTGATACCAGTTGATATACATTACAACTAAAATGGGGTAAATTGCCCAACGTGGTACAGTCTATCTTTTAACTCGAAATAAAAATTATTTTTATATAATAGGTACATAATTATTGTGTTTGGTACTATTTATATATTATGAAGACAATGATTTTTTTTATTACAAGCAATTGGCCATGGCACTTTCTTTTTCTTACGGAGCTAAAATTTTTCACGTTGGTTCAGTTCCAAAGACAATACATTTTCATGATAAGCGTGACCGAATTGTAACCAAGGGTTGGCTCCAGACGAAGGAACTCCTCAATGGTTAACAGTATAGACTCAACATTTTGTACACACATTTAACCATGATAGCTCTTCCTAAAATTCACCATGATCTTAACACCAC
Organism: Abrostola tripartita; assembly: GCA_905340225.1. Lineage (NCBI taxonomy): Eukaryota > Metazoa > Arthropoda > Insecta > Lepidoptera > Noctuidae > Abrostola > Abrostola tripartita. The sequence goes on from HG996488.1 coordinate 9,102,044, forward strand.
CCTCACGGTTGCCAGACGAGGGAACTCATCAACGGTCAACAGTAGTGACTCAACATTTTATATGCACATTTAACTATAATATCTCGTTCTAAAGTTCACCATGATTTAAACACTATCCCCATGGTTAACTTCAGACGAAGGAACTCCTCAAATTTCCTCGGCGCAGGCACGAAATTAAGTATACACATGCTGGCGCTCATGTCGAATTTTGCAAGAGTCAATAGGCCCGCCATCTTGAAATTCAAAATGGGTGGAATTTCGAAAAAAAAAAACAAGCTTATTTCAATGTACTACAATACACTTCGATTCGTAGAAAACTGAAGATCCATTATCCACCATAACATTAATAATATCGCCCTACCAACATACCGGTCTCATGTGTAAATGTGGGAAATTTAGTTTTCACAGACTTGCCACACTTGCAAAATGGCGAATTTTATTTTTTTTATATTCCAATATTTGCAATAATTCATTATTCCAGAACTAATGATAATTTATTTAACATACGGGTGATAGGATACATATTTATTAATATTCAATCGGCCTCTGTAATTTCTACACACCTTAATAGCCCATTTCGCCATTTTTATTACGTTATTTTATGATAGAAAAACAAGCGTCTCCATTGACAACACAATTGACACTGTTGGCTTTTGGCGCCAATTGTGAGGAATAGGCGCTATAAAATACCGACGCTGTCAGGGTCTTGACACTCCATCTAGACATATATATAATCAAAGGGTTTAACTTAATTAGATATATAATGGTACAAGGTATGGGCAAAAAGGCGACACTAAAATCCGTGGAAGCTAAACCTTATACGTACAAGTAACTCGCATAATATCACGCCTGTATTCCTCGAAGCGACCACGAACCGGAAGATGCTGGCAGGCCCTAACCGGAAGACGCAGCGTTGGCAGGCCTCCCACCAGGTGGACTGACGATATCGTCAGAGTTGCGGGCAACCGGTGGATGCAAATCAGTATACTTATGTGGTCTTTGATGCAAATGGCAAGTTGTTCATTGTGGCGTTCTAACGGGGAGGCCTTTCTTTTGTCCAACACTGGACGTCTTCCGGCTGATGATTTCCCGAAGAGATAGGCAAAGGACTGAGTATGTTACTGTTGAAGCCCACGTTGTACTATTACTTATAGTTGCACAGTAGGTACATAGTTATACATTTGTGGTTGCATTTGTCAGAGGACAATTTTATAGTCTAAGCCCCCGACCGAAAAAGATTTGTGTTATATGTTTGACCGCTATGTGTGTCTGTGGCACCGTAGCTTCTAAAACGGGTGAACCGATTTCGATGCGGTTTTTCTTATTTGAAAGTAAATTTTCCAGCGATAGTTATTAGATATGTTTTATCAAAATCGGTTCAGCCATTTACAAGATATGGGGGATGAAAGAGGGGACGACCAATCGAATATTTTTATCTATACCTACCAAAGTTGGATATCAAATGAAAGGGCATCATGTGCACATTATAAAAAATTAAATTTAATCAAAATCAGTACATACATATAGCCATTTTCAAGATATAGGGGGTGAAAGTAAGCATTAACAATCGAATATTTTCAAATATACATACCCAAGTCAGATATCAAATAAAAGAGTATGGTGTGTATATTACAAAAACAAGACTAAATAAATTTAAAATAAAATTAAATTTAAGAAACCCCCAACCAGTGATGTGTCATAAATAATGACACATCACTGCCCCCAACGCAAAAAAGAAAAGCGGTCATTTAAAAAGACAAAAATTACACCTATCATTGAGCCATCAAATCCGATCCGAGTAACAACTTTTTAAGACAATGTCGCGGCGGTGTACCGCTACGTGTTTAGAGCAATAACTGACCAATTCAACACCCAGATTTGCAACAAACATTTGATGATTCGAAGCAATTGCTAGTAACTTAATAGATAGTACCTACTATGATAGTACTCAAACTGAGGGTCTGACTTACTTAAGCGGTGCCCTACCCGGGGGTTTTTTAAATTTTTAATTTATTTAGATTTAGGGGTGTCAGTTTACAGCTAAATCCAAATTAGACGAACTATAGGTTCACAGTAAAATTGACATTTTTTTTTTATGCAAATAAGATTATCTAAAACTTTTATCAAGTAACTTTTAGTCGTAAAACCAAAAATAAAAAATATAAGTGAAAATCCATGACAAATGGAGAAAGAAATTCTATTTGTCGAAATACATAACTTTTTTCTAATTATTTTACAAAAATATTACATTACACCATTTTTAACCCCCGACGGAAAAAGAGGGGTGTTATAAAGTTTGATCACTATGTGTGTCTCTGTCTTTCTGTGGCTCCGTAGCTCTGAAACGGGTGAACCGATTTGGATGCGGTTTTAGTTGAACGCAGGTTTTCTAGCGATGGTTCGCAGATATTCTTTTATAGATCGGTTCAGCAATTTACAAGATATAGTGGGTAAAAGCATAGAGGAAATAAGTGAGAATTAACAATTGGATATTTTCATATATACCCAAGTGGGGTATCCAATAAAAGGGCATGATATTATGTTTATTACAAAAACAAGACTACATTTTCAAGTAAAAAAATTGAGTAGAAAATTTAAAAAACCCCCAAGGCAAAAAAGTAAACCGGTCATTTCAAAAGTCAAAAATAATACCAATCATTGAGCCATCAAATCCGATCCAGTAACACCTGTTTATGACAATGTCGTAGCGGGGCCTGGGAACTGCTAAGTTTAGAGCATTAACTAAATAGTTAAAATAGGGAGATTGCATAATCATAAAACACTCACAATTCTCTTAACTGTTCTGACTTAACAATTCAACACCCAGATTTGTAACAAATATCTTATCGATCGACTTCATCATGACGACCAAGAAGCGTATATTCAGTGATGTCACTGTGATCGGGAAGGTGAAAACCGGTAGCGATCATCGTATTGTCAGAGGCACACTGAATATCCATGTTAAGCTTGAACGGTCTCGTCTGATGAAGTCCACGCTCCGTCCTGGTCCTGCCCAGATCCAGAACCCCGAAAGCTTTCAACTCGAGCTGCGTAATCGTTTCCAGTGCCTAGCCGAATGCGAAACAGCGGACGAGATAAACAACGGGTTCGTGGAAGCTGTCCAAGCAGTGGGGTCCCAGTTCTTTAGAACCCCACGCCGCAGCAAGCCTCAGAAGCTCTCCAAGAAAACCATTAAGTTAATGGAAGCCCGGAATGCGATGAGACTGCAATCTTCAGCAGACATGTCGGAATACGGTCAACTCAATAGGCGAATTTCTATCTCCACGCGTCACGATTCGCGCTCCTTTAATACTGCCCGTATTAAGGACGCAATTGAGCGGAACCAGGGCTCCAAAGTGTTCGCGAGGAATTTGTCTGTTGGGAAAAGCCAAATGACGAAGCTGAAGATCGACGATGGCAGTATCATCTCATCGAAACCGGAAATATTGAGAGAGCTCGAGAGGTTTTACGGACAGCTGTACACCTCAACACGGGAACCCGTTGTCAGGATAGCTCAGGACTCTAGAGCTAAACTGACCCGACACTACACTGAGGACATCCCAGACATCAGCCTGTACGAGATTAGAGTGGCTCTGAAACAGCTTAAGAACACCAAGGCGCCGGGTGATGACGGAATTACAACGTAGCTTCTGAGAGCGGGTGGAAAACCGGTACTTTTAGTCCTCCAGAAGCTATTCGATTCCGTCATACTCGAGGGTACTACGCCAGAAGCATGGCACAGGAGTGTGGTGGTGCTCTTCTTCAAAAAAGGTGACAACACCTTGTTGAAGAATTACAGACCCATCTCGCTCCTGAGCCATGTGTATAAGCTGTTTTCGAGAGTCATTACGAACCGTCTCGAACGCAGGCTTGATGACTTCCAGCCTCCCGAACAAGCCAGCTTCCGAAAAGGCTTTAGCACCATAGACCACATCCACACGCTCCGCCAGATTATACAGAAGACCGAGGAGTATAATCGGCCACTGTGTCTAGCGTTTGTGGACTATGAAAAAGCCTTCGATTCAATCGAAACCTGGGCTGTGTTGCAGTCCCTTCAGCGATGTCATATTGACTATAGGTTGTGGAGGAAGGGATGTGGAGTTCCTCCAACGAAAAGGAAGATCTTCCAACCAGGCGGTGGTATGCCTGGTGGGCCGCGGCGCCCCACTTCTCAACTCGGGGCGGCTGTATATATAGCTAGCGCGTGTGATTACTTCGCTAGCGCGATGCAGGAATGTCATCATGATTCGTCCTTCGACGGGTAGATGTCGCTACAAGGTATATCGAGGTGTTGAAGTGTTTGTATAGTAACGCCACCATGTCGATCCGGTTACAGGACGAGAGCACGAAACCAATCCAACTGCAGCGTGGTGTGAGACAAGGAGACGTGATTTCTCCGAAACTGTTCACAAATGCGTTGGAGGACGTTTTCAAGCTCTTGGACTGGAACGGGTCGGGCATCAACATCAATGGCGAATACATCACTCACCTTCGTTTTGCCGATGATATAGTTATCATGGCGGAATCGCTGGAGGAGCTCAATACTATGCTCAGCGACCTCAGTCTCGTTTCCCAACAGGTGGGTCTTAAAATGAACATGGACAAGACGAAGATCATGTCAAATGTCCATGTCGCACCCGTACCGGTTATCGTTGGGAACGACACTCTCGAGGTTGTTGACCACTATATCTACCTTGGACAAACTGTTCAGTTAGGCAGGTCCAACTTCGACAAAGAGGTCGCCCGAAGAATCCAACTCGGATGGGCAGCGTTCGGGTAACTACGCGACATCTTCTCGTCCAAAATTCCGCAGTGTCTGAAGACGAAGGTTTTTAACCAGTGTGTGTTGCCAGTGATGACGTATGGCTCTGGGCAGTGATGTGTCATGACACATCACTGCCCATTGCATTTGGTAGCTCAATGATAGGTATTACCTATGGTATTACTATTGACTTTTTATATGATCGCTTTTCTTTTTTTGCGTTGATTTGCATTGATGCCAGTGCAGAGCTCAGAACCTTCAGCGCCCCCTGACCTTCTACAGTTAATATTCTGCAGATGCAAAGAAAGCTGTGGAGCGATGTGTGGATTTCGAAAACAAATGTTCTCCAGTGTGCCTGCATTGTTCTGGGGAGACTTGCAGCAACATAATGGAGCTGTCGAAAAAATTGAGGAAAATGATTTTGAAGATGAACCGCCGATAATGACGCCACTTTCTTCTTCGGTTCTCCCTCAAGTATTTAATATAGGAAGTCAATCAGATGCTGAGCCGCAGCCTGGTCTATGAAAAAGACCTGGGAGTCCTAGGACAGAGTAGATGTGATTTAGAAAATCACCGTTGACTATGCCTTCTCGGAATACCTCGTCAAAAAAACGTGCCTCCAGATTCGACCTCGTAGGTGGTGGGGAAAGGAGTCAGTAATTAAATAATAACAATAACTAAAACGATTAGGTATCATAAAAAAATAATTAAATATGATTACCTAATGATGTTGGGACCAACGAGTGGCGCCCGCCTTATGGTTGTTAATGTAATTATAGCTCAAAAGGGATTCTCTTTATTCTTCTGTATAAGCAATGTACACCTCACTGGGAATCTGGGATAGTTAATATTATCATGTAGATCTCTATCTCCGAATACAAAACAAACTCTTTATGCAGGGCATTTTCCTACCTTCCAAAAAATTGATTGAATACGTCAAAATATCATGCTTAGAATCTCGGTTCAGAATCATGCCAAAAATCCAGACTACAATGATGATTTTAGGGTATTCCATTTTTGAAAAAATGACGAGTTTTAACGACATGTTTAATTCAATGTCACATTTTGAAGTTTAATTATTTCAATGATTTTTAATTCATTTACACATGGACATGTAAATTAAACCGCAATGGGTCGGATGAGCGGAATTAAGTGGGAAAAGGCCACACAATGTCGACCTATTCATAACATAATTTCATCAGATTTTCCTAAATATAATCCCCAACCATGGAAGTTTATGGTAAGCATATGATATTAATAGTGTAGGTACTCTCATTATGATAAGACCAACCGTTTATATCTGTAGAAAAATAGGCGTAGAATAAATCGTTTAGATAACCAATTATTTAGGGAATACCTTCTATAAGACAACTACCTGCCTAAAACTTACAAAGCACGATGTCTCCGATAAGTACCGCTCAATTTCTCGTCTCGTCTCGTCGGTAAGGTCTCTACACCAGTAGAGCTACCTCTCCTCATTTAATTTACGGAATATGTCGAATTTACAATCATTCTACTAGGTACTTATTTATGTCTTCAAATGACATCTGTGTGGAATGAAATGTGATGTTATTTAACAGGAAGGTAGAGCACGAGTAGAATGGTTATTGTCTTACGAGTACCAAAGAATGTGGTTGGAGGAAAGAGAAGCTTGGAAAAAGAGAATGTATCCTGAAAATACGACGGTCAACGTTGATATTGTAAAACGTTATGTTCTGACTTTCAAAACGAATCATCAACCTCCGAAGCCAGAGAAAAAGAAACCATTTAAAATGAAAAAGTATGTACTTGCCCCTACTTACTATATTGTGAAAGTGAGGATCGATCGACCAAACGAGATAGCTCGTAACATTCTACTTCTATGGTCCATATTGTGCATAATATGAATATAGGTACCTAGGTATATAGGTAGCAAGAAATTAGTAAATATTCCTTATGAAAGATATTCTTTATTAATAAGTGCCCTGCTATACCTAATCATGTATCACGTAAAGCTAAAAGTGATCTTCTGATTTAGCCAAGGCCTTGTTCGTGAGTATATTGTCTTTGGTCTGCCTCGTTGGTCTAGTGGTCGCTTGGCGCGACTGGTGAGCATAAGGTCCTGAGTTCGAATCCCGAGTCGGTTAGTGTTGCTGGGTTTTTCCGTTAAGTAATTCTCAGTAGCAGCAAGGAGTCTGGATTTGTACCTGGTTGGTTGCAATAGGCTCCCCCACCTATAACATTGAGTCCAATAACAACTGACGAAATGTGGGAAATTTGACGAAATTGCCTACCCCTTCGGGGAATACAGGGCGATGTTATTTTATATTTTCTTTAACGCAAAGATTTGAAATAGCAGGCGAAGAAGCAAATAGATTTGAAATAAATGCGCAATTTGCCTAGCTCGTTTTATCCAACGACTACGCCAAACCGCTACCTGTAATAACCTCCTTTTCCTGAAGTCAATAAAGTTGCGATAAGATACCTGCAGTGTGGAGGCGAGGTGCTTTGTTACAGTTACCCGGCCTTCGGCCACGGAATTTGGGCCATTTAGTCTCTGTTCATAATTACTTGTTCATAACTTATTTCAGATTCGATGGTATAAGAAGTAAAACTCAAAATAAACGTTCTCAGGACGAAACGGCGATGAGAGATAAAGAAACTGTAAACAAAGAAGAAGAAAAAAATTGAAATAAAATTTATGTTCACGTCTTGTACCTCCCGAGATAAATTATATAAAAATATGTCGCTTTCAACGCTGGCACTCCTAAAACGTTGTTTTTAAATTATGTATTCCGTGACTCTACGTCTCTCTACGTATTTATAAAAATTAAAAACACTGCAATGATAATTATTTATTAGTTTTTTTTCTCGACGCCTATCCTGACCGCTTGTTTTAAAAAGTCAATACTGCCCCCTTGCTCATACGCCTCTACGTGCAATGTAATGCGGCGTCTCGCTACCACAACGTAAACTGTCCTGCTTTAAGAGTTCATGGTAAGGGGGCTATTTTCTCCTTACACACTGGCGGCACGGCATTTCAGGGGATCCTTCGGCATCCCTATAATATATGTAAGAGCATACTGAAGATGGTAGCTATGCCGCGGTATTCTTAGTCGTCAAGTGTACAGCTTTGGTAAAGGTAGAAAACATTTCTTAGCTGGGGTTAACAAATAAATTGTGGATCTGGTTATCGAGGATATTTATTTCCATGCAACAATTGAGGTTCACATTATTAAGGCAAGTACTGACTGGAAAACAATGCAAGAAAGATATGCTATTATAATATCACAAGTTTACCCATGCGCTGTAACGTGCGGTTAAACCAAGGCTGCCCACTATATATAAAAAAAAATGTGTATTTATTTTCGAAACCAAAACTACAATACGCGAGTATTATTTGTAATGTATACAATATTTATGTAGAACTATTTTATGGAATCTGTTTGTATTTCTGTAATATCGTTTAATTAATGTTTCATATAATAAAAACAAAGTTTCAGCACTCTTTATTTTTATTCAATAGTACTAACCGCCGAACTCAGAGACATTTAATGATTACTTAAACTATCACTAAGTAAAGTTTTCTTTATGAAATCTTTACTTAGTGTCAGCTTAAGTAATCATTAATGTCTTATATATTATAATATAGTATAATACCGTTCTTAACAGTATAGTTGGCAACCCTAGGCCCAACATACTCAGATATTCGTAAATTTATAATTTTAAAAGAATAATACACTGTGAAACTCTAAAAATATATACTTTACTATACACTAAAACGCACCCGGTCAGTACATGTCTTTAGAATTAAAATACCTACAGTGAATGACCTTGATTTAAACCTCTATTCTTGAAACTATGTATATATACATATAATTATTTATTGATCATTTTAGTAATACGCTATAACTATTTATTCTACTTTATGATTGAACACAGAATACCCAACCTGAAGCAAACAATTTCAAACAAAAATATTTTTATAGTGTTTCCATTCATATTTTCTTTTTTATATTATATACAATGATGAGTAAATACGATGCTTTTACATGTGACAGTAGGTACTTCTGTAGTAAGCATTATCTACTTAGAAGTAATAATAACTATAATAGTCATGTTTGCTAATTAATTTTTGCCACCTTATTGGGTACAACGAAAAATATCAAATGTATTCATAACTTTGGAATATAACATCTTAGTACTGGATAAACTACTGTTTATTGAATATTTGGCAGGTTAAGGTTACTTAGATTTAACAAAGTTAAAGGGCAAATTATATTGTGGTTGGTTTTTGAACGTCTTACGATTCATTCAATTAACCATCGGGCATATAAGGGCAATTCATTAAAATCCCGAGGTAATTACAGTTATTTTCTAGTTTTATTAATTATTAAATTACATAAAGCATGTTCACACAACTCCGCATGTGGGGCTAACAATCAAAAAATTACTTAACCAAATCAGTCATTATTATAATAATTAGGTACTAGAGTTCTGAATGCAACACCATTTAGATAGTTATAAAAGTTATAAGTTTAATGTGCTCAACAACATACTTGGTCATACTTCGTTGTGATATTGTATGGCATAATAATATCAACATATTATAGGGTAGCACTTCTTTTTCCGATCGTTAATGGTATGAAATAAAACTATTAAATAATATTTGCCAATTTCCAAGCACTCTTAATAACATTACATAATATTTTAATGTGGAATGATGGTATACACGCTACCATATTAGTGGACTTCAAACAAAGCATATTTAGTGTGCATGTAACAGTAAATTAAATATTATTAATGTCTGTCCTGAGTAATGTTACGTTCTTTGATCTAAAACTGGTAGTTCCCCACCAGCCTTGCATAAAAACAAAGCGAGCATACCACAAACAGAGGGTGTTTGTTTTTTAGGTGATGTTAACGGGTATTGGTTTATTACAGCTGGTTTAGTTGTGTATACAGTCGTTGCTTTCTACGTTTAGAGTTGGAGTAGGCGTTGCAACCAGACCAAATCATTCAGACGTCGGTAATATAATGCCTAAATCCTAAGCATTTCTGCACAGTAAATAGTATATCGTTAGCAAATCACGAAATAGAATGTAAAATTACTATTCACGTTTAGTATCAAGGCCATCGCTCTTGATTCAATGTTTCCACACATGTAACAATTATTTAAATATTAGTATAATAAATAGTATTGTTACATCTTACTTATATTAGAAAGGCAAAATGTTTAAGTATTTGGATGATTGTTACTTGTCATAATAACCTCAAAATTGGTTTTGGCTGGTTTGCAAACTTGGATACTCCGTAAGTCGTACGGGCTTTTTTTACTAGATGATTAATAAGATCATAAATGCACATTACATTACAGATGACGCCCCCCGTTAAAATGCAACATTCGAAAATAAATCCTGATAGTCGATACTGGATTGTGAATACGCCGTGCTTATCCGGGCCAATGTAATGTTAGCGTGTACACGTTCAGCTAGAACTATTTTTTAATTCTATAGAGAACAATTACGAATTAATTTATGCATAACATTTTGTTGATTGTCGAAATTATGTTTTTATGAAACAGTGATGTGGAAATTAGCCAAACTGAAAGCTGAAAGCGGTTCCGGGGAATCCACCACCTGAGTGGAAATCGAAATGCTGTCCACCACGATTGAAGAACGTCTGGAATACTACGTTGGGGTCGATATCTGAAAATATAAAACCAGATATTACAATAAGTTTGGCACTTCCTTACGCATCATCTTTCGCTCGATTTTCGTTGCAGTAGTAGTAAGTGCTTGTCGCTAGCTCAATTTTTAAGTAAGTATAATAGTTAATAACTAACTAAACTAGCTAAAAAATGTAACATCTTCAGAGTGTGTTTGACAGGCAAGAAATATGACATGCACTATTGTCAAAACTCACCTTAAATCTTTAGCGCAGATGGCCAATTTATTTAGGCAATGAGTCATTTTGAATCATCATATTATAATTAACTGCACGAGCAAAAGTATATCATCTTGTGTAAATGACGCACGTGTGGGAGTATGATAGTAATCTAGACGGCATCTTAGAAAGCATTACAGATATATTTGATTGTAAGTTGGTAAAATACGAAACAGTCATTAGTCTTTTTAATTTCTCAATACTGTATATCATTTAAATATAAAAATATATTTAAAAAAAACAATACAATCTGCAATTCCGTATTATTTTGCAACTATTGAATTCTATGAATTTTTTATTCACTAAAAAGGGTAGTATCTTATGGATATTATATCTTAGATTAAACTTTACGAAAGGACACAGGCTTCTTTTAACATTTCCATGCTATGACGCGAGTAATACTTAATTCTTTGCTTACTATGAGCTCATATACAACATGAGCTCGCCCAGCTAGGAGCCAGTACCAAACAAATTCAGAAGGTCTTTTAATCATGTCATGTAAACTATTTACATTTATATACTCAGGCTCTATTTTCCTGCTTGAACCATGCATATTATAAAAGCTATAGTTGCCTGTTTTAAATAAAATGCCGAACGCAATAAACATGTTTGACGCAGTGTAAAGTATGTACGGACCTGCCATGCCCGAGCCGTCATCGTCGAGGTCCTGCCCGTGGTCGTAGCGCGCGCGCTTCTTGGGGTCGCTGAGCACGCCGTAGGCCTCGCCCACCTCCTTGAAGCGTCTCTCCTGCTCGCGCCGCTCGGTGTCCGGGGCGCCCGCGTGTCTGTCCGGGTGGTGGACTAGGGCGCGCTTCCTGTAAAGTTATACTTTATTTCTTAGTTTATGTGCACAAAAGTGGGTCTTAAATTGTAACACATCATTGTGTGACTTTGTGTTCTAATACAGGTGACTAAAATGCCCCGAATACATAACCTCCTTCTTTTTTGAAGTCCGTTTCAAAAGAAGTTCAAATACAGTGAGGTACAAATAATAAATTATAATATTATTTATAAATACATTACCCTTTTCACTATTTTGTATTCAGTCGTTAGCCTTACTCGTTCGTAAATTAAGTAAAGAATAATATTTCATTGTACCTGTATGCTTTCTTGATTTCATCTTCAGAAGCAGTTTTTTCGATTCCAAGTATCTTGTAGTAGTCCTTGCGTTTAGATTTCTTCAAAGCTATTTTAGCTTCATGTAACAATTGTTTGTTTTCCTTGCTTTTATCAATCTTGTAGAGTTTTTCGTAATCTTTGACGGCCTCTTCGTAATCCCCAAGTTCAGTGTAGCACTTAGCTCGTCGTAGGAGCGCTTTCATGTAGTTTTCGTCTAATTCAAGAGCAGCTGAACACGCTTCAGCAGCTTCTTTGATTTGATTCAGTTTGGCGCATACTGTAGCCTTGTTGAAGTAAAGTTTAGCATTTACTATCTTATTGTTTTTGTCAATAGTTAAAGCTTCGTTATAAAGACTCAAGGCTTGTTGCCACCTGCCCATTTTAAATGCTTCATTACCTGTAATCGTTAATGGACAATTAATTATCCACATATCAATTAAACTAAATGATGAATACAAGCTATGTTTACTAATATGTTTATAATTGTAGCCTTAGTTCTGGTGCTTGAGTATGAATAATAATGATTGAGCACAATCAATTACAAAATATAAAGGTTTACCTTCTTCTTTCTTTTGTTTAAGTAGCTTGGCTTTTTTGTAAGTTTCAATGGCTTTTTTATGATCTGGGGCAAGGCGTAAAACTTGTTGGAAATGCTTGAATGCTTGTTCATCTTTATCCTTAAATGTAAATGTTTTTATTAGATAAGTAAATAAAGCAAATCTTGTTTAATCACAACAATAATTATTTATTGACCTTACCTCAAAATACAGGCAGAGACCGCGTACATATATTGCCTCAGTATCGAAACTGTCAAATCTTAATGAATCATTAGCTATCTCCTGTGCTTCTTGACAACGTCCAAGCATAGCTAAACATTCTGCTTTTGTGAGCTTCGCCCTAAAGAACACAAACAGTCATAACACAAACTGATGTAAAATAAATATCCTAATATTTACTGTTGTTTGGGGTTTTTACATAAAATAATCAGTTTTTTATTTTTATTTTCCTCCATTACCTATAAATATGTATACTTACTTGGAGCAAGAGGGGCTGTAGTCAAGACAGCGGTCCATGCAGAAGACCACGCGTCGATAGTCCTGGGCTTCCATAGCGCGCTGAGCGTCCTCGTGCAACTTGCGCAGTGTTTCAAGCGCCCGCCGCTCTCCCGCTGCGCACTCAACGCCGCCCAGCTCGCTTGCCCGTCTAACAGCCTGGTCGCCACCTAACAGGTCACCTGATTCACAAGATACCATAAGTTAGAACAACATTTTCATCTACTATATACAAAAGACTACAGTAATGCTATAGTCTGTAAAGACTATGTTAAGTGGACAAGAAACAAAGACTGTGTGTATAACACATTATTATTTTGGTAACAAGTAACTTCACTGCAGTGAGGCTGTGTGATAATATTTCATAGCGTAACTGTAAACTTTAAAGTGGAAATTAATTAGACACAATAAATTAATAAAAAAGTAATTGTTTTTGGTTTTTCTTATTGTGTCAGTGAATTTACGTTTGTAATTAGTATTAATATTGTAACAGCTGTTAAATATAACTAGTCATTGACAAATACTAATAAAGATATTATTATTATTAAATATATGGTAGCAACATCAAGGCTAAACCATACAACAGTAACATGATATAATGTGGTTTGCAGATCAAATGCTGATAAGAAATCAACTGTGCACTATAAAGTAATAAAAAAATTTAATTATTTGTACAAGACCAAGAGGATAACTAGGTTATTTGTGTAACTAATCAGCTTGTATCAAAGAAACATACAAATATCAAGACAGTTACTCAACTATAGTAACATGTTTAAAAGGTTGTCTGATATTATAATTTACCCATGTGTGTTATTATAAGTTGTATAAATATAACAAGCCTGAATGTGCATGACATAATACTATAGCACTGTTGTTTATATAATCCGATGAGTTGTGTATTATTATATTAAATTAAATAATAATAATAAAATATTAGAACCTATAGCAATACAGCATTTGGCCATACGAATATAGCCTTTTGTAAATGTGGAGTCCAAAGCAACAGCTTTCTGTGCATCTTCCAGGGCCTTCTTGTACATGCCTAACATCATGTAACATGCAGATCTGTTTCCATAGTAGGCTGCATTATCTGGGCACAGCTGTATAGCTTCATCATACATAGCCAGGGCACCCTTGTAATTTTTGAATTTGTACAAATGATTACCACTTTCTTTCTTTTCTTCAGCCACCCTAAAATAAAAACAAACAAAACACTTGTTACAAGTTCTACTGATACAATTGATTATTGTGATATCAGCTCCAGAGGACGATAAAGTGAATGTATCATCTTAACAATGTGGAGTGTTATCTTTGAAAAGACATAAAACCAAGCACAGCTGATTGATATTGAACTTGAAATAATTAGTGTTGTATGGATGGAGACTACATTTCAACGTGTTATTTAAATGTGTAAAAGCATTTGCGTCATTAGCTGAGCAAGATATATAAATTAGAGGCATGCATATCCATGAACTCCCACACATTATGATCAGGCTATTGTACTTAATGTAGGTCACAAGTCAAGGTACCCAGTCTATAAAACCTTAAAAGGACCTTTATCAACGAACAAGGAACATTATTAAATCTTACTACTTGCAGCTTTATAAGCGAGTTTGTAACTTTAAGTGTCCAAAAATCATGAAGGACAGGCTTAATATTCACATAATTAAATTGCTCTATCTTGTTAGTAAAAATATCAATTTACCTTTCTGGACTCTTCGGAACTAAATTATCAATTGTTAAATCCAAGTCCGCTACATCTGAGTCTGCCATTTTTGTAATTTTTCAAGTAAATTCCAATATTTCAAGAATTTTTGTCCTCTTTATTTTGACGACGAATTCACAAAAGAACAGTTTAGGGTTACCAGTCGATAAAAATCGATTTAGAGAGTGTTATAATTAATCATAGACAAGATTACCATAAAGTAGTCGATAGAAATGAAGGTGATAAAACAAATTTGTGGGACTTCTCTATGTTTTTACGTCGTTCGTCATTTTTAGTATTGCCAGATTATTGTCTTTCACAGTGAGGATGTCTTCATGATGTCTTGTAGGCTTAGAGCCTATAACCATAGAGAAAATTAGTATATAGAGAGGCGGTCTCTTAACAAAACAGCAACCCAAGATCGATTAGTTCCCTATAATAATATAATAATAATAATATAACAACTTTATTTATTTTCAGGCAACTATGGCCCATAGATAAATACCTTACAAACTAACATATATAAATATAGTAACATGTTTTGTTAGTATAATTATGGTATAATATAGACTTAATATTATGTTAGTAAAAACACTTCCTAGCACTTCGTATTAGTGCGTTTCGGTGGCACTTGTCCGCGGAAGCGACGGAACACCAAATCTTGCGGCAAGAAGTCTTCCTGCAAGACGAGGGGCAGGTAACAGTTAGGTACTCGTACCACGAACGCCTTGAAGTTGACGTTGCGGCGCGAATCTTCTGACGCACGTACTCTACGATGCTTTCCGCCTTAGTGGTGTAATGCAGGCGCGAGATGTACACCGGAGTGTTCGGCGTGGCAGCCCGCACGAGCATTTTCGGCTCCAATGGGGCTTTGCCGCAGCGGTTCTGGACGGTCCTTTGACGGTGCTTTCTCCGCTGCACCATCTCAAAACCATCTTCATCCCGACGTGGCGCCTGTGCAGCAGGCACGGGCAGTGGGACTGGGCACGGAGTACGGGTGGCGCGCGGCGGAGCCACGCGGACGGGCGCGGGGACCGGTGCGGCGCAGCTAGGTGTGCGAGTTACGCGCTGGCTAGCTGCGGCGCCGCTAAGTATGCAAGCAGTGGGCCGGCTGGCGGCCGCGTCAGCGTCGCGTCGAGGTGTCGATGCATTTACACGTGCCGCAATCGCCGCCGGGGCATCGCACTTGACGACAGCCGGTGACGCATCGGAATCCGCCGACGCAAAACTGCATACGGACGCATTCTGCGCCCCATGACGCGTGTTAACTTTAGAGGCCTCAGGTGACCTAGTTACGGAAATAGAGTTACGTAATAACTCTACTTCAGCACGCAGTTCTTAATGGTCCCATCTGAGACCTCCAATCTGGACTGCACTTCGGTCAGGCTCATCTTTAGGGAGATGATGTCCTTCAGAAGCCTGGTGACGTCGACGTGGTCGAACGTGACGGGACGTAGCTTGTGCAGCTCCTTCGCCACGAAAGTAGGCACGTCGTCCGGGTCGGTCACCTTTAACAGGGTGATGTTGTCCTGGATGCTCTTCTCAGTCCCGTCCCTCCGTCGAGACGGCATCTGGTCGAGTCGATCCAGACTCTGGTACAGCAGTCTCTTGCCACTGCTCACGTCGTCTTTCTTGAAGTTAGTCTTACAGATTTGTAAGATACTAACCTCGTCCATAGTATCGATGCCGTTTTGTGTAAACGCCAACAATTCGTTGACTATGAGTTGTGAGCTCATAGTGGCAGTAGCGGGCAGTGGCACGTAGCCGCGCTGTTCGCGAATTTAAAAAATCCGTACAGTGCACCGTTATGAGGCACGTCCGTATCCGATGCGCAAGGCGACCTTTTTATGCCATCAGAGTTGTCGTTAGGAGTTTCAACAATCACGATCGCGTATTTTTAGACTAGTTTACGGATACAACAACAAACTGAACCTTCTCTTTATAAACTTGTTTATTATAATACAGATAGATGGCGCGGAAATAAATGATAGTGATGATATGACCACTCATAAAGAACATACATGCGCTTACTTCGTAATAATTATTACGAAAATAAATATTTTATTTACATGAAAAATATAATAATTATTAATATATTGTAATGCTTTTTGATGATTAGTTAGTGGGTGAATGGTTAAACCCTACGCCCCCCCCCCCCCTACATAGGACATGTTAAAAGGTGTAAAGGTAGTTATTTGACGTTGATTCAGGGCCGATTTAGATGGTCAGCAGTACTCACACTACAACGCTGTCCACACTCACTACTACGGCCCTTCGTCCGGAGCGCATTTGGCTCGCTTCGACTAACGCTGTGGACGGGGGCCGTTAAACTCCAATGCTCTGTAGAGCGCGCCTAAAGTCGCCGCCCCAGTCGCTGGTCGGCTCCCGCCGGCCTCTCGCGGGAAACCGTGAGTCTCACCTGGCGGTGCCCGACCGCCTAGGTGGCGTGAAGATGCGTAGCTAGTACGCGGCGCCCCTCAGATGCACAACGCAACCACTCACCAGCGGCCGCAAGTCGCATCTCGACAGCGGCCGCAAGTCGCATCTCGACTGCGGCCGCACACGCTTAGCGCCGAGCCCCTACAAGGGCTCAGCGCGCCCCAACTACCGGCGCATTGTTATGCGCCGAGATGATGCCTTGGGCAAGGCCCCAGAAGGGCCGGTACCGATCCCTCGCGACACCTGCGGGGGCGCTGAGACGTCTCTCCAACGGGAATTTAGATGAAAAAAAGAAAGCCAATTAGTAAATAAATTATTGTTCTAAGTACGCGAACAGTAACGCCATCTTGATCTAACAACACATTTTGGGGAATCTCGTGAGCAAAGCTTATCTTGGGTCTTATTCTCGTTAGCCTATGATATAACCAATCTAAGCTTGTCGGTCAGTGAAACGGATAAACTGGTCCCATGTTGTACGTAACGTACGCAACGCAATCTAGACGCTTGATTTTGTATAAAAATATATGCATTTTTATGACACATCACTGATTAGATATATACTTGTTGTATGCAACGTTGCATTGGTCAAATGTTTCCAATATACTGTATTTAAGTTGAATCATTTTTTTAAATAATCTAAGAAATTGATCTGTGCCCATCCGTGGGAGGATAAGGTTGACATTTTTTTGATTAATATCATATTTTTTTTCGAAAATGTCTCTCACAGTTAACCTCAATGCAGTTAACTCTGAGGGAGCGGTTACTGCTTAACCGAACGATTGGCGAGACCTAATACAAGGCCTCCAGCCAGGATAGAGTCGTTAGTCTATGTTAATATTTAAAATCTAAAGTTAGTAATAACATTAATAACAAATAAATATTAGTAAGTTCCACAGATAAAATTAAAGTCTGTGAGTAACTAAGAAGCATGTAATCAGCATGTAACACGTCGTTTAGTTATATTTCTTATTTGCAACATTTAATTGTGTTTGTCATCAGTTTTACTTAGTTTGATGGTTTGATTGATCAACTATAAAATTGGGAACGTCAAAATCTTGTTTCGTGTACCGTGGTTGGCCGTGTTCTGAGCAAGTCTGAGTCGTAGCTAAGAATATTAGCTGTAAATAAATACAGGGTTATCACCAATCTCTTATATGGTGTACCTTTCTAGCAAATGAAGCGAAAATGGAGGAAGAGACTAAGATAGTAAGTGATGTTTTGCATAATAACGGTGATATTGAATGGCAACCACTGGCTCTCACTTTAGTTGAGTACCCAAAAGGTAAGTTAAACTATATCTGGGTATTGTATTCTTCATTCTACTCTACGCACAGCATGTCTAATCATTGCAATGTTTACCTTTTCAGGAGATTTGCTTGGAAAGTTCTTCGCTCTGATAAGTTTATCCCCATTTGGTATTGGTGCTGGGTTTGTGTCCCTTATTTTGTTTCGTCGGGATCTTCACACCGTAAGTGATAATTAAGTATTAACGTCATAATTGCCAATTAATACATCTGTATGAATTGAAGTCACAAGTGCATAATTTTCATATTTATATTCATAGTTAATACTGTTAAATATTATTAATTTATGATAATAACTGCCTTGTCTTTTTAAGTCTGAAAGAAGTTGAATAATGCTTAAGTGTGCTGTTAAAAGTAATCCTAAATAACATTTAATTAATGTGATTTGTTTTTTGTAGATATCTTTTTTCATTGGTACATTGGTGAATGAAGCATTGAACATAATATTAAAACACATAATATGTGAAGCCAGACCGCTGTCAAGAGGTCATTTATACAATGAATATGGAATGCCATCATCACATGCTCAATTTATTTGGTTTTTTAGTATCTATGTTCTTTATTTTGTATTAATCAGGTAAGTACTTGTTTGAATAATTATGCTTTCAGATAATGTATGAAATTATGCATTAAAATAATAACACTTAATGTAACCTGTTTATATTTCCATTATTAGTTAACTCTATAAACCACATTATAGATGTTATAGAAAAACAATACAAAAAATATTAAGATATTATAATTAATCTTGCTTCTAATAGGGTCTTTATAGTTTTGGAAAGGTTTATTTTAACCGCTAGTATTAGTTGTTTTTTAGAGTTCAATCTATCTCTAAGTATTAATTTAATCGAAAATGTGATTAGTTGTAGCAATAGAACACACAGACTCAGGAATAAAGAGATTGACTCTATTTCATGAGATTATTACATACTAAATATTATTTTGAATAATGAGAATATGTTTGTTTCAGATTACACCACATAAATAACAACAGTATAATATCTGCTCTGTGGAGGGTAATTATTGTTGGTGGCTGTATCTTCTTATCCTTACTAGTCAGTATTGGGAGGGTGTATTTACACTATCACACAACATCTCAAGTCATTGTTGGTGGCATAGTTGGATTTATTTTTGCAACATTGTGGTTTGCAATAGTCCACAGAGTTTTCACACCATTGTTTCCACAGCTAGTATCACTGTAAGTGTTGATAAAATTACATTATTAAAATTGTCAATAGACTTTCGAAATCTTGTTCATATTTTTGATTTGGTGTTTTCCAGGAAACTATGTGAGATGTTGATGATTAGAGACACAACACTGATACCAAATGTATTGTGGTTCGAGTACACGACATCGCGGCAGGAGGCTCGGGCGCGTGGACGCAAGATGGCAGCATTGAAGCCGACACAATGACGGTGCGCCTGCGCGCGCGTCCCCAGCTCGGCGAGCCGGCCGCGCGCGTGACGCCTGGCGGCCGCCGCGGCGCTCGCGCTCCTCGGTGGCGTATTACTCACTAAATCCGAACATGCTCGGTCACTTCTACCTTATTAATGTACATCTTAACCTGTTTGTCCTACAAGCCAGGAGTAATTCACTTGTATTGATTGCAGTGATTTAGCTTACATAATATTATACTAAATAATGATGTTGTAATCAGAATGATGCAATAATAATTGATTTTAATGTTAAGTGTAATGGTAGTGTTAAAGATTTTTGGTGTTAAAATCATGTGTTTATTGTCCAGTTGAGAATTTATTTAATTTGAGGAAGAATTAGTAAATGGCGTATAATATATATTGCTAGACCCACACCTCGTTAATAGTGCATTATTTTGTATCAGGAAATCCTGATACAAAAGTATCATAATACTCTAGTATATTTCTTTTAAATAAAAGAAATATACTAGAGTATTATGATACAAAGAATAACCTCATGGTTGCCATGGTTGTGTTATAGTGTAGTTATATTTGTATGCATTTGTAAACCAAACTTAACCAATTAGGAAGTAGCATTGAAAAAGTTAAAAATATATTTTCGAAATTGTAAATATAGGTATGTGTTTCTGATTTATATAGTAATGCATTAGTATGTCTTCATAGCTACACTAACTTTAATAGTACCGACTTTTAGTATTCGTACGAGGTTTTATTTGTATTATTACCTCGTATGTACATTAATGTTATTATTAAAATGAAATTATTGCTGTGCAACATCTATAATTCAGTAAATCTATGCATTTGATATAATGTGGATAGAGTGAACATACTTATTTTGTCTTATTATAGGTCTTTGTATTTATTCAACTTGGCAAAACATATGTAATTAATAAACACTGATGTATGTTTATTAATATGTTTCTGATGCTCTACTTCAACACTCATATTATTTGAATAGTATAGTAAAAAGCAGCACTATTTATTGTTTGTGGATTTAAAATATTACAGTAATTCCAATTATTTTTCAACTGGTACTATATTTAATATATCTAATCTACCGACTGAAATACAGCCAGTGATGATGTTTTATACATAATATTAGAGTTATTCTTTCTATTCACCAGTTGTACTCACGTGTTTGTTCGGAACAGACCCGGACTCAAACGGAGCCCTTGTTGATAAGTATGAATAAGGACTCCTTTTGAGTCCGATACTTGTCAGACATACCCGAATGAGCTCGTAGGTACAATCAGAGAACAGTGAATGGCATGGCAACCACTCAGGACAGTTATATTAGTGAAATATTTAACTAATAAATAATTTTATTAAACCAAGTTGTGTTACTATATAACACTCATAGTGTAGATTGGTACCATGTAACTTTTACCATTCACTTAGGGTAGTTAGCAGTTGTAAATACATTTCTATGTCTGTTGTTATTGGACCATCCAAATATATAAAAAACTAAGAGCTCTTCCATGCATTGCCTAAAACAGAATTGATTAAAGGTAATTAAAGTACATATAGATAGATTTTACTAGAACACTTTATTTTAAAACGAAAGATATTTGTATGTTAATAAGAGCAGCGCAAAAATATTAACCACATAGGACCAGAAAATATACATTTTAGCATAGTATATATTTATGCTGAAATAAACATGTAGTATGACAGGGACATACATCGGCCCGAGAACTTGATATACAGCTAATACTATAGTAATTGACATATTATGTACTATCCATTTATTCTATATCTGTAATCTAAATGGATGTTTACTGTAAAATACGCTTAATATGTGCATACAATATTTATGATAAGTATTTGTACAAAGATCCTTGAGGAGCCATCTAAAAACAACAAATGCTGTAAATGCATTGCAGGTTTTTATAAAATGTCTAAAATAAAATGAACTGCCAGAATACCACAAAATAAATACTCAGCGGTGTTACTTTCATTGGCTTCATTGCAGGTCATTTTCCGATGTAGAAGCGGGATGCCGCACTACACTGCTTATAACAGTGTCTCGCTTTCGCGGAAAATGACCTGCAATGTAGCTCATACTAACCCCGCAGGTCTAAAGATATTCTTTTGCATTAAAGTATAGACACATTGTATTTTCGTAATACGTTAGTAATTTATTATGAATTGATTATAGCGAATTTGGCAATAGAACATAGTACTGATAGCACAAAATACATATACATAGTTACAGCAGACGCTGAGAACGTATAACTATAGCTTTTATTGCGTGAACGTTAAACTCGATTATTCTATTACAGTTATGAATATAATAAGCAATAGATTTCATTGTAAAATATTAATTGACATTAAAACTAAATCGTTGCTACTGTGAATAAATAGTAGGTTTTATCAAAATGTTATAAAGGCACGGAACCGGAAAATGACGTAAGCTATTATAATAATAATATTTAATATATTTACTTAATGTGTTTGCTGTGACTGTTATTTTTCTCTTCTTTATTTATTATTAAAATACATTATGATTGTAAAACACGTAAGGATTTTCACGAAAATAAATGTAAATAGGTACATTTCATCACATAAGTTTTATAAATTCGATGTATTCTCAATAAATCAAGGTTTTTTGCTCATGTGTTCATAGTTAATAAGGAATTGTTTTCGTTAAATATCTTACTCGTGATATTTTTTTTAAATAAGTAATGGCTACTTTATTTTTAACCTACGTAGGTATAGGCAGCTACCGCTTAATATTTATATTTATGTATGATAAATCTATAGTTCAATAAGCCACATTTGTGATTGACTCGTCTATTAACGCTATTGTATTCAACATGCGCGTGCTGACGCGCGCTTTGTGTGCTGAAGGTATAATAGATACGTCAACCCAACAGCATTGATTGACAGACATTTAATCTAATTGCTTACGTATTACCTTGTTAAAAGCACGTATAACTGTTCCCAATATCTTCGAGCGACCAGTGTGCCCGGCCTCTCGAGGCGTAGGTTCTATAATGTTGGGATCAGTAAATATAATTTTTAGGCACGAAAAGTGATCCAAAAATTTTTGTATTGTTTGATTTTATATTAACTCTTTGTTTTTAATAACACGTCCAGTTTACGTCTCATCGGACTGCGCTAGGGAATAGAAAGTGTATGCACTTTCATATCTATTCTATGTATACAAAGCTAGTCTCAGTTGTGATGGGTCGTCGTGAAAGGCATTGGGTCTGAGCACAATATTTCGTCGATGTTAGGTAGAATATGCAGTGTCTCGACCAAATCCAGCAAATTAAATAACTAATGTCGAAACCGTCTGTGACGTACGATGCTCCGCTTTGCATTTGTTAACAAAATAGATTTTAATAGTTAATCAAAAATAATAATCATATACCTAGGTCAAATCTAATATGATATTATTATAATATAATTGTTTATCCAATATATTTGTTATAATGTACAATATTCAAATATAGTTGTTTTTATTTGTACTTAGAAAGATAATGTAACTTATTAAGGTCTTACTGTTAGGAACGAAAACACACTTGCCAACATTCATTCATACTTTGTTCAATAAAATAGCTGTTAATACAGAAACTTGTTCACGCTCGCACGCACGTTCACTTGTTATAAAGCGCGACACGCAATGTTCGCCGCTGTTACGGAACGTGGCCTTAATATTACTGTCATGCACATTATTGCATTATTGTAACTAGTCTCAGCGAGCAAGCTACAGTGTGTTTTCATCCTAACCCAGAAACAATATTGATATTTGAATTCCGTTTAAAATAAAAACACCCTTTATTCATAGATATATTGTAAATGATATTTAACATTACAAAATAGTTGTTTTCTAGCTTCATACCATTGTTGTTATCTTGGTTTTTAAACTCAGTCGGCTCATTTTCCAACGTTAATTCCTGGAAGAAAAAAGATTTTGATTTCAATTTTTTAACGACGAGGTGAATGTAATTCTTAGGATAGACAGGTGTCAGGAAATTAATAGATAATGTTGAAATAATATAAAACATATTATTTTCTTACTTCACGCCATGACCACAAATAAAAAATGCAGTTTAAACTGCGCTGATAAATTAGCACGTGACATTAATCTACCCGTTAAACGGGTTTTATAAGTAATTTTATTACCAAATAATTAATTACCAGGCACCCTGCAATATATTGTTTTATTGATTAAAAGATCTAGGCACCTTTCGTTTAGATTATCATGTGTCTCCAATTCCTGTGGTGGTGACTGATCAGTGCTTCCAGCGTGTTTTTTCTTCCTTCTTATTTTAATTTCATTCCAATCTACTTCAGCTACTTCACTATCTGCTTCATAATCACTTGACAGACCTTTTCAAATAGTTATGTTATAACCTTTATAAATATTGTTAGAAAGATGAAGTAATTGTTTAGTGAATATGCTTAATGTTTGTTGATATTACACGAAATGGTTAAAATACTTACAGTTGCTTAGTAGTCCAGAGTCTACAGAACAATATGAATTGCTATTTTCAGTCAAACTTTCCATCCATTGCTGTAAACAACAATATATTATAGAGTAATATGATTTATTTAATTTTACCCCTTTCCCATTCAATTTAAGATTACATTGTAGGTAAGTAGAATTGTCGATGATATGGGTGTACTATGTCTATGTCACTCCTCAAGTGATCTATAGGTAAAGAAAATGTAGAATTCTGAATTGTCATTATTTAATTATCAGTTTAATATTATGCCGGTGCTGGCTGTACTTTACCAAAGAGCTTTCGCAGGTATATTCATTAATTTAATAGGTAAAACATAGAATTACTAGGCTAATTACTCTAGAGATAACTAAACTACAAATTTATTTTATTTTTATTCCTAACTTGTAAATGCAGTCATGATGTAGGTATCTACTAAGTAATGCGTGAAGTAAAATCTAAAGGTTGTGACAGAAGTAAACATTAATTTATAATATTAAAACCAGGCACCTACTTGTGCGGCATTGGGTTACCATCAAGCAATATGTTTTAAGATTCGAATCTTAGCTTGAATTATTTAAATTATACTTACGTATCCCGTGCACTATGCGGTTAGGAGAAAGTACCTAGTTACCTACTTCTTTGTATATCCGCGACTGTTACCTACGCTAGGAATGCGTGCACAAACTTGAGATACACATAGAGACTTATTACTCCTGGACGATAATCATTTCAAATAATAATAATCTAAGCTCCTGGCTTAAGTTTACTACGTAGCAGGAAAACACTCAAACTGTAGGTAGGTACCTTGTCAGGCGGAATCAAGCGGTCAGCTTTCTTCATAAAGGTAAAGTTCGCTTTTTGACCGAGGTCTACTAAATGCCTCGTTACTTCAGTAGTTGACATGGCCTTGGTTAGCATGCCTTGTAATGTCTGCGGGTCTTTGTCCAGCAAACCCGGAAACATAATAGCTAACGGTTTCATTTGAGGACCATCTTCGCATTCTACCTAAAAATAATAATGTTGTTTTCACCCAAGTTTAGTTATGGTACCTCGTAGATGTATTTAAAATGAAACAATTTACGAGTTGTAATACTTCTTCCTCGTCAGAGACATTAGTTGAAGATTTTGCTGTGTCAGTCAGCGATGTCTGTAAAATATCCACCCATTCGGAGTCTTTGGCTAATAAAGGACATAATGGTTCAGGTGGCTTATTCACAGCTTCAGTTCTACTAGCTCTTGATG
Organism: Abrostola tripartita; assembly: GCA_905340225.1. Classification (NCBI taxonomy): domain Eukaryota; kingdom Metazoa; phylum Arthropoda; class Insecta; order Lepidoptera; family Noctuidae; genus Abrostola; species Abrostola tripartita. The sequence goes on from HG996488.1 coordinate 9,127,483, forward strand.
TCTGTAATAAGACACAAGTACTTATGTTCAATAATATAATAACTAAGTAAAGTTTAAATAATATCTATGTAACTATTTTCTACCCTCCTATAATGCATGGCGGGCCTTATGTTATCGGCTCAATCTCTACATTGAAATAAATTCAAGTAGGTTTTTGTTATAAAATCTAGTAACACTTGGCCGTAGGTTTATCCGAGAATAAATAAACAGTTTGTAACATAATGTACACCTAGGTATCACAGTTATATAATACTGATGCTGAGAATGATTGATCAAGAATTCCCGTGTAATTACGAACAGGAATACGAGTAGCAAGTAGAAATCAGTGGGTCTCTGCCATTCTCTCCAGGAAACATGCATGGCCTTACGTACCTATGTGTGTATTTATTAGCTTTAAATCAAGGAACAGCGAAGCCTCATCCCAAATAATAAAACTAATTCCTGAGCCACACCACATAGCAATAAGTAGGTACAGGAGTCAAAAATAGCAACAGCTACCTACTGATGTTCCTGGATTTGTAGTAGCTAAAGTATTTAGTTTGGGTCGTTTATATTTCTTATTGTAATCACTGCTCATTTTGTAGTAACCACATTGTTGTACTAAAATTGTTGTTTATAAACAATCAACATGATTGTTTTGACATTACTAAATGACAAGCACAGACAATTATTATAACAGTGGTTTTAAATTTCTTTTGGAATAAATATTGTACCATAGTAGATATTTCCACAAAAAATACAATATATAAAATTATCATTGCATAAGCAAATTTTAATAAATGTTTACCACATGAATAAGGATTATCACTTGAAACATTTTTATCAGTGTACAAGAATACATCCTTCAAAAAGAAACCTTATGGATATAACATGACAAGAGTTTATTAGTTCTATGAGTAATCATCATCTTCTTCATCATCAATCCTAGGGCCGGGGGGAGGGGGTACATATGGCTGGGGAGCACCCTCGGCTCCCACAAGCCCTTGTTGCTGTAACAATAGCCATTGTTGTTGATCTTGCTTAGCTTGTTCTTCACGTGCCTGAAATTGGAAACATAATTCTTTTATTAATGTAATAATCTGAACATCTTTGCGGGAACGACATGGCCCGTAATGGCATTGGACAGGGTTTTGTGGAAAAATAATGGGGAGGCCTTTGCCCAGCAGTGGGACACTGAACAGGCTATTTAGAAAAAATGAAATAAAATCACCTTTTACCTATGAAATATATCTTAAAATCCTAAAACATGAAAAGATTTTAGGTATCATCATTAGCAATCATGATATCAATTTTTTTTTAATAAATCTGTAACATTTTGTATTTACCTTAGCAAAAAGTTCTTGTTGTTGCCTCAATAACTCCTCTTCAGGAATACCTAGGTTTTCAAGTCTTGTGCTTTGTCTTCTTCGTTTTGCAGCAACTGCCTTACAGTCTTTCAATACTGCTTCTGCTTCTAAAGTATAATCACTAAAGCCTAATCTGTCTAATGCTGAAAATAAAGTAATTTGGTTAAAATATTGATAAATTTGTATGAGGTTATATTTATTTATTTTAATACACGAATTGACAAGGAAATAATTTACAACAAATATGTAAAAGATTATGTACAAAGGGCGGTCTTATCGTGCAAGGCGATTTCTTACAGACAACCTTTAATATATTTATTTTTGTGTTAGCACAACACATATGTTATTCTAAAAAGTAGTTTGACAGATCACCTGTAAGTACATGTTCAGCGTTGATTGTTTTTTTGTTGCTCTGGTTGCAGACTTCGTTGGCTTCTGAACTTAATAGATGTATGAATTCTGTGCAACAGTTTAGAATTAATTCTCGCGACTCAAAAGCTACACGCACGGAAGGTACCAACTCCTTAATCATTTTGTTGATGCTAGCTCTAGGTAGAGTTAACTCATCTTCTTCTGATGGTGGTGGGCATAATTCTCTTTCAGGACTGCCCATTTTAGCTTAAAACTGTATTCTCTTAGTATTACAGGTTGTTTACAACAATAAATACAATATATTATTTTTGGTACACTTTTGTAAAGTCCGTCTGTCTGACCGAGGATTACAGTTTGACAGTCGATGACAGTTCATTAATCATTAGGGATGTGTGTTCAGTGTTGTGTATTCACTAATATCTTGGGACAGCTCACACACGGTCATCTGATCCCAATCTAGGTAGAGCCTGTATTATGGCAACGAGACAACATAATTTAGATAAATTACACTCAGACACAGAATAAATGATTATGCTCATCATACAAAGATTTGTCCTGGGAGGGAATCTAACCCACGACGTCCGGTGTAGAAGTCAGGGTCATAACCACTAGACCAACAGGCCAGTTAATGTTTATCTATAATTGTATAACATTGACTGGTTTTAAATGATTTTAATACAATTATTGATAAACATTCCCTTCGTTCTTCAGAAGTTACGTTAAGCCCTGAGCCTGATCTCTCTCCGGTAGTGTCAGTCCCATGGAACTATGAGTGATGGAATAGGGAATGCATCTGTGTTTGCGCGCATACTCTTGCACTTTATTATCTCCTGCGTAGATGACTAGTCTCAGCTGACGGGCTGCCGTGACCTAAATTCGGTCAGGGCGACATTATTATTTAATATTCAGATAGCAAGTAGTTATTGTTATTGGAATAGCAATTCGATATTACGCTACCTACCTAATTTCCTATTCTGACCCACCTCATGTCTAAGTAACAATTATCTTATTACTTAACTAGAGAGTCGAGTCAATAGTCAGTTGGGTTAGGTTTGAGCTAAGATTGAATAAAGAGCTAGAGGGTTATGTTATTTACAGATAAATAATGAAGCGTAATTGAATTATTTTCAGATTTAACGGAGTTAGGGCTCTCTTCGAAAACGAATAATAAAATAAGATATAGCATAGATAAAATAAACTATGGAGACGTTCATAATCCCTGGCACTGGTTTGAGCGCTGGACCTCCATCAAATGTCTGAAGGGGGTATTATTTGGTTTGATTATAATTTTATTTTGTCCTATAAAATTATGGTAATTATAAATGTTCAATCAAGTACAATAAAATATTATTTTACTGTAGGAGGTACCGGAGGTAATTCACCTGTTATAAGAGCTTTAAGTATTTTTTTATTTATCCATAATTCCTCTCAATATAATATACTTAAAAACACGAGCGACAATATACTTGATCTCTATAACAGTAATAATGACTGCACGGTATGTGAACCCAGCGACAATATATTGCCCCCTGATCACACAAAAACAAACAAACAAAAAGCAATAATATGACACGTAATCTTGCAAAAAAATATAAACATTTTAAAGCTAACTTTGACGTTATTAATCGGGATTTGTCTGAGGTGGACTGGGAGGCTTCTTTATATAAATGCTCAGTGGATGAAGCATTAAATGTCTATTACAATACAATTTTTCGTGTGGTTAAAACTCATGTTCCTCTATCAACTGTAAAGTCATCGAGGTTCCCAGTTTGGTTCTCGCCAGCTCTCGTTCATATTTTTAAGAATAAGTCTAAAGCTTGTATAAAATGGAAAAAGTATAACAATTTGTCAGATAATGAACAATTCTCGATTTATAGGTCCCGTTTTCAAGTAGAGTATAAAGCATGTTATGTTAGGTATATCAATTCTGTTGAGGAAAGTATAAAAACTAATGTAAATTACTTCTGGAAATTTGTCTCTTACCGTAAGTTGCCTGACGGCGTTCCCTCAACTGTACATTTCAATGGTCAATCTTCAAGTAGCCCTAATGATATATGTAATTTATTTTTATCCTTTTTTTAATCTGTATATGAACCCTCTACTTTGACTTATAATTCATACGCAAACGAAGAATATTTAGAAAACAGTGCTATTGTGGATAATATATATTCAGATTACAGTTGAGCAGGTACTTCCCCCTTAGACAAGTGGCAAAACGCTTGACGAATAGAATGATGATGAATGACTATCTTATCAATGACATGAGTCATCCGCATACATTTTTCATTTTATTCCATTTCTATTCGTCAAGCGTTTTGCCACTTGCCTAAGGGCTCTGAAGAGCCTTCAGTCCCTGGATATCTCAAAAGGACCTGGACCTGATACACTTCCTGTTATATTTCTTACAAATACTGAAAAAAAATATGTACTCCCCTTCAAATTAATTTTAATAAATCCCTTTCAGAAGGAACTTTCCCTGTAGCTTGGAAACAAGCTAACTTCACGCCAGTCCACAAGGCAGGGCCTAGAGACAACGTTTATAACTATCGCCCAATATCTATATTGTCGGCCTTATCGAAGCTATTTGAGAAACTTGTACAAAATAAATTTATCCTTCACTTCATGTTACCATTATTCCACAAAAGCACGGTTTTTGTTATGTGGATCTTTTTTACTTGGATTATATTTTCAATAGTAATCTTGGTACTCAAGTAGATGCAATTTACACTGATTTCCAGAAGGCGTTCGATAAGGTCGATCATGAATTGCTGCCTGCTGCTGAGCAAAATCGCTTTTAATGGTATACGTCGGAATTTGCTAAGATGGTTTTCTTCGTATATTTCTAGGAGAACTCAACGTGTAGTAATTTATGGAATTATGGTTATCATTCAAATATCGTTGTGACGTCTGGAGTTCCACAAGGATTGATTTTAGGGCCTTTGTTATTTTTTTTTATGTTCCTTCATAACACAGTCAATTATGAACTTATTTAATTATTTTTTTTTCGTATAATTGGGTTTTTTTCCGACTGGTCCCCTAGACATTTTGTCATTACCTGATGATGAACTTTAAAGATATGGAACGGAACTCCTCATAGGATCACAGCAAAACGCCCGCCACGATAACTGACTACTAACAAGGTCTTCATTGTTAGTGGTTAGTTACCGACTACTACTCCCACGAGGGAGTGGGGGTGCGTTGACCTCTCCTATCACTTTCCTGGATTAAAGATATCGTGTGAGGTATCGTTTAAAAGGGCTTTTTGTTTTGTGTGTGAAAGGATTTCAAATACTACTCTCACAAAAGTCTGGGGCGGATGAATTCTAGACACCACTAAAAATCGAGAAATAAAAAAAATTAAAGAAAAATATTAATACCTCCTTCAAAAAACTCAAAAGTGAAAAATAATATTATATCACATCACTTTACATAAGCGAGGTGGAAGTCGGTGCCAAATCCCAACATCCATTAAGCGATTCAGAAAATAAGTAGATAATGCTGTCATAAGTGCTTAGTTCATAGTTTCAAAGCTAAAACTATTAACTAAGCGAACGCATAGGATTTGGCGCCGACATCCACTTCGCTTATGTAAAGTGATGTGATAAAATATTATTTTTCACTTTTGAGTTTTTTTAAGGTATTAATTTTTGCCGACGATTTAAAAAAAATTCGGCCCATTAAACAACTATATGATTGTCTTGCTCTACATTGCGATTTAGATAGATTTACTAAATACTGTATAAATAACAAACTTAAACTTAGCGTTCCCAAGTGTTGCTGTTTAAGTATCACCATAGTCTCACCAAAAATAAAAATTGTCTCAAATACAATTACTCCTTGAGTAATGCAACTTTAAATAGAGTTAGTTCATGATCTTGGCGTAGTTATTGATGATAAGCTTCATCTTGATACACACATTCAAACCATAGTCAACAAAGTCTGGAAGATGTATGGGTTTGTCATGAGATCGGCCACTGATTTTGTACGGCCCTAGACCTACCTGCATCTTTACAGGGCTTTAATTAGATCCCAATTAGAATATGTAGTCGCGGTGTGGAACCCCTACAATCAATATTCTAACTGTATAGAAAAGGTACAAACAAAATTTCTAAAATCTCTGAACTACAGATGTTTCAACTCCTCAGCGTCTTACGCAGGCTCACTAAAGATGTATAACCTTAGCCTTAGCCTCGCTAGTCGGCGTACATTTCTAGAGACCATGCTTTTGTACGATCTCTATAATGACGCTTACGACTGTTCGGATATACGCAATAAAATATGCTACTTGGTTCCTAGAAGAGCGCGTATTCGGGGAGTGCGAAAGCAACCATTATTCGCGGCGAGCGCATGCCGAAGTAATGCTGGTGTTCGTGGACCATTGCGATAATTACTATAAGTATTGTCTAGAAATCGACTTATTCTGTGCAACTCCCGGTAGTTTCGTAGTTCAGCACTCAAAGTAATCAAAGAAGTAGACACTATACCTTAATTTATGTAAAATAAATCGCACTTTGATATCTCCATAGTACAAATTTATAAAAAATAATATAACAACTTGTTTTTGTTTATAATCTTTAAAGCGCGTAATTTCATTCTTGTATACTGTGGATAACGTTGTTGATTACATAATTATTAGATTTAAGTTTCATTTTTGTATTACCTATTATGTAATTGTTTGTTCCAAATAAAAAATAAGATATTTATCCTATACCATAGTCTAATATTGACTATCTCAGTAGTAGAAAAATACGAGCAATGGCAATCCATTGTTATGACGCCATCCGTCAGTGACTTCTCACTGTCAAAAATCCCGACTGTCAAATTCCAGTCAGAGCGTGAATGAAAAACGTGAAATAATTTTTAAGTGTTATTAAATTGCGACCAGTTAAATCAATATGGTTTTTTATTTTACTAGTAACGTAGTATCTCCACCTGTTACTCTATTTATGGGAGCTGATAAACATGAAAGTACGGTGCCAAACAAATGTTTTAGCAATTATTCGTTCTCACCTGTTACATTATTTCATTTTTTACATTATTTATTTGTAAATACATACTTACAGTATTAATTATATACTACGTTTTATTATGTTCATTGTTTTCAGATGAAGATTTAATAAAGTGGGGATGGCTAGAAGATGTTTGGTTCCATGTTGATAAAGTGTCATCAGCTCATGTATATCTTCGGTTAGCTCCCGTAAGAATGTTTGGCTGAGTTTTTATTTAAGCTGAGCGTTTACTTTTTTTCAAAGTAATCAAAGCACAAATCAACTTGCAGGGTCAAACCATAGATGACATACCAAACTCTGTATTAGATGATGCATGCCAGTTGGTCAAAGCTAATTCTATCATGGGAAACAAAATGAATGATATTGATATTGTCTACACAATGTGGTCTAATCTGAAGAAAACAGCTGGAATGGAGGTAAATTATTATTGCAGTTAAAACTTACTCTAAATCTGGCCATATTTTAAGTTATTATGTAGCCAGACTTAGCTAACTGCTTGGTATAAGCAGCTCTCTTTTTTTATTCCTGTTTCCACTGCAGCTATTGTGCCATTTCGAACATAGAAAGATTAGAAGTCCACCTGTTTACTAAAGGGTTAGGCAGAGACCACAGATTGCCATTGATTTTTCTATAATACATTGACAATTTTTTTTATAAAATGACACTCAATTACTATTACTGTTTTACAGGCTGGACAAGTAGCATTTCACAAAGACAAAGATGTCAGAAAAGTAAGAGTAGCTAAAAGATGTAATGAAATTGTTAACAGATTAAATAAAACTAAGAAAGAAGCATTTCCAGACTTAAGAATAGAAAGGGAAACTAGAGACAGGCTAGAAAGAGAAGACAAGAAAAAGCTTCTAAGAGAAAAGAAAGAAAAGGAGAAAGAGGAAGACAAAAAGAAGAAAGAAGAGGCAGAGCTAAGAAGTTATTCCACACTAATGAAAACAGAGAACATGTCTACTAATTATGATGGAAATGACTCTGATGATTTTATGTAATATAAACGGGTCATTTTCAAAAAAAGTGTACACCATTAGAAAAATTCCGTTGTTTGTTTTATTTATTGTAATTCGTTTTTTTAATTAAATTTACAATTACTATTCTTTTCACAATATGAAAATTATAATAAAATCACTTAATCAGGATTATATCCTCAAATACAACAATTTTTTTGCCCCTGGGAAACAAAATTTGTTCCGTTCCGAAACTAATAGCTGTCGGTTATAGAAATTAAATAAAACTCGTTTGGATTTAATCAAATAATATAATTGGTTAACGATGTTATGTACTTTAATACAAAACAGATGAAACATAAAATCAACAATAGCAAACATACGTAATCAACATTTTAATTTCCATTCTGTTACTCTTTGGACCAAATTAGTTCAATACTTTTTGGTATGTTTCTCAATTAACATATAACTTAGGAACACTTTTTTAAATTACATTAATCAAATGATAACACTCTCAATTATCAAAATCTAATAACAATTAAATAACGTTTCGCTCTAAAAATAATATTTAAAACAAAATTAAAAATAGGACAGTCACGGAATAGATTGTTCCTGTAACGGAATAGAATTCTTAGGACTATTGCACATTATCAAGTAAATGAGATTTTCTTATTCTTTAACTTTATTCTATTCAAATCCTTTTTCTTATAATCTTCATACCTTTCGGGGTCTTTCTTTAATTTTTCCCGATATCTTTTCATTTTCTCAGCTGGCGTAAGTGGCATCTTTAAAACCAAAAAAATATCATTGAAAATTTAATTTTTCAGTATAAAATACGACGTGAAAAATGAACCTACAACCTAGAGCAAAAGAGCAGGTACATTATAACCGTTTCCGGTATTGAAGAATGCAGTACCCACCTATTAAAAATTAGTTACAATAATCACATTCATCTTCGCAATAGTGATCATATATGGCATCAAATGTACATAGCTGACACCAAAAAAAGTCAACATTTATTAAATTCTTCACTTTTGAATTATCAGATACAATAAAGTGGTATGGTTTATGGAATAAACTGGTGGGAAATCCACAACCGAAACATTTTTCCATAATTCGGAAATGAGTTATTAACCACGGCCATATTGATTCGTGCAATATCATAAAATCATTTTTGTTTAGAAATGTATCAACGTTTGCTAGGACAACCATTTCTACTAGGTAGGTAAAGTACCTGAAAAAAAAATGCTTATGTTACATACACAACCACGATCATCATTATCTTTCAGGCAAACGACGTCCACTGCTGGACATACAAATAATATTATGAAAATGCATACATTTTACTTGTGTAATTTTGAGCACATTCATTTCAACAATATTTAATATTATCAAAATAAACACATACACTTATTGTACACAACTACATATTTAGCAAAAACTCAAAATATAACAACATAAGTGGATGTGTTTTTTTTTTTAAAAGTGACTCCTTAAGGACGTTACGAATTATATATGAAAGTCGTCACTTTGATATTATAAATAAATATATCGCCAGTACTACAAATATAATGTATCACCTTCCTAAGAATTCCATTCCGAAACATTTCAATTCCATTTCTACGTTACCTAGGTTTTGGTTACGGAACGGAAGTTTCGGAAGGCTGACTTTCAACACTTTTGTTTAAATTATTTTAAACTAACACATTAGAACAACAAGCTTGGTATCAATTTATGTTCACTGAAAGCTAATAAAGATATCAAAATAATTTGCAAGAAATAAACTTGTAAACTTACTTTGGAATTGGTTGCGGCTCTGGAAAATCAAAATCGGACCACTACTGAGGTGTATTGTTCGTTCGCCGGCCGCCGTCTAAATGGCCGAATTACTTGTTAAAACTCGTTGACAGCGTTAAAATGTTGACGATCGAAAAAAATACACGTATCATACGGTAGTTTGGATTGCACATCTCGCAAAAATTGCGGTTTCGGAAGGGAATTTTCCATTTTAACTAGTTTCTGTCCTCACAAAGATTAAATTATTTAAATATTTTGTGCCACATTAGACTATTGCTGTAATCGGGTAACAAATCGTACATAACTATACTTTTTAAAATATAAACCACATTATTATATTTAGGTCAGCAACATAAATTAAGGTTACGTTATTTGAATGAAAATGGTAGTGGGACAGAGCTAAAATGGATACCTTCTACCTTAATTTTTAAAAATTATGGTAATATGACTGTGTTTACAAGCAGCCTCATATACAATATTATTATTAAACTGACCACAGATTCATATTTTTAGTTTTGTTTTTCTTAAACATAGTTATTATCCTTTAAAAAAAATACTAAAGTTGTGGGACACACCCGAAACACCAATGTACACTTTTTGTGAAAATGACCCAAACATGTGTAATACAGTGTAATCCATTTGTGTTTATTTGATTCAATGGAAACAACATTGTACAATGTTGGTAATAACCTATGTATGAACAATGTACATAGGTTTTTATTGAAGGCAATTTCTCAATTTCTTGACAGCAAAACAAATAAGATGTTATCTAAGTTAAAAAAAAAAATTGATCACAGTAAAAAAAAGTTTTTTGCTTGAATTTTTAGTAAACACAAAAAAAAATTTATAATGACAGGGAATGAATTAAGAATATACAGATGTTTCAATCAAACACTGCATTAGGTTTTGGTTACATTTATTCCAACTGTACTTAAAGAATTAACAACCCATGATGGATAATTACCATCAGGATAATACTCACTAAGGAAGTTTTGTACAAAATCTGGAAATGTTCCATTTTCAATATTTTTTCTCATGGATCTCATAAGGCCCATCTGGAATACAAATACAAAATTGTATATTGCTGGCTGAAATTGAAATGTACTTAATTGGCCACAGCAATTAATAAATTTAAATAAAACTATAATGTTCAACATTGTAAAATATTAAAGTAGTTTACAGTACCTGATATGCAATGTTGTGCACAGAAAGCAAGTGACAAGATACAGTTTCCACTGTAACAATGCCATGTAAATAAGCTCTGGTATATTTTTTACATGTAGAACATGTGCAGTCCTTGTCAATAGGACTTAAATCATCTTCATATTGTTTTTGCTTTAAATTTAATTGGCCTTTAGGGACAAGAGCACAGCCAAATCTCTGAAACAAGAGAAGGTAAATTAAAATAGTGAATGAAAATTAATCCTTAATGATTTGTATAATTATAATAACTTACTGCAGTACGAGTAGGGAAAACACAGTCAAACATATCAACTCCAAGAGCAACACATACTACAAGGTCGATTGCAACACCAACTCCCATAAGGTATCTAGGCTTATTGTTATCAAGTATTCCTGTGCTCAGACTGACCATTGGCCAAAAATCTTCCTTCGATTCACCCCCACTAAAATATTTCAAACTTCTATTTTAGGAAGAATTCATTTTTGTTTAAATTTTATTTAGAAAATTATATGAATAAAAAAGTAGATAATACAACCAATGATTGAAAGAATGTACCTCACCTAAGTTATTTAAATATCTACCTTAATCCTCCAATGGCAAATCCATTAACATCCTTACTCATGTGATCTTTTGCACTTTGTGTTCTTAGTTCCTTATTTAATAAGCCTTGTACTATGGGGAATATGTTTTGCTCTGTTGGCCGCTTATGGGCTTTCAAGCATCTGTCTAACCAACGGCTTGTTCGTTCAGTTGCTTCTTTGATGCGATCATAATCTTGAAATGTTGTTTGAACAACATCATCAAGCTGCATAATAATGTCAGCTCCTTATAAGGGTTGAGATTAAATATTAGTAACTTAGTAATGACACATAGTATAACAAATATATAAAATGTATAATACCTATACAGTTTTGAATTTCAATCGATTTTTCTGGTGTTAACATGATTTCAGAATTATCATAAGGTGATCTAAATTTCACACCCTCTTCGGTAATTTCTGCCAATTTAAGGAGTGATACCATTTGGAAACCTCCAGAGTCAGTAAGAAGTGCTCTGTTCCATCCCATAAAGTTGTGAAGGCCTCCAGCTTTGGTTAACACATCTGTGCCTGGACGGTTTCCCAAATGATATGTGTTACCTAAAATTATTTCACAATCTAAACTCTCCAGTTGGTCAGGTAATAACCCTTTCATAGTCCCCTGAAAACCAAAACATTAATAATGTTTTAAAAAACATAAACCAATGTACATTGTACTACATTGACATGAACAGAACCCTGACCTGAGTTCCAACCGGCATAAAAACAGGAGTTTTTACTTCGTAATGAGGTAATTTCATCAACCCTACACGGGCTTTTGAAACATTACATTCTGCTTTAACATGAAATGATAATGCTGATTTAGCACTCATTTTAGATAATTGGAAATCAAGAAAATAAAATTATTGTTTCATAACCAGTAACAGTAAGTTCAGCCAGTCAATATAAATTGATAGGAATCAATTTATTTAATTTATACTGTATGACACAAGTGTATAGTACTACTACTACATGGTACTACACACACCACTGTACACACGTACATAAACATATGACTAAAAGGTTACATATACAAAGGAATGAAGGATAAAGGAATATATGGACCGGTTATATCTACAAAAAACTACTGTCTCCTAAGACGCAAAACATGGCGGAAATCATAAGGGATGCTCCAGATAGAATGGTCGAAGACCATCGATATCGATTTATTTTTTTAATCGATTTTACGTTATGAACTGACTTTTACAAAAGAGGTTCCATGTTGGTTAACATATTTTTATGGATCCGTACCTGTAAAAAATGTAACTTCTAAGTCAACGTAATCAAAAGATACTTCTAAATAAGATAATTTCGACAAAATGAAACAAGTTGAAATAGTTATTTATTATAATCAAACCAGTTTTTTTTTGCGGAGTTCCTTACGGAGTTAAAGTCACACAGATCGACCGCTATTCATTTCCTTTTATCAGCATCTATCAGGTTTTAATGTTATAACTTATCACCGCTGGTCTGCGAATAGGCGCGCACGTGAAACGCGTCTGATGGCAGTCTCCCTACCTAAAATACACATGTTTAGCCAGATTTGGTTAGACTGGAGAGCGACAAAAGTAAAGTTGTGACAAGGGCTCTGTATCAAAAAGACAAAGACTTTGTATGGTTAGGTATTATACCTAAGGTTTAATCATTGCCCTTACATATAAACAAGTACCTAGGTTGTAGAGGCAAAATATGTTATGTTATCATTTAATAAACTAAGTTTAATCTTTATTCATAGAAATGAATAATGTTAGGGAAAGAAAACTTCGGTGCGACACTTTATCGTTTATTTTCTTTCCATGATACCTGAACCTTAAATCTATACATATCTATATAAGTTTTTATAACACTTTTAACTAGCAATAATCGGTGATTTATATTATGTTCGACATTATTTTCAGTATGAAATTGTTATCAATGTGTCATTGTTATCAAATTCAACGAGAAATTGTAATTAAGTATAAATAATAATGCTCTGGTACGTTTGTTGTAATTAAAGAGGCCTGATATTTTTTTCTGAATTTATTTAATTATATTTCGGACACCATGAGATGCGTAAACTAGGCCGCCTCTAGACTTAAAAAAATAATTTGGATTATATGCTTGTCTTATGAAGTCGTTAGCTTTCGGCAAGAGAAAGTGCAATGTCAAGGCGAACTTCCGGATTCTTTTCTGAATATTTTTGTTGCAAAGGTAATCCCCTGGTCTTAGCGATTTGCCTCCTCAAGCAACAGAGATTGTTCATTATTAATTCTATTTTTTTTCTTCAATTCGCCTATAACGTTTTTTAATAAAGGGATGTTTCCTTACTCTGCACCTAAAATAAAAATTGTTTAATAAATTAATCAAGATTTAGACATAATCGTAGAATTAATTAGGATAGACTATTTCAAACTAGATTAAAACCAACATGAAGTCAAACTAGATTAGTGTGTATAAATTGATAAAGGAAATTTGAAAAATTATGGACCGAGCGGGATTAGCGGGAACCCCTCTGGGAAATAGGCGTGACTTCATGTACGTATGTATGTCAATTATATTAATCGACAAGATCAATGAAAGCAAAGTGGCACTCGCGTCACTATTGTTTGTTTACATATTAACATGCCAATAAACGAATAAACAGTACTAGCAGAACCGAAGAAACCAAATTTCAAGCTAAACGTAACTAATATTACTTAACGACCAGTGTATTTGAGTATATAGTGATAAATATAATTGGTCATTTGTAATTATTTTACCAAATAATTCATGAAAACGAACACTAACCTGTAAAATGATATGAGAGGCTGATTTTCGTTCTTACGAGAGCTACACTGTATTATACTACACTGAGGGATTTTGGAATTCAAGCCCAGACTTCAAAAAGGAGCTTAGATTCAGCTCTTAGTCTTCAAATTTAATAAAAATCACTAAAGAGATACGATAACGCAATCACTTGACAGCCAATATACCACAAATCGATCACAAAACATGGCGGAATCGGCACCCAAGCACATAACGTGTCGTCACCGCTCAAATGTTTCCAGAATTAGCAAAAACAATCTACATGTCACTTTGCTTTCCTTATGTACAACTTCACTGGTTAGAAAGAGACAAACAGTAATTTGTTGTTACCATGTCGATTCCCTCAATATCTGTATAAGTAAAAGTTTATATAGAAGATTAGGACGACCCCATAGATATACCTCAATGAGTTGAGGCATATACCATGGGGTCAACCATGGTATATGCGAAGCTTACTACAATACCATGGTTGACCCTACGTTTAAAATTATATACCATGGTATATACAGGAACTACTTGGTATACTAAATATATTGTTTATACCTACTACCTTCTTCCTCCATGCTACTACCTACCTTAACCTTAGTAGATATTTAGTTTGGTATCGTATCGATGAAACAGACCGAACCATTTGACCAGGTCGCATATATTTCACTATTTTTCCATGGCCTGAGTAAATTAATAATGCATTAATTGCCTTAAGTACATGTCATTATTTTCTCTATGGTACATGTAAAAGAAATATTGAATAACTTTTATCATAGCTTATATATTATCATAGACTAACTTAATTATATTATTAAGATACCTATAGATAATAAATAACTAATATATTATTAAGATACCTATTTATCGCATTCATTGAGGTAGCCCTAGACCTCAGACAAAGGAATATATGCCTCAATGCCCTAGACCGCGAAATAAAATTCTCTTACTGATTAATTTTGTTACATTGATATTTTTTTATCTGTACCTGTGTGGTTCTACGGATAGGTAACCGCAAGTAATGCCATCTATATTTGGTTAAAGTAAAATAAAATTCTGAGCGACCACAATGTTTTAGCGCTTTTTGAAAGATAGTTCGGTACAAAATGAACCTTATGTTGGACAGCTTAGGTTACAACAATAACAGCTAGCCGCAAATTTGATTTGGTTAAAAGTATACTTCAGTCGAGTGATCATAACCTCTCCTAAACAATTTTCATGTGAACTGGTTGTACGTCCTGTTTTTCTGCTGTAATAAGCTCATTAAATTGTGCAAGACATACTGCTAACAATTAATATAGTTGGAGTATGAAAGCTGTATGTTTTTTGAACTTTACTAGTAATACATATCGTGTTGTGTCAGTTTTTATTCTCGGATATGTAGCCTGTTAAGCGTCAGGGAGTGTCAAAAAGATTGGTAAGTTACTTAAAATTCTTAAAATGACTGTCGTTAATCGTACGGCTAACTAGTATAGTTTTTTTTTCTAACTTTTTGTATTATTATAAAAAGGGAACACAAATTACAACAGTGTGCAAAGCGGTTCCTTTAGCTTAGTTACGAACACGTGTGGTCATTGATTTTGATGATTACGGTTCGGTTCTGGCCATTGGTGTTTCATTTTTGTGAATCTTTTTATTTGTTTTTATATTTTTCTCATTTTAATCAGTTTTTATTTGAATAATGTTATGTTATGTCATGTTAAAATAATCATTACATATTTAATGTTGGGTATTCATTATTTTGTTTTCATAACTGGTTTGTAGATCAAATTATTTTAAAATTAAGTTTATGAACACTAAAAGAAAATTAAAAGTTTCCTTTTTTTTTTTTAATTTTGACACATTTTACTTACATATTTTTATTTAAGTTCCTATTAATTTTCAGAGTACTTTAAATGTTATAAGGCTGAATAAAGTTCAAGCTTAAAGTTATAAATGTATTAAAAATGGATACAAAAAGTGTAAAACATTCTAAACATCCTAAAAAGATGAAAACCAGCAAAGATACTGGAAAGCCAGAGGTATTTGTGTTACCTCCAGATCTGCTAAAAAAACTTGGCATTAGTATTGGAAATATTAATGTGACCCAAGAATCTTCTACTCAATCTAAAGTCAATCCAAGTAAGTACTTACCTACCATTGGAGCTGCTTTTGTATATTGCAAAAAAAAATACTAATTCCAGTAAAACACTTCCCAAAGGAGATAAAAAAATAAAAATGTAATTCATCAATTTGATTGATAATTGCCAATTTTTTTTTTTTTACTGAAAGTCCTACACAAGATACCCCCAAAAATCGATCACCCTCTGCTATTTCATTACTAAATTTAATTAGTAGACCAAAAACTACAATTAGAATTTCACTTTATAATAAGAACCTTCTTTTTATAGTGTAACTGAGAAATTTTACTTCAAATATTCATGCATGTTATTTTTTTAACATTTCAAAGTAATCTTTATTATTGTGGTATACTTTGACTCTGAAGCTATTGAAAGCATAAAAAAATTATTATGTTGTTTTGTTTTCTAGGCACTGACATTATTAATAATGAACACTTAACAAATCTTCCTACATCAAATTGTGATAACCAGTCATCTGACTCTTCTATTCTGGAGACTGCAAATTTAATGAAGAAATCAGTTTTTTTGAGTCCAACTTTTCTCCCTACTGTTGCTAATGTGATTCCAGGTGAAATTGAAATTTTAAGCAAACATATTATAGAGAGTCCAGTTAGTGCAATACACTCAGCTCAAGATAATGTGTCTATACATGTTAGTAATTTTGAAGGAACCAGTTTACTCCCAGAGGCTAGTTATACACAAGAGGCATGTCACATTAATAATCAGGATAAACTAAGTTGTGACTTTACTGTAAATGGAGTATTTACACCAGTTTCTAATATTGATCAACATGAAGATACTGATGAGGATACTGGTGTGTCTTTTCATGAAGATGATATGCAATTTGAAAGTGTTGATATACCATCAAAAGAAAACTTAACTGAGGTAGAAAGTAGATTTGATGACCTTTTGGATAGTTCACATTCACAAAAAATATGTGAGAGCAATTTAAAACCACCTGAAATTTTAAAAGACTTACTATGTGTTCCTGAAAGGGCTAATGAATCTGATTTACCACCATATAAAGCTTCTAGTAAAATTAATATTATATCGGAAGAAACAATCCCTCTTTCAAAACTTAGAGAGTTAAAACAATTACAGTCATCCAACACTCTTACTCCAGTACCCGTTAATACTATTATAGGTGCAAAAATTATACATGAAATAAATAATTCTGGAGCAGTAGGTATCAGCGGAAAAAAAACAATGTCATCTCTCAAAAATACTGAGTTGTTATATTCGGAGGCTAATGAAATAGATAGTAATCTTACGGCTGATAGTCAACAGGCAAATGATGTACCTAGAGAAATTGTGTCACAGGGAATTCAGGCCACGAGTAGTAAATATTCCACTTATGAAAATATCAATACATTAGATAGAGAAAACAATTCTACATCAGAATGTCACCTCAACATTCTTGTAAATTCTTTATCAGAAGTTGAAGATCCTTTAGAAAACAGTGATTTATCTGATATAGGTAGGGACAATTGGAATGAAAATATTACAAATAGAGTAGATCAAATTACTCATTTATATGAAATCTCAGAAGAAAGTGAGAATGTCGGAAGAGTTAATGGTTATGATAGACTTGATGATGTTGCTAACCCAAACGAACTGGAATTCTTAAATAATACAGAATTTTTACCTAACCATGATCAAAGTCATTTTAAAAGTCAGCATGCTTCTTGTGAGTACATACCAGAAAAACGCAATGATGTCGACGAAGATAGCAATTCAAAGCCTACATTGAATAGTGAACTGATTACTTGTCCTAAAACGATCGTAAGCGATGTTGGCAGGATAGAAAAATGTACTCAAGAAAAACAAAATATTTCATTGTTTAAAGATGTAGGGGATAAGCCACTAGATAATGAAGAGTTAATTAATATTTTGAATGCAACTAAAGAAGTGTCAAGCAGCACTGCAAATAATAATATTAAAGTAGATAAAGTGAAAGAGATAGCAGCTTATCTAAAGAAGTTTGCTCACATTTATACTGATAAAAATAAAATAAGAAAAGAATTAAAAAATGATAAAAAAGAATCAATAAATTCCAATACAAATATAATTAAATCGAAATTATGTATTCAAGGAGTAGAAAAACCTGGTGGAAAAAAGTTATGGAAAGAAGACACTAGTGAACGTAAAGCAATCAAAACTTATACTAGAGGCAACAAAGTAAAACAATCTAACTCATCTATGAGTATATTGCATAAATATGAAACACATGAGATTGCAGAAGTGTCCGCCCAAATACTGAATACTGCAGATATAACAGAATCGTGTAAAAAGCAAGAATTTTGTTCATGCTTTGATTTTGGGCGTTTAGCTTACTATGATTATGATGATTTATATGAGCATATACATTTTTGGCAACATAACACTACTCATTGTGAATTAGATATAATATTTGCCATTTATAGTGATGAAGTAATTGTTAATAATAATGAAAGTGGCTTAGTAGAAGAGCGTAAGACTGAAGAAAATGTAGAAGCTTCAAATGTTTGTTGGAATATATTTGAAGACGAATTTTCTGATCAAGAAGAAATTCAAAATGAATGTGTTGTAAATACATTGATTAAGCCTTGTTTTAATGATGCTTTTAAAGTAACCCAGCTGAATGATGTTATCCAAAGTGAAAATGATAGTATCATATCCATAACTGATGGTCAAAGTCATATGGTAAAAAATCATACTTCTGATATAATTTTAGAAACCAATGTTGATGATTCTGATAGTGATATGTTAGATTCTGATAAATGTATAAATAGCGACAGCATATTCAATATACTTCTTGAAGAAAATAAAATAAATTCAAATGATAGTTCTGCAGTTGTCACTACTGTTGAAATTGCAGAAGGTGAAATTAAAGATTTAGGCAGTACAGAACCAAAATTAATTGTAAGTATAACAAATGTAAAAAAACCTAACAAAATCCTTAATTACTACCACATCAAACACATTCATTTAGATAAAAAAAATTAAGTCTTTGTATAATTTCAGGTTACCGAAAATTCAAGAGAATGTGTAAAAGAGAATGATGCATCTGATAATGATGAACTTTCTTTAAGCGAATACCGAAAGAAAGTACCTGAAAATTTTACAGGAAAAATTCCAGAAGCAAAACAAGAAAACCAAGATTTACCTACAACAAACAAAAAAAACGTTCAGGTATGAACCGCATTCACCATCATCAGCCGTAAGACGTCCACTGTTGGACAAAGGCCTCCCCCTTAGAACGCCACAATCAATGACAACTTGCCATTTGCATTAATAAGTATTAACTTACATAAACAATTAAATTATACAATTTTTTGTAAGTTTCTTATGAAAATAACCTCTATCTTTCTGTATTACAGAAACGCTGCTTCGCAGTTACAACAACATCTCACAGTATGCAGGGCAATGATGAGCCCTCTTTAAAGAAAAATATCAAATGTGGAGTATGTGATAACTTATTTAGTGAAGTGGATTGGGCGCAGCATGTTACCCATCAGCACCAAGACATTGCATGGAAGGCAGGTAGTTCTATTGTAAGTGTGTTTTATGTATATATTAAATAGAAATAGAAATTTATTCGCAGGAACAGTATACTTAACATTGGTCTTATATTTATGACATAGTTCATGTGTCTTGCCTTTTGTAAAAGGCATGCAAATTTTGTCATAAGGACATGACATTTGTTACTAAGTAACAATTAAAATAAATGTAGGTGAGGTAAATACATTAGAGTTATGAAGCAAGGAGAAGTACAATAACTATCTTAGAAAAACATTAAAGATTTTAACAATTAAATTAATTATAGAAAAAAAAAACTAACTATTATACAATTATAATTAACACAAGGTTCAAATAGTAAATCGGTTTAATATTGGTTTTTAATTTTTAATTAAATTAATTTATCTATAATCGGGATTGATGATATAGTAGTAGTGTTACAAACATACCCAGTGTAGTATACAATGTAATACCGCGTACCTATTTGGTATCACTTACTTAACGTCACTACAGTTCACTTTATTAGGCAGTAATTAATTGTGTTTATTTTTGTGTTTTAGGATTTAGACAACCCAGATTTATTAATCAAATTAAACCAAAGACTTAAGAATAGAGGTGTCCTTTCGTGTACCATTTGTGATACGGAAAAAAGAAAGTTGAAAAAATTTATTGGACATGTTAGAAACTGTATAAAGGAAAAGGTATTTAGTATATAATCATTTTAACAGGCAATAATCTTAGTATATACTTTACGCTATATAATAATAATATATATGTATGTGCTGGGATCATTATTTGTCTCTAGCATACGTTTCCCCAAATAGGTTTCTCATAACTTATTGTTGTAGGTTAGAAGCACTAAAAATAAGGAAAAAACAGAACGAAAATCTAGATCAACGTTAAATGAAATAGTCACGTGTGGTGTGTGCCAGCAAGGTATTCAGTCCTCAAGCTGGCTTGAACATATAGGAAAGGAACACAATTATTTAGCTTGGAAACATGGACAAGATGCCTTGGTAAGTCTTATTAAATGAATAGTCATGTAAACTGTCTTAGGCAACCTACTGTTGCGTATTACCATTTCTCAGACTAAAAGGAATTCGCCAATTACTCATAATACATTGAATTAAAAGTATTTACTTCAAGCCGCGTTTTCACTAGGGGACATGTCGCGGAGACGTATCGCCCAACATTCACGTGGTATGTCTGCGACTTTGTGGGGCAATGTCGCTCGACATTTGCCTTAGGACCCGTAGATGTCGCAAGCAACTTCGAGCGACATCGCGCGGGACACGTAAATTTCGTGTCGAGCATCAGATTTGCGGGACAAATGTCGCCTAGTGAAAACGCGGCATCAACGCCATATAGTGAGTTTTTGTAATTTAAATGTTTTGCTCAAACAGTATAACAGTGGAGGTGGCATTGGAGTTTCTTTTACGTTCAAAGATTTCTAATTTGCTTATGAAAGTCGTGCTGCTGTCGTACGGTTCATACAAATAATAGACGTCCGTTTAATCATTTGTATGAACGGGACGACAGCCGCACGACTACTGTGGGCCAATTACAAAATCCCTACGTTATTTTTTTGATTTTTACCTTTACCCAATACGAGAAATTCGTTTTGGGAATTTTTTAAAAATTATTAATATAAAAAAAAATCCTAAAACGAATTTCTGATATTGGGTAAAGGTAAAAATCGGATTTCGGGATTGATGATATAGTAGTAGTGTTACAAACATACCCAGTGTAGTATACAATGTAGTACCGCCTACCTATTTGGTATCACTTACTTAACTTCACTACAGTTTACTTTATTAGGCAGTAATTAATTGTGTTTATTTTTGTGTTTTAGGATTTAGACAACCCAGATTTATTAATCAAATTAAACCAAAGACTTAAGAATAGAGGTGTCCTTACGTGTACCATTTGTGATACGGAAAAAAGAAAGTTGAAAAAATTAATATGTTTGTTCAAAAAACACTAACGAACAATCAAAAATATATTTTTCAGATTTTGGAAGATGAAGCAGTAGTACGGCAGCACTTACAGAATATTATAAGAGTGAACGGAGATTTAATTTGTTATAAATGCGGGCTTAAACGCAGACGGGTCAAGTTGTATCTGGCCCATATAGAAACATGCGATGGTACTAGGGTGAGTTCAGATATGTTCTTTAGTCAGAGTTCAATAATATTATTTTGTTTCAACCACAGAGTCACTCCTTAAAAATAACATTTATCACGTTATTCCTAATTCGAATAAACATTCTATTCCATTACTTATGCCATGCTTAAATGTGGTATTATTTTAACAGTAATAATTATCATATTTGATCAACTGATGTTTGCATACAATTTATATCTGTCACTCTTATATTTTATGGAAATTCATGAGCTGATAATATTCTAATTCATTTCTAAGCATACTTAAACTATTTTAAGATTTTACTGGATGATTCTTCTATAAGCATCGATCTAAACTCAAGTAATTTGGAACACGAAAATGGAGACAAGCCATCAAAAGATACCATTGTTAAGTGTGGAGTCTGTAAACAGGAAGTGTCAAGTTTGAAATGGATTGATCACATAGCTGAAAAACACAATTATATGGCTTGGCAAGATCATGAGTCACCCTTGGTCAGTATTCAATATTATTGTTTTAGATGCTCTCGAATAGTTTTAGGCAGACGGCCCATCAGATATATTGTTTCACACACACAACTGTTTTAAAGAAAAGTCTCGGTCACCCAATAAGTTGAGGTGTATCGATTAAAAAGGCTAAGAAGATAATTTGATATTTTATTATTGTCTTTTATGATAACCATGTTTAGTAGATTAATTAACCTTTACTTGTGAGGACAATTATGCTTGTAATAAATTAAATATAACAAAATGAAATTACGACACGGGAATTAAGGCGAACACAAATTTTTAATTTTAGCTTGACGTTTCGACACCCAAGCAGACTCAATTTTGTTATCATTATGCAACGCGAAGTTTGAAAGTTAGTAAATTAAATAGCCCAGTGATTATTCAAGAGTGGTTTCGTTTCAGAACATGGAGGAAGAGGAAGCTGTGTGGAACCATTTACAGCAAATTATCCGCCAATACGGGGGTCTGATGTGTTGGAAATGTGGTTTGACTCGCAGACGCGTCAAATTATATTTAACTCACATAGAGACATGCGATGGTACTGGGGTGAGTTTATCGCCTGCTATATACAGAGTATACATTATACAGGTTGTATCACTATAAAAGGTGTATCACTATACAAGGTGTATCACTATACAAGGTGTATCACTATACAACGTGTATCACTATACAAGGTGTATCACTATACAAGGTGTATCACTATACAAGGTGAATCACTATTCAAGGTGTATCACTATACAAGGTGCATAACTATACAAGGTGTATCACTAAACAAGGTGTATCAATATACAAGATGTATAATAAAAACAGGGCGGGTAAAATTACAACATGTTTTATTTATGGATTCTTGTAGTAAGCTCTTTAAATGTTTTTTGACCCGACACTATTTGGTTTTTCACAGGTTTCTATGGATTTCGATTATTCGAAGGTGTTTGAAGTAAGTGATAACACCGATATAATATGTGGTGTTTGTAAACAAACAATTGCCTCCAGGAACTGGGTTGAGCATATTGGCAAACAACATAATTATCTGGCGTGGCAAGATGGAGACACTCCTTTGGTACGATCGTGCATTAGTAATATCTTTAACATTAATATTATTTATGAGACACAAATATGATGGAAAACTGTGTGTCTGTGTGTGTGATTATCTACTTTTTACAAAATAAACAATTCTTCATTAGATTCATTAGAATTTTTAAACTATTTTAAGCAATTGGTAGATATGTACATATAAAACTTATTTTTCAGGATTTAAATGATGATGAAGCACTGCGACAACACCTTCAAAAAATCATCAGATATAATGATGGACTAACTTGTTACAAATGTGGCTTACATCGTAAACGAGCTAAGTTGTATTTATCTCATGTTAAAACATGTGATGGAAGCGAGGTATGTTTAAGTTTTCTAATATCTACATTAAGAATTTTAATTTAAATCCTTTGTTTTAAAGTCGTATGTTTTATAAGCTAAAATAATTTAGTGAACTTGTTTAATCAAAAGTTGTTTGTAAAAGACAATTTGAAAAATGTCCAAGTGAAATTTTATGATTAAATTAACTTTTATATCAGATTAAAATAGATTTATTGATTTTACAGAATCAAGCTGATACTTCAATTAACAATACAAGTTTAGGTAGCCCAAGCAGGCCTGCGGATCAGTGGTATGAAGTACCAGTAATAATGGATGACAGAAAAGTTCTTCAATGTGGAGTTTGCAGCCAGGAAGTGCGTATCTTGGATTGGATACAACATATGGGCAGAGAACATAATTATCTGGCCTGGCATAATGAAGAAGAACCTTTGGTAAATATATTATTTCTACTCATATATCAGTTTACCTAATGTATTAGACTACTGTAATGTTACCTATATTTCTTGTTATTGCGTACGTTTCTTATATAGCTTGTATGTACGTCTAATAGATTGTCTGATCGATGGTAATAAAGTTGCCGCTATTGCCCAGAGTGAGATGCTTGACGTAAAAAATTGATTTAATTTAAAATGCTTTTCTTGTATAGTTCCCATCACGTAAAAGACCGCTAAGCGATTGTCAGCGACTGTGTTTGCACTTGAATATAGTTGCTGCCTATGGTCTTAGAATCATAGTATAGTAGAATCATTACCTATACATAGGTACTTTACTAGTTGCGTAACACTTTGAAATAGACTGCAATTCAAAAAATTAAGTTAACGGCCAGCGTTCGTTTTACATGACGGGAACTATAACCGACGAATTAGGGTGTTAGTAGCGAGCCTCCACAAATGACAATGCCTACTTACGTCCAAAAGTAAGAAAGCTGACCTGAATGCTTTATGATTTCATGACAATTAATGTTTCAGGATCTTGAAGACGAAGCAGCGGTGAAAATACATTTGCTGAATATTTCCAAACAGATTGGAGGACTAATATGCAACAGTTGTGGGAAAAATATTAAATACAGCAAAACATATCAACAGCATATTAAGGAATGTACTGGTGTTGCGGTTAGTAAAGACCGATTTGTTATTTCAATAATAATATAATTTATTTGCTAAGCAAAGGTAAAAGATATAAACTTGGTGGAGAAAAAAAATAAAGACTGTTTGGGTCTAGTCTAGTGAATGTGGCAAAGCAGTTACCTAAGTTGATATTCAACCCTTATATAGTAACTATTTGTTTTAAAGAAACACGTATATTATGTACTTATATTTCAGAGTTTTATATAGGATATAAATAACCCTTTTGTTCCCAGGTGTCTCTCAACGATAGTACATTAAACAACTCTACAAGCAGTGTTAATATATCAAGCACTATCAAACAAATTAAAACAGAGACTGTTAAGTGTGGAGTGTGCCAGAGTAAAGTGGAAGGAGCTGATTGGTTGGATCACATACATAAAGCACATCAGTATTTGGCTTGGATAGACGGCCATCCACCTCTTGTAAGTATTAGTCTCATAAATATATAATTATGATTTAGTATACTGCGATCCCCAAGCCGCTTGTAAAGCGTGGGGATTATGGCAACCCCCCCTCCCAATAAGGTAAAGGCCTTTGTTCAACAGTGGACATCTTTCTGCGAGTATTACATTTACCCCTATACAAAATGTCAAACCAGTCTAAAAATTTAAGTTTCAAAAATACTAGTACGATTTTACGCAGTTTTCCCGGAATTATTGATTTAACCGTTTCAGAATGTCAAAGATTCTGCAATGGTTTTTCGGCATTTGAATGAAATTAGCAAAATAATGGGAGGTCTGAAATGCGTGAAGTGCGGCGTGAGACGGAAATATGTCAAGACTTATCAGCAACATGTAGACACATGCGACGGAAATGTGAACACCAGCGAACTTTCTATCGCTATGATGAATAAAGGTACGACAACTTTCTTACTCACACTTGTACAGACGGGTAATCACTATGCTACACTCAAGTCAGTTTAATTGGCGTTATATAGTTTAATTACATAGATAATTTAACTGATAATACTAAAGAGTAACTACACATATAATACGGTGAATAAGGTGTTAACATAATTATAATTATTGTAGAGTTACAATGACTTCAATATTTTATTATCATAAATCACATCGAAATTGTGTCCTCAGATGTGCTGGAGTGTGCTATTTGTGCTGCCCACGTAGAACCTAAAGACTGGCGGGATCACGCTATGAAAAAACATTACAACATTGCTTGGGTCGTTGGTGACATTCCGATTGTAAGTGTTAAATATTATTGCGTGATGTATATATGTATGATGATGTTCGACGACCTGATTGGCGCAGTGGCTAAGTGGTTGGACTGCTGCGCTTGGGGTTGCGGTTTCGATTCCCGCACGGTACAAAATTTTGTGTGTTCCACAGATGTTTGACCCGAGTTTGTGTATGTCATATTTTATGATTGTATAACTCAGCCACCATACAGGAGAAAATACTAGTGTGGGGCGAGGCTTTTTAAAAAGAAAAAAACATGTACTAATGGTAGCCAATGTAAAAAACATGTTTTTTTTACAGGATCTAAATAGCCCGTATGCAGTCGAAAGTTATATAAAGGAATACCTACACAGATACAACAAATTAGTGTGTAAAGTATGTGGTATAAGCAGAGTGTCTTGTGTTGGATTTTACGCACATATATTAACATGTGGCAAAACTGAAGAGGTAAATATACCACACACACACAAGTAATGTACTACTAGCAAACTCTTTCTCGATACCCTATCCTATTTCTTAATAATAATATTTATTATTTATAGCAAATGGAACAATTCAAAAGTGTATGTAACATATGCCACAATAAATATTTGCGCATATACAAAAGTCAACACATGACTATGCATAGAGAACAAGAATATGCGTTGGAACGCAAGTTGCTGGTTGCTAAAGAGAAAGAGCTTAAGGAAGAAGAGGAAGAACCTATTGAAATCCAGCCTGGTCGCAGGAAGGCTGCCGAAAAGTGAGTGGGAAAAAAACACAAACATTCTTACACATATGTTATACACAACATTTTTGAATGATTACAAAACTATTTGTTTGTATTTTAGGGCGAAAACTGTATTAGAAAAATACAAAGACAGCATAAGTGAGGTAAGGAAAAATTCCTTTCAACTTATTACAATGTATGATCGAATTTAAATATACTATAATAATATTCTGTACCTTAGGGCGCTCACCAATGCTCCAAGTGTGGATTCAGTTCAGAATTTGAAACCGAACTCTCTGGCCACGTTTGTATTGAGGATCAGAGGGGAGATCTAAGTGATTCTGATGAGTCTGTGAAGTTAGAGCCGTGCTCTGATGACGAATCCGACGAGTCTGATATTGACTCCAACATATCGGACGAGGAACGGGAAGCGAGGGAAAATGAAAACAAAAATAAACGATACTCGGATTCCGGTTAGTGTTTTCAACATAAAAATAAAATATATTATAAATTCTCCAGTGCGTTGCTTAGTTTTAGGATTAAAAAAAAAACGTTTTTTTTATTTTAATGGCTGTTGAGTTAATTACGTCATATTATCATAAATATTGACGTATTTAACAAATTTTGCAACGAAGTAAGTTTTTATTCATTCCGTCTATGTTTGCAGCTGCATCCAGAGTTGTACGCATGCCATACCAGGTGAAGAATATCAACATATATATGAAGACAAGCACTGAGGAGTTGTAAGCTTTCTAGCAAATGAGATACAATAAGTATGAATTTATTATTTTTTTATTAAAATATTAAATTAACTATTTTTATTTTTTCAGTGTTAAAGAGTATTTGACAGATGAAGATTTGTTTCCGCACTGGCATAGTTGTGAATATGAAGAAGTGCCTGACAATGAGATAGTGAACTACATGCCGCCCCTAGAAGAGTCTTGTAAAGTCAAACTTGACGATTTCAAAGAATGGAAGGTTTACAAAAGATTTGAATCTGTAAAAGAAAAAGGTATTTTATATTTAATTTAATGTTACCTTACACATAGTGGTACTTATTAGTTCTATTATTTAGTGATCGTAATTAGTTATAGTGTGTTTCTATAGATTAACGTTCTGTTAAATCACCAAATGCACAATGTTCCATAGAAAAGCAAAAGAGTTCTCCTATAGGGAAAGGAATTGTAACCATAAGATGGGCGCGCACCTAGCTGCAGCGTACGCGCTGAACGCGTCAAATCGCATCGATTATTTTAAACGCAAACAGCGCACGCATCTACATTGTTTTATTGAAATGCGGATGGTGGGCGGTATTGCATACAATTTCAGACAGATGTGCGTGCTGTTTGCTCAGTAATGATACGTTTCCAGACACGATAGTAATGTTTGCGGGCGCGAGTATCCAGTGCATGTCGTGGGTGCCGGCGCGCGCGGGCGGCGAGGCGGTGCAGTACGTGGCGCAGTACGTGGCGCTGGCGGCGCACCGCGGGCCCGACGCGCCGCGGCTCGCCTCCAGCCGGCGCGCGCGCGGGCCCGCCGCGCTGCAGATATGGGACTGCGGGAATCTCATATCGTAAGAACAACTGGTTACTCGCTCCATATAAAACTATTACGATATTAGATTGATTCAATAAATACCTAGGTTAACAATGTGGGCTCGGTGATTCAGAAAAAAGTGTATCAAAAAGATTTATGTTTAGAACACAGCGTTGGGAGCATCGTCCAAAAGCCCTTTGAAGAGTAAATCATATTGCTTTATTCATAACTGCATTAGACATTAAACAACACTTATGATATCAACAATTTTGAAGGTTTAATTCTATTGGCGATCTAAGTTAACCTTCACATTTAGAAAAAATACTAAAGATCGTTACCTGACCTGTGTATACATAGCTAAATGTAGTTTATAATTCTGCTACAGGTCTACACCACAGTTCGTGCTAGGATTGGTTCATGATTATGGCACTATGTGGGCAATGGATTGGTGTCCATCTGGAGCGAGGGATTTACCTGACTTTGTACCTGAAGGAAATAATATCCACAGGCTGGGCTTATTAGCTACAGCCTGCTCTGACGGCACTGCTTATATATTCGCGGTACCATATCCTGCCTCAATAACAGAACAGTAAGTACAACTGATAATATAATTATCATGTAGTATGCAACACTAACACATTCTTCGTTTTAAATAATGCAGAGTACAGTATAGCTACTAGTACTAGGTAGTAGCTTAGGGAAACTTCACAAGTGCAGTATCAACATGATTGGAAGTTAATTGTTGTGTTTATTAAGGACTAACGTTATCGAGGTATACACAGACATAGACATAATACAACATTAAGGCATTTTCTCTGAAAATTCAGTTATATTAACTTACACAGACGTTAATCGATTGACTCTAATAGATAGGGGTCACGGCTCCTCTGACTCAAAACATAATTATTTTTAGTTATAGAAAGTCTTCTATTCTCTTCATTTCAAAACGTGTTTTATATTTTCAGGGATAAACTTTTTTATAAAATAAAGCCAGTCGCGGAATTAAGGCTAACCATGAATAAAGAAAGACAAGGATATCAAGCTACTGCTATCAGATGGTCTATGGTAAGTACAGTCATGACCTCTAAAGTATCTGGTAGCAAAAATTAATTGAAATGAACTGTAGCTAGAATAGTAATTTCATCAACTATTGACATAAAACCTGTGTCGATATATATGTACGTTCTGTAAATGTTAATATTTATTTTGTAGCAAAAGAAGCATTCTCACGTGGTGGTCGGCTACGCGGATGGTACCACAGCGTTTTATGATCTCAACGGAGAATCGCCTTTGCTCAGGACAAGAGAAAACAACATCACAGTTCTCTACCCCTACCACGACGAGCGTGTTCAGAATTCTTGTATTGAGGGTAAGTGGCATTTGGCAAGTAGTAAATAAGCAAGTCCTGGTGCAAAATTAGTTTTATGTCGATGAATTTTACGCCTGAAGTAACAGCTGCATACCGAGGCTAATAGCTACTAGGTAGTTAATTTGGTATACTTTATTGTTTTATTCTTACGCTGATTATTGTAAAAAAGTCGTACTTTTTGCTTACGGGAGAAGTACCGTACTGCACTAAAAAACCGTATTTAGTGCCAATTGGCATGATCTGCCTGTATTACAGATCACCAGGTCCTTAAATCAATTAAACAAGATTACATTTAGTTAATACAGGCATGTTTTATACCACCTATTGTGCTGTTGGGGTGTACATTTAGGTAAGTCCGTTATTACCACAATATATGTAAAGGACTTACCAAAAAATAATAAAAACGTTTATTGTCACCTAGCATAAAACTGATAACAGCACGCACTGCCTAACTTCGCTGATCGAGTGATCTACGATACTTAAAGTTACTGTTATAGGTATGAAATACTTGAAGTGGTTATAATTGTAATAATATGAATGCTTATGTGTGTGTAGACGTGGACATGTACCCGAGCGGCGCGGCGCGGGGCGGCGGCGTGGTGTGCGTGGGCAGCGCGGGCGGCGCGGGCGCAGGCGCGCTGCAGTCGCACGTGGCGGCCGCGCGCGTGCTGTTCCCGCCGCACTGGCCCGCCGCGCTGCTGGCCGGGGACGACTGCCTCGGTGGGTACTGGGTACCCAGCCCGAATCATATTGCACTCCACTGCTGGACCTAGGCCTCCCCCAGGGTACGCCATAAGGGCCCGCCCTCCCGTTTGGCGGAAACGGGAGAGCAGGCCCTTATGGCGTACCCAGTCACTACCAGTTGACATATTAGTAGGGCGGCTGGGAGCTAGGGGCCGTTTTTTTGGCTACTCTTCATGGAGGATTTCTCCCATAGCCACCACGTTGGGCAGACGAGTTTGAAACTGCAGTATTGTGAAGGATTTTTACACAGGGGAACGCCGCTGCCCATCCCCCCGGAAATATCTCTTGTCGCCTCTTATGACACCCACGGGACCCACCCACAACCTGTCTGACTATTGTTTATTCCTGAGGTTCCTTAGTAGTAAGTTTGGGGTAGTACATATTTTATGAAACACAAATGTTTATTGTATTTTATGGGAAATTCGATCTTTTCATAACTGTTTTTTTTAAATTGTTAGTCATAAAAGAACGGTAGTAACCCGTCGTGTCTCGCAGTGAACCAGTCCATCAACGAGCTGGAGTGGTGGGGCGGCGGGCGGCGGCTGGGCGGCGTGCGCTGCGCGGCGGGCTGCGCGTGGTGCGGGCGCGTGGCCGCCGCCGCGCTGCCCTTGCTGCGCCTGCTGCGCATGCACCCCTGCTTCCCCGAAGTGCACAAGCTGGTGAGGACCACAGAACTGTAATACTGTCTTCATTTCCTACCGTGTCGATAAACGCTAAGTGTAAAATATCAATAGCTCAAACTGTTTTAATAGATCACAGTCACTGGGTCGATTGCCTAGAGCATGCCGTACGATTAACTGAATGTGTGGGGGGACGTTTTAGTCTACCCTTTTAGTTAACTTTCCAAACTTACAAATTATATTTTTATCTGATCACCATCTTTCTTAATATAGGTCATAGGAACGATTCAGATGATTCCACTCGGCAATAGGAGGAAGCGGCAGAACGACGAGTTATCCATGATAGTGGAGCCTATCTCGTATAATGACGCTATCAAGAAGTATGGCATTGAGTACAAGCAGATCACTACCAAGGATAGGGTAAGTCGCCGTTTTTTACGTCAAACATCCATTTTTAAATGCACATACATTATGGTGATTTTAGTAACACTAACTAACTATAAATATTAATTTCTTTCGTGAAATTAATAAAATACGAATAAATAAAATTAATGGAATATTATTCTACGTACAATTTTAATCAAATAGGACTTTAATTTTTTTTACTTCTCATCATGTTTTTTTGCATCGTTACTTTGTAATTTTGTGTTATAAATATGTCGTTGTATTATATTCAAGTTTGCCAATAGTTAGTTTTCTAAATTAGAAAAAAGCATTCTTACATTTTAATACTAATAAAAGAAAGAACTATAAAACGCACATTGGTAAAAAATGGGATTCATCACGGGTGAATTAGACAGAAATCCCTAGAACTTGACAAAAGTGTATGTTAAAACGTTTTTGCTATAGTCCATTTGGTTCGTTTATATTTAAACAGAAAGTTGTTATTAAATATTCCATTTGGGTTTTAGCCAAACAATCTATTTGACGTAAACGAGTTTCTAAAAAATGGGTGGATGTGAAAGAACTGAAATAATAATACTTATAAAAGTAATTTTACGTTATATGCGTATTCAAATACGACAGAAAATGAATAAAAGTAGTAGTATTATTTATTTTAGTAGGTACTTAATTAATTGAAACTATTGTCTTTGGCTGTTTATATTGCGAGATTGATATCCGTATAATAATATAGCATATTTTGTATACCAGCAAACGCAGCAGAAGTTATCAGCAACGCCGCGGGACGCGTACCCCGAGCGGTTCCCGCTGTGTGACGTCACCGCCATGCATTTCTGTCCGACGTTTAAACTGCACCACAAGCTGGCGATTGCCATGCACTCCGGCCTCATATTCATCAACAATGTATGATACTTACTTACAATGTATGTATTACCTAAATTATAACACTGAGATGTAGACTTACTCATGAAAAGTATATGATAAAGTTAGTCCTAATAGCAGAACGTTCTAAGTGTGGTTGTGTTGTTTACACGTTGGAGTGTTAATAAGGCGGCTTTGCCTTGCAGTTAAACTTTTCCAGACCAACCAGAGATGATGCTGCATAGCTTTTTACATTAAAAGTATACACTAAAAATGAATCATATTGAAACGATGGGTATCAAGCTTTTATGAATATGGGGGATATAATATATTGGATATATATCAATAAGCCTAGTGCCACTGACATTTATATAGAGCAGTTTGTTGTTTTACATTGAATTCACTAAGATCTGTCATCTGTACCACACATTGCGATTTTAAAGACATGTTAAATACCAAAGAATATATATTTATAAATTAAACTGTATTTATAGACTGTTGATAAATTGTGGACATTTTGTTTACATTATGTTCATGGACTTCTTTATCAACGTAGACTATTTCGAGTAATCGTAATAATTCAAGTTTTACCAATACTTCCACATCTACCACTTGGATGTCTACCATGATTTTCAAGAAAATGGTCTTCGTCTAACTTTCAAATGGGTCTAACAAGCTCACAGCAGCTACTGTAATTCCTTGTTTTTTTAAATAATATAGATATAATGTATTTAATTTAAACTAACAGATTACATTTTAATTGTATGATATCTTAAATTATGCATGGAGTTTAATAATCATGGTCTAGAAATGGTGATTTACTAATTGAATCCATAAACAAACAACAAAGTTACGGAATTATAAATGAAATATGAATTAGATTGTAATCACACACGATGTAGGGTGCCTTGAACGGTCAGGATGTCGTGAAGGTAGTCAGTGTTAGACAGACTTGTTATAAAAGCAAAAAAAAAAAATCAAGTTTTATACGTACTTACATATTTTAAATACACATACAAGTTTTTAACGACGCAATATAATATGCTGGTTTGTAAGGAGGTCGCGTAGGGTCCACCAAAAACACTAAAGTAGTGCCAAACACAATAATTAGTTGAATCCTTGTGAGGTGTAACTTCTGAATCGTAATGTACTGTAGGTGGTGTTAGATAACGTAACTGTCAGTTATGATGAAGTAACTCATCGTTTGACGTCAATATTATGAACGCGATTGTCTTGTTTGACAATAATTCAACAAAGGATATAAATAATATATGTAAATGTCTTTGTAACACCTTCGAACTGATTTTAATACATTTCTATGTGAAAAACAACTAAGTCTAAGTATATTAGATAAATATGCAACTGTCTGAACTGTATTGTTTGTGATAGTTGTAAAGTTCCAAGTAATCGAGACTTACCATTGTGTACAGAAGTAGTATGGTTGTTCTAGATCTAGAGGATATGAGTGATCTACATGGATAAGTTGGTACCTAGGTCATCATTAGATATTAAAGACACCAAAACCGCGTGGAGAAGCTAGATAATTGTAAATGTTTAAAGTTTTATTTGTTGATTGTATAGATATATGTATTATGTGTAATGTATTTAAGATTAACTCAATTTCATTTTAACCTGTTAAACCTTTTTGTTTTGTGAACGCATGAATAATAGAACTCATATAATGTTAATTTTAACTAATTTTAAGTCTGATAACGTTTCATTTCTTTTAGCACCATTTGAAAGTCGCAAATTGTATGTATTTAATATGTTTTGTAAATGGTAGATAACAATTTATTTGTGTAAGGATCGAAATGTTATGTGGAATACACATAAATATGTAAATATATTTTAGTTATGAATATAAGGACTTCTGACAAGTATTGAAGTCTCAGATTCTTTAAACTTATGAAGTTGGAGAACTGTTGTTAAATTGGCTGATTTAGAGAGATCGGATCGGAACAGAACTGTTGCGTTCATCACATTTGTATTAATTACATCAAAATTGATTAACCACGGCGTTGTGAGCCAGGGCCTGTTGGAGTTGTTAGAGGCTTCAATAAATGACATACATTTCTTTTGTACTAACAACTTACAAAAAATGAACAACATGTGTCCTACTGGCGACCAGCGTTCAAATTAAACGTGATAATCAGAGCAAATGAATGTGTTAATATTTTACC
The DNA here is from genome assembly GCA_905340225.1 of Abrostola tripartita. Lineage (NCBI taxonomy): Eukaryota > Metazoa > Arthropoda > Insecta > Lepidoptera > Noctuidae > Abrostola > Abrostola tripartita. The sequence continues at coordinate 9,161,879 of HG996488.1, forward strand.
TTACTTTCACAAGTTGTTGTGAATTATCGATTTTGGAGTCTAAAGGTTTGCGTCATTTTTGTGATCGGTGGTTGAAAGTATGGGTCAGTTGTACAAGTAGTATTGTGCTAACATCTTCCATGTATTTAGGTTTTATCTATAGTAGGGGTTATGTATATATTGAAAACATGCGTCTATTTCCATAAACATCACGTAGAAGGATGTGAATTTAGGTACTATTAGTTCAGAAATGATTCTGATATGAAAGTATCTACATTGTATTTGGAAATTCTTATTGTTCTAACTTCTGTTATAGTACAGATTGCCATACGACAAAATATATTATAATCGTATATGTATAATACGTGGTAATTGTTTACGTCAAAAGAAACATTGTAATTAAACTAGCTGTAGGTTATTTATTATTAGGTAATCAGAAACTTATATTTCGGACTCTACAGTGATATTATTATTTAACTTTCTCGTATATCTTGTTTGATCGTGATATGCTTGTTGCAAATAAACTTTTAAAAAATAACACTGTTTTTACTTTGTTTAATACACATACATATAACACGACCGTAAACCCCTAAGTTAGGCAGAGGTTTTCTCCTTAATCGGCAGGCGTATAGAGGGTACGAACTAAGAGTATGAGAAGTATGAGGTATATAGGTACTAAGAGCTCATCATACTAAGAGTTGTAAGTCCCATATTCAAGGTGTCGAGCCAATAGCGATTTATCAGGCTAACATGGTTATTCGTATTAAAATTGATTATATATTATTATTGGGATAATTTCATGACGATCAACGAACTAATGGCAAAAATAGAACTCTTTTTCATGGCACTTTGAAGTTCGCACCGATTCTGTGTTTGCAGGACTGGCCCTCGCGTCTCAAGAGCCATCTCTCTTACCTGACACTACAGCTTCTATTCAGCAGGATATAGGTATAGTGGCGTTTATAATTGTTCGAGTTTTCTAATAGAGTAGGCAGGGGTGATAGGAGACTCACTTACTTTTTAGCTAAATACTGTTTTCTGGATCAAATTAATAACCTCGGTAAATCTAGGTACTAAAATAAATGTGTGGGACTTGTTGTAAATAATTGACAATCGAACTGAATACCTCAACTTGTCGTCTTTGCGATCACGATTCCGATAAGGTAATTAATAATTATAAGTAATAAAAATACGAATTCATTACGCCGTTTCCACGAGACAAGGTTTTGTCAGAATTGGTCTCGCAACTGTGTCCATTTCGCTTGAGATTTGTGCAACGTCAGCCGTCATGTAGGGTTTATAATTATGTAGCAACACTTACAATCTCCTTAGGTGCACTGATATATGACGTCACGAGTCTTAAGCATGTTGGGTGACGACATCCTCTTGATTAACGATTTTATTGCTACTCCTAGAAGGTACCCGCTGTTAGCTCTGTTTTTTTTTCAAAATTTGCGTTCATTGAGAAATTACAGTCCCTACATTAGTCTGTTAGATAGGATGAAAAGAAGATCTGTATGTTTTTTAGTTGGTTTTTTGGCTTATGGCCCAGATAATACTTTGCGAACCACTTGAACACGGAAACACCCAAAACGAAACGAAATCAGATAACAGACAAGACGTACCTAGCTATATTTATCGCCGGCTAGATGGATACAAAATTCCACCCAACGAAGAGTGGAAAAACTAAAAAGCATTAGGTGAATAATAAATAAAACTGTGAATTCAGACCCGATATTAAAAAAACCTAGGTAGACTGGTATCTAGGTAGAGTTTGTAGGATGCGGGATGGGCAGATGCCCAGTGCAATGATAAAACTTCACAATAACAATTAAGACCCACGGTTTAGATTTAATTGTTATGCTAAGAACCAGAAATAAATGAAACTACAGAAATCACTCCGTATAAAAATGTACCTACTTAGAGAAATGCTAACTCATGTAGAAGAAAGGATTTTATTCCTTATTGTTTCCAGACCTAAAGCACACAAAAAACAAAAATTCTATTGTGTACAACAAGCGTGGTGGACTTTGTCGGCTACATTGCAGAAACAAGAGTTTGTCAGCGTTTATTTTATCGTGGCTCCTCGTCTCGCGTCTCGTTCGAGTCGGCAGTGAAGCGAGCGAGGTCGGCTTGTCGGCCAGTGAGACACAATCCTCTGCGCGTACGGAACGCCTCGCCGACTGCTCACGACTGTCGCGCGTATTTCGACGACTACGTTAATAAAATAAGATATTTTTAAACTAAATATATTAAAAAAATATAAGTATATTTATACGCTAATTATATAATTTAAACTTAACTGACAAGCTCAGAATTCAATTAAAAAATATCTAATTGCAATGTTTATGTTTTTCGGGAAACAAATATATGAACTAAGGAGCTCATAACAGAGACTTTGTTTTTTAAATTTTGATTGTGAGAAACTATAAAAATGATGATGGCTAGTGCGAAACTGGGGAGGGACTGCAGCTCAGAGTTGAGCTCGGACGTGCGGTCTTTGTCCGTGGCCTCGTCCACGGAAGAACAGGACTCTACCACCACGGAGTCCGAGTACACCGAGGAAGAGAAAGAGTACGAACTCGAAGACCTTCAGATATTAAAGACTATTGGTAAGTGTAACCATACTTATACCTAATTAATAGCATACTTACTTATATTTACAAAAATGCATAAGTTTATCTTGTTACTTAAAATAAATAACTTAAAACGTTGCTGGACTTTAGTTTTGATAAATAATGAAAGTCTAATACGAACTTAAAATATCTCATGCTTGTGTTTAATATTATTCTGAAGTGTTGAAGTAAGTGATCACTCGTTCCTTTTCCATGGCTCCAGTAAGAATCTATTAATAGTTAGGATTCACATTTAGCTAATTTTACAAGATAGTCATCGTCATTTAAAACCTACCGATATAGTAAAAGTGATATGAATCATGGCCTGTCTCTGCCCACGTGAGTTAGATAAATATGAATATGTCGCTTCTCTGGAAAATATATTTTTATATTCTGTGTAAATTATGTGTTTGTGTGATCAGTAAATATGCAACTTATTATTGGCAATTTGTGATCGTCATTATTTTTGACGGGATAGTAACACACATAATTAATTGCCTATCGTAACCTCTGTCAGTAATAGCTGTCTAACATTTTAATGATATTGAAGAGAAATGCGAATAGAAGTAGAGGTGGTGAAAATGTTTTGATAATAATATATGGACGTGTTAAGTATTATTAACAATTTTATTACTGTTCGGCACAGTTTTAAAGGAAATACACCATAAAATAATAATTTATAAACCGTAAATCATCATTAACGTAATTTAATACTTACCTACTCAACAATATAAATGTTAATTGGAGTTTTATTTGCACTTTCTCTTTATATTAGAAATTACTATACTTAGATATTATATATCGCTGGTAGTCTAGTCCTAAATTGATTGATTCACATACATAAAAAGGTCTTGGCTTGTGAGGAGTGTACAACTACGAGAGATTGTGTTTACACAAACTACTTTCAGCGCGATCCCGTTAGCATCATGTACTTAGGTAAGTTCTGGTTTAGTTTCAGCATTGTACTGTAGGTAGGTAACTGAAACAGTGGTTAGTTGTGCAACTGAAAATTACTTTTACAAAACTTAGGTACATTAATAAAAAATATCTGTATCTACAACCTGCTGAATAAAGTTATATTATGTATTATGGACATTTTCCACTTGCAAATTGAATTTCAAACAAATCCATACACATACTTTATAACAACCACATACTTTGTAGCAACCTACTTTATAGTTAATTCAAACTAACGAATTAACTATAATGTAGGTAGGTTGCCCTATTCTTATTTGCCATTCCCACAAAGGTGTAGACCCAATAAATCAATTAAATTATCATAATCTAATTATTAATTGCCCTTGACCGATGACCGTGAATCAAGAATACGGTTCAAAACGTCGGATACTAAATAGTAAATAAACCGCGATAAAAAATGTAAAAATAGTTTTATTTCAATGTCAAATATTCGCGCAAGTGTCAGTAATAAATTTAACTATTTATAATTGTGATTTTTTTAACTTTAAATAAAGCTGCATTGTGATGTAGAGTTACATAATGTGATAACGTAAACACATTAATATTCAGTCGGTAGGTCTGTGTGTCCACTTTATGCGACAGTTACAATCATTCCTTTCGTTAGACAATACTATTGTTCGTCTAAATTAGTTCTTATGCTCCGAGAATTAAGATCGCGCGTGCACTATGCGCATGCGATTAATCAAACGCAGTTTTATTGTCCGTCCATGTAGTAGTAATTCAAAAGATGCCATAAGACTATTTTCTTGTCCACTATAAACATGTTCATTGTAATTTACGATTGGCAATATTGAAGAAAACGGGTTTCTTTACGAGTTTCTTTTACCAGTTTCAAGAATATAACGAAAGCTCGTCGGTATGTTATGTATTGCGTGGAAATTGTCTGTATCAAACTTCATATTAAAATAAAATAAAACTGCAAATAGCGTATGTACCTAAATGTACTCAATCGTTTTGCTTGATTCATAATTTTGAATACCTATCGGCACTGTATTGATTAGTCATATTTTGTGCGAATTCAAATAATAATAAATGGACCAAGGACAATATTACTACATAATTATTGATATCTTTATCGATCGATGGAGGGTATAATGTGAATGCAGGTGAGTACCTCGACCTAATTCTAGGCTCGCGAAATATAGGCCAAGGCTAATGGCGCCAGTGGTGACCCGGTAGGATAACGGCCGGGTATTGACTTTCCTCGTTTACTATAATAACCGCTCACAACAGTTTGTTTGCATTCATACCGCGGCTGAAAGTTAACAGTTATGATGTTGCCTTTTAAATTAAAAGCTACGAGTTTCAGTCTTGCAATTACTAATTTAAATAGATCTAAGACGGTTTATAAATATGTACCTACTTAGATATCATATTCTAAGAATCTAAGATGGCTTCAATAACAATCCGAAAGATCTCACACATTTTAATTTAATGATCTAATGTTAATTGTTTATAAATGCAGGCATATAATTTATTTTATTAAATATACGTAGCATTAGTAAAGCAAGTAATGAAATAAAGATTAACAAGAAACAAAAAGTTTATGCTTATAAATGGTATTAAGCTTAACTCTAGTAATTAATTTGTAACAGATTTTTTTCACAAAGCTTCCAAAATTAAAATGGTGAATATAAATAACCAATATTTGTTTTAACTAATTATTAAAAAATGTTTTAAAATTTTATAATTTTTTGTGATTTTGTGTAAATTTTCATTTCGCCTTAATTTAAATATTACATCGATCAGCCATCAGCAAATATTTGTCCCAACGTGTGATTGGTTTGCATAATTCTACTGTTACTCGTAACATACGCATTTCGTAACTACAAAAAACAAGATGCAAATATACGAGTGGTTTTATCATACCAATCTTAAGTACAGGTGAAGAAATAATTACAGTCTATCGCAGAGCAGCAAGTCACTAAAGGAAATCGTAATTCAACTTCGATTCAAAATAGCGAAATAGTTGGAATATGAATTACCTACAACTCTAACATTACTTACTTGTTGCCCTAGTTACATGTTAATTACCTAATATTGTACGCTGTAATTAAAATACCTAATGGTCATTGGTCGCATAACTTTATTAATCCAGCTTTTTAGGTTTCGTGATTCTGATACAACTATTATAATCACTTTTTCCACTAATGTAAATATTAACTTTTGCCCGTTCCAGCTACTCCTTATCCAGGATCTGCAATGACGATCAAAGTAAAATACACCCCCGAATTAATGAACTTTGGTAAGCCACAAAGGAAATATTCAGAAGTCAAACCTGTATGAAATTTAAAAAAAGAACTAGGTATGTACTTGTAACGAACAGATTATATATCTGTACGGAAACATAATTGGTCCTAAAAGCAGTCTTATTACATACATTTTAGCGGTATTTATCTCCTTTAAACTCTCCAACAGATATATACCTATACATAACCTTACTAATCGTAAATCTTAAGTACCTAATAACTAATAAGTATCAAATGAAATGGAAGGTATGGGACATATCAGGGAAAGTTACAAGACACAAAGCGCATCCAAACGCGGTTTCCAAACTATATTAGTATTCTGAAGTGTAACTGAAGATTTGTAGTGCTCTCATATCCAGATTTCTGCTGCTGGGCATTACAAGTTGATGAAGAGAACTATATGAATAATAATTACCTACGTAACTAAATAAATACAAGTCAAAGTACTACTAAAGGGTAACGAAGCGATTTGTAATTTGTCCAAATATTGTTATTGTTTTATTGAAGTAGGTAGTTAGTCGCTAGTTTTTTTGGAATCGTTTGTACGTCTACAAATAGGAATCTTAGTTGCACAAAAGTTATACAACTATTTGCCAGGCACCGCAACAGGCGGAGCACTTAGCCACTCTGCCAAACTGTCAATCAAGTCGTCAAACTTCTTTTTTTACTCGATTTTAATCAATAGTAAGATAATAAATCTATTTACATCGAGTTGTGTTTGTAATTGCGCTGTATGTTATTATAGGGTGGGCAGAATTCCAAGAGATATCATTACGAGGTGCGAATAATATGTCAAGTCCAAAGATCTTAATTACCGAATTGTAAACATAATTGTTTTTTATCGCGTGTTTGGGCTGTAAGCCAAACTTATACGATTCCTGTGTACGCATATGGGCAGCGCCGGGTCGTTGGTCTCACTCGACACTTCTACTTTTTAGACTAACTATCTAACCCTTTTCAGGCTTTGAAAATTTGGATAGAATTTATGAACGAGGACGTTCCAAATTGTAATGACAAATAGTTAAAACGAGAAAGGTGTCGTGTGGCTCACAACGTAAGCTAATATGTTTGTAAGTGCGGTAGAAGTTAATTGTGGCGGTGAAACAGAGCACAAAAGTGTCTCAGGTAGGCAGCCGGCGCAGGCGCACGGATCTAGTTTGTGCATTATCCTCGCGGTGGCATTCGGTGCTCCAGTTACCGCGCTAACGACTCCATCACGCGTCGCGGCCCGCGGGTCGTGCGTCGCGCGTCGTGACAGAGAGTACAGTTCTAAAGCCGAAACACCACAATCCACTCAGTTTTGTACTCGTACCTAGTCCTTAACGAACTTCATGACGAATATCAGAGATAAATGCGTCAGATTGTGATCATAGTATCATAAATTATGTACAGGTACAGCAAACTGTTAACAACGCTATTTCCAACTTTTGCTTTTTCCAAATGTAAAGTTACAGTCAAGTGTTTGTACACTCATTATTCTTTACCTTCATGAGGGTTGAAAGGATACGGGTTTATACTAAAGGGGTATATTTTCTAGATTAGTGCACAGGCTAATGCAATTATTATGAAACGGAATAATCAAAGGAAAAGCAAAACCAAAAATCTAATAAGCAACAGCATATCTAACCGAGAAGTAAAAAGGATGTAACTATACACACTGTATACCTACATACTACTTTACATTCAAATGTATATATATGTACATATGCATCGTAGCGAGACGGTTAGTAATTTCAAACGAATAGCCGAGACAAAAGTATTCATTACTGCCTATGTTTACGCACGCGAATGATTGTGTATGTCACGCGTGATTAACAACAGATATGTGGGTTACTGTGTCGCGTGCCCGACTATAATAATGTTAACCTGGTAATATATAAATTGTATAAATAGCTCACTTTATGTCATTCATATCGCTCATTAGTCGCTGGTTATAATATAAATCGGATCGGAAGCTATTAATTAAACAGACATTGTGCACTGCAGTACAAATTGTATACTTACTGTGTAATGGTTGAGATGTATCTATGGTATTATTGCTATTGTTCCTTATACTAATGTACGTACAGTACATGTTGTTACTGAGGAAATACGAAACGCATTGAAATTAAACATATCAGCTACCGTTGTTAATCAACTAGGTACACGTTATAGCCGTGAAATCTGTGAAATGAGACGTTCGTATAGTTCACTCGAGCACAATTGAAAGTAGGTACCTACATGTGCGCAAAGTAAAATTAAGAAAAGAAAGTTGTTTAAGAACAATGAGGAGCCGGAATGCAACTCACCGTGGACGTCCAGGCGGTAACGTTACCGGTGCACCTTAATGTTCCTACAGTTGGCCGACTAACACCGAGTTTGTTTGGCGACGAGACAAGAACTTTATGAGCTTTTGTGAAATCACGATGCCTCTACAACTGTTATAAATCTAGGTGCCACATGGTGTCATAGTCTAAAGCTGTTCCATTATTAATTTATTGGTTAGAATCCAAAATCATTATAGAAATCTGTCATTTTTGAGGAGCTGACGTACCTTATACGTCAACGTTGACGTTAAAGGTACGTCAGCTCATCAAAATATCAATCATACCTATATCACTCCCGTCCTAATCATCATAGACCACCACCATACCCAGACCATACCAGAATTATTATATAAAAACTCTAGTATGCTTAATTATTAACTGGTTTTATTCGCCGTTGAAGACTATTCATTGCTATGTTTAATACGATAATGCCTCAGATCTTTATTTCTGTTTGTTTATAATGAATATCAAACCCAACTTTCTAAGATAACAAGCTTCGTGAAAACACAGACATGATCTTAAATTAGAGTTTCTTTTGCCATAAACCTCTCTGAATAATGCATGTAGCCAACAATCATGCAAGTGGCAAGGTACGGCATTGCATGGCACATGGATGCAATGGCCTTGACCGTTTTCCATACTGTCGTTATTAATCTGTTGTTGTTATTAATATGCATGTAAACTGAGATGCGGGCGAGGTCGGCTTCATACTCGTCTCTGTTGTCCTCTCTTCCCCATGATATTTTATTTATCTTCGCCAGAATCTCTTGGTAATATTAATAGATATCTTATTAAAATATTAAAATTAATTCTGTTAGAAATACTATTATTTAAAATTATTTGTTTATATAGGCGGGCCAACTATTGTGATCTGTTCTCAGTTCTTGCGTTTTCCAAACCAATTAGTAGCGGGTATTACGAGCGGCAAGCACGGCTGAAGGCAAATATTTTCAAAATTTACACATATTTAGTACATACTCATACATCAGTATCGCCAATGAGTTTTAAAGAAATAAATAAGTAATAACCTCATTCGTATTCATTCTATAATTAGGAATCTAAAAATATTTGTTAGATCAGTGCATATTCGTAAATACCAGAAACTTGAAAAGATTTGTTGATCATCAAGTTCGGAACGGACGTTTATGGGTGATTAACTTGTTATTTTTGGGTTATATTGTTCTTGAAGTGCGTGCAGTAATGACGGTGTAGAGACACATCGGTAGCGGCAGGTTACACAACAGTTGTTCACTTGTTAGCGAGCTGCTCTTGCCAGCTGCTGCTGCTGAGCGCTGGTCTACAAGACTCGCATGTACTTTCTCCTACACGAGTCGGTGTAGAGCAACCGTGACATTGCGTGCTTATCGGTTACACAGTAAAACCGTAAAACTCGCTACAAATAACTAATACAATACCTATTTGGAATTACAAACAGTATATGCAGCCGCTGTGTGGTAGCCTCTCGCTATATTTATAAAAGATTTACGGCTCTACTTTTATTAATCACCGTATGTTCGTTAATTTTTGATTATTATATCGTTAAATCTTTTGTAGATCTAACAGCAACAGTTTGTACAATTATGTAGCTCGTACTAAACGTACCTATTCTTAGTTACTTTAGAAATATATAAACAGTATTCTGGTTTAGAAAATATTATGTTAAGTAGCCTAAATCAAAATAAGGCGTAGAAAATACATAAAACATAACATCATCGATTGTAGACAAGTTTGTTTATGCAACACTACGTAATCGAATAAGATTTTCGGCACACCAAAGAACCCGTTGAGAGATACGAAAAAAGTGAAATGTTCTCTAGAGTCAACAAACTCGAAAGTGGAGAAGCGCAATTTAAGGCGAAGTAAGTATTTGTTAGCGGAAACTTGATTGCCGACAGATTTCACAACTGCCTATTCCTGTGTCTTACAATGTGACTAGCGACTAGCATGCTTCGTCGACTACAATTTATTATTCGCGCCTCGTAACAATAAACAGTGAAAAACAACTCGCTTGCTCATTCAGGCCGTTTTTGACGAAGCAAGATAAGCAATTTTTTCCATTTACTATTTGATTATATCTGTGTTACAAATAGATGACCCAATAATCCGTTATTAATAACTATAACCGATAGGAAAGCGCACATTTTCTTTCCTTTTTCTGGTGGTGGCGACCTACTTTACGGTACCACGTCGGAACACTCCCACGCTTCTGGGAAGCGCTCGTTTGGTGTTTTGATAATTTAATAAAACGTCAAAAGCGACGTGAGAATTGAAAAGTGAGTGTATTTTTACACTTATTAAAATATTATTTGATCTTTTGTGCGGTCACACGTTTTTAATTTAGTTCTTTAATGTTTTTAATGTAGTGTGTTGTAAGTTGGGCCCTGAATAATGATTTAAGCTGGTTTACAACCCTCTCACTTTCTTTTGTGAGACTTGTCGCTCGAATTTGTAGAACCTACAATTCGAGTACCTATGTAACAGCAGGTTTTGCAGCTTTTATTCACAATGGATCTTTGGTGGCTGATTTATAAAGAATTTGCCTACTGGTCTGGCCAGGTATTTGTATCGGTTGCTTACAGTGAGGTTCTAGATACATTTCGTAGGTCGAGCAAATTGGTAATGTGAAAAACTCTAGCTTACTCAGTATTTAAGTTTAATTGATTGTAACATTTCTCTATATTTTATTTGAGGGCTACAAAATATGGGTGTTTTTTGGAAGTTAATTTATAATACACATTACACGCGTTGTATTTCCATTCGTAAATGGAAAATAAAGTAATTCCAGCTTAGGTCATTGACATTACGAGTTAGAAATACCTAAAGAGTTGGTAGGTAACTAATGAATGAGGGAAGTTGACAGTTAGCCTCTTGGACATTACCTATGATAGCGCTGTTTTTAGGGTTCCGTACCTCAAATAGGAATAACGGAACCCTTATAGGATCACTGCGTTATCCGTCTGTCTGTCTGTCATTCTTTTGTCCTCAAGAGCGTGTGAAGGTATAAAGTTGAAATTAATATCAAATACTCGGGTCTGCTGTCCCATAAAGCTGTAAAAAAACGAAACTTCTAAGTCAACGCAATCAAAAGATACGAGTAATTATGCTGATTATTGTTACCTTTTTTTTTAAGCTTCAAAAGAGCTCAATGCTTGTGTGGGTTGCAAGACACCTTACTTAACCTCGCTGCTATCATTACATTTTCATGTAAAGAAATTATTATAAAACGAACGTTATTCTTACATTTTACAGCTACATTTTATGGCTATATTATGGGTAATCAAAATATGTGTTGCTAAATAGTGTTATCCGTAGGTTTAATTATTTATTTATTTACTTTCCGTAATTATCTGTAGTAGCTAGTTGTAGGCACTGTTTTTCTTTGATCTATGTTGATCGCTATAAAACAATGCCATAAAATACCTCTATGATTTTCACATATTTACTTACCACGTGTTCGAATCGTTACTATAGTAATGCTGTTTTTCTTGGAACGTTTATGGTATGAGTGGATTGGAGTTATGGCATCTCATATCGGTCATAATGGGCGTCGTACGTCATTGGGATCCAATAATAGAATGAATGTTCTATAGGTAAAAAGTTTTAATAATACCGCCGCTTACTGTGACCTTTTAATGGGATTTAAAACGAAAATGAATGTTGTAAGCATTAGCTTTATTAGTGCAAGGGACAAATATACCACTGTCTATGTAGTAGTTCCAGTTCTGAATAAATGTTTTTTTTTTTAATTTAGGCACCTATATCTAAAACTATCTTAACCGACTTACTTTGAGTTTACTCTGAATTTGTGCGTGGAGTGACCCTTAAAAGCAAAGTTAACGTAGAGTTCGATTTCCACATCAGGATAACGGAATTTAGCATTTATTAACAGCAGAAGTTGACACCTTCTTTTACATGGACTTTTTGTCCTACAGACCTACGCCTATCCTCTTGAGTAATTTATATGGTTTTATGGCAAAGTAATATTTTGGACAATCCACCATTAATGTAGTTTATTATTTTTGCAACGCCAGACGCAGCTTTCTTCAGGTTGGACGTGTGATGACGTGTTTGACTTGAAAGCTTTACCGACGAGAGAGTCATTCATCGTGCGTCAGTGGCAAGCTCAAATCACATGAAATAGATATAACCAGATAACTTTTATGATATTAAGATTATTACATATTTCTATGACTGAAATTGTATATTTAACTTTGTTATGAATTATGATTGTGTCGGTAGCTGCCAAAACGTGCCGTCCGTTAGGAAGTGATGGGAAAACGTATCTAAAACATTCAGGGGTTCTTCTGACGTCAATGTGTAATCCATGATATATGCTGAATCGAAGTTGGAAACGAGGAAACTTTGAAAAGTTTCCTCTGGTAGCATTAATGCACAGATACGTAGGTACCTACTGCTAATCATGTACTGTCAGGTAAACCAGGAATTTTGGAAACCCAAACGACGAACATTAGTCTGCTTTGAAACGATCATACACTCGGTACAAATGAACTTATTGAAGCCGAAATATTAGAGGTAGAGTCAATATGAATTGTGACGTTACCGTTCTTCTTTTAGCTTTTCGAATACTTTTTGTATAGAACATACCTACTTGTTGTGGAAATATTTTAATTCGCTTTTTATTTGTTGTTTATCCATCATTACAAATCAATAAATGCTTGGTATTTCGGTTGTTGTAATTATGAATGAGGCTAATTTTATGACAAAACAAGTATTGTCCTAAACAAACAATAAACCGATTGGTTTTATCACAGACATGATCTATACAAGTACAACTACACCGTCATAAAAAGTTTTAATCCGATTGGCATTTTATTGTTTTTGTGTGTAATTGATTAAAATAAATAACTATTAGGAATTGTTTACTCCAAATAACAATATTTGTGTGTAGAAAAAAGAAAGAATGTCATATATTACTAAGTATACAATTTTTTTTTTTAAAAACGTCGCCCCACACTAGGAATTTCTCCTGTGTTGTGGGTGCGTTTCACAAACATGAAATATCACATACACAAACACCCAGACTCGGGACAATAAAATGTGGATCGCACAAATTTTTGCCCCGTGCGGGAATCGAACCCGCAACCCTTAGCGCAGCAGTCTTATCGCTTAGCCACTACGCCAATCAGGTCGTCATAATAATATACAGTATACCTTTACTATCAATGTCCTACTTAAGTAATTATACAGGTAGAGTAAATGTAGCGGAGAAACAATTGAGCTAAGCGACATCCGATACCGGAAGAGCGCGTGTACGCAGCCGACAAGAGCAACAAAAAGACTCGCTTTTAAGTAGAGACGAACAGTAGAGCCGTCATTAGCGATTACGTGCTTCGCGATCAAAGACCATTGAACCATTTGAACTTGCTCCCCATGAATATAAAATACCCTTTATGTCCACACGCATTAAATATTCATTGCTTACCTGCAAGAAATTACCATAGCTATTGGCGACTCGATTAAAAAAGCTATTTTCTTGTACGCTAGTCTAGATATAGCTTTCCATCGTGTGTTTGTGATACACCTATCACTACAACTCAAGATTACGCCTCAAATAAAACTTCGAATTTATGGGCAACTGTTAGACACAGTTGTTCCTCATATTGTAGAAGTAAAAATATCTACGAATGTTTTTGCTAAACAAATTATACGTAGTTAAAGTCCTGAAGATGTCTGTTTCATTGCCAACATAATTTCTTCATTATAAACAACGATAAATTTGACGGAGTCTAGTATTTAAAAACGTGTAGTTAGGTTATTACGTATGTAGTGGTGATTAATATTTGTCGTGATCCCGGTCTGCACGCGATTGAGGGAACACGCTTGAAATTAATGGTGAAGCCTTTACCTTTGTCACGAACTTTGTTTCCGCATAAAAAAATATATTAAATTGTAAAATAGGTTTTATCGCTTGGTTATGGGAGGTGGTCAATGTTTTCTAATCACTTTTTTCATTTTTATGGATCATTATTTCTTTTTGAACGTAACGTTGAACGTTTATGGTTATATTATTTAAAGCTTCGCTTAGAAATTATTTAAACCAGTTTATGACAACTTTGTAACGCTACCGACTGGCAGCCATACTAGTCCTGAACTGTTAAATTGTAGAGAAAACAAATAAAACGTAACTTTATCTGAGCAGTTCGCGTGTCACGCTTTACCATTTCGCCTTCGCAAGTAGAATATTGTCAGGTTCCGGTTTCTGAAACAATCACAATGGTTTGGTAATGCTAAACTGTGACTTCAATTGTTTTATTCAAGGATCTTCAACGGTTACAATAAACTAGGAAATTACCAGACTATAAGAATAAATGGGTAAATTTATACCTTGGATATATTGCTATCATTAAGAATATCACGAATACAAGGAAAATCGTGATAAATTTGCCGGCGCTTTGTGATCAATCTAACAAAATTATGATATCATCGTAATTAATACTCATCTAAGATGTGACAAATATTTCAGTTGTATTCTTATTGCGTTGATAACTACTAATGCTCAATATTAGTCGTAACACAGAACTACGTAATACGTTTCTGTCTAAGCAACATTGTTAAGTACATGCCCGGAGGCGAAACATTTCACAAACTAGTTTATGAAATGATTATTATTATTGCTCTTATGTCATCGAACGCTATTCGTGCCTCGTGAATGCATTTAGTTTATAATACTACCTACAAACAAACAGTTACGCATAGCAATAGGTGACCTAACTCCGGTGAAACAAGTTCATGAAATATTCGATGTTTGTTGTGTGTATTTACCTAATTAGAATACTTGTAGTGTATCTACATTAAGATTCTAGAGTACATTAACATTCTCATGAGAGTACATAATTGATGAAATGCAGAATAATGTTAACGACGATGATTGCGGAAGACCTAAGTCTCTAATCAAACCAGAATAATTTGGCTCTTGTCTTTGTCTGAGCATTCACGAATTGCTGAAGTAAGTGATTGGAACGTTGGATCGCAGGCTAACCTTCGATGTTGGATAATTGAATTCTATTTGGATCAGTAATAGTTTGGATGCATTTTTAAATACATTTATGTAGCGTTTGTGTAGACAACGGTTACAATTTATTCACTGTCAACGACCTTTATTATGATAGGCACATAATTATTATATTTCCATCAACTTATCTGTTTTTAAATGACACGTTGTAAACATATATTTTGAGGACACCTACGCTCGTATGTTTGGTGTAGGGCGACGCGACGTGACGCTCAGTTTCTGTCGCATTATTCGAGACCGACTGTATCCACACGCCTATTCCGCGTAAAAAGACTTGTGCGTGACATAAAGAAAATGTTTGCACATCGTCGAGTAACGTTTAGTGCGTTCATTCATAAATTAATGTAATGGAACTGCGACAGTTTGGATTTCGTCCAAAAATCACAACTTTGACTTTCATCCTTGACACGCGGTAGACCGACTCTAATAAATGTAACCGGCATATAGCATCGGCTGTGGTGTAGTTTAAACGAGCGGGGTTTAATATAGACCAGTGTATTATAATAAAACAGTACTTATAACGAGCTGACTGTGACTAACGACAGTGCGGTTTCTCAGAACCTGTGATATGGTCGGTATGCCGACGACCTCTTAATGAAAAGAATAAATTATTTTTAAAGGGATGTGCACCCGTTTGTTCTTTTTCAGAATGTTGATTTCATAATGCCATCAAGCTATATTAAACTTTTCTTGTAATTCAGAAGCGTTGTCCCAGTTCGTTGTCAGAAAGCGCTTTATGGGGTAATATAAAATAAGTGGTACGAATATGAATTGTCGGAACTCGTCCTGTTCAGATATTACGTAATTCTTCCAAAACCACCATCTTGAGTTAACAACTTGTTTGGAAACCAGCATTTGTTGAACTTTAATAGTGGGCAGTTAATAGATCACTGAAATGACACCAATTGTTGTCTATAACGAGTTGTTTGTGGACCATTAGCGAAATATAATGCGGTCACAGTCTGTCTACAGTCTACACAAATATACTCAAATATACTTACGATCGTTGGCTCTGGCTCATTGTTTATACACCATGGCTTCTGTTACTAGTAGGTTTACCTGTCTCCGGATCACGTAACACTATTTGAAGGTTGCTTCGTTTAATATGAGAAACATTCTGTGGAGAATAAAAAAGTATTTTTTTATCTTTTCTCTTGCTGGTAGCTCTACCTGCTTAACAGGTCGATTGGCGAGACCAAATAATTATAAAAAAAATACATACTCTGTTATTTATTTGGAAAATCCTTTATATTATATGGATTACTGTTTTTGTAAATAAAAATTTCATGTAGTAGATTAAAGCAGGATTATAATTAAATAATAAAGAATAGCAGGAATAGTATAACACGCTAAAATAAAGGTAAAAGTTAAATAATGTAAACGATGTTTTTAAATATATTGCATAGCAAATCAATCTGATTGTAACTTTGCATCGCAGTGGATCTGAACTTGGTTTTTATGTAGATGTTTTTATGTTACCTTCGCCTGAAGGTCTCCGTGGGTTGCTGGCAGGACGTCATCACGTCACCCACTAGCGGCTCGTTACAGACGCGAAGATTAATGCTGATAAAAGTGTTTTAGAATATAAATAATAGTGTGTGTGTCAAGTTCTAGTCGCGATGAGAGGGACAGCTGTGCGCTGACGTCACGTCTGCGGAAACACCTCTCGATTTTCGTTCTATACCTAGAGATTTATTCAATACGTAGTATAAACGTTCTAAGCGTCTAAACTGTCCAGGGTATCATAGAGATCAAAATTAAAAATAACATGTAGAACATGATTAATTACAACGATTAATTAAACTATCACTATCTTTGTCTACGTTTCCGAGAGATTAATTTATTCAAATAAATATTTATCAACTTTCAAATGTTTAGTAATACTTTTGAATACGTTTGATAAACTGCAAATAAAAGCGCATAGAGCTCATTTTGCCCTATAAATAGCAATAGAACACACTATTAATCGTATTAAAAGGAGATGGGGGCAACAAACTAATAAAGAACTAACATGTTAGAGAAATGTTTGAACTTCAAACGTCTTCTTGTTACGTTAAGCCATGAGCCGGTTGGCAGCGCACATAAGATCTGAATCAATTTGTTGGGACATTTGCGTCAGAGGTGGCTAAACGATTTTGACCATGACGAACACTAGAAAAGTAAGAACAGAAAGAAATACGAGTAGATAAGTGTTTTCCCCAGACACTTGTCAACGGTGCGCCGCTGACAGAGTTAATTGCTAGAATTTGGCGTGTCACTATATTTTATATTAGTATTTTTATTTATTACCTACAATCTTTATAAAAATAGTATTTGAAAGTTTGCGGTTGTCTGAGCTTAGACGACAGATTAAACAAACATATTAGTGCTCGTTTGATTATAAACCAACATGCTTAAATTTAAATTTTCTGGCGTACAGTAATGGCATTTGATTAATAAGTATGGCTTGTTTTTGTAAGAAGAGCAATCATTTAGAAGATAAACTCTGATTACAAGTAAAGAAATTGTTTGAGATAAATGTGACGTCTGCAGCTATTCAAATGCCATAAATCATTGTAAAACTGTAGGAATTATAATTAAATCATTCAAGCTATATTATGGCAACAACAAGAGAACTTGACAGGAAAGTAGAACGCGAAATTACAACGGTAAGTAACGCGTGCACTTAACTGAAATTGGGGCAAGGCTTATTCCCAAATACATTTTTATTATCAGGCAGTAAAGTAAACCAAAATATTTTCAACGATCAGCTCGATATTCACGTAGGTATAATATTTTAATATCCAGGTTTACAACAACACTAAAACTGCGATGCTTCAATGAAAGTTTAATGAGCTGTAAAGTTTTGCGATGATAAAATATCGTTTGCTTATATAAGATGACTGATGTGCGTATAGTTTGTAACACTGTTAAGTAATCAGCTAAACATATGAACCACTTTATTAATGGACTATGTAGTTTGAAAACATGGGTTTTACAATTAGACTCCCAGAAATAATGTGTTTAAACCATCTGTGAAGATATTACAGGGTAAATAAAGTAGAAAAGTTGAAAAAGGTTTCACTGCTTTACGGAAAAATAACTGAGTAAATTATAAATATAGTATTCCGTTACGTATAACTAAATTTATATTTAAGATACAGGATACAGTAAACGAATTGACTGAAGAGAATTTTCAATCAAGAATTGATTTATGTAAAATGTAGAAACATTATTTTACATCCAATCAGACTATAGATATTCAACACAAGCTCAGTTAATAATTTGTTTCGTAATAAAGTATTCGCGCAGGTTCAATTTATCTACGTTTTGCTTATAATAATGTTGGATCGATCAATGGTATTCAATAATCTTCATTGTTAACATTGAACTGCATAATGCATTACTTCATATTATAATATATTTCATATCATATTATAATAATACAAAACAGACTATCTGTTTTGTATTATTATATTATTGACGTAGACATCTTATATTAGCTGTGTTGATGATGATGTGTATTAACTTTAGTGAAACGCCCTTACTTTTTTAAGAATAAGTTGTTTTTGAGCGGTTAACAAAAAACCATTAGGTACAGAAACTTCCTCTTGTTAATAAAATACTTCATCACCACCATCATCAGCCGGAAGCCGTCCACAGTCTAAATACTTACTTTACTTAAAATTATCAATAGGTAGCTAGTACTTTTCTCTCGTTGTTGCATATAATTTGTAGACTCGGCGAGAGTTGTCTGGCTTTGATCTTGGTCTCGAACCAAGTTACAGCTCTTTTTCATTGTACAAACAATACGTTATATCTACTTATGCATATACAAATATATTTGTTGGATTAATAAAACGTCCGTGACCTCTGGAGCTCCTACCGTATCGTATTACTGTAGGGCTTCTGTTGGGACTGCCCCACTAGTTTCTGACCTAATGGAAGGCCTAATTACTAAGCTTACCCTAGTGAGGTTACAAGCCGATAGCAATATATAAATTGATAGTAGTACATATTATATCTAACGTTAGCCGGGTATGTACATATAACTGAACAATTTATTCCATACAATTTAATTATTCATTATTGCAGATTATTTCGCAAACGCCATATTAATTAATGTCAACATTTCCGTTTACACTTGTAAACATTGATACATTAAACCACTACCTAATGTCTCCTAAGTATTGCATAGAAATAGTGAACGGCGTTAGGCTATGAGTCACACGACCATGATATATTTCCGATGAACCTTTCGGACCTTGCGCACGGGCAAACATTTGTTTTCTCTATTGAGTACAATAAAACAATTAATTTTACTGTCGAAAAGTGAAAACCATTATAAATAGGCACATTTACATATGAGAAAGTATCTAAGGGTGAGGCGCAGGGTCGAGTTGTAGGACTGATAACAAAACATAATTCAACCAAAAATAATTAATACAGTAGACAATTTATACAGACACATAATGTCACACTAACCAGATATTTGATTATAAATGGCGCCTGTTTGAGTGAAAGTGATCAGGCATGTAAGAAATAGATGGTGCGCCTACGCAGTGTACTCACGATGTACTTACGATGACATACGACGGATTACGGAAATGCTGTTTCTTGCTGTCAACCACGTACACGAGTGATATATCCAAATTATTGCGTTTTCTATATACAGTCTGTCGTAAGGGATCATTGCCAAAACGGTGCCGTGTTTTCCTTTGGACATCATATTTATCAGTTAATGGACACTTGTAACATGTCTAAGATTGCGTAATATCTTACGCCGCCTGATTTCGGATCAACTTGCATTGACTTGTTATATAAATGTCATCCATCAGATTTTTCGTTTTAAAATCTAATGTTTTAATTAGATTAATTTTATCATGAAGACATCACTTCTATTTTAAGCTACCCGTGTAGCCTGTTCTGGAGCCAAGTTCCTTTATTTTTCAGCAGCAGACATATGTCAGTGAATTTATTTTGTGAAATCAACGATCGTATGGACGATTGATTCATGAGTCGCGTTAGAGCAGTGGAAAGTTTCAATATAATAAGAAAAGTAATATTTAATAATGTGTTTTGTGCTAAATCTAAGCGTTTGTATCAGGACTTAGAGGAGGAATTTAAATAAAAATATTCTTTATTAGAGTATATATTTGAATAAATAACAATATTTGTTTTTTGTAAATACATTGTTATTTAATATAGGTAGTGGACTAGCAACTTCGTATAATAAGTCAATAAAAATTCAAACATAGTTAAATTCTCTATTTAACATACAGTTAGGGAACAGTGAATCAAGTCAGTGACGTAAAGCATGTCAGTCGTGGACGTGCGTTATGCGCACTCGCAGTGAAAGTGGTTAGACAAGTGTGCGCCCGCGCCGCGGTTTAACTTTGAACGCATAAATTAGTCACAGCGCCCTTCACTGATACGCAAATCTATAACGTCACCCGTCGAAAAGATTAATAAAAGAAATCTGTTGCTTATGTAAGATAAAGGCCACTAGGCAGCGAGTCGCAGCTGTATCTTATATTTCATTATCATAAGAAGATACTTGCTAGGTAGCAATGAACTTCACATGTCTCGGAGTTTTAGTAACTTTGGAACGACTTGTATCATGTTCTGGTGGGCAAAGGATTAGGATGGAGAATAATAAACAACATAACATCACGCCTATATTCTGCGAAGGAGAATATTTGGAGAATATTCATCTAAAAAAAATGAATTATAGGATTTATAGGTATGACTTTGTTTCCTTCATTTTGTGTGGCTTTGAATCAGTGTTTAGTTCTAACTAACTACTTTAACATTTTATATAAGCTATAATTCTATTGCATTTTACAATAGACATTGTGAATCTCTTTGGTGGGCAGCCTGGTGATCTGTAACACAGGTTTACCTATCACAGACACCAGTCTCTATTTAAGTTGTTATTTTTTGTACGTGTACCTACACAGCGTGATGATGAGAAAATAAACATTTTTGTTATTATTATATTCAAATTTGATGGAAAAGGTGTCTAAAAAGAGCTGAAATTTTCATCATAGAACCTTGACAAAAAATATTAAATCCGTGAAGGGCGTTGCTTGAGAGGTCAAACCCAAAATATAAATTAATATTTAAGAAGTATTCCCGAGGATTCAAGAGGCATTCGCCCCGGGTTGTACGCGTTATTATATATTATTGTATGCAAAACAATGGCTCTCGTTCACTCCGTTTATGACATACACAAATGTAAAATATTTTACCATAATTTCTTACTTTATAAACATGATAGTGAGTATTGAAGCTTATTTTGTTTACAAGAGCATTCATGTCATATTAACAAGCCGTGTTTTGTAATGTTGTTTCGCTGATCACACCCACTATACTGGATTTTCGGCACGATGACGCGACACCTTGATGTATTAACTTTAATTAATCGAAATATGGACATTGTAGTGAAAGCGCCGTCAAAAGCAGTTCAGTATTTTTCCAAATTACTTGTAACACAAATGGTAAAACATGTTTGGAGTCGCGTTTTGTAAATTAGAAATTAATGACGCATTTAAGTTTTTGGATTATTGGTTAAAACAATATTTATTAAACGAGGATAAATAAATATTGTTATTATGAAAATATTATTTCAGAGTATGAATGAATTGTACCTAACCTATTCTCAATCGAATGTCATGCACACATTTAAATTGTAGGTATGTATATAAGAACTTGTACTAAATTTGTTATATAAAATGTCTCTATAAACGTATATCTTGCGGTTTGTATTATTGGTGCTACATTTGTTCCATGCTATTGAACAACATACATTATTTTCTACAGGAAAATAACAATATTACTCGACTAAAAACATATAGCAATGTTAATCCACAAAAAAATCGAATACGCTTTCCGATATATCTATTCGAATGACCATTTGTTAGAATTTATAGTGTAGTTGTATGTAATAGACCGCTGAATATGAGTATTTCAAATCATTTTTATACAATGTTGATAATATAAGTAAAGTATCTATTGCTATAGGGAATCCAGATGAGATTATTAGAATCAAATCTAATCCGTGTTTCCTAAAGATTAGATTTCATACGAGACAAGTAATATATTTATTCGTGAAACGTATGATTTTATTTTGGTAACTGAATCAACCCTTTCAGAAAAGTACATTCTTCAGTGCGATAACCCTGTACAATTATAATACTTACATAGATATGTATTGTACGTATGTTTGTTTTCGTCCTGAATGATATACAGTACTTCTAATCATGAGATGCAAGTAGTGATAATAATATTCAACTTGAAACAAACAACGATAAGAGATAAAATGACGGAATCTAATCTCAGAGTTGCTGAGGACAATACCTGCTACAATAACATCTTCGATCGAGTTATTCCATAGGTTTAAGAGTAAATATAGTTCAATAACACCTTTAATAGGCCAACAACAATCAATGCAACATGTAATCTAAACAGTATCCACCCGTGTTTCCTTCACGGTGAAGATTACTTTATAGCCGCAGTTCCTATTTTCCGAGAAGTTGGCTCGGCCGAACCTTGCGCAAGAGACAGCAGAAAATAAAGTGAGTGGAAACCGAAACATGCTGCGTCACGCCACATTAACTAGTGTTACGCAAATTATAGTCCCAATTTAAGATATCGGCCTTCTAACACAAATAGGATACTTTGGTTCCGACGAGTACTTACCTACTGTCCCGTGTACTGGGGCATCCTATTTCTATCTCGAATAACGCGTTCAAGGGCCCTTGTCGGGAGTTCTCGACACCAGGATATTATGTCTGATTTCCTAGTAAGTATTCTAAATAAATGCTACAGAGTAAGAGGGATCCTGATACTCGCTAATGTAACAGTGAAATGTATGGATCAAGTTATCAAACCGGTCTGGGTTTCGGAATATTTTGGATCGCTTTTTAGGTACACATTAAATATATACGATTATTTATGTACGCAACTACTACGCAGATTAGTAGCTGAACATGGAAATCCTGTTATTTAATATTATTACTTTCAACGAAGATATCCTGGTAGCACAAGGGTTTAAAAACCAGTTTTCTATGCACATTGCACAAGGCTAGGTCAATACCTGCGATTACTACATTTTTGGATTCATGCATAGTTTAAATACTACAAATCGTAAAGGGTAATCGTCTTAATACTTAATAATGAAAATATATTTGATAGCACACAAATCGTACAAGATATGTACATCGTTTCAAAAATAGTTGATGTGTCAGAACAAGTGAGTTAGCTCAAGGCGATCAGAAGAAATTTGATACATTTTTTTACGATTAGTTACGATCTCTACTTGATTCTATTTTACAAGTGTGATTACATTGTATATATATTTTAAAGGAAAACAAGTCCAGAGATTTTATTAAAGACTGCAATAAAACAGTTTATGAGCGCGTAGGTTCAACAGACTATTGTTTTGAACTTTGAAGATCATGATGAACATTACTCCTAGATATTATAGACTAGACAAAACTTGCACGCCCACACATATTATTAACATTTTGTGATTTAACTGTCTCGTTGGTCTAGTTGTCGCTGAGCATGAGGACCTGGGTTCGAATCCCGGGTCGAGCAGTGTTATTGAGTTTTTCCATTTAAGTTCCAAGTAGCAACTCGGAGTCTGGATTTTATGCCCGGATGATGGCAAAAGGTTCGCCTCCCCCGGACTTAACTGTGAAAAGGTACACCTTTGCCTACCCCTTCGGAGAATACAAGCGTGATGTTATGTGTAGGTATGTAACTAAAAGTAATCTAAGATAAAGTCAGGTATACTTATTACATAACAACCAAGAAAAAAAATCTATCCACACAATTTTCTACATTTTATTTTTCATTCCATATATAAATCATGATGCCTGTCTGTTACTTTCTTACAGCAATATTACGTGTCTCCATAATTACAGTAATTAAAACCTTCACTCGTCACCGTAAATAAATATGTTTATTTATGTTGTTTCCACATTAATCTAGGTAAAGTCCATGGCGCGAAGTTAAATAAAAGTTACAATAACAATATAATATACGCCAAACAAAATACTGACGTGACTGACTACTAAAACGATTTATAACTGTCACCCTTGTATTGTGGTTCTAGTTTATCAATATTCAACTCTATATGCCAAGAAATTAGGTCTAAAGTTGCCTTACAAGTGAAATAGCTTTTAGTTTTATAAAAAAAAGTGGGTAATATGCTAGAACCTGTGTGTGTATTAATGTAGGCTGCTATTCCAAGAATTGTAGTGAAGCCTTACTCGTAGAAAAGTACCATCGTAAAGTATAAGCTGGTTAGACAGTCACCCTGCTCGGTGATGTTAAATCATTATACAAATAACATTAAAAATGGGTCAGCATTGTAAGCGGTGTCTAAGGGATTACAGCAGTAGAGTTAGTAGCATTATTTCTGACATCGATGCAATCGGATCTTCTTTAAGCGGTAGCGTGGCCACACTTTATTTAAATAACGATATCGATGTAACATCTAATAAAAAGAGCAATTAAAATAGAGGAAAGTAATTAGTGTTTTGTGGCTAATAAGGTAACATCTGGGTCACTTCAATACCTTAAAGCATATAAAAATATTAGGCCACTCTAAATTCCTAACCAGTTAGCGATCCAAACTATCCAACACATTGGTTGGGCGTTGTGATTCACACGTAAGGATTCCAAGACCTATTTTTATTTTGATGGTTTCTAGTTTCTAGATAAAGTACCGTTCGCCAAGAAATTTAAAAACATAAAAGTTTTTTGGCCATTTTTAAAACCATGTCGACTTTATTACCATATACAATTTGATTAATGAATGTATGAATAAAAACACTCCTCAATATGTAAAATATTTTTATCCGTATAGTATGTTTTACTGGATACTTTATGGACAAGACTGTGCTATTATATAGAGCATTAAGAGGTCAATTGCTGGTTCACTTATTCCAGGAACATAATAGGTTATTGAGCTACGTAATATCAGTGACCAGGCTTGTGATCCAACAACTTTAATCCACTTAATGGCTTTTCAGATTTCAATTAATTTGACTAAACGATATCTGTTTCAGGTAGCTATTTAAGAAATAGTCAGATTATTGACCACCGTTTTCTAAAGAGTCAAAATCGTGCATATTTTCTTCATGATTCCTTAGTTTAAAAGTAGGTAGGGCTTTTTTTTACTTACAATTTGTTTACGCACTACCACGAACGCATTAGGATCATTTACATGTTGTTTGCACTTATCTTTACAATTGAGCAGGGAATCTCCAGCAGTGATTCATTTATTTATAGAATTGTTCATGGAATTGTTTTCGTCAAAACATTTTCCGACTCATGAATTCGTCTTCAATGATTCCCGCTGTAATGGGATGATCAATGCAATTTATTTTATAAAGCCAACTATAAACACAATCGTTGCCGAATTGTTATTGTTTTTCATAATTGTAATTTATTTACGATTCTTCATAATGTAACCGTGATGTTAGGAGTACAATAAGCCATTTTTTCAGATGGTTTGTTTCCAAAATATTTAGTTACACACGAGTCTATCGCAAAATTAAATCAGATGGTATGAGTGGTGGTATTAACTTTCCTTTGTTATGTTTGTTGCAGGTACTGGCACGTTCGGTCGCGTGTGCCTGTGTCGTGACAAAGCTGCTGATGAGTATCTGGCAATGAAGATACTATCTATGGCCGATGTAATCCGTCTGAAGCAAGTAGACCACGTCATGAACGAAAAGAATATCCTCGCCGAAATCAATCATCCCTTCATAGTAAACCTGTAAGTATATTATTTCCAAAATGAAATTTTCATGTCTCCGTCAATCATGCGCTACGATGGATATTCTTAGTGTTCATCCAATACGTCTAGACTGATGCGACACGTCTAAAGGGTGTCATTATTTTCGCGGGATCATAACAACGATGTTTACCATTGAAACATAGACGGACGTTTAATGAAACATGCATGGATGCATGTGACGCACGTCAATTATGGGAGTGCCAAATGTCGGCATTTAGCCAATGTCATTAATTACTCCTGTTTTCATTGCAAATGTTCCGCCTTCCAGTGGCCCAGGCGCGGCAGAGAATCACCAACATGCTCATTTAATTTTGCTGCCTCATGCCGATGCGAGGTTGTACTTACTAAAGTAGGTTCTATCGCTTCAAGCGAATAATCAACCGTGGGCACAAATTCGGTAAGCGAAGGCGCCACTGAGATTGTTTGGCCTAAATAAACTTATTGTACAGCTGTCGAGGCTTTTTCATGTTACCCTTATTTGACCCATTAACCTGTTACAATGGACCAGTTACGCATTTGGATTTAAATCGACCATTCCTATTATTTATTTTAGCGTGAACTAATTTGAAGATTGTAGGCGCCGAATTAGCGCCAAGTGCGTTACTTTCGAGCCGACAAATATCAGTGCGCGTGCCCTATCGATAACAATCTGGCAACGATCACCATGTCACTAATGATTAGCAGATTCATAATGAATCGATTAACGTACTGTTTATTTATGATACCAAATTGTAGTGAAAGTACGCGAGTTTTCTCTTCAAGTATTAAATGGTAGTAGCCAAGAAACAGTAGGTATACGCATGTATTTTACAAACAACGACGATGAATTAGATAAATTAAATCATTGAATCCAAATAAAAGAGGGATAACTGTTACTTCAGAATTCTTTACCTCAAGAATTAATGAATCTTTTTGCCTAAAATAGTACCAGACATAGTTTGTTTAGGCGAGAGAAAAGTTTTCACTTCTTACTATATCCCGTCTCGCGAAGCTTGTATCTGGCACGTATCTGTACTTGCAATTAGCTTGACGAATACTAATTAATGTCATAAACGTGGACTTCCAGATTCCTTGGACTTGGCCTTGGGATCTGTCGCGTGTAGCCGCTGACGTGTGACACCATGTTGATGACGCCCTAGTATTATGATGACAATGTGTTCCAGGCGTTGGTGGACGCATGATGACTCCTGCATCTACATGCTGTTCGACTATGTGTGCGGGGGCGAGCTCTTCTCCTACTTGAGGAACGCCGGCAGATTCAGCAACAGTATTGGTAAATACACATATTATAAGTATAGGTATTTGTGGTTTTGATTGTTGTATGACACTTCAAATGAGCAGGTACCATCTCTCGAGTCAAAAACTTCAATAATATCTAAGCCCAAAAAATTCTTTGTTTCCTACATTAAAAACAAAAATTGGTAACAATTTTACTTATTAATCGATGTAAATAAATAAACTGGAGCGGAATAAATAAATAACAGTTGGAAACACGCCAATACAACGCCGGCAGCCGTACCATGCCGTACGATTTGTGCGCACGATGCTCTGCAATCACCCACGATGTCCACTTTTTCACTGTATTTTATCACACCACTACAGTTTACATATTAAATTTAATTCTTATGTGTTCAACAATAAAGCTGAAATTTGAGTATAAAAATGAGTCTCTTAGTTCATTTAAGACTATCATATGACAACAGTTGCTGAAACGCTACTATCTTTTACATAAACTAGTGCGGTAAATGAAAAGGCGACAGATGTTTTTCGGTACACGTGATTAGCCGGGTAGCTACATAAAGTTATTTAACATTAAGTTGCAAAATAAGATAGATCAGTAAAAAGATTAAACACATTCCGTTATAAATTAGAAACTTATAAATAGAACGAATAGGTTTCTACCGTACTACTATAGAAAAGAGATGTCAGTCTACTCGTATAGGCCCAAGTTAAATCATTAAAGTCCGAACAGTTTTATTGACGGTTAGAGCCCATTCGTGGTATGATGATATCAGTATCGCACCATTTAAGGATGATTCTAAATTGTGGTAGCTAATAAAATGAAACTTTCTTGACTATTTCTTATAAATACGAAAGTAACAAAAATATCCAAACAAATATTTAATTTGTCCTTGTTAATTAAATTATCATACGAATTTCAGTTTTTTATACTCACACCACTCTCTTTTTCTAAATAACTGAAATTATGATTTATCAAATCGAAGTCAATAAATCGTTGCTTAAAAAGATTAATTTTAATTATGCAGCAAATATCTTTAGATTTCTAGTCGTCTTGAGCTGATTAATTTTTCGCGGAACTGTCTGCATCAGTCACACTGCCATTTGACCAGTATTTACTAACTAAACCAGTATGATATATTATGTGATGGATATTCCATAAAATTGTGGTATTCTTAATCGGTTTGAATAATATAATCCTCGGTAGGTTCGGTAAGACTTTCGTAAAAGTTTATGTTATGCGTTTCAACTGGACTGTGAATTAGGATCATTTGCATTGCGGTGTCGCGTCCTATATGCAGAGCGGATAATAACAACTGTCCTTAATTACTTTGTTTTTTAGCACTGATGTAATGAGTCGTGAACACGGGTAGAATAAATACATATGTACGTGTAGTAAAATAGAATTGCAAAAACACAAAAATACGGCAAACGACCGCCTCGTATTTCTGGAGAAAAGACAAGACAGAAATAGGGGCTCATGTGGGTTCAGTGACGTGAGGAGTGAACGAGTAACTGTCGGGCTTCGGGCTTCGGTCGTAGATTAAATAATAATACTACGTGTTCGGTGCCGTGTGGCTTGAAGGTGTTTAAGCTCGTTTTTCATGGTGTCGGTTTAGAGCGGTGACGTCGGGATATAACGGGCTGATAATAAAAATGTCTGCGCCATTTGGCGACTGCTGAGAGCTCCTCGGCCAGACAACATGACGCCCGCGACGCGCGCGCGCTTACGTTCACTGTAGAGTGTAGGTACAGGAGTATTATATATAATTACCGTGTGCATTCATTTACTTTCTTCGGAAATCTGTAAATAAATCAACACAAAAAAGTTACTGCGAAACATGCTCGAGAGGATGTCAATTTGTCGGCGATAAGTTTTGTTGATTATATAGTTGGAAAGCGGTTTTAGATTAATATTATAAATAAACTACACAAACATTCAACTGACAAGATTATACTCACATATGTATACATGAATGTCGGCACATAGAAAAATAGAGTGCACTTCAAAACAGAAAGCAACTTACAACACACTGTAGATAAGGATAACATTATAAAATGTATAATTTTAAAAGGAAAAGTAGGAAGATGAAAGTCGGAATAATCAATTTTTAAACCATGTCGAAAAGTTGCCAATGAAACAGAAATTGTGCCAGGCAGCGTAATCCATCTGTGAACTAAATTGCATTTCAAAGAAAATTTATACTTAGCGCTTTTATATTTTGAGGCGGCCTACCTAAGTGACGGATGCTCCGATTTATTCACAGTTTATGAGAACAAACAGATTTAAAATAATAATATGTGTTTTACACTTGTTGAGAGAACACTTCGGGTTTATGGTTTTTTAAGATCCGTTTTCTTTAGAGAAGTGTGATCATGCTGAAATATTATGCGCTGTCTATGCCAACCGACACGGCCTGAAAGTCGTCGAGTTGCCCCAAATGGACTATTTGGCACAACGCGGCCACTTTCAGGTGTATTCTATGTCGGAGATTTTATAATTGGAATATCTTTAGATACTCTTTCGACTTACATACATCCTAGAAAAAGAAGTTTATGATAATTGCAAAATAACGCAGATATGTTGTATCGATCACAAATCATAAATAGCTGTAAGCATCTTGCCTAAGCACTGAGCGTGACTTCAGCTACGTGTAAATTATAATTTATGACCATCTTAATAGGCTGTGATTAATCGTTGCAGTTAGTTTTGTGATATATAGAAGCAACTTAGTTTACCTGCACGCGAACTCTTATTATAGCGATGTGAAGTAACTAGTTAACTTTGACTTCATGAAGAATAATCAAAACATTTATAACCATAGCGGGCTTATTATGGATTTTACAATCTCTATTCTGGTTTTCTTTGGTCGCTTTTTGATTGCTTTCTGGTTCAGAAATTGGAAATAAAAGATTGGGCAGTCCGCCAAGTTTTAACGGAGCGTGCGGTCCTAAATACGCATGACAAGAGTTCCTACTCGGGCACCTTAACTGTTGCCATTTTGTGCCCGTCAAAGGCGCAGTAAAGTCACGAATATAATTTTATAGCTTCAAAAACTGTACGTGTAAAAAATGTATTGAATAAGTTTACATAATACCACGAAGTTTACTGGTGTTCCTCGCCACGAAATCGTAGATATACATACATTAAAACAATTTAGATCTACCCACTATACAGCAGGCCGGTTGTTTAAAATAATACTTTATGTTTTGAATAGAGCCATGATGAAATGTTTAATTTTTATCACTGGCAACAGTGGAAGATGTTTTTTCTTTCCGCAAAACTAGCGCTGTAATTTTTCTAGTCTAAAGAAGATATGGCGCATTTATATATTTTATGATACTCTTTAAAACAAATGATTGTATGGGATGTATAGTTAACATAATTCTGCCCGGTGTAACAAGTAAGTATATGATAAATCTGCTTTATATTACCCATCTTCATCCGGGGATAAATGAGAAAAATTGTGTTGTTAACGATTTCAATTGAGTCGACGGAAAATAAGATAAATACGATTTTAAGCACCTCATTTATGAGATACGTTCGCGTAAAATGTGTTTAATAAAGTTAACTCCATGTACTCAATATTAGCCGAAAAAATTAGTTCAATTAAGTAGTAAGATTAACTGATCTGAATATTATACCTACATGTACCTGTTTTATTGAATGTAGGCATACCTATGTATATCAAGTCTTTGGGCGCCACGCGGGTCATATTTGACCCGCGAACAATAAAAAATCAATTCTGTCTGCGGCATGGCAGTCAAAGTGTTAATAGAGACATTTACTTTACTTGAATATATTCAAGTAAAGTAAATGTCTCTATTAATTTGCCTGGTACCTATTATTGATTTATCAATACCTACGTTATAACGTAGGTATTGATAAATTAATAATAGGTACCAGTCAAATATATTTGAAACTATAAAACAAAACTATTAAACACATCGTCCGTTTAAAGAAAACTTTGTAAACTGGAGAAAACAATAGTTTGGGCTTTAAATAGTTAGCTATGAATATATTATATTATAATGAACGGAAAAAACCTTAATCGCAGTGAATCGGTGAAAGTCTTGTAGCAGATTTATAAATAGATACGACTGAAGTGATAGATACAAACAAACATGAATACGTTATTAAGATGTGAAATTATTTATTTATTAGTTGTTAGAGTTTAGTTTTTAAGTTATCATCCTACATTTATGAGTTCCCTGTAAAACAACTTTCTCGCAGACATAACTCTTATTTATTGCAAATAAGAAGCTTATATAGAACAATTAGTATCAAGATATCAAAAGTGACTTGACGTAAGTAAGGTCTACGGTTTGTTTCTAAGGGCTGGGCCTAAGCTGCCAGCGTTGCTCACAGGAATTTTTGATAAGTATCCGATTCCTTGTAGTAATCTGGAGTTTGGCATTGTTCCGCTAACACTTTGAATGTGGAAACTCTATTAAGCAAAAGCAATTTTTCAAATGTTATTTAGGGCTAACTAAAGCTTCATTTACATTTTACAAACATCGTAGACTCGACGTCTTATTAGACAATGAATTTCTAATTTTGATGACATTAATGGTTACATGCCAGATTGCCAATGGAAAGGAAAGGGAAAGGGTTACATAGGTGTTGCCTAACACATTTCCGTAGCCAAACAGTTGCCAATACTATACGAATAAATTGTCTGTAGATCATGTAAACCGCAACTTCGAAAGAATATAAAGCTGGCAACGACATTGTCACACATATTTTTATGGTTCTATAACAAAATAAGCAAAGCATTTAAGTTATTCTTCTTTCGCAGGAAACTTCTACGCATCGGAAATCGTGTCTGCCCTGGAATACCTTCACGCCCGAAACATTGTATACCGAGATTTAAAACCAGAGAACTTATTACTCGCCAAAGATGGACACCTGAAAATCACAGATTTTGGTTTCGCGAAAAAACTAACGGATCGAACATGGACCTTGTGTGGCACACCAGAGTACCTGGCGCCGGAAATCATACAGAGCAAAGGACACAACAAAGCCGTTGACTGGTGGGCACTGGGTGAGTACTAACAATAATTTAATTATTTATTTTCAATTTTTGGATATTCCTAGTCATCCGACCAACAGTGAAGGAACCTAGATTTAATAGTCTTAAATCGCCAACCATCAGTATGCCGCATGTTGCTTTTCTGAGTGGAAACCTGCCCCCTAACACGAACTCTAAAAAGTAGAACATTTTCCGTTGAGGAAGCGAGACACCGCGCGCCGCGCAGTATAGTGCGGCGTCTCGCGCACAACGGAAAATTTCCTGCTTTAAAAGTTGATGGTAAGGGCCCTGAGCCTAGCAGAAAGACAATTATAGGCTATTTCCTCAACGAAACGAGCTAAATTACATTTTCTCTAAAGCCGGCACGCATTTGCAGCTGTCCATGGGCGGCGGTTATCAGTTTAGCAGGTGACAAGCTCGATAATAACTCGATGCTATTAAAAGAAAATATTGGTCAAGATAACAATGGAATTATGTGTAAATCAAAAAAATAATTATATTTTCATGCTAACCAAATTGCCTTTCTGAAAACAAACAGTATTTCATCTTTGAAAATGTCATTGCGGTAACATGATGCAAAAAACGGGCGCCAGTCACGCTATCCAGCTCTTTGTATTAGAGGCAAATGTTTACTCGTATACGAATATTGTGCGCATTAACGATTTTTAAGTTAATAATAAAGGTCACGTCAGAACGCTGTCATTTGGCATTTTTTAAATCGTTTGAACTTAATACCTAGGTTTACATAGATAGGTATAGTAGTGTGTAAACTAGGCCATTAGGAACTGTATAAGTATATGTCTTTTTCTAGTTAAAATGGAAAAGATATATTTATTATTAAGATAGGAGTCGTGGGTAATATTACATTTTATATTGCTAGCTACCTTATTATAACTTTTCTAACAAATATACTCGCCAGGTAGGTTTCAACTATAGTTCTGTTGTGCGCAATAAGTATTTATTTTTAGAAGACTTTTCTATGGATCAATTAATAAAATTGACTAAAAAGATGCGATGAGACGAATTAATATTCGTATCTACTAATGAGTCAATTAATAAAATACGTGACCCTTTTTAATTGACATTGATACTTACTTTGATTGATGACTTATTTAGGTATGTGGTAGTGGTAGGGTTATATTAGTAAGTACTTTCTCATTCGTTCTTGTTATACCTACAGTGCATAAAGTGGCTCTCGACGTATTGTTATTGTCCCTTTATTTATATTCATTACCAAACACAACATCTGTGGCGTTACAATGAACTGTTTACGTTACAATAATTTAGTATTCCGTTGATTTACTGGTGACGCTGACGGTCCCATTTGGTTATAGCGTCTACGTGCCAATTTATATACTTACATTATTTATAATGCCACTCGATGCTTTTATCTCGCATCGTTCCCGTGCTTGGCATCATTCTCTATTACATTACAATAATAACACTAAATATGCTTGCCAATCTTCTCACAGTACTCCAATATCATATTACTAAGTGTGTAGTCTCTTACAACTTATAGTTAAATCTGCAAGCTATTGGACATTTTTGCTGTTGCTGATGTTGTAAAGGGGGTCAAAAGGCCTTAACTGTGTATAGTAACAACATAAGAAATGAGCATTTTACATTTATATATGTGAAGTTCATGTAAATATTTGTCATCGCCACTTTAGCAGCTCGACAAATCTTATTGTTTTCTGTTTTCTATTTGAAAATATTTACAATGCTAATTGCTTTAGTCGTTTGGTGTTTAGTGGCGTTATGCATTTGTAAGTGACGTACGTCAGGACGGTAAAATATTGATAATAGAGTCCACTCGTAGCAGGCGGCGCCCGTCACTTGTGTTGACAAACATAGTGACGAACTTGGTTTTATATATATTATATATATTTTTAAAAATAACCTTCGTCTGTGTCTTTATATCTTGTATTATGCATACAATACATGTTTTAACTTCTTATTATTTTGAGAATTTTCGGAATTGGTTCTCTTTCATGAGAGATCTTACTCCACGTGTAACTATACAAACACTCTTTTTTACGGTTGCAGGTGTATATCTACATAACTGTACAGTGTACATGTGGTATACCTAAATCATTCTTATAGATTATTGCTATTCCCTTGCCTAATTGCTTTTCATTAGACGTAAATATAAATTTGGCACCGATTTTAGTCAATTAAACGATTCATTAATCGATGTTAACGTTAATCGTATCATGAAAATTGATTTTATGGCACAGCAATATTATTGCCATGAAATATTTATTTATAACTCTTTGAAATTATGTCTTCATTGTTTACATGTATTTTTATAACAACTATTTAAGAAGTCCATTTCACCATCCTCATCATTTCAGAATTGTTCGTTTCGGTTTTCAGGAGTGCTCATTTACGAAATGCTAGTCGGTTATCCGCCGTTCTATGACGACAACCCGTTCGGTATCTACGAGAAGATATTGAACGGCCGCGTGGATTGGCCGCGGCACCTAGACCCCGTGGCGAAGGACATCATCAAGAAACTGCTCGTGCAGGACCGAACCAAACGGCTGGGAAACATGAAGGTATGCATATATATACTTTACAGTTTATTGGCTTCAGAATCCAGGAGGTAAATAATGCAGGAACATTATTCTTCTCCTAGAGTCTAAAACTGATTTGTGTGCCGATTTTATTTGAAGAAATTCAGATTACTCGTTCATTACGAAGAGTTGACTGTGTCTATTTGGATAAGTAGATACGAGTATTTTTAACCATTCGACTGCAACGCGTCTGTCGGGGACCTTACTGATTTCCCTGATACGTTAAGTGGACACTCGTAGTTCTTTTTTCAGCTGCTAAAAAGCCGAAATATACGCTATAGGCTGACTAGATTGATAGGAGCACGGGCACAATAATTCCCAGCCGCACGTTCTATTTCCACTTTTCATTGCAAACAATTTTTATTTGCTTGTGGAGGTCACGTGTCCATACACGTGGTGTTACGTTACTCAAACTAATTACATTACATACTTGCTATTTTGTTTACTTGCCAAAGTGAAATTATTTTTTTTCTGGCGATAAAAATTACTTGTTGACGGATTTATTCAAAAAGAAATTAAATACGTCATTGTAATTTTTATAGCAGCGACATTGAATTCTGTCACACATTTTACGTGTCTAGTGAGGAAATGTTTTTTTATAATGTCAACAGGATTTTTTTTTTTTATGAACGGTGTAATTTCGTCTTATGAAACTGTACCTATGTTAGTTGCAAACCTATGGTCTAGCATGTGACGTCGCGTAATGAGATCTTCGACTGCTGCACCTTCACTAATTTAACGCTCGTCCGTCTATAATAATTCTTACGTCAATGTCGGCACCCGAAGCTAGAAAAATTTGTTGCGGAACACAGTGGCTGTATTTCATACTAACGCCAAACCAAAATACAGCAGCCTTGCGCTTGACCCGTTTCGGCGACTGTTTTGGATTATACACGCTGCGCTGATCGTAGGAGCGTTATTAGCACATGTCAAAATTTGCACCGCGCAGCCGCGTGCGTCTCTCTTTATTACTTCAGCTCAGAAATGATATGACATTCAAGCCAACATTTTAGCAAAAGGTTTTCTTCAAAGTTGCAAAACATAATATTTAAAGTAATTTTTTACACCTTTGATCTGAATGCTGCGTTGTTACAGTAGATATATGTACTTTTTAAATTCGTCCATTTCTTACAATTTAATTTGAGTGGATTGTGTCCAAAAGGAATATTTATTTATCGTTCGATGTTGGCCATTTTCCAGCTGTAACAACTGTAAGACTTGATGCTACAGATGTAGATTTTATTTTTCATGTATTTAGATGAATGTATAATATTCAGCAACCAGTTAGGTAATAATCCAATATCGATACATTACAAAACATTTGAAGGATGAATTAGAGGCAGTTATTTTTAAGTATTATCACATTGCATAATTTAGTTTTGGGTGACGTAAAAAAATTGGATTCGCCTCAAAAGTCATTTGAAAAACACTGATAAAAAAAAGATTCGCCAACAAAAATACATTAGTAATGAAATTGAGTTCTAGATACCACATCAGCGTTACTGTTGTTTATAGTTCATTTATGCCAGTCCGTCAGTAATGTTACGCTAGATAGACTTGACATAAACTGCGGTTAATTCTGATGGCGAAATAAATGTTCTGTTTTATTGCTTTGATTGATTTGAACTAGTTCTAATGCACAATATATATCTATATATATATACCTAGATGGGGTTGGAATATAAAGCGGCATAATGGAGGCAGGATAGAAAGTCCATGTCATATTCTTTGTCCGCTATGCTATAAATATCGTTCCTCGGCCGTGTCTATGTGGTCATGGCTAAAGCGAGAAATCGGGATGCGGCGTTCCCAATAAAGTGTCGCGCTGCTATCACGCTGAGAATGTATTTTTAAACGGTTGCAGTTAGTGGTTGGTTGTTTTCACCGAGCTTTTTGCCGCGATGTCGCCGAGATGTTTAGAAAGCCATCAGTCAGGTGTCCGCCGGAGACATCAAACGGGCGCTGGCCGCGCTGACTTATGTCGCGACGCAAATACGACACATTACCAGCAGCGACGTACTCGCACTGCGCTAGAAAACTGTCCCAGCCTTGTTACACGTGATGACTTGCACAAACTACATCCATATACCGACAATTCGAATCAGTGCTCAGTAAATTCTAGATATTAATTGGGTCACAAGTTCACAACTATTTTAAGTCCTACGGCCTGTAGACCAGGTACCCTACTATGCCCGCTAAACCTAAATCCTTTTGTTGTGTTATAAGAATGATAATTTGCTTATTGGGCCACGTGGCCAGTCAAGAATAGGTAACCCATTATTCGGTGTATAAGAGGCGAAGTTTATACAGTCGATAGGGCAACCGTAAATGTATAATAACAACTTCCACTGTTGTCAAGCTTGTGATATTACCTAAAGAAGTCCTGAAGGGATTATGTACCTACCGAAAAACAAATGTGAGCGAGAAGACCTGACAAAAAGTGTGTCAATGTCCTGTATTTCAGGCAGTAATTATATTGAACAAAGATCGTAAACTTAAAAAGAATATCCGTGAAACGAGTATCTCACGTTGTTATCTTGTTGTTTGCCAGCGGGTATACCCCGACAAAACAGCTGTAGCAGCCATAATAACCGTAATTACAAATCTGCGCTATATGAAAGTCGTGGAAAGTTACCAATATTAGAATGCAATCACTTAAGGCGATCTCTTCATCCAATATACTTTATTATAGTGGAGTACGAGGATATTGCTACTCATATTTGAGGGTTATGGGACCATTCCCGGTGGACAAGGATGATATAAACGCGAGCGGCCCGCTTGGCATCGCCGTACAATAATAAATTAAGCTCCGATATGCTCACTAACTCTAAATCTGAGAATTTACGATGTCTAACCGTTGGAGAACGTCGCGAACGCCAATAATAACAAAGTTGCTCTAATTCCGTCTACCCACAAATGCGCATTATATTCATAGTCAATATGGCTGTTATGATTGATTGATATTTTACTGATATGTATCGTTTACATTTTAGTGATTCAGTTGAGTTGTACGATGATCTTTGCGCTCGTTTTCTTTGTATATTTATTCTTCATAATGTTTGTTTCATTTGCAGTGCGGTACTGAAGACGTCAAACGGCACAGATGGTTCAAGCACATAGACTGGGCTGACGTCTTCATGAAGAAACTTCAGGTAATAATCAAAGTTATTTTAAAGATATTAAGCTTATATGTTAGAAAAGCAAATTACTAGATATATAACCCAATTATTTACAATAACATTTTATTTTTTGTAGGTATATAAGAATTGTTACACAATTAACCGCAAAAAAACAAACTATTTCTTAACGTCTTTTAAATGCTGTTAAGAAACGATCAACGCGGAATAGTTTGGGTTTCTGGGAACAATACAATATAAAGTGTTGTGGCCTATTTTATTTTGCACAATACCATCGAACCACATTTTATGATCTGATTTTAATTGGGCCGTGCGCCGGCTGGAGAAATTGGCGGAGTTTACGTTACCTGATTTAGATAATGTGTACTCATATGCTTATTTATGGCCGAAGTTTAATCCAATGATATGTTCGTATCTCTCATTCGGGACTAGATACAGTCATCGTATCAGTAAAATATGTTCGGACCAGACAGGATATCTGCGTCTGTCCCTTGAGTTACGATCAAATATGAAGTTTTTTTTACAGTAAAGTATAATTTTAACTAGAAATTGGCCTATTAGCTCCGAGCAAACACTTTATGGACATACGGTCTTCCGTTTTATATTAACAATTCTGTATTGTTTGTTGCTATAATTTAATTCAATACTTCCTTGTCAACAGCCACCTATAATGCCAGCAGTGTCATACGAAGGAGACACATCCAACTTCGACGAGTACCCCGAGACGGACTGGAAGTCAGTGCGCTCACTAGACTCCGACGAACTAAAATTATTTGCCAACTTTTGATGGCCCAATCGTATGTCAATGGTTAAGATAAGTTAATAGATAAATATCCCAAAGGATTCGAGGCTTAGAACAGGTCGCCTAATCATATTGATGAAACTACTTAAAGCAAGTATTTTTTCATGTTATATTTAACACCTAAAGTAAGTCTATATTTGTTAGTTTATGAGGCCAAGCAGGGCTACGTTTGAGTCGATAGGAAACCGTCCGTATTTGAGTAGTGAACTTGTATTGAATGAATAACCTATTTGATTGTTTGTGTTACGTAAGACTGTCTGGAGCCAAGTGTTTGAAGAATTCCTGAGTGTGTGGACAAGGCATTGAAGGCAGAATTCAGAAAGTGGATTTGAAAAACACAAATACTGACGCTGAGTTATGTAATATTATTGGATGATAAACTAAATGATGACATCAAATAGGTACGAGTTAAGGCTAGGTTAATTTTGAAGACACTAATTTTCGTAATCTTATAATATAATTTAGTATTTTTATTTCTTCAGTTTAAAGTTGAGGCTGCAATAGTTTCTTCATAATAGAGTACCTACCTAATGATTTGTAGAGAAGAGAAGCAAGGTTGAATACGATGCCCTTGTGATGTTTCACCTATACATATTTGAATGTTATACGTATTACTTGAATATGTGTTGTGTAATAATGTCTACCAGTTCTGTTGTACGAGTAATGTTTAGTAATTTGGCTTCGGTCAGTCTGCTAGTGCGGTGTCGTTGTGTTTCTCCTGTGGGCGCATTTATAAAGCGTTAATTCAATAAGAGAAATCATTTTAATATTAACCGTAATATTTCATATTATGTCATTTTTATTTAATTTTAATTAAATATTGTACATTTGTTGTACATGCTTGTAAGTCCGCCGAGAGGTTTCATTAGAAAAGTGTAAATATTTATTTTTAAGTTTATGCATTACATTTCCAATGCTTTCTAGTTCAAATGTTAGCGTGTAAGAGTCTAGATTAGTTTGTCAAACAATGACAATTATTTTTTTGTGATTTTGGAGTATGTTATAATATTTTCCTTTAACTTAATCATATCGTATTAAATATTAATTATCTATATTGTTTCCTGTATACAGTGATTGAGTTTGAAACTTGTAGCGCCATCTAGTAAGAGAGGATATACTATTATTTAATTGGTTACTGTAAATGCAGATTTATCGCAAATTCTATAATATATTCGGCTATTTAAAAAAATCGTAACACTCGATAATTGTACATATTTCTATTCAATGAGATTTCTGTTACTTTATCGGCACCATAAATCATCTTTTAGCAAATAATCAAGCTTTTACAGTACAATTATTATTTCAACACACCTCAATACAACAATTAGTTTTATAACCTACCTTAAATTTTTTGGGTAATGCCACTAAAAGATCTCACACAATGTTAATTACAAATTAAAAAGTCACAAGAAAAACCTAAATGTCACTTTTGTATATCTATGTATTGTAATGTTACTGTTAATATCAGGCCATACAGTATTTTCTGTGATCTTTTTAGTCTTGACGAGGGTAACTTATTGACGTTGTTTATTGTAAAACAACATAAAACATAACATCACGCCTGTATTCCCCGAAGGGGTAGGCAGAGGTGAACATATAGTACACCCACATTTCGCCAGTTATGTTGTAAGTCCCAATGTAATAGGGGGCGAGCCTATTGCCATCACCCGGGCACAATCCAGACTCCGTGCTGCTACTGAGAATTACCTAATGGAAAACTCAGTAACACTTTGCCCGACCCGGGATTTGAACCCAGGACCTCTTGCTCAGCAGTCGCGCTTAGCGACCACTAGACCAACGAGGCAGAGTTGTAAAACAATTGTGTCATAAAACTAATGCAGCCAGTAATTAAATGAATAATGTATGTGTTACTGACTAGCTCAATTTATGTTATTTTCAATACCTATTTCCATTACATTATTTTAACTGATTATTGCTTTCATTAACTGGAAACCGATCAAGCTGATTCACGTCATGATTATCGGTATACTAATATTGCAAACCGTCGGGCGTGAAAGTTAAAAGTCATTTGTGCTAAGTTTCATTTCACCATAATGGCATACTCAATGGAATGCATTTTATACGACCATTGAAAATATTCTAAAACTGCAAATATCAGAACCTAAACATTAGGTACCTACTTGAGACGGAAATAACAAGAATATCCTAAAAACTTTGTTGGTCAGTGACATAGAACATTATAATTAATCCAACAGGGTTGTAGATGAAATCTAAAATGTATAATTGTAAATACACAAAAATAAATGTGTTGTTTAAAACATTTCAGTGTTTGATTTGAATATTTACCATTGTTCGATACAGAAGTTTTATTTCATTAAATTTATATTTATTTTTAAATATATTATCGTATTGTAAACTTCAGATCCGCGATGATTTGTTGATGGCAAACAGCAGCCCACAGGTGGCTTTAAGTTATAAGCATCGCATCTTTACAAAGTTGATGCAAGATCCTCTGAAGAAATGAAAGAGTTTCATAAACAAACCATCTGCACTGATACTAAGCTGC
Source organism: Abrostola tripartita (assembly GCA_905340225.1). NCBI lineage: Eukaryota > Metazoa > Arthropoda > Insecta > Lepidoptera > Noctuidae > Abrostola > Abrostola tripartita. The sequence goes on from HG996488.1 coordinate 9,203,145, forward strand.
GAGAGCAGAAATAATATTATATGTTCAAACAATTAAAATTAATATGTTTGAAACAATTTTGGCTCCTGTATGAGTTGTGTAAACAATCATGCGAAACGAATGGTAGAGAATGATTCCATGTAAACATTGGGAATGGGTGATTGTTGCTATTGTATTTATAGTGCGTCAACAAACAGACGTCGAAATAGAAACCAACTAAACTATTAATAATATTGAAAATAAACTATTTATATTTGAGTTGAAATTAAATAAATCTTATAAAAAAAGCTAGGTTCGAAATAGAAAAGCTATGTATAAGTAGGCGAGAACATAGAAATATCTATAATTTATTGTTGCCTACTAGAGCACTTACATTAGGTTTTTAATCAAAGCGTTGTTCAAGCTGTAATCTGTATCAGTAGGCTCTATAGATTGCATACATAAATAATCTACAATCTGTCAGCGCAGCATTATTGTTGTCGTTCATAATATAAATTATTGACTGCACAAGCGTAATGTCTTCATAGTTCTACAATCTGGCAAGTGGAATATTACATTGATCTTTCAGCGGGTTATAAAATACTGTGTCATATAAAGTGTGGCTGGCAGCAACCCACTGTGTTATTTATGAATCGATCGAGGACATCGCCATTTGTGCTATCACCGCTTCAATTTTATCTTGTGGTGAGCAGTAAAATGATACGAAGGCTGATAATTTTGGAGCGTTCGTATGGAATGTACTAGAAACAACCGTTTTAGATTCATGAAATTCGAGATTACGATTTGTCGAGTCATTTAAGATACTTGATAGTATTAGGAGCTTAATATTATAAGATAAGTTTCTGCATATCAATAACCTGGTAAATTAATTTAAGTTATATAAGAAAGTTGTTTTAGGTTTAATTTGCTTTTATGATATTTCAGATATAATAACGGCGTACTCAGCAACTTCATGATTAAATCAATTTATTTTTTACTGTTAAACCTTGCAAACTGTACCTTGTTACAAATTAGATATATCACTGTCTTACAATCAGTGATAATAAAACTGCACCCTAATGGTAAAAAAACCAAGGCAACTCAATGACATTGACTGGATATTATCTATTTATCGTAGACCAGAAGATAAGAAATATATAAACTATTCAAAGCATTTCCAGGTTAGTTTGTTCGACATACATACATATATCCACGTCTGTTTCCAAAGAGGAAGGCGGATTTCCATTTACTACGGTACCGGGATACCTCTTCGCCTCACGATTTGAACTACCATTGGTAAAGCGAGTAAATACATTTATAGTAGAATCATTATTGTAGTCAGCTGACGCGGATACCCAAGAGCCTGATAAAACGGCATGCGATATTGCTCGCGCCGGATTAAATGACAGATAACTAATCAAATAACATTTACAATTATCGCCGTCAATATCATTGTAGAGTCGTATAGAGTTTTTGTGTGACGAGACGTTTTACCTGAAGAATGTCTGTGTCTGTCAGGCCTCTGACTCCTGCATTAGCGGAGAAGGCTCGTGTGGAGCTGAATGAGAACCCTAAGAGGCTCCAGGATGACCTGCAGAGTATCAAGGACTGGCTGGCCAAACAACCCCACCTGAGGGCACGGACAGGTTAGTGCTTCGGTGCATTGTCTGATAGGTGAACAACGTAATGGCCTCACCATTATGCTGTCCTGGTCGGATAAAATTCTTTGGCAGCAGGCTGAATTAAAAACACGTTCTTTTTTATTATTAACATTTTTACGCAAATAGACAATTATTATTATTATCTATTATAGGTATATTCTCAGTTATTGTATTTGTATTGTTCAAAGAGATATGCTTTTATTGGTGCATTGTACGATACGTAGTTATCTTTCGTAGTAGTTATACCTGGGTTAATACTTCTTAATAATACTGTCTGCATGTAAGCTTGTGTTTGGTATTTATCTCAATGAGTACGCGTGGTTCTAGCTCAATGAGTATAAGAAACATAACATACCCTTGACTGTATGATTTTTTATGCCATTATATAAGAGTTGTTGCAGTCTCTACAGCCAAAAGATGTTTACAGATGACCAGTGGCTGGTGGCGTTCCTCCGTGGTTGTAAATTCAGTTTAGAGAGAACCAAAGAGAAGTTAGATCTATACTACTCACTGCGGACGGCGGCGCCTGATTTGCACCGGATTAAACACACTGATCCAATATTTGAAGAGATTCTCAGTTTAGGGTAACGTATCTATTGATAAAACCAAACACTATCTAAAACTATTTTAATTACAATCAGTTTGCAGAAAATATATTTTTACACATTATGGCTTTTAATTTTATACTTTTCAGCATTTTTACTTATAATGCTTTTAAGCTTATATATATATTATTAAGCTCAAATCCAAAAATTTATTAAGAAAGTCTGAAAATGATAGACAGATGCGGGATTAGAACTCGCGACCTATGCTTGGTAGTGCTCTTCTAGTTAAGCTACCGTGTCACTGCTTGCGCCTATCAAATTTCGCCAAAGACGTAAAAGCAAAAGGGCACTCGAACTTTTTTTATGTGTAGCCGGTTCACAGACATTTATTTTGCAGGTCCATCGTCATATTACCCAAGCCACCAGGTCCTGACGCGCCCCAGGTGTCCATAATTCGACCAGGGAAGTACGACCCCAACAAGTACAACATTATAGACGTTGTTGCAGTTTCAAATACTCTTATGAGGGTAACTGTTTCATTGCATTGTTAATTTATTATAATACAACAATTACGGTTTTGCTACGGTAGTGAAAATTTGGTTGACCATTTTTCCATTCCATGATATTGAAACCATCATCACTGAAACTCTCACGGTTTTATCTCTGAAATTAAGTCAACTGCACACAAAACAACAACAACTAGAAACATAACTTAAGGAATTACAGTGAATTGTAAATGCGAGTGAACGAGGCGAAATTAGTATGTCAGGATCGAAGCAAATGAAAATCCGTGGTCTCTGCCTACGCCTGTGGGAAATAGGCGTGGTTTTATGTATGTACAATAATTGTACAATTGTACATATGTATGTATGAATTGTAAATAACTGACGGATAGGCATTTCAAAGATCCCTGTTTTACTTTAGATAGAGATGGCATTGTACAGTAGCAAGTATGTTAGGTTAGGTTTAGGTTTAAAGAATTTTATTCTCATAAGAACAATTAAAGTTCACTTAGAATGAGATACAAATATTTAAATCAAGATAAGTATTTTAGATGTTCGCATCTAGTGCGTTGATGACGTCATGTTTTGTTTCAGATTCTTCTAGTAGAAGATGACAATGCAACAGTGGCGGGCAGTATGAGTATTTTAGACCTCGAGGGAGTTACGATGGCACACTTCTTACAAATGACCCCAGTTAACATGAAAAAGATGGTTGTCATGGGCCAGGTAAACCAATTTCTGTGCATTCCGTGAATAGTGATCAAACTTGACTTATAGTAGGATTAATTTTAACAAAAAACATTTGCATTTTTTGATCAAAATGACTTTGTTCTAGCGTTGAAATAGACCGAGATCATTTTGGTGTAAAACTTTTTAATTATGCATTTTTTAGATTCAGCCATGTGTATTAAAATACATTTCGATTAATATCAAAAAGAACTGAACATTTATTTTTATTTTCTTAAATATAGGTATAACGCGATCTTAATCGGGTGACCTAAGTTAAGTTAAGATGTGAATTTTTACAATGTAATTCAAATACTCTATAAATTACATACCTTCTGAATTTCGAAGCATAATTATATGTATGCATATCATTAAAATGATTTATGTTATTTAAAATTAATGCTCACTGAAATTATCAGTAATATCTTTTGTATTATGTGATACAACTGGATATTCCTTTTTATTGTGAAAAACTAGAAACAATGATTGAATTATCTTGCATTAAAAGTTGCTCTTATATATTTTCATAATTAACACTAATCAGTTTTCATTTTAGGAAAAACAATAAGACTTTCCAAATCCTTTTTTCCAAAACTTGAATTTTACGCTTGTATTACTTTTCACGGAATGTCCACATTTACTCATTCTCTGTCTTTTTAATAAAAAATAGGAAATAAAATAACTTAAATATATTATTTTCAGGACGCCTCGCCTCTGCGTATGAAAGGGACGCACTACTTAAATACACCGCCAGGTTTTGAAACAGTCTTCAATGCAATGAAGGCATTGTTGAATGAAAAAAACAGAAGTAGGGTAAGTGATAATCATTATCATTTTTCTCATGTTAAGTTACATTTGCGTATGTATCTGCAATGGTAGGTCAATTTTGCAAATTACTACACAATGGATACCCACCGCCGCGCGCCGGCCGCCGTCGATCAGGCAGACCGAGAAGGCGATGGCGAGATAATTTGGACATCTTTAGGGGAAGGACATGGCCCGTAATGTGGTTTTGTGGAAGCCTTTGCCCAGCAGACACTGAACAGGCTACTTAAAAAAAAGTTACATAGAGGGGAAAGTGTGTCTGTGTATTCAATCCTTTTGTGTCTTGAACGAAGGGACCAACGGATTTACGTGATTCGTTGATACAACAATCACATAGGTCGATCATACTTTTATCCCAATAGAAACTGCAGGAAAAACCAAGTACTTACCTTTCATCCAAAAACATATTTCTTTGTTGTATTAAAACAAAAAACCCAAATATTAAAGTGGATTTAATCAATACAGCTCTTCGTCCACAACAAGAATTACGAGGAAATGTACAAACACATCCCCAAAGATGTGTTACCCGCTGAATACGGTGGAAATGGCGGCACCGTGGCAGAAATTACAGGTAAATATGACTTTAATACAGTATTCAGACTACCATATAATGAAATTCCATTAGATACCAACCTGATGCAATTTTTATATTGCTAACGACACATTTATTGCATAGTAGCTTTTGCTCGCGGCTTCCTCGCGTTAATTTAGATTGTTGGTTAGTATTAGGTATATATATGTATACCTATATATAGCTTTAGCCCGCGGTTTTGCCCGCTTTAACCTCTATTTAAGCATCTTAGGGGGTTGAATTAAAAAAAAAATAGCCTATGTCCTTTCTTGGGTATTATACTTAGTCCATGACAAATTTCACCAAAATCCGTCCAGCGGTTAAGACGCGAAGACGTAACAGACAGACAGAGTTACTTTCACATTTATAATATTTGTATGGAAAAAATATATATTTCGACTTCTATCATCATATATAAGTCACTCAAGCTTAGATACTCTCGCAGCTTACTCTAACAGAGTTGTAGTTTTGGCGAGATGATAACATAAGACCTCCAGCAGGGGAATGATAGCCATACATTGATAGTGGCATAGTGAACAATATTACTTAATCAGTTATAACTTTACCGTTAAGTGTAAGCTGAAAAAAGTTGGGGGTTAGTAGTAAGTAGTATGTTAAAAAAATAAGTTACTAGATCTAACCTTTTTAAGAAATTCTTGTTTTGTACATCATTGTCGTAATTGCAGACTACTGGAGGAATAAAGTAAAGGAGTACAGTTCTTGGCTAGAAGAGGATCAGGAGTTCGGAACAGACGAGTCGAAGCGACTTGGCAAGCCAAAGACAGCTGAGGATATGTTCGGTGTTGAAGGATCCTTTAGACAACTCGAAGTTGATTAAACAAACCACTTTTTGATTTTTTTAGACTCAATAAATTTGTTTTATTACATTTTGTTTAATCAGGTACCTAGTAAGGTTATGAATTGCGAATATTTCCTAACTCCCTAATGAAAGCTGGTGTTACGAAACTCTTTGCTAAAGTTTAATTCATAGGCATTAAAGCTTGCTTCTATAACACATTTTAATAAAAAAATTGGTTGGTATAATAATTTAGATGCAAGTGTTTATTTTATATTGCATATATTATAAGAAAATGGTAATGAGTAGTTAGTCCATTCAGGGCCTTTAACCTATTAGTGGCTTGAGGCACATTAGGACGATGGGACCAATAAGTGCTTTTTTCTTTGTTATGGACGTAACAATTAATTTGATAAATATCGGTAATCGGTTGGTGACCCAGGATCTAGGGGAACCCGTCAATCGCGGAGCCTAGAGTGCCCCGTAAAAAAGAGGGGTGTGAGTCCGTGGGATAAATACCATTTTCAGTGTGGTTTTGTTGATATTATTTTTAAACAAAAACGGTAAAAGTCATATTATATTTGTATTAGCGTGGTATATAATTATAATAAGGATAAGATTAAGTTTAATTAGCCTTTTACCTAAAATGGTTATAGTACCTGCAGATAAAGTTTCTTCAAGAAGTTTTTTCAAGAATACCATATTATTGAAAACTTAACTTAAGAAGACATCGGCGTCGTCAACTAGAATCATTTTTGGTCAATTAGTTACAGATATAGCCATAGACAAAACAATAAATATTAAAGCTATTCATTTCATGTTACTTTGTATAAGATTAATAAGGGCAAGAGCCTAATAAAATTTAAAGTCACCATTACCGAAATCAGCGCAAACTTTTTCTATCTATTTTATATAATGAACACTCAATAGCTTCTGACGTAAGATACTCACAGCACCACCGTTCCCAAAACTTAATAAATGTACTGGGCGTGTAGAGTCAAAACATAATAGATTAATCATTTTCAGCTACACAGAGTTATACTTTGAAGCAAGCTGTGTCAAATAGCCAAAAGACATTGTGTAGGTTTTTCTTTTCTTTTACGTGTCTGACGGTTTGGGTTTCATGCGGCCTACCCAAATGTCCTTCAGATGGTACGAGACGGGGCGTCTGTGAGGACAGGTCGACTCAAACTCGCCGAGGTTCTTTCCTAAAAAGACCTCTTCTCAAACCACCTACACTGTTCTCACATAAATTATGGAACTTGTCTGGACTTTAAAAGAGACCTTGACCCCTGAGTTTGTTTCGGCATTTCTTCTCTCAGGTAGTTAGTTAGGAAATGCCGACACCATCATTCTAACTAGTTTACAAAAAAGGACGTGTAAAAGTGTTTTTTTAAACCTATTTGCTGTAATAAAATCATTTATCATTTACAGCTTCAGTAATCTAGCGTTAAATCCATAAAGGTTTAACGAAGGATTTAAGGTTACTAGTAATTGTCCTCTTTGTCCGACGAAATTGACTGTTCGATCTTAAGTTATGTTTTATCGGAAGGCTGATGATACAACAAGTCTCGGTTCGTCTCTAAAACAATATGATGTCAACGGAAACAAAACAACAATAACAGTAAAATATGCATTTTTACGAGAGTGGAATAGTACCATTCATAGCTAAAGACGTCATAATAGTAATAAGCGTACCATTCAAAAATGACGTCACACATCGACTGAAAGACTGATGTACTAGAAACGGAACCTTAGTGCATGTCGCATGATTGGATAACGTTGGCAAGTCGACCGTGTGTCACAACACGCTAGTGATAAGCCGTGTAGTGGAGGTATATTATCAGTGAGTCGATACACCCGCGCGCCGACGATAGGTAAGTTTTGCCTCACTTTCTGTTTACACTAATACTATTTTCCTTGTACCAGTATTATAGATTTCCTTCATTACTTGTTGGTTTTGCATACTAGGAAATTTTCCTTTAGGTACTGTGGAGGAGAATACCTTTGTGAGATTTAAGTATCAGGTTATAAAACAATTAGTATAAGTACCTAATTAGTAGGACTGTTTTAAGTACTTAGATACCTAATTATTTCATGCAAAAATCTATCTTGTTTTTATTAATATCATGTTTCATTTAGTGAATAAAAGTTTTTTTTTGATAACTATAAGTGAACGTTGAAATAACAATGTGTTAATTTAGATTCATGGTTTAAAATCGTCTTTTTTATCATCAAGGGGCCACCCCCTTATTGATAAAAAAGACGATTTTATTTACATCCACATGTATAAACAAAAATATTTACTAACCCGATCAGCTTATGAATATTATTTCAGTTATAACTTACAGGCTACAAGATGATACGTTCGCTGACACCGGCGCTCGCTCAAGTAGCCAAAGATGAGCTGAATGAGAACCCGAAACAAATAGCTAATGATCTTCAACACCTGAAGGACTGGATCTCAAAGCAACCTCACTTGAAAGCGAGGACAGGTACTGTCTTATCATAGTCAACCACACTTGTCAAATTGGTTTCACAACACTACGGCTAGACAGATAGGTGGTAAAGATATTGTGATTACGTGTATTCCTCGAAAAGGAAACGGAAAAATGTGGCATTCCCAATATCAAACGTGGTCTTCTGTGATGTGAGTATGAAATATCGAACCCTTATTCTAAGCCCCAGCCTACTATTGGGAATTTTCCAACAGAGGATTGTTTGTATTGACACTCGATATTTCGACCATTATCATCGCATTGGTGTCACTAAATTTAATCTACACAATCAACAACATTATTTTATTGACCCAAGTTTTAGATAACGAACCAACTTTAATTGCCATAAATAGCGAAAAAGAGCGAGATTAAACATGCTCTATGAATTCTTTTTTGTGTGTCGGCACAGGCACATATAACATAGAAATAGACCATGTGATCGATGTTTTGATTAGAAAAAGTGAAAAAAAAAAATGGGTTGTTGATTTCGTTACGACTTTATCGCTTGTAGCCTGGGCATACAAAGAGCAAATCAGTAATTAAACAAAATCTCACATTATCTGCGTTATAAACTCGAGTTATCCAACCAAATGATAAGCCTAAATCTGTTTGATCGCTTATTTTTCAGTAAGAAGTGTTCTTGAGTGTCCGTTTGTTTTTTCAGATGATCAGTGGCTCATAGCATTGTTACGGGGCAGTAAATTCAGCTTAGAAAAGGTCAAGAAAAAGTTGGATTTGTACTATACTCTCAGGACCACGGCGCCTGATCTAACTTTAAGGATAAGACCTACAGATCCTAAGTTCTTGGAGTTTTTCAGATTAGGGTAAGACTGATATATTTTGTTTTTGTTTTCTCTTTTCTAACGGCACAAAGGAATTATTTATGTTTTTATCATCGCATAATGGGCATTATAGTTTAATTTGAATAAGCAATCCTGTTCAAACTTCATTTGATTTCATCTACATAAATCTGCTTGCAAGATTAGGCTCTTACGTGTCCCAGTAGACTGGTGCCGGCTTACCTTTGGAGCGTAAGCATCGCCTAAACTTCATATTTTATCCTAAGAAACTGGCAATACGCAATTTATTCGAAATTACATTACTTGGGAATTATGGTAAACAGGATCTTTGTAAATAACACTTAGTGAATTATGTATTTTTCTCATTGTAGAACATGTTTGATTCTGCCGAAGCCGAAAGATGAGCTGCTTCCCCGCGTCCTTCTCATCAGACCTGGCCGCTACGATCCCTCCACCCACAGTGTTGCTGACGTCATGTGCATGCTATACTACTTAGTTCAGGTAATTATTCAACTTTGGAGATTGACAGTACTCGTTTTCACCTATTTTCTAGGCCGTAAATGGATCCTCCTTAAATCGATCAAGGCTCTGATGCTCTTGAATTCTTTGTTTGTTATGTACCTAAAACAAAGCATGGTTTTATAGTGCTATTGTAAATACAATAAAATAAATAAAATCATCATAAAATTATGATTATTTTCTAAACCAGTACCCCGTAGGATGCTTCTATAGTGCTTGTGTATATTTTTCAATATCTATATTTTCAAAATGTTCAACAAGTCCTCACAATTGCTCTTATATCGTAAAAATAACACACACCATTTACAACCAACTTCTTTTAATACTTCCAGATTATGGTCATGGAAGACGACGGAGCTTGCGTGATGGGCATCAAGATCGTCACAGACTATGAAGAAGTCAGTATGGCGCATTTCGTGCAGGCATCTCCATCGATGTTGAAGAAGATGGTTGCAGTTTGTCAGGTATGGATTTACATGGGCCTACTTAAAAGCTAAGACTAAAGTAGGTTTAAATATATGACTTCGTTTCAGGCTGTGTGTATCTTCTTAGGCATATATATTGCTATTGGCACAATAAATATCAATATCGTTAAAATTAATTGCAGTAATAACAGATTTTATTTTTATGTTCTTTTACGCACTCATCAAAATATGGTCGTTTTGAGCAGGACGTAAATAACAAGACGAGACTAACATTCACTATATGAATAACACCATAGCAATAACAGTTTAATAACATATTTTGGTATCTGATATTTTACAGGATTCAATGCCTCTAAGGTTAAAAGGCAGTCATCACATAAACTTACCTTCAGGGGTTGAGAAAATATTTGTACTTATTCAAGGATTTTTAAATGAAAAGGCTAAGAAAAGGGTTAGTGAAGAATATTGATAGCATCAATTTGTATAAAATATTTATTTTGAGATAAAACAAGTAATATTCTGCTCCACTTTCCAGTTAAAAATCCACAAAAATCACGAAGAACTGATGGAGTACATCCCAAAAGAAATAGTGCCAGTGGAATATGGTGGCGCTGGTGGTACTATTACGGAACTCACAGGTTCGTACTCAATTACAATATTAAAATTACTTATTACAATATAATATCATTGATCAAACTTAAACTCTTTGAGTATTAAGCACGAGAACTTGAGCTCTAATCTCAGGTGAAATTGAAAATCGCAACATAAAGTGAAGTACAAATGTGCGTTTTCCAAAACTTATTATTGAAAAAAATATTACCCTACACGAGATGTGGGGTAATTCTCTCTGAGTTGAGGGTGCATTTTGGAAAAAAAAAAAATGTTACACAAGTGCACAAAAGCTTAGGGTGAAAACTGTGTTACCTGAAGGATAATATAATTATAATAGGGTTATGAATCTTTAAGTTTTTTTAACAGCACCAATTTGTATCTAAGCAATATAATTTGTGCTTCAGAATACTGGGTCTCCAAATTTCAAGATTACCATGACTGGATGAAGGAAGAGGAACAGTTGGGCACCGACGAATCAAAACGGGTCGGACCTCCTATCGCCGCGGACTTTATGTCAGACGGGTCTTTTAGAAAGCTTGACATAGACTGATTGTTTTATTGTTCATTATTTTGTTGTATGTATTGTTATATTAATAAATAGTTTTTTTTTATAAATTATGGGTTAGTTATTTTCCATCGGTTCCGATTATTGCAATAGGAGAAAGAGAGAATAAATTATTTATTTTATTTTTTTCTCTTAAGTACCCTAAGGACCAAGACGTCCTAATCGCTCGGTTTTCAAGTCGATCTTCGGAATCTGTCATTTAGTTACTTTCAGGCACTCAGCGAAATTTCTACTTCATCCAATGGAATTAATTTCAAAGACTTTTAGATGGCTTATAAAAACAAACACTTAAAAGGTTACTTACGACGTTAGTATTTGAGGATATAGCGAGCTCAGTGACGTATTGTTGTTCTAGAATTTATAGAAATTAATTTCAGCATGAACTTGCGAGCGAAAAATACAATAACAACACATTACGCAACGAAAATCTCAGTTGAATGCGGTTTAAACAAAACATATCAATTACAATGGATTTACGTAGCAATGACTTTTCAAAAGAACATGACAACAGCCAAATTTGCATGTATAACCAAGAACGCATGAATACGACGTTAGTGTTTTACAGTCTAGGAGTCTAGGTTTGTTATGAGAGACATTCATTCGTAATCTTAGAGATGACGTTGGATACAGAATAGATAATTTCAATGTCATTGTAGCATAGTTAAGTTAGCCACAAGTAATGGCTACAAATATAGCTCAAGTATAGTTTTATTAGTACGAATTTAACTCCTTGTAAACTCACTATATTGTACCTCATATTATTTAAAAGAGTGACCTTTGGAGTTTCTTGCTAGTTCTTCTCTATAGGAATGACATGTTTGGAACCGTGCAACTAGCATCTTAACGTTTCATAAGCGCCTGTAATTGGTTTACATGAAATAAAAACAATTTGAATTCGAATGCAAACAGTTAAGTGCTCTGTAATAATTGATTATTATTTAGCGTTTAAATTCATAAACGTAAATGAGTCTCTTAGCTGGGTAGCTTGTATCTGATCCATTTCAGCTGATGTCAGTTTGCTGTCTGTTCACTATCCTATCCTGTGTGTGTCAAGACGAACTGATTGGCGAAGTGGCTAATCAATTGGACTGCTGCGCTTAGGGTCACTGGTTCGATTTCCGCACGGAATTAAAATTTGTGCGATCCGCAGATTTTTGTACGGAGTCTGGGGTTTTTGTTTAGATATTTCATGTTTGTGGAATGCACCCATGGTACAGGAGAAACTCCAAGAGCGGGGCGAAGTTTTTTAAAAGAAAAGAAAGTGGGTGCACTCGTGTTTGCGCACAATTATTTGTATACCTGTTGGGATTGGGCATCAAAAATAGCAACAACTAACTACCTGTATGTCCCCATGCACGTAGTTAGTTGTTTCTATTAATTCCTTTGAACAGTTAATGCTGAGGAGTTGATTCATTTGCTTCATGTAATAATTATAATACGCTTTGAGTTAGTTTGATAGTGAAGACCGGTATAGATACATAGTTAATATCATTTTGCTACTCTAAATAATGTTTATCAATTAGTGAGGATGAATCATATATTGTAATTATTCAATTGCAATAAAAGCAGATCGTTGCTATCATGTTGTGTCTGTGATAACAACATGTGGGTAATAATAATATAATTATGACAAATCTTTCTTAGATTAAAGTCAACAGTATCAATTTAAGATATAAACAAACTTTTTCTCTTCAAATTGTTGTACAAAAGTTGAAGTAAACACTTCAACATATTAAATTGGTAAGGAAAAAGTTGAAGAAACGATAAGTAGACACAATTCTACACATGTAGGTAGATCATTAGACTGGTTACGTAAACCTTACAAAGAAATAGTATTCTCGATAACTTGATTTAGAGATTGTCCTAACTAAGTATTCCCCGAGGGAGAGAACTAGATGTGTGTGCTGATTAGGTAATTTCCGAGATAGAGATGTGTGTGTAGTACCTACACCCGCATTTCGCCGGTTAGGTTAGTCACCATGTAATAGGGGGCCATCCTATTGCATTGAACCGGTCACATACCTAAGACTCCGTGCTGCTACTGAGATTTCTATTACCTACCTAATGAAAAAACTCAATAAAACTTTACCCGAGCCGGGATTCAAACCTAGAACCTCATGCTCAGCAGTAGCGCCTAGCGCCAACTAGATCTACGAGGCAGTATCTATATGTATCACAGTCAAAATGTGTTACATGGTCAATGATCCAATGATCCCGTTGACCTTGTTACCATTTTCGTCTGTTATTGATGTTAGACATGGATTCATGCAGATACATCTTTACTACTTAGGTAGAAATAGCAACGAAGAAAATATTATAACTTTACTGTTTAAAAGTTGGCTAGTCATTTGACCATAACAAACATTACGGCAAAAAAAAGGATTACTTACATGAAATAAATTCAAAAATATTTTTCGACTTTAGTGGATATATCGCAAATCACGCAATATGAAAAACTAGCTGCGCTGCGCGGTGCTACCCGCTTTTTTTTTTTTGAACGTCGCTCCACACTAGGAACTTCTCCTGTATCGTGGGTGCGTTTCACAAACATGAAATATCACATACAAAAACACCCAGACTCGGGACAAACATCTGTGGCTCACACAAATTTTTGTCCCGTGCGGGAATCGAACCCACAACCCCTAGCGCAGCAGTCCAATCGCTTAGCCACTGCGCCAATCAGGTCGTCAAATTTTCAATAATTATTATTAACTGTTTACTGGTTGTACTCTCGTGGTTGTTCGGGAACGCCCGACTAGTTTCGGACTGAAACGAATATTCCCTTATTCAAGAGCTAACGCAGCAGAGTCGCTCGCCGAACTGTTCTGTTCGGGCATTTTTTAACAGACACGTGGTTCAACCTGTAAAGGGTAAAAAATAATCTTATTTTCTCCTTTCTTATAGGAATAGTATAAAATTTATCTAATCTGTGTCCAAGTTTCAGCTAACTGTAGTATAGCGCACTTGTTGCCGCAAGTGAACTCTAATTAGTTTTGATTCTGCCGCCTGTGTTCAATATGGTACAGACTTAGGTACGAATTAAAGTTAAATTAAACTTATATTATATTCAGGGTGCCCGGTAATGTTGCAAAGTATAAAAAAGTAAATTGATCTGTAAAAAAAATTATAGGTAGCTAACTATCTATTCATACTTTTTCCTGTCAGTCCATCAGCACAATTAACGGCAATTGGTTGTGCTATTAATAAATTGTTCAAAATAGGATAAATAATGTAGTCTAAGAATAAAAAAATATTGTCATTATTAATTTATTCAGCCCTAATATTTTCATTTCTTTTTAAGCTTTAGTGAGGGTCCAGGATGTTCTGTAAGCCATGTCAAAGTTATTTGGCTCGGTTTTAATATTAATATAACTCGGTTTAATATAACCTCAGTTTTAAATTAGAATAATTAATTAGAACTGTCTGTGTAATTTGTCTGATAATTTAAGGTATGCCGCAGTAAATACTGATTACCTATTTTAGTGATGAATTTGAAAGTATAATTTTTATATTTTTATTCTTTTTCTCCTTTTTTTTCTTCTAAAGGACCTGAATGTACCGGGACTTTGATTGCAGCATGTAAAGCTCTCTCGTCGTCATTAAATGATGAATGTCTATAAAAATAACAAAAATTGTATTTTGAACTTTAGCCACAACTTTTGTGGTAGTATCGGTAGTGACTGTTAATGGATAGATTATTATGTTACTGTGTGCCCTAGAAGTATTGTGGAAGTTTTGCTTGTACGTTTTAAGTCTTATCCAAAAATGTAAGGTCCTCTCTCTCTCTCAGCCTATCGCGGTTCATTGGTGGACATAGGCCTCTCCCAAGTCGCGGCACAACACCTGGTCCTCCGGTCCGGTCTTTAAGGTCGAAAGGTTTGAAAATTAAGAAGATGCCTGCTAGGCTCTAAAGAAGAATAGTTATCGGTTTCTTTAAAAAAAGGAATAAGTTGCAATTGTTAAACATGGGTACTACATTGGGTATTTTTCAAGTATATATTGGATAAAGTCAAGCTAGCATATATTTGAGGTTGTAAATGAAAATATATCTATACAAGGTCTTCTCAAAACGTAAAATATGTACCATAAATAATAACCTTTGCCTGTAAAAATACCCCGGAGTTAATGAATGATAAACACCTGGCAGTTATGATTATAATAAGCACTGATTAGCGCTCATTACTCACACCTGTTTGTTGTTAGATACAACTCTGATATAATCTCAGTAGCGTGTAATTACGGTTTCAAATTAAACCTGATTTTTTGTTTCAAATGTAAATTAAACCGTTTAGCTTCTAATTTCTACTTAACGATTTAACATTCAAGGCAGGCGATGCTATTATCTATTTAATCTATTTAAATTGGTGTTTTTTGTAGTGAATTCAGTAAATTAGCCATTATAGCTTTAGGAAGCGTAATTTATGACACAGTGATCGTCTAATTTGATCAATCTAGTACTTAGTAGCTTTATAATTAAAATGTCTCTTGTGGTGGGACTTTATGTGCGCCGCTAAAGTGAGAGCTATGGTATGAGTTCAAGGTAAACTTATTGAGTTGTTGGGGCTCGTAGCTAGTGTTGTAAAAAAGCTCGAGTCGGCGCTTAAACGCTTGAGTCGACGCTTAAGCAGATTGCTAATGCTCAAGTCGGGACTCTACTGAAGCGCTCGACGCTCGAGAGCACCGGACTCAGCGCTCGGCTCGAGCTTGAGCGCGCGTTTAGATTACATAGCTAGGGAAACTGTAAAACAGATAGTATAATTGAAATAAGAGAATTTCAGTTTTATTTTTAATGATATTTATATTTTGACGTTGAGATAAATCTGTTGACTCCGCTCTTAATTCCATCATATTATCTTGCTCATGTTCACTGCTACTACTAACAATATCGCAATCGTTTTCCATGTTATAAATGCAAAGCAACAAGGAAAATAATAGAAAATACACAATATATAATTGTTTCTGCTTGTTCACTCACAGGACTTGCTTATACGATCAAAGTCAAAAGATAAGTAATTCTCACCGTACCTACCGCCCGCCACAACTCCTAACATTTTTATTTATCACAATTTTTTCATCTACCCGCATTTAAAAATTACAACGCTTGAACGCTTGAGCGCATAACTCGAGCATGAAAGTCTAAACTCTCAACGCTCAAGCGTTTAACGCTCGAGTCTAAAACGCTCCAAAGCGTCGACTCAGCGCTTAACGCTCGACGCTCAGCGCTCATTTTTACAACACTATCGTAGCTACGTAGCTACCGCGCAGATTAGACGATCTGCTAGGTTTAAGCTTATTGTACCCCTCCATGCTTCTGAAGGTACGTTAAGCCGTTGGTCCAGCATCTGATCTCTCTCCAATCATGTTGCTCTACCGTCCAATCGGACTATGAGAGTGAGCCTGAGTGCACCTGTGTTTGCGCGCATACTTGTACACTATAATATCTCCTTCGTAGTTGACTAGTCTCAGCTGAGAAAGCCTGCCGTGACCGAAATTGAGTCAGAAGAACATTATATTGAATTGTTGTATTCGAAGCATAATAGCTACAGACTGTAGACCAAGGAAATGGAAATCCGTGGTCTCTGCCCACTCCTCTGGAAATAAGCGTGACTTTATGTATGTATTTTATTTTATTTATGTATGTAGACCCTTGGGATCGCGTTAGATATCACACTATTTCATATTACAAACAACGTGGGTCTGTTGACCAACGTTGTTTGTAATATGAACACTAGAATGACAAATAGACAATGAACACTAGAGGGGTTTAATCAAGAGCGAGGTGTGAGCTTATGATGTTTGTCTTATATGGAAATGTGTACATAGTATGTACTTATTTCCTCTGAATTTGCCAATGAGGCGTATGCACTGGCGGTTGATCGAAATTAAATAGTTTGGGAAGGTTGCTATTGTTATGAGAAGAATGGTGTTTCTTGGCAGTCAACACAGAAGAAAGCTGGTTTTGGCTCTTCGTAGATTTCCAATTAATTGTCCACTGCACTGCTTATCAATACTTACTGTATTCTTTGTGAGTATTAAGCATATATTCTTTCACTAACTGGTATTCATCATCATCATCATCAGCCAAAGACGTCCACTGTTGAACATAGGCCTCCCCGTTTAAGCGGGGGGGTTTGCCATAATCCCCACGCTTGGCAAGCGGCTAACTGGTATTAAATTGACTCTATTATTTGCCAGCCATAATCGATCATCCACCATTCTTATCTCACCGACATGACTCCTAAGATTAATATGACACGTATTGATTTATGTTACGTATTATAAATGTCGAGATACCGTGCGGGTTCTTATTACGTCAAATGGGCTAACGTTGACGAGCTTGTGTAAGTTTACATGAATGCAATATGATAGTGTGACAGGTGCATCAAAGGCGTTTAACTTCTTTATGGAAGTTCTGTTTTTACATGGATCAAATTAAAAATAATAATTTTAAAAATATGAGAAACTAATCAAATATTAAAGATTAATTTAATCGATCATAATATGTCTATTCTTAATCTGTTACAGATTTTTTGTTACATAATTATGTTATAAATAACCCTTTATTTGCCCCGCAGATACTTTACAAAAACAAATCTGGTTTCTATTTCAATAATTATGAATATTTGAACAACTATGATCTACCGATATGTAGAATTATGATCTATTATGTGTAATTTATTTATTTATAACGTAAAATTATACAGTACCAATTGTAGTAATTAACACAACATTAAAAATCTACATTTCCTTTAGAAAAGCTTATGTTACTATTACTTTACATGTATAAAGAAGATTATATCTTTAGACTATTTGTTTAATAGCTTCTTGATACTGATACTGCAGATACAATAACATTAACGCCTTGCAGCGACATCTGTAAAAGAATCATAGCACACAAAAGCAAACAAGTTTCAGAGTGAATGAAATGAGCAACGTTTCTTCTGTGTGAAAGTAACTCCCGTAGTAGTTTCTATCTGTTGTGTATAGATGTCGCTGTCAGTTACGTTCAAGACGAGGTTTTCTAAAATTATAACGTAATTTTGTACTCCTTTAGCAATTTTTGTGAATTACCGTTCAGCAATACACTAAATTATATTTTTTAAATGAATTTTTATTTAATTTAAGCGAACCAATGGCTAGTTGCATTTTTACGCGATGGGAAATCTAGAACGAAGTAAAGAGAAGTTAGATATGTAATAAGTATTAAATCAATTGTGCCCGAATATTTTGCAAACGTAGATCCCTGTGGGTCTCGATTCAAGAAATACTTTAACTCGGGTAAGGAAATATTTTTACCCCAGCGTCTAATCAATGCGGAGACTAAATGAGGAAAGTAGAACAGTGGCCACTTTCCGCTAAATTGTGGTTTTGGAAACGTTCAGCTGGCGTTTTACTTGTATTTTTGTGCGAATTCATTTATATTCTAGAAGCAGCCTTCCGCATTTAGTGAGATGCAAATTTAAAATAAAATAATTTGAATGTAATTTCAGAGGTTTTTGTGCCCTTAAGGAGTTGTCCAAAAGCAGATTCTCCTAGAACGTGTATTGTGAGGATAGGGGTGTTTCACGCTGCCAAGAGTCACTTGTCAGACTTAATTAAAGGGTCCTTCATAGTGACTGACATATTAATGCTCGAAGATGATAATTTTGGTGATGCTGGTGAGGTAAGATCATGTCGTCAAAAAGCGCCAAGCTAATGTCGGAATGAGCTTAATTCCTTTAAAGAAATGGACTACTGCAGCTCACAACCGAGGGTAATGCCGGAAGTAAAGGGAGGCCTCCCTTTCCTTCCTCCATTCTTCTTGTTGCCCTGCAGTGGACAATTATGGATGAAATAATAATTATAATAAAGAAAGCGCCGATGCCAAGGCACGATCTTCTGGCTGTGAGATTCTGGTTAGCTCTACAACATATGGTTGCCAGAAGTAAAGTGTTTAGATAAATAGTTTCCATTGATTAAGCTTGCCGTGTGGTATCCGGCCTAGATTTGACCACCCCCTTTCCTCCCGTGGGTGTCGTAAGAGGCGACTAAGGGAATATCCAGAAGATGGGCAGCAGCGTCTTCTGTAACTTGACCACCAATACTGTGATCCCCAAGCCGCTTGCCAAGCGTGGGGATTATGGCAACCTTGACCCTTCTAAAAGGGGGAGGCCTTCGTTCAACAGTGGACGTTTTTCGGCTGATGATGTGAAGCTTGCTCTCAACAAATATTTTAAGGAAGTTGTAGTAGACATGAATTAGGCGTGATGAGCCGATGTACTCTACCGTAAGCCAAGAAGGTGATAGTGAGCTTCGAGAAGGCCCTGCCAGTGCGGTTGACGGGAACACACTTCTTCAACATACCGGCAGGATTGTAAACACCATACACTATCTTTAAAACATTTTTAAGTAAGAAATTAAAGGAGTGAGTAAGTAATATATACTAAATTGCAATTCTTAGAATATAAAAACTACTTGCTGCCATAATTGTTTCAAAGTAGGTAATAACAAACTACTGATTCAAAAGCAGGCAAGTAATATGAATGTAATAACATCATTGTATTGTTTATAGATTCGCGTACATAATTAAAACTATGCGGCCATGCACGGAGTCATTTCGAAGTCTGCCTTCCCGACTGAGTATGGAGGCGACGATGGCAACGTGCAAGAATTAACGGGTAATCATTATTACTTCGAGCCCGTACCTATATCCCGTTCGATTTGTAATTTTAGATACGAAATATTTCAAATTAACAATGGGTATTGTGTTGTATACCGTTACTACATGCAAATCTGAAATCATTCATCTTTTCTATTTCTCTAAAATTACGAACGAGAAATACGATTCGATAATTTTGTTGCTTTTATTCAGAACTCAATTTTTTTGTTTCTACCTACATTAATTTAAAATGTTCTGTTCGCTATAGTTTACTTTGCGATAATATCCTTTAAATAATGTAATATATTATGACAATGAATGAGAGATCCTATTGTGCTGCATACATAAAACAACGTGTATAAGCTATAGTTACGACAGTGACGAATAGAAACTAAGACATAATGTGATTTTCGCAGATTACTGGAAAGTCAAAGTAGAGAGCTACCGCGACTGGTTCTTGCAGCAAGATGAAGCTAGATCTGATAAGTCCAAGAGAATCGGTTGCTCAAAGAACTCTAAAATCACGTTTGCCGTAGAACGCTCCTTCCGAAAACTAGAAGTTGCTTAAAATGAATATAGTTCTAATTAATTTTAGAGGAATGTTTTTGTTATACAAATATATGTACTTGTTGAAAAACATGTTTCTGTATTCTGTTTCCTTTATACCTTCCTACACAGGTTTATGCAGCATGCACGTTGCACACTGAGTAGCACGAAAAATGAGTTCTATCGATGTTTGTTCAATCTATTCCAACTGTCCATTGTTTACTCGGACAAATGTGTTCGTTCAACCAATTGTCTTTATTTAAAAAATGGGTTGGTCTTGTTTATTTAGGAATATTTCTGAGTTTGATCTCGTTAACACGCACCAATTATAGCGTTCCAAGTAACAATTTTACGATGCATTTTAAACACGGATCGATTTGGAAACCGGTAGCATCAATGAACACGCAATGCGGATACGGCGTTTAGAAAAAATCCTCCTAAGTAATATAGACCAACAGATTGATAACAATCTTAGTGTGTACAGCCTTAAAATTCATTAATCTGTCTTACAAAATACTGGTCTTGCCACCGGTGTCTTAATTATAATTCAAATGAGCAAGTAGGTGTAAATTTGTTTCAACAGTAAGTAAGTAACCAGTTGGTGGTTATAGAAGTCATGTCTTGATAACGAAGGCGTAAATATAATTAATGGGATCTAATCCCACCAGCTTAAGTAACCGAAACGTTAAGTATAATAACCAGAAGCTAAACTATATTTTTTGGACGGTTTTGTTCAATGAAACACGATGACAATTAACAATTTTATAATACACCACATGTTCTTAATTACAGTCTTGGTTTTTATTTTTTAATTACGGTAACTTTCTAGAATCTAAAAACGATGCTAGATTCCGTTAATGAAACGCGATATCTTTTTGTTTTTGTCGATATAGTAATTACGTTCAGAATATTGTAACAGTTAAGCGTTTTTCACACATAAGGCTTGGCGCAAAAGAACTAAACAAAGATTATTTTCTAGGGTACAATCAATAACATCCATCATAAGTTGAACTGCGCGTTCCGTTTCCACTTTGCAGTGTGTGCTATATGCATCGGTGTTATATGAAAGCGGGCGGTGTGGCGCGCGCGCCGCTGTCAGTCGTGTTTGGATATCAGAGGCACGCGCGTGTCGCAGTTGCGCTCGGTGGACGTTTTGATATGAGCCCGCTCACCCGTGTCCGCGGCCGCTTGTGTAACCTTGTGTTTGCCAAAATCACACGATGACACAAGAAGAGCTTTGCACCAGGCTCGACTACGAGCTCCAGTCGTCATCCGGAAATGCTTCCGACGAAGAGAGTGTTATCATCCGAAAGGACAGGGCCAGTGTTAGAGATATGATTCTCCGCTTTGAAAGAACTAATATTAATAATCTCGGTGACTCTAGAGAATCGTTAGAAAAGTGCAAAGAACCTTTGGGAAGTTTGACAAGTGTGGCTAATCCTATCCAATCGCATTTTCAGCATTTGTGTCCAGTGACAAAGTCTCAAGATAGAAATTCAAACGTATCAGTGAATTCTATTTTATCAAATGCTTCAGAATATAGTTATGAATCTAGTTCGTCGGGTTTTATATCTGATAGGAAGTCTGGTGTAGATGTGTTGGTGCCACACAGGCCTGCTCCACCCCCACCGGACCAATTTAAGGATAGTAATTCACCGACGAGTAAATCACCTGTTCCTCAAGAAGTCACGTATAAGGAAAGACGGTATTCCTTTACTACGCCAAGCTCGTCACCTGTTGTCACGCGGCGCTCTCGACAGCCACCTGTCATCAGGAGAAAATCTACGGCAGGTCAAGGCCACCCTGGGGAAAGGCATTGGTCGTACGGGGTGAAGCAAAGCGATTTAGAAAAGTTACTAAGACTTAAACGTTCAGATCCATCAGATTACGAGGATGAATTACCTAGTCATGAGACCATTCCTGGGTCATCAGAAAATGATAGCAGTGATGATTCAAGTAGTTCAAGTGATAATTTAAGCAATGGAAAGGAATATGTAGTAAATATAGATGACGGTGCAGCAGAAACGTTGTCAACTGATCACTCGACGGACACGTTAATACACGAAGAAAATAGTGATGAACAGAGTGAAAGAGGAGACGTTGCATCAGTCTCTTCTGGTGAATGTGGTGATCGTGTTAATTATGACAATGTTAGTATTAAGTCGATATCGTCTTTCGATATGGTTCCGTACCAAAAGTATGATAGTATTACTGTTTCTTCGGACGAGTTCGGCTCTGAGGTGTGCCACGCGCCAGACACAGAGTTTCTTACTGTGAGTGCAGTGAACGAATGGTGTATTTCCAAGTCTACGGAACCGGTATTGATGCCGGTGGAATCGAAAAAGGAGAAATATCGCAGGTGAGGTCACTTGAGTTTTTTTCAAGATATCGAGAAAATATTTGCGATATCGCTGCCTGGCTTTGTAACAAGTGATAAGATATCGTTCACCTTCTCAGTGCGTATTGGTATGGTTAGTGCGTCTTTGTTTTAGTAATTTACAATCCACTGCAGAATCATATTACGTAGTTGATTGACATTTAAGTTGGCTATTGTTAAGCATAGTACTAATTATAACAAGTACAATATAAAAATGAGTATAATGCTTGCTGCATACGAACGCTTATAAGTAGGTACCTACCTATGTCTTGTTGCCGTGTATGAGGTTTCACCTTGATGTTTATTCATATGGTGCGAGGCAAGTGGGCAGGTGGCTAATACGTAGATAGGTACCTATTTACCACCTGATAAGTAAGATTTTATATTATACGGTTGTAAATATATCTGTACTCACTCAAGTCATTAGAAGATACTACATAATGAAAGGTTTAAATGAGTAGAAATAAACGAACAATGGTTGAGTAGAATTAAAATATATTACTGATTTAAAAAAAGTGTCGAGCATTGAAGCTTATACCGTAACGGTTTTATACACTTCCATTCAATAATAAACCTCTTTCTAGGTGGCAGAATACAAATATTTGTACTTTCAATGGAAGAGAAGTAAAAAAATAAGTAGCCTCCGATATAAAAAACTTATTAACAGATCTTCATAATATAGCTAAGAACTACCTCAATCACGTCTACTTTACAACAACAAAAAACCGCATCATAATCGGTCCACTCGTTTAGGTCTTTAGGAGCTACGATGCCACAGACAGACAAGTCAAACTTATAACATCCCTCTTTTTGCGGTTGGGGGTTAGAACAACTAGTAAAATGGAAGAAAATTAAAAAAAAACCTCATAAATATTATTTGCTGATGTTAAGCTGGTAGAATAACCTGTTATTCAGTTTGCATGTTGTAAACAAGATTTTATAAACTACGAGTAAACAAATATGCATCGACAAAAAAAGAAATTAATAACAGGTCTATTTTTGCTAGTGATTCATGAAGATTCTCGTATCGTAAGAAGCATGCTAAATAGTCGTCAACGTAGGTGGCAAGGTCGCGTCATGTTGTTCCTGGTGTAGCATAACAATAATTATTAAACATTGTAATGTGTTCCCACGTTAAGAAACGGATCATATTGACAGAATCTGTGAAAAGACCTTAAAAGTAGCCTGAATAAGCCAAGTTTAAACGACCATAGGGTAATATGGTTTTGTATATCCATATTACCCTATGGTCGTTTAAACTTGGCAATCAGATTTCAAAAAGATGGTACTTAGAATTGGCTTTATTTACTGTAGATTGGCTTAACACATTGAATAATTATGTGTCTCTTAAATCTCTTTATTGAGCTAAACAGCAAAACTGCTCTTCACAGATGACACTACTGTTCTATGTAGTTTTGCCATTTTGTCCACACTTTTGTAATAAAGCAAGTGGGAAGATCTTTTTCTCTATATTACTACCATTAAAATCTTCAATGACTAACATTTCAATATCCTAAATGCAACATTGAATTTTAAACTCTATCTCTACGTAAGGTATATAAATATTATATCTAATAGTCAATTGTCTTTTAGAGCCACGTGCTCGGCATGAGAACAGTGCGCTATTCATTACCTCTCGTCACAGGTAGATTGTTCTCGGTATTCTGCTTACACTATTTTTGGGGTAAATAAAACAACGTTGATAGATACAAAAAATGATGCCTCATCCGATGTAACGCGTTTAATTAGGTAATTAACATCTTACTGACCTGTGGTGGCCATGAAATGAGATTCAAAGTTCCTTCATAGCTACAGAGCAAGCTTTATATTTTTAAACGAACCATCTATAAAATGGACGTAAATACCAGATACGTATAATATATAATTTTGATATCCATTTCTTCAATGAATGGTGTTAGTAAAACAGACTAAATATTATCAATTTACAGTTCATTGTTGACTTTCACCGTTTGGTTTTAATTCTACTCAAATGACGGACGTGGATGTAAGCTAATACGTTATTATTAAGTAAGGTTTCCTACATAGTTATTTCCTTAACATGGATATTTAATTAATTACCTAATTCTTATCAGATTCTATGAATATCAAGATTCCTACATTTCTTATCAATCTACGAAGGCCTATTTTAGCGCAATGTTGTCAATTACTATATGTTTATTAGTTCATACACGAAACATGTTTACAACTAGATCAATAGTGTTACATCATCAATTGATTTCTATCGCATTATGTGTATATTCGTTGTATAATTTGAGTACGTAGATGTAGCAGAATCATAACTATGGCCGTACCAGTGATTGTTTGTAAATCATTTTTTATTTGTATTTAAGGGCATTGAAAAATCATGGGCAGACACTCACAGCGGTATTAATTACTGGATTTGATTACTCTTTGCACCTTCTGAATTAAAAATAGTGATATTTTATGATATCTATATATAAATAAATTATGTAATAATTAATAAATAAAGTTAAGTATTGAAAAACTACCTTCTTTGCTTGTAATGAATGTTAGCTTTCTCTACAGTCAACTTCGGTGAGTTACAATACAAATATGCAAAATAAAACTATGAACCTAAAGTTAACAATACGATACGATACCTACGTAATAAATTCTAAATATGGTCAAAGAATAAGATTGATACCATAATGATTGCAATATTTTCCTTTATATTTTTCCGTGTCCGCATATACATAGGTAAGTACCTAGATACATAAGTCGAGCTTGTGGTTCTCTGGTCATAATAGACGACGTATAATATTAGGTCCTTGTTCTAAACCTGTTTATCCCAAGGGTCTAACCTGAATCTCGTTACATCAGATGTCGGAACTGGTCGTGGATTTTAATAATGTAGTTGAACTGGTCCTTGAAATTAAACTGACTTTGGCAGCAAGCCAGACAAACGTTAATGAACAATCAAGGCATTTTTTAACTTTTGAGAATAGTTTTTTCATTTCTGTTTTATATTAAAATAATTAGCGAAGCTATCGTTATTGATTTGATGACACCACCGAAAAAAAGTCGGAAGAAGTGTGCGTTGTTATTTAATAATTAAGATACAATGTTTGTTTACACTTGTAACTTTATTATGTCATGATATGAGCACAACGAGCATCATTAGTAATTGGTCTACAATAGTCTATAGTCTTGATCTCGATGTATGATCTAAAGATATTTGTTTTGATTGAAACCTAATGATTGTACACGCACGTACACAGTAGTTTCGAGTAGAAGGTAATCCTAGTTTAGTCGAAACCTTACTAGGTAATTCTCTATGAGCAATGTGCAAAATTAAATCTGGTAAATGATTACAGCAAACGGTAGACGTACAACAACATGCCTTTGCATGAGGAGAATACAAAGGACATTATATATTTATAATTATATATCAAAGTGTATATTGTAGTCTGTACGCTTGTGACTCACAATCGCTAATCCAATTTAGATTAATACTCATTCATAGAAGCTATTTATATATTCTTGTAGAATAGTTTTCAAAACAAAACTGTAGAATGCAATCAATGGAAGGTAAGTTTTGGTATAATTTCTTGGAGAAATAAACTGAGTAGCTAGAACTGAAAATTCAAAACGTGCCTAACAGAAAAGGCGTTGAACTTATTATATTACTGTTGTGGAATTTCTTCTAGTGATTACAAATGCCTCATCATATAATTTGGTGGATTCTTGTGACGTCACTCGGTATATATTTATGTAGATGCGCGAGCAGCGTTGATGCCAAGGTTGTTCTTATATTTACGTTTTGTTAGTACTATTTACGTACAATGACTACAAATATATTTCTTGTATCTTTTATAGCTCATGCCGCAATCGCGATAGTCGTATTTTAACTGGAATTGTAAAAAAACCTCAAGGTTTTATCGTAACATATTATAGACACAGTCTTTATTATGTTATAGTAGACTATTCTTTATGCAAGACAGGTATTTTTTGGATATTTTCTTTTAATAATATCGTAAGAGCAGAATATCTCAGTGTTAAAGCTCCTATGACGTCAGGAGTTATTGATTTTTTTTCGAGATTATCCGTGAAATATACTGATCTATACCAACAATGTAACAAACTGGCCAGGTTTCTGGCAAATAAAGTTTATATTTGTATCAATAAAGAGGTCATTTGTTTTGTTATCACCTCTTTGTAGACAATACAATATCATCGTAGATGTTGATATGTGTAATAGTGGCTACGTGGTAAACACTATTTATAATATCTGCTGTGAAATGAATGATTTGAAAACGTCATTAAGTAGAAATGACGATGACGGTGTATTACCTGGCGACAGTTGCGTCATAAGTAAAAGTAGATTCTCCACTCATAAACTCTCTTTATTGCATACGTGGTTGAGTAATGGCCAAAAACCCGATATTGATATTTATGTTACAGTCACTATTATCATAGATTTACATATGTATCCTGTTAAAGCAAAAATAAGTTTACAGGTTCCCCAAAACGCGAAATTTAAAAAGATCTTCGTTGTTTTAATAAAAAAATAAAAACAAAAAAGTCTCTAGTTGTTAAAAAATTGCATTTCTCCACTAACAGATGTAATTCTAAACAAAGGCAAGGTATATACTTTTTATAAAATTATAGTGCAATTTACTGAAGATTATTTTTGCTTATAACGTTCTCTTCTTAGGATAGTTTATTAGGCAATTCTTAGATGAAAGGCTAAATAGTGTTATTCACCTTGACATTAATATGAAAGGTACTCATAATTAAATTACTATTTATGTAATGTTGACCAGTTTGTGGAAGGTCTGAATAACATTTTTGGCAAACCCAGTTATGTAACTGACTTGATTTAAATAGTAAATGTGACATAACGTAGTAGGTATTGGAATTCCCCAAGTAGATATTTTTTGTTGTAGTAATTACTTTATTATTCATATAGACTTTTATAATGCATTATGATAATAATGACGTAAAATAATAAAGGAAATTTTAAAAATGATGGACACAAGCAGGACGTGAACCTGCGACCTTTGCCGTAATTATGACGTAGTTAAAAGAGTAACCTTTGGAATTGCTTGTCAGAACATTTTCATAGATTTTTTTTTGGAACCGTAACTAGAATCTGAGTATGCGCCTATAGTCGTTTTTATTTTTATTAGATGTATGTTGTATTAGCTCCAATGGTAAAATACCTTTAAAATAACATAAAACAAAACATTGATAAAGGTACATTTGGTAGTTTTTGTTATGTTTAGGGATCCTAAATTTAATTATTTGAGTCACAAAAAACACCAATAGGTGTACAATGAATGATATGAAAACACGTAACGTAGTTTTGCACTTAATTAGGTCACGAGATTGACTGATAGCAGGCAATAACAAGGCGCAAATGCAAGGCATTATCTATAAAGGCAAAGCAAAGGTATACATTACACTAGACTGCAATAGGTAGGTCGTAGGATGAATGCTGATAAAATATCACCACCAGGACCCATAAAGGCAGGCCGTATTTCGTTGTGAAAGCGAGATGCCGCTTTACACTGCATGTCATCTCACTTCCACAACGGAAAATGGCCTGCTTAAGGAGTTCATGTAGTTAATAATCAGTTTATTCCGTAAAGCTGCCGCCGTTAGGCTGAGTACATCTGAGTGATTCTAATCATGGTAAAGGGGCAGTACTGTATTTTCAAGCTAAAGATATAGTAATTGCGTAATGTAAGTAATGGCAGGGACAAAGCGTTGGTAGTCCGTGTTAGATTATTTTTCTGAATAAAAAATCTTTAGCCCTGCAGCGTGTCAATTATCACTAGGCTGATATTATTTTAAATTAACACTTTTTTATGCTTTCATACACGCAAACATTATGGATTATGAACATAACGTTCTATTGTATATGTACTCCACACACTGCACGTGGCTAAGCTATGGATTTGTTAAAGCTGCAATAAATGTGGTCTTCGTTCTAGGATAGGTTCTCCTTTTAACAGGCTCGATGATACAAATACAAACAAGATATTGGTTATCTCCTATGGTGAATGTTATCTATATTAACTTGTCAACTTGCCACAGTCACAGCCAATTATCAGAAAGACAGTCAGAAAATCACCACAGGTAATGATGATAGTGATCAATTTGATTGTATTCAACATTACCGACTTGGTAAATTAACGCATATTCAGATAAAAGTTAAATAACATATTTTACGTAAACCCGAGAATTTTGAAATAGAATAAGAAAAAACTATTAGAATTGTTTAGACAGATATCACGTGGCATTGCTCCTATAGAAATACATCTGTAACACTTCCCAGGCTATCTCAAACCATTTGTTTGCTATTCAATGATCGTTGCAATTTGTTTGTTGCATTTCTAGTGTTTTGTAACACGTGTTTTTGTGAATAACAATTGCTCTCGCAATCGCTCTCAATATCGCAGGGCCTACGCATATTTAGAATCGCTTTGCTTGGTAGATAAATAACTTAATCTTTGAAGAGTAAGCTGTGATCGTGCTTTTGCACCTACTTGATAGACCGCAATCGACTATGACTAATAAACTAAAAGCGAGTCTTCTACTTTACCCTTATAGATTAAAATAGTACCTATTGATTGGACATGACAATCGAAGCAGATCCACTGGATAGCGGTTCTATAAGGTTTGGGGTTATTCTTTAAAACTACGTACTTTAATAATAAACGTTGATACCAAGGACATGATTTACCCTTTTTATGGGTGTGAAATTCGCCGCAAGCTAGTATCACTGCACTGTTTTAAAAGTGGGACTACATATCCTGCTTTGTAAGCGAATTTTCTCAACGGAATCTACAGGAATTCATATATACAAACCGGTCTAAATTACTAAGTATATATAGGTAATCCATTTCAGTTTTTGTCTAAGGCTGCATACACATTTAATCTGGGGTTTCTGTTACATTAATTTATTATTCACATAGGTGTGTTTATTAGTTCGTCCACATTTTATAAGGATAATGTAAAAATAAAATGACGATTATAGATTTTATCTGTCTATTGCGATTATATAGGGTAATAAGAATAATGATATTAGGTATCTGAACATATTTTCACTGGTTTCTCGATAATATAACTCTTCGATATTTTATAGGAGGAACATATTTGTGTCAATGTTAGTTAAGTACTCGCCTTGTGGTTATTTAACTTATTTGGTTTATATTTGCAGATATTTTAACCAAGTAGGTACATACATACATACCATGTAAGAGAGACTCTTCAACAGGTTCTAGGTACAACAGTTTTCTTTGAAAAAATCTTATTATTCCAAACCCATAACCAACACGCATAAAATGGCATGTAAAACACATTTTTTACAGGTTTTGACTATCAAGGACATTAAAAACCTATATACATAAATATTTAAATTACTGTAAACATAAACATGACTGTATATAAACAATTGAACACGCTGAAAATGCAGGCAAAGGACAATGCAGCTTGTGTTAATTTTGTTTTTCATATTGTTAGAACCGATGTTTAACGATGCGATGTAAACAACATTGTCTTGTATTGAAATAAATTGTTTTTAAACTTTTGGTGCACTTTCTCACTGTAAACACATTAACACTTAGAACTGGCTTGAACGTGCGCTCGTGAAAGTAAAATACACAATTCAATAAGTTTAACACTGCTAACCATTCCAGCTTGGCAAATATCCGAATAAATTGTAGACCATGGCACATGTGGTTGCTCGTCTGTCAAAACTTGTAACTTTTACTGTAGGTAACAGTTTTTATAATACTTACTTTATAAAGGATTATGGTACAGCTATGAACGTATTTAGGAGGAAAATAACCCGACAAACATTTATGAACAATGTGATGAGAGTGTGTGTATATGGGGCGAAAGTAGACCAGGATCTTAACAATGAAAATTCGTGGTGTTAGGTTACCTTTCTGTAAAATCAATAAACATATTTAACAATGAAAGATAAAGGCTTTTGATTTGATATCATAATAATGACAGCCTAGAAGACAGGTTAGTATAGTTGTCAAGTGGTGCCAGCTGGTGAAAGGTTTAGCCAATTAGTTTGACTAGACTTGCTGCCCCAGAGTACGCAAATATAACGGGACACGAAACTGTTCACGTCACTCAGAGGCTCCATACTAAAGTGATTGACCAATGAAATGATGCAAAGGAACTGTCATAAGGAGGATAACCATTTTGCAAGTCAACTGTACGATATCTAGCCTTCAATTTCCGTACCGAAGCTTTGATGTAATCAATTCTGCTCAACATGTTAGGGATACTAAAGGTGACTTTTACGGTTCATACGTTATAGGTATCTATAGGTAATATACTGATAAGCCACTACGCTGAATTGGCTAATAGTATCCTTTGAGGTAAACAAGCAAAACTGTATTCATCCAGATTCTTATCTGAGCTGCGTAACGTATGTATATTCATCTTATATCCAAATGGAGATTTAATGGAGAAATTATATTGTCATATGGAATGGTAGGTACCTACCTACTTAATAGCATAAATTAGATGATATAATAAAAAGATCTAATGACTCTGTTAAATGTGTTTTCTTATTATTTTCTTGTTTTCGGTTGAGTGTACCCGTGACATACAGACATGATACTAGACACAGCAGTGAGGTATTATAGTTAGTTAAAATACATAGAAGTGTGATTCTCGCTTCATAATTGAATAACACATTCCCTTTGTTTATGCCTTCTTGTGTCCTTTGCTACTTTACATTGTGTAACAAGACATTACATGAAAGTAATATTTTCTATGTTAAATATTTCAAGGCAGCGAGTACGAAATCGCAAAACATAAAGTTGCTCAAACATTGGATTTCAATTAAGTTTATTAATCGTTACAATGACAGCGAATGTCGGAAAGTGTTGTTTGTTACGGTTCTATACGACACTGTCTTGTTAGCTAAATTTCGTAATACTTTCTTAGAATACGGCAGTCAAGCCTTGGGATTGTTTGAAGCGTTGTGTCAAATTCTAGGTCTGATCAAAATAGTAAAACTGCAGCATCTAAATTGTACAGGGTGATAAACTGAGGTTGAGACATTATCTCGGCTAATTGCAGTGCGTGTACCCCAAACTGCATTAATTAATTAATCGTGTATGATCGTAATAAATCATGCGTGCTAACACTACTATAACAGCTAGTCAGGTATTTTGTCCTAATCGTCAATAACCCGAATATATCTTATTACTTCACTCACGGGGACAAAATTGCCAAAAGAAGTTTTTCTTATTTCTAAGTCCTATTTATACTGTCGTTTTTTAGTGGTTTATTTCAATTCATAGTGATCATATTGTATACTAACTATACTTACGGTGTGTGCTGGCTGTTAACCGGACTGACGTTTGAGATGAAAAGTTAATGTTAATATCCATGACACATTGTTCCACTGCCTGTTCATAATTTTATTTAAATCCGAGGCTTTATGGTATGATTGAGTAGAAACACGCAAACTACGAACATCAACAAATTACTTTTATTATTATTGAGTATGGCTTTCGATGTTCAGATTATGATATTAAAATATAACCTCGTTTAAGTACTACTTACTCATTTCAAGCAATCTAATTAGGTCATTTGAACTTGTGACGTTAAATTAAAACTACATTATCTAAGCATCAACTTGTCACGTGACTTCTTATTCAATAATCTATGTTCCAGTGATTATTGTACCTCTCTGAGGTCGGTATATCCGATTAGGTATATCAATAGTAATATCTGTGAGATTATTATCGTTTACAAATAAGCAAAGCTAGCAATACTATCTTGAAACCAACAAACGTACTACGTATATCACAAATGTTTGTATTAAAAAACTGAAAAAGATAATATGTACGATTGTATTCTTAGAATTTAATCGCTGTCATGCTAATTTTTAGTTTTGTCTAATTATATTTCAAAACGACAAATTACAATTGATGTTAGGAAGACACTTTATTATTTAATCCTAAGGTCCTTATTGGCGGCAGAACAATCTTGACCTGTTTGATAAAGTTAAGATAATAATTTATATTTAGTGTCGCCGATACGTGATGTTTCTGTCCACACGTGAATTACATGATGTTATTATGCATAAGTATTTAGTATTCAATAACGATATTGTTTCACATTATTAGATAGGAACGACAGTATTTAGTATGAGTCGGCTAGTACAAATAAAGATAAAGAGTTTCTCTAGATATCTACCCACCTTTGAAGGTGTTTGACAACATAAGGTTGGAACTTAAGGCACAGAGTCAGTTCCAACTTAACTTAAATTATAAATATAACTGTAATGTCACTTATGATTAAAATAATCCATTAAGTGAAAATCGGTGACTGATAAGATTCAAATTCTGTCCAAAATGGTAGTAGTAATGGCCAGCAAAAGCCAACTGTCAATTTAGAATCATTCCACTATTTGACTTGACATGTTTATTTTTTATGCACTTACGCCCTGCATGGTTAATGAATTACCTGCAGGTAATCAAAGTACCCACACTAACAAAACACTGCAATCTACAATGCAGTTTGCAGTAACAATTAGGAAAACCCAACCCTATCGTTGATTGAAGGGTTTTACCAAGCAATGGCTAAATAATAAAGGGCGAATGATTATAGGTTATAGGGCGTTGTACTGAAGGGGCATCTATACTAAAACTAAGTTTCTTTTACAGACGGCTCACAGAACGAGTGAACGAGTTGATTCACACAGAGAACGTGTATGTGGAACGATTAAGGCATGTCGTAGAAGACTATATCCCCAACATGAGTCGAAGTGATCTGTCTCCCAACTTCAGAGCATTGAAGCCAGAAATCTTTGGTAACATAGAAAAGATATTCAGGTTTCATTCTGAAGAGTTCCTGCCTGCTTTGAGAGACTGCGAAAATGATCTTAGAAAGTTAGGACAGTGTTTTAGGAGATTTGTAAGTATTTTTATTTTTTTTTATAGGCGTAATATTATTGCCATTTGACAAATCCTCTTGGTATAATGAATGCAATTTATTATAGAAGTATAATTATATTTTCTTATCAATAGCCTAAATCGCCTTAGTTTTTTCCATTGAGTAGTTACAAGGCGACCACGTTATTTTCCCTAAGATAACATCTTCTGATTGGCCGATTTCTGAATATAAACTGCAATATGGTACGTGCCGCAAAGCGCATAACAATATTATTTATTTAAAAACATTTTGGCTTATAATGCCAAGTAAATGTAAGGCCAGAAGCTAGTGAAGATCAGTCATAACTAGCTAGAGTAAATGGTCACCGTAATGACCGATTAAGAGCAAATCGTTATAAAAACATTGGTGTCACGGACTGGTGGAGCGCGTGATATTATGCTTCACTACTTTACCACCATAATAAGATTGTCTGTCTTTACAATTCTGTGTTATAAAAATATCCAGAACACGGCAAACTTGAAAAACTACGGGTCGTATTTAAATGGACGGTTATATCTGTCAACGTGTCGCACGATTCATCATAGCTCCTTAGCTTATCGCCACATTGACCCTTGATCGTCAAAAGATAATGAAGTGCGACTATATTCGGTGAAAGCGGACGCATTTCACCCGAATTCTCGAAAAAATAAGAGTGTATGATAGGAAACCAAAAATAATGATTGTGGTAAAATGTACGTGCCGTTTGATCGTCACGGAGTAAATGTAAACAATACGAGAAAAAATTAACGTTACAATCACGTTGTTTCATTTGCAGGAAAAGAGGTTCAATATGTACGTTATGTACTCTAGGAATAATAAGAGAGCGACGAGACTGGTCTTCGAACACAAACATTTTTTCCAGGTAAGCCTAGTTTATTACTGGCTATTTTTTAAAACAAAAACAAAAAATATAACAAAAAGGAGAAAGTCACCTTGACAGCAGGCCATTACAGTACTTAAGTTATTTTAATTAATGTAGCGGTAACTGCTTTATTTTGGTGTGTATTTTTTTAGTTATCATAATATTTCAGTCAATGTAAACACCATGCATCCGTTTTTTACGATAATCATGGGATTTCCCTGTTCATGAAAAATCCCAATCTGTATCATCCCACGTAAACTGAGTTACAATGATAAAACTGTTATTAAGTAATTTCAAATCGTGAAACTTATCGCATTTGTGGTAAAAAACAGTATGTGCCACGCTAGCTACCGTCTTGTAAATGGAGTGTTTAAATCATCCACCGTAAAAAATGAATTGATTGAGGCATTATCGGTTGGCCGCATGCAAGCACCGTCCGCGACGCTCGCTGGTCGTCCAGCGTTATTTCCTCATTTCTGTAAGTTTACGGTTTGCTGAATGGCGAATGCTGTTAAGCAACCACCTAACTGTTGGTGCTACCGTTACATTTGCACATTCATAGGTACGCATTGCTCGGCCGCCACTGCTTCAAAATAACATGCCGTTACGTATAAACAGTCATTAATTATACAAATTAATTTAATGATCTCCGTGCAATGTGTTCAAATGTTGAGCTTGTTTCTCGTAATACTTTTTAAAATCAGTATTTTCATAATTAACTTCCACGAACCAAAAAAGCTAAACGTCGCGACAAAACGTCTAAGTTGAGTGAAAGTTTGTATTTTATTATTATAATTGTCGCGCGCCATTTCCCTTCTGTGAACCTTCTCAGTCTACTTGTTCGGATAAAATTCTGCTCCAGTTATCCCACACCTCTATCGCGATCACATATCATTTGACCCAAATTACACATGAAAGCCGGTGAAAGGCTATAAAATTATATGTATTGACTAAATGTAATTTAACCGCGAACGTTTATAGCTATCGATCAATCGATTTGCAAAAGATTTATATCCAATTTTCATTTTCCAGGAAATACAATTAGAATTAGGTGATCGATTAGATCTATCAAGTTACCTTCTCGAGCCAGTGCAGAGGATACCGAGATACAAATTATTTTTGGCGGATTTAGTAAAAACTTATACAAGTTATGAAAATGAACGGTGTGAGTCTGACTCGAGGATATCAAAACTAAGTGTGGACAGTGACGAGACTGGCGGCAGCAACGGAGAGTCCTCGGATAACGACGAGACTCCATTGGAAAGTTTGAAGTTAGCGAAAACTATGATTGAGTGTGTATTAACAGCGGTCGATGAAATAATGGCGCTGGAGAATATCACGGACTGTCCGGTAAGTGAAATTAATACGTTTGTTTGGAAAACATTGTCACTTCAAAGTGTTATAGATCATGATGGAAGCACCAAACATAGCGCTCGTAAATTAAATTGTACATGTTCAATATATCACACTGGATTTGTCACAAGCATTTATATTCATTATCACTAATTTTATCTTATCAGATAGCTATTGGATGACAATACGAGACAACCGGAATTAGATACTCAGACTGAAGTTTACTTGTGTTCGCATCTTATTACTCAATATTTAAGAGGCTCGACGGCATTTCTAATGATTGTTTGATAAAATAGCTTTGACTGACGGTCTAACGGTAACTGTCAATGTTGCAATTCAGCCTTAAATGAGCAAATCAGCCAATCTACGTAACACCAGTTTATATAAATAAGTTAAAGAGTAATAACTTCCATAATTTAGTATATTATCATTAATTTAATAATTACATTAAATATTAAATGGAAAAGTATGGAACAATAGCGTCCACATACTAGTTGTGTCCGGAAATTTAAATTCCTGGAATGTCAGCCGTTACACATGGACAGGTTTCATCGCAAATCTATTTCTGTGTTCGGCAAAGGCTTTAATTTTATTCGCGACACTATCGATCGTCACTGTTTCCAGCTATATTTGAACCTGCTGAACCAAGGCCGGTTGTTGCGCCAAAACGAGTTCTATGCGATGGACACGGCGCGCCGCCGCAGACAGCTAATGAGGATATTCCTCTTCGACAAGCTCGTGCTCGTCACCATTGTATACAGAAAGGTCAGTATACTACACTCAATTTGCGTGTTCGACCGCGTTTCATTAAAATAACACTTATGCTTATAGCTTTGTGTATCGTTGGCTACGTTAAGCTTGTTTGATTGATTAAATGAGTATGACGTATGTATGAAACACAGCGACTTCTGTATGCTTTCAACACTACTATGTTCATTAAACAGTGGTTCTCATGAATAAGGCTAATTAAGTATTAAGCAATTTATTGTGACGGTAGTAAGTCGTCAATATATTAATTGACTTCTTGCAAGATCACAATAATTGAACCAAATTATGACGGACAAAGTAGCTGCCCTTCTTTCTTATTACTACGTATACACTATACATAGATACAAAATTAACGACTTCAGGTGAAGCTTAATAACATCTATTGTTACTCAGGACTAATTAGTAATAATACAAAAATATAATCGGTACAAAATCTTTAGATTAATGATTAAACGTTAAACGTATTGTACGACTTAAATAAATGCCAAAGTAATTATTTTCGACGGTTATGTAAATGTGACAACATTAAAATTGCTCTAAAAGGAATCAATTAATACGAATTAACCAATAGGCTGGTGGTGAGTTAAGTAATTAAGCTGCTAATTGATTACATAATGTTGGTTTTCATCGCCTGTCTTGACTAGGAAAG
This sequence comes from Abrostola tripartita, assembly GCA_905340225.1. Taxonomy (NCBI): domain Eukaryota; kingdom Metazoa; phylum Arthropoda; class Insecta; order Lepidoptera; family Noctuidae; genus Abrostola; species Abrostola tripartita. The sequence goes on from HG996488.1 coordinate 9,240,277, forward strand.
ACGTCAGACAATGATCGACAAGCCTCCTAAAGTATTGCTGGCATTATAAATTTAATACCGACTTGTGATAGACTTGAAGAAGAATTTAGATATGATAAAATTATCAAAGAGCATTGTTAATGGACTGAATTTTGGGGGATTCCTTATTTATCAATTATCACGAGAAACCATTAAACGATAGTAAATATTAGTACTACTAACATTGTGTGGTTATTTTGCGATAATAATGTTAATATTTTGAGATATAACTGCGTTAGTGTACACTATGTATGACGCGATACGCACGATTTCCGGATAATGACGGTCGAACATACAACATAGCATAACATAACGCCTATATTCTCCGAAGAGGTAGGCAGACGTGTATAGTAAACCCACATTTCGCTAGTTATGTTATAGGTCCCAATGTAATAGGGGGCGAGCCTATTGCCATCGAACGGGCATATATCCTGACGTCGAGCTGCTACAGAGAATAACCTAATGGAAAAACCCAATATATATCTTGTGGCAATATTAAAAATAAGTAAAGTGGAGTAATATAGGTACTGCTCAGTACGTATTGGTTGGGTAACGCGACAATTGCACTTTTTATGATTGCATTTCAGACTTAAACAATCGCCTGCCCCACCTTCACAGTCTGCACAAGAAGTTTGTTTCAAAACACCAGTTTCAAAATGAAATAGGTAATGCTTGTTTCATACTGCCTGCCTCGTTGGTCTGTGTGTCAGTGGTCGCTAAGCGCGACTGCTTAGCATGAGGTCCCGGGTTCGAATCCCGGGTCGGGCAAAGTGTTACTGGGTTTTTCCATTAGGTAAGTCTCCACGCTGGAGACTGGATTTGTGCCTGGTTGATGGCAATGGGCTCGCCCCCTATTAAATTGGGACCCAGACTAGTGAAATGTGGGTGTACTCTACAGTCACCTCTACCTATCATCATAACTATGTTATGTTTTTATACCATCAACGTAGAAGTCTCAGTTTGTTCATTTGATTTGTTTCAGTATTATTTGAGTATGACTCTTTATTTATCAACTTACTTACAACTACCTTTACAGGGATTCACTAATGCGATAGTTAAGTTAAGTTGAATATTTAAGAATGTTAATGATAAAATAAGGGGGAGGCCTATACCCAGCTGAAGGATATTGAAGTCATATCGGATGACGATGATGATATAAAGATCGATACCATTACTCGATGAGCAGATTATTCTCTTACACTTACCTTTATTACGTGATATCTGATTAGGAATAAGCAATCCAGTGTCTCGTTCAGTCCGCGCCCAAAGTCTTCACTATAAGTTCCTATCATCAAGTGACACAATTGTTATCATACTTGACCAATAAAAAAATCTATATGTGCTAATATGTACGTAATACAAGTCGATTATATGTGTTTTGAGAGGCTGCTTACTAAAGTCATTGTTTGTAACACAATAATATTATAATTTTGGGTCAATATTTTGTAAATATTTACAAATCTCTTTCTACTAACACATAGATTAATTATGTACACTTAATTAGCATGTAACCTATTTTTTTTAGAGAGTTTGGACTTTAAGCGTTAACAATATCTAATAATATTTATCAGCAAAAATACACTAGGTTTAAAAACATACATAGTTTAAATACATTTATATAATATAATGCTGTAAAATAATATAAGCATTGAAATATTCTTGGCAAATCAATTTTTAGGGATTATACACAACTTTAGATCACAATCAATTGGTTCCTACCGATGTATGTCTAAAACATTATTTGCATGACTCATAATTGAATGATTCACGACTTATCAATGTAACAATAAAATTATTATAATTACACCAGTCTGTACCTACTGTGTCCGATACGATAAGGGTTGCTATTTCATGACAAACTTAATGGTAATTTTGTATCAGTTGGGACATTTTATTGCTTTACAGTGCTCTGATTTTAGGGGAATATCCCTAATGTTTCCAACTGAGCGACACTGTTATAAGGAAATGACTGTATTGCGATACACGAAAACCCATTTTCAACCATTATCTTTTATGATAAGATCACCGAAGATATCGGATACTCGTACGTCAGGTTGCTGTAATAAAAAATAAGGTAAATGTACAATCGATTGCTACAGGGAAGTCCTATTCCTAATTAAATTAAATACTTACAAGTAACAATACAATAGAATTGTGCAAAAAGGAAAATTAAATTGAGGCAAAACACTTTCCTTTACAATAACTTGAAAAGTGCTTCATTCAATATTTTAACTTTGTCTTAGATGCCTTTGAAACTGTTTACAAATCAGTCAAGGGTTGACGTTTGAAAGAGAGATGACTCGCTAAGTATTGACTTGCGCAGTGAACTCCCAGTTGAACACTAAAGAGGTTTACATCCACAATCGCTCATTCACAGTTGGTATTACAAGTCATTAAACATTTTATTTGTTTAATTTGATACCATTCGCTGCTACTTAACTTGCATCATAATGAGATATTGTGCGTCGGACGTTACGAAGTGTTTATTACGCAGACGCGACGCACTGGCGTCTTCGTGCCGGAATTATCTGTATTCCATCATTCTCATTTCACGTTCAGCTTCATAGTTTTACTACAAGTTGTAAATTTAACACATTCCGAATATTTTAAAGCGGTAATGTTTGAATCAAGTACCCGTTAGAATATTGTACGTGATCGGAAAATATTATTGTTTATGCAATGTAAAAAAATGTAGGAGTTTATCGCGTAGGTACTTTATCACCGTTCCTTTAGCTATAAAATTAATTAGACTTAATCGTCAACGCGAAAGCAAATTGTAAAGATGTTTTCGTAATCGTGATGTAGTTGGTACACAATGGCAACCGTAGTGGCGAGAGTTAAATGACCTTGCCAATGCTACGGAACGACTAATTATCCACGCATCGTCGAATTCAGCTGTTTGACGGCACAGGAAATACGTAACACTGTGGGAGACCCACCCATTGTATACATGATACATATAGCCATACATCTCATTATAGAACCCGATATCGCTTTATCACAAACCAAAGATAATTTTGACCTTTTGGTCAGTGATTCAATGACTCTGATTCAACAAAAAATAACTGATGATAAGAACATAAACAAAAATACACAGCATCGATATTCTGATCTTGATTGATTTAGTTCCGAGTTTATTTGTTAAATGTCTAAACATATTTAACAAAATGCGCTTTAGCCTTCCTCTTTGTGTGCAATAACATAATTAATGTTTTGTTGTGACGTTGGTATATAAATTAATTACACTACCGTTCAGTTTTCTTGTTTCTGGTTTTAAATATTAGCTCAATTAAGATATAGTACAATTAAGTGAATTGTGATAAAATTGAACTTGTGATATTTGGTATTTTCCAGCAACCGAGGGTAGAGTACTTTATATACAAGGACCACATATCAGTGGACGATTTGGGGATCACGGCGAAGGAGCACGACCAACACAAGTTCACGATATGGTATAAGAAGAGGAACCTGAAATCTTACAAGTTGGAGACGAGTGAACCCACGGTGAGGCACGCGTGGGTCGAGGACATTACCTCACTGCTGTGGGAACAGGCGATGCAGAAAAAAGGTAATAGCTATTCCTGAAACTCATAAGAATATGTGTTATACAAGGAACATTAGTATCGATCATTTTCAACGAAAAAAATAACATTATTCTTTTCTCCAAGCAAGGCAGACTTTAGGACGCTAAACGCTAGGCAGACGAAATCGAACCTCGGACGATTAATTCTGAAAAAATTGTTAATCATGGGTAGGTTTTTCCTTGTACCCCTTTTCATGACGGGAGCCACCTATGTTAAACAAGTTTATTTATTCCATCACTTAGACATGAGACTAGCTTATTGATGGTTGACATATTATTTTAACAATCCAGATAACGTAGTTTTGTTTTGGTAATTTATCAGGACTGGTTAAAATGTAGATGATGTTTAACGATTAGCAGCGATACCCGTACATTCATATCGGACCATGATGATAAGGGCACAGCGTTGAAACAATGCAGTGACTAATGATGCAATTTTAAGCGCACAGTATCGTGTGACGAGTAATAACATTCAAATTATTTGTTATCTCATTATAATATGTTGTTCGGTTTGAAACTCTACTTGCAAAATACATTTTCCACGGTTTTCTCATGATGTGTTTACGACCACTCGTAAATATTCGTACTTGTCTCTATACTTCACAGTTGTAAATTATAGACGTTGGTCGCGAAAACAAAACACGTTCAATAGTAAACAATTGCAAAGATGAGTGTAGCGTCTCCGTTATGCAACGCAGCGGGGTGTGACAAAGCGTGGCCGTCACAAGTCGATTGAATTATGTCATCTTTCAAATATTGCGTACGTCAGTGTAATATTAGAGGTATATTGTGTGTGTTGAGGCGCTCCCTTTGTCTTGAAAGTATATACATATATCTATCGGTCGATTACAAGTCATAAAACAAGATTAAAATTATATAACTTGTATTTTATAAGTTCAGTAACCCATCTCTCCATCCATCCATTATAAACATAGCCCTTCGTCCACGTGATTTCTAGTCATCAATTTAATATCATTCATCAGATTAGTATTAATGCACTCTTATCTCATGTTGAACGGATTGATTATTCGTTTTGTGTCACGACTCACATGTATAACGCAGCATTTAGATAAGTCAGAAAACATTAACTCCAAGTCCATTTCTCACAAAGATATTCGTTGAGTCCATGTGGCACGCACGCTTAACCAAACTAATTCCCGCATAGTTAATGCGAACAAACTTTTTAATTGATCGTCATCTGCTCCCCGTATTATACGTGACGGAAGGAGCGGGGTTCTGGTATCATGGGCTGACGCACGCGGGGTCGACGACACAGTTTTTTATTGGACACTCGTTGGCAAGTTGCATGTGCACTGCGTTGTGTCTCGTCTGTGGGAACGCCAGGAACTCGACGTTTTTCTTCGACGCTACCGTTGTTTTGTAAATGCAAACGAATATGCAACGATTGCTCTGTTTGCTGGATTTGCGCAAAACAAAATTAAGTATCGGATCGGGTCGACACTTAACAACACGTTTCACACGTTGCTACGATTCTTATCTACGTATTCTTTATTCCTCTTTGAGGAACGGCTGTATTATCTAAGTTAAACAACCTTTCCTTTCGGATAATTAGATAGGAGTATCACAAGGGAATGTTGCGACGAAAGTACGATCGTTTTGAACTCTCGCTGTTACAATGCCACATTTCTCGCTGAGATTACGCCGATAAGCGTGAAATGGTGTTTAAATCTTTCTAGTAACGCGTTTCTTTGTTATTTGGAGCTATTTAGCGACATTGCTATTTCTTCAAAATGTACAATAGCCTTTTGTCTATCGCGAAATACCATTGAATAGCTCTAGTCAAGTTAATATATATGCGAATCACGTGTGTCGTATCACCATTGCCATTTCATTGTCGATTTGTCGAAGTTCATTTTGCGTTATTATATAGACTTTATCTTTGGTAGCGACGAAGATGACGAGCGTTCGATCAAGTTCTATTATTGTTGAGCAGTCGAGTTTATTGTATGATAGCGTAGTTTGAGCTACCGCTACCGGCCGATGTCCGCCATTATTGAATTTTGGTTAAACAACAATATCGTCGGGTCTAATAGTTTCTATCGGTTTACTAGTATAGAAGTTCTGTGGCCGTTTACAATAAGTTTGCTCTACACAGTACCTTACCTACGAGTATACATATATTTTGCATAGTATATAATTATTGCGTATAGCCTTTTTTGTTCAGGTTTTTAATGTCCAATGTTTAATGTCCAAACCTTGTCCAAAAAGTAATTAAACAGGGGGTAAAAACGTGTTCAACAGCTTTCTAGATTAGTAAAAAAGTTTATCAGTTTATTTTTTATAAATCAGTCAGCAAATACGATACTGGTACAATGATAGTATCTTAATTTTTAATCCGTTCTTTAAGATTGCTTATATGAGACGATAAAGTGACACGGTATTATGTCACTATAGATATTAGTAAGGCTTGCTTTTCGAATAGACGTAATGTTGTCTTAGCATTGTCAATTGTTTCACAACTCAGATCGTTGTAGTAAATGGGGTATGAACGAATTCGCGGAATGTTGGTATTATCTGAGTTGTTATCAGCGCCAACGCAGCAGGTGCGACTGGACTAAGATACCGATACTTACGGACTATACTTCTAAACTATAATCGTAATGAATACTTGTTCATATATAAATGTGTAGGGTAACTGATAGTCGAAATTCATAATAAATAAATTATATTATTTAGCACCTAATCGCACGTTTTCTCCTTGCGCACATTTTGCCTTAAATGTTACAAAGTTTTATCTTCACATATTATTATATAGATAATGTTTATTTGATTGTACCTAAGTAGTAAATATTAAATTCTGTACCAATTGAGACCGAATACTTTTAAATTTTGGACTACGAATAGCTAGCATCATATGTATATTGATTCTTATTCCACTTTGTAGCCATACCCTAGCCGTAATGCAGTCCAACGTTTCTTCATGCACGATAAAGCGAGTTATGAATCTAAAAAGAACTAATGTTATTGTTTCAATGGCTACAAATAATGCATTCACTGACCTACTACTGGATCAATCTCAGCCATGGGTCGAGAATCTGGCAAGTCTATGGAAATCTCAATCATTTTAAATTTTCTTTTCTTAAATTTTTTACCCATAATATATGTCCAAAATACTTTGGCAATGACTAAAATGTTTATCATTTATGCTTGGAGATAGTGTAACTCGTTAACGTGATAAATTCTACATTTACACAATTTAGAAATTCATGACATACCTACCAATAAATTATCTTAGATATGCCATCGACGTGTAATCTACAACGCTTGCGGTCAATAGATAGGTGTGTGATACGTACATGTTATATTAGATATTATTGTTGACTGAAATCGTTTTGATCCGACCTTCACTCTCCATTATCAGTATCTATTTTTACCTTATTGCGACGATCCGAAATGTTTAAAAGAGAAAATGTTATAAAGAAGTACCGTAAACTCTTAAGTAATTATTTAAACGTCAACAACCGGTTCAGTTACGTTTTGACAGTCGCGATGTCATTAATGTCTCATTGGAGGAAGTTGGAAGATCCAAACCTTTTGTAAATGATGTTATAAATTCAAATGTTTCATCCGATTGTGACAAATAAAGCGGTACTTGATTCATTTGTTTTATTAGATCTACGTTTGAAAATGAAATATTTGAATTTATTTTTGCTTTAAATTCTTCCTTTTTTGGATCAATTGGTTTTTTTGAGAGGTGACCGTTTGATGTTTGTACCTTTACTAATCATATCTTTATCATCAAGTTTAGAAATTATTACTCAATTATCATAGTTATACGTACTCAATTAATACTCAAACTCAATTATAATATTTATTATAGTTATAGTTCACAATAGGTAGAAAGAGATAGATAGAATATGCTTTATTGTACACCATATTAACAAATAACTTATTTACACAATCATTAAAATAGTGGGTACAATGGCGGCCTTATCGCTTAGAGCGATATCTACCAGGCAACCTTTGGAAGGACAAAATGGTAAGAAGTGGTAGGGATAGTCCATGGTGTACTACACAAGATACATAAATAAGATTATAACAATTATAAATAGATACATATATCATAAATGTGAATTAATTATGGTCATAACAATTAAAATTAGAGCGGCAGAAGAAAAATACTAGATTATTTAGCTACAAAGAAAATGGTTTTTAACGGATCTCTTAAATGAAGCTAAAGTTTGAGCCTGTCTGATAGGTAACGGCAACGCATTCCACAAACGTACAGCCTGAACCACGAACGATTTGTCAAGGAACTTTGTGGAGTGCGAGGGCATCTCGAGCCTCAAATTCTCCGATGACCTTAGGTGTCTAGTATGTGTGTCATGAAGGAACTTGAAACGTTCTTTAAGATAAGAGGGGGGAATAAGAGATTAGTGCAGTCAAAATATTTTTAAATTGGTTCAATCTTAAATCAGCATTTTTTGTCTAAATACTTATCAACTTATTTTTGATTCCAGAACTTCTTCAACAACAGCGGAACAAAAGGATATCGATGGTGTCCATGAACAGCGAAGAGTCGACGGAGTCTGAAAGAAATGATGACAAATGTAAGGAACTATGCTTTTATTAGCATTACTCTTACACTTACAAATTAATCTGTAGGTTCCCTTAAAAACCACTGAAGTGTAGAACAAGAAATTACCAGATCTACTTGATGGTACATCAAAGTCCACTTTCAACTTCACCAACTAAGTATCATCAATTTCCAAATTCTGGAGAGATCGTAAGGCGAAGCCACAAAAGCCTAAAAACGCATCAAATACTTCACGGCCGGTGTTGATTTCTTGGTTTAAAGACACCGACGTGCTTAAAAATTCACAAGTAACTCCGGGCATGTTACGAATAAGGACTAGGATCACCACTCCATTTGTATAGCGTAATGAGGGTTATTATAACAAAATCTATGTTACTATAGGTGGTATTTATAAGGAGTCCAAGTTCGTTACTAGAAGTCTACAGGCTGATAATTTATAAATAGATTCATTCGTCTTTGTTAGACGATAAGAAGTTTTGCACATCGGACTCAACGTTACAAAGTAAATGAGTGTGCCTATTGCAGATAACTGCATTGTACGCCGCATTTAATGTGTCATGTCTAATACGTAGAGCTGATACGACAGGCGCAGGGTTTTATGCTTCAAACTTTTAGAATATTTTTGTAAATCTTGCCTACACTAATATTTCCTCGACTGCCACGAGTGAGTCATAAACAAATGATGTGCAAATGAGAATAAAACGCTTGAGAGATCAAGCAAATTGATCGCACAAAAAATATAAAGAAAAACTTATTGATCAGCTCGTGTTTATGGGGTTTTTTATAAATCAAAACGAAGGGTTGTAAGCATAATCACTAGCTTAGCAAACGGATTGGTGATCGTATATTGTAACTAGCGTACAAGAAGGGTGCTGCCAGTCGTTTTTCGTAATGCATCAGCGATCTTTTATGACTCCGATGGGAAGAATGGGGGCATTTAATGCCTGGAGACTTATGGCATAATAACTTTAATTTTGTATAAACACAGAAAGGTTGAAGTAGAGATGGGGAAAAACGGTAGAAGATGAATAAGAAAGGAGAGAGTTCAGAAGTGACCCTAAATGCCTCGGCTCAAGTCAGGAACTAAGTACCACTATCATGGTACTTTATAGTTATTCTACAACGAACATCCTTGCTGATACTGCGTATCTGTGCATTAGTATTTCACAACACTTAACGTATGTGTCGACCTCGATATGTATTGAAACAGCGACAGACAAAGGAGTATCCATGATGACGAATATATTTCATATTTCGACTGGTGGCTATTGTAATCAATCACAGTTTTTATACTGATGCTAGTGAAGGCATGTGGATGTTTTGGAAACATTTCAGAGATCCGATATACTTGGAAATATTTCTGAACTGAAATTAAACCTGGTCGTTGGTTTTTTTACTTCGAGAACAATATTTGTGTGATCCTCAGATATTCGCTACTTAGTAATTCGAATGTTTGTGCATGTGAAAACTGTATATTTGCACCCATACGATCTGCTCAATGAAAACGATCTTGTCGCCATATTCTGACCATTTTCTAAATAAACCTTTTTGAACACAGTACACTTACACACAGTAACATCTCTGCTCCAGGTCCGTTAGGTGGTTACGTTGTCGTGAAGTTGCACCAATGAATTGCTTTGTAGGTCAGTAAATTTTAGGCACGCTTCCAAACATCACACCTTATTTGTTCAGCTTTCGATTTCTATGCCTTCGCTTCTGTGGATTGATGGGGCAATGTTAACATGAAAATATGTTCAGTGTAATATGTAAAACACATGCAAACTTAAAAGGTAAATAGTAGGAATGACCAGGTGTAGGTAAAGTTGATATAACATCAGTAGCTACTAGTAAAGAAACCTAATTTATTTTGGGCCTTCTAAAGATCTGAGACGGGTTTATTCCTGGAAATATACCTTACTATATGCCTTAAGTTTTTATACATGTATAGTACATTTTTTATGTATGTACCTACTTGAAAATAAGTAGGTATTATTCTTATAATAAAAATGGTTATAAACTTGACGACAGTAACTAATATTTTATTATAGCAGTAAACACATTTTTAAAGAGCGCGAAGGTTGTAGTTTGTGTAGAAATTAGAGGTAATGTTCATGTTTCTTTAATTGTAGTATGTTTGACTCTGGTGGTATTATAAGTATCGCTAAGACATGGAAGTATTAACCACACTAGCGATGTTTTCATAGATTTTACCGCATTGTCAACGGCAGGCCATCCATTTGGATATCCTAATCAATTAACAAATGGTAGCACTTTACAAAATTACCTCTCAGAGTTTATTTGCAATCATATTATTACCAAGTACCTACGCGACTAGTCTTCATCCACCCGTAACCCCCCAATTCTTTGAAACTATCGCAAAACATCCCGAACGCTTGAAATATTACACGGGCTAAGCTATCGATTCCAATTAATTATAGGCCTCAAAGAACTCTAGTAAAGAGCTTACGGTTCGCCCGACCCGCCGTCTTAGGGCTCTGGTGCCGAAATAAAACTGACATATTACTTCACTTAGCTTTACTTCAGTATACTTTGTTCATTGTTACAGACTGTAATTAGTAGATTACTTCGGATATGGTTAACTTACTCTCTTGGTGGCAGTAGCTGGGTTTACTGATCTATTTTGAATGTTATGTTTATTGTATCTGTCTTAACTTCATATTTAAATAATTATGTCAATAAAATCTTTGTTGATTTCAGATAATTCATTGCGGGGAGTGCCAGGTGAGGTCAAGAGGTTTGGAGATAAGAAAGTACGACGAACTACATGGTACTGCGAATGAGGGCCCGACCGTTATACTTAATCTTGGTACTAATTTTCCACACGACAAGAACGGCGAATGTGTGTTTTAATGTAGCAGCGTTGCTCAAAAATATATGAACAAATATTTATGTAGATACAATATAATTCAGAAGTTTAGTGAGAAATAATTTGAATGTTCTGATTGACTGATGCGTATACCATTGAATTCTTGTACTCGGAATTTCGGCCAAAATTATGCACTCTACAATATATTTTGATACTTAAACATGCTTACATATGTATCTTCTGAAAGTCGTAATAATGTTTTGGTTACGAATGTGATTGATCTCGGAGGTTTTCTAAAAGTTTACAATAGACGAGTACAGGAATAAAATTTAATGTTAGTGTAGAAGATACATCCAAAGAAATATTTTACGGATAGTTAAATAAATGCTCTAAAATTGTTACTTAAGATTTATTGAAAGCAGCATTATGTGAGGAGAACTCATGCAGGATATAAATAAGATATAGCTAAAGCATCGCAATAGAAATTTTACGATATGTACGAGAAATGTGATAAAACGTTATTCGAAAATGTATTATACTTTATGTTATTATGGTAATTTCAGTCATTATTTTATGGGACGTATATTGTTACAGTGTTATTTAGTGTTATCCTTTTTGTAAATAAGTATTATTGTATCAATAAATGAATGTATATCGTCCGATGTAAAGTGAATAATGTAAATGTTAAATTAATTACAAATATAGAATAAATGTATAATTTTCTTAATGTGTCAATTTTATTTTTGAATAAAACAAATAACATTACAGAACTGCATTTGTTTGATTGCTGAAGTGTTGTTTTATTGCATTGCATTTTTAGTATGTAATTAATAATTATGCATACGTCTTGAATATAATTATATGTTTGTTATCGTTTTGACATAATTTCAACTGTATAGTTATTCAAAAAATCCGAAATCTAATGTACTTCAGACAACTGCATTCATACACACATATCAAATGATCTAAATTGATAAAGGAAATTTGAAAAATGATGGACACGAGCGGGATTCGAACCCGCGACCTTCGCCGATCCGTGGCGCTGCTCTAACCAACTGAGCCACCGTGTCGCTGCTCGCATCCATCGAATTTCAAGTTCGCTTTTTAGTATTTACGTCTTAAGGGTGACGTCAGGTATTATTTGTTGGAATCTATGATTACCAACTCAGTGTTATACCTTTACAGCTATAAATCACTGAAACGATAATGCTAAAATGGCACCAGAAGTCATATAAATTTGGGTTGGTATTATCGTTTCAGTGATTTATAGCTGTAAAGGTATAACACTGAGTTGGTAATCATAGATTCCAACAGATAATACCTGACGTCACCCTTAAGACGTAAATACTAAAAAGGGAACTTGAAATTCGATGGATGCGAGCAGCGACACGGTGGCTCAGTTGGTTAGAGCAGCGCCACGGATCGGCGAAGGTCGCGGGTTCGAATCCCGCTCGTGTCCATCATTTTTCAAATTTCCTTTATCAATTTAGATTCAAGCTTAGCATGGGCAACATGCTAAAATGGCACCAAAAGTCATATAAATTTGGGTTGGTATTATCGTTTCAGTGATTTATAGCTGTAAAGGTATAACACTGAGTTGGTAATCATAGATTCCAACAGATAATACCTGACGTCACCCTTAAGACGTAAATACTAAAAAGGGAACTTGAAATTCGATGGATGCGAGCAGCGACACGGTGGCTCAGTTGGTTAGAGCAGCGCCACGGATCGGCGAAGGTCGCGGGTTCGAATCCCGCTCGTGTCCATCATTTTTCAAATTTCCTTTATCAATATAGATTCAAGCTTAGCATGGGCAACATGCTAAAATGGCACCAAAAGTCATATCAAATGATGATGTGCTCGAATTAATTATAATTGCAATTTCGCCTATATTCGAAATAGATCGTTTGCAGCATTAAACCTCTCTGGAACTGACATTAAATATCTCTTGGATGCTGATAATGTCAACCGACACACTTTTGCCAGTAGACGTTAATGGTTATCCTTTATATTACGATCTTTAAGTCACGACTGACTTAGAGTAGGATTTACAATGACTTCACACTTCTCAATGTAACACGAAAATATAAATTTCTCCGAATTCCCAACTTTACCGAGAGAAAACCAAGATCATATTTTTTTTTATCTAGGTTACACGCGTCGAATTGCCATTCTTGATACTTTGCAGAGTAAGTAAAACTTTGAATTGACTCTTCCATAATCTTCTAACTTTTTTATCGAATACGATCATTATAAGTATTTGCAGAATTAAAATATACGAAAAACGGATTCAAATCCTTAGTTTTACACTGGCATTTTTTGCAAAAACGAGTAAATTGATGGTATGGTTAAAAATAAACACAAGCTCGGAAAGTGAAACATATTCCAAAAATGAACAATTTTTTTTTTATTCATTTGGACTAGCGCACCAATGTTTGGTTAACGATAGGGGCAAGCAAATATAGTAGTATAAGTCAGTAATGTAATCGCACTTTGGTGGTCTAGGGTGAGCTAAAATATGAATTCGTTGGCTATATGAACACGTTGACTGTCCGCTAAGTAGACACAATAGTTAAACAATTGCTTTGTAATGCACTAGACAGTGAAAGGGTTAAGTTTGTTCTAAGTGTACCTACTCGTACCTAGCATAATGTAGAGATTCGCTGTTGGTCGACTAATTCTATAAATATAATATTTGCGAACACGTTGCAGAACGTAGTTATGTCAGTAAGGGGCATCTTTTGCTATAAACGTCTTTAAACTAAATATATAACTTAAGGTATTTAAAATATGCTTCAATTAAATCAAATATGTATTAGTTGTATAGGTAGATCAAAACAGTAGGTATAATGATCGCTGTAAAATTTATCTGAAATCATCATCAGCCGGGAGACGTCCACTATTGAACAAAGGCCTCCCCTGAAATTAAGGTTACCATAGTCCCCACGCTTGGCAAGCGGCTTGGGGATCGCAGTATTGTAGGTGGTAAAGTTTCAGAAGACGCTACTGCTCATCTTCTCGATTTTTCCTTAGTCGTCTCTTACGACACCCACGGGAGGAAAGGGGGTGGTCAAATCTAGGCCGGATGCCATTTGGCACTTATCTGTCAAATTCATTTAGGTAAATTAAAAACCACTAGTACATATCTACTAAGATATGTAACTTTTTACCGTCAAAAGTACTTTTGACTTATATATGAAGTCTCGGTCAAAACCACTTTCGATTAAGACCTTGTCATACTGCCACAGTAAGTCAGGGTGCGGCAGGGACGGCGATTATAGTTATTAATTAAAAAACCTACTTCTAATAGGACGTAGTGCAATTTATTGCTAATCGTAATTCAACAGGGTAATAACGTTATGAAACATGCCAGCAGTTTAGCATGCACGTCATAAATATGTGCATTAAAACTTGAGCTATTATACAGATTAACTTCCAGGGCCGAAGCTGTAACCTCACGTTCGGTTGATTTTGAATATTGACTTATCGAGAAAATTTTAAAATGTCTTTATGCTAATTTTGTATACATTTTTCATCACCATTTTTTGTATAAGTAGTGTGGTTGGTCTACGTTTTAGGTTAAATCTCTCTAAAATTAAATTGAAGGAAGGCAATCGTTTGCTTCATCGGTGACGTACATCATTTCTTTTTGTGCCTTATGAGCGGGACTTGACAGTACTTGACTCTTTATTGGAAATTTAAATAGATAGAATATAATTTATGATAACTGCATAATTATGTATTCTGAGATTTATTAGAAATTGTTCAAATTACCTACACTTGGCGATTCACTTCGTGATTCCACACAGGAAACCTAAGAAGCATTCAGAAGTGGGGATCTATATTATTAGCAATTCGCATTTCTTATTTTAAAGCAGCAAAAATGAATCTTACCGCTTTAAAACAACCTCATTAGTCGTAAAAAGTAAAATGAAGTAATGAAATACATTTACCTGAAATCCGCAATGCGAAAAATTATGGCTACGGCTGCGAAGTGGGGCGGAATATTCTACCTGAAGGCTAAATTTTATTGCCTCGCGCTGTTTTCGAACAATTGCATTAATAGTGTATCAACGGAGCGCCTCGCCGGCTTCTTTACGGCTATGGAGTCGGGCGCCGGAATACAATTAAAGTTTTAATATTTTAACACCGTGAAATCACAATTTGAACGGGAGCCGTGAACAGAACTGGCATAATTAAATACATAAAATAAACTAATTTTCACACTGACTCCTATTTGTTTTCTTGTATTCTTTACTATTTACTATAGTTTGTAGCTACGTTTGCTTTTTCTGTCACAATTATACTTAATTACTTGTTCGTTGGAAGTTAAAATGTTTGATCACGAATCATGTATTTTCGAGTAGGTATTTTTCTAACCTTTACAATGTAGAGACTTGCAGTTCATAATAAGTATTATATTTAAGTGCCGCAGAGTAAACTTTCTCAACAACTTTACGATGACGGATTTAAAAAAGCCTTTTTTAAGTCCCTCTGTCTTGAAAAGTAAAGCAACAAAGACAAGATTGTTATGTTCCTAAATCCATTTTTCTATTTAATAATAATGAATAACATAATATATTTATCATCTGCTTTATTTGCAGATAAATAAAGAGCAGATGTTAAGTTGCTGGCATTATCTAAAATTTTATCCATTTCTAAGTTTGGAATCGTCACAAGCTTGTCAGTGTCTTTGCTGCTTATTTGTCTACAAATAATTAACAGAAACAGATTCTATTCTGTCACGAACTTAATACGGCTAATAACATCGATCGGTTGTTTAAATTGGCTCGTCGGTACAAATATACAATTCTTATTATTTTTTTGTGTTCCAAACAGCAGTTTCGTACAAAGAGCAAAATGACGTCTCAGCGGATGGGGTGGTTTACGGCGCCATTTCTCTGAGCCCGACTTGTTTCGACAGGAGTTCTTTGGCGGCGTCTTTAACACTCCCTCGAGGGTTCATTTATATATTCGCAACACGGAGGCGGCAATAAAACTGCGTTATCCTGGTCATTATTTAGTCATCGCCCGGCCTCCTCGCCTACTCTAGGAAAATAAAATGCATTCGAATGACTCTTGTATGTACGCTGCAATTTCATGCACCATCAAATGTACCGTGAGTCGTAACTTTGTTTATGATGTTTATATTGAAAAAGTTTTATGAAATCTCATGAAAAAATCATATTTAAAACTTTAACTATCAGTTTTGTATCTGCGTATGCTTTTTAGCGAATTTGTAAAACATGAATTTATTTTATTATTATGTAGGTACTTGATCTAGGAATTACTTTTAAAAGTGCACTGTACACTGTGCAGTCGTATTTATATTTTTGCAGTGCACTAAAACCAAACTTATTGCAGCATTATCGAGAATAGTTAGTTAGGGGACTGGTCACGGCCGGTTACAAGCAAGCCATTTTATGAGGCGGCTCCGGGCGTCGCCGCTAAATCTCCTTATTTATCCGGGAAAACATAAACCGAGGTCTCAGCAAAAATTAATTGGCTCACACGCTCCTACTTGGCACATTAACTATTTGAGGGTTTATGTTTTACGTGTTGTTTTGTAGTCGTAGTCCATATTTGTTACATATTGAAACATTATTTAGTTCTGCTCGAATATACAACACTTCATATTTCTATTTCATTTTTCTGCAGGATCGTAACTTGAATTATTCAAGACCTGGCACTGTGTGTTGTATAGATAATCTTCAGAGCATGTGTTATCCAGACTACTTTACTTTTTATTTTTATGACGGGACCAAATTTGGCGTGTTGCTGAAACGACGGATCATAACCGTTGGACACAGCAACTGTTTGCAATCCTATCCGTAAACCAGGCATTGTTTTGCTCACAGTAAGTCTGATGTAAAAGTAAATTTGAACTTTGGAGCGTTGTGTTAGGGAGTATATTTGTGTTTATATTGTCATTGTTGTGGTTGCATCCATTGGGTAGGACCTCTCCTTACTCACGCGTGGCGATTTTATTTTAGTCGCTATAAAAAGAGCTTGCTTTCACCTGGCACTTCTTAAAGCGCAGCTTGTGGTACGAGCAGACACACTTCATTAAGACCACGGTATTTGTAGCCTTATAAAACTTTGTAGTTTTTTATTGGAGTTCTTTTCGCCAGACAGAAGAACGACTTCAGCAATGTTTCAGAATAACCTTCGATCCCCACGAGAGAAAATAAAAAGAAATGTTTGAAAAATAAAACACGAAAATATTTGTTTACCTATCTAGTTTAAAAATAGTGCTTACTCGACACGTTTCATATAGGAAAGAACAGAATAATGAACATGAAGTAAAGATCACACATGCGGCCAAACGGTACACTGCCAAGAAGAACCGATGAGATTGGAGAAACTCCAGAACTATGCACCTGACTACAAACGTCTCATGTACTATTTTAAGTCCAAAGTATCGATGTTAACAAAAATATTTTTACAAGTTTGTACGTAAATAGTCCTTTAATATCGTCGCTACGAAGGTACGCAGGTACGGGATTTTATTTGTTTAGAAAAAAAAAGAAATATTTCTGTAGCCAAATTTCGTCGAGCCGAGGTTAAGGTACAATTTTTTATGTATTTCGCCATAAACTTGGAGTATAGTTTTATGGATATGTTTTTCAAAGAATGACAAGTTTTAAGAGGGATTTCATTTTTCGTGAACAATGTATCGGCTTTATTATAAAGCGTTTGGTATTTATATTGTTCTCGAGTTTGAACGTCAAACGACGGCGTGTCCAGTTAGTCAGGTGTGGTTGTTTAGACTCCATATCACAGGCTGCAGTGATCCATTGCGATGGCCGCGTAATCCTGGCTAGAGGCTTTGTCTCACGTCCAGCTTACTTTTATTACCGTGCCTGCATCGCGAAATAAAACAAAATTGGCGGGAATTTATGGGCCACAGCCCCAGCATGGCTAGTGGGGTGGAAAGTTTTCAATTTGAAACGAATAACTTGTTTGTCTCGTGTAATAAGGAGGGTTTTGTAGCGGGTAATATGGGCCTGCAATGGCTGTCGCGGGCTTCCTTAAAACTACTTTCTTGGTTTTATTACCTAAGTGCTGTGGGTGGGCGTAACTCTCTTGAAGGTGTGTGTTTATATAGTAGTTACAATGTTCGCTATGGATGTGTACCGACTGCCAATAAGTTGATCGGAATTTGGGTGGAGTAGCATTCTACCTTCGTTTGTTTAGAATGTTGGGTGGTTTTATAGGATGGCTCGTCTACTATGGGTAGTTAGGTATTTTAATAACCGTCTGATATTTCAACGAGCAAAAATATAACATAAAAAAACAAGTACTGCCATATTTTTTATATTTTGGTCATTATTTTTATATGCTTGTTATTTTGTCGCAATGTAAACTACATTGCAACGGATTCAAAGAATAAACGATTCCCTAGCTTCATTACTTCACAACCGCGCTTCGTTATCAACAAACGAGCGGTGCACATACAGTGACATTGTGGTGGCATCGCCTCACTCGCGACGTTTACACCGCCCATAACGTTTCTTCTGCCAGCAAATTGAATGTTAAAGCACGTTACCTGCCCCTAACTGAATAAGTTATGAGGTCGGAGCTATTGGTAATGAAACTTGAATGACCTCGGGCGTGTAAACCGTCTGCGGGATGGAATTTCCGTGTTTACACTTCTCCGCCAACAGTTTATTCTGTTGCGTTAAGTGCCACTTCCGAATATACAGCTTTAAACGACTCGGAGATATTGTTTCGGTTTGAAAATGGAGCGTTTCAAATATTGTATTGACGGCAGCGAAATGCTTACTTTATTTAAAGACCGAAAATATTACTGAGTTTGATTTGGGATTATTTTTAAGTTTGCTCGGTTTATTTACGCGTTTGTATAAAATTCTTTGTCATACAAGCTGATTTATATAAGAATCGGGTTTGGTATTTATAAATAATGCCATCGAAACCCTACCAAATAATATGTGAATATGAGGGATTGAATTTTATAGCCATTTCTTATACCTAGGTATAGTAACTAAGCGCAGTAGATTTTTTTTATAATAATTTAAAGTGGCAACTGGACTTACAAACTGTTTAGTCACTGGTTAGTTAGTATTACCAAGTTATATAATTATACATATTGTGTACCAATATAAATCTATATTACTTACAAATGTTACTATCCGTGTGGGGGGTGCTAAAAGCAAAGCACTTACCCACTGTTTCAATCAAGTCATAAACATCGTCAGATTGTACGATTGATTTAGTCTATATTGGACTTGATGGAATATAGTTTATCTCTGTGCGGCCGACTGAACAGTTTATTTAAATCCCTAAGTCCTAGATTCTGAACTTCTACAGATAAACTGACAATGAGTTGTATGAATAAATTTTTCTGCGACATTTAACACGGAGAGTAAATCTGACGCGAGGTTCAGGATGAAGGTTTTTCTAGGAACAATAGGATTGAGTAAACAAACCAAACTGAATAAATTTCTCGAAGAAGCAACTCTCACCTAAAGTTTGTGAAGAATGCCAGTTACTCAGTTAGTCCCGATCCCAGTCCGCCAGTGGAACTTTCTATTTTTCGATTGCTCGTGTTACTGAGTTGGCAAATGTAGTTTTAGCTAGTAGTTTACACTGTCGCCGCTTCACAACTGAACTTCATTGCTAACTTATTTTGCATTGTGTGGACGTAAGTACTAGACGTCGTTCACAAATTCTCTGCATTGTTCTATGCAGGTATTCCACTGGGCAAACAAATAAAAAACGTTCTAAAATTTCAGTATCAGTTAAACAACTTATAAACGACGTGGTTAAGATATTAATGTGATGTTTAAAAAGATATCGTTATTTCGAGTTGGCCTGAATTACTTAGAGGTCATGTTAAACGTATAAAGTGGACTTTATAGCAGTTTTGCAATAAAACGGGCACAGTTAACCGCACAAAAGCATTTTAACTAGAACAGTGGATCAGGAAACAGCTTAGATTAACTGGCTTCGTAAAATAACTCTAATAAAAGCTAATTTATTTAGAAACTTGATGCCTAAGTTGGCTTTGTTTAAAATAACTGAGTGGAATGTCCCAATAATGTATCTTGTAGTAGCAGGCCGTTCTTGCGGGGGTTGTCGAGACAATGTTCTTGCGTCATTAGTAACGTCTCAGGCGGCGATTATCAAAGCAATCAGCCGTTCTGCAAACTGTTACCATCCGACTGGTTGGCGATAGGGCAAGCGGCCTGTATCGATGTTTCTTTTGCTCACTTCTTGGCATCGATATCTAGCTTGATTGAGTTACATTTATTTATGCTTTTAGAATAAAAAAATATAGTGAATAGGTATTATTTATAACAGTGTTACAACTACATGTTGAAATAAATACAGTGTATATTTATAATAAGGCCACGACTAATATTGGGTTCTTTGCCAGGCAAGCTTTCAATAAATGTACCTATCATTTATGTAATTTATGAATATATTTAAAAGAAGAATAACCGGTATTTTTTTTGCAGAGTTTATTACGCAAGATTATTTAATCAATATAGTTGTATCGATAGTTTTGTAATTCTCTTATAAACATCACTAAGGCAATTGACGAGTGTTTGCTCGAGTTTGAGCGGCTGCGGCGTTGGGCGGGCGGAAGTGGTCGAGGGCTGTTCCTAGTTTAACTGTTGCGTCACTTGATTGTCGCCGGCGACCGTCGCCAAGTACTCTCACTGTATTCATCCCCACGCTGCAGAACCCGTTTATATTTATTATTTTAGACCAAACGTAACATTGGAATGAGATCATAATACTAAAACATTCCAAATAAATATTAAGTCGTCGGAGACAAAGTGAATTGCGAAGATATCCACTTTTTCTTTGTATTTTTTCGTGACGAACCCAAAGCCGATCTGTCTGTTGATTTAAAAGACCCGACCTCTTGTAATTTAATACCGATATCGAATTACAGGCAATCGACTTAACATCTTGAATTTACATACTAAATAAAAGAAGGTAGATATTAGAAGATTAGGGAGTTAAGTGGTGAAATCGGGACAGTAAAAGTGATTTACATTTAACTGAGAGCGAGGAATATATACTTCGAATTACTAAAGCAATTCGGTGCTTAATTCGTAGGCCAGCCAAGAAAGATGGGCGGCCAACGCTCCCGGCGCGCCCGGCACCCGACTTTAATTACAACGCAGGTTTATTCACTCTAATTTCGGGAATTTTGCATTCCCCGCGCGAACCGCGGAAGGGTCAGAGTAAAAGAAAATGACATTCGTTATTCTATTACGTTAGGCAAAGGAGCAAAGAAGAGCTCTGTAGGCACTGGTAATTACTTTTGTGTTGGTATTATATCAACAGGATCTGTTTTCGTAATAGTCATCTGTGAGCGAGAGTTCCTCGAGCCATTGTGTCGCTCCACGTGGATACTCCCGGCGCCGTGATGCGTGACGAGAAGATTGCTCCTTTTTGTTGTTACTCATGCCTCTCTGCAATCAGATAAAGGATTCCACGATTTACGTTGTACGTAGTTTTGCGACTTTCGGTAAGGTATTGTCTTGTTTTTGTTTGATGTTTTTGGAGGAAGATGAAGAAACAATGATTTTGTACAGCGCTGTATACCGTGAATTAGCTCTCCTACAGTAGAACTTATTTTGGAAAAATATTTCCCATTGCTGCGTTTTTTTGTTTGAGTACCTACGTAGATTCAAGCACTGTTTCCCGTTCTATACAAATAATTGTTACAAGTTTCACTCATTAAAAGCTGCCCCTAGAACTACTTCATCTCGTATTTAGGTCAAGTGTCGTATGTCGGCGCGTGCGCTGCGGCCGCGCGTGACGTCACCGTCGGCGGCCATCCAGCTCAAACGGCCGAAGTTTTCTCCTCTCAGTCGTTACGAGGCGCGAATTACCCGCGTTACAATTACTGCGCGGCCCGCCATATTTATGCCAGCGGTAACCAAATTGCCCGGTATTATTCCATCCCATTGAGTGCGAAAAGCGCAAATTAAACCGATTTTATATTGGACGATTTTCCTCGAGAGCGGGGGCGAGATATGTTCGTTGTTAGATAAGAAGCCGAGAAGATTGCGTTATGAAATAAGAAAGGAATTGCACGTTATAAAGAGTTGCTTTCGAATAAATATACAGCCGCGGTACTCGGTTGAGTTTTTGATTGCGATTAATTTTGTTAACGGTAGGGGTTTGTTAATAAGCAATGCTTAAAGTTGTTGATTAAATACGTTAACTCCTTAGTTGATTTACAAATTAAGAGATACATGTATACATTGCTACGGGCATCTGTTTATATGTTTAATTCTTGTGAGGAATATTAGGTTGGAGCATTGCTCCGAATTAGATATACCACTACACATAGTTTTATGAGCATATACAAAAAACAGTTAAAAGCTGCACTTAGTAGATTTTACAGACTTACTTACATTTATTTTAATATGCCCTTATATAATCACAACATCAGACTTTACTATGTTGTAAAAAACTTCATTATACTTTTAAAGTTTAACAACCCTGTTGTTGCCTGCACTTGTAGAGTTACGATAGTCATTTGATTATGTTTAAAATAAAAGTATGCTTGAGGTGCACGCGCCGGTTGGCGGGCTGGCTGGCCGGCCGGCGAATAAACCGCGAAACACTACTAAAATTTTACAACTGAGTTGCTCCCCGCTTCTCGCATAAGCGAACTGTTAGAAGAAAATGGAAAAGCAACCGAAAGATATATCTCTGAGGGGCCCAGATATTTGGGAAACTATATAGCCTAATGAAAGCGAACGAGGGCGGCCGGGCGCTAACAACTAATTGGCTATTCCGAAAACTCATTTGAACACAAAATGGATTCTGTATTTAAATTTCAGCATTCCGTAAAACAACGGCGAAAGTTAAATGCATAAGGCATTTTGGTTTCCATGGATTTACTTGCCATTTATCCTGCTGGATTATGGTGACTACCTGTCCTACTCGTACCAATATGTATGTACCTAGGTATACGTTAAAGCTGTATTTCTGCTTTTTTAGTAAATGGTTTCTATTTGCGATTCTCAAATAAGTCTGAACAATAGCTCTCTAATATTGAAAAATTGCGTTTAACGTGAACTCTGAATTGAGTTTATCCGATGTCATCATTATTCAGCAGGACTGGGGTGGGTACATTCGTGCTGCTTCTGGGAAATCCAACGTCTGGCTCGGCTAATGACGGCTGCGCTCTGAATACTGAGCGGCCGGCCTCCTACATGAACCAACCTCCCGCTCTATAACCATCCATCTAGCTCGTAGGTACGCCGTATACCAAGTTTTGACAAATACCTCCAATATTGGTCCTAGGAAATGGAAGCACAACTAAAAGTTATTATAAATCAAATAGTTCACTTTCTCTGTCGGGTTACATTGTGTTTTGTTTAAGTCGTTCGTTCCGCGTGCGTTTGCTCGGGTGGCTCGCGACATATTGTCTGAGAACTCCGCCGACGCCTCTCCAATAAATAAGCAGGTCACATATTGAAGGGGGCAGAGGGGGAATACAATTGTAACTTTTCTGCTCCGGCTTACGGGAAGGCAAAAGTTTAAAAAATACAAGTTTTCTTGCCCCTAGCTCGCGGGCACGCATGACAACGTTCGCACGTACGCGCGACGACCCGCCGGGACGAGCCTCGCGCATCTGTTAAAACGTTTTACTTACCTATTATACTTGTTAACTAAATATAATATAATTGCTCCTTAAAAGTAAGTTCCGGAATATATTATCATTGGTATGCGGTTACCATCCCCGATGGCCAACCCCCGTAACGTTAGTCGGAATAAGAATGAGAACCCATTAAAATATCTGAAGATTTAGTGCATGACAAGCAGCTACTCTTTCTGAAGTCTTTTTCGACGGAAAAAAAGCTTATATTTCTGATCCTTTCAATAATTTAACGGGCGATATGAACAAAAGCGGTTTGAAATCGGAGCTTATAAAAAGGCCGATGTTAAGTGATCGATCAGGGGTAAAAGTTGTTAATCTTGTCTCGCGCTGCCGAAGTTCCGGTTGGTAAGTTCTGAATATTACTTAAAGAGCGGCGACACAACAAGCAATTAGTATGCAGCAGGGTCGCGTAACATTTTTTCACATTATGCTAAGTCCCAAAGAAAAACTGTTGGAAGTCTAAGGGGTGGAAGGGGGGCACTCCAGCGATTCCCAATAATTCATTAGAGCGACCGTCGTCACGGGGTACGAATTAAAATTAATGATTCGCGAGGACAGCAGCCGCCTTCGAAGGATCTCCTTGTATTATCTAGTCACTTTTTATCTGCAGAGATAATTTAAACTTGCCTTCTAACAGGTGTCGCAACGACTTTTCTGTATTAGCGATTTTTAGAGGCTAATAAATTTTGAATCGGGGAGTTATTAGCATTTTTATGTAGATACTTCGAAAGCATGTCGTTATGTATAATAAGGGAATTTATTAGTTTGGTAGGAGAATAAAAGCTATGAATATTTGTGTTTTCTATTATCGTACCAAGGTAACTATGAATGTTTAGATTTGGTAAACATAATATAATAATTCATAAGTCTAATTTCAGATTGCGAGAGGTTCTAGATAAAGGATTCTCTGCGCGTATCAAATGTACACGTACTGTGACAAACATATGCAATTAGGTATCATCACTGCTTCGGTTCAATTTAGCTCTAATATCTTTTGATCCCGTGTTGGGATTTGCAACGACATTGTCGCGGGATGATTTGATGAGAATTCGGGCGACAAGACGCGACGCGACATACAAGTCGAGTTTCCAGTTTCACGTCACGCGCGCTTGGCTCAAATAAGGCTTACTACCCCCTGCTACCGCCTCGCCTGACGCCCTAGTATAAAGTAGACTGTAGAATACCTAATGCATCTACGTGTTAAAACTATTCAGCTTTCTTTAACATGTTGCTAAGTAAACTTAGGTAACAAAATGTGTAAGAAAGGTGACAACGATGACATTCGAATTTCAATGCTGAAAGTATAAAAAAAATAAAACAATTAATTTATCTTTACGGAGTGTTTCTCTGATATTTTTCATGCTTTGCCCGTGAAAGTATAATAAAGTCTCAATTGGATTTTATCTCGGAAGCGAGTGGAGTGTTTAATGGAGCTCGTAGGCGAGGAGCTAGCGATCTATCACTAATTGCGCACTATTATAGACTCGGATCAAAATATATTATTATAGAGACCAACTGGAAATAAAGAGGATCATTCATCAAGTATCAGTTCTAATGGCAAATGGTTTTTACAAAAAGTTTCATCTTCTAAATTCCAGTAATAACCCCGACAGCTCTATCTATTGTGTAGGCTCATATCATAACATTGTGAACGAGCGGCGTACGTCAACGCGCCATCCGTATTTGTTCCGACACAATGTTTCTGAACAAAATATATTTACTTGAAAGAAAAAAGGCATGATAACGTGACTTGCGGCTAATCGGCTGACATCTCAACTTTGTTTAGTTATTGGTGGTGTGTTCATAAGCCGGGGCGGCTCGGGTCGAGCGTCGGCCGAATCCTAAGCAGCGCCGAGTAGAGCAGCCCAAACAAATTGACGACAATATCTGTTGGCAGTTCCCTGTCACCCGACGCCGGTTATTAGTGTTGCCACACGACGGAACGCGCGTCGGCCTCGGCCTCGGCTTATATACGTGTATTATGATTTATGTGCTCGGTATTACCTTATTTGAATCCATTGTAATGTATTGCATAAGTGTAGACGTACCGGGATAAACTTCCACTTTTATTACGCAATCGATCAATAAGTCTTAAGTAACGCTCAAAGTTCTTTTCATGGTAACCAAACAGATTCCATGAGGATAAAATTAATATGAAAATGTAATTATTAAAAAATTGTAGGTACTTGTAACTTGTATTATGAAGCGCAAAGGAGTGATTAGAAAACGTCAGATTAATCTTACAATATAACGTGTAATTTTGAATTGATGGCCATCAATGTGATAATTAGTACCAAAACAAAGTGCGACTTTACTTCATCTCATCAAAATACTTGTTGGAATGCCGCTTGTTTAAACTGCATTTGCGGCTATTCCCGCATACATAGGTGTTTGGCCGGCAATGTCCATTTTAATTGTCCGTCAGTCGTTAGTCGCCGGTCGTCGGTCTCACAAGCACGTACAACCAGCCCATATATCACGTTGATTACTCAAAGTGGATATATCATATTTTTATTTCCTCCCGGAGTAGATTAGGGTTGGGGGGAATTAGCTACCTGTTAGAACGCAATACATCACGTTTATTAATTAAGAGTTCTGCTATCTGTTATTAAAAGGAGTAACATATTATATGAGACGTTTTAAAGAGAACCCTAGTGTTTTGGGATTAGGAATTTCTGCAAAATGTCTGAAAATCTCTTTGACGAGACTAGTTTTAATCAACCGTAGTATAGCTACGATATAGTATATTAAATTTCAGAGACAAACAGAGACATTTGTTTGAGCAACATATTGAGATATAGAGCGTCGTGATTACGAATCGGCCATCTTATTTACTAGTTGTGAGCGATATAAGGGGTCATAGGAAATATTAAAAGAAAACTCGTGCCAGGGGCTGTGTGAACTATTCCAATATTTCGTAATTCTTTGTATTTGATGTTGTAATTAGGCGACGTTAGTACCAACTAATTATTAAACCTACCTACCTACTTACTTACTTCGTAATTGGTTTCATTATATTACATTCTCTTACCTTTGGAAGTTTTGCCTTTTAAGAAACGATGGTAGTTTTGGATTTGCGAAGTAAAATTAAGTTTCGTAATCCAACCATCCAATCAGCTATATCATAATAATTATTATCACGCCTGTAATTCCCAACAGATGTTTCTCCTCGACTTTTTTTAATTAAGCTCTTTCTGACAGCTCTCCATGACAAAACGACAAGAATATTTAACCTAAACTTAGCTCGCTAAGCTTGCGTGACAACGCTCCGGATACTAGGTAGTACCTTCTAAAAGATCTTTAATAGATCTCTTATACTTTATTAATAGGTACGTAACATCAGTATAATAAATGGCAATAGAATTTAAGGCTTTGAAAAAATATATGTGCGTGACTCGGCAGGCGCCGCGAGGTCGCCCCGCCATACAATTGTGTAGTCCTAGAAAAGGTTACCAGATAAGCCTGAGCTCAGAATATACATCGATTAACCCCTCTGTACTGTTTATAATCAAGAAGCAGTGGGGGTAGAGGCGTCTCTTGTTTAGCTGGTGGGTGTATAAAGTGGCTAATATGAGCAGAGCACGCGTATGGAAATTACAGTAGAATCAATCACGAACCGCCCAAACATCTATAGATAGCACAAACAATGCTTTTCTTACTTAATGGCTTTTCATAAAGATTTCTATCTTTTATTCTTCTTAGTATATATTATAATTTGTAATTTCCTTTGTCTGTTTGGAGGTAGGTATATTTGTAAAGATGCTTATAATGGAACCAATATCGATGAAACAGTTGTCAGTTGTGAATCAATTTTACGATGTAAAACCTGGTGGTCGAGTACAATGAAATGAATTAGTAAAACAAAATGTATGAATTAGTAAAACAACAATAGGAAAGGTAATAATACAGTTGATAAGCAAATTACTCTTTTATTGTTTCAAATGTACACCATCACGTCCTTTTCCCCAGATGAGGTAGGTAGAGCTTTATTGTTGCTGATTAGTTAACCTCAGTCAGATATTATTTCACTTCAGCCATTTCTCAATAGTCCTGAATAATTAATAATGGCGGGTTATAGTCACATGCCACTAAATCATATCGTGATTCCTTTGTTATTTATGTATCTACTAGTTTCTAAAGCACTTCTAGTGTAAAGCGTAGCATGTTTGTTTTCAAAGAGGATCTGTAGTCTGCACTGCAGATATTCAGATATAGCTGATTATACTGTTTCCTTCTCAAGACTGCGGATGAGGATTTCACAATGAAAAATCTTCACAAAACCGTAATAGATCTTTGTCCGATTTGACATTCGAACCTCACGCTTAGCAGCTGTGCCATTCCACCACAGCATGGTAATAATTAATTTATTTCAAAACTTGGAAGAATATTCGTACCAGTTACGCAATATGCTCAGAATGAGCAAAATGAAAACAAGAGTCTGTTTCCGTAGGTGTATGTAACCCATTTACATACAGAACGCCTTAAGATACGTGACCGTAATGTTTTTCCTATGGTAATATGTAGTCATATTGAGCACACATAAAATCAGATAATAAAATACACATCAGAAAATTCAAAATCACTTACGTTTACGGACGAAGCCGCCAGGCGGTGTCCTAGCATACCAATAAAAATGTAAATGCTACCAATAAAATTTTGCTTTTGAAGTAGTCGGGAGATGTCCGCGGCTTTGATGTGTATGTTATAATCAGGATTGTTTGTCAGTGGCCGCCACCCGTCCTCTGTCGACGTCGGCCAAATCATAATAAACAGAATTTCCCAGAGGAGTGAGCGATATCTGCTAGGAATCATTGAATTATTTCTGAGAGCCGGTACGCTCTCGCCAATATATTATATTTTTGTTGTTTATCAATTGCACGTAGCACTTATCTAATAAGATACCTTTGCACGCGTTGTATTGGACTTTTTACCATATCTTCTACTTCTACTTGTACTTCATGCCTGACCAACTATACTTGTTCCATGTTCATTATTATGGCACCGAGTTCAAAATTCGTTATCCAAAGGGAAACAATTGCTTGTTGTATCGTACAGTTTTATTAGTAATGTAGGCATTTCGCACATCTGCGTACAATAAACTTATTCATAGAATAATATACTGTAGATGTTCAAGGGTGGAAGAATTTCAATATGTATAACATTATGCAGGTTGATTCTTTGAGCTCGGGTCGGACAAGGAGCATTTGAATAAACCGATATCGCGGGAGCCGAGCAAAATATTGTCCGCCAGAGGTCGCTGTGTTTAGCCGAACCCCGGAAAATATGTATGTTTTGCCTCCGAGACGAGCCCCGTTATTAGATTCAAGATATACGAAGATCTTGCTACGTAAAATATTGTGATACATATACGTTAAACAATCGCACACGATATTCATTTATTCGACAGAAAACAAAATACGATACAGCCTTGTACATTACTAAGATACTTAATTATCATGGCACTGATACTTAAGCTTATTGTAAATAAATCATCAACATTATTCCACATACATAAGGCTATCACAGATAATATTGTTTTATGAGATTTACCCGGCGTATTTTGTCCCAAAATAAGTTATCATTATATTTATTGAAACGTTTTTATTCGATTAGTCTTCAGATACCGGGAAAATTCATGCTGGCCAATGCCTTCAGTATTATTGGACCTTTTGAATAAATAAACTCGAGACGAATAAGTAGTATTTCGTTATCTCGGTCGTAGTAATAAGTAGAGAGAATAAACATTTCAAGTATCGGCGATAGTGATCGCATGTCGATGGTGACAGTGTCCGTAATCCGTGATCAGGGCTCACTCAGCAGATGTACAGGGCGATGCGTAGAGCCCTGCCATTACACGCTGTACTCGCACTTACATTAACGCTCTGCCAGATGAAAGATAAACATTTGACGTGAGGATGGGGCGAATCCGTATTCTCGTCACACGGACCGGGTTAATTCAATAGCTGATTGGATTTGGGGCACGCTGATCTAAGGTCCCTTTTACAACTCACGACGTTTCCGACTCTTTGTATATTTATATACGATTTTCTTGGTAGACTTAATTTTTATTTCCAATTTAATTGATTCGAAACGAAATCTTGTACGATATCTCCATTTTAATTTGGTAAGCAAGAACATAATTATAATACATTTCATGTGATGCGTGAAAAAATAGAGAGTCTCCTGGAATTTAAAAAAATTATGTACAGTCAAACGTTAATATTTAAGTTACTACCATACATAATATTTTAAGATACATAACTGTAACCGAAATAGGTTTGGAACTTGTACGTGTATTTGCAAAAGAAAATTTTCTTGTTAAATTTTGTGGTAACAGAAAAATTTTCAAATTTGGAAAAGCAAATAATAATCGTGAGTCGTGGAGTGTAAACGGGGCGTAAGTATGGGCCGTCTCTTCGCGCGCTTTTATATTCCATCTTGTGTTGACACTGCATTGTTCTGCGGGATACCCTATTTATCTGCTGATTTGTTTGCACCACGACGCTCCACGACACTCTCCGATGTACGACCGACGCAAGGGTAACTTCACTGTAATTGAGATGAGAAATGCGTGACTGTTGAATTGTGTTCATTTACAAATAAATTTGTAAGCCCTGAACGTGTTTGTGATTCAGCTCCGTTACCTACACCTACTGGCGGCGATATTGGAGATTTTGATGTTTATGTTATTGTGACTTGTTTGTATACGTGGATTCTGTAAGTGTGTATGACATAGTATTATTTAGAACAAAACTTGTGTGTACTCATATAAATTCTCTCTACTAACTAAACTAAACTCTTTTATGCCATTATTCGTAAACGATGCGCTTCTCTCCGGCACAGAACAGATACCAGCACCCACGGCATGTTGAGAGCATTGAGTAACCGGTAGGACTGCCCGATGCTTGGTCGATGGGTGAGACTGCACACACAGGTCGGTTCTAGATAGCTGTACGTGCATTTATTTTATCTTTATTACTATTATGTTATTGTTATTCTGGCTATTTGTGTTGTGTTTATGTGTGTGTATTGTGTTTATTTTTATGTAATTTGTGTTATTCTATGGACTTCAATGTCTGCAAATAAATGATTATTATTATTATTATAAAGATGATTTGACATTTACCTAGGCTAGTGCAAATGAGTCTTAAGTGTCAAGGTATGTGGTAGGATTTTTCATAAAAATAATTACTAAAAATGTGTCAGAAGTTATAACCATCAAATCAGGCGCAAATGCGAAATAATAGATACCAACTTATATCAGAATAACAAATATCAAATGCACATTTCAGTGAATATATAATTATATAATTAAAATGTTAAAGAAAAGACATACAAATTAATATCAACCTCTAAAAACTTTCATTAAAAACAGTTAATAATAAAGTATTAATTGGTAGTATTTGTTTATACGCGAAGCGACTAATGTTTGATCCTTGATCCCAACCCTTTGGGAAATCAGGTGTTCGCAGTAGGGCTAGATGTTGAAGCCGACCCTTAATAAAGTCCCTTAGTTGTCTTATGATCGCCACGAGACAAATAACAATGGTATACATATTACTACTTCTTTTACACATATGAATATGTTGGGGTTACAACTAAGGCAATTCTTGTGTTAAAAATGTTCTGTTTTAAATCATTATCGCCATCAAAATATAACTGAAACTGTTTAGGACCTTCTTTAGTCGCACGAATTGGCCTTTTTGATTAGGATCTAATATGTAAAAAATAATTAATGATCATGGACAGAACTGTACAAAATAGTTAAAAACAATCTCTTTTACCTAACCACACAAATAACGACGGCACCCTAAAAAAGCGCCCTTATTTAATTTTGTGCATTATTTTACTGAATATTGACGACCATATTTTTAAGATCTTAAAAATATCGGACCTAAAAAATGTTTGTCTCTTCTTTCAATCTTAAACTTCCTGGACGTAAGGCCAACTTCACCGTTAACTGCACGAAAGCTCTTAGTTTCTATTAATACATAATGTATCCTGGATGCATTCTACTTTTAAGCTTAATGATTTCACCCGTTAAGGCACGATTTAACTTAACTTCACTTTCTATACTAATTTAGGCAAAAGAGATTTTTATATTTCGTAACAGTTACGAAGATTTGTTTTTTTTTTTAATTTTACCATACCAGATTTCTTCTGTCAGACAGACATAAAAATAATCTGCATAGTTCCATGAATTCCTTTACAAGCACGTAACTCTGAAAATAAACAGAATTATACCTTAAGACATTCCACCTCCCTAGTTCTTCAAACACCTTCAGTTTCTCAACGTATGTATTAACATAGATAAGTAATGGTCGATCGCGTCTTGTTATTTTTTATAGATATACTTAGTAGCTGTCTGTATAGCCAATTATATTTTTTGTTATTTTCTAACTGACGTCCCGCGTCGGGCAGATATTGATAAATGTGTTGTCATTTGATTCGGTCTTATTGCGGTTTTGTAATGGCAACATATATCCACGTAACTAAGTAATGATTTATGTCATTTATGAGAACGTTATAAAGGCCTTGTCATAAGAAAAGACATGAATTCTTTTTTCATTTTTTTGTGTTTAACTTATATATATCTACTAGAATATTAAATATTTTTTACCACTTAATTTATTTTACTTAAATTATGCCTTGAAAATATGACTAATTTTATGATTAGAAACAACAATGGCTGTCCATATACAAGATGAAGATATTATTAAACTAATCCTGTTAATAATTGTAATTTTTTAATGGTATATTTTTTTTTAATACGTTGCGAATTCTTAATCGTCAGCGTCACCCCTGATCATAATTATTAAACACATTAATTATTATAAATATTTTAAAAATATTGTCAAACTAGGTAAATATCTACTATTCAAACTAGATATGTATAAGAGTATCAAACGCGCCACGTGTTGGTTCATAAAGTTAAGTTTACGCGTTCAAGGGGATATTGGCTAATATTTAGGAATGGCAAAGGTGAAACACCCAGAATAAATTGTGACCTAAGAAAATACGTAAGAAAAGAAGTACATGTATTTTTCAATTCCAACAGATACGTATATTCGTGAGTGACCTTGTGTTGGTACAAATGCGGGGTGGTTTTACGACCGCCTTTTCTCGTTTGTGCCGAGAAAGGTAAATTTTGGGAGAATCTATTGGACGTTTTGACTTATTGCACAATTGAAGAGTATTTCGTATATATTTTAAGGTGTCAACGGAAGAATACTAATAATGTCTTCGAGTCGACATAATACGCGACGCTATAAATATGTTTTCTGCATAAGCAGTTCAAACAGTGTTAACTTCCTAATTCTATACCGAAAGTCTAGCCACCGAGCTAAAATCTGTATCCAATTAAGCCTACCTGGATTAAAGTTGGGTCGCTCCCTGATATTAGCTAGCGCAAACAACTATGCTGAATACCTAATTACACCGTTTGCTCAACAGGTACTAAGTTGCTTATTAAAACATCGAATTAAATTTGTAATTACTTATCATAACAGCTTTATAACAGATAGTTGGTCTCAAACTCTATTAAACAACCCCACGATCTATTAGTAAAATGTTCCGTAGAAAATATTTTACTCTTAGCATAAATCTAATATCCTTAAATCCGGCCCTATTATTTCAAGATGTGCCATAAAATACGCATATAGACGTACTATGACACATCACAGCGGGTGGGGGTGGCGCAGAAAGCTGTGCGGTGTAAAAAAATCCCCTAATCTAGTAAACAGGGGTTAAATGTCTCACTTCACGGCGGGCGCCATGTATTCGGGGAAATTCAGGGGACTTAATCTTTACAGGATAAAGTAAAAGGAGACATGACCCAGGTGCGAGTCACACCACGCGCGGAAATTGCGGGACCCTTTGTCTTTTTATGAAACCAAGGACCCGCTTGTTAATTATGAAATTGGGACCCGTTTGATAATATACATTTTATTAATCCTGTTTCTAATTTTATTATCAGAGCTTAAAAACAGTTTTGCTTGATTATCTGAATGTATATTAATAAGGACACTGGTGTAGATTGTTTAGAGACCGAGAAATGGTCACGTTGTAAATTTCCATGTACAATGTATACAAAGATTGTATTATAAGTTTTTTATGTCTAGCATCAAGGTTTCGTGTGCACCCAAGATTTCCGCTGCATCTTTTTGAAACTAGTTACATATAAAGTAGCAGCCAAGTTTTAATTACCTACTACATTCACCCACAGCCTCAACACCTCAGCTCTGGCTGCCGACGCCGGCTGTAAACATTTGAGCCACTAAGACAAGAAGCCGTTAAATACAAAGGAGGATAAATCTCAAAGTTAACATTTACAGCATTACCGGAACGGTTTTTCATGTTTAAAACACAGCATTAGGTGCGGGGCCGGCCAGTCCAGTGTACTGCTACGTGCGGCGTAATCGCCGCGCGCGGACCTCTCCGAACACGGAAAACCGTTCAGACAACCCCCCGACCTTCCCCTTCACCCTCCCATCCCACACCCACCACTTTTACGATGAATCTTCGTTTCTCCGCATCAAGAAGTAATTTTAGTGTTCCTTTGCCGATTCAATGATACCACTCGGCCTGATTGGTTAAGCCCCTCTTTGATTTAATTTCGGGTTAAGTTGCTCTGTGGTTGGACCCTGTGGGATTTGGATACGTTTAGTACGCATACGGATATTTGTATCGGCTCCATTATGGTTCTGTTAGGGCTTTACGACTCAGTTTTGAGCCGGCCGTCCAGTTCATCAAGTCAGGTGTAATTAGTTTGGTTACATTTTCATCTACTTACAAGTTATAAATTACAATTGTGTTACACAGATATACCCACGTTATTAAATTCTTCTAGAAAGTTACGAGTATGTTAGAAGGACTGTTGAGATGTAGATAAGGCACGTTCGCCAAGAGTGACGTCATACAGAGCCCTCGCAATACTCCTCTTCAGTACATTTCCCCGTGCGACTTTACCGATGTAAGTCCTAGACTGTAAATAATACAGGAAAGGTCATAGCTACGTAACATCTGCGAGCGCTGCACAGTTATTTTTAGCTTCGCAAGAGACAAGGATAATTATGCAAAGCTGACTGCTACGTAAATAGATATAAATATCTTCTTAGTCTCCTTTAAGTAATAAGATTTTTTATGTAGTATGTGTATATGTTTGTTTCTTCTGAATGGCTTTTTATTTATATAATATATCACAAGGGGATTTTTTAAGAGTGAAATCATAGAAGAAATGCATTTTCTAATGTAACGCATGACTGAGGTATATTTATAAAAAAAAAATTAGGCAATTACAGCCATGACAGTAGTCACGGCTGTAATTGCCTTGTAGTTCTATAATATTATAAACAGTAGATCAGATCAATATCCTATGTGCGCATTTTGTTAATGAACGCACCCACATGCAATATGCGCCGACTAATTTGGGTCCATTCATAAACTTTTGTCTCCAGGACACACTGGTACATTGAATGTCAAACGTCATCCGGATGTTTAAATATAGAACTTTGAAAGGTCAGGGTAACATTTGTCGATATTGTTTTATTTTGTAGGGTAGTTTAATATCAGTCTCACTCTGTGGTCTCACTTAACAAACATGGAATTCGAAACGTGACGACTATTCAGTTTTTTTGGTAATAATATTATTATTGAATACGTAGAAATGTGTTCGATTAAATCATTTATATATTTTGGATTGTAAAGTACTTGTAATCAGGTTAGTCGTGTGTATTATTAGTATATTTCCACTACTAGATTGGCTTTTTGGTGCTCTGGTAGCCGGTTCAGTTAACACTCGACCGACTAGTATTAGCTTAGTCTGTAGATATTCGCAGGAATATCTTCGATGTGTCTGTATAACACCCACGGGGGTAAATATGACGAGGGTAGATACTTGTTTTGTAGTAGAATACTAATAAATCATCACTTTTTAATTAGATGAACAACTTGAAAACTAACCTGATTGATATTGATAATTACCCTTTTGGAAAGACGTCGTACATTGCTAGCTTGGTACGCGTTCAAAACTCTGTAAAAAAATCGAATCCTAAGTTTTCGAGACTTAAGTGTAAGTAAATGTATTTCAGTGCATGGGAGACACGATACATTCAATTTGATGGTGATAGACTGCCGTTGAATTGCTGATGAGGAGCCAGGTATCAACCCAGTCTTCAAAAATGTATAAGATTGGTTACAAGGTACGTACTGTGAAGCAAGCACATTATTTTATTACTATAAACATGCCAGACCTAATAGAATAAGGAGCGCTCGTGCGAACGCTGCACTGACTTTATAGAACAAGAAAATATATTATGACCTTCGTGTTAAAGCTGTAGCAGCTCTGCCTTTGAATCAAACTCCTTGACTTTTCAGTCTTTTATCTAAACTCGTTTAAACAATCATTAATCGCGCCTGTATTCCCTGAAGGCGGTACGCACAGGTGACTGTAGAGTACACCCACATTTCGCCAGTTATGATATGGGTCCCATTGTAATAGGGGGCGAGCCTATTGCCATCGACCGGGCACAAATTCAGACTCTGTGCTGCTACTGTGAATCTCCAGTAACACTTTGCCCGACCCGGGATTCGAACCCGGGACCTCATACTCAGCAGTCGCGCTTAGCGACCACCAACGCCAGTTTGTTTATTTTGACGTGTATATCCATTATAATGGTTCGGGTACATCATTCGAGTCTATTTGTGGTATTACTATGTTCAGATTGTGTGACTCTGTATAGTAAAGGTAGGTACATCATGTGCTTGCCAAATAGATTAATAAAAAAAATTGGTGTGTTTTTATTTTTGCTGGAAAAGGTCTTCAAATTGCATCCAAGTATCATTTTATCATAGGTATATTATATTCGTAGTATCCACCTAGCGTTTTTCTACTAACATTGATTCACACTACTTGTATCTTATATATTCGTAGCGGTTCACTGACATAGTAAATCTCATAAACGACATCACGACTTGAAACAATTATCTTTGTATTACACAAAATATTTTTCGGATCCAGAACTCTAGTGCAGCAGTCTAATACAGGCTCTAAGCTATGGTGCTTTAGGTCGTCACATTTGAAACTAGAGACTTCTCTTATTCAGACTATGTATACTGTTCTTCTGCGTGTTGGTGACTTAAAATCTTACCTAATTATAAAAATAGTAAGTTGACTGACTGCCTGATTTACATACGACACACATCCTATCATCCTAAACCGTCTTTAGGCGCCTTATAAAAGCAATATAAAAGGATTTTTTTATTACACCTCTTACTAAGAAGTTTGTAAGAAAATTTGAAATCTATGCGGACAAAGTCACGAGAGAAGTGCTAGCAATATAAAGAGAAAAAATATAAACCCCAACGTCTGACACCAAGTCTGATATTAACAGAGTATCTAGAGAAAATCAGTATTGTAAGGTTGGCTCTATTTAAAGCTAATCTTCATAAGTTGAGACTGCTGCTCATGTAGCGGTAAACTACACGGCTTGCTGCACGGAGCGACGCGTAAATGAGTTACTGAACTTAGCTACTAACCTCTTTACATACTGATTCTCATTGATAATGAACATAAAGCTTTTTAGACGAAGTAGTCGACGGATTTTCATTTGCTTATGAAATGCAAGACTCATTTTGGAATAAAGATATATTCATTCAAATTTTACCTACGCAAAAGTGAATTTGTCTGATTAGGCAATCGAATGCAGTCTAATAACTATAGCGCACCAGTTTAAAAGAGAATCAATTGTAACGCCAGAAAGAAAAGCACTGCCAGGAATTCACAAACAAATGAATTAAAAATTTTAAAATGTATTTTAGTAGGTACCATCCTATCTTGTTTAAATGAATTGAATTTACTAAACAAAAATACTGCATTATAAACAGACATCGAAAACAAGTACGTTGTTTACTGTAGATTACCACGGTTAAAAACTGCTAATAAATAACAACAAAATGTAATAAACAAACTTTTCGTCCATTATGATACTATTATAATAAACTTTTCATTAATATTTGTACATTATTTATTACTTTAAGCGAGTATCATATTTCAGCCACGTTTGTGAGTTCAATTAGTTCATAAAAATATTCAGCTGTGATAAATGGATAGACGGAAGGTTGGGAGACAAAAGAAGATTAATATTCCTGGTGGTCGCTGTACCCCTGTTCGTGTATAAACGTCCAGCATATTTGTCGCAACACATCGTACTATAAACATAAGTTATTCAACAAATAAAAGTAATTTATCCACGAGTAAGATGGAACAAGTTCGGTCTGCATTAAAATTGTAGCGTATGGTGTTGTGGCTTGCGGCACGAGGCAGCAGTGGTACTGTAGTAGGGAGTAGGTACATGTGTGGGCGCGTGACACTCGCTACGGCGGCGGCGGCGTGGCGCAGCATCGCGTCCACGGGGCCAGTCGTCATGAATACGTAATACAAGGGCAGGACGCGAATTCTTTCGTTTATTATTCAATCATTCGTTCGGCGCGAGTCGGCTTTAATTTCATGGCGGGTGGGCACGGGCCCCGAGCGACGGCCCGGCCTCTTAGTGTGGAAGCGATCCCGATACTATTGTTGGAATTATGCTATTAATTAGAACATCGTGGCAGATTGTTGGAATTTATAGGGTTGCCTCAAAACCGTTGGGAAACTTGTCTTTTAACTCGTGCTACGCTTAATTTTGGCTCAAGTTATACAAGTTTTAGAATTAACAATTGTGTTTACGGTCTTACTTTTAAATTCTGCTTTAAATGTTTGGTTTACTTATTATTTAGTTAGTTTACTGACGAAACTTTAATCTATTATAAATATATACTCTGGCTCTACTTAACATAAAATTAAAATATATATTATATATAAAATGGTAAACGCAAGGAAGCACTTTCCTTACTTGTTTGTCCGTCACCGCTTAGTACTGTGAAAAAGACAATTCTTATTCTAAAAGGCGAAGCTGGTGAGGATGTGGAGGAGTGCGTGCCCGTTTTGATTGAAACCACCGGAGCCGCCCCCGACGCCGTCGCGACCGACGCTGAATTGAAAACGCAAATTTAGTGACACATCTATTAACGAAAATGTGAAGAAGGCACCACCAGAAAATAGGATCCGCGAAGAAGAGAATTCCGTACAATTGTAACAGTAATTTTATGCTGGCAACAATCTTATTTTAATAAACAGGTGTTGCTATTATAGGCTTGTACGAATTTTCTACTTACGTAGCTTTCATTATGTATATATTTGCCGCTACAGGTAACGTTATTTTGTGCGGTAAAGTGGAATTGTTTGCAGAAGGTCTTGCAAATACGTAAAATAATGTACATTCACTTTTATATGAATGCATACGTGAGGTAGGTACATTGGTACGAACGGGGATGCGAGCAATCGTGAGAAATCATTTTTACGACTATCAAAGGGAGAATAACATTAAAATTCAGGAGACGGTCACGCGACCTTGTCCTGTCATGTTCCTTCATGCGTCGTGTAAGGGTCGACGGAAAAATGCGTTCTTCTTTAAATAAAACATGTATGAGTATTGCACAAATATTTTGTGTATGTTATTTTAGGAAATCTGTTTTCCTTTTGCTCGCATAATCCAAGCGAATCTACCAAAACGAAATCATAAGTATTTTTTATACACAGGGTTTTGGATTTTTATACAAATAAACGTGGGAGTTATTACGGTGGACTCTATTTTTATACGCATACTCTAAAACTACGTTGAGAAGAATATTGAAACGGTGAGCAATATCATTTATTTTGAGTGAGAAACAAAGGCTTTGATTACAAAAGCTTCATTACAGCCAGCTCTTCCACGTGGAATGTTGTTTAGTCCGTCATAATGTGACAATATTCTAATCGTATGCGTCTTTATTTCTCATTTTAATGCCGCAGAATTCCTCCACGAACTCGTTTTATTCAACACCTGCTGCAGAAAATATTTCCTATAATTTATTGAGAGCTGCCACCCTGTCTCGAGGTCGTCTTGTACCTAAGTAATGTGTCGCAACAACGCGTCTGGGTGCTCGGACGGTCGCATTCGCACACGATTCAAATAAAAAAGTCCGCCATCACTCAAGTATGCGTCGCCGTTCACTCGCTTGCCTAGAAATTTGCTCTCTCGACCCATTAGAATAATGTGGACATGCTAGATGAAAAATACTATAGCTGTACAATGTTTACGGTCTAGACAGTTTCCATGCTCGCAGTGAATAAGGCGATACAGAGGCCAAACTGATAAAATCTTAAGTGAATTACGTCTTACATGTGTTTCTCGTCGTATCCATACAATGTTGAACATGTCAGCGGCGTTAGGTTAGCGGCGGGATGTGCGCCCGGCATCTACACGGTCCTTGCAAATGGACAGGAAAAAGACGCGAGAGGAATGCGTGGGTGCTTTTAATTTAATATCGACTGACACCGAATTGGAATCGAAAGTTTGCCAAGGACGTGCTCTGCCGTTTAATCCGTACCGCCTGTTTGCCGCTTTAATATTTATTACTTACCTACACCCTGCCCTCGGCATACTTATTTATAAATATCGCTATTAATTTTCCGAAAAATCATGTTTATTGTAACAGGGTGAATAAAATAAAATAAAAAACAAGATCAAGGTGGGGAATGGAAAAACATGCGTTACCTTTCTGATTCTAATACGCACTAAAAATAAATTTGATTTATTGATATTTCATGCACTAATTCTTTCTTTACTATAGCGGTGGATTCGTAGAATTGTCATTTGTGCGAAATTGTTATAAATTTTATTCTTCAAAGCGATTTCTTAGATAAATATGAAATAAAATATCGTCTGTTAAGAACAACGCAAGATTTAAGGAGCAAAAAGATACGTTAGTTTCTCGTTTCCCGTAATTGAACCACGTACGGCAACATAACTTCGTACAAAATTTCTCGTTCCAGACTCGGTTCTGCTGCGAAAAATAACGTACGCATTTAAAACAATAAAAACATTCGCGTCTGACGGAGGCGCCTTGAGTGAATTTTCGCGGGAGGCAGGCTCGACGCGGGCGTTGGGAAAACGCGTATTTACCGCGACCAAACCGCCAACCATGTACTAACTTACTGAGACATTGGATATGCTATATTTTGTTTCTCGTAATCAATTACTTACGTGACACGCCTTAAATACTATGAAAGTTTAAATCTATTAATTTATTTTTATCTTTAGTATTTTTATAAAAGAAATATTTTTTTTGATACGTTTGTTTGATTTTTTTTTAAGCTCAACCATTAGTTTTATTAGATTTAGTAAAATCTAAAAGTAATTTTTAGTATAGATCTAAAAATGCACCATAGTGTTTTCACTAATTAATCTGAAAACTTAAATTAATTTTTTTTAGTTTCTAATTTCAACTACGTTCTGTGTTTTGTGGCTTTACCTGACTTACGCTGTTAAATTAAAAAGTAACCTCTTTTCTGATTCATTAAACCCTCTACATCCACAAGACTTACGTTTAATAAATTATTGCACCACATCATTATAATTTCGTTATGATTCTAACAAGGTTCGTACAACGCTGTTTTTTATTTCGATTTATGTATGGGGATATTTAAGAGCATGTTAAATATACGTATTCAAAAATTTTGAAACTAAGGTGCAAATGTACATCCCAAGTTATAAGCTAATAAATATTTACTCATAAATTATAGTTACATGAATCAATTTAAAACTTACGAGCCATTTCTTTTAATATATTGGTACGGAGTGCATAATATTGGTCAGCCAGACAGTTACGACTGTAACAAAGGATAGTTTCAGGAACCAAGTTTCGCTTGAAACCATAAAGCACACCTGTCGGACACTAATATTCTTATCTCCCTAGCTGGCCGCCCTGGCCGGTGTCAGTGGGGCAAATTTCATTTGGGCGAGTCCGAGGCGGGCCAGCCCCGCCGTGAACTTCGCCCCAACTTGCAAACACGTGTTAACACGAGTCGTCTTTGAAAAACTGGATAAGGACCTTATTTATATGGGGCCAGCGTACGACGCGACACAAAAGAACATGATGATATTACTGTTAGCTGGGACACGCTAATGTCATGTACATAATGTTATTTACCAGTCACGAATTACTCTGCCTTTTTATGCCTAAAAATGTGGGTGGAATGTGATAAAAATTACGAGCCCTTAGATGGGGGAAGTAAAGATATACGCCTATAACGTGTTATTACGGAAATACAAGTATAGCACCACATCGTCGGAAAACTCACAATACACCGCAACCTTCTTCCTAAATAGAGAACCGAATTATTATAGTACGAACACCGAAGAACTAC
The DNA here is from genome assembly GCA_905340225.1 of Abrostola tripartita. Classification (NCBI taxonomy): domain Eukaryota; kingdom Metazoa; phylum Arthropoda; class Insecta; order Lepidoptera; family Noctuidae; genus Abrostola; species Abrostola tripartita. The sequence goes on from HG996488.1 coordinate 9,282,207, forward strand.
TGAGTAGTTTATAGTAAGTGTACTTATGCTACGTTGAAAGCAAATAGTTAGTTTACGGTTATATCACTCATCGTGTCGATAGTTTTATTTGAAACTACGAAGAAATTTTCCTTACTGGCATATTCGACATATAAGTTGTGCTTGTTTGTAGAGAACCAGCCGAGAGCGGTGCTCGGCAGATATTAATCTTTTCCTTTGCTGCCGACGGACTCGCTACTATTTAAGTTTCGATACAACATTTTGTTTTTGGATACTGAAACAAATGCTGCATGACATTTTCTGTTCATAAAACTAAAATAGCGGGATGGGAATTATTTTAGTTTAGGAACAGACTGTTACTTATATATTTGATTTATTTTATTTACCCAGCGAGTTGGTTTTCTCCTCGCACGTACTAAACGATATTTGGCGATCCCTAAGACGAGCCGTTTGTCACGTACGTGACGCCGCGGACAAAATGGAAACTCCACTGTGTTACCGAAACGGACAAATAAATACCTAACCGTGTTGTGAAAAACTGTTATTGCCCTTTATGTTTTACTCTTGATATTTGAAAGTAATATGTTGGCTTCCATATGTGTTTCGGCCCCAATCTTTTGGAGGTCTGTTGCGAAGATAAATTCATCTTAGATACGGAACCAATGTCTTTTACCCAGAATCTTCCAATGAAGGTTTTACAATTCACACGGAAAATTACTGTATTTTTAAGACTTTCCTGTAGATACTAAAAATACTTTAATCTTTTCCTTCTAATCCGCTCTTTTCATAGAGTCATTAATGAACGCTTCAGTACTCTTTTGGTCAAAATTCTATTTGGCGTTCTATCGTGTATATATAAAAGTCTAAACATAATAGACTGAAGTTCGCTTATTTTCCATTCGATTTCCAACTTCAACGCAGGTCAAATGGTGCAGTGGAGGTTTATCTAGCGCTTCCAACCATGGAACGATACAAAAGCTTAACCTCGCTAAATCCCAAAAAGTAGTGACGCGGATTTGAATCCAATTGAAACTAAATGGCACATTTTCCGCAAAAGTGTAGCAATGTCGACAAACACAAACTTGAAAAAAAGGAAGCATTGGAAGTTAAAATTTCCTAAGTATAAATTTTGTTTGAAGAAATCAAGAAAAAACTTTTAAAAGTCCTTCGAATGGCTTTTGTAGTTTTTAATTTTTTCCGGTCACGTTACAGGTAAATTCTTGACGAACGACCTTTGTGTTTACCTTGAGAGTTTGTTACTTATGTACGGGTAAAAATATTTTGGTGCTCGTTTTAATAAGCATAGCGAGTGCACCGTTCGATACGGCGAAGCGACGGCGGCCCCAGAATGTTTGCACAGAGATTAATGATGCGATACTAAGCACACTATGGGGCGGAGGTACTCGACAAAAGGGCCTCTTACTTACTCTTTGGTGCCTATGAAAAGTCTCGCGAAGAAAACACCCAGTTGCAACGTTTTATGCTTTTATATAACCTGTAGGTATATTGGGTTCTTGTTATGATTGAACTAACCTAACTAGACGCTGTTTTAAGTTAAAATTATACAATAGATTACTAACAAAAAAATTATGCTAAGATCAAATTTGTTTTCTACAAGTCATTCATTTGTTTTACAAGTGATTGGTATCAACAGCCATTATTATAGAAGATAACAAGAAAGTAGGCTCAAACATCAAGGCATTAGATCCGACTACAATAATTCAATGACACTCATAGCATCTCAATGAAGGGGGAAAATGAAAAAGTCTATTGGAGAATAAATCATAAGTAAATGAGATATTGTGTTCTGCGACGCCCCGGCGGTACCCAACTGAAATGGAAATCACAAATGATGACGAAGCGTAACGTAAGTTGAATTAATGTAACCTACATGGTGTGTGAGCAGCGCTATTACTTCTTTGGATAAAGAACTTTCTAAATAAAATAAACTAGGGCTCAACGGTTACTATAAACGCTCCGATTAGCGTCCAAGTTTAATTGAGCGAACATTTATTAGGTTGAATAATTACCATGAAAAGTTGAACTGTACGTAAATACTTAATATTCATATAAAACCTTTGGTAAATTGTGAGTGTTGTATAATTTACCTCTGCTTACCTCTCCGGAAAGTTCAAAAGTTGTGCTATAGGTATCTACTACACTAATATTATATTCTTTTGATAAATACATTTTAGTCACAAAAAAGAAATACATTCAATCAGTATTCCGCGTTATATGCGAATCTAGAACTCAAAGTATTTGTAAACATCTTAAAACCAGTTCTCTGAGTGTCAATAGCTAAAATAACACATTAATTGAACCCGGAAAGCTCAGATCGATATGATTCTAAGCTACAATTACCGGCTATTTTTATACCCTTTGCCCTATTCACGAATCAAAACAATTTGGAGCAATCCGTAAAATGGGATGCTGGTTATTTTAAATCCAGCCTTTTACATATGTGATTCCGGGAAAGTGTATCTATTAATAGTAACAATTACCTTCTGCGATTAGAGTTTTCTCTCACACTTAATTAGTACTTTATTTAAGTAAGTGGTTATAAGGATAATGGTCTATTCATAATTAATCTAAAGTCACATTTACCTTATTGTATGTAAGTGTTTTAGGTAATTTTACAGTAGGCACGACACACTTTAGATATTACAGTTTTAGTGAAGAATTAGGTATCTCCAATCGAGCGATCCCATACATAATTCGTAACATGTTACATACGTATACGCTAGCTTTTCGGAAAGGGTGTCTGAATAATGAAACAGATAATATATCACCACCTTATTCCCAGAAATGAGTCTGACAGAAAAACATATAAGTAGGAATTTCATGTAAGTTTCACGAGGACTATTTATAACGGGGGCGACATCATTATTTGTATCGCCTTGACTCCATTTATAGTGTATCCAGTGGTTTCATGAGTGCGCTAGATTTTCAATATTCGCCTGTTGGTCGCATCATAAATCTTAGAGCGCAGACGCTTGCTACGACAACGTGCATTCCCGTTCCGACCCGCCTTAATATTTAATGAAAATTGTTGGTTTAGCTTAATTTCCTTCTGTGTATGTATCGCAGTCAGCACGAATCATATTTTATTTGACTACAGCTAGTATTTATCGTCTGGTATTTTAAATTAGTTTTCAAATTATAATTAAAGTAAAACGAATTAAATTATGAATAAGATGAGTTTGGTGAAAGGTGTGGTAGAAGTATTTGACGTAGATGAAAATGCAGTAATAATTGAGCAAGCGACGTCAATGTTTAATCCGGCGGGAGCGCAACGGGCCGTTTATCAATCGGCCCAAAAAACAACATATTTCAATATCCGCTGATTAATATCCGCTGCCAGTTCGCCGGCCGAGGCAAACATGAAATTTATGTACTGCGACCGAGCGGTTTATTTCATTTTGCTTTTTAAATTACGAATGTTTGGCGCGACAATTGGCCGGCGCGTCGCCCCCATCTGTTGCGGCCGACAATTAACATTTGCATTAGAATTTCATTTCGCTACCTAAATCTGTATTATGCGATAATTTCCACAGAAAGATATTTCGTCCTTTTATAAATAAAGGTCCGTTCAGTGAAGCTATGATATGAATAGTTATGTTCAACAGTAATGAGTTTCGCAACTCCGTACGTGCCCAACAAAATGTGAAATTAATTTCTAAAGGCGTTAGTCTCACCACCATATTAGCATAAAGACGTAATTGATGGGTAAACTAATTTAATGTAACACAGCAATTATGCTAAGACGCTCATGGTTTACAACGCCATAAAATGTACTTCCGGTCCCCGAAACTGCAACGGAAGTAATAAGCAGTGCAATACTCCGGGTCATAAATTAGAATAAGCAGTTTTAAGAGAAGAGGGAGCGGCGCAGCCTCCGTCTGACGCGCAAATCATACACTTAATATTTGTACACGTTCGATGTAGTCGGCGAGTACATTTAGGTGAATAACTTACGGCTGTATATTTGAAAACATAAACAATCCCGCAACAGCGATGGCGGGAGTCGTAAAAATGGAACTCGAGAGAAACTTAACAGGAAACTTTTATTAAAATAACAACATTAAGCCGTTAATTTGTTTGTAAAACTGCGCAGACGGTAAAAATTACTTATTCAGAGTGTTGAGACCGCGAAGGCGAGGCGCGTTGGCTTCTTGGCAAATGTCGCGCCGCTTTTCTATAATTCAAGACGGCGGAGTCGCATGGCCCGCCGCTCCACCCCGCTCACACTTTCCGAGCTAACTTACCTCGCGCCCCGCCAGATCTATTCATGATATTCAATACGTTTAACTTACACTTCACACTTTATGACTGATACCCGAGTCCTCACTGTAAGCCGTAACGTAGAAAAATCAATGTCTAAAAATAATTACAAAAAACAAAACCCATAACAATACGAATATCTATTACAAAATGGAACTGCGAACAAAGTTGACGTCAAAAGTACCTACAACACGATACTCAGAGGCGAGGATTAAACTTATAAAAATACAATAACTTAATTGAGATTCTCCGGGCACTAATAGGTTTTCCTATGTTATAGAAAATCCACTTTCTCGCAAAGTGGGGAAGAACGGTCGTGTTCCGGCGTCGATGAGCTAACAAATGAAATTAATGCATTTCTCCAGAGAAATAAAATGTCATTAGTTTCGCCCGATGAGCTCGCTTCCTCTACGAACCTTATGAAGACGGAGTTTATTGTCTTCGATAGTTTCCACTACATCCATAATTATATTCTTGATAAGTACAGTATTTTTATTGCCTATTGAACATCTAATTTTGATTGACGATCTTTGAGTACGCCTTAAATAATGTAATTTTCTACCAACGATATTAGTGTCGGCACTTTAGACTTTATTTAAATAACCTTACAAGCTTAGTCTATTTACCTAAGTAATGATACCAATTTTGGGGATTCGTATTGTTACTTTGTTGAAGCAGGGACATAAAAAGGATCTCATCGATAAAAGGGAAATCCAATCGATACTTAAATCCTCAATATTAAAAGGGAAATAATATCCAATGCGGCTAGGAACACCAAGGCAGGGTTCCGTAGTAACTAACTTAGAAAAGTCTAATGATTGTATAAATCCGTAAATCCAGTATGTTAATATATGTCGAATGTCAAAAGTTATTTAAAAGTAACTTTATCAACCATAAAAGTTTCAAAAACATTTCAGGAACATAAATTATAATTATGATTTGAAAGTTTATAAAAAATATCTTCTACCAGGCACTAAATGTTGGTATGATTCAATACGTTCATTAAAACGGATTTGATCACATTATTTAGAGCGTTGAAACTCAAACCTAATAATTTATGTACGTAAAATACTGTCAGAAATTTTGACAAGTGACGAATGAACATGCAAAAATAAACTTCATTCATTCAGGTGTGCATGTGGATGCTGCTGTCCATTCGGTTGTTAATCCCTTAGTCTGCTTTTACGACACCCATGGGGAGGAAGCGGGTGGAGTGTTCGTACTCTACAAGCACACGGTTTGTTTGCTACGGAATCCTAAAAACGTAATAATCTGGCATTTTTCCATTACAAAATCGTTGTATATAAAATAATGAGGGTCAGATTATTGGTCAATATCGGGCTTTTCGGAACACATTGGATGTAATATGAAAGATAATATCGTATTTTAAGTGCCATGTAAATTACGGATTTGAACCAACACATGTATAGTATTGTTGTGAGGCCCAGTTACGTCTTATTTTATCTAAATCCTATTTTGTGTCCCACGCATAAATTGAGCGCTAAGGCGTCTACACTGGGTGAGCATTTTCTTATTTTCTCGCAGACGTGCCAAGAACTGTAAGTAAGGATGTGCTCGTCCTTCTTATTTATATATAACAATGTTTACAATATAGAGACCAGCAGTGAAATTATAAATGGTCTGGTTTAGGGCTTTCAGCTGGTCCAGCTCGACCTCATTTTACTTTCCACGTTTAGTTATATAAGTGTTTGTAATACTTAAGAATTTTATTGAATGAGCGCCCGGTTGGAGTACGTATGTGGAATAGCGTGGATCAACTCAAACTTCCTTGATTTTATAGGACATAGAATATTACGACCGAATATATAACTAAAACTACGAATTTTTGGTACCAACCAAGGAATAGACAGCAGTCGAAAGTATTGAAATATATATTCTATTGCTTGTGCATAGCCTAAGCCGACACGTATGTCTAGACATTAAATGTCTTCGCCGAATTAACTGAGTAGACAGAATAAGAGATAAAAGCTGAGCACTCTTTCTAGAAACAAGGTAGTGCTTTTTGAAAAACGTGTTTCGCTTGTAGAACACGGGGGTAGATTGTGAAATTGGACCACTGCCATTGCAGTAAAAGTGGAAATAAATCGACTGGGACGCATTTGCCAGCGAATGACCCAGATCAAAAAGCAACTTAAACAGACTGAAACTTATTTTGAAATTTAAATTTTCCAAAAATCTTCCCTTAATATTAATACAAGTAAACATGTCAAATTGATGCTATTATATTTTTACATACAACCCTTTTCAGACTCGTATTGCACCGAGCTGCATGTGAATTTCGCTGGATTGTCGGGCGCCAAAGAGTATTTAATTGACCCTTTTGTTAAATTATCTTTCAAAACTTGCGTGAGAAGATTGGCAGCCGATCACCACATCGCTTAATATTGAAGTGCTCACAAGGTCGAAAAAATGATATACCGAGGTCAATAGTCCCGATTGTGGCTATTGTATTTGATCGGTAAGATATTTACAAGCTTTATAAACAGCGCAACTAAGCAAATACTCTAATTTCGTATCACAGAATTTACTGTAAGTAGGACTGATGTAACAATATACGTATCTTTACCAATGTCTACACACACACTGAATAATTTGGCTACAAATAAGAAGAACATATTCATATATTACATAGTACCGACAACAATACAGATTACAGTCTTTATTGTTTCTCTAGGCTCTACCAATGTTTAAGGCGGGCTTTACGATTGGAGGCAATTCTTCTAATCCATTAGGCTGTCTGATGTTCAACTTTTATGCGGGTCCTACCACCGAATGTCTCGCGAAAAACGAGTAACATCGCTCAAATTATTTTCAGTTGGGTTTTTACGATAGTCGTATCTTTTTACACGCACATCATGTGTAGATATGCGCACATAATGTTAAGGTGTGCTACGACGTACGAGCTAAGTGTCCATAAATCGAATTCGTGCGCCGAATTGCATCCCGCTTGACGAGCGCTCAAGTGTCTTAACGAGTCTAAAATCTCTTATGTGTATAATGTTTTCGTAAACATACTTACAATATCAGGTTTGGTTGAAAGCGATGTTGCTGAAGCTATCGAGAACATTGGGTAAGTTCGACAAATTATGGTGTAATGTCGGCGGGTCGTGTCGTCGTCTAGCGCCACCGTGTCTGGCCTGAGAGACCATTGACTTCCCTTCTTGCAAATGAAGCTGGCTTTATTCGATTTTTTTACTATGCGGCAAATATTTTGTTATAATTAAATCATATTTAAGGCTTGCTAACGTACCTAAACGATAGTTTCTACTGTATTGCGCCCTGAAAACAATGATAAGTACTTATTCATGTTTGAGAAAAGTGTTTCTCAGGGCAAAAATGTTATAAGCAGTGGATGTAGGTATCTCACTTGCGCGACAAATATGAAAATAAAAGTAAAAAGATGTTTGTTAAGTCCCTAAGCAGTATTTGTATGTCCCAAGGAAAAAGAAAAAAATACAAACAAGTTGATTGACATTCGCATCGGATACAATCAAATAATAAGACTAAACATGACTGACAAAGTTTTTGATGGTTCACAAAAGGTAATTAGGGCTAAAGATCGGAAAAAATCTATCTAAGTCATCTTACATTTAAATCAATTTAAGATTTGGTACTACTACTTAAAAGCACAGAAATGTTTAATGGGCGTATTAAATATTTGTGTATGCTTAAGTGTAGTTATTGTTTCAAATCGATAAATGTTCATGGAAAAAAGAAAGGCATTAAAAATTATATACCTAATGTGTTAAATACTCCAAAACGTTTTAGACGAGCTCTTTTACACTTCTATAATATTTTTTTAACATAGTATTCCTAATTCATTTTATAACTTCTCTACATCTTTACTTAGACAATGTATACCTAGGAACAAGTGCTCGCCATTTGAAAATACTACCCTAAAACTATCCAAAAGTATTTTTCAGTTCAGTTCGTGCAGTTTAAAACAAAATGGGTCAGTTTTTAAAAGAGGCAATAAAACTACATTGTATGATATGATACAGTGTGGTGTCCTCGTGTTTTTGGCAGCTGTCCGTAATTACAATCCGAGGGATGGTGACGTGTGGTATCCGTGACGCGCGCTGACGTCACCGTCGGGATAGTTGCCATCGATTTCCATGAGTCGTCAGATAACAATTGAGTTGTGCGTCATCCAATCTCCTGCGTTCCGTAGCCCTATCGTGCTGGCAATTGTCTAAGTTGATATTGTTTACCACAACCTGTTTAAGATAATTCAGTTCCAGTTATTTGTAGTAACGGCATTGTTATATTATGACAACTCTTTACTATTTGTAATTCTCACAAGTTTATGGATGTTTAAAACTTAATTCAACATTAATTAATGTTTATATAGAAAGCAATAATCACAATTTCGTTACCGACTACTCAGTAGCGTTCTTTTTGTTTTCTGAGAAAAATTAATGATCAAGTTTGGTAAAACGGATAACCGCCTCCATTATTATCTTTGTGGGTTGATAGTTTGAAAGGACGTTTGATTCCAACCGTTTGACCAACGTTAAACCAGACAAACTAGATATTCAGTGATAGCACTATACTAAGTGATTTACTTGCTTGCTGCCCGACGAGATAAAGTGGTCTTAAGCCTCGAACTACTCGACTCTGAATAACAGTTTATCGAGAATAAGTTTGTACATCAGATGGATAATAAATCAAAATTCTTCGAATATTCCTTTGGCTTTGAGCAGACTAAGATGCGTCTTTTCGTGAAATAATACTAAGTAGTATTAGTTATATGTTTTCAACGGATAAACTATTTCAGCTTAAGTTTTAGCTAGGTATTTCAACTACTTACGCATCTACATACCGGTGCAGGTACCTCCCTAAATATGTTTATAATATTAATAAAAACAATATAGCTATTGATCTATCCTCATTGTTCAAATATTAGAAAGACTCGTAAATGAGTAGGCATTCATCTTCGATTGATCGAAGAGCGGTCTGAGGAGTCTTTGTTCTCTAATGATGTGTCTGTTTCATGTGGGTAATTTTAGTACGGTTCATTACTTCAACGTTATTTATGCATAGCTAGTTATTAGTCAAAACGACGATGTGTCGCTGGGGTCTGCTTTTATGTAGATACTAAATACGAGTTCGGTGACAACCTGCCCAAAGTTCTAAAGCTCAAGACGCGATTTATTCATGTTTTTGTTGCATAGATAAAAGGTATTTAGAGTGTGTATGTAAACAACATAGCTAACAATTTTGTAAACAAGATAAAATCTCAAATTTATTAGGCATCTGCGTCGTTATAATAAATTCGGAGTTAAAGAAAAATGCATATTGCGTAAGTGCACATAAAAATGTTTGGTCACGGCGCAGACGCGTGGCGGCGCGGCGTCGCGGGGCAGCATCCGGAGAGCCAGGGCTCCACAATGTACCCGCTCTTGCTGCGCTTGGCTGACGTCATGTTCCATATTTTACACACTTAAAGCTGTTTGTCGTGTCATACCATTATACGCCATGTAAGGCCCGGACTTATTGCCAGCGTAGAGGAATAACTCAGTTTAAATTGTTTTCGGAGTAAGAACTAAGAATTGCTTTATTGCATTACAGTGGAAGGCTTTTTCATCGCAACCCTATAATAAAATTACACTGTCTTGTATTAAGAATAATGGGTCTATCCGATAAATTTTCGAAGATGCCTAGTTACTTTTATCTTAATGGTAGCTATTTGCGCTGTTCAAATGTTTCAGCTATGATATACGAGAGATATATTTTAACCTTCACCGTTCTGTTGTTCAATACTAATGTCATTTCAAAGTCGCAGTTTTCCTAGTTAGATAATGTTTTATGACATCTATGTAATGCAATAAAATTCGTGTAATATAAAGGACAGATTGAATCTTGCACTATAACAGTTAAGTCAATAATGTCATCCGCGAACTAGATTGTCTAAATTCATCGCAACGTTTTAAAGTAAAAAATAACTGGGCCCAGTTTCAGACCAAGGATAAAAAAGTATTTATTCTCAATTCAACAAAACATACCTTACTTAATCACAACAATAAAATCACAAGACAATATAATGGAATTCTTACTTGTAAACAAATTGGTTCACCCGATATTTGTAATATAATAACTGGGTATAAAACGAAAGTGACTTAATTAGGCTTTTGTTTATAGTACCCATTTTCACAGCCAACGATGTATTGTGTTACAGTTTGAAGGCATCATTACCTAGCCTCGCTGTTTTACTGATTATAACGTGAAGTGTACATTACTTTATAGTATGAAGGCAGCTTACCTTTTATAGTGTAGGTATATGCTAATTAACATGTCAACAAGTCTTCTTCTTATCGTGTGGTTGATAAAGAACCTGTGTCAGAATTTAAACTGCGTGTAGGCCTTTGACCTGGCTTTACACACCGTTGAAAAATCTCTCAGGTGTGCCGGTTTCCTCACGATGATATCCTTCACCGTTTTTAGCAACTGATAACTAACAGTGACGACGTGCGATGAATTGAAAATTATTTATGAATTATATTTTATAATTTCGTGTGAAATTGTTCTCATCGATATGCTTTTAAATTGCTTTCTATAGCTTGAAATTTAGGGCTAGTGTATTACATTTAATATAATAATTACATTTATAGACAATATATAAAGAAGTGAAAAATGCATCGACGCGGCCAAAAAAAAGTTAGTAAATACGAGTACATATCTAAAACAATGTTTCTAAGGAGAAAGTTAATAAGCAATACTTACCAAGCTGTAAATCTTAAGTTCAATAGATTAATTAATAAATCAAAGCTATCAGGGCTACGTAAGCACGTCTACTAGTTAGTTGATTGGTATTTAATAATGTACTAAGTAATTAAACAACAGTGTAAATGTTTTGAATGTTGACTAAGTAATTAATCACAAGTGCGAGTTAGTTTGCTTAGGAAACACTGTTTTGGTTGTAGTATTCAGATTTTTGTTTAATTGGGCCCCAGTTGACTGCTCTACACTTAACTTTGGTAACAAAAACCAAGTAATTAAATTAGGACATTTTATAGATGAAATATGGGCTCTCACCAAAGCGCAAAGCAGAAAATTAGAAACTTGCCAGACAGCAATGGAGAGAAGCATGCTGAATTTAAGAAAATCAGGCAGAGTACAAAACAAAACCATCAGAAATTGCACTAAAGTACAAAATGTTACTACTAGAATACGGAAACTTAAATGGCAATGGTCAGGACCTACAATAAGAGGCATCGAAAACTGGAACAGAAGCATAATGTTTTGGTACCCTAGAAATAGGAAAAGGAAACGAGGCAGACAGATTCGAAGGTGGGAAGACGAGATAAAGGTGATAGCAGGAAAACTATGGACAAGAAAAGCTCTAAACCGAGTAGAGTGGAAAGAAATGGAGAAGGCCTTTGCCAAAGTTGGGCAAACAGACGAAATTGTCGATGTCACCGACTCAGCAGAGTCGTTAACTCAAGATTAATATTTTTCTAAAAAACCCTTTTTGTGTCTGAATAAAGGCTATTATTATTATTATTATAGATGAATTATTGTAAATATTATAATTATTTATACGCACGGCATTATCGTATGTTCCTGCAAGTATTTCATTTCTTTTTTACCTCAATCAAATATAGTTAAGACCACCCAGTAGACCATTTTCTTCGATGTTCGCCTTGACTTTACCCAACTGTGTTGGCGTCAGCTTCCAGCCTATCCAGTTGCAGTTGAATACCAGATATAAATATGGAGCGGCTGCATATCTAACCTTCATCACTGAGCTAAAAGATACATATATCCAGCAAAAAAAATATTTAATCTATCGGGAGTTTCGTCATGAAAAAAGATTTCTGAAGACTGTAATGCAGATGTTTAACTATCCGCTGACCGATCGCGGTAAGCGAAGCTTAACCCCTCATTGATCGACGACTGAGTGTTACTTAACCACCACCCAGCCTAATTTAGTACTTATTAATCAATATTCGTGTTTACCTAGATAATTGAAACAGTAGCTATAAAGTTAATTGCTTTACTTGCCTCTTCTGTTTCGGAATTTGATATCGTTAGCCCAAATATTAGGGGCCATTATAATAGATTGATCAACATACCTTTATGTAGAAAATTAATAGTTGGCTCTTCACTGAACGTAGACTGAATTGCTTTCCGTACTAGATAAGTTCCGAATTCTCTATTTGCTGGGGCTACGTCTAGCTAAGGGGCTACATCTGGCTACGGGGCTACGACTGGCTACGGGGCTACGACTGGCTACGGGGCTACATAGCTCACTTGGGACTAGAGCCATCCTATAGGCCGAGGAAGTTTGTGTATTGCTTCGTTGTGGGACTGGGAAAGCTCTGTAGGCTTGGTTATTAGGGCGGTTCCGCGTACTTGAATGTGGATGTAAGCGTGCATCAAACTTTATAACAAAATTGCTAAAAACGACATGAAATTCCGGTAAGTATCTAGTCATACTTGTAGTTTTTGTTGTTATTGATATATATTAGATACCAATCATAAGTCACTTTTTAAGGCTAATGAGTAGTATCAGATACACGCTTCTCTAATATGCAAGTTAACAATTGCAGACAACTTCAGATGTGGGACTGTGGAGTTATAGGGTTGGTTACAAAGAGCAGGCGATAAACGTGTACATACCCTACGGCAGAAAATGACTTTTGTTTCGTTATGTAACTTTCTCTCACACTAGTTCAAACTTCACTCCATACAAATATCAATAATGAAAATGACAGCGAATATTTTATCGTATCCATTTTCATACCAGCAGAACAGCAGTGCAGAACATTAATTTCTTCTGTGATTATTAAATGCTTTATATTTTTCCCATCACGTACCTTCGTAATTGAATACGTGAGTCGTAATTGTCAGCTATTTATGACCACTACACTACGTACTCTTAATATGCTCGCTTTGCATTTTATTAATGTCTACTGCAGTCAATTTTGTGATGCTAATAATTTTTCGCAAGTGTTGTGAAGTTTATACGCTAGTAAAATCTCTATTAAAAACGTGTGTTATGGTAATTTAAAGAGTGGTTTAATTAAAATATGTAAAAATCAGTAATATTGTCTGAAAGACTGGGTCGGACATATCTGCCGTATGTCCGAAGACTTATAGGCTAAAATTTGCACCTACTAGGTCCCACAACATTTTTGGCGTTATCGCGGCAGACCCAGACGACGACGGTGTCATTACGAGCTGCTTGCCTACAGGAGAGACTGGTCCACTTTAGCACACGGCCGAATAAAGTGGAAGAATGAAAAGGAGGATCTGCCTTGTTGTGACAGTACAGGCTGAAAAAAATATATTTTTCATATTATCAATGTACGTCCCTAGATACTTTTAAAATGAAATGTGACATCATCAATTTTAATATGACATTATATCAATAACCTTGCCTATAATATTAATAACTTTGGTTATATCAAACATTTTACTCAAAAGAGTATCTTAACGTTTAAGAGCAGGACCGTAAAGAAACATTAAACATGTTGATAGTTCACAATAAAACATTTGTAAAGGTCAATCTACTCAGATTTTTGTAAAATAAGAACTGAATCTGCAAAACTAAATATAAAGAGCGAGAGGGTCCGGACGAGAGCCACTTGTCTCGATAACGTCACGTTTGTCTAGCTCACTCTTTTCTATTCACAAGTTTCTTACTCTAAAATCTGTCATTCTGAAGTCTCTTACTTTTGAATTTGTGATATCTTTGGATGTATCTCCAATAAATTGATTTTCAGCCGCGATTTAAAAGAATTATTCAAAAGATAAAATCTATTAAGAGGGTACTTAAGGTCCATTATAGGTATATATCTTGCCTCTTTTATCATAGTCTAGATTTAGGCAGGTTGATAATTCTTTCTTGCAGGCATGCTGCTTTTTGTGATTTCTTTCAGTGTTATTTCTAAAAGTTCTACATCACTGTATTCATCGGCCATAGTATTACATAGCCAATTCTAGAAAAATCTGTTATGCTTTATTGTAGCATGGTTAAGTTATCTCTATAGCCTATCTAAGTAACCTGAGCGCACTGGAGTCGATAATTTTAGAAGCACGGGTGCCAGCATTGTCCTGTATTCGGCCAAATTCCAAATACGTCAATGATCACAAATAACATTAAATATTGTACTGGTACTTCTCTTAATTTGTATACAACTTTATCCTTAGGAATTTTATCCTTAAATTTCTTGTTCACCACAAAATTTTGACATTAAATTTTAATATTCCGGTTTAAATATTTCAAAAGCTTATCAAAACAATTGGTCTTGTTAGAATCCCAGAATTGCTGAGGTTTCTAAAACAAGATAACAAAGACAAACATAAAACAAGGATAGCGCGAGTAGACTAGGTTGGAGTAAGTTTATGTTGTGAACTTTAGTCAACACGCGTTAAGTAACTAATTAGACGTACACGCCGAGACAAAATCGTAAAACACCCTGGATCTAGTTACAATGTAGCTGGGGGCCACCTGACTACATGTTTATTAATACTACTTATATTATTTCAGCGGTGTTCTGGGAAAAAACTTATAGTGTAAGTTGTGTAACATCACGAAGTTTTTGAAGTTTCCTTGGTGTATTACATTGCACATTTAAGTCATCCTTTTTATAGCAATATGTAGTGAAGGGAAAACTCAAAAAGAAATTATATTATTTTCCTAGACTTTTTTTAAAATGATACTTACTTTTTAACTCACCGTTGATGATGCCGGTCGAAACGTCAAGCCGAAATTAAAAATTTGTGTTTCGTGTTAATTCCCGTGTTGTAATTTTAAATGATTTTGTACAACAGATATTTCTTGATGAAATAAACGGTGCCTTTGTACTATTTTGCTCTCAATATTCTTTTGTTTTTATAATATTTCTTTAGTACCTACATGCTTTGTTAATAAATAAACATTGGCTAAAATAAATTCAGTTACAATAGAGAAATTATATTAAAAGCAGATTACAGTCAAAATTAATTTGAAATGATTTGCAACGATTTAGTAAGTGTATAGAGCAGTATGGTATTATGAATCGTCAAAGGTGCACCAATAGCCGTGTTTTCCGGATTGGCACTGCAATCTGTGGACCTCGACACGAAGGTTTTAGAATACAAGGTTTGTGGCTTTTATGGTCATATTAAGTTAATTAATAGCTAGTTTTGCAATATTGTGGAGTTTTTGAGGTCACCAGCTCTGCGACACGCTGGCGATGGAAGTAATTTTGAGAGCACTGCAGATAATAGCAGATTCAAGCTTTTATATTATTTAATGCAGATTACTAATGTCTTGCTTGTTTTTAAATTCATTTCTTCTGTCCTGTTAATATGAAATGTGCTATTAGTACATACATGTCGTGGAAAGAGGATAATATAGGTATATTATTAGGCTCACCCCCTATTACATCGGGACCTAAGACATAACGGCGAAATGTGGGTGTTCTATATGTGCACCTCTGGCTGCTCCTTCGGGGAATACAGGCGTGATGTTATGTAATGTCCCATTGCGAGGCAAATACCGCTTTTCATAAATTCAAGAAACAAGACGGATGACCCTTTGTATTCACAGTGAATAAATACAATAAAAAACCAACAACAATTTCCGTCTAAAAGTAACAACAAGTACCTAAAAATTGACTTATAACAGGAATCTATAAAACAATTATATTTGAAACTGAGCCGCGCCAAAAACCGGTGATCGAGATTTAAACGTAAAACCGTAACAAATCCAACGAAAGTCTCACAAAACGGTACCGGGAGCGACGAAACACATTTTCCAACTGAATCGGTTATAGAAGAAGTGAAACTCAAACATACAATAATAAAGGTATAATTCGGATTGTTGCTTCCATTTTTACCAAAGATTAAGGAGCATAGTGTTACCCGTTGTCAAATCAAGCCGCAGGGATGGGATTATTTAGAAGGTTATTGTCGATGAATTTAATTTTTTCTTCTGAGCTTAAGGCTTATACGCTTTCATGAGACCTTTTTTATGCTGTTAAGATTTTATCTACCTTTTTCATTGTTGTCGGCTTAGTAAAAATAACAATTCAAATTATTGTTCCTTCTGTTATTTAGAATGTTTAAGTTAGAATTAAGTTTCTAGTCGATTTTATTACTATAAAAATTATTGTTATTAATAACTGCAGAGTGTATTGTTCCAAAAAGTTACCAACCAAACCAGTTAAATAATGAAATCCGTGATCTCTGCCTACCCCTCTGAGAAATAGGCTTGACTTTATGTACGTATGTAATGAAACTGTACTTGTTATCTCTTGTAATTTATTGAATCATATTATCTTAAGAGAATTCACTATACTTATTCCGTAATACCCGCATCAATTTGGCATTCTTTCCGTTGTTCATATTCAAGGAAAATATAGAGCACAGTGCTTGTAAACTTCGGCTAACAACTACTCATTACTGAGCTGAAGAAATAGGTTAGCGCTACATGCGACTCTTATGCTATTAACATACATAAGGAATAATCAGCCTCAATGCCGTAGCCGGGTACAGTCTTAAAGTATAGAACGAATGTCTTTGGTGATATTATACAAAAATATTTATTCATATGTACTAGCTGACCCGGAAAACTTCGTACCGCCTCCACACCGTTTAAACGTTCCCTGGACTCCCACGAACATTTCAAGAATAAAATTAGCCAAATCGGTCCAGCCATTCTCAAGTTTTAGCGAGACTAACGAACAGCTATTCATTATTATATATATAGATGTAACTGCTAGCAGTGTTCTGAAAGATGTAATTCATACATACCTATATAATACACATGCATATTTGCTTTATTAAGTTCAGCTGGAATTGCGGGGGAGTGTTGTGGATCAATGACTGTGCTACGGCTACGTACTCGTAGCACGCGTAGGCGTCTACACCGTCACTACTGCGTAGCTGTTTTCAAGGCACTTACGTAGAAATGGAAGTATAAATAGCTTTATTGTCTGGTACTCATACAGATGGCGTTTTTCTTTACAATTCCAATGAATTAGTTATTAAGGCTTTAGTTTTTGAAAGCCGGTGTTGTATACTCACACTTTTTGTTTGAGTCTATTGAACTATGAAATTGTTTTACCGATTTCAACAACAGTTGTTATGTACCTATAATCAAACTTTTCATACCCGTCTCCCGTCTGACGCGCTTGCTTACTTTTATTTCGAACGGAACAATTCTGCGCGATCGACAACAAAGTTTTGAGCTCCCAGCCCTACTCCATGTAAATATTTCATGTATTTATATGCAAGCATTTTCTTCACACCTTTATTTGGTGGTTGGATGTTACATCAACTTTTTACATCAAGATTTACATGCATTTCACGGCCAATATACGTAAATATATTGTCTTGTAACAAAAGTATTACTTGAGGTTTGAATCTCGTTACACGAAAATATTTATGGAATAAACGTAGTTGTATATTGTTTTAATTATTACCGCGTTTCAGGAGGTCGCTTGAGTCTTAGATGCTCGGGTCCATTTACGGGTTTATGTTGGTTGCTTTAGTCTTAGATGCTCGGCTCCATTTACGGGTCAGGATAAGTGTTATTGGAATTTCCAACAAGTAATTATCGGTAGCAGCAGAGAACTGGTTTTGTTGATTTAAAAAAATAACAATGAGCCTCATCGTCTGCAGTAATAATATTATAACAGAATATATTTAATTGTTAAACTTTACGGAACGGCTGAACTGATTTAGATAACATCTGACACACAGCTTGAACATTACCTGATTAGACGTAAAATACTTTTTTCCTGAATAACGCAACCACCGGTAAGAGCTAGTTTCTTTATACCTAATCACAACGAATTTGTTGTTATTAGCTCTAAATTGTTAGCCCAACTTCCGTATACACACCTTTTGAAATCCACCAGGAAATGAAAGGGCAGGCTTTTCCTTGTAGGAAATAATACATTTCTGATACCTTGCTAGAAATCCCTTACACGCCTCTGGTGTGGCTATAGTAACAAGAAGTTAGGTAAAATAAACATCTAATATTATTTAATACAAGCTATATTTTAGATTTACTACTATATAGCTTTTTAATGTTATTAAGAAGGCAGTACTGAAATCCTAAATAAATTCTCTCTGAAACGAGGCCATGGAGAATCTCCACAGTTTTCCTTTTATGTTGTTTTTTGGAAACATTTTCATACGCGAAAGTTTAATAAATATACATATACGAACATTTGTTGCTAGTTAAGCAACATTTACGAGTGAAGCCGGTCGCCGTTGAAGAGCAAGTTTACTACAGCCCGCTTTTATGTTATGAACACACAAACGTGTTGGGGTGTCTTATTTACGAATAATAAAAACAAGGAAAAGCAATGAATCTCTGGCCACTTCATCTCGTCGCTTTAATATTTTACGTGACCCCTAAAATTTGGGTAACATCTCGTCTGACGGCCGGGCGCACTTTTCATTAAGTTCTGATTACCCCCGGAGAGTTCCCCGAGACGTCATGTTGGGAAGATCTGCGAGGTTTTTGGCGAAGTGCAAAAGTTTTATGATATTATGATTACTTGCATGAGACGAGCTCCGGCGCGAACGTGACGCCGGCTGCTGCTCCTAACGTGATCACCGGCAGGGAGACGCGATACTACTTTGTTTTAGCTAGTTTCAAGAAGCAGCTTTGTATTACAAAGTACTTGGATGAAATGCACTTTGAAAAGAATAATAAATGTCATAAAAATGTAAAAAAACTGCAACTTTCGCATGCCAATTTATATTTAAAGTTACAAAAGATATTTTTTATATCCGTCCATGTATCTCTTGAATTATTAATGACATTTTCTTAATTAAACATTTTCGGGAGTTCCGTTGGTTTGGTTATTATAAATATTTCATATATTCAGCGAAAATAAATATCTGACAGTTGCGAGGAGAAGCATATCTGTTTACCTCTATGAGTTACTCTTTGCCAAGAATACGACTAGACAGACCGCTCAGTGAGTGCGATACTCTTTCCTTATTACACTGGCTACGTGTTAATTACTGAGTACTAGAATTTTATGAGCGCCGCTCACTATATCGTACTTCACTGTTTCTACATGTTTAAGCTGTTTTCTACGAAGGCGAAATAGAAAGACGAGATATAAATTTTGCGGCGCTTATCATATTCTTTGGAGCTTTGTGTTGAAATTGTATAGAAATACAAAGCGTATCTTATATTAAATTGTTTTATTAGTACCTACCTGTCTGTATACAATATGTGATACATTGACAAAAACCGCTTTAGAAGTAAGTACCAGCCTATTTAATTTCGCGTTATAATTTTGGTTTCTTGGGGAATACAAACACATACCTTTGAAGCGCATTTGTGTAGGACTGGCCTAAGTATCTTTTAGATAGATAGATAGATTTCTCTTTATTGTATACCAAATACAAGCTTAAGTACAGTCTAAGGATAATGTACAATGGGCATATTACATAACAGTACATATAGTATACATTAGATACATAATGAAGCTGATTTTTATTTACACATGACTACAAACTCATATATTTTAGTGTTAAAGGCATTAAGTTTTTTATACACAAAAAGATGTAGAGAATCTAAAAATAAATACTGGCTTACAGTTAAATATTGACCAACAACGAACTTGCTTAGCACGTACGACATGCTATTCTGAAAATAAATACAAATGATGAGTATGTTAGTAAATAAATAATATAATATAACGTGGGATTTAAAACGCAAACCCAACTTATTTGTACTAAGTTAGTTACTTCGTATACCGTTATATACGATGTTTTTGATTCTACCTTATTGTTCAACTTATATCCAACGACAAAACCTGAAAATATGGTCCGTCGAAGACAATACAAATGCAATATTAATATTTACCTTTGCATCGTCCAAACAAAGACTGCATTCATATTCACCCCACGAAAACAAGTAGATAAAAATGCAAACACGCGCAATTGTGTCTCAAACGAACAGAGGCGGCCGTACTCGCAGCGTTTCGGGGCGAAAGTATTCCGGACAAAAATGTTTTCCCGGTCATATGAATTTAGATCGGCCGCCATATTAGAGGGAAGTAAAACCATCGGGAGACAGGTAAATCGAACTATTGGAATAAAGGGTAAAGGTGAGGTCGGGTGGGAAGCGATGGCGCGGAATGCGGGAGCGCCCGCCACGCGACTCGCTACACTCATGTGAATTTAAGAGGCACTCCAATAAATGTACAGAACAACTGTAAGCGTCTTTTATATTCAGGATTATTCGTCTGCGTGTTGAAGTATGTTCGAGTATAAATTTTCTCAGCGGGCGGTCGGAGAGTGGCCGCAAAGGCGTCTTGATGCGATTTCCGGCCCACTTTTAACGGAGCTTCCTGCACGATATAAATCCAAGTTAGAGAACGCTCACTGGGACCTGCTGTCGTTTCATCCGGATGCGGTGTTCTCGTTCTGCAGATTGAACCATATTGCCCATTTTTATAAATATAAATAATTTATTGTTGTTAATTTTTAGAAACATAACTAATAAATTTTTGATCACCAAAATAGTCTAAGTTGACTTCAAATAGTTATGCTCTAACACCGCACATTTATGCGTTTCATAGATCTTTTATTATATACTACTTAATATTGCCAACGTTGCGTAACTCTTGGTATGAATTCTTTAGACCGTCAAAATCCGATCAGAAACGAATCCTAATAGTAGAAAAAAATGTAAGTTTGATTTAACTGTGATTACTGCCGCACAAACTTTAAAGAAAGGCCCGAAAGTTAATCACATCCGAGCGTTCCTTTCTTGAGAAATAAAAATGTTTATTTAAAATAATTTCTTAAAATTCGCAACAAAACGTCGTCTAAGCGAATTAGACCTACATTTTGGGGAACACAGAGCTTATAAAATGGAATTTTCTTAACATAAAGTGGCTGAGACGATGTAACGACGGTGGAGTGGAGCAAACTGCGCGGGCTTGCAAGCCCCTCATGTTTCTAAATAAATTATGAATATTTACCGTCACGTAACGCTTTACTGAGACATAATTATTTTAATCTGACTCTGAGACGGCAATTTTGGGGAATTGATGTCAAAAGAGAGGTCGTTTTAGTTTATTAAGACAGCTTGCTCACTAAGAGATAGCACTTTGTCCCTCTTCTTATAATGTATTCATGTAGTTAATTACGAAAAATCTTGATTGTTCACCATAAGTTTTTAATTTATGAATTAACTGCTTATTAGATGTGCGACAAACATAACATGAACCCTTGCAACTAGGTTGTATTTGTTTGTGTTAAGAGCGGGTACTCGTTAACAGTGCATGCAACGAGAGAGTTGAGAACTCAACCTCTCAAACGCCTGTGAATATCAGGATTAACACTGGCTTCTCAAGCACGTCCTATTGTTAGTTTTTAGTTCTGCGGCAGTTTACACAACGGAGCAAAATAGTGTATGTTTCAGACGTTTTCAAAATCTAGATTTACACTGGATCAAGGTTTACATTTTTGGCAAAATCTTTGCTATAGTGTAGCCTTTGTTTTGTAATTGATCTAGTGTCAAATGTGATTCATACTTAATCGCATTTGACATTAGGTAGTAACTAAATCTCAAAGACTCCCAATGGTACATACAGTTAGGGGCTAGGGCGCGTGGTATGTGACGTACATCCTTTGTTTGTTGTATGGATATTTTTTATCGTCTCGTCTGAGGTAGGTAGTGGAGTATCTACGTAATTTAGCGCTCCCCAGGTGCGGTGCCGGCTTGTGGCTTACGTATAAGTACATCGAGATTTTAATTAAGAAGGTCTATCATAATCCACATGAGACACTGGCAGGAAAAAATAACAGAATCCCTTTTTTCATTTAACTGTTCCAGCTTAGTTGCATTCTTTGTGTTTTGAGAATACCTATTACTGTCTAAATTTAAAATATGTATAGAATAAAAGTTTAAAAAATACTCATAACAACAGAACAATGTTTAAACATGAGTTCAATTATATTAACAAAAGTTGTAAAAGAACACAGCAACTTACACGAGTAAGATCTCAAGTCAACAACTCGTATAATTCCACAGTTGTTCATAATTAAGCGTGCTTACCTCGACGCGGCGCGCGGCGCGGCGAAAGATTGAGTCCCATCAAATATGTAACAGGGTCTACCATGAAATCCTTTTTACGTCCGCCGCGGACAGTTTTACGCAGGTCCGGTCTATGCGGCATTACGGTCTTATAAATTAGTGAAACTCTATTAGCGAGATGTTCGACCAAACGAATTTGCGTTATCGCCTCTGTCGGGCGTGACGTGCGTCGCATACTAATGACGTCACCGCAAGATCGTCCAAACTTGGTTCTCATGTAATTACTTCTTTAAACGAAGCTTCTGTAAGGGGAGGATACGATCACTTTTGTCCGAGGGTATACCGTTCAGATAATCGAGTTACCCGCCGTTCCTCCGCTGCGTCGTATTTTTGCACAATTAAGTTTCGCTCCAAATTTATTTAGTAAATAATGTTTTCTGTTTGAGAGTTGAGATGAATTATTTAGTACTTTTATTTAATAATTCAACGATTTTAAGAGTTGATAATTAAGTGTAATGAGGAAAAATATTCTCTCTCAATTACAAACGATTAAAATTTTAAAAGTGGCTACGGGGAAATTAATGAAACTTCGGAATCGTATTCATTTTTAACGTACAACATAAAGAATGATTTAAATATTATCCACGATACGTGGTTACAAGGGGCTGTACGATAATGACTACCTGTCGAATGTGGTTATACTTGATTTTAAAAGTAATTGGGGATCGAATATATTGGGCGTCCACAGTTTAAATTGCAATGATATTTTTATTATTACTACTAACGCTTGTTTGTGATAATATAGGTAGATATTTATGTATGTATTACAATATGTTATCATTTCATTAATAATTATCTTATAAAATAGGTATATACCTATTAGTTTTAATCAATACACATATTGATGTCTTAAAAAAGGCCATACAAATTGAGTTTTTTTCTGAGATCGTAAAAGCAAACATGTTGTTTAACCATTACGAAAGTACGGAGCTAGAGCGGCGTCAGCATTCCTAGTAACCCTGACGTCACCTCGCCATAACTCAACTAGAAGTGACAGTATATCTATGAGCGTAGTTATTATTTATTCAAATGGTTTATGATAAATCAACGTTAATTTAGTTTTGGTTTGACAGGATTCCGATTTGCTCAAAAAAATTAATAAGAATCTAGAAATGAAAATAATGGTGTATGCAAAAGGATTTTGTACGTGTCATCATCATTATTTATATTTCGTGACCCACTTTTAAAATCTTCTGTCAATCGTTTCCGGATGTTTCTGTAGATTAACAGTTTCAACGAAGACGTATACCGCATTTCAATTTATATACTGGCACTGCTGTCTTAAAAGGTAGTAGTTTGAGGCTCTAATTCTGCTACATACCCGAATTATACCCACTAAAATCATAAATAACGGTTATGAATACCTAAAGTAAATCGTTTCATCCCTCACAGCAGCAAGCGTATTTTCTGATGATAAGAATTTCACTTAAAAAAGCATAGAATAAGCGGCCGCTAGGAATAGAGTCCTGCATTAAAAATATTTTAATCTAAGCGGAGAATTTGTTGAGAAAGTGCTACCCAGGCGTGCTCAATCAAGAATTCTTTTAAAATTTTCAGTGTTTCTGTGATAAACCTTAGCCTAAACAAGAAATATGCGATATAGTATAAAAATATAAAATGTCTAAGACGCTTATAACGACGTAAAATAAAAACATACAATATAAAGAATGACTTTAACAAGGAGAACACAAGTGACAAAAGTTTTAAACATACAGTCAACACTTTTCAGTGTTGACTGTTTTAAACTTTCAATCATAGATCATATTATATTTCTATAATATGATCTATTTATCATTTTAAAAAGCTGTGGTTTAGGTTAAATAGTATTTTAATTTATGCAAAAGAGAAAAATAGTCCTACGTTTTGCATTCATTTTTATTTTTTTAATTATAATTATCACGAAAAACGACAACGGCATTTTAACCACAAATGTCAGAGTGACAGTTATCTGACATATGGCTCATCTAGTACCGATCTATAGCCGAGTGACCAGCAGTCGCCGTCGTCGTAAAGCCAAGATACGCGGTGCTCGTAAACTTAAACACGGCTTACTGCATTTGTGGCCTGCTGCCATACGGTTGACCCTGTCGAGCCAATGGATTACAATAAACGCCAATATTGCACTTACCTACGCACTGACACATCTGTATGTCTTATTTTTATTAAGACGTTTTAGTATTTTCTTAGCAGCATTTTGTGCAGTTTTATTTGTACTGCAAAAATAGATAACTGAAGATTCCAGCAAAACAATTATCTATCTACTAAAATGCTTGTTACTTGTTAGTGGTGAATTTAAGCTAGTATACATTACAGGAGGCCCTAGTTTAAGAGACATAAACTTAGTCTCTTAAACTCTATTGTGTACAGATTTCTACAGCATTAATTAACGTATATGCTCTCTAACATAAATCCAAAAATTGTAAACTTAAAGTATAATTATCTATGTATTTTAGAGAAATAAGATAATAATTAAAAAAAATGTTTAACACAGGTAATAGGTTTCATTATTGTATATGATATCTACTAGCTACAATACAATACAAGTCTTCATAGTTATAAAGCATAAGCCCCAAAGGGAACAAAACATTATTCACAACACTTTTAAAGGTATCATCGTTAAGGTCTGACGATTTCTTTTATCTTAAGATTTTTATCACTTCTTCGTAATTTTTACACACTCCTTGAATTTATCTATCAGTCTCAATGTTAACCTTAATTCTAACCAATACCAGAAGCTTTAGTAGAGTAACTTCAAACGCTGTGCTAATCCAATATGACCTAAGTATATTGTACTAGAAACGTAATATAAAAATATGCAAAAAACTTTATGTAACATTTCGTGAATTCACTTACAAATGAAAATAATTTCCAGGAACTTCGCAATCACAATTACGTAGGTAAAGCAATGCCGCACGGTTTATTTAATATGAATGTGCCGTAGGTACCTTTATATTGTCCGGTAAACATATTGTTTTAATAAAATTGAGTGCATTAGCAGTTATTTGAGTAACAGCATTAGACAATATCTCGTACTCACGTCTCCCGTGGTGATCCAAACGACCTCCCGTGGTCGCAAGTAATCGCACTTTCCTTTTATTACCCTTAATGTCATCATCAAAGTGTGGAGGTATATCGCAGTAACCGCATTATGGCTCGTAGTTTTTCTAATTCACTCAACTAAGTTAGTGTTTCGACTCATAATAAATTGCGCAGTAAACTTTTCCAAAAGTGAAAGCGTCCTAGAGTGTAGTTTCACCTGGCGATAACAGATGGCGTTGGCTGGAGAGCTTTAAGTTGCTTTGTAGAAAACAACTGCGTAGTATGTAAAATTACATTGTTTTGTTAAGCTTTCTGTTTCAGTTTATTGTCGGCTTTCCCTATTCTTCGTAAACTTAGATAGGATAGGGTTTTACGTCGATCGAGAAGCTATCTCAATGTCTTCAAGAAATCCATTTATTTGCAATAAATTCTTCTTAAGGATAGAGTATAAGTAGGGCTTCAAAAAAAGACCTATATAACATTGTTCATTACTCAAGAAGGTGAAAGTAAAAAAGCAGGTATTCACACTTTCGTAATTCGTATAAGTAAGTTGGCAACGTTGTCTTTTGTAGTAGATATAGACAGTAAAACTCGTTGAATACATTTCTGTCACTGTAAAGAGAAAATATTTTGTTTTCAAGGAAAGTGCGGCACATCATCATTATGCCGCGTAATTTTTTTGTATGTGCCATTCCCGTGCCTGTACTTTTATGCCTTCCCTCCATAAAGACAAAAGGGACTTTGAAGTAAAATCACGTACATTTTTTGCAACTTACTTAGGAGAGATTCAGCCCCTTGCCTTCCATGTTAATATTTTCTGGGAAAACATTGCGGGGACAACTCATGGAAATTACATTTAGATATTTGCTCACAACGCGTACATCTGAGTGTGGGTAGGGATATTATATTTTACGTGCATGGAATGTAATAAAATGTTTAGGACACCGCGAGGCGCGCGCCGTAGCGGAGCCCTAACCAGCGTATAGGTAATGCCGATTGAAATGTAAATGAAGGGCCCGATACCGAACTTACATCTGTGGGCCCTAATCTCGTTTAGTTTTCATATAAACCTTCTTTCATATTGCCATGTAGGTATTCTGTTAATTAATTGCAGGTAATACAGCAGCTTTTAATTAAAATCGTTTGCATTAGGTACGTTGTAAATAAATTAATGCGAGTAATTTGGATACGTGAATTTCTAGAATTGCAAAACAAACGAAATGCTTTGTTTGAATAGTTCATAAATATTGGCTACACGTACTTGCTTATATACTTCGTAGAGGACAGTCGTAATGAAAAATTAAATACAAAAATGTATCAGCGGTAGGTACAAAAAATTTCGGTTTGTTTAAAGTACAGCTTACTCGTACATGCCGACTGTACGTTGGAGATCTGTCTGTTTCTCTCCCCTTTTTAAATAGTGGGCTTTGCGTGTCATATATTTTAAAAGTTTATTGAGCATTACTTGGCGAGATAGCGAGGGTGAGACGTTTCTACGAATTTTCCTTCGGGACCATTTTAAATTAGTTTTATAATGTAAGTGGTTTAACATAAATCATAAATACTTATTTAACTTAAAGCTCACTGGAGCTCTCCATTTAAACAGCTGCCAATTAAAGTTAATTTACGTTATAATCATTGTATTTGTGCTGCTCAGAGCCTACAGGCATTTGTCTGCACTCTCAGTTAAAATGATAACAATGACCCGACAAACAGTCGCAATTCACGGCGCTCCTGTGAGCAGCACATTCATCCAATTTTTGTCGGAAAACGTAAGCTAGGGAAATCGCATGACGCATTCTACGATAAAGTCTGTTCACTAGCAAAACTGTGTCCAATATAATGGTTTATGTACAAAATGCAATCCTTTCACTAATATAGCGCGTTTTGTATTAATTCGCACGATAAGCTGGTTAAAATAGCTACGCGTTTGGCAATTTATGCACTCTGCATTTTGGCTTTAATTTTCCATGATTACAACCCCGATTGTACAGTTTAGATAATAAGGACCGAATCTGAATGGACAGCGACGCTAATGTATTAATTTGTATGCTGATATTTGCCGTCAATCACTTTATACATATACATATTAATCAAATCCCATTTACTTTCGTTATTAATCAACGTCATTAATTAATTAGTTAAATATATATAACCCGTTAAAAGTATTTTTTTGTTTAAATTATTTTCTCTGAGTTTTCCTTTATGACGTGGATGTATTTCTACTTGCTTGTAATTTATATTCCCATACATTTCACAGAATTTTCGCTTCTGAAAATAAACTAGTTGAGGTTTTACAACATTCGGTTCAGCATTCGTTTCCAGGAATTCATTTTCATCTAGTGGACCGAAACTGGCTGGTATAAATTTAGCGGAAATAAAACTAAGCTACATAAACAATGAAAACAAATGAAACTGACTTATAAAAGCCGCCGTGTCTAAAAATATATACCTAACAACCTTTCAACAGAAACAGTCTGCCTGGAACAAAACTTCATGTCTTTTTCGGGATTAAAATAGGTCCAGTCGCTGAAGGTCCATTCTAAATATTGGTGGTTCTAAAAATTTTGAAAGTCGGATGGATAGTTTTGGTGATTATCCCCTACATACACAAACAAACGAATATCGCTTAGTAATATTATTTTAGTTAAAGTCTTTTTCATAACTTGGTACCGTACATACACCTAACTAAAGCTTATATTATAGGTCCGTAGATATTCCCAAGTAAAACCTAATTTATCTCCTTACTTTGGTAATTGCTTCAGCTCCAATCACTATACTATACATCGTGTATTGGACCTTTATAACGCTCTTAGTTTGTCTTGTGTTGTAAATGACCAGTCATCGGATTACTTGAAATTTAACTGGAACCCCGTTTATGGTACCAAATACCACCTGATTGGCTTAGCGATAGGACTGCTGCTCTAGGGGTTGCGGGTTTGATCCGCACAGAACAAAAATTTGTGCGATCCGCTGATGTTTGACCCGAGTCTGGGTTTTTGTGTGTGTGATATTTAACGTTTGTGAAACGCGCCTAAGATACCGGAATTATTTTTAGTGGGGCGTTCTAAAAAAACCTAACAATAAGTTTGTTTCAATATTGCCGACCTATCCAGGTTTGGTTTTCCATTAAGATCTTAAAACTTCAGAGCGGCCAAAGATTCATGTCTAGATTTTATATTGAAAGTTTAAGACCTCAGAGTAATGTGACATTGAAAGTAAATGTCTCCAGATCTTTATCTCGTCATCAAAACCTTGTAGGCTTATCTAGGTATTAAATTAATGATGTGATGTATCTTTGAATCGATTTGAACTTAATATAATACTGAAAGTTATTATACTATTTTCTTTGCCAGATATCATACGTGTGTCTGTTAAAGGATTATTTTTTTGGTGATCGAAGGAATGATATTAAATGATTCGTCATTTAAAATCATTTAAATGACGAATATATAATATTAATATAATATTTAATATTTATTCAAATAGTCGTAAAGATTCTGGCCTAAGTTTAAACCCAAACCAGTCTCTTCTTGTATATACGAATCTATCAACCACTTCACCAACGCCACAATCTTACGTATTACGTTACTGATACTAAAATGGTAACGGACATCGCCATCCACTTTATAGCCACTTACTGGGAAACGAAATGTACTAATTGTATCGCTGTAGATAGCCGGCGGCACTAGATAAGTAATAATGCATTTAAGGGGCAATCTATGACACATTCGTACGCCCGACGGCCTATCAAACTGCAATATCGTTTTATGTTCTCATCATGCCATAAACGAACATTAGTGACTCCTTAGCAATGCTAAACACTCGGTTTGCGAACGTGAACGCTTAATTTATGCGGTCTGAGTGTTTAATTGACTAAGTGGTATTTATAATGGACGGATGTTATGAATAATGGCAGCTGGAGTTGATTATGCGATAAATTCGCATTAGAATAAATATCATAATATGGAAATGCACTAAATTTCTAATTAATTATTTTTTGATTATGTATGTTCGATAAACATGAAATATTAAATGCTTGCACTTAGACTCATGCCAAACAATAATTAAGCTGCCGCGCCAATCAGGTCTTCGAATTTAGCGGGATAAGCCAATGATCTTCTAAGAGGTTTTAATATCCACCTGAGAGAATATCGAAGAAGTTTTATGATCATGAATAGTCCACAAGACATAGAAATACCTATATAACAAAACGAAATAGGTACCTTCAAGTGAAAAATCTTTTTTCTTAGATGACCGTAACCTCATCTATGTAGGAATAGCATGGACATATACCGTGTCCTTCAAAGACTGCATTCGAGCATTCATGCGAATTATACTCGCGACCTATAATCGTAACTACGTTTCTTCTGATCCTACTGATATAATATTATACCAGTGACAAAACCAGAGTTGTGTTGATTCGACGAATTCATTAATTACAAGATTACGCAATACGCGGCTCACAAAGCCATCACGGCTGGCAAGCTTGTCTCTGAAATCTCTAAATAGTTATTTCATTTAATATTCTCACAAGAATATGAAGAGCCGATTGCTATGTAGAAGATTAGAATACTTTGCCTAATATTAAACACAATTGACATAAATTGGATCACGGCACTTAGGTACAAGATTTTGAACGGTAATAAGTTTATTATAAAATCTATGTATATTTTCTTTTAATGGAAGTAAGGAAGTAGGTATATTAGGTTATGCTGTTGAGCTAAATCTGCTTAAAGCTAGGGTGTTAATAAATTCACTCTAAGCAGTATTAACAAGTGCAATGACATAAGTGAAACTTAGTGAAGTTGACGACCCGATTAGCTCAGAGTCGGGTAAACTATGGACTCGGGTTCTCATTCCACATGGGAAGAGTAAGTAGCATTGAGTATTGGTATATGATAAAATATATATATAGGTAATTAAATTATACATTGAATGTTGAATAAATCTCACATTTCTTTTATGTTAAAATATTAATCATGGCGCCATATTTTATATTGTTTAAATCAAATAATAATGAATAATGAACCAAACATTACTTAACGTAGCATGAATATCATAAATTCACATTAAATTTGAAAATAGAATCCGTTTTATTTCACAATTAATTTATGAAAACACTGAAATGTAACGGCCTAAATTAAATAATTTGTTTATAAGCCCAACATTTGGTGACCAGTGCGCTCAAAATAGTTTTTGTTTTAAAATGTAGGTAATATTTACTAATAGGTGTAGCACAGATTACACCTATGTCGGTAAGTGTGGTGAAGGTTTCCGGACCGAGTTTCAAAACGAAAGGTTGCGGGCTACTAGTATCTATGTGACAAGTTAATGTAAGTCATCACTCAATTACGGTGACGGAAAACATCGGGTTAAATTCCGCCCGGACCGGGGGACGACTCTTGGAGCCATATTGTTTATTAAAGGTTAAATTGCCAACAAACGTATTTTATCTCAGAAAGACTCAGAAAGTTATAGGTTACCGATAGACTCTAGTATATTTTCATATTGTGTTGCTTCAACGACTAATCTTATAACAAACACGCCGTTATCCCCCGAACGGCACAGGAATGTACTACACCCACATTTCATCAGGTATGTTATAGGTCCTAATCTAATGAGGGCGAGCCTATTGCCAACAACCGAGCCAAATCTAAATTCCGTGCTGTTACCATAGAGAAAATAAGTATATTTTGGTCTATGCTGTTACTAAGAATTACCTGATGGAAAAACCCAATAACACTTTGCACGACCCTAGATTTGAACTGAGGACCTTATTCTCAGCAGTTGCGCTTAGCGACCACTAGAAGACGTTCTAGGCAGTCTTAACATATACACCATATTAATCAGTATACAAGAAATACCATTATTACAGGGTGATATCAAGAAAAAACCCAAACACTCGGAGCTGGATATTGCGTTTTAGCGTCAATTGACCCGACGAGTGGTCAATAACTGAAATACTGAGGAGGTTTCATATTGCGCACTCCGATCAAGTGTTTTCATGGAAACCCCATAGATTCCTTAAAGTTAATAAAACTTTAATGTGTCTCGAGCATCTATAACTTCCTACTATACTAGGTACTTATAGAATATACCTACACAAGAAGGTACATTATAGATTATTATTATAGATAGATTAATATATATTATATTATATAATATAAGAATAGTATTTCTTTATCATTCCCAGTTTTGTTTATAGAAAACAAAAACATTTGCAGTTTCTTTCAATACTATTTTCTAGTTAAGATGAAAAATCTGAACACCTCTTTAAGTGTTTCTTTCACATTAATTGATCAATTAGTAATCAAAACGACTTAACTGTACTTCCTCAAAGATTAGTTTAGGTAATTACCTACACAATATACCTACCATGTACCAATTATGTATGTTGTTCGGTCTTCACGGTAGGAAAAAGTTATATGGACTACGATAATAATAATAATAACAACGACTTATAATATAAATATATAAATGTAATTTATAAGAAAAATGTTTAAAATAAAGGAAATAATAACGACTTAAAAAAATTAATACAATTATAACTTATACGTAAAGATTAATGACCATAAAATCAGCAGCAAGATGCAGTTAGGTTAGATGTATATCAGTATACTTGGAAGAGCGACTGTGACTTTGTAACCCAACTTGTTAAACCAATATCCCGGGGTAACATAATATCCCAGGTTACGTAGTACTACTATTATCATTTCACCTTATTAAGCATAAATTGTTCTAGAGAACTTTAATCATATACGGAAACACTGCCAAAACTTTCTCCGTAGTAATATGTTTAAAGCGAGAACGTACTTAAATTAATTATAATTAGGCGAAGTATTAAAGTAAACATTTCTGGCGGCTATAAAGAATTACAGTTACGCAAAGTACGCAAATGAAACATTGTCTTCGTACTTTTTATCAAAAAGTATCTGAGTTTTTTGTTCCAGTCCCATGGCACACCATTTCATTTACGCCATAACTTTTCCTATCGCCGCCATAAAAACTGTTAGATATTTACAGAGCCTCCGCACCGCCCAAGTTTCACTTAATCTAAATATAGACGTGGTCTTATAACCAGAGTCAGATTATCCGACGTAATGATATCCTAGCCCTGAATCATAGCTCTCTAGGGTGGTTCCCGACTCATACTTTCAAAGTTCATGACCATTAAGAGATTTCTCCGTTCTCTTTGGTCGATGCTTTAGGAGATAAATAAGACGTTCCGCCCAATAAATTGTGCTGTGAAAATTTTATCTAACCGGGAAAATGCTATGTGCGTCCCGACTAGGATATGCATTCCGGTCTAAAAGATAAGGGTTGTAGTGTTTAAAAATTTGTTGTGAGTTAATATGTTTGTTTTATATGCTTTCCTAAGGAAAATTAACA
Organism: Abrostola tripartita; assembly: GCA_905340225.1. Classification (NCBI taxonomy): domain Eukaryota; kingdom Metazoa; phylum Arthropoda; class Insecta; order Lepidoptera; family Noctuidae; genus Abrostola; species Abrostola tripartita. The sequence goes on from HG996488.1 coordinate 9,314,986, forward strand.
AGTTAGCTAACCTTTATGAGATAATAAACATAACCACACTTAAGATACTAATTAGATTAAGTTATAAAACTAAAATCATCAAACACAGTCAGCCAGTCACATTAACTATTATAAATAAGTTTTCGGAATAAATCCAATTATTTATATTGTCATGAACAATGTATTTTTAGTCTCTGTGGATGAAAAATAATAATCAATGAAGTAATTTCAGTTACACAAGGAAGGGACAGTCAATCTATCAATTGACAGGTCGAAGTAAGTCAGAAAAGTGTTGTTACGAAAATATGTAACTAGGTAGATACTACTTTATTTATTCATATTTGTTTAGTTCCTTTTTTAATTAAACTAATATCGTAGTACGACCAAAAAATGCTTCCAAAGGGTGTCGTACGTCCATTGAACGCTTGGCACAGCTTTCATCATCATCATCATCATCAGCCAAAGACGTCCACTGTTGAACATAGGCCTCCCCGTTTAAGCGGGGGGTTTGCAATAATCCCCACGCTTGGCAAGCGGCTTGGGGATCGCAGTATTGGTGGTGGAGTTACAGAAGACGCTGCTGCCCATCTACTGAATTTTCCCTTAGTCGCCTCTTACGACACCCACGGGAGGAAAGGGGGTGGTCAATTCTAGGCCGGATACCACACGGCACAGCTTTACTCTTGCGTATTGACAGTCATTTGTTTTCTACTCATTTAGCAGCACGCGACAGAAAACTAATAATGGTATTTATTGCCTTCGCAATTGGGTATAGTTCTAAAGTTTATACACAGACAGACACAGACATCTAGAATTCCAGACTCGTAAGTCCCGTAACCAATATGAGACTACGAAAAAAATTGTTGCGTAAATTGAGTTTAGCCAAATACAAACTTCGGACAATATAATCTATTTCTCGAACATCACATAAACACAAGAACATACGTAATATTCATTCAATAAGGCGATATGCGCGAACATAACGGGTTTTAAAAGGCATTTCATTTTTATGGCGTGTTCAATCCTGAGGGTAATAATGTTGACAACGTTGTTCAAGTGGACTCAAGTGCTGGGACATATTAAACGTACTGCGGGAATAAGCAGCGTTCGAAGAGTCGAGTTTTATTTAATTACGGATTTGTAGTTAAGTGGGAATTAAATTATCTCATGTATTTTCGGGCGAGACTTTTGAGTGAAGGTCTTACGTAAGATTTCTATGTAACAAAGACAAAGGGCTACAAAATACAACCTAAAATCACATCTGTATTTTCCGAAGGAGTTGGCAGAGGTGTATATAATTCTCCCATATTGTGCCAGTTCAAAATATTATTAGATTTGTTTTATATTTGAAAACTTAATCAAAATATTACCTATTAGGTTTGTTTTGAACTTTATATTTTTTAGCTTAATTGATAAGCATCCTAATAGTGCCTGATAGAAGGTACTATTCTTCATGAAATGTTATCAAACACCAAATATACTAATTCTTCTGAGAGTAATCAAAAAAGCGATAATAATGAGGCATCTGTCTAGCCATTCTAAGTAAATAGGTTTAGTGGAAGACATAATTATGTTATTATGATACAGGAATAAATTCTATTAATGCTGTCGGACGCTGGTCGCAGTATTGGGACTTCCATTGTTGCAATATGGTTGCCATAGCACCACCGTAAATATTTACCCCTTGATACCTCATATGGCAAGGGTCGAGTTCCTCGCGTCCCCAAGGATGCCATGTAACGTGGAACATAAACTGGTGGCTCAACGCGGACGTATCCAGCCTTAAGGCCTCATTATAGAATTATTGCTTCTTTGATTACTCCCTAAAGAATTAGTTCACATACCCTATTAACTGTTATTGCAAAACTGATGCTCTAACCACGTTTAAGTATTTCTTAGTACCGTTCTTTGAAGACTTGAGGATTTTTAGTCTAAGTTCTCAACCCTATGTACGAGTAGAAATTAGCAGAGTAAATATTTTATTAAGCTTCAGCATTCTTACAAAAGCGTTTCTGTTAAAAGTTATGCTAGCTTTTATAATAATTATAAAGTAGGCCGCACAGCGATTATTGTGGATTCATTGACTATAGATTACAAATGAAGACAGTCAGTTGATTGTTCGCTGTTCGTGTTATTAATTCAAAGACGTATATAACATTGTATACAAAGCATGTCAAGTCAGTTACTGTTGTTTAATTATGTTATATAATAATATCTTATTATAACCTTTTGTAAGATTTTGTTTGTTGGAATGGAATATTCCTGACTATTTTTAAGGTTTGAACATTAAAGTGAACTAATATTTCTTTTACAGAACAATGAAAAATATTCAAGCTTAAAGAAATTTCACTACTTTGTTTAAAATGTTGCGCGAATTTTCACCAAAGTGATATGCATTAGCGACTAATTCTAAGAGAGACACAGAAAGTAAAATTTATTATTCTATTCGAGTACGTTACGAGGTGACGTTTTTAGGAGAATATTTTAGTGTTTGAGGAAGTTACGAAGTTTGTAATTAGTTTGGTGTACCGGCAGGTGGCTCCACTGTCTTTGCAGTATCATCACGTGCCATAACTTTTTCATTTGACGCGTACACGAGCAACTTTTCCATTTCTTTTTATTAACATCATAACGAAAATGAGAGTAGGCTTTATGAGAAACAGATACCTGATGGTTTTGCTAAGTATCCTCGCTGCCTCTCATTTACTTAGGTTATTATAACTTCGGGGCCTGGAGAAAGCAAGATGTCGCCGACTGATAACTAATGTATATCGACGTCGGTTTGTATATTAGCATACTAAGTAAAAAATGATGTTAATTTATACACTTTGTCAAGAAAAAACTTGTCAAACTTGCAGAAAATAAATGTGTAAATAATAAACTCGCAAACTAAGTAATTATAGAACATGGCAGAGAACTTTGATTCGAACCTACAGGCGATATCTCAATACAATTTTGGTATAACCATAATACAATTTATTACAAAAAGATTTATACATTTCTCAAGGCTTTTACCCGTAATAAAAACAGATGTTTATTAGTTTAGACGATTGCTGAAACCCGAGGCGAATGTTCTAAACAACAGAACGCGTTATGAAAAGAATTGTTGTCCCTGTTTGAATTCTCATTTCGGGAACGAAATAAAAAAAAATCTTTCAAATCACGTACTTGAGCGAAGTTACTTAGCTTAGGAACAAGTCTTTTTATCTTTTTGTACATTAATAATTTGTTTGGGTCGTATACGGGCCTGCGAGTTACATATAACTTAGGTATGTTATTTTCTCATACAAAGCTGTCAAGATTGTGACAGAAGGTTTTATTTTTTACGTGCAAAGAATGTAATGAGTAAGGACATAACATGCTCCATTATAATATAATGCGTTGGCAGTGAGCGACGTCGCTTCTTTGAAGATGAATAAATTGATAACATAAGTCAACCGCTCGTTGGGGATTCTTATTCAGAATTTTATGGCCTAATGGAAATATATTATCCTGATGTTCTGATATACGTAATCGGATATATCAATAAATAACTATTTGTACTAAGCAGAAGCCAGAAGTATTTATTAGCTATGACCTATACTATTTATTTGGCATTGAATTGATTATATAAACGGAATACATTAACTTAAAAGCCTATAAAGTAATCCGATTTACTTTAAAATAAATGACTTCTTAATGCAGCAAATTCTAGTTTCATAACTCAAAGTCGCAAACAATATACTTATAAGAACATTATACTGAATAAATAATCTTTTCGGAGGTGCCTTTTACTGAAAGCTTTTTACAACATTCTTAGGATTTGCTTTGCAAAATGCGCATTGCACAGCTTTGTACGCATACGCTGAAATATTAAACGACACTTATAGCTGTGGGAAGCGGAACACGTGACTTACAAAGGGTTTTCTTTGATTTGTTACCGTGTATGGATCGAGCAAGGCTGGCTAGTTCCGTTCATGGCAACAATTGAAGATCCGCTGTCGGATCCTAAGCTAACAAACGATTAGGATTCATTCCTTCACCCACCGTCACTTCTGCTTTGATAAACAAACACTTAGCGAAATGCTTATTCCATTACGCCCTCTACTAAATCAATCCTTAATTGCAGAAAAGTACCTACTTATTTTAAAAACTATCTATTTTTTGTACGGTTGTTTGTGAAAACTGGATAAAAAAATACATTAATTTACAAAATTGTAGTAAAAACTTGTTTAAAAACACGTAATTTACCAAATCCAACCGAATTGCAAAGCCGGACAAACTTGCGAACTGTAGGCGCCGAGTTTTTCAATGGAACTTGGCAACATCTCTAGTAGCGTGACTAAAAAACTAGCAAAAACAGCATCGAAGTAAAAGACTAGCCGAATAATTACACAATGCATACGTCTTAATAAAGAAGAACAAGGAAGGCAGTGAATTGAGTGGTGTGCCGCAGTGCGTCGTGCAGTGGCGTTGACACTGGCGCCGCGAGGCCGGCACGCGACCAATTTACTTAAGGCTGTGTACACAGGTCAGGGCGGGTAAATCACGGCTAAATGACTATTAAATCACCTTTTTTGCAGAGTCAAGCGATGTAATAACGTGTTAAAATTTGAAAATGTTTATATGCTAAATTAATGGTTATACGGAACTGAAATCAGTATTAAATAACCAACTAATTTAAGGTACCAAATTGATAGCAAAACGGTCGCATAATTATTTATTGGGGAAACCCTTTGGGAATAACAGGCATGTAGTGCACCTGCAGTTCGCGGAAGACCATCGGGTTCTTCGTGACAGGGGGTGAACCTAACCCCATTTGCTAGGCGTAATTCCAAGTCAGGCTATTACTGAGAATTTTCAAGCAAAATACCCATTTATATTACACTCCGCTAGCAGTGGTTATTACTACACCGTCATTTGTTTCGGAATACACGTGTGATTTGTTCTTTTAATTTTATTTTAGACTGATATAATCAAATCCGACTGCGCTTCAGTAAATATGTTTCAAGTTATACATGTATCAGCGTAGACGAAATCTGCTTCGCATATGAGATGACATCACATAGATTGTTCTTATACTTATGCTTATAATGAAAGCCTTATATAGCCGATAAATCCAGAAACATAAAGCAGTGACAAAAAATAATAAAACAAAACCCACGTGAACATAAAACATTTAGTGTTCTAAAGATCGCAATGAAGGGTTTAGTTGCAAAATCACTAAATGTGCCCTCACCCTAAAGACTTAATGACTATTTCACATATTTTACTGTAATCACACGAACTTACCGATTTATAATTTAGTTATTTCAATTAGTTTATGTCTTCGCATCGATTAGCAAATATGAAACTTTTAGAAAACAAAAAATTTTGTTTGGAAAATTCTTGATTTGATTGAGCCAGTAATGGCAAAGTTAGCAACTTAAAAAAAACATGTCAACAATACGAATTAGAGGTAATAATGTACGAGGCAAAAATTAATTATATGTTATTAAGAATTTTATGTTTGTTATCTTATTGTAAAGAAAACTGTGTTGTTTTTTATAAGAAATAAAATCTTTAAACCGAATTACCCTAAAATGATGAAGGGATTTTGAAGCAATAGTAATCTTTGATATAAATAGATTCATTGGATAAGTTAAAATAAAATGTGCGGATTATGTAACCGTGTAGATCCTCAAGTGTAGTTTAGTCCAAAATATTTGTAGGAAATATAATAAGTACTTGAACTGAAAAATGGTACACCGTAACACGGAATGAGCCGTGTGGTATCCGGCCTAGAATTGACCACCCCCTTTCCTCCCGTGGGTGTCGTGGGAGGCGACTAAGGGAAAATTCAGAAGATGGGCAGCAGCGTCTTCTGTATCTTCACCACCAATACTGCGATCACCAAGCCGCTTGCCAAGCATGGGGATTATGGCAACCCCCCCCCCCCCCGATGATGATGATAATATGGAATATTAAAATTTCCATTTTCCTAAGTAAAGCGACTTTACAGACTATTCCAATCTATGCTACTCTAAGACACTAGGATGCTACTGTGTATTATCATAATTATGTGCAATGTGCATACAAACAGGTATCACGCACTGATTAGGGTTTGCATAAAAGCTCACGATAAAATATACGCCACTCATTAATAATAATAATTGAACAACATTATTTTAAAGAAGAGTTGTTAGCGTCACATTATTTGTTTTTGTTACCTGAAATATGATTATATTTACTGCGCTATTTATGCCAGCTACATTGGTATTTTGGAATTTGTATAGTTTAAGTCACCATTCTTATAATAAAATTTACAAAAACCGCAATTAATTAATTTTAATTAGAAGTTATAGTTACACGTGCCTTGAAGTAGTTTATTTAACAGTGTTTAATGTGAACAGGCCTGCCTACCGACCACGAGTGCCATACCAATCCACTTCTCTCAATTGATTCTTACCGTTCGTGCGGGAACTATGTTTTCCTTTACTTTCATGATTCGATTAGAACATGTTTTCACCCACATTGAACGCACAAAAAGAAAATCCAATGAGGAGGAAATTCTTTTACATGAATAATTTATTTCTAATATATTATTTCTTATCAAGTCTACTACCTCCTCAACGCTGCTTCTCAATAGAAGCATGCTTTCACTAAAGGTAACTAAGATAAACGGTTAAAAAGTATCGAAAAAAGATTACATTTAAATAATATCACCCAAGCGATCACTTTCGCCTACGCGTGAATGGCAATTGGCTTCATGAAATCTGGCCTCCTGGGCTCTTAGTAATCAACCCGAGGAATGTTCGATTCCAACAAAGATTCCTTTTTGCAAGGACTAAAAAGATTCTTATCATGAAATAAATTGCTGTTATAAGGGTAAGAGAAAATTACAATTTGCGATGGGGCTCGAGCATAGAATTAGCCGTGGCCTAGATTCGCCCTTTATTTGTAAGTAGGATAATTTTTTTATTATTTAAACTCGCCGCTTCGCTACGTCTGCATACTAAACTAGGAGATCAGGGTACAGGCTTACCCATTTTATGTTTCGGGTCCGAAACACATTACCTATGCATTAACATAAAAAAATAATAGGCGATATCGAAATTCTATATTACTGTTTAACCCTTTTAGAAATTTGTATGCATGTCTAAGAAAAATGTTCGGTACCGTCAATGGATCCTACCTCCGTAAATTCAGGTCAGTAATGCTGTTCCTATAATATTGTAATGACGTTTGATCCTTAGTGGGGAAGGTAGAAGTGTGTTGTTGTTTACCAATACTTTAATGATGGTTGCTATGGTGATTGAGTATTATGAATTATGTTAGGAGAAGCTTCAGCCACAATTCACACTTATTGCACATTTAACAACGCAGGAAAACTCTCAAAAGCTTCACTAATTTAAGACTGGAAAGTTCTTAGTCTTGAATAATTATTTGCTTCGCTGCGTAATAAAAAGTATTTGTACTAAAGTGGGAAAATTATTCCCTACAAATGCCTTAAATCATAGCATTTAAACTGTTTGTAACCCGTCAAAATCAAAACCGAAAATACCTTACATTATGATGTGTTGAAAACGTGTAAGGACAAGGGGCTTTCACTTTCAACCCCTACGGTGAAAATACATTCAAAACCACTCAAATATGAATACTACATAAATCACAGGCTTTACTTTACAATGTTATGAAACTAACTAAACAATTGAACTCCAGTCCAGTTACAATTCAGTGTGGTCGAATTAAATCAGGCTAGTTAAGTGTGACCGTACGAAGCAAATCTCTGCAAGTGGTCGGCTTCATAATTTCATAATCTTAATGGCTACCTCGCTTCGTAAAGTGGAGGAATTTAGTGAGGTACCTTCCCCCGAGGCTAAACACTTTGCTGACCATATCTTACATCTCGGTAATAACCCGGGATAATGGACTGGCCGGTTTTTGAGTACGTCTTATACATTTTTCTTAGTGTTACGTTTTATCTTCTTGGTTTTTTTATTAGGGGTAATTGAATGTAATTTTTATTTGTTAGTTTGGGCAGAAGTTGTTCATTAACACCTGTAGATTTTTTTGTGCAATTAATACACCTGTTCGTAATGTTAGTAAAATTATTATTAACCTTTGTATGAACGATTATAATTATCTTAGGCTAAGCTTTAATTCTTTGTTGTTGGACCTAGATGAAGACTATTTAAGATTTTTCAAATTTCCTTTATCAATTTAGACTATTTAAGATGCTTTAAAATAAAAAAATAAAGTTATCTTCACATTTATTTCTTCAGAAACCATCGATATCTTTGCAGCATATTTATACAAAACTATAATCTGAAGCTAAAAGGAACTTTAAGCAACACAAGATCAAAAATCGATCTTCATTAGCATCCCACCGATTCGCGAATACACGAATTTTAACCATGCCGTTTTCCCACAGCGATTCATAAAGTAAAGAGGGTTTCAAGTGCACCGTCATTAATTCAATTTACATACAATGCCGGCCGTGATGTGCTCCGCGAGACAGATAATCGCACAAATGACTTTTCGAACTCAGCGCTGGATGGCATTATTCTCGATGGAGTCACGTAACAGAATTATTTTCGACGTGTTAATATATTTAGCATAAATTTTCCGATATTTTAAACTTCATACTGTTTTTGCACAAGATTAAGTTCGCAAGGACTGCTAGTTGTCACACTGTTTTGTCTAGTCGGTATAAACATGGACAGTAAAATAATATTTTTGTTACGCACTCAATAATTTATAGTTGTTTATCTGGGGAGATAATAGGTTGTTATAAAAATGTTGATGTATTAATGGCGGCTGTTTGTTGTGTAAGCGGTCTGCGTTAGTCTAGAATATCACAACAAGGACATAATAATGTACCCAATTATATAATACCTCAGGTTTACATAAAAATTGAAAGCAATGTGAACTCGAATTCTATGAATTGCGTTTTTATTCAAGTCAAATAACCAATTATCAGGAGAATTTACTATATAACTTTTAAATTAAATTGAGCTTCGATTTACAATCAAAAAACTTTTTAATAGCACTCCCAAAACGATATTACATACCTATTTGAATACAATTAATATCACTTCAAAAGTTCAATTCTCGATTCAAAACATTTCAAAAATTACTAAATTAAAGCGCAACTCGCACGTTTATTTTCAACTGTCACATTTGAAATATCGTAATACAGTTTGCATATGACCATTCGTCGGTCGGCAAACGAGAGAGGGGGAGCATAGAAACTGTAAATGGAATGAAAACATTCGAGTTTCGTTTTCATTCATTTAATTAGCCGGAGTTTTAAACGCGGCGCCGCCGTGTCGCTCCGTGCCGTAATCGACCATCCATTCGGATGTTTCACTATTTTCTTTGTTAACTGTTGTTTTATTTCTGATTTTCTTTTATAAAATCCGATCTAGTAACGTGTTTTTAATAATGGCAATGATTTTTGGGCTTTGTTTGATTTTGTTATTAAAAATTTCATTTTTATTAAAAATCTGCAAGTTAATAATAAAAATTTCATTTTTATTAAAAATCTGCAAGTTAATATTAAAAATTTCATTTTTATTAAAAATTTGCATGTTAATATTAAAATATTTTCTATTACAAAAAATAAATTTCAAAGCAATCAGAGAATGGTGAAACAGAAAAGCTCTTTTATTTTGCAATAGCAGCAGATGCAAACGGGAAGTGCATTGGGCGACTTTTGTTTTCAACTTTTTCCGAATTTATGACTTGGATCCCACATGAGTTCAGGCGTGGACAAGTTTTCATCTAGTTATAGCACAGGTAACAAGTTCATATAGGTGTTTTTGAAATTAAATTGAAAATAACTTTTATGTGTGCTCGTGCTTAAAAGTCCGTGTGTCATCGAGAGAGCCAATTAATTACCAATTCAAATCTAGTAATAATGTAAGTGATGCTACGCGAAAAGCCCAATATCTTGGGGTTCGCAATTCGCCTTCAATTAGTGCAGGCGTCGGTTCTCTTTATTTATTCAGAGGGACCGAATAAAATAAAAAGGTAGAAAAAATATCTCTGAGATAAACATTCATATGCCGAAATGGAAGCCGAAGGTTTGGTATTAGAATACGTTCAAGGTACGCTGGCAAAATATTTTGATTTACTACTGACTGTTGAGGGTTCAGGGACTGATTGAAACTTGCACTCCGAAGTCAATATCAGCGTTTCAATTTCGTTGTATTGAGCACTATAAAATGTATTTACTTTGTGAAGGTAAGTGCCTTATATACTAGGGAGTCTAATAAGTTTCTGTAATAATAAACTTGGGTGCGGCTGTTCCTCCAAGCAATTGTATTGGTTTAGAGTGTCTTATACCCCGCTGCTGTATCTTATTGAACGTTGTTGTCTGAAACTACGGTGACATTGATTGGTAGGTGTAGTGTATAGTGTTAACCGCGGGTGAATATAGTGTCGCTGAATACATTTATTAAATTGTTAGCTACTATTTGAAATTACGGAATTTCTAACATTACTAAGATTTCTTTTGAGCTATCCTCTGTCTCGTACCTTCTCTATATGAAAAGAGTTAGAGACACACGTAAATATTTTGAGCTGTTCCATACGAAGAATAAACGGGCTATACTCCTAAACATTCACGAGCTGTGGCAAAAAGCGAAACAGCCATGAACACGGAACGATTAAAATGTGGTTTATTGTGGGCTAAATATGATCGGTGTTAATGTGTTCCGGCCCCTTTGTGAAGTTGGCAACGGGTCCGCGATGGTTCGTAACGCATTTATGACCAGCCTTGAGTATTTATTATTAGGTGCCCAACCGTACATTAGACGACGTAAGTACTCATTCCTTAGGTACAGGTATGTAGAGGTATAATTGTAAAACGTTTCTAATATAACACCTATAGGGCAGACTTAAAAAAAGTAAGACTGAATTTGTTTATCTTTATTATTTAAATCATTCAATGAATAATTTTCTACTAGTCCTAATAGCTAGTTATTATTGGTAACAGATTTATATTTAGATGTAGAGACGTATTTTATTAAAATTGACATCACACAGAGCACAAACATCCTTACAAAAATATGAGATTTCTCATAAAACAAGCGAAACATAAAACTTTAATGTTATTTTCATATATTATTATCGCACTAGAAAATCCGTTACAGATCCCTCTTAAAAGTGCGTGGATATGTTGGACCTTTTTTGCGTAAAGGTGCTTCCGTTCCCGGATTAACATAATAGGATATTCTTTATCCCTGTAAGTTGTAGGGCTCCCGTGGGAGACCTAAAGTTCGCTCAAACTCCGTGGGGTGAAGGACTGGTGTATTATAAAAATCCATTGGTTTATGTCATCACCAAACCCTTGAAAGTTGAATTTTTATAGCTAAGGTTCGGAAAACATGTTATTTTCCTTTAAATAAAATATTTAAGGCCCGTTCCGATGTTGTTGGTCCCACGTTATTTAGTGAAGTTCAAGTTTGGACATTATTTACACTTAGCTTCGTCTTGAGCAACGAACGGGCTAACAACTTGAAATTTTAAAAAGATTTTACAAATACAAATAGAATACAAAATAATACTTTTGTTGTATTTGTAGTAATACCGAAGCTTACAAATAAAACACAAGAATTTACTTACTAATTTTAAATTCTTTGTTAGGATTAAGATTAACAATATTTATATGAAGCACGAGTTTGTATCTATTATTTGCATTTTACTGTATGAAAACGCATAGCTATATAACTGATTCATAACTTTAAAAAAACACAACCCTTTTCGTATCAAATTTCCAGTTTAAAATGGTGTACAATATTTTTAAATTGTAATCATAGTAAAAGTACGTTAGTGTAGGGTCGCCCGGCGGGGGACCGTGCTCATAAACCATCGTTCGGTCTGCACTAAATGTCAATGTACAAGGGCACAACCGACAACTCTACCTGGGGCACTACCCTATCACTTGTACACTGTATTTGTATCGATGTCTGGTACGTAGTTATGGTAAATTGTATTATTTGTACGAGGATCTTTTGGAATGTTACTTTAAATTGATCGAATTTTTACTTGGTAGCTTTACGTTATTTATGTTTTCTACCGATAGGTATAATGCGACAGCAGTGTTTGTTTGTAAAGGGTAAAATTCATACAATGTATACCGACAAACAATTATGCTGTTATACCTAAAAAGGTGGAAAGAGTGTTTACCTTAATCAAGAGTTCACTCCACTTTTCGTGTTCATAATGAGTACGATGTGATAAGTGGCGAGACTTTAACAATTCATCGAAACCAGTTCAGCGTTCCCAGTGACTGAAGGGAAATGCATTCTAAATCCATCCCTGGTTGAAATTAATCCGAAAAATACTAGACTCATTTATTATTGCTCAGTATTTCTCATCCTAGGATTATAAACTATGAATACTTACATAGTCTATAAGATAGAATATCACGACAATTGCACGCAGAGCTCGGCAGTCGCAAGTTATGCGAAGCATGTTGGAGCGAAATTACTTAATAACGCTCGGGCAGTTTTTCGCAAACGTTGACTAAACCGTGTAAGACGTACAAAAACAATGGAGATGTTATTAAGGATCTTATGACCTACACAACAGTGATAGTACCTATATTAAACACATAGATACCTTCTTATACACACTGATATCCTAGTATGAGCGTGGAAAAAAAATAGGCGGGTTTATTAAATGGAAATATTTCCTAATCATATCTTAATACTTATCTATTGATAAAATCCTGAATTCTAGCAACAAAAGAACTTTGTCAGCCAAGGAAAACAAACCTATCCCAGATTTTTATACGTATACGTGCATATACGTTTTAACATATATAAAATAGAGTCTATAGACAAACAAGTAAATACACCAAGGCTTACAATTAAATAAATCAACTTAACTAAAGCACAAATTATTCAAATAAACACAATTATTCAGGAATGAAATGAATGTTGTGCTTATACGTTTAATATTCATATTATGCATGTAAGTCGCGAGAGAGACTTATTGACAGTATTACGACCCTAAGAGGCATTAGGAGTGTGAGCACACGTATTGAGCATATTGATTTTATATTAGAATCAAGTAATTTGGAGAAACTATTAGCTTTTGTTCGTATTGTCACCGCGAGGTATCCTATTGGGAATGTAATGCACACAGTATTCCCAAAAGAGGTTCACTTTGCACTTACATTTTGTCAGATATTTCATATCTACACTATATCTAATTATGCAGTGATTAATCAAGTATCTATGAAATCAAATGATATACCTAATTAAATTGAGTAGGTAGTCATAATTGTTCTTGCCCGATTTCGAACCCACAACTTAGGTCACTACAATACACTGTTTATGACGTAATATAAAATCTACAACACCACTCTAACCAATTCACATTACATCATTCTCTTATGCGGTTACATTCAGTAATAATTCGTGTACCACCAAAATGCGATCGAAATAATTTTATGGAAGTACATAGAGTAATACATCAAGTAGATATGTCACCTAGATATCAAGAAGTTTGATAAAGTTTTAAACTCTCCTACTTACATGTAAGTACTTCGGACGCACCCTGGCTAGTCAGTCCTGTCACAAAGTTGGTGGCCAACTTTTTCACCACGGCATGAGGAGATAGCTTATGTCGAGAAGTTCAAACAATTGCCGACAGTCACCTTACACGTACGACGAAGTGTTCGTAAGTAGGTCATTGTGTACTCTGGAGTAATAAACTCATTTACTTCTTTTTTATAAATCTTTATTTCCTACTTGATCAAGTGGAAGGCTGCGCGACTGCTGAGCAGGCCTAGTTCAATTTCCAGGACAGAAGGGCGCCGGCTGCCTGTTAAAGGTATCATCCCGAAAAAAGACATAATTCTCAGTAACATCAGAGTCACGATTTGTTCTTGGTTGCTAGCAATAAGCTCGCTCCTTTTCTCTGGAACAGCCCTAGTCTGGTTGCCTCGATAGAAGCTAATTGTAGATTCTTATTAACAGGCCATGATCGCCACGAGAAAGGCTTATCAAAATATTTGTTCCCAAGTTTCTTTGTTAAGACCTAAACTGGACGCGAAGTTCGGTTGTACTACATACCTTTGCCTACCTCAGGGAATACAGGCTTAAGGCTACGTACCTATTATGTTATGTTTTTATCGTGAATCCGCAACGGCATGCTAAATTTATGTATCGTGCCGTCTGCGGGTGCGACGTGCCTTGGCGCAGAACAATTGATCGGTGATGTACACCGTGGGCCGTGGAGCGAACTCAGCGCCCCTACCCCCAACAACATAAAATTTTATGACCGCGAATATTTATTATTTATAGTTTTATATAGCTGCCTACCATCGATTTCCTAGTCATGTTCCACATTGTAGCACGTCAGATATTTTCTTTCTATCAATTGGATGTGGTTCTTGTGAGTTTAATAAAACACAAAAGCATTTAGAAATCTGCTAGGCAAAGATGAATACTGTAAATGATTACCAACTTTAAATTTTGTACCTACTAAATATATTTTCTTGCTCCCTGTATTTACCGACTCATTTTCACGTCTAAACCATTTTTATGAAATTTATCTCGCAGATAACTTTGAGTGTGTGACGTCGTAGAACCTATTTATCCATTGAATATAGGTACCTTATAAACAGCAATGGAAATATAAATTGGCCTTTAAATATATATTATAAGCCTGGCCCATTTATTATTACAAATACAAAATATTAACAACATAATATGAACGCAATGCATCGCACTCAATGATTTATTCGCTCATATCTTACTTTAATTAAATGTGATTTTAATTAAAGATTACAGATCGGATGCTACATCGCAGCCGAGTGACCTAGCAAAATGTAGCCGCAACTATCTTTAATTAAATACCAATTTATATTGACTTACACATCCAAGCAAAATGTTACATATAAGGGGTCAACTTATACTGAATATGTTTGTTATTTATATTAATTAGCTTCGCTCGCGACTTCGTTCGCGTCGCGTCGCCTACGTGATTAACATGATGGTTTAAAACGTCCCCTGTGCGCTAATCTGGGATTCATTCTATGCAATTGTTAGTCTTGAGTCTTAATACGGTTATAAACTAAATACAAATAAGGAAAAAAAATCGAAAATATATAAAGTTCAAAAGAATACACGATGGCAGTTGACTACTTATCGCTGCAAATTAAAAGAAAACGACGTCTTCATATTATTGCAGATACAGTCTTGAGGCTTTTATATTAAGCACTTAAGTCGACTTTATGAAATCAAGCATTAGTTATTATTTTCCATAAAATTATGTGTACTACAAGGAATTCAGATAATAACCAATATTTTTATACCCTATTAACTGACTAACTAATAACTAAGAATTCAACATTAATACCGCAATTTCCAAGAAGAATTTCTTTTTAATATAGATTACATATAACTCAACGCTGGTATTTGCACAAAATGTTTTAATGTCATAAATACACAGTATCAAAAGATATACTTATCGTTTAACGAAAAATACTAAAGCCGCAAAATCGCAGTATCGGAGCTATAATTGAAAACATGAAAATGATACTCGGCAAAGGGTTTAACCGTCAGTAAAAATGGTGTTTTAATCCGTCCATCGATACCTGCCGGCGACAGCCGGATTACCGTCCTGCCTCACTGTCGACCAACTTGCCATTTTATTTTTAATACTTACGCAGCTGTATTCTATAGCTCCGTTTGAGTTTTAGTTCAACCTACACTATGGTGCAAGCTATTGCGCTGTGTAAAAGAGGCTCATTAAACATTTTGCCGCGACACACAGTTTAAAGTAGAACACATCTAGGTGTTCAGGAAAGGACTGGAAGGCTGCCAACTACCTGTAGATGTTGTGCTCTTTAGAAAATTTACAGCCAGCTAAGGTGGCGTTTTTTATTGCCCTTTATGACTTATTGAAAACGATAAATGCAAACAAAATTTTATTCGAACTCATACGGAACGTACCGATAGATATTTTTTCTCGGTGGCTCGTGCATCTGTCACACGTTTCCTTCCCCTTTATTAAATTTATTAGAGTTGTATTCGGTAAATAAGTGGAGCGATAGGTAACGTCGGCGTATTCCCACGTTTAAGGCGGCGCGTCACCGGGAATCCCGCGCCCTCCCCGGGGCGGCCAGGCGAAATGTTAAGCGGATTCACGTTATTGTTGGAGCCATTTTGTGAACTTGTACAGGGAAGCCGAATGTTTCGATATAAATTCACGACAAAGAGATAGCACTTTGAGAAATGCACGAGTTTCTTACGTTTCCATTTCACAATCGCGACAATTTCATTTAGTTATATAAACACTTTGCCATTGTCGAAAGCCGGGCCTCCTTGGAATCGATCGTTAAATAAATACCTACTGATGAACATCAGAAATAGTTCGATAATATTATCGATGCCACGAAGAGGTTTGCATTCAACTTTACGACCTTGTTCGTATTTATTAAATATGTCCGTCTTTTCCGACCCCAAATTTTACGACTGTACAATAAAACATGTCTCGACATCCAAATTTATATGCGTACATAAAGTTTTATATCCGCGCGACTTGCACCGGCGGAGGTTTTCCTAATTGTTACCGGTCATGGACGGAATGAAAACAGGCCACGAGGGGTTCATGAAAATTCAAAATAGTGACGAATAAGCGACAAGCTCCATAAAATCAGATATTCCGAATGCCATTGTACGCAGACGATCGATTGCGCGAAAGTCAACTTCGAAAACTAAGCCCTCGTATTGTAATTGATGGCCGCTGTAGATTGTACAAGGTAGACGGCGCGGGCTGAACACTGAACAACAAGAACAACACAGCATCGTCCACTGAACTTATGGAGGCCGGCTTGTATAAAGTCGCGCTTTCTAATGATGTAATTTGTTCCGTATAATTTCCACGTTACCACCCCGTGTTGACACGGACCGGGCTTTGCGATCTTGTTTGTTTTAGTGTGTCTGCCGGCTTACGTTCTAAATGTTCAATTTGTGTGATTTTTCCGTATCGTTTAGCAATGTTCCATTCAAAATAACGTGCTCATGAATCGGTCATAGCCGATTGCCGTCGATTCAGTGAGTCATGTTTATTGACCTTTTGTTGCTTTAATTAGTCATCGCGACTGTGACTCGTTGGCGTCGCATATAAAACAGGTGGGAATTTCATTTCGCTAATAGTGTTACCCTAATTGCGTATGCAGCAATTATCTGGCGGACGTGTTCAAGCGTGCAGTTATCGGTCGTAAGGAGAGGCTCAGCTCGGAATTAGCGTGCAGTCTCAGGTGCCCCTGCGTCCTAACACTGCATAGATAATAACGCTGTAACTACTCGAGCTTATGCAAACTTACTGATGCAAGTTATACAGACAGATACTGCGCACACATTGTGCGTTATTATTGAATAGTAAATCGATTTAAATACACAAAACGAAGGTTTAATTTTAGAATATTGACATGTTGTATACTAGGTAAACATTATGTTACTCAACTAGAATTAAAAACATTAACAGACCGTTGTAGCACTGCCGAGTGCGCGTGGCCGTAGCTCGTAGCACCTTCGTAGCACGGCTAATTATAAAGCCATTAATTTAAAATTATTCATGTTTGTTACAAGGAACAGTAAATTACTTTATTGAGATATCAATAATTACATATTTTACAAGTATATTTTCTTACACTCACTGGAATCGCCCTTTTTTGTGTTCTAAATACCCAAAATCCGTGGTCTCTGCCTATCCCTCTGGCCAACTGGCATGTCTTTATGTATGTATGTAAATATCCTGTATCACTTTCTATGCTAAAATTATTTCTATTCAAAAGGTCAATTATATCTGGTGACTTGACCATTTATTTATAAAACCTGTACAATGTAGCCACAAATAACTTCGAACTTAAATAATAAAAACCGAACACGCTTCAACAAATACTTCTTTTGTAATTCGTAAATGTTAACAGGATTTCTTTTCGTAACAAAAAAACTCTTGTAAACATTTTGTAGACAAATCATTACATCGAAAGGGTATTTTTATCGCAAACAAACATTTTTTCTGTATTATCAATTTGTAGTTAAAGCAAAATATCGTACGAAGTAAAAAGTCATTGTACAATAATTGCGTGTTATTTCCAACAGCCCACAGCAAAAAGCGTTTTCCCAGAATGTAGTCTGCATGGAGTCACTGCTCAATGGCCGCGACGCGTATCTACGGATGCCACTTTACACAAGCTACGACCAATTAATTAAACACACGCTTCAAAAAATACTCATTTTTAATTGTTTCCAATATAATTCAAAAAGAAAAGATAACGGTATGGCTTGTATCCTCTTTTCGATCATGAATTAAGATAAAACCTAATATGACTTTAAAATAGCTTTGCCTTTTAAATGAGTAATAAAAGCACATCAAGAGTATATACCTATACGTCTTATTTGTCAGACTTCTCCATTGAGAACGAAATGTACCACAATACTGAATTTACAGTGCAGAAACTACATTCATTCTTTGTCTCTAGCGAAATACTAAAGGGGAATTTCTAAATACGCGACCTCGGCGCCAGACATTGACTCATATGATGCTTTAAGCAATTTAACTCCACGTTGAACTTTGATATTTTATAGATCACACAGCTAATTCACTCACCTCCAGTAACGTTACCTGCCAGAATAACATAATACATGTGAAGGTAGGGTAGAGTAAGCTTTAAAAGCAAAGGTAAATTTAAATGGTGGCGCGACTCATTTCTAAATTGGTTTTGTACGAAGCTTGCGTTTATTTTCGGTTAAACTTTTAATAAGTCTGAGGAACACTGGTAATATACGATCGGCAAACCGTATTTTTTAGCAAGATATTATATCAGATTTGGAATTTGCTTCAGGCAAACCTACTTCCACGATATCTAGACTTAGAAAAGGATCAAAACAATTTGTATTTGTAATTTAACAGACGAAGGCTCGAGGGGAAGCGAAGTGAACTAAACTATCGTTTCTATTTTGACAGGAATCAAATAAAACTGTGTAAAAGGCGGGAAAATCTTTTTTATTCCCCTATTTCTTATCTGAGCGCTTCGCGAAGATTTTTCGTGGATGTCATTTAGTGCTAATGCCTGTTGTGGGACGAGTCGCCTACGAATTGCCACATTTACTCGCACTGTCGGCCTCTCGAACCACCGTTAAATCCTGTGTTTGGAATGAGCCAATGCATCTTAAGCAAGGGAGCGCGGCTTTAAATTGTTCGCTGACAAAACTGAGGAAAGTTTGTACTTCTTGTACTTAATAGGATTTTCCGTGTACTAGCAAATTTTGGAGCTTAGTTGGCGAAACCCTTGGGATTGGTCGTACAACAAACAAATATTCTCGACGTAGCGATAAAATCACTAATTGAGGTTGGTACATACAGGGGGGATACGGAAAAATACTGTTTCATTAAGTATGAGTCACCATGGATCAGATATGACTTAATATACAATGTACACAGACGTTTGCGGTAATGTTCCCTCGCTTGTGTAAAGTTATTTGTTCAATAATAGACAACAGTCCGACACGCCGTAATCCAGTCAGTGGTCAGGAATATCAAATACAATAATAGTGGTCAGTTTAAACCTAGATTACATTTGTATTGTTCAGATAAAGGCGCATAAATAACATATTGCAATTATATTTCAGGCCGAATTGTATTTATTATACTACAAAAGTACTATAATTTGTCACTGTTAAAAAATATTCTTTATTATTTGTTTGTTTGTAAGGGTTCAACAGTAGGACCTACCTAGATTATTACCTATTACTATTAAAGAAAATTTTAGAATCTTTGTAAATGACGGTTTTGCGTGCATGCATGTCGAAGTCACGTGTAAGCTCAAATCAAATAATATTCTAGGAATAAAGTTGATTGAAAATGTATGATTACTTGTAATTATAAAATGTGAGCCTCTAATAAAATATAATAATTATTAATTACTCTTTTGTGTTCTGGAGTAGAGACCACGACTTGGTAAACGTAGTGTAGGACGTCCTCTAGCTAGGTGGGGCGACGATATACTCAAAATAGCTGGCAGCGCAGCGGTTGGAAGCGGAAGGCCGAAGATTAAGCTCAGTGGCGCGCCATTGGAGAGACCTATGTCCAGCAGTGGACTAAGATAGGCAGATGATTACTCTTTAAGAAAATAATGAAAAATTTAAACGCCTATAAAGTTTAACTAAATGGGCGTTAAAATTTTAAAGTTTTTTAAATATTTAGACACCTGCCGCCTTACCATGAACTTTTAAAGAAGCAGGACAGTTTACAATGTGAAAGCGAGACGCCGCTTCGTGCAGCGTAATGTGGCGTCTCGCTCTGAATGATAAACTAAACAAAATTAATTAAGATAATGAAACGTAGTATTTATTTGATTCGAGTTTGTATCTGTTGTCTTAACGTTTCCCAGAATCTGATGTTATAAACATTGAGAATCAAATGAAAACGTTGGTTTTGTAGTTACTCTACGAGTTTTATTATATTATTCATTGTTACTTTATATCCCAATATATACGTATTTCAAAATTAACAAGTTAATTAATTAGTCTCTTTTGAGGTCGTATTCATACAAGCATTAAATTGTTGTAGTTCAGCTGTACAGTGTACAGTACATTTCAAAACGTTTACTCTTGTACTTAAGTTCAGTTATTTCAAAGAATGCCATGTATCTTCGGTGTAATGGTAATTTTATGCGACAATAAAGTTTTCGGTCATTGCTTATAGCTTAACAACTGAAGTTTTACATTATTTTGTGCTTAAAATAGTTTAGTGCTATAACTTTAGTACGTAATAAAATTATAGACAGACTTCGTATTAAATTATGTACCTATGTATTTTAAGGTCTAGGGGTCGCTAAGCGCGACTGCTGATCACGAGGCCCTGGGTACGTATCCCGGGTGAGGAAAATGTTTGTTGGGTTTTTCCATTCGGTGATTCTTCGTAGCAGCATGGAGTGGATTTGTGCCCGGTTGATGGCAATAGCCTTGACCCTTTTTACATTGGGGCTTACAACATAACTGGTGAAATGTGGCCACTCTAGCTACCCCTTCAGGAATGCAGGCGTCATGTTGTTCTATGTATTTTTTAAGGGTCAGTATACTTCAATAAGGGATGATTTTTTTGTCAACCTTATCTTTATACTCATCGCCGCGCCGTGTAACATTCTTAACCTAATTATTTAGAAGTAGCTCTACATCATACTAACTGCGTGTCAAAGCTTTTAAATAAATTTATAGAGCGCCACAAAGTGAGTGCAGTGAATTTAACGATCGACCGTTTACTGCCGTGCATGCGAATTTTATTCGTTTATATATAGGCTTTTAATGGGTCGTACGTATCACAGACATTGCTTGTAAATGTTGCAATGTAACTTTTAGAGAAATATGTCCATGTAATTGGACAATAAATTGATTGATAAATGTTACTGCACCAGAATTACCGATGGAATTGCGCAATGTGTGTTTTGGTTTTAATATATTATGTATTATATAGGTACCTACATACTAACTATCGTGTTTCGTATCTTTAAAAATAAATGAGTTAAAAAATTCACGTTTATTTTGGCGTGGACAAAACATAATCTTATAGTTTCCAAAAGAGAATATAGAAACGATTATTAAGTTCATACATTTTCATATATACGAGAATGCAAACAAAGGAATGAGCATTGATAGAGACATAAAACTATTATAGCGCCGACATAAATATCATTATTTGAGTTGAGAGACATCCAGGGCGCTGCTGTCGATATAATTTTCTCATGTGTAAAACGACCCTTTTAACAAACAATACCTACTATTTGTCCATCGCGGTAATATGGTATTCGGTGGGCGAGTGTATAGGCAGTGAGCAGGTCGGCTGGCGCCAACTATCGCCTAACGGCCCCTAATTGCAGTGTAGACGGCATGTTACAACGGACAAATTCGGAGCGCGCCATTATTACATACGATAAACGTTTACCTGGCGACCAATTCAATTCTACAAACTTACCCCATACGAGTCGTGTGTTGACACAATTGGATTTTCCCAATTCCATATGACAATATGGCTCACGTATCTGAAATAAATTTTGGTCGCTATCACACTACGCCATAATGTTTGCAGGCTTATACAAAAGTTGAATATCAACAAACGAGCGTAGTGCGCGGCAAGCGGAGGGGAAATTGCATAGGCTGTTAACGCGAGTCTACGTATTGTAATCAGGTCTGGATATTACAGTAAATCCAGCTTGATTTGGTAGTAAGGGAAACAATGTTTATCTGATGTTTATTTTTCAAAGTAACAGCGAACGGGGGAAGCCAATCATGATGCACACAGTGCCATAACGTATTGTTCTATTAGCGTGCTTAATGACCACTTCCGAACGAAAAATAATGTTCACACGGTATATAAATCTTGCTTTTTATATACATTTGTAAATAATATTTTATATAGCGTTACTAATCACCTATTTGAACTGCGATAAGTAGACATCAAAGCTCCGAGAGTTCCGTTTCAGCTTTTAGTTCAGGACATCACATACAGACTCTATAAAAAGGGCTTCAATAGGGTTCTTAAGCCGGATTACCAACCTGCATAGTGCATATTCAATACTCCAGGCCGACATGTTCTTGTGCGCGGACGGGTTGCAGTGGGACCACTTGGGGCTGTCTCCAGTGCCCCATTGGCGTGAAGCTTGAATGACACATGCATAAAATTGTGTGGAATTACCCCATTGAGGTGTTGATGGAAAATAGAAAACATGACGCTCTGTTTCGGTTTTGTTATGTTATAACGATTTTAAAAAGGTTTTACGAAATCTTAGTGCTATAATTATTTGTATTGCTGATTGTCAGATCCTAATAACTGCATATGAGAACATTTTACTACGGTTTTCATTCTGAGAATCATGTTGATTAATCAGTTCATCATAAATTTGTTGGTTAATACATGATTTTATTAACGCACAAATGCATTTTCTCTACACTATCGCTCATTGCAGCTATCGACTTATTTCCCAAAAATATTTATTCCATACTTTCATACCTTATAAGTATGTACTTACATATATGTTTTAAAGACCTCTCAGCAGACTTAGCTGCTTACATGTCAGCCTAGGAATAGACTGCCAAAGCACGACGTTACTCATATAACAAGCATATTAGCGGTACCGCCGCCGTGTCGGCCCACTTAGGCGGACACTGCACGCCATTGCGGACACACTTCTCAGAATGTAGCAGTGTCGATGAACTGTGCCGCACTCACTGAAAAATACCGCGATTTCTATGCAATAAACATTACACAGAATTCTCAGAATAGATCAGACTGCATTAGTTTCTGCTAAGTTGCTTAATACCTGTGTCATAGTCGGATTTCCAGTAATGTTATTTATGTGTTTTGGAATTTTAATTAGGTACTTATATTTATAAAGGGGTTTTTACAAACACTTTAAAAGCCTGATAAAGAAAAGACACTAGATGGCATCAGGATTTTCTAAATATACCAGTATTTTAAATACGATTACATTGGATAGGGCATTATTATAGATTATTTGTACACCTTCTCTAAGTCCTTCTTTCGTGTGAAACCACAAGGTAGTGTTGTAAGTCTCTGAATAGCAGGGTTGACAGGATTTGCAAACGGACTGCGATAAGGCGATCTTCTTTTACCGAGAAGCCGTGAGTTTTAGTAATCAAAGGATCGATTCAGTTTAGAACTTAGCGTTACTCGAGATTACTCCTTCAGTCCTTTAAGGTTATCCTCTTTAAATTATTTCCAAATCGCTCATAATTGTCTGTTGCATGATACTGTTACGAGCACTTATACAGTTTTTAATTTCTTGAGATTTTATATGATTTTCCTAATTATAGATTTAATTCCTTTAGTTTCAGAATTTCCGACAAGTATACCTACAGCATTCTCTTTGTTAAACGTAATTGATCAATGATTACGTTATTAAATGATTAAAGTAAGGTAGGTAAGTTTTTAGCTAAAAAACTCCCAATTGTACACAAATGTTGATCTTTAAAATAATATTTTTCATCGCCAAGTTTTCTTTATGTAGGTACCGAGCAAAGTTAAACGACGCTCGTTTACGTTGAGCGATTTTGGTGTCGGTAGAGATTATTTAATTTAAATAATTCATAGTGACTTGTTAAACGAGAAGCGAATAATCGTAAACAACAATAAAGTATGTAGGTGAACAACATTAGAAAGTAATAAGGCTGCACAAGAAAGACTGAGCAGCATTACGTAAAGACAAATGTCTCTGAGACAACATTAACATAATCCGAGAGTGGCGGAACAAAGGACGCGCGGGAGGCTGCGGCCCGACTCCCGGCCGATGCACGCGCGACCTGCCCCGGAACACATCACCAAATAAATTGATGTGGTCCATCAACGTGTGGAATTTCATTACCTTTGACAAAAATCCTCCTTTTATTTTTTGCCTTATGACGTATATTACTAACGCTGTTGGACATTTTTCTTCGCAACATACCTATCTCTTACGAAGAACGGTATTATAACATTTAAATTTATGTACACAATGCGGTTTTGATTTTATAACCGTGCATTCTGTATTCATGAGGCGGTGGACTTAAACAATTTTAAATAAAAGCTACCTCTTCTAGGTAAAAATAGATATGTTTATCGTTTGAATGTTTAAAACGGCCGCCGCGAATTCTTTATGACTAGTGAGCAAAGTTGAAACTGCTGCATATCACGGTTTCAAACTTTCCGACCGCATCTTTCTCTCTCTATATGTTCAAGGCAATTACGAAAACTATCGGTCGGGTTTTGGAATGGTTTTGACAATAACTCAAAAGCTATCGGAGGAGCCATTCGATCGGAAGATTGTTTTATACTTAAATGCATAGAACTTTACAATTTATATTACCTTTTATTTGGTGAGTACTGAGGTCAAATAATCCAATGCGATGTTCCGCGTTGATAACTTTGTTTGTACAATAATTACCTTAGTTGATTGGTCGTAAGCATGCTAAAGTGACTCTCTATATTATTTTACATAAGGCCACTTAATAAGACAACAATGTTTTCAGCTTGTAAAATATGCCAAGTTAGCGATTCAATCAAATTAGCCGTAATACATAGGAATGTAGTCAGAGATATGTTTTTACTTTTTATTATCAAGTAAACAAAGTCTCTGTGTATTCTAAAACTTAGCTGTTTTGCAATGCAGTAAAGATGCATCAAGTAGATAATAATCGATGCAAAGCTGCCAAGGAGAACAAAGGTTACTCTTGATTTCAAAACTTACATTTCTATTGGCTTAATAAGCATATATTCTGGGCAAATTTCCAAACAAGGGCTGCCACTAACTAAACGTATTATACATATTTAATTCATAAAACAATTTAAGTCGAATATATTAACTCTGCCTAGTCCGCCCTAGAAAATTGAATAACTTAAAAATTCATTTTAGATTATAATTCATAGCTTAAAACTTAAATCAAATCTCATAAAAAAGATAGGATTTATACAGAAAATCGAGCCAATACCTAATAATTCATTAATCTTTCAGCGAGCAACAGAAAATACCTTTTTTCCCTTTCTTTTTCTATTTATACTTTATTTCCAATAAATGTTATTCTACGTTCTTGGTATTCGGACAGAGCGGATTACTTCTGTGTGCAATTCAAAGGAATTCTCGCAAATAAATTAATACTGTTTGTAGCTTTCCAGTGAATCCAGTCGCGAGCATAGATATTAGTTTTATAAAAATCCTTTGCATTCTATACCAAATATTGTCTACGAATATCGTAATACGTAAATATCAAAATCTAAAATTTCGAAACTAAAAATATAGGTATAAAAAGAACATAAAATATAACGTAGCTCGACTTTTAAGCTCTAATTTATAATTCCAAAGCTCATAATCTGGGTTAAATTAATGAGCTGTAATGCTAAGATATTCTCGCTTATTAACGCGTGTATTCCAGTTAACCGTTTTTATATTGCTGGGAATCACCCTAATATTATGAAGGCGAAAGTTTGTGAGTGAGAGTGTTTGTATGTTTGTTACCTCTTCACGCTCAAACGGCTGGACTGATTTTGCTAAAATTTAGAATGAAAGTAAGTGACACCCTGGATTAACACATAGGCCACTTTTTATCCCAGTAAAATGTAGCGGGTGACACCGCGGGGCGCAGCTAGTTGTTTTATATTTTGAACAAAACGAAACAAGTGCACGTAGTTTATCCGACCCAACATGAGACACTATCTCACAAATGCATCAATCTTGTTCAGGAGTCGCAGGGGACCCGCCGGCCGGTCCATCCATTGCTGCATTGGTACGTGAGCGTCCGCTACCTACCGATGGAATTCCAATGCTAATACTGTAATGGACAGATACACTGTGTATATTCGAAGCGTATTCTGAATACTGAATTGTTCTGCGTATTGTCGTGAATCCTTACTGTTCTAAATGCTGGAGTAATTCTGTCTACTTACTGCCTCATCGAGAGTAGATATTACGGTTATTGTTATAAATATAGGTATTTTTATTCTGTTAAAGATGCACTAAAACTTTTCGGTAGGCTAAATTGTGGATAGAAAAATCAATTTCATTTATAAATTAGAAGTTGACCTCTGAATGTCTCTTTCTTAAATACTTTATTAAGAGTATTCAAATTTAATATAGCGATAACATGAATCTTTGCGAAGGACATAGGCCACTTCCATTCTGGAAACATGTTGAATTTTATTTTAACGGATATTGTGGGCTTTGACCTGGTTAGGAATAAAATAAAATGAACATTGTTATTCTAAATTGATTTAACTTTCGACGCTTCAAGTTGCGGGCTCAACATTCTAAAAAACATTTGTGAGACCCGCAAATATTTGTTCCAAGTTCGTGTGTTTGTGCATGTAAGATTTATGTCCTTACGCCGTTCCCACAAAACAGGAAAAATCTCTTTCTTAGGTACAAGCAGGACGAAATTTGGTACCCATTTACAATATTAGTTCAGTCAAGCAGGACATTATACAACGAGTAATGTTTTTACTGAAGCAAACAAATTGTAATAAAACCTTCATTATCTAGGATTAAATCGTGCAAAATTTTTCATAACCACATTAACGGTATTGCTTATTAAATTTAAAGAATAATCTCACAATAAATCATGATGAAAAATATCGAATATGAGCGACATTATTATTCATTGCGTAAAATCATTTAATTAACTCCACATAATCTATTCAAAAGCATCCACATTCAACAAGTAGCTCGGTTTCAAAAATCCTCAATACTTTAATGTGGGGGCTCCGTACAAAGTAATGAAGTAGGGTTTTCCTGGGAAAAGAGATTACTTTTTTGCATCGGGCGTCAAAGAGTGGCGATCCACTCGAAGATTTTCTTTCCGCCAATGGTCTCTGAATACTGCACCACAATGCTTGGGGTTCAAAAGAGCTTGATGAATTCCCGGTTCTTTGTTTCCGCTCGCTCTGTCTCGACAAGGCATTGCTTTTTAATTTAGACCATTTCGCCTCTTAGTTTTTTATTTTAGTAATAAATCTGGATAAGCATTCTGTTACAGTTTGTTGGGTTGTATGTTTTCATAACGAGATAGTTGGTTCGTGTTGGCACAGCAATTTGTTTAGTGGTACATTCTGCTTAATACCGCTATATTAATACCTGGAATTATTAAATAGTTGGTTTATTTGCTTAGTGATAACAGCGTTATGTTTATATTGTTACATATTGGTAACAGATTAATATTATGTTCCTTTAATTACCATTAACTTACTACATTCGTTATTAAGTGAGTAAATAAAGCTATTTTATTTCTCTATATAGTTTATCATTTATTTTGCTACTACATATTAGTCATGAAAATTGAACTTCGTACTTTAAAAAGACTTGTATAAAAAAAGATCACAGAATAATCCCTAATCCAACTCCAATCCAAGTTAAAAACAAGCTCGGCACCTGCAGTGTGCATTTACTTTTGCTAGCACTAGATCAGTGAGGTGAACATCAACAAAAACTAATTTTAAAATCGATTCACCGGGTTGTAGACTTAAACAAAAACAGAACACTATCGCAGCTGGGAGGGAAACATGCACACTATAGTTCGACGTCGCTATAGCACAGGTAGATTTGAAATGGTTTCTATAAATAGAACTGCAAGAGAATAATGTAATTCCCCGGGTGAGAGAAGTGGAATAATAAGTTTTTTTCGAATAAGAGAGCAAATAAAAGCGTTAATGCGGCTGCATCGAGATTTTCCAACTGGGAAAAATTGCTCTTTTATGTTAGGGTGCTGTAAAGAAGGCTTTAATGAAAATTCTGTCCCGGATAGACAAAAGTTTCGCCTTACAACAAAGTGAGCCAACCCTTGTTTTGTAATATGTGCAACTTGTTAACATGTTTTGTTGCCGACCCACGTCTTTATAATGTGTAATATGATGTATGATAATTTCTGTTCTATGTAAATACGTGTTAGTGTTGCATAACGTGCGGCAACCTTAAACATATTTATTTTACAGAAAGTTCAGTTAATAATGCAACCATCGCTACTTGTTTTCTTTGCATTAATACATTAAAAATCTGATAATATAATTCAATCCCGGAATTCCTTTTGTTTCATGTGCTGTCAGTTTATATCCCGTAAATAATCTGCTATTTATCGTTGCATACTAACTGTTGTGCTGATAATTCCTAAAGCATATATACTAGTTTGTCCTTTTCTCATGCTGTAAGATCACAACAAATAGGCGTAATCTATTCCATAGAGGTGGTAGGTGAAATAGGACAGCGAATGACACAGGCTAAGTTTTTTTAATGCTACAAATTGTACGGTTCATGTCGGCTAGACGAAAGCGAAACTGCTGCATAATAATGCAATAATTATACCTAATAGTTACATCAGCCCCTTAATATCCTAGGTAATACGTCTAAACTCGCCAAGGCACAAAGCTGACTAATAGATTAGAGATCTCGGTATAATGTTATTAGCACACTGAGACTCTTGACTTAATCCTCCACATTTGCGTTCAATGTCAACGCCGGAAGCCACTTTGCTATTAATTGTGCTATACATGCTTAGTTAGGTAGGTATACGAAGTCATGGTGGGTCTAGTTGAGGAACCGGATTTGTATACACAAGGTTACAGGTTCAGACCATGGTGCGTGGTAAGTAGTAATTTTTTATTTAAATAATAATTAATAAAATAGTTTTTTTTTTAATTTAAGTTTTTTTAAACCTACTGAATAGCAGTGAAATAAAATATAGTGATGAAAACCAGGAATGTAATCATTAATTATTTTGAAGTTAGTAAGTTTGGTGATAAATGCCTATATTTTGTACCCCTAAGGAAAGAGGCCCCCTGAGTTTGTTTCGGCATTTCTTTTCAGAGGTAGTCAGTTAGGAAATGCTGACGGTATCTTGTTTCTTGTATATTTAAATCTGACGAATTGTTGTAAAAACCTACTTACAGAAATAAATAATTTATTCATTTGCCCTGCAGTGAGACAATAGTTTCTATTTAAGATGAGAAGTGTGAGTTCTTTAAACTATTTAATAGAGTAGGAATGCTTTTTTCTTACTTAAATTTAGACGAAGAACAACAGTTATTATGAACAACACGACTACAAGCGTAGCTACTGTATAACCATTAGCTTCTTTAGTGTATATAAAATATCTAGGAAATTAATGTGCTTCCATTACGAAGTATAAAAGTGACTTGGCGACAGCCACACTAAATATGCAGCGTCTATTAGCAAACATTACAATAAAGGCACCTTCATTATGCATCAATGAATTCTCATTGGGAGTAAGGCCGACTATAATGACGTCATTAGCCGGCCACGCCAAAAGGTCTCTGGTACGGAGCTCTTCATAATAAAGACCCATCGATGCGGTGTCGTCGCAGATTGATAACGCTCCTATCAGTTTGTAAGTTGACTCCGTAAGTAGCTTGTTATATACCTTTACATTGTAGTTATAATATGTATATTGTATAGTACTCAAAACGATTTGTATAATACAGAACTGATCAGAAGTCACTACTGATCGTCAGAACACAAACACTTATTGTAAACAAGTATATTAATTATTTGATCAAATCCAAAAAAAAAAACTTCTAGAATTACGTTTTTGTTATGTATTATTTCGTGGAAGAATTCTAGCATAAAAATTAGCTTTTACAAGTATTTACGATGTCTAAGCCTGGCGATAAAACTCTCATCAGCCAGTGTAGCCAAAAGTCCTGTAGTCAAGGTTTTAATAGATATAATATGCTTTATAACCATTATAAGTACTTTACTTTCCATAAAGCTTTTATGAAAATGAGAGTATAACATTTTCTACTGAAAACATAGTAACTCTGTAACCCGACCTGGGTATTAAATCTAAAACC
Source organism: Abrostola tripartita (assembly GCA_905340225.1). Taxonomy (NCBI): domain Eukaryota; kingdom Metazoa; phylum Arthropoda; class Insecta; order Lepidoptera; family Noctuidae; genus Abrostola; species Abrostola tripartita. Next base: position 9,345,295 of record HG996488.1, read on the forward strand.
TCTTGCTTATCAATCATGTTCACATACGATAAAAATGGTTACCAAAAATGTAATCTATTATTAGAATCAAAATTAAACTTAGGATATCATATTATTCTCAAACGTGTTGATTGCACAGATTCAAGTATCAATATTTATACGACAGTACTAAAAGCAGTCGCAAATAGAGAACAGGAACAGTTGCTAACGAAAAACAGTCCAAGAAAAATCTATTTCAGCCTTTCACATCCTCCATTCGACGAAAAAGCAAAAGGTGAAGAGGTGAAAACAGACATAAATCCTATTATCAGACAAAAATGTATTATAAATGTTGTCACACGCTCACGCAACTTGTGAAAACAAGGAAAAATAAATACATCCAGCATTTATTTGCTACAAACAAAAGGCACATGCCACCGTTTAATGAAATCATTGAAACTTCAGAAGGTAGAAGGAAATACAGGCACGTGTAAAGATGCAGTTCATATGAAATTTCCAGATAATACTCATTGACTTTGACAAGGGTAGACGGTAAGACGGCTCGCCCACCCGTAAAATATCCAACTGCAAGTTTTTTAGTTATTTTAATATCAATCGTGGAACTATATTTGTGAACTTTTATAGATTTTAACAGGAAAACACGGAGTATATTTCAACACGTTTTTTTTTCGTGCGCGCTGTGAAATATCATGTTTGTATTGATGTTTTGATACAATATTTTTCGTTAGTTTCATATTATTGCCGGGAGGTTGATAGAACGGAAAGCTTTTTTAATAAATGTACCTCCTACAACCTACCTTACTTGCTAGATCAATGGAATTAGGCTATTTTACAAAGGATTAATACTGTCTGACGATATGTGAGAGTACAATAGCTGATAACTATTTCAGATAAAGAGAGTGTGATAGTCTAAAATAACTGTGTCTAATTTATGAATAATAATATAATTTAACCGCTTTATAGAACAGTACTTATTTTCCAAAAAACCCTTGATTTACGAAACAAGACAACACAAGATGTAATTAATGAGCGCAAAGCACTAAACGAAGTATCCCAAAGTCAACCTTCGTAAACTAAGTCCGAGTTAAGTGTTAGTTACCGTGTAACAACAAAAAGGGTTTCTACCTGTTGTCTACTGTACACTGTACAGTGTACAGCCACGACAACCTCAATAATAAGTCCACAAGCCGATCCATTGTTTGTCACTCCTGGAGATCTGACATGCGACGGTAAATGAGCTGCGTAGAGCGATCATAGGATCTGGTGGAGGGCGATTATTAATATATGTAAGCTTTATTATGTTAAGGAATCCGTTCATAGTTGATCTTGTTTAGGAATTTTCAAAGATCACACTATATTATAAAAGCTTAAGATTGTGAGTGTGTGTATATGTTTGTTACTCCTTCACGCTCAAACGGCTTACCCAATTTTGATAAAATTTGGTATGGATGTAGCTTGCACCCTGGATTAATAATTAAGGCTAAGCTATACCTAGGCTTGCTCAATAAGTTGCTTAAGTTTATCTTGAATCGAAAAATATAATAATATTTCATTATGTTCTAGCTTCTAACGTACGTAAATTATATCCAAAGTATTTAATCAACATTTTTTAAAGACAGACGTATACTAGTATGGAGCTTATGTTAGTAAAAGTAGCTACCGAAACGTACCAGCAAGTTCAGGATAACCAAACAACTCCTCCGGAGTCATTTTACAGAATACGATTAAACAATCACACGTGTAAGTTGAAAGCACTCGTGTAATCGCGACGTTCACCTGAAACCACGTGTCAAACACGGTTCAAGACGGTATCCCTGCATATTGGCTGCCTTCGGAGTTCTGTACCCTCGTCAACGTCACGCCTCATTGACCCCTTCCTACTATCAACTGCGAAGCAATTTATTTTATATGAATCTTCGACCTCTTTTGATGCTGTCAAGAAGTGACCTTTTATTGGCATAGGTATGCATGCCTCAACGTGTCATGAGGATGATAAGGTTTGATGTTTCAGGCATGCTAATTTTGTTGTGTGGCAGCGTACTGAATACTATGATGATAGTTGATTTAATTAACGCGACGGCATTTCCGCACCTGATATGTGATACAAGCAATTTTTAAGATAGTTTACCTTCTTGTCTAATTTATCTTTTTTGGTCATGTCTTTAACTCATGATAAAATAAGAGTATCTGATTGGATCACTAGTAGTAAATAATAAATTGTATCAAACAGAAACGTTGCCTATTTATATGAATTTTCGTCGTGCAATGTATGAGTACACATATAGACATATTTCACATGCGATAACGCCCAATCTCATTTATTTATGCTATTTTACTATACCAGATGTAATGAAGGATGGTCTTTTACTGACGAGTCGATTCTCTTAGCTTAGAGATGCAGATACACTTCCTTTTGGGTAGTACAAATAAACTAATACATATGTCTATTTGAGTACACATATTAAAACGAATATATTTAGGTGTTTAGATTAGGTTAAAACTCAGGTCCAGTATTTAAACATCACTCTTTTACTTTTATATTTGCGAAAAGTAAAATAATAGGCAATCAACAACAATGAGAGGATTACAAAATAATTTTACGCTTACTTACGTGAAGCCAAATTCTTATAAGCAAACTGGAAGAATTCATTTGAAGAATTCTTACAGGAAAAATAACAAAAATACAAGAAGTAAATAATATTCAGAATCAGTGAGAATGGCACCAAAAAACTATGCGACTAAGGCTCACGATATTTTATCTTTTACTATAGTTGCAAATATTGTGGTAAAATATTAAGAGTACATGTAATAAAAAGATACTAGCTTTTAGGCAATAAGCACGATTCGGTAATTTGTTTCTTTTTAGTTTAGTAATACTGCTGGTAACCAGCTGGGGCACAATATACTTTGATATGAAGCATTTCTGTACTTTAGAACTGCAGGTTCTAAAATTATTTGTTTGGCCGTTTGCTAATTAGGTACTATAAGCAAATCAATGGTTTCTGACCGACATTGAGAGTTGCTGATTCATTGTGTAAATGAAAATCTAGGCACTTCTCATAATATAAATCAACACGACTACAAAACGTGAAATCTTGCGTTTAAGGGTTGTTTGGTAGGAAGAAATCACTTTCGCCATCATCATAATCAGCCAATAAACGTCCACTGTTGAACAAAGGCCTCCCCCTTTTAGAATGGGGGGAGCTGCCATAAATCACTCACTTTAACTAAGCCAAATATAAACCTTCAAAATGCCATAAATAGTCAAAATAAACATAAACTTACATTAAATCTAAATAAACGCCATAAAACTACAAAACCGAGTTTAAAGGGACAATCAAAGAAGTTAATGATCCCTTAAGTTGTCATCATTTTATGTATACAGTCGTTAATATAGACGAAAATGCAGTTTATTTAACTTTTATTACTGTGTCACGTAATAAAATCATTGCTATTGCCGTTATCGTCGCCCAACGGAAGATTGTTTTACTTGGAACTATGCCATAACGGCGTAAGGAAGTACAAAGTATAAATACATTTTGCATGCCACTTAACAGTCTGTATTATATATCATAGCTCGAGACAGTCGCGAGTTATGCCCTGTGTGGTAGTTTCACAAAAGAGTATGGTTGTGACGACTTTATTTTAGAATTAATGCGTAGTTGCCTATAACTTGTTTGCGTAAAGCGTGCATAACGTTAGACCAAATTAGGTCTAGCAAGCTTCATAAGGGCTCATGATAGGTAAAGCAAAGGGTTCGCTATAGTCGAGACCGACTTAGAGGACATTTTTATTATTATTACATAACGTTAACATAAAAAGAGTTATTTATAATTTTTTTACCGTCTATAGGTACTGAGCCGTTATAAGCTTCCTTCTTTTAATAAAAAAAGATAAAACTGACTGGAAAATATTCTGCAGTAGATACGTTATCAAAGGTTGGTTTACTGGGAAACCTCTCAATAATTTCTAGTATAGCAAACGACCTCGTTTCCTGGAAAAAGAGAAGCAATGTTCAACATTTGCAGACAACGCTTCAAGGGTGAATGAGGAGAAGAGGAAAGAAAATATAATAAATATAAATCATGTAGATATTATTATCGTCACCTTGAACTCATATGTATATCACTGCTATTAAGTTGGTTTCATTGGACACAAACAAAAGTAGTAAACGATGACTTCGCAAATGATAATGATTTGCTGTATTATTGAAAAACATACATATTATAAAGGTACGCCTATTTTCTAAAGACCGGGGGTTGTGTTTCTAAGATGCTTTTGCCACATTTACTTTTAATACATTGTTGTCAGTTTAGTGTATGTTCTTTTTGTCTGAACTTTCAAACCAGTCAACAGTGTTACAGGATTTCCTTACATATGTAAAATTATCAGATAATCAAATTTTATAACTTGCTAAACTACCTATGAACTAAACACTTGTAAGCATCTCCTTTACTTATAGGTTGACATAATTACTATAATAATCCATCAAGTAACTAAGAAGATATCATCTAAAGCACGCAAGAAATAAACCTAAACTCAACCTTACTTAAAACGCGCTTTCTCAGTTACGGCCAATCACCGGGTATATTTCCCTTAATGAATTAGCGATCGAGTCTCCGGTTCTGACGTCATGCCACTGGAGGTGGGACATAATAGGCAGTGGAAAAATACATAAAACTGTCGCCTCGAGACAGGCTGCTATCTCTGCATCCAATAGAATAGTGAGTTGTATATAGACATCTATCAAGGGCAAATAACGTAGTCTAAGAAAATTGTTATAATCACGTGACATTCCTTACTGCCTCGAAGGTCTAATGAACACAAGCTTGACTGCTGAGCATGATTCATAATACCTTAGGTTCGATTACCAAGTCGAATATTGGTGTTAATTATCAATTAATTCTAAGTAGCAGCATGGAGTCTGGATTTGTGTCTGGTTAATGGCAAGGAACTTGCCCCCTTTAAAGTGGAACCGACCTATAACCTAACCGAAAAATAAGGGTGTTACTATACACCACTGCCTACCCCTTCGAGGTATACAGGCGTCATGTTATAATGTTATGTATTCGCGGTGAACACTTATGACGTATCCCGTTGATAATTAAACCTTGCGAGACCTGTGAAGGGTAATCAAAACTTCACCTGATTGTTTGTTTTAGGAAAAAAACAAATACAAACAAATAAAAATGTAGCCCAAATTCTATATCATTTATTTTTGTGGTAAATGTGAAAACGCTTCATTTAATGAATTGATGATTCGCTTATTCTATAAAAGTAATCACAGAAGTGTAGGACCAGGAACACTCAGTTTTAGATTTAGAAGAAAATATGTTGTAATCTCTGATTAATTTCGATTATAAACCGTCTCAGTTTGGCCCACATTTCGTGCCGGAGAGTGTATTTAAAAACCGCCGCCTACTGCGTAAATAACTTGTTAAAAAAAGAACCTAGAAGTGTGCCGGTTGTGTTGCACTATGTCTAGCTTAACACGACTGGCACAACGTCGTTTACAGGCCGATCCATAATGTTGGCTCCTGATAATGGCACGGCCATTTTGTTGTGTCGTGGCTTTGTAGCGTGACTGAACTCATCCTTACAACCGTGTTACAGATTGAAATTTATATTTAAATTGTAAATTTGTACAAGCTACAAATACTAGACTGTTTTTTCGTTGGTCTTGTGGTCGCTAAGCGCTAACTGAGTTTGAGGACCTGGGTTCGAGTCCCGGGCACGCAAAGTGTAATTGCGTTTTACCATTAGGTAATTCTTAGTCGCAGCACGGAGTCTGGATTTGTGCCCGGATGGCAATAGGCCCCTATTACCTTGAGACCTATAACATAACTGACGAAATGTAGATGTACTACAGGTACACCTCTGTCTACCCTTTACCTTTTACACCACTGCCTACACTACAGGCGTGGTGTTATGTTATGTGCAAAAAGAACTAGCCTTATAAAAAAAATATTTGGTATACCTAGCACGTCCGCATATCTCGTTAAAGAGAATGTGAGTTACAAGTTTCTTCCAGCGTTAGTCAGTAATTTCATAGACTAATTACTACACATGACTTTAGAGAACTGAGATACGTACTTGGTAGGTATTGAACCCGCAACCAACCTTGACTAAGAAGCCCGTCATATTTTATTAGAAAACTAAACTTCTCTAGGGTAGATCTTTACAGACGAGGCCCAGTATTGATTTAATTAGAACATAATTTACAAGACAGTTTGCCATAAACTAAAACTACATAAACTAAATTAAAACATAATTTACCTAGGTACCTTAGTACACTTTTTAAATGATTAATTTGGCAAATTTTGAAGATCATAATATTTTTTTAGAATGCTAAGTTTTTTGAAACTTTAAATAAAGTTTAAATACTACAGTCAAAAACTTTTTTGCAATTCAGACATTTCTTAGTAAAGTAAGAACATTGTCTGGATTTTCTTTCTAGGAAAGACGTAGCGTAGATGAACTATTCCGATGGCTTCAATTTGACGAAGCTCAACCATGAAGGGTAGTTATCTCCTACGGTCCACGGATCGAATTAGTTGAATCTTCAGAGAAACAACAGAATTTCCTTGTATTGAAAGTTCAATAATTAAATTACGATTCGAATGGTTTCGAATTCATGGATCAAATTCTATACAGCACCAATTCAATTCTGTACCATTGAGAACTGGCTAAGTTTGGTGGAGTGGTCTTTACATAATGGAATATATTGGGCACATACAATGGCTAGCGCCCATAATACAAGTGGTCCATGTATAGATAATGAGATGTACATATACTTAGAATAGTTACGTTTCCCAAAAAGATCCAAACTTGCTTAAGATATCCTACATTAGTAGAGAAAATTAACCCTCCCAAGCTGAAAACAAGCAAGTTACATAATTAACATTTCGTTATAATTGGGGTAAAAATAATGGTAGAAAAAGACGGCTTTTTCTTTCTGTTGTTTAAGCTAACTCGGCCATACTGCCAGCTCCGGCGTTGAGTACAATTTTGGTAGTCTTAAGTAAGAACTTTTTGTTAATACCCTATTCATTTGAAAGGGAAACTTTTATTAAGAAATATTGTACAACATCGTGCTACTTTAGAAGTTATTAGTATTTATTAGAATGAGTGTGAGCATATACACGAGTATGTAACATATGGTACAGATAGAGTGGTTACATTAGGAGATCCTTATGCGTCTAGTTCGTAAGAACATTGACTTAAGAACTTAAAAAGATTTGACTCGTAAGAAGCTAATAAATAATGTAAACTGGATATTATTAGATACTATACAAAATTTAGATGATCTTATATTTTGTGAAATTGGTAGTCCAATTTCACATGAATGCAGGCTATATTTTAAAATATATTCCAGATACTACGCGTCTGTTTTGAATTCTCAACGCTGAATATAACAGAGAATTCTACAAAAATGGTTCGTGTAAGAATGTAACGGTTTTATACAAATTACATCGATTTGGGCGCACTGCGGGTACATCACAATGACCTGAACTCACAGACTTCACCGAACACTCCCGTTCATGTACAAATAAAAAAGAGTAGGTTAACTAACATTAACTTCTACTTTGTATTGAGCTACCTTTTATCTTTCTGCCACGTACCTTTTCTCTATCCTCTTACTATTTTGTATGTGTTACGAATGAGTCTTACACACAAAGTGACAATTAATGAAACAGTATTTTTTTAAATATCAGTATTAGAATCAGCACTCATTTAGAATTTTTCACCTAGTACTTTAAAGACCAGTAAGTTCACAATTTAGCAATTCACTTATTGTGGTCTTATTATTGTAGGTAGATTTTTGTAATATCACAATAGCTACTAACTAAACAAACTTTGTTCAGTTAACGTATCCTGCGTGCCTTACAGTCACTGGCACCTATAACCTAGTTACCTATTTAAACCTTTTACGACTCAAAAGACCAGAAAACTTAATTGTTGGTCCTTTAGGTAACTGACTTTGCTAATTTCCTGCATTCTTGTTACAACGCCAAATAGTCATTAGTTATTACTTACGTAAATGTTACAAAATGCCTATACAGTCTGCAGATTAAATCAGAATAAGTCTGAGACGTAATTGCAGCAACAACATATTAGCGGTAACGTTGAAGTGTGCGCCTAATGTTTGCAATTTATTTTTTGAATAGATGTAATGACGGAAATTACCTTTCGACTTGTCGGTCTTTGTTTTCTGCCCCTTGTGCCCCTTTTGTTTTCCTGATGGTTTACAGAACAATACAACAGAACAATATGTAACAACCGTTTTTGTGATTCAGGTATGTAAATATTAGGAAACGTTGTAGAAAAAGAAATGATGTTGTTTTTAAATAGGTACGTGAAGCGGTTACTGTTTAGCTGTTGTAGCGAAATGTTATTGTTTTTTAGAAAGTGAAGTTTGTAGGTTAATTTTTAATTTTTGGCAGTTAGATGTTGCAGTTGTAAGTATCCTTTTTACTACATCTAATTAAATAAAAGGTAGTTTTTAATAATAATTTGCGGTAGGTAGTAGGTTTTTACACTGCGATCTCTATAGGTACTTTGAAATCCTGATCATTGAGTAAAAAAAGTTTATATCTCCTAAGTATCCGAATTTATCTCCTGTCGTTAGAAAATAAGCGATTTTGTTGAACAAATGGCTTTTTATTTTTTTGGAACACGTTAATGTTCAATACCAAGTGGCGGGCAGCAAAAAATCCCTTGTAAATTTCTTTGTGCCTTAGACTTCTGCCTACAAGCTGTACAGTGTCCGTATGTAGGTACGTATCTGAGTGCACGTGAGCTGCATACTTACAGCCTCCACGCTCGTTTGAATTTCTTCAACGTTTCAACCCCTATTAATAGCTCTTTGTCGAATACTACAGAAAGACTGCACAAGATGTACTTATAACCAGATTAAATTTGTATTCAGTGTCGAAAGGTACTTGTACCTACTTGGCGTGGCGTGTGTGGAACTTATAATTGGGTTAATTAATTAATATAAACACGCGAAAACTACGTGACGGGCGGTGCTGGTACGCTTTTAACTTGAATACCTAGCTACATTGATAGCAGTAATATTACTTAGTTATCCAGGAGTTTATAGGTTAGTTATTTCTTAATTATTTCAGAGGATTACTAAACTGTGAAAAAGACTGGTATTCATTCTCTTACTTTATCATTGCAGCATTCTTTTTCGTAAAACTAAGTTGGGACTGTAAGTATAAAAATATTCTATAAGTGTTAATTTTAAATATAAAATACTCTTGCAGTTATAATAAATGCGCCGAATTGTCGTTTTAAATTAAAGCGCATTTTTTAACAATAAAGCAGTCGTTTCAAAACAAACAACATTTTTTCTCCTTTTGACCGGACCGATGCAATTTGTCGGTACAAGGAGTTTTAATTAGGCCACACATGTTTACACTAACACGATAACGGGCCAGCGAGGTGCAACCTGCCAAACTTTCCTGAACAACTACCTGACCTGCGGAATGCACCTTTTGCGCCTTGAGCAGTTACGAAGCTCTGACGTCTGACTAATGGTTAGATAACCATCTATGGCCAGTTACAATAACAAACGTTGGTTAGGAGTTGAATGATATTATATAAGTACTTTAAATGTGGCTTGCATAATAATTAATTAAATACTTCTGACTGAAGTTGTTAATGTGACACCATCATCATCAGCCGGAAAACATCCACTGTTGGACAAAGGTCTCCACCTTTTAGAAGGGGGGGGGGGGGGTGCCATAATCCCCACGCTTGACAAGCGGCTTGGGGATCACAGTGTTGGTGGTAAAGTTACAGAAGAAGAAAACGCTGCTGCCATCTTCTGGTTTTTCGCTTAGTCGCCTATTACGACACCTACTGGAGGAAAGGGGGTGGTCAATTCTAGGCCGGATCCTAGTCTCGTCGTGACCACGATCAACGACATTTGGAAATGGAGAGGTGAGTTAGAATTATATTCAAAAAAATTATACCAACGCTAAACTCTAATTAGAAGGTACCTGCCATACCTTATGGGAACTACAGGCGTGATTCCATTTACAGTAGATAAGTACCTTTTAAAATCAGGTGTAAAAAAATATATTTAAAAAAATAAATAAAAAACACGACGGCCATGACAAAAAACGAACTAAAAAAAAACAAGTTCCAATCCAGTCTGGGTATCTCTTGGATAAGACAGTGTTCCACAGAACGGTCCCCCGACTGCGATGGAACATGGTTTTCACTTTTTAGTTCGTTTTTTGTCATGGCAGTCGTGTTTTTTTAATTAATTTTCTTAATCATATTTTTTTATTTGTTAAATTTTTATAGCCTTTGTTACTCGCGATAGTGTAAGAATTTTAACGACACTCCATACATTAAAATTGGTTCAGGCATTCAGAAGATATGGTGGAATATAGAAACTCATATACATACATACATGAACCTTGAAAACATTACACTCATTTTTTTGTGCAGTCGTGTAAAAATAGCCTTAACTTTGTGGAGGATATAGCTACTTATAACATAACACACCTGTATCTAATATATTTTCTTTCTATTCCCCGTTGGAGTAAGCACAGAAGTGTGTAGTACACCGCCATTTCGCCAGTTAAGTTGTAGGTCCCAATTTAATAGGGGACGAGCTTATTGCCATCAACACAATTCCAGACCTCGTGCTGCTACTGAGAATTACCAAATGGAAAAACCCAGTTACACTTTTCCCGACCGGGTTCGAAACCAGTACCCCATGCTCAGTAGTTGCCCTAAGCGACCGCTTAGGGCGACTTTGTCACTACGCGAACGAGGCAGATATAAGGCTACTTATTATATCAAGAAAACCAGCGGTTAAACTTACTAACAGACAAAAGTCGTGGGCAGATGTTAGTTACGAGTGGTACTTAACCCCGCACTCAGAGACATTTAATGATAACTTAAACTATCACTAAGTAAAGGTTTTCTTTGTGAAATCTTAACTTAGTGACAATTTAAGTAATCATTAACGTCTCTGAGTGCGGTCGTTAGTCTAGTTATAAAACAATTAAAATACCACTTCATCATCATCAGCCAAAAGACGTCCACTGTTGAACATAGGCCTCCCCGTTTAAGCGGGGGGGTTGCCATAATCCCCACGCTTGGCAGAGCGGCTTGGGGATCGCAGTATTGGTGGTGAAGTTACAGAAGACGCTGCTGCCCATCTTGTGGATTTTCCCTTAGTCGCCTCTTACGACACCCACGGGAGGAAAGGGGGTGGTCAATTCTAGGCCGGATACCACACGGCAAAATACCATTGAATTTATTCAAAAAATTACACATTTTGCAGCTCATTATTCCGGCCGTTTCATCATATATTTTAAGTAATTTAATTACATGCCACGAATTTTAAACAATAATTATATGACACATTTCCATTCGAATGTCAATACGAGTACGTAAGATTGTGTCGTTAGTTGATTTTAGCTTTACAAATACAGCTAATAATGGGTATTAAAAATACATATTAGTAACGTAAAATAGTGTAAAAAAGGAGGTTTTCTGGCTTACTTCCTTCTTAGATTATGAAACTTGGTTGCTTACTAGCTAAAATCATGATGATTTAACTGAATTTGCATTGATAAGGAAATTATTATTATTTGTAACTATGTATTTACATTATTGGTGATTAACTCGAACGAGTAAGCACAGGTTTAACTGTTGCGTTATTAATAATATGAAAATAAGTTCCATGAAAGAAGAGGCAAGCCTGATTCCAAGTCCATTTGTTACATTTACTTATTAGTCAGACAGACAATACAACTAGTCCATTACACTGTTTTAATGCGGTTCAAATAAGTTGGATCGTCGACTTACGATATGGTAAGGTTGCTTGTAAGTTATAAAGTCGAAAAACTACTTGAATGGCACATATAACTCTAAAAAGTAGTCAGTAAAAAAGTTTGGTCAATATTTAAAAGGGTTTAAAAAAATAAAACAAAAGACAATCACAATTAATTTAATTAGAATACCTACTGTTATACTTTTTTAGTCTTTGAATTCCGAATCATTTAAACATTAATCGAGTCAAAACAGTGGGTACTTATTGATAAATATAATTCGCATGTTCGGGTACGTGCAAATTGACTCGTGGCTGCTAATCATTTGACGCGTGACCGCCGCCGTCGCGACTTACTTAATTCGTAAACAAAACTTTTTTAATTAGGACGATTATGGTGAGCGGTAATTAAATTGATTAATTACCAAGTTGGACGTTCAGTTCGTTATAGTTGCGTATTAGTTATTGTGCCGGATAAACAGTTTCTATGCAGAAAATGTAACGGTCGAGGTGAACTGCGAATATGCGGTGTACGAATGCGGTGAAACACAGAATCAAGGTATGTAGATAAGCTTATATGCTTTTATCAAGTGTACCAGTGTACCTGTGTCATTCTTATATCTCCAAGAATAATTCTCGATGTGTAATTTGCAATAGTTGAGAAGTGCAAATCGTCAATAGAAAAGTTTGAAGTGTAAGTTAACATAGTTGAAGTGGTGTGGAGTGTATGGTCTAGGGTCGGCGGGTTGGCGGGCCGACGGTGTTAGCGGCGACGCGGCGGCGGCGGCGGCGTCACCGGCGTCGTCGGAGGCGTGCCCCGGCGGGCCAATGGCGCGGCCCCGCCGCCCGCCGCCCCCGGCCGCAGCGCCGATACACCCAGCTCGCCAGTAGGTTTGTGTCCTTTTGGCTGACCGCATGACTCCGTATCTCGCTTCGTCGCTGTACTCGTTGTAACCTGTGTACGTGCAGCACGCGCTTCACATCTCCCCACGGCTGACAACGCTAGCTTCCGCCAGAACGCTTCATACTCGGTCCTGAACTCGTCCAAGTTTGTGAACTAACATAGTTGAAAAACTTTGAAAAGTAAAAGTGGGGAAGCAGTGAAGAGCCGGAGTGCAGGCGTACAGCGCGGCGCCCGAGCCAGGTACTGTGTCTGCCGACCCCGCGCCCGCGCGCCGCACCGCCTCCGCCGGCGCCCTCGGCGTCAACACGCGACACTGTTTGTCAATGACTTATCCAGTATGATCAATTAGCGGCCGATTTGTACACAAGACGCGTCGACTCATTTATTTACATCCCCTGTATGAGGGAATGTTCATATCCGGCATGTAAACAGACACGTATGCAAAATGTTTAATTCATGAGAAATCTATGTATTAATTGTTAAATTGGCTTACTATTTCCTAAGCCAAATTAGCGCTAGCACGATTCTTCTAGATACATTCGCAGAAAATTACCTATACGTTACTGTTACGTATTATATGTTAGGACACCATGTTTATCGTAAGTAAGTCGTCATATTATATTCCATATGTTTACCTTCATATCTCACAACTACAGAAAACAAAGCATTATCAAAGTTTCACAAATCGCTATTTGAGGGCTAACTCCGAACTCGCGCAAGTATGGAAAAGTAAGTAATATTTGTTTTATTAAATGGATCTCGTCAGTATTCAGTGGAGCCGAGGGCAACGAAAGCGAAGGTTGCCGGCTGCCGTGAAGTCAGACTCACGATACATATTCAATGTGATCTCGGCTACGGAGCTACGGCGGCGCTACGAAAACCCAATCGCATTAAAACGGCTGAAAAAATAAAAGGGTAGCTAGAAATACAGGGTTCTCCAAATAAACATAACAATATCCGCTTCATCGCCTCCGAACAGCCGACGAATTAAAGAATATTTTTGTGTTCGAGCTCCTCGCAGCCTCTGCCGGCTCCATAAAACTTAACTACACGCCGTAGCCGCCACTAATTATTAGGGTGGGTTTACATAGCGTATTTATGAGCATGAGATTTAACAGCACCGCGCCGGTCTCGGGTGGTCTGTTATCGCCCCATTAAAAAGTTGTCCTCTGCGGACGCGTAAATAACATAATATGACGCTTCACACGCGCGCCACCGGCCGCCCGCCGACCTGCCCACCACCACGCCATTGTCTTTTGAATTATTATACTTGTTACTTACATCGATTATCAAATAAAAATCTGTTATACAAATGATATTAAACTAAGTTAGCAAAGATATTCGTTTTCAACACAATACGATCCTGTTTCGTAGCTACAATAAGTTTTTCTTTAAAACCATCCACAGCTTAGTAATAAACGTAATTAATGTTCACCAATATTCAGAGTGTCAACGTGTTATTGTAACCTTTGCTCGCAAAGATATAAAGTCTAATATTCATTAATCAGGCGGCGACTGCAGTACAGCGTGACCGCTGCAGTTAATAAGGACGCCTAACGCCACAGTTCGTCGCACCACATTCATATACAGTGAACACTCGGCTTGAGATTTAATTGTATATATTTAGCTGGGTAATGAGAAAATACTTCGCGAGAAGCTTGCGCCGAGCCACGTGTTAAGGATATTATAATCTAACTGAGGTAGAATAAAACTTGTAAGGAAACTAATAGCATGAGTTGATGCGATAAGCTAATATAAGACGCCAACTTACACGGTGCGGAGATTGGTCGACGACGCCGGGACGTCGCCGGGACGTCGCCGCGCCGACGCGCCGACGCCACTTTCAAAGTTTTCATGTTTACACACCGCTCTGACGATGATACCCGCGCTAATTTCTGTATTTACGACAGCTCCCTTGATACTTAATAAGAAAAACTTGCTTATATCTTTGATAAACTCCAAAGTTTGAATTAGTCTACAGATACTTATAAAGTATTTTTATTTCATGGACTAGAAATTAATTGGTGCGAGGGGTTTTAGCGAACTTTTTGATAAAGATGACACAGTCGGGGCCACACACATTTCGTTTCCACAGCCCATTACATCCGTGAAGTTCTACGGGACGGGAACATTAGATACCGCACGGATAAAATGTGGGGCAATTCGCATTGGAATTATGTCTAATTTTTTAAACGTACTTTACAGAACATTTATCTGCGAGGCATGACATGCTAATTTTATTTTAGATACTTCCAATGGGGTCACCTGTCTCAGTTGGTTGATTTTAAAACCAATTTTCAACATTTGCTACGACGCCGTAGCACATCCGTAGCACCGAATACCGCGCGTCTACGTATGTATGTGCGTAGCGGTAAATAGGCCTTTATCAAGCTGTAGCACCCGTCACACGAATTGACAAGGTAATTTGACAAGTATGTAGATATTAACAGGTAGGAGCGGTTCCGCGCCAAATCCTCGGTAATCCACGCGGGGCCGCCGCCAGCCTGTCTGCCTCATATACATAACTGAGAAAATAAGTTAATTTCATTGAAATATTGCCGTCGTATAATTTTTATATACGTCCATTATTATCGTATTGATTAGTTTTTGTTTGTTTGGTTTACCGTAATTAATACGTACCCATTTACCGTCCGTAAATTACCATTATCGTAATTAATTAGTTATTTTTATTGGCATGAAATATGATCTAAAATTAAATTCGATAGTACGATACTGTAAGCACAACAATACTTTCAAACCGAGCTGTTACCCCAAACCATTCATACATTCCTTGAGGAAAAGTATTAAGGAAATCAATTCCTTGTAATTGGATAGCTTTGATCTGTCAATTACTCGCGGTATAATCTATCCTAAACAAACGCAAACGATAGGTTTAGTCGAGTAGAAACAAGGAGCCCTTATATTTCACCGGCCGACGCGTATCATAATAAGGCTTACTTTGTTTTCTTAGCTGAAGTTTAAGGTGAAATATTATTTCAAGGGCTTGCCTACAGCTAAATAGCCTCTTGTACAAGTTTTGTCGTAAATCGCATAGATTTTGTTGTTTGAATTTGAGGATCGGAATCGGAAAAGTTTGATTTACTTCGCTTTTTCACATTTTGTTCTTTTATTAACAGTTTTGAAGGTTTGTTTTTGAGATAAGGGTCTTATCAAGGGCCTTGTGTTGTCTTAAGTATTTAAGGGCCAGTTTCTATGAAACTGCTACAGTGGTATATTAGAATTTATGTCTTTTTACTTTTGAATCCTCGTATAGAATTCTATATCTAATATCTATTTTCTTAAAAACTATTTTAAAATCTTAAATCACTATAGTAGGTACAACGAGATGTTAATAGCGATAAGTACCCCTTACTACCGCAAGATGACTTGATCTCTTATCATGAGTAACTCCCCCCACCACCACGTTTAAGGCAACATCTCGGTATTCCTATAAAGTATATTTATAAGAATTGCAGTAGCTGAACACTGGTTACGTTTGCCTGCCTCGCAAGGGAACTGAAGTGTGAAATAAAGTATGATAAAACTTTTATCTTCTATTATCTCAGTTTGACACGAGATTTGGGAGCCCGTTTTAGAAAGGGATGGAAACCATTTCCAAGTACATCTGCTATTTGAATTCCAACAAAATTACTGGGCGACTGAAAGTTATTTTTAGATGAACTCCTTTCGCATGTTCGTTAATGATATTTGTCGAGCGTATGCTGAGCATATAAGCAAGCATATTTCATCTTGCTCTTTTTTAATCGTCGCCCCATACTATGAATTTCTCCTACCTACATCTTGAGTACGTTACGCATACATAAAATATCATATAATCCCAGCCATGGGACACACATCTACGGATTGCAAAGAAATTCAGTCGAATTGCTTAGCCACCACGCCAATCAGGTCGTCATTTAAAGTATACTAGTCAACTTCTTCATCATCATCATCTGCCTATCTTAGTCCACTGCTGGACATCGGCTTCTCTTATGGCGCGCCGCTGAGCTCGATCTTCGGCCTTCCGCTTCCAACCGCTGCCAGCCATTTTGCGTCTATTGTCGTAAACTTATAAATTAGTATACTATTCAACATGTGTCTGAAAAAACTTTTAATCCTTCCCGTTGTCATATTATAGAGCTCCCTTCAGATAAATTAACTAGGCTACGCATTCTCCATAAACTACGGACCTTCTCCAATATTAAGTTCTCTAATAATACATGAACAATGGGACCGGGTTCAATATATGTATTCATCCGTACACGCTCGCTCGCACTCCCATACATTATCACAGACATATTGCGGTTGTCTGTCCCATACATAACAAGCTACACTGGCTAAATCGCTCAACACCATCGTTCTCGAGATATGAGAACATACCGAAGGCAATAACAAAAGGGCAGTTAGGACCTTGAGTTTGTGACGTCATTTAATCGACGAATGGTGCTCTACGGAGCAGTTTATCGCGATGTCAATAAATCTGTAACCTAAGCGTGGAGCAGACTATGTTCTTACATCCGAGAATTCCACGTCATGGACTCCAATTGAGCGAGCTAACGCCGCCACTAAATTACATGATATCGCACTCGCAAGACACAGGTGCTGGCCTAAAAAGCGAGAAATTAACGAAATTCAGTCGACACAAGTCCCAAAAACGTATTCGTTGTATTTGAATCGTTCAAGAAGCTTGTTAGTTCTCACCTGGGGTCCCCAGTAGCAAAACGCTGATCGAATAGAAATCGAATATACATGACATGTGGGTTGACCTGTGTGATAGATTACATAGTCCTAACATTATGCCATCCCCATATATTTTTCATTCCATTTGATTTCTATTCGTCTAGCGTTTTTACACTCGTCTAGGGTCCCAGATAATTTGTTAATAACTAGACTACAATCAAAACTACACTTCAGTATCAATAACTAATTAAATTATTTCTGAAATTAACTATGTTAGCTAATATAATTATTCACCAGGCATATACCTATATTAAATCATAAACAATATAGGTACATATAATGCAAACAAAGTGCATAGTAATTGGCGCCAAACATTTAAATATTTATGTGGTCTCATTAAAACAAATGAATGCTATCACGAATAAAACCTAATAGACATGTCGAGGTTCCATAAATTGAACAAAAAGACAGTTAATAAACTGTAAAATTATAATATTGAATTAACAACTTCGTTTTAAGACTTATCTGAAGTGCACACCAAGCTATCCTCACAATCTAACTGTATTTCTTGCTAACAAACGAGGAAACCGTTCGGTTCATCCCTGTTCCTTACCGTCCCACTGAGCCAGTCCAATCACATAATCAATTTATCAGTGCTGTATAAAATTAGGATACGTCGTGTTCTATTCCAATCGTTCCGCTTTAATAGAATTTTAATTTCAATTTCACACATAGCGGCGCACGCGGATTACGGCAGTGGTACCGTCGGGTCGAGTCGAGTGAATTTTTCCGATCGGCTCGACAACTCTACCGTAGAAATTTTGATGGGCCGTTATTACACAGTCCGTTTCAAACGTATTGTGTGTGAATGTTCGCTACAAAAATAGCAATATTTTGTATTGTGTGCGGATAACGTTGCTGTTTGCGTTGTTGCGTTTTAACGGCACGCCCAACGCTTTGATGAAGTCCCGGTATATCAGCTAAATAAAAAATTGAAATACATAATGCAGGATGCAACGATAAAATTGTGAAAAAATTGCCAACACTTACAATTTGAATATTTTTGCCACGGTTGGAATAAAGAGGAAATTGTTTATTATTTGAAGTTGCGTGAACACAGCCGTACGATGCTACGAGCTGTAACCATATTTTGTTTCAAAATTAATCAACTTTTTTGTGGTCGCTGAATAAATTATTTAGCGAATTTTTTTATTAAAAAATATTTGGTTGTGAATGACATAATCACGAGACAGTAGTTAAGTAAAAAAATTGGAAAAACAGGAAAAATGTACAGGTGTGGCTTGGCTTTTTTTTTCAACCTGGAAATAATTATAATATTGAAACCGATCAGAGATTCCCACGATTAAAAATATACTTGAATTTAATCTCTCTGCTAAAGTTCTCTCGAAGCTAGTCAGCGTTTTTACTTCGTTGGTTTTGCATACATGGCTATAGAATATAGATGCATAAAAAACCAAATGTCTTATTTCCCGACCTGCAAATATTCAGTTCCACGTACTTCTACTTTGTTAATAAAACTAAATAAAATCCCGATATGTCAAGGCTTCAGTGTAGTCTCCGAACACTAGATGAATATACAATACGAGCGCATCTTGTCTTCTCCGTGATGGACGACTTAACATTTTCAGCTCATCAAGTGTCACTTCAACGAAATTCCCGCAATTCCCGTGACTCAGTTAAGCACACCGTAACAGCACGATAACGAGACACGACACGTGACGTCGTCTGCAGGCAGGATAATGGAGTTGCAGTCACCTGAAAACGCGCTCAGCCTGTTTTATTATTTCATAGTGGAGGCCTGCTGTGGCCAGCGCATCCAATTAACTTCAGTTGTCGGCCGCACCGTTTGTAATGTACGGTGAAATATCGAGGGCTTGATGAGTGCTATGCCAGCGTGCCAGTCTTTATGACCCACATGCTTACGCAGACCAATGAAATGAGCCAGTTATGTGTGCGCCAACATTATGACAAGTCGCGGTACTAATGACAATGGAATCATACGGTTCGGTTGGCACTTCGTAATGTATCGTGTTGTAGCCATTCTTTCCTTTTGATATCATTTTCAGTCCACATAGTATTTCAAATAGAATTTAAATTGAATGTTGCATTTTTCTTTGTTATTTTCATACACATTTGTTTTTATTAGGTTCTTCAACGATGCAAAAATTTAATATGTAATATTCTGGTCCACGAGTTTATCAAACAAATGCTCACAGAACAAATAATGCAGAGTAATTGAAAATAATATGAACACAATCTAAAACAAACCTTCTCGTGTAAAACGAGAAAAGCGATGAACAATCTCATTTCGACCGTAACTATCGTGTGTCGGGAGCATAAACTAAGGGTTTTTTCCTCTTTATTTTTATGGTCGTCACAACCGTACGCTAAACAAAAGTGAATGGTGTGCATGATACTTTGTAGGCACGATTTGACCGTAAAATTTGATTTGAAACTTTCAAAAATATCGTTATTTTTATAACTTCGATATATTCATAACACTCGC
This sequence comes from Abrostola tripartita, assembly GCA_905340225.1. Classification (NCBI taxonomy): domain Eukaryota; kingdom Metazoa; phylum Arthropoda; class Insecta; order Lepidoptera; family Noctuidae; genus Abrostola; species Abrostola tripartita. The sequence continues at coordinate 9,365,182 of HG996488.1, forward strand.
GTCAGACATATGCGATACAACTGTATATTTCAACGTAATAAAGAAGACATCTTCAATATTCTTTTGTGAGAGTCGAACGGAATGGTTCGGTGATTTGTAGCTTAGAGTATATATCGCGTTGCATTGCCATCAATCCGTAAGTGAATCTAGGAGCGAGCACGTCGCAGCTGCAACTGATATCACCTGACGATGTCGTTTGTACCCGTCCGACCGGGATTAGGCACGGGCTACACGCGCGCAAAACGACAGTTTGAATTACGCTTACGGATTTACGCCATTGAACACCGGACTTTAAAATATTTACAACATAACGGCATTTCATCCGCATTGAAACCGTTCCAAAAGTTTAAAACCGTTCTAGTCTGTATGAACCATGATGTATGTGTTGCGATAACGTTACAATTAAACCAGTCTCGTCTTTACAGTTGATTAACCTAGATATCAAAAGGCTTTCCGTCAATTTATCGAATCAAGTCTGATGTTCCGATTTAATCGAAGTTTCCCTTTGTCTCTGGCTCGAAAGCGGATTGGAATCGTATGGCTCTCAATCCGACGTGTAGTGCTTTATTGCTTATGGTGTCCCGAGTCTAAATCCTCTCCTTTCGAATCGGATTATGATTGATACCCAACTTGAAATATTTGGGAAATATTTGTGTCAATTTTATGACTTCAATAAATCCTTTGCCTTTCGCAAAGATTTTTGGAAGGGTAGTTTGACAGAAGATGTTTTATAAGTTACTTTAATTTATAATACAACTAAGTATCTGCTAATATAATTAATATTGTGATAACATTAAATAAAAAGGGGTTTCATATTAACAAATAATTAATTTAAAAAATATCTGTTAGCGAAAATATTTTATGTAGTTTATTAATAACCAAAAAACTAATTAAATTATTAAGCCAAACTTAACATGCTTAAAGCCTGCAGTTTAAGTTACCCACAAATATGCCTCATAGAGCCAATTTAATAACTCAGCGCGAAACTAATAGTAAAGTTAACGAAGTAGCATATCAAAGGGCCAATATATTTTGTTTGCATAAAGGCGTGCATGCACGGGCGCGGGCCGCCAGACTTTCCGCAAGTATCCACTGGGAAACCGCGTTACGAAAACATTTTTCATAAAGCCTCTGAACATACTTGATACGTAATTTATGGAGACACCGCCTTATAGCGCTGCTACTTGAATGTTGATTAGAAAATGTTCTACGGCGAAGCTGCCATAAATCTAAGCATGAGTTGATGCTTTTTACGTGAAGTTTAAAATCACTGTTGGTAGGAAAGAAGGCTTGTATTTGCATACAGTTTATTATCGTAAACCAGGGGTTTTAGTGTTGTTACTGTGACTGACAGATATTAGGTAACTTCGTCTTGAGTTCTAACTTATATTAACTCTAAGAACAGTTTGTATATTGCGATGGTCGGCAGTAAAAGATATACTTAGGTAATATCCCCGTATCTGGTTGATTGATTTTAATACAACACTAGTAAATTTTTCCTTGACCAAGGTGTGCAATATGTCGACTATATCACATAATTTATATATAATCTACATAATTTTCAAGTCACATGTGACAAGTACAGAAGTAGCCAGCATTCATTTCTTTTAATTTTTTTGGTACTTGCACATTTCCACACCATTTGAATCTTGTAATAAATTTCGATCGCAGATTTCGATATCATTTTAAATACAACGACATAAATTTAGGCTTCGGTTAGCGAAATATTGATGTTTTCAATTTAGATCGTAACAACTATGATATTGAAATACAATTTATAGCATTTTTTATATTTGGAATATGAATGACAAAAAAGGACTATTATGAAAATATCGAATAACAGCCTTATTTGCCTTAACCAGCGCGTTTGCCAAGTGCCGACCTTCAATAAGCAATTGCAAAATTTATTAAATATAGCTTAGCTTACTGGCTAATTGTTTGATATAAAAAACAAGCGTTAATCAGTTGTTCATTTCATTAATAAATCCAGGCGACTTCTTCTGCGTCAAAGTATTTAATTACCGCATCTTTTGCGGAATAAAAGTAACTTTGGTACCTAAAAAACCTTGTCAAAAAAACAACTTTGTTAAAAATAAAGAAACCTTGCATAGGTACGTCGTTTTTTTTAAACTACCAGCATTATAAGTCTCAGCAAGGTTGTTGGGGGTTTTGTCATGATATAGTAACAAACAATCAGACAAAGTTACACAATAACTACTCTTAACAAAACATTATTTTTGTTAATTAGATGCAGTGAACAGGTGATAACAAACTGGAAGTGTCACTGAATCAAATAGAATAAAGTAAAAAGGCATCTGCTTTAGAGACATAAGTTAATTTCCAGGAGCAGGGTTGTATCGCCGGCTGTTTGTTTGTTTATCCCGGCTTGATTACAACCAGCCGGGCTGGGTAGCTCGCGCCGTTCATAAGCCATGTAATCAGCCGACAGTAGATGGTAAACATTGTTCATACGATATCCATTAGTCGTTAAGCATTTTGGAATTGCTTTGTTATTGATTGTACCTATAGTCCTATACTATTGTACGAATGGCCTTTGATGAAAGAATGCGGTATCAATGTGCGTTTAAAAGTTTTGTTTTCGGAAATGAATATGTCATTAAGCTATTTATATGTGATGTGAGTTCGATCTATGTAGGATTTGTTTACGGCGGTGAAATACGGCAAAATATGAAGAAGGAAAAGTTTTAAAATTACAAAAAAGTTCATTGAACTTATAATAGCTACTAGGACCGTTATTATACATAGTGTTTGAGTTTTATTGAAGCACATTAATGCTTTAGTAGCGTTGTTAACAATATAAAGTCGCACAAAAAGAAACGACTGGATTATACATATATAATAATGTAGGCAGCACTATTTTTAACTTTGTAGTAGGGATATAATCCTTGCTTCAGTAATTTACTTGAAATCTCTGAAATTACACGAATTCGCATTCCTCGGGAAATTTGTACAATGCCTTTTATTACTTTAACGTAAAGAAATTTTTTTTATGTTTCAAATACAATGAAACAGCTGTTAATGTAATTAGTGTTTAAGTTCAATTTTAGGAAGCACACGTGGAGTAAATTTTTCACACGTTTTATTGTATAATTAAATTCAGTGTGTTTCCCTTGTTTTCTGTGTAATGTAATGTGTTTGTATACCTACCTACTTAGCCCCATGTGCCACTGTGGTCGACCTCGCCGGAAAAGGTTTGAAAACTTGGTAAATCCTTCGCCTTCCCGGATTTGAAGGGATTCGATGGCTGACATTCGATACGCAGTTAGTCTAATCTCTCGCTAAGAGATGGCGCTACTTGTTAATCAAAGGAAAAAGGACAAAGGAAACGTACGTTTCCTTTTCTTAGGTACTTGATACTCTCAGTTAATTATCTCTCGGAATAGTAATCGAATTAAAGATCCGAATAATTTATGCTAGGTTCGCTCGGAGGCAAAGAAAGGATAAGAAAAACTTCCTTTGTTTTAATTAGGTATAGGTAGGTTAAACAAAAAAATCTGATAAAATAGGCAAGTTGTCAAATGAGACAGAAATGAGACAAGAGAAATCCATTCGGAAAAAGTTTTCTTAAAAATATAGAATCTATCCCTTAAAGAAAAATAACTGCGGGTCTTAAAAAATTAACGAGAGGGAATAGGATTAAAAGTGATATAAGAAAAATACGTCTACTTCTTTAAGCATCTACCTATAATTTGATCTGAGCGTTACCTTAGCAACACGTCGACTACTAACGACCTTATTACGAGGGACATACGTACTCTTATAGCTTGACAAAATTGTCTCGTAGCTATTACCATACGTAACAGGGTTAAAACGTACATACACGTCTAAGTGAAATAAAAAACGCGGTAAAAATCCCACATGGGAGTAGTTAGAGGCACTCCAAATGTCAACCACTCTTAGCTAAGTAATCAGGTTTAAAATTCATGGGGTCAGAGTTTGTGACTACCCCCGGGTGTTTTATTGAGAGAGAGTTATGTATTTTGTACCTAATCGGTTGCTAGAGTTTTTTGGGGCCTTTACATACATATATATTTTTATTTTAAGCAATATTTTTACACTAGTCATCATTCCTCAACTTTGAAGGACTCGTACTCTGGCAGTGGGTGATCCTCACATGGGTGATCGTTCGCCACACATCACATCATCTCCGAGTCTAACTGAGCACGTTAGCAGTCGGTCCTAACCCCTGATCTCCTTGCGGTCTTGATGGTTTCTATATCATCGGACTATAAGTGTGAGAGCATAGAGAGTGCACCTTTGTTAACACACACTATTATACTTCGCTAGAAGTTAAGATGGGACTGGTCAGGAGGACATTATTTTTTATGTTGGAGAATTAGAAAATGTTTATGTTTAGTTCACCATCACGAGGTAAAAACTAAATAAGCCTGTTAAGTTCTTTGTTTATTCCAGGTATGGTGTATGAGAAATTAAGTGCAAAGAAGAAAAAATATGAAAACGAATTGTATTTACATATTATAGATATCAGAAAAACATAATTAGAACACCTAAAAACACCTAATTCAACCCTCAAAAACCTTCACCGCGTACCTATTGTTTCATGAAAACAATCCTGGAATCTTTAAGAAAAATTGTGCCTTTAAAATACGAAACAAAACGAAGGTAGGAAATAATCAAAGCACTCATTATTGTGATCACCGAAAAGAGTCTCTTTAATAAGAAATTTGTCGTAATTCACCCTCAATGACTTTATTCACCGAATGTCGTCCGAAGTAATGTTAATTAGATAATTTAATTTCGACGTTTCTGATGAAATGTTTTAGGAGATATTTTCTTTCATCTTATCTTTGGCTCGAGTACCTGCTTAGCTTGATTTTAATAAGCTTTATAGTTGATATTCACTTGTTTTTTATTGTTCGTTTTTTCTGCTTTCGTGTTGGAAAGTATTATGATTTGTTCATAATAATATTCATATACTCGATAAAAATGGTAACTACCTAGGTAACCAGGCTTTTCGTACTACGTATCTCGATATGTAGGTAATGTTATAGAAAACTTAGACGCTTCATTCAAGGAAACATGTTCAAATTATTAGGTATATTAGTTAATATACCATTTTTTATAAGCCCTTGCCACGTTCTGATAAAGACATTAGTTTTTTTTTGTACTGTAATATACATAATGTAAATTATCATAATTTGTACATTATTTCACAATTTTGTTTAAAAGTAGGTTTAAATGACCTATTAATTAAGTCACTGACAATCCATGCGAGTAACACTAGTAGGTTCCAATTAATAACTGGAACTAAGTAGTTAATCCCGGCCGCTATACTATCCGGCGGCAGTCATTAGGTCATATTGGAGAACTATATATCACCAATAATCCACAAAATAGGGAAACATTATTGACAATATTGCTGTTGTTTTGTTGAAGCATAATAAAATAGTCACCGAGACCTCGTTAATAGTATTGTACGGCTTAATTTTCAGTAAGAGTAACCGAACTCTCACGTTTTAAAATGACGATATTGTTGTCAAGTGTGATTTTCCGACAAAAAAGTTTTGATGAAGTTCTATCATAAATCCCGGAAATCATGATACACCAACAATAAACAGTTATAAAATAATGGTAAATTTTAGATATAAAAGTTTTTTTAATTAAGTGCGTAATTTAATCCAGGGCAGGGCCCTAATAGTCAGTAAAGAGAAAATCGAGATTGGGGTCAAATGTTATAGCTTTTACTATTTAACATAAACTACAGAATTTGTTGGATCCAACTGTGTACAGAATATTTTACCTAAGGGATAGGAAATTATTTTGGTTATCCACCAACTCCAGTCAAGATTAAGGTAGTAAATTATTCGTTAATTTCGGAAGAGCTATATAATAATTAAGGCTAGGTGCGGACTAAACGTTGACAGGTAATGACTGAGGTCCTCAACCGGAGATCTTAAATTAAATTACAGAGATAAGAGTATTCAATCAACACTTGTTATACTAGAATCTGTTCCAATTGTAAATAAATAAAATTTAAAACATAGCAATCTGGTTAATATCTAGAACTGGAATAATAGTCATTATTCGATTTCTCAACAATAGGTGTTTTAATCCACCTAATCTAATGCGGGTATCAAATGTTAGAGAACTACAGAAAGTGTTGAATAATCGTTTTATCAGCAATTACGCAACGCGCTCAAAAACTACTGGGAAGATTTAATGGGATTTTCACTGTTACAATTCTCATGGCCAGCAACGGGTTCGGCAAACGTTTTTACTCAGTCCCCATTCCTAACGTGAAACCAGTACTATAGTTGAAAATAAAACAATTATTGTCTATTATATATAAATGACCGTTCAAATATTACTTACAGAAGTATTTTATGCATTTTCTGACTAAAATAACTTAACTTATCGTTTTGAGAATCGATCTTAAGGTTTTTCCACGTTAAAACTTTACGGTCACGATGATACTATGAGACCAACTATACGGAATATGTTTGGACGAAATTACAATGTATTGTATACTGGCTTGATTTATAGAGTACTCTTCGAAACTGTAAAACCATTATTTTGTACATACGCGGATTCGCGAGCACAGCTGCGTAAAAGTTGTGAGTGTTACGTAATTGTCTTTTTTCTATTCGATCCCATTTGCAAAACAAAGAGAAATCAAAATAAACTAATCTACATTCAACCTATCATAACTACTTAAGTTATTATTCTACATTATTCTCATTTATATCAAGTTGTCCGACTGTGGCAAAGCTGTCTGTCAGTCAGGGCTTTTGGTTTAATAAAACGAAATTCTCTTAAATATTGCCCGGTTTTAACAGCAGTTATTAAGACACTCGTACTATTACAATAACAAATATCATAGAATATGATTTTATTAAAATATATTGTTTTACTTTTATTACTTAGATAGGTAACTGAACGTTTCGATATGAAACCACTTACGTAACGTATTGGATTTATTGTTTCTTTTTTAATTATTTCAATAAGCTAATTCTTTCTATGACGGCCGGATAAGTTTCACCAAAGACCAAGGTTGTAGTAATTCTATTTTTGAATGACATACACCATTAGAATTTGTCAGTACTTTCCTTTTTAGCAACTCTAGCTGTACCTATTCCCTCAATAATAAGTGTAACTACAATAAATCTCTGTAACAACAGTACTCCCGTAACTCGGCACTACGTATCAAATACCTCTACAATAATTGCTTAAGCAAACCAAACACATTTGAAAATACGTTCTGTATGCCATTTGTAGATTGTAGTTAGTATTTCGGCTAAATTCTCATCGCCGGTAGGTACACAAGTTGGTGGTTACTGTTCTGTAATAAACATAGTTTCTGTGCAGGTAACCGTGGACACACGGCTGCTCTATGCACACAATTAATCTAGACGAGGTGCGTCCATTAGTGTTAACAAAATGCTATAAAGTTGCTCTCTGATTTTCTTGGAAAATAGTCAATGTATTGTTTAATTTGTACAGGCTAGATGAGCATAGCTTTTTAAATTAAAAAGTATGTAATAAAATTTAACAGCGTCTTTTTTATGTACTAAGGTTAATTTAAAATGTTTAATACCTATTTGAAAATTTATTAATTATTTCGTGGTTTTATAGGCGCTAAATAAGTGTTTTAATGTGTTTAGATATTGTAAGATTACTGTAGTTTTAAATATCATTATTAATTTGTTAGCTTTTGCTTCATTGGTCTAGTGGTCGCTAACCGCGACTGCTGTACTTGAGTCCTGCTCTTGGGTTCGACTCCCGAGTCGGGTAAAATGTTAGGTACTTGGTTTTTCCATTAGGTATTTCTCAATAGCAGCACGGAGTCTGGATTTGTGCCCGGTCAATGGTCATAGGCTCGCCCCCTATTACATTGGACCTACAAAATAATTGGCGTAATATGGGTGTACTACACACCTCTGCCTACGCCTTCGGGAAATAGAGGCGTGTTGTTATGTTTTCTTAAATATTTGTAGCATATTATAATCATTGTGTTGACCATTCATACTAAATTTAATAAGTCTGTGACCATAAATATCTAGATTAAGAGCTAGACCGTTATGCTAAGCAGCATCAACAATAGCGTCTAATCTGGTACGTCAGAATTATCATTCGCGAGGGTTATTTTTGCAAGAACCCCTCTCTAATCACCCTTTCCAATTTAATCGATTCTCATGCAAATTTCATACGCTTATTTAGCTCCGTTCTGATGAATAGATGATATGAGTTTTCATTGTCAGCTCCCTTTCTATAACAGCTAAATGCTAATTCGTACGGTTACAAATGTTTAACTACAAATTAGATGAACAAGGATTTTTTAAACTTCTAAATAAATTATTATTACAGGTATTTATATAGACAGATTTCCAATCATTTTAATACCTATTTTGGTAAAAAATCGTAAATGTGGAATAAAGTCTAAACCAATGTGAAATGTGTTTTGTGATATTGACAAGTTTTCTTTAAGTGCTTACAAAGACATAAAATGAATAGAAATATGTATACAATTAACATTTCTATCTTTTGAAGTATGTACAAGATATTATGTACGTGTGTATAAGATATATGTGATGTATTAAGATACATTGTTCATAATATATTTAAGCTGTGTTATGTAAATGTCCGTGTGTATCAGAGGTTATGTCCCAGCTTCTCGTGAGAAAGGAATCTCATAGATATCTCGCCCGTAGATTCCATACACCAGCGCATTCAGTTATTCACAACAGTCACTTGTTTAGAAAACTCCTCGGATCTATTTAAAACAAGCATTTCAGAGCTTTCACGCTTTGAAAGTGTTTACTTTAGACTTTGAGAAAACATGTGAAAAGTTCGAGAGGTACTTATATCTACGTATTATATTCTTCTCCAGTATTGAAGAATACCTATTCTATATAATAAAATATTGACGCAAAAATATGTAGTTTCAATTATAATATGTAATTATATTATTTTATGTATATTATAGTCTAATAGATTTTTCAGTTTTTTTTGTAGGAAAATAATACTTCTACTACTAAATAATTTTTCTTTTTACTTTTACGGCACAAGAAGGTATTATGTAATTTAAGACTTTAAAAAGTCAAGACGTATTAGCAAATTTCGTTTTTAATATTTTCGTCTATGTCTGTAAAGCAAATCTATTTAAATGAGAAATGATATTGAAACAATCATGATGGATTTATATTATAAAAAAAATGCAAATCGGTTCAAAAATAACGGAGTTATGATGTAACAAAAATAAAAAACAAACATACAACCGAATTGAGAACCTCTTATGTTTAGTGGAGTCGGTTAATCTCTTCCAACAGTTTTGCGAACTGGCTACATGTGTATGGTTAGGACACGCAAATCTAGTTGGACATAAAACATTCAAAACTCTGATAGACTTGCGTAAATTACAGCAATAAAAGCAGTAGCTACTAAACAAGGTGTATTTGAATAAGACGTAATGTCGTCTAAAGAATCACTCCACAAGAAATCATAAAAATCCCCCAATCCTCTCGGAGTAAAGCTTCAATTGACATTGAGGTAAATAAACAACGTTTTACATCGCTCAGTGGCATTGTGTTTCAAGAAGGGGCGATTTGTGAACAAACGCCGCAACAAATGGATACAGACAATATATTCGTAATTTGTGTTTCTACGAAATTATAATCCTCCTCCTCATCCTCCTGTATCAGCTATTTAACATATCTTTTACGTAATGTTTGCTTAGAAAATATTACCTAAGTCAGGAAACCCTAAAGAGTACCTCAGAATACCTCGTAAGTCATTAACAATAATCACAATTATATTTTACACTTCTTAGTTAATTTACACCCTAATAGGTTGCCTAAAAAGATTACCACACCATTTTCCCTTTATAAAAATATTTAAACAATGTTCAAGACAATGTTCTGACACGTTCGATCCCTGTTTATCTCAGTTATTGTTCGGCGTTACTTGTTTAGTTGTCAGATACTCATTAAATATCGAATACTACGAAAATTTAATACAGATAGCTTTGAGCATGGAAAGAAACGATAAAACACTTCTGGCTTTGAAAAATTTATAAATTGTTGCTGATACTAGGAATTTCACTTTGATTTAAGTGAATTGCCTGTAAAATGTTCTTTTTATAGACCTGTTCAAGTTTAATAATAATAATAATATATTTATTTGGAACATAAACAGTATAAAACAGAAACGAAATCGAAACGATGGTAACTGCAAAAGTAACAAAACTGTGGCGCAGCTACCAACGCCCCTCTCCTAATAGGAAGGTAGTATACAGGTTCCAGACATAAAACAAAAGTTGTAGTTAAGAAAAATCAAAAAGAAAATAATTAAAATCAGAAAAGTGTGCGAGTATTAGTGTGTGTGTGTGTATGGGTGATGTGTGTGTTTTTGTGTAGGTATTGTGTGTGTTTGTGTGTGGGTGCTGTGTGTGTTTGTGAATGAATGTAAATGTGTGTTCTAGGTAACTCTGACTACATTCACTCTGTTCTTCTTTTTTGTGAACAATTCTCCTACATTAGGAAAGTCTATTGTATCTACATTGCGTTTTAAAGTCATAACACAAAGTAGCCCTGTGCGAAGCACACGCAGTTTTCACCAAAGAGAACAGGTAGTATGTTGCTATTTGAGAATTAGGTAACTTAATTTGCTTATTCTTGGTACATTTCCAACACCTGCAACAAATCTCGAAAAATGTTGGTCAAACAAAATTTCCAGTTCTTTTTGAGAATTGAGACAATTGAACGCAGGTATCACTGCCAATCTGTCATTCATGATTTAATTATTGCCCTGACAGATTAAGCTTAATACACTGAAACATAATTGTATGACGTTATTCCTGAATTTAGATGTAGTGTCGAGTTAAGCACCAATCGTATAGCTTAATTATCTCCGTTCATACGGCAATTCACTCAAGCCATGGATTACTATCAGCGGCGGCTGTTTATCAGCTGAAGCGATTGGTTTTCGCATCATTCGCCAGCTACGTACTCGCATAATAGACCCATCACCATTCACCTGGAAATATTCCAATATATTTTGCGGAGAACGTAAATATTTTCATCCGGACAGCACCGCGGTCGGCGCATCCAATTATTGCAGGCGATGGACGAACTCGCGCCGTTTGTAAAAATCGCCTGTACGCAGCCCGAATGGAAGCACAGCGGCCGGCCGCCCCGGGTCCGCGTCCCGCTATAATTATGTCATAAAACCTGATAGTGTTACGGTCACAAAAGATAGTATTTGCCATAATCATTATGAATAGAGGTCGTATAGGTACGCGTAAGTGCGTACACGTGTGAGCTTAAGCGAGACTTATATAACATTGTGTATACAATTATTGTAGAGCTTCCATTGTTATCTTTTACGCACTTAGGAACGTTCCATTTGCTATACCTTTTTCAATTTGTATCTTTGCTTATTTACTTATGAATAATTTCAGTCAGTCTAAAGTGTGTGACTGGAATTGTCTGTCCTTACTTTTAAGCGTCCTTACGTTTAGCCGTACTTATAAAATTATGGGCGTCTCCTATTTCAATATTGTGCCACCAGATCTTCATGTTCCTGACGAAGATCTGGTCGCACAATATTTGTTAATGTTGCGGGTTCGGCCCGCGGCTGAACAACGCGTGTTTGACTAGGCCGGCCATATTTGCAGTTGGTGTCGCCATCGCCGGCCCCCACATAACCACTAATCATATTTTATGGTGCTCGCTTAACTCAAATATTCGATTTGGATTAAACGACGATGGAAAAATGTGACGCAATTATCCGTGTTTTTGAGTGATGATAGTTAGGGAACAGTGACTCAATTTTCGTAATATAAGTCGTTCTCGATCAGTGCAATAGCTATGTGCTTTCGATACAAATCAACGTTTTTCGCAGTGACTATTGTTGGTTTTTAACGCATTCGTTCGACTGAAATAATTCGTTCGATAACGCCGTCAAATTTTGTAAACTCACCTCATGAAAAATAATAATGTTAATAGTAGATAACTACTTTGTAAACCATACGTGTTTACTTTCATAATGACTTTGTAACCCCATGCTTGCATTTACATAATGACAACACAATCTTAATTGGTTCTCATTTGTCACATACGCATAGGTCGCGTGGTTCGTGACAATTGTACCTAACGATAACACGATATTTTTGTTTCGGGCCAACCTCTGTAAACTTGTTTATTGAATCAATAATAACAAACAGTAATCCGATGCTATAGATACACTGTGGAGTGGTACGATCCTTTAACCCATGAAAATGTGTAATTGTCACGACACTATCCCACAATTTACGTTTGATATGCGAATGTTCCGCGTGGCGACACGCGCGTAGCTTGTCATGCGTCACGTGACTGATAGCTTTAATATAGTCCCGTTGATTATCCAGCCGAGCGGAAACGCCAAACGGTAATCTAGATTTAATACCACGGCTCATCGCGGCTCGGCCTGCCTCCGCATTGTCCTTGTACCTACGTGTGAGTACACGGCGCGTGTTAATTGAACTGTGTCGTACCACTTCTTATGTGTGCGTCTGTTCCCTATTGATAGCTGACACTGTGTTGGATTAGGATGATCTAGATTAGCAAACGTACGGTTTAAAATTATGTTATGTAAATTATAAGTAGAACGTAGATAATTGTAGAGATATTTTCACGCAAATTTAGGATCCATGTTTACGTATTTTCGCAAATTCAATTCAGTATTATTATTGTTTTAAATTATTGCCGTTTTCTAAAAAGTTACTCCAAAGAATTAAAGAAACAAAATGTTATAAAACTCGATAACATTTAAACTTGAGCTAGAAGCTAAAACATGAATTCGAAATTTAAAATGTCTTTTAAATAAAGTAAAAGCGGATAGTGGAACTTGAAAGAGTGGAATAAAAATAGCAGCCAGTGTTTGAGTTGTCTCTTAAATTGCTTGCTTAGACAGAAATAGGGTCAGACTACAACATCGGAGCCTTTATAATTATTAGCCCAGGTAGAAATACATTCATCCTGTTCTTTCACAAAGAGTATTTTGCATTTCAGATGACACAATAGATGATATATAATTTCTAACACCATCATCAGTTACCAATAAATTATTTGGAATTATGATATTTGCAGATTTAATTCCTCTAATCGGGACACTAATTGTAAGCAAAGTTATAATTTTAGACGTAGGAATAAATAGCTAAATAAAAGCTCCTAACATAAATTAATATTTTAGTGTAAAGCACAAAAATAATAATAGCACTGTCCACTCAATATTTTTCATATGAATCTCCCTCAAAGAGTAATTTAAAACCATTTTCAAATGCCGACGAAAACATTGTGTCAGATGTAATAAAGCTGGGAATAGCATTCTAATGAATGATATTGGTCCTCCTGTGGGATTACAAGTTAATCCTCTTGAAACGGAACCAGTGGTGGGGGGAGAACGGTCTGCGGGACGCTACGGTAGGTAATAAAATTCTTACGTCATCACCGGACGAACGGACTGCGGGCTCAAGGTATTACCGCCTCATCTGCTTTGTTTTTTTTTTTATTCACGGATCATTTGGCCAGAAATTTTCCGAGCTAAATTTTGATTTCGTTCGCTGGTAACTTCAAATTAGGAATTATAAATTCTTGGCTGGAATATCAATTAGCCATTTTACGTAGACCGCTGCATACCTATAGATAAATAAAATTATATATTGTCCTGAACGTCAAATTAAAGTATTGCCATCTGTAATCAAATCTGTGGTCAGATTTGCTAAACATTTACTATTAGGAATAGGTATACCGAGACAAAATAAAAGCTTCAGTGTAACGGAGATAAAATTATTATAAACCTTAGTGCCGAGGTGCAGGATCGTGACATTTCCCGCTCACGATATTCTGTCGTTAGGCGAGATTTTCTTCTCGAAACCTTTGAGCAAACTTTTATTTATACGAAGTATTCCGCCAATGTCAGTCTCCTTTGTTCTTTGTTAGTCTATACAATGGCATTATTTCAAACCGTAAAACAAGCGTAATAGTTGACACTAGGAAAGGCTTTCGAGGTCGTGGGAAATAAAAAGAAAACAATATTAGTGTTGTGGTTCGGGTGGCACATTAATATACATTTGGCCACGGAACCGCGAGGGGGGGGGGGGTGGCGGCGCGGGGGCGGGCCGCATTCTCATACACAAATTGAACAATAAAATAAAATTAGCTCGACTTATTTATTTCAGTTAGTCGGCCAGCTATTACAGGTGAATAACCTTGACGACCGAATAAACTCGCTCCGAATTAATCGAAACAACAACACTGTCCATAGCCAATTTTAGCCAGATGAAAGCATTGCGTTCTTAATAAAAGGGTCTTAGTGGAAGATTAATGTTTTCGTTATTTTCTCTATCACATCACAATACTCAGTTAATTAGTTTAAATAACAGTGTTTTGCCAGACGCGCAAACAGAGACCCTTAATAAAGGCAACCAATTCTCGGGGCTGAACCGAAACGGTCTTTCATTTTAGCCTTAAAGGCGTAGGGCGTCGCAGTACGCCAGCGAGTTTGCCAAAAACAAGCCCAATAACGGTCTGGCAAACAGTACAAATGATGCGTTAGTGACAAAACGACGTACAGTCATCCCTCTCGTGCGCCGCGCCAAGGAACAGAGACAGACGCTTGACGAGCGCGACGGGAAACAAGACAGGTTATTATCTCCCAACGAGCCGAAACACGTCACAAAACCTCAAATATTTTCCACACGTCCTCGGGTATTCACTGGAGACTGGAAACGAAAATTAGTTACTGAAGATTTCTTGTTTTTGTCTGACTGCGTTGCGTGATTTTCATTGTTAAGAAATAACAAACGCCACCTTTGAAATTGAACTACGCGCACTGAATATCAAAGAGGCACACACACGACGCGCACTGAGACACTCGGGCTTAGGATCCGGTAGCCCAGGGTCCGCGACCCTGCTACTTTCAAATTAAATTATTTCTACATCTTTTGTGCTAAAGCTGCTCCACTACTTGGAACGGAAAAGTTAAAGTGTGATAAAGTCAGGTTAGTACGACGCGGCGTGTGTATAAGCAGTGGCCGCAGAATGTAATGATATCCTCTGTCGCATATTTCGGAGCAGACCGTTGTTCCCGCGCTGCCGCTTTGTATTCTTTTGGTTAATTTTTTGCCGGATTAATTTGTCTGCGTATTCAAATTGCAAATTGTGAGATAAAAGGATGACCTTTTTACATTTGTTTCTGCAAAAGCAAAAGATCGCAGATTTTTGAAAAAAATATTGGGATGAAAATGGAGCTGGAACGAAAATAATGCGGTGTTAATTTTCGAAAAAACATGAGTGTTGTTGGAGGAATCTTTAACGGATTTAGTTGGTTACAATATCAAAACACGGCTCGACACAAAGCAACGTCGAGGTTGATAGAGGGTGACATTTTCTTAAGTTACGGCATTCTCTTACCGATTCAATATCCTTTTTCTATTTTGTTGGAGTGAAGCATATCGTGCGATCCTTTACTCCATATTCACGTTTGCATTTTTACGATACACGAACAAAAATACAAATCTTTTACAAACTGTAATGATGTCTATGAAGGATGGCTTTTGATAAAAATTTTACTTGAAGATTACGGGTTGTAGAAGCGTCCTTTAATTTGTACATACATATGTACATATGTATCTGCATATAAAAGATAAAAATCTCGTTACGCACATAATCTAAATTCCACTCGATGTTAAACTCTCGGCCTAAGGCTCCCTTGAATATCGATACCGACCTTTGGATTTTATGCCATTAGTCTTCGAAATTGCCCATCTTTCAAAGCTAAATATGTACTATAACCCAAAGTAAATCATTAGAATACGTAAAAGGGACGCATACAAAGATTAATTCTGTTACCCATGCACGCACATGTATTTAGGTTAATACATTCTGAGACATTATTCGAGAAGTTATGATCTCCGAAACACAATTGGCTGAATAAAGAAAATAAAGAAGCGTCATCCTCTTTGACGATTTACTTCAAATTGAGTATATCAAAACAGACGCAATATTCTATTGTAGCAATCGCTAAATTCTTGCGAGGAGCAGATATTTTCAATTCGGCGGCGCTCGAGCAAGTCGGGGTGTAGGCGGCGTTCCCTCCCTGTATTTTCGTGTATATTTTTTCCCCTCTCTATGAAGAAGTCATAAATCACGTGGATGTAAATCTGTAGCATCCAGTTGCGGATGAGTGACGCGCCATTATCGCTCGTCGTCGGGCGGCGGGCCTGCCACAGGCCTAAAACTTGACGCCCGAGCAAAACTTTTAACTCCCACAATCCATTTTATCCGTTGTAGCTTACTATCATAACTTAAGTAATACTTCGTTTATTTAGACGACCCTTTCGTAGCGGCACTTGGCTTGTTGCATAAAGGAACGTGGGTACAATCACTGTCGTACGAATATTAATATTATGATTGACAATTTTTTGATTTCTATCTGGGATCTTAATATGATGTCTTTTATCTATAATGTCAAATCAGTTTCACTAAAGGCTGTAACAAATACTTATAATTTGATACATATTATGGTCTCGTGTGCTGTTTTAATCACAGAAAACCGCATCATACCATCATAACAAAATAGACCTATAGGTATATAGAAGTGAGTAAACATAAGCAGGTTATAAATAAAATAACAATAACGTTAAACAGAGTGTAAAATTAGTTCTGATTGTCAAATACCCGATTTGAGCTAAATAAATAATGGTACGTCACACGCGGGTATTTTGTTTGTGAGTACGTTATTGTTGGTAATAAGCCAACACGTTGCTCGCTCTGTGCCCCTACATCCATCATACTCTTGGAGTCAGCACTCCGTCATCCGTCACCCATTCACATGATCTTACCCCGCGGTTCCACTATGCGAGGGATTACCTGTCAGTTAAATAATCATCGGGAAATCAAATCTTACAATATTATATCTTACAAGAAGATATTATTTGTAGTTACTAGATTCCTAGGCTTATCACCGACATGAAGTATCACATGCACAAATAATTAGATTTGAGGCAAATATCTACGGATCAATAGCAGTCCAATCACTTCCCCACTGCGCCAATTCAGCCGTCGATTTGGAAATATAATGGGCTAGTAACTTAAAAAAACATTATCTAAAAGCTCGGCTTCAAAGGATTTTTTCAGATCTTACATTGTTTCATGTAATAAAAGTCGTATTATTTTCCTGCAAATAATAGGCAATAATCCGACTGCTGGTTGTTTTCACTGTTTCAGTAACAATTCCACAGAAAAGGGAGGAAAATGTTCAACAGATATTTCGTTTAATTTCCCCTTAGATAACTGAATAATACACGGCAAAACTCTTATTGTAATCCGTACAATATCATATTTTATTTGTACACAATAAGTGTCAAAATCTAATGTGTTTACTTTGTAAATCTTACCGTGTACACAATTCTAACGTATTTTTATTTCTTTTACAGGTAAGGCGAACAGTAATATCTACTAAGTCTGTGTTTTATGGGGTAAGTTCTTTGTTAGTATTGTATGGATCTGGATTAGAAAAAAATATGTAGCTAGCAATGCTACCAAAAATAGTTTCAATAAATTTCTGATTGAGCAAATACGAATATGAAGTTCAAATCAAAACCTTTTCTCCAATCTACAATTATGGAGTAGGTAAAAATTGACGAAAAGTCTTCATTTGTTTTTGTATAGATGGTGTGTATTGTTATTGGTATCGCATGTCACTAACCAATAGGTAAATTCTAAACCTTATGCCTAAAAGAAAATTTCAAGTACAAACCAATACACGGCTTTTGTTCTAAAAGCAAATCTTCATTTGTTTTATTACAATATCACAACTATTCTAAACTGGTTCCTAAAAAGAAAGTTATTAATTAAGAGAAAATAATTAATTCGCATTTCGGATGGTTATGTATCAATGAAACAAATGAAGTTCAACTTATTTAAACATCGTAACATAACATTGTTAATTGTTATTATTGGCAATTCATAGCTTCGAATAAATAAACTGGCTGCAAATTGTTTCTGCAATTCCATGAAAAGCTCAATTAAAATATTTAAATGACTGAGAAACGTAACTAATTAAAATTTAATAAATGACATCAGACCTCTTGTCAGTGTAGTACAAATTAAATTAGGTTTACAGTTTAAAAATTTCTTTACAATAATTGTTCTTGTCTAAAGTACCATTCAAAAGTTGTCTGAATTTAACTTAATCCAATTGGCCGCGGTCGCCGTTAAACCTATTTTGTGAGCAGACTTCACCTCAACTAAGCGAGTTACTTTAAACATCACTTAGACTAAGAAATATTAACTTTTAATATTTGCATTTATTATTCACATCTAGTGTAGGAACGTCTGAAAAAAAAAGAACATCTCTTTTGGGACATCTGTAAGGAAACTGTATTAAGTTATTTACATAACATCATTCTGCTAGTATATCGTAATGAGATTGTTTGTCTTGCAGTTGTACTGATGAACTCGAAAACTACTGGACTGGAAATGTTGTAACCGATCGCAATTTTTTTTTATTTCAATATCACAATTTTTATCACAATGAATTGCACTAAAAATATCGTTAAGATTATTTACTTCAAAGTGACGACATTTGTCTCTTGAACAACAGTCTTGAACATTCAAAGGATTCAATAGAAGTCTACGTGCTAATCAAGAATAATCTTTATTTGTTACCAAAGATTTAAACCACTATGGGTATAGATAGCGCCAATTATATAAAATCTAAATATAATAATATATGATGGTTGCGGCTTGACATATAAATCTATAACCATTTCATGACCCAAAGCATTAATACTACATTATTTTGACTTATCCCACAATAATTTGGAACGCACTACCTAATAATTTGGTTCAAATCATGTGCCGATAGCAGTGTCAATAAAATACGGTTTATCTCCATAGCATGTTTATACAACGCTAATTATAATCGAGTGGTTTGAATTTTACGTGAGACTATGGTGCATTGCATGTTATGGCATGCAGTGGCGTGCATTGGCAGCCCATGAATTCGCCAGAAGGCCACTCTATAGCGTGAGGTAACTACTTAAGATTCGTTATATTACTTGTAGCATTTCTGATTTAATGAACTATTATGAATTATATTTCGTGGTTACTTAGCAACCAAAGTATGTTACGAAATTCAAAATTATACGTTGCTTTCTGATTAAATTCAGTGGAGTTTATTCTTGACACAGAAATGGGATCTGTATTTGCTGTTAAACAGCACTGCAACGTAATTATCTGCCTAGATTTTTCCCAATCTTGTAGAGGTAGCTTACATAACCAGAGATACCAGATTTTATTGAATATATAATAATAATATAGTATTAATGCTAGTCACTTAGTTAGACAAATAACCTGTTTCTTACTAAACTGCTAACGCTAACGAAACTCAAGAAGGTACCAGTTGACCACACTTAAGAGGTCTCCATTTTTTAATAATTTGTTTAAACGGACCATGATGTAATCGGTGGCAGCTACTATCGTGAGCGTAATACCAGTATGGCACAAATATTTGTATGACTTACAATATAATACGAGCAATTCTCTGGCCATTCACAGTCCCAAATCTCTTCCGGAAATCGAGAAAATTCCCTTTTGCAGAATAGTTTAACACTCAAGACAAGGAATTCTTGAGAATTGCGTTGCATTCTCTCACGCTCAGCAACTACGCTTTCGATGGTAACAGGAACGTATAATTATATTTAAAAGCAGATAATTATATTATTCCAGAAACTAATTGTTGGAAAACTGAACAAAGTCCGCGATATGATTCGCAAGAACTTACAGACTTAAACATCAGACTTATGGTACTTACACAAATTAGACCGTACATTCATTAAGGCTGGCAAGGAAATAAAGCCAGAGTAATGGACTTGAAAAAACTGGACTAGATTTAACAGAGATCGGGTTCTATTTGAACTAACTTCGCTTTGTGACCTTTACGGCTATTTTAGTTAGACACCTATATTATCTTTCTCATTGTTTTATGCTAAATCAGAGGAGTTGAAGATTTTAAAAGCATTTTTCTCTGTCTGTTAGCTACGTAGGTAGGTTTTATTTTGAGAAGTTTGGAGATGATTTAAATATAAATGTACTGCGTTAATCGCATAACGGAAAAAACAGTGATTCAAATATCCATTAAGGTCTAATAGATGCAAATACTGATACGAGTACTAAGTCTGTTCTTACCTTAAGTTATATATTACAGCTGTTTGTTTGTGTGTGGAACTAGTTAAGTGAATCATAATAGTGACATTGAAGCTAGTAAATCGAGTAAAAATAGTAGCGTGGTTGATATACTCCTGTTTTCCCAAAAGTGTCAGAAGCTGCTAGAAAATTACACCAGATGAAGAACAATTCACCTGTAAACCGATAACATTGTACTATGGTACAGGTTGCACGACACCCGCTTACAAGGGTACGAGCGAGCGACCATTTCACAGATGAAGTAACTGGCGCTTGCCGAAGTGCCCACAACTCATTCTTTTACGAAAACTTTTCCACTCAAAATTTCGTTGACCGTATGACCAAAATAAACCTAGCACCTGTCTCATACACCAAAACCTAACATAGAAAGTTTGCAAGGAGCAAGCAAGCTAAATATTCTTTTACCATTTTTGTCTCGTAAAATCTTAATTTTGGAATGACTTAAAAAGAAAAGAAAGTATAAGTATGCGCGAAGTATTAAACAGTGCTTACGTAAGCAAGATCCTCTGGGAATGGACGAAGATTTGCATGTTAACTCAGTTTTCATAAGTAATAGTTTAGTTGAAATAACCCCACCAACTTTGTTCAAAACGAGCCAACTTGTCGATTAGACAGAAATATTTTGAATTTGTTACGAATAGTTGCAAAAGTTATATTAGTTTTAGGGGCAGATATTACTATTGTGTACTAATAATACATATTACATAGTAAACTGAACATATTTGATAAGACACCGCACATACTTCCTGAAAGTACAACGTACCACTTTTAACGGTTAAACAAATAATTATGTAATACCTGTGGAAAACAAAAGTTTGTGTAAAGCTGTTAAATTTAAAGGGGTTAATGATATTTCTTGGCAGCAATAAATAACTTACAAATTGTTAAAGGTGTCCCGGGGGCACAGACTGCGCCCCGCGCGCTGCGGATCCGCGGAGGAATAAGTTTTTCCACTCAAACTTTATTCGCACCTCAAGTTGCGCCATCTGTCTGCTACTCGCAACTTATATTCTTGCTTCAAATGATTTAGTTTGGGAGTACTCTTTCAGAAAATATTTTCTTTTGTTGCTCGTCAGACGTATGAATGTACAATGGGTGGCTCGACGTCGGTACGTTTTCTATACTGACAATAAGTTCACAGGAGCCGTTCTCAGATTTACACAACCACATTTCACTATAAGCAAGGGGATTGTTGCAAGTATACTGATACAGGTGAATAGTAAAATACATAAACCAAACCGTTGTTCATCAAAGACTTTCGTATATCATCTTAAATCTTCATAAACATACTTTAATAAATAGCTAAGAGAATTTCATGAAATCCTTAGCAAAACGTTTAGGTAGATACTACTATGAAACGATTTCAATATGTATACGTGTTCCCTAATAGGTGTACATCAATAAAGTGTACCTTTCAAAAACAACTTTCTTATTCTCTCGTAAGTGAAAACAACAAAATGATTCCCCTAAACTTGATACAGACACCAATAAATCTAGCGTCGAGATAAGACTCAATAAAGTTGCCGGTGGCTCGAGCCTGTCATAATTTTAAGAGCGTTCATAAATCCATCAATATTTAAGCTCTCAGACCACAATATTTTTCTTCGCGCCGAACAAGCGGGAGGTGCGTCACATACTGCCACATAAATTCCGATAATCCCTACCCTGTGCACATCGTGCTGCTACTTTACTGTATTCATGGCTATTATTCATGTGTTTGCTTTGCGGGCGGACGCCGCCAAGACTTAATAATTCGAGAGTAATATCTATGTACTCAACGCTTTACCCAAACTAAGCTAATAATATTTACAAAACACTTTCTAAATTAAATGTGCTCACGTCAAAACCCAAATGAAAATTGTTTTTATTTATAACGTCGACGTGGACTCGTGAATTCTAAATATAAAATTTGTTGTTTACGGACGAATTACTGGCGCGTTATCAAGATGGTATGACTTTTTAGTTTGAGCCAAGCTTGACGTCAGCATTTTATGTTCTTTTCTTACTTTCGCGAATCTCGAATTTCACAAAACTTACAAAGCCTTAAATTTATGACCCGATATGCCGCAGTATGAAAGGCTATACGGCGTCTCCGTAGACAAATTTCTTGAGGAATATAACTGCTACGCTTGGTTTTGCTTGATATCACTCATATATTTATTAAATTGAAAATAAATATAGGTATTTAGGAACTTATTGACACAATAGGTTTATAAAGTTTCAATACATTTATTTAACTTGGAGTATGTTTGCTATTTCCGTGGAAAGAAATGAGACAACTTGTTTACTTTTTCGTTAATAGAAAGTAATAATAGTTATTAGTACCAGTTGTTAATCATCAGTTTTATTTAAAAAATACTTCTATATGGTATTATGTTTACTTATAAATCACATAACATATTACAATCATAAAAATAATATTTTACTGAAGTAATAAAAAGTTAATATATTAAATTAATACCATGTCTTGTTCATACATAATGTGAAGCCCATAAATATCGTTTATTTCGTCCATGTCCCGGCAACAAATTGCGAATAATCGTCATATGTTATGAAGTGTCGCGGCTGTGTTTGCATTCCGCGGGCGACGCGCGTCTCCGAACAAATTGTATTAGACGATGCCAATACGTGACCCTAAGAGAAATTCACGCAACAACATGTGTACAACGACGCCATTTTGGTTTTTTCGATATGAAAATTAGGAGCCCTCCTGCGTGTTTGTCAGTTTTAGCACGAATTCTTTCGAAGGGGACTCTTCTTTTTCATATGTAGGGCTTATATTAGATACGTAGGTACTTACCGCGTGTCTCCCACAAATGATTTTATGATGAGCTTATTATTTCTTGCTGACACTGCGTGC
Source organism: Abrostola tripartita (assembly GCA_905340225.1). Classification (NCBI taxonomy): domain Eukaryota; kingdom Metazoa; phylum Arthropoda; class Insecta; order Lepidoptera; family Noctuidae; genus Abrostola; species Abrostola tripartita. Next base: position 9,388,270 of record HG996488.1, read on the forward strand.
TCCATAATATTATGGCAGGTATTTTTTCTTTATTTCAAGTTAATAAAATGTTCAAGTTTATTTACGAGTTCTGTTGAAGAGTGATAAATGTTAGCATATAATATTTAATCTTTATGTTTCTTCGTACGAAATAAAGCATATATAACTTTTAAGGCAGCAACAAAAGCCAAAAGAAACTTATAGGATTTAATGCGTAACAAAAACATTGTTGTAATTGTATTCTTCTGAGAAAAACAAATATCTTAAGCGAGCTAGTAAAGCTGACTAGGATAGCATAAATATGTTGAGCGTGGCGGCGGTAGATAGGGGAATATTTATCGCTCACGGTGCCCGCCGTTATTGGACTTGTCTTTTCGTCGTTTAAGGCGAACGGTGATGTGTTTATTCAATTTGCTGCCGTGGGAAATATTGTTACCTGCCTTCCTGCCACCGTTTACTGCTGTCGACAACACTCGTCTCACTATAGTTTACTTACGCTCACGTTCGCATTCCGGGGACGAAGGTCTATGATGGGTAACACAGCTTTGTAGCATTTGGCTAGAACGTGTGGGCTTTCTAAAGATAATTTTACCCCTTTTTACCCTCTAAGTGTCGTATTCAGATGCAAAATACCTTACAAAATTAATTACCTACATTAAGCAAAAAAGTGGTAATGTAAATTTACAATCTCGTCTTAAATAATTCTCAACGGAAACAAAGGATCGCAATGAAACTGCATGCCCGTTAGCCTCTTAAGAAAGACTTATGCTTATCTCAACTAAACGTGCAGTATTTTGCAAGCTAAGCTGCAGGCTATTTTGAATCTTGCAGAAGAAAACATGTTTCAATCACCGCGACAACATTGCACTCAAAAAATTGAACGTTTAATCAAATCAAACATTTCCAGCTAGTTTACAACACGAGAACCATTTGCGTCGTGATGAAATATTGAAAAGTATCGATATATCAGTTGGGTGGTATCGACCAAACATTTTCGTTATGGATGCGGTGCATTTGTAAACAATATTCATCGAGTTTTGAGCGCGGACGTACGGACGGATGGACGGACGAGTCCGCGACCGCGCTGTCGCCCTCGGCTGTCTTTAATTTTATATAGACTGTTGTTTGCACACCCGAAATGTTCATTTCCAACGTTCCGATTGAATAAATTGGTACATATTCGATGACAAACATTATCTGACTACGTTAAAACATGGAACGTCACTTCGCATCATCTGGTTTGTTGACCCGTTGAGTATTGCCAATTATAATAAACAAATGGCAGGTGCCAATTTAATTTTCCATTTATAATAACTGTGATTTATTTTATGAATACAATATAAAAATCATAGCTGCTCATATTGGAACGGAGTTATATTACGTTAGATATACATATTTCGAACTTCAATCAGACAAAACCGATCGAGATTACCAGTGATGATAAATTCTAGAGAAAGTTAGGTGATAAAACGTCGGATTAGTTAGACGGGATATAAATATAATCTAAACTTTTACCACTAAAGCAAAATTTGTATCGTCAATTCTGGTTTAAACGCGAAACTCCGAAATACAATTCGAAAACTCCTCACATAATGGGGCTTTTAACGAGACCTTTTTCGTAAAGTAACTAAAAACATCCCCCACAATGATCCATTATCTTCTCACGAGGACAAGTTAGCGATCTCCTTCCGTCTATTTTCACAAGTAATAACTAAATTTATCGTCAGACTTTCGGTCGTCGTCGTTGAGTCTTCCAATATCAGTGTTAGTTGAGCAGTCGGGTCACGCGCGCGGGCGGCGCGGGCGGCGGTGGGCGGGCCGCCGACGCGGGTGACGCTCTGGTCGGCGACGCGTCATTAAAATTAAGCATCATTACTCTTGTAAAGCGAGTCGCGGTGTACCGGAAGGCGGCGGCTTATTGGGAAGTTTGTCGCCTGCTGACGGCTGCTAATCCTTCGCTTTATTGCTGTTCTAACAAATGATTCCCCGCTGGCAAGGTGACGTGACGCCACCGAGATGTGTCGCACGTCGCTTCACACCCCATATGCTAATATAGAGCTCAGTTAACAAATTAACTTTACCCCTACATTCTTTCAACAAAAACTGTACATACATATGTATATATAACTACGTAGTAAAAAAAAATACAACTGAAACAACACGTTGCCAAACACGTTTCAGTACAGTTTTTAGAACACCAAGAAAAGTCAAAGAAAAATTCCGCCATAAAAAGTATACCCGTAAAAACTTGAGCCGGTGCGTTGTTGGCTTTGAGGTGAATAAAGTGAAGAGAGAAAGTATAAATATTCATTCAGAGAAAGAAGCCACGCACAGTAAATATAAACTTTTATTTGAGTTCACCATTAGTGAAGCAGCGGAGAGACGCATTGAAAATTCGACTCGCGACTTCTAATTAGAGAGGACACGCCGTCCTTTCTTCTCGAGTTCCTTTATTAATGGAAAAGTCCGTTCCGATTGATTTCATATTTAACATCCTTTTCTGTCTAAGCTCCTTAAATGTACAATGGAAAGTTGGAAACTGGTTATTATGTACGTCTACTGGACTGAACTCCTCACTGTTCCGTTTTTTAATGAAGTTCCTTTCGCAAAAAACATCACAGTGGACACTTGGCGTGTTGAATTACATTTGGAATGCGTCGTGTAGCCTACATGAATTACGCATGAAAGCAGCCAATGAGCGTAATGTACTGTAATGTTAACAGAGTTTGCGCAATAACACAAAATATTTTACAAGCACGAAGACGAGTGTTTTTAAAACGCCAGCGCTACAGGTTTTGGGACAAAAACGATGGATAGGTGCACAATAGTGCTGCGGTATTGTTCCAATTTCACGGCGCGAATCGATACTCGGTTTTTTCTCATAAAAGTATAACGTATTAATTGGAATTTCTCACAAAAGGGCAGGTCGAGACAAAGCGCTCTCCTGCTGCGCCGCTGTGCCCATCATGTGGGCACTGACGTGCGGTATCATAGCCAGTAGGTACGTGCGGATGAATTTCATTCGCGTAGTGTTTCTAGAAAACTGTAACTGAAGCGACAGTTTTGTGTCACGCTTTAACTTGCAAGTACTGGAGTTGAATGTGAACAATAAGAGAACAATACAGGGTAAGAATATGGTTTTTGCAAATAATTTGATCAAGTAGAGACTCTTAGTTTATATTTTAATTCCTTTCCAATTTTTTCATATCCGTCGGCTGAACAGCGTAAATAACTTAAAAAACGACGACCCGGGTATGGGGAGGGCGGACGTTGGGAATTTACAAAATATTTCCTTGTATAAAAGCAACAATATCGGTTATGAAGGTCAACTGTCTGGTATAAAGCAAATTTATTCTGTTCGGTGTATTGGCTCATATAACTGGTGATCTCCGCGGCGACAGCGGTGGAATGATAACGGTCTAATTTTGGAGGCTGCCGCCTCTATTCCTTATACGACCTAAATTACATTGCGGCCTCGCATCCGCCCTGAAAGGTTTTATTCATAAATCTACTGAAACGTTTTCATAAAGTCACGGAAAAATGTGAGCTTTTGATGGTTATTTTAAAATAAACTTTTCACCTTTCGTGTTCGCTATTAAAGTTCGCGTATAATTCAATAAAATTATTTCTCTTTCAAGGAATCGAGCCTATCTAATACTGAAGTTTTAGCAAATATTTCGTGTAAACGTTAAGCGCTCTTAACTTGGTATTTGTTCGTACACTTAGATACCTACGGATTACAAATTAAATACCCACAAAGCTCATCAAAGATCTTAAACGGCTTACAATATAATATAATTTGTCTGCTTGATTTTAATTAATTTTCTTAGTGAAATTGAAGTTGAAAGTCAATCAACGTGTAAAAGATAATTATTATTGAAAGATGGTTGATCGTGAGCTATCAGAGTGACGAGCCGAGGCCGGGTGGTGGGATCGCCAAACATTTACTGTGCTAATAGGATGAGCTAACGCCATCCGATTTGCCTAATGAGGAGCGATTTCACTCGCCGCCGAACTCCGCACAAGAACATTATGCAAACTTGTGTTTAACTTCTATATCAGCTTCCCGACTTGATCACAATACAACAATTGCTTTAAGATATGACGACTAACACGTACTGAGTATTATGAAGATTGCTTGCTAAGGGAACTTGGGCGCTATTACAGTAGATAACTTTGAAGTGCTGATGCAGTCATTACGATTAGTCGGCACTATTAACATTTAGTTTGGATGTAGGCCTTGTATCTTATCATTATAATGTGATCTATTTAGAACCAAGTGATGGCGTCCTACGCAGTTTAAGAATCAGATAGCTTTCCATTCTGTGTGTTCTGAATAGCAACGTTACTAATTTCAACATTTTAAAACCGTATTATACTAAATAAGCTTGTTGCCATTTTAAGAAGTTGGAAAATTAAAGGCCCATTTAGGTCAAGTAGCTTTTGACTCAGAAATTATCAAGTCTGTAAGTTGGCGTGTACCGGTACAAGTGGCGTTGAGTTAGGTCAAAATCAATAATGCTGTGCGTCTTTCTTTTAGTAGCAGCACGCGAGGCACAATATACTATCCTACTTAATATTATTAGATATCAATGCGAAAGTGTATTGTCGATGCTTTCTTCCTTAAGCGGCAAGGAAGCAACGGATAAACGTGACTTTTCAATTTTTTTTTGTATTAACTATAGAGAGACATACTCATACTTTTATAGCAAAAGATGGCACTGTTTAATTACAATGGGAGCAAGCAACTACTGGCAAAGGCACAATTTTAATTAATAAGTTTATTAAATTTGAAGGAAAATGTCTCGTTCCAGCCATAACAATATGACATTGCCAACTCTTGCAAATTAATGTAATAATTTTTCTTTACCGAATGTATACAACTTTCTACTTACGTAATAAGGCACATTACGTTAGTTGCTAGTTTACGAAACATAAAGATAAATTGTTACGACCGTGTACAACAGCATTAAAACAGTGCAAAAGCCTTGTACAGACTCTTCATAACAGCTATATTAGACGCAAACAATAGCGTTTAAAACTTTCTTGAAAATCATACGCCGGCAAAAAACTTTCATGTTTTATTGTGTACTTACGTTGTATGTTTTCCTTTACGTAAATAAATATCTTTCTTCTAAGAGTTAAAGTTCGATACTTTGTTGGCATAAGTGCGGAACGCTCGCTAAGAGTTTCTACGGGTTAAAGAAAAATTATTAAAAACAAAATTGTCGTCATCGAAGGCCCCTAGCGACGGCCACGCCCGTGGGCACATATTGAGCTAGACTTTTCCTCGGTACTTCCAAGCTAATGAATTCCGAAGGCGCTTCGGTTCGTTAAAAATAATACAAAACTCTGTTCCCACTTAGTTCCAAAGTTTCACCAGAGTAGTTCCAGTCACCGAACATTAATCTAGTTATAATTCCGAAAGCTCGCTTTTTACTTCAGGAACTTCCAAAAAGTGTACCTCTTAACTGTCACTTTTTTAACTTTTCTTATTTATTGTACATTTCTTTTTAAAGTTCCGGTGTTAAGTTACCGTTACATTATTGCTTTGAACATTAACTTTGGTTACAAATTCGGAGCCAAAACTTCGTGGATCATAAAATTAGTGTCAGACACCGTGTGCTCCATATTCAAGGAAGCTCACGTGTAACGACAACTTTGTTAATAAATCGTTATTTGATAGCTATGCGCTCTTTTTCTCTGGGGAGGAACTTAACTCTAGGCGGTACTTATCGAATTATTTACGTGTGGCTTTAATGGTGCCTTGAAGCCACATTTTGCTGGACTCTGGACTGGAATCACGTCAGCATAAATATTAGCTATAGTTGCTAGCCGACCAAGGTCTATTTTAAAATGATTTATAAGTTCAGTTTGTTATCAAAGCATCTTTTCTTGAATTAAATTAGCAAACAACCCTGCGGTCTTTTTTAATGTGGCCAACTTCGACACAAAGTTCTCCTCTACAGACTTGTTACTAAACAAATATTTCCAGATATGTACCATAATGGAGCAATTCCATATATTGTATCTGACATTCAATTTACTGCACCGTTTGAAACAACGCTACATCGAAAATCGGTTGCGAATCGATCTTGCTATTTCTAGAGTAAATGACGTTAAAGTGGGACATTGTAGTAAGTCAACCGGGGGTTATGAGGGCTTGAGGCAGTACAATGCTTACAAGGTTTTGTAAGTGTAAAGTATAAAGGTCCACATGGTTGGTCCGTCGACGGGACCCGCAGTCACGTTTCGTCTTATCGTAGCTTCCGAAAACACTCACTCACGGCGCTGAATCAATATGACAAGCGCTCACTTGGATCGGATTGCAAACCTGAATTGAGGGCGTTTGAGATTCGGGAGGATTTCTATAAATATGTTTATGGATGTCAAGTGGCGGTAATTAAATTTACTAAGCCGATTTGAAGACAGGAAGAACAGTAATTAATTTGAATATTTGTAATTATATTTCTGTTAATCTTAGTCTCGGACGAGAATTTATCGAATTAAAAAGGAATGTTTATTCCTTTCTTCCTAAACTTTTTAATAAAACTGTCAGATCATGAGCAAAATATCACAATACCCAGGAAGCGTCCTGTTCGACGGGGGAGCTAGCTATCTTTTTTCCCTAAATCGAATGAACACAAAATTAGCATTTTATCTGAAGTTATTAGTATCCACGGTAAATGGCATTGGTTCCCCCTCCCGCGCTCGTCGCCCCCCTGTCCCCTGTCCAGAGAGTTCTCGGGATCGCTGATTGAATCGCGCCGATTATGACGTTAATCTGTTCAATGCAAATTGGACGAGCTAGTCATTTACATCCCTTTACCGAAATTCGGCGTTAAAATATTCAAATATTTATTGTTTTTCTAGACAGCTGTACGATACTCATCGGCTTTGTCGCACGATTGTTGAATCTGGGTCGATAACTTAACGTTCAACGTCAATAGGCGTGGAAGAAGATTGTCAAGCGTACCTGTTTGTTTGATACACAATTAATTGAACAAAAGTACGGGATTTGTGTAGATATAAGATAGTACTATCATTAAAATAAATCAAATAGCATTCAACGTAATATAAAGGCAGTAACTGTCTGGTAGCGAGACTAATTCCAAGCTGCTCACTACCATTATCACAGCAAAGAAAACATAAAATACACGCGGTCCACACGCAAGTGTACCAAAACTATTATTTAATGTAATGTTAGATATTTCTAGATGTAGGGTCCTTTTAATATATTTAGGAGGTCTAAAACTAGTAGACTCTCTAACGGTGAAAGCCATCGGCTGTCAATGCATTTTCCAGATTTTGAGGACCGGTACCTGCCTTTCTGAACCCTCTGGTGTGACATTTGTTAACATCCGACAAATAATGGACATTTGGATTTTGGACATCGACTGCCATACTTTTGTATTGAATTTTCATCAGCTCGTTTAATATTGTTTTATGATAAAAGCTTTCCTCCTACGATAAGAAGCAATAAAAAGACATTTACCGTGGATTACTGAGCCAAAGAAGTGACGTTTTAGTACTAGTAAAATTACTAAAGCCAATCTTGTCAGTGTTTAAAATAAGACATAAAACTGTTTATTTTAATTTTGTTTCAGTAGAAAAATCTCTAATACAATAGTTATTAACGTTGCTATTTGTTTTTTAATATAACTTACAAACAGTTGGTAACAAACAGCTATATCATCATTTATACGAGCTATTGTAAAACCACTTCTGACAGTTGAAACTTCCAACTACCCTCGGAACAATAAGCCGGTAATATATGTCCTAAGTTTTATTTACATTACTTTATTATATGAAACTATTTACAATTCATATGTTAGACGTATGTTACGTATTTATTTGAAACTATTTGTATGAATAGGTGTTTTTATTTAGTCACCTTTACAAGCCGTGTTCCTTCATGATACGCGAATGCATACTAATTAGTTTTCTAGGAATAGTGTAGACTTTGCTTAGCACACTAAAGTTTGTGTTTACTATGGGACCAATACAAGTACAATTCCTAAACTTGTGTTCTTCTTCTGTTTCTGTTGAATATTTAATAAACTACCTGAATAAATAAAAACGCTAAACATGGACAATTTCAAAAAAGTGCTATTCAAATTGTTAATAACAAAATGCTACTATTCACTTAAGGACTATTTAGACGACAATTCTATAATTACTTCCTCTGACAATTATACATCATCTAAACTGTTTTGACGATTCTGAATTAGGTATGCTAAACAATAAATTGTTTTTTTGACATGTTACTGACACTACATGACATTTATCTTTTTTCTTTTATATATAATTTGTATTTCAATACAAATTAATTAAATCAATTAAATCAATACAAATACTTTCACATTTGTAATACAAGTTCATGCATTGATATGCATGCACTTGTATTACAAATGCATGCATATCAATGCAAGTGAAAGTTTTGGGATGATAATTTATAATATTATGTAGATTGGGATAAGAGCAGGGGAATGATGATTATGTTAACTAAATATATTTGTACGCCTTTGGGTAAAACATAGAGAAACTAAAACCTACTTGTAACATCTCACACTGCTGTAATTTGACCTATGTTTACAAATAAAGCATTCTGATTCTGAATGTTGGGAGATTAATGGTTGTTAATTTATATAAGTATTATTATTTTCTCGTCACCCAGGAATTGCTCGTGATACATTTGTTAAACGCTCACCGTTTGACAGACATAAAGTCATATAAAAGAACACCCAGACGGAAACAAATAACTTCGAATCACACAAATATTTGTTTCATACTGGGATTAAGTCTGATTTCAAAACCCATAATGGTCAAAAATTATGTCTTCATCGAAGTGAATCTTACTTAAATCCGCAGTATATTCCGACCGACGCCGACGGTGTGACACTTGCTTAGCATTGTCCATCAAGCCACGTGAAAGGTCGACATCAGCCGGCACCCACTCAACATAATACACCCTATGTCAAAATCGTGTTACAGTCCTGTTACTGTTACTGATGCATAATTACCTATTTTAATTCGTATTCACGAATCATCCGAGAGGTATCAAAAATACAATTAATGCGATGAAAATCGATGTAGGCCTCATGAGTCAGGGCAATAGGTTCGCTAATAACATGGACTTTATGATAAGTGACGATAGGAAATTAAGGATGTGTCTGATTATGTATTATTAGAGCTGTTATCAGCCTATCAATGCACGCAATTTATATAAAAACCGCAGTCTATTTAAACCTTACATTGCATTAAAAAAACAGACAGCCAACTTAAAAGCTAATAAATAATTTATTTCAACTTCCTACATTATTATGTCTAAAATACCAGGATATTATAAAAGCGTCGCGGTCGGCTGGTGCACCGCAATACGTTGATGTCGACATCAAAATGTAATTAAAGTAGATAATACGTTACTTACACTGTTGTGTAAGAATGCAATCGGTTAATGCAGTCGTGATAGTTAGAATATAATTAAACATTTACGGTTATTATAAATTCAAGGAATGCTAGACAGAACTTATTACTTTAAAAGTCGCCCGTGTCTACTGATATGATTTCACTGCTAACTTTAAAACCCTAGAGAAGTAGATTGACTATTTTAGTCCACGGAAATCATTGATACAATTTCTGCGTGAACGAAGTCGCGGACGTTGGTTACTAAATTATAAATTCAAATAAATTGAGCACCGAATGTATGAAAAGATATACCGACAAGGTTAACTGTAACTTCGCTAGCATACAGTGACGAGCTGAACTCACTTCAGTTTAAAAAGGTAATACTTCCCGGAGTTAATAAAAGCTAAATAAATAGGTGGTGTGTTCACAAATCTGAGCGCTCTCTCATTCTATCGGCACATTTAAAGTAACAAATCGGCGATGTCGGAAGTGGGTACACAAGTTAATGAGCGGATATTTGAGAACGTCTGAAAAGATTAAATGCACGTCGTTATTCAAGCGGCAGGCATACCGAGTGATTGCAGTCTCCCCGACGTATTAGATCGCTGACTACGATATTTGAATAACTATGGATCCCCCTTCAGATGTCTATTAACTGCTTAATTACGGTTATAACGGCTCCAGTTGGAATCGATCGTGCAATTATGGATATTAGGGTCCGTGTCCGTAGTACAGGTCTTATTCTTTGACTTTGTTAAGCTCTTCAAACAACTCTATATTCAGATATTTGCTTGGCTAAACCTACGAATAAAACGAACGTTATTTAAATTATAAGCCGCATTTAGAGAAATTACAGTTATAATAAAACATTCAGTTAGATAAGTAGACGAAATTCTACAATTTACTGTTTTAATGTGTTCAATTATAATTAATTTTGTGTCTTAAATTTTAATTAATATGATTTTATAGCCGTCAAATGGAGGTATGTAACTGTTATAAAATTAACGATAAGATTGCTGTATATTTGCCACTCGTTTACACAGATTTTATTAATTTAAGTATAGGTAGAGGTATAATACCCTTTAGGAATATTTTTTTACGTATACAAAGGGTAATGCAATCGCTTAACTTAATAGCCCTGCTTGTTGTTCATGGATGAGTAGTAAAGTAAAAATTCTTAAGAAGCAATTTCTACTGCATTTTTTCCAAAAGCAATTTAAAACCCAATCTACAATTACCAGGTACTATTCATAGATAAGTATAAATCAAACAATACCTAAACACACGCAAACTACACGAGATTAATGTTCTCAAGTAACTATCGAACAAAGGTTAGCTACACGTGAACCCAATTACGGAATCGGGAACTATTCAATAACTCACTAAGTCGATTCATAGCAGACGGCTTTAAATTATTTAAAGAAATTTCAGAATTTAAAACTTCCTCTTCGTTTCTAGTGGAGTGATTTGCAGCGCTGGGAGTTAGGCTAAGTGAGTAAAAGAGTAAAAGTCTAAAGTCAATGTTTGCTGTCGTGATTTCTGCTCCCCTCGGCCGGCGGTGACGCGCACTTTCCTCTCTCCCGCGCTTTGCAAAATGCGAAAATGTGCATCACTATTTTTAGTGACGTTAAATAAAGTCCGATTCGATTTCGGAACAACTGTCCGTCGATCAGTCAACGCTCAAAGTGCATAGTGATGCAGTTATTTGAAAGTATTGACATTGAGTTTTGCAGTTTATTACTGGCTGACGCTGTGTATAAATTTTCATTGTAATTTACTTTATCCTATTTATAGACGTATTTCTAATAATACCTTATAATCTTGATTTAAATACCAAATTATTTGCTGTCTCGGAAATAAACGAGACTGTTGAGATGGCAGGTAAAACTAGTTCATACCGACTGCACCTCATGCATGACCTCAAGGAACAAGTGAACCAGGGCAGGGAAGACGAAGTAGCAGAAGAAAATAAAATTAAATCAAGTCGAGGTCATTTCAAAACAGTCTCTTCATTAAACATAAATCTAATAAAAAGTGAAATTGAGTTTATGACCTCCCAAAAATGTTAGTCTGTAAATAGCAAACGACATTAAAATAACTTTTAGATACTTTTATGAAACTTAGCTTAGTTTATATTTAATTTTATAAAATTAGTTTTTAACTATTCCATCTATACAAGGCCATAAAATATTGGTATTTTTATCTGTATGAAATGGGTGAAGTTCAATGTTAGGACTCTACAAGATTTTTCAACACAAAATGCACACAAACCACCTCAACTGCTAAGCATTAAAAAGTCATATTAATAAACCGCAACCTAATTCCAAAATTAAAAGCTCAGATGACTTAAAAGAGCTACTCCATAATACTGGGGCTGTTTCTTTGAAAATTTCGCATGCAATTGCATCTCAGAGTAAAGAGTGGGCTGGAATAAAGGGGCGCATGTCATTTCCCGGCCGGCCTCGGGGGCAAAATCGCATGAGCAAATGTTGACATCCTCCTCGGATCAGGGCCCGCGATGTAGACGCACTATTCAGCCTTATACTTACGCCAGTCATTGAATGGAAGGCTTGAAAATAGCATACTTAAGTGAGTACCTACGCCTCTCTTACAAGCAGGAGTTCTCTGAAATATGAGCTGATTAATAACTTGATTAGCGCTGTACTTGCGCCGTAGAGGTTTGCGCATCCAACAGGCATCTAAGTAGTATAATGGTGTACAGATTCTCGTTACGAAGCTATTAGGATAGGTGTTGAGATGTCTGTCTGTAAGTCAACCTATGACGCCCACGTAGGTATGTATATGCAAATTGTTGTGATGTTATGCAGGTTTCCCGGCCTTGTTTGCTTAGTTAACTGAGTCCCCCCCCCCCCTCTTATAGGGGGAGGCCTTTGTTCAACAGTGGATATCTATCGGCTGATGATGATGATATCCAATGATGACTTTTTGTCAGTTTGGATCGTTGTAACTCCTGTCGTTACACAAGAGAGTTACAACGATCCAAGCTAACAAAAAGTGCCTATTAAAAAATCAATTTATTCAGAAAACTGATCAGAAACTTATAAGAGCTTTTGTATATTAATAGGTATTGGTAAATCATATAGGTACGTAAAAAAATCTATTAAGTCGGTATTGTACGATGGCCTCCAGAGATTATATTATTTTCAAGCTATTTGCATGTCAGGTTTAAAGACTACAAGCACTCAAGCTCGCCCGCCGTCTTTTATGATGTGGATAAATAAGCAACAAAGGAGAAATTGATCTTTCTAAATATTTTTATTTGTTGGGTGGCTTATTGGAAGGCTTTGTTACAAACGCGCTTTTGTAAAAAAATATTTGATCGTTCAGATATAAACGAAATCGTTCAGTTTAGGAATGTCAATTAAGTATTAAAAACAACATATTTGTTAGGTACTATTGTTCTCGTTATTTCTTGTGAGGCTCTGCTTTATAAATAAAGCCAAAATTCGCACCGTACTTGACAAAAATTTGAGTTGAGACACAAATTGGCGCTAGCCATAATTGCCTATCGATATTTTTACACGGCCAAACGATTTACGAGAGATTAAATTACAGAAATTTCATTACAAAATTATCCTAAAAATATTAAGTGCCATAATTCGCGTGGGTTAATTTAAAATATGAAAGCACACTACATTATATTCCGTGAAGAGAATATTTTGATCGCGGCAATTTTATGAGTGCGGTGATCTGAACGATCAATTTGCATCGTAATTAGGAGCTTGCTCTGTTTTAACACAAATTAGCTTTAACCGAATAGCTGGTTATTTTCTGAAAGCAAACACGTACGCCGCTTTATAGTCCATTGTAATATTGGATTATGAGTTCGACAAATACATTATGTAGGAGCCACGTTGTTTTTATTTGTGTGCTGTTAATGTCATTGTCCTATAGAAGTTCGTTTTTATTTGCTTTTTTTTATTAAGTATCGTAGGTAGGTACTAAATAAATATTTTGTGCTCTACCTAGTAAAGTAACTACAAAGTATATTCAAAGATTATAATTATTTTAAGATTATCATTTGTTTAGTATTCAGTAAATTCATAATCTATACCTAGGTAGTTTATTTTATGAAGTCACGTTTTATAATACTAAACATATATACTAGTTTTCCAACAGGACTAATTAGTCCCTAAAATGACTAACGAAAGTAACTACCCTGAAGAATAAAAACGCAAAATAAACACTACATCAATGATAAGATACATATTATTGAATAGCATCCTAAGTGTTACATATCAAATTATAGTAGCCTTGTAAAGACCCTCAGTTTCTTCACATATTGGTACCCACTACCCACGTAACAGAGTGGTCTATTCTTAGCCTAAATGGCCATATAATCAAATTTCCATTTCAATATCGCTTACATTAACGATCAAAGTCACATGTTCAATGCACACACATACGGTTACGTTACAAATATAATTGTAATATGTTAAATAATAAAAATTCTGCCTATTACAGTCTAACTGCAGATAAAAGGAAAATAAATAAGCATTGATCTCCACACTTGCTCACTGCTATGTCAATTTCAGATCATTAAATCCAGGTTCAACAATTGATAACAGAATGTTATAAGAAAGCTTAACAGGTTGCTTGTCCAGACGGAAGACACAATAGTTAAACAATCGCCATGTATATATGTTATACACTGGACAGGGAAAGGGTTAATATTGTTAATATGTAACATTGAAAAGTTTACCTTAAGGTTTGAATCTGCAATACTATACAAATCCGGTCCACCAACCAGTCCACCGAATCTCTATACATAAACACATATAACCATCCCACAAATATAACTTGAACATGTTAAGAAAAATGAAACATAAAAGGGATATCAGTATTCATATTCATGTCGTACGGCTCGGAAACACCGCAACGCAAAGTGGCAGAAGGAATAAATTCAGAGCATATATTCAGTGGGTTAAAGCTGCTTACTTGTTAGCGTTACACAAATGTACCTACCGCGGCACCGGGGGCGGCGGACACCGCAAAATGCACCTCTCCACACTCTCATTACAAATTCATGGGCCATGCGGACGAACAAACTGCAAGCCGCCAATCAAATATTACCTTACATCGTTTTTCTTGGCTTTTTGAATTAAATATTATGTGTAAAGCTTGTGTTATGAGGGGATGTTGAGGTATGTCAACAAATTTCACTAAGGACCAAATTAATAATAGGTGCCTATTGTGAAACTACTATAACATTTTGCCAGAGTTTGAGACGGGAACTCTAAACTATACTTACTTAGCTTTTGCTCTTTCAAACGTCCCTTTTAGTTAACACTCTCGTACATATAAATACGAAATCTTCAAAAAAGTAAAATAACCCGTAATATACATAAAATTTGTATGCATAAAACCTTTTTGTGACATCGGTGTAGCGACGTTTACTGCCGTCAGTCGTCGTACAGAGTACAAGTCGATACAACATGTTTACGTTCACCGTCGACCACTTTCGCCGTCACAAAAATCTTACACCAAGCATTTTGTAAGGAACAAAAATACTTGAACACGTACACCAAGGGACAGGGAACACGACAATATACGAGGGTTTCGAATACCAGTAAAAAATAAAACATTCATTTGAAACGAAATTCTACTTCAGCAAAGGTAATTCAACAAGTAAGTATTACGAGTGTAAACGTGTACTGGTGGCACGCGATTTGCAAATAAAGCTACGAAGATATCAAACAACAACGTTTACCGCAACATGCGATAAAAACCTGCGCCGTTTCAAATGGAAATAACAAATGGATGTCTGATATTTTTTTTCCACTGCGTTACTAACCGATGTGGCTTAAACCGACTTTAATAATTCATTAACTCCACAGAGCCACTAATGAGATTTCTTTCCATAAAGTTACCAATACACCCGCTCCGCACTCCGAGCCGTGCACGATATACACTCAAGCTAATTGTTTTCAAGCGAGACTCCACGTGGATACACTCTCGGGACTCGTACAATGAAAACACAAAGAATTTCTCTAAATGTCTATTTTCACTCCAATTAAGAATTCAATTTAACCCTTATCCACGACATCAACAAACACCTATTTGACCTCTGCACGCAAGTTAATAAACCTGCTCTCTACAATAATATACTTTATCCACACACCATAAAAACGAACAACCTTCAGCTCCTAAACCTTACGGATACATTAGGCGCGGCCATAACCGAAAATTCACTTCCAATGTCTCACATTTGATAACAAAGGAAAAACACCCGACGACCGACAAGATGTTCTAAAAATACTTTCGCAATCTAGCTACCTGTTCACCTGGCCTGGCCATTCCGGCCTTCCCATAAAGAAGAGTAGACGGGAAGCGCCGGGAAGGGTTTATCGTTCCTGAGGGAGCGGCCGCGTGCCCGACACTATATCATTGCCGCCTCTATCTCTATGTACACTGCGAGTTCTTTGTACTCGACGAAGCATAAAACTTTCTGAAAACACTCTTAATATGTAACGTACTCTGAGGTGTTACAATCGAACTCGGAGTTTATTTAACTTAGACAAAGCTTGTGTTTTGTTTGTGAGTGTGTGTGTTCTGTCTGCTATCTGCACGCCGCACCTGACGGAGCCCTAGGCACTGCCGAGCTGCCTGCATTATGGCCATTGACAAATCCGATCGCTTTCATGTAATAAAAACACTGTTACCGTAACTGATGTCGAAAATAATTTAATTAGCAGAATTAAAACCAACACACGCAGTAAATAACTTTGTAATTTGTTAAATTACGACGTGTTTTTGTGCATTATTGTAATATATTAATCGTTAATGCGTCGCTTGTCAATGTATTCGTAATGAAATGCCTGTACACAGTGCGGTCGGGGTTGCGACACCGCCGACAAACAAAATATGAAATAATGTTCGCGTTATTTGCATAATGTGCACCATAAACGGTACCCTATATAGAGAGCCATCATATTATCGTGACGTCATAAAGGCCTGTGCGAGAAGCGGCGGCGGCGGATAAACGCAGTTGACGTGCATAAAGCTTTGTCCGGGATGTCACTATGCCACAAGAATACCTATTGATATCTATCATAATATTTCCCTGGGGTGAGAGGGTGGGCTAAACAACAAATACTTTGACTTTGTACGTAAACATTCTTGAAGCCTTATTATTTTGTAAAAAATAATTATATTAAAAGCTCTTTGGGGCTCTTCAGATGTATACATAGGTATGTCTGATAACCACTTCTAGCCAGTTACAATTTATATTATAACGATATTCAGATTCCGTATTCATTATTCGTAGATGCCTTATAAATATCAACGAAAAAAAACGCTAAATCGATTACTGAACATTTGAATTTCAAAACGATTTGACATACTAAAAAAATTATAGGAAAATTGATATTCTAATTTCGAATATTTTTTTTCATAATAACAAAAAGACATACAAAAAAGTATTTTTTTGGCATCGTATAAATTACATAGGTACCAGCTCTAATTTCAACCAATTACAACACAGATCTCGGATAAATAACTAGGTAACTACTAATACAGACTGAAATACCACCCCTAAATATTTATGTAGGGTCCAATCGCTTTATATGCTTTGGTTTAGTCCGTACTCCATACCTACGTACCGCAGAGTCCCCTCTAAAGTCACAGCATACAATAAACTACAGAGAGAGATACTGCCGCTCGTGTTACTATGTGCGGAACCGCAAGGCGAACCGGGAGACTTTACAGTACCCAGGGGATAGCCGGAACAACTGAACAGTACACATTGATTTTACATGAACTTCGCAGCGCCACGACATCGGTGTTCGCACATATCCACTAGTATACATAGCTTTATCGATATAGGAAACCTTAGGTCCGCAGTGACTTGTAATTTACGTACGTGTTCTTTGCTTAGTAACAGGTTTGAAGCACTGTTCCTTTAATACCGGACTACGAAAGCTGCTGTCTGTTCGTTGATCCAAACTTTGTCCCAACTACATACGACCTTATAGATTAATTGATATGTTTGTTTGATTTGTAGAAGGCCACGCTACTTTATTCAACTGTGGGTGCAACCGTGTCATAGATCACCTTGGACTTTTTTTACTTTTGTCGTGTACTAAAACCAGCTTAAACTTGAGCTATTTCACGACAATTTAAAGTCATAATTCAAACAACAACATAATAATGTGTGTAGCTAATAAGATAACATTTTCCAAATCGTATTCACCCCAGCAAATTACCAACATAATGCGAATACGGCGCCCTGCTAAATAATTATAGCATTTTCCAGTTACGTATGAGTTTCAGGCGGTTTCTTCGGAGGGACCGCGGAGGGCGCAGGGCGGAGTCCTGAGAAAACTTTTGGGTCTTTATTTATTGTTATTGCCTCATTAAGGTACCTACGTAGCAGGCGATATCCTACAAATTGCAAATAAATAAGCCACCGCTTCAGACACGTGTGGAATATATAAGCGTGCCTACTTATCTAATTACTAGGTGTTCTGGTTGAGCTGAATTATTGACTAAGTGAAGAACGTATTGCACGGTTTGTGCACTGTTCAACGTGTTCCTTAGAAGTTAGATTAAATTGTACAGAAAAATATTATCATTACTTAATTAATTGCAATGAAAACCAACATATTTAGACGTATTTATCAGTATCCTCTGTAATCACAAAGTAATTTGTTGCCGTGCCGATTACATTGGTAACAGAAGATAACTTCCCCTAATAATTTTAATACGGTTGAATTTTAATTAAAAGCTTTATTCGGTTACTTAAAGGTACGCTTAACTAAGTAAATATTGATACCTCGAAACACGTGAAAGACGCTTTGATTGAGCGAAAGCGAACTCAATAATTTATCAATTTAATTTTGAGATTGAACCACAGATTGTCGAGGGGAGTGAATTAATTTGATGTGAAGCATTCAACGTGAACTCTCCTTCAATATATT
The DNA here is from genome assembly GCA_905340225.1 of Abrostola tripartita. Classification (NCBI taxonomy): domain Eukaryota; kingdom Metazoa; phylum Arthropoda; class Insecta; order Lepidoptera; family Noctuidae; genus Abrostola; species Abrostola tripartita. The sequence continues at coordinate 9,406,596 of HG996488.1, forward strand.
AGCGAACAATAATAGTGTACTCTCGTCATTCAACGCAGTTGTGTTATGGATAGCACAATAAAGAATTACTCATACATGATTACTTGCAGCGAACAGTTGCAAATAAACAAATGAAACAAAATGGGTCGCATTAACCGAGCTTACAATAATGCTCTAACGAGCAACGTTCGCAGCCGACTTTTCGTCGAATCCAAATGACTCATGATTAAAATATTATCGATAAATGAACTCAAAACGAACGTTTTAAGCTAAACATGCAACTCAACTCAAATAGCGCATTAACTCAAAGGTGAAGCTCAGGTATTTTGGACTTATTGAGCGCAAATTTTGAAGACCGCAACCCTTTGAATAGTCAATGTCGCGTACCCTTATCTCGCCACAGAAAGGCGACACCACATTACCGGTATTATGGCACTACTCCGCGCCGCGGCGACGCGCGACCCGAAACAGGCCCTCGCTTACGGTATTAAAGTATCGAATTGTATGCACACTGTGAAGTACAGGGTATTTTCAAAGTGCAATTTATATTGTATTGGAAGTTAGAGCGCGCGTTTACCCGGCTCCACAATATTTTGTGTCGGGCCAATGTGCCGCGCGGCTGAGCCTTGCTCCGTGTCGCAGTCGCTGTGAAAACCGGTTTAACATTTTCTTGTCTACAGAGAAAATTTAATAAGCATAAGTGAAGTTCCCGCACTCCATTGTAGTTCTTACCTACGAGACGATTAGAAAACTTTTTATGTCTCTTATGATATTTCTTTTGAGAAACGGTTGAAGTTCTCTGTAGTATTATTGCTAGGTAACACCTTCATCACAAATAAATCAAATAGTAATGTGGTTTTATAAAAATTTAAATAAGAGTATTTTACTGAATGTTACCGAAGCAAAATTACGTCACCTCTTTATTGATTTCGGTATATATCCAAAAAATAGCAGGTTTCGCTGTAGGTATAGATAGAATTTAGTAATTGTTGTCCTTGGCAAATTTTGCGAGCTCATATTTCTGCTTACATTTTCGAATAGCACGCGCACCTACATAGTGTACAGTCCGCAGTAGGGTGAGGTCTAATACTAAATACACCTCGGAATAATGTCGTGGCCGCTGCGTGACACAGGTGTAACCGCGCCACTCGCTGTCCCCATCCGCAGGCCGGCAGCGAGCAGTCACTTTACTGCGCCCGTGGGATACACGCTCCTATATCATAAACCACCTCTCCTGCACCCCACTCCATGAAGTTGCTAAGCTATAATTATGATATTGAAGCTGTTAATATTGGTTTGCTCCATGCCTTATTAGTTTTGTTGTTTGTTTGAAAAGGTAAAGATGTAGTTTTGTAAAAAGATAAATTTTAACCAGCAATTAGATAAAAAAGTTAATATAAACGAAAATCAATTTTATTTTAACCAGTGGACTAATTTAGATGTCATAGGACTGTTGGTTTCATGACAACCAAAACCCAAATCAATTAACGAAAACGTTTACGAGCCACAATTCTAAACATCAAACCAAATCGACGTCAAAAAAGAGCACGTAAGATCAATCGGTACACAACAAATGTGGCGGAGGCCCGGCCGGGATCAGATCAGGCGGTTGGGGCTGTATTTATTTACATGTAATTAGGTCGGTGTCAGTGATCGACGGCGGCGGCGGACGTCCGCGCCGAGGTAAACAATCCATTACAAGGCTGTCAGGGCGCGCGGCGGCGGCAACCCCACGGCCCTGCATACAGCGCCCAATATCGCCGGCAAACACGCGAATTTAGACCAGTTCACTGTCGCCCAACATCAATATTGACCACTATTGACTTTTCGATATAAATACTTAGCGAGCAAACACCTCTGCTCACCTGAAGAGCTCCCCTTAATAATGAACTGTCTGCCCGCGAGTCAATATTTTGATTTTGTTTTTTATAATGTTCGGTAAAAAAAAAATAGTATAGTGATTAACAACAACTATTTTCTAGTGTACACATATTATACGAAATTCCTCAAACAAAACCGACTAGACTAGACTTTCTTGGCAAATTTTAACAATAAATCAGAATACTCCTACAATGTTATACCATTATACCTATTCGTATAATAAATTATCTTTTTAGTCTTCATTACAGAGTACATAAGCAGGTCCAATGCTATAATAGCCACGGCGGACTATGATGTATGGGATGCACTTACCATGAAGCGGACCGTATGCCAGCTTGGCAATGTTTACTTAAAAATAAACATTATCTACACGGAGCATCGGCGAAACAGCCGCGCGTTCATACGTATCATTGCTATTTTCCTTTCAAAATAATAACATTATCTGCGTCCCTTGAAGCACACAAAGCAGACTCCGATGCAGTAATCCATTCAATGTATCACTATGCAACTCGTACTCTTATCTTACTACGTATAGCCACGCCAATCCGTTACCGATATTTAGGCAAAATACAAATTCTTTTTGAGGCCATGCGAATCTCTACCCTACTGTACTAGCGTTAGGTCGGAAATCACGGACGAAGCGATAAATTTTACAACGTTTTACAGCGAATAATCCGCCTGATATTGGAAGGCTCGTCGATGCATTCACTGGGATGCACGAAATTTTCTATAAGGATAAAAGCAAACAAGATAGCCGACGGACCAATGTTACGAGCTGCGACCACAGTAGGTACGCAAGTAATGCGCCTAAACCGGTGCGGGTTGGCTGCGAAGCGACGGACAAATAGAAGTTTGAAAGCAATAAAACATTTTTATTTGCTCATGTCAAGTACTGCCCGATGAAGCCGAAATTTTACAACCATTGAGGTTTTCATCGCAAATATTTGTTACAAACGTTTCATTCGATTAAATTATTTTTCTGTTGACTGTGGCGAGCTTTATTTTACGGATATAATAACGGCCCAACTTTTTTGGCGTGTAATAGGAACAACAGTGACAATACGGCGGCGCGGCGTCGGCGAACGTTAAAATGTTTCCGTTTTTGGCGTACTCTCAAGTTAGTTAATGTTTCCAAAACAACGCTGCGAACACTGGGATACCTATTTGCGGCGTAAAGTTTGGACGTGACTTGCTCTATGCGCTTCTGCCACACACAAACTGCTAATAATAACGTTCTAATCTACTGCATTAGACACCGGTCCTTTGTGATTCAAACTGTGCTAATTAGCAGTGCCTGCTAAAAGCCACCGAAATGGTCATTTGAATTGAGGAAGTTCTATAAAGATTTCGTGTAAGATACTCATTTCAGAGACCATCGTAATATTTAGAGTCTGTCCATTGAGGGCGCCCCTTGACAGGTTAATATTCATTCATCTAAATACATTGTTAAAACTTTTGTAATTTGCAAGCGACAGATTGGGGTCTTGTTACTACAGATTGCGGTGTCTTATTATATCCGGTTATTATAAATACTATTAGGACACCTAATAGAATTTAACGGAGGTTTACATTATGGTTTTCCCTGTCCTAAGTCAACAGAAAGTTTTATAAGAGGATTGATAGCCACTTGGTGTGGTAAGCTTGTTTGCATTTTGATTAGATTTTGGACGCAAAATATTTTTAATTATTGATATAAATGAGACAAAAAATATTACCAAACAAATTCAAAAATTTTATACAATGTTTTAAACCTTCTTAGCAAACCATTGCAACAAATAATAGCATTATTTTTGTATGCATCTAACTATAAAAATATGCGTAACCTACGCTTATTTATACTTAAAATTTAAGACAAAATGCGAATCGACCAGCGACCAGGCGCACGACTTTAGCGCACATTAAAACAATTAGTTACTGGCGACGCACGCCGGACACCGCTGCCTCTTTAAACCCGTGACAATTTAGCGCAAACCTTGTGATATATCACCCAACTAAATATAAACCGATTCGTGTTAACTCCTACTTTTAGTGCAAAGTGCACACTACATTCTGTTGTAGCAAAATACATTTTTTGCGACTACTTTGGCGCAGTGCCTGTTTGAAGCGGTTTATGGTTTTAAATCCAAAAAGCTGACGCCGACTTTCAAACAAATGTAGTTTGCTACATTACTTTTCTGTGTTATTACTTATTGACTTATGTTTCATGATTGTGGAAGTTTTAGACAATTTTGTAGCCTCTATATTTTGAAGTGTTAGTAGTGTTCTTATACTATGTACCTATAATGTCATGATTAGACACCGGAGGTGTGTAATGTATAACACATAATCAGAATACGGAAGAATCCCAACATTCGACAACCCCTAAAAACCGTCTTGGTTTTGGATGTAATTTTTTTGTCTAAGGTTTGTTCTGTAGCCGTAGATAGGTACCTAATGTAGTTCCGCGTCAGGTCAGGTCAAGGCACAGTGGGAGCGGCACTCGGCAGCGACCCCGGCGCCGCCGCGATGCCGTCCCGCGTCGCCTCGTCAGCGACAATTAACGCGAGCCGCGGCCCATAATTCACTCCCACCGACACTCGCTATCGCACACCACTCGCATCCACAACCCAACACTGAAAATTCTACTTTTAACCACCACCTACGGTCGCAATACCACACCAACGGTCCCCAACACTGTCGCATTGGTGTTTGTAATTTAAATTTTGAATTTACATAGTTTATTGCGGTTTAAGAACGCAATTTGTTAATACGCAAGTAGACACGCTTGGATTTATGTCTCGTTGGTATTCAGCATGCAACTTGTGTTGTGCATAACTTTAGTACGGCGGCTACGGACCCGTATTACACCCGCGACCATAATTAAATATCGGTTTACAGAATTAAAGCGATCCATTATCTCGAAATAAACAATTTACGTCTCGTTCGTGACGTGACGGAAGGAAAACTTTTTTTCTATCTACTATCTGAATATTTTTGGGCCGGTCGGCGCGGCGGCCGCATTAAGCGAAAAAGTTTATAATTAACGAGCTCTATGCCCCTGTAATTGAACACAAGTAAACAGAACGTTTTGTCGTGTAATCAATCATTGAACATCAACATACACTGCGTACATATCTATTGATCCCGCGTCCGAATGAAACTAATTTGGGACGTAACATGAACCATTATCCGGAATATAAAACGGAACATATTATGCACAACCTGATTCATAGTCACACTGGTTTTGATACTTTGTTACAACAACATGGCCTCTTTATTTAGTCTCTTTTCACCTGAATAGTTTCACGAAAGGAAGCAATTAATTCTCTCAGTCTAGTCACGAAAATTTTTCATTTTAATTAAAGCTCCGACCGGAGGATCGTCGGCTAATTAACCCATTAAAACACAGACTCTCCTTTCATTTTGTCTTTTTTCCTTGAACGTTCACTTTCTTGTGATTTTCGAAATGAAAATGAAAATATGAATGCTTGCAGAGCTGACTACAGATGCCGTCATAAACCGACGCCGGGAAATGTTTGCGTACACAAGTGCTCTGGACTTCTCTGTGTAAATATTGGTAAAATAAATCATACACCGATATCGGCGAGTACTTGTCTCGGATTTTCATACGATTAGCATTACGTAATTATAACTGACTGGAAAATATGAGTACAACCGTGATGTTATACGCTGACGGAATGATGTTTACTACCTATCAGCTGTCACAGCATTTCAAGCGACGTAGAAGAAATCCATCAATTTTTATTATTCTTCTGTTTTTTTTTTGAGACGCACAAGAAGCTATTCTGTGGATTAAATAAAATTAAACTACGGTATAAGGCACTCTGTCTCTAGAATACTATAAACCTAAGTACCTACTTGCGTAAGTTAGCATTTAAAAAATTCCAGCTTTAAAAATAAAGTTGTAAATAAATACTAGATAAAATATAATTACCTCGAGGCAGCTAAGATAATTTGAACTATTTGAAAGTCTAATTGAATAAATGAAAATTCTTAACGAACAAAATAGGTGTAGATCTCATCAAATAAAAATTCGGCTCAGCGTGCTCAGTTAATTAATCCCTTAAAATTTTTTCATCACTTTAAATTACTTGTTTGAGCAAAGTACGTGATGAAAACTTTTCAGAATGTTGCTCTCCTGTAAACACATCACGTACACGAGGATAAATAATAAACCACGTTTATTTAGTAACTGTACACGAAGCCATTAATATGATGAATTAACGCGTGGTTAAAAAAACTCTAATTTCTGCGGTGAATGATGAAAATCCACAATTATCATTAAGGGTAGTTTACAATGCAAGCTGAAACTTGTTGCCGTCATAAAAGCGAGCGACGAAACTCGGCGAGACAATGGCACATGTCAGCCGACGTAAGGCCGCGTGCACAAAGCGAGTGCCTACAAGTACAGTCAACAAGACAAGCCGGTAAAGCTGCGATCATCTGAATGACGAAGCAATTACGCGCATTCAGCCCGGGGCGCAGTCAGTCGAGGCAAGTGGTGAGATTGGTTTCAATAAAAGCGCAATCCCTCCCCCATGTTTTTCTTTCATCACTCAACTTTGAATGGTGTTATTCAGTACTGCAATTATTACTGCACTTTGTCACCTCGTACCAAAACTAATGATACGTTTATATTGTTTCAGGTAATTGCTGCATTTGATCGTCTTATAGACACAACAGGTATTATTAGACATAATGAATATGAAATCAAATTTAATGAGTGAAGCGATAAATATACTGTAGGTTCTTAATTAAAGGCTACTAGATCATTGCTGTTTATTCTGCTAATTAACATTAAATTACATCTTCATCAACGTCTAATTGATATCATACCAGGTAATTACGTTCATTATAGGATCACTTCAAATTCAAACAATAAAAGCAACGTAACAAAGCAGTTCGCATCACTTAACACTGCCGCTAAAAATTCATTGAAGCTGTAAATTATCGTAAAAAAACAAGCGGCATAAACCCGTCCGCGGCACGTGCCATGCTTAAGAAGAAATACTAACGTCCGACAAACGGATCATTAAAGTGCTGCTTGAAATGTGCCCGCGGCTGCGCTGATTAATCATCGCTCTGTGATTAATTAGTGGTGAAAAAACCCGATGAAGAGCGCATCGATCCTACGGTTTGCACTCGCCCTTATACGCCGATTAAAAATAAAAAATGTTTTAAGTAGAGAGAGATAGAATCTGTTATGATACTGCCCCTTCACCCAGTATTTACATTAGCATGATAATCCGACGTAGGTGTATTACAATGGCATTCTTTGTTGTAAGAAGATAAACCGACTGGATGGTTACGTTCATTCCTTAGTTTTATTTAGATCTTTTACCCTTTGTGTATCAGTGGTTTTCTATATTATCACTGCAGCACGGAATAATCCGATGGTTAAGTTAAAACTTAAAACGGATGCAAACGTTACTTGTAATAAAGTTTACTTAGTAGTTGTCGAGCGGTACGTTTGTTTTTGGAAAACAAACAACCATTCTAACATGACTCTAATCTGAAAATAGTGTAGTTGTCACTCGGTTTGCAAGCTAGTGTGCATGCGTTTGTAAACACTGTAACAGGGTTGTTAAGTAGAGAACATACTCTAAGTGATTGCCTCGCTCATTGGAGTCGTTTGACGAACGACCGCTCTACGATTTACACCCAAATAAGTCGTTACTCATATTACAGGGGGAGATTTAAATGTCGCTTTTTTAAGATGAATATTTTACAGTTTGTACTCCAGCCCGCCCGTTATTCATTGTCAGCGAATTTAATACGTTAAGTGCACCTATTTATGAGCAAAGTTTTAAATGCGTACGAGATTGATCGTGTGGATTGGATGACTAATATATTTGTGTTGCTACCCACACACTGATGTCATTGCCCGATGTAAAATTGGTTTGCCATCGATCAGATAACAGTTCAATATTGATTCATAGCATATATGATTGTCAATGACATTGCAAGTTGTTTCTGCTTAGAATGACCGTTTTTCACGATTCTCTCAATCTTCATGTAGCACTAATTATCCTTACGATGTTTTTCTTTTTCGTGCAGTTTGAGTCAGTTAGTACTGTGTCATGCGGCGCATCTTAAACTGCTTTGTTTATTACCTCTATAATCTGATCGATGTCAGTTATGGACTGCAGAAATTTACTTGTCTTCAGCTACTAAAGAGCGATCCGGCGCCAAGTGTGCGTTGCCTTACGGTAAATCTTTCTTTATATATATTTGTCGAGTACGAGTCGGTCGATAGTGTCACCACGTTATGACCTTTTTTTGTCCTCCAGTTTTATTGAGTCAGTTTAACAAATGATCTATAAATGCAATAGTATTTCTTATCAAACATCAAGTATAATGTAGGATCTTTGCAAAAGTAATTAGGTAAATTTTAATTTGAATAACTTCCTTCCTTTGATAAGTCGGTAATTAAAATGTATTTTTTTCTTAATGTTTTATTGACAGACTAAGTTCCCCCAGTGAAGCCGTACAGAGTACAGGCACTAATTAAAATATAAAACATACCACAGTTACGTCAGAAATAAATCATTTGAAATAGCATTGCAAGTTATGTTTAATGTTATTGTCATTGTGATAAAGCAGATCTTTAAAATAGCTGTATTTAATTGCTTTAGTTAAATAAGTTATAATTACGAATACGTGTGTGGGTGTAAGTTGAACTTATAACACATTATAGCGTGAGTAATGCGGTGCCTAGTGAACGTAATAAATTGATTTATTTATAATAATGTCGGCAACTCGGCGCGATTAAGTAGGAAATATGACGTTGTGTCGGCGGTGGATGCTTCTCGGTCGGCTCGTAATTACAATAATTGCAAAACTTTCTCACTAGAGTCTTAACCGCGATGCTTTAGGGCCATTCATTTGTATTTATGCATGCCGCGTAAACAAGTCTTAATGGCGTTTCGTTTTATATTTTCTTTGTGAGAGCTCCGGATCCGGCAGCGAGCAGTCACCGACAAAATGGATACCTTGGAACCCGACGGGAAAAATCCTAGTTCAAGTTTACGAGTGTTTCATAATCATTGTGTCGAAACACGTAAAATTTCCTCGAGTTTTATGCAGACGCAGCATCGTTTGGTCGGATGGGTCGTCCGGTCCGCGTTGTAAAAATATTCCCGGGAATCGCGTGGAAACAAAACAAGTGCTACGTAAAAGTAACAGATTACAGACCACTCCCGCGTTTACAGCGGACGCGTTACGGGACCTCTTTGTTCATATGTGGACCCGCGGGAGGTGAGCTATTTTTCGCCTATACCTATTTGTATTTTTATAAAAACATGCATTGTTGGTAGCTTTTTTGAATTTTCATGCTTTTAAATTGTGTGAGAACATGGAGAATTATTTTAGATTTGTAACGTGGAAATATATGACGTTTTAAATAGGATTTAGACTGTATTCGCTGTTGTTGCCTGTACCTTCTTATTGTCTAGTTTGCTCATTTACAAATCCTCATGTTTATGAATATTTTAAAGTGGTAACTCTACTTATAAATAAAGATAGCTTGTAGATGTTTCTTAATCTATTCTGTATTAAAAAACTTAAAAGGGATATTACATATGGTTAGGCAATTAAATAAAACATATAATGTTTACGCTTTATTAAACATTTTTACATTTACGTCTTTAAAGTTTAAATATCAAAAATATATGTTACACCATAGTAGAAACCTTTCCAACATAGTAATGACAATCCAAGTTATCAGTGATAACTGTATTGCATTTTCTGAAAAATATTAAAAAAAAATGCTGAATTCTAAGGTTCCCGCACACAACCCGCAACAGGAAAAAATGCACTTTGTTTATGACAGATTATTATCTATGTCCTCCTTTAATGTTGTTTTCTTTGGCACTGGCTAATACTAGCCACTAACATTATATTTAATTGCCTATGTCGTCTTATCGAGCGTAGCATTATTCATAACTATTAACATTAATAAAATATATTTCTGAGATCGTGTTAGTGGTAGGCGGTGTTAGCGAAATTATCTATGATTAATATGTAATTTACAGTTCTAACATTGAATTTGGCAAATTACCTTACAAGTAATTTATCTGTCACCTAAATTACCTAAGTAATCCTATCTAAAACCTGATTGCCTAAACACTACATATATTCATCATCATCTTGATCAACAGTCAGAATTTGTCTACTGCTATAGGTATAGGCCTCTTATTATTAGCCGACATCAAAAAAAGGAGGAGGTTGTCAGTTCGTCGGAATCTTTTTATTTTTTATGTATGTTCCCTCATAACTCAATCAGTTATGAACCGATTTTTTTTCCTGTTCCAGTCCTTATGTTCCTGTGCCAGCCTTATCCAGGTACCAGTCCGTTCATCTCGCCGCCTGACTTCAGAGACTTCTTTTCTTATCTCAAAACGCCACTCAACCTTACTCCACTTTCATTCGAGGTGTCTTGCCACACTCCAATTGTGTTCCATACATTTTCCGACATAGACTCTACTTACTTCAATCACATTTGTTACAATAAAACCTACTATCAGCCTAGCCATGAAGCGACTGCCTATCTGGCCTCCACAACGTACTAAGATACCATATCTAGGTATAAGATTGGTTGTCAGAGTTTCGGAATTTATACACCGTTAATGATTGACATATCTTAATAAATCAACGGCAATATCAGTCATAATAATATATTTGAATAGAAACAATGCCCCATACCGGGATCGCTTTATCTTAGGTGTGTCAACAAAAACAATTCGCACGTGCACAAACACCCATACTCGGAACAAATATCTGTCAGCTATATAAATATTAGTTCCTTTCGGGAATTAAACCCGCGTGGGTTTATTTATACATGGAGCGAAGAAAACTTAACGATAATTATAAACACTACAAGAAGCATAAATCTGATAAAATTTATGTGTGAAAATCGATGTTTATCAGTGGGAGCCGCGCGATTTATAAAAATTCCTTTTCTCTCCGAAGCTGATAAACAGTGTTATTGCTTGGTTCATCATCATCAGCTGGAAGACGTCCACTGTTAAACAAAAGCCTCCCCCCCATAAAAGGCCATAATGAACGGTAACTTGCCATGTGCACCCACCGGTTGCCCGCAACTCTTACGATGTCATCGGTCCACCTGGTGAGAGGCCTGCCAACGCTGCGTCTTCCGGTTCGTGGTCGACACTCGAGAACCTGTCTTCCCCGGCGGTTGTCGGTTCTTCGAGCGATGTGGCCTGCCCATTTCCACTTCAACTTGTAGGTATATTCTTCGAACTATGTCGGTGACTCTGGTTCTTTGCCGAAATTTAGGTATTTCCGATCATGTCTTCTAAAAAACTTGTAAAAATACACACGCCTAGAGTGTCTACTTACAATTCTTCATTACATGTTGTTAACCTGTAATTACGGACACCGTTACAATATTATTCCCCCAGTGAACCCATAAAACGGTTTATACAACTACTTCCTTTATTATTAGTAAACCAGGAAACAGAATTACATAAGTGTTACGACTTAACTGTCAACTAAACTTTACCGTTGCAAAAGTACCGCTGTAATGTAATGTCATAACTTGTCAATTAAAATTTCAGACTGTTATCTAAGAACGGTTTATAGATTTTCAGTTATCTTAGTAGCGTGCTGAGACTGGCTAGAAACTCAAGCAGTCCTCCCGTCGTCGGCAATAAAATATTGCAAAAAACATTGCGTGCAAAGTGCAGACTACCATAAACAAAGTAAAGCTATATCCAGCACTCGATCAAGTTGAACTACCAATGTTTTGATGAATGTAGCATTAATATTAGAAACATTACCAAGCAATGCATTCTCAACTTAGACAATTTCATGTTAAGAGAGATGAATTAGGAAAAAATGCAAAGAAACATAAATACCTATAGGTATGCCGTAGAAACGAAATTTTACCACATTATGTACTATTTACAGAAGCAGCCGAGCATTAACAACATACATAGGTACACATACGGTGGTGTGACATCTCGCGTTTATCTTACAACGAATCAGTGTTTCCATTTAAGTTTGTTGGCTTGTGTAAGTAGCACCGGAGATCAGGCGGCGAAACGCGGCGCCGCGGTCGCTCTCAGCCATAATACTCCTCGCGTTCACACCAGATCCGCCAAATTAACTAGAAAATATAATGTGGTGGAGTACCCACGCTTCTTAGCTACAAAATGTACATAATTAGAAAAGTTTTTACGAGCAGTGCCTTGGCAAGTCGTGGCTTGTCACCGCCTGACACGGCCCCCCATGTCCGGACGCGGATTATAATTTTACTGAACAAATTATTTACAAACTGTGATTCTTGTTTTGGTATTTTTCTCTCTTGTTTTTTTATTTGGCTCTCTTAAGAAGTTACTGATGCTCATCGTAAGTTTATACCGCGTCTAAGTCCAAAAATTGGTCTCATTTTACCGACCTCTAGAACAAAATTAAACGAAAAATATTTGTTAAATTTAAAAGTTTGTCTAAATTTAAGTTCAATTATAACTTTGTCTTTCGTTCAGCAATTTTTGTAATCGGAGGGTTGTTAAATTTAATAAGTTAACCTCTTGTAACCCAGCTAGGGTTAATTGGTCTTGATCTGAAGATACTTTTAAAAACAAGGTATCGTATCTTTATTACATATACTTTATTTCATTTTTGGAAATTTTCATCTTCAAACGTCGAGTACTCATTTAATCTTAAAATCATTGTCTACAAAGCGACGGACCACGTTATATTTAAAACCGCACATTAGAGTTCCAAAACGGGCGCAGCAATACATCGCATCCCACGAAACATGAAATGTATGTGTCAACGGTCACGAAAGAATCACAGAACTTGGCTGGGGCGGTGTTATAAAAATAATTGCCGTTTTTGGCACGACACCGCGTCAACGGCGGGTTCCTTGCCCTAAATGAGTGTAATTACAAAAGTTTTTATTACTAACTGCGCGCCAAAACCTCCTTCCACGATCGTATTATAACGTTGGTGACGCGAAGGCTCACTACACCGGCTTTGTTTCAAATTACATAAAATTTTACACATTTAAAATGGCACGCTGTAAAATACTTTGTGGGGGCAGCGATTCCCTATTACTCGGCGAGGTTTAGTCACGTTAAGAATTAAATGCAGGCTTGTGAAGCTGCTCATAGTTTCTGTGCAAGAGGCCGGAAATTACTGTGAACTGTTTAAAATACCTGATGGTCCTAAATAAGTTAAATGAAAACAATTTCATCCAGATTATATTTAACGTACTACCAGCATACAATCTAGAGAACGTGTAGACAACGAAACATGGCAACTAATATTTGACCATATGCTATGCAACTGCTAAACCACAGACGGCAAACAAACAGACACGATACAAAAATTCAGGAAATACCACATATTTAAAATAGTAGATCTAATTGCATTCAATTTTATTAGCATCATGTTGAGCCATACAACAATAGATCATATTTTTGATATAAAAATACCATATAATACAACTGCGTAGAGTTGGAGAAATTTAACTCATTAAATTAACAAAAGCAATTAACAAAAGGGATTTATAGCGCGGATGTAAGTGGAAATGCCGGCGGAGGATAGAAGAGGGACCGAGGACTACACTGACCTCCTTGGTGTCCTTTAAAAGGTCAAGTTTGGGTTGACGATCCAATTAAAAAGAAAACAAAATTGCCTCAGTGGCTAAGTTTTCGGACCAAATGGTTTGATGCCCGCACGTGGTAATTAGCGTGACCTACAGAAATTTGTTTCAATAACAGTAAACTTATCAAACAATAATAAAGGTAAATCTAAGTCGTAAGATTTCACACTCGCTAGGAATAAGAAAGTTTTAACAATTTGACCATGTAACGTGATTTGCACTTTGTATGTAACCTCACTAACACATATTAAACTGAAAATGTTCTCAGCTAATCGAAGACATTAGCTAATTGAACATCGTATGGATCACGTAGCAGCGCTTTTTATCGTACGGAAAGCACATTTTCACCACCTGTGCAGCACCAGCCACATATAACAGTATCTCACTCCACTGGCGAAAAACGCTAGAATTAGAAATTAAATTTTCATTTAGATAGATACATATATACCGATAGATATCGGTGCAGATCGAACGGGTCGGAGTGCAGTTCTTGCACAATGAGCCGATTAGTTCCTTAACGAAGCCGGGACCGATTCGGGCCGGGGGGAGAAGCGTGCAGGAAATAAACGGAAAAGCACGTGAAGTAAGAAATCCCAAGATACGGAACTCGCATTCGTTTAGCATGACTTTTCACATTTCGGAATGTAAATGGCCCTGAACTAGGAATTCAAAGTTAAACGTTCGACAGACGAATGAGTTTTCAAGGAGCTTGGTATTTACCGCACATATGTATCTTTTGTTTTTCGTGGCAACGAAGAAAAACATTTCTAGCTTGCCATGAAAAGTCTTAATTAATAATTGAGGAAAGTAAACAAGCTGTACCTACCTACTGAACCTGCGGCACTGAAGACTGTATTGTTTTGTTTATCCTGCTTTAGTACTGATTTATTGATATACGTCACTTGAGCAATTACTCGATGCACCAGCAAGTGCAGACACTATGAGCCATTGAAGCGAGTCCGATAGTGTAGTACACTTAGGGAGCTCATTATTTATTAACAGTGATACAGGGAGTCAGGGCGCGTGCATGTCAGATGTGTCGTGTGGCGGGCGAGCGGGCGACGCGGGCGACGCGGGCGGCGGCGGGTAGCGTGCATATGCGGCGTCGCGATATGCCACGTCCTGCGTGATGTATGCGACACTCACGAGGTCTCCTTCTTGCTTAACACCGTGAACACTCGCACGACATAAATTTAAGCTTAAACCTACAACTTGAGTCCAGAAATGTGTGGAATTCGCAGTATGAAGTTTTTACAACTTCACCTACGTTTTCAACGACTAACTCTGTAAATTATTACGTCTCGGTACACCTACGCTTAACGTCTTAACAAAGATTTATGAATTGCCAACTTTAGATTCCTTTAAAATCATCCGCTTCAGTGAAAATGTAGACAAATGCTAGAATATATAGCTTTTGTTGTGCGGCTTTGTTCTGAATTTCGATGCTAAATAAGTTAAAATTTGTGTTGGTAGTAGAAGTAAAATCGAGCACGATTTTTAATAAATTCTCAGGGGAGCGATTAAAAGTGAAGATAGTCGAGGTGAGGAAGTGTGGTGCGGTGTAAGGTGGGGCCGGCGGGAAGGGGGGGCTCGTGGGGAGTGCCACGGAGGCGCAATATCGCGTTCGGTGGAGCGTGGCCGGCGTCGCGACATTTGCATCTTTCTAAATGAAACCATATTACCGATGTTGTGGCGCACTTATTGAACGAGTTATTGTGATGATGGAGTCGCTCCGATAAAGTCCCTACTGCCTGCAAATGGTTTTTTTCGGTATTTAAATACGGCCAGGACCTGAAACGGTTGCGGGCAAAAGTTATTTAAGTTAAATGTGGGCCAAGATTTATGATTTTCAATTTACATACTTCAAAAGGTTTTTGTAACGATACAACGTTATTTTTAATGGTCATTGTTTTAGCTGAATGCTTACTAGGTCGACTGTTAGCTTGTATTTTTATTTAATGTGCTATTAGGCCATACCAGGTTTATGGTGTCGGTACTTCTTCTTTGGTAATTATTTATGTAATAATAACAAACCTGTGTACTTCATCCTAAAGTGTTTAAGTACCTACGTCCGCCTCTATAACCTTACGGTCCCAACAGTGACTCTTAGGCTATGGGAGGCCATCGAGTATGCTAGGAGTGGTTAGGAGTTGTCATACCCAAAACTTCTGGATTTTGGTACTGTAGCAAAAGCCAACAACATCTCCCATTGTTGCATAGGACTTATCACATTATATTGATATACATATATTATTGTGTAACAGTGTATCACATAGTGTATATACGGCTTGATCAGAATTAGACTGAGGCCTAGTCTAGACAAGTACTCAACCCGCAAATTAGTTCATTTACTAGCAATGTTTATAGAACTGTTAACCCTGTGAGTGCTACTGCGGTCACAGATCACCGCACACAATGGATTTTTGTTGCGTAACAAACAACTACGATTGTTAACATTTATGATATATTGATGTGCCTAATTTTCAATAGGAAGATATCTCTTCATATGTTTCAATGAAAAGTTATTGACAATACACATTAAATTCAATAACCCATTATTTAACTTTCCCATTACTCACAAGTTTCGTGATTACAAAAGCATTCAGTAATAAACACGGTTTTATGTAATGAACATTGTTTGCCAAGCGCAGTGATGCGGTCTGCTAGGAAAACCCATGTTAATCTGAAGCTGATGTGACTTTATCGCCAATTTACTTTGTATAATTAACCTTCATTAAAAGCCTTGTTTATTTCCACTTAATTATTTTGCAATTAAAGTGATTCATTACAATGGGATTCCCTGTTTTAAAACTCGCCAATTATTTACTCTTTATATTGGTAGAATTAATAAACGAAAAATACAATTTACCGAACGTTGTCGGGAACAACAAACATGTTTTCCCCGGTGAATGCAATGCAAAAGTTTTCAGACGATAAAATCAATTGACCTACATATGTTTAAAATGTGTATCGCTATCAATATAGTTAAATGACAGAGTCAGGTACACAAAGAATTCCCCACACGTATTCGATTCCTGATTCCCTACTGAAAGAAAGACGCCTTTACAGCGAGATTCGGTGCCCGTTCCCAGCCGCAATATGTATGATAAATAAATTGCTATCCAATATCAAATGGAAGCAATACCGGTGAAATGTACAAAGCGTTTACTCATATTACATGTATGCGTACGAATGACTCCTTTGGATAGAGGGCTAAAGGGAGCCGCCTGGGCGGCGCGGGCGCGACCTCACAGATGGTCGCTCATCATTGTGTTCACTAAATGAGTTTTTTAATGCTGCGCCTTCACCTGCGACTAAAAGGTTTAATAACTTATTGTCTGTGCTCATATAAGGGTAACCTCAGCACTCTTATACGGCCCCTAATAAATTTAAATATGCCAAGCCTTTGTTTAGCCTTTGCTTTTAAAGTAGCATTAGTTTACACTACAGCCAAATTACGAAACGAATTTGTCCGCATAAAACCTTAATGTTTGGTTTGAAAGAGATTCGTCCAATCTAGATAAGCGTGAGAAGGTACAGGTATAGTGGCTGTAAGAATTCCCGTCAGGCCCGGTATTTGCCGGGTAAACTGAGTCTATTTAGTAAATGTAAGCCTTTTTTTATCTATGCCGCATTTAACTTTGCCAATTGTCTTACCAAATGGGGCCACAAGAAAGGTAAGAAAGCTCGTAGTCGTATTTGTGTAAAGTATTAGACCAATAACGGAGAAACTGCCTACTGAGACAACACTGGCGGTGCTTCCACATATCATGTTAGATTGGAGCATTATGTTCTATAGCTGTATGACTGAAACGTAAGTAAAAAATCCCAATCTAAGAAATCGGAACAAAAAACACTCAGATACAAGGCTTGATGTCATTCTGACTCGAGGACAAATGAGACAAAGGAAATAAGAAATATTAAACGTGACTCGAATGTCAAGAAGCTTTCCATACAATGATACGGGTTTGTGCCATCACACGCTGGGTACAAGTAACCATGCAGCTTTTATGGAAATAGCGTTATTATAACAGAGAAACGACACACCGTTACCGGAGAGATTTGTTAGAAAAACGTTGGAATTGCGTTGTTTTTTACAACGCCGCTGTGAGCATACGCTTAATTGATATTAAAAGTTCTATAGTCTTACAATTAAATGAGTTAACTATAACGTAAAGACAAGAAGTGCAATAAACTAGAAGAGAAGCAGCTATAAAAATACCATGTCATGTATTAAACATATACTTAATACAAAAATGTACCCCGTTCTATGTAGAACAACTATTTGGAACAGGGCGTTCGTTGGGCGCAGATAATGCGAGTAATGAAATAATGAGCTAAACTTAAACGAGCTGTAAAATTTATGTTTCGTGTAGCTTAAAAACAGCTCCCCGGAGATTCCCGGCTACGGAACCGAGTTAACGTTTTGCTTTCAGTTTTAGCTGCTTTTTTCCTACAACTTGAATTTAGCTTGTGGCCGTCTGTGTTTTTCCGAGTTAAAAGTTTATGTTCAGCTCTTTCGTACTAACATTTTAAAGAGAATTAGGATATAACCAGTGTTTAATAATCCTTTACAATAAACTTTATATTCAAGTTCTAATTCCAGGAATTAGTATTCTATCCATACATGTTATACCCCGAATTATTTTTCGCCAAAACATGAACTTACATTTCACCTCAAGGAAATAACGGAAAACGGTAGAACGTTTCATATTTCTTCTAAATAAAATCCTCCCCGAGGAACCGTTTTTAAAAATAGTTCCGAAGCAAATCTAATAACAACCACGGACACTTGAAGTAGGATTGTGCTCACGTTGACCTCGGCGTCGCAGAAATAAAAGTAGTGCTTTATCTAGACAGACGTATAATCTAGATATCTAAGGAGGAAGCTGATTAACGTCAGCCGGGGTGTGGAACAACCACGCAACCGCCAGGGAGGGTCACTAACAACAGGATTTATTGTTAATGGCCCATACTCACACATTAAACACGATGAATTCCTTACGCAAACATCCACACTGTATTACCAACACAAATAGGATTATACACATACACATTGATGACGCCGAGTTAATTTACTCATCGAGTATGTTTGTTGTGCTGATATAGATCGCAAAACGATTATTATATAGAATCAATTAGCGTGTTTACGAAGCTTAACGCAAATCTTTTGCTCGCACCAGATACACCGTGATTCAGAGATTAAGCCGTAACAACACACTGAGATTCCACGTGCTAACAAGACTTAACAACTCGTTCCAGTGTGTCGTCCCAACTTTCTAGACAAAGAGTCAACACACAACCTTGCTCTTAGCACCACTACTTACTCGCACTACGCAAAAATGGGATGCAAGCGAACCTAACCAGAATATCAATATAAAGGTGAATATATTTTTTAAACATTAAGGTCGAGTTTGGATCTGTCCCTCTCGCGGTTTATGGCCCGTAAAATAGTCTGTAGAGAGGACTCACTTTGTTCCAAACGGCACAGGATGTAGTTTCGGAAGTGAAACTTTGTGAAAATATTGTGTTGGATATTAATTGTTCGCACAGCTCGCGCTTTCATTGTTTTGCACACATTATGTGATACCAGTATTATGAGAACGAGATACCGTAACAGAGAACACAGCTATTATAAAATCTTTTATTCAAAAGGCTCTCACAATAAAAACCGGTCAATTTGAGCTCACCGCGTATAAAAACGCTATTTCTGTAATATTTACATTAACAACTCTGAGGATATGATAAGGGTTTCGTTTTATCCTTTCAGGAACGGAATGATCCGGTAACAAAACGAATAATCTCGTTCGAACGTTAAAAATGTAAAAGTGGCATCTCTTTCCCCTTCAATCCCGCTCTCCGAAGATTAGAAAACACGTTTGAGAGAGCTCTCGAACAATTTTCCGTTTACGTAGCGGTAATTGTCTTAGAACAGGCACGAATAGCTATCTCTCGGTCGGTCGGCGGCGCGGCGGCGGCGCGGCGGCGGGAGCGCACTGCGGTAGCCTCCGCCGCAGCCCGGCTTGCTCCGCCGAAACCTCCGATACGCTACGTGCACTGAATCCTAATACCACCTGTACTGATTTTATTTTTGCCTCCCTCATTCTTGATTCAACTATCTAATAGTTATCTGCAGACTTCCGATGATTCTCTCCAATCCAAACCAACGAAAACGTTTTTAATTTTTTAAACTCAATTTCCGCTTCGTCACGTGTTTACGTGCGCCTCAGTTTATTGCTGTTTTTATGTTTCGGTTCTAACATTTGTTTTTGTGTAAATTATGCAAAAATCCATTCGGGCCAATAAGCTGGGCCCTGGTAAATAATTCAGTGCTGATTGTAACGAGGGTCCAAGTCCGCTCTAAATGTTCCCAAGGAACCATGCGGTTCACAAACAAGCCTTGTTTTCCTTATCTTTGTATAAAAATCTTCTTCTACGACAAATTTCAACCGAGTCTCATGACTTTGTCTTTGTAATGTAAACCTATTGATTTTCGATTAATCTAATTTAAGGTTTCGATGAGAAAGGATTTTAGGTATGCAGTGGGTAAATAATACGGTTTTCTATGAAACGTTAAGGCCAATATATTTATAAAGTATATAAATAAAAATACTCTGTACGCAGCACCCGCTGCCTGCTCTAGATTCTGTAAGCGTCCACTGTCCACCGCACTCCAGCTGATTCAATTATTTCATTAAAATAATCTTCTCTAAAGACTACGAGGTCTGCACTCTGCACTATATTGAATAATATCATCACGAGTGTTAAGCTAGTTATGCGATTAAGTTCGTACATTTACATAATTGCGGCCAATTAACTAAGCTGAATCTGTGAGGGATTTCGTTACTAAATATAATGAGTAAAATAAATTAAACGAAACATTTCGTCCTCGGCAGCGCTTAGAACAGTACAAATAGCCTTAAAATTTAATCGTTTTCCGCCAAGATTTTTCCATGAAAAGTTTTCCACTTCAAACTTTGCCACTTCGCCGAAGCCAAGTCGCGTTTAACAAAGCTTTTTCATACTTACATTTTTATATCAGGAATGGAACGTCACGCTCGGTTTCATCGGCACTCGTCCGCCCGACCGCGAAAAGAACGCATAGACCGGTAATAGGTGACGCCTTATACAATATTCCGGTCACGTTTAGAATTCCTTATATTTCATCTTTTTCTACGGCCCCGAAAAATGTCATCGAATACACATTTTCTCGTAATCCTCATAAGTCTCATGGCCTCGACAACGCTCAGGACGCCGCAGCTCCCCGTCACGTGACACCAACCCCTCCCCCCTCGCATGTCCCCTTCCCGCCCCCGCGACAACAAGTTCACGCCGTGTCGTGACTCGCATTTGCAATAACACTTTGGCTGAGGTGCCGCGACGAGCCAGCCTTCAATTAGGTAATGGTCTGCTATATAAGTTGTCTCAAGACATTGAATAAAACAACGTCTCTGCGCGTGACGGTCTCTCTAATTCAGCTCATAATGAATGCTGCATATGGACGCTGGCATCCCTCATCGCTTATAGGTACTTGCGCTGCATCGTATGGAGAAAGTTTTAATTGAGAGAAGAGTGTGGGTATTTTGCTCACCTAGACAGACTGAGGCGCGTGTTAGGATTTAGGGTCGAATCCTTCTCCTTATCGGGAACAGGTTGGAACATGCACCTTGCACCGAGCGTCGTCGGAAGTTTCCGACAACAGTCCAACTAGTTTGGAAGCTTGGAAACTCCATCAGATACGTGAGCTGGAGCGATTACCTCAAGCCAGCTACAAAGTGGGGTCGGGGACATGCATTGCCAATATGTTGTATATTAGCATCGTGTTACGTCTAACATACATACTTATACGGTTGCTTACAACAACGTAGACATAACGTAACCTTTCAACTTATTCAGTCTAAACTTCCGTTACACAAATAGAGAATATTAAGATCCTCTTATTTCCTTGGTAAACAGAAAGCCTAAATATATGTATATTAGCGTAGTATTTATTCCATATTTATAAATCTTTGGTATATAAAAGTAACGGTGCATAAGGCTTCTTGGTCTTACCGTTTAATCCGCTATAGTAAGTGATTAATGTACAAGGAACAGTCATTAATCTTTTTTAAAATTAATTAAGTATCAATCCCCAATAAAGTTGTTCTAACGTAATGTTACTCAAAAGCAGACAAGCCATAAATTTGACTTTGCTTTCTATTATTTAATAGAGCTAGTTTCTATTTTTCTCAGAATTTCGTTTAGTACTTTAGTTATCACTGGATGTGTAATAAAATTTATTTGTTTGATATTATGGACTTTGAAAACTCGTAAACAACTAGTTGTTTGTTAGCACTATTAGCTTTTTTGTGGAAAGTTTCTGAAAGAAAACACATCAAATAACTGGAAACTGTCTTAAAATTACGATTGTTTTTCTCATCTCTACATAGACGTAGTCGACGTAGATGTCGGATTCAATGGGGAATAAGTAGGTGCTTATATATAAAAATAAATAAAATACCGCCTTTTAGAACTTACCCACAATTCATACGAGTAAGTCATGAAAGTCCACAAAATATAAATTAAACGGGAGCTGTGACGTAATCGAATATCGATGAGGTGGCGGCTCCTAAGTTAGAGTTAACAATGGCAATATTTCAACACGTAGTGTAGTGCGGGCACTAACTAGTGAACACAGCTGGAGTTGCGGTGCAGTGACAATGTTTGGACGCCGCATCCTTGGGCCGTCCGGGCCGTGCGTCGCATCCGCAATGAGGCCCGCCGGACGACGCCCGCCCACCGCACTAATTTATAGCAACGGTTAATTACCTACAAGAATCTGACTCAGCCCGCTCCGACAACAAAGCCGGCCACACTGGAGCCGCGTGTTTGTTGTGCGCACACCGCTAATCAATCTGATGCTATTACAACTGGATGCCGCTGCTGCCCCGCCACGTGACTTATTTTAAAAGTTCAGCTATTGAACTAACTGGGATAATAAGCCACGTTCAGCTAATTGTATTGTGGTAACAGTTATACAGATGCTTTACACAGTGAGTGATTAGAACGGTTAAGGTAACTGTTTACATTTCTGGCAAGATAAAACCGAATAGAGAGCGTGTGTCAAGTATAAAATTAATTATGTAAATGCCTTAATGATTTAATTAACCGCGATATTTATAGGGTGTTTCAAACATAAAATATTCTAAGAATAATTATGAATCTTATTTATTTGATTATTCTTGTCCCCTACTGGCGCAACTAATTAATATGCATAATGTATATCGAGCAGAATACTAGGAAAAGTTATGCTATTTGCGAAACTTTGATTAAGACTTTATATTCATAAAGCACATTTAATTATTATGTTAACGAAACCTTCTTTTGAATAAAATATTAGACATGGTCTGTCAAAGGGAATTGAGCATTCTTTTTTCATGCGGTAAAAATAATAAAATATTTGGCTAATGAAACCAGCGCGGTCCTAAAACTTGTAGCAAGACGCGCCATCAACTCGCCTTCATTTCGTAAGGAGTGCGTATATGAACATAAAAAATGCATTTATTCCGACGAAAGTAGTAAAATACAAACGAATGTTTTGTTTTTAGTACTACGGAGAGGTCTCAGGGAGGTGTTTTCGCTGTTAAATTATGCAGAAATCAATTCCTTTTTCCGGACGAGGCCCCGCTTTGCCGTCTGATAAATAATACATTGGTAATTGTAGCCTGGTCTCGGACTCCAACGCTCGCAGTTATGGTCGCCGTGTGGGTACGAGCCGACCTCACTCGCTCCCGAGATCATATCTCTGATTATATCTTCCTTCGTCTGAGTGTTACTCTGGCGTAGTGCCAGTGGCATTCTGAAACTTCCACTTGTCTTAAACAAACTTGTGACGCGCTCATTAGTGAGAGTAAGGTCACTTGCCTTATTTGTGCTAGGTACGTTAAGGGTATTCAATCCGTAGCAGCGATTACGGCAAATACTCAAAAAAAATCTTTACTTTATTCAAAATAACTAATTAGATTTTTAGGTTCCCATGTCTTAATGGAGTAAATAAACCCTTATTAGATTACACTTGCCTCTGTCTATCCAAGGTGATCGTTTACCTGAATTACACGAGTATATCGCACTTGAAGTTTAGTTAAGTTACCACTAATCTGTGCGGTTATCAAAATAAACCAACAACTTAGAGATCAAACAGTTTAATTCTATTAAATTACAACATAGTTTGCCTTCAAATTGGTTGCGACGTATATCTAATATTATTTCAAAAATTTCAGGTACGTGTCATAAAAGATTCACATCGTAGCTTCGAAGGGAAATATTCACCTGTACCACGAAACGTGCATCAGCTCTTAACAAGTCGCCAGATGATACTGAAATTCCAGGCGTGCGCGCATTATCTAGTAAACAAGCTGTTCAATATATTAGTATCTGCTAAGCTGGTAATGTCTCGTGCACTTAGTACCGGGTCCGTGTTATTGATAGCTTTCCATGATACTATTTCACACAAGACTGCCGCATCGATTATATTCCGGTCCGGCGATGCGTTTGGTACAACACTGTCTTCGAAAGTATTAGCTGTCTGTTGCAACGGTCGGTGTTTCATAGATTCTGTTATGGATAGAAGTGTATATTGTATTGTATCATAGATGTAGGTAAAGGATTTTTTATGCATATTTTTTTTAACTTTGGTTTATTTATCGATTTATTTATTCAAATAACAAGAAAGATTAGCCATTTAAATAAGTACTACATTAGCGGTTCTTACGTCTCGGAGTAATGTTTTCCACCGAGAATTAATCTGCATTTTTATACTCTCGAGTTTGATATATTCCTTTCTAAAACGAGCAAATTTAATCATAAAGCCATTATTTCAGCGCTGCCCAATTTAATAAACGAAAGTATGAAAATTAAAATCTGCAACAATTATGATCAAGTCAAACCATCCCAAAATTTAACATAACGTTTTGTTTTCGGAATAACTCACTGAGAGTTTGAGTGACGTCATTAATTAGTCAATTATAGTCGGCACTTCGCTCTAGGCTGTTTTCGCCGACCACAAAATAGACTCTAGACTTTCGATCCGGGCGAGATTTTCAACCAATCTAAGGCTTAATTTAGCTCTGCGAACTGTTTTTAAGTTACGGTCTGTATTTATTATAGATACAGTTAAACTTTAGTAGTTTAATATAATTTTATTATAATACCTTTTGTACTCTAAAACGTAAGTTAAGTAACGTAACTACGGAATAAAACGCGCTATTTTACTTAGAATTAACAATTGTATTCTATAGTAATTTGACTCCATATCTTTCAAATCCTCATTCTAATAGACCGTATACAAATCTGAAATATACAAACTTTGATGTTTCGTTTTTCTATGTTTTTTTTGGCGGTTCCGCCTAGGCAACTCGCGGATTGACGCCAATATCAAAATCCAATCAACTTGTTGTGATTGACAGCTCAAGCCTGACCGACCTGCGACGAATGTGCCGTATCGCATGACACGAGCACATCAACTGTAGGAAAATAATCTCTGACGTCTTGATTGTTTCAAAACTGATCATTCATTAGCGAGAACCGGTTCTGTCTAGAATGTTATAGTGATAAATACACTTCAATCTGTAAAGAAACTAAGTAATTGTTGCAAAGAATTTAAAACATCCATCGTCTACCAGCAGTCAACGTCTAACCGTTGCAAATGATTTTGCTATTTTTTTTGTACCAGATATAAGAACAATCCAAGATGGTAACGTGGTTTGAAACTTCATTATCTAAACTTAAACATTAAAAACATACATCCTCTTATTCATAAACGAGGATAATACTGGAATTAACTTAAACTCGTCTTTAGTCTATTGGCATGTTTATTCTTTGACCACCAAACGACAGTGACAGGGATAATTTTATCCATGGTTTAAAATTTTCATTTTTAGGGGGACAGTGTCCTCTTACTCCATTCAAAAATATCAACACATTCTCCGTAAACATTTAATAATGAAGGCTGCCTTGAAAATAGGATGAGAATTGTGATTATCAATTACTGGAATATCGATGAGCGATTACCTATACAATGGTTATTCTGCAACCGCGACAAAGAGCGGGATGCATCTACAATCTGTTTTGTACAATCAACATAACAGGCGAACCCGCTTTGTGCATTAGCCGGCCGTCCAACCCCCGTCCACTTTAAGACTTTATATTCAAGTGTTGAACCTCGTTGATGAGTTTCGGTTCAAGAACTCTCCCAATCTGAATATAATAATCGAATCATCAGATTGTCAATCAGAGAATCCATAATAATATATATAAACGTGCCTTAAGTTAGCACCAAGACATTGGTTTTGCGTTACATTATTAGTAATTTCTTATTTAGTAAAAAGATTATTTAATTCTCAGTAGCAGAACGGAGTCTGGATTAGTGCCCGGCAATAGGCTCGCCCCCTATTACATTGGGACCTAAAAACACAACTGGCTAAATGTGGGAGTACTATATGTGCACTTCTGCCTACCCCTTCGGGGAATACAGGCATGATGTCATGTTATGATAATTTTATAAGAAAAATCTAGTATGGATTACTACCCATATCTACTAGGTTTTTTACTGTAGCGTAAATCAAAACAACTATGTACGTAATAGAGATAAAAGACAAATTACTGTTATATAGTTATTTCAGTTTATCTAATAACACAAGCAAAATGAACGTTGTATACTAGGCTATTGTATTGTATCCATAAACAAGCCTATAAAACGGGAGTTATAACAGTAGGCATAGCAAACGAGCCTCCAGCGGCGGCTGACAAATTTAAATAAAATTTACTCCACATACGTGAACTACATGCGAGCCGCCTATATCCCGGTTCAGCTTATAACTAAATAACCTCGTCACCGGGAAGATAACGAACTATCAATTAAACTCGTGTATGTGGACCGAATATAAAAGTAATGTCAATTTTTCCATCAGCTCTATCCGAGCCGCATGGGAATACAGCTTTGTTAATTAAAATGCCTCGCCTAACACGACCCTCTACGGGTACGCATGACAATACCCAAATTATCATAAAGGAAAATAGAAACAAACAAATTGTTTATACTTACTCGTAAGTCGTAGGTACTATTATGAAATCTTAGAACTTTTTGTAGTATATATAGACCCAACTCATAAAGTGGAACATGGCATCATTCCAAAATATAACAAGTGAAATATCCTAATACTGGTACCTACAACGATGGCAACATTATGAGAAAACGAGAACCCTTTTTCCAATAAGTATGATCGAACGACGGAGTTTCTCGTCGGAGCTGGAAATTCTTGGGCAGTTGAAAACAAGTTGGGGCAGCCCTGGCCGCGGCGGCAATATCGGCAAGTTGGGCGGCCGCAGCTGGCATGCGCCGCAATGTCTCAATAATCCTCAAGGTACCCTCCTAATCGACTCTTCCTTAGTTCGACGCAAGTGTGACTAACTGATTAATTCTGCGACTCGCTGTACGTGCCGGTCTGTCTTCGCCCATTATTGTTTGCCCTACACTTTCGTCCGCTCGTGTCCCATTATTGAACGATATTTGGACTATTATTGGCGGAGTCGTACGGCGCCTTATATTTATATGTTATCGAAGGGCGGCCATTACATACTACGCTATATAGTTTCGGATTGTAATTGCTGCTATTTTGTTAGATTGAATCCGATTTCGTTCGCTTAGTTTTAATGGTATGTTCTTGTTTTGGAATTGCGAGATGTTAGGCGCATTACCGGTCTGCACTGACTCGCTTGAGCGACGGTTTTGGCTGGCATATTAATTAACTAGAGCGTTAAATCGTAATTCCTTGCACTCGCTTGAATTCTTGTTGCACCGAGATTAATATTTTCCATCTTAAGTGGTACTTCCAGTTTCTCTAATATTGGCGTAGGTATGTCGCTATTTATAACATATTATATTGGATGATGTTGCGTGTATCACGTTTGCTGTGATGCCAGTGTTTGTTGTTTGAAATAGAGGCAATTACTGCTCCACTTTGCCGCTGCCTACGTACTAATGTTTACCAAATCAACAGTCAACTATGTCACCTTTATTAATAATTTAATGCTCTACTAATTTAGCCACCAATACATACATAATTGTGCTGGCAAAGAGCTCAGTCGGTGGACATCATTATAGTAACATACGATGATATAAATTAAAACATCAGTGTTAGTAAATTTAATAGCAACTGAGATGCACCGCTCACATTAACGTGACTGGAAAAGATATTATTTTAACGAGTCGTTAACGTCATCGTAAAAATATAGTCATATCCTAATTAAATATGGCATAAATGACTTAAAATATTTGCAGTGAGAAGATTTATATTTATGTACTGTGTTTTATAAATCTTGTAGAAAAGCAACGTTTTTAATTTTTGATATTCTTTGTAGAAGTAGACCTACAGGTGAGTAATGATTTTCACCATTTGTCACTTCGACATAGTGGCCAGGTGGTGCATGACTCACATCACTCGTGCTCATTTGGCAACACACATGCTGACATGACTCTCAACACCAACAGATGCAAAAATACACCACCACCTGAATAGTAGACAGGTATGGTGGACTTTGAACGTGATGAGAAGCACCACATTAAACAGTTACTAAGAAAATATAATATCAGAAGTTGACTCAGACGTTTGATCTTTTCTTAGATTGTATCAAACTAATCCGTCGATAAGCCAAACATTAAATTAAAATATCATTGTAGTTAAACCAAGGCATTAGTATCAGCACACAGCTAGTAAATAAGTAAAGGCTAAAGGCAAATCCGTTCTCGGCAGCCATTATTGAGAGCTACCTCGAGCTATTAAACATCTGTTGTTGTTAACTCTTTGCTCTGTTAATTGCTATATTCTTGATTCCCTGAGCTTTTTCCGATAAAACGTAGATTGCTCCACTTGTTGGGCCAGAAGGGGGACGCTCGTGAGGTGGTGGGGGGGACGTTAGATAAAACGAGGGTATATCGCCAATAACTCGCTCCATTGTTTGTTGGCGGCTGACTTAATAAGTTCGCCGAATTTATTATGATTTGTAGGCTCGTCGTTCGTCGTCTTATTACGAAGCTTTTAACATACTCTAGTCGTATAGTGTCTTACTGCGAACAATATGGACCCACCAATTTGTTCTTTTACAACCATCTTAAAAAAGGACGTCGCCATTTCTGTTTTTAGCCCTCGAGGTTACCACACAAACTAAAAGAATGGAATGTTTTATGTGTTGCTAGAATGAAGAGAACCACAATCTTTATGTTTTAGAGCCAAAATGAAAGCCATGAATTCATAAACATAAACCTTTATTAAGAGCTGTGTATCAAATATAAAAAGGTAGATAGTAAATTCTTAAAAATAACATAACCGAATAGAAAACAATGTAATTGAGTACAAAGACCAAATCGAAAGCTAATTTCATTATCTACGAAACACTCTTGACTTGGCAGCGTTAATTGAAACTAGTTTCTTCTTGACACTCGAACCCTTTGGGACTTGTGAGCAAAAAGTATTAATATAAATAAGTAGCCATCACGGTCGTGATTTATCCTTGATTGATTTACAACATAAACTTGCGGCACACTTGACATCCATCATCAAAATTAATGGAAGTCGATCGGACGGATCCGTAGACATTTGAAAAATTGATGTTGTTCATAAATTACTGAGAATAATTCGACGCTAAGTGTTCTACTGATTTATAATTTTTGTTCGTACGTTTAGTGAGACAACTAATTAACGTTTGTCGATACGTACTTCAACTATGTTTGTTATGTTCTATATAGACATTGGTATACCTGTAAACAAAAAGTTACTCTATATTTAATTTAAAATTTAAATGGATCTTACTACTTCACACACAGAATAAAATTCACCTATTTGTGAACACTATTGAGTTAAATTACAGTAGTCTCTGGCTAACTCCTTCTGAAAAACAAATAAATAATCGGAGAAACTTTCAACATGAATTCGTCATTAAGTGTGATTAAATTACAAAATTGAAATTGGCATTTAAAGAAAGTGATTTTACAACGCCATAATAGTGACAAATGAATTCAAAAGTTTTTTAAACAAAATTAAGAAGTTATTAGAAAATATTTTATTAATTCATCGGACATTTTTATGTTTTTTTACAACGTAAGTAGTAGACACACGTATTACCTAAGCAATACTTTTCTTGCAAAAAATCTCTACACTCGAGGAATACCTAAATGATACTTCCATCACAATAATACTGTTTTTCAAATAATATTCGAGAAATCATATAAATGTCCATAACAGCGTCCCGTATAATGAGATTTCATGAGTAAAGGTGACATTGCACTATTACGGATTATGAACATAACGATCTATTGTATAAGTATCCCTCACACTGCACGTGGCTAAGCTATGGATGTGTATACGCTGCAATTTATTTATTCTTCGTTCTAGGATAGGTTCTCGTTTCGAACTATTTATGAGTACGTCTGAGTTTAACCCCATCTAGCTACCGCTTGCTGTTTTGATGTATCTATAGTCTGTAATGCACCAAGTCGAAGTTCATGTTTCGCTGGAGACGCCCTTAGCAGCATTGCTTTTTATAGTAGTTATCCTGGCTGGAGACTCAAGCAGTCTCACACGGTTGTGGGCAAAAAATCATCCCGTAAAAAAATGACACTGTTGCCCCTTCTGGCAGTAAGTACCCTAGCTATCCGTTATATAGAACTTATTATTGACCGTGATATAAGCGTGTTTACTATGTTTAGTTAGTGATTTAGACTCCTGCTAAAGAAAAACGCTTATTTCTGTTTTATTAGTAACTAAAAGGTCATTTTCTTTAATATAATATATGCAATCTTAATATTAATTTCAAGTCAAATTAAATTAATGTCTACATTTCAACGAATACCTAACCCCAAGGGTTAAGTAAAACCTAATCTCAAATCTGAACTCTGTTGTGCCTGTGTCCTTGCAAAATAAACGCAAGGTGGATGTCGTGGCTGATAAGCTAAGGTCAATGTCTCCTTCATGTTGAAAACTAATTAAAACTAATAATTCAATTACCGCGAAAAGATAATATGGAATAAGAAAGCTGTAAAATTTAAGTTGTCGTTAAAAATTAATGATTAAAAAATCAAATGCTCTAATGAATAGAAAGTGGAGTAATTTAATTAAATATTACTAGCAGACAATCTTTTCAATTAAAATAAGTAGCCAGCGGTTTACAGCAAGTTGTTCGCTTCGCGTTCACTGTGTGCCCAGTCTTAAATGACTTTCAAGAAAGCCAATAAATAAAATTGAGTGCACTTCGTCGGTCGGCGTCATTAACGGGTGTCTGTCGAAACCTAGCGGCGACACGATCGTAAATCATTACTAATAATACCACTGCCATAGATTTACTAACTGACGGATACGACTGTCCGCACTCAAGTTCGGATTTGAGTGGCATTTAAAAATCATTTTTATTACTAGTTAAGCTGTGGAACTAATACAATTAGTCTTTACATTTTCCGGCAAGTTGTATTATTTACAGCTGTAGGCACATTACAAGACAACATTACCATTTAACCAGAAATCAAAATTCCTTTTTGGAAATACTATTTATTAAAATTGTTAATTATTAAGCATAACTTCAAGTCTAGTCCACAAATTACTATCCCATTTCGACTAAATTCACAAACACGATAGCTCCCTTCTTAAAACCAATAGTCTGACTGGTGGCAATGTACGCTTGGTCTGCCAATTCGCTTAAGAACTTGTCTACTGCAGCTACCATGACTTGCCAGTCTTTATTTTTTTGTTAATTATTTTATTTTTCAGTTGTTGGTTTTCTTTATAAAAGAATCGATAAGTGCAGAGAAATCGCATTTTAATTCTTTTACAAAAACTGAAAAGCAACGACTTCGGGGTCAGGTTACTGATGAGAGTGCTTAAACTCTGCCAGTCTGAATAAGCTCCAAGGCGCATAGAATGAAAGGTCCAAAAACTCTGACAATGTACAAATGACGTAACCGCTCGGAATGCTATTTTGCCGGGAAAGCTCGGGAGCGTGACGCTACATACAAATTAACTCAGAAATACTCATTACAAATTACAAATTTGTCATCAGTCACCCTGAACCACAAATCGACCTCGTCACGATTTCACGGGAGAGATTCGCACGGCAACCTATTTGTTACAATTACGTTAAATAAACAAAATATAACGAGTCATTTAACACTGTCATTTAATATTAACGATACGGCCCATCTAAAATGCGTACATTCATGTTATTCCTGTGAAACACCAGATTTATATAACACCTGGTTTCTTAAATCAACTCAGACGCTGGCATTGGGAATGATACAAAAATATATGCTACTCGAGATGCTGTAATATTGTAGCAAAAATAAATTGTTTACGTCGAATCATTTCTCTTTGAAATTATTATTTACAGTTTGGTGTGATCAGAAAATAGCGTATGAATACGTGTATGAATCTTAAAAAATTACAGCTCCACTACGGTATTAATCAGTGCCAAATGAATATTTAAAACTTGTTACGGTACAATAAGAGCGTTGTGTGAATCATTTTCACCGTATTTGGTACGGTTAGTGAGCTTGTACTTATTTCAAGTTTTGGGTATGGTTGTATATTCAGGGTGTGTTTATTCTGTTGTAAGTCTTTGCTGGCACTTATATTTAAAAAAAAAACTTGACTCGGCGAAGAAGAGTTTCTTCACCAAGAAGTCTCTGTCTGCCGTACATTTTTTTTTCTACCTCAGTTGCCAAGAGTATTGCGCTCATACTCTAAGAGTTGAGTCCTGTCAAGTTTAGATAAAAACACTAATTTCAAGAATATGTGTGTATACCAAGCCTTATTTTTCTTAATCATCACACAATCTTGATTCCTTTGTATTCCACTTTTTTAGTAACACATAACACTGAAAACATCCGCCGTTTTTGTTTCACTCTAATCAAAGTATTCATCAGATTGTATTAAAAAAACCCGTATTTAGTAGTTTAAATTAATTAGCAGTTACTTTGTTGTCCTGAGGCGCGTAATTAAGATAATTCACTACAGTGTGACGCAGTGGGCGGCCCAGCGCTCTAATTGAATCCAACAACATCGGAGAATAACTCTGACTGCAGTGAAACTCTTCCGCTGAATCAAAATGATAATAAAACTCGGTTTAATCCTACTTGATACCGATACGTGAAGTTTACCATTTGTGCAGAATTTTCATAGCGTTCTTAGATTCTTAATAATATAGTTCCTGCACGAAAATCGCTGATTACATTTGAATTTAGGCCCCCAATGTGTGTCTCCCACTAAACACTCCCCTTAAATCACACTCAGACTATTTTTTCATAATGAACTCCATAATTGCCTGAGTTCGATGCAGATTTAATCGCAGTAGAGGACGCCAACTCTTAGTTAAAAGTATAAAGGAGTTGTGTATAGACATAATCAAAGTTCCAGAAGTGTACCAGCCAATAAAGCTGGCCGAAAGCAATCGGTCGCCTCTATTCGGTACAATACTCTGTGCCACTCCATTCCCACTGTTCTCTCCGCTCACCGAGGAACGAGTGCAATTTCCCGCGTTCCGTATCGCGGGCGACGTACAAAAATTGCTTTTCTGAACGTGAAAATATAGAGAAAAAAAGCTGGTGCCATGCAAATTTTTGTAAAGTCATTCGGAGGCGTGCGTTTGTATTTCTCGGGTGAGGGTAAAGAAGGCGAACGATTGTCGCGGGGAATTCCTTTATTTTGTAAGAGGGATATTGCGCGTCGCATGCAGGCGAGTCGAGCTAGCAGCTGCCGCCCGAATGAGCGTTGTTTACCGGCGGCGACCGGCAATACGCCCGCATCCAACTCCCGATGCACCGTCGCTCCGGCAAACCGCTCTTATTAAACACGACTATTCGTGATTACCCGCCAGATTCGTACCTTCATAATCGACTTTTCCAAGTTAATATTAGGCATCAAATTACCTTTGTCGCCGAACAAAAGAATTCAGCGGTTGTGTATATCTGAGTAAAGTTGTTTTCCTGGGTAGGTACAGGTCTCGGGGCGGCGCGCGGCGGGTCAAGGCTCGATTTGCTCGTAAATACAAATAAATAGGATACCGTCTGAATCTCATTGCCTGATGCTTATCATATTTTATGCTTTCGTAAACTAGCGTACAAATGTTGCAATAAGAACGTATTGTTTTATTTGTTTTCTGGTAGCATTGATCTCTTTAATCGTAGGAAAGGTATTTTGGTTATTATAATGGCATTTATGTTAAGGTGGATTGTAAGTTAATACATCTGACGTAAGTAAGTAAGTTAAATAAAGTTTATGGGTATAATGGAAAACAGGGAATATTATGAAACTACCGATTATGAGTATTTTCAGTAGAGGATTCTAACTCAATTTAAAATTTCCATCCACAGTGGAATTCCAAATATGTCAATTTCCATTTCACTGTTCCATTTACAACCCTCTGTGGGGAATACCAAAAATATCAAACTATTTCATAAATGACCCTTATTTTAGCTAGTAAGGTACGAGATTTTATTTTTTTCTCTATAGTCGATGTAAGTAATTTTCTTTTGTATGCGACTTTATATAATTCGAAGATTATCTATACTTATAATATAATAAAACTGTAGAGAGGTCAATTCTGTACATTGAATATATATTCAAAATTAATATTGGAGGATGACTGGTGATCGATACTGATGCCAAAAATGCAATCAGTAAATTTTTTGTCTGTCTGTCTGTCTGTCCGTCTGTCTGTCTGTCTGTCTGTCTGTATGTGCACGCATGGGTCAAAAACTACTGAAGGGATTTTAACCAAACTTGGTACGATTGTAGTCCATACTCCTGGGCAGGTTATAGGCTATATAACATAACGCTAAAACACATAGGAGCTGAGCAGTAATGATACATTTGAAGCAAGTCGGATGAAAATGCGCTTTCGAGCTCTTATCCTTGCATTCGTTGATCATACACCAAAAGTATGTATTACAAAGATGATGGTCTCCAAAAGATCTACAAGAAAGTCTTCAATAGTATATATCTATCTTTTATAAATTAGCCACAATATCGTGTTTGACCGTTAGGCATTTCTTCAAAGTGTCTCAACACACGACAACCCGGAGCGTGCATGGAGGGTAGTTTGACAAGATTTCTATAAGCAGCATTGGTTGCACCCGCTATATGTAATATTATAGTAAGCACATGACTTCGAAAAGACATTAGTGTGTGCCGGGATTTAAACTTGCGACATCTGACTTAACAGTCTAACGGTCATACCACTCGGCTATCAGAGCATTAAGTTCCTTGGATAAGCGCAGTTTAGATTTTAAAAATACAGATACGTAGTTTTTAGATATAAGTTTAAAGTAGGTATTATTAAATAATAATAATAATTAGTTTGTTTAGTTTTTTTTGGACAAACATCTACGGATCACACTTTTTTTGCGGGAATCGAACCCACAACCAATCGCTCGCGCTCAAAAAAAATGCCAAGGATAAAAGACAACCGTGACGACCTGATTGGCGCAGTGTAGCCACTGCGCCAATCAGGTCGTCACGGTTGTCTTTTATCCTTGGCATTTTTTTTTTCTACAGCAGTTTCAATGTACAGAAACTCAGAAACGCACAAAACGGATTTATTTATGTTCTCTTCTTCAGTTATATATTATTTTCAATAGACTTTTTGTAACTTCCGTAATTACCGTTCAATTTTTGCGGTTTTTTTTTTTTAAATACCGGAAAGTATTCTTAGTTAAATAAGTGGTTTAAAGATTTTTAACCTACTTAAAAAAGCCTGCATGGTAGGTATTTTTTTCTGTTAAAAATTCAATTTACTACTGGTCTTTTATCCGAAATACACGCGGACGAAGTCGCGGGCAACAGCTATACATGTAATAAAATATTACGGCATAGCGTAAAAACTACTAAATCGAATTCGCTCAAACTTAGCTAATATATTAAAAACAATTTAAAAATACTTTTGCTGTTTCCGAATTTCCACGCGGACGGAGTCGC
The DNA here is from genome assembly GCA_905340225.1 of Abrostola tripartita. Taxonomy (NCBI): domain Eukaryota; kingdom Metazoa; phylum Arthropoda; class Insecta; order Lepidoptera; family Noctuidae; genus Abrostola; species Abrostola tripartita. The sequence continues at coordinate 9,442,083 of HG996488.1, forward strand.
GGGCACATCTATAATTAATAAATCCAAATGCAGTTCAAGATATAGACATTTTTAGACCGTGCTTATTACAAACACGAGTTTTTACATATGTGTCTTTTGTCGATTTTTACGGTTAGGTAGGTACATAATCCGGTTATTTTCAGCCTAAATCCAAATGTTCGTTTCAGTAGCAAAACTTTTACAGTCGCCAATTTACCTGTCCCCAATTACGAGATAAAAATATATTTTTATGAAAGTGTTTTTCCATTTCGATATATCGATGATAATAATGATATTCAACGACATTGTCTCCAATCCTGCGATAAAAGATTTTCTCCGTTCTACGAAAACTAAATAAGCTGTCTATGAAATTTTGTTTTCAGGTTACGTTGCCGCCTTGTAGCCACGAGATAATTTGCGAAAAGGTAAGTCCTCATAAGCATCTATTTGTATTCACGAGCATGGGAACTATTTCTCGGCGGGAACCGTTGCCTCTCGAAGCTTTTGATCCTTTTTAACGGCGAATTTCAAATGAGACTCTAACTGAAAATATTGCTACCTACGTTCGCAACTACATAATAAGCAATCAAAAAGAGAACGCTGACAATCGATATGAGCCAAATTCAAAGATACGTTTTTCAAGACGTCGAGCCTGCTCCTAATGCGATTCTAATGCTTTGTTCGAGGAAACAATAAAATTTAAGTGTTATGTTCTCGATTCATTTGAATTTGCAAAAAGGCTTGTACTTGTGTTTGGTTCGGAGTCAGAACCTACGGGTATATAAAAAATATAGAGTACACGGATTTCAATTTGACAAAAAATCTATTTTGAAAATGTGCAAGCAACATCTCGGTTCAGTTTACGAGTTTCATCGAGCTCGCTTTCGTCTTCCTATTTCGTGGTGGAATAGCCCTAATAACATGCCACAACTCATTCTGATTTATACCGTCTCGTTATAATTGTGCGCTTCGCTGGCGCGCCGCTATTGCCTGCTGTTGCAATTTTCATGCAACCGATTCGCGAGAATGGATTTATTCTTTCTGGCAATTTGCTCGTAACTCCCTAGCCTGCTATTGCTCGAGATAATTTAATTTTAAAACAGCTAGGTGGCTAATGGAGCTTAATTTACCTATTCCAGACTTTATCACTAACTGGCTTCTTTTGTTACGGTTTGGTGAAATACGGTGTTCAGATAGTGAGTCATTTATGAATGTCGTTCTTGAAAAAAGTATATTATGTAAATGGAGCGGATTCTGGGTTAATACCAGCACGGGTAATTTCAAGTCATGTTAACAGCCGCTCTGAAATCGTGCGAAGGACGTCTTAAAATAGTGTACCTATTTATTACAACATGAATCAGTGTGTGTTCCAAAGAAACTGTTATGCGGTGTGTACATATAAATAAAACGTAATGGCCAGACATTTACAGCTCAACACGGACATATAAAAATATTAATCACCCGGTCGTAACTTAAATATCAAAGTTGGGCAGTTTTGCTCGGTTCAGTCGCATTGATAGCCGCGCCGTAAACTAAACTAACTCTTGGTTTAACGCATCAAAACTTCCCCTGTTCCTCGTGATTACGAGCTCTCTAACAATACAATCAATCGTCAACTTTTATTTGACTTATCTTGGAAATAAAAAACAAGTAAACAAACATTGGGTTTCGGATTTCGTAGATCCCGGTACAAAGTTTGAAGGTGGGCCGACGACCGTCTCCCTAATAGAGAAGAAAAATACGTTAATGTACCCTCAGATCCCGAAGACAAATAAACCGAGGCGGACAGGGACCAAATAAAAGCGGGGAGGCACCGAGATAAATAACAATGATCTTGCGGAACGAGTCAGCGTAGAGAGGCGGCGGCGCGCGGCGCGGCGCGGCTCGGACGCGCAGCCGTGAGCCGGCGCGCTGCTGTCACACTACTTACACTTATCCCTTTTTATTAGTCTAGCTTACAAATCATTTAATACTCTCTAATAAAAATAAATCACTTCTTGCGTCATCCCTCCAAGCAATATATACTCTCTAATAAAAATAAATCACTTCTTGCGTCATCCCTCCAAGCAATATTACTCCCACGAACATATTTAGATAGAAACACATCACAAATTACTCCCGATTAAATAAAGTCTCCATTATACGCGTAAACAAGAAATACCTATATTATATGTATAGAAAATATCTTAAGTATTTGGAGAAAATGGTTAGCAGGAAACTTAACCCTACAATGAAATGGATAGATCCAATGCTCTGCTGTACGAAACAATACCCACCGCTTGTCAGTGGCGGAAGTGCCGGATGTTACAGGGTTGACAGTTTGTGTGTCTTTAATTTTAGATGCGTAAAATATATTAAAAGAACATTGTGGTTTATTTTAATGTATAATGATTAAAAATTGCCTTCATTTAATGTGACACTTATCAGTAAAGTACATAAAAGCACTTCGTTAATGGAAAATAAAGTAGATACATTGTAAGGCTTGTGCTACTTGGAAAATAAATACAATATAACTCAGTGTAAGTTTTTAAGTATGCATAACATTTCAGCTCATATTATATAAAATAAGTAGTAATATTTGATCCGAGTACTGATAAAGACTGAATCACATAAATTATGTAAATAATAAATAACAACTGACAGCGGAAACATGTTTGTAAAGCAGTATAAATATTAATGACATCGATTACGTTTACTGTCGATGACAAAACTCAACGCATACCCTAAAGAAAAGATTTATTTCTAAGAACAATACGTTTCGTTTTAATTCTAATACTCCGGCAACTTTACGACAATTTAGCGTCGTTTAAAATTTTAAAATCATCCAACGAAACTTGAATAATTCTGACCCTTTACCCATCCCTGTGCCGAGCGAAGCGGATTTCTCGAAATCTTTTTGTCTGCGTCAAGCTGGCGGCTTGTCATAATCTTCTTCCTCAAAACAATGTCAGTTTTAATTAAAATACTTTAAAATAATAAAACTTAGGATAAAAGAGAACAAAATCAAGGCAATTGTACGCAGCTTTTATCGTCGAAACCGGGAAATATACATTTGCGGGATCCATTCGTTTCGGATCTGACATTTATGAATATGAAAATGTAATCTTTTGTTGTTATTTCAAGTCTTCAAAATGTTAAATATAAATTCAATGACAAGTGATTATAGTCCACAGTTAGTTTGTTGTGAAAACAATAAATAGTCGTAACGTCTGTTTAAATAGGCACCTACGCAAATTGGCTCCTAAATAACAAAGCTATTTTTAGTCTGACTGTAATGAACACAGTTCGGATTTTATGTGTTGTTTTAAACAAACCTCTATCGTATCTGGATCCGATCCGCACGGAGTACGAATGACGATTAGGCCCCTAAGTCAAACTGTCAATAGGCATGCGACCAACGACTTGTTTATCAGTAATTAGCTTCCTGCGCCCGCATACTCGATAACTCTGTAACCGCGAGCGGAGTAGTGATTTCTAACTGGCCAGTGAAATTACTTAGTTATCAAATTAACTTGCTGTTGTTATGACAGTAATTTGATAATATTGAATTTATGCGTAGTTAGAACTTGCCCTTTACTGCGGAATGGTCTGACTGATAATGCTCGTATTTTACTGTAGATAGCACTTATAAGTTGTGAGTTGTGGCTACGATACTCTAGATTGAGGTAGGCACGCTGAGTATATGTATCGAATATTAATTGATAAGGCTAAACCGCAATTGCCGTGGTCGTGTTCTTGATTGAAGATGAACTGACTTTTAAACTTTATTAGATAATGTCATAAATAAATCATTTAAATAGGACGTCTCCTGGACAATACAGTACAGTAATGTTACCCAACTTATCGCGACTAAAAAAGAACATACTCTTGGAAGAATGTTTTTATTCTGTCTCTACAAGCTACTGGTAGTAATCCAAATTCATATGATACGTACATGATTGAAGAGTAAAGAAGTATACTTACAATAGACAAATAATTATGGTGATGGACCTTCCGGTGGTCCTGCGGAGCGTGTGCCCCCGCGCACTGCAACCCGACCCACTTGGCATTAGTTCTGCGTGAGGACAGCGAAAGGCATGCAGTGTTATTTCTATCACAATTATTATATTAACATAATTTTGTGTCCTATAACTCGATAGATAAAAATCCGGATTGTTTATCGTCCCCTACAGTAAGTCTTACCTGAATAACTTCTACTTATTGATTTTATTGAGAAACTATTACGATTGCCTTAGTTGGAATATCCGTTTCTGTTCACCCGAGCTTTAAAGTATGTCTTCAGATGTAGTAAACGCTTACAAATTCTGAATACCTTTTTTCTCAATGCATTTCAATTTTCAACAAGTTGCTTATATTTATAAAAATGCATGATTACGATAAGTACACGATAAGTCTTCTCTGTGTATTAGGCAATAATGCGCCTACATTTTGCAAAATCCTATCATTGCTTATAAGGCACACGAATTTGCCATAACGTAAGTTTTAAAATAATATAAATACATATTATATTTAGATAAAATATCAAATGCGATAGATAAAATCTGTTTACAACAGAACACCAAAACGGTTACAATCAAATCATCTCAACAGAACATGGAACTGAATTCTTTCGTAATCCCGAAATACTTTTATTCGACGAAATATTTATTCTATTATAAAATGTGGAAGCGTTGCGATAACACCTCAGTGTATTTATAAAATCTAACGCAACGTTCAGAAGTGGGATACAGAAACATCGCCGCTTCTTTTATTTGTGTTGTTTCCTTTGTACGCGCGTCATTCATAAATAATTATGAGTTGGTGGACAGTGTCGGAGCTATTAGGGTTACAAAGTACATTATTTCAGTTGAAGACAAAGATTTTTATGTTGTTCTTGTATTTCTGATCCGAGAGTGCTTGAGAGACTGGCTTGAGGTCGTAAGCAGCTCGGAGTAGGTTGTTAAGACTACGAGCTGAAAATAAACTTATCGCAGTCAGTTTTTGCATCACTAGTAAAATAGTTCTCATCAGGTAGATAGTATGCGGCTGATAATTAATTTAACCAATGTTAATGACACCAAACACAGTTTTCAGAAAATTAAAAATGGTTCTTTGAAATATCATCATAGTTCCTAATGATCTATACTTATAATAAAACTGTAGAGAGGTCAATTCTGTACATTGAATATATATTCAAAATTATTATTGGAGGATGACTGGTGATCGATACTGATGCCAAAAATGCAATTAGTAAATTTTTTGTCGGTCTGTCTGTCTGTCTGTCTGTCTGTCTGTCTGTCTGTATGTGCACGCATGGGTCAAAAACCACTGAAGGGATTTTAACCAAACTTGGTACGATTGTAGTCCATACGCCTGGGCAGGTTATAGGCTATATAACATAACGCTAAAACACATAGGAGCTGAGCAGTAACGATAAATTTGAAGCAAGTCGGATGAAAATGCGCTTTCGAGCTCTTATCCTCGCATACGTCGATCATACACCAAAAGTATGTATTACAAAAATAATGGTCTCTAAAAGATCTAAAAAAAGTCCTCAATAGTATATATCTATCTTTTATAAATTAGCCACAACAACGTGTTTAATCGTTAGGCACTTTTTCAAGTGTATTAATAAAATATATAAATATATTGTATTTCACATAGATATATCGTTATCAAACTCCAATATCCAAAAAGTACACTTTAATATCTATTTTATAAAAAAAAAAAAAAAAATCGGTATATAAGATATATGTAGATGATGAAATTAAACTTCCAAATCTCGCCGCGCCAGTATGGGTACGGCGGTATAAATGGTTTTTCTTTTTAAAAATTGAATGTACAGACACGGGTCGTTTACGATTTTATTATATGTATAGATATAGATTTTTTCTCATTACCTCATAGACAATTGTAATTCTCGCAGCAACTAACACATACGGTTCTCCGGAACTTATTTCTGTCAAAGTAATTTAACGACTTCTAGCTCAAAGGCATCCTTCAGCTGTAACATCATTGAGGCGGACATTCTAGCAGCAAGATAGATTTTCTATCCTGTGTATAACGATTTCGGCTGAGTGTACAGCCTTATGCTTCGCCATGACCATCGACATCAACCATTACCATTGACTCACGCAGTCTTAAAGTAGCCTTTAATCTTACGAATACTTAGCTGCTTCTTACACGCACACACAATCGTACGACGCTTACTCTTAGGTCACGAGTTCTCTATAAATTTTGTCTGTTGAGATACTGATACATTGGGATCTACACCAAACCTAGCGAAATTGTGGGAGTAGGTACAATATGTGCACCTCTGCCTACGCCTTCGCGGAATACAAGCGTGTCGTTGTCGTATGTTTTATAACAATATTTTTTATAAGAGTCAACTGTTGCCAATGATTCCCTATTTTAACTTAATTACGAATAAACCGACACACAGACAAAATATCCAAAATAATAGAAATGGGTTGTATTGTATAGGTTTCTAAAACGTCGCCCCACACTAGGAATTTCTCCTGTATCGTGGGTGCGTTTCACAAACTTGAAATTTCACTTACACAAACTCGGGACAAACATCTACGGATCACACTTTTTTTGCGGGAATCGAACCCACAACCAATCTCTTAGCAACTGCGCCAATCAGGTCGTCACGGTTGTCTTTTATCCTTGGTATTTTTTTTTCTACAGTAGTTTCAATGTACAGGATCTCAGAAACGCACAAAACGGATTTATTTATATTCTCTTCTTCAGTTATATATTATTTTCAATAGACTTTCTGTAACTTCCGTAATTACCGTTCAATTTTTGCGGTTTTTTTTTAACTACCGGAAAGTATTCTTAGTTAAATAAGTGGTTTAAAGATTTTTAACCTACTTAAAAAAGCCTGCCTGGTAGGAATTTTTTTCTGTTAAAAGTTCAATTTACTACTGGTGTTTTATCCGAAATACACGCGGACGTTGTCGCGGGCAACAGCTATACATGTAATAAAATAGTACAGCATGGCGTAAAAACTACTAAATCGAATTCGCTCAATCTTAGCTAATGCTAATATATTAAAAACAATTTAAAATTACTTTTGCTGTTTCCGAATTTCCACGCGGACGGAGTCGCGGGCACATCTAGTATCATAATAAAGGGTAAAGCCACGGAACCCCTGGTTACAAGAAAAGGAGGTCAATCATTCGAGAGGAACGTGACGTCATGACCAAAATCTATTCAACCTTTTTGAACCATCAAAATGCTTAGATGAACATCCGAAATTAACAGAATTTTATACTAATCATATTTCTAACTACCCACACAATTTTGTGAGCGGCTGAGCGACTCCACGGCAGTATCACGTGGACTAGAAACCGCAATATCACTACTCTACTGATATTACATTCCCGTCGCCCCCCCCCTCACTCGACGCCATGAAGTCCCGTCCTCCCCCTTTGCCCACTCCACTACAACCCCATAGGGTAATGAATTCGACCACAGCCATTCTATCGATATGACCTATAAAAATTTAGGACGCAATTATTGCTTAATCACTTCATGTACGAATTCCGTGAATACCTCGTCAATTGTAATTCAATGTAAGCAAATCTCGTGTTTTGTGTACGTTCCTAATGGTTGCCTGAATTCGATATTTGATTGTTTTCCGATGTAAACTTAAGCCTATTATAGTCGATTGTTAACTAAAGCGACATCCTAAAGGATCTAATTGATAAGTAAGTTATTTTCTCATTTGTTAACCACTTGATAGTATACAGCCCGTATACTGCCACCGCCAAATTCACGAAAGCTTGTCTAGATCAGGCCCAGACATTTCGGATTCGGCGGCGCTATAATGATGTCGTTATGATAAACGAGTCAGACCCTAAGCACGTTTTCATTTTGTTAATTACTTTAACTTAAGTATCATTGCAATATGCCCTGCGTTACGAGTATGATATAAAATATGAACAACACAAAGTTTTACTACTTCAAATTAATTCAGTATGTACCATTAACGAGTGAGTGTGTGCTTCATAATTATAAAGTATTATTCTACGATGTTTGTTTAATAAGTGGTAAGTAACAAAGTTTATCGGGCATCTGAACTTAGTAATATAAAACTGCTAACATTTTTTTTGGCTTAGAATTTATTTATTTTTAAACAATCGCAAATATTTTCCTTTGTCAATATCATACCAAAGCTTGTTGTGGCACGGTCGTGGACAATAGGTGTGGGGCGAGCTTGAACACCCACTGGCCTACCAGTAGAGCAGCTCTCTACACCACTGTAGTATGACCTCCCATGTCCTCCTTTTCTTCATCAGACAATCCGAACAGCAAAAACATGGTACAATATGACAGCTCTACTCAAATTGGATACGTTGTAATAGCGAAAGCGTGTCCCATAAAGAACATTCCATGTTTTGTGCATCTGGCTTGTTTCATTATGCGATGCTTCGCAACCCTGTTTCAATATTTTAAATCAGGCTAAAGTAACGTTAGATGTAATTGTATAATATTATGATACGAATAACAGAATTGTATTATATATTTTACAGCAGATATAGACTTATAGACAGCCGGTACACAATATTGATAGACTAAACAGTTAACAGATACTAGATTTAAGAAATGACGCCTATTCTCGACGTTCACGGATTTGTTTATTTATTTATTTATTTGGTTCTTCATGACTATGTACCTAAACAAATCTAATTTACATTAACTATAATGTTAGTAAATATAATCCTAATAACCAAAAATCTTTTGGCTTAGAGAATAATTATATTGGGTGATATTCCAAGGCCAAAAAAAATCTGGATGTCCCAATTCCGCAGAACGGATGTAAAAAATGATTCAACTGTAAAAATGTAAAACAGAAGCAAATGTTTCACACTTCCCGCCAAATGAGTGACAGTCAATATTCGCGGCGAGCACAGTAAAACTCTTACGTCGGAGCGATCTTACAAGCCATTTGTCAGACGGAACACAAACATGTTGTCAAATGAAAACAATTGCAGCTTTTATCGTCGATCTACGGGCACTTGGGCACCAGAAAATTGTGTCCGATACATCACAACCGCTTTTATAGCCCTGTGTTTTCTATATTTAGTGCCAAAGAGGAATGGAGAAAACATGGGCTTTGCTAGTGTTGTCACGAGAACCAAATTGATTATATTATGTACAATACGAGTAGGTGATTACTTTGAAATTCATTTCTTCTCAATTTAAATAACTTATCCAAAGATCTTTAGATAGATAGATGAGCACAGAATGTTTTAAATTCAAAACTATTTTCGTCATCACCTACGTATTTCGCGCAATCTCACTCGCACGGCTACTCTAAACGAATTGTAAACATGATTATCGCTGTTACATCGCAAATCATTCGTTACGGTTTCAATGTGGCGATAGTTGATTTTGTATTCCGCCGCTAGTGAACTATGCAATAGCTGGGGCGGAATCAGACGGAAACAAATTCAACGCTGGTACGTACGCCAGATTGCTTCATAGTCGTAAACTTTGGCCCGACTTCCCACGTCCGTTGTTCCGGGCGTTCATTTTTAAACAAGTGATTTAGATACTATAAAGTTTCACTGTTTTGCTTTAGAGTGAGTCAAATGCACTTGCCGCTTTTTGACTCAACGTACACGACACTGCTTAAAATATGTACGGACTTTCTTCTCAGAATAAACTTTCCCGTTGCTGAAGAGGTTGGACCTCTGCCTGTATTACGATCCAGGTTTATGCTTAGGAAGATGAATATGATAGTGGAAAGGAAAACGTCTACATATTCTTTCACCTAAATAAAGGTATACGTCATATTTCTTCTACAAGTTTCGTAGGATATTTTGGATTTACGGAAAAGGGGTTTTAAGTTACGAAATTTGAAAACAGTGTTATGTGATTTAAACAAAGTACAGTGGGCATCGGTGGCGACTAATCTTTTAGCGCGTCACCGGCGTACGCACATAAATTGTAGGTGAATTACGAGCCGTCCCGAACGAAGCCGATGTTACGTACTCGATGTTACCTTCCCCCCACTGTAAATTTCAACTTCACTAGGAGAATTGTTCAGTACAAACAATCGAATTGTATGCGTCATCCAATTTAATATTCCGGTTTATTACTTTTATTACACACTGAAAATGATTACGTCCATAGTATTCTGCTGACACTTGCAATTTGCATCAGTTATGCGCAAGATGATTGTGTTACAGTGGCGCTTGTATTTTACTTTCCGATAAATATTATAATGTTGTACAGTCAGCATCAAAAGTCGATGACCATATTCAGATTTTCAAAATCACTGTACATTATATCACCCATAAATCGCTCAACAAGATAAGGTGCCAGTATTGAATGAACATCATTAAAGTTCAAAATTAACTGAACACTACTCATCAAAGGTCACTGAACACCATTATGTCAAAAAATGCTGATCGTTATAATATCCGAAAACATCATGACATTCAGTTTTACAAAAGTCACTGAACAATATAAAATGCTTATTTTGGTTATCTAGTGTAATCACGGCAACGTCCAAAAATAACTTAACATCATAAATAACAAAAGTTACTGAACATTACTTTGTTTCGGATACGTAGCGTGTAAACTTAGGTATACTATCAAAAGTAGCTGAACTGGAAACTAAAAAAGTGCTCGTTACTATCTTCAGAGTTATAAATCCAATCTTGTCCTATACAAACTCAATCATGTAAAAAAAATTAAATGTAAATTTCGAATTTAACTTTCCAAAATAATTCTGTTTGAATTTATATCATCTTTATTTATAATATTCATTTGTCACTAAAGCGCAATTGATAACTAATACAATATTTATAGATGATAAATAATTGCAACCGCAATGGTCTACATCCGATACAAAGTGATAATTAAGTAGAAATATTCTTTTTACATTCAAGGGTAAACAGTTTTTCAAATACCCACAACTATGTTTCCCAAAGAATTGAATTAAAACGGAATTTGTGTGAATTTTGAAAATGAGTCTTATATGTATACATATTAGGTTTTAATTCAATCGTAACTATAAAAATCATAAACTAAGTCGACGTTATGAATTTGATTAGAATCTGCGTGATTTTTGGAAATGAGTCTTATTGCTTTACGAATAAGGTTACAATTCAATCGAACTAAAAAAATCATTGATTATGTCGATGGTATAAATTAAAACAGAATTATTTTGGAAAGTTAAATTCGAAATTTACATCCATTTAATTTTTTTTTATATGATTTAGTTTGTATAGGACAAGATTGGATTTATAACTCTGAAGATAGTAACGAGCACTTTTTTAGTTTCCAGTTCAGCTACTTTTGATAGTATACCTAAGTTTACACGCTACGTATCCGAAACAAAGTAATGTTCAGTAACTTTTGTTATTTATGATGTTAAGTTATTTTTGGACGTTGCCGTGATTACACTAGATAACCAAAATAAGCATTTTATATTGTTCAGTGACTTTTGTAAAACTGAATGTTATGATGTTTTCGGATATTATAAGGATCAGCAATTTTTGACAAAATGGTGTTCAGTGACCTTTGATGAGTAGTGTTCAGTTAATTTTGAACTTTAATGATGTTCATTCAATACTGGCACCTTATCTTGTTGAGCGATTTATGGGTGATATAATGTACAGTGATTTTGAAAATCTGAATATGGTCATCGACTTTTGATGCTGACTGTACCTACATAACGAAAATCAAGCAGGATCCTCCATTTGGCACAGTACTAAATCACGTACTGCTTTCATGTCTGGTTCTAGGAGCGGAAAGAAATGAATTAATTTCGCAAAAGTGTCGTGTAGTCTAGCAAGGCAACTCGCTCCTAACCGAAGTTAGTTCTTCATTATTACATTTCTGTTTCCGGTCGTCGGATTTTGATTTATGACTTTAATTTGGCAAGGTTGGCGACGACAGGCCGAGACATGTCGGAGTGTTTTCAAGGAGCCATCGTGCAATTGTTTAATTAATCTTAAGCTACGGAAGCGCTGCGGGTGCACTACACTTGGCCCAACTTTAAACTCGTTAAAAGTTCCTTTGAAACATTTGGCGTCAGATAAGCCGCAGTCAGACTTCGGTTCCGAGATTGTTAACTTATCTAGTGTTATAATTAAACATCGTACCATGTTTCATTTCTCAACACTTTCTTTCGTTTGCTTATTCCAAGTGTAATAATGAGTTATTTCACGCTCAATGTACGGCCCCACTTGCAACGCGTTTGCTTTAAACTGCATGTATAATTCCTTCGTTTATTACTTAGGGCAGATTTTTTGTTCGAATAAGAAATGGTAGAATAAGAAATGAACATACAAAATTATTCTGAATACATTAAATATTTAAGTACTTAATAATTTTTATGATGGGACTATTTCCTTTCAATATTTTATGTATATTTTATTATAAGAACTGCCATTCTAGACAAGTGCAATATATTTTTGCAGGTTCTTTTGTGTTTAAATACTAAGAATGCACAAAGGTGCATCCTACAGGATTAAATAACATACTTACATGCATACATCAGTCCTTGACGGGCTGTTTACCTTAATTCCTTACAATGCTACATACAATATGCAAATTAGTTGGAAACTAACTTCAAATACAACTTGTATTCTTATTTCAGCTCATGTTACTTGACTCGTATTCTTATAACAATCCACAAGCATCTTATCATTCGTACGAAACTGAATTGCATATAGCGGAAATGCTTTCGATTGAATTCAAAAATGTTGAAGTCCAAACACAAACATTCATTTAATACTCCGCTAAGTGGAACATGAAAAATAGAAACACATTTAAGTGCAAACATGGCTCATGAATTACCAGAATTGAGAGGACAATTTAGTGTTTGTATTGTCATTGAAGACACTCCGGGGCACTGTCGCCGTGATCGCCAAAAGCATGTACCTAACAGCGAGCATTCAGCGAACAAGCCTCATTCCACGCGTACAAGATGGCCGACAATGGCCCTTAGCGGATAATTACTCAAATAGATTGCCCATTGGGGCATTGTCTCTGTGTGCTGTACTGGTATTATATAAAGAATGTTTCTGACTGGCATATCAATAGCAGAGTAATATAAGTAGTTTAGCTTAATAGAAATACACTCAAATTAAATTAATACTAAGAAAAGAAAAAGTAAGCTTCCAAACGAGTAGCTATCATTTTTATTATTGTGTAGAGAGAGAGACAAATAAATTAAACACAAATATCAGAAACGAATAATTTCATTTCCAATGATGTAGAGAAATCCCGTTAACTGACGTTTGAATATAATTTATTCAAGATTAATATACATTACCTAATAAATATTTGGATAAAATAATAATGTTTTCGCGACTTCATTTCCACGGGGGCGACGACGGCCCGGCAAAATTTTTCCCGGTTCGCATCACGGGCATTTAATCAGGGGTTTTGATCAACACGTCCTCGCTTGGTAATATAATTACAGTTAACAGCAGTGCGGCGACGTTATCGCGCGTATAAATTAGAGCGATTTACATTTACGGTCGAGACATAGGCCCCGCCATTATCGTGAATGATGCGGGGTTAGGTGCGGGCTCGAGATCATCGCACCACGATTGGTGAGCTATTGCTGCTTAACTGAGCTCTCCTGACTCCGCGCCGCACTCCGCCAGGCACTACCTGTACATCAAACGCGTTTTATTTAAAATCGTTTTTAATGTAAACCGATGCTTACTTTGATGAGGAGAGAATAACTGAATAAATTACATCAGCTGAATTTGTCTACTCAAAATGTTAACGAGGAACGTTAAATAAGTCGATTACCTAAAACTGATTTGTGTCCGTCTACAATGTTAAAAGATTCCGAAAATAATGTTAACATAATTAACCAATCTTATCCAGTAAATTATATTCATGTAGAAGGTAGATTAACGAAGGTAACGCAATCATCTCGGTGTTAGGTAACACACCAACAACACCCCACTAATTCTTATTCGTATCAAATCAAATTAAAGTCGTTGATTACGCGTTCACTCAAATTACATTCGTCATACTGCTCGTAAATTAAATTCCCATATTTCGCGCAAAACCTGTGCAAATTGGTCTTAATTTAGTTGAAACGTATAGCCTTAATGGTAAGCGTATAAGCAATATCACTTTAATACAGTGCGCCGGGGGAGGGAACGCGACACACCGCCACCGTAAGGGTTGCTTCCACATAATTCTCCGATATAATATTATTTATTATAGCCTTGGAGACAATCCCCTTTGATACCTACGACGTATCATAACTATGTATCCCGGTCTTAGTGGAGGTACCGTGAATGATTCCACTGGTCGACGTGAGCTACGTAGGTGATTTATTGAAATTTCTCCCAATCTTTACTTTTTTATGCCAAAGAAATAATATTAAGGAACCGCTATTAGTAAGAACAAATTTCTATAATCAACACACTTAGCTACAGAAATTGGATATTTTCGCTCCTGTTTTTACTTTCATGATATTCCTAAGTACTTAGGATGTGAAAGCAAGTCAATGACAGATTACTATCGCAATAAAGCATTAAACTTTGTAAAGACACAACGCAATTAATTTCATTATTTTGTTTTTTTATCTTTCACAATTTATGTTTAACGTCTGAACTAACGGCAATTTAATACCACTCAAACGTATTACCGTTTACTTGCGTCAACTTAATGTTACTTAGTATAAATAGCAGGATTTAGTGTAATTTAGGTTAACCGCTGTTCATGTTACTCAATCAATAAGAGCCTTCAAAAGCCAATTCGCGGGCTTCTGTGAATGTGTGTGAAGGCAATTTGATTCACAACCACGATATAAGACGGATCATTAGTGCACAGGCGGCAATTGTTCCGCGTCATCACAGCATAATACCACTCATGCGTGCTGTATAATGTACCAATTATACAGATAAATACATGTCCAGTAAAATCTGCATTACAATATGTGTTAACTGTATAATTGCTTCATTGTTAATGTTAGACAAGTTACATAAATCAGGACCATGGCAAACAGTTCAATACAACCAAAAAGCGAGCCGTCAGCGCCGGCACAACACACATATGAAATGATTGTAGAGAAGAACATTTTAAAATTCGTCTCTTCTGAAATTCGATTCCATTCGACGCGGACGTCTAACGTTGCACGTGCACTGACTGGCTAAAGAATTCCACTGAATGTGTTCAGTTCCAATATAGAGCTTCAGTCATCTAAACTTTTATATTAACATAGCTAATCCGGTATTGAGTAGAACGCATTATTTACACTTTGTATGTCATGCGCGTAGAAAAGTACTAAGTAGAAGGACAACCCATTCCAAGACATCTTGATAACAACGTCGGGTCGGATTCTTGGATCGGACCCAAGTCCTCGAACAAATTAATATATTTTAGCACAAATTTATAACAATATTCTCTTATATAAGCTATGGGGACATTTAGTAAATGGCAAGCAACCGTAAATTGTGGTCGTTTGAAGCGGCCGATATCGAGGGAGGCAATCACATTTTTTCGTCGCAACACAGTCAGAGCGTCCTCAAGCTTACTACATATTAGATTCATTATTGAGCGATATCGATGAAAATCTCCAGCATCCAATCTCGCGGGATCGCTGGCGGCACGCGTATTCTTGTAATTTCTGAGGCATAATTTTATTTATTAGAGTGTGCCCCCGCCGGAGCGGCGAGAGCACCCCATTTGCCGCTTCATTGACTTACAACGGCACTCTATAACACTTCGCACATATTTCTGTAGCGCCTCTCCCGCAGATGTTGGATCCCTCGCACCTCATAATATTGCGGATGACATTTAATAAAACATTATGGGTATCTCACAAACGGTTTTCGATAACCGTGTACACTACACACGACCCGGTTATCTGAAAAAAGAGGCGGAGTATATAGACATATTTAATAAAACCAGTTGAGCTTGAAATAAGTCATGAATATTCTGATGTAAGCGTTATACGTTTTTAGGAATATTAAATGAACAAATATCGTTAAATATTATTAATATCATATACCAAACAATGCATCGGTAGCGATCACATGTAGTTCTAGTTTTCTGCCCAGACTTCTAATTCGTGTCAATTCATTAAATTTTCAAATTAGGCGAAAAAATTCTAGTCTACACGAATTAACATCAAATTAAAAAGGAAAATAAAAATATACTTAATAGGTAGTAACTTAATGCCGATACAGGCCTCTAAATTGACGAATGCGAATTTAAAGTATTTGCAGGTTCAAATTACTGCATCATTTTGATTAACCACACAATTAGTTTGTTCTTGTTACAATGTTACCACATTTGTGTCCAGCAAATGTTAATTTCACTAAAATAATATTCTGTCTAGAAATCGAGGTGTCAGTAACTATTGAAGTGTGAAAAAACGTTTGGCAGGAATGGCTAAATTCCAAAATTCTGTTTTATCTTAATTTTTTGTCCTTAATCCATTTTATTAACAATTATGATCTTTGCGTTTCTTAAGCTATGTCCTATTCTTATGCATTCGAGTATCTTCTTTGGTTTTTAACCTTTTTTCGAACAACTGAAGTCTTGAGGTTAATTTAGTTTTTAGCTTAGTTAATTTCCAAAATTTCCAACAATTTCGTCTGCTTCACATTTGTTATCGAAAGCCAGGATCAAAACTTAAATAAACTTACCCATAGCAAAAAAAGTACATATTCTTAGATAGGTTCCTACATTAAATTTCATTTCTGTTTCGTAACACTAAAATAGAACATTGATATACGTGTACACTGGCTTATAGACTACTAAATCTGCATTCGTTACTTGTGCTATCTCAATATAAACCATGTTTGAACTAGTTCAAGAATATGCACATTTCCTTGTATCACGGAAACTTTCATCTAACTTTTCATTCCAATGCGGGCCGAATTTCACAAAACAGAAGCCCCATACGATTCTCGTACTTATACATCGAACAAGTCTGTTAACATTTCAGAATAGAAGATATGTACGGAACAAGTTCTCAAAGCGTATTCACTCTATTGCAATCGTGATAACGCTGCCTCCATATAAATATACATAGCACTATCGTAAAGTTTAATTTTATTAACGGGCTAATGTTCAGTGCAAATGAAATATTCATTGTTATTCATTACTGTTGTTACAGAATAATTTGAGCATTATCTTTCCCGGCAGGTTTCTGAATGGAATGATTAAATCGCACCAATTTTTTGTCTTTCCTTTAATAAGAAAGCCAAAAAATAAAGCACCGGGAAAACCGGGCGTGCATTTAGAATAATTTCAAATTTACTTTCTCCGTTTTACTTGTAAAAATATAATGAAAAGAAAGGGTATTTCGTTATAATTATACATTTGCGTAAAAACCCGAATGTGGCTTACTATGAGAATCAACGGTTTAGTAGAAGGTACATTATTGCAGAACATTAGAGAACATCGTGTTTCCATTGTGTGTGTAACGTAGACGATAAAGTCTGCCCATGGAGGATACTTGTAGTGTACAAGTATACACATCACATATTTTTAAACAAACGCGTTATTGCTGCTTGGGACGCGCTCTCAACCACCCCCGTCGGTACTGTTTGCAACTCAGCTTAGCTCGTGCATGTTTCAATTTTTACATAAGTAGATATGTACTATATCCTGAAGCAAGGCAGAAAAGGCTAAAAATAAACAAAGAAATATTGAAATTTGTTACAAGGATAAAACTTTAAACAAGTTTCGCAAATGCCTTAGTTCATTTTACAGCATTTGTGCGCGCGGCCGGCTGACGGATTTTGATTTATCATTTTAATTTGGCGAGCGGTGACGACGGACCGAGGTGTGCCCCCGGGATCCCGCGGGAGTCGCCGGGCCCTCGGTTTAAATTCAAATCCGTTGTATTAAATAATTATTTTGCGGGTACATAAAATAAAATTAACAAATAAATTTTCATTACAATTACCAAGTATTTTTTATTTAGGTACAATGCTAACTTAATCTCTTTAGAATTTAAATGTAATTACTTTAAAAACAAGCGATTCACACTGAACCAGTGAAGCGGCAACTTATGTAAATGGAATGAATGTAAAGTCACACATGACCGTTAGTGTTTGGCTGGCGATAGGGTGGCAGCGGCAGTTAGCAGCTTAGAGCGTGGTGACGTCACGCATCCCCTACCCCTGCCCTTCACAGACGCCGCCGTTCCGACGCCCGCCTTCATTTGTTTTCTGGTGTCACTTCTTATCTCGTCTCGCAATTATTACAATTTGTCCGCTCCTCCCCTTATCTTAGCGAGTTTGCTACTTCAGCATAAAGGCAACCGACTTCAGCAGATTCGCAAGATCATATTGAGGCGAATCGCTTTTTTTCTAATTTTCGCAGCTGAATTATTTTCAAAACTTTGAATAATGACAGTGCCGTAAATTGCAGAGGTGGCCACGAAATGCCGCAGACAGGCGAGTTCGTTGTTTGTTGTTTTGCTAACTTCACTTTTTCATCGCTCGGCCGACGGTTCTTGTTTTGATAGGGCCATTTCACTCAACGGAGATTTTTTATAATCTTCCCGTCCCTGGATTCCATTCAAACTAAAGGAGCAACTTCTTTCAATCAGCTATAAAGAATGAACTAACTATGAAGGTATTTCTCTTTTAACGATTATGTCTTGTAGGTATATGAGTGTAAAATGCGTCCGTTTGGTAAAGGAAATAGATATTTTGGGAATACATTAAACGTTTATTAGAATTAACGAGACATTCATATAATACATAACTGTTTTTGAACTGTATTTTGGAAATAGGATAAAACCTCTTTTATCGCTTTACACGCTCGTCGATATACATATACAAAAAACGTCAGACTGCAAAGGACCTGGCAGCTAATTCAGTACAGGTGTACATGAATTAACCACTCGCGTCAGCGGTCGTTAGTGCTGCCGATTGCCGCTCAAACGCGCCGATTCTGTATTTTTATCGCTCCTTCGGCGGAGGGGAGAGTCGCGTGCGCTCGTTGTCGCAACAAAATGTTCAATTTTAGATACAAATAAAAAAGGTCGGACGCGTCGCGCAGAATATTAACGGCGCACAATATGAACGTAGGCATCCGGAATTCGCGTCAAAAGTGCCAAAACGATGTTATTCTTTTCCGCGCGGAGGTAATAAGCGAGGCGGTCCCAGCCGTGCCGCGGATATGAAATCCAGAAATGTTTATGGCACGCGATAATGGGAAGGCTTCGTATCCGATCCGGGTTTACGGATGAAAGGATCCACTCGTAATTAGAATCCTTAAGGCCTTTTGTAATAGCGTAATTGTTTCCCGTTGTCGCCTCGGAGCACGCCGTTATCTCTATGAATGGAATGACTCGAATACAAAGAAGAGACTGCAAGCGTAACGCGGGACGCTCTAGTTTCTTTTGCGAATTTTTATTATGTGTTATATTGGGCGCAGATAAAGTAGAGTTTCGTGTAGCGGCGGTGGGCGGGTGACACACGCGTCACGTCGCTGAGTGATTGAGAGCCGCCAGTTGCAGCGGCCGGCGCGCGTGCCTGCGCCGATCTATGCCACGGATTGCACGCCAAACATCCTCACCTCTAATTACATGCGTAACTCAACAATCTATCACTATGCGTTACTCGACCGACGGAAAAATAGACCAGAGCAACGCCTACACTGGCAACCCGCTAATCGAAACGGTAAATTAGATGGATTTACAACAATGCAAATACATATATTGCAATAATTGGCTCTCTATTGAATAGCTAAACGGTCAGCCAGTGTGCTAATTGATCCTTTCAAGTAGTTTAATCATGCAGTGATTATGTGTAGATAATACATAGGTAGTGAGAATCGCGTCAGTAGTGTGTTAGCGCTATTGGTGTAGGTAGTCGAGTACAGAATGGGTGTGCTACATAGACACATGGATCGGTACACCGCAATAACCCCGGAGCCATGTTAACACGCTTAGAGCAGATTTGCCTATGAATTGTTCAACTCTGCAATTCGATTGAGTTATTGCTCGACGGACCATCAGCGGTAATTGTATTTCCTAATTGGCTCAGTTAGGTTATTAGCTCGTGTGTTACTCTGGATAACCCTCGCCAAATTCCGACACGTTCTTAAGGGAGTTATACTCGACATTCCCGAGAATTTCTGCCTAATGTCAGAGGTTCTCGGACAAGGTCTTATTACAGTCCCAGTTGCCGTGTAGCGCGTACCTACTTTGGCTCGATACGTAAGTTCAGTGTGGTCCTTCAATAGACTCCTGTAATAATATTTACATACAAAGACGATCCCGCCAGTGCTTTGCGCTTTGTACGCAAATTGTAAATGCCTTACAAACTGCTACTATTTTGAAAGTAGACGCTGCCTATTCGTACCAAATGAATCGCCTTATACTTAATACAGCTATGAAACTTAACATCAAAGATCTAATAAAGCCATAAGGAGGTCGCAACGAAGTCAACGTTTAGTTTTAAATAGGATACATGTTCGAAATCAAACAATTGTTAGCAAGGGCATTCCACGTAAGAGATTAATTGCAACAACTTTCGCTGACCGAAACATGCAGGACGGTGGAAGTAGTGTGAGAGAGAAAGCAGCACTTCACGGGAGCGGAACAGAACGGATTAAATTGCAAGTACGCTGATGTATTTATAGCTGGGCCGGAGACAAACGAGCGAGCGCGTGATGGACCTGCCTCGTTATGGGAATTAATCGAAGTTGCAGCTAACGGCACACCTGCACCGTCTAACTGAAATATGCTTTGCGCTGCAACACTGTTACGTCTAGAAATCCTACTAAAGTCGCCAAGCATCAACGTGGAGTTAACAACGGCTCACAATGGTTATTCATACTCCGCCGCGGTAACAATAGCTGTTATTGCAAGATGATCGTGTAATGTGTCTATAAAAGGCCGAACTCGTGGTTTACGTAAGACATTTAATAATGCTGGCATTTAAAAAAAGAAATGACTATTATTAACGTAACATTATTCATGTATTAGTAGTAATGGTTTGCTGTTAGAGAACTTAATTTTGAGTTAAGCTCGCCTCTGTACATCATCTTTCTTGTAATAATATCTTTATGTATTTTATTGTGTGCAATAAAGAATTAAGAATATGAACTTTATTCTATAAAGAGACAGTGGTTATTTTTCATTCTTGCAATTGCTTCAAACTCTATTTGGGCATCGTCTTTGTACCTAGCTACATATATACCGCTACCTATTTTTCTAAATCATGTTAAAATATTTAAATTTATTTTGTTAAAAACAAATTTAAAAGACTGTCCTAGAACACTCCAAGCTTCATCTTGGTAGTTTTATGTTCAATCTTCATAACTGTCCTGGCGCCAATATTTGACCTAAAATGATAAACAACAAAAATCGGAACAGTTAAAAAAATAGTTGTTTGGCGCCAACAAGAAAAATATTACGTTACTAAACAGAGTTCCTATTTTACACGGTCAACTTATAAATAAAAGGTAAAGTTTAGACGTGTTCTTTAAAAAAGCCGACGTCAATAGCTAACCTATTCAAATTAAATTAGATCTCATTCGACTAACAAAGATTTGTCTTGTCTTTATTTGGAAGTTAGACAATAATTTCCAATTCCGAAGTAAAACCAATTTAAAAAGACGAATACATAAGCAGAGATTTGCATTACAATGTGGCCCTTCCTTTAATTTTTATTTTACTTCAATAGCAGATCTATTTAAGAATAGATGAAAGGAAATTCTTCGTGGAATCCTTCGACTAATAATACTAACAATATATTTCAGGTTTAATTGGTAATGCGACTTGTTGGGAACGTCTGTGCACATTGAATTGTTCAATTTGATCATTATAGTGAGAACGGCCACCTGCGCTCTCCACGCAGACTACATGAGCTAAAATAACCGCGAAATCGAAACTATTGGCCATCCGCGGCCATTTAATACAAATACGCACTTGTATTGCCATTCCAGTACCATAGCCAAACACCTATAGTTTCTTTATTATACCTAAATCAGTTATGATCGCTAAATAAAGCCGATTAATAGCACTGAATAAGTTTATAGCCTTCTTTATAATTTTATTCGCAAGTCAACCTCAAACATCCACAATAAAAAAGCCTTAATTTTGAAGGATAATACTCCAGAACGATTTTAACGACGGAACTTCGTGATCAAACAGAATCAAATCGAAAAGCATTTTGTTGGGATTTGTGGTAGTTTTTCATCGTTTCCCCCCGATAAAGCAAAGCGAACAACGAGAAAATTCGAGTCAACTGTTAAGCAACAAAGGCCGCTTTGATTCGCGAACAATGCAGCGAGCAGTCGACGGCTGGTATTGTATCGCGTTCGTTACATAGAATATTTATAGCGTCTACAAACAAAACTTGAAGAAGCTAAGTGGTCTAAGTTCGCGCTAATTTAAGAGTTGGGCGCGCTAGCAGGCGGAGCGAGCACGCGGCGCGGCGGCGGCCCGCGCGCGGCGCCTGGGAGACTGCCACAGTTTGTCATAACTTAGTCGGTTACGACACCAAGCCTGCCTCACAGACACATACTGCTTCATTTAACGCAGCTTTTGTTCTTACTCACGGAAGCTAATCAAAATGTACGTGCATATGGGGTCTTTTCCACCGTAATGAAAGTGTCGCCACTTGGCAATATTGTTTTCGAGCAATAAGTGTTCTGCACCGGAGTATGTTCCTTTAGATTAAGTTGTAACAAATTGTCGTAGTTAATTTGTTTCTGTTGAGGAAGGGCGACCGTGTAATCACATACTGTCTTAGTGGTGATTTTCATCTCTAATTGCTGTCACAAACCTACTACATTTATCTTTGACTCTGACTTGCACTTACTCATGTAATTTATTTACCTTCGCAAACGTAATTAAATGCAAATATAAGTATGTGACTTGAATATAAAGATATTTATTTTATTAACATATTCCTACAAATTATTTATATTAATAAATTCCTGACATGCCTCTTATCCGCATCTTATTCACATAAACAGAACGTGTACAAATTAAAAAGTTGTAAGCAGTAATAAATATTATTATACGCAAATAAAATTTGGTATAAGCGTCGGATAAAATTCCGCGTCTAAATTAACATAATTTAAAATTCAAAACCGTATGAAATACTTCATTGCGGAGAGCACGCCACTGAAAGGGGCATATTTAATTCTTTCAGCAGCACTTTGCAAGGAATGAGTGGCGTAAAAATCCTTCAAGAATATCAAGCAGTTTTCGACTTGACTTTAGAAAAAGAAAAATAAGGGTAAAAATAATAAATAGCGGTATAATGGCGATCTTCACGCGAAAGATTAGCCACAAAAGCCAGGGGCTTAGCAGTATTTATAAGGAGTGTTAGCGGCACGCCACAGGGCGGATCTTGAAATGTTTCTCCTGCCTCGTGACTTCACAAAAAGTGTTTTTTCCTATATTAGATAATGCACAGGAAAAATACGGTCATAGCATTTGGCTAAATGTCTGCGTTATATTATTTCTACAAATTCATTTTTGATAATGTTTTTTTTTTTGTGCTTTTTACTAGATGTAGATAAATCGGCAAAAAATATGTATCGCCTCAAACAACAGAGCAGAAACATCTTAGTAGTGTATATAACATTAATTCATAAAAATCTGTTCATACATTCTGACAAAGCTGTGGCTACTAGTCTCACTGATGAACTAGCAACAGTTGCAGTTATTAATCAAGTGGAAACTGGCAAGCAACACGCACTTGATTGCCGCGTCTCTAGTTAATGCTACTTTACTCCAGTTAGTGTTAGGCGTAGCTGGCATCGCGAACATTTGGACCTAGTTACTGGACGGTCCCAGTGCGGAGCCGCCAGCCCGCAACTTTGCCATAACTCGTTTACTCTCGACCACCTAATTTACTTGCTGACTACGTACACCAGCTTGTCAGTATAATTTATAGCATCTTTACACAGAGTTCAACGTTGTATTATTAAACTTTTGTTAACTATTTCTCTCTACAAAGTTAACGTGTTGTTGAGTTACAATTAAAACATCATAATAACCAATTTTCATGGATTTATCGACGCAGAAACACTACGATTAAACTTAATAAATAAGTAAGTTATTATAATAGCTTATTTATTAAGTTTTGGTTTTTGTATTTTATTGCTACAACAGAGCAATCACCTTTTAATTTCAAGAATGTATTACTTAAGATTAATGTGGATGATTATTATGCAAGCGTGCAAAGTCTACGCGGCGCGAATAAATTAAATAAATGTTTGAATTGTGGCAAATGAGTGCACTGATTGTTGGAAGCATTAAATCTTGCAGCGAGGTGGTACTAAGGTGGGTAATGAATACAAACTGCGGGCCGCGTGGTTAGCACCGCAGTAAATTAAGGCGGGAGTGGTGCGGTCCGCGAATTGGAAACCACTGCCGTGAACCTCGCGAGGAGGCGGTGGGAAATCCCCAGCGGATCGTTCTCCGGCACTCCTCGGATCGTACCTTCGATTACCTGAGAAACTAGAGCATTGGAAAAAGTAGAAAAAATACTTACTGCAAAATGAAAATCAGGCTCCATTATATTATATTTATTTATTATTATATGGGCTATTTTAAACTTTAACAATTTAAGAAATCTAAAATATGTAAAAGCGAAATTAGATATAAATAAAATTTAACCGATAACCAGGTAGATACTATAATTATAAACGTACGTTAAGTATTGGAATAGTCAACATTTTTCCAATAAGCACATATTTCTTTCAGACTTTCCTCTTTGCAATTCGCCAATATTGGAGGGCTTCTACATTAGCAGTTATGCATGTCCACAATGCAATTACGCGAGTTCGTAGAAATCGGCGAATCGATAGAGGTCATCGGCACCATAGGCATCATCCATAAGGTTGAACCCTCAGGAGGGTGTTTGCCACACATTATAACCCTCCGCCCTCGTCCCGCATGCGAAATTCCAGGAAAACATTGCAGCACCTATTCTTATTTAATATTTGCGGAAAGACCGTAATTATTTTTAGCTCTGACTCATTTGGGGCTGGTAATGACGATAAAACTACGATAATAAAACTGTAAGTAAGATAAAGCATATATCATGTAGTTCAACGTGTCACCGAATGTATATTATTATCACATTACTATTCAAGTCGAACCCAAACAACATTTAGAGGTAAACAGTGGCTATCGATTTGATCTCTGTCTCGATACGCCGCCGTATTCCTTTGCTTGCACACGCATTGTTGTCTTGTCTGTTGTCTATTTATGTGAAATCGCATTGATACTTTCCTGAAATGTTTCTATTGAACCTGATTCTTAGAATAGAAACGCGAAAACTTCTTTTCCAATTTTCTCTCAATGGCCATTAGGATGAGAAATGTAAAGTAGATTCCCGGACGAAGTCGAGATATGTGTTTGAGAAGAATGAAATTTCGAACTAAACTGGCATCGCAGCGGCGGCGGCGCGGCGGGCGCAAGGATCCTCTCCGCCGACGAAACGACATCAAGATACGGACTATTTTGAAATTATTTGCATGTATCAAGGTACTTTACTTTTATATTATTGTTTGCAAAACATATTATATTCTCGTGAAAATATACAGTATTTAAATAAGTTAGAGAAAATGCATGATTGCGACTTTTAATTTCAATACATCATGTAGGTAATACTACCGGACTGAAACGTACAAAACATTTATATGAGTGAGGAACATTCTATCAACGTTTGGAGCGCCGTTGAAAGCTGAACTAATAGACTGAGGATATCCTGTTGTTATGAAGGCGGTGATACAAGTTGTGTCCACAACAAACAGGCCTCTCAAATCGTGACTTAACGCAGTGTCAACAGGTTACTTGAGTCGAGTTGACAATCTATAATTTAGCGTCGGCGGACCAACTTGCTAACGGGACCCCTCGCTTATTTGCGAGCCCACAAGAAACTTTAAACTGTTCAGACTAATATATAACGTGCTTTAGAGTTCTAAGCTCACGACCCGTTACGTCGATTCACCTGGATCCTTGAAAACTCGAGATTGTATTTTCAGGAGAGCTATTAAACTTGTTATTATTACGCGTGGCAGAATGTGATTAACCCGCCCGTGAGGATTCGGGAATATGAATTACAGCTTTAATTTAAGCCTTTAATTATAGGATGACCCAATAAATAGAGAAATATCCTTGAACTTAGAAAGCTTAGCAACAACAGTTTAATTAAACATTGCATAAGTATACATTCTTATAGTGAAACGAACTCTCTTTCAGTCCCTCGTTTAAAGGAGGTAGATTGCAGGCATACTATAGGCAACCATAAGGTTGTTAGACCGATTGATAGAACAGCATTTCATATCATTTAAATTTAATTGATCATAAAGAAGATTTCTATCCTCTGTACGTAATAGAAAAATATATCGCGTCAAGCAATAACTAAATAGAAGTAACTTTATTAAGGTCGAACTGACTAATGCAAATTAAACGGACGATTCTTTGTAGTGAACCATATTTTCATATTAAGACAGCGAAGCCCCTGCTGGCAAACACAATTTCTTCTTACAACGGAGTTTAGGGGTGAGGGCTTAGGGTGGGGGAGGACTAACATCGTTGCACTTTTAAACCCACCGATCACCATGTCTGTCTCAGACATACTCGTATTATTGACTTCGAGTATCGTAATTGGATAAGTGATGGTTTGAACAAAATACATCAACAAATTATCATAAAATGGTAGGTGTACTAAGAGGCCTACACAACTAATAAATTAATTATCAACTATTACGTAGAGTGAGGTCAATAGGTAAACAATTAAACACGTTATCATCTAATATTAAACTCGAACATTATTGTGAGTCATTCGTATATACAAGAGTTCATAAATGTTAATTATAATAACTACATATAGGTATAGATTGGACCAAATAGCAATACAGTAAGCATAAAAAATAGTTTTCTTCTGCAAATGAACATTTTGCAACTTGTCAGCTCGTATTTTTTGTGTGCATAACCCAGAACTATGGCCAGTGGGTGAATTTTTATGTAACCATTCCACGTTTCTAATAGACCGAGCTCATTTTAAAGTAAAAGTTTGAAAATTTAAATTTACACGGTAACTCACTACGCGACTTATAATTTGTTCTGCACGTCTGGGAAAAAGACCCCGGCTACTGCACGTTTAGGGTTAAGATAGAAACAATGAATTATACAGGCTACAGTTTTTGTATCTTAATATACTTCGTATAAATGGTTAACGGTACGTAAAATCCTTCCATGCTCAATAGATATTTATGAGATAATATGAGGTTTTTATAGGAATGAGCGTGATTTCCTTGAAAAGGTACCTATGCAAAAGTTTGTATCGTGCAGAACACTTACAGCACATCAATGACTGACATGATGATGAATGACATGAATAAGCTTCTTGCAGATGGTATTATTATTTTAACTCTTAAGAATAGTGAACTATACAACTGTTGTTGTTTCTTAAGGATTCGGATACATATTTAAAATAGTAAAAACCAGTTAAAATACGCTCAAGAATTTTACACAGTTAAGTTAAAAGCCTAAGGGCAGTGTATCCATTTTCACATATCAATAGCTTAGGTCGCATCCATAACTAAATGAAACTTTCAAAAATAGCAAAGGAAAAAAATACATATCGTATCTTCGTTTTACTCTTTGATCGGAGGTCGGGAGCTAGCGAGTTTTCACCGTTATTTCTTTAGCTGAGAAATCCCCTCGCACAAGTTTAGTTAGGAATTCCGTACACCTATCTTCGTATCGCACCACATATTTTGTGTAGACGGGAGGCAGGGGAAGTTTCCGTTTCCTTGTGAAAATCTTCCCTCACGCGTAAGTATATTCTATAAGGGCAGCTTTGATAAACCATTATTATTAATTTTGATTCTGAACGCGAAAGAAGTCTATACCTACGTATACGGTCTGCTTTTATTTTGTTAGCTTTTTGTAGATTATATTTTGTACACGTTTGTTTTTGTCTAGTGAGACTGTTTGAAGAATTTTATCTGTATGTTCGAGCATCAAATTGGATCGATTAGGCAGATTTTAATGTCACGTTAATGGTGTTTTGTACCTATTACTATATGTAGAATCTCAGAAATTTACAGGCATTTTGCAGTCGTATATAAAAAAATGATAAGTTTACACTACAAGAAAAAAGTCGCAAACAATAATCATTATAAATCTTGCCTATCCTAGGTCTACTAGCAGATATTTTTTATTTCAAATTAATACAACTCTTCTGAAATCTTAATTTTAGCATGTAGCTCCAGTATTATTTCTATTATTAGATGACAATTTACTAGACTTCATTCTTTGACTTTCATTCAGACTTTCATCAACTTCTAAACGAGTAGTTTCTGTGTTTAACGTATGCATTTCCAAATGGCGTGCGGTTGTAGGTAGGAAAATTCAGAAGTACTTATCATTCAGCGCATGATAACTCGATAGCTTTATCTTCATTATGATCGATTATTACATTACTAACATACCTGTCAAGGTGTGACATTTACTTCTTACGTACGTTGACCTCGTAGTACATCGCGGTTGACTTCATAGAGAAGTCAGCTCCTTCTGAATGTCAAAGAAACTTGTGGATGTGGTTATTATAATTATATCCATTATTATATCACTTAAATGTTAAATGACTTTTGTGCAAAATAATAACTTTCATAATACAAAGTAATATCACTTAAGGAAGCAATGGCGCGAACCTTTCTATAATCGAATGTTGGTTCACAAAATTACATCGCCATGGCGTTGGAGACGTATGTTCGTATAAAATGTAAACATACTTCGTAGGGCACCGTAGGTAATGTATGTGTGGTGTGTTGTTGTCTCGTCGTGAATACCTCTCCTGTGTAATATTGGGAAAAACTTGCGGGGCGACGGATAGTTGCGGGGGTCAAGTTAATGATATCGCCGCCATTTGCGGACGAGTCCCCGCTCCGAATTGCGCCCGGGCACGTTAATGGGCTCAGCTACAGCACTCTGAATATTTTAAAGGACATTCGCTGAAATTACTACAAAAATAATGTCGCTTTGCTTGTACCGAATTACCCGAGAAACGGTTTAGAGACCGGCAATAAATATGCGCGGAATCCTCTTCCTATTGCCTCTTTGGAGATTGCTTTTCGGATTAAACATTTTCAGTCAGAGTTTTTAGTTAAGTTTGATTACAGTCTCGAATTGTTATCGCAAAGTTTCCCGTATCGTATGTGTCTAGTATCGATTTGTCATAAAGATACCGCTCCGAGAAGTCAGCTTCACTTGCGACTGTTTCAGTACAGCGCTCTTGTAAATTATAAATGAGACTCAGTGATAGAAGAGAACGAGCGCTTGGGCGGCGCGACTGTCGATGGAATATTGTGCCCGCGCCGCAACCGCGCCCGCGCCCGCACCCGCGCCCACTCCGCGCCGCTCCTGCACCCAGCCGCGTGCAGACAGTGGGCTACGTGCGCCGCATAATGCACCGTCCCGTGCAAAATTCACAACTACGTACCCTCCGGCAAAATAAATTTACTACCTCTATCTTATTTGCTCTAATTCGCGAAAACTGCAACTCGAAACTCTGGTCTCGCCGTAATGATCGTGCGACACCGTTCGCGGAATTAGTGATGAGAAACGAATGTTTCGTTTGGATTATTAATTTGTGTATGGAAAGCGACTGCATAAATAGATGTCTACAGTTCTATAGTGAACCTTATGAACTTTCTTTTGCATTTTGCAAAGTGCAAAAGTTTTGTACGCGCTGGTGTATCGTGGCACGCGATGCATGCGAACGCGAAGACTTCCCCTAACTTTTTCACTCCGGATTTCTTCATTTAAATAATGTTTCCTCAACTAAACGCATTTTGCGAAAGCTAGGTGATAATCTCTCGTATATGTTATAGCTTGTACGTTTTTTACTTTCTTACACTGTTGTAGAAAAATATATTAAACTCTTCAGTAGGGTATTAGCCTATAATAAGATCTTGCGGTCCAATGAGAATATAAAGTCGCTGGGAATAAATTATTCAAAGATGGTTAGCGAGACATAAAGCAATTCCTTGAATAGTAGTGAACTTCTTTCAATTGATTGTCCGCACTGAAGTTCCTCTGCCTATTTATTAAAAAAGTTGGTGCTCAGCCACAGAAGGACGCGGCCAACACCTGACCCTGTTCTTTTCAAAATAATTTCGTAGACGATTTTTGAAACAAAGCGGGTTGTGTCTTTAGAAATAGATGGCCTGCTAGCTACCACCTCGCTCCAAGTTCCCCTTCACCCCTTTTGGAAACATTGCATCGGTTATTAGATTTCAATAAAGTCAAAACTTTTTGTTGTCCAACCCCATAGCGAACGTCATGCATTGTGTTTACGTCACGGATAATTTAATGACGTTTAAAAATCATGCGACACGGTGGGTCGATACATGGAAAATTACTGTATGGAATAAATATTGTAACTAATGTCGGCCGACTGGTAAAAATAGCCTTATACAATTCGTTGAGTCTAGCCTAACCCTTTATTTGTACTTACACAGAGTAGGTAAACTATGTAGGTAGTGACGTTATTAAAATAAATAACTATGTAATTACTTCACATGTATCTAAAACCCTTGGTGATTACTTGATTAGTAGTTTATTATACTCACGCTTACTATAGGTACAGTCAGCATCATAAGTAGATTACCATGTTACGAAACCTTATGTCAAATAATGGAAAGAAACAAAAACCAATTCAAGTTTTTGTTTTAAATTATAGGAGCATTCAAACGATGATCTAGAATATTTAAGACTTTTTAGTGAGTAATTAGTTGTTCTTCAATTAATGGTATGTTTATAAAATTAAATGTTCAGCTACATATGATACTGACTGTACTTGCTTCCATTGATATTCAAGGCGATAAGAATATGTGCATTGTTTTCTAATGTTAGAGTTTCTTCTGGACTAAGACACCCACAAATTCAATCCGATTAACTTCTGAATTTAAAAGTTTATTAGTAATAACCTTTTTATATGTGGGGCTCGTAGCTATGCGGCTACCCGGCAGATCAATCGATCTGCGAGGTTAAGCCGTGCTCGCCGCGGTCAGTCTTGTGATGGGTGACCGTTTTCACATGTCGAGACCCCACCATGTTTCGGAAGGCACGTTAAGCCGTTGGTCCTGCGCCTGATCTCTCTCCGGTCGTGTCGGTCTGCCGTCCCATCGGATTATGAGAGTGAGGGAATAGGGAGTGCACCTGTGTTTGCGCGCATACTTGTGCACTATAATATCTCCTGCGCAGATGGCTAGTCTCAGCTGAGAAAGGCCGCCGTGACCGAAATTCGGTCAGGAGGACATTATTATATGTAGTAGATTTTTTCTTAGTTGATGGCAATAGGCTAGCTTACCCCACATTAGGACTTGTAACTAGCGAAACGTAGATGTGCTATAGGTACACTTATGCCTACCTCTTCGGTGTAAAGAGGCGTGATGTTATGTGTAAGCCTTTTACTAAAACATCTAAAGTTTGCCTCATTTAATCTATATTTTTATTCCAGTTGATATGCAAAAATATTTCCTTGTACAATTACTTTTATATTTTCCTCGAAGTCAAAACGTCGAACCGTATCGTTTTATTTTTTCAGTAATCTTTACACGGAACTGTTTACGTTAACAGTATTAAATTGTTTTAGTGGCAACAAACATTGTTTTTTTTTTACGACCTTCTGTTTGACCTTACTCTGACGCAGGTTTTTAATAGGTAATTTACAAAAACAAGTAGGTGAAGTGTACACACATAAAACAACTTACATATTTTGATTCAGCTAAAAATCAATTAGTTAGTTACTTACTTAATGTTAGTTTATAATTAGGTAATTTACGTAGTTACCTGCTAGGTTTTATAAAGTAAATGAGTGCTATGAAACATACATAGAAACTATAGCAACTCCGAGCAACGAAATCGATTTAAACGTACCTACATAATAACTGTAATACACAGCTTCCTTATGGAACCTCGCAGTAGGCTTTGTCTGGCACCTTGGTCTTATTAACGTGCATAAATATCTGTTCCCTGCCGCCTCGCCCCCAATTTACCGCCAGTGCGCGGCGCTCCTAACAAATCAACCTGTTCTAGGTAATTTTAACATTTATCCATTTTTTTAGTAGTAACTCTGGATACAAATATGTTTTAGTATTATGAAAAGTTTATGTTACTTACACTAACTAAAGTTGGTGATAGATTGGTAGGTATCTACTATCTTATATTCAAATAATTTTATCAATCAAAATCAAAACACTGTGTAGGAGAAAAGAAAAAACGATATATTTAAATATTGTACAAAATATTTACAGAGCATGACAAAAAAAAAAGAAAATACAATGGATGTAAATACAGATTACAGCCAAAATAAAGTCAAATGAAATATTCTACTAGTTGTATTGATCTGCTTTCATTTAGTTTGTAAAAAATGCCTAAAACCCGCGAGGATGCATGCATAATTGTATTAGTTTATTTTACTAGATTTTATTATCTGAAACGGGTAATTTCCCATGTACAAACACTCGCCTCTGTTCATTCGAGAGCCCCAGCGCGCGCTAAATTTGAATTCATGTTACGAACGGGCTACATAAACCAATTACTGAGCAGAGCCAATGGCGGGTGGCGGCACGCGGGGAATCGATAATTCACAATATGCCCGCTAGAGGGCAACGTCGACGGCGCGGTGCGCGCCCACACCACTCCTCCACGTTGCGCATCCGTACGAAAAACCTTGCAATGACGTGCAGGTGTTAAACGCATGTAAATAATAATATATTCAAGTAATAATGAATTAAATAAGAGGTATTACGATTTGAATACCGTATAAACCCTTACCGATACTTTTATAACTTTTTTTAAGTATTGTATGTTATTGTAAAATATCACTTGGTATGTGTAAAATAGATTTAAAAATATTTAATAATTATATTTAAAATTAACAGTCATATTTACTATTAATAATAAAGTATATAATGTAACTACAATAAGTCGAGATAAATCAAACATCATTGTTTCCAAAATCATCAAACTTTTAACGCCGATTCAAAGTCACGTCGGGCCGACGTTCGTAGTCAGCTGCTGCTTAGCTTGCCGTTTCGTGTCGCGCTTCTTGTCCGCTTTCAATGTTTTCCGTTTTATTTTGTTATTTCTGTGATGCAAACCGATTTTTTAACTAATATATATATTATTACGTTAATGTGAATAAACCTGTGCAATAAATACAGTGGTATCAGCCTCCGGACAACAGAAAGCAAGAGGTAAACGCCTTAATATTTTTGTTTGTCGCGAACATAACCTCTCTGACATCACGTACGATGCTCAATTTCAGTCGTTTAGCTTTTTATGTGAATTGTAGAGCTGTATAAGAGTCTTTATAAAAGAATCGGATGTCTATATAAAGTTTTCATTCAGTGTAATCATTGAACTTTATGTTTATGTTCCGTATTGATGATTCCGATAATACTAGGTGTTCCTTCATTATGGAGTTAATGTTTTATGTTGTTTTCTATAATACCTTTCCTCGTGTATTGTAATGTGTTTTTTTATCATAAATTCTGTTTCTAAGTTTATAATTGTGCGACATTTTGCAGGCTGTTAACCATTTAATCCGGTAAAATGTTGACTCTAAAGTGAATCACCATGACAATGCTTGCTTGATAAAACAATGACATCGTGTTCCCACAGGGGGCGCTACTTGTTGGAAAATAGCAAACTAAATAATACTGCCTCATGTTGTATTTTGTGTCGTTTTTCATTGCATGGCATAAACATACTGCAAAGTCGTTGTATTAGTGTGTACTACTTACCATCTAAGTAGAGTAGGTAGGTATTTGGTCCTGCACTACTGTAAGTTGTAAATCATAGTCTTTTGTTGTGTACAATTGCCGTTAATACCTTCCTACTATGAGCGTTCTGTTTCATAACATTATTGTTTAGATACTCGCCATAGTACCAACTAACACGTGCTTTAGAATCATGTTTTGTTTTAAGATTGAAAGGAATACCTATCTGCTCTATCATAAACACTATCTACTTGGGAGATAGTTGCAGTTACTAGTATGATGAAAGCGTATAATCGTATATTGAAGTTAGATTACCAATCAGCCAATAAGCAACCTTTTTTTCTATGAAATGTTACTGAAAGTAGGTTCCTATTTGACTGAAATAAATAGTAAATTAATGGCTGAAATGTTTTGTAGTATGTAGTGAACATCCAACCTAACCATACATGTTAACATAGGTGTCTGATTGTCTATACTCTATTTACCTATATGCGGTCTTTATGATAAACACTTCAATCGTTGTCTAGTACAGCCCCCTTGCCATGAACTCGTAGAGCAAGACACTTTAAGATGTGAAAGCGAGACGCCACTACGTGCAGTGTAATGCGGCGTCTCGCTTTCAGAACGTAAACTGTCCTGTTTTCAGGGTTTATAGTAAGGAGGCAGTAGTCATTGACAGCAATTACTGTTAGTAAACATAAATGTGTAGACGTGCAAATAGTAGGTACCTATCTATACAAAAATTTAGAATGAAATGATGTCCATGATTTCGTTCATCTCACGCACATAGTTACGTAGGTACCTGATCTGCCTACATAAGACATATGTTGTATTAAGTTATATTGGAATATTTAAAGTATTGTATGTAGATACTAGATACCTAGCTCATAATATGTTGGTACCAACGTGACTGCTGCGCCCCTACCATAAAACACTTAAAACAGGGCAGTTTACTTTGTGAGAGCGAGACGCCGCTATGTGCAGTGTCATGAGGCGTCTCGCTTCCACAACGTAAAATGCTCTGCTTTGAGAGATCATGGTAAGGGGACTGATTTATGTTTTAGCAAATGCGTAATGTGCATTATATTAAGGGTTACATTTACTTATTAAGCAGGCAATACACTGTCTTTTAACTAGATAATCCTTTTTCTCATAAACACTTTAGTGACTACGTGTCTAAACAATATTGTAGAAAGACAAAGGCACGTAATTAAAAATGATGCGTTGGTCTAGTATTATTTTATTGAATTATAGGCAAAAAATTATTAACTTAACACAGTGACTGCCGTGCGTTGCCATTTTCATCCACTGGTTGCCCGTAACTCTGATTATGTCTTCGGTCAACCTGGTAGGAGGCCTGCTAACGCTGCGTCTTTCGGTTCGTCGTCACCACTCGAATACCTTTCTTCCCCAGGGGTTAGCGGTTCTTCGAGCATTGAGGTATGCCCATTGTCACTTAAACTTGCATATTCTTCGAGCTATGTCGATGACCCTGGTTCTTTAGCGAATATCCGTACTTATTCTCCGAAACTTCGAGCATAGCTCTCATCATAGCTCGTTGAGTGACTCTGAGTCTCTCCAAGAGGCCAACCGTTACCGACCACACACTGGTTAAAGACATAAATCTGAACTCTTCAATCCAGTAAGTAACTAATTGGTTACGTATTCTCAAATTTCTGCTAAATACAGATGACTAGCTGAATAACGTTTGCAAATGTCGACTTTTGTCGAAAATGTCCGTCTCGTCGGCCATATTCCGTTTAATGTCGCAATATTGTGAGCGTCGGCGGGCTGCCGCGGCCGGTCGCATGCATTTACATACATTAATGCGGACGGTGCACATGCATGCACCTCGCTCTGAATGTGTGTGCGCTGCGAATTAACTGTAATTGAGCCATTCGGACAGCGGCGAGCCGCGCTCTACTGCCTCCGTAGTTTGGCCGCTCAGCCACCACTTTACGTGTGTCGTTGTATCTATTACAAACAATATCAACATTATCTACTTGCCATTGTTTCTGCGGTTGCACAGATTTTCGTAAATACTGCATTTATATCTTGTCCTTTTATTCAAAATTAAAATATTCATGCGACTTTACAGTCAACTATTTT
Source organism: Abrostola tripartita (assembly GCA_905340225.1). Taxonomy (NCBI): domain Eukaryota; kingdom Metazoa; phylum Arthropoda; class Insecta; order Lepidoptera; family Noctuidae; genus Abrostola; species Abrostola tripartita. Next base: position 9,477,879 of record HG996488.1, read on the forward strand.
AAATGCATAAGAAGTCGTCGTTATCGCGATTGAAACCAACTGATACTAGCGTTGAGAATATTCATCTTCACCCCTTTCAGGAGAAACAAACAGGGGCGTCGGAATTTCGTTATTAAGGCTACTGAAGGGGTAGGTGCTCTACCGTCGCGCACCTGACTGATTGATAGCACTTCTTTCCACCTCGGGTCGAGCTTGTAATCGAGCCATTAATAAACTTTACTGCCTCCAAGTTTATCCTGCGGACTCGTTATTTGCTTAATGGGCCGGCAAACGGCTCGGGCACGAGACACCTGTGCTGGTCCACTCATTGTGAACACTAATTGACATATTGATGAAGATGTTCCTAGAACTCACAACAGATTTACCCGCCTACGCATCATTTGTTATCCTAGCTCTTTACGAGTACGTTATCTGTCACCCTATCTTTTTGCATTAATCTTCGTAATGTAGATAATAAAATGCTCTATTTAATCTGTTGTAACTTACGTACCTACTAAGTAAGCCAATCGAATAACATACAATTAAGGTAATTCCTTAAATCAAAACTCCCAGTTTCATCAGTGATTGACGAAAATAAATAGAGGCATGAATTATTTTATTTGGTTTCTAAATTATCTGACAGTGGGTAGAGCTAATGTCACTCGACGCTTGACAAAGCGACTGTTGGCACGGAGAGGCTTTGCTCGCAGCTATGTAAACAAAGAGGGCAAAAAGGTTGAAGCAAAAAAGTTTTATTTATTTTCCAGTTAAATACTGCTATGAGGAAATTACACCTATAAGAACAAACTAGTTATTGTTGAGTATTTTATATATTGTCTTTGTAAGTTGAAACTTTAAACTATGTTATCATCTGTCTACGGAGCTTTTTCATTTTTGCTACATTTATTTTGGGAAACAGACAATAAAATAAAAATTGATTTTATTAAAAACAGTCGCACAAAATACAAGTTGCCTTGAAAAAGTTGGAGTCGGAACTCACGATTGACGATTTCAGTGCGTGGTATTGGCGTCAGTATTTTGACAGTGAGTACTCGACAACGAGAGGCTTAACTTGACAGAATGTAAACGTTGTGGAGACAAGGGAGGCGCAGTATCGTCGTAAAAAAGGGCAAAGCAATAATTGCGGTGGAGTGCGGGGCCCGGCGCGGCGCGGCATCGGCGCACGAGCTCGGCCTCTTCCTTCCGCCCGCCGTGATTGAAAGTTGACATTGAACGGCGCGGGGTGGCACCAGGTACGGCCCTCGCTATTTTTGACCCCGCGACCTATCGCGCCGGCGATCGGCCTCGGCAGAAACTTGCCGTTTTAATCGCGTGAATATGCCGCACAGTTTGCAAATGCGCACAATACTAACATTTCGTGTACCGCCGCAAATTGGGTTCGCTTGTGAACTCCTACGGTGCAATTAAGTCAATACAGCTTTAATTTAACTATCATGATTGATTTTCTTACTAGATGTAATATAATTATCTACCTATCTATATATTCTGCAACCAGATCATATATTTTCGTTTAACATACGACAACACTATTTCACCGTGTTTCATTGTATCTCTCGTATCATGTTTACTATTGTTAACCTATACGATCACGGAATAAGATGACAGTAATTACGAGCATTGTCGATCAATCAGTCAGTTTCATTTGGATCCAAATGATCTGAATGAAGATGATGTTGACACCGCCGCCGCCGCGGCAGAGTGCCACTCGAATTGGGTCAACGCCTACCGACAAAAGGTGCGGTGTCAGATAAGCGACATTTCCCGGCGTCCAGCTGCCGCTCGGGCCTACTAAAACAAAGAACAATGGAATATATCTCATTTATTTACGTTTACCACGTTTCTTTTTTCACTGCACGCCACCAATGTATAGATAATCATTAAGCGTCGTTTACTCGGCGCCCTTTAATGTGTTTGCATGCTCGACAATTTGATACCACGCCTGTTTGCATTGTTGCCATTTTGCCTTCCCGATTAGGGTCGCATTCGAGCTCCATATTTATTAGAGCGTAGGACTCGCGACACGACTTTCATTTTATACGGATACAACGTATATATAATAGCTATATTACGCTTTCGTTTTCGAGGGATAAGTATTTAAATGATAAAAGTATGCATACATACAGAACATCGCACGGTTTTCCTCGTTCTCCCAGCGGCTAGCGCAGAAATTACTACTGAACGCCACGTGCTGCGATCCTTACATACCGATTCGTTTTAGTCCTGTCTGTGTGCGCCGCAACCTTGCTTTTTTTACGATGACATGTAGATACCGCTAGTATACTTCTACTTTTAAGCAAATGGATTATCCAACCAACAAGCAACCTAAAAAAGGTAATATTTTTTTCCAAATTATTATCAATCCTCCACAGGCTGCAATAAAGCTTCTATACTTAAAATAGTCATCAAGTCTATCTAGTAACATTATTTATGTTGTTAGCCCAGGTTTCAAGCACGATTTTTAAAACCGTTTCACAGGCTGAAGCGCAAACATGGCGTAACTGGATAGTAGTGGTAGGTACGTATAGAAAGCTCTATGGCGGAAGGACGTGTCACTCACGGCGCGCTGACGTCTGCCTGCTTTCAGTAGAGCGCCAGGCGAGTTTCCGACCTGCCCTCCGACACCGACACTATTTAACGTCACATATAGTTTACAATTGCAATGCCGCATACAATCGAAATACTTAGTCCTATAGGTGTTAGTTAAAATCTATACTAGTTCCCTTTTTATACTCTGTATCCAATTACGTAAATTAGAAGAAAATTAACACAATTTTCAGGCACCTGTAAAATTAAATGTAAAACAAATCATTATTCGAGAGGCAACGCGCGTGTAAAAGCCTGAACCGCGTACAAATTACAATAAATTGTGAAATGAGACAACAATGGCACTGTCTCTGAAGGGACTTGGGTCCCAGTAATCATTACGTAAAATGTTGTGACATGGGATAAACAGGCAGACGTTCGTACCGAGGACGCCGGTTTGAGGTAGAGTCTACAAATTATTCGTTCGATATTTAATTGTAAAAGGACTTAACTCGTTGCTAAGTTTAACAACCAAAATATCATTAGGTAGGTTTATTTTATTTAGGCCGAGATTTATTTTTGTACCACCTAAAATATTTGCATTGCAACTGTAACGTCAAATACGTGAGCGTGACTGTAAATGTGAAAACGCACAAGTTTTATGGAAGCAAACACTGGTCCGGGAAGGGTCGGTCGTAATCGTTTATTAAATAAATTAACACATCAAAAGCCATATTCATAGCCTGAAAAACGTGAACTTTTTGTCGTTAAGGTGGCTTCAATAAAAAAGGAACGGATTTTTCATTTCGCGGCTGAGAATTTTATTACATACATTTAAATGAAAGTACCTAGCCTGCTCTAGTATATTAACTGAAACAACTTATTTTAAATAAATTCGAAACTAAACACAATATTTTAGCTAGATGTTATTCATGAGGGTAGTATTAATATGGCACAAAATTATTTTCTCTTTAATTTTACTTCAAATTAAAGAGCTTATAAAATAATTTAGTAAACTATCCTGTCATATTGAAATCCGCCACATACAAAGTTAACAAAAAATGATAAACTTTAGTGACAATACTCGGACTTGGGACTGACAGTTTAATACCAGGTTTAAATAGCTCTATAGTTTGAAACCCGTAGCCGCACCAACGCTCGATTGGCGTGCCGCAGATTCCACTATTGAATGTATTATTTGTTATTTATGTTTGTTAATGCGCGTTGACACAGTGCCTGTAAGTGGAAAACGGGTGGGCAATATGAGGCAGTTTATCACGTGCGAACCGGGTCGGCCGACGGAGCTCGTCGTGACGTGCCTGCTGCCATAATGCGCTCCATCACGCGACATTACACGCTATTGGTAAAATTTATTTGTAACTAAAAGTTTATTTGTTTACAGCATCTACTTAACGCCCCCCTTCCCCCACTCCTTGAATACGCTGACTGTTAAACTTGGTTTATTAGTATAGCTTTTACAAGCGGCTATGATTGATTGATCTACTAACTAATACATGATTTTTAATTGATATTCATAAAGCTTTTCACAGCAAACCTTAATAGTATGAACTTGGTATTAGACTAGCACTATGATTATGCATAACTCTTCCACATGACAATATTTGATACCTCAAAATTCTATTATAATACCCGTAAACATAGCTTTTTCCATAGACACAATCCGAATGTCATTGTAATTCAACGCGAGTATTGTAATTATAGTGTTGAGCAATACATGATGTATTATGCTGATTCACATTAGCATAGTGTGTTACACTGCGTTGTCTATAATATTTATTTATAATATCTATTACGTAAAAACTTTCATCATTATTACATGATCTTGTTTTATAGTTCTCTTAGAAGAAAAGGAAGTTTACCATACTTAACCAAGTGTATTTTTTATGTATTGTATGTAAATGTAAATTCTCTATCAAACAATAAGTTAAAAAATGTTTTTTTTTATTACTTAAATATCATAAAAAATATTTGCATGAAATAATCAAGTTTACCCAAGGAATCATGTTTCATAACTGTGAAATGTCAACAGATAAGAAATTCACACAAGAACAGTAAAGCGTGTTGATATTCAATTTCATCCCTTTTGTATATTACTCTGATAAAGTCCCGAACATAGTAATACTAACTTATTGCCAATGTAACAATGGTTAGAATAATCTTTGAATAGCTATATTATATCCGTAACTGAGTACGTAATAACACAGTAGTCGTATTGTGGCGTGATTGAAATTTCATACAACCGACGACAACGGGGTAGTTACAAAAGTTGTTTAGTATTTTATGAGGCAGCAGTCCTCATTGTTGTCGTTGTGATGTCCGTATGTTCCATAAAACTCTCTAATGCTTTAACGATACAATAACTCACTAACTTAATTTAGTCCTGCGGTTACAATTTACTGGCTATCTTGTCATTTGCATTTTTCTCTGAAGGCCAATTCAAGTATGAATAAAACAAAGTTTGAGTCTGATGTTAATGATTTAGTGTAAAAAAATATTCATGCGTACGTTACATAATAGCAAAAAATATAAATAGTTACGTTTAGGACATGAGACTAGTCTAGAAAATGACCTACGTAAAATACCTCAGTAGTCGAAAAAGAATGTAATAAAGCACCTTAGGTTTAAGTCCGCATTCATTCAATTTATAAAATTGCTGATTTCGTATGTTTCCAAAATCGGCAATCGGAGAAACGAATTGATAAATAATTTATCATTTAATCTCGAATCTCCGGACAATGAACGCTTGTACAAAGCGATAATTTAATTTATTCTGACAACATGGCCAATAGGTACCAGTCCGTTTACGTTTTGAAAACTTTTTGTGCGTGGTTTATTCGGGCAAGTAGTTTTATGTCGACCATTTTGACTTTTATTTTATTTTTCGTTTATTTTCCCTTGCGCGGCCGTAAAACGTACCTGGGTTCGCTCGCGGGGATAACGGAGCGGGCTCACGAAAAATTTATTATTGAGACCTTTTCGCCCGAGCTCCATCGACAGACATTGCGAAGGCGAAAGTTATGAATGACACATGTTTTGAAATATTACCTGCAGTGAACTGCTCCCGAGAAGAAAATTTCATAGGATGAGAAGTTTATTTGTCGTGAAATATGTGGGAGTTTTACGAGAGCGGGCGACTTTTACAATGCTACGGATCAAGCAATTTTCTTACTTTTCGGTCTATATTGCAGAGTAATAAGGCTGAAAGGTACATTCCAGAGAATAAAAGTATGAGGTGCGACAAATTGGATGAGAAAAGTTTGTTATTCAGTCCTTGAGCGCCTATTTGCTTCGTTACCAACAAGGACTTTTTGAATCAAAGGAAGGAGAAAACATCGCTCTACTGTTTTATTAAAGTCCAAACTAATGCCTTAATGTGTGAGCGGGAACAAATCCTATTTTAAAATATTTAGACGTTATAGGTACACAAAAAGTTTAAAACACCGCACGTAAATTAATTTAATTGATAGATTATGGAAACCATTAATATATAGCCGTGTTATTGGATTTAACTGGAGCCAAATTGGCGCACTTGGAACGCCTCAATGGTCTCATAGTCATCCTGACTTCGACATCTGCCTAACACATGTGCTTTTTACTCTCGTGGCATCTGTTCGCTTGACCTAACATTCACCCACATAATATACCAAAGTATGCAAACACAATAGTATGTGAAGTTTATTTTTATCATTAGAAAACACTATTTTAGTACGTGTAATATGCATGCGTAAAAGAATATAAATGTAGATCTAAATAGCATGAACTCTTTCATCGCTCGACTGGTGATTCGTTGTCAAAATTAGCGCCAACTCGCCCGTCCGGAGCCTCTGTTTTATTCAGACCCTTGGGAACACTGACACAATGAAAAAATTGTTGTATGGTATGCTGACGTTTTTTTTTCGCCAATTATGGAAATTCGCGCATCGCGCGCCACCTGGCGTGGACGAGCACCACTAGCTATTCTCCCGAGGCCAGGCCACCACCCGCTAGTTTGTTCCTGCTGCGAGCTAGAGAAAGTTCTAATTTCACTTTTACTGTGACAGTAATATACATGGTTTCTGCGTACACTGTCACACAAATAGTCTATATTATTTTGATCACGTATCTAGACAGTTTGTTGAGTTTTCAGTGAGGCGGATAATAGACATTTATGAAGACAAGGGTTCGCCTTGTTGCTTAAATCTTCTATGATTCTGTAATTAGTACTACCTAGGGTTCACTTAGTTAATATAACTTTTCGAACACGTTGCCAAAGTCTAGACTCCTATTATTATTTTAGGCTTGTCGATTTATAATAACAACATATTGCAAGAAAACTGGATAAATTAAAATTAAAAAGCAGCAACCTTCTTTGTATGAACTAAAATGATAATACCAGCTTTATTGGACCCGTGATTTTATTCGCACGAACATTGTAACAAGTAATTTCGCCTGGTCGATCGATATTGTGCAAGTAATAATCGTGCTGTATTGAAAGTGGTTATCGAGTGGGCGATCGGTATTTTCCCGTCACCATCGCGGCCTGAGTCACCGCCGTACGGCGCACGATTCGCGGAACTCACTTCAACCCTTCGCAGAGGGTGCGTTCACTAATGACTACCGGACAACGACCGCCCTCCGGATTGCAACCCGGACTTCGTGCGAATGTACACCCTCGAAACCACAACAGTAAACTCCAATTCACAAGATTCCGCTATCAGTCTGCAATTCAGTGCGTGTTTATATGCAGCTTTTCAATCGGCAACATTATTTTGATAAATATGCATGAAGTGGCGAAACCAGCGGCAGCGGCGAGGGTAACACAACACGCCATCGTGAAAATTTAATGACATTTCCTGGTAGTCACATAATGAGTCATATCCGTCGAAGGGTTAATTTTAACGCGATATCGAAACGTAAAATCGTCATTTTCCTATCAAGGGGTTGCTATGGTAAAGCACTTTACCTATTAGACCTTGATAGCAAAATGAATAGGGTATGGAGAATAAATGGACCGGACTTTTGATTTTCAGTTTAATAGGTCAGTAATTTAAGTGTTGGTATTCTTTACTTTGGGCAGCTTATTTTACTTTCATGAATTTTAAATACTTTTTTGCTTATTTCTGTTATTTTAAATTATAGTTTTTAATCCGAATGTACCTAATAATGTATGGTTTTGTTAAATAATTCTCTACTTACTATGTAAAATATAAATGACTATAATTACTGTAACCGACGAGCTCAATTACAATTAAAAAGTAAATATTTGCTTGACTCATTGTATCCTTTCATGAAGTTTGTTAAATTAAGCACTGTTTGTGTACACGTTTGTGTATCTTGATTGCTCCAGTTCCGATTGTGGGTTGCTTTGTGCTTAACTTGATGGCGTCAGTCTTTACGTCACTTTATTCGAGCAGAGTACGCTCGTTTTGCTCGTGAATCTGAGACATGGCTTATCTAGATTTACTTGAAACCGGAGGAGGTACACAAGTAATGAGATTTTCTAGCTACCGTAACACTAGACTGTTCAAAGAGCTTTAATAGGCATGTACCTTCATCAAGAATTCTATGTCACCAGCTATACATTGGTGCTAGTTGTTTTGGTCTTATGGGACTGGGAGTACACACCGGGATAACGTATCACGCAATTTATAGGCAAATGTGGCTGTTAAATTCTTAAGATTTGGTAATTAAAATCCACAGTTAGTAATACAGTTTTTTGAAACGTTATATTGAAATTTTGTATCCCTGATGTCCCTGTTAGCTACCACAATCAAGAATTTTTGTAGGAGAAAAAGTTAGACGCCTCTTCAAAATGAAGATACTCACGGAAATTTATCATGATAGTTATCAATTGTAAAAATGGTCCGTAGATCCCTAACTATGAACAATTGGCGGTGGAGCAAACGCTACTGTTCTCTTCTTTGTTTTCTATTTGTCCTTTTGATATTATAAACTTTCCGATTTACTTCATTTCCTAGTATTTATAATATCTAAATGACAAATAAATTATTATTAAATAAATATTATAAAACAATTCCGCTGTGTCTAGTTATTAAAACACGTTTGTATTTTATTAATTTAGTTTAAGATTTACTCAAAAGTACTGTATCTGATCTAGATAGGGGAGAAACACCTTAATATGATGTATAGCACTGAAATAAATAAACACGCATTTCAATGATTACTAACAATACTGTAAATTTGAAAGTGTCCGTTGCTCCCCTCCCTGCCGCCCCTGCAGCGACACATTCGATAAGTGCCGATAACAATCGCCATTTTACATTCACTTTACCAGCCACCTTGACCCACGCAAGGTGATTCAGTGATATTATAACGCTGTATCCGCCAATGACTATTCTGAAAGTATCTAGACATTATTCAGACATGCTCGCACAGCTTGTTCTTGATAGTCTTGAGTTCATAAAACGTGCACAATTGCACATAGCAAGTTTTCTGACATTGTACCTAATCAAATTCAATTCGTTTACATTTTAAAGTACTAATTAAACTTTAGTTCTTCCTTGTTTTAATCATGTGCCAATTGCATTTAAAAATTAATTCGAAAATCCAACATTTAAAAATCTTCAATTCGGAAAGCTCATAAAAATGTACGTTAGGAACTACCTAAATAAAAGTTCTGCTGTCCGCAGAACACAATGAAGCACATTTGTGTTTTTTAAGTAGACATTTAACGTTTCTCTTTCATTTCCTTTGTCTGTTACAAAAGAACTGTTATTAATAATGTGAATTAATTAAAAGCTTTTCAGCTTTCGCGCTTATAATTTTTAATTTCGCTTTCAATGTGGTAAAGCGTGTTTAAAAGTCTATTTTTCTATTACCATACCGGATTAAAACTGGTAAAACATCTCACTGACAGTATGAGCTCATTTCCTGCAACATAAAACACCGGCATCATAACAAATAGAGCAATAAGACTGTTTTGCTGCGCGCCACATCGCTTGCACAAAACTGGTTTCGTTGTGAAATAATGCCATGAGCCTGCCACTTTTTAGTCTGCAATATTATTGTTCTACACAAGTTTATATGAACTAATGAAATAGCACTAACATTTTAGAAAACGTTAGTTTCTTAAACACCCCTGCTATTTCATCCTTTGGATAAGTTTCTGTTAAGTTGAGGATGTTTTGAAGTTTGTCTTGGCAACCATTCGATTGATGAAGCTTAAACTAGATACTAATTTGATATGGACTTTGGTTTTCAGATGTCACTGACTACTTTTAAACTAATGCATTGAAAAAATAGAGATTTTTTTAAATGTTGTCAAAACCTGTATCTTCCTTTGAAGAGTTAATATCGAGTAATTAACAATTGTTCAACGAATAAAAGCTATCCACTGCATTAAAACTTATGAAATCGTGATTTTAATGCAGTGTATAAGCAGATGACCCGACTAATGCACTGGCCCTCGGCGTGCGGCGGCCCGGCGGCGACCGACTTCGACAGAAGGGCTCTTTCGCAAACTGGTTTGTGAGCGCCGGTTTCGCCGCCCCCGCCGCGCCGCTTGGCCACAATCGCCCGCCAGCTCTGCACAGTTCGCCTGTTAAATCCGCGAAGTAATAAAACTGTTACATAACATTCCATTTTGTGAAGTTATCGTAATGAATTTTGCAATGGACTTACCCTGAATTATTTTCGATTACCTACCATTAAGATAGTAAAACGCACTTAGTCCCTAAATTTTGTACAATTCTGATTGAAAAACTAGTCTAGTACTCTGGTCTTACCAAATGTCCGGCTTATTTGTCAATTGTCGTAACTGTGTTGTTTTTCGCGGTATTTTAAATAACGTAGATATCTACTCCATATTTAGGTAATGGTGCTAATATATTGTTAACAGTTTAAAAAGGTAGTTCTAGTTAATATTGGTTCAGCTTCATTAAGTGTTAACGTTTGTTTACTTTAGTACAATTTCGATTTGTTAAACTTGCAGTGTACAATTATATTAAATTTATTCTGCTTACGTAACCAGAAAATGTAGTCACAGTATTACTTCATTTGCGTGCATGTACACTGTACAGTCCACAGACTACATTCAGATACAAGTGACACAGTACCTAAGGCAGTTTTGCAACCGTGTTAAGTTCTCCGCTTTTGATTGTATGTCACTTAACTCAAAATATACAATACCGCCTCGTCCTACATTTGATTTTGTATATCTTTTTTGTCGTCAAACTTAACTGTCTCAGGTTTTTAGCACCATTTGTAATGTGTCAGCCGGACTCAGCATAACTAATTTCATATTTTCTTCATGTTCTGCTGATGAGATAATATGACAGCTTAAAAGGATAAAGAGTAGTCAAATGGTCACACATTTTTGTTTGTTAGTAAAGTATAATAAGATTTGCACGGCTCATGCGCAGCAGTTGGCTTTCTGGCAAGAGAAAGTGCAATGCTGCTCCACTTTCCAGTTCAGACTAATACACACTATGGTATAAAACAAGTATACAATTGCTATATTTGTCGTTAACCAAGCCACGAGGCATATCTACGCGTTTTAATTTTATCTGGTCTGGCGATCAGAAATTGAAATAGGGATAAATGTAATAGGAAACTACAGTGTATTTCCTACTCATATTCAGTAATGGCTTTTATTGTTAGTGATCACATGAAAGTTCTAGCTATAAACAAACGCCTACGACAACTTAAAATTGTTATTTTAGGAGTTCAAATCAATAACAATCAAAATGTTTTTGTTTAAATTTGAAATTCAACCTTACTTTTTCTCATGAAAACGGCTTATTTTTGTCTCGTTGCGGTTATGTCGACACACGTCATATAAGCATATAAGTGCATATAATATAATACCAACTTGTGTTGCAATGTAATATTTTTGCTTTGCACTAAAAAGATTCATATTTGGAAACTTGATATTTCAGCCCGTCTCGTATTGCAAGGTGAAGTTGAATTCCTTGGTTACGGTCTAATAAACGTGGTATAACAGACCTGTCAAGGTAGTAATATCGATTGTAAGATAATGAAGATTACACGTGCATCAACATGCAATGTTCAGTACGTAGAACAATTTAATGAAACATGCATAGCAACGCGTTTCCTGTGAATAATACTAATTTACATTAAGAGATTAATACATCCGCAGGAGCCAAAGTTATATGACTACGTATGTAACGGTCGTGTAATGTGGCGCCTGAAGTCTGCCGCATGGGCGAGACGAAAACTGTATTTGTTGCTTTTATTACTTTAAATTCCTTTATGTCTTATGTTACAAATCTACAAGCTATAATATAACACTATGTGCCATTTTCCATAAAACGAATGTCCTCGATGTAATTTCTAATTAACCTAATTTTCAAAGTGTATACCTATAATTTAGGAAGGAAAATATCACGAGGAATATTTTATTTATCCTGTAACATACACATGCATACAGCAAATGAAATTTAATTATTAGATATCATTCTATGGAGTTCACCAGGTGGACCGACGATATCGTCAGAGTTGCGGGCAACCGGTGGATGCAAACGGCAAGTTGTCGTTCATTATGGCGTTCTAAGGGGGAGGCCTTTGTCCAGCAGTGGACGTCTTCCGGCTGATGATGATGATGATGATGATTCTATGGAGTTCAGTTTATTTGAGTAAATACTGAAATTCCAGTGAATGTAGAGAGTTGGCAACGTAATAATGAACTCTAGCCATTTCATGCGAGCCAAAGACGCTAATGTGGGATGCACTGGACATTTCTATATTGGGACATTCGTCGCATCACGAACACTGTTCCAGATAGAAATTAGACCATTTTAAATCTACTTACCTTCGTCAGTAGTTATTGTGATTTAGCTTTTTGCTACTAAATCGTGTGTCATCCTGTTAAGCCAAGCATTTTAGCATAATATTAAATAGGGTCAGCAAATGGACCGCATCATACGCACAAGATACCGACGTGCTAACCAACGCGGGCAAACCGTTGGGTTCGCTGTCACTGCGTCGGCTGGGGGTCGCGAGGTGTTCCGATTTTAATCTTTCTTGGTGCCGCAGCCATGCTACTCCGCTCCAATGGAGCCATTTGCATGCGACTCGTGGGCGAGGTCCGTCTACCCACGGTTACACGGATCGTAAATTTCGTCCTTTTACTTCCAAGGAGGGTTTTTTTCCAGAGGAGCAGATGTCCATTTTTGCGTAAAGGGCTAATTTATTACATGTTGCGGCAAAATCCATAAAAGGAGTATTTGAATTAAAGTCAGTATCTGAAATGTGATCGTTGACCTCTCTTTTTAAATTCGGAAATAAAAACCTGAGTTTTAGATACATTTGTAATGTATCTAAAACTCAGGTTTTTATTTCCATATGTGTAGTTAATTTAAGCTTTATGCAACTTGTGTGAATAGATCGACACTTAAGCGCGTGAGATTTATCTTTACTTAAAGTAAAATGGTCTTATTGTGATTGAGAGAATAATGTACGGAGTAACGAACTCGAGATCGATACGATCGGAAAGACCATTCTCGACACCAGCTTGATTCACTTTCTAGTTAGCGGGCGCCATTGTTAGCTGCCTCTAATTTATCTAATGTAAAAGTCATTCCCCGTTCAAAACATTTGCAGATCTCCACTATTGTTAGGAGAAAGTTTACATAGATATATTTACAATTGCATGTATTTAATGTACGTTAACTAACGTTTAACTTAATGCTTTATAATAAAAGTCTCTAAATCTGAAACTAGTGTACTATTTTGTTTAAAGACACGTTCGTTCTAAGAAAAGGCTACTGTCCGACGCAAGCGCTGTTGCACACAACATTCATAATGAGTCATACTTTGGGCTATTACAGAGCTGAAGGCCAAGTAATACGCTATGCAATATTGGTCAACTATAACTTTTCCACTGCACTCATCCTGCACTATTGAACCAATCCGATTGGTGCTTGTATATTTTTTTAACATTGATTTAATTCAACGTTAAAACAACCCCGTACAATAAATGCAACTTAACATATAATGGAGCATTGCTCATGCGGCGTAATCAGTACTGTCCGCCGTGCGCACATTGCATTGAGACAAATACAAATTACAGAGGTACTTAAATAGAGAGTCAGTCACTCGAACGCAAACAAAAAATAGCGCCCATAAAACGAAATCATCAAGCGAGACGAACAGCAGACTCACCCGATTACTCAGCGTGTAATTTTGTCGTTGCATCCACTAGTCAATTTGGAGCTTAGTAACTTGAGAAATAAATCTATCGATAAATATTTACAGATACATTGTCAGGCGATACGCAACATCGCACACAATACCATTTTAAAATTTCGCAGACAGGATTCATTGGCATAACAATTGCGCATATATCTTCATTAAACCTCCTTGAACTCGAAATTCAACCTTCAAAGGTATATTTGACGATATAATTCTGTCTACTTATATTATGTGTTGTGCCAATATATAAAATGGAGTTCTTATTATTGCCTAGGCGATGTTTATTAGTACTAAGGCGCTCGGGTGTAAAACACTTAATCAACAGCAAACGTTACTTAAATGTCTATGTGCTCTTTCTAAATGCAGTTTAGACAAATTTTCGTTATTTACAGTATGATTCAACAAAATGTTTATCGCTATAACCGAGTTCGTCGAGGTTCTATAGAACACTACGAACAAATTCAATCGTTTGTGAATCAACACTAGTTATACTAGCCTCTTGTTTCTCGAGAGAGACTCAAGGCAATATTTACATTATTTTAACGAACTGTTGTTAGTATTTTACTTTAAAGCGCTTGCTAAATATTTAGCCACTGTAAACGAAGCGATGCTCATTTCAGCAAAGGTTTTACGTGAACGGACTTATCTAAATCTAGTGAACACTCGTCTTTTGTGAATGGTTCAGGCCTTAGTTTTAACATAAAATACCTCTAATTTTTATTTAACTTAGATATAAATTGAATACCACTAAGTTCTTATTAACATCTAAATTGATAAAGGAAATTTGAAAAATGATGGACACGAGCGGGATTCGAACCCGCGACCTTCGCCGATCCGTGGCGCTGCTCTAACCAACTGAGCCACCGTGTCGCTGCTCGCATCCATCGAATTTCAAGTTCCCTTTTAGTATTTACGTCTTAAGGGTGACGTCAGGTATTATCTGTTGGAATCTATGATTACCAACTCAGTGTTATACCTTTACAGCTATAAATCACTGAAACGATAATACCAACCCAAATTTATATGACTTTTGGTGCCATTTTAGCATGTTGCCCATGCTAAGCTTGAATCTAAATTGATAAAGGAAATTTGAAAAATGATGGACACGAGCGGGATTCGAACCCGCGACCTTCGCCGATCCGTGGCGCTGCTCTAACCAACTGAGCCACCGTGTCGCTGCTCGCATCCATCGAATTTCAAGTTCCCTTTTAGTATTTACGTCTTAAGGGTGACGTCAGGTATTATCTGTTGGAATCTATGATTACCAACTCAGTGTTATACCTTTACAGCTATAAATCACTGAAACGATAATACCAACCCAAATTTATATGACTTTTGGTGCCATTTTAGCATGTTGCCCATGCTAAGCTTGAATCTAAATTGATAAAGGAAATTTGAAAAATGATGGACACGAGCGGGATTCGAACCCGCGACCTTCGCCGATCCGTGGCGCTGCTCTAACCAACTGAGCCACCGTGTCGCTGCTCGCATCCATCGAATTTCAAGTTCCCTTTTAGTATTTACGTCTTAAGGGTGACGTCAGGTATTATCTGTTGGAATCTATGATTACCAACTCAGTGTTATACCTTTACAGCTATAAATCACTGAAACGATAATACCAACCCAAATTTATATGACTTTTGGTGCCATTTTAGCATGTTGCCCATGCTAAGCTTGAATCTAAATTGATAAAGGAAATTTGAAAAATGATGGACACGAGCGGGATTCGAACCCGCGACCTTCGCCGATCCGTGGCGCTGCTCTAACCAACTGAGCCACTGTGTCGCTGCTCGCATCCATCGAATTTCAAGTTCCCTTTTAGTATTTACGTCTTAAGGGTGACGTCAGGTATTATCTGTTGGAATCTATGATTACCAACTCAGTGTTATACCTTTACAGCTATAAATCACTGAAACGATAATACCAACCCAAATTTATATGACTATTGGTGCCATTTTAGCATGTTGCCCATGCTAAGCTTGAATCTAAATTGATAAAGGAAATTTGAAAAATGATGGACACGAGCGGGATTCGAACCCGCGACCTTCGCCGATCCGTGGCGCTGCTCTAACCAACTGAGCCACCGTGTCGCTGCTCGCATCCATCGAATTTCAAGTTCCCTTTTAGTATTTACGTCTTAAGGGTGACGTCAGGTATTATCTGTTGGAATCTATGATTACCAACTCAGTGTTATACCTTTACAGCTATAAATCACTGAAACGATAATACCAACCCAAATTTATATGACTTTTGGTGCCATTTTAGCATGTTGCCCATGCTAAGCTTGAATCTAAATTGATAAAGGAAATTTGAAAAATGATGGACACGAGCGGGATTCGAACCCGCGACCTTCGCCGATCCGTGGCGCTGCTCTAACCAACTGAGCCACCGTGTCGCTGCTCGCATCCATCGAATTTCAAGTTCCCTTTTAGTATTTACGTCTTAAGGGTGACGTCAGGTATTATCTGTTGGAATCTATGATTACCAACTCAGTGTTATACCTTTACAGCTATAAATCACTGAAACGATAATACCAACCCAAATTTATATGACTTTTGGTGCCATTTTAGCATGTTGCCCATGCTAAGCTTGAATCTAAATTGATAAAGGAAATTTGAAAAATGATGGACACGAGCGGGATTCGAACCCGCGACCTTCGCCGATCCGTGGCGCTGCTCTAACCAACTGAGCCACCGTGTCGCTGCTCGCATCCATCGAATTTCAAGTTCCCTTTTAGTATTTACGTCTTAAGGGTGACGTGGGTTGGTATTATCGTTTCAGTGATTTATAGCTGTAAAGGTATAACACTGAGTTGGTAATCATAGATTCCAACAGATAATACCTGACGTCACCCTTAAGACGTAAATACTAAAAGGGAACTTGAAATTCGATGGATGCGAGCAGCGACACGGTGGCTCAGTTGGTTAGAGCAGCGCCACGGATCGGCGAAGGTCGCGGGTTCGAATCCCGCTCGTGTCCATCATTTTTCAAATTTCCTTTATCAATTTAGATTCAAGCTTAGCATGGGCAACATGCTAAAATGGCACCAAAAGTCATATAAATTTGGGTTGGTATTATCGTTTCAGTGATTTATAGCTGTAAAGGTATAACACTGAGTTGGTAATCATAGATTCCAACAGATAATACCTGACGTCACCCTTAAGACGTAAATACTAAAAGGGAACTTGAAATTCGATGGATGCGAGCAGCGACACGGTGGCTCAGTTGGTTAGAGCAGCGCCACGGATCGGCGAAGGTCGCGGGTTCGAATCCCGCTCGTGTCCATCATTTTTCAAATTTCCTTTATCAATTTAGATTCAAGCTTAGCATGGGCAACATGCTAAAATGGCACCAAAAGTCATTCTTATTAACATTTCAAACTAGGAGTAATACTCTCTAGCGTGTTTTTAGTCATGAATGTTGCTGTATATTATTAGCCTTCTATTTAGTATATCAATATAGTCGAGTTGGCTCCTCTAACCAAACTAAAGGAGGTTGAACAACATTGTGTACACAGCCTTGATACAAAAAACATCATCATCCAAGCATATTGCTGTGCTTTAGCAAATTGATTGTTTTTCTGAGCTCTTGCCAAACTTTCAATTGATAGACGTTGCGAATTAACTATTAGAACCCAATCAATTTATTTTACGACATAATAATGTATTTTTTACACTTTCCAATTTATAAGTTATACAATTTGAAAACTTAGTTTTGGTACTTAAAAGGCTGTATTGTATACCTAATAGGAAGTAGTCTACTAAAACTCATTTAACAATTTTCATGTAATGGTAATGCCATTGCTATATATTTTTTATGAAACTCTAGATAACACATTGGTGGAATTTAAAATCAAGTGCCTATGTGTGTTAAGAAGAACTTGAACCCAACTCGAAGAAATCACCAACAACCTCGTTGAACCTTTATTCGAGTAGGGCACGTATTGTACTTGTTTAAGTACTCGTTACTTTTCTTTGTATTAAAATAAGTATGTATATTGTATTAATGTGTTTTCGATGATAATTTCAAGTTATTTATTAGCCTTTATGTATTATAATATGTCTTTTTGTAATATTAGTAAAACGCCGCACAGGAAAAATAGGTTAGATTAAAAAAATTGATCAGTGTAGATAAAGGTGATGTTATAAAAAATGTGTTTATTCGAAATCTTCCGTCTTGTGAATCACTAAGACAGATTTTCTTCTGATTCTTCATTCTGTACAAGCCTGGGCTATCAGCCCCGGTACTAACCTTGTCTGGGTAATCTGTGTCCTCTAAACCGATATCTTTATGAATTAAGTATTTAATGATCATCGTAAAGAAACCTCAATCCAGACATTATACACGCCGATGATGTCATAGGTGCAATGTCCGCGCCGTGAAGATTGCAGATGCGCGGGCGCAATGCGCTTAAAAATGACGTTACTAAGCGCATCAAATGATAATGGCAATTCTGAACTTTTCATTTTATACGCCGTGTATTTTGACAGGAAATAACACGCAGGTCTGGTTTTTAAACTTACGTTGTAGGTGATAAGTATTAGTAGACATTGCGCTTAAAATGTAAATTTTCTTAAATTGTCAATCAAAATTCACACTGGAATAGGTAATTCGATGCGTTGGAAACGCAAACAGATTAGTTGGTGTGCAATTAGAGTGCGGAGCTTGCGGCGCGCGTTAAGTGCCGCCCTACGGATTACGCCTTCGTGTTCACCGCGCAGTGTTTACTCACCGGCGAAGTGGACGTTTAGCGATCGCCTCACTAATGCGCTTTGTTCAATTATTGATCGATGAATCATTGATTTGGTTCTACGGAAAGCTCTAATACAGCCTAGCCTGCATCGTTACTTTACTAATTTGACTCGGTCTTTTGTGAATTGCTGAAACTGTTAAACGTTTAGATGATTTGTACGAAGTGTGATTGAACAAAAGAGGAACAGAACAGAGTTATATTAAACTCGATGAGGAAACGACCTCGCAACAACACGCCACTTATGTATTTGTGTACATAATTTCACACAAATATGTGTAGTTAAGTACGTATAGAGAGATACTTAAAGGAGGAAAAGTGATGAACAGATGTACAGATTAGTTTGGGTATTCCCAAAACTACTCATGAGTACAACTGAAATATATGTTAGTAAAATAGGTAATAAATATTATCAGACGCTAGTACTATTTTAAAGCATTCCTTAAAATTCTTAATATCATCGTGTTGTCTTCATGATTCTGTATTCTATTGTAGTTCTCGGGTTCGCAGCCCTTATTCATATTGCTCGATGGTGTAGAGACGAAGCTGTTTTTAATCAGGTTACAAGGCTTATGTTATTAATGCCAATTTAACGAGGTTGCATGATATACTTAGATACTCTGGTATATTTCTCTAATTTGCGGTTTATTATTATCTATCGGTACTTGATTCCCCATTAATCTGTCTGTTTTCCTCAAAACAATAATGCTCGTTCGTATGAAAAATAAAGTTAATTATTTTTCATACGATTTCATGTTCTGTCTCATCACTTCGTGCCTAATATATATATATAATAATAAAAATCCTAATGTAAATCCACGTAATATGTTTGCAACTCATGTGCTGACTAAATTGACGGCTGGGACTAGCCATTTTTTTATGCAAATGTGTTAACAAACATTGGTGCATTCTCTATTTCCTCACACGTATATAGTCTGATGGGACAATAAACTATCACAGGTCCAACGTCTTGACGCGGTTTCCGCTGCACGAAAGGACCACGATGCGTTAAAAACGGTCCATCCCATCAAAGACTGAAGTGAAGACTGATTAACTTCGCAAATTGACTGATCCACTGATAGCTATGTTATTATGAGCCTTTCGCTTCCAACATGTCCACATAACAAGCAATTCTTATTTAAATTGCCAACAGCACTATATCTGAGTGGACTAACTTTATTAGAGATTAAAAGAGTCAATGGCCGACATGGCATTACATAGACATGTAATTACTCACCATACACGTCATGTCGTCATGAATGCTGTATGGTAAAGTCAGTCACCTTGCTACACGGGGGCGAGCACGTGGGCACTAGCCACTGAACTTGACACCAGAGCAACCGCTCTGCATGCTAATCCTGTCATTGGCTTGCCTGTTGCAAGCTGGCTGACTTTGTTGTGCCGCTACATAACGCCCAAGGAATTTTATTAAAACTGCAATTAACTTTGTATTTCAAATCACGCTATTTACATTAGACAACGGTTTTTGTAACAATCAGGTACTTACTACCTACGTATTGAACTACATTGTGGAAGCGTCATAACAGTTAACTAAATAATCGACCATTAAAAACTTTGTAGACAAATAGATGTCGAAACTTGGTATATTTGTTTCTTTTTTATTGAGGCGCTCAAACTCAACACAGTAACAAACTTATCCGTAGCGTCGCGTCGTCGCGTTCAAACAGGCAATGTTGAAGATTTTCACTCATTTAGCTACGTTTTTATTGAATGCGATAGACGGTAAAACAAACTGTAAGCTGTGATCGTGTGAAAAGTGTATCAAGCTATGCCCATTACACCTATCAAAATTCAAGGCTACGATAATAAGCCCAAAATTTACACCATATCCCTACGCATCAATTTTCACCCGCACGCACATTTTATGGCTGCTACGGACACGCACTCCATATACTATAAATGTGAAATTATTAAAATTAGGGCTCCTTTTGAATGTTGACTTCTGCGAGAATATGAAAATCGGAAAAGTTTTAGGGTCACGTTCTGCAAACCTATATAGTAGATATTATAAAATTATAACTAAGAAGAATTCAGCTTCGATATGTAATACTTGCGCGTTTAGTTCAGGGTTAGGCTTCAGGAAATTCTGAGATATATTAAACTTATGTTTACCTTATGATCACACTACCAACAGTGAAACAAAGTACCTACAATGTTTTTGGAGTGCATAAGTTAAGCGACCTTGTTGCTATTATCTGGGGTTTTTGCGTTTGGTTTAACAATTTTATGGATTCATGTCCAAATTAGACGGCAAGTTAATAGCTTAGCGTGGGTGCGGCGATTCAACGTTTCGGTTCTTCATCCATTCCGTCTTGTTTATCGATTAGTCAAGAATCCGCGCCCATGGGCCAACTTATGTCATTTGGCCGGGAGTCAAGGACGACGCCGCGCGGCTCGCCGGTGCCTCGCCGGCCTTATTTGGCGATTGGTGGGCGCCAGTTTTACGACTTTGCCTTTTTTCCTACGCCCTGTTTCCATGTTGACTACACTTTAGATAATACATGTGCGTATGTGTGCTGCAGACACACATACGAATCATTGACCTCTTACAGTTTTTTCTTCTTCATGTTGTCTCAAGGACGACAATTCAGTCTGGAGTCTTATCACGTCGTCATCTACAAGATTGCTTATTTTGTTAAGTAACGCTGAAATTACTTTATTCGTTGTCCCTACTTACAAACTTATGTATTTCTTATTAATAAAAGAATAAATGTATGTAAGTAAACGATTGCGTCTGACTACGGTACTTTTCATTCCGTATGTGTGTGTCCATTTATTATTGCGCAAGGAACGCGTGCAATCGGAAGCATTAACTGTTTGGGTCGGTGACGGGCTCTGTTGGCTGGAAAAATGGAACGTGACATTTTAAATTTGGCGCAAAGCTCGCGACATTAATCTGGCGCGTCGCCGCCCTCGCCCATGCCGTGCGTGGCCTAATCCGCCCGCTCCCCGAACGACCCGGGAAGATGGAAAAATCTCGAAAGACTCACATCAAATTACCAGCTTTAAAGCGTAGTGAATTCCCCTGGGCTCGAGACGACACACCTTGCCTTTCAGAAACGCCCCTAAATAACGTCGCGGTGTCCTTCGGGAAGTTTGGAAGGTTCGGGTGCGCACGTGCTTTTGTCATAGTCATACTTTCCTGGAGTTTTACGTACGACGTGCCGCGCACTTCGATTGAGTTTTGAAAGCGCGTTGTATAACTTTATAAATAAAAATCTTATTTTAAAGTTTTTTTGGCTGAAAGAATATATTAAAGTGTCGAACTGCCATTAATGTTAATACGCCAACTTTCATATTGAGTACCTAGCTATATTTTATAAATAATTACAATGAATCGGTTTCAGAAAAAATAATAATTATAGGTAAAATCAATTATTTACCATCAGTATGTTAACTTTGAATTGGTTTTAAAATAACAACATCAATATCTTAATTATGTTGACATCTATAAGTAGGTATGTGTCACCGTATCACCGTCCTTCTATCCTGACATTTATTATACAGATTTGATATTTTATTATATGATCTTACTCATCGACTTACGTAAACAAATATTGTTGTAACAGAACCTAGTTATCTAATGAACACTTCTACAACTCGAGCACGACTCACCAATTAGTTAGGTAATTCTCATGGTCTATTAACGAATTCGACTCCGACCATATTGATACTCATAGTTTACTTTAACAGTAATTGCTCTTTATAAATAGTTAACAACTTTAAAACACTTCCACATTACCACTATAAATGCTAACCGTAGCAAAAGCCAATTCCTCATGTTCAGTGTGTTGTGTAAAGTTTCTCTATTGTTGTCTGGGCGACGCTAGCTCACTGGTGATCCCCCTATCTCGAGCCATAGGTCACAAGAGATACATACAAACTAGCTTGAGCCATAATTCTCAACTACAACAAGGAACATATTTAAACAGGTGTTATACATGTCGCATGTTGATAAAATACAAAACTTTGTTTTCCTTTAACAGCACTTAATGTAGTGTAGTGTAATATACAAAATTTAAAAAGACTAAAAAATATATTTTAAGAAACCAACTCTTGTGTGAATGTTAAGAGCCTTTGTCTTCCAACTGACGCGGACGTGCTGCACAAAAGTAGCTCAAGCTTTTGAATTGTGACTTGCTAGCTATTTCAGACGTTCTGTAAAAAGACGCGTAACCTGTTACCGCCACAAGCGTGAAACTTGCACACTTGCGGGCCGCCTCGACGCTCAACAAGCTCGCTTTAACGTGCTCCACTACCTCTTATTAGGCGTATCTCCAGTCTTAGTTTACTCATATTAAGTTCGGATGACACATTCAATTTTAATCTAGATATATTTATAATCTCTCTGTATGTTCCTGTAAATTAAACGATCAATCCAATACTCAGCCACCGTTTCATTGCGTTAATTAGTTAATAAATGTAAATGTGAAGCTTTTCCTCTTACGGTACAGTATCTTACCGTCGCGGTCGTAGAGCTCGCTTCGCTAGCTAACTATTACACTCAACAATAAGATAGCAATCGCATACTGTAGAAAGGTAATGTACCTTGTAAAGATATTTGCACGAAATCCAATCTTGTACATGTCGCCGTTTCCGTAATGAATTCAACAATAATTAGAGTTGCCACGAGAGCGCTCGCTAAGCTTACCGGCGGATGTCACAAATCCTAGCCAAGGGCCGGGGCGTGTAATGCAAATAACAGTGTTTACCTGGCCCCGCCCGCTCCGCCGACCGCGCCGCCATCGCCGCGCGATTCATAATAACAGCTTTTATTTCCGTAACTAGCTACGACGCTCTCATTTTGTCGGTTAACGCGTATTGTGTCATGGCGAAACGAATGCCATCCAGTAATGGAGTTTTTAAGCGCAGCTTTTTCGTTCTGCACTTCAAAAGGGAATTATGTAACTAGTATAGCTCCGTGATTGCATAGCAAACACTACAGGGCTCCGTACAGATTTATTGTTTTAACTCTCGACTAGGGAATTTTCAACATAAAACTAAAAAAAAATGAATAGATTATGTGACATGGTTTAATATACCTACTTAATAGATATTTAATTAAAATGACACGTTTTATCTGTATTCGTATTATTAAAGGGAAAGAAAGATACAAGTCATTAAACCAGTATTGTATTATCCAGTACGAGCTGACTCAAAACGAGACGGTCGAAAGAAAATAAAGTATGACAGTAAAGTCACGCACCGCAACACAGTTGACTTAAAATGCTTTTACTGTACACACAATATAGTTGTGTCTTGTGTGTATAAATCAGGCCGAGTGCGTCGCGAGCACTCCGAACTTCAATTTGAAGAAGAGTCTGCAAGAAACCGAGTTTAACATAGGTAGAATTTGCCGGGCATATTGGAAAACTTGTAATTGGTTTAGTTTTAAATTCATGTGCAAATCATTCGTAAGTCATATTACATATTTTGTACTAAGTATGTTAATATTTGAGATTATCCTTAGCTCCCTAAAATGTCAAACCTTATTACCTCTTGTGTTCATATTATTGAAAATGTTTTTTTTTTTCAGATTTTTGCCCGGAGTCATATATCATTGTAAAGGAGCTCTCTTTAAAGTAAGTCTAGTTGTAAGTTAATCTTAGTGTTAAAACCGCAATGACAAATTCATTCTCATACCTTGTTTTTAATAAATCAACAACCGCAGTGCTTTTTTAATTATTTTGTGTAGAAAAAAAAATCTTATTTTAATATCGTGCTATTTCTTTCTCTGTCATATTTTTCATGATTACTCTCTTGGCAAAATACCAAGATCTTACTCGCTTATCTTCCGTAACCTTTGCTCAGCAAAATGGCTCAAGATTTCTCAATAATCTACTGGTTATTTTTTTAATTTTAAACTTATGTCCGTCGATCATCTTTAATTATTATCATTATATGGTATAATGGTTTATCGGCATATTGTAGAACATTTAAAGGAAGCTTCAATTTCAAAATTTCAAATCACATTTATTTTAGGGTATTTGAGCCTCATTGTAATAATCAACAGGCAAATGACATTTAATTAATATGGCACTAACTTTTATTGTACACAGTCACACCAATCATTTATTTAACGTCACTGACGTTGTAACATATTCTAAATCGAATAATGTTATCAAAATGTCAAAGGAATTGGGTTACTTAAATAATTACATTTCAAGGTCCAAGTCTACCCAAATCTCCGATTCAATCATATTATTTGCATGATTCTAAACATAGTTTTTGTCAAATGAGGAAACACCGGTTAACCTTGCACGACGTCGCTTCAAATACAGACTTTTGTTGAGTTAATTGAAGTACTACGCGTGTCGTTAAATTTAACTAACTTGTATACTTGTATAGTGATCGATCAATATTCAAACGAAGTGCTCATGTATTCATGAAAACGACTTGTAACTTGTTGTGTTGGTTTGCATCCTCTGAATTACTTATGTTAGCCGTCATTTGCGAAGGATTGTGAACGTGCAACGAAGGCCAGGTCTACAAGACCGGTCTACAGTTCTGGAAACACGAGCGGCATTGTCTAAAACTACCGGCCGATCCACAATAATAAACGCCAGATAGCCACTCCATGAAACTGACATTTGAAGCATATGAGTTGAGCCTCCACACGCTCAGTATTTATTCAATATGCAGATTACATACTAACTATATTTAATATACATTTCTATAATAAGATGATGCTGACAGTTAAAATCTTATTGGAAAACGAAAGAGCTTTATTTATTAATAAAAATAAAGATTGAGATTATTGCATTTTAACACTATACGTCAAAGAATTAATAAACTGTGATGCACAATATGGTGACGGCAATATTTTATCTTGTTTTAATTAAATATTTCAAAATAACTTTGTAATTTATAATTGAACGGAGACCAAAATTAACTGTTTGTTTCTTGACAGTTTTAATTTGAAGACTAATAATAATTATTGTCTGAACCCTTGACAGAAACGAACAGATATCATAGGGTTATATTATATCAGATATCATAGGGAATGGTACTTTAGTTGACTATCTATACATATAAAATTACTTGCCCTGACTGACTGACTGATTCATCAACGCAGAGCCTAAACCGCTTTTTATGTTGTAAGCATACACTAAGAAAGGACTTAATTTCGGATACCTTCTTTAAGTTAAAAATAAATGGACATGCGTGGAGAAGTTGTAAGTTTACGTAGGTACCAACTTCGTCACTTTTGCAGGAAGAGGCATGAAATTTTATATTAAAGATCCTTTATTTTATTTTATTTTGCACCTGAATTGATTTACTAAATCTAAATGAACACGAGCGTAGTCTCGGACAAAAGCTAGTAATGTATAATTTTACTTGTTAAGTATGCGGCTATAGTATTAATATTATGAATGCTAGACGCTAAAGACTTGTCAGCAGTTTAGTTGTGATTATCAGGTGTTTTAGTATGAATATTCAGTATTCGTAAAAATAATATAGGATAATAATAATTTGGATTTGACAATAGATGCATGTAGCTAAATGATACTACTCCGCTAGTTTCAACAATGTCTTGGGATAAAAACAATCTATTAGTATTCACAAACTCAACTTTTATGAGCTGCGGAGCTAGTGTGGACGTGGCCAAAAAACAAAATTCTGCATGAATTGAGTGTTAATTATATTGTACCTACCAAACTTGACTTCAACATTATGTAAATAAGAAAATATTGCAGATTTTGTTTCTAGCCCCAGCAGATTATTGTCGTAGTAATGAAAATGGCCCGTCTATATCTTAAATGCTTTCATTATTCTCACACAAGTTTATACGTATCCCTTTAATACCTTCGCTCGAACTTTGCACCTCCAAAGTTGTAAGAACAATTAGTCATAAATAATTGAACATGGCCGATATTCCTTTTGTAAGAAGACAAAGAGATGTCATACTCAAAACTTTGTCAATTTACTTTGAAACCGTAAAGCCCCTTACTAGCTCATGTCCTTACTTGGTAGAAAAGTGGAGGTAACATCAAGAGAACTTTCCACTCGGGGTACAGTCGTACTTACCTTGTCTAGAAAGGGATCAAACTGCGGTGCATTCTCCGCAATGTATTATGCAGTCCCGGAGCGGGTGCCAGTGTAAGCGGCTCGGAATCACTCCCACTCCCCGTCGAAGAACACACAGCTATTCCTTTAGAATTTTCTATTCCAAAACTTGGGGAAACTATTTCGCTTCAAATATCTTTTGTGAATTACTTGCGACGAATCTAATGATCGTAACTTATGGCCGTGTTAACTTTAACAAAACTTAGGCAGCTACGATACTACAATAAATTTTAGTAGGTTGGTAAATAGTTACACACTGCTTTGCTGCAAAATAATACCTAGTATATGTCAAATTATTAGATTAACTTCAATTTAAACTCTTTGCTTAATCCATTTCAAACAACAAATCATATCAACATAACACTTATCAAAATAACCGTTTGAATTTCTTACGGAGTAATATTCCTTCGTCAGCAGTCTGGATTCTCAGAATAGTATAGTAGCGTTCACAAACTAAAAAGAGACTATCAGCAATCTCATTTTAATCGGATCATTTATCAAAAGTCAAGAGTGAGCACAATGGTAACTTACATACTGCAGTAGAAGCTGTAAGTGAAACGAAACGATTAGGGGGATAGTGGGCGCCTTACAAAGTTAAAATGCTTCAAACACGTTTATTGCAAAATAGGGTCTACCTGAGCTGATAAACAGACAATATTTCCTTACGGGTTTGTTGTCACAGCTATTTTAAATTTATGTGAATGTTGTGTCGATGTACAGAGCAAATGTTCACCGGCTGGGTAAGCTAATCGCATCTCATTTCCTACGTGTCGCTCGTTGTAGTGGGAAGCACAAATGAGATTGTGGGCTGACGTGTCGTTCCGGAGACCCAGTCGCGTTCGACATCGCACCCGAAACCGCATCGCCACGCTACGCGCTGTTTACAAAACATGCTTCTATCATCACATGATATACCAATATGTATAATATGACATCGCGGATAATTTTATGTCGTGTAATTAGCATGTGACTTTTCAGGGATAAGCGTATTAATGCAAGTTATCTTCTCATATACAAAATAAATACATATTTTATACAGTAGTTATATGTATTTGAGTAGTTGCTTGGAATTCAGTCTAATTAGGGATTACGTCTTCAAAAATAATAAGCATTCTTACATTACCTACACTATCAATTAAAACGATAGGTACACCTTTATAACTACGAAAACAAACAACTGCTTCGATTACTAATCCACACAATATAGATAAATAATAATAATGTAGCTATCTTCTCTATAGGTATCTGGACAGAAAACCTATACACTATCTAGAAATGTACACCAACTCTATGTACCCTGAATACTCGCCAATATGGTAGTCATTTTTTTA
This sequence comes from Abrostola tripartita, assembly GCA_905340225.1. Classification (NCBI taxonomy): domain Eukaryota; kingdom Metazoa; phylum Arthropoda; class Insecta; order Lepidoptera; family Noctuidae; genus Abrostola; species Abrostola tripartita. The sequence continues at coordinate 9,505,743 of HG996488.1, forward strand.
CTGTACCAGTTTTATATTTATTTAACTTAAGTCAATTTGCTGAAATCGCAATGAACGGCTTTTCGAACGAATAGAGGTCCTTTATCGCGTTTCACGCAACTTTCCTCGGCCGGCTCTCTACTTACACGATTAATTTGAGTCGATAAATCCGCATTAAAAGCGGAGCAGGGGGCAGCCAACCGCGCCGTTCGGTGTAAGTAGCCCCCATTCTGACCTTTTTGTTCTCGTTACAATCACTTCTTCATAGTAAACTCTTTAATCTATTATCGCTCTACCTTCCTGAGTGTAACATAGCGTGACATGTCATAAGTGAAACGTTTTCGTAGCTGGCTATCGATCGGAAATTGGTAAGGTCTAAATGTCGGTTTCATACGGTCTGGCGGCGGGCGCACGTCACTGGCCGTCGAGACAGACAGGCAGCGTGCGCGGCGCCTGCGAGCCCATTAGACGTCTGCCCGATGTGGAACGCTCGATAAACTTGTAAAAACGCCTTCTACCCATTTAATTTTATACCTTCGCTTAAGCTTTGCTATTGGCAGATTTCTTCCTCCTTTTTATGAGTCCGTCATTAACTGTATCGTGCGTCTATTATTTCTCGCTTGTTTAATCTGCTCGTTAATCCAACAGTGTCGTTTCAAACACAGGCATTCGCTATAATTTTATAACGATTTGCCATTTTGTAGTTTTATAACTATTTCCGTAACATTAAATTATTGTTATATAGGTACCTATTCGAGTTATTAAAAAAATGTCCAGGGTAAAATGTTGCAAATAATGTACACTCAAATTAAAATTAAAATATTTGATACAAATAAAGTTGAAACTTATCATTTAGACGCGAACGCCAGCCACACCTCAAACGGGGGAAGTGATATTGGTACAAAATATTTATGACTTTATGTGATAAAGTTTATGTTGCGGTAAGAGTTTTATTTCTCTCGTGAAACGACTATAACTTTTTTCGAATAACGTAATATAAAATAAGGGAATATTGGCCAATAAAATAAAATGTTTTCTTCATAATATATAAATATCGTGTAGAGTACATAGCATCTATTACATTTCATAAAGTAAGTACATATACCTGTCTAGGTATATTATTACAATACTCGATATATTATCTATAAGAAAGGCTCCTTAAAATAGTCACCTTTGTTAAAAATCCTGTTAGGTATCTTACCTACGTGTGTAAATCGTCGTCGACGTCAAAAGTTTGATATAATAATGTGCACGAATAAAAAAAATATCTCTCCGTTAAAATATAGCGATGACGTTCTATATTATGTGTTTTATTTGTGAAAGTCAAGGCGTGCTAACGTATTTATATTACACCGAAGGATTAAAGTCGGTTCTAAACAAAATAGATGGCAGATACGATACACGATACTCATACGAGTACATACTGTATTATAAACTTTCAAAGTGAAATGGATTCTCGAAGGCGACATATTCAACGATTAAATGCTTCTAAACTCCTAATTAGAATGTAAAGAGAACTTCAATAATACTTTGCCGGTTGTCGGGGCACGTACGCGAACTTTTATTCAGCGAATTTGGTTACGTAATTCGTTGGAAATATTCAAGTTTTCCCTTCGGCGAGACGTTATCGCGGGTGGGCTCTCAACGCGGGCGTGGGCGGGCAGCCGCTCCCCGCGGGGACTTAATTTGTTGCTCTCCTGGCGCCTCGCATCTCACTTTCAAACGGCGTAACGCGACCTTACCACTTCCCCTTCCCCGACACCGTGTAGACATCATGTTCACCATCGCCCCGGTTTGCCTAGATCGAACATGACTGTATTTCAGCCACCTTACGCTGTATCACGTTTATTATTCCAATATTGAAACGAAAATATACGCGTACGCAAAGCTTATCAAAAGATTTATTTATAGATACGGTATGTATCTATTTGCAAAGTATTGATTATGTACCTTCTTAACTATAAGGCTTTATAGTAGATATGTACATACCTATACTTAATTTAAGAACAGGCGTTTCGTTTTATATCCACGGGTTCGGGACCCACAAAGTAGTTAAGAAAATAATCCCTAGTGTTAGTCTTCGTCGGATAGATAATACAGTGATATGTATAACAATTTAATAAAAGAGCTAAGTTAAACTTTAAAGCTTGTGTATTTCCAGCACACGTAGATCTTGGCAAAATTCCATTACATACGCGAAATACTTGACACGCGTTCACTTTGATCCAAATTCGATATACCATAGATTCGCGTGGCACAAGCAGCGCGACAATCTAATCACAATACTATAAAGGAGTGCACCGTAAAATATTTATGGGTGCGGGAGCAGGCACGCTCCGGTACCCGTCTCCACCACGGGCCATCTACCTTTATCAACCTCGACGATAGTTCTCTATACGATACTACACTTCGTAATTTTGTTGTTCAATGTAAATTGAGGTTAATAAGGTTAAAACACAAATCAAAGGTCATTCTTATACGATTTTCTTACATGCAGACATAGGTTATTCAAATAAAATTGACGACGCGTCGTCATTATAGTTTAGTATAAAGAAATTCAGTGTGTGCAGAGGTCTCAATTAAGCAAGTCCAGGGACCGCGGTGGACGCAGTGCTCGTTACACACCCGCTGAAATTGGCGCCGACCACTGAACTGTAACGATAATGACGCCGCGTGAGTTGTGCCCCATTCGTCCACTAACGTAAGCTAACTCCTCTCATGGGAAACCCTAAAAGCCACTTCATACGAAGTATGTACTTCCACATTTGGCAGTCTCGCAAAACTTTGTGGTTTTTGTGGCACATAAACAACTAGCACACGTGTGCGTCCGACCGCGTATCGATTGATTTGACTTAAAATGCATAGTTTTGAGCCGCGATGTCGATCGGTTTCCGCCAAATTTTCCGCTGCGGGCGCTTGGCAACCGCACTTTGTGGTACGCCACAATTATCTATACAAATTGAGAGGTTAACGTGGTAGACGTTGTGTCAACTTATAGAACGGCAATTTGTAACATTTCACAATTATTCATATTCTCCATAACTCCAATCGCAGAACATGACTGTATTGGCAACACTCATAATCATAGCGAGCGCGATCGACCACTGAAAGCTTTTTGAAAGCTCGTAGTAACGCGCGATGAAAGGCTCATGCGGTGATTTTAAGCGACTCACTAAGGCCCAACCAGCGAAAGTGACAGCTTTCATGTTTGCTTTCTAATATTCATATATATAATTATATATAAAGAAATCATAATTTATACGTATACATAAAAAGTACACGTACACAAATAGTTTGTTATGTTAAAGACACTATTATAGAAACAAATAGGATACAGCTACAGAAAGTGTACATATTCTTTCGCTATCGGATACGTGATAAATAGCTAAATAATGCGCCCTCTGTCGTTGCTCTAACCCCACCCCTAATGTCTTCTTAATGCTGCATGGAGTTGTCACATTGCACATTTTGAACTGGCGTTTGTCCTTTTCGGTTTGACATAAATATTTACCCGTTAGCCACCTTAAAATATTCTAAATGTCATTAATATTGAACTCGTATAATTATATGCGCCAAGTGGCATTGAGACGATCGCGTAGTTAGAAAATCCCTCAATAAGTGCATAAGTTTGTTAAGTATGAAAAGCTCAATTTCAACGCAAGGTTTTATAGCTCGTTTTGCCAATGTCGGCTCGCTGCGCGCTTCTTTTGTTCCACGAACGTGATCTGGCCGAGATGAAGCCCACGGACGTCATTGCTTCGTACCTCTTTTCTATCAAGTTTGTTTCTGCTCGTCGCACTTGTGCCATTTTGCGTACCAATACAGATGAAATCATATTCTTGTATACAATCTGTCGGAAATGTGAATATTTTCCTTTCCCCATTTGTTTTCACGAGGTATGCGACGTAGCAATGAATTTGCCTTACCTACGAATGTCGTGTGGTTCGCATGCCATTTTGTTTTAAATACAGCGCGGCCAAATATAGTCTTAACAACCATTTGCTTATGTTAAATTAATTATATTTGCCGATTGGTATATAATTATATAATAATACTATATGATATACCTACCGGCCTGTATATACCAATTACCAGCCCATCCATACAGAAGTATATTTTAGCCCTAAAATTCTAGTTTCAGTTAAAAGTATCTGGTCGACATTAGGATCTCAAAGAACACATATTTGGCTTGCATGAAATAGACTGAAAAGAGTATTAGATTAGTTTTTTAACCGACTTCAAAAAAAGGAGGAGGTTCTCTTATTCGTCGGTTTTTTTTGTATGTTTGTTCCCCCATAACTTAGTCATTTAAGAACCGATTAGGAATTATTTTTTTCATATGACAGGGTATACTTTCCGATTGGTCCCCTATAAATTTTGTCATGACCTGATGATGGACTTCGAAGATATGGAACAGAACTCCTCATATGACCATATCAGAACTGTCGTAACTTGAACATTGATGATATGATGATGACATTGCTTAAGTAGTAGTCGATAACTGACCCCTAGCAAGGCAGAGGGGGTGGGGGTGCGTTTCCTTCTATCACTTTCCTGAATTAAATATATCGTGTGAGGTATCGTTTGAAAGGGCTTTTTGTAAGGATTTCAAATATACTAGTCTTACAAAAGTTTAGGCGGATGAATTCTAGACACCACTAAAAATCGCATAGGATTTGGCGCTAAGTTTCACTTCGCTTATGTAAAGTGAAGTGATAAAATAATATTTTTCACTTTTTAGTGCTTTGAAGGTTTTAATTTTCTTATTAATTTTTTTTTATATTAAGTTCACCATCATAATCAGCCTATCTCCGTCCACTGTCTGGATAAAGGCCTCTCCTTTATTAAGTTATTCTGCATTTATTTACATTCCTACAACTAGTTCGCATTCAAGTTTTTCGTAGAATTCGCAAGTCTTGTTTTTAAATATAAAGAAACAGAAAAGCTGAATGTGAGATGTCATTGAAATAACATTTAAGCGCCCACCCGAAACAACTTGTGTACTAAATTTAACTAAACTAATTAAACAATATAATGTGGTGTGAGATATTCGCATGTCACAACACGGTGTGGCGCCGGATCGGTTGTAGGCGATACACGCTGGAGCAGTTATCTCAGTATCGCCTGGCTACGCCCGTTGTGGCCGCCATGTTTATTTTTAGTCTCGCATGTACATTCACTATTGCGATGAAATTTACAGCGATCGCCGCGGCTCGCCGCTTGCCGGACTCCGATACCGACGCTTCAAATGACAAGCTACCGCTATTTCAAAAATGTCTGCTATTTTACGCGAGAATTCCCGCTTATTCGATGAGCAATAATTCTTTTGTTCAACGGGTGAAAGGTCCATGAGATTACTTTTATTGCTTGGTATTAGAAGAAAACTCCTGGGTTAGGGCAAAGTCAAACGAAGCCGCTGCGGCCTATTTATTTATAAATATATTTTTTGTTGTATAGATTGAAAAAACATTGTAAGCTATGTTGGATCAACATCACTAGCAATTATTAGTATTTTTGACGGTAAATTGCTTGGTAAGCCGATACCCCTGTTCGTTAAAATAGCATTACGCGCGGTACGAGGTCCCCCTGTCAAGCTGAGATTTGGCGTAACTTAGTGACTGATTAGCAATTGGTGTGAACTGGCGGGCGCGACAGGTGGTCGGGGTGCGGGGCCTGACCCGCGGCCTCTCGTCTGATTGATGGCCACGTCCCGTTCACACTCTGACTTTCCATCTAACATTTGATTTCCTACAACTCCACTACAATGGTCCGAGGATAATATATAATTATTTATAGCTTCGCTGCTATACACAAATGACCTAACACAATTTTCTTAATAAACTTATTATTTATTACGGAAACCACTGTCTGAATCATTTGCTGCAAAATGTTGTATTCGAAACTTTATTGTAATATAAAGAGCAGTGAACATTTAGAACAACTATTTAAACGTAATTAAATTACATTATATGACGAAATACTTCACTATAATTATTTCCAGATTACTGAATACTTTTCTTACTATTGGTAAACAAATTATAATTATATTGCAAAAATCCTAAAATAACTGGGTTTTCGGGAAGTGAGTGGAGTGACACGTAAATGTCAAATGTCGATTGTTATGCCTGAGCGGTCCCACGCTCCGAGAGCGCGGTCTAATAACCCGAGGTCAAGTCTTGGCTCATGCATATTCACAGACGACGGTGAAGCCGACGGTGGCTCATCTGTAACGGTCCTGCGACCGGTTGTATGAGCTCATTGTTGCGTGTACCCACATGGTCGACGCGGCCGCGGTCGTCCTGCGCCAGCGCCGTGCTACTTGCAACCCACTTGTAGATTTAGGTAGCATAACTATTCCACGTTGTGTATATTTGTGATCTAGTGACACATTTTATTTATAAGCAAAACAAGTTCGTTTTTTTATGTGCCTTTCGCATTCTACGCTAAATGGCTATTTTGTATCATTATAATAAATATTAGAATACCAAATTTTGCGGACTATATCATTTCTATATAAATCTGGGTACACAGTTTTGGGTTTATTAAGATTACAAAGACTGACCCTCAGTTGTTGAGGTATCGTTGATTTATATTCTCTACTCAAGGGTGCACAGTTGCACACGTTTTTTAGCGTGTAATATTATGTCATTTCATTCGAGTAGATAGATTGTAGGCAACGGATAATTAATTTACCATGTTTCTTATTAAATACCCAAAATTACTCTCTATAGTGCGCGATGCATTACTTTTATTAATATGAGAATTAGATTGTACTTATAGTTTTTTTTTAAGTAATATGAATCGCACCCATCAAACGATTTGTATATGTAGCCGAAACGGCATTGACTTTTAGTGTATTGTTAAATTTAAACGCAATCTATTTTTTATTTAAAATGTCATTTGACTATAACATTTAGATTGGTCAGTTTTTACCGGCTGTTTTCATTGTGTCCGCGTGTCGAATTTGTTCAATGTCGATGCTGAACCGGAACATAACAACGCATTGCGTCAAATAGAGTCAAATGCGTTTTTTTGTAACTGATTACAACCACTCTTACTGATTGTGTTGAACATTTTAATTTTAGAGAGGTCTTATGCGTTTTGCCTAACAAAAATCGTTATCATGTTTATTCTTCTATTTTATAAGGTTATTTTGTGGAACTTAGTTGTACTAAAAATATTTCCTCATAGTTATGTGTAAAACCGTTAAATACTTCGTTTGATACTCATCTAAATCGGAATGTTACCAAGTTTCTAGCTACAAATACAAAGATGTGCAGCAATGCATTTTACATTTTGAAGGATCATTAAATTGCTCATTACAAGGCCCGCGCGCGTCGAGAGCCAATTAAAAAGAGCTGCTAAGATGAAGCTCGTAAAAATAAAGTCTTGTTCTCAACTGATTAAAAAGTCTGCTGTAATCTTGCACAAGTAAAATTTTTAATCAAATTAATTTATCGCAAACGACCCTAACGGCTTCTTATCATTGACCTAAAATGACAGCTATGTAGAGATAGTTGGTACGTACAAAAGTGTACATAACAAGTATGTGTCATTGCAGGTGTCAAGAACGTGAGGTTGAAAATTATTTTATGTTAGGACCATACACGATCAATGTTTCAAAGATAATTTCGGTTTAGGATTCTGCCGGCATCTATCAATTAACACGCAAACTCCATCGGCTTTCAGGTGAATGTCAATTAATGTCAAAGTCTGAGGAGCGTCGTCCGCAGAGAGAGTATCTGTAAACTGATAGATAGTCGGAACGGGTAGCAACAAGTATCTTTAGCGATAACTTCAGTAAAATTTACATAAATATTATCTTTGAGAGGACTCATTTATTTGATTCAGCTTAGTGTAGCCGACGCGACGTGTTAAAATGAAAAATATATGTGGAGGCATGGCAGCGGAAGGTCGAACACAGAATAAAACTCAAATTAACAAGATTATCATACTATTGTTCTCGAGTTACTGAAATAAATGTCGGACAAAATTACTTAAGATAGTTCCTACGTCCTATCGCTTTGATGAGCTTAATGTATTTTTATCTGAGGCGTGATTTATTGCATAAAAACCGCATTTTAGAAAAAGTTCATTAATTTAAATATGATACAAATGTTTAGCATTTTATTATAATTCTCTCTCAAACAAATTATTTATCACATATATTATAATGATAGTAGTTATTGCATATACAGCCATTTACATAGCTACACCGACAACTTGATTGATTGATGGTAAGTGACTCGTACTGGTGTTATCGTACTGTTTATAAATCAACCATGCATTCGTTTTATTTATAGAGCTGTATGAGAAATAGATTTATGACTAGATGTACATTTGTACAGCTTCAATACAATGTTTAATTTTTAAATAAATCAATGACTCTGTACTTAATTACCTTGCGAATTTTAGAGAAAATATGTTACTAGGGTACATATAACGTACAACTTGTCACCTACATATTGGTAAATGCACTAAATATTAGAGTTTTACAATACAGCCATAGTGTGTGAAACTTACAACACCGATCACTGTGAAATCAATCTATTATCGTCGTTCCCATGCCGACAGTTGATCTTACGTGTTTATGTTAGCTAAGGCCGCCGAAAGGCCAAAATGAGATCGTAACGTTCTGCACTTTTCTCCTTATAAACTTTTATTGTGCTAAATATTAATAGGTACTCCTCCGTCCGCGTAATTTTTGTAAAAAAAGTACAAAGAATTGGTTTCACGTGTATTTCACGTTAATTATATTAATTAGATAATTTTACACCGAATATCAAATTGATTTGGCGTGGCAAGTGTAGAAACAAAATATTATGTAGTCTTAGTGTTTTATTAGATATTCGCCGTCAAATAACTATACAATTAGAAGACCCAAGCCTTGCTGTTTAGAACGCAGATCACAATATTATTTCAAAATAACAAGAATTGGCTCTACTCAATCAAAACCTAGTGGGTGTCATACAAACCTTAGGTCGCCTGCACCCACCGCGTCGCTTACGTTTACACACCAAGTTGATATCGCAGTTTCGAAATATCGTCTGCGGTTACAATAATATCGCTTTGTACATATTTAGAAACCTGCACAGGTCGGTGCAGTGTTATTCAATCTGCGACCTATTTGTGGTTAATCGCTCTACCAGACGGTCTCAACCGTGCCGCAGTGTTAGGTTATACCAAACTCGTTTTTTACTCTTGTATGTCACATCGTTACACTTTTAAAGCTCATTGCTTTTAGTCCGCCTCATAGGTATAAGGAATCCACGTTAAAGTGCATGTTCTAACTCGTTTAACTTAATTAAAAAATTAATAAGCGATCATTATTTTAATCGCCTCTCCCGTCACGGTTGCCGATTTAATTTGTACATAGTTTCATAATGTACCCATATTCATTTATATCATGATAGTTTAATACAATAATATAAAATTTTTGTATTCATAAGCTTTTTTATGAAAGTCATTAACTTTGCTTAGTTAAACTGAAAAAATAAGGTGCCGTGATAAATCTATTATGATTTATTTTATAACATGTGATTGTATGAATTTTACTTGATATAATAGCTATCCAAATGAATACGAGTGGATTTAAATATCGAATCACTTATTCATTTCCGAGCTTCCAGCTAACAAGGACTCGCACGACGAGTCTAATAAGTAGGTCAAGTAACCCTTTGGCGTGTAGAGGAGTGAGAGCAATCACACGCGCCGCCCGCCTAATTGAAGTCCAATGTCGCGCGGCCCGCCCACGGTGATTGATACCGCCCAGACCAAGCCGGCATCTAATTCGATTGTGATATTGTTTGGACGCGCATCGACGTCACTCCCACGAGCCAGAATCTAATATGTACGCACGAGGATGATGTCATCCTGAGACAGCGATCGTTCGATTCATTTCGAGTGGTCGAACGAGATACGCTTCGAGGGAGATTGATGAGCGTCCGTTAAAGCGTGTTGTATCGCTCGTTGTCACCGTGAAAAAAAGCGCTTAAGCAGGCATGCCAGAAAGGTGGTGGTGGGGGCTAATTAGTCGCGCCATAGCCATCAATATCCATTAGCGGCGCCGCACGCGACGCTCGGCGGCGAGTCGCGCCGAGTCGCGCCGCCGCCGCCCCGCGCCGCTACGCCGTCGCCGCCCTTGACGATTGCCGATACCACTCGTGTGTTGATCCGCGATAAGCGTTTGCACTTCCGTGACTGACCGCGGGGTTGAAAAGAACAAAAATAGAGCAGACTTGAAGGCACCTTTTACAAATAACCATAATAATATGCACATAATCAAATAGAACGGCTTAGAATATTGAGTTCGCTTTATTGAAAGGCAATAGCCTCTTGTACTAACACTTTAATCAATTCGCAAATTTATTATTTTTCTCTGAAAAAGCCGACCTAAAAACTTTAGCTTATTTTGATAGATTAGTGGCATCTGACATTTATAAGGATAAGTATAATTACTAGGCTAAACTCGTTTTAGTTAGGAATAAGTTTATTACTGGTTCGAATATTATTATTTTCCAATAAATTCATTAGTCATGTATTGAAAAACAAAATATAAAGACAGATTTTTACATAGTCATTACGAAATATTGAACATCTAATCGGGTTTAGTGTACAAAACGATCGTAGTCTTTACTTACTTGTAGTCTATCAAAATAACATCGAACACAAAAGAACGGCTTTTACTAAACATCAAATATTGTTTGAGCATGCATCGAACCCAGTTGAATGATCTGATTCAATTTTAAACTTCACCTTACCGTACGGCCGATGCTAGTAAAGGGTTGGCCTCTGCCCTAATCTTTGAACTATTACTTGACCGTTAGTACGCATTTATAATTTGCTCTTCGATTATTTAGTACGGTGGAATGGTACGGCGAGATACGAATAAATTAGTTTCGTGTTTGGGAACAAAGCCGGTTCAAAGTTTTGAGTAACGGTCACTGGATCGTTTTAAAGAGTTCAACTCATTCATGTACTAGTTCGTTGCCTGTGCTTTATTGACAACGTCTTTTGTTTACCAACAATTGAATGGTATTTCATTTATTTGTCAGATTTTCTTAACTTTGAAGGTACAAACTTTCGCGTTTAGAGTACTATAAAGTAGCTTCAAAAAATTGTTACAAAATTTAGATTGTTCTTCTATTGCAAGTTAATTAGAACTAACTTATAAAACTTCACACTGGCCTGTTAGTTTTTCTCACTATCTCCCCTCACACTATACGGAGAACTTTAAATTAACGGACCTACAAAAAATAATAATTAGGCACATAACAAAATCTAATTTATCATAGCTGAAAACGTAGTTAACTTTTAAATGTATAACTAATATCAAAACCGTTGCAATGTCTGTAATGTGATTCATTTCATAAACTATTTAATGAAAGCAGTGACAGATATTCCCCTATGATTGAACTTTGACCGGGTCGGTCGGCGGATGGATGGCCCAGACATCGGTCGCGACCCGCAGGTGTAAACTCGCCCTTACTTAGGCTGCAGCTTCCACACACCTCATTTACATAGCCAAGGTATCTTATGCACTGTGCATGCACTCGCTTCTCACTTTATAATTCAAATGATCCACACGAGCGCCGGGTGAATTCGAGGAAATGTGAGAATTTGTAACGGAATTTTAGAAGCTATTTAGAGTGAGAGTTCTTTGTTCATATCATACTAACCTCGCCAATTTATACTACGGCCAGCGAGATCTAAATTAATGTATTAATTTAATTGATTATTCATAAATTTAAAGTTTATCGGGTAGAGTAGAAGATCCTTTGTCCTATCAGTGACTTTGTTTACTTAAGTTATTCAGGATCATCGACACGGCCGATGCAACACGATGTGACTGGATTTTGAAAGGCATCCTTTGTTAAGTTGCAAATTCTAAGTGCAGTTAGTTTTTGATCGCGTTATGGCTTAAAGCGCAAAAAGATTCAATATTGTCTTTGTTTAGCAATAGTAAAGGTTAGTAGGTGACAAGCTTCTTAGGTACGTGGTAGTTGCGCACTCCTGTGCTAACTGCTAATCATAGTGGCCTTGCCCTGATGTAATCAAATTAGATACCTGACGTCATCGACTCCGACACCATTATGCTAATTAACACGAGCGGTGATCTAACGTCGATCGCAGATGGATGCCTCTCCGAAATCACCTACACTATTAACGGCAACGGCAAATAAATATAACACGTTGTGTTAAAGTTAACGTATGTACACATTCGCCTTGTTGAGTTAAGTTAAGTAGTATAACAAAATCAATTGGTATTCTGTATCATCAGTAACAAATATACCATACCTACCACTTTAAAAAATAACATCCTACTTACTTCCTTTTTAGGCAATTTGCAAGAATTTACTAAGAAGAATTATTAAGTGAATCTTCAATCCCAACTGCGAAGATCTGACCAGTTTAAGTAATAATGATGCCGGATCAAAGCAATATTTTTGAAACATTATGACGGTACGGTCGACCTGGCGGAAGGCGCGTAGGTTGATTCCAGCCAAGTGGTAACTTCCTTCATTACGTCAGTTTTGTGATTCACAATTTGTTCCATAAGATGCTAACACTGTTTGGTCATATTCTACGTCCCCGATGTTCTTAACCTCGCCGTGTGACCTTGTTGAATCCAAATTTGACAGTCACAAAGTCGCGATTTACGTAAAAAAGCTATTATAAAAATGGTATCTACGTTTAAACTTGGTCTAGCCAAATATGGCAAATTAATCACGTCAAAGTTTCAAACGGGTTTGTCTACTTCAAAATAAGTAAATGCTCTACTATTTAGTCTATTTAATGGAAATAGTCAAGTTCCACGTCCATTACACAAAGCTGATTGCAGAGAAACATGAACACAAGCCCAAGCTCGGAACAATATTACGATTACGTCATTCATAAAGTAAGTGCATTTATGTAGGGAGCGAGGGAGCCATCTTTGTGCGACTCCGCTGCGGGCCGCTGCTTGTGATATGAAAAGCAGTTTTCTGTTGAGTAAATAATAGAGTGACAGTGAGAAGGCCTCGCATCCGTGACAAGTAACGTGGCCCCGAGTGACGGTCTCTTATCCCTTACAACATAACTATTGCAAAAAATAACATTATACCAGTAACTTAAGTTCTATCGATATATTATATTAAAATCATAAGATATATATTACCTCACTATGTGATGCTTCTGAGGTATTAGTAGTTTATTTGTTTGTATCTTGGTAAGAATTGACTTAAACACCAATAATTTATTATTCTTAATACATAAAAATATACCCTGCTTAGTGAGTTATTTTCTTGCTACTCCTTCCACGGTAGGTGAAAATTCCGTACACAATTCAAGCAACATGATACCATATTAAGTAAGTATTCCCAGACGGCTAATGAAACTTCGCAAAGCCAACACGAGACCGCGCTTATTTAGAGACGGCGATGTCGAGCAGATGACGCCCAAACAAATCTCAATATCTGGCATATGGTATGAATATTTAGAACAGGAGAACGCATCGAACGTTTCTCTGCACGGCTATAAGACATCGAAAATAGATTGTGCGAATGGGGTTAGACGCACCTGTTATTTGGCTTTCGGGCGGGTGCGGTGTTGGGAGCGCGGGGTGGCAGATTCATTAATAATGGCCCACAATGAGACGCCATTATTTACGAGTTGCGGCAACCGAGTTGAACCGCATCGCACACAGCGCATTGCCTTCAGTCCCTATCCGGAAACAACTAACTAACTGAAGCAAAATCTCCGTGGAATTCTATTAGACAACAAAAACCCTGGCAAAAAAGTAAGACGTACTCAAACATGTACATAAATTCAGAATAATCGCTTCGATAGGCTTCTCAGTTTTTGTCGAACCGACCTTTTTAATCGATATAACAAAAGCTTTGATTTTAACAACAGAACATAATTCGCCGTACTTCATTTTCATCTTTAAGTCATCAGACATATATGGTAAACCTACGTATAATTTTGGTAAGGCAGTCCATATAGAAGACTTATTTTTGGCACCGAAATCGTGTCTAACTGATTACGTCTCATAGTACTTCGTTCGTTATGGTAGGAGTACTATAATACTTATAATTTTTTATTGATATAAACCTGGTTTAAATCCTAATTTACTTTTTGCAAATAGTTTTTATCACGTCAGCCTAACGAAATATTTTTTGTAACTCTAAGGATCTATTATGCTACTTTATAGGTCTAGTAATGTAGATATTTTATTTCTGTACTTTGTTCGCATGGATTGATCAAAATGAGGTATAGGTACAATTTTATGATTTACTAAATAATGTATCATTGTCATACCCGCATATCCTACTAAGACACGCGGTGATTGGCGTTTTGCAACACAAAGGATATTTCATCAAATACACTTTTAATGTTCTGACTCAACAGCATTTTTTAACACATCAAAATTAAGGTCTACATCTGGTTATTTTGTTGGCTGCTATGTAGAACTACGATATCTAAACTATTTATTTTAGCATTAGTAAACTTTCAACTCGTTATTAACAACAATCCTTGGGTAAGTCTTTCGTAAACCCGACAAGGCGTTATAACAGATCGAATAAACAAAGAGCTATCGGACTAAATTCGTGCATGAACAGTCAGATAGTCTCACCAGAGGCGGTGAGATGAGGTAAGCGACCTTAAAAGCCACTCAGCACTGTGCGCTTTCCGCGCCGGCGCCGCTCACTGCGTTTCTTATTACTTAGCGAATAATTTGGATAATAACTAGCTACTCCGGTACTGCTCTTAAATTCAACCACTTTTAAGTAGAGTGACACATCGCTGCCCTCCACGTACTATAGCCAAGATGTACACAGAAACTCAATCATATTCAGGTGCTTTAGTTAGCTTTATTTGTAAAACTAGCTGCGCCCGCGGTGTTACTCGTCACATTTTTTCGGAATATAAAGTGCCTATGCGGTAATCCAGGATGTCAGCTACCTCCATATCAAATTTTATCAATATTGGTTCACCCGTTTGAGCGTGAAGAAGTAACAAACACACGCACAAACGTTCGCCTTTATAATACTAGTGTAATAATAAATTCATGTTACGCTAAATATTGCGTACAAATATGTAAAAATAAAATAGCAAATATCGAATCATAGGTGTTGCTGTGGTTAACAAAGCTAATTAGTTTCCCTGTCTCGGAGAAATAAAATACGTGTATTAATGAGCATGTTAATTAACCAATTATAAAAGAATACGTCTGCAAGTGGCTAGGTTTAATTTTCCTAAACTGAGCACATACGTATTGGGCCTTCGTCGTTCCGTGACATACATTGTGCCTAGAAAATCAAAGAGTTATTGAGTAACAAATCACCTGAGGCATTTCACAACCGTTATGGGTAAAACTGAATCAAATATTACCCAATAGAAGTTTTTCATTTCCGCGCTTACGTCACTGATCAGGGGCCTGTTTCAGCACATGGAGCATTTAAAGATAAGTAAACGTACTTACATCGAAGTCGTCGTACATCAGAGTGCGAAACCAAAGGAACTGTCAATTTACTGGACCAGTTACACCTACTTAGAAGCTTTCTGCCAGCAACATGAACATTTGTGGTGTATTAATACAGCTGTATTTGGTTGAATAGTCACAATTTCAATGCAGTTGAATTCTGTGAGTAGATCAGTGTAGGCTGGCAACAGAATACAAATGTTAAGTCGAATAGAGCGAGTTAATTAACGTTTATGCGGAGTCATCAAACAGGCGTAAGCGCGAAACCTTCGGGACAGGCCCAGAAGCGCGACTCCGCCTCACCGCTTTTAATTAAACGCTGGTACCGCGGTGCTAAGAAGTCATCTACAACCCACTTACCAGCACACCACCCTCTTTTTCTATACATTTAATCAAAAATATATCAATCGTACAAAGATGATAAGAAAGTAACGTATGGCATCAAGTTAATTTACTTGATCAAGTTGGTGTTGCATATCTTTTCACCTATAGGAGAAATGGAAAATAGCTATTTTCTATTTATGGCAATATATCTGCGGTATGTGAAAAATGAAAAATACATGTAATTACCCCACTTAGATAGTTTTCTTTAATACAGTTAGTAACAAGAGTTTTCAATTAGCTATCTAAGTAATTTTTCGTAAATCACTTCAAAATTTATTTCTTCCAATAAACGTACGCGCCAAAGTTAATTTATTTTAATTGGCAATGTACTCACTCCCCAATTAGTTCACTATAAACTCTTGAAAAAAGTGACTAGACAATGAGTAGACAATAATTTCTATCGAAGTGTAATTGTTCATCTAGCTGCTAGTGTGTGAGAAAAAAACAATCAATAAATCACAAGTGATGCGTCCGTGCTCCTAGCGGGGGTTAGCCAATTACTGCGTCGCGCTTCAAGGAAGCTAACCAGTTTCTAAATTCTTCGTATATTTAATTTAGCTTAATTGGTGTGTGGATACACGGCGGCAGTCGACCGAGAATTAGAGCCTCTCCGTTGGCGAAATCGCGTTTAAAACGGTACCCTCGCGAATCACACATCGTGCGCACTCTTGTCTTATCACTTAAGTGGTTCTCGTATAGCATTGATGTTCCACGGTAGTCCAATACTGTTTCAAGATGAACGTAATGGAAAACTTGAATTTGGTTTTTAAGGCCGTCAGTCACCGGTGCCAATGAGTGAGTACCTACGTTGTTTTCTGGCTTTATACTTATTGCGCTAACTCGAGTTAATCGTGGGAGTTATATTTATAACTCCTTCAAGAAACCAATTTATCACTAATTGGTTGTTGGTCTTGAAATATTTTTTTATTAGTTTACTACTTAGGTTTACTAAGCTGATATAATATACCGATTCAATATAACCGTATGAATAGATTATTCTAAAGATGATGTCAACCGTATCTTTAAATATGATAAATATTGTCTTTATGAAGGCACAAAAGGAATGGACAATCGCGTTTGTGGGTGCTCAAATGGTGATGATGTGAATGGTACAGGAAACTCGGCGCGTGCACGGTAAACTGATGTGGAGATGAGCAACGTGGGCGCACCCCCACTTATTTATTATTGTCGAACAATTTACCACTCTATGTTTAACTAATATTTAGCGAAACGCTTATTTGAACAAATTACATTGAAATTTTTGCAGAGTCGCAGTAGTCTGCTGCAATGTTTTTCTGAAATTCACATGTTTAGGAATCTGAACTGCTGCACTTAGTACTTACAAAGAAGGTATCCGCCATGATCGCTAACATCATACAAGCAATTAACATTGTTCTCGAAATGTTCTCCAGTATCCGAACAAGGAGAGAGGTGCGGTGTTCGATTACACGTGCGGAGATTGGTTACTGTGTTGTTGGTATGTGTTTCATGTACAGTGTACTTATATAAGTATCTTTATGTGTGTGAGCACTGCGTTCGTCGTGGGACGGGCAGTGCATTTTTTGCGAACGCGAGATGAACGGCAGGTCGTTGACCTCCGCCGCTTGTCTCGGTGCCGAATTTTGCCAACGGAGCGCATCTTCCAGCCTTTTTACTTGCTGCAGTTTTATTGAACTACATACTGATCCAAATTTTAAAGTAATAGGGAAGTACATCTAGCGTAGTTTTCAATGAATACAAATTGAAGAATAAGATAATTGAACAGTGATTGACGAACGTTAAAAAGTTTAGTAATCCGAATAATAATGTTTAAAAATAAGTATATCTAATGCCGTTGGATAAGCGCAGTGGTAACACTTTGGTCGCGTGTTAGCTGGACGACGGCTCGCCGGCACGCATTGTGAGCAGGCGAGCGGCACAACGAAACAGCTGTCGGTATCATTGCTCACTCATTAGACGGTGAAAAAATTGTTCAAAAACAACTAATTAGCACCGCTGCCGTGTTTATTTCCCGTCTTTTATCCGAGAGGAATGTATGACCGACGCGTGCTTTCTTACTTTATGAAGCGCAATAAGCTTGCGCCCCGACTAGGTGAAGTATGAAGAAAACAGCCGCCACCAACCAAGATAATGCGCAATAAAAATTCAGAACGGAGCTCTTCCGCGAACGCTATATAGGCTACTGATATAGTTTTAATGCTATTATGTACCACCAACTAATTGCTTGATAAAATGAATCTTTACGACACATTCACTTGGAGCGGCTTATCATTTAGACTATAGCGACTTATTATAATTTATTTACTGAACGTTCCATACTGTTATTTATTTAATCATTAGTAATATTAAAATCCAAGCGTATATGTAAATTAGACACATTCGTGCATTCATATGATTCATAATTGCAAAACAAATTTACAAGCGCAACTAACTTCAGATCAAACTTAGGCATTCACTTTATTCAAAATTTATTGCAAAATACAGCGGATTAAAAGTTGAACTGAAGGTAACAATAAGCTGGCCTTGTCTCGGGCGTTGACCACGATTTTACAACAAATCATTTGCAGCTCTGCATTATTAAGATGATAGCCAGCCGAATAAAAAATGGCTGGATATTTCGAGTCAAACGACTATAAGAAGCGTATAAACGAGCGTATAGACGTCACGCTTGGTGGCGTGCGCGCCACAAAAACTAGCACACGTCGCATTCGTGACTACCGCCGCCTGCGCCCGCTCCGCTGCACGCCGCGTGTCCACCCATCACCGCCGCGCCAAACTATTGAGACACATCTCAAAGCTTGACGAATTAACACGGAACATTAAATCACACGATCAATAGAGCCTCAGAACATACTGTTACTTAGACATCACCACATTGCAAGTCTGTATATAAGTATAACACAGGTGAATGTAAGACACATTTGACCACATTTTATCTCTCTATCAAATTGGACAAATTATTTGGTTTGTCAATTTGGCAGTAAGAGTTTAGTAAAGCGTATTATTACAGATAGCTGTTAGGCTCGGAAGATTAAAATCACTTCTATAGTTTCCAGTATATAAACAGGTGATGTCAAAGCTTTGGGCCATAGCCTAGTTATTGAAAAAGCTATCTAGGTATAAAGCTCACAATTACGTAAACTACGATACGCAGATAATGTTGTATTAGAGTGTTAGTTTGCGAGGGCGAGGGGAGTCTAACGTGTCCTCGGCCAGGTCACGCGCCACGCAAACTCGTTCTGCGCCGCACTTTCGCCGCTCTTCGCCTGCGCCAGAGTTTAATGCTAGCTCGCTTGCACACATTGCACCCTTCCCCCTCAATACACCCGACATGGACAACTTACCAGACATGTTGCAACCATGCAATCAAGTCCTTTGTTCTCTCTTTTGTATTTTGTCAACTTTGGCAATGTGAAACTTTCATTAAAAGCTCTACTAACGTGATTTCTGGCCTACACTACCATTGTTTCATGCTTTCATCCAATAAATCATTATCTATACTATACGTAGTTAAGCCTGTTAACGGAGTTACATTTTAAATTTTTAAGCAAAATAAATATTTCCATACATGAATGTCGTTATAAAGAATGTCTAGTGCTCAAGATGTGGAAATAATCGGTGCAACACATTGACCGGCTAAAACTCTATACAATCGACGGGGCGGGCGGAAGTGTGGCACTGGCGAAAAGCTCGCAACTGCATGAGGAGAAAGGAAGCGGCGCGCCGCGCGGTGTGATAAGGCGGCCGGCTGGCGTCGGTCGCGGGGCGAGGTGGGGGGTAGCGGCGCGGGGTGCGCGCGCACTGGCAGCCCCCGCGCCGCGCCACTTGCCTCCCGTCAGTCGCCCGCCGACTCCGCTTGTGCTTGTGTGACTCGCGCTGCTCCGTGCACCGCACTCGTGCCCCGAACACGACGCGTGGCGCCCCACTGTGGCCGCGAACGCGACCTCTAAGCTACCGGCGAACCGTTTCTCCTAACTTACGTGCAACTTGCTATGTTTTAACTTACGGACATTTTACACTCCCTTACCCGGCTTGTTTATCCCTCATCATGTAAGTGTTACGCTCATACTATTAAATGCGGCATAGTCTCGTCGAAATTCGGAACTTACGACAAAGTGAATATCGTGAAAGTTTGTGAATAAAGGCTAGTGAGTTTTGGCAATCGTGATTCGTACCGATCAGTCTTGTTAGTGTTTGTCTTTGTTTGTGGACGGAGTTAAATCGCCGACGTTTTCCGAAATTCGACGGAAAGTTTCCAACAGTAGGAGCGGGCGGTATGTTTCTAGTGCCGGGCAATGCTGCTGGTTTGGGCCGCTCGCTCCGCCGCATGAGAGCTTTGCCTTGGTTGAGCCTGCTAGGTGCAGCCTGTGCTACTCGCACGACGAAACCCGAGTTAAAGTTTTCATCGACATTGCCTATAATGTAAAAGTTACGCTAAGTAGACTTCCCTAATCCCTGGCGAAACTTTTCCCTTCATCGTTCAATTTCTTCTATTAGTGGGTTTGGCTATTTCTTTCCATTTGATGTGTGTATCTGCTCTATCATATTTCTTCCTTTAATCAAAAATCCAAGTGCAAATCTTATCAAAATAAATGTTGAACTACAAAAATACCAAGTGTAATTTCCAAGAGTTGAATCATCTTAAGACCGTAAAGGTTTACTCTTTTTTACAAAAATGTTCATCGTTAAAAGCTTTAATGTTGCTTAACTTGTACATGTGATATTATGGTTGATCTGGTTTCCATATTTTATAACTCGAAAGTTCTTCGCAATCTAGTCTACGTTACGCTGATCCGCATCTCTTTTTGAATAACTTAACTTTCTACATTGTTACAAAGGTATGCCAAAACTTGCATGCTTGTCTTATCATACATTATCAGTAGTGAGAAAATTACGTAGTTTTTAATCTTATCATATAATAAAACACAACATTGCGTTGAGTCAAGATAAATATAGTTTATAAAAAATGTTCCATAGTAAAGAAACCGAAAAATGCCATTTTTTTAAGACATTCATGGAAATATACATTTGTTCTTACAAAATTGTTACAATGTTTAATAACGATGTGTGTTAGAAAATTAAATGATTTAAAAAAATCTCTATAGAATTTCCGTTAACAAATAAACTAAAATACAATTATTTACGTAAAGTAATGTAGTAATCTGAATGATATCTTAAGACTCGAAAATGTCCAAATAAACAGAGCTGAGCGTGTTAATTTTAAAAATGGCAGGGCTTATCCATTTAAATGTACCTACAATGGTTTGTTTGCAACGTTCCTACTACGAGGGTAACAGCTGGGTCTGCTACCTGCCCAACAATAAAAACGTGTGTCAATAGAGGGCCCGCTCTGCATTATTATTATTATCAGCCCATTCCAACACCTAATACAGATATTAATTTTAAAAATATAATTATCAAGTCAGGTCAGTGTAGTTAAAATTAAGAATAAAAAAATGTGAAACGTTTGTACAACCAAACTTAATATGACCAGCAACTAAAATGGTAAGTACTACCTACAAGAAATTCAAACAGACAGATTTTTTGCTTCCCTCTGCAAGATATTCACGTGGTGTTAAACCACAATTTCGGTTCAGTCTCGTGTGCACATTATTTCCTTACAATGAACATATAATTTATTAATTTGTGCCGTGAATTCATTCGGATCCGATTAAACGTATGTTGTATGACGTACAAGAATCGCCTTACTATTTAATGTCCTTTTAAAACGGGAATGCGTTTTATCATAAACCGACAAAATAATTTAGCAGAAGAATATGTTCCTATCTTCTTACAATCTAGTCAAACAAGAAAACTATTTTGTTTAATTACAATACTAAGCTTGCAATGACTAACTCTTGCTAATAAGGATAGACGAAACCCTAAACCGGCAACGATAACCTGCTGTTATCACGATTATCTTATCTGGGTAAAATTGGTAAAATTAAACGGGTCTAACTGAATTAGATGACCAAATATATCATTGATTATCGTCCTTTGTTAACAGAAAAGTGGAAGTTTTTTGTGACCAGATTTACAATAGTTTTGATTAAGGCATATATTTTGTACAAATTGCGCAACGCAGTAAAAATTAACAAGTCGTAAGACTCGTGACTCACAATCACATGACCATCATCTTAGACAGTCTGCATTCTTCAGACATCTCTAAATGGAGGAAATTTAGGAGAAACAGTGTAGTCTTGCATTTAGGGATAAAATTCGTGAGTCAAAAGATTTTCTTAGATTCCCATTTAGTAAAAATACCAAAGTTTGCGATCTTACATCGCATAAAAACAAAATTGTATCCTACAAACGTTGCGTAGGTATATAATCGCCGAGTTTTCAAAGCAGCAGGGTTTATTGTGTATTAGTATGAGGTTGTGTGTTTGATACGATCAGCTCGGAGCTGCGGCAGGTCGGCAGCCCTCGCTCTACGTTCGATAAGGCGTGCACATTAACGGGCGTGCAGTAGCGATAGCGCCAGAATCGCGTAATTTGCGCCTCGTAAATTTAAGCCGTCGCAAATTTTTCGCCTCTCTCGCTAATTACCAGTCCGCCGACGTCCCCTGAGACTGCTAAATGTGCCTCGTGCACGTCCCGAATGCGAAAGTAGCGCTAGTTGCGATCTGCTTTGCCTCGCACACGGTAAACAATAGGCTTTGTTTTGGCTACCATGGTTCACCTACGTGTTTAACAAACCATTTAGTTAAAGCCGCATACGTTTTACTAATGTTATTATGACAATCTTATTTCTATTTCCTATTTAAATTGAGTGGTCCTTAGAGTAAAATTTGGTACTCAACAATATTTAATACGAGTATCTACATTCAGAATAAACTTGGAACAATAATTTATTCTCATTCGTTTCACAGCATACAAAATAACCATTTCTGAAATTTTATTAATACCCTAGTTAGCATGCAACTTGCCACACAATGAAACGAATAACGTACAGTTTGCATTTCAGTCATAAAATTAACTTCAGTAAACATCCTTCTAAGTAATTGATAACACTTTTTTCCTTGACGATGTGAGTCAACACTGAGCGCTCTGACCAACGAATATAGAACCATGCGTGGAATAACAAACGGTGACATCACTTCGACGCCGCCGAACACATGCGAAACTACGACAAAACGTTCCATTTTGAACCATCGTCGCAAGATTTATGATATAAATTGCATTACAGGAGGCACAGAAAAAATGCCCTTGAACGTTATTACAAACCGCAATCGCAGGTTAGATGAGAATGTTGCATATGAAAAATTAAAACTTGCCATTAGAAACATTATGCTTTACGAACTCAACGTGACGCGCAAGTCGGTAGCAGAGTTTATAGCTTATTACCAAATATAAATTAAACCAAATAATATCTTTTAGATATTCTTTCCTTACTCAACTTTAGCAAGTACTGTGTCTTAAAACAGTACCTACTAGGGTTGCAAATATCAGTATCTTTCCAACGTGACCTAAGACTTCCTCAATCCTAAAAAAGGTGAATGTAGCATATGTTTAACTAAAAAACTTGGCGTAGTATGTAAGGTAAACTGCCAACCGTACAACCCTTGTAAGTGACAGTATGTAAATCTAGATGCAGAGAACGATAAAGCTAGCAGTGCACTAAGCGCGACGTTATTCCGATCAAGCATGTCGAAGGTGAACGCGGCGTGGTTTTTGCGACTCTATCTGCGGCAGACCGCGACTCTACCACCAAGGTCACCGGGCGATCATACCTGCCCTGCTTTCCGCCTGTGTGCCATTGTCCGACGGCCTTGCTGTCTGGCCAACTTTTTATCGTCCAACTAAACGTCTTAGTTGATTAATGCCATCTCCGGCAGTGATAAGTTCGTCAGTGATAAGAAAGGAGGACACCTATCACGACAGCGTTTAAATCACAAGAAAATATCTGCACGATTACTTTGTGTCGGATATCTCGAAATAAATTCTTCAGTGGCACTACGTTTACTCATTTATTTAAAAAAACATTATTATATTGTCCAAGCCCTAATTGCTGAGGGTACATTCTAGTCGATTAACATTTCATTGGTCCATATTGTATTTATTTTGCAATTGGTTGTCGCTTTTTGCTAGCAGGTGGTTTAAGGTCTTCATAGAAAAGAGTTCTAGGTCGTACTTTTTGATGCTTGCCTACATTTGCCCCTGGTGTTCATGCCCCATCCCTAACTCAGCCCTATCTCTTAAAAAATATCATAAAATAGATAAACATAAAAAAACACATTTCAGTTTAAAAAGTAATTACACGCTTTTGTACCGATCCAAAAGTACGCGGAAAACAGGATACAAATTCTACCAATCTTACTTTCAATTGCGTCACGTACAAAATGCACAAAAAAAAGTAACCAAGTCACTTATCGGTGAAGGTAACCAATAAAGCGGTACCTTTCAAACAGCTGCACCACGCGTACCAACGACCTTACCCCGATTTCTGTCGAACCCAATTCTATCGCAAATTATAAAGCCTTCGAGAATTACTATCGTAAGCGTTCACTTTGCAGCTTGTACAATTGAGTTGGGCTAATTACTATTCTGGAGGTATACTGAAAAATACGGTTGCCTTATGCAAATAGAATCATCGATAGATACCCAAAATATCAAAAACTTTCAATGAATAAGAAAAGCACAAATATATTCCTTTTCATCATCGTTATATTGATTTATTACAGTTCTTATGCCTCTTAAAAATATTTCCCGTGAAAGTATTATATAACTCGGGTAATATTTTTCGTAAAAGGTTTCCAGGCGAGCTGTTCGCATTCTAATTGTCTTGATAGCTTAGTGGTTAGAGCGCCCTCCCAAGCGGTGGGAGATCCAGGTTCGACTCCCGGTCAAGACCGTGGATGCGGGCAAGTGGTCTGGTTGCCCTTTGTGTAGAAACGTAAAATCTTTTCTTAAAACAATTCTCCGTGTTTTTTAGGTAACTATTAAATCTACATGATATTGTCGATGGTAACTTGATCGAATCGGCGATTTCACAAAGGCCCGCTCGACTGTTTTTCCCCCTCCTGCGCCCACCCTGTCCCCGACCGCTCTCACGAGATTCTTATTTAGATTCGCTTCCGTCTGATTGCTCTTGGTAATCTTTTCACTGGGTTATTGAATGTCTTCCCCGTGCGTGTCGAACACCGAAGGAATCTCCCAGCTATCGGCACCGACGTGAAAAGAATCGCCTGTCGATATCATTTCGTACCACTGTACTGAATTTCTAGTTCAAATGAAGTTAGTAAAAGTTTGATCATTTACAATGCCTATTGCGTTTTCAAATGTTTAAGGTTGTACTTGGTAAGTTGAATCACGATAGCACAAAACGAGTAGCGAACAATATAATTATGCAAATCGTTATTAATGTCTTAAGTATTTACTAGTTCGAATTTATTTTTTAATTTTCTAAATATTGTAACTTAATAGAAAAACAATGGCAGTAACTAAAATCTTAGTGGTAATTGTAATAAATTGTTAACCAGAGCGGACGAGACTAGCAGTGACTATAGTGAACCTCGACGTAACTAGATTTGGTCAACCACAACACTTTGTAATCATTATTACCTGTTTCCTTGTTACACAGTCAAATCTAATTTCACGCCGGCTAATTTACAGAGCTATGTCGACAAATTGTCATAGTAAAACAGAATTTAGCGCCATTTCGTCCAGTTACTCGATGAAACAACGTCGTAACACAATAAAAAACACCGCAACAAATCTGAATCGTTCGGAAAAATGTGTCGGTTTGAGTCGAGCGTATGCATGCCGCGTGAAAACCGCCCGATGCATCTATGTTGAAAATAAAATTTGAAGATTTATGCACGGTGAAGAGCGCGACGTTGCGTTGCCGCACACTGAGCTATTTTCAACCAGGTTATGCTTTAAATAGCGCATTACGATAGGATTTGGTTTCACGAGTTTTTCCCTGTTCCCGGCCTCAGAACGTTACGTTCCTAGTGGCAGCGCCCACACAAAGAATTTTTCTGTACGATGATTCCCCTGACACTTATTGGCGTTGCCGCCGTGAAAACACTTTTACATCTTTTCATAGTGTTCTGATGAGATTGACGTCAAATAATCTGATTTCAACGTTCAAAGTATTATGATTTAATAACCACTTTATAAATATTAGGTTGGAAACATTTTGGTTTGTGTAATCGTATAATGGTTTGAACTCGCTTAATTAATTTAACAAAACCGAACCGCGTTCTTTATGAAATTATGTCAATCAAGACACAATGTACTTTCCATAATTTAAATCGAAATATTCTGAAAAATCTATCTTAATCTAATGTTTCGTGCATTTTAATTATAAGAGTCTTAAATGTAATTGAAATATTAAGAATTATTGTCATTGCGGTGTTAATTTACTAAGATTAATTTTATCATAATATAGCATAACCCATCGAAATGCTCATTATCTACCTCCTGGGTTATCATAACATTTTTGATGTGTTCATGACTAGGTACTTATTTTATTTCATTGGCATTAATATACCTAAATTGTGTACATGACATTAATGTTTCTACCTAGTAGAATGATGATAAGGCAGCAGGTTGGAGGCGAAGATCTACGGTATGAAGGTACCTTTCTGCCTACATTGTAGCCAGCATCCAAATTAAAATCTATCATAACTGTTCATTAATTCCTCTTGCGCACCTTTTATAGTTCTCAATGCATATGTTTGCTGGCCAATAACATTGCGACAGAACGAGACCTGATAATAATGTTTGCCTAAAATGTACTGCCTGTGATGACGGCGTGTATTGCCAATGTGGCTGGCGCGTCGTCTTCACCGAGCGCGGGCCTAAGAGCGGCCGCCGCGCGTGCTTGCTAACCCGGTAGCCGCTTGTGCTTGGCTCCGGGGCTAAACGCCCGGAGAGTAACCAGTGTGTTTTGTTGTTCGCAGAGTTGAGCCCCGCACCGCACCGGCTTGCTCGCTGACCGCCGAGCCGCTAATCTAGCTTTTTACGCGCTCCACCGTCGCCTGCCCAGACCCGCACCGGCCGCCGCCATGCTCGCGCACCAAGCACCGCTCGCCCTCTACTAAACTCAACCGTCAACATCGATAAGAACGCGTGTGATAATAATAATTTAATACTCGCCTAAATAAGCTTGCAACGTCGGTGTCTTTAATTCTAACTTAATTGTAAGATTAATCAACTAGTAAGTAGGTACCTAGCGTGGTAACCGCGCGTGAATAGCCGCGGACCCGCGTTCCGTGCGTGTGTGTAGTAGTGCAGTGAGGGTGCGCGAACGCAACGCCAGTGGACGCAGCAGCAGAAGCTCTTTCTAGTCGTGTGACCAGTGCATGCTAAGAGCGCGCGGGCGCGCTCGCCCCCCGCCGCCTATGCGCCGCACTCGCTCTGCGTAACTGTGCGCGCATTTTTCGCCCCTGAAATTAATGGCAACAATGGCCACCATGGTGAACATGAATAACCTCTTAAACGGCAAGGACTCACGTTGGCTGCAGCTTGAAGTGTGCCGCGAATTCCAACGGAATAAGTGCTCGCGACCGGACACCGAATGCAAGTTTGCGCATCCCCCAGCTACTGTGGAGGTGCAGAATGGAAGAGTTACCGCCTGCTACGACAGTATCAAGGTGAGTGTTAGAATATTTACTTTTATTTAAATTGTCGATATGGAAGGAAAATGATAAGCGTTTCAAAATCTTATGCAGCCGTGATTTTTCGGTTGAACAAGAAACAACCCCTCAAGGCGACATTTCGCCGCCGCTATTCCGCTCGCCGACCTCAATCCCAAGGCTAGCTTGAAGTGACGTCACCCCGTCGCCGCCCGCCGCCGTCGTTCGTCTACCATTGTATGGGAATTGGCATAGCGCTAACATAATGACCAGGACGATGACTCGTAGCCTTAACTTTTCCTCTATGCTACATATTTTATCCTATATGTGACATACTCAGTTATTATTTTTTACATTTTGATACATGACAATGATATCCTTATGATTGCCGACAACGTTATTTCCTCTAGTTTTGCAATATTCAATTTAAATAAACTGTAGTTCGGAATCAAATTTAGTTTAATTAAAGCAAAATTTAATGGGAAAGGAAACATTAATATTTTACATCGATTTGCACAAATAAAACGGTTTATCGGCAAGTTTGCTCGGCTATTACGTGCCATAGCGTTATCAACACGGTAGAATGACGTGATAACGGGTAGGTATTTCGGGCGAATGGAGGGCGATAAAAATTAAAACTGACATGTAAACACGCACCTCGGCCACCGCTGCATCGCCTCGGGCCAGAGGGCCTTATCGCGATTATGTCCACTCGTTCGACTTTCCAAATAACAAAGGCCAGTTATATAACTATATAATATTAACAGCTGGAAGGACTTGAACAAGTTAAAAAAATAACAAGAGATTTGAGTTTACTCATTAAAAAAAACTGTACTCGAACAGCACTACATTTAAAACATGCATGTTTTAAATTTTCAGGAATTTACGAGTAATTTATTAATTTCCTGTAATTACGCGATCAAGAGTTAGTCGGTACCAAGTTAATGCATTATATTTTCTTACTCAACTGTTATCCTTCACCCGCTATTCAATGGGGCCATGTTTATAGCGTTACGATGAACATACAACGCTGATAGCTGCCACATGCACGGCATCATAACACTAGAGCTGTAGACGGTAACGCAAAATGCCTGTACCATTGCAGTAACTCTTTCATTATCAGATCGAAAAATAACTTTAATTGAGACTATGAACTAACTTCAGATCTAAATTATTATCCGTACTATAAGTCCGCTGCGTATAGTCATTGAATTTCAATATTAAAATTGCCTTAATGTGAAGAGTATAAAGACTAGCTGCGCCCCACGGTGTTACCGGCTACATTCTTTGGGGATAGAAAGTAGCCTACGTGTTAATGCAGGGTGTCTGCTACGTCCATTCCAAATTCATCAAAATTGGTCCAGCAGTTTGAGCGTGAAGCAGTAACAAACATACACTTACAAAATTTCGCCTTTATAATATTACAGTTATCTGTCTTGGTCATTCCCCTGTATATTAAGCATTGCTTGCAGTATGCATGTCTAAATCACAGTTCTAAGGCTGGGCAGGGATGTTTGCTGTATATTACCCGAGCCCGCATATAACGCAGAGCCATACAAGATGTTGCGTTTAACTAGTGTGTACAACAACATACACGTGTGTGGCTGCAGTAGGTAATTCGCTTAAAGCCGGGCATGATGTTTAGTCCGAGACTAAACAATGACACGACGTACATACACTGCAGTACAAGCTTTGTTTATCCTGGAATGGCGCTATCGTGTCCACAGTGTGCTCTGTCATAATACCGTCTTCATCATTTTATTTTTGACATCAATAAAATAATCTGATCACAAAATGTCTTAAACTTTTTAGGTATATGTTTCTGCATAACTTAAAATTAAATAATATTATACAAAAAAGAATAAGAATTAAGAATATTATTTATTACATTTAATCAACTCTTATGCTAGAAAAAAGTATAACAGGCGCTTAATGTATACTTATTCTATCATTTGACGTTTGATATATACGCTTATCTTATGTTTTCTCAACATTTCTGATAAAATTAAACAAACATTAATGCACGATTAGTTTGTTATTAAAACCGTGTTTCATAAATTATATTTTAAGTAACTTGAGTTTTACGAGCCACAAATAGATATGTCTACCATACTATAGTGAATATTATTATAGCGGAAATTTAGTCTTTTGACATAATGTTGTAAATAAGAAACTGTTGGTTTAGGCAATACTACTTACATACTTCAATTTTTTCAATAGTAAAATTATTCAACTTCGCTTTCACGTCTCTCTAAAAGATAAAACCACACTGAACCCGAGCGATAGCTCAAGGAAACTGAATAATATCATGGAGAATGCGAAATAGTGCATCGTACGAAGCTTCAGCGCTAATCTCCACGATAAAAAGCATCTCGACGACGAAGAGCGCCGCTTATACTGCTGACCGGCGATGGAGCGTCCAGATATTTAACTGGAGGGACGAAAAAGTAAACAACGGCTTTGTGAGGCGCACTAGTGCTGGCTCTTTGAAGCTGCCTGCCCGCTGGACCGCCGCGCGCCGGCCGCCCCTAATCGGGCAAAGCGAAAACTTGGTTCTTTCATTACTAAAACCTGGAACGGTGTTGTTATTTGATTTCGATGTTGATATTGTGACCCTGTTCTACCTGTTGCTGAATTAAGATAACATTTATGGTAATTAAAAAATAGACAAAGTAAAGTGTTAAGGTATTTAATATTAGCTACCTAATTAATTCTGCGCCCTCTAATCACTTTATGAACGGACGCTAACATTAAACAAAACCGAATGTTATCCCACAAAAGTTGTTAGCGCCTCAGAGGTACACGTAGGTAATCGCGGGCTGATCAAACAAACCCGCGGCTCATCCCGCGCCCGCGTCACCGCGCCGCCGCGCCGCGCCGTCGCAAAACGTCTCCCGTGATTAAGCCTTCAATTACGCGATATGACGAGGGGGTCATATTTGATTAGGCTACGTGTTGTGTTGATTAAACCGAGCTTATTGCCTTATTCAGTTAAACTCACTCACTTCTCTGATATATACCCGCGAACGATGCGTCGCGGTCGTATTGTCACAAACCGGATTAGCAAATGTCCCATCACGTCACCTTTGAGACTCAATATTTTGCTGACATTAAAATGACCATGAAACACTGACCGCGGGCTATGACGAAGGCGCGAACATAGTCATACAAGTTTTAATATCCACGTTATTATTAGTAGGTAGGTAAATGTTACGCATTTATATCAATTTACTTATCAGAGCTCCGACAGTGGTTGTGTCATGCATCGATACATGGATGTCGGCTTGCGAAATCAACTCGACAGTGACTTCATCTCAGACATCAAATTGTCTACGGTTGATTAAGTTCTATAACCATTTTTATTAGGAAGTAGGTACGTCAGACTTTAGCTTTATAAAAAATTGCGTGTTATCCACGTTTGCGTGTTGTGATAAAATAATAGTTCAAATTATAAATTATTAAACGATTACTTTGCATATAACTTAATTACTTACGAGCTGTTTTCTGAGCTATAAATGTATAGAAATAGAAACCCTTTTCTAATTTTATCGGGTCAATAACAACCAAATTAGTCTTAATAACACTCGTATATATGCGTCACAAAGTGTTTTAACAAATATTAATATAAGAACAACCCACACATTGTGTGAAATACTGTATGCGCACCTAATAAAGTACTTGTAAAGGGCAGCAGTGAAAGTGTGCGTGGGATTAGGTGATCTCTGTTCGCACAGCTTGCAGTATAGTCGCCATACGTGGGCAGTGATAGATGCACCGGCAGTCGCCGACGCCACGCCGCCGTCGGTCGGCTCGCGCTCAACACTCGAAATAGAAGTACACAACCAACTCGTCCACCCACACGCTCGCTTTCATCGCAGACCTGATTTGTGTGCAAACTCACTTTTAAAGTCGAATTCTACCTTGAACACCTCATGAAATAATTCCCACTTTATAATCTGCTGCTTACAAATCGTATGTAACCGATCATTATGACCCCAAATTCCAAAGACTCCAATACAAACAAAATAATAGTATACATCGCTCATAGTAAGTATAAAATTAGCGAAACAGCCGAGTTGCAATCCCTGCCACAATTTCTTAGAATCCACAAATCGCTTCCAACTATCAGTGCTCAGCATACAAACGATCTTTAGAATTATTCCCGCTGACCTATTTAATTCTTTATTGTGGCCTAATTTTATTGGAATGTTGTTGTAAAATTCCAATAAATAAAGTTATTGCTATTTTATGTTTTATTTTCAGAACAATTTGAAATGGCAATGATTAAATCCTTTGATAAACTCCCAATCACCTCAACTCAGTCGTTTCACAAATGAGCCAAACTACTGCTAACAAATCTGGAGCAAAGGCTATTGCTTTGGCTACTCCTCTTGAGGGGTTTTCAAAACTCGTCCGCTAAGAGTGTTTCGCTGCTGAACATTCGTAGCATTCGGCATTTAACAGCTGCCAGTAATCTCAACTATCAAGCCTTGTTTGCCACGCTAGAGTTTTTTTTTTTTTTTTTTAAATATGTTGATTAACTTTATGGACTGCTGGACCATGGACACTAAACAAACCTAAAAGATAAAAATATTTTGATCTTCCTCCAAACAATCTTTAACGAATAAGCCTACCATTATATTCAAATTGGTAGTCTATGCCGTAACAATACAGTCAACAGCTATCTAAGTACAGACAATTACCATTCCTCCGCATAGTGTATCAACAAATAAACCACAGATACGTATGTAATTACATAGAGAAATAATATCCATCATAATTAACCTAGAATACAATTTTATTCAGTGATGTACAAACAAGGTCACCAATCTGGGACTGGAAATTGTTGATGGACCTTCACGCATTGTAGATAGATAAGTAGACGTGGCCGAGACGGCGGGCTCTGTAGAATAGCAGGCACCGTTACGTGATTCATTATAGGTATACATATGTCTGTTCAGTCCGTCCTGCCTCCGAGACCGCAATGACGAGAAATTAGCTGTGGAATGTTTACTGCCTACGTGGTTCACTTAGGATCTGTAATTGGAAAAGGATATATATTTAAAATTTGCAGAATTGATTAAACTTGTTTTGATAGAGACATAATTCGTTTATAATAAGTCTTGTCGGTTTAACGCCTAATTAGACACAATCTAGAGCGCGATACGTGTGAAGTTCAATTATACATAATGTTTATTCATGAAACGCAATAATCAATGTCTTTAACCAGCTAATCATAAAAAATATAAGTTTACATGAATATTTTTTTTAAATAATGTTGAATTAATAATAGAGAACGCTAATTAGGGACTTTAATGTACTCAATTTAGTTTTACTAAATGTAACTATTTATCTTTCCATCCATCAGGTAGGTACGGTTGCGTTTTGCTAAAACAAGCGTTCATTAACTTTGTGTTGTGCAGCAGCCAACGTTGTGGGCGCACTCGTCGCTTGCTATCGTTTGCATTAGTTTTCAAAAATCACTTAATCTGACCTGGATTGAACGGCAGCATACTTCAAGTAATTGCTGAATAAATTGTCGTTCTGGTTTTAATTGTACCAGCATTTTGGTTTCGATAACTGCTTTATTATTTATATTCCTGCGTATGTTTTGTCCATTTAAATCGATAAATATTCATGTTAATAGGCAATGACGCGATATTATGTGAAAAAGTTACACAACAAATTAAGTGCAATCAGAAAGTTTCAAACTACTTCATGCGTGCGGATTGCAGTTTGAGTGTGATCCATGAAAGAAGACGAGTAGGTATCCAGATTCGTTACGCAGTTATAAATAACAGATTTTAATAAGATGTCCAACTTTCACGTTGCGTGATAAGTGGGGTGTCACGTTCCGTTCGCTCTCGGATTTCGCCACTCGCCGTTCAAATTGCACTCGGGTTGGCGTTCGTGCGCACTCTATGCACTTAGCCAACAACTCGATATTACAACATTAATTGAAAAGCAGACTGTAATAACTTAATTATTACTCTCGCAATATAAATTAACATTTAAATATTTTTCTCTTTTATTATTGCATTTGCAATGTTTGACTGATTTTATATGTTGTGAAACGTTTTAATGTCCGCTGAATTTGTGCTTTCTAAAAGCGTTTCTCTAAATTTAATCTTTCCACCGAGCGCAGAGCACGGACGAAAAATACTGTCGTGCCGTGTCCATTAGGTAAAGTATATTTTTAGATGGTGCTCTCGACAACATAAACTTTCATTCCACTTTCAGTTAATACCATCTTTTAATGCTCTTGAAACGTAGGTATCAACATAAAGGCATGAATCGTCGTGGCGATTATTATTAATGCGGTCATTTCCGGATATGATCTTAGACGAATGAAGATCGAATGGTCTATTCCCACTAGCATTTCCAGAGTCGTCAATAAAAAATACCACGAATCGTTCGCGAATGAGGAGGGGCGGCGCGCGGCGCATTCCTACATGCCGCGCATTTCCATCCGATATTGCGCCGCCATTATGCCCTGCTCCTCGGCTCCCGCCCCGTGGGCCTCACCCCGCCGCCCTTTAATTAAACGGTGAGGCCCGAGAGACACGTCTCCACCACCAACGTGGAAAATCACGTAAATAGATCCAAAGTTATTTTCCTCAGTCTCCTCCACTCCATCTATTTGGTTACTAACTTTATCGATATTAAGATCCGCGCTACATAAGTTTTAAGCAGTTAAAGAATGTCTTTTAACCAGTTTTTCCAAAAATAAAACGGATCCTAAAGAGAAAAACAAAACAAAAATGTGAACATAGCTTTGAAGTAATTTTTCGCACGGGTGTAATGGTAAGCAAAATAGGCTCGCAACATTCGTTGTTTCCATGGCAATGGCTAGGTGAAACAATGCGTGTAATTCGACGACATTAACCTCCTTTCTCGACACATCCGCGTAATAAAATAAAGGCGGCTCCGACAGGGCTCGTAATGACGCCAGAGGCCCCGGCGTCGGGTGTAGGGTGTAATGAGCGCGACTTATCTCCGCTCATTTACATGCCGAGTATCAGCCTCGACCTTGGCACCTCGCTTGCACCACGATTCACGTATACAACGTACCGAATTCAACGCCTCGCCGCGCCGTGCCGGACGCACAGTTACGTCATCCGCCGCCGTCAATACTAGACTATTACGTGATAGCGAAAGTCTAGTCTGGCCCTTTAAGGCTATATTGAACAACTGTTCTACAATACCGGACAGTCATAAGGCCACATATGTGCTAAGTTGGAATAGTGTATGGCAACAAATTACACATTCTCTTAATGTTTATATTTTCATTTGAAATGTGGTTAAGAGGTTATCCTACTCCTGCCACTGTATTTGACGGTTTACTTTTTTAAATAGATTGACAGATTCCGAAAATTAACTCAAAAATTATATATTTAAATTATTATTTTAACCCGAATAGAAGTATTTAAATTTGTAGAATCGTAGTCCTAATACACATTTTAATCACACCTAACCTAATCTTCTTGGTGCTCGTTTGTGTAACAGGCGCATTATGCACCCTATGATTAATACATTTTAGCAATCCTATTTCTATATCTTTCTTTACGTTCCACTCATATGATTTTCTTGTTACTAATGCTCACACGTAGGTGATGTCATGTTGTCGTTGCAAAGTATATTTTAGTTCTCGGAGTTGTTTGCACTTTGAGCAATTATTAAGTTTTTTGAAATCTATCTGAACATTCAGCTCGTCGTGCTGACGTCTGGCGACGATCTGTTCCGACAGCGCTACAGTTGAAAGATTGTTATCTATACTTAGGTCTCTACTCAACGTATCGCTGAATTACTTAGATCGACGGGCAATCGCTTCGCAAAAGTGCATTTTCAGCCGGAGGCGAAGCGCGGGCTCGATGTGCCACGCTTTAGCCCCGACGACGCTTTACATGACAATTGCGATGTCCCGGGGGCGAGCGACGTCGTCGCGACTCAGATGCTCCAGTGGCGCCGCTATCTCGCCGTTTCACAACCTTGTGCAATATCAAATGATTTATTAAAAATTGAACCCTGTATTTGTACACGTAAAGCTTCTTTGACGCAGTTGCGATAAGAAGAGAAAGTTCCGCTATATAGAATGTAATATTTTTTGCTCACGAGCCAGTGAAAGGTAAGAACCACATGGCGGTAGCGTTCCACGTGGAGACAAATCGTACGTTATTAGGGGCAAGGTAGTCGAAGTGCATTTCGGCAGTCCGTTTCTAACGGTCAAATGAGAAGAAGATAGGGACATCCGAGCTGTTCTTTCACGACTACGTTTGCATAATTGAATACGTTCACTAGTCGCGTCACGCGCGCCTCCATCCAACTCAGCATCCTTAATTGGCCTACGTATTATTTGCCAATTAAAGTGAATTCTCATAGCGGACGTGACACGAAACCTGTATGGATTTCACAGGAAAATGGATTGTCGGGTTTAGAACACCCTCTAAATTATTGTAGACAAATATACGGCTACCCACAACTTTGTTATGTACTTATACATAATGTTTATAATTGCAAATTCGTGTCTGGTCATGTCGTAAGTTGCTGGTGACGTACTCCTCGTAGATAGATTCAAACATCGCAATATAAACAAAGCCTACACTGATGACACGCTGTCTATAAATAAACAACGACACAGTACAATGAGTCATAAACCCGTAAAGTAGATTATAAATTTAAATATATATGAATTTATAAAAAGAACCTTTCTGCTAAAAGTGCAGTGACATTATTGGTTGAAAGTTGTAAAACCTGATCTTCAAGTTATTAGCTATAGATGAGTATAAGACGAAAGGCGCACGTGTTTTCAATGTTTAAAAAAATGGCACATCTATGAAAGGAAAATCTTAATAAAGTCATATAAATATTTTGAATCTACATCTTTACGAATGACGCAGATTGTAATAGTTGCACATTTCTTTGGCACACACGTAACACAGATTCATACATTTTACCGGCCACTACCAAGAGTTGAGATTCAAGGCCAGGCGCGTCGTGTAGGAATCGAGTTCCTGATCCGTCCGGGTTGCCGCTCGCTCGCTCCCGCCCGGCCGGCTGGAATGCGTGCAAAATAAACAAGTCTATCCGGTTTCGATTCGCATCGCGCGCTTTGCCCACTCGAAGCCAGACGCAGCCTTTTCTCTAATCCCATACTTAACAACTTATGTATTCAGAAAGAACTTTATATATTGTATCCGCATATCGATACAATGCAGCCGTGTGAAATAAGTCGGATTAGCGCCGGCACCAACTATTTACACTTAAGTTACTAGTGCAACATTTAGCATTTCAACTTTTCAAGCAGTAATCTTTCAATGTTACTATTAAAACATGCTCTACATTCGCTCTACTTTCGTTAGTTACGAGTTACGACTTATGAAAATGGGATTTAGGTTTTGATGATTTATATTGAAGTTTCAAATTCGCAAAAAAATGCATTGATTATATTATGTAAACAAAAGTTAAGAAGTAAAAATTACTAGAAAATTATAAATGTAGAGTTTAGATATGAATTTAAAATATGCGTTAGCAAAAAACTTTTGTTGTCAAAATTGTTTTGTGCCTTTTGCTTTTAAAATTTGTTTACATTTTATTCTAATTGGTAAAGTGATAAACAAATAACCTTGAGATCGCTAGTTCGATCGCTTTTTTAGCATAACGCAAGCAGTGGTATTATTTATGTAGCAAAAAGCACGTCTCGGAGCATCGGACAATATGTTACCGTTCACGGCGACCGATAGACGACGTCGCCCATATATCTCCTGGCGGCAGGCGTGATGTATCGCTGCCGATCACACCTCACTATTACTAACTATCTACAACCCATTATATGTATAATACATCCACATTATTTCTAATTCCATTGTTTCTCTTTCTACAACAAACGTCGCCTGTTACGCCTACTGCATCTCTAAATCGGTATCGAAAAACTATTTTTAGTTATCATTCTTCAACCTCAGCGTTCACCTTTTATACTAGTAAAAGCAATGAATATTATGAGTCGTGTTGGTTAAGTAACGTATTTATTCTCATCGTCCTTTCGGAAAACAAGAAATAACTATGGAAGGTACATGAACCGAACATTGTCTGACACTGTACTTGATTCCTAGAACATTAATTAAAGTGTTAGTCGTGCAAGTCGTTGATGAAGTACCCGAAATAATGTGACAGTGTCGTTTTTACGATGATGTTTACATTCCGTGGTGAGCGTGGCGTTGTCGCTTGTCGCGTAACGTCGTGAGATGCCCCTCTCAATGAGCGCGAGGCGAGGATGAGTGCCGAGTGACTGTCGCGGCCCGCTCCACGATTCTTGTTAAGTGGTGAGCATTCATTATTTAGCAACACTTCCACTACAGTTATCGTTGCCTTTTTTTACTTTTTCAAAGTGAAGTTCTGTTTTCCAAACGCCGGCAGAGGCATGAAAGCTTTCTTAAGTGTTATTAAGATTTAAGGGTTTACTTTTTCATCAAGTTTTTCAAACTTATACTTCTAAAGGCATACCTTATACTTGAACACGTGTTGAAATCCACGTGCTACGATTTACCTAAGTATTACAAATTCTTATTCAAAGTGGAAATCTTATAGTAAAGTAGGTATATGTATATTCTCAACTAAATTTAGAAACCTAATTATAGATGAATCCAGTTTAATGACGTTGAGATCGCTTCGCAATCTCGATATTAAAATCTGGACCCTGGCTGGATCTAATAGATCATTTGTTTTTTACTGCTCTTGTGGAACAATGTAAAATTAATATATCTTTCGAATTGCATCCCTTTTTCTGTTTACAATTTTTTTATGAATTAATCTCAAACTATAGATTTGGCTTGTTTGTTTTTGGTATAGCAGACTGCTATTCATAGTATTCATTGCTTCATAAACATTTATAAACTTTGCAAATATCTAAATTTTGATACGTAGATATACGTAGTCAAAACTTGTTAATGACATTTAATAAAAAGGTAACGAACTTGTAAACAAAATGAATATATGTAGTTGTAATAATCACCGTTCAAATACTTACTGATTAGATAAAAGCGACGACACGGCGATTTTTCAGGTTTGTCTCTACCTATGAAAATACACCAACAATGTAGTTTAGTACAAAACTGTTCAAAGTTCATTCTCTAAATTTAAATTCCCGGTTTGATTATCCAAACATCGTAATTAAAAATAATTTCACAGCTCTGAGTAATTTATCAATTATTCAACGCCCCAAGTTTGCACACAATTAACTCGATGAGATTTTTTTAAGTACAAAGCGAGTGTTCACCGTCGGAATGATCGCGACGCAGTGTACAGTGTTGTAAAGTAGAGCAGAGTAGAGTTTTTGTCGGCAGGTTCGTTAGTCGCTGCGAGGTGACGCCGCTACAGTACGTACTCGTGCTCGAGAGCGCTCCTCCAACTCTTTAACTGCCTACATGAAGGACACTCCACGGTGCACTCTCCTATTATAAACTGCGCTTTTAATGGTTTGCGCCGATTTTAATTATTTTCGCTATTTTTGGTTCACTTCACCCGTATCTGGAAGTACTGAAAAAATACAATTTGATGGGTCGACGTTTTCGAATGTTAGCCGGTTTATATTTTTAACTCTGGTATAATTATGTATAGCAATGATTGTTATCTTACTATTACCAGCCATGTCCGAGCTACTGTCTACATTTATTTAAGTAATCCTTTTCAAGATAATGAGATGCGACGAGTGCTCTTTAACACAAGAGGCCTGGACCTAGTTCCGATCTCTAACGAAGACGTTCAAAGGCAGCGTCGGACTTGGCCGTTACCATGAACACTTCAATTTACATGGCTGTTTCAGCCGATCACACAAAACGTAAGAGTTGACTCACACATGCGAATAT
Organism: Abrostola tripartita; assembly: GCA_905340225.1. Lineage (NCBI taxonomy): Eukaryota > Metazoa > Arthropoda > Insecta > Lepidoptera > Noctuidae > Abrostola > Abrostola tripartita. The sequence goes on from HG996488.1 coordinate 9,545,015, forward strand.
ACTCATTCCGTTATCGCATTAAACTCATATTCAGGCGATAATCCCGTTAGTTTGCAATAGGCTGACCGCGTCGGCTGCAGCACCAACAAAATCTATTAAGTGCGCCAGCTCGCTCCATCACAGCGTGCGATAATGCAAGCGTTGTTGCGTTTACCGCGACTCGCGACTAAGCGTTCGGGTGTGCTCCACGACCGCGGATTACCACACGCACAATATCCACCAAATTGGATAATACACTTAAAATACAATCGCGCTATGAACGCGCTGTAATCTAGTGACGCGGCTGCCGATGAGCATATTAATTTGTCGCGGGAATAGGATTAGCGGGCGGGGTAGGCGGCGCGCGGGGCCGTGATGCGATCACAGGCTTACTACGCTGATCCAAAGTACCGACGCTCTTAAAATTACTGCCTCTTGTATTTTGATAGGTAATTGTCTGGTTGCAACGACGTAGTAATAACTCTACTAATAGCTAGGCTAGGTAGATAGGTGAAAAGTAAGGAAACATTTTACATTACGTAATCTTGAGGAATTGAGTAAATGTCACAAAGAAAATTCAAAACGTGAACACCATGATATAAAAGCGTAGCTATCATCGACTCGGGTAGTTTAAACGCTTTTTGAGAGTTGGATGGACAAAACTGTGGCAGCTACTTTCCGAACGGCAATATTTCTTAGTTTGACAGCGAGATCGTGGTGGTGAGGTGTTGCGCGGCTCCTCTGCCGCGCCGCCGGCTTCGTCTTTCAACTTTCAAAGCGTCGCGCCGGAGTGTTTCGCCTCGCGAAAAGTTTTAAACTGTACACTTTATGTACTTTATTGTCTTCGCGGGGCTTGTCTATCTGCGTAAAATTTAAACATCTACTTTTCTCAACAAATCGCAGTGTGTAAACTTCATCGCTTTGAAGTTTCCACATAATAAACGTTGAACGAACATTAAGGACTTTACGAATGGTTTCCCGATGGCACGTAACGAACAAACATCTGTTAGTAATCTCCTAGCAACAACAGAAAGACCGTTAAGTCTCTTATGTGTTGTGGACACGCTACTGGTTTTTCAGAAAGCTCCGCCCTTCGACTGTCCTCTCTCCATGCTCCTCCCTTCAAGTCTCTTGCTGCCCTACTTGTTGAACAGACAAATAATAAATGCTTATGAAATTACAACTCGTATGATTCGCCGCTCACCTTTATACTGACTCAATAATAACAAAGGTTCGTGAGGCGTCATTATAACGCGCTATTTTATAAAGGACGTAGGGAGGGAGTTGCTAGAGGAGGTCACTTTTATTGAGTGAATAACTTAAAAAGTGCCGTACTCGTAGGTAAGTCAACAAGGAGTAACCAGGCGCGGTGGGTCTGTACCCGTGTCAGCTTAAATCGAAATTTTGCCGTGAGCCTCGGCGGATAGCGCCAGTTAACTTGTAACTCACTTTTGATGTATCGTTGTTTTTCTACAGTTAGATCCTTGTAAACATCGCAACTGGAAAGTTTTGGGTTGCCTGTCCACTATTTCAAATACGTTAGGAAGATTAAAAGACTGCTTTAAAAGTGCTGGAGCAATGTTGGCTGCAGTGGCCAAGACTTTATTCGACTTTATTTCAATAGTGTGACTTGTTCTCGAGCATTGGCACCATATTCAGATTACATTTGGTCAGTAGAACTTAATAAATGGCGGCAGATTGTGGAGCGGCTTCATTGTGCAGTATTACACCAGTGGGGACCGATAATAAAACAATGCTCGAACCCGACGGTTTTACGAGCTGATCACGAGCTGAGATAGTGGTAGCAGGGAATAAACAGCGCGTAAAGTCATCTGTGTTTAAACTCGCAAACGTTCCCCACTTCTATACGTTGCGAAAATATTACTTACCAAACTAGCATGACCTCATTACATTTGAAGCTCACGCCGTCTCATCTGCATTAGAATTGGCCATCACAGCTATTGAATAAGACACGTGCGTATCGTATGTAAAAATAAAAAGGTAAATAAGTCACGTACACACTCTGTACATACCCTACATACTTACAGTAAATTATTTTATGATGACTAAGAAGTTTGCTTGAATTCATAAACAACAATCGTGACGCGTTCATAGATAACTTATTGGTTTTTTGGTTTGGCTTATTGGTTTCGTCTATGATTCAGGACACCGGCAGATACGGTATACTTTAGTCACTTCAAGTGAAAAGTGAGGAATTCGTTTTAGCCACTTACAATCAAGCACGATCACAGCAATAGGCAAGTGACTGTGCCCACCAGTCGGCTTCTTCAGTTTTATGTAAATGGCTGTCGATAAACCGACCTCCACCCGCGCGGCGACGCTCATTTGCATTCATAGGCTCGTAACCCTTCCTCGTTCTTCCACAGCTTATGCAGCCTCATCCGTAGCGCTCCAGCGTAAAACTGGCTGCTTTGCCTTTTGCACGATAATTTACGACTCCCTATGTAATACGTCCAGGCGATATGAGATCGGCGTGTATCTTCCGACCGTGAGGTCGCGGTGTTGCCGTTCGATTTACATATTATATTAAACTCGCCGTCGCCCGAGTCCCTATTCCTCTTCGCCACCGGCCGTTACGCTCCAACTTTTCTCAATTTTTCCGCCCATAAAGCGCCCGAAAGGAAAGTTTCTCCGTCCGCCGCGTGAGGTCGGGTGTAAATACACTTTTTATAATGTACTTAGTCACTCTGTCGCCCCCTCAAAAAAGACTTCATTTAATAAGGACTTTTACTGCGACTTCAATATGTTTTTTAATAATTAACTTATCCATAGGACAGAAATGTGATTATACATATTTATTGTAATAAAATATTTATGTCACTGTTGAGAATGCCTTACGGCTTACGTCAGCAGTTACAATTATGTGCGTAAACAATAGGTAGCGAAAAGTGCAAGTATGCAGCACACAGTTGTCGTTCAGGTCGAAGCGACGTTTACATGTCTGACACGCACGTACACACGTCTGGCGCACCAACCTCGCACCTGTGTAAGTAACGAAAGTTACTGACCTTGACTACAGACTATTCTGTACCACGTGGCTTATCGAAGTTTCATAATGGTCGTCGGCTTGCCTTAAAAATAATATCGGCTATTAGGATCTTTTCATTGAAACATTTTTGTTTATATTAAAACAAACAACCTACTGCTTAAACTATACCTAGATCTAGAAAGTTATATCACTACGATAACATGGAAATGGTCGACGAACGACTATAGTTGAAAATGTAGGTACTGATTGAAGTTAACGTGACACGCAATCAACCCCCTTTAGTGAGCCCCTTTCGTTAAAACTTTCCCAAATACGACGCACGCTTGCAACCCTTTGAGTCATTTTCCTCTGCCCCATTACGTTCAGACGTCCACCGACACTCTACGACAATCTCACTCTATGTTTTATCTACAGCATTTTTATATCACTGATCTTGCTTACCACGAAGTTTCTTTTGTAGCTTGATCCTATGATTTTGTCGTATTAGCGGGTGGATCAAAGAAACGTTAGGGTGGTGCACGGAGCGCCGCCGGTTGACTCTCTGGCCCGATAGCGTCAATCTAACGCTCAATTAGCCGAATGCGATTATCCGATTTGGATCCAGAATCGCGAGCGTCTCCGGCGCGCGCCTCCCTAAGACAAGCTCGCCAACTTTATTAATTAAGCCGTGTCTTATCTCTTGTTAGCACTCATTCTATTATTTGTCTTTTCACCGCTCATTTCCATAATTTCATCGGCGAGTAATTACTTACCACTAACGCGGAGCATTTCTCATTGTGTTTGCATATTTTGTCGTCGTTTGCATTGTAAACTTTACCCAAATAAAGTTAATTTCAAATGATACGACGATTTATAGATCGTTACTAAATTATCAAGCACATCTTGGTGGTGTCTAAGATTATCATGACATTATTCACTGTGAAATATTTGTTATCAATAAAATGTTCCAATGTTAAGGATGTAGTGGGTGGGTATGGGTAGCGGACAAGCGTCCCCTCTCCCCTGCTGTGTGTTTAATTAGCTTAATTGACATCGCGAGGTGCGGTGTCCGAGCGTTTGTTTGCGATATCGCATTACCGCACCCGTTGGCGCGCTGCCTCTGCCGGCGCCGCCGCCCGCCGCCCTGTTGGCGACGCTGCTCCTAATTCTGTCGCAAATCCCTATCAGACGTTTTTCAAGATGAATGTTTCACTTCTTCTTCACTTTCACAAAGATCAAGGACACGCGTGTAACTTGGCATAAAATGCCCAAGTTTTTCGATTTCAGTACCTGTCGCTATTTATTGAGTTGACTTGCGTGAAGCTACCAAAATGCTAATGTAGCATGGCGTCAAACTGTGTCTAAAGAATTTTCTAAAGGTGCTCTTCCTATCCCTTTTCTTGTTCTATCCCTTTTCATCATGGTAAAACTGCCACCCGGAAATAAATTGTAGCCCTTACGTGAACGGAGTTACAACAATCCAAAATGTTGAATAGTATGCTCCTTAAAACAAAGTTTATTAGGGTGCACAAATCAAAGCTTTTTTTCTATTTACCTATATGAATATAAACAAATCATAGTTACCATATAGGTTAGTAATAAAAACATAAAACCAAAAATAATATTGTCGGTAGACTAAGCAGAAGTAATACCGGTTTGTTGTATGTTCTAATTAATATCTCCAGTCACTTCTATCATACCGAGTGCGTGTGATTAATCTCGCCGAACAAAGAAGTCCGTTTTCGCGAGCCCTCCATGCTATCGATCATTCACCTCCTCGAATAAAAATAATAATAAATAATAGGGTCGGCGCCATTGTCCAAACGAGCCGTGCGTGTCAGCGATAGCTTTAGCTATTGGATGTAATGTCGACCAACTTAAAATTATTATGGTAGGTGTCTAACCAGTAACCCATTTCTTTTGTTAATTATCGTGAGACTCAAGGTCCTTTAAGGCTCACAACACAACCAACAATTCACAAGTTCTTTATGGATAATCGTGTGCAACAATACGAAATCGTTGCAAACGTTTTTCGTATTCATTATAACTTGTTCTCCTGTTTTTCGCTATAATATTGTGTGGTACGTCGCAGTATGTTATTGTATATTTCATCACTACATAATAAGCTCAATCATATTAGTTCACCATACAAGACAAGTTTGATGGATGATCAGACAACTCAGTGCCCTACCTCGCATGCCACGCATCAACGCCACTATAGAATACCTCACACTAGCACGCATACAACAAGTATATTGTGTGCTTTATGACTTGATACGCCAATGAGAACTTAATTGTCGTGGAATAAACTTATAAACCCTAAGTTTGTGCCATGGCAAAGGTGCTCTTTTTAGAATGTTTGAGCCATCTTACCCCTTACTATTTGCCACAGTTCACGATAAACAATACGCAGATAAAGCAGTAATATCCTCACTAGTCCAGAAACTTATGAGCGGTAAACTTAAAAACGAAGTTCTGTACAAAGTTTTGTTAAATTGTACCCAAGTCTTGGGATGCGTTTTGCAATTCGTTGGCACCGGGTCGCTCGCCGGCGCTGTCCACGGCACGGTGCGCGTGTATCAACACGTAATACCCAAACAAATAGCCTTCTTTGTCGCTTATTTATTTAAGATACGTGTGAGTTACGGGTCAAAGACGTCTGTGTTATTCTGATCATAAAGGCGGAGTTCTCTTGCTTACATTTTAGTCAAATTTTCGGAGGTAACGTTGTGTTCAGAACAATGTGCATTTGCGTTTACTTATTACATAGTCTAGTAATTGTATAGAATATATTAAGGTTAAAAGCAATCTCTCATTAATCAAGGGTTCTTGTTAGGAATGTTAGGTGACACTCCTGAAACCAATAAATTTAATTCACCACCAATCTTTAAGCAAAGTGAGTTTATTTTATTTGTTGTTATCATTCATGAACGCATACATATATATATGTACCTATACATGTTACAGTTCGGCTAACGTACGCTGTAACAAAACCTTAAGCTTAATCAAACAAGCCGATATTCGTGTCGCACGTTTCAATTTCATCGTTAGATTTGGTAAATCTGTGAGCATACACCATGCCTTGTTACATTGTTAAAAAATCTGGACTTTCCGAAACATTCCAAAATAATGGTTGCTTCTTTTAACACGTGGTTGACAATCAAGCTGAGAAAATCTTTAAAAAGTAACGTTCTTAGTACCAATTACTATCTCCCTGCATAAACGACTATCCGTTGATTCGTAAAAGAATAGGATTTTAACCAAGCAAACTTTTTAGGATGATTAGGATTCATCCTAAAAATAAGATTTTGTATTGATAATCTAAAAAAATCTATGAATGCGTGTGAACGGTGAATCGATGAATTCAATTTAGATCAGCGTAGAGCGTGCAGGGGCATTAGCGGCACACATCGATCCGTTATCTCTGTTCGTGAACAAAGAGAGATGAAATTTTAATCGGTCGCGTTGTCTGCCATCGCAGAAGTTGCCTGCCGAACCGACGCGACGCCAGGCGTCGGCGTGCCGGTATTGTAATGAGCAGGCCCGCGAGCCGCGGCCGCTCTCCTCGCCACTTGAATAATACATGTATCGGAGTGCGGACCCAGCCATCGCAGCTTACCTCCGCTGCGTATCGTCCGATGCCCGCCGGCCACCACTAGCCAAATCGATCACTATCTGATACTTTATTTACATTATTACATTGGCCATGCGCGCGACTATTATAACATATCGTAAACAGATTGTTAGTCTTCAACTGGATAATTCATAATAACTGGATAATTTTTTTAAACCAAATACCTGAAAGTACCAGTTTGTTATTGATTATAAACGAGGGAACTTCCTCTTGCCAAACGTGACTTGCCTACACTAAAATAATTATGAGAAAGGGATAAATTTGTGTAATCTTATTCTTCAAAGCGGTCACTATTATCGTAGTAGAATTCAAGGTTCTGGAATTTAATTCAGTCATTGAACACTGATTTAATATTTATTCATTGTTTTGTATTCCAACATTGTACTGACAATGTTGAATACTAAAAATAAAGTTATGAAAAAGTTCAATCCCAAATATTGTTATTTGCGGAACTGCGTAGACAATTTTTTACCTGTAATAAAAATACATATTTAATGTGAGAAGTTTAAGATTCTTCTTAAAAAGTAAGAAACGGAAAGTATTTCCCCGGATTTTAATATCAATTCGGAGAGATCTTCTTTAATAAGTTGTAAACTTGTGTTGGAGGGTTCGTGCCGCAAATTCGATGCTACAGGCACCGGCGACTACCGGCAATCTCGTTAAAATCTACGACGAAACTCCGCAATGGCGTTTCACGACCATTTATGAAATCACATGCTACGGCTAATAGTATGTAAGTAGTTACTTACACTTGTAACATAAGCTGTACCTAACTCTAGCAAATAGCGATAATACCGGAACAATGTTGTCGTGTTCTGAAGTTGCTATTGTTTTGATAAACCTAGGGTTCAAGTGAGAAACTTTCTTATAGTCTGAGATTGAGATAATATTAACAATACGGTAATACAATCAACATTATGCTGCTTTACATGTACCTACTTAATATCAAGATGATGCTTGTACTGTGAGTCTTATTTAACTTACAAAATTTCTAAGATCCTTTACCTATGTTCATTTAATAAACTGACGCTGGAAAAAGAAAAATAAATAATATTTATATTAAATCGTAAATTCTGATAAAACTTCAATTAACCAGAGGCTTTTAGCATAAAATTTGACCCAATTTTCCGTAACATTTGCTTAAATTCTTTTTCTAATAGCAATCTTAAGGGTGGAAGGTACATAGCTGTCCACTTCCACCGCAGGCAGTGTCGTTAAGGGTGTAGTGGCGGTCTCTCCTTATCGCGCGCCACTACGCGAGTAATGACGCCTTCGATCGTTGGCTAATGGCCTCCGCGGGCCCACTTAGATACGCAAATGAGCATCGACAAGTACCGCCAGCCAGCCATCGCGATTACGCATACACATAACACCGACTGATGCTGCGCGCCATACCTTACACGTGCTGCCCGTCTGCGAGACAAGATTTTATACAAAACACCCGTCTAGAATGACAAATATTTAAAGACAAAAACAAACTTTGTAGTATAATAGGTACTTTCTCTCACTCTTCCCCATTTGACTCTTTTCGCTCCCAGGGATTGTGTTATTTTCGACACTTGCGTTTATTGCCCAAATAAGGTACCATTGGAACTACTTAAATATATCAATTCGACCATTAATATCAGATTCACGACTGATTCATGAAGGATTTAGGTGGAATTATTACAGGAAAATCAGAAAAGCCTCTAACTATAGTATTCTCTTTTCATAACAAACAAATAAATATTTATTCGTAAGTTAATAAATAAACTCTAGTATGTGACGCGTAGTTAACACAAAAAGTGAAGTCCAAAGGATTTGGACTGACGGAACATTCTATTCTGATTTTCCCAGATCGTGTCATTCACCCGTACTGTATTCTCGGCAGCTCTTCGGTATAAAAACGTTCCCTTTGCCGAGTACTCGGTTGACACATGTCCTCCAGTGGCTTTATACAAACCCCTGTCTAGTGGCCACCGAATCCATGACACATTAAATTCTTATCTACGAGCTGAATACATTGAATGTATACACATATATTTTCCTAAGTTTTCTAACTGTTTGTGCAATCAGTATTTTGCACCAAACTCACTCGAAACTCAAGTAAACACGTTTATTTAAAGGAACAACGAGTTCTTGACATTTATTGCTGGTAACTGCAAGGAGCAATGGTTATTACTTGTGATATAATTCCGTGGACATAACGTATTTAATTATTAAGCGGTCCAGTCCCTAATATTTACTATGAACAGAACGATTTCGTACATAAAAATAAGAATAGCTACCAAAAGTGTAATTCGAAAGAGGGTATTCGTGTCGTTCACGTCGTTTGTCAAGTATAATGCCCTATATAAAATTTTATTTCAGTCTAGAACAAGAACAACCCGACGCGCGTCGCTGTCCACTCCCTTGCTTCGGGACGTTTTGTATTTTTATTAAATGTCGCTTAATGTTGCTTTCTTTTATTGCCTCCATAAACAAACACGAGCTTATCAATGTGTCGCAACGTGGAAAATGATTTAAAGGATAGGATAAAAGGCATATTATGTTATTAATACAACATAAAATAGTTAACTTACTAAGTACTAACATAAAATACGTTGTACGAAGTCTTGTCGGCCCGAACGTTGTAATAGCGCCACTAGATTAGGATTATTCACGTTTCATAAGCAAGGAGTCCCGCATCGTGGGGTGGTTTATTAAACCTAAAAAGATGTTTGCGGCGCGACCAACAATGCAGGGGCGCCGCGTCGGCGCCCGCCCAGCTGTAAATGGAGTGCGCATTAATACTCAACTATGTAATAAATGTTATTGTTTGTCATAAAGTTTGTTTTATGAAGGTCGGCCGCCCGGCCCTTGACGCTGTCGGACCTTTCATAAAGTTTAGCGTTTGCTTATACCCTCACTTACGGATTTAAGAACGATCACGTGAATTGTTATTTTGTATTTATTTTCGGCTAGGAAACAGCACAAAACTCTAGTTGCTCACCGATCAAGTCAGATAAACGATATCCTCTTTGCTGCTCAATAAGAGCAGACACAAAATAAAATAATCTTATTTTGATATTTCGAGTAGATATACCGATGCCTTGCGACGGCGATGTCGCGATCGCTGAGTCATTGAAAAAGTTGCGCTTAGCTTTGCAAGCAATATTTTCTCCTAACCTTTCCGTACTCGGGGTCGAAACCTTATAGATATCGTTTGCAGTGTAGACGAATTATTGTCTCATGTTTTAGATTTTCAAAATAAAGTCTTGTTCTATCAGTAATTAGGTAGTCTGAACCTTAATCTTTATCATGAAATTCTTCACTTTATTTATACATACACCAGAAACTTATTAAAATTGTTTTATAAACTAAGTTTCGTCGATTATTTGGTAGAGTAGAAGCCAACAATGACTGTGAGACACGAACAGCCCCAACTTATTTGTATGTAGCTCGCGCTGCTTCTTGAGGAGGGGGCGGTTTCAAGACGTTAGGAGCAATTTTCAGCCTCGGTTCCGTGTTCGGCAAGCCGATAGCCTCCGTCGCAGTGCAGCCCCTCTGACCCCGCTTCAAGCGCGTGCCACACCTGCTCCAGCGCTGAACTGCTGCAACTTTAATCCCCCAATCCGCCACCGCACGACCGCACACTGGCGCGATGCTATATTTCAATTAATTCGACCATCCATTTCCGACGTGAAACTACGCGCCGCCAAATCTACTTCATAAGGCCCGCCAGGACGTGAACCTCCAGTTTAATACGTCTCGAAGTCTGCTGCACTGTTCCTCGCTTGTAAACTTTATAAATATATTATAAGCAATTTTCTCTTACGATCCGACTCATTAACGACAAACTCCGTCACGCTTTTAACGATAAATCTTGATTTACAAGAACACTTTTCGCCTGTAGTGACGATTTAACATTTAAAGCCCAATTAATTGCAAGTTTTGTTTTGCATATTAATGGGTCGTTCCAGTAGAGCCGCGTCGCCGGCCGGCATTAAGTTTCGCCGGGTGCACATAGAACGGAATAATCGCCACTGTCTCGACTTCATTTATCGCAATCGTGTTCATACTACCGTGATTGTTCGCCGAGCACAACCTTATTTAACAAACTAAATAAGAAGTTCTAAAATGTCGGTTTACAGTTGTTTGTAAACAATATATTTTGACATAAATTCACGATTCACTACATAATATAACGTAGAAAGATAATGGACAAGAAAATTATATACTTCTTATTCCTATTGCAAAGTCAGAATTCGGGGAGCCGCACGTGTTGGTCATACCGCTGAATCAACTGAACCCGACTCCTTACCGCAACTGAATGTACTAAATTTGATTTCGATTGTATTAAACCCCACTTCGACTCCAATTAATGACCCGAAAGGGCTCTTACGAATAACGACGTTTTATCACATTTGGCAATCAAATATATTTGTAAGCTTTATGTTGATGGACAAACCTTGTAGCTAGTCAAAGTATATTAATAAGTATAAAGCTACATGCTTATTTAGTATAACATTTTTTATTAAAGTAAATTTAAAATACGTATTGCAGGAGGTACTTTTTAGACAAAAAAACATTTTTTTTTAATTGGAATTGTGGATAAAGAACTATATCAAACTGCACATTTAGAATAACCCATATTGGTTACTTTCATCGGAATTTTCACGTTATTTTTTCCATTATAATGTCCGAACCGTACGGGACATCGGAAAGTTCACATTGGGGTTTGTACGTTTGACAAAAACCACAAACAACTTTACAGTGACGTTACATTGTAGAGACAACAGGCGGCGTAGAGGCACAAAGTAATTAGATAGCTGTTGTATTGTTCGCTTGTTCAGCGCTTTTCCAATGAACGGTCGTCGTTCGGTCTCGTGTTTAATTGCGAGCCACACCGTAACGGACAGCGGCCCGTTTTTGTCCTGCCCGAATGAGATGAACCGCGCATCCTTTAATGAGTCGCTTCTACCAGCCGTGCAGCCCCGAAGTCTCGTCTGAACCCCTCGGACATCTACATTCCATGAACTTTTAAATATATTTCTATGTACTTACACTAGAAGTTTTTTATTCATGGTATTTATATGAAGTATGATAAAATTCGGAAAATTAAAAAAATAAACTTTTCCAATATAAAATAAACCTCATAGCCTCAGACTTTATGGAAATGAATAAATGACGAAATAACGTTTAAAACAGATAGGTCATGTACCTATTTTACAAGAGCAATAAACATGCAGTACTTTTCGAAGCTTGTTTTGACATTACCAATTAAACTCTGGCCAAATTAAATCCAGTTATTTGTAGATAAACTAAAAGTTAGTCGTCTCCGATATATCTGCGAGGCGAAGAGACGCCATCGCGCTACTCTCGCCCGCATTCGGCACCGCGTAAATAATTCACACGCTCGGAAACGAGTTAGCCTACTCGGATACCGCATGTAATTCCACCTTTTCACGCCGAAAGGTTTCCGAGCACGCATTAAAGTTTTTGTCCGACCCCGTGCCTATTCACGATTAATTTTCCAAATTCTATTCCCTAACTTATTTATTGAGAGGGCGTTTCGTAAATACTTTGCTTAATTGACACCCGAAGCTCCGAACTCTGCGTTAACCCTATAAATTATTCATTTATAGTAGTGTAGATGACAATAACTGTATTATTTCGTCTGGGCATAATAATCTTGATACGCTCAGTGGGGATATCGGATCTTGTTAACATACGATAGTGACGGCTAGAATATCTGAGCGTGTAGCTCTAATTAATTATTGCGTGTCATTAATAACGACAAGGAAGGCAGTGTGGTGTGTAGAATAGGGTGTGCGTAGTGTAAGGCGATATCAGGGTACCTGATCCGTGGCCGGAACGAGCCTTGATAGTGCGACGTATGTAGCCGCCGCTCGACCGCCAAGCCACATCACGCACTTGTCATTTGTCACATACGTCTACTACACAAGGGAACTTTCCTGTTCATTATAATACCTTGTAGCTACGGCTACTTTATTGACTTATTTAGGATTCACTTACCCGCACCTAATGAACACACATAAGAACATTCAAAGCGATTATTATACTCCTAATATAAATTTACATAGTGCTTAAGATTAATACGAGTATAATACAGGATTTTAGCTCAACGTAATTGATCAACTTGAACCAAAGTTAGTTCGGTCAATTCAAGTTGCTTAAGTATTTGCCTATATATTACGTTGAGCTAAAATCCTGTGTTATATTAATCCTAAGCAGATCAAAAATTAATTACAATGTTGTATGAAGCTTTACATTTTTAACTCTATTTTTCACACTTTTAATTCCACATATAACTTTTAATACACATTTATCGTTTTTTCACTTAACATCTTCTCTCCTGACGATTTTTGGCACTTGTGGCGCGCACTGGGATTATTTTATTCATGTCAAATAACCCAAGAATTAATGACGTTACTATTGGTAGTTTATAATATTAACTTTTCGTACCATACATAACTATCATCGATCTTTTGCACTTGTTAGCTTTCCATTAGATGTCAAACAGTCAACTTCAGTCTGTTCTTGTTTGTCACCGGGGCCTGTCACGCGCTCGCTGGCCGCTGTACTTTCTTTACACAATATAAATGGTGTTACAGTGAAATATCGTTTCCACCGCGACGTTGAGAGGCAGCCGAACACTCTTCCTAGGTAAACCGTCCGTAGGCTCGAAACAAAGAGGCGTAGTTCCGAAACAATCAAATTAATTTTCTCCGTTGTTGTTTAATTAGCGCCGACTCTTGGATGGCGCGGCGGGCGGCCGATGTTTATCATCGGATACAATCGCACCCCGCCTCACCCCCACCCCGCGGCTCTCCAACGAAACCCATTATTATCAAAGTCAAGACTGTACACCCAAGTAACTTTGGTTCGTCACTCCTGCTTCCATTGTTATTATTAGCGACATTGTTTAGGCTAATTGACTTTGGCGTAAACAAATCGCGTGATCCGACTAATTGTGTAATCTTTTTGTTTCAGGTAATCTTATTAGAGTGCTGTGATATATTTGATGGTGAAAAATGACAGTATCCAGTTAACGTACGTATTTCTGTGTGTCTGTCTGTGATAACGTCAACGGAGTAGATAAAGCGCACACTGTACGGGACAGTGCCATCGAGGGGTGGAAAATATGAAACAAAATAGTTTGTATGAAGCCTTACCTAGTTAATCTGAAGCCATATTTAATTAGATTGTAAGGGTAGGTGGACGTCGCCGCTGTCCATTCCATAGACTTCAGCCTTTCTGTGCGGACGACTTGTGTACTTACGAACCGACATTCCTGCAATATTTTCACACATTAGGTGAGCATTATTTTACATTTGTACATTGTGTTAAATATTTTGTTACCCTAACCGAGTGTTCATAACTAGTGTTCTATATAAAACCTGTATGATTATTCTACAAATTTATTAATCAAATTACTGATATATTTGGTAGGTAATTATGATCATTATTTTTCTATGGTAATCAAGGTAGAATAAAATCCACAAGTGTTATGTCTAATAATTTAATTGAAATTGTTTCCTAATTGAGAATTCTCAAAAATTTGTACGTAGCTTTAAAGAAAACCTCGTGTCGGTTAGCACAGTGCCGTCGACTCTGTTCGCAGCGGCAACTAATCTAATTATCCGCCACGTTCTTCAAAAAACTTGCTAGGAGAGTGCAAGCTGTTTGCTCTATTCTGTCCAGCTCATCTACGGACCCCGTCTTCGGTAGACGGAGTCGTAGCCGACGCCGACGCACCGCCGAGTAGATAATTGTTTTTGTCGATTCCATTATTAGATCCCACGTACCTATACCGATACGTACTTATAGTGAACGAATTATACTTAATTCGCCCCAACGGCAAACGGATTATTTTCAACGGCTGACCCGCGTCGACCTGACCCCATCCTCTGACCTCGGCGCGATCATCTGCACCCTTCATTCGACTAACCTGTTTTACGAGATTAGCGCGATAAACACTTTACCTAGTGGAATATTAAACGAACTTCCCCTGAAGTATACAAAGTTATTTTGTGAAATTATTACAGTAGCACCCTCGTAACAAAGTAAAAGGTATAACCGCGCGAGAACACGTATTACCGACGTAGCAAGACAGTTTCCTCATTTAGAAATTAACTCGTAAGTATTACGTATCCAACTGTGTATTTATGTAAGGGGAAGTATAATTAAAGCGCGAGTTTAAATTACGCTACTCTTTACAACAGAGTATGATAAAATATTACTTCGAATTACCACAGACTATTTACTAGAAGTATTTATTACTCTTAATAATAACATAAACATCTATGCTATATAAGTAAAATCCTCCCCTGAACGTATATCTTAAAGCGATCATAAAAACAAACGCCTATCCGAAGCGCCGTAATTGGAAAAAGGATTTAATCAAATTGGAAAATACGGTGCAGCGCTACTTAATATTAGCATGGAGTCGTGAGCGTATAAAGTAACATACGGCTAGTGTATTTCGTCGACGGACTAAACGGCTCAGCTCCGAGGCTCGTATTTGTAACACGGCGCGTTATTAATAGCCGCGATAGCGAGGTGGCCCGCGGTGGACCACGATATTTGGGAAATCCGGATTTGCATAGGATAATGGGTAGCGCGCCGTTGCACCTCGCAATGTGGACGCGGCGCCTTGCACTCTACCTGCCCGCCGCCGCGCGCCGCCACTCTGCTTGACTAGCCGCATACGTAACTAAACGTCAAGCACATGTAGAGTTTAAACTTATGTACGAGACTAATTTCAAATATATTGTTAAACTTCTATGTACATTGTACATGTTAGGTAGACGACACCTATTGCAAACTTACATCATTCTCTTTAATTCTTCTTTTCGCTGTGTAACTTAACTAAAATATTAGTAAGCTTTGGCGTTGTTCCGTTGCAAAATTTAAAAAATGTTCTAAAATTGCAGCTCTTTAACCATTGTCTACTGGTATTTAATTTTCTATTTTTTTATTAGTTTGGTATGATAATATATTCTGTAATCGCAAAGCTTCGCTAGCAATCAGGGTGTTTGTCTGAAAACAGCCATTAATGCAGCAAAAAACGAACAAAACTATGATAATTGGCGAGGGGTAGCAGCGGTGTGGGGTAGTGCGGGGGCGACGGCGCAGCGGTCGCGTGCCTGATGTATGCGCCGCCGCCGCGACGCCCAGACCCGCCGGCGCCGCGACGCCGCCCCACAATGCAGATATCGTGCATTCGATTCCATTCCATACCGACGGCCGGCAGCACGCCTTTGCCGTTTATTGCCGTTTACGACCACGCGAAACTTGCCTGACTCACGGCAGCCCCGCGCTCACGACATCTACGATCAACTCTAACAGCTATCGGAAATCGACTGCCATACGAATTGATCCATTCCGTATAATTTCTAAATGTAAGCGTTGCAGGCCCACACTTGATTGATGACCTGCGTAATGACCCAGGAAACTATTTCCCTCGTATTTCCTCCACTCAATAAAGCATCAAATATGCTTATTTATGTGTCGGTATCAGTTTATTTGGAGTTTGTCAATGCGGCCTGTAGTGCCGACTTCACTTGAAAGACCGTCATTTGTCAAGATTATAGTTGTTTGGGGATCGAGATATGAAAAGGTTATTGTTTTGGATATTTCCTTTTTTATGTATTACCTAATTCTGTGTAGGCGTATGATGGCTAACGATAAAAGGTCCTATATAGTTATGACTTAGTATATAAAATACCAACATATGAACATATCAAAACACTTACGCCGCTATTGGCCGCTCAAGAGTTAATTTAACATAGAGCCCATTAGGAAGTAAGTAAAGTATGTTTTGACCTTTCGACGGCGGTCATGCGACCTTATAGATGAGATGGCACAATTAGCACGTACAAAACTCGTCAGTCACGGCTTGGCGCCGAGTGGCAATTACGGTATTTCATCCTCAATAAAAGTGCACTCAGGCGCCGCTAACGTTGGAGAAAGCTCCCCGTCGCCTATAAAGCTAATGTGGACATATAGAGATTTAAATGACGGGGTTGGCCGCGGACGCAAGGGAAACACTGCGGCTATGTGGTCACCTCGTATACCCTTATATTCACCAAAATAGAAACGTCCCGAGACGACGATATTACAATTAAAGGGTGTATGTATTTATACTCAAGGAAATAACAACGAATTTACTCACACACACATAATATACCTGAATAGGTACACTTACAAATTCACTAGCGCCCGACACCAACGGCCTTCGACGTTTTTAGTAAACAACCTTTTTGTACTCGTATTTTGTGCCTTCATCCAACGAAAAACTAGTGAACCCTTTCCGAATAGAAACATATATTGCAAAAACTTTAACAAATAAACTTCGGGAAATACTTTCATCCGGCACTTCGAGAGCCATCATGACTCTACGTTAGTGTCAGTGAAGGAAAAGAAAAACATTTTCCAATATTTACCTCATCATGTGGAGGTATAGACTAAATAACGACAGTCGTATAGCGTGTGAGCAAACATTTTGGCGATTAATCTGGGAATATTGTGCTATATCGAGGCGCTGGAGGCGGCACATTTATTTTATGTGCCGGCAATGTTACATACGCCATAAAAGTCGTTAGGACGGGCGTAACGTCTCGCCGTCGTCTTGCCCGCTTTAATTATACCTAGATAATGCGGCGCCGACTGCGCCCTACACCCCGCATTGCCGCCGCGCTGCCGCCTGGCATCAACCTTCGCGACATTAACGTAACATGATGCAATAACACAGTGCCACTCTTCGTAATGTACCCGGCCGTACACAATAATTCCCTATATTACCCATATTCGCAACATAAAAGGGCGATGCAGAGCAAACAAAGTTTCGTTTTACATCGTAAATCATCGCGGTTAATAATTTCACTCCGTTAGAAAATTGATTTATGCTTACATATTTACTGGCTTTGAAGGCTTAGTAAATGAAATATGCACGGTCTCCGCGTACTTTGTTCACAAATGAGTTACTTGCTATACACGCACTGTAAAACTGCCTGAAGACACGCCTCCATCTTCAGAACAATAAGGAGTACAGATATACCACAATCATTCCGATAAAACAAGATGGTACATGCAACTGTAATTTTTTAATCGTTTTTGTACTAACATGTCTAATATCAATCTAAAAGTAACTTGGTACCACTGTTTGTTACTTCATCACGACTAAAGCACTGAACCGATCTTAATTAAATTAGATACGGAGTTAGATTGGACCCTATCGTAGAACATAGGCTACTTTTTGTTCCGGAAAACGATGATAAGTCGGGACGAGAACTAGTTAAAAAGAAAATAACGTTTGTGATTGATAATGAAGTGCCGTAGTTCCATTATTCTTTCATAATTTTTGACAATTCCTTCAATCTTTATGATTTAACTTTAGTATGCCTGGGAATTGTAGTTACTCTTAATATATATTCCTGCAGTGTGCAGTGAGATGTGTTATCAAAATTACAATATAATTACCGTTATAAATTACTTTTGAACATAATAAATTGTAATATTAAAGAATAGTTCGAATTTTTTAGACGTCTTTCTTCAGGGCTCAAGCTATATTCATATTGAATTGCAAGTAAATTATTTAGCTGCAATAACTTTATACACTAAAGGTTACTTTCACATCAATAATATTAGGCAAAATTAAATCTAAACCACTCTCAAGTTCGATCCCCAAGCCAATGTTTATAATACACGATATATGTTAAATATATTATTCATAGGTCGGTTGGTTCTCAAACGCGACGGTCTGGCGGTCTCCAGACGGGTATGTGTCGAGTCGAGGCGTTACGTTGAGGTAGGGGTCGGGCACGGGCATGGGGCACAGATGGAGATTTATCACGCCCGCCGGAGCTGAGACTACAAGTTCGCGCATTAAACGAGTCCGGGACATTAGCCGCCTGCAAGATGCCGCCCGAGATCATAATTAAGTGCCGCCCAATTTATCGGTGCGACCCGAGCCCGAAAACTCCTCTTAAAGTTCCCTTATCGTACGTAGTAAAGGCTCTTTATTTTGTAGTTAGTTCGCTACGCGTTTATCGCCTTATATCTTCTTCGGTTTTGATGTTGTTTACTCCAACAATACTTCCTATGCGCTGTGATAGCTAACGAATATTAATATTTAATATAGGTTACTGGCTAAAATTATCACAGTTTCAGTCACACACAAAAATATATGTATATAATTTATTCGTAATGAATTACTAAGAAGAGATAAAATCTAGAGTTGTCCTATCAAATTCCGGATGGATAAATGTTTAAGTTGTGACTCCTCACGTCATATTTCTATTCTTTTATTTCAATGGTTGTATTCGCCGTTTGAATCAATCAAACAATTAGAATTGTTATGTTTTACATTTTGTACCGGATGAAGCATAATGTTACAACGAATTATGTAAACATTGCCTCAAGCGATTGACATGGCGTAGACGGTATACGAATCCTCAGTATTTACCTTAGATTCAGGTGTAGTATATTGGTACAAAAGGCATTTACCACCCTTTCAACATGTTTGATTCAAATTCATTTAAATGACTACTTTTTTACTTAGGAATAATAATTAGTAATATGCATGTTTTTACCATAATTATTTCCAAAAAGAGTACGCCTTCAATTGCCATCATACTAGGGCCTAATCCACTTAAAAGCCTGATTAAATTACAAACAATAGACAACTAATGCAATTAAACCGTGGTTTAAAGCAAAACGAGAATGTACCGAACGGAAGCTGATCTCACAAAATAACCTTGATAGTGGTAGATACCAGATAGACACTAACTATCCTATTCGCCGACGCCAAGGTTTTGTGAAAAGAACCCGATATCGTTCAACGTTTTCTATTAACTTCAGTACAAAAGCAGAGAAAATACCGTTACGGAAACGTCCTAGAAACCTTTGTTGTGATACAACTATTGTTGTCTGTAACTATAACAGATAACTGATGTTGAAAGTCAAAAATCTTCTGTGTTTAACTAGTTCTATTGTGTCTTTCACAATTTGTAATTAGTCTAACACGATCTCCGTAGCTCTGTATAGTGATGTTTCTCGAAGCATCGGATGACCTAATTATCATTGCGAGGTTACGTGGGTTTAGACTAGCCTAAGCTTGCTTTTAGGTGGAATGGCGAGGTGGCTTAATTTAGCTGTGGTGTGCGGATCGGGCCGGTGAAATCCGGGCGTGAGTTAACCCCTTAAATAAGCAAGAAAGTCAAAGAGGGTACCGGCACTTGCGAGTGATGTGCGCCGTCTAGCTGCTTAGACTAATTACTGCAGCAGCAGGGTTAAACTGGTTAATCGGAGCGGGCTTGGCTGGCTAGGTTGGCTCCGTATCGTGCCACATCACACAGTAACGCCTCAGCCGCTACGCTTATTTCACTAGATTGCACGTGACACGTGCAGCCGTCCTTGGTCTGACTGATTCATTTGTAACATGATCACAACATTGCTGGTGGGTAGTTGCTTACTGATAAAATAACATTATTATCACTAGACTAGGATTTTCCGTTCAATTGATTTTAATAATTAACACTTATTGACTGTAGATATTTTATTTAATTTTGTTTATAATTATGTGACAGAAGATGATTAAAATTAACACACTAACTTTTACACATAAGTACTGGAAACACCAAAAGGAACGACAATCGTTGTCATCATCCTTATCCAGCTGAGCCGTTAATAATAATAGATTAACAGTAACAGTACCAATATATATATTCTTTAAACATTAGTAACGAATTAACTAACTATTCATAGAAAATATTATGTTTATCTTCAGTTTAATTTCAAAAATAAACTATCTGAATTTGTGACAGTTTTTATTAGTTTTGGCACATACATTTAAAAATTCATTATTGTGATTCATAGAAATTATGACTTTTCGGCGCATAAGAACATTACAGAATAGATCGTCACTAGGTAGCAAAAAAACGTGGTGAGCGCTAAAGGCATTCCTCACGAAAGTGTTCGCTGACCTAATGTTTTTTCACCCCTCGCCACGTTAGTAAAACAGGCAATTTACGCGAGCCTATAAGTAACAAGATTCATTAAGGCTGTTACAAAGTGGCGGGGGCGTTCTTAAAGC
Source organism: Abrostola tripartita (assembly GCA_905340225.1). NCBI lineage: Eukaryota > Metazoa > Arthropoda > Insecta > Lepidoptera > Noctuidae > Abrostola > Abrostola tripartita. The sequence goes on from HG996488.1 coordinate 9,565,697, forward strand.
GAATGGCCCTTGAGCTTGCAGCGTTCATAATGGGCGTACGAGCCGGCCGAGGTGCCGCGCGCAATTTAATGAAACACCTGGAGAGGTCGTGCCTGCTTCCGTTGCATTAATCTCGCACCCCGTGGTCCCCGCGACCGGTGCCGACACTATGAGCAACACCTACGACACTGCAACGTTTTAATATAATTTGCTTATTAAGCTATTGTTAAAATTGCGAATATGCTTAACAATTTGTTGCATATGTTACTTTCATGACAGTTTTAAGCCCTAAGCTTCGACATTAACGTTTAAAAGTGGCCAACTAATATTAAAGCCGGGATAAACAACGAGTGACCGCGCGGCGGGCGCTCGCCGGCGGCAACGGCAAAAGTGGCCGAGATAACTCCGTGCACGAATGCATATTTTAACGTTAAGCTACGGCACCACGATGCAAACTTGTTGGGAACTTCACCGGACTGAATAATTCTTACTTTAAGGCTTCTACAAAGATTTAGATTTTTTTGCCATTAGGTAGGGCTACTTTTCGCATAAGCACATAAAACCGTAATATTTAAATAAGCATGATATTGAAACTGATGAAATAAGAGACATGTTACATACCTAATAGAGACAAGATCGGTTATAATTGTAGTGAACATATTAATTCTATTTAACTTGAGATCTTGCGTCAACTTCTATTCAAATACAACAAAGTCTTCTTTATTTTTTTTTATTTTGTCAAATAATCTAAGTTTAGTTTTAAACTAACTTTTTTTAAAGCTTACCAAATTATAGTCTATCTAGAATTCTAGAGAGTTGTGTACCTATAAATTAATACGTAAAACTATGTGGTTTCCGGCTGCCTTTCAAAAGGTTTCATTTGTGGCATCTTTTAACTCTTAGAGTCTACGTGTGTGCATTATTGTAATATTAAAATATACTTAAGTATGTGTTATGGTCTAAAATAATTACTGAATAGGTACTGCCCCGTATTTCTAATAACCAGTTGTAATGATTCAAGTTTATGATCATTACATTTTTGAAAGTGCCACTAGGTACCTACATAAGAAATCTAAAAGACCCATTTCCTCTTTACAGGTGATAAAACCTGTAATAAGAAAGTAATTACTCTAAGAGAATTAATTTCTTATTAATTACCATTAATGTGTAGCTATTCGATGTCAATTAGATAGTGGCTAATTATTTTGTCTGGTAGGCGTGTTTGACGTTACGTCACCAAACGCACGGCGGGCGGCGCCGCCCAGAGGCCGCGATAAAAAAATACGCGCTGAGCGCCAAGCGTAAACACGCGCCCCTCTCGCATGACGCCTCATTAGCCACTCCCCGGTGCCTCTATAAATCATTTTGAATTCAAATTCTACTTACTTTCAGAATTGACTTTGCTTACCTAATTCCCTTCCCGACCACAAAATTTTGCAAATTAGATTTCACATTTCCCTCACTCTGGCTTGTCAAAAAAATTATTTGCACCATTTGGCAACGGATTTAAGCCTGTCCGTGATCGCTATACCTCTTATCACCTAATTTGTGGTCATAACTCTTGCAAACTGGCCCACAATCTGTGTATTGTTTAAAAATGTTTTCAGTAAAGACAACACTTATGCCATTCCATTAAAATAATCAATACCAGCATTTAATATTGAATCATATTATTATATTTCAGCTAACTATAACTATACTTACTCAATAAACACCGTCTTTGTCAATAGGAATCAGAATGTTATTGACAAGTGCTCTTTGTTTAGATTTATCAGTTTCCTCAAAAAAATAACTACCTTCGCATGTCTTTGCAAAAACGCATAATATTAAGTCGACGGGCGCCGTGTAACTTGCAATCATTATCAAACGAACGACAAAATGCCACATGAATGTTAAACCTCCAGCAATATGTGTGGGCCACGTGTCGCGGGCGCTTACTGCCTACTCGATGCAGGAGTTGGCACGTCTCATCGGCCGCTTCTATTTCAGTCTGTCTCTAAATATTTCTGGCACCCATTTTCGTGCGTACAAGTGGAGTTCGAACCGTTTTGCTACAAGAGCGTGTCATTCATCGGCTCGTTACCTCATTGTTTTCCTCGTGTGTCGATTTATCCCGACGCGTGTCCGCTCGCCTCGTAGTAAAATAGACGAGTATAGATCGGCTTGTGCGTACGGCTGACCACGCATCGCTGCGCGTCGCCGACGTGTCACCGATACATCAATCGTGATCGAACGTTCTAATCGATTAACGACCGCACGCCTCGTCTAACGCGCGCATTCTTCATGTCCTGTTTGGCTGATTGTCATTTTGATTAAGACATTTGCATAGAACTGCACGTAAATACATGCGATGAAACAATTTTGGAAAAATTTTTGCTCAGCTTTGAACAACAACATAACGCATTGACAATTCAACACTTCTGTCAATAGCATAGCTTTTCTCCAACTACCTTTAGGAAGGTTTCATCTGACATTGATAAAAATTATTTGCTATTACATAAGTACACGACAGGTACAGAAAACAAGGTGATCTTTGCATGCGCTGAGCCTTACTGATATAAGGTGTTAAGAAATAATGTTTACTGAAAAGAAATTTTAAGATTCTTAAAGCTAAAAACAACCTGTCAGGTTGCTAGTTCCAGTAATCATCCGTTGGCAACAGCAATGAAAAACCAAGCCAATGAGGTCATTCATAACTTCCCTTTATGAATAAGTTCGTTAAACTGTTATTAACATTATCCAGTAATAAACTTTTGGTACCGTTCCGGATTTCAAAGAGGTGTTATTTGGCAGTATGTTGCAATCGTGAAGTAACAATGTCTGTGGCGCGTGCCGACTGCTGGCGGACGCCGTTACTTTCGAGGGTTGTTCGTTATACACGTCATAGTTCCAGAGAGCACTCGGCCGCCTTACTGCTCTTACCTTAACGAGACACAAGCGTCTCGGTTCATTGATGTCGTTTTCGCTTTAATCGGACTCGGGTGCCAAGTCATGAAGTAGGTATATTCATTTCCAAATTCGTGTCGTTAGGCATAGAAGTATAGGGTTTTCCCGAACGTTGTGTATTTCCTTATCTCTAGGAAGGAAACTGACTCTCGGCTAACCCCTTATTGTATTGCAAGTGCGCATTGTTGTGTTATAAAGGACATAGCGAGGGTAGCGCGCTCGGTTTGCTCCTCCACTATCACACAAAAATGTTATTAGTTTTGGGCGGTTATTGCCCACCCTGCGCTCGTTCGACCCTCCCGTTGCCCTTCCCGAACAAATAGGCCATATTGAAAGTTTTTGTTTAATTTTCGGGCTTCATATGAACAAGTCCTTGTGATTCTGCCGTGTCTTATACATATGTTTACCAAATAAAACCAATAGTCATCACTTGGTTCTTGGTAAATGAAGACGTAATTTTAACTTTAGGTTCCTAAATCTAATGCATATTAACCGAATTAACCTCATTCAGTTTGACGATAAAATAAAAGCAACTAACCGAACAAGAGGGATGTTAAATAAACAAATGTAGAGGCGTAGTGATCGAAGAGCAATTAATGTGTCGTAATGCTTTTGGCGGGGCGAGCGCGCGGTCATCCGTCTGAGGCGACCGGCCATTTGTATCGGCGCGGGCATCCGTCACGCTAATCGCCGCTGCGATACACCTGCAGCGGCTTGCACTCGCTGGGGCTCCCATATATATGTGTTTAGGTATGTTTGCCGTCAAACGTTAGCTAAATAAACTATTACTTCGAGGAAATACACGCTCGCTGATAGATAATTCCTTAACAATAACACAGAAATATCTAAAGTTCGTTAACTAAGAACCAATGCTATAAACATTTAACTTGTCTAGTGTATTATCCCAAACTGTGGTAGCTAATAAATAGAACTTTGATAAACCTAACAGAGTTATCAAAATAATGATGAAACGTGATCACCCATTCAAGTTTCACAAACGGGTCGGTTCGAATCGAAACTCGGCTAAAGTAGACGGCACGGAGTAACAGGAAATAATAACTTTATCCCGAGCTTAAACTGTGAGAGGACCGTCCAACTAACATTATGCCTGCCAGTAACAAGTTAATCTAAATGCAGCCGACTGCTTCCGCTAGCTAGTTGTAGCACGCATCGCTAAAGTTTAATAACTGAGAAAATTCGGAACATGTCTGCATCTGATTCATCCCGTACTCAAAGATTCACACTTCGCGCTGTTTGCTGATAGTACAAACAACGTCTAGCTATGTATGCACAGAGAACTGCCGTGATATTATCGGGCATGCTTTACAAAAGTTACTCACTAAATCACTCCAGAGCTGTTTCGCGGACATTATCAACAAGGGAGCCCCTAGTGGAATACTGAATATTCAGATGGCGTCTGTTTGTATACGTATTTTCTTTGAAACTGCGATAAGCGCTTTTCCGTTTTTTTGGTGAATAAAATATGGCGGAGGAGGCTCTGCGTGCGACGATAAAACGTCCGTGAAGCTCTTCCCGTCACGTAGTGCGACAGTTAATTACACGGATGTAAATAAATCATCATAGACGGGTGCGGCGGAGGGCTTCGATTCCGAAAGGCAATTATCTCGCGCCTCATTGACGTCGAAAATGAGCGCTACGAGGAGCGCGGCCGCCCCCGACACGCCTCAGAAATATTTGACACTGCCTAAGACGCGTTTATAAGGAAAAATCGAGTAGAGGATTTCTGGTGGCTACGTGCCCGGCTCACGGCAATTGTGATGCATGGAGGGATTTCCGCCATTGGGCCGATATTGAGCCGAAACCGCGCCTGCTACACATATTGCTTATCGGAATGATATCGAATGAGGTCCGCCATTTTCGTCTATTCTCAGAACCCAAAAATGTCGGTTACCTGCGGTGTATATAGCTCTCATATCTATAGCATTCTCCATAAATGCGCCATTATAGAGGCACCGTCGTAGTATACGCAACCAAACGTTAAGGTGGATACTATACATACTTTATTTTTGTAAGTTAACAACTGAGGCTATAGTATATACCTACTTTTATATTAACAAGAATATTTCTGCGATTTCAGGGTCGGTGTAACCGTGAGAAACCACCTTGCAAGTACTTCCATCCACCACAGCATCTGAAAGATCAGTTGCTTATCAACGGCCGGAATCACCTAGCACTCAAGAACGCACTCATGCAACAGATGGGCCTGACGCCGGGCCAGGTGCTGCCTGGCCAAGTCCCAGCTGTGGTGAGTCACCCACGCTACGCTCCTTCTGTTCACTACCGAAGCTTCGAGCGATCGGACCTCGACACCCATGTAGGTATTCTATGCACGCAATATGCAGCTTTCGGTGTTATTTGCTACTTTGTAATTTTATAAGCGTTGTTATTTATTGACACACTCGTAGTATTTAAGATGTATCGTGTTTAAGTTGTGCCTCATTTATATGTTCACTGAGAACTTAGTCATATATGAAATAGTAAGTTGTCGTTGGTAGTGTGCATTAAAAATATTTTCATGCGAAAGTAAATTAACTCGATTCCCCCTCGTAAGTTCTCTTGGAAACTTAATCATGTGCATGTTGAAAGTTAATGGTAATTTACTTTCTTCGAGGTGGTACAGCCGTTCTTGCAAATATGTAGTTCCGCGCTGTAATCTAAAGTTTCGTTTCGAGTGCGTGAACTAGGTTTTCAAACTATGGAGTATTCTGTAAATTTATTTTATAGTAGATTGTAATCTATTTGTCAGGCACAACTTAAACTTAGCCGCTCTGAGGCCGATCGCTCTTCACTGCTTGAGCATGTTTGTAAGACTCGTTCCTTAAGTGGCATGACTACTCTCCAAACTTACTCACTTGTGAATGATCTGGGTATAAGCGGTAATGCATACCTAATCACCAGACATCGTCCTCCTCACTGTTCACACTGTCGCTAACAACGCGGCCCGTCACTCCTTGGCGTTCCTCTTCGCACAGCTTAGGCGCTGCATGCTTACCGCAGTTGTAGCGTCCAGAAAGGCAGTCGCTATTCCTATTTCGTAGTAAGACAGCGACAGCGCTTACCGCCATCGCGTCGCGCTAGTATCGTGCAGCTGCAGCCGTAGGTCGGTGCGAAGAGTGACGTCGAGGAAGTGCGCGCGGTGGCGCGGGCGCGGGCCTTGCCTCGCACGATGAGTAGCGTGTTTGTGTGGTTTTGTCTTGAGGTGGGTGGCGTGAGCGGTGCGGGCGCGGCCGCGAGCCACCTCGCCGCGCTGGACCCGATCAGTCTGGCCCTGCTCGCCCCGCAGGTAACTGCCGCCGACGCCATGCGCGACGCACTACCACCGGCTCCCCGCGTCCTCACGCCTCTTTTCTTCCACAAACACGATAGGCACACCTAGCACCGTAATGCACCAAAAAGTCCTTTACCTTCCCCTGGTTTCCACTTTCCTTTTGTCTACTTTGGTGGCCGGTGGGTAGCTAAACAGAATAAACGTATGCTTATTTAATATTTCAATTTGTATCTATGATGGCATGTGGGCTTGTTTGGCTAACAAATTTCTGGATTCTTAGTATAATAAGTGCATTTTTATTATTTATTTTTAAGTCGGGTGTATTTATATTTTTAACTTGTTTATTCCAAGCGAGCTTGTAAAAGACGGCTTTTCTAAATGCAAACATTATGTTGTGTGATATGATATCGATAACATAATTTGCTATTAAAATAATGACATAACTGCTAATGAATGAGTAAATGTACAAGTATACTGAGTGTTAGTGTTGGTGTGGTGTGCAGGCGACGTCGCCGTACCTGTCTGGCGTGCCGGGTGTGGGATCGACGTATGCGCAGTACTACGCTCCGCAGCTGGTGCCGGCCGTGCTGGGCCACGACCCCGCCGCCGCCGCCGCCTCGCCGCTCGGTGTCATGCAGCAACCCGTGCTGCAGCAGAAACTGCCGCGCACCGACCGCTTAGAGGTAAGCATATTTCGATTTTTGACCTCTTCGCAGTCTACACTCGAGTCTGTAGTGCTTCCCCGTGTGGTCACATCTGCCGGGGACCGACCAATACATTTAATTGTGTAGGAAAATAATTTAATCTATGGTCTAATATTTATCTTATAACCCATATCTGAACCAGTAGGAAATATCATTACAAAAATTGATAAAAACAGGTTCTAAGACCCATATCAATAAACCGATCTCATTTATAGATTCGATTTGAAGCGTAGAAGTGATGTGTGATGATGCTAATTGAATTAATTGATTTGACATAATAATGATGTATGTTTAGTAAAACATTTGTGCTAAGATGATATTTAACTGTGATTGCTTGTGGCAATGCTGTTATTGGTGAGATCGGCTTATAAATATTGGTAAGTATGTCGGTCCCCGTAGCAAAACTAGGCCAATGTGCCATTACCTATGTCCGTCCCCGTGTGTCTGTGGCGCGCGGCCGCACTGGCCCGGTGCGTCTGCGTGAGCGCTTCGCGAGCAGCACTCGCTTACTCCCTCTGGTGAAGATCCTACACTGTTAGCACAAACTCGGCTCATGTTGCGCACGCTCATACTGCCAAATAGGTTAATTCGGCGAACCATCGTCAACCACCGGCTAATTAGCGCCGAGTTGCGCTCACAGTGTAGACGTGCCGAACGCTTCACATTCGATAAATATTACTTTTATAGGCTAGAATAGGAACGATTACCAAATTTCTTGATCAATAAATTTAAATGTTGCGACGGATGCGTTAGTCGTTAGTTTTGAAAAACATTAGTTTACCCTTTTCGAATTGTATTTAATTCATATATTATCACAAAGCGGCGTCCGGTTGTGGTCAATACAAGAAAATTGTATATTGTGACAAATTAAAGCAATACCTACTTGTCACAATAGGACCTCTTTTTGCGCGCTATATAAAAGAAATCGAAATCGCGATGTATTAAGCAATTAAGTCTATTAGATTATCCTCCGTGACGCAATACAAAGAAGCACTTGTACCGCGGGAAGCACGCGTGTAACCGCTAGCTAGGCAGGCAGAGGGTAGATGAGCGCGGGGCGCGAGCGGCGGACATGGCTGGTGTGTGGTGGTGCAGGTGTGCCGGGAGTTCCAGCGCGGCGCGTGCAAGCGCGCCGAGTCCGAGTGTCGCTTCGCGCATCCGCCGCCGCCTGTGGCCGCGCACGACGACGGCTGTGTCACGGTGTGCATGGACGCCGTCAAGGGCCGCTGCGTCCGCGACCCCTGCCGCTATTTCCACCCTCCCCTGCACCTGCAGGCGCACCTTAAGGCGCAGGCGCGCGGCGCGGTACGCCACCAGGCTGCACGCTCTCGCCTCGCTCGCTCGCGCTCGCTTCTGTTCTTCCGCTTGGTCTCGCTCGCCGCGACGCCGCTTACGTTCGCAGAGCTTTATTCTGTTCAGTTCGCGCCGGCTCGCGCCACGCTTCCGTCGCACTCACGCTTAACTTTTATTTTATTTTTATCTATCGCATAATATCACCTTACGCCGAGCTTTAGGTGTATTCTGTGCATCTACTACATCGTTATTGTTTCTGTCCCGTCCTGCGACGCTTCGCTTCACGTAGACGGCCGCCGCAGCCCAGCAGCCGACAGCGAGCGCGACTTCGGAGCCGGGCAAGAAACGGCCGGCGCCCACCGAGCTCGAGCCGCCACCGGTACAACGCCAGCTTTGCACGCTTCTCCTCCGCTCCCGCTCCCGCCCGCACGATCCCTCCGCGCGCCTCTCCCTCCTGCAGCGGGCGAGCGGCGGCGCGGCGCGAGGGCCCACCCCCGACCCTCGCGCCCCGCCGCCCACCGCCCGCACCAAGCCCTCCGCCCGGAGCCCCCTTTCAACCATTTGTTTCTCGTTTCAGATGGACATGAAAAGCGTCGGATCCTTCTACTACGATAACTTCGTAAGTATCCGACTAAGGCGACGCTATTCTTGCGTCCTCAATGACTTTTATCATTCACACTGGGTTTTGTTTTCGCAGGCCTTTCCCGGCGTGGTGCCGTACAAGCGACCCGCCGCAGACAAAGCGGGCGTACCCGTGTACCAGCCGGCGACGACCTACCAGCAGCTGATGCAGCTCCAGCAGCCGTTCGTGCCCGTGTCATGTGAGTACCCCGCGCCCGCTACGTCCGCCCCGCCGACCGCGAGCGTGCCGTCGAGCGTGTCCGCGCCGCCGCCGTCCGCGTCCGCCCCCGTGGCCGTGTCGTCCGCTCCGCAGCCGCCCGCGCCCGCTCCCCCGGCGCCGTCGCCGCCCGTCAGCGCCGGCGCGTCCGACCCCGGTGCGCCTGACCCGGCGGCCGTAGCCAAGGAAGTGGCACAGAAGAACTATGTCGCGGCGCTCGCATTCGCCGCGCAGCACTCGGCAATGGCGCAAGCGGCGGCCGCCTACACGCAGCATGCGCTGAAGGCCCGCGCCGGCATGCAGCACGCGGGGCTGATGCGCGCGCCCCACCACATGATGATGCGGCCGGGCTGGCCCGCGCCCCCTATGCCCGTGCCCTACTACCAGCAGCCGTTCATGTACGCGATGCCTCCACCCACGCCCCCGACGGCGGCGGCGGCGGCGGCAGCGGCGGCTGCGGCGGCCGTCAACCCTTACAAAAAGATGAAGACGACATAGACGCTAGCGCGGTCGGCGGGGCGCGGGACGCGGGGTCTCCGCGTAGAGACTCGTACGTGTGCGGCCGAGTGTCCCGCCCCGGCCTGTCGGGGTGGTTAGCGCTAGGCGTGTTGTCACATTTGTATTGTATTATTGTAAGGACGAAGCGAGCGGCGTCGCCCTCGCGGATGTCTCAGTAGTTTTACGCTATATATATATATACTACTGTATCTCTACTCACTTACCGTTATTACCCTATGCGTGTATATTTCTCGTATCTACGATCCCGGTAATAATAACGCTTGAGATGCATGACTGTACGTTTTTTTATTACCTCTTGTCGATCGTCGTTTATCGTGAGTACCTATCGTCGTACTGAGAGTTGAGCGCTTGGTCCGTCGATCCCGCTACGTACACGCTTGTTCTCGGAGGAGCTCCGCACGGGTGCGCTTTGGCCGATGTGTCGAACCCGTACCTACCTAGTGGTTACCGGCTTGCAGCAGCAGGCCCGCACCTAACACAGCTGCCTTCTAATTTTCGCATGGAATAGAATCCACCACCCCTATACGTTTGGCTCATCAGGTATTTTTCTCATTATTCTAGTGGCTCCCGTGTGCGCTAAGTGTGCCGACGTGTTCATCAGTAGTGGCGCGGGGGCGGCGAGCGTCGCCCCCGTTTTTTTTTTCGGTCGCACCTCCTTCTATTTATTTAAATCGCTTTCTGTTTCATGCCTTCCGAATGACGCTTCGGCTGTCGTCTGCATTGCAATCTTTTGTCGCTTTTTGTGTCGGGACGGACAGGCTGTGCGCCCCCGAACGCGCCGTACGTGGTGTACACCGACGAGCGCGGACAGGTAACGTGTTCCGCGTGCCGCACCGCAGCCCTGCGCACGCGCCCTGCACCACACCGCCCGCACCCGCGGACTCTCACCGCAGGCCGCTTACATTGACGTCACACCAGACGCTCGCTCGCGCCACAACACCTACCTGTTGATAGGTGCAAGCGGGAGACACAGTACAGTAAAACTAATGTAACTTAATGGTCATAATATTATTACTCTGTAAGTGATGGATTCCTAAAAAGTCGTTATTTCTAAAATCCGATAGATGTCGCCGAACAACACATTTCTAGGTATTCCACCAATTGTTTTACTGTACCGTGTTGTGTCTGCTTGAGGTTTTCGAACCAAATAAGTGGCGTGTGAGTCGAGCTGTACGTTAACGCTATTGTAAACCAGTGGTCAGTACCCGCGTAGTCCCCGGCACGTCCCGCGCTCCCCGCAGTCCCGGCAGTCCCCGCGCTTGCCCGGTCACCCGTCACGACCACCTCGCCTCGCTCTAACCAGTACGCTATCGAACGCATATCACCTCCTACACCTTTAAGACTTCCGCTTATTGTGTTATGTTCAGAAGCTCGAAGTCGACATTAATAATTACTTTTTTGAAAATCTTCAACCTGATAACAAAATTGTTGTTGTAATTTTGTGTTTGTAGCAAAATGTATGGGCCTAACATATTTTAGTAAAAACAAAGACAATATATACATTTTTCATACAGTCACGGATTTTCGATAATAACCTTTGAACATAAGCCTTTTAGTAACATGCCATTCAGATATAATCGAGAAGTAAAGAAGTAAATCTACCAACTTTGACTCCGCATAGAACTTCAGAGCTTGCTTCTTCACTCGGCTTCTGTAGACGTATTTAGTTTTAGTTTGTGACGCTTTTCGCGTGCTTAGTAGGGTAAACAAACGCTTGTTAACAATGAGCACAGAAACAGACAAACACGATCACAACTGTAACGGGCCATTCACAACAGCGGGACAAGGTGCGCTTGGTGAAATGAGCTTATTTAATCAACCTGACAACACGCATCGAAGGAAGACTAGAAAGGAATACGACTAATAATGTTCACTTAGTACCATGAATCGTCCACTCTGACAATATCTTCCTTTATTGCTGATACAGGTGCCAGGCAGGACACGTATTTATTTGTCGATCAAAGCTATTTTGATTTAGCCGGCACTTCGGCACAGTGGAGGTACGAGGACTCAGCGACCGCTCTGTGACGGTCGACCAATTGATGGCATCGCTTGTCAGCCGTCTCATGTTATCTATGTCACCATCACATCATCTAGTCATTGTGCTGTAACTGTATCGAATATAATTGTAATGAACAGTTGATGCTACAACTTATTGTTGATGATTTTTAGTTTTGTATAGTGAGACATACTTGCTTTCAAATGTGGAAGAAGTCACTCTACAGTATTGCCTTGCTTACACCCGGTAAGATACAATCAGCTTACTATAATATCCTCAGTATAAGTGATTTCCTGTTTTGAGCCTATACTGAAACACGCCGCTTGACACTTGCATGGAATTGCAATAATAACTTTAAAGCTCTATTCTAAATATGCTTCTAATATCTAATGAACTCGGCAGTTTCAGTAAAGGTAATTTTAATAATTGAAATTTTAACGAAGCCATTTTATAAACTGAACAGTTGACCGTTTAAGTAATATAATTATCAAACTTGCCTAATAATGTTATAACGTGTACATACAATAAATAGTTATTAATTGCCTGGTCAGCTGTTTAGTTACATTGAAATTCACCTTTTGGCCAATATCAACTATCAACTGCTAATAAGGGGGTTTATTTTACACTCATTTCAATGCTTTTTGTAAACAATTATTTTTATGCGTAGTTGGTAGTTGAAGTGACGATGGTGAAAGAAGAAAATTCGAAGTGATATGAATGATGATGTTGTTCAACCAACAAAAACTTGTTACAACTTGCTTATTTTTAATTACCTATTCAATATTTTGTACTTATTATCTATCGTTTACGATCACCTACTTCGAATTTTCTTTCTTGATGCTTAAAATGCTTCGCCGTTGCGGCTTCAATTCCTCGCTTACGACTTGTTGAGGCCTCTCTGACGCTTGTTTAAAGTGTTCACGTAGATGTAATAATATACTTGGTTTTCTTTTGTTTGTCGTACAGTAACCGCACTCTCTAATGGTCATTATGTTGCAGTTTGTACTACCACTAACATGTCACGTCCAGAACTGTCATGTAAGCTAAAGGTATAAATTTAATTTGTCTATTTACATTATAACCATGGCAACGTACCGATAAGCATGACGTCCTCTGTTCCTCTACTGAGAACATCGGAAGATCTAAAATCATCACAGCCGACGCAGACACATGTCGTAACTCTCCCCACACAGCCTCTTTTAGCTTTATTATAGCAACAGTTGGTATTTATGGGTACACTTTGGACGCTACAAAACCTCTAGTACGCCCTCGCCCTGGTAAAAGTTGTCTAGCATCATGCTTAAGCTTTTTTGTAAAATATAGTCACGCTTAAATAAGATTGGCTGCGCAATAATGATTATACTTCAAGCGTTCTGCATGCCATTTAGATATTATATATTCATACCTACTATGTGCATAGAGCAGCGTACTTACACTCTCTGACGGTTATGGAAGCTCGGTCACGAGAATAACTCCAACTGTGGGCTCTTAATTTACTATTCTTTTTAATATTGCATACTATTATACCGACAGTACTACAATATAAAGGTGACACACATGATTGATATCAGCGCGCACGTAAATGAAAGAATGCTTGGAAGCTCCAATCATATTGTGCAACGAATCTTGTAAAGTTCTTGTAATATTGAAGCAGCAACAAGATTTGATTTCGAGCAATTTTCGCCTTCCGTGTGTCCCGTTTTGTGTTAATGTTATGTAGCCACTGAGAAACTACACACGCATTTACTTTCTATATATGACTATCTACTAGATAACTTCAGAGCGATTTAACACGAGTAGGGAACCTTAATTCAATACAATGTGCTAGGTTTACTGTAGCCAACTATTTATAATACTTTGCTCTTTGATATTACAAAAACTATTTCAGCGTTATTTTTCAGACGGCTGTGCAATGAGGATAATGTTCAGTGTCAGATGTATGAATGTCCAATCAGTGATGAACTAGACTTAGCATTAACACTATTAACAAACAATTCATAAACCGTCGTTACTTCGCAGTCTCTGTCAACAAATACACTCTTACATGTTTACACAAGTCATTATTAAGAGTAGATGTATTTTATTTACTATTTTACATTTAAAAATTCTAATCGACTGTTTATGAAGTAGAGTTATAGTTATAAGGAGCACACATACAGTTGTTCCACAATGCTAATATGGGAGAGATATACAATATTTACAGACAACTTATATTTTTTTTATTAATATATGCAGTAACAGTAGTATTGCTGTAATGCAAAAAAATGTGATATATAAAGGAATAGAGCTACTATATCCAGACATATGCATATGAAATGCAGTATGACAACGAAAACAGCCAACGAATATATTCTTAATAAATTAACTATGTTCAAGAATTTGAAAGCCATAGAGCAAATATAAATAACGTGTGTCAAATACCGTAAGCATTGTGGGACCATCGGTTTGTGTGACTATGACATTAAGCAACGACAATAAATACTAATGGACATGTTGTTATATTTGCAGTTACTGGACACCCTCCCGGTGTGCCAAGATTTTAATCGACAAGGATGTACAAGACCTACCTGCAGATTTGTTCATATTCGTGAAGGTGAGGATACAATTTTTATCTAATGCTCACTCTCCTCTACTTCGTAGTCATGAACGATAGATCAATCACAGAATATTTGTTAACGTGTTACTAATCAATTGACAAAGATACGTCAAACTTTCAGATCATGGATAGAAATGTCCCCTTACTCCTTCTCCTTGTATATCTGCATGGTCACCACATTTTGTATTTTTTCATCAATAGCGTAGTTTTAATATCTTACAGTAGAACACTATCTGTAGACTGAACTGAACCATATTAACCAGTTTAGTTTAGATATTTCAGTTTTTGTATAAAAACTAATTTTATGTAACACTTTAAAACGTTAGTTCAAATGATGTAGTTTTCACTAGTTTTAGTATTCGCTTTACAGTATTTCATATACTTAGTAGACGTTGTATGATGTGGACCCCGTGTTATGCACTAATTATCATGTAGTATGATCATGACCATAAATTAGTTATCATTTCAAGTGTTAAATATTTCTACTCATTGTAGTGGTGCATAATACAAGGATCCCTTACCTTACTCTTGTGTATCTCTGACCTGACGATTGTTGTACTAACGTGTGTGTGATGATGTCGTTTCGTGAGTGCTGTGGTGCTGACCGCTGTGTGGTGCGTGTTGCAGGGTGCGGGCTGCAGGTGGTGGGGTGTCGCGTGGTGGTGTGTCGCGACGCCGCCGCCGGCACGTGCCGCCGCGCCGCCTGCCGCTACTACCACATCCCCGTTCAACTGCCGCCAGCGTTGCGCCCCCCCTAACCTGCCCCGCCACCTATCCACCACCGCACCCTCACCCCCATTCCTCCCCCCTACCCCCACACCAACATAACCACCCCAGACCTCCAAAAACCCCAGCCCCTCATTGCCCGCGCCCCGCGTTATCCATATCGATCGCGCCTCTGGCACACTCGGGAAAGGCAGGTTCGGCAAGTATCCTACTGTCGCTCCCGCGGCTGAGGTGGTGATATCTTAGTGAATATCGGTTAGTGTAGAGCGGCCGGGGCGAGCCGCGTGCGCGTGCGCGCGCGGCCCGTCTCTGCCTGGAGTGCGTTAGTCTTCGGGAAAGAGTGTGTACATAAGTAGCGGGATATGATTCTCAGGCACGGTCATGCGATTGTGATATGAATAGATTTCGAGACGCCGGAGCCGTTTGAGTAATTTTATCGAGATCGTACCGAGATCGTCGAATAGTAGTTAGTGAGGTTTCAAACGTTTTATTACTATTGTATATTATTTTTTTTAAGATACGATATGAGTTCCTGTAAAGATCGGTGCGGTCGCCGACGGGCGCCGCACGAAAACTTTGTTGTATATAAGCAAACGATGTAATGTTTATGGGTGGTGCGGAGCGCACCGTCGCCGCCGGCGGCCGCGGGCGGGCCGCTAGCCCGCGCCGGCCCGCGGCCGCCCGGCGGAGACGCCGGTGTCAAAAGTTGCATCACCCCACTCCTAACGTGAGCATTTTTGTGAGAATTATGTTACTTTTTTACGTACGTTATAAAATTATTTTTTTCTAGATGACAAGTTTTACACTAGATTAGATTAAGTGAGTCAGTAATGAAACACCAATAGAGTAGCCGCTTCTCTCCCTCGGCACTGAAACTTTTGACGCCGGAGCACAATTCGCGTGTGCCGAGCGGCGCGCGCGCAGCTCGCACGTATCGGCCGCGCGTTCGCTCATTGCGACTAGTCGGTACGTCGTTCTTCCCTTATGGAGCCATCCAGTTCGCACCACATCCCACGACGCCGATGCGTCGCCCGATTCACACTTTAGCATACGATCACGACACTCGTAGAGTGATAGAGGACAGAAATTCATAATACAATGAACGTTATCGGACAATATTAAAACGAAGAAGGCATACTTCCAAGCTATTTACCTAAATTCTAGGATAGAACGTCGGCTTTTATTCCAGATAGATTTTGCTAGATAATCATTCTTTAACCGGTCGATTCCCGTCTATCGATGCACAAAATATTACCGACGATCGAGTCCGATTACCTCTCGGTGAGTACAGCATGAAGAAATAGCTACCTATATTGTTTTCAACACAAACAGTATTAACGTTTTGATCAAATTTATATCGTCGTATGTATGTAGAGGTGATATGCGGATAGAGAGAGAGGCGGGCTCGCGCGCGCCGAGCGGCGCCGGGCCGCGCGTGCGCCGCGCATGCGCCGCGCCGCTCGCTGCCGGCCCGCGGGCAGGCGGGGCGGCGCGGGGCGCGGCCGGCGCGCGCGACCCGAAGGCATGGAAGCCTAATGCCTAATATTATTCCTAGTCCATATCCTTTTTGTTGATCAGTCATGCGATTAATGTTAGAATAAATATTAATAATTTGATTTATTCCTCCCATTTAGTGGATATTTTGATAATGATATATTAATAATGAAATATTTAAGATACATAATACATATTTGATTCTAAATCCTGATAAAGTGACACTACGTTAGTAATTTAGTCGGAGGGATACTTGTGCCGTGATTATATTTTTAGGTATATATTATGAAATAATTCCTAGCGTCGGAATTAAAGAAGTGATTAATGTGTAAGCGTGTTATATTTATTGTCGTAACGTAAGTGGAATGCCATATCGATAAAAGGTGAATATCGGATGCGGAGTCAAACTCATTAGTAACTCGTTGCGTTTGTGTTTATGTTGATTGTTATTATCGGTCCCGTGCTAGTGGCTAAGGTGAACACTTCACTTTTATCAATACGGCACTATGAGTCTTAAATATATAAGTTGTCATTTTATTTTTTGTTGAAATTTATCGTTTCATGAATTATTTGTTGCCTATAATTTTTATAATCAAAATTTTATGATCTGACGCATTTATTGTAAGACAATCGATTACTTTTATAATTAATTAGTGTGATAATAATAATTATGGTATCAAATTGCCGTTATGAAATATAGAACATCGAAAGTATCCTTCCTGTTTAGAAGGGACTCTTCTGGCCCAAGGTTTCTAGTGGATTTTATATTTTTCTTTTTGTTGTATTTTTAATGTTGCGTGTGTCTTACACATAATATATTTCATTTTTGTGATATTTTTAACTATAAAGTACTGTTATTATAAATCCAAATGGAATAATGATGACCTAATTAAATATTCAAGAATTTATTTGTAAATCACAAAAAAAATGTAAAACTGTAAATATATTGACAAAAAAATGAACTGCAACACAATAATTGATTATTATATCTCTCATCAAATACACTGTAAGTTGTTTGAGTACCTAATAATGGTATCTTATTATGTAGTATGTACCTACAATCTACTTAAAGGTAACCGGTCCAGTGAACAAAGTATTGATAATATTGTGAACATTTTTTTATTCACGAACAATCACAGAAAGTACATGACATTGTAATATTATTTATGAAATTACTATGTGATGTGATCTTCGGATCAATTTTGAGTACAGTATAGATAATAAACAACTGAATATGTGATCTGAGTGTTTTACTTATTTCCTCGACAATATAACCCATGAATATTAAGATACACCTAAGTACCGATACTGAATTTCTTTATGAGGCTTTGTACATGAATGTTTCTGACAGACTTATAATAAAAACACATAACTCGTCTATATTCCCCGAAGGGGGGGTACTAATCTAATCTAGAATCATAATCTAGAAGTAATCTACAACCATATTTCACCCGTTATGGTTAAGGTTTTTCATGTAAAAGGGAGCTGATTGCCGTTAAAGCGTAAGTAATCAATGTTATTAAATTGCCTAACATACTTGATAAAAATTAATATGCTGAGAACAAATTAGTATGTACACGAAACTTTGGACATAAATGTACACACAACGATTGGGGGAAGCGGGAGTAATGGTATTGAGTTCATAAATGTATACTTAATTATCTAGAAAAACATGATCTAAAGACAAGAGTAAATGACCACCTATTTATTATAATTTCAAGAAACATCAGAAAATTTAGCGTATTCTACCAGATAACATTTTAATCATATTATTAGAGCGAAAGGAATCCTTCAGCGTAACCCTGACACTTATTCGCGTTTCAATTCTGTGACCTAAAAAGTAACGAGGTCGCGCTACTTAACCGAGGGCCCCGTGACGATGTGAATGAAAGAAATCGTATTTATCTATTTACGCTGCCTGAGACCGCCTGCCCAGTAATGTTGATTATATTATTATTATTAACTCGACCTCAATTTTAAAGTAAGTATGAACAAATTGAGAACGAGTATCAGAAATCATCGAGTATTTGATTTAATAAACAATTATGTAGATAGGGAGCTGTATAATCATTTTCATAGGTTTTTACTAGTTATGTACCTTTATGAAGTAAAACTTCTATTCTTCTTCATTGCTGTATAAAACATTAGGAGTTTAGCCTACTGGGAATAATCCCACAGAAAAAATCATAGCACGATGCGCCCAGGGGGCTCATGTTTACTCGGATCTCCGATCTTATCTAACAAAAATACCCCTGGATAACATTACATAACATCACGCCTGTATTCCTCAGAGGGATAGGCAGAGGTGCGCATATAGTCCCTACACCCACATTTCGCTAGTTAGGTATGTAAGAGAGCCTTTTCCTATCAACCGGGCACAAAATATCTAAACTCCGTGCTGCTATTGAGAATTACCTAATTGAAAAACCCAGTAACACTTTGCCCGATCCGGGATTCGAACCCAGGACCTGGTGCTCAGGAGTCGCGCTTAGCGACCACTAGACCAACGAGTCAGTCACCCCCTGAATTAGCCTGTAGTCTGATATTGGAGTGGCATATTGATGAAATGATGAATGAGTAAGTATCTACACAAAAGTAAAGTAAAGTATTTTAATAGCTCGTTAATTACCATTAATATAATAGTAGGTGCCCAATAATTTATATAAAAAAATACGTAACTAAGTAGAGGCAGGTTCGCTTTGTAACTACTTACATTTTACTACTAGACACAAGGTACAGACGCTTCACATGAAGTAAGGTTACCGACTTACGTGAATTTGGAGGGGTTAAATAAAAAGATTCAGTCAGGAAAATCGTCATTGTTAGTTTCCTTTAATAGTGTTTACAGCGCAGCGCAGCGTACGGGTGGGTCGCAAGCTGTGGACCAGCATGCAAACTTAAAAAAAGTTGTGAGAATGTATTTCGACGATAAGAGAATTAATTAAGGCGCGTAATAAGTAGATACCTACTTAACTACTTTTAGCAACATAACACCTTCTATCTAAAGATATTTAAAATTTAAATCCATAAGAGAAAGCTCGCACGGTTTACCTACATGTGATTAGTTTGTTACTGAAATCACAATAAAAAAAGGTTTAATAAGCCAATTGCAGTTGGTTTAGTGGCCCATTTGGAAATCTCTAAACCGACTACGAATACAAGTGGGTCGCTGCAGAGTCAACCTGAGCAAGTGGGGCTTTATCAACCCGTTGCATACCAAATGTGGGTGTGTATCGGGTGCCCCATCGCAGGACATGACGCACCTTTTGTCCTGCCCGTCCTGCACTACCACCTGCACTCTCCAGGACATGATGGAGGCCAATGACCGGGCAATCCAGGTGGCGACTTTTTAGTCTAACAGTGTCTAGATCATTGACACTAACAGAAAAAGAAGTTAGTTTACAACTTAGATGCCAACTTACGTAAAGGATGAGCAGAGCTTAAAAAAAGTAGCTCACTACCTAGTTACTTAGGCAGTTACTTATTCAATCTTATACTTAAGTAGTTCATGGTACATAAAAACATATCACGCCTGTATTCTCAGTAAGGGTTGGCATGACCAAGCGGACAGCGGCGTAGCTAGTTGGTAGGTATACCGTTCAACCAAATATCTTCAGTTATGTAAAGCGTAATTGTCGCTAACCAGGCACAAATACAGACTCCCTTAAGCTACTGAGAATTACCTAATGAAAAATCGAATAACCATTACCTCTGCCAGTGAGATTTTCACGCAATGCAGTCGCACTTTGCGACCTGCGTTGCTAGACCAACGAGTCATTCATGATAATAGTCTAATCTACGTAAGTATTGTGCCCAGGATGTATCAGGCATACCAGTGCCTTACGTAGTCTACGAACCTTCTCATCAATAGGACCAGTTCTTAGCTAAATACAGCCTTTATTAGTTATCTAATAAAAGAGGTACCAGTTCAGGAGCACTAATATTAATCTAAACCTGATTAGCGCTTTGGTGCAGTAGGTAGAATATCAGGCCTAGCTTTTTAAGATTTACGCAACGAATAAATAATAGGATTTACGCTTTTATTTCCTGAGACGCAATGCCGCCACAGAACAGAATATGAGAGTACTTTGTTGAATACATCCATACCTTATATTATAAATGTGAAAGTACCTAACTCTGTCTGTCTGTTACACCTCCACGACTAAATAGCTGGACGGATTTTGATGAAATTTGGCATGTAGAAAGATGACCCGAGAAAGGACATACGTTACTTTTAAAACCCTACGGTGTTTAAATAGGGGTTAACGCGGGTGCAATCGCGGGCAAAAGCTATATATATAATACTAACCAACAATCTAAAATAACGGGCTGATGATGATGATGATGAATCTAAAAAAACGAGAGCGAAGCCGCGGGCAAAAGGTAATACATTAGTCTATGGTAATACTATATATAACCTATGATATAACTAAAAGAAACTAGTGTAGGGAAACGCTGTCTTGAATAAATTGAATTGTCTAAATCGTATCCATAATTTCTCTATGATCGTTTATAGATACCCATTTCATAAAATTTACGGATTTATCGAAAAATAGCATGACAATACTATGTGGTATTTTTACAAAAATTACTTTAAATAACCTGCTAGGTATATAATAGGTTTTCTTATTCTTATAACATTCGTATATTTTGTGTAAATATGTGTTGATATGAACTTTTAATATTAACTAATATAATAGAAAAGTAATATAATAGTTTAGTTATGATAATATAACAAACTACTTGTTTAATACAAGAAAAAAGATACTATCTAATTTTTTTACCCATATATGCAATCGACTAAAAAACTTTTATATATTTAGTACATTTTTATACAACACTAAGCTGTCACTATTTAGTTGTCAGTTCAGCAGTTGTCACAATTTTTCAGTGACATTTGAGTAATTTGGTGATCTTTTTGTGCGAACAATTTCCACTAATTAATTAGTATTTTGACTTGTTAAACAAGTATGTTTTCTTCAAACTTTAGGCGTTGCAATGGTACAAGTATATGGTTTTTGTCTAGATAAATATAACTTCTATTTGACGTAATTTGTACTGCATTATTTTAACTCGAAACTGGTAAGTTATCGAACGTTATCATGGTCATTTGCATTGGCAAACGAGTCTAGTTGTCGGTGAATTTTTGTTTTATTATTTTTCAGTAACGTCCCTTACCAGTTACAATGTTCGCGAGTTTAAAAAGTAAGATAAAGGAAGAAACTGGTAGTGACATAAGTAAAATAACCAGTAGTTGGCGAAGCGGTGCCTTTCTGGGCAGAATAACACTCAGAGACGATTCGGTAAGCCGTTAATGAGATATATCGATTATTATTACAAAAGTAATTAGGGTTTCTTATTGGTTCTAGAGCTTGTATGTTAGATATAAAATTCGAAGAAGTTTTATTCTTTCACCCTTAATAATGAGAAATTTTTGCTATTTATAGCTGTGCAAATAATAGTTTAAAAGTAAAAATAGTTTAAACATTTATCCAAAGTGATTTGCTTTTCAGTCAACATCTACTCCTTCCAGTTCCGGTGGCCATGGAGATTCTACTTCAGATGTAAGGTTTAAATAATTTCCTTCCTTCTTACCCAATTAAATTAAGTAATGTTAATAATAAAGTGCTACAGTTCAACATTAATCAGTATTACACTAGGGTGCTGACTTAATTGGATTTAACTCCTGTGCTAATAGATTTATTATTAATTGTTCTCTTGTCTGGTTTCTTTATCCATTAAGTAAAGGACTATTGAAAACCTGTCTAGTAGTGCCTTTAATTAGTAATGTAGTATTAAAACAAAGTACTTATTGCTATTTATATAAATCATATAAATAAAACAAATATATAACATTGTTTATTGAGATCAATTGTCCATGTATAATGAAATGAATATTGTTATATTTTAGTCAATATCTCCTCAAATGGAATCCTACCTGTCTGAACGTACGGGCGGTAAAATCGACCAGGCGGTGTTACAACAGCAATATTCAACGCAGTTAGAAGCCAAGCTCCAAGAAAGGGACACCTACTGGGAACAAAAGATTGAAGAACTAAAACTTTCACTTGCTTCGGTGCAAGGTCGGTATAAATCAACAAGTTTTTCAAGTGTATTGAAATTAAGCTATATTAAACAGATTTCATTGTGGTTTATTTGATATTTAAAGGTTGGAATCGGAACAAGTGTAATTATAGATAAGTATTAGTAGGCGTTTTTGCAGTTATCTCACACAGCCATTTTATAATAACTATTACAACTTTTAGTATCTATGTTTCTATGTCAATGCAATCAACTAATGCATGTTAAAACTTTATGATAATTATCATAAATAATCATACTAAACTGCATTGTATAGGATATTGTTCTTCAAATTAAACTGTTCTTTAGGAATCAAACTATCATGAATAAACATTTGGTTGTGTTCTCCTTCACTGTGACTATATTCTTTTATTTCACTTCTATTTTATTTAAGTTAGATATCTACTGCATTGTTAGACATATGTTTTTTTTATAAATAGAGCTTATCATGCAGTTGATAAATAGAAATAAAATTGCAGTAGTAGAACAAATGTATTCATTTATACAAATTGAATGTATTGTGACTTGTAAGTATTTACTTTATTTGTGAACTAGGTGAAGAGGCAGCTGCAGCACAAGCGGTGGCTCGCACGGCACAGGCAGAGGCTGCGAGAGCGACTACAGAGAGGGACTCTGCCAAGAGACTGGTCACTGAACTGAAGACACAGCTGGCATCCGCTGAACGCGCCCAAGATAGACTTGACGCACTCAATGTAAGTTTATTATTATTTAATAGTATGAAATAAAAAAATATTTATGACTGTCTAAAAGTCATAAACGGTATTTGCAGTAGTAACTAGTATGATAAGTACTTCATATAAGTATATTATATAGAACCTTTGTTTTGTTTGTGTAAATAAATAAGTGTTCATTTGTTTGATGGGATAAGATATTGTGTGTACATATTTTGTAGCTCAGTTAGATTTTTAATACAAGTAGGTAATTGAAATTTGAAAAGTATTTAATATAAAACGAGACTAGGTATGTTATTATTTTTTGGTTGTCAGCTTGTCTGAAGTACCGTAAAACGAGGGTATCGAAACTCAAGGGTGAATAGAAACAAAACTTTGAAACTGATTTTATAGAAAAAAGAGAGAAGATTGTTACCATTAAGGATGCTATACTTTAAATTGTATTATAGACAACAATCAAGAGTCATTTATGACAACTATCTGTAATAATTTAATTTTTAAATCAGTTCCTAACAGCCGAACTCAGAGACATTTAATGATTACTTAAACTATTACTAAGTAAAGGGTTTAGTTGTGAAATATTTACTTAGTGTCAGTTTAAGTAATCATTAATGTCTCTGAGTGCAGCAGTTAGTTTTGTTTCTATTCATCGAAAAAGTCAGAGGGTTTGGCAAGAGGCATGTTTTAAGCATAATGTATTATTTTTAGGTTTTCTAAATAAATATTATAATTGAAATATTTAGGAGGAGCTCGAGGAGAGCCGGCGCGGCTGGGCGCGCGAGCGGGCGGAGCTGAGCGGCGCGCTGAGTGCGGCCGAGGCCCGCGCCGCCGACCTGGCCGACCGCCTGGCGCTCGTGGCCGCCGCGCTGCCGCCCGCCCACCCGCACCACCACATGCACGACGATGGTATACACTATTTATTTTTAAATACAAAAACTTTATTTCATATTATACTTGGCTTACATTGCTCGTCGTGGAGTCTCTATTTAAGCATTTATAACAACCATTATACATTATATTAACGGACTTCCAAAATTATGGGGTTTATATGTGTATATTTATAATGGGGATTTCCTTTTTGTATTTTTTTTTTTTATATAAAAACGTCGCCCCACACTAGGATTTTCTCCTGTATCGTGGGTGCGTTTCACAAACATGAAATATCACATACACAAACACCCAGACTCGGGACAACCAAATGTGGATCTCACAAATTTTTGCCCCGCGCGGGAATCGAGCCCGCAACCCTTAGCGCAGCAGTCTAATCGCTTAGCCACTGCACCAATCAGGTCGTCATTTCTATTTCCCTTATATACGCGAACTCGAACGGAGCCCTTATTCATGAGCTGGCTATTGAATTACTGGCATGAATTCGAAACTAGTCGGGCATTCCCGAATATACACGTGTAAAACCGGCAAATATCTATAGTAAGTAATATTGATAACACACTAAAGTTGATATTGTAAACTTGTTAATCTGGTTCCCTTTCCCTGATTGTAACTTATTGGGGATGTAGACGCCAACACTGCTATTATTACGTTTGCTTTACGTCTTTTTGAGCGGCTCGTAGTTACGTAGCTACCGCGGTGATTTACTGCGAGGTTAAGCAGCTTGCTGCGATCAGTCTTTGGATGGGTTACCGATCATCACGTCGAACCCTTCTTACTGGCCAGCACATTCGTTGGTCGTGTCGGTTTGCAGTCCCATCGAAATATGTGAAGGAGAAGAGAACAGAGTGCACCTGTGTTAGAGCTAGACATTATACATTATTATTATTATTGACTACCTCGTTGGTCTGACTGCCTTTTAGTCTAGTGGTCGCCAAGTGCGACGGCTGAGTATGAGGTCCTGGGTTCGAAACCCGAGTCGGGTACTGTTATTGGGTTTTTCCAATAGGTAATTCTCAGTAGCAGCACGGAGTCTGGATTTGTGCCTGGTTAATGGCAATAGGCTCGCCCCCTATTACATAGGGACCTAAAAAACATAACTGGCGAAATGTGGGTGTACTATACACCTCTGCCTACTCCTTCGGGGAATACACGCGTGATGTTTATGTGTTTTATTATCATTATTTTAGTGCTCAACTCCTCCTTTCCCATCCTTTTTAACGGATACTTAAATCTTAAGTAATTTTTACTATAATTAAAACTTCTTGTGCACAGACAAACGGGAAGTGTCACCAACAGAGTGCGCGGACTACGACCGCGTGTGCCGCGAGCGCGCCGTGCTGACCCGACAGTTACAGGAAGCCAAGATGGCGCTCGCTGACGTCAAGACCTCCTGGAGTGGCCAGATAGCCTCGCTGGAGACACAGGTACCTACTCGATACAAACATAATAATATAGTCATGTTTGTTTATCCGAAAGAAAGATGGAGACCACGGATTTCCACTTGATATTACTAAATAGATTTTTGCCGATACTTAATGTTATACATAGGGCCCTAATACACCCCTAAGAAGAGTTATGTTACTTAAATATTTTCGCGTAAAAGGACGTTATGGAACATAAATATTTAAATGTAAAAGGATGCCATCCGCAAGTAGGTATTTAGATATTTTATTTTGCTAGTTTTTACGATTCTTGTCCAGGACGTGCCAACCCTATAATATTTACTTTTTTTATGTATTTGCAAATATATGTGTATTAATGTTCTGAATGAATGAGAATACTTACTATTTTAGGCTACCACAATTCGTCGTAAAATAGTTAAATAATAGTCATATTATTGAGCAAGAAATAAGAATAGGATGGCATTATAAGGATTGATACGCATGCGCGGTCATCACGTGACAGTCTTGCTCGATCGCACGTTAGGGTTGTCACAAACTGTCAGTCTCACAATTCGTAAATATCGTTTGTCGTGTGTGTAGACAAACTGCATACAGACTACAGTTGCATGTGAAAGGCGTGTGCATGAAGCATGAAACATTACTTACACACCATTTAACTTAAATGTATATACACCTGACTCATCTTAAAGATATTAACGTCTTAACATTTTAAATCTGTAATTACGCACAAATTTTAGTTAATATGTATCATATAATTAATTGTGTTATTACTTTCGAATTGATTATGTACCTACTCTTATATTTGTGGACATTTTATTATTATCTTTAGTAGTAATGTGTATACACAAAAAATTATCCTCCTCAGCTTGCTAATGATTTTGATCCTAAAAAAAAGTGTATTATAAATTGCTAATAAATACGATTACTGAAATTATGTAAACGGTTCTGTAAATAAAGGTACTTTTTAGGTATAAAAATTAGGATAAGCATATATTTTATTTCGTTATTGTATTATGTGTATTGTATTCCATAAACCTTCATTAGGGCTGCATCGTTATCTTCAATTTAAGGTAGGTAGACACTTTATTTTATATAAAAATACTTGTACATATACCACGCTAAACATATTAAAAAATATTATATTTACTTATCTTTAAAGATCGACGTGTCTATCATTCCGAGTTTTCACATAGGTGGCGCGACTGTCGCGGCAAGCGGGGGAGGAAGGCTCTGAAAGGAGAAGAGTGGAGATTGAGAAGAAAGAGATGCAAGATAAATTGCACAGCGCAGCCGCAGAACTGGAGAAAACTAAACAGAACTTAGTGAACAGCGAAGCTAAGGTATACTTTACTTTTTACTTGATTTTTAAACTAGAACCCCGCAGTAATTAGTATATTATATCTACTAATACCATAATCTATATGTAAGTAAATGGCCTTCCTTTCTTGGTATATTGTTGATAATTTCTCTCGTCAATTAAATCTAACATTTCGTTTTCTAATTGATCTCTGCATGCAGAATTTCCAAGTTAGCAGGCGATATTTTCTGTCACTTTAATAATTACATCCGCGTTGTGAATTATTCTTGATATTATTTAATTGTACTAGAGCATAATACTAAAAGCGGATGCTGAAAAAATTACAACAGGGTAAAAAAGGTATAACGCTATATAACAATTTCCCCGTATACCGCTCTAGAATGTGAACCTACGTTGGTAGTACCATAAGTTCCCTCACATCCAAGTTCGTGAACTTACGTTGATGGTACCATGAGCTTTCTCTAACCCGGGCTCTATCCTACGTTAGTTGTCCCATTCATCATCATCATCAGCCGGAAGACGTACCTTAAGCTCCCTCTAACCCGACCCCTGAACCTACGCTGGTTGTACCATAAGCTCCTTCTAATCCGAGCTCTAACCTAAACGTAAGTTGTACTATAAAAACCTACGTTGGTTGTACTAAGCTCCCTCTAAACCGAGTTCCTCACCCTACGTAAGTTGTACCATATGCTCCCTTACAGCCAAGTTTGTGAACATATGTGAGTTATACCATAAGCCTGTAACCCGTCCCCAAGTATCGCAAGGTAGTGCTATCTGTGTGTGGGCAGGTGGCGCGCCTGAACAGCGAGGTGCACAGCTTGGCGCTGGAGGTGAAGTCGCTGCGCGCCGCCGCCTCGCTCGCGGCCGTGAGTCCCAGCCTCTACACCATATAGTCACTAGTGTTCACTGTTGCATACGCCTACACACGTGTTTGACGCAGTACTAGTGCTGACGCCAGTATAATAGAATAGAATCTATGTGTTATCACGTGCAGGGAAAAATTAGAATCCCTTTTAAAATATTGTGCACTCGAAGGATTGAGATTTGGCATAGTTAAACCTCTTTATGGAGAACAATTTTACTTGCTAAAAATTAAATTCATTTATTTATATTACGGTCAAATTTCGACCTCTATTAAGCTTCATTGTACACCTTTTTTCAAATTATTTAGTTAGACATACTGCATAAAAACACACAAGGACGGTCATAGAACCGATAGCCCGTAACAATTTCTCCAGACAAACTGGATCTATAAGACAGAGAGAAATAACGGGCATACTAATAGTTAAAAAAACAAACCGCTTATACGCACGTTATAATAAACCTATAGTACGTGGTTATTAAAGTTTCACATAATTTTACAAGTGTTATTATAAAGAAACATTTGTCAATTAATGTCTTACTTCATATTTCTTACGCACGTTTCCGGTAACTAAGTATTGCGTCATTTCATGTATAATGAGAATCTAGCTGTATATTTATTATAAATGTTTGCATTTAGATATTTTATATAAGACTTAGTCGAAAAAACTATTCGATAAGTCTGTGTAATGTCCTATTTTAATACTTTATATGTAAAGCCGTATGTTCAACTGTATATAATATGTACGAGTTGCAGTGAACATATCGCCTTACATTACTAAATTCGCACTCTCGGCCTAGCTTGCTAGCTTTGTGTGTAAAAAATATCAAGGTAGCTGTACGCTTGTTTCATTGTTTTTCATTTAGATAGATTATTTTATTTTACAAATTATTATGAATTATTTTCAGAAACAATGAAACAAGTCAATGAACGTAATGCGCACGCAACATTTTTTGCAATGATACTTAAATATCCTGTAGTATACCTATAGTAATTTTGTAAAGCAACTATTCTATAGATTTGGAAAGCTTTAGCTGCTTTGTATCTCTGTAAATTACGTTCCGTGGGCATAGAGCGTTATTCTGATGAATAGACACCGTTATCTCAGTGTTCGAGTTGGTTTGAATCAAAAACATTTCGGATCAGATCGGAGATAAACGGACACCTGGATAACGATCTCTACTTATGATGTTCCTATATCGAAATTTTATATAATTAGACTTTAGTTTTTTTTACGTACATAGTAATATTATTTAAAAATCCTCTTTATTGTGACTAAATTTAGTTATGATATATAATGTATGGTTCCATTTGTTTTGGGTAGCTATAAGCAATAAAACAAATTATCTGTTAATGGTAGCTTTCAGACCATTCTGTGATGAAGTGGTGAGTTGTTGTTATTCTCACTTTGTTCAAGCAGCTGAACGATTGTCAATTGTGATTATAGATGCCTTAATCTTTTAGATACGAAACCTTATTGTGACAATATCGATTGTTTATGTATTATTGTTTGTCATTCGAGTTGCATTATATCGTGGGTCGCGATTGGCCATCTCACACAGGTGTACTGTGCACTTCGCTTGCTTCAAAGCGGTTTAGTATCAATATCTGGTACTCTTTGTTTTGTTATCGAGACTGTCGCGTTGATAAATTGATTATGTACATTGTACACGACACGTGATCTTTGTCATGACCAAATGTATGCCCGAACGGTTAGTCATTCACTTGACACAGGTGACTGTGCACCCATTGTTCCATTCATACCGGACTCACGCTTCTAAACTATTTCGTATATTATAAAGTGATACATATCCATTCCAAGTAAGTAGTATAATATTAAGAATTTATTTTTATACAGTACAAAATTTATGAAATTATATTTACACATTGTTATTTTGTTTTGATGTGATGCACGGATTTGTAAAAATAAATTATTTGAGTAAATATTTCTTTTGATTTTCCCAAAGTGGTGCATGGAGGTGTTGCTTGGCTAACAGTTTAGTGTGCATGTGTCCTAAATACTAACTTGTTATTCTTGGATTGGGACTTATCTATAGTAACTTGTCTTGCTTGATATAACCGACTATAATTAAAAAGCAATAATACAACATCATTCTATAAAAGCATTAACTAATAACACACACCACACGATAAGATTAAAAGGAAAACATGTACGCACGTTTATACTCTGCAGAGTAGCTTTCGAAACGAATTGGCATTGAACTTTCAGATCAGTTCCACTATTATGTTCTTAAATTACAATCAGTTACGTTATTACAGTAGATACGAGCATGTGATTGGTAGTTAATAGGTGCTGACATTGCGACAGGTTGCAATAAGTGCACGGCCGGCGTGGCGTAACGAGCGGCTAGAGGTAAAAATACAGTATTGCAACCAAACCGGTCTGATTGCGAATGTTTACTCACAAGTCTTTAGTGCTTTTTTGTCTCTCGTGTGCGACGCTTGTTTGTGTAGTGCTGGAACCTTACGCAGTTACCTACTAGGAAAATAAGTGCATAGTGATGTTAGTTTGATAGTGTAATAACGAACTGTTAAAATATAAACATTTAGTAAGCTTCAGAACGGACAGAAATAACTTAAATTAGTGTCCGAATCTAGTAATTTTTAGCAAGTGTGTCATTATAACTGTAAAAATTAAAAACACTGGTATGTCTTGTCTTACATAAAAATATTAACTTAGGTAGTGACTTATTCAATACTGCGACCATATGTCTACCTTTTTTTAAAGATTTATATTAGAAAGTATGCCTCAAGAATATCAAATTCCTATTAAGTTTTAACACACAAAACGCGGCTTTATCGTGTATACCTTATCACGTTATCGTGAGGTTCAATCATAAGCCGCATAGTGATAATATAATAAACACATTTTAAGACACGGAAGGGAATATGATAAAAAAGCAAAACATACTTTTTTCTAAAACTACAAAACATTAACAAACTTTGCTTTGCAGTAGATTGTTGTATCAGTCATGCGCAATTTTTTTTAGTTAGTCAATTTACATAATTATAATTCCAAATTCTACACTTTGGTTTATTAAAAATATCAGTTAGAACTTTATAACAGTAAAAATACCGCGTCCTTATTATCATTCTACATATCTTATAACATGGACGTATTGCAGGAGAAAACGATGGAATACGAAAGCCGTATAGAGATTCTGACAGAAGAGAACAAAGAATTGACAGAGGCGCTGGAGAATGAGCGGACGCTGGTGAAGATCCTGCGAGAGAAGGTGGACAAAGCGGACCTGCTGTGCGACGAGTCGAAGGCAGAGGTCAACCACCTGAACTCCATGGTGACAGAGATGCAACACGACTTCTTGGACATACAGAGAAAGTTTGAAAAGTTAGTATTGAACTTATACATCTTTTGAGTATTTGGATGAGGTTATTGTCTCATATCATAAGAATATTCTTCAATGAAATAGTCTTCTTCTCCTTATCGTATAGTTGTAAAATCTTTCAGGTGTGCCGGTTTCCTCACGTGTTGTTGATGTTTTCCTTCACCGTTTTTAGCAACTGGTAACTAATTTATAATACGCACATGAATTCGAAAATAGATTGTTGTAGTATAAGGACTGGTTAGTCAATTATGATGGAAGTACGTATAAGTACATACGTTAAGTATATATTTCTGGTTTTCAATATTTGTTGTAGGTACTGTCAACGTCCGGTGTAGTCATGGATTAAGGACGTTTTCTACTTGCACCCCCTATCTATATCCAATATAAATGGTAGATAGTTAGCTGTGTCCCATACTAGTATTTTCCCTTGTATCGTAGGGGCCTTTCTGTTCTCTGTTCAATTAAATGTTATTTTAGGAAAATGATTTTAAACGAGTATTTTTTAATTATGGTTAATAAAAAAAAAATCGTGCACAATTAATAAGAAAAAGCGCTAGTTTCTGTCACAGTTTAACATGTTTTGATAAGCTAGGGTGCTTACGACCATAAAAATGGCACGACGCAACGGAAGCGTATACATTATACGCTGCATGTAGATTAAATATTATGTGTTTAAACATAATATTTATGTTTATTTTAGATAAAATACCTGGAGTTGTATTGTCTATCCATTCGTGAGTAACTGTGTCAGTAGATTCTTGTATAAATAATGAGAACTTTTCCGTAATGTGCCCTGAGGTTATGTAAGAGCTGTTTTTCCTTAAAACCATTAATATTTAATCATTCTTTCTGTAGTATGTAAAGACAAGGTTAGGTAATATGCAGGTGTGCGCGTGGTAAATATGAAAAAAAAAGGTTATACTTCATAAACTACAGCTAAGAACTATCTCGATCACGTTAGCTATAAAACGAAAAAAACACATCATAATCAGTCCATTCGTTTAGGTGCTACGATGCGACAGACAGATACACAGACAGACGTCAAAATACCACCACTCTTTTTGTGTCTTCTTAAAAATAGATGCTTATCGGCTGTTAAAATGCATAACTGTAGGTATAGCTAACTCCTTAATCCGTCTCCACACTGCCCGAGCCGCGTTTTTTCGGTGAAATTTAACCTCGTCTCGTGGTCGCTAAGCGCGACTACTGAATATGAGGTCCTGGGTTCGAATCCCAAGTCAGGTATAGTGTTATTGGGCGCGTTGTTTCAACAAGAATAAAATCGTATTTAATACGGCATTTAAGTATACACGTCGTAACAGGATTAACGCCTGCCCTGGCAACACCTACCTCCTTACCATGAACTCTTAAAACAGGGCAGTTTACGTTGTGGGAGCGAGACGCCGCATTACACTGCACATAGCGGCGTCTCGCTTCCACACCGTAAACTCTCCTGTTTTAAAAGCTTATGGTACGGGGACGGAAAGTAGTTGGTTCAGAATAGGCTTCTGACTCGAATTCCGTCATAACATATACATGTTAATTTTTCAGGATTTTTTAATACTTGACTTATTTTTACACACCACTCCATAATAAGTTAATACAAATTTTAGTTTAGGAAAATTTAAGCCTAACTTAAATGCTCGACCGAATTTGTAATTCGGTCATAGCTATCCTTACCTACACAGTCATAAACAACATCTATTTTATGAAGAATGACTAGGTTATTATAAATACAGTGAACGTCTTCCGGCTGATGATGATGGTGACGATATTATAAATATTTTTTTAATCTAATAATATAAACAAACTGGGGTGTCTGCGGCCTTGCGTTAAATATGGGACATCCGGTGGATTTATTCGGCTATGTTAAATCCTAAAACAACACCATTGAAAGGACTAGCATTCTAACAAAGAACCCCTTCGATTTAAACTTCGGTTCGTACACATATCATCGTATTCTTACCACAATAATGTCCTGTTACAGAGAGAAGCGTGAGAAAGACGAGGCCTTGCTGCGGAACGCGCACATGTCTCAGACCATAGAGATGAGCCAGTGCAACGTGCGTTACCAGGACTCTGAGATAGCAGAACTGAAGGCCAAGATCACGGAGCTTGACGCACTCATCGCCCAGCATAAAGAGGTAAGTCTTTTGTTTTATAAACCTAATCTACTTTTAGCGATGAGACCGCCCTTTGTACTGTTTATTTTACTAATTTATTACTTTTTTGGCCATTTTGTATTAATAATGCTTAAGCATTTTCTAATTTATAATCTTCGAAGAAGCAGCAGAAGCATGGATCTCGATTTTTATAATTTATAGAATCTAGACCCATGCTCAAGAAGCAAGAAATATGAAAGAATAAGAAATAGATGATGAAATAGGTTAAACTAACAGATAACGTGAATTTTATAACCTAGAATATTATTTATGATGACACTCAAATTATAAGAATTACCTTTTTGAAATCAGTCCTACAGGCCTACTTTACTAGACTATCGAAAGAGGTCGATATTGACGCTCGTTATAGAGCAATACAGCTGTTCAAACTTATTCGTCGTACACATCGAGAAAACAAGTCCGTATAAGTCTATAAAAAAACAAAATTTTAGTGTAACGCCGAATGCATGATGCATTTCAACAATATCATATCCCGACCGTATTCGGTCACAGCCACTTAGGATTTTTATTGGTGAGACCTACGATGGTGTGCTCTCAGTTGGCTGATGTATCCGATTTTGCTTGAATATAACAATATCATAATGAAATCAATGACAAACATTAAATGATAACGAATGTTTTTAACACTTGATATTCTTTTCCAGAATCAAGCAGCCTGTATGCTAATAAAAGAGAACGAAGCAGCGCGGAAACTAGAAATCGAAGAACTAAAGAAGAGAATTGACGACTTATTAGAGAACGAGACTGCACTCAAGAAGACTATACAAGACTTTGAAACTGAAATCTGTGATAAAAATAAGGTTAGCAACATTAATACTAATAACTACTCAATCTATACTTCCTTATCGTATAGTTGATAAACAACCTGGTGTCAGAGTTTAAACTGCCTGTAGGCCTCTGACATGGCTTTACACACCGTTGAAAATCTCTCAAGTGTGCCGGTTTCCTCACGACGTTTTCCTTCACCGTTTTAGCAACTGATAACTAATTTATTGTACGCACATTAATTCGAAAAGACAATGGTGCGTGCCGAGATTTGAACTTGCGACCTTTGACTTTTGATTGATAGCCGAGTGGTATAACCGATGGACTGCCATCTAATGGTTATACCACTCGGCTATCAATCTATACCTATTTTATAAAGCTAAAGAGTTTGTTTGTTTGTTTGCTTGAACGCGCTAATCTCAGGAACTACTGGTCCGATTTGAAAAATTCTTTCAGTGTTAGATAGCCTATTTATTGAGGAAGGCTATAGGTTATAAAACATTCGAAAATCACGCGGGCGAAGTCGCGGGCGGAAGCTAGTATTACAATATGAGTAGCGACAATAAGTACAGTGTAGTCCATAAAATAAAACTGAAAGTTTCGATTTTATTACTGAAGTACTTTTTACAAATATTCCCTACTATTTTTCCATGTTTTGTGGGTGCAACTTACATAAATTGGTTTTTCTTTGCAATCTTAGTTGATTTTGTATCCATCATTTACGTGTCATGTTGTGTTGATTGCAGAAAATCAAAACGCTAGACAACAGAATATCTGACATGAAGAAAACGTTACAACGAGAACTGCAGACCAGCAAATCTGACCTCACGTCTGCGGAGGAGCAGGATATTAGCAGGAGGTGAGGTTCTTGATATTTCAGTGACATCTTGAAGTCATGACAGTAGCCATATTATAATATACAAGGTCAATTCTTCAAGCGCGAGTATATGGCCAAATACGAAACGATTTGAAATAGCGAATACAGACCCTTTGAGTATTGTTCACTACTCCTCATAGTTTCGAATTTGGACATTCAAAAGATTTGGAAATTTTACTCTCTATATAATTTTTTTAAACTTCACTGCCATAGTTCGTAGCATTATCTCATTAATTATGTCGTATTTTGGCGTAATTTGAATAAATATAAAATAGTACTATTTTTTTTAATTTCAACCATTTTCATCTCAGGACTTTATCCATCTTGTCCATTAGCTTACAGTGCCCACTGTTCTAGATATTTAAAGCACGTGGTGTTGCGGTTCCTGACGGCGCGTGAGCTGGAGGCGCGGCAGTTGACGCGTGCGCTGGCCGCGCTGCTGCGGCTGTCGGCGCACGAGGAGGCGCTGCTGCGCGCCGCACTGCCTCCGCGCTCCGGCCTGGCCGCCTGGTTCCCCTCGCTCAACACCTGAGCAGCTCGCCGCACACACCACACACATGCTGCCGCTGTCGATGGACGAGTAGGCGCTGCTGCGGGCTGACTCTAGACACACATGCACACTTCACACATTAACACATCCACATGCACACTTCACACATTAGACACACATCTACACATGCACATTACACACACATGCACACTCAAACACAAGCACACTACACTACACACACACATGACTGCGCACACACACAGACCCTCCAAGTTGGGCCCGGGAGGCTCGTATACGATAGTCTATTATACCTCAGTTGGTTTAAGCAGCTATCCCAGTAAGGCAGCGATCTGTTTAGGTGCTAAAGTGCATGCAAGTGAGTTACAAATAATTTTGCTGATATCTGCGGTGTATTCTAGTAATTTAAAAAGAAGGTTGCGAATGATTGATGATTCTTGTTCCTAAAAAAATATGGTATAACTCTCAAAAAGTACGATTACATTAATATGAAGAAGTAATCTAAAACTGGATAAAGTTACGAGAATAGACCTGCTGATTTAGCCGACTGTAAATATCTGTTCTAACATTGTGTGCTCGAAGCTTTAAATTCAATGTGTATAAGTTCTGTTGTATAATTTTATGTTTATAATAAGACCGTCGCGAATAGGAACATAGTAGTGTTGGATTGGGCTGTTATTATTGTAATATTGAGTCAGTGACCAAAAGCAAGAACAAAATGAACATTGTTCTGTGACGTGTCTGATCAAAGTTTGAGAATCTCTGTGAAATGATAAGACAAATACCTACATTCCAGTTAAGGTTGAAAGTTGAAACAAACGAATATATTTAAATTTTGTTTATTTTGTATGTGACTGTACCTTAACGATCATAATATTCGAAAAATATTTTCTCGACTCGAGTGCTTAAATCTTCGTTTATAATATTAGTTTGTAAAATATTTTTTTAGTAGATGTCGATCAACAAATTTATCAAAATACTATTGGCTCTTGTTAAGCATTACTTAAAAGAACATGGCCAGCTCAATCGGTAAAGCTTCATATTTCAATTTAAGAGCTGCTATTTCACCATTTGAAATGTTGTCATCCCTGGCGCAAACTGCCAATTTCTGACAAATTGATTGTGTATGGCCTGTATTATTAGGGGATGCTTGAAAGCAAATTAACTTAATTATCTGTTAAATTGCACCTCGCAGCTGAAACCATTGTTTAATAGTTCGTGATATCAAATCGAACCCACCTAAGTCATAAATTCCTGGTTCAACTCGTTATAAAAATAGAATAGGAATCGGGCAGTTTACTGTAGTAGAGCAACACAAGTATCATCACTTAACCTTAATATTTTTTTATTAATCTATTTTTATATATATTTAGGGATTTACGAAGTTTCTTCGATAACTGACGGACATTGATTTCAACGCTTGTCTTCCCATTAAAGCATATAAATAAGCTCCACAGCGACACAAAACATAGAACATAATATTTAGGATAATGAAATACATAAATATTGGTATTAGTAGCTACGAATAAGCGAATTACGTATTATGTATAAGTATTGTAATCTTAATGTATTTTTGAACAACATTATTGTAATATACATTGTGAAATTTTGATTAAAGTTGCCTTAATAGTTGCTAGTCATAATTTAAAATTGTATAATTTGTATTTGAATGGTGTAAATGTTTATTTTCTTTTAACTGTTGCCATTTGATTGTGTTGTCAATTATTTTCGCAATAATTCGCGTCGTATTTTTATGGTAATAGTGAGATATTGTCACCTGAAATGTTGTATTAGAATAATGGTCTCACTAATTTAGTTTTCCTTTTGATGTATAGACAAACATTTCGGCGTGAAAAGTAATGCAACACTGCCCCCTTTGTATACAAAAAAAATATTGTATCTTCCTTCTAAGCCAACGCTAAAATAGCTATTGCTTAGATATGCCATGAAACTGATAACATGGGTGACTTACAAGCATCACGACTTACATTTAGGTACACGCGATACCTATTTTTCACTTTTATAAGAATTTGTAATATAACAAGCACATGTGTCAGGTACTGGCATACCGGAATCAATATGAAAGTGCATATTAGTTGCATGTAAATTAAACAGAAAGCGCTGACTTAGGTGAACTTTATACAAATTATATATAGTTTACTGTTTGTAAAGTAATCCTTATTCATTAGCAATCTGCAGTACTGTTCAATTGGGCACTTGTAATGTTTGTAGATAAATGAGGTTTCTGGATCTGTCTATAATATAATGTACATTGAGTCTAGTGATAGCTTGTTTAATATAACTATAGAGTTTATTATTTTTATCGTTACAGAGAACTAACTATTTTGCTTATTTTCACAGTATTAATTTTATAAGATGTCTATCACGTAATTAATTTAGTGATTACAAGATGTAGCGTGAGTGGACGATAAATGATATTTTTTTATTTGTTATTTTTTGTTTATTTTATCATAATTACGTGTTGTTATTTTGTAAATTATGAATAAAGTTAAAATAAGTATTATAAATATTAGTTTTCTTGATCCGATATAATTGCATACCTACCTCATCAATGTGATATTACATGGTAAATTGTTGCCAGCATACATTGTTTCAAACAATGTATGCTGGCTGGGTAGATATGGGTATCTACTAAACTACCATATATTGCAAATACAGTGAGACGTAGGTACCTACGCACCTTCCATAACGCAATAGACTCCAATAGTGGTTTTGACTTAAAATCGCTTCATGAATTCGTGCTAATATGTAGTAATGGCTAAGTTTAGTTTTTAATAACTGGTGATATTATCTGCAATTCCAATATTAGCGTCAATTCTAATATAACTGCAGACTGACTTTTGTCTGACAAATTGACAATATGCTTTATGAGCAGTGAACACAGTCATTGAGTAAACAGTATACATATGGGTACACC
Source organism: Abrostola tripartita (assembly GCA_905340225.1). Taxonomy (NCBI): domain Eukaryota; kingdom Metazoa; phylum Arthropoda; class Insecta; order Lepidoptera; family Noctuidae; genus Abrostola; species Abrostola tripartita. The sequence goes on from HG996488.1 coordinate 9,603,966, forward strand.
AAGCATGAGTTCTAAGGCATTATACTACCTGGTCTCGTCCTAGGTCACTGTAGTAGGCCCGAAGGCCATGGCTACGTTAGTGCAACCGATAAGGACATACAGCGCGTCGTCATGTACCCATTGTGAATGCCTCAAGGCTGCGGCGTAGCGTTGAACCTTATTTTGATTTCTGTCGTCACGTAGAGGACGATTGTTTTTAAAACTATTTTTTGACAGAATGTTGAAGGGATCTAGGGATAAAATGTTGCAACAAGTTAAATAATAACAAATGTGACATTTTAATCATTTATTATAATTATTTACAACTTACGTAATAATTTTGTTTAGGAGTAAACTGCAAAGTTTCCCTAGTCTACACTACTGTGCAGCGATTTTCGTTACAAGGCACAAAAATCTGAATACAAGTCCGTATTGCGATTTAATGCCATGTATTTTATTTGTTAAATTATTTGGTATCTGCTTCGCTATTATGAGGACTTTCAGTGCCCAAAACGATACTTAGGAACTCAAATAAACGTTAAGATAAATAAATAGAACACCTTAAGTGACTAGATGGTGGAATGTCATCTAATATGCTACATACAATAATATTTTTATCAACAGTTTTCTTATTTTCTGAAAAAATCTGTAATAAGTATTAATTAATGCTAGAATGATTTTGTGTTTAATGATTTGCAATAAAGGATAAAGCTGAAGGATTTGACTTTGAAGCAATAGTCGTACAACTATAATTATTTGCTTTCGCAGTGTGAAAACTTGAAACAACAACTAGTGTGTACCCCCTACGCCTAAACAATTATTACCGAGCCGGGCACCGCTCGCGTGGCACCGGCAGCGCCGCGACGCCCGCCGGACACGCTCGCACTAACTAAACGCCACACCTGTTTACAACAAGGCTGGCCTGACTATCATTATAAAATAAGCCTAATGGTATTATCATATTCCTTTCAAGGTTACCCATAAAATTTAACTAGTGTGTTCACACTTGCCTCCCACCGATGCCTTAACTAGTAGGTAATGGTTTAGAACAACAATTTACGAAGTCTATACGTACTTACATAAATGTGAATTTAAACTAGCCATAGATAATCAATAGCACAATAAAACATTATACAGCCGGCGCATTAGTGCATATTCTGTGGTTTGGTCTATCTATATCTATGCTGCCCGCAGGCATTCTCTCATCATCCCTTCGAGGGTTTACACTGAGAACAGAAATTTCGACAGATTGTCTCCCATTAGGTAAATGATCGACTTGAGCGTTACCAAATGTTTGTAGGGTACTCTCACAAATAGATTTACATTTATTGACCGACGCATAGTACAGACACAGGGCGGTAGGTGATCACACTCGTAAGTCGTGAGAACAATACCGTCATGCAAGGACACTGAACAAGAATAACACGCATCAGGCACCGACAAACAAATAGCTCGAGCACAGTCAGTGACCGTACGAGGAGGGCGAGTGTCCTACCGCCCTGCGGTGTACATAGAAGCCTACAGCTTGACGTTGCCGGTGGTGATGTCGGTGAAGAGCTGCGGCGTCACGGGCACGAAGTCCGGCCCCGAGCGGAAGTACAGCGGCTCCTTGATCACCTCGGGGTCGAAGCCCTCCTTCTGGTACTGCAGCTTCTTCAGCTTGAACGTGCCTGCAAAATTAAAGATTTTTTAAATGAGTTGTCATTTGCATAATTTTATTATGATGAAAAAATAATAAATAAATAATTTAAAGGAAAAACAAGAATATATCGATAATATTCAAAAATTGAGAAATGTTAACAGAAAAATATGAGGAAATTGAGAAATAATAATTGAAAAATATCCAGCTACGTCTTTGATGACCGCATTGGCGCAGTGGCTAAGCGATTGGACTGCTGCCTGCGCTTGGGGTTACGGGTTCGATTTCCGCACGAGACAAACATTTGTGTGACCCACTAATATTTGTCCGATTCTCGAGATGTTTGTGTATGTGATATTTCATGTTTGTGAAACGCACCCACGATGCAGAAACAAATCATAGTGGGGCAACGATTTATACAAAAAAAAAAGAAACTATTTCGTTTGCAGTCACAATATTTACAAACACGAGCATCACATGTCCCGCAGGTCATGTGCGGCACAAGTAGCAGAGGTAAGGCATCGGCCTAACCCTTGTGAGCGTTATCTAATCACAACTGGAACGACGACGCGAGTCAGATAAATATTTATGTGACCTACATACATAGTAAGTAATTAATTACTTTACAATGTGGGGCAAGCTATGGTGTTACATTGCGAGTATTTTCTTTTTATAAACAAGTTGTTGGTTGCATTTGTTGATTTAGACAAAATATTTTTTAATATTATTTATTAAAATTGTATTATTATATTTATGATTTGTTTAATAATTAAAAATTTCCATACATCCTGTGCACCTAATTCGATCGTTAAACTTTATAGTTAATTAGTAACAGCTATTACGCAATGACTTTGTCAACATTTAGAATTTATTTCGTTTCTGATTTATCATTTCTACAAACTTCCATATTCAGAATAACTATCGGTGCAATAACACATAATAATATCTGCGATTTCTTGCGTAACAGTTCAACCACTTAGTTTTTTTTTTTAAACTTCGCCCCACACTTGGAATTTCTCCTTTATCGTGGGTGCGATTCGCAAACATGTAATATCACATACTGGATACACGAAAACCCAGACTCGGGACAAATATCTGCGGATTACACAAATTTTTGGCTCGTGCGGGAATCGAACTGCCCTAACCAGGTTGTCAAATTAAATTGGGCTAATCCTATCGGTCAAATTAAATAAATTGGGTCGTAATACAAGAAAACGTGATAGCCACAGGATATAGTGAGCTAGGCGTGGTGGTGTGGTAGTGTGGTAGTGTGCGGTACTGACTGGTGATCTCGATGTCGTTCATGATCCTGAGGAAGAGCGGGCGCGCGTAGGACGGCAGCGAGTCGTCCAGGTCGCGGGCCAGGCGCCGCAGCTGCAGCGAGCGGGCCGGGTCCGCGATGGCCGCCATGCCCGCGCGGCCCTCCATGTGCGGGATCTACGCAGGGCACAACGTACTCAACCAGACCATCTAGACCCTCACCTAAACTCCACTCTCGTCAAGGGTCTACCTAAAGTATGTATGGTCTAGAACCGGTTTACATAAGCCCCTCACCACAAGGTCACTTTTTCGAAGGTACGGTCACGATAAAAAGTGATGCAGCAATCAAACTAAACTATTCTATAACACTACACTCTCGTATTCCATATCTTCTGAACCACTGCTTATTTAAGCGGGCTACCTCCACCAGTAAGCTCGCCGTTTCCTTATCAACAACACTAATTTTGGCACTACTATACTTAATTATTGGTTCTGTTGGGCGTGGACGCCAATAAAAATAAGGACAATTATATTGTTTACCTATTTTTGTCTAGTATACTATACAGTCAGATGCAAATGTAGTCAGTTGACTAATCTATATATGTACGTATGACGTGTTATTGTTTGAGTTGATCAAACACACTGAGATATAAACAGAACCTTGGAGGCGAATATGAGCATTAAGATACTACTCCACTTAATCATTTACAAGGAGATGTTAACTCACGGAGACTCCATAAACCACACAGGGGCGCTGCTCGAGGCTGGTGGAGATCGCGTCCTCGACCTCTGCGGAGGCGACGTTCTCCCCCTTCCACTTGTAGGTGTCGCCCGTGCGGTCGCGGAAGAACAGGTAGCCCAGCTCGTCGGCCACCAGGATGTCGCCCGACACGAAGGCCGCGTCGCCCTTGCAGAACACGTCGCGGATCAACTTCTTGTTGCTGTCGTCCTGTGGAAACGTACGGTTGTGTAGTTCCCGTTAAAAATAACGCTTAGCGACTGTGTTTGCTCTCGGATATAGTCGCTTCGTATGTCAGAATCAGGTTATTGTGGTTTATTGAAATGAAACTATTTTTATGAATTTTATCCAGGTTTTAATTAGTTTTTTGGTCCCGACGTTTCGATTCCTTTACAGCATTCAAGGTCAGGGGCAGACTGAGGTGTTAAACGTCTAATTTGAACGATAACTACCTTACATTTTTGTTATTATTTTCAATCCGATTCACGTAATATGAGCTCGCTGTGCCATTCGATCTTGTATTTTTGCGCTTGGAATTAACTTTAATAGAATGCTGACCGTGACCATGAGTGCTGTAAAGGATTCGAAACGTCGCGTCGGGACCAAAAAACGAATAAAAACCGTTAAAATAGTTTTATTTGCGTAAGTGATAGAAATCATTATATTATGGCTCATAATTAAGTGTAAATTAATATATAGATTAAACGGAAACATGACTCAGTTTCGTTGAAACAAAAAAAATCTGTCAATCTTTTGATCCTAGTTAGTTACTTACAATGGAAACATAATACTGAAATAATTTGGCGCCAGTCTTATGTTTAAGAGTATGTAACTTTTACAATTCCTATGCAATTTGGTCGGTATTAAATTGGAGAGTAAGCCCACTGGTATGTTTTAAATATTATATATAATTGCATGGAGTGTGATTATGTTCGGTAGTATGTACAGAACGAGGTAGGTATACATAATATATATAAATAATAATAATACAAATCTAACCTTATCGACGTATCCGTAGTACTCTCTGGAGGCGTTACCCTGAGCTATCAGCCCGATGAACATGCCCGGCTCATCTGAAACATTCAGTACATTATCAAACACGTGTCAATACAGTAATCGTAGCTTGCCACACACAATGTGAAGATTTAAAATAAACATTCACATTCAGGTATATTATTAGCTCCGTGCGGGGACAGACCTCACAATCTTTTATTTTCCAATGCGTAAAAAGAGACGTAAGTGCTATTCTATCACTGGGATGATTCGTCAAAATCTGTCCAGTAGTTTTTGCAACACCACAAATTGTTTAATCATTAGTTCGATATAGTTAATTAATTATAAGCAGAACTAAGTGTCTCGCTACGAAAGGTCAGTCTTGCTACGAGGGTCAGTCTTGCTACGTATGTCAGACTTGCTTCAAAGGTCATTATTGCTATGAAGGTGGTCACTATTGCTATGAAGGTGGTCACTATTGCTACGAAGGTTAGTATTTCTACGAAGGTAACTATTCCTACGAACGACACTATTTTTACGAAGATCATTATTGCTATCAAGGTCACTATTCCTACGAAGGTCACTATTCCTACGAAGGACACTATTCCTACGAAAGACACTATTCCTACGAAGGACACTATTCCTACGAAGGACACTATTCCTACGAAGGACACTATTCCTACGAAGGACACTATTCCTACGAAGGACACTATTCCTACGAAAGACGGTATTCCTACGAAGGTCACTATTGCTATGAAGGTCACTATTGCTGCAAAGGTCACTATTGCTGCAAAGGTTACTATTGCTGCAAAGGTCACTATTGCTACGAAGGTCACAATTCCTACGTAGTTAATTATTCCTACGTAGGTGACTATGGCTACGAAGGTTAATATTACTATGAAGATCACTATTGCTATAAAGATCACTAATGCTACGAAGGACACTGTTGCTTCGAAGTTTACTCTTGCGACGAAAGTCTGTCTTGTTAGTCAAACTTGCTACGAAGGTCATTCTTGCAATGATTGTAATTTTAAACATTTCTTTTAATTTTGTATTATTGTCTCTTATTTGACTCTGCAGCTCAGTGGATGGGTTGCTGCCGATTGGATTTCAAGATGTGGGTTCGATTTTCGATGATTGATAGGAGATTGTACTGTATTAATGTCTTATTATAGGTTATGAAAAAACGACACAGGTAAAAATCCTAGTGTGTAGCGCAGTTTTATTAACAAAAATAAACGATAAGAGTGTACTTACGCGGCTTGCATCGTATGCAGTACCCGTCGGGCCCGCGCAGCAGCGTGCCGTTCTCGTCAGAGCGCACGAGCGCGATGGGGTGCAGGCACGTCGGGACCAGCTTCGGCAGGAAGCCCACCGCGCCCACCGTGTTGTCCACGTTTACTGGGGGGGGGGGGGGTACAACACACTGTAGCGACATAAACACGACGAATGGCTATGCAGATATGCAGGCAGTTCGCTATTTGACACCACCAATCAATTGTGAGCAGTATAAATATATATAGTAAATTATGACGTCACTGTTACTTTGGAGTAATTCTTGGAATGATTGGTTAATGGTGTCACCTGCCGACTAGGCACACTACCGCCTGGTTTGATGATCTCCCCTTTTGGTTGGAGGAACACCACTCCTGGTACCTCTACGGCTCCACCACACTATTACCGCAATTATGTAACCCTCCCAACTCACATTAGAACCACTTACATAATAACTAAGCTGGGTGATAGTACGGCTTCTTATTGAGATGTTTAGTGTGATTACATAATACCTACTTTGTTATACAACACTGGCATTTTACTGTTAAGTTCGGTAGTAAGTCGGAAAAATGACGAAATCGAATTTCGTATCCAGTCATTTTGTTCGAATAGACATGAAACCTTGTAAATCCTAAATCTATTTTGCCTTGTCTAGCATGGAACACGTTTTTATAAAAATAGACATCAGTCAGGCCTGCAATCCTGGAAGACATAGACGTAGATATTTCCAGTTTTCATATTTAATCAAATATTTAGTTACAATTTTATATAAATGTTAAGAAAAAAGCATGTATTAATTAAAAAACATATCGATCATTGTATAAGTATTTCAATGGTATCAATAATGTGTCGGAACATTACAGACTGCAGTCATTGTTCGTAAATATTAAATAGCATTAGCTTTCACTCACTTATGTTAGCGTTGCCCTCAGTGGCCCCATACACCTCGTTTATCTGTGGCACTTTGAACCTAGATAGGACAATAATTAATTAGTTATTGAAATGGTTATTGACAGTTACCGCAAAGCAAAGGTTAACCTATCAGATAACAATAGTAATTGTGTGCTGTATTAGTGTAAGATAGTTACTGGAAATAATGTTAAGGTAGGTTCACAGTTTGGCCATATAACCAAATCCAAGGTTACAAAAGTATGTCTAATGCGTATTAGTGTACATTTAGAATAAGGCACTATAGGATTGACATTGTCATTTTCATGTACAAGAATCCAAAATAAAGATTAAGTTACAAGAAGCGCTCTATAACCCTACTATTCATAAACTATGATAGAACTGTCTTAACTTACACCCTTGTAAGTCTATTGATATCTCTATTCTTTGACAAGCAAACGACAATGACAGGTATAATTTAATCCATGTTTTAAATTTTTCATATTTTATGAATAAGGGAGGTGAATCACATTTAATACTATTTAATTAATATTAATAAAACTAATCAAAGTAGTTACCTGTCCACGATCTGCTGCCAGATGGCGAATCTCATCCCGTTGCCGACCATGATGCGCACGCGATGCTGCGAGTCGGTGGGTCGAGCCGGCTGGGCCAACAGGTAGCGGCACATCTCACCGATGTACTGCGCCACCTGCACCAGATACCACTTTTTTAGGGCATGTTGTGGTATGAGTAATTGTTATGGTGGGACTAATATCACTCGTCGACACTCACTAAGTAAGATATGATTCTTTAACAAGAGCACTGAGTTACAAACTAGTAAAATTCGTGGATAGTGAGCTTGATGGGCTCACTCTGAAGTCTGAATGAGGTTGAAAATTTATATGCCATCTAACAACTGACGGTCGTTGGGCGGGTAGGTAAACAAGCTTCAAGTTCTTACATTAATTCGGTATTGGCTATGGCACATACATGCATAAGGAACCTCACTGAAGAAATATCTTATAGAAATGACGAAAAATCTCGTAAATGGTAGAGAATCCGTAACACCGTACGGGAGCAGTTCAGTATGAAAAAAGGAATTTATTTCAAAATATTTCGACCCCTGCCAAACTGTATAATAGCAGTTCCGTGCAACGTGAACCCGTTGCCTGCCCAGGGCACTTCTCACCGTGCAGTCGTAGTTGATGCAGTCGGTCCAGTAGTTGGAGGCGGAGAACTTGGCCCGCAGCACGGAGGGGATGCCGTCCACCAGCGCCGCGCCCGTGCCCACCAGCCCGCCCGCCAGGTGGTACAGCGGCAGCGGGTTGTACATGCGGTCCGCGCGCCGCAGGCCCAGCATGTGCACCGTGGCCACCACCACCAGCAGGTACCTGCCCTCTCATTACGTCATACACTGACACTCTATGTATTAATAATACAAGAGCAAGCCTACATTATTTCATACTCGGAAGAGCCAACTAAGTATTTACCTAAAAAATTGACCATAAAATGCAGCTGAAATTCCTTTAAATATGTAATTGAATTTTAGTAAAATTTACTTGTCAAACGTATAAAGTGCCTTAGATTTTTTGACGAAAGATTCCCTTACGACGTGAACCCTGTTTTATTGATCGAACAAATGGCTAAAAATAGGGTAGGTTCTACTATACTACTACTCAAGCTGATAAAAGAAATACAGAAAGATATCTCACTTAGAGTTGGGCAGTACCGCGGCCTTAGGCATGCCGGTGGTGCCCGAGGTGTAGATGTAGAGCAGCGTGTCCTTGTAGCGGGGCTTGTCGGTGACGTGCGGGTAGTCGGGCGGCTGGCGGGCCATCTCGCCGCGCAGGTCCAGCACGCCGGGCGCGCACACGCCGTACAGCTGGAACAGCTTCATGTCCTCGGGCAGCTGCTCGCGGATCTCGGTTATCGCTGTAGGAAGACGGTGACAATATAATTAACATTTACACATATTTTGTGACTTATAATTCGCACGGGATTATAAAATTGTGTGATTCAAAAGCATAATACAACGAGTCGGTTGCGAACTCTTGGTGACATCGGACGCATTGCTTATTTTTTATTTAAATTTAACCAGTTTTAAGTTTAACTGTCTCTGTGATTGGTGGTTGCTTCTAATCGGTGCCCCCTTGTCCTTCTCACGAAGGTGTTACGGATTGCTCCACACAGTAGATGGAGAGACAGAGAAGGAACATTTTGGACCCCTGTTACCGTAGTTGGTGAACAGTGTTTTTGTAAACATCCATCTTGGATTTGAACTTGCGACACGCCGTCAACTAATCGCAGCGGTCGCGTGCGCAGCCGCTCGACTACCTTGGCAGTGACGTCGCACGGTAAAACAACTGAGCGCTTGAACCAACTGATTGAGTCGAGAATTTGTCATTGCAATATCAGCTTTAACCACTTAATATTAGAGAATATATTACTAAAAACTACTATTAACATGGAGTTTGTTTGTTGCAAGAAAATAGTGAATAATAACAATATTAGTGAGCTGATTTGTTGTAAATGCAGCAATAATTTCCATATCCACTGTATTTTTGCTGACAAGGATAATGACTGGAGTCCTAGTGAAGAATGTATCTCATCTTGGCTATGCTCGAAGTGTGACGCGGACCAACAAATACCGTCACCTGCAAAAACTCAATCTAAAACTCGCACTACTGTTTCACGTAAAAGGACAAAAAAGGAAGATACTGATATATTGACCCCCGAAAAAATTCGTGTTATTATTAAAGAAGAAATCAAGGATGCTATTTCTGGTATTACTGATGCCCTCTCAGACTTAAAATCAGAATTCTCCAATCTCCAAAATTCCGTGAAATTCATCAGTGATAAGTACGATACTGTTATTAAACGGATCGATGATGTTGAGACTAAATCTAAAGTTATTTCTGAGCTGGACTCAAGTATATCTGTACTTAAATCTCAGATTAAAGCCATAGAAACGGATATCCAGAAACAGGAGCAGTGGGGCCGTCGCTCAAATGTGGAGATTGTTGGGTTGCCTGAAAAGTCTGGAGAAAACCTATTGGAAATAATTTCTCGACTAGGACAACACGCTAACTGCCCTATTAATCCACAGACCGATATAGACTTTGTCACCCGAGTCGCGCACAAAAGCAAAGATAATAAAAAACCTAAACCTGTTATTGTCCGATTTTTGGCACGGTACAAGAAAGACAACTTTTTGGCTAGACTGAGAGGAATAAAGGATTTAAAAGCGTGTGATGTAGGGTACACTGACTGTTCGTCACGCATTTATTTTAACGAACATCTCTCTTTATCTAACAAAATTTTGTTAAATAAAGCTAAAACTATAGCGGGCGACAAGCTTTATAAATACGTTTGGGTAAAAAATCACAATATCATAGTGCGTAAAAATGACGTTAGTCCAGTTATAAACATCTGTTCTGTGGAGGATTTAAAAAAGATTGTTTAAGTATTATCTGTATTATTTTAGATATACCCTCATGTCTGCTCATAATTGTTAGTCTCATTTATTATTTCATTATGCCTCACTTTACGTTTGTTGCGATTTTTTGCATGTTTATGATAAATTATAGTATTACACATTTTTTGAGAAAGGTGAAACTTATATATTTTTTTCTTCTTTGGGAGAAACTTCTTACGCGTCTCGTTTGCAATAATTATTCTTTAATTATTGGTTTTTTATCTTTATTACATAGTAATTCATACAGCTGTTCATGTTATTATGCGGGCTTTATTCTTACCGTGATGGGTCAACCGTTCACACATTCGATGCGTTGCGATTGTTTATGTTATGATGTGTTTATAATTTCGTTGACAAATGATTTAAATAGATGTGTCAGGATTGATATTTTTTTATACAATGGGCTCTATTAACTTAAGTATGTTCTATCAGAACGTGCGTGGTTTACGAACAAAAACTAATTTATTTTATAGGAATGTTCTTATGTCGCCTTTTGATATTATTTGTCTTACCGAAACATGGCTGTTACCTGGAATCTTTGACAGTGAACTATTTGACAGTAGATATAGTGTTTATAGGTGCGATCGAGACTATAGTTCAAGATCGGATGTCATGGGAGGCGGGGTAATTATTGCAATTAAGAAGGAAATTAAAGTAAGTAGCATTGTCACATCTAGTTCTAATAACATTCAGTCCGCTGATATACTATCTATTACAATATGTATTAAAAACAGATATGAGCTAACGCGACTTAGGCTGTATTGTTGCTACTTTCCGCAGTGTAGTATGCAGTGTGGTGAAATGACTAAGTTATTTGATCAAGTCTCGCGATATATCATTGAGCACCCAAATGACCAGGTATTACTTATTGGTGATTTTAATATTAGAAATGCCCAGTGGAATCCAATGGGGTTGAACTTACCGGTCGTTTTAACAACTAACAATTGCGATGATTTAGTGAATTATTTGTCAAACTTTTTGTCATTTACCAACTTTAAACAGTTTAACCACATTCCCAATAAAAATAATAGACAGCTAGACCTTATTATCAGTAGCTGTGACTGCGTGGTTAGTAAACCAAATTCCCCTCTTGTCCCGGAAGATGACCACCATCCTGCTCTGGATATTTCTATTGTCAACCTTTTCCCGCAAATTTTACGTTCACCACCTAGAACTCTTTATTTATTTGGGCGTGCTGACTACGACCAGATTAATTTCTCCCTATCTCAATTAGACTGGCACAGTATTATGACTCCGGATTTAGATATCAATAATTCTGTCTCAAAATTCTATAATATTATTAATGAAATAATTAGTAAATATGTGCCGTCGAAAACTATTGTTGATAATCACTGTTATCCTCCGTGGTACTCTCGAGCGTTAATAAAAATAATAAAAGAAAAATCTAAATATCATAGAAAGTGGAAGTTATACAATAATTACAGTGATTACCGTAGTTTCGCATTTTTAAGAGATAGGGAAAAACGTGTTATGATTGAATGTTATGATTCTTTTGTGGACAGATCGGAGTCTTGTATAAGAAAGAACAGTAAATACTTTTGGACGTATGTTAAGTCCAAAAAGGCATCTAATAATTTACCAGACAGCCTATATTTGGATAGTCTTGTGTCATCTGATGGAAAAGAAATAAGTAGTCTTTTTAATACTCATTTCCAATCTGTTTTTGAACTGGGTGACATTGCCAATTCATCATTGTCGCCTCCTGAAGGTACAGATTATAACTTAAATCTCAGCAGTATATATTTATCATTAGATATTATCACAAAATATCTTAAATTGTTAGATATAAAAAAAGGAAACGGCCCCGATGGCATTCCTCCATTGTTTTTGCAAAGGTGTCATAAAAATTTAGCGACCCCGTTGTATTTATTATTTAATTTATCTTTACGGTCTGGAACTATGCCTATAAGATGGAAACAGTCCTACGTGGTTCCTATATTTAAAAACGGTGACAAACATGACATAAAAAATTACCGTCCAATCTCTAAATTAAGCGTTATTCCAAAACTTTTTGAACGGATTGTTTGCGATATAATTACGCCTTTATTAAAACCTCTTGTTATACCTGAACAGCACGGATTTACAAAGAAAAAATCAACAGAGACGAACCTCTGTGAGTATGTTGACTACTTGACTGAAGCCATGGATGCGGGTCATCAGGTGGACGTTGTGTATACCGACTATTCGAAATGTTTTGACAAAATTTCTCATAAATTGTTAATTAAAAAGCTTGAGTATTTGGGTATACATGGCGATTTGCTTCGATGGTTCGCGTCTTATTTGAGGGATCGAAATCAAGCTGTGACTGTCAAGGGATTCTGCTCATCTTTCTTACCGGTAACATCTGGTGTTCCTCAGGGATCCCACCTCGGACCCTTATTATTTAATTTATATATAAATGACATTTCTAAGATCTTTCCAAACACAAAATTCATCCTATATGCTGACGATAATAAAATTTATAAAATTATAACTAAACTAGATGACTGCCTTCAACTACAAAATGATCTTAATAATTTAACAAATTATTGCATAAAAAATTCCTTATTTATTAATTCTAAAAAATGCAATGTCATAACATTTACAAGAAATAAAAATACAATATTATATACTTACAAAATCAACAATGATGTTATTCCTAGAGTATCCGAGGTGAGAGATCTAGGAGTCCAGCTTGACAGTAAGTTATTATTTAACACGCATGTAGCATCTATTACTGATAAAGCATATCGTATGTTGGGGTTTGTACTCAGAACAGGCAGGGATTTCAAACAATTATCTACCCTTTTGCTTTTATATAAAACTCTAGTAAGACCTATACTTGAATATGCCTCCGTAGTGTGGAATCCTCAGTATAATGTCTATATTGATCAAATTCAAAGAACGCAATCAAAATTTTTAAGATCTATCATATGGCGGTATAATTTGGACAATGATTATAAATTTAACCTTCAACTTTTAGAAGAACGGCGTGCTGAACGTGATTTAATTTTTCTATTCAAAATCATTAGAAATCAAGTGGACTCACCTTATCTTTTAAACAAGATAAGATTTGTATGTCCACGTACGAACTCGCGTAGGAAGTTTCTTTTTCATATTTATATGACTCGAACTAATTATGGTAAGAACAGCTTCATCAAAAGAACATGCAAATTCTATAATAACATTATCACTTCAGATTCTAATAACTACATAGATATCTTTCACCTTTCTCTACCTCAATTTAGATTAAATATTAAACCTTTGTTAGCCAACCTATAAGTAAGTAATTAAGTATTCCATTGTTACCTATAAGTTTTGTATATCTGTGGAAACTGTTTCTGGATATTGTTTAGCATCATTAGTTAGTAATATTAATTATAAAATCTGTTTGTTTCCCATAAATAAATAAATAAATAAAAAATAAATAAATAAATAAAAAAATAACATCGATATAAAATTTGCCTGAATTTAGCGTTATTATGTATGTGTGTGGGAACAGTGAACACACTAACACGTCTAAATGTATGCTAAATTATTCGCAGCGAGGTTTTACACATGCATTATAAAAAAGTATTTGTGTATGATGTTCTCGCACGTCTAGAGGTTACTGGATAGCCGATAAAGGAGACATGTTTAGTGTAGAGGCAAAGATTTAAAATGTTTTCACGGTGTTTGCTAATTCACAAAAAAGAAAAAGACTCGCAGTACCGTGCAAACAACTAATATAATTTATTTGCACGCTGCCGTATTATATCGCCCGAAGCGAGCGGCAGGTAACAGCGTTTGCTTTCGCCTTTTTTTGGCGAGGTCCTTCGAAACTGACCGTGTACAAATAAATGTAGACATAATGTTGGAATAATGTACGCACTGCCCTACAGCTTACCAAAATTAACATAGTAAGATATTCTGTGACGTAGATATAACATCAGACTCAAATCCATCAGGTAGACAGCTACCTGCCTTTGTATGACTAAGCTTCGTTCGTGAGACCATTATCTATTATTATGTTGTTATCAAAATTGTAGCCACCGTTTCACAAAAAATATGTAGTTGATGTAAAAAAGGTCTCAAGAGACCTTTTCGAGTAGAGCAGAATACTACCTATATAGTTTAAACTATAGTTTTATAGTTGTTTCCAATATCAATACGTATCTTCATTCTGCTGTACTTAACAAACTACTGAAAAACTTAGTTTCTATCAAGAGTTATTTAAATTTTTATTATAACTTTATATTTTTGAATTTGTCAGTGATTAACCTTTATGAACAGCAAAAAATAATATGTCTAACCTATATTATACCCAAACGTAAGCTTACCCAACCTGTTATTAGAAATTGTAAGAAAATTAAGTATACCTATACTTACATATAAGGACAATGTATGTTACATTTTACACATATTGTAGAAGTAACAATACGCGTTATATGTAGCATATTATTTTGTAAGAGAATGCAGGTTACCAGCCCTATTCAGTGATTGTAATAACAAAACATCCCGTCTTGAGGCATTGTTCAAACTAAGTTATTAAAATATAATAGAAAAACGAAGTTTAAGGAGAGCACAGCTGTCCATTTTTTACGAAAATTTAAAGTAAAAGCAACATTAAACTGGTCCAGGAAGACAGATTTAAAGGTGATCGAATCGTATTATGTATATATAGGTATAATGAAAACATAACTATATTATATACTGTACTGTTTATATCATGAGGAAGTTTATACTTCGAACTATCGATCTTTGATCTGTATAATTTATAGTGCACGCAATCGGTTAAATAATACTAAGACCGTGAGAAGGATTCACACAATAGGCTTCAGGGCGGCCGTATCACTATTCATAAAAGAAGGTAGGTACCTACTACATGTTCCATTGAAGATCTCAATCGTGTTATACAGAATCTATGTCCTACTCAAAAAGTACGTGAGGATAGCTCATAGCTGGTAGTTTAGATGTTTGTTAGTACTTCACGCAGAAACTACTTATGACGAAACTTTACGGTAATATCCATACTATTAGAATTTGGTATGAAGTAAACTTGAACCCCAAGACGATAGGTTACTTTTTGTCCCGTAAAAGAGGAAATGAAATTTTCCACGCGGCCAGAAACTAATAGCGTAGCTTATAAATAAATAAGCAGCCTGTAACTGACCCACTCTGCAGGGCAAAGGTTTCTTTTCGTATGGAGAAGGACTGAGCATTGATTGCCACGGTAGCTCACTCTGCAGGTTGGCGATTTCAGATAATTAAATCCTTATCCAGATTTCCCCAGAGAAGGTTATACATCGGAATAAAAAGGGGGTTGTGGGCGTGGATTACCTTCAGCAAGATGTTCGGAGAAGACAATAGCCTTAGCCTTGGCGACTTGTATGCAGTGCAGCAGCGGCTTGTGGCGCAGGTTGCTGTTGATGAGCGCGGACACAGCGCCGAGCTTAGCCATGCCCAGCCACGTCCACACGTACTCCGCACAGTTGGGCATGAACACGCACACCACGTCGCCCCGCTTCAGCCCCAGGTGCTCTTGCATCACTCGAGCCACTTTGTTGGAGTTTGCAGCCATCTGTTGACCGATTACTTAATGTTGGTATCTAGTATCGACATGTCATTTCATAGTATTGAAATATTTACATGATTGTGTTTTTTATTACCCATCCACTGTAGATCGAGCCAATTAAGCGATAGTTTCGCGACAATGTGTAATTTGCGTTTCAGGATTATGTACCTTTTGAGTTGTAACGAAATTTTCCAATCATTAAGATGTCAAAAAATGTTTTAGATAAGTCAGATATTTTGGGTCCCAGTTGGTATTTTGATTCGGGACATTTGGGGTTGTCGATAGTGATCAAAACCTTTAAAAGCTTGTATATCATATAAACTGCTCTAACGGATAAAACTATTCCTTCATTGTCATGTTACATGAACTATTATTGTATAAAATTGTCGTAAATAAATAACAAGCTATCGAAACTTAGAAGCAAATTTGAATAATAACGGTTTTGAGGGCGACGTCCTTTCATAAGTGAAGGTTATCTACCTTGTTTTATATTAATACTTTAATCATTTAAATATACCAATTATAGATCTGGTGATAGCAAGAATTGGTTTTTATTAACCTATAGGCAACTACGTCACTAAGGACCTTGGTGGATCAATAGCTACTGACCGAGTCACAGTAACACTAAAAACGACGCGCGACGTTAGGCGTCAGTCTGGAGACTTCATGGTAACCTTAACTAAACTGCTGTATAGTCTCACTAACTTTGAATTGGGTTCGGGATAGCAAAATCGTGTATGCCATCTTAAAAAAATTGTCAAATTAAGCTTTTCAACCAAAATAAATTTAGGCCTTTTGTCTAGGGTCCTAAGACTTTTTTATTGATAGACAACTAAATTCCATCGTCTGCATATAGCCATAATTAATCTTGCTAAATATTATTGTCTCCTCTTCCTGTTTGTTAGGTATTACTGAACGCATGTGAGGCTTTCCGGGTGAGATTCTGTCAGACAGGGTTCTCACTAGTACGAAAAGGATTAAAGCAATGTTTTACCTGCTAAATAAAATACGTTCCAATACCTTTGCGAAGAGAAGAATACCTATTATTCTTATCATGTACTTATGATGCAGGGAACCAGTACTGACCTCTCCGAAGGTCCACGTGCGATCACCCACCACAATGAAGCAGGGCGCGTCGGGGTTCTTGACGGCGCGCTGCGTGAACAGCTGGGCCACAGTCATGTCCTGCCGGCCCCATCGCTTCGACCGGATCATACCGTTGGCGTAACGCCATAGGAATCTGAAAATGACAAAGAAATTAATATAATAATTGACTATTTTAGTGGTCACTCGCTCTTCTCATATGATTTAATGTATTCAGTATAGAACCGTGTAAAAAGTTCTAATGGATTTTCTTAACCCTTTCATTGTCCCCCATATATTATGGTTCACAAAGATTGTTTAACTACTTATCGGACACTCAACGTGTTAATGTTCTAGTTGTATAGGATTGTTATTTTGGAATCTATGTGGACTTCAATTATAGGTACCAACTTGATGATGACGTCCAAAACTCGAAGGCGATGAACAATCGACGTATTATCGAATAGAAGCACAAACTAGTGTCCTGATGCTTAAAAATTCAGTGACACTGAACTTTGTTTTGTGGTAATAAACTATGGTATTTATTGTCGTATTGTAAGTACGCAGCTGGTGTTCTTTTTCCTATAATTTCTAACAGGGAATAATGCTGGTGATATCTGTTTTCTTAATTCTCGCTAAAAGCAGCAGACAAATTTACGAAGAAAAAGTAGAATAACACTAACTCAATCAACCCATAAATAGATTTAAAATCGATTCTACTTCACAAATCAATCCGGAACGGTAATGGCTGCAGATGTTGTATTTCTTACAGTTTACGGCCAGTGGTATTGTATCGATTTCTTCACAATTCCCATAGCCATTTAAATCACACGTGTACAATGTTCCCACATTAAATATTCATACATAATGTTACGATTTTCGTGCGTAAGCTAAGCAGAATTAGGTCCAAAAATGTCACTTGCTCAGTGTCAATTTAGTTTCAATACCAATTTTACCAAGCAATTTATTTAATAAAGGGAAAGTTTTATAAAATCCTCTTTTATGGTCAATTAAGGCGCGACAACGTGACATTGAAATAACAACAATAAGTACAGATAATAGAGAGACACACAGACAGTAAGGACTCATTATATCCATTGGAAAAAGTTGAATGGTTTCAAGTTTAGAATAAAATATGTCAATGTCGTTTCAAACAATAGGCGTCATACGTATTGATTTTTATAATTTTCAATGGAGCATTCAATGAGTGTTGTAAGTTGTAATTGTTTCTTAATTTATAAGCATGGTTTGTACAGGAAGGAGCAATAAAGCAATGACGTTGAGTTTTGTCAGTGCTGAGGGCGGGGATAACGAAAATATTGTGCATGCTAGCGTACAATCCACGGTACGGCGAACTAGAAACGTTAATATAGAGGAAGCCATAAACAGCACTGCGGCTGTGGCGCTTGCCCGCTAGTCACGCGACTGTATAGCTTGACGTGTTCGTAATCCCATAATTAAATGACTACAAATACGACCTTCGCGGCATACAACCTTAGAAATCTTAGTAAATAAAAACGTGACGTTTGACATTTTTATTTTAATATAGGTACCTACTACCTATAGAGTTACATAATTTGTATCGATTACCTAACTCATGCTATAGGTTACACACGCAGTTTACTAGACTCTTACTCATTTATAAGGCCTTGACTGTCAATAAAGGGATAAACTTAAGAATAAGTACGATGCAATTGAAAGTACATAATAAATATATAACATCAGGGTACAAAGTGTTAGTACCTATACTACCATAATTTTAAATAAATATGAACAAAGACTACTAATTCTATTAAAAATTTCGGTGCACGCTGTCTGGTTTGATAAATAATGGTTAATGGAATATTTATCATGGGAATTAATTACGCTTTCAACGTAATCATAGTCAAATACGTAAAAGTTGAATTAAACAAAGACGATAGATATTGAATTAAAATATGTGACCTCAACAGCGCTCTATAACTCAAGTAGCAGATGTTGGAGAAAAAACAGCTTAAGCTGAAGTGGGAGTGGGCTGGCTATGTCGCGTGAATGCACCCCGACAGATGGGTTAAGATCGGCACTCACTGGACGCCTGAGGACGGACATCGCTTTCCTGGTCGACCGCAGCGAAGGTGGCCAGAAATACGGGACGCACGTGGTCAGAAACTGCGAAGGTGAGAGGTGCAGTGGAAAACTAAATAAGGTATTAAAAAATAGCATCAAGGTCATCAGAGTGTAGGATGATATTTGTACGTTTAAAACAGTGTCAGTTCAGTCTCAGTTATTTAATGTCAAACTGTGACATTTAACCAGACAAGTCGAACCGAAATTGTGATTTAAATACGAGAATTACACTGCAGACATTAATTTTAAAGGCGATTCTGCACTCTGAACTTCAGAGTATAGAGTCTTAACTATACCTACTCATTATTTACTCTAATAATAGTCGATATAAAAACGGAATAACTATACATTTTCAAGTACCTAATTGAATACTAAAATGAACATTATGATTTCAGTCATCTTACGACGCGCGACGGATCGTAAATTGTTAGTTTTGGAAGGTATTGATATTTTATGTAAATAACAGCGAACTACGTGTCCATTCACCTTGTCTAAGTGACGCGGGCATTCGTCGGTCTTGTCGGCTGCTCGTTATTTTTCTAACGTTTACCAAATAGTATGGTCACGCTCTTTTCCCTTACGGCATAGCAGCATCAAATGCGTGACCGACCGTGAATGGCTTTAGCATCATTGGTAGTCAACAGCCCGTCCAAGAATATTTGAGATTTTAGGCTTAACTATTTTAGGGCCAATTTTTCAATCGTCAGAAAAAAAATCTTTGAACGTTGAGATTGACAGTTTATGTATCTATGGAAAATATATCGAAACGACAATTAATTCTACTGGGGTACAAATTATCTGGTGAAATATCGACCCTTTGTTTCCCCAGAAAAGTAAAGGATAATTCGAGTCAGGTAGTGAATAACTTACCGAATGTCATTTATTCAGATGTTTATTATAGGTACTCAGCCTTAAGTTTACAATACGCAATATTTTATAGTACGTTTTACATGAGTATGTGCGTAAGATAAGGATTTGAGTATAGTAACTATTGTGGTTGGTTACTATGGTCAGAATAAAGGTAAAGGTATTACATCTTACACAACATGCATTAACAACTCTGTTTCGGAGGACTAGGCAGTGACCATCGATTTTAATTGCTAATGCTGTTATCCAGGCATATTCTTTTGCAACTATGTGAAATCGCAACTGTCTAAGCAGATTCTAGATTCTAAAGTATCAGATGCTATCACATTCCGTGTGTGGTTTTTTGTGGGTATCTTGGTCCTTTTGGTTCACGGGAAGTCCCATATAACCCTGTCTTCTCCCAGCGACTGGGTGTGCCTATTGCAAGGTGCTACCACATTCAGCACTGTACTGTAGCTCAGAACTGCGATGTAGTTTTATTTTTAACCTTTCCGCTAACGGACTACATTTGTCAGATTTAATAGCAGTCTGATAAAGGTAAACTACGTAATGATTAATCAAACACACTTCATTGCCATTTATTCTGTAGAGTAAATACTGTTACTGCCGCTCATTAGATATCTTTTCTAGAGCAATGTCATTTTTCTGACGATATCTAAGTATGACGTAACTGTAGGGTGGAATATGTTAGATACCAACTCCATTCAAATTTCGCTTTCATGTCGCTTCATAAACTAAAAAAATGTACCCTGATTTGTGGCCCAACACTCTCTCTGGTCAATTATTTTGAAAGGCGTCCAAATCGTCTTCTAGTAAATATGATAACGCTTATTGCCGCAGAGGCTCAGCGATTGGACTACTGCGCTAAGCGCTCGAGACAAAATTTTTTGCGATCCGCAGATATTTGTCCCGAGTCTGGGTGTTTCTGTATGATATTTGAAGCACGCACCTACGATACAGGAGAAATTCCTCAGCGGAGCGACGTTTTTGAAAAGAAAAAAAAAAGATAATATTTAATTAACAAAAACTAGTAATTCAGTCCAAATAATTAGCAACAGCAATATTTGTATGAGATATAAGGAAACGTGTACCACAGTAAAACCGGATAAGTTATATAACAGCGACTACAGCATTGCGTATAGATGGAGCTTAGCCACTGGAGTATGCCAAAATTCTTTATACCTTCACGTAACTGCTAATAGCGAACCCGGATTGAACATGACTGCATATAACTATGTTTTGTATTCACATTCACTCATCTTAACTTTAAATAACTGCCTATTACTTATTTTTTTGTCATATGTAAATTATAATCAGAGCTTAAAGTTATGTCATGAAATTATTTGTTTTTACTTTTTATCTTTAGTTCAGAATAATTATTAAAATTAATCATTAGGTAACTAAATTAAATTTAAACTGGTCCCTCTTTACTTAGATAAACCTACTGCCCCCTTACCATGAACTCTTAAAGCGGGACAGTTTAAGATGTGGAAGCGAGACACCGCTTCGCGCAGTGCAATGCGGCGGCGCGGCGTCTCGCTTCCACATCGTAAACTGTCCTGCTTTAAGAGTTCATGGTAAGAGGGCTGGGCTACAAATTTGTTGTCATTGGACGATAATTTAATCCCTTTTAGTACAATCTGATTCTACACTTTCGAAATTATTGATAATCACAACACAGGTTATCTATAGCACTGATTCCAAAAGAAGTGAGCACAAAAAGCAGTTAACACTAGTACCTATCTAATCTTATCAGATCAAAATAACAAATCTTGAAAAATGCCCAACATTCTTCTTGTCATATTTTGTAAATAATTATTTCTACATAGCTAATTAAGTAATTACCTAATTAGTATATATATTTAAACTTCCTTTTTCATACATAATTAGAGACATAATATAAACAGATATCATTTGTATTATCTGGTAACAACAACCGCCAAACCTTTGTACTTTGGTATGCCACGTAGGTATTTGAGTGATGACAATAAAAACAAAGATGACAAAGGATGCCGATAACACATAAATATAATTAGTAATCAATATTATCTGAATAATTCTTAAATAATTATAAAATGCTCGTTTCATTAACTTTGTTGTCAATTGTAACCCATTAAACAGTGTATGTGGAAATTAATAGATAACATCACTTCTGCGATTGCGTTTTTTTTTTTCGTTTAACCCGGTTAATTAGGTAGTTAGCAATTAAACGTACCTAAGTGATTAGGTACAGGGTGTGACAGAAGACCGAAATGACACTGATTGTATAGTGGCTGTATGTAGAGTAAAGAATCACCATTTTCATGTAAATTAAATACTAAATCATAGATTTCACGCTTAGTTGTGATAGCACATACGCCCTGTATAATGCATGCCAATCTCCGTTTACAGTACAGATTTAGGCTTTAGACAGAATCGTTCTATAACTAGATATACCTAATACAACATTTTCCTCGGTGAGAAATAGGTAAAAATTTTTTGTTTTCCGCTATCCAAGCTCTATTAATTTATAACGCGAAACTGTAGAAGCAAGCAATTAATAACTAAAACCCGCGTAACTCAGATACAATGTGTTAAAATTAAAACGTTATAAGTATACAGTTTGTATCGTCTAATCGCACTATATGAACGGGTATTTCGGCTAAAGTTCAAGTCAAAAATAGCCGCGCGGAGGAGAGTGTAAACAATGTATGTAAATGTATGCGAGACGAACAAGATCGCCGATTGCTACCTCTGTAAAGGTTATGTATTCAGGCATCCGCATTGATGCATAATTAAACACCGGCACTGAATCAAGTCCTAACAACACTGAATAAGAAAAACAACCAAGTTATTAGGCTCCTTTTGTAGGTAGGAGTTACTTTTCGGGTTTTTGTACCATTGTCTATATTAACTTTGGAATAGGTTCGGGACTAAGTCTTCATATTCAGCTTTGCTTTTCTCTATAGAAAACACCAATTTTATATGAGGAGACATAACGCTTCCGTTCAGCTCCCGGAAGCTGAATCATCTCTATACAAAACGGCTGTTGCTATGGACAAAAGTAAATCAAACTGACAACAAGTAAGTGTAGTTAGTCCCTAAACAGTATTCATAAATTAATAGGATTTTGAACTTACAAACAATATAAAAATCTATATTTAAGTTCGACACAAAGGTCTTTGTTTGTCC
This sequence comes from Abrostola tripartita, assembly GCA_905340225.1. Classification (NCBI taxonomy): domain Eukaryota; kingdom Metazoa; phylum Arthropoda; class Insecta; order Lepidoptera; family Noctuidae; genus Abrostola; species Abrostola tripartita. The sequence continues at coordinate 9,626,998 of HG996488.1, forward strand.
TTCGCAATCAATCGAAACGATATCAATCCAATTATAAACACGTTGATATGGCACAAGGCTTGCCTAAGCAGGAAATTTTACGTACCTAGAGCAAACACGATATCAATCAAAACAATTGTTTCCACTTGTGTGTAGTGTTAACTAGTTTAGTCCCGCGGCTACGCTCTATCGATTATCTGGGATACATAATGCAAATCTTGACAAAAGACCGTCAATTAGAGTTTCCAAGTTACAATATTAATTTATCATACACTTTTATTATTAGCAATGTCATGATGTTAATTAGTAGAAACACAGCAAGGGAATAATAATACAGGGTGCTTCAATGTTTTTCAGTAGCACACTGTATTCAAACAATGATATTCATTGTTTGAATATCGATTATGTGTCAATTAGTTCTCTACAATTATTTTGTAACAAGGGTACATAATATTATTGCTAACGTGCTAGTTAAATATAAGTTTATACAGTACAAATAAAACGCAAAAGTGTTTTACTAACATGGAATATGCACCACACGCTTCAATACAGTTTCAGCTCTGAATATTACTTCCGCATTTTCAAAATTTAGGTATCCTAAAGACTTTTAATTGGCATAACTACTAAGGTACAATACCCGAGCATTAAAATGATTAAATATTTCAAGAAACAAATAGTCAATAGTATGTCAGATAGGAGTACTTTTAGTACCCAACAATCGCCAGAAAGGCTGATTCAAGTACAGTTTTTTATATGCGTGTAAGATAACAATATAAGTTATTTGAGAAGCAATGGTGTGACGCAATCGGATCTCATTTGCAATGGGCTGACTAGGGCTAGCTACCATATCGCAGACTGCGTGGCATATTGTGCCATCGATCCTCCCAAACAATAATGTAGGTCACATGTCTAGGGTTGCACAGCCCGTAGATTGTATGCGCATCTACTTATTGTTTTTCCTGTTGGCTTCTGTTATACATAAACAGTATCGGTTCTTAGATTTACCTATTTATAAAATATAGAATAGGTACTAGCAACAGAATTAATTTACTAGGTATTGCGTTTTCTGATTGGGTGCTGATTGACCGTAGGTGCAACTATTATCCTGTCAATGTAATTTTATGACATGTCACTTTAATTTATGTTAGGTGCTTATCATCAGATAAAACCTTCACTGAAATCTTTATTGCTTAAAACTACTTTCATGAACGTTATTTATTATGCACTAGCTGACCCGGCGAACTTTGTACCACCTTACACCGTTTAAACCTTCCTGGACTTTCACAAATATTTCAACAATAATATTAGCCAAATCGGTCCAACCGTTCTCGAGTTTTAGCGAGACTAACGAACAGCTATTCATTTTAATATAATATAGATTAAATGGTATTTCAATAAAAATAATAATGTATAAATTGATTGAAAACTATGATTTGATCATCATAGTTTTCAATCAATACTACCCTACTGTAACGAGAACGTAACCTTGAACGGGGGAGAGTACAACGGATGGTGGCAGATACGAGGCCTGAAATACATGTGTCAGTGTTGTACAAGACATTGAGATTTGTATTCCTGTAAAGAAACAAGTGTAACATGTGTAACTGTGTAATATGTTATAATTTAATGAGTGAACTCGCAAAGGTGCTACTGTTCACCTTGTGTTATAGTAAATAATTTTATTTTTGAGTGTTATAGTTACAGTTCTGTTTTATTTTCTTTATATTTTAGTTTTATATGTTATCTAATGTCAGTCTTATGTCATAAGTGCCTAGCTATTGCATTGGGTTGTACCTGTAATGATAGTATTAAGGTTTATTAAATAAATAAATAAAATAAATTTCCGAGCTATAAAACGAATAAGATTTACCAGGTTTTAAGACAAACAATGGTAGACCAATCTACCCTGAATTCACTTAGTAGGCTCAGAACACAGAACAAACTTAGTAGGTATGAATAATTTTATTTTATGAGTAGAACTGATATATAGTGCCAGTTATATAAATAATAACTAAAAAAAATAGCTACAGCCACTAAAATACGGTAATAAATAATTGTTCCACAATTCTTATTTTAACGCAAGAAAAAGTTACTGACTGCATTGACATTGGTCATCAGCAATTTCTATAGTGGATAATAATATATTACCTACTAATACTAATTACACAACATTGAATTGAGGCGACGTGAATGACGATACCTATGTTGATGTTTTTTAAGTCATAATCAGTCGTAATCAAAATTCATTTAGTGATTGTTTTGCTTGTAACAACAAACTAGTGTAAACTATATTTAAAAATAATTCGTATTGGTACATTATGGCATCAGGCTGTGATGGTATTATCTTCCAACGTTTTCAATATAGGGTTACCTCTATCTATTACCTCTAAATATAATCACATCTGTCATCAAAAAATAATTAGGACAAGCATGATTTTGCTTCAATTTGTAACTATCGGGAATCCAATATCACATTTTGTGCTATTAAATCATTATTTAGCATAAAACGTTGGTACAAATAATGGCTTAAAAAAAAAACAATCATAATAATTGTCATATTTACGTATGTCCGGATAGAGTTTTAGAAATCGAGAGATGTAGGTAGCTTGAAACTTATTCCAATAGATATAAAAAGTTTCTAATGTTTCTTGATATTCTGTTTTCCTTTTAATCTAAACAAGTCTGATAACTACAATATTATTTATGGTACACGTACGGATAAATTATGTAAATATTACATCATCATAATTAATCTATAATATTATATAATACATTCATTGTCTTCGACAAATTAATAATGTGTTGACGTTGACATTGAAACGGCGCGCGGCGTGGTGTGCGAACGGAGGACACTAATATCGATCCGTTTTCAAACGATACATGAATACAGCAAATATCTATCGTCGCATTATTATGCAGAAGACAAGAAGATGTTAATGAAGTCTATATGGATGCGGTACTTAATAAATGTCATGCTAACTAGGAAGGCTGCCTATTTTAGTTTAAGTAGATGATATAATGGGTAGCGTGCATATAAGAAGTCCACTAATGCTACGATCTGCAGTCTGTAATTCGTTCATTTCTCGTCGCAATCGTATCGCACATGTCGTATTCACGTGTTTTAAAATCATCAGATCATTCTAGTTAAGTATGACTATATGACTTTAATGATCTTAAGTATAATGACAAAACCTTGATGTTGTTATACTTAGTCTACGCAGAACAGAATAAGCTTAGATAGATAGCCGTAGTCGGTACTAGGGTTGTTACGGATGCAAAACTTTCGACATCCGCGGATGCGAATGCGGATACGGATTATTAAAGGGCCAAATCCGCGGATGCGGATTACAGGATTAGGACGTATAGAAAAAAGAAAAACGTGCGCCATACGCTCCCCCCCCACTTTCTTCTTTCTTCATCTGAATTAATAAAATACAAATTCTATCTTTAGATACGATTATTATCCAATAATCGGGTAATTAAAAAAGTTCTGCTAATAAATTTCTGGTCGCGACTGTACCAGTGAAAAATGAAATGGTGATTCATATTATGTATTACTATCCACTGTTAGCACGGCATCTCTTGCACCATTTACTTCGATCCTCTCAGCCTGAGCCCGTCTGAATCGGGTGCGATCTGTAGTTTGAAATTACAGTTTCGGTTCCGCTTCGGGTGGAAGTCACTTTTTGATACCATTGGCATTGCATTGAGATCAAAACGAAACCATACCGAAACTATACTGACAAACTTGTAAACGTGGAAGAATTGAGCGGTTGTCTCTTTGTTAATATCGCCAACTCATCACACTCCAACAAGACCGCTACTTCTTTTGATTCGTTTCGGCCATCACTCAGATTGGCAATTGTTCATCAATTTTATGCAGCGACCATGTTTACTATGTTTTACATCACTTATTTCCAATGCAATTGTAACAGATGTGTACAGGACCTGCCATGTTGTACATATAGAACTAATGAACAGCTATACAGTATACATGTCTCGCTAATATGTGAGATACATAACACGGTATCAATATCAACAGCACTCGCAAAGGAAATAAACATGAATGATAAATAGCAGACATACTTCCACGCATGTAAATAACTTAGTAGGTACCTAAACGATATTAATGGTTCAATTGTCTGGTGGTAGCAAGCGTAGGTAGGAGTTCGAGGTTAGCAATTTAAAAGGGTTTTAAGTTGATGAGTGTTTTGAGCGCTGACGATAATTTGAAAACATGTAAAATATTTACACATGGACTGCTTACCGGTTCGAAAAATACTAGCGAGATGTTATGCTAGAAAAGGTGACAATTAAAAAAGAAGTTGTACCGTAAAAACCGCAGTACCTTTGTGATACACCGACTTCGTATTAATTTGGCAACCTCGGATCACATGTCACAACAATGACACGTCAAACAAGCGTCAATGCTAATAAAACGTGCTTCGAAATTGACATAAGATTTGACGTGCTTTGGTTACTCGAGCTTTCCCGTTAGGAAAAGTACCGTCATTACCCTCATTTTTGTTATTACTCAATTCGAATTTGTTGCCCATATTTCAAGAAATATGTTGACTCTATAAAACTCATCAATTTAAGAATAGATTTAGAAGTCACGTCGAAGGAAAGAAACGAGTTGTTTCTTATATATTCTTGCAACCTATTTATTAACCAGTTATAAGGTACCTACAAGCTGCAATTTTAAAAATATTATCGTAAGGTTAAGTAAGGTAAGTCATTTATACCTTCGTTAGTTTTAATTGTGTAACAAACAGCTGCAGACTGTCACGCGCGTTGCGAGATTTCAGTTGAAAATATTAGGACTCAATTCAATTTCTTTCCCGACTATGGAAGTTTGCATCAATAGGTATTGCAAGATTTATCTGTAGACCTATATCCAATAATCTTATCTCATCATACGAACAAATTATATTATCAGCGTGTAATCAGGTAGATCTACAGATAAACTATTTAAATAACCTGCATATAAAGCACGTTATATTTAGTACACCGCTCCATAAATGTTTGCCCACCGACTTATTAAGTAATGCTACGTAGAGGCGGGCAATTAATTATTTATTCAATGGGCGTCATCAATCCTTAGGTGCACAGGATTCTACCACTTCCGAATGTCGAGTTGTCATGTTGTCAATGCAATCGTTGGCTCGTTGCCGTCCCCGCGGATGTTAATATTAGGGAAACTCCATGGTGTACTGCAGGACTAAAAGTACTTTATACCATTCATGTATATAATCCTAGGTAGGTAGATTGGTTTTATCCATTATAATACGTAGGTAAGCATGGTAAATCCCTTTCTAGTTGAGGTCCAACTTTAACTGAAATCCAATACGAATATCGATGTGGCTCAACCATGTTACTGTTGTTATTTTTTGCAATATTGCGCAGAATAGCTGATAATACAAAGGGAAATAATTACATGTAACTACAATCATTTAGCTATTAATAATGTTAATTTGTTTAAATAACGGACGAGCTAAACTTAGGTCTCTTTCAGAACGACGATAACTTTTGACGCAGTGGTAGATAATGCAGGTGTTTTCATACATGCTTTTGTTTAGAATTAAAGAAGGACAACAGTAAATAGTACGGTACTTACTTGGCGTCTCTCGGCAGAGTTTTGATAAATACGTAAATGTGCCTCCTATATCGGTAGACGCAGGGCGCCACAGCGAGGATGACGAATATCGCCGCCTTAGAGAGTGTACTGAGCACGGCGGCCATCGCGGCGGCCAGTGCCATGAGAGCGACGAGCGCTGCCAGTATCGCGTCCATGCTGGCGATCAGCCCAGTAGGGCACACAGCGGCTAACTATACACCGGTAACAGATAAACAGTACGTGTGAGTACGATGCGCGATCACTACGCACCGGGGACGCGCGCGTCCATCGACACCGAACAGTTTCGTATAAATGCGGGAAGGACGCGGTGCGGTGCGAATGCCTTGCGAGCGGCCGCGTCAATGGCGGAGCGCCTGCCCCGAGCCCCCCTCGCGCCAGCTGCACATGCGCCGACAACAGCTGATCCCCGAACGGTAGGCGCGCTATGTCACCCACCCCGGTTACCTCATCTGAACTTGTGTATAAAATACCGATATAGGACGCGACAGTTAAAAAATTTTTCGCGGAAGTCCTTGTGCGGATGACGTTTTACATTATTTGATTATTTCACAGAAATTCTAAATTTGAATATTTTTTTCTAACATAAACAATAATATTAAATTAAAAACATAGGATAGAAGAAAGGTTGCCCGCACAAAAAAGATGGTATACCAGTTTACCTAGTCTATGTTTTTTCACTCCTAACTTGTAATTTATATAATAATATACCTAATACAACATCAGGTTCTGTTCCCACGGTGGTAGATAGACGCCACGTGCTTTCCTCACAAAGCGTTCGATTCGATTTAATTTATGAAAGGTACATACAGTCGTGGTGGCCTAATAGTTGACATACCGGTTTTGTATACACTAGTTGCAGGTTCAAACCCAAGCAAGTTTCAATGTGACTTTTTCAATGTCATAAATACTTTCTTAGATATTATTCTAAGACACTGACTAACGGTGACGGAAAAATAGTGAGGAAACCTGGATTTAATTTCGAAAATCGCCAACCCGCAGTGAGCTAGCGTGGTGATCAATACGCAATCCTTCTCTATACGAGAAGAAACCTTTGCCCTGCAGTAGGACAGTTATAGGCTGATATTACATCATGCTCCGGCTCCACCTGCGTCTTAACGCGCTGGTTAAGGCGTTATGCTCCTGCTCCATCTGCGTTAACGTTAAATTAACACGTTAAAATGTTGGCCACATCTACGTGACGCCTTAACTTACGCGTTAAGACGCAAGTGGAGCCAGAACAGTACAGACACGGTAGCACATTTTATCATTATTTGTCTACCCTAGGTACTGGTTATAAAAACTTGTGATGCCAAAGTATAAAACCCTACCATTTATAAAAAATTACAATTTTAAACCAAGGATTCAATTATACCTGTCACTGTCGTATGCTTAACAAAGAATAGAGATGTCAATAGACTTAGGTTTAGTTAATGCCGGTATGAACCTCGTTTATAATAAGAGGGTACGTGTTTCAACAAAGTTACATTTCATTGTTTTTGTAAATCCTTAAGTTACATGAAGTAGCTGAAAGAACAGAAATCTTTCAGCTACCTACAACACCCAGTAAAAAGAGGTAGACTGGGCATTTTATGGGTTTGGCTAGATAAAGGCACTTAGATTAAATAATTTGTAGTGTAGTGGGAACTTACAGGTTTTTAGATGTGCATATCAAACGTGAAATGTTATCTTGAGTAGTATCACCTGAATAATAATAGTTAATACTTATCATCATCAGCCTCAGTCTGTTGGACAAGGCCTCTTTTATAGTGCTATAAAAGAGGCCTTGTCCAACACACTGTTGTTAATATGCAAACGCCTATAATTATATAAAGGACGTAGGTACCTATTCTTTCAATATAAGGCTCAGCGGATGTTCTATTTCTTACTTAGAAGCCAAGAGATTTTAGGCCTGTTTACGCCAGCGTGAAATTGGTTTACTGATGCATGTTGCAAGGGATGTTTGAATACATTAAAACAGTTCAATAGTTTAATACAGTAACTGATAGTAGTTAAAATATACAGGATGAACATACTAAATAAAACAGAAAATCTTGTATGAAAATATACATTTAATGTAGTTTTTCCAACATATCCCATACCATTAAATAATCTTAAAATCTAATTGATATAACAAAAATGATAAAATTGACAACAAAATAGATTCTTCGTCTCAATACAAGACTGGAATATTTGAAATTGTATAAACGTAAATAAAAATTTGCTACTATAGTATAAACAAGGCAAGTATTTCTGAAATTCTTTCTTCATAATATTCATGTATATATTTATAAAAATAATAATAATGAGAATTCTTAGTTATTGATTAATAACGATAGCGTTGTGACGTACCTTATATTAACTATAAAATGATTGAATGGATAACAAATATTCCTACACCGGAAAGAAGAAACATGTTTATTTAAGTACAATACATTTTTCAATGCGTCGGTTTTTGAGTTTACTTACGAAATCGTCTCAACAAACTGTTTTAAAAAGAGGTATAATGTTGTTAGAGTGACTATAAATACCTAATACATATATATTATTATTTATTAGTAATGGAATTATCACGTGAAATAAGATTATTAGTTTTATTCGCACCCTTAACAGCACGGAAAGTGGCCCGAATGACATGTAAACTTTTTTTGTGGAAATCACTTTTAATTCACGTTTTAGAAAAAATATGTTATTATCTAGGTACAATTCATTCTAATTACAAACCAATATTACCACATTAATTTGAGCCACACTTCGTGCCGGTGTATGTAAAAGATACTTCTATGATTGTATCTATTGAAACAAGTTATATTTTCTTAGCCGTATTGTTAAGCAAGAATTCGAGCATAAGTCTATGTTTTAGTGGAGTAGGAAGTAATTTCTACTGCAGAATGTAAAAGGACAGCTGATGTGGGTAAGTATATATTAAAATACTCTACGTTATATACTAAACAGAAGACATTTTATCAGCCTGTATGATACTACAGAATTACACATAAATAATTTTACTATCAGGCTTTCTTACCAGTAAATAAATGTATACAAAAAAATATAAAACTCAAATCTTTGTTCTACGTTACGCCAGATCAATATAATACAAATACTTATTTTATAAATTCTTAGAGCCCCCCTACTACTACGATACTTAGCAACAACATTTAAAAATTATTGCTATAACGGATAACAGTATACAGTCTAATTTTTACATTACTTTTTAAGAATGCAGATTAAAAGCAGCCTTTAGAATATCACCTAGGAGAGGAAGGTCGCGTTAGGTACAAGAATTGAACTAATAAATACGTAGACTTGTCATACGCAAAAATATAAACAACAGTAAAGTGCGTAATTGTACTTAAGGCGGTAACATGAGCGTACTAGAAACGTGTGTTGAGCGCAGTAGGTTTGATAAACAACCACCTTTAGAATAAAAGTGATCTAACTCCAAATTTCAGTAACTTCTGAGTGTTACTATAAATGATTTTAAAAAGCCTTCTCTTAGCTCCTGTGGTGATAGAGACAACAGTTAAACACTTACTAACAGTTCGGTCTCCTTTCTTCACAGGCTACGCCACTCTTTTTAAAGTAATTTTATAGGAAAACCAGAAATGTCAGGATTTTGACTTAGGTTACCTTCATTCTTAGGGTGCGATATGTAGTTTGAATACCAAATTTTTGTGCATGCAGGTACGTATCGGAACCTCAGTGATTAATATCTGATATTTACTGTTTACGAACGAATTTAACAGCCGTCCTGATAGGCTATTCAGTATCCAGGTAATCTTTATACAATTCCAATTTGGTAGAAGTGTAAAACTACGAAACATGATTATTGTTCATTATTATTGTCTTGTAAATTGAAAGCGATAGCGTCTTAAACTTGAGCTTTAGAAAAGGTTAGTCGTTACGTAGGTACCTCGTATTACCGTGATTACGTTGGTATCAGACGATATACGAAGCGAACTTGAATCGCTAAATCGACAAGTCTAAGCATGCCATTGGAACTATACTCTGTTTCAATAAGATTTGCATAAAAAGTAAACAATCAAATAATTTAACATGACACCGTATTATGCAGGTAGGTTTTTAAATAAAATCATTCGAATATTTGTGGTAATATATTTTATACGATTTAAAAGTTACGTAGTTTTTAATATTAGTTTTCCGACAGAGTCGAAAAGATTGTTTACGTTTTTGCTTATCAAATTGAAAGAGACTATACTATTATTTAATATAACAACACTGAAAAACAACAGATAATAAACAGATCACAGCCTAATTTCTCCGCTAATGATTTTGTCGTGTTCTTCCACGCCTAGAGGTAGGTACCGGCCTTGTTTCAGATCTAAATAGTAAAGTTTGTCGTTTTTGGTCAGTTTCGGATCGAAACCATCCTTTTGCAGATCAGTCTTCTTCATTTTAAACGTACCTATAAAAAGGAAGTATAATTTTATTAAAAATTCAGAAGATGGGCAGCAGCGTCTTCTGTAACTTGACCACCAACACGGCGATCCCCAAGCCGCTTGCTAAGCGTGGGGATTATGGCAACCCCCCCTTCCAAAAGGGGGAGGCCTTTGTACAACAGTGAACGTCTTTCGGCTGTTGATTGATGATGATGATAATTTTATTTTAGAACACGATATTTCCTAAAGAATTTGTCCCGAACACCAGAAGATAGTGTTTAGTGGAAGGAGAGTAGAGACGACATAGCCCGTAATTATATATAAATACAGTCATCAATAAAAAAAGTTTATAGTATCGTCTAAAAGTATCTCACCCGTCATATCCAAGCTGTTCAAGACTCGCATAAACACAGGTCTCGCGTAAACAGGCAGGTCCCTGCTGAGGTCCCGCGCCAGTTTGTCCAAGTCCAGCGTACCATCCACGTCCACTATACCGCACATGCCCGCGCGACCCTCCGTATTTGGAACCTTTAGGATAATACATGATAATAACTAAATAGGCAAAGGTTACCTAATAAAAGCACTGACAGCCGAGTTTTATGACCGTTGGACTGCTAAGTCAAAGGTTGCAAGGTCAAACACTGGCACGCATTAACGTCTTTTTGATTTTATGTGCGTATTATAAATTAGTTATCAGTTGCTAAAATCGGTAAAAGAAAACATCGTGAGGAGACCGGCACACCTAAGATATTTTTCAACGCTGTGTAAAGCCATGTCTCAGAACTACAGGTGGTTTCACTCTGACACCCGGTTGTTCATCAACTATACGATAAGAAGTAGACAATGATAAGCAGTTTGTTCATTATGGTAGCTGTGTCTTTGCAAACGAAGCTGGTTTTGTGCGAGAACGATTTCCAGATCAGGAAATGAGTGTTTGTTTATAAGGAATTGTCAATAAAATACCTTCATATATCCAGGGAACAAGCTTAAAATTAACGTAATCTTTATACCATAAAATACGTTTTTATTTTAAAGAGCCTGAAAATATCCTACTACAAATTATTGATTTAGTGAGTTCGTCTAATAATAATATTTTATGGCTAAGTCCTGATTCTATATAGTATCAAAACATTGCGTAAACGCTGGTCGCACATACTAGTAGTACTGCGTGCACGCCGAATTTAAATACTACATTGTTGATATGTTGTTTAGTTCTCATCAATGAAGGTTTCGTTATGTAATGCTCGCAGAAGGTTGGCACACAATCGATTCTCATTCACATAGCGCACGCTGTGATAATAAACAGAAATCAATATTATTAAGTGATGCTTCTCTAGTCATATCTGTTGTGGGAACCTGGTTTAATATTTAGGTGTAGAAGCAACAATGCGTATACGAATCGTACCCGGCGAATGAGCTAGTCGCTTCTTTACGTTATATAACTACACAACCTTTATCCTAAAAACAGGATAAACCATCGTAAAAAAAATCCAAGTCGCCTTACCGGTCTTATTCTAATGTTACTATTGCTGAATCGGCATTTTTTTTAAAGAAACCGTCGCCCCACATTATGAATCTCACCTGTATCACGGGCGTGTTTCACAAACATGAAATATCACATACAACAAACATCCAGACTCGCGACAAACATCTACGGATCACACACATTTTTGTCCCGTGCGGGAATCGAACCCTTAGCGCAGCAGTCCAATCGCTTACCCCCTGCGCCAATCAGGTCGTCAAACTTTTGGCAAGACTTAATATAAAACCTGAAAGTCAGATATGTTTAACGACGGGGTAATAATTTTTGCGATCCGGAGACGTTTGTTCCGAGTCTAAATGTTCGTGTATCGATATTTCATGTTTGTGAACCACCAACGACACAGGAAAATGTGTGGCCACGTTAAAAAATAATTTTAAAAATGATGCCTATCCGAAACTTTTCAAGCAATGAGGCACGAGGTATCGCAGACAAAATAATGATGGGACTAACTTGAAGCCCACAATAAAATGAACAAAAAATAAGGGAATAAAGTCACAATATTTACCAAAACTCCATAGACGACGGCATCTCGGTGGTCAGCGAACCTAGAGATGGCGGACTCTACTTCAGTGGTGGAGACGTTTTCGCCGCGCCACCTGAACGTGTCGCCTGTGCGGTCGCGGAAGAACAGGTAGCCGAACTCGTCCGCCACCAGGATATCCCCTGCAGGATTAATACATCGTCACCATAGGCAGAGTTCTATAGTAAACCCATTTTTTACCGGTTATGTTAAAGGTGCTATATAATAGGAGTGAGCCTTTTGCCATTAACCGGGCATTAGTCCACTCTGGTGCCTTACCATGAACTCTTAAAGCACGACAGTTTACGTTGTGGAAGCGAGACGCCGCATTACACTGTACTTAGCGGCGTCTCGCTGTCACAACGTAAACTATCCTGCTTTAAGAGTTCTTGGTAAGGGGGCTGGTGCCCTACTTTGAGGTTGCATTGCAGGACATTTTCCGCTGTGCAAGCGAGACGCCGCTTCGTTTAGTGTAGTGCAGCGGTTAGCTTCCACAACCGGAAATGTCCTGCAATGTAAGCTCATAGTAACGCCGCAGTTTATTAATGATCTATTAGAAAGCCCAATACTGACTCCGGAATCGAGCAAAAACTCGCGCTTAGTAGCCGCGCTTGCGACTAGGATATTGATGAATCATTAACATCGGTCTACACAATGAATTATAAACGCATCATATAACGCCTGTTGTCTCCTATGTGATGTCCCACTTGGCCGCTTATTTTAAGTCACTGGATAAGTGAGTTGAATGAGGAGATGAACCCAACATGGACCCGAACAATGACACAAGATGGCTACGTATTACATTGGACCTAAGATAAGCTGCAAATTGTATGCGTAGACAATACTAATATTGTAAAGCTGAAGAGTTTTTTTGTTTGGTTGAATGCGCTTATCTCAAGAACTATTGGTTAGAATAGAAAAAATACTTTTTTTGTTTGTTATTCCATTTAACAAGGAAGGCTATAAAATATACGAAGTCGCGGGCGGAAGCTATATAGACATAAAGGCCAACTACTCACCTACCCCTTTGTAAATTACAGGAGTAACAAAAACATACATAATGCTGTAATATAGGTACTTCTATCATCTTACCTGATATAAACGCCGCGTCCCCGAACTTGAACACATTCTTCACCACCTTCTTCTCCGAGGCATCCTTGTCCACGTAGCCGAGGTACTGCCGCGCCGGGTTGTGCGACTGGATCTTGCCGATGAAAACCCCTGGCTCGTTGGGTTGTGCTAACTATTGTGACAACAAGTAGCGGCCTATGTAGTGCGTGCGTCCATAGATCCATACATATTTTTAGCACACATAAATATCATAATCAAACAAAATTTTGACAGTTACACTTCTCACAATAATAACGGACTTTGGCCCTTTTAGCACCAGACCACAGAATTGTAAAGAATTAGGTCATTTGCAACAAGTACTTCTCTCTCTTCGTGTTTTCGAAACTAAGTTTCTTATTTAATTACTGTATAAGATACGCAATGGTATCTTCGTTAATTGAACGTGTAAGTACATAGACACTATAATTAAATTAACATTTAACTAAATATAATTTTCTATTAAGAAATGATCTACATTCGTTATATATTTACGACCACAGGATCGCAAAAATATCTTGTTTACGAAATTTCTAATGGTGGAATGCTATAATAATTATCAATAACAATCGAAAGTCACACGGGGCTATTAGTTGCATAGGCAATCGAAATTATACACTATATTAAAGCTAGTACCAAAAGTCAATCCATGGCATAATCAGCCCTTCACACTGTAAATAAAGTATATAATTCCATGCATAGCAATCCAAACATTAAAGTAACATAATTGATAAAATAAATTTAAAAAATGATGGACACGAGCAATACCTGTACCTGCGACTCTCGCCGTACCGTGGTCCTGCCTTAACCAACTGAGCCATCGTGTCGCTGCTCGCACCCATCGAAAGATTATTTAAAGTATTCTTTACTTACTTGACAAAGTCCTCTGGAGTCCCTCACTGGCTCCCCAGTCTCCTGGTTCACCTTGATGATGGCGATAGGGTACACGCTCGGGAATATCCGGGACACGAACCCTATAGCGCCCGGTGTGCCGTCGACGTTAGCTGGAATATTGTGAACGTTTGGTTAGCTATGACGACGCAGGTATAATGCAGCACATTTAAAGCTTGTACGGAACATTATATTGTGAGTAGAATAATACCAATACATAGGTTAATTTTAAGGTTTTGCCTTGAATACGTTAATTTCTAATGCGTATGTTAAATTTGCCTGCTAATGTAAGATCATTGTCTTAAATAAGCAAGCTGTTTTGTAGTTTAAGATAATCGCTGTTTTTTGGAATCTCAGTTATAGGCACCAGTTCGATTAGTAATGTGATTCTTATTGGTTCTGGAAACTTATTTTGTTATTATTATGTGAAGAACAGTATGAAATTTATGCCTCGACTAAATTAAGATTTAACCTGTTGTTAATATTATGTCTTACCTATATTAGCATTTCCTTCTGTCGCTCCGTAGAACTCTGTCACCGACTGGATGTTGAACCTTTTCACGAATTCTTTCCATATCTAAAACAAGAAGCGTAGTGTTATAGTCACGATAACCTTACCGGAAAAAAAACAATGCACATATTTTGTTTATTGTTGTGAGATTTTTACAGGTATCGGGAAGGGGATCACCACGGCGAACACGCCTGGACCAGATCGGAGATGTTCTAAAAAAAGGTCCAGTGAGGAGTACCCTTAACCGACGAGCGTATATTAGGAATGTGATGCGGGTGAAGGAGGCGAAAGATTTATGTCAGGATCGTAGCAAATGGAAATCCGTGGTCTCTGCCTTCACCTCTGGGAAATAGAGGTGACTTTATCCATATATTTTGACAGGTAGGACTGTAATTTCTACGTTATACATTGCCTAGACATTATACATTGCCAACTCATTGAACTTCGCCTCGTCATAAATATTCACTTCGTATTAACCCGTTGCCGAGTATGAACAAAGAGTCATTTACAAACGTAAAAGCATTATTTTATCAGTTTTTTTTAATGTTAACAAGTAGAGGAAATTTATTTAAATAATGTTTCAAATAAAATAAATACTGTAAGCTCCTTTTATAGATAAGTAGTTTATTTATTGAAGTTAAAACAGGCGGGTTGAAGTCAAGGTTCAATGCACTATTCCTACTTAAATAATGTTTACTTTTACTTTTCACATTTATGTATATTTTCGTATGTACATTTTATTGAATATTAATGTACTTACTTTTTTACTCGGGCTACGGAAGATACCCGGCTTTTTAAAAGGTCTTACGTGGGGACACAGGTCCAACACGCAGAGGTCCCTTGAGTAGGTACTTTAATGTTAAAAGGTATGCGGCATTAATTAAGGATAACACACAACTGCTCTAAAAGAACAGACATGGAAAATCACCTAGAAGGTGGAAGACCCTTGTAAAATATGGGTACTGAAATGATTTGGTCTACCGCGTTGGTATGTTTCGAAGATTCGTTATTGTTGGTTTTTAAAGATAGGTACTTTATTATTATCATATTCACATAGCCAGTATTTTCTGTAGGATTTAATTTGACATAAGTGTCCTATCATATCCAATTGACGACACACGGATAGAGTACAATTTTTTTATTACAAAAACGTCGCCTCACACTTTTACTTTCTCCTACATCGTGGGCGCGTTTCACAACATGAAATATCACACATACGAACACCTTGGTTAGGGACGAACATTTGCGGATGGCACAAATATATTCCGCGCGGGAACCGAAACCCCTAGCGCGCCGCAGCCAATCGCCTAGCCACTGCGGCAATCAGTTCGTCAAAATTCTATAGATATAATATAAAAATATACTTTACAAATTGTAAGTAAATATGCCTACGTATATTAAACTCATCGGCTAAGTGTTGTAATACAAACTAATAACATTACGTAATATGTAAATACAGTTTTTACAGTAAAACACGCGTAAAATAAAATAATAGTCGAATATACTATTCATAATTTTACATTATCATGATTGTTTTGTGCTAGTTTTTGTTCTATGAATAAGACTGTAATATGTTTTAAAGGTTATCAATGTCAATGAGGTTTTAATTATTCTACAAATCCTATTATCAACATAATAATATATCATTTTCGACTCGAATGTTAAAGCTAAATATGTGGTTTCTATTTTTTAATAATAATTTGCATCTTTATGCAGGATTCATTCGGATTTTAGTATTGTTTTCACAATGCCTGTCATACTGAATGGTGTGAATATGAATAATTAAATCCTTGAACCGGAGACTTGGAAGCAAGCCGGTACTACAGCAACATTAGTAACATTGTTTTTTTTTTTTTTTTTTTTTTTAATTTGTCTCTCGCAGTTAGCTCTGAGGGAGCTGTTACTGCTTAACCGGACGATTGGCGAGACCTAATACAAGGCCTCCAGCCAGGTGTAACATTGGTCAATCAAAGTCCAGTTAAGTAGTAATTATTCTTCTCAGTTAACAATGAAAGACTTCCATCAGTTTGTACTTGTTAGTTGCTTTATAAGTTTTGTATAAGCATTCACTTTTGGATACCCAGATCTTTGACTGACTCCCGAGAACAGGAATTCCCGAAGATTATGTATACTATTATGATTTTAGTAATATTTAGTTACTGATTGGCGCAGGCGCAGTGGCTGTTCAGTGTGGTTTCGAACCTTGACCAATATTTGTATGACCTGTATAAAGTGTATAATTGTTTATATTATTTAAGTGGTGTCTCATTTTTAAACCCCATTTTTGTATATTTTACAGTACATTACACATTACAGTACATTATTTACATAGGAAAGTTTTAAATAATTCTGAAATACAATCGGTATTTAAGGTTCATAATACTTGCCTGCGGCCTGAGCCCGTTGCCGTAGATAACACGCACTTTGTGCTGCGTGTCGGCGGGCGACGGCGGGGTCGCGAGCACGTAGCGACACATCTCACCTATGTAGTGGGCACCCTGTATAACAGAATAATATCACCTATGTAGTGACCATACATATAATAATACTAGTAAAAAGTATTCACACCTAATTTAAACGTGTATATTTAAAGTATTTAGCTAGCTGCGCCCCGCGGTGCTACCCGCTACATCTTTTCGGGATAAACAGTAGCCTATGTGTTAATCCACGGTGTCAACTACTTCCATTCCAAATTTTATCAAAATCGGTCTAGTCGTTTGAGCGTGAAGAGGTAACAAACACATAAACACACTTTCGCCTTTATAATATTAGTGTGATTCCATTCAAAAAGACACGTAGCGCCATCTAGCGTTCGAAAGCAATTATGACTGTCTAAAGTTTTCGTTCTTTCCCACGGGATTAGTACTTTTTTCAGGATGAAAGGTACCCCATTTATTTTCCTGTACTTCGTCAGGTACGTACGTACGTAGGTATAATAATATGTAAAACTTCATGATGGTCGGTTGAGTGGTTTAGGCGAAAGAATGTGACAAACCAACTTACTTTCGAATTGATATTAGTTATGAGGATATCAAGTTTACATTGTTCTTATGTTGGTTGGTTGGTTAATTTAATTGCCAGCCAAGTCAACTACATACCGCGATTGCGTTTTTATTTATTTATTTGTCGTACAATAAAAGATCAGCAAACTAATAGGTTTCGGTTGCCGGCAGATCAATTTATACCGAGGATCTTAGAATTAAAAATACAGATAATCTGTATTAAAAAAGTTTAGGTTATTAAGATATTTCATACATAAGCCGACAATGTAGGTATCGTTTTACGCAAATTACCTTGACAAGGGCAAGGTTTAAAGTACGCTATTGACGCACTGTCTCTGTAAACAGTTTACAAGCTGCTGTCTGCTTGCAGGTTCTGTTAGTACATGGGAAGTGTTTGTGTTATACGCAGATATTTCTCACAAGTTTATATAATTCAAGTATGTAAAACCGACCTTGATACGGAAAAAAGTCTAAATTACGAGACGATTTACATAGTATACATATACATAAGTAATAATTTGAATGTAAATATCATAAAAGTTTTAGCTCTATTTTTTGTTACATAATCACATGCTATGAATGACAGTCGTAATGTTAATAATATAGCAGATAAGCGTATTCAATGACCGTCAATACTTAGGTAGAAGTTTATTAACTTGCGGGATAGCTTATAACCATATAAAAATCTATCATAAGGATTTTAATGGGATTAGTCGATTTACTTCATCTGCGACGTTGAGCAGCACTTGCTGCAGTTACACTTTGGATCGGTGACCGATGATGACACAATACCCCTCCTAACACAATACTAGGCAGTAATACGCGTTTATCTGTTAGTCTTGCACCTGATCTATCTGCGGTCAGTTTGAGGGAATAGTGTGAGTAAAATGTTAATGCTCAGAATGTTAGCATACTATATTATTGCCACATGATAGTCTTAGTCTAAGTTGCTGAGTTAGGGATTATTTTTGTAGTCACGAGTCAAACAAAATAATTTTCTTCTGTCTATTTGTACGGTGTTTAAGTAATCAATGACTCACCGTGGCCTTATATTTGATGCAGTCTGGGAAGTATTGGGAAGCGGAGAACTTGGCCTTAAGTGCCACAGTACAGCCGGCAATGAGAGCTTGACCCACGCTTATAACCCCGCCCGCAGTATGGTACAAGGGTAGGGGACAGTACAGGACCTCTTGATTCTCTAAGCCCATGTAATGAAGCCCGGTCGCCATGAAAACAAACCTGGAAATATACGAAAGTTGCTCAAATACCTTCGTTATATCACCAAATTGAAATATGTATAATTTTGTTTATCATATTGTGGTAATTCACTCATAAAATATGGAAACACCTAAAACACTTATCGTCAAGAATATTTATTTATATTTATATATTAGGTATATTAATTTAAAGTTATAAATGGGAAAGGCTGTTTCTTACTACAGTCTAAGCTCTAGAGGTTTGCACCTTACGTAATAAACGATTTTGAGATAGTTTTAACGCTAAGAAAAGCTAACTACAACTATTTTTTTATTCTAATGCATAATTATATATAGCCAGTGTTAAATAAATTTAAATAAGGATTCTGTGTTCACGCGTCTGCGCAAATCGCGTATTCAATTTCCGTATTGATCAAATATTTGGGTAAACCGCAGTTATTTGTCATAGTCTAGGCGCAGTATTTTTTTAAATAACATAAGTAAGTACCTATTTCTGCATGGACGAAAAAACATAAAAAACGTATTGAACTAGCATTAAAACTCAAAACTCAGTTATTAGTCAAATACAAAAGTAAGGAATCTCAAGATAGAACCGGATATTTCTACTAAAAATTAATTGGGTCGAAGAGGAAAAATTTGAACTAGTTAATTCGGAAGCTACTAGCTAAACTAGAATCGACCGACATACAAACTATAAACGTACAAATCTACATGTGGCGCGTCATTACGCAAATTATACAAATGTGACGAGGCCAATAGCAGGTATTATCAGTGAGTGAAATAAAGTAGTGAAAATAGGTACACGCTTTTAAATAGATTCTTTATTTAGTTCCGTAGTGGCTAGGGGTATGAGGTCTGGTGGTGGTGCTTTCGTATGCATTCGGTTGCAGGTTCTCATGTGGGTATTGGGCAAAGTATAAGTGAGATTCTTAACGTTGCATGTTCTTTCTTAGGTATTCTATAATAGCACCGATTATTAATTGTAACCGACGTATTACATAACCCCTATTCTAAGGAGTTTATTTAAGAAGACTGGATAGGACAAATACGGTCAGGCGAAAAGTGGGTGGGCAAGAATTATAGACACCACCCCTTTACCATGAACTCTTAAAGCAGGCTAGTTTACGTTGTGGAAGCAAGGCGCCGCGTTACACTGCACGTTGCGGCGTTTCGCTTCCACATCTTAAACTGTCCTGCTTTAAGAATTCATGGTAAGGGGGTTGCAGCCTGCAGTCTGCCAATCCCAGAATAGAGGTGTGACAAAACCTACACAATCAATTCAGAAGAGTCCTCTCACCTGGCATTCGATATAACAGCAGCTTTAGGCAGTCCAGTGGTTCCTGAAGTGTAAATATACAGGAGTTTGCCTTGGAAGCCGTCGGCATTGGCCAGGGTCCACGGCGCTGGGGGCGTGGTCTCCAGCAAGTTGGTGAAATCGGTGATACCATCGCCGCCACCTTCAGACCTCGAGTTGGCCGTGTTTAAAGGCCGATGGCAGAACTTGAACAGCTTTAGTGATGGGTTTAGATCTTTCACTACATCCTGTATAGCTGAAAGAATTGATTGCGATTAATTTTGAAAAAAAAAAACATACAATCAAAATATATTATATCAAACGGTAGGTACTTTCTGATCGTCATACATAAGACAGCCTTCAAAAATGCATAAACTTCATACCTACAGTTTGCTCCTTCTCGCCACTGATAACCTGGTACTTATGAAGATCGGTGAGATGTTGATTTTAGTCCAGCCCCCTGACAATGATCTCTTAAAGCAGGACAGTGTGAGTGATTACGTTGTGGAAGCGAGACGCCGCATTACACATCGGAAAACGTCCAGCTTTAAGAGTTCGTGGTAATGGGGCTGATAAAGTAAAATATTTGTGCCTATTATCTACTACTTTGGGACCTACAGACGTAGTTATATTTAGCCACGAGTTCCTTTAACCAAGTTAACCTTTTGAATTTAAAGTAGATTCGTTCAAAAACGTAAGTCGTTTTTCGGCTTCGCAGTAAACAACTTTACTGAATACAAGTTAATGATTTCCTTTTTTTGTGTCATACTAGTAAAGATAATAAACTAATTGTTTTTAAGGTAATTAAGGTAAACTACTAAAGTATTATGTTTAAAAGACTGCTTTAAAATGCCATGTACCTAATAGTGTATTAAATAAAAAACAATTGATTCAAGAATGTTATATCTAAATGCTATTTGCACGTGTGTGGAAATAAAATTCAGATGTTAAATTGAATAATTATGTTTTTGTCTCCATTTTAAAATTAAGTTCATGCATGTCATTGACCTCAGGACTAAATACGCGCCATTAGAATAACATACTGACTCATAGCATACAAGAGCATTATCTTGTCCTTTATTACATGGAAGATATATTATTATATACCTTGTATATTGCATTTCAAAAAACAACATTCATATTACAAAACACTGTTTACTTACAGACACAGGATTAAAAGGTTCAACCACCATTTTGAACTTGAATACATGGTCAAGTCAATATTCAAAACCAGTTTTTAATATTCACGAACCGTAAGAACATGTCTTTAACTCTCACCATTATATTACCGTCGATAAATAAGGCATTTATGTCGGAACCTGTATCTTAGCATGGTTAGGTCTACAACTAATGATGCAACAAACTACTAGTGTATTGTATCATCTGTATGAACTATAGAAACGTATAACTAGGTAAGTAATACTTAAGTAATTATAATAAAACCTCAAACTTTTTTCATAGCTCAGACAAAAGTCTTTATTAGTTTGTTATGTTTTTACTCCTAAACTACTGAAACGATAATGATGGAAATTGGTAAAGAAATAGCTTTAATCTCGGGAAAGATATAAGCTATAATAAATACAATAAAACCAGTGTAAAATTGACTGTGCGGTAGAAGTCATGAACAGTGACTTAGTAGCTAATTATATTTTTAATCAAGTTTCTTACCAGATTGGTACTCGTCAGAGAATATCAACGCGTCACACTTTGCGACGTTGATGGAATGTATGAGAGCGTTGCCGCGCTGGTTGGTATTAATGAGGGGTGTGATCGCACCCAGCCGCGCTATCCCCATCCATAGAGCTGGCTGTTGTGGGCAGTTGTTCACCAACAACCCAATTATATCCCCCTTCTTGATGCCTTGCGCTTTCAACACAGCTGTTACCCGCAAACTGTAATTTTCCACCTACAAGAAAACCTTATGAAGTCTACATATTTAAACATAAATTAAGTATAATATGAACTAGAACTTTACACCTACCTAGCAAACAATACATGGTGTAAGTATCATAAAAGCAAAGACACCAGAACTGAGTATTGGATAATTTTTTCTGTGACTACTCGCAAATATTGACTGAATTTTAAAGTTATACCAATATTAATATTTATATGGTTGTGAGATATTTAAATATTGATAGTAAGAACACCTTATTCGTCTAAGTGAGTGTGTGTGGGAAGTGTGTGATCTTAAAATATGATTGGGCTGTGTTATAGGTGTTTTCATTAAGCAGTATGGACAGTGCTTTTGGGATTTTAATGTATATTTATACTAGCTAGCTATTTATTTATATATTACACTAGCTGTGCCCCACAGTGTTATCTGCTACATTTTCCGGGATAAAAAGTAGCCTATGTGTTAATCCAAGGTATCAGCTACCTCCATATCAAATTTAGCAAAATTGGTTCAGCCGTTTGAGTTTGAAGAAGTAACAAGCACACTCACAAACTTTCGAATTTATAATATTAGTGTGATAATAATGTATTTATATGTAGCTTTATCGAAACTTAGCCAACTCTCATTAAAAAATGTTCGAAGCGAAATTACAATTCCGTCTCAACAGTCAACTCATAAATGTTATATTGTGGGAAAAAGTAGGAATATAAAAATAATGTCACTAAATTGGAAAACTAGGTGACCAGGTTGTATAACATTATTCCCAAATTTCATTATCATGAATTTAAACAATGGTTAATAACTGATTAACCAAATTGACAGGGTGAGTTGCAGTTCTTTATAGACATTTTATAATTTGTGTTAATTGTAATTTTAAATAATAAACTAATTTAACTATTACTAATAATATTATTTAAGTAGGTAACTTTACTAGCATAAGGTGTTGTTACCAATGAGTAAACATAGAATTTTTCTATAAAAATTTCAATATTTTTTTTTTTTTAAATCAAAGTTGTGTACATATAATAACAGCTATAATTTATGTAATGTGGTTTTATAAACTGATGTTTAGACAATAATATTATTTATCACTGTTGATTAACACACAGTTCAGAAATCTTATAATCTTCACACTGTATCATTTGGGTTGTTATGAATGTCAACACATGGCAGTATCATCAATTTTATTCAGTACATTAAATAAATAAATACAGTGTCATAGATTTTTGTGAAGACATAGTATATCTTTGGCTTTTTAGACATTAGTAAATAACTTTCACATTAATAATAATACTGTAAATTATGCTTTCTAGTTCTAATAACACTTTCTATTCTAGTCTTTTTAGTTTCATGTTTACAAATGCATCTATAATAGTGATGATAGAGAATAGTTTCTACTATGTTGTTATACATCCTGTGTGTGTACAGCACATGAATTTATAATCATTAAAGTCTTTCAGTCATTAAATATACTTTGATTTATAGTATTAACAATCCTCTTTGCTATAATCCATCTCATAGAGCCAGTTAATTTACCTAATAATTAAAAAAAAAGTATTTATTTCCAAACCTCTTTGAATGTCCAGACTTCATCTTGGAATAAGAAACATGGCTTATCAGGATGCCTGTTCACCACATCATGGAACACATCCGGTAGGGTCAGATCTTTACTGCTGAACTTTCTTGTTATCCATAGGATCTTTACATAAGAAAATAGAGCCCTAAAATTATAAAAAAAGTATTTATAAGCACTTCATTAATAACAACATTGTTTTGATGTACTTACAAAACTTTGTGAAAGTTTTTAAATATTTATTTATGGTATAATTAATTACAACTTTAACTTGAAGATTTGTTCTATATTATATCTGTACTAATAAACTGTCGTATAACAAACACAATGCGATGACGTGCCAGTTTAGAACCCTTACCTGAGGTCTCTTGGAGCAGTCATTAGTGCGACGTAACACCATCTTGAATGGAATGCATACAGATAAATTCCACCTAGCACAAGGACAGCCAACAATGTACAAAGGAATCCCTGGGAGACCCAAACAGCGGCACAGGCTGCCGCAATAGCGGCTAACACGAGCACCATCGCGACCGCCTTTCGCAACGAAATGCGACTTACTGCTCGACGACCCACTGTGACGGTTGCGCGCCGTTATCTAGCATTAATTTTGTACAATTCATTCACTCGCTTCGCTCTTCTACTCGTAAGGACCTTAGAGGTAGCGGTTATGAACTCTTTGCTTTAGATTTTGATACAGCAATTATTTTGCAACTTTATTGTTGACATCTATTGTTCGCTTACTTTCCGAGGGTGTACTGAATTGTTGTCTAGTAAGTTTAAATGATTTTAATGTTGGTTATGCATGGACATGAACACAATCTATATACGGTAATTAAATAAAAGTATATTTCAATAAGATAAATAAAATAAATCA
Source organism: Abrostola tripartita (assembly GCA_905340225.1). NCBI lineage: Eukaryota > Metazoa > Arthropoda > Insecta > Lepidoptera > Noctuidae > Abrostola > Abrostola tripartita. Next base: position 9,651,438 of record HG996488.1, read on the forward strand.
ACGCTCAGTTATTCCTTAAAATGTAGGATAAAACCGCAATGTATAACGCAATTATGTCACTGTCAAACATTTGTCGATAACGTCACAGCCACAGCTTATAAAATAATTTGTCAGTAGCGTTTTGATCTTTAACAAAAAGAAAGAAACAATTATACTAGAAAGAAATAAATGGAAATAATGTTTCCTTAAATGGTTGTAAAGATGCGCAGTATCCGGTTTTTAGAATTTATAACGAACGGTCGGACGGAATTTGAACGGTGGAAAAGAGACAGAGAGAGAACTTGTTCGACGAGACAGACCTGCACGGTTAAAACGGGTTTAACCATAGTTTAACGTAGTATTTATATACTCTATGAATACGGGCCAAACTTCATACTAATTCAGCGCACTATAATTTACGATGGTTGTATTTGTAAATCCCGGTGATCCCGGTTTACAGAAGATAAAAATAGGTGGTCGATTTTTAATTATTTTTAAATTTTTATTGAATTACAACTAAAAAGCTGCTTTATAACCCGCAACCGGCAGACAAAATGAAAAACAAGTGGTAGGTTAAAAGTAGGTTTAATGAAACAACACAAATACATTATAAAACTGTTTATTTCATATGAATTACTTTCACCAAGTTCATAAATTAATATAATCAAAGATTCATATTTTACATACATACAATTTAATAAGTACAAAAATGTACGCAATTAAACAGGAATCATTCTAAAACCTAAGTTCTAACTTTACGGGATACATAAAAGTTTTTACAAAGTAATACAATTACTTATAATACAAATAAATAATTAAATCCTATTGAAACACTATTTTGTCTTACTAAATTTAATTGAGCTGATATGAAAAACCGATGCATTGCTTGTGCAGTGTGGGCAACTGGCCCTTTTGTTAAGGTCCACGACTTGCAGTAGAATGCGATAGGCTAACTAGTAATGATCTCAGAGAGATCCGGTATTAATTATACAATATTAAATCATGATAACATACAAGCTAATTATTTTATGTGCTTTAGTTATTAATCTGAGGTAAACGTCGCAGCTATATTGTCAAAATTGACAAAAAGTGTATTAGTAGCTAATTTCCAGTAGGGCCCTTGGCCCTTTTTGATATCTGGATCTTAGCATTTTAATAATAGGTGAGTATTGATCGTAGTTTTGAAGTATATGTAGTGGGTAGCTATAAATACGGGCTCAATTTAACTAAATAGCTGCCACTAAAACAACTCGCATAAAAGCAATCGCAATGCAAAGCATAATCGCAATAATACCTACTCTATTGATTAGGCAAACGCATTAATAAAACTGTCAAAATAAAAGGAATCAAATGTTTACTAAGACAGAAGATGTTAAGTAGATAATTACAGAATTATCGTCGAAGTAGGTACTTACATACCAAAATTTTCTGCGATACAAGATTTTAATAGTATTGTTGACTTGTCCGAGATCTTTAAGTTTGACTTATTTTTTTTCGTAATGACATCTAGTATAAAAAAAATAGTCAAAACCGTCTAGGTATACCTACGTTATATTAAAAAAGTCTGTGCGGTATACGTAATTTAGGCATACGTAGAAGATACCGGTACCGGTAAATTAGGCACATTTAATTTCTATATAAAATAACATTTCTCTTAGAGTAAAGGCAGCAAATAAGTCATCCATTTGTTACCTTCTGAACACTACACTGAAGTTCTTGCACTTGAACAGTATCACATAATATTTGTTAAACAACAAAGGCACATAATATCTTCATTTAAAGTCCATTAAATTAAAATCACAGTCTAATTTGTCCAGATATAATTTTCTCGTACTCCTCATTTCCTAATGGCGCATACTTCCCCGATTTAGGGTCTAAATAAAATAATTTGTCTTTCACTAATGACGGATTGTAGCCTTCTTTCTGTAAGTCCACTTTTCTCATTTTGAATGTGCCTGTAAAAAAAAATTCAGTATTAAAATAAAACCAGTACCTCAGAATTTACGTCCCTTTGTCGACCCGCTTGGCACATCGGAAGTTGGGCGCTAAGTGATTACAAAAACAATAATATAGAGCAGCTGTGTGTTATCCCTAGATGAGGTCCCATTACCTTTCACATTAAAGTATTCAACGAGCCTCTGCGTGTTGGACCTGTGTCCTCACACCTAAGTCTTTTGAAAGACCGGGTATCTTCCGCATGGTCGATAGCCCGAATAAAATATGAAATATAGTAATATTTTTCAATAAGTACAATGGATAAGAAAACGAAATAATTCGTTTTTAATGTAGAGATAAACAAAGGTCAGCCCTTATAACTTACCAGTCATATCGACGCTAGTCATGACCCTAATGAATATAGGTCGCGCGTACTTGGGCAAGTCTTTCGCAATGTCCTTAGCCAACTTCTCCAAGTCCAGAGTTCCCTCGGTATCGACGATACCGCACATGCCTGCTCTGCCATCGGTATTGGGTATCTACAAGAGAATAAAAATCGATTATTAGGGACCCACAGACAAATATGCTTAAATGATCTGTAATAGACGTAAAGGCTAATGATTATGATGCTGATAACTTAACTATGCACACATTCACTACCGCTTTTATAGGTGTGATAGACGTTTATTATTTTTAGGGGCTGTCACGTTCATCTTCCGTAAAAGAGTCCCATTGCGAAACGTGCGATGCAGACAAAAACAATCACATATTTAAATTAGCTAATATTGAATGGAGAACCAATTTGAATGAATCATTACTTACTTCAACACCATACACTACGGCATCCCTTTGGTTGGCCACTGTTGAGATGGCGGACTCTACTTCAGTGGTGGAGACGTTCTCGCCGCGCCACCTGAACGTGTCGCCCGTTCGGTCCATGAAGAAGAGGTACCCAAACTCGTCCGCCATCAAGATGTCGCCTGTCGAAATTAACAGTAGTGTTATGGAACAGTTTTAAATCCATGTTTTGAAGTAATGTTTTTGTTTTTCTTGTTGCATCACCTTCAGCAACCAGTTGGTTATTATGAGACTAAGATTTCAAACATAGCTAGGGAGACTTGGGTACATGTTCATGCTAGCTTATCCAAAATTATGTTACAAAGTAGCAAGTAGAATGGCTCTTTAAGAGTTACTTAATTACACTCGTCATATAAAAACCAATTGGTATAGATACTTTCGTATACTAAAATGATAAAATTTCGAACGTATGAGAAAGGCTTTTTAGCTATTGCCTGTTAGAAAATACACTTAGATAGGTAGATATAGCAGAAATAAGACTGACCTGAAATGAATGCCGAGTCTCCAAAACTAAAAACGTCTCTCACAATCTTCTTGTCAGACGCCTCTTTATCTACATAACCGAGGAATGCTCTGGAAGGATTGTTTGGGTTTATTTTACCGATGAACACGCCCGGCTCGTTAGGTTTCGCCAACTGTAATAGAAACATTCGGTTTTTTGTAATGACCACTATAAAGCCAATGATGGGAGTGAAATAAACTAATGTGTTATATTGTCATTTGTTACCTGGCACAATCCCTTTTTGTTTCTAATAGGATCTCCAGTTTCAGGGTCCACTTTGAGAATAGCGATAGGGTAGACGGCTGGTATAATCCTAGACACGAATCCAATAGCTCCCGTTTTGTTGTTGATGTTAACTGAAGATAGAAATATAGTTTATCAATATCTCACGTCAAGTAACCAAATTTAGCTAATGCATTACGATTTTTGGCAAAAAAGTGGTTCTTATTACCTATATTCGCATTTCCCTCTGTAGCACCATAAAATTCAACCACCTTCTTTATGTTGAAACGTTTCACGAAGTTGGGCCAAATCTAAAAACAAACGACGAAATATAATCGCAACTAATTCAATGGAAATTCAAATTCAAAGTGTTTTTATTTCATGTAAACCAATTAGAGTCGCTAACACCAAGATACGAAATGCACGGTTCCAAAAATATCATGAAAAATAGAGCTTAAAAAAAAAAAAACTTAAAAATGACTTGGAGTTTGCTTCGTATAAAATCTGCTTAGCAATTATTTTTTTCATATGGCCTCCTGCATCGGAGCTAACTAAAAGGCCATAAACCAGGAGCTTACCCAAGTGAGATTGGAATTGTTTGCAGGGAGTTCCAGTTGATCCAAGCTTTAATAGAAAAAATATAGCCTTACTTACCGCTGGTCTCATTCCATTGCCATAAACTGTTCGGACTTTGTGTTGTCTGTCTGTAGCAGCTTGCGGAGTCGACAGCACGTAGCGACACATCTCACCGATGTAGTGCGCAACCTGGCGGATATTACAATAAATTACGTAATTTATACGATCCATGAATTAGGTAGTGCTGTCTATGTTGGTGTTGCCTCATATCCGTCATATAGTTGATCGTGTTAATGATATGCAACGTTTCGAGTTACACTAGAAAAAACATGCAGTTGCCCTTGGATATGCTTTTAACCTATCTACTTTGGGTGCTAAAGAAAGGAGCTTATTTCAATGTTGGGTAATACATAATCGTAGCTTATAAATTGATATATTTAGCTCGTTTAAATTACGTGAATTATTTATTGACTAGTTCACCTGGTTCGTTTAATAATGGCAGCATATCGCTACTACGCAGCTAGCAAAGGCCTCTTCTCGTATAGAGAAGGATTGAACATTGATCGCCACGGTCGCTTACTGCGGGTTGGCAGTGAGCTTGCGTGGCTATCTGGTCGGTAATGCTCGGTTCGTTTAGATTAAATCTATTATACTCCTAAGACTAAGTTGTAAGTTCTTCCTAAGACTACTTTGTTTTTTGCTTCGTGAAGACAGTATGAAAAATAATACGATTGGTTTTACGTCATCACCTTTCACAGAGTGCTAATTACTTATTTACGCAGTAATATATACTTATTTACGATCCGAGAGCAACTTTATGCTTGTCTTTAACTTTGTATACCTACAATGTCTTAAGTCAATAATCTCGAAAGACTGCAGTAACTTTCTCCGAGCTTTCACTCACCGTGGCATTGTATTTGATGCAGTCGGGGAAGTATGCGGACGCCGAGAACTTGGTCTTCAAAACTATAGTGCAGCCGAATATAAAGGCTTGTCCCATAGTGATGCAACCGCCAGCGGAATGGTACAGGGGCATCGGGCAGTAGATTATGTCACTGGACCGCAAACTGCCCAAGTAGTGGACGCCGGAGGCCATAAATACCATTCTGAAAAAAAGAAAAAGAATTATATTATTTAAAAATCGCTTTACCTAGATATATGTACCTATATTATTTAAAGGAATAATCCCAATGAAAATCCGTGGTATCTTCCTATCCCTTTGGAAAACAGGCGTGACTTTATGTGTGAATAAAATTTGCAATTCAACAATTAACAAAAGTATTATTATAACTCATCAAGGTAATGCATCATGGATGGTTTAATCGCAGATGACGATCTCTCCCCGACAGCCTTTAAAGAGATCGGTACGAGATAAACGCATAATTTCGGCGTATTCAACACATGAATGTTCATTGCTAATCCTATTGTCGGACCGCCAACCGTAAGGTCACGAGGAAATTGAGCATCACAATACAAAAAGAGATTAGAGTTCCCTTTCGACGTATGTGTTATGTACCATAGATCTACCAACTAATCATGACTCATCGCCCAAATCACTCGGCGTATTCTATATATGGAATGCGATGACAATAAAATGAATTTTGGTGAGAGTTCTAGATTTCTCTTAATTGTATTTTAGGGACTGCCTTATTGATCTAGTGGTCGCTAAGCGTGACTGCTGAGCATGAGGTCTTGGGTTCGAATCCCGGGTCGGGAACAGCGTTATTGGGTTTTTCCATTCGATAATTCTCAGAGGACTCAGGATTTGTGCCCGGTTGATGGTAATAGGCTCGCCCCCTATTACATTGGGACCTATAACATAACTGGCGAAATGTGCGTGTATAACGGTGTACGTAATGTTGTGTTATTTTAGGGATTTTTATAGTAAAATCATTATGGTTTTGTCATGTCACATGACGCAATTAAAATTCTCGGCAACCTTTAAATGAAGTAGGCACCTAAAAGATTAAGCCAATTTTGTTTACGTCAAAAGTCAAGGACCACATTATCATGTCGTTGAATGGCAATCGCATCAGGGTCCCCACCCTGCACAAAAATCAAGGTAATGTTTGACAAAAACAAGTTTATATCTACGGTAGATATTACCTAACTAAATATATTTTGACCTCTGCTGTCACATCTTAGGGTAACCGGTTTCTAATCTTATGAAAAATATCGACATGTAATAAAAAAAAAAATATTCTATGCTTTTAGTAATAGGTATACTAGTTTCCAGTCCAATCACCGTGTACCGATTTACACGTACCTACGATTACACCTCCCGATGCGAATTCCCGATAGGATAGACAGACATTCGCAGCATATTTCACAGCGCACCATATGACTATTGCGATTTATTCGACCTATACCCGTAAGAAAATTGTGCACACCATATTTTTAAGGGATTCGAAGTTCACTTCACTTATCTCATCACATCACATCAAACTATTGCAGTCCACTGTTGGACCTAGGCCTCCCCAGGGTACGCCACAAGGCCCGCTCTCCCGTTTTCGCCACCCAGTCACTATACGGCGACCGAGAACTGGGGCCGTTTTCTTTGGCTACTCTTTATGAGGAGTTTTACCGATAATCACCATGCTGGGCAGGCGGGTTGGCAACCCCAGTATCATGAACGATACATACTCTTAGGGGAACGTGGCTGCCCATCGCCTGGAAATATCCTTTAGTCGCCTCTTGCAACACCTAAGAGGTAAGGAAGTTGTCTTTTCTAGGCCGGAAAGATTATTATTATTTGTTTGACATATACCGTGATGAGGAAATGACAGCTGCCTTCGGCAAGCCAGTGGTGCCTGATGTGTAGATATACAGGAGCTTTCCATTGAATCCCTCGCCGTCGGCCTGAGACCAGGGCGCAGGCGTGGTGTTCTCCAGCATAGATGTGAAGTCGCAGTTCGACTCCACCACCTTTACGGCGTCAGCTGACGTGTTCAGCGGCCGACGAGTGAACTTGTACAGTTTGATAGACGGCTTTATCTCCTTTGATATGTCTTGGAACGCTGTAAATAATTAGCATTGGACAATTAAGATTTGATGGGTAGTAATTAGTTCATATGTAAAATCAGTCCTGCATCCTTACCATGATCTTTTAAAGCAGGACAGTTTACGTTGTGGAAGTGCGACGCCGCTTTACACTGCACGTAGCGGCGTCTCGCTTTCACATCCTAAACTGTCCTGCTTTAAGAGTTCATGGTAACGGGGCTGTTTTCTCTAAAAAGATTGCACTCAGAAAATTGAAATATTACATTATTAATCAACCTACGTGATGAGATAAATCCTATGTTGTTTTATCTGGCTAAGCATATGTTATAACTAGTTATGTTAGGTAATTTTAAAAAAATATGCGTCTACAAACCTGTTTCTACTAGATAAAGGTAGGTAGGTATATTATTGATAGACTTAAAAATATACATGACATAGAATTTTGTCAAACCAGCTTATATGGTAATCAGATAAACTTGACCATGATGTGGGCGCCATCGTCAGGCAAACATCTAAATGGAATTTTAATTGAAACCGTTTTATCTGTTTCAGCCTAAGTAAAACAACGTTAAACGTTTTTTTCTTTTAGCAGCCTTTATAACGAAAATGTTATATTTTCTACTTGCAGCCCTAATAACGTTGATAACCGGATTATTTATGCCATGAAACAACGCTTCATATTTAACATCTTTTGTAATCGTTATTTTTGACATAACAGTACTTACCAGTGGAAAACTCATCGCTGTAGATGACGACGTCACACTTAGCTATGTTGATGGAGTGTAGCAGTGTGTTGCCTGTCTGGTTGGTGTTGATGAGGGGGCAGACAGCGCCTATCCGCGTGGCCCCGAGCCAGATCGCGGGCATCTCCGGACAGTTCCCGATCATTACCGCCACTGTGTCACCGCGCTTGACACCCTCGACTTTCAAAACTGCTGATGCCCTCAAACTGTAGTCTTCGATCTGCAATAGGGGTAATTTTAGTTTTCTTATGTGTTGAGGCTATGGCATTTTATCATATTACTACAGTGTTGGAGAATGCGATGACAGTTAATGAGGCGAAAGAAGTACGCCAGAATCATAGAGATCGTAGCAAATGGTAATCCTTGAGCTCTGTCTACCTTGCCTTGCCATAGGGAAACAAGGGTGACTTTATCTATCTACCTAATATATAATAGTTTGCGCTTTGTATTATAGACTTAATTATACCTTAAGAATTAATGTTTCTACTGAGTGACTCTACCTACTCTATTCCTAGTGTCAAGTAATAAATCAAGGTAATGAATGTTTTAATTGTATGCAAACAATTAACATATTCTTGCTTATTTGACTGTCCCATTATAGAGAAACAAACTTAATGCGTACCACAATAAAAACATCTCTTTCAACTTTTGGACTGAAAATTTAGTAAAACCTAATGCCAATATTATATGAACTAAGTATGAATCGTTACTATACTTAGCTACTTTTGTTTTTAGTGTATCTGTAGTAGGTACTCTTAGATAGGCACTTCTTCACTACAAGAACAATAAATCTTACGTTCTGTAATCAAACTTCACACTAATATTATCAGGCGAAAGTTTGTGAGTGTTTGTACGTTTGTTACCTCTTAACGCTCAAACGGGTGGACCGATTTGGATAAAATTTAGTATGGAGGTAGCTGACACCCTGGATTAACACGTAGTTTATATTCCGGAAAAAATGAAGCGGGGCGCAGCTAGTTATTTATAAATTCATATCAGGATACGAAAAAGTGACACACACATACTCTGTTCTTTTTTATCGCGTTAACATCTGAAGAAAATAAAGGCTTTTTGATTAGTAACCATACTGCTCCCATTCTCATAGGCTGTTAAAGAAAAGAAAGTAATTACCGTACTGCAATATTTTAATGGTAACGTTCATATTTTCCGGCGGAAATCATTAATGTCAAATAAAGGAAATTAAAGTTGGTGTTCCCAAACACGATAAACTTTCTGTTTATTTATTTTTAGATTTTGAATTATATTTTGTTACTCTACTAACAAACTGGTCGACTGGAGGTAAAGTCTTATGAAAATTCCGATAGAGTAGATACATAATATCAGGATTACGGATATAACAAATATCTAATAACAAACACGTGTTAAAACGTAATTACACTGTCACACATGCTTTCATTATTTTTATTTCATTTTACAGTCACGGAATTAAATTTTATGTTGAAGGCGTTGTCCTTACTAGATTTAAATAAAGTAAAGCCTGCATTTTACACAAATAGACTTTCTCTAATTAATCATCAAGAATAATTTTAGTCTTAGGACCATTGCGATGTAATGTTCGATCTAGTTTTAGACATCACGTCACCCGGTATTGTCGTACTATGAATAGTACTGGAGTTACTAACGACAACGTCCTGTAGACATGTCGTATAAATGGTAAAGGATCGGTCACTAAACGCCTCTTATATTGATCACACCACTGCCTAGTCTTGTAACGATGTAATTCTTTTCTATGTCCAAAGACTTTTGGTACGTAGATACATGCTGTTCTCGGGATAAATAACTACACCGAAGCGGCAATAAGCAAGCTAAAATAAAAAACTACAACGACATAACTACTAAAGAAAGTTTTTTTTCGTACGTACCTACAAAATACCAACCTATTTAAATTACTTTTTTTACTCTTCGCAAACTAGCGTCTCTACGCTCTAAGGTCTCTACACATAAGTAAACTACGAGTGTTAATTGTTAGAAACAAGTCTTCGCGAGTATTTCGCAAACATGTTTCTCATGCAAAAAAGGCATAACTCAAATATTTGCAGATCACAGCAATATTTGTCATGCCCCTAACAACCACTTGGCCTAACGGTTGTCGGATGTTTTTATAGCAACAATATTTTCGCAAACTCTTTCGTCTAGAAAACAAACTTACTTTGTAGTCAATGAGAACTCTGTAGCAACAACAATGTGTTGCGCAACTGTTGGTAACAGTAACAGCGCAAATGTTACAACAATAACAATTGGAATAGTGGCTTCCTGCAAAATATTATGTATGCTCTCTCGTGAGGTGTTTTTTCAATGCGATTCTCGTGGGCAACTACCTGCCTATGGCAATTTCCGGCCAAAATTGAAGATACTAAGACCGACCTCCAGTGATTGCAGAAGAACAAAGAAGAAGAAAACACTTTTGATACCAACGCTAGTGTCTGGCTTGATGCGAGGAGAAAGAACTTAAATTTACCGCTTCACCATTTGTTTTATCTGTCACAGAGCTAAGGTTTGATGATTTCAGGTTTTAAAACATACCTGTTTAAATGACCATGACTCATCTTCAAACAAGAAGCAAGCCTTGTTCGGATGTTTCATAACCATTTGATGGAATATATCGGGCATAGACCACTTCTTGTTAGTGAAGTTCTTCGTCAGCCGCAGAATCTTGACGTAGCACCAAAGAGCACTGAAAGGAAGCCCAAAATTAGCGAAGGTGCCTTATGCCTAGGTTTAGATAACGTGATATTTTTTTGTTTTGGTAATTTTTTTATTAGGTCTTTTAGCAAGAAAAACGACTAAGAACAATAAACATTTTTATAACAGTTATGTTTGGTCATCGGTAAATAAACCTGATAATATGTGAATTTGTATTCAAATACATTAAGTAAATATTCATTTCAATCGTCTCGTTTATTGAGTCGAATACCTACATTATTAAAATTATAAAATGAAAAGTAAAAAAACTTACGAGAAGTCCCTCGGAGCCGTATTGAGAGCTACGTAAATCCATCTCCAGTAGAATGCTATACAGTAGACCACAGCTAGGATGGCAAACACCTGGAGACTGGTCTGCCAGTCCTGGAACACCCAGGTCACCGCACAGGCGGCCACCAACACGCCCAACGCCAACACACCCATTACCACCTTACTCCAAGGTATAACTGGGGCAGTTGTCTCACTTTTACTCCTCCCCTTTTCTAAATCAGCGTCCGTCGGTTTTAACTGTAATGAAAATGAATTGTAAAGGACATGTCTAGCCAACCGATATTACTGCACTCAATAGTGTATCATCAAACAAAATATGCTTGAATCAGATAAGATTGGCACGTTATCATCGGTTACTGTGTTAGTATAGGTACTTTGATTTCGATGCTAATTCATAAGAGGACCTTTGGACTTATTCTATCATCATTTATAATTGTAGTGAAACTGACATCCTAATAGATATCCTTTCTTATTTTCTCCTTTTCCAGACTTTAATTAGCTACTACTTATAAATGTGAATAAACGCTGTAAAATTAATCACATGGATGAATATTATTTATTTTGGAATGTTCTAATGCTTCTATAGAAACTTGGTCAAAAATATATTTTGCAAACCTATTTATCTTAACAGGTTTTGCTTAATTATAAATATCATTCTAATAATACCTATTTATGTAGATAATTTAGGAGAACCGGGTCTTAGTTACGTTGGCCGAAACGATAAAAGATAAATGTAATAAGCGCTTAAAACAGATTAAAAGATAAGATCAAGTACTTGGAAACATAATTTCTTAAGACCAAGTTGTTTCCAAGCGAGGCACATTTTCAAATGGAAGTCAAGAATAAAAACGTAATGTAATTATTGTAAAAGGAAAAGGCCAGAATCTAATATCAATTGTTCCATAACCAACAGTCCGGTCAAAATATCAAAAAAATTGTTGTAAACTTACAATAATTCGCAAGAGCTAGACCTGAAAATTGGTAAAGATCTTACGTACATTACCTATAAATGAAATGTCAAAAGGATTGTCTTCTGGATCTAAGGTACACCTACTTTTCACTTATCACAAAGCCAATGCGTAACTGGGCGCTCTCATTACAATTTATCAGGTCATCACCTGGCACAGTCTTGGAGACTGGCGCACAAAAAGTGAGGCCTATACCCAGCAGTGGGTGAAGTCGGGCTGCGGGCTGCGAGATGATTAATCATCATCAATCATCAGCCCGGAGCTTTGGGCATAGTATCATCATCATCGACACCGGGATCGCCTTTTATGATCTCTTATGAATTATTATCCTTATCCATTCCCCCATCATTATACACTCGGATAGTATAATAGACTTTCGTTCATGTAATTTAGCTTTACGAACACCTACGTCAAAAGACTGGTTTTATATTATGAAGTTAACTATCAGTATTTTGTGGTCATAAAATAGCACGTGAGCATCGTTATTCGTTATTTTCCTGTTTGGCTACTTTGTATTAAAAAGAATCAAATCAAAGCTTACTTTTATCGTCAGGTAGCGCTATTCTCTAAAATTGGAAATCGAGTTTAAATCATACTTTTGACTATTATCCCCTAAATATTGGGATTTTTCGACTAACTTGCACAATCTCTAGGTACATGATTCAATATGAGAAATTTTAACGACGTTCTCATAGGGCTCTCTCATACTACGATTCAATTGGAAACGATGAATTTCATCAATTTTTATTTCAGCGGTTGAAAGAAGTGTCAACCTAATAAAAAAATTCAGCGATTATCTTGAAGAGTAAGTTTTACGTTATTTTTCATAGTGTGTGAGCAAAAGCTTGGAATTTCTAGATCAATCATAATAAACTCAACTCAAAACACTCATATAATATTGACATGTGTCGCTTACTTAAATAAGGTACTACGAAAGAATATCCTCCACGCTCGTATTAAATCAACACACGCACGTTAGCAAGCTCGCACTCGACCCACATTCAAATATTTATCTAGATTTACTCTAAAATTTCAATATTTTTTCAACTATATTAATATTTCGTTTAATTTGAAGTCGAGGCCAAAAAACAAATTATGGTACTTTATAATAAGTTTCACTCAGCAGAAAAGTTTAATAAACCATTAGTTAGGTGCCAAAGTCCAAAATGGCTACGAATCGAGAAAACCTCTTCAACCATACCTTGACTGCTACATTAATGGTTACCTTTTTCTTATAAAAATATTTTGTCTTACTTATTGTGGTCAGCAGTTCTACTTCTACTACTAATACGTAGACCATGAAAGGTTTAATCACAGAAAAAGAGTTTTTTATTAGACTTCTTTGTGTCTTTTGGAAAGGGGCTAAGGTCTTTCTCATTCTCTTTACAAACCTCTCTATTCTTAACAGTTTTTAGAGTTTTGTAAGAGAGTTAGTAAATAAAAATAGCTTACCTCAAACTTCTGATTGTTGATTTCAGTTTTGTTCATATTGTTGTCAACGGTTATATCGACACTAGCCATTTTAATTTTTATAATTAACTTCTTCTGGGTAAGTTTTTAAATCATTTCATGACTCATTTTTCGTAGGAGCACTAGTTATATCATAGCAATACCTGAAACAAATAAAAAAATACGTTATCCTTCGTGACTTATTTATTTACTTTATTCTGACCCATCAGAGCCATTCAGGTCTTTAAACCTAAGTACACATAAAATAACACAGTACTTTCAGCCATTCTTCTCATAAAAGTTTATATTAGGTATACATTCTGACAAACAGTAAAACAATCTGTTAAAGTAGGCTTACGTCCGCATTAGCGTGCATAAACCGTGGCAATCTAATAAAAATGAATGTTTGTATGTCCTTTACGTGCTCCTAAACTATTGATCAGATTGTGATAAAACTTTGGTAGGCTCTTCTGAGGACGCCTAAGAGAGTCTGTGGCTCAAAAAATCTATATATATAATTTGTATCCGAAAACCGCGCAGACGAAGTCATGTGCATGTACCTGGTTCTAGATATTGTATTCGTATAAAAATGGGCATACTTTTAGAGTTAAGTAGCAGTAAATTATCAATGTTTATCAATAAAATGCTTTTGATTGTTGGCACTAAATAAACTATATTACGCCTACAGCTCTGCCTGTGTATAATTTTGGTTTTACGCTAATGTGCGAGTTATAATATACAGTAATGATCATTTGACGCGGTTTGTAAAAAAATTAAATTAACAAAACCTACTATAATAATATACCTGTAATATTCGAGGTTATGTTGCCAAAAGATATAACAATGAGGTAAATATTACAAATTAAGTTTCAAAACTCATTATGTTTACTGATATACTTACCTTAGTAATTATACATAATTAGGTATTTAAGTAGTTCAGTTGTGTTTATTTTTCTAAATTATCCAAATAATGATCGACAGTTTATTGCAGAATCGTAATAAAGAATATCTCTTACAACATGATTTCCTAGTAAAACACTATCCAGGGGCCTATACAACAAGGTTTAGTGGTTTTAATATAACGAATATAAAAAAAAACCTTGTAAAAATGGCTAAACTGTAATACTTAAAAATTTTAAATAAAAAATTATAACCTCCTTCAAAAAACTCAAAAGTGAAAAATAATATTTTATCACTTCACTTTACATAAGCGAAGTGGAAGTCGGCGCCAAATCCTATGCGTTCGCTTAGTTTATAGTGTTAGCTTTTAAACTATGAACCACGCACGTATGGCAGCATTCTCATAAGTACTATTTTTCTGAATCGCTTAATGGATGTTGGGATTTGGCGCCGACTTCCACTTCGCTTATGTAAAGTGAAGTGATAAAATATTATTTTTCACTTTTGAGTTTTTTGAAGGAGGTTATAATTTTTTATTTAAAATTTTTTATTTCACGATTTTTTAGCTTTAGCTTCTGCTAATGTGGTTTTGCTATTTGTATGACCATTTTAGCGATTTAAATTTTTTTTTGTGAAATGGGTATTTAGTGAAATATAATAAACCACACGACGATAGATCGTTGCAGGAAATGACAAGACTACGAAATCTGTCTTCCGATAATGAAGGTAGATAAGTAAGTCAGTAGTACATAAGTAAGTCATAATACACCTTTTATTTACGAGGCAAAATCATCCAATGAGTCCTCCCACCCTGGGTGGAGGGACTGTCAGACTTGTACTGACAGTCATACTACTGTCATACTCATCCACAGTGTTCCTTCAATAGCCCTTTACGTTCCAGGGTCACGGTTACCCAGGGACAGTACCGCGATCACGGATCAGCTTACATAATTAGGACGCATGAAATTTGAAGAGTTTTGTTCATATAACCGAATATCTCATCAGAACAAACATCTAATTATTTTTCAGTATTGCGTTTTTTTTGTAAAACGTTAGTGAACTTGAACTTTTTTTTTTCGGAATTGTTTTTATAACCTTTGTAGTGAGTACAGGCGTGATATTATGTTGTGTGATGGCGTAAACAATGCTTAGAGATGCTATAGCAACAATCGCGGTTAATCTGCTGTTATTTATTGAAGAGTTCCCCCGATTTCTACAAGATCCCATCATCAGGTATTGAAATGGTGACAATGGGACCACACGGGAAGCACCAGCTTTCAAATAAAAAAAGAATCATGAAAATCGGTTCACCCAGTCGCAAGTTATGAGGGAACAAACATAAAAAAAAAAAAAAAAAAAAAAAAAAATACAGTCGAATTGATAACCTCCTCCTTTTTTTGAAGTCGGTTAAAAACAATTATCTTCGACATGATATCTTGCTCTACCAAATCCTGTTCAGACATATGTATATTAATATCAAATTAAGTGTTAATAACTCCACGTAATGTAGATTTGCACGTTGTTAGCACAAATACAGATTTGGCTTGGAATTTATACGATATGTATTAAACTACATCATCTCTATACATATGCATGTAGATTTGTAGGCCAAACGTCTAATGAGAGGTACGTATGTACCTAAGTTAACTGTAGAATTTTAATTCTGACCTTAAAGATCTCAAAAACCTTTAAAAACATAAAAAGTTAGTACTCAAAAAGATTTTCAGGTCGAGGTCGAAAGTTAAAATCCGTGTCTTACAAAGATGAACTCAGCTCCAGACTCGCAAGCATTGAATGTGAACCTCATTCACAAATGAAAGTAAATGTCAACGACCTTTGATAAACACATAATGGCAAGGTGAGCTTGAAGAAAGCGAAACCAAAACGAATTGAATGTTAGCTATACGTCGTTTTATTTACAGATTGTAGAGTGCAGATGTAAACTATTTGATTGTATGTGTATTGGTTGAAACTTGGCAGCTTTCAGTTCTCAGTTTAGTGATGTTCGTACTGAAGTAGACACGATCACTCATAAGTAGTCCGAGAACATAGTGATAGTGAGAGTTTTGTAAGTTCTGCAAATAGAACTTACAAAACTCTCCTTTTTGAGACAGATTTACTTAGATTTACCTATAACCTCGACCGTCCCTCACCCGTCAAGAGGGGTGTTAAATTTTGACTGTTGTGTTTATTCCGCTGACATTGAACCAGCTAAGATAAACTTACAGAAAACAGAAAAAGAGTATAAAAACAAGGCTCACAATTTTTTGAATTTTGAATTTGATTAGCTTGTGGACAGAACAATATTGACTCCTCTTAATCGTGTTGAAATTATGCTCCAACCATCCGGCAAAACTAATATTGATTTAAGTCAGGATGTGGTTATTAACAACACCAACATATTGTCAAAATTGGCAGTTCATGTTGACATAACTAGCTTCGGTTAGAGTCAACAGCAGAGAGCCGTCATCACGAGCCTGCCTAATGTATCTGACACGAACATGACATGCTTATAAATATTACTGCAGTTGCATAATGTTGCTGTACCGATGGAGGTAAGACGCGTGCTAATAAAGCGTACCTTGTGTTATTGTTTTTTTCAAGTTTTTTTGATAACATAAATAAATATTTATTTATAATTTGAGAGCCGATATATGTAACCGTCGTAACAATGTGTACAAAGGTAAAGTCGCGCCTGTTTCCCAGAGGGGTTGGCAGAGGTAGAGACCGCGGATTCCTATTTGTTACGATACGATGTGCAGACAGACTGAATTAAATATTATGTGACTACAGTGATTAAATTAGGCATATTGAAGTCATAGTTTTACTCACGATTTAGTTAAAATTTTAGTAACCCCGGATACGTTTGTTTATGCTATAAAATATTATTTATATAAACTGTACATGAATAAAAAGAAGTTGACCTTTCAGACAGACCAAACCAGTAATTGTGACTGTGAGCTCCTAGTTCACATAGCTGATTAGCAGTAATAACAGGTTGTAACTGCTTATTCACTTCCTAGCTATGTATAAATATTATACTTAATTCCTACGCAAAAACAATAGCCAAAAATATGACAATTGGCCAGCAATAATAGGATATATCTAAAAAAAATTAACAATAATGCGACTACTGTCGTCTTGAGAATCTTTATTGTTTTGTTAATCGTTGTTTATTATCGAAACCACTTCGCTATTGCACTGCTTGATAACGTCTAAAGTTACGAGAATTGACCTACTGCATCATCTTATTTAATACATTGCCTGAATAAAAGTAAGTAAGACTTGGATGGGAAGAACTTACTGTCTCTGACTGTGTAAGGCTTGTACAATAAATATAGACCTTCGCCTATCCCTTGGTATTATGGCGTAATAGTTAGCCGATTAGCCAGATCAGGAAAAAAATTAAGAATACTAATTTTTTATCTCAAAAGTATGGTAATGTATAATTCCTTCGAGAAACCAGCAGATTCTACTAGATTTAAAATATTTGTTGTTAGCCTTGAATTTAGTGGTTTTAGCCTTTGATTTCGACACCGTAGCGCATAACACAAGGAATCTTGCAACTTACGATAAACATCAGCTAACGTCTGGCAGGGCGGATTAAGAAGGGAATCGTAGTTTTCTGTCACCGAGAATTTGAGTCAAAAGTTAAAATCCGTAGCTTGCGATTTTGTATGAGCTAGATAAATGCTAATAGGCTCGTGAGACTTATGAAAAGTAATTAAGCATCAAAAAGCAAGTAGAGATCCTCCTAATCAAGAAGAACACCTCTACCTATGTTCTCAAGGGATTACAGGCATGATTATTTATACGTAATATCTGCTATCATCGATATTAGTCAAGTTAATTTATGAAACGTAAATTGACGTTCCTAATTAACTATTGTGACAGTGATTAACTGTGATAATCTTATACCTATGTATGAAAGTCCGAGTTTATTGTGAGAGGGCGTTGAACTTACAGTATAGAATTTAAAGTATTTACTTAAAGGAGGAGCTAGGTTATAGAATAATTTAAGACTTCGGTATTTTTGGGCTTAATGAGAAAAAACGGTGGTCTTTATGAATGATTTTCCCCAGGGTTTATCTAGGCACCTACTCATAGCTTCATATCATTTCTTACAACATCGGGTCCGGAAATCGTTAAAGAAATTCTGTGTTGCTTTAACATTGTAATGGGTAAGAAAGAAAGGCACCAGAAAATTGCAATTACTGCAATCAATGAACTAAAATTTTAACAACACAATACTTTAGTACTTACTTAGTAATAGATACGATTGTTTCATTTTATAAAAACTGTCTTATTCCTCATTACCCTTTAGAGAAACAATCATTAGCTTCTAATAGTCGCCTCATTGAATATTATTAGCTAACGAGTAATAAGAACAATAACCGCCTAACACACCAGGAAATTGTTTTGATTGCGTAATTCATCAATAGCCTGTTGGTAAGTATGTTACAGCTGGATAGTTTGTTTCGCCGTTTCTTTTACCCAGCTAAAGCTCTACAAAGCAGTGACAGGCGGGCGTTTTGGGGGCTATCGACTGTCTTGATGTAATTTGACGTTCAAAAAGGAATTTTTTAAGTTAATTAGAAAAACAAAATTATCTTTGTAGTACCTACTGTTCTTTTGTTATATAATACCAATATTTTACTTATTTATTACTTTGTAAAGTTTACAAGTTAGGGACCGTTCAACGGTTCAAGTATTACGTAAGCACTATAGGGGGGCGGGGGATCTATGCTTTGCTTACTTTTGCTAACGAGGGGGAGGGGGAAGGAAATAGTTGTAATAAATCTCCTTACATAAAACTTACAATACTTGTACGGCCCCTTAAGTGCTATTTTCAATACCCCTAGCAGGTAAAAAATTCGTAGTTGCGGACAAGGTTTACTGCATTTAACTATAAGTATTGCACATTGCACACCCATAATACGTAAGACAGAAGGCTCACCTCCTAAGCAAGCCTATTGTTACCTATATATATATGTTGCACGATATGTCTACATAAATGTAGAATATAACTCGTGATATTCAATGATTAGGTAATTGAATCCATGATATTTTATGACACATTCTAATTTCAACAAAACGTCTAATTAGTAATTACTTTGGGAAGATCAGCAAAATTCAATGATTAATCATTTTAAATAAATGAATTGTAATTAGTTATGCTAATTAAGCAATCAATCACCCACTTGCTTAAGAGGTACTTCGGTAATACGTAAAATATTGTCTCCTTCAATATGTTGTGTATTTTTCACAATACGTATGCGGATACTGTTAATTATTCAGCTACTGGTTTCATAAAGTAAACAGTGTTTAGTAAATATATTAGTTTGAGACGTAGACACATTTGAGAGGTTTGTTACTGTATGTATATTTATGTAACATAGTGCACCTACTTAGAAAAAACTTGCTCAAAACCTATTTTTGAAATTAAATATTTAAAAAAAGATTTTGCCCATTTGTAGGTTTTTACGTGTAAGTTAAACTAAAACTTAGGTATTTGTGTTGAAAGCCTATATTAGTTAATGGATGTAGAGTTGTAGACAGTGCTGTACAAAAACTTTGTTATATTATGTTTATCATAAACATAATCAGTCGCGCGCGCACCGCCAATCGTGTTGCGTGTCTCTTAGTGGCGGTATAATATAATATATTCCGCGATGTCGTCTACACTCAAATGTAGTAACTGTAATCTAGTTGTTGATGAAATGTTGTCATATATTCAAAATAAACTATCGTTGATTGATGAAGAAAGTCTAACAAAAATTTGTTTATCAACATTTACGAGTGTGCAAATTGAAAAATCAAAGTCGTTGTTATTTGAATCTTTACCTTCGGACCAACGAAAACCAGCAAGAAAAGGACAAGGCAAAGATAATCGAGTGTTGAACGATATTATCAGTGTGTTCAGAGTGACCGAGCCTGATTTGATGCCAGTGTTTGTGGCTCGTGACTTAGAAAAGCTGCCTCCCATAACCTTTGATCACCTTGATGTTTCGAAGTTACTTAAGGATCTCACGCTTGTACAGGCCGAAATCAAGGATATCAAGTCATGCTACGTCACCATGGGTCAATTCGAGGAGCTTAAAAATGACATCAAAAACATGCCGGTATCAGTGTCACCCCGGAATATAAACCTGAAGAGAGGAGCTTATCGAGATAGTGAATCACTGTTACTATCACAACAAAGTAAATCGATGGTGGATCAATCGTTAGTACTTAGTAAATACGAAGGCGAAAACCAAGATAAAAATAAAAATGAAGTTGAGGGTAGTCGATGCAAAATTACAACGGCTGAGAATATAGTCCCGTTATCAACGCTCCGCTCGTCACCGCGCCCGGCAAACGTTGCAGCGAATGAGTCACTGCAGTCAACAGATAACGGTACATCAGTCGATCATCTGGGCGTTTCGATGCAAGTACGAAGCAAACAGTCGTTTGCGAACGTTACCAAACTAAATCGGCACATTGAAAATGTGGATAATGATAATGAATGGACTGTAGTACAAAACAGAAAACAAAGAATAAAGGAACGTTTTATGGGTAAAATGGGTAATAGTGTTATTGATACTGGCGAAAAATTCAAACCCGCGGACCGTAAAGTTCCCATTTTTATTACAAATGTGCATAAAGATACTACAGATATCGACGTAGTGGATTACATCTTTAGGAAATCGGCAATCCACGTTAAGTTAGAGAAGATTAACCTAAGGAAACAAACAGACTACAACGCATACAAGTTTTTTGTATCGCAACCAGACGTGCATACATTTTTGAACTCTGATATGTGGCCAAAAGGGATTATTTTTAGACGTTTTGTGCATTTCCGACCTAGAACTACGAATGTAACTTCTAACGGCAGTGAGGACGGACAGACTACAGTCATAATTAATGGATAGTAAAATACACAGATTTGCAACCTTTAACTGTAAGAACATAAAACGTTCCGTAGATAATGTACGAGATATGTGTAAAAATGTAGACATAATAGCACTACAAGAAACCTGGCTATTCTCACACGAGTTAGCATACTTGAATACAATAAGTGATGAATTTAACTGTACGGGAACCACAGCGATGGATACTTCAACAGGGATGCTACAAGGGAGGCCTTATGGTGGTGTGGCATTGCTGTGGAGGCGCAGTATGTATTCCAATGTCAACGTGATTCCGTGCGACAACCCGCGCGTGAGTGCTATTAAAATAGTGTTGCAAAATAAGAGTTTATTAGTGTTTAGTGTTTATATGCCTAATGATAAGGCAATAAATATAGTGGAGTTCACGGATATTCTCAGCTCGGTGAGTGCTATTATAGATATGTACAGTACTGAGTGTGTTTACATACTGGGAGATTTCAATGCACACCCGACAAAACGGTTTTACAGTGAACTGTTAGAATTTTGTAGTGAACAAGACTGGTCTTGTATTGATACTGAACTATTGAGCATATCATCTAACACCCATACATTTATATGTCCAGCTCACGGTTCGAAAACTTGGCTTGACCACTGTGTGGTCACCAAGGCGGCGGCGCTAACTGTTAGTAGAATATATGTTCGATATGATGTGTTGTGGTCTGACCACTTTCCTTTGATAATAGAGTGTAAGCTAGACGTAGTGGTACCGACGAGATGTGTCCCGAGTTTACCTATAAATACTAAAATAATTTGGGGGGACAGAGACGCAGCACAAATTGAGTTATATAATAAAGAATGTAATGAACGTTTAAAATTGATAGATTTTCCCTCGGAATTCCAAAATTGTTGTGATAATTTGTGCACCGATTTAAATCATAGACATATTATTGATAGATTGTATGAACAAATTGTTAATGTTTTGTGTGAGTCATCAAGTGTGAGACAAGAGATTAGTAAGCACACTCGAAAGAAAAAAGTTGTTGGGTGGAATAAATATGTAGCCGAGGCGCACAGAGAAGCCAGGTATTACTTTAATATGTGGACGTGGTATGGTAGGCCCTCTACTGGTTACTATTTTGACGAAATGTGTAACAAGCGGAGAATTTTTAAATCTCGTTTGAAATGGTGCCAAGATCGACAAGACCAGATAAAAATGGATATTCTGGCATCAAATCACTTAAAAAAGGATTTTCGTTCATTTTGGAAAAACACCAACAATAGCAATCATAGACCTGGCTTGCCTGTGTGCGTCGAAGGTGTGAGCGACGCTCAGGCGATAGCGGAGCTATTTAAATCTAAATTTGAAATGAAGTCACCATTAGGTCCCTCGCGGTCGGTGATCAGTTTTGAGTCCAAAGGTGCACTGGGAACTAAAATCGTTGTTAAAGACATCAAACAAATCATACAATCAATGTCAAGAGGAAAATCTCCCGGTTACGATGGGCTCAGTATTGAGCATCTACGGTTTGCGGGTCCCCACTTGCCGCGTGTGCTTGCGTTATTATATAACATATGTATGAGTCATGCGTATCTACCCCATGACATGTTAAAAACTATCGTAGTTCCAATAGTTAAGAACAAGACCGGTGACTTAACAGATAAGAATAACTACAGGCCCATTTCCTTGGCTACGGTGGTCTCAAAGGTATTGGACAGCGTGCTTAACGCACTATTAAATAAGCATATAAAAATACATGACAATCAGTTCGGATTTAGACCAGGCCTGTCAACAGAAAGTGCTATAATGGGACTTAAGCACGCTGTGAAGTACTACACAGACCGGAGAACGCCAGTTTACGCTTGCTTCCTCGACCTGTCGAGTGCTTTTGATCTGGTTTCCTACGATATTCTTTGGAAAAAACTTAAAGCCACGCAGTTGCCAACAGAAGTTATCAATATCATTAAATATTGGTATGGAAACCAGATTAACAGCGTTAGATGGGCGGGAACATATTCTAGTCCTTATGGGTTGGAGTGTGGAGTCAGACAAGGGGGGCTAAGTTCGCCCACATTGTTTAATATGTATATTGACCAGCTAATTGTGGAGCTGAGTAGCACTAGAGTCGGATGCCATATTGATGGAATATGTGTAAATAACCTAAGTTATGCTGATGACATGGTGCTGCTCAGTGCTTCAATATGCGGTCTCAGAAAACTTGTGAGCATTTGTGAAACCTTTGCCAATACACACGGTCTCCTGTATAATGTTAAGAAGAGTGTTGTTATGGTGTTTAGGGGAGGTGGACAACACCTGGACACGATACCTCCTGTCAGACTGAGGGGTGTGTGCTTGGCAAGGGTCAACCAGTTCAAGTACCTTGGACATGTGTTGGTATCTACAATGGCAGATAATGACGACATTGAACGGGAACGAAGGGCGCTGTCGGTGAGGGCTAATATGATTATCCGTAGGTTCGCGAGAGCCTCTAAGGAGGTAAAAATTACACTTTTTAGAGCATACTGCACCTCATTTTACACCTGTAGCCTGTGGGTACATTTTACCCAAAAATCGTACAGCGCCCTTCGTGTCCAGTATAATAATGCGTTCAGGATGTTGATGGGGCTGCCTCGCTACTGCGGCGCATCAGGGATGTTCGCTGAAATGAGAGTGGACTGTTTCTATACCATCATGAGAAAGCGCTGTGCATCCCTGGTGCGCCGGGTGCGGGCCAGCTCCAATAGCATCCTGGGCATGATTGCTGATAGGCTGGATAGCCACGTACTGGGTCGTTGCTCAAGGATTTCGGCGGGAATTCTGAAGTGATTTACTAACATAGTTATAAGCATTGTTACTAACCTATTGAGTCATGTTACTTTAAATAAAAATATATTATTATTATTATTATTATAAACTAAAATCGCAATTTCGTAGGAGTTATTTGACATTTATAACCACTTAGATAATCTGAACTGTATCTCGTACATTCTTAAATAAATAGTTAATAAACGAAATACGTGTAAGAAGTATTAAATATGTCCTTTGTAATATGATAAAGACTTACTAACCTAAAAGCTGGCTAACTACTTACAATTATTTTAAATAATATTAGTTAAATTATATAATAAATAATTTCTTTCAACGACTAAACTTAAAACTTCAGCAATTAATTTCGTTTTAATGTACCTAACTTAACACATTTGGCGTGGTCATTCGAATTTAATGAAAGTTGGTGATATTTAATATTACATAAAAGTTTATATAAACATTTGGTAAAATCACGTCTGTTAATGATGACACGCTTGATGTCTGATTACTGAATAATTAGCGAATTAGTTCTCCAAGTTATTGATGCTGCCAATATTGCCTTACAGTGTGAAAGTGAACACCGGACTTAAGTGAAAGTTTCCAGAGCTTTCGTTTCACTGTAAGGAAGTTCTTCTTACTTATAGATGTCTGACTGCCAGACTTTATGAAATACGATTCACGATTGTTGTTTATCTTTTAATATTTTAGTTTTGCTAACAATAAGAAATCGTCGTTCCGGCACTTGCTGTTCACTGTACTCTGGTACCTATTGTACTTAAAAAAACAATTAGTCTTTGCCATAAACAGCTAGCAATAGGAAGACAAACGACTCAAAGACTGCAGGTGCCAGATATAGCAAAAAGGATCGGTGATCAATTAAGTCAAATCTACTTGATGGCTTGACAATAATTATTGTTACTAATGGTACCTATCTACTGTAAGGGCGACAGTAATTTCCATTCTCATCGATTTAATATTTGTAAACACTGACTTGGTACAATAAGCATCATAATTACCTAAACATTAAAATTTTTACAGACCATTAATGATGATGTTTGTTTCTATAAATTATTTGACAAAGGTTTCTTAACACGTTAAGCTACTTATGATGCTGACTGTACCTACCTATTTGTCTGGAAAACTGTCGCATCCATGTATTTGTATATGGATATATCAATGAGCTTAATAGTCAACTTGACGTAACAGAACCCCTGTCAATGTTATTGACCGTAGATAACACCACAGTTGCAAAACTAAGATTAGTCACGTTCGTTAACCTCAGGTTACTTGATATGCGCAACAGGTTCCTGCTTCACCGGCTCAAACCTTTGTCAGCATTTGATGGCAATTTATGTGTCATGGTTAAGGCTTATGAACTCAACAAATCTTTTGTTTCACACATTAATGGCGCTCAAGCACTAAGTTTCGATGTCATGTCACTTTCCAAACTTTCTACTTATGTGTCAGGTGTTAATGACATCGTTTAATTAGCTGTAAAAGCGCTTTATGTTACAGTATATTTTGGTTTACGAGCGTATTCATTACATTAACCATTTCTTGGAAGTATTGCAGTTACAGTCACTTTGGGAGTGCCGTGAGCTGTATGCAGTGTTGTAACTGGCCTTTTATGCACCCGGTCCTAGCTTCTACAACAGTGCTCTGGTCGTGGTCTGGTCATTTCTGCGCCCTACGGTTCCTCGCCCTGGTCTCTCTAGGGTTTGCGCCCTGTGCCTGCGTACCGCTGGCATCGCCCTAATTACGGCACTGACTGTATGTAACTACTTTAATCATCATTCATATTATGTTGTACATACCTTCTGTCAGTGTTTTACTAATGCATATAACGGGATATTCCCGTCGCTGATTCTTTATAGAGTTCCAAATACTTAGTTCCACTGAACTGACCCCTTAGACAAGTGGCAAAACGCTTGACGAATAGAATGATAAATGTTTGGGGATGACATTATGTTTCGACTATGTTATCGATGACATTAATTGTCATCCCCATACATTTTTCATTTTATTCCATTTCTATTCGTCAAGCGTTTTGCCACTTGTCTAAGGGGGCTGTTTGGAGCTCAATAAAGAACACTATTCTCACAAAAACCTTATTATGACCTCTATTCCTTTTATAGGAATTAGGACCGCTCCTAATGTGTTCCTTCATCATCATCATCATCAGCCAAAGACGTCCACTGTTGAACATAGGCCTCCCCGTTTAAGCGGGGGGGTTTGCCATAATCCCCACGCTTGGCAAGCGGCTTGGGGATCGCAGTATTGGTGGTGAAGTTACAGAAGACGCTGCTGCCCATCTTCTGAATTTTCCCTTAGTCGCCTCTTACGACACCCACGGGAGGAAAGGGGGTGGTCAATTCTAGGCCGGATACCACACGTGTGTTCCTTACACAGCCTATAAATTACTATGTAAGTTATGCTATTCAATCGTGAACATCATACAGCTACATGTAAATTGTAATTGACACGAGCATACATTCACCCGACTACTGACACTCGAGTGCTGATTATATTCTGTTACTTACTCGTATAATCAACAGATACTAGTGCTATGTCGAGGTAGCGTAATAATATGCATTACAGTAATAATAGAATAGCTCTTACTTTGAATTACTTACTTATTATTATTATTTCTTTACTAGAACATGTATATGAAATAAGATGAAGTTATTTAGGGTGTTACTTCAGAGATTTTGGAATAATGAACCTTCCATTAATACAATTTTGATTCCATTATTAACAGGCAAGACATGGCCCTGAGACACAGATATCTGTGCCCTGAGACATGACCGGTAAAAGCACGTCTTTGAAAGAGAGATTTATTTGTCTGAGAACGACACTTAAACCGTTTTTAAGGAACCGGCTTGGAGCTTAACTTTCAATTGCATTGTAGACACTTTCGTACCTTGGGATAGCCTTCTGAGTTTCTTTATATCAGTCTAGAGTCCAGGTCTTTACTTTTTACGTACGATTCATGAAAGAGCGGTTTTGGTTCACGTACCACGGGTTTGAAAAGGGTTTTTCTATGTTAATTATTTTCATATACGTAATTCTGCCAGACCTAATAAATTGTATGTATAGTAGATACCTACCCAATGATGTACCAAACCATTAATGATTAGTACGTGTTGTATCTAACATGTAATTGCGAATATATGGCTGTGTTTATTATTGCTTTTTGTTTAAGACTATCGACATTACCTAAGTTAGGTTTGACTTTAGGTCGTCCTTCCAACCACCCTAGACAAGTGACGTAAGGCTAGTCGAATAGAAATCGAATAGAATGAAAAATGTATTGATTTGACTTAATATGTCATCGACAACATAGTCGAAACATTATGTCATCCCCATTCATTTATCAATCTATTCGATTCCTACTCGTCAAGCGTTTTGCCATTTGTTTAGGGGGGCTGATATTGTTAATTTTACGAACGCATTAAAACCAGAACCTCATGTTTTTTAATGCTTTCTATCTTGCTGACTCTTTGAGCGTCTTGAGGCTACATTCTTACTTTTGCCGAAAACGGACAAACTATGCATGTATTAATTTGATTCAATGATTCAAGAAATTAATCGAAGTTTTTCTAATTATCTTGAAGGAAGGCTTCAACATTTTTCCTTTTGAGCTTTATTTACTAGCTAAGTGCTTCTACCAATCCCAAAATCATAAATTTTTATTGCACCGTGAACTTACTGTTTATCTTGGATCAGTCTTCGTTTTTATTACAAGTTTTTTCATTTGTTTTGGCTATAAGCTTTTTAATGTGGAACGGGCTGTCTGGGTTTTTTAGTGTGAGTCGCGCTATTTTTTGCGGTTTATGTTTTAGCTTTAGATGGATTTGTTTACTTTGTTGTCATTACAGCTTAGGCTTACGTATGCATAGCAATGATAGCCGAGTGGTATGACCGTTGGACTGCCAAATCAGAGGTCGTAAGTTCAAACCCCGGCACCCACCAATGTCTTTTCGAATTAATGTGTGTATTATGAATTTGTTATCAGTTGCTGAAAACGGTGAAGAAAAACATCGTGATGAAAAAGAAGAAAAACCGGCACACCTGAGAGATTTTTCAACGGTGTGTAAAGCCATGTCAGAGGCCTACAGGCGGTAAACTCTGACACCAGGTTGTTCATCAACCATACCTACGATAAGAAGAAGACGGCATATGAATACTTACAGCGCAACAAAAGGATCTAGTTACTAAACAGATTTACAGACTCGCCATAGACATTCAGTACGCAAGTAATTAAGGCGGATAATCTCTTATTTTCAAGATTAGTACTATATCTATTCTTCTCGAGAAAAAGCTCTTAATTCATCAGTAATTCACACATAATCTCATTTATTAGATCGAATTATATTATTTATCAGATAAAAATAAACAAATGACTTATTTCCTCAATACTGTTTACCTGTTTGTTAATGTAATCTGTAGTGTCAACATACCGTACAATAGACGCTAATTGAAGATTGAGAAAATTGTTTACATTTTGCCTCTTGCTTCAATAAATATTATTGATCATAAATAAGGTTGAATTGTATACGATGAGAACGACCTCATTTAT
The DNA here is from genome assembly GCA_905340225.1 of Abrostola tripartita. Taxonomy (NCBI): domain Eukaryota; kingdom Metazoa; phylum Arthropoda; class Insecta; order Lepidoptera; family Noctuidae; genus Abrostola; species Abrostola tripartita. The sequence goes on from HG996488.1 coordinate 9,679,818, forward strand.
GATCCTAACAAGCAACATAGTGTACAATAAAGATATGTTCTCTAAATTCATAAGCAAATGGGATTTTTTGTAATGGTGTTTCATAACTTAACTACGTCAGGCGATAGGGCCGTGCTTTCGTGTTCAGCCAACAGACTCCGTAGAGTTTTGCAACTATGTTTAGTAACAAAATTATACTATTTATAGACGATTTAAATATGACGTTATTGTGTTCTTAGCCAAGTTTCGTGCGGTTATTATTTATTTGAACTTGGGACTTAACTCGTTAGTCATCTGTTTTTATGGATAGCACAGATTCTATAGTCTTAATTTAGACATTCCTGTTTTTATAGTTGCATAGATAACAATTCATTTGTAGGTACATAGGTAGATCTATTCTTATATGCGGTATCCTACGATTATATTTAGTAACATGCTTATGTGAAATGATTGTCAGTCGTAAAAATTATAATATTATAACGCTATAAACAACTTAATTACTAATTACCTAGATACCTTTATGGTGTTGGCACGTTCTATGTTTTATATTACTTCTTTAATTTCAAGACAGTATTGATAACACATCTTCGAAGTAAGGAGATTTAAGTAAAGGAGTTACTTTGGAACATCAAAACGTGTAACAAAAGGAAGTAAGTAATATTGCATCATAGAATTTTCACACGGCGATTGCGTATAAGCCAGCCCTAAATGAGGAAGAGCACCGATCCTCAATTTGAAAAAAAAATGCTCGTGTGTGTACGATAGACGATATGAACGATGCCGGGGCAAACACTAGTGGACTTTATCCTATGTAGTAGGACGCATGTCACATTAATCTTGATTGTATCGCATCACAATAAATACACGCTGGCAGTACACAGGGAACTTGCATGATGTAAGATTGTAAGCAGATACAATTATTATATCAAGAGTCTAACATTAAAGAGGTTAATCATATGACGGGATGCTACAGACATAATAGATAATTATAACTAAGTATACTCGGAAATGCATGTCTACATAACATTGCACTACAATGTATCAGTTGGTGTACCTAAAACAATTAATTAAATGACTACGAAAGTACGAACCATCAATATGATTGTCAGGCCATCAATACAAATTGTGCCGTACGTTATCCCGGTTTTACGCTCAAAAGTTGTAGTGTAATGTGCTACCCCTGTTAGCAACCACAATTTACAATTTTTGTAAGAGTTAAAGTTTGGCGTCTCATCAAAATGAACCTACTCACGGAAAATTAACTTGATGGTAATCAATTTTAAAAATGGTCCGTGGATCCTGGACTATTAATGTAGGGCTATTCTATCATGAGCGTTGGTCCGAAGGGCAGATGTGGTCTTTATCAGGAGACCATTCTGTCGTACTTCTTTTATCTCTTCTCTTTCGTCTCTTCTTTTTTTGCATACCCATCTTGAGTTCGATGCCGGTGTCACCTGGGGCCCTAGAGAAGTCGCAAAAAACTAGACGAATAGAATGATATGTGTATGGGGATGGCATAATGTTTCGACTATGTAAACTATGACGTAGCTATCTATGTCAATACCACATACTTTTGTTTCTATACGTCTAGCGTTTTGCCACTTGTCGGCACTAGGGTCGGCTGTTACGGAGCGTGTCGTTAGTGACGCCTTTCCCGGTAACAGAAATTAATAAACTAGCGCCACTTGCGAATAAATCAGATTAATAATATATATCTAATAAGTACTACAATTATGCGCTGTTATCACGACGTTGATAAATGTTCCATTTATATCAGTACGTAATGATAAATCTTCCTAATAATTAGCAGATTTTTGTTATCAATAAATAATATATTAGATATTAGTAATAAGGAGTACACAAGTACTTTGAGTAGTTAATTGGGCTCCCGGAAACAAACTCAATGGGAATTTGTGCTACGGCCTGTACCAATCTTGATTGAAATTCATATCAATAATTATATGGGTACCTAATTTAATTAATATACTATCTATCTGATATAAACAGATTGATATATTAATATTAATACATTAAAACTTGGTTTTTTTCTCGTCTCCCTAAAAGTTTATTGATGATATACATAAATTGCATCTTAATTGAATAATGAACGATGGAAGAGCTATACAGTAACTGATCAATAGATTACCAGATTAATAAATTATGTACTAGGAAACATCGACAATTATAATACGAGATAAATAAAATTGAAAATACAATTCAGTTTTTTTAACTTCTTATAAAACTGATTCAAATTACATAGGTAGTTGAATTAATTAAAGTTGTTTATGTAGTTATGTCGTAAGATTTTGTACCAAGCTTCGTTCTTCATCATAAAAGTATGAAAGTATTACAATAGAGATTCCATCGTGAGCCAGGTGATTTCATAATAGACAAAGCAATATTATTCATTGCTACAACTCCGAGATTTACGTCGAGACAAGAAGCTTACACACCGTGAAATGTATGCAAAAATATATTTTGTATTGTGATGTTACCATACCAAAAAGTTACTTCGAAATTGTATAACAGATATCTCTTCCTACCAAACTCACTCAGCGGAGCGGCTTTACGTTATTGGACAAGCCCTTAAAAAGTTCTCCCTTAACGTAACAGTCATTATTATCTTTCTATATTAAACCCGTGATCAAAACCTCAACCATAGGGGGTTGAGGTTTCGGTTGAGGTTGAGGTTGAGGCTCAATCCTCTCTGTGTTCTAGGCGATTCTAGTGCAGGTATGGTACAAAGGTCCACCTTTTAATTTGTCATGAGTTACCTTCAGCGGGAATGCCTTATCGCCGAACTCAGAGTCATTTAATGATGCGGCGGTTAAAAACATCCTCTACGATCTCAACTTAAATGGTAGGACTTAGAGTAATGCAAGTACAGAAGATAAACATAAACACAATTATAAATTTAGTGTATTAATCAAGACATCAATTTTAATGAACGTTAAAGATAAGAGGATCTTTAGGAGGGAGTAAGTATAAATAATTCATGTACCTATGCTTTGATTAGGTATATATGTCTACCTATGTATGTAGCACGCAGTATTCTACACTCTATACAAAGACATTACATATATTATATAACAAACAATGTTCATAGTCACGATATAGTCGGTATGTTAGGAGTGTATGCCCTCTCAGTAGAATGCTCATTATCATTCGATACGTTAATCTAATTGTCACAACTCACAATACATCGAGGAGTGGGCACAATAGAAATCTGTCACATGAGGATTATTATTTTTTATTTGATCTTGATTCTTTCTTCTTCCTGGTTAGTCATGAATACTAGGCACAGGTGTCAGGACTATAGGAGCTAGGAATCACCTACATATTTCACCACCTTCAAGTGACGAAAGTTTTAATTAAATAACTTGGTGTCTAAGTAGTCTATCTTTTATCATAATTATAATTATAGATTGTGTATTTTTTTTAAATTAATCTGGTTATTGTAGGTTTCTAGAAATTAAAAAATAAATATTTATAGAAAAAAAAATTCTTATTTGAAAGGTGGCCAGGCCTCTAAGTTTGTTTCTTTTAATTTAAAGACATGCGCACATACCTATATAAGCCTCCAGATTCGTTACAAATGTTTGTAGAGCAAATCCCAAGTGACAATCTTTGAACTTGAATTCTAACGCAGAATATACAACAATAGACCCACTAAGCAAAGCGGAATCATAGTATAGGTTTTGGACACTTCTACTCCTTCTTCAATAACAAAAACATTAAAAAATAACAAGCTATTAGGTTTCAATATACTTCTATCGCACATCGGTGACGTATAAAAACATTATTTTCGACAGAAAACCTTTACAATCGTAACACAATCGTGCGTCTCCTATATCACATTGGTTCGGTTCCTATAACACAATCTTTGTTTCATAAACATTGGCATTGCTGCACCGTTATATGGCAATCGTAATGGGGGTCTCGAGTTAGTAGTTACTCGATAATCATTGTGCCAGGCACATCGTAGCCTTGAGTTATATGTCGCGTAATCGACGGTGCTATCGTAATTATCTCTCCCAATGACGCGTCAATCACTTTTATTTTCCTACTAATCCGAATATACGCGTATGAGTATTAATGTTTATATTTGGTACCAAACCGGTAAGCGTTACCTACACTGATTAGTACATTTTGCTAATGAACCTTGAGTGTAAACTCTCCCTAGTTTCTTCTGTATTGACGACATACCTACTAGATAAAAAATTGCCTAATCGGTTATAAATACATCAGTCAGTAGTTTGGTGTTATTAAGGGTAACTTTCCAAAAGGCGTTGTGCGGTCCCTCTTCTGTTATGAATACTTTTACCAGCAGCAGTTTATGAGAACTTTTACCAGCTTAAAACTCTGCTGGTTGGTCTTTTCTTACCAAAACAAGGGTTCAGTTATAGCAATACAAATAGAATTAGAAACATTCTCAGGAAAGTCAGGAAACCAAGACTTACGACCCAAGATTCATCATCATCATCAGCAGCCGGAAGACGTCCACTGCGGAACAAAAGCCCTCCTCCTTTTAGAAGGGGGTACGATAATACCCACGCTTGGCAAGCGGCTTGGGGCTCGACCAAGATTACTTACGGCTAAATAATATTTTTATACTTAAGGTTAATTAATTAATATTCAAATACGCTCCGGAAATTTGTTCGTGAAGGATGATTTCAAAGTCGCATCATGAGCAGGAGTTTTCTCAGTGTTGAAGGACACCCACCAAAACATCTGAAGCAGTACAACAATCAAACTACCAAAAGATCAGGTAATGCAAGTTTATCCAATGAGCCGTTTGTCATGGTTGACACCTTCAATCTCAGAACTTTCGTTAAGATCATCATTATCAGCCTTGAATAACCCAATTGAAATAGATACACTCTTTCTCGAATATCCAATGGTCTTTGAGCTCCACTTTTGTTTCTTCCAGTTTTCTCTTCATCTCTCTTTACTCCACACGTAAATATGTATATGACAAAGATAATATATTTTCTAAGATTTAAATGTTATCTAAACTCAGATAACGAACCTATTGTACAAGAGAACAAAGAAACACATCTTGAATTATCTTTTTTCTTATGCAGTTGTCAATAACAATGTGGGTAAAAAATACTAATTTATTCTACCGCTGCTAAGTTTCTTCAAAACACTCATAAATGGTGATGTCCGCATCCTGGTGTCGGATTGGCGGAACCTCTGGCGTTGCATCAAAGTTCCCATGTCATTGAACGTAGGTACTACATTTGGTATTCAGATATTCATAATTCTAAAGGTGTAATTAAAAATAACGTGAAGATAACATCGCTCGAGAGATGAAAACTTGACGGATTAGCAGACGCGCGAATACTATAGCAATCTTTGCCTACCAGTTTCCTGCATCATGGATGCAATTTTTCAGACCAGTAAACCAATCAGATTAAATGTCAGTGAATCATTAAAAGTTATCCTGCTCGACAGTCATACCTTCATCCCCTAGTGTACTTAGGAGCCTAGTCACGGTTGTTAGGCATGTTACAGATGTAACCACATCAACTAAAATAAAACAAGATTTGATTTATTTCGGTCAGTACCAGCTCAGTGATACGCAAAAAACTGAGGTCTATACTAAAGTCATTAACTTTAAGATCAGTAATTAGGTTTTTGTGCACATGTACACATGCTATAAGCTAAGTTTGACTGCAAAGTCTAAAGTTCTAAACTTAGGATTGAGAATAAACTGCCAAAAGAAATCATATTAAGAATTACACGATGTAGTATCCTACCTATTTTTATAGCATAACTAAAATGAACTACGATGAATAAGCAACTCGAACTCGTAAAAAGTGTGTAAGTAAAGCATAGTAAGATCATGCATTAGTATCCTGTTACTGTTAGTATCTATTTTATTCAATATAATGTGTTTAAATAGCTAGTAACTATGTAGTTACTAATTTTATATTTCCATACTTACGGTAAAGGAAATATTGACAATACCGGAACTTGTAAATATTTGCAACTTGACTGTACTAGCCCGACAAAATTATGTGTTAATGACACTATATGTATGTGTATAGAATTGATTAATGAATGTACGTACCGACCTAAGTTTATAAAAATTGTAGAGGTGCTTCAAAATTATTATGATAACTAATGCAAAACCAAATAAGCTTTTTTTGACAGGCCTTCCTTTTAAACATTGTGTGTGTGCAATGCGAAGTATGTTGACGACAAACCTGAAAGAATCAAACAATCGAAAGATATATTTAGCGTTTTTCTTTTGTCACTTAACAAAAGAAAAAATGTATATAATAAGTTATCAATTACCTAAAGTTAAATGAGTGCAAGACATGTTTTTACTACCTCTACATTAATCTATCTATAACAGATATATATACATATATATCTGTTATAGATATATATATATATATATAACAGATATATATATATATATCTGTTCTTCCCACTGTCTATCGGATATAGTTTCCTACAAAGTCCAGTACAAACCATCTCAAGATTGACTTGAGATTTGCTTCCCTTTCATAAATCCTCCAAGTTAATTCTGTGACCTCACATCGTCGCTTGCGTAGTCTAAAACTCAATTTTGTTTATTATTGCGAACATCTTGCAGTTATTGCCCATCTTTGATTTATTGCTTTAGCGACGGTGCTATTCGATTCGAAACGTCCATATAAAATGTGGGTATATTGCAAGCTTCAATATTTTTTAGTGGTTATTTGGGCGCCATATTTTTTTAACCTATAGGTAAGTTTTACCGATATTTGTAAGACCCAGAAGGCATTTTTCTGAAAAGTGAAATCCTTTAAGCTCAAGTAAGACCAATTGTTATTGATGTGTACACTTGGTACTATACAAAACAATTTGTTGTAATGATGATGTTGTTGTTCGTATTTGACGTGATGTAGTTAGCCATCCAAAAAAACATTGACGAAGTTAGTAACGACATTGGTTAGAAAAAAGACATATCTAATATCTGGAAATTTATTTAAAACAAAAGGCAAACATTCCTTTACACATATGTAGATACCCCATGTAGAAGTTACGCACTTAAATCTTATAGTAATTGTGATAAAACGAGATAAAACAGATTATTCATGAATATTTAGATATTCACAAATTATCTGATACTTGTTAATTATATGATTGATAATGTTTTTATCTATTTTTGTTAATTAAGCTCTTCATTAGCATTTGACTACGTACATAGTTTAGCAAGAACATCGATTGCAGATTATATTGGTATCAATGAGAATGTGCCTACCACTAATAAAATAATGTTCTCCTGACCGAATTTTGGTCACGGCGGCCGATCTCATCTGAGACTAGCCTAACTACGCAGGAGATATTATAGTGCACAAATATGCGCGAAAACACAGGTGCACTCCCTATTCCCGCACTCTCATAGTCCGATGGGACGGTAGACCGACACGACCGGTGAGGGATCAGGCGCAGGACCAACGACTTAATTAACGTGTTTTGGGTCTCGACATGTGAAAACGGTCACCCATCACAGGATTGACCGCGGTGAGCACGGCTTAACCTCGCAAATCGACTGATCTGCGCGGTAGTCACGTAGCTACGAGCCCCTTTTTGTGCCTACTACTATACAATTTATGACTTACTAGATTGAAGCAAGGTGAGTGTGAGCAAAAAAAGGCAAAAAAAGGCTAATTTACATCAATGATTTATGTCAAATGAACCTAACAAATGGAAAAATCATTACTTACGCTGACGATACTGCACTGCTTTTCTACGCTGATTCTTGGAGGGAGACTTATCATTTTGCTCAAAATGGATTTAACCTAATTACTAAATGGCTTTATAAAAATATACTGACACTTAATGTAGACAAGACAAAGCTTGTGTCATATAGCTGTAGGAAACAAGAGCATAACGACTTGCACATAATTGCCCACTCCTGCGATATGAAAACTACTCAACATTGCAATTGCCCAAAACTATCAAAAACAAGTTCAATAAAGTATTTGGGTGTGACCATTGATGAAAAACTTACATTTCAACCCCATATTGATGCCCTTGTTAGCAGAACGCGTAAATTAATTTACATCTTTAAAACCCTTCGTCACATCGCCGATCCTACAGTAATCAAATCAGTATACATTGCCCTATGCCAATCACTACATTCATATTGCATTACATCATGGGGTGGTGCTGCTAAAACGTTTCTTATAAACCTAGAACGGGCTCAAAGGGCTATACTTAAAGTAAGTCTATTTCTTCCTATCCGCTTCCCTACATTTGACCTATATAAACGCTCAAAAGTGCTGACAGTTCGTCAAACGTTTATCCTAGCAACTATCCTCAAAATGCATTCAGAATTAAAATTTGATCCAAAAACACACACAGATAGAAGAAGGAACACTGCGGTATGTAACAAAATTCGATGTAACTAACTAGCCTAACTCAACATTTCTTTGTTTTCCTTGGTCCCTATTTATATAATTTAATTAACAAAAAACTTTTAATTTATGCTATAACTAAAGTAAAATGTAAAAAAGAAGTTAGTTTATGGCTTCAAAGCCTTGACTACAATACCACGGAATGTTTACTAAAACCACCGAACTAGATCATAGTGTTTTACGTATCCACACACTCAACACACACGCACAAACACACATACACACACACACACACACACATACACACACACACACACACACACACACACACACATACTTACACACACACACACAATTTACACAACACTTCTTAATTTACAACTAATATTAATCACTTAACAGTAGTAGCTATGTCCTACTACATTTTAATATTTTATATTATTTTACATATTAAAATTTGATTTATTTAATTAATTACTACAATTTAATTCCTATGTTAGAGAATGATTTTGATTAATCCTTCTGTTACTCTAATTTTTATTAAATTTTTATTTTAAATTTGGTATCTGAACTATTTTAACTTTATAAATTTTTGATCTCTTACTTCATAAGTTACTTTAAGTTTTTGAATAATTTACTTTTAACAATTTATGATCTCATGCTATATATTGGATTTTTAAATAGATATTTTGAATCTTTTCGGTGGGCAGCCTGGTGATCTGTAACACAGGTTTACCTATAACAGACACCAGTCTCTATTTAAGTTGTTATTTTTTGTACGTGTACACAGTGTGATGATGAGAAAATAAACATTTTTATTATATATTATTATTATTTAGGATGCGCGTCAGAATGCCCTCCGTGCGTGAGAAGCACGCATAAGATCAAAATGCTCTAAAAAGTAAGCCATGTTCGTCATTATCATTATTACATGACGTAGGCTAAACGCGAATCTGAATAATTAAACTTGTTTTATAGTCCAATCGTTACCTTGTGGCTTTCAATGGAGAAGCTTATTACCTATGAATGGATTCCTCGTATTAGTGGTTCATATGTAAGTGTAGCTGGTGATGTATTATTTGGTCCGTGTAATAGGGCACGTGGAGACGAATTAAGGATTAAATTCCCTTCCATCGCTATCGAAGCAGCAAGGCCAAGGCGGTTCGGAAGAGCCCTAATGAAAAGTAAAAGTAAGCTCGCCAGTTAGTCCAAAGGTCTCGTGATAAGCAGTGAAATGTGAATGATGAAGGAAAACACCTCTCCCTTACCGTTGGGGATGACAAACGTGATTACACGTGTCTATGTATAATGAAACATTATGAACAGTTCCTAATTGAACATGATCATACTTCAGTTTTCTACGTGCCGGGAAAATAATATAAACTTCTATTGTGGGAATTTAAAAACAAAAGAATGATACATGCATTCGCGCCAACACCCAAGGTTAACAACTCTGGTGCCTAGGTTACATTCACAGAATAAATTATGGTAAAACACAATAGGCACTTTTTCAGATCTTGGTAACTTTCTTTAAAACTCTCCCACCTAAATTAATTATTTTAATTTTAATATGCATGCATCGGATCATCGTCTGCAATGCATGTTTCACTTCGTTAAACTTGTCGTAAAACAAACACTGCCCCGATTTAAATCGAGATCCCTCAGAATCTTGATTTCAATTAATACCTACACTACAGAATCGAATAGAAATTACTTGATTAAGATGTTTATAGCAGAGACGTTGTTATAGTTGTATGAAAGAAGCCACCGATGTGTTCGAGCTTACATTTATTTTCTGTTTTAGCTATAAATATCTTGGAGGCAATGCACCCTATCTGAGCAAGAAGGATCCAAGAAAAGAATCCTGAGTCATTACATACATTTGTTGCATCTACGATAATAGTTATGAGTTTTTAAAATACTTACGTATAAAATCTAAAATATTTATAGAGAGAAACAGAAAAAATTAATCGTAAGATGACCATGCCGAAAAAATCGTGTAATAGTAATTCAATTTCATAATAGTTACCCACCTTGATAATCGTGCTCACTACCACCATCAAATTTTAATATTCTGATGTATAATACGCTAATATCTTGTTGAACGCGTTTGATTAATTAACACACGAATGGTTTATGTAGTCTCAATGTTAAATTCAACATAAACTTTACAGCCTTGTTTATCCAGTCATCCAGTGGTCGCTAATCCCTACTGCTGAGCATGAGGTCCGGGGTTCGAATCCCAGGTTAGGCAAAATGTTATTGAGTTTTTTCATATAAACATGTTGCCTGTCAGCCAAGTAGGCACAATAATTAAACAATCGCTGTGTACTATAATTATGTTGAACACTGGACAGTGAAAGGGTTAAAAAGCTTTGTAAGTTCATTATCTTCCATTTTGCAACTTAAACCCACAAAGATGGCGGTCGGAATGCACCATGACGTCAAAATAAAAGAAACCCAATTAAATAATAAGATCGTGTTGTGTTTCCAGTCTCCAAGGAGTAGGTACTCGAATGAGGAAATTTATTTTTGGAACAGTTTTAAAAATTAAATTCTAGACTATTAAAATATGGCAATGTTTACAATAATACCACGTATGTGTTGTATCTATAATGTAATATTTATACTATTTGTTCTGCATTCTGAGTAGGTATTTATCAAAAATGGTACATATATTAAATAGGAAATTAAAGCAACCTGGTCTCCCAAATCATTACTTTTTATGTTATTGTTACTTAAAATACTCTTAACATCTATTACTTTACATTTATGAAGTAGATCGATACCTATAAGTTAAAATATAATAGCTATGGTTCCAACTATCATAAAAAAAATATAATAACGAAAACAGTGAATGACTGCTTAAATTACAACATTATTATAAAAAATTATAATTATTATTAATCAAACTCTTTCTTCTGTACTGAATAGAGATTTAATTTACCCTAGACTTTTATTATGCTACTACAAATCTGACTAAAGTAAGTTAATGTAAACAAGATACAAGTATCTACTTGGTTAAGCACACTTTAACATAATAAGATACTTCCATAAGCATACATACTTATGTCAAAGGATATGTATTAATTTAGCTCAGTCACAAATTACTATAGCTACCTAAGCAAAGTACAAGCAACAAACTTTTAGGTAGGTACCTACATACACATCAAAGAATCCAGTAAAAAATAAGAAAGAATTTAATTAACCTTTAAAAAATGAATTTGGTATTTTAATTTATTACCTACTGTTTCTTTGTCCAAGATACGACATAATTTAAATTGATTCAGAGTTGATATTTTAAACATGCATAATAATTTAATAAGTTGTGTAAGTAATATTTCGCTCATAGTATTAAAATAAAATTGTTCCTTCGTTTTGGTAGTTAGGAACTTTAAAACATACTAATTAATAATTATATGCAGTGCCGTAAATAGGGCGGTGCTAGCATGGCGTAGACCCTAGAGCCTAGAGGGCGCAGAAATGACCAGAGACAGTAAAAAAGGCGCTGTTAAAAAGGTCGCACCGGGCGCATCATCATCATCATCAGCCAAAAGACGTCCACTATTGAACATAGGCCTCCCCGTTTAAGCGCATAAAAGACTAGTAAAGGCACTGATGATAAGGTTTTAATTACTTTATTATTATACATGGTAAGTTTTCTGAACGGTAGTGTATGTAACTCCCAATAATCTATTAGCATTACATAAACAAAATTAAGCAAATTAATTAGATAAAAATTAAAACTGAGATAGGAATTATCTATTGATATCATGAATTTACGGCCAGTACTTACGCAATTAACAAATAATCGCAATGATAAAATTGTTTTCCAACTTTGCACGTTGGTGTTATCTACGGTTTATTTTGATGAATATGTAATTCATAAAAATAATTTATAATTATTAAAAATGGAATACCTAATGATTCTCGTTGTGAACTTGTTTCATTATACTTTTTTACTGTAAAGTTAGTTCATTTCTTGAGAGTGTTAATTTTCAGCCAGGCTTTCTTATAGGTAGGTACGTAGCCAACTTCAGAATTATTTCCAAGTGAACTTATTTCGCTGCATTAGATAAACTAGCTAGACTAAAAGTTTCGTAGCCTACAACAGAAAAAAATCTTGAGCTGTTGGATTCGAACATAAGTACTGAACCGCGAATTAGCAAGACCTATCCATGACTATAACCAAGTTCCTTAGTATGATAATAGAGCGACATCCAAAATTGGTTTGACCTAGGTTACTGTACAGCGTACCTAGTTCCTAGGTCAAATCACTTTATAAAGTATGCTGGCTGATATTCGGAAAGGTTAAAAACCTTTGAATCAATATTCAGTACTAATAGTTTTGATTTCTCAAAGCACCTACCTAATTTGATTTGATAATGATTTGATACACCTCAATTGATTTCGACACCCACGGTCGATGTCATGGTTGAAAACAAACCGGTCTCATGTTTAAGATCAACCTTCATTGTACTCTTATTAACTGCTGAGAAAAATATTCGATCAATAAATAATAATGTCTGATTTATAAACATTTTAAATCGAGACGATGAAATTTAAAACAATTTTAAAATTGATTTAATCGCAACGTTGCACAAGATTTTATTATTTATGCTGGCATTAGAACGTAGGTTAATCGATGTAAATAAATGTATGTAAGTATTTCATATTAAGGTTATTGCTTAATTCTGAATTTCTTATTCTCTCCGAAGTTAACAATAAAAAACTAAACACAACCTATTAAAAGCTCATCGCAAACGTTAGAGTTTTCAGCGCAAGTATTAAATGTATGGTTGAATGAACCTAGGTTTCAAGTTATTTTCAACACTGGTTATTAGATATTATACTGCAGAATAATATTAATATTGATACATATAATATGCATTACAATTGATTCAGAAAAAAAATATTAAACCTTATTAAAAGAATAGATACCACATTTTCATAACAATTTAAAAACAAATGTGGTAAAATATAATTAAATCACAAAACACTTTAATTGATTAAAAAAATGGTTTTGAATAATTATGCAGAATAAATAAAAAAAATAAAAAAAGAACACTCACCAAATCTTTCCAATAAAAAAATGAATCACTTATCCGCAGTATTTGAATAATGAACACAAAATTATGAATTTAAATGGCCGCGAAAACTATTCTTAATTTAAAACTTTTTTCGTTCCGCAGCTGTTACAAGAGCTCGACAACTGAACACAGGCGGCTGGTGCGCGCGCTAGCGACTATGTGATCGGCGGCGCGAGCGGAAGCGGAGCACCGGCCGTGGGGTACGAATATCACGATACCAGTGATTGTACGACCACAGGTACATACCACGATACCTCACAAGTCACATTCGATATTGTCACTGTGGGATAGAAACACAGCCACGCATCTCTCCAACGGAGGTTGTCGGCGAAGAGAAAAAACACAATCGGCAACGATCTGCTAAGATAGCGACCAGACGCTAGAAAGTCTCATCATTTAAGATTTGCTCAATGTGATGGAAGTTAGATCGCGATGGCTTATATTATGCTTTAGGATGCTTGGTGTATCATTTGTATTTCATACCTTAGTAGTTTACTATAATAATAAAATTACAATAAATGTTGTCATGACGAAGTAGACCTGTTTTTAAAAAAAAAAAAGTCTTGTTCTCGTACACTGCGTCGTTGGTCTAGTTGCTGAGCGTGAGGTCCTGGGTTCGATACCCGGGTTGGTAAAGTGTTCTAATTCGTAATTCTTAGTAGCAGCACACACTCTTGTGGACATTTGCGCCCGCTGAATTGCAATAGCCTGGCCTCCTATTGCATGGGACCTACGACAAAATGATCAGAATGTCGAACCTTTTTGCGGGTAAGATTACATCCAATCAACAGATATCCACATCATCTTTTAAAGAAAGCACTTTTTTCTGTATGTACATATGAATTGTTTAGGAAGGGCTCGTAGCTACATGGCTACCCCGTAGATCAGTTGATCTGCGAGGTTAAGCCGTACTCGCCGCGGTCAGTCTTTTGATGGGTTTTCACATGTCGAGACCCCATCGTGCTTCGGAAAGCACGTTAAGCCGTTGGTCCTGATCCTGATCTCTCTCCGGTCGTGTCGGTCTAACGTCCCATCGGACTATGAGAGTGAGGGAATAGGGAGTGCACCTGTTTTTGCGCACATACTAATTGTGCACTATATTATTTCCTGCATAGTTGGCTAGTCTCAGCTGAGGTAGGCCGCCGTGACCGAATTTCGGTCAGGACGACATAATATTTCGTTTCACAAATTACAAGGATTTATAATAATATAATGTAATGCAAATGCAAGACTAACTTATTCATACAATCAACTTAGCTTGCATGAACTTTGAAAAGGGTAACTTAGTGTAAGTTATGTATAGGTATATTATGTAAGATTTAAAAAATATAGAGCAACGTCTAGACTAATAATAATAATACAGTATTACGTCTGTGTTTCACGCCGTTTAGGCAAGTGGAGCAGGTAGCCCAAACACATCTACATAATGTAGTGATAATGTGATGTAATTTTAGTATTACTGGAGATAAGTACTTCTTACAAATATATAGTTTTAGTTGAGAGTTTTTGAGTTCCCGTCACGAAAATGGTAAAGCTTTTAAAAAAAATTAAATCTTGCGAACAAGGTAAGATGATACCTAAACAAAAAGAAAATTGAACTTTGTAGATAAATATCTTATTTATTTTTGTCCAATATATCCAATTTATCCAATATTAAAGCTCTACTCAATATTAAATTATAGCTTTTGCTATGCCTACAACCATCATAAGTTTGCTGCAGGCGCAGTTTCCTACGCTCGTACCGTGGCTGGACTGTTTCATGTTCAATCCCATGGCAGAAGATATTTAATTACTTAAAAAACATATCACACTGCTACCGCAAACAGAAACAGTATAATTAAGCGGCCTGATTTACCCAATTGTTAAACCACCCCTGCTTCCTGTTAAAAAACTATATTGAATCTGATAGGCTCTGTAATCTGGCCTAGATCTTCACACCCTTACTTGAGAAATCAAATGGTCAGGGCTAACGAATTTGGGGGCAGAGTATTTTTAGTTTGATCATTAACCTAAATTAGTAATATAGTGCGAGGTAATCTTAGATTCAAAGCTCTGAAGAAATTACTTGTAAAAACAATAATAGAAAAATCGTCGTAGTTACATGAAATTGTTGTACCAATCTTTGTGATGCCGTGTGGTTTCCGGCCGAGAATAGACCACCCCCTTTCTACCCGTGGGTGTCGTAAGAGGCGACTAAGGAATATTTCCAGGGGGTTAGGGCAGCAGCATTCCCCTGTGTATTGTTCACCATACTGCGGTTGCCAGCCCGCCTGTCCAGCATGGTGACTAAGGGCAAAACCCCCCATGAAGACTAGGCAATGAAAACGGCCCCCCGGTCTCGGCCACCCTACTATTCCAGGTAACTGATATTGACTGGGTGGCGAAAACGAGAGAGCTGGCCTTGTGGCGTACCCTGGACGGGCTAAGTCCAGCAGTGGACTGCAATAGGCTGATGCGATCTATGTTGGATGTGGTGACCTGTATTTATCAATGCGTAGTGTAATTAGGATAAAAATTGTTTGGCGCAAAGTTACGATAAATTGGACCCGGAGCAGCATAACAGTGCAATGGTACACCAAGGGTGCGCCTGTGGTAGTTTGTAATCGCCACTCGTGGACGCTCTTTAATAGCCTCGTTTTTAACCGACTTCGAAGAACCTTACTCCAGTAAAATATTTTTATAGTTGGTTGTGTGTGGGTGGTGGTATTAAAAACGTAGACACTCAAATCTTCTGCAGTTGTCGAAACAGTTGCTTTCTCGTAGCACGTAAACTGCCACATTGCCCTTCACCGACTAACCCTTCTAAAACAGCCATAACCTTGGACTGCTAGCCCCAATAACCACAATCGTTTTTATGATAGCTTCCGAAAACCCTTTAGCTCACGAACACTCTAAAGCTAAAAAATACTTAGGAACTACAAAACGCGTAGATACGTTTTCCGAGTCTTACGTCTTCGAACTTTCAAGTGCACCCAGATTGAGGGGCTCGTACCTACATACTTAGCTACCGGTGCAGATCAGGTTTTCTTCGTTATCTTGAGATGGGTTTTCACACACCAATATCCCTCCGTGCATCAGAAGACCTAGAAGATAGATAGGCCTATACTCTCTACACATGAACAGCGGTAGAGGGTGTAAAGCCCGCGCAATGACTTATTTGGCCAATTTTATATTACTTCCCGCTTACCTTACCTAGCTTACCCGCTTTTCTGATGTGGAAGCAAGACGTCTCGCCTTTTCGCCAACGAAAAATGTCCTACTTTAAGAGTGCATCGTGTGGGGCCAGTAGATATAAATATATACGTAGTATACGTTCGCGGTCAGAGAAGATAATTTCGGACTGCGTTATCGATCGATGGATGTATATCATCACGTACGTACATCACTATTGGCTAAAATGGCTTTTGACATCTCTTGTGTCGGTGTTTACAGCTTTAGTATTAATCCTACCAAATAGGTAAGTGTGAAGCTTTCAAAATGTTAACATTTTTTTTTGTTTTTTACTACTGTATTTTTTTGCTAAAACTTACAGTAGGTCGTAACAAGCAGACAATGACTCGCGTTAAAATCCTGTGGAAATTGCTATAGAAAGCCTTTGCCAAGAGGCATGCTAAATTGAGGGACATACGTTAACTTGAATGAATGTCAAAACCGAATAGGAAAAGGGTATTATTATTTTACTCTAAATTTTACTTACAGTACCAGTCGCTTAAATGCCGAGTTTATCTTTAATTCAATAAACAACATACTAACTTTACTAAATATGGAGTATAATGGACATGGCAACGCAACTAACAGTAGGAACTACACGTTAAGGAAGACAAATTAAAAATATTTTAGCAATGATTCATCAATTAAGCTCTACAACAAAATAAGGAATAAGTGGTTAAAGATGGTATGCAAGTGTCCTTAACTACAGTTGTTATCAATAAAATAATTCACTGCTAGATAACATGTCTAAATTAGAATATATTTAAATCTTTAAAATTCAAAATAAGCGCTCTAATACTTTATCAAGCTCATATTATTTAAATTAAATTACCATTAAAAATAATAATTATGATTGAACGGTAGATTAAGTAATATAAAAAGGGTAACACTGCAAAATTTCTTCACGTCATTGATGATGGGATAACAGATTCTTCTGATAGTTCTAATGAAGTAGCAAAAAGAGCGGGCGCCGGCATAAATCTAATTTAGTGGATTTTTAAAGTGGTTTTGTTCGACAATTTGTCATTTAATTGTATTGTGTTAAGTTTAAAATGTCTCATTTCAAGCTGGTATCGTCAACAAAAGCTTCAGATGTGATTCCTGTTAACAAATATGTATCGGAGAAGACCGGTATCACTGTGATCATCGCCGATGTTGAGGGACCTCTTGTCAATGGATTCTTTTGTCTGGGTTAGTATTATTTGTTACACAATATGAATTATAAGCTATAATTAGAAAATGTATATATTACTTTAGGTCATCTACCTGCTTATTTGCAAAAAATAGAAGTGTTTAAGTAAATATTTGCGGAAATATTACTACCCATTTTATAACATGATGTACAAGAAAACAGTTTAATAAGTTATGTTTGTGACACAGTGTCTATGTACTAAAATAAAATATTTATTTGCATTAAACAGCAACTGAAGCTCATGATGATGACGGCTTGCCACACACATTGGAGCATCTCATATTCCTTGGCTCCGAGCGCTACCCTTACAAAGGCATTTTGGACTTGTTAGCCAATCGTTGTATGGCTCAGGGCACAAATGCTTGGACGGACACAGATCACACCTGCTACACTATATACACAGCGGGAGACGCTGGTATGTTGACGTTACTGCCTATATACCTGGATCATATATTAAATCCTACCCTCACCGAGGAAGGGTACCTCACCGAAGTACACCATATTGACGGAGAAGGTCAGGATGCTGGTGTGGTGTATTGTGAAATGCAGGGACGTGAGAATTCCTCTTCTAGTCGGTATGTGAACTTTTTAACTAATTTCTAAATTGACAGTTAGTACAAATAAATTTCTTATAAGATTAGAATTGAAATAAACTTTATAAGCAAATAAAACTTACTTAGTTACCATAAAGTACATAAAATACCTTTTTCTGCTCTGTTATCTGCACGAAGCTTGTCTTTACAACTTAAATATCTGTTACAGATGTGAATTGCAATTATTACGTGCTATGTACCCAGGCAGTGGGTACTCCGCTGAGACTGGGGGTATTTTGAAAAATCTTAGGACAAGTACTAATAATACTAAAGTGAGTATTTCAACAATTAAGGATGTAACCGTAACATCTTTATATATATAATTCTTCTGTATGTGTGTTTGTGACCTAACTCTTCCTAAACGGCTGGACCGATTTAAATGTAATTTTTTGTGAATATTTGTATGGGTTCCAGGATAGTTTAAAAATACACAAAAACAACAGTTTTATTGAAAATAAATGCTGTCAGTCTTTTGATATCAGTTAGTTCCTCCCAATGGATACATAATATGGAAACAATTTGCGCCAGTGGTAAATTTAGGAGTATGAAACTTGCAATACCAATGCAATTTGGTCAGAATTAAATTCTAGAGTAGGCCTACAGGTCATAAAAATTAACTCTTTCCAATACTAGTACTACACATAAGCACATTATAATTGTATTGTGACAGTAAGTGTTTATTTATTTACTTTAATGTTTCTTTGATTCTTATCTGACTTTCTTGCTATTTAATTCTACTTTTAAGTGGTACTTAAAAGTAGAATTTAATAACTTACTAAGTAACACTTATCTCAGCTTTTTCTTTCACTACTTGATAACAAAATAAATCCTCTCTTACAGCTATTTTAATGTTCCTTAAACAATTTGGTTGTTGTTGCATGATATAAGATAATCTTGTGACAATAATTCAAATTGTAATACTTGTAGTGTACCAACATTCATAGATCTTATCTTACTCTGTATTTATGTATGTACCGTTTTCATTTCACATTAGAAAGAACACTTATTTAATTATTAATATAACTTTTCTTTATTGAGTACCTTTATTTTTTGGTTCTAAACAGAGCATATATTAGCTACATGAATTATATAATCACTGTTTATCATTTTCCTTATCTATACTTATAATAAAATTCATAATATTTGTATAATCCCAAAGTTCAATATTTTATGGGTGCCTTAAACAAGTCATTAAAAATACCATTTGATATTGGTTTATGATTTTAATATTGATTGTTGATGAATTTGCAACTTGTTTATTTATCTTTGTCAAACAAACAAAGGCTTCCCTTTTAGAAGTGGGGGGGGGGGGGCTTATAACATATAAATGCTGCTCCTTAATTATATATTTCGCTAATAAATGCGTGATTCTATGTGATTGCGATATGTATACAAATATTTAAGTTATAACATATTATGTAGGTATGTTAAGGTCATATCAAGATATAACAGTCAAAATTGATTTTAGGTAAAGAATTTCCACAAGCAGTTTTATCGTGCGGAAAATCTGACAATCATCCTGACCGGTCTGGTAGAAGCCAAGGATGTGTTTCTAGCACTGAGCACTGTCGAGGATGACATCATCGCTAAGGTAAGGATTTCGTATCGGCATGATATTATCTTACCAGTTGTCTAGACCAATTATGTTGACTGTCATTAACATAGAATAATTATCTTGTTAACACGCGTTTATTGGCTTCACTTGGAAGTCAATATTCAACTTCAAACTATACTATCTGCCTTTGTATGTGTAAATAGTTTGGTTGTCAATACATACAATTATTTGGTATCATACAGCAGATCGGATAATGGAGCCAAGAGGTAGGTAATGTATGGTGTGTAACATACTAACTCGCCACTTCAGACAGTCTTTTAAGGCCTTTTCACACGACGACTCCTTCGTGCCGATTCGGTTCATGCCGTGCATGTAATCCTCGTCACAACATAGCACTAAGCAATTCCTTGTATTTACGTCAACAGCGCGTGAAATATCTCTGTGTGCTTAGGTCCTTATAATAAAATATTCATAAAAATATCGTGTCTCCTTATTAGGTTTTCGTAGAAGCTGCGTCTCGCTTCCACATCTTAAAATGTCCAGCTTAAAAAATTCATGGTATGAGGGCAGGATACAACAATATTTTGAACTTAAAATCCAGCTATAATTTCAACTGGTATAAATCAATACATGTAAATGTACTCAGGGCAAATCAATAATAGTTGTTTGTTCTATTCTTCCAAACCAGATGTCTGGTACATTGATATGACCTTGGCAACTAAATAATAAACTCTTTGATCAACAACTTTTTACGTTAGGTTGCAAGCAAGATTGTTAATTAGGTATACACACGTGGTATACATACATGCACCACCACACCCACACCACATTTCGCCAGTTATAATATAAACCCCATCATCCATGTGATAGGGGGTCGGCATACTGCCATATTTCGGGTAGGTACTAATTCAGACTGTGTTACTTCTGATAATCACCTAACAGGAAACCTCAATAACCCTACCTGACCCAGGCATCGAACGCTCTAACGCTCAGCATATGCGCTTGCGACCACTGGATCATCATAGCAGTCAGATAAACATGCTGTAATGGTTTTTGTAAGATAGAGAAGTAATGAGGATAGTCAGAAGAAATCTTATCGTTTGTTATGACTATTTACCTTACAATTGCCAAGACATTAATTCTCGTTGCGATGACTTCACCTGTCCGACAGGTACATTTAGTTTAGTGGTCCAATACCTACGACATGCAATGAATTAGATGACTCACAATGACTTCATATCTTTGCGTTTATAAAACGATGAGTTTTTTTGTAATGGAGTAAATTATAATTCATAATAATCGGTCTGCGTCGATGGAAGTTAATGTATGGACATTTCTAAGGGTTGGCCGCGATTCGAGCCACCAGGGACCATCATTGCTTAGTAACAATTGCTAATAATATAATGGAAAAACACGAACAGCTCCTATTGCTAGTAGATATGACCGTTTGCGTCGTGTGTCGTTGCGAAAATGACAAAATGTCAAACACAAAACCATTTTCTAAGTTTGATCAAAATCAACACACTTGCTAATATTATTATTTTGCAGAGAGGAAACAAACCCGTTGAGAAGTGGGTGAAACCATGGCAAGTCGTCCCACCACTACCTAATTACGGCGAGCTGACTGTGCACTGGCCGGCAGACACCGAAGACTGCGGGCAGGTAAAAGGCAATTTTATTTTACTAGTGCATACAAATTATTTTTTCAACGAACTAACTATAAAGGAAAACATCTGCATTATATTTTTTATTAAAATTAAACCGCATTCCCATCCATTATAGGTGGGGTGCAAATTGAGAGCCTTCAAAAATAATGATATCCAATTACATCCAGTTAATCCTGGGAAATTAAACGACAATCCTTGTCGTTTAATTTCCCAATATTTTTATCACAATTCCTTGACTTTTATAAGAAGAATAGAAAAAAATATTAATATAAAATACATAAACATTAAATAGTATCTTTTAATTATCGTCTTTATCATATACTTTCGTATAGGTAATGTTCGGCTGGCGAGGACCGAACCTGACGCTACCCGATTCACTGAAGGACTTGACGGCGTGTGCGATCGTGCTTCGATACCTGTGCGACACCGCCGCCGCGCCGCTGCAGCGATGCCTCGTCGAGAGAGAGGATGCCTTGGCCGGAGACGTGAGTGTTTACATCATTTGATTCTAAAATTATCAGCTGTCTACGACTCTGTCAAAGACAAATTTCTGTTTGAAATGTTACTAAATGACGCATTATGTGCCCGAAGGGTTTTTGTTAAATTGCATGTATAAGTTCAGTTAATATTAATATTTAATTATCTTTAAAGTAACCACAGTTACACATGCTACAACTTGAATGTATAGGTATACTTATATTTTAAGTCACATTCTCTAATCTGCGATAAAATCGAAAAAAAACCTGAGCTTTTCTTAACACTACGCATAATCTTCACAATCCATTTACTATTTCTTCTCAGATATCCTACAACCTAACAGAAAATATAGCGTCCTTGATCAGGATAGATCTGGACAATGTGCCGATGGACAAACTAGCGGCAGCCCGCGACGAGGCGCTGAAGTGCCTGCGCACGGTGTGCTCGGGCGAGGAGCGGCTGGACATGGAGCGCATGCGCCGCCTGCTGCGCAAACAGCTGCGCGAGTGTCTCGCCAGCCTGGAGTCCGACCCCTACCACGCCGTCGCCTTCCGCTGCATCGGGGACGCGCTGTACTCACAGAATGAAGCTAACGTAAGTTATACTATTTACATTGTCTGTAAAAGTTTTCGAAAAAAATTCGGAAGCCATTTAATTAACGGTGGCTAATTAGATGTTGTCAATAAATAACACATTACATCTTAATTGCCTGCATGTTCTGTACATAATTATTTTATACAGTCTTCTTATTAATTGAATAATTAAGTAGAAATCTAGCAATCAATTTAATACAAATTGTCAATTTCCTTTTACAGTGAATAATGCTTTAAAACATTGTAAGCTAAACTTCTATTGTAACGTATTTAGTTGTGTTTTGTGAACTTGAAAGTCGCTTTCCCGGCCATCCGAAATCGTTTTCTTAATCTGTCTCACGGATAAAAATGCAAATTGCTTTGTATCCTAAAAAAATAAAAAATAATACTAAATACTTCCTCACTATGTAGTCTAAGGTTGTATTCATAGCTGAAACATTAAGGCCTACCCTACAGGCGTGCGCGTTCCTCGAGCGTGTGAACGACGCGTGCGAGCCGCTCGACTAGAGCTAGAATGCGCACGCCTAATGTGGGGTAGACCTTAAACGTTTACTGTTCTAAAAAAGCAATGGAGATCAATTGATCGATTTCACGTGGCACTCCATAAAACATTGATCTATTTGTTTTCTTATTAGAAAAACAAATGAGATTGAAAGGAGTTTATATTCTTTTTTATGGATCAATCTTCATTTTTATCGCATCATGTGCTGATATGTCAAACAATGGCAGTATGCTGTTACAGTCTGCTGAACACTTATTTAGCAGACATGTGTATTGAAGTGGCTGTTACGATTATAAGCTGGTTATGGGTTTACGAAGAATAGAAAATGTAATCTGCCTTGAGATGTCGTTATTGGCTTAATATGAAAAAACAGAGATTAAATTGTGTTCAGCCCTTTCTTTTACCGAACTACGTGTATTCACAGAGCCTTTTATATAGTTTTTTTTATCATATATCTGTAAACAGCTATCTGAATGTCTAATTACAGTAGTCCAGTAATTTAATAACTCTTTGTTAAGAAACTCATTTCGTATAGCGATTTACAAGATTGAACAAGTTCCGACCGTGCGTAATATTCTAGTGGTTGGAAACACACCTAAAGACCTTGAGTTTCTAAGTTTAGTTGACAATATGTTTAGGTATTTATAACATAATCGGTGTAGGACAAAATCTCATGACGTCACCACACAAGAAATGTGCATGACATTATTTCTAGTTCAAACTAATGACGAATGATCAAATAATTCCTACCAACCAGTGTCGCGGTGGGATAATAGCTACATACACTAGATATTATAACTTCCGAGTCCGCACGAACACGGAATCCGAAATCGGTGTAGGTGTTCTTAAAATGATTCCAAATTCCGCTGACCAGTCGCACACGTTCGCATTGTCTTTAACGCTACGAGCATTTCCGAACGAACGCGTGCGGAAAATATTCATCATCGAATCATTCGGATGATTTAATTCAGATAACGTAGGTACGAAATCCGGTGTTTTCGAGAAAGTTCGGCCAGCCTTTTAGTTTGTTTACTTTATCTTTACGCTCTCATCATGCACCATGCAGCTAGCAAAACGAACCCACCTTCGATGTAAAGAAGCTAGTAATGAAGACAAACTCTTGTTGTTCCAGTTCGTCTGCCGGATGAACCCTCAAACGGACCTCCTCGCGCTTCTAGAGGAGTCTCCAGACTACTGGCTCAAACTGCTGCAGAAATACTTCACGAAAGATTATGTTACCATCATGGGCTCACCCAGTATCGAATTACAGACACAGTAAGTAAAACTTCTAATCTTGTATTAGAATATTGTTGAACTCCCAAGAAAGATCTGCAAAGTAAAAAAGCAACCTTAATAGTAGAGGCACGGGTCCCACGTACGCGAGAGACATGGATTTTCATACAAAATTACGCGTCCAGTTATCATAATGCGTTGCTTACGTTGCGTATGTGGGACCAGTTTGTTTCTACCCAATCATTTCTCCTAATATTGCACCGAATTTATGTAGTTTGTGAAAATACCAGAGTAAAGAAACCAAAAATGAATAAAAACCATTAAATATTTTTTTAGAATGGCCAACGACGAAGAGAAGAGGTTACAAGAACAGAAAAGTCAACTAGGCAAGGAAGGACTGGCTGAGAAGGCTAAACTGTTGAAAGAAGCTATGGACTTTAATGAGGTATATCACACTAGAATCACACCCTCGAAAATGTCTGCGTGAAAAAAATCGTAGCTCTTCCAGGATTTCAGTAAACATAGGACACCCTGAACGTCCACACTAAATATTGGTGAAAAAATATTGGAAATCAGTTTGATAGTTTTCAAGAATATCCCTAACATACAAACTTTACTTATTTATAATAGACTAGCGGCCCGCTCCGGCTTCGCACGGGTATAAAATATTTCTCCACTATTTAATGGATGTTATTATACATATAAACCTTCCTCTTCAATCACTCTATCTATTAAAAAAAACCGCATCAAAATCCGTTGCGTAGTTTTAAAGATTTAAGCGTACATAGGGATATAGGGACAGAGAAAGCGACTTTGTTTTATACTATGTAGTGATGATACTAGTATAGATCAGTTACCATAGCCACCTTACATTCAAATATACCTAAGTATCGGTGACTCAGTCTGGTACTTTGCTATAATCCCCACGCTTGGGGATCGCAGTATTGGTGGTCAAGTTACAGAAGACGCTGCTGCCCATCTTCTGGATTTGAACTGTTATGAATATTCGTATAATGATCTATTTTCTGTCATTTTTACCAAGAATTACTCACTCTATTTTACCATAATAATTTTCGTGAGTGTTATCCATAATATTTGCTATTTACGCCGGTTTATCACGTGTTTATTCGGGAATGCTCTACTAGTTTCGGACTCGAACGGACTCTTATTCATGAGCTGGTTATGCGGCAGAATCCTGAGTCGAACCAGTCGGGCATTCCCGTTTATTCACTTAAAACTAATAACGCTAGCTTGTACTTCGTCTTTCACTTGCTTTTGTTCCGAAGTAAACGTTTTTGTATAACAAGTGTCCCGAAAAGTGTTGAGTGGCTCAAAGTATTTAATTACGCGTAAAGTATGTCTGTAAATGTCTTTTTACGTTTGCGGTCACTACACGGGCTTAACACACTGTTCAAAAATTAGTATGAATTTCAATAAGATTTCCTTTTAACGTATGATAATTCTCTTGTCAATAGAGTTGTTTATTCATGGTGGTTGTACCTCCCCGCAGCGCCCCCCGGTGCCGGGCACGCTGGGCTCGGTGCCGCTCCCGCCGTGCTCCTTCAAGTGCCACCAGCTCAGCTCGTGGAGCTCGGACGGCGAGCCCTGCCCCTTCTTCGACCTCAAGGAACTGCCCATCTACGCCAGAGTACACAGCTTGAAATGCAACTTCGTTTATGTGAGTATCTACCCTTCAAATTATTATAAAAAATAAATTGTATTTAAAATTTTTAACCCATGATGCGAGATAGTAACATTGATCAATTCATTTTTAATTGCTGCACTGCTTGGCAATCAAAGTCTTCGGAAATTTGCTACACTTGATTCTACCAGAAATGAAGTCTATTTTCTCAATTACTTACCAATATTTTTAAATCTATTGTATCTTCAATTATATTACTATAATATTTCTTCTTTGTGTGTTGTATTTTTCTAGCATTCCTCTGCTAGGTACAAATAGATTTGTGTCTACCCACATCGATTCTACATAATCTGAACTAACGATACCCTCATACAATCAACACAAATAACTTTCCTTAACAGATAACCCTGATATTCGACACGACATCAGTAGACAACTCGGCCCGCAAGTGGCTGCCCCTGCACCTGAACGGAGTGGCCGAGTGTCCCGTGCGGCGCGGGCCCTCGCTGGTGCCGCACGAGGAGGTCGTCACGGCCACGGAGCAGCTCACTGTCATGTTCAAGAACGACATCGGCTTCGACCGCAGCGGGAACTTCTCTGTCGGACACTTTGGGAACTTCGTGCAGATTGCCACTATTGTAAGTCACTCTACATTGTCTATTCTTGTATAACAAAATGGTTTTTAAATTCAAATAATTGTTTCGATTTTGTTCTAGTCATAATGTCATAAATGTTATAATAAAAATTTGAGTGCTGTAAATGTCAAAATGTGGTAATTAGGATTCGGGTACAGAGATTAGGAAGCAAAATGAAAAAAAAATGCTTTTTTTTTTTAGACGTCGCTCCAAACTGGGATTTTCTCCTGTATCGTGGGAGCGTTTCATAAACTTGAAATATCACATACACAAACACCCAGACTCGGGACAAACATCTGCAGATCGCACGAATTTTTGTCCCGTGTGGGAATCAAACCGCAACCCTTAGCGCAATCCAATAACTTGGCCACTGCGCAAATCAGATCGTCAGATTTTTATTATTTAATAGAAACCTCTCATTTTACTGACTGTACCTCGAATCACACACATTTTAAAACTGTAAATGATATATCCTGCTGTTTCAACTAACTGAACTAACATATATTTCAGTGCGAGCCCGGAGATTACGAGGCTGTAGTAGACCTCTTGTACGAAGTGCTGTTTGCTGCGGAGATCACCAAGGAACGGCTGCTCGTGTTCGCCCAGAGACTCATCAACGATGTCGCTCAGGTAAATACACAGTTTGTCTATGAACGATTGAGTTATATTCATACTCATCGGTTTATGATATCCTGCTTCGATTTGTTTTGCTAGCCTGGATACAACATGTCCCCCGTAAGTTCAAAAATATGTTTAATTAACTGTCGTGTTTCTTATTTTAAATTGGAATAAATTGTTCCAGGTTTCTCTGACTTCTCAATAGTACTAGCCAAAGGCTATTCGGAATGAAAATTGTTTCACTCATTCCGTTTCGGCCGTTTTTACGAATTGCCGTAAACGTACGCCATACAGAACTAGAATATCTTTGTGTAGTATATACTCTAACTTTGTTTATGTTTCCCCGCAACGGAACGATTTGTTTTCAATGGTACAACGAAATGACTACATTTTCAACTATTTAAAAAAAGAAAAAAACTATTGTATGTTTTTTTTAAATGTCTCGGGACTAACATCTGCCGATCGCACTAATTTTGTCCCGTGCGTGAATCGAACCCCCAACCCGTAGCGCAGCAGTCCAATCACTTCAGACAGGTCGTCAATTCGTATTACTAAGACATTATTATTTCGCGGTACAAAAATAATGATACATATTCCATCGTATTAATCTTAAACAATTTCGAAACCAGGTGCGAAGATCAGGCGACAAGATAATGTACGACTCCCTCCGGGACTCCGTGTACAGTAAGGACAGCAACATGCACTGGTGCACCGTCCTGCGGCAACACAAGTTCCTGAAGGACCTCATCGAGCAGCTCAACGCGGGCGGGGACTCCGCCGAGGCCGCGCTCTCCGAGGCCCGCCGGACCTTCCGGAGCATCACCGCCGGGGCCTGGCTGCACGTGGCCACGGACTTCGAGAGGTACAGGCTCAGCGTGGAGCCGTGGAAACGGTTCGCGAGGGACAATGAGATCACGCCTGCTGTGTAAGTTCTTATTCCATTTATTAAACATCATTTAGAACTGTGGGTGCTTAAAAACTAGCAAAAACGACCATTAATATATTGTTAGTTATGTAAAGTTCTAGTTTATTGATGCATTCAGAGAAGCATATTAGTAGTTAATATTTATATAGATTCTCCTCTTTTTTGAAGTCGGTTAAAAGTCAAATCAAAGTCAGGCCTTTGCCCAGCAGTGCACACACACATACACTAGGCCACACATAAAAAATACTTTTATTTATTCAATTTATTTTTAAATACATCTTGGCAGACCAAAGCTTATGAGCGTTGAGGAAGATTTGAACGGCATGAAACATTTCATTTGCATAGGTATTGAGTATAAAATATAAACGTCTGTGTGTGTGTATGTAACACTGCGTCATGTTGTCAGTCCCCGCCTGTACTGGGACGCGGAGCTGATGTCTAGCTGCGCGGGCGGCTTCGTGCTGGGCGTGGGCGGCTGGGAGACCTGCAACCTCGCGCTGTTCAGTCCCGGCCCGCTCGGACACAGCATCGACGAGGTCGCGCCGCTCATGGTCGCGCTCAACTACTTCACGCAGCTAGAGGTATTATTAATATAATCATTTATTTTCTCTACACAAGTGACTTATTGCTAGAATAACAGTGTTTTAACTTTTTGACAGACTGGTGCTTGAAGTAGGTATATGAATAAACCTGTATTATTCACAACAATTGATAGGTCATAAGTGCAACGTGTTTGGTAGAGCATTGCTTCGTGAGATTGCTATTGCATTTTTTATCGTTGCTGTAAAGTCCGGTAGTTTTACTGGGTTTTTCCATTAGATAATTCTCAGTAGCAACACCGAGTCTGGATTTGTGATCAAAAAACGTTTAACGCAAATGTAGGTGCGAAGAAACGCCGACAAGATATTATGTATAATACATACACAATACTGGCTAGCTAAAACTCATGAAAATTACATAATCCAGCATTATAAATTATATTTGCACAGGGTCCGATGTGGCGTCTGATCCGTGGTTGCGGCCTTTCGTACGGCTACGCCATCCGCATGTCACCAAATGAAGGGAAACTGATATTCTCGCTGTACAGAGCCACCAACGCAGTTGCCGCCTACACTAAAGCGAAGAGCATTCTGGTAATACTATAATTGTTTATCTTTTGAAAACTTCGCAATACGGTCCACGCAGCATTCAATCAATTTGTTGTAAAAAATAGTCAATGGATCTGTAAAATGCTAATCTATTTGTACTGCATACAATTGATTTTGGGCACCATAATAAGCACTCTATTTAATATCATCCAATCTATTCGTTACAGGAGGACTACTTGAAAGTGGGCAAGTTTGACGAGGACCTGTTCGCGTCGGCCAAGAGCACGGTGCTGTTCGAGGTGGTGGAGAACGAGAAGTGTCCCGCCGACGTCGTGAGGCGCTCCCTCAACAACTACCTGTGCCGCGTGCCTGCCACTTACAGCCGGTAAACACTACTTTTACTATATAATAATATTATATATAAATATTTTGCACTCACGTTTTTATGCGGGAATTCCTGATTAGCTTGGGACTGAAACGGGGCGCTTATTTATGAGCTGATTACGCGGTGGCTTTCGATCGAGAAATATTAGAATTAACGATCATTTTACATTTTAGTCGATCACTATCATGGTAAATGTTTCGAAATAGCCACAATACTCCAGTGACTTGTTAATCCGGAACCAGATAATAGTTGAGTATGTTATAATCCAAATTGAGATAGTACTGCTGGAAAGTTAGTTGCACCGTTTCTACTTACAACTAAAGCACTAAGGATGAAGGGTGGTCGTTTTTGGGGACTGTCTGTTTCTATAACGATCGGAAAGTACTGTTTTGATTATTTTTATCTCGTCTTTTCATGGTTGTGTCGCAGAGACTTGGTGAGCGCGATCTCCATGGTGACGGAGGAGATGGCGGGAGCGGCGGCCGCGCGCTGGTTGCCGAGCCTGTTCGACACGCAGCTGGGGAGAATGGCGGTGGTCTGCCATCCCACTAAAGTCAAAGACATGTATGCTGCCTTCGAAAAGTAAGTTGTTTGATTTCTTCACCGATTCACATCCATTATAATTTAGAGTATGAATTTTGATTCGATTTGCGCAACAGCTAAGTGATTAGACTGATTCGCTATGTGATGCCCGTTCGATTCCAACACGCTATTAATATTTGTATTATTCAATGCATGTCACTTGGCTACCTAGTCCTGTTAAAGAATACTAGCAGTTTACAACATAGTCTATATATATAATACACTTGTAGCAAATTCACATTGTTCTAAAAACTACTAACAATTTATTGAGTCAGGTTAATGCTGTTTCTACAAAAATTAGTAAACAGTGACTGTTTCTCTTTGTTACAGGTTGAACGTGAAGTTGGACGTTTTCGAATCTTTGGAATCTTCGCATTTTAATGATTAAGTACAATATTTTAGGTGCTTATAACTTATAAGTGTATTTTACACAAACTAAGTATTTTATTGTTTTTATCTCAGTATCACAGTTTGGATAACTTGAGACGTATCGTTCGCGCTATCTCAAGTTTTGTATACCTTGTAACTTGTAATTATCGAGATCGTTGATCGTGTCGTCTCAAGTGATCCCAGCCGTGTAGTATGGTTTGCTCAGCAAGACAACAGAAGATTGTAAGTATAACTTCACAAATTCTGTTGTTCCTCGAAATGCTTGCTGCCTTACGTATACTGAAATGTACATAAGTTATTCATTTTATAACTACTCTCGCAATTATAAAAAATCTAATTATAATACGTATACAACAAGATTTTTGTCGTATTTTATTTAGTTCATCTTTACTGTTTCCTGTCTTACTGACATACTGATTTTAAGGAATTAGTTTACTGTCCCAATGATGTATCCAGGCTAGTTAAATCTAAAAGTCCTTTGATTACACACCACAGGTTACGAAAGAAACAAAGACATTATTGTGATAATAATTTTAATCACCGTTTATGAATCTTAAAGCTATGTATGTCTATACAAAAAATATAACTTAAATTTAGTCAGATAATTAGTGAACATCATTATAAATCATCTCACAACCGCTGCAACATCGCCATCATATAATTCAAACCCATCCATATAATAATATCATTGCTCAACATTAATTCTTCATTATAACAGAAATACTCATTCAACGTCAACAACTACAGAACGTGAACACCGTAACTCCTAACACGGCTCCTACGTAAGTGGATCAAGACCGGAATATACAACTTTCTAGTAAATTGAGCTGACTGCTACGTCCAGCGATTTAAATCACAATATAAGTTTTCTCTATAATTTCAACACTTATGAATCAATTTTATTTTACCATCTTTGTCTTATCTTACGTCTCAGAAATTTCGTTCCGTGCTCTCAATCTATGGTCAATTAGTCTTCAATATTCCTTGAATGTTATAATACTGGTTAATTTAGTTAGTGAATTCTTTGAAAATGCGTGTTGCACTTACAAGGTAAAAAAATAAAGTGGCCCGCCTGACAGAAACATGTTATTACCTATAACCGCAGAGTGTAGGCCATTCTATCCGTTTGTCCCACCACCCACGACTGGTGAGGTATATATTAATATGCAATATAAATTACTCATCTAAACATAATAAAATTACATTGTACATGCAAGATATATTTACAGTTTTTATAACTTTCTATACTAATTATAATGAAAATAAGGATTTATCAATTAACATTAAATTCAAGGTTTACTATGCATATTTGATATGCATAATATGTAAATAATGCATGTTAAAGCACCAACATGTGTATATGGGAAATATATGAAGCATAATTTTGTATAATTTTCATATCGTTTCGTCGTTACGAATTAACATTTTTTTTATCACTGACTCAGCGGACATTATACATATCCGTTAAAGATACATAGTAATAAATGTACGTGCTTTGAAGAGAGATTTGGTAAATGTTAAAATTACACATTAATTAGTCTAACATTATATTAACTCACTATGGACAACTACCTGACGATTAAAATTCCCTAATAAATGAATGACTAATTTACGTTAATCATATTCTACGTAATAAAAGAGGCGGCCCCATTTACACTACCTAACACGTGAAGTTCGCAATATATTGTACACACCGACACACGACGCGCTGTTGCTGTGACCCGCACTCGATAAACTCATGTCTCGGTTGTTGAACGAACTCAATAGGCGATCGGAATATGAAGGGCCTTTATAATATGGGCTGATTTAATTCCAGGTACTTAATAGCCGAGGGTCATAACAAACGATTTCTTTAAATCCTCACAACAACACTGTATACTTAAATTGAGAATCTTGATAGTTTTCAGAGCTATAAATGTTCTCCCCGATCTAATAAAGGCCAATTTTCTATACACATACGTAATAATAATGACATGTTATAAAACTACGTAGCTCGCTAATATTAACAAAACTCCGGTAATACAAGCAGTTTGTATTCAGTACCGTTTATTAAATAAACACCTACATCGTGCCAGAGGTCGCGCAGCGGTCACACGCACGTACATGGTTGTGAGGTATTCAGATTATAATCTAAAACCCGAGGTGAAGCTGACCATCGACGTCTGCTAAAGCTACCTTTCGATATAACAAACCCTAATTAAATCGAACCAAAACGTTAACTCGAACCTTTGACCGGCAAATGGCTGATTTCTATTAATAAAAGACACGATACGTTAAACAGAAACTTGATTACTAGCTGCACAGCTGTTCGATCGTGATACCATTGATAACACCACGTCGAGTCAGTATTGGTCGGGCGTGCAGAGCGCCTCCCACCGAGGCGTATGATTCCATTCCACCGCTGGCCACGAGCGTGAAGCCTCCCGGTCGCCCAGCAGTGTCTACATCATGTTGGTGTCGATGGGCGGCGCGTGGTTGCGCAGCGCGTCGCGGATGTAGCCGCCTATGCTGCCCTCGGCCACCAGGTGGAAGAAGAACAGGTGCTCGAAGCTCTTCAGCGAGATGGAGCGCAGCGCGGGCAGCCGCAGCAGCAGCGCCGCGAACCTGCCTTCCTCGGAGCCGCGCGACCGTCGGCAGTACTCGTCCATGCACGAGAACATCTGGAAAGTTTACATGAACATGATCATTACAGAGCTATGAAAATATTCTGTTCTAGCAACTACAAACAATCAATGGAAAATGGAGACGCTGATTAAAGCTTTGTTAATTTAAGAGTATCGATATTTAAGGAGGGTTCTTTGTTGTAGAATTTATGACCAGATAACGCTAGGTATAGGTAGGTAGTAAACTCAAGTTTTTTACTACACAAGTAAACAACCAACCAAATAAACCAACGCTAATTACAAAGGCAAATGTATGATTTGATGTTCATCGCTTTCAAATGCAAAAAAGGTCAAACAGCAAAATGACAAATGCCAATTCATTATAACATAATTACTACGGACGAGCGTTGCGAAGCGTTTTGCTGCAAACATTTAAATTCATAAATTGTTTTCAAATGTATATTCGCTGTCACGTGTATATTTAAACTATACAGTGCATGCAAATTACCTTTTCTCGTAAAACATCCACTTCTTGTCTGTTTTTCAGTCCTTTTACATCTGGAAAAATAAACAAAAGTAATTAAAACGTTTATTTGTGTTGGCACGCAAAAAAAGGTTAGCACGGAATAATATGTAAATGGAGAACTAAGTACGTAAAGTATTTATATTTATTAGCGCACGTTTTGACAATCATGTACTATATGGGCAAGGTTGTATTCAAATCCCGGTAAGTATACGCACATACACATACGTTTATCTAAAACGTGTATAAATAAAGGATTTGCCCTGCAGTGAGTCGATTATAGACATAATCCTTTAAGGGTATCAAGATTAATTAGTGGAACTAGAGTATATACGTAAATGTTATATAAATGGTGTATGTAATTATCATAAGTGTCTGTACTTTGTTAATGTGAAATAAAAACAATTTAATAAACATACCGGGGTTGAGTAGTATGATGGCTTTGAGCGCGACGTACTCAGCCTGGTCCATGCGCAGCGTGCGCATCTTGAGCGAGAGCTCGGACAGCACGCGGTCGAAGATCTGCCCCACGCCCGCCTGCAGCGCCGAGTTACGGTGGAGGGTCATACCTGCAAACATTCATTACCAACTTAAGTATAATTATGTTAAAGGTACTAAATTTTCCCGCCAGTATTCTCAATTTCTCACTCCGCGTGATTCATGCCACTTCCGTAATCACTTGGTGGCGCTAGTGTCGAATCTCACAACCGATTTAGGAGTCCTGTCGTAAGTGAATTCTTCAGAAAGAACAGGAGGAATTATGCATTTGTGTGCCTGAAAATGCTCTTTTCCTTTATATCCTTTACGGGTTTACAGTAGGACTCGTGTCGAAGCAGAAGGTCAAAATGGAAAACAAGAATTAATATATTTTCAAAATATGTCCCACAAACAAGAGAGTGAGATAAATAAGAGAAGTAGAGTAAGGAAATTAAATAATAACAATAATATTCCTGACTGTATTTATAAGTGGAACAAGCACTACTGGTTACAAACAGTTTGACGACCTGATTGGCGTAGTAGTTGCAGGTACGATTCCCGGGGTCAAAATTTGTGCGATCCGCAGATATTTGTCCTGATTCTACGTGATTGTGTACATGATATTTTGTTTGTGAAACGCACCCACGATACAGGAGAAATTCCTAGTGTGGAGCGACGTGTTCTTTTTAAAGAAAAGCTGCGGGTTCTATTCCCGCACGGGGCAAAAATTTGTGCGCTCCGCAGATGTTTGTCTCGAGTCTGGGTGTCTGTGTATGTGATATTTCATGTTTTTGAAACGCACCCACGATACAGGAGAAATTCCTAGTATGGAGCGACGTTTTTCTAAAAGAGAAAAAAAAACTAAAAAAACCCGGAAACTTCACCAACATTAACTCAATACTAAACATACCTAATAAATGCTCATTATTAATATAAATGTATGACCTTTCAACAAGAAACACGAATATCAAGTATACAAAAACTACTGTAGCTAGTACTAGTGATGTTAAGCGTTATATAAATAATAAATTCACCTAATACATTTAATTATGCATAGAATCACGTTGTGAGTCAGTAACCTTTACGCATTGAGATAACAAGAACCGGTAGGCACGTAGTACGTAATTAACAAATGCCGTGACTGAAGGGTAAGTCGGAGAAGGTGCTTGACCGATAATTTAACTTTGCATTATTTATTTTCTGAAAAGGGTATTTTTCGAACACTTTTATATGGCGCTTGCTTTTCCTAATTGATTTCCTTTGAATAATACCGAGGAAACTGAAGAGTCAAGGACTCAAGACCAGTAAGCTTACTCTTGAATTTAATTCCCACCAAATTGCGTTGCAATTGTAAAGTTTCGTACTCTTAAACTTAACACTGGCGCCAAATTGTTTCAATATTATGTGTCCATTGGGAGGAACTAACTGAGATCCAAAGATTGACAGCATTTATTTTTAATAAAACAGAATCATGTTTGCGTTAAATCTATATTAATTTAAACTGAAATTAAATTAAGTAGGAGGTATAAACATAATTTTACAAATTGTTCATTATAATTCACTGCCTCGTTGGTCTAGTGGTCGCTGAGTGGGACAATTGTGCATTAGGTCTTGAGTTCGAATCCTCGGTCGGGCAGAGTGTTACTGGATGTTTCCATTAGATAATTCTCAGTAGCAGCACGGAATCTGGATTTGTGCCTGGTTGATGGCAATAGTTTTGCCCCCTATTACATTGGGACCTATAACATCACTGGCGAAATGTGGGTGTACTATAATTATGTGCATCTCTGTATACCCCTTCGGGGAATACAGGCGTTATGCTATTAACAATAAACGCAAGACTCGAAGTCGTGCTTTCAGACTTTTGTAGAACATAATTTCATCCTATATTATGTTAAAGAAAATTTCATCCCGATAAGACCAATATATCAGTCCTTTTAGACAAGTGACAAAACGCGGAACATAATGTTTCGACTATGGTATCGATGACATATGTCATCCCCATAAATTTTTCATTCTATTCCATTTTCTATTCGTCAAGCGTTTTGCCATTTGTCTAAGGGGGCTGTATTGCTAAGTGTAGGTACATATGTACCTATTCATATTGCTATGTAAAGTATGTACGTACCAGGCATGAGGCACATAAGCTGTGGTGGTGATGACGTCCGGTTGCCAGTCCCGTCGACGTTGTCGCGTTCTTCTGTCAGGTACTGAAATATGAACAATAACAACAATTGAGGAATATTACATATACATATAATAAATATTTTATAGGGTTGTTTGTTATCTGTATAAATCTCGATAAAAATTATTGAAAAAGTATCACTGGCTGGCAGATTGTGAGTATCCATAATGCCTTTTCTCTTTAATTTGCATCCAGCCTTACCATGAACTCTTAAAGCAGGACAGTTTCCACTGTGGAAGCGAGATGCCACACTACACTGCACGTAAAGGCGCCTCGCTTACACAACGGAAAATGTATGCTTTTAAAGTTGGTGGTAAGGGGGCTTATCAATCAATTTACTTTGTTTCCTATTTACTGTTACTATTTTCGTTTTTTTCTTCATCACTTAACAACAAGGACTTGTCTGAAAAGTCAAATAGTCATACTTTCTTAAAAATGCAAATGGATACACCCAGAGTCAATAGCATGTAAAACACTTAGGAAAGTTTTTTTTAAATTCGTAACTAAAGGATCCGCGTCGTTGGTCTTGTGGTCGCAATGCGGGATTGTCGAGCATGATGACCTTACACTTCGCGGTTCGATTCCCAGATCAGGCAGTGTTATTTAGCTGCGCCAGACAATTCTCAGAAGCAGAACGGAGTGTGGGTTGGTGTCTATGTGTAACAACTAACAAAATTAGATATAAGGATATTACTAACTTCCATAGACCGCCATGCGATCGCGAACAGGAGTAGTTCGTTCCACGATCCCTTGATGAGCAGCACTTGGTCTTCGAGCTCTAGCTGGCTGAAGTGCGGGATGTCTCGCGCCCACACCACCAGCGCCGCTATCTGTTTGTTGCCTGTAAATAACACAATGCTCAATTAACACACGGTAATAATAACTTACATGCAGGCAGGTATGTATAAAGTTAAAAAAATATTTATAGAATAGGGATAATGAGTACGTTACAAAAATCGTATGAATTAATTAAAATTTGAAAAAGTTTTCCAAAGTGATGAGAAAACTGAAAAAAAGAACCATGTAAAAATGGAGGAAATACAGCGTTTTGGAGTTTGTAGAGGACTCTTTATCCGTGTCCCGAAAAATGCTAAATATACAGAGCTATGAGAAATTCACTATGCAATTACTTAGGCGTGACGTAATTTCTAAGCAGATGCTATCAATCTGACAGATGCATTTAACTTTGTAATTCTTCATATTAATTCTACACTATATTTCAGATATCAGTGGGGCGCGTAGCTATGCGGCTACCCGGCAGATCAGTCGATCTGCGAGGTTAAGCCGTGCTCGCCGCGGTCAGTCTTGTGATGGGTGACCGTTTTCACATGTCGAGACCGTTAAGCCGTTGGTCCTGCGCCTGATCTCTCTCCGGTCGTGTCGGTCTACCGTCTCATCGGATTATGAGAGTGAGGGAATAGGGAGTGCACCTGTGTCTGCGCGCATACTTGTGCACTATAATATCTCCTGCGCAGATGGCTAGTCTCAGCTGTGACAGGCCGCCGTGACCGAAATTCGGTCAGGAGGACATTATTTCAGATAACAATATTAAGAAAAAAAATTGTCATCATCAGTATTACGTAAACTTTTAGGAAAGCATTTATAGAATAGATATGACTGATGATACCTAAGTACGTTCGGTGCTCCCAGGATGCTACTATCCTTAATAACTGGCCAATTTTGACACCCCGGCGCGACCTCGTACATAGGACGATGAGTTCATGTCAAAACGATGAAGACGATACGACAAACGATGAAGATATGAGAGAATATTTCGATCCCGTCATACAAGTATTTTATGTAGGTATTAATGTAATTCACAGATATTTGTCTCGAATAGGTCGTTTATTCATGTTTGTAACGAGCCCACAATATAGGGAGGAACAAAGACTCTGTTGCGACTAATAATTGTAATGAATTCGATTGCCCAATTTGTAAACGATTTGACCGAATTTGTGAAGTTATCAAAAGACCCTCCCATTTACATAGGGAATACATACCATCTTTGCAAGATGTATGCGACATTACCTCCCCTACGTACACCTTCATTCACCTTCAGTGAATACTTGTGAATTAAATATAATATAATATCAATAATAATCTCACAATAAGCATATATGTATATTATGACATTAACACATCAGCCACACTGGTTTGCGCCGTCCTTGCATATATAACCACACACATATCCTAATAAGTTGCGATTGAAATTCATTTTATTAATGACGCCGCATTAAAAACAATAAATCAACAATGTTGTTATAATGTTGAGTATCGTTATTGTGAATTTCAACAGATTATGTTGATAAAATAATTTCTCAGTAACAGCACCGAGTCTGGATTTGTGCCCGGTTAATGGCAATAGGCTCGCCCCCATAACATTGGGACCTTTAACATAACTGGTGAAATGTGGGTATTCTATACACCTCTACCTACCCTTTCGTGGAATACAGGCGTGATGATGTGATGTTATGTAGGTGAAAATAATAAATTATGTATAAGTAGGCATTGCACGTAGCTTTCAACTTTTTCAAATATAATATTCATAGTGGATTTACAGGATAATTACCAATAATTACCCGATTAATTAATATCTTTGACTGGTATCGTGTTTTAACAAAATTTGAAGTTATCCCCAAATCAATTTAGCAGTTAAAAGGTTACAACTAGGAGACATTTGCGAAAGTAAATACTTTCGCATTTATAATAGTGTACATATCAATACATATACAAGTAATGATTACACATCGAGTTTTATCACACATCCGATGACATTGAGTGATGACTACATATATCATTGTTGTACCCCAACTGTACAAGTTTTTCGAATCGTTCGATAAAACCAACAACAAATATATCTCTGTTTGCAAAATATAATAAGGAAATTATTCTGGGAAGGGCCGTAGTACAAAAATATCTTTCGAGACAAACATCTTGATTGCGCCAAATAAGCACGTACAGAGTTAGACCGCCAATTATGTATGAATACCAACTTAAGAGCAATTTTATATAAATTAATAACAAAACATGGCGAAATCGATTTGTACCCACGCTAATTATATGTAGGACTAACATGTAAACAAGGAAAAGGGATTCCTGTTAATACCAGCGTCAGAAAAAAAAATCAAGTACCTACCTACAAAGAATAAATTGGACTGAACGGTTGATTTATAATCGTCAGCTTAGTACTTGATACGTTATCGTTTTAAAACATAAACCATTTAACTCCAAGATAAGGTGGGCCAAGTTGGTATGAAAGGTGATAGTAGAAAGCACACAGACATAACATAGATTTGAAACAAATAACCTTATCAGCGTTTCAAGAAGTACTTTCATACTGATATGTTTGATTAATAGATCGCTTATTGACTGTTGTACAGGTATTAATGTTGTTTACGTTGATTTGGTTTAACCTGTAGCTTTAGTGAAAGAATTGTCAATAGTGAGACGACTAAACTACCGTGTATGGGTTATTCTTATGTTAAACTAGCCGCGCCCTGCGGTGTTATCTGCTACATTTTTTCGGGATAAAAAGTAGCCTATATGTTAATCCAGGGTGTCAGCTACTTCCATACCAAATTTTAGCAAAATCGGTGTAGCCTTTTGTACGTGAAGAGGTAACAAACATACAAACGCACAAACACAGTCACAAACGTTCGCCTATATAATTTAAGACTGATTATAGATGAACAAAATCGCAAACGATGTTAACTTACACTCATCATGACGAACAATTAGGTAGGTAAGCAAATGGTAAGCAATAAAGTTGCTACGCACACCAAAAGGAAATTATAAGGATAAAAATGTGCGTGCCCTTGATGTATTGATCCGTCGTTGAGGAAAATATTTCTCACCTTGGTAATGCCCGTATTTTACACAGGAATTCATTAATACTCTCCACATTACATAATTATCAAGGATAGACAGACAAAATTTTAACAGAAAACACGTCAGATAATTTTACTGTGTTTGAAAGAAAATTCGACTGGCAACCCTGGATGACGGTATTTCCAGGTAGAACTGTAATAACTGGCATCCACAAAAAGCGAATACATACAAAACATACAGATTGTATGTAAGTATGTATATGTAAGTGTACGGTAATGGGCTACCATCTCATCGCCTACACTCGTCTCGGAATACAATACACAAAGAAACTGACACTTAAAGCTACGCAAATCATTTATCCATGAGCACGTTAACTTTTTTTATTAAAAAAACTTGAATAACAATCTATTTTATATTGTCGTCGTCCTCAGTTTTTTGTCAGTTCAATTTGACAAGGATAAAGTTGCAAATTAATTACCAAATTATATCTGCATACGTCATAGACACCTCGCATTGATAATGCAAAACAAAAGACTCAACTTACTTGATAACATCTTTACTTAAATTAATTGTTCTCGAATTTATAAGCTAAGGGAGCGGATTTATGTCATTTGAACTTTGCTTTAACTTTTCAACAAACACTACCAACGGCCCAGATTAATTCCTAATATCCGTTTAGTTTTCTCACACAGGTACCTAAAGCGAAGCAAGAAATATCAGCACAAAAATGTCGTATAATTCAAGTAAATTCAATATTTTGTAGATACAAATACTGACGCCATTTTGAACCAGTTTGAAATTATGTATGCCATTGTAATAATGTATTTATGTACATAAATACATACTAACATACCAGAGTTTTTATGTCGCGTGGAATTTTTATTTCTGCGTTTAATTCTCAGTTCGCGTCATCATACATCAATGATTTCGGATAGACACGGGTAGTTTAATTCCTTGAGATTTTCATGCGTTATAAACTTGGATTTGACACGTTGATATTCAAACCTGTTTTTCGTGAAGCTTGTGATGTTTAGCAATTAAATAACTAGACATATGTTTTGTTCTGCTGTAATTTTAGAATGAAGAACTATTTTATTGGTATATTTAAGACTAGTTGTCGCTAGTGATTTCGGGAATAGTTTATGTGCCCGGGTAAAACAGGGCATGATCGACATTGGTGCCAAATTTCATTCAGTTATGTTAACCTATTATTTTAACCTATAGATTAGTTAACAAACAAACATACACATTCACAAACTGTCACATTTAGAGCCTGTTTCACCATCTACAAGTAAAATTTTTAATAGTTACTGTTACGAGTATCTTCTATCGTATTAGTCATAGTTAGAAGCCAGTTTATCCCCTGATTAATGCTACTCAGATATTGTGAAATTCGTATGAGTCGTTACGGGTGACTTTAAGTGGCGGTTTTTCCATTTGACACTTTACATGTACATGGTGAAATAGGCCCTAATAATATTAAAAAGGCGATTCTGAATTTGGGTGAATAAATTACAGAACGCAAGAGGTGATCATCCTGTGTTTTATATAATAATTCAAGGTAGATATGTACTCGCTGTAGCTTTGTGAGCACCTCGTGAGTTACCAACAACTATAATTTAATTCGCATTATCATGCTACCTTGCAACAATAATAGTAGCTAGACGAGGCTAGTAGCAGATATGTGACCGATAAGTAATTTGAATTAACGAATAACAAAACGATTTATTATTAGATTTTCAATTTACACAATTTAAATTAAGATTCGGATTTGAATTTGTCAAATCATTATCTTAACGCGAATAGGTTCCCGTAAAGTTGCAATTCGATTTAAATGAAAGACTGACATCTCACGACATTGTTCGGTTAAGTATTGTTGCTTTTTTAACAACATCAACGCGCTAATCAGTTCAAAAAAGTCAAATCATAATAGCTTTTTAAATCGGAAACTATACACTTTTATAATATAGAAGGGTAAGTTTTATGTTCGGATCAGTATTAAATAGAATTGCATAGGCTTACTACGAGTAGGTACTTCCAGTATCCATATATTCTATATCTACGAAAGCGAAAAAAATATATTAGTGTAACTATCCACATTAATTTTATCGATTTGATTTTGACTAGTCAAATGGATAAAAACCTTAAGTTAAAGTTTGAACAATGACAGCTAAGAGCGCCTTTGTTGAGTTGGCTTAGACTTTGCCAATGTTTGTAACCAACATTGTTTTGTCTCTCACCTATCTGGCAGAGGCTGGACACGGGCGCGCGGAACTTAGGCGGCACGTTGCTGTCGGGCCCGACTCGCAGGAACTGGAACTCTTCGCTGGGGTCCGCCACTAAGGACTCCATCTCCAATAACCGCTCGATTGATAACTCCTGTAGTATGGAAAGAGTAATCAATTAGAATCGCTGTTAATAGTGTAATTTACTTGGAATATCCATATTCTATCTCGTTAAGAAATTAAATGGCAGCCAATGAGGGTCATATAGATGAGAAACTTCATCATGTTTAATGATACGATTTCTAATTCATATTTTAATTGACTGCCTTTCTAAGAATATTGCTAGGATTCGGGCCGAATGAGCTTTTCTAGCGGGATTATATTACGGGTCCTTTTACTATATAAAAAACCTTAGTCGTTTTGTTACCTATCTACGAAATTACTGTCTTTTTGTGTTAAAACAGCAAACAACATGATATTTATGTACTTATCTTTGAAATATATTTAATTTTTTAACATACGTAGTCCTTTATGACTTGTTGGCTAACCTTAACAATAACGGGTGTGTGTTACACTGTAACATTAATCATAGAAGGGGCGTCAAGAATTATCATTACATTTTCATATTTATAACACCTGTAACCTTTGTAACGCCATGACTAGGGAATTGACTATTTATGAGTGTCTGTAAATGGTTTTCTAGCAGTAAAAGTGTTTACTGTCATTATCATTGAAACAATTGATTATCGCGCTTAGTATTTTATCATCATATTCCTCGTAATAACATAGATATTATGTACTCGCAAATTATCGATTTATTAGTAGCCAGTAAGACTATAAATACATATACAATTAGGTAGGTTAGTTATGCCAGCTACTGACAAACAAATAATTGGGAAACATGTTTTATTGAATAAAGTTACCAATTTATTGATCACATCATTGGTGTTTTAACATCTCAGTCTATCCGTGACCATGAATCCAGTAAGGGAATCGAAACTTTGAGTAATAGCTATCTAATACCGCGATAAAATCCGTTGAAATGGTTTCGTTTCAAATATTATTTTTGCCGGTAACATCGTGGTAGCTAGTATCACTTAAATAATTCTATCTCTAAATAAAAGATACAAGTAAATAATAGAATGTAATAACTACGACGCTTAATAACTCTATCCAATGATCTAAGTGCAAACAGTTAGCAAGTGAAACTCAACAGATCGATACGAGCAATGAACAAAGAAATCTGGTGCGGCGCATCACTAGTTATCGACTCCAAACAACGTGTTGATGGTAAACCGGTCATTTTTAATTAATACCACACTCAACTACACTATTACTTTAGAGCTCCATGCTGGAAGCGAACTCCTCACTTACACTAATTGGTTGCGCAAATGAGGAGGAATTTACTATCAGGTGTAAAAAGTAACAACTGAAGTTAGTATATTTTCATGTTAAAGTTATAAAATTTTTAGCTTTTGTAAAATACGTAATTTAATTTTTTTCTTGTTTTAGAGGATAAAATAAAGTTTATTTTGCTCTTTCTACATACACGAGAATCGTGTTTGATAATAAAATCCTACGTTTATGTAACGTAAATAACTTACTTACTTATTTTTATGTTCATACACGTAACATTTACGCGAACATTTTATCCTCAATTGGGAAATAACGAGTTTGTATTAATTTACTCCGGGATAGACATAAAGCCTTGTTACACACTTTGCGCCATTAAAATCGGTTCGGTTCCAAAGTTATAATGACATTTACGCGGGCGTGTAAGCGTCGAACGCAGTAACTTTTCATTAAAATCAACTCAAACACCAGTGGGATGGAGAACAAAATTGTTTATTCGTCTCTGTATCATTAGTCTGTTCATATTCAATTCAAATATCATTTCTGTTTTATGCTCACTCTAAT
Organism: Abrostola tripartita; assembly: GCA_905340225.1. Classification (NCBI taxonomy): domain Eukaryota; kingdom Metazoa; phylum Arthropoda; class Insecta; order Lepidoptera; family Noctuidae; genus Abrostola; species Abrostola tripartita. Next base: position 9,724,289 of record HG996488.1, read on the forward strand.
TATGTTAGCACGAGTAAAGGGCACTTGTGGAGTATCGGGGGACCTACGGGGGCTAATTAAGAACGCTACTTCTTGCAAACATCAGTCTGTTCATGCTAACAGCATTTCGACATTACGAACGTTTCGGTGATTGACAAAGTTAACACTGTTCGGAACATGAAGCACGTCAGCTGCAATGTAATCGTGTACCGTCAACGGCCATACACATCGAATTCGGTTTCGTTTGACATTTGAGACACAAAGAAAACCTCACACGGATACAAGTAAGCACCATTAAGGCGGCAAAAAAGAGTATGACGTTAGAATTATGTGTTTAATATTATATATCTATTTTTAGTTGTGTGTAAGTAAAATGTGATACAATATTTATATTTTGGGTGTGTGATCCTAGGAATATACTAGTTTTTTACGTCTCATTCAACAAGTTTGACTTTGACTTTTGTTTAGCAGATTACCCTAGGAGAATTGTGACTACTTAACTGGACTTTTCATTCATCAAGTGTTTTAGTCTTTTTGTAGACGATTAAGAAGCTGTGTAAAAAGTAGGGAAGCGGGATATTTTTCACCGTTGATGATATGAAATACTTCTCAGTGGATCAGCATCGTACTTTGTTTAGATAACAGCAGCTAACGTTACAACCTTGTTTTCAGTAAGTAACTCTTTATTAAAACTCATCCGGTAAAACGTTAGTTAGCTCTATGACCTCCTGACACGATTATATTGATTAAAAATATTACTGCATTGATTAGACTTCTTTCTTTCTCAGCCCTGTATAATGAATTGCCATTATGGGAATTGATTATACAGTTAATATCTTAAAACTACAATTAACTATAGAAGTAATAAATGGTTTGATATCACGTCATTACCTGTACCTGCACCGAGCTGCTCGGATGTGCATCCTCCGTACCTCTTGCTGCCCTCTGCCTCTCCTCCTGTACCGCCTCCCTCTTCATTCCACACGCTAGACATTTCTGGTACCGGCAGTACTGACATCGGTTCCTCTGGCGTTTGTCTATGATGCAGTTGCGTTCTTCACGACATGCGTACGTCAGGTCTTTTCTTACCGTCCGTTTGAAGAAACCTTTGCAACCTTCACAACTGAAACAAAAACGTTTGTTTATTTATTGTGTTCCAGCTACGTTCATCTCAATTCGAGGTTCCCTGTGAGGATAATTGTGTCTTTCCAAAAAAAGAGGGTGCACGTCACTAGGCTTGACAGCTCATGATGTACTGGTAACGCAGCTGCATATCATTAGCATAGCTTATTCATACATTTATGATTAGTTTTTTATTTCAACATTTACTACACTACATATTTCAAGTTACACATCTCAAGTGACATATGTAAAAATGGCATAAAACTTGTAAAACATACCAATGCTAAAATTATAAAGAAACCAATTCAATAAGGCATAGAAAACGTTGCATGGAATTTGTGAATACATATATTAAACACATGCGAAATGAGGATTTACAAGTTGCAGTTTTTGTGTCCTACTGTGAAGAACATCTTTATTTATTATTTTCTCTAAAAACATCATAAATTCGATTTTTACTGCACCGTGGCTTTGTTTGCAGACTGACAATAATTTTACATGCAAACATCCGGGCCAAATATTTGCAACCCCAGTTTAAAATGTCAAGCATTCCGCCACTGCTTTGACCGTGTCGTCAATCAGCTAATGATGACATATCACCTGCTAAGTGTCCTCAAATAAAACAATTTGGGTGTGTCAAACCAGTCTCATGAAGTAAGTGCTCATTATCATTCGCTGAGATACCACTGACAAACAGACTACATAACTACGTAGCATCTAATTGAATATGTGTGGACAGTAGACACACTAGGTACAAGTATCGAGTTGCATGTATAAAGAATTGATCGATATGTAGCATTGATATTAATAGACTGACCCGTGGACAGGTTCGATCGTTTGAATTATTAAAAGCAATGGAAACGTTATTAGTGGGGTTCGTGGCCTCGTGGCCAAGCGGCAGCCCCACTGATCGTTTGTTTAGCTAGTTAAGCGGAGCTTGGCCGGGTCAGTTTCTATGATTGAGAGATAGGTCACTTTTTATGAGTGGATACTGTTCTTAGTCCTCTAAACATTGCGATCATTGGTACAAAGAGCCGTCGGTCCCGGATGTCATATAATGTGGCACCTGTTTAGCGAGGACAACATTCAAATACGTCAACATAATTTAAAGCGTTTTTACGTTTCAAGTCAGTGTTGTTCTGTTATTAGATTGAGTAGAGCAGATAAGTTTGCCCTACTTGTAAACAAAAGATTTTTAGTTTCTAGTCAATTTTGACTGGAAGTTGACCATGGCGTGTTTGAATTTGCCAAACAACTAAGCTAGTGGCAATTTAAAATGCCAATAGTCTTAAGATACAGATGCAACGTTCTAGTATTACTACTTTATAACCAACAATCAATAGCTCCACGCCGCGCGTCACGTCTGTCTGTGACGCCATCAGTCGTTACGTCGTAGGTACTATTATTTTATTACTGAAATAAGGCAATTTGTATGTTTGAATACCTTTTAAATGGCATTTAGAGTCTAATTTTATTTAGAACAAATGGACGCGCCTGCTGCATTTTTTTAACTTGTATAGCTATACACAGAATTAAAACAATAATGACGCAATAGATACACCTGTACGCAGAAAATAACATCGAAGATAAAATCACTGCTTATTACAAAACTAATTTGTATAAAAAAGCTTTGGATTGTAACAGAGATAGACGCTCCTTAATAAGGCCTGTGTTCGGAGAACGCATGGCTTGCTGAATGCCATGGCAGGTGGTGACTGGCTAGCCCTTTGAACGCAATTTAATACAACATAAAAAAATGCCCCTCACACCATGAGTACCTTAAATCGTAAGTTGTAGATAATATCTCTTAGCATAAAAATAGTAAATACATACATAAATCAAAAAGCTCCAATATTATTAAAATGATTATAAAGATACTGCGTCCTTTTCATATTATCCTTCAATAATGCTTCTTTTAAATAACAAAATCCTGGGTGAGACACCGCTAATCCATTATGAAAACTCGTAGATGTACATACTTCTTAGGTACTTACATGAAAATATGAGCTTTTCATTACATTACAACCTAATCTAGTAAAGTACCAGTCCAACGAGAGGCTTTCAAATATTATATTCTGCGCAGTAACCACCTGATCTTCTCGATTTAATAAGAAATACTGAAATCGTAAGTGTATAACAGTTTTCATATCGCCGAGGTCTGAACATTTGAAAGACGTCTATTTATCAAAAAATCTACCACACCAAGACTCGCTCGGTCTTAAATCCACGGCTTCACCCGCATACAATATTTTTTTAGATTTAAATATCCTAAGCCCTAATCAAGAGTAAATTCTTCTTCTGTAACAGTCACGCAAATAATTTAAGCACGGTTTGACAAATTAAGCTTTGAGAACTTTTGTGATAATACTTAAGAAAATCAATGGCAAGTTTTAAATTAATTATATCCAACAATTCGTCAAGCTCATAATTAAAATGTCTGAGTATATTCGCAACTTTATTGCAGAGCAAGGCGAAGCATGCATCACGAATCAATTTAGCACATTGTGGTCTATTTCAAATTCACTTCACTTAATTGGGTGTTACTCGCATAACATAAATAAATGAACTTTATCTTCTTCATTAATATTAACACGACGATATTATGTAATAGTCTTCGTACCTAATACATTATTTCTGCGTCGTATATCCTTTGGGAAAAGAGGATGACATCGGTCGACACTCGATCATATCCCGCATTAACGACATATCTTCGGGTAGGTAGAGTAGTAGATATAGATAGATCAACACAATTCAGAGAACCTCAGTATTTGACCCGGTTTTATTCGCTCGAAATATTTGTACAGTCTACAATATATGGTCATGTGTATTTGTGCACGTGAGATTTGAATCTGTATTGGAACCCACGATACATGAGAATTCCTAATGTAGAGCGTCATTTTTAAAGAGCAGTCGTGCGGATTTTGCGGGTGGAGTTTTACGCTCGGTCCTTACTGAATGCAGCAGACAGTATGATATTTAAAATCGTTTTCAGTTATTATTTGTATCATGCGACAACCCTGCGAGTATGTCAAAGGTCTGGAATAGCAAAGGCGATGAACTTATGTAGGGCGTAGAAGTTATATTGTGAAATTAGGTTATTATACTTGGTGTATTAATTATTGTAACAATAAATCTTGTTACATTGATGCCTGACATGGCTTATTTATAAAATGTGGAATCCTGTAAGTAGGTATACAAGCATTTGAAAGTATTAAGGTACCTATGTTTGCAATAATAACTATCTTTTCAAAATTCGAGTTTAAACAACAATGCTAATGCAACTACATAAAATGTAAAAAATGTCGCTTACATCACGCTAAAAGGAAAAAGAGATACAGAATGTCTTAAATATGACGCCACCATACCACTTGTTATTATAACATCGACCTTGCATGCGCATACGTGATCTGAACAAAAATAAAGTTAGGACACTAAACTGGAGTAAGTTTAAGAAAACAAGAACTGACTCTACTAGGACATAAGTCTAAACAAACATTAATGACGTCTAAAAATACAAGAATACACGCGCAGTGCAAACCAACATGTAATGTTATAGGATAAACAAATTGCATTACTCATGTTTTCTATGTAGAACTGCGCACTACGCGTTGACTTGTACAATGAAATAAAAAGTACAAAATCAATAAGAGTCCGGCCACAAGGAACGAGCGACGTTGACGGTGACGCATGTAATTCTCTCAGACGGACGTTAATGACATGATTGCGTTTTGAGCCTTCGACATGTGTTTCGCAATTGTCCAACACTCGTTGGCTAATTCCACTTATTTCACTTTCACTTACTGTACTAGGGACAGCTTTACGAAACAGAAACCTGCCAAATATTGTTTTCAAAACTTACCAAAGAGAAAAGTTACTAACGTAAACATCAATCAAGGAAATTTCGCGTGTTAGTCACTCGACATCCATAAGCAAACTTACACAACGTTGTGAAATGCAGAGAATTCGTAAAGGATAAATGTGTTTGACCTACTATGTTTCCTGCATCAATGGTACCGGACCATGGCCGTTGCCGGTTTCTTTAAGTTTACAAACATAGCTTTAAATCTTGTATGTTAGAGCTTTAAATCAACTTGTGTGCGAGCACGCACGCCAATAAATTAGGCAGGTAGGTGTACCTACTACACTTTAGAATTTGCAAAGAAATCCCTCTATGGCTGGAGTTATTGTTTTAAAAATTTAAACCGATGAAACCCTTGTGATATATTGGCAATTAATGTTTCAACATTATTAGGCTATAATTTAGTTTTATGGGCTAATTAATGCTATATAATTAGTAATAAGTATTTTATATCACTGTTTGTATGTGTACCGTGTCATAATGTCACAACTCACAATCATATATAAGCAAAGGTACCTACTTAACAAAATGGCGACCGATTGTATCGAACTTGAAAGTTTTGAAGGTTATCGAATAAACAATCGTGTTTAGGTATTAAAACTAAGAACCGATTATTGGATTATTGTTTTTATCAATGCTGTTAAAGCTATTTACATTCACTAATTGAACGGTTTACAGCAATTAAGTAAATGTCAACGAGCTTGTGTGTTCAATGTACCTACCTATTAGCCAAAGTCTCGACGGGTTCATGATGGGAGTTAGCATTTAAGAGATGATTTATTTATTAGCGGTTTAATGAATGCAAAGTGCATTCATGTGTTTATAAGCAACAAATAATCACGGAATCTGTACTAACACACCGACGGGCTCTCAATAAATCGATTGCCATCCACAGTTAAAGTTACGAGTTATAAAACACAAAACATGGACAAGTAATTTGTTCATTTCCGATCAATGTAGATTTGGAATCTCCGTACCCTACAGCTAAATTAAAATCATCAAACAGACTCGTTTCACATTTCATTGCGTTTTACGTTAACAAAATTTGCATAGAGACATTCGATACTGCGCAACAGACTTAATACTGAACCTGCTGCTGCAGAGCATAACTACCCTAGACACGATATAATAACTAGCATTATCATAATAGAATTTCTTGACTCAATTACTTTATAGACGTAGGTCCTGCGTCTCTGTCGCGCCTAGGGTTAACAGTATGCTTGATGTTTTGTAAGCTAATAATGCTGCTTTAACAAATTATGTAGCGCAAATCCAAATAAATATATCTCAGCAGCAGTTGAACATTAGGTACTAGTTATTTCGCGTTTAGCATTACTCAAAATATGAAAGCCTCGTTTGAACCATAAAATAACATAAACACATCTATAACTAAAATTTGTGGCCTGTCTACCCTTCTTAGACAGCGAAATGACTTTATAAATTGAATTTCGTACTCAATTTTTAATTTAAAAACTTCTTTCAGTAATTGGTTTATTTTTTATTAACTCGTAATACCGATCACTCGGTTCGTTACTGGTACTTTCCATTTCAGATTACTGGACGTAAACTATCACTAGAAAGTGTATTTGTGTAGAAAATCAAAAAATTTGTCGCCCAATACACTTGAGGCAATCAAAACAGAGAGATATAGGTAGCTAATTGTAAAGCGAGCCTTGATTCCAAAACATATTTATAATAACAGAAGGCGTATTACATTCTACCCACGTACAATTTCCTCAGGATACAAATCATAATCAAATATGTACGTCACCGGATTTGATTACATTATTATAATTTCGTACACACCCCTAATAACGTCTCTGTAAAAAAGCTTAGCGATAAAAATAGCAGTATACACGCGTTCTGTCTATGTACACTGCCTCTCGACACGTGCCAACGAACAGATTTACACTTTACATCTCATCGTTGCCGTATAATTATTTATACGAAGCGAAAACATACAAAAGTGAGTATTTTGGATGGAGGGAATATATAGGGTGTCGTAGGAAGCCAAAATAATGTACCAAATTGGGTAGCTGCATTTACAGCGATGACTTACATTAACCCATTACCCATATGTTACATTTGGAAATTATTGAATCATTCTTTTACAAGGGTGCAAGTAGAGAACCTACACGAATGGTGATATTGTAGTATGTCCGGCACACCCTGGGCGGTCGATCTGACTCCTCTATCTCTAACTCTACACAAAGGCATCTTTGTGTTCCAAGAAAACAAACGTGTTTTTAGGCAGTCCGGGGCAAAATTAATAAAAATCCATTTTATAGTATGTATCCTTATATGTATAGGATACAATTTCAATTGCATTTAATATTTTGTTTACTTGTGAGTTGTGCGTTTATGATTTACCAAGGGTTTTACAAATATCTATTCAATATTTACGTACGCTGTAAATAAAGACAGAGACTTTAGTTTGCAATGCAAACACACATTATCCACGCCAAACTCAAAGCTGCCCCTCAAACGACTCGAGTCTAATTAATACTAAATACCAATGGCCACCCTTCAAACGACTCCTGCCAAATTAGTACCAAATAGGTTAATTACATTTTAAAGTACTTATTTACGGTTAATTTAAAGTTTGGAGTAAGTAATAAAATTTATTTTCACGACTCTTATTGCTCTACCGCCAAAAGAAAGCGAATCTTATACTGAAAAACATATTCTGTGTCTCTATGTTAGACACATCGCGTACGAATAACAAGTATCAATACTTTTCTAGATTCTTCAGACTTATTTTACGTCGACATTGTCGTACATAGAGCTACTTGAAAAGACATTATGTCCCTATTTATTGTGCTGAGTACGAGCGTTACCTTCCTCTTGTAATAAAAGCAATATAAGGTATTCATATATGCATACATTTGCTACAGAAAATATAAAATCGTTTCGACACTATGGTGTAATTCACCTAGATATCTCGAGCGATGTCACGAATTACACAAATCGTTGCTATTTCGGACTTTAAACCGTATGTAAATATCATGAAGACTACCTGCCCTCGAATACGTGATTTTGAAATTAAAATAAAACATCAAGGTGAAAAAAATAGCTTCTGAATGGCATTACAAGGGGCTGCCGATCGATAGAATTGTAAATGGTTTTAATAATTTATAGCCAAGCGATACTTCTTTGCACATTCAATAGTCTGAAGTAAACTTCATTCGTGCTTGAAACGTGTCAATACAAACGAAATGAATTAATAAAATATCCCACGCCTGCCAACTTCAATTAAAATCTTGAAGAATAATAATAAGGTGTAAAATCTTTAATTTTGCGCATGCTATAACAAAATATTCATTTCACACGCAACCAATAAATGTTGTATCTAAGCTAGGGTAGGTAGGTATGGAGATACACACATACAAGCGTTCCTCTCAACACAGACGCTACACTAGCAGGGCTGTCTAGACGGGCGGCGGCATCTTCAGCTACTCGTATTATATCAACATAACAAATAAACCGTACCGGCGTATTATATACTTACTAAGTTACTACTCTATAATAACTAGGTACCATCTTTTCAATTATCTGAGCAAAATTTAATTGCATTACTTTTTATGTTCATCACAGTTCGTCTCTAGATTTCAAATCTCAAAGTTGTATTTAAGCAGTAAAATTTAATTATAAACGCTGTTTTATACATAATCATTTTTTGTATGAAATAAATTATTAATAATGGCGTTCATTATTTGTTTTGATAGTGTATTATGCAGGCTACTCATTAGCGTTATATTTAAGTTTGTAAAAGTGTATGAAATAATCGCCTATCATAAGTATGTTTCTTTTTAAAAGCAGCATGTTATGCAGTTAAGTCCGCATATTCCATTAAATAACACATGATGTGAAATCAAGTTTTTCAAATGTAATAAAAATATAATCACCAACCATTTTGCATTCTTGATTTAAATAATAAATAACCATAGCCTACCACAGACTATAGCTGACTGTGAAGCGAATTGATTGACATTTATTTCTATTGGAATTGGTCTAAAAGTCTAGGTTCCCAAGGGTGAACTAATACCTGCTCAGACATTAAAACCAAAACTAAAATTGCAATGTCCCAGCACTTTACGCGACTCAGATATAAAATTCTTAATTTGGTACGTATTTATAACTCCGTCGCATTTAAAAAACGATAATGAAAGGTGAGCGTGTATTTTGCCAAAACATATTCAGGGTTAGTGTATATTTACACACAGTTTTTTCTATTATTGTGAAACATCTCATCTGGCTATTATGATGGTAAAACAAAAACAGCTGGCGGTGTAATGCAGAACTATTTTGCTCATACCATAATTTTATAAACAATCCTATGCTTCACATATTAAGGTACTTTGTACGTATCAGTGGCCGGAATGGGAGAACTTATATTTTTAAGATAAGAAGACTAGAAATACAGATAGCGATTCTTTCAGGACCGAAGCTAATAGCTTTAAAGTAACTACATTTATATCGCAATTTTAGCACTGTTATACCTAAAATATTAAAAACATTTAGAATATGAAGCAGAGTTCCACGAAGTATAAGTTTAACAAAATGTAAAATTTATATAATATACCTGTACACTCCATAATGTTTCCCCGACGCTCTGTCTCCACATATAGAGCAGAGGTGCTTGGAACCACTTAGGGGATGGTTTGGGGGGTAATTCTTGAATGCGGGGGGTGGGGTGGAGTCCTCTCGTATGTCTAGCATCGCCGTGTCTGGCTTTATCTCTGGCGGTGACATCGGCGACATAAAACCACCCTCCAAGTTCAGCCCTGCAATAAAAAAGTCTAATCAACATTTGAACAGCTTCAATAATGAAAATCTTAATTACAGCCGCCAAGCGTAGGCGTTGATATATTTTCTATTTTTAGCTGTCATTTACACAAGTATTTCGTTAACTTTTTATACTTAAGTACGTTTATGTTCACTACTTAAATTTATGTAGGTGCAGATATCAATCTAAAATGTTAAGCTCCCGAATGGGACATTAAAAAACATATTATGCTGCTTTGAACAAAGCTCCGGATTACAAAAAGTATGGATGGCAGTTGTTCCGAAAACTAACAGAACCGGTTTATCAGTCCGAGGGCATTTGCAGCAAAAAGAGAATAAACGCATCTTCCACCCTCTTTCCGATGTGTGCTTAGGAAACCTTCAGACAAAATACGTAGATGGCTTTAAAATTAATTCAGTAAATTGTAAGCGCCATTACTAATGATTCGAGCAATGATGAAAAATATTTAAGTCTTCAACTAATAAAAGCATCGAAAGCTCTATGGTTCAAAAGCAAACGTGACGCAATTCACATGCGGAAACGTGTGCATGCAGCGTAAGTCTTAAATTGTGTTATTGATAGTCTCTAGATGCCTCTAATTTTTTCTTTTTATTCGACAATATATATTTATTTTACGTACGTACGTCCTTACTATTATTATAAGAGCGAAAGTAAAAATGGAAGTTATGTCTTATCGGTAAGTAGCTTGATATACCTATCCAAAAATTATAGGACTATACTCTCATTATAAAAAGTAACAATCCGTATTGTTTTATATACTCGTTCGATATCAAACAGATGCGTATTTCGATCCTTCATATCGAACACTAGTTTATCGATACTTTAGTGCAAAGTACAATTGATTTGATAAAGAAATAAAAAATAAACAAGTGGCATGCAAAAACTGTTTATAAACTTGAAATATAGGAGTATAATATTAAATATCTTTGCTATTAATGCTCGTGGGTTTGTTATGGATATGACCAATTACCTACTTCATAGTCCTGCATGTAATTATCCGTTTACATCCAAGCACTTAGCTACTGTGCATGTTGGGTCAAGATTATATCAGATCTAAGATCGTCATGATATAACTTTGCAACAATACCGGATCATATAAAGCAAAGGGATACGCCTTACTTTAAAATACTCTAGCTAGAAACATCTCTTTATAAGCTAAATTATTTTTACATATACCTAAATACTATACTGACACACTAGCCTTTTAACTTTATAAAGATATAAATAACACTCAAAAATTCTGTCGCTATTTTATGACCGAACACAGGCTTTCAATACATCTGCGCATCAAGGTCATGTTTATTATCGAGTGAAACCCCAAAGTCTATGTTCAAGGACAATGTTAAAGTGGGAAATTCAAAACTAAACCGTGTTCAATAATGTCTTATTTTTACTTAACTATATTTAAGTATTAGGTGGAGAGTAGTGGAGTAATCATATAACCGATCAAACATTTTAAGAAAGGTCCAAATATTATACCTTGAGGCATCCCAAATTGATAATGAAGAAAAGTTTTTTAACGGATTTGTTTACTCAAAAAAATGGAAATATATGCATTTTATTAATTAAGCCCATGTTTTTCAAGAGCAATATAAATGAAAACCTAGTAGAATGTAGTTAAATATTAATTAATATAACATTTTCTTACATGTCTTTGTTGTTGGTAGACTTGGTAGTGTTGTTGTGTGTGTAGTAGGCACAAGATAAAACTATCATAAACTTGAAACTTGAACTTTTCAAGAAATAATTATTTTGAATATGCAAAGATCCCCCTTTAAACTACTACCTAAACTACTTTAACTATAACAACCTGACCTGTCCATTATTTAAGTATCGTGAGGATAGGTTAGGTTAGGAAAGGAATTGAGGAAAAGATATCGTAATTTGTATGGCTCCGAAAGTCCATATTATACCTATACCCTTCAAGACACGATGGGTAAAGTACCATCAACGAAATAACCTCTGCTTAACCTGCGTTATGTCATAAAACATGTATAACTAGAAAACGTAAAGTATTGATTTATGTCAACTCGGTGAGTATTTTATTAATAACTACATAGCATAAAGGAATAGGTAATTTAAAAATAACTGTCTCACCATCTGTGTCTGAACGTCGTGAAATTTTACGATCGATAGAGATTTATGACAAAATATTAAAGTGAGCTTTACAATTTGATAGGCCACAAAACAATTTTAAGTCTTGTCTGTTCGCCCATTCATCTTCACGTCGTTTAAAGTTCTCTAAAATGTTTGCCAAAGAAACATATTACCAGGTAGTCACCTTAATACACATTTATTGAAAATTAAATCAATTCAGCGCATATGTCATCATGAAGATACTTCATGCTAGGAACAGTTTTTTTTTGTTGCCGTGAAAATTAACAGACTTTAATAGTATGTAATATTCTCGACACTGAAGCATCTACTGTCGATTCTTACAAACTTGTTTTAAGTTTTTCAATATTAATTACACGTTGTATATTCGTACTGATCATTTATTTTTACTATTGGTTTGTTATTAACAACCAGTCCACACCCACCATAGGTTTAAAATTAAATATGACATCACTCAAACGTAGGTAATTAAAATGCAAGCGCAACTTTTTTTGCGGTGCATTGTAGGTCCTATATCTTAAAATACACAGTAAATATACATGTTGAAGATTAAATAACGCATGTACCTTAATGCTTTGATTGTTCAAGAAAAAGTAACGCTCGTTTGAATTGTCTTAAAAAACAATATAGCTAGGCACTGTATGCACAAATTTCAGCAAATAATTTAAGGTTTATTTTCAAATTTCCTGAAGAAGGAGTTCTTATGTCGTCAGTAGATAATTTATTTACGAGAAATACTCAGAATTTATTACTTATCTAAGACTGGTCATTTGCAGCAGATAACAGGGAAATGTGGAAAGAGAGTGGGGAGGCCTATGCCCAACAGTGGGACAATAATAATAATAATTCTTATCTAAATACCAAAGAAAATACAAAATCTTGGCTCTAGTTAAGAATGAAAAAGTTGAGATTTGAGATGAGGAATTGAGGATGCTACGGTAGACTGTTGATAGAAAAATGAACACGAAACTTGTCAATATCATCATTAGTAATTTTATATTCGTCGTAATGGTCAACTAAGTAAGTATTTACCCAAATCAACATGTAAAAACAGGTAAAAAAAGTTCTGCGTCATTGTAACTAAAACTTACCGGGGTTGTAACATCTTTAAGTAGATAATAAAATGAAACATGATCTTGAATGCGGTTGTGAGCAACAAACGTTATCTTTATGAGTGAGGCGGTTGCATCGGCTGGTTTGTTGGTAATATATCCGTTTCCCTCGTACCTACATTTTCCCATTATTTGATTGACGCGACGGTTAGGGGCGTCATCATTCCTCGTGCAATATGACCTAATTCTGTACTTTATTAGATTAGATACTTTAGATTACTAGCATGCCTTGAAAACGACTGATCCGAACATGTGCCATATACCCTTGGTGTGATCAACGTTAAATTTGATCAGGTTTATTATTTTATCAGTGTTATTTTTGGAATTTTCAGTTCCAAAATTGTTTATCTTTTAATTTGTAATAACAGAAAATGCCTATACCAACATAATTTACGATATTATGTGAGACTACCAACAAACACAGCTAAAACTATAAAAAACACTAGGCATTCAAAATTACAACGAAATACGCCTCACAGACTAAAAAAATATCCTTGACAATCTTGAAAAAACATTTTAAGATGCAAATAATTCATCCAACAACTTTATGAACATTAATGTACCTAGGTACCTATCCTATTTGTATAGAAGTTTACAGAAAAACAGATTTAATACTATTCTTGTCATAACGAAACTTATAGGTAATTAATTATAGTAAGTAGTTCCTGAATGTATTTTACTTGAAATATTGACGTACCTAAACCTGCCAAAAGAATTGAAAATATAAATTATATACGTTCGAAATATCGATCGTCATTTCAATCACATGGTCAAACTTTAACAATGTAAAGAAAGTTTCAAGTATAACAAAGTATTTAAAATTACCCGTTTCAGAGTAGGTAGTACTTATGTTGCCCACATTGATGGAAGACAAAATATACCTATCCTAAGTAAATCTTTTCCACTCTTAGGTGTGAACAAGAGTGGTATAAATGGAGCGCCAACCCCTTAGCTATAGTCTTAAATAAATTCAATGCTCTCTTTAAGTTGCATACCAATTTATTCAAGTGGAAATATAAATAAGGATCTTTAGAAACTCGTCTATTCATTAACTGAATGACAATTTAGACGACACGACATTGAAATAAACGAATTTTACACGATGAGATATGTTCATTAACTTTCTTAATCAATTTCAATTATTAAAGTTGTTGGTTTCAGTATAGGCTCTTATTACAAATAAATGTATTGTCCAGGAGGTTTAAGTGGAAATGAGAGCAAGGTCCTTTAAAACGGGTATCAAGGAAACAACGAGCCCTTTGAGGAAAGCCTAGAAGTGATCGCTCAAACAGAAAACAAAATAAATGTATAGATTGTATAGGTGCGGGCCTGATTCGAGCTGCCCACACTATTAACTTCCCCTGTTTCACCCTTATGAACAAATACACCTACATGAATTATACCATACACAGAATGGTTCAGTATAATATCGTACTTAGGCAAGGGATTTAAAAAAAGCACATTTGTATATTTTGTAGGTACATGGAGAAAAACCGAAAACCACCTTGATTAAAAGAGGTTGATTTTTTTATTTCAAAAATCCAATTTAGTATTAAATAGGTTTTGAGCCGATATGCGTTAAAATAAATTATAATATGTATAACAGTATAATTATAATCTGAAAATGGCCATACTATACCTGAATCTTGGCTTAAAGATCTAATGAAATACCAGACATTCCTAGCCAACATTTTAGTAGATGTTAAACTGTCCTCCATGTTGATTTCTTAGAAAAAATATTTTGTCTGAGGTACAACAAGCTGAAACCACGTAGCTATCGTGGTGCGAAATCTTATTTCAAACTCTATAAACAAGTTCTATGTAATCTAATACACGAAATGCTATTATATAGTTAGCTCGTATCTCGTACTATAAAAGAGAACGACAACTTGAATTAGCTTTATAATTGAGTTTTATTTCAAAGAGATATTGTGGAGCGTAATAACAATTTTCACTCTCGCATAACAAGATGTATCGTATAATTTCATGTTAATCTAAGTAATTAACGAAAATCAGTGGAAAAGAAAGATTATGTACGTGCACGACACGCCTACTAAGCGGCTTTACAAAGTGTACGGCGACATCGTTATTAAGAAAATCATCTTGTAGTTAAATGGATTTGAGTATAATATGAAATTGTAAAAATACTACACTACTAAGTCATTGTATTCAATTTATATTTCACTGCTGTGAATTATGATAACAATGTAATTTATCAAAGAGAAAAGGTTTACTCGTGTGTTTAAATTGACATTTAACAGGTCATGATCAAAATAATGATTTATGATATCATACGTCTTATAAACCTATCGTGATTGAGACTATTTCCGCCATCGATCAGGACAGTCCAGCTAGATACTATTTAATTGGAAAACAGCCGTTACTGAATACATTATAATCAATCATGCATCACACTTGTATAAGATATTTCAGTATCTCGTCCTAATTGGGGAAAACAGATGCTACGAGAACACAATATTAATCTAATCGGGTAAAACGGAAACCTGATCGAACAAAGATCAGAAAATATAGTTTGAAAATATCTTGATACATAACAATAGTCTTACTTCATTGAAATATATTATTACTGATTATTAAGAAATGACTTACAATCAACTACCTCAATTTATAAGTTAAAAATGTTTGAAAAATAACTAAAGGGAATAGTAGGAAACTGAAAGCACGTCTGCCCCCTTACCATGAACTCTTAAAGCAGGACAGTTTACGTTGTGGAAGCGAGACGCCGCAATACACTACACGTAGCGGCGTCTCGCTTCCACAGCTTAAACTGTCCTGTTTTAAGGGTTCATGGTAAGGGGGCTGTTTCTATATTGCAAATAAGTTTGTAAAAGAAAAATCGTATGTTAATTTAGTTCAGAAAAGTAAATAATAGTCTTATATCTTGTATTTATATACAGCAAAATAACAGAATTTGTTACCTATCAAGATTAAGTATGACGTTATCGAAAATTCGATACACATGGTTTAAAACGTGAAGAGTCGTTGTTTGAAGCAAAGTAATCGTTGTATGAAGATAATGACATCAATATTAATAAACTGACAAGCATCATGACTTGCTTACAATTCGTCATTATTTGTCCTAGTAAACAACCAACATAATGATATTTGAGCTTATCAAAGGCCAGGTAAACTTTAGTCACTTTTAGTTCACTGCCATTGATGGCATTGATAGGAACAGACTAACTTGCACATGGAAACCTTGGAAACCAGCTAAGCCGTTTATTTAGCCTTAATTTGCATCATTAACATACAATTTATGACTAACTACTATTAATAATTATATTTTATCTAATTAAGTTTAGAATTTGCTTTAAAAATCACACATTCAGTTTGAGAACCCTAAAAAACATAGTAACATAACCATTACGGAAAACAGGGCTCTGAGATTGAATGAAGTCACCATTGCTAATTATATAATTTGATATTTACATTGGATATCGAGTGAGCAGTCAACCGTCGGTATGTTAGATGGCGTCGCTAATGGTTGAAGTAAGTTTCCAGGCGACGTAGGAGTCATCGGCTGCTGCTGCTGGCCCGGCGGCAAGGGCCGAGCCCAGTTAATAAGCGCTGTCACCGACATCGTCGGCTTATCTTTCTTCGCCACGGACATGGCCACGCACAAGCATCCTCACATCACTAGCAACCCACTGCACTTCGGTGACGTACCAAATTAAACTGCACAAATACACTAGTTAGACAGGCAACTTAGCGCACGCTGTGATAGACACGATCAATTTACGTCCTAAAAGATCAAACCGAGAGTTATAGTTACAAGTGTTATGACGCTAGGCTTCTAAATAATAGATACGTGCAAATACGGAGATACGGACAAAAGCGTCAGAGCCGCGACCGGGGACAAAGCAGACGTAGTGACATTGTGATAGCGACTGTTATTGCACCCGTCGCGCATACGACGATATCGCAATGCAACTCATCAACAATGCGCCACGAGCTTCGTCGCTGATGCTTAGCTAGTGACTAATGCGCACTAAAATTCAACAAGCTCGAATTTGACAAAAAATGTACCCGTCAACTTCCGCGCGGTTACCGGCGTGAAGGTCTCACCCGACGCGCTCAAGGTCCGCATACAATCATACGTGAATAAATCTGATTTTATGATGAAAACGAGTTCCTATAATCACATTTTTTGCCTTTAAAGCTGCAAACGATTTGGAATTGAACTAGATAATCTAAAATTTTATAGTTATATGTTAGAATGGAATCATCTAAATAATTGTAGTTGTTAGCTGTCGACCTTCGTGGTCGTGGCTTCGGCTCGTTTCTGTAATTAAGTTTTACGTCACTCATAGACCGAACTCCCTGCGATAGCCTCTACCATATAAAAATTCGCTATGTCACTTGGTAAAACCTAGCGCAATTCAAAGGTACTTATTTATTCGACACGTTTTTGTAGTAGTAGTACGTTAAAGTTATGTTTAATTCAAAGGGTTTCATACAGCGTTTGTCGTAATATTGCAAAGTAATATGTCCCCTTAAATAAATAACCCCTTTTCGTCAATTTGCGGTACGACTGACACCTAATCTACACCTATAAACACGATACATAGCGCGAGAATTAGTCACAAATGTAGATTTATTTGTCATGGAAGACGATAATTCAAAACATGACCAAATGTTTGTTTGTATAGAGACATATGCGGCCTTGGGCCTGTGCGTATAGGGACGTCCGCTGCACGTGTTAGAGACGACAAAGATTGACGACAAAAAGTTTTCCGGTGCTTAACTAAACAGAGTTAAGTTAATAATACTCAATTGTTATAATATAACTGTCATTTTCATTTCAATATAAGTAAATAAAGGTATTTTAAATAAATATTTTGACTCTACATTTATGTTTAACATCTTTGTTGAGACGTGCTTGAATTCATGGTATTGAATAATTTTACTTTGTTGATACTCTATTTTGTAAGGCCTATATTATCGTGATTATAGTAAAAATCAGACAACTATGGTATTAAGTGAAGATAGTAGGTACCATTCCTACAAAACATCCTAAGTGGTCTTTAATCCTTCTGTCCAGTGGCAATTAAAGCAACATTCCCTCGCGTATAGATATTAATTTAAGGCCCAAGTTTGGCTATAATCGTTTAAGAACGGTAAATGATTACCTACTGAAATTCTCAATTATTAAAATATCCCAGTTTTTTAATTTACTACTCTTTGTATTGAAACAAAGTACAATCCGCCTAAAATACTTATACTAACGCTTATGACTAATATGACCACTTCACATAAAAAGGTTCAAGCATCAAAAACATAATGTGCACTATACGCGTACTGCGATAAATAAAGCTAGAGTAACGTCGCACAACGTAAGGGTTTGGCTCCGAAAAATAAATAAGATAATAACGAGATATTAGATTACATCTGGACCACATACTGCGACGCTCAGTAAACGAATAATCGTGATCGATATAGATGAACAAATAAACTGTGTAATTCGTTACAAAGAAGGTAAACACCGTATAGACCGGCCGTACAAATTTGTAAGTATAATAAAACCTTTGAAAACCAAAAACCAGCGATAGAAGCGCGCAAACAATATGTTACTTACTGCGTAGGCGTTTAATAAAATTCACTTTCAATTGAAACGAAATCGGCCGGGCGTGAATTCATCCATATCCATTTACGCTCGGTTTAGGGTGTAGGGAGGCTTTTATATCATACAACTACATTACCCGAACCTGTCAATCAAGCCGTATCCTTGACGACCCCGGGTCTATGTAATTGATAGCCTCTCGTGAGAAGAGAGGATTCCTTCGTAAATTAATCTGGCTAAGAGTATTTATACTCAGATATGCGTGTTAAGCCAAGAACAAATCAATACTTTAACTAGACGAAGGAAACACGCCATCGTCAATGCGACAAAGGCTTTATACGCCACACCGTCGCAAAATGAATGAATTGAGCCATTATTATATTGTCGGGATTGATGGGCCACACAAAGGAAATCACCTCAACAATGACTAAGCAGACACTAACACTACTAGTAATAAACTTGACAAAGGAAATATTACATATTGTCGTCCCATATTTATTAAGGTTCTTCTTTTCTTTGGGCCTATGGTAAATACATATTGTTGTATTCTTTAATATTGTAGATGGAACACTCACATTAGTATGGCATTCTGTGCCCAGGACCTCCGTGCTATGTTAAATATAGCCTTAAGAAGAGACTTCCAGGGAACGATTACTACATTTGGCTGGAGGATTCACCAGATTACCCAGCCCCGTTCTTATCATGTCCCAATATCCTCACAATCAACGAATTATACCTTGTAGAAGATTAAGAGGCCGGTAAATAAAACATATCATGTTACTAATTCTGTTATGAACACCTTTTCCACAAACCGGTCAAATTCCAAAGATTTCCCGATGCCAAGTAAGACTTTTAGTTAACATCTTGATAATCATTAACGATAAATCTTTTATCTAAACATTTCGCTTTTCATGGGCTTTATCGTCTTTTAAACGACATTTTAGATTATTACGGGCGTCGTAATCCCTGGACACAATGTGGATAATGACCATCTTAATAGAGCAATTGAGGTTAAACTTGAAGTTGCCAGTCGTAAGACTTTGATCCAGATGCTATACTGGATATAGTTGTCATATTTAGATTTTAGTCTTACTGTGCAGATGAACTATCTATGCACACTTGTTTTTAAACTTAAACAAGTCTCTGTAAATATTAAAATAACACCATTTTCAAAATACGATATAAACTCAGTTCAAGTGGCTATTTCGGAGTCACTGTTACAAATAGATCAGCGTCTGTCTTCGGGGTTTAAAAAGTGGAATTATATACTCAAATATTAAATAAATGGTTTGATAAAAATTGAAATATGAATACGCAAAGAATTCATGTTTAAATAGCACTAGTCATAAAAACATCGTAAGCCAGATTAAAAAGATGCGAGAACTCGATAAGTAAGAATTACGCAGCGCTCAGTGAGCGTAGAGCAGTTTGTCGCGTTATCAAGGAATGTTTCCACTTTCTTATACTTTCTTTGGTCCGTATGCGAGCATACGTGCATGTGAAGTGTATAGAGATGGAAGTCCGCCTGCTACTATCGCCCCCCTCCGGCGGCGGCGCTATCGATCTGCACCGACCTTGACTTGACGCGCGCCCGCCTGCCACAATTAACATTGACAATAGCGACGCACGCGCAACACCTTATCAAATACAAACTTTTCTTTTCATTTATGTTTACCATTATATAGTTATAAAAAGAAAACGTCAATTTCTGTTCCAACGTTAAAATGATTATTATTTCTATCTAAAATGTTGCAATTTTCATTTATGTGGACAAATAAAATGCCCATAATTACATAGCTGCGGACGTGTATTGGTCATTAACTGGTGCCAGTTAAGTTTTACGAGACAAGTAAGTACTGTAAAAGCAGAGTCAAATGGCCGTCCTAGAATTGACCCGTGGAGCAGCAGACGTGCGGCGTGCGGGTAGCGGGTGTACGGTGAGTCAAAGGCGCGGGGGCGGTACGACGCATGCATTCGCCGCGAGATATGGGTAAACGGAACGCAGAGAGAAGCGCGCCGCGGGGGCCTGCGACCTTGGCGATTCGCTGACGACTACAGGTGTTTTTTGTTCGTGCACAAGATCGCTGAGCGATGCTCGCTCTGCTGGCCAGTCTGCACGGGGCGAGGCGGTAGACGCGCTGCGCGGGGAGACCAACCGGAACTCCAACTACAAAACAATGCTCATTTTCAATACAGAGATGCGTTCATTGTGGGACTACGTGGTAATTACAGTATTACTAACGTGTAGGAGCATAATATTATTATAGACACGTGATTCGAATCCAAATGGTTGGAAACCGCCTTTATCAGGGTAAACAAAGCCATTAAGGTAAGCATTGTCAAACAGCATCGCAATACTATTTAAGTATTTAGTAATCACAACAAAATACGAAAATAGCTTTTGTTTAACATTTTTTCAATATATCATAAATAAACAACAAATAAGTACCTACCTACGTACGATAATGTGTGATACATAGGTATTATACCGTAATCGATATTATCGAACTTAAGGTATTAGGTATGTTGACCACAAAACACCAGCAAATAGAAAATGGTGACTGATGTAAACATAGTCATTTGTCATGGTAGGAATTTGTAACGACCTATTGTTTGTACTTTCTATACTAAAATTTACACTCGTGGCAACACTATGACAAAATACCTATCGCAAAACTATTAAAAACTACCTGCAGCATGTTGTATCAAAACGCGTTTAAGTTTTCGCATCTTCAGAAAATCCAGTAACTTATTGAGACGGTGGATTAGGTTCATAGGATACCCACTACACCTTTGTAAGTGTATAATGTCGGCATCATATGATAAAATAAAAATATATGAAAACTGGAGCGTTTTATCATTTACCCAAGCGTTACATAATGACGCCAAGCGCTATGTGTCGACACGAGACCTTGGCCGTGACCAAGCCAGAGAGTAACACTTCCCGGGGCGTGACGTGACGCTCGCCACTGATGCGATTAGGTACACGCAACAATAATAAACTAAACACTCCTTAACAATTTGTACTAAATTCAAAAATATTAATAAGCGGTTAGTAAAGCAATAATAAACGAATACTGGTAATAAAACGCTAGGAAACGAGAGTATTGATTAGAATCTCTATGATATTAATCTTGGTAATAAACCACTAATAATGATTTGTAAGCAATGAAACAAAAGCACATCTAACGGACATACAATTTGAAATATCATTTAAGATGAAGCACATTTCATTTAACGATATTGAATCACTGAATAATTCATCCATTCAGCTTGCGAAAGTATGATGCATGGGCAAATATTATTTTGTTTAATTCTGAAGTATTCAGAACCTGTTATTGTTTATTATGACGAATAAAATTGAAAGTGACTTGAAAGTGACCATCTTTTCTACGGTCGGTTTTATATTCCATAAAACTCTTTAAATCGAGCAAAATACAGCCATACGGAAACAATATGGAATATTATTATCAAAAAACTCAAAGACTTTATATTAGTATTCTAAAAGTGAGATAGCATGAGGGCTGTTATGAATTCAAATGGAGTAGAAGACCTTGACAATGATACAATCGTCTTGGATAACCACGTTAAAACAATAATTAACGTGCTATTGACGACGGTAATATCTCAAATGAAATATCAAATCTGGAAATATTGTAACTTATATTTACGAGATGTGACTGGGAAATTAAGACTTGTAAAGCTTACAGAAAGTAATTCAGATATTATTTTTGGTCCAACGAATGAGAATAATATTATATTGTAATAATTGTAATAGTGTAATTATAAGTTTAATAAGTAAATTTGATAGAGTACCTTTAAATCAAATAGCTATATTTTCGGTAGAAATGTTTATGTCATTGTTTTAATTGGCCGCCATAAATCAAAACCAGGAAGGTAAAAAGGTAACTATAATCATTCTAAACCATTTAAGAATCGCTGAATATTCCTATAAAGCATATTTTGACTGAAATCCTAAGAACTTCAGAATTCACGATTCTAAAATACAAACAGTGATACTCAGACGTGCAATTAAAAGGGTTATTAACTAATTAAAACCATGGACATAATTTATGATGACAAACATTCATCGTTCTACTTCAGTTACTGGTATGTAATAATTTTACAATAATTGTCGACACAATAATTACTGTCGAGTGTGTAATTTTTCGGTTTGCAATTGCCGTCGTAATTTCCTGAAGTTTGTTTTAAATACTATGTTTATTAGAAAAGTTTAACGGAATATAAATTATATGTGCATTTTGGAATCATGGACATAATTGATTCCCTTGATAATGATATAGATGAAAATTATAAGCACTAATGATATATTATAAGCACTAATAGCCGAGTGGTATGACCGTTGGACAGTCAAGTCAAAGGTCGCAAGTTCATACCCCGGCACGTACCAATGACTTTTCGAATTCATGTGCGTACTATAAATTAGTTATCAGTTGCTAAAAACGGTGAAGGAAAACATCGTGAGGAAACCAGCACACCTGAGAGATTTTTCAACGGTGTGTCAAGCCATGTCAGAGGCCTACAGGCTGTTTAAACTCTGACATCAGACATACGATAAGAAGAAGATGAAAATGCAATTAACATTATTTTAATTCTCATAATTTATAACAAGTACCTAGCTTTAAAATGTTTTGAGAGTAATTTACTCTCAGTAAGTAAGTGATGATTTGTCAGAATCGTCGAAATTGGAAATCTGTGTGTCCAACCAACCTATTCGGAACACTGGTATTCCAAATGTTTTTATCAAGTTTGTTTAGACGGAAATTGATTGAAGATCGTATCGGAATTCTTCAGAAAGATGATTCAAGTTTAAAGACGTCTTAACTCTTCACAAGCAATAATCCAGTACCTTATAATCCAAGGAGGATAAGGACGAAAATATCTCAAATACGACAAACATTAGCCTTATAGAGAATTAATTAAGCTTTGTTATGTTTGCAGGCAAAATATGTCACTATTAATCTTATTATGATTACGAAAATGACGGGGTTCCGATCTCATCACATATTGCTTTGGCACGCTTTCGGTTTTCAGTTACATCATCCTGACGTCAAACTATCAAACGGGGAAAGTTCTGCCTTATCTCCATACGAAAATGAGGAATACGCGAATGGAAATGCAGCGGCTAGAGCAATAGAGCACCGAGATAAATTTATTCCAAACACTAGAGTCAATACACTTGCAACCTTGCAGTGCTCTTTACGACTCATGTCAGATAAAGACATAAGGGCATTAAAACATTACAAGTTTATATTGCGTATGTTAGTGATGTTGATTTAACTTCAATCGTTATCCAAGAAAGGCTATTTTAATAACGAATGAAATAACTAATTACTTTCTTCTTGAAACGCCACTACATTTTATGGTATTTTAAATCACATTAGGTAGGTATAACTTTATCAATTTTTACCAAAATAATGATAAAGATATTGACAAGCGGACTTATTGTTGCCAAAGATGCACATTTGTTTCCAAAACATAAATTATGGTTTATAAAAAAATCCTCTTAAACCTTATTATAATGGAATTATGATAAGCGATGAATACTCTAAACTGTCGATAAGAAATTAGCAATCTATACTTTACTTTGCATTATTAGGATATTGCTCCGAAATATTGAATATAAAAACTTTAATAATAGGTTATTTTCACACTTAAATGTTCAAAATATCAGCAATTGGTATTGCATACATAATCATAAAAACACCAGCAGGCGATGATAGGAATTACAGATTTATTGCTGCATGGGATCCAAGGGCGCTCCTATTTCCAAAGTTGGTAGAAATTCTGAGACAACCCTAATTCGCCAACACGAGTGACACATCACAAACATAAAAAGCGAGTGCGCGCGGGCCCGTCATGACGTCTATCATCAATGATTAATATTGAAATTACGGTAGTTAATTAAACTTAAATGCCGGTTACGGATCGTGCATCGATTTTCGTATGTCGCGAGCGGCGCCGTTTCGCGGCCGGTGCGGGCGGCGTCGCTGCTCTGACTGGCGCGTCGCGTCCCCGCTCGTACCCCGCATCGCCACCGTTTGTTTTGCTGTATTTTCGTTGTTAATCATTCTCCTTGACCTTGTGCGACGTCGAGTGGTCCACTGCACACGACTGCGCACCCCTCGCCCTGCCACCCGCCCGCGCTGCCTGACGCGCCGCATCGCACGTGCTTTAGTCCTTCGAACCGCACCATGCAATGTGACCAGCCAGACTATACGACCTTTCCTTTCGTTGGACCTGTCTTACAGTAGGTAGTCTATTAACCTATTGGACTTTTGACTATCTTAGAGACATCATCTCTTGTAATAACATGATTAAACGGTGTTTGATGAGGATAAAAATATCAACTAACAAAAAGTTATGTTCTTTTAATTATTATACTAAAATTATTTATAAACTAAAACGATCGTACGATAACTTGATATTATTTCGTTGTATGAATTGAAAATGAAACATTATTTGAACTTGCTTAATCATTAAGTTAGTCTTAAGTTTCAAGACGACTTTTCTCCATCTGTTTTACTCAAGACTAATTTTTGTAATCAAGACTGATTTGATATTTAAATTGTTCTGACATTAACGTACAGTATTATTTGATTTAAACTAGAATATGTATATTATGCATGGTCAAGGTTCAGAATCTTATCGAAACTATCCACCTTTATCTAAATCTGTTTACGACGTCGTTGCTGAACCAAATGCGTAACTATAGTTATTGACGTATTAAAAGAGCCTGTAATTGGTTTTTGTTAAACAACAAGGGGTAAAAAGCGATTTTTTGTAAATTTAAGTAGACCTAATGACAAATCACAGGAGCGAAGTCGTACAAAGTTCTTTAAAACATGGTATGGATACTAACTTATCAAATACAGTTTTCTTCAGTTATCGCGAATACTTTTATGAAAACCTCATTTTCAACTACAAATAAATACCCAGCTAAAGGGGCTTCTTTTTAAATTCAAATTGAAACCTCAACATTTCTCAGAAAATTCAGCTTTCAGTCTCTTTATTTATTAACTGTGTTCTAATATTATTCTATTTAGACGCTTCAAATGGTAATAGTTTGTAGAATTAAAAACAAATAGCTAAATACTATGTTTACAGTGATTATGTGTTTTAGAAATAGCTATGTTTCTGTGGATTGACGAAACTGTTATAGTTCAGCAATTATTTAAGATTATCTTTGTACTAAAAAGAACGATCTGAATACCTGATTTCTTAGTGATGAACTTAAGATATCACTGTATTTATTAGGTAATAGATACATCATCATCAGCCGGAAGACGTCTACTGTTGAACAAAGGCCTCCGCATTAGAAAAGGGGTTGCTATAATCCCCACGCTTGGCAATTGCAGTAAGTTGCAGAAGACACTGCTGCTCATCTTCTGGATTTACTCTTAGTCGCCTCTTACGATACCCACGGGAGGAAAGGGGGTGCTCAATTCTAGGCCGGATACCACTCGGCATCGTTCGGCACGTAATAGATGCTTACCTTAACCTATGCTTACAGAGTACATATTTGATTCGAGATCCATACTTGAATTCTAGGCGTAGTTGAGGTGAAAACGAGGTAAGCCGTAGAGTTGGTGGCTTGGTTGGAAACAGAATAAATTAATTAAAACACGTCTAGCTTTGATGAGTTTAATTAGTACTTGATTAAAACCTTTTAGGCTGATTGTAGGGTCTATGGACGGTTTTTATAAGTCTTTGGGTAACTTAACGTTTCGTTATTGTTCTCGAGATTCTGGTTTAACTAATTACAGCCCGAGGTTTATCTTTATCTGAAACTTCATTGAAATTATAATATTTAACATATTATCATTGTCACATTTTTAATTCCGAAAAAATCATTTTGATTGTCCGCCTGGCGGTCACCAGACAGACAGCACACAACGCCATCTAGTCTGAACTCTTGTCACTACTTAAAAGCGCCATCTAGGGATATTAACTGACAAATTGATACAATTCCATCTAAGATTACATTTTTCTTTCATTTTTGGATATAACTAACACAATTTATTTTGTTGGAAGTAGCATGCCAGCTTATATGATAAAAAATTTACATTGGCACAGAAAATAATATTGGTCCTAAAGGAATGTACTCAATCAGGACTTATAAGAAGTTATTGTATCTCATTAATTAATCATTAATTAATGTTATTGTATCTCATGGCAGAGATAATTATGCTTAATAAGGTGTTATTAATCTTTATTAGTTAATTCAAACCTGAAGTACCTATAGGTCAGTAACTTTTTTTTTCTATGCACTCAATATATTTCTATAATTCAAGATTGCTTTTGAAGATTATGTAACATATTTTTTCTTCTATCAATTTAAATTTTGCCTTTTTTGGATTAAAATAAACGCATTTTTATTACCTATAATTGCCCTACTTCAGGCCAAAGACCTTTACATTGATGGATAAAAAAGTACAATGAGAATAAAAAAATATCTGTCAGTGTAGATCCTACTATGTAGTTTAGTGAGTTCATTTTGTTTTCATACAAACTGGTGTAATGTAGGTTGTAGGAGAGGCCTATGTCCAGCAGTGGACTAAGATAAGTTGATGATGATGAATGTAGTTGAGATGTTGTATTTAGCTAGGTATAGAGATATGAAAGTATTTACTAATAAAATTTGTAATTTGATGTACTATTTCTTCTATGATTTACCCATGTAATAAAAGAGTATATGAACCACAGTAATAAATAAAAAGAGATGTAAGTAGAACTTTAAAAAAAAAAATGCACTGTACCAAAAACTTGAAGCAACTTTTTCACTTTATAGTAAGCTAATAATAAGAACATTAATAGTATTCATTTAATACTGCTATAGATAATTGGAACAGGTACCTAAGTTTCAACCGAATCATGCACTATTGATGACTAAGCCATGCATACAAGAATAATTTAAAAATAATTGACAGCAAAAAAAAAAGACATGTTTTAGCAATACATTACTACTACTTTCTCATTAAGCAGTGAACATGATCTGTGTCAACAATGCCCATAAATACTTGTTAAATTATTATCGTGTTTAGAATCGTTCAATAACCCCTACAACTTATCCAAAGTATTATCTAGAGTAGAGCCAAATAAATTGAACAAAACACAATATGTAAAGCAACTAACAGTCTCTAGAATAACTTACAATGCGGGTTTATACGACTGCACTAATAATTCCTAAAGGAACTATTGTTTATCAGGTAAAACAAGGGGCTTAGTAACATAAATACATTATAATGCATGTATATAATTTGATATACCCAATCAAAGTTTACAATAGTATCGCTAAATGCAAATGTACTTACCTGAATCTCTCGAGGGCTCCATCATTGGCTTTATTTATCTATCGTCTACGATACACCACTTTCATAGAATAGTTCAGTGGCTAACGATGAACCTGTCAGTAACAAGGTCGTTGAACTAAATATACCTATAAGACGATGAAATTATACACCCCCTTGCTGTATACACAGAAGGCTTTGGAGATATTATGAAACACACTCGTTATAATACTTAATTATAATCAAATACAGCAATAACAAAGGATAATATATATAAAGAATTCACGAATAACCCAATTTCAATTAATTCTTAGTGACATAAAACAACGCGTCACGTCACAGTCGAATTTCGTTTAGAAATTCAACCAATGATCAGATGAATTGATAAAAACTTAAATTCAAAGGAATAATAAGTTTAAAACTATAATTTATTCTATGTACTTAATTAAATATTTTCAGCTACCGCTATTGCTATTGTAGGTCATATAATATCTTAAATAGTTTATTGAGAAATATTTTGACATCCAATATCATGCAATTCACGATTCCAATAATTGTTTTATTTGTGATATATTACTTTTGTAAGTAATTAAAAATAATAAAAAAATCATATATGGTTTATTATGCTGGTAATAACAAAACTTTTCTTGTAGGTCCCACAGTACAGTAATATTTTTATTAATCGGCTTACTAGTTTATTAATAAAGCTTTGAATAAATATTGAAAATCATTTTTTTTGGAAATATTTAATAGAGCGGAACGCTCTTTTTTAAATTTTCAATGTCAAGTTAATGTCATGTAATAAGGTCAGTTCTCATTGTCAGCCAAAGTTTATTAATTTGCATTGGTTATTCTATTGGTCTAAAGGTAAACAACATTCAGTGAACCAATCAAAATTAAGAACAGTGACATGACCTTGCATTCGTGTAACTGTAAGTTTGAAATTGAAAAAAGTTTTGTATAAATACTCTGCTGACAATATTACAAGTTTACTTACTTAGTTTCCCGGCGTAATTGTTTAGTGTATTGTAATTTTTGCATTGTAATTCCATATATCAGTACGACGACAATAATTTTGAAGTGCTATCAAATACGTAAGCTTTGTAACGCTTTACCGACAAAGTACGACACTTAAACGAAGTTAAACATGGAAAACAAAAATGATTTCCAATATCCTCATACTTTTATATTACTTGGTGCTTCAGGCGATCTAGCAAGAAAAAAGATTTATCCGACAATTTGGTATTTATACCGAGACAATCTTTTACCTCGCCACACCAAGTTTATTGGTTATGCTCGCACGAAACAAACGATGTCCGAAGTTAAAGAAAAATGCAAAAACTATTTAAAAGTGCGTCCTGGAGAAGAAGAGAAATTGGAAGAATTTTGGGAAGCTAATGACTATTTTGCTGGATCCTATGACAAAAGAATTGACTATGAAATGCTTAACCAGCTAATAAGCAAATATGAGAAGGGTCCTGTTGCCAACAGAATTTTTTATTTAGCTGTGCCACCAACCGTGTTTGAAGATGTTACAGTAAATATAAGGAATGCATGTGTGTCTATCAAAGGTTTCACAAGGGTTATCATTGAGAAACCCTTTGGTAGAGATGATGAGAGCTCCCAGAAATTGAGCAATCATCTTGCAGGTCTGTTTAAAGAGGAACAAATTTACAGGATTGATCACTATCTTGGCAAAGAGATGGTACAAAACTTGATGACAATTAGATTTGCTAATCAAATATTCAGCCCTTCATGGAACAGAGAAAATATTGCATCGGTACTAATTTCATTTAAAGAACCATTTGGAACTGAAGGCCGTGGTGGTTATTTTGATGATTTTGGTATAATTAGAGATGTGATGCAGAATCACCTCCTACAAATTTTGTCACTTGTTGCTATGGAGAAACCTGTAACTTTGAACCCAAATGATATAAGAGATGAAAAGGTAAAGGTTCTACGGCATATTAATCCTATTGTACTAAATGATATATTGGTTGGACAATATGTTGGCAACCCTGATGGTAAGGGTGAAGAAACACTAGGTTATCTCCAAGATCCAACTGTGCCAAAAGATTCTGTTACTCCAACGTATGCTCTTGCTGCTCTTCATATCAACAATGCCAGATGGCAAGGTGTGCCTTTTGTTCTTCGCTGTGGAAAAGCCCTGAACGAGAGAAAAGCAGAAGTCAGAATACAATACAAAGATGTCCCTGGTGACATATTCGATGGACATGCAAAGAGGAACGAGCTGGTCATAAGGGTTCAACCTGGAGAAGCATTATATTTGAAGCTTATGAGCAAATCACCTGGAATGAAATTTGACCTGGTAGAAACTGAATTGGACCTTACATATAGTATGCGTTATAGGGAAGCAGATGTACCTGATGCCTATGAGAGGCTGATTTTAGATGTGTTCACTGGTACACAAATGCATTTTGTACGTAATGATGAATTGAAGGAAGCCTGGCGAATTTTCACTCCAGTTCTTAAGGAGCTGGAAGAAAAGCATATTAAACCTGTCCCATATGTGTATGGATCACGGGGGCCTCGAGAGGCAGACAGCAAACTTGCAGAGAATGACTTCAAGTATTCTGGCTCTTATAAATGGCAGAAACCCACACTATCTTAGATAGTTACCTGTGGGAGCGGGTTAGACTTGCTGGTGGTGGTTTGCTTCTGGTTGCTGATAATAATTATAATAAGATAACTAACTCTCAATCTGCTTGTTCTGTTCTATGTTATTTGTTACATTCCAATTTTGATCACAATTAGTTATAATAATATTGTTGTTTATTTATACTCTGCATTCACTTTCTGCATCTATTAAAGTTTTACATTGTTATGTATAGAAAGCAATTATATAAAGAAACAATTTTATATTTATTTAAGGTTTTTCATGATAATATAATAAGTTAAGGGACCATTTTAACTACTTAAATGACAATGGTTGTGTATGTGCCTTTTACATTTTTATAAACTGTGTAATATTTGTAACAATTAAATGCAAGCTGTGATAATCTTGTAACTCTGCATGAGCTATGATCAAATTAGTTTATTTATGAAGACTATATCTCGAAAAATAATACTAAAGAGTTCAAAGTTTAAAAAAACATTCCTGTCTACTTAGTTTTGATGAGAAACATTTTATTTTATATGCTATTTATTATTGTATAATATAGGTATTAAATTTGATAGTTTTATATATAGATATTGAGTTGACCTAGTTGACAAAACTTGTTACAATTGTAACCTACAGTTGTAAGGTCTGTTTGAAGGTATAGATGGTAGCTGACAAAAAATAGTTTTTTTGTAAGTCTTTCACTAGCTATGGTTTCTGCTAATAAAATATTTTAAAATGGGATTTGTATTCTCAGTATGTCTCCAACTAAGCATAGGCTTTGTAGGTATATTTAAAAAAACTGTTTTTAATTCTATTTTATCAACAATTTTGAGTTTACGAAATACAAAAATTATATGATTTGAAATCTATACAAAGCTATTAAGAGAATTTTTAAGCATTTATGACAAGCATATTATTTCATACGTTTTGTAAAAAGAAATGTGTTTTAAATTATTATTCGCTAGGCACTTAAATCGTATGTTGTCTGTCAAGAATGTTATCAAACATAATTATTATCGCAATACCAATCAATTGCGTTTCCACTTCTATTGACCACTTAAATATAATTTTTGTTGACTTGTTGTCTGTTCTTAATTAAACAAAGTTTGTTATTATTTTAGAATGAGGTATTATTCTGAATTTGATTCATTGATTTGCGCATAATTATTTATATTGACGTTCTTTGTGTTAATGTAATGCATAATAAAATATGACCTTTCGTAAAGGTGATCGCCCTTAGAATTGACTTGCATTATGGATCTTTTATATTTTTTTATGTATCCTTAGGATAATTTATATAAACTTATTGCTTTTGTTACTGAAGGTGAAATAAACAGTATAGTACTGAGAAGACTTATTATTTAATAACTTATTAGGGATTTATAGAAGAACCTTGGATTCATAGAGCATAATCAACAGGTCCAATCATGCAGACAAAAAACCTAGCTCGTAGATGGCTTACAATACAAATCGAAACTACATTAATCTCACTTTATGAATCGGATTAATCAAAGGTTAAATTGCCAAACAACGCCCTCTATCTAGACATCGCGTAAGTAATTAGCATTGAGGTAATTAGCCGAAATGAGTGCTATCACTACGTCATATTTATGAGTGTTAAGAGCTAAAAAAAAAAATTTTTTCGCAAAACATTAGGTATTCTTATTTTGCTATTGATGATATCGAATTATTAACCAATTTCATGAATGAAAAGATATTTTATATAGCTACAAAACTTTTGCAAACCTTACTGAATCAGAGTACCTACTGTTAATTTATTTAGGTACTCAAAGATTTACTTATCAGTTCACGATGGAAGCCTGCATTCTCAGTATGTAAAATTATACTTATTTTCTCTATGGTAAAATGTACTCTGTGGTCTTCACTTCAGTTTACTGATTTTAAACGGCGTTAATGTTTTTAATAATTTAGAACAAAATATATTTTTTTAATATATTTTTTGCAATAGTAACACAAATTTTCTGTAATTCCTTGTTGTCATGTCATACTTGACATTTAAAATAGAACCTCATCGAGGATAACTTGCTTATCTAGCATTATACAAGGATAGAAATACGAAATAGCAGTGTGTGTGAGTAAGATAGCATACCGTTACATAGTTCAATGTTTTTGTTGTGAGTATGTAGTGTGCGCCTATTATCTGTCATGTCAGCTGAGTGATTATTGAGTTGAGCAATGGTGGTGTTTTTACATTTTCGAGAGCTAAAATTATAAACAGCCCAACTATTTTGTGTATTTCGCTATATGTGTTTGTTATTTAATTAACATGATGAATGGTGAAGCCTGTTATGGATTTTGTTTGATTACTCAGCAATGCTCTAAGGAGTATTTGCGAGATTTCTAGACTGCGTAAGTGCTAAATCTTTGTTGTTAAAAAAATGTTCTAACGCACAAGTCAATCTTATCTATTTTGATGATTATGACTTGCTATTTTACTTACTTTTAAGTTAACTCGTAAGTAGCAATGGCTAAATTATTAATAATTATGTAAAAGTTTACAAATATACCGAATGTACAGATAGTCCATACTATGACGTTGTTGTTTATTTTAGGCTTGTCTACCAAATACGTTTCGTTTACGCGTGGTCTTTTTTTTCTTATGTATAAGGTACGAACAACTAGTGTAAGAATAATTGAAGCTGTTTTCATAAGGTTAGGAAATTATTTTTTACGAAACTAATATTTTTCTATACATAAATATTTAATATTCGCTTGGGTGCAAAAACACCCCTAAGAAGTTCTTTCATATTTTTTTTATAGTAGGTTTCTATTGTTTTAATATATTTATTTTATTATAGCTTCTCATGGCACATTTAAAAAACAAATCAGTTCTGGCTGTTAGTTATATCTGCAGGGTTTTTTTTATTATTACTTATAAAGTTAAAATCAACTTGCAAAAGGCATGCAAATATTAGCTTTATTTATTTGAGTAAAATGTTATAAATACAGTCTTTCTTGTTTTCTTCTTTGTTCTTTTTAAAATCAACAACTTCTCTTATGCCACATGTAATGTTTTAGTGTAATACTAAAAAAAGTAAGTCAGTAACAATAATTTGAGCACATAATATTGATCAATTGGTATATTTTTTATTTAAGAATTTTAATCTTTGTGTACTAACTGGGCTTATAATGTATTTCTCTATTGTGCACATAGAACATGTAAAACACAATATGAAATTTGATTTACAGGGACAAGATTAAATCAGAATTTTTCTTGTAAGAAAAGAAATATTATGTTTGTAAGTTATTCATTCTATGAATGAATGAGGGGTTATGTGTTATGATGTTCAACATTATCTTAAAAATAGTGATAAATGATTATTTTGTTTATAACAAACAATAGTTATATTAATTCTTATGTTCATTTGTAGTGTCCATCGATATGCAGGGCAGATGCAAGCTCTAGTGACCTTAAGCTGTTTAATATTTAAGCTGTGAAAGTTCATAAACTGCCACCATGCTGTATGTGTTTCATGTGGATGCTGGTCAAATGACCACATATGATATGAGCCTTACATTGCAAAAGTAAGTATAAACATTTTTCAGTTTCAGAATTAACTTTAAATTACAGGTCTGTAAATTTTTATGTCTTTGCTTTTGACAAAAAATTGTTAAATTAAAAAAATAAAAATAAACCAGACTGTCTTTTTCAAACATACCTCAATATTGTATCTACTGTACACACATAATATTGTAAAGGTTAAAAGTCAATAAAGTGCTTAATAAATTGTTCACTTAAACTCATTTAGTGACTTGCAACTTTATTCAACTACTCAGTTCCTAACAAAGTATTGTTGTAATGCTACTAGGTTTATTCATGAGAGACAGAAGATATAAAAGTCTGAAAGTTAAAATGTAATTAGCCCAGTTTCTTTACAGTACTAAGAACATAGATATAGGCATTTGAATACACCTAAAATGTATTATAGTAAAAGGTGTAAACCTGAACAAAATTAAAGAAGCATTTTTGTTTTTAGTGTGGCCTCATTAAGACTAGCAATAGAGAGGAAGACTAAAGTGTCAGCAAACTCCTTGGTGCTCCTAGTGAGTGGGGGTGAAGTTCTGCAGTCTGACCACATGGTGTCCTCCTACAGTGCTGGAACAGACACAAACCCAATTTACATGTTCAGCAAACCTTCTGTGAAGGAGAGCCATTTGAAACAGTCTAGTAAGTTTCTCATAAAAACTTATAAATTACAATACATCCTATTTAAAGTATTACAATCTGCTGTATTGTTTTTATTGAATTAATTAAAGAGACTCTATTTACTTAATTCAGCTGTTGTTACCAGCCAGTTACAGTTAAAAATAAAATATAATTATTGTATTTTTAGTGTGTGATTTGAGTCCAATTGTGGAGTTAAGCACTGGTGAGTTTTCAAGTGAATTTCGGAGTGCTTTTGATGGGAAGTCAGTAGCTGAGTTGAAGGCTGCCGTGGAGAAGTGTTGTGCTCTGCAACCTAATGTATACACTGTGATATCTTGCGCGTCGCTCGCGCAGCAGTTCAGTGACCTCGCACTCGAGGTGTCCAGCAGTTGTGACCAGCTGGTGCATGAACAGCATTTGCAACACCAAGTAAGTGTGAAATATGTCGATTCAATTTTTTTTCAATTATCAATGTTAAGGTTGTCTTCTTCTTCTTTGTTCCTCACTCTTGAGAATTGCGACCACATGTTGTTCGTTTTCTACTCATGAGGATTGTGTAATTCAAGGTCCACGCATACTTTTATCTTTGTTTTATAATTAAAGGAATCTCAATAATGATGATGGATTGATGTACCCAAGTTCAGAAATAAGTAAAATCTCATTAAAATCGCATCCGCAATGAACACGCGCCAAACGGCTGATACCGGGACTTTAACCGTATCTTCTCAACTATTCGTTTGAAATGGATATAAATAACAGTCATTATGAATTTTCGAGCAGTTTTAATGGTACTAGTTAATCTTATCTAATTGCTATTACAGTAATAGATTCCAATTTGGCCATATTATATATTATGATAGATGTAATTATGTTGACATACTTTGCGATTATCACTTATATATGAACCAATTACTTAGCTATTTATCTACCTTGTAGATAACATTGTCTATTGTAATAATACGTGGCCTTCTTACTTTATAATTCAGAAGGGAAGCGATGGGATTGATTTTGAGTGGACTAATGTCCCAGCCAGTTCGTTCTTCGATCAGTGAATACAGTATGTGTGTCACTAGGTATAATTACAATTTAAATTAACTAGTTTAAGTAAACTAATCGGTGCGTACAACCTCGACCCAATATCATTTGATTAATGATTCCATTAAAACAGGGCTGGGCAGCGGTGGTCGCTAACTTGGAAGACATATTCAACGAATTTTGTGAGAGGTCGCGGAATTTTAAAGAGTCCTTCAGAAAACATCGACTAAAAAAAGAAGAGTATCACGAAAAGTTATCTGGGTAAGTGAATCATTTACATGTAAATTATGTTGTCTACATTTATAAATGTTTAGTCATATTGCGGCTTTGAAACGTGATTTATTAAAGTGCATGACGAAGGACTAAACTCTTAACAGCTCATCGTAATGTCTAATCTCTGGCTATAATTAAGGTACACTCCACGCATCCATCACTTAAAAATAAGTACTTGGGTATTTAAATTTTCCCCCTGTCACTAATAATGCGCCAGTCCAATTGACAACACCGCAATGCTAGTGAGAAATAGTAAACAGTGTACAAATTACAATGTCGATGTAATCTATGCGCTGTACCGCACGTTCGTGTTAAAAACCATTAATGCAATTCGTTCAAGTTCACAGCAACATTTATTTATCAACAAAGAAAATATTTACAAATATTCCGTTGATACAAAATAGGTAAACAATTTTTTACAGTCACTCTATTTTACTCTATTTAGCCGCAGAATTGTGCATTAATTTATGATTATTTACCTTGAAAATAAATAATCTGATAGGTTCTTTAATTGTGTAATGATTTAGATTGCAAAAATCTCTCGAGGTTGTGTATATACGTCAAAACGAAAAGAATGCGTTTTAATTGAATTAAAGATTAATGCGGTATTACTGTACACACATTCTTCGTGGATTATCATCGTGACATATACCGTAATAAGTCTTATTGTACCTATCTATGTTTATGTTGCATGCGAGTAAGTTTAGTTGGCATACCTCACTCGAGTTGCAGGTCAATCGAATGAATAAATAATTTTAGGTACAGTTGCGCGCAACTTGCCTGTAATAGGGCAGTGCAGCTCTTTTAGTATTGATCTGCCCGCAACTATCATATACTTAGACAGTAAGGATAATAACTTCTACTTCCACGTAGTATACATACTTAGTAAATGTTTGACACATTGACAAAAAATCTTAACGGCTCATTTATGAAATTAATACAAGTAAAGTATAGAGATCGCGAATTTATAGAGTTCCAAATGTTTAAATGCAATGCTAAATCATTTTATAATTAGGTCATTGTTTTGTAAAAATGATATCAAACCGAAAATAGGTCCGTCCGATGTCAAGAAATGTATGTTACATTCGGACCACAGCCGTGCATCGTCGCATTTCCATTGACCCTGACCGGCGCGCCCCACTTTTGTTTTGCATATACTCGGCCACAATTCAGTCTAGACCAACTTTGATGATAAGCTCGAACCTCTTTATTGGCACGTGATACGTGTTTAAAGTACAACTAACAATGATTCTTAATACTTCTGCAAAATATCTACACATGTAGGTATGTTTTGCAACCAGACTGGTTTAGCATTTGAAAAGGAATACATGTTTAGTTACGCAAACAAAGGAGACAATGATAGGACATCTATTTGTCTTCTCGCTTTATGGGAATAAAGCAGGGGATTTTCCGTGCGTGTGATGCACGTAAATAGTTAACACATTCACATACTGGGTTTGTAGCTCCGCACTCGGAAAAAAATAGTTTGTTTGCATGAAAAGCAGCCTGTTTTATTTCCGACTGTCAGTATGCCGGAAAACTAAAGCTATTTCATAGTTACAATACATATAACAAAATAAATGATTTCTATGTAAATATGTTACTTGTTATTTTTGTTGTAATTTAATCTTATTTTCCATTACTGTAACTGCTAATCAAAGATAAGATGATAAGAGCGATATTTGTTTTAGGCTGAATGAAGTTTTAGAATCTTTAGGCAAGATACCAATACTGCCGGCGCTGCAGTTAAATGCCGAGGCCCACCGATTCTCAGCGTTTGATGTTTTTGAGGACACCGATTTTGAAGGTCCTCACTACAGGATCACACATCCCCTGGACAACAGCTCTGAAAATAAGCCTTGTCAGGATTTTGGCGTAGAGGCATTTAAATTGTCCGACGAAGATGGTAAGTTCTTAAAACAATACGTTGTCTGTTTAAATAAGTGTGCCATTATCGCGCGTTTTGTGAAATGAGTTTGTATTAAAAAGTAAATAGCAGGTACGTCTGTTTTATAGAACTAAAACGTCTGAATTTTAACGAAGCAGTTGCTATACGAGGGCCAAGGCCACAGACTGGTGATGGAGAATCGTCAGTTTTTAACCCCACTTTAAATCTACATAAATTGAAGAAAACAAGAAAATTTAGGTCACATTGTTAGACTCATTGTAGTATGAATGGACAAAGTAAAATAATATAAGAACATTAAAAAGTCAATAACACGATTCGATTCATCGTTGTCGCTTTATCTAGTTCTCGAATCAATCGTTTTACATCTTGCGTCAATGAGATATCTACTTAAAAAAACTCCTGATTAAACGATTCGTTTTTAGTAGGCCAGAAGTTGAATTAATTTAGATTTCAATGTCAATGAGTCGCTATTACGACGCCGGAGCTATTATTGGCTAATGACTTTTTAGTGCAAACAGGTTTGAACGGAAACGATTATGGGCAAGCGTTGACGTCATTCAGGTGATTTGAAGGGTTTTATGCGTGATTTATGTACAGATTGTTGCGTCTCTAGGTAGGCCACTGACTGATAACATTATTCCAATTATAACATTAATGAACGACTGTTTACCTCTTATCTTTAGTGTGACTTGCAATTTATTACTTGAGAGCGAAACAACGGATGTTTTCGCCAAAAGTAATAACAACGCAACCTTTTATGTGTTTGATTAGTTAATATAATTATAGGTAGGTAACTTAAAAGTGCAGAGGTAACATTAATAAATGAGACGTTAGCGATTGATAATAAGAACGATTTAACGATGCCTTGTTTACATTTCTTCATCTACTTTTACTATAGTTTTAACAGAGTAATTATTTACTTTCAATCAAGCCGTTATTAATTACAACATAACAATAGATTAGGTCGTCTGCTAGAATAATATAAACCAAGACAGATTAGAAGACAATTGTCTTATTAAACCATTGTCTAGATGACTACTATTGACTGTTTTAATCATATTAAAAGAATTAAGCGACAGATGCTAATAAAACCTCTTTACGTTTCAGTGTTTGAACACAAAGATGTGTCAGGCAACGAAGGAGCGACGTCTTCGGAACCAGTACCGCACATCGAGGAGTCTGATGAAGGGGTCACCTTCAAGGCTCAGTCCTACGAAAGTAAGGAGGAACCATCACTCCTGCACTGGATACTTGCTCAAGGAAATAAAGCTTCGCTGCAAGATATCCTGGATTATTGCCAGAAGGGACTAGCCTTAGTAAGTAGTTCTTTTTCATATCGTATGGTTGATGAAAAACATGGAGTTCAAACCGCCTGTAGGCCTCTGACATGGCTTTATACACCGTTGAAGAATCTCTCAGGTGTGGCGGTTTCCTCACGATGTTTTCCTTTACCGTTTTTAGCAACTGATAACTAATTTATAATATGCACATAAATTCGAAAAGACATTGGTGCGTGCCAGTGTTTGTTCTTGCGACCTTTGACTACTGAGTAAGTACTGAAATATGAAGAGTATTTGTATAAAGCGTATGTTTACTATTTTCTATGATTGCGGTGTATGGTATGAGAGACAATGGTGTTTGTGTTTAAGTTATTGTACTTGTATAATAATGACGGTCAGAAGGATCCGTCTTGTATTAGGAGCTTGTAAACATCCCTCTTACTTATAAATAATGCTAAACTGCTTAAGTCTATTGACATTTACATTTTTTGTCATGTTAACGATAGTGACAGGTATCATTTAATCAATTGTTCAACACTGACTATTAACTTCTACAAACTGTATTTTATTCCTATGTATTTATATTCCTAGGTACGTATATTGATAGTTTTTTTTTAATAAAAGTCACGAGAAATATTTTCAACAAAATACTTTTTAGTAAGTTTTGAAAATCTCAGTCAACCCATTTTTAATATCTTTTGGAGTTTACGCGTATTAAATTTTATCAGAATGCATAAAACCTTTATCAAAGTATGTTTTAAGGTTACACATACTCCTATGTATGTTCTTGTAATGCTAATAAAATCGCTGAATGAAAAATGTTTTGATTTAAGTTTTTCATATTGTACCTTATTTAATATTAAAGGCTTCATTAAATGATGCCTGTAAATCGCGGATAAGTTTTTGAGGGTCTATTTACCAACATTCAGTGGCAATTCTGTTGCCATTCATTCAGCCTCCACTGGGTTAATCGCTTTCCCGTTGAAGAAACGGAATTGAATTCTTAATCTGTACTTACAGCTAGACGCAGATCCTTTGAAGGAGCGTGAAGCAGAACTGTACCATATTCTGGAGTATGCCAACATGCATGGTCTGAAACATATTAAAGGCATTGAAGAGCGGCTATACGGGCTCGATCAGCTGTTAAACGATGTGAAGAAACTGGAGCGAGACCAACGGGACCAGGCCGCGTCGCTTATACAGGTGAGGTTAACTGTAGAATATTCTAGAAGTGGAATGTCGGTACTATCGGTCACCTTGGACGAAATTAGAACATATTCATGATTAACTTTTGAAAAGGATCGGCTATCGCTTGTACAGATTAGGTACTTTAGGTAGTAATGTCATACAAAAATCCACGTCCGTTATACCAAAGAGGTCTTTTCAGTCAACATTTTGCACTGTCACTATGATAAGTTTCGATTCGAGTCTTATTCTAGTCCATTAACTTTGCCAAGCATCGGGCCCACACTGTAAATATATCGTCTCTAGCCGCTTTGGGTTTATCGCCATTATTAACTGACTTACTTGTGTATTTTATTCAGTGCCGGGAACGTCTGAACACGACATGCGACCCTTCCGTCCTGCCCACTCTAGTCCAGTCACACTGGTGTCAACTGAAGAAGTTGTTGAAAGGACATCAGATGCTTATCGATATCAGAAGACGCATCGCCAAGTCTAAAGACGAGCTCTCCCATATACTGAAGGCTAGATTAGAGTAAGTAACAATTTTTTTTGTTTGTAGCTGTGTCTAACATGATCTATAAGTTCAATAAAAATGGCTATATAGTAGGTTGATGACGAGGTTAACTGCTCAGTGCTAAAATTGTCAAACATCTACTTTTGACCAAATTAGAAATGTTAGGGAAACAGGCTTGGCTGATCTGTCATGCTGCTGACTGTAGACAATTTTTCATTGAGTAGCTTCATCATCATCAGCCCGTTGCAGTCCACTGCTAGACATAGGCCTCTCCCAAGGTACGCCACAGAGCCCGATCTCCTGCTTCCGCATTTTGCTTAAAACCAGCAAAATTTGTAGGTATTTTAGTGAAACATCCACGATTCTTTATTGCTATATGACTAACCAATCTAATGCTACCCCCAGGGCGGTACTGATGATCGAGAACTCGATGTCGGTGCAGGACGCGCACGCGATGCTGTCGTTCCAGTGCTTCAACCGTCTGTCGCGCTACTTCAGCATCGTGGCGCAGCTGCACCGCGCGCCGCAGGTGTTCGTCAGCGCCGTGCACGAGGTCGCACGGAGGAGGACCTTCTCGCAGGCGCATCTTAAGGTATGTTGAGCTAGAAGTGCCTTATTTTAAGGGTAGCTTGTACTTCGGTAGTGTGCGTAAGAGGTGCGCTGGTCTAGGCATAGTGATCGCGGTGTTGTTTTGAAATTGTTTTAAAATATCACGATAGATACTTGTTCACGTGTGTGAATCTAGTAGGAAATTTTAGGGTTAGGTTAGGTTAGTATTATTTTGGACTTCGATCTTTGTGTTATATGAACATTAGTAACGTGGGTGCGTTTCACAAACATGGCATATCATATACACAAACACCCAGACTCGGGACAAACGTCTGCGGATTGCGCAAATTTATGTCCCGTGCGGGAATCGAACCGCAACCCTTAGCGCAGCAGTCCAATCACTTAGCCGCTGCGCCAATCAGGTCGTCAATGTTCTCTCAGATTGCGAGGTAATGAAAGCGATTATCAATCTGGTAGTATCTTATTTATCGGCCAAAAGTACTACTATTCTGAAACGCATTTTTGAGACAGACTTTAAATAACAGAACATATTTTAAATTGATAAAGGAAATTTGAAAAATGATGGACACGAGCGGGATTCGAACCCGCGACCTTCGCCGATCCGTGGCAGGTTCGCATTCGCGGGTTCGAATCCCGCTCGTGTCCATCATTTTTCAAATTTCCTTTATCAATTTAGATTCAAGCTTAGCATGGGCAACATGCTAAAATGGCACCAAAAGTCAGAACATATTTTTCCACCCTATTTCCAGTGGGCGACGGACCTCGCAGATAAATTACTGAAGATCCACGACGAGGAGATAAGTAGGCGGCAACAGTTCAACACGGTGTTCGAGGGCCACTTCCTGCGCAGCCTGTTCCCGGGCATGACGGAGCTGCCGCCCGTGTTCGCCACGCAGGCCCCGCCCACTTTCGACGCTAACCTGCCGAAGCTCACTGAGGCCGACGTCGAATATATAGCCAACTCTTTCCCAGACCTCACTAAGGATATTCCCAACTACGACATGGATTCTACTGTACAGTTTTTCCAGCAAAGGTAATAAATACGTATTTAAACATTTTACTTCCCGTAATTTTAACAACTGTTTCGGTTTAGTACATAAGGTGTAGACTTTACCGAAAGTATGGTTTGAATGTACGGGGCATTAGCCTGCTTGTAACAAATGAATCTAGCAAATGAACTAATTAAAATATATCTTGTTACTTCTACAGAATACGTGCTTCAGAACACGAAAGTAAAGATGCGGATATTCAAGTAGATATGGATAAGTAAGTTAAAAAACCTTTTCCATTTTATAATGAATATATCTACATTATGTATAGTATGATAACATGTTGTTTTCTTGTTTCACAGGGATTTTGATTCGGTTACGGACACCGGCGACTTCGAAAAGCTTGGCGGTCAGAGTTCAACACAAAAACAGAAAGTCGACATCTCCGTTATATGCGTTCCTGAAACGATGGCCGTGTCGACGGTAACCGAGGTGCGAAAACTACCGGTTATATTGGAAATCGCGGAGAGCCCTCCGAAATCAAGCGATGAGTTCGAAAACTCGGATTTATTCATCGAGGAGTCGCTACCATCGAGCTTGGAATGGGGCCGGGACGACCGACAGGTGTACATCAACCCGTCGAACATCGATAGTCGCCACTCTTGTAAGAACTCCGGTGAAACACTAACCCCCTATATCTCGGAGCTCTTATATGAGTGGTTGCCGTTATATTTATTATTATTTTTTTGCTCCTGTCTTCACCGGCCCCGTATAAGCTATCATCTTTTGTTTTGTTTTGCATATTAGTATTATCATTTTTTGTTGTTTGTGTAACGTAGAACACACAGTATTGCGCGATAATTTAAAAAATATTTAAATTCTGAATGTCATCTTTATTTCCAGGACAATATGGATACACACAAAATAAACATGGACAAACTGCAAGAATTTTTAATTAAAGTTTACGGTTTATGTAAAGTTAATATCGTGTATATAATGGAGGAGTTGATGAACTTGAAGAATGAAGTAAATGAACAGAAGAAATTTATAACGAGTAAATACTTAGAGATACTAGAAGCTTGGGAGAAGTCGAATGACGAGAGTGCGATAAGGTTCCGCGAACAGACGCAGAGGCTAACGGTCGACCACGAGCTAGAACTAAGTGATATGAAGGCAGCCCTCAACGAAAAAGACGAAGTTATAGCCAACCTTAAAACCGACACAGACAACATCAGATCAGAACATCAAAAACAAATAGAGAGGTTAGAACAAGAACACCAAGAGACTAAAGATTTACTGGACAAGACCAGAGAAGAGATCAAAGGATTTGAAAGTAAACTGG
This sequence comes from Abrostola tripartita, assembly GCA_905340225.1. NCBI lineage: Eukaryota > Metazoa > Arthropoda > Insecta > Lepidoptera > Noctuidae > Abrostola > Abrostola tripartita. The sequence continues at coordinate 9,768,063 of HG996488.1, forward strand.
AAGAAATAGAGGCGCAGAAACAGAAAGAGATCAAGGACTTGCAAGAGAAGATGCATATGGATTATAAGGCGGAAATTGAGTCTTTACGATCTAGGTAATGTATTAATATACCAGTGACCATTTTGTTTAATTCACATTCTAATATAAATTTCTAGACAATAAAAAAATAATTAGAATATTATTTGCAATGCTTGAATCATACTTACACTTGCTGATTAGATATTCTAAACGGTATTGTAGGTATTCTAAAATATCTACTTATAAGATTATAAAATTTCACAATGTCTTTCAGGTTCCGTCTAGTAGCACTAACGAACATGGACCGTTCACCGTCCGAGTCGAGCTTAGAGAAGATCGAGCGCACTGACGTCATCGAGATCTCGAGCCACAACGCCATCGTCATGCAGACCAAGGAGAACGCTGAGGTGGAGAAGGAGGAAGCGGTCAGGGAGGCGCTGGCCAAGGCCGAGGCCGAGTGGACGGCCAAGCTCGAGGCCGAGGTCGCCGCTGTCACCGCCAGGCATGACGCTGACAAACAGGTTGGTGGATTCATATAGGGTCAGCTGACAAAGCTTTGGGACTTTTTTAATAGTATGAGCTGTTTCAAGCTTATCATAGGTATGTATTTTCAATACGAAATGTTGTCAATACTAAAATTTGGAAATAAAAATTTTACATGCTCAAGTTTCAAGCATATGTGTATAATAAGTACATACCTAATATATGGTTGTCTTGTGCTATGCCATTTTGAGTTATAGTCGATCTTTCTGGTCATGTTGGTCAGACATAACTACAGTATAGCATAGTGCATAAATAAAAAAAAAAACAATACACACCTGAGAGATTTATCATCTATATTCCGAGTTCGCCCACTGATAAATATATGCTTCTTAACCCCATAAACTCATATGTAAGTTTTCTCCATCAGTTAACCACATCAATGTCTACAAATGATGTGACTCGACGCCTGCTGACAGAGAAGGAGCGTCAATTGGACGCGCTGCGCGAGCGCGAGCTGGCGTTGATCCGCGAGTGCGGCAAGTACCGCGACACTATACAGCAGCTCACCGACCCCGACACCAACGACTACGACCTACTGCTCAAGACACAGGTATGTGAAGATCACAGAGGTTTTAGTACTGGCCAACTTTAATATGTCCGACCATATCTGCTATCATAGGTTTTAGGCAAAATTGTGATCTAAATGTAGCAAACAGCTGACGTCATATATAATTACAAATAGGTATTTTTCATTATTAATTATCATGCAGGTTTGCCTTTACCATAACATTTCAGTGGTTTAGCGTGTCCCGTTTTTATACACACCCTGTATATAAAAACGGTGTATGTAAAACATGTATTGATTTGCATTTAATTCCAGTTGGTAACACTCGAAAACGAGAATGAAGTTTTGAAGCAGCAAGTTAAAGATTTGAAGAAGGACTTGGAAAAGAAAGTTGAAGAAGAGAAAAGTGACAGTGACGGCAGGTATGTAATGTATCAAACGCTACAATAGGGAGTTCACTACTTCTTCATTACGGTGGATTCAATTGAATCTGAAAAGAACTAGAAAAAACAATCCATAGAAAAACGAAGGATATACACCGTTTTAAAGTTTGTGGAGGATATTTTCTATTTCTTTCGTGCAAACTGATTAACGTACGGGGCGCTGGTAATTGATATGCGACTACAGGACATTGACGTCACCATCCTATACCGCCATATCAGTCTAACAATAAGATTTGTAATGCTTATTACTTGGTAAATTTTAGCTTTATTAAGTTTTTTGTTAACAGTTACCATGTTAGTTTTAAACCAAAAAATAATAGCAGTCTTCATCCCTCTTGTTTATCTATTGTGCCGACGTATCTGTAAAGTAAAATACTCATTCTCGGAAAAAAAATATCCGGTACCACTGGTAACAAGTGGGGACTTTCAATACTTTGGTAGCGAGGCTGTCTTCTTAGGCTAAGCTCCACAATAGATTGATCCAACCCGTGGATCGGGAATCTTGTCGTAAAGGTACCTTGTTTGGGTCCATTGCATGTGTAACAGATTTCTCCGGCAATCGACTAATGCCTTATCTGTGTCATCTGTGATCACACAGATCTGTGATCTGTGTCAATTTGACACCCTATATATCCCCACTCCAACACCTTGTATAGCCTAAACAGTACCATAAACCTGCCCTCCAGGTCGTCTCCTAAGAAGGAGGACGGCAAGCGAGTGCGCGGGCGCTGCCACACGCCGTGCGGGCTGTCGGCCGGCACGCTGTCGCTGTCCTCGTGCCTGCCCGGCCACACCGTCATGCTGCTGTGGGACCCCGCGCACCTCAACTACACCGTGCTGCAGGTATGTTAAGTTATTATAGGATAACGTACCACGCAATTTGTAGGACAGTGTGGCTGTTACATTATAAAATATTAACCAAGCAACAGTAAAAAAATCAGAGAGCTAAGAATCATTTTTGATGACCTCGTTATCCTTCCAAGATTTCTAACTAATTTCGGTTCTATGCTCAAAATTTGTAGGGTCTATGTTAGCTACCACAATCGAGTATTTTTGTAAGAGAAAACATTGGACGTCTCATCAAAGTGAAGCTACTCACGGAAAATTAGCTTGATAGTAATCAGCTTTAAAAATGGTCCGTGAATCCCTGACTATTGGAATTATTGTTTAATGGTGTAAACTACTCAATCATATACCACAAGATGCTTCTAGAATCTTTTCTATTATAAATGTGAAGTATTAGTTGAAAGTCTGTCGTTTTGTTAAGACATTTCGACTTTAACTCATAATTAACGTCTTCACTGCCAGTGTCTCATTAAACGTGTGCAAAATGATATATTATGGTTTACGGCATTTATTTCTCAAACAGAATTAAATAAAACAACCCAACAAGTCTCGAATCTTTCGAATCTAGGTAACTCCCACATCATAATTACCTATGTATATTTGATTATTCATACTGATGTTTGTTTTCAGGAAGCGTCGATAATGTACTTCGTGCACAGCGACTGTTTGGCGGCTTTAGATCTCAGCATACAAGTTAAGAACGAAAGTGATAGAAAGCTGTACGCAGTCGCCACAGTCGAGTCGAAGGAGTATTGCTACGCTAAGAAGGTATGGTGCTCTATTATTGTAAATAATATACATATTTTAAACCTTAAAGTTACCGTTAGAACGTACAATTTGTACCCGATAGATGGCGCTGAAGTCAACATTTTAACTTTTATTTTAGTTGTTGTTAGAGCATTACTGTGTAAGAGTATACACCATAGTGAAGTGAACATTAGCATATTGTTGCCCTGAAATCCTTTCGACTCGCCACAAAGCATTTTTTATTTATTGTTGATAAATCAGTGCTTTAAAAAGGCGAATTTAACACCCTGCAGTTTTATTTTACTAGCACAACATTGCAGACATCAAAACATTTTAACTGAACATATAAATAATAGACTAAATGTCAATATATTAGAGCGGCAACCGGTACGGCATGCCGCGTGGCTCGCGGTTCTATCGCGTGCGCGTGCGAGCCCCGCGCACCCCTGCGCCCGCGCTGCCGCCCTGCTGCGAACACAAGCATAAGACTGGTATGTTCTTAATGCTGCTTTACACAATATTATTATGTACATTAGAAACAGGGAACTATACTACATTTATTTGGTGACTGTCTTTTATCATTAAGACGATAATAATATTAAAAAAAAAATACATAATAGGAAATATGCATGTGATTTTTTTATACGATACCTTATATCTTTATATAATCAGCGAAAAAAATAACGTTTAAACGTCCCAGTATCAAATAACTAGTAAATAGCTGTAAAATTATTGTGCTCTGTAAATTATCAATGTTTTGTTATTTACAACTATTAAAACATGAAAAATAACATAATACCTACATATAAGTACTGTTTTCAAGTACATAAATGTAATATACACTTTCGATATCTAGTACTTTGACGTCACACTACATCTGACAGCAAGTGTTGCGTTTCAACTACTTCGATTTAATTCCCGCTCATTTGTAACACTTTAAATAATTATCTTCTTCAGCAAAAACAAATTATATAAAAAAATATTGTTATAGACAAAAAGTTGTTTTTACGCAAAAAAGATTATTAAAAAATATATTTGGCTCATATTTGAATCACATGCATATTCCTTATTGTCAACAGTAATCGTAGCCATAATAACTATACCATGTTATTTAAATGGCATCAAATTAATCAAATAGTATCAACCGGTATACCATGCAAAACGAAAATATTAATATTTTTATTTCCTATCAATCTGTCTTTCTTAGATTTCATGTATTTATTATTCAATGTATTGTTTGTTTAATGTTTCATACTGTGTTATGTTTTGGGAAAGTGTTTATGTATTTTCACGTTATATTCAGATTTCATACACACTTCTAAGACTGTTTTAGTCCTCATAACACTTGATCGAACCATTATAACATAAATCCATGCAAATTTTATAGCATGGTATTATTTTTTTAGGAAGTGATTTTATAGTCTGAAATATCATTTATTTTCAAACTAGCAACATCAATGTGTAGTTCGCTTTATGCTCCTGCGCTTATCTACGCTGTTAGTCTACATAAAAATTAATAACCGCCAATTACTTAAGTTTTTAGCACGCTGCCGCAGAAACACCTTACAATAAAGTCTTACTCTGCGTTGATAAAAATGTGTATATGATTTAATTTAAATACTATAAAATAAAGTATGGGAATGTATTAATAACAGCGTCTGAATTCTTCTAAACATAGCCGTTGCACAGTCCGGTGCAGAAAAAAGTATCAAACGTCTATAATGATTGACAAACTCCCACATAATTGGACAAATACTTATAGTTCCCTGTATGACATAACCGGGCACTGGACTGATAAACTAAAATTGTTTGGTGGTTAATGCTGTTATATAATCCCTCAGTCTCTTCTTACTCCAAAGAACAAAAATTACAGTATACATGTAAGACATACTCACGCCGTATACGAGATTGAAAAGTAGTTCTTCATAGTAGATTTAAATAACACTAGATATTAGTATGAATAATATTCCACGTGGTGTGACGTGGACGTGTCTGTCTAACCCGTACGCGCGTTGCAGATGCCTTGAAGAGCGGCATGCTGCCGGTGTTCGGTGACACTCGACCGCTCAAGAAATGGTTGACCTACATGCATGCCCCAGGTCTTTGCTTATTTTTCTTCATCTCACCTTGCATTCGCTTGCCGATCCACATCACATGCTTCATATTTGTTTTGCATCATTTTCATGCCGTAAGGCGCTCATCAATGTTTTGCGGTTTGAAGTGAAATGTTATTTAAGTATGAAGTCTGTTTCAATTGTGTGATGGAGAATAGTAGTTATTTATATACTAGAATATATGACTCACTGCTGCACATAATAATACATTGTAACTGATACGTATCTCGGTAAAGGTTATAACATTTTATTCAACTTCAAATTGATAGCCAGGAGATCATGTTTCGGCGGATACTGAGTGCTATGTGAACGCGTAATTTGCCAACAGACTCGCAGAAGTCGGTGGACACGAGCCAGTCCACGAGCTCGGCCACGTCGGAGAGCGCGCGCGGCGGGGAGGTGGCCACCGCCACGCTCATCAACCTGGAGTCCCCCGCCGGGCCCCACGCGCCCCCGGGGCCCCCCGGGCCCCCTGCGCAGGCGCACGACGACCAGCTCGACTCCATCGAGGCCGGCGAGCAGTGGCAGAACTCGCGGATGCAGCTCTCCACCATTAGTGCCGTGTGGGTGTTCACTCTGTTATTTTCATAGACCAATAATCTCGGGCGAAGCGGACTGTCTGTCTACGCAGGTTGCCGCAATACATGACTAGACATATACCCCACCCGAAAACTACTATCTACTGTAACTTATAGTTAACTCGGAAGCGGATTGGTGATTGCAGATCGTTAAGTTCGCGTTAAGACTGACTGTTGCATGACTGAATTTCTCCGTATCGCATGGTAATACTTCGAACAGCGGCAAATTACAATTTACAGGTGAGGTGTACTAAAAAAAGTATTTTTTATTTTTTTATGTCCTTAAATCATAATGTACCATCGTTGCAGTACTGACATGGAGTGCAGCGTGGGGCGCTGCGTGGGCGCGGAGCCGCTGGAGCTGACGGTGAGCGCCGTGGCCGTGCTGGCGCGGGACGAGCTGGGCGCGCCCGCCTCCGAGCTGGCCGAGGAGGCCGCGCCCTGACCCGCGGGGGGCGGCGCGGGGGGCGGCCCGGGGGGCGTCCACGCAGGGGTGTACCGCTCTACGTGCGAACATTGAAAGTCTCTACAAGCCAGCAAGCAAGATGCCAGGCGGCACGTCGATGGATCACGCTTCTAACCTATGTGCACTCGACACTCCATTTTGTTTACGTGCACGGCACATTGCGGTTTACTTCTGGCGCGACCTCTACAATGGTCTACGATGTATGTAAACACAATCGCTTCGTAAAAGTTCGCGTCGTCTCAAAGCGGAGTATTCAAGCACCCGTGGGCTGCCAGCCGGTGTCTGCCATGATACATTCATCCTTTCGGACGCATCTGCTAGTGAAATTGCGTCTATCGCATTGATCGCATAGGTCGCGTCGGTCGTGTCTATCGTGTCGACCGCGTCGATCGAGTCTTGAGTCTGGTAGGCCGCCTAAATCTCAGTGTTTCCCTGTCTCCTATATTCTATGTGTACTTAGAATATAACGTAGCAATACAGTCTCTGATTCCCTTTGTTGAAGTTCGTATCTTGATTATTTATATTAATTTCTTCCAATAGTACAAATTTGTTTAGTCGTTGTTCAAGCTTTACGTGATTTTTGTTGCGAGTGTATTCGTATTTTTATATTTCTTATCTTTACGTTGTGTTATGTTATTAGTTCCTTAACACCCCATTATTTCATATACATACATTTATTTTCGTATATTAGCTATTTTATTTGAGTAGAGTGTTATTAGTGACCAGGTTATATTCTAGCACAAACATTAATATATGGTATTGTTGTGTTCTTGTTTCAGACTAGCGCTTTGTTCACAAACGACGATGTATTTTGTCCTTTAGCTAGATACGTGTCTAATAGTGGTTAGAATCACATTCTCCTTAAGATTCTCCTACCTATAAGTACTATCTTGATAACTAAGTCATAGTGATTATTTAGTAGGACAGTCGTTCCTCTTAGGAATTTCTCTTACAATTGTCGATAGGCTTCAGCAAAGTCAATGCTTTAAACACTCGATCTCGCCCCTTTTGAACTCTGAATCCTTACAGACTCCACACTAGCTTAGTTACTTATGATATTTATAGATACGCTAGGGTGAAGCAGTCACTCGAGGCGACAGTGATACGTTTGTCGCTTGCTCCTGTGGTAGTAGGAGGGTAATAATAATGTGAAATGAATAATGATAAATAGTGAAGCACACACACTTGCGTCCGAATATTGTTTTAGCCTTTCTAACTAAATTAGATTTGTTCGAAGCGCAAATTATGGTGTTATGTAAAATAAGAGAACATGCTTCACGTTAAATTTGTTTGTGGCCTTATAATAAGTGGCGCCCGACATGGGGCTACAGGTGTCTCTAGTCCGCCTTCCACACGAGTGACGTTGGTAATGCGGTTAGAGGCACTTATCGGCTGTGCGCCGACTGCTGTGATAGTGCGTGCTGTGCTCTCCTCGATCCCTATCGAATGGTTTTACTTGTACAGAACACAAAATTATGTGTAATAATTGAGTTAGGGGCCTATTTTAAGTGTAAAATTTATCCAGACGGTTAGGGATACGTATATTTTGTGCAAGTAAAACCGTTTATGTATATTCGGCTCCGTTTAGCAATATTCAGAAGTTAAATTAGGATTGACCACATTACGAGTTTGATTTTATATAGAGTTTAATGTAATTCATATCAATAAATCATTCTCAGTTATATAGATTCTATTATATATTATTCCTGGGCTAAGTTGTGGTGAGACAGTGATGTGGTCGATTTGTTATCGAGTCTTGTGCAATATTCGGGATGCGCATGCGCAGGTCCTGCAGGCTGCGTGAGCTAGAGTACAGCACCGGCCTGGATATTGCAATACAAGCACTGTGCAATGTTACGCAATTGTTTGTAAATACTTGTTTGAGATATCGTTATAAGTATCCATAATTGTGTCTGATTTAAATTAAGTTATGATATTTCGGTATCAGCCAAAATTCGTGATGAAGTGACGGTTATTGGTTACGTATGGACTGCTTGTGTCGACTTGTTGGTCAGGGTCATAGTTTTATTTGTGCTGGACACGGAGAAGCTCATTTGGGTTTGGGTTGCTGACTGTGCGTCGTCAAATTATTGTGTCATGTAACGTGTCATATGGACGGTTTTCGGAATGTTTTGCAAATGCATAATAATCGTGCGATCGCTTAATGGACTATTTTGTAGTGACCAATTTTATTGTTAGAAATTAAAAATGTAAAATTGACAATTTTAATGTAATTTTTATATACAATAAATAGACCATTTTATACAAACTGTTTTTTATTTTCTCACGTTTCAAAAGGAGATATTTCTTTAAAACCACTGTAGGAACATAATGCTTATTTATATCTTTGTATCTTAGAGACAAAATTAACAACTTAAGCTAACTTACGAATACATTATTTACAATTTACAAATCTATGTACAGGAACTTTATTATAAGAGCCCACTAAACGCGTTCACGGCTTGTTGGTGCTGGACATCGAAGTATTGTTTACATTCTGACATGTCGTTGGACGTGAAGGCGCAGTCTGAGTAGTTCCAATTCTGCATGTCTATGTTGGTTTGCGAGCAGTCCTGGCCGTACCTGTAGAACCTCTGCTCCTGCGTGTCCATTATGGGCGAGGTTCTGCTTTCTGTAGGGTAGTACTGCGCCTCCTCAGGGTAATACGCTTGTGGAATGTATGCTTGCTGCTCGCAGTAGGCTTCTGTCTGCTGGTACCCACTACCGAACAGTTCAGGGGAGGGGGTTTCGCTGGACTCCGAGCCGCCCGCGGGTCGTTGCCAGTCCAACCAATACGCGTCTTCTGGTCTAGAATTTTCGCTGTTGAGGTCTGCGAACGTGGGAGGGGATCCTAAAGTGTGTTCTTCTATTGGGAAGTCCAGTCTGATGGGTTGGTCGAGCTGGAAGATCTCCTCGGGGTGGAAGATGTCGTCGGCGGGCAGCGCGGTAGGGTCGTAGTGCTGCGGCTGCAGTGGGGCGGGAGGGGCGGGGGGCGCGTAGGCCGCGTACTGCGGGTCCTGCCAGCCCTGCGCCGCGTAGCCCTCCGCCGGCTGCTCGGGCCGCCACCGGCACGAGCACTCGAATGGCCCGCACGTGCACGTTAGTTGCACTGTGGAAGAAATACCAATTTAGCCTTTGTACTTACTAATAATACTATATTTATGTAGGTCGTGATTTAGAAAAAAGAACCACATCTTTAAACCAGTATAAAAGCATTAACAAAAACTTAAAAGCCCAATTATAATAGTCAACAAACCTCTTTGGTTATCCGGTATAAGTGGCGGGGGTTGTGGATGAGTGTTGCACGCTTTCTGTGCGTGTTGCTTGTCCGGTTTCACTGTCAGTATCTTGTCTGCTATGGCCGCCTCTCTGGCCAGCAGTAGCGCTAGCCCTCTGACCCTTCTACCAGCACCGAGCGATCGCCTCACTTCGCTCGCTCCCTTAGCCTCGGGTCGCGGGTGGTCGTGTGCGCCCTTCGCTTGGAAGAAGATGGCGTGCTCCGTGTGTCGCCAGAAGTGTGTGACGGGGTAACCGCAGTGACCCCGGCATGGAAGGACCTCTAAACGGCCGCCGTTACACATTCTGTTTGGACATGGTTTGCCTGTAGAAGAAATAATTTTATTAGAATACCGCTTTAATCACTGAGCTTGATTTATAAATATTATAAAAAACTTGAGAACATACGGAGTCTACGAAAAGTTGTAGATAACCACAGTACTACGCAGCTTAGGCGTGTACGCATTGGTAACATTGATTAGGTGCTGCCATTATGTATACTATTACGATCGTCACACTAACACCAGCAGATAAAAAGACGCAAAATATATTTATACGGCACGTTTAAAAAGTGGTTGTTGGTGCTTACCTTGTTGCTTTTTCCTCGCCTTATCACATATAGCGGGGCGTAGATGCACCCTAGAGCCGTCGGGCAGGCGACAGCGCTGCGAGCACACGAGCACGCCGAGGCAGCTCTTCTTGAGGATGTGCACGTTGTGGTTGTTGGTGTTGCGCATGGCCCAGCCTGAGGCGTGGCGGCGCGCCTCCTCGCACGCGGGCGGGTACACGCGCCGCACGTGCCCGTCGCACCACTCGCTGAACGCGTCGAACGCGGCCACCCGCGGCACGACCGCGTCGTTGATGTCCCAATCCGGTGTCTGGCTCTCTGACATGTCCGAACGGCTGCTGGTGCTGGAAATTGTGTCTCGTTAGTAACGGTTGCTGGTAAGATGGGTGAAATTAACTAAAGCTTGGTATCTGTTGAGTCTAGATGTCTAGATAGATGAATCTGTTTTTCTGCGCTTTGCGAAAATAAGTACCTAGATAACACTGCGTATAATTATGTAGGACGCTTTCATGATTGGATGTTAAATAATGGGAGGTAGTATATAACTAGAAGGCTAACTAACTAAGTAGACATAATGATTAGATACGTATTATTTGTTTATTTTCATGTTGTTTTACACTTCAGGAGAACCCTATTCTTACGTATTCTATCTACAGACAAAGTTTTGTTCAAGCTTAGACGGAATAAAAACAAACATCTAAATCGCGGAGAAAGCTCGGTTCCCCCTCGCAAGTCCTTGTTGAGCCAATTGCTTCAGAATTATACTGTCTGAGGGGCGGCCGCGCCTTAATTGGGCAAATAACTTTGTGTAGATACCCACTTACGAGGGAGTAAGTAAATAAACGAACGAGTCCTTTGGAGATATGAGAGACTGTCTTCAAAATAAAAGATGCAAGAACAAAGTGGGATAAATATTTAAATAGGTAGGCGCTTAGGCAGGTGCCTAATCTTTAATTTAGTTAGGTAAGTAGGTATAAGCAACGTCAGAATTTTTTTATAGTAAAAACAGATATAATAAAGTGCAAATGAGAAGATAATGTATTACACATTTGGTTTCGATTTGTAGACTTATCGGTGCTATTTAACTATTTTTATTCACGGAACGTAATTAAAGTTCAATAAATACTTTTCTAATAATCTGACTGATCAAGCAGACCAAAACATTTATTTACTAGAAACTGCCTACCAAGATACCTACTTAAAAACACAATCAACGTCCAATACGCGAACATTTATAATAAAATATTCTTAACACCTACGTTACCTACTTCTTTTACAGCCTAAGCAACCGAAGCTTTATGAACCTCGATACATAGACCAACACAACAAAACATAACTATTCTAATACAGCATTTTCGCCGTATTCAAAATAAACCAGTTTAATAGGCCAACAAAGCGACGTCACCGACTCAATGAGTTTCAATTAGAATCAATTGGCTCCCTACAGCACCTTCCACAACCCTGCCCGGCTTGGGTGCTTAGTTTTATTATAACTTATTTTATGTTGTTACTGGTTTTTTGTCCTTAATCGCCATAGGCTCACCATTACATGTGTGGGACCTAGGTATTAATGATAATAATTCAATCTTTGCGGGAAAGACATGGCCCGAAATGTTGAACAGTTGTGGAGCAATAATGGGGAGGCCTGTGCCCAACAGTTGGACACTAAACAGGCTAACTAACTTACTGACATAACAAGCGCCACACAGATACCTACACGATACACCTCTTCCTACCACTTTAGGGAGTACAGCGATGTTAAGTTTATGTAAGTTAACGGTAGGTAATTTTTTTAACATGATTCTTAATAATTTAATAAGGAAACTGTAGGCGTCCATGACTGCCATTCACGTATAATTATGTAAGGACGGCTTTTTCTTCTAAGCTTTTGTGTCCTCACTTCGCCTATTAACGTTTATTATAATAAATAACCTACGTCCATAATTTCATATTTCTTTTCTGCTGTATTCATCATCGTCAGCCGGAAGACGTTCACCGTTGAACAAAAGTCTCCCCCTTTTAGAAAGGGGGGGGGATCTTTTTCTGCTGTATTACCTACACATATTTTTCGAAAACAGTAGCTATGTAAATCGGTTTCGAAATGGATATTATTATCTAAACGCTACATCGCGGTGTCGCATGTCACATCGCTCTATCGGCGGTGCTCATTAACTTTAGAACCACTAAGCCGATTACCGAGTGGTTTTTTGTTTCTTTGATGTTTTGGGATTTAGCAATGCCAACACATATACAATTACGCCAGCACCTAATCCCTGAGGGGTAGGCAGAGGTGGTCTAAATTAAGAGCTTATATACTTTATCTCTTCTGCCGCTTGTCATAGGTCCCATGTAGGTAGTAAATGTCCTAGGTAATAGTAACTAGCCCATACCTATTGCATGCTAATGAATCAGGTCCACACTGGGCCACTTTCTCGCTTACCTAGCGACGAAAAAGAATTGATTCTAAATAGAAGTTGGGAGCGTTTCTTCTAGTACCTATCTAAGGTCTTAACACTCGTTGGCGTTTTAATTAATTAAGATACTTTGGTTTATTGGATGTGGCTGCCTTGCTCTAATAAAGTAAAGACAACTAAATGATTTTATGTTGGGACTCTACCAACGTTACAAGTTTGTAGATTATAGATAATATTTCCTGTTATCGATTCGATCGATCGATGTACCTATACCTAGTGTCGATACGATTTTTTGTTTAATTTATTTCAACAACAGTATTACCTAAATTAATAAATGGAAGCTTTCAGTGTCAATAATTATATGCGACTAATGTAGAGCTTTTCACCAAGTAAGTAACCTATATTTTATTATTTCTCATAAAATTTAAACTAGAAACCCTACAACATTTTTAATACATCCATGAAAGCGTATCTTATCAGTGCGTTATAAACCTCAGTCTACGCATACGGCATACCTACAAATTTTGCAAGTAGTAACTTGCAACTTAAGTATACATTTATAATAAGTAGATACTTACAGGATAACCATCTCCGAAAAGATGTAAAAATTTCACAATCACAATGCAGATATTATGTCCAGTCCTTCAAAACGATCACAGTCCACAACCATCAAGCCACTACACACGTACAATTTGCTGCAAAAATATCTGCGTTTGTGCCACACATGTGCCCGCGGGGAAAGCTTACAGCCCACTACGGCGAACAACAAAAATAAACATAGGGATGATGTGCCCCACCGAGCGCTAGGTGGGGCAGACTGCCAACCAATACCAATGCCCCATCAACACGACACCGCCTCCCGACCAATCCGAATACAGACCCTCTCACCAATGACAGCTTTCCATAATGTTAAGTCTGTATTTTTCAGGAAAACACGGGAAATTTCAGTGCGCTGCCATTTTTAGAATATCGTTATCAATTGTCATTTATAAAACGTATTTTGCATACTTTTGCACTTACTGTTAACTTTGTGAGTAACATGTTTTTCTAATGTTGTGCAATGTTACAAAAATATTTGGTTTGTTGGATTTTCACATTATTTGTTATAAGCAGTAGTTTTTATTAACAGTAAGGTACCTATGGCCTGCGGGTTCGTCGTTTATCAAAACACGTTTTTAGGCTGATTGAATTTTTTATATCAAAGAGCTTTTCTAATCTTCTTATTCATCAGAAAATAAAAATACGCAATAGTATCAAATTGCACTAACCTGCGTCATTATGCGTGCTCCCGATGACGCCTCTTGTACCTAAACCGTTTTGTCTTCGGTCAGTGTCTTCATTACCACACCAGCTCGTAACATCCACAGCGTAACTGCTTCACATTTCTAAGGGTAGGCTACATTTTCGGTGTTTTCACAAGTGTCGCGTATCGCCAGTCGTCTAACTCGGGAACATAAATAAATTATTATCAAACATTGAACCAAAATAAAACCGTCAAATATATAAAAGAGACAATGCCTACTTAGTTAGGCCTGTAAACGTATATGTAGCATGTATAAATTAAAGTTAGGGGCTGGGTTGTGATGAGAACAAAAGCTTACGACGTAGTGATTTTCTAAACATTTAAATTGTACCTTGGTTGTGTATCTGAAAAGCCTTTTACCTATATGACAACGTAATACTAAGTAGGCAATTAGGTTGCACCGAACTTAGCTGCGTCGGCGAACAAACAAAAATGGTTTTCGAGTTATCTAGAATGTAGAATTCCTACTGTAGAGCCAGTCCAAAAAGATTTAATAAAATAAACCCGACGGCCATCAGTCGCATAAATTGGTACATACATTAATTAACTTATTAGAAATGCGAATTCAATTTTATTTTGTTAATTAGGTACAACAATAAAGTCTACATCGAAATCATGTTTTTTATAGGTATATTATAGTCTTTGATGTAAGTTTTCAACAAACAATGATTCCGCGCTGATACTAAGTTAAATGACCAACGTATTTCCCACAGGCAGCTGCAGTAACATAATTATGGAACATGATATATAAGGTGAGTGTGTTCAAGATGTGGAGCGCACAGACGTATAAAATGAGGCAGGGCGCTAGATGCGGGCGCACGTTACGACGGTCGGCGCGTGCTCAACCCCTGGTAAAGCTGCTTTCTAGCTGTTGCGAAAACGTTGTAATTTTATTTTCACTAGCACAGACGCAGCAGTAGCAGTATATTGCATAAAGTTACATTAATAATACAATACCTACTGCTATTAAGCTCTTTGTAGAGCTATCGCAATACGCCCTATCTACATATGTAGGCAACGGATATATAGATTTAAATATACTTCTCAGTGATAATAGGTATTAATAAGGATTTGCCAAGGTACAAAACGCAATTTAATAGACATAAGAGTTTATTAAAGTATCGAAGAAGGACATAATTTCACTCTAAGGAATATTAATTATACATTCGCTGAAACTTCTAGACGGTTTCACCTTTTTTCTTTGTTTTATATTTTGTAAACATTTCTCAGCAAGAAATAACATTTGAATAAACATTTGCTACGGATTTCACGGTTTCCAAAATCGCTTTAGTTATGAGCGGGAAACTATAAATGTATTAAATAATGTTTTGTGTATTAAAAATAAATGTGCTGCGACAAAGCGAAATAATCCGACGTTAATCCGTTCTAGGAGCTTAGATTAATTTAATCTTTAAGTTTCGTAGGCGTCCTAAGCTTGTACCGTCTGAGCAGGTTTTAAACCTGTAAGTCCTGTTTTAATCTTTTTGATATCTTAGCCGTTAAATTAAGCCATTTAGCCTAACGATGTCTTGTTCTTCAGTTCTGTAGATTGATTGATGTTAGAGATAATAGTCTCGGACCTAGGTAGGTATATAATTAGTTTTAAAACTCTAATTTCCTTTCGTCGCCTGTAAAAAGGTCATCAGTGGCGAGGAATGGCAATAGGCTCACCGCATACAAAAGACTTATGATAAGCGTGTCTCCTGGTAAAAGAAAACACCTTTACTTCCTATTTCGGTAATTTCAAGCGACGTACAACCACGCTTGTGCCCGTGTCAGTTTTGCGTGAATCTCCCAACTATAATTTCTGTAGCTAAGTGCTACCGAAATTGAAGCCTGATGATGAAATAAATAATTATGGTATGAGAAAAATGTTTCTCAGCTTATTAACTAGGCAAATCTTGAATAAGCCGTCGCCATCGATAGGTCGCGTCTCAGTGGTATATAATATGATATGGAGGTAGAATAAATGTCACAGTTCTAGAGCTGGCCGTAATGAGGTAGCGGTGGTTAATGACCTGAGGAAACATACTGGTCACACTTAAAAATCAGCACGCAGACAAAGTCGCACTCCACTGCCGTTACCTAATTTGTTCCTAAATAGAAAAGCACCTAAGCAAAGACGTCATCAAAATGTTGCAATAAAACATAATCTAAATTCAGCAAATGTTTGCATTGTTTTCAAGACCCCATTGTTTGTTTACGGTATTCAGTAACGGTGGCACCAAAAACACAATTTGGGGTATTCTGATCAATTGTCTAATTTTAATCTGTCTATTGTTTTCTCGGGCGTCGTTTTAATCCAGGATTTGGAGATTGCTTTATCGCAGAATCGCTTCGGGCCTTATGGAAGGATTTGGACCGGCAAAACTTCTGGGTGCTTTTACTGACTTAAGATTCAAACTGGTACAAGTTGGGACGGGTTCGTTTGGTTGCTAAGGCCGGGTGTAAAGGCTTAAAGTCTACAACGGAGCCGTCGTCAGTGCCATGCCGGACATAAGCAGATTAAATTGATAAACATCAACAATATTACCCTTAAGCTAGTTACTTTTGCTGTGATTGTTGTAATCTTTTTAGGTCGGCCACTTTTGCGCTTAAATCCTTCGTTTAACTTTTCGATCTATAGTGACGGCAATTTGTTTTTTGGCACTCGTTGACTCGTTTAGGACGATTTAAAATAATCTACGTAAATAGAGCTTCGTGTTATGATTGGTGGAGAGGCAGTCCCCTTTAGTTGTCGCCTCCGCTGTCAATTGACGCCCATGAAGCGAGTCGAGCCCGCGAACAATTTGCGTCCCCCGCCCGGCCCTAAGGAAGTGGCCAATTCGCGAAATTGAAAGCAATTCCGGTCTTTTATAAGAAGGTTATTTAGAGATGCTTAAGTATGAACCGTGTGTGAACTTTCACCATAGGTATTTAAACTCTATTGTATGGCATCGGAGCCCTGTCTTAGGTTATCTGTAAGGTATAGCTGGAAACGATTAGATGATGATGCTTTAGTCTTACCCACCGTTGACTACTATGACTTCTGCGGAGGACAACATATGAAATCATAGGTCCAGATATTGTTATACCTAGGTTTAACAAATTATCTCGTTAGATTAGCGCCATGGCAAAGCAGAACCTAAGGATCTTGAAGACAAGCTTTTTTACCCCATGAGACAAATATGTTCCTACGGTACCTTTTAGTTTCGATGTACATATGTGAAACTTTGTACATAGATACACATCCACGATACTCCAGAACATACTCGTATGGATCAGACACAAAAATATCATATTAATGATAACGTCTTACTTAAATAGATACCCACTTACTAACTTTAATACGTACCTAACTACCAACTAATAAACTACGTACTTAGTTGTTAATTCCAGGCTCGGCTCTTGACTTGCGGCCGGCTTGCGGCAATTTGTCTTGTGCCGGACTATTTAGCGATTTAACTTTGTAGGGGATGCTTATCTTTGGGAAGTTTCAGTCAGTTCCATCCTAGATACTTCTCGCTTGTGACTCAAGTGCTACGTATCTGCAACATTGTTGGTCGAAAAGTTCATGGAAGTTGTCTTGATCCTGTAAATACAGCGTGATTAACATACTAGGTTAATAGAGAGCTTGTATCGACAATCGTCTTCGTTTTCATGGAGAATGTTGTCTAAATAGAGTATAAACTAAGCAGCTAAATTGGTTTCGTATTCATACGTTTTCAGAATCAATTTCAATAAAGAATCAGCCTATTATTTATTAAAATTGTTTCTAAAAACGTACGTTTTTAATTTGCTCTACTATTTTTCTAAAGAAAATCAAAACAACACTTTTATACGAGTAGATTGTGCACCGCGAAGGTCTATGTAGAGCCTATATAGCATACATTTTCTTAAAGACATTTTATATCTCCTTGAAATAAACAGTAAATAAATATGTAGCTATCTTTCTCATTCATTACGTACGTAGATCCGTAATTCCGTATCATGCAATATATTTGTCATTGGAAGCATCGTTCGTGGAGTGAACAAACACAGAATTAGCAGCGGACGCTCGCGCTGTGCTTCAGTCAACACTCGATCAAAGCGACATGTGCCGCTGCGATACATTTTCACACGGTTTTCATTCGATTTAAAGTTTTCCTTGTAAGTATAGAAGCGAGGGAGTCGTACGTTTCGTTGTTATATGTTTGTACGGTTTGATGTACCTACTTTGAAAATTTTTGGTAAAAACATCTAGGACTTATTATAAATTCAAATAATTTTATGGCTCAAAGTCTGCCTATAACGACTTTGAGCCATAAAATTATGTGAATTTGTGTAAGCCATAAGGTTATGTTTAGCATTAAAGAAGAAAACTATAATAGGTATGTCAAATATATTTCCTAACGTTTTCGCAAAATTCTATAGGAACATATACATAGCCTTTTGATTGCAAAATCTATATGCACCTAATTATAATTATGTCAATAGGTAGATAAATATCAATCCCACTAGCATGGCAAGCGTCACCAAATCAAGTACACGTACCGATCTGTTCGTGACAACACAGATAACCCTTTACAGCGACTGATAACGGCTCCTCATATCTGCATGGAGCGCCCTACTCCCCATCCCATAAGCCTTTCCACACAAACGGCGTTCAAACAAAGGATCAAATTAAACAAATCCGCAGACAATCGCGTTCCGACGAACACCGACATGAAAGAGAGTTAATCAAATAACTATTTTGAAGTCTGAACAAATAGCACGCCCCCGCAGTTCAACTGTCACACGACAAACGCATTTGTGATTGACCTCCGATTGTGTGGCGTGTAACTAATGCGCGAGCGAATATGCGCAATGTATGAGCGCACAAGCTTCAGCTTTGCCGGCTGCGTATCAGTTATTGTCTTGTGATACACCCTTGAATTCTGATGTCAATTGGATTAAGTATTGTGTAAAATATTAAGTCATCGTTTCAGTGTGTGGGTAATATTTTAATTCTGCTTTCGTGTGTTTTGTTTGATAAGTGGTACAGAAAATATTGAAAGCAATTCTGGGTGTGTTATACTATACCTAGTTTTCAAATTAGTTTCGTAATCGCGTTTTTTTTATACATACCTACTTAGATATGTTTTCCTATTCGCAGTCTACATTACCAACCAATAACGTTTGTCACATGGACACAATGGCATGACATTTTGGACAACTTGAATCAAGCTCAAGTCCGATACAACAGACTTAGTAAAGAAACTTAATTCTTAGCCACTAAATATATTATGCCGGGTTAAGAAACAGCTAGTTAGTAGTGAAATGAGGTGGTATCACCAGCGAAATTAATAGAAAATTGCAGTTGCTAAAGCAAATTTATTTCAGCAGATTAATAAATTACCGAGTCATTAATTATTCGCGCAATGAACGTTAATGTATTATTTTATTAACCTGGCATAAACGTTTACTGGGTGATAAAGACACAAGGTGAAAACTTATATTGTGAAAGGCAGTAGGTGTGCGTTAGAGTTAATTTATTGTCGCCCGTTATCTATAGGATGCGGGTGCGTGTGCGCCGCGCGGCAGTCATGGCGACGCTTGCGCCCCACCTCACTGCCGATAGCTGCTGCTTTTTAACATGCAGCACGCGACCAACGACAACTGTTTCTTTGCTATACATTTGTAGGTACTTATGTGATTCGGGAAATACATAATGGTAAAACTTTGACAACATTTTTATTTGGCAAACACTTACTGGAACCTATTTATAGTACTTTTGGGAAAACCTTACAAAACGACTCTAGCCAGACTTTAAAGACATCGATAAGGACTTTTGCTTACTGCAATTAGAGATTTCGCATAACTCCATAGATTCTTTACCCTAAAAAGGCGCATGATTACCTATATGACGTAATAATAATAATAACATAAAAATACAGATTTATAGTTGCCAAAATTTGGCGTAATTGAGGATTAGATTTTAGAGGAACGTAGGATTGATTCGAATCTATTACTGAAAAACGAATGTATTACTGTGATGACAGAAATCGCAGTTATTTTAAAGAGAAGATCACGTCATTATTCTATGCTTGGTATGATCCAAAAGATTTGGGTTTCATATTTGCAAAATTGTAGATACCCTTTGTAAGTTCACCCCGACCAATTTGTTGATTCATTTGAATTTTCAAAAAACGTTTATTTTGCATAAACATGGGCTCGCGCGACATTTCCGCATAATTATGCGAACGTTTCAATAGGAGAGATTGAATTATGGCTGTATTATACTAATTGTACCATGTTATTGTCGGTATTGTGCGATTGTACCATAAAATTGATATTTATTGAAGGACTAGAAGTGTTGAACTGACTTCATGAGCTCTCATTTCAACTGTGACTGGCTGGATTGTTGACAAACAAAGACATTAAATACTTACTATGCTGATACGTGATGAATAAAAACGTGCATTCATTTCCATGAAAAACTAACTTAATAAATAAATTGCTATGAAGCCACCCCTCAAAAAATATAATTTGTGACGAGTTACGAAAGTAATTATGGTCTCACCGGTCGGCCCATTTCACACTCGCCCCAAAAACAATGGGTTATAGATGGGGTAGCGATGGGGGAGTAATCTAATAAACGAATAAAGATGTTGCGTGATTTCTAGATATCATAACGTGGGAACGCACCTTGATTGGTGGACTTAATTAATTGATGTTCATTTGTGGTGGATGAACGGCTATCCGTGGGAAAAAGGAACTAATAGGATTAATTTTAGTGAGTATGGATTCGGAAATGATTTTAATATTGGAAAGGTGAAAGAGGAAGCTTAATGATCGAAGCTGGACAATATAGACCAGCTGTGCTATTCTGAAACACATATTATCTCGAAAGACATTTCGCACGCCAAAACGCGTTGACACTAGTCAAATCTCACCGCGGATTTAGAAGTGAGTTCGTAAGTGTTGTCTATAGAATAGCACGGCTGGGCATCGGCTATCGACGACTTGAAGCGCATTCATGAGAGTTCTGTATCTAATAGAAAAAGATCAGGATTTAGAAAAAAAAAACAACATTGATTTGGTGAAAGATTATAAAGTTCTGGTTGAGAACGATTTTCTTAAAAAACATAGAGTTGTTCAATTTCGTTTAATTTTACCTATGATACTTTCATGTCCTAATTTTGGTAACTTTTCTTATAATAGTGGTCATCAAGATATAATGCAATAGTCTTTGATCTCATCACATACAAACGTAAACTATGAAAAACCAACCCCTTAAAAAGTTAATGATAATCTGATATTCCTTTTAAACTCCGGAAATCCGATATTTCACATGGCATTGAACGTTTAGAGTAAAATGTACCCGGCGGACCATTAAATTTTATTTCAACCCGCGAGCGGCGGAGGGTGGCCAGAGTTTAGGGCTCATACACATAAATAATAGCAAAAAACATATTGCGATTGTTGCTACACTCATTATGCGCAATTAGCTACGATTGTGACAGAGAGGATCATGTGAACGGATTTTACTGTCACTCTTAAAAAGATTCACAACGCGTGCCGTGTAATGAAATATTTATCATGGGTGTCTATATCTAGGAAAGTTTTATTAATAAGCATTAAATGTATCTTGAAAGATTTTGTCGCCAGTAAGACCAGTATTCAGCTGTTCAAAAAATGCCCAACAGTCGAGGATATTTTGACACGATCTTTAGTTGCAATTTATAATATTAATTATTTTTAAATGACAGTTCAATTTCAATTAAAACGGAATCGTAATTCTATCCGTAAGTAATTTGTAAATTCAGAGGTTAAACATCGTTTTAATGCATTTATTTAACCAAATACTTACTGGCCCCTCTGTTAGTAGAACGCATTAGTAAAATTAGAGCGGTGGGAAAGGGTTGCGCGTGCGCTGCCGCCGCGACCGCTACGGCCGCGAATACTTTATGTTTATTGTTATTAGAACAATATTTGTACATCCGAGATGTACGGTTATAGCCGACGTATCATATTCATCGCATCCGTAAATTACCGGCGGGTATTTATAAACAGACATCACAATACCGTTGCACATTAAACTTCTTTTGTCGTTTGAGTAAAAAGTAAAAAATCGGGGAAGTGCTAAACAGAATATATTTCCGGATTAGTAAAATTAAAGGTATATTCTTCCCATTCAATGATAAATCAGGCTCCCCTGTGGTCAGTTGAATGCGGAAGCAAGCAAATACCATTGTAATCCCATCAGTGGCCATTTAGCTGGTACTGTTAATAGAATGGAGAAAGGTCGGACAGTGGACACGCGCCTATCGGTATTGTTGCAAACGATTGATATTTTTAGCCGATTATTTGTTTACAATATACAGAATACTGCAGTAATGTGATTTTAACGAATGTTACTTATTATTAAGTTTCAATAAATTATGTTGGAAATCAATAGGTAGTGGTTGGACCAAAGCGAGTTTTTGAAAGCATAAATAAGCTTATGTTTATTGTTGATTAAAATAACCGTTTATTTTTATACCGAAATATTTTTACCCTACGGGATGAATGTGTTTTCGGATAGGTCCTAGATGATTCTTTTGTTTTTTTGAGCGCATTTTACTGGCAGAAAAACATTACACATTACAATATTCACAATTGCGGGATTTGAAACAAGATAATTATCTATGTGTTAACCACATAAAAAAATGTCTCGTGCACTCGCAACTCCAAGTGCAGCAAAAACAACCCTTAGTCACTTTAATGAAGGCGGAAGGAGCTGTAAGTACATCATCATCAGCTACATTAGCAAGTAGAAGTTCCTGAAAGAAATCACACTTCAATATTCGTTTGAACAATACAATTCGCAGCGCATTTTTTTGTAGCTGGTTGAATTTAAAACCATTTACGAGGTAACCCTAGGCATCTATCCACAAAACCCATTGATTCCCATTGACAGACCATCAATAAGATGGTTCTCGTCAGCAGGGGTCGCGAATCACCGATTAGGTGTGGTGATAAAGTGCACGGCTGACACCACGATTAAAAACTACAAGCTGATAGCTCGTAAACTATCATTATGGCGTATTTTGAGCAACACTGTAGTTATGCTGAAGGGGTAGGAAGTATGAAAAACTTTGGCAAAATTGATTTATCTAAATCAATTTTCTTCAGTGTATTACACGAAGATAGAGATAATTGAAAACTCTTTTAGTTAATACCGTATTACCTTACCAATCTAATATTATGAGTAGGCCATACCGTCAAGCGCTGAATCCTGTAAATATTTACCTATTTATTTTCTATGTTTAATCTTATCATGGGCCTGCCGGATTATTAATTCTCCTTATACTATAGCACGTGCGTATTGCTTTGAGCTTTAGTCGTAGATGATGCAGGTCAATTAAATGTATGATACCTATGGTTTTAAGTTTGTGTAGAGTAGACCACGTAGTGTTGAGTAAGTAAGCAATAGGTCTCTCAAAACATCTTTAGATTAGACAAGGATTAATATTCTCATTTTACCTTTAAACAATATTGATATAGGTCCATGATTATTGGACTCTACATTCTGTAACTTTACATTTAGTGTAACTGCATGATTATTCCTTTACTTATCTTTACCTTTCTTTCATATTACTACCACTTCTTACCTGTTCCAACCCTACGTCCGCTGCCTTATCTTGGGCACGCGTCGCGCATTAGGTGTACCTGACGCGTGCGGTGCGCGTGGGCACGTGGGCGCGCCGGTGCGTGCGCGCACGTGGACGCGTCCGCGCGCATCTCCACCTGGGCGCCATTGCTGACGGGACATCAGAGTGCCAAGTCTTGTTCTAGCGAAGGTCCATTTCACCCTGTTATGCCCAACTGAGCGTATAATAAACAAAAGTATGTTTGTAGTAAACTATGTCTTAGTAATTTTATATTTAAAACTAGCTGCGTCCCGCGGTATTACCCGCTACATTTTTCGGGATAAATAAAAGAAGCCTATATGTTAATCCAGGGTGTTCACTACCTCCATACCAAATTTTTGCAAAATCGGTCCAGCCGGAGCCATTTGAGCGTGAAGAGGTAACAAACAAACAAACACACTCACAAACTTACGCCTTTATTATATTAGTGTGAAATAGTGTGATTCTTTACGCGACAACGAGAAAAACGAGAAGAGATTCGTCAAAAAAAAAAAACTTAAGTACTTATCTATTGGAATTATTATAATAGTTAATAATAGTCCCCAATATCAATAGAAGATATTCAGGTGGTTCGTACAAAGAAAGCAAACATCAAACGCCTACTTGACATTTCTGCAGTATTTGCAAAACCTCCTTCAACAAAAGTTTAATAGGGTCGAACAAAAAGAAACCAGTGTCGGATGCGCCCGCGCATAATATTGGACATCAAACCGATGCGTTTACGTAAATATAGACTACCTTTTATTATCTGCTAAGTTTGATTGCGGTCGAGAAGCGTGTCGCTCACCCCCCGGCTATTCACCAAGGATGATTGATCTACAGCAGATTGACAGATTTTTTATACAACCAGCCGAGGGTTCGTACAGACGAGCGAATATTAAAGGCAATTGTTGTTTAATTTTTACACTGGTGGGGCGATGCGTTTCGAGTGTTGTAATAATGTTTTGATAATAGCAGTATCCGTTCAGCTCATATTTCTTATTCAGAGTGCGTGGGACCGCGCCTGGTGCGCCTGCGCTTTAATATTTGAATTTAAATCGTTTAGACCGTTAGGAACACCTTGTTGTTTTAATTTAATGACAAATATTATACTTAACCCTGTGCTACTTGATTCAATAAACTGTTAGCTTTGGTTGCGGTTATAATATTAATTGCCTTATATGTCTTCGGGTAGCGGGTACATTATTTTTGTTGTCCTTTTATACTTGTCTTCGATTTTTACTAATATAATATTGGTTTGCAATTTAATAAATCGTTTTCCATTGAGTGTTAAGTTTCATTAGATATTATTTTAATCTGTCACAAATCGACAGCTCGCTATTGACGGCTGACCCTTGACGGGTGCTTATTTGGCTTAGTAATATTTTTTTATTAGTATTTTTTACCCGCTCTCGGACAATAGAAGTAGAGCCATTCGATACTTTAGCACAATGTGCCCACTGATCCTCATTGATCGCCAATTACTGGACATTAAGTACCTTAAACGCTTTTCATGTCCGCTATTTGTAGCAACAAATCAAATATGAAAGGAAACAACCACAATGGACGCTCAAGATCTGCATTCAATATTTCGTTTGGGTGTTATTATGAGTTCGATAAGCTGCTTTTTCGGACATTGCAACAATAGAATTTGGGAGCTTATATTATTTTCTATGCGATAAGATTTTGCGATAAAATTCGAGTTAAAGTTACAGCTACAAATATGAATATAAAACTGGTAGGTTTTATTAAAAAATGAAATTGTAAATAAACTGGGTCTTACTATTTCAATAAACAGGTAATAAAGAAAAGGACACATCAATAGGCTACACGCGTTCTGCGCCGTCGGGGTTGCTGCGTACAACAAGGTGTGCTTGTCGGCTGCGCACGCGCCGATGAGTCCATTGTCACGCCCGACACGCTCATCAAGCAGTCCCAATGGAGCGCGCACTAGAACACACATTATTGCACATTTATTGCGCATCTTCAAAGCTTTGTTAGTTTTGTTACATCTTTTATTTGCTTTTTATCAATAAAAATGTCGGCCGACAACGATGTATGGTTTCACGGTATAATTCAGCCACTGAGATTCTTTTATTATGGGAATTGTGGAATTTTTCAGATTAACAAAATAATAATGTTCTCGAATTACGTTTATTTGTATCTGATGTGGTGTAAGATTACTTTCGAGATGTTTATCAACCAACCTTTTTTACTTATGCAGTTTACTAATTGACAAAGATGTTGAGTGCCAGAAGATTAAAGATTGATGGTTAATTAGTCTTCTTCACTTACAGATTCCAATACCTATCAATTTGCCATGTTGAATGACATAAAATTGACTTACAGATTTCGGCAACTTAGCATACGAATGCGAGATTTATCTTATTTCAGTGTTAAGATTAGGATCATCCTAGTTAAACGGAAATAAAAAACATGACTTGTAATTTTTTTTACTAAAGCCTAACTTACGTAGAGGCTCTTCCGTCTGGTCCCACGATGAATCACGGATCACTTGAGACGGCCTGTTTAAGGTCCTGGCCATCTGAGCGCGGAGCCCCGCCGTCTGCTCGTCTCAGACATGCGGGCCTCTCACTAGGTCACGACCGACGACGACTGCAGCCTATTTGATACGTAATTCAGTTATAATTGGAACTAATCGAATAGAAGCTTGGGGAAGGTCAGTATAGGAGACGTGTGGCTAATGGGCTAATCTTGACAGGTCGTGTGACGAAGCATGTTTATAGGGTCCTTCCTTAATGTTGGATTAATTTTTTCATTTAATCTGCTTCCTTCTCCTAAGATTTTTGAACTAAAACTTTAATATTATTTGTCAAAAGTTTCATTGTGTTGCCGTTTCAATCTATGTAGAATTGTGTAAGTTAACTTGAATGAAATATTTGTTTAGCATTATTCAAACTTTAAAAAACATTGTTCAAGTTTGATTGACCTGTGTATTGCTCCAGATCTAAGAATCTACATTTCAATAATAAACTGTACGAAAGTTTATTGAATCATACCATCTAATGTCACTTAACTAATCTTAACAAAAGAATATAAATGTTGAGTCATGAATACATGAGGCAGTAGTTAGTAACGTTGTTAAGTAGTCGCAACATCATTAAGCCTATTTATTTAGCGCTTTTATTGTTGAGCTACCACAACCGGTGTCAATTTTCAGTGGAGCCACACGACCGCCTCCAAATATTGTGATAATCCACCCATTCTCTATTGTCACTCGATGACTTGATAAAAAAATATAAAAAGTTCATCCGCATAGCATCCCCCGGGACCACTCCACGGTGCTCTTCTTCCCTTATTCCCATAATCTATTCCAATTAACTGACAGCACCATATTGTGATATTAACACAATACATTCTCCCCTCTATAAAATGCAATACCGATAGCACGCTATAAGCAACTTTATTTTGGAACCAATAGAATTGTTATTCCTGTGTGTTGTTCTGGTAGCTTTTTACATTTTAGTACACTTAAATAGATCTTATTGTTGGTACGTGTATTACAATTTTGATTATTTTAGTTATGACCGTGACACAAGCTCTTAAATGCTTGTATTAATGTTTTATTTTTTGGAATGTACCAATAGAACAAATTAACGCAATGCAGTCAGAATCATTTAAAATGTAAAAGTCTTCTCTCAAAAGGTTTTATGTAGGTAATTAGATAATGTTATGATATATTTGACACATTGTTATGGTTATGAGTTCTTTACGTATTTAACACCAAAGCGAACATCCATGATAGGGGATCAGGTGTTGCTACTTGCTACCAACATAACGTATCCAAGTCAGGGCATTGTACTTACAGTTCATTGTCATGTGGGTCTAGGTTACCATAACCGTTTTGCTTAACACTTACATAAGTTCCAAATTATATGTAGGTAGGTAAGTATACTTCTAACCTTAAGGTAGGTACACATTAATTCATTTATTATAGCGTTTCTAAGATGTCACTGAATTGTCGCCTGGATGTCCTCAAGTGGTTTAATATTGCCAACATTCACTGATTTCTCTCTCTGATCTAAATGCTCAAATCAACATGGTAATTTAAACTCACTCTGTAATTATAAGCTAATACAGTTTATCCTGCAGTGAAACTGTTACCGGTAGCTTCTATGTCAAAGATAATTCAATATCAATTCCAACAAGCATTGCTATGAACAAATACGTTGAAAGACGAAGGATATATCTGACACCACAATCAATCCGGCAAACTTTCCGGCTAATCCTGCAGATAACAGGTCGCGCCCCCGACGCTTCCCTTCAGATACTTGATGGCTGCTATTAACCCTGATAACATCGCCATTGTCTTTGCCCATTCCCACAATCAGTGGATGGGGTGGCTCCGTGTGTCTGAGGTAATACTGATACTCTGATAATGAGTTGTTTTGGGAGGGTTGGACTTATTGCCATTTATGTGATCGTTGATAAAGCTTGTTTAGATCTGAGCATCTTGTTGCATCTACGGTTAATCAAAGTCCATTTTAGTTTAGTTTATTTTTGTAGGTAAACTGAAAGAAAACAAATATAATCTAGGTAGATAATACTCTTAAGGTTCTGGATGAGACATTGAACATTATATTAGGGTAGGTACTTGTAAAACCTTATAGTTCTCAACTTTCATAGTGATAGGTCGGATTTATATAAATAAACTATTGTTTTCTAAGTTCAAACTCGAACGCTGAAAGTATTCCGGACATCAAGTTTGTTATATTATTTTGATTGTAACTTAAATCATCAGTCCTTTGAAATTATTGTAGGTATCCATTTTATTAAGGACTCACTACCACCATGCGGTTATATATAGTCAAGTAATAATCAAATGACCGCACTCGTCTATTTAAATATAAGCAGCTGTAGAATTTAAGCAAAAAGCAGCACGTGTCATGCCTGCATACTTAAGGTAAATCGTCAAAAATTTCGCTCGTTTCCCATACAAACCGCAACAGGCGCGATACAATCGATACGCCAATTTATATCGATGAATTTCACTTGATATCAATAGTAAATTACTGTTTTGTAATGAGTGACGTTCTCAGGAGCCAGCAGGAGACTTGGGGGCGACCGTATCTTCGTGTGAGATCTGGCGATTTTACGAGTCGATTCACAATGGTTGTAACGACCGAGTTGTAAAATTACGATTATTGTTTACGGCTTTTTGGCTTCGAATGAGGTAGCTCTTAATTGTTATTGTATTATTGACTTGTTGGTTCTACAGTGGAGTAAAAAGTTGTAATTATAATAGGTTGCACGGCGATACAGTTACAGTACCGTAGATTTGTCAAACGAATTGTTTGTTGATGTCCACAAAAACCGTACAAATCATTGTTATTAGTTGGTTCAATGTAAAAGTTGCTTGTACATTTTTTTACACTGCAAATAATAAAGGAAAGGTTCTCCTACAAAATGGTGGTATCACTAAAACCTGCACGGTATAACCCAATGTTGTAAACTAATTTAATACCTATCCAGCTATTTATTATTCTATCAGTGTATATGCAATCGATACCTTATCAAATTCTGCAAGCGCGCACAGCATCATACGATGCAAGCTTTGCGCTCGCGCATCCCATGTAGAGCAGCGCTCATGCAGGTGGCCGACATACGATATCCCATTGTATGGCATGCTCGCTCGGAGCCTCCTCCGTTTGTCTCCCGTCAAAAGAATTCCAGGCAGCCAACTCACCCCGCTACTAATTACGCGACGCCAAAGATTATGAACGTACACAGGATATTCTACCTATGCTATAAATAACTTTCATCATGTTGTAGTCCACTGCTGGACATAGGCCTCTGCCAATGTAAATAGCATAATACTTTTATTTATTTATAGACATTTCAATTTATAAATGAGGATATAAATGTACCTACATACAAGACTTAGATGAAAAGTTTGCATCAAAGCCATCTAACGGAAACTACCAAATAAAAATCGCCCAGCTTATAATTTTTTTTTTTTTTTTTTTTAAAAAAAAAACGTCGCCCCACACTAGGAATTTCTCCTGTATCGTGGGTGCGTTTCACAAACATTTAATATCACATACACAAACACCCAGACTCGGGACAAATATCTGCGGATCGCACAAATTTTTGTCCCGTGCGGGAATCGAACCCGCAACCCTTTGCGCAGCAGTCCAATCGCTTAGCCACTGCGCCAATCGGGTCGTCAGATTGCGATGCGATAATGTGATTGCGATGCAATTTGAACAATTGTTTTACGAATAATTATACATCTCGCCTTGCTACTGCGAAAAGCATGGGATTTTATAAATGGTAACAAGGGACAAGTTCTGGACAAACTTCTAACTGTCAGCTGTGATAAATCCAGCTGGACGTACCTACCTGACAGCGATACAGATCGGTTTCAGAGTTGTGGCACATCTGATTTGTATTTGGTTCATCTTTTCTGACTCATCTTGCGTGTACGCACAAAGTGCGCGAGCGATTCAAATGAAATGAAAAGCGTTTTGTGAGGTATTCCATCCATATTGAGCGCGCGCATGTGCGCCGCATACAAAAGCTTCGTGAGGCTTTGCACTGATGTCTTCTATTTATTGATGTCTGCTGCGATTTGACTCGAACAAATAAACAATGACTACCTATTATTAAAACATCTTCGTTTATACCTTATCTGTCGAAAACATCCGGACTGTAGGCTTTGATAGACCCCTATTTATTAATTGTAATATATCTAATTATGCGCATGTATCAGTAGCTATCTTTTGATGTGGGTGCTAATGGTTAAAACAAAATACTTATATTCAAAGATGTTTTATTTATTGCAGTCTGACTATGTGTTGGTATTAGTATTAGAGTAGGTACACACATAATTTAGCAGAGGTCCGCACGTGCCGAGGCCCGTATCGTTTGCAGCCGATGTTAGAATCTAACGTCCGCAGGTAATTGCGTTGCGTTTGACCAAACGTTTGCTTGCATTTCCATTTTGTCATTAGCAATCGGCTATTAATTCCTGGATTATGACTGGTGGGGACATAGGGGCTCGCAATTTTCACATCGGCAGCTGCCGCCTACTATATGTATCTGTGCAAAAACTTTTCTACAAGGAAAGCCACCTGCGTGATTCAACATTATCTGTTTCTAATCATGGCTGCGCACACGTCGCCTGCGAACGACACGTGTACCGATGTATCGATTTATCACGTTGACCAGAGGTTTAAAGTAATGAAACTAGATTATCATTAACTAACGCAGGTTTTACGATAATGATAGATTACGTTAATGAAGACGTTTTTCAAACAACTGTAATTATTCAAATGTCCACTCTATTTGTGTATTTATATAACAACGTATAAAGGAGGTAAATTAAAAAGTTTGGAATTGGATTGTAAATTTTAAGACTTCTGTATTACACAATATGTAAATTTCTTGCATAATAGTTGATATCAAAAACAAACATTGTTGTAAAAATACAAAACGCCCTTGTTATTTTAATAGCAGTGTGTATAAATACTGGGAGAAACAAGTAGCGTTTTTATAAGCTCTCCTTACATGGATAGGGCAATTATCACGTTGGTAGCCATTATGTAATGTCCACTCTATAAAATCGCAACAACTCGTTTAGCCTGTCCAGTCCTAGCTCTACTAGGGCTGCCAATAAAAATGCAACGATAAACTTAAATATTTTGATTTCATTTTGCATGAATAGTGGCTTTGTACATATTAACATTATTTTCTTACAAAATATTGGCAAGGAAAGCCTTATATTATTTATTTTCTTTTGGAATTAATGAGAGTATCTCTTTAAGGCCATACTTAGGTACACAGATAAAATAAAATATAAAGCTCAAATATTACGTCATCATCAGCCTATGTCCACTGCTGGACATAGGCCTCATGAATATTACATAGTAAAACATAAGAAGGTATATATAAGTAGGGATATCATACTTTCTTCTTGATTCCAATTTATAAGTCGAAAAACGTGTTATTTGGGACAACAAATGTTGTTTTGTAAGTAAGCTAATATTTTTTGTGGTAATTTGCGAGTGCGATAATAATGATCCTTGTAAGCCACCCCTAGCCTTCTGTACCACGTGGTGACACGACAGCACCTGTTAGCTAAACATATCTAAGCTGTTGCAATCAGCTCGCACATCTGCCTGCCTAGATTATTACGCAATAACTCTGCGTTTAAGTGTGCGCGCGCATCCAGATGTACACCAGGGTGCTATGAACTTATGACCATTTTATGGACTACTTATTAAATGGTACTGCGGAGTATTTCTTGCTAAATGAATAAATTGATGCGTTGATTGCGATTATACATGTTTTGCTATTATCATAGTAATTAAAAATTAAGCTTTAAAATTAGTAGTGCAGTTAATTTTGCTATTAACTGTTATATCGATTATGGATATATAACAGTTATATTGGTAAAATATAACTGTTTTTAAATTTCACCGTAGGTTGTTTTTGATGGAAGTAATGAGGAAATATTACGAGTGGTATCCGGCCTAGAATTGACCACCCTCTTTCCTCCCGTTGGTATCGTAAAAGCCGACTAAGTTAAAATATAGAAGATGGGCGGCAACTTCTTCCGTAACTTTAGTACTGGGAAGCCTTGGTTTATTAGTGGACGTGTTCCGGCTGATGATGAATTAGGAAATATTACGAAAGTTCACTGCTCTACAGCTGTTACGTTTAAAAGCTCTTACCTACCGGGTTTTTAAGATCGGTACAAGATTTAGGAATAAAAATAACTATTATGAGTTATCGCTCCTGTGACAATGGGCCTTTGCCCGATAGTAGGACAATTTAATGCCATCACAATCACTGTTTTCACATTATTAGGTTGGTACTTTACCTAACGGATACATAGCGGAACTGTTCTGCTAATTTCCTAAATGTTTAAGCGTTACTAAGTCTAATGTAATAAAGAGTCTACAACAATTAAAATTCTTCGTAATCGTAACAGAAAGACGTTTAATACAGTGTGAGTTAACGCTAGGCAGTCGACTAGTCACTTCGACTCATTACTGATTCTTCACATCAATAACTTAAAGCTTATTTTAAATCACCAGGTAGCTTTTCACTGGATGATAAGATTGCTACTTAGTCCATTTGTGAATAAGAAATCTGCAAAAAATTCCTGAGATAAAATATCATCTTACAAGAACGAAAGTTTATCGTTAACAATAAATATATATAAACACAGTAGAACTCGGCAGACTCATATATTTTAAGTATTTGAAATACATTTGCATCATGACGAAGCAACTAAAGGATATAATTGCACAAAGGTATTGAATTATAAACAAAAGTAAAGCTATAACTATTCTCTCGAACATGGTATTCGCAATATACGAGTACATAGTTTGATACAAATATGTAATGACAATTATTTACAACTGCTTCGTGTTATAACGTGCCAGTAAAATAAATGAAACTGCGTGAACACCAGCAAGTAATAATTTAATTTAGCAATTTACAAGAACGGTCATAATATACTAATTACGAAACAGATGTGCATGGTGATCGGACCTGCCTGAAGATCGTGAGGGAAAATGCAACAAACCTGTTATTTGAATAGTAATAAAAGAATGATCACAAACTGATAATAACTCAATTAAGTAAAACTTCTTAGTTATCTGCGAATAATTAATGCGTGGGGTCATTTGCCTATGTAACACTAGGAAAGACTATTAACAACTTTATTAAAATGCTATAAACTGAAAACGGAAAAGGGTTTATAATATGTCAGTGTATTAAAAGCCAACTTTTATAGGCCATGTTGAGAAGTACATCGTGAAGACATTGTTGATTAGCAAATGACTAAACAGATAAGGACATAATATTGAAAAAATTATGACAATAATATCACTGATAAATAACATAATGTAAGTCTTACAAGCCCGGGTGTTTTTGGACTAGATAAGGTTGCCGTTATCCTCAGAAATCGTCTAGATTTGTTTATTTAAACAACAATATAAGCCTACAACTGTACATAAAATCGCTTACATGGTCTATGTGACATAATTTTTATGAATTACAATAGATGATTTAATTACTTCAGTCTTTTAATTATAGAGTCGATATAAATATTTCTTAATAAGTGATGCCTAAGAACCGTTACATTATGACATGTAAGGCGATATATTTAAATGGTTTATTATGAGAATTTATTTGTAATCGCATTGAGTTTTCCCATCGCGGCACGTGCGTCTAATTGTGAGCCCGCATCCACTGATTGACGTAGGACTTTGGCGAAGCACAATACCGTTACACTTTCTACCGACACCCTAACTTAATGCAATACTTGTTAAAAAGTATTAACCCGCCAATTGTTGAATCATTGCCAGCGTAGACACGTTAGAAGACAAATAAATGTAAAAAACAAAACATATTTATGAGACGATTGACTTGTCAATAAGCCTGCGGCATTGATCGTATTGTGTATCTAACTTCTTTGTTCATACATATGTATTACTCGCAATAAAAGCCACTAAGCTAACAAGCAGTAATTGAATTTCTTTATCAATTGATTTGATGACTTGTATACAGTGATCCGTTGATTTGTGACAGAAAGGTGGGCAATGCTTGAAGCGCCCAGGTGGTCCGGCGCGCACGCCACCCGGCGCACGGCGCATCTTGTCACCCTACATGGGTATCATCCTTTGATATTGATCCTGTGCTGATCTTTGAACTAAAACCTATTAATTTTTATTGCGTACCAAAAAAAGATAGCAGAAAAAAATTTAGAATGTGAGGGATATTACTTATCATTGTTTTTGATTTTGAAGTCTTTTATTGTATATTGACTTAATTAATTATTACTAGTCGATTTGTAGTAATCCTGAAGTACATTTTATGATAAAGGTAGAAAATAAACAAGATACTGATTACGTAAGCTAGAAAAGTTTGAAATTACATAACGGTGATAAGATTACCGTACCGTCAAAAGAAATTTGCAGTCTTAATTATTTGCTAGCATATTATTTAATATCTACCTATTAACAATAATTCATATAAGCATTAGGTACACGGTACGAGTGAAGCAACTAGCTAATTGAGCATAGGTGTCATTTGCCGTCGGGTCATGTTATTACATGAGCGGCAGATTTAATTTAAAAGCAAAATTTACCTTAAAAGTAAACAAAGCTACATAAAAGCAGAAGCAAGCAGCACATAGAATTGCCAGAGCAGCATGATTTATTTTAATCTACTTTATCCATACGTCAGACATAACTATAATTCACTATTTAAACGAAACGCTGAGGCAACAAATACTGTGTTAGTTAAGCAAATATTTACAAGAAAATAGTAAACTTAAGGTTTTAAAGCTACTTAAAAATGCAATTATGTTCTTAGAAACTAATAGGCGAGCGTGGCACTGTGGTCGGTGGAGTAGGGTTGGAGGCTAAATGTTACACACCTGTAGCTGGCCCCTTCTTTATAGACCACATAGAGATATTATGGTTACACTGTGGTCCTAACCTCATAAACACTGCACCTTGAACGCTAAAAGTGTTCCTTTGTCTATTTTTATGGCATATGAAATTTCACTATCAGTACAAAAGGTAGTAATTTTAATTTTATTATTTATCAGTTCGTGTACTTAGTTTGAGTATATTTTTATTGAATAAGATCCTTTTTTGAATTGTTGCTCCATATACCAAGTCCTATATGTATAGTAGAAATAAGAGCATAGAATAAAAGACAACGGGAAAGATTCAACCAAGTCATTGAAAATAAAATAATGTGCCTATATTTTAAATTGGCGTAACATAAGTGTAGAGCAAAAATACTTTGTTTAGGACTAAACTAAAAGTTCCAAAACCCAGTCCGTTGCAAAAGACCATCACTCTCGTTAATTGTCTAACAAAACAAGCATGTTTGTATGCTCAGCTCATACAAACACTATGAACCAAAGGTAAAGTACAAGAGTCACGACAGTGCTTACGGTATCTGGAAAAGGCTTTTCCTAATTACTTGGGGTGTGTTTTGTTTGGTGCTATCGGCGTGTAACGAGCCGCAAATGGGTCGGCGGTGATCGCGCGATCATGCGGGCTGCCCGCCCTTCGCAGCACCGCCCGCCCCCGCCACCCGCCGGCGCGCGCCTCAAAGGCCTTTGTACGTGTGCTGATTTGAGACACAGTGATGAGCGGTGCGGTAAGTATGCGAAGATTTAGATTCCGTGTTCCATAAGGTTCTCTCTTGTTTTTGGCGTTAGTAATTGTTATTGGACTGTAAATGGTATCTAATTCTTAATTTTACACAAAATATTACCCTAAGTAATACTAAGGATGAGTTCCCTTTTAAACAGCTCAATTTCTACAAAACACATTACGAATACCCCTACTTAGCTTTAATTAAATATAAGTAATATACAAATAACTAAGATGTCAGTAACTTAATCTCGTAGGAGGTAGCGTAGCACGCAGTACACCATATAGTAAAAATACAAGCAAGTACATATAGAAAGATCGAACATATTATATTTGGTAAATACTGGTGTGTATACTAACACCATACACCCTAGTAACATTAAATACTTTACTGATACAAATATTGAGTGCCAAGTGCATGATTACGTGAAGTAGAGCACCTTCTTTAATAGAATACTGAAAGGTATTCGAGAAATCGCTGGCGCTTGTCTCCTCACGTGTCACTATGTCCGCAGGCTCGGCAGATAAGCTCAGCAGTAGCAGCGGAATCTCGCGTCTATCCTTGTTAATGAGTTTATCTCACATGTGGTGCAATTAGCCCATTGAATGTGGCACAAGGATTATTCGGAGGTGCGCGGTCAAAGCTCTTTGTATTTTCACTTTATCTTTAAACGCTAGAAAATTACCGAAAAGAGCTTTTGTTTATCATGTTATAATAAACTATGATTGATTAATATCTGGTTAAGGCCCCCCTTTTTTCCATTCTTCCCGATTGTGAGCTAGTATTCTCCATGTTTAACAATCATACACAGTGTAATCGAAACTAATTAGTTTCACTTATTTCCTCAGGTATCAAATAACAGATACCTATATTACCTATTATTTGCATATTGTCATTGTGTTTAAT
The DNA here is from genome assembly GCA_905340225.1 of Abrostola tripartita. Taxonomy (NCBI): domain Eukaryota; kingdom Metazoa; phylum Arthropoda; class Insecta; order Lepidoptera; family Noctuidae; genus Abrostola; species Abrostola tripartita. The sequence continues at coordinate 9,804,548 of HG996488.1, forward strand.
TGCAAACTGGTCTATTTTATGTCAGTAACCTTTAACCATTGTCTTTATTGCATATTCAGAATATACGGCCCCGCCATTGGTCGGTCGTTTGCGGAAAATCGATCGTTCTCGATGTAGGTTGGCTGTTCACTATGAGCAGGTAATGTTATGTTTAGGTGCGGTAATTCCCACTTATCGCCTAGCCTATAGTATTTAACATAAAACTTTTATTGACGTATATGTATTTTCCCTGATAGACTATATGAAACTCAAGTTTCGCTCATCTTTTTATTTAAATATAAAATTCTAAAATTATACATGTTGCGATTAGTGTGCTTCTCTTACATTTAAAGCTATTCGTTTTCCGATAATAAAGGATTAATTTCCGCTGCATCATTTACCTTTTTTATATACAAAGAGCTAATACCTAACACCTATATATTTAATGTAACATTAGTAAAACAATAAAAACCCTACAACCAACATAAGGACGATTTATAACATGTTATCGTCCATGGCAAAAACACATATCTACATGGAACAATTATGTAGATGACTGGATGCAATATGGTCTGTGAATTGCGTTATCTGTCAGCCCTATCGGCACGCGACGTCTATCTACTAATTGTATGCTCCTGTTATTACGTACTATATGGTTTTATAATAGCTTATTATTTTATATTGTTTTTAATTGTAGCTAACACTAACAAAAGTGGTTTAGGTAAGTGGCGCCTTAAGAAGTGGAAAGAAAAGCGATAATTAATTATACAAATAATCATTTTAATTTGGTACGAATGAACTGAAAATATATAATGTTTTTAAAAATATAAGCTGAAATTCATATTATCAAATACCTAAAGTATTTTTTAACATTTCGGATATGAATAAACTCGCTTTGTAACTATCTGCTAAACGTTCCAACACCACTTGTATACCAGGTTTGTTTGCACTCGTCGAAGAAATGCGGATGACCACAACGAGGCCTTGACAGTTCAAGAAGCCTCCGCTGCTTGGCCCGAGGGTCCTTGCTCCTGATTTACGGGCTCCGAAAACCGCAGGGATTCAATGTGCCTTTGTTGCAAACACACTTTTATTATATAATAAAATATTTCCACAAAATGGAACAACTTTATAGGTCATAATTCCCTTTTAACGATCGCTGTTATGAAAATTTTCTGTTTTAGAAATATATTTTTTTATATTCTATTTGTAACATTAACTTTGCACAAAATATCAGGTGAGTTGTACAATCTCGGGTTAGGTACCTATGTCAAATCCATCAATGTTCAATTGTTCAGATCTACAGATTTTCTATCAAAATCAGTCTTAACATTTGCGACACGAATAGTTGAATTATTATAGTATGAGACGGCGAACTTATTAATCAGGATATACCTTCTCATATATAGTAATAATAGGTTTCTGTACAATTTAAAACTACTAACAATTAAACAATGACATCAGCAACATTAAATTAGTGGCGTGACGATAAAAAAGGTAAAACACATTCGTGCTTAAGATACCATCGTTCGGTAAAACGCGAACACGGAGATAATGACTCGATGAATAATAATGAGGTCTGTAAGTGTGAATCACCAAATATATTTAAATTGTTATCAATTAAAAGCAATATAATAGCGATTTGAGTCGCGTTGCCGTAGCCATATGGCGTACCGCGCACGGGCGGTAGTGTGTCCATCAAGTAAGCGTATTACCTGTAATATAAGCGTTTTTACTTTTAATAGTTTTTTTTTACCAGTAATGTTTTTTAACACCCCAATTTTAAGTTTAGAATAAAACTTTTAAAAGTTCTAAATAAGTTCCAATTTGAAATATTTTTATATTTTTTAAGTAGGTGTAGGTAATAGTGACATGTAAATCATATACAGTACAATACAATCTGACTTTTTCTATATATTTTTTTAACAAATACTCTGATTCATTTTATCATCAAAGTTAGGGGTTGTAAGCGCGTTAAGCTATCGCCGAGTCACGTAAACCGCTGTCTCAATGGCTTCCTAGTTGATGTAAATTTGTCGGGCTCAATTGAAGTTAATAGGAATGTACGGAGGGTGAGGATCGCCAGCTGACGCTAGGTGTGAGGGAATGCAGCCCTCCCTCAGCACTCGACGACGTATGCACAATTGATGGTCAAATAAAAAAACGCATGTTGATGGCACGGACGTGGGAGGGCCCACTTATAATAACCATTTTAGGACAGTATAAATTATTTGTAGATATGAGATACTAGTAATGTGAAGTATAATATTTTGAAGTAAACTCTATGGTATCTTAAAATATTGCAATAGATCAATTGTAAAGAATTATTTAGATTTTCTAAAGTTGAATTAGCGTAATAGCTAATTAAACTTATTTTTTTGTAGTAAACAATTAATCTATAGATTGCAGGTTTGATTGTAATATCTGAAAAGTTTCTTTTTTGTTCCGTTATTTTTTCAGTCATCGTGCGTGCAGCAACAAGTTTAGTCATACTAGCAAAAAAAGATGAACTGACCGGGGTTTTTTAAACTTGCGATGTTATAAGACCTACTTTTCGATACACATCTTCAGTACACAAATAATTATATTCAAAAACCGCATTTCCCTATATTTGTACAGTATAAACAAATGTGTTCAACAGTAGGCAGTAGACGCGTGAGGGTCGACCTCATGAATGTTAAACAAACAGATATAAACGGCTTAGCCTCCCCTCCGGCCACGGTGATAGCCCACGATTGTTCACAATTGATGTTATAAGTGTTATAACATGTCTTTGTATGTTAGTACCTTTGTAATGGTCGTGGAGAATTGAAGAAGATCTGTGTACTAAAAGCTTAGATAAAATGGGCACCGCGTTCTTCTTTTATTTTTGAAAAGTTGTTCACAATTAAATGAACATAATTATAAGCACACAAGTTCTGAAAGAAAAAAGCCACAATGTAGATAATGTTATCAAAATATTATAGCATGCATAAAGACGAATATCTTTCCTTTTACTCAATGAAAACAAAAAACCTTTTAAAAACATTCATTTAGTATCATTGTCACCTGAATTAACACTACAAAAACGCATCAAAACATAGACCATAAATAAAAAACAAAATGTTTACCTTTGATGTTTACATTCAATAATTAATTCGATTAAAAACAACACCGATATTACCGAAACATTTTGATGTCAATACCTGGGATGCACGTGGCAGCGACAGCTGTGCCGATATGATCTTGTTGGGGACATCGCAATACACTCCGATAAATGCATTAGCATTGTGGGTGGTTGAACTTGTCACTGACTGGTATTGCTATTTCGATGAATGTAAATAAACCACGGTTCCTACTTATTGCAAGATAATGACATACAGATTATTTAATTTAGAATTAGATTATTTAACTTAAAAACTTTACGTCTTATTTGGCATCCAAAAAAATAAATTCAATCCATTCGAAATTTAAAATAGTTTAAAGAAGGATTTTAATATTTTATAAAATAGATTTTGTGTATTATATTTCGAATTAGGTACCTATATCTATGCAAAATTTAATTTGAGTTTTTTTACAAATTCATTTTCTAAATTAATTTTATGGATAATGTTCATAGGTAATAATTTATTTCATGGAAAGGTTATATTAATATGTATTCCATATTTAAAATTTACTTGCCGCACATTTATGGCGCTAAAACGAAAAGATAATATTTTGCCGCCGTAATTTATCCTAAAAGTTGTAATAATTTAATAAGGTAATAGTGATCAGATTTTAAGTGTGTAGCTTAAGTTTAAAAGCACGTCCATCGTCTAATTAGTTCGTCAAGCAATTATTCTATTAATTTCAGTAAGTACTCCCTTCTTTTTGCACACATTGACGAGTTATAATTATGCAACTAGTTTGAAAAACTAGTTCATATATAATACAGTGTATTGAACTAGGATGTAATAGAAAAGTCTAGATTTAGTTCGTGTGAACGCAGCTGCGGTGGCACCTGCTTGCGACTATTGCCGCACACGCAGAATCTCAATCGCATTAGAATGAAAAAATAATAAACATCCACGTTCTGCTATAGTATAATGTTGTCACATTCGGAGAAACCCCTTATTTATTGGTATGGTTATTGTTGTACGTGCAGCTAGGACAGCGTTTATTGGATTAATTAAAGGGCTGTTGTGTTAATGTGGTCTATAGCTTCCGTTTAGCATTAGTTGGCGATTGACAAAGTAATGGAGCAAAGAGTTTAAGCATCCGTTAAACAAATTGATAGTTGTATTTATTGATTTATAGTTGTTTGACGGCTGTCATGTGGATAGGACAGGTCATCTTAATTAAGCACTAATGCGTACTTTTCACAAAAGAATGCGGGAGGTAGGTATTTTTCATCTTTAACATATTACAATAATATTGTGTAAGTTGTTAATTTAAAACAATCAATGTCTGTAAGCCTACACTAGTTTGGTGACAAAAAGCTTTAAAAATACATATATCTCATTTCATTTTAGGTACATTTTGTTCAAATCGCTGGGAAAGAAGAACAATCATAAATAAAGGTCACATCATTTATTTTTTGATTAAATCGAATTATAATAGCTTTTTTAATTGCTGGGGATTATGAGAACTTTGATATTAATTACCCCCTAAATGAGCATTGCGTTTCGTCGCTACAGTGTTTGTTTAAAAAAAGGGTTGAATGTACTTGAGGGCTATTGTTTTTCGTCTATAAATCTAATGTATTGTAATTATACAGTTTAATGGGTGACAGTCGCTTTGTCGTATGTAAATGTCCCGGTAGCAGATTGCAGGGTGAAGTGGGGTGGGAACGGAACAGCCCCGACAATATTGGAACGCGACGGGGCGCCACTTCACCGCCGAGTCCGGGGACGATGCTGTACTGTATTATGAATATAGACACTCTTTCAACTTTGATTACTAAATTACCGCTACCGATATTTTATGGGTAGGTTTTTGAGTGGAGTCTAGGATTTCCATAGATTTTAGAAAATGCTTAAAAGTTTTAAGCGTAATTATTTACGCGTATTCTCGTATGATGAGTCAACTTTAAAATAATATAGAATTGTTAGTGGTTTATTTTCCCTTACTTTGTTCATCGGACTCACACATTTAGTGTTATCCCGGTTCATGTTTTATTCTATGGACGGGAACACTACCATTATGAAGCAATAAAATGCTCCGATCACTTACAGGGCATAATAATTAACAATGTATTAAATAGGCCCTCAGATTCGTTGGCCTCTTCAGTAACAAATAATATGTAGACGTATTTCTATAAGTTGTGAGCAATTGTTACCATTGTTTAGCAGACAAAGCGTTAGTAGCCACTTCTGTTTGAGAAACTATAGGTTTACCGCGAGAACGCGTGTGGGAATGTGGGTAATGCTACTGGCTACTTGTTACAGAATACTTACATTTATATGAGATTTTTCTTTGTAATTGCTTATTACTATTGTTATTTAGTAGTTTGGATTGTGGGCTATCGGTTTTATTTAAATATTGATAGTAAAATCTTTTAATTAGTTGAAGTTAATCGTAAGTTTATTAACACCTATTATCTAAATTTTCTGCTTGAAGATGTCTATTTGGCTTAGAGTTTTTTCGAAAAACTGACAATATCCTGAATTTAGTTTTATTTTGTTCAAGTAAACTGCAGAATAGAAGAAAATTTGGTTTTACAGAATCAAAATAATCGTATAAAGTCTAATCCAGTAAAAATTAAAACTTGATAACCTAAGTTTTTTATTTTATATGAAATAATATTATTTGAAGTTCTTTTATACGAAGTTATTTTATCCTCCCAAACTTGCAGTTTCAGCTTTATAACCATTTCCCTTTATTTCCGATAAGATCTCTAGCTAGTTGTCACAAAGTAGCTGCCGATCATGAGATCGTAATACATAAATCCGTATTCAATAACAAAGTATTAAAATAGCGTTTGAGCAGTCAATTAGGCGGTAACGTATCGCGGAGATACCGCGATGGTGGTCCATTGTGGTGCGGCGCCCCGTGGCTGCCGACGTCGGCCACTCGTGCACACTAGAAGCTACACAATGCAACAACACTGTTTCCTATTTTTAAAACTGTTGCGTTTACTGCCGCTCCGCTGACCGCTCTAGAGGTCGTGGTTTGATGGGAGAATATAGAGAATAGTTTTTGTTTGATATTGTTGGCAACTATATTTTGTGGCATTTATGCTTTATTTAGCGTTCTGCGTTGTGGCTTTTGTAAACTGTGGTTTACAGATTTAATGTAAAATATATCTGAACGAACCAACCGTCAAAAATATCCAGTTATTATTACGTGCCTCCGAAGCTTTAGTTAAAGTCAACGGTGTAAATACCAACGCTCATTTAACACTTCATGTAATTTATAAATCATAATAAGAAACGGCTACCTTATCAGCATTATCAATCGAAAGATCTTAAAAAAGAATAGCAACCACCGGGTGCGGCCTGCGGCGACCTCCCGACTGCGGATTTAGCGGATTGTTACTTCACACCGTTGTCAAAGAGTTGGGTCGTTCTCTACTCACGATTGAGCCGATAGATAAGTGCGTTCTCACCTCCCCGTGGTCGCGACGTCGCGAAAGGGTTCGCCGAATAATTGCAACAATCAATTTGAAGGAGCTATCGAGCAATTTGTATGGTATTTGTGCGGGCTGTCACCCGCTGATGCTATCGACGCGCATCGGGGAGCCAATGGGAAATGTTTTTAGTAGTTACTTTCTCACACCTCAAGTACCTAATTAAAATAGTATGAGAGATGCCTAGGGAGTTGAATAGTTTAGAATAAGTTGTAGCTAGATTTATTGATGCTATTTATTTGATAATTATTAGTATGCTGTCACTTATGTCTCTCTTATTTAAGCCGTCACCAAATCTAACCGGTGTAATGCAATTCAATTAGTGTCGTAAGTAAATAAAAAATGATTTTGTTCATCATTAAATAGTAATCTTTTGCCTAATCTATCAGGTGCACCATTGAAATCCGTTCGCACAACTAAGTTGCCACTTACCGAGAATTCTGGCCGACTATAACTCACCTCGGAATCCATAATAAGACATAAACATCAGCTCGTTGCAATATGTCACCGTGTAACAAAGCGCTGCGGTAACGGTCCGCATCATTTGTCTGCCGTAACCCTGTTATTTATGATCTCCTGCCGAAGAAGGAGGACAAAAACGAGACTGCTGTTAAATATTTGCCCTGAGACAAGAGGGGGCGATAATTCGAGGCTATTATGACGTCATTTCACGCCCTTTGTGAGGTCGTCACGGCATGTCATCTGCTCCTTGAGACGCCTGCCTCTACTATCTCTCGATTAAATCTATTGTGTCATTTTTTCAGTGAGCGCGAGTCGGATGCGCCACCGACGATGATTTTGTCCCGTTCGCTTGTTCGCTCGACTTTGCTATAAAAACACTCGAGGAGCTGCCCTATTGTCTCCTGGCCCTTTTAGGAGCTCCGTTTTGTGACGCTGTTATTGTTTGCGGTTGATAAACATCTCGCCACTAGGTAGGTAGGGATCATCGTCACTTTTACCGGTGGTTTACATTTATACAGCTCCATTGGGTTTGTTTGTCAATTATTTTCGTAATGAATGGTTTAACTTTATTTTTAGAATGGAGTTAATGAATACAGATTGGTTGGCATTTACTAAAGATTTGCCGTTAAATACAAAGTCAGCTTACAAACAGGACCCGAAGTTGGCGGCTGCCATTGATAAGCTCTGTTATACGCAAACGAAACTGTTAGAAGCAGGAGTGATGTTGCTCCCAGAACGAAAACTAGAATTCAGTGAGGTGTTGGACCTTTTAAAAGGCACAAAAACGGAGAAAGGTAAATTTTGCTAGTCAAAATTATTATGTAATTTATGTAAGATAATTATGTCATATTAAAATTTTCAGCTACACTAAAACCCTCGCACGTTCTCTTGAAGGAAACAAATGACGTTAGAAAATCCCTTATAAAGAAAGTGGAAGACATTCTAAGTGATATCAATAAAAGCGCTGAAAGTGAAGAAACGCCAAAGCTTGTCATACGAAACCAGAAGCTTTGGAGCAATTGTATTTATGACTTAGATAGGTAATATATTTAATAATAATAACATTAATTTATTCGTAGCAAAAAAGGCATACAAACGAATATGCATGACAGTTTTTGCAGAAACAGTTTTAGTCAATGTGTATATATTATATAGGCTGTGTTCCTTGCAAAGCATACTTATGTATTGGAAACAGTACCTACTAGAAAATTCCTTGCACTTATACAATCAAAAATTGACAATAGGTATGACTTTAATACATAGTTTAACGATCAACTTTATTACAGAGTGACACTGAAATCGTTTAGTGAAGCTAAAAAGACCAAGCTCTGTTATTCCAGCAGTGAGGACAAAACAAGGTTTAATACCATTGTTTTTGTGCTAACTAAAGTACACGAGTTGCTTTCTAAGAATTTGACTGTTACAAGAAGGTCAGTTTTACTAGTAGTTTTAACAGTAGCAATAAGAATAGCCGTCATTAGATTCAAAGTTATAAAACCTAATTCTGATTTTCTTAAAAGCACGAACGTGGTTGACTGTTTTTATAAGCACTTAATCACACTTGTAATCCTTACAGACATGCGCAGAGGTCTTATTCTCAGTAAAGACATCCAAATTGCGTCAGTCATAAATTTCAAATAATTGGTGGAGACTAGAGACTTATTTTTAATATTGATTATCAGATCACAATGCCCTAATATTACCACTTGGCTTAGAATAGAGGCAATGATATCCTTCTAAAAAAACTAGAATTCATGCCTAAAATATTCATTATCTTCTTCCAAAAGGGAACTGTTCTACCAGAATGTGGTGAGGCTTCGTAACCAGGCGAACTTGGACGTAGCCGTGAGGGACGTGTGCTGCCTGCTGGAGACTCCCCCGTGGAGCCTGGGCGTCGTGGCCACGGCTAAGGGGCTGGTGGCCGGGTCACTTACTATGCACCATAGGGACGGTAGCGTGCTTGACTGTATGGCGGCCGGAGGTAGGTACAAATTAAAAAATAATTGCTAAAATATGGCGTACAATGGTGTTCAATGTCAACGTTGAAGATAATCGTTTTATCAATATATTTTTAAGGGACTAGAGTCATTGTATGTCTATGCTACCCCTTAAAGACACTTACTATACTAATATGCTGCGATATATTTACATTAAGATGTTCTTTTTATTAGTAAGCTTGATGTTGGTAATAAGTGGAGTACTTTTCGTGTTTTTGCGGGATAAGAACAAGCAATTATATTATATCTGTCGCTAAGATTTCTTTATTAATCAATAAAAAAATCTCTAACTCCTATTTTAGAATTTTTCTTAATTGATGTTATAACCAACCTTAATTTTTAAAGGTGTTTTAATACCGCAAGACATAGTAGGAATTAAAGAGTTCCAGTCGACAGCAAAATACATTCTTGTGGTTGAGAAAGATGCAATTTTCCAAAAACTTTTGGATGAAGGCGCCCTTGTCCGGTTGGGTCCAGTTATTATAATAACGGTAGGTTTTTACCTTCTTGTTTAAAACTGGAATAAAAATAAACAATTGTCAGACAATAACTTGATGGACTATATTTTATGTATAATAACTTTATAATGTACCATATCCTTCACGAATAAATGGATTTGTCATTGATTTTACGTAGAAAACTAACGTTTGTCAATTATTTTGTTTTGAACACAAGGTGTGTGAAATACCCAACATTTATGATCAGGTTCTTCATATTAATTAGATAAACACTTGGATAAGATAAATGTATAGTCTCAAGTTAACACCATCTATACCTATAGAATTATTGAGATGCATACTTAAACTTTACCAATCCATTTATATTTGTCTAATTATAAGATCCGTTTGCCGGCGGCGACGGCAACTCCAATGATTTGCTATAATCGCGCGATTATCGTACAGATGACACCAAACGGGATTTATAATAACGCCAGCTGTTACTAGCAATATACTTGCATACTTTATACAATTATTATCAACTTGCATAGCAATATCTAATCGTTATGATCTCAAGCGGGCGAGGCAATAAATTTTATTTGAAGAATGTGATTGCACGACTAGCTTTAATTAACAATTTACTAACAGCGTAAATCTAATTTAATTCGGATTTTAAAAAGCAAGTATTTTTTGTACTGATTTATCTTTAATTAATTTATCGATGAGTGATGAATGGATTGTCTTATATGGGAACATCTTGGTGATCTTCGATTAAATAATAATTATGTTACTTTTGGTGCCATTTTAGCATGTTGCCCATGCTAAGCTTGAATCTAAATCCCGCTCGTGTCCATCATTTTTCAAATGTCCTTTATCAATTTAGAATAATTATGTTGTCAAATTGAGACTTGTAGATACTTCAAGGTAAAGGGTTGGAAGGCTAGGTATAAATAATTAGCATCAGAAGAAAATTAGTGAGTTCTTTTGTTACATTTTATGCCTCACAAACTTGTGAGGCTTCAGATTTTAATGTTAATTTAATGAAGATTTTTTTAGTTATTACCAGACTGCGCCAGAAGGAGGGTTATGTGTTTTTATTAATTAATATCTTGTAGGGCAAAGGTTACCCTGACGTGTGCACCCGCCAACTGCTCTGTCGTTTGTGTTCGGAGCTACGACTGCGTGCGCTCGCGCTGGTGGACGGCGACCCGCACGGCTACGAGATATTCCTTACTTACAAATACGGGTCACTGGTAACTATGTTTTTATGTTATTAATAAGCCGCGTGGCAAATATTTGACCCTTAGTCTGATTGGGGGTTTGGTTCAATTCTACATAGCTTATAACTAAACTAAAAATAACTGAGATAAGACTATTTGACTGGGCGTGGGTGATTCCCCAATCAAGGACATGTTGAATTAAAACAAGCGTTCTAATTAATATAATTTTAGGCTCAGTCGCACTTATCATCGTCACTAGCTTGCACTTCCTTGGTTCTATTGGGAGCTCGTCACAGTGATGTCATGACACTATCTTCTAATGAAGCACGGCTCCCACTCTCGGAACTAGACAAACGTAAACTGAGGAACTTAATCAAACGACCTTACTTGGACACTACAGCTGGTGAGTTTTACAATACTATTTGTATGGATTATTTGTATGTAGGACATTATATTACTCGTAAGCATTATTAAAAACTTTAGCTACGCAAGGCGTAGCAATGCGTAGCATTTATGCGCTTCACTATCGGCATAAATTGTTCATTTTCCGCATAGGATTAATATTGTGCAATAATATTCAGCATACTGCCTACTACTGACAGAGCATATAAAACGAGGTGAGATAATCTGGGTCACATACTAGATAAATTTTAATACAATATAAAATGTGATAATAAGGCAAATAAAGTGAAAAAAAAATGCGTAGTTTTGCCAAGTCGCTTGCCAGTTGCCCTCTACGGGGAGAGGTATTGAATGGTGATTATGAAGAGGTTCTTCTTTTAGCTTGCAGCGGGACAGGTATGGGCCGTATTTATTTATCACCGTGTAGTCTAAAATGTAGTTTACAGGATTTTCAGACATTTAATTTATTTCAGGTGAACGCATTAGAGAGGAGTTGTCAGTAATGCTCTCTAGCGGCACGAAGGCGGAGATAGAGGCTTTAGCCCCCACAGCGGCCGCGCTCTGTGATGCCTACCTCCCTGCCAAAATTATACAAAACGACTACTTAGGATAGAAAAAAAATTAGTAATTTTAAGAAGGAATTTAATTAAGTTAAGATGAAGTTCATTTGTTGAAATCTCAAAAAAAAAAACCTATCGTACATGTATTCATACTTATGATACTAATTCACCTGTAGCGCCATCTATGAAATATTGAAACTGTTTTTATCTATGTTTTGCAACAACTGTGCCACCTTGTGCCAAGTCATTGTACTACAAGTCACTTATATCTAGGGGGAAACAAGCGTCACACGTAGTGTAGTGGAATGCAGGCAGATGGCGCTTAAAGCACAGTGGCGCCATCTATATACAAATAAGAAACGATTTTCTTTAGTGGACTCATCGTTGACTTTAACAATAGACTAACAGTTATTATGAAACTTTTTGGACATTCTGTACTGATATTTATTATCAATGAAATCAAGTGTCTGAAAATTCATTGTCAAAGTAGACAGCTCGCAAAAAATGTGATAATCGTAGTTCCTGCACAGCGATCATCGTTTTCTCGATAAAATGCAATGCAAAGTCTAAATTACTGCGTTAGCCATGGAAAATAATGGCGACACACCCAACGACAAAAAGTTTGTAAACAAGGCGAGATCATATAACAACACACCGCCTTTGAGGTTTAAAAGCGAGCCGGCTAAGCGTAAGTCTTTTAATGTAAATGAAGCTGTGAGATCACTAGACTTGGCGTTGGGTAGATTGAAGAAGAGCAAGCTTGTGAACGGAGAGTACACCACTAGCAGACAGATAGACCCCACGGGGCAGGAAGCCACCGAAATGTTCATGGACATGTGCACCACGTCGAACTACACCCAAGGCACGGAGAACGCGTCGCTCATGTCGATGAACTTCTCGCACTACGAGCTGATGCGCAACGTGTCGCGCTCCAACTGCAACTCGGACGGCGCGTTCAGCGGCAACACGTGCAGCACGCGCCTCAGCCCCGCCGACCTCAACGTGAAGGACGAGCACCTCGAGAAGTACTTCCGGAGCATCGAGATGTGGTCGCGGAACTACAGGGACGGCGGGCCCAGCAACCTACACCTTGAACTCCCAGAAAAGTAGGTACACTAACTTATCTGTAACGGTATCTATCATGTGGTCAAAATAAAACTGCCCGATGAACGATTATGTAAATTTCAAAATTTTATTTATTCAAAGAAACTTTACAATAATAACAGAATAATCTCAGAAATTTACAAATTAATCGTACCAATCTATACAACACTGTAACTCTTAAACGAGACGATAAGATTTATAACACTGATTAACAATAACGTAGATTTTTAGATGATTTTCTAGGGCCATCGAACGGCGCGGTACTGAATACAACAACTCACATTACGGTTTAACGTACACTAACTGGACTGTTTTATTTTAATACTGTTAGATCACCATCGCTTAGTAATAAACTCTTTCTTTTCCTAACAGTAGTATTATCAGATTGTTGTATTCATTATCGTTCGTCTTCAATCTAACCGCTAAGGAGCAATCCGCGGCACTCTAAAGATACAAGGCGGACACTACGCTGCATCCCAACTGCACTCCACCTTCACTTTCTATATTAATGCCGTATATCCTAAATAATTATTTTGTATGTAATATTGCTTAGAAAAATTGACAAACGTTACTGCTGAACTATGTTATATAATTCAGTATTTTGTATTGTGTACCTTGTCATTTATATTGCAGTATCCACAAAGTAGTCTTTATTTGCGGTGGGCTGATGAAACACCATAAAATACATCAGCACTGCCATGCCCTTTGATTCGCTACGCCAGCTATTGCCCAATGACTAAATTTCATTCTTGATAAAATTCGATGGTAAAAGTGGTTTTCACCGGTGATAATGCATGTTAAGATGCCAACCTGTCGGACAGGGTTACAATGTATTATATTGAATATTGTGAAGGTTGAGTGCAGTGTAGCATATTATGCAGGGATCCTAAAAACACAGCATTACTGATTCACATTTATACCACATCCATTGAATCTGGATAAACTAGGACGAAAATCTAAATTTATATAGAGACTTTATCGAAGGACATTAGATAAACAAAAATAACAATTACGTAGCTGATCAGAGTTGGAAAAGTGAAATAATTGACATAGTCATCACATAGTTCCTACTTTCCTGCATCAAGAATAAGACAAGGTACGGAAGCTTTCGCTATACTGGAAGACTAAGGACTATAGACTTGGAAAGGATTAAAGTCAGGAGTAAAGCGGCGTGCAAACGATTAGATCCATCATTGTGCTAAAATTTATTAACAACCCGGTAAGTATGTCGTTTCTTTATATAAATACTATAATATGAATTTAATTGGTGTTATCCGCTGAATATTCCATATTTAACTTATGAGAAATGGAAAGTATTCTTAATTACGCCCGAGGTGGCCGAGCTGGCCCGCGAGCCCGCGGCCGCGGACGCTCGGCGCCTCGCATTGTATACCTAGAGAACATTCGCTAATGAAATCAATACGTACAACATGATGTAAAATTTAAAGCACCCGGTTTCCAAACTCTCTCGTATTTTATCTAACTATAAAATCTCATATGTGTGTGATGTACACGTAGCCCGTATAATATTGTCTATGTTTTGTTTCATAATAATTGGAGAACAAAGCAATATTGTTTATTTTATAATGGAAGAATTTCAAAATATCTAAATTAACATTAACCTTATGATAATTATTTTTAATAATTACAACGAATTCGATTTTACTAGGCCCTACGCAATGTCAGATGGAGACATTATAATATTATTTTATATAATTTAATCCATTATCGTTACAATTATGCAATAGAAGAATCACAGCATCCTTAAGACCATAACGGCAATTGAAATTAATCTCATCGACGTATCGTAGGTATTTAATTAGTACAATGATTGTAAAATTTAGACCAAATTGGCAGTCTTCACAAACATGGAATGTACGATATGCGTCTATGCAGGTATCCGATAACACTTAACAAATATCGGCAAACGTTTATCTCTATACAACAACAATGAATTATCTAGTTATGTCACAGTTACGGAAATCAACAACAATGGGTGCCGCAGCGGTACCTCGCCACTCGCCTCTGCCACGTGCCAACCCTATCGCCGACACGCAGCGTACTGCAGAACCCCTACTTTCCATCTTGTATTCTATGTACAGACATAGACATCACAACTTTAAACATCTTGATTCAAAACTTAGAGACTGCATTACTGAAATATCTATCAGAAAGGCAAATTTTCTAGCTCAATTTATAATCTATTTTGTACAAGCTTAATACTCAAATGTTTTGGTATTGAGACCTACAGTGAAGGGATGTTCACTGACTACAAAGTATTGAGACTGAATATGTATCGCGAGACACTTGAAACTATTTTATTTGCAGCATCCGGGTATCGAGCGGGTGCCGGCACAGCTCGGTGGGCGTGGTGCTCCAGATGCCGCGCGCCGCGCCGTCCTCGCCCGACTGACCGCTCCGCTACCACTGACGCCCTTATCGACTAGGAAGATTAGGAAATGATGATGTGATGGAGCCAAAGCAGCTAAGGTTAGGGGATGATCAAGGTCACTTCATTTCTAAACATTATAAGTCACTATAAAACGCGTTTCATTCTATCAAATTACATATGATTAGAATTATTATTCTATTTACATTGTCGCATGAGGTATTTTAACAGCGCTATAATTTTACAAAACGTAACATTTCAAACATCTGTAACATAAATATCTAATTCCAAAAGACCTGGTAAATTTTCCCTAAATGATAAGCTCCTCATTTTGTAGTTCAAATGTTTAACAACAATAATACTATCGAAGTAAAATAGTTTTATAAAACTAATATGTTTGACGACACATAAAATAATTCAGTTTGTGTTCCTGTCAGTCAACTTTAATTACATAAAATTTTCATAATACAATAGTGATAACTGTTTATATAACATAATTTACAAGTGGACACTTCTATAGGAGTAGATAAAATAGAAAAGCTTGATAGTAAAGGCGCAGTAGAAAATAGTAGTAAAAGCCTAATTGAACAAGCTCGGATCTGTGACTTCGTCGTTCGTTCATACCGAGATACTTTACGAGTTACAAAACGTCTTTGGTATCTAATGAGAGTTCTCTTCACGTCTACAATTTATTCCCTATCTAGGCTCTTAGGAGCTAGCAAAAGACAGTACGATAGTTTAGCCGAATGGTGCTGAAGCTGAATCATGGATTCGATGAGGAAATATTGAATTCGAAGAATTTATCTTACTCTCGTAGCCCGTCATGTGGTTTCTATCTATTATAAAATCAACCTAATTAATTCACTAAATACTAGTGTTTTAGTAATTCAATTCATGCAACTTTTTATTCATCATAACAAATTTCATAATTACCTAATACTAATCACAAGAGGTTTCGCACTCACACGTCGTTACGAGGTTGCCTATGTGCCTGACACAAGGCGTCGCCGAGCCGTGGGGAACACATTTGATTAAAGCACTATGTCTCATGTACATATTTACAGTAATTACGATAACAATAGGATATATACGAGAGGTCTATCTGTCGGGGGGTGGCAGCTTGGTGTCCTCGGGGTCGAGGGAGAGGCACTCGCGGAGGTAGTCCTCCATAGAACGGTACACGTGTTCGATGACGCCTTTGAGGTCGTGCCCCTCATCGGCGTATGCCTGAAAATATTACAAATTGATTTGATTTGAAATACTTAGTAAGTTAGGTACTACGTACAAAACTAAAAGTTTTTGAAAGTCCTCTCACACTGTGTAGTGTGTCATGCACACATAGGTATCATGTTCATGAAACAATAATTTTACGCTACCATAGATTCGGAAAAAAAGGAAAAACTCTATCACATTACATGATTTACAGAAGAATCACACTAGGTATATTCTTCCTTCACTCCTCCATGTATGTCAGTACCTGATATCTAAACAGCACTCCAGCGTCAGTGAGCGCCCTCGCCAGCTGCAGCGCGTGCGGGTAGGGCGCGGACATGTCGGCCAGCCCGTGCACAAGGTACAGCGCGTGCGGCGGCACGTGGTGCGCGCGCTGCGACGCATCCGCCTCCACATAGCCCTTGTAGTTCACTGACGGCTGGCCCAAGATGCGTTCCGTAAACGCCACGTCTGAAGAATAGGAATTTGGATTGAGCGCACTTTTTTGACAATAAGATATCACATGATTAGGGTATTTATTGAAACTATTTTAGGCAACCTCTTCTAGTAAATAACTGATCTGCACATTCTGCTCCATCTATTACCGACTTTGATAATTTTGTTTGTAAGCCTTTACCATCGGAAACCATTTAATTTTGCTTACTTGTACTAAATGCAAGGCAATTTGAAGCGCTTTAGCTGAATTCGTCGAAGGAAGTTGTAGTTTGTTGGGTCCGCATTCCGAAGTATTAATGAATACAGAATATAGACCGACAAACTTCAACCTTCTAGTTCTACTGAAGTTCTCTGGGCAAACACTAAACTAGATAGACGATTGTATGGTAATTACGGAAGCAATTATGTCGAAATGGTGAAGCTTGGGTCTGATGGCTCGCATTTCTTCTATTCTCTATGTAAGAAACATTAAGACGAGGAGGTCATACGAATATTTTTCTTGTTGGGACACACGAATAATCATGATAAGTTAAGTTGAGTTTAATTCAATCACGTCTTTCAATTGTGTGTACTTACCTACACATTACTTAAATGTATGTCAGTCTAAAATAAAATCGAAATCTAGAATTTGGATTTGAACGACAGCATCATCATGAAAATCATGAATATTCTGCCATTAACGATGAAAGACTTGAGCTTTGCGATATATTGTTTACATTATCGAATGTGTAGTCAAAAAAGAAGCGACAAGTTTTGAGTGAGAGGTGGTTGTAAACTCACTGTAGTAGAGCCAGTCGGTGATGGGCGAGACAGCGATGCCGCACTTGAGCGTGGACTGTTGCGAGCCAAGCAACATGGCCGTCACGTAGCCGCCGTAGCCCCAGCCCCACACCGCCACGCGCGTCACGTCCAGGAATTTAAACGTTTCTAATAAATATCTGGGAACAGTATCAAAAGTACAATCATAATTTTATCCATAAAATTCAATGTCTGTGTGGCTGATTTACGGAGTGGATAAGAGAAACCTTAACCTACACCACAGAGGTTGCGGTTTAATTTTTAATTCTAAAGAATTAGTAATTATTAGATATTATTAGATATATTATAGTAGATTAGAATTTAGTAATTCGAAAACAATATTAACTATATTTAAAAAGGAACAAACTAGATATTCAAGAAATCTCTGCATTACTATTAATTTGTCATACACAAATATTGAGGCAACTTAAACAACTACGATATATAGGTATTGTGCAGAAAGCCATGTTCCGAGCGTTTTCACCTATCGGATCATACACGAAGACCTATATTGATTCGAATAACATAAGTTGTCCTTCAAGTATAGGTATTTATGTGAATAGCATGTTCAGTGTACCTAATAACAGCCAACTGGTCAGCGACCTCGACGCCGCCAAGCCTGCCGCGCAGCAGCGCCCTCGGCAGCCCGCGCGCGCCCGCTACGTCCAGCTTTACGTACACCACGTCGTTTCGCGACGACATGTACGAACCCCAGTCTACTAAAAACTCCTCCGTTACTTGCTGACTGCCTGGCCTGCCGTCTCTGTAACAATTACCAGATCATTTACACAGTTGGTCATAAGGGAACAAATGACGTTACCACTATTCATCGAAACAGATCCGAAAACAAGTGGTTAAAGAAGTGGAAAAAGTGGTTACACAAGACAAGAATATATTATATTACAATGTAGAAAAAAAAACAAAAAATTAAATACTTGTCGACGTAATTATTAAGAAGGATTTGGTGACAAAAACGACATAAAAATTAACTTCAGCACGTCTTTAGTTGTTTAAAATGCAAGGCAATTACGTGTGGCGATGGCAAGAAGCCTACATTAATATGGAAAATCATGCCAATTTTATGAGACCTGCCCAATAAACAAGCCTTAAGTGGCCAAGTTTTAAGGACATATTATGCCAAAAACTCCTGATAGTAACGAAGCCTCATAAAAGAACAACAATTTTGTGCCCAAGTGCTGCATGTTATTTGACACGTTACTCTGAAGGTATGTTAGGTACATAGTGCAATTTGGATTTACCTGCCTTAAAAACAATAAATTGGTTAGCTAAGTAGGTACATACTAACTTCTGCTTACTTTAGATATTAATATATTACATATTAGCTAAGTATTATTACTAAACAGGAAGTCGAAGTCTTGGCGGTAAATAATATTCGCTCAAATAAAGTTTAAAGTAAAAGTCAAGGCACTCTAGAGGGCTGTGGCGGAGATCGGGGCAGACACTATATTAATTATAGCAAATATTTCCTTAAGATAAAAATAGTAGAACTTTTTTACTTACACATGAACAAGCACAGGGAAGGCAGCGTCACGAAGTTCCTCGCGCCATGACGGTGGTAGCAGCAACTGCACACGCGCCTTGGACCCGCTGCCCAGCGCCACTTCAAACGAGCGCCGCGTGGGTAACGCCAGCTCGCGTAGTCGTACTGATCTATACAACAGTTAGGTATTCCTATCGTTAGATTTTAAATACATATATCGACATGAATAATATTTGATTTCTGAAGTTTTGACTTGACCATCGTCTAAGATTCGTATAAAGATACGTAATTCCACAATCAAACAATGTAATAAATGTTACTTACCTATAAGGCCTCGTATCATATAATATTCTCTCTAGCTTATGCGTTCTGGCGTCGTGTAGCCCAGCCAACGGTGGTCCAGGGCCTCCACACTCCAGAACATAATGCGTGATGCCGAGCTTAGGTCTCGGCGGGGAGAAGGTGGCTCGCCAGAAGGAGCAGTTGGCGTAGTGAAGACGTGCTGGCCACACTGCCAGCTCGCATGTCAGGCATCGAGGTTCCTCCCGCTCTGCCCGAGCCTTCACCGAGTTACTGCCCCCGCCGTAGCTTGGGTCTCTAACTACATAAACCTGTCTTTGACCAGGCCTGTCTGCACTGCCTGTTCCAAACAATTCACCAATCAAACCTCTACACACAAATAACAGAAGCTGTATGTACACTCTAGATGGAAACAAAACCACACACAATGCCCTAAAAATGTCAGTGGAGGGTAACATACTTAATTATCAGTATGACGAGGAAATTGGGTTAGTAAATTGACCTATTTCAAAAATAACACTCAACTGCACTCAATCTCAATCTAAATACTTAATTTGATTAGCTCCCTTCACCAAATCTGGATGTAGTCTAAGTATTGGTAACGTTTCTTTGTCTAAACCTTTAAATCAGAAAACAACATTTAAAGAAATTTCATTACGATAAAGACTTTTTTCAAAAGTAGGTCAGCCTTACCTAAATAATAAACTAAATGGTTATCCTGGTCCCATGCCAGGATTTCGGCGACTTCAACTTTGCCGTGCGAGAGGACGGCCATGCGTTGCCGCAGTACGTCCACGTGTTTGATGTGCGTGTAATACTGCCCTCCGCCCTCTTGCACCGCGGCTAGCAGAAGGAATGCACTTCCATCTTCTGAGTACACTGGTTGCTGGTGAACCTCTAACCACGGTTCTTCGGTTGCTTTCTCAGAATGCGTCTAAAAATAGATTAACAATGTTTTCACATTTTTCTTCATAAAGATCCTCAAAGATTATTCTTATAATGACACACACAGGACGTTTTCCGTTGAGTAAGCAAGATGACACACTACAGTGCAAGTAGCGGCGTCCCGCTTCAACAACGAAAAATGTCCTGCTTTAGGAGTTCATGGTAAGGGGACTGGTACTTCATAATAGGGTCGCAAAAATATCAGTACTAAGATTAAGTATACCTAATTCAGAACTTATAGATAGATAGGTGCCAATGTGGATATTTTCTTACTTTAGTTGTAAAGGCTACTAACAGTGCATACCTCAGTGCATGTCCAGTTGGGTGCATAACAACTGCTATAAACTGTTAGGTTTTGCGCTCGATTCATCCACACTACACCTACATGAGAATTGTCTTTGCCCACCCACTGGGCTGATATGAGATAATATTCCCTGAAAAGGACAACTTACGTATTAGTTTTACATTTTTTTTAAATTAATGTTGATTTGTAAATAGTTAAGTGTACGTACATTCCATCTAGTGTGCTGGGAGGCCTCACTTCCCATCTCGGCGGTGAGGTCGAGTTTTGAACACTTACTATCCATAATGTTACCTTCGGTATCGAACTGCCAGGCTGAAATCAAACTTCGAATTAAAGTTAATTAATTAACCCCCCTTCCCTCATTGTCTACATCGAACACATTGAAAAAAAGGTGTCATAAATAAGGTATTTTTACTAGATAATTTACTAATATTAAGGCTCTTGCGCAAAATAAATAACGAAATGAAAAAAGAGATCAATGATCCAAAATCAAAAAGTCAGATTAAGTTTGTATTTTAACATGACAATATTATACCGTGGGATATCTGACAGTGACTTGGTCGGGGAAGACAGTGTGCGCGGTAGCGTTGTTGGTAGGTAGCAGGAAGCCGGCCCGCGCTGCGCCGGCGCCGCCGATGCCGTCGGCGATTCGCGGCAGCCGCAGCTCGGACACCGCGCTGTCGTCGTACTGCACGTACAGCACCAGCGACCCGTCCGCGGAGCCCCATGTCGCTGACGGCGTTTTCGTCACCTCCTCTGTTCAAATCGCATTTAGTTTATAAGAAAGTTACAGGCTACAATAAACTGCTATAATATTTTGGATCCATTTTCGTTCATCGTAATCTAGTTATATGATTTTTATTGACTTCATGATACATTCCTAATTGGTAGATATAATAAGAAGATAGTATGTATATAGATAGATATTTAAATATTTTTATATGTAAGTAATTACATAGTGTCACAAAATAGGTTATGTTAAGGTTTTGTTATTTTATGTTGTAGAAATTTTATTAAATATTGTTTTTTACTATTATGTTAGTTAGTAAGATTCAAATAGCATCGCTTTGGTACTTATATACTGTAAAGGTGTTATGTTGTGATAATAATAAATAAATTAATTAAATAAACACACTAAAGGAAGTCTGGATTACTCGTAACTACGACGTTATAACTTGTACCTTGATATAGAAAGTCGGACACGCCGTTGTAGACGCTTCCAGGGCTGGCGTCGGAGGTGAGCCGCAGAAGAGGCGCGCGCCTGGCTGGCGGACCGGGCCGGGCCAGCACCTCGTTGTCAGCAGCCAGCAGCAGGGCGCCCTCCCCGCCCAGCCATGCCGCGTGCTGCCACTCCCAACTGCGCTGGCCCTCGCCGAACAGCGGGATATGGTGGCTGGAATTATACGCATTACATAGCTGGTTGATAGGATTAAAGAGCACAGAAAATGCCTACTTGAGAATATTTATGTCTGTTTTATCCATTTTGATAGATAGCAAAAAGGAGGAGGTTAATGTACCGGAGCGTTCATTTTCTTTTTTTTAAACTGTATTGTAAGATGTGCTTACTAAAATTGTGTAAGACTTGCGATTCCGCGCTAGACTAGAGTAATACATAAGGTGCAATTTTTTTTCTAAGATCAGATATTATAAATACCTTATTTACGAGATAGAAAGAAAATACTATAGTGTTCAAATAGGAAAGATTTGATTAAGCTATAATGCAACACTAAAATAGCGACTACAAAAACTTTAAAGTTAGGTAAATAAAATCCAAACCAAACGCACCAGTTAAAAACTGTAATTACGTAGGATTGTTTAAAATTGGAAATGTTAAGTTATTCGATGCTAACAACCCTATCACGTTCCTTAATAGGTAGTCAAGTAAGAGGAGTTTGATTGCTACCACATTTTCTGCGAGCGCTAATTAATCCGTACCGAACGCTAGTACCAAGTACTTTATACGTATTCTATGTTCAACGATAAAAACTCGAAGCTACTCGTTGAGCGTAATTTGTGACTTGATATATTGTATAATTTACGATTCATGCATGTTTAAAAACCAATAAATGATATTGAACCATTGACAATAACAGTAACCGTTCAAAATGGAATGCACACAAAGTAAACGATTTGGGAACAGGGGTGAACGTCGTTATGATATGAGTCGGGTTCTCGCGGGCACTTGAGCAACAGGTGCGTTGTTTGACAAAAATACGAACACACATCCATTCCATAAGACAGAACCGATTTAAACTTCAAAGTGTATCTTAACTCTCGGCGGTGCAGTAAGTTTCTGGGGGTCATTGAAAGAACTAAAGTATTACCTCCCCCAGACGAATGCATTCCGTCCCTACTGCATTAAAATTCTACTCGCAAATTTTGAAATAAATTGGAAATCGCATTCACGTACCTATCGTCAAATCGATTTCTTCACCCGCGAGACGACCGGGAAAAGAAAATTCACAAAAGAGATATGATTTAAAAGAGAAAACAAGCCGGGGAGGGACGACTCTCTTTAATATTGCCTTTTTAAAGCTATTTGCCTGCGGATACGCTTTTAAAACTTTTTTTGAGGTAATGTCCTATGAAAAATGAGTTTTAAATTGTTTCCAACGATCAGCCGTTTGCTTATAGCTGCTTTAAAAGTTACTCAATTTCGGAAACGGATGTAAAAGTTGTGATGACTATGGAATATAACCATACCAAAAATATATATCTTTATTATATGTTGATTTAAAACTATCTCGAAATATTATAATTGGAGTTTTTAACATTTCAGTGAAATGGTGACTTATTAATTAAGATTTCGAGTTATACATTTTAAACCTAATGCTTTAATAATAATTGCCTTCATAAAATAACTTTTCTCTTTATCTGAAAATTTGTATTCAATAAGCACACAAGTAAGATATACTGCAGACACCATTGAAATTCCAGTCGAACTAGATGAATGTGTAAAGGAAACGAATTGAGATCGTGCAGATATTTTATATTTTGCAGGGGGAAACGGAACCATGCCGTGAGCGCGTCCCCTACATTTGTTATACTTTGCCACAACCCTGTCACTTAATGCAATACACTGGCTCCCGAAAAATTTAACAGAAAATTAAATGTGCTCGTCAGAATGAAGAGCTGGACAACTTTTGAAGTCAAACAAATGCCAGTCGCTCGGCGCTTGATGCGGTGACCGAAAACCAATTTGGGACACGAAATTTAATTTGAAGTCGGAAATTTAATTATAGGAACTTTAGGGTGCCTTTAACTGTGACCTTTACGGCGTTTGGGTATCAAATATCAAAACAGACTCACTCATTTGTGACGTCATAAACGGTGTAGTGCGCAGTAAAGGTCCGCCGGTAAACCTGCAAAATAACACAAGTTAAATAACTGTGCCCAAGAACGGTGCCGTCTTGGTAACGATCGTATTTAAACCTATTGGAGAAAAATAAATAGTTGAAAGTTTAACAGCGCAGTGGATACGTACCTCCTTGATATTGTGTTGAAAGAGCACGTAGCGCAAGTTCGGCGAACACTGGTAGCCGCGCACATTGAGCTGCCTCTGTAATTACATCGTAAAGTTAATTAAAATGTGTAACGTTTGCTACTGGACTGCTAAAGTGTTTAAGCAAATAATGCAGTATTAAAGTAATCTAATAGAAAAGTCTGAGTGAACTTCATGAAAATCCTCTTACGGATGGCGTTAAATATACTCGGTGGACTAGGGGTATGTTGCGGTCACGCGGTCATAGTGCGGTCCAAGCGAAAGCTTTCAGGGACCGAGTGTTCATGTAATAATAGAGGTTGCGAGACGCGCACTGACTTCGTAAGTACTAACATGGTAACGATGCCGATTGCGGACTGTAGTGAAAACAACTGACAAATTTTGCATTTTGCGTCAAAAGTATTCTTAAATGTCTTCATTCCTTCATAATGCGAAACAGTATCTATAAAGTCGGCATACTCAAATTTTCATTCTCCAAAGCCCGCTACCCGCAGCATAATAACGCCATTATGGAGAATCGGGGATGTCGCCATAAATTTTAGAGTAAAGAGCATCGAGGTAATACCGTCTGCACTTAGAGAACTTTGGTACCTAGTAACATGGAAACTGGGGGTACGGGTAAGATAACAATTTTAGTGCATTGCTTTTTCATCAGGCAGTTTTGACCAAAACCATTTGATCCAGTTTAGATTCTAATCAGTCTATAATACTTTGACTATGCTACATAAAGGTTAATTTAAAAAGAGAAGTTCAAGTTGATAGTTATTGGATTATTACTTCTAACTGCTACATTTATCATGAGCAAGCGGTATTCCAGAATCAAGAGAGGTAATGTTATACACTAAACTTACTAGTGTGTGGTTTGTAACTAGAACGGAGAGGGTGTTGTTGAAGGTGTCGAGTGCCAGTAGACCGCCGTCGTCCGCCTGGTACACCAGCTGGTGCGAGCTCACCCACGTGGTCGGCAGCCGCTCGCCCGTCAGATCGCCGTGCAGGAACTCGTCGAGGCGCATACGACGACCCGACCAATACAGTAACTCGTCCACATACCTGACAACCGAATATTACTGGAGTCCCATTTTCCCAGTCCGATTTAAAATGTAAGGTTTGGCCTCTGTGGGCTGGACCTTTATCCCACGTAAGCCTCATATATAACTGGGTAAGTGTGTATCTACCACACAGTTTATTGCCAGAGTACTAAATAACATAATGGCAATACCAGAAGTGAGAAGGAACTAGCATTGGTCATCACGCTAGGTTACAGCGAGTGGATGATTTCAGATAAATTAATGCATGTATCATCACCTAGTAAATACTTTGTAAAATACACCTCACTTTTACTTCAGTTTTTAAACAATGACAGTGGCAGGTTAACTTTATTTTCAAAAGAACTTCTTTTATCAAAGTTTGCGTTGCAAACTTGTGCTGTGCTCGAGTCATTTGTGAAGAGTTTACTGTAATAAGTTTTACGCAGGGAGGTGGAAACTGAATTTCCCTCCTCCACCTGTTAATTATCTTTTATAATTAAAACAGTTGGGAGTTTTATGATCTAGTAAATCAAATCGCACATTCTAGCTTCATTGGTAATTCCTGATAGTTATCATTTTAGTTTCCTGGGTAAAAAGACTTGAAACTTATTAGGCAAGATTGCCGATAAAATACAAAATTAGTATAGTTATAATGCGAGACATAAATAAAATTTAAAATTTAGATATTACTTACCCTAATAGATAAATTGCAGTGACAATACCAGCTATAACAAAACTGATGACCATCAACGAAAATATGATGCTTCGCCAGTTGTGGCCATCTCCTTGATATAAGTCCTGGAAAATATTGGTTCGTTTAAGGCATGTTGAGGGGAAAGGTGTGGCAAAGTAAAATGACATTCGTCAACAATCTCGAGAGCGATGCTAAAAATAGGCTAAGAAATCGGAATTTGATTTATGAGCGTGGAAGGTGTCGGGCTCAATGGTGCGATATTACGACGATTCCGCCGCGGATGGCGTATAACTTCGATTGCTCTCTGCCGGAACATTGAATACTGGTTTTTGTGATTCTCGCTTTTTCAACGTTTGTTTGAATTTATCATAAACGCAGGATGAAAAAGTGTGGATTTTATGCATGGCAAGAAGTCACAATAATATTTAATACTTGAGACAGGAATTTAGCACAGGGCGTGACTCCGCAAAACGTGTATATTATGTAGATGATCCACTTATCTCAGGCATTCAATTCAAACACCTTTTGGTAAATAATGAAATTTCAACTCAACACAAGTCCTTTTCATATGGTAAATTTTGACCAAAAATAATCTTACCTCCTCTTTGGCGGACTTGGGGTCGGCGACTTGAAGGGTCTCGTCGGGCGGGAGGCGCCAGGAGCCGCCGCCGCCGCCGCCGCCCGAGCGGTCCGTGTGGCCGGTGGCGTGCATGCGCCGGCGCCGACGCGCGCGCACCCGCCACCGCGCCGCGCTACGCTGCCGCGCCCGCCGCGCTAACCGGCACGCCCGCGCGCGCACCACCTGCCGCTCCGCAGCGCCGCGTGCGCGGAATCCGCCCCATCACTGATAAAAAACAAAAGGTTTTATGATGAATGGAAAATGGTCATAATAATAACAATACAAAATAATTTAAAACAATTAAATAATATTTTTAATATAAGGTAAAATCTTTCACGATAGCTCTTAACTACCAATGAATAAATTTTACGATCCACAGATTATTTTGTAGAAGAGCCGTCAAACCTTTAATATTGATAATACAAAAGTTATCCACCGGTCCTGAAGTTGGTCCTTAAACTAAGAAAAAGATAGTCATGTTTTCCTCACAAAGATGATAACCGTGATTTACTTGAACGGATTTCTAGTTCACTTAAAAACTAACACTATAAAAACATTTAAATCCGCAATAGAAGGAAAACTACTCTGCTGGCATTTTACTAATTACCAACGCTTTCATTGTTAAGAGCGCTCGAGTATTCGGGATTCTGCAAGCTGAAATAAAAGCATTTATGGCCGTAACTGCCCCTGTTTAAGCTGAATTTTCAATTTGATATGGGAAAAAGGAACAAAACACAACCACAATGTGTACCGCCCGGTCGCTTCATACCACTGGCTATACGACCGCAACCGACGCGCATCGACTTGAAAAATTGCAACCAGAGCTACCAGAGCACATTGCATTGTACTGCACTCCACAGCTCTTTTTAGAGGCCTTTTTACAGTAAACACTACGAAAACATAGTAACTGCTGTTTTGGATGGATTTTTATTATGCAGCATCTACTTTAATATGTGTGGTATTCAGAGCTTTTGCAATGTTATTTGAGTCTTATTGTCGATAATGTTCTGTTCTTAAATGCGCTGTGGGGTGATAGATAATTTGTTAATTGTTTTCGCCGACGCGGCCTGTCAATACGTACGTAGTGTGGGGTGTTGGAGAGCCGCCAACGCGCGCGCACACTCGCCCTAGTATACATTCGTTCCGCGCCAACTTTACGACTTCGCTTTACTATTATTTCAACTACTCTCTCGATGCGATTTTTGATAGATGCCGTTTTTATTATCCGAATATTCAGATCAGCCGATTATAACAGCGTACCAAATTTGCTTACCAGATAGTTAATCTAAAATAAAACTCCATAAAAATTACTGCCGCGTAAATTACAAACGATGCCTTAAGATTTGGGCAGCATGCCCGTTGGCCGGCTGGCGTCATGCGGGATCGTGCACATTTGCCAAGAACACTGCTGATATTTCTTCCTTTTTGAGATGAAGTAGAGCATGGAGCGATAATTGTAGGCTGCGGCTGATGCGGGATACGCAAATCTTTATGTGCACTCTAAATAATTCGCAGAGTGTACAGTAACTCTCCCAATGTTGCGATTTATTTTTCGTTTGCTTTAACAAAAGTTTTAATCGGTGTCCAAAACTACTAAGTAAGTTCATGTAAAACGAGAACCAGGCAAAGCTTTTGAGACGAGAAGTTGTTGCAGTCGGCTCAGATTAATGACGTGCAATCGACTAAAGCCGGGCTGTATGCGGTGAGGGACTCCAATTTTGGGCATTAAACGTGTTTCTTATAATTATCCCGGGGCTCTAAAGCCGTTTTGCAAGATACTTTATAGCCCCGACGCAGCTTTAAAGCTTCACGAAATTGACTCAGCTGCAATGCGGAAGCTTAGGAACGGACATAGATTGCTCTTATATAATTAACATAGAGTTTTTATTACTATAAAAAGCAGTGTTGAACCTTTGAAAAGTTAAATAAAATATTATATTCGGTAAGATTTTAGTACAACAACAGTTGTCGCAAGAACGAAATATGGTTGGCTTAGAGCAGTGCAGTGGTCTGCAGTGAGACTGCGACAGGCCCCACCTGGAATTCCGGGGAAGGATTTATAGCGTTAATTAAGTAAGTGGGGATTTATTACGACTCCGCTTCGGCGCAATTCGACAACTTTGTTGCCTCCGTGAGCAGTTCCCGACGACCTCTCGTCCGGAACCATTCCGTTTAAGACTCACATCGTAACGCTCGCGCTTTTATTGTTAAACTTTGCGCTATTTCTCGCTAACATAAATTTCTATCGTGTTTGGTGCTAAAGCATGACATTTCGGAGTAGGTACACTATGTTAGCAGTGCAACTTCTTGGTGCTGTCACTGTTATTGTATTATTGTCCTTTTAAATCTAGATAAGCGATAGTGTGTCAAGGCCGGTCGCATCCTGGCTCGCGGCCAGGATCTAATTCAATTTGTACACCCTAGGGCCGCAGTTTATTTCGCTTGATATTTTTTATGATGCCATAAAAGCTATTAAAGCTTGTTCCGTTAATGTGTTTCGTTTTAACGCCATGATTTTATTGTGAAAAAATAGACTAACTAGCTCATATACGACTTTTTAATGACTTTTGTTTCAGCTCAATATATTTGATTTGACATTAGTTGCTTTTCTGTAATTAACGTTACAATATGAGTTCATGTATTTTTATGCGTGTTCTATTATAGGAACATAAGTTTGTACAATCTAGTCTATGTATGTAGAGTTTAGTATTAACGATTAACATTTTCGTCTCCCCTTACACCTTTCACCCCTATTCAATGGTTTTTGTGGCCATTCTATAGAAACGTAGCTCACTCACCCGGAAATACCGAGGGCATTGCCTTCCTAAAACAATACGAGCTTAGATACCTTCTATTTGGTATTATAAATACCATTCACTGATATTTGTAGAAGTGTATTAAATAGCTAGGAGAATATATAAGAAATTGAATAGGCAAATGTGTCGTGGCTTACCTTACTATGTGTATTCTTAACATATTGGAAAACGAGGATTATGGTTATGTAGTGATATGAATAAGTGATATTTTAATAAAGATAGTACAGATATTATGGGTCGGACTAGATGCGGAAGGCGGAGGACCGGGTGTTGTGGCGTAACATGGGAGAGGCCTTTGTCCAGTAGTGGACCGCAATAGGCTGAGAGAGAGGGAGAGAGTACAGTTATTAACAAAATAATTATTATTGTTCTTATACTGAAAATGAGGTTCCTATATACCAGCTGCCGTTCTTTATGGAAGAAGTTTGGTCATGTTTACAGACGGGTTGAAGATGTTATAGTATTTGCTTTATAGCTCAGTAGCTTACGACGACACTAAGGTAGCAAGTACTGGTCTAATTTGGATCAAACGCTTGGTCTCCTATAACAACGTAGATTTAATTTCCATTTCTTGGAAATTAAATCAAGGTTTTCTGACTTTATAAAAGTAATGTCTTAGATAGAGTTAAATTCACAATACTTGTCTATGTTTTTTAAGCATTATTATGATTGTTGCCAAACCATCAACAAGCACTGATACCCGAGTGGTAGGACCGTTGGACTGCCAAGTCAAAGGTCGCAAGATCAAATCCGGCACGCGCCAATGTCTTTTCGAATTCATGTGCGTACTATAAATTACTTATTATTTGCGAAAAACGGTGAAAGAAAACATCGTGAGGAAACCGGCACACCAGATTTTTCAACGGTGAGTAAAGCCATGTCAGAGACCTACAGGCGGTTTAAACTCTGACACCAGGTTGTTCATCAACCATACGATAAGAAGAAGAAGCCAGACCATCACTTCTATACACAACATAGGACGTAATTACCTTATAAATAGGATCTGTTTTATGAACTAAAACATTTTTCAGCGCGAGTAGGTTGGATCCTGCAAACCAAAACTGTTGACAATAAAAACAGCATAACGAAGTCAGAAGAAGAAATAAAATGCGAACAAAACATCCTCCCCTAAATCCCCATAACTTGCGTGTTTCATCGCGAGTGAAAACAACGAGATAGCTTTATCAAAAACCCGTTGAAAAAAGGGGGTTAGACGTTGTGTGCAAACGGCACGGCCCTGTAAGAGTGAGAGGGATGTAGACCGCAACTGATGTTATTGTCACCTTAAGTGAAATATATACGTGAGCCGCTGAGCGTGACCTGTTTTGTGGCTTCTTTTATAGATGGATATCTTATTAGCAGAGTGATAGGAAGTACTTGAAATATATCTAATTAGTGCACTTCTAATTCTGCGCTGAGGCAAATTTATTGCTTTATCCGTTAAGTGCTATGGAATAAAATTAAATATTGCTCGGGACAATAATTTTTTGGATCTGAGGGCTCATGGTAGATTCTTTGTCTAGTATGCAGGGGAAATATTATAGGAACAAAAGCAAAACCGATTACGTACAAATGGAAAAAGTGCCTATCGACCAAATAAACAAAAAAGAGTCGTGTAGAAATTGTGTTTTACTTACAGGTATCTTAACAAAATTAAATATCATGGTAAAATTCACTTGCCATCCACATAATACTGCATAAGAGGAAATCAAAGGCACAGCTCTAGTTCCCGGCACTGTAAAGTCAGGACGGGCGTCAAATAGCGTCAGTGTAATCTAATAAAGTACCGTCCGCACACCAAGTGCCAACTTTATTATAGTACCACTCTTTTCTTATATCTAGATGGGGAGCTAATTTTCGCATCGTAGAGATCCAAGAAGGTTGTCTTTAGATTTAAACTTTCAAGAACTTTACTTACGTACTTGTTTTTTTGTTCGTGTATATCTAGTAACCGTGTATATCTTTGCTTGTATTCATTTCGAATTACTCTTTATGAATTTGATGATTTATCATGGTTTAGGTAAATTAAACCGTCTATATCTTAGCATTGAAATATATTAATTTAATAGATTACAATATTATTTATAGCACTGATAGCCGAGTGGTATGACCGTTGGACTGCCAAGTCAAAGGTCGCAAGTTCAAATCCCGGCACGCACCAATGTCTTTTCGAATTCATGTGCGTACTAAAAATTAGTTATCAGTTGCTAAAAACGGTGAAGGAAAACATCGTGAGGAAACCGGCATACCTGAGAGATTTTTCAACGGTGTGTGAAGCCATGTCAGAGGCCTACAGGCGGTTTAAACTCTGACGCCAGGTTGTTCATCAACCATACGATAAGAAGAAGAATATTATTTATCATCACAATTAATAGATATTTTCTACACATTCCAGATATCATTAACTACAAGGTACTTAGTTAACTAGGAGGTATTTCACGTAAAATTCAAAACTCCAAGCAACGAATTCTGAAATCGGTGCTCTAAAGCGCTTAAATTATTCTACAAAAAGTAAAGCAACAGGCTGAAAAAGCGTGAAACTGTAGAATAAGTTAGTTTACCAGTTATTTTAATAACTTTCGTTAAGAACAAGAAAGTGCGATGTTTATGCGACTGCTAATAGCACTTAGATCGCTGGTACGATATCAGTGAAGTCCGACGACCCTCCAGCTAATAATTTAATTTGAGTTGGCGAGCAGCCCAGCCTCGCACCTGTACACCTGAATTCACACTTTTAAGTTTATAGTGAGGATACTATCAGGGAATATTCCAGAATATTGTTAAATGCATTCCAATTTTAATAGCAATGTATGATTTTGTTTTATGTCGAAGTTACTGCAATTTGTGCTACCAAGATTATTATAGTTTGCTATATAGATTAATTTTATTTATTAGATACTGAAAACTATCAAAAATAATCACTAGACAGACTAGATATAAATAAGGATATCAAACAAAATATTATAAGGCCATCAAGAAGCCCAAAGTTTGCGAAAATCTATAGGTATACTAATGTTATGTTCTTGAATTTGGAATGATTCTTAAAGTTTTCCCATTCAGCCTGATAATGTTGGTTAATAAAGCGTTTGAAAAGTATATTTTCCGCTAGTACTAACATAACTTAGCCTGATGGATTGAAGTATAGCCAGTATTACTACTAGCGCTCTATTTGTATATAACTGATAGATTTATTGGACGTTTGTTTGTTTCAGTGTTAATCAAATAGAATGGTAGACTCGCCACTTACTTAGTATAAGGGACCTAATATTGTAATGAGCGGCCAAATATTGGTGTTTAGACTTCTGATGGAAAAAGAAGTTTTTTTGCCTACTTTTTTGATTATGACAATCATGTTCTTCTGCGGTGGCCAGTCTCAGCTGAGACTAGCCAACTACGCAGAAGATATTATAGTGCACATGCACAAGTATGCGCACAAACACAGGTGCACTCCCTACTCCCTCACGCTCATAGTCCGATGGGATGGTAGACCGACACGACTGGAGTGAGATTAGGCCCAGGACCAACGGCTCAACGTGCCTTTCGAAGCACGGAGGGGTTTCGACATGTGAAAACGATCACTTATCACAACAATGACCGCGGCAAGCGCGGCTTAACCTGCAGATCTGCGCGGTAGCCTCGTAGCCACGAGCCTCTCACTTTTATAATTACAGGTGTGATTACAATGTAACCTGTATGTATGTATCTAATCTATGTAAAGTAAAATTGATAAATGTTGAAGTTTAATATCCTGGCGCGAATAATACGAGGTCCACATCTGGTTTATTGTCCACTCTATAAATCTCTGTTCCCCGGGGATCCAGTGCGGCGCAGGCGGGCGGCGGCCGACTTGTTACTCGTGCAAGACGGCGAATAAACCAGCCTGGCCTACAAACTTGTGCACCGCAACACGTTACTCACTAACTAAGTGATTGATTGCCGCCTTCCATCGGACGGCATTGTTTATACAGTTTTACGCGCGCGTCTAGCTACGCTTTTAAAATTGATGAGGTGCTCTCTTATACACGCCAGCGATCACGCCGAACGACTGATAGCGGACTTACGTATCATTCAGCTGTAACACTGCAAAGCCTACCTTTCCAGTGTATTCGTTGCCTTAGATTCATCTACTTAATATGATCTGTGAACTTGCTGAGTCGAAAATTTGCATGAATGTCGTAAAATATCTCAACTCTCGGCCCGCTTTTTTCGAAAGTATGTAGTTGATATCGGCAAAAAAGTGCCAAGAAAATACCTGGTAATATTGATCATAAAAGGGTTTCTTAAAAAAATGTAATATCGCCGAGGTGAGGCGTAGGCGACATTCATTTTCCGTGGGAGTGTCTCGTCTGTAAAGGGGCTTTCCGGGATTTTCCCACTATGAATACGACTGAGCTCTATTTATACTTTATAACAAGACTACAGAAAGTCTTTTAAAGTAAAACTGGGACCTACGACTTGATTGAAAACTTCATCTTTAACATTTAAAATAATTTTTCGGCTTTACTTCTACCATGACGCGCCTTAGTTAAGTATTGATGTGGCTCTTATAATTTGATTGATATATAAAGTGAACTGTGGCGAATAGTATAGATTATACATGCATAATAATAACCTGACGAGATTTGAATCGCCCTTGTTAGTTTAAAACCATGTGATCTCTACCAACGTACCAACAACGGAACAAACAAAATGATGAAATAACAAAAAACCTGAAACTAATACTGATGATTGAGATGCCGTGTTTATTTAAAGAGAACCAAAAAACAATCATCAAACGTCCCGTTACATCTTAGTTATGTATTCACAAAATAAACGTACCAAACGAAAATATTTCTTTATTGTTTCACGGATTACCGGAATGCGATTGAATATCTACCGCTGTTTAATTTTCAATTCATGTTTATCTGATATCTGAGTAATTTGCATGCAGCCAGTGATTTAAATAATGATCCACGGTAGGCCGAGCCAATCTCTCCGTTAAGTTATGGTAATCTGCTTCTTGAATATTATTATCTAGGTACCTCTCTCTAAATCATGTCGGTGCCGCTTCCCTTTGCTTTCATTTTGAGCTTTGTGTGTGTCCTTATTTATGAGAATACCTTTGTACCTAAATTGTTGTATGAAATGTACGTAACAAGTGAAGTACGTGACGCTGGCAACGTGGTTGCTGATACGCCACTTTTGAAAATGTTGCCTTGTTTTATTTTGATGGTTTGCTACTCGCATCAAACGTGTTTCAGATTCGTTTGCACCTAGCGCAAGGTAAATTCAATAACACGCTGTTGAATCCTCGGGATTTACAATGTATTTTTTTCATCTAAAAGCAATTTTCATTAAAGTACGCGCAAACATTTCATTTGCAAACAATTCAAGCATTATTTCGATTGCCTGCATTAGTATTGATTCGAATAGCGAATGTCAGTTGAATGCAGCGGCTTGTAGGTGCAGTGATGGCACACAATCGCGAGGTCGTGTCACGTCCGTCACGTCGGCACAGACACGTCAGACACGCTGCGCACGTCACGTGCCCTCACTCCCCGTCACGCTTATCATGAATGCGATGGATTAGTTGGTGTTTATGTTCGGTCACAGCCAAGTTAGAACACTTACTCATTTACATATGAATGCTTTGTATCACGCTAATCTACCCGCGTGCATGACAAAGTTGGCTCCAAGCGTCGAGCTTGATGTTAATTTCAGTGACTACTGAACAATGTCCATCAATAATAGCCATAGCATGTTCAAGTCTGTAAAGTTCGGCGTCGAGTTCGATTCAAACAAAACATTTTCTCTTTCTTACATTAGACACAAGCACGTTGACCATATCAGGGCCTAGTGTAAGGGAAATGTAATATTTAGAAAACAACATAAAAACAAACAATCGAGCAAAAAGGCCTATAAAAATTTAATAATACCTTGTGTTTGTATCTCGGAGGGCTATAAAAATACACTTTATTTTTTGTGGTTCAAGGGTTGCCTTTGCTGTTTGTGGGCTGTATTGTTTTTATTTGTGCAAATGTGCACTTTCTAAAAACGATTTTAGGAATTGTTATAAGTTTATATGACAATTAAAAGTTGTTGTAAAGAGATGTCGGAGCTCGCTCGTTTGCCGCTCAATGTATTCGCGTATAAAATGAAAACGTAAGATAATCCACTATTAAACAACGAAGCCGACGTTGTTGGAGGAAAATTGTTTCTCGTTACACCAAAGAGTTCTGCTTTGAATATTTATAATGTTCCCTAAGTTGATTTCGAGCGGCTAATTTGAGAACGAGATTGTTAATAAAATAGTTACCACTTCAGTTTGTATGTTTGTTTAAACGGGCAGATGTTGGGTTTAACGAGTGCCGATAATAATTTCCGACGCAAATATACTTGTAGCTAGTGAAAACAGCTCCTATCAAGTCTGTTTTATGTGGGAAAGACGCTTGTTTAGTGGTAATATAACTAATATATTAGTTTGCAGGTTTGTGTAGTAAATAATGTGAAGGGAGGCAACAACACGCGCTCGCTCAGTCGCGGTTCATTACCCTGAGCGGCGCGGTGCAGCTCGCTGGGCCGCTCAGCGCTCAGTAACAAGATCGTTAGCCTCTCTCCATCCCCCTGTGGCGTCTTTATCTTATCTATGATCACTATTGTAATAACACCGAAATGACATGAACTCAACGTTTGAAATCGAGATTATCGTATTGAAACTCGATAGCATATCTCGATGTAAGTGGCGCAATCGATACCTTATCTCGATTCCAGATCATTAGTTTGAACTCCAGAGGAACGTTAATAAACCTTTGACTGCTTTACCGGGTGACTAATGCTTTAAAATAAATCTACCGCGCATTCAATTTTCAGTGTTTGTTGATACACATAAAATCATTTTGACGCTGTTTTCCATTTAACTTTGCAACCTTCTACACTGGGGGTCTGACTAAATTTTAAATGTGATACTGTAATTTATATTAAACTAAATGTCATACCTATTATAAACTTTTATTATGATAATAAACAAGGCTGTTTGAGTATTTTTTTATGAGTTGTACAATGAATAACCTTAATTAAATAATCCAGCCTATGCCCTGGGGAAAAAAGTTGGTCCGAGTTTTGCAAAACCACACATGTGTATGAATTCCTCCTCCTCGCATCGTCTCCCCTGTACTGGGGGTCGTAACCTATCATGGAAGTAGCTTCTCCCGTATAATGTTGCACCATCTGCTCCTGCTCTCAGCGGCGAGTACTGCTTCTGACATGTTGAGGTCGAGTGTGGTGCGAATCTGATCGGATATAGCTCAACGGATTTAGTTGAAATTTTGTAAGAAATTAACTTACACTCTGAAGATAAGCAAAGGTCATAAAGGCTTGCTTTTTTATTTTAGGAAAGCAAATGTAATAATAATATATTCCAAATTCCAAACTAAAGAAATCTTAGCCGAAACCTTGTTTAACTGTACAGATTATCTGGTTTCTTAAAATCCGAATACGAGAATTTTTGGCATAAGCAAGCCTTATACCTATATTTTGTTTACGACCACAACACCAAAACTTAAAATATAACAAAAGAAAATCGAGTAAGTTAAAAACGAAATAACCAGCTCTAAAATCCAAATAGCTTATACATCTGAAATATGGTCTGTATGTGTGTGTAGTGTTCGAGGTAAGGCTGGATCTGAGCCGCAAGTCATTAGCCACGGTGACTTACCAGCGGGCACTCGAGGCGGCCTAGTGGTCGGATCGTAACAGCGAATAACTCAGCCAGCCTCGTTACCGACTTGCACTGGCACATGCATCAAATAATATCAAGACTATTCAAGGGATTTGTAGTTCGGTGGTTGAATTTTCGCTGTCCCCTGACAAGAATTATTTGGTGTTTTCTTCGGGGTCTTCGTCGTTCTATTTTGGAACGGTGAAACTAAAGTTTTGATAAAAAGACGGTAGCAGTAAAATGCTTTAAAAATCTATTTAAACTTGTCTGCTAGTGAAAAGTTATTAGTCAGAGGCTTTTTGGTTTTCAACACTAATGGGTGTTTCTTAAGCTTAGAACCCACGGATATTTGTAGGACCTATATATGTATACCTTCACAGAGAATTTTGAAAAACCAAGAGTCTCTGACTGAATTTGCTCCTACATTTTATAGGATAACTGATAAATAAATTACTTTGTTCTTCTACTGCTACAGTGTTTATCCTAGATAAATAACAAAAGTTTAATCTTCAGCCATCAAGCTAATAAAGTGCGATAGATTAACGAACATAAAACCTTTAGTCAGTTAACTCGTTCAAATGGCGCTTGGCAGCATTTTAGTTAACACGCGCCGGTGACATGTCCATTATATGCAACATTCACGGAGACAATTAAAAAACAAATTCAGTTTGGAACGAGTTGAGCGGCTCTAAGCTCGTCGCCAATATTGGGTGAAACAAAATGGACAAACAGGAAAACCCAGCGTCGACGCAACTGAGAAGGTCTTACTTGAAATAGATACAATAATATTAAACGAAGGAGCAGGATAAAGGGATGAATGAAAGAACTCATTGCGAAGACCCCAATTGGAAAAGGGCAGTAAGGAGATGATGAGGTTTTCTCACTTAAGAGTTACTGTTAAATATAATAGAATGTTTCACTAATGTTCAATTTCCCATGAAAGCAGTAGCATAGTACCTACCTACTGATAAAAAAGGGAATACCATAATATTCCTGCCTAATAAATAATCCTAATCTATTCTATACATACTCTAGTTAATACATTCAGGATGTTTTTCCAGAAAATAATAGTTATGTTCTCAGAGACTGATCCATTCATCTCAATTAATCCACATGTCAACTGTCTCGACGCGACGACACTTGCTAGAAGATAATAAAAAGTAAAACTATTTATGCCAAGCTGTGATAAAGGTCTTTTAAAATTTGTATCAAATGTTATAAGTAGTAGTTTTTAGGTATAATTCTAGTGTAGTATGGCCCAGTGGTTGACATACCGGATTTCTATGCGCGAGGTTGCAGGTTCAAACCCAGGCAAGTATCAATGTGACTTTTTCAATGTCATAAATACTTTCTTAGATATCCTAAGACACCACTGACTGACGGTGACGGAAAATATCGTAAGGAAACCTGGATTTAATTATCTGAAATCGCCAACCCGCAGTGAGCTAGCGTGGTGATCAGTGCTCAATCCTTCTCTATACGAGAAGAGGCCTTTGCCCTGCAGTGGGACAGTTATAGGCTGTTATTATTATTATAAGGTGTATAAAAAACTAGCTTAGCCTAGCCACCAAACTATGCAGAAGGATATTATAGAGCACACAATCAAATGAATTCAATTCTGCAAATACAGGTGCACTGTCTATTCCTGAAAGCTCACAGTCCGATGCAACTGTTAACCGATAGGGAGAGTACGGTAGAGGAATACTTGCTCTCCCTGCTTCTTGGCTATAGGCGATTACTCAGAATTTCTATCTTGTAACACCAGAATGGTCTACGGCATTATAAGCCACTAATCTACTCATTGAAGCCACTATCTTGAAGTAGCTTTTTAGGGTTACATGGATCCGGATTTCAACTAGCAACCTACTCTATATGTATCTAGTCCATGAACTATACTTAAAGTAAATAAGTCCGTCTCGAAGAATGTCTGCGAGAAAGACATCGACTTTGTCGTACACTTCGTACAGTCGTTTTAAAATAAATACACCAAGAAAATATTAATTCAAAAGGTTCTCTTCGGCACAATTTTGTTGTGATATAAAGACCGGCTTCGAGCAATATTTCATCAATTTGTTACGTCACAGTACCGGACTACCGGAAGATATGAAAGAGTTTAAGTGCAATTGCAGTCGCTCGCGTGTAACGAGGAAATTGAAGTGTAGTAAAATACTAAGTTGTTTAGCTATTTGGCGATTTTAAAGGTAGCTGAGTTTGGATTAAACTGGGTTAGCACTGTTTATTGTTTTTAACTATTTTATAATATCTAACGTCTTTGTGAACATTAAAATTAATTTAGGAAAGCTAAGAAGAAGAATCCTTCACCTTCATGCTTTTTGTAGAACCAAACAGAAAGGTTTGCCTATTAGAAAAACCTGCCGAGAGACTTGTTGATACATAGCAACAACAAAAGGGAATGTTATCTAAATCCGTCCCTCTACTGGCAATTCATTGTACAAATGAATTGTTTGCCAGTGTAGCATTATCGCAAATGGTTGCAAGAATAAAAAACTAGCCACATCTGCGAGCATTTCTTAATATCCATGTTATTTGTAAAACTAACCGAACGCTACAAGTGCCACGCGCCGTTTATTTTGATTTCCCGCGGGAGCTCTAAGTTACCATCTTAGAAAGCTACCGTATATCTATCATGTAGATATGACACCTCTGACTAAAAGCCATTTTCTAGTCATATTTCCTATAGGTGAAGGTAAACGGTTGCGGCTTAACTCACAATTATTAGTCCATGTCTGATCTCTGAATAAATTTATTTATGTTATACATCACCGTCAAAAAGTTGTTATCTAAAATTCAGTACCGATCCTAACAACCAGGAAAAGCATAATTTACAATAATTTCTTATAACTATCAAGGAAACGTCTTGTCGTAAACATGTCCAGATTATGTATTTTCTCGAGCTATGGCAACATGATTAAAAATCGTGATGGCTACGTAATTCTTGCTAATATTTTTGTATGTAATATGAACTGATAGAATACAAAAATTTAATTTAATTTTTTCGTCTACGTAGCATAACCCCGGTAAATACATGGTGACTTCTCCAGTTAAATAGTGTTCATTTATCAAAATGTTCATGAAGTACCTAAGGCATCAACACTTTCAATGAACAGAAATGTCGACGTCAGATCTTGAAATATCCCCTGGGGAAACCAATAATAACATCGGAGGACACACTGGAATTCTATTACGTTTTATGTATCTACCTATAACGAATAATTTTACAACGTATTTTGCGTAGTACCTACTATAATGTTAGTATAAATAGCAATACTGGAGAGGGGAACATAAAAACGAAATTATGATGTTGGGTTTTTATATGTATTTACGAACACGTATGCAATGGTTGTAAATGTAAAGTTTAATGTATTTGTTTATTACAGTACACTAAATTCAAATCAGCATTTGCGGGGTCAAGACCATTTTTTACAAGCTCTTTTTGGACTAAATCCTATTATTGACACTTAGTTGTACGATGATAGATTCTTTAGTTAACATCAAAGTTAAGAAATTATTGTCTTAGAATCTTGCCTACTATGCTTAATTTGATACATTTTTAATCGATATATTTAACATTTTTAACGCTCACAAGCTTTGGTAAGTTATAAACAATATTCTATTCGTTACTAGATAAGTAGTCCATTAAATGTCCATATTTGACGTTGGATCACAACTTGTTGCCGGCTATGCACCATAAAACATGTGAGGCAACGATTGTTCAATCTGTTTTACCTTTTTAGTGGCCATTACGGCTTGATATAAAGTGCATTGGGCGGATGACACGAAATCGTCTGACTTACGGTCGTTGAGTTTATTTGCTAGTGGATGAAACTTGACACGTACATGACTGTTCCACCCATTATAAATATCCCATTAGGATTTAGTTGTGATATGTCCGATTTGTGATTATAGAGATCGACTTTTGAATTTTTGTTGATGTATGTTTGTGAAATTGAACCCTTTTTATAAGTAAATCACAAGGCATTATGCTATCGTCTAGAAACGTATCTTTCACATGAAAAAGTAGACATTAAAATCGATAAAGCTGTACCTACGCTTGCAGGAATACCTAGTTTTGTTTTCAAAAAAGCATGACTTATACGATGGTTGTAGAATAACGTAGAAACAACAAGGAATACTAAAAGTATATTCATGAATACAAAAGTATCCGTATCCCCGCCTTTTCAACTAGGTATACCTAATGCAAACACAGTGACAGTTTACACTCCATGAAATACCTTCGCTCTATGTTCGAGATATGCAACGCCCGACACCTGCATATTTTGACAGATCTTACCGATGCCGTGAATTAGATCTGACAAAAGGGGTCTAGGAATCCTGTATAAAGAAGTTTGATTTTTGTTTAGTAATTCTGTTTAGCTTTAGAAGAATTTCTTTTTCTTTTATGTCCACTGGTATTTAACTTTGTACTGGTATTTAACTGTTCTCGTTAAGCGATTTATGTTAAATGTTTGAGATATAAATGATATACTTATACCGTATTTTTTATTTGAGATACTTTATATAGTGCAGATGTTACAGCTAAAAATAAAAGATTAATTTTGTAGGTAACTGTTCCTTAATCTTATCCATTGCCTAATTAATATTTCGGATTCGTACCGTCTGTTGCTAAAAAAGGTAAGAAATTTACTCATAATAAATTAACGTCTCAATGCAGATTTGAGAATGTTTTAAAAGTAACTTTAAAGTTAATATATAAGCATGGAATTGTTATCCAATAAAGGATAAGAACAAAAATGTTCCACTGAACAAAATCCGAAGTAATCATAATAAATTAAAGGTGTGTTGGGGCTTTGAAATAGTGCCATATGCGACACTGCCAATGAAAGTATAGAATGGCTTATCTAGACAGGTTGCGCCCGTCAACCAAGAAAATGGATTACCGGGAAATGAATTACCTTCATAGTGTATCCACTTTATTCACTGCACTGCTTTATAAAAAAATCGTTTAATAATTTATGTGAGGTAAAGCATTTTATCTTGATTGAGTGTGTTTATTTTATTTGATCTATTCATGTCAAACATAATCACTGAAAATAGAAGTTTGAATTTAGAAGCTTCATAGGTATGGTTCTATTGGGAACAAGGCACTTCAAGTTAAATAAACCTCAATTCGTCGTAATCTTTTTTTAATCTATCTTTAAATGCATTTGAAATTGCGGGTAAAAGCTAGTAAAACCAGATGTTTTTTCGTTAATTGATAATATAGATAGGTAAGGAACCTTCTAGTGTCACCAACTGCAACATTCTTAGAAGCAATTCGAAATGCTCACCGAATTGACCGACAGAAAGCCACCTGAACCGCCACCTGTAAAAGATTGACCGGATACGATATGTTCTCACTCTTCTGCAGGCGAAAAATAAATTTATGACAGTAAGATCAGATGGCTAAAAGCGCTTTCCGAGGTACGAGAGTCCAATATCTAACAAACGGCTACCTATCCTCTTTACCACTGTGGAAAGCGCAGCTTAACTTCGCATAACAAACGGTCATCTCAGTAGCCATAAGTCTAACCCTTAACGTTAGTTAGCTACTTGTCCCCTCATAAATCGACGTCGTATTCCAAATGAAATGTGTACCCGAAAAAGGCGTCCGAAAAACCGTGTCATGTTTTCAGCATAACACTGAAACGTGGTTATACGAAGATTAGTCACAATAAAACATCTATAGGTGTGCACGGTAGAGTATTGGAAAACAAGATTGTGACCGTGTAGCGGGTGTGC
The DNA here is from genome assembly GCA_905340225.1 of Abrostola tripartita. Taxonomy (NCBI): domain Eukaryota; kingdom Metazoa; phylum Arthropoda; class Insecta; order Lepidoptera; family Noctuidae; genus Abrostola; species Abrostola tripartita. Next base: position 9,847,315 of record HG996488.1, read on the forward strand.
TTAATGGCCCGGCCGGGACACGAATGACGGGCTCTCGGGACAGAGGCGGGAACAAACAGCCTCCTGCGGGTCCGATCCCAATTTATTAGACGTGCCGCTCCGGGAACCATAAAAAATTTACAAGAACGCGTCCAACGTTTCCTCGATGCAATTTATTCGGAAACCTACCTGGACTCCGGAGCTCCGGTAGGTATATCTCTTCGTCTAATGCGAAATATATTTTTTATGTGCCTGATTTTCTCGGGTTGTTTTTTTGGCGTGCGTCAGATATGTGAAACGGAAATAAATACTTTAGCGCGAAAATACTGTGCGCATGTGTCGCGCTGTCACTTATGTTGTAAACAACTGTAATATTTGCGTTTACAAATTTAGCTTATTTTATGTTGCGGTAAATAAAAAAATGTCTATTAATACTGCATGAACTAACTATATAGCCACTGAAAATTATCGCATATTTTAGTACCTATATAATTAGGTACCGACTTAAACCTTTCGGATGGATTTTAATAATATATTCAAAGCAGGTGTACAACGTTCCCGAACACAGGATAGGTAGCACCTGTCACATTGGGCGACACAAACTATTGGCTTGACACAAATCCCTTTAAGCGACACGTGTAGTCGTGTATCGGGAACCGTGACACATTCAACACAATAAGTGACACTCGATTAAGTACCGATAGAAACAGAACGATATTGTAACTATTGCCTCATTTGTTTTTTGGTTCGAATTTTAAATTGGCCGCTTTGTTTTATTTTTACTATTTATTTTCGATCAGTACTTTTCATTTGAGAGCTCTATGTCGAAAATGTAAAGTGATTTGTCAATTTTAATCTAGAGGGGTGTAGTGTACTTATTAAATACTACAGAATATAGTTAACGAAACTTGATTGAAAGGCATGATTAATTTGATAGACACATTATATTAATCAACTTTAATTGTAACTTAAATGTAACTTGAAATACAATACTAATTGCCGACTTGATAGTATTATATTATAGTATATATTATCCAGGTATGAATACATGACCATTATTAGTATGATCTGCGGACATTTTGCCGCAGTACTACGCGGTCTGTACTTGGATATGAATTTTACTACCATGTATGAGAAGATGTAAGAGGGGAAAAGTTTTATACAAAAATAACCTAATTTATAATTTAACAACTGAAGTTGGTTGAAACAATTTAAATGCGTATATGAAATCTGTGGTTTAAATACAATGGCTTCACAAAAACCGGCGTGTAGGTACCTCTCTAACTCAAAAGCTCTGGTTACTTTTCATTCAGAATAAATAATGTATTATTCTGCATCCACAATGGCTGCAACTTTCCACAACTCTGTGTTACGTGAAATAACATTTTACTGCGTTTGCGACGCCCGCCATCAACTTTGAACGTGGTTAAATAGCTCTATACACGTATTGTTATTAAATCATTTTATGTGGATTAAACTTGGTCTTGTAACGAATTTTAAGGTTCCGTAGTAAAATGGTAGAGTCAGAAGAAGCTTTGTGTATAACTAGCACCTATTCATGGAGGATAAGAAGTTGACATTAAAAGACGAGTTGATTATAATTTTGTAGGTACTTAATTAATCGATTTTAAGATCGCGCATGTGGAGAATAAATTAATGTGTTCCATGTAAGCATTTAAAAAAAAAACGTCGCCCCGCACTTGAAATTTTTCTAGTGTCGTGAGTGCGTTTCACAAATATGAAATATTACATATTTTTGTCCCGTGCAGGAATCAAAGCCGCAACCCCAAGCGCAGCAGTCCCATCGTTTAGCCTCTGCGCCAATCAGGTCGTCAAATCAATTGTATTATATAGTTTAGACGACAATGTTCACCATTATAAGTATCGACATGTTATTGCAATTCAATACAGTAACAGTGTGCTACAAAGTAGACATATTTTACATAAATGGCAAGGTTAATTAACGTTACAATAATGATTATGTGCACGTTGCTGATATCCTTCCTATTTTCATATTTCTAGTAAGCATTAATGAACAGAATTACCAGAATGCCAGTTACGAACTGCTAGCAACGGATGAATCGAGAACCATTAATTTATGAGCATCGATTTAAATTAAACAGCGGATACTCGGACAAATCGAGCGGTAGTACAGTACGCTGTGAGATTAAAGCATGTTGTGAGGCAATGCTTTGGGGTAAACCGTGATCGACAGCGATTTCACTTGTGCTCAAAATATACACTTAACAAAAAAAAAAAAGTTTATCTGTGGCATTTTTTATGTACCTAATTTCATTGACATAATGGGAGACATTGTCTAAGACATAAATCCACTTATGCTCTTTATTTAAAAATAGTTGCAATTCGAATTTGGTCCTCTAAACAGTAGATCGGTTGCGGTTGAAGTCCGATCTTTTTTTGTTTTTAACTTAGTTTTTCGCAGTCAACTGTTGTTGCTGTAGAGTTTTTTACTGAACTTTTAAATTTAAGCTTGCTAGATAAGCAATCTATCAAAAAGCACGGTCTTCCGTAGTGAAAAGAACAATTTTAATCTTTCTGCGGAGATACGTTCTGCCTTAATCTGCAGCAGTACTTAGTGCTACAGATATTTTTCACGACCGCTTTTCTTTGGCATTGAATGACTTCACTATTGTGGGAGGAACGGCCAGCCCGTTCTAGTTATCAAGTGAAATGCTCTCAACTACAGATTGGATGCTAAATGTACCAAGCGTAAAGTATAATTGTACACAGGTAGATTGCAATAGAAACTAGTAGTGGGCGTTGAATCAACGAACTAGTTGAATCAACGTTGATGTCTCTTCAACGAGATTAACGTTGACCGTGTACAAATCAACTCGTTGAATTCGTCAACGACTGTCAACGAGTGGCGAGACAATGACGTTTACGAATTCAACTCGTTTGACGAAACGAGAAACTGAACACAACGTTTTGTTATTTTCAACGTACGTAAATTGTATTTCTTTAACAATAAAACTCCCGCAACGACGCGGTAGTCACAATAATTTGTGGCAATAATTTGATTAGTTAAACTGCATCAAATTGTTCGTAAACTAACATTACAACAGCATAAGTTAACGTCAAAGCGTTAAGTCCAAAAGCGTTTAGGCGTTTATCGTTCATGCAAGTTGACGTTCGTAACACGTTAACTCGTTGACGAAATTAACTAGTTGATCAACTAGTTGACAAACGCAAATCAACGTTAACGTTTCGTTGACGGAAAAACCTTCAACGACCCATCGCTAATAGAAACCGTACTGTTTTGGACCAAGCCCACTAGTCCGTGAAATAAAGCTTCTGTATTTAAATGAAACGAAACGCTACAAGCATTTTTAGTTTTATTGGTCCACGATTATTTATATCGTGGCTCACGGACAGTTCGAAATTTAAATGTATTCTATATATTTTTGAATATCTATGACTGTATGCGGTACACTCTATAATCTCTATGACATTTTTTTCTAAATAATACTTCTTAATGAATGGCTAAGGGAACTTGATTTTGATTTATAATTTGATCGATATTAAAAACTTACGTTCACCAGTCGAGTGTGATTTTCATGCTCTGTTTACATTCGCTACAGTCCCTCACACACCTGAAACAAGACATAAACGTGTTATTATACGTGAATACATTAAATTAATGGCTTTGGCAGAGCCATTTCAAAGTTTAAACTAATTGGATACTAAACTATGAGTAGTAATCCATAATATAAGTTAATCATTATACATCTTCGGTCGAGTGATGAGTGCCAAGTATGTTTAGTAGGTCCTTGGCAATTCTATAAAGATGCTATGAGATATTAAACACTGTATTATATTATCTTAATATTATATTATTCGTAGTTAATATGTTTCTCTAAGTAGTTTTCAGTTTTAAACTGTATTCAGACGACTAAACAGTCATCTGTAAAGTTTGAAACAAAACACATTATTATACTTGATAATATTTCAAGTGTTTATAAAAACACAAAGTTATATTGGCACCATGCAATAAAATGTTAGCCTCATGCGTCAGGTGATTTTTAACAATTCTATGGCACTGAAAACAGCTTTTCTCTTAAACCCTGTAAATATTAACACTCAAAGAGATATAATCTTGTCTCACACATTTCTGCTTGCAGTTTGATCGCCGGCCACTGCACTGCCAGTATTCTATTGGCTGTACAATTAAAAGGTTGTTTTTTCAAATATTAGTAGAGTGATTCGACAGTTTCGCTATGCAGGGTGTGAGCTAGTGCCGATGGCAACATAATGTGCAGGGGGCGCGGGATCCCACTTAGCTGATAGTGACTCACACTCTGAGGCTTTAAAACCAGCGAGGGATTATGAACTGAAGCGGGAACTTGACTTGACTTGATATTTTGATAAAGGTGGGAACGAAGCAACGATTTTCTCGGTTATTGCCTGAATATTGCGTAGTGTAGTAGTAGTACCATTTCATAACAATATAAATTTACATGCCTTTACCGTTTACCTTACAACCGGATAAGTTGGTAAAGGTCGTGTATACTAGGCAATGGTTCACTTGCCCTTTGCCAGAAAATTTCGTTTCAGTACCTTCCTCAAGATATACCTAATTAGTCTGTGTGTGGCTTGTTTTTATGCTGCTATTCCACGCTGATTTTACAGGCAACCTATCAATATCCTACGAATAACCAAATTCATTCAAAATAAATGACCATGACATTTTTGGCAGTTTTGTCTCGCATCACACTAATATTATAAAGGCGAAGTTTGTGAGTGTGTTTGTATGTTTGTTAGCTCTTCACGCTCAAACGTCTGGACCGATTTTGCTAAAATTTGGTGTAGAGGCAGCTGACACCCTGGATAAACACAACACATAGGCTAATTTTAATTTTATCCCGAAAAATATAGCGGGTAACAGCTAGTCTTACATAACTTAAAAGAGTGAGTACTAAAGCAGTAAAACTGAAAGAACAAAATGTGCTCTGAGTACTTAAACGTGCTCTCAAACTGAAGTAAGTATAGTAGGTAAGTTTAGTTGTAGCGATGCACTTACATTTATTGGTTAATAATTAAATAGTGCTGCGCTCATTAAAGTTGTAGTTCGTAACTCTAAAAGTTGAGTGAATAATGTAATTAAGTAGGGGATCTATAGATACCTACAAGTTTGGACACCGTCCCGTTAAGTTGCGTTGAATGTCGAATTAATATTATCCATGTTTAACTCTTTTGATGTAGGTATTTATAAAGTAGTATATTGGGGTGCAAGTGGTTCTTTCAAGACAGCATAGTATAATACATATTTTTGCACCACGTCTACCGCAGACTAAGTAATGGCTACAGAACATCATAAGCTAATTAATTAGTAAGTACATCAATATTAGCATTATCACAGTTCCAGTATCTACAACTCTCGAGTTTTAGGGCCCTACACACTTTGTAAATGTTGTACGAAAAATACCCATTAGCGAACTAAATGCCAGCCACTTTGTTTGAGCTATCGTTAACTGTTAACGGCGGCTATTTATGGACCTGTCTGTTAAAATTATGTATGTATAGTTTGTTGGGCTATAAATAGGCTAATGTAGACACCGCTTCCAGGCATTTCCTGATGACATGTTACGTTATCATTGATTTATGACGACTGTGCATTAACACTGTTGCCAACCTGATTATTGGCGCAGTGGCTAGGCGATTAGACTGCTGCGCTAAGGGTTGCGGGTTCGATTCCCGCACGGGACAAAAAATTGTGTGATCCGCTGATGTTTGTCTCGAGTGTGTTTGTGTATGTGATATTTCATGATTGTAGAATGCACCCACGATACAGGGAAAATCCTAGTGTGGGGCGACGTTTATATATAAAAAAAACGTAAAGGTAATTTTATTTAAATACGAAAACAAAAGCCACAAACTCAGGAATTTAATAATTTAATTAAAGTCCTGCTGATTAAATTTCGGTCTACGCGACATATCTCAATTGAGATTTGGCAACTACACATAAAATATAGTGCTGTAGTGCTGAAGTGTGTGCATGAACTTAGATTCAATCTCTATTTTGTTACATTCATAGTTTGATGGGACGGTAGACCGACATGACAAGAACTAGATCAGGCGAAGGCCCAACGGTTGAAGCAGCTCTCTTTGCTTTCCTAATGAAAACGGTCGGCCATCCCGATCTGCGCAGTGCTATCTAGCTACGAGCGCCTAAATATTAACACTGACGTAAAAACGAAGAATAATGTACAGAGAATAATACTTAATCAGTGTTACGATCACATTTTGTGCGGATAAAAACCCGGTTTTATACATCCCTTATATCTTTTCGTATTGAAAACTATAAAACTGATGAATAAACGCAATCGTAAATAATTTATTACAATCGCCGCGAATAATCTTTCATCGCAGGCCGACAGTAATTGCATGTCGTCAATATATAGCCATTGGGATACAAATGAAACGATTCAATGTTAATTTTAGATTTACAATCATGTGGATTGTGACGAATTGATAGCCTTAATGTGGTTTACTGAATCCATCAATGAGAATTGTACAACGGTTTTGATTCTGAGGAAACATGACGAATTTTCTGTGTTATAGTAGAGTTAGAAGGAAAAAAGAGTAACTTAGGTAGATTTGAAATTAAAGTAGATTCCTAAAGACTATAGAAAAATATGTCGATTACAAATTTCAATTCAAATCAATTGGGCCACTTCTTTTTTTCAGTGGGTATAGTTTAATCACGCACAAGACAAATATAGTACCTAATCCACAGATTTATTTATGGCGTTCTAGCATGTGACGACATTTTTATTCTGTAAAATGTAAAACTATAGTCAATATAGGTATTTATGAATACGTGAAAAACTGACATCAGTATTTGTTTTAAATACGGGTGAGGCGTAAACAGTGTTAGAATGTTAGTACAATTACGAAAAAATATTCTAGGAGCAATTCCTACATTCTTGAGAGCTTTAGCACTGCTGTAAACACACTTCACAAAATATTTATCAATTAGTGTACGCGCTTCTCTTTTAATTGTTTTCATGTTATGGCATGTTCTTATAAACATTATTAAATTTTTCGTAAATCGCGGATAAAAAGTGTCTGCGCCAAAAGATATCACATTGCCTATGACGTGACGTTGACGGTGTTATATACGTTAATACGTCTCGTATCTATTAAAAATACTTGCCGTTTTCAAGCTTGGGTAACCTAACGAAAGATTAGGCAGAAGTAGTGAAGCAATTTTTACCAAAGACTGTATGAATTGTAAAAGATTAAATAAAACTGTAAGTGAACTGTGGAACATAATAAGAATATTACTTAACTCTAACCCGGAACAGGGTCTAAGCTACCGGTGGTTAACCGGTAGCTTAGACCCTGTTCCAGCTGCCGTGCCGGTTGGGTCCTATTACTTTATATTTTTAATTATATAATTTATTTTGTATATATATAATTAAAAATATAAAGTAATAGGACAATAAATATATATATAATACAAAATATTATATTATTTTATAACATCTACCTTTATTTAAAAATGTATAAAAGAATAAAATTATTTAATTTAGGTATGATTCAATTGTATAAGTAGGTTTTTGTGATTATTATGAGGTTTTGACAATAGTAAATGAGAGTTTATTAAGTAATGAGATAGCATTCAATTATGTATATTGTCCAGATTGTTATCTAGCGGTTACCTACATGATAATTAATATAAGATTATCATAGCCGTGAGCTTAATAACTTGAGATGATTAATAGATTATGCAAATTCTGTTGCCACTAACACTATGCATATTTTGATGTAGGACATGTTGAGATTCTATAATTATTAGATACAATTATGTACTTAGTAATATTATATGGATTTACATTATTTTAACATTAGTACCTATAGGTACTTAAATTTCATTATACATGATGTTATGATAGCAATTAATAATGTGAAAGTGTGGGTGCGGTTCAGTTTTACAACACTATTAACAACCTATTGAAGACAAGTTTCTCGAATTTTATGCGGTTTGCTTACTACGTAATACTAAGTTATTAATATCAATAACAACAAGAAATAGCTTCCTGTAAGCCGTGTCACGTGACAACGCACCGGGTAGGTACAATTCCAACATTTTCGAGTTTGTACTATCTTAATAGCTGAAAAAAAACATTTCATTGAACTAACAACCACTGTATACAATCTAGACTGTATTATGTAAATATCATACCTATACATATGCGCCTTTAACACCGATACTACGTCTATAATCTCCGTGAAGAGCACACCAGGCAGCATATAGAGAGTTACTCTATAACCTAAGCATACAAAATCCTTACAACTTACACAACGAATAACATAACCTGGTAATGGTTTTATTCTATTAATCAATCGTTTGCTAGTACCATAAGGGGAAACTGAGGGTATCGGATCGCTGCTAACGAATTAGCCAATAAGTCTCCCGTCCGTTGTTCCAATGAAGTCATTTGTTAAAATCGGTGCCTATTAGGCATCGCGCCACAGCGTGCGAGGCGAGGCTATCGGCTTAGTGCTAATCGACTCGCCTCTGATGCGATAAGTTTTGTTACTATTACTTGCTACTTTGTTCAAGCTTCATTATTTTCTCGACTAGAGTGTTGAGGCTGTTCGATGTGGTCTGCTTTACGTTGTAATCGTAGTTTGTTTGTCGTTATTAATAATAACACTATTACTATTGACGTAGGTATAGACGATTGTACTATATAATAGAAAATATTTAAGTAAGGTTACCATAAAGTGAGGAATAATACGGTATTTATTTCTTACATTATTATCATCATCATCTCTTACATAATAATGTTATAACCGCGATAGGCTTTATCGCGGTTATAACATTATTATGTAAGAAATAAATTCCAAATATATTCCTTTCAAATCTTTCCATTATATGGAGCTGTTATATAAATAATTTGTGTCTGTGCATGACAGAAGACAACAAGGCGCGGGCCTTGCTCTTCACCACCCAGTAGCGACTTAGCGTATCTCGGTAAGTCTAGTAATGTGACAGTAACCGTGATTCCAACAACACATTTTACGCAAGATGTTCGCAGCCTGTGTTTTCTCGCTTTCCTAAGAGTGGCATTAAACCCTTAAGCCCCTCCCTCCCCGCCTTCATTGAATAAGAAATAAATTTTGCGTGAATGTCTGATTCTGAAATTAATCGGTTCCCGTGAACATTTGTGCCGAAGTTAGACGGGAAAGTTAAACCTGGTCAGATATCATTATGAATCTGTCTAAAGTTATTTGTTTAGTTAATTGTCATCTCTTCTTTGTGAATTCGTTATCACAGAAATAGCGTAGCGTAACGTTGAATAAATAAATAGAAATGATACCTATTATAAAATGATGTGTAAAAATTAATTGTTGTGTAAATAAAAAATGTAGTAAAATGTTTTTACACTCTTTCTACATTCAGAATCTTGATTCTAATAAAGTGGACTTCAGATTATATTCTACACCAGCAATGTCTATAATCGAAAATTGATTGCTACTTTTGACATACATTCTTCGTCCGATATTCACATAAAACCCATTCAAATCTAACGTAACGTACCGAAATTTTACATTAACATGTTGAATGTAAAAATTCTGTTCGATATTGTAGCACGTATTGGCAATTTTGCATACATCGTGGGATCAGACGACAGGCGCGCTCCCCGGAGGCACTGTTATCTGCCGCCGCTATGATTCAAAAGAGGCGACATTTACATAAAACTTTCTGTTTGTACTCCTTATAGCACTGTTATGTACCTAACACGTTCCATTTTAGATGAAATACTAACACATATTTTGTTAGAAATAAAATGGGTGACTTCTAGGAAAGAAAAACAATTCTGCCCTATTCCTCTGGAGATTCCCGGCATATGTATATGAGAAATATAAAAAGTTCCTTAAGTTTATAAAAAATGGACCTAAGTATATGACTCACAAAGGTATATATGAACATAATTGTTTGTATCGCTTTAAAATTGACGACGTAACAGCTCGATTCAATTTTACAAGCAATAAGTTCTCCGTTGAAGGCGATCTCGATGCCAGTATTTTCCTTTCAAAGACGTACCTAGTTGTAATGAAAATTTATGTTGGTGGTGTAATAAACGATACGCCTTTGTTGCTACTTCCAAAGTTCAGCGAGCCCAGTGAAGAGCCCTGGGACGGTTCGCAATACAAAGTTGGAATAATGCATTCGCTGAAGCTACCATCAGCCGAGTTTCTTGTCTCCAAAACAATAGAACGCGACTGATTTTCTCGAGCAACGAGATAACGGAAAAATGCTTTATCTGTACGTTGTCATGTGCACTCGTATGCTACAGAACAAAACAGTGGGGATTTAATAGAAGATCATCTATTGAGACGACTGCATACTTACCTAGCATTATGTGCATGTCATAAACGTTATTTAGGTAAATACAGCAGCTTTAAAAGAAACCTTAAATATATAGGCACTACCTCGGTATATTGTGGGCCAAAATAATCCCATGTAAACATCGCCAACAATTGAATTACAAGATCGGTAACGGTAAATTCGTTCGTACAAACGTATTGATCGTCTTTTGAACTGTAAAAGAGGGGTTTAAGAGGCCGAAATGAATTCCGTGTTGGCGCGGCTGCAGCAGGTTGTAATTTAATTAGGCGGCAATTTGAGCGGGCGCCGCCGGTGCGCGGACGTGCGCCGAATGCCACGTTGTTCGACAAATTTCATTACACCCCATTGTTGTATGCAGTGGCGGAGAAGACCGCTGAGCCGCTAATGGTAGCCCCCGTTACTTTGAATGTACGCCACACTGAATTTTATAAGGCAAAAAAGGGAACTGACCTAATGAATAAAAAGTTCACAAGGTGAAAAGAAGAGTTAAAGTCACTAAACAAAGGAAGACTGTGAAGAATATTTTCATTAACATGAATATTATGTATAAGAAACATTTTACACACGCATGTTTTGAGTTTAGTTTAACATAACTCCAGACAATATCAAGATAGAGTACCTATTCATATTAAGTATCTTTGGGATTTTAAGCCGTATTCAGTGAACAACCACTTTGTACAAGAAAGCCTTTCCAAATATATCTAATTCATTCAAAAGCGTGACTCCAGAGGCTTTAAAAGCGCGCCCCTAATCGAATTTGTATTCTTGAAACTTGTAACAGATAAGGGAATGCTTAAAAGGACAAATTGAAAACGCCAGCGGCTAAGTGATTGATTAAACCTCCACTTTGTTGGAGTTCACTATCAGAGTAAGGAGTGCGGTAGATAAGCGTCATAAATCAGGCCGATAAGACGAGCGGTCGAGGCAAATGCTGTCGATAACTCGACGGCTAAAACTTAAATATAGTGTACTCTATTTTAGAAGACTTTCCAATACAAACAGAGCAATTCTGACTTATTTCTTATATCCAAATACCATACTTATCAATACAAATCCATACTAATTATAAATGTAAAAGTAATTCTGTATGTCTATGATACCTTCAAGACTAAACTGCTCAACGAATTTTGTTAAATTTGGCATGTAGAAACTTTAAGACCCGACAAAAGACATAGGCTACTTTAACGTCAAATCAACGCGGGCAAAGCCGCGAGCAAACCAACGATCTAAATTAACGCGAGCGCGGGCAAAAGCTAGTACCTATATAAATACCTAACGTGTATCAGAAATCCTTGGTCGAATATTAAGTAACAGTAGCATTAAACCTAATAGAACCATTTCTCGGAATACGAATGAACCAAGGAACGCATAGTCCAACGATGTAGCAATGTGAGCAATGCATTTAATTTTATTGTGCCATAACCACATAATGTTCGCGATGAAACACTCCAGCATTAATGCAAAAATAAATACAATATTACGCATACCAGTGTATTAATTTTCGCATTTATCGCAATCAATGTTCATCGCACAACTTCCCAACACTGATTTGTTTACATAGTTAGCGAATTGTTTTAAAATGAACTTTACGTTCCAGCACAGTTGATTAAAGAGCTTTTCTCTAGTACCGCAGTGTTCGCTGCTGTCTCAACAATTGATATTTTATGTCGATTGCAATGTAATTCGATGCATTGTTAACTGTTTCTCAAGAAGCAAAGCGTTGCAGATGTTTATTTGTTTTTCCTCAATTGCTGTGAAAGCGATTTTAAAGAACCGTTTGAGACCGCTTGTTGTAATAAGTTTTAAAGAATAAATAAGAAGACAAGAATTAATGCTATAAAATTGATGTAACGCGATTTATAACAGGACTTATTGCGTGGGTGTAAACGGAAATGCTTGGAGGGACAGCACTCATCATATGGGTGTCCTTTAGTGAGGTCAGGTGGAGTATCCTCGTTCAAAGACTGGAGCTCACAGCTGTGCATGATGTTTTATATGTGTTATTATTTACCTATTTCTTATTTATCTCATGCAGACACGACGGTCAATTGACCGTCGTAATATCTGCTTGACAATTCTAAAGATTGTACCCGATAAATGGTAATAGCCACGCCCCATATTAGGTTACTACGGTGTTCCTTCAATTCACCGTATTGTTCAATCATAATTTTAACAAAAATATCTCTTACATTAACGTAGTTATTAGTGCATGCAATAAATTCTCATTACAGCTACGAAGGAACCACAATCTTCAACGAAATACTTAACAGAAATTTAATGTGCTTTAACTTATCTTATGACGCTGAAACAGACACAAAAACTTATATAATTTTGTCCAAATGAAACATTTTTGCTTTAAAAAATAGATATCTCGTTAGCGAGCACTGTCTCCTAGAAGCGGCCATTAGCGAGCGCTTAATTTAGCAATCAAACACAGCTATATAATTACGAGCGATAGACTCATTTACTAGCCATGAACCTCACTAACTTCTTAGGTACCGATAACGAAAGTGACAACTGACGTATATTTTACTCCCTTCTTGCAAACAAATCGTAGGTTGAGGTGTATTCCTAGAACAGGAGTACCTCCACCTACATTTCACCTCTCGTTCTATGTCCTTTGTAATTGGTAGGTTGTTGTAACTGTAGCGAGCCTATTGCCATTTACAGGGCTACTTGGTTCGTTGCCCTTACCAGTCTCTCGTTGACAATCAGCTTTCCCACGGACCACTCAAAGGTAAATAAAAATGGAGTTAATAGCATTACTTTTGCAAAGAACTAAATAAACGGTTGCGCTCGACAGAAGTATGGTATTTAAAATGTTTTACGGGAGCTGGGTCAGCGGTTTTAACTATTAAATAATTAAAAGACTAGAAACAAGCTCGTTAGAAAATAAATAAGTTTTAAAGGTGCTTTCCTAGTGTCTGTCTCAATATCTGTTTTGATTCTTGATATCGTGAGGCACGTTCTGAACAAGTTTTAAACATACATAGTCCTAAAAGACTGGTGGATCTCCGTTCCTAGATCCCTGTACTGAAGAAGGTATACTAAATGAAGACGCACGTGTCAATAATTTCACGTAATTATTAGATCTCAGGTCAAATTTATTATCAAACTCAAATGGAGTTGAGCATGCCATTTAGCAAGATTTGGTAATGGCAGGTGGAGTAAGGCCCTATCAGAATGGTTGTCCAGAGGACTCAGTAAAGCCCCTGGCAGACCTTCAGCCAGGTGGACTGACAACGTTGTCGCTGTATGGGAAAAGACCTGGATGCCAAAAATCTAAAACAGGTCACAGTGGCGTTCAAGTAAAGAGGTTTATGCCTAGCAGTGGTTCACCTTAAAGATGATGATGAGTGCAAATTTGTGACGAGTCGGTAAATAAGCTAGTGGTATTTGGCTTGAAACTAAAAGTAAAGCATTTCCCTTAAGGCGAAGAAAATTATTCCAAACTGATGCAAAGAAGATTACATGATTACTGTAGCCGTTGAATACAAATGGTCGACGAAAATTGCATAGTGGGTTGTTCAATTTTCGTCAAAAGTTCGACTGAGCATAATTTGGCTTCCGTAGACAAAACCCAATGCTGAACACACTCAGTACATTTCTGGAATACTAAGCACGTCGATAAACCTCTTGCATAAGAATGGAAGCTTGGACGATGTATATGCACCTTTATCATGGAATGTGCAGTGAAGATAAATTGTTTTTGCAGACCGCCATGACCAGCTTCAACTTTTTTTCCAACGATATTTTAAGCATTATTATAAGTAGGAAAACAAAGGGACTTTTGAAGTTAAATAAAATAGGCAGTTTAGAATATTAATCTAATTTGCTGTATCTAAATAACCACATTAACTAAATCCACTTGCAATGCAATCATTTTAACCGCATCTGCGCAATTTGCATAATCTGTTGAAATCCATTTCATCCACAGTGTTATTTTAATTAATATTTTCCGTTAAACTGACTTGTGGTAATGGGTATTTATAGTTCAGCGCGATAACTGAAGATTCATATCGTTAAACGCGGTAACTGCTATTGTATGTGAACGGCCAGCCGGTTAATGTAATATTGGTTGCAGTCTAATGTTTATTTATTTTAGTACCAAATCCTCCATATATCATCTCACCTACATTTTCAGACGAGAAATTTAGTAGTGATGCTTAAAACGTACTCAATGTTACAAAACAATGAGGATCCATGAAATAAGAGACAAGCTCATTTCTCCAAGTCAGGCACAATAAAAAATCATATAACGTAAGAAGTCATCTGGATTTCAAGCCGCATGACGTCACGCTTAAGACGTAACTACTAAAAGGGAATTTGGAATCCGATGGGTGCTAGTAGTGACACTATAGGTCAGTTGGTTAAAGCTGCGCCATAGTACGGCGAAGGTCGCAGGTGGAAGGCCCGCTCGTGTCCATGATTTTTCAAATTTCCTTTATCAATTAAGGTTCAAGCTTAGCATGGGCGTCAAGTTAAAATGACACCAAAAGTCAAATACATAAGTCTCTTGGCCTCCGCTAAATGTATCCACTTAAAATGCCCATCCATTACTTCACATACCCATTAAGATACCCAAAGCTAGACTATCTTTGGTCTAAATAAAGTCCAGACCTCGAAGGTTAATCAGAGTGAGTAGCGCAATGCAAACGTCATTTAACGACAACTCTAGCCAACTAGTGATCGGCAAGCTGATTGAATTCTGTATAGACATGTATCGAATATCGACTAGATATCTTGATTACATTGTGTAATGTGTTAGAAGTCAAACAATAGCAAGTTTCGGTTAGGGAACAGAGTTTTTAGCAAGGACTTCGAACGTTACTCAAACTGTCGCTATCGTTGTCTTGAAACGTTACTCAAATTTAACGTCCAGATAACGTTATTTAGTACCTGAAACACCATGGTAAGTAAGCTCATTGGTAAATGATATTGACGTTTCAAGTTTTCAACGACTATTTCGTATCAAATTTCTTGAGACGTCAACTTAACAAATGCGGATAGCACGTTTCTTAGGTTACGTAATTCAAGAGAAAAGAGGGATGAAAATATTGCATCAAAGAGAATTTGAAATATTGCCAACTACATGCGTCGCCGACCGAATTGATTTTGCAGGCTTTTGTGATCTCTGAAAGATGGTTCGATGTTACACAATTTATCTGTTGTGCAACTGTTAAACGATCCGTCTACATTGTATGCTCAATCGGGATCATACTAAATTTGTGTCGAGTGTTTGAGGGTGAATTTGTACACTATCTGCCCAGAATTTTCCTAACTACCGAATAATAATTACGTATTTACATAGAAGCTTTACTTTGATCGATTGGACAGTATGTTTCTTATTTAACCATTAGCCCTCAATCATACACAATTTATAATTCACTGCAGTCTGGAAGTTCTAGCATTACTTGTGCACGTATTGCCTTGTCACGTTGCAAGCTCCCGTTTAAACCGCTTTAGATTTGAAAACCGTTAAACAAAAGCTTACGGACTTCAGTAGGGAAGAGTCACCATGAATGATTCCATCCGGCTCGTGACGTTGTATGCTACAAATCATTTTTATTGTTAACGAAGTTGCCACAGTCCATTTGATACAGCTGAATATTTCGTTGCGAATGAAACGCAAAAATGATTATCTAAAATGGAAACGCGTGTTGAAAACTGTTTTTTCTACCGCAGTATATTATTTATGTGGACTATAAACTATTTTAAATGTAAGTACATATCACCAAAACTTCAAATCTTTTAAAAAAGGAATCACCTAAGGTGTATTTAAAATTTTGCCCTTTCTAAGCAAACAAATTAAAACATTCTCGCTGTTTTTATATTCTTCGATAGTCTTTAGCGGTTTATAGTCTTTGAGGATACACATTATAAATGTATTGCTGTTTTTACATTCTTCGATCGTCATATTCAGTCTGTTTGTTAGCCATTTAAAAAAGCAAAGTAACCGCAACTTAGTTTTACCGCAACAGGCTCTTGGATCCATTGGAATAAAAATAAAACATTTTTTTTTACTTATGTTACCTAGTATGTTCTGGTAAAACTAACACAAGTAGAGTAACAACAAACGTAGTTACACAAGATCCTAAAAAATACAGTAAGCGACTACCGCAATTTCTTTCAAACAAATTTTTGAGACTGAAATTCCGTCACTGTAAGCCCACGTCAGGCACATCATGTTGGTAATGTGAACATGAGAGCAATGCGACTTAAAGTGGGGACGCCTACATCTTCCCCGCGGGAGACCGCGCGCCGCGTGGGTGCTGTGAAAATGTCATCCTGAATAAAAAACTTAAGCTCTTTAGCGGAGTTCAAAGCAGTGATATTACCTATGATACCTGTTGCGCGGCTCAGCGGCTTTCATTACACAAATGCATGTAGCGGGACTGGGCACGCCTTTAGCAGATACATTTTTCTTTACTATCTCCCGCCGTCCTCAGGGTGCAGTTAAGCACGAATTTCAAGTGAATTTTGCTTTAAGCTAACTTTAAGTAGATGCTACTTCATGTTATCTCGTTGACTTTACTTTGTTAGTGTAGTTTTTCATTACACGCTTTGTCTACTGTTTCAGTAATGTAAAATGTGTTCGAAGATTTATGTTTGTGCTGCTTACTCTAAGAGAATGCGGTTCAAAATATGCAGCGAAATACAATATTTAACATGAAAAACCATTGCATGTTTCTCTGGAAAATTACGACTACATTATTTATGAATAAAGTCTGTACGGATACTATTCCATGTTATATTTAAATAACATATTCAACAATGTTTTGTTTAATATCACCTGAAGTACTGTTATGTTATTTATTATTACTACATTATTAATAACACGGTTCACGGACAGGCATTTGTTTTTTGTATTATTTCTTTTTAATTAACTTTAATAATAAAATGTAAAAGATGTATTGTAATATATCGGAACTAGTCGGGCGTCCACGAATACACACGTGAGTGAAACTGGCAAGTTTGTAGGTTCAACTATAGGCTTATCATCGGTTGATCCAACAAGCAGATGAGATAACAGGCCGTAATTAAATTGTAGCGGGCAAGCATGTTAATTGGCGTGTAATATTGAATGAAATCTGCCATTGCTGCGATGAAACAATCAACGCTGCAAGGATGCCAGGAATCCTTTTATGTTCCCTGTTACCCCTTTTAATTGGATAAAGAAATAAACGTTAATATTTGTGGACTTTCTGACTGTACGTAATAAATGTTTGAGGTATTTTTAAATAATGCAAAACATAACTTCATAAAACAAAGCAAAGAGCTGGATGTCATTATGTTTTGAAGATTATCCAAATACCTGCCAGTGATAATTTTAAAATACAGCAGCCACTCTGTCCGTGTTTTCTGTAGCAGCCCTAGCAACAACGAAGAACGCATTCGTTTCGGCGCGACGTCCAACGCCGGACTTATGCTAATGAACGATTTAAATATACGATTTAAGGCTTAAATGTTTGATGTAATATTATGACGCACGTTTTGCCTTTAAATAATAACCTTGGAGGCTAAAAATATAACGTTTAGGGTTACCAACTATAGCTTGTGTCCTAAGTGCGTACAAAAGCGTCGTTTTAGAATTAGATCAATCCAGTTTAAATCTAAGTTTGTTACAAGTGGTATTGTCATGAGGGCAAAATATGATGGCGATTATCGATCAAAGTTTCTCAAATAAAATTCTATAAAAAAAATCTAATTCACTTGTAGATTCTGTGTTCAAAAGCAACCAATCATATCACAGCATTATTCAAAACTGAAACACAAACTAAAGAAAACTCAATATCGAATCATAAAATATGACATTGTTTCAGACATTCGTTGGATAGTTTTATCGATAGCATAATGTCAGTAGCGGTTAGTTTAGGGGCGTTTCATTACGTTATTTAACACGTGCTCGTAAAGTTTATCTGTTAGCCGAAGCATCTGAGCAGCAGTAAACCAGGCTAACTGCTCGCTAGCATACAACGCCGGCGATCAATCGCTGGAATCACGAGTTCCCATGGTTGGTTTAAGGACGCGCGCACAATGATGAATTCCGAAAGAAGTTGAGTGACACTTTTATTTTAGTCTTTTGTTTATGTACCTGGTGAGCGTATCCTTAATTTATTAATTGTTGATGTGAATCTGATGCATCTTCATGATTAACTTAAAAAATCATAAACAATATAAAAATAGGATTCATGTAACCTTATAATGAAAAACGGCGTTAAATTTTCCATGTGGAAAAAAAGCCAGCGTGGGTAACACTAGTTGCCGAATATTAAGTATTATAATTATTCCGACTGAACTGATACGTTACCTTTATATCGGCTCTTCAGCACCGTTTGCCACGAGCAGCGGTCTAGTGGGTAGTGGACACGAATATCAAGAAATACAAATAATGTCAATGAATTAAATAATAATATAACCATTAAAAGTTATAACTATATAGGTAGATTGGTACTAATTACCTGACTCACCTGCCTTATAATTTCGATGTGTCCATAATATGAGTTTGTATTTAAATTTTGTCTTCATGTTATTTTTTATCTAGTCTAAAAGTCTCTCTAATGTGTGGATAAAATGAAATTAATTGTGGTTTACGCTAATGAGGTGGTTTTCCAAAAGTGCTTAGCAATGGTTCTGTTTTCGCTGTATAATTAATTCGCAATACTTAGCACCTAGTTTCAGGCGGTGCCAGGGACATTATGATAATTGCAGCATTTACAGATTTTGCAGGAAGCTGAAACGATTTAGTTGTGTTTGTGCATGTAAGTTTTAGGAGAACACTTACTGGAGAGCCGTAAAAGTTTTAATTTATTTAAATATCATTCTAGTAATTGTTTTCAAGTGCAACTCTATTTTAAATTCGTCTCTTATCGAACGCTCTGGATCTCGATAATAGTACCAAGTAGAAAGTAGTTACTGTAAAAAATGAAAAAACATTTTTGTTCGTCGTTGAAAATGGTGTGAAGAAGTTGTGAAAATTAGCTTTAATTTTCTACAAACTGTACGTTAAGGAATCTGTATCCTTAATTTTCTGTGTCATAATAATTAAAAGACATCACATGGGGTGGCTACATACCGCACGCGCACTCGAGCGGTTTTATGGAAACGTCCGCGCTTCCCCGATAATCTCCCGTTTCGCACAACAAACATCGTATTATACTCAGAAAAACCCAAAAGCTAAACCTAAAAATTCTACACGCAAAGACATAAGGTGCGAAATCGGTTGGCACAGGTGCTCATTAAGTCGCAAATGTATCTGTGTAGGCGCGCATTTAACCCGGCTGAATGCTCTGAAGGCAGGTTCATTAGTGCTTACAGGACCATGCATTCGTTTTGTTAGTAGGAAGCAAATGAAATAAAAATTCGTACCGCACACAGATACGTTCAGGGTCCGGAAAAATTCCAAGGGTTATGAATCGGAAACTCCAACCCTGTTCCTTTTTTAGCCTGATTCGGAATGAGGGCAGCAGATACGGGTTAAATGACATACCTCGCCGCTTTTATTGTGTATTATTCTTCGTTCTCCTTTGATTTTATGTTAATCAATTCGAGATTTTTCCATTAAGCCGGGGATCTTTTGAAATAAAAATATTTAATTGAGTTTACGGTTGAAATTAATATAGCTGCTTCACCCGTACCCAATTAACATTTTCCACGTTTTATATCTAAAAGTGTAAACCAATTAGTTATTACTATGCAGACAATATTCCGTTATATACAGCCTCGCGCTCGAAGGCTATTAAATTCAATGTAAAACTATTATTAATTAAAGTTGCAATCTGATACCAATATCATTGTAATAGCGAACATGAAGTATGAGCAGTATAGCTAGCGCCGCATAATATTGACGAAGTTTAATTGACCAACTGTGAGGTGCCGCGCCCGCCTGCGTCCTCCGCTAATCTCAACTTGTGCCCCGACTCGGATCATGTGTTGCGGGATAAAACACGAAACAATGCAACCTCATCAGCTATCTGCAGCGACCAAATTAGAAGAACTAACGATCTAATGTAGGACAGCCACTGAATTAAACTTGGTCGGCCACTACAAATGTGTACGAACTTGGTGTTCAACAAAATATCGATCCATTGTGGCGTGATTGAGATACAAAGACTTGAAATAATATTCTGTCATAAAGAAATGTATTTTAGATCCCTATATTTTTTAGATACTATTTCGTTGGGATAATGGCTTTTTGTATTGCAGTAAGGGTCTTGTAAAGTTCATTGTGATCAGCGAACGTGATCGTGTAACGAAATACCAAATTACGAACCGAACAATTTACGTTCTTAATTAGGCCGTTCGTTCATTTTTTTCCCGTAATACGTTAATTTGCTGAACGCCAGATACCAAAACTTCCAACCCTAGATTAAGTCATTATGTAAAGCACATCCAATTACCTCTGAATTGAAATCCGTGAGCTCTTTAAGTAGGTATGAGAGATAGCGTATAGTAAGAAGATTTGTCTCGCGATTCAGTCCATTTTCAATTCGAGTCGCGGTTGGTAGGTTTTTTACCTCCCTGTCGCAATATAAAGCATGGTAGGTAGACGCAAGCTCTCGTTTCTAATATTCATTCCAGAGACGTGGTCTCATCTCACGAATTTCGATGCTAGCAGCGATGTTGGATTTATTTGAGAAGAACAAAAAGAAATTGCGTGTAAGTCGAAGCGGGCCGGCAAACATTGAATAGTATATTGACTAGTAGCGGCGTGTCTGAGAAACAATCGTAATATGTACGGACGATGCGGCGCGGCGGCGTGTGTGTACAAGAGTGCTATTGTTGCAACCGATAAAAGACAGAACTTCAGCTGCCTATAAAGTATTGGAGAGGGTCGCTTGAAAGCAAATAGTTGTTACAACTTTTTGCGAGATTGTGAAAAGATTGTTGCAGCGTCTGTCTGCAGTATCTAGTGACAAACATTGTTGACACAGTAATGAGGTACAAAAAGTTTAGGAATAATGACAAGTTTATAGCTAACGAGCGCAGCAATCAGTACTATTTACTTTTCGTTAACATTTTTAATGAAAACGTTTAATAAAACCTATTTATTTTTACTCATATTCACATACGAGTTCAACACACTTGACCTTATTACTGAATATGATTTTCAAATCTCATAATTCTAATACATCAAACATAAACGTACCTAATCATGATTGGCGGATCTTAATTTAACCGCTGTAGATCCAATATGAGGAGACTCGCGTTTTTTGTATTAAGTTGATAAAGTTTATCTGGAGTTCAGATGAATTTATTTTATGTCTGCGATTTGCGAGGCGACATTGCATTCTGAGCCACGTTTTCAAAAGAAAAGCTTGAGTACTTTGGACCAAATGACATAGAATTTTATTTTGAGGAAGGTAACAAAAGATTAGCTTACTGTTTTTACTGCTTTCAGCCTCCTTACCACGAACACTTAAAGCAGGACATTCTCCGTTGTGGAAGCGAGAAGCCGCACTACACTGCACGTACGACGTCTTGCTTCCATAGCAGAAAATGTCCTGCGTTAAGAGTTCATTATACGGGGGCAGGAATATACAATTACGTTTATGATCCCCAAAGAAGTAGACGGAGGTATTCTATTTTGTTAGCTTTTTAGCCATTCATTGAATAAAAAGAAATGGTTTACTATTTGTAAGTTTGAACCTACTGTGTCCCATACAAAGTTATGGTCATGACTCACGTAAATTTACTTACATATTTTGTATTCACACCTACATATTAAAATGTAACATCTTGTGTACACCCAGTAATAAGGGTGAATGTAAACAACAATGTAATTTACAGCGGGTCGGGTGTGGCTTCGAGAAATGTACGCTTTTCAGCAGAACGTGGTAGCGACCCATTATTTTCGATAAAAAGTAGCACGCGGCCGCAGTGGCCCACTAACTTCCCGACGTTGACACAGCAAAGCCAACACAATGTCTGAGGTGTTACTGTGTTTACACTGCCACAAGTTACTACGATTCTCAGCAGATCTGTAAGTTCTCTTCGTAATTGCATGACGCGTCAGTAAATTCTATACACACTTACTCGTATGTATTTCTTTGTCGACTCTTGTCGGCACGAATGGCACAACTTTTGTTACCCTCCATTTTCTTCATCTGTACGGCAAAGTTGTTTAATTGGAAATGTTCACAATCAATTCCCGGTTTTGTATTGATTTTACACACGCGAATAATTTGTTCGAATCGCTCTATCAGCGAGGTTTTGCACAATAAAGCCATCTATTTCATGTACATTTTAGAATGGCAGTTATGAATACGGGACTATTGAAGCGTTATTCCATTCATTTGGACACATTTATCGAGCCATTAATGCTTGGCGGGGTATGTAGTTGAAATTGTACTTAGCATGTAATAACTGCTGTAGTGTCCGGTACGGTTAATTTTGGTGTTTCAATTGGTACTTGGGCTGTGGTTTTAATATATCACTTAGAGGAATTGTCATTTGTAGGATATTTAGCCATAAATAAAAGATGTACAGTATGTTCTTCAGATATTTTTTCTAATATTTCAATCGTAACTTGAAGACATGATTGGCGCAGTGGCTAAGCGGACTTGGACTGCTGCGCTAAGGGTTGCGGGTTAGATTCCTGCATGGGGCAAAATTTGTGTAAACCGCAGATGTTTGTCCCGAGGCTTGGTGTTGGTATATGTGATATTTCATGTTTGTGAAACGAACTAACGACACAAGATAATTCCTATAAACTTTATTTATTATTTTTCATTTTAAAACTGTGTGCAGTGCAATCACTTTTATTTCTTTGCGTACACTTTATACGCATCAAAAGCTTAAGCTTTCACTAAGTTTCCGTAGTGAAGCTACATAGTATTAGGTATGTACCATCGTTGTTCACTTTGAAACAGAACGCCTTTATATCAATAGCATATTTGGAGAGTTGCAACGTCAAAGAGCGAGGTGAACTGCATAGACTTCCTGTCGAGATGATTGATAGCGCATGTGATTGATACGTGTAGCGTGCTCGACGCTGCTACAGCAACTGTCAGAACAGATATGATACATGTTCGCAGAATATCGTAATGGCGATCTTCAAGACGTGATGCTGTTGCGCGATTGGTTGCTTGATTATGTTTTGTTGATGTTGACGATTTATGGGCTTTCATTAGTTGGGAAAGCTGTTCCGTTAAGCTACTGCAGTCGTTTGGTTGAGGAGACAATGATATCGTGGAGTAATAAAAACAATACGAAGACCAGATTAATTAGAGCCAGAAGTTGTTTAGGCAACTTAATCGTAAAAATTGTATTGCAATGCTATTACTGAGACTGAAATATACTGATTACAAGCTGTGTTGGATTTATAATAAATGTAAGATTATTGCAGTTACTAAGTCAATTAAATATTCAAATACAGAGACCGCATTCATATATGTATAATTTACATAAGCTTTCGTTATTGCAACGTGACTGACAGTTAACCACGCATATACATACATGCGGTCGGCGCACGGAAATTAGGCCCACTCACCATCAAAACTGATGTCAACTATAATGACAATGATTACTTAGGGCCCTGGGTAGGACGAGTCGTAACATATCATGTAACATCCACGATTTTAACGATGATACATCTTGAAGTGCGGCCGCAGTACTTCGGTTTATGCGTCGTAAAAACGCATCATGGAAGGTTACGCGGTGATTATAATGAAAAAATAATTTTGTTTTATGACGTTAGGAAATTAGAAATTTGTAATGGTGTGACCTGTAGCTATAAAAATGACATTCGTTTCTGAAGTATTTTGGAAGCGACGTCATAAAAAGTTAAGTAGGTAGGTATATTGGTACGTATACGTTTTATTATTATGGGTTGTCTTGTAAATTGTAAACAATTTACAAGACAACCCATTACGAATTACCATTTAGTAGATATTTTTAGGCGTGTCTTTATTCTTTAATAGTAGGTAGAAACTCAATAATAATCAACCGTGTGAGGTAGTCAATTACTGAGAAAATGTTAAAGACCCCAGCCTGTCAAGATAAAGTCGTTTGGAAGCTCCCTACGGACGAAAAACGCAACACGTGTTCGTTACACGAGTCTTGAAGGCTATTAATAGATACTTTTCTCGGTATTTTTATTTGACCTACAGTCAATTTCATTAGAAATAATTTTAATGTCAGTAGTCTATATAAAGACAAGTTAGGGGCTTTCTATAAGAATTGGTACTAGATATTTGTTTATATACTCAACCTTAACGATTTTCGTAATTAAACAACGTAACAAAACATTCTGACCTCTAGTGTCGTAGTTTTAAAATCGATTTACATAAAAATAGCGAGAGCCTATGTATTCCTTTACACCATTGTTGGTTTTTCTCTGATATGAAAATAATGTTTTCGGAACTCAAAAATATTTCTACCTCCGTTCATATTTATACTGCAGCTGGCGTAAACCCTAAGAAAATAAATAAAGCCATTTCAGCTGCGCTAACGAGCGACCAGCAGGAGAATTTAATAGTGTGCTATAGACGTCACCCACACATGCGCACATGTGTAAGTATACTCTGGACAAACAAAACAAGCTGGGAGATTCAATTAATGCTAGGGTTAGGCAGAGGTCGCTAAATCTGTCACAAAATCGTCCTTCGCTTCCTTATATGTAAATGCAGCGGAATATTCAAGTGGGCTCAGAATAACGGGCACAGTCCGCACGTGAAAATGATTTATAGCATATAATGTAGTAATGGAAATGCTAATTTCGCACGTTTCAGCGCAATAACTCGTGGAGGTTTTTCACAGCAACTAAATTAACACCCTTTGTGCGGAGGCTCGCGTGTTCACTCTGATTCGGTAACCGGAAATGGCGTTTGTTGAAGAACCCAGGGTCGCCACTCGCGGGCCGCGGGACCTTGCCACCACCACTATTTATACATCAACCCTATATTTTTCACTATTTAGACGCAACGAAGCTGTAATTTGTTTTCTTTTTTAGGTCCTTTTGTTCGGTCTTGTTTTCGGCCTGTAGGGAAATTATGTAGGAGCAACATTAATTACTCTGCCAGTCACAAAGTAGGGTTGCTACTTCTATAAACTAAAATTGTGTTGTGAGGTAAAGTCCTTCTAACTGTTTACTTTTGAAGTGAAGCTACAAAACATTATTCTAGGAGAAAATCCTTTAACAGACAAATTAAAATTTGTAGATGTTATGTTCTATTTGGTATGACGCGACGTTTCTATTTAAAAATATATATTATTAACATTGTAATAATTTTCATAATTATTTTGTTATCAAGAAAGGCGAAAATAAAGACATCCTGTGTTTGGATCTCAGGTGGAATTCTATAGTTTGTCTATTAGAAAGTTCTGAGTAGTAGTCTGGGGTTTGAATATAAACTCCATAAGTAGCAAAAAGGTTATTTTTGGTTTATAGCAGGACGCACTAATAAAAAAGTCAAATGACCTATTTTTGTTTAATTTTTCATTATAATTATGCACTACAATATATAAAGGTCAAATACAGTTAGCTTGACTGTGATAATACACAAATGATAAGTCGAGAACAACAGGTAGGGGCGTCTCATTTGTTTATCAGTCTTTAAAATCTCCGGAACAAGTAGTTTTGAGAGTCGTGAACGCTTCCTGAAGCGTGCACTAAGAACATACTGGCTCGGATACACGATAGTACATACAGATTATGTAAGATAAACTCACCGCTCAACATGCAAGGAATTTGTTCGTTCACTGTAATGATAATACTTGAAGTTTCGACTTTGAAACAACTGAAAGTAACCGACTAAAATGCTATGCAAGTGATATTGCGAAATCTTATTAAACAATCTCGAGTCTTATTATATGGTGTATAGCGTACCTATGTAATGGATAAATTCTTCTTGTATTAGAGCCGAACTTTTATAAGATGCTCGTATCTCAAAGACTAGTTCGTTACCAGACCTATAAAATAACTGGCGAAATGTGGTTGTATTACACGTACACCTCTGCTACCGCTTCAGGGAATACTAGTTTAAGTTATATATAGGAATACTATAATAGTTTAAGTTACCAGATTACTTTTTTATAACGACTGTTGTACAACACCCCACAGCATCTAGATACCTAAAAAGTCAAATATAGAGCAAAATCTGAATAAGAAAAACAAATACCCAACATAAATTCTACGAAATAATGTTATTAAGATATATTTGTAAGTACTATGTTTTTCGTAGATGACTTCCTTAACGCTTCAAGCGATATAGCGACGGTTTTTCCTTACTATTTTCCGTGCTAATGTAGAGATGGTATGATTCGACTATGTTTTTGTATTAACCGGACACTGCCGTTTCGCCTACACGATCCTTAGGGAAATCAGTTTACAGGCTATGCTTGTTATCTGTACAGGGGTACACTTACCTTATATGTTTATTGTAATCATTTGTCTTTGTCTTGCAAAACAGACTGGCCGGTATATTTTTAAAATTATAATATCACAGTCACATCTTGGCGGAGAAGGATTTTTCATTATTATTAACAACTTGACTGGCGCCGGCTTCGACCATCTGTGTTAAGTTTCGTGGAAAGGGATAACTCATTGCCTGACATTTTCAGAAATTTCTTCGAAATTAAAGAAAAACTTAAACACAGTACCTACTTAAATTAGCTATCAATAAATTAACTCTTAAGTAGATCTTATTTGACACGCCCGACTATTAGTTCAAGAAGCCCAGGTTCCTATCAATAGATTTTAACATATTATTTTGCTATAATATAGAGATCGTAAAGTCACACGTAAACCTCCAATTTAGGTACAATGCTAGGCTATCTTATTGCATGTAGAGCAGCCATAATGTAGTGCCTAATTGTTTAGACATTACACCGTTAAATTAGGCAGTCGTTAACACTAGGCCAGACTTATTTTTATGGAGCTAAGCGTTAAATATCCACGTGTTAATGTTACCAGCGCTTTTGTGTTTCTGAAATGTATAACATGTTTTATTTATTTCTTCTTCTTCCTGAATATTTTCCTCAAAGCAACTGGTTGTAGGGTAAAAAAGCGTGTTAGGTATACCTATCTTATACAATAGTATAACTTCTCGATATCTTCACTGGTCACGTAGCAACGTGAAGGTGAAATGACCTAACGGATAATTTCCTGGCTGGAGTCCTATTAAAATGAAGGAAACTTGAACTCCGTCAGTGAGTGAGATATTAATGGAAACAGATGGAAAACTTTGGTGTGGAATGTTTCAATGTTTAGTTTTATGTAGAATGTTCAGATTCAGATCTTTTTTGGGTCATTGACATATGGCAGATGACAGCCAGCCAGACAGTAGTACATTTCTGTACAGAAATGGAGCCACACATAATTTGACTGGAGTGAAATTTTGATGAAACTCATACATCTCTTGAGCATTTTACCAAACAATGTAGTGCCTTAGACAATAGAATTACAAATGCAAATGCTTACGTATTTATCACACATTACCATAATTAACGGCTTATTTATCCAGAAGCTTGCGTGTCAGGGGTGCCCTTTAAAGTTTATTCACAAAGGCAACACTGCAGATAGGACTCGGAACTCCATTAGAATTGCTAAACACCTAATGCGACCTGCCCTTCCATGATCCTTCGAGCTACTTAATGTTGGCCACTGCACGCCACGCTACGGAACTATCTGCTTCTTAAAATACAACACTATCTATCTAACTTACAGAGTAAGTTTTATGAGAACAAGATACGCTGATAAGATCTAATTTTACTTAGAACTTATTTCTTTTACATACTAGTACCTACTAGTACTTTTTATTTTATCTGTAAGAGCAAATGTTACTCACAAAAAAAAAACAGGGAACGACACTACAGTAACAAAAAGTTATTTCAATAAACGTTAATAAGATTTGGGAGGAAATATAGCCAATAGCTGAGGGCCCACAAAATCAATCTCTAAACTAATTTTAAAGTAAAATCTAAACAATTTCCAATATCAGGAAATTGTTTGTGCTCGGAGTGTCAGGGTGCGGGGTGGGTAGATCCATGTAATCGGCTACGATCGATCAGCTGGGACATTTGATGATGAATAGCGAGCCCTCGTCGAAATCTTGATAGCCCTCGACACCGAGTAGCTAGCAAGTGGAGGGTTAATGTGTAGGCGGGGTGGGGCACTAATTGCAGTAATGTTTACTACCGCGACTGTTTTTGTCGAAAATAACACTGTTAATTTGTTAGAATAATATTGTGATAAATGGCAGTCAAAATGAATTGAGTATTGAGTGTGTGTCCACTTTTTTTCGATATATAATCAATCGGTTTCTACAACTTGCCATACTGAAACCCTTTATCATAAAAATTGTTAGGTATAGTTTTCCCTTCACATCAGTCTGTAAGATCAATTACATTTCTTAAGTCGCACATCTGCGCATAGCACTCCAATCGTTTACTATTCTATGTCGTCAGCAGACAATATCGTTATTCTATTACCTGGATGCCTGGTCGAGCCACAGGTCAAGTGGTGGGTGAAGGTTACAAGCCACATATACAGCCAGTGGTTAGCTTATCAGTCTAGCCGAATAGATGGCTTTCTGGCCGAATTTATTTGTCTCTACACTGATAAGCGGATAGTTCAATGCGTACCTACTCATAGGTAAATTAAATACGTATCTATATTATTTCGTAATTACCTAGTCAAAAACTCTTCTTTGGTAAACAAAACTCGTACATAGGTATGTAGTTACGAATACAAATATGAATGTTATTCGTATCTTTTTATTCAAGGCAAATTATTCTTTTGTCCATTCAATAGTTGTCTGTAAAGGATTGGGAGCTAAAGCGAATAAATATACCATTATCAAATATTATGTTGCACAATAGACAGAAACAAGGAAACAACATTGTTTAATTTTTTTTATAATATTAGGTCTTTGCACAAGCAAACAAGACGTGTTTACATAAGTCAAGAGTTGCATGTTTTAGATAAGTTCTACGCAAGAATCCCGGGGAGTATCCCGTGACCTTTTGCGCATAAGACAAACTCAAATCGTGGTACTTATCATATTAGACATTGTTTGCGTAACTTGCTACAACCAAGATGCTTGGAAGATAGTCAACATCGTCTAGGCCGGATTAAGTTCACTTACCGTGTAACCTAACTCCACAGGAGACGAATCGCTTCCTCGTACATTATTCGCCGGATATTGTCCCGATACCGAGAACACGCCGCTTGCGTGCACGCAGCGTTGCATGTCCAACACGCGCTTATCAAAGAGTAATTAAGTGTAGTAACAGCACTGTTTGACGATCTGATTGGAGGCGGTAATTGTTGACTTGAGACCGTAAAGGTCGTGAATAAAAGTTAATGTTTGTAAACAAAAGAGCAGGTTTAATTATTGGAACTCGTTTAAAAATTCTAAACAGCGTTGTAGACGGCATAACTCTTTCTTTGACACTAATTTCTTTGACATTTATTTGTAGAACCTTAATCTATAGTGTTGCGATAATTAAAAAAAACGTTCTAGATAAAAAGCATGTGATGTGCAGGTAGATAATCGAACTCACGTCAAAACAAAATAACTACACAATGGAACCGTTAGTAAAGTAAAACGACACGTAGGTAGTATTCTTTGTTCTAAAAATAGCTTCTATATTTAGAAGGGAATGAGCTGACACGTGGAACGTAATAGACTGGAGTAATACATTACCAACATTTCGCGTGTCTACTTTTATTACGACTGTTTTCAAATCGAAAACGAAAATAAAACTGCGTAAATCGATTTTAGAACTTAGGAACAAAGTTACACAAAGCCGAGCCTTGATTAGACATACGAGTTAGTCTAACAGCTATTTATGACAGCGGTCTAATAAAAACTTCGTCAACACGGCATCGCATGACCACTTCCTTATTTTGAATAATAAAACGCGCTGTAAAGGACGTCGAGGTAGCGTCACGCATTTGCCCTCGGAATCCGATTAACGTGCGAATTTCAGCGATCACGACTTTGCTCACGAACTCAAGAATAATTTCCCGATGAAATTAAGATAGCATTGTGCGAGCTATCTCATTTCCTAAATGCATTTTGTAAAACTCTGGGCCTTTACAATGAGCTTTTAAAGCAGGACATTTTCTGTTTTGAAAGCGTGACGCCGCTACGTGCTGTGTAGTGTGGCGTCTCGCTTCCACAATGGAAACTGTCCTGCTTTAAGTGTTCATAGTAAGGTAGCTGTTCTGTAAACTGGGCGTGTCGTCTTGTGGGGCTACGCTGCTTTCGCCTCTGCCGTAGACCCTGGTACCGTTTCCTGAGCTTTCGTTCATGACGTTTTTATGTTTCCTTGTGTACGAATTGCGGATCCTCTTTTCTACAAATAAATATACATATTGTTTTGTTCTGTGCGCACGGAGAGATTTATTTGTATCTTCGTTTTGTTATTCTTGTTGCCTTATACTAAAAATAAAGTAAAATATGCTTAATTATATCTTAAACTAATTCCTATGCTTGATATATTTTTATTGATTCCCACGTAATAGGTACGTTAATATCACCCATTAATGTCCAACCACTCGTACATACGATTTTCGCTTGAAACACTTGCCTGCAAGTTGTAAATAATAACTTATTCAGCTCATTTTCTCTTTTTAAAAGATCAGAAGTGTCTTAGATTTAGGTAATTGTGTAGAATAAACATGATATGATATTAAAATCACATCTACCGCAGTTCTGCGTTCAGATGCAAATCCGCAACTGAATCAGACCTACATTTGTCGAACTTAGACGTTTTCTTCAAAACGTTACTTTTAAATTTATTAAGGAATCACAGTCAGAATACGTGATATAGCTAACTAACTAATACCCACTACGTATTCCTGATACTCGCAGGTATAAGCTTCATGCACGCCTACCTCACGCTATGCTATTACCGGATTTAAGCTCACAATCTATTATACGTACCTACTGTGATACTGTAAGTTATGACGACAAAAGGCGATTACTATTCCTAGTTTATGCATTCACATCATGTTTCTCTTTCCTTACCTGTATTATACAGTGATATTTTTGAACAAAGGGGGAGTTGGGAGTATTAAAATTAAAGCAAAAATATGTCGGTCACATCTAGAGTTTTCAGTCATTACAAGTTTGTCGAAAGACAAAATCTGTGGAGCTTTAATAAAAAAAAATGTAACATTTGTTGAAATGTAAATGTTGATGGATGATGTGCTGACGTGTCCATATAAACAAAAACTGACATTTTTTAGATTACTTCGGCCGATAAAATCGACAATCGCTCGCACACATTGTTTTTAAATGGCGTACAATTCAAATTTCTATTGTTTTTTTAAACAAAAACTATTTAGGTACCAAATGAAGCGTGCACGAAATAAAGGCTACTGAAAGTGCAAGTTCAGTTGGCCACTGCACCATCAATCACCAGACAATAGTGATTAAAAGGTATTTTTAAAACAAAAGAAATATCGATACGATAGCTTAAAATACAAAATACCGTAAACCTTTTTACTCGTATCATTGGCCACAGATGCATTTAAAAGCAAATACGAAAAATATTGTGTATAAAATTGACAGTCGGTCGTTTAATTCTCCAATTAAGAAGGTTGCATCGATTGCGAGCTGGAAACGTCCCTTTTTTAACCGACTTCAAAAAAAAGAGGAAGTTCTCAATTCGTCGGGTTCTTTTTATTTATTTTTTAAATAGAAAGAAATTGTTTGAAATTAATTAACAATCCTGAGATACTGTATAATCTGTGTAATAATACTTAAACGTGTAATTATATTTTTTTTTGCACACTAAATAGTGTAAATCCTATTGATTTTTGCTCTGACAAATATGTATTTTAGAGTAGGTACCATCAAACACAAAAAACTGTGTTTATCATCTTCATGCATTACAAACGTCTAAATAATAACGATAGACATAATAATAACAATATATCACTTTGTTGCACACCAAAAATATACAGAGAAAAACTTATAATACATAAAATATATAGTTAGACACAGTTGCTATAGAATTTTCAAACAATTTTTTATATCAATATTTTACTTATAAAAAACCGACATAGCCAGCTCGTCACTGAAAAAACGCTCTTAATAATTGTGGAGTGGTCCATGTTAATGATGAATGCGATCGCCAATTATTTTGTGGACTGTGACCAGCCGCGCTAGCCGGGGCGAGTGTGTGACGGTCATATCCACACTTGTTTGACAGTGTTTTGATACTACATCAAGAGCCGTCAAAATGATAGCTTTAAGGGTGATTGTAACATGTGTTTGTTTATCCTATGAACGTGTTTGCAGTCTCATATTTTGTACGCATATAGCAGAAGCAGCTATATTGGTTAACATTTCGATTAGAAAAGGCTAAATCGCTGATTATACTTACTAATTTTTTAGAAGTTTGATCCACTAAAAAAATAAAAATAAAACATTACATCATGCTTGTAATCCCCATAGGAGTAGGTAGAGGTGTCTGTTACTGGGTGTACAACCCTATTTCGCCAGGTATGTTATAGATCCCAATATAATAGGGGGGCGAGCCTATTGCCATCAACCGGGCACAAATCCAGACTCCGTGGCACTGCTAAGAATTACTTAATGAAAAAACCCAATAACACTGCTCAACCCGGGACCTCATGCTCAGCAGTCACGCTCAGCGAACACTCGACCAACAGTCAAATTAAAAAAGGTAATTCACTATGATATTATTTATATACCTATTATGGTATTCTTTTGGTTCAAGATTTAAAACGCTATAACGTATCGGATGCGCGACCGCAGCAAAGACGGCTTGTCCTTAGCTACTACGCCTTAAAATTATTCACTTCCGCATTATTTTCCCTTGAGATAATGTATTGATTATCTGGGTGAAGGTATGATTTATATTTAGCCGGTATGTGGCAGCGGTGAGCACACACACCAATTTATGTTATATCCAAGAAACAAGTAATAGGTTGCGGAAACTTGGAATTTCGAAGATAAATTGTTCAGCTATTAGTTTTGTTATGCACTTTCCGTACGTGAGTCTGAAAACGGAAGCCAACGACGAAATATGTTTGTTAACTGAAATGTGGAGAGATTTATATCGACAAGTGAACTAAGACACCGCAGCGCTGCCATATACTGGCCAGCCTTCGAATAACTTGCCAACTTTTTCCATCAGCGATGTTGTATTGGTCTGCAATAATTTAAACAACTTGCACAGTAAAACAAATGAGTTTCAAGTCGGCCAGCCGCCTCCGTTTATTAAAATTCGAGCCGTAAGTTCGGAAGTTCGACAGTGGACTGAGACATTTCCTCTAAAAATTGGCCGCTTTGAAACTCTACTGGTTTATGATTTAGCTTCAGTAAGCCAGATTTTTACGAGTTAACTTTTCTGATATAATACCCGAAAGCTGGGACCGTTTGGGGAGAAGTGATTAAACATGAAATTTGCATTTGCACAAACAGCCGCTCGTAAATGATAGAGATAGGTATTAAGTACTTTGAAAACAATAACAAAGTTTTAACTCGAATAAAATGTAACTGACGTGATTGTGTACCTTCGTCGTTTTGGAATCGAATAAGTTTCGTTTAGCGGGATGTGTGAGAGTGGCGGGTCCCGTGACGGAAAACCCCAATAGTGTACAAACATCCTACATCATTATGACGTGGTTACAATGGCGTATCTGCTCCCCACGTCCCGGAGGACACGATAACTAAAGATACAGTTGTGTTCCTTGTTAACCGCACTTCGCTGTATTGTATGAGTAATTGGGCGTAGTGCTCACACATGACATGTCGGTCTGAACATTGCAAATTGCTTCCTTATGAATAATTCATTACACATTGTTTTAATTGCGAGTTTACGGTGAGATAATAATTTGTAGAAATTATTTTGGAAGGGAATGTGGTGCGGCTGCATCTTCTAGTATCATCCGAATAAATAGGTTTTTACTTTCTTACATCTTGGTTTAAATTTATGGACGTCTCAACGAAAAGGGTCTAAAATGAATAGTCGGCTGATTGTTGGATTGCAGTAAAAGGTGTCGACAAAGCCAAGGCTAAATTTCGCCTCGTTAAAACATGTCCGCGTTGGTTTTCTAAAGGACCGCGAAAGAAATGTGCGGAGAAAGTTATTACGCTTGATGCTAAGGATTTTAAAGGTGCCGAGTACATATGTATTTATGTAACAGTTAATAAAAGTAAATGAACATTTAAATTTTAAAAATGCCATGCCATGAAGAACAATTTATTACAAGTACTAGCTCTTATAATTTGAGACTATAACTATAACTGATTATTTCTTTCAGCTATTCAACATTAAGTTTATTAACTTAGTAATCTTCTTTTTCGCAGACCGTGCCTTTTAGAGCTCTCACGCAATGACTTTTTAAAATCTTTGTGTATTTTCTGTCAATTGTTTAGAACTTTACAGAAGCAATTGTGACTGTCACTGTTAACTTTTCACAATCTTTCTCAGAGCTAATCCTTGAACTATGTCTGCCTGTTTAAACAAAAAAACCTGCTAATATTACGTCAAGAATCTATTATTTCTTTAATAAATATCGTTACGCTATACTAAAACTTGAGGGCTAACAAAATAATTTTACCATAAGTAAAGAGTAGTTTCAGGAGCATTGCCAGAAACATGTATTGAGAGTTTCTTGACCCTGAATTTACGTGATTATGTATCTGTTACATAGGATTACATACAGTAGCAGTTTACGTGCTAATAATACATTTATCGTAAAGTCTGTTTATCATGCAGTTTATGAGGAAAACCCGCAACGTGTACGTGCAACAGCTTCAGTGTGTGAAGTCACATTGACGAATAATGTTGCTATGTTCACGCGTCTGTCGTACCATAACACCATAATTACTTTTTATGATGCGCCAGACAAACGTAAAATACAAAAACATTACAAGAAAACAATAATGAAACTAACGTTACCTAAAAGCTAAAACAGTGACTCCGTTAGAGAACATTGTTCTGACGTAGATGAAAAAAGAACTAAAGAAAAATATATCTTTGAAAGAGCAGAATTCGCTTTTGAGTCGCGTTTAGGTGAGAATTTAATTAATTTCAACGTTTCAAGCGCGCTATTCGTCCTGCGGAGTGGAACCCATAAAACCTAATGGACTTTCGCTGTCTAGTGTAAGGTAATTTTGCGTGAGACCTCTCACGACCGTCCTGCAAATTGCAATCTTGCTTGGATTTGCACAAATTATTGTCGTGTGTGATAGCAGAAAGCCAGTCGCAGTAATACTATAAACACATCCCCTGAAAAGGTAATTCAAATGAATTTGTGAGACTTTACTTTGGACACATACGTTAAATGACGTCAATTAAGCAACCGCCATAAATAATCAAACAAGATTTAGGTTCATTTAAAATGTATTCTTCAACTCTGTTTCGGGAGGTACTCTTCACTGAGATGTATCATTCAATTACTGGTTCGAAATTAATTTACTTTTTATCGATAACGGCTCTAATTTCCAGGTCAAAAGAAAATTAAATCAGCGCGTCGTATTCTAAAGAGAAAGTGTCTAATGCAATGGCGATGTAGCGTCGATAAAGGACGGAGCGGGAGGACGCCGCAGGCTGCGTCAAAATTTTGTCGATTACGTAATTTCTATTCAAAGTAGATCTGAGACCCGAGACCCGAGTCACCGAGTGGCTCGCGCAGGGTTGCCAAAACACAGCTCAGGGAGGACTCAGACGATATCTACTCAAGGGGCGATCCCTTAGGAGACATCTTTAGAAATTCAAATGGCAGAGAGCTATCCGACGGGACTAGACATGTAACATTATACTAAATATTGCTGGCAGTGTGGCGACCCTAAACTATTATTTTATTGCGCTTTGCAAGTCTCAATTTGGCCGCACTAGCTTGCAGGACAATGAACCTTTAACTGTTAAGTGACACTTACACTCTTATACTGCGTTTTTAAATGACTTCGTTTTATTACGGGAGAAATATCTTCCACTTATTTCTTTACATTCCTAAAAGTATATATAAACTAAAACAATTTATCAAGGTTTTCTTGAAAATATAAAGCTGTGTACAGCCTAAGGCAGAATTCTTAATGAAATTTGTCGCCAAAAATAGCGTACATAAATATTGAAAGTAGTAATCGTTTCCGGAGGGTAAATGTAAATTCTGTGTCAACCTTCGTGAGGTCACGGCGTAAGCGTCGCGTCGTGATATCAAACAGTTTTGCACGCGGAAATACGATATAGATCACGCTGTGTGTAAGCATACCGCGTTAATAGGCATGTTTGCAGCAATACTCCATTTGGAAGTCCTTATTTACAATCCGTACAATCGATTCTGACCTCTATTGCTTTGGTGACATGACAAATGACAGCTGCAGTAAACCATAGGTTTTGTAAATACGTCCTTGCTTTAAATGGTAACCTTATGCCTACGAAATAGAATTTAAAATCGGTTAAAAATGTTTGTTTACTTTTAAGTATATTCCTGGAGTATAGTTTAATAGATTTAAAAAGTTTTCTATCAAAAAGTGAAGTTGGGGTATTACTACGTTTATAATATGAGCAGAGCACGCGACGTGAGCTTAATGAAATACGCCGTGAATCTGCGTATGAATTTATTAATGTTGTGCAAATGTACTGTTTAATATAAATTAACTATGAATATCAGAATATTATTTGTAGCGAAGGTTCATAAATTATGTAACCAAGCCAGTAAATAAGCTATTTTAGATAGTTAATTCGAAGAGTAAGCCGATATTTATACGACATGAAAATGTTCACTCCTACAATAAAGTGGTAGAAGAAACTGCCATCGTTTAGTGGAATATGCCTCTTTCGTTTTTGATCTGATATTGTTACTAGACAATGTTACTTTAAAATATAAAACATACTGTGCAGCATACAAAATGGTTGAATCATAAGCAATAAGGGTGCAACGAATTGATAAACGATAACCATTCTTATAAAAATAAATAAGAGATTTGGAATGGCATAACTATGCAACTTAAGTCTTGAAAAATTTGGGCTACTTATTTATCTTAGATATTTAAAGTCAAATCAATACAAAATTCTTACAACCTATATAATAAAATGCTTCAAACATTATCTTATACAAACTTGTGTCGATCACGGACAACATGCCCCATTCTTCTAAACAGCGTCATCACCTCATTTTGCGCAGGCGCAAAAGCAGGTTGGATCTAAAAAGGTTTTCATATGTCGCGTGCGTAATCTCTACGACCGTGTCTCATAACCGTCAGGTGCACTGGTAATCGAAGCACTACACCCCAATTTATGATTTAACGACTGGTTTTTGCGCCCCCTTCAGCATGTACCCACTTACGCACGAAATGTTTATGATATACCTCACGTAAACAAGAAGGTATCGGCGTGCATAAATTGAATGTCATACGCCACACATATGACGATATTGCTGTCATATTGTAGTCTTGTCAAAGTATATTAACGTTAAATGGTTGTCGTATATGATGTCATCTTTTAAATAACTTGTATCTGTATTAATAGTCGGTCATAAATCGTAATTTATTGAGTACCTATGACGTTATTTTGCGGAAGTCTATTGACAAAAATAATGGTTAAGGGGAATAGCCGTTACTTTCCCTTTGGCCGTTTTAGCTATAACTTAGCCCAATAAGACAATTTATAATCGCAAACGCTGATAAATTCGTTATTATATGGCTCTATTTCACAAGTATTTTTGGCGAATAACTTTTTTTTCTCTTACAAAAAAAAACTTAACATTTATTTAGATTTATTTATTTATTCAATTTTATTATTTTAACAGCATCGTTCGAGTAGGTACTTATTAAGAAAAGTTTATTAGCACGTTATGGTTGTTATGTAATGTTTATTCTTCGTATTTTAACGATTTAAGTGTATAGTTTTGTTAATGTCTACAGTAGAAGAAGAAGCTTCTTTCTTTCAATTTTTTTTTCCTATTTTGGAGTAAGTTCGCTTTTATTATGAGTACTTGAGTAGTTTACTACGAGTTCTATAAGCTAGTTGTTTTTTACTAAAATTGTATTAATATTTAATATTATTGACTGCCGAATAAGGCCATTTCCATATGGATAATAATAGAACCTCGTTGTGTCTATAATTAATCTTTTACAAAACATGGCATCTTTTGTTTCTTACAAACTTTGCTCTTATATTTCAGAGAAGATACTTTAAAAACAATATAAATAAAATATGCACTGTTCTTTAGTAAGACAATATAATGCATAAAATACAAAATGGATACAAAGCCAAAATAAATAGCGCCCGCATGTGTACACTGTATTTGTATTTACGAGCGGCAACGTTACGCTATTCCCGAAGCTCCCCAAAACTAGCCTCAGAAAACAAAGCTGCAGAATACTGAACATTTTTGCATACACGAAAACAGCCACCTTACACATGAACTAGTAAAGCAGGACATTTTCCGTTGTAGAAGCGAGACGCCAAAATACACTTCACGTAGCGGCGTCTCGCTTCCACAACGGAAAATTACTTGCTTTAAGAGTTCATGGCAAGGGGGCAGGACGGAACATTGTACTGCATTATGTCGGCCTGTGTCGAGATATAAAAGGAATGGCACCTCCACATCTTTGTAGATACGACGTAGGCGACTAATGGAAATATTATCTTAATGAGACTACGAGAAGAATGCGAATAATGGAGATGAGCTGACCAATTGTCACGTGAACAATTCTTAATATTAATTTGTTGTTCTTGTCACATCTTTGTGCCAGATGTTCTGTGCGTTTATTAAATTAAGCAATTCATAAAAATGTGCTCTCTACTTCACAGGATATAGATACTGTTATAGTGCTGTTTATATGTTTGTGAACAAACACAGATGCAATCTCTTTTCCGTCGTACTCAAAGTCCTATAGGACTTAGAAAACCGGGCCAGTCACAGATTTGATGCCTACGATGTAGATGCGAACCCTTAATTTGCATCTTCTTTAAAATAACTACTGGCTTCACTGTTATGAACAAAATAAAATTTACCCCGCAATACCAGGTAAACGTAGCCTATATGAAGAGTTATCTGAAGCTTTGGTTGCCATAAATCACTCCGGTGCGCGGTGCTAATGGGATGCGCACATGCACCGTCGTCGGGAAACCAAATACTTGTAATTAATGCCACGAAACACTTTGTACCGCTTATTATATCAGCTGCTAGCTATAATTTTAATTAGGGCCTAACTTGTAGCTTTATGAACACTAATAATATATCTTGCGATTTTGCCAATGCCTATCTATAGTCAAAAAGAAATCGATAATAAAGGTACATACATAGGTGTACAACGGAATTTGAGTACTGCTTCATTTATATAAATCCTAGAGTAACAAATACTTTATTTTCTTTACTTCTGGGAAAAAACATCTCATAGTTATGATAAGATACATTTAAACTATTATTTATTTTGTAAGTCATCGTCAAACGCGTACCGGCACGTATATTCCATTCCAATATTTTTTAAGGAAGAAGCAACACAAAACAGTGAAACATTTAATTAAGATATAATTTCCACAGAAAACTTTCTAATTAAACGCAAACGTTAAAGGACAATAAACAAAATGTTCGGAGCGCGCATCACACAGCACTACAGAAGTTTTAGGGGCTCCGCACAAAACGTCTTTATTCGACTCTCGAACGGCAACTTTGCGAATCTCGACCGTTTTCCGTTCAAAGGTATCATTTAGAGAGTTTCCATAACAAACTTGAACGGTTTATCAAAGCTCAAGTTGCCCAGTAGTCATTTAAGAAACATAATGAAATGCAGGGAACCCTTAATAATTTTTGCTGCTATCATTTGTTTGCGTACACGTGTAATGTCGGACGTGTTTTAATTATAGTGATTAATGTGTGCAGCAAGCTGGGAACTGTGCAAGTCCACGCTGCACGCTACCAATTTGATGAAAGGCGGCACAATTAGGAGAATTAGTATGTATAATAACCATACGTTCAAGGAGTTATAGCCTTAGAATAAGAATTAAAAACGTCATTAGATTTTTACTAACACACTCATAACTACTTTTAATCACGCCTGTCGTCGGTTTCTCTATTATCAAGACTTTACAACATTTCGCCGCAAATTAAATTTATGAAAGTCCTACATAATAGGCGGCGAGACTTACTGTTCATTGAGCACAGGGAAATTTTAACAGTTGCAAAAAAGCTACAGTTTGACATAACAGACGTCGTCAAAGAAATAAAGTCCACGTCATCAATAAAAGCTGTGAATATTAAATTGCGTTGCAGACGGCGCTCCCTCTGTGGACGAGTGTGAGTTAGTTCAGCAGATGCAGCGCTTTATGTCATGATTTATTGGTGTTGTATAAATGGCCTATAGTAAAGGTAATAATCGTTAACTTAAAAGCTAATATCATCGCTCCTGTTGAGATAGAAAGTTATTTGCAAATACTTCGCGCTTTATTTAGAATGTTCGCTCACACTTTTGACTTAAAATATAAGCTGAAATTTCTATAGGTAATTGCAATCAACTTAATTTAACGGCTTGATGAGTGAGGGAACTAACTTAAAAACGACAATAAAACGTATTTTAAGTTAACCACCTCTTATGTCTATTGAGAACTGTAGATATTCTTTGACATGCAAAAGACATTGAGAGCTTAGAGCAGTAGGTTGATTGAGAGGTATAATTTATGCAACCATAGATTTAGAATATTACGTCATTTTTTATAAATATTAGTCATTTTTTATAAATAAGAAGTGTAGTTCTAGTGCAGTAGGAGGATAATCTATTACCATTAGTGTACAAAAAATAAAATGACCCAAAGAATATAAATTATATTCTTAACCTTACATTGATAAACTTTTTGAATCTGCAACTAAGTGAGTATTTATCTGTTGACCAAACAACCACCAGCAAGCAGCCACTGTCCTTATTATTATTAATATGGAAGCTTACATTTCATACACAATCAACAGATTAAAATATTCACGCCAATCAACGTTTCTATTGTCCTACACTATTCGACCAGAGAGAGGTACAGTCAGCAACACAAGTATTTTAAACATTAATTGAAGACTAATTTGTTGCATATTAAAAAGTCTTAAAAATTTTCATATCATCGATTTGAGACTGTGACCTGAAGTGATGCATATTTATTTTACTTATGCGACATTAAGTTTACTAACTTGTGAAGCTATTTCTCTTGCAGACTGTACTCGCAGAAACTAATATATATTATGTACAGTAATTGGTGACAACGGCTGCAATATATTAGCTGATATTGTTTGATAGACCTGCTGCTTTGATATAACATTATGACGTACTAACCGCAATGATGAAATCTATAACAAAATTAGATGACATATTGACATGCATGAAATGCTTGAATAATGCAACGACTTTCATAGTCACATAACATAGGCCATATAACAAACTATAATGTTTTGTTATATGGTTTTGTACATACAGTTACTATCGTGTGCCTATTCATCTTAGTACGATTATATTTTACTGAATTCTTGGTCTTTTCCCATTTCTTCAGTTTTTCAGTCGTTTACAATTGACAACAATTCAATATGTCTTAGTAAATGTCCTCAAACTTTTCATCTTACATTTTTAACGTCTTAACTTTTTCTTTATTTATTATTATATTATTTTTCCTGTCCAATTGATGCAAATGCCTCTCTATAAATACATCATACGTGTATGAGAATACTCCTTGATGGCATGCCTGAGGAAGGAGATCGTACTCAAACCTTTTTAAGTAATCTCACCGTGTGTGATGTCGAATAATCAAAG
The DNA here is from genome assembly GCA_905340225.1 of Abrostola tripartita. Classification (NCBI taxonomy): domain Eukaryota; kingdom Metazoa; phylum Arthropoda; class Insecta; order Lepidoptera; family Noctuidae; genus Abrostola; species Abrostola tripartita. The sequence goes on from HG996488.1 coordinate 9,889,399, forward strand.
GTCTGGCTAACAAGCTACTGTCAAGTTTGTCCTTATGAAAGTGTTCACTCGAGCCTTGAGGAGAAAGTATGGTATTAATGTGTGTATTTTTACACGTGTATAAATATACCCTGAAGTGGAGAGGTGTAGTCATGCAAACAGAGCGTAAGGAATCCCATGACAAGGGTGTGTGCTGTGCCAAATAAATGTATTTCTATTCTATTCTATTCTAAGGGGCAAGCCAATCAAGGATCTTTAACCCTTTTTTAAACCTTAAACTGAAAATTTGTGTTGAGTGTTACTGAGATTTTTATACCAGACTATACATTGGACTTGCCAGTCTACAGACCTCGCATGCACAGAAAATGAACGAGCATTGACCACCACGCTTATTCACTACGTGATAGTCATTTTCATATTTCTTTCCTACCCCTCAAAGCGATTCGCTGAGAATGGTTTATTATTGTTCGGCTTGGATTGATAACACCATACTACGGAATCTGATTTCCCAGAGGATGGCAGCGGTTAGTCAGTACCGGTTCTGTTGCGTGCAGAACAAGAAACTACCTCAATCACGCTTGATGGAATAAAACATGCGTTTCTTATGAGTGCACGAATTGTTTATTGAATCAACAAATCACTATAGCGAATATTTTAATGTGAGTGCCTCAGATCTGTAGGTGCAATGTAAATACTATATTTTTCTTTAAACTAAAACGTTGTTCTCAGTTCTTCAGAAATGACTCGACTGTCTTGGAACCCGCAACGAAATTAATCATAAAAGAATAATTATATAAGAGGAGTAGGAATACAAATTTAGTACCCACTTCCCTCCATAGCAAGCGGGAGACATAAAGACTAGTATGCCAAAGCATAATAAGGGATCCACAACTGAGATAAGTCCAGTCGCCAAGCACCACGGGTAAAAAAGTAAAAAATAAAGGGTCCCAGCTGTTATTTTGATTCCAATAGTAGGTATGGCAAAATCGTCTGAAAGCATGGAAGTTTGTTCTGGTCGCAACAAGGTCTTCATAATACATAATAATTATTATCCTCCTCCATCCATCCTCATAACAATATCCCATCTAATATTTGTTCTTCATCGAATTTGTATTTAGAGTATTTGGATATAGGACGACTATATTATCTGTGGTGAAAACTAGAACCAACGCCCCAGACTGTACCAGAGTTGAACATGATAAATGTCAGAATGACAGCTTCCAACTAGATGACAGCTACGCTAGTGACCGAGTGTCGTAGTCGTCCAAAAATAAGAAAAATATTAATTTCGGTCTCGTACCAAAGTTTAGTTGTCATTTTATTCCTAATATTAATATCGAGGATGTAGTTTACGTGATGATCTATTTGTTCGTCTTGTATTACTTAAATATATTATATCCGTTTTACGATTACTAGATTCGACTGACCAACGCTCATTAAAACTGCTCGACTTTTGTAATTCAGCAACTGGTTGTTAATCTTTAAGGGCTTCCTTCCTCCTCCTTCCACGGCCCCTCAATATACAAAGTACAAAAGCACGATGCATAAACAGCAGTTACTCCGCAGCTCATTCAACGCAGCCGAGCACACCCATGAATAAACCTGGCGCTAATTCATTTAATAATTGAAGCCATTTGAAATTCTGATCCCACCGTGACACAGGCGTGAAGCTGCAAATAACGCTTTAAATAGGTAATAAAGGATTAAAAAGCGGTAAGTGTGCCCGATGTGTGCGGGTGGTATCAGGCCGGTGGCGGGTGATACCAGCCCGGCGGCGGCAGGTGGCGGGCCTCATTTATCTTGTACCGCACTAACGAATATTTACTCATGTTAACGAGATGTGCGCGGACATTAGTTGTAGCTGTCGGTGCTCGACTAATCGCTGCGTCGCATCGGGTTCGGGGGTATGCGATGGATGGATTGGATGATATCTTAAGATTAAGGTATAGATCATGTGCAAGATCTGTGTTGGTAGTGACTAAGTAGTACCTATCCTAATAATATTATTCAGTTTGCAATGAAATAGAGAACATTTTAAGTAAATGATGTTCCGACACGAAACTATTTAACCTCATTTCTACAAATTCTCTAAACAATACCTTTATATTTTTATAACAATGCACGTACTTATCTGTTTTTCTCCTATGTCCTGGATGCGTTTAAGCAAAAATATGATAATTTTGTCTAAACGCGCAAGTTCCATAAAAACCACACCAGGTTATTAAAGAAGATGCGTAAAAACTCCACAAGGACTTATTTATAGACTTTAGGTACTACAAACTCCACCATTATAGGGGATATTCTAATCACCGCGGTTTGTTTGGACTGCGTTGTTTTTGTTATTCTTCGCCGCCCACTTGCGTTATTATTTTTATAACGCTGTTTGTTGTATGTTAAAATATGTATTTATTGAAATTAATTTGCTTAGTGAATGGATTGCTTTATTTGTCTCTAGAGTTTGCTACCTATCTCTTTTGCTGCCATAATAACAGTAAACAATAATATAATCTAGCTATTTTCAGTAGGCACATAATCCAATTTAAAATAAACTTAGCATTAAATATCTATTGAAGTAACACGTGCTAACCGTAACGCGCGCTCGAGCACTTTATAATTTCGGATATATGTATATATTACGGCGTTTAAAACTGTTATTAAAATTCTGAATTTAAACTGATATTAAATTTTGGAATTTTATAGTTAATAACCGCGGTGAGTACGTAACAAAAGCCACAGTATATTATATGCACAACACGGCCAACTAATTTCCACGACCTTTAAGTGCACGCTTTAATATGCAACAAAGTGTAATTTGATCGCGATAAAAACCAAGGCTAAACTTAATTAGTGTAACAAGGCTCCTTGAAAATTACAGGGTGGTCGCCTCTATGCAATATTTATGACTTAGTGCCACCTCCTGGGCTGGGCTGCGTGCCCCCAGGAGCCGGTGTTTATCTCCTAGCCGTAAAGCTATTTAGATGCAATCTCATTGTGCCGAGCATTCTATTAGCGTGGCACGCAAGTAGCTATAGTTGTATTATCAGGACTTTGCATCTCCTTTGTGTACGGGTAGTTTAGTACAGGAAAAGATTAGTCAGTATACGGCTCCATGTTTTGTGGAAATTTCCGAATATCTATCACGTCTTGTATGAATAGTTTACAACTTTACATGTAGACGCAGGTTTTGATAGTGTAATCCACTTCACGTCCTAAATTATGCGCCAAGTCTGCTATAATCTCGGGTAACAAGTCTGTAAGCTTTTTATTTCCCTTTTTATTATTTTGACAAAGATCACCGAACTCTAGACAGCGGCATCGTCAGAAATTTACAGCACATAACAAATGCAAGACGCGTCATGTTATCTTTTTTATTTGCGCGCACAGCAAGTACACAGAATATATTACAATTTGTTGTAAACTTTGCTGTGTTTTAGTCCTAAATTCTCGGCGAGAAGCGGCGGGCTTTTAGCTGAAGAATGTAAAGTTTCCATTACTTTGTTTGTTCACGGCGAGCCGGACGGAGCTCTGCACATAGAAGATGTAACGTTTACCGAAGTGTGAATGCAATGTGAATCTTTTCTTATCTCGACAATCAAAATCAATACCACCTCGTTCCTTTGTCTGTTCGGACAAATATTGTTTCAGAAAACAATCTGAGTTTATATTAGAGCTACTGTTTTTATCTTTCATCTGATTTCTAATTATCTATGTTTACTTAATTTAAACAAATAGGAAATGTGTGTATAAATATAAAACTGTGAATATATTATGAACAAATGCAATTTAATAATCGTTCGGCGCTCCGCGTGAATAAAATCAATTAATAATAAATCACTTAGCAAACACAGAGATGCACTGAAACCTTGAAAACATAAACTACAATATAATTATAACAGTCCATACCGCTGGGAAAAGGTTAATGAACTTTATAACTCACAATCACTTTGGCGCATTATGAAAATACAGAAAAAGGTACCACTGGACTCTGCATTGGTATACTCATTTTATAGCTATACACTGAGATGGGACCTAGCCGGACAGGTATGTAGCAAGTTAAAGTATATGGCTCTTGAGTAGAAAGTCAGTCGAATATGGCGTTACGATACACAAGAACATTTAGTTAGCGTTAACCTTTGTCTAAAAATGTTCTTGGCACACTAAGTTACAAAAGTGGTTAGTCCCATACAAATCTGTTCTTGATTGTATTCTAAAGATTTTTGCAAATGGCACGTTGGCTTTTGCTTGTCATTTGCATGGAGTGGGATCGACCTGTTACCCTTGTTTGTATATGTAATTATAGTTCTGATGTAACTTAAAAATATAAGTCCTTTGACATATCAACAAAATAAATTTATTATGGACTTTAATTAACATATTGGCCGTCTTTTAGCTAATTAGTTCATGGAAACAAGTTAGGCATTTTTTAGAAATTAGCCAAATAACACGGATGGTAGAGAGATTGACCGTCTAGGGTGCATCGAACGTACTTATTACTCTTTGAGGTTACACAATGCAGATATAGAGCTTGCATTTTGTATATTATCTATAGTTAAGGAAGTATCACTACATAGTATAAAACAAAGTCGCTTTCTCTGTCCCTATATCCCTATGTATGCTTAAATCTTTAAAACTACGCAACGGATTTTGATGCGGTTTTTTTTAATAGATAGAGTGATTGAAGAGGAAGGTTTATATGTATAATAACATCCATTAAATAGTGGATTTGTAATATAAAATATATATTATAAATACTTATAATATATATTTTATACCCGTGCGAAGCCGGAGCGGGCCGCTAGTGTATACTAAAATTAAACAAACAAAAAGTTATGTACGCATACCTCAGATGCTGTAGCACTTTATCATTATGAAGGATTATGACCAGCTTTAGACTCATTTAAATAATTCTCGCCTGGCCGCTTATTTAAATACTAAAGTTTGCGCGAAGTTTCTTCTTCGAGCCATCAATTATACTCAGCTGATGTACGAAGTGTTAAAGTGTGAATGTTTGGAGTGCAGGTGGTAATGAATGCATTTCCAGGATTCAGTTTATGAGGCCTACATTTTGGATAATACTGGATATTGTGAACTGTAAAATTCGTGCTAAGTTCCTTGACATGTAACTATACCTACCATCACTTTATAGCCAATGAATTCCGCTGCAATTCAGCTTAGGTTCCTATAGGTACTGAATTTAATTTTTGCACCTTGATTGGTTCATTTTTGGGATGTTATAAAATTGCGATACTAAATTGCGACTCAGTCAGTCAATTCCTGGTAAGCCAACTTATGGACTTGGCTAATACTTTCAGCGTTAGTTCTATACTTCTGTAGGTTCTACTGCGGTACTATTTGGTGAACTGAGAGTACATACCTAAAATATAGTTCTTGCATGGCACTTTTTTTTTAAAGCTCGTATCAACTCAACGTGTCAACAATTTGTATATGTCTGATACAGCACAAAAGATTTCTATCGGTAGATAAAGAACTTTTTACATGAATGAAGCTAGTCTAGTACAAAGCTTATGTAAATACCTACTAGTGGTCCACAGAGCTACGTTCAGATGCACGCGTAAACGAATTGAAATGCTACTTTGTGAGTATTTTAAATTGAGTCTTTGACATTATAAATAGCCCTGCTCCCTTACCATGAACTTTTAAAACAGGACAGTATACGATGTGGAAGCGAGACGCCGCCGCTACGGGAAATGTAATGCAGTGTCTCACTTCCACATCGTAAACTGTCCTGCTTTAAGAGTTCATGGTAAGGGAGCAGGGCCATGGTAAGGGGGCTGAAGCATTAAAGTCGTAGACAGTAACTAATAACCATTTAATTAAAATACTCTTCAATTCTGATGGCTTTCATTTCTGTAGTTCAAGTCTATAAACAAATAAGTAATAATAAAATAATAAATAATAGTAAGCAGTGTTAGTAATACAAGAACAACCAAGACATGAGCTCTCACTTTACAGTGATAGAAAGAGTGGTAATAGAGAATCTTCTGTACTATGTATCGTGCACTACCTTGAGGGAGTAGCTACTAACAACTCCGTAGACACGGCCTAATTTAATCCCAAAGAAAACCAGTAAGTATTTACCTACAAGTAAATTAATATGAGTGATATTCCGGCGCAATTCCGCTCACGGTCGCTTGTTACCGTTTTCTTATTCAACGATATCCTAAAACCGCAACTTGAGTAACAGATTTAGTAGCATTTCATAGTTTCTCTTTACGTTCCCAAGTTTGAAATTTATGGTGTTCAACTTACGAGAGGATATGAACCACGTAGCTTTACATTAGGTATACGAACACGCGTTAATACTCGTTCCCGACTTAATATTACCCGCCAACTCTAATTACAGGAAGGAGAATTAATGTATTGTAGAATTAAAATTAGCGAATACGAAGTAGCGGCGCACGTGGAGGCGTTTTCATTAAGCTGCTGCGATGGAGCTGTTTGCATATAGTAATAGGATCACTTAGCTGTGCCTTAGTGTACAGGCAGCTCCGAAAGTGAAACATTAGAGTTCAAGACTTGACTACAATTGTTTCCATAAAGCTCATTCAGATTAATTGCTTCATAAACAACAGAAGTGAGTTGTCTTTATTATAATACGTCTGTCTGACTTTTGTTGAAGTCGTTATGATGATTTAACCTATATACACCTATACTTTATCTCAGCTGCAAGTAAGAAAATCTACTTTTCTCGTAACAAATATCCGTTAGTATTATACAATAACAAATTCAGTTGACAAAGCAAATTTATTTCCACGGGGGCACTAAGTATAGTGCAGAGGTACATTTTAGAAAGATTTCGGTTCTAGATCCGAACAAATCGGATTTGCGTTCAATTTTCCTAGACTTTCGGAAGCTCGCCGAATTCAGCCGAGCAAAACCCGACCCGAATACGGTAAGAAAAATTCTAAATTCCCGGCTCGACTTAGAATTTGATGGATTTAAATCTTCGCTGACTTGTTGGGTTGACCCCGATTCCATAGTATGTTATTCGACAATTGCTCTCTTAAATGGGTCTGTACAGAAAGCAGCGTATTATATTTGCATAATGTTTCAATTCAAATCGCAACATATTGCTCAACATAAAATATTTTAAGGCCATGAAATATCAGTTTCCGAAACCACTACAGAAGCGGCAGTGCGAAATTGTTTGTCGTTTACGGCTTTTACTGATAAAATGCTTTAGTGCTGTGGAAAAGAGAGCTGTTTTCAAATATTAAAAGCCATTGAGATACAGGAAGGAAAGAGTCGCGCAGGTGGATATCACCTGTCGTGATGAAGCGGGCGGCGCAGTTCCGCAGAAGCTCACACGAGCTCGCACGACCCAACCCCTCCCCGCCTACATTTGTTACCTTTACAGCTAACATTTATTACCGTTCCCTGGCGCTCGGCGCTCGTCTCAGTAAATATACTTAATTAAAATTACCGCACGCGACCCTTGAGGATTTGCACGTGAACACGAAGACGCGTTATGAGATAAAACTTTCGGTAAGGGTCGACCGGTACTCACGTGTCTGAACGAGTGGTTCACTGAAAAATGTATTACCTTACCTACCTATGTAATATGTTGGCTAAAAGTTTGACTATCTTTGGGCAATGAAGCCCGCAATCCTCTAGCGAATTCGTCATATTTCGTGGAGCCAAAATTTAAGTCTGCATACTAAGTTATTACTTTATAAGTTTTACTCGCGGATGCGGCCTCGTGCATAACATAATTTAATTTAATGTAGAGATTTTGTATAAAAGTATGTATAGGGTTATAGATACATACTTCGCCAACGTCCATACTACGTTGAATACACCGGTTCTCGTCCGATCACCGAAGTTAAGATACATACTTCTTTTAATTAAAAGTCAGTTAAGTAAGTTACAAGCAAAATCTACGGATCAACAAATTCTGCGAAAAAATAACAAAGCATTTTATTTGAAACTAAGCGTGTTTACTCTTTCAACATGTCCACAACATGTTCTTTATATTTAATATTCCAACAACAGCCACTGGCAGCCTCCCCGCCGTTTAGAAAGACTACTCGTGTCTAGGAGACTCGTTTCAAACTTATATTTCGTCAGAAGCACTCGAGCGCTCCAAAAGTTTCGCATACACCGAGCACCAAATACTTAAGGTGAAAATTTTAAGTAATATGTATACTTTATGCGGCACTTCATATCTGAATTGCAGTTAACCACGTCTTGCTCGCCTTTTACACTTGCATTTAACTGCAGATGTGAGCTCCAAAGGGATGCAGGTCGCCCGCATGCATTTTAATTCATTTCGCACGTGTAATATTATGTTGAATCACCGTAGCGTTAAGTGCATCATAATTAAAGACACGTCTTGCTTTTAACATATACATGTTATTAATTAAAATGTTATATTAATTTTTAATGTTGAATATGTTATTATACACGTCAATGATTTAGTAATGAAAATTTTGTTTGTTAGGTAAACATTTTCGACAAAATTTTCATTTACTTATTTTTAAACGCTTAAAATTAAATTACCTGTATACCCAATAAAAACTACTTTTTGCGTTTACCTGTAATAGAAAAATAATATCGATTAGTATTTAATTATGATGTAATTCATATTGATAACAAAGATTGTTGTTCAACAAATTTACTGCAAAGAATCACACCAAAATAATGAATCTTTCCTAACCATAAGTGCGAGTTTCATAACAGACATTTGGACAACTTTATGCATAAGTAAAATAAATGTCACGTAACTTAGACATTATAATTTAACCTTCTTGTCAGGAAGGTGCGCTGAGAGAAACTGCATACAAATGTTATGTGTGCCGTAATCTAAAGATGTAGTACATATATTACCAACGTAATACCTACTACATCTCGTACTAGACATAAGTACATGGAGGCTAAAATGGTCAGTTTAGTAGAATCATTATCATGTTAGTAATATAAATCATATTGTTAAGACAGAAATTGGTCATAATTCATTATAAATATGATCTGTGTACGTTCCTATCGCGGAATTCATTCATTTCACTAAATATGATTTTGGAAAGTAAAGAATTAAGTATGTGTCAGATTTTGGATGGTTTTGAGAATATTATATTAGGGGAATTGTTGGAAATTTATTTATTTAATAAAGCATGAAAGGCTTACAGCTAAATACAATTTTGGTAAAAACAGTATGGACAACATTGAGCCAATTACAAGTCTTCGCCTATAGGCGACCGCGTTACAATTATTTTTGTGTGAGCAAAAAGAGAGATAAAACCATAAGAATATTGGAATTTACTCGAATTTAAATAATTTTTGGCTTAAGCATCGTCGTGCCGCTAACACACTAGTAACAAAGGGATCAAAACCATGCTACTTACACAATTTGTTAAGGTTCTACTTGCACGTACTACAAAACTATTTTCCCTGTAGTTGGATAAGGTGTTTGGTATCCGTATTGGTGGGTTGAAATGAACAGATCTGGATGGAACGTTAATATGGGATATATATGAACATAATTCACCTTTAGAAGAATTGAACAATATAATCATTTGCCGAGTCAAAGGTTGCAAGTTCAAACCCCGGGACGCAGCAATGTCTTTTCTAATTCATGTGTGTACTTTAAATTAGTTATCAGTTACAAAGATCTTTATCAAATCTCATAAGCTTGTTAATCAAAAAAGTCCTCACCCTGAAATAGTTTTTGATTCGAATGAAACTCAAACTTAGCAAGTCGAAGCAGATATTCCTATAATATTGACAAGGCACAAAAGATACTATTGAGTACTGATATAAGTTGGCAAAGTCAATAAAATTGCGAAACTTTGTTACAAACAGCTTCGTTGGCCCGTACGTAGTGTAGAGGTACAAATACCACGGTATTGGAGACACAAATTCTTCTTTGTTTTGCGTTGCCGCAGTGTGTCAGCTCAGCATCGGATAAGAAGGAAAAAAATGCTACAATTTCTGTGTTCAGTTTAAATTGTGTCATACTTTATAGAGATTGCATTGCTGCCCCTTTTTACTTGACTTGCGAGTTCGAAGCAGAATTATGGCCTCTACGTGCGCGATACGCGAATAGCAATGCATACATAATTGAAATTTTGTATTAGGTGCATAGAGATGATCCCGACTGTTTTTACGCTTCACTTCAGTTTTTTACGTATTTCATCTTGCAAACAAATAGTCACAGCTTATTACAGAACTGAATGTATGAACTATTGATTTTAAATAATATCCAATTTTTCAGTAGGTACTTTTGAGATATAAACGCAATAACAGAATAACAGATACACCAACCCTCTTATTAACAAACGAGGATCATACCGGCATTAACTAAACCCCGTATTAAGTCTACTTACATATTTCTTTGATAATTATGCAAACGGTAGTGATAGGTATAATTTAATCCTTGGTTTAAAATTGTAATGTTTATGAAGGCGGTAAAAGTCTTTTCTTTGTATAATATAATCCTTGATCCTTCTAGGTCCATATAATTAAAATAATAATGCCAATTTCTAAAATACTCCGTTAAATGCACGCCATTCAGCTAGACTGACCTGTGTTTATATTGCCATGTTGATTCTAGGCTAGCTGACAGTTTGACTAACCATTTCGTGTGTTATTGGTGCAGCTGTCATGCTTTCGATATCGCAGTTTTGTTGAGTTGATATACAATACCGAGTGAAGCATGTATGCAGGTTGGGAAATGGAATAGAGGAGGTTAAAGTTTATTGTATGGTGTCTAGTGGTAAATGTCACCCTTATACCTATATATTTATTAATATTATTAAAAATCAAGCTAAAGACTTTGTTTGTTTGGTTAAACGCGCTAATCTCCGTAACTACTGGTTCGAATTGAAAACATATTTTGGGGTTGGTTAGTTCATTTATCGGGGAAGGCTATAAAACATTCGTAATCCACGCGATCAAAGTCGCGGGTGGAAGCTAGTTGAATGTATTTGTATTACGCAAATATTAAATAAATCATCTTTAGCTTTCTGCACTGCAATTCTCCATAAAAACATTAACTATGCCAAAGGGGAATGCCCACGGATGGTATCGCTAAAATTTGAATTGTGTCATTAGCTAAATATATTGAAAATTCCTGTTTTTATTTATAATAATTTTTTAACTTGTTATTACCCTTCTACTTCTCCGGATAAATTCTGATAAAGTAAAAAGCATAATAAATGACTAAATCCTAGAAAAGAGGAAAGCAGTGTTGCCATTTCTCAAGTAATTAATTTGAATAAGAGATAATTCCTTGATAATCGATAAAACATAACGATTCCAGGAAAATATCTTTTGTTTTTAAGGAAAACACACTCATGTGGTATTTTAATAATTAAAATAGGTTTAATGTGTAATATGAAGGTAATGCGGAAAAACTCGACGTAACCAAGCAATAACTGTGTGTATGCTAGCTCATTCTTTCATATTAAGCATAAATAATGTTGGTATGTTTAGTAAAAAAAATTGAATTATAAGCGAAATACGTGAACTGCGTTGTACTGCGGTTCCATACCAGGACCCGGTATGCGCACAGTCAGCGGTTTGACAGGTCATACCGGGAGCCGGTATAGCCCACAGACTAGGTGATAAAAAACAGATTGACCATAGGTTAAGAACGTTTCACAGTGTATTTCATGATAGTAATCATGCGACTAGTAGGGGATTTACCTCACAGACCAGGTATTTACTGCCTTACTCGATTATTTTGTCTTTAGCTGTTGTTATAGCTCACAATGAGCTATTGAATCGTTTTCCATTAAGGGAGCAAGACTGCGTGTTTAAATTATTTATTTCAATAATAAAATACTAAAACTAAGAAAACTAGGTTTCTTTTCGAATGCTCGAAAGTATCGATTACATTTGGATTAATCAATCAAAACGCCTGGCAACACTGATGACTGCTTATTGCTGTCATTATTTACTTTGATTATTTATTCACGTTGCACTTTTGTTGTTTTGAATGTTTATTTGTGTGGTTGTGATTAGTTACAATCAACAAAAATAAGGAAAAGTGATAGTGAGACAGAGACTGTATTAGTTAACATGGAAAACCCACGGTCTGTTAATTGTTCACTTCGACAACGTCATATTATACGTTGGCAGTCGTCGGCAAAGTTAATGATTCTGTCTACAATACTTTAGCATCTTGGATTGCACCCACACCAGTAAGTCGTGATGATTGTTACCTTATTCGTAGGACAGTTAATGTGGCATACCATCATTCAATAAAAATCAAGTATCGAATGGATTGCTTCTAAAAATGAAACATGCAAACTATTTTATCGCCAATATTAAAAAGATGTAATTATTTGACGTTACAGGTTTCACGTGAGGGCGTGATTTGCATTGAATGTTCAGTAGCTTTGCCAGAGGCTATAAGAACCTGCAACAATTCCTGAGTTTGGACATACTAGTGTATGTTTTGCATGTGGAGTATCTATAATGCATACACATACATCAAGAGTGCCTATATATTGTGACGAAAGGAATATTATAATTCAATGGATATCTCCTCATTTGGTAGGTACCTTTGTAAAATAATGTCTATCAAAGGATTTTTGCGTCCTGGCCAAATCAAATGCAGCCTGCACTTTGTGTGAACATCATTGCACTATTCCACTAATACCTACATTCTATACACCTACTAATTTATTGATGCTACATAAAGCTTCATTCCTTTAATGCAAATGTGTTGTGGAGTGGTGTTCTCACCAGATACTAGGGAACGCACCGTGGAGGAAAAGTCATAGATGGACTGGAGGCTAGCGGCATAGTTGACTTATATTCTCACATAGTGCCGGCTGTATTCTATTTGACTGAACTGCAGAACATAGCTAGTCTGTCTGTGATAAATCTTTTCTTTCCCAGTTAATAGTTAGTACATTTAGTTATGTAACAAAACCCACATGACCCTAAGATACAGAAATGTCTTATTTTTAGGTTCCACATCTAGAAAGAGTGTGTCAAGCCTGTTGGATGGCAGCTAGAAGAAATGTGCAACAACATTTGCAACAGGATGCAAATAGAGATACTTCTGGTGCTGAAATAGAGAATTTACAGGCTCCTGAGCTACCACCGCTTCCACAGGAATCATTGTTTCAACCACAAAGAAGGCAACAAGAACCAACTATTACCTACACTTAGTAGATACAAGCGTGCTACTGCTAAAACAAGACATTTTATATTTCCAGGTTGTGAAAATGTAATATGCTTAATAGTTCCTATGATTTTAAAATAAATTATACTCTTTCATGTCATTTATTTAAATAAATTATATGCTACACTCAGTTTTAATTTCAATTTCCTATATTATATATTTTAGGTAAGATTTTAGGTTAGTAGAAAGGTATATTTCGATTCATTCTATTAAATAGTGGTTTTCTAAAGAATAGAATTTCTGGCGAAGTCATAGACGTTACGTTACGTCGATTCCAGTTTTTCCTAGAAATGAATAACGCAGCGATATTCCTTAGATACTTTACGCGTTAGTTTTAAAGAAGTGAGTTTAGAGAGTAAGTGCGAATTGATTTGGCGTGATTTAGAGATGTAAGGAATATACTCTTAATAGGTACAGGTATTATAATACAAGCCACTCGTATTCATATTAGGATAAGCGAATGTAAATATTACGAATACGCCGTATTCGTCAAATATTAGTCAGCAAAGATTTACGATTGGCAGGCGGTTACCGCGCTGGCGATCACTGGCCTAATCCGTGTAACGTCGCGTCACGCGAAATACAATCGAATAGGTAGCAACGTTTAATATTAATATTAAAAGCGAGTAGCGAATTTTGAATCGTTGACTAATATTTGACTAATACCCAGTAATAGGTATGGTATCCTAATACGAGTTAACTAATATATTCAATATTATGAATACCTAAATATCATCCTAATATAACATCTCTAGCGTGATTGCGCGACGTAGCGTTAGGTACCTACTTACAACTGCGCGCGCAGCGTTAGGTACAATTGCGCGCGCAGCATTATTTAGTCATTTCTTGTTATTCATCACAAAATTGCCGTTGATTCCGGAGAGTTATCAAAATAATAATAACTGTATTTGAAAGTGCTGGAATCAAGCTATAAATTAGGCTTCATTAGATTAAGACACAAAAGATTTTATAGCGATACTAAGTGTCATAGTCACTTGGGCATTCTCCTTTAATTTTAATGTGCGCAGATTTATAAGTGGTACAAAGTTTTCACGAATTTACCCATAGATATTACCTACTTAGAGATTGAAAAAAAAAATGTATTGAACCTTTATAGAAAGATAAAAATCACTAATATTTTATTTATACTTTAACACGTTTAGTACATAAAAATACTTTTTATAAACATAATTGTTACGCAGCTTTAAACTCTTTTTAGTTGCAGCACGGTTTTTAAGTCAGCTTAAAGGCGATTTTAAGTCGAGCACGGTAGCGCGGCGACAACTTCCCTATTCTTTAATGTTCAATTTTAAGTTAGACATTGTCGACTTTGTTTTAAAGTCGACTATTTTTTGACGCGCTGCCGACAATACCGTTCTTAATCAAGGGATATAAAATGGAAGCTTTAATCGACAGCTACACTGATGTTGATCGTTTAATTTTAGGTTTACTATAATTAGAGTAGTTGTACCTACAGTAAGTAAATTAAGATATTTCATCTGTTCCACTTTATTTTATGAACTATTTTCTTCTCGGTAGAGCATAAGCAATATGTGTCTAATCAGTATTTTTATAGACTTAGGTTCTTCCAAAGAAAAAGTAATTTATTACTTAAGTGTTAGATTCATACTCATATCGTTATGTTGTAAGCTACTTTTCAGTATTTTTACCACTTTAATCTGTCACGTAAAAATGACGTCTACGCTTATTTCCTAATTAACAAATTCACATTTTGCCAAATAATGGTTATTATTATCAGTAATATGGATTGTTTTTATTAATAATTGATTAGAGGTTTACGTAAAAGTAGACCACAACTCTGCTAAATAAATATAACGGCCTTTATAATAATATGACCACATATGTTTGAAACGTACCCATATGGATAACACAAAACAGAACACATATAATCGTAATCCCACCTGACAGGTATGAAACACTCACAGGCAATATTTCAAAGACCTGCTTAATTTATTCACTTAATAAGTAACATTAAAAATGGCGGTTACTCAAAACGGGGATTACGATGAAAGATCACCGCTCAGTGGTGATTAATGGTACGTAATTAATTGCCGATGGGTCGCATGTGTCGGCCAGAGAGTAGATAAAGGGCTCAACAAACCACACGACCCTTGTATTTTACGTATGACAGTTTTTAGGTGAACACCTCTGCTATGCTGTGGATTCACCATTTTATATGTATAGGTAACAAACAGCGGTAAGGAAAAATGTCGTATGAAATGAATCTGTCAGAGTTAAAATGTTAAGTAAATATTAACGAGCTGTTTGACGCAGCGTATTGGGCTTTCACTTTGAGGATCAAACGTCGGAGACCCGCGCATCTTTTTTATAATTATAACTGTCTATTACAGCAACTGTATTCAAAGGTTGAAGCTAAATCTAAAAGACAAATTAGTAGCCTAGATTGACTACAAAAAATGAGGTTCTTTATTACATCTAGCATGTGCAAAGTGTTGCTTATATTTGATTGTGAACAAAGAGGACTTTTATTCAATTTCTCACCCGTGGTACTACCGGTAGTGCTACTGCTAGTGCCACGGGGATTTTTGCCCGTTGTACTATTATCCTGTCTGGTAGTCTGACACATAAGTATAGCTGATATTTGAATAGAAAATACCTGTTTCCAAAACTAGACTGTCAAAAGTTATTTAAAAAAACCATTTAAGTTTGTCAATAGTAATTGCTTTACACTTGTAAAAATGTTATTTATATACAAGCCCCTATCGTCGAGTGTAGGCACAGTAACTCTTTAAAAAATATAAAATCCCTGACCATTTCTGGAATTTAGTGCCAATTTGTTTTCACTCCGACACCAGTTTTGTGGAACAAAACCCAAATTGTTTTGACATCAGGACACAATGTATGGAGTGATTGTTTTTATCGTTTCTCTTTTAGAAATATGTTATCAAGCGTGGTCGTATTTTTACAGTTACATAGTTATTGATATTTAGGAGATTCACATATTAAGAAACGTCTGTTTTCTACAGGAGTAGGCAATGCAAGACCCACTTTGCAAAATTTTGACGAATAGAGAATTAAAAACTAACGTTACGTAAATCAAAAACTAGATCAAATAAATAAAATTTTTGAACTTTTTCTATACTTAGGTAGGTATAAGAAATAACTTCATTATTCCATGCAATCATATCGGGACTGCCATTAGCAGTTTAAAAAAGAGAAATCGTTGGGCGGACCTGTTTAATATCCTCCAGAATAAAGTAATCAGTTTTTAGAAATAGTGAAAATCGCTGGTTCGCGTGTCTCCCTTTTATACGGGGCTCTTTCAATTAGCCTTCACTACAACGTAGAATTTCCTCCGTAATTAATATACGTGTGTATATTACATGGAGTTATTTACATTAATTAAGAACGTTTTAACCGGTAATGGGTTATGCCGGTTATATCCAACTAAATCAGCTGAAGCTAATAAAGTTATTTTGTGTCTCAACATTTGGCTTAAGTACTGCATAATGAAGCGTTCGTAATTAGTTCGGATATTATGTTACCGTTTTGGATTAAGTTGCGTTAGTTTTATTGCAGACCTACGAACTACGGTAGTAAAGTTACTGAAAATGTTGTTTATAGATTTTTGAGTAAAATTCTACGCATATATATAAGCAAGATTATAAAAGAAAATTTTATATATTTAATCAAGCTTGTGCATCAGCTATCAAACTATAATTTTTCCGTTGTGGTGGTCATGATGACGTTAAAATGTAAGCATGACACTTTTTAACGCAAACATACCGTACGTAGTTCTAAAAGTCGACTGACTTATGAGTACAGAATGTATTACATTCACACGTATGGTGTCTTAAAAAGTACCTATTGAAAATAATCACACTAATACACGCCTAAAGCAACTTTTGCAAACGAAACCAATCTTTTAACCACTATACCACCACATTAAAGTTTAAGTTAATGAAGTTATTTAGCATGTGTGTGTATACGAACGTGTTATGTATGGATTAATAGATCAGTGGTTTCGCGACACGCCCCTGAGGTCGGTTAATAACCACTGGCAGAGTTTAAATTCGCGCGTAAATTCGAAGTGGGCACATCTACATAATTCCCATGATTTGGCTCTGCGGTTTCAATCGTATTCTGTATGCCAGATTATCGTGCCATTGTTAAAAGATGAGACGCGTAGATTTAAAATGTGTTTGAACAGCATTAAAATTATTTTTGAAACTTATTTGTTAATCTTGTGTATTGTAACGTCGAAGCATCTTGAGTTGTTGGTCTTTACTGTGTTTTCAAAGCGTCTTGGGTTTGGCCTGAAAATATCATATTATTTGGCCGGTACCTTTACCGATATCCCTTGATTGCAATACTAAAACATTGGAGTCATGTTCGACACCTATTGTCATTACTCATTAATCACCTTTTCAAGTATTATCGACGAAAACCAGCGATATAATACATACAGCCTTATTACCTGTACCCGACAGATCCGTCAGGTGTGACACTAGCAGGCGTAACCACATACCATACATAGCGAGACATAAACGAAACTACGAATGGTACGAGTTGCGATCCCTACATACCTTATACTTTTTCCACATTCATGCATCTTTTCATATACGAGCGCGGTCGCGAATTTCTCCTCGTAAAATCCACCTAAGCTATTTATACGAAGGATACAAATATAGACATAAATATAACGTCGCTGGACTGTCGGCTCTGTTTGTTTTACAAAGTTTTAATTGGGTAAACAATTTATATTGTTAACGAGGCAACGGCAAGGGTCTGCACGAAAAATAGCGCCAACAGATTCTTATTGAACAGAGTTTATTGGGAATATTGTCGATGTTTCACTATACAGTTTTATGATATTTATTAATTAAAAGATTAGAATCAATTGTTATTACAGTTAAGTAACTACGGATTTAGTACACGTTGTATAAGAACAATAAATTTAGAGGAAGGTTGTAGCTGTTATTAATTTTGATGCAGGGTTTAATTAGGCGTTAAAAGCAAATTCGTTTTACGGTGTTTTGGTATTTACATGAATCTGGGAAGGTGTGGTTGTATACATTGCTAGGAAACGTGTAAATATTCGCGGCGGTCACGCTACTACAAGTTGCGTGCGTATGCGTATCATATGCCATGCGCCTGTTAATTTTGTGCGTCATGATGCTCTAAGTGCTTTAATAAGCGGATTATGTGACAAGGTTCATCCGACATTTTTTATAATATATTTCGTTTGTGCTTATTAGGTAGCTGCTATTGTTGTTATTATAATCTATTACGCTACAGAGTGATTATAATGTTCAATTGTTTTAAGTCTTAAGAAGAGATTTTTAATGGCATACAATACCAAGGTAGCACGATTTTTCCACACACGTACCTATTTACATATATGGAGATACTTTTAATGTAGTGCGCGCTTTGCATTCAGAGCATCTTTCGGCAATTTTATCGTAATAGATGGCAGGCCGATCGTGTTCGGAATATTTTCTTTATAAATAACCGATGAAAAAATATATCTCTCTGACCTGATTTTTCAACTAAATAGTTACTACACTTTTATTGAAATCATACGGCTTGGTACAACCGCAACGGCTCCGCCTGCGGTATCTGTTGAGTAATGGATATTGCTTGCATTCTGCACGGTAGGAATAGCGTTTTGAAACAACCTCTTAACTTGATTAGATTTCGGTCGAGAACACCATTCAAATACAAAAATATATGACAGAAATCCGTTTTACAGCCTAGAAGTATGCAGCCTCATCAAGAAAATCTCTCGTGTCAACTTATGATAAAGTAAAAATAGCTCCAGGATCGGCCAAAGGGCCGGTTTTAGGGGGTATTTGATTGCTACGCCGTAGCTCGTAGCCCGTAGCGCTGGATTTTCTGACGACACGCGTGACGTAACGGCCGCACCCCCGCCCCGTACGTGCGTCACTCACTCCCTCCTCTCGACACGCAAATCATTGGCCAAAATCAACACGGATTTAATGCCGCCATTAACTAACGGATGCTGAATAAATGTACAGTGCATGTGTTCGCTCACCGATATAAAATGAATGCAATTTATTACCGGGACGCAATTTGTGTAATATTATTCATTAGACACGACATTCACGGTACGATAAGTATTTACTTTATACAAACTGACATTATGTATTAATTTATCTTTATTAATGTGAAATTAATGTACAATGTAGGATTTATCCTTTTTATGTAGTTTTTTTTTGTCTGGCGGTTTGAGTATTTTTTATACAGCCTACCCAAATGTCCTGCAGATGGTACGAGACGGGGCGTCTGTCAGGACAGGTTGACTCAAATCTGCTTTGGCTTTCTCCAAAAGACCATCACAGACGACCTACATTGTACAAACAGACATGAAATTATATTATTTGTAAATGTGAGCATTGTGTAGGATTTGCTTTTTTTTTTTTTACTAATTTTTCTTTCACGTGTCTGACGGTTTGAGTATTTCAAGCGGCCTACCCAAATGTCCTTCAGATGGTACGAGACGGGGCGTCTGTAAGGACAGGTCGACTCAAACTCGCCGTGGTACTTTCTTAAAAAGACCTCTTCTCAGACCACCTACACTGTTCTCACATACATTATTTTTTACCTGTCTGGACTTTAAAAGAGACATTGACCCCTGAGTTTGTTTCGGCGTTTCTTCTCAGAGGTAGTCAGTTAGGAAATGCCGACGCCATCTATGTAGTTTAAAAAAAAAATGACGTGTAAAAGTGTTTTTTTAAGACCTATTTACAGAAATAAAATCATTTATCATTTATCATTTAAATATGACGTCACGGTTTTCGTACCGTAACTTAAGTATGAATTAATTATTTTGTATGGTTTATACGGCAGGTAAGTATATAGCTAGTATAAATCACCTGTATATTGATCAACGCATCAATAGTAGTATGCGATTGAAAGTAGTAGGCAGAGAAGTGTCGTCCTTAATCAGGGCCCTTACCATGAACTCTTAAATTAAGGCATTTTCCGCTACGGAAGCAAGACGCCACAATACACGTAGCGGCGTTTCGCTTCTAAAACGTAAAATTTCGTAAAATTTTGGTTTGAGAGTTCATGGTAGCCAGATTTGAGAGCCAGGAGTCTAAAAATATCAATATAATAAAAATCTATATTCAAAATAGGTATCTACGCAATAAAAATATGAACGTTAACGCTGAGAATTAATTTTAATTATCTACTGATTAATTTATTCGGTCCCCAGAGTAATTTGAGTAAGTATTCATTTTGATATGATATGATCATCCGCCGTTCATAGTTTGCGCTTGGTACGGCGCGCGCAGCTTAATTAAACAGTAATATTATTACTGCAAACATAAAACTAGACAGGAAGAAGTAACCTATTGTTTTTAGCGAGAACAATGTGAATTTTGTTTCTCTTGCTGCACAATATAACAGAACAAAATTGAACGACCTCCAGTTGATAACTTTTCAAGCAAATAGAGAATCGTGATGAACTGTTAATAACATTCAAAATGTTACCTTTTATACAAAGAGGCGTAAGGCAACCTTTGCAATCAGAAATACCAAGGTATCCACTGTTACATTTTATAGTTCTCCAAGATCACAGGGAAAATAAAAATTTAAATTCAGTTAATATGTAAAATTATAAGGTGTGTTAGTGAAAAAATTGCATAAATACGCGCATTTACTTAGAAAATAAAATATCTTCTTATAACAATAATCAGTAAATCTCATCTCAAATGCCAGTAAAAGATATTATTTTAGTGTTAAAACTATTTTTACACTTAACAATTTTATGCCAAACTTCGAAACGCAATGCGAAATGCAAATATGTGTTCAGTATATCGTTTTAATAGACGAATGCTTTGCGAAACTAAAGGCGAAGTCTCGTTGTAGCAGCGGCGCTATTTGCTCAAGGTTTGAGCGCATACGGGTGAAGTGTGCATGCACTTATCCTCACACGACTTATAGCTAATGTCAGGGATTCTTCCAATATTTTTGCCCCCGACGGTGTAAGGGTTAGGTTTTGTTTAAAGATAACTTTGGAGGTCTTTGCTGTGCAGTGTAGTTCTGGACTATTCGTTTATGCACGATATTAAGATAGTCAAGAGCAAACACTAGTGTGTGGTTTTAAATATTGCAGTGTGGGGCTTTAGTGGTGCAAGTTAGATACGTATTGAATAACTTCCACTTATACTAAATATAGAGGTATACGGAGGAAAGGCAAGGCTCATAATACTATATTACTTAGCGACATTAAACGTGTACCCCAAAATTGGTAAAACAGAGAATTAAAAGGTAGATAAAAAAATTACACAATACCAATATCACGTAGTGGGTACTAATCATCCAACTTTACTTAATCCCTGACGTTAATACTAACGACTATTACGTTCATTGACTCCTCAAAGCGTAGCATAAAGCCTACCGCTTAACCAGAGCGGCAGTCGACCGAGTGCAAGTGTTTTTATTCCATTGTGTCGGTAATCGAGCCTCCCCTCACTCGCGACACGATCGAGCTCTCATTGTCCTCCTATTGTCACTTACAGGTACATGATTATGGTGCGTTTTCCACTCTAACCTCGCCTTAAGATATTTAAGAAGTCACTTGATCGTTATCTCATGCTGATCGGCGAAAAAAGGGAGTGTAGGCATCATTTATTTATAAATCGTATACCTTTATTGTCGTTTCAAGGCGGGTAAGTGCCATTTCGATTATTTAAAAGGTATGGCAAAGTGTTGGCGAAGGAATCATTCAGAGATATTCGAGACTTAAAAGTCTGAAATTGCAAACAAGTATTTTGTAGTGGTGTCACTTGTTTCTATCAGAAAATACTTTCACCCTTCATAAGTACTACTGGTTGAGACAATCACGCGTGTGATCCCCGAAAGAGACTGCAGAATTGTTTTTTTATATTGCAGATTATTTTCTAAGAGTATATATTATATGTCGTATTTTAATGTTATTTTATACAACTCTGATAGCCGAGTGGTATGACCGTTGGACTGCCGAAGTCAAAGGTCGCAAGTTCAAACCACGGCACGCACCAATGTCTTTTCGAATTCATGAGCGTACTTTTAATTAGTTATCAGTTGCTAAAAACGGTGAAGGAAAAAATCGTGAGGAAACCGGCACACCTGAGAGATTTTTCAACGGTGTGTGAAGCCATGACAGGCCATGTCAGAGGCCTACAAGTGGTTTTAACTCTGACACCATGTTGTTCATCAACCACACGATAAGAAGAAGAATGTTATTTCATAAGTCCTATGTAATATGTGGCGAGTGTACTGCCATTCATCGAATCTCGTTCCTATCAACGGAATGTTATGGAAATATATAGCTAGCCCGTCTCCGCACAGATGATAATAATATTATATTATTACGTCCAAAATTTCAAGCAAACAACATCCATCATTTATATCAATTGCTGAACAACACGTTTGAGGCACACAGAATCAAATTAAGCAGTTAACCGTATGAAGACAAAGTTGAAAACGTAGCGAATGTCCCGAATGTCCTTTTGTCAGACGTATTTCGCTTTTATTGGGGCATGCACCCTACGGGACCTGTAACGGGGTACGGTGTACCTCAGAAACCCTCGACCCTCCGACCCTGCGACACTCCGACACTTCGCACTGTGACACTAACTGTCTCGCTGATAAATTACAATATTGCGCTCCACGGAATTGCGTTAACGCACAACATTGCGTTAGCGAAAGCTCCTTATTGCGTTACTGAAGACTCGTTGGGGAATGTTTTGGCTTTTTACCATCAATGGTAAGTGTCATTTGAAATATTACGATGGTTATCTTCGCTTAATATTGCTTTTTTCGCTGGTTGTTCAAACGTAGATGAGTTTCGAGTTCGTTGTTTATAACTTCATTATCCTAAAATGTTACATCAGTCCCATGTAACAGGGGTAAGCCTGTTGTAATTTATAGGGCATAATTTATAGCCAGTGTTTAAGAATACTTTAGAAAATTTGACTTTATAAAAGTCACATTGGCCATTGCTTGGAAATAAACCTATCATCTTGTTTATGCGAAGCCGGGGCGTTCACTTCTAGGCTACCACGACATACCAATAAACCAGGCAATAAATATCACATATTAACTAAATAAGGTACATTTGTTGATAGAAGATAACGTTGCTACCCATATAAACGAAACAGGAGACTATACGGCGTCCGATTTGGCGCAGTGGCGAAACGCATTGCTCTCTGCACGTATCGTTGGCTCAATAACCTTAGGGACTCAATATTTTTAAGGAATCACTTTAGAGTTCAAGCCTGAAGGCTAATTTTATTCAAATAGTATATTGAACATCCTTTTAAATTAAAATTTACATTACAATGGTGTCAATATCATTATAATTATATTACATTCACATGGTAAGACATGCTTATATGACTGGACACATATTTGTGTTAGTTGCTAGTTCGGATGCCGAAATCGTACATCGATTTGTATTTTAAGATACAAATAATTCACCGTGAATATTTATAACATGTGACGCGTTTCTATATTTATAATGTACAGTATATAATCTCACAAGGTAGAGCCGTTGATGTCATTTAGGAAACACTGGCGACTGCAGTGCCAAAATTGACTGCGCAGTGCCTGACATACTAATTAGATATGAGAATACGCTAAGGTATTGAATTCAAGGGTTAAGCATTTTTGTCTTGAAGGTATTGAATTTTCCTTTCACTATTGTTTGTGTATTAAGTAGTAAGAAATTATTTATCACATTGAAAAAGTCAATTTGATACTTGCCTGGAGTGCTCGCATTGAGCTAGCGTGGTGATCTATGCTCAATCCTTCTCTATACGAGGCCTTTGCCCTGCAGTGGGACGGTTACAGGCTGTCGTTATTAATTGTTATTTATTTAACTCTTTGTGAGGTCTTCCATCTTTTATTTTGTATATTCCAAATTATTTATTCATGCCAATATGTAGAACTACGAGTAAATTGACGTGGAAAAACATGTAGGTCAAAAAAATATTTTTGTCATACACAAGTATTTGACTTGTGTATGACAAAAATATTTTACACAGACTTAGTCACCGGGTTATTTGTGTCATAGACAGACACACATTTTTCAGTCTTAATAATAATCTTTTAATTTAGTAATAATCTTATATACATGTCTGCATTGCCTACGTATATAAATAAGCAGACTAAAAGCCGTAAAGTGTTTCAGCCCCATTAAAGGAATCATTTGCCATTTCCTGGCTATGATTGTAATCTAGGGGCGCGTCTACCTTCCCTAACTCACAATCACGTGTTGTTCACGAATACTACAATTGAAAATAGTTGATTGATTGCGTTTCATGTAATATTATGTTCGCCTAACAAAATACTACTAACAAATAAAGGCATTGCACGCAATACTTTTACAACGTTGAGTAAATGAGACTTATAGTCTACACGAATCATAAATTACAAGATTGAAATCTAAAACAAGCCTAATACTTTTTGTTCTGAATTGGATCGCCAATCTGAGTAATGTCCGTCTGTCGAGGTGTCACAGCGTTTTACATTCAAAGCCTGATTCACGTGTTGCCTTCGGAATAGACAGGTCACGTTCCCACATGAACGAACAAAGGTATTAAGCAATTTTTTTCTCTATTTTGCTCTCTAAATTTAAAACTCGGCAACGCTTTATTAGTAAATCCATTAAAAACTTAAAAGCCTTTAAAAGGAAGGTAAAAGTTTACTTATGATTTTATTATTGGTATTTTTATTGCCTTAAAAGCATTTATGTTCAATATGTAATATGCACATACGTACTTACAAAACTATAAATATTGTGCCACCTTGCTTTTTCCTATCTTTCACTAATAATTTAAACTCCCTCTAGCTTTAGCCAATAATAAAGACAAGAAAGAAAGTTATGGCATGATATACATAAGCTTAAAAAGTAGCGGTTGTTCAATGCATGACTGAGACACTTTAACTACACGGATCAAACGATCCCACGGAAGCTACGAGCACGGATAATTCTACCATGCTCCCCCATTCTATTCTCCGAAGGTCAAAGGAAATACCGGAGCCCTTAGAAGATCCCGTAGGCGTTCATGCGCGTCCCGAGCGCCTTTCAATCGACTAACTCGTAAAGCTGCCCAACCACAGCCCATAGGAGCCGAGCCAAAACCATAAATTATCACTTTCAGTTTACCGTAACACTGACAAATTACGTACGACTATTGGCAATCCGTTTTATTTGCTTTAAGTGCACTGAGAAGCAATCGTTCATGTTGAGTAATACACGTCATATTTGCTAACGTGTTAAAATATGATGAAGACTAAGCGATGAATGTAGTGACAAGCGATAAACCGCTTAATGGTTAAACTTCTGACTTGCAATTCGAGTCAGTAATTGCAGGCGTCAAGCAGCAGGCGTGTGTTAATGTTCAACGTACCTACACATTGGTGATAAAGCTTTTAAACGCTTCAATTTTGCTACACCCTTTTAAACTCAGGCGCTTGCTTGTCATTTAGATCATCCATATACCTCCAGGCACCATAAACTTAACATTAATCCGTTTCTATGAATAATAACACCTATTTTCCTGGCAAGGTTGGTCAAAAGAATGCAATTGTACAGCTAAATTTTATGATACGTCCCATGTAAGCTACCTATGGTAATTTAATTTATCAAGTTCAAAATATTAAGAACGTATTCAGTGTTAGAGGACTCCACAAATAATTAAAGGTAAAGCAAGGAGTCTAGATTATAGCAATCAGCTTAAACTGAATACATACTAGATACGAGTAAGAGCCTTATTAATCAAGCAGGTGATTGTGTCGAGTCTGATTTCCATATTTGATTAAATCCAGTGAATCGACGTGTGCAATACGGATGCTCAGATGAAACCATCAACATCAAAAGGATCACGATTGCGAATTAAATTCGGCAATCCAACACGACAATAAAATTCTTTTATTATGAATATTCATTAAAAATAAAAATAATTGTAGCGCCTGTAAAAATTAAAGCATTCAACGCCAAATTTTTATTTGATTTTAATAATATCTCACTATTTTCTCACGTACACGAATTCAAATAGTTTACGAATACAAGTTGCATTAAATGTGAGGTATAAATTCATAACACTCCTAGTTCGTTAACAAACCCAGAATAGATGCGACCGTAAACCACGTAATTAGAAACACCGACTATCGACCGAAATCCATTAAGATATGGAGAGTATTAAGAATGAAACGTAGGGATTAGGGATGCAGGTCGCAGGTGGCTATCCGATCGCTGATGGCCATCTCGCCTTCTACGGCCGAACTCACAGCCGGTATCAGTGACATAAACCTGATAGTTGAACATACACGCAAATGTTTACGATCCCTGGAAGGTTGATAACCTGCGAAAACACGGCAGCACTCAGAGAATGATGACAGTAATTTGGTGAAAGAGCTAGGTTTGTCTTCGTAATAACATCAGTTGTTTCAGTTAGACCACAATAAACTACTTTAACTGAGGATATAAAAAAAATATTTTAAATTTCCGAATGACCATCACGCCTTGTCACTTCTGCGGCCGAACTCACAGCCGGTATCGGTGACGTAAAACTGATAGTTGAACAAATAAACATACACTCAAATGTTTACGATCCCTGGAAGGTTGATAAACTGCGAAAACACGGTGGCACTCAGAGAATGATGACGGTAATGTGAGGAAAGTGCTAGGTTTGTGTTCGTCATAAAATCAGTTGTGTCAGTTAGACCACGCTTCTTTAAATTTATTTTAAACTAGACGATGCCCGCGACTTCTTTCCTATGTATTTCGAATTATTGTACCAGTTAGTATACATTAAAAATAATATTTTAGATTGTCCTAATACTTTTTCAGCTTCACCATTTTCAATCTACGAGCTTTTCAATATACAGACTGAAACCAGAAAATTAAGTAATAATCCGTTTTTCACAAAACTAAGATTATGTAGTCTATTAGTGAAGTCTTTTATATGGTAAGTTGACTTGACCACCCATATTTATTACACATCAAGTTATCGTGTAGAGCTATTATTAGTAGAGTTTATTTGATTATGAAACTCCACTAAGCTTCACTCTGTAGATTATAATTCGCACCGCGTCTAGTCCCCTTTAGTCCTTTTAAAAACATGTCAAGTCATCGATCCAAAATGCCTTGAGAATACGGTGGAGGTTTAATGGGTATACATTTAGTTATACATTTATTTATTTATCATACATACATTCATCGTTTTTACAGGTATACACCCAATATAAAAAGTAGCCACAGACAAAAATAAAGACAATTAAATTATATATTTATTTAGGCACTCCGCAGAAAAAATAATTGATCAAAAATTTTAAAGATACAAATTTCCAAACTAAATAGTAATAGTACTTTATCCTGGGTATCAAGTGACGATTCACTGACAATATCGATAGCATGCAACTTTGAACGCGATAAAAGCTACACTGATGATAATGAAAAAAGTACTTATAGGTACGTAGGGACGTATACAGTATACAGGTTTAATCGGATTAAGGCCTGTTAGTTTCTAGCGTTATATCATGCATGCTAGCTGCAACAAGAAGCCAGCGTTATTTCCGACCGGCACCGTTCTGATAAGGACGCTCAACGTAGTACAAACAGTAATAATTACAACAGCTTACACTATGTTTAGATTAATAGTAGCCAACCTCTAGAAAGGCCACGGCTAGTGTCGCCAATGTTGGCCCAACGCCAATGTTATAATAGTAGTAACTATCCGATCTGATTCTATAGATAACAAGGAAATTAATTTTGTTTTTAACACAGACAAAACATTTTAACTATTAAAATAACGACTCCAACGGAGCGCAAAGGCTAAGTGATTAGACTCCTACGGTTACAATTCCCGCACGAGACAAATGCTTGCTGTGAGTTACACAGGGCAAATGTTTGTCCCGAATCTAGGAGCTAATGTATTATGATTTTTTTTGCATGAGAGGAGCACATACGATACAGGAGAAATTCCTAATGTGGGTCGATGATAAAAAAAAAACACCTTGAGATACTACGATTTTTTGTTTTCCACGTGAGGAAGATATTTTGTAAGTAAATATGAATATTGGTGCCAATAAACGTTGTTTATAGTAAACAAAGTTGTGACCCAGTTTTTGGTTATTTATGAGTTATTATATATATTACAGAGCGGGCCCTGGCCGGACATAACTAATGTTCATTTACGGTATTATGATGAATGTCTTATTCATTGAAATCCTTGCCTCGCAGACATAATTAAACGCAGTCCACGAACGTCTAAGATCCATGGCCAATTTACATCGACAATCAAATAGCTGAGCACATTTCTGAAAATGCTCTTAAATTGGCTGGGAGGTTTCCTCAAGTGATAGGTACGATGTAAATTAATTGAGAATTGTAAAATCTGGACTACATACTTAATTAGTCTTATTAAAATTTAAAAAAAATCCATATTTGCCAATTACAGGGGCTAAGGAACCTCAAGATACTAGTTGCAGTCGTAGTCGAAAATGGAACATCAAACACACGTTTATACATTCTAATGGAGTGTTAAAGGTTCTTTCAAGTGAATCTTTTTATAAAACACAATATCTTCAGTCAGTTTGTAAATTGAAATTGCAATCCTGTTAAAAACAAAATACAACTTACCTTTATATCATAATCGGCGAACACAGAAGCGCTTCAAAGTAAAAAAAACACTATCTTCCAACTTCAATTCGAGTTCACAAGAAAATTCTACACAAAAGTACAAGTTCACTACACAACACAGTCAGACTTGTCCATTATTGTTCTTCTAACAGATAAAACTCAGGCACTTTAAATATGACTAACGGAAAACTAAGCACTCGCTCACACCACTGACTGTCCCACCTAATTTATTGTTTTTAGTCGACCGACGCACCTGCAACAAAAATATAAAAAACAGTTGAATAAAATATCATCGCAAATACAAACAGATCGACGTGAATGGAAAGCGTTATCTTGTGTACAAAGCGAGCAATTCACTTACAATTGAAAATCGAATTGTTTGCAAATCCTATTGTGAATATGAGGTTAGCATTTTGATGAAGCTGGTGCAATGAATGTAAGACTAGAATTCTACGCATACCTAAATATAAAATTCACTGAAACGTTAGCATATGTTTAGACAGTAAAATGATATAGGGACAGGTTTCAGTCACGCAACGTTTGCCATTCGAACAACCTAATCATGTAACTTCAATAGAAATTCGGAACTATTTTGTTTGACGTTTCTTATATACCAAGAACTAGGCTTAGATTATCATATAACCGTCACGATTACGCAGCAGGTCGTGATATGAAGAAGTGATCAATACACAACACCTATCGATATACAATTGGGGTGTATATCTCGTTGTTTACCGCTCGAGCCTTGGGGCTGCGGACGTGACTAAGCCAGTTTTCAACTGAACATATCTCGGCCGTGCAATCACAGCGCTCCCTCGGACCGTATTATCATTCGTACAAAAGCCCTCTCTACGTAATAGCCGACGATCAACATCTAGAGGAATTTTTGCAAAAATTTCGCCATCAATCTTCCCCGTGAAAAAAGCCGGCAGGACTAGACACTTGATTTATCTATTTGAATATTAGCTCACCACGTCGTTGTGGAGGCTATCTGCAGATAATACAAATTCCATTCGAGAGTTATTTTCATAACCAGTGAATATGTTTTGTATTTATTATTGGCGCCCATTAGTAAAAATTCAGGTCACAGCCGCGACAAACATATGTGGAGTTTGTGATAAATTGGACTCGGAAAATGATAGGGAGTTTTACGTGAATAGAGCTTGTAGTAACAAACAGGCTAACTGTGTGATGTCTACGTTGGTGTTACTAACAGATCGGTTTTTAAATTAGCTCAGTGATCGAGCAGCTTCGAGTGGAGCCAGCCCGTCTAGTGTAGATGCAACTCGGCGCTAATGGAAACGAATGTGGAAATAAGTTAGTCACGTAGCTACTGCCCGGTTATTGTTTTTTTTAAAGTAAGAGGAACTATCACTCTGTTTTTCTTTTTGTAGATTGTTGGTATTAGTATAGTTAATAGACACTTGTGTATGAAAGAGCAGAATCATCTTATACAGGCACCTTTAGCTTGTAAAGAGGCTTCAATCTCCAATATTTAGTACAACATGATTACCAAATAACCTTTTTTTTATTATCAGGTTTCTTTTTTTATTCTGACCATTGTGTACAGATTTGTAAACTATATCTGAGTTGATACATACCTATTAAATTCGGAAGGTGTTGAAAGTTTCAACGAAATTATTCAAAATGTAACCGCTATTTTACCCGAAAACCACTAACCATTAAATTTTTAGTCAGTTTCATTCATCCTATTCATCGGACGTGGCCGCACTAACGTCGCACTCTCATAGTTCCTTTAATTTAACAGAGATTTTAATTAAATTCTGCTGGAATTCAATACGTATGCCTAAAGGCGAACGAGAAATTAAAAGGAAATAAAAGTGGCTTGACTACTGGTTTATACACTGAACAATTTTTACACTAAATGGTTTTTGTTCTGGGAACAAAAGGAGAATATTGAGCATTGGTAAAGTATTGTGATATTTACTGATGCAGTTAATGGATCAGGATTAAACCACACATTTTCGCCGACTACTCACAGATGGTGCTACAAAATTTGTGTACGCATATTAAAGTTGTATCTGCATAATTAACTTTTTCGTTTGAGGACCCATACCAAAGAATGCAGACATGGGCAAAGAAGAAACAATCTTGGTGCACACAAATCTTCAAGTAAAAATTGCGGATTGGTAAATGCATTTTTCACTTACTCTCGATCCCTGTGGAGTGAACAAGTTGATAAAAAATGTATTTAACTTTATTAGAGATGTCTGGCTGATACTGCAAGCAAGATGGGAACACGATGTCTGGAAGCTCACGTTATAGGTAGGTACAAGTTAATGACTTGACTAAATTTTTGTCACGGCGGCTTTCATCAATAGATACTAACCAAATACAAAGGACACATTATATAATTATATTACATAAGTGTACGACCAAACAAAAGTGCACTCTCTATTCCCTCACACTTATTCCTGTGGGACCGCTAACCGACACGCCCGGAGAGAGATCAGGCGCAAGACCAACAGTCCACAGTGTGAAGAAGTTAGACAAAGTCCAATAAAGTAAACTAGATGCAAATAGAGAAGGAATTAGTGTTACAGCACAAGTCTCAAGATGATACGGCTGACAAAATTCTGCGTACCCAGACAACTGGCAATGCGCTAGACGCGTAGAAATCTAATAGAATGGTAAATGTATGGGGTTGCCATAATGGGTTCAGCTATGTAATCCATGACTTAATATTAATCCCATAAATTTTTCGTTCTATTTAATTTATTCATCAAGCGTTTTGCCACTTGTCTAAGGCTCTTCAAAAGATATCATCTAAGGATAAGATTTATATAAATAATAACATTACCAGACGAATAAGGTTTCATGAAACCGAAATAATGTTGGGTCAACTATAAGTAGCTTAAGTTACAATGACGCTTAATTGTGACCTCGAACCTAAAATCTATTAATGGATATTTATAAAGAGTAATTTTCATACAATTATGTAAAACAACTATTATAACATATCGCCTTTCGAATTTTTTGTCAACACAAAGTATTTCTTTACTAGTTGCCAGGTCGATGGGTTTGGTGTTTTTAGATTCATTAGCGAATTGTTTGTATTCTAATTCACTACTAAATCAACAATAACAAACATAGGTATTCTGTTATTGCATGCTTTTAAACACACACGATGTGTATGTAGCCTTTCAGTGTATTTGCAGTACATAGCATCGAAACAATAATAAGTCTATTTATGTTGTTCAGAGCGTTTGTTAATGTAATGAGTGGTCACATAATACACACAATGTTTGTGTTTAATTAGCACTATAATTTGGTTACAAATTACAATGAATTGTATGGGTATATGTGCGTACATTATGTCGCTACAGTCGGAAGCATTCGTGAAAGATTCATTGTTGTGTCTGGCACAACACACGGCTCGCTACAATGCCGGTCACTAAATATTACTGTCTCAAGAATTCGGATACGATTCATCGCTTTAGAATGTGTGAGGTCACATTTATCCCACGTATCATTCAGCTCTAGATAACGCCACGTCTCTGCCATACTTCACAACTTTACATCTAACACGCCTAATTACACTGACAAATGCAAAGGGGATATTATGGGGAGAATTTAATTAGCAATGAACGTATCAAAGGTTGATTTATAGCAGCAAACACCACGCTAATTTAACCCTTAGTAAAGACAAATATTTTGTCCTAATAACTACCTGAGCGTACATTTCAAAGCTGTAAGTGTGCGGTTAAAACGGTGAGATTCCGTTTTACCGTGTCATTGTCTACCAGGGCATCGGCCACACTAGGCACAGTGGGCACATAATTGATTGGGGTCGAGGCGGCACAAGTGGTCCGAGAGACAGTTTCCTAACTAGCTTTGTAGTAGCAAGCCTCGGGACCAATTAGGCGGAAGGGGGAAATTGCATCTCTTGGGGATAGCTCACAAATTGCCCCAAACGTCAGCAACTCCCGAACTGAAATGACAATTCGCGTTTGACTATTAGTTTTCCGGAATTCGCAAGTGGGCATTACTGAGTGTCAGGAGTTTACGGCGGCCGAAGTCAGAAACTACAAATTTACTTACATCGCCAAGTTGCTGCTAACTTCTCGGGAGCACTCAGCGGTGCTCGTGTATGCATTCTCATAATGAATTACTCCTACACTGTTCGAAATTAGTTTTGTAATAAACCTTAGCAATAACAAAATAATGATCATTGTTCGTAATTTCGAGATTTATAAAAGCGTTGATATCTATTGCTTTACCATACCGTATCAGGCGTTATACATACTCGCGGTTTATGGTAATAAATAATAAGTATTTAATAAATTCCCAATTTAACCTTGATCTACATGCTTGCAGCTTTAAAAACCTCCGATTCTCTTTGTTGCAATAAAAGTAAACGATACTCTCAATATTAACGAGAATATAAAGAACAGAACGTTTAATGAACTGATCGCATAACGCGCCATGCGACCGATCCCTTTTCAACGCGGGCTCCAACAACAGATCGAAACAGAGATAGAACGAGAAAATTATATTAGGAAAACTCTAACAGCCTTCGTTTTGATTATAGACCAAATAACAATTTCGATGATTAAAATCTCATCTATTAATATTTATCAGATATTAAATACGACGTCTTTGTATGTTAAAAACAGACCAGGTAAAATTTACTGAAATGAGAATCTGGCCTTTTACAAAATGTTAAAAAAAATATTTAAATGAGTAAGAAGTATCTTTTAATCATTTCGTGAATCATTCAATATTATGAACATAAAATAGCCTTAGTCAAGGCAATAATCACTTACAGAAAATCAAACAAATAAGACACGATGTTCAAAGAAAATTTAAATTCTGTAAATGATGGTGGGCATTAAAGAGATATTTTTATATTTTAATACATGTTTTTGATTTAGATAGTTAGCTGTTCATATCTAAATGCAATGCTTAAGCATACCAACCTATACTTCGGTAAGAACACCATCTCATGCAAAGTAAACTAACCAAATGAGATAAGTGTCTAAATCTGAGAGCGTGTAAAACTTTCAACTCATTAATTAACCTACACCACGTACAAATGATGACAGTCATCCAGTAATGTAGATTTTCAGAACACTACAGACATTCAAATGTTCGGACATTATATCTCAGATATTTGTAAAATATTTTGTTACTGAAAGATGTGTGCCGCGGTCGACACTTGGCAACAGGCCAGTGCTTTTGCTGTTTTCTCCCTCATGACAACTTCTATAAGATAAAACGAAGCGCAGTCTTTGCGTCCCGAAAGCCATTATAAAATAAATGACATCAATAATATTTTCCTCTTCTCTCAGATCTTCCAAAGTCAATTAAAATTTCCTCCACGTTTTCTTATTCTCTTAGCTTCGCATTATTTTCGGCTGCCATTAGAGAGCTTACGCATGCCTGTTCTTAGTCCGATACAACCTTAAGGAAGACGTTGAATATATTTAATATTTTTACTCACCCGATATAATTTATTTTTGATATGTATCAAACGATATTTTCAAAACGAACCGCAATTTAAAAAATAACTTAAGGTAATATACGCGCGCCCAAAAAGGTTCTATCTAGGATAACGATGCAACCGACAATAAAGCAAGAAACTACGTCGAGATGAATGAAAAATGCACGAGGGTGATGTGTAACATGTGCAGCGTGCGGTGCGGTGTCGCGACGCGTACCTTGTCGCGAGTTTGCGAGCGCAGTGTTGCAGCGGTGCAGTAAGAGAGCGCAGGGCGACGCGAGCCGCCCGCCTGCCTCCGAGCGACTGCCGCCCGGGCCGCCGCGCGCGCCCCGCCCGCGCCACGCGCGCGCCACGCACCGCCTGCACCGGCACACACCGGCCGCGCCACCGCACGCCGCGCGCTGCCTCACTACCTACCCTGTCCGAGCCCGCAGCGGGCTCACGCACCACGCGATTATCGATGTGTTCTGTGAGATGTGTCGCGCGGAGCAGGGACCGCGGGGCGCGGCACGCACCGCGGGGGGCGGCGGGGCGGGGGCCGGTCCTGCGCGCTGCGTCACGCATCTGTCTCGACGCTTTCTTGCGTGCTCCCGCAGCCCGCCATCTGCAGAGACGTGCTCGCCGGGAGCGGCTCGGAGCGCCGCGCGCCGCCCTCACATTGCGACGGTGTTAATGCCCTCCGAGAAACTCTTCGCATTACGTCCGTTAAGCTCAATAGAGCCGAATTCTTACATATCTGCCGTTTATTGCTCGCAAACTCATTATTTTTACTTACAACTTAAGCCTTAATACGAAAACTACTTCCGTTCTTATCTCTATACTAAATATTAATTAACATGCAACAATCAGATAAAGAAAGCGATACGTGCCTCGGAGAGCTCGATAAGCCCTCGGTCCCGGTTGTTATGCCCATAACAGTTGTTAGGGATGAAGGACCAGGCCTATTAGGGATCATATTATAGTTTGGATGCAGCATCCTTACTCCTTATACGAATCACGGCGTATTTGGAACATACAAGCTAATTGTTTCTTTGAAAAATATAGTAATAAGACAACTCCTTGTATTTTTTTTCGAATTTCTTTCCTGTGTAACGGTGTGTAATAAGAACTTTTTCTATTCCCAATCATGAGATACAATTGATAGAAGTACCTAAGTGCTTGATATATTTTCTAATAAACAAACAAGATTTCGCTTGTGAGCGAATTAAAAGGAGATATAAAATAGAAAAGTCCTCAATGAAATCAATTTGATTTTCCTATTGATTCTCGGTGTAAAGTGACGTAGCTTCAAGAGCCTTTTGGAGCGTTCTCGTTGTAGCCAGCGGAATAGCAAACATCAATCACCGTAGAATCAATCCGTGAGAATCGACGATATATTTGTTATTCAGCCGATGCTGCCGGGAGAGGAGGAAACACAAAGCCGGCTTATAAAATAATGGCTTAAAGATATCCCTTATTACACTGTTCAAGTCATTTTCTTTGATAGTTAACTAAACATAATAAAATGCATGTATTTCCTGTGTTTATTAAAGGGGTATAATAGTTCACGCACGATGCTTAATTACGTTTTAGGTCTCATGTATCAGCGGGTAACTGGTGACAATTTTAGATTCAGTGCTACTGAAAATTGCCTACTGAAAAAACCCAACAACACTCTGCCCAACTCAAGTATCGAACTTGGACTTGAAGCTTAGCAGACGTGTTTGTGACCACTACACCAACAAAGCAGTCTCTTAGATAGTAAAATATATTAATAAGCTTAAGAAATATGTTATTTAAGCTACCAAGATAATAAAGGTCTCTATACTCTGATTGTGTTTGTATGCAGACATCACCACGTGCTACGTATTACGTATCTCTGCGAACTACTCCTATGTTCTCGGAAAAACACCTCCATAAAATATTACCTCAATTCATTCAGCCTTAAGTTTGTTTGTTTTATTTTACAACGGTGCAGCACGAAAGGATTACGCCCGCAATACATTCAAACTCGCGGCAAGATTAAAAAATATATATCTTGAAGACTGAAAATCTAAGAACATACAACTTCAAATTATTTAAATACATAACATAAAGGCTTTTTTTAAATGTTTGTTTCGTTGGTTAAGTAGCGCAACTGCTGAGCATGAGGTCCTGGGTTCGAATTCCGGGCTGGGTAACGTGTTACTGGGTAATTCTCAGTAGCAGCACGGAGTCTGGATTTATGCACAGTTGATGGCAATAGGTTCGCCTAACATAACTGGCGAAATTTTGGTGAACTATATGTACACCTCTGCCTACCCTTTCGGGAAATACAGGCGTGATGTTACGTACATACATGATGTTACATTCAACTCGGCATTTTCTGCGCGACACGTGACTTTCTTTCTATAAATATACTTCTCAGATCACTGTTGATGCTATACCAATGCATTTATAGCAAAAAGATAAGTTTCAAGCCACTGGATAATCTCGAATTCATCGATAATATAAGCAGAGAGCTTAATTGAAACTTGCAGCAAATGCTGAACTAAGCTGCGATCATCTCCTACCTGATGAAGTCTGCAGATAAAACGCCACCTCTTTCGTCCCCTCTACTTTAGCTTATAACTAATTGAGTTATAGTCTCGAAGAATCTAGTTCCCGCGTTGCCGTGATTACGATGTAACTCACCTGACAAAACAAGCATTCCAGATAGAGTTAGGTTCGTTACACACTTATTTCTTAAATAGAATCGTTATCGTCTACGGGTATTCGATTTTATCAGTGCAGTTGTGAATCCTGCTATAATGTTTAATAATGTTCGTGGGTTTAGGGAGGTATGTATTTCGAATCCCGCTCTTTCATTTTATATCGGTAATATTAGGTAAAATACCAGCGCTACTGCAGGGTTGAGATATTTTTTCATAAAGAAGTAACGAGCGTTAATCACCAGCCTTGTTTCATTTCTTTAATTGGTAAGTAGTTATGGCTTTGTAAACCCACATTATTGCTTGCCCATGTGTCTAGTTTAAAACTCTCAACCTTTAGCGTAGAAGACCCGCCAGCAATCTATTAAACTTACAACAACCAGCCCTCCGGCAAGCACCACGGGAAGGACGACCACCAGAACTCGAGCCAGCGACCGGCGAGCTCCGAGCCCGACATCGCCTCGAAAGTCACAAAACTTCCTTGAAATAACTCAGCCTACCTACCCCTTTCGAGATTTCTAGAGAATATATTATTTGTAATTTTAATATAAAATGCTCTTATAATATAATATTACAATGGTATATTTTACTCACGTCAACATTAGGTTTTCATAAAGTTCTGCGCAAAGTAAGTATTCCAGATTACAATAAGCAAAATTAATTAGCAGGTACTTTTAATCCGAGAAAACTAAAACATTAGCAAGCCAGCGCGGCGGCAGCGGCGCGGCAGAACCCGGATTTCTAGTTTATTCTTACTTTTTATCCATTGTAATTTTGTGTATGCCATAAATTTTGATGAATAATGTTCCTTATGGCTTCTCATATAAGGAATATTATGTTTGAAATATCAAGCATGTAATAAGCTTTCTCTTACAGATACATAAGATAAAATATTATGACATAAAGTGATACTTATACTTTAATACGTGTATTTATTTTAGAATAAAATCTTCCACTTATGTAGGTAACCGACTCTTTGTTGAATCAAGACAAGACTAAAAACATTGCTTTTATATTGATAGTCGTATTTTCTAATTTGAAGGCAATCATTCGAATGCCTACGGGTGACGATACGTAATTGATCTATTACCAACTTGCTAACAAGCAGCTCTATTTTCGTTGGCATGAGATATTTTATCGTACAGCTTATGTTTGCAAGACAGGAGAAGAACATATAGAATTATATATATAGAAGTTAGGATTTTTTCATTACCTTGCATCCTTGCTACGAAAAAATAACGCGTAAATATTTGCTACAAAAACGCTTTCCCGTTCACTACGTGTTTTCTTCATAGAATTCATCGTTCACTCGTAAATATTCAACACGCCAAATCAAAAGCCGGATAGACCACGTATTCGCTTGATTAAAAGTTCGTTTTGTAAAACGGTAACGTTTTTACAAAGCGTACAGAGAAACTCCTATTCCAAGCTCGCAGTCTATGTATGTTTAAAAGGAATGCTCGCTTAGTACATGCTTAACCAAATAATCATGTTACAGGTTTAGTTTTGAAACGATGCTCTACGCTAAATTGTTCACTAGCTTTATGAATGTTTTTAAATACGAATCGCACATGCACGCACTTTGTGAAAATTGAACCCACGTCCGCGGGTAAAATCACACTACAGCAGCTGATCAGACTATAAGGCATTATACTTATACTTAGACAGACTTTTTCTCTTTCTAATTTAAACTCAAACTCAGCTCATTTATTTTGTACTTAATTGCCATTATCACCCTAATTTGTATCCTGGTTCGAAGTTACTTTATAACCAGTAAAAGTTACCTACCTTAGTATTCTTAAATATTTTCACTACAAAATAGCTGTATTTTCATTGCAACAAAGGTAAAAGTAAAAAGAAACTATGACGGTATAATCTCATCCCAACAAAAATCCGAGTTTGCGAGAGGCAAAATCCGCGAAGATGGGACAAAAGGACGGAATTTATTCGTCCGGATACTAATGTTTGGAATGTTGTACGGTAACGGACAATATCCACGGCCGTTTGTGGGCCGTACGAGATTTTAAATCCAGTTTCTTTGCTCAGTAAAACGTTTATTAATAAGAAGTAATGATGTCAGCCTGTATCTATATTTTACACATTTTTACAATTTATAATAAAACTTGAGAATATCTTGCATGAGCTTGACCACTACCTGTTGACAATTTAAGACCATCCAGCTGTTAATCCAAGTTTTGTATGAGAAGAGATCTTTAGAACCTCTGGGAAGCCACGACTATGAACACTTAAAAAAGTTACTTAAAATAGAAAACTTCCGAAATAAATTTCGCGTAGCTATATAGCTACCGCGTAAATCAGTTGATATGCGAAGTCAAGTTACGAGTCCCTTTAACGTAAGACTTAATGGGCAGTGAAAGGTTTGCAGTTTTCTCCTCTTCACATAAAAAGGACGACTTGTTTGAATTAGGACGACAGTCCTGTGTTCTAACTCACTAGCGATGACAGTTAATAGTACGGCTTGGGTCGCCGACAGACGTTCTACTCAATATTCTCCATCCACATTCAATCTTGATGTGCAAACACGGTGTACAATGGCTCAATCAGTCGAACACTCGCCCATTATGAATTACGCCCGAGACCTATGCAAATTGTTTGAATACAGACCGTATTCAGAATGTATGCTCTAATATACCGTAAAAAAACGTGTAATTTTCCAAATTCTTATTTTCCGATCATTTTTCTTTTTGCATATTTTTGAAAGCACAATTCATTTCACGATAGTGTTTAGACAGATATAGGTATCAATGTTATAACTTTCATATTTATAAAAATAACTATTAACTTTATTGTTTTTTACATGATTTATATTGCATCATTTATTTTGTACAGAGGAAAACCCACGCACGCTTTTAGCAATGTGTAGTTGAACTTGCATTAATCGTATTTTGTCGCGATTGATATTAACCTGATTACAATCATATAAACCAATCGTAAAGGTTGCAGCAAACAATAGCAAAAGGTTCAAGTAAGTAATATAACACCTGACCTAACCTTAATAAAGGAAAGTTTTAACTACACGTGAACTCAAATTATGCAGAGCCCACCCCCAACCCATATAGAACAAGTAGTAAGGAAGTAAAGTTTGCCAATACAGTCGTAACATGGAGTATGTCAGTTGACGCATACGTTCGCTTACCGCTCGACAGGTTCTATGTTATCCGGGACCAAACTATAGTCACTTATTGGCCACAGTTCCAACACTCACCTCACAAGAATTAAAAATGAATTATTAATTTGAGCAAAAATATGCATATTTATCATTTCAAACGACTCAAGGTTCCAAAAGCTTTTATCACAAGGGTTCAAACTGTCCCAAAAGATACAAGATTCTTAGTGCTCTTAAAATATTTCCATGCAATGAGTTGACAAACGTATATTTTATATAAAACAACGTTTCTGCAAGTCGCAACAAACAAAATGAGATAAGATGGGACACCACACAAGTCGAGTATCATTCTAGTTTCAAAACTAACAACAGGAACCCAGAAAGTCCCGCTAAAGTTGTCAGAGATAAGTTAGTAGTTACGTAGACATGAGTTCCGGATGAAAATATTAAACGAGTAAAACACAAGCGTCACGCGAAACTTTGCATATATTTCTCACTTTCTGACAAGGGACGAAAGATTTGACTTAGAAAATGTTGCCAACAAAGCTTTCGAATTGTTTAGGAAGCTTTTTGTAATTTGCATTTAGGTTGAACTGCGGGTAAAGGGGGACCTTTGTACTGTGCTGTTAAATGTACTATCCTTTCTGCCTCTCTTACACCACTCAACCGAGCACCGGATACGGTAGCATAATGGCCCGGGACCGTGGCCTCGCCAGCAAACAACAGTATTGGAGGTATAGGGTCAGTAGGCCCGGGTAGTGGACACGCTAATGCCCGCTGCATTTGCCCATCAGATCCGCAGTGGTCATAAGAGTAAGCTCCACAGAAAAAGGGGTCTGAAGTCCAATGTGATCTTAATATTGTCAGTGGATACGGTATACATGGGTTACCTGTTGAGAGGCGCAATATTTCAGTGAGGCCTTCAGCTACGTCTTTGTCGCAAAGACCTTCCATCATCATAGCTTCTTGGCCTACAACCCAAGCGCACATAACGTGCTTACTATTTGGTACAACTTCTATTGACGTCAAACCCCTAGTCCAATCATTACGATCACAAAGTTCATTGTCATTGAATCTAAAGTTCAAATTTCCTTTGTGCCAGAACCAGAAAGGACGACAATATTCCATATAGATTTTATTGCAATAACCAAATCCAAGACAGCGCATGGCGTCCATTTTTGATGCGGGTAATGCAGGGCAGAACATCTTTACAGCATTCGTGCACAGTACTCCTAGAGACACAGTTATGATGACGTAGTCCGCAGGAAACTCTTCACCGTCAGTAGCACAAACAGTAGCGCGGTAACCTTCTTTTTGCGACGTTCCCCAATAGATGCAGTTAACTGGCTTACAGTATCGAATGGCTCCTTCTGGTATTTGGCGCAGTAACGGGGCTAGTATACCTACCAAGCCCAAGGGAACGCGTACTTCGCCGCCAGGCATGTTCATGAAACATCCGATATGATCGGCGCAGAGCATGGCCGTGTCGTCCCCACACCGCGCACTGAGCATGTGCGAAAGCCCAAACATGATTCTGGCCGCGTCATGTTGCTGATCGTCGGGATACTCGTGTAATTCTTGTTGAATTCGCAAACTTATGAAGTTGATTAGTGAACCTGCTTGTTTACTACCACCGAGGCAGTATATTTGAGCAGCTTCCTGTTCTATTTGCCTAAACTTATGGTACGCACTAATTGTGGGTGGAAATGGCATTTTACCAGTGACTATTCGATTGAAAAGACCACGCGTGTGTTCAGCGCCGGGCACACCGGGACGTGGGGGGTCTTCTGTAGCTGACATCGTATAAATCGGATGTGTGAAGGCATTATCTGGTTTCCAATGTGAACCCAGTTCAGCAACGATGTCGCCGAGCCAACACGAATGTATTCGACCTCCGGGTCTAGAAAAAGCAAAGTACGTATTACCTATAAAAAAAATTGAGACTTCACACCTATTTTTCGTAAGATTATATATGTAACTGGCACACACGCCAGTTGCAATTAGTTCACAATTTAGTTTGCAGCACTTCGAAATATAATCTATTAAAATTATATAGAGTATATTTAAATTCTGAACTTTTATTTCTACTCAATTAATTTATTTCTTCTTATATACAAACAATTTAAATAACCCAGCATTTAGCAGACTTTAGTAACAAACCTCTCGTAGGCTTCAAGAACGACAATGTTGTTGATGCCCCGTTGGGAGAGCCTAGCGGCGGCCGACAACCCCGCCATACCGGCACCAATGATCACCACGCGGGGCTCCGGGTAACATTTTTCTGGGTCGCAAGGATCCACTGAGCATATATGCCTGTCTTCCATATCAGGACCGCAGTCGGTTATGGCGAAAGGGTTGTCCGACATCCTTGTAAGTTATAAAGTTATCATGAGAATTATTATAACATACTATGATTGTGTTCCCCTTTACCCGATTGGCGTTTACCGGGCCTAAAGGGGTTAAGCATTCCTTCAGACGTGCATTCCCTGCTTCGGAAAATAATAGTGTTTAAATCTGATGGAAATAGTGTAGTATGCCCCACAATGTAAATAAATATACCTATACGTATTAATTAAACATACCATCTCATCCGAATCTTCTGCCATTGTCTTGTTATAAGTGATAACAAATTACGCTGAATTTTCATGTGTTTAACTAAATTTTACTATTGCGATTTATATCCTAATAATCAGTGTTACATTTCCGATTTCCGTGATAATGCAGAGTGACAAATAAAGAAGACTGTCATGATGACTTTAGTTTTGTTTCATCTATATCGTCTTATCTTGAATTGCCATCAACATGTATTTTTAGAAGAGGTATATCTATTAAATGGTTGGTTAAATGCTCTAAGCAGTGATGTGTCAGATGGTTCTAAGCTGTCTCAGCTGGTCTGTATTACATCATGGTATAATAATATCATGATGTAGGTATTACATATTTTGTCCCATTGGTACATTCATGTCCTCAAACTCCGAACGGTCTCCTAAATTATAAGAAATGAAAAAGTTGGAACTGCATTGATAATAACAGTGTCTTATTATTGAGTTGACGAATGGATTAAGTCTAGAACATGATGCGTTAGTTCTTTACTCCGTTTCAATTATCTCCGGAATTCCATTCAAGTCAACTTCGGCATTGAGTAAAGCGAGTCAAATATCTGCATTTTTATTGATTAATTTACATTGATTATTTCGTCATCAAAATCAACTCAAAATGCATTTGAAGACATCAAGTCTAATTGTTTAATAATGAGTGTTATCATTCATTAACGTTCGGTACAGTTAGCAACAACAATGAAAATCGGTGCAGACTGGAGCTAGCAGAATATAAATCTACCAAACATACATACAGCTAATGTGAATCGTAACGCGTTCTTTGGAAAAGAGCAAGCGAAACGGTTAATGTTTTATTTGGCAGCGGTACCGGGACCGCTGTGGCGCCGTTGTGATTTTTCCACTGTTTTTGCGGCGCACTAATTGCTAGACTTCTCAAAGTTTGCTAACCGTACACTGAGTAATTGTTTTCACCATTTGTATTAAGTATATTTTCTTTACGACTTAGTTTCTTGGAATACCCTTCTCCTTAGAAGTTAAGGTAAAATTATGTTTAAGTGTAATTTTGAAACATTCCTAACCTAAATACTGATAGATGCCTTCAAGAAGACTTAAACATCTTTATAAGACTGCGGAAAACTAAACTAGAACGAAACTAAATTCATTACAATACCTTAGCAATGATGCTTATCGCATTATCACCGGCTCAGCTCCGGCCAAAAAAAAACAACCAATCACAATTATTAAGCGTATTTTTATAAATTATAATACCTAACCTATTATGCTTACAACAAATCGAGCGTTACTATACAAAATTAAATGGTTTAACTTCGACATTAAGAGATCACATCACGACAACACATAACGGTCCGGGCCAGTCGGCAAACAGAACACTATATCCGAGACAAAATATTCGTCAATCGTCACTCGCACTCGAAACATTGTGTCCAGAAGCGATCCAGCATGTGGTAGAAATGTCGACTCACTCCGAGCAGTGAGTGCTTCTCATCGGCGTAGCTCTGAAAAGAAACAGACTTTGTATAACAAACTACGGATATACAACTTAAGCCTGTTCGACCTTGTGACAGATAGATAAAGTGTTTCGGGAAAGTTTTGTTGCGCCGATTCTTCTTGCAAAAACTAGGAAGCGTTTTAAGACTGACTTAGCAATATTGAGCTTCAAAAGGAAGAAGTAAACAATTTGATCATAACAATAACATCTTGCAACTCAGTTGTTTTTTGCTATGTTGTTTTTTTATGAAGTTTCTATCGACAGAAGACTAAAGACTGGGTCTAAAATGAATAATATGGCTTTCTGACACCAAAAGGTTTAGGTAAAATAACACGGGATATATCATGATGTATTGATACAATTCAAATGCAAAATCGTTCTCCATCTTTATAGTCTACACACTCAAATTTCGCGGTTTGCGAATGCGAAATGCGTTTGTGTGTGTCAAGTCCTGCATAAAGCCAATAATCGGATCACATAAGTAAAAAGTGTAATAAATAACATTGACAGATTGCTTACTACAACACATAAGTACTACCTACAATAATTCGCGAAGAACTCCTTGTATCTATCAACACAAACATTGTGTTGTAATAACTACTCGTTACTCTCAAATTGTAATCATGCAATCTTGGTGGTTACTCAACTGACTATGTTTTACTTAGCAGATTATAGTTGTGAAGAAATGTTGGTAGAATAGCCATTTTTTATGAAGATAATTTTGGTACGAGCTATCATTACATGAAATGCAATATTAGGATTATTAGCAGGTCTTACAAAATTTAAAAACCTATGTTACAAAACAAGACATGGACCGTATTCTGTATCTCGTTACACGAGTCATAACGAAATAAACAAACTTCTTGTCA
Source organism: Abrostola tripartita (assembly GCA_905340225.1). NCBI lineage: Eukaryota > Metazoa > Arthropoda > Insecta > Lepidoptera > Noctuidae > Abrostola > Abrostola tripartita. Next base: position 9,934,368 of record HG996488.1, read on the forward strand.
AGGTCTACAAAAATATTGAGAATTTAGCCTTTATCATTACGTCATAATATTTTACCATTTGTTGGAAATCGATATCCATATGTTGCAGCTCCTTAGCGAGTAGCATACTGTGCTGGTAATGCACGTTATCATCATCAGTGCCGTGCACCAACAGGTAGCGGCGCCCGCGCAGTTTCTCCGACTGCTGAATGATGTCGGAACGAGCGTAGCCGTCTGGATTCGCTTGTGGTGTGTCCATGTATCGCTCAGTATACATAGTATCTGGAAAAGCAAGTTATATTCAAAGTGAGACTTAGTGATTGACGGTACAGTTTAGTATGCACGAGGTTATAGGTTCGAATTTTGTGATGTACCTAATGTCACATTTTAGTGTTATAAATTGTTATAAGATGGTAAAACAAATCGTTAGAAAACCTGGATTGAATGGTGTAAAACCAAGAAGAAGTAAGCAAGCGTTATGGTGCTCTATCGTTCTCATTATTAGAAGAGTTCTATGCATGCTCCTGCAATGAGACAATTATAGGCCAGTATTTATTATTATAACTTACCATAATACAGCCAGGAGGTGACAGGAGCGACAGCCGCCCCACAGGCGAGCGTTTTCTGGTCATCCTGTATGAGCATCATGGTGGACACGAACCCGCCGTAGCTCCAGCCCCACACGCCAATCCGTTCCGGGTCAATGAAGGAGTATACGTTAGCCAGACTCCTGAAAAACATAAGAAGTTCCATATAAACACAATACATGTTCCACTTCAAACAGAAGATAGACAGATAATATGCTTCATTGCACACCAGGAAATACAGAATAAAAAAAGGAAGTCTTTTACTGCGATCTTCCTGTCGTATGGTTGATGAACAACCTGGTGTCAGAGTTTCAACCGCCTGTTAGCCTCTGACATGGCTTTACACACCGTTGTAAAATCTCTCAGGTGTGCCGGTTTCCTCACGATGTTTTCCTTCACCTCTTTTAGCAACTGATAACTAATGTATAGTATGCACATGAATTCGAAAAGACATTGGTGCGTGCCGGGGTTTAAACTTGCGACCTTGACTTGGCAGTCCAACGGTCATACCACTCGGCTATCAGTACTACGATAAGATTAGTGAGACTATGAGTGAGAGGAACCCCCTTGTATTTGCACGCTCACTAAATCTTCCGCGTAGTACGTTAACATCAGCTGATATTGACTGCCGTGATCAGCCTTAAGTGCAACTCAATAGTTAAGTTTCTTTAGCTGTTAGAGCTTAAGTAGTGTGTAGGTACTTTGCGGCATTCTTTGATATACCTATATATATAATATACATTTCTTTCCCGATTCATTGAGAAGGTAACGATATTTCTCTTAGATATTTTGTGAGAATTAAGTAACATAAATGGTCAAACTGCTCAGGCTTAGCAAGTGCCGTAAAATCAATTTGTGCACGGGACACAATGGTATGAAATTATCAAACATTCTTCAGGTGCAAAACTAATATGAACAAGAACGAATATATCGAATAGCAGTTGAATAAATAGAGATTTGAAATTAAGGTACAGTCAGGTATCAAAATTCAAAATATACATTTTTATGATTGCAATGATGGTTTATCCAAATTTTGTTTTACATTTTTATATTCTATAATAACCAGCTTTACTAAACTATGTCAGTCATATTTCATTAGTTTAGGGGTTTTGAATTTGCTGCAGTACATATAACGTTATTTTTTCTTTAAATATTGTAACATTGTGACTAAATTTAATGGTTATGTTACACTTTGTTGCATATTTGCGGTACTTATGCAAATTAATTTAGTATCACCGTCACAGACCGCGGTTCTTTTTTATGAGTTTATGTAGTTACGAAGACCACTATGCTTAAAAATATGTAGTTACCTATTTAAAGTACGCTCAAGAGCTAAAAGTGTTTCTACATGAGTAGTAGGTAAGACTCAATTCAAAGATGACTGGATTTCATAACTAACACGATTGAGAAAAACTATGCAGGAAGTTGACTGAAGAAATGAGATTAATCATACGATGTTAAAAATGTTACTTTCCTTGCGTTAGCTACAAATTACGAAAAACAAAAAATATTTAAGTAAGAGCCTATAATGTATAGGGTTTCCCATTTTACGTAAAAGGTGCGATGTGACACAACCTTACAATAATAAGTGTTAATTGGCTTCTAGTATTTAGCTTGAATGGCTTCGAATTAACCACTTATAGGATATGTAAGGATTATGTTCAAGCAAACCGAAATAATCATAGTTAAGGTAAAATATTGTCACTATGACCTTAAGGTTGCAGTGGATCGCACTACGTTAAATATCCAGAGATATCTGTCAATTAGTAGCATAATTCTCGTACGTTAAATATACTGCCTATTGATTACTAAGAATATTGATTATAAGGAGACAAATAATAGGGTCATTATTAATAAAGATTTACCCTAAAATTATTTTATAAAATTTCTTACTGCCTCCCAAAGACCGTCATGTTTCCCAGAATCATATTCAATACGTTACATACCGTAGGATTTGCTTGTTGTTTTAGGTAAATATAAAGTAAGCTTTAAAAATTTGCTCTTCCTCATACCTGATAGTCATCAAAGTGTCTGCAACTTCGACGGTGCCGAGCGCGTTGTTGATAGCGTGCATGGACTCCACGCCGAGCACCCCCGAGCCGCGCACATCAATGGACGCTACTATGTAACTTCTATTTGTCGTTAAGTACGTATTATAGTATTCTGTAACAATAAAAAGTGTGTAAATATTCATTCATCTTCTATTTGTGTATCAAGGGGTCCCTTAAAATGTTAAGTCATCAGTCTGTCACAAGCACATGTATCGACTAAAGACTTCGATGTCTCCTGTTGGTTTTGTGAGAGCACAACAGGTTTACTCGCAGACTAGAAACAAATTGCTGCTATGTACACGTATATTAGGCCCGTTTAAGGATCCAATTTTAACCCTAAGCGTAGCCCTCAGTCACCACTACTACAGAATCATTACGTCAATCCAGTCTTTAAAAGTTGCCTAAGTAATAATAATTTTATAGTTTTCATCAGTCCATCGATGAGTTGGTTTTAATTATAAGAGCACACAAGCACTATGTAAGCACTCGAAAGTGCATAGACCAACAAAAATATGGGCCATTGTGTGCAGCGTTCTATTTATTTAACGCTCACGAAGGCAAACGAAGTCTTGTTCGACGCGGAAACTTCTGAAATAACTTTTGATATTGCGGCGCCTTCATCAACTTGTACTGCATGCCCTCAAACAAACACATATTTAACTTTGAACCGCGGATGACTTGATGTGTACGATATACGGTCGAAGTTATTTTTATGAGCATGATATTGGAATTCTTAACAACGATTAACTTACTGAACTTTGTCATATTACTGTACAATAAAGAGTTCTGTATTCGAAGCATTCAGGGTTACCAACATAGCGATTTTCTTCGTGGGGAAATCATATACTTATTCAAGTAGGTAGATATCGCTCTAGATCAAGTGTGAAATATTGGTATTGAAATAAGTTGAACTACTGCGTACGCACCGATATTTAATTCTCTTTTTAGTCACGTAATTGCAATCTTGTGTTACCTACCTTAAATACCTCAAAAGGATATGAACTATTCCTCTTGATTGTTACTAGAAAAAAAATCTTAAGGTAAATAAAGAACATACCTAAATCAAAGCTGTCCTTAACCCTGCTCGTGCCGGGTCCAGCGTACACTCTCACCACCATTGGGTACTTCACGCCAGACTTCATGTCAGGTGGTAGCAGGAGCTTCACGTGCCCCAGCGGGCTGTCCCCCATGGCCACCACGTTGAACAGTATCATCGGTAACTTGTATTGCCTTAACTTATCTTTTAGTCTAAAATTATCTTTGATCAGTTTGAAGCTGTCTTCCTGTGAATAAATTATGCCATATTAGTAAAGGAACTAAATTTTTATGCAAAACTTCGAAAAATTCTAAAAACATATTATTATTACCCAAAATTATTCAAACTTACTTTACTGTTATATAAGAAAATTTTCGGTGGATTGTAGGACGCGCTGCAGGTCACAATGGCATAGCTAGCGCCTGGCGAAAACGATGCCGATACGTGATGACAAGAATGTTCCCTGCACGTCACACATCGCACCACACCTCCCGAAGTGGCCCACATCTGTCGCAACCACGGGACATTGCCAGGAGACACTACATAGTACACGGTATCAGTTTCTTGGTTCCACCCTAAAATCTCAGTCACGGTCGAGTTTCCAGGACTCAAGTCTTCTGTTGTCAGAGATATAAAGTCAAATTTTCCAGCGTGAGGGAACCTTTGATCACCATTGTATAAGTATTGTATTTCCAACATCTTATTTCCTGGTTTGTCGAAGAAAGGCGTCCTTACGTCAATCCAGCCGTTTGATTCAGAATGCTCTTTGACTATGCTGCACTTATCCTTCTGCAAGTCGCAGTTGACTAGTACGCTGACGTTTTGGCGTCTGTTCAGCCATAATACTATAAGATTTTGTTCGGAAGCCCAGTTGACTCTGCCCAAGTAGTGGTCCAACCCAACTATGTCAACTGGAGCTGGAATATTCCACGGCTCACCGCGAAGGTCGTCCAGTTTGAAGACACGTAACCCAACCACCGGATTTTCGCGACCTGCCTGACAATAAGAAATGCTATTGTTAGAGATTCATTGTTATACTTAAAGGAGAATTTTGATGTAAAAGGGATCATATAGTTATGTTTAAGCAATATTAGTGCCTTAAGGCCTCCATCTAAAGCAATTTTAGGTGCCTATTTCTATGGGTATACTTGGTATGAGCCTTGTTAGTTTACCTTTGGATACTTGAAGTGGACTATTTCGGGGTACTGGTTATTCAAGTCAGACGGCTGACCGTAGTACGGATATGTGGCCGTCTCTACGTTGGTATCGTTGAATGATGCTACGGCCAGATAGCTGCCATGAGGTGAAAACCACATGGCTTCAGCTGCGTTGAACATCTCCTCTGCAATAAAAAACTCTTCGTACATACCAAGAAATAGGGAATTCCTATAAATAATAGACTCGCAACAATTATGTTATCAGCTAATTACACCAATATTGGTAGATCTTTTATAGGTCCCAATAATAGGGGTAAGCTTCCCGCTAACCGGGAACAAATCCAGATTCCGATCTACTAAGAATTACGTAATGGAAAATCCCTTGCTCTCTCATCCTTGACTTACCTTCGTAAAGCCAGTCAGTGACTCCGTGGTATATTTCCCCAGGTTTGCCGTCGTTGGTGAGGGCCACAGCGTTGTCGGTGTCGACATCGTGTACATAATACACGTTGTTCTCCCGCACGTACGCCAGCGACCGGCCACTGCCCCACACCACCACATCCAAGGAGTTCTTGCCAAGCCTTATGATTGATCTGTACAAGAAAGGTACACAAATACACATTACTGAGGATAGATATATAGCATAATTATGATTTGTTGAACACCATAATATTAATTTATTTACATTAACATCACCGTTAATTAAAAGGGAAAAATGATGTGAATGAAAACTTTTTACCCACCTAACCCTTTCTTAGGTAGGTAAATTGCGCGAAAATGATTGCAGTTCTTTGTAAGAATTAAACCTAAACATTCGTATGTTCATGAAATCTCTCTCTTATCAACAAACCAATTCTTTTGTAAATGACGTCTGACATATGACGTCATCGGTTTGTAATCGGTAATGTTTTACTTGCAACATGTTGTGTTAATTACTGATACAACTGGATGACATGTTTTCTAAGCAGTGTTTCGTTTTTTTATAGCTGTTCGATTGTTTATTGATTCAATAGGCGAAGTAGTAAAAATACGTCCATAGAATATATAGAAATCAATCAATCCTATGTTTCGTTCTCAACAATAGGAAACTAGCTACATTCTTATAATATTTTATATATACCTAGTATTGTGACAAATATAAATTTAAAAGGAATGCATGATATCCTTTTTTTTCTATATACAATTTCTTAATTTAAATATAAAGTAAATATTGGTTTGATTTCTACGATTACGATGTATCGTTCCGGTGACGCGCGCGTCTGCGAACGTTTCTGACAGAAAAGCCATTGTAGCGCAATCCAGGCACGCCCATGCTATATAAAATTAAGTATTTACTAGCACTTTATAGTATTTAGTTAGTGACTGTACAATTGAACAAGTAACATATTTACTAGTACTTTTTAGTATTTTGTTAGTCACTGTACCTACAATCGAACAGGTATTTACTTGTACACACTTTATATTATTTTGTATGTGACTGTACAATATTGAACAAGTTATTACTTACTTGGTCTCGAGGTCATACACCCAGTACTCGGCAGTGTTCGAGTGCCTGTATTTCTGAAATTTGAAAGTTGTGTCATAAAGTTGTCGCTCACACATTAAAGTGATATTTATCCTTCTACAAACATTGATTAATTAATGCCTAAGAGTACCTATACAAGGTATTATTTTCCTGTTTGTAGCTACTACTATTACTAGCCTTTAAAAATCGTAGTCGTCGTAGTAAGTTATACTTAACTTAGTTTTAACATGTATATCTATAAATTAAAATATGCAGGTAGAGGGTTAATAGTAGGTTTCATGCAAGTAGGTACGCAGTCTCAATTAGCGCTATCTTAATACACTCGTTAATTTAATAACGATAAACGAATGCGTTTCGTAATGACGTCATATGGGGAATTCGTATCAAAAACAACCTTTTCAATGTGTTATAAGGTTATCGCTTACAGTTCTAACCGGCTTAATGACGGGAAAGTAATCAACAAAGCGATTAATTAGGCATTATTTAAAACCGTGGACGGTCTGCCGCGTCACGAACCTAACAGATTTGAGTCAACCACTCGATAATGACCTACCTCCAATTTACTACATCGACTGACATGCAGCAGACACTATTAGGTATTATAAAAAAAACTTTTCGCAGGCACTGGTCATCGCAGTGGCTTTTAAACGGATTAACAGCACATTGGTGCTTCTCTTTGGTGCTATACAATAAAGAAAGACTAAACAATAATAATCTTCAAAAGTAGAAAACTAATTGTTGATTTCGTATTGTCATGCCAGTGGCAAATAGTAAATAATAGAAAATAACCGAAGCCTTAAAAAAATGTATGTGTCTGAAATTAAATATGACAACTTTTTGACGACTCAATTGGCGCAGTGGCTAAGTGATTGGACTGCTGCGCTTAGGGTTGCGGGTTCGATTCCCGCACGGGACAAAAATTTGTGCGATCCGCAGATGTTTGTCCCGAGTCTGGGTGTTTGTGTATGTGATATTCCATGTTTGTGAAACGCACCCACGATACAGGAGAAATTCCTAGGGTGAGACGACGTTTTTAAAAAAAAAAAAAAAAACTTTTATAATTTTGATTAAATAAAGGTGTCATTTGCTAAACGATAGATATTTACTAAACGAATTGAATTGTTGTTTATGCTACGCTTTATCTCAGTTTGACATGTTTGTTCGTCTCTAATTGTATTTAACACCTTGTATACCATGTAGTGCAAATATATGATTTTTTTTTTATTCTGTATTGCTTTATTCCAAGAGGAAACTGGCAAAAAGGGTAAGATATACGTATAGACGTTTCGCGTATATACCACACCAATTAAGATCAATTGAATTATCCAACACGTGGACTAGTTTTACATATTTAAAGAATAAATTCAATGCATATGACGTCAAAGTGGTACCTATTAATAAAACTAGATTAGTTACAAGAGTACAATTGGTGTTATTCTATATCATTATCTGTGTACCTACCTATGTTTTATGTATGATCACTAGTTTCCTTCCCTATTTGAATGGGAGAGGACTTGCCCTCCATTGGGACGGCAACAGGCTGGTGTTATTGTATTATTTGTATTCATTTAGAATCGATGAAGGTAATAAAAATTATATCCTCTTGACCTAATTTTGATCTATCAGGCAATCTGATCCTTGATAAGCCAGGATATATATTATATATCCAATAATCCACTAGGTTCTTCGCAAACACATACTTATTTTTAGTCGTTGCCAACCACAGGCCAATCTCTGACTTTTAGTTATAGTTTTTTTTTAATAACTTCTTCCCACACTAGGAATTTCTTTTCTACTGTGGGTGCGTTTCACAAACATGAAATATCACGTACACAAACACCCAAACTCGGGACAAACATCTGTGGATAGCACAATTTTTTGTCCGGTGCGGGAATCGAACCCGCAGCCCTATCACTTAGCCACTGCGCAAATCAGATCGTCATAGTGTTTATGTAGATGTCTAATAACCGCGATTTCTGTCTTTTGGTGGTTGTTGTTTTAATTATTTAATGCACCCCTAATGTATCAGCAAAAACATTGATTATGTATGGGAAACATTTAATTTTTATGACATTGACATTTTAAAACCGTAGTTACCTCTGTTTTTAAATAACAATTTTTTAAATTACCTCTCCGGTGAGTAACAAATCAATATCCATCTTATATCTATACACCGACTACTTATGAATAGCCTTGGCAATTACACTTACAGCGTTATGAATAATAAGCAACACGTAAAAAAACAGCAGCGTTTTAAAACTATAATAACACTGGTTAACACCAATCGCTTCTATAAACCAACTAAATTAGAATAGACACGATTTTCATTTATTTATATTGCCCCTTAGTAGGTATTATTATGGGTACGTTTTAAAGACTTAGACTGTTTATTTCGGCTAGGGATTGAAGCTACGGCCAGAGCAGCACTTTAACCGGTAACTGCGCATCCAGAAGTCAAAAATGGCTAATTAAAAGTCTACCCAAACTAACAATTATTTATTAATAAATTAAAATTCAAAAGTCTTTTTTTACCCGATTAGTGCAATGGACAGCCCACTTACCATGAACTCTTAAAGCAGGACAGTTTCCGATGTGGAAGCGAGACGCCGGCGCCGCTACGTGTTGTGTAATGCGGCTTCTCACTTTCACAACGTAAACTGTCCTGCTTTAAGAGTTCATGGTAAGGGGGCAAGAAAATGTTAAATGCCTTTGTGATACATCTGGATATTTGTTACAAAGTTGGCCAGAATATATTAAAAAATGCCTAACAACGACAAAAAATATTTAATGCTACCCAACCATATAAATATCAAATCAATATATTAAAATAATTTTAATAATGTTTACCTGATATTAACAAACATATTCAACTAATGAAACGTAGCTGGGAAGTCCAACTATGATAAGACGATTATTTAAATATTGCATTGTTTGTATTGTACATGACATGATTCTGTAGTATATTGTACCTATAAATAATTACTTATACTCGGTTCATCAACCATAAGATATGATAAAGACTTAAAACATAACATCACGCCTGAATTCCCCGAAGGGGTAGGCAGAGGTGCCTATATTATAGTACCACATTGCGCCAGTTATGTTTTTAGGCCCCAATGAAATAGGGGGCAAGCCTATTGACATCAACCGGGCACTAATCCAGACTCCTACCTAATAAAAAACCAAGCAACACTTTGGTAAACCCGGGATTTAAACCCAGGACCTCGCGCTCAGCAGTTGCGCTTAACGACCTCTACACCAATGAGGCAGTCATTTATTAAAATATTCAAATATATAACGCAAATTAGCATATAACAAGACACGATTTATTAAACAAATATTTTAGCTTAGGTTACGTAGTTGTCAAGATAGCTTTGTTTAAGGTAAAGCACTTAGAAAGATTGTTTACATTTTTAGCTAATTACTTTACTAGCATACGCTAAGCATTAGGTACGCCTTGACCTGACGTATTATATAACGTATGTCGCAAGTCTAGTCTAGAGAGAAGGGAATGTGAGTAGCCGGTGAACGCTGCGCTGCACAGATTGATAATAAAGTAAATAACGTGAGGTGACGCGTAATGAGTAATGACGGTAGGTAAGCGACTTTACGGATAACTATGGTATCTTCATCATCATCATCAGCCGGAAGACGTCCACTGCTGGACAAAGGCCTCCCCCGTAGAACGCCATAATGAACGACAACTTGGAAGACGCAGCGTTGGCAGGCCTCCCACCAGGTGGACCGACGATATCGTCAGAGTTGCGGGCAACCGGTGGATGCAAACTATGGTATACGTTACGTTAAATGTTACCAAAATACCGTCACTGTCACCTGTGACAAGTGTGAGATCTATTTGTTACTGTTTAATCACTTTTTACACGACTGCCCAAAACAAGGAGTGTAATGATTTCAGGGTTCATGTATGTGAGTTTCATTATTCCACCAAAACTTCTGAATGCCTGAACTGATTTTGATGTATGGATGTGTCGTTAGAATCCTTACACTATCGCGAGTAACATAGGCTTTAAATCATCATCATCAGCCGTAAGGCGTCCACTGTTGAGCGTGGGGATTATGGCAACACCCCCCTTCTAAAAGGAGGAGGCCTTCGTTCAACAGGCTTTAAATAAATGAAACAAATTCGAAAATATGATAAAAAATTAAAAAACACGACTGCCATGACAAAAACGAACTAAAAAGTGAAAAGCAAGTTCCTTCGCAGTCGGGGGACCGTTCTGTGGAACACTGTCTTATCTAAGAGGTAGTAGTGGCAGTCGTGGTTTTTATTATATTTTTATAATGTAGTTCTATTTCTTTTATCTAAATTCCATGACTGAAGATATCACCTGGATTATACAATTTGTACCTACAAGAACAACGATTGACGTCAATATGAAGAAAATCTGTGATGAAATAACAATTGTGTACGCTTAAATTTTGCGCTTAACTATCAAATAGACGATTATAACAAAAGCCTTGCAACATGTATAACCAATAAACCATAGGAAGGTCGGTTGTAATTTTCCAGCGTTTTCGAGAAAATATTTAAAGATATCATCATTATCATCAGCCTATCTCCGTCCACTGCTGGACTTGACAAAGGCCTCTCCTATGACACGCCACTGAGTTCGATCTTCGACATTGAAGGTATGAATTTCCTGAATTATGAGGTCGTTGAATTTAAACCGTCGATCAATTATGGCGGTTACATAAATGCAGTCTATACATGTAAAAAAAATAAAAATATCAAATGTAACTTAATGAATACCAATATCTAATCGAACGTTAGGTACAATAATTCAATTAAAACTCCAGGCTACTGAATATTTTATCGGATAAATTCCTACAGAAGTAGAATGCAAAGAGGAGAACATTATCTATTTTGCATACTTCGCCATCGTAGTAGAAAACTCTAATGATGATATCAGCTATAAATAGGTTGTAACTTCTTGTATCGGCCATTCATCTAGAATGTTCAATATTCTATTCTTTAATTCTTCCTGCCTTTTAATAAATAACACCTATTGCACTATATCATTACAAAGGTTGTTTGTCAGAATAAATGTAATAATATCTCAAATATCAAAAATTTAAATTGAACAATACTTCAATGAGAGTATTAATATCTGTTAGGTAAGTTTAACATCTTAAAATTGGCAATTAAAGTCCCATCTTTTAATTAGGGAAACAAACATTAGGTGTACAAACTGTAGATCCTTCTGCAAGAATTTTACAGCTGGAGAGAAATGCTGAGGAAAACCAAACATTCCAAGTAAGTTATTTTTTAGATGCAAATTATTATCAAGTGAAAATATCATCTTGAGGAGCTAGACAGCACACGCAGTGGTTAACACCATCGGTCTACGCACACGATATTAATTAGTACTCCCATTATAATTTCCATTTAATTGCATTCTCAGCATTATAAAACACGGCTATGACGTAGTTTTACACCTTTTCTAATTAATCGCAAGGAAAATTGTAAATTAAAATGAATGAAAATCTTGAAATTGATAATTCAATTTTGCATACCTACGTACGTATGCGTATTGTTTATGAGTGAAAATATTACTGTTAAAACTCACATTTGTCTAGTCAGTAAATAAGGAACATTTTCTTTCTTTATTTAAATTGAACCACCTATTTTTAAAACGTATTTTTTTAGTATCATAATTAAAAGCCTCGTCCAGCGTCCTCTTTTTCTATCATAATCTTATTCCTCAAAAACCTTTTCGGTAAGATTCATCTCTGGCCATCGTTTTTAACATAGAGATGTTCTCAAAAGGTGCTAACACAGCGATCCCGTTACGAGATTCCTAAGTCTTATTACAGAAACGGGAATGTACTTAGGGTACATAATAGAGCGAGAATTTTCCGGCTCGCAAGGAATCTTGGTCAGCCGCGAAGTAAGAGGTAGGGAATTCCGGTTCGCGAATGCATTACACCAACGACCCGCTTTTTGTCAATTATCAGTGTAATATGGAGCTACGTAATAACCTTGCCAAATCGATTGGTCAAGAATTCAAGATACCGCCAACAAAATGATAGATACCTAGGTAGGTCATATTTTATATTTAAGTACTTAATTCCTTATTGACCAAATAATTTTACGCCATTCTTAGCTTATCATTTTTCAAATGTGCGTGAAAATTTTCATTTAGTTACCTAATTCTAAACCAAGAACATTAAACATGATTACATCCTCAAATTGTCCATGAATTCATACCTAAGTACTGATATAAATAAGGAAAATCAAAATGAGTATTATTTTTAGTGTAGCAACTAAGTTAATTAAGAATAATTCATTATTTATAAACAATGGATTTTAAACTTACTTTTTGCTTATTTGTTGTTAATAACAAATACTTCAGGTCTTCCGAGAACGTTGATATGGTGTAGTTACTGAGTTTTACCTGTTAACAAAAGATACAAGTTATAATACATAGTATAAAAGATAAACGATCTCAAGTGTAGGTTTTGTTGTCAAGGAACTTTTCTACCTTGTTATTATAATAACAGCCTATAACTGTCCCACTGCATCCGGTTTAAGACAGTCAAATTCAAGGTCAAATCAGACTGTTAGATAAGAACGAAATTAGTCGGGAAAGAAAATAGAATGAGTCGGAAACTAGAAAGATATATAGGGGAGCGTGGGTTCAGTGAATCACGGGGTACAGGAGATCTACGACCCTATTACACTTGCATACGTCATGCTCCTATTATGACTCCTGGATAACCTATCTATGTCCAATACCCATCCATTCCAACAGAGACTCCAAATTCCTTTGCAACACTTACCAAATCAGTTTCATCCAGAATAGCAGAATAAGTTTCCTGGCTCGTATCAAATTTCCAGACCCCGAGACCCGCCTCCTTGTAAATGTATTGTGTATCTGAAATAATAGCATATTGTCTTATAAGTGAAGAATTACAAAAGTAGGGTGAGACAGTCTCATCTAAGCTATGCCAACCTAACAAAGACGACTTACGTAATGTCGAAGCATCTAAACGTTAATAGGCGGAAAAATTATGGTTTAGTGAGAACAGGCCCTAAGGTTTCAAAAACTATCAAATAAATTGTGACTGTAATTTAGATTGTCACAAATAATTCTTTACGCACGTAAAACATAAGATATCAAATTAAGTACATAAGAAGACATAGTCAATGATAAAATGGAAGAAGAAAAAAGTAATATGTACTGATGTTGCGTTCGTTTTTAGATCGAATCATATCAGACCAGCTGACTCAGCGAACTTCGCACCGCCATTCAAACCTACCCTGGACTTCCACAAAAATTTCAAGGCCTAAAAATAGGCAAATCGGTCCAGCTATTTTCGAGTTTTAGCGAGACTAACAAACATCAATTCGTTTTTAGATATGATAGAAGATAGGCGTAATTTACAGTAACAAAACATATCTATCTGTGTCCGATATAGCACAATTCGAAAAACGTGGTAGTGTTATTTATATGAAATTAAGTGTGCACTCTTCCTTCCTTATCAGACAACCGATGGTTTGGACAGCTCGTTAACTATTAAGTCATGGTCTCTTACGTAAACGTAACGTTATTCACGTAAGAGTTAACGTTTGAATAGCCATTACTGTAATGATGACTACTCAACTGCCTCGTTGATCTAGTGGTCTCTAAGTGCGACTGCTGAGCAAGAGGTCCTGGGTTCAAATCCCGGGTCGGGCAAAGTGTTACTGACTTTTCCATTAGGTAATTCCCAGTAGCAGCACGGAGTCTGGATTTGTGCCCGGTTGATGGCAATAAGCTTGCGTCCTATTACATAGGGACTTACAACATAACTGGCGAAATGTGGGTATACTAAATGGTCACCTCTGCCTACCCCTTCGGGGAATACAGGCGTGATGTTATGTTATGTTATGACTACTCAATTAATGTATTGGTCGATTGGGGGATAGCAGTATGCTTCTCAAAAGAAACTCAAGCAGTTTGAAGTTTTGTAAACGTGGTAAAAGGCCACATTGATGTTAAAATAAAATGCATAATGGAGACAAGTCTAATTTAAAAAAAAACCTGATTCGTGCCCTTTTGCCCTCCTATTACAGAAAACAAGAAAAGAGCTTTAGAATTGGTTAACAACGCAACGGTCCAAATCCCTAAATATTTGGTGATAAGCTAAGACTTGACATACACATGGTTACCGTCCTCAGCACATCATACAGCCTACCAAGAAAAATTCTTTAAAATAAAGACGTGCAGCAGTAGTCTGTATATCTACAACTTAACGGAAAAAGAAGCTTCATAATTAATTTACAGAAGGATCCAACATACCTGAGATCCATTGCACAGAGAGCTGTTCCGGGAAGAAGCTGATGGTGAGAGGCACCACTTCCTCGAGGGCGAAGGTCTTCAGGCCACCAGTTAAGTACGGCGATGACTCCGTGTGGCTGCTCAGAAGCGCCAGGACTAGACCCACGATCGTTTTCACCGACTGCAAAAAAGAAAGGAATACATTGTGAATACGATAAAGTTTAAAGGTTTATCAAGAAGAGTAAAGAATTTGGTATTCAGATGCAAATTGACGAAAATTTTTAATTTTAATATATTTGAAGTAAGAATCTATAGAATTGTTCCATTAAATGTTCTACATACAGTAGGTTACAAAAACTCTACCAGGTCCTTATAGACTCTCAGTATGTCAATAATAGATAACACATCCAAAACATCTTAAAATCGATCGGTTTACTAACCTACTATATTTTTGTAAATTAAATAGTAACTGATAAAAAAACTCAAATATTGTACTACGAGTATCAAACAACATTGGTTCAGAAAACAATTTGTAGCCACTCGGCTATACATGCTTAGCTTATAATTGTTATGTATGTTCGACATGGAAACGTAATGCAACATGCCCCCGCAACATTAAAATCCGTGAGCACAACGCTACATCTTCCTAGCTGGTACGAAATTGATTAAACGCTACGAATCCATTGCGTCATTCCTTATCGTAAATATGAGAATTTGTTTAAGAATATATTTTGTTACGGCGACTGTGGGCGGCTGATAAATCTTGGATAAAGGATAGTCGTTGGCAACTCAATGTAAAGTATCCTATTCATAAAAGAGGAGCATTATTAAGTGGCGTCACCAAATAAATGTTGACCTGCTAATTCCGTATGATCACAACTGACATAACCAGCGCGGTTACTATAAGCTTTTCTTGCAGGTCATTTTCCGTTGTGGGTATAGATAAGATAAGACAAAAATCACTTAGTCAAAATGGACTTCAAAAAGTACTTTTCGCACGACAAATTACATCAAGACAGCCCCCAAAACACCCGCCCGTCACCGCTTCCAGCTCTTTGCTTCCAGTCCACCGCTTCGTGGCAGCGCGATACCACACTACACTGCACTTAGCGGTCTCTCTTCCACAACAAGAATGACCTGAATTGCTAGCTTATAGGAAGCCACCTGGTAACCAAATTAACCAGGGCTATTCGCGTTTTAGTAGTATTAAAAAAAAACAAATGGATAACAAACGTTAATCCATAATATTGAATTATTAAACAAGTATCTATACAATCATTACCTCCTTACTCGTATAGGTAATTTTAAAGTAAGAAACGAATTAAAATTTAATAAAATTGTATTGAATTGATTGCCTCGCAAGAGGTCCTGGATTCGAATCCCGGATCGTACTGAGTTTTTCCATTAGACAATTAGCAGCACGGAGTCTGGATGTGTACCCGGTTGATGGCAATAGGCTTGACCCCTAAACAACTTTTAAAATGCGGATGTACTACCCGGATGTACTACCCCCACGGGCATACAGGCGCGATGTTATGTTATGATTGTATTGAACATTTGAAAGTTATAACTGTTGACTAATTATTTTCGATTCAACTTCCGCAACCTTACGACAACATTCGTATTATTGTAACTTCTATCTTTTATAAGTATTATATCAACTCGGTAGCATACATTAATCATAGTCATAGTCATAGTCATAATGTTTTTATTTCATATAGGCTACAAAAGAGCACTTACAAAACGTCAAACTAGTTGCACGGTTCCAAAAAGTCGTTTCTATGGAGAAGAACCGGCAAGAAACTCCATAGTTACTCTTTTAAAAATATGGTTTAACAATCATTTCAAATATGAGAGAATAATGAGCTACACAATATACCTAAAATGAGAATACGAGTAGCATCAAAGTCAAATAAAAAATATTAATATAGATCGGTTATTCTCTCATTTACAATACAATGAGGAGTTATAAGTCTTTTGAATTGAATGAGCTTCAACATCCGGAGAATCAAGATTATGATTACCTTTTTAATGTACTTAGTTATGTCTTAACATGTTGAAATACATAGGTACCTACAATCTACATATTGGAATACATTCTTCAATTGATGTAGAGAAGTGATGAACAAAAGTCTATTCATGCAGCTGTCATAGAATACTGATGTGACTTATGAGAACTTAAAAGTATGATTTGTTGGCTTCTAACACTGCATGCAGTAGAAAGATTGTTTTTATATTGAATCGTCATAAATCATTGTTTTTAATAAGAAAAGATAGAACTTTTGTCTGCCTCGTTATAACATAATGCTTTTTTATAACTATCTTATGCCCGAGACTTCGTCCCCGCGGATTACGATTAAAAAACCTAAACATAGCAGCTGTAAATAGATTTACTTAACAGAATCAAATTTTGTTATTTATTTTATGGGTTTTTATTTTTTCCTGCGGATCCCTAAATATTTTTGATTTTCCAAGTAACCTTTATTAGACCATATAATACCAGCTATCTGTCAGTAACAGTCCCGTGAAAATCGGTCCAGCCGTTTCGGAAATTAACCGGAACAAACAGACAGACAGACAACAATTTTTTAAATTGCCTTTTCGTTATTTGTATCGTGTATAGGTACATTGAGTAAAAATATTTTGATGTTACAAACAGACGCTCCAATTTTATTTGTGTATTGATTGTTTTGACTTGTGACTTTTTAATTGATCTAACGTTAAAATTACGTAATTAGTGAAGTGACTAAACTAAATGGCAAATCTCTTGAACTAATACTTAGTGTAATGCTTGAACTTTTTTTTATTTTGCAAATAGGTTTACAGGAAACACTTTTACGCGTCCTTTTATAAACTACGTTGTTGTTGTAGGTACGTTCTTTTTTTAAACTAGATGGCGTCGGCATTTCCTAATTGAATATTTTTGAGAAGAACTATTTAAGTAGAACGAACTATATAGTCATTAACCTATTAAATAATACATTTGTACAAATCTCGCAACACTCCTTATGACTTCCAAGGATAGAAGGTAAGCATATGAAAAAATCTACTGTATATAATAATAATAATTTGTTTATTCACACAATACAATACACACACTTTTATACTCATATAAAAAACACAGCAATACAATACTTTTGAATTAAAAATAAAATATGTCTTGTGTTAAAAACAACAAACAAAGAAGACAAACAATATAAATTAATATAAACAATATAACTTAATCTATTTGAATCCAGCGCCTATATGTAGCAGTTATGATCAATCTATCCGAAAAGCTTTTTATTGTTGTGTTATCACACTTTTCTATTCCGTCCATAGCTTAGGCTTCTTTAGATAGCATCAAAATTATTTATATTTATTTAAACGCGAAAAACTTTTCGTTACGTCAGCAATCTGAACTGACGAAATTATAGTCTTAAACTTAATATCAGGAAAGAACATGAAGCTTCTTTTTATCCCCAAAACGTACAATTGTCCACGCAGGCGAAGTTGCAAGCGATCCAATATAGGTATACGGTAGCGCTATAACCTGACATTGTGTCGATAACACTGCAAAGTCCTTCTACTCGTTAGTGTTAAATTAAAATGTAATCTTTATTGTTCCATAACCAATAGCCACTATATCGACATTTGAATTGAATAAGTCATTGTTGTATGTTCCAATATTCAAGCGATGACAATTCACTGTTTACATCTGGACTTGCCCTAAATACGTAAATACAAAGGTGCAAAGAAGGCTGGTGTAAACACAGACGAATTAGCCAGGTCTGCGTCAGAATTCTGTAAGCACGCGCAAACTCTTGTGGTATATAACGTGAAAGACTTAGTAGTAACGTAAAGGTAAAGGTGTGAACAGGTAAGGGTACAATAGGAAATTCGTTGCGCGAAATCGCGCAACTGTTAGGTCTTTGAAGAACCAGCTGAACCTAACCTTATCGGATTTATAGCAAGGAGGAAAGACGAACAACTATGCTATAAAAACTGTCTTTAGATACCGTTTTTTAGCAACATGTATATGGAACTGTAAATGGGTACAGGTCGCCACTAATCGAACCGTCTAAAGGCTGTATAGTCTCCTAAAGTGAAACACCTCTATATACTCCTGGGCAGGTGTGGTTGTATATAACGGGTAGTCAGAGATCTAACACTAATCATTATTATGTATATCCAATTTAACCTATTCAATAGCCAAGGACGTGACTCGTGGTCGTCTCGTCACCGTAATTTATCAGAAATTCACGTGTCATTAAGATAATATTTCCATAAGCCACAGTCGTCTTCTAAGACATTCATATTAGATTTGGTACTATTTTTGGCTTCACACCTTGATGTTAAAATATCTTTGACTTTTTATAGCTCTATTTGACTAACGGTGAAGATGATAGTGATGAAACGTCGACTTACTGAAACCACTTGACTGAATCCACAAATCCGCAGTCGGCGAATGTCATCGCTTTGGGTTTTCGGTATCTCTGCTCTATACTCTGCACGACAAGAAGCCTTTGCCTTACAGTAATACAGGAATAGGGACGTATTATTATTAATTTATAATTTATGAGGAAGAGTTTTGTTCTCAATTACTTTATAAAGAGAAGCATTTTTTGACAGAGAGTGAGGGGTCGACGATATTAACGACACAATGCGTCGGATCGGACTTGCTTTAGATTATTGACCCTCGACAGAAGTCATTCGTCCTTACTTATAAAGACGCCCAACACATTATGGTTCTGAGTTATGGATAATAACACTGTATGAAATAAGAGGCACTTTATATCCAATAATGAGCGGGGTCACGAGCCTGCCGCGACTCCAGTTCTTGGATAAGGGCACTGTTTGATTCTGAAATTATCCAACCATTCCCGAAAATATCGTGACTACAACCAGAATTGATTATTAATTATTATTAATGGATGGTTTAAAGATCAAATAATAATGAAAGATCATAAACTAGTCGCTAATTTATGACTCATTGCATCATCAATGTATAATCAAATATCCCCACAACAATTTCAAAGAGAGTGTTGTCACAGTTGACAGATCGGGAGATGATCGCATCTAAACAATGTCAATCATACTTTCAATGAATGCGGATGAATAAAAAAGTGTTTGTATTGAACTTACGGAAACAATAGAAACATCAAACAACACGTATTGTTTGGCAGATGACAGTAATGACTAGGAGAAGATTTGAATTAAATCTTACTCGCGCTTGTGCAATATCTAAAGACAATATTTACATCATCACTTTTTAAGGAAAATACAATGAAAATATTTGTAACTACCTACTCGAGACAAGTCTTTTGGGGTCTTACAAAATAACGTTCTCATATTCTGTCCATCGTCCCCAATCTAGTTCCTTAATGTTTTCCTAACACCTATCTATGAAATATGATACCCTGTGGTCTAAATCGACCTTCATGAAACAACACCATACAAGAGGACCAAGACCGCGAAAGAAATGGGGGGATAAAAAACACATAGATATATAAAGATTGTTTCGAAGACCATAATGTCATGACCACATTATGGTCTCCGAAACAATTTTTTAAGGACCTATGGTTTATAGTTAGGCTGCAACCTTTAAAACCTGATTGATTTGTGTAATTTATTTAGTATCTACATTTCCTACCTACTTTACAACTTTTACACGGTTTCACAATATGTTATAATTAAGCTCAATAACAAGCTACTATTGTGATATTATCTCTAAAATATGACTAACATTCGATAAACAAAAGCCGCATAATGTACATTTTTAAATAACAATAAGTATCCGTCAAGTTTAGAATATTTATGTAAATAGGAAGCCAAGTACATTGTTACTGTATGCTATTCATATCTTTTGGCAATAGTTTGGCTACTGGAACGAATAATTTGAATGAAATTAAAATTAGTTTTCAAATCCAGAACAAATCTGTTATCTACGCCAGTTTTAAAGTTATGGTGGTACTAATAATCACGGTCGGTTTTAAATCCTTTAAAGATAAACGTTTTTCGTATTGCCCTTTAGCTACAAAAATCCCACCTACCTTTGTTTACATAATATACAATCACTGTTAAATTTTCGCACAACTGCACAAACAAAATATCTCAAAATATGAGAGGCCGTGATAGTATCCGTCAATACGCAGGCGGAAATACTCACCATTTCACACGCGTACACGCAAGAATCGCAGGATGCGAGGTCGAGACCTCCTCAATGAATGATAATGGTCCAATCAGTGGTCATCACTCGCGCACACCGCTTCACTGCCTGCGCACGAGTTAACACAAAGGCGCGCGGTCACCGACTGCGGCGTCTGCGCCTCGGCGGCCTGCCGAGCTCACACGCTGCCCAGCCTCCATCACCTGACGTACTACAATCCTACTAAGTAAAAACTAGTTTATCACAACATGCATAAAATATAAAAAAACAAGCACTGTGCTCTATATTTAAAAGGAAATATTAAGAAATTATACAAACATTCTACTCGTATCATTAACAATCTGTTGATTTAATTTTTTGCTTCCTTATCCAACCTCTTACCTAGTTCCACATTTTAGTGAAAGGGAAATCTAGTTTTAAATGTTTCTCGATGCGATAGAATGGTATAAGAAATAATGTTACCATAGGTTTTTATTATTTTAGAATCGATTTATAGTGTGCCATGATTTGGACAATCACGTTAAAGTCGTAATCGTTAGAGTTAGAAAATCTACCGCGGGTAAAAAGAAAACGATATCACCCATCTTTGTTTGATCTATCTTCTAGTGAACACGATCACGTGAAACGTTGAGGATTACCATAATTATTTAATCTGGTATCACTCACTGCTAGAGGATTATCATCATTCAACCCGATACCACACACTCCAGGGTATGGACCTCTGTTTTCTTTTACCACCCTAGTTCTGACCGTCCCTTGTTTCGTTTCTAGTTTTGAAAATGACTTCAACCCGACGAGAATTAGGTCGTCTCTGGCTTTTTGACCTAACCTTGGCCGCCATGCGGTTAAATCCTTGCTC
The DNA here is from genome assembly GCA_905340225.1 of Abrostola tripartita. Taxonomy (NCBI): domain Eukaryota; kingdom Metazoa; phylum Arthropoda; class Insecta; order Lepidoptera; family Noctuidae; genus Abrostola; species Abrostola tripartita. The sequence goes on from HG996488.1 coordinate 9,955,992, forward strand.
CACGATAAAAATGCAGGATAGTTAGAATTATGATTCTGACTATATTGATGGCCCAACTCTAGGTCTAACAGGAGTTATCTAAGTTAAATTAGTGACATAACGCCGTTCAATGACCGGAAAGGTCACATCAAGTCACATGCAGTTATGTGAGCTCTTACACAAGATCCTTTCCAATATCAGAAGTAAACCAACAAAACAATAGTCCGACCCAAATAATGAGGCGCCGGGCAATACACAATACAGGCGAAACTACGTAATACAATTCCGATCGACACTGAGTTGCATAATGTCTTAACAAAAAGAATATTTTGAACTTGAGCTATTTGATTTGATTGCATGCCTTGTATTTGGTTGCATACAGCATTGGGTAACATGTTATAGGTATTATGCGTGCTCCAATTTTGTTTTCAAGGTATTCTTAAGTTCCTTGAACTTGACTAGAGGTATTTAAACAGTCAGAACTGAAGAAATACTGTAGAAATATTAATTTATTAACTAATGAAATAGTCAAATAGCTCAAAATACGCATCCTACCCTAGTTTAAGGATAGGATGGGTATTATCTATACTTCCTGTTACTTAACTTGTTAAATGTGTGCTCAATTATATTGACGCTTATATTGATTGCATACATTTATTAATATCCATTATTTCTATTCTGTCAGATTTTCCGGCATCCATTAAAAAAGGGATCTTTTTAAAGGTTTTTATTCAATTATTGAAGCATTCGTTTAAAAATCTTTATCTTGAACTATCTGTAGGTAAAACATGATGATAAATTTACTGATCTTCTTAAATTTATTACACTTCTGGTCACATCTATTCGCCCACCTTAGAGTTTAGGTTTCGATGGCCCCTACCGAAATATGATTGCTAGATTGAACAAAAACTGTTGATGCAGTTTTAAACCTGATACATTTTACCATCTTTTTCGATCGTATTGTTTTAAATTTGAATTCAGAATACCATACGACATGGAGCTACGCCTAACAAGTCGGATATGCGCCTTGTTAAAGGCAATTGATTTTTGAAAAAAAAAACATGTTTTATCAAATAAAGGTTTAATTTAATAACGCGTGTTGCCTCCATGGGCATCTACCACAGCTCTCATACGATTAGGCATAGAGTTTATCAACCGCTCTATGAAATTTTGAGGGATCATCTCCCATTCCTCTTCTATGGCAGTTTTCAACTCCTGCATCGTCTGGGCAACTGGCTGACGAGCCCTAACACGTTTTTTTAGCTCGTCCCACATGTGCTCAATGGGGTTCATGTCTGGGCTTCTGGCTGGCCAGTCCATAACTGTGATGTTCACATCCCGAAGATATTCCCTGACGATGCCGGCCGCATGGGCTCTTGCATTATCATGCATAAAAAGGAAATTTGGGCCCACAAAGTCTGCGTATGGTATCACGTGAGGTTCTAAGCACTCACGAATGTACCTTTCAGCATTTAATGTTGGCAGCCGTGGTCCTGTAACAACCTCAAGTTGAGTTTTGCCGCTCGCGGATATACCGCCCCAGACAGTCCATGAGCCACCGCCATAAGCAACCCTCTCTTCAAAGCAGCATTGTGCGAAACGCTCTCCCTTACGTCGGTAGACCTTCTTCCTTCCATCATTGCCATGTAACACAATTTTAGACTCATCAGAAAAGAGTACACGGCTCCAATCTTGCTGTGTCCAATTTAAATGACTGCGTGCGAAATGAAGGCGCACTGTTCGGTGGGCTCGCGTTAGTTTGGGCCCATTAGCTGGCTTGTGTGGTACCATATCGCGTTCTTTTAACTTTCTCCGAACAGTTCGAGCGCTCACAGATACTCCGTGGAAGTCGCGAAGTTGGTTTTGTATCTCAATGGAGGTAAGGTGACGATTTCTGAAGCTGGTCGTCACGATGAATCGATCCTGCCGTTCAGTTGTGACCCGAGATCGTGGCCTTCCTTGGCGACGAACAAAGCTGCTAGTCTCTAGGTACCTCCGATAAACATTTCGGACCGCAGATCGACTTAAATTAAGTTGAGCACTCACGTTTCTTTGGCTGTGTCCGGCCTGAATAAGTGCCACAGCTTGGGCGGCGACTTCAGGTGAAGTATACATAGATTATTGATAGAACCTCACCTTAATGTTAAGAATAAGTAATGTTTGTTGCAAAACCAAAGATATCGATCACTTGTTCAATAATTAAATCCAAGTAAACCAATAAAACCAAGTTTTCTTAGTATTCGATTGTTTGATATCAACAAACAGGCTCCAAATTGTCTTTTGTTTCTTTAAATTCTGTGTTCGAAATTCAAAAAAAGACTATTGAATGAAATTGCGAATGTGCCAGGTTCAAAACTGCATAAAAACTTTTTGCTCGACCTAATATAAAATTTTAGCTAGGACCAAACGAAACTGAAAATACAAGGTGGGCCAATAGATGTGTCCAGAAGTGTATATTTGCATAGCACACTTAACTTTAGCCGGAATATAATCAACGGCCTTCACGTTGTTGCAAAGCATCCATTTCGCCGCCTCACCAGCATACTCCTTTTTTTAAGTCTGTAAAAATTAACATTTGCCTGATTCCCAGTAAGACTAGAAGAAAGTCGCCAAACTATGCTTTCGTCTCCAATAAATATGGATTGTTGTCATCTGTATGTATAAAAATGCAGATGACAACTGGAATGAATTGAGTGACTGAGAATATAAACTCGTCGTTGAATGTAGGAATGTTTGCAAACATACAGTTAAGTAAACGACGTCCAATAAATATGGCACAGAAATTCATTGTGTACCTGTGTTCACGTATTCTTTCTAGTTTCTATTATTTCTCGCCTGATTGGTGTCGTAGTCATAGATTCAACCAATGATCCGACTGTCCTGTGTGATCCGTGGTATCCATTAGGAGGATGGGAGACCAAGATTCAGATTCGTATCTGAGTATAGACATAAATTAAAACAACAGGCTTGACTCCACAATATCGGACATAAGAAGAATCCTGAAGTGGATAGACGATAATACTTATATGTATAATTGTATATCCACCTACCCTATCTGAGACTAATAGTAGTTACTTTTACCTACAAGGCTCAAAGAGGCCACAAATCAGCGCTTCCTAGTGCTAACTTCTCGAAGTTAAGAAAAACGGCACTCTAAGCTTCTCAGCAAATCCACATGGCCAAGATCAAGTTCTGGAGAAATGCAGTCGTGATTATAAAACATATTGTATCATTGAAACGCTGATCGCTGACGTGATATATAGGCCACCTTGTTTAAAGTGAGCAGGACATAAGTGTCGTTTTGAACGACGTGTGACACTAAAATAGAACAGAACCTTGATACAGTAGAACAGGGTCGTGGCCACATGGGATATCTGTCTTTGGCCAATCATGTATTACAGACGATTTAAGCAGTGTCGTGTGGGGGGGTGGGCACTTTTGTTGTGACTAAATAACCCAGTTCTGGTAGATTCATGCACACCGTATGCACGTGTGTGTGGCGGCGGGTGGGATGGCGTATATAGGATATAGCGACATTGAAAGCGTTAACTTCCATAACTAGAGGCGGAGCTAAAGAAACTACAGCGAAATTGAGAACCTTCTTCTACTATTGTATTCGGTAAAGAAGAACATGTGCCCGGTTCTCAATGAATCTAAAAGAAAGTAGTAAAACCTTTTCTTTTAATTTCAGCGGACACTGTTTTAATATCAAATCTCTTAGGTACCTTTTATCAGATCTTTGCTGATTTTATTTTAAGGATCAACTTATTTTAAGCAGAAGACTATAGATAAATGATGAAAGATAAAACGTAGCAACTTGCAAAGTTATTAGTTGCAATACTAATATGTTATTGTTTTTTCTTGTACCAAGTAATGCCTAATCTAATCGTGAAGATTTATGGTATCTTTTTTTCCGTAATAAAGTTGCCTTTGCTCTGTAGAACTGCTATATAAAGGCCTACAGAATGCACTCAGTATGTAATAATATGGCATGTTATATATTATTATATTTTAGATTTATAATAATGAAGAAATAGATTTTTACACGAGTTATACAATCATAGATTTGGTTATCTAGCCTAAGATTAAATACACGCATCGATGTCGCTAGCATAGGTTTTATATGTAGGTAATGAATTAGTTTTATTTAATTTTGATTAGAACCGTATTATATTACAAGCATTAATAGTAATATAAATATTATATAAAAGATAATACTTCAAGGTTGACAATGATTAAAAAAATATTATAAATAATTTTTGCCTTCTTTAATACAAATTATTGTAGAACATGCGATTTAAATGAGCAACTCTGTTTCTAAAAATTATAAATTAATATTCAAATGTAAAATCAGCTCTTTACAATAAGGTTATAGGTATTTTTCATAACCCTTTAACTAAGTTTAGCCTGCGATGACGTTCTGTGTATTGCAAAGATAGGTATTTTAATAAATAATAATAGTTACCTAACTACCCAGTAATAATGAGAGCAACATGAATTCACGAGTGAATAAACCACGATAACTTCTTCCTTGTAGTTGGAAAAGTATACATAATGCATACGTAAGCTGTAATTATTTAATTGTCAACATTACTGCATACGCAAAATAGGTAGATCGATTTTAATTTGTATAATATGCACTTAGATTCTACTTACAGAAGTAGGTAAACTAGGTACCGAATTGACTTTGTTTAAGAACACAATATTTGATATGGAAAGTAGATTTCAGTCATAACTAATAACTGAATAAGTTACTTCAAATATTGTTATGATTAAAAACATCACAAATCACAATACTTAGTAAGAAGAAGTAATGGTAAACATACCTCCAAAGGTCCCAAATACATGAATCTCCATTAATTTGTTCTTAAATGCAAATATTTATTAGACCAGATTTCCACGCTCAAACACACAAAAACGAAACGTAATTGCTTCCTTATTTGCTAAAACAAGAACGGTAAGCGGTACACGGATGTTTATATACAAAAATAAACTCATAGGTACAAAATTTTGCACAATTGTAGAAACAATTACTAACTAGCCAAGCCTATTTCTGTAAGTTCACCCAATTCCTGTGTAGTGTAGATAAATACTGTATCGACGCATATTAAAATTACTAATATGTCCCATTCATCTGTCGCGAACAGTAAGGCAATGCAAGTAGAGAGCCTCCACGAGTGATAATACCTAAGTACTTTCGGCGTATCCTGGACGGTCAACCTCGCTACTATCGTTGTTGACTTACCAATCTCTACACCACGGCATGATGCTGAAGAAGAAGAACATAACATTTACGTAATGCTATATTCACATATGTATTCCCCGAAGGTGTAGACAGAGATGTAGACTACACCCACTATTCGCAGTTTTGTTAAAGGTCCCAAACTGCCAACGTAGGTAATAGGGGGCGACCCTATTGCCAATAACCGGGCACAAAACTCCATTTGAGTTTCTTAATACTTGCATATAATACATAAATCTAAGATACAACTTAACTTATATTCCGACTCCTTCTATATGTTCTTTTATGATTAATTTCGTTGCGGGTTCCAAGTCAGTCGAGTCATTTGTCTGGGACGCCACGAGCTTTATTTCCTCGATGGTTCTTAATGGTTATCATTGTAGATCCTCGCTTACAGGAGTTGCCATGACGGGCACGAGTGGTGGGCTTGACTCGTTAAAAAAAAAGATCTATACTTCTTATTGCCTGCACGTGACGCAAGAAAGTTGTCTGTTAGTTCAAAAATAACACAGTTTAACTTTATGGCTACAATTTAATTGCTTGTTTTATGGAGAAAATCTTGCGTGTTTACAACTCACGAACAGTTTGCTATAAAATGTCATAGTAAAAGAACCACACAATATTTGGAATGTGTTGTTATTTCCTTATTAAATTATTTGTATAACGCTATGATAGTGGTTCTGTACTTTCGTAAATCACTAGAAGCAATATCTAGGTACATATACCTACAGATGTCAAACCATTATAGTAAAAAAAAAGGCGCCCAGATTTAGCAGCGCACCAAGCACACCATCGATGGATCGAAGAACTTCCCTTTTCATTGGAGAAATACCACACCTTATCGTTTGTTTAATCTTTTCAATCACTTTTCACGTCAATGGTCGAAAGTGAGCGTAGTTTAAGTTGGTCAAACTCTGTTCTCGTTTCCTAGATCCTACTATTAATATAACGGGAACGTTTGTGAGAATTAATGTTAGTCACTTCTTCACGCCAAAACGACTTGACGAATATTAGTGAAACTTTTGAGTAATATAGAGTACCTATATAATATGTTGTATACTATATATTACTCTAAAGTTTTTACTCAAAATAACACCTAGGCAATTTATAACGATACAAGATGCAAGATACCTACTAGATGCCAATTTAATGTGGGTGAAACCGCGAGGAACTTTGAATCAGCTATCTTTTAAATCGATTACTTACATTGATTTGATGTCCAGCGTGTAGAAAGGTGACCCTCGGTCCCTCAGTAACTATAGTTTAATAGTCATCGCCAGTGAAAGGAGACGAGAGGGCCGTACGTTATGCAATAGAGCATAGTACCATACCGCCTTGATTAACACACGCGCAACGTCTATAAAAACGCTCTTAACTTGTAACTTTTATAATTAAATAATTTGATTTGATTTAAAAAAATAATGAAGTTTTAACTAGATACAGGTGTAGTTAAACTGTCACTAAGTAAAGGTTTTCTTCATGAAATCTTTACTTAGTGACAGTTTAAATAATCTTTAACGTCTCTGAGTGCGGCGGTAAGGTGTGTATTGAAATACAACTAACAATGACATGGTTTTTGTTCCTGTTTCATATGGAATAACGAAGTGTTCCTAACTCTCTGAACAACAAATATCTTCCTAGTATTAATAACGGACATTATAACCAAATGGAATAAAGGAGGAGATTATGCATTATTATCAAGTATTACCGCAGTATTTCTTACTCATTTAAGGTACATTTTGAAATAAATGTCATTGATAATTTGATATAACCAACGGCTGGCCATAAAACTGAGAATCAATTTGACATTAAACAGGCACTTAATCCCAAACAAAACAGCGTTTGAAGCCAATTAACAGTTACACAATCACGAACATGACTGTAGTAGGTACTTATTAATTTTTATATTTCGAATCTGACATTTAAAAAGAATGATACATCTACAAATAAGGCCAAATTCTGTTGTGAGATTTATGATACCGAAACACGTAAGTGCGTTCAATATTTTTTTTCTGTAATCTAGTTGAAATGTAATCGATTGGACTGCTTCTAGATTAAGAACGACGTTTTGAGACCGAGTAATGATGAATGTCTTTGTCATCGTGGTTAAATAACACATGCAACAATGCGGATCAAAGGACCAGGTTTTGTACATCCTTATTAGCTTATTGCAACGGGTTTGACAACTTACATACGTAAGTATGTGTTATAATTATTTTAATCGTCTGAGTTACACGCACCTGCTGACGTACAAAAATATTGGTTATTTTTAAATTAGATATATCTTGGTACACCCAGTTTAAAGCTAAGTAGCTTTCTCAATAACGTACACTTTCCGTAGCTATTACTATATTCTACAGAAAGTGTACGTACGTAAATCCTAAAAGAGATACATACATGGTTAGCGAGTTTCTAGTAATTATAATACACTTGCACTCTACCATCTTGAACTGTTGCTGGTGTCAGCGAACCGTTTATGTACCTACGTAATACCTACATAGTTAATGTAGTTGAACATCTGCCCCTTCATTTCCTGTTGAGATTCACAGGTCAAAGGTTCTCAGGGTGTGATATTATTTTCAGGAAGCGTGTAGCTTTAGTGGATATGCAAGGTGGCAAAATCTCATTAAGTGGCTATGAGACGGTTCTTCAAACATCGAGACACCTCATTGCCTCAAAAATCGCCGATTTATTTTGGAAGTATTCTGTATCTTTAAATTGTTTAAAAAATCAAAATCAATTTCGCGGATCAGTTGGTCAATTCTCGTAATTTAAGACGGTATCGAGCAGTGAAATAGATAATTGGAGATATGGTTTCGATAAAAACCAACGAATTTAAATTCGAAAATCGTTGGATTAATCGAAAGCACATCGCTATAGCGACCAACAGCCATCTTACCATGAACTCTTAAATCAGGACATTTTCCAATGTGGAAGGGAGAAGCTGCTACGTGCAGTGTACGCAGAGCTTACGTCCGTACGGGGGCAGCTGGCAGGTCCTATAAGAAAAATGCCTAATAGTTTACCCCAATCACTTACTCACCATTGATGATTGTATATGTGATTTGTATTCATTATTGGCGCTCCGACAAACGGAATAAGGAATACGTTGGTATATTACGGAAGATGAGACATTTATTCAATTATCATGTTAATCCTTCGTGTCGTACTGGACACAATGCCATCCATACAAATCAATATAACAGACGTTCATGGGGTGAATATTACCATAATAAGTAGGTAGTCGGTACGTTAAATATCGTTCTTGGTTATCGACTAATCGTATTCCCTATCCATAATGACATTTTATATAGGTACCTACAAACAATGGAGGCTGATATAGACACCTGTGTAGGTTATATACTACTAGAGCCACATTTCACCGTTCGTCGTGGTTACTCTGTATGTAGATATAATAAATAGTTTTTGACATTCACCAAGATCGAATGGACAGTTGACTTTGGTTCTTGTTATTAAACTTGACATATAAACCACTTACTTTGCCGTTCATAATACTTATTTAAAACAATAACCTATAAAGTACCTATCTACCTATTTATAAATATATAAACAATAGCCTATCAGGTAGTTATTTATAAAAATATATGTAGCTAGGAAACGGTTTTAAAGTTACGAACATAGTAGGTATAAACTTTATATCACTTTTGCTAAAATTAAGTGGGTTCACAACTATATAGATGGATATCCTTACTAGGTTACCAGATCAATGGGTATACGTAACTAAATCAAGCGTAACACTGAGCAGCCATTGCGTCCGGTTAGCCAACTTCCGCATCTATTCCCTCGTCATCTTCGTGATTATGTTAATTTATGCTATGCAGATGTCTTTATTATACAGAATAGGAGCCAAAACGATTTACTATCGATCTTACATACGTCTTCCGAAGAATTGGCGGGTAAAAACCTACTTAGTACATAGCTACATGGTGCGATAAAGCTTTGTGGATGTAGGTATGCCTTTTAATAAGCAGTTATAATAAAGCCTATGAGGATTCGCAGCAAGTTTTACAGTTATTTAACTTTTAAGAAAACAGGAAAATTCATTCAATCATCCTGAGGTGGCTGAAAGAATACTTTTCCCTTTCATTGTCAAAAAAGTGAGTTTGGATAAGCGGCGATGAATGCGTGTCATTAACAAAATAGGTTTAGTAATAACGCAGAAAATCATTTTCCTCCACTTTAACATATGGCTACTTAATTTAAGGATTAAAAGTCAAACATGTACAAAATATTTTATTGCAAACATCTATAAAATTAAACTTACTAATTATTCTCACAGTATACTTAAATGTAGGTACTTTTACAAACGGCGGTACTAATTGATAGTATCTATGGTTTACCCAAATAAAGACGACCCATACAACAAGCTAAACCTTTTTTAAATAATTTAAATAAAGAATCAAAGACAATGTAGGCATTCAGCCAAGGCAAAGGTATTCCATTTATCCTGCACCAGCTTGCTTATAACTTATTATCATTTTAAGACGTATTAGCTGTGAATTAATCGGAATAAGTTATCCATCGTGAAGTGTTCACAAACTGTATTTAAATAGCTAATAATAATAATCCCAATCCTGCAGCTTCAAACACCGCGTCCAGTAGCGGTCCATTGCGTGGTACCTGTGTAAGTTCACGCCAGCCAAACTGTGCGCCTCGTCAGGATATGACTGCAAACAAAAAACAATGTCTATAGGTGTTTGTAAAATATGTCAATTTTGAGTTAAGATTCCCCTTCACATAATATTTCGTATTTTATATTAGGATTAAAACCGAACTTATACACAGAAATCCAGAGACCTAGTGAAGGAGCCAATCAGATCGTATGGTTTTAGAGAATAGATCCAAATTAGTCATGGTGATAATGACAACAATAAAATGCCGTAAACAGATGACGTAAATGTCAAAATGTGACATTTAAGATGTTGAAAGTAGGTCGAAACTAGGTATTTTAGGCTTTTATCAATTACGAAAGTCGACACTGATTACCTCATAATTCGCTATCAACTTCTTATTTGATAAGTCAATTTTTAATACGAGTAAACCTCTCCCTCTTATAGTGCATCTACCTTGTTTGTCTCTATCCTAACGTACGTAGACTGATAGAGATAGCTCTGGCATTAAGTCCGCCTTGGTATATAAACTTGGTGCCTACAGAACTAAATAAATATTGTTTGGCATTGTATTTAATATTGATGTTACACGCGATGATGCAAGGATTACAACGACACCTCATACATCTAAATCGGTTCAGGAATTCAGTAGTTATAGAGGAAGAAAGAGACACATATACATACATGAACTCTGAAAACATTACACTCCTTTTTACACGTCTGCCCAAAAAGAGTGGTATAGTGTTTTTGTCATTTAACATCTCACTTCCTTTCGTCAATCGTGTAAAAACTTGAAGACTTACCATCTGCTCAAACGGTATGTTAAGCTGTTGCAGCGCAGTCATCAGCTTGGCAGCGTTTTGGAAGTGCACGTTGTCGTCAGCGTTGCCGTGCATGAGGAAGAAGTCGTGGCCACGCAGCTTCTCAGCCAGCAGCGTGACGTCACCTGCCTGGTAACCTGCCAGGTTGTCCTCCTCGGTAGGCAGGCCCATGTAGCGCTCAGTATACATTGTGTCTAGATTGAAAATAATTACATTATAAAAAATTGCCTCGTTGTCTAAGTCACTAAGTGTGACTGCTGAGCATGAGGTCCTGGGTTCGAATCCCGGGTCGGTAAAAGGGTTACTGGGTTTTGCCATTATGTTATTCTCAATAGCAGCACGGAGTCTAGATTTTCGGCCGGTTATGGCAATAGGCTCGCCCCTATTACATAGGGACCTACATGAAATGTGGGTGTACTATACACCTCTGCCTACCCCTTCGGAGTATGCAGGCGTGTTGTTACAGTATAAAAAAAACATAATTCGTTAATGTTAATACACAGTACACACCCACATCATGTACCAAAACAGGATAAAATTTTATATTGGTCTATTATTGGTCCGTTCCATTCATTATGGAGAGCCTATTGCCATTAATAGAACAAATCTAATCTAAAACAAGGTCAAACCAATAAAAACTTACGTTATCTTGACCGTAAATATTATTTTATTACACGAATATGACAAATTATCAAAAAACGTAAATCGCATGCAGTTAAAATCACTTTCAAACTTGTATGTAAATGATATCTGCAGAGAAAGTGTCACGCGAATAATATTCGATGCGAATCAGCATACAGATGTTCCCCATAATGTAATTGGAAACTATGTCTTAAGATAACAAGGTAAATATCTAAGCAAAAACATTTTAGTACTTAATTTGTGGAAGCTTTAAATTTTATTAGGAAAGTCTTAGGCTAGTCGGACACTAAGCCCATGCTAAGCCTAACCTTACAGTGTATTTCGGCTGTGACCTAACACTGCAGTCGCAACTAAAAAAAACAAACGCTACGGCCAAAAATATACTCTTTCCTTCTTGAAACGGACATAGCGCCACAATAAGGACTTCCTCTTATAAGTTGGGTTTAATCCCAGTTTATATATGTATGTATCTATCCTCTTCTATATGTGGATTCATTTCAGAGACATGAAATAATACATTTACCTAAACCCAAGCTCAGTAAAATCACGAAGAATTGTTCCTTGCGGGAATGGGAAATGCGACCTCCAGCACTGTAGTCCAATGCCTTGGTCATTGTGCCTACCAGATTCTTCTTTTAACTCACTCCCCTCTTATAATTGCCTTACACAGTTCTCCTATGCCTCGGTCATTGAGCCTACTTCTCTTTCATTCTTCAACTTACTATAGTACAGCCACGAGGTGACCGGCGCCCCGGACACGCCGCACTGGAACAGCTTGTCCTTGTCGTGCAGCATGGTGAGCAGCGTGGCGTACCCGCCGTAGCTGTGGCCCCAGATGCCGACCCTGTCCCGGTCCATGAACGGATACCGGTCCAGGACTTGTCTGAAACATAGAACAGTTTCTAACCTCTCATTTTTTTCACATGCACGTACCGAAGATTGTCTTAATTTTTGACCGAATTTAAACATGAAAGTTCTAGGTTGAAAATTGTGACCTCAATGGTTCAAGATCATTTGGCCAAAACAACGCTATCCAGAAGAGAGAACCCTCGTTGGAGTACTTGCGATCTTCATTTCTGATCCAAAATCCTCATATTTCTCAAGTACTCTCAAAACTATAGTTTTCATGTAAGTAATGACACCAAATGATAAATTATTTAAATATGAAAATCATCATTTTTGTCTTCTGTATTGATACACTATGTTTGAAGTTCTTTTTCGGATCACGGCAAGATTATCTATAGCAGAACTCAGAACATACTGACTCCTTAATATTTTTTATTGGAACTCTTATAAAATTCCAAATAAATAACGTAGTAAGCCGGATAACTACACATCAAAAAGGTATGTGATTAAGAATCTCGTGCATATAAAAACTCGGTTCTCAACCGTAGTTGTGAGAAGTTTTATGGCAACCGATATTGTATTGTATTCATTGTTACTTAAAAGGTTTTGCACCTTTGTACAAGCGGCTGTAAATGTCAAAGTGTCACACAAAGCATAAAAAGTTCCAGTTGAGCAATGATCATAGTCAGTTGAAGTCTAAGTAATAAATTGTTATTTGTTCCATACAGAGATTGTAGTCTGCAGACGACCTTGTTAGCAGCAGTTACGTAAATATAGGATGTTTACCTCATTGGTTTAATGAACTCTTGTGTTGCACTGGGATTCTTGTTATATTGCAGTTTCTATTTCTATCTATTATCTTAATATAATATATTTTCATTTAATTTAAACTCAAATCTTTGCATCCTATAAATTTTACTCGACGCAGTTTGAGTCTAATGTTTTTTTAAAGGGGAAGTCTAGGACTAAACTAATTAAAGCTATAAAGGCAATTCAAAGCAATCTCTACTACTTTCGATCAAATTACATGTCTTTAAAATGAAGAACATCCTAAATTAAAGGATTCTCTAATCTTTCATCTACATAATTATATTTGGCGGTATGATTAGATGCTTAGTAGCGTTAAATACATAGATTACTGTAAATTCGGTCTGGGTCAACTACTACACTATAGCTTAAAAACCTGTGATTAAGTCGGAAACTTTTAACCGGTGGTGAAATACCCTAAGGTTGTGTGTAATCAAAGAAAGTAGCTATTTTAATTAACAGACTAACTTTTAACAAACAAATCGCAAAGCGATTTAAATGATTAAGTGTTACGCAAATCCGCAAAAGGCGGAAGGCTATAAAAACATTAAATGTATTCATTTAGGTCAGTCGAGGATTAATCGGTATGTAAATAAACCGGTTATTTAATCAATAAAATTGTGTAACATCACACATAACAGATCAAAAAACCTCATACTACTTGCTACTGGTTTTCTTTGCAGAATAATGCAAATGAGAGAGAAGCTGAGGTCCTGCAAATTGCATTTGTAAGGAAATACCATAAAAACTACTAATTGTTGTGAAGCCGACCATTTTTTGCCAGGACCTAATGTAAGCCTGCTAGGATAAATGCCTAGTCCAGACAGCCGGGGAAATTAATAGTATTAGATCTTTTCAATCCTATGATTTTCTGGAGAAAACGTGGTCTGCAAAAGCATCTCATAATGGGAACTAAATGTTTAAACTGGGACTCCTAATAATTTCATCCAGTAGCTATACTCAAAATTAAATCCCGATTTTTTGTTAAAACCTTGTCTACACTAGGAATGTCTTTTGTATCGTAGGTGTGTTTCACAAACAAGAAAGACCCAAAATAACAAACACCCAGAATAGGGACCAATTCTGCAGATCACACAGAAGTCCTATTATTTAACAGTAAATCAAGTGATCAGTCAATTACCTGAGAATAACGAAGTGGTCTTCAACTTCGACGGTACCGAGCGCGTTGTTCAACGAGTACAGGATGTCTTGCCCCTTGAGCCCTGAGCCGCGGCCGTCAGCTAACATGTAGATGATGTTGCGGCTGGTCGTCAGGTATGAGTGGTAGCCTGTAAGTAGGTACTTCTTTGATTTGTACGTTCATTACTATTGCAATTTTTCTCTTCAACCTAGTTTGTGTGGAGTGAGTTTGTGCGGAACCAGTTACATTAAATACAAATGATCTAAACCAGACCCAGACTATTAGCTGGAGTCCTTTGGAGTTGATTTAAACGACTATATCTTAAGAGCGTCTTAAATCTATTGACATATTTATTTATTTTATTGACATGCCAATGGCAGTGACAGGTGTGATTTAAATGATTATAAATATAAATATTAACAAATGTCATAATTTTTCTTCTCCGAATAGAGCTAATTTCCAGAAGGAAAGGTGTCAGAGCGTTGTGTAGAGATTGTCCAGCCAATGAATTTTATAAGTAAGGGGAAGGTCCTCTAAAGAAGTAAAAGATGTCAATCACTAACCAACACTTAAAAAAGTCGTATACAGAGTTAAAGATGTAAATAACTTACCAACTGTAAAAGTGTTGTATACTGTGTTGGTATTAGGCCCGGAGTACACGTAGAACACGACGGGGTACTTGGTGGTGGTGTCGTTGACGTCGAGCCCGGGAGGCAGCAGCAGGCGCACGGGCGCGGGGAAGCCGTTCTGCAGCGGCACCGTGGTGATGATGCTGCCCCAGCGGGCCTTGCCCATCAGCCGCTGGCGCACGATGCGGTTGTCCTCCCACGTCATCAGGGTTTGCCGGGTCTGGATATGGGGAATGAGGTTAATGCTAGAGAGCATTTCCATTTCCGTTTCAGCAAAGGTTCGTAGATTTTTCGTAGATTACCCAGACGTTAGATAGAGTCAACGAAGTGCAAGGAACACGTAGTCTGAGTGACGGTTTAAGACACTTTCGGATTTCTAGCCGGCAAACTGTTTG
Organism: Abrostola tripartita; assembly: GCA_905340225.1. Taxonomy (NCBI): domain Eukaryota; kingdom Metazoa; phylum Arthropoda; class Insecta; order Lepidoptera; family Noctuidae; genus Abrostola; species Abrostola tripartita. The sequence continues at coordinate 9,971,125 of HG996488.1, forward strand.
AGGAATTTCGGCTGCTTATTAGTAATTATTGTAGTCTCAATTATATAATAATAGGTCTATTGCGTCGGTATGTTTCGTGGGCTCGTACAAGTAATAAATAGCTGCGATAGATTGTTCATAATAAATGATGAGTTATTATTCACCCTCGGGTTGTAGATGAAGGTGGCGGAGGGTTCCTCGGGCGAGGAGCAGGTGATGGTCATGTAGGAGCCGGCCGTGCTGAGCGTGGCCGAGGCCCAGGAGCACGGCCCGCGGTCCGGCAGCTGCAGGCCGCAGCTCAGGCAGCCCGCGCGCGCGCCCGTCACGTGCACCTGCGACTCCCACGGCCGGTCGGTCACCGTGCGCGTGTAGTAGCTGGCGGGCGGGATAACCAACTTACATCGAGCTTATGGGTCACGCTGAGTGGAATTGCGATAAGACTTGGCAAAAACCGGTATGGAAAAGTTTCAATATTGCAGCATCATATTAATCACACTATATACATATAATCACTTAATCAGACTAATATTATAAAGGCGCAAGTTTGTGCGTGTGTTTGTTGCCTCTTCACGCTGAAACGGCTGGACCGATATGCTAAAATTTGGTATGGAGGTAGCTAAAAAGGTCCAAATTTCTTTTAAATGAGGGCAAATACTTACTACGACAAAGTCTCTTCATCCATGCCGATGAAGTTGTTGACAGTGAACGCTCCCGGGGTCACGGAGCTGGAGACGATCTCCCCGCCGACGCGCATGCTGACGTACAGGTGTTGCCAGATCTGGTCGTCGGCCTGGCTGAGCGACCAGCGGGTCGACACGAAGAAGTCTCCTTTGCTGCTGAAGCGAGGCAACGCGATAGGAACCCAACCGTTGGGTTGCTGCCGATGCTCTTCCTACAATGTAGAATTAAGAATGAGGGCTGTCGCGTATGAATTCGCCACTAGAGGCGCTGTTGTAGCGTGAGGTCAGCTTTACTTCAGGATCTTACTCGACATTGCCGCCAACTGGTGGCACAAAACGGTAACCCTCGTTGCATGCTACTGCGTAGTTGCGTAATTTTAACCTGTAAACGTCTACTGCGACACACAATCACATTGCTATGATCAGTGCTTCATAATGTTCCCTTGTAACAAAGCAAGGTCTGATGAATCTAATATAACAATTTTTCTATGTAATGTCAATACACATGTAGGATATCATTTATTTTTTTTAAAAACGTCGCCCCACACTAGGAATTTCTCCTGTATCGTAGGTGCGTTTCACGGGACAAACATCTGCGGATCGCACAATTTTTTTTTTGTCCCGTGCGGGATTCGAACGCGCAACCCTTAGCGCAGCAGTCCAATCGCTTAGCCACTGCGCCAATCAGGTCGTTTGCGCTAAGTTTATGATTATTTTCCAGGAAAATTATTTATTTTAAGACGTTTTATTTAAAAAAAAAAAAAACATCTTATCAGGGCATGAAGTATTTCAAGTAAGCAAACCGAACTCACAGTTCTGCAAAAAAAAAAAGAGAAAAACCCAAAAAAAAAAGAGTGACTTACCTCACAAACATTAGTGATGACGTTACAAATCCTGAGCACAGTGTAGTTCTGTCGCCTGTTGAGCCAGTGCGCCGCTATCTCGAAGTCAGTGATCCACGTCACTCCGCCCAGGATGTGGTCCTCAGTGACGGCGGTCGGCGGCTGCATGGTGATGAAGGTGGGGGTGTTGCTGGCCACCAGCGACGCTAAGTTCACCACGCGAAGCAGCACCGTAGGGTTTTTGCGACCAACCTATAATATTAAAGCATAAGTACAGGTACCTTAATATATTAAACGCCTACGGGGGAATGAATCATATGTATCCCATACAGTTAGACAAACAATACGACAATTATACTTATAGCGTGTTATCCGCTCGTCAATGTGTAACGATTTAAGTTTAATATGTTTTCTGGATCCTTCTCTGCATGAGAACGTGGCCTTTGCCCTGCTGTGAGCTATAGGCTGACGTTATTAATATTGTCAGTTCTTTAATTTAATGACCGTAACTTAACTTCTACTTTCAATTTAACTTGCGATGCGTTGCGATGTGACACTTAAATAACATTGGAATGAAATGGAAACGTAAGATAATAATAAAGCAAGCTATTAGAGATCTACCTCTTTAGTCTAGAAGTCGCTAAGCGCGACGGCTGAGCATGAGTCGACTCCCGGGTCGAGAAGAATGTTACTGGGTTTTTCCATTAGGTAATTCTCATTTGCAGCATGAAGTCTGGATTTGTGCCCAGTTGATGGCAATAGACTCGCCCCATATCACATTGGGACTTATAACAATACTGGCGAAATGTGGGTGTACTAATATATGTAGGTACACCTCTGCCTACCCCTTCGGGGAAGATAGGCATGATGTTATTTTATCTTATTAGAGATCTATAAGCAGCGTTTCCGACCATACCTTCGGGTACTTAAGGTCCACTAGCTCGGGGTACAGATCATTAGGGTCCGATTTATCCTCGTAGTAGTAGTAAGAGTAGCTCTCCACTTCAGTGTCGTCGTATGTCGCGAAGGCCAGGTATGAGCCGCCAGTGGAGAACCACGTCGCCTGGCCTGTGTACATGACGTCCTCTGTAAAGGAAGAAAAACAGTTTTAGATTAATTTACTAATTAGGTAGGTACCTATGTATTTTTTTAGCGTTTTGCGTCAATAGTATCTAAACTGATTTCAGTAATTTTTTTATTTGAAAGTATTTTTGTGATTTACTTCCGGGTTAATTCAGTAAACATCTGATGATGATGATGACCTTTGGTGTTTGAAAATGGAACGGTTTCACATATCTCATGATTGCTGTAATTGCATCTCTAAGAATTGTTCATTTTAATCACAGGCTCCGCGTGCAGCCATTATTCCTTTCTGTAGACTGTGTCCATGTGTATGTACATATGAAATATGTAATCCTAACATGTTTTTATTTAATCCCGACTACAGTTTTGCACATTGGCATTACGCAGGTCGGCATAATTGAATTAAAGGCGCAACGTGTAAAACGCTTCAACAATGCGCGCGATCTTTGTAAACTATATGTCAAATCGTTCAAGTAGGCAATTTCGCCGTTTGAGTAATAATTGGTGTGGCCTCACTTTTGCGCGCGTTCGCGGATTCAGGTTTATTCTGTATTCTGAGATTTCAATATTACCTATGTACAATTCTGATGAAGTAAAGTCGTATTTCTTTTAAATTCCTTGCAAATGTGAAAGAAAAGTTTGACAATAAAATTAATAGTACCTTCATAAACCCAGTCAGCGTGGCCGTTATAGAAAACTCTTGGGATGCCATCTGTGGTGATCGGTATAGCTGTTTCCCTGTTCTCAGGCAGGTAGTACAAGTTGTTGTTGTAGACATACGCCAGCGAATGACCACCTCCGAAGATGCACAGCTGTAGGCGCTCACTGTTCTGTATGTTCTTTATACGCCTGGAATAATAAAAAGGGTTAGTTACAAAAATTGTGCATCTGAACTGTTCGGCCTTGCAAAAGACAGAGATAGATTCCAGCAGCTAGTAGCCAACCTTTATAAATTAGAGTTGCACATATAGAAGAAGGAGAAGAATGAAAAATTATAAAAAGGCCTAGACAGTTGTCAAAATACTGCCACTTCTACCCAACCCAACTAGATATATATAGTTCGGTATTGTGAGTATCTCGTTCAATTCAATGACGTTCTATAAAAAAGCTTAACATATTATAGTATTTTGAGTTAGGAGCGTTTTAGTCTAATATTTTAAAAATATGTAGGTACAGTGAGGCCAAGGTGGTATGATGATCTGGCCAGATATGCGGGACCACTCTACAAACGTCGCCGTTTCTGACCACGTTGGTAGAGTGAAAAAAAAGAAAGGGAGAGGAGAGGTTTTTGGGCTTTTGGCCAGCTGTGAGTCACTAAGTAGGCAATCAAACAAAGGTATCTAGGTAGTAACTTCAAAGAGGAAAACTTACTGAGTTCTAATTTCGTAGAGGGCGTACTTCGCAGTCGTCGAGTATCTGTAAACCTAAAAAATAAGCCGACATTACAAAATGACCCAATAGGTGTAAAAAAATATATTTACAACAAAATTAGGTACCTCGCAGAGATTATTTTAATATCTATAGATATCATTATCGTTAGAGTTTTATATTCATTGTATAAAGATAAGTACCTACTCACCTTCCTAATCGAATTTATTATTATGAGGGCATGCATTAGATAACTTACCGACTCCACTTCGCTGGAAGCCAAAATGAACTCTCTGTCAGCCGATAGGATTGGATTGGTGGTATTCAGCAATGCCTGAAAAAGAAATACAAAAAAGGTAACTGAGAAGTTATCATTCAAAACATTGTTTTCAACCCTTGACAACTTTTTTTCTCACTTCAAATCAATCATTATTATCAATCGCTGAATAATTAACTACCTACCTAAGATATTATAACTATTGGTGTCATTTTAGCATGGTTTTTATTGAACCTAAATTGATAAAGGAAATTTGAAAAGTGCCAACTGAGCCATCGTGTCAAAGCTGCGCCACAGATCGGCGAATATCGCGTGTTCGAGTCCCGCTTGTGTATAGATACCAGATATATTTAATATAGGTGCCTAAGTCACCGGCAAAATGGTTAATAAAGTTAACAACACAAAACTGACTGCCTCGTTGGTTTGGTAGTCGCGTAGCAGCACGGTGTCTTGATTTGTGCCCGTTTATAGTATTAGGCTCACCCCTATTAAGTATAGTATTTCAGATATAACATAACTGGCGAAATGTGGGGGTAAGTACCTACTATATAGGTAACGACACCTCTGCCTACCTCTTCGGATTATGCCTAATTTCCTCAAAATCACTTTTTTTTAAAACGCCACACTTTAAGGTGGTTTTTCCTGTATCATGGGTGCGTTTCACAAACATGAAATATCTATCACATACACCCATACTCGGGACAACCAATCCAACCCGAAACCCTTAACGCAGCAGTCTAATTCCTTAGCCACTGCAATTAGGCATTAACTCAGCTAGTTAATAATTATCTTTCATAAAGACCACAGAGATGAAATATATACGAACCATAAGATCTCCAGACACAAGGACGCTGCTCTCCAGTGTGTTGGCATTGAACACGTAGATTCCGGGTTCGCCGGCAACCGTGTAAGTGAACTCGAAATCTTAAAGATAAATAGACGCATCACCATTACCTGTCACTGAAGTATTTTGAATGAAATCTAATAAGTACCTACGTCGATACCAGCTAACAACTGTCCCAGTACAGGGCAAAGGGCTCTTCTTCAGATAAGAAAGGAGCATTAACTCCTCGCTTGTGAGCTTAGGGATGGCCAATTTACCAGTAAATCTAAGTTGGATATCGGCTGAAGAAAAAGAAAAGCAATTTTAATTTCGCTACTACCTACTGACTTGAAGTTTTTAAGTCAGGTGTAATAGTCCATGCGCCCACGGGGGTCATAATCTCACTGGTAGCGCATAACGTGCAGCAGCTCAGGTCCCTACCTACTTAAAGGTATACCTAAATAGGTGCCTAGCTACATAAGATTATAATTCATTAGATAAATGATTGGTGATAACATCCTCTGAATCTGAGATAACTATGCCCGTAAGCCTTAGTGACAATAGCCTAGCGTCGGATAACAATGAGTAACGCAAACATAACATAAGTAATTGGTATTGTTAGTACTGTACCTGATATCCATCTGCCGGTAAATCCTCGCTGGGCGAATTGCCCAGACACAAACTCTTGGAGAGTGAAGTTCTGGGCAGAGGCTGTAGCCACCAGTGCTACCAGCGCGTACCACCACGACGCTGACGCCTTTTAGAATCAACCGATAACAATTTTGGCGGTTACTTTTCGTCTTATAACGTACGGATCGTGTCGAATATGTTCTATATAGTTAGATGGTGACTGATATTGATATCAATCAAGGCTGTTATTTATCACCGACAGTTTTAGGAAAATACACCATCCAAGAATGTATTTTTTATTTAGATTTTAATATCTAAATTCTAAGTAATATTAATTTGATACTTACCATGTTGGTTTTTTCACTTCTAAAGCAAGTGGTTGGCGCTTGGAATACGCCAACGCAACTGTCTTAAAATTATCATACTAAATTACAACTGTTATCCCACTGATAAGCAGATATCGACCGATAAAGATAATTTAACAAATATTCATGATATGTTTAATAGGTCGATTATAAATTCATACAATTTAGATAATAGGAATAGGTAAGCACGCTTCTTGTCTCAGACATGGTTGTGACGTATTTTTCTCGTAATCGTTTATAAATTAATTTTAAATGAAATCAAATTCACTCATATTTGTTGGTCCAGTATTAAGGCAGCGTTAGGGGGTGGACTAGTGAGCTTTTAAGTAATGTAATACCCATTTCAAATGTTTCTAGACTCATAGGTACCAGCATTGGCAGCATAATTTTATAAGTAGTTTTAGAAAACTCATTATTAGTACCTACCTATCTACGCATTTTATGTTTTCATAACTTAATCCAGTCTATATCACACTTATTCATGACCATTAGGTATACCTACAACCTGTACATTATTATAGAGATGCAAATATTATAGAGGTAAAATTTGTTTGTTTGTATTTTAGTAAGTAATCTTCGAAACTCTTTGTCCGATTTCTAAAATTCTTTCACCAATATTTAGAATAGACATCGGTGTTATTACAAACTTAGTTTTTTATAATACCACTAGTTAGTTGTAGGTTGACTAGGCTACTTTAATCTCGGAAAAGACACGAAAATGTTTCCACGCAAAGTCGCGAGCCGAGTCTCGTATACCCACTTACCTACCTATTGCTTTGGGCCTTTTTTACGTATTAACAGGAAAGGCATATATGCGCAGGCCTCTGCCCTCTTATTCATAATCGAGAATCATACCGGCAACGGCATTAACTAAACCATATTATATCTGTTGACACCATTTATAATTTAATCCTTGGTTTAAAATTGTATTTTTTTATGAATAAGCGGGCTGGAGTCGAAGTCGTGATATATTGCAGATAATAGATATTTCGGTGTGTGAATGGTCTACTCTACCAACATTCATCAGAGAAAATAAGTTACACGACTTCATGTTTATGAATAAAATATTTTGTCATGTGTTAACCGCAATAACTGCTAATTATTTTATTTGCATAAACTATTTGTAAAGTAGGTACGTAGCTACCTAATTATTAGCTCAATTATCATTTCGCTGGTATTTGTGAGTTGAGTAGGATTTTAACACATGTAATAAAACTTCAACAAGATTTAGATAGGAAAGTATTTATTCAACATCAAATGAACCGAATATACTTCAGACAAAACATATAAACATTACGACGATAACCTGACTAACTCGCAAAATATTTTCGCGCTACTTGTCTATCTATCCAGACGACGATGCTGGCTAATTCCCCAAACAAATTATTTCCATTTCCATCAAAATATGTACTGAAATCTGCTGATCCATTTGATTGAAACTCATTATTCGCGTACATTGATTCCTCTGACGAATTTTTAAAATTATAATCATCAAATGATTCTTTCTTCTGTATCTTCAATTCCCAGAATACAATTTTGTATGATTTTGTACTCTGAATGTTTGTTTTATCTTGGGTCCGATGATTGCAGAGCCGTTGTCAACATACAGATAATTTCGCAACTGTATGACCAGACCAAACGCGCCATGCGCACATTCTGGACGAAACGCCGACATCGACGCAGAGTCAAGTGGAATCGACGTCAATCGTAGTGCATCTGTTCCCCACTGCGGACGTCCCTGCTCGTTTTGATCGAGTGACTGCATTACGCCGACGACGAATTAAATCATAGGCTTTCCTCCAAGCGTGCCTTTCTATAACATTTTGTATAAAATCAATTCATAATGTCCATGTCTTAGTAATCCTGCCAAGATTATCTTGAAATGTCGCCATTAACCTAAATTGCAATATGACTAACATACAACAAAATTATTCTTCAAATAATCATAAAATAAAATTATTGTCACTGAAGACAGTGCTACCTGAAAAGGAATGTCGACTGAGCGACAAAAATTAATAAGGGTGAGTTGATGATGTGTGTACATTTGAATGTATGTGTGTGAGTGTGTGAGTGTTTGTGTTATGATGAAAAGTGAGTGTGTAACGATGGATGGATGTGTGTGAGACGGACCATGCTAGTGACGGCGGTGCGTTCGGCGCAGCTCCTGTAGCCGTCGCTCATGCTCGGCCATGTGTTGGCGCCGCTGTTCCTCCTTTATTGCTATCTGTATAATAGAAAATACTAGATAAATAACATCATTAATCATACAAAAAACAACTTTTTAATAAAAGAAATAAAGGATTCTGTTCATTGTTGTCATAAGTATGAGGACGCAGGGAGACAACTACCTAGGAGCCGTGCCACTGTGCAGTGGTGCAGTGAATTAAGATAGAATAACTTTGTATTAAATTATATTAGAAATACGTTACGATTTGTGTTTTAAAAGAATTTTAAAAACAAATTTAAATATACTTCATTGAATTTGATATTTCTTGGCTTTTACTTGAATTTACCGTTTCAGCTGAGAGCGGCAGCCAGTATATGCATGGAGTTGTCTTAGTCTTTCTAAACAAATCATCCAACAGCTTAGCTGGTGCTTCTTCTTCCTTTTTCTTGAATTTTCTTGCTGTAATCAAAATATCTAAATTATTTTAAGCCTTCCTAAATTGTAAAGATAAAAACAAAACATGTTTATTGTCGACATAGTGTAAGTTATTGGCGGTTTTATTTGATCATTGAATCGAATGATAGTACCAAAATAAATATAATAATAATTTAAAAAGAGGTACCCCGACTGCGATGGAACTTGTTCTTTACTACTTTTTAGTTCGATATTTGATAAGGTAGTCATGTATTTAATTTTTTTCAATTTCAGTTCAAGCGTTCAAAAGTTACGGTGGAATAAAGAAACGCACATACATACATGAACCCTGAAAAAATTACATTCCTTTTTTTGGGCAGTTGTGTAAAAATGACATCTTTTAAGAGAATTTGCATTAAAATCTAATAATGATTTTCAGTGTTCTGAAATGAGTTGCAACTTGCTGTGGATATTCTAACCGTACCATACCAGGTGACCAGGCTTAGTTAAATGTAAAAATGTACATATAAATACAGTGATATTTTCAAATTCCGTTATATTATAGCCTTAGTTATGCTTAAGAGTTTTGACAACAAAATATAGGGTAAATAATTTTGTTAAGAAAAAACTAAATATGAAACTGTCATCATTTAACTAGGTATAATTAATAAATAGTACATAAATATGATGTAATCCTAAAAGTGCATGCAGACGTGTTCTCTGCTTTTTATTTATTAGTATAATACTTTTATCATTGACGTCATGTTAGGTACCTGGCTCAGGACTCTTCTCTAGGGAGCGATGTCTTCTCTTGTCCAACATTGGTCGCTCATCGCGCCTAAGCTTATCTTTGTCCTTATCCTTATCATTCTTGCCAAGGTCCCATTCCCGAGTTACCGCCTTACGCTCCCAAGGTTTCTCCTAAAAACATTTCAATTTTTTTAAATAAATAAGAGTAATGAATGGAATGATAATATTTTTGTAGGTGTCATATAGTTGATTGTATCATTAATTAATGGCTGATTATAAAACAAATATGTCTCTATTACTATCTTACCAACTCTCCTCGTTCCCTTTTCATATCCTGCTCCCGAAGCCAGTCCTCTACAGTGCCTGGAATACTTGAAACTGGTGGACCTTCCATCTCCTCATTTGTCTTGGTTTTATCAAAAGCTTCCATAGTTGAGAAATCAACTTGTAAGGTCTTTGGATTTGAGACAGGCCAAGTAACACCATGCAATGCATGTCTGGTCTCCACAGCTTGGCTAGAAAAAAAGTAACATTACTTAATCATAAATATAAAAGTAGGTTCTTGTACATAGTTTGAACGTAATGAAAGACAGCAAATATTTTTTAGTATATAAGAATATTGTTTTGATAAGTGATATGTATTTCAAATAATTGTCAATAAATAGCATTTTAGCCAAGCTTTGTTTAGTTAATATTTATTAATTACTGGTACTCACTCTTCGGTTTCATATTGAACAAAACATTTAGATTTGATTCTGTCTATCCAAAATCCATTTTCCGCAATCCTTCCTGTTCTTTGTAATAAATTCTTCAACTGCGGCAATGTGAATGGTCTTACCAAATTGGTTATATACAATATACATGATTGTTTATTTCTGGGTGGACTTGGGGGTCTTGCTATAATACTATCATTATCCTTAATAATTGAAATTTTTCTATTGGAAGCTAAGTCTCTAGGTTTTGGAGTGTCTTGGTCCTTTTCCTCAGGTTCCTTTTTCATTTCTACATTATCTGTATTATCAATAACTATCTTAGGAAGCACAGGTCTCTCCATTCTTTCCTGATTCTCTGCTCTTCTGTGTTTCTTCTCTTCAATGACTTCATCAAACTCAACAGGTTTAACATCAGGTATAATGTCTTTCAGAACATCAGTTGATATAGTTATTGACTTTTGACTTGTTAGTTTAGAGCTCCTAGATCCCCATCTTCGTTTCCGACATACTACAACAGGGGCAGATTGACCATTAGCCATAGGCTCTTCATTTGTAGGTTTAATGGGATTTGTTGGTTGAACTTCTTTGGGTTTTTCGGGATTGGATGGTTGTACTTCAGTTACAGGTTTATCTGCATTGTCGGGTTGAACCTCTTTTGCTTGATTTGATTCCTGCTCAGGCACTTGTACAGGTATTTCAGTAGGTTTATTTACAGCATTAGTTGTTTCTTTTAATTCATTTGTTTCCTTAGCTTTGTCAGAACTCTCTACAACATCAGTTTTATTAGTAGCTTTAGTGCTTTCAGAAACTATTTTCGCAGTTTCCATACTGATAGTTTCTTCACTTACCTTTTTATCTTCTGATGGGGGCTTTTCTTCTTGGGGTGCTGGCTTATCGTCTTGGGATGCTGGTTTATCTACTGGAGTTGATACCTCTTTAGGTTCTTCCTTGGGTTCTTCTTGACTTTTACTAGCTTCAGTTTCAGAAGACTCACATTTACTTTCCTCAGGATGTAATTCTAATACTTCTGATTTCTCAACTGATTGCCTTGTTTTTTCTTCTGGTGGTTCATTTTCAGAGGTGCTAGACTTATCTGCTGGACTCTCTTTATCAGTTATATTAGAAGGTTGTACTTCTTGCTTGTCTACATTAGATTTTATAATATTTCCAACTGTTGGTGATGCAACCCTTGTTTCATCTTTAGGTGAAACAACAGTTGTATCAGCATCAGAAGCTTTGTCTGTGTCCTGTGGTTCTGTTTTCTTTTCAGTTTCTGTACCTTGTGTTGACTGTATCAAATTTTCACTTTCATTTGTCTTTACATCCTCATTAGTTGTAGACATGGGAGTCTCTATGTCGTCCACTGTTTCACTTTGTGTAACTTCGTCGCTTGATTTATCTTGGTCCTGATGAGATTCAGATTCATGATCAGGGTCTTCACCTTGACTGTCATGATTCCTATCTGTTCCATCTTTAGAGTCACGGACCCGTTTAGAGCTTCGCTGTTTAGGCTTCTTTTTATCATCGACGCCCTCTACGCTAGGTGTGTCGCTGGAACTGGTAGCACGCGAATGCTTTCTTTTACTACGTGGGGACCTGTCAACTCTCTCGGGTGTAGACGGTGGCCGTTTCAAACATATTTTCAATTTTTGAATTTCGCCGCCATCGCCGGATCCCTCGGCGGTTTTTACCTGCCATACCTGATCCTGAGCTTCTTCAGGACTGGCTTCTTTGACAGGCGTTTGTGGCGGTTTCTTCTCAACATCACCAACGATTTCGACTTCTCGAACTGGGCTGCCCTCATCAGCAGATTCATTTTCACTTGACGTAGACTGTTTTCGACGTCTTGTCCGGGTACGTTTTACCTTTTCAACCTTCTTTTCAGGTGAAGGCTTCGCTTTTTTACTAGCTGTGCGCTCACTTTTGCGACGCATTGTAGACTTAATTACGCACTAATAAAACTATATTAATTATTATATTCTACTTTAGAATTACTGTTTCAACGTAAAATGTGTGTAAATACTAGGAAGAAACCGAATATTTCTGAAATAACCGAGAAATATTTTACTTCTCACTTCCCAGCGTGCTTTGCAACAGAAGCTAATAATGGCCGCCCGCCCGCCATAGACTATTGTGTTGCCATATTTAAAAAATACTTCTAATTTTGTAAACAATCGCCGGCATTTTTTATGCCATGGTTACAACTAGGCTATTTCCCATGATTATTTACTATGGTTATTTACTTTGTATTTCCTATGGTATTTCAGAAGGCAATAAAATATTTTATTATTTTACCACTGGATTGGATATGATTATATCGTGTTCATAATTTAAATACCTGCCTATCCGATAAATAATTAGTTAATAATCAAACAGACTCATCTCATTAACTTATCACAATGATAATATTAGTATAATTATGTTGTTAATTAGAACCTGATTAGAGCATTATAAAATGGCAAATTTGAGTGGTTATATTATTGATATTATATAATAACATAGACTAATCAGAATAAGACCTCCAACCTCTAACAATAGACTTTGCTCACTAGTTTCCCCAAACTGTGTAGGAAGGTCAAGATGGCGTTACTGTGCGCGTACTTACAAGTAATAACAATAATTTCTTTACTAATTGGCTTATAAGAGTGGACAATAGATGGCGATGTCATAAATGTTGCAAAACTTAGTATACAAATTGACTTGTGCGTAATTGGAATAGATGGCGCTGTCGTAAATGTTACAAAACTAGATCATAAAGGACAATGCCAGATCCTGCCCTAGCCATTTACAGAATATATAAATCCACGAAAATAATTGTAACGACTACTGGACCTTTTCATAACAATTTGTTTTTCTTTAGAACTTGCGGATTTCAAATCAATGTTAAAAGGAATTCAACCCCGGAAATTCCCTTTTGCCATTTCCCCTATTCTATAACTATCTGCGTTTCGTGTTACGCATGAACATACCTAGGTAATAAAAATTAAATTACATAAAATAATTAATTATAGATCAAATGAAAGCGAACGTATGCATTACGTTGTACGTAAAAATCATTAAAGATTACGCAAATAATTATGTATTAGAAGAATGTTGCATAACAATTAGTTTCGCATTCATGGATTTTGTATAACGAAACGTTATTGAAGCGCATGCGTGATTAGTCTTATGTCAAAGTTAAAAGTATGACATTGACATTAATTCGCTCCAATACTATTTTTAAATATAAAGTACGTTATTGAAGCGCATGCGTGTATTAGTCTTATGTCAAAGTTAAAATTATGACATTGAAATTCATTCGCTCCAATACTATTTTTAAATATAAAATACATACAAGTACATATAAAAAATACAAGATATATGTTCTTAAACAATAAACGCAATGTATGAACATCTATTTTACCAATATATTATATATCAATATAGACTTATGGTTTATAACACTGACTGCAGATTTTGTGTCACTGTGATCAAATCACAACTTCAGCTTATACTTTTTGAATCTTTTTATGTTCATATTATAATATTATGTTGATGTGTGACACAATTTATAGTAGATATATTTAAGCCACGCACAACGTCAGCTCCTCGTATTTTACTTCAATTCAAACCAAAAAATAAGCAAATTTGTAACTTAAATAGTTCGTCTTCCGGCTGATGAAAATAATCAAATGTGTTAAATAGTGTAATCAATTTTAACAGTTGGCATACAATTCTAAAATACAAATTCACCGTGTCTTAACGTTTCTTAAACAATAAACGTAGGTTTGGAACATCTATTTTGCAAGTGCATTTAATGTTAGAATAGTCTTGAAATATGTAACCCTGATCGCAGCTTACATGATGCTAAGATCAAATCACGGTAATATGAATCACTTTTTGAATCTTTTTTTCAAATTTCTAGAACATTCCACTGATACAAGAAACAAAAAATAAAACAACTACGTATGAACTGAATTATCTCATTCGAATCCACAAAATATTATTTTATGATACGCCTAATATCACGAAGTAATTATAAATATTATGATAATGGTGGATATATTTATGAAAAATGGTCGCCTAGCAGTAGCCGAGTCGTATTATTGTAATTGAGTTTATTATCAGTTGTCATACGATTCTAAAATTCAAATTCACCGCGTCATAACGTTTCTTAAACAATAAAAGCAGGTTTGGAACATCTATTTTGAATAATTATTAAGTGGTAGAATAGTCTTACAGTATGTAACACTTACTGTAATGAACATGATACTGGGGTCAAATCATGACATATAAGTTCACTTTTTGAATCTTTTTATGTTAAAATTTCTACAACATTTCACTGATACAAGAACCAAAAAGTAAAACAACTACGTATGAACTGAATTATCTCTTTCGAATCCACTAAATATTATTTTATCGTATTATTATTAATTAAATTGTAAAACCATATTAAGTAAGTCTTGCACTTATTACTATCAAATATTAACAAATCGCACGTTAACTGCTTCCAACAACATAATGTAAAATAAAAAGCTTTTATATATCAGAAATAGTTTAAAAAATTGTAAAAAATAATGTCTACCACAAGGATTTGAACTTACGACTACTAAAATGAAAAGCAGAACCATAATCGACTGAACTACCATATCTTCCAGTTTTGAATCGAATTTAAAGTTCCTTTTTCTTTTAAGTCGATTAGAAAAAATACATTCAAATACATTCCAGCAATGAATTTAAAAACTATTATAGATAAATAAAAATTAGGTAAGCTTACAAGTATTACTGGTAAAATAGCTCGCGGAACTTGTGCTATGAATGTGACCACTTTTTCATCTAAATCGGCCCTGAATCAACTTCAAATACCTTTTAACATGTCCTAGGTATATAGTTTTGGCTTTAACCATTCACCCACTAACTAATCATCAAAAAGCATTAAAATATTATAATTAATAATAATTATATTTTTGATGTAAATAAAATATTTAATTTCGTAATAATTATTACGAAGTAAGCGTATGTATGTTCTTTATGAGTGTTCATATAATCACTATCTCATTTATTTCCGCGCCATCTATCTGTGTTATAATCAACAAGTTCATAAAGAGAAGGTTCAGTTTGTTGTTGTATCCGTAAACTAGTCTAAAAATACGCGATCGTGATTTTTGGAACTCCTAGTGACATCTCTGTTGGCATGGGGAACTAATCGATCTTGGCTTGCTGTTTTGTTAAGACACCGCCCCTCTTCTATACTTATTTTCTCTATGATAATAATTACAATATTCTTTAAGCTTAGAGATTATGCTCCAAGGTTCCAAATTAATGTCGCATTCAATCATTCATCTATTTACAACAAAATTGGACTTATCTAAATTTTTGTAAGTAGAACAAGTCCTATTATATTACAGCTATGATAACAGTCATGTAATATTTTTTAACCCAACCAATTTAATCTTGTTCATGCAAGAACTGCTGATTTGATGTTTTGAACTTTCCTAAACTTTAAAGTATATGAATGATAAGAACGAAGTCTAGAAAATACAGTTGATGCACTGAATTTAAAAGAATTTAATAGGTAAATGTTCTAGTATTCCGGCTCTTCCTTAATCCAATTAGTCCAGGATATTTTATAATTTTGTTAAATTAGCTGTTAAATGTAGAATAGTGAGGCCGATAAGGGTGGCATGATCATGTTTGAACAAACCCTTGGTAAAATAATAAATAAAAAAAAGACTAAACGTAACATCACGCCTTTATTCCCCGTAGTGCCCGTAGGGATAGGTAGTTGCACATTTATAGTCCACCACCCACATTTCTCCAATTATGTTAACGAATAGACAAATAAGTACATTTCCTCCATGGTTATAATTATGTCCCAATGAATTAGGGGGCGAGCCTATTGCCATCAACCTGGCAAACATCCAGACTCCATGTTGCGGATTATTTAATGAAAAAACCGAGTAACATTTTGCTCATCTTGTCCCGGGATTCGAACCCAGGACCCTTAGACCAGCAAGGCAGTTTATAACAATACAATGGATGAAGCGTAAACATTGTCCAACGTAACAAATAGGTTTGCACTGCATCGCAGGCCCCTCATGCTCTTCATACTTTTATGATCCCTACCATATCCCTACTATTATATGGCAAAGAATTTACCACAAGAAGCGAATTAACATTTTTATTTTCGGTTATTCATATTCGGTTTGGTTAATTTTTTTTGTTTCGGTCAGTGCTGACCTCAGACAAAGGAATATCTCAATGGTGCTGACTCTTAAGCTGTCAGTGTCTGTCTAGTTTAATAATCACTCTGTAACTCGAGTAATTTTATTCTGTGGATATGTGGTCGTACTGTAGGTACATATCTACTCTACTCTACTGTAACTCTACTGTCATGTCAAAAGTAATATGAAATGAAATCTTCTCGCAGTTGCTATATGTTCTGGTGAAATGTGTGTTAATTTTAAGAACAGAAGATGCTAAGGTATGATAAATAATAACCTAATGTCTTCAGAATCCTATTTTAATACACTGCTAATGTCATCATTCATTAATAGAATATTCATGTAGCACCTTTTGTTTCAGATACTATGGGCCTTTTATGTCATTCCTATGAATCGGCATACTATTTACGTATGTTTAGATGTGAGGCGGTGCTCGTAGAATGATAACAAATAACCTTTAATACAGCTATAATATATGATACAAAAATGGGTAACCAAAACAGTTGCTGTTGTTACCGGAGCCCATCGCCGATCAGAAAGGACATCGTCAAACTAGAAGACTACCTTCCTGAAGGAGAAGTAAGCTCCAATAATATCCAACACATCAGTGAGAGAGAGCCTGATGATGGTGACATTGATCCTTCCCAGGACCCCATTGCAGGAACTATTTTTATGGAGCGCTCTAAAGCTTCTATAGAAAATGGGATAACCAGGAAGCGCAGTCAACATCAAATCGCCGATAATAAGCTCAAAAAAAGCAGTTCCTGTTCTACTATTTATTTAGATGATAGTACGGTTTCTCAGCCAAACCTGAAGAATACAGTCAAATGTGTAGCTCTTGCTATATACTATCATATTAAAAACAGAACATCAGAGCGCAGGTTAGACATTTTTGATGAGAAACTCCATCCCCTTAGTAAAGAAGGTGTGAGTGATGATTATGATAAGTATAACCCTGAGCACAAACAAATTTACAAGTTTGTGAGAACCTTGTTCAATGCTGCTCAACTAACAGCAGAATGTGCTATTATCACATTGGTGTACTTAGAGCGCCTCCTCATATGTGCTGAGCTGGATATTGCCCCATCAAACTGGAAAAGGATAGTGTTGGGAGCTATATTACTGGCTAGTAAAGTATGGGATGATCAGGCAGTTTGGAATGTAGACTACTGTCAGATTCTGAAAGACATCACTGTGGAAGATATGAATGAGTTAGAAAGGCAATTTTTAGAAATGTTACAATTTAATATCAATGTACCATCTAGTGTGTACGCTAAATACTATTTTGATCTGCGCACCCTTGCTGAAGCCAATGACTTGGCCTTCCCCAGTGAACCTTTGAGTAAAGAGAGAGCACAAAAACTAGAAGCTATGTCTAGAGTCATGGAAGATAAAATCGCTGCTGAAGTTGTCAAAAATGGCATTAAGAAATGGTCTAGCCTAGACAATGTCAATTCAGGTGCTGGCGTGAGGCGAAGTGTAGCCATATTGTCATAATTGATTAGTCATGAGCCAAAACTGATATCCAAAATGAATCACAAATTTACAGATAATATTTGTGTATTTTATAAGAATGTATTGTATTTAGGATGTTTGCACCCGATTGAATATTAATTTTACTAATTGGTACTATGCTAAAATAACTAAGTTTTAATACTTGACATCAACTGCCCCCTACTGCCTTAAGAATAAAGGACTAATGAGGTATCTCCAATTTAAATTATTATGGCTTTATTTGACATTTTACAGTTTTATAAAATGACAAACAAAATCTTACCTTTGATGATACATAATCTAGCTGCAGGTAATAAAATCAATGGTTTGTGGTATTTTGTACCATTTTAATATTTAACTAATGTAAGTCATAAAGATTACATTGAACAATATGAAAATAATTATATTTAATTTTGTATGCACAAGTGCTTTATATTAGCAGTGCATTATTGTTTTGTATGCTCATTAATTTAATAATTATGTAGTCAAATTAAAAATGAAAGACTTGTTGGTGGTCCAAACATTTATTTGTAAATTAATTTGCTACACAAAATATTATGTTACAGTATGTATTCTTGATTGGCTTCCATTATATTTTAACTTTATACATAGTTAGTTTTATCTCATGAAGCACTAATGTTAGGTTGCTTTCAAAACTATGCTACTTAGTGTAAACTTAGATCTACTAGTATGTGCAACTGCATTATGACTGAAATAAGGATCTTGTGATTGTGGTATGAATGTATTAGTCAACCGCTGTTCATTTTGTATAATTTTACATTGTCATATTACTGCATTTAAAATTCTGAGCTAGTTATAAATTATGCCAAATTGTTATTTTGTATATCAAATTATATTAGTATTGATCTTGATAGACAGACATATTACAGCAATTATAATGGATAATAAATTTTCGTATTACAATTTAAATATTATGGATATTTGTTTTTATTCAATTGTTATGGAATAATTGAATTCAATGTTTCATAACTGTTTAGATTGTGAATTGTGATTAAATTATACAATCCATTTATGTATCTTTAATGTAATTAAGCAGAAATAAACATTTTATATGAGACTTTTAAAGGGTTTTTAATTCATTATTTATTTATTGTATTAATCAGGAGTTGGATATTAATTACACAACAATATGTACATTCTATATATTTATTTAATCTCCTATCTATTATCCCAAAGGTTTGAGGTCTTTCAAGTAGTCACTGTAGTTTTCAAATATATCCACAACTTCACTCTTCTTGTTCATTTGGTCATCATATTCAGACCCAACAGACCATAGTGTTTCTAAATCATAAACTTTTCTTGCTTTTTCTGAGAATATATGCAAAGCTATGTTTCCTGGAAACAAATAACGGATGTTAAAAAATTGGCTAGTCTTATAAAATTAATAGTTTCAAATACAATGCCATAATCATAAAATGATTACTACTTCATTAACATGAAACTTGATGAGTTTCCTAAATTAAAATACCTAAATCTAATGCCATCCATTCATCTGAATCTTTTCCTTCAATTCTTGGTATTGGATCTGATTTAAAACATTTCTTCTTGTATACCCTTCGGACAAATTCTGCAAGCGCTAAAATATGTCTCTTATTTCGACCACTAACAACACATATGTAATCAACATAGCGTATGTTTTCTGGCACTGTAGCTACAAATATATCTCTGGAGTTTTCTCTCTGTAGTAACTCCACAAGGTCTTCAACTTCAAATACACCAGTTTTGCCTCCTAAAACATCCAAAGTTATACTTAAAGATTTATTGATAAAGATTAATGAACCTTTTTTCAGTCACCAATAATAGTAATAAAAACATGCACAACATTATTACACATGGATAGAACTTTATACACTTACTTTTTAAATTAATACCATCAAATTCATCACTGAGTAATGAGTATTTGTCTTCCATTGGTAATTCTTCCGCAGTATTCTCGATAATCTGTGCGTTTACATCTGTAATAACTTGGTACTTGTTAGCTAAGGCTGGTGATGTTCTGTTTGTCTTGGATGTATACCTAGGATTCCTTAAACAAACTCCACAGTGTATTTGTCTATTGATATCAACATTAGCAGACCGCGTTAAGGAACCACTGGGGCGATGACTTAATGTTTTAAAGAAAATTTTCCTTAACATCTTGTCTTTCAAATCCAATTAGTTTTTATGGAATCTTTATAATTATCACAAACCAAACATAACCTAAGTTTACTTTTGATTTGACCAATATCTGTCAAAACTCAAATTGTCAATGTCAACTGTATATTATATGTAGTAATGACATTATACAGCACGATCTAAAAATTGTAAAGGAACAAAGATAATCAATTAATTAATTATTCTAGTTAAAGGTCATAGCACACATATTAACCCGGAAAGGGATCGTATCAACTCGAGCCTAGCAGTAATCTGTGTATGAAACTGCCTACTGCATCGCACACTAATCGGAATTCTAACAAATCGCATTGCCTCAGGAGAATTTCGAACCAGCAAGCCGTAAGCGCGGCGTCGTCGCCTAGCCGTAGCCGAGTCGACGTTTCAGAGCAGCTGATCCACTTTGGTTATGTGCTTACGCAAGTTTATCCCGTTTGACGGCAAGGCGAAAGGTGATACGGTGATCCCTTTCCGATTTGATATGTGTGCTATGACCCTTACTCTTTTGATATAAGTGTAAATACTCACCTTGTGTTTACAAATAAAAAAAACAACGCTATTTTAGGTTTATTATGAAGAATAAACTGAAATGTGGTTTTCAGGTAGGTAACTTTCGTTCGTAATAAATTTGGTTGTGTGCTCGTTGCACAAGGCTAGTTCTTCTATATATATTTTGCAATCTACTCACACAGTATTAACGTTATCGATGTAGGTAAATGTACGTCACATTATAAATTTGCAAATATTAGTGACCCATTTAATGGATTACATTCCTCGTAGATTAATATTATTTAATCTATTATGAAATCTAGTATTTGTAAGAATCTGTTATGTAACAAAAACTAAATCAAGTTATTTTTTATAAACTGGCCTAGAAGACTTTATACATATTATAACTTTTTATGAATGATCCTGCTAACCTATTACATAGAACTACCCAACTATACTCATTAAATTTAAACCCATTAAAGATTTGGAAGTGTCATAAATACAAGGCTGCAAAAAAAAAATGGGCTGAATGAAATGAAATGCAACAAAAACTCAAAAAGCTGAATACTACACATCTAATATATCCATAACTGCACACCTGTTTAAAAACTATGCCATCCAATCCAAGTTATCTATTTGACTCAACCTTGCTATCTTATCAGTTTATCATTGGGCGTGGGCAATAAGAATACTACTCATTCAGTTTCATTTACAATTGTTTACAACAAAACAGTTTTTTTTCTTTGTGGCTCTCTAATTATGAACGTAATTAGGATTTTTGGAACTGTGATATCAATTTGCGAAAGTGGCAATAGAAATGTGTAACAAATACTATAATGATACGTGACAAAGTAATTACATAATGGTGACTTGTGAATTAGACAAGGAAGTGTCTGGAGAGTTGATGGGATGGAAGCTGCCGGCATGGCAGGCGCTCCTACTGCACCGAGTGCTGCCCTCCTGCGGCGGGCTCTTAGTTTACTTAACTCTCATGTGCTATGACTTCACCCTTCTTAGTGAACATTTCATAAACGATGACGAAGGGTGAGTGGGTGACTAACATTTTCTATTACCAATGAATGACAACATGTTTAAATTATTAACGTCATAGGATGAATAAAAAATACAATAAACGTTACTGGAAACGCATGTCATAAGAGGCGACGAACTCGTTGTGGACTCGATAAATGGCAGGCTTGCCTTTCGGTGCGGGTTCAGTCATTCAAAAATATTTGTCTGCAACTTGTCGGGCTTTATTGCCTCAGTGGCGGTCTTCATCTTCGTATCGGCATGAGCCTATAGCCACATGAAATAGGTCATACAGTGGTGTAGAGATTGGTCAGTCAACGCGAGGTTGACCGTCCAGGGTGCGCCGGACGTACTTAAGTATCATCACACGTGGAGGCTTTCTACTTGGCGGTACTATGTATAAATAGTTAAATACATATAAGTTAGGAACTACTACGGGCAGATCATGTGTAAGGATGACATTGACTGCTCTACTTATCATGTCTTATTTCAAACTTATTTTGATATTCCAATACGCTATATTAGAAATAAAGTAACATAAATAAAATAGATAAAAAAATAAAGTTCTATAAAAATATTAATTATTAAGATAGTCCTAAGAACAGAGATTGTTCTTTTTTGTATCGAAATAAATTGTTTTTTTTTTGTTTTTTCAGAGTCGGAGTATTTTGCTCAATCCTAATAGTGTTACCATCGTTGATATCCTTAGTATTCACCTTGGCATCACCTCCACCCGCCTTACAAACTGACTTATCAGCATTTTCTTTGACTATAGAGAAGAAGGAGATACGTTGGCTTGTGATGCAATTCGTTAATGCGATCTTCTTTCCCGTAGTTGCGATTGGAAGGTTAGTAAGCAGATAACTACTTTTTTTAAATTGGATCTCCTTACCCTTTTTCTTGGGCATAATGGCTTTCGCTATAGTTAAAAGAAAGATCGTACTATCAACGCTACACAGTTGCGATTGTGAGTGCGCTTCGATAAACTTGCAAGTAGTAAAACGAGCAGGAAACAACAGAATTGAATGATTGACACCTTTTACGGGTGCTACTGGACCCCGGAACAAAAGTCAACGATCCTGTATTAAATTAGCTTCGTCCGGACATTATTTACTTAGGTCGTCAACTCGTGATGTGTTGTCAGTGACATTAAATAAATTAAAATAACTGTTCTATGTCCTACAGATACTGCTACCTAATATTCTGGTGGGTGGAAGCTGTTTGTGCATCACGCAGTGATGATGAGGAGCGGACGCAAGAAGCCATACAGAAAGCTCGGGAACCATCACCGACAGAACTGTATCTGTTTCTGCAGTCCTTTCTCCATGCGGCACCGCATGCGATTTTCAATATCATGGATTTAATGACACGATACTCTGACATGACTTTTGACAAAGGTAATTACTATTACTAATAGTTAGATACTATTTCCATAAAATAAATGTATGTGTAAACTTGTAAACACTCAATTTATTTACCTGAACCTCAAAGTATTTATTCGCTAAGTTGTACATAATTTATGTAAGTTCCTAATATCAAACACTCGTATTCAGTTTCAGTTCAAGCAGTAAGCATTATCGCATCCTTCCTACGGATGGCGAGCACTGCTACAATATACAGAAGATTTGAAAGAGAAAAATTAAGTGGGAGGAAATATCCGTGGAGTAAAACGTATGAACCTCTAGACGATACGGATAATATCGACAATGATGAGATCATTAAAGAAGACAATAATATTAATACAGGGGACGAAGAAGATGCTTTATATGAAACAATAACAAAAAAAGAATCAATTCGTTCATATACCTCAAACGGCACTCAATTCCGTAATACTAACAGTGACTTAATAAAATTTTCTCCGAGAAATACTGTTGAGACGTCATCATCATTCTTTGACAGTGAGGTGTTAACGGATTCTGAGACAAGCTCGGATTACTTGCCTTCCGTTACTCCTAATAAAAACAGGCAATCAACCGAACTAAGCAGCGATGAAGAATATGTAACTCCAATAACGATTATCGATAGAGTGGCACCTTATAGACGGAACACAGAAATCACGGTTGAAAAGGTTGAAATTTTACCCCCACCAGTGATGTTAGCACCGCGCCCAGCATCGTTGGCTGTTTGGGCAGAAAAGATGGTTGAAAATGCAGAATCGATTCCTAATTGGTTGTCGGCCCCACCAAGACGAAAGTACTGTGACGAAGTTATTCAAGATGAACCCGATATTCCACGTCGTGTCCCCAGATCTTATATGCGTGGTCTTGAACCGCAGGATGGTACGGCAGCACTGGTCCATTTTTTGGGATGGTACGCATTCTTCATCTCTCGTCTGGTTTCAATCGCATGTTTCATCAACAGTGTCCCCGTGCTTGCGATTATTATTCTTTTTTCACACTATCAAGCAATGTTGTTGTTTCTCATAGTGCCGCAAGCGAGCACGGTCAAGAGAGGATTCTATGTGTTCCTGGCGTTCATATACTTATTTTGTTTGATGGAGTTCAAGATACGTTTCCGGCACGTGCGTGTGTGGCATGTGTTTTGGATTATAGTGTGTACTATAGAGACCGTAGTGTTCACTGGCGTGTGGGCCTCAACAGACAATAACATACACGAGTGGTGGAAAGCTTACATAGTGAAGGTGATCGTGGTCAGCATTTTGTTAAGTTACATGTGTTTCCTTGTTTATTTTATATTGTTGAAACCGAGAGAAACCGTAGTGTATATTAAAAATAAAAGCAATGTTACTAAGTGACACTCGTACACGTTCCTATTAAGATAATTTGTCCATTCCTCAACTGAATCCGCTATAACATTTCCAACTTTCAAAGTAATGCAGGGTAACGAGGTACAGACTTGTGCAACATGTACTTCAACTTAATGTTATAAATGGTTGTTGCCACGAAAATCGCTTAGTAAGACCTGTTGGACTGTTGGAGAGCGTGTAATTTTCACCTGAAACTTTTCACTGTCATTGCGCTAAGCTGGAACCGTGTTGCATTATGCCACTGATTTCATTACATTTTAAGTCGGCACGCAGCATGACAGCGTTGATATAATGAGCCATATTGTAACACCAACTTTGTAAATGTTAAAATTGCTTCCTTATTTGTTATTTTTAGATGTAGGTAGTAAAGTGAAATATTTTAATACATACATACTTGACTCTAATACATATTTGATTCACGTCTACATTTTCGAGTAGAGGTTTATTAAAAAACTCATTGTCATATTAACGAGATAAAGGGTATAAAATAACGTTTATATAATGAAAATAAGTAAAAAAATATCTTATACTGTGATGATTGAAAATAATTACTTATGATTTTCCTTAAAGGACAAAATTAAATATTGAGTCACCACTTTACTTCGAATAAAGACATAAGAAATACGTAAGTACATACGTAACCAGAAAACTGGACAAAAGCTACAATTTCCCTTAAACATAATCCCTTCCTTGGCAGTCGGGAAAATATAACTTTTACCTTTTATCAAATCTGTACATTAAGTCACCCCTGTTGCTTAAATATATAGGTAAAGATCAAGGTTGGCTATTGGCTGCTAGATCACATTCGCTTCACCTTATTCACACCGGTATATAGTATTTTTCGAAGCAACTCGGATAAAGTATTCTTATTTTTCTTAAAAAACAAACCTTCACTGTCGAGTGTAATATATATATACACACTTACACAGCGATAGTTAAACAATTGTGTCTACTTGGCGGACAGTCACTTGTCAAAGTTAAACCATGAATATTTGCTAATTGTCGTTATTTTTCTTTGAACATCTTAAAATAACCTTCCTCATTATTGTAAAATCAAAAATCTACCATTTTGAGTTATATGTCTCAACTTTGAGTTTTCTACTATGACCTACTTTATGGAAACCATCCATGCTCGCCACGGTTCACTTGGCACGGAGAATGGAGATCGTATGGTATGATACAATTAGAACACAGGTGGGAGCTACCTGATATCTTAGTCGGTCCTCGAACTCCGGACAAACAAAGGTGATCTATTCGTAGTCAAGACTAACGGCACATTTCGCTGTAAAAAACTTTTTTAACAAAACTTTTTACTGATTGAAAAATAAATATTTTTACTTAGTTTATTTACATTTTATTTCTCCAATAAGAATCTAGAAATGTATGCAAATAGCTAATTTATTAAAGACTGGGGAAGTGAAACGAGCGTTAATTCAAATCTCTCCAATCAGAGAGATTCAACGGGATACCTACCTATACCTATTACCATAGAAGGATAGCCGATAGACCAAAATTACTTAATACATAATGGCTTTATAATATTGCTACAGATATTGCGTATGACGAATAAAGGCAGATTGCACTGAATAATTTATTTTTAAATGCATATGAGAATTTTACTTACTCTAATCTAAACTCTCTAGGATAGCTTGACAAAACTTGATTGCTAGTAATTTTCTATACCAACTGCCCTAGACAAGCGGCAAAACGCTTGACGAAAATAAATTGAATAAAATGATTGATTATGGGTTTAACAATATGTCATCGATAACATAGTCGAAACATTATGTCATCCCCACACATTTACTTATTCATTCTATTTTCTATTAGTCGAGCGTTTTGTCACTTGTCTAGAGGGGCTGAGCTGAAATGTAATCGTGGTACGGTCAGCATCATAAGTAGATTAACATATTACGAAACCTTATGTCAAATAATGGAAAGAAACAAAAACCAATTAAAGTTTTTGTTTCAAATTATAGGAGCGTCCAATGGATGATCTTAAAATATTTAAGACTTTTTAGTGTGTAATTAGTTGTTCTTCAATTAATGGTATGTTTATAAAATTAAATGTTCAGCTACTTATGATGCTGACTGTACCTATCTATCCTATACTATGTGTTTTTATCGAAATTTTATGTAACAAAATATGATTATACTTACATAATGTAATACCTAAGTATGTATGCAATGTAGGTAATAGTTGTGTACAACCATGTACAACTTACTCGAGACGTATTTTTTTATCTGGTTCCATTACAATACATATTAGTCAGATATTGTTGCACTTCCGCGACCCCGGCTCGATATATCACAGTCATCACTGACCCAGTTACTAAAAGAAGAGTAAGTAACTTAGAATAAAATGCAATCTCCTTAAAAAAATAGTATCTACTTACTTTAATTGTAAAACATCCTCTTTTTAATGCTTAGCTCTATATGAATTAAACAAACATTAATGAATGATAAATAAGGATTAATAACTGACTGTTAGGTATATTGATACAGATTTAATTAAGTTTCAATTACATTATGTACTGGACATTTATTTAATTTTAATTACATATTACGAACACCAATCTTTTTTTTAAATCAACTTACAAGGCTTTCTGGCTGGTTCAAGTCTTAAAAAACTTTTTTGAATTCAGAAACACGTAGAGATAAATAACCTTAAATAACATTAAAATTTATTTATTGAGAAAATCAAGAAATGTTATTTGGAATGACATTATTCTAATTTGTGTGCGAAACGAATGTAAGCTTAGCGGTTGTTACAATACTTTCCTGTTGTCTAGATACTTAAGAATTATTACCTAGATACTTATGTAATCAATGGTTCATGTCACGTAAGTTTTTTAAAGTAGGATTCAACAACAAACATTTCAATTGAATACCGAAAGTATAAAAAGAAGCGACTGTTTTCTAAGAATTTCATGAAAAGCTTGATGAACATACGTTAGATTTTAACCTATTCTTCTTCGAGCTGATATTCCGTGGAGGTGGCGCAACCCCAATATCAATAAACACAGCTTTGTCTCACTTCAAAGAGCAATACGCTACTTCAAGTTGTGATTGAAGTTTCCCTTCTGGAATACAACTGGTGATTCTTTTATACCAAACCAGACTCTATTTATGTTTATAAAAACAGACTCACTTACTGATTTACGCATTGTTTGCGTAACTGTTATTTAACTCTTCGTGTGTTGACACGTTTTAATGACCTCTTTTAAATCTTTATTCAGTTTTCAATCACTTTGAAACTCGATTTAGGATATAAATCTCTGGAAAGTGAAATATGTTGGTACTTCGAGCCGCGGAATGCGTACAAAGAGTAATGTAGAGCAAAAAAATAAATGTTGTTCTATTTTGCAGAGCTCTCCACAAGACGGAGATGTGAGTACAAGATTGCGAATTGCGATTTGCATATATGTTTGATACACAACACGGTTGGGTCTAGGTAAGTATAAGAGTATTTTTATTGTGGTGTTAAGATGCGGTCAGATCAGGTCAGCAGCCTTGCCACATGAAGCGCACTGTATCATAACGCTTAAGATATTCACAAGGAGCGCCATTGATAACGAACGCGATGACTTATGAACCTTTTTTTTGTGAGGGCAAAGAGACTTGATACCTGATGATATGAAATTCCCGCCAACAGTTCGTGTTCTGTCACATACACAAACAACGTTGTTTATTTTTACTCGGAGATAAAAAATCAGCAAGATAATTATGATATTTAAGGTACCTACTTATTTAACGTAGATAGGTATCCTCCTCAGAAAACATTTTTAATAATTTTTGTTATCCGAGAAAAATATTGCTGTAAGAAATAATAATTTTTTTACCTTCTGTGATATTTATTAAAGATTTTTTGTGTTCATTGTTATGATGAAATGTCTGTAGGTATAATATATTTTGGTAATAATAAAGCCGGGTACTCATTAGCGTACTGTAACTGATACAGTACCGAGATACTAGTAAGTCTGGTACCAGTATCGTCCATCGGGTACAGTTACAATTGGCTAATGGGTTTAGGCTTTATTCTACATACCTCCTTACCCCAAGCCCCTTGCCAATTGTAAGAATTATGACCCCCCCCCCTTTCTAAAAGGGAGGCCTTTGTTCAACAGTGGACGTCTTTCGGCTGATGATGATGAATTATCTGACCCACCAACAAAGTCGCTAAAACATTGCTGTCATTATCATTATTGATATTTATTGGAAGGTGGGTTTCGCAGGAATACAGAGAACACAATCTGATTACCTATCTAAAACTAGTGCGATTGTTTGTTTAAAAGAAAATCTTTAAAAACCATCTTTTATAACACTATCTAGGTAGACAACGTAATTATCATAATATTATACAAATAATATTATGTGTCACTTCGTACCTAAATTATTTTTTTATTATACTTAATAGTTATCTCAAACCAAAATGTGAGAAGCCATTTTGTACAGTAACCTAAGACAATAATTTAACTGCTAGCGCCAATTATTTACTTTTTACACACGCTAGTGTAAACAGCTGTATCGTAACAGATTAAGAGAAGGGTAACACGAGGTGTCTATACCATCTGAGTCACGTGTAGCATCAGCGGGTTAAAAGATTATCAGTAGTGCACTAATAACAGGAG